>OY288201.1:6654095-16654095 GCA_958449745.1 Ochropleura leucogaster | reverse complement strand
ATATAAAAGTAGTAGTAGTGAGTAAGTGAATGTGTTTTTTGCTCTTTTTAAGTATCTTGTCTTCTCCTTTTTCGAACACATTCCCTTTGCTAAGCTGTCAGACAGCGTACCTTAAATGAAACTAACTAAAGCAAAACATTGCTGCAAAACGACTTCTTTTTGGGGTGTAAGATTACGTTTTACGGTAGGACTCAATAGTAGGTGCTCAAAACATTATGCTAATGGACTCATTGAATAATACGGGGGTCATACTTAAAAGTATGGCACCCGAATTTTCACAAATTATTATTTAAAAAAAAAAAGAAATGTGTGAAAAAAGTTAGTACTTTGACTCCCTATAATATCTCCGTTACCTTAAAGTTCGCAGATACGAAAGTCTAGAACAAAAAACAATATGACAATGTGGAAGAATATGCCTTTCGGTTTTGTTAAGACTATTTTTTCACACAAAAGACGCAGTTTTAACAATTGACAGTCACCAATCGCAAAAACTTAAAATCAGTGGTTCAGAAAACATGATTAAACTAAAACAGCTAACAAATTAATTTGACATTAATTCCCTTCAAGAAAGAACGGGCGTCTCATTAAGCCAATTCAAGCATAAATCGAAAGAATTCATTGAATAAATCTTATTGTAAAGCCAACGGTTAGAATTGATCCAGTTTAACAGAAAGATATTTTGTTACATTCATAACATCACGGCGGTACAATCACATTTCGCCACTTATGTATCAAGTATTGTATAATCTAACACGTGCTTTGGTGAAGGAAATCATCGTGAGGGAATCAAATATGTCTGAGAGATATCTCAACGGCATGTAAAGCTAATTCAGACGCCCACGGGTAGCACAAAACTCTGAGACTAGGTAAGACACTAACCACTGATCCACGTGCGCCTCAAAGAGATGTCAGCAAAGCAGAGGGGCCTGCTAGGGCCACCGCCTGTCGGGGTTACAGGTTTTTAGAAAGAGATACCGAGGTCCCGGAACATAAAGGGCAAAAGAAGGCACATGGGTGGGTTTTAATCAGTACAAGTCTGACACTCCACCCAGTGCAGGGGAAGTTATTGATTTCCCATCAGCAAAAAAATAATTACACAATACGCATTAATCCGAAAACTAAGAGGTGCGTGCCCTGGGTTCGAGCTCAAGACTACTTCGCAGTACAAGGGTCATATCACCAGGCTATCACTTCTTATATAAATTGATAAGATATTTGCTTGAAATTATTTGATGATTTCCTATCCGCAAAAAAAGTCACCACAGGAATAAAAATAAATAAAGAAGATATGTTATAAGGCCCAAATTAAAACTCCGTGACTGAGAAATTTTTATAACTACTCATTTTTCTTTATGGTAACACTATTCAATTCAATAAACCAATCCTAAAAAACGTATTATGTGACCTTTATACAACTTTCAAGTTAGAAAAAGATAAACATACCAAAGTGAAATTTGTTATTATACATCTGCCGGTAGGTAAGAGCCTATCCGAGACGGTGATCCAATAAGGGGAATGCCGTTACGTCGCCTAACGAGATCGCACCTCACTGCACAAGTTTGAAAAATAATTAAAAATTATACGAAGCAACTAGCTCGGGAATAGACTAGAAATCTCCCAGCTGATGAAGAGCTGCAAAAGTATAATAGCAGTTCTAATTGTAGAAAGCTTCCTCTTGTTAATTGTCCTGTCTCGGATAAGATTTTAAAAATGATTTTCCATTCCTGTTCTAAGAGAAGTTTAAAATCTCTGTTATTATTTTAATTTGGAACAAAAACGACGATGACTTCTTTAAATTATTCTTTTCGTTTCAATCGTTTCATCCTCAATTCAATGAATTCTGTTTGTTGTGAAATTTGATTTATTCGTTTTAATCATTTTGACCTAAGCTTTCTTTACGTTACCATAGCATTTTTAGGGTTCCGTAGTCAACTAGGAACCCTTATAGTTTCGCCATGTCTGTCTGTCCGTCCGTCCGTCCGTCCTCGCTTAATCTCTGTGACCGTTTGCACTAGAAAGCTGAAATTTGGTACCAATATGTATATCAATCACGCCGACAAAGTGGTAAAATAAAAATTGGAAAAAAATGTTTTATTAGGGTAGCCACCCTATATGTAAAGTGGGAAGTGTTTTTTTTTTTAATTTCAACCCTAACGTGTGATATATTGTTGGAAAGGTATTTAAAAATGAATAGGGGTTTACTAAAATCGTTTTTTTAATAATGTCAATAATTTCGGAAATAATCGCTCCAAAAGTAAAAAACAATGCGTCCCCCCCCCCCTCTAACTTTTGAACCATAAGTTTAGAAAATATGAAAAAAATCTGAAAAGTAGAACTTTATAAGAACTTTCTATGAAAATTATTTTGATCTTGATTGACATACTTAACAGTTTTTGTACAAAAAAAAAAGTTGTACAAAATAATTTCTGGACTAAGTTTGTAGTATAATCGTTTATGCAAGCATTTTTTTAACTTCGTTTACATATTTTATTATCCTGAACGTATCTTTTTTCAAACAAAAAAAGGAATTATTGAAATCGGTTCTCGCAACAGAAAATTACCATCGGAAACTTGGACGTGTTTGTATTAATTAGTGACCCAATTCCCCGAGAGATGGCGCTGTAGGTACGTATTACATTGGATCGGGTATTACCGAATTGTTCGGTTGGTCTCTCCTTGGCGTTGGCGGTATCTTATAACTACATTAAACTTCTATTAAGAACATGCTAAGGCAATTTAGAACAAAACTAAAATTTTATTTTTTTAACACCATCAAAGTGTTAAGGTAAAAACCAGTTCATAAATGGTTCGATAGATGGCGTTGTGTAATGACGTAATTTTTTTAAAAGTCGATGTTAAGATTTTCCGTGCTTTCATGACCTACCGTAGTAAAATAAGTTGCACTTAAATTATTCGTAATTTTATTTAAATCCGGTATTAAAATGTTCTCGTATATTTTGAACATTGATAATCATGTTGAGAGGACGACGCTGTGCGCGCCTTTCATGATTTGTTATCCCAACACACATCGTTGCGGTCTAGAGAAGTGTCTTTTTTTCTCTACCCGGAACTAATAGAGCCTGTGCCTCAAAACGAGTCTCATTTACAAAATATATATGGTGGAGAAGTCGGGTTTGTGGGGCATTGGATTTGCATTTATTACATCAATGGAATATTACGGGTCTATGATAGTTTATATAATAGTTTAAGTCATTCAATATAATAATAGTTAACGCACTATTCCCATACTTGGATAATAATAAAATACAGTTCCCTAGTGATCAACGTCAAACAAATAATAAACCCATAAGTGGGAACACTTAGGGTGACGGACGGGAAACTACGGAACCCTACACTGAGCGTGGCCCGACACGCTCTTAGCCGGTTTTTTTTTAAAAGAACCGTATAACACTTAAATAGAAAAAATATAAAGGAACGTAAGGTTTTAAAAAAATGTTTGTGACTCAAATCACCCTAGCATTTGTTGATCTATCGACAATCGTCATAGGTTACTGGCCGTATTACTCAGTTCTAACCGGGTCGTGGAGGTCAGACAGTCGCTCCATGTGAACTACTGGTATTCCTCTGCAGCCGCGGCTTCGGAACACAAAGGGTAAAATAGGAACATAGATCGGTGTCGTCAGTAAAAGCCTGACACTCCTTTCCATTCCGCCCAGAGCGGTAGAAGTTATTTATGATATCCCGCACAAAAAAATACCCATAACCGCCGAAAAGTGTCGATTTAGGTAAAATTTGATGTGTTAGTCCTAAGTGCCATGCATTTCCATTCAACATAGTCGTAAAATTGTGTTTTCTTGTACATGGCCATAATGATAAAAGGTTGCAAAATAAGGTTAATGTAAACCGATTACAATTTATTCGGCGATCGAAAGTAAAAAAGTGAATAAACGCGTCACTAAGCGTAAGATTTGGGTACACGGCAACTGGATGAAGAAAAAAACGGTTTTATAGAAAAATGTTTTTCCTCTTGGCCTTTCTTCAAAGTGATGCTCGGCTAGCCGTTTTCCAAGGAGTTTACTAAGAACTCTCATAAAACACACTTAAATAGTTAAACAGGAAGCAACTAGCAAAACGCGCGGCTTTACTCAAACGATATTATTTCACAAATGAACAAAATTGTATGTATTTAGTCATTTATTTTTGATGTACAATTTAGAGTATAACGCTAAATGTTTAAGCTGATTTGGGTAATGCTCCTGTTGTAAGAAAAATGAAGAAAACAAGCTGTTCGGCGGCATCAATTATTTACCCCAGTTGCATTGAAATTAACTTTCAAGGGAACAACCGCGAACAACTTCGAACAACCCGCAACCCCGTGCCTACCGCACGGGGTTGCGGGTTGTTCGAAAGAGATACCGCGGTCCCGGACTACAAAGGACCAAAAAAGGAACAAGAACGGGTTTAGTCAGTAAAAGTCTGACACTCCTTTCTAATCCGCCCAGAGCACGTGAAGTTATTTGATGATTTCCCAAGCGAAAAAAGAAAGTAAGCACATCGTGACGCTGAATGTACACAAAACCTTATGGTCAAAGTACTTTTTTTCTTCGGCACTAGAATTTAGACGTTCCATTTGGTTTTCAAAAAAGGAACTTGCAAACATTAAGACCTTTTTTGGTCTTATTATTTCTTAAATTTACAGTTACTTATTGAACTCGACGTATCTTTTTTCATTTATTCGGACATTGTTATGTACCTTGTTAATTTAATTCCTATTTTTTAAAGCCTGACACACTGAAATGGTGTGTGTGTACTTTGACCCTTCATGTTTTATCACTTTTGTAAAGGACGTATAATATGATAATTTATTCTTTTATGTGGTATTTTGTCAAAGGTATTTTTAACTGATCTGTAACACCACTGTTTTAGTATACTCATGAATTTTCATATTATAATGGGTAAAGGTTCCGATTAAACCATAATGGTAACAATATTTTATATGCCATCCGTGTCACATATGAACTGAAAAAAAGCTATCTTCATACTAGCTTTTGCCCGCGGCTTCGCTCGCGTTAAATTCGGTAACGCCTTATTGAATTGTAATAGCAAAGCTAAGTTTTCCCGTTTCGTCCCTCTTTCTCCCTTATATCCCACACTTTCTTAAAAAAAAATAGCCTATGTCCGTCTTCTGGTTCCCAACTATCTCTGTATCAAAATTCATCAAAATCGGTTTAGCCATTAAAGCGTGAAGACAAACAAATAAACAAACAAACTCACTTTCACTTTTATAATATTAGTAAGGATTTAACTACATTTTTTTTAAACATTTAAACAAAATCAACATCTCCGATTGCTTGATTTAGTTTAGTGAGTCTTGTGTAAAACTTAATTCATCAAGACCAATTTAGACAACACATAGGTATTTGAGGCATTTTTAAAATATTAAATGTTTTTTTATATACATTTCCTATCTGTATACTCACGAATCTGTACCCCCATAGTACTAATGCTGTTATATAAAATACCTTTTATCGTCGTATTAAAAGTCTCCACACATATTAGTCTCTACATATATTTTTTTCCCCATATCTCTAAGTTCTCTAACCTTATTTAAGTCTGCCCTAACGTTTAGGTAACCTAGGTAACCACAAAATAATTCTACTCTTATTTCTACAACAACATTCCGTTCTGCTAAATTATTAGGTATTTCACTCGGTTTGGGAACTTCAACAAATCTATGTCTTTATGAGCACACAGGGAGAGATAACAGGGATTCCATATATTTATCCAAAGCTCTAGTTGGCCATCCGAGGGAACTAGCTATGTGGAACTAGTGTCAAAGTGAACGGAATTTAGTAAGAACAATGAAAGAGACGATGTTGGCTGGTGTATTCACATTTTATTAGAAAAAATGGTGTTGTTCTACAAGCGACCTAATAATGTTGTCGATTGTACGGTTGGCGCACTGATTAAGCGACTGGCTGCTACGCCGCGTGCCGCGGGTTCGAACCCCGCACGGAACAAATATGTGTGTGACCGACAGGTAGTTGTTCCGGGTCTGGCTGTTTGTGTATGCGAGTTAAGTGTTTGTAATCGCACCCACGATACACGAGAAATTCCTAGTGTGGGGCAACGCATGACAAAAATATAAAAAAATGTCTTCGTCGTGCCCAAAAGCTAGTTTAATGAATATTTCCATCGACGCAAAGATGTATAGTTTATGATGAACGCCACCAGCTTATATTGCCCTAAAAACAATTATAGTGAAACTATTTAAAATTTTACAAAAAAAATATATTTTAAGTTTATATATTCCTTACTGAAGCTTAAATTAAAAAAAGAAATCGTTTACATTGAAAAATTATTCATTTGAGGGGAAATATTAAAAGCAAAGGTAATATTGCCCTTAAAATAACTATAATAAATACTTTTTAAGAAGTCTATTGTATTCCTTATCATGAAATTATTTAAAAGAATATAGGTTTATCTATTTTTACAGACGGGTACTTTATACAATTAAAGTTAAACCAACCCTCGTTTTCCATTTGATCAAATAATAATTTTCTAGAGAATAATGTTTACATTATTGTCCTTTTTAGAACGTTGGTTTTTTAAATACGTTGTTTTGATTACTTTGAAGTCTAGTCCTCTTTCATTTTATTCCATACTAGCTATTCTGCGCGGTTTCACCCGCGTCTTTGGTTTTTACCCTGCTCCCGTGGGTAATAGCGTGATTTTATAATAGCCTATGTTGCTCAGTGATAGGCGTAGATTTCTAAATGCAATAGATTTTTAAAAAATCGGTACGGTAGTATTTGAGTTTTTTTGTTACATATGTGTATGTGACGAAAGAACAATTTTCAAATGTCATTTTAGTCAGATCTTTTTTATTTTGAAGTCAATGATACTTGACAGTTTTAACCTTTGTGAATTTTCAGTCTACTGGGATTTTTACTAAAAGTCGATTTGACTACCTATTTATCCTACATAACATAACATAGAGACAGGCGGATGGCATGTAAGTAAATAATCCTTACTAATATTATAAAAGCGAAAGTGAGTTTGTTTGTTTGTCACCTCTTCAGGCCTAAATGGCTAAACCGATTTTGATGAATTTTGGTACAGAGATAATCGGGACCCTGGAGACGGACATAGGCTATATTTTTTTTTAAATAAAAGTGAGAAATGAGGAAGAAAGAGGGAAGAAAGGGGAAAACTTAGAATTTCTATCACAATAAACAAGGCGCAAGCGCAAAAAGTACAGGCGAGCGAAGCCGCGCACAATCTTGTATATTATACATGTTCGGTTTTTTGTTTGTACACACGACGGTGATTGTGCGATCGTGGTAATAAATGAAATAAGTTGTTTATAACGCTCTCATATTATTACTACTTATGTTTCTTTAACATAAAGAGAAAATTCCGCTCGAATATGTTTTTTTAAGACTAACAGCTTAACGTGCTTTTCGAAGCACAGAGGAAACTCGGCATGTAATGGGTGGTCCCCATCCATAGACAAACCAAGGCAAGCGTGGTTTAACCTAAAGCTCGACCCGAACGGCTGATATTCTTTAGAAACGAGCTCTAGGTTATCCGCCGGGCTCCGAGGTTATTCCAACTAATAGTTGTAAATTAACTCTCATGCAACCTTAAAAGTAAAATTATTTTCACATAAAAGACCAACTAAATTTGACCGGACTTTTCAGCAAAATCTGTCGAAAACGTCCGTTCAGATTCGACTGCGGTCTCAAATACAGTTAGGAGAATCAATGTTCCCGCAAAGGCGACGACGAATTGAGCCGTCGATTCAACTAAACCACAAATGGATGCCGTCGACCTCGCTAGGGTTGCCATTTCATCAAATGCAAGCACTATTTTGTACACAATCAAATATGGGTAACTGGAATTGGATGTAGAGGGACACAGTGAACTTTCAGCATACGCTGCAGAAGTAAAATGTTACATTGACATAGATTTATTTGCTCATCCGTGCCATTTTGTATTAAATCACTTTTGTTCTTAGGATTACATAGTGAAATGATGCTCTAGTGATCTCGAGAAAGACTTCTCGAGTTTTGTTACTCAGGGCGAGCAAAATTAGTATATTTGTGTGCGTTTGGTGGCAATAGGGTCACCGGTTATATGGGTCCCGGTTGATGGGTGTAGGCCCCTTGCACATGGAACTTAAAAACATAACTGGCAATATATAGGTGTACTATAAGTACATTATAGGACACCTGTTTCCTTGAAGCGGTAGCTAAAAACGTGACTTTACTACACACGAAAAATCAAGCTATACATTTCCAGTATAATATGGCCTCGCTTTGTATGGATTTCCTGTATGAGAGATCAGCACAATATACTAGTATTGTATAGCTTGATGTGCTGCCGTGTGTACTACATTTTGCCAGTTCTTAGAATTACTTTATATAATAAAAAAAGAAAACAGCAAGAAAAGATAATCATTTAATTCAGATTCATCTTACGGTAGCATCCAATTTGTTAGTACTACTAGTCTGTAATCTCGTAATTGTTAGTATATGTTAGTAATAATATAGCTTTATGTCCTTATTTTTAATTTTTTGTGTTTTTTTTTTTTGTAAAACCCTGTGACAGTCAAATTAACAGAACGCAAATATCACAATCCTTACTAATCCTTACTAATATTATAAAAGCGAAAGTGAGTTTGTTTGTTTGTTTATTTGTTTGTTTGTTACCTCTTCACGCTTTAATGGCTTAACCGATTTTGATGAATTTTGGTACAGAGATAGTTGGGAACCAGGAGACGGACATAGGCTAATATTTTTTTAAAAAGAGTGGGATATGAGGGAGAAAGAGGGGAGAAACGGGAAAACTTAGCGTTGCTATTACAAATCAATAAGCCGCTACCGAATTTAACGCGAGCGAAGCCGCGGGCAAAAGCTAGTAATTAATAATTTAAGACCTAAATTGTACCAACACTTACCGCCAATGAATTGTATTTGAATTTGTATCTGGCTAGACTGGTCTACCACAACATATTTGGGAAAAGGTTGGACGGATGAAATTGATGATGTATGTTCGTGCTAGGCCTGAAATGCACCAACAACAAAATTATTGGAAGAATTTTGTTTAGTATGCTTTTGGAATTGTCGTATTGTTGACAATCCTCACAGAGTATAAAACTGCAGCTTCTACAGAATATCTTCACTTCACCACGATATTGCATCATGATAAGATTGTATAGCACCTGTTTTATATTAGCTGCTGTATTGCAGGTAAGTTGCAAAGCTTACATAATTTATATATTTTATAATTTTAAAGGGGTTTAAACTGTTTTGTCTGCCTTATTTCCGCCATTTAATTTAAGAATTAAAATATCCACCACGGTTTCGACCTGTATTATGCAATAACTTCTATAGCGTCACTTTTTCAGAATATAATTTATGCTGATGGTAATGACTGACGGTTTTGGAAATTTGGTCTGACACAAAACTTGTTTGGTTTGAAGCCTTGAAGATTAATGCGGGTTTCACATGTGGCTAATAATAAATTTATAATTAATAAATATTGTAGGTATCTACAGATTGTACCCTAGCTAGTGTATAGATTCTAACTTTTATAGCTTAAACGACAGAAACTTAACGATAGAAGATTTTTACGGGCCACTCTTTAGAAAATAAATTAAAATATCAAAGATTAGGAAGGCCAGCGCCTCATTTAATAATTTTCAAACTCCTTTTTCTATTTGTAGATACCATAATGCTCCATATTTTTTTCAGTACATGTTCATGTCAGTACTAACACCATCATCTTGTTTTTAGATACAATTTTATATATGACTTTTGCCCGCGGCTTCGCTCGCGTTAAATTCGGAGTAACACAGTTCCCCTTTCGTAATTTACAGGTATTTTTTGTTGGTAACAAAGAGTGTGTACCGATTTTTAGCTTCCTATCTTGAAAATTGTGAAAATTCTCATATAACATTTCACCCCCTCTTTTAAGGGGTTGGAGGCATATTTCCAAAAATAAAACTACGCATGATTTTGGAGTTTACTCCTTAAGAATCGATTTTCATATATAAGGCGCCCGGTATGAGAAAAATCCGAGGGGTAAAACCTACTAAAGTAACGAAAATGTGTGCGCAACTTTCTAATTTGGCTGTGAGTGTATTAAGACGTACATATGGTATGCTGTATAGGCGACTATACCTATATACTATATATTATTGGGCTTGTTTGTGTCTATCAGTGTCGATGTATTTATATTGCTATATTTTTTTCATTAATTTGTGAATTTACCTTTTCATATGATATTAATCTTTTTTCAGTTGAATAAACTCTTTTTGCGTATGGTTAGATACTCGTACTTAAGGAGTAAACTCCAGTCGTGCGTCGGAGTTGACACACACACTTTTTTTTTTTAAATATCCTATGTCCGTCTCCAGGGTCCAAACTATCTATGTACCAAAATTCATCACAATCGGTTTAGCCATTAAAGCGTGAAGAGGTAACAAACAAACTCACTTTCGCTTTTATAATGATGACGGACATAGGCTAATTTAAAAAAAAATGGGATTTGGGGAGAAAGAGGGAAGAAAAGGGAAAACTTAGCGTTTCTATTACAAATCAATAAGGCGCAAGGGGAACTGTGTTACCCCAAATTTAACGCGGGCGAAGCCGCGGGCGAAAGCTAGTAATATTATAAAGGCGAAAGTTTGTATGTGTTTGTTGCTCCTTAACGCCTAAACGCCTTAACGGATTTGGATCAAATTTAGCACGATAGCTTATACCCTCGATTAACGTATAGACGTATTATGTCAGTCTACGCAAGCAAAACCGCGAGGCGCAGCTAGTTTTCGATAAAAATAATACGACGAAAAAATAAGTCTGACCAAATATGTCAACGTGGCGAAAATATAAATCAACGTAAGCGCAAATTATGCAGTCGTACGGGATTGTAGCTATCACCTCATCAATCATCTTCATTCCTCTTTCACGGTTCATTCGTTCGTTCACCCCTTCATTGCAAAACATATTATCGAACGATATAATATTAAAAGCATTCATTATGCGGTTTGGCTTTCGTAAACCTACAATTTGATGAAATCAGACTCAAATTTACGTGAAAATAAAATTATTGTAATGATACATTTATGTAATTTCACTTATGTGACACATTAAAATTTGAAAACAGACGATAAAGTGTGCTTCCGGACCGATTTAACAAATTCAGGATTTTATCATTTAATTACAAGCCCAATTAGTGAAACTCAATCGTTTTTCTGGCGATGCGAAATTGATCATTAAATTATTTATCGTCCATGCAAGAATTTCAATTTATTATGTTAATTTTTGCACTTGTTAATTTTGTTATAATCTGTGAATGATATTTTTATGATATGGTCGATATAATAAAACCCTTTGTACCTTTTAATGAAAAGTGGTATATAACATCTATTCTGTCTATAACTTCTGTACCCAAAGTTATGTTTGGCATTCCAATTGAAATGACTTTCTATTGAAACTTAAAAAAAAACAGAACCAGTACAGTCGCGTGGACTTGGTGTTGCCCTAATTATTGGAAACAATTCCGTTTATGGCGCCAAAATGTCTTTAAATCATCCGGAATCTCAAATAGTCATAGCTTCCTCAATTCTTTTATTCTCCTTTTGAATACAATCTAATTGAAATCGAAAATCCTTTTGCTAAACTCTGCAAGATTGGAACACGTTTTTAAGATAACATTAATGCAATCCTTTCCAAAAAAAACCGGCCAAGAGCGTGTCGGGCCACGCTCAGTGTAGGGTTCCGTAGTTTCCCGTCCGTCACAATAAGTGTTCCCAGTTATGAGGCCAACCGAACAATTCGGTAATAGCCGATCCAATGTAATAAGTACCTACAGCGCCATCTCTCGGGGAATTGGGTTACTAATTAATACAAAGACGTGCAATTTCGGTGGTAATTTTGGATTGCGAGAACAGATTTCAATAATTCTTTTTTTGTTTGAAAAAAGATACGTTCAGGATAATAAAATTTGTAAACAAAGTTAAAAAAAATGCTTGCATAAACGATTACACTACAAACTTAGTCCAGAAATTATTTTGTACAATTTTTTTTTTGTACAAAAACTGTTATGTCAATCAAGTTCAAAATAATTTTCATAAAAAGTCCTTATAAAGTTCTACTTTTCAGTTATTTTTCATATTTTCTAAACTTATGGTTCAAAAGTTAGAGGGGGGGGGGGACACCTTGTTTTTTACTTTTGGAGCGATTATTTCCGAAATTATTGACATTATCAAAAAATAATCTAGTAAACCCCTATTCATTTTTAAATACCTTTCCAACAATATATCACACGTTAGGGTTGAAATTAAAAAAAAAATCACTTCCCACTTTACATATAGGGTGGCTACCCTAATAAAACATTTTTTTCCAATTTTTATTTTACCACTTTGTCGGCGTGATTGATATACATATTGGTACCAAATTTCAGCTTTCTAGTGCAAACGGTCACAGAGATTAAGCGAGGACGGACGGACGGACGGACGGACGGACGGACAGACAGACATGGCGAAACTATAAGGGTTCCTAGTTGACTACGAAACCCTAAAAACATTGAAAGATAAAATAGTTATGAAACTCTGACAATTCGAAATTGGAAACAGAAATTCGTTACTATTTATTTTCAGTTATGACGTCATAAATGATTACAAGAAAGAAACAGAGCTATATAGGATGTCTAGCGCCATCTCTTTTACACACTGGAATAAGTACACAGGTGTGGTGAACATTTTTTCGACTATTGTAGTCTCAGGCAGAAATATTCATTGGAGTTCCACAAGCTTGGATTAATCTACCACTAGTGTCCACGGGGACCAAACTAATATTTGCTAAAACCAGGTTATTGTTTCCTTGGAAAAATAATGTTCTGTTTTCGAAAGCTGTAGGTATATTTTTTATTGAAACTGAAATGGAATTCTGTCTGTAATTTCACCTTCATTTTATTTTAAGACTATTTTTATATAATAACTTAAACAAAATAAGTTGCCAGCGCCAGAGTGGTCCTGGAAATTTAAATATTCTGACGAATTTTTTTTTGTTATTTGCAGGTTAGTGTGTAGTTATTAAATGTATGGTGATTAAAATATGACGCAGGACCATAACCTGCTAAGTATACTTTATTTAATTAACTTAAACTTTTATTTTGCATTGACTTGTAACTCAATTAGATGAAATGAACTTAGGGAGTTAATAATTTTAATCCTTACGAATATTATGAAAGCGAAAGTGAGTTTGTTTGTTTGTTACGTCTTCACGCTTAAATGACTAAACCGATTTTGATGAATTTTGGTACACAGATAGTTGGGACCCTGGAGATGGACATAGGCTATTTAAAAAAAAAAGATTGAGATATGAGGGAGAAAGAAGGAAGAAAAGGGAAAACTAAGCATTGCTATTACAATAACTAAGGCGCTAGCGCAAAAACTAAAAGTAGTCGATACCTGCAACTGTGTTACCCCGAATAAAACGCAAGAAAAGCCGTGGGAAAAAACTAGTGATTTATATTTCTGTTAATAAATAATTCTTACGGTCGCGATTAATATTTTAATCATCATTAAACTTGTACTTATTATTTGTATGTATGTTTGTTTGTTTGTATGATTGATAATCTTAAATTTTTCCTGTTTTGTCTTTTCTACACCCTGTGTCTACATATCTCATTCGATTTTTTCTACAGTACAGTACAGTACAGTACCTTTATGCTCCTTTGTCTTAATGTAATGTCCAGTGTGTACTGTATCTGTCCGTAAATAAATATGACACTGACCTATCAAATACAGAAACATAAAAAAAATTCGTGTGCTTCTTTAGCGTTTTCACCATTAAGACTATGTAATACAATATCTCAATCCAACTACTTTGCAGTGCAAAGTTTCTGTGCAAATACATAATTGATAACAAAACACCTCTTAGCGATAATGCTTTTAGTACAGAATGCTTTTCTTAAAATACATTCATGCTTTCACCATAAGGATATTCTGACTATGATCAATTTATAAGTTCAAGTAAGCAAGGGACAACTTAAACATAAAGGAAACCTAAGCTAATCTTAGAGATTATCATTGTTTTATTTTTCTTAGATTTGTTGTTTTTTTTATATAAAAGCAACACTATTCTGATTTTTTTTCTCTTTATTTATTTTATAGAGGGTTTAATCATATTGATTATGCCACCCTCATCAGTCACTATTCCGTTATGATAAGCTATACGAAAAGTTTCCATGACACATGGACACTCTTTTCAAATCACACTTGCACATTTTCTTTATAAGATCTGCAATTTTGGAATATATTACTTATTTTTAAAAATGGTGGTATTTGGTATAAAAAATGCTTTGAATTTGAATTTGAGCCAGTTTGGTTAACTTTTAATCAATTGTTGTTATCCTTTGTAAAAAGCGTTCCGTTCAAATTACCAAGGTAAAACGAATAATTTTCTTCTCCCGAAAGTAAAATTGTAATACAACAACAGAACACGATGTAATCAAGGAATCATTTGAATTTCACGTTCGAAAAGGTAAATGCGATAACAGAAATATCGACTTGCTCCGGTTTTTCCTTTACATGTAAAATAATTTGCAAAACCCTTTGGGTAAAGCCTGTTATCGAATGGTAGACATTAAGGTAACGATAATGTATTCCTTCCTAATGTTATTTTGTAAGGGAAACTACGGGAATTGCAATTTTATACAGACATTCGAAAGCTAACAAATCGATTAGAATTATACCTTTTTGCCATGACCTGGCATTTTTCAAACATAAAGTGCGAAAGCTATAACGGCTGTCGAAAACCTGTGTCGGACACTAGTTGCCCGACAGTTTGTTGAACTGGGCCTATTTGACGCAGCCATGAGACACGATAATTATCTCCTTTTTGTGTTCAGTTTTAAGGTATTTTTTTTTCAACTTGTTTTCTTTCTTTATTTATTGTTGTGTGCACTTGTGGCATTTGTCGAATAAACCTTTTTTTCTTTCTTCCTTCTTTCTTTCTGTTTTTTTTTTTATTTTCGTCAGTCGTTACAAGTAAACAGTGACCCGAAAGTCAAACAATCAGTCTCACCCAGGGTGTTGTTTTACCTAGTATTTACGTAACGGTAAGACAGGCAGTCGTTCAATGTCCCACCCGTCCCTTGCTAGAGCTAGCCCGCGTTGCTGAGCCAGTCATTTTAAACTAGTCCCTAAATAATATCACTCTATCTAGCCTGTCCATTTGCTGTCCTCCCCCAGCGACGCCCTAAGCCGAGGCTCGTACCCCACAAGGGGTGCCCTTAGCATATAGTCGCTTAGTCTGTAAGTTTATGCCCTGGCTGTAGGCCTCCCTAGGAAACGCCCGGTCAACCACACGACAACCTCTTAGATTGAACTTCGAGATGTATTTTCGAAAAAATAATGTCGTTCCATGTAATACTGGCAATCAGCTGTTTCCGAGACTGGACGCCGACCCCAACAAAATGTTGTGAAGCATTTGTATTTTCGATTTGAAACCTAAGATAGCATGAGTTTCTTTTGAAGTTACCCAACAAAAGCATGTTTGGGTTTGAATTTTGTAAAATATAATACAATTTTCATGTATGCAAAATTTGATCCAACAATATATCTTTGAATATTTTTATCAATGATCGTAATTCCCCGTGGGAAGGGCTTGAGAATTTTCATATGTTATAATATTGTGTATGATCTACAGTAATACCTTCTGAAGGTTGGTACGAGAAAATTGAGAACATTTGATTGGCGTTTGAATAGATTGAATTATCACACTTCGGTTCGTCAACAAGTTAGAAAACAATAACTAATATGGTCGTAATTTTTTTTTCATATCTTCAGTATCATTTTGAATGAAATATACAAGGTGTAAACGGCAAACTAAACATTCTAATATAAGCTGCCCAAGCACGTGTTAGCAGCGTTAACGTAACGTAATAAGTCAATTTTGGACTTGGAAATACAATTATCCTGTAGCATTTTAGTTAAATTATTTGCAACAAGTACTCTTAGTATCATTCACAGATCTGAATAAATTATGAAAATATAACATTTGTTGTGAATCACATTGACGTATTTCTTTGTTTCTTTTTTGTTTTTGCGTCCGACTTTATGGACTAAAACCCGCTCATTTTTCTACTTTTGCTCTATATGTTCCGGCCGCGGTATTTCTTCCGAACAACCCGCAACCCCGGCCGGCGCTGGCCTTGGCAGGCAAAGCAGAGGCTTTGCTGACAGCTTCTTAAAGCGCGCATGGAACACAGAGGCGCCGTCGGCCTTGTTTTTGACCTTATGCGGATTACGTATTTGGATCATATTTTTTCTACCTTCTTATGAATAATTTATCTATTCAGTCTTTAAATTGGGTAGTTGACACCATTAACCAATAATTTAAAAACACAATTTTTCTGAAAGAACACCTTATTCTAGACCTGAGAACTCCATTAATTTAAAAATAAGTTTAAAATTCGATTTTTAGTTGCTTTTAAATCAATAAATTATTACATCATTGACTTGACAATTTAGTGACGTCATCGGTTGCGAGTCTCATACAAAATCTATGGGGGAAGCGCGTTTTGACAGCTCATAAAAAGTATATCAATTGATTAGCGGTGTCAACTACCCTATTGTGCACACAAAGTTATGTTCGGCATTCCAATTAAAATGATTTTCTATTGAAACTTGACAAAGAGCAGAAACAGTACAATCGCGTGAACTTACTATTGCCATAAACTTCTCTACCTATTTGCCGAGAAATTCATAACTTGATACGACCCATTATTAAGTCTAAAGTACTTATGCGAAATTCTGAAATTACTGTAATTTTGACACAATTATTTTTAATTGACGATACGTAAACGGTTATTCGTAGCTTATTATGCCACGTTAAGCCTATGAGGGTACTGTGTTCGTAAATTAACGGATCCTATGGAAAATATCGGAGGGTGAAATGGATAATATAATTTAAGCTGGATGTAGAAGTGCGGACGCGTGAAATTGACGCGGCCGTCCCCGGCAGCATGTGCAACTGCCACTATAACATTCATTAATTAAATTCAATTTACTTGGTGTTATTTTGACAAGAGAAAATTAAAACAGTTTTTAAGTGAATGTCCACAATTTTCATTTGCTTTTCTATAATATTTTTTTATAATATTTGACACGGTTGGTGCAGTGGCTGAGCGATCGACTGCTGCGCTGCATGTCGCGGGTTCAATTCTCACACGGCACAATATTATTTGTATGGCCTAAAAATAGTTGTTTCGGGTCCGGCTGTTGGTGTATGTGAGTTTGAATGTTTGTAAACGCACCCACAAAACAGGAGAAATTCCTAGTGTGGGCAAGGTTTTTTAAAAAAAGCCATCTGAAAAATGTAAAAGTAAGCCAAATAAGTAAGTTAAGAGCAAGTAGACTTCTAAAGAAAACAAAACCAATTCTTGAGAACAAACTCTGTTATATTTTAAAGTTTTTGTGTTTTCTAACAAATTGTAACTTTTCATGTTCCTAGCTCCACATTCATTGTCATAATACGTCTGTGACAAGCATCCGACCCGCGTTGATAGACGTTACATTTTGTGCTCAGCATAATTTTACATGTTCTAGGAAATCTGATTATTTATATTTGTTAAACTGGATATATTTGTTAGTCTGGATTTCTTTGAACTAAAACAAACGCTAAACCTATTTTGTTTTAATGCTTAGAATTGTGTGTCAGTCGCTCCATGTAAAATACTGATATTCAGCTGCATCCGGTAAGACTGGAAGCCGACCCCAACGTAGTTGGGAAAAGGCTAGGCAGATGATGCTTAGAATTGTGACAATTCACAGTCACAGAATTAACAAAAGTCGCAAAATTCACAAAACTATCAATATTTTCGAGAAAGGCTAGAAGAATAATTAATGACTATTATGAGTATATAATAAAAACATAAATAAACATTAATATTTATAATAAGTAGAATAATCTGATTAACGTTCGTATTGTGATGTAATTGGTTTCTAAATCAATTATGTTCCGTATGATATAGCTTATGCCAGACTATTTTTAACTATCATCGTATAGTAAATATAAATGGCGAAATGCGAGTTTAATAATATTAGGTATTCCCTAGTTCCCCTGTCTAGTTCTTTAGGGATTACATCGATAAGGCCGCCATTATAGAATATTGATAAAACAGTTGTGTTTCGTTTTGGTGTACATTATTGTATTTTCTACTCTATTTCTACAGAATGCATGTAATCAACGATACATTACAAACTACAATACAAACCATTTTTTTTTAGATACTTGAATATTTTGCTTTAAAGTTGACTATCAGTTGCCTGCCAGAGTCACCACCTGCCGGGGTTTCGAGTTGTTCAAAAGAGATACCGCGGCCCCGGAACAGGAAGGGCAATAAAATATAAATGGGTGCATTTTAGTCAGTACAAGTCTGACACTGCCCCCCGCTGCTCCGCTCAGAACGGGGAAAAATATTAAATGACTTCCCATCCGTAAAAAATGAGGTAGTTTAGGTAGAGTAAGATGGCGTCATAACACGTTATAAATTACCAAAACATTGTGACGTTTAGTAGGTATGTCAGTCCTCATACATTTTAAGTTTTGATTCTTCGCTTAAAAAACCTAAGAAGAATTATATCCATAAAGCATCAACTTAAAAATGCTAATGATAGTATAGATGAAAAAAAAGCTAAACAAGGATTTCCAAAAAAACTAAAAACGGCACAGAAAAGTTACGCATAGACAACCTACAAACTGATATGATCCAAATCCTTATCCTTACTAATATTATAAAAGCGAAAGTGAGTTTGTTTGTTTGTTACCTCTTCACGATTTAATGCCTACACTTTATTTTAAAAAAGTGGGATGTAAGGGCAGAAAAAGAAAAACTTATCGTTGCTAATACAAATCAATAAGGCGCAAGGGGAACTGTGTTACCCCGAATTTAACGCGAGCGAAGCCGCGAGCAAAAGCTAGTGTATCATAAATGTGGTATTGGGTTATAGGTGACTGTATGTGTAAATAAAACCTCAAATTAAAAGAACTACTTGCTTGAAAGCAAAGAACTGTAAGAGGTTTTATACCTTAACCAATGCTGGCTGGTTGACCATGACGTTCTAATACTCGGGTCGTTTTAAAGAAAGAACTAGAAAAATAGAAGACTAGGAATGGTATAGGAAGTATGAGATGTATTTTTAAAATATGTATAATATAAAAATATAATCTTAAAGTATTATATGCGCTTTCATTGTAGTAATGTAGCGTATATCTTACAGAACACACATCATTATAATCTGCCCAGCCTTTTCCAAACTATGTTGGGATCGGTTTTCATTTTATTCGATATATTTCATTATATTTCGATGCATCTGAATACCAGCATTTTATAATGAACGACTGCCTTTCTAAAAGAAAGCAAAGGACACACAAACTTAAATTAATACCTACTATTACGAGAATATTGTATTTGTTTAAAGTGTTACTATCCATCATTGACACATGAGACACTTTCCTGTTCAACCCTTTTCAAGTTGAAATTTGACGTTATTCAATAAATCATCATTTATCACTTCCAATTTCGAATCGTGTCAATCCATGATTATTTCGTTTAAAACAAGAGGGTTCCGTTTTTGAAATGTATGGTGTTTTTTGAGTAAGTCTTTTTTTCTTTTCTCTTTGGCTACTGCGCCGATGTCGATAATTCTGCCAGTGTCATGTGATTGGGTAAGGTTAGTAGAAAACATTACAGAATAGGACAAACAATGAGACGTTATGTTCCTTATTTTAATTTGGTAAGGAATTAAAAACCATATAAGTACCTTCACATTCCAATTTGAATCTGTCAAAAACCTTTATTTACAACTTTGACAAGTGACATCGATGTTTGCTAAGATGGGAATGCCCATAAGTAACTGCAATTATATTAAGTATGTAAAACAATGTTTATTACGTCGCTTTAATTCTGCACAAGCTTAGTAAATGTTGTAACAGTTTTATTTCTAACTACTTTTAGCAGTTCATAGTTTTCCTTCACCTTTTATGGAGGTCTTAACTTAACTTAAGATTTTGCATTTTTGGTTATTCTTAGAAATTGCTAAGTTAATTTTCTATGAGTACGTTTTTATATGCTTAGGACTACCTACGTTAAAGTTTAATTTTATAAAAAATATTTTCTTTCGGTAAATAGTTAACTTAGTTCCAGTAGAGATATTGTTTATCTTCTCTGGTCTTAGGAACCTAGAAAATTAAAAAAAAACCTCTTTATGTTAGTAAGCACACTCACAACATATGAAATAGATTATTTTTACGGTTTTATTTTATACAAATCTCGGCAGAAAATCGTGTGTAGCTTTCGAGGTTATTTATTTATTTACTTATTAATTTATGTACACACAAGAGAAAATACATGAAAACATCATAAAAAAACAAAGTGTACAAAGGCACAGCTTATTTCTTAAGAATTTTCTACCGGCAGTTCTATTATTATAAAAATAATCAATTATTAATCGGTTATTAACCAATAAACAACTCTCGTACTGATTCCCAGACTTCCACGGATGCTTTTTCATGCAATGTTTTGTGGGATATAGGGTTCTTCCAATAAAAGAAATCGTCCTCGCAGTCTTTACTTTTATTATATTTCGTATAGCTGATCTTGTAACGTCTTACAGTGTTCCACAGAGCGTACTGTCAGTCCTAACATATCCTTCCTTCCGTCCCACCTCTCACTCACACATTCACTCGATCTCTCTCTTCCGGTTGCGTTCCGTTCCCACATTCGGCCATCCGACATTCATGTCTGTCCCCAGACATGCTAAACTGACTTTCATTCCTCATTTCAGTCCTACATTGCCTCGTCATCCATCATCAATACACGCTTACATTCATCACTACATCTTCATCAATCAAAGCCACTTAAATAAACTAATCACAAAAATTAACAATAAAAACATGAAATTCCTGACTTACAGTTCTTAACTACAGGTTATACATTCCTAAGTGAACACAATGCAAGGGTTAACTTCTAGAAAACATTTGATGAACTTAAGCACTAATAAAACAAAACAGTAGTAAGTTAGCTTACAACATTAACCAGTTCATAACATTGAACTTCAATTTACATTTGCAAAACAAAACACATAAAACTTAAACACTAACTAAAAGAAAAAAAAACAAAACAAGCATCCATCATTCAGTCATACGTCTATTATCAACACAATCAAAGCATATACTCACTTTCTTCCTCATTGTCAGGCCACCTCTTCATCCCATCAGCAGAGCAAGTGGTCCTTATGGGACCTTCAGATGTGACATCATCCTTTTCAACATCATAGCGATCGTTTCGCTTGACCTTAGTAATCTTATATGGGCCTAGGTACTTTGGCTTGAGTTTGAGTCCTGGGCCAAATTGTGTTCTTTGTATTGCTACTCGTTCTCCAACTTCATACTTAGTACTTTCCTTTCTTTTTTTATTATAAGCACTTGTATTTTCTTCTTGAATTTTTAATATTTGTTCTTTAGCTCTTTTTCTTAATTCTTCTCTTTCTTCACTGAATTGTTCTAGACTCTCTTGCTGTAATAAATCAATTAAAGGTATATCTTCCTTGGATTTCATCACGACACCTGTTAATAGCTCAAATGGACTAGTGTTGATGCTTCTTTGAAAGGTGCTATTTATTGCACGTTGCAATCGACTAACATGTTTGTACCACACTGATGGATCTTCTGTACATAGCTTCGTAAGAGTAGGTTTAATGATACCATGTATCCTTTCCACCTGTCCATTTCCCCGTGGCACTCCTGTTGTTATTTTTATGTGTTGTATTTTCTCACTCTTACAATATTCTTCAAACTCATGGCTAGTAAAAGCAGTACCCCGATCGGTGACAATCCTTTCTGGATTCCCAAATGTCTGTTGGTGTATTTTCAGCTTATCCAGAGTTTCACTACTGGTGGTGCTCTTTGTAGGGAAAAGCCACACAAATTTAGTAAAAGCATCAACTATTGTAAGAATATGATTATACCTCTTTCTGGTCTCAGTCATTGGTCCAATGTGATCCATGTGTAGGGTATGTAAGGGGGTTCCCTCCTTTTGAATAGGGTTAAGAAAACCTTCCTGTTTCCCCTGCTTCTTTGTTGCCAGTAAGCATGGTATACAGCTTGCAATAAACTCATCAATTTTCTTGTCTATGTCTTTGATGTAGAAATCTTTAGCAAGGAGTTCCTTCATTTTTCTCTTACCAAAATGACCATTGTCATGCACTCTTCGTATGACTTGTTTTTCCATGCTTCTAGGAATTACCAGCTGTTTCTGGTCACTCTTGAAAAGGATATTGTTTTCCAACCAATAGTCTAAATAGGGTTTTTCTTTTACAATTTCAATTATTGCTTTCAGTCCTTCATCCTGGATTTGTGCTTCCTTGACTTTATCATGAAGGCTTGCCACCATAACTGACACATAAGGGTGTCTACTCAATGCATCCACATGCCTCATCCTTGAGCCTTTTCGGTGCTCAACTTCAAAGTCATATTGATCTAAAAACAACACCCATCTTGCAATCTTTGCTGATAAGTCTTTTTTCTTAAGGGTTAGTGCAAAAGCTTGACAATCTGTAACAATCTTAAAATGTATGCCAAACAGGTAATGTCGAAATTTCTTTATAGCTTCAATTATCGCTAGAGCCTCCAGTTCATAGCTAGTGTACCTTTGTTCAGCATCATTTGTCTTCCTACTCATATATTGGACTGGATGTAAGCCACTATCCGGATGCTGCTGTAAAAGTATTGCTGAATAAGCAATGCTAGATGCATCTGTATGGACTTCCGTGGGCAGCTTGGGATTATAAATTTTTAATACTGGACCACATACCAGCTTCTGCTTCAAAATGTTAAAAGCATTACGTTGATCTTCTTCAAAAATAAAGATACCATTTTGTTTTAACATGTCGGTTAAGGGTTTTGCTATTGCAGCAAAATTTTCTATATACTTTCTGAAGTAAGAAGTAAGTCCTATAAAACTGTGTACTTGCTTACTTGTCCTTGGCTCCGGGTATCTCAGCACAGCATTTGTCTTTTCTAAACTCGGGCTAATTTCACCATTCTGTATGCGATGACCCAGATATTCAACTTCACTGCATATCAAGTTTGCCTTCTTCCAATTTATCTGTAACCCATATTCTGAAGCAACTGACAAAACTTCTTTCAGTCTTTGCACACCTTGTTCCTCGTCTTTTGCTGGAATGACAATGTCATCCATAAAAACCAACATTATACCTTGTTCAATTAAACTCCTGAAAATTGTTGACACAAATCTCATAAAATACTTCGGACAGTTTGATAATCCGAAAGGTGCTCGCAAAAATTCATATTGACCATGATGGGTCACAAATGAGGTGTAGTGTGTTGACTCTTCACTAATTTTCAAATGGAAAAATCCATTTTTCAAATCAATAACACTAAATACTTTTGAGTCTCGCAGTTTATCAATTAAATCTTCAATGACAGGTAGTGGATACTCATCCTTTACCATCTTCTTATTGAGTTGTCTGTAGTCTACACAGACCCGTGTAGAACCATCTTTCTTCCTGACTAATACCAAGGGACTAGCATATTCTGAAAAACTTACCCGTACTATGTTGTTATCCAACCATTCCGTTATCTGACCTTCAACTATTTGCTGTTCCTTTAGTGACAATCTTCTTGGTTTTTGAGCCACTGGGATGTCATCTTTCAAGATAATTTTCAATTGTATGGGTGCTTCTTTTACTTGGACCGGCTTGTAGTCATCTACACACTGTAAAACCTCCTTTTTGACAATTGGGCTAGCTGTAGAACCTATAACAACACCCAAACCTGTGGTAAAACAATGAATTTTTCTCATCCATTCTTCACCTGAGGGTAACAACAACACACTTCCTTCATTCATAATCATTGTCACACTAGCGAGAAACTCATGACCTAGTATTAAGCTATAAGGCATACAGTCTTTAGGCACAACATGGAATACAACTCCGTCGTAACATCGTCCGTCAATCACAGCACAAGTTGTAAACTTCCCGGATGAACACACTTGTTTTAGTCCGAGACCCGACAACACAACACCATCTTCAGTCGTCTTTGGCTGGCCGATCACGTCGTAGAAGTCTTCCGACATTAAGTTGACATCGCTTCCCGAGTCAATAAGGGCCATTCCTTCGGTATTTTCAATCAGAATACCCACAACCGGCTTGCCCGACTTCTTGTTAGGTTTGTTTACAATTTGCAAAACTTCTTTATTTTCTTGACAATGACATCTGTCATCTGCGTCGTCGCTCTCAGTGGTGCCAACGTAATCCGTAGTGAACATGGCGGATTTCGAAGTGCTGGGATTCGTCGGATTTCTGTCCCAACGATGTCCGTCACGTTGGCAGCGCTGTTGGTTGTCTCCGCCGCTGATTGGCCGATTCGATCGGCTGTCGAAGTTTCTCGAAGGTTTACGATCGTCTTCGCGTTTCATCGCCGCCGTGCACTTTGAAGAAATATGGCCGAATTCATTGCACTTGAAGCACTTGAGACCCTTTTGCTTATGAGGACAGTTTTGCGACGAATGATTGAGTTCTCCACAATTATAGCACCGCAACTCACTGCTTGTATTCTTCTTTGAATTTCGACTGTGGCCACTAGATCCTTGATTACATTGCGTATCTCGTCGCGCCTTCATTTTTTCTTTTACTTGTTCATACACTTTCAGCTTTTCCTTCAGTTCACTGTAGCTCGTAACACCGTACAACAATATTTTATTCGTTTCCAAGTCTTGAATGCCATCTACGATGTACTTGATCGCAACGTAGTCGGGCATCTTACCCCTTTTTCCGAGTTCTTTCATAATAAGCACGTAATCCATGCAACTTTCGTCAGATTTTTTCTTACGTGTACTCATCATCTCATGAATCGTCTTCTGGTCAATCGCGTCGGGAAACTCCTTGCTGATGGCTTGTTTCAATTCGGCCCACGACTTGAACGGTCTTTCACTTCGTAGCCATAGCCCCGCTGTTCCCTTCAACGATCTACGCGCAATCACAAGCTGCTGGAGCGGCGTCCAATCAAAGATTTCCGTATTATCTTCGATGTCTTGAATCCAACGGCTCACCGGGTAGGTGTGGTCTTGACCCGAAAAATCACTTATAAAGTCTTCAGCATATTGTACACCTCTTGGCGTCATGTCTTCAGTACTTTTCGGCATCTTTTCGTCTTCAATATTCGTCGTGGATTGTAAATTAAATGGTTTTACGCTGCCAACGTCTTGTTGCCGTGAACACAACCACGTGCCGCGTGCATGCAAGAAAAACTTCGGTTCGTCGTCGATGTCGTCGTCGCGTCTTTTTCTATATCCCGGACGAGCCCCCAAAATTGTGGGATATAGGGTTCTTCCAATAAAAGAAATCGTCCTCGCAGTCTTTACTTTTATTATATTTCGTATAGCTGATCTTGTAACGTCTTACAGTGTTCCACAGAGCGTACTGTCAGTCCTAACATATCCTTCCTTCCGTCCCACCTCTCACTCACACATTCACTCGATCTCTCTCTTCCGGTTGCGTTCCGTTCCCACAGTATTACTATAAAATACATATTAATATGTTATTGTTCAGTATTGTGGGATATAAACATAATAAAAAATCGTTTGATTTTTTGATCGTTTTTGCGTAAGTTTTTCACAGTCAATGGTGTCGATTCTGTTCATATCACTAACTAAACCAAAATCACTAAAATTTAGTTTTTTTCCTGTCAAACAACGTTTCCTAATCTTAAAATGTTTTAAAAGTGACAAAACTTAAGTATACAACAATTTGACGGCATTAATAATGTTTAAGTTACTCAATTTCTTTATTTTTGACGACACGGTTGGCGCAGTGGCTAAGCGGTTGACTGTTGCGCTACGTGTCGCGGGTTCAATCCCCGCACGGAACAAATATTTGTTTGACCTACAGATACTTGTTCCGGGTCTGGCTGTTTGTGTATATGATTTTAAATGTTCAAAAAACAAGAAAAAATATTTCGAGAAAATCGCAATGTTCATCAATGTTTTTACCAAAAGTGGTGGTTGTCAAGTTAAATCAGAATTCTCTTAATCGCGACTAATATGGTGTATTAATCATATTCTAGTTTAATCCGGTGGTTCATCGAATTTGGCAAAAATCTTTTTCTCAAATATTTTGGTATAAATTTCCCAAATTGGAAAAATATTTGATATGCATCGATTTTCCTTTATTTATGCGTTTCCATTTTGTTCGTGTCGCTTTACATTTTGTTTACCTTCTAAAATAGCACAATCGATCGTAAGAATTGACTTTTATGGTAAAAACTACCCAAAAGTTTTTCAACCCAAACTTAGATTTCATCAGTCTTAGTAACATCAAGAGGCTGAAAAATGAATTGATGTTTTTTCTTGTTTCTTTGCGTTACTTGATCTAGAAATCCTTCAAAACAGACAGTCTCGTTTTTATTTTAGTTTTTTTAGTTGACGGGCCTGTTGGTCCAGTGGTTAGTGGCCCTGACTACTGAGCCGGAGGTCGTGGTTTCGATTCCCACCCAAGACAAACTTTGTGTGATGAGCATGATTGTTTGTTCTGTGTCTGGGTGTGATTTATCTATAATATGTATGTATTTATAAATTATATAAGTATGTATATCAGTTGTCTGGTTACCATAACACAAGCTCTGCTTAGCTTGGGATCAGATAGCCGTGTGTGAGTTGTCCCAAGATATTTATTATTATTTATTTATTATTTATTTTTTGGTTCAGAATCTACATTACTCCCTGAAGGCTACTAAACTTGACAAATAAACCACAATGTTAGTCTTCCATAGTGCACACATAAGTTCCATTGTGAACCCTCCATGTATCGACAGTGACCTACTTATACCGCTTGAGAGACAAGTAGGTAACACATTATGTCATTCGTTTGCATTCACTGATTGGCATAATAATAACATTGAATATGTGAGGGAAAATTATTATGCGGTAAGGGATGGATGGTAAATAATAAAAACCGCTAGGGTCGATCTTCAAGGATGGGTGACTACCGATACATACATATAAACCTCGTGCATTGGAAAGCACGTTGAGCTGTTTGTGACGAATTTTAAGTTGAAACACTGGCCATCAGCCTTACCAAAGAGTATTGTCTTACTGAGTATCTGAGTTTCAGAGGTCAGATAGGATGTAATTCTATGTAAAATACTGGTATTTAGACTAGATGTAGACCCCAACATAGTTGGGCAAAAGCTAGGCTGTAAGAGAGAAATATTGTAAAGAATGTTAGTTAAAAATGTCGAGAATCTCATCATGTCCTCAAAAATTAAGCCTTCGTTAAGATCAAAGAGAAAGTGAAACTTTTCGAAGCATGAACTTATTTTTTTTTAAAGAAAACAAATTTTGTAAAAGGATTTAGGATTTTAGTTAACTATATCGTGAGATAATTTACTTAGCAATATTATAAATGCGAATGTTTGTGAGGATGGATGGATGTAAGGATGTTTGTTAATCTGTCACGTCAAAATGGCTGAACGGATCTTGATGAAATTTGGCACAGAGGTAGACTTTTTTTTTCGATATCACGCTGGCTTAGCTTAAAATATGTGTAATTGTCCTTAGGTTTTAAGCTTCCTCAAAGCGATTGACATCTTGCGCTATTACTCATCATCATACATCACATCAGACATCTCAATTCAAACGAAAAAGCTTATTTAAATTCAAAGTAAAAGAACGAAACGATTGATAGTAACTAGATCTTAAAGAATAATCTATTATTTATTTGTTATGTTGGTGGACTGCACATAAATCAACATCATATAAAGAATAGTTTATTGACTAAGTTTTTGAGTTATGAGGCGTCTAGCAAGCCAGTGTTAAGCATTGCTGTAAAGTTTAAACTTGGTTATTTAATGTTAAAAGTAGGTTTCACGACAAGATATTTCAAATTGTTTCCTCTCTCTTTATGTTTAAACACTAAAGCTTACGCCTTATTCGTTTGCGATGAACAGAATCAACAGTTTAGCTTCGTTATGTATCAGATACCAACACTTATACCAGGGGTTCATATGATAATGTTGGTATCTAATCATCCACATAGTTACGGAAAATGTTCTAATAAACATTCTAAGGTAAGAAACACCTCGTTTTGTCTTACACTATTGACTTTAACTAGACGATTACTTTGAAGGGGATACCTTAGACAGGAAGTAATTAGTGAGATGTATGTTTGAATGACTCATCAGTGATAAAAGTGTGCAAATATGAAAAAGTTATTCTAACTTTTTGTTCTGCAGACTTAAAAACATCGAGTGATAGAAATTCATAAGTTTTAGAAAGGTGTTAGTGTTGTAGACGACACAAATAAAAATATTACGGCAGTTGTCATGCACGGGCTTGGCAAAGGTATACCAGAAAGACACAGAAGTTGGAGAATATTTTTTCAGTAAATAAACATTTTCGTAAGATAAATAAAAGGGATTAATTTGGCTGACATCACGAAATTTAAAATTATGTTCTTTGGAAAGTGTGTAAGAAAAGATTTCTTGGAAACGATCCTCTCTTTTCAATGTCAAAAAATCTAAAGCAAGGAAAAATCCTTAGATAGGTATGTTTGTTATGGACGAATTGGTCCATGGGACCTATTAGTGCCAGGTATTAGCCGTGGAAAAAGACGACGCGGGTTAGAGCTGGTTTAAGGTCACATCTGAACCGGGGTTGAAAAGTTACTGCGGCGGTTAAACTTATATTGCAAAAGAAGAAACATGGGTCGGTTTTAGTCAGTAGAAGCCTTTAACCATATAATTTACACACGAAAAACGATTTATTACGTTTTTGATTTTATGTTTAGACAACATCGTTCGTTTAACTCATTGTTGCAAAATATTTAATGCAAAAATACACCACTTTACGTATTTCTCTTGTCAAAGCCTGCTGTATAGAATGCATTATACTCATTTGAAATAAAACTACTGACAACTCCCTCAACGATGTTCATAAAAGCGAATGGTAACCTCAACTTCACTGCACGCGGTATGTTTCAAACGGAGTAAGTTTTAAGCCTAGAAATAATTCAGGCTAGACTTAAAACGTCGGTTCAACTAGTGGTTAGTTAAACCATAAGCTTGCAAATTAATTTTGCACAAGCGACTAAATGTTCAAAGGGTCTTGAGATACTTTCTAAATTGTGGTTCAATTTAGGAAGAGTATTTTTAAATTTAGAGCTATACTATACCCCCGACGCGCGTCCTTACGGGTTGTTCGAAAGAGATACCGCAGCCCCGGAACACAAAGGGTAAAAGAAGGATCATGGATGGGCTTACAGTTTAGCGCAAGTCTGACACTCCTCCCGCTCCGCCCAGAGCGGGAGAAGTCATTTGATGACTTCCAGTCCAAAAACTACCTAATGGACAAAGTTACATGAATATTTATGACACGTTGTGGCACCGAAATGCCTGGCATACCACTGTTAAAACCGTAATAATGTATTTTAATAAAACGTTAAAAAAACTATCATAATAACTGAACTCGGCTGTCATTGTGCTGGTTGTCATAACGGCCAATGGCCTAATAGCCAAGAGCCTCGACGACCATCTGTCGAAGCTCTCCTCAGGCGTTTGAATCAAGGGCTTGATTTAGAAGGCAGTACTCCTGGATACTGAAATCCGAGGAGGTGCCTGCCCTAACCATCGAAAACTTGGAACCTGCTACCAATACCGGTGAACCATTGTTTTATATTTTTAAACGTGTTTGTATGTTATTTTATGAAATATTTGAAAATGTAAATTCAAATAAATAAACGAAATAAATCTTAATTACCATCGTATTTAAATTGATTAAGGATCAATCACAGAATTTGAGAAAGCTCTCAAATTTTAAAATTCCCGTAATGGTATCACATTTTATTTCTGTGAATAATTTTGGTGTAAATGTCTTTTAAGAGAAGTCTTTCATTAGAAATACCGATATTTTTCCGATCTAAATCTGTGTTCTTTTATACATTTCATCAAGAACCGTTGGTTTCATGTTTGAATGCTATGATATTAATCAATTCTTTGCTGCCCGTTGTGTTGTTTTCTTATGAACAATATCTAAGAGAATATTAAAACAATTTCATTGAAGCAAAAGAGCAAGAAAAATATTCATTGTAAAAGATTTTCACGATTGTGCAAGGTATGGTAAATGTTGGCATAAAATGTTTCATACTTCTCAAATTAACGACGGATTTACACGTAAATACTTAAGTATATGTATACATATTTTAAAGGCATAAATGTTGTAACAGCTTAAAAAAATACAAGAACTTACGTAGCTGGCTTAAAAAATGTTAAAGTAAATTCAAAACACCGTATAAAAGTGAAAATTAACTAACAAAGACATAAATATTTTTAAAAGAATGCATTTTTTTGCTTAGCTATGAAAATTCGAACGTTTTTCAAAACGTCATGTAACTTCAAATTAATTGTTTAACAAAAATATTTTAACTATAAGGATATTAAATGACTTGATTATAGGACTTAACCGAAGTTTAAAACCTAACTTTTCTAATATTTTCTCGACAATCGCTTTGGATAACTTTTTATAGTTTTTCAACTCAGTGCTACGGAGTTTATTAGTTCACAACTCAGAGATGAGCTGTTAAAAGTGAAGTAGGAGTCATTAATGAAATAATAATGAAAGTTTAAGAGTAATGTTTTTCTGTTAAACAAATGAGATTATCTTTGGCATCGTGCCGTCGATAATTATCGTTTGACGGCAGTTTAATAAGCGTTTAAAAGTTGGTTTACGTTAAAACGGCATTGATTATATTATTATTAAAAAAGTTTGTCAATAAAACTTTGTATGTTTGTGTTTTAAAATTAATAGAATTTAGTTTTTTCCTTGTAAAAAATATCCGTTATGAAAAATACTTTGCGTGTCTGTAAAGATGTCTTGAAAATAATAGATTTTTTGGTTATAATCCAAAAATAACGTACACGACTTTAAAAAAAACATTTCAAGTAAAAGAGGAGACAACTTAAACTTTTGAAGTAAGCCACTTCACTTTCTGCGCAGTAAATGCGAAGAGCTCTATTTTGAAAAGTTTGAGACTTAAGTTTATCTCTTCATTTTTGCACGTATTGTCTTAAACTTTTTAAACTAAGTGAAATGTTTCAATTCAAGTTTATATCAATGTCCAGTTTTATAACCGCATATTTTGAAAAGTAAGTAAAGATTGTTTTAAGACTTTTTTTTTTTAATTAATTCATAGGATTATTGCACAGAATATACAGTTTTTTTCTTAGCATTTTTATGTTTATTTATTAATGCATTTTTCGTCACTAAAATATATTTTAAATAAAACTGTCTGCGGAAAATTCAAATCGGTTTTTCCTGTTCACTATATTTTTTCCACTTACCTGATTCGTATGAAGTGTTGTTTCAGCAACGTTGGCAACAGGCAGGCACTAGCGTCGGCAACAAGTGGTGCTGTGCAGTCGCCCGCCCTGGCGCCGGCTTATATAGCGCTCTGGGCGGCCGCCCTTCCCGCCCACCGCCCTAATCAGCTCCGGAATGCTACTAACATAGTTTGCATTTCAATTTTAGGCAACAAAATTGTATGATGACATTAAATTTAATACTTATTTTTAAACATTTAGACTTTTTTGCGTATGTTCGAAATATTAGGTTCGGGCTACCGGATTTTTTTCTTAAAAATATTTGCGTTTTAAGTATATGAGCGTGTATTGCGTATTTTGCTGAATAGTAATACCATTTTAACATGTTTAGGTGTAAATTTAATCGCTGGACATAACTTTTTACGGGAATAAGCTTTTAGAGAGCTTTTAAGTGAAATAACCAGGGCAATTTAAATGCAAATTGGGTGTAAAATATTGTTAGTTTGAAGAAAAAATACTAGACATGAGAAGAAAATAACATACGTAGCGATCATTTGATATTTTGCTAGCTATTAATGTTTTTTTCATATTTAACTTTTGTAGACCCACGTGACTACTAAAATGTACGTAAATGTAATGTACCTTCAAGTAAAGTAACCCAATAAAAAATAAACAAATGCGATGTTTCCTAAAAGAATTCCCTTCGGAAATGTTTGATTTTTTATTGTTTTATTTTTCAAAGAAAATCATTGGCGCTTTCATACAGTAACGGACACAGATTTCTCTTGAAAAATTAGGACGTTGTGAATAAGTTTAACATAACTTTTTATAGTATCAACCTATTTATGACCTAGCTTACTTCAAGTACTAACTTAATCTGTATTAAGTGACACCTCATTGAAAAGGATTATTATCTACTTGATGGGTTTATTAATCGTGTCAACTGATTATAACACAATTAATACAGCAATTGTTTGTAGTACCTATCTAGATAGAAATACCCATAGGTTGAGAGAAGGCTATATTATAAAAGATAAAATCACTGACTCACTCATTAAGAAATCTCAGAAACTACAAGTGTTAGGAGTCTCAAATCTTGCATAGGGATTTTCGAACGTAGGTAGCTCACTAGGACGAGATTTTGCAATATTCAAACCCTAAGGACGTGAAACAGGGTGGCAGTTTATAGTTTCTACGGGAGAATGTGATTCCTTAGCCAGATCGACGCGAAATTTTTCATGGGCATTTTACACGAAATTAATAGGCTATATAACATCACGCTATTGTACTAAGGAGCTGAGCACCGGGTGAAACGGCCGGTCACGGCTAGTGGTGAGTTATATTCTGGCATCAAAACTTTTTAAAACCAGTAACTATATTTTTGTGTTCAAATCAGTTTTTCTTAGTTTTTTTACGGTACTGAAACTTTTTACAGTAATCAACAAAGAAACAGATCAGAGATTAAAAACATTACTTATCACTACACGCAAGTTGTAATAGTTAGACAAAGTAAGTAAAGTTTGTTTTAGTTCAAGTTCAAGTTTTTCTTTGAGCGAACTTCGCTGTAGTAACCTTTTTCAGGTGATAGAGGGTTATGTTGGGTACCTACCCACGGACTTAAACTTGTTGGTGCTTTATCTTCCACACTTTGTTGGACACCCGGGTTCTTTACGCAAGGGTTAGGAAGTGACCTTACTTTTCGACGTAGAATTAGCATGAAGGCTTGTCAAGACGCGTGCTCCTTACGGAAACAATGAGGCTATTTTCGCTACTTCATGGACATAGAGCCTTTTTGAACGGCTCAAGCCAATTCTACGTCGACGGATGTGGTTGTTACTTTTTCTTTTGCGGATTGGAAATCGTCAAATAACTTATTTCGCCCAAAGCTGGGTAAGTTTTGAGGGGAGTCTCAGACTTTTAGTGACAAAAATCAACCCATGATCCTTCTCTTTTGCCCTGTATGTAAAAAGCCACGGTATCTTTTTCGAACTACCCGCAACTCCGGCAGGCAGTGGCCCTGGCAGGCCCCTCTGCTTTGCTCGCAACTTTGCTCAGCTGTGCGGGAATTTTATTCACGTTAGCGAATCATACATTAACTTTGCGGGAAGATTGAGCGTAGCTGCGTTTTGTGAATTGAATCCTATTCTGCGTTACGGTAAATGCGACATAAACAGCACTTTTGACTGTGGAAACTTAGAGGGTTGATTTTTTTACAGCTCTAAGGGACCGCAAACCCCACTCTTATGTATTAATTATACTTGGTACCTCTACGACTTCCTAAAATAATGGTTCTTAATAAACAGACAGACGGACAACAAAGTGATCCTATAAAGGCTCCGTTTGTTTGTTTTGAAGTACTACCAAACCTTCAAAACAACGAAGACTTTTCATGAAAAACCAATTACGTAAAACATATTCTAAAAAATGCGCCACCTGAATGTGTTCAACATCTAGAATATCTCAGAAAATGTGACCTATTTAAGATTTCCAAATACAGACACGTCAACAAAATATATGAGTCTGAAATTGACACGATGTGTGTTGATCACGTGACCATTGAATAACTCACAATAGCTTTCCCGACTGATAAATATCTAAGATAAATGGTATATTATAATGACGTGAACGTAAAGAAATTGGGCATGGTAAGTATTTGAAAGTATCCTACTTAATTTAAAAATGCGAATGTTTGTGGGGATATTCATCCCCACAAACATGAATGTTACATGGATGTATGTTATTATTTCATGTCAAAACGGCTGAACGCATCTTGATGAAATTTGGCGCAGAGGTAGATTATAGTCTGGATAAACACATAGGATACTTTTTTTCGATATCACAAGGGTGAAGCCGAGGGCGCCAGCTAGGCTTATATAAAACATGCGTAAACCCGCGGTCTCAAAAGGAAAAAATACTTAAAGCATGCCATGACGCGACTTACGACGGGAAAGAAAGAAATTTACAATGTGCATCTCTTTTGATATATACAAGGTCAAGGTCAGGGTAATTTTAAACCGACTAAAAAAGAGGAGGTTCTGTGTTCGTCCGTATTTGCTATTTTTTTTGTTCCAAATTGAATTAAAATTGATATGGAACAAAATCGGAAGTACATTCCGATTTGGTTCCATTTCAATTTTATTTATGTTGCTTGGGTAGTTTATAAGTTACCTATCGTATATAATATGTACATATTTTTCTTCTGTGTCTATATAGGTGATCTGCTGATATGTTTTAGTAACATTGGAATATATACCATAACAATTTTTTTTTACAGTACAAATGTGACTGGTTTATCTAAAATTTGGTTTGTATGATGCTTTGAGAAATGTGATGAGCCATTTCGTTTTTTCAAATATGAACTGAAGTGATGGCGTTGTGGTGTCTTTTGAAACTTTAACCTGTACAAAATATGGACTGATTATCCGTCTCATATTGAACCAGTTTCATTTTATATTGAACTAGCTTTTGCCCGCGACTTCACTCGCGTTAAATTTGGGGTATTACAGTTCCCCTTTCCTGATTTACAGGTACCGGCTACCTATAGTTTTTGCGTTGCGCCTTATTTATTGTAATAGCAATGCTAAGTTTTCCCTTTTCTTCCCTCTGTCTCCCTCATATCTCAATCTTTTAAAAAAATAGCCTATGTCCGTCTCCAGGATCTTATCTATCTCCGTACAAAAATTCATCAAAATCGGTTTAGCCATTTGGGCGTGAAGACGTAAGAAACAAACTCAACAAACTTTTCATCTACTTTTCAGTTTCATAATAACCGTTTTACTATGGTAGAAAATAAATATCCGTTGCTAAGCAAAAGATGATTAGATACCGTCGCCGGATTTAGCTTAGCTTAGATTAGCTGCACAGGGTACAGACGTACTTAGTTCATAAGTTGTTATCACCGCTTTTTGAGGCAGATTTCATATCAAAATAAGATGATCCTTGGAAACAAAGAGTCCCACTTAAAATATTCTAACAAATTAGGCAAGTTCTGTTCGGGTTACCGTTGTCATCTCCAAGTACATCAAACATCACGAAGCATCTACCTAACTCGTAAGAACGACTTGTAAGTGCGCTCATTAAAGGAAGAGTTCCTATGAGCTTCGATACACTGATGAATTTATTGAATTGTCAGATTATGGTGCTGTAGTCTTCCTTTTGGAATGTTCTTTTTGAATGAACTGGGATTTGGTGTTCCTAGTGAATAACTTCCCCCGCTCGGGGCGGAGCAGGGGAGTTTAACTTTTTATTTTAACTCAGTACAACCCATCTATGTTTATCTTTTGCCCGTTATGTTCTATATTACAAATTTTCACATCATCGTCTTCTAGATATTCAAAACAATTAAAAGTTCAAATAGCATGATAAACAAATCGGATCATTTGCGAAGTGTGAACTCCCCCTAATTCCTTAAATCACCTTTCAAGTTCAGCCCGCCAATATGTACTCACAGCTAATAAGTAATAAAAAATAATGAACGTTCAACAAATGTTATGTGCTTACAATTTAATATGGCAAACTTTTACTACACCCTAAGATGACATAGCCAACGGTACCAATATGGGACATTCTCACCATACGTGTGTCGATGAATGAGCTTTACTAATTGTTAGTTCACAAATATGTATAGTTATCTATTCCATTAGATGTCCCTAACTATGATAAACCTTATGATAAATATTAAAACACTAATTGCGGACGTAAGCAACACTCGGCAGTGTCAAATTAAAATGAAAGTGGGCAGGCCGTATCTATTCCGCATGTAGCATCAGAATTTGGCAAAAATTTCCACAAATTGGGTTTCGAACAACATAAATCGACGACGCTGCTTGCCCAAAAGGAGATGATGTGATGAGAAGGACTCTTAATGAGAAGACTAGACTGAAGTAGCTCTAGAGATAAAAAAAATCGAAAAAGAAGAGAGGCTTTTGGTATTTTTTTTATAATTGTTTTTATTTTTTATAATATATTTTTTTCTATTTTGTTTTATAATATTTCATTTGTTTATTCGTCCCACAATTTATTTGTTCTTGTTATGTAATTAATCACTAATGCTTGGGCCCTATCAAAACATAAGCGCTGTGGCATGTCTTTTGATCTTGTACAGGACTAATTTAATTAATTATTTTTTTATATAGTTTATTTTTTGTTGTCTTCTCCTGTGTGAGGAAGGTGTTTCTAATAAACACTTTTTCTTTCTTTATTTGCCCTGTAGTAGGATAGAGAAGATTTATAATAAACAATAAGTAAATTTGATCAAAAACCGACACAAAATTGTTTAATTGTATTGGTTTTTTCAGAAATTCATTGCGCTTTTTCATTATACTCGCAGGTTTAAAGTTTCTAATGGAGTTTTCAATCCAACTTAAGTTATCACAACTTTCCTTCGTGGACGCGGCTGTTAAATTTGATTCAGGCCCATTTTTTGTATCTAAGTAAGAATTTAGTTCGTAATACAACAGTTATATTAGGAACAAACGAAAAATAAAATACTTCCAGTGTTCAAGTATAAATTAAGTTTTAAACTTTTTCAAATTGAACAAAAGAAAAAAGTAAGCGTCAAAGTTACGGCCTATTTACAAGTGAATATTCAAGAAAGTTAGATCGCAATAATTTAAGAATCCTTACAAATATTATAAAAGCGAAAGTGAGTTTGTTTGTTTGTTACCTCTTCACGCTTTAGTGGCTGAACCGATTTTGATGAATTTTGGTACAGAGATAGTTGGGAACAAGGACATAGGCTAATTTTTATTTTGAAAAAGTGGGATGTGTGGGAGAGAGAAGGAAGAAAAGGGAAAACTTAGCGTTGCTATTACAAATCAATAAGGCGCAAGGAGAACTGTGTTACCCCAAATTTAACGCGGGCGAAGCTGCGGGCGAAAGCTAGTTTTTTGATAAATAATGATTTGAGACAGACTGCTGATGCTTCAAATACATTGCATCTGAGTTTAGGTTCTTGAACACGCATCAACGATACAGGAAAAAATCCTAGTGTGGGGCATCGAGATATAAGTACTAACGTACTTGGATCTCGATGGTGTGGGGTAACATTTTTTTTTTTAAATAAAAAAAAATACATTGCAGTTTGAAATATTTTGTAAATCTTTCACTACCATCTGGTCTTCAAAGAAACTTATTCCACAAAAACTTGCTCAAACGTGAACCTCTAGTAGGGGATTTCTATTTTTTTCTGACCTGACAATAGCGGCGACCGACTATGGGGAGACTGTGAGCAAACAAAAGGAAATATGATTGGTGCGAGATGAAGATAAGCCACCCACGTGCCAAGTCGACCGACTGAGGTGTCGGATAACTGAGTTCCGACACGGCAGACTTCCTATCATATCAAAGGTGGGAAAATAGAGCATTATACTAGTTTGTAGGTTAAGAAGTTAATTGTATCGGGTTTTGTGTATACGTGTTTGCGTGGGTTAGTTTTCTGTGTAGTCAAGTTTTGACGCATAAAACATTGAATAGATATGTCCATTTAAGGTTCTATCCAATTGTGTTTATTGATATGTCCTATATACAACAGTCATCTATGATCATGTGGATTCACACGTTGTAATAGGTACTTTTTTTATTTATTCATAAACATTATGTAGTTGACCACTTTCAATTTTAATTTCGCACCGTTTATACCAATAAATAGTTTGTATTGGTACTCACATTTACTAAAAATAAGATACGTGTTTTAATAAATATGTTGTGTAAATTATCGTTTGCTAACAATTGATCGTAGAAGTGTCGAGTATCAATATAAAATATTAATGGAAATCGGTCGTTTGAATACGTGTACGTATTCGAACCACTTCATAATCAACGTTCTTATGCGGTAGTCACCCATTTGCATACAGACGTTGAAGGTACTGGCTAAAAAAAAAACATATACATATTCATGTGTGTAATAAAAGAAAGATTTTACTAACTTTAAATCATAAGGTTAAGCAAGTACCTATAATTATGCGGACCTTTTTAATGGCGATACGAAGTCTGATTTTCAGTGAAGGTATTCAGTAGAAATTGAATGTGGCAGTGGAGCATAAATTAAAGCCAATTCCAGTTTGCGAGAATTCAATAGAATACTCTTTTGGCACGGTGGACAAAACATTATAGACAAAAACTATTGAATTAGTTTCAATTCCAAACTATTTTTAGAGTTCCGTATCTCAAAAAAAAACGAAACCCTTATAGGATCACTTTGTTGTCTGTCTGTCTGTCGAAAAAACCTTTATCGCGTCGTGTTGAAATTAAAACTATATATTTACGTCTGACGTCCCTTGCAGTTGTAAAAATCAAACCCTCATAGTTTACACAGTCAAAAGATACGGCCATTTGCAATTTTGTATGGAGCGCCCGGTGCGCGAGCCCGAGTTGGACTTGACCGGTTTTTTGGTCTGGGAATGACTTTTCACTTGATGAAGGGCCCTGAGAATGTAAACATATAGATAATCTTCATGTCATTCAAATGCGTACAGACCATGCAGCAGAGAAGAATTTGTGTTTCGTCATTTTTTTTTTCTTATTACATGAAAATTGTGGATTCCTAATCTTATCTGAAAATCATCGTACTATAATATTGCAAATGCGAATGTTTCTGAGGATGTATGGATGTTTGTTACTCTTTCTCGTCAAAACGGCTGAACGGATCTTGATAAAATTTGGCACACAGGTAGATTTTTTACGGTATCACGCGGGTTACGCCGTAGGCGCCAGCTAGTAAAATAAAAAATCAACCCAATCAAATTACGAAACCTATACATCTAAAACCGATTCTCCATTACAGATTTGCCCTAGAGCTTTCAGGATGAGGTTTTTAAGTAATACTCTGATGTAATACCGACGCCGACTAGTAATTCACTGAGCTATCAAATGAGATAGGTCAATAAGCCCAAGAGTGGATCGCAAAACGTTTAACGATGGTAGACTGTGTAATATACGCACACGCGTTTTTTTAGGCTTAGTACTCGTATAACGTCGTACCGTAGGTTAAGAAAAAAAAATAGGGACATAGACAGGTACAACAAGCACTTAGAAACAAACAAGATACTCTTGTTAATCTGCCGTAATGATGTCTTGTAGGAAAACCATGGTATACCTTGTACAGGAAAAGTATGAAATATACCTACTTTTGAGGGTACCGTACCTCCAATGAAAAAAGCGGTACCCTTAAACAAGTCAAGTCAAGTTCAAGTCTTAGTCTCAGTACATATTGGTTTTGGGTTTTAGGACATCTTGTTAGCCAATCATTGATGGTTTTTGGGGGTCAAGTAGGCAGTCACCCTTATGAGTATATTATTTTTTCACTGAAAACCGAACCTAACGTAGTTGGAAAAGGCAATGTGTGTGTGTGTGCGTGCGTGTGCATGTGTGTGTGTACTAGATTTTGGTAATTAGAAATGGTCTCGACTTTACACTATAACATAAATTCGTGACGTCCATTTTGTTATGGGCTAGGAAAAAACATTTACTTCTCACAGTAATAATAAAATAATAATAATTGTTTATTTTTATAAAAGGACATAATTTACAATAAAATTATCTTGACATCTAAAATAGATCACAGTTTGCACAGTTGCCTGAACTAGGTTGAACCTGTGTCTCAGGCTAGACAGTACATAAAAAATCTTATTCGAATTATAAATAAATAAACAGTGTAAAATACTAAAATTAAAACTAACATAGCGGAAAACTAAAGTGGAACAGAGTGTTATTAAATATTTGCTGACATAAAGTAAAAATTGTCTGGGCGTACATGGCTCTAGGTATGCAACGCTGCGCAAAAAAGTAATTGCTGTCTTTGTACATAATTGTAATACATCAACTTAAAGATACATGATTTTCTACGTAACCTAATTAATACCTATTACATTCTAAATACAATTAATAATTACAAATTACGATAAGCTATAAACTAAAATCGGGCGTTCTTAGTAGCCTTCATAGTCTATCGAGTTAATATAGCGATACTCGGCAGCTATTTTAGCCGGACATGCCGCGTCTCCCGTTTTGTGATTGGCTTGCTTCTTGAAGTGTAAACAAGTTGCACATTTTGGTTCAGCAGCTTTCTTTGAGCAGTCCTTACTAGAGTGTCCTTCGTCACCACAATGTCCACACGTAGAGGTAGCGATCTTACATGTCTTGGCTGCGTGACCATACTGCTGACAGTTGTAACATCTCGTTACTAGCGTGAAGTCTCTTACCGGGCAGGATGTCCAATTAATAAATACCCGTTCCTGGGTGATGAGGGCTTTACGTATAGCGGCTGAAACTTCTATTATGTAATTGCAGTTTTCTGCATCTTTCCTCCCCGATTTATGGCTTAATTTTAATGAGGTCATGAATGCTTCGAGGGACATTGTAGGCAGTTTGTCAACTACATTTTGTTCAAAGAGACACTTAAAAACCTCATTTTCGGACATTGATGTGGGCACGCCAATAACTACGATGCGAGGTTTGCGCTTCCGGGGTTCGTCGACGGTCAGCACTGATGGAGCGGTTTGAACTGTACGCTTCAGTTTTTCTAGATCATCCTTAGTCTCAGTGCTGATTATAAGGCCTCCTTTTCCAATTTTGCGTACGCCTCGCACTTTCAGTTTCAATTCACCGGGGCAGATCATGTTTTGAACCATGTTCTTAGTTTCCTCACTGGTCTTAGAGTTGTCACACGGGAAAATCGCAACGGAGCTTAGTTTGTTAGGACGGACAAAATTGTTGGACCCCTTTTTCACCATATCGGCAAAAGATGTAGTACTGGTTTCCTTTTTTGCAGATGACTCTTGAATGGTTCGGTTCATCTCTGTAAGACAGTCCGCTAGGTCTCGAGATTCGTTCATGGTTTTTAAAGCAGTATGGGTTTGTATGGCTCTTGATTTTAGCGACTGGTATTGAACAGCCAGTTGTGAAACTCCGTGGCCAACTTTCCGGCAAAGATTGCTTATTCTTAGCTTCTGTTCAGAATTCAGTTTTCCATCCGAAGCAATAGCGCAGACCTCATTCAAATACTGCTCAATAGATCCCAACCAGTTCTGAATCTCCGGAGTGCTGACTGCTTCAACGCCTTCATCTTGAGTCTGCTTGGGTTGTTGAGGTGGTCTTGTTGTTGTAGACGGAGAGCTGTGCTCGCGGTTAAAGGCTAAAAAGCCTTCCATATTTTAGATTATCACTTTGAATTAATTTTATCAAGTCAGTACATTATTTTACGTAAAAACACTCTGAGTCACTATAAAACTAGGCTAATATTTTTGCTCACGTTAATTTATTTATTTTTAATAATGCATTCATGTGCACGTCCGAATGCGTTGAGCGCTATTCGACTATTTTTGTGAATTTAACTTGACTTTCTTGAACTAGAATTACTTTTTTATATCTTGAACATTTAACTTTAGTTTAAGATGTTGAAATTGCAATAGACTAGTTTCCAGAGCTCAGATTTAGACCATGTAAAATTCAAATTTATAGCCGCATTTTTTTCGACTGGAAGCCAACCCTAACATAGTTGCTAAAAGGCTAGGCAGATGTTGATGAACCCTTTGCAGCTCAGTGTGTTTCCGTCGCGCGTACGTGGTATGCCCAATGATCTTTTTTATCATTTCGGTGAACATGACACTCACTTCAATGACATGGCAACTTTAACCATTTTGATAACCGGTTATGATTAGCGGTCTATCAGAAGTCCAATGTTGCCAGGAACTGTTTGAGCTGATAATGTAAAATTTTTAACAGTAACAACAAAATCACAACACTTGCACAAGTACACAGTTTAGCATTTAATAATCGTTATCTGATCGTTTATCTAGTACAGTCATTTCCTAAATACATGGAAGCACTGATTTCTAATTAGTCAGCCAATCACAGCGCTTGTTTGTGCGCCTCTTCAACTAAATGTCAGACGTTGTAATGGTTCGATGGCGGTTGATTGAGTCAGACAGCTAGACGCTAGAGTTGACACAAACGACATGAAATAAGTCATCATGAGAGTAAGGGTATTGTTGTATTTTACAAAAAAAAACTTGTAACAACAGGATGATGCCCAACTTTATTGCGCGCAATTTAAGTTGTATTTAGGATTCAATGAATCACTGCTGGGGTGATTGTGTAGAATGCAAATGTGTCCCCGCACCCCAGCCAGAAGTGACGAGAAGGAACACCGTGTGGTTTTAGTCAGTAGGAGTCTGACAGACCCCTCTGCAAAGGCGGAGGACATCCATTGAAGATTTCTACACGAAAAAAGAAAGGATTCAATGAATGAGCTGCAGTTTCCTAGCACCACCGCTCCACCGCGTTACTAGTAAATGTATACTTTCCCCAAGTTGCGTTGTGATGCTGCCGGGGTTCCGGGTTGTTCGAAAAAGGTACTGCGGCAAGCTATGAAATAAATTAAAGCAGTGTAAATGACGAAAGCACAGTTAACAAATGTACAACTTTACTACATTTTTGAGTGATTTCATGTTTCTGACGCGTCATGCACTCACGCAATAAGAAAAAAAGAAAGAAATATATAACAAAACATCACAAAATCGTCAAAAATAAATATGGAACAGAGTGATCCTATAAGGGTTCCGTTTTTTTCCTTTCGAGGTACGGAACCCTAAAAAGAAATACGAGCAATTACATTTCAACAAACTAAACTTAATGCAATCGAAAATGCAGATAAGTAATGTGTCGTAAACGGAATGGTCGTGATAAATTGTCATAAAATGTGTAATGGGCAGCGCGAGGGTTGTCTCGGCGACAGTGTGTGTGCGGTACTTTAGACCGACACGTTTACTGCCTATAAACCCGTTATGACCTGTAACACTGAAGGCCTATGTAGTTGAAGAACGTGTTTAAATTATTTGTTCATCTGTGGATGTGTGGAAAAAAAAATATCATGAAAAAAAAATCTATAATCGATGTTTTAGGAGCTAAATAACATCTGGTGCGTTTGCAAAGGCTTTTCCCAAAATAGTTGGGAAAAGACTAGGCAGATAATGATGGTATCTTTATTCGACGTCCATGCTTAGACGCCCAAAATGGCCGCTTCCCCAGAATCATGATTTAAGTTACAATTCGTAAAATCGTCACAAAGTTACAAGTCTTACTATTTCTATAACGATGCATACTATCACACTTAAAATATTACATAGATACGAATGACGCCATGTCAATTATCCTATGGAGGACTCCATCCTTACTAATATTATAAATGCGAAAGTGAGTTTGTTTGTTTGTTTGTTTGTTTGTTACCTCTTCACGTTTTAATGGCTACACCGATTTTGATGAATATTGGTACAGAGATAGTTGGGAACAAGGACATAGGCTAATTTTTATTTTAAAAAAGTGGGATGTGAGGGAGAAAGAGGGAAGACAAGGGAAAACTTAGCGATGCTATTACAAATCGATAAGGCGCAAGGAGAACTGTGTTACCCCGAATTTAACGCGACCGAAGCCGCGGGCAAAAGCTAGTTATCTATAATTTAAAAATGAATCGCAAAATGTGTTGGTAAGCGCATAACTCAACAATACCTGGACCAATTTTACCAATTTTTTTTTAAATATTCGCTGAAGTCTAAGGAAGGTTTTTACGAAAAAAATCGTTAAGGTAGGTAGGGTAAGTAGAGTACGTAGAGTAGAAAAATTGCATTGCAACGCATGCTGGCCACAGCTAGTTTATATTATAAAAGCGAAAGTGCGTTGGTTTGTTTGTTTGTTACGTCTTCACGCCTAAATGGCCGAACCGATTTTGGTGAATTTTGATAACAGAGATAGTTGGGACCCTGGAAACGACAAAAGCTATATTTTGTTTTTAAAAAAAAGTGAGAAAAGGGGGAGAAAGAGGCAAGAAAAGGGTATTTTTCGATCATCACACGTGTTAAAGTTAGCGTTAGCCCAAAGTAATTATGACACGCAGACGAAGTCACAGGCGGAACCTAGTATAACAATAAAAATACGTAAATTCCATAAATATCGCTAAGAACAACGACGTTTACTTACAATGTCGATACTCTATATATATACTAGATCTACTCATAATTCAAAACGTCTCTAAGTCGTAAAATATGTTATACAAAGATACAAATATTAGATACACAAAGTAAATGCTATCGTTTGCAGAGCGACATTTCCTTGCTAGTCGATGAGTAATCCGTTTATAGAAAACGTTTTAATTTCGTAAGTAAACTAAAGTCTTTTAAAAGTTTTCTTAAATATAGCGTCGTCTTTTTTTTCGGATTGTAAATCGTCAATTAACTTCTTTCTCTCACTCTCTTTGGGCGGAGGGAGTGTCAGTGCTATTTAAAACCCATCCATGTTCTTTCTTTTAGCTTTTGTGTTCTGGGGTCGCGAAATCTCTTTCGAACAACCTGCGACCCCGGCAGACATCGGATCTCGAACGCGCAGTAGCCACGGCTTAGTAATAGTCTGGAGTTTGGATTTAAGCTCTTATTAGGCGTTTCATATTAATGTTATAGCATAACTGGTGAAATGTGGGTGTAGAACTGAAGATAAGACGTTCAAACTCTATGTTTGATTCTGAAATGTAAACATAAAGACTAACTAAGAAAGTTAATTTTAAAATTTACGTGTGCTGTACCGCTTTCATGTATAATATGTAGGCTAACCCTTCACGAATCGATTAAACATTCTCTACATTAAACTGAATACATAATTCTGCGCAATAAATATAGCTAGGAAATAGTTTTTTTTTTGTTAGTGTTAAAAATCATCAGTGTTTTACGGTAGCAATCAATATAATGTTTTCAAAGTAGTGTTCTGGTGACATGCATCCAGTGTAAAATAATACAGGGGTCATAGAGGTATTTAAAGCGAAGTTATGATAATAAAAACTTATCTTAAAATAAAACTGTCGAGTGAAAAAGTCATAATTTTAAAATTGAAGGTTAAAATTATGACTTTTTCACTCGACAGTTTCAAAGAACAATAATTAAAATAATTCCACACTCTTTTTTGTCTAGCCCATACTATCATTCCATTGTTGCGGGTTGTTCGAAAGAAATACCACGGGCTTGTAACATAATGAGCAAAAGAAGGAACACGGGTGGGTTTTAGTCAGTAAAGTTGGACACTCTCACCGTCTCCGCCTAAAGCGGGGAAATGATTTGATGATGGTAGAAAAAGAGCTTCTAATATGTTTCTAACTAGCTTTCTAGCTATTGTCCTATAGTCTTATTAAAACTCGATGTATAATTCTCCGTAGCACAAATATCAAATGTGTAAACATTTGTGCACGTCACATTCATTCGTCCGACCCTTTTCTATGCCAATAGACACTAGACACACCGTCTGCTTCAGTAATTATTATTTAACCTTTAGCTGCCGACCTGGTCTAAACGTAGCACTTACGCCGCCGTGACGACTGAGAGACGTCAAACTTTAAGTACTGAAATAAAATGTGTATTTGCATGCTACATTTTTTCTATTTTATACAATAAAAAGATTGGTGTTTGAGGTAACAAGCCACAGAATTTAAAAAAAAATACACGCTATTTTTCAGGTAAAATCAACATTTATTCGAGAGATCACAATATTTGGCACTAAATTTTGAGGACTTACTTCAATCTCGTTTTTCTCAAAAAATAAGTAATTAACAACAAATGTACTTAAAATATGTTATCTTCTATAAACTATTATCAAAATAAAACATAAATCTTCGTTCTTAGTTAAAAAATAAAAATAATGACAGCACTCGACTTAGTACATTCACTACGTATGTTTGCAGTCAATGCATATTTGTAGGTATCAAGTAAGGCACATTGGTTTCTTGCATTTGCAGCAACAGTACTCGTTTGCCTTTTCAACCGACTGGGACAGATGGCACATGTCTTTCTAACACCTGAATCTGGATTCTGATAAGATTTTGGTGGTGGAGGCTTGGGCATATCGGCGGGTCCAATAACTCGCTCGATGCTTAGCCGCTATTCTCGTAGGATACTATCATTGTAGACGCGTAATTTCATTTTCAAAAAATCGGCCACGATGGATGTCGCCCTTGTTTGTGCACTTGTCGTACAATACATAAGTATTAACACCGCTTATATTTAGCAACCAGTAAAACAAAGTCGAGTTCTTCGAGAGCACGAGTAATTCGAGCATTTCTTGTCCACCTCATCCACCCCTCCTTTTGTCTTGTTATAGTCAATTATCATAATAGGCTTATTAGTTGCAGAATCAGTCTCTTTGAAATGGTGCATAGACGACACCAGTAAAACAGCTTTTTTAGGCTTAGGCCTGTAAGACAGAATACTATTGTCTTTGGTGAATCCGTATAACGAAGAACCAACCACTCTATCCGCTTTTTCTGCTCACTAGACGTGATGTTTCTCCTTTTAGGCATTCTGCAATTAAAAGTATAATTTTAAAGCCGATGTGACGTCAATCAGACACTATAAGCCACCACACATGAATACCGAGGTGACGACCAAGAGACGTACGAAATTTAGTACATAAACACCGTACTTACGTCTGTGAGACGTCGATCGCGTCAATACGGAGATGTGTGCACTCGCCGCGGGCGCAGCGTCGACCGATGGCTTGCGACGCGGAGGGAGGAAGGTAGCGGGAAGGGCGACGCTAAAGATGGCGTGATTTTAGAAATATTTTAAAATTAAAATTTATGACGTCTGTGAGACGTATAGGTCGGTAGTTAAAGGTTAAACTTTCTAGATATTATTGAAAACTTACTTTTTACCCACGGCTCACTCGGCTCGCCAGTGTTGTGGTCGAATATTATCCCACGTGTCCAACGTCCCACTTATGCGTAATGTGCCACGAATAGAAATCTCCTGCAATGCCTTAATAACCCCGGGACCCGATGGCTTGCACGGCAAAGCCTGGGTCCTGGCCCTGGAGGCTCTCGGGCCCCGACTACTAGGGCTCCTAAGCGCATGCTTGGAGAGGGGCCGTGTCGACGGCGCGTTCGTGTTTCACGCGCGCCTCAAAGAGATGTCAGCAAAGCAGATGGGCTTGCCAGAGCCTCCGCCTGCCGGGGTTGCGGGTTGTTCGAAAGAGATACCGCGGCCCCGGAACGTAAAGGGTAATAGAAGGAACTTGGGTTGGTTTTAGTCAGTAAAAGTCTGACATGCCCCCCCCCCCGCTCCACCCAGAGCGGGGGAAGTCATTTGACGATTTCCCACCCGAAAAAAAAATGCCTTATTAAGGAGAATCTGTAGATACCACTACCTACGTATGAATTTACGTTGGCTAAAGATGAAATATCCTGCTGTGGTGTCCGTGGTTTGCGCTGGCTTTAATGGAGTACAACCATTGCAACTCCTTACAACTTTTACTCTACTCCTGATCAGAAGATTTTCGGTCAGCAGTTAAGGCAAAAATTTAAATATACTGACAGACAGAGTTATTTTCATAGTTATAACCACTATTTATTCTATGATATGGATTAAATAAATAAATATCATAGGAATTACGATTTAACAAAGTTACTCGTAATTCACAAATTGAAACAAAGCGATAAACTTTAGGCTATAAAACAAAACTTTTTTGTGTAACGTCTAAAAAAAACTTTTACTCGAAATGATTTTCAAGCACATGCTTTCTTACAAAGTTTATTTATTATAGTTGAAGCCAATAAAAACGTAGATATTAAAATAATTATAAAAAAAAAAGATTTCTTTAATCCGGTCTTCTGTCGCAACGCACTGCGAACTATGGTTTGCAGTATAAGTTAAATATGTTTTGGAATCCTTACTATCCTTACTAATATTATAAAAACGAAAGTGAGTTTGTTTTGTCTTTGTTTGTTTGTTAGTTACGTCTTCACGACTTAACGGCTAAACCGATTATAATGAATTTTTGTACAGAGTTAGGAGTTGAAATCCTGGAGACGGACATAGAATATGAGGGAGAAAGAGTTAAGAAAAGTGAAAACTTAGCATTGCTATTACAATAAATAAGGCGCAAGAGCAAAAACTACAAGAAGCACTTACCTGTAAATCAGGCAAGATGAACTGTTTTACCCCGAATTATACGCGAGCGAAGCCGCGGGCAAAACCTAGTACTAAATAAATCTTCCATTATACATACATAGGGGTTATACAAAAACAACCCACATTTATTCAGTTAACGCTTCAACGTCCACAACATAAAAGAGACGAAATCAGGAGTCACACGCCAGTGCCAACGAGTCGCGCGATTGAAAACATGCAATACAAAGGCGTTCAGATATCAGAAGAGGGAATTGTTAAAACCAATTTTTGATTATCAAAATGACATCTTGCTAAATAAATACCTACCAAATAATACGTTTTCTACGATAATTAAGGTTTTCAGTCTAGAGTTGAAAAAGTTTTTACAGGCAATACACATTAAGCACATTTTATTTTGGTAGTCATAAAAAATACAGTTTTATGGTCCAGAACTTTAGTTACCTATATTGAAGTTAAATAGGTCAGTTAATATGACTATATTAACTATATACCAAGAATTATGTACTAAACTGACTAGTTAAGTACATAATTCTTGGTTTCGTTTTTAAGTCCTCGTTATTACAATACGTCACCTTTAACGTCCTACTTACGTAACCTTAAGGAGCTGCCGCGTCCTCCGTAGACGAGGGCAAAGAGTTTTTGATTATTTTGAATTTGTGTTTTTACTATTATTTTTTTATTTTTACTATTTCTAATCGTGACTATTTTTGTTGTACTCGAATATTATAGTTATGTCCAACCTTTAACTTGTTTGTATGGCGTAAGTTGCTAATATAAGTACATTTTATACACAAACTAATAATAAAAAAATATATACAAGTAAAAAATAGAAAATTACAGGGCGTCAAAAAATTCGTCCGTATCGCCGTCAACAGGTAAAGTGCCCAGAAGGCTGGCAGCATTACCGCGTTGGATGGCAAAGCTTATTTTTTGTGCAAAAAACAGGCCAGCCCTCTGGTCACGAGAAGTATCGACCAACCGCTTGGCGATTTCTCGAAATACTACATGGGCACTCGGACCCCATGGCCCTAGTGTTTTAACCCCAAACGGCTCAAAAACATAATTACCAATCAAATTTACCAATATAAGTTAGTTATAATTAAATAAACAAAAAAGCGAAAAACCACGCTTTGTCTTCTTTTCAGCAAACCATTTCAATTGATACGCCTGTAATGGGTTTGTATAAAAATCTAGTCCGCCATATTGGATTTAAAATGATGACACATCATTAACCTAACCATGCATTGTCATCTTCAACCGAAAAATGGGGCAAATTTATCCTCTTAGAAGTTTTTAAATATGTAGTCAGTACAGTTACAAGTAATCTAATAAAATTGTGTGCAAAAATTTAAACATCATCTAAGTTTCTGTCTGATCTTAGTTAAGTATGTGAAAGTGTATAAGTTTTATAAGTTTTCTTTCCTTAACCTTAACACCTATTTCTACGTTGATCAAAAATTAGGTGTCAAATTAAAACGTACACCTACTTCTAAAAGGTTTTATTTTTAAAGAACTACGTGTTGAGTGTAAGTGCATGTACAAACGAGAGCTTCGTTTGTTCATGCACTGCCACTGAAACTACTGGAAAAATGTTCATGACCATGAACGAAAATGTTCATAATTGGGTTACGCCTTTCTTTGTAAGTTTATTCATAAACTTAATCAAAATTTTGAATTCATTAATTTACTGACAAACCCACTATCCGTGCTGCTGAGATAAAAATGAATATGTGACGATCGCTTGCACGATGCTGCAAATAATGATGACAATTATGAGACAGATGAGGAAAAAATAACCACTACAAGTTTGTTATTTCTTTAATTACAGCCCCTTTAACAAGGTATATATTGCTTTACGGCACGTACACGTACATTTATTACAGCAGTATTTTTAACTTATTGAAGGAAGCACAATCAAGGTAGTAGAATCAAGGAAGCTCAATCAAATAGTATATTTTAGAACAGGTGTAGCTGCTAGCAGTGACCAAATTGTAATGACCAAAAAAAGATTGCAGAAGATGACGCAAATGACAGAATGAAATTCGTAATATGAATATTCTAAAATTTTGACATTAATATTGATCCAAAAGGAAAGATGTTGAGGCAACAGAGGAGGTGGAATAACCACTCTGTTACAAATATAGCGTATCATAAGCGTTCCTTTGATCACATAGATGATTATTAAGGAAAGCTGTTTAAAATTACACCAAGTAAATGGTGCGTGCTAACTGGTATGATAAACTATAAACTTTGCATTTTATTATAATGTACTATATAGTCTGACTGACTTAGTAGAATATAAAGTCGTTTTTGTCAAGAAAAAAAGCCAAATCCTAATGTGATGACTTTGTCGTCCGTCTGTCTGTCTATCAAAACCTTTTATCTCGTAAGCGCGAGAAGTTATGGAGTTGAAATTGTAAACCGTATACTCAACTCTGTGGTTCCTTTGTGCTGTAGAAAAACCAACCCTCTAAGTCTAGGCAGTCAAATGAAATGGCCGTTTATGTCGCAAGTTTGTACGGAACCCTTGATGCGGAACCTCTTGGTCGGTTTTCGAATGTACAGACACCACAACGTAGCGAGTTATTTGATAACCAGTTTAAAAGTGGAAATAACTAAGTGGTTCCCAAAACACTGCGGACAGTCTCTTCATAACATTTTCACGTTTCATTGAATTTAAACTCCACTGCATATTGCGGAAAACTGTGTTTTGAAAATATTTCTAGTTTTTCCTTTAAATATTGTGTTTCTTCTCTTTTATTTATATATCAGACTTGTCTTTACTAACAATTTTACTAGCACAAGCTGTTAGCTTATTAAGAGACAAAAGCCAATTTCATAGGCACAGTTTATTATAAGTATACACTCGGATGCAGCTAAATACCAGTATTTTACATGAACGACTTCCTTTCTGACTTCCGCGACCCAGCTAGTACTGGGTAATACGATATCCCTTAGCAAGACTGGTTGTCAGACAAATGACAACCGAGACTAACATCTTAACGTTTTTACCGAAGCATGGAGGAAACTCGGTATGTAGTAGATGGGCATCGCCATCCGTAAACCAACCTAAACAGGCGCGGCTTAGGCTAAAGAACGACCCGAATGGCTTCTATTATTTAGCCATGAGCTCCTCATAGGTACAGTTTTTTTTTTCAAGAACGTTGCCCCACACTAAGAATTTATCTTGTATCGTGGGTGCGTTTACAAACATTTAAACTCACATACACAAACAGCCAGACCCGAAACGACTACCTGTAGGTCATACAAATATTTGTTCTGTGCGGGAATCGAACCCGCGACACGCAGCGCAGCAGCCAATCGCTCAACCACTGCGCCAACCGTGCCGTCAATACGCATCATACGTACTGCATCAATATTTTGAATAATCAGGTCAACCGGCACTACGTCCCTCTATTAAGGGCCAATGGCATATTACCTGGATGAGACTGCATCACAAGGACTAATTGAGAGCAACTCTCACTGCTGGTTAATCAGGGTTGATTTACCAGCAGTGATTGTGGTGAGTGGTTAGAGCTATTGAAAATAGTGTTAATAATGCTATAAATCGTTTTAAATTAGGGACAGTTCAGATAATCAGAAATAAAATACGAACAGGAGTTGGTTTGGGTTTCGAATGGAAAATGAGGGCTACAATTTAAAAAAAAATAAAGTACTGCCAACAAAGAGGATAAGTAATCAGTTAGATACAGTTAACATTTTCATAAAAATCATCATAATCATCATCATAAGAGAAAGTTAAGTTTAATAAATTAAATTTGAGTTAAATAAAACAACTCCATGTGACGAGATTGATTACTTATCTCCTTGCTGATTGTACATTAGCCCCGTAGGGTACACATATCGCACAGAATGTTATTTCTTAAAAAAGTCAAAGAAGAAAGAACTGTAAGTCAAGAACCAAGAACTCTAAGAGAAGTCTAAGTAGAGAAAACTCTAATCTTTTGCTGCAATATCTGCTGATGCACACTGCCATTCTTTATCCGGAAGTGGATACTTACCAAAAAAAAATATTGATTCTGACGATAGAGGTATGTTTTACTTAAACTAAATAAAAATTAAAACAGACAAGTTTTGAATAATCTTTAAAAACCGCATATAAGTTCTTACAAACAATTTAATAGAATATACATTACTGGACACCAAAATTTAAACACAAGATTTGTCAAAAATCGTTCAAGTGAGAATCAGACTCCCGCACCGAGAGTTCCGTACAAACATGCGACAAAAACGACCATATTATTGGGAAAAAATTTTTTGTTCACCAAAAATACTGATCGTGCACCAAATATTCTTTCCTGAATGCTAAAAAAATGCGTAGGTTAGGTTAGGTTAAAACTGCGACCCCCTACGCACGAGCCGAGCGAGCGGAGCGAGCGGTGCCGCGGCAGCGGTCGGCGAGTGCCAGTAACGACTTGCATTAATAGAAAATGGATAAAGATATAACACTTTTTTATTGTAGTGCTGTCTTTTTCCTGATGCTCGTTATGACATATTTTAATTAAGATATTTTGGTGCACATTCAGTATATTTGGTGCAACACAGGCAAAATTAGGTAAACGAAATGAGTATAAATTGAAGTACTTTTAAATACCATCCCATATTTTTTGACTACGTAGACTTCAACTCCACGTGTTCCCAATATAAGAGGTCCTGCCAGATAGACGGTCAACAAAGTATTATTAAAACTTGAAACTTGAAATATTTACTGTTTGTAATTAGTTTCGAGTTTTCGATATTTGAACGATGTTGCAAAAAACGCCATGATCACCAGAACCATGAAATATCAGAAACTCGAAAGAAATATCAAACATGGTGAATATCCCGTTACAAATTTTAGTAATAATGTCAGTAACCATGTCAGTTTAAGGACTTGTACAACAAAGTAATCTTATAAGGATTTCGTTTTTTCTTAAAAAATACTAATGACATACACATCATCACAACACTATCACCAACTACTTTTCTCACTAGTACCTACCCTAAACGACTTGACTAATTTATAAAGGACATGCGTCACCACATAAACCGTCACTCGTCTCAATTCCGATTGACAAAGGTCTCGGTTTATGAGCCATAAACTGCGTGAGCTCATGCCAATAAGTGATCACTCGTACGTCTTACAACGTTCGATGCTGTGTAAACTGTGATTAGGATTTGGACTGAGTGGAACTTAACGTCAAATTAACCTAATCTCATTTACGATTGGCCTACTAATAAATATTTTTGACAATATGTCATCATTCTTCTTAATTTCTTATATACATATATATAGGTGGTGTGAAGTGTGGATGAGCTCGTGGCTAAATAAAAGCAGCTGTTCGGGTCGATCTTTAGATTAAGCGGCGCTTGCCTAGGTTAGTCTGTGGATGGGTGACCACCCGTTAAATACAGAGTTTACTCCAAGCCTCAAAAAACACGTGAAGCTATTGCTCCCGGCAGCAATTTATAGATCCTTAACAGTCGTTACAAGTAGTCAGTGTCTGACCACAAGTCTTACCAAGACGTTTCGTATTATCAAAAATACTAACTGAGTTTTGGAGGTCAGATGGGCAGTCGCATTTGTCAATTTTGGTATTCATGTAAGATTGGAAACCGACCCCAACTTAGTTGGGAAAAGGCCAAGCAGATGATGATAAGCCGCTTCTCTGGGTTTATTCTACGCTTTTCTTACAGTTTCAAATTCAGAATTTCACTAAACTTATTGTTAATACATTTCGAAAGAGTATCAAAACGAGTATTTAAGAGATTTGATTCATCAAACCAGTACGCCTATAATTCGCTCAGAGTTAGGCTTTATAATATATAATAGCTAGCAATGTGCGCACTATAACCTGAAAAGTAAACATGAAATTATCACACTTCAATTAATTAAGAAATTTTGTAGAGTAATTTGTGGTCGGCAGGTTTAATAAACCATACTCAAAACGGCCCTGTCATATTTGATGTTCAATACAAAGCCAACAAATTAATTATTTTATTGGTGTAATTGGTTCAGACCGTTTCGATTTGACCTGTCTTCTGCCAAAACCTTTTTGAGGCTTCTGTTGTACTAGGAATTAAGGTCAATTTTGATCACTGAAAATTTTAAAATGTTGATAGTGATGGAAATATTGTGACACGTTTCTTTTTAGATTATTATTTAAATCAGCACATTCACGACATTGTCAAGGTACAGTCAGTTTTATGTTTTGATAAATACGATAGTTTCAAACAACTTTAAAAATAAACGACAAACGAAACGAACTTAAAAATAAACAAGAAGCAAGCAATCGTTTTCTTACGCAAGCCGAAAGCAGAGTTCCAATCTAAAATAATGTTTCAACCGGTATCTTCGCCAATTTAAAATAAGTGTAGATGGTTCCCCAAAAGGTGATAGCCCTAAGGCTGATCCGGGGCTACCACACGATCTCCGACGAGGCAGCAAGCCTCCTTGCCGGACTGCCACCGTGGGATCTGGAGGCGATAGTCCTTGCGCGCCTGTTTGAGTGGCGCACGGAGGCACCGGGGGGAAAACCCACTGCCGCGGCAAGTTGCCGCTCGGCGGGCAGACCTCCAGTGCGATCTCATGGTGGCATGAAGAGAGCGACTGTCGCAACCCCATGCAGGGCACGCCACAATAGTGGCGGTAAGTCCTGTAAGAGGTTTTATTTAACCTAAGCAATGCTGGCTGATAGAGCATAGCGTTCGAATACTCATGTCGTTTTTAAAGTAAGAATAGGTTTTTCTCTCTGATGTGTAACATTTAAATTAATATGATTTAATTATTATAATTCTTAAACGATTATTTGCGCTTTATTTTAATTAAATAGAAACCCGTAGATTCCACATTCCCGTAGATCTTACATTTGGTGGAGGCGCAAAAACGCAAGTTCTACATTTGGTGGAGGCGCAAACCGCCAAAGATTTTAAAAATAAAATATTTTACGCGTGCACAAAGCTAAAAATATTGTGCAAAGATTTTTTATTTTAGCCCCCAAATAATGAAATAAATTGTACCTCTCGCACGCCAAGCAGAGTTTTAAATATAATTGGAGCCAAGAAGCGTTTGGCAAGTATGAAAATACAGGCACAGTACTTATTGCCGCCTGATATAAAGAAGATAAGTGGTTTTTACTGATTGTTTTTTATATGCAGAGCAAAATGGCTCTAGATATGTGCTTTTTCTCAGGCACATCCAATAGAGAGTGTCTAGAGAAGTTTATTATCAGTTTCAGACTGATTGCCGCCGAAAATGAATGGCGAGAAAGCGATTATGCGCTTGTATTAGGAGGATTTTTGCAGGGTGCAGCCCGTTACTTTTTTAATTACACATACCGTGAAGGTATGACTTTTTCGTCAATATGTGACGAGCTGAGAGTAGAGTTTGGGTGTAAATGCCACCCCAAAAGGAAGATTTTAAGTTTTGTACAAGTGGAGGAAGTTTCACATGAACCACAAACGGAATGTGAGCAAGAAAATACCATTATTGCCGAAGATAACACTTTTATAAATTCTAGCTCAAGCCTAGATGACCATAATTTTGATGAGGAAAGCTGCCTCCATTATGATATCGAAGTTGATGAGCCCAGCTGCCTAGACCGCAGCGCTATTGATGTCGACGTCACCGATGATGTTGAGCCTAGCTGCCCAGAGAGCAACGCCAACAATGATGAGGAGGAGTCGGCGGAAGTATTCGCGAAGGAACATACAGAAAATCATGAATCGGGTCAGACCTTTCCTATTATTATTTCAAGTGACACTACGGAACATCTTCTAACAAAAACATATGATGATCACGATGATGATCCTATGTTTCTTACAAATGATTCCAACAAAATGGAGTATTTGGTGCCAAATTATGTTGGTGAACCTAAATTCTTAGGGAAAGAGGAAGTTGTCAAAGACGATCTTATAGTTAAAATTTCAATTAATGATTCACCCAATGCAGTGGTTAATCATGTTAAACATCATGTGATGACTAAGACTGAAGCAACCAAAGCCAAAATCATAAAAGACAAAATTCCCATTTCGACTAAGTTTAAAAAAAAACGATATTTTAAGTTTCGTCATATTCCAAGAAGTAAGCGTCCTACACTCAATTTTATAAAGACGCCAATTAAACAAACAAGGCCGGGATACTATACTAGCATTCCATATATTCTCTTGACATTAATTAAAACAGCTTTTAATCAAAAATTTCATAATTTTTCTAAGAAAATTTTATTGACCAATTGGAAAAGATACAAGGAGGTTTCATAATTATGATTTTTGTATTTCCAGGAAAAGTCTTTGGAAATATTTTCGTCTAAAAATTTTGTAAACGTCATTGTCATTTTTGATTATGTCATTGCTTTGTTTACATTTTTTAGTGTTAATTTTATTTATTTGATTATTCATTAGACATTTATTTATTTATTGATGAACAGATACACGGTTATGTATCTGATATGCAGAAATAGTCATATCATATAGATATCATTATTTTAGTTTGGGTACTTAAAGTGTAAATATTAAAACATAACGTTTATTTTTCATGTACCTGTGTAAACGCTGTCGGATGCGACCGGAGATGCATGATGGGCATCCCATACGGCTTCGAGTCTCAAACATCTAGAGTAGGCATTAAATAGGCTCAATTCATTTCAGATGTTATGATTGCATAATTAAGTATAGTACAAGTTTTTATAAACTGTCGTCCTTTCTGGAAGGGAGGAACAACACTCAATCTTCAGTGAAACCAACTTTACAATTAAGAGGCATAGCCTTGGTAAAGTGTGTTGAGTTGACACAATTGGTAAAGCTGATGATTGAAGCCCGACAGTTCAGTCAATATGGACTGCAAATATTTCTCATCTACGCTTTTTTTTTCGGGTGGGAAATCATCCAATGACTTGGGCGGAGCGGGGGGGCATGTCAGACTTGTACTGACTAAAACCCACCCACGTTCCTTCTATTGCCGTTCTTTACGCTCCGAGGCCGCGGTATCTCTTTCGAACAACCCGCAACCCCGGCAGACGGAGGCTCTGGCAAGCCCCTCTGCTTTGCTGACTCTCTTTGAGGCGCACGTGGAACACGAACGCACCGTCGACACGGTCTGTCGTAAATAGACGGAAGGACGGTGAGCTACCCATTGCTCGCAGTCCGAAGACCCGCATCTTCGGTGGCCGGGAGTCATCGCGGGGCGCCTGACGCCCGGAGCGTTTCCCGTGGCGGTAGTAAGACATTAAGGAAACTTCTAGTGTTTATGCTGTAAAACAAATGCCTGAACTGAATGCTGCCTCAATTACCTCTTTTTGTTTTTATGGAACTGAGAACGCGTTCTACTTATACAATCTACTAAAAAATCATCTTAAGAATATTTTGAAAGGATCGCATTCAATTACGGATCAAAAAATACGGTTTTTGAATTCACTTTTCAAGCATTATTTAAATTGAGTTAGTGAATTAAGATTTAGAAGCAACCAGATTGTCTTTCTGTCAATTCGCTTATCAAATGTTAGGGAGACAAGGGTAAATAAAGCAATGGCAGTAAAATTTTGAATCAAATATAATTTTAAGATACATTAAATTATAAATAAAATGTAAAATAAAGAATTAGATTAATTGTTGTTATTTACAGATCGTTTTTAGGGTTCCGTAGTCAACTAGGAACCCTTATAGTTTCGCCATGTCTGTCTGTCCGTCCGTCCCTCCGTCCGTCCGTCCTCGCTTAATCTCTGTGACCGTTAGCACTAGAAAGCTGAAATTTGGTACCAATATGTATATTAATCACGCCGACAAAGTGGTAAAGTAAAAATTGGAAAAAAATGTTTTATTTGGGTAGCCACCCTATATGTAAAGTGGGATGTGATTTTCTTTTTAATTTCAACCTTAACGTGTGATATATTGTTGGAAAGGTATTTAAAAATGAATAGGGGTTTACTAAGATCATTTTTTGATAATATCAATAATTTCGGAAATAATCGCTCTAAAAGTAAAAAACAATGTGTCCCCCCCCTCTAATTTTTGAACCATAAGTTCAGAAAATATGAAAAAAATCTGAAAAGTAGAACTTTATAAGGCCTTTCTATGAAAATTATTTTGAACTTGATTGACACAACAGTTTTTGTATAAAAAAGACAATAAGTTTTACAAAATAATTTCTGGACTAAGTTTGTAGTATAATCGTATATGCAAGCACTTTTTTTAACTTCGTTTACATATTTTATTATCCTGAACGTATCTTTTTAAAAAAAAAAAAGAATTATTGAAATCGGTCCTCGCAATCCAAAATTATTAAAAAAGTATTAATTAGTAACCCAATTCCCCGAGAGATGGCGCTGTAGGTACTTATCACATTGGATCGGGTATTACCGAATTGTTCCGTTGGTCTCTCCTTGGCATTGGCGGTATCTTATAACTACATTAAATTTCTATTAAGAAATGCTAAGGCAATTTAGAACAAAACTAAAATTCATTTTTTTAACACCATCAAAATGTTAAGATAAAAACCAGTTCATAAATGGTTCGGTAGATGGCGTTGTGTAATGACGTCATTTTTTTAAAAGTCGATGTTAAGATGTTCCGTGCTTTCCACCTTTAAACTCATAAGTGGGAACATTTACATTTATTGTGACGGACAGGAAACTACGGAACCCTACACTGAGCGTGGCCCGACACGCTCTTGGCCGGTTTTTTTTTGTTTTACTTTCGTGATTGTTATCTTCTTACTTTACTATAGTAACAATTCAGATTTCTTAATGTAGGATCCATCCAATGCAAAAATAACTAGTAATAGAGATACTTTTACAAAATCATGGTAACATCATTCATGTTGAGATTATACTTATATGTGATTAGGATGTAGAAAAACCAGGAACATTAAGAGCATCCAGTGTAAAAGCCAAAATAAGAATATATTAATAGATGAACTGAAATAAACCGAGGCAGCTAAAAGATGACCAGTCACGACTGACAGCGCCTGTTCACGAAGATGTGGCACGGACCAGCCCCATTCAACTCAACCATTTTGAAGGGAAATAACCCGACATACTCACCACCATCACCGGGACATTTAAGTGAGCATGACAATCTATAAATCACCAGGACACCGTCGAGTCAATGAAAGTACACTCACACAATTATAGTACCTGTTAACATTATTTACATAGATTTAAAATCTGTTTAAACTGTAACTAAAAATTTAAAACCCTGCAAGTGCTCAGTTACTTACTACTTTGCAAAGAATCTTACATTTAAATGTATTTATTAGACTTTATTTTTGTACAAATAAAATATGAACCAGTTCCGTAGAAACGACTAGATATAGGGGTAGATTTCTCCACTGCTGAGATACACACAGTTCTTTCTGTTTGAGGGAGCAGTCACATGAGTTTTTTTTTTCCACTTTTATTGTTAGTGGTTTTATATTTCAAAAGGAAAAAAACCGGCCAAGAGCGTGTCGGGCCACGCTCAGTGTAGGGTTTCGTAGTTTCCCGTCCGTCACAATAAGTGTTCCCAGTTATTAGGCCAACCGAACAATTCGTTAATACCCGATCGAATGTAATAAGTACCTACAGCGCCATCTCTCGGGGAATTGGGTTACTAATTAATACAAAGACGTGCAATTTCGGTGGTAATTTTGGATTGCGAGAACCGATTTCAATAATTCTTTTTTTGTTTGGAAAAAGATACGTTCAGGATAATAAAATATGTAAACAAAGTTACAAAAAATGCTTGCATATACGATTATACTACAAACTTAGTCCAGAAATTATTTTGTAAAACTTTTTGTCTTTTTTGTACAAAAACTGTTGTGTCAATCAAGTTCAAAATAATTTTCATAGAAAGTCCTTATAAATTTCTACTTTTCAGATTTTTTTCATATTTTCTAAACTTATGGTTCAAAAGTTAGAGGGGGGGGGACACATTGTTTTTTACTTTTGGAGCGATTATTTCCGAAATTATTGACATTATCAAATAATGATTTTAGTAAACCCCTATTCATTTTTAAATACCTTTCCAACAATATAAAACACGTTAGGATTAAAAGTAAAAAAATACACTTCCCACTTTACATATAGGGTGGCTACCCTAATAAAACATTTTTTTCCAATTTTTACTTTACCACTTTGTCGGCGTGATTGATATACATATTGGTACCAAATTTCAGCTTTCTAGTGCTGACGGTCACAGAGATTAAGCGAGGACGGACGGACGGACGGACGGACGGACGGGCGGACGGACGGACGGACAGACAGACATGGCGAAACTATAAGGGTTCCTAGTTGACTACGGAACCCTAAAAAAAAACTTTATTGTACCTCCCTAGCGTGGTGGTTTCGAGCTGAAATTACCACCAAACCACATACTCAAATATATCGTTCCTTGAAGCTGAAAAAAATTGTTGCTCTAAGTCTACGCAGTTAATCGATATGGCCGTTTATATCGGAACCGTTGGTGTGCAAAACCGACTCCGTTTTATTTTGATTATTTACTCTTCCTTACTTGTGGTTTTCTCAATTCACTTTCCCGTCCCGTTCCAATCAAACGCAAGTCCAACTTGCGCTAAGCCAGTTTTTTTTTCTTTCATTCATGTTCATCCATTCCTCATCGTTTTTAGAGGCGAAGCGACAAAATTATTGTCAACATCATTTCTCTACCTTTGTCTCATTTTATTTAAGGTCGAAGCAATATGTTTTCTTCTTCCATTCTTTCCATTCCCTTTGACGACACGGTTGGCCAGTGGTTAGTTGTTCCGGGTCTGGGTGTTTGTGTATGTGAGTTTAAATGTCTGTAATCGCACCCACGATACAGGAGAAATTCCTGGTGAAAGGCAACTTTTTTTTTAATAATTAAAAAAAATCTCCCTTGTCATACGTCAAAGAGTAAATAAATAAATACTCCTTTCACCATCAAATCATTCCTTAATATTTTCTTTAGCCTTTCATTTTTTGTGGTGACAACAATAAAATGACTTAAATTCCAGAGGCTGTCTGTATTCAAACTTACTGCTTACGATCAATGGTTCCCATTGCTCATTTAAAGGGGATAAAAATGTCACAGGGATAAAACAACCTATGATGCATTATGATTCACTGTATCCATAGTTAAATTCGTAGATTATTTGAATTGTAGTTGTGGTTTTATTAGTCACAGCGACAAATAATACAACGGCAAGCAACATTTGCTAGGCTGTTTGTGTGTGTGTGTGTGTGTGTTTAAATGTTTGTTAACGCACCCACAATATGGGAAAAAATCATAGCCCGCACTATGATTTTTTACAAAGTTAAAAAAAAAATGTTTGAGAGTTTCTTGTATTGTCCAGGCCAACTTTATATTACATCTATATGATTATTACATTTATATGATCCGTATTTAATGTGTTTTGTATTTTCCTAATCTGCACCAATTTGTAAACGTGCGAAGAGTTTATTTTTTTGCAATCACAAGAAACGTCCATAATAACAAATACTATTATTCCCAGTATTAAAAAGGGCAAAAACGATTTTAGTGTCACATTTTTACCATTTCCATAGAATCTATGTAGTTCATAAACGTAAAGGCCGGTTTACATGCGTCTTTACTTGGTAAACAAGACCAATTAATAGTGTAGGTAAGTATAAATCGATGCCTTAGTTCACAATTGCACTAACTACAAAATTTTCAATTTTTACTTTTTTAATGCCAAATACACTAAATTTCATGCTCTTTCGTTTCCGCGCATCGAAATACCGTTATTCCGTCTCTTTCTACCAAAAACGTAGGCCACATTTGTATTAAATGAGTTCGTTTAATGTTCCATGAATGTGGTATTATACTAATGATCTTTATTTTTGTAAAACCAATCAAGATATACTTTAACTGATTTTAAGTTTCTCAACTGCAGGAAGTTTCAAAACACAAACGTATTATATACATTTACAATATCTGCTCATACTTTTTAGCAGTGCTACAAGAGTGTATCATGTGTTGGTAGTACAAAAGGATCTAGAAAGTTTGATGCACAAGTGTGCTAAGTACTTTTACTGGAAGGGATTTGACAATTTTTTAAGTGCACAAATGCATTTTAATCCTTTTGAGACATATTCCCAGTGTACATGTGAAATAGATGGAAAATTAAATATTAATATTTTTTGATTTTTGGGTTCCTTTCTGGGTTTTTTGATTAGTCCGTCTGTAGGATCGGTCGCGTGGAGCGTTTGATCGCGATGTTTGTGCTCACGACTTGTGACGACGTTGGTAATTCACGTACTTTTGCGGTACGTTGTAGTTAATTTTTTTTATTATTTATGTCTTATTCTGAAATAATTATTATAACTAACCAAATTAGTAAGATCTTTTGTACCTACCTTATTTTTGTATAATTATTTATATGCGTAGTTTATTAACACTACAATTCTATTATTAGCAATTACCAATTAGTAAAAATGGATAATTATTACCTGAAACTGAAGACTGACTTTATTAATTTTCTTATAAAAATCTTATTTTAATGATTCAGAAACTAATTGTTTTGTGAAATAGCTAAAAATTGGCCTATAATTGGGCTTCAGTCCTTTTAATTTTTTTCGTTGTGATTTTGAAATTTATTTTATTTGTTTGTGGATAAAAACTGTTTGTATTTTATAATAAAAATAAACATTGGTTTATTATTTTGTCTATTTAATGCAATATCCATAACTATTATTATCCTTTTTCTTGGACCTTAAACCAGCCTGGTAAAGCTGTTAAATATTTTTGAGTTTTTTACTTAATGCCGGTCAGCATAATCAATCTTAGTGCACAAATGTATTAAATGGGGGGTTTTATGTTTATTTGGCTATTTTGAAAAGGTTACATTTAAACTAATATTACAATATTGAGATAATGATGGAGTAAAAGGACTAGTCTTATGAATAGATGCATATTTTTTTGTTATTTTACTTGGATTTTCTACTTGTTCTCGTCTAAACTTTAAAAAACTTTAAAGCTCTCTCCTCAAAAATGTAAATTTCGTAGTTAGTGCAATTGTGAACTAAGGCATCGAAATATTCGTGCTGAATTAATTTTTATAACTTTAAGTTTATTTTTTTTCTTAAATCAGCATTCATTCGTAATTTTCCTATATAAATATAAATAAATATAAAATTTGAAATGACCTTCAGCCTGTTATTTACGGTACATGAACGTCAATACTCAATTTCCAAACTTTGCAGGCAAGAGCTTCAGGATACTGGGGCTAGCAAGAATTACTGACCGGGGAATAGTGGAATGTTGTGCCAATTTTTTGATGGACAAATTTGAATCTTAACCTTTGTCTTTCTCTGGAAGTGGACATGTCTGGTGAATTTGGAAACAAACCATCTGAATATATGATGGTTGTCGCCATCGAGGCGCGCACCGAGGGTTCCATAAAAACCTTGCGACATAAACAGCCATTTTTTTTACTACGTAGACTTAGAACGTTTATTTTTTACAACACAAAGGGACCACAGAGTTGAGTTAATGGTTTTAATTTCAACACGATACCTCCACTCGTTTCCGAGATAAAGGGTCTTGACAGACAGACACCTGTATTGGATCACTTTGCTGTCCACCAAAGTGATCCAATACAGGGGTCTGTACGGGTTCCGATTTTTCATTTTGAGGTACAAAACCCTATAGTTAAATTGGTCTGCGTGTCCATTTAGAAGTTTTAAAAAAAACTAAGTGTGCCCGCACCTTAACGTCACAGCGCTGTTCAAAAGTGCCATATCCAGATAAAAAACAAAAGACCGTTCCAAGAACATAAAGACGTATGAGTAATTTGCTCTTTGACACTCTGATAACAATAGTATTTATAAACACAGATACAATTTTGTTTAAGTATAATAGTCTTCATTTTTTTTTGCAATAAATCAGTCATAATAACGGTACCGTTTCAAACATACGTGGTTCAAGATGTTTAAATATTTCGTTTTTATTTTATTTTTTGCTGTGAGTTCTGTAAGATTATTTTCACTATTGGTTTAAGTAAATTGTAACTTAAAAGAATATATTAATATTTTTAATATTTATATGTTCGATATTTCGATTTTTTTTTTTTTACATTCAATTTTTTTTTACTTTCTCTCAGAGTGCATCTACCTGAACTTTAACGGATTTTAAACTCTCTGTAATGATTTCAGGCTACCCAAGCTGATGTCCTCAGCCAAAGAGAAAACAAAGGTGCTACACTGGTAATTATTAAATTTAATAAATAAGTTTTATTTTTCTAGTCTAGCCTGCCACCACTGCTTTGCAAAGGCCTCCCGAAGTCTTAAAGATAATTTGAAGGTGCTAATATCTACTTTTCAGTATCTCTTTTTTTACTATAATTTTCATTTTTATGTGAGCTATTGTTTTATCACTTTGCATCAAACGCCTCTAAGTCAACGTCACCAAAAAGGTCACGGCAAACTCGCCTGCGATTTCTAGGCCTGCCTCGGTAACGACTGAGGAAGACCAGACGTAGGTAAGTGTGGTCCCTGCCGAAGAGTCTTCTAGGACCCACTACGCTACGACTCGGGCACTATATTTCGTTTTTTTTTCAGAAACCATTGTCTGTATGCTGTGATATACCAGAGTTAGGTGATCCGAAACATCTGGCGAAATGTTCTAACCCTAAACTGCCAGGCCCGGTGAGTTATTCAATTAATACTCTTGAAATGAACCTCTGTCTGAGTCAGTTTTGATTGTGAAAGGTAAACTATTAGTTTTATTAAATTATAAAACACAACATTGGTAATCTAGTAACGTTTTATATGGATTTGACCGTATTGAATTTCGGAATAAAAACTTTACTGTTTGGTGTGAGTTACTTTAAGGACCACTATGTTTAAAAACAGAGCTAACGCGATATTTGATGAAAAACGAAACAAACTGGCACTCAGTGCAAAGCTAGCTAAAATATGATTGTATTGTCGGAATTTCAACTTATAATACTTCTTACCATAGCTAAACCTATCCATGATATTGAAGATCTAAAAGTTCTCTATTCATGATTCTCCCGTTTTTATCCCGATTTATTTCGGGTTGGCACAGCGTGACTTCTTCTCGATATATCTCTATTGCTAGTTGTTTCATTGGACACCTCCGTTCTTAACATACTATCTTTCACCCAGTCCATCCATTGTTTTTTTTCCTTCCTCTACTGTATCCATCTAAATGCATGTTATAAACTTTCCTCACACAACATTTTTCTCTTTACGGTGCTCCCACCGACTGTAGTATTGTTACCTAGAACCTTTTCAGATTCCTAAAATAAACCCTATTTCCAGTGCAACGACGTCGAATGCGTGTTTCAAGAATCCGGTTTCCTGACAGACAAGAAGACTCTGAACAAGGATGCTTATAGAAACCACTTGAAACAATGGGAAGAGAACCATAAAGACTGGTCTGTTGCCGTCGACAAGGCTTTGAAAGACTGTGTTGACAACGATCCAAGGCAACATCTGGACTACCCTTGCAAGGCTTATGATGTCTTCACTTGCACTGGCATCGCTATGTTGAAGGTGAGAAGAATTATGTTTCTGGTCTATTCGGCCTCCAATTAATTTCGTACTGTTTTAAGTTCCCTGCGATAGTTTAAAATCGGTTCCATAATCTCAAGTTTTAAAATTATTTACGACTACATAATTTTACAGCAGAACGCCATTGCTTAAGTATTTAATTTAAAAAGATGGCTGGTGGTCAAAGTAGTCTGTTCCAGGTTGTTTTTAATATTTCTATGGTTCCATAAGAATCTTTAATGCTCCTTATAGTTTATTCAAAGAATATGAATTACTTGCTAAGTATTCCAGAGGTTCTGTCAAGAGATTGCGGGTCTAATATATTTGAATATATTTTATTTGGGAAAACAAACAGATACACATAAGTTTCATAATCTTTAGCATCCAAAGTTAATAGTGTATGTGTATCTCAGAACGTTATGCACATGTTACCTATTTTGAAGGATGCCGTACCTCAAAAAGAAAAAGACGATACCCTCATAGGATCACTTTGTTGACCGTCTATCTGTCTGTTTATCTGTCAAGCCTCTTTATCTCGGTAACGCGTGGAGATATTGAGTTGAAATTTAAAGCATATACACAACTCTATGATCCCTTAGTACTGTGAAAAAATCTGCAAGCAAGTTTTTACGAAACCAGCGGTGCGCGTGTCTTAATCGCTCTTAACCGGTTTTTTTTAAATAAGTACTAAATAGGCATGTGAGTGAATTCCACACTCATTCACACACATTTCATTTGTTTCAGAAATGTCCAGAGACGGCGTGGAAATGTTAGCACTGAATAATCAAAATAAATATTACAATTATTTGCTTGTAAATCAGTAATGTAAGGATAAACTATTTTTAAACCGTCAATAATATTGAGTTATTTTTCTAAACCTCCCAGTTTTATAAATTATGTCTGTTTTGTAAGGACACGTATGTCTCGAGTACTTAAGTCAAGTGGTAGTTAATTAATTAGTTCCCTGACTTTGAGATACCGATATTTATTGCAAAAACTCTTTATGAATGTTTTTTTTAAATAATTTTTTAGGGTTCTGTACCTCAAAAGGAATTATGGAAGCCCTATAGGATCACTTTGTGGTCCGTCTGTATGTCTGTCCCTTTATCTCGATATGGAGATAGCGAGTTAAAATTGATGGTGCTCCCTTGGAGCTATGAAAAAAAAAACCCTTTAAGCCTACGCCTAATTAAATGATTTTTTGTTCGTACTCGAGAGAGTAAGCCTCCTTTGCTCATTAGTAGGAGACTACTAATGAGCAAAGGATGCTTACTCCAATCCATGAGAATATTTCTTAAGAACTTTTATGTTTTGCTTATATCACTAGGAATTCTTAAGACGGTAAAATTACAAAAATACATTACACAAAACGCCTGGTAGATATTGATGGCAATTTATTGTGGATGCTACAAATAAACTTCAGCAACACAACAAACATAGTCATAATATCTTTACAGTATTAAACATCTCAAAACTTGTCTAAACATTACTTGTCTTTGGCGTTCGTGTCACATTCATTATCTTGCTGCCAAAAAAGATAATACTAGAAACCGACCCAAAAAAAACTTGAAAAAAATGCACAGGGAATTGTTTATAATGATAATTATAATTTATTTATTTATTTAAAGTAAACTAGCTTTTGCCCGCGGCTTCGATCGCGTTAAATTCGGGGTAACACAGTTTCTCTTTCCTGATTTGCAGGTAACTGCTACCTGTAGTTTTTGCCCTTGCTATTTATTGTAATAGCAAAGCTAAGTTTTCCCTTTTCTTCCCTTTCTCCAGGCCTTCTCTAGGGTCCCAACTATCTCTGTACCAAAATTCATCAAAATCGATTTAGCTATTTAGGCGTGAAGACGTAACAAACAAACAAACTCACTTTCGGTTTTATAATATTAGTAAGGATTTAATCATTTACGTACAAACCGTAGGCAACTCAGGAAAAAAGATCATATTAAATTTGAGCACTACTTATTTCTTAAGAAATTTCTGCCAGCAGACCTGCGAAGGGAGATTTGAGAACGAAATGTAGACGATAGTGCGTGAGAGAGTACGAGAAAAATATGTGTGTGTACCTTAGCCTATTATAACTTACACATAGAAGTAAATATTAATAAATACTGGTATAAATACATGAAGCTTAAATATAGATCAATAAATAAATACATAAATTACAACTTTACTTTCAATACCCTCTTGCTTCCTGTACTATTCATTCCATCTACCAGTATAATGTTTTAGTGCGTTGTGTTCTATAAAAAATGGTTTCCCAACAATATTCTTTGCGTATAGTTTGATGGAGATAATGCATGGTTGATAGCTTCTAGAATTTTTGGTTTACAACATCCTTATTTTCCTGCCCTTGTCCCATTCTAGGGCATTGGGGTCAGCGCAACACGTTTTCTTTCTCCATTCTGTCTGTGTTTCTCCTTCATATCATTCCTTACACAATCCATCCATCTCTTCTTTGGCCTTCCTTTCTCTCTCCGTCCATTTGCTTCGTTCCTCCTCATTACATGTCCATACCAAGACAAACGACTCCCTATGTTGTATATCCCTTGATTGCACCCTGTATTATTATTATAATGCAACGGGCAGTCAATTACATACTCAAACGTGGTTTGCGGCTTCATTATTATTGTACCTACTCGTTTGTATTGAAGAAACTCTACCTCAAGATTCTAACACTGCCAGGATTACGGGTGGTTTGAAAGAGATACCCGTGGCCCCTGAACATAAAGCGCAGAAGAAGGAATATGTGTACGAATGGGTGGGTTTTAGTCAATAAAAGTCTGCCACTCCCTCCCGATCCGCCCAGAGCGGGGGAAGTTCTTCGGTAAATTCCAATCCGCAAAAAAATGCTATCATTTAGGGTAGCTGATAATACAAGATTTTTACATTAATATGCTTTTTGCAAACAAAATATTGCAGTCAAAAGATACCAGACGATTTCAAAGACTAAAAAAAGTTAAACAATGATACCTACTGTCAATATTACGCTGAATGCAGTTAACTTCTCGTAATCGAATCAAAATATTTTGATTTTCTTCAACAGGCAGATTCCATAATTTGTAAACAGATAATGAGAATAATTCTGTGAACATTTTAGTTCACAAAATACGTCTAGATGTAGCATGGAAACTGTTTTCTTTGTTAACAGTTAAGCAGTCCGTCATAGATGTGTAGTGGTATGGGCCTAAAAAGTCGTAGAAAGGATACAATTTCCTCGTTCAAACAAGATTTATTCAGTCTTAAAAAAAATGCGCATTATATCCTACTAGTTTAGGCTACTTTCATATAAAAGAAGATACATAATGTCTGCATTGCAATAAATGAGCATCTTCGCCTATCACATAAAATACTTCATACCTACAGATAGATAAAAAATGTTTGCAAAACTTACTCTTCAATTAAGTAATTTTTGTGTAGTTTTAACAATAACTTTTCCACATTAACACGAAAAAGAAAAACCGTGGCACTACAAGCAGTCATGTTCAAATATAACAAAAAACAAGATAGAAAGTAACAAAATGCAAGTACTTGCTTACAATGCTAGTGATAATAAATTGTGATATAGTCTTCTTTATAATTTACGAAACCATGTTGATTTAATTAGCTCTAGCACGAATGCGACTTAGATTCATTGCCAATGTAAATCTATGCTAGATGCATAAGTCTGATGTAATTACCACAGCTAATTATCAATGCAACACACTTCTGTTACTATAATAACCGACACACAGTACATCATATTTCATAAGATATCTCGTTTTGGATTCTTAAACAACAAGACAGGACCAAAGACAGATCCTTGTAGTACTCCGATTGCGTTATCTTTATTGCTTCAACAACAAGTACTAGGTAGGTGCATTACACAGTATAATCAGTTAGTTCATTGTACCTCCGTAATTATACGTCGTCAACAGCATTCAAGGTCGTAAGAGTACTTGACACTGATTCACTCAGCTTGATCGTAGGCCTCCTTGAGGACATCCGACATACTTCCACGGCTATTGTTGTTATTATGTCCGATTTAATGGTAATTAACTGCCGGTTCCGAATGAGTAATTGGCTTTCGATTATCGCAATAAGGTTAAAGTAGGCTGAGTAAACATCAATTTATACAACCATCAAAATGAAAAAAAAATTGTAAAACAAACATTTGTAAATGTAATACATATTAGCTTTTATACTGACACTAGCTGTGCCCAGCGGTTTCACCCGCTGCTCAGCTCCTTTTCTAGAGAAAGGTATGAACAATAGATGTTAGCCGATTCGCAGACCTACCCGATATGCACACAAAATTTCGTTGTAACGGGTCCAGACGTTTCGGAGGAGTATGATTACTAACACTGTGAAACGAGAATTTTGTGTATTAGATAGTCACTAACATTAATTATAACATTTGAAGTGGGATATTTACCATGTCTTCTATTTCAGAGTTTTCGATATTTCGGCGCAGTTGCATACTCCACGATCACGAATAAACCCGACAACAAAATCTTAAATTAAGTCAACAGCTCAAAATAAATAGTGAATTTCTCGTTTCAAATCAAATGTTTTAAAAAATGTAAAATATTTTTTTTGTTCCGAATGTATTTATAAATATTTGTTTCTGCTTTGTATCCTAATGTTTATTATTATTTTGAGTGCTTGTCTTGCAACTAATACATATTTTTGTTTTCTTTCCAATAAATCCTACTAGTATTATAAAAGTGAAAGTTTGTAAGTATGTTTGTTGCTCTTTTACGCAAAAACTGCTGAATGGATCTTGATGAAAATTCTCAATAATATAGCTTACATATCAGAATAATAAAAAGGCTATTCATAAAGATATATTGAATATTCTATCACTGCGGGGGTGCAGCTAGTATTACTTATATTTTACCGAACGAAAGTTACTCATATTTTATGGTGGCCTTCAACCTCTGCTTAAACCCAAAAGGTTTAAGCAGAGGTTGTGCAGGCAACCAATGTTTGAAAGAGACATATATTTAGCTAATACTCATGACCTCAATTTACAATAAAACTAAAATAATATACACATGATGATACTTATGATAGCATAACAAACGTAAACTAATTTGCAGTTACACAGATGCATGCAAGTGATAAAATTACTGCTTGCACACACAATCCAAAGTTGTGGCAATTATTGAAAATTACACATTTTTTTCCTAAGGACAACAATGGACTAATCAATAGGATTTTTTGAAAAAGATATTTTTTCCGATACCCACGAAAAAGATAGTACAAATCAAACGCCAGTAATACTGAATGCCCTTTGATTAAGGATTCTAAATTAGTCACTCAAAGAAACGAGGCAAGATAATTGACGCGACGTAAGACTTGATTTTTTTTTTCAAGAAAATGTAGATCACGTCCAACACAGAGTCATTATGTTGAAGGTAGTGAGAATCCTATGGGTGGCGTTAATGGTCCATTTGCTGCAACTAAGTTGAATAAAAAAGAAGGAATTACATTTTCAAAGTGCAATAAAAACTGCAGTTAACGGTTTGTTAATTGATACCTACTTATTTTAATTTGAAACGTTGGAAAGGCGAAAAGAAATAAGATTTTGGTAAAATATTAATCCCGCTTTTCACTATGTAGAAGCTACTGCTTTTACAAAGGGGTAAGCAGAGAACAGAGAGTTGAAGTAATATTAATGTGTAGTATTTCAACATAAGTTGTTAATAACTTATTATTGTAAAGGGAAGCTGAATAAGGAACATGTTTGGTTATATATATAGTGTGTTGCATTACTAGCCAAGAAACAATTTGGTCAATATAATTTGATTTATCTTGACCCGTTTTGTAATCGTAACCGACAAGAGATAGCAGTGCTACCATTGTAACTTTGGCATGGTTGAAAATTACATGCTATGATCATATTAGCCTTCATGTAATATCACAATATTAATTTGTATAAATACAACACGCACGCACGTACGCACGTATTGTTTTTTTTAAATTTTGTTATGAGTTTAAAATATTTATGTTTCTTTTACCTCAGAATGTTCCTTTGCGAGTGAACTAGAAATTTTGCTAAAATCTAAGGTAACGCTAATAAATGCAGAGTATAGAAAACGTATGAGCAAATAAAGGGTTTTTTTTAATATTAGTTTAATTACTCACTGCACATCGTTTGATTAGGTATAGTAGAGTAAACATTGTTGCGTAGAAATGGCATTCCTATCTACAGAACGAATATATTTTTTATAGTCTTAGTATTTTGTAGAAGATTATTTTCAATGGTCATTTTTGTAGGTTTTTTAATACTTTCCATATTAAACTTTTTAACAACCGACGAAAATTTCTTACGGTTTTTTGCAATTAACAGATTAGAGTCAGGTTGTGATATATATATGTTTTTATTGCTGATTATAATTTTGATAACGGTTTCAAATTACATTTCAATCAACATACAATAGCCAGTATGTTAGTAATTGCAAATAAATAATTAATAAAAATCCAAATAAATAATTAAAAATCAGCTGTTCCCTACATATAAACGATTCAGTTCTCGTTAAAAATACTTTTAAAAGGATTAAACATTCTAAGCTAATTTTATCACTAGCTTTTGCCCGCGGCTTCGCTCGCGTCAAATTCGGGGTAACACGGTTCCCCTTTCCTGAGTTGCAGGTACGTGCTACCTGTAGTTTTTGCCCTTGCGCCTTATTTATTGTAAAAGCAATGCTAAGTTTTCGATTTTCTTTCTCATTTCTCACTTTAAAAAAAAGTTAGCCTATGTCCGTCTCCAGTGTTCCAACTATCATTGTACCAAAATTGATCAAAATCGGTTTAGCCATTAAGGCGTGAAGACTTAACAAACAAACAAATTCACTTTTGCTTTTATATTATTAGTAAAGATTATCCGCGTCTTACTACACTAACTTCTTAGAAAATAAAACGACTATACAAAACAAATCATCGATACTGTCTTATCTTTCCATGTTCTTACATACTCTGTGACCAGCACCTTGATGGTTTCCCGTGCTGACAACAATGGCCGGTCGGTAGTGGTTCGGTATAAAACAGCTGTTGACAACATTATGTCATTATTTCATCCCAACACAGCACCATGTTCAGATCCTGTAGCTATTTAGTGTTAGCTACCGCGTTTCAGGTAATGATAAAAAAAGAATCGAGTGTTTTAAAATTTTTGAATGCGATACTTTTTTTTTTTTGTGCACGTCTTTTGTTAAGTTGGCGAATCAGGAAAATAACATGCTTGCCCTTTCACAGAAGTTTTTATAATATCTTTTATTGATGAAAATTCTTTCACAGGTAATATTTGGCCAAGCTGAAAAAGCCGGCAAATGGTCACCACCTATACATGGATTTCAAAGGCAGACAATGGCTGTACCAAACCATTGTTTGGCTCCACCTCCTGGGGTAATTATATAATTTACTAACTGTGCCCAGCAGTCTCACCCACTACTCAGCTACTAAAACTATAATCGTGATATTAAATAGGGTTTTTTGAGAAATGGACCAATACTCAAACAGTTTATCTATTCGAATCAGTTTCAGTGGAAGTAGTTCGTGAGATTCTGCCAACCAAAGCTGAAGAGCTTGTCTTCAGCTTTCTTTTATAAAATTATAGATTGCTTGCGACTATCTCACAAGGAAACATATACTCTAACTGCTGGTCAAAGGTTTTTACCATTCTGCCTGCACTGTTCCCTATCTGTTATTTTATGATCAAATATTATATCAAACATCTCTTTCCCCACAGATAGACCTTTACAAGTGTTGTCCAATACCTCAGATATTTTCTGATGAAGAAACGGACCTTTGTGGTATTGGAAAAACAGAAAAGCAGCTACACGATAATCCACCTAAATCAAAAGTAAGTCTTAATATTTATCCTACATACATAAAATCAAGCCTCCTTCTAAAGGGAGTAGGCAGAATAAACAGAACGCAATCTGCTACATTCCTTGCACACTTATTTAAATATTATCATTCGAAAATATACAATGTATACGGTCACGGACTAGCGATATTCTATGTACTTTTATAACAAAACTTTTAGTACTTAAATTTATTAATAAAAAAAAACTACCATTTTATCACCAAAAATGTTTACTAAACTTTCGTTTGCATATTTTTTGAACTTTAATTTTGTTTTTTAAAGTTACGAAAATGTAAGCCCATCATTTCTTAATTTAAACGATAGACAGACAGAATATTGTTGCCCTCTGAATAAACCTATTTTCGTCTCAGTAAAACTAAAACTTTGAGAGATATGATAATTTTTTGTACACGCAAAGAGAATATATCAAAATGGCTGCCAAAAAGCAGGGATGTGAATTAGACTCAAGTTGTGTGTATCGTAATAGTATATTAAAATACAATCAATACAAAATACAATCTAGAATATCGCTAGTCCATGCCCGGACACATTGTATAAATAAGCCACTATGATGAATATACAGACTAAAAAGTCTGAATTTAACCTTCTTGATGGTCAGTATATTTATCAGCTTTCACAATTTTGGTAAAGAATTTGACGTTTTTCTTTTTAATATTTTTCTATTTTGGCCAGCCTGAACTGGTATTCCATATATTTATGATGTTAAATGTCTCTTAAAACGTCAAAACCATTAAAACTAAAGATAATGATATTTAATGGTCATCATACTAATCATGAGATTGTTAACGAAGTAAAACCCGTATGTATAAAGAAGCCGAAGTTATTATTTCAGTTAAAGTCGTTGTTTTTTATTAAATTTTTATTCTATAGTTTAGTAATTTCTTGCAGTTAGACCTGTTAAAAGTTACAAGCTTTGCTATGTAAAACGGGTCTAACTTCATTGTACTTAAATTATTGTCTACTAGCTTTTGCCCTCGGCTTTGCTCGCGTTAAATTTCGGGTAACACAGTTCCCTTCCCTGATTTGCACGTACCTGCTACCTGGAGTTTTTTTCCCTTGCGCCTTATAGATTGTAATAGCAATGCTAAGTTTTTCCTTTTCTTCCCTCTTTATCCCTCATTTCCCACTTTAAAAAATATTTGCCTATGTCCGTCTCCAGCATCTCAACTATCTCTGTTCCAAAATCGGTTTAGCCATTTAGGCGTAAAAACGTAACAAATAAACAAACAAACTCACTTTCGCTTTTATAATATTAGTAAGGATTTCAAAAACGCCGTGTGTGTATTTTTGATTTTTTAGGATTGTTGCAACTGGGAAATAAATGAGACAAATGATGTACTCCAAATAGTACTAGACTGTCATGAGTTCGATTCTTAGATTCAGCAGATAACTGTCAATTGATTGTTTTTATTCTCAGAAGCACTGCCAGGAAAGCAAATGTCTGATGCGAAATGCTGGTTTACTTCGAGCAAACCAAAGTGTTGACTATGAAAAGTTGAGAGAATTCGTAGACAAGTGGGCAACTATAGACCCAGACTTCACAGAAGCTATATATGGAGCCAAGAGGGTTTGTGCAAATGAAGGAGTACTCTCAGGCCCACCGGTTTGTGAAACAGATGGGATCTTCATCTGCTTAACCTCTAACGTATTATGGGTAAGATTTTTTTCTTTTTATTCGTTAAAAAATGTATGCATTGGGTCATGAAAAAAACCCTGATATATGTAATGTGTGGGCTTTTTTCTTGTCCCAATTCTAATAGTGTGTTGCTTCCATGGACTTTTAGCATGACTTTTTGTGGGCTTTATAGGTTACCAGCTTTTGCTCGCAGCTTCTCCGGCGTTAAACATCAAAAATAGTTTAGCCACGTAGGCGTGAAGACGTAAGAAACAAACAAACAAACTCATTTTCGCTTTTATAATATTAGTAAGAATTGATAGTTCGATAATCATTGCAATGTGTAAGCATTCTACGGCAATTTACCTTTATTTATTTTGGTTTATTTTCCATATAAACATACCTTATAAACATACAAACATACCTTTTATGAACTAATAATAAAATATCAATAAATTATAAAATAATAAATAAATCTTCTAATATATAAAATTCTCGAGTCACAGTTTTCGTTGCCATACTCCTCCAAAACGGCTGGACCGATTTGAACGAAATTTTGTGTACATATCGGGTAGGTCTGAGAATTGGCTAACATCTATTTTTCATGCCACTAACTGAGCAGCGGGTGAAACCGCTGGGCACAGCTAGTAATATATAAAATAATAATATATCTCTAATAATAATATCTTACTCTTATTAGACTCTCACAGTGAAATAGATTACTGTGAGAGCCTAATACAATAATTATTATATAATTAAATCGAATACAGATATAGATCTGTATTCGATTTAATTATATAAAAATTATTGTAAGGTGCTTGAGAAAAGACGTAAGGAAAGTTTCTAGTATGAATGTGGATGAGTATAAGAGTAGAAGAAGACCAGAGAAAAGATAAATGGACTGCATGAAAGATGACATGACAAGAAAGTAGGTGTCTGTAAGGCGCTTACAGTCTAAATATTTTTTTTTTTCAGAACTGTAAACTTCGGAATTTAGGAGGCACAGGTGAATGCCAGCGTCTAAAGGAACACATGGACGAATGCAGACCATATTATTATACGCAGAAGGAACAAGAAGAAATAGAATCTCGAAATCCACGATATTAGTCGCATTGTATTAGTTATTATGTTAATAAATATATTTTCTTAGTAACCATTATTGTTAAAATCAAGTTGCAATCATATTACTTTACGTATTATTATACAAGTAAGACACCACGTCCAATTAAATATTGATATGGAAACAAGTGTAAGCTTATTATTTATCTTCATAGACTTCGAAAAAATATAGTTTGTGAACACTCCTTCATTTAAAATCTATAAAATAACTAACGGACCCGGAGATGTGGACTTACACACATACACTCACACAGTTTTAGCTGGGCTTGTTAAATAGTACTGAAGGCTTTTCATTGTCTTGTCATGTCGCCTGGATCGTGTTAACCTATAGCATAGAAAGGGCCACTCCACGCCACAACTAAAAATCGTCATGCAAAGGCGGACTTAATACTTTGGGCATTTTCTACCAGTGAACCTTAGGGTGATGCAGTATGTTAGCAAAGCAGAGGGGTCTTCGAAGGCCACCGCCTGCCGGGGCTGTGGTTTGAAAGAGATACCGCGGCTCCGGAACACAAATTGCAATAGAACATGGATGGGATTTAGTCAGTACAAGTCTGGCACTCCCCCCGCTCCAGCCAGAGCGGGGAAAGTTATTTGATGATTTACTATTCGCTAAAAATGGCCACCGCTATAAAAAAAAAATTGAAATTGGGCAAAAGGATTACAGTAGAATATTCAAGTACACGCGTATACGTAAAACCTACTTACTCAATTGGTACTGGTCAATACGTATTACACAGTACTGACTGGGTTGTGGAGGTCAGATTAGTAATAACTCGTTGTAAAATGATGGTATCTAGCTACATCGGGTGAGATTGAAAACCGATTTAATTATACATAGTTGGAATAAGGCTAGGCTGATGATGATGAATGTTTTTTTTAAAGGATAAAGGTAAGAATAAACTCACGTCTTTTTAAAATTATATTTCAATCTACCCAAGATCTGACTAGGACGAACGATAGGAAACTTTAAACTAATTATAAAATCCGTTTTACGAATTGGATTATCCTATAATAATTCTGCCAAAGCAGTCATTTTAGACCCCCCGTTCTGTTGTTAGAATTCATCTAAAAGTAAAGTGCTAGTGTGGTGGCTATGGGGAGGGCTACGCTCGGATTCTTCTGAGAGATAAATTATTTGTAACGAAGTTATCCTTCAGAAAACCTCACATATCTTCGATTTTACTCCTTTAGGATTTATTATTCCATGCAGGACGGCTGAGTTCAGCAGCATAGGCTGTTAGAAAAATCCGTTAGTTTACTGATGTAGATACCGCGAGGCTAGTCAATTTGAGTTATTTTCATAGTATAATGTCATACGGTATTTTACTTTGGGGATGAGCTGCAGACATCTATCTAGTCTGTTTTTATTTTGAAAAGGGCCATCAGAGCCATGTATAAGGGAACAGTTTAAGGACATTAACATCATGACAGTACCTTGTCAATACATCTATGAAAACATCATGTACGTCAGAAAAAATCTGCATCTATATTTCATGGGGTACTGTTCAAAATGTTATAACAAAATAACTCTCGAAACTCTACAACTGAATGAGAGGAAATTTAAATCTTGCATCAAACGCACACTAATTGGAGGATTATATCCTTACTAATATTATAAAAGCGAAACTGAGTTTGTTTGTTTGTTACCTCTTCACGCTGTAATGGCTAAACCGATTTTGATGAATTTTGGTACAGAGACAGTTGGGAGCCAGGAGACGGACATAGGCTAATTATTATTTTAAAAAAGTGGGAAGTGAGGGAGAAAGAGGGATGAAAAGGGAAAACTTAGCGTTGCTATTACAAATCAATAAGGCGCAAGAGGAACTGTGTTACCCCAAATTTTACGCGGGCGAAAGCTAGTTGATGATAAAAATGCTTGGCTGAATGCTGGTGCTGCTCCACAACCATAGAAGTTAACTAATTGATTGTAATCTGAAATTATTGTGGCAGCTGCAGAAGATTGTAAGACTTATTTTGCATTGTATAGACTTAATTTTCTAGTATTGTATTTGTAAAGCCCCTGTGTGAGTACTATGTACTATTGACGCGAACGGCGCTTGAGTGTATGTCATGCTCACTGAAATGTCTTGCTTATTCTAGGGGGTGTGTCGGGTCATTTAGTTCCCTTCAAAATGCTCGAGCTGAATGGGGTTGATCTATGCGTTATGTTTGTGAACGGGTGCTGTCAGTTGGGACTGGTCATTGCTATTTTGAGCTTGAGATTATAATCTCCATAACAGCTAACAATTTAAATAACTAACAATAATATAGTTTTCAGAGGTAGAAAATTCTAAGAGTAAATCAGACTCACAAGTGGTCGTCCTTGTATACTATACTAGCTTTTGCCCGCGGCTTCGCTCGCGCTAAATTCGGTATAACACAGTACCTGCTAAACAGCCTGCAACATGCAACGCAAAGTTTTTTTTAAATTGCTTATTTCCGTACCCTGGTTCCCAACTACCTTTGTACCAAATTTCATCAAAATCGGTTAAGCCATTAGAGCGTGAAGAGGTAACAAACAAACAAACTCAGTTTCGCTTTTATAATATTATATTAGTAAGGATAGATGCAATACTGACTGACTAGGTAGTCGGTCTGGGTTCGCAAGCGCTACATTTTTTTATTTTTTTAGAAAAACTTTGCACCACTCTAGGAATTTCTCCTGTATCGTGGGTGCGTTTACAAACACTTAAACTACATATTTATATTGTGCTTAAACTCACATACACAAACAGCAGCATAGCAGTCGATCGCTCAGCCACTGCGCCAACCGTGCCGTTGAAAGTACATGCTGCGAATGACATCCTAGTTTTGGTAATCGGGAGGAGTAAAGCATTACTGGTCTTTTCAATAAAGAGTTTCTAGGTAGCGGTTGTGGAGTCCAGCTTTGTGCCCAGTTGATGTCAATAGGGTCGCTCGAACAACATGAGGCTTAAACATACGTAGTGAAATGTTGCTATGTCATGTTATCGATACAACTAGCTTTTGCCCGCGGCTTTGCTCCCGTTAAATTCGGGGTAACACAGTTCCCTTTACGGATTTGCAGGTACCTACTACCTGTTTTGCCCTTGCGCCTTACTTATGCTTCACTCTTTCTCCCACATTCCTTACTTAAAAAAAATAGCCTATGTTCGTCTCCAGATTACTAATACCAAAATTCATAAAATTGGTTTAGCCATTTAGGCGTGAAGACGTAACAAACAAACTCACTTTCACTTTTATATTATTAGTAAGGATATTATCATTGGCCTTGGGGTTCGTATGCTTACCTAATTTTTCGGGATCTCGCAAAGCAATTGATGGACTCTTCATGTGACCAGAAAGCTAACCGCTTTTTGGCCAAATCAGCATTGCCATTTGCCATCCAACCTGGCTGCCAGCTTTCTGGGCACTTTTCCTATTGACAGCGATGTGGTCATCCACATTTTTAACGCCCTGCAATTGTTTTCCCATTCTGGAACTTATACATATTTTAGTTAGTTAGTTACCCTAAATGAATAACATTGTATATTTGTATTAAAGAAAAAAATATAATTGCATACATTTACACCATTTATAAATAATATAGGATTTATTTCTGTTGCAACAAAACAATACGGATAACTGCCTTTTTTTCGAACTCGTGTTTAGTGTTATTAACACTTGCGTCCAAAACTGTTTATTGCTTCTGTTTACAAGTTACAATACACAGAAGGATAAGCAACGGGATATATTACTTACCTGAAGAAGTGTTACAAAATTCTTCAAATTATTTTGCTGTTGTTGTGTAGTGAAAATTTAGGCCTATCACGAACGCACGACGATGACATAAGTTATTATATATAATTCGGTCGTTATGTAAGAAAAGCATATGATTTTAGAATCAGAAGCTTATGTCCGTCTCCTGGTTCCTAACTATCTCTGTACCAAAATTCATCATAATCGGTCTAGCCATTAAAGCGTGAAGAGGAGAACAAACAAACAAAATCTCTTTCGCTTTTATAATATTAGTAAGGAAGGATAAAGATTCGCAAGCCTGCTGGTAGAAATTTCTTATGAAACAAGCTGTGCCTTTGCACTCTATATTTTGTTATGATGTTTCCTTATGTTTTCTCCTGTGTGGAAATAAATGATTAAATAAATAAAAGTTTTAAAACTGAGTTAGTGCAAGTATTTTTATTTCTAAAATATACGTTTACGATCCCGGCTTTCATTGTAGATCTTTGACAGTGGTTACAATAAGTCAGTGGTTCGGAAGTCTGACAGCTAGTCTTACCAAGAGATATCGAGGTCAGATAAGCAGTCACTCCTAGTAAAATATTGGTATTTACCTGGTGCATGTAAGACCCGGTGCATGTAATAACTAAATAATGCTGTATTAATAAAATAATCTCAATTGTCATTTTTACTAATTATAATAAATTTCATCGATATTGTATGCTTAATAAATAAGATCCCATATGTTTGCATGTCACATTATTATGACTAAATGTTATAGATCTATCCTTACTATCCTTACTTCCTTACTAATATTATAAAAGCGAAAGTGAGTTTGTTTGTTTGTTTATTTGTTTGTTTGTTTGTTTGTTACCTCTTCACGCTTTAATGGCTTAACCGATTTTGATGAATTTTGGTACAGAGATAGTTGGGAACCAGGAGACGGACATAGGCTAATATTTTTTTAAAAAGAGTGGGATATGAGGGAGAAAGAGGGGAGAAACGGGAAAACTTAGCGTTGCTATTACAAATCAATAAGCCGCTACCGAATTTAACGCGAGCGAAGCCGCGGGCAAAAGCTAGTAATTAATAATTTAAGACCTAAATTGTACCAACACTTACCGCCAATGAATTGTATTTGAATTTGTATCTGGCTAGACTGGTCTACCACAACATATTTGGGAAAAGGTTGGACGGATGAAATTGATGATGTATGTTCGTGCTAGGCCTGAATTGTTTAATGCACCAACAACAAAATGATTGGAAGAATTTTGTTTAGTATGCTTTTGGAATTGTCGTATTGTTGACAATCCTCACAGAGTATAAAACTGCAGCTTCTACAGAATATCTTCACTTCACCACGATATTGCATCATGATAAGATTGTATAGCACCTGTTTTATATTAGCTGCTGTATTGCAGGTAAGTTGCATAGCTTACATAATTTATATATTTTATAATTTTAAAGGGGTTTAAACTGTTTTGTCTGCCTTATTTCCGCCAATTAATTTAAGAATTAAAATATCCACCACGGTTTCGACCTGTATTATGCAATAACTTCTATAGCGTCACTTTTTCAGAATATAATTTATGCTGATGGTAATGACTGACGGTTTTGGAAATTTGGTCTGACACAAAACTTGTTTGGTTTGAAGCATTGAAGATTAATGCGGGTTTCACATGTGGCTAATAATAAATTTATAATTAATAAATATTGTAGGTATCTACAGATTGTACCTTAGCTAGTGTATAGATTCTAACTTTTATATCTTAAACGACAGAAACTTAACGATAGAAGATTTTTACGGGCCACTCTTTAGAAAATAAATTAAAATATCAAAGATTAGGAAGGCCAGCGCCTCATTTAATAATTTTCAAACTCCTTTTTCTATTTGTAGATACCATAATGCTCCATATTTTTTTCAGTACATGTTCATGTCAGTACTAACACCATCATCTTGTTTTTAGATACAATTTTATATATGACTTTTGCCCGCGGCTTCGCTCGCGTTAAATTCGGAGTAACACAGTTCCCCTTTCGTAATTTACAGGTATTTTTTGTTGGTAACAAAGAGTGTGTACCGATTTTTAGCTTCCTATCTTGAAAATTGTGAAAATTCTCATATAACATTTCACCCCCTCTTTTAAGGGGTTGGAGGCATATTTCCAAAAATAAAACTACGCATGATTTTGGAGTTTACTCCTTAAGAATCGATTTTCATATATAAGGCGCCCGGTATGAGAAAAATCCGAGGGGTAAAACCTACTAAAGTAACGAAAATGTGTGCGCAACTTTCTAATTTGGCTGTGAGTGTATTAAGACGTACATAATGGTATGCTGTATAGGCGACTATACCTATATACTATATATTATTGGGCTTGTTTGTGTCTATCAGTGTCGATGTATTTATATTGCTATATTTTTTTCATTAATTTGTGAATTTACCTTTTCATATGATATTAATCTTTTTTCAGTTGAATAAACTCTTTTTGCGTATGGTTAGATACTCGTACTTAAGGAGTAAACTCTAGTCGTGCGTCGGAGTTGACACACACACTTTTTTTTTTAAATATCCTATGTCCGTCTCCAGGGTCCAAACTATCTATGTACCAAAATTCATCACAATCGGTTTAGCCATTAAAGCGTGAAGAGGTAACAAACAAACTCACTTTCGCTTTTATAATGATGACGGACATAGGCTAATTTAAAAAAAAAATGGGATTTGGGGAGAAAGAGGGAAGAAAAGGGAAAACTTAGCGTTTCTATTACAAATCAATAAGGCGCAAGGGGAACTGTGTTACCCCAAATTTAACGCGGGCGAAGCCGCGGGCGAAAGCTAGTTTATTATAAAGGGACGATTTTTTCGGACTTTTGCCATTCCAATTCAGTACGTGCTAGGTTTTACCAATGTGGACTGGTAAATGTTGGTTTTAGTTTAATACATCTCTAATATTTACAACTGATTACCACCTGCTCTAAGATAGGTCGATGGAGCCCCGCTATGCGGGCCTCCTATTTCTGGGTGGTTTAAAAAAAAACCACGAATGTTAAGGCGGTCCCAAACTTTTATGGACATTTACCATTCAAAGTCGGTAAATCTTAGGTTTTACTGGAAAATCTTAAGATTTACCATAGTTCGAGCTTTTACAGTGACATATATTTTAAATTACTTAGCTACGACGAACAAATTTTTTTAATATATTTTCTTTTTCAGGTGATATTCGCCCAAAGACGTTATAATCATCAAAAACGACCACGAGAAGCCCAAGATCTAGGTTATTTTCATCCTTATCAACAACTGATACCGCGACACTGTTTGCACGCACCCCCTGAAGTACGTTTATTTATCCAGTCGAATTTCAGACATGATACGTAGAAAAAGTGGGAAGTTAACTATAACTCCCTGGTTCACGTTCACAGTCATTTGACTTTTTTATCATTTATGGAGAGGCAACACGTGTAGTAGCCCACGGTATCGCACACGCAAATACACCGCATATTTTATGTTTGTATTTGTATATGAAGACCTCACTAAACGTAAAGCGGGCGTGTGGCGCCGCGTGGTTTGTCGCGGGTATACGCCGCTTCTCCGTAAACTGTTGCGATCTTATCTCCGCTCCAATTACGCTGCATCAAAAACCAACGTACGGAAAATCGCAACAATCTCATACGTTACCATTTTTTTTAATTGACTGTGATCTAACTGTTGAATACTCCACAGCAACATAATTTAAATAAAGAGACCACTCTCCATTTGATTCCTGTGTCAGTTGCAACAACCTCCAACCATTACATAGAGATTACTGTGATTTGGCGGCTATGCAAGACTAACAATAGCAATTCCTAAAAAGACTGTACCTGATAATTTTTTATATAATATAATTCTATATAAAGAAAGTGTTCACCAAAAATTAATTAACAACAGGTAAACTGGAGAAAATGTTGCATAATGCCACACCTATATACCAAAGAAAATTTGAATAGTTGTGGGATTAACACAGAGAAGAAAGATTACTCCAAAGAAATACTCAAATTAAAATACAAAGTAAGTGTTATAAGTACTACCAATTTATGTACGTTCTTCGAGTTCTTCAACGTATTGTGTTGAAATTTTATATCTTTTCCGATCAGTACTGCTATACTACTCCGATAGATCAACCGTTATTTTAAGCCCTGGAGAGAACAAAACTGGCGCACGATCAGGAGAACAAAGGTTTTATCTTGTGACGTGCCTCCACACTCCGTCTGTTTGTTGAATATGTTGATATCTGGGGAGATTGGGTATGCAGCGGCCAACTCTTTAGCTAACAATATACAGTGAACATCATACATCAGTACAGCGTGACATGGTCTTTGTTGAGAACTGGATTGGGAACATACTTTTCAACGCAAGGTGAATAATCCTGGCTAATTCTTATGCCTGTGCAAGTTCTCGCCGTTAGCTAAACGAAAATAACCAGAAATGATATGTCTGATAGACTCGCCAGGACAGTTGCATGCCCGACACACCAGCCTCGTTAGACCCGTTCCTACACGCATTTTGCAGGGCAGGCATTGTTTATTGAGTGTGATAGATCTGGGAATGACTTTTTGGGCTGAAATCAAAGTTGGGATTAGCGAACGCCCACTCGTCTATATAAGTCTTAATAACCGCCAAAAAAAATATAGCAGTATATGGAAACTCTGTAATCAGAGTTTCCATATACTGCTATATTTTTTTTTGGCGGTTTATGGACACAGAAATATTTGATATCAGCCAAAAAAGTCATTCCCAGATCTATCACACTCAGGTTTTAATTTCTTATGTACTTCTTTTTCCATAGACCCCCTGCCAGGATGGTACGTGTCTGATGAAAAACGTCAACTTACTACTGGCAGATGGAAGCGTTAACTACGAAAAATTAAAGACTTATATAGACGAGTGGGCGTTCGCTAATCCCAACTTTACTGAAGCAATATTGGTAGCAAAAGTTATATGTGCAAAGGAACCCGATAGCTCTTGGCATATTCACAAAGATAAGAAGATCTGTGAGCCAGATAGAGTGTACGTGTGTCTGTGTAGCTACATATTATGGGTAAGACTTGAACATTCAGAGGGGTTCCAAAACTCTTATTTGCTGTATGAGAGCCCCCTTAAATATTTATTCTATTCTGTTATATAGTTTTAGCGGCAACAGAAATACATGTATTTCTGTTGCCGCTAAAACTATATAACAGAAAAACTTTCTCAGGTCATGACCTGAGAAAGTTTTTATTGTTTAACCATCGCCGTCCATGAGATACAGCCTGGTGACAGACGGCTTCAGCGAGAAGAGTGCTTCTCGCTGTTAAATTACACTTCGTTAAGTACGATAATTTACAGCCAGCAAAGGAAAGATGTGACCAGGCTCGTTAGATAGAGCTAATTTTTTCTTAAAAATCCGTGGTGGGTTACTTTGCCCCAACTTAAATTTGATAACTCTGCTTTGTCTGTTGTTTTGGAATAAACTTAAATTTATTTATTTATTTTGCATGTACAGTTAACGAAAGGGATAAGTAATCTTCGGCGTCGGCTCGTAGTTGGTTTTTTCTTAGAAATCGATGAAAGTCTTCAAATCAATTTATTGAATTTATTGTTTGTTTTCTATCGACTAAATTTATGTTATGTAGTTTTATGGATAAATATGGATATTTCAAGTAAATAACGTATTCTATGTGTTTTTAATTATTTTTTTCAGGGCTGCAAACTAGAAGAGACTGAAGAATGTGAACCTCTAAGAAAACACATGGCGGAGTGCAGACCATATTATGAGAAGCCAATAAAAACATTGGTTGAAAAAATAAGTAAATTTTGAATTTATATTAAAATAAAACTAAATAAGTATACACAGGATTTTTTTACCAAAAATATGATTAAAAATAAGATCAGTTCATCGTTTGTATGTTTGTTTAACATGATCTTGCTTTGTAAAGACTTTCGGTACAATGAGAGATACACATAAACTGGTTTTTCGTACCACTTGCTTAAAAAAGTGACATTCTATGCCACAAAAAACGAACATAACAATAGTCATTTTTAATCTGTCAAAAACAGGGAAAGAAAATTGTACTGGATTTCATTCATCTCCTAGGGAGAGAATGTGATTTAAAATTGGAATACTTAATACTGAACTATATCTGTGTTTATAACATTGAGTTTATAGGTATATAAAGCATTAAGCATCTTTTTTAAAAAGGAACACGCAATTAATATGCAGTTGTGATTATTAAATAAAATTACCAAAACCGACGAGGTCGTATGAGCTTGATGCCTTTGTTTTTCCGACAAAACTTATTAGTCTAGGAATTTGCCGCGATTTGGTTTTCTTCAAATACATAAACGTTAAGTTTATGTATTTGAAGTTTATGTGTTAAATCAAAGCGACAGTGACAGTGTATTGTTGGATTCCATCAGTGCAAATGCTGCCACAATCATACTCATCAACAATAAATGTACCAAACAAAAGTGTAGCTCTCTTTATAAATAATTGGACCAATGTTCGAATCTTAACTTTTACTTTTAATGTAATTATCTTTAATAAATGCTTATCTCATATTATTACTGTGTTAATTTTTTCGCAAATGGTACGAAAAGTAGAGTATTTTCCTCGGTGATAAAGCTGTCTTAGTCTTGGGTAAACTTAAATCTCTCGTTACACTCAGGACTCGTCTTAAATCCCTCGCTTCGCTCGGGATATAAAGTTTTTAACACCCTCGCTACGCTCGGGAGTAAACCTCGGGTCCTTCGTTACACTCGCGATTTAAATCGTCACCCACGACAGAAGACACTGCTTTATCCCTTTGGTTAATATTCTACTATTAAATAGATTGATTGGTGTACCTGAATAAATGCGCTTTTTATAGCGATGGTGGAAATACCCTTGAGGAAGCTGGAAAGCACTTGTTTTCCCCATAATTGTTTGTTTTGGATCATTTCTATGAATCTCCTAGTTCCGGAGATATTTATTGGGGGCAAAGTTCCAACGTTTCCACAGGATTTTCACTAGCTTTCCAAAGTATGAAATAAAATCAGTGGAAATGTGCCAGCTCAGGCCATTCTTGGAGACCATCAGCTTGAATGCCTAGTCCATAGCGTGATGGTATGGTTGGCGGCAGTTGGCGCAGTGCACTACAACGAAACAAATATTTGAATGACCTACTGGTAGTTGTTTCGGGTCTGTTTGTAAACATACCCATGCCATGATACAGAAGAAATTCACAGTATAAGCCAATGTTTTTTCAAAAGAAAAGATTCATACCTAGAACGACATGCAGCGCAGCTGTCGATGGCTCAGCCACTGCGCCAACCGTGTCAATCATATTGGGGACAGCGTCTATGAGGACAATGGGAATACACCAAGTAAAACTTTTTAGTTTATTCATATCATTTGATGCTATAGACGATACTTTTAAGCTGTGCGCTCGTATTAGGGCCTCTAGTTAGGCACTAACAACACGAACGACCAGAAGAAATCATTGAAGTTTCAAAATATTATGAATTCTGATGCAACGCGAAACTACGTCTATAACCTCTGGCAACGTTAGCTATACTTAGTTGTTTAAAAACAAACTTCTTGTATTATTTAAACAGTACGTAAATGCCAATTTCAAGCGGTCAGTGAATCAGTCGTTCGCCTGCTTCCATTCGAATTACAATAGGAAAACAAAAATATTAAAAAAAAAACAATATCAAAGCTAACAAAAATAGAAACTTTTTTGTTTAATCTCTATGCATATTTTAAAAGATTCGTCTTGAAAGAGTTAAAAAACGTCTTCGGAAAACATGAAAACGGTGACTTTAATAGCGTTTGTTATTCATGTAAGTAGTGTCTTTTTAACGTACTCGTCGCTACGATTAGAAGTAGATTGTTCACTGACAAAGGCTGTGAAATTATAGGTACCTTTGAATGAATGCCAAAAAGGTTGCTCTTAGACTGAAGCTGCCAGAGGTAAAATAACTGTGAAAAGATATTAAAGGTATCCCAAAATTCATGCAAGATTAGAATTAAATAGAAAATATATTTTTTTGTGTCTGAAAAATGACTGTTCTGAAGTTTATCACATTTTTCTGAGGGTTGACAATATTCTGAGAGATCCTGGAACATAACACAAAGAGCTAAAATCATAGATTAAACTTGGATGGGTTTTGTCTGACGAAATCTGAAGAACCCTTCTCCACCCACAGCCTGAGCAGTGATTTGAAGCGCATGTAAAACATAATTATGATATACAAAAACATGGCAACACTGTTTTTTGTGGTCACATTCTACAACAAAGTTTCAATATGTGCGTGTGTGTGTATTCACGATACGAAACTTGTCTGTCTAAATTCCATCGTTAGAGCAGATCGGTCTTATTAATCTCATTCATCCCTTCTCCAACAAAAGGTGTTACGAGAATGTCTACAAGATCCAATCGCAGTACACAGATGCGCACCAGACGCCGACGTTATGGTGAGTTAGTTTTTTTTTTAATCAAATTTCTATTACATAATCAGCCTTTTAGATCGCAGGCTCATTTCAGGGACTCAACATTTTTTTAAGACAAGCAAAAATATATATATAGGTATATTTTTGGTGCCAGCTTTGGCACCAAAAATATACCTATAGTACTTACTTACATGAATAACTTAAAAACGGGCATTACAATATTGAGGTCAATGGCCAAAATGTTTGTTCCTCTGTCACTTAATAATAATAAAAAAAACTATTTCTTTAATTTACCGCCATCTAGCTTTATTAAATCGAACTTTGATAACAGGACACACGACGCTGTAATGCTTCGCGTCTTCGTAAAGGAGCTAGTACCCATACTTGAGCATTAATTTTAATTAGTATTCGATCATAGTTTTCTAAAAACACAATGGATGTTGCAGACTATTTTGAAAAATAATGTGATGGATTCTACAGCTCATTAAAAATAACTTGTAAATGTTGTTTTTTTTAGTATCGCATATGCTGTGTGTTCCCTCCGTTCTTTACTCGAGATATAGCTAAGGAATGCGGAGGAAGTGTAGGAATACAGTTTTATGACGAAAAGTATAATGTATCTGGCTTCAGAAGGAATTCTTATACTGTGAGTATCCCTTCTAATCAATGATCGGAAAAGGTAGCGGTACAATTTGTACTTGCGATACGCTGTCTCAATACGTGTCCGTATCGAGACACGTATCGCGGAACCTCAGGATTTATATCATACAACTTCTATGAAGCTTATAAACGATTTTACTTCATCATCATCTTCCTGCCCTTGTCTTTCTTATTTGTGGTCGGCTCAACACGTTTCTTCCATTCTCCCTTGACAATCGACCCGCAATCGTCCTTTTTCATTCATATCATACAACGCATCCATCTTTTCTTTGGCCTGCTCTGCCTCTTCATCCTTCAACATTTAATACTTTCTCTTAAATGCTGTTTTTATACTTTATCTAATTAGTCCACACACCCATCTCAACATTCTCATCTCTGCTGCATGCATCCATATTCTTCGCTGCCCAGCATCCTGGTCTATACAGTTATCGGTTTTACTATACAAAATATAAAAGTGTTGCTACATCCGGTTAGACTGGAAGCCGACCAAAACATAGAGCATGATGGCTGCTGCAATCTTTAAATTGATTGCATTATTCCTCAGTTAAACTTTTTTTTCTGTATGAAAGAGATAGAAATACATAATGATGTAATCATTATCTGCCTAGCCTGTTGGTGTTGTGTTTGCCTGTCATTTCGAGTCAATCTGGATACAGCCGAATACTAGTAAGTTAGATGAAGCAACTGTTTATCTGACCTGCAGAACCCAGTTAGTACTACGTTATACGATACTCCTCTGTAGAATCGGTTGTCCGACTTTTGGGCCACTAACCATGTGATCAGTTTAATGACTGTCAAAAACCAACGTGGACCAACCAAGGTTAGCGCAGCTTAACTTGAAGATGGCTCGGCTCTTATTTAACCATGTGCTTTTTCACAAAATAACATTCATTTTATTAAGGAAATATTTTATTTTTCAGTGTGGACATTGGGCTTGTATTTTTGACAAGTACAGCTTGCTCGGTGAAGATCGCACTTTGCTTGATCTAGACAAGTACTACGGTCATCTTGATGTATGGGTATCACTGAACCCAATGTTTGCTGATGTCATGCTCGAAGCCAAAGTTTTCTGTAAGGATGAATTCCGACCTGACTTCCCATTGCAGTTTTGCGCAATATTTAATTTTCAAGAATGTATCAGGAATTACATAAACGTGGTAAGTAAAAAAAGGAGTAGATGGTGTTTCTTTTTTTTAATAATTTTTCGTTTTACGAAGATCAGCAACAAATTTTCACCAAATTAAATCTTCGATCTTTTACAAGTTGTGAATATATATCTGAAGATACACATATCAAAGTCACGTAACAGGAACCATCAATTGTTACAGGAATGTCCAATTTACATACCGTCTCCAGAATGTGACGAGAAGAAGAATTTTTTAAAAGACTGTAAACAGTTCTTCCGTGGTAGAAAATAAATTTTAACTGTATATTAAAAATATTATAATTTCTTCCGGGATCATAGAGGGTGATCAATATAAAAAACGGACAATTACTCAAAACATCGCATTTATTCTAATATCGAAACTAATAAGACAGTGAAAAGACAATATTCCACGTTGAACTTACTTTAAACATTACTTAATCATTAGCTATTACAGTACAATTTATGCAAACATTCAACAATAATTCATCATTTCATTAGCATTCTTTTATACATACTTGATATGAGACAGAGTAAAAGTACGTCCAGCTGTACAATCCTTATTGTACTGTTCAACGAGCTTACTCCGTACTGATACACTTATTAATACTGTCACGTAAATGCTCATAGAACAACTTTCATTATCACACTCACCAGTAATTCCCTTATCACTTTCCTTTTAGGAATGTTATTTAAACTAAGCTAACAGTCTTTTTAACGCCTTCAAGGGAGAAGCCGAGGGTTGTACCGTCCGAAGTACAATATCATACCTGATGGGTTATGTCTCACAAAGTAGAGGAAAGGTCGGTCGAACTTTAGTCGCGCCGGTAGCGCACTTCTGGCCGGCAGACGCGCCTGTCTCGGCCGAAGGTGCAACGGCAGATGCATCGCATCTCCAACATCGTGAGGATCGTGGAACGCCCTCTGGTAATCTCTCGGCTCATCCCAGTCGTTCAACCATCTTGCGCGACGTCTTTGTGAAACACTTAAAGTCTCAGGATACTCTTCTGAGTGATGCTGTTCTCCAATCCCGTCTTCTCCGCAAGTGGCGAATGTATTCAGCTGAACCATGTCCGAAAGATAAAGATCCTTTGAAGGTCCATTTAAGCCACCAAGATCAGCATGGTCTCCATCAAATAAATCTTTTAGTCCCATTTTCTTTAAGCTCAATGAGACGTTGAAAGTAGATTTTTGAGCAAATCTTGGGATTTGAAGTTCCAAGCCCGTGCGAGGAAGTAGAGTGCGTAAAACACGGTTCCAAGTAGGTGTCGTCGGCAAAGCATCGAGTAGTCTTTGTTCAAGTTTTTCTAAGTCATCCGCATGGACCACATTTCCTTGCTGACCAGGCATCAGGAAAAGCGTGCTGACTATAGTGTTAGTGTTTCCTAAGGCAGCTGCAGTGGCGTCAAGGACTGGATCGTAACCAGCTAGGAAGCCGCTCTTGTACACCACAGCTGGCACTGGTACAAGACGTCGCTGACGGACATTTGGAGACACTACGAAGTACATCTCACCGTCTCTGCCTTCTACCGATGTTCCTGAGCAGTCAGTCTGAAAGATCAAAAGAACAAATCTTAGAACAGCTTATAGAACGTTTATAAGAATTTAGAGCGTTTATTATGGTACTCAAAAAATGATAAACTACTACTTTTATTGTAAGGGTATGTATTTAGTTCCCGGAACGTGAGGGCAATAGAAGGAACATGGGTGGGTTTAAATCAGTACAAGTCTGACACTCCCCCCGCGTTTCCTACCCCAACAAAAAAAGCTATGTAGTTGTCAATATTTTAAAAGTATAGAAGTAAACTGTTTAGGACTACCCATAATAAAACGTACTTATAATTCTTGATACGTCAATCCGATTATATCTGCTATGTGTGTGAGGTTCTCTATGTATAATTAATTAATTACATTACATTTACAGCACAATAAGCTTTATAAAGTGTCTGTTACTTTTCCAATTTACAGTCATATATCAGTACGGCTCATGTCCATACTGATATTTGTCTATCATCTTAAAATAAGATGATAATTATAATCAAATCATAAAGTAAGAGCAGATAACACTTACCTCAAAAATATTAGCCGTAAATGCAGCTAAAGGTGGCTGCATAACAATGTTATTGGTTTTCATATATTCTGGAATCTTGCCCCAGGTATACCTCTTGACAAGTAAGTTAGTCCTCCTTCTTATAATGTCACTAATTAATTTAAAGTTAACCTCCTCAACATGGCCATTGTAAAAATGCTGAGCCCTTTCCTTGTAGAATGTCAGAATTTTTCCTTTATTTCTATCACTGTAAAGTTCTCTTATGAATGCAGAAACTGCTACTCCGGATTCCGGAGTGGTTTCAATTGAGTCAGATATATTCTTTAGTGTAAAGTGGGGATTGAACGTAACCATGTCGTCTAATTTCAGGATCTCATTCATTTCTCCCGAGGTTGCGCCTCTGGCACCCATGAATATCATGGCTAACATTGAGAATATAGAATAGGGTGACAAAACAAAACTTCTCTTTTTGTCGATATCGTCAATCATCACGTTCCAGAATCTAAAAGCTAGTTCATTAGAAAGTTCTGAAAAGCGCGCGAGATCGTCACCCAAATCCTTTGTCGTTACTTCCAATCCTTGGTTTTCGTTCGAAAATTCTAAAACGATGTCTTTGTTTTCGTTGTCTGGAACATAATGATTTTCAGACTTCACCTTATCCTTTGGAATTTCGTTTGCTTTTGGTGGAGAAAGAGTTGGTATAAGCTTCCATGAATTATTTCTTTCATTGACTAATTCTTCTTCATCGATGTTTACCTTCTGTATTTTTTTCTTGAAGTCGTCAACTTTGGGCAACGGTTCGGGAAGTTTGTCTTTCTTAGTATTTATATTTATTTTTTCAGGTAAATTAATTTTATTGAATTTCGACTGACTTATCTTAGGTGGAGTAGTAGTTGTTGTTATGATTCGATCTCGTGATGTTGTAGTTATTTCTGCGCTAAAAGCATTGTCACTGACCGTCTCAATAGTTTTATTCCCGTTTTTAGTAATTTCTTTTTTAGTTTCAGTTTCTACATTCTCTTTTTGTGAGTCCGATTTTTTTTCAGTAGATTTTTCAGTGGCTTTTTCAATATTTTTGAGCTCAGTAGAAACTGGTTCTACTTTATTTTTATCGTTTGTTGAAACTGAGATTTGTACAAAGTTTTCAGTGTTCTTTTCTAGTTCTTCTTCTTTTTTCTTAGTTGGTGTTGTCAAAGTTTCAATTTGTATTTCTTTTTCAACTTCATTTATTTTATTTTTATCATTTTCTAAAGGCACATTGATTTTGTTGCTACTGTCATTATCCTTAATTTGAACTTTTTCATTTAGAGAATGTGCTGGTGATTCTGTAGTAGAACTTGTTTCTTTTTTAACTTTATTTGATGTTTCAGAGGTTGTTTCAGAAATATCTACACTTTCTGTTGTCGTAAGCTCTACATTTTTCTCAGTTGCTGTAGGTTTTACTTCTTTTTCTAGATTTTCTTTGGCAATAGATTGCGGTGCTTCATTCACTACTTGTGATAGTAAGTCACCCATAGACTCTGATAAAATTGGATCAATAGTAGTAGATTCAGTTGCAGCAGGCGTAGTAAGAACCTCTACTTTTTGAACGTCTTTAATAATAATATTGGGTTTTTTACTTTCATTTAAATTTTGAGGATTTTCAACTGGTTTTGTCTCAGTTTTTGGAACTTCACTTTCTTTTATCTCAGTTTTTTGAACTTCAGTTTCCTTAATTTCAGTTTTTTGAACTTCAGTTTCCTTAATTTTAGTTTTTTGAACTTCTGTTTCTTTAGTCTCGATTTTTATCGATCCTGTTTCTTTTAGTACGTTGTCGTCTTTTGTTTCACTAATATCTTTGTTTTCATTTTGACCATGGGGATCAATTGTAGATATTTTGACAAAATTATCAATGTTTTTATCTGAAGTCTCAGAGGCTTTTATATCGGTTTCATTTCCAGAACCGGATGGTATGTCCATATCTAGAACTTCTTTGCTTTCTAAATCCAATCCATTAAGTTTTGTTGTATCTAGTAAATTGCTTGCTGTCGGTATTGGTTGATAACTTCCACCAAGGTCAGAAGCGATTTGACTAATACTTTGAGCGACATCAAATAATGGAAGTAAAGGTTCAGGATCCTTTTCATCGTTTTCATTATCAACTGGTTTATCGTCCATAGTTAGCTTGTCAGCAGTCACAATTTCTGTAGATGACATAGTTGTTGATGGAGAAACAGATTGTGTAGTTATAGTAGTTGTATTAATTTTATCAATATCTTGTTCTTTTAGTGTGTTTGAAACGTATTTGGATGTACTAACTACAGGTTTACTTGTAGTCGCAAAAGTTTGAATTTTAGGTGCTTCAGAAGTCAGTGTATTAGTTGTGGTAGTGATAGATCTCTTTGTCGTGCTCGCATACACGGTAGAAGACTGAGAAGTTACTAATGGTTTACTTGTTGTGCGTTCAGTGATATAGTTTACAGTAGACACTGGAATAAAGGTACTTATTTTTTCAAATTCCTTTTCGTTTTTCTCTGTTGAAGAAACGGCATTGGCATTAGGTTGGATTTGGACATTGATATTATCATGTTCTTCCTCTGGCAAAATGCTGATACTATGCTTTTTTGTAGCAACTTCAGGCTCTACTGTTGTTACTTTTACAGTTGTTTTAACGATTGGTTTAGACGTTGTTGGTTTACCAGTAGTTGTAGTAGGACGTGGACTTGCAGTAGTTTTAGTAGATGGTATGCCTGCGGTTGAGCTCAGCCTGGTTGGAGAGTTTGCAGTAGTAGGTTTTTTTGTTGTAGTTGTTGAAGTCACTGGCTTTTTAGTAGTAGTAGTAGTAGTGGTGGTAGTTGGAGCATTTGTTGTGGTTGTTGTTGCTTTTACAGTTGTTTTCGTTGGTTTTTCAGTTGTAGTTGTAAGCTTCCGTGTTGTAGTTGTAGGTCTCCGTGTCGTAGTTGTGAGTTTACGAGTTGTCGTCGTTGGTTTACGCGTTGTTGTTGTTGGTCTAGGTGTAGTTGTAGAGGTAGTCGTAGTTGTGCTGCTAGTCGTGGTTGGGACTTCTTTAGTTTCTACTGGCGGCAACTTTTCCGTAACGACAACTTTTTCTTCCTCTAAGGTTGTAGAACTGCTAATTACATGATTACTGCCTTCTTTACTTAACGAATTATCTTCATCTTCAACATGTTCTTCCAATGTATCGGTCTCAGGTGGTGTTACTGACCCAGAAGCTTTGTCAAGAACTATATCGACTCCTGTATTTCCAAAAATTGAAGGTAAGATCAAACTCCAGGAATCAGAAACGTCAGGTGTATCTAATGTAGGTTGGACGATGGGCTTGTTCTTGTGAGCTTCCATTTGCGCTTTTAGAACATTTTGTACGTTTGTCACAACGCTATGAACTTTTGTATAGGGTGGTTGATTGATGTTGAAAGAAACAGTCGGTTGATTATCATTGGCAAAAGTCACTAAGCCTTCAGCTTCTTCACCGGCTGCAACAATGGCTTGAATTTCTTCCAAAGTCATGAGCCTCTTCACAAGTTCTCCTGATTCGTCGAAAGTATAAAACTCGTAGCGGTCTGGCGTGAGAAGATTAACCGGACTGCCGACGGTAGCAGGCACGTTGGATGGCGGTGGCAACGAATTCCCGACGGCGTCAGCAACGAATGGGAGCTTGGTGCGCCTGAAATAGTTATAAGAATTGCGTGAAAAAAAGATTTAGAATACATTATATCCTCAAGATGCAAAACATTTATGACTATTTAATAATTCAATACATAACATAATTTAATCCCCACTATGAGCAGAAATGTACCTAAAAAGTACACCTACATTTCAGAAGTTGCGATATAAAATATAAGAGCCTATTTGCTGCTACTGAGGAATTCCCGATGATAAATCCTAATAACACTATGCCCGGCCCGGGCATCGAATCCAGAATATCATGTTGAACAGTGACACTTGCAAATAATCAAGAAAGCTGAATATTTCGTTATATAACCATCCTTAAATTGATAATTATTGTATAGCTATAGTGTGATCTAAATAATTAAAATGCTGTGCTTACTTTAATCTAAATTTAATCTAAATACATGCAATACAATTGTAACTGTAGATGATACGTATTATGAATGCTTTTGTGTGTATTTAGTAGGTTTTCCTAAATAAATATATTACCTGTTATCATTCTTATCAGCCAGCACGCAGCTGGCGGCGAGTAGCAGACAGAGTATGGCTCGCATTTTGACCTCCCATACACACAGCATTCACCTGGAACTGAGAATAAAATAACATTATTTACTGACACAATACTTTTTTAAACCCATCATTAAAATAGAATAAAATAGGTTTTTATTTACTGAGAATGTAGAAACACACAAAAAATAAGTTGTAAATTCATTCAAACAAAATGTTGGGTATATGGCCACCAAAACTTTTTAATTATATTCATCCCAGTGAGAAATATATTGTAATAATGTATTTTAAACTTGAATCCCGTATACTATACCAATGGTATAAAAGACAAGTTAAATAAACTGATGTGGGTCATTACCCTATTCAGTTTATTTCCCTAATCATCATAGATCATAGTACAATCATATTGATATACAAACATAATCTGTAGTGTAAGCAAAATACCAACAATTTTATGTCTTTTTGATTTCCATTCGTATATAGGCACACGGCCTATGAACACTAATCAACAAAAAAAAAAAAAAACTAGAGTTTTTATAGTCTTGTAGCCAAACACAATAAACCATTTTGTATTGTTTGGGACTTTGCCAAAATTACACAGACAAGTTTATCACAGTAACGGTGTTAGAGAAACGAAGTACAGAAATCTTATCGTAAACTTTAAATAAAATGCATTATACATATAACATATGTTTTGTACTAATAGTTAAGTATAATATTTATATTATAATTAAACCTAATTAATAAAAAGGAAATCTATACCAATATTATGAAGAGGAAAGTTTTGTTTGTTTGTATCGAATAGGCTCCAAAACTAGTTGATCGATTGCTACTGGATCGATTTTAACTTTTTTTTTTACTAATAAGAAGCTACATTAGCAGGAAATAACATAGGCTGTACAACATCAGGCTTAGTAACAATATAAATTCCAAAATTAGTGAAGATGGATGTTTGTTACTCTTTCACGCAAACACTATTAACGGATTTTGATGCAATTTCTCACACAGATAGTGTATAAGCTTGGATTAAAACATAGGATTTTAGCTCAGTGTTGTTGACTAATTCTTTCATATAACAAAATTTGTTTATTACTAATCCCGTACAGGTTTAAAACGTAAGAGACGTTAGCAGTCACAATCTAAAATGGCGCAGTGAGCTTGTTGGATTCCCGCATTGGAACAAACATTGGCAATAGGGATTGCAATTGCTGGATCCAGCATACAGCAATCCAGCTGGATCCAGCGCTTTTTTAAGTATGCTGGATCCAGCATACAGTGCTGGATCCAGCGATGCGGATCCGCAAACGTATCAATTTCTATTGTTTGGTTCTAAATTGCCGCCATTTTCAAAACGGAATGGTCTAGACTAGATGATGACGCAGAATCCGTGAAAGAGCTTGAGATGGAACTTAAAAGAGAGAAGGATAACTTTAATAAACAAAAGCCAAAGAAATGAGCGTTTATGAGACCGAAGGAGTGTGAGGTGAACATTTATCTGTCTATGGTTTATGACTGTTTAATAACCCTAACTCCGATCAGTGTAGAGGCCAAAAAGGCATTCTCAGAAAGCGGCTACATAAGTATGCAGTTCTGTGCAAAACAAATTGGGAGATAAGATAGATAAAATTTGTTTTCTAATGTCTTACTTCCAGAGGATTTCAAAAAAAGAAATAGTCAATCTCTTGTCGTCAGATTTTAAGCCGCCTTAGTATCAACTTTCGATTTTCATAACATATACTAACGAGTGCGGGGAAGATTATATCGCATTCGGAACTTTTTTTGATACAAAAAATAGATTGCAGTTTAAAAATTAAAATATTTAAAAGTATTATTACGGTTCTTTTTGTAGTTAATTTTAAAAGAATTTGTAAGACTGATTGCTACTGATTAGCCGTTCTATCATTAAACATAAACGTAATAAGATATTGCTTACTTAGAAACATTATCTACATGTACTCGTATAGGTATGAGGTGATATGTTATTTAATTTTAAGTTCATTCTTTTGATCTCAAATGGTTTAGAAACCAAAGCATTATAACAAGTTGCCAAAATCAGTTATAGAACTGACAGATGGAAAGTTTAAAAACTACATAAAACGTGTCCTTATTAAAAAGCATATTACAAAATCAAGGACTACGTTGAAGATAAAGAAGTTTGGCTATAGTTCCTTCTGCGCATGCAGCTTCCCTGGTAGCTATAATCAGCACAAATTTGTGGATGTCTCTAACTATTCTCAATCTTATTATTTTTTGTGATCTCTTTTAATCATTTTTTTTGCAATAGTTGTCAAATCACTTATTTATATCACCCTTGTTCTGAATAGTTACAGTACTGATAGCAACATCTGTGTGACTCGTCTCATTGGTATTATTTTGTTTATTTTTTTATTCTTGTATAGATTCTCTTCTACAAATTTGTTGTGAATGAGTGGACATGGTAGGCCTTGTAGATTCTTAGACCCCTGTTAACTTTGGTTATTTATTATTTTATTTTACTTTCTGTAAAGTAAGCATTGACTTATTGTCGGGCCTGCGCTGTCCTCTCATACTTAAGTACTAACGCTGTAACAACAACATTGTAAAACCAAATGATTTTAAAAGAGTAACCATGGAGTTTCTTGCCGGTTCTTCTCCATAGGAAACGACCAACCCGAACCGTGCATCTTTTCTCGACGTTTTATAAGTGCCCATGTAGGCCTATGTGAAATAAAAATATTTTGATTGATTTGATTTGATTGAAAGCAAATTAGTGAAATATTGCGTAGATATATAGTACGAAGTTATTTTACAAATTATTAAACAAAAAAGTCTTAAAAATGTCGTTTTTTTATTGTAGTTTCACATTTTGCTGGATCCGCGCTGGATCCAGCTGGATTCAGGTCAATCCAGCAAGAATCCAGCTGGATTGAAAACGCCGCTGGATTGCAATCCCTAATTGGCAACTAATATTTGCTTCGAACGCGATCGGCAGCTGCAACATATAGGCTGCTATAAGCCAACTGCAATTTTAAGCTTTTGTTTTTGCTTAAAACCCTGGTTAAATTCAAATAGTTTTATTCATTTCACAGACATTAAATTAATTTTTCATGGTGTTACAAATATTACGTACGATTTTTTTTACACATAATGTAGGGCAGGTTGTAGTTCATACACGTATAAAACTACTCTTATTAAAGCTTACTCGCCTTTATACTACCATCAAATAAGGCAATAATTTATTTATAGTTCGTAAAGCCGTTTGCTTAAAGGCACACACCTATTCAAATTAACTAGTAAACATTTAAATAATAACCTAACCAATTAAGCTCTATCAATAGACTACAAACATTCGCTATCTTCGTAACCTAATTTAAACATCTCCATAAAACAAGCTTTATTTAAGAAAAAACACCACAAATTCCTACTATCTAATATTAAAGTAACAAAAAACTAATAAATGAAAACATAAAAAATATTTTATAAGTCTCATAAAACATAAGTTATTAACAAAACGAACTGTAAAATTGTGAATAAACCTGCTAAACAAGTAAAGCTACGGTCATTGTCACTTCAAGTGGAACTAGTTTACATCGATGACTTACTGACTCCATCGTTCCTTTTGCTTGCTTTGTCAATACCGGTTCTTAGAGCTGTCATGTAAACGCAGTGATGTATGTTGTCTTAAGTTGAATGGTCGGCTATGGAAACGTCATTTCGTTGACGGTAGTTCCGTTGTGTTTTGACAAGTTGTTTGCCGACTACAATATGTGGGCCACCTGGCTCACAAGATGAGAGGTCACTCAACCTTATTGGTGACATATTTGTTATGTAAGGTAATGGAATGGCCTTTAAAATTCTCTTAAAAGTAGAACTTTAAAGTTCAAAATTGCTTGAAGGTCGTGGTCAACTGTTTCTTTTTAAAGTGTTCCTAGTCTTTCCATTAAAACCTTTTTACTTGTTAAGAGTAACATGTAAGTTATAAATATCCATTAACTCAATAGAGATAGTCTACAAACGAGATTTCAAGCTACCAGTTTTTGTATAAAAGCTCGACTCTTGGAACTAAATATAGATCTAGATAAAAATGTCAAGACGAGAATAAACAGATGCAATGGAAGTTAACTATTGCAACAGAAGTTCACTTTATTTAATTATACAGAACGTTTCGTCTAACAATTCACTGAAATAAGAAAATGCGTTCCACGTTTAGAAATAACAATTAAATGGGGAGCAACGGTCAAGGTAATTCAGTCTTACTTGTATGAAATTACAACATGGTATTATAGCAACCGTAATAAAAGCCACTTAAAAGAAGATGAAATAACTGAATGATGAAATTCTAACATTAAACTGTAATGAATTCAGTGCAGCAAGTACCCAACTTGTAAATTCTTGCTTGCGTATTCTCTATATAATATCAGAAGAATAGATTCTCCAGCAGGGTAATAACAGACTGGGTATAATAATCATGTTAAAATTGATTGTTTATAAGTGCCAGCCTCAAAACGCTCGCTACAAAGAAGTACGATGAAGAAACTCGGACTTAAACATAATTGGAGAATTGGAGATTCAACAGTAGGTAATCGCATAAATACATTATTAAATTGTAAGATTTCTTACACATCCGGGGTTGGGGGTGGGATGTTCGAAAGAGATACCGCAGTCCCGAAACCGAACTTAGTCAGTAAAAGTCTGACATTCCGTCCCGTTCTCCGCCCACAGTGGGGGACGTTGTTTGATGATCTATCATCCCTTAAATAAAATAAAAACTGGCCAGGAGTGAGTCAGACTAGTGCACTGAGGGTTCCGTACAAACTTGCGACATAAACGGTCATACCAATTGACTACGAAACTTAGAGGACTGTTTTTTTTTCACAACTGCAAAAGACTACAGACTTGAGTATATGGCTTTAATTAATTAAAAATCAACTCGATACCTCCAAGCGTTCCCGAGATAAAAGGTCTTGACAGACAGACAGACGGAAAAAAAGACATGCCAACATCATCATCGGTTACCTCCTTCAATTTTGACAAGCAAGTTGATGATGCATCAGACACGATGTTACGGCAATGTGCCACGGTTCGCTGGTCGCCAACAATCGCGACGAGCCGTTACTAGCCGCCGATACGCCTCTGTGGGACAGTTATACTTTATATGGATTAAGGTATAGATGACAGCGGAATTGGAGCGGACAATACCACTACAATTATACAATTATCACTACCATAAACTTAAAACCGTAGACTCTAAGAGCTGTAAAAAAATCAACCCTTTAAGTCTATGCAGTCAAAATTAATGGCTGTTTATTTCGCAAGTTTGCACGGAACTCTCGGTGCATGAGTCCGACTCGCTCTTGGCCAGTTTTTCTTTTGTAGGTTACGGAGTGAAGTTTAATTATTTCTTATTTTATTGTGTTTACAAAAATATTGTAACAGTTTTGAGAATTGTAATTTTTTTGTTCGATGGCTTGGAAACGTCCAATATCAGTTAAATGCTGCTATTAGGTAAGGTTACCTAACTTTAAAGTACAGCTTTTAGGGAAGTCTTGTAACACTATGCAGTTGTAGCAAAATATTCAGAGAGAGGAACCTCCTAACAATACGAGCTGTGTCCAACGCCAAAATACCACTTTCTGTATGATCAAACCCTTGATCACTTGATTGTTTATTTCAGGTACTAACCCATATAATTATTAAAATGTATGTACAATGTGATACAATGTATGTACATTGTGATACAATGTATGTACAATGTATGTACAAGGTATGTACAATGTATCTACAATGTATGCACAAAGTATGTTAAAAAAAAAATCTCTTAATTTTGGTATTGAAATATGGAGGAACTTATTATATTCGAAAACATCTATGTAACAATTACCCATTTTTGCAAAAATAAATGATTTGATTTGATCTCCATTATTTTTTTCTTTTATTCCCCGCTTCCGCTCCGCTTGCAACTCGTGCCACTCGTCATGAGAACTGAACTGACATTGACACGACATGATGTAATGTGAAGTAGGTTACACTCGTTACAGAACAATGCACTACTAATTAATAACAGAGGATCAGTTTATCTATCAATCGATACGGTATTATACCCACGTAATTGTGAGGTAACTTTTTAACGGCTAATTATGCTGTTGTGATGTGTCTTGAGTTTTTTCATAATACAGGAAGTTTATTCATTTTGTTAGTATTATGGGAAGTGAGATTCTTGGATATACGAGAGTCCCTTCTTTGTTCACTCAAGCCAGTTTGGATAGTTTAAGACTGAGAGTTTCATATATTGAAGTACTAGCTGGCGCCCGCGGTTTCGCCCGCGTGATATCGAAAAAATAGTATCCTATATGTGTGTAATCTACCTCTGTGTCAAATTTCATCAAGATCCGTTCAGCCGTTTTTATTGCAAATTTGTACGGGACTCTCGAAAGTCCGACTCGCACTTGGCCGGTTTTATTTAGATACAGTTGCATGTAGAATCTAACTCCTTTTCATCTTGACAACAACCAACTACTAAATCCATAAAACCATTAAATTCAACTGTTAAAATAAATCATCTCCATTTAATATCAGTCGCGAAAACTTATCTGGCGTTTAACAGACTGAAGTTAAACCAACCGGAATGAATTTATAAAACGAAGACTGCTATAATATTGATAATATACCGCATCTGTAGATCGTGTCTGAGCTAAATGGCTGACGGCGTCCATCATGGCTGTTCTGCTAAAATATGCAACGAATCAGCCGGTTTTAAAGCAGGATGAGATTTGTGATGTGATCTTTTTGGAGTTTCGCTGCCGAAGTTTAAATTTTGAGTTGTGAATTGAGATTTGGACCTTTAATCTTTAATATGTCAGGTAAATCATTTAAATATCAGTAAACTTTGAGAGAAAATAATGATTATTGAAGGAAAAAAACTAAATGTGTTCTCATTTAGTTCACATTCACAAATCACACCTTAACGTGGTTGTTATGCTACAGGTAACTTCGGTCAACCTAGGCAAGCGCGGTTTGACCGAAGCGGCTGCTATTATTAATCCACGAGCTCCACTAACTACGTATCAACTAAAAATAATACATGCACTATCCTCATCAACGGACGGGGTTTGAGGTACTCTCTACGGAAACACAGTTAATCGATTCAATTTGAACGTGTAACCATTAACCAACAACAACCAAAGTAGGAAGCAACCCACTGAAATATGCTACACACTTGCATTAGCAAAACGTGTCATTTGACTAAATGGCATAAAATAGTACCAGCCTATACCTGTCCCACTGCTGGACAGAGGCCTCTTCTTATACAGAGAAGGTACGAGCAATGATCACTGCGCTTGCACAAGACGCGTTGGAGATTCCTGCCGTAGGCTCTATGCCGGAGTCGTGCGGTCCATGGCCCTTTACGGGGCCCCAGTATGGGCGCGTTCTTTAGGGCGGCGCGCCGCCCACTATCTGAACGCGCCCCAAAGGGTGGTGGCCATACGGCTTGTCCGGGGCTACCGCACGATCTCCGGCGAGGCAGCAAGCCTCCTTGCCGGACTGCCACCGTGGGATCTGGAGGCGATAGTCCTCGCGCGCCTGTTTGAGTGGCGCGCGGAGGCACTACACCGGGGGGAAAACCCACTTCCGCGGCAAGTTGCCGCTCGGCGGGCAGACCTCCGGTGCGATCTCATGGTGGCATGGAGAGAGCGACTGTCGCAACCCCGTGCAGGGCACGCTACAATAGTGGCGGTAAGTCCCCTCTTTGAGGAGTGGCTGGAGAGGCGTCATGGCGTCCTCACCTACCGCCTGACGCAGGTCCTCACCGGACACGGAAGTTTCGGGAGGTTCCTGCACATCATCGGGCGGGAGGAAGCGCCCGGGTGTCACCATTGTGACGATCGCCCGGAGGACACGGTGGAGCACACAGTGGCGATCTGCCCGGCTTGGGCGGAGCACCGCCGTGCCCTCGTAGAGGCGATCGGCGGCGGCGATCTCTCGCGTCCGGCCCTGGTTCAGGCCATGGTCCGGAGCGAGAGGGATTGGGAAGCGGTCGCCGCGAGACGACTTCCGGCCACCGTAGATGCGGGCCTGTGGGCGGTGAGCAATGGGTAGTTCACCGTCCGTCCGTCGATTGACGACAGGCCGTGTCGACGGCGCGTTCGTGTTTCACGCGCGCCTCAAAGAGAGTCAGCAAAGCAGAGGGGCTTGCCAGAGCCTCTGCCTGCCGGGGTTGCGGGTTGTTCAAAAGAGATACCGCGGCCTCGGAACGTAAAGGGCAATAGAAGAAACATGGGTGGGTTTTAGTCAGTACAAGTCTGACATGCCCCCCCGCTCCACCCAGAGCGGGGGAAGTCATTGGATGATTTCCCAACCGAAAAAAAAAAAAAGACGCGTTGGAGATTTCAGACTTATCCTACTATGGATGTATGGATGTTTGTTACTCTTTCCCACAAAAAACTACTGAATGGATTTTAATGAAACTTTAAATAATATAGCTTATAATACAGAATAACACATAAGCGACAATCCATAAAGAATATATATTGTATATTCTATCACCACGCGAGTGACACCGCGGGGCGCAGCTAGTTAATTATGTGTCCAGGTTTCCTCACGATGTTTTCCTTCACCGATGTATTTTTTTTGTGGTGGGAAATCATCAAATAACTTCCATCAATTATCAATTCAATTCCATCAAAACACTCCCCCCCGCTCCGTCCAGAGCGGGGGGGAGTGTCAGACTTTTACTGACTAAAACCCACCCTGTTCCTTCTATTGCCCTTTACGTTCCGGGGCCGCGGTATCTCTTTCGAACAACCCGCAACTCCGGCAGGCGGAGGCTCTGGCAAGCCCCTCTGCTTTGCTGACATCTCTTTGAGGCGCGCGTGAAACACAAACGCGCCGTCAACACGACCTGTCGTCAATCGACGGACGGACGGTGAGCTACCCATTGCTCACCGTCCACAGGCCCGTACCTACGGTAGCCGCGGGGCGTCTCGCGGCGGCTGGGTTGGTTTGAGGTTCTCTCCCTCAAACGCTAAGGATCATGACCTGAACCAGGGCCGGACACATTGTACACATTTCTCTATTTATATTTCCTTATTTCATCTTTGACATTTCTCCCATAATTAGGGTAGATACATGCTTAGTCCATATAATTTACGTTAAGGTTAGACAACATACTGTAAAGCAAGGCCCTTTGATCGCACCTTGCAGCTAAGGTCAAGACAGGAATACTGTTTTTGTCAAAATGTGGAAGAGTCCAACACAACTGTCTACATCTTTCAGCCAGACAGTGTGAAGTAAAAGCACTGCAGCATTTGACGTATTTGAACTACGCCACAGGCTAGGCAGACTTCCAAAAGATGTGAACAAAAAGTTTAGTACATTCATACTATTTTTTTAATTTTCTGTTACACGAATTTTGGGGCTGTTTTTTGAATAACTAACACTGAAACGCTTTTTAGGGAAAAGCGTCCATATTTTTAAGTTATTTTTAACGTGCAAAATGCAAGTTTTGATGAAAATTAATAGAACAAAGTTTCATCAAGAATATTTAAAAACTGCATATTTAGTTTTTTGAGTTGTAATGTATTTCAGACTTTCAAGTAAATGTACTATTCATTGATAGGCAATTATTACGGTTTCTCAGTAGCTATGAAATAATTCGGGGAATTACGTCTTAGGCTTAAGTTCAACCTGTTAAATACGTTATGTAGCGAAACGCCTAGAAGGTCAGTCCCTTAGTTAACTGCATCAATATGAATTAATTTCACGGAATTACGCAGCCCTTATAGTACTACCAGAATAATGAGCTTATTTAGGCCGGGACTATACGTCTCCGGTTTGGATCCAGTTTCCGTTCATTTTGAGCCTTCATTCCGGTTTTCAAAATGAGCTTGACTAGCATTATAAGACTTAAGCCTTGCAAGACCCTGCCGGGGTTGCGGGTTGTTCGAAAGAGATACCGCGGCCTCGGAACGTAAAGGGCAATAGAAGAAACATGGGTGGGTTTTAGTCAGTACAAGTCTGACATGCCCCCCCGCTCCACCCAGAGCGGGGGAAGTCATTGGATGATTTCCCACCCGAAAAAAAAAAAAAAGCCTTGCAAGACAGTTGTACTACAAACTGGGCTGCAGCTGAATATCAGTATTAGGTGGCATTTGTGTTGCCATCTAGCATTATGCTGGGGTGATGCCCTTTTCTTTAGTTTAATGTTAAGATGTTCCTATTTTTTTTTAATGCTTAAAAAACGCAATTTTCTTTCATTATATAAAAAAAGATTAATTAAAAATTTACCGTCTATTGTTTTTCTTTCAATATTAAACCATAAAAAAATTCATAATTAGTTAATGCCCAAGGGAAAACGGCAATTCATCCCACACAGACATAATAAACCTAAATTAGGATATTCATACATACTTGATGATTAATATGAAATCAATTACTAGTTCAAACGCATTGAAAATCAACTTTGACTAAATAATATAGTCGATATTGGAATATTGTTTATTCACCTAAAATTATAATTTACATAGACAAACCATGTTTTCAAGTAAACTATTGTATAACTAGTTTATATGCGAGCAAGTTTCAGTCGGTAATAGGTATCCGAGGCGAGTTTCAGGTCAATCGTGTTCCTAAACTGATTTGCAACTGATATGCGAGCGGTAAGCTGCATGAAATAGAAATCCTAGATACAGTTATAATTGGCGCAGTGGCTGAGCGGTCGACTGCTGCGCTGCGTGTCGCGTGATCGATCTTCACACTGAACAAATATTTGTATAACCTGCAGATTGTTGTTTCGGGTTATGTATGTGAGTTTAAATATCTGTAAACGCGCCCACAATGCAGAAAAACATCCTAGTGTGGGGCTACGTTAAAAAAAAGAAAAGAAAAAGAATGAAATTGCGTTAAATAACAACATTTTGAAAAGAAAATAAAGGTGGATGTATTAGTCTTTGCTCGGTTCAGCTAAGCACTTCAGTGTGTCATGCACCGATCGCCTCTACGAGGACACAGCGGTGCAGACAGTCAAAGTGTGCTCCACCTTGTCCTCTGGGCGATCGTCACAATCATAGAAATAATAAATGATGTCTATGGTCACACCCGAACATTTCCTCTCGCCCGATTATGCGAATGGTTCTTGTAAACCCTAAGAGTACGCTGTAAAGAATTTTACATATTTATCACCTTCATTTTTATAGCCCAACTACTAATAAATAATATTTAATTTTGTTTTACTCTATGTTTTTTGTTTCATCGCGATATTTTGCTTCAAACTTCATGTGACCCACAGGTTTTATTTTATGAGAAACTACATAATAGAACACATAAACCTACGGTTTTGCTAAATGTAGTACTCCCAATAGCTCGTAGTTTAGCTGTTGCCGTGGGCAATAGCTCGCTCATAGATCTAAGCTCAATAAATCCTAAGTAATAGCTGCAAACTATGATTTGTTGCTTTTGAACTACTTTACAAAATCACTCTCGTTACACCTAATGGGTGAGAAATTGCTGTAATAGAACTGCTAGGGGATAAGGTCAATTGGCCGGTTAGAATACAGCTTTAATATGTTTTAGTAAGTACTAGCTCATGCCTGCGGCGTTGCCCGCGTGAAGTTTGATCAATTTTAAACGGATCTACGAGAATTAAAAACTTAAAAGTGGAAAATAACTTTATTTCCGGAAGTCGCTGGCCTAAAAGTCAACGAAACCAACAAAAGTCACTGACTCCTGAAAGAAAAGTTAGTTCCCACTTTTTAGTTTTTTTTGGTAAGCGGTTTTTATTTATTACTAAAAAGGTTTTTATTTCAGCATTTTTAGTTAAGGCAAAATCACATATTTTATATCGAGTATTCATTTTCCATTGTTTAAAAAAAAATAGCAGACATAGAGAAAAAAATATGTATTATAGACGAAAACTCATAAACTTCCAAAGCAATATAAATAAAATTGATTTGGGACCACTTGGGAGATATCAAACAAAAAAGAGTTTTGAAAATCGGTCCAGGAGTCTTTGAGTAATCGGTGAACATACGTAAAAAATAAATATTCGACGAAAGACGGACGAATTGAGAACCTCCTTCTGTTTTAAAAGTCGGTTAAAAAGTATACTTTGTGTCAATTCAGGTTATAAGCTATATATGTGCCAAATTTTATGCAAATCCGTGATCTAGTTTATGAAAGAGTAACAAACATCCACAAACTTTCGTATTTATAGTAAGATAAGGCTGTCCTAATAGCACCTAAACAGTTTCTTTGTCACTGCAGCAAAGTATATAATAGGTCAATTCTATCAATACTTTAAACATAACTTTAAACCCACACCCCTAAGAGGTGACCCATATTTCAACAGTTAACCCATTTAACCATTTCAGACAGACTTCAATATTGCTTAAAATATAACTTTTATTGAATTTTGTTGTGGTAAAAAAGTTTAATAACGTTAAGAATTCAGCTTTGTATTTTCAATCGGGCTCCGACTAGACTCCGGGATTTTTCGTCCTTAGCTTATATTTTCTCGTTGTGGGCAAAGGCCCCATAGACTCCCACTCTTCCCTCTATGCTATTTCTACGATCAATCTAAAGTCACGCCGGCGTTTTCTAGGCCACCATAAGCAACGACTCCCGACTCCAGGCTACGACTGAAATAATTCTGATTTGAACAACACTTATCCCAACTTACATTCTAGCTAAATTAAAATAAGTCTTTGTTTTAAGTTCAATGTCCGCGTGATCATATTTAATATGTATAATTAGACTACGAAGAAAATCAGTTACATGACACACGAAGGAGTAAATAATGGGTTCCTGCATTCCATGCGACATGACCATTACTGCGATTGCATGATATAATATCTACATTACGTATTTGCAGTGTTTATATTTACTACGGTAGATTAAAAAAGTAAATGTTTGAGATACTCTATTACAAATTGTGTTTACCTAAATGTGATTCCAAGATGACACTTCTATGATTCTTAAAGGCCAACAAAGGAACCTCATGATTCGAGAGTGTTTATCACTTTAGTTTACTACCTAAACCGAAAGAGTACCTATAGTAATTTTTTTGTTCCGCATCCTATCCTATAAACAAAAAACTATACCTATAAAACATATACTGAAAAGACGCTCTAGATCAGAATGAAGACGAAATGAAAGAGTTATTTAAAAAAAACATTTTATGATACCGCTTTGATTTTTGATTCAATCACCCTCACCCCTTTCTTTGAAAGGCCTCAAATCTTGAACACCAACAAAAATAAATTAGATTTCCTACTTTACCATTAAGTTCGCAATCCAGTAAAGTTGCCAAGATCTCTGAGCAATGAAGTTTAATCTAGCAGAACAAAAGTTTTGATATCCTGAAGTTCTAAGTAACTTCGCAAGAACTTCACAAAACGAACATGATTAAGTGTTAGGAGAAGTATTCAAGTACCAAGTTATGAGTAGACATTTATTCTTTGATTGGCTATAAAATAAGTTATCTTCGTCGGAAGATATAGTTATATTAATTAACTTCATATAATTAAATGTTTTTATCTGCCATTTCATGAAAGCACGCGGTAAGTAGATCTTAATGATCTCAACAGTCGAGTCAGGCAAAGTGATAATAAAATGAAATGAATGAGAAAATTAAATAATTTTAGACATTTATGTTAGGACAGTGAAAATTAAATCATTTTCTAAGCCAAGGCAAAGAAGGACTGCCGGAGATGCAGGTTGTTGAAAAGAGATATCGCGGCCCCGGAAGACAAAGAGCAAAATAAGGAACATAGATGGTTTTAGTCAGTAAAAGTCTGACTCTCCCCCCTTCACCCCGCTCAGAGCGAGGAAAAGTATTTGATGATGTCCCATCCAAAATAAATAAAGTCGAAGAAAGAGGGTGACATTCTTATTTGCTTATTTTACTATATTTACAAAACCCTTGCTGTTATGCCGCAAAGACAAATGCACTGTCTCCTAACACAGGCATTATTAGTTAAAATAAGGCTTCAATCATCTACTAATGTAAAACATTTTGTTCCAGAAATAAAGATTTTGTATTTGTACTGTCTTTCAAGACTATTGAAAGCCAAAAGTGGAACGGAACGCTGTCAACACAAGCCGTCAGCGGCATTATTTGTGTAGAATATTAATACTGTTATTCTTAAATGCGATTCAGATACGCTAATTGCATGACATTTAAATAGCAAAATCGACTCTAAGTAAACCACAAACATGACACTAGGCTTCTTACCAACTCCTCAACTTTGAACAAGTGCACAAGTAGGTCTAAAGTTCCTTACTGAACGACACGGAACGGACGTAAGAGTCTCGAACTTCCCCTTGTACCTCGCTGAACTCATAAGTTCCCTTCGAGGTACATCGGTGAATAATGACACTATTAAACATATAAATGTAGGCTGTATTGTATCAAATATATTTCTGCGCACTGCGTTTTTCCCTTTTTTTTCGTGACAGGGTTATGGATGGTGTAAGTTCCATAATGGCCAGTACTGGTGTTCTTTATTTATTTTTTAAGAAGAACAAATAGCTGGAGAAATTGGAGGTACTTTCACACATAATAGAATACAAGTCTGTATGTTAATGAGATCACTTTGTTGGCCGTCTGTCTGTCTATCTGTCAAAACTTTTTATCTCGGAAACGCGTCGAGGTATCGAATTGACATTTAAAGCATATACCTAAGTCGTCTCTTGAAGCTGTGAAACAACCCTCTAAGTCTACGCGTTCATGGCATCGCCGATATAGCCGTTAATGTCGTAAGTTTGTACGGAACCCTCGGTGCGTGGGTCCGACTCGCACTTAGTTTCACTGTTATGATTGTAATATTTTCAATAAGTGACACACAGATAAAAAGTTAAAATAAATATAAATAATATAATCAGACTAACCCTAACTGTCACTAATTATAATATTGAATTCGATTAACCTAATTATACCCGCTTCATGATAATTTAACTCGATGGAATTAGATCGAATGTTTTAGCGACAAAATCAATAATATAATTGCAGATAATTAACAGTAAAAACAGTAAAGTTTAGTTGGATTAACGATGTAAACATCAGAAACCCAACACCAATCCAAACCAAAGTTCAACGAAGTTCAACAATGTAACAGAACCTCCACACTGCCACTGACACTGCATGCATTTCACATAAATATCACCTTCCAAATACAGTTACACAAACTGCCATGTAGTCTCAAAAGTCACAACTTCCTCGTTGTAAATTACATAAACAAATGTCAAACAAATCTAAGTGTTTTCCAACGTTTTAAGACCCGTTACACCGGGACACAGATGAGACCTCGTTTGGAAATCATAAAAACAAAATGTGTGTGAGCAAGCATTTGTCTAGCTAATTCGTTCAAAGCATGAATTATTAATAATAACAGTCGCTTGAATACTTCGCGAATGTCCCAGAATGCGGCTAAAGACCACGAAAACGGTGACAAGGATTAGGATGATAAAAAATTTGTGGAACCGTAATAAAAGGATAATGAGGATATTAAAAATACAAAGACGTGGGTTTAACAAAAGACTGGCTTTTGCCCGCGGCTTCACTCGCGTTAAATTCGAGGTAACATGGTTCGTTTTTCCTGATTTGCAGGTACTGCTACCTGTAGTTTTTGCCCTTGTACTTCATGTATTGTAAGTTGTAACAGCAAAGCTAAGTTTTCCCTTTTCTTTCCTCTTTCTCCCTCATTTCTCACTTAAAAAAAAACACTAGCTTATGGCCGTCTCCAGGATCCCATTGATTTCTGTTTCAAAATTCATCAAAATCGGTTTAGCCATTTAGGCGAGAAGACGTAACAAACAAACAAACTCATTTTCGCTTTTATAATATTAGTAAGGATAAGTAAGGATTATACCTCATTTTTCTCATCCCACATTACTCTGGGTGCGAATTAGCAGCGTGGGCAACATGAAAAGGCAACAGAAGGATTAATTACAACAATGTGTGGATAATAACGCCCATGCACATAAAATAGTCCTCCTTAATCTTGATTTCCTTGTGTAAGTAGAATTTATGAGTAACGAAACTGGTAGACCAAAACTAAATCTAATCAAAACCTCGAAGAAACATCATGAAGGAAGAAAACAAAACACTGTAGCAATCCCACAAGGAAACACAGACATAAAGGTGCCAAGCAGATGTAGACCAAGTACTCCATTAGCAACCACAAACTGTAAATTCAGTTCCACAACTAATCAATAAACCTACTCTTCAGTGAGCGAAGACAATTTCAATAATAACAAAGTTAAGTCAGTGTGAAAGTGAGGGGTAAGAGCAGATATTATGCAGAATTGCACACGATCTCGTAACACTATGATGTATCGCTTGGTAACACTTGGCGCATTCGTGCATAAACGTGGCGTGCTCGATGCTGATTGAAATTATACTAGCAATCTGCTATACACGTGGGAGTTACAGTGAGAGTTTCATTCAAATTCTGTGGCGATGTTATGGATTGGAGGAATTGCACAGCGTTTAATAACGATCGAGTTGTTGAAAGTTATCAAAACGTGTCGTAAGATGTTCCGCGGCTACTGTTTGGTATAATTTCAGATGATTGGGTTTTCAATTGTTTTTTAGATATTTATTGAAAATTCAAGTGCTGCCACTTCTGCGCTGCGCTGCAACATTTAATGTTTTGGATGTCAAATGGACACTAGCGTGGATGTCATGAAACGAAAGCGGTCTAACTAGAAAATACTTTCGTGGACAAGCTTCAAAGAATTGGCAAGCAATTTTTTTTTGACGGCATAGTTTGGCTAGTGGCTGAGCGATTGACTGCTGCGCTGCGTGTCACGAGAAATATTTGTGTGACATACAGGTAGTTGTTTCGGGTCTGGCTGTTTGTGTATGTGAATTTAAATGTTTGTAAACGCACCCACGATACACGAGAAATTCATAGTGTGGGGCAACGTTTAAAAAAATAGGGACCTCAGAATAAAACTACTTAATAAGCAAATATGTTTAAAGCATGGAACGAACATAAACTTGAAGTCAATTAAGGAACGTGTTCATTTAGATTTTAAATGTTAATAGTAAACAATAAATCTAACATAAAATGAGAAGTAACCCTATAAACCAATCACAATAGAAAGCCTTCGGAACAAGTGTTAAACCTTCAACAAAGCCTTATTCTTGCGTTATCAGATGAGCACACTGCAGTTGACACTATTATAGAGAACTAGGCGAACAGTCTAGCTGAAAGTAAACTTAGAAGTAACGGTAAAATACCCGCCAAGGGTCAACGAACCAGTGCACCCAAGAACCTCGTATTTGTTTGCGGAAAATACTCATAATTACGAATCGTTCTAAAATTTATAAGCCTCGGTTTGAGCATGACTGTAGTCACGATTGGCGAATTACTCGCCCATTCCGTTACGGAAGATTATAAGATAGCTTTGGTAATTTTAGTCGAAGCGAATTGGGGCGTATTCAAGTTAAGTTATTTCTTTTTTAGAGATCTATGTGTCATTATGTTGTTAAAAAAAGCTTAAAAATGCTTATCTTTGTGCCTATATTTTTTGTTTGTAAAAATCTTAGCTGTGCCCAATTTTTGCGAGCACCATGCACTATTGTTTCTCATAAGCCTTCTGGATAAAAAGATTGGATACTGGCAATGTGCCACTTACAAAAAATTAAGTAAATAAAAGAGCCCCGAGAAGAGTCATGAATTAGTAATGGCTGGGCTAAGAAAACTTAAACCATATTTCGGGTCGATACTTACATTGTTACTGGGTTACAATAAAAAAACAACAATTTGCTTTATTCCAACTTAATTCAAACACCATAAGCACAAAGCAATAACACAATGCGAGCAATTAATTCAGAAGTAGATAATATATCGTACTATACAAACTTTATTGGGTCGAAGTTTCTCTGACCCAAATAAATAAAATAGTTACTGAAGCTGCAGTAACAATATAAATAATTTATTTTTATGACCCAGGAACGTCGATAAGTAAATTACATTAGCGCAAACTTTAATTAACTTTGCGTCAGTTAAGGCGCGTTTACATTGAACAAGTAAACGAGTGAGTGGTCCAGTGCTGAGAATTAAAATTAACAACAATTTAAAAGCCTTGTTTAAATTGCTAGAGTAACTATTTGCAAGCTTACTGCTAACTGCCCGGAGTATTTGCATTACTCTACAAATAGTATATTCAGTACTATACAACCAGTAATAACTACCTACCTACTTTACCAAATATTACGCAGCCTTAACTTTCGCCTGTGTAAGCAAGCCAAGCTTATTGTATTATTTAACAGTTCAACCCTAAAATTCAAGGACCTCCCAGCTTACTTTGATAATTATTTAAATTTTCGTCTGCAGTAGCTTCGTAGAAATTACACCTATTTGCATCCTAAACTTGGTCAATTTTTCGACTTTTGTTGGCTAATTGAAGATGATATTATTATGTTTTGCAAAAAATTTGAACATTTTGAAAAACAATTTCGAAACACAATTAGTTTTAAAATATTTTTTTCTGCATGGATCAATGAAATACTAATAAGCATGATATTCATCAATGGCAGCCACACCGTTAGTTTACAGTAAACTTATTATTTACAACTGTTGACATAAATATTAATTATATGTTAGTAATACAACTTAGACAACAGAGGTCCGCTTTGGACAATTTGTGTTTACTACCAACATAAATATCTTAGTTTATTGTTCGTTACAAATTAACTGGAGCTCACAATTGCCTTTCTATTTATTAAAACATAACAAATTATTTTACATTATTTTTACCTTTGACTCTTTAAATTTGCCTTACACTGGATAGCTTTTCTTTATAGTAAATGCGTTGACAAACAACTGACTAATATATATATAATAGCCAAGGAACTATTTGTTTAGAGCAGGAATCGAATTTGACCCGCAGCACAGCATCCAACCACTGGGTGAATAAAGCTCCATCATTTGCCAAGTACCTATATAGAGCCTAATATCATCAACCGGGTCTAACTAAAATTTTGGTTACTGCTGAGGAATTCGTCAAGGAAAATACCAATAACATTTTTTCTTACCGAGAAGTCGAACCTAGGATCTGATGCCAAGAGCGTGTGTGTGACCACAATAGGACTTATCTTCATATAAATATGTGGCATCATAGCCTCCTACATTTTAATCTACCAGCTTTTACCCGGAGGCACACTAAGCCATCTTCTAGTTGCCTGTGGCATCTGATTCCGGTTATAATGGAAGGAGGAGAATAGGTCGGTGTACTAAGTTACAGCGACAAAACGGACATCCGGCTGTATACGACCATCTGTTTTGGGCCATTCTCGAGTATTCTCGTCAGAAGCACCTTAGCGATTTCTCTGATGACTCATTCGGACATTTCCGATACAAGAAAGTCCGTTTACATTCAAAACTCGGTGTGACAATGGGTTTATTGACCAGAGGTAATGTGATAGCCTTTTACTTTTTGAGTTCAATGTTTGTACCTAATCGAATCGAAAAGTATCGAACATTTATTGGTTACGTGCTCGAAATACACTTGGGTACTTTAAAATGTCTTCATTGGCAGGTTCGACATATATGTAACATATAAAGTCTGGAGAAGCTATTGAAATACAATTTATTTTTATCTATTTATGTTTAGTGGTCGTGCTATTGCAACTAAGCGTTCGGTTTGACTCCCGGATCAGGCAAAGTGTTATTGGCTTGTTTCACCCGGAATCTCCAGTTTCAGGCACGATGTCTAAATCTGCGCCCGGTGGATGGCAATAGAGTAGCCCCCTATTGCATGAGACTTAAACATAACTGGCGAAATGTAGGTCGGAGGAAACTCAGGCACACCTCTTCCCAGCTCTTTTAAGAATACAAGGCATGATGTTATGTTATGTTTATCTAATTTCGATCTTTTATAACATCAACACCACGTATTAGCACGAGTGTAGTACAAACACACATCCACAACTTTCCAGTTATATAATTTAAGTGCCATGTTATTATTGATGAGCCTTTTGCCATAAACCGGCTTCTAAATCATAGATGCAATAATGTTTTGAGTTTTCCGTAACTCAAAAACAAAAAACGGAACCCCTATTGGATCACTTTATTATCCGTCTGTCTGTCTGTCTGACTGACTGTCAAGCCCTTTAACTCGGGAACACGTGGAGGTATCAAGTTGCAATTAAAACCATATACTCAAATCTTGGATCCCTATGTGCCGTGAAAAGTCAACCCTCAAATCTACGCAGTCTAACGATTTGGCGGTTTATGTCGGAAGTTTGTACGGAACCCTCGATGCGCGAGTCTGACTTGCTCTTGGCCGGTTTTTGAAATAATTTGTAACTACTTTTAAAAAACTTGTAAAGTAATCTATAGCTTTAATTTGTTTAACATCCCGTTTTGCTTGGATCACTGTTCTGTGTTCCTCAAAGTATCCAATATAATTTAGTAAGAGTTACAGGGAAAGGGCGGGGCGCCGCAAACTGCTGTCTCATAGAACTAACTCCTTAAATTGTCGAACATTCGCTTCTACAACATTTATTTGGAATTGCTTCCAAAAGTTTCGTAAGTAATCGCTTTATTCAACACAAGAATTTTATTCAAGCTCTAATTTAAAACACGTTTCATGTTTTCTATTCGAAGCAAAATGGTTTTGTTTTAAAAATGAGCTGATTTAATTTTTGGGTACATTGTTTCTTCCATAGATACAATGTACCCAAAAGTTAAATCAGCTAAATCAGTTTTGAAACATAAAATAGTCATCATTTACTTTTTATAGTGCCTAGACCTACATTCAGTATTATTATACAAGAATAAGACAACTGTTTGGGTATTTATTTATTTAATATAGGGTTTCTCAACAATAAGTACGCTATTAAAGTATATGTTTGTACATTGCTGGCTACGTCTAAACGCCTCATTACTTATAGAGCAGATAGAGCATGCACCACATTGTGCGCCGATAATAACATACAATTAATTGATTATTACATGGAATACAGATTATGGAGAAAAATAATAATGATACTATATTAAAAAAAAAACAACAATTAAAAGCTAAATTATAATAAAGCACACATTTCAAAACAAATTAAAATAATTTTACTAATTAAATTAAATTTGAATTTTACTTAAAGTAAATAATTAAAAAAAAAATCTCCAACTCCTACTCGACACATCGTTTCGTAGACACAAACTGTGGTGGCAGACGGCAAGGCTTTTAGAGCGCCACACTAAAGGCTATTACTACATCTAGTAACTTGGAGCTACCATTATGATGTACTGAATTAGCATGAATCCAAACCCGACGCAGTCAGGATTGAAATATTTGTGCAAACAAAAAGGCTTAGTGCTGTCAGTCTGGTTAGGCGATTTATATCATGAAAGCAAGGGGGTTGTGATTCATTATGGTGTCTAGGTTACTTAGCCAAAATCAATATTTTTATTTGTTCTGTGACAGCACGAGTGCTCGATGTAAACTTAATGAAAATAACGTCAATTTTAAAACTGAAACTGTTTCACATTCAATATTCTTAAAACTTTAAGAATGTGTCAACACGGTTGGCGCAATGGCTGAGTGATCGACTAATGCGCGTATTGCGGCTTCGACCCCCGCACGGTACACATATTTTTGTACAGAGAGTTTTCAGGTCTGGTGGTTTGTGTATGTGAGTTTAAATGTTTGTAAACGTGTTACAGGAAGAAATCATAGTGTGTCAGTTTAAAATAAAAAAATGTATTCATATCTATGGTTAATAATGATTGGGCTTGTTGCATATAATTAAAAAAAAAATCTAAAGGATTGTATTTTCGATTCAATAATAATCGAAGTATTTATGACGTTATATTTCCACCACGCTCGTGCTTGGGTTTTTATTTAGTAATTCGTTCAAGTTTTCCGCTCATTTTTTTTAAATCTTGTATCTATGAACGATTATCTCATTATTTCCAAGACCACTTCAGGGCCTATAGACAAACAGCAGACGACAATCGTTATCGCTCAGCACTATCGGTCAGTAATACATTTTCAACTTTATACCTACCCAATTTAGTTCGCTGTCGAAGTTTCTAGGTCATGATTGTCAGGCCTTTCAGGAGCGCTTGTGGTGCCATCTACAGGGAACACGTCTGTTCAGTGTTTGACGTTATTAGGGTGGCATGACATGGGCTTTGTTCTGCAGAGGTAGTGAGAAACTTAGATAGCAAAGTAGCAAGTAGTAGTAGAAAGTTTCTAGACACTTATTTTGTAGTAGAGCAACCAATTAAGAATATGCTGCAAGTTCTTGTGGGTACTCTTTAGATGGTAACTTGAGTAAAGTAAAAATTACTTTAATTTTGTTTTCATAACTTAAAAACAAATCAAATAAACGGCATTTATTTCAACGAGGCCAGTTACAGGCACTTTTGTCCTGTCGATAACATTATAATTAAGCTGCAGTCCCAGTCACAAGGCTTAATAACTGTGAAAGTACAGTAGTTGCCCATTCCAAAGCGTTGATCTCTATGGAGAAGAATGGGCAAGAAACTCCATGGACACTCTTTTAAATTATAATATTATTACAAAATCGTGTGAGGACGATGTAGAAAGACGTGCACAGTAAGAGCGCGGGATACTAACTTATATTCTCCGTATACTCGTACATGTATATATTTAAATTACACTTGTTGTTTAAAATCATATGTTATTCGAATTTTCACATGACTAGATTGCTGGCTTTTTAGCACTTGTTCTATTGACAGGGATGTGAATGGATTTTTAGATGCCCTATTTTTTTTCCATTTTGATACTTGTACCATATTTTTAGTATTATTATAGGTATTACATATTTATTTGTAGTGAAGATGAAGATGACCTATAAAATTTTGAGAAACAACTTTTCTTTCTTTTCCTGACCGTACATAACTATGTACATATAAAACAACATACGGTAAACATACAACTCATTTCAACGTTCAATGCAATATGTTTTCCGATATTGAAAGGTTCGATTTTCGTTCTCGATTCAATTTTTCTAGGACGATTGATGTTTGCAAGCACCGATGCGATGCGATGGTTCGATTTAGAAATCGTGTTTATTTCCATGTAAAATATAATAACAAAAACGTAGCATCGACGCAGCTTCGACCAAGGTTTAAACCCTTTTTGCCGGCTTTTCTCTTAAAAAGCCACTTTGTATTCAAAAAACTTTGATAGCTTTTAAAACACTATTTGAATACACTTTCAGAGCTGTCCCTAGTATTTGTATTCAAAAATGAAATGAAATAAAAAATGTGATCCTCTTATAATTTTTTTCAACAATTTCACAAACATTTACAGTTGAGAGTTTATTAATTAAGTAATGTTGTTTAGAAAAACCTCTTTTTTACTCTATTGGTCTTCAGGCCCGAGCTGGATACTTTAGAAGAATTGAATATTTTAAAACTAAGAAAAAAAGCAAAATGGACGCATCTCTGGAAAAATTAGCAATAGAGACTTTTTTCTATTTGTTTTTTCAGTTTTGAAATTCCCAAATAGAATGGGGCATAGTTACTTTGGGGTAACGGTCACTTTAACCCGCGTGATGATTGAAAAAAATATATTTTTCTCTCCACTTTTCTTCCCTTTCTCCCCCATATATCAAAATAAAAAAAATAGCCTGTGTCTGTCTCAGGGTCCCAAAATTCATCAAAAACGGTTGGGCCATTTAGGCATGAAGACAACAAACTCACTTTCGCTTTATTATTAGTAAAAAGATGACGACAAAAATCTGTCAGTTAAACAGTAAACAAATCACCCACCTACTACAGTCGTACATCTGCAACGATAGGTTCTCTTTCAATTATAACGCAGCTGTACGATTCCTCGATAATGACCTATAACCTGAACCTCCCCTTTCATTCAACATACATAACACACACTTCCTAAGCCAAGTACATATTGAAAGCACCATATAACTTCGTTATACCCACAATGTTACTATCCCCAGCAAAATCCCCGCACAACATATCCATATCGTCATATAGTACAGTTTATACTCGTATTAGAGGCTATCGGCGTGTCGATTAGCCCTCGGGGATAACGCGGGCTATAAGATATAATCAGACTTAATTATACACAAGGTTTACTAGATACGGAACTACTACTCAATGATATGGAGGTAATGGGTTCTGGACACTTGGTAAAGCAGATAGGTTTTTGACTGTAGAGGTTTGTTGGTGATCATACTCTTTCAAATAACAATAATAATCTATTTTATGTCTCGTATTTTTTTAGGGTAGATAATGTCTTGAATTTTTTACAGCCTTTCACTAGGCCGCTATCCCACTGGCGTTTTACGAGCGCCGGCGTCTCTCGAACGTCTGCGCAGCGTCAACGTTGCGCAGACGCGACGTCGTCGCGTGACAAGCATTAACGTCACGTCACGTCACGTCTGCGACACGTTAACGTCGCACGTCGCGTTTGTTGGCAACAGTTACAATCACGCCGTGCTCTATCCATGTTTTAAGATAGAGCAGGACGGCGTGATTAAAACACCAGTGGGATAGCGGCCTTAAACCCACATTATGGAATTGCTTTAAAATTACTAGTCCACCATTTTTGTGAGCCCACTATATTGAATTTAGAATGCCACCACTAAGCTTAACACGGAAAAAACCAGGAAATGGGTCAAAGGATCATGACCATCAACGGTACTGGATTTTCTCATGCATCAAGATAAAAATTATATTACAATTATTTTCTTTATTTTTGTAGACATTCTGCAATTAGAATGCCAATTTTGTATAGGGGTTTATTTTGTAAACTTAATAAGTTATGAAATTGTTTTGATAAAATGAATTACCCACTGCCGGCTATTCTTACGTTAATGTGTTGCCATAATCAAAATAAGTAAATATATTGAGAACTGTAATCGATTTTTTTTTGTATACGATTACAAATTAATATAAATGCAAAGTCATTGGAAAGATAAATCGCGGGGTTTTTATAAATAATAAAGCGAGATGATACTACTGTGGTGTGAAATAATTAGTATTTCATACATGTAGTCGTATTAATATTTTGCTTTCAAAACTGTTTAAAGCAATTTCACTTTGTTGGCTAACGATACATATGAATGATTGCATAGTTTTTTTTTAATTATCTTGCTTCGGTTTGATATAAATCGAACCTTTTTAATAAATTAATGATTATAGAACTAAATAAGTCATTTGAAATAATTATGTGTCGAGTGTATTTATTCGAGTAATCGATTTTCATTTAAAATCTAAAGTGGCAACATTGGTGTTGGTGACTCAAATTGAATTTGTCATTGTCAAAAAGTCCAATGACAATTGCGCGCGTGGTGCATGCTAAGTTTGTTCATTGCGATTTAAATATTACAGTGATTTTTTTTTGTTGATCCGGGCAAGGTACTGATTTATTTAAGTCTCTATCCCATCAGATATGCTAATAAATCTGCTCTCCAAACTACGACCTATTAACTTACCTCTATACACGACGGATATTTATATTTTGAGGTTAAGTTACGTTTTCTAAAAAAACTTGGAAACGCGGGTTTTGATTCCAAAAAGGCAATTGTAGATGGTTATTTGGTTAATTTATAAACCATCTAAAACAACTTTGAAATTGACGCAACTCTGTACCGTGGTCCATATTGTCGTGGTCATTCTCCTTTAACTATTAAAATATGTTTTATTTAGTTAGAGGTGGAGTTAATAAAAGCGTGTTTAAATAGTGATTCATTTTGAAGTATTTTAAGTGTATTCGAATCTGCTTATTAATATTAAATGTACAGAAACCGACCTTTCTGTCAAGTCGATATTTTGTGTGATTTAATCGTTTCTCAGAATCAAACAAGTAACGTAGAGATAATAACTGAATAGGACTGTACAGGTGTTTTATTTAGGGATAAAGATCCCTAAATAATAATATATAATAGCGGCGCCCGGCGCCGGAAATCATTGGACCGGAATCATTCGATGATTTCCCACCCGAAAAAAAAGGGTAACATTAAAATATAAGCTAGTGAATAAAGCTGTCACACAGTATGAAAGTTTGGGAGAAAGTTATTGAAAGGCGACTGAGAGAAGAGGGCGAAATGGCATGAATGGAAAAAAGCCAATTCGGTTTTATGCCTGGTCGGGGAACGACGGACGCCATTTTCGCTATCCGCCAGTTGTGCGAAAAATACAGAAGTGCACACAAGAACTTGCACATGGTGTTCATCGACCTCGAAAAGGCATACGACCGGGGACCGCGTGCGGTTTTGTGGTGGGCTCTTAAAGAGAAAGGTGTGCCTGGGAAGTATGTGTAGTTGATCCGTGGCGATGTACAGTAAATGCAGTACCCAGGTCCGGTCCACAGCGGGCACTGCCGGCACCTTCAATGTGGCTGTCGGTCTGCACCAAGGGTCGGCTCTTAGCCCTTACCTCTTCCTGGTGATAATCGGCGCTCTCAAGTCGGACATCCAGGAAGAGGCTCCCTCGTGCATGCCGTTTGCCGATGGTATTGTATTGGTTGCCGAGAGCGGCCAAGAGGTCCAGAGCAGAGTGGAAGTGTGGTGGCAAAGACTGGAGAACGTTGGCCTGAAATTAAGCAGAACTAAAACATAATAATTGTTCTGCGATTTCGGCGGTCTCTCCAGTTCTGTGCCCATAACCCTTGCCTATACCGATCTGCTCCAACTTCCGGTACCTCGGGTCGCTTGTCCAAGGGGACGGCGAAGTAGACCGGGACGTAACGCACCGGATCAATGCAGGATGGATGAAATGGCGACAGGTCACTGGAACAAATTGTGACCCACGGATGCCCCTCAAGAAAATATATAAGTCCGTGATTAGACCTGTTGTACTATATGGGTTAGAATGCTGGGCTGTAAAAAAGGTGGATGAAAAACGATTGCATGTAACGGAGATGAGAATGTTGAGATGGATGTGTGGAGTGACAAGAATGGATAAAGTAAGGAATGAATATATTCGAGGAAGTTTGAAAGTTGCGTCTGTTACAGAAAAAATGAAAGGGAGTCGTTTGTCTTGGTATGGACATGTAATGAGAAGGGATGTAGGACATGTGACTAAAAGAGTAATGGATCTGAATTTTGATGGACGGAGAGCGAGAGGAAGGCCAAAGAAAAGATGGATGGATTGTGTAAGGAATGATATGAAGGAGAAAGGAGTAAATGATGCCGTGACGTCTGATAGGGGAGAATGGAAGAAAAAAACGTGCTGCGCCGACCCCAAATAGAATGGGACAAGGGCAGGAAAATGATGAGTGAAATTCCGCAGACGTGGATATAGTCTAAACATGATATCATAAACAGCAACAACTCTAAATAGACCGTTTTATTTTCACATTTGCTTTATTGGTTTCCATGTAAATTGCATCAATTAAGGTAACTGCCACTTAGTAAATGAAATCCTAGTAGAACCTATAGTTGTGTACAACTTATCAAATAGCCAGATCAAATCTTAGTTTAAGATCAGAGATTATATCGGGCTCACAGAAACGGCAACCAGAGTAAAGTGATTGTCAGACAGTCTAATCAAATTAAATGATCATTTATCAATATTTTCTCTTATATTTTCTAGCCATGATGGAAACAAGGAAGCGATCCATCTCCTTTAAAATCGCCGTGCAATCTACATCAAGAATCATAAACGTTGTACATTCGTTCCTCGATCCTGACAGGTACAGATAACTATCTTTCATCTGACGTCCAGTTAGAAAACCAGTTGACGTTAGTTAACTTGTAGTTATGCGTTAAACTGAGCTATCCTTCAGGGGTCATTAGAACCGGAAGAGTTAATTTAGATATCGGTCTTAATCGATTGAAAGACGTTCGTCTCTACATAATTATTTTGACTAATATGATGTTTCAAGGTGGATTTGTTTGCATGGCCAGAGATCTCAGAAGCTAGAAAGGTACGGAAGGAGAAAGAGTACGTATTTTCCCAACAGTAATCATCGTATGAAGGATATATTGTCACGATACTTCACATACATGGAACTTAAAAACATTACTGACGGAATTCGGTTGTATCATTAGATACCCACACCTCTCTCCGCATTCTCGAGATAAAAGGTGACGAACAGACAGGCGGATAACGAAGTCCAATAGGATTCCGTCTTTTCCTTTTGAAGTAAGGAACTATAAAATAATAAAAATCCCAAATCTATAAGAAAAAACGAAGAACTGTAGAAAGATTATGTTATGACAGTTAACAGATTCATTCAACCGTATTATCTCGTTGAAACATTTCTCATTTCCTCCTGCCAATTTTCTTATTTCATTCATAAATAAATCAAATCAATCGGGTAGCGGGAAGAAGGTTCAAAATTGACTGGCTGCATTTGTTACGGTTGACAGAACATTGAACGGTTTAAATGAAGTTATAAAGTGCTAGAAACGTTGCTTAGGTATTTTCAGTAAAATACTAAACCTGAAATGCTAAACTCTACTGCAGTAGCCCAAGTAATGAAGATTGGCAGTCACTACTGCCAATCTTCATTACTTCGGCTACTGCAGTAGAGTTTAAAATAGTTAAATTCTTTTAGGTTTACTATATATAAACTTAAACTCAAAGCATTTATTTCAATTAGACTATTACGGGCACTTTTGAATGTCAAGAAACAAAATGACTAAGCTACAGTCCCAGTCACAAGGCATAATCAAGGCATAACTTGTGGAAGTACTGTAGTTAGCCACTCCAAAGCGTTGATCTCTATCGAGAAAAATGGGCAAGAAACTCCATGGACAGTCTTTAAAATTATAATAAAATATTCTGGTATTTTTACTCAGCATTAGTTTGATATTGTGTTTTACGTTGCACAGAAACTTTACCTCATTGGTCTAGTGTTCGAAATCGCGACTGCCAAGCGATGAGGTCTTGGGTTTGATTCCCGGGTTGGAACAAGTGTTATCGGGTTTTCCCCACCGGATTTTTTAGTAGCAACCACGGAGTCTGGATTTGTCGCCAATTGAGGTCAATAGGCCTCCTCCTATTTTATAGGACATAAAATATCTGGCAAAATTTGGGTGTTCTATTAGGTTCACCTTTGTTTAGCCCTTCAGTGATTACAAGCGTGATGATATCATATTTAAAGAGCAGTTTCCAAAAACGTATATCCAATGTATCTGTACATCGCCATTCACCAGGTAAACAAATCGCTCTAAATTATTTCCCGGATCAATCCAGATGGAAACATCTTGCACATAGTTGTCTAAACTACATCCTATGCTACTACGGAGCTCGGCAGTTATCCGCTAACGAACGCGCGGCGACAGCGCAATCTCCGGTTCTTTGCGGCTCAAGCTAACTAGACTGTATCGATGGAATTCTGAAGAGGGAAAAGCTGGGATTTATATTGCTTACACTGTAAGTAGAAATATAGAAATAGAAATATATTTACTCAAAGTTCAAATAATTGGCACTATAAATACAATTTAAATCCTAGAAATAATGTTGGTATATAACAAAATTTCAATGCCTGTACTAGGTTAAGTTAAACCTGTATCACAGGCGGTATTTTCTAATAATTAGTGTTAGGACAGTAAATTTCTTAACAATATTTAGATAACATTAGTGAAAAAGGTTAACTTAGTATGTATGAGTTACAATTATGATATATATTTTTAAACCTATTATAAGATACGAACAAAAAAAAATAACATTTATAAGATTACCAAGAAAAAGTGTAAATACAATAATATAAAGAAAAACAAGGTAGCACTTCATTGCAAATAGTAATATGATTGCCAGCAGTATTAGAAATTATGCAAGTAAATAAATATTTCAAAACAAAACAAAAAAAAATTTTGTTGCGGCCGAGAATTTGCTTAGATAGGGTAAAAATCAACGGAAGTCTGGCCTAGTTGAGTATGACGCACAAGGTGGGCACCTAGTCATAGTTCACGGAGTTTATGTATCGGTGTTCAGCTATTTTTCTAGCAGGGCAATCTGCGTCTCCCGTTTTGTGATCACTGGGTTTTTTAAAGCGTGAGCAAGACGCGCATCTCGGGGTGTCACCTTTCTTCGTGCATTCAGACATGATATGACCAGCTTCACTACAGTGACCACAAGTAGGATTTACCTCTCTGCAAGACTTTGCTGCATGGCCATACTGTTGGCATTTATAACACCTCGTGACTAATGTAAACTCTCTAACAGGGCAAGATGTCCAATTTATAAAAATCCTTGTTTGAGGTATTAATATTTTTCGTATATTGGCCGGAACTTCAATAATGTAGTTACAGGTCGCAGCTTCTCGCTTCCCAGATTTGTGGCTTAATTTTAAAGAGGTCAGAAAGGATTCCAAAGACATCGCTGGTATCTTATCGGCTACATTCTGTTCAAAAATGCATTTAAACACCTCATTTTCAGAGAGGGATGTCGGCACACCTACAACCACGATTCGGGGTTTACGCTTGTTGGGTTCGTCAGCGGTAAGTCCAGCTGTGGAGAGTTGAACTGCACTCTTTAGTTTATCCGCATCTTGTTACGTCTCGGTACTAATTATTACGCCACCGTTCTTTGTTTTTCGGACACTACGTACGTGCAGCTTCATTTGCTCGGGACGTATGATTTTTTTCACCAGTTCTTTTGTTTCGTCACTTGTTTTCAACTTATCATCGAGATAAATGGCGACAGAGTTTAAATTATTCGGTCGAATGAAATGGTTAGATCCTTTTTTCACAACATCGGCAAAAGAAGTATTCTTCGCAGAACAAGAGTCCAGAAACGTTTGCTTGAGGTCCGAAAAATGCTCTGTTAGGTCGCGTTGATGTTTCAGGGTATCGATCATGATATCTGCGTGAATGGCCCTTTGCTTCAGCGACTGGTATAGAACAGCCATTTGTGACGTACCAGATTCGACTTTACAGCAGAGGTTTGTGATTTTCAATTTCTGCTCCGTATTGAGTTTCCCATCCGCGGCAATAGAGCAAACTTCATTTAGGTACTGCTGGATGGTGGCCATCCATCGTTGGATTTCAGGCGTTGAAACAATAACATCTGCTGGATTTTGTGACGGCGAGGCGGAGCGTTGCGCTGGCCCCCTTGGATTACAGGGGCTGTTTTTCATTTTGTTTTAGTGTTAAAGGTTCACTGTTTTGTGTGCATTGTCCACTAAAACTACACACTAAGCAAGAATACTTTATACATTACGACATTAAAATTAAGGCGGTCAATATTATTAAATATTGCTAATAAACACGTCTGTACACTGTGAGTGCGCAATATATAAAAATCAATAAATAAAAGTAAAAGATAGTTGGTAAAACGATGTATTGTAAAGGCTTTAAATTGAGTTTTTTGGACGAGCTTATAGACACTTGAACACAACAAATTCAGGAATGTCCAGGCTTGATAAGTTTTTGAATTTGGTTCGTAAGAGCCCTCTTAGGACTCCTGGTTTGTTAGAACTTTATAATTTACAAAAAAGCATCGATAGCTTATTTTGTTTTACATAGTTCAATATTGTGTTGCGCATTGGAACAGCTTCTACATATTATGGTTAAAACAGTTGAAAATCAAACTTAAAGCATTTATTTCGGTGGACGCCATCATGCGCGTGAGAGCCCTTACGACGGGGGCTGCAGTGTCCAGGGGTGGGGTTGTCGTGGCGGTGTCTCTCGACATCGCTAACGCGTTTAACACCATGCCTTGGAGCTGCATCAGGGAGGCACTCCAATACCACCGGATGCCGACCTATCTTCGTCGTGTGGTCGGGGCATATCTGACGGACAGGGCCGTCATATACCCCGGTCGCTCTGGAGAGTGGAACCGGCGAGAGATGTCGTGCGGTGTCCCACAGGGATCGGTCTTGGGGCCGCTCCTGTGGGACATCGGTTACGACTGGGTGCTGCGCGCCGACCTCCCCAGCGGCGTCAGTGTAGTTTGCTACGCTGACGACACGCTCGTCCTGGCTCAGGGGGGTCGCACCAGGCGGCGGCCGACAATATGACACGCGGGGTTGCGATAGTCGTGGAGAGGATCCGGCTACTGGGTCTCGAGGTGGCCTTGCACAAATCCGAGGCCATGGTTTTTCATGGCCGCGGAAACACGCCACCGTCGGGATCCCAGTTGATGGTAGGAGGGGTTCGCATCGGCGTCGGGTCGACGATGAAGTACCTGGGAATCGTCCTCGACAGCCGGTGGAACTTCGTCGAACACTTCCGACGTTTGGCTCCCAAGCTCGAGCGGACGGGGGCTGCTTTCAAGCGGCTCCTGCCCAATCTCAAGGGGCCAAACGCCTCCTGCCGTAGGCTCTATGCCGGAGTCGTGCGGTCCATGGCCCTTTACGGGGCCCCAGTATGGGCGCGTTCTTTAGGGCGGCGCGCCGCCCACTATCTGAACGCGCCCCAAAGGGTGGTGGCCATACGGCTTGTCCGGGGCTACCGCACGATCTCCGGCGAGGCAGCAAGCCTCCTTGCCGGACTGCCACCGTGGGATCTGGAGGCGATAGTCCTTGCGCGCCTGTTTGAGTGGCGCGCGGAGGCACTACACCGGGGGGAAAACCCACTGCCGCGGCAAGTTGCCGCTCGGCGGGCAGACCTCCGGTGCGATCTCATGGTGGCATGGAGAGAGCGACTGTCGCAACCCCGTGCAGGGCACGCTACAATAGTGGCGGTAAGTCCCCTCTTTGAGGAGTGGCTGGAGAGGCGTCATGGCGTCCTCACCTACCGCCTGACGCAGGTCCTCACCGGACACGGAAGTTTCGGGAGGTTCCTGCACATCATCGGGCGGGAGGAAGCGCCCGGGTGTCACCATTGTGACGATCGCCCGGAGGACACGGTGGAGCACACAGTGGCGATCTGCCCGGCTTGGGCGGAGCACCGCCGTGCCCTCGTAGAGGCGATCGGCGGCGGCGATCTCTCGCGTCCGGCCCTGGTTCAGGCCATGGTCCGGAGCGAGAGGGAATGGGAAGCGGTCACCACCTTCTGCGAAGCAGTAATGTTAGCGAAGGAGGTGGCCGGGCGTTTGAGGGAGAGAACATCTGCCCAACCCAGCCGCCGCGGGAGACGCCCATGGCGCCGGGCGCCGCGAGACGACTTCCGGCCACCGTAGATGCGGGCCTGTGGGCGGTGAGCAATGGGTAGTTCACCGTCCGTCCGTCGATTGACGACAGGCCGTGTCGACGGCGCGTTCGTGTTTCACGCGCGCCTCAAAGAGAGTCAGCAAAGCAGAGGGGCTTGCCAGAGCCTCTGCCTGCCGGGGTTGCGGGTTGTTCGAAAGAGATACCGCGGCCTCGGAACGTAAAGGGCAATAGAAGAAACATGGGTGGGTTTTAGTCAGTACAAGTCTGACATGCCCCCCCGCTCCACCCAGAGCGGGGGAAGTCATTGGATGATTTCCCACCCGAAAAAAAAAAAAAAAAAAAAAAAGCATTTATTTTAATTAGACCATTACAGTCACTTTTGCCTGGGCCCATCCCGAAGCGTTGATCTCAATGGAGAAAAATGGGCAAGAAACTCCATGGACACTCTTTTAAACATTCAACACAACCATTGTATAATTTATAAGAACATTACAGTTAGACAGACACAAATTGCAACTTTTTTTTTCTTAATATCAACATACATTACATAGATAACAATCGTTTGATTAATATCTCGTTTCATCTCATTCCCCAAATCCCACTAGAATAAATCTGCCTCAGAAAAACAAAGTAGGTCAGACAATTCAATGAAAATACACATTTCTAGTCTCCCACCCCTTATCACTTCCACTTACTGAGGCAACTATTTCAATCAGTATGCCATTAAACACTTACTCCCCGGCTGTCTTGACCTATACCCATACATCACGTCTACTACCCGCCCCACCGTAATCTGATTTCGGCTAGATTTAACCAGGTCTGGGATATTTGGTAGCGTCCCACGAAATAGGCACTTTGGCTAATAAATCGGGTTAGATTGTGTTATCGTTCTTATCTATGTTTCGAGGTTCGAACTCATTTGTCAGTATTGGGATTTGAATTTGGAGTTTCATGATAAAGGACTTGTTAGTGTGTTTATATCTTGTGTGAATTAATCAGTTTATTTACAAATAAGTACTAAGAAGAGCTCAGTGCAAAATAGTAATAGCTGATTGGGTCAATCTTTAAGTTAATTCTTTTTTTTTTAATGTCGGACTTCCATATTTGGTTAGTATTACAAAATGCTTTAAAACCTATGTTAGCAGTAGATAAGCTGCGCTTGTCTACGCACTTTGAGACATGGAAGAAACTTGGTATATAATGGCCCACCCATTAAATACCAAGTTTAAAAAAAGTACCTTAAGCCGTTGGTCCCGCCTTTTTTTTACCTACGGTAACAGATTGTGACCCGAAAGTCTGACAAAGAGTCTTTTAATGGGGTATCGCATTACCCAGTACTAACTGGGTTGTGAAGGTCAAATAAGCAGTAGCTCCATCTAATAATGGTAAAGCTGCATCTGGTTAGACTTGAAGCCGATCCCAAAAAGTTAGGAAAAGGCGGCATGTTTTTGTGAAAAAAGACAGTATTTAATTCCCGATGCATCTTCAAAAGCAACCACGAGTTGTGAAACTTGTGAAGTTAAATATAATATATTGAGAGTAAACAGTATCAAAATTAACAACCATAAATATTAGTTACACTATATCGCTCTATCTAAAAAAAACACCCAAGATAATTTCAGTCTAAAATACACCCGAATCCAATTCTCCCGGGAGAACCCTTTTAATAATTGATCACGATACGTAAGTACTTGCGATATATTACAGAAAAATATCTTCGCAAATTATAATAAATTGTTGTGAGAATTCGTCGGACAACTAAAGCTGCTTCTCCACTCCAACCGGCGGCCAAGCTACAGATATGTATCTTCTGTTTTTCTCTCTCTCCACCGCGAATATTATGCCAAGAACGGACGAAGCAAAAGAAGTTTGCAAAGATCGTAACAGGTGGCGTTCTGTGGTTTCTGTCTACCTCCTTTATTGTTTTTGAATGGAAATTCATCAAATCGCGTTACGTGTCGCGGGTTCGATCCCCGCACGGAACAATTTGTATGACTGGTAGTTGTTTCAGGTCTGACTGTTTGTGTATGTGAGTCTAAATGTTCGTAAACGCACCCACGATACAGGAAAAATTCCTAGTGTGGGGCAATATACCTAAAAAAAAAACAAATAACTTCTGTCATTCGGGGCGGAGTGAAAGGGAGTGTCAATCTTTTACTCTCGTTTGACAGAATATGAAGAAATGCTAAGGAGTTTTGAACAGATGAGCACACATACCTACAAACCCTGCTTTAACCCCTTCTCCTCATTTAACTTTACCGGATTCGGGAAAAAAGAACCGCGATGGTAATATGGCAAAAAAAACATTCAATGTTGAAGTGGTCGTATGGCCTAATACAAATACATCGCCGACACAAAACCGTCGCTCATTAATCATCATAGAACAGAACAGACGATGTATCTAACTACTATAAAATTAGTGGCTATCAAAGTGATTGAGGTTGTTATCTGTTTTATTATTTCTATATTAAGTACAGTGAGGTGAAACGATGGATGACGGATGAATTTCTGGCCTAAATTCTGAGAACAAAATAAATAATCTCGGTTTGTTCCGTCGATCAAGTTCTAGGTTATATTTCCTATAAACAACAGGCACTACATAACACATATATTTTAATAGAATTTTAAGTAAATTAGGTATTTCTTTCAATTTTGAAGGTATTTACAAAGTTTCGTGTCTGTCCTTATTTAACCGTCGACATTTTAACATGAGTAGGCGTTAAAAATATATGGGTGATTAAATGGGCTACAATCAAATTTCAGATCAATCGGTTGGGAGAAACTGTTTTAAAATTCAGTTGCAAAATTCCACTTTATCATGAAATTGGTGCTTTAGTTACCCACAGCCCAAGGACCTCTAACTTGACTTAACATGTCGTCGACAAAAATATTCCTTAGGCATGCTGGTTTCCTCACTATGCGTTCCTTCTCCAAAGCAACCTGATGATCCATAGATCTCTTGATAATTAAAGAATACGCACATGAGGGTGAAACATTAGATCCTGTATCAAACCCACCACTTTCCTTTTTGGTTTAATGTTTTAATAATTATTCTGCTATTTGGCAAAGAGACAAATCCAACAAATCAAAAACTATAAAAATCGGTCCAGCCGTTCTCGAGTTATATACAGTGTTCGAACAAATCTGACTTTGTTTTATACGTTAAAGATTAAAGCACCCATAATAATTACGTGATTGACATTATAAAAACAATATATATTTACGCTTGTCAATTAATGTAATTTGTTTTTAAACACGTCAATAAAAAATGTTTTCATTCACTGAGCGCTGTGTTGACAGCCATGTAACCGCTTGATGATTGCAAAATGTATTAAAAATTATATATTTTTTTTATTCTATATAATTACAACTAGCAGTTCATAAAGTCTATTAAGTAGGTGTACGAACTCCAACTTTCTGGAGAAATGTTAGTACATAGTTAAACAAATAGATAGTTGGCAATTTGTTGAGTATCTCACTGTAGCTATTGACTTACGATATATGACTTCAGGTCAATAAACGGCTCGTAACTTGTAATTTGCATGAGACATAAACACTGATTATCACAACTATAGAACAGCAAACAAGTCTAAGAAACGAACTTAACGGAAGAACAGTACATATTACCACTGGTAGCAAGTAATCCTACTAATATTATTTTACTAGCTTTCGCCCGCGGCTTCGCCCGCGTTAAATTTGGGGTAACACAGTTCCCCTTGCGCCTTATTGATTTATAATAGCAATGCTAACTTTTCCCTTTTCTTTCATCACAATCGGTTTAGCCATTAAAACGTGAAGAGGTAACAAACAAACAAAGATTTTGATGAATTTTGGTACAGAGATAGTTGGGAACTAGGAGACGGACATAGGCTAATATTCTTTATAAAAAAAGTGGGATGTGAGGGAGAAAGAGAGAAAAAAGGGGAAAACTTAGCTTTGCTATTACAAATCAATAAGGCGCAAGAGGAACTGTGTTACCCCGAATTTAACGCGAGCGAAGCCGCGGCAAAAGCTAGTTATACATAAATGCGAAAGTTTTGAGGATGGTTGTATGGATGTTTGTTACTCTTTCACGTAAAAACGGCTGAACAGATCTTGATGAAATTTGGCACAGAGGTAGAGGAATAACACAAAAGATATATTTTTTTTTCAATATCAAGCAGGCGAAATCGCTGGCGCCAGTTAGTAAAGAAATAAATAAAATACAAAACAAGTCGATAGTATACATTTTATCCAACTCCATTCGTTGGTAAAAGGCTAAGCAAGTGATATCAAGGGAAAAATGTGTAAATGTTATCTCTTTTGTCCGAATTGCTAATCAAAAAAATCAAAAAAAGAAGATATTTACTAAAATTGCAACCAATATTTAAAAGAATTCCAAAGACGCAGGGTAAACCTATTTACTATTATCGAAGCTTATTGTTGCCCACTACACGTCTAACCTGATTTCTCCTCCATTTCTTCTGATTCAAAGGGAAGCCACCGAGAATTGGCCTACATTTCATTAATAATGAATACATTATGTATTGTGATAGTACAATAGTGTCTCTATGTAAATTCTGTAGGACATAGTGTTGCTGGAATGTTTTAGTTAATGTTAATGGATGTATGTATGTGGGTCTTGGGTTTTCTCTTAGGATGTAGAAGTATGGGAGACTTGGTATGTAGGTTGCATGTATATGCATGTATTGCGAACTCTCTTTATATAAATATGTTGCTATATGAATGAATGCTTTTTTTGTGGATGGGAAATCATCAAATAGATAACGTCCCGGGCTCTGGGCCGAGTGGAGGGAGTATCAGAATTTTACTATACTACTTTAAGCCCACCCATGTTTCTTTTTTTGTCCTTTATATTCCGGGGCGCTGTATCTCTTTCGAACAACCCGCAACCCTGGATGAATGAAAGCTGTGATGACTGCCTCAAGTGATCGCAGAGTACAGACTTAAGAATATGATTTTAATTTATCGATACTTCTACACGTTCCTAAGGGTGTTGAAAGAGAGACAGATCAATAACCAAGTGATCCGATAAGGGTTTTGTTCTTTAAATAGACTCCGGAAACATGTTGGCGGGCTAAAGAAACCCTGTTCTGTGGGGATTCCTAGATGATTCTACCCCGGAGTGTAAATGTGGTGTTGCTCCACAAACAATGGGACACTTGACATCAAGAGACACCTGTCCTGTGCTTGCACACCACAGGAGCTAATGGACGCTACTGAAAGTGCCTAACACTTCGCCAATTTTTGGGCTGACTCAATTTAGGTCTCGTTTATTTCTTTTGAAGGAGTAGAAGGTTCAAAGGTTTGAAAACAGGGATACCTGAGTTTGGAAATGTAATCCAAATCCTGTTCTTATTTGGTTTTGAGACAGATTAACGTGAAGATTCCCAAGATTTTAGACCGCGATTAACTCGGCCCGCCGCACCTTACTTACCTAATAGGCTCCGGTAATTTAGTAAGTACCGTCGCATCGGTACAAAAGCAGCAGAATTTTGAGAAAAAATCTTAATATCTTCTTGACGACACGCGCAGTGGCTGAGCAATCGACTGCTGCGCTGCGTGACGCAGGTTCGATTCCCACACGGTACAAATATTTGCATGACCTGCAGATAGTTGTTTCGGGTCTTTCTGTTTGTGTATATGAGTTTTAATATTAGTAAACGCACCCACGATACAGGAGAAATTACTAGTGTGGGGCAACGTTTTATAAAAAAAAACTCAATTTGGAAAAAATAACTGAATCTATGTCAATCTCCCACGTAAATAAACAATACTACAAAAGACAGTACAAAGATAATAAATACACGAAATCAAGGTCAATGCGTAGGCAATATTTGCTGGCCAAACATAAAGTATTGACAGCTCAAATAAAGCGAAAAAGGAAAATTAGAGGATGATAAATTAAGATTGAACGCGTAGGCAGAACCTTTGGCTGAGGTCAGTGACCTGTGACCGACTCAGTTTTGAGAGCTTCATACTTTATCATTTCAATATTTTAGGTACCGAAGTGAAAATGAAAACTGATCAATGGTTCTAATAAAAGAGAATATTTTATTTCTAAAATATTTTATGCTGTCAATTATTTGTTTTACTGCTTATATAAGATAAGATCATAATTATCTGTACTAATATTATAAAAAGAATTTTTGTTTTTGTTTGTTTTGTACCGAATAGATTCCGAAAATACTAGACTAATTTAACCTATTTTTCGTCAAGAGAAAGGTAATTTATCAGAAAGTATCATAAGCATATAATTACTCTGCAATACATAGGAGCTAAGCAGCGTTTAGAAACACTGGGTACAGGTAACTTTCCAGTACCTAGCATTTCTTCCAGAAAACAATAATATTTGAATATTTTACTTTATTTTGTTTTTTCTACAAACGTCTTTTAACATACACAAACAGCCAGACCCGTCACGAATATCTATAAACCGTACAAAAATGTATTAGTACCGTGCGGGAATCGAACCTACAACACACAGCACAGCAGTCAATCGCTCAACCACTGCGCCAACCGTGTCTTAAAATATTGTTAACCGCTGCACCGTATTCATTCCGTCGCTAACAAAACGGAGGCATTTTATCGCGACAATATAAAATGCATGTGACATGATACGGGTGTCGGCATACGGGGTGACATGTATGTGATACTGTCGGTTACATTGTTTATTATCACTGCATAAAGATTCTTTTATTTTTATCAGTGACAATTGGTAAAAAAACATACTAAAGTGTATTATATTACGGTTCCATTTTCAATTAACAAACAAAGTAACCTTAACATATTCGTCTTGTTATTTGTATGTCATAGCCATTTTACTCCAAAACTCTTGGCACCAAATTCTGCCGCACTAACTAAAAGTGCAGTAAGGAAGTTCTTACAAATAACCTCCTTACTGACTTTTAGTTAGCGGCGGCATTATTTCCATCATATACATATTAGGTAGGAGGTTGGTTAAAATCTGGAGAGTACGTGTCTTCTATGTACTACTTATACACAAACAAAATATGAATCTTTGAAAAAATATAGGAAACGATATATCGATAGTTACGGTGAGGTGTTTTACATAAAAATGATAACTTTTTTTCATAACAGTAACGCCTATAACTATTTAGTAATCTGTGGTAACGCTTACAGACTCATAACAGTAGGTATAATAATTAAATTGCTTATTACAAGTTGTCACAGATAAATAAAACATTATTCCTTTCAGTGAGAGAGAGAGAGAGCGAGAGGAAGTCCAAAGAAAACATGGATGGATTGTGTCAGGATATGGAGGATAAAGGAGTAAATGATACCGTGACGTCTGATAGGGGAGAATGGAAGAAGAAAAAGTGTCTCGCGATCCCAAATAGAATGGGACAAGGGCAGGAAAATGATGATTACTTTCAGTGAAAGTTGCTTGCTCGTAGCATAAGCTACATAAAATACAGAAAAGAATATCCTATCTAGCTATCTATTCCCAAGAAAAACATTCACTTCCAAGCCATTAACATTTCAAGCAACTTGAGATAAACTCAAGTAGTGTTCCACACACATTACACTAACTTAGTGCCGAATAATTCGATTTGCTTCCATTGTGATTGTACTCTTCTAACGAAATGTGCGGAGGAAGTAGAATAAGTACTCTTTCCGAATAATTGCTTGCCAGGACAGATCGTGTTTGGACTACTGTTATTTATGTTAAGAAGCTCTAAAGTTCTAGAAAGTTCTGCTCTTGTTCTGAAGTGTCTGTAGATGTGTGATAGATTTGTTTGCATCTTGCTTTACAATTTGTGAACTACATATTTTCTGAGAAATATGAAGATTGTTGTCGGATTCTATCAAGAATAGCGTGCAGAAAAATTAAGATTTTTGTTACCCTTGCTGCTATTTCTTCTTTGTTTTCACTAGATCAGAATTTTATATATGAAAATCTGAGAAATTGAATTTGTACCACTTCCTGTTACCGATATTTCGAATTCTTGCACTTCTTTTTCGCATGTTTAGTTTGGACCACAATGCATGGTTAGCTGAATGATTTAATTCTAAATCTAATATGGCGGACTCCCAAAACTGGCGTACTAGATTTTTTTCACCAAGATTTGAGTAGCAAATGAAAGAAATTCCTGAAAATATCGGGCAAGTGTATTTTTAAACTATAATATTTATTGTTTGTTATAGACGCCAACTAAGTTGCACCCACAAATAAACATATATATATATAACTATGCAGACTGGGTTCAGTCGAGTATGTTTGCAGAAACACTTCAACAAAGCTAACAACAGCTTACATTCAAGACTCTCAAACCAACCGAGAGTCCAAAGAATCTTTACCGTAAGAGCGTATAAATACAACCAATCTATGGCCCCTATTTAGTTTACCCCAGTTCCCAGTGAAAGTCGCATTTTCCCACATTAGGGAGAGGCAATCTAGCTACTCATAGCGCCCCTCTGATGTCTCATTTCACGCACGGTCACAGTCATAACTTGGCGTAAAGTAACGGAAAATTGCTTCTAAGGCATCTCACACTACTTCGTTGGATCGTCGCTTCAAAATCATAAGGCAGGCTACACACCAGAGCATGCAGCAGGAAAGAAAATGTGTTAAGAAATAAATAATGACCATAAATTAATTTGTTTTATAAACCAGTAGCCGGGTTGGAGGTCAGATAAGCAACTGTATTCATTAGGATTGTTAACCGAAAGTGGATGATGATATATTTTTTTTTGGGTTCCGTACCTTTAAAAGAAAAAAATCGGAATCTTTATAGAATCGCTTTGTTCTCTGTCAAAAACCTTTCTTTTCAGATCGCGTACTCAAGTCTGTGGTGCCTTGAAGCTGTGCAAAAATAAACCGAATATTAATATGGCCGATTATGTCGCAAGTGTTTGCGGAAACTTCGATGCGCGAGTCAGACTCGCTAGGTGTTTATTTTTTTTTAAATTTCGCAATGTTCGGCCTGCTTTAGTGTATATGAGTACACGTGCAACCCACGCTGTCAGACTTTTTTGGGTTTATATCTGTTCTTTTTAGGAAAATGTTGTTTCAGGATGGTGGCAGTAAAAAAGTTCTCAATACGTAAATGGTTATGTTTTTGTTTATTTTAAAAGTTGGGTACTCTCCACAAAATTGTTAAACTGAAAAAAGCTGTAGTAATAAAACCTGTTGAAAACATAAAATAAATACGAAATCGTATATTCTCGACAGTACTTTGAAAAACATTTTTTTAATCCAACTTTAACGGTCAAATGTTTGTTTCATCAGACCTTGAAGACGAATAAAAAAAGATAACACTTAAGGCCAACATTCGCCACAAAAATCCTAAAACCCCATAATTACGGCCACACAAACCACAACACCACCATTCGGCTGACCCTAAATCGCGACAGGACTACCCATCATGTCTAATGACGACACTTTGCGGTCGCACATCCGCAACTTCGTCGCTAGTTTGCGCACCGCTTAATGGGGTAATGGAAACGTCGGAAAATTGCCTCGACTCCGTCTTATCGAAGATATATAGAATTTTTATTGGTCATATCCGTTCGGTTGCCCTTGCTTGTTAACTTCGTTTTATCACAGATTAACCGGTAATTAAATCGAAGCTGGGTTTATTTATTTTTAGATCGCCGTTCTTGCTTCAGCGCTATAGTGGATTAAGGGATTAAGGTCTGTTTGTGATTAACTGGTAAGGTGGCTAAGTATCCTATGGAGGAAGTAATAAAGAGATGGATCACTGCTAAAGATTTTTATGATGAACGTAGCTTTGTGGTTATGACTATTTTTATCTGTTCACGTCTTAATGTTGATATTGCTTTGCTGTCCTTTATAGCAGGAGTACACTTATTATTAATATTGACGCCAGGTGTAATGTATGTTAAATTCGCAAGTTAAACATCACCTGTAATTCTGTAATCTGACTTTGTAAACATATCTTAGAAGTTAAATTTGACTCACTTTCTGTTTTCCGATTGAGTTCACATTTTGCACACTGGTTTAGTTTGATAAATGGTGAACTAAGTGATCATCATTCAAAATCCAATATGGCTGACGCCTACAATATGGGTGTTAAATGAAAATGGTTTGCTGGGAATAAAACTAGAAAGTGTGTATGTCTGTTTTTTTTATTCTACTTCAGGTAATTTTATCTTCTTCTTTATTGTGTGATGCCTAAACTGGTGTCAGAGATTTTAGGTAGTCTGATTTTATTAAACATGCCATGGAGACATTTAGTGACTAGGAAGTGACAAAGGGTGATTTAGGAGACTATCTATACTAGTAGTATTATAAAGCTGAAGAGAAAGAGTTTGTTTGTTTGTTTGTTTGTTTGAACGCGCTAATCTCAGGGACTACTGGTTGGAATTGGAAAATTCTTTTAGTGTTGGATAGTCCATTTCTTGAGGAAGGCTATAGGCTATATAACATCACGCTACGACCAACAGGTGCTGAGCAGCGTGGGTGAAACCGCGTGGAACAGCTAGTCTTTTATAATGACGTTCAAAAAGTGCTATTCATCAGCCTAATTTAATTAATTGTCATTTTTTAGGGTTCCGTACCTCAAAAGAAGAAAACGGAACCCTTATTGGATCACTTTGTTCTGCGTCTGTCTATCAAGACTCCTTTATTTATGGAACGCGTGAAGGTATCGAGTTGAAATTAACACCATATATTCGAGTCTGTGGTCTAAGTATCTCTAAGTCTACGCAGTCGAAAAAAAAGAGGTTAAGGTAAAGAAAAAGGCCATAAAGGTATGGCCGTTTATGTCGCAAGTTTGTACTGAACCCTCGGTGCGTGAATCTGACTCGCTCTTGGACGGTTTTTTTTTTCATCGAAACAAATGAATATTCGATGTTATATTTAAAGGTGCTTTACTTACAATATACTTTTACGAAATGGAAAAAAGTTTTCATCGTTGACAGTTTCTAATCCGTGACGTGAGCGAAGTCGCGGTCTGAGCTATTTATTTTATAAATGAAGTAGTGAATGCATTATTCAACACTGTCAACTCTAGTTTCCGGGAGACAGTGAAATAGTGCTGCCGTTTGATGCACAGAAAGTTGGTAAATATTTCATTTGAAATTAAAAATGTATGAAACTAAAATATTGCTTTTTGCGTTTGCCATATTCTTGTAGCATTTAGTATTAAAACGTTTTATAAGTCTACTAACTTCCGCCTGTGACTTTGTCCGCGTGGCAAAGTTACTTTGGGGTAACTTTAACCCGCGTGATGATCGAAAAAAAAATCTTTTTCTCCCCTTTTCTTCCCCCTTTCTCACTTCTTTTTTATGATGTGTATATTCGTCTATCGTACAAAAAATCATCAAAATCGGTTGGGCCATGTATGCGTGAAGACATAACAAACCAACTCATTTTTATAATATTAGTAAGTAATCCTTATCGGATTTGACAAAAAAAAATAACGAAAATGCCTTATTTCGTATTTTTTTAAACGTTGTTTAAACTCTTGGAATTTCTCCTGTATCGTAGGTCCGTTTACAAACATTTTAACTCACATATACAAAACTTCGTAGACTAGTTTAAGTGATAAACTAGTCTACGAACCTGAAATCAACACTTCATAATCATCTGCTTATGAAGTGTTTCAGTGTGGGATTCTAGATGCAACAGTAGTATCCATGAAGCTACTGCCTATCTGACTTCTACAACCCAATTAGTACTGGGCAATACAATACCCCTTGGTAGGTCTAAAATTATCTCAATATTATAAACTCGCCCTCTATTACATGGAAATTATAATATAATGACCGAAACGTGGGTATTTCAACCCTGACCTTTCACGATTACAATATAATATAATGTCGTATAAAACCAAAAACATTTTTAGAAAACAAAAACTTTTTTTTTCTTTAAAGCCCCAAAACATAGAAAAGTTCCCGAGAATTTTCTACCTGGCAGCACTATTAGCCAAAGGACACGTTACACGTGCTTCCTAATTAGGCCTTTGGGGATAATTAGAAGTCCAAGGCTGGACCACTTTGCTGAAAAGATAGCTCTAAAACACCCATATAAGGTATAAAACATACTGCGAAAAAGCACTACGTAGTCATGTGAGTACATTTATACGTATAATAGTAGACATAAAAAGATCTTAAGTATGTATACACATAAACATTACCTAAAATGGTGTTTTTACGGCGTCTTTAGGGGTAATGTTTTTATATAATGGTAGAATATGAGACGAACTTCATATTGAATACTTACTATAAAACGGAAAACTTTACTTTTAAAAGAAACAACGAGACTAGACTCAAAGAAGTCATTTGGCAATTATGGTTTTAAAATTCAAGGTGTTCGGAAGAAACTTGTAAGAGGCCCCTTTTTTTCGAATGGGAAATCATCAAACAACTTCTCCCGCTCTAGGCTGAACGAAAGGAAGTGTCTGACGTTTTCTGACTAATACCCATCTATGTACCTTCTTTTGCTTACTTGTCTTTGGAGTGGGTGTGGAACACGAACGCGCCGTCAACACGGCTTATAAGAGCCCTTGGTCCAGCAGTGTGTGAAATTTTGAATACATGTTAAGTGTTGATAAATATGCATGGTAAATCAAGTGACGTCATCCTAAATCCAATATGGCGGACTGCATAAGATGGCGGACTAGTTATTTTTTATGCATTCTCATGTTATGGGTAGCAACATTGTTGGTGGAAGAAAGCGTGATTCCAGTTTTATTTTGAACTATCATTTAATATCCAAAACATTGAGTCACTCATATCATTAATAACTTAAAAGATTTAGGTATAACATAAAAAAGTATTGGATATTAAAGAAATAACTGTGTCTTGTAATTTGGCCGACATGCTCTGGAGTCGCGTTCCAACTACGGAACCATCGAAGCGTCTTCCATACCCTTTGGGGATTACAGGTATAATGTAATATAAAATCAACTTCAGTTTACAGAAGGAAATTAAAAAAGTTTTCTAAACCAACGGACACACAAACGTAATTATCTTATTTCTTCTAGCCGACTTCAAAAAAGGAGGAGATCGATTGCTGTATTTTTTTTGTATGTCTGTTACGCGATTTCTTCGGCGGATTATTTTTATAATCGAAAGGGTGTTGTCTCAAAGGGGCCCACGTAAATTTATCTTGTGTAGCACATATTTTTCTTTTGTGTGATAGATGACATGCTGATCTCTTAGTAGCAATTACTAACTGAATAATCGCTAAGAATTTTATGAGATACCATCATACCAAAACTAAAAGTGTTCAAATAAAATCATTTTGTTTCTTTTTTTGGCAATAAAGCTTCATATTCCAGCCATTTGCAAAATTGAGCGACAATTGCTGCTCAATTGCGCCTCCTGTCAAATTTTGACGTTTGGAATTATTAACGGTTAACCATTGATATTGAATCGATATAGGAATAAGCCACATGTTTGGCGATATCATTAGTTCATGTCACATGCAGGCAACAGTCCACGCAGGACATGAAATAAGGTGTTTCAATTTTATTACTCTTCATGCTGTAATTCATCTGAGTAGGTTTTCCTTACTGTACTGAAGTACAGGAGTCTGCAAGCGCTCTGACACCGCTGTGCTGTGGGCTCCCATGGCACAGCATCATGCTAAGTAGTGACCTACTTATCGCAGTCACGGCACACAAGATATTTTTTGTTCCATAATATGTATTTATAATGCAAAATGAATAAAAATGTTCAATGTACTTTTGTTATTTTCATATTTGTATTCATAATTGCGACTAATAAATAGTAGAATTTTTCTTTCTTTAATTTGTTATATTTTTAAACTTGGTACTACGTTCCCTTTTCACAATTTTCGTAGTTCGAGCGGGTAAAACCGCGGATATAAACTAGTATTCTAATTAATAAAGAGATGCAAACAATATTTTGTCAAGATTAAACACAAGTAAACAATAAACGTTGCTACAGTGTAATATTGCGCGACAATTGTGTATTTGTTGTTTGAACGTAAATAAAACATTTACATTGTAGTAGAGAAACTATAAACACAAGATACCATGTTTCATCAGTTCACTATAATGACTTACACAAGTTTGTTATAAGTACGTAATATGTTATTTCAGTTAGCGTATAATTTTACGAAAAATCGGCAGCTTAATTAAAGCATGGAATATATCGAATAGGACAACTTTCTGCCCTGTCTGGGACGAGACTCAAAAATCAACCTGATACAAGTGATAGGTTGAAACAAGATATCAAAAGCTACATTACCTTCATTGTTAACCCTAAACAGATCAATAAATAGATCTAAGACAAAGAGATGGTAATTGGTTCAATCACCATCATCATTGCATAGAAAAAATAAACGCAATATTTTGTGTAAAGCTACACTCAACTAACAAAAACGGATATCCAAAATACTAAAGCATAATTCCCTCAGGTCAAATGTAATAAATGGTTATTTATTCATAATATTGCGATACTGCATACTTAATTACAAAACATTCACGAGCGCTCATTTATAAATGACGATTCTCCACAGCGTACTTCATATTTATGAAAACTGAACCGGTTCGTTAGTGACTGAAATTAATTCATTGATTGCGCTGGTATGACTGTAGCATGCTTACAAGTGTAAACAGTGTAGCAGTCATTTTAATTTAATTCGGTTTTTCAAAATGTTCTGTACGCTTATACATTAAAGTCTGAAACCGTTCTACCAAAGTGGTGATGAGCGGTGCGGAGAGGAACGGTGCGGTTCCCGACCAATCACATCAATTGAAATCTATATCACGTCTCTCATCTCTTCTGTGATTGGTTAGTAAGTCCGGGCCCTTATACGTCTATTTATTAGACAAAAAGAACGAGTGTTCGGAACGTATGAAGCTTTGGTCAAAACCCACCACACCACATATGATGTAGATAATGAATATACTAGCTCTTTGCCTATAAAAGTAACTTGTTGTAGTCTATGGTTCTTTTGATATTGAATAGGATTTGAAAGAGCCAGCTTGAAAAAACAGCTACCCTACCATGACGTGTTAAAGCAGAACTTATTCCGCTGAGGAAAAGGGACAGAGCTATACAGGGTGTCTAGCGCCATCTCTTTCACTCAGTGGAATAAGTTCTGCTTTAAGATGTCATGGTAGGCCTACAGTTCGTTTTAAGAATTTGACATTTATAGAAAAAGATAGCGTACCAATATCCATTGCCTTGTGAAAAATAACCTTTCTTGCTTTTCTTTTATCTTTTGTTTTAGAATATTGTTATTTAATTATTTTATCCTCGTTTACTTTGTGAAAGCCTTCAGCAAGCTAAAGTTTAATTTCTAGATAGTTGATTGGAATAATATTGAGCCTGTTATCTCTAGAATACCCTGGAGGCCTAATATTGACATTTGTTTGATTAGGGCCTTACTTTAAAGACTATTTAACAGAATAACAATTTCTGTAGAAAATGATAGAATAATCATTAAATTACACGATTATTATGTAGTTAACTCGTAAGGATATTTAGAATAAAGTAATTAATAGTGATGTTACTAAACATTGATAAATAACTTTTAATCCTAGAATTATAGCTTTTTCCTGTTTACATTATCTGAGCCAACATTAAGCTCAGGTCTACAGATATAACCAGAAATCTTCGTAATCCCATTTATGTTCCCTCAGGGGTCGTTAGGGGTAACTAAAGGAATATATCCAACATATTGACAGCTACATCCTCCTCACACCTGCGCACTGATTAAGAACCTTGACATATACAACTATGTAATACTAGGTATGCAATGCACATCTCCTCGCCTATTCACGCATCACTAACCATTTGCGTAGATTTTCATTTTCTTGAAAAACTGTATTTTATGGAAAGGAAATAGTTACTTTTCAGGTCATTTAACTTCCTCGTTGGTTGATTTTATTAGTATTTTTTTAAGTTTGAGATCCGGTCGTAATCTATGTTCATACCTCTAAGTGATATGTGGGTGCCCTCTCCAAAACGGGGAAGAAGGTGATACCACTGAGCTCAGGTAGTCTTTTTTGCGGATGGGAAATCATCAAATAACTTCCCCTGCTCTGGGGGGGGGAGTATCAGACTTGTACTGACTAAAACCTACCTATGTTCCTTCTATTGCTCTTTACATTCCGGGGCCGCGGTATGTCTTTCGAACAACCCGCAACCCCGGCAGAGCTCAGGTAGTTTTATGTATAATGGTCTCGTGTCACAATTTTAGTTTGTCATACTCCTTCGAAACGGGTTGGTTTTGTATATAAAATTGTATATGCATGTACTTACATATATTTGGTGTCTGAGAATCGGTCGTAATCTATTTTTCATACCCCTAAGCGATAAGGGTGGCTCTCTTCAGAAGGGGGCCTGAGCAGCAGTTGAAACCGTTGGGCATAGCTAGTTTCTAAATCTATACTAATATTATAAAGCTGAAGAGTTAGTTTGAACGCGCTAATCTCAGGGACTACTGGTTGGAATTAGAAAATTCTTTTAGTGTTGGATAGTCCATTTCTTGAGGAAGGCTATAGGCTATATAACATCACGCTACGACCAACAGGTGCTGAGCAGCGTAGGTGAAACCGCGAGGAACAGCTAGTATATAAATAAACTGTTTATTCAATACTGCAAAAGAAAGCCTCTATCGTTACCACAGCTAACATAAAGTTTCTCCAATAATTTCAGACCTTTCAGTTTGAAACCGATGTGAGATCTAAAATATCTATTTCATACCTAAATTATTATAGAAAGTTTAGAACGTGATATTTACATATTTTGCCTATATTTCTCAATATTCTGCTAGGAATAGTATACTGAAGCTTTTATTTAAATTTGAAAAGAGAACTGGCGTAACAAAAGTTGACGCATACAAATGGGGGTGTTAACACTTCATGATGTTGTTTGTTCGAAATAAACCTACAAAGTATGGATTTTATGTTTGAAAGCTATGGGTAAATGAGTAACAATCATTATCAGAATAGATTTCAGATCTAACTTACATGTTAAATAATATTGTTTTGGAACTGAATGAACGGAATAGACTTTACACTGTCGCTAACGGGTTTTCGTCCGTGATTTTCTACTATCGTGAGCATTGTCACCCCGTGATCATGGCTTTAACAGTTCGTGCAACAGCGTCGAAGATCGATAACTTTATAGTAATACAAAATCAAAGTATTATAGAAGATTAGCTTCCGCCAGCGTCTTCGTCCGTGTGGCATAGTTACTTTAGGCTAACGCTAACTTTAACCCACTTGATGATCGAAAATCATAGTGGCAGTGAATTTAGTATTATAATTCACTCACAATTAATAAAAATAAAAAATACATACGAATTGGAAATTTTAGCTAATGGTTTATTTTATTGGTCTTAATACAGCAAACTTTCAGTTTTCATTCAAATTCTTGTACGTATAGTCAGCAAAATAGTAACCATACTCGTCAGTCCATGAATGTTTTCGAATAAAGTTAAATATATTTGACAGAAAACAAAGAGTTAATTAAATAAATTACATCTGAGTTGAAGATGTCCGTCGGTTTCTAAAAGTTCAACTATTTCTTACGAATCTGGTTACTTATCTCTTTTGCCGACGGTACGTCATGAGTGAGTAAGCTGACGGGGTCGAGTGGCCCACATTCAGCACAAAGGCGGCTTGGATGACGATGGCGAGCAATTTACCTCTCACGCCTCTCATACAAACAGAGGCTGTGGCTGCTCGTGTTTTGACATAGCTAGTTGAATGAAAGTCAAACAGTATTAAGGTATTGGACAGCATTATTTATTTTTGCCCTGTCGACGGCGTGTTCGTGTTTCACGCGCGCCTCAAAGAGAGTCAGCAAAGCAGACGGGCTTGTGGGGGCCTACGCCTGCCGGGGTTGCGGGTTGTTCGAAAGAGATACCGCAGCCTCGGAACGTAAAGGGCAATAGAGGAATCATGGGTGGGTTTTAGTCAGTAAAAGTCTGCCACTCCCCCCCGCTGCGCCCAGAGCGGGGGAAGTTATTTGGTGATTTCCCACCCCAAAAAAAAAAGTATTATTTATTTAAAGACGACACTGTTGGAGCAATGGCTGAGCGATCGACTGCTGCGCTGGGTGTGACGGGTTCGATTCCCGCACGGAACAAACATTTTTATAGCCTACAGATAGTTGTTCCGGGTTTAGCTGTTTGTAAATGTGAGTTTAAATGTTTGTAAACAAACCCACGATACAGGAGAAATTTCTAGTGTGGCAACGTTTTAACCCTATCATGTTTTAATGAGCTCCTGGTTCGATCGTTAGAAGTTTTTCACTAACAGGAATATCAAAATGAAATTGAAGAAATAGCTGTTTAGTAATTACTAATTAATAGATTATAAGAATAACAGAAACCCCTCACATTCCACATATTATATTATACCTATTGTGCTCCAAAGTTGTTTTAGTAGCTACCTAGTTCTGACCCGACGTGTTAAACCTTGTTTTAAATTAACCTTTTCAGTAAGTGAAGTTTTTCTTCAATTAGGTTTCGGTTTACTTATAGAATTAAAGAATAATAAGACACTATCGGACGGACCTTTTCCAGTAGTAAGACTGCACTGCAGATCGCTCCAATGTTTGACCTTTTTTTTTGTTAAATAGCTCCTGTAAATCTGGGAAGTTATCATATGCTTTACTGGACAAACCTATTGGTGCCTGGAGTGAAAGACCTCAGCCAGGGGAAACAAAAACAACACCTTAAAGAAGTAGGAAGATAAAAAAAAGGTTTTCCTGTGTAATTTAACGTGCTAATTGAGTTTCTGCTGTTTCTAGGAAGGACATAACTTATGGACTCTTATTTCTACAAGGCTTCATAAAACTATTTTCTTTTAAAAGAAACTAGAGAACAAAAAAATTGCCCTAAATGAACGAATATTATAATACTATCTATATATAAATAATATACATATATTTATTTATCATCGCTGAAAAGTTTGTTTTATGTTTCATTGTGCTGCCTTGGATTTGAAAAAATACTTTTTGCATTTGTCAACCGAATTCTTGAGGACGGTCACGTCACGTTCCTAAGAAACCTTGCATAAAAAGAAACTTTGGGTGAAACCGCGGGATACAGCTAGTTTACAAAAGTTGTGTAACTGGATTAACAAAAACTGACAGTGATTAAATTATTTTATTTTTCCATAACTTCATTTTCTTAATTAACTAAAGCTTGAAATCAAAGGGTCAGTCGGAATTTGAAGTGAGCCGCATTCCATACATATTCATATCATATTTGTCGCATAATATAATAAACTAACTTGACTACTATATACCACATCACTGAAGCCTCCAAAGACACTATAAACTACCATAAACTTTAAGCAAACTGTTCTAGAACTTTCCAAAGATATATTCCTAGAAATTTGCCTAACATCAGAACTAGCAAGTAACAATACAATCTGTGTAATGTTACCCTATTACAATAAAAACAAAGTACACTAAGGGACGCCTGATTATAATAAAAGAAATGGCACAGTCTATGTTGTCATTACTGAAACGCAATCATCCTTTCGTTACGTACTTTGTTTTGTAACAGTTCAGTTTTCAAACAAATGAAAGGTTTATTCATTTGTTTGAAAGGTTTATTCAACCTTTCATTTGTTTGAAAACTGAACTGTTCGCCTTTTTTAATTAAAATTTGAGTTGAAAGACACCGTTGTAGTTTAAATTTTTATTTGTTGTAATAAGGGGCCGTAATATGTCCCGCCAATTTGTTCGCGTAAAGAAATACCGCGGCCCCGGAACATGAAGAACAAAACCCATGTTCCTTACATGGGTGGCTTTTAGTCTGTAAAAGGGTCAGCCTTTTGCTCTCCTCGCTTCAATCAGAGCGAGGGAAGTTTTTGATGATTTCCCATCCGCAAAAAAGAACTTTCATTAGAATACTATCTATACCTAGTGCAAGAAAAGAGAAACTGATTTATGAATTGAATGCTGTATCACGATCTCCCTCGCTTAGGCAATAATACGTACCTAATTAAGGTAAAAATAAAAAGGTGTAACAGTTAAATATATAAGGGTATGATGAAGCTGACATACCTTTGTAAGGTACCAGCCTCTAAAAACAGAAAAGGGTGCCTAAGGCACGAGTTCGCGGCGAAAACGTTACGTCAATTGTTTGTTTGTTTGAAATATAAAATCTGATGCGGGTATTTGTAATTTCAAAATAAACGTAGGATTATTTGGAAAGCAAATAACTAGTTTTGTTTTTGTGGAAGATTAGATTGGTTGATGACAACGTAGACCGTCAAATTCTGCATGGATTCTCTTTTACCTATGTAGGTACGGTTTGGCGTCTAGTGTAATCAGAAGCAACCGATGTAAAACTCTATAAAATCAAATAGGAAAATAATAAATACTTACAGGTTGTGCTGTCCACTCGATCTCGATTTAGATCTGAAAATAAATTAAAAATAGGTTTAGTATTAAGTTTTACATTCACAAACTTAAAATACAGTTTCTACTTGAGCTTCTTATAACAATAGCCTCAGTGAAAAATAGCCCGTCAGTAAAGTGATAGTGGAGCTGACTGCCAATGTACCGCCGCTTCCTGCCGTTGGGCACATATTTAAGGGAGCAGTTTGCAATGTTCCTAATATAGAACAGTGACAGTTGAAATGGCTTCGCGCATTCTAAGAACAAACAATAATCTCAAACTCAAATCATTATTTCAATCAGTCACTAGGCAAAAATACACACATGAAAATAACGTAGTTGCCCGTTTCAAAGCGTAGGTCTGTACGGAAAAGAAAACTCCATGGACACGCGTTCAAATGAAAATAGTTCTACAACATCTTGATTATATCATTCATGTTTAGAATATATTTACATATGTAAGATCGAACAAAAAGGCAAGCACATTAAGAGCATCTATTAAAAGGATTAAGTAATTAAATCAGTAATTCACAATTCTCTCTTTTTTCATTAACACACCATGACTAAGAAAATATTATTATACAAGAAATGGAAGATGCATTAACAACAACACTACACAAAAGATATCATCATTAACAACTTGCGAACAATTCAATCGGGTGTAACAAATCGTTATAGATAACGTAAAACTAAACGATCGGCTGCACGCGCATGCGACTAATAAATAACGGTTATTCAATAGCTGTTTCGCACGTCACCTCTCTATGACATAAACGCAGCATGTGACTTCCGTAACTTGAATTCAGAATCTAAGATACAGTTTGGAAACACTCAATATAAAACATTATAAAATTCAAATTCTATTGCAACCAAAATATTCCATAAAAAAATGGTCATTCCTAAATTAATTCAAACCTGTATTTAGAGATTTCATATAATAGACAAGCGTAATTTGCTCATTTGAGCGCTGACTGGCCTAAAATTTGACAGTTAGAATCAAAGTATTGGAAATCGAAGTTTAAACTGCTACTATCCTGGTAAAGTTGCGGGTTGTTCGAAAAAGATACCGTTGTCCCGGCATATAAAAGCTAAAGAAGGAATATGAGTGACTGAGTGTGTTTTAGTCAGTAAGAGTATGATATAACTTCCCCCGCTTTGGACGGAGCGGGGTGGCAGTGTCAGACTTGTACTGCTACCCACCAATGTGTCTCTATTGCCCTTTACGTTCCAGGGGTGCGGTATCTCTTTCGAACAACCCGTAACCCCGGTGAGTATATGCCTAATTTTTTCTGTGTTTTCATGCAAAATTCAGCATGCAATCATCGCACTAGTTTCAAACGCAAAATATATCCGTTATCACATAGCCGTTTCGCACATCACTTCTTTGTGAGATAAGCTTAGTGTGGCATGAGACTGCCTCATGCGGTCAGTGGCTAGTGAAGCTCTGAGTGGGTGTCAGCGTTGAGCTGGTCAGCTAAAGTGAGCCGGGATGAACGGAGCCGAGATTGTGATTTTATACTGAGTATATACTACTTTTTGGGATTCCGTACCTCAAAAGCAAAAATCGGAACCCTTATTGGATCACTTTGTTGTCCGTCTGTTTGTGTGACAGAGAGACAGCTCTGTCAAGACCCTTTATTTCAGAATGGCGTGGAGGTATTGAGAAATAAAACAATGCTCTCAAGTCTGTGGTCCCTTTGTGCTGTGAAAGAATAAACCCTCTAAGTCTACACAGTCAAAAGATACGGGTGTTTATCACGCAAATTTGTACGGAACCTTCAGTAAGCGAGTCTGACTCGCTCTTGACCGGTTTTTCAAAGTGCTGTTGAATATCTAGATTGGTTTAAAATTACAAAAATTGGCTGGTGGCGCTGCAGTAAGACTCAATACTCTGTGTATTTGCGACAAAATATTAATTAATAAGGTGCCACGATCAAGAATCAAGATAATTAATGTATTTATTTATAGGGAAAATTAATTTGAAAGCGTGTGAACCATGAATATCAACATTACATTAACATAAAGAAAAGTTCGTAACCACTATTTAGGTCCGTCTGCCAATTAAAAGTCATTGTAATTACTAATATTATATTAAATGTAAATATTAGTTTATTTGATATGTATATGTGTATTAGTATCCGTATAAAAATATATGTTTTCGCAAAAATGGTTTTGGATATTTATGTATTGTACCCTACCACAATATTGTAGTTTTTGTATAAATAAAACCAACACGACTTTAAATAATCCCCGATCTCTTCCAACCGGCGGCGGCAGCACACCAAAATCGATAACCCATACCTTCACATCGCTCCGCATATCTAATTATCGGTCTTCGATCGCCAACGCAGTCTGGTTAACAAGTTTAAACATCAGTGCACAAGTTGGCACGCTGGGAATGCTGTGTGTGCGATAATGTAGCGATACATCACTAGCTAATAAATAAAATGAGCTAATAGCGTTCAGTACCACTTAAAATCCCGATGAAATGGTCATGTAATCTTTGAAGCGGCTGGACGTGGATTAGCGCTTTACCTGTATTTTTGTTGACATTTCAGCGTATGTCGTCGATAGTCCAATTATATATCGCGGTTAAAATTCAGAATATTAGAAGTGCAGTGACTATTAAATTGATTTTGAAGATACGTAAAAATGGTTTTCTTAAAAATAGATCACGTTTTAAAACTAGATGAAATCGGTATACCATGGATAAATATCGATTACGCAACGTTTTGATGATTTCGAACTTATATTAATTCGAAATCTTCAAAATGTCTTAAGCAAGCGTGCTCATTCTTTCTCTAGTAAAGAAAGGAAGAGCCTTTGCCCAGCGTTGGGAAAGTTAAAAAGTTTGATATAGCTAACACCGAAACAAACACAGTGATTCTATATGAAAAGCCTGATTTATTTGCTCAAGTTCACATATTTTTATTTTATTATTTGTATTACACTAAATAATTACAGATTGTTGACATGGTGTGGTAATTGCGCAGACGTATTGAAATCCGCACTGTATTAAAAAACAAGTTTATGTCCAACCCGCAATGTCAACCATTTCATCAAATGCTCAAACTGTAAGCTGACATCATCATTTGCCTAGCCCTTTCCCAACTTTGTTGGAGTCAGCGTCCAGTCTGACCAGATGCAGCATGAAACCAGCAATTTACATGAACCGACTGCCTATTTGACCTCTACAACCCAGTTAGTACCGGGTAATATGACAACCCTTGGTAAGACTGGTAGTCAGACTTTCGGCACACTGACTACCTGTAACGAATAACAAAGATCTACAAATAACAGCCGGAACCAACAGCTTAACGTATTGGAAACTCGGTATGTAACTAGTGGTCACCCACCTCGGTTTAACCTAAATATCGACCGAAACGGCTGCTTTTATTTAGCCACGAGCTCCACAAGCTAAAATCATCAGGATGAATGAGCTAATTTGTTGCAAATTGTACCAAGTGGATTCTCTGCTCTTTATGTAGTAACACGGCCTGAAATATGCAGTAACGAACCGTAAGCACGTCGAAGCTCGTTTAATGGCATACATACTCTTGTAACCACCATTGTTCGCGGTTGTGTAATTCAAGATGATTGTGCCGATATTACATGCATGCTGTAACGATATTAAACCTTGTGTGGTATTTAATGTGATGTAAGCTTTGAGTGAGTTCTATAATATGTAGTTAGGTGATAATAATTTATTATATCTTTATTAATATGAACTAGGATTTGTTTCAAATGCTCACTAAAGTAACGAAGTATTTGTAGGATGTTATGAATTTTGTGGAGAAGGTAGAGCTTTTTCTTGTTTTTTTGCGGATGAAAAATCATCAAATAACTTGCCCCGCTCTGGGCGGAGCGGGGGGGGAGTGTCAGACTACACATTCCTTCTACTGCCCTTTATGTTCTACGGCCGCGGCATCTCTTTCGAACAACCCGCAACCCCGGCAGGCGGTGGCCTTGGCAGGCTCCTCTGCATTGCTGACAGGCGTTTTCTTCTTCAGTTGCCACTTATCAACCGCCATGCTACCAGTTATTTATGTTTTCTTTGAAAGAAATTCCGAGAAAATCTTTGCTTTGGTGTTCCTCTCCCTATCAATACAGATGATGCCTAAAAGCTACCATAAATCTTTTTCTGTGCAAAAAAGTCTCCTAACTAAAGCTCTGAATATGATTGACATCTCAAAAATCTTTTGATTTCGATGTAAAATGGAGGTTTTGTTTATTCAACAGTAAAATAATTTAATTTTAGCAACACAGATATATTTAGCAGTGGACTATAAAAGAGTCTCATATTCCTTACATGTTTAAAACTTTTGAAGTAGCGCTTTTGGATCAGAGGTTTAAATATGTACATATTTAACAAGTAGAATTGTTTAAAACCTTTTTGCTAATTTAATTTTTACGTGTAGTTTCTAGGAACTCTTGTTTGAGAACTGTATTTTATTATCAACTTACAAACTTTTAAAAACTTATCATCTGTTATAACCTAAGTTGGTTTTCTATTAATTAATATTTTACTATCCTAACTTGGTTTAATTTTGTTAAAGTAATTTTATAAACTCTTAAAATTTGTTCCATTTTTTCACAAAGTTTTCAAAATTGTCATAAAATCTAAAACTGTGTTATTTTTAAATACATTTTTACTTACTTTTGTTTCACGAATAACGTTATACCCGGTTGTTTTTCAAACAGAAAAGGAAAATTAAAATTCAGAGACCGCAAAATTTGAACGATCATCCATATTATTTTACCAAAATTTTTCGAACACAATATTGTAAATTAAATCGTTCGAGTAAACACAGGTTTTGCTGTAAAATACGGTTTACATGAAATTTTGGCCAATTTTAATTACATTGTGGAGTTTATCGAATCTACAGTAAAACTAATAAACACCCCTTATGTTTATTGGAGAAGAATAGTTTATTCTCCGTATTTGTTAGTGATAAATCCAGAATGGCCCTTTGTCTCAAAATAAAGTGATTTCACAAACATCATCATCATTTTCCTGTCCTTGTCCCATTCTATTTGGGGTCGGCGCAACACGTTTTCTTCTTCCATTCTCCCCTATCAGAGGTCACGGCATCATTTACTACTTTCTACTTCATATCGACGGCACGGTTAGCGCAGTGGCTACGCAATCGTTTACTGCCCTGCGTCACCGTCACCTCGATTTTGTTCTTAACACTCAACTGGATTTTGTTCTTAACACTCGACACACAAAACTCACCGAATTGATTTTGGGTTTTAACACAGTTGAACCACTCAATTACAGGCTCTTGACAGTGGAAACCCATCATATCGGTTGAAGTTCCTTCATTTGGTAATCTCGATAGCTTCTCTAACCAGTCTAGGTCTAGTGGCGTTCGGTGGAGATTAACTGAGGGTTATGTAACTAAATCCAGTAGTTCAATCCTGCTTCCAAAAGATGTTGAGCTATGGCCTATAATCATTATCACCCATAGCATAACTCAGAATAAATAACAAACTTGGTAAATATCCCGTTTCAAGTGTTAATAATAAGTTACGTTAAAGTTTTAAATCAATCTACTGTTTTCAAATCTAGACCCCGAGCGGTTTTAAGAAAATCCTAATGGAAAAACCAAAAAATACTTTGATCAGCCCTACGTATTGAAATCTCAGATGATACTCCTGCAGTCTCTTCAATCAGACAAACCCTACGACATTTCTCATCACTACACCACAGCTACTCGATGAAGCTGTCAATTTTATAGGCTTCCACGGAAACCGCAGACCAATTTTGGTCAGTTCGCTCACGTAATACCCTCATTGATTCATACGATAAACACAGTGCTTTGCGGGAAGAATTGCGAGGACTTGTAATGGGATGATGCCAAGTGTCTGTGTTATGTATTGTCTCTTAGAAATTAAATAAAACTCCACACTGTGTGGAGTTTTATTTAATTTCTACAAACCAAAGCCCCTAAAATCCGCTATGTTTTACCATTTTAATGTAGCTAATGACACATGCGCTACCAAAATTAATTAATCGACATATTATAATTAACCCAAATCAGTGAATCTGTTTTGGAGGTTCGAGGGAACAAGAAAAAGGACGTAGATATAAGTCAAACACATATCTTTTTGAGCTTTACCGCACTCAGGTAAGAAAGTTGACACCATATTTTTTTTCTGAACTGTTTAGGTGTCATATATCAAGGGTTTTTGGCACCAAAATTGGTAGTATTATAACGACTTATTATAGACACTCTTGACCTAACTAAAAAAAACTTAATCTGCAAACCAAAATTGTAGTAGAAAATTCTTACGTTAATATTAGTAAAACTAATTATTCCAATAATGTGATTTAAAACCTGCCATCAACATAAATTAAACACAACCTTCGCGGTTTTCAGGCTTAAATTAAATCATTTCAACACAATGCCAGCACCATAATTCCTTGACTTTACTCAAATTCTTAACTCACAAACAGAATAAAGTCAAAACAGAACAATTTACTGTCTTGAACTTTAAAAGAGTAAATATACTTGAACGAAACAAAATCTTTGAAAGAACTTTGGAAGGCTTTGGAGGTTCCAACGTCTTCGGAAATGTTGTTTCGGCGTTAGTGCAATCTCTGGGGTGTTGTTTGTTCACAGCTGGAGTGGTCTGAATAATAAACGATATTGCAGTACTGCGTTTGCATGAACGCATAGACCACAAGGATTGTCAGAATCAGGCTTACACTGACCCGTTGCGGTCGCTCGAAGAAATTGCAGCTTTGTTTCGATTGTACGTTAGAACTGTTGATTTGGCAATGGGTAGCCTAATAGAGTAAGAAGGTTTTGCCTTTCCAAAATTCAGTTTAGAATGAAATGAGCGTTCTTAGTGCGGATAATACAAATTTGTAAAAACGGCAGTTTCCGTCGCAGGAGCTGACTGAGCATGTTTTTCTTTATTCAACACAGTAACCTACTTGAACTGACTATGCCAAGAACCGCACTTCATCTATCTATTCACAAAGCAAAAAACCTAAAACACTGCTACCGTACATTGAAAACACATAATTAGAAATCCAAAATCAATTTTAATAAAATACTCGACCCACCCCTGATGACCACTATAATCAAAGAGCTGCCCCAATCTCCATCTCCCAGGAAATGAAGACACAACTTCAGAACGTCTTATAAACTTATTAAACGACTTTAAAGGCGAACAAATTATACCTGTTAGCTATAATTAAGTTCAAAGCAACTCTCAGCGTAAGCCGACTTGTTAAATCTTTGCTTATTCCTCGGCTTATGTCTAAGAAAGGATTCATTGGTAAAGCTAGCTTGGTTGGTTTTCAGAAAACTGTGTTCTATCGTAAACGAAATGCAAGGGAAATGTGTGCATGAAGTACTGGGTACACGCGTTGATGTTTAGTTGTAGAGTTTAATGCGATCAAGGCAACCTCGAACGTGTACATAATAAATGATTTTTATTTAGCAAAAAGGTTTTATACACGGTTTTTAATTCCATACCTCATAAGAAAAAAACGGAACCCTTAAAGGATCACTTTTTGTCCGTCTGGCTGTCTGTATGTCTGTCAAGACCCTTTATCTTGGTAAGGTATAGAATTGAAATTAAAACAATATACCTAAGTCTATGGTCCCTTGGCGCTGACTTAACCCTCTAGTGCTGCTCTAGGCTGGCAAAAGATATGGCCGTTTTTGTCGTAAGTTTGTATAGACCACCGGTGCTCGCTCGAGTCGCACTTGGCCGGTTTATTTATAAACTAGATAAATTCGGTGTTGCTTACCCAACTACTATGAGAAGAAAAAACAAACGAAACAAACACAAAGTCCAGTCCATTCCATGTGGTTCTTATTTGTCAGAACTTATCGTGTAGCACACTGTTAGATCGGAATCTAATGTTGCGGGGACCTATGATCCTCACGTCTTTTTGTTTCTGGGTCATTTGTTGTACAAAGTCATCACAAAAAAAGTTTGTATCTTGTTTTCTTATTTTTTTACACATTACAAAATTAGATGACAGCACGGTTGGCGCAGTGGCTGAGCGATCGACTGCTGCGCTGCGTGTCGCAGGTTTCATCCTCGTACGGAACAAATATTTGTATGGCCTTCACATAGTGTAGTTATTTCGGGTCTGGCGGTTTGTGTATGTGAGTTTAAATGTTCTTAAACGCAACCACGTCACCCCACAATAAAATCTACCTTAGTTTTTCAAGCTACAAATCGTTTAAGCAAGCACATTTTTTAAAACCGACTTGATTTCCTCGAAAGCTTCTGAGCGAAACTAATATGTCGACGCACACATACTAAATACAAATTCAATTAAAACATTGAACTGTATATTTAGCTTTTTAAACACCAAAGTATTTTATTAATTCACGTTAGAGTGCGGTTCCCATTTCAATGTTTGTTTTAGCATGTGACATGGCAAACACTCTGTGTGGCGCCAACATATCCAACAAGACCAATACGACCTGTATAACCAACATGTTGGTCACCGTGTTGGTAATATGTCGTATTTGCGGAGTGCACTTAGCACATGTTGTGCCTTTATGCAGAGAAATTATGCTGTGAATTTTCTCTATTGAGTGTGCTTTGGTATCCGCAATGGAAATATAATTTTTGATGTTGAAATTTTACACTATTAATGTGGATATGTGTTCATGTATGTATATAGAATAGGAATGTGACGGGTAGATATATCTCCGTCGCTGCTACATATGATCATCTATTTGTAAAGATATTCAATAATATGAAGAGGGATATTTTTAGACAATGACTATAATTGTTTATTTTCACACCTCAAGAAATTAAACGTGCTGGTTATCTTAAAGTGAATTTAATTAAACGATGAAAGTACTTAAACAATAATTGATTTAATGTTTTCGAATGTGGTAATCAAGTTTCCTTTCTCTTCCTCATTATCTCGCATGCACGGATCATTAAATTTTAATACCGGTCTGTCAAAATAATAATATCATTGTGCAAAATTAATTTGATTTTATTATGACCCGTCAGCATGTCACAACTACAAGGTTGGTATTGTCTATCAAATCAGACAATGGTAATAATTAAGACCTAAATGATAGATTCATGAGGCAACCATGTGTGAATGTCTTCATCGTTGCATAAGTGAACTAAATCAGAGATGTCTATTAAATATGTTGTTTCGAAATCTGTAGTCTGCTAGGATAATTGCATATTTTGTTACGTCATGACTCTCTGACAATGCTATTGCAACCACTGGGTGACTCCTGATTGACTTGGTGAACTTTGCTTATCACATTTTGATCACGATTGTGTACTATGAAATTGTTACGTCACAATACGCAACTATAATATTATCTGTGTTTTGTAAAATAGTCTTTATGTTATTGGTTTTCGAGATCAGTCTCGTACGGGCACTTTAGAACGAGATGTGAAGTAAATGCCAACATTTTCCTGTAAAATGCGGATCGCTTGAGATTTTCCCGGTGTAGAAAATGGTCATAAACCAGTTGTTATCGACGCTTCTAAAATCGAAACACCTCGACGTGACACACTTAGTAACATTGTAACGGGGAATGGTTTTCGAGGGAAACATTGGAACAGCGATAGGATATGAACCTACCTATTGGGAGTAATTGATGACAAAATACAATATACGAAGCCAACAAGCATTTGTTCACCGGGTCATTGAAACCTTGTTTTGTTTTGGAAACCTTCTGGTTGCAGACATATTGGACGTTTCGAAAAAGTTACAACTTTAAAAAAAAACATTGCCCCACACTCATAAAAATATTTGTTCCATACTGGGATCGAACCCGCAACACGCAGCGCAGCACTCCATCGCTCAACCACCGCGCCAAGTGTCGTCGGTATCATAATTTTTTAATTTAATAAGTTTCCTTTAAATACCTCCGAGACCTTTACTACTCAATGTTTTCATCAACACAATATTTTGAACGCGTTACATTTTTAATGTTATTTTTAACCGACTTAAAAAGGGAGGAGGTTATATGTTCGAACGTATTATTTTTAATTATATTCACTGATTACTCCGCCAACTGTGGAACGATTTTCATAATAAATTTTTGTTCGAAAGGTTATACTTCCGAAGTGGTCTATATTAATTTTAATTATATTGCTTAGGTAGTTTATGAGTTATCGTCTATGACATAATATTTTTCTTCTTTTTCTTGGAAAATCTGCTAAAATTTTAGTAACAATGGAAAATAAATATTCGATAAAAAAATGTGATATATCACCACAACATAACTAAAAATCCTGAAAGAAAGAACTTTCTTGCAAAAAAAATCTGAAAAAACGTTTTTTATTCACACCAAAAATGTCGTTTCCCAACATATTTTTATTTATTTATTTAACTATTTATGTACACACAGTAAACCAGACAGGATAAAAAACATTTAAGATTTGAGTACAAAGGTATTGCTTATTTCTTAAGAAATTTCTGCCAGCAGACCTGCGAAAGGAGATATGAGAACGAAATATAGACGATAGTGTGTGAGAGAGTATTAGAAAAATATGTGTGTGTGCCTTAACCTATTATAACCTACATATATAAGTAAATATTAATAAATACGTAGTTTAATCAACAAAATGCTTGGTTGATGTTGTCAATAGTATCTATCAGTGGATGTCCGTCATACAGATTATGACGTGTTCATGTTCATGTCCATGTTCTCCATATTCTGTAATCGTTGCCTTCTCTTTGCGGTTCTCTCGGAATCTTAATTGATCCTTCATGTTTCCGCTGCCGGTATTAATAGAGGAACTGTGGTGATAGAATTTGGATTGAAAATTCGATTTTGCGTTTTCAGTGAACGTTAGTTATAGTTTTTAAAATCCTTACTAATATTATAAAAGCGAAAGTGAGTTTGTTTGTAACGTCTTCACGCCTAAATGGCTAAACCGATTATCATGAATTTGAGTACAAAGATAGTTGAGACCCTGGAGACGGACATAGGCTATTATTTTTAAAGAATGAGATATGAGGAAGTAAATGTAAATCTTAGCATTGCTATTACAATAAATAAGGCGCAAGGGCAAAAACTACAGGTAGCAGGTACATGTACATCAGGAAAAGGGAACTGTGTTACCCCGAATATAACGCGAGCGAAGCCGCGGGCAAAAGCTAATTTGTTAATAATTCAATTTATTGACAGATACTTTCAAAAGAATCGGTGTAGTCGTAACTTGTTTCACCACCCCAGTTTACCTGTTTTTGTTTAATCACAAGTACTTATAAAATAAGGAAGTAAAGTTAGGGTAAACTTACCCAGTTCCAGTCTAATATTTTTCAGTCGAATATCGTTCTTAACAAAGTCACTTTTACTACACAGACCGCATGCACCCAGATCAAGTATCAATTAAGTGCATCGGTCAAAGTGTGTTTTTTGAATCAGGAATAAATGACAGTAAGCTCGCTGGCGAAATGTGGGTACATCTTAGCCAAACTCTTCAGGGATAACAGGCGTTATGTTACAAAACAAAAAAGCAGTAGAGATGTAAGCATACTGTCAATAAGGAACACATACAAGCAAACACATAGTCTTAACCTTGTAAGGACCAACGACCTAATTTAATGACAAAAAATGTTGACACTCCGGATTAAGTTACGCGGCCCAGCGATCTATTATGACATGTTATTTAAACGTATTTAATTTTAATGTATTTGGTCCAGTAACCAAGAAAAAGGACTAATGATTTCAAAATATTTTTTGCATGAAATAGTTAACTTTAGGTATAAGAAATACCACTTAAAAGAGTGTAGCCAAAAGTATTACATTTAATCACTTTTTACTAAATCAAAGTTCTAGGCCGTAACTACTTACACCTATTTTTAGTACATTGGGCTGTAATATACGTAGGTATTATACTTATATCGACCTTAATTAAGGTTGGGTGTTAAGAGTCTAATTCAACAGATACCAATAAAACAAGTGGTTGAAGGAGGCCACAACATTAAAAAAAACTTCTAGCTGAAATCTATGGGCCTGTGTGTACCGAACTCTATGCCATCATTGCTGTGGCTTACCGCACTTGTAGATAACGGTATTCGGTCACAATTATCCAAGCATGAATTGTCGCCAATTAAATCCAAAGAACAAGATATTTAACAATCAGTCGTATATTGTTACCCGTTTACCGGCAATTATCGAGACAGTTCAGCGGTATTATATTCCAATACGGGACTTTGAGGTTTACCAAATAGGGAGATTATGCCTCACCACCATCCACAGTCACCATTATTGATAAATAATAATTTAATTCCTTGACAATTGCAGTCATAACTGCAGTTTGCATGATAATAATGCAATGCTTGTTCGTAACCGTTATGTGTTAGAGAAAATATTTTCTCTAATATTAAAATTTTCGTGTTGCGGTGATTGTGAACTATTCCAAAAATGGCTGCACTGATAGGGATTTTTTTTTTAAATTTAACACAATCTGAAGGCCATGCAAAGCGGCTCCTGCCCAATCTGAGGGGGCCAAACGCCTCCTGCCGTAGGCTCTATGCCGGAGTCGTGCGGTCCATGGCCCTTTACGGGGCCTCGATCCCCCACTATCAGAACGCGCCCCAAAAGGTGGTGGCATACGGCTTATCCGGGGTTACCGCACGAACTCCAGCAAGGCAGCGTGCCTCCTTGCCGGATTGCCACCGTGGGATCTGGAGGCGATAATCCTCGCGCGCCTGTTTGAGTGGCGCGCGGAGGCGAAAACCCGTTGCCGCGGCAGATTGCCGCTCAACGGACAGGCCTCCGGTGTGATCTCATGGTGGCATGGAAAAAGCGACTGTCGCAACCCCGTGCAGGGCACGCCACAATAGTGGCGGTAAGTCCCCTCTTTGAGGAGTGGCTGGAGAGGCGTCATGGCGTCTTCACCTACCGCCTGACGCAGGTCCTTACCGGACACGGAAGTTTCGGAAGGTTCCTGCACATAATCAGGCGGGAGGAAACGCCCGGGTGTCACCATTGTGACGATCGCCCGGAGGACACGGTGCAGCACACAGTGGCGATCTGCCCAGCTTGGGCGGAGCACCGCCGTGCCCTCGTGGAGGCGATCGGCGGCGGCGATCTCTCGCGTCCGGCCCTGGTTCAGGCTATGGTCCGGAGCGAGAGGGAATGGGAAGCGGTCACCTTTTTCTGCGAAGCAGTAATGCTAGCAAAGGAGGAGGCCGTTTGAGGGAGAGAACATCAGGCCAACCCAGCCGCCGCGGTAGACGCCCAGGGCGCCGGGCGCCGCGAGACGACTCCCGGCCACCGTAGATGCGGGCCTGTGGACGGTGAGCAATGGGGAGTTGACCGTCCGTCCGTCGATTGACGACAGGCCGTGTCGACCGCGCGTTCGTGTTTCACGCGCGCCTCAAAGAGAGTCAGCAAAGCAGAAGGGCTTGCCAGAGCCTCCGCCTGCCGGGGTTGCGGGTTATCGAAAGAGATACCGCGGCCCCGGAACGTAAAGGGCAATAGAAGGAACATGGGTGGGTTTTAGTCAGTACAAGTCTGACACGGCCCCCGCTCCGCCCTGAGCGGGGGAAGTCATTGGGTGATATCCCAAACGAAAAAAAAAAGGCCATACAAATATTTGTTCCGTGTGGGATGAACCGCGCCGTCAATTTAGTGTGTATTATTACATGGGTAGGTCTGAGAATCCACCAGCATTTCATACCCCATAAGTGATAAATGTGGCCTACCGCTGGGTACAACTACTTCGACATGCATAACATATAACAAATACATAACGTAACTCCTACACGAACCATTCAATGTAAAGTAAATCCGACTATCCTACTAATATAATAAGTGCAAATGTTTGAGAGGATGGATGAATGTTTATGGTTTACTCCCAACGGCCACCACTAAAACAGCCGCCAGTGGTGGCCGTTGGATACTCAAAAGTCTGACACTCCACCCGGTCTGCCAAGACCGCAGAGGATATATTTTGCTCCCATCCAAAAACAAGTCAAAATGGATGTAAGTGGAGCAAAATCTGATGAGAATGGCTAAGAAAATCCCAAATATTCAAATCTGTGCTCCCTTGGTGCTGAGAAAATAGCAAACCTCTATCTTTTTGTAGACAAAAGATAAGACCGTTTATGTCGTAAGTTTGTACGGAATCCTGGTGCGCGGGTCCGACTCGTACTTGGCTGGTTTTTTGAACAGCTTGCTGCTACGCAAACACGCTGGCTTTCTAATTTTCTTTATCCAACCAATACTTTTAACTGTCAAAAAAACAACAACCCTGTCTTTCCAAAACAAGGCTGTACTGCGGAGGCATGGCTGTCAAGGTGCGGTATGGTCCATACCGTACCGCACGGTTATGCCGGCTGGGCTGCTCGACTGGCTGACTTTGAATAAGCATGACCTCTTACAATCTGACGCTTAAAATGGCCGCCATTTTCATTCCACGCCAATAAAAAAAAACGCCAAAAGTTCTTTTACGGCGAAACCGTTTGACAGCAAATGTGCCTCAAATCTTGGCACATAACATGGCGACACGAGAATGATGTAATGAAATGTGTATGAATTTATATCTAAAAAATATAAGAATGTAGATGGAATGTCACTGTTTTGATTTTGCCTTCCCGACGTTTTTATCAAAGTGTTATCTAGTGTATGTACATTATTTCTAGCGTATTTAAAATATATATATTTTTGGAAGAATGTAGTAATACGTATTTTACACATATTTTGCAATAGATTGACGCTGTTTTACCGACCTTATGAAGTTTTTGGAAATATAAACCTCAACCTTATCGTATGAAACAGCTATGTATTATTTTTAACTAGCTGTTCTCCACGGTTTCACCCGCGCTGCTCAGCACCTGTTGGCCGTAACGTGATGTTATATAGCCTATAGCCTTCCTCAAGAAATGGACTATCCAACACTAAAAGAATTTTCCAATTCCAACCACCCAACCCTGAGATTAGCGCGTTCAAACAAACAAACCCTTCAGCTTTACAATATTAGTATAGATTACAAAATTGAATGCTGTAAATTGAAGAAAATTCTTGAATTTCATGACACTTCGCGTCACCCCACCGATTTAACTGATGTGTCAAAATCCTCTCGTGCAGAGTGGTTAAAAGCTAGAGCCCCGGATTCAATTTCCAAAAAAAGAATAACATTCATGAACTGTGCGAATTCTGCTGGAACGCACAAACTGCCTTTGTTGTCATTGGCAAAGCACAAAAGCCACGTGCCTTTTCCTCTGTACGAAAGCTACCAGTACATGACACGGCGCAAAGGAATGCATTGGTAACGAGACCTATATTTCTAGAGTGGTTTAAAGGGTACTTTATTCCTGAAGTAAAAAAAAACTTATTCAAAAACAATCTGCCCCTGAAAACATTATTGTATACAGGTCGAGTTAAATTAAATAGCGAAACTGCAGATGTAATGTCTATCAATATCTATAATTATGTTTCATTTTTTTATTTTTGCTTTGTCGTGTTTGACATAATTTAATTTGAAATTGTATACTGTGATCGTAAGGGGATGAGAAATACAGTGACTGCATTGCATAATATAACACACCATGCCTGTAATAATGTTAGTAAAAGTAATCCCAACGTCCGTTAGTTTTCTATAAGTCCCATGTAAGAGGTGCAAGTCTATTGCCCTGACCCGGGAATCAAAGCGTAGCGGCCGGCATTTTAAGCTTTATCTCTATAACAAAATGCATAGTATTGCTTGAAAGATACTCGCGGAATCGCGTACTGATGCGCTTCTAAACAGACTCTTTCAAGCAATACTTTGCTATGACGCAAGTAGTGCACGATGAATGGATACTTATGATGTACTATAATCTCACTAACTGTTGGGAAGGAACTCGTCAACAGTTTCCTCTGTAACCAGTGTTCTTACGGAATAAATCTTACGGGAAACTAAGTGATCTTTTCCCTTCGTACTCCAACAACAACTCTGCAAGTGTACGAACCGTACACATACTGAATCGGCCTTTTGATTTTGAATAGCTTTCAGCTTTGTAGAGTGTACTACACAAACCGCTTCGACCAACAACATTAAAACACAATATCTCATATAACCAAAGAATGAGTGATAAGTGTTCCATCTGAACACCGCCTTAGTAGTACATGATGTGGCTTACCGCAGTCATAACGGTGCTTGAAGACAATTAGCTGAGCGTGAACGGTGCCAATTAAGTTGATAGTATCATCAAGACGTATCCAGTCTTGTCACTAGCTATGTGGAAATAATACGGAACTGATGGTGTGGGAAGAGAATGAGCGAGCTAAATAATAACAGCGGCACTGGTCTTCAAAGTTCAGCAACTTTTATCGAGGCTGGTAAGTGGATGGGTGACCGTACTTTACATGAAGAACCTCCGTGTCCCGGAAAACACGTGTAAAATGTTAGTCCCGGGTGTCATTTGAAATTCTATCGTAGTCGTTACCGAGCAGTAGGATGCGAAAAAATCCGACAGTCAGTCCTATCCAAAGAATATCTGTCTTACCCAGCGCATAAGTAGCGGAGGTAATAATTATGGGTTCGCTACATGTAATATACTGGTGTCCAGCTGTATTCAGTTAGACTGCGAGTTACAACATAACGTTGATGACAAAAATACTATTTGGTTAGACTGGGCTCGCTAGGTTGTCGACATGTGGCATCCCACATGGACTCAGCAATCATTATGGTGATAGTCGTATCTGCCAAAGGCTTTTTTTAAACGATGCCCCACACTAGGATTTCTCCTGTATCGTGGGTGCGTTTACAAACATTTAAACTCACATACACAAACAGCCAGACCCGAACCGCTTTCTACAGGTCATACAAATATTAGTTCTGTGGAGGATTTGAATCCGCGACACGCAACGCAGCAGTCGTTCGCTCAGCCACTGCGCCAACCGTGTCGTTACCAACACCTGAGGGGGCTCTCGTTAGACGGCTGGATCAAGGGCTTGTTACAGAGAGCGATACTCCTGGACAGGGCTCGTACCGTTAGGAAGTTTCTCTCACTAGGGCCGTGACTGCCGGTAGCTTGAACCCTGTGTCCGATACGGATGGGCTACTATTTTTTTGTATTTTTTAAATGTTTTTTTTTTATAAGAATAATCTAAAACTAAAAAATAATAATAAAATGAATAAAAGAAATAATAATTGATGATGATAAAGATTCGGAAAGTAAGACTCAGAATTGTGTGAAATAGATTAGGCACTTACTTTTAATAAGAGGAGACAGGTGTAGGTACCATAGTAAATGGCATCTATAAAAAAAAACAACTTACACAAAAAGAGATACAAAAAGTTTTAATGGGTCATAACAAAAGATAACGCTGAAGATGGAAAAATATGGATGAATTTCAGATAGACATAGAAACTAGACTGACACCAGTGAAGCACCTACGACGAGATATGTACTTATTTAGTATTCGAGGTTCTCACTGTACTTCAGTTTCTCATTTTATTTAGAACTAGCTTTCACCCACGGCTTCGCCCGCGTTAAATTTGGGGTAACACAGTTCCTCTTGCGCCTTATTGATTTGTAATAGCAACGCTAAGTTTTCCCTTCTCTTCCCTCTTTCTCCCTCACATCCCACTTTTTTCAAAAAAATATTAGCTTATGTCCGTCTCCTGGTTCCCTACTATCTCTGTACCAAAATTCATCAAAATCGGTTCAGCCATTAAAGCGTGAAGAGGTAACAAACAAACAAACAAACTCACTTTCGCTTTTATAATATTAGTAAGGATACTAGTTTTTACCCGTGGCATCGCTCGCATTAAATTCGGGGTAACACAATTCCCCTTTCCTGATTTGCAGGTACCTGCTACCTGTAGTTTTTGCCCTGCGCCTTATTTATTGTAATAGCAAAGCTAAGTTTTCCCATTTCCCCCTTTTTCTCCCTCATTTCTCGCTTTTTTTATAAATTAGCTTATGTCCGTCTCCAGGGTCCCAACTATCTCTGTACCAAAATTCATCGAAATCGGTTAAACCATTTAGGTGTGCAGACGTAACAAACAAACAAACTCACTTTCGCTTTATTATTAAGTAAGGATTTAGCAAAGTCGTGTTTTTGAACCTACTAAATTTACTATAAATGACCTACAAAAGGCACAAAATAAAATAATTAAACTATTACTCAACTACGACCATCATCACCTACTTCTGAACTATATAAAAACACTAAACTAATGAGCATTCATCAACTTTACACTTTACACAACTTTATACATTCAACACCTGCATTCTCATAAAAAAAATCCTTAACAAAACTATACACACACAATTATACTTCAACACAAAAACATCAAAATACAGCCAAAGAAACCCCAACCAAATATAGACACACCCCCCACGGACGCAATATGGCAGGAAAAATATAAAATACGAAGGCGTTAAAATATACAACAAACTACCGGCAGATGTCAGGAACACATCTTCTTTGAACTTATTCAAAGGTAAACTCAAAGAACACGTAATTAACAATATAAATTATTTAAGCTAACAACATATTATCTGTATAATAACATTCACAAAAGAAACTACTAGCTACTGGACCACACTCTTTATAAAAATGTATTTATTCAATAAGTGAACAATGTATGTTCTTCTGAATAAATAAAGAATCTTTAAACCCAACCCACTAAAAGATTAATCTTCTAATATATAAAATTCTCGTGTCACAGTTTTCGTTGCTATACTCCTCCAAAACGGCTGGATCGATTTGAACGAAATTTTGTGTACATATCGGGTAGGTCTGAGAATCGGCTAACATCTATTTTTCATGCCACTAACTGAGCAGCGGGTGAAACCGCTGGGCACAGCTAGTGATTTATATTTTTTTAGTGTTAAATTACATTTCGATGTAACTTTGAAAGAAAACTAAGTGCTTTACTTTTTGCCCATCTCTCCTGGGACACGTCTTGATATGCAAATAGTGTTATAATATAAATTATTTTAAGGGAAAATTCTTATATTAAAAATGTCGTGTTAGAATTCCTAGAGATAGTAAAATATGTATTTTTTTTCCTAGATCTTTATTCTTTTGAAGAACATGGAGAAAAACGCAGACGTATCGTTAGAAAGCCGATAATCTTGTCTATGACTGTTTATTTGTCTATGAGATTTTAGTAGGAGATATTCTGATCTCCTTCAGAAAACATGTTCAATAGTAATAAGAGCTGCACAAATTATTCGATAAACGTGTCTATCCTACCTACATAAAACAGAAGGTCAATATATTAATTAAAAAAAAAACGGGCAACTGCGAGTCGGACTCGTATACCGAGGCCTCCGTACAATGCGACATAAACACACACAACTTTTGACTACGAAGACTTAGAAAGTTGATTTTTTCACAGCTCTAAGGCTAAGAAGCCACAGATTGAGTAGGTAGGTATATGTTTTTAATTTCAATCTCGTTACTTTCTCGCGTCACCCCTATAGTAACCCTAAAAAATAAGGAAAATCTGTTTCACTAGAAAAACCACTCTGTAATTAAATAAATAGGTATGAAAATACCCGGAAGGAAGGCAAATGGATAGTCATTTGCCTTCTAGTACTTCCCAGAGTACTAAATGAAATTTCATTTAATATTTCAATGGAAGCTTAGAAAATTTTCATTCATACTGTTTTCTAGGAATGTGTGTCACTTGGAACTTGCATTAACTACGGCGCCACTAATGACTACTCGTGTTACATTTGAACTTACTGCAACTTACTGACTTTTTAATTGACTTCCTTGCTCACCACGTTTCTAAACGGGTTATATTTTTTATATAAATTAGAAGAAACTTTAGAAATAACTACTAGATACTTGCATCTATATTTTTAGTTCTTAAAAATATTTACAACTAGATGGCGTCCGTGGTTTTGTCTGTGGACTATCGGAAAAAGGTATCCTATGTGTTATTCTAAACCATAATCTAACTCTGTGTCAAATTTCATCATCATTCGTTCAACCATTTTGACGGGAAAGAGTAACAAACATCCATACTCACAAACATTCGCATTTATAATATTATATAGTAGGATTATATAATATTTTTAATTTGTATAGGACCCACAGATGGGACAAAGTTTCCTCCGTGCGATAGGGAATGTCCCACAACCCACATCGCGGACCTGGTGACGATTGATGTAGACACATGCTTTTTTGCAATTCGCTTTTCGCAATTTTTATGTGTGATCAACAAAAGTATTAATCTAAGTCAAATTAAATAAACCAGAACATGATTATTTACTATTTAGATTTGAAAACATGCTGAACATCACTGAGCACCGTCCTAAATTTATCCCACAAACAATAAAAATATATATCAAAATAAACACAATAAAACTCCTATCTCATCGTTTAACATGATCTAGGTTAGGTTACAAAACAATATAGACGTTCTAAACGCTATCTCATTCCGTTTAGTCACGAAGTACTAATCTAATTTCAAGAACCAAGCTTTCACTGTTAATCTAAAATAATATCTTCACACAGAATTTTACGAAATACCAACACACTTTTGTCTGAGGAAACTTGGAGATGGCTTAAAAGTTTATTAAAGTTCTAACTTGGACGTAACTGGTTTCCCTTTGGTGTCATTAGCACTACGTACTGCCTCTTTATTCTTGGCTAAAAGTTTATTAAAGCGAGGCTATGTCTTAGTAAAAACGCAAAATTACATTTCTGGAACCACTAGGATTGCTTAGCAAGAGGTTTTGGGTACGATTACCGTGTCAGTGAAAATGTTATTTAGTTATTCTATCAGTAAGGTTACCATCACTTCTTAAAACAGTACTCTTGCCAGTGTGGAAAAGAGATGGCACTAGACACCCTGCATAGTTCTGTCTCTTTTCCTCAATAAAATAAGTATCCACCAGAATTCTTTACCCACCTCCTCCCAAACGGCTCGACCGATTCTTCTGATTTTTTTTAATCTTATTTAGTAAGTCTGGGAATCGGCTACTATCTATCTTTCAAATCCCTAAGTGATAAGGGGAGCTAAGTAGCGGGTGAAACCGCTGGGCACAGATAGTAATACTATGTGTAAACACCTCGTCAAAGTAGACTAGCCCGCGAGACGACTCTCGGCCACAGTTGCGGGTCTTTGGACGGTGAGCCATGAGTGGCTGAGTGGCAAAATAGGAGAGGCCAGCAGGGGTTGCGGATTGTACGAAAGATATACCGCGCCCCCGGAACACAAAGGAAAAAAATTAGGAACATTGATGTGTATTAAACAGTAAAAGCCTGAAATTCTCTTCCGCACCGCCCAGAGCGGGAGTTTGATGATGTTCGAAAACAAAGAGGTATTCTAACCAACTGTTTCTAATTAAATTGCCAAGACAAAACATGTCTTATAAAACCACAGACAAGTAACACAATAGTATATCTCGAAGCCTATGAGTTACTTAAAAACGAACGGTCGAAAGAAAATGGTTGCTTACGGATTGTTTTCGTTGAACATTGCCTTACTGACCATTGTTTACCTTGACGTTAGTGAAAACGAGTATAAACGTAACAGAACTCTTTTTTAATCTTGCTTTGTCCCACCCATAATTAAAAACAACTAAGTTTATTTTATACTAGCCACCCGCTCTGGCTTGGCAAGGGTGTAATGTAGACACTAATATACTAATACTATAATAATAATATACGATTGTTTTTTAACCGACTTCAAAAAAAGGAGGAGGTTCTCAATTCGACTGTATGTTTTTTTTTTTTTTTTGTGTTTGTTACCTCATAACTCAGGTCTGAGTTATGACCGATTTTGATGATTCTTTTTTTATTCGAAAGCTGGTGGTTGTCGTTTGGTCCCATAAAAAAAATATCAAGATCCGACAAGTAGTTTTTGGGTTATCTTCAATAATACGTATTAGATTGACTTCGTGTACGTTGATGATATACTCATTCGTCGATTATATTTTAGAAGTTGTCGAAGACAAATGATCAAAAAATGGTATGTACCACTATGGTTTGGAAGGTCATCGCAGTAATTTGGTGATAGATCTTCAGTGATATACAACGGCACTCTTTAATAAATGACAGCAAATCTGCCGTGATTGCTGCAATCACATTTATAAGTATGGGTTTCGCCAGGGTAGGCACGCGAGTGGGAGGGAGCAGGGTGACCGTATCCCCTCCCCACCCCTCACCTAGTCATAAAGAAACATAAACATCAGATCAAGTATCAGCTGTATCTCCTAGGGGATGATGCATATGATTTCTGAATTGGTTTAATACTAAAGCATAATATAGATACTTAGTATTTAATCTATAGCTTGATGTGGAATTAAAAATTGTATCTAAGACGGGACTAAATCTAAAAATAAAAACTTTTTAACCATGTTTGCGTATTATATCATAATACTATAACTAAAAATGTTGAAATAAAAACTTTTTAGTAAAAAAATAAAACCGACTTCTAAAAAATACTAAAAACTGGAAAATAACTTTATTTCCGGAAGTCGGTGGCCAATAAAGTCAACGAAACCAACAAAAGCCTATATTATTTATTGTAATAGCAGCTTTTTTTTAAAAGCTGCTATTACAATAAATAAGCAAAAACTAAAGGTACCTGCAAATCAGGAGAGGGGAACTGTGTTACCCCGAATTTATATAAGTTATAAAATAATACTTAAATATAATTAAGTTTACGTTGTTAGTCCTCCGTGAAAACACTAACCACTAACGTGAACAACACGGTCGAAAAGTTCGGAGCTGAAATGGGATTTCGAGAACTACTGCGGTTACTGACAGATGAATGTTACCTAATTTACAAACTTCATAGAAAAGCTATATAGTAGCGTCAATTTATACATTTCTGAGAAACTAAAACGCTGTTAGTTCAAAGGAAATATGTGTTCAACGGAAATAGGCAAAACTAAAACAGAACACTATCTCCTTTTAAACCCAACCCTCATTTACAAACCCAGCAAATCGGATACAAGCAAGAAAAATCTGCAACCTTCATGTTGTGACGTCACTAAGCCTCTCCCCCGGCTGACGGAAATGAAAGGATAAAAAGAAAACAGGTGCCAACGTCGTCGACTTGATAACTGAATCAACGCCCGTACAAATGCAACGGGCTGAGAAACTGTAATGACGACAAACTAAATTGGATACTGGATGTGGAAAGAGATTTCCTTTGCAGGATTTATATTGTAGCTTTTGTGTCATTTCATTAATGTTGGAGCTCGTGGCTAAATAATAGCAGCCGTTCAGGTCGAGCCTTAGGCTAAGCAGCGCTTGCTTGGTCTGTGGATGGTTGATCACCAGTTACCATACTGAGTTTCTTCCGTGCCTCAGAATGCACGTTAAGCTGTTGGTCCCGGTTGTCATTTGTAGATCATCGACAGTCGTTACAGGTACTCAGTGGCTCGAAAGAAATATCGTACTGCCTAGTACTAACTGGGTTGCAATCTACAACAAGTCCAGTCTCTGTGATTGTTATTGCGAAATTCCTGATGGAAAAACTCTACCCGACCGAATTCGCATCCAACACTTCATGCTCAGATCAGGCAGTTGTAAAAAAAATTGTTAGAATCACGTTAGGTAAGAGGTGGGTTGACGCTTGACGATCGAAAAAAAGTATCCTATATGTTATTCCAGACTACAATCTAACTCTGTGCCAAATTTCATCAAGATCCGTTCAGCTGTTTTGACGTGAAAGAATAACAATCATCCATATATCCATCTTCACAAACATTTGCATTTATAATATTACTAGCTGTCGCACGCGGCTTTGCCCGCGTGATGATAAAAAACCTATGTGCCAAAATTCATCAAGATCCGTTGAGTAGTTATTTCGTGAAAGAGGATCAAACGTACATCCTATACTCACAAACTTAAATATTAAAAGGAAGTAGGAGTTAAGATATTCTTTACACTTATGTCACTGACATGATCTAACAAATTATACATTAAATTCGAAATTTTAAAAGGTTTTCATATCCCCTAGCGTTTTCATAACTATTTTGGTATTGGTTTCAGTCTACCCGATGTAGCTCATTCATTACCAATGAAAGTAGCTAACTAGTATTTAAAAAGGATGGATGGACATCGTAAACTTTTTAACTAAATTACCGGGGACTGCAAAAGCGCAGCGGACTAAAAATGGCAATGACTATTTTAAAAACAAAAACGTAGATTTTGCTGAAAAATATTCTTAAACTCAATTTGTGTTGCATGAAACCACACATTATTATGAGGTTTTAATTAACATATTGATAACAAAACATAGGTATGGGGATTTTAAAAAGAATGAGGATTGGGTTCCTAAAAGAAGGACAATAATTCTGATAATAAATAACAAAAGAATGAAAATAGAAAATATTTATATAGCGACGATTTCGAGTAAGAGGGAAAAAGCATCATAGGCAGAAGAAGAAGAAGCCTTTTTTGCAACAAAGTTGGGGTTGGCTTCCAGTCTTACTAGATTCAACAACTGAATGGAGCGACTGTCTCTCTGACCTCCACAACCCAGATAGCAACAGAGTAATCAAAAACGTCGAAAACAATATTCTTTTTCTTTAAAAAAAAGTTTTGTCCCACACTAGGTATTTCTACTATCATCACTATCGTGGATGCTTTTACGAACATTTAAACTCACAAACACAAACAGTCAGACCCGAAACAACTATCTGTAGGCCATGCAAATATTTGTTCCGTGTGGGGATCGAACCCGCGACACGCAGCATAGCAATCAATCGCTCAGCCACTACGCCAACTGTGCCGTCAAATTACAGTCGTAACATTACGTCTGTATTATATATATATATATATATATATATATATATATATATATATATATATATATATATATATATATATATAAACCCACAGATTGGTGGTAAACCACAGAACCGTGTCGACAGGTAGTCAGTGGCAGTTAATCTTATAGTCTCGGCTGTCATTTCTAACGGCTTAAGAGAAAAATAAATAATAAAGGAAAAACAAGATTATTTCGGTTTTTATAGAGTGTATAAAATAATTGTAAAAACACATTTCAGTCAATAACTGAATGGGCATGAATATCCGATGAAATATTTGCACATGTTAAAAATAGAATAAAAATATGTTCTCTTCATAAAGTTAAAATTGTTGTATACGAAATATCAGTAAACAGTTGGAAACAAATAATTCGATTTATCAACATTTCAGCGGCAGAATTGAATGAACACAGTTATTTGACTTTTTATTTCTATTGAGATTTATTTCTGTTTTATTTTTTCGTATTGAATTAATTTGTAATGTTGCTTTTATTTCTCTAGACTCTTATAAATGGTGAGCATCTAAAACGTTTGGGTACTTTTTCACAAGAAAAATACCATCTGCCAATAAGCACTTAAGTCTGTTGACAAAAATACGTCAAAACGTTTTCTAAGAAAATCACAGAAGACGCAAATGTGTCTCTAATAATATCATATTATAAACCATAATCGTATTCCATTTTCAATAGAAGAAATTGTGTCGTATTATTTGGCACGAATCCTATAAATTTTTTCCCCCATCTTTTTATATTGGAGTCCTATTTCTTCGCAACTTGAAAGATATTTTTAATCATGAAAGTGTGGATACAACGACACACATACTTTGATCCCCACTCGCGAACCCCGATACACACGATAGACTAACACAGATATAGTAATTGGAAACCATAATACCAATCTTGTAGCCAAACAATAACCGATGGACAATCAAAGGTTGAGCAACAATTTCCGGGGACTGTCCGTAGATGGATGTGCATCTATTTTATACCAAGCTCCCTCTGTAGTGGGTAGGTTCTGTCTCTAATTCGTACATCTTGGAGATTCGTGAGCCTGAGAAGCTTTAGAGACTGAGGACCAGTCTTACCGAGGGGTTATGTAGTACCCAGTAACTGGGTTCTAGAGGTCAGATACGCAGTCGCTTCACGTAAAATAGTAGTAGTAGTGACCTTTTTTAAGCGACTTCAAAAAAGGAGGAGCATGTCAATTCATCTGAGTCTTTTTTTTCACCGATTACTCAAAGACGCCTGTACGGATTTGCAAAATTCTTTTTTTATAGAGTGTACTTCTCAGAAGGTCTCATATCAATTTTATTTATATTGCTTAAGTAGTTTATGAGTAATTGTGTAAGTTTGACGTGCCTGTTAGTCTAGTGGTTAGTGGCCCTGACTGCTGAGCCGGAGGTCGTGGGTTCGATTCCCACCCAGGACAAACTTTGTGTGATGAACATGATTGTTTGTTCTGTGTCTGGGTGTGATTTATTTATAATATGTATGTATTTATAAATTATATAATTATGTATATCATTTGTCTGGTTACCATAACACAAGCTCTGCTTATCTTGGGATCAGATAGCCGTGTGTGAGCTGTCCCAAGATATTTATATTTATTTATATTGTCTCTAATACATATTTTTTTGGCTAGGTCTATATGGATGATCTGCTAATCTTTTAGTAACAATGGGAAAAAAATACTCGATAAAAATATGTGATATATCATTATACTATAACTAAAAATGATGAAATAAAAAACTTTTAGTGGAAGTCTGTTTTATTTTTTACAAAAAAGTTTTTTATTCAATAAATATAGGTTATCGTTCGACCGCAAATCGCCTCATGTGAAGTGATGATGCGGCCTAAGATGGAGCAGGCTTCCTTAGAAGAAACTGATTCACTCTTACTTTGAAGAGATCCAGATTATAATGACAAAGGAACACAGAAGATAGCCTTGTTGGTATAGTGCTCGTAAACGCAACTGTTGAGCATAAGGTCTTTGGTACCATTCAAGTTTCGGGCAAAGTGATATTGGGCTGTTCGATTAAGAATTTTTCAGTAGCAGCATTAGAGTCTGGTCTTGTGCCGGTTGATGGCAATAGGCTCGCCCCCTATTACATGAAAATAAAAAACATAACTGGCGAAATGTGGGTACTATTAGGTACCTTACCCATCGGGTATTCTTATTATATATCTCTTTAAGAAACATTGCCCCACACTAAGAATTTCTCCTGTATTGTGGACGTGTTTACAAACATTTAAACTCACATACACAAACAGTGAAACCCGACACAACTATTTGTAAGCCATACAAATATTTGTTTCGTACGAGAATTGAACCCGCGACACGCAGCGCAGCAGTCAATCCCTCAGCCACTGCGCCGACTGTGCCGTCAAATTACAGGCTTAATCTTTAGAATAGATAAAGCGGCAGGGAAACACAGAGATTGGTGGATCTGCATTTGGTTAGATTTGGTGAGACTGGAAGTCGACAACAATATACCAAAGAAAAGGATGAATATCAATAAGAAAAAATACTAGAAAAATGTGAAGTAACTAACGGGAATGACAGCGATTGTTTACAAAGTTAATTAGATGCTAAATACTAAGAAAAAGTCGTAAAGCCTCATTGCCTATTGAATGCAGATGAGGGTGTGAGCGTGCCGGTTAATTAATAAGTAACAGTTATTGTTTCTCAACGGATAACTGTGTGGCAGTAAGGTAATGACCGGGCGGAGTCATTCCCACGCCGAGTCCGCAATTGAGATAGCGTGCATCCGAAAATGCCCGATGTGCTCCGATGAGTACGCACAAATACATTTTTGAATTCGTCACTTGCTGTACACTGTCTGGGAAAGAATATCGTGTTTTGTCCCACTTGTGAAGACACTAATAATTATAAAGGAAATGCATTCCAAGTAAACCAATAAAAAATTTGTTGATAATATTTTTGCATGACAAAAATAACATTCTAGTGCTTTAGCTGGATAAAAGTGACGAAACAAAATGCTTAGCAAATCATTAAAGAACTAACTGGCGCCCGCGGCTTTTCCAGCGTGATGATCGAAAAAAATCTATCTATCCTATGTGTTATTTCAGACTATAATCTACCTCTGTGCCAAGATCCGTTCAGCCGTTTTGACGAGAAACAGTAACAAACATTTATCCATCTATCCATCCACACAAACATTCGCATTTATAATATTAGTAGGATTATAATAGTAGTAGGATTAAACTGACACGTGTTGGTTTTAGATTCAGTTCCTGAGTCGGGCAAAGGGTTTTTTTTTCCAACAGGATTTTCTCAGTACCAGTCACGGAGTCGTTTCGCACCCCATTACATAAGACTCATATAGCTGGCGATATATATAGGTGTGCTATTAGCTACACCTCTGCCAAAACCCTTCGTAAATTACACGCGTGATGTTATGTTATTTTCTCCCAAAAGTATCTTTTGTTTTGATATTATCTTCTAATATATAAAATTCTCGTGTCACAATGTTCGTTCCCATACTCCTCCGAAACGGCTTGACCGATTTTTATGATGTTTTTATGTTTATTCAGTCTGAGAATCGGCTACTAACTTTCTTTCAAACCCCTAAGGGAACCTGTGCAGCGGGTGAAACCGCTGGGCACAGCTAGTATTATATATAATACAATTTACATTTTTAAATTAAAATACTCGTAAATATATATATGTCATGTCATTTAAAAAATGTAAAAAATTTCGGTCACCGAAATCAGTGAGGTAATGAAACAGGCCGCGGATCGATCAGGAATGCATCATGAAAACGAGTAATATTTTACCGCATCTGGAAATGTTTTCATTGATGGAGTGAGCCGTTCGTTTGACAACTGACTACAGCCAAGTTGTCGACAAAAGTCGATGGCACTCGTAAAATGGAACGTAAACCTGTTGAACTTATGTGCAGAATGCAGGGAAAAGAAATATACTGGATAAAGGCTTTAGAATAACGAACTATTGAGAAGTAATTAAAATAAGCTTTCTGGCGTAAGGGTGTGTTTACACCGGCGTATTAGCGCTACTCAAATGAATACTGTGTACCGTTTGTGAATATAATTTAACGTTGTATGATCACTAAATGGTTCAAAGCTTTAGTTGTTCAATTTATAAATAAATAAATCATTTATATTGGATCAAAATAATGATGGATGGATCAGTTAATAAATCCAGCAAACTGAAAATATTGGTACATATTCCATCTAATCTAAAACATAAAAAAGAATTATTGGGTATTTCCCCAACTTACGACAACTTCTTTAAGGAGAACAGATTTCAATATATTTTTTTATGTTCCTCAGCTTTCGTTTGCACATTCTACTGTTATTCTTGTTCAGCTAGTCGAAGTTATTGTAAAACGTAGGGATTTACACGATTTTGTTTGCCGGTAATTAAGTTACATATTGCACAGTTGTAAACTGACTACATGGTTTCTGTAGCGCTTCGAATCTATACCAAATAAAAAACTGGAACTAAATTGAAAAACTTTTGCGATATTTCTACCTACGTACGCTAATATTAAAAGTACAGCTTTTGTAAACATCGAGCATTAAAAAGAAACGAACGACGGCTTTTGTAATGATGAACGATAAACATGGTAAATTTCGCGGTACAAATTTCAGTAATAATATCGTGCATCTTATATTCTTTAGAGGGTGATTTGAAACACAAACTCGGATGGAGGTGACATTTTTGGAATGCATGGCTCTAGAAATTTTAAGATATTCAACGAATCGTAACAAGACAACTCAGTACATCCACATTTTAAACATAAGATTTTTCAAGGAACTTTTTTAATATTCTTTCTACATACGTCAACATTTTCTCTTTGTAATCTCTTGCTTAGAAGAAAATCTTCTGCTTCGAAGGATTATTTATTTAAAGCTGCTCATATGGAATATGAAGGAGAATGTTTACGCGTCGTGGTTTACGATGCTATGAGCTTAGTATGTACCTTCCTTGTATATGAAAATACGTAAAACATTCATAAATTGAACAAAATCATTACCTGCGCGGGCGTACAGAGTATATTTTATTCCGTAGAAAACTTGGTGTATAGTTTATATTATATATCCTTGCAAAACAAAATAAATTTACTGTGTTGTTTATTGAATACTCGGTCATTACAAAGATATTTGTTACTTTTGAATTTAAAAAGTCATGTCAGATTATATTTTACAAACATTAAATTGATTAGTGCAGTGTAAAAACCATCTCTCAAACGCTTTCATTTCGTTTATCGGAAAATTATATAAACAAAAGCAACTCAATAAATGTAAAACAAAACCCTAAATGAATATGTAGGATGTTTGAATATCATACCGACTGACTAGCAATATTTAATTAAGCTGGAGCTAGATTCAAAAGTATGTAGGAGTATTTAAATATTTTTCAAAGAGAAAATTATGTAGGAAACGTTATTTTTTGTTCAAAAAGTACATTTACAAAGAGCATGATAAATGCGAGTTCTTTGTTCTCAACTAAAAGTGCTCTGATAAAAACAACTAGTATTAATGACGTCTACGTCTATTGAGAGTTAAGTAGTAAGACTAAGGCACGTTACCGGAGGGCCTAGAGTATGAAAGTGACACCGTATCAGCTTAACCGCTATGTAAAAGTCAAAAATATATAATTGAACTGACATGGACTACCGAACGTTTATATTTTTTAAAGCATATAAAAAAAATCCTGATACATTTATGTTATGTATATTTGCAAATAGCACAACAATGCAAATAATGTGGATAAAATAATTTTCGTGTAGAAGTGAATTTCACTGATTTATTGCGAGCACCTAGATGCATTACAGAACACGGAACACGAAATTTCGCTAATCAATTCCAACCACTCGCCGCTCGGCATTTTCCTTTCGAAAATGGAACAAAACTAGTGAACGATTTGAACAGAATTCGAAACTTGACTGTTTTAGATTGTACGATATATCGCGGGTGTATGTGCCCTTACACCGACCGCAAAGCAGTGCCCGAGGGTTCGCGCCATAAACACGCCTCGCCAAGACTTTTTGCTCACTCCAGAAAGTCATTACAGCCTGGTACGTGTTTTCATTATAACACCCGATGCGCTGTGAGCCGTTTGTAACTAATAGTTGCTTTATTGACTGCGAATGTTCTGAGATATTGACGCGGTCGCAATTGTTTTTTCAGTTTATTTATTATATTATTAGGGGTATTTTACCGTCCAGAAAAATTAAGGACCCAAAAAGATATATGACTCCATTTAGTTTACGCAGCTTAAAGAACCATCCACGTAAAAAATAAATGTTAAACCACCGCCGCAAAAAAAGGAAAATAATCTTTGAAAACGTTCCAACGTTATTATTGAAGTGAAAGAAACGAATCACCGTTTTAAAATAGAGCCACGACAAGCAATAATTTATATCTGGATTTCTTAATCTCAATAGAGATTCCTATCCAAGTGCACTGTATTTTTTCACACAGTCCTCGTTAGGCGACGGCACATCTCTAATCAAACCGGCCACCTATTTAATTAACTGGCAACTCTCAAAGAACTATCTGGAGTTCTTGATTTACATGACATATAAGTGATTAAATCTGTATATAATACGAGGGTGAACCTCTATATTCACCTACTCAAAGGATCTGATATCTTTGATCATTCAAATGTGGTTGGAATATTTTCAACTTGTATCCCCAAAACTGTCAAAGGAGGATCACCGAAACAAGGCTTTTTGTTATTTCATAACTACAATATTATGAATATTTTTGTTAGAAATGCTTTTAGACGACCGAATTATGCTGATCATGTCGAATAATGTTCCGGATTGCGCTTCAGGCATTACGCAGGGACACCATGTGTATAAATCACATAGTTTTATTCCGAGGAATTGGGACAAATGGTAACATATAACGATAGTGCTCGCGACTATGTCTTGGGTAACAACTTGGAATCTTTAATTCGTAATTTAACATATTTAGCGTTTATTAAAACCGTTTGAAACGGGATACTTGCCATATTTTATATTTATTAGTTAAGTTACCGATATTTACAAATGCCTTGATCACGGATTAACAAATCTCTAATTTTAGTGACCATGTCAGTTTAAAAAGTTATGTTTTGGAGAAAATGGGTTTTGCAGAACAGCAAGCTAATGTTTCAGAACAATAGTTCTACCAGGATATCTATTTTGTAAATAAAATCGCTTAAAAGATCTTCGTTAACATCCATGTAATGTACACACAACGGCAGGTCAACCTATTCTAAACTATTATAACCTGATCTCTCTACTACGGATCACACACCGTATTAAAGAGAACATGTTTTAAATAGTTTTGTGATGTGTCCTCGTGTGTACATAAATGTGGCTTCAGGTTCATTGGTGACCAGATTTACCATAGCCATAGCCAGTGTGATGTTCGGACCAACCATAATAAAGCTAACAAGAATGTACACACGGCAACAGATCAACCTATACAAAACCAGTTTACGCTGCTCTCTCAACAACGGATCGTACACCATAAATTTCAAGTACAATGAGAGATCCGCATAAACTGGTTTGTATAGGTTGATCTGTTGCCGTGTGTACTCTTAATTAATAAAAAATCGCAATAATGGAAGTCTAGTTTTCTTTCGTCCTAAAATCCAGCATGTAAGCTTTTTTAAAATATAAGTTAGGCTTTTTCTGGATCAACGATTTTTCCAATTATCCTGGGATTTAGACTAAAATTAAGGATTATACGGTAATTTATCAGTAGAGATATCAGATTACGTCACACGATATTGCAATTCCGATATTGGTCCGATCACGTTATGAGGTATTCCGTCCATAAATTATTGGCATACGTCTCGACGATAACAAATTCGTCTTACATGTCCGCTGGGATGCTGCGATATTGATGAGATAATATCTATCCACGTTGTTTTACTATACTAGCAGGTTCCTGCGACTTCGCCTAAGTCACTTTAAGTAACAAATAACCAGGCTGAAAAGCAGCGAATGACTTTATCCAGGCTAGCTTTTTGTCGAATTTCGGTACGGTCGGTTTAGTAGTAAAAAAAACAGACGAACACAGTAACTTTCGCATTTATAATATTAAGAATAGATTTCATTGGCCTTTCTTTTTTTTTCGGGTGGGAAATCATCCAATGACTTCCCCCGCTCTGGGCGGAGTGGGGGGGCATGTCAGACTTGTACTGACTAAAACCCACCCATGTTTCTTCTAATGCCCTTTACGTTCCGAGGCCGCGGTATCTCTTTCGAACAACCCGCAATCCCGGCAGGCGGAGGCTCTGGAAAGCCCCTCTGCTTTGCTGACTCTCTTTGAGGCGCGCGTGAAACACGATTTCATTAGCCTTGAGGTATAACGCTTCTAGAATTTGCAAGTTACCGAAGAAGCAATGGAAAATATGAATTACAAAATAGTACTTAATGTTTTCGTAGTTAAAACCAAGCTTGGAAACTTTGTAATAACTAAGTTGTGTTTAAGTACGCACTTAGCATGCTGATAGAATCGACAATAAGTAGCTCAGACGTGCGCAATGTACTGTTTTTTAATCACTGATATTTTTAACTAGATTTTGTCGTGACCGAAATATTTTGACTTAGTAAATGTTCGTGTGGTGATGGCCTAGACTCCTAGGTTAAAACGTCGCCTCGTCTCACCAATGTGACCTTTTCTATTCATGTGTATCTACTTTTTAGTTTATCTTGGACAGCACAGACATTGGGGAAAGAAAACATCGTGAGGAAACCTCGACTAATAAATAACTAGCTTCCGCCCGCGACAACGTCCGCGTGACATAGTTACTTTGGGCTAACACTAACTATTACCCGCTTGATGATTGAAAAAAAATATATTTCTCTCCCCTTTTATTCCCTCTTTCTCCCTCTAATATAATATTAGTAAGGATATAAGTGAGTTTGTATGTTTGTTACGTCTAAATGACTAAACCGATTTTGATAAACTTTGGTACAGAAATAGTTGGGACCCTGGAGACGATTTTTGATTTAAAGTGAGAAATGAGGGAGAAAAGGGAAAATTTAGCTTTGCTATTACAATAAATAAGGCGCTAGGGCAAAAACTACAGGTACTTAAACCTGCAAAGCAGGAAAGGGGAACTGTGTTAACCGAATTTAACGCGAGCGAAGACGCGGGCAAAAGCTATTATGCTGTATAAAATTAAATATTCGTGGTAAATAAAAAAAGTGCGTTGCTCTATTAAAATTAATCGGTAAAAGTTGGATACTCTCCGTTTTCATGAAAACAGATGAACATCGCGTAAAGTTATAAAATGTTCTAGTAACAAAACTTTCCTAAAGGGTTTCATGAGCTAGTATCAGCGTAAATCTGTTGAACGTGAACGAAACCTGATTCTCAAAGTTAAAACTTTTGTTTCACAAACATGAGGGCCACACCAGCCATTATACAATAAAAAGCTTGCGATCGCGGAAAAAAACATACGCCTGCAACGAAATATAGCACCAACGGTATCAGTGATTGACAAAAAGCCTCGTACCTCGACCAAAGCCAACATTGAACGAGCGGAAAAAAAAAATAACTTGTCGGTTATTTAACTTCGGTGTGAAAGAACTCATGACTATTTTTATCTCGTTCTATAAAACAAACAAAAAAAGTACATTCTTGATTCGATTACTACGATTATTGAGTCGACTTTTATGTGCATGTACTTTTTTACTCACAAATGCATACTTCGATGTCTATAATAATTTTACGTCAGCTAGGGATGGGAATTGGGTTAAGTTTGAATCGAGTTTTTCTAAACTGCTTTTTATAGTAAAATATTTTTGGATCAGTAAAATAACTTCTGACATTTCAAATCATAGACAGCTTCATTCCCAACGGACTTCAAAGGAAAGTGTTTAATATTTGATGTGGTTCTGTATATTATTTTCTTTTTTGCCAGCCCTAGCTACATAGCAAAGGCTGTAATGTCTATCGAAGTGTGGAGGGACACAAAAAGGATCTATTTTCTCTCTTTCCATCGTCAGGAACCAGCCGGGCCACTTTTATCGCTGTTTTACTGTTTGCAATTTAACTTGAAGCGTTAAACTCAACGCGGGCGAACAAACAACAATAATAATAATCACATTTTAGCATCAATGTGTGTCACTTCTAGAATGTTGTATTTGTAACAACTTTGTTTTAGTTTAGAGCCATTTTTTTAGCATAATATAGGGACTGCCTTGTTGGTTTTGTGGTGGCAAGAGCGACTGCTAAGCATGGGGTCCTCGGGTCGATAACCGGTTTGGGCAGTGTTATTGGATTTTCTATCCGGTTGATGGCAATAAGCTCTCCCTTAATTACATGGGACATAAAAACATAACTGGCGAAATGTGGGGATACTATTAGAAACAACACTGCCTAACCCCTCATACATATATTGGGCCCATTTTAAGTTTTTTTTTACCTTCACTACAATTATTTTTGTTTTGTTAGCACTCAAAATCTTAAAAGCGCTACTAAAAGGTGAAATCATCAAAATCGTTTAAAAGTAATTCAAATATTTCCCAGTAAATTTCATTAATGAAATCGAATACTACTAACAAATTAATGGACTAATTAGAAATTCAAACTAAGGGATTGTTCGAATTTCTAATCAGTTAACGTTATTGTATTGAGAAACAACAGAGAAGAGAACCTTTACGGAACCCAAAAGCTCGAAACTAAATGTAAACATTCGTACAATAATGTATCTGGATTTTCTGAAACACAATCATACGGCATAACAACCTCTCGATAAGAAAATAAAAAAGCTTAGAAATGAATTGGAAACATAAAAATGATATATAAAACCCATAAAAAATAACGTGGAAGATAAATCTTATACTCTCAAATAGGAATAAATACATTGAGTATGAGCTGTAGAACTCGTATAGGCAAGTACAATAATTTGTGTCTCATATCCTACGGTAAATTTTATGATATTGGAAACCTGTCAAATCTACGAAAGTCCGCAGGCCGTTAGAGTTGTGACCTAATTTTTCTGTAACCTGCAATGCAGCTATAACTTACATCACTAGTTTAATAGAAGAAAAACGCAATCTCGAAACGTGGTGAAGAAAAATGTTTCTTTTTCAAATGTACATTCATACTTACTTCTTTTTGTTTTTGTTTGCAACCTTCATTTTTCTGTGGGATACAAGTTTGTAAGTCGCCAGCAATTTCGTACATAAGAAAGTTAATAAATACGAAACAAACTGAACCTAATGCCATTGCAAGAAAATTAAGTTTTGATTTTCGCACAAAATCATACGTACTTAATTTTCGTTCAATTACGACTAAATGTATATGAATGCTGGAAGGAGCAAACTCTTTTTAATTGTAAGTAACCAATAACTAAGGCCATGGCCATAAACTTATTATGACTGTAGAGTCATGACTCTACAGTCACAATAAGTTTATTAATAAATTAGAAATCCCAATTTCACAGTAAATGTCGAAACCTAATTAACGAAACTAAACTAACGAAATGTGAGTACACCTCTGCTTCAACCCGCGGGGACTACAAACGCAATGTTATACTAATCGACGCCTTAAATCCCGTTTAAAACAGAACGTAACATAACATAACCTACCTCAATACTGCGGTAATTTTAGTGCTAAGGTTATAGTTACGTCGGTTGCATACAAACTTGTTACAAACGTGTTCTTGTGCGGTCGTGACCGTTGATGTCTTTGACCAAACCATTCCACTACTAGTAATCACACTAATATTACAAAACTAGCTGTGTCCTGCGGTTTAGCTCGCGTGGACCGGTATTAAAAGTACTCTGTGATAATCCAAAATGATAATACATACCAACATACGTTAAACCATTTGATCGTGAAGAACTAACAAACATGTACAGATATACAAACTTTCGCATTTATAACATTAGTTAGATGGGAAAAAAGAGCTGCCTGTATAAAGCCTTTCACGCCTGAACGAATTTCTATGAAAAAATCGTACACAGCTTGACTATAATCAAGCATAAGAGATAGGATACGTTTATTGATAGATGAAGTCGCGAAAAGCTAGTTCTTTGGTAATGCTGGTTATTTTGCCTGGGTTGCTGGTTGTTGAAGAGATAACGCGGCTAAGGAAGAAACATGGGTGGGTTTTAGTCCGGAAATGGCTGACTCTCCAAAGTTATATAACCATATAACTAAAAAAACCTGGTTATTTTTACGAACTTTGTGTCCAAAAAAACATACTTTGTGCTTTGTGTGGTTTTTCTGAAATAATTCTTATTGATTTAGTTTAGGTTGTTTAATGAATAAAGTTAAAAAGCATAATTCATGATTACCATGAGTTTCAGTAAATTTATCGGAAACTATAAATTCCGCTCCATTTTATCAGAGGTCGGTAAGTATCTCAAGTCTTGTCGGGACAAAAAGTATGTCATAGATCGGGTCTGCTGGGATTACGGGTTGTTCGAAAAAGATACCCCGACCTCGGAACACAAGGGCAAAATAAGGAACATAGATGTGTTTTTGTCAGAAAAAGTCTAACAATTGCTCCTGCTCCGCCCAGAGAGGTGGAAGTTATTTGATAATTTTATTTCCCATGCCTAAAAAGGGTTTACCTAATTGCCAAATGTTTGAGATCTTAAGAAACAGAGCTAATGTTTACCGTAGATTTGCTCGCGTTATGGATGATAATTATTCCACGAAAAGGTTTTAAATATAGCTTATGACATTTGGAATAATGCAGCTTTTCAATAGTGAAAGACCCTTTGAATTGGATCAGGATTTTTGGTGATTATCCCGTACATCCAAACTTACAGACTGAATCTCTTTGAACTATTCAAAATATAAGTATAAATTAAAAATGACCAAGTTCAGTTAGTATTGTATCCCTAGGCATATGCCTACGCATGCTGGATGCCCAATTAAAAATACTTCCTAATAAAATTCAACATTTTCACACAAGTGCAACTTCCACTTGAAAAGCCATTCCTTTCAACTCACTTTACTGACCCATAAAACGAAGGTATCCTTTCATTTTTGAGTACTTCGCACTCCGGCGGTAAAAGCATGTGCATCTTTCACTTTCCGCTATCGTAAATGCACATGTGCAGGTAAACCACTTTTACGGCGTTTGTTTATAGTTTGGTCTAGGTACTATAACATACTTTTGTTTGTATATAACTGAATGTTACGCGACATGTCAAATCAAAACGGGCTGAGCTTTGTGCGTGATACAAATATATGATCGTCAACGTTTTTATGACGCGATTGTCTGGTCGCTTGGTTTGCACGAAATTGAGTGAATGGTTGCTTATTATTGGAAGACCTTGTGGATAGATTGAAGTGAAGAAGAATATTGGACAGACGATAACTCCAACGAATTGTGTTGTGTGAAATACAATGAAAAATCATTTGCTCTTGAATCGATGTGTAGCAAATTGGAACGATTCCATTAACTGTTAAATCAGCACACAAACTGCAAAATAGTTTAATTAGATTGAGAACTAAACAAAATGAAAACATTCGATGAGTTGATAACTCAATCGAACTCCTTGTTTTCTATCACGACAAAGTGTAAAACAAACAAAAGACGCTCCTTAAGAACAATGTTCTTAAACATGAGCTTGAAAAGACACGTTTAAACTGTGAGATTTTGTCGAGAACCAACCTAGAACAAACTTTTACACAGGGAATCTAAACCTTAAAACTCACGAGTCTACGAAAGATTCGTGACGTAACTGAGACGTGATTCTAAAATATTTTCATGCAACGCTTGGTCTATTCTGAAATGCAATCTCTTGTTCACGAAGTTTTCGCTTAACTGACGATCAGATTGCTGTGGTTTTGTGATATGCATCGATTATGATAAAAATGTAGTAGTGACGTGTTTTGTTTATCACATCGCGTGTCTGTCTTAGATTTAAACGTAACTGCACTATCTTTGTGTTTTAGAGAACTTCAAGAACTCTTATGACTTATAAATCAGTCTAGCCTTTTCTTAAATGTAGGTAGAGCTTATCTTGTAGATAGCCTACTAGAGGATCAAAACGCGATCGCTTTCAAAACGTTTCGCATCCATACCACGCCTTTCATCAGAATTGACTGTATCTTTACGACAGCTTACATTTAAACATCAATAGGACGCGGCTTCCAGTCTAACCAGATGCTGCGGAATACCAGTATTTTTGTATGGAGCAACTGCCTCTCTCCGCAGATTGGTATTGAGTCGAGTACAAGGTGTATTCTTTTTTTGCGGATGGGAAATCATCCAATAACTTTTCCCGCTCCGGGCCGTGCGGAAGGTTCCATCTTTTGCTTTTTATGGTCCGGGGACGCGGTATCTCTTTCAAACCCGCCGCAACTCGGTGGCCATAGCAAGCCCGTCTGACGCAGTGTACTATGATCTCCACAACTCGTTAAGTACCTACTGGCTAATGCGATACCCCTTGGTAAAACTGGATATCAGACTTTCAGGCCATTACTACCTGTTACGACTGTCAGCCCAACCCAATAATTTTTAAATTTTTAAAGCCCCGTTGCCGCATAGAACAACAGTTTGTCTAGCCATTTAGGTCAATCAAATGTTTTACTAAATAGTGGCTTTTGCTGTGCCCCAGTTTAGCTTTGGCAATCGATTCTCACCCCAGAAAAAAACTAACGCAATTCCAAAATAAAATCTTTTTCATTTCATACAACACATCGAATCCTTTTTCTCACCCGAAGAAATAAATACGATCCGATCCGTTTCGCAATAAACTACAAACAAAGGTCGAACAAACTTCTAATCTTGGGTTTAACCAAGATGCTCCTGAACTCGAATACGACAACGAAATAAACTTCTTGTTGGACTTTCATACAATATCATCGGACGTAAATACCTATGTTATAAGGATACTGAGAAATAATATAAAGATCAGTTTTTTTTGTCAGAAAATAGTACTGTGAAGGTTTTAAACAAATCTTAAAGAGTACTGGCTGGTTGTGACGTTCAAATACTCAGGTTGTTTAAATAAAGTATAGAGAATAGAATAGTTTTGCAATGACGACATGTATTGGTGAAATAATAAACTAAAATTTAGTCCTAAAAGTATTTTAAGTTTCTTTTGATTATGGATATTAAAAAATTACCAGGGTATTTATAAAAAAGATGTTAAATTTATTATAGACTGGTATTATTCTACTATTGGCCACCATCATACCAACCACCACCACCATACCACCACGATTTTACATTTCCGGCTCATCATCATCTGCCTAGCCTTTTCCCAACTATGTTGGCGACGGCTTCCAGTCTAACCGGATGCAGCCGAATATCAGTATTTTACTTGGAGCGACTGCCTATCTGACCTCTACAACCCAGTTAATACTGGGTAATACGATACCCCTTGGTAAGACTGGTTGTCAGGCTTTCGGAAAACTGACTACCTGTAACGACTGTCAAAGATCTACAAATGACAGCCGGGACCAACGTGCTTTTCGAGGCACGGCAGAAACTCGGTATGTAACGGGTGGTCACCCATCCACAGACCAACCTAGGCAAGCGCGGCTTAACCTAAAGATCGACCCGAGCGGCTGTTATTATTTAGCCACGATCTCCTCCTCCTTTTCTTTTCCGGCTATAATAATTATTATTATAGCAAATGTTACTTACGTTATTATTTTGTTGTATTTAAAGGTTTTAGTGGTTTTGATAATTTGTAACGATTATTTAGTTTGATGGTTTGTAATTATTGTTGTAATATGAGTTCCTTGCCTAAAATATTTTTTTCTTTAATTCATTATGATTTTATTATATAGATGTTTTGATCCAAAACAATAGGATCATTCATGAATATCATAGGTATGATAAAACTTTCAGATCTTTAGTTATTTTAAGGTTATTTTGACTCTCTTCATAATTTGAATATATTTTTTTTAATATAAGTATAGTAGAAGAAATTATTCACATACAGATATCACTTAGAAAATTACAGTTTCTGGTAATAGGGTAGTTGACACCACCAATCAATTGATATACTTTTTATGAGCTGTCAAAACGCGCTTGCCCCATAGATTTTGTATGAGACTCGCAACCGATGACGTCACTAAGTTGTCAAGTCATTGATGCAACTATTTATTGATTTAAAAGCAACTAAAAATCGAATTTTAAAGTTATTTTGAAATTAATGGAGTTCTCAGGTCTAGAATAAGGTGTTCTTTCAGAAAAAATGTGTTTTTAAATTATTGGTTAATGGTGTCAACTACCAATTATGCCCAATCTGACTGCAGAGTTTACTGTAAATTTTAAAAATAATTTATTCATAATCTACAAAACCAATTTTAATAACTTCAGCTATTGCTTTTCTGTACAGACAAAAAAACACTAAGCAATTAAATTCTTTGTGGCATTTTTTCGCAGTAATTCTAGTACAGATCTAATCATAAGTGCAAAAGAAACAGGTCGTCGTCGTAAGTGTGTTACTCGTAGTATTGAACTAAAAAATTTAGTCTTAAAGCTTCATTCGTCACGACTTTCCTCGCGTCGTGACTTTGTAATGGGGGGTCTGCGAGAAATTGACAAGCACCCGACGGCCCTTGTATTGTAAGCACAACGACAAAACAAGTTTTACGAAACAAGTTTTTGCAGAACTCTCATTGTACAAGAAGTCTATACAAAGCGAGGGCAAGATATACTGGAAATGTATAGCTTGATTTGTCGCTATGTATACAGTTGTACTGTTATAGCTCTACTAATGAGCATACGTCACACGGCCTGATTTGAGACGGAAATAATTATTTCGATATGGGTGGTTTATTGATCAGATCACGAGTACCACCTGGTTGATTACTTGAGGCTCACGAAGACCAGGCAATCGTGCAACAAAAGGAATACCATAAAATGGGGAGAATTAGAAGAACATACATTGTTCATTTATCAAATAAATACGTTTTTAAGAAAAAGTGTAGTTCAGTCGCTAGTACGAGTTTTTTTTTAAATTAAATTATGGTTCGTACGATGTCAATCTTCCGGACAGCGTTACTGTTGGAGTATTCAGTGAATTATTATTATTTTCGCCAGTGACACGGACATAAGTTGTAGTATTTTGAAATTGTAAACATAGTCTACTGTTTCGAAACATGTAAATAATTATTGACAGTGACTCAGTGACTCAGTGATCGCCTGCTAATCCCCGCACGGAACAAACATTTGTATGGCCTACAGGTAGTTGTTTCGGGTCTGGCATTTTGTATTTGTGAGTTTAAATGTTTGTAACCCACGATACCGGAGAAATCCTAGTGTGGGGCAATGTTACTAAAAAAAAAACAATATCTGCCAAGCTTTTTCCTTACTGTGTTGGTATCGACTTCCAGTCTAATCAGATGCAGTTGAATACCAGTATTTTGCATGAAGCGACTGCGTATCTCAATTCCATACCCCTGTTACTCCTGGGTATACAATACCCCTAAGATAAGAAACATTAAACGTTTAAATAATTTAAAAATGGCGTTAGTACACTCATAAATATTGTCCCAACACAAAAAACCGTGGAGACTTCACAACTTTTGAGACGAACTACAAAAACACTAGAGGGTCTCGCGTACTTAGTTCTCACGGGAACAGAAAATAGAATTTTACTAAGAAAACTTCAGAAGTCCCTCGGTAAATAAAAGTCTTGGGGCGAAGTATGAGATCAAAGTTCTGTTCTAGGAATAAGGCTTAGAATGCACGTTCTCTAGTTTAGCGTTAACATCAGCAACCGCGCACGGTATACAAAAATACACGTTTCACATAAAATTATAATTGCTTCATTAAAAATAAAAACAATCTGCTTTGAACTATATTTCCTATTTCTATGCATGCCGTTGCAGCTTTTAATTAAGGCAACATCACAAAGTTTAATAAAATAAGAGCTTTAAACACGTAAGTTGGTGTTTGTCTTGTTGGTTGTCTATAAATAACTAAATATACTACTAAATAACTTAGGATAATATTAATTGTACTTATCGCCGAAAAAAAACTTATTTAATTGTATTTACATTTTGCTTACTTAAAGAAGAATTAATAAAGAAGACTGTTATACCTAACTTGATTCGAAAAGAGAGTCTATGAAGTTTCCTCCCCATTTTTCTCCCTGAGATCTACGCTTTAGATTATATACTATTATGCCTATGCCGGGACTTTAGGCAACTTTATCTTCTAATTTTGAGTATTCAAAAGTACCTGTATTTGAAATACATGCTTTGAGTTTGAGTTTAAAATCTTTCGTATTTATATTATGCGTACTTGCTTCACTTCTAGAAGTACGAGTAAGGCTTAGTGCACATGATCTCTGGTTTAGCGTTACAGTCCGTGACATTGTAGTAAAAGAGTGCAAGCTGTGGTGCAAGTGAGACTTTACAAGTTCGGTCTCTCTTTGAAGTATACGAGCAACATGCGTTTGTTAGGTTTATCTATATGTATGTTGTATCTTGTAGGTAGGTATCTGAAACTTGGATTGTGTTCGTTTGTTAATGATGTTTTGTCATGGATTCAATTTTTGTTTTACCTTTTTAAACCTGATGAAATTCACAGCTTTGCTTTATAGTTTAATGTTTTTTTAACATCATCGTCAACAGTTTTTTATCTATTTTATTTTAAAATAGTACTAAATTTATTTTATATTATACTCATTCATTACTGCATTTTCTTTTCAACTCCGAGTATAGTCATATTAAAACTTTTAATTGGAACGGAGAATATTCTTTATTGCCTGATATAAAACCGAAGCTCCATCTAGAACAATACCTATCCAATAACAAAACTTTCAAAAGGGGGAAAACTAATGTCTAAGGATTAACTTAAAATATCCCGATCGTGTACACCGAACTTTATTCAGCCACCGTATCTTATTATAACTTCTTTATTTTCATTCGGAATGAAAAAAGTTATTGCAACCAAGAAATGTTATATCCCTTGACATAAACAGTCGTAAAAAGTATAATGAAACTCCATGTTACGTCCTTCGCTGAACGCATCGGTAACAAACTTTTTTAAAAGCTCAAATAATTAAAAAGTTGGTAGAACATCAGTGAACAGGCAGCCGCTCAGATTATTTATCCTTTCATAGAAGCAAAAAGCTCGATCTAAATTGTAAGATTATTAATAATTTTAAAAGTGTCAATCTTTTTATTTTAAACATTAAAATTACTACATTTATTAAAGTAAAAACACGTTATAAGTTAATTAATTAAGCTAACAGTAAAAATTGCAAAAAAATTTGGCACAATAAAAAAAAATCATTCATAAATCTAAAAATAATTAATTAACTTAAAACTTACCGATAATAACTCGATCACTTGCGCAAAAACTTCAATGCTAAGAGTTCATTAGAGCATTTTAACTTTGGAACATAAATCACGAATAATAATTCCCGCCTATTTTTACTGTCCAGTATTTTTTTTTTAAATTCAAGCGTCGAATGTCATTCGTTCCGTTCGTCGAGTTGAGTGAGCGTAGTCGCGCGCGGGCTCCGGCTAGTAAAGGCGGCAACACACTGCGAGAGCGTCAGGCTGCGCCAGTGCCCCCTCCGGCTATCACTCTACTTTCGGTTATTCTCTCGCCTCCCTCGAGACAGAGACCGATTTATCACGGTGGCGTATCTGTGTTAGCTCCCAGACAATCCAGACTCAACTCGAGGTTTGCCGTGCAATCTTTCTTATAGAGACTACCTTACATACCACAAAAGTGTACTTTTTACTTCAAAGCAACGTCACTGACCGCATAATGTCGCAGATAATGAGTTTGAATGCAGACGAAAATTGTTCGTTAGCCGAAAAAGGCGATTTAGTTGCAATCGGGACGCGGCTTAGCGAAATCATTAATTTTATCAGATTCTTAACTGTTTCTTGCGTGACAGGCCGTTGACCTCTCACACTGGTCCAGTTACAACGGTCCAAACATGTAAAAGGCTCATTAGTAGTAAACAATCTGTTCTACAACGTAGCATTAAGTTTTTGTGCTTTAAGCTTAAAATCTGTAATTTATAGTTTCAATTAGGCTTTGGAATACTTGAGACCGTGATCCGGATTATTTGAGTAATCCTAAGTTATGGTTGGTTTAATTTTTGTGGTTCAAGTGACGGCTGTAATTCTCATCCTCATAAATTACGATCAGACGCCCATAAAACCTATGTACTTACAATATAAATATACATCTCAGTCCCAAAACAAGCATATAAGCAGACCCATCATCAATTATAAGCACACACAATAATTAATTAAGGAAAGCCCCGATCACGCTGCTAATATATTTATCTCAGCATTAATAATGGCTAACATGACGCTACAGATTCACCGCTGACCCAATTTCTTCGGTTGCAAGTGCTATGCTATTGTTCGGACGGAGGAAAGTAAATTTCTCCTAATGGGTCAGCCTGAATACATATCGTGTCCACATTTGTATGGAAAGGACGCATGACATGCACTTGTAAAGTGTAAGTACGTAAGTGGACATATCAATTTGTAAAGTCATTTTAATTCATTAATTGAAGCAGGTTCTGTTTTGAATATAATATTTTGTTTTATGAATGGCCAGGTTTAATTGTACCGGTTTTTTAATTACCATGTGTTGTGTTTGTTCGATTACTTTTTCATTGAACAACAATATTGTTTTGTGTAGTTTGTGATTGGTGTTCGTTTTTGATGAATATCAAAGCCTGGCTGGCTGGATAGGTCGTGGTAGCCTATAGGTTAAGCGCCTCGCTTCTCATGCATGAGGTTTGGGGTCAAATCCGGGCAAGTACCAATGCGACTTTTTCTATTCATGCTTCGGTGAACGAAAACATCATGAGGACACCTGAACTTTTAATTAATTTAACTCTGAAATCGCCAACCTGTCTTAAAAACGCATGGCAATCAATGCTCGTGACTTCCCTATATGATAAGAGGCATTTGCCCAGCAGTGGGATACTTATATGCTGGTATTATTATTATTATGAAAGCCTGGCGGTCTGCCAACGCAACGCTAATTCAGATGCGAACAAAAAAACCTTCGAGTAAAACGATTGAGTTGTAAAAGCTGTATCAAGATTTGCATAGACCTTTCTGTTATTGTGATTGCTAACGAGCTCTTGTAGAATACATTCCATTTTTGTCAAGTTGTGATAATTTCAACAACTAACTAGCTAGCTTTAATTTGTAAGTAAATAGATAATTATGCAAACAATTTTTAAAAGTTAGGTTGGACTCCCGGATATGACTCTTTTATCCCGGTTTTCGATTGAGCTGAAATTTTGCACCTACATTTAGTTTGGATGACATTACACGTCACTCTAAATCCAATATGGTGGAATCTTAAACATGGCGGTCTAGTTATTTTTTGTGTATATCCAAGATCTGGCCATCAAATGCAAAAGGGGTTGCTGAGAAGAATACGAGAAAATGTGTTTTTGTTGTTTTTTTTTTTTTGTAAAATGTCACAGATACCATTCTTAGATTATAATTACTTCAACAGCTCTCCTCTAATTTTTTTTTATCTTAGGCCTCACAGCTCATCCATCAAAAACTAGTGTTGCTTCATGTTATTTTTTTCTTAAAATTTTGATCAGGAAGCTCATATTCCCATCCTTATTTTTACGCAATCAAGTCCGAGAGCTCAAAGGGTCAGTTCGAGAATGATTGAATAAGCTGCAAAGGGAAAGTTACCCAGTTTGCATAAAACATCGCACTCAGTTTGTTATTGAAATTAGAATCAGAGAACCTTCTACTGCCAACGACTTCAGGCCTCTCAATTGGGGTTGCGGGTTGTTAGAAAGCGGCCCTGAAACACAACGGCCAAAAGAATGAACATAAATGGGTTTTATCAGTACAAGTCTGACACTCCCTGCTCCATTCTTTTGCGTGTGGAGTGGAGTGGAGCGGAAGGGTGTGAAAATGAAAACTCGATAAGTCGAGTAATCATGTTTCATTGGTAGTACGAGCTATTATCATATCGTCCATATACATTAAAATGAAAAAATATGTATTAAAGATGATAACTCATAAATTACCCAGGCAATATAGATAAAATTCATATCGGGAGGATAACCTTTCGATTATAAAAAGCAGTTTGAAAATTGGCTAACAATCCTCGGGGAGAAATCGCGTATCAAAGACACAAAAAATCAAATCAAATCTCCTTTTTTGAAGACGGTTAAAAAAGCCCGTACATTGATTACAGGCTTATTCTTCTACTTCGACTTTGGCCACTACAATGCAGAGAGTAGTTCTCTCCCAAATCTTTCTACTTTTGATGGTTTTGTGTTAAGGCAATCCAGTTTTTCCCAGCTCCTTTAATGAATTCGTCTGTCCGCCTAGTTCTAGATCACAGACTAAGAAGCACGTTGAATTATGTTGCAATCTATACTTAATATTATAAAGCTGAAGAGTTTGTTTGTTTGTTTGAACGCGCTAATCTCAGGGACTACTGGTTGGAATTCGAAAATTCTTTTAGTGTTGGATAGTCCATTTCTTGAGGAAGGCTATATGCTATATAACATCACGCTACGGCCAACAGGTGCTGACCAGCATGGCGGATAATGGTCCACTGTTTCTCACAGAGAGGTGACGTGTTTTTTTTTCCTTTATTAGCCAACCTACAGTTTTTACACTAAATCACGTCATTTCTGTTTGACAAAACGCTTGGCGATGTGTCTTAGCGACTGCCTGCTGCGCTGCGTGTCGCAGGTTCGATCCCCGCACGGAACAAATATTTGTGTATGGCTGACAGATAGTTATTGTGTCTGGCTGTTCGTGTATGTGAGTTTAAATGTTTGTAAACGAACCTATGACACAGGACAAATTCCTAGATTTGGGCAACGTTTAAACAATCTGAAATTATTTAGTTTAAAGAAACGTAACGTGATGAAATATTTGCAGTGGTAATATTAAAAGCTGAATTTGTGCTATAGAACAATACTAAAATGATCTATCAATAATTTATGTCTATGTAAAATTCAATGCCATTCTTCTTCTTTGGTGTCTTCAATCGGCAAACGACATCTTTACGTAAGCAATCACTCGAGAATAAAACCATATCAAAAACAGCAATCAATTGTTGAAAGCCAGACACAAACACAAACAAACTTCTGTTTGCAGAAAGATCTGAGTAAACCTGCGTAATACTCGCTAAACCTACACAAAGCGAGCCGACCTTAGTAATCATTTCAACCTAAGCTTCCCACGAGAATTTTAAAAAGTAAGTACAAGTAAAAACCACAGGATTTTGTCCTTCATCTAAAATTTAAAACAGCTGCCTCGCTGAAGTTAATTGCTGGTGAACCGAGTCTATGCAGAACATATGAATTGTTGTTCTCTGCGATTGTTTGTGAGTACAGTCTTTCACACAATAGTGGTAAAATTAAAATATGGAATTTTATTTTCTTTTGGGACTATGTTTCGTAATATTCCTTGCAGTGTTCTATATTAAAAAAGTTTGCAAACTTGTTCTGAATACCTTATGAAATACATTCAAAATATAACGTCCATTTGTTTCCGTATACACAAGCGCACGAGAAAAAGCTTTTAACAGTATTAATTCAGTGTTAACCACATAAATGTGCGTATATTAACGATGAAATACGATGTATACATAAACGTAGGTATATATATATTACAAGACCGGACTAAGCTATACAAATCACGATTTAAATTGCTCGAAATTACACTAATTTACTTTCAACGTCCACAAAACTTCTTGTGTGCCTCCAAGCTCCTTGAAAAACCTTGACGTCGTCTTAGATATGCACGGCACGTCTTGTTGAAATATATGGAAATTAGAGAGCTCGCGAAAGCCCCAGTTTGTTCCAGTAATTCACTGATCTATTAGCAACTACCGTGACTTGATTAGGCCCCGATTTGTAAAAGAACAATTGTATACAGGGTCACAAGACTTCGTGCCCTCGGTTTTCTGTCTAACTAATTTCAAAGTGATTAAACTTTACCCTTTTCAGTCCTAATGAGCTTGGCCAATTTTGCAATCCTAAACATTTTACTTGAAGTTGCGACGTTTGAATTGAGTCTTCGTTCCTTTGGTGTAGTATCAAAGGGTCTGTGGACAATTCTTTTAAGTTGTTTTTGATGCCTCCGGGAACTAGTTTTCCTAAGCCAATGTTGCTTGTTTTGTGTTCGCATTTAATTGGAATCTTGTTGAATAGGAATCTGGTGATATTGATTCTAGAAATTGAGTAATCTTTATCCTTACTACTACTTACTACCTACTTATAAAAGCGAAAGTGAGTTTGTTTGTTACGTCTTCGCGCCTAAATGGCTAGACCGATTTTGAGGATTTTTTGTATTGAGATAGTGGATTTGAAAAAAAAATCAAGTGAGAAATGAGGGAGAAAGAGGCAAAACTTAGCTTTGCTATTACAATAAATAATGCACAAGGGCAAAAACTACAGGTAGCAGGTACCTGCAAATCAGGAAAGGGGAACTGTGCTACCCCGAATTTAACGCGAGCGAAGCCGCGGGCTAAAGGTAGTTATTTATATATTGGTAATATTATACAGCTCCAATATGAAAGATGACGGATGACGATATAAAAATTATAAAAAGGCAAACAATAAATAAGTGATGTTCTTTTGTGAACTTATTAAATAGTGATCATGATCGGATCGCCATGCTCCCAATAGATGTAACTTAAAGTATCTTCAAGGATTACATAAGTACTTATGTAATCCTTGAAGGGTAGTACAGAGGTGTACCTAATTGTATACGAGTGTACTAAAAGGTATATTTCTAAAGTAAAAACTTCCATGTAATAGGGTCGAGCATATTTTTATATTGTCCGAATTGGACATCGATCCCTCTCTCTCCGCTTAGCAATTGCGCTTCCATCCACTAGGACCAACGAGGCAGACTAAAAACATTGAAATGAAAAAAAAGGTCAACAAAATTAAATAAGAGAGAGCTAATAGATCCTTACAAAGAACTAGCACTTAAAGATATTATCGAAGAAGAAGCCACACCACCCAGCTCCATACTCTAGGGAAATCTAACGCGCTTGGAACAGCAAAGAGCTTCATCATAAGAAATAAAACCTCGTGCGTCCTTTATTTTCTATAAGTAATTACATGTCATCGTATTATCTTTGAATAATGTGAACACTAACAATCCCTGAAGAGCTATTGAGGCAATATGTTATTTTTTAAACACTTCTTCGAAAAGTGGCTCTTATGGCACTATGATTAGGTTCAACATGCCATGAAATTCACAGGCGTGTTTATTTCTCATTTATCGCAACGAGGGTTTTCTTTTTTTCTGATATCACGGATAACAATAAACTGTTGTTCAAATCCTTAAAGCCCGCACGGTAAAGTTTTTCTAGACCGAAGTCCTTCATGTTTAATTATAAAAAATGTTTATAAACAGAATATCACATATAAACATGAAATACATGTATTTGACAAGCCTTTAATGGAACAAAGGGTGTTTTCAAATTGAAGAGATCAGAACAGAAGCATAATAAAATTATGATCTGTTTATCAAGTATAATACTGGCAATAACATTGTCGATTAACCGTTATCTGAACAATTGTAATGCCGTAGTTATAAAAAAAAAAAACATGTGAATTGACAAACACCATGTTCGAAGTTTCAATCTGTGCCTCGTATTTAATGCCCTGCAGTCTTGAGCCGTGTCATTGCATAAGCTATCCGATTAAACGCTTCAGCTTCACTTGGAAGCACAGACGCAGCATAACTATAAAGCCTGCTATAACATAAAATTACAGGAAACAAATAATTCGTTATTTCTGTCCCTTTCACAATAGCAACGGTACGCAAGTAAAGCGTCTATCTGTGCGAACTACTTATTAAAGTTAAAAACGAGCAAGTTGGTGATCGTTTTTCCATTGGGTTCTGTCCATACTGAATGGGAACACATTTTTTTAATCGTTTTAAAAATAGAATGGAATTTAAATGGAGTATTATCCTTTTTATTTTTCACGAAAACTTGTTGATTTACTCTTTACATTTCAATCGCATCTCATTCTAATTCATATAGTTATTACCAGCCATCACTGTTTCTGAAAACTAAAATTAAACTATAGCAATTTCAGTTCTGTAATTGGGTCAACTATATCAAACAACTGAAAATGTCAAACTGGCAAACCAAAATAAGGTATGTAGCCCTACTATGACCTCTTAAAGCAATTCTTATTCCGCTGAGAGACAGAGCTATACAGGGTGTCTAGCACCATCTCTTTCACTCAGTGGAATAAGAATTGCTATAAGATGTCATAGTAGCCCTTATGGACATGGGGCCTAAAATGACCGCTTTAGCAGAATAATAATAGAATATTAATTACTTTGCAATTCGTAAAGTGGTCACAAAGAGGCAATTCATAATATTGACAGCGTATGTATTTAACCTGGTTGAAAATCAAAAGGATCTTCCGAGTAGGCCATTTACAGGCACTTTTAAACTCTCGAAACAATTTATATCGGCTCATATTATTATCCCATCATGATTCTTGTATTTATTTTTTGCGGCCATTTTAGGTTCCTTGATAAATAGACAGGCAGTCACGGGCACGATTTCAAAGACGTTCTCTTCCGACAGTTTGACGGATCCCTAAAACAAACAATGAAACAAGAACGGGACTGTTGTAGAATATTTTTTTCTTTTTCTTGAGTTACTTCGACTTTTATCTGTCTATTATTTCAGCTTGTTTTATTTATGAACAGGTTTTATAGTGTTTCTTGTATTTTATATGTATTGTTAAAGTCTTCTTCGTAACATTTCATTTAACATACTATGCAATATTTTTGCTAAGAGACTGTTTGTATTAATCTGTCGTCTCATCACTATATTATATTTTTTTTAATATTGTTAACTGGCAGCTGTACTAGATACAGACCATGATGAATGATTTTAAGATGATCACACATACTTATTTATTTTCCTCCTCTTCACATATTACAATTTATTTTAACCCCCTGGTATCTTTAGATTGTCGGAGGTCGGATTATACAAGCGTAACTCTTGTTCACACATATTCGTTGTCTGTAAGTCGGCTCAAGAGGGTTTGGGTAAGCTTTGAGTTTCGGGTTAGCTTAGAGACGTGTCATTTCTTACATCACCCTGTATCATATAAGGGGATGAAGCTTGATTAAGTGGATTCGTCGCTTTTATTGTTCGGGGATATTTTTTGGGACTTTTAGTGTTAGGGACTTATACAAAGATCGTTCACTAAACAAGTTAAATTGGAAGAAATCGTCGACCAAAGAAAGGTGGTGAAACTATTTTCTATTGCTTGCAATCAATTGGTAGTATATTGTGTTTTCCTTTTACCTGATTTAGACGATTAGAAGCCTGATATTTATTTTGCATTTGTCTTGGAGTTTTTATTTAACAAATTAATTCAAACATTTCCAAGCGGTGGTAAGGAGACAGTGACTGTCGCACCCCCGTGCACGTCACAATAGTGGCAATAAGTCTCCTCTTTGAAGAGTTCTCAGCTTACACAGTAGTTTTAGGTTCCTCCATATAATTGGGCGGGAAAAAACGCCCGGGTATCACCACTGTGTCGATCGCCCGAAAGATACGGTGGCGCACGCTGTGGCCCAGCTTGGGCGGAGCATCGCTGTGTCTACATCGAACATTATTCTAAAATATTGTCAGTTTCCATCATCGTTATCTGCCTAGCCTTTTGTCAAATATGTTCAAGTAGGTCTTAAAATTATTGATTTAAATACGACGATTTATTTTAGGTATTTAAGTCTTGTTTTATTTTGCCTCCTACTGAAATACAAGGATGTGGAAATTATGTTTTACCTACTCCCCCGTTTTTCTTTTCTGATTATTGTTGTTGCGAGATTCAAGACAGTTTAATTGTTTCTCCAGGACTTCGTCGAGCTTCGTTGTCTCGACGTATTTCTGGTCGTCGCCGCTGTTGATTCTAGCTTTCAGGTGTGCTTGTTTCTTCAAAATAAATACATAAAGTACAATATGACAATATTTTCAGACATCATAAATGCGTATGTTTGTGAGGATAGATGGATGCATGTAGGTATGTATGTGGATGTTCGTTAATCTTTCACGTCACAACGGCTAAACGGATCTAAATGAAATTTGGCACAGAGGTTGATTATAGTCTAGAGTAACACATAGGATTTTTTTCCGAAAACACGGGCGAAGCCACGGACGCCAGCTAGTTTTCAGATATTTTGCCACTTCATATAACATTATTATGTGTATTACATTATTTCTGAATTCCCTCAAACTTGGGACAATGTCGCGTAAGATTACAAGCTCCTGTTCATCGGATCACGTTGTTGGTTCGTTTGTTTGCGGCGGATTATACTCGGCTTACACTTAACACAAGTATTCGCCATTGTTGTCGCATGAAAGAAATTATAATTAGGTATACACGATTCAAGATGGCGGAAAATTGTGACGGCGGCGTTTTGATAAACAGGCGTAGGTGCCTTTTATTTAAATTGCCTGTTTTTAGTATGACGATTAATTAGCAGTTTTATAAGTGTAACATGCTACGTTGTATTGTTAATAAGAAAACTATTTACTAGATAATTAATTAACCTTTTTAAAGGTATTTGAATTTCTCTTTTTTTGTCTTTATCGTGTGCTGCCCTATTGCTAAGGGATACCCCGATTCCACTTTTTTTGGCCGCCTAATCAAACCATCTCGTACGGAACGCATTACCATTGCTTTTTTTATACTTTCTGAAAGTAGCACTTTGGTACCTATTTAAGAAAACCATACTTCACACTACTACACTCTTCGTGTTTTGTGTGGCATATAGTTACATAAACATTGTAAACTAAAATAAATACTTCTCTAAGTAACCGTTACCTTAAAAAAAATAAAATAAAATTAGCACTTTCCAATAACTTCTGTTAGTATTTACAATAATGTTACTGACACAAAACAAAATTATTAAAAACAAACGAAAACTCAATAACTTCGTCACAGAAAATGAACAACTTACACAATCTGAACATAGACAAAAGTGGAAGATGCAAATACTCTCCTCAAAAGTGAAACATAGCTCTATGGTGTGCCAATACCAGGCCGATAGTGCCCTAGTCACGTACTGAATAATCTATGGGGTTCAGAGTTCGAAGATCTGTAAGTCGATGGGATCGGTCGTAAATATTCTACAAACTTACAAAATATTGGAGGAATTACGAAATAGTTTACAGAACAATCAAGTTCTGTATAATGTCAAAACAACATGGAGGTCAAACTTAAGTGTTTTTTTGTTACTGATACTTGTATGATCACAGAGTAAGTTTGCTAGTTATATAGTTTAAATTGGCTACCAGTTTCAAAAACTCTATGAAGAAAAGAACGAAAAAAAACTCCGTGTATACTTTTTAAAACCCAATTGAGAATTACGACGATCTGTCAGCATTTTTTTATAGCAAATCCAACCTCGGCTCGGCTCTAGTTGTGAAAAACCTATCAACGCAGTTCATTCAGAAAATACTTTTTTATAACATCCATCATTAATATAAACAATATATTAAAGGGCTTAAAAAACATATGTTTTTCATTTCAAAAACGAAATCAAATCTCTAAGGCGCGTCGCCCACACGACCAAGAGTCGAGGCGCAGGCGAGGCGCGGGCGCGTTAGGCGCGTCGCCCACACGCCATTTGTAAAGAAAATCTCACATCAGATTTTCTTTACAAATGTCGTGTGGGGGGACGCGCTTAACGCGCCCGCGCCGCGACTGGCTGCGCCTCGACTCTTTTTCGTGTGGGCGACGCGCCTAGCCGTGCTGTAGATAACTCATAGAATTAATAATTTAATTCATTGCTTTTTAGATTAAAGCGCGTTTCCGAAAAACTCTGACTATGTCAAATAGTAGTAGTAATAATATTGACTTATATTTTTTTTAACTAGCTTCCGCCCGCGATTTCGTCCGCGTGGATAGTTATTTTGGGCTAAAGTTAACTTTAACCCGAAATATAAAGAGAAACGAAGTAAAGGGGAGAAAAAGAAAATATTCGAAAAAAAATCTTTTTCTCCCCTTTACTTCCCTCTTTCTCCCTTTTTTTAGCCTATCTCTGTACAAAAATTCATCAAAATCGGTTTATCCATTTAGGCGTGAAGACGTAACAAACATACAAACTCACTTTCACTTTTATAATGTTAGTAAGGATGTACGTGTCAAAATGTGAAATAATATTAGTAGTGGTCATTATAGAGAACAAAAATAACGTTAAGAATTTCTCCGTAGCAACCACGGGGTGTGGATTTGAGCCCGGTTGATGACAATAAGCCACACATGGGGTTTAATATGGGTGAAATGTGGATGTGGATACACCTCATCCTCACCCTTTTAGGATTACAGGCGTGATATTTCGTTATGCGTATGCTAAGCTAATAAGTTCATGCCCCATAGCAAACATTCCACATTCAAGCTAACTTAAACCTAATGAAAACTAAACTTCTGTCCCGTGAACGTAGTTTCGTGTTAAAATCCTCACTTAATATTATAAAAGCGAAAGTGAGTTTGTTTATTTGTTTGTTACGTCTTCACGCCTAAATGGCCAAACCGATTTTGATGAATTTCGGTACAGAGATAGTTGGGACCCTGGAGATGGACATAGGACAGTAGGCAAAAAAGTGAAGAAAAGGAGGAGAAAAGGAAAGATATATTTTTTCGATCATCACGCGTATTAAAGTTAGCGTTAGCCCAAAGTAAATACGACACGCGAACGAAGTCGCGGGCAGAAGCTAGTCATTAATAATTTAATAAAATTTCCGGATGGTAACACAGAAAGTTCGTAAAAGTTTGTCATATAAAGTTCTCAAGGAAGGACAATTTATTATACACGAGGTAGGATTCTCCTAACTTAGTTATGAGTTTAGGGATCAACTTATTTGGTTGTTAAATAAAAGTTATTATGTTGATTTTCATGATCAAAGGGAGAAAGAATATATAACTTTTGTGCGTTATACAGAATTGTGGGCGTCGGTTGGGTTTGAGGAAACGACATAAAACTTATACCTCTTTCCCAAGGGGGTAGGCAGAAACCACAGGAAGCAACTTGTTTTTGGTGTTCCGTACCTCATAAGGAATAAATGGAACCCTTATAGGATCACTTTGTTGTCCATTTATCTGTCTTTCTGTCAAGACTCTTTATATTAGTAACACGTGGAGGTATCAAGTTCAAATCAAAACTCAAGGTATATCCTTGAGTATATGGTCTGTGCTGCCTTGGAGGTGTAAAAAGATTAACACTCTAAGTCTACGCAGTCAAAGGATATGGCCATTCATTATTTATTTTTAGGGGGTGTCTTGGGAGTCAGGCCTCCAGGCCTTACGGTCCTTATACTCATTTTACCTCGGCCACATTCATACATTTGATCACACGCACAATAGTTGCTATTACAAAGCACAAGTCGTATTTCAAATAACAATTTATAAAATGCCTATTTAATTCATAAAAAAAATATTTCAAATAACGATTCTTCTACTATTTTTGGGCAATACATCAGCTCTGCCGAATTCGTGAACTGTCGTGTGTTGTTCGGCTATTCGGGAAAAACTATTTTGTGTTGTTTTTTTTAACACGTAAACCATTTTGTTGCACGCCAAAATACCTCTTATTTCGAAACAAGAAGGTCGTTGTAAACATACTGATATAACCGTACACAGAATCAAAGCAAACTACATTAAATAGATAGCAAATATAATCCTATTTCCCCTTATCGCCTTTGAGTAGAAAGCCTGTACCTTTCAACTTGCAATATTTCCAACTTTAGCTACGATAAGATTCAGTTAGGTACTTAGGTAAGATCTTATCGCATTTATGAGTTTTCCCTTAGCACTGACCGATAAGATATGCCCCTGTAACAAAAACAGATCGCGGGATTTGATAATATCTTACCATGAGAGGTATCTAAATTATACTATAACTAGCGGCCCCCGCTGGTTTCAGCCGCTGGACCTATTGGTCGGCTTTAAATATTTCAAAGCCTATGTTTTACTAGGTACTTGCGGTTTATATACCAAATCTATAATATAAAAATGAATCGCAAAATGTGTTGGTAAGCGCAAAACTCAACAACGCCTAGACAAATATTACCAATTCTTTTTTTTAAGTATTGTTGAAGTCCAAGGATGGTTTTTAGGACGGGAAAAAAGCTAAAGGCAGTATAGGTTTTTGTGTAGGTAGGGTAGGTAGAAAAATTGCATTGCATCGCATGCTGGGGTACAGCTAGTTTCATATAAAACCGTTAAAACGTTGGAGCATGAAGGAGTGACAAATATACACACACATAAACATTCGCCTATATATTAGTGTGATGTTCTTATTTCTAGATTTTGTGGATTGTTTTTTCCCTTACTTAGGAAGTTCTCCTGTATTGCGGCTACGTTTACAAACATTTAAACTCATACACAAAAACAACAAGATCCGAAACAACTATCTGCAGGCCACAAAAATGTTTGTTCCGTGCAGGGATCGACTTGCAGTGCAGTAGTCGATCGCTCAGCCACTGCGCCAAATAGAGTGAACCATTATCTACCAAGAAGGTATAATGCGGTTTTGAGGATGTTACATCTATTTATATCTGGGACATGCCTAAAGAAATGTGAAAAACTAGTTGAAAAAAAAATATTCCTCATATAAAAACCAATAACTATTAAAGGATTTACACAAAATAAAAATAAAAATAGTTTAGTACAACAGTAACTAAGGCTACGTGTTTAACAAAGGTTTTAACGTTTCTAAGATTTTATATACATTCAGATTCACTGCCATATTCGCTTATGTGTGTCACGACTGTCAAGTGCTCTAATTTCCCTGGGGCCACCCACGAAATCGGCAACTTATTCGCGAAAAATGTGTCAAATAAAAAAAAACGTACGATTTGGCTGTGTTATATATCTGGCAGTATTTGGGTCTGATATTCTGATTTGTCGTACAAACACTGCACGCCCCGTAACCAAGCATGCTAAATAATGTTATCTTTTTCTTTAAGCATGATTATTTGCCACCAAAAAAAAATGCTTCAAGGCTGAAATAAACATTGGTTCCATTAGGCACCCACCAAGCTACCAATTGCTTATGTGGTTTGTTATACACGCTACGGAGACATCTCTCCCGCGGCGGCTGGGTTGTTCTCTCCCTTTTCTAGCATAACAGCTCTCGCTTCGGACCATGGCCTGAACTAGGACCCTAAGAGGTTGCCGCCACTGATCAGCCTTGTAGCAATTTAAAGACATTATTTATATAAGTATGTTTACAGGCACATTTGTGATTTCTATCTTAACAAAATCAGGAGCTTCCATTATCTATACATTTAGCTATTGAATTCAGAAATGACTAACAAACATGAGTTGCCTATGAATATTCAACAATATTTAGTAATAACCAACACTGCAAAATTAAAACAAACATCCAAACACATTTGAATAATAAAAGTCAACCAAAACTACGCTCCACACTAGATTTCCGACCTCGTATCAAAAATACAAACTGTTTTTCCGCGGGTGGATCCACCACATGGTTAATCTAAAACTCGACCCTAGCTATGTCGGCTAGTAAAGCTTTAGGCTGGACTAACTCACACCTGCTAAATCAGCTTTATCCAGAGCTAGAATAATTTAACTTCCGTTTAACCACTGGTTTCCATACCCGTGTCGTTTTGCTTCTTTTTCTAGAACACGTTAACTGCGGAAACTAAAACCACAGTGTGAACGATGAGTTACGGGACTTGCCGGTTACGGTGAGGCTGTGAAAACAGCGGAGTTTTGGTAAAACGATTTTCAATGAAAACAATTGATTTAAGCATAAATATTCTGTCTTCACAAAATAAGGGTGGCTAACTTTTTTCGATTTACTTACACAGTTACAAAATGAAGTCACTGCAAGAGATAAAATTATAATATAGGTAACTAGCTGCACAAAGCCTAAGATTAATCCAAAGTATTAGCGGTCTTTATACCAAATTTCAAATGAAACCGTTTAGCCGGTTACACATACAAACTATTGCCTTTATAACTTTTACCTTTGACTCTCGGTATTCATTTCTTGTATACTCTCTACAACCTTCCTATCTTTTCAATTACAAGGACAACCACAGATCCAATAAATGCAGCCAGCAACATTAAAATATGTAGCTTTTGTTTTTTTTTACTCTCTTGAAAATAATATGTCAAAAGCATCGTGTGATCGTTTCCGCCAATTTCAAAGCTCTTAAAATTCATTACTATCGGTCACTAAGTTTTTACCAGTGGCGTTGGAATGGAACATCAAAAGTAGCGGTCTCACGAACTGATCCAGCGTAACGGCACGCTCGAAAACTTCACGCCTCAATCGTTTAAGGGTCTGCAGATAAAAGGAGAAGAGCCCAAAGAAACAATACGATTAGTCTTTTTCTTCAACCTGTTTGGCCGTGTTCAATTAGGTCAATGAACTCGCGGCTTGTATTTATAAAGTTGTGAAAATAAAAGTCTTGAAGTCTTGTGGATCTGATTTGTGGTGCAACTTTTTGTTGGAGAAGTGTGTCGCGGTTGACAGCTTTTTTTGGAGTTTGAAGAGGATTTATTTCATCGATTGTTGGGTGAAGATTAAGTCGGTAAAAGTTTAAAGAAAATTGATCAGAGTGAGATTATTCTATTACGTCAAAAAGTGAGTACTATCTAACTGTGCAATTTGTTAATAATTAATAATATTATTTTTGTGCGTAATAGAAAAAACATAGCATAAAATAACAGTCACGGAGTTTGGATTTATGCCTGGTTGGTGGTAATAGCCTCCCCTCCTCTTGTATAGGACCTAAACATAACTAAGGAAATGTGGGTATACTATTAGGTACACCTCTGTCAAACCCTTTGAGGACAACAGGCGTGTTTTTTATATTGATAATTAGGCTATAATTGTCCGTAACGTAAAGTCCGAAGCGCGTCAGGGTGTCTAAAATGGCCGCAACTGAATCATAATAGGATAATAAAATATGAATAACGTTATAATTCGTAAAATGGTCACAATGTGATAATTCACAATATTTACTGATCTTCTATAATAAATAACCTGTTAGTTATGAGACCGGAAATCGGCTTAGCTTATGACGAAGTGGATGGACTAGTGGCGGTAAATCGGTGGCTGACCATTTTAAGAATATAAGACCCCAGTACTTTACATACAAATTGACCTTATGATAAAGTAGCTACAGATTCTTAAGAAAAAACACAAACATCTTCACAAAAATCATTAACGCATCCAAGCTACGCAACATATAATAAATCTCACAAACGTACAATTTATTGCAATAATCTAATTGCATACAGGCATACATCACACATGAACTATTGCGCTGTGTGATTACCTACGTCACATTAACATTCATAATGATGTTTGTACATTATTTACTTCTCCTGTGTATACCAAATTGATGCGATGAATTATTAATGTCCCTTCGAGGTGCCAAGTGTACCGTGTTTTGCAAGCCATGAGGAATTTCGAGAGCTTTCTGAACGAGAAAATATATTGTTATGATTTGATGCAAAAACAGGGTATGTGCCAGACATTGCAATTTAGATTTTCCTGTTGTTAACATGCTTTTTTTTCGTTTTTGTGGTTCCGTACCTAAAAAGAAAAACGTTACCCTATAGGATCACTTTTTTCGTTCGTCTGTGTAGAACTTTTATCTCGGGAAATCGTGAAGGTATTGAATTAAAAATAAAATCATAGTCTCAAATTTGTGGTCCCTTAGAACTTTGTAATAATTAACTCTCTAAGTCTGCGCAGTCAAAACATATGGCCGTTTATGTTGCAAGTTTGTACGGAAGTCGGGGTGACTCGCTCTTTGCAATTTTTTTTTGTAACTGTACTTTGAAAGTAAAACCTGAAAAAAATATTTCAAGATACTGTCTCCTAAGCTCTCTAGCAATACCAAAAAGATAGAACTTTAGGGATCAGCTTATTGTATCTAATAAATATTTAAATTTATTTAATAATTATAATAGTAGAAAATGTATACCATAATTTACGTAAACCCGTCTTATCATTTATTCATATCATCCTAATCTGGCTCTACACATCGAACGAACAACGTTATTTCCATTTTATTACATTCCGTTATTCCACCAGAACTATTATAAGGTCTATACAGAGATGCCAATGAAGTGAAATAACAGAACCAAACCAACACGTCAATTGACGGATCTATTGATAGCGTGATTGGGGTTTGCATGTATTTCGGGAATAACAGACTAGTGGTACCTACGGTTCTAGGGGTAATTCGGTGTTTAATGATTCCACACACGAGACACCATCAACCTAGGAGTTGAACTGCGAGATGTTATTCCAAAAAAGACACCATCAATTTCTGATGTTGAGTAATGAAGGGGTATGAGTAAATATGAATGATAGACAAACACACAACAATAAACACAAAATAAATCTTTTATTTTTGGTAACACACAACAACGATTGTATTAAAGAAGAAAAAACCAATTCAAGTGCGACATAAACGGTCCCAGCTCCAAAGGACCACAGACTTGAGCATATGGTTTTAATTTCAACTCGATACCACCACACGTTTTTGAGATAAAGGGTCTTTTTTTGCGGATGATATATCATCAAATGTTAGCTTACTTAAAATTCCTGTTCGATTTTCTATTATATTCTGTGCATTTTTAAAATACTTTTGCCAAATTTATTAAAAACTAGCTGTTCCACGCAGTTTCACCCACGCTGCTCAGCACCTTTTGGTCGTAGCGTGATGTTGTATAGCCTTCCTCAAGAAATGGACTATCTAACACTAAAAGAATTTTCCAATTCCAACCAGTAGTCCCTGAGATTAGCTCGTTCAAACAAACAAACAAACAAACTCTTCAGCTTTATAATATTGGTATAGATTTTAATATTATTGTTAATATTACTTAAATTCGTGGCTCAATTTTGAGTTTCGGTAAGGTAATGGCGGTAAAATGACGTTGGTTATCAGATGAGTGGGTACTTCCAATAACTTGCTTATGCCTATAAATAAGCCCCACAAGTTATTCATGGAGAGTCATCTCTGAGCTACGAAGTGAGCTAATTATTATTGTTGTGTATAACTGTGTATTATTAATAAAATTATGTTGAAGTGAAACAGTATATGAATAAGTTATGAACATTTTTTATGCAAATAACTTCTCCCGCTCTGGGCGGACCGGGGGAGAGTGCCAGACTTATAGTGACTAAAACCCAGCCATGTTCCTTCTATTGCCCTTTATGTTCCAGGGCCGCGTTATATCTTTCGAACAACCCACACACAACCCCGGCTGGCGGTGGCCCTGGCAGCCCCCTCTGCTTTGCTGACATCCCTTTGAGGCGAGCGTGGAACACTAACGCGCCGTCGACACGGCCTGTCGTCAATAGACGGGTGGACGGTGAGCTACCCATTGCTCACCGGCCACAGGCCCGCATCTATGTTGGCCGGGAGTCGCGTCTCCCGCGGAGATAAAGGGTCTTGACAGACAGACAGAAAGACGAATAACAATGAGGTACGAAACCCTAAAAATGTATTTTCAACAGCAAAATATACTAATATCGACAAGGACAGGAAAATAATATTAAAATAAAATAAATAACTTCGCAACACTCAATATTTACACCATGATTTATTGAACGAGGAAAACCTTACAAAACTGGAGCTCATTAATAATTTCGGCCGGGCGAAATGTTCCAAGAAAAGCTATAATTATACCGCACGATAAAATAAATACCACACACATAGCCTGTCTCATTTGTATGATCTTCCAGTTGATATTAAAACCTGCAGCAGCTATGAATCAAAAGAATGCGTGGTCCACGCCTTCTATCGATTTGTTTGTTATATGTCGAATTATAATCATTTGATTTGAGAACTGAATTGTACGAACGCTTTAGAATCACATAAATCACTGTTAAAGCTGAAATCCAAAATACCGAAGAATATATTTGACATATTTCTAAGGATATGTTTAGCAGCGTGGTGGTTTTATGACATGAAGCCTTGCAATTGTGGTACTTCAGGAAGGTCGAACGTCATCAGTATACTCCTGCCCTCACCTATCTGGAGTCTGCGAGCATGCCTACTTCTTCCATACTTCTCTTTACTCGTCACATCATCAGACACCTCTTTTCTAGTCAAATACTATAGTAACATTCACTCCATCCATCGTTACCATGGACCAAAAGCCACACATATTTTCATAAAATGTTTAACCCTAGGACTAGGGTCCTTTGGCCACTCAACAATTATTAGAAGATATAGATCCTCCTAGTACAAAAGACCGATACAAATAAAAAAAATCGTCTCCAAACATATAAATATTTTTCAAATAAAAATCAATCGAATTTACGTTAACGTTTGTGTCAGACTCACAATTTCTTTATTTATAAATGTTGCCCCACACTAGATATTTCTTTATATGATGTGTTCATTTACAAACATGTAAACTCACATACACAAATAGCCAGACCCAGAACAACTATCTGTAGGCCATACAAATATTTTCCGTGCAGAACGCTCAGCCACTGCGCCAACCGCGTCGTCATACACATGAGAACTATCAACAAACATGCGCCATAACTTTAACACTATATCTCTAAGAACACATTAAGTACTTGCTACAGACTAGAGCAGATACAAAACTAGTCCACACTATTTATTACACGACAAACGTGTACGTAACTCATCCCCAAAAGGATACGAAATAACACTAACCCAGTACATTACGGACCTAATGTACTACGTTTCTCACATAATGTCAGAAATACGTGGCAATCCTAGTAAATTGCCTCGCAAATTCATCCTTTCAAGCCGAGAATTGAACATTAAGCGGCTCTATCAGTTTAATGTAGAACTAGCTTTTGTTCGCGGGTTTGCCCGCATTTTTCTACACAATATCTTTATTTGTCTGCTATCGAACTATAGGTATAAGCGTAGGTATGCTTCGTGTGGAGTCATATTTTGGTTTGAAAATCCTACTTATAAAATATTATAAATGCGAATGCTTGAAAACGGCTTAACGGATCTTGATTACATTTGGCGCAGAGGTAGATTATAGTCTGGAATTACAGGATACTTTGTTTCTATATCTCGCGGACAAAGCCGCGGGCGCCAGCTTGTCTATTATATTTTCAAGCTGAAACCAACCATTCAAATTCACAAAATGTCGGTTGCGGACACTAACATTGATGAACATTATGACACGTGATTTTATATAACCAAATGTGTAATTAAGATGTTTAACCATTACATAACATCACGCCTGCAATCCCCAAAATGTTAAGCAGAGGTCTAAGTTTTACGTCTCATGTAATTGGGGAAGAGCTTAATGCCATGAACTGAACAGATGTTCAGACTCCATGGCTAATAACTAAGAAATCGAAATGGAAAAAATGAATACCCCGGAAATCTCAACAGACGCGATTGCGACCACTACTCCAACGAGACAGTCAGCATTACTGTAAAAGTTTCACCAAAATACACCCAGGAATAATATCCGGAATTATATCATCCATACATCCTCAAAAACTTTCGTGTTAATAAATAGTAGTGTGAAACGCGACTAGCACTCAACGTTACGAAAAGATTAATTGAAGAAGATTAAAGGATGTAAATGTTTTGTATGTACACAAAGAAATTCGAATTGGATACGCTTTTACAGAGTGAATAAAACTGAAAGCGATCGCAGTTACGATGTTGTTTGTAATCACATACAGACGTCATTCGTCTATGTCAGCTGTAAGGTCACGTCAATACATCTGCTGTCTAGATTTACTAAGCGCTAGGCTAGATGGACACTTTGAAGGACTAAAACTGAGCCAAATTATTACAGTAGAATGATGAGTGCAACTATTTAAAAAAAAGTGTTTCTTATGAATATTTTACTCTTTTATAATCGTTATGGCTTATTGTCATTTTAAAAACCTGTTATCTAATAACGCCCAACATGAGATGATGAGACGAAATCGACTATTTTTTCAAAGATTGACCTTTAACAGGGAATCATCGAGACTATTGAAAGGAGGGAAGGTAGACCCTGCAGTGGGACACAAACAAATAATAATTCAACTAACATTCATCCTCATTTTCCTGTCCTTCTCCAATTCTATTTGGGGTCGGCGCAACATGTTTTCTTCTCCCATTCTCCCCTGTCAGACGTCACGGCATCCTTTAACAAATAATAATTCAATAACAAAAATAAAACGTTCAACTAACATCACACGACTATTATAAGTTCACCCGACCGAAGCACATGATATTATCAAACGAGCAGTATTAAAACCAGTATTACATTCCTGGAGAATGGCCAAACATTGTGTCCCCTACTCCCTAATGCAACCTACTTACAACTTGCTCATTACGAACGCAACCACCAGTCTGGAAGCCTCGCATTATTTAAACAGTAATTTCATTTTGAACTTAATTATACATTATGCTTTTCCTCGTACAGGTAAACGGGAAATGTATGCTCAGACATTTTTAAAGTGGTGGCATGATAGCTGGCTAGAGAATAAAAGCTGCTATTTGTAAGAAAGTTTGTCATGAAAATATTTTTGAGATTACTGTGGCAGGGATAAAATATACGAGGATGCGGGTCAGTCAAAAAAGATATCGCGGCTCTGGAAGACAGGATATAGATAGGATAGGTTTTAGTCAGTACAAGTCTGATACTCTCATCCACTCCGCTCAGAGCAGGGGAAGTCATTTGATGATTTCCCATCTGTAAAAAAAGGGTTAAAATAAGCAATCGAAAAATTAAAAGATGTGCCATGGTCCACGTGGAGAATCACGCCACTACCCATTCCCACTCGCAGAGAAGAGCTCTGTGTCTCAGATAGTTCACGTAGTGGGAACATAATAGGCTGTTTTCAGTTTAAAGTACCTTTACGAAGTAGATATCCTGAGTTATGGAAAAGAGTTGAGGCTTTTGTATGTATTGGCCGTTGGGTAAAGCGCGCATGCTGAGGATGAGGACCTGCGTTGAATTCCCTGGTCGAGCAAGCTGTCACTGGAATTTCTTATAGGAATTTCTCAGTAGGTACCACTCACGGAGCTTAGATTTGTGCCTGGTTTATGGCAATGGACTCGCTTCCTCGTACATGGGATTTAAATAAAGCTGGCGAAAAATAGGTCAACTATTAGCTACACCTCTGCCTTGCCCATAGGGGTTTATAAGGGCGATGTTATGTTATGCAATACAGTAGTGTGTACATGATTTCTAGCAATTACTTCGCATAGTACGCTTTTTCAGACATACGCGTAAGAAAAATCTACCTCAAAACGACACCAACAAGCAGTAATAAATTACAAAATTATGTACGATTATTTAATCCATTGTAACACCTATCTTAAAGACAAATATTTATTTCGTAAAAGATAGCACTAATTCACTTTGGTCATGCTCAACAATAGCGCATTAAGATTCACCGAGCACATTGCAACTCTCATTAAAATTTTCATCACTCTTGAGCCGAAGACGTGGCTCAATCAGATGGTATACTGGAGAATGTTCTAAAGTATTTTTCTTATGCTCTGCTTTTGTTGATGGTGTCAAGGTTATTTTTTATTGAATGTACTTTGTTTTACAGTTGATGGATTACGACTAGTGAGGTGTATTGTTAGGTTTGTAGTTAGTCTACCTTATGAAGTTGCAAAATGTATTGATGAGATAGAGATAGAAGATATTTTTCTTATTTTTATTTTAACATCCTATTATTGAAGAAAAATATCACCCAAAACATTTAAAGTTCACAGACATAGACTTTTTTTTAAAAAAAGAATGAGATGTGAGGGAGAAAGAGGGAAAACAAGGGAAAGCTTAGCATTGCTATTACAATAAAAAAGGCGCTAGGGCAAAAACTACAAGTAGCCGGTACCTGCAAATCACTAAAGAGGAACTGTGTTCCCCCGAATTAAACGCGAGCGAAGCTGCGGGCAAAAGCTACTATACTTATAAGGCTCAAAAATCATGTCAGACCATTAAAGGTAAGCTCCTGAATGTAATCAGCACCCACGACATAGAAAATTCTAGTTAAGAATCTGCGCTTGACATCTAACTGGACCAATGACACAGATTTGTGTGCACAGTGTTACAAAAGATACACGTTACAAACAATAAAATCTGCAGTAATAGCGAATTACACGTTGTTTCTTATAATTACAGATTATTTTTACGGAAACACTGTTTTGTATTCGAATTCCTCATGTTAATATGGTAATTTTTTCGTTATACGTGTTTACACAATATTGAACAAAGTACAAAGTTTTTTTGTTAATTTTGATCTTATTCGGTCAACAGCTATATAAAAGCTTAAATCAAATCATTTTTTTTATTTCATATAGGCATACAAGGGCACTTATAAAACGTCGAGAAAAGGTGCACGGTTTAAGTTCGTCATTTCCTATGGAGAAAAACCGGCAAGAAGCTCCTTAGTTGTCCAAAACAATATTCCAATCAATATTTTCTTATTACTACACATTTTCTTGATGTATACTTTCATGTGCAATACACCACAAGCTTATGTCATCTTTATCGAAAAGTAGAATAATGAGATTTACAAGTTCAGGAGTGCAGTTGAATTGCATAATAGTTTTTTGCAGAATACCTTAAGGAATATAATTATTGCAGAAATAAACAACGAATAAATATGTTAGCATAACGCCATTTGTATTTAATTTATGTAAGCTATATTTCAGAAACAAAATACCACACACATACTTCAACTCACATAAAAAACTATAAAAGCCATTCAACACAAACATTATACAATTAATTAGTCTATGATTTGGCAGATCGCGTGCGCTCTAGTGCTGTAATCCGTCATATCGTGAGAAAAGATGCGCGGGCGCTGGTTTTTAGAGTGCCGTACAGAATGGGACAAACGGGACCCCATAACTGAGATCCCGCTATCTGTTCATTCAGGGTTGTATTTTTTTAACTGTTATAGGTACACACTTGTTTCTTACCGAATTTGTATTAATAGATATGACGCCAATTATCTAATATATAAAATTCTCGTGTCAGAATGTTCGTTCCCATACTCCTCCGAAACGCCTCTACCAATTCTTATGAAATATTTTATGCATATTCAGTAAGTCTGAGAATCGGCTACTATCTAAAATATCTACTATATAAAGATGGTAAGCAGCGGGCGAAACCGCTGGGCACAGCTAGTTATCTATACTTTCGTATTCTTTATTGCACACAAAACAATATTAAACACAAATTACAATATACAGCTTATGCACAACGGCGAGCTTAACCCAGAATTGGGTTTTCTTACAGCAAACTATACTACTATCATAAAGAGGTAAATTTAAAAGATTACCTCGTTCATTCACTCACACTTCACTAAGTGTGAGTGAATGAACGGGGTAATCTACGGAATTACCGATCCGACTTCAATAAATCTTTCACTAATTGAAAGCCATATTATATTTAAAAAGTTTCCGTGCGATAACTTCCAACCATAAAACGAGTAAAGTCACAGGCAACAACCAGTAACAGATAAAGTCAACAACAAAAATCTTAGACTACTAATCCTTATGTTTGTTGTTGTTGACTTAATCTTTTCGCTGTAGCATGGTGCGCGCGACATTCGTTAAATCAACTGTTCGTCTTCAAACTGCCGCGCTATCGCAATTTACGATCATAACTGCTTATAGGCTATACCCTGTAAAAAACTACTTAAATCAATACATCCAATCACTACACATGTCTTTTCATCCAATGTCACCCACATCATGCTACAGCGAAAACAGCATAAGACGTAATAAATTAGAAAAAGTGAAGTGTCTCAGGCGGGACTTGAACCCGCGATCTTTCTCTTACAGGGAGAATGCTTTGACCACTAAGCTACCAAGACACCGTCTAAGACATTCCAAATTTTCCTTTTTACGTCGGCGACGTTTGTCACTTCACTTTTTCTAATTTATTTCGATTTAAATAGCATAATTAGTGCTTTCAAACCTCAAAATAGCATAAGACGTGTTTTTTCGACCGTTTTACAGAAAACTCCGTGAGCGAATCCGACTCGCACTTGGCCAGTTTTATTAACTTCGCAATATGGCCGCCGCCCACAAGATAACGTGACTAGATGCCATCGTAATTCGCACACGAATTTAATTGGTAACATCTTAAGTAATATGATCTAACAATGGATCCCTGGATGTTGCATTGTCAGTTATGTTTGTTTGATAAATAAGATAAATGCTTAAAATAAGTTGGCAGGTAGTAATTACGAATATAATAGTTGTAGTTGAGAAAGAGTAGAATTATGTTTTTAATAGTTTCTCCTGTAACTAACTATGTAAAAAATATATATATATTTTCTGGCTACATGTTAAGTTTGGATGACAATGCATGGTCAGGTACCTGTCATCATTTCATAGTTAATCATAAATAAATGGTAATAACCGCTTGAGTGATAGCTTACATAAATTAAATACAAATGGCGTTATGCTAACATATTTATTCGTTGTTTATTTCTGGAATAATTATATTACTTAAGGTATTCTGCAAAAAACTATTATGATGAGAGTGTGGGTGTTGTCTAGTAGTATGATGTAAGACTAGGATGGAACTTTAAGTAAATTTTCTGTTTCATCGTAACTGAGGGACTTTAACCAAGTGGTTAAAGCCCTTTTACAATTGACTTTTGTAAGTGTACTTTTGTAAATAGTAAATAGTACAAAAAATACAAAAATAGTAGACATTGAGTATGGAATAGAGTTACCAACCACCATAATAAATATCTTTACCCTTACCTAAGCGAGATAAACATACTAGGCGTGCCCAGCGGTTGTTGGCTGAAGAGGAAAATAGATTACGACAGATTCTCAGATACTAACTATATATACATAAAATTTAAGCAACTTAAACTGTGACACGCGAATTTCATAAGTTTTTTTTTATAATTTTGTCTGATTGACTTCGTCTACGTCTTATGACAAGCTATCTAATAATATTATTTGCCTTTTCATGTTTCCAGTTGCAAATCACTGATATGTTTTATGCATGAATATTTGTTAAACATACATATGTAAACTCACGTATTATCTTCAGGGGTAGGGAGACACAACCGAGTGCAAAGAATGGTATGCAATGCAATGGAATGCAGAATGGTATGTTCCAAACAATACGCCTTTTATCTCTTCCACCTTCATATAATACTAGCTTTTTCCCGCGGCTTTGCTCGCGTTAAATTCGGGGTAACACAGTTCCCCTTTCTTGATTTACATGTACCTGCTACCTGTAGTTTTTGAGCTTGCGCCTTATTTATTGTAATAGCAATGTTAAGTTTTCCCTTTTCTCCCCTTTCTCCCTCATCTCCCATTTTTTTGCCTATTTCGGTCTCCAGAGTCCCATCTATCTCTGTACCAAAATTCATCAACATCGGTTTAGCCATTAAGGCGTGAAGACGTAACAAACAAACTCACTTTCCCTTTTATTATTAAGTAAGGATATTAGTACGATATCCAATAAGAGACGGTGTAAGTTTAGCAACAATCCGTGTAAGCTTAAAACAAAATATTTTATAGGTACAGGTATACATAGCGTTTCAGAAGTGAAAATATGTACACTTAACTCAAATAAACATAACAAACATTTCATAGAAAATATACGGCACAGTGCACACGAAAGAAATAATATATTCCACTCGAACAAAAACTACTTCGAAATATTTACTCATATCATAGTTATTTGACAAAGAGGCAATGAAAACAGACGGTACACGCGAGGCAGACTTCATAAAATTATAACGAACTAGCTATACTAGAGAATTCTACATATGTACTACTCATTGGAATAATAAAACTAGCACTACATTGTTCTACCGAATTCATTTGCACTCGGAGGCAGAAAACAAAAGGGTTTCTATTGTACGTGATCCTAGTGAATAAAAAAATCAAATGTCCAATTTTTGCTTATGCAATTTTGAACTCTGTCTATCTGGAATAAGTTTGATAAGACAGAATGCATAGTTCATCTGATTGTCCTGCTCTCGATTTATAGGCACAGTACGTATTCGTCTTCCTCGGTGGTGTGAGCTAGATGCACGAGGTTAAATAATAACAGTAGCTCGAGTCGATTTTTGGTTAAGCCGCGCTAACCTAGGTTGTTCTGTGGATAGGCGACCACCCGTTCTTAACCGAGTTTTTTCCGTGCCTCGGATAGCACGTTAAGCTGTTGTTTCCGGCTATCATTTGTAGATCTTTAACATTCGTTACAGATAGTCAGTGTCCCGAAAAAATCTGACAACTATTATTACCAAGGGACATCATATTACACAGTAATAACTGGGTTGTTTAGGTCAGATTGGCAGTCATTCCTTGTAAAATACTAGTATAAGCTGCATCCGGTTTGACTGGAAGCCGACTCCAAAATTGTGAGAAAAAGGCTAAACAGATTCCCTTCCCTGTCAGAAAATTCTGTCATATTTTCCTAATACCTACTTAGGTTTCATCTATCTTCTTATAACCATCAGCACAACAGGATACATCTTTTTTAAGGGTTTAACAAACAGTTATTTTACTCAGCACAAAAGAGTTTCACAAATCGAAATTAAATGTTGTGAAAAATTCTCCACATTAAATTGAACAGGCAACACTTGTCTGTCGGCATAGTGTGTTGTAAGTCTGTATAGTGTTAGGGACTTTCTCTGGAACGAATCGCGTACACTCAACGTAACTAATTATTAATGTGTCACCGACAAAGCGCATGAAGACAATATGTTTGTTGCCAAGTGTCCCTCTTCTTTGTCACAACTAATAAATTACTATAAACTCAATATTTCGTAATAAATTCTGAACACGTTCGCGAAAGGAAAGCGTTGAATGATAATAACGTTGGGACGTTAATCGGTTCTGATTAATCAAAGCCTTCTTCCTTTCCGGATTCAAATCAAAAACGTTTTAAGACTGAATAAAATATAAAGACCGGAATCTAGATTATCGAAGCTTATATTTTTCTTATAATAAATAATATCAACTCACACTTAATTGAACAAAGAAGTTTTTAATGAACAATTTGAAAAGCTCTTTATTTATTTTTTGTGCCTGGCTGAAAATTCGTTGATTGCAATTTAAGAACTCTAAAAGTCCGGGTGGTTAATCGAGATGGCATGTTCATATTTTTGTCATTATCATAATTAAATAACAGACGATGATGAGTCTATGAATATTTACCTTTATATTTTATACAGTTTTGGTATAAATAGTATGGGTTACAATTGTATTCTAGTGTTATTAAATGTGTTTTAATGTTTTATAGAAAAAAAAACGGAGAAAAACTGTGATAAACTACTTTGAGATAAGCACATAGTAGGTAAGAATGTACAGTCATTAGATATCTAAAACTAACAACACGTGTTCATGAAAGCACAACAACAAGAACACAAAGCAATTTCCGACAAAAATAAACTTAATATATGTACTTTATTAATATTATAAAAGCGAAAGTGAGTTTGTTTGTTACCTCTTCATGCTCTAATGGCTACACCGATTTTGATGAATTTTGGTACAGAGATAGTTCGGAATCAGGAGACGGACATAGGCTAATATTTTTTTTAAAAAGTGGGATGTGAGGAAGAAAGAGTGAAGAAAAGGGAAAACTTAGCGTTGCTATTACAAATCAATAAGGCGCAAGGGGAACTTTGTTACCCCGAATTTAACGCGAGCGAAGCCGCGGGCAAAAGCTAGTATATTATAAAAGTGGAAGTGAGTTTGTTTGTTACGTCTTCACGCCTAAATGGCTAAACCAATGTTGATGAATATTTTAGGAGGATTTATTCATTGATACCCTTTAAATGTGAGAAATGTGGGAAAAAAAAGGTAAGAAAAGGGAAAACTTAGCTTTGCTATTACAATAAATAAGGCGCAAGGGCAAAAATTACGGGTAACAGGTATCTGCATATCAGGAAAAGGGAATTGTGTTACCACGAATTTGATGCGAGCGAAGCCGCGGGCAAAATCTAGTTATTTTATAAGACGTCTGAACAACTGTGAAGTTATTATAGTGTCGTTGACAGTTATTCCCTTCAACGCGCCAGTAAATTGTTCTGATCGCACTTTCATTTTAAATGACAGTTAAAGAACAGGCGTACTTACAATGTAAAAGGGGATTTTGCTTGCCCAATAAGATTTTAAGAGTATAAACAAAATGAATACAACCAAGATTTATAAAAAGGCATGTTTATATATCCGTTTGAAAATATACAAAATTGTAATAACATGAGCTCATTCAAATACCTCTCGCTCGGCCGGTTGCTCGGAAAACATATTCGCGGGAAATCGTTTGAGCCATTCTGATACCGCGTTTCACGTTTGCGAAACGCCTGTTTTGAATTTCGAATTCAATTTGAACTATCGTATGTTTTATGTCTATGCTAGTAATGAAGGTGTGCATTCTGTAGTATTAGTTTGGCTTGCCCAACAAATACTACAGACAATACAAATATCTAATTTGAATTAAAAACTAAATGCAGATTCGAAATATTTTTCTAGTTTGAACCAAATTGTGTATAATTCATAACTAATTTATAAAGCTTTTGTATCATTAACACTTGAACATTTTTCTAAAAGCCTCATACCCACCTTCTACTCCCATATCTAACATAGTACAAACTATCTCAGAGTGTGGAAACTGAATGCTTCCAGCGACTACAATAGGTGACCTCATTCCCTCTCTTAGATATTCACGGCGAGATGACGAGCAGCTGACACTCTGGCACTCTGCCCTTCTAGCCTTCTTCCATCGCTCACACATCCGCGTCAAAACAATTGTGTGTAGGCCTATGCCTTTGTCTTTGATTCCCTTTTGAACCATCAACTATTAGACAGACATGACGTCACGTCTGTATTTCGGTAATCCCCGCAAGGCTAAGCAGAGGTGTTTCTTTGGTACACACTTATTGCCAGTTATGTTTAATGCTCATATAAAAGATGCGATTATATCTCAATTAATCGGACATAGATCGGGCTGCTTCTGATAAGTACTGGATGGAAAAACACAACTACACTTTTCCCAACCTTGGAATGGAACGAAAACACAGTTGCTATTAATTTAGTACCTACGTGATTCTAGCGTTAAACCCCCTAGCGTTTAACTTTTTGGCTGGTTATAAAACAAAGCTGTGGGCGTTTGCATACATTAACATTATGTGTTGAATTTTTGTGTAAAACTGACTTTTTTTTTAACTCACGATTTTTTTATACTGGACATAAAACCTTAACCAATTTGACGACAAGGTTGGCGCAGTGGATTTTGCGATTGGCTGATGTGGCTGGCTGTCGTGTTCGATTCCTGCACGAAACAGATGTTTGTATGAACTACATATTATTATAGTTGCTTTAGGTCTGGCTGTTTATGTTTGTGAGTTTTGATTGTTTGTTAACGCATCCAAGATACAGTAGAAATCGTAAGTGTGATAAAACAAATAAAGAAACTGAATGTTGCGCGTTTACGTCCCTTGTAATTATATACTGTTACTAGCTGTTCCCAGCGGTATCAGCTTCTTAAGTTTCGTAGCGTGATGTTACTCCAGTCAAAAAAGTATCGGGAATGGATGATTTGTTTATGGTTCCAAATTATTTTTTTTTTTGTTTTTTGTAGTTGTTAGATTGGCACAACTGTTTTCCATTTTGGCACGGAGTTTGAGTTGCATCTGTTATTTATATTAAATACAGTGTTGGTTTTAGTAATATCATATATAGTGTTGTAGCGACACAAAGATGCAAGTGGCAAACAGTACTACAGCGCCATCTATCCAGCCACTGAAGAACTAACGGCAAGATTCCTACATCGCGCAAGCAAAGTTGTACGCGCAGTTAGCATATATACGAGCGCCCGACAAACAACTGTCGGGCAGTGGCCCGCCAGACACAACACCCGTCTGGTCGGAGGATCCTCCCTTTTCCTTAGGGGATGGAGAACTTTACACCCTGTTCTCCATACCTCTAAATTGGTGACCCCGACATTGGTGACCCCGACGTGATCCCGACTGGACGTCAACGCAGCCTTCGAACATCATGACGTCACCATCGTCATATCACTCCCTCCAGCTCCCGAGCAGCGAGTCAACGCAGCCAGCCAGCTACTCTCGGGTACCCTGACCACCAGCATGCAGCAGAACGCATTCCTGGTCAGCCCCCGAAACTTCATCAGCGACCACGGCGCCAGCACACTGCACTCCCGACGGTTGAGAGTCGACGCAGATCCTCTCCCGGTCGACGCCGGCAGTCAGCCACGACGCGTCGCTGTACCGAACCCAATCGACCTTGGGTCTTTGGGGGGGAGTGATGTAGCGACACAAAGATGCAAGTGGCAAACAGTACTACAGCGCCATCTATCCAGCCACTGAAGAACTAACGGCAAGATTCCTACATCGCGCAAGCAAAGTTGTACGCGCAGTTAGCATATATACGAGCGCCCGACAAACAACTGTCGGGCAGTGGCCCGCCAGACACAACACCCGTCTGGTCGGAGGATCCTCCCTTTTCCTTAGGGGATGGAGAACTTTACACCCTGTTCTCCATACCTCTAAAGTGTGTATTGCGAATTTCATAATGGACAAAAATATCGAACAAAGAGTTTGTCTTAAATTTTGCATCGCCAATGGAATTTCGTGTTCGGAGTCACTGAAAATGTTACAGAAGGCTTACGGTGGATCGACTTTATCAAAAACTCGTGCTTATGAGTGGTTCAAAGCGTTCAAAAGCGGTCGAGATGTGATGGAAGATTTGCCTCGCTCTGGTAGGCCGTCAACGTCTGCAACTGAAGTTAACATCGCAAAAGTGAAGAAAATAGTGACTGAAAATCCCCATTCAACTCTGAGAGAGATAGCCACCGAACTTTCTGTATCTCACGAGTCGATCCGTACTGTAACTAATCATTTGGGTATGAAACATGTTGCTGCTCGGCTAGTCCCAAAAGATCTGAATTTTCTCCAAAAACTCAATCGCATGAAAGTTGCTAAGGACATCATTCCGAACGAGTCAGTTCGGACCCAACATTCATGAAACGCATTGTTACTGGTGACAAGACGTGGGTTTACGAGTTTGACATGCAAACTAGTCAACAAGCTTCGGAGTGGCGCCTTCCAACTGAACCGAAACCGAAAAAACCACGCCAAAGTCGATCAAAAGTCAAAGTCATGTTGACTGTTTTCTTTGACTATCGCGGTGTTGTGCACTCTGAATTCTTACCGGAAGGTCTAACGGTAAATAAAGAATATTATTTTCATCCCACCATCACGGAATAGTAGATTATTAACCAAGGGGATAAAGCAGTGTCTTCTGTCGTGGGTGACGATTTAAATCTCGAGTGTAACGAAGGACCCGAGGTTTACTCCCGAGCGTAGCGAGGGTGTTAAAAACATAAGACGAGTCCTGAGTGAAGCGAGAGATTTAAGTTTACCCAAGACTAAGACAGCTTTATCACCGAGGAAAATACTCTACTTTTCGTACCATTTGCGAAAAAAATAACACAGTAATAATATGAGATAAGCATTTATTAAAGATAATGACATTAAAAGTAAAAGTTAAGATTCGAACATTGGTCCAATTATTTATAAAGAGAGCTACACTTTTGTTTGGTACATTTATTGTTGATGAGTATGATTGCGGCAGCATTTGCACTGATGAACTCCGACAATACACTGTCACTGTCGCTTTGATTTAACAATGTATTTTTAGAACAGTAACTTATTTATAAAAATAAACTTAACGTTTATGTATTTGAAGAAAACAAAATCGCGGCAAATCCTAGACTAATATGTTTTGTCGGAAAAGCAAAGGCATCAAGTTTATACAACCTCGTCGGTTTTGGTTTTATTTAATATATAATCATAACTGCATATTAATTGCGTGTTCCTTTTTAAAAAAAATTCACCGCGTTTTCAATTTTGATGACCGAGCAAGCGAGGGAATCAAAAGAGCACGAGGTGAATTTTTTTTAAAAAGGAACTTTGCACTCTTGTATGCGGCGTTTAAGAGAGCAAATTCGACGAAAAAGGCCAGATTTGTGGAAAGAAAATTCTTAGATTTTGCACCACGACAATGCGCCTTCGCACAAGGCTATCATTGTGAACGAATTTTTGACCAAACACTCAACAAATACCATCCAGCAACCACCATATTCACCAGATATATGGCTCCTGCTGACTTTTTTCTTTTTCTTAAACTCAAATTACCACTTCGTGGCACCCGTTTTCAATCGATAGAAGACATAAAGGAGAATTCGCGGCGAGAACTGAACTCAATTCCGGAAGTAGCGTTTAAAAAATGTTTTGATGAATGGATTATTTGTTGGCGCAAGTGTAGGTATCGTTTCTAAAGGAGCATACTTTGAAGGTGATAAAATAAATTTGGATGAATAACAGACATTTTGTGTATTATTGATCTTTTCCCGGTACTTTCTTGACAGAGTAGTATATATTTAAATACCTATCTTTTAATTTTGTGAAAGAATGTCTATGCAAAATTTCAAGTCAATCCGGCCAAGGAAGCGCTTTGTTCCAAACAAACCTTGCCACCCGGCTTTACCCCTTTTTTTCGCAGGTTGTAAATCATCTAATAACTTGCCCCACTCTGGGGGGAGTGTCAGACCCACCCATGTTCCTTCTATTCTATTATTTTCCAGGGCCGTGGTATCTTTTTCGAACAACCCGCAACCCCTTGCAAAATTTGAGTTCACCCCTTTTTTTTTTTTCGGGTGGGAAATCATCCAATGACTTCCCCCGCTCTGGGCGGAGCGGGGGGCATGTCAGACTTGTACTGACTAAAACCCACCCATGTTCCTTCTGTTGCCCTTTACGTTCCGAGGCCGCGGTATCTCTTTCGAACAACCCGCAACCCCGGCAGGCGGAGGCTCTGGCAAGCCCCTCTGCTTTGCTGACTCTCTTTGAGGCGCGCGTGAAACACGAACGCGCCGTCGACACGGCCTGTCGTCAATCGACGGACGGACGGTGAACTACCCATTGCTCACCGCCCACAGGCCCGCATCTACGGTGGCCGGAAGTCGTCTCGCGGCGCCCGGCGCCATGGGCGTCTCCCGCGGCGGCTGGGTTGGGCAGATGTTCTCTCCCTCAGACGCCCGGCCACCTCCTTTGCTAGCATTACTGCTGCGCAGAAGGTGGTGACCACTTCCCATTCCCTCTCGATCCGGACCATGGCCACGAACCAGGGCCGGACGCGAAAGATCGCCGCCACCGATCGCCTCTACGAGGGCTCGGCGGTACTCCGCCCACGCTGGGTAGATCGCCACTGTGTGCTCCACCGTGTCCTCCGTGACGATCGCCATCGTCACAATGGTGACACCCGGGCGCTTCCTCCCGCCCGATGATGTGAGTTCACCCCTTAGGGAATAAATTTTGTAAAATCCTATCTTAGTGACCACTTACGTCCTAAAAGGATAAACCCCTTGCAAAATTTGAGACTTCGTAATGAGTGAGTCAATAATTTTCTCTTTATATATATAGACCAACTATGCCCAGCGGTTTCACCCGCTGCTTAGGTCCCCTTCTGAAGAGGGCCACCCTTATCATTTAGGGGTATGAAAATTTGATATTGGCCGATTCTAAGACCTACCCGATATGCACATAATAATCTTTACCCGGATATCATCCCAAGTCCCTTTGAACGCAATAAACTTACTGTTGGATCCACAAGTTTCACTCTTTCGTTATAAATAATGCATGTGACAGCGAGTGTGACCATGACCGTACAATCGCCTTCTGCATACTAAGGTTTTGACACAATGGCGTTCATTTCTCCAACGGATTTCCCGTGAACTTTTGTTTTGGATGTTAACCTTGATAATGGGCTGGGAAGTGGTGATTGAAAGTAGTTAAAAGAAATTTAAAATGTGACAGTTCTAAACATTTTGAAGATGATCGAATGCCTTATACGGAACCAATGATTTATTTAAACGTTACCCCACACGATGAATGTCTTCCGTAACGTAGGTGCGTATACGTTCCTTTAAATCTACAAACAAAAACAGCCCGACACTGAACAAACAGACCCGGTACAACCGTCTGTAGGCAATATAAATAATAGTGTCGTGAGGGGATGGAACCCGCGACACGCAGTGCTTTTTGATAGGATAACATCAAATAAGCTTTCCAACTGGGCGTAGACGAAGCCAGTGTCAGACTTTTACTGACTTAAACAAAAATATGTTCCTTTTTTTGCCTTTTGTGTTCCGGGGCAGTGGTATCTCTTTCGTACAAACCGAAAACCCGGCAAGCAGCGGCCCTGACGGGCCCCTCTGCCTCTTTGAGGCGCGCGTGGAACACGAACGATGCAGCCTTAACTTTCGCTTTTAGAGGATTCGAAACGATACCAAAAATACATGATATAGTATTTTCTTATTTCTTGGATAGCCGTTAGCTTCCCAAATACTATATGGATAAGAATCATAGATTAGCTTTATTAATTGTACCTAGTGTTTTTGGGATAGACATGAACAGTCAGCAAAAGAGACAAATAAGCAAGCGCGTCAGATTTCGTTGATTTTTCTTAGAAAATGATGGCTGGCAAATTGAATTGATTTAAAGAACTGTTTGTTTTCTATAAAATAAATTTTGTACTGACTGTATCACAATCATTAACACTCCTAAAATGAAAACGTATTATTTTTCCTTGGAACATTCTACAAATCACATACTAGTACCAAAAGTACAAACAAGCAATTGAACTGAAGCACATTCTATCAGCGACCGAACTACGTTATCGAAACATCGAACAAAGCTCGCCTATTCACTAAAATTATCATCCGAATTTCTGACTACCCTTTGTTATTACATACTTACAGACAATAAAGGTCTGCAATGGGTCTGTAGTAGAAATAGCTTTACAATTTTGAGAATTGCTCTGTGGTTTGGTATATTCGAATATATTATAATGATGCTTTGATTTTTGTTCCCAGTTTTCGACATAATGGCGTCCTCGAGACAGCAAAGCATGGCATCCACGTAAGTTGGAATCGTCTAAGAGAAAATATTTCATCAAGACTACGACATCGGAGTCTGTTTCAACAGTTTCCCTCCATATTTAATGAAACAACATTGTAGGCTAGACATATTTTTTTTTAATTCTTAAATAGATAACTACATAGAAACAAATAAAGATGGAGAGAGCTACTTGTATTTTTACAGATACTTAATTTGATATTGTAAACTAACATGATGGCTACTTTTAAGATCCATATAATGGCAACAATCTTATTGCCACCACAAGTCAATGTTCCGTCCTGCTATTAAACAAATCTTGACCGAATGGCAGGCCGCTCTGCTTTGCTGACATCTTTATGAGGCGCGCGTGGTACACTAACGCGCCGTTGACACGGCCTGTCGTCAATAGACGGACGGACGTTAAGCTACCCATTGCTCACCGTCCACAGGCCCGCCTCTATTACGGTGGCCGGGATTCGTCTCGCGGTGCCCGACGCCCGGGGCGTCTGTAGGACACAATTTAACTTTGTCGTTGTAAAACTGTCCAATACATTTGCATAGATCGCGGCTACTTTAGTTGGGCCTATTCGCCGCAGTCGTGAGACACACAGTATTTTTTTATCTTCTTCCTTTGTGTGCACTTGTGGCACGTGCCAAATAAACGTATTTTCTTTCTTTCTTCTTCTAATGCACATTTCATTATTGATTGAAAAGGGAAATACTAATATGTTTAGGTTGATTTCCTTTGTGAACCATATTGTTTGAATGTGTAGACTAAGAAAGTTGATTTCTGTTGATGTTTTCACAGCTGCAAGAGAGTTGCGTATATGGTTTTAATTTTAACCTCCATGCGCTCCCAAGAAAACGGTTTAGACAGACTGACTGACAACAAAGTGATCCTATAAAGGTTTAGTTTTTTAAAAAAAGAAAGAATCAAAGCCAATAAATAATAGAGCTAGTAAACCAAAGCTAAAGTAAAATATACCACCCAAGAACATCAAACATAGATGGTAAATAAACTACTCCTCAAAGTTTGTTCCTTAAGACTGGCTTACCCAAACTTGGTGCATGCGCCGACATAGGACACACTTGTATCTATTTGCTTTGGCCCAATTTCAGTGCTTGCATTAACTATTACCGTTACTAAACACACTGACATATTTTGTACCTAATATTTGCACACATTCATAGTTTAATAACATAAATGTGAAAATTAGTAAGCTTTTCTTGCCTTGACTTTTGAACGGGTTTTATTAAAATCACAGGGCACACGGATTTTTTTTTTGCGGATGGGAAATCATCAAAAAACTTCCCCCGCTCTGGGCGGAGCGGCAGGAAGTATCAGACTTTTACTGACTAAGACTCACCCATTTTCTTTTTCTGCCCTTTATGTTCTGTTATTTGTTAGGGCAACTTTTAATATGAGTAATAATTTCCTAAAATAAATTAAATCTTCCGAGTGTAGTTACGGGCAAAGGCTAGTTAAATAACTGTCGTAACTGTGGGTCCCATTGACGATAATGATAAATAGTGTTTATTTTGCAAGTAGGTTTTCACAAACACTTTTACAATTCAGCAACAACGGAAACAATCTCAGAGAGAAGCCACTTTAAGGTCCAGACAAAAATCTTAGTAAACTTACATGAGAACTATGCAGGTTTAGTGCCTAAAATGGTCCTTGTAAGAAAGCAGAACACAGTTTAGTCAGATCATGAGTCAATTATCGTGTAGCTCGACTCATCAATCAAACAGCTCAACGACAAAAAATAACTATGGTTTATGCCGTATCCTGTAGTGCTAAATTTTTTTGACAATTTATCTATATCGGGGCCCCACTGAAGCTTAACAACCAAAATTAAAGCTAAGAACACAGTGTTATCTTCTAGTTTCAACTATTCATCCTTGATAAGTACACAGTTACATCACAGTATCGTAAACTTAATGCATTTGGTCTTTTTCTCATTTAGGAGTAAGTTATAATCAGTATACTTGTTTCGATGTCTGATGTTAATACCGATATCCACAACGATCTGCGATGCGTGTATCCTGTATTTATGATGGTGTTTTTCTTCATCAGCTATCTAACTGATAAACGGATATCACAATGGGAAGAACTAATGAGAACGTTTTCTGAATCACACAAGGAACAATTCAAGTAAGTATATTCCTTTTTCTCTATGACAATCTAAATTGTGTCAGCCACTTAAACACGAGGCGCCTTCATCCTGTAGCGAACTGACCACAGGAAACATAGCACACGATATTAGATGCCCTCATCGTTTGCACAACAGCACCACATTAGCACTCCTGGGTAGAGTCATCAATGAACCACTTGAGCAGATTTTCCTTGCTAATGCCAACCTGACTACGGAGTCTGTTCATATTGCATTAACTTAAGGGAATTATCACTCTGTACATTCACATTTTAAATACCATTCTGGCAATATAAATAAGTTCACAACAAATATTTAACAGGGTAGATATTGTTTTACAGCATACATTTCATGCTCATTCAAGGTTAGGTTTAAAAGTGAAACAGCTTTTAAAAATTAGGATAATTAGAACAGTAGGCCTACCATGACATCTTAATGCAGAACTTATTCCACTGAGGGAAAGAGATGGTGCTAGACACCCTGTATAGCTCTGTCTCTTTCCCTCGGTGGAATAAGTTCTGCTTTAAGACGTCATCGTAAAGCTGGTGTAGCTACTATATAGCAGTGATCAAATTGTAATGACCAAAAAAATATTGTTGAAGATGACGCAAATGACAGAACGAAATTCGAAATATGAATATTCAATCATTTAAAAATCAATATTGATCCAGAAGGAAAGAGGTTGAGGCAACAAAGGAGGTGGAATACCCATTCTGTTACAAGCTCATGCTCAGCAAGCCGCGGTTGCGACTACTAAAAAACCTTTAAAATGCCTTTAAGTCATAACTAATATTTTTGTGTTTCGACAGTTTTTTAGAGGACGTATATACGCTAAATGCGGAAACTATTACCATGACAGGCGTTTTTCACCAGAGACAGTTTTGTTTAACAAAAAACAAACACTTCCAAAACTGACCATGTTTTGGAAGTGTTTGACCAGTTTGCGCTCGATACTCTTATTACCCTTTGAATATTTCGAACAAGACTCAATATCAGGGACCATGTATCCTTAGGATAACTGTACTGGATATACCTCGAGCTGAACGATCCATCAAGTTCTTCCCGACCGGCTCCAAGTATGAAGGCTCATGGGATATACTGGGAATGAGTGGTTATGGAGTCTACACATTTCCTAGCGGTATGATATTTTCTTGTGATAGACAGAAGAGACAAAGTGCTTAAAGAAAAGTAAAATTTTCTAGCTTAGAAAACTCGATTGAGGAGCAGAAGTCATCATCTACCTAGTTTTTCTTAACTACAATAGTTATCTCCTTTTTTTTGTACGGTTTTGAGTTTTTTTATTTTATTTTATGTTTTTTATTTGTTTTCTTTCTTTGTATAATGTTGTGCGCACTTGTGACTTGTGTCAAATAAACCTATTTCATTCTTTATTTCTAGCTATGTTAGAAAAAAAAAATTGAATTATTTATCTGGTTGTTTTTGATGTCAAAAAGAAATGGTGCTTTGTATCTTGAGTTATATGAAATAATATGCAAGCACCTATTGAAAACTTTTTTATTTATATTTTACATGCTTTGTCCTGTACCAAATAATGTAATACACTTATTTTATTTTATAATATTGCAAAATATGTTAACACCACATCACTTTTTTACGATTTATTATTTGATGTCGCATATTTTTGGTAAAAGAGAACGCCGGTATGGCCGGTAGTGACGTCAAAAGCAATGTGTCAAAGAAAAACTTTTATTTATAATATTTTAATAGTAATTTTTGCTTTAATAAAGCACGAATAATTTGTTAAATTATTTTATTAAAATTACAAATTAGACTTAAAACGACAAAGTGTGGTAATGATGCCTCAGCATGGCCGCAACAATAGTCTCAGGAGTTTGAACTGTAGAGAAAAATTGTAGGAGTTAATTTTTTTGTTGCGTAATCTGAACTTATTTTTTAAAAAAATTTTTAGGTTGTTAGTACCGTATTTCATTGATTAACGTAAAAAAAAATACATGTTTATCCCTCCTGCCTTACTTCTAGCTACGTAACTCTCGCACTTGAGCGCTGAGCGTTACAAATATAACAAGCAAAACTTAGGCATTCACTTAAGTGTCGCTTAATGCTGTTATGTAAAATAGGTATTCATTTTGGTTTTTAGGAGTCATCTACGAGGGTAACTTTGAAGACGGAATGTTCCATGGAAAAGGACTATTACGATACGAAAACGGCATCACTGTCCGAGGCAAGTTTGTGAACGGCGTGTTGACACAAAGAACGTTGCAAGGTGATGGCGTTGAGTACTCTGAGGAAGATTGGAATTACTGCACGATGCCTGATAGGAGGTATGCTGATATTTTCTCCGTAAAGACAAAAAACTTGTTTTTTTTTCTGATGGAATATCATCAAATGACACCTTCTCTGGTCAAAACGGAAAGGAGTGTCAGATTTATACTGACTAAAACCCATCTATGTTCCTTCATTTACTGTTTGAGTCCCGAGCTTCGATTTCTTTTTCAAACAAAAGAAAATCGTTCTCAAAGCTGTCAATCGGTAATGTCCCCAAGAGAATGGCCCCGTTGCCACGTTGGCAATGGCAATGCTTAGCTTCTGGTCATAGTAAAAGCCAGCCCTTGGGACACGGAAAGTGACAACGTTTTGACATATTTGAGATGTTTCTTAAGTCTCCCGCTGTGACAAATTTTCTTCTTATAAAATATACATAAATAATAATAAATATACAGGAGATATTCCTAGTGTGGGGCAACGTTTATTAAAAAAAAAAAAACTTTCTAGAATGTCAGTCACTTATTACATATTCATTTCAGTACGCAGATTCCTAGTTAACCTTTTTTTTATAAAGTCGTTAATTTAATATGGCGTAAAAGGCTTGTGTAGAAAATTATAATTTCCATTTTGCGTCCTAACTTTCATCGAAGCAAATTAGGAAGTTTTTAGGAAATTAAATTCAAATTTTATTTAACCCGAAAAGGCAAGAGTTGTAATTTTAATTAATGGTTTCTGGTCAAGACTGGCAAAATGAGTTTTCAAAATTAATACTTCAACACAACTGTTACAGAATTCAAAATACTTAATTAAAAGTATCTCAAATTAAAAGAAAAATCAAATTTTCAAGTAATGACGTGCAAAAATATTATACTACGCTAGCTGTGCCCAGCGGTTTCACCTCAGTTAGGGGCATGAAAAATAGATGTTAGCCGATTCTCAGACCTACCCGATGTGCACACAAAATTTCGTTCAAATCGGTCCAGCCGTTTTGGAGGAGTATGGGAACGAAAATTGTGACACGAGAATTTTATATCTATACTATATTTTAATATTATATCTATACTAATATTATAAAGCTGAAGAGTTTGTTTGTATGTTTGAACGCGCTAAGCTCAGGAAGTACTGGTTCGAATTGAATTTTTTTTTTAGTGTTGGATAGTCCATTTCTTGAGGAAGGCTATAGGCTATATAACATCACGCTACGACCAACGGGTGCTGAGCAGCGTGGGTGAAACCGCGAGGAACAGCTAGTACTTAATGTATTGATACCTATTTGCAGAAACAAACAAACAAACTCTTCAGCTTTATAATATTAGTATAGATAATATTATAAACCTGAAGAGTTTGTTTGTTTGTTTGAACGCGCTAATCTCAGGGACTACTGGTTGGAATTGGAAAATTCTTTTAGTGTTGGATAGTCCACTTCTTGAGGCAGGCTATAGGCTATATAACATCACGCTACGACCAACAGGTGCTGAGCAGCGCGGGTGAAACCGTGGGGAACAGCTAGTATTAGATAAACTCAGTCTTTGTTTCCTCCATGTTTATACATCTGGGCAAAAATAGCCACCGACCGGGCTTTTAAACAAAAAGAATTAAAACATGTTGCAGATTCGACATTGAATACGCGACAGGTCTAAAGCCTGCCGGTAATGCGAATCTGACAGCCGAGCAACCAACCAGAGAGATACCTCCTGGCTACTACGATACCGGAGACGGCTTTTACGACCCTGACACGAAAGTTATTTATAAGTATGAAAATATGACTGCGATTATGAGGTAAGTTACTTAATTTACAGATGTAATGTGGGAAAAATTTAAGTATACCGGTACTTAGCTAACCCTGTATAGGAGTTCAAGGGTAATGTTAGGACCCCAAAGGGAATCCGTATTAATATAATAATGACTGTTTGTCTTCTCATGATCATGAAATATACTACTTTCCGTTAACAATTTGTGCGTCTCACCATAGTAATACTTTATATCCTAAAAGAAAAGAAAGAAAGGAAGGATGGATACTGTAAGGAATGACATGAAATAGAAAGGAGAAAATGATGCCGTGACGTCTGACAGGAGAGAATGGAAGAAGAAAACGTGGTGCACCGACCCCACATAGAATGGGGTGAGGGCAGGATAATGATGATGATCCTCCATTGAGTAGATATCATCATCTCAGACAAAGACGTTCACTGCTTGTAATAGGATTTTACCTCTCCACCTCACATCGATCCTTGTCTTAATCCCATTTAGCTGGCTCTCGTGACTCCGAGCGGTTATTATTAATAAACGCAGGGCGAACAAATGGACACATTTATTTTAAAATAATACCAAACACATGCTAGAAAAGCAAAAGATAGAAAAAAATGGGAGGAAGGAATGAAGGCCTTTGCTCTGCAGTGGGACACAAGTGGCTCATAATAATAATTATAATGCTAGAAAAAGATAGAAAACTCTTTAAAATCAACAAGCCAAGTTTGTACATTGCAAAAATACTAAAACCCCGTCCAACCTGAGAGCAACGACCAGGTTCTTGCTTGTCGTAACCACAATTCAGTTCGAATCACTAATCATATTGACGTCTGAGCAAATTGCAGAACAATCAAGCCCCAATTATTCATATCGGACTGCATAGACAAAGCACGACTGTATAGCTGGACTGAGGTGACGTCATCATCAATCGTGACTTAATTTCTTTTTACAATCACGGTATAGAAGAAGGAACAAGTTTCCTTGAACCTATCTAGCATACAGGATGTTTCTTTTTATTTGCAATTCAGGGGCTAACTCAAATTTGTATAAACATCAAAATGTTCGAAGGTTCCCACCGTAAGCTCGTTTTTTAAAGTAAATTAAAACATAAGGCATTAAACTAAAAAAAAAATTGGATTGCGGAGTTTTCTAAAATGTATGTCGAAGGGAAAGTTCTATTACTGCAAAGTATAAAACCAACCTGTAGAGATATTCTGAAGAAATCCTCTTGAAATCGTACATATTTCTATGATAAGATCTCCGTATGCGTAAATTCACATTTGAATTTCAAAACAAATTGTATTGGAAACCGCGAAAACAAAATCCTTTTGGAAGATAGTAAGGAAATAAGAAAGGATAAGCCTGCCTGAGACGACAGTCTGCATTTCTACAAGTTTCAGTACTCACTATAATCTTGAACGTCTTAGCATTTTAAAATACAAATATCTCAAAACAAAATACTACAATTTATTTCTAAAAATAAATCAGTTGATGTTTTGTATTTATTGTCCCACTAACTGGGGCCCGCTTTACCCGCGTGATATCGAAAACAAAGTATCCCATGTGTTATTCCAGACTATAATCTAGCTCTGTGCCAAATTTCATCAAGATCCGGTCAGCCATTTTGACGTGAAAGAGTAATAAACATCCATACATCCATTCATACTCACAAACATTTGCATTTATTATATAAGTAGGATGTTAGTTTCACAGTTCATGAATCACCAAAAAGAAATCTGTTATTGTGTTGTTGCCAGACTATCACTTGGTTCAAACAATAACTGTATAGGATTTAATACCATTAGTGTTAGCAAGGGTGCGTCAAGTTTGTCCCAAATAATTTACCGTAAATACGTGCTTTGCGAAACAGTTTATTTACACTAAAAGACTTCGATAAAAATCCTTAGAAATAAAAAATTAAAAACAGCTAATAAATCTATTTCACCCTATCAGATACCTATGTCATGTGATAAACAATAACCAAATCGAATATTTCATAGCGACAAATATCGTATAGACTCGACAATATGCAACCGTAATTCGTGATTCGTCGAAATACACCTTAATTGGTGTGTTAATTGACTCGTTGATTGGTGGCTCCAGACTTCTGCTCCTGGGAATATTTACGCTCATTACTTTCACAAAATAGTAAAAATAAGCACTCAATATATGAAGGTTTGAATTTTTCCGAAAATTTTATTTAATAGCAGCATAATACAAGACATTTATTTATGTCGGCGTTAATATTTTACATGTAACCTTCATTTAAGGTATAATACAAGCTCGTAATATCTGTAAATAAGTTCTAGTTATAGGTAAAGCAATAAAGATCTGAATTGGCAACCTGCTGCGGCAATTCCATTGTACGTACCACAATAAAGCTTGATTTAGGGAGTCTACTAGTACACATCACAGAACATTCTGTTGAGTTACTTTGTGTCTGAGTGGCCCACATTTATCATCACTACAATCTCCATTATTTTTCCACAAAGCAACGAAAATATCGTGACGCAAATAAACATTTGTCCTAAAACCTTCTTACTTTTACTTCAGATTGCTTGATTTCGATCAATTACTCTAAAAGCTAGCAAAGAAAAGCATTACAAATACACGTTGCTTTTATTCCCACGTCAGTAACAAACGACAGAAGTAAACAAAAATTTATATAAACGAGTCGTTTTGCTTAGACGTAGAAATATTTATGCAGCTTATGTCGTTATTGTTCTCTCTTTGTTTAGCCTTTCTTTCGATGTAATACTTCGAATAAACAACACTGGGAAACGGAAACATTTTGTACGGTTCTTTTAAGCTTTTCTTATCATTTATACCTATTTAGGCCACTTTATAGTTCACATTGTTAATGGAACCTATTTAGGAAAACATTTGCAAGTGCGTTAGCTTTTACGTTTCACAAGGTACTATCTTGGGGCCAATTTTTTCGTGAAAATGAGATGAGAGTTATCTAGTGGTCGTGTCGTTTGCTACGTCATGGGACAAATTAGATGTCACTTTCGTTGTTGTGTGAACCTACACTTAATAAATAATAATTAAAAAACCTTGTTGTGTGACACCACTTAAACGGTACGTAACAACAAAATTGGATAAACATTTGACATGTAATCCTTACTAATACATATTATAAAAAAAATAAAGTGAGAAATAAGGGAGACAAAGGGAAGAAACAGGCAAACTTAGCTTTGCCATTACAATAAATAAGGTACCTGCAAATCAGGAAAGGGGAACTGTGTTACCCCGAACTTACCGCGAGCAAAGCCGTGGGCAAAAGCTAGTCGATTAACAAAGTGAGTTTGTTTCTTTGTTACGTCTTCACGTCAAACCGATTTTGATGAATTTTGGTACAGAAATAGTTGGGACTCGGAAAGAAAAGCTAGTATTTTCATAATTTTGTCAATTTATTCATGTCTATGAACGCTACTTGCTTTATGATTAACTTTGCTTATTGCAACTAATTAAAATAAGATTTAACTTTGCTTATTGCAAATAATTGAACTAAGACTTTGAGTATGCCATGAAATGGTCAAATATATATCATAGTTGGTTACATCGTAAATCTTACTAATATTATAAATGCGAATGTTTGTGAGGATGGATAAATGTATAGATGTTTGTTACTCTTTCACTGAACGGATCTTGATGAAATTGGCAGAGAGGTAAAGCGGGTGCCAGCTAGTAAACTATAATTTTACGATTTGCTGTTGCATGAAGAAGTATTCTACAGCAGCCGAGAGTTCTCATTTTGTGAAAGCATCTTTTGCCCTTTTTACCCTTTACAGTTATAGTAATATTTTAATTAATATTCTGATGAACATTTTAAAAACATAACCATCGATAAGATGAAACCATAGAGGGGTTAACAACACAATAATGTTGCAAAAACAATACACCGAAATATTCCAATCATTTGCAGATCCCCAACAACTCTAGAGCAGCAATGGATAGTGAAGAACTGTCGCGTTAATCCTGAGAAACCTCTAGGTCCTTGTCCAGACTTGTATGAAGAATTTACAGAGCCCGTATTAAATCCTGAATCGCCACCGGCACCAGCGGCTGGTGTCAAAGGAGTAATGACTTCATTCAGGGCGCAGTCCTTTTATGAGGACTGTGAAAGTGTAAGTACCATTTTTATAAATATATCCGCATTGGAAGGAGTCTCTCCGACTAAAGTAGACCGATCAAAGGGCAAGGCAGTGGAAATCCACTGGATAGGGGAAGCATAGGACGATTTCCTTAGGAGAATCCATTTCAAGCAGGTTTCCTTCATCAACTTGACCCTCAGCATGTTTTAGTCCTAAATCCCGAAGCTAAATTGTTTTTAAGCGTTATAAATTAGAATCTTCATGGTCTTGTCTTTCTATTTTGCTCTGAAGTCAACACAATTACGCAGTTGGTTTTTATCTCTTGTCTCCAGAATAAAGATTTCGATTTGTTTGATTTCGACGGTCCCACGTCGGATTCCTCGAGCTGCTATAGCGATGATGACTAGTCACCTCTTATTATTAGTATTGTATCAAGAATACCTTCTTGACCTAGATTTATTAACTTTTCGTTTATAAGGATTTATTATGTTATAGTTATAAATATTTGCAATAATTTTTAGTGCTTAACAATTTGATTAAACATTGCGTTTGAAACTTTGAAATTGTCTTTCATTAACAAGCCTTCAACAGGACTTACTACGTTAACACATATCATATTTGCTTTGGGTTAAGCCTTGTCTTGGGACAAATGGATGAGGGGGTGGGGGACTGTTCTGTTTGTCACTTTCTGTGCGTTTCCTATCTGATTCGCTTTGACCAAGCGGTCTACTTAACGGTCCACACAAACGGTAGACACGCTACCATTTCCGCTATTTAAGAAAACTGTTTATTAGTCCTGTAACGGATCGGCTTAAGCAGAATAATCGAAAATAAGCGATACTTTAGTACATATTTTTTACTAAGTGCTGAACTTCAATATTAAAAAAAAACATATTCGATTCAACCATTCAATAGATTTGCTGCATAGACAGACATACAGATATACACTTTATAATACAACCCTCTTTTTGTTCGGGGGTCGTAAATATAACGTGTGCGACAATACAACATAATTAAGGTATAAAATTCGTACTTCTTAATATCTTATTTTCTTTTATTCACAGTATTTGGAACTGCCTCATAACAGTTCAGAAGAATTGACTGCAATGAACGAAAGTGAGAAGTCGTCAAATTCCAGTAAGTTGGAAGACACTCCCATTCAACCAGAATCCAATTGGTTTAAGATGAATTACCACTCAATGGATTCAGTACTCACTAATGATCAATCGGATGCTGCAGTACATACTAGAGATAATTTTAAGATTAATAAACCATCTTGGGATTCAATTCTCAGTAATGAACAATCGGACATTATAGATACATCAGATGAAAGAAAATGCTCTGCAGACCAAACAGAGTTACTTTGTGAAATAGATGCAGAAGTCACTTTTTCGAGGTATACTCTAAATTGACGCAACATTATTAACATAAGAGACATTTTCCATACAAGACTTATAGTAGAAAAAATATTATCCTCATATGGATAATATTTTCTTGTCCTACTTCTACTTATTACTTGTTCTTGTACTTGTGTGTTTCTTGACAGTTATTTCCTAATAAATTTTGAATGAGACAACAATACTGTATCAAAAAAAAGATAAAAGAAAAATAAATGAGTTTACTCCGAAAACCGCTATTCACTTATATGTACTTGTGAAGTGCTATAGATCACCTATTGCACTTTCTACCCCTTGACAACATTGATGTCCCTTTTTGGCGCACAGAGATTTTGATTGAAGAGAGATTAATATCAATCACTACACATTTCTAAACAAATACTTCTCACATTTCCAGACCAGGTGTTAAGCCCGGTTTAATATCAGCATCTTTCAGGCTGTACTAAGTATAAGTATAATAATAAATAAATAGATTATACTTACTTATTGTACTGGGCCCAATTTATGACGACTTTGTGACGATTTTCTATTTTATTATCCAATTATTATTCTGCTAAAGCGGCCATTTTAGACCCCCAGGTATTAAAGTAACCTGTAACGAGCTTGATGGATTGGTGGCCCTAGGATCTACCTTTTAATAAGACTAAGAATTACTTACATAGCCGAGAAGGAAAACAAACAACAGTTCACCCACTTGGACATTGCGACGCAGGAAATATTATTTTGCTTAAAACACATCTTACTACGATATAACGTCTTATAAAACACCAGTAATAAGATTAATGAAAACTAATTGACGAATGTATCGTAGCTTTTTCCAAAAAGGTTTGACTTTTCACTTAGGTTTTGGTATCTCGGTTTTTAATTTATCACGAATTGAAATATATTTTTTGTCAATTCTTTATTGTCATTTTGACAAATGGAGTCGTTTAACTTTCTTGAGCAATTTTAATTTATATTTATTTATATTTTTTTAATGAAAAGGTTTTTTAAAGTTTTGTTTATTTAAGTGCATTATGTGAGAATATACTTTTTATAGAACTTACTTTACTTTGTTATAGAATTTATACTGAACGAACAAAGGTAAGCATAGTTTTATGGTTTCACGCTTTTTTTGCCTTCACCTATTCTTTGTTCACATTCTGATATTTGATTATTAATCCGCGCGGGCACGTGCTACACACGCTTTATTTATTTATTATGTTATTTTTATTTATTCAAATAAGTTAACCGTAAATAATAGTCCTACATTAATTAATTTGGAACAGCTAAAAATAATAAATAGTGCATTTCAAAAATACAAAAGCAATAAATACTATTTTCACTAAACAATATTATAAATATGATGTCGAAGGATTGTAAATAGTCATTGCATGAATGTATTGATTGGTTTTATTTTGGTTTAATTTATTGACTGTACAATAAATCACTTGTAATGGGGGCCAGTCGTACATAGTTCAGACACAGGCATAAAAAATAAAATATAATTCAATATAGCAATGGCTGTGTGATTCATCCTTATATACCTGAAAGTTTTAACTTAGATTCTATACAATCTGTCCGTTCATAGACTAGCGATAATCTTGAAACTTATGTAACGAGTGTTTTAATATACTACTAGCTGTGCCCGGCATGCGTTGCTATGCAATTTTCTACCTACTCTACCTACCCTACCTTCCCTACCCTACTTTTTCTTTGCTATAAACCTCACGGAGCCCGAGACCTTTCCAACGAATGCAAAACCGTGGAAATCGGTTCGTGCGTTCTGGAGTTATACCGTCAGGAAGGAAAACCCGACTTATTTTTATATAGTAGATTACGATACACACTTGGGTTTAATTCACTTCCCCGCTTTTTGGCAGACATTTTGAGATCTTCTCAATGCGTGAACAAAAAATAATCATATCTCTCAAAATTTTTGTCTTACTGAGACGAAAATAAGTTTATTCAGAAGGCAACAATATTGTCTATCGTTTAAATTAACAAATGATGAGCCTACATTTTCGTTACATTAGAATTAGTGCAAAAAATTGCAAATCAACGAAAGGTTTGTAAACTTTTTTGTGAAAGAATGCTGTTTATTTTTTAATCAATTAATTTGAGCACTAGAATGTTTGTTATACAAGTACATAGAATTAGCGATATTCTATGTACTTGTATAACAAACATTCTCCGGGACCGGACGCAATAAATTGCACAATTTTATGGTCCAAAAGACCACGCGATAAGTATTGCGTCGGTTATCACTCTGTTTACAACAATTTGATCAGTACACATGACCTCCCCTACCGACGTAGCTATCTGATCTTAACACCTGAGGGATTCAATGGTATCATTGATCTTCTCGTATTTTTTCTTGCAGGTTGCATTTATAAGTCACCCTAAAAGTTTCTGAAACCTATGTTTACAGAGTTATCTCAATAATAATGTCAAGGGCTTATGGTGATTCAGGAACTACGTAAGTTTGACTTCCTCTATAGCTGTTCAGTGACCTATAGTGACCTACAGGCCTATCATGAAATCTTTCTTATCATAGGCCTCTTTCTTGCAGCCGATTCTGTCCAACTGCTGGGCAAAAGCCTCCCCGATCATAGGGTATTTTAAAGGGAAATTGATTCTAGTCAACGTGCCACAAAACTGCAACTTTCTTAAAAGTTTTTTCGCAATGATTATACCAATGCAAATGTCAGTAAAAAAGTCATGGAAATCAGGCTGCGAGTTGCTCGAAAGAGATACTACAGTCCAGGAACATAAAGGGCAAAAGAATTAACATGTGGTATGGGTGGGTTTAAGTCAGTAAAAGTCTGACATTCCCCCCCGCTCCAGACCTTGGGTCCAGAGCTGAGGAAGTGTTATTTGATGATTTCCCAACCCCAGCTAAGGGCGAGTCAGACTCGTACGCCGAGGGTTCCGTACAAACCTGCGACATAAACCGGCATATTGACTGCATAGATTAAGAGGGTTGAGGTTTTTTCACAGCACGACGGAGCCACAGGGTTGAGTATCTATATGGTTTTAATTTCAACTCGATATCTCCACGCGTTCCCGAGATAAAGGATCATGATAGACAGTTGGACAACAAAGTGATCCAATTAGGGTTCCGCTTTTTTCCTTTTGAGGTACGGAACCCTAAAAACAATGTTAATATTTACGAGCAAGTTAAAATGATGACAAAACAAAACGAATACGAAAAAAAGCAAACCACGCCCAACTATATAATATTATAGATACTTAACGATGATTTTTTCAGATTTATCTCTAAGAAACCTTTTTCGCATTGGTACGGTCTTATGAAGAACTATTATACAAATAACGAAGTACAATGCCGGTAAGTGTAAAAAATGATAATTCGTGGTGGTGGAAGTAACCTGGCTACTATTACGAATAATTATCGAGGTTTTATATATATATAAGTAGCTTCCGGCCGCAACTTCGTCCGCGTGGCATAGTTACTTTGGGCTAACGCTAACTTAACCCGCGTGATGATCGAAAAAAAATATCTTTCGCCCCCTTTCTCACTTTTTTTAGTCATGTAAATTTGCTTTTTTCTACCAAATTTTTTGTCACCAAAATTCAATTGGACAGCGGATTTACTAGTTTGGAAAATTACAAATCTTGATAAAAATAGCATTTTCATATATGTATAAAATTCTCGTATCACAATGTTCGTTCCCATACTCACTCCGAAACGGCTAGAGTTTCATACAAATCGTGTATGAAAATATCAGTACACATCAGGTAGGTCTGAGAATTTGTCATCATCTATTTTTCATACCCCTTAGCAGCTCATAGCGGGTGAAACCGCTAGGCACAGCTAGTATTTTTATATTTGTTTATTTGGTTGGTAACCGCAATGTTCCCCCAGGGCTGCAACGACGCCAGTAGATTTACCTGTAAGTCTACGTAAAGTGAAGCGATTCCCTACAGGATCCACTTATGATGGTACCGTCGATACTCTTGGCATGACTGGCTACGGAGAATATACATTTCCTAGCGGTAAGATTATAATTAAAAAAGCCCCACTCTAGGATTTTCTTCTGTATCGTGGGTGCGTTTACAAACATTTAAACTCACAGACACAAATATTTGTTCCGTGTGGGTTAAACCCGCGACACACAGCGCAGCAGTCCATCGCTCAGCCACTGCTCCAACCATGTCGTCAAAATATAGTTCCAATTTCAAAAGCAGATAGGAGGTATTATAGCTAATTTATTTGCAGTGTGATCTTGTTAATCACTGAAGGAGTGAAAGCACGGTTACCATCATCTGCTAAACCTCTTCCGATTTTTATTAGGGTTGACTTCCAGTGTAATCGGATGCAGCTAAATACCAGTATTTTACATGGAGCATCTGCCTATCTACCTCTTCAACCCAGTTAGTACTGGTTACTTGGTAAGACTGGTTGTCAGAATTTCGGGACACTGACAATGTGTGGCGACTGTCAAAGATCTAGAACTGAAAGCCAGGAACAACAGCTTAACGTGCTATCTGAGCTGAGGTACGGAGGAAACTTGTTATGGAACGGGTGGTCAACGCATCCACAGACTAACCCAGGCAGGAGCAGTTTAATCTAAAGGTTACTAACCTACATACCAATGCTGATTAATTTCACTAATTGTCTAGTAGACATCATCATTTTCCTGCCCTTGTCCCATTCTGTTTGGGTTCGACGCAACGTTTTCTTCTTCCATTCTCCCCTGACATACGGTACGGCATTAATTGCTCCTTTCTCCTTCATATCATTTATTTTGTTACGATTGTGTCCATCTTTAGTCACATGCGCTTTGTCTCTCCTCATGACTTGTGTGTGTGACAAACGATTCCCTTTCAATTTTTCTGTAACAGACGCAACTTTAAAACTTCCCCTAATATAATCAGATCTTAATTAATCCATTTTTGTCACAGACAGACAGTGTCCAGCATAATTTGCCCTATCTTCACATCTTTTTTTTGGGAAGGGTTTTAGTTGATTTAGGCCACTGTCTCTGCATTCCAAATAACCATAGTTATTTGTTTATTGTTAGGTGTTGTGTATCAAGGGAACTTTCACGATGGCCAGTTCCACGGCAAGGGCGAGCTCATATTCAATAGTGGCCCCGAAAAGGGCTCGGTCATACAAGGCCTGTGGATTAATGGAGTCCTGACGGAGAAGAAAATAATTTTTAATAGCAAAGTGGAGTATAAAGAACATCATTGGAAGTACTGCGTATTGTCTGATAGAAGGTACATAATTAATTATCTTATTATATAATAGCTGCATTTCGAGGTTTTACCCACGTAAACTGAAATATTATTGATACATATAAATCTATCCCTTGAATCAGTATTTCTATCGCTGAAAAAAAAAATCCCTAGGTAGTTTAAAGATCTAAGCAAAGAAACAGTGACAGCTACTTCAATTTACACTATGTAAAGGTTTCATCCCTTTTATAAATTATATAATTTTGTTTTTGGGTTTTAATGTGCTAATTCACCTTGCTTTGATCTACTTGCAACAGATGTTTTATTGTACAGGAGAAGTTTAACGCGAACACCTTGAATTAAGTACATGAGCCTAGCTGAGCGTTGAAATATTCGTTCGTCGATTGATAAATATCTTACACCGTGCATACATAGATACATAATAAACTCTTTCCTTTTCTGTCATGGGGTAAAAACCACAAAACACAATGCTACGATCCTTTGGGTCCGTTCACACAAACCGGCTCGGAGAGCATCGGCGCGCAGTTTTCTTTTCACACAGACCGGATCGTATACGCTTGGAGTTAGTCGAGCGGAGCCGTCAACTATTTCACATAGACCGGCTGGAAGCGACCTGAAAGCGGATGCGCTCGCAGCCGATCGGATGCGCTCGGAGCCAGTCGGATGCGCTCGGGGCCGGTCGGATGCATACACTACAAAGGCCAGTATTCCACGCAGTTCAAGTTTTGTTTTCGATGTTAACGTGTGCTTTTTGGAACATGGATTTAGATAGCTCCGATGAAAAAATATATTTGTTAGCAAGATTGTTTGAAGCAGAACATTGTGTGTGTGTGTGTATTAAATGGCGGTCGGTGTGGGGCGGCGCACACGCAATCGGAGCCAATCAGCTGCGCGAACGAGACCGATCGGCTGCGCGAGCGTTAAAGATCATGTAATCGGAGCCAAACGGCTGCACGGTCAAGAAAAAGAACGCGGTCGGAGCCGGTCACCTCCTCTTATTATTTCACACCAAGCGCCTTCAAGCATTCTTAATGACAAAAGCAGTGCACATGCAAAAATAAACCTTACTACAAATACTAAAAACTCTGTTTTCAACGTGATAAGATGTGAACGGACCCTACATACTTCTCTTGCTTCATCTACGTTCATACATCGACGGTTACCCTACACCGCGTATTTCGATAGTTATTCTTATATGCAGTGGTTTGTGTTTCTTACTCAAGGAATGGTTATTTAAGTTAATATTCCTTAACTAAAGATGACCATAGTATACCAGCCACATATTTCTACTCATTTAACAAGAAACTACATCGTTTACTTTGAAAACAACACGTTTCTTTCCGAGGAAAACGGTATTAGCGTAAAATAACACCTCATCCCGTTTGTACGTACACAAATGGCAGCAGTGAATTTCGCGCCAAAAATATTTCCCGCGAATTTTTTGCTTTAACTCACACTAATCGCCTATCATAACGATTTGTTTTGCTTATACGGATTTTACCTCAAAACAACGATTATTCTAATGAGGATAAATGATGTAACAGCCTTTTTTTGCAAAATTTACTTAATTCCGTACCCAAACAGAGATGCGTGAATAAAGAGGGTTTGTATTATGTGGGATTATATTAAATGCTTCAGCCCAAATATTTTTGTGTGACTAATTATGTTTTTTTTCACGATTTCTACTGAGGTAATGACAATCTGAACAAGCCAGGATCTAAGACATCCTACAAGAGACTAATTCTGCCTTTGAGTGGCAAAAACTGGAAATAGGCCTAGTAAAATGCCGATCCTCCAAAAAGTAAAATTCATGTCTCAATAAAAAAGGAACGATCCTAGAGTGGTAGTGTCGATGGGCTGCTTCGTTTGTCTCTTTCTGTGCATATTTATAAAATCGGTTCATCCGTTTAGGAGCTATGATGCCCCATAAACAGACACACAGATATACACTTCAAACTTTCAACACCATCTATTTCTGTCAAGGTTTAAAAACTAAAAACCTTTTGAAAAATCAATATTTTTATTTATTTAATAATTATCTACTTACATCTACCATTATAGACTAATTTGGCGGATTTAATTACTTACGTCATGCGCCAAAAAGACCAGCTAAACATATAACAGGCCGCTTTATTATGTAGCCCTATTCAAAGTCTGCATTGATTCTCAAGTACCTACTATGTGAACAGATACGGGGTGGAATTTGAAACGGATCTGCGCCCTGGTGGCGCGTCGCTCATTACTCCAGAAGAAATTCCCAGACCGATACCTCTCGGCTGTTATGACACTGGAGACGGTTTCTACAATCTTAAGATGAAAATGCTTTGTAGTTATGACAACCCAGTGGAGATCAAGAGGTAAGAATTTGCCCCTTGTGAAAGTACTGTAGTTGCCCATTCCAAAGCGTTGATCTCTATGGAGAAGAACGGGCAAGAAACTTCATGGACAATCTTTTCAATTAATCCTTGTCATAGCTTAATCATTATTCCTTGTATCGTCGATTTTGCAATTGTTAATACCTTAATTCATCCGCAGGGCCCCTTCAAATAGAGAGCGGAAGTGGATCACGGATAACTGTCGCATGGAACCTTTGGGAATGTTAGGACCTCGTCCAGACTTATACGAGAAATGGCTAGAGCCGATGACGCTACCTTCGCCGCCATCCGAACCCGCAGTAGGCTTCAACTTGAACTCTAGAATTATCTCGACAGAGGACCAAGATATTGTAAGCACAGTTAATGTTATACACTACTAGCTTTTGCCCGCGGCTTTACTAGCGTTAAATTCGGGGTAACATAGGTGCCCCTTTCCTAATTTGCAGTTACCTGCTACCTTTAGTTTTTGCACTTGCACCTTATTTATTGTAATAGCAAAGCTAAGTTTTCCCTTCTCTTTCCACTTTCTCTCTCATATCTCACTTAAAAAATCATCAAAATCGGTTTTGCCATTTAGGCGTGAAGACGTAACAAACATACAAACAAACTAACTCACTATCGCTTTTATAATATTAGTAAGGAAACCCTTCTTTCTTGTAAACGAATCCTTCACAACGCCGTGGCCGTTAACCTAGGATGCTATCAGCATCAGACTAAGTAGTTCTACGCAAAAATTATTGCTGGAAAACGACTTTTTCTGATGGAGTGAAATATCACTCAATGTGCAAGCGGAACATTGTGCTGATAGATTTAATAAAAAAAAATTGCAATGACGCGACACGTGTATATCGGCTTCGTTAGGGGTACTTTTACTTTTTTATTATATAGTTTCTATTATAAACTATATATTTTCTTCGGAGGCTGACTGCCCAAGGCACTCACGTAGTCCCGTTACTTTGAGTCTGTCCCAGTTCATTTATGACTGATTTCAAGAACTAAGCCCAGTTCCCTAATCCATTCAATTTTGTAATCCGAAAAATCATGCTTTTTAAATTCCTTCTTTAATATATAGAATAGCATATATTTATTCGAAAATCAAAATTGGCACAATAAATACAATTAAATCCTAGAAATAATAGATCAAGGAAGATTCGTTCTTTCCGTTTTTTTTACTTTCCATATTTTGAATTTTATTTTACTTTGCAGATGTATAAAAAGACCCGACCAGTTTTCTACGATACGAGACTAGTAAGTTGAATGTTGTGATTGTGATATTATTTGCCTGCAAATTATGTCACGAATGTTGCATTAATTAACTGCTTAAACAATATTTTTGTAGATACCGTTGTACGTGAGTGAAACGAGACCATCAACATTGAATTTGAAAAAATATTAAGACTAACCAAAAATCTTCATTGATATGTGCATTATCCATTTATTAATAATAAAGTGTTAAACTACTTAGTATTTATTCAGTGCCGCTGGAGTTAATCAGCTTTGTATCATGTCATTTTTTTTCTACAGTTCACAGCTTCATCTTAATTTTTCTGCCCTTGACCCATTCTGTTTGGGGTCGGCGCAATACTTTTTCTTCTTCCATTCTCCCTTTTCAGAAGTCACGGCATCATTTACTCCTTTCTTCATATCATTCCTTACACAATCCATCCATCTTTTTTTTGGCCTTCCTCTCGCTCTCCGTCAGCACATGTGCTTCGTCCCTCCTCATTACATGCCCATACCAAGACATACGACACCCTTTATTTTTTTCTGTAACAGGCGCAACTTTCAAACTTCCTCTAATTACTTTTTAAACTCTTTCTATACTTTATAGGAATAAAGTAAGGTCTCTCAATACATCCATCTCAACATTTCATCTCCGCTACATGCAATCGCTTTTCATCCACCTTTTTTACAGCCCAGTACACTACAGTCCACAGCTTAAATAATTAAATTATTCGTAAAATTTTATTTTTCACTCTTATTTTATTACATATTCATAATCTACTTATTAACGATACATCATCATCATTCTCCTGCCTTTATCCCAATCTATATAGGGTTGACACAATGTGTCTTTTTCTTCCATACTTCTCTACAACTCGTCATCTCCGCATTTACCTTTCAAGCCATATCATCCTTCACACAATCCATCCTTTGTTTATTTGGTCTTCTTCTACCCTTATAAACATTAGTGTTATGAGTTAAAACAAACTGACTTCTTTAAGATAATTATACAGTATATCTGAATAGTATTTTTACAGGTTTTTGGACTTTTAGCCACTTTTATTAATTACGCGTTCGGTCGTTGGTCGTTCTTTGTCTACTTCTGGCGGGCTGCGCTTACGCGTCGCCCTCCGCGTCCTTCTCTCTCGTCTCGCTCGCCCTAGTGCGGGGCGCGTACAATTCGCATTCATAAGCCCTCAAAACTTTCCTGACGACATTTGCCTTATTCCTTCGTACCACATGCCTATACTACGACCGATACAACTTTTCAGTAATAAGTGCCACTTTGTCTTCCTCTTATGTACTCTTATTTTATCCGATTGCGTTACACCACACACCACCTTAGCATTCTCATATTTACATTTTTTTTATTACTTTTATAAAAAAAAAAAAAAATTCTATATTATTTTAGAATTTTTACTTAACTGTAATAAAATTTTTACTTTGAAATTGTTTTTTTTTATATAATGGCTCGCATATAAAGGGATCCGTAGCAACAACTACGGTTACCGAAACCACGTGACACGGACGGACAGACAGACAGAAGTACAAGAAGAATCTATTAGTTTTACTTTTGTCAATTTACAATGGAAGCATCGGTCAAGTACTAATCGCAAACTCTCCGAACCTACTCCCAACCGACGATAACGCTGTTCGGGACCATGTCACGGCGACCAGTGGGATCGCGTCATACGGTTCTACTACCGTTCTACGACATCATAAGGCCTAAACTAACGCGGCTAAGTTCTCGACCATACCAAGGTAATTTGAAGGATCACTTGCTCGCTGTCACTTACCGTGTGCATAATTCTATCATTTATCCACTCATATTTTAAATCCAGTCCGTCTCAATATCACATTCTTCATATCGGAAATGCAGCAGATTTATTTACTCTACACCTCACATGTCATTTGATCCATGACAGTCGCAACTCTAAATATGCAGGTTTACATGGTTATTGACAAAACTTTTTATAGACATAGCTAAAAACTCTGTGTCTGAAACTTATTTCAAAATAAGAACATCTTGATGACATTTTCTCATACAATATTCTGTTTTATAATGACAAAATTTCACATAATTGAAATTAAACAACAAACAACTTCTGTTGGCACATAACCATATATAATAAAAGTACTCTGTGCACATAACTATCTGCAAATAGTAACAGATTTTTGTTTTTAAGAAAATAAATACGGTCGCAAACTTTACCACGACACATAACTCGGGATTTATTTATTTCTACGTGAGTTTATTAAATTTATCTACCTTAATAATTTATTTACCTTAAGTACCTGGATGAATTCTTTCAACGACGATGAAATTTGTTTATTTTTACAGCTTTTTTTAATCTACTCACAAAATGAAGTCTTGCAGAAAGCCTGGAACTAGGTACGTACGATTCAAAAGGTTTCAAGTTATTTCAAACCTGACCAGCACGTTTCCTCTTGTATTAGCTTAGCATAATACCTGTACAGGTGCTCATGGGTCTACTAAACTTGAAGACATTTTGACATCCCAGAGTACGGACGAGTTCGCGGTGAAAATGTATCGTAAATACGACGATTTGCACTTTTAACTAAAACGTTACGGGATAGTTGTATTTTCGATTAAAATTCAACGTAGTCACTTAAAGTTTACGGCAATCGTGCTAGGTCCTAAGAGACATATGTAATCTGAGTAATTATACGATCGAAGTATATTCTAAACATAATTTTAAAATTGGATAAATTGAATTGTGCCCGTTTGATGGCAATAAGCTCGCCCCCAATAACACAGAACTTTAACATAACCAGCCAACACTCTTTCCCTGTGAATCCCATAGATTAAGATATTAATGTTAATAATTTTATTATAAAACTACTTCTAGCTTCTCTCTTCCATGCCAATGTCAATGGCTGTGCGTTATGAAGGCATTCAGGCTAAAACACGAAGAAAAGTGCAAGTTAGTATTATGATATAGTTTTTCCTAACTTATTTATTATTATGTCTAATAAACAACATACATAGTTGAAAACTAAAATGACAATTAAAAAAATCGGAACTTGACAAAGATGATATCTACTATATAAATAGTATCATCTATTATATTTTGTTTGTTTTGTTTATATACTTTTAGTAGTAGTTTTTAGTCGCAGTTGGGTTTTCATTTTCAGTATTTTTAATCGGCACTTTATTTTTTAGAACTTAGTATTTTTAGTCTCATTTAATCTACTTAGCATTTCCCCTTCCTCGTAATGACCTCAGCAACCATTGTTTTTTAAAACACGAATCCTTCAATGTTCTCCTTTTTGTGCTGTGACTTCATAAAAAAAACACCTTTCCTCAAGGCAATTAATAGTCATTGGGAAACTGCGGTTCCATTGGCAATAGTCCTATCCTGATCGAGTTTTGGCCACGGTGGCCAATGTCAGCAATGTGCAGAGGTAGACAGAGGAGGTCATGCGCAGCGTATCACACTGCCTATTTCAAATTCAGAGATCAACACCTGTCTAGCCTTTACAACTACGAGTGTGTTGGGGTCGGCCAGACTAACCGGATACTAATATCAGTGATCATTAGTTTACAATACCCTTCTTAATATACATGTTAGGTTGTATATAGTATGTTAGGTATGGTATGTTATATAATGTGTTAGGTTGATAATACAATTAGTTTCCCACAGTACACGGGATGCACCTTTACTTCTAAAGAAATACGAGGAATTCTGCACAGGCAGCACATACGAAGGAGAATGGCGAAAGGGGTGTGGCATGCATGGCTACGGAGTCTACACATTTCCTAATGGTAATTTAATATGCCTCTATTTTGATTAGTAGGTTTTTTTTTTACTTTAAACCGTCACAACATTCAAATAAAGAATTTTGGATAAACATGAAAGCATGGGGTAACCTTCTTTATCATCTACAGCTTTTCCATTTACTGACGGGAAATTAGAAAGGAATAAAAACAATGGATTTTTTATTTCATTGTTTTTTATTCCTTCCTAATTTTGCTGCCTTATCCAGCCGAAGAATGTTTCGAACAGATGATACTCGTGAATTTCCAATTTTAGGTTAGGTATGCTACATTTTTTTAAACTATTTTTATTTTTACTCATTTCTCTGGCTATAGGAGTCGTCTACAAAGGGGAGTTCAGGGATGGCGAGATGCATGGTACAGGCGAGCTGCGATATAAAACACGTAATGGCATAGCAGCTATACGCGGCCTGTGGAAAAACGGCACAATGATCGACCGGACGTTCATCTTTGACGATATTCTGGATTACGATGAGCATGACTGGAAATATTGCAAGATGCCTGATCGAAGGTACGTTTATACGTTTTAGAAATGGGTGTTGGAAGTGGCTTGATCGGACCCAGAACCACAGTGTAGCAGTGAAGAATTATTAAATCAGATTTATAGTTTTGGAAATTATCTCCTACGCTCAAACTTCTTTATTAAATTGCTCTTCTTGGATAACCCTAACCGTTTATTTCGGATGTTAAATCATCAAATGGATCGTCCTGCTCTGGGCAGAGTGGAAGGCAGTGTCAGACTTCCACAAACTAAAACGCATTTATGTTCCTTCTTTTGCCCATTGTGTTCCGGGGCCGTGGTATATCTTTCGAACCAATCCGCAGTCCCGGCAGGCAGTGCCCCTGTCGAGCCCTTCAGGTTTGCTGGGCGTACGTGGAACACGAATGCGCCGTCGACACGGCGCTAACCTAACCGTTTCCACAATCCGTAGATTATTCACAAATCATCTCTTTCAATAGATTTTCAGTAGAATACGTCGAAGGTCTGCAGCCTGCTGGCAGGTCATACCAGACACCTCATCAGCCTACCCTAAAGGTACCTGCCGGATACTGTGACACCGAGGACGGCTTCTACGACCTTAAAAGGAAGGTGATTGTTCGACATCAAGACCCCACGAGGCTCGTAAGGTAAGGGCTTTAGCAGTCAGTCGGTTTTAACGAGCTTTGATTATACTTAAAATGTTTGTGTGTAGGTTTGTTTAGCTCAAACCTTGCAACTGAATTCTAAAACAGTTGTAACAGTGGTTATTCCACCCTCTCTGTTGCCTCAACCCATTTCTTTTTGGATCTACATTGATTTTAAATTTTTTAAATATTCATATTTCGAATTTCATTCTGTCATTTCATCTTCAACAATCATTTTTTGGCTCATGACATTTTGACCACAGCTAGCAGCTATCTGAAAACCTGTAGTGGCTATTCTTTGTTCCCCTGTCCCAACTTTCATCTATAACTGCGGCCTCGTTCGGAGGGCACGACCGAGTGTCACAAAGTTATACCTAAGCTGTTTTTTTTCATTCCTACATGTTTAGTTTGGATGAAAGTCCAAACAACAAGCAAAGCTTCTTATAGCTTATATATCTAATTATGACGAACTCCTATTATCGAAGTGTTGGGGGACTAGTCGTTTTTTTATACCTAGTAGATATCAATAAGAAGTATTTGCTGATGAAATAAGCAAATATTTAGCTTAAAATTACATTTAAGAACTGGCTTTGTTTATAGAAAATAAAGAAAAACTTGATAAATATTATTGAACTCGAAGTTTTTTTTTTCATTTAGAGAATTTAATATTAAGAGCTTGTTTTACCAAATTTTTTTTTTTTCGAAATCCTCATCTGCATGCATCTGAATACCAGAATTTTACATAGAGCGACTGCCTATCCTACCTCCGCAACCCAAATAGTGTCAGACATTCGGGTCACTATCTGTAATAAGTGTCAAAGATCTACAAATGACAACCGGGACCAACAACTTAGCGTGCTTTCCGACGCACGGAGGAAACTCTGTCTATAATGGTTGGCCACCCATCCACAGACCTACCAAGGCAAATGCGGCTTAACCTTCAGATCAACATAAGCGGTATTATTAAGCCATTTTGTTCCGGGTCTGGCTGTTTGTGTATGTGAGTTTAAAAGTTTGTAAAACCCACGATACAGGAGGAATTCATTCACCGAAATTAAGATAATTTTATTTAACACAAATGTATGCAGGAACAAAACACATTTATTAATGCTGATCGTTTGCAGGGGACCATCAAGTAGGGAGCGAAGGTGGATAGTAGACAACTGTCGCGTAGAATCCGAGACTTTGAATGTTGGCCCTCGTCCAGACTTCTATGAGGAATTTGTTGAGCCAGCACCATGTCCACCCCCAGAACCAGGACCATCAGCCAAAACCAGGTTTGAACTGAAATCGGAATTTTCTGAAATCGTAAGTATTTTATTTCACATTATAACTTATTTGTTTGATTCCGCCAACCTGCCGTGAGCAAGCGTGGTGATCAATACTCGTGCGTCTCGTTGGAGATGAAGCTCTTGCCCAGCAGTGGAACAGTTATAGATAGATAGAATATTCTTAATTATGTACACCACACAAGTAACAAGAATAACGCTAGACAAACTTATAAATAGGGTGACACAATGGGCGGTCTTGTCGCTATAAGCGATCTTTTCAAGACAACCTTTTTTCCTTTTTTTGTTACAGGCTGGTACAGTAGTACCTAGTGACTTTTTGTAAGACTTCTTTGTATATTTGGGCAGTCTGTTTACGAGATATGGTATGACTGAAGCAAATGTGGAAAGGGAAGTCAATGCGGAAAAAGTCCCGCAATGACTTTTTTCTGCATTGACTCTTTCCAGTGATTGTTCTATAGTACATGCCATTGTAGCAAGCTACTCGGATGTCAAAAAGGGTCGACCGGCTGTTCACAACAGTGCCGCTGGTGCCTACGCATAGCAAAGAGCGAGCGTGGCAAACGAACGAGGCATGCAAATAAGAGTTTATGCTGAGGATATACGTTCCTTGCGGAGTATGTGTACTCTGAACTCTGAATGATAAATTGAGAAATGTAGTTATACTAGACCCTTGAGGTTTATAGGAAGATCTAGGGACCTAAAGTGAAAGGAGTATGCTTAGTTTAGTCATGACCTTATAGGTGAGATTCTCAAAAAACACACACATGCAAATAGTGAGACGAATGTGAAATGTCAGGTGGGTAGTTCTCGCAATCGACGTGCGTGTATGACCAGATGTAAGAATGTGGACGATGCAAGAGGATTATGGTAAGGATCGTAGTAGGTGGCGCTCTGAGGTGTCTGCCTACCTACCCATGTTAAGACGTGAGATTATGTACTTGATACTTTTTGTAAGAACAACTACCTCGTCGGTCTAATGGTCATTAGTACAACTACTGCGCATAAGGTTCTGGATTCGGTTCCCAGATCGGTCAAAGAGTTATTGGGTGATTTTAACAGAAATCTGTCTTCTAAAAGATAATCATTCGAACTGTGGGTGTACCATTCAATGTTACTTGATCGCCATGATCTTGAACATTCCATGCTCAGTAAACCTGCAAAAACTAACTCTATTATATAAAAACGGATCGTAAACCTTTGATGAAACTCGCAACATAAGTTAATGTTCCTTGTATTATATCGTACGTCATACGTCCAAAATTATTATTCTGGAATCATATGTCGAAACTATTTAGTGTCGTTTGTCGTCGTACATCGTTCTTGGTCCTGACGGAACGTACACGCTTTAAAGGTAAAGCGTGTACGTTCCGTCAGGTTATGTTATGTTAAGTTATTTATATATTTTTAATTATGACTTATAAGAATAATGTTTGCTTTTACATACGATAATTTGATAAAGCATAGAGGATGTTCTGTATTGTTATAATTATTTTGACGGGCCTGTTGGTCTAGTGGTTAGTGGCCCTGACTGCTGAGCCGGAGGTCGTGGGTTTGATTCCCACCCAGGACAAACTTTGTGTGATGAGCATGATTGATTGTTCTGTGTCTGGGTGTGATTTATCTATAATATGTATGTATTTATAAATTATATAAGTATGTATATCAGTTGTCTGGTTACCATAACACAAGCTCTGCTTAGCTTGGGATCAGATAGCCGTGTGTGAGTTGTCCCAAGATATTTATATTTTATTTATATTTATCTGTACCTAATGGTTGTGTACCTACCTATTCGACTTTTATTCTCAACTACCTTAGGCGCGTCGCCCACACGACCAAGAGTCGAGGCGCAGTCGCGGCGCGGGCGCGTTAGGAACGTCGTCCACACGACATTTGTAAAGAAAATCGACTCTTTGTCGTGTGGGCGACGCGCCTTACAATCAGGTAGCAATAAAGGGTCTACAATGTGTAGAGATTTGGCCAACACTACAGTAGGGCGTGCACACATCTCTACGGTATGGCACCGGTCACTGTGCAACGGCACGACGCGCGACGTCTTTACCTAATACTCTTTTTTAGAAATGTATCCACGCCCGTACAATAAAACACTCATTTATTGGTAGAACAATTCGGAAGACCACCGCATACCTTAAGTTGCAATTACAAAGCACAAATAATAATAAACTGTAACAACGAATAACGCAAAAAGTAGTGTACCTAACAGTACTTCCCATCGTTACTTTATGAAAATGGTAGAATTTAGCCGCTTGGTGACAATTTCATAGATTTAAACAACAACCAGTCGTGTCCCTGCGATCTTTCGAATCGGTTGAACGGTTGTCGCTCTGATTAGGGTAGCGGTTGCGTTCGGAAACATACTGCGCACTCTGTGATCAGCCAGTCCCGCTTCTTCTACCTCGTGTTGCTAGCTCGAAAGTCTTTTTTTAATATTCTGTTGGCCCGCTTTTCACCACTTGTAAAATCGATCTTGTAATGTCGATGTCACTATCACTAACATCTTCCCAATTAACTAATCTTTTAATTTTTTCCTAAATAGTTCGTGTCGGAACTATACAAGACCATCGAAAATATAAAAGAAACCACCTTGACCGCTGTGCCCACTGAATTGCTGCTTACATAAATAGGTACGTGAATTATCTTTGATCTTATTTTCTATTGTGAGGGAGGATGGATGGATGTTTCTTACTATTTACTCAAGCAATAACTAAAGTACAGCTTTTTTTTCTTCAGATGGGAAATCATCCATCAAATAACATCCCCCGCTCTGTGCGGAACGGGGGGGGGGGGGGGATATCAGACTTGTACTGACTCACCCACTCATGTGCATTCTTTTATCCTTTACGATCCGGGGCCACAGTATCTCTTTCGACATTAGATGAAATTATACACCAATGGTTTATTCCCTTTTATAACACATAGGATTATTATCCAGAGATTATACACACTTGTAAAATGTGTAAAATTACTGAACGCGGACTACACCACGAGCATGAGCTAGTTCTCTCTATAATTAAAACAGGATGATGATAAATTAATTACTATCAACGATCGTTTGGTTTAAGAGATCCAGCCTATATTTCATGTTCATTATAAATAAGTGAAGGATAAGGGAGAAATAACTGAAGGATACGGGAGAAATAAGTGAAGGATACGGGAGAAATTCTTAGTTAGTGTGGGGCAACATTTTTGAGAACCCCAAATAAATTGGTATAGCGGAGACCAGAGATGTAGGGAAGACACGTGCGCGAATCGACTAATAACACTGATTGAAATCTACATCGCGTGCCTTGTCTTTTCTTTGTACTATCGGTCGAATCTTACGTATTTACGTCTCTTCTCCGATCCGTTCGTGTCTTGGTTTTGGCGCAGTCCGGGCCATAAGAGAAGAATAAAAAGAAGATGACTGATGGAACCTCTTATCAACATCATTAATGCCCCGTTCCAATTAACAAAAACGACTCGTCTTGCTTACGGATAGTTGTATTTTGACATACTACTCTGTCAAGAAAGTACCGGAAAAAGATCAATAATACACAAAATGTCTGTTATTCATCCAAATTTATTTTATCACCTTCAAAGTATGCTCCTTTAGAAACGATACACTTGCGCCAACGAATAATCCATTTATCAAAACATTTTTGATCATGATAGCCTTGTGCGAAGGCGCATTGTCGTGGTGCAAAGTCCAAGAATTTTCTTCCACAAATCTGGTCTTTTTCGTTGAATTTGCTCTCTTAAACGCCGCATAACGCTCAAATAATATTCTTTACTAGCTGTTCCCCACGGTTTCACCCGCACTGCTCAGCACCTGTTGGTCGTAGCGTGATGTTATATAAATGTTCCTCAAGAAATGGACTATCCAACACTAAAAGAATTTTCCAATCCCAACCCTGAAAGTAGACCCTGAGATTAGCGCGTTCAAACAAACAAACTCTTCAGCTTTATAATATTAGTATAGATTTACCGTTAGACCTTCCGGTAAGAACTCAAAACAGTCAACATGACTTTGACTTTTGATCGACTTTGGCGTGGTTTTTTCGGTTTCGGTTCAGTTGGAAGGCGCCACTCCGAAGCTTGTTGACTAGTTTGCATGTCAAACTCGTAAACCCACGTCTCGTCACCAGTAACAATGCGTTTCATGAATGTTGGTTCCGAACTGACTCGTTCTAGCATGTCCTCAGCAACTTTCATGCGATTAAGTTTTTGGAGAAAATTCAGATTTTTTGGGACTAGCCGAGCAGCAACATGTTTCATACCCAAATGATTAGTTACAATGGTACGGATCGACTCGTGAGATACAGAAAATTCGGCGGCTATCTCTCTCAGAGTTGAATGGGGATTTTCAGTCACTATTTTCTTCACTTTTGCGATGTTAACTTCAGTTGCAGACGTTGACGGCCTACCAGAGCGAGGCAAATCTTCCATCACATCTCGACCGCTTTTGAACTCTTTGAACCACTCATAAGCACGAGTTTTTGATAAAGTCGATTCACCGTAAGCCTTCTGTAACATTTTCAGTGACTCCGAACATGAAATTCCATTGGCGATGCAAAATTTAAGACAAACTCTTTGTTCGATATTTTTGTCCATTATGAAATTCGCAATACACACTATATATGATATTACTAAAACCAGCACTGTATTTAATATTAATAACAGATGCAACTCAGACTCCGCGCCAAAATGGAAAACAGTTGTGCCAATCTAACAACTACAAAAAAACAAAAAAAAAAAATTTTGGTTTTTCAACAAATCATCCATTCCCGATACTTTTTTGACTGAATGTAAGTCTCATAGCACTTATGTCAAAATACAACTAGATATCCGTAAGCCGAACGAGTCGTTTTTGTTTATTGGAACGGAGCATTACAAGTTCCATCAGTGTGATGAATGATGTGATTCATCCTATAGGTACTTCTGTCAGCTAGTTCATTAACCCTAGGATTTCTTCAAACATGGGAACTAATTGAAAACTTTTGTTTTTTACAGGTACCTATTTTTCACCACAGCAAAAACTATACAGACCCGCATGAGAAGCTTTCTTTATATTTTATTTACTTTTTTAAATATTAGGTACTCATTAATATTAAAATACTTATTATACTTAATTATTTCAAACTAAGTATTTAAAATGTGTGATCTTAATTAATTTACATTTTAAAACATGGATGCGAATAATTTATTAGCTTAGATTTATATTATTTATTAGTTGAAAATGTATTTGTAATGACTTTTGATAGATTTTATTAAAAGCTTATGACATAGGTACTTTGTTTATTTTTTTTACAAAGTAATACTTGATTATTTCATAGTCTTGTAAGGCAAAATTTGTATTACACAAATAAACCATCAACAACAGAGGTAAAAGAAAGAATGATTAGGTAGCCCTTTTGTCCCTTTCACTCGATTTCCAGAACATAAACCGATTTTATGATCAAGATAACAAATTATCTAGACTAAATCTACGTTTTGACAGAGTGTTCCTAAAAAAACTGTCAAAAGTGACAGACTTAGGTATTCATGGGATAAATCTTAAATCGGCTCTAAGCTAAATTAATTATTGTTGTGATCATTTTGTGGCTATTATATTATTATCATTCATGTTTCACATAAATCTGTAATCAATGGTGATATGGTTCGGGGGCTGCAGTGTCCAGGGGTGGGGTTGTCGTGGCGGTGTCTCTCGACATCGCTAACGCGTTTAACACCATGCCTTGGAGCTGCATCAGGGAGGCACTCCAATACCACCGGATGCCGACCTATCTTCGTCGTGTGGTCGGGGCATATCTGACGGACAGGGCCGTCATATACCCCGGTCGCTCTGGAGAGTGGAACCGGCGAGAGATGTCGTGCGGTGTCCCACAGGGATCGGTCTTGGGGCCGCTCCTGTGGGACATCGGTTACGACTGGGTGCTGCGCGCCGACCTCCCCAGCGGCGTCAGTGTAGTTTGCTACGCTGACGACACGCTCGTCCTGGCTCAGGGGGGGTCGCACCAGGCGGCGGCCGACAATATGACACGCGGGGTTGCGATAGTCGTGGAGAGGATCCGGCTACTGGGTCTCGAGGTGGCCTTGCACAAATCCGAGGCCATGGTTTTTCATGGCCGCGGAAACACGCCACCGTCGGGATCCCAGTTGACGGTAGGAGGGGTTCGCATCGGCGTCGGGTCGACGATGAAGTACCAGGGAATCGTCCTCGACAGCCGGTGGAACTTCGTCGAACACTTCCGACGTTTGGCTCCCAAGCTCGAGCGGACGGGGGCTGCTTTCAAGCGGCTCCTGCCCAATCTCAAGGGGCCAAACGCCTCCTGCCGTAGGCTCTATGCCGGAGTCGTGCGGTCCATGGCCCTTTACGGGGCCCCAGTATGGGCGCGTTCTTTAGGGCGGCGCGCCGCCCACTATCTGAACGCGCCCCAAAGGGTGGTGGCCATACGGCTTGTCCGGGGCTACCGCACGATCTCCGGCGAGGCAGCAAGCCTCCTTGCCGGACTGCCACCGTGGGTTCTGGAGGCGATAGTCCTCGCGCGCCTGTTTGAGTGGCGCGCGGAGGCACTACACCAGGGGGAAAACCCACTGCCGCGGCAAGTTGCCGCTCGGCGGGCAGACCTCCGGTGCGATCTCATGGTGGCATGGAGAGAGCGACTGTCGCAACCCCGTGCAGGGCACGCTACAATAGTGGCGGTAAGTCCCCTCTTTGAGGATTGGCTGGAGGGGCGTCATGGCGTCCTCACCTACCGCCTGACGCAGGTCCTCACCGGACACGGAAGTTTCGGGAGGTTCCTGCACATCATCGGGCGGGAGGAAGCGCCCGGGTGTCACCATTGTGACGATCGCCCGGAGGACACGGTGGAGCACACAGTGGCGATCTGCCCGGCTTGGGCGGAGCACCGCCGTGCCCTCGTAGAGGCGATCGGCGGCGGCGATCTCTCGCGTCCGGCCCTGGTTCAGGCCATGGTCCGGAGCGAGAGGGAATGGGAAGCGGTCACCACCTTCTGCGAAGCAGTAATGCTAGCGAAGGAGGTGGCCGGGCGTTTGAGGGAGAGAACATCTGCCCAACCCAGCCGCCGCGGGAGACGCCCATGGCGCCGGGCGCCGCGAGACGACTTCCGGCCACCGTAGATGCGGGCCTGTGGGCGGTGAGCAATGGGTAGTTCACCGTCCGTCCGTCGATTGACGACAGGCCGTGTCGACGGCGCGTTCGTTTTTCACGCGCGCCTCAAAGAGAGTCAGCAAAGCAGAGGGGCTTGCCAGAGCCTCCGCCTGCCGGGGTTGCGGGTTGTTCGAAAGAGATACCGCGGCCTCGGAACGTAAAGGGCAAAAGAAGAAACATGGGTGGGTTTTAGTCAGTACAAGTCTGACATGCCCTCCCGCTCCGCCCAGAGCGGGGGAAGTCATTGGATGATTTCCCACCCGAAAAAAAAAAAAAAAAAAATGGTGTTATGGTTTGTGGATTAATTTCACTAATCAAGATTGCAAGATTTTGTTATGATTTGTGTAACCATGCCTTATACTTTTAAAAACGAAAAACGAGGGCTTTTATAAGTATCGCATATTTTTGATTATAACAGGTATCTTTTGAAAGAAATAAAGAAGCAAAACTGGTTGCGTGTAATTACCGAGTTACAAACAAATAGCAAAAATTTTGTTGTGTGCAGCTTTAATTTCAATCCGGTGGATTTTTATATTTTATAGTTTGTAATGTCCAACACTCTTATTTTTATTACCCTTTATTTATATAGGTACCCAATCATTGAGAAAGGCCACGGTCCATAACGACATTCGATATAGGCACCCTTGCCTACTTTAACATAAGACTCGCTTTAGTACCTATCTTCTTCTGTATTTATTTACACTTCTATTCGACAAATCGTATGTAGACATATCTTTTTGGTATTATGAAAGTGATCCAAATAGCCATACGACTTTCCTATTAAGAGTGCTTGTAAATACGGGGCTGTTCAAATTAACCCTTCTTTAAGCTTAAACCTTGGAATACTAAATGAGCCGTTTGTCACATTCTACGCAGATGAAACCTCGAGGCATTGCTAGTTTGATATAAAAATATGGTTACCCTATTAGAAAGAGACAAAATACCGCTCTTATTAAATTTATCAAATATATCTAGTTTTGGGGTCAGTAAAGTTTGTATATAAATAAGTCATGCATGACGTATAACGAAACGTCCAGTTCTTCTTTGTTGTTCATAATATTGCCAGTAAAAGTAATTTAAATTATTTTATGAAACAAAAAAAACCTAGACGGCATATTTTTAGGAATTCAGGATACTGTTCAAATTAAGTGATATACATAACCTTTGAATTTCAATAATTATTTACAATGCACAATGATAAACAGCAGCTGTGGTGGCAGCTTTCTAAGTATGACAACACTATCAGAAAAAACAAATTCGAAAGAAGCATGGACGACATTATCGTTTCGCTGAAATCTTCAAAATAGATCGATATTATTTTTCTGCTACAGCTATTTGAATATATGTGCACAGTTCCTTCTTTAGTTCGCTAGACAAGTCGAATAATTAATTGTTATTTTCGCTTCAATTCATCAGAACTGGAAATTTTGCAGTTCAGGTTAATATTTTAAGAAGCTGTGAAAAAATATTGTGAAAGTGAACGTAGAATGGTCATAAAATGAAGTGCCACTACGATATTTTGTGTTTGCCGAAAGAAGCATCTGCCTCTGAAATAAAGAAGGCTTATCGGCGTCTAGCGCTGCAATGGCATCCCGACAAAAACCTAGAAAATTTGATAGAAGCGAAAGAACAGTTTCAGCTTGTGCAGAATGCTTATGAAGTGCTTTCTGACCCACAAGAGAGAGCTTGGTAAGTCTTATAATAATCTAAAGCAGTTGCATTTCATTTATCGATTTGACACTATTGTTAAATTTCTGTATTCTACAATCTTTGATTTTTCACAGGTATGACAATCACAGGGAGCAACTGTTACGTGGAGCCGGCAGTTCTTATAACGATGACAGTCTTGATGTTTACCCTTACTTTAGTCCGTCCTGTTATAAAGGTTTTGGTGATGACCCACAAGGATTCTATGGAATTTATGATGAGGTAAAGCTGACCAATCTGCATAAACTGTTTCAGTACTTGTGGATGCTTTATATCATGCTGTCAACTTAATATGTTACAGGTTTTCTCCAAACTGACAACAGAAGAAACTGACTTCCTTGATGACCCGGAGGATGTTACAAAAATACCTAAATTTGGAAACTCAACGACTCCTTATGAAGAAGTCAATGAGTTCTATGCTTATTGGATGGCATTCTCTACTAATAAAAGTAACTAGTTTTTCAAATAACTATCAATTAATTGTACTTTTAGAATTGTAAAGAAAATGCATGCTGTTTAGAGCATAGATACAATATTTAATTTCATATGTATTTTAACAACTTGCAGGTTATGTATGGCTAGACCAGTATGAAATCTCACAGGGTGATAACAGGAGAGTAATTAAGTTGATGGAGAAGGAGAATAATAAAATTAGGCAGAAAGCGCGCAAAGAGAGGAATGAGGAGATCAGGAGACTTGTAAGCTTTGTCCGTAGGAAGGACAAGAGAGTGATAGAGCATACAAAACAGTTGCAGGAGAAAGCTGAAGAAAATAAACGAAAGGTAAGTTGTGGGCAATATGATATCTATTGATGTATCATTAAGCACTACAAACAATCCTAGTACACACAAACTTTGTGGATGTGATGGAAATAGCCCTCAGGATAGGTGTAGTGTAAAGAGAGTACACAAAAATCTAGTTGATAGCATGTGTTTGTCAAAGTCTTTGTCCAGTAGTAGACTGCTGTAGGCTGATAAAAAATACAATTGAAGAAACACTAGCCAATTTATCTGTGCAAATGATTGACTTTTGAATGCATTTTTTCTGAATCAGCAGCACTATCTTGAACACATTTCAAGTGGACTTGGTGTGGCTAATATCACCTTCAGAACTTTACTTTGGTTATCTTATAAACATTTTTGCATATTTTTTTCAGGCTGAACTATTAAGAAGAGAAAGGATAATTCAGAGGCAGAAAGAAATAGAAGAAGCTAAGAAAAAAGAAGGTGAAAGTTCCTTCTTACAGAGTGAAGACTATCAGAAGAAGTTGAGTGAGATTGAATCTCTTCTGGCTGAAGAGTTTGGTCTGTCTTCTGATGATGACACTATTAGTGAAGGAGGAATGGAAAGCAGTAATGAAGAAAGTTCTAAGACTGAAGAGGTAAGAATATTGAAACATCCTCCTTTCATTTGATTATTCCATAAAATTCTTTTGTTTTAAAACAAAACCATATGAAAAGATTTTTAGGAAGCCTATTAGAAAATATGGTTTTCAATTCATGATTTATTTATCTAAATTATCACATTATTAATGTTATTTGTGTAAAAGGGTAGCTGAATCTCATTTCAAGAAAAGCAATATCTTCCTTGGTTTCTAAAATGACTGCATAAGCAGAATCATAGTAGGTTATAACATTAATTACATGACCATATTTTGTAAAATGGTCACAAAATGAGAATTCACAGTATTAACTGAGTTTGTGACCATTTTAAGATTTTTTATGTAATTCATATTATTCGCCTATTTTGATTCTGCTAAAGCGGCCATTTTATACCCCCTTATTGTTTATTAAGTCTCTTCAAACTAGGAAATATATGACAATGTCTTTTCTAGGTGACATTTAACAAAAGAACAAAAATAAATAGTTTGCATGGCTGTTCATGATGTGTCAGTAAGTCCCTGACCGGGACAGTCCTCTCCTATATACTTCTATTATTAATCTATGCTAGAAATTAATCTTCACAATATTTTAAAATTTATTGTTTGTTTTTAATTTCAGGCAAGTGAAGCATCAAAGGCAACAGCAAAATCTTCACCAAAATCTAAACCAGCAGCAATGCGAAATCTTTACTGCTCAGCCTGCAACAAATTGTTTAAAAATATCAAATCCTTTGAAAATCACGAAAACAGTAAAAAACATAAAGAAAATGTAGCTAACATGACACTTGATGATGATATTGCTATATCAGATAATGACCATGAAGATGTTCAGGAAGTTCCAGTGAATGAGGACAAAGGTGAAAGTGATCAACTGAACGGTCAGACTAAAGGAGAACAAATGGAAAATTCAACTTCAGATATTGAAGACAACGAAGATAATGACTTCAGGGAAACTTTGAGTGATGATTCTGATAAAGTACAGGTAAGTTGTTAAATGTTCTTCAATTTGATTTAGGGTAGGGGTAAGGTAGGTTAGCTTTTTTTTTTCTTGTGAGAAATCATTAAATGACTTCCCCCGCTCTGGGCGGAGCGGGGGGCATGTCAGACTTTACTGACTAAAACCCACACATGTTCCTTCTGTTGCCCTTTACGGTCCGAGGCCGCGGTATCTCTTTCGAACAACCTGCAACCCCGGAAGGTAGGTCAGCTTAAATTTAAAAGATGTAAAAAATTCTAAGGCTAATTTACTGTTGCACTGAATTGTGTACTGAGTTATATGGCTTGCAATTAAAGAGGCCAGCTTTGTACTACCCAGATTATGGACATCCAGCATTAGATTGCTATTCTTGTTAATGATGATAGTAATACTATATCCTTATTTGTAAATTTCCCAATTGTAATAAGGTTTGCTGTAAGAAAACCCAATTCTGGGTTAAGCTTGCCATTGTACATAAGCTTTTTGTATTGCAATTAGTTTGTATAACTATTTTTTTTTAATATTTGTTTGTATTATAGAACAAGAAAGACTGGATTGTTTTCAGGAAAATAGAAATCTCTAGTTTGAGTAAGCTTATTCCATTCAGTCAAACCTAATTAAACTTGGATCCAACTTGTGTTTTTATATTATTATTTTTACAGGCTTTACCTAAAAGTCACAAAAAGAAGAAGAACAAAAAGAAGTTTATTCCTATGCCAGAAAGTGAAGGCAATGATAGTCATGATGAGATGAGCTTCAATGAGATTGAAGGACCATCACGCAGCAGAAAAGCTAAGAAATTCAATATGCTGAAGAGTCAGATACAGGCTAAGAAAGAAGCTACATTAAAAAAAGGGTCACAATCACAGACTTCAACAGAGAATCTTTATGAAGTATCTAGTACTACACCCACTGATGATGCTCTAGGTGAAGCAGCTTTGCCAAAGGATAGACCTGCATTACCCAAGACACAGAGGAATATCAAACCAAAAAAGATGGTAGATAGGAAACCAGTAAGGACTAAAACAAGTGAAACTGAAGATTCAAGCACAGCATTGACCCTCAGGTGTGCAGTTTGTGAAACAGACTTCCCATCAAAGAATAAATTGTTTGAACACTTAAAAAAGACAGGGCACTCTGTACCTCTTCCACAGACTAGCTTCACACCACCAAGTAGGAAAGGTAAAAGAGCTAATAGGTAAACATGTGCAATTTAGATAGGATGGAAGTATTAACTAATCATTGAGAATCAATTGATTTTCTTTAAAATCTCTACAAGTTGTAAAAGTGACTTTATCAATCTATTTATTAAAATTATGATCATTGTCATTAAAAGATATGCCTAAATGGATTTCTGGTTTTATTGAATGTACCCCAAATAAAATGCCTTTTGTTATGTAATGCTTTTGTAATTGTATAGTGAAAAACACAAAACACAGTACATAAAGCTATTAGCCTTTGGATATACAGAATGTTACATCATAAACACAACACATTTTGTGTGGTCTCAGACCATGAAAAAGACTTGGAAATTCATAACAACATACATATTGATCAGCTGATCACATCAGTTCTTATACAGAGTTTTTTTCAAGAGTGGTTCAGTTTCATGGTATGAGAGACAGACGTATAAAATCACATTGATACATAGATCATAATTATTATGTACTTATAAGTAACTTAAGTCAAATACTGGCATTCATCCAACGGATTTTAATAAATAAAACTAATCATAAGCCTAGGTGTTTTTGTGCTATTTAAAAAAAAAACATTATGTACTACTCAACATTAAACAAATTACATGTTTTAAATTGGCTATTATATGCAATACAGAAATAAACATCATATAGAAAACAACATCTAAACAGTAACAAACAGATCTATTGAACAACAATGTTCATTGCAACACAATATAAAACTATTCAAACTCTGGAATGTCAGAAAAACTGTAACCGGGGTATTCCTTATAGGCATAATATGCTATCCTTATATGATAAGCCCCTGGCAAGAACATGATACAGCCTAACACTATCATAGGCCACAAACGGTCAGAATACTTAGTATCTATATGGCCAGTAACAATTAAACTGCCTACAATAAGCAGTGTTGAGCCTACAACAAATAAGAACGCTGCGAGAGTTATTGCTTTCCAGGGAATTTTAGGCGGTGGTCCTTCAAATTGTGCATCGGAAAACCCGCTGTCGTCATTCGATACTAGACGATACCCGTCATGCTGCCGACCAAACCGAAATCTGGACATCTTCAAGTTTTTCAGTTGTTCTGTAAGGACAATACTTTATAGTTAAAACTAAACATATTAAACCAAATAATTTTATTATACGAGCACTGACGACAGGTTCGACAAGAAACTACTCAAACTTTGTAGAAAATTAATATCGTTACATACACAAACCACCACTTAAAGCGTCCTAAAGGTAGTTATTACACAAGGCTATAAACTATGTTTAGTGATAAGATGAAAATGTGTTCTAAATCATTTACAAAGTTATTTTTACAAGAAATGTACCGATTTCAATCGCAACCATAACAATTTTTGACACAACTTCAAGTGGGAACTGTCAATGTCAGTTGTCATTGTCTCTATAAGTGTCACGTGCAGCATGTCAGTTTTATTTAAGGCGCGACATCTTGCATTTTAGCCCAGAATGGCAACACTAACAATGTATCATTTTATTATTTTGTGATATTAATAATTAATACTGATCATTGAAAAACACTAATAGCAACACCCGAAAAGTAATGATGTGATTACGAAGTTTTTTGGCACTGGTCGCACGTGGAAGTGATTTTGGATTAATAAATCGACTCAAAGCAGAATCACTACCTACCACTTCTTCTATTGTTCCGTTCGCAGAGTTTACGATATCTTATTAATTCTGTATTAGTCTGCGTAATGAATTACCAAATTTTAATGGAATATTATTTCGTTTTTGTAAGTAAGATGTTTTTCCATTTTTAGCCCGAAAAAGTTACCTTTAAGTAATTTATCGATTTCAAAGAAAATAAGAAAATCAAATACCGTACTTAAAAGATTTGAGTTAGAAAGAACGAAACAGTCGAATAATAAAAAATACCTAATCAAACAAAAATGATATAATATTATGTGCTGGAAATCGATTGCTGGAAGTTGTTGAGACACAACCGTTAGCAACGGCCCGCTCGCGTGTTTTTTCCGACGCGGCCATGCCGTGCGCGTGATCCGTCGCGCCACTGGACAGTACCTACTTGGACATTGCAACATATATATGCATATAAATAGAAGAATATATAATGGCATGTATCTTCCCGATTAGAGTCGGATATTGAACAGTAACGCACGTGTAACAGTGAACGCTACATACAAGTCTATGGATATCGAAATGACTAACTGGCTCACGTAACCGGCATTGGTCTGAAATATGCCTGAGAAGAAAAATCCAATGTTTGCTCACCTTTAATTTGTTGCAGAAACAGCGTCATTTGTTTGAATACTTCCTCTTGATCTAAAATTTGCAGTTAGTACAACTTAACCAATAAACTAGTGAAGTTGGTAAGATCGAGGCTATTTTCAATTTACCAACAATCCATTTAGATTCTTATAGTTTCTGATGCTCGATCTTAACAGCAAAAGATTCTCCATCTGTGAAAAATCAAAAATACCCATTATTTCTTGGTGTGTTCTAATAAATAATAGTAACTGTGTCTAGGCGCATATCATCTTATTTATTTTCCTTAAATAAATGAAAGCCAAGATTTATTGAGGTAGGTTTGTTTTTCAAATCAAAGAAATAAAACAATTGATGACGCTTTTTTTTAGGACAGGAAATCATCATTAAACTTCTCCCACTCTGGTTGGAGCGGAAGGGAGTGTCAGGATCTTACTTAGGTACCGTAAAGAACACCCATGTTCCTTCTTTTGCCCTTTTAGTTTCAGGGCCGCCGCAGGCAGGCTCCTCTGCTTTGCTGACATTTATTTGAGGCGCGCGTGTAACCAAACGTCGACACAGCCTATCGTCATTAGACAGACGGACGGTGGCTACCCGTTGCTCACCGTCCACAGACCCGTGTCTACGATGACCGGGAATCCTCTCGTGGTACCCGATTCCCGGATCATCTCCCGCGGCATTCGAAACCACCTTCAAAGCTGCCAGTTTTTCTATATACCTATCTTCGTCTTTTGTGTCACAATGTAATAATATGTAGTTATTTATGGCACTAACTGAAGCCCGCGGCTTCACCTGTGTATTTCGGTAATACGATCCCGTGGGACAATTACCGAAATAGAAAATTATTAAAAAAAAAAACAAATACCGTTCTGCTGTCTTGGCGTGATTGAGTAACAAACATCCATCCATCCAAAATTGCGCATTTATAATAGAAGGTAGGTAATTGAGATAATTAATAGTGTGTATCTTTCGTTGAAGATCTTAAATAAATAAATGATAAATAAACAGTGGCACGACACACTTGGTTTACAGACAATAGGTAGGTAGGTAGGTGTGAGACCTGGCTAACCAAGGATAAATTAGAATCTATACAATTTAGTGGATATAAAACTGTAGCATCGTATTGTCGTCGCGCTCGAAGTGGTGGCGGTGTCTGTATAATAATGGAAGAACAAATTGAATGTATAGAATGTTACGATATTAGAGATTTGACTATTGAATATTGTATAGAAGTATGTGCATGTAAGCTGCCAAAGCAAAATTTAATATTAGTTACCATGTACTGGAATAGAAGAGAGGAAGAAATTTTTATAAGTCAATTAAAACAAATAATGCATTGCATAAATAATAAGTATAAAAACTTTTATGTCGTAATAGGAGGAGATTTTAACGTCAACATTTTAGAAAATAATTTAATAACAACCCAATTAATCAATATCATGTTAGAATATAAATTTGTACAACATATAAAAGAACCCACTCGAATCACACATACTTCGTCAACATGTTTAGATTTAATTTTCACGAACTTTGACGAAAATAAAACGTATACAACCGTAGAAGAATTAGGATTCTCGGATCACAGTTGCACGATCATACACATGACACAAAAACAACAAACCAATCAATCCACTTATTTCATTAAGAAAAGGCTATTTAACAAAAGTAACATACAGTTATTTAAATCAAAACTGAAAATACAAAACTGGGATGATATCATACAGACGAATAAAAGTGTAGATGAGAATTACCAGTCGTTCCATAATACATTGTCATATATATTAAATGAGTGTATCCCTATACGTAGATTTAACTTAAAAACAACACTTAACAAATACTGGCTAACCGTTGGTATAAAAAAATCTTGTCAAAATAAAAGACTATTGAAAACACTATCCCAAAAAACAAACAGTCCGGTACTTCAAAAATATTATAAAAAATATGAAAAAATTCTAAAAAAATCGGTAAATACTGCAAAAAAATTGAATTACATAAATAGAATGAACAAATCTTTAAATAAAGTAAAAACCATGTGGAACATAGTTAAAGAACGAACAAACAAAAAAACTATAAAAGAAAAACAAAATATAACATTACAAACGACACAACTAGTAAATGACCCTAAACAAGTAGCTAACACGTTCAATAACTTCTTCGCGTCAATTGGGGAAAATACCAGCAAAACATCCGATCATGAACTGAAGGAAATCTCAGTGATCAACCCCTCAGAAAACACTATGTTTCTTCGCCCAGTTGATGGATACGAAATAAACAAAATCCTAAAAAATCTAAAAAATAAAAATAGTTACGGTATAGACGAACTCCCACCAACTCTTTTTAGACAGTGCGCTGACGAACTTACCCTACCCTTCTATAGATTGATCAACCAATCGTTTGAAGAAGGCATTTTCCCCGACCTTTTAAAAAATAGCTTTAATTAAACCAATACACAAAAAGAACGCCAAAACAGATGCAAATAATTATAGACCGATTGCCCTACTACCTACAGCATCAAAAGTCTTTGAAAAAGCAATGTGCAATCGTGTTTATTCCTTTTGTGAAAAATATAATATATTTGATGAGTGCCAAAACGGATTCCGCAAAAATAGATCGACAACGCTTGCAGTTTATAAATACATCCAAGAAGCTTTAAATATTATTAATAACAAACAATACGCTATAGGAATATTACTCGATATGTCAAAGGCTTATGACAAAGTTCAATTCAATATATTATTAGATAAGCTATATGGCATAGGAATACGCGGGAAAACTCACGACTGGTTCGCATCATATTTAAAAGGTAGGCGGCAATTAGTTGAGATTGAATATTACAACCAAAACACAAAAGAAACGCAGCTCATAAGATCGGATGTAAGACCAATACATGCCTCCATTCCCCAAGGAAGTGTTTTAGGCTGTCCCTTATTTCTTCTTTACATAAACGACCTCCCCAAGATCATAGAAGGCCCATGCGTACTGTTTGCGGATGATATTTCTCTCCTCATCTCTTGCAAAACAAATGAAAATCTAAATTTAAAACTTACTTCTATTCTCAACAAAACGATGGACTGGATGAGCAAGCATCATCTTGAAATTAACTTTACCAAAACTAAATTAATACCTTTCCACCCTCGACAAAAAAGTCAAATATATATAAACTATACACATAATGAGCAACACAAATTAGAAACAGTTAACGATTTTACTCTCCTCGGTTTGACTATTGACACACATTTAAATTGGAAAGCACATGTACAGAAAGTTAAATCAAAAATTTCGAAGTTCTCATACGCCTTGCGCGAAATTAAAAAGACTACAAACCTGCAAACCGCTCTTGCCACATACTATGCGTATGCCCATGCTTGGTTGAGCTACGGCATCATATTATGGGGAAACAGTACAGAAGCTCCCTCACTATTTACGTTACAAAAAAAGCTAATACGAATTATAACAAACATAGAACAAACTGACAGTTGCAAACCTTACTTTAAAAAACACAATATTCTTACATTAGCCAGCATTTATATTTTAGAATTATGTAAACTTGTCCGTAAACACCCAGATTCCTATACCACGAGGGATGAAATACAAAATAAATACTCCTTACGCCATAAAAATAGATTAAATTTACCTTTCTCCCGCCTAAAATTGCACTCTTCTAGTCCATATTCTATGTCTATTAAAATATACAATAAATTGCCCGAAAATATAAAACTTGAAATTAAAACTAACATATTTTTAAATAAATTAAAAAAATTCTTAATTAATAAATGTTATTATACGATAAACGAATATCTATCTGATAAATCTAATAATAGTTAATACATGACATTCTAATTAAAAACAAATAAATGATAATTCACTATAAAATGCAATACATAAAATAATTTTTAAAAATTGACGGACATAATTCTTATAAAAATCACGCAATTAATGTAATAGAATAGAAAGTTAAACATATTTAATAATTATAATAATTAGTAATAATCACATAAATTAAAGACATGCTTAAATACACTTATAATATAGGAATCCAATAATAATTAATAAAACAACAACAATAAATGACATCGACGAAATTAATAGATAGATTTAAATAATATAACACTAATAATTCATAAATGATACCACTGATAAATAAAGCAACTACAAATAATCAATAAACTAATATTTTAATAAATATTGAATTTAAAATCTTATTAAAATGCAAAAAAAAAAAAAAAAAAATTACACACCACCACAGTAACACCTACACATACAAATCAGCAGAATTATAATAAAATAAAGATGAAAATATATAAGAAAACACATTTCTATAAATAATTGTAAAAAATAGCAACTATATTATTATAAAACAGAGCTTCCTCTCCTCTACCCTTTTGCTGTGCCCTACAGGGTCCATAATGATCTCATTATTATAAACTACCACCTAAGTACACATTATGGTAAAGCAATAAAGATATTGAGTATTGAGTATTGAGTATAGGTACATACTGTCAAACTTGATTAACTATATGCCTCCTACCCCACAGACTATACCTACATAAGTAAATACCAAAGCGCCTGAATTAAAATCCCTGGCTGGAAATCGTACAGTCTAGGCACCCACAGGATAATTCGGTTATGCAGACGAACTGCGAAATATCATTCAACAAAAATAAAACTGCATTATAAAGGAGTCACTGAAAAGAGCTTGGTGTCACTTTTTAAAAACTCGTTACAGGTTCGACAACAGCTGCGTACAATTTCGTACAAGGTTGTAACAACCGAAACAATCCATTAACAGCCACTACCTTTTCCGAGTTGACTCACACGAACGCCACGGTGGAAAAAAATTAGTCACTGGGAAACCCCGTGTGAGGGCAGGTACCTACCTACACATGATATATTTTTGAAAAATTGTTTCCCATACAGTCAGGTATTTTTTGACCCCGTCAGGAGAGCTGGCCGTTGCTGTGTCCTCGTAAATTTTGTTTCAATCATGCGGACCTTGAGGCATTCAAAGTTTCTTGTTAATGGCGATTAAGCTCGAAGTTTCTTTAGTGAATTGCGTGAAGATAATAGAATAGTTTTTATTTGCGTATAAACTTGATACATTTAAGTCTTACAATATTGTTCTAACATGTTTCGCCGTAGACTGGGATACAAATATCGGAAGATTTAGAACGTAACATTCAAACGCTGAATTTTTTAACTTATAAAATGAAAAATATTTTATAAAGAAAAACAAATGAAAAATAGAAGTTTATTTTGAAATATTATAAAGGACGTTCTAAAAAGCACCGTCCTTCTTGAATTGCGTTGCGCGTTGTTTGGCCCCGAAAAAGAAGGAACATGGATGGGTATTAGTAAGTAAAAGTCTAACCCCCCACTCTGCGTTGAGTGGGGCAAGTTGTTTGATAATTTACCATTCGAAAAAAAAGAAGTATGTACATACCGCCCTTTAAAATCACAATCCAGATAAGTAATATATGTATACAGATTAATATTAATATACTTCTTACAAACAAATAATAAATTATTCTCGAACATTACATTCGTAGTGCGAACTAACCTTTAAAAGAAAAGTTTAGCTCATGAAAACAAAAAACATTTTAAACGAGTTCTCGAGCAATGCAACCAAGCTACAGAATATTGGCAGCGAACGAGTAATCCTTAGACGTTTGAACTTATTTAGTGCCAGAAACTGACCCATTTCTTTAAATACGGATAGAAAATAAAAAGGAATGCCAATACTAAACCCTAATTTCTTTTTTTTTTTCACGATAAACGCTTAAAATCCGGAAATGTTTGCCGACAACAAGAAAAGTAATCGTAGATACCTAAGCAAATAAATTGAAACTTATAATAACAGATTATTATTCATAGGTAGGTAACATTGCAACTCGTAACATTCACTGGTCATTTCAAGTTGGCAGTATTAACCGAAGGGCGTAAAACCCGAATGCAACTCCAAACACAGCACATAAAATCTATCCGAATACTACATGCTAGATTCGAGGTGTTGTTTCATATCAGGTAGAGTTCTATAGTATGCGTTTAGGTAATTGTGCATAATCAAAGCATTGTATAACCGCATTTCCCTACAATCATTTGAAACGAGCTTATAATCTACATCCACGGTTACCATACCTTGGATTTTAATGCTGGCATAACACCAGCCTCGTGGCACTGCCCATGCATGTATAAGGGACGGACGTGGCCAAACTGTATCACCTGCATAGAATCCTTTTAATTTTTAGGAACATGGCGTCTAACAATTCTGAAAGTCCATAGTTATCAGTTTCTGACTGCTTGACCTCTTTAGAACGGTATACCGTTCAATTTTGGCACAATGCTCACCTGTCTAAGTACCTACATAAAATACTTTAAGAAAAAATCTTCCAAATTCGAGCTGGATACCAATTTTCGGCAGAAAACTAAGGTATGATTTTCCCCATCGAATTCGTATTCAGTACGCCCAAGTGATTTCATTCGGGCTCCAATTTCAGTAGTAGCAGGTAATGGAGAACTAATTTCCAGCCCACGTACAATACTACCCACATTAATAGGTTACCTAAGTACCAATTTTCTCTAAATACCAATTAATTAAGGAACCGTGATATAATACGCAATTTATTCAGCTAAGATATCACCGTAGCCATTGGCTACGGCGTAGCAAGCAATAGTGAAGTTACAAAGTTCTAGCACTGTGCGCTACGAAACCGGATTGTTTTAATTAGCAACTGAATGTGGCTGCTACGAAGAAACGTAGCCATGTTTATTACGTAGGCACTCGTAGCTCGTAACAGATATTGCATAACCATTTTAATGAACTGAATTAAGTTGTTACGAACTAAATCTCGAAGATTTTATATCTATACTATAATATTATAAAGAGGAAAGATTTGTTTGTTTGTTTGTTTGTAATGAATAGGCTCCGAAACTACTGGACCGATTTCAAAAATTCTTTCACCTTTGGAAAGCTACATTATCCCCGAGTAACATAGGCTATATAACATCACGCTACGACCAACAGGTGCTGAGCAGCGTGGGTGAAACCGCGAGGAACAGCTAGTTATAAATAAAACTCCTTTCAGCAGTCGGGTAATAATCCGACAACATTAAATGCCGATATATTCCGACATTTTTTTTTAAATCAATTGAAAACAAGAACTTAAAGAAACTTAAAGAATATTATAAAGAAAAGGGAAAACTTAGCGTTGCTATTAGAAATCAATAAGGCGCAGGGGGAACTGTGTTACCCGGAATGTAACGCGAGCGAAGCCGCGGGCAAATGCTAGTCTCCTTATAAAGGCCGGAGCAAGGTTCCCAGAGTTTCAACCCCAAACGGCTCGACAATTTGGTTACCAATAAGGTAAGAATTTATTGACGGCACGTTAAGCGCAGTGGCTGAGCGATTGACTGCTGCGCTGCGTGTCGCGGGTTCGATCCCCGAACAAAATAATATTTGTGTGGCCTACAGCTGTTTCGGGTCGCGTGTTTGTGTATGTAAGTTTAAGTGTTTGTAAACGGATCCACGATACATGAAAAATTCCTAGGGTGGCGCAACGTTTTGTAAAAAAAAAAACTATTTATTGGCGACATTATTTTCTTTGAGATTAATTTTATTTAATTCCAACCGAAACGTTTCCAATCAATTCAAAGGCAGAATTATATTCATTATCACATTTAAGTTTTGTAAACGAACAATACAGGAAAAATTCTAGTGTGGGGCAAAAACTTGTATTTAATATGTTTACGATATATATTGGTTTATCATCTGCCTAGCCTTTTTCAAATATATTGGGCTCGGCTTCTAGTCTAGGCTCTCGACGATATGTATTATATAAACTAAGTGTACACGGGGGCGACCTTTGCACGGGACTCGCAAACAATCAATAAACATGCATTGTGTAATCGTGCTCTATTGGCATACTCCCATACTTAGTACTCCGATAAATTATAAACTTAACGGACACTCGAGATTCAAACCGACGGGTGACCCTTGGCTTGTTGATCGAACATTACGACGAGAGAGCTAGTCACCCTAATTTAGTTCCTTTACCTATTGATTTTTGCAACGCAAACTGGTAGGCCACCCTTTTTACGGATGGTAAATTATCAAATGACATCCCGCTCTGGGTGGAGCGGAAGGGAGTGTCAGACTTACTGACTAAAACCTAACGATGTTCCTTGTGAGATACCGCGGCTCCCGAAACACAAAGGTTAAAAGAAGGAACATCCGTAAAAAAAGGGTCGCCACCCTTTTTTACGTATGGGAAATCATCAAAATGACTTCTCCTGCTCTGGGCGGAGCGGCAGGGAGTCTCAGACTTGTAATGACAAAAACCCATCCCTGTTCCATCTTTTGCTCTTTGTGTTCCGGAGTCGCGGTATCTCTTACGGTCAAACCCCAAACCTGGCAGTGGTACATGAACACGCCGCTCTACTACGCGTTTATGTATCAGTATGCGTCACGAAGGAGACTGCGGATTTGTGCATTGTCCTTGACCTGATGCCACTCGCCGCAGCGAACACATACGACTCCAATGCTGCTAAAATTTTCGCGCTAATGTATTGGAGGCTTCCGTTCTTAATGCAGTCGAGATCTTTAACTAAGTCTTGATTTAGTATTATGATACATTTTCTAGAGTCCTCGATTTTCTGTGGAGATGGAATAAAGAAGCTTTTTGTTTTATAATATCTAAAATTTTATGAAGAAAAAATGTATTCGCTGTTATATCGTCACAATGTCGGAGTATAAACTTACTCTACGTCTTAGTACTTCACTATCAAAGTTCATAATTTCTGTATCGTTATATGATATAATATGATTGAAAAACGGAATTGTTTTGTTGAGGTTGTCTTTATATGACTTTGTATTTTTCAAAAGTCGAGAAAACTATGAAATATAACCTTCTTATGCTGTAATATTGTAACAATCTTTTTGTATTTTATATATCTGCTATAAAGAATAAGAAACACACATAAAAAATATTTGTTGAGAGTTTGAATGTAAATTAATTGTTTGTAATAAATGCAAACCATTCAACCGATACCCCATTTGACCTCGTTACTACGTCTTTTAATATTGGCTCCCCATTTTAGACCCCTTTGAATTGTGTAGTAGGTACGCATTTGAATTAGTTATGTAAGTTAACAATATGGCATAGCCTAACATTCTGAAAGGACACGGAAGTTCCACGCTGTAAATGAACTTAGTTACATTGGTCCAAATTCTAAGAAAAAATTACTAGTCGTCCTTTATGTATATACACACGACGGCACATCAACATATACAAAACCATTTTAACCTGATCTCTCTACTACCGTGTGCGACCCGTAGTAGAGAGATCAGCTTATAATAGTTTTGAATAGGTTGACCTGTAGTCGTGTGTACATTTTTCGGGTTCAGTACCTCAAGAAGAATCATTTTGTTATCAGTAGTCAGATACAGCCGTTTATACCACAAAAACGTATACTTTGATTCGACACTCAAGAGAACCGAAAATGACCCCGTTGAACTAGAATCATTAAATTTGGCAAGAAGGAATATGCACCATTTTTGCTTGCTTTTTTTTCATTATTTTTTTTAAACATTATTCGACACTACGAAAAACACATATAACAGAAACAGTTAAACTCACATACACAAACAGCCAGACCAGAAATGACTATTTGTAGGCAATACAAATGTTTGTTCCGTGCGGGAATCGAACCCGCGACTCGCAGCAGCTGATCGCTCAGCCATTGCGCCAACCGTGCCGTCATTTTGTGGATGCATCTTTCTTTCAATAGTTACCTACTAGTTTGTAAGGAACTTTCGGTGCACGAATCCGACTCGCACTTGACCAATTTTATTAATTTAAACTTGATTGCATGTTTATTTTTGAATAGACAATTTCCATGTACTTTTTGGAATTTAAATTGTGCGTCTAAAACGTCACTGTTCCTTAAAGATACATTAGGGTAAAAAATCTTGCTTCTGTAATTATTATAGTGAACATAACAAAGAATATTCTATCTTTTGCCATCTTAGTGACATTGTAATTTCAGGAGAGCAGATATCAGTAAAATTCCTCGCGAAAATATTTAGTGTCGCTCAAACAAGTAAGGTGATACATTAAAAGCTTATTAAACAAAGGATGTTTTTCAGCTATCGAATGTTATCGAACATAATGTCATTTTACTAATAGCTTTACTGAGCTGAGAAACTGGCACCACCCACGTTGATTTTAATCAATACCTAACATCTCGCTTGTTATCCGTGAAGAGTTAAGCACGGGTGTACCTAGTAGCGAATGGCGGAGGCGATCTCTCACGTCCGGCCCTAGTTCAGTCCATGGTCCCAAGCGAAAGGGAATGGAAAGCGGCCAGCTCATTCTGCGGAGCAGTCATGCTAAAGAAGGACGTAGCCGGGCGTCAGAGTCACCGCCTGGCGGGGTTGCGGGTTGTTCAAAAGAGATACCGCGGCCCCGGCACGTAAAGGGCAATAGAAGGAATATGATCGGATTTTAGTCAATACAAGTCTGATACTTCCCCCCGCTCCGCCCAGAGAATAAAGTTAATAATAAATGTATATCTTATGTGTAGTTTAGTTTAGTTAGAAAAAATTATGATGAGGCTGACGCTTTCCAGATAATGCTCGGGTGTCACCACTGTTACGATCGCCTTAGGACACGGTGGAGCACAGTGTGCTGGCCCCGCTTGGGCAGAGCACCTCTTGTCCTGACCTGGTTCAGGCCATGGTTCGAAGAGCGGGAGAAGTTATTTGATGATTTTCCAAATACCTACATGGTACATGTTACATGGTAGACATCCCACCCACACGCACTAAACGGTTTGGGAATACCTTCATTGTGCGTACTGCTAAGGAGTGGAATTCCCTGCCGGAGTCTGTATTTCCTGACAGCTATAACCAGACCCCCAGCTTCAAGTCAAGAGTAAATAGGTTATTTCTAGGTAAGCGTGCTTCATCGTCGACCACATCATCACTTACCATCAGGTGAGATAGTGGTCAAACGCGAGCCTATCAATAATAATAAAAAAAAAATACCTAAACGAGGATAAAAGCCTCCAACAAAATAAAAGAACAAAATATAGAAAAACAAAAACTTTTACGTCGGTATTGATTATATCAATGGATAACAATTGCACATCAATGGAAAAATATTTTCATCTTTAAATGCATACAATACAATATTTTTTTTTACTGAATGAATAGAAAAGTGTTACGGTACTTATAACAAAAAAGGTATAATAATCCTCTCAAGTAATGTCTAGATACAAAATTAAAAATCACGATTTTAAAATTTCACTTAGCGTAGTTTATAGTTTGTAGCAATGCAGATACCCATCGTGGCATACGCGTAAACATGTTACGAAAACGATAGGGTAGTGCTTTTCTTAATTTATTTTAACTAGTTCCTTTTGTCTTGGTCCTCACCTTTGGTCGTTTTATATGCATATGGGTATTTACGTACCTACAGATACATTTGTTAACAGTGTCTTTTAATGCCAATTTACCCCACTGCTTAGGAAGGATAATGTTTTTTTTAGTTTATTGATAGTTTAGTTACTTGAGTTTATATGATCGGTTTTATTATTGTTTGTTTATTAATAACTAGATATTACTACTAGGTATCTATGAATGGTTAAGTTTTACTTTTATTTTTTGCCGTACAACATCCCTTATTATAGTAACATCATAAGATTTTGTTATTATTTTGAATGCCAATTAAATATATGAATATGGTTTATTTTCAACCACGTGTAAGTTTAAACTAAGTAAGACTTCCTTTTGCAAAAAATAAAATAATTTTATGCAAAATTTCTAGGGCAAAATCGTTAAAAAAACATAAATTACTTTATAACAACTAAATAAGTTATTTTTCGAAGATATCATCATGAACTAACCATTATTTACTTAGTAGTTACAAACAATTTGCCATGGTCACTATCGTTACATATACTATTGATACAACTTCACATGATATAAACACAGACATTGTTGTACCACTCCTAGAATACACAACAAAAGGAACATCGCGAAGTATATGAACCATGAAAGATACACAAACGTCTATTTTGATCTCTTTATACACCGATCTAATCAACATCCCAAGTAAAACCCAACATAACAAACTGAAAAATGTGTTTAGGACATATTTTTTAGTTTTTGATAACTATAAGTTAGTCCTAATTGTGACGCGAAAATGGCGTGTGCTTAGTAACAGGGTGGGTGTCCGCCATTGCTGGAGCCGCGCCAACACATAGAATAACAGTTACTGTTCGCACCCAGCGGTGAAAGTGCCGCCAATCGATACCACCCCCCGATAACCTGATACAAACAGCTGATCTTAACAACTACACTACCTATATAACGTAATACTTCACCCTCTGTCTGCATATTTGAATACATTACACCCAATTTGTAATCTGTTATGGTAAATCAGCCAAAGAAAAAACTGTCACGTACGGTACTGAAAATTCTTTACTCTACAGAAAAGTCCACGAATGTCAAAAGCTTATGTTGATGTACCGCGCCACTACGAACACAATTCCTAATGAAACCTCGGTTTAATTCATTCTAAACATTAATAACAATAAGTTTGCAATACAATAAGTAAGAAAGAATATAATATAGGTCAAAACCGAAGATTATAAAAAACTTGTATAATGCTCACCTCGATATGTAGGTAAGGCGGCAGCGCGCCAGTATAGCACATGTAGCGGCGCTGCGTGTTGGTGTATTTAGTTTAATCGCTTGCGGCGCACGAGGGCGCATGCGCGGTGCTGCAGGCGCGCGCACCCCTGCCGGCTCTGACAGCGCGGCCCACTCCGCCGGCACCGCGACCCCGAGGCACACGCGCGCCCATCGCTCGCTACGCGCAGCAACGCCGGCCCCTCGCGGCCTGAAGCCCTCGCAGGCGCTTCCATCACCCTTACACTCAACGACACTACATCACCGGGGGCTTACCGTCACGGACGCCGGCGTTCGCACACAGGACTCGCCGGATAAAAGGTATACCTTCCATTATGTGCTTGCAATGACATGTCCGCCCTGGTTCCGCTATTCATTTGCGGTACAATGCCACATTTATTTGTTTGACGGCTAGCAAAAAAATATCGGTTCCCGTCTGAACACCTGGGGTTGCTGCATTATGACAAAAGAGTGCGAACGCGATAGAAACCCTCGTTCCTCTTTTGTCAGCTGCCGTATGTTGGTTATGCCGTTAATCCTCTAATATGACGAGTAAGGTATTGTGTTTGACCTTTCCTCATTACGGCTTCTACTAGAATCTGCATTACCTACTATATGTAGCTAGTAAATCATTTATTTTATAGTACTTATGGCGTTTTACTTGTACGTATCTCTGTCTAGGACGTCTGACGCTCACACACTTCGTGATCAGTATTCCGTAGTTACGTCTATTTCTTCTTAGTGCTTACTAAGAGGGAGTTAGTCTTAACCCGGTTTTTCTGTAACTCAGTTTTCCGGTTAGCAAAGTTCTGTTTTTTTTTTCATTCTTGTCTAGACGACGTTCGGACTTCAACTTCATTGTACAATAATCAATGAAGTTTCACGACTTATTTCCAAATCCATTAGGTACTACTTAAGTGAAGCGTTTTCCTCGGATCTCGTGCGGTGTTTCACAGTAATAAAAAATTTAACAAACCGCACGGCTGTCGTGCTAAGCGTGTTGACGTCGCAATTTCGCGAAACGGCAAAAGAAACATTATCTTTTTGATGGTCTTTGTTTCTAACACTTTTATTATCACTCGTTCGTTTTGACGATATTGTTTTAAGAAATTGCTAAGCTACTTAGGTACTTTGGGACTGATGAATCGTCCAGCAAAATCTATCTTATCATGGCCTCGGTTCTGTCGCCTTTTTGCAAATTTATTGAATACAAAGAAATTTATCTTTGTTTTTACTTTATACAATACGGAAGCGTTTGCACGTTTGCTCTATGTATACCTTTTGTACATAGCACACATTCATATAAAAGAACGTGCTGAATTCAAACCTACCTCAATGGAGCTGCCATTGAGCAAAGCGCAACCAAAAGACATGTTCCGAGGTGCTTACTGAAGCTTTCGCACAAACGTACCGAATAAAAGAATACAAACTATTTCAAAGACTGTTGAAATCTACTTTATACGGAACAAATCCATTTCTCGGTAAACACAAAGTTAGTTTCGTAAACGCAATAGAAATAGGAATTCGTTAATCCGATTTTGATCCAACTCAGTGCGTGGTCCGACACGCACTTGGCCGGTTTTTTATTGAACTGCAACAATAAGGGCCAGTATAGAATGCGGATTTGCCAACAATACAGCCCTGATGCGTTTGTAAAGAGGGTGAACTGATAACACGATACTACAGTTTATTAAGTTTATTTTTTGTTCGGGGAAATTATTTATAAACAACTTGACAACTGTCATTCTTTGACAGCTGTATGAAATGGATATAACGCAGCAAACTGACTTATAGCTATTACATATTCCGTGCTTATAGTAACATCAAGCTGATTGCGGACACAGTACTAGGACAGATATTTAAGCTCATTTACATCTGCCAAATTTTTTTGTCCGGAATTAGGGTGGGTCGGTTTGACCGCAGTAGAGGCTGAAGTTGGTACTATTGCGAGACAGATAACAACATTACAAATAATTACGCTAAAATCTTTGCGACTAGATTTTGTCGCATTTGCAGCCATACAGGCGCGCGGCTAGATCGATTAAAGAACGTAGAAACGCGCCGGACTTCCACAGATCACTACAATCACTCGTACTCGTGGTAGCGATACAAGCGGCTTAGCTAATTGACCTTGCGACGCTGCAGTCGGGTGTCCTTGGAATGCGTTACTGAGCTAGTGTTAAGGCACGCGTACACACATTGTTGTTCTTTCAGTGTATCCTCATCTCTCGTGTCGGAACCAACCAGTCAACATCAGCTCCTGCCTTGATAGGAACATTAGCCTCGTGGTAGCAACATCGTCAAGGGTGCTTTAAAGGTACATTTATGTATTGCTTTTCAAGTAATATTCATTTCTACATTTTGGTTCCAATTTCAAATATTTTCATCAAGCTTAAAAAAAAAGTTGTATTGTAGAGCGGGAGAAATAAATTAATAATTTCACATTCTAATAAAAATGCTACCGGTGTTTAAATTAATAGTTAGTTATCACACTGTCTTCTTAAATAACAGCAAACATTACAATATATCGTAGTCCATTCATCAACCAGTTCACTGAGTAACATGGATTATTCTATTCAGAAACATCGATTGCGATATTATCACAAGGAAGACTGTTTGGTGATTTCCAACTTGGCGGCAGATGATTCTGACTGTCATATTGACATAGTCCCTAGTCGCCCTTTCAGATACCCGCAGGTGGCGAAAGGGTAGCTAACGAACAAAGAGAGCAAACACAATTATTTTCGAAATCATATCTTATACACGGTATAAACAATCGCATCGCAAATTGGAACAACGAATTCTCCATGAACGTACATAGAACTGTAACAACTTAAGAGAGTAAAGAGTTTAAAAAGAATAGTCAGCTATTTGATACAAAACTTACACAATAAAAATTTGCTGCAGATTGTACAACGTGACAAAAAATGGTATAAAAGCCAATAAAAATAATCCTTCTCTTTAAAAAAAAACATAGAGAAAATAACTGAACTTATGCATAAACTTAAACTGCCGTCAAAAAATTCGTTCTTAATAATGTCCCCAAGACACTGGCCAATTGTTTTTTTTTAATTACCTATGAAAACTTTCTATCCTGAGCTTTAGTCTACCTGATTCTAATTGGTATTCTAAAATATTTTCACCGTGCATGCATGCTTTAAATCTTATTCGCGACTTACACATTGAACGAAAAGCATTAAATAAATACGTAAAGAAACACCTAAAGGGAAACAACGGCCGGGGTTGCAGGTTATCCAAAACAGATACCGCTGCCCCGGAACATAAAGGGCAATAGAAGGAACATGGGTGGGTTTTAGTCAGTACAAGTCTGACACTGCCCCCCGCTCGCTCCGCGCAGGGCGGGAGAAGTTATTTGATGATTTCCCATATTCAAAAAAGGCTCTCCTATACAAACACATATAACTCTGCCGAACAACTCTACTGCTTTAATTGAGACCGGGTATTTTAAAGCAAATTCGATCATAACTGGCCAGTCATATTAGGGCACACGCAAGGAAATAGCTTTAAAAAGTCGCCGTGACCGAAAACGGTAAGGAGAACAATACATACTATAATTGTTTTTTTTTGTTATTGAATATATCCACACCATGACCCACACGTCTAATTCGGATATCAGCCTAAGTGAATCAATACAAACACAGACGTAACGATAGAAAAAAAGTTACGCCTGAAAGCACTTATCTTGTCTGAAACATTGAGAGACGAAGCTTCGTAGCTCTCTCGTTTAAAATAGAATGTTAATGTTTTATGCCGAATTAACCGCGGCAACGTTTTTGCTGATCTTATCGGATTTGACGGATTTAATACTGTCATAAGTCGGAGTTTGTGACGAAAATATTAATATCCCACGGGTTAGCGCTGAGAGTTGATATTCTCGTACCATCAGTGTATTGTGTTAGCATTCATATAAGCAATCATTTATTTTATTCCTAGCTTTGGCCCGCGGTTTCTCTCGCGTTAAATTCGGGTTAACAGCAGTTCCCCTTTCCTGATTTGCAGGTACCTGCTACACGTAAGTTTTGCCATTGCGCCTTATTTATTGTTATTACAATACAAACAATACAATACAAAGGGAAGGTTGAAAAGGGAAAACTTAGCTTTGCAATAGCAAAGCTAAGTTTTCCCTTTTCAACCCTCTTTTTCCCTCATTTCTCACAAAACACATTTCAAAAACCCTATGTCCGTCTCCAGGGTCCCAACTATATCTGTACCAAAATTCATCAAAATCGGTTTAGCTATTAAGAATCTGGATTTGGGCCCGGTTGATGTCAATAGGGTCGTTCTTACATGGGGCTTAAACATAACTGGCAAAATATGGCTGTACTACTAGGTACACTTCGTTCTAATCCCTGTTATGTTTAGTTTTTACAACATGGAAGATGACTTATAATACGTAAGGAAATTTGGGAATTTGAGGGAACACAAAATGTTTAAAAATAAGTTATATTTAATTTTTCATATATTTAGGGTTACATACCTCAAAAGGAAATAACAGAACTCTTACAGGATCACTTTGTTGTCCATCTGTCTGTCAGTCAGGACCCTTTATTTCGACAACGCGTGAAAGTATCGTGTTGAAACTAAAACATTCCCTTGTACGATCCCTTGAAGCTGTGAAAAAAAAGTGTGTGTTCTACGCAGTCAAAACATATAGCCGTTTATGTCGCAAGTTTGAACGAAACCCTTGGTGCGCGAGTAAAACTAGCAGTTGACCAGTTTTTCTACTACTTTATTAACTCTAAAAATGCAGTTCACAACCTGGGCAAATGCCTCCTAATCGAAATCATTTTTTTAAATATTTTTATTTCACATAGGCCTAGTGCCCATGTCATTTACAAAACGTCGAGAAAAGGTGCGCGGTTCGGGTTGGTCATTTCCTATGGAGAAGAAGAAACTTCATGGTTACTCTTAGGAAATTCTTTGGTTTTACAATGTTGTTGTTACATCGTTAGTATTTAAGTATGAGAGGACAGTAGGCCCGACAATAAGTCAGTGTTTTGTTTACAAAACGTAAAATAAAATAATACGTTAACAAGCGTCTAAGAATCTACAAGGCCAACCATGTCCACTCGTCCACAACGAATTGGTAAAAAATAATCTATACAAGATCTCTACTCGTTCCAATTCTCGCAAACCCGTGCCCTCTTTCCAGTTTTGACATTAGTTTGTTTTATAAAAAAGAAAAGCACCTCCGGCTATTAAAACCGGTATAGTTTAATGGCAGTAATGGTAGGTGAAATGGCGCTACATTTCCATATCGTTTGTCTTACGACTTCGGCTGGAATTTAAATAATGTCTTGCTGGCAATGGAAATTGTATGAAGGTTCGGTATAACACTTCTGTTTTGACTCAGAAAATTATGCACCGGAGATAAAATGCTAAGACATAATATAAAGATAAAGTTTACATAATTATTTTACACCAGTGAAAACCAGTTTTGAGTTATGTGATAATTCCACGGAAACCCCGCATATTCCGAGAACAAAATTTGTATCAGCTATCTTGATACCAAATGTCATCAAAGTTCATTTAGCAGTTTGAGCGTGCAGGAGTAACAAACATACACACGTGCAAACTTTTGTTTTTACAATATTACTAGCTGTGCCCAGCGGTGTCCCCCTCTGCTATCTCTCCTAGCCATTAAAAATTGCAGTTGCCCGATTTTCAAACCTACCCGATATGGGCACAAAATTTCACACAAATCGGTCCTGCCGTTTCGGTGGAATTTGGTAACAAAGACTGGACAAGAGAATTTTATATATTAGGCTAGCGATCCGCACCGCCACACGGGTGCAATGTAGTTACAATTATTAATATGAATATTATACATATAAACCTTCCTTTTGAATCACTCTATCTATCAAAAAAGCGCAACAAAATCCGTAACGTAGATTCAAAGACGACTTACTTACTTACTTCGAATAGTATGATTTACATAAGAAATAATAGCTAGACCGCGGATTTTCTTTTGTGGTGGTCGGAAAAGTATGCTCTATCTTCAAATAAATATCTAACTAATCGTGCACACGTAAAAGAATGAAAAAGAACAGACACAGTTACTTTGTTACATAGAGTAATATGGGTAGTTTAAATGGGTTTCTACAGCATTGTTTTGAATTGTGTAACTATAACAACTAGATAACTAAGTAAAAATTGAATAACAATAATTAATTAATATAATAATGCGATAGATTGAGTAAAATTGATTGAGTTCTGCACGCAACGTTATTGTACTTGTACCGCGTCAAAACTACGCAATCAAAACCCCATTTATTCAAACAAAAATATCGTTACGCGGTAGACAAACAACCTAGTAAATACAGCCTTGCCACTGTTGTTTTATCTATATAAAATAGAATATGCAATGTGTCCGGTCATGGACTAGTGATATTCTAGATATTGGGTCTAATTCACTTACCCGCTTTTTGGCAGCTATTTTGAGACATTCTCTATGCGTGTAAAAAGATAATCATGTCTCTCAGTTTTGGTCTTACTGAAACGAAAATAAGTTTATTCAGAGAGCAACAATATTGTCTATCGTTTAAATTAAGAAATGATGAGCTTAACTTAAATTTTCGTAACTTTAGAAAACAAAATTAAAATCTGAAAAAATATGCAAAGCAACGAAAGTTTTGTAAACTTTTTTATAAAAAAAATGGTAGTTCTTTATTTTTGAAAATTAATAAATTTGAGTAATGGAATGTTTGTTACATAAACTAAGTACTAGTCTAAGTGCTTGACCGTGACCGGAAGAAGTATGCCTCGCAGAGCAAGTCTCGTGTCGTTTGCTTGCGCTCCGAAATATGCTCTGTTAGGGTACGTTGTTATTTCAGGGTCTCAATCATGATATCCGTGTGAACGGCCCTTTGTTTCAGCGACTGGTATAGAACTGCCTTTTGTAACGTTTGACGTTTCTGCTCGGTTTATGAGCTTCTCATCCGCAACAATAGAGCAAACCTCATTCAAGTACTGCTAGATGATGGCCATCCATCGTTGAAATTCTTATAGATATTGATTTTAGACGTTGAAGCAACAATCTAGCAACATCTGGTTTGGCTTCGGCTGGATTTTGTGACGACGAAGCTGAGGGTTGCGCTAGCCCCCTTGGATTACGCGGGCTGTTTTCCATTTTGTTTTATTTTATTAAAGCAAGATTACTTTATACATTACCACATTAATAAAGCAAAGACGTCCAATATAATTAAATATTTTTAATGAGCACGTCTGTACACTATGAGTGCGCAATATGCTATGGCAGCAGTCATCCAAAAGCAACCTTGCAAGAAAGAACATTCAGATCACTGTCATACAGATAGATTCGTAATAGGTTGCGTCAGATAACCTCAAACGAAAAGAGAGGAGAAAACGACATTAGGCTGAAATCCTACGCTATTGTCGCTGTGTTGGGTTAATTCTGCTAAGCCGCCACAAAAACTATCTAACGAAACGACTTACATTCAGGCTATCGACCTTCAATCTAGTACCAGTTCTGGAAACAAAAGACAGCCTTTTTAAACTCGATCGAACATTTTACTGTTCTGCTGTAAAATCTAGAAGCAATTTTACGCTTGCCATATTAAAAAAGTATTTTATTATTACAGTCAGTTTGTTCTGAACTGGAAAGTTTTCCGGGAGTTTTGAAAAGGGGGTAATTTTATATACTTCGCTATCCTCTTTACGAATTTCAACTCTGCCACTTCGTATCTTTGCCAGTTGGGCCGCCATATTGTGAAAAATGGCGCCTAAAAGAGTTGTTTAGAAAATTTCTCCTCTCCAATTAAGAAAAGAAAAAAGAAGAAAATAATACTAGGCAAAATTGCCTATATGCCTTAACTTTTTTCGTAAATTCCATAGTTTTGCGTGCGGCGTACGAACGCCACAAATTGAACACACGTTTTGGCCAAGGAACTCACTTATTCCATCTTGCCTATGTTACAAATTAGGTGGGACCACACTGGAGCTGTTTTAAGTCAAAAAATCCGAAACACCAAGATTTACCCATTTCAACATTTTCGAAACTTTGCGGACGAACGAATGAAGCTCTTTGCTTGGGTAACCGTTAAAATGACGTCAGATCAGACGCCATCTTTAAAATTTTTGATCGATTTTCTAAATTCAATTTTAAATGCGGAAAATTCTCATATTTCTCGGTATGAATGTAAGAATGCTACGAACCCAAAAGCCATTCCGCCATCCCGCATTCACACAGGACTTGGCACTGTCGTCCAAGAGAATCGGGTCAAAGGAATTTATTGTCAATTGAAATATTATGTGGAAGGAAGCAGGTTCCTATTGTGCTTCTATCCATAACGCTTTGCAATGTGCTGAAATTAGTAGTAATAGGTAGTACTTAAGACTACCTATTACTTGTCCTTTAATTCTGTTTCATGTATCTTGTCCGCAAGCATCTAAAAGTGACTGGATAATCATATTCATTTGAAGATACACTAAAAAGGACGGACCATGTTCCTAAATTGGTTCGTTAAAAACCGCTTTTCTTGTGCACGGATACAAAAACCAATTTTCTTGACTTTATTTTCTCAGTAGAGGAAAAAGGGTTTTTTTTTCTTGGCATAATTATTTTAGTACCATGTCTGACGTTTGATGCCGCTTTGTTTGAATGATTCCTGCCTTAGGAAAAATAGTAAACAAGTGGTTTAGTTTTTCAAAAAGAAAAACTGATATATACCTATATGATTTGAATATCAAGAATTTAGATTTTTTTTGAATGTCCAGAATTTACTCTAGAATTTGCATACTATTCAGACTAATTTGTAAACTTTACCCCCAAACATAATTAAGTTTTTTAAGGTATTTCTTATGCACGAGTGCGTGGATGTAATTCATCGGCCACTGACGAAAAAAGGCACCAAATTTAAGCATTGGTTTTAGACAATTTAATGAAGATGAGGACTATAAAATCTTCCTTGAATATTTAATATCATTTTGTTTGGAATTTCGTCAATTTCTCAATAGAAGGATATTTGCATCTCTATTTTATGTCTCAAAATTTTCATAGATCTATGCTCGGTATCTATGTCTTAGTATCTTACAAAAAACAAGGCAAGTGTCTTCGCATTCATCACAATACAATGACACTTTTTTACAAAGAACATAATTTCTGATGACTTAATAAGAGCCGTTATGTTATTCAAATACATACAAAGCCACGTGTTTTCTATGCATAAGTATATGTATAACACGTTACGCCAACATATTTAATTATTACGACACCATGTAATTAATAGTCACTTCATCAAAGTTAATCATAACGTGTCACAGTATATAATTCCGTTCAACCGTTGGGATTTCCGATCGGAAAATATTAAGGTTTCCTTAGAGGACTCCTACAAATTATGCTTCAGCGAACTATTATTTATGAACCGAAGTACAAGTTATCTCGATAATATCAACGTTGTTAAACAAGATGGCGATTAAGTCATATTCTTCCTTCAAGGAGGTGTAGGTTCATCCGTCATATGAAACTCAAACCTGGGGGTCTAAAATGGCCGTTGTAGCAGAATGATAATAATATGAATGAAGTTGAAATTCTTAAAATGGTCACAGACACAGTTAATATTGTGACTTATTGTTTTGTGACCGTTTTAAGAATGGTGGCGTAATTCATATTATTAACCTAATATGATTCTTCTTAAGCGGCCATTTTAGACCCCCTGATTCATGAAAAAAAAAAAAATATCGTAACATTTTAGTAACTGTAATAATACGGGGATCTCTTTGGAAAAACCGAAGGTTTTGTCTGTGCAATTATGGGCGAAGATATGATGACAAATAACTACCGGAGATTTATTGTGAAGGACGGCACGGTTGACATATGTTGGGCATGCCACTGTCCGGGTGAATCAATTCGACACATTATCTCTGGTTGTTCTCGTCTAGCTAACGGAGAGTACTTGCATAGACACAACCTTGTAGCCAGGATTATCCATCAGCAACTTGCTCTAAAATATAACCTTGTGGAATCGGAAGTGCCGTACTACAGTTATAAGCCCGACCCAGTTCTCGAACATGGCAATATCACATTGTACTGGGATTGATCCATCATCACTGACAGGACTATTGTTGCCAACAAGCCTGATATAGTGATGGTGGAAAGGGAAGAAACAGTCCCGCATGATGAAAACCTCGTGAAAGCCGAGAAAGACAAGCAAATGAAGTATTTTGACTTGGCTCGCGAGGTTGTCGACATGTGGGATGTGGACTCAGCGATCATTGTGCCGATATTCGTATCTGCCAATGGCTTATTTACCAAGAGCCTCGACCAATTCCTGAGGAGGCTCTCGTTAGGCAGCTGGATCAAGGGCTTGATGCAGAAAGCGGTACTCCTGGACACGGCTCGTATTGTTAGGAGGTTCCTTTCTCTGGAGCCCTGACTGCCGGTAGCTTGTACCCTGTTCCCGATACTGCAGGGATAATATTTTTATATTTTTAAATGTTTTTTTTTTTGTTTTTGATAAGAAATATAAAAAATATGTATGTAAATAAATAAATAACAATTAGAATATAATATGGCGGGTAGACTCACAATCTTGTAAGATTCCGATAACTTAATCTTCAACCTGTTTATAAATCAAAACTGTTTAATGCTGAAACTACTCAGGTCAGAGATATTGAATACACTATTCCGTATCTCTACTGTTATTTCCTCTCTGAAACCAAAGTAAAGTCATATAATATAGTAATACCAGCCTTTAACTGTCCCATTTCTGACCAAAGGACAAAGGCTCATACAGAGAAAGCACGAGCATTGATCACCACGCTTGTGAAAACGGATTGACGATTTCAGACTTGTATAAGTTTTCCTTCACCGATGTCTGTGATGTTTTGTCTATGATTTCAAAAGTCACTTTGGTACTTGCCCAGATTTGAACCCACAACGTGTTTAAACCCTGGGCCATTACGACTCAAAGTAAAGCTTTAAAGTACCAAAATTTACCCGGGGTATTTGTGTAAGTTTGCATATGAAAGTACAACGCTCAAAAAACCCTGGCAGTTTATTTTTAAATAACCACAGAGAGTTTTAGCGGAACTGGAAACTCCGTCTTCCATTCTTAATTCGACATAAGTCTTACGTTGTACCTATCACATTTTGAAATAAGTTTTTCCCGCATTTGGCAGCACCCGTATAACAGTAGGTAGAATCAAGAACAATTTATAAAGTCTTTGAATATGACAATCCTTTGAAGTTTTGTTAATGAGCAATCTCCGACTTACTTCAACCTGCTAAAACCGCTGAAAGATAGAAATTTGAATTTGGAAATGTTTTCTTCTTTAGTAAATTTTACTAGCTAGTTCTTTTTTTTTAAATAAAATTAGTTTGTTATTAGTCTTTGTAGGTCAAACTGACGATGGAAAATATTATAAATCTATTGTTATTGAATTCCTGTATCTGGCAGTTTTTGAAACCCCCAACATATATTGTGATGTTTACGCCAAACTTTAGTATTCAACTCAATGAACCAAGCATTTCAGTCCAGTGATTATCATTATTATCATGAAAACGTATATACATTGAACAGAGCTTTTACGCAACCCTCGGTATTATTTTTTTGTCAGAACATATTCAGAGCATAGTAAAACCTACATGCATATTTATTTAACCTCGATTTGGCGACTCAATCATAACTTGGTACGAAATCGAATCAATAGAAAGCTCCTGTATTATTGGCGACATTTTCATTCAAGCTTTGCTTACATATTTGCGTATTACGGCCAAGGACGCACTAAATATTAATTTCCATCACACATTATTGGTTCCACACAATTTAAGTAGCGTAACAAAAGCTTAAACGCCTAAGAAATATAATAAATCATGCCGAACTTCGTTACTTCTTAGTTAGTTACACGCCAAACGAACGATCACGCCAGCATTGTTATAAAAATCATATAATATAGAACTAGATTATAATATTAGCTAATTAACATTGTAAGAGCGCGTGAGATGAATAATTATCAAGAAGACACGCGATGAAAATCTGTGTTCTTGTCAACACAGATGACACAGTGTGATCATCTGTTGTTCAGTGCTTCAAAGATCTGTTGGCGCTCAAATGACGTTGACAGGCGGGCGCTGCTGATACTGATACATTTGTGAAATGTCTTGAAAATAAAAGATGGCTGAGTTAGTTCCGAATTTCTCCACGCACGCAAAGATACATGAACAGCTATATCCTAGTAATATTACTAATGCGAAAGTTTTTAAGGATGTATGTTACTATTTCGCTCAAAAATATTGGAGTTTGCAAAAAAATAGCTCTCAGATACTTTCAAACCTGGTTTAAAACAAAGGATACTTATAATCTGGGTAGAACGATGCTATGGAAAACAAAACCGAACTTCACGCGGGCAACGCCGTAGACACGAGCTAGTTTAGGTACTATAATATCCGCAACAGTTGTTACACTCTGTATCATCTTCGTTATTCAAAGAATACATATATACTCTAGACAACTAGGAACTAATTCCATGAACAACTGTCAGAAGAGTCAAAAGTACTATTTAAATCAAACATGTCAGGATGTCACAATTCATTGCCAGCATTAATTCTTCAGCACTTGTAGGACAAGTGGTAGATTAATCATTTTAATGCAGTTGGCAGATTCATTCACACAATCATTATGCATCCGCATGATAATTTAAGTAAGTACTACGCAGAACTAACAAACAGTTTCATAGACACAAAAATAAAACCTTCTTTCTTATATAGTAAATAAAACGCGTGTTATGTTAGAAAAAAAAAAAATTCGCTTGAACACTTAAGCGGTGTTAACCTAGATACGTTTTGAGGCGATAATGCCAAGATGTTCTTGTAATGAGGCACAGGAAAGCTCTTGTAAATCCAAAGCCGGGAAGCCGGAATTAAAATACGAGAGGGCGTTTAAATGTTGCCGTTTCATATTAAGTATGGTTAAGTTGTTTCGTCTAGTGAATTCAAGTTATAAACATGTACATGGATGTAGCTATATACATGATTTTTCGTCATAAACCTGGACGATAAATTAGAGAATACAGACAATTTAGAAAATCCATATCTATAACAGCATTTAATGTCCACTATCAAGAAGGAAGGTATTTAATTTCTACAGTTAGAGATTGAGTTCAGTGATTCAATCCATAAGTTGAAAATTTTACAGTCGAAAAACTGTAATATACTATTTTTCATTCTTTCCTTGTATACAGCAATAGACGAAATGGAGTTTCTATCGACATGAATATTGAAGCAATTATTTACACCGCCACTAATATTTTTTATGAAGCAGCGAAAGTTTAAACGTAGGTCGAACTAGAGTTCGAGCTTTATGAAACTCATTTAGAAATGAATTTCATAAAGTTCGCTAAGTACATCGTGGAAATTCATAATTTCATATTCCCAGGATAGTTAATTTGAAAAATTTGTTCTCATCTATTTGACGTTACAGTTTAAATGAGATTATTTATCATGTCTTAAACCATGCCCATCGGGTTTCAGAAAGAATATTTTTCTATCACATGCAGTATAATATAAATACATATAAAGTCGAAGGTTTTCTATCAAAAACTATGTTTATGTTCATTAACTTTAAGATTCTAAGGCTTGCTTGCACCACAAATGCACAGAGCTTTACTGGAAGGGAGACCACAGAGGGTAAAAGAAGAAACATGTTCGTTCTAGTCAGTAAAAGTCTGAAACTTCTTTCCAGTCCGCCCATCCCATCCGAAAAATGTTGTAATTATAGTATGTTATGTTGAATTAATCACAGTTGAAACACACTTAGGTACAGACGCCTGCAGGTCAAGCTACCCGAAACTGACAATTTTTCCCAATGAACCTTGAACCTAATACTTTAGAAATAAAGTCGAAAATCTATCAAAGAAATTTGACAGATTGTAGTAGCTTGATGTGCAGGCGTCTGTACATATGATTGAATACAATTAAAGTTGAAAACACAGTCAAACCACACCGAACTAAAATAGATGACATTACTTAAAAATTAACTAAAAGGACCACAAATCAAAATTCGTAAAAAAACGTATATTTTAAAAAGTTTCAATTTAAGCAAAAAATATTGGCATAAATTAATAAAATATTTTAAAGACTAGTAATAGCCCCATCATAAGTGGAAAATACTAAACATGAGAATAATTAATAAAAAAAAATTAACTAAAACTTAAAAAAAACGCGAACCTGTAAAATGTTATATTAAACAAACGCGATATACTTAATACACGACCATAATTTAATTATAGAAGTGAACAAATACGTGCACAGCTTAATAATGTTAAGTTAAAATGCGGTTACAACTGATCTAGCTAAGACTAATTGAGTTTCCGATAAGTAAAATATCAGTACTAAATTCGCACTAAATTCTGGATAAGTGCCACGTCCAATGCAATAGATTCGCCAGAAACATTTGTAAGCATAAATGGAAATTTTCAACGTAACTATTATGTAAGTAGGAGAGGAAAGAAGATTTGTTCGTGGTTCTCTTAGGCAAGTTCTAATGACCTACTTTGTATATTTTTAAGCTTTGAAGATACGGGCCTCCTAGACACACGTAGTCAAGTACACTTTTCTGTTGTTTGAATGCGTCTTGGAATCTACTTGAATTTTATTGTAACTATAAAAATATTATACTAAAAGAAACACTAAAATTTTAACGATGACTTGTTGGTGGTTATAAAAGTATGTATTGCATAATTCATACCTGAAGACTACTGAAAAGTTATCTTACTACTAATATTATAAATGCAAAAGTTTGTGAGTATGGCTGCATGTTTGATACTCTTTCGCGAAAAAACTACTGAACGGATCTTGATGAAATTTGGCAGAGAGGTATGTGTTATTTCAGGTTATAATCACCTGAAATAACACATAGGATACTTTTTATCAGCACGCGGGTGAAGCCGCGGGCGCCGGCTAATCCTTACTATATACTATACTATATATATATATATATATATATATATGTATTTATAATATTATAAAAGTGAGTTTGTTTGTTTGTTACCTCTTCAGGTTTTAATGGTTAAACCGATTGTGATGAATTTTGGTACATAGATAGTTGGGAACCAGGAGACGGACATAGGCTAATTTTTATTTAAAAAAAAAAGTGGGATGTGAGGATGTGAGGAAGAAAGAGGGAAGAAAAGGGAAAACTTAGCGTTGCTATTACAAATCAACAAGGGGAACTGTGTTACCCCAAATTTAACGCGGGCGAAAGCTAGTAATATTATAAACGCGAAAGCTATCTGAAACTTGCTGCCACATCACCTCGTAAACAATACTTTCATATTTTTAATCTTATTCCACCAATGATAAAACAAAACCTATCCAGCGCTGTCGCTTTCAATAATGATAATTTGGTGCCGATTTTGATGAACCACCGGATTAAACTAGCCTAAGATGTTGATGATGATGTAAAATCACATACCGTATCACATCAAATTTTATTCCACACCATTTTAGTCACAATTAAAAATAGTCCGATTTACCCTGACAACCACTATTCAGAATAGTCTGAATGCGTTTTTTTCTTAAATTAAGTAACTAAACCATCATTAATGCTGACAAACTATAATATAGTTATTTTGTGTCACTTTAATCAATTTTAAAATAGCGTCGTTCGATAGGAATCAACGAAATTTTAGTGATTATTAAAGTAGTTTTAGTTTGGTTTGTGTCAACATAATCGACGACAGTATTATTCTTGGCATATTGACTCTGACGCTCTTTAACTTCGTTGCTGTTAGCCGCTGAACTTAGCTAGAACTGATGAAAATAGTCGCCTCTAGTTGTGCTGTGAGGATCAAATAGGATCGTATCCTTCCTAATATTATAAAAGCGAAAGTGAGTTTGTTTGTTTGTTACGTCTTCACGCCTAAATGGCTACACCGATTTTGATGAATTTTGGTACAGAGATGAGATAGTTGAGACCCTGGAGATATAAATAGGCAATTGCCCTGGAGACATTTTTTTTTAAGTAATAACTGATGGAGAACTAGGGAAGAAAAAGGAAAAATTGGCTTTGCTATTACAATACATAAGGCGCAAGGGCAAAAGCTATAGGTAGCAGGTACCTGCAAGTCAGGAAAGGGGTACCTACTGTGGTATCTCGAATTTAACGCGAGCAAAGCCGCGGGCAAAAGCTAGTAATGTAATAAATGAATGTAAGATTTAAATAAGTACATTAATCGATCGCAGTCGTGTCGTCCACTGCAGTACTCCCCCAGATTCAAGGTCGGCGCGCGACGTTTTTCACACGCAAACTCGTAGCTACCTCGATATGCTGCTATTTGGTCGCGTGTGGAGGATTTAACACATTAGCTTTTACTTTTGAATGAAATATAACACTGCATTCAAGTACCTAGATTGCAGAATTGTAATGGTAAATCCGTTTAAACCAAAACAAAGTTATGCACACGCTTAAGGGAGTGAGACTAATGTTTACTAGATACATTGCAAAAGAGAAATTGTATGATTATTTAGTTTTAATCCTACATAAAACTAGTTTTTTTCTTGAATCTAGAAAACAGCTATACTGCATCGTCCGTGTGCAGAGAGATATACTAAGAATTACAGATCAAGTGCAGAATATTCTCAGGAATTACTTCTTCTTTGTTGCTTTTCTGGAGAATGATCAAACCAATTTATTGACATTAATATTATACATTAAGGTGGGTAGTGACCTCCGGTGCGATCTCATGGTGGCATGGAGAGAGCGACTGTCGCCACCCCGTGCAGGGCACGCCACAATAGTGGCGATAAGTCCCCTTTGAGGAGTGGCTGGAGAGGCGTCATGGCGTCCTCACCTACCGCCTGACGCAGGTCCTTACTGGACACGGAAGTTTCGGGAGGTTCCTGCACATCATCGGGCGGGAGGAAGCGCCCGGGTGTCACCATTGTGACGATCGCCCGGAGGACACGGTGGAGCACACAGTGGCGATCTGCCCAGCGTGGGCGGAGCACCGCCGTGCCCTCGTAGAGGCGATCGGCGGCGGCGATCTCTCGCGTCCGGCCCTGGTTCAGGCCATGGTCCGGAGCGAGAGGGAATGGGAAGCGGTCACCACCTTCTGCGAAGCAGTAATGCTAGCGAAGGAGGTGGCCGGGCGTCTGAGGGAGAGAACATCTGCCCAACCCAGCCGCCGCGGGAGACGCCCATGGCGCCGGGCGCCGCGAGACGACTTCCGGCCACCGTAGATGCGGGCCTGTGGGCGGTGAGCAATGGTTAGTTCACCGTCCGTCCGTCGATTGACGACAGGCCGTGTCGACGGCGCGTTCGTGTTTCACGCGCGCCTCAAAGAGAGTCAGCAAAGCAGAGGGGCTTGCCAGAGCCTCCGCCTGCCGGGGTTGCGGGTTGTTCGAAAGAGATACCGCGGCCTCGGAACGTAAAGGGCAACAGAAGGAACATGGGTGGGTTTTAGTCAGTACAAGTCTGACATGCCCCCCCGCTCCGCCCAGAGCGGGGGAAGTCATAGGATGATTTCCCACCCGAAAAAAAAAAGGTGGGTAGTGAGAAACGTCATATGGTTCCGTGACATAAAGGGTCGCGAGCTATGCAGTTCATTCATTCGTATCCAAACTGTCAAAGAGTCAGCAGCTCCTGAAGATGCCTAGTCGAGTGGAGAAACACAATGTCGATAAGATGTTTGAGTTGCATGTTGCATTATAAAAATCGCATCTTCTACATGTGACAACGATTTTGTCTTTTGAAGGTCCATAAAAGTTTTTGAGATCATTTAGAAACCTCTGGCACCCTTGACTTATTTTTTATTAAGCTCTGAACATTTTTGATAACCAAACTCTAACGGTAATTTTGAATTTTGTACTAATTTTGTGGTAAGTTCTACAATGCCTAGGCAAACATATTTTTTTTTGCATGGTAGCTATTGCTAATAGATTCCACAAAAAAGAATATCTGGAAATGATAGGAATAAAGAGAAAAAAAATAAAAAACAATGTTAGGTGAAAATTTTGAAAAAAGTACTTCAAAAAGTTCTAGCTCCTAAACTACAAAAATCGCGGAACATACATGGGGGTAATTCAGGTATCCCTTAGCATAAGGCATCTAATTTTTTTCTTTGGACGCCTATCAACTGACCACCCTGTATCTATTTGTGAAATTAGTCCTAAAAAATTCTTTATTTGTCAAGAATTGCCGATATTTAAAACCTTTTTATTGAAACCTTGAATGTCAGAAACAAGTGTACGACTAAACGCCGACAGACACTACGCCGACAGACTGAACACCGACAAGGCTTTACTTCGACGGGACTCTTCGCCGACACGGTTCATCAGCGACGCAATGGGTAGGTTATGTTAGGTTAAAACTGTGACCTACGCACGAGCCGAGCGAGCGTAGCGAGCGGTGCCGCGGTAGCGGCCGGCGAGTGCCAGAAACGACTTGCATTAATAGAGAGAGCCATGTCGGCGAAAAGTCCTGTCGGCGAAGAGTCCCGTCGAAGTAAAGTCTTGTCGGTGTTCAGTCTGTCGGCGTAGTGTCTGTCGGCGTTTAGTCGTACACTCGTCAGAAACTGGCCATTAGCACAGAAAAAATCTCAAAGCCATAAAGTTATTTTTTTAATTTTTTATTCTTCTAGCCAAATGGCTTGATATTTTTTTCGTCCGCATTAGCCAGTATGTTAACAAATTATTATGAGTAAACCTTATTTCTGCAACTCAAAAAAAAACCTTAGTGAATTCAATGTCGGTATGTAAAAGTAAGTAAACATTATGTTATAAAGGCATCCACTTAGAATCGTGACTTAAACTCATATTGTGTTAACAGAAAATGTGATACATCCTCAACTCAAATAATAACAATGTTCTATATACTCCAAACATAATTCGACTTGCGTATCAAGTGATGTTGTTAAGATAAACACGTAATAAATGTAAAGCAGGAAAGGTTTAACAATTCCCGAAACAGCTCCCATTGAAGATAAATAAGATATACTCCAAATTAAGCACACAATTTTCTTTGTTTGTCAGACGTTGCTCTGATTTTCAAGCATTCCGCCTTCATTTGTAACTTTTTCCTTTTTGCTGTCGTATTTCCTTTACTTAGTAAATACTTATTTACGAAAACAGTGTGTGTGGATAGTGGATACTCATCTCCTCTGGGTGGGGGTCTAGGGGAAGTGGGCCGTACCTAATACCCATGCGGGTCTTGTACATGTTGGCGGATAGATACGTTATTGCTTACTAGCTGGCGCCCGCGGCTTCACCCGCGTGATATAGAAACAAAGTAGCCTATATATTATTCCAGATCATAATCTACCTCTTTTCGAAATTTCATCAAGATACGTTTAGCCGTTTTGACTTGAATGAGTAACAAACATCCATACATCCATCCATCCTCACAAACATTCGTATCTATAATATTAAGTAAGATTTATAATATTAGTTAGATGTTGATCTATAATTTCAATTAAATCTAGGCATTTCTTATCTATGATTTAATCATATTTTATAGTAAGTCTTATAGAATTGATGATTACAATCAAATGGTTTTGGAGAAACGCCAATATCGCCAGAAAATTATACCGTTTATGTCGTACATGTATATGGTGCGGATCAAAATACTTTTACGAGAAGATAACTGATATTATAAGTGAGGAGTAAGGAGTACATAAGCAATTGTTATTTTAGAAATTTAAAATAAGGTTCAGTCCAAAAAAAAATAACGAATTATAAATTCAAATCAAAAACTGGGGTTAAAGCTCAACTTAAGTTTGTCCTGACACCAATCTTGAACCGTGACATATACATACATTGCTATGTCTCTCCAGAGTTTCTCTCTCCATCAGCTGATACGGCGATAACGGGTACTTAGGCCTGTGGCTGTCAAGTTGACATATCCGCATCGACACGCAAGCGTGATTGATGAGCATTCCAGGTACCTACGTACCTCTGTGGATACAAGTAAGATTGTTAGTATAGTAAGAACTATTGTTATTACTCATTAGGTAAAAATGTTGGTTAACATGTGTTTGGTCATTGTATAAGTTTAATACTATAATTTTTATTTTTTAAGAATTCTTTATACAGAAGCTGTTAGTGATCTTTTTAATAAATAAAAATAATAAAACTGTTTGCATTCATTTCAGTTTCATTTAGTGTGACAACAGGCGTTCCTTTTTATTTTGTACCTGTATAAAAAAAACCTTATTCATTTTAAACAAGTTTTAGATTTTCTTTGCCTGTAACTAACTTACAAATATTAAAATCAAAATCTTGGAAAATAAATTTATACCACTTCCCGTTTCTGATTTTAGCTGAAATTGTGCATACATGACGCCATTCTAAATCCAATATGGCGGATTCAGAAAGATGGCAGCGTAGAAGTCTCAGAAAGATGGCTATCATGATATTGGAATCAAATTAAATTGTTTACTAAGAAGAATACAAGAAACCTGTTTTTAGTTTTAAAAACTATAATTGGTTTAATTTTATGACAAGCTGTCACGCACTTACAGTAGCAAAAGGTTTCGAAAGTGTACCACGAGATATTTGTCCCTTCATTTTCTCCCAGTCCTAACTTCTAGTAGATACCTGGTTTACGTCGTCCCTCGAGACAAAGGCGACATCCCAATACATTTTCCCAAACCGCCGAGCGAAGTAATAATTCAACAAACGAAGGCACGAAGTCCCCCACACCAATTGAGGTGGGAACCAACATTAATCCAGAAGATATAAATTCTCGCCTTTCCACCTGCCTTCCTACCTAGTTTAATTCTTTAACTGAAACTCGAGCTAGGTTTGAAACTTGAAGAAAGAATTAAAGATTCCCGGGTGAAAAAGATTTCAACTTTCCTTCTCCTTTGTGCTTTAAGAAATGCGGTTAAAGTTTAATCTTAGTGATTTGTAGTTTTGAAAGATAGTTATTTTAACGTATAGCACGGCCAACGAGAAGCGATACCAAATGTAAACAAAACCCATGCTAAAACCCCATCTAAAATGGCCGCCCGAATGTTGGCGAACCCGTCTTAACGTTGTCATGTTTTTGCCGACAGAACGAGACATTACGGCAAAGGCACAAGATGGAAAGAGCTAAATATTAGATTGTCAACGCCACAGTTGTTCTTTAGATTAATTACCTTTCGTATCGCTTCTCGTTGGCCGTACTATAGATTAAAATTAAAAGAGTAAGTGCAAACTATTAGACATAAATAAAAATAAAATGAATTAATTAAACTCTAATTCAGACCACAGTCCATAGTTTTCATGTATCAGTAACGATGGTGCTTAAATAATTAGATTAGTACTGTTAGTTTTTACATCTTATTATTAATTAGACCTATGACTGTCCTACCCAGTGTCTCTGGAAGGGGCAGTCTGGCAGCAATCATCTCCAGGAAACCGTTGTCACTACCATTCATGTGTTTTTATTGTAATTGGTGAACTGTTTCTGACTACTCATATAGACTGACGACAAAATAAAACAACTGGCTTTGACAGATAATAACTGCGTCACGCCACCGTGACATGCTTATGGCCATAGGCACGTTTTCCGACATAACTGTCGATAATACGTCTAAGCAAGTTTCATACCGAAAATATGTCGTGTCGAGCAAAAAGCTCAAACAAATGTATGCTAGGCACTACGCTTGCGGTCTAAATCGCGTTAGCACTACAATCTTGCCTTACAGTGTTAATCCAACTAGGGAAAAATATAGGGCATAAATCTTAGCCATTTTTTTGGTCACTCATCTCTCTCGACTCGTCAGGTCAATCTAGACTTAACTAGCAGGCATTATTGCTACGCAATCTAAAAGATGAATGTGTCTGGTGGATGTTTTTGTATGCCTGCGTGAAGGACGCCCTATCCTAACAAACATCGAATATATTATATACTAGCTGTACGCCGCGGTTTCCCCACTTAAACTAGGATATTGTACATATAAACCTTCCTTTTGGACCACTTTTTCATAGCTGAAAACTGCATGAAAATCCTTTGAGAAGTTTAAAAAGAAGTTTAAGCAAAGAGACAGCGAAAGCGATTACATTTAAACTATGTAGAGATTATGAAAGGTTAAAAACAATATATCAAATACCGGCCTCAGACATAGCCCCAAATCCTTGGCTTAGGGTATATTCTTCGTGCAGGGTACGCCACAATAGTGGCGATAAGTCCCCTCTTTGAGGAGTGGCTGGAGAGGCGTCATGGCGTCCTCACCTACCGCCTGACGCAGGTCCTCACCGGACACGGAAGTTTCGGGAGGTTCCTGCACATCATCGGGCGGGAGGAAGCGCCCGGGTGTCACCATTGTGACGATCGCCCGGAGGACACGGTGGAGCACACAATGGCGATCTGCCCAGCGTGGGCGAAACACCGCCGTGCCCACGTAGAGGCGATCGGCGGCGGCGATCTCTCGCGTCCGGCCCTGGTTCAGGCCATGGTCCGGAGCGAGAGGGAATGGGAAGCGGTCACCACCTTCTGCGAAGCAGTAATGCTAGCAAAGGAGGTGGCTGGGCGTTTGAGGCAGAGAACATCTGCCCAACCCAGGCGCCGCGGGAGACGCCCATGGCGCCGGGCGCCGCGAGACGACTCCCGGCCACCGTAGATGCGGGCCTGTTAGCGGTGTGCAATGGGTAGTTCACCGTCAGTCCGTCGATTGACGACAGGCCGTGTCGACGGCGCGTTCGTATTTCACGCGTGCCTCAAAGAGAATCAGCAAAGCAGAGGGGCTTGCCAGAGCCTCCGCCTGCCGGGGTTGCGGGTTGTTCGAAAGAGATACCGTGGCCCCGGAACGTAAAGGGCAATAGAAGGAACATGGGTGGGTTTTAGTCAGTACAAGTCTGACATGCCCCCCCGCTCCGCCCAGAGCGGGGGAAGTCATTGGATGATTTCCACCCGAAAAAAAAAAGGGTATATTCTTAAATACCGACCATGTCATAGTAAACACCTTATTTAACCACCAAAATACTTGACCCATAAAGGCTGAAAGAACCCTAGTTTTGTGCTGGTTTATGACCACGTTCATACCTGCCCAAATGACGTGCTAAAACAAAATTTAAACGTTCTAACGTTTGGTCGGAATTACTCCGAATATTGACTGCTCTCAGGCGAGGCTTTTAAAATGCCGGGCAATTTTCAGTTCAAAAAATAAAACCTGAAAATAATATTCGTTGGTTGTAGGTGCTAAAAATTTGAGTGTTCTCGAATATGTGGGCAACTCAGTTTTATCAAGCGGGTCTGACGCGGCATGTGAATGGTAGAGAGAATATTCGTGGAACAGTAAAGAGATATTAATGTTTTTTCGTACAGGTCATAAATATTCAATTACCTGTCTCGACATCGCTATCTCCTACCATAAAGACGTTCATACATCTTACTCCTCGAGTTTAGCTCATACGTCATTCATAGAATCGTTATCTTTTAGATCCAGAATCCGAAAAGCGATTCTGACTTTTCATGAATGTGGAGTAACAAATTTATGTTGCAAGACCGTGGTTTGCATCTGCTTTAACAAAAGGACGTTAGGATATTTAGTCAATGTCTTTTTAAAATAAAAACCGGCTAAGTGCGAGTCGGACCCGCTCATGCAGGGTTTCGTACAAACTAAAGGTCAAATCTTTTGACTGCGTAGACGTACAGGTTTGATTTTTCCACAGCTTGAGTATATAGTTTTAACTTCAACTTGAAATTTCCACGCGTTTCCGAGATAAAGGCTCTTGACAGACAGAAAGACGGACGGACAAGAAAGTGGTCATATGAGGGTTCCGATTTTCCTTTTGAGATATGGACCCCAAAACTGACTTTTGATAAAAACCTTTATTGCCTGTTTGTTGTGCATTTAATTTTATCACCTGAAAAAATCTTTACTTCTACAAATCATGTGTGTCAAGTTAAGTCAGTTTTCAACAGTAAAATATCGTACGAACCCATTCCTTACCAGAGTAATGTGCGAATTGTTAAAAGCATTAGAGGAAGGGAGATTTGTTAAGTCATGGTTTTCATTTGAAGAATAGTAACGTGGTCATGCTTTGTTGGAGAAATACCGCTTAGTTACTTCTGCATTTCAAGCCAATCCTTACTAATATTATAAAAGAAAAGTGAGTTTGTTTGTTTGTTTGTTACCTCTTCACGCTTTAACGGCTAAACCGATTTTGATGAATTTTGGTACAAAGATAGTTGGGAACCAGGAGACGGACATAGACTAATTTTTATTTTAAAAAAGTGGGATGTGAGTGAGAAAGAGGGAAGAAAAAGGGAAAACTTAGCGTTGCTATTACCAATCAATAAGGCGCAAGGGGAAATGTGTTACCCCCAATTCAACGCGGGCGAAGCCGCGGGCGAAAGCTAGTATTAAATAAATTGTTGTATTGCATAATACAGGATACTATATCCTTTACAATTAAATCACGCTAATATTATAAAGGCGATATTTTAATATGTGTGTGTATGTTTGTCACTTTTTCACGCTTAAACTTCTGCACGCATGAAATTAAGTATCTACGTGGATAATTTCATAATCTCGGTTTCACCCGCGTTTGTTTGCGTGACCTAAATTTGTATTGAAAACAGCTCTAACGATTTTAATGAAAGTTGCAATAAAGGGTTTTTTTTTCATTTGGTTTTCCACTCCCGAACAGAGCCAGGTCGCCCAGAAACTGTAAATGTTATTTCACAACAAAAATGTTTGTGCTTGAATCGCTTCGGTGACCAAAGATCTGGTGGCTCTTTCGTTGGCCAAATATTATTATTGCCATTAAACGTGGCAATGCTGCCAGTCTTCTGGACACATTCCTGGAAGATAGCGTTACGGAGGACTCATTTGATGTCCTATTATCACCGGTGTAATTTAATTTAACCTTTTTTTATATTTACATTTTAATACAAATTTTATGTTAAACATTATGTATTTACAATATATCACATAAATTATGTTTGCCTTGAGAACCAAAATTGTTGCATGTTTTGTCTCTATCAACCATGTAACATAGTTACAACAGTTACATTACTTTCTCATTATGCAGATATTATGCTTCATACATAAATGGTATTAAATACCCGATTAGGTCACTATATGTATTGTTATAGCCAGTCAATTAAACACACTATGAATACTAACATAATTAATGGTAATTAATTTACAACGACATGTTTCATAGTCAGGGGTAATATAAAATAGTTGGTCGTGGATATTTCTTCTTTGAAAGAAGGAACGAAGGAAAGAAAGAAAGAGTCCTTTGAAGCTGTAAAAAAACGAACCCCTAAGTCGAAAGATATGGCCGTTTATGTCGCCAGTTTGTTAGGAGCCCTCGGTGCGCAAGTCCGATTCGCACTTGGCTGGTTTCATCTATTCAAATAACTTATTCAATCATATTTAAAAGAACTCCCTACAGATGACGCAACATTTTACCATTTAAGTACTCACGCATGTATACTGCATAGGGGAGCCGTTTTTTGTTCTGTTTGACCTCGCACACAGACATGTTTGGCAACCCTAGCCAGGAACGTGCGGATATTACGTCACGTGTGTCCTTGAAACGCCCGCTGCATTCGACCACCCCTTCCTGCTGCAGGCGTGTAGCACCTGCTTTCAATTGCAAATTTAATTGCGACCAGCTTTCCTGCACGACGCGTGACTGCTAATTACGCGGCAAACTATTTATGTGTGCAAGTAACTGTATTATTCAAAGTGATTTGTTTTTGAGAAATCATTCTATTGAGCTTGTGGCTAAATAATAACTACCGCTCGGGTCGTTCTTAAGGTAGAGCCGCGCTTACCTAGATTGGTCTGTCGATAGATGACCACTCATTCTATACACCAGTCGTGTGTGTGTGTGTGTGACAACCAGTCCTAGATAGATAGAATATTCTTTATTATGTACACCATACAAATGACAAGAATAACAGTATACAACTTATAAATAGGGTGACACAGTGGGCGGTCTTACCGCTAAAGCGATCTTTTCAAGACAACCTTTAGATGGATTTAAAATAGGAGAGACAGTACTGTAGATAGTCTGTTGTGTTTCATTTTACGAAGGAATAACTATATTTATAAAAACATATACTCCCAGGGGTAGGGGGTATCGTATTACCTAGTACATTAGTCGATCCATGTATAATACTGCTAATGCATCCGGTTAGACTGTAAGCCGACCTCTACAAAGTTGGGAAAAGGCTAGGCAGATGATGTTGAATTTTATTTTGATTGGTGTTCATTTTGTGTAGAAATTGTTTCTAAAATTATAATTTAGGAATCGATTACACCAAGCACTTAAGCTGTTTTTCAAAAAGTTGCAAACTTACGGACACTTAATTTAGAAACTTCGAGAATTTTCGCAAAATTCTTGGGTCTCGCTTATAACATTGTTTGAGAAACAAACGATAAGTTTCTTTATTGGTTTCGTAGACACATAAATAAGACAAAATTAACTCACTAATTATGGAAAATAATAATAGAAATATTATACCCTCTGTACCTTTCGGCTACCACCTTCGCAAGTTATTTTGAAAAGTAATCATTACTGTTAAAGGAAAATACAGGTAATTGAGACACTCTTGTTTTAGTTTACTGTAGGTGTAAGTACTGTATTGTATTTATCTAATCGAAACCCATTAATGCGCCGTGTTTTATCTTGTACTTGACTCGTAACAATTCATTAGCTAGTTTATCTTGTTGTTTTAAGCATCATATTATGTGTGTTCTGATAACTAATTAGGCTAAAAGCTCTAATAAAAAGCTCGTGGAAACATTAATATAAAAGAATTTAATAAAATGTTTGAGAAAGAGAGTTATATTAATTCATTTGTTGTTTTTTGTGATGGGTAGCAACTTCCCCCGCTCTGCCTAGAGCGTTTAAGAGTGTTAGACTTTAACCTAGGACATGAATCATTTCTCTATTTTTATTTATCGTAGATGTCATAGAGGCGTATACTCACCAACTATTTATTTAAACATTTTACATTTACGTGCAACGGCTATGGATACACTATTATTTCATTTTTAAGTTCGCTACATTGAGTCTTACTGTAAAACGTGTATTTGCCCCCAAAAAAAGTCGTTTCTCAGCAATAATTTGACGTAGTTCCTTTCGTTGCAATACAAATTACTCTGTTGACGTCTTCACGTAGGATCCGTTTAAAAACCATTCTCAGCACTTTAAACAATTTTCTTCCATTTCCTCGCCAAGAGGACATTCAGTGTAGAGGTAATGCAAAAGGCAGGGAACTGAGCTGGCGTGACGCACAAATTCACAATCACAGCAAACCACCAATATCCCCTAATAAATAATGCCCTTTAGGTACAATCTGACGCATTTGAAACATACACCACATAGTACAAGAATCTTTTTCCCAAAAAGGACTTTAAACATGGTTTATATGTTTTCTTTCTGACTTCACGTAAATTTCACCATAGTCAAGCTTAGACAAACTTGGTGATGATGCAGTCTTTTTTAAATATATAGAAGCTACACTTCCTCAGCACCGCTCCTCCAATAAATACCAGTAGTCCCTTGTGAACCAACCGCTTTACAAAAATCCTATGATTGCAGAAAAGCTCCGTAAAGCTCAACCTTACCCCTAAAATTATAAAAAATACAAAATGTCTCCTTAATTAGCGGCATCCATTAAAAATAATCCCTGTGGTGCAGATATAACCAGCGTCCTGACATAGCAATTAATATTTAAGTAACCTTCAGCACATAATTATGTATTTAACTTCAATATTCTGAGCTAATCTGGAAGTTAACTATGTATTGTTGTACGAAGTAGCTGCTCCTAAATTCTTTCTTCGTATCGACACGCACGACACGTAGGTTGCGGTCGGGAATTCCATTTGAGCCGGTCCAAAACTTAGCTGAAACTTGGACCATTACTGCACTAGTGGTTAGCTCCTTAGTATTGTAGCGCGATGTTATATAGCCTATATCTGTGCCCTGCGGTTTCACCCGCGTAGATAGACCAAACTGCTCGAATGAACAGTACCGTGAATTTCATGCACGTCAAGTAGTTTTATGGCACCATCCAGCAAGGGAATCGCGTTCTCCCATAAAAACTTTGCTACCCTATTTCACCCCCTTAGTGGTTGAATTTAGCAAGATCCCGTCTGTTTTCGTTTTCATTATATTGAGACTCCTAACCCTTGTAAATTCTGTATTTTTGAGCACGGAACTAATATTTATATGATCTACAGATAGTTGTTATTACCAAAGTGCATCCTGCTTCGCCTATTCCGCCAGTGGCGTAAACCGAGTACAAAGATTGTATCTAAAGTATTTCAACATCTTGCTCAGAAATTCGATAGTGGAGCCGTTTAAGTTGCTGTAGAAAATTTACCTTAAAGCGTACGACATAGTTTCGTAATAAAACTTATGACCGACATTCAACATTGAATGAGAATAGATGAAATACCAAAGCGTAGCTGGAGGTTCAAATATACCGTAAAGGTGCGGTCAAACCGAGCAGACTGGACATGGAATAGGTATTAAAACAGCTGCTAATGTCAGGTGTTCGCAGTTTTGCCCGTCGGTAGGCGTAGGCTTATGTAGCTGTTGCTACGAAAAGCCTACGCAGCTACGAGAAGTTTACGACGCTTTCTTCAGACCAGTGTTTAGTTACTTTTCGAAAAATTGACAATTGCTATTTTATTTCGAAATATTAATAATCAAATCATTTTCTAAGGAAGTGGCGAATAATCCTAATAATTTTAGAGCTTCCCTTGCCAGATCTGGATATTCTCATTTTTTTTTGTATCTTTAAAATAATGAATATAATGGAAAGTCGTTATCATAGCTTCTAAATTATTATTTTATTTTTGTGTCTTTATGGTACTAGGGGGTTACCAGAATCTTTCATCCTTTTAAAAGGTCGTGAAATCAAAAAGATTGAAAACACTGCTTTAGATCATTATGGTAACTATTATTCTTACTAAAGTTGACTTTTAAATAAATGTTTACCTTTATATTCATTTAACAGAGGACAATAAAGATTTACAAGCTCCATTTGTAAACCAGAGGGCGTTTATAAAACAGTAGACACATTTACTTGATTTTATTGATACAAATTTCGTGTGACCTGAATTTCAAACAACCAGTGACTTTCACATAAACCCAGACACTCCATAACGTCTGCATATTCCCATTAAACGCAAAATGCCGGTTATTGCCCATAAAACGGTACAATAACATGAAACGACCTCTGAATCCTAGAAATCGATATACTGAGAGTCACTTACTTAGTCTTACTGTAACGTTTTTAGGATTCCGTACCTAATAAGAAAAAAAACGGAACCCTTCTTGGATCTTTGTTGTCCGTCTGGCTGTCTGTCTGTCTATCAAGACCCTTTATCTCGGGAATGCGTAGAGGTATCGAGTTGAAATTACAATATATCAACCATTTACTTAAGTCCATGGCCCCTTAGAGCTGTGAAAAGTCAACCCTCTTAGTGTATACAGTCAAAAGATAGCTTTGTATGGCAAGTTTGTACAGAACCCTCGGTGGTCGAGTCTGACTCGCTCTTGGTCGGTTTTATTTTATTTCCCATGTGAATGCTTCGGGAGCACAGCCTTTCGAATATAAAAAGAATTTTGAAAATTGATCCATACAATCAAATTGAGAAATTTTTCCTGTTTTTGAAGTCGGTTAGATAAATGAAGTCAAAACAAAACAAGTTCAATAGACACAAAGGGCATTCACATCTGGAATAAACCCAGCTGCCCAGTACCACGGAGCGTCTTTAATTCCCTAAGCTACACCTAGCTAATAGTTACTTTAGAACTTCATGGTTTTTTTGCGGATGGGAAATCATCAAATAACTTGTCCCGCTCTGAGCGGAGCAGGAGATGTGTCAGGCTTAGTACTGACTAAAACCCACCCATGCTGCTTCTATTGCCCTTTATGTTCCGGGGCAGCGGGCTCGCCGCGCCCAACGCCCGTGTTTTTGGTGGTTGGGCACAAATTTAGATTCCTAACAACTATGAAGTTGACTCTAAGATGGATGATAAAAAAAAAACAAAACAACGCAGCCCAACCTGGAAGACAAACCCAGGACATTATACTCAGTAGACTAAGGAGGCAGTAACGTTTTTCAATAGACGTAAAAACGTGCTTTTCTCGCAACCTTTTCCCCTAGTTTGTGAAGACAGTTGACGGAACGGGGTAACTAACAATTCGACCTGAAATTCTCAAGTTTTTTTTTAACTTTGTGGTTTTGTATGGTTTCCGAATGTTTTTTTATTACCTAAGAATTTCGTTTTCCATCGAAAACTTTGCCAAGCATCATTCTTACAGTTGTAGAAAAAAACAGTATTGGTATAAGTTTCATGGTCCATACCACACCCTTATATAAGACTACACCTTCCTGTTGTCATCATCCTTCCAGTTGCCTTTCAATCTAACCAGATGCAGCTGAACAATAATACACATGGAGCCTGCTTAACTAACCTCCAAAACCGTGTCTATGGTCGGGCCACTGTAACGACTGTCATGGATTTGAAAATGGCAGCCGAGACCAACGGATTAATGTGCTCGCGAGCCACGGGGGAAACTTAATATAGAATGGGCGGTCTTCAATCCACAGACCAACAACGTTGTTAAGCGTCGATTAAACTGTAGAGCAACTCCAGCGGCTATTATTATTTAGTTCTGAGACCACAACTTTCTGTATCAGTACGCTGTAAAATCACTACATAAAACAAGTCGCTTCCCGCTGTCTGTCTGTCACTAATTACGCTTCGATCTTTAAAACTACGCTACGAATTTAGACGCGTTTTTTTAATTTATATATATATAATTAATAATATAATTTTTAAATACATACATACATATTATAGATAACACAATCACACCCAGACATAGAACAAACAATCATGCTCATCACACAAAGTTTGTCCTGGGTGGGAATCGAACCCACGACCTCTGGCTCAGCAATCAGGGCCACTAACCACTAGACCGACAGGCCCGCCGAAAAAGATCAAGTGTATTTTTTTTGCGTATAGACTTATTTTTTGTATAAAATTCATGGCAACTTCGTTAACTGAATAAACCCTTATTCAGTTTTCAGTGAAAACAAACTAAGTATTCATCCATTTTAATTGTTTACGTAGTTCAGCAAATTATGACAGCTGTCTGTTAAATGCGTGCATTATATTGAACGCTCGTTCGTTGTTGTTTTGTTATCTGTTATTTAACAAAACAACATGTTCATCGGTAACGAGCAGCATTGACGTCTAAAAGCTTTTGGACATGATCTTGCGCGTCAATAGCCATTAATTAATTTCAGAGAGAGAGATATCAAGTGACAACTATTATGTCAAAGTTTTATGTTTGCTTGTTATTGAGTTTTTTTTTTATTTGATTAAGGCGCTGTACAAAGCAAACACGTCGTAAAACGTCTAGATTTTCGTCACAAAGTTAGCCGTATCTGTACATGCCACTAGCCAAAATAAATTACCGTGTATAGTTCAATACATGAAGTAAAGATTTACACAAAAGAAGTTTACAAAAGTGGTTTAGTATTACGAAAAAAAAAAATGTTTAAAAATACCAAGAAAAAAATTTTTTTTCAGCGACAACCATCATTATTTTTATATCTCTAACAAAGAAAATTGTATAGACTAAAGACATATCTGAATTTTTTCAAACACAGAGCTGTTTTTTTTATATTCAATAAAAACTGCAAAATGACCTACTTTTTGGCGGACATGATATTCAAATAAAATCAAACACCGAAATATTTTCGACCTTTTTTCTATTCTTTCGATGCAATACTGTCGTGTACTTGTGTCAGACCATGCCCAGTATGCAGCTAGCGTCACTTCCGTGAATACCTAAAGATTAGCTTATTGCCGCGCCTTAAATGAAAAATTTGCAAATTATTTCTAGTGTTTTTTTACAAAAATGGTGCCCCACTCTAGGAATTTCTCCTATAGAGTAGGTTACAAACATTTAAACCTGTTTATATGTTTTTTCTTGCTGCGATCGAAACCGCGACACGTAGTGCAGTAGTCGACTGCTCAGCCACTGCGCCAACCATGCCGTCATAAACCGTCGGATCCCTTCTAAGCCTAATAGCTAAGTTCTGAGCAATCTATAATTAGCTATGAATGGTCTTCCCTATTCAAACACTATACCGGAAGCCGGTTAATTGTTTCTCTAAATTGTTATGTTCACCCCTACTTCCTAAGGGCTGTAAAAGTTATTAATATTTGGTTGCTATTTTGTAAGAAAACAGTGTTTTCCATTAATAATTTCGACGACAAGTATCCTTTTCCATGGTCCGGAGCGAGAGGGAATAGGAAGCAATCCCCTCCGTTTATGAATAAGGTGAGAGAACCTCACTCGCCCCAGCCGCCGCGAGTGCCGGTCGGGAGCACGAGATGACTCCTGGCCACCATCTTTCTTCTTCTTCTTTTTAGCCTTTTTCGACCATTTTGGTGTAGGCCTCCTTCAATTTCCTCCATTCCTCTCTGTGTTGCGCTCTTTGTGCCCAGTTCAAACCAGCGACTTTCCTCACGTCATCTTTCCAGCGCATTTGTGGTCGTCCTGGAGGGCGCTTTTCACCCCATGGCTTCCATTCCAGGATGCGTTTGCACCAGGACATCTCATTTCGGGCCACATGTCCAGCCCATTTCCATTTGAGGTGCGCTACCCGTTTCGTTACGTCTACGACTTTGCTTTGCTCTCGAAGCCATTTATTCGTTTTGCGGTCCATCAATGACACTCCTACCAGTTTTCTCTCAACCGCCCTCTGGGCTACTTCCAGTCTGTTGATGGTGTCTCGAGTGAAAACCCAAGTCTCAGCACCATGAGTAAGCACTGGCAGGATGCATTGATTGAATATTCTGGCTTTTTGATTAGGAGAGATTTTCATCTTGAAAGCAAAGTCAAGCTTCGAGTAGGCAGCCCACATGAGCCTTATTCGTCGGTGGATCTCGTTATTTTGGTTGTCCTTTCCCATTCTGATCTCCTGTCCTAAGTAGACGTACTTATTTACTTGCTCTATGGTGGTTTGGTCAATAGTAATGTTGATGTTATTACTATCAATATTTGTCATTATCTTGGTTTTGTCCAAGTTCATTTCTAGACCAACTTGTAGTGAGACGTCACTTAGTTCCTGTATCATCACCTGTAATTCCTCAGGATTGTCTGTCAGTAGAACAATGTCATCCGCAAACCTAAGGTTATTCAGTCTAGTACCTGCTATATTTAGTCCACGTTGTTCCCATGACAGTTTTTTAAAAACATCTTCCAGAACAAGAGTGAATAACTTTGGAGAGAGTGTATCTCCTTGCCTGACTCCTCTTTTTATAACTATTGGTTCTGTGGTTTCTGTAAGGTTTACTTTCATCGTCGCATTATCGTAGATGCTTTTGATTAATTTAATGTACCTGTGGTCTATTCGAGCATTTTGTAAGGACTGAATAACTGCCCACGATTCCACACTATCAAATGCCTTCTTGTAATCAATGAATGCAATCCAGAGAGGCATCCGATATTCTGTTGCCTTTTCGATTACAGTTCTCATTGTGAGAATGTGGTCCATGGTGCTGAATCCGCTTCTGAAACCAGCTTGTTCGATGGGTTGGTAGAAGTCAAATTTGTTCGTGAGGCGGATGGTAATAATCTTTGTTAGCAGTTTGTATAGTTGTGGTAGCAAACTTATTGGACGGTAGTTGTTCAAATCCGCTTTGTTGCCTTTTTTGAATAACAGGATAACGCTAGAACATTCCCACTCTTTGGAAACCTTTCCTTCTTCAAGGCATTTATTCAGGAGCTTGTTGAGAACTTGGATCACTGTAACGCCTCCTTCTTTAACCATTTCGACGATTACGCCATCTTCACCAGGTGCTTTATTATTCTTCATCTTCCTGAGGGCATACTCGATCTCCGTGTTTGTTATTTCCGGCACATCTTCTGAGCCAACATTCACAAGTGTCTTAGTTAAGTTAGTTGTTGTGTTGGGGTTTCTAGGTGTATACAATTGGCCATAGTATTCTTCAACGACTTTTAGTAGCTTATGTTTCTCTGTTACTAAGTTTCCGTACTGGTCTAATAATTTTGTGATCTGTTGGCTGCCTATGGAGAGTGCTTTATTAAACACCTTCGGACCTTTATGCTTTTCGATGATAGATTTAACAGTATGTTCGCGATACTCATCGATGTCTTCTTCTACATGTTTTCTCACTTCCTTGCAAAGTAGTTTAAATGTGGCAGTAGTATTTAATCCTTGATTAATTAAGTGCCGTCTTTCCTCTAGCAGTTCTTTAGTGTTCCTTTTTAGTTTTGGGCGGTTATTTTTGCCTTTGGGGGTTATTTCTGCTGCTATTTCACACAGGGTACTTTGCAGGTGTTGGGTGAGTTCATCGATTCCCGAGGTTTGGTTTTCTGTGCTTAGGAGCTTTTCTTGAACTTTCTGTTGAAAGGTATCCTTGTTGATTTTAAGCGCAATAGGATCCACTTTAGTTTTCTTTGCACATATCTTTGAGTAACGCATCAGTTTGGTATTTATGACAACAGTAGCCCGAATGAGGCGATGGTCACTGCCAGTGTTAAAGCTGTTGAGAACTTCTACGTCTTTAATTATATTTTTATGACTACTGAAAATGAAGTCTATTTCATTCATATGTTTTCCACCTGGGGATATCCATGTCCATTTCCTTTCTGGTCTCTTTTGGTAGAATGAACTCATGTGGAAAAGTTTCTGTTGTTCTAAGAAGTTAGTAAGAATATGTCCTCTGGAGTTTCTTGTTCCATAGCCATAATTACCCATAAAAGTCTCAGTGTAGTCTTCTTTAGTTCCAATTTTAGCGTTAAAGTCTCCAGTTAAAATAGTAAATGTAGTTTGGTTTTCCTGTTTACACTTCGAAATATCCTCATATACCGCTTCAACATCCTCGTCCGCTGTTGCGCCAGTAGGTAGATATGCTTGTATAATTTTAAGTGTTACTTGATTTGATATTTTTAAAATTACGTATAGAACTCTGTCTGACATTGAATTAATTGTTAAAATATTATCTTTAAAAGTTTTGTTGATGAGTAATGCTATTCCATGTTCATGTGAGTCCACTTTCCCTCTATAGTATAGAATGTGACCAGTGTTTAATTTGAGGCACCATAATACTTTTAATTTAATAATGCTGCTAATGTCAGTAAGCAACTATTTCGCTTATCAATTACTTTCCCAAACTTCACAAGTTGATAAATGCCCCGTTCCAATAAACAAAAACGACTCGTTTTGCTTACGGATAGTTGTATTTTGTCATAAGTCTCATAGAACTTATGTATGTACCAGTGAATAATATTTTTTCATACAATCCTTACACATTTGTTCGATCTTGATGAACATCCTCATAAAATTGAACGTTGTGTGAACCCTAGCTAGAGGATGGTAAACAAAACTGACCACAGTCCCAGTCTCAGTGATCGATCGATTGATTCGGGCGTAGTCGCGACACGTACTAGTCTAGGAACTGCACTGTGTTTCCTTTTAAGTTTCTGTTGACAGCAATGTGGACGATATACCATTTATATTTATGTATATATATAAATATATATGCTAGTCCTGCACCAGAACCATAGGGGTTAACTCACTAATCTATACTAATATTATAAAGCTGAAGAGTTTGTTTGTTTGAACCCGCTAATCTCAGGAACTACTGGTTGGAATTGGAAAATTATTTTAGTGTTGGATAGTCCATTTCTTGAGGAAGGCTATAGGCTATATAACATCACGCTACGACCAACACGTGCTGAGCAGCGCGGGTGAAACCGTGGGGAACAGTTAGTAAGTATCTACATAAACTTAATGTGGAAGCTGCAGAAGATTTTAAGACTATCTTTGCAATGTATAGTATCAATTCTCTAGTATCGTATAATTATTAAGCCCATATGTGAGTGCTATGTATTATCATTGACTTGACAAAGCCCTGGTGGTTGATAGTGTCATGCTCACTTAAATGTCTCGCTGATGGTGGCGGGCGTGTCGGGTCATTTAGCTCCCTTCAAAATGGTCGAGCTGAATGGGGCTGATCCATACGCATGTTCGTGAACGGGCGCTGTCAGTTGGGACTGGTCATTTTTAGCTGCCACGGTGCCTTTTTAATTTATTTAGATTTTTATATAGAATTTTGTTTTTACTCTGGACGCTCTTACTGTGCACGTCTTTCTACATCGTTCTCACATATTTGTATAATCTCAACACGAATGATGTAAATACGATTTTGTAACAATATTCTAATTTAAAAGAGTGTCCGTGTGGAGTTCCTTGCCTGTCTGTCTTCTGCACAGAGAGCAACGCTTTGGAATGGGCAACTACAGTACTTTCACAAGTTATTATGTCTTGTGACCGGGACTGTAGCTTAACATTTTGTTTTTTTTTTGACATTCAAAAGTGCCAGTAATTGTCAAAATGAAATAAATTTTTCGATATTGATTTTTTTTATACTTGTACATATTTTCATTATTATTTCATGTCTTTTCGTAGTTAGTAACTAATAGTTACTAATATTATAAAAGTGAAAATGAGTTTGTTTATTTGTTCGTTTATTACGTCTTCACGCCTAAATAGCTAAACCAATTTTGATGAATTTTGGTACAGAGATAGTTGAGACCCTGGAGACGGACATAGACTAATCTTAAAGTGAAATAAAAAGTGGATATGAGGGACGAAGAGGAAAAAAAAAGGAAAATATAACTTAGCTATCACAATAAAAAAGGCGCAAGGGCAAAAACTACAGGTAGCAGGTTCCTGCCATTCAAGGAAAGGGAAACTGTGTTACCCTGAGTTTAACGCGAGTGAAGCCGCGGGGAAAAGCTAGTCATAGATAAAATAAATTGACTCTGTAACTACAAACTGTTACAAGTTGAAGGATCTTGTTCTCCCGTTTATGCACTGCAATTCACTTAGTACATCCTAACCAAGGTCCTATTCACTATTCATATACATCAATACTTACACAATAAAACTCCAAGCAAAACATATTCACACCGCATAACAAGGTCATTGTGATTTTATATAAACTCAACGTTAGTAAATTGCACTTCATTTAGTCACCCGCATATAAAACGTTCAGAACAACCCGCCAACCGTCACGAAACCGTCCGCTATACATTTATTTGAACATGGACCATCAGTACAGCCCTTTCACAGATGGTTAACGTCTGAAAGCAGCAACCCAATAACAACCCTATGCTAATAAAAATAAAAATCACTGTCATTCGGCAGACTTGTCAGTGTCTACAACCGAACAACAACCTTATTCCGGCGGTCATAAAGATCAGTGTCATTTTGACAATGCTGCCAATCGAAAGTATACGTACTGTGAAACAACAGTAGTGATTTTAGTGTCGTGCAACATGCAAGATGTTATGTCAGTTTATGTGACCTCGTCATGTGTTATGTTTTGAGTACTTATTAACCTGAAGCTTGAAGCATGTTGATGTTAGTTTTAATTATAATTTGTATCCAAATATTAATGCTAGATATTTCTATCTAACCATAATACAAAAATAAATCACAAATATTGTTGGTAAGCGCATAACTTAACAACGCAAACAAACAATTTAAGCAATTCTATTTTTTAAATATTCGTTGAAGTCCAGGGATGGCTCTTACAGCGAAAAAAAAAGCTAAAGGCAGTATAGATTTTTGTGTTGTTTAGGTAGGTAGGTGAAAAAAAATGCAACGCATGCTGGGGCAGAGCTAGTTTTAAATAAAAACATCTGAAACAAATGAAGTCTATTGATAGCTGCTGAGCCCTGGGTTCGGACAGTGATATTAGGTTTGTCCATCAGCAATTCCACAGTATAAGTCCGGATTTGTGCCCGATTTATAGCAATAGGCTTGTCCCTTCGATGAACATGGGTCTTAAGCATAACTAGCGAAATGTGGGTGTAGGTACTATTAGGTACACCTCTAGCTTTACAAGCGTAATGTTATGGTATAACATTATATTTCATGATAAGCTTGATAAAAAGCTTCAAGTTTAAACCTTCAACTAAACTGTATAAAAACCCGGCCAAGAGCGAGTCAGGCATGCGCACCGAGGGTTCCGTCGAAACTTGCAACATAAATGACCATAATGTTTGGAGTGCTTAGACTTAGAGGGTTGATCTTTCACAGCACAGACTTAAATATATGGTTTTAATTTCAACTCAATACCTCCAGGCGTTCCTGAGATAAAGAGTCTTGTCAGACAGACAGACAAACAGACAACAAAGTGATCCAATAAGAGTTCCGTATTTTCCCTTTATAGTAGACTAGCTTTCGCCCGCGGCTTCGCTCGCGTTAAATTCGGTATAACACACCAAGCAGACCTGCAGTTTTTGCTCTTGCGCCTGATTGATTTGTAATAGCAACGCTAAGTTTTCCCTTTTCTTCCCTCGTTCTCCCTCATATCCCACTTTTTTTAAATAAAAATTAGCCTATGTCCGTCTCGCGGTTCCCAACTATCTCTGTACCAAAACTCATCAAAATCGGTTTAGCCATTAAAGCGTGAAGAGGTAACAAACAAACAAATAAACAAACAAACAAACTCACTTTCGCTTTTATAATATTAGTAAGGATTAAATCTGGCTGACATTTAGTAATCCACTTTCAACGATACTCGGCGGTACCTTGACATGAATTTCGCTCGCCTTACAGTTTTCTCTAAAAGATTTTATCTTTAAAATCTCCACTGTTGCAGTGTATTTTCTATATTATGTTAGAAATTGTTTTATGAGGTCGTGCTACGAGTTTTCTGATGCCCCCAGGCTAAATGCGGTCGTATCTTTACTTGATATAGTGGTACTTTTTTCTTATGAAGGTTGGCTTTCCGGATCTCGTAGTTGCTACGAAAAGCGTAGCGCTCGTAGCAAGCTCGTGGTCATTTCCTTTATCGCTACGAATTCCTTTCTTGCACAGAATGATAGCTATGGGAAGGAAAATACGTGGTTGTTTTTCTTTAGTACTATGTTGTAAATAGCAGAAAATGTAGTAAAACGTTGAACCTAGCGTGTCTGTAGTTATTTCTTTCACAAACGTTACAACCTTCGTTACCATATTATTTTCTTAGATATAATTCGCTTATACAAGATTTCTATTATGATAACACGAGTTCAAAGTTAACAACCTCTTTTGAGTAACAATCTGATACACAATCATGTAGGCACCTAAAAGAAATGTAGCATATATAGGTCATTGAACTATCGCGTTTCAGCTACGTCCTATTTTACGCTACTAGAAGAATCAACTCGGTTGACATGGCAATAGAGTGTAAATTTGAATAAATCTTTAGGTTAAAACGTCACATCGCATGCAGTGTAACATTATTGACTCGATACCGATACCGTAAAAGACTTTGTTAACATTTAGTAGTTGCAAATTGTTAATCAGCCGTCTTTTCTAGAGTATCAAGAAAGTCCTTTGAAACTCTAGACATGACGGCTTACACGAGTTGCTGTGAGGGTGATTGCTTAATCTTAGCAAGGATTTCACTCAGGCCTACCAATTTGGGTACGTATCAAAATCCCGAAAGTTCATAATACCTATGATTGAAATACCGACGTCCAAAACACCGAAATTCAAAATACCGAAAGTTTGAAATGCCGATAGTCGTTATATCGAAACACAAAATACCGATGTTCAAATACCCGAAGGGACGAAATACCGATGGATAAAATCCATCAGCGAGTGAAGCGATCTCGGTACCTTAAGGCACTCCGACACGGACAGGTTAGGTTAGAACACAAACTCCGCCACACCCTTCGTGGTAATTTTTTTTGTAAACCCTAGAGCCCTAGTACTTCAGTAGGCTCCGACTACGCTTTTTTGGCAACTTTTAAGTGTTTTGACCTAACCTGGTTTACAAAACATCGTTTTTCTCAGAAACGGTGGCAATTTCGGGATTTTGTACTTCGGGATTTTAAACTTCGGGATTTTAAACTTTCGGGCAAATGAACTTTCGGGATTTAACTTTCGACCAAACAACCATTCGGCGTTTCAATTATCGGGATTTCGTCTATCGGTATTTCAAAATTCGGTCTATTAAAATTCGGGATTTTGATACGTACCCACCAATTTTCCCCACTAGTGGGAAAAAGTGATGATGTCTCGTTGTGAGGTCAATGTTTTTTTGTAGTAGCTCTAGCGAAATTAAACATATTATGACGCATGATTTTAAAAATCCACTTTGACCCACGGGCAGGAAAAATTCTGAGCAGGTCAGGAATGAAACAAAGGCTTAGGTATTAGTTTAATATTACGTTATGAATTTCACAAGTATTGCAAACATATTGAAACCGATAACATAGTTGAGAGTGACTTAATGGGAACACTTCGATTCAGTTTATTATTGACACTTGGTTTGTACAGATTAATTTTATAGGTACCACATCTCATAAGATTTATATAGTGTTACACAGAGATACTAATTCTGAGGGTTACACTAGATATGGCTCGTCACTAACAGTTGGGTGACATTGACGTTACCATACTAAATTAATTAACTTTATATTATTAGAATTTACTTAACGAATGCGACACAAGGAAAGCTTCAAAATAAAGCACATCAAAACCAAATATATCGGCAGAGTGTATACCTTTGCCTGCCGACCCACATTTGACGCACAAGAGCTTTTCCGTTTTCCGTACAGCCTGAGCGAAATAAAACCTATAACGTTTGTTTCAGAGATGGAAATCGTGCCCGAAGGGAAAAACTTTCGATTGGTAACAGAAGACGAGCTCCCGGCTGTGGCCGATATCTTAGTGCAGTATATGCCTGAATCTTTAAAGGTAACTTTTAATGAGATTTCACTTCAAACGGTTTAAGAATTGGTAAGGAAAGATTTTTCGTTAATATTTGTCGATTTAAATTATTTTGTGTTGTGACAAATTGAACTTTCAAAATTACTGTAAGCTATTCGTTGTGTGCGCGATGACAGCGCCCCTAGTGGCCACAACTATTCAGGACTTGTCAGAAGTAGTTGGTATTTCTACTTGGATCTCAGCATCACAGTTATTATTTTGAACGTACCTATTACAAATAAATGTTGTTTCTTTCAACTCGAACTGATTATAAATATCTGCTTGGCATCCTTTATCGGCCATCATAGTAAATTCCCTTTCATTTACTTTAGTAACTGTTTCGATTGGTAACTGATTCTGTTCGTATTTTCCAATAAATGGTTGATCCGGATATCTTCGTGTCATAAAACGATTATATCTAGCAGTGACCTGAGAATGGTCAATTTTCTTACACCGATATATTGACGGGAATATTGTTGGAATATATCTAGGACTCGCCTCTGCGTCTGACTTTTTGCCTCCAATAAAATGTTCACTGCATATTGTATCATGTCGTTTTGGGTGCCATGGGGACCCATCAGCAGTAAAACAAATAAAAAAGGACTGTAATTTTGGAACGCTTATTATTATTACCAGCTGTTCTCCGCGGTTTCACCCACGCTGCTCAGCATCTGTTGGTCGTAGCGTGATGTTATATAGCCTATAGCCTTCCTCAAAAAAAGGACTATCTAACACTAAAAGAATTTTCCAATTCCAACCAGTAGTCCCTGAGATTAGCGCGTTCAAACAAACAAACAAACTCTTCAGCTTTATAATATTAGTATAGATTATACTGTACTTGGTTAAATTTCTTACTTTATTCTCTTCACAGCAGCTATCCATTTTTGTCTTTGCTGTAATGTCCACTTTGTTTTTCTCATTGTTTTTACAATTTACGACACAGCATGTACTATGACCCATATCGCAAATTTTTACGTTTTTACTTAAAATTATAAAGGAAGTTATGATAATAAAGCAATTTGACACATGACAGCCCAGAATTAATTCACATTTCTGCCACGTCGTGCGCTACGATCGATTTGCCATTCCCAACCACCCACTTCGCACATAGTCAATACTGTTACGGAAAAGTTACGAATCGGCCTTGGACAAATATTTCGAAGTATCTGTAATGAGCGTCAAAAGCAAAGTGAATAACAAAGCCAGCCTGCAATCTGTTCGTATCGGTGAGCTTAACCCAAGAAGAGTCACTCGATCTTATATTTTGGTGTGCTGTAAAGTATGAATTGACGAATCGACGACACGGTTGGCGCAGTGGCTGAGCGATCGACTGCTGCGCTGTGTGTCGCGGGTTCGATTCCCGCACGGAACAAATATTTGTATGACCCATAGGGAGTTGTTTCGGGTCTGTTTGTTTGTGTATGTGAGTTTAAATGTTTGTTAACGCACTCACGATACAGGAGAAATTCCTAGTGTGGGCAACGTTTAAAAAACTATGTTGTACTGTTACACACCAAAGTATGAATTATGGTGTACTGTACACGTGTGTTTGCAAACATCAGCATAATTCCGAAAACAATTATTATAAAAATAACATGAACATTAAACACTTTTAACAACGAATGTATTTGTCTGCTTGTTTCTAGTTTCATCAAACGATTCAAACATATCTAAACAACAAGGTGTGGGACTTCCATTTTTATGTAGCGAAGAATTGGCCCGAGGATCCGATCGTTCTACACTTCCCCGGCTGTACTAGTACGGTAAGAACTATTAATTATTTTATTAGTAATGCTCCCTACAGAAGAAATCCTATTCCCCAAGCAGTCATTGGAAAGATTAATTAAAAAGGGATGTAAATAGACCCTTAAAAAAGCCGCAAGATACTTGTTCCCTCCGTCATATTTATTTCTTAGCTGATCTTAAATATGTGGTTTTAATTTCAACTCGATACCCCTAAGCGTTCCAGAGACAAAGGGTTTTGACAGACAGACGGACAGCAAAATGATCCTATAAGACTTCGGTTTTTTTTTCCCAAAAACAAAATTAAAATAAATTGTGTGTACTTTACCCGGTTTCCGTTTTGAAGATTAAAGGACTCTTGAACTCGATCGATCTTGATTTGATAATTCGATCCCAATTTCCAATTGACATAAAGAACGAAATTATAAATAGACCATTCATTCCCAAAAGCAGTAATTTCCAAGAAGAAACATCCGCAATTTGGCGGGCCACGGTCTTAATACCTTAAAGAGTTTCGTTTTTATTTGCTAAGAGAAACTAAAATTAAATACAGAAACTACTCGCGTCCATGTTATGTCAAAGCCGTACATTAAATTATTCAAAAGTGACCTTTTGTGCCTCAGTAAGTACCAACTTCGAGACTAAAATTGAAGTGGTTACTGCTGCGATGCTGGAGCGTCTTATTTTCTCTGCTGCTCGAGAAATATCAATTTAATTAATCTTAGGCTTATGTTTTAGCAAAAGGGCCTGCCAGGGTCAACACCTGCCGCGATTACGGGTAGTTCGAAAGAGATACCACGGCCCCGGAACGCAAAGAGCAAAAGTGGTTGAGTGTTAGTCAGTAATAGTCACTATGACACTACCCCCAAGTTATTTGATGATTTCCCATCAGTGAAAAAAAAGCCTAGTGTTTTGAGATAGGTCAGCGTTGCTGTTCATCATAAATAGGATGCTGGACCTAGTTCGTACATTATTATTTCTGTTATTTTTTTTATTAAAAAATAAAGAAAGTTCACTAAGATCTATTTATGTGTAGCATATTTATAAACGATTTTCCAATTTTCTCAAAGCAACAATCAGTGGTTTCACCCGCTGTTCAGCTCCTTAAGTAGGTAACGTTGTGTGATGTAAGCGGTATTTTTTTTAGGGTTGGCAAATCATCAAATAACTCTGGCTGACTAAACTCATCCATGTTCCTTCTTTTACCCTTGTGTTCCAGGGCCGTGGGAAGTATCTCTTACGAACAAACCCGGTAGGATGTTAGTAATTTAAAAACATATTCACATTATTCTAAAAGCCTTTCTAATTAAACCATGTTGGGGACATCGTTGGATGTTCCAAAGTCTATAACAGACATTGGTAAAAACAGTTTTTGTTTTTATATATCGAAATCTATATCCGAAAAAACATGAAACCCACAGGAACTGATTAAACCAGATATCCACATAATTCATGTAAACGAAACTGTTATTAATTTACGTAAAGGTTAAGGCTTGCTGCTATTTTAATCCATAAAACGTTCCGGAAATGAGTTTGAAACGTGACGTTTGCGAGTTTACTCACACTACAAACAAAGAAAGTCACAAAGGCTCACTTTTGAGAACACGCTATTATGAACTTCCGTACGATAAAGTAAATGGTAGGTAGGTATAAATATACCTGCTCGAAAATGAAGAAAACGAATTTTCTCAGTTATAAGACGTAGCTAGATCGATTTTTCGCCCCCGTGTACGCTTATACTTTAACTGTCATCGATGTCGTTCGAGCCGTTTTCGAGAATGTGATTACAAATATTGTTCATTTATTTAATGGTATAAATAAGATATAGGATCGTTTTTTTATAGGTAAAGGGCAATTTGCGTGCCAAAAAATAAGTTATATGATCCCAAAAGAATGTGTTATGAAATTTTTTCGTTGAAGTTACAATGTGTGAAGATGAAGATTTTATCTTGAAACAACATTCGCTACTTTAAGATGAGTAAGACTTGTTTCTCAATAGTATAGCTTCTAAAATACTATGTATATTCATGGATACGTAAAACGTTAATCTGTGGAAAGCAAGAAATTGCTTAGGGTATACTATACATTAATTTCACGGCTCGTGACTTCAAGAAAAAGTCGCCATGACAGAGTATTTTGGTATCGTACAACTTAGTTTCTGACTTGCAGATTGCCTTTTTCTGGTTTCAAAAAACATAATTACCTTTTTCTTAAAAAACAATCACCAAAACGTTATCATATATTCGTGTTCAGATGCTGTACCGGAAAAAAAATAAGCTAGTTTCCCAGCCTGTTAAATTTTAGCCTGGTTAGATTTCGCTACGTCACGTTATCTTCTACTTTTCAGCTATCGTTTCTTTCCGGAACTTCCATGTTTGGTTGAGCGGTTGAACTTGTGCTTGAGGGCTGTCTCCGATTGGGGAGATGCCAACTTGGTCAAGTTCAATGCTGCTAAGACCCAGGCGTGTCTGTTCTCCGCAAAGAGGAGTGAATTTCAACCTGCTCCTTCTTTTCGTGATGTAACCGTGCCAATTACCGACCATATTGAGCTTCTTGGTGTAACGCTTACATCTACCCTCAATTTTGGTCCGTTCATCGAGGCTAAGGCTAAACTGGCTGCTAAGAAGTTGGGTATCCTAGCAAAGGTGAGACAGTATTTCACACCGGAACAGTTGCTGAACTTATATCAAGCGCAAGTTCGATCGTGTGTGGAATACTGTTCTCATCTCTGGGACGGATCCGCCAAATACCAGCTTGAAGCGCTAGAGTCTATACAGAAACGAGCCAAGACGCTCATCGACAACGACGCGCTGGTTGAGTCAAAGCTCCAGAGCCTGGAGCATCGCCGACGCGTTACCAGCCTTTCGGTTTTCTATCGGTTACATTTCGGAGAGTGTGCGATGGAATTGCACAGCCTAATTCCACCAAGCCCGTTCCATCATAGGACTACAAGACGTACGGCGATGCGCCACCGTTACATGGTAGACATCCCACCCACACGCACTAAACGGTTTGGGAATACCTTCATTGTGCGTACTGCTAAGGAGTGGAATTCCCTGCCGGAGTCTGTATTTCCTGACAGCTATAACCTGGGGGTCTTCAAGTCAAGAGTGAATAAATTATTTCTAGGTAAGCGTGCTTCATCGTCGACCACATCATCACTTACCATCAGGTGAGATAGTGGTCAAACGCGAGCCTATCAATAATAATAAAAAAATTAAAAATATACAGTGAGCAGTCCAAACCTTTCCTTCGTGCCTTAGATATTGCCTTTGCAGCAAGCTAACGACCAATATCACCGGTGTTTGCAGCTTGCTGTTCTACATACATTATTTAACTACGCTCTGTGTCTAGAAATCCCTGAGGGAATGGGGCAGCACAAAGAAAAGCTAGTTTTCTTTTGTTTTCGAAAAACAGTTCAAAGCTTTATAGTTTACTGAGAAATAAAAGCTTTACATTCTGATGTAACCAAGAGTTTGAGATTTGTTTTCAAAGTCGGTGAAATCGTTAGCCTTGTCGATATAATAGTCACAAAGGGGCCAAGAGCTAGGCTCTTGGAAAGTCGAGTGATCATGAAAACTGTTGCAAAGCTTTCTTATACATACTTGTAAAGCCATAGCAATTGAGATTTAATAACTTCATATAACGATACAATTACCGCAATTTCCTACTCCGCAAATTAACTAATTTCGACAACAATACCACAGAAATTGTTGCCGTAACAACTTATTTCGTCTCAATTACAATTTCTTATGAAGTACCTACTCAAATTGGGAACTGGACCAAGAATCCGATATCCTTAGTATTATAAAAATACTACGTCTCCGTTACAACGATATTTAAGATGGCGTCGTTTCTTACTTACAACATCACTTTTCTCGTGACGTAAGCGGCCACGAGAGCTCGTCGCCACGAGTGTTTCTTTGCCTAGCAAAACTTTAGAGTTCACTTACAAACGCTTGAAAGATGAGTGTACCTAATAGTACACCCACAGTCGGTTTCCAGTCTAACCGGATAAAGATGAATACCAGGTTTTACATGGAGCGACTGCTTATTACTGGGTAGTGCGATATCCCTTGGTAAGACTGATCTGACTTTCAAAACAATGACAAGTTGTAACGATTGTCAAAGATCTACAAAGGACGGCCGGGAACCACGACATTTTTAAATCATCAAAAGCTTACCCCGCTCTCGTCGGAACGGCGGGAGTGTCAGACTTTTACTGATTTTATGTTCCGGGGTCGAGGTATCTGTTTCGAACAACCCCGGCAGGCAGAGGGCCTGGCAGGCCCCTCTACTAGGGGACAGACGGCTTAACATCCTTTACGAGCCACGGAAAAAACTCGGTATGTTATGGGTGGTCACCCATCCACAAGCCAGAGGACTGACGTGAGTGGCTTAATTTATTTAGCCACGAGCTTAAATCTGTCTTCTGTCTGTCTAAGTTTACCCGAGAGACGATTCAGTTAGGCGATTTGTCGATTCTACAGTTATTTTAGTTTTAAGTAATCGACAAAAAAGAAGGATTTGCCTAAAATATAGGGGATTAATACCCTTTTGGAGTATCGTCAGACCGTTTTAGGAGCCGAATTTAAGGATTGTTACACTGGTTCACGCGAATATTTTTATCCGTTAAAAATAAAACTAAGGTGAAGTAACAATAATCTTGATATCTCGCCCGAATTCCTCCAGACTAAAACTGATAAGAGATGATAAAGTGACTCAGTTTTTACTAATATCAAAAGTTTAAAATTGATAGCTTAAAGTTTTTGGGGTTCTATTCAAATCGCGAAAATCCCTGTGTGACTTATTTATAATAATCGTAATGATCATTAGCGTATCGCTTGTAAATGTTTAGATTATTTTGTAACTAGATAGACCCAAAATTGGTCCATTCAAACGTCTTTTAGGTTTGAAAGGACTAATTCTGTGTCTATCTGATAATTCCAGGGTGACAGATAATTCTGAGATCGACTTATGGGAACAGGGTTGCCGTATCACATGGGACTTAAATTTAATGACGTAAGGGAAATTCTGCCAAATATTTCGAAGATTATGCTACCAACAGAGGCAGTTAATTCAATCTTAAATCAATTTTAATATTTCCCGAATAAATAGACTTTTATTTGGGGATAAGACCGGGGGGTCTAGGTTTATTTACTATTGGACTTTGACCACACTAAAATCACCGAAGTGGTCACAAATCGCACTTAAGAGGAGGCACTGTTTGCTCTTAATAGTCCTGTCTGAAGTCCCCTCTGTGCAACACCTGTTAGGGCACATTCCGACGACTCGCGGCCAACATAGATGCGGGTCTGTGGACGGTGAGCAATGGGTAGTTCACGGTTCGGGGAAGTTATTTGATGATTTCCCATTCGCAAAGAAATAAAAAAGTCACAAAGCCCTGGAGCGACTATGGGGTCCCTGAGCCTCGCTGTGCAAATATACTCGGCAGCTCGTAACCAAAGTGCTACCGGTAATCTCTGAGGTTACTCGGTAAACGCGAAGCGTCCCCACTCTGAACGCCCGTGACTTCTTCGGGGATGACACAACAGACTAGAGGTAGTCATTTCAATTCTTAATTCAAAAGCAGTAATTCAATCTTAAATCAATTTTAATCAGTCCGCGAATTAATAGACCTACTTTCGCTAAACAAATGCCTACTTCATAAAGACATCAAGGCCGCTAGCTGAGCTCGGCTTATGTGCCTCTCTTAACGCCCTCTTAATTACATAAAGCAGTCAAGCGTGCACGATAATCCTCCAAGTCTATCTAGACTGAATTCTATACCTACCTATAAACTTAACTCCGTGGACCAAGATGGGTTTTAAGCTGTTTAAGTCTTTTTAATTCGCTTTTATAAACTTCTTTCTTGAATTTAAATTTGACTCGGTTTCAAAATTTACATATATACTAGCTGTGCCCAGCGGTTTCACCCGCTGCTCACTTAGGGGTATGTAAAATAGATGTTGGCCGATTCTCAGACCTACCCGATATGTACACAAAGTTTCGTTTGAATCGGTCCAGCCGTTTCGGAGGAGTATGGGAACGAAAACTGTGACACGAGAATTTTATATATTAGATTTAGTTTTGATGACAATGACGTGACTAAGCTAACCGTTAGCTTAGTCACGTCATTCTAATCTTCGTAATCACCGGCGAAAAAATAGGTATAAGATCTATTTGATAGTTTTGAATTGTACAAAGCAAATTATATTAACATACACTTATGTCAATCAAATTTACTATGAAATAAGTTTACCCGCATAGTAAAAATATACCCTTCCAGTTTACACAGTTTGATATAAAAAAATAAAATTATAAAGTTTTATTTTAATTAGAGACCCGCCCGGCTTCGCACAAATACTTCCTTACTGTATTAACAGGAACTCGTTCCATGTAAGAGGTATTCCAGCTTTACATAGAAAATGAAATTAGAAACTTACCCCATACACGCCTTGTCTACTAATGACGACTCATGGGACACGAAACTATTATGATACGCTAAGCTAATGTAGATAATGTGGCGCTTCAACAAGTTTTAATTACATTATAATTGATTAGGTCTATCATTTTCTTATGAAAGGACTTCATCATATACGACGATACGGTTGGCGCAGTGGCTAAGCGTTTGACCTCTGCGTACGTGTTGTGGGTTCGATCCTCGCTTAGAACAAATATTTGTATGGCCTACAGATACTTGTTCCGGGTTTGACTGTTTGTGTATGTGAATTTAATAGTTTGTAAACGCACCCAAGATAAAGGAGAATTTCCTGGTGTGGAGCACCGTTTATAATTGTATAATATATTATATTTAATGTATAAAATTTTCGTGTCAGGCTGGACCGAGCTTTGATTCTTATGAAATTTTGTGTGCATATCGGGTACATCTGAGAATAGGCCAACATCTACATATTTTTCATACCCCTAACTGACAACGGTGGTCTGAACAGCGGATGAAACCGCTGGGCACAACGAGTATATATATATACTGCCTAGTGTTCGCAATCGCAACTGTTGAGAATGAGGTTCTGGGGTCGATTCCCGGATCAGGCAAATTGTTATTCGGTTTTCCATCAGCAATGTTTCAGTAGCAGCCAGTCTAGATTTGTGCCCAATTGATGGCAATAGGCTCGCCCCCTATTATATAGGACTTAAACATAACTAGCGAAATGTGGGTGTACTATGGGATGTAAACTTTATCATTACACCAAACGAAACATTTGGTTAGCGAGTTTGTCGATTGGCGACTGACCATCGCTAATCGCTAATCCCTGAACACTCGGCATTTTAAAGTCCTAGCTAAGCATTCATGTAAAAAAGACAGAAAATTATAGGTAAAAAAAAGAAAAGAAAAAACGTCTTCTTATCTTTCTACCTCATTAGTTATTTATCCGTGACCCTTTCATATCTACGGATAAAAGTTGTCATTTACAAAGTGATATTTGGTATTTTCTTCGGTTGGTAACGATAACAAAAATAGCTCGTCTAGATAAAAAGAATAATTTCTAGGTACTACATCTTGATCCTGACCTTTTCGAGACGAACCTAATTTTAGACACAATGCTCGTTTGATTGCCCACCGACCAGACAGACATCGTAAAACGAAGGTTCTTTGTGTGCTAAACTTTTCTTAATTCACCTGAGAACTGCGTAGACACTAATTATTTTATTATTTTTATACCAAGCTCTATTGTAGTAATAGAACGTCAAATAATTGTGTCTACTCGTCTTTCAGATTTCACTTTGATAGGTAGTTAAAGATAGATTGGCTTCCATTTTCTCCGTAGTCCATTGATCGTCGTCATTAAAAGCTCGTAGCGTCGCGTCGTAGCGCATCGTAGCGCTCGTAGCTATATTATTTCATAACAAAATAGCTTTGGTTAACGGCTACGCAAAAATCTAAATATTTTTTTCACATATTCCTTCATGGGCATTTAGAAAACATCGAGAAGAACTAACTCCTTGCTGTTTGTTTATTTGTTTGTTACCTCTACGCCTAAATGGCTAAACCGATTTTGATGAATTTTGGTACAAGATAGTTTAACCCTGGACGGACACAGGCTATTTTTTAAAAATAAATGTGAGAAATGGGTAGCTCACCGTCCGTCCGTCGATTGACGACAGGTCGTGTCGACGCGACGGCGCGTTCGTGTTTCACGCGCGCCTCAAAGAGATGTCAGCAAATCAGAGGGGCTTGCCAGAGCCTCCGCCTGCCGGAGTTGCGGGTTTTTCGTTTTTTTTTTTTTAAGAGATACCGCGGCCCCGGAACGTAAAGGGCAATAGAAGGAACATGGGTGGATTTTAGTCAGTACAAGTCTGACATGCCGCCCAGAGCGGGGGAAGTCATTTGATGATTTACCACCTAAAAAAAAGGGCAAAAACTACAGGTAGCAAGTTCCTGCAAATCAGGAAAGGGGAACCGTGTTACCCCGAATTTAATGCGAGCGAAGCCGCGGGCAAAAGCTAGTAAAAAATAAATCTGACAGATAAACGATGAGTCGTAATCAATGCCAGCTTGTCAATCGGGTAGACACGTCATAGCAACGAACGTTAGTTATTCAGTCCGACAGCTTTCAGTAATCCATGTTGACCTAGATATCTAATTACCTTAATGACCTAAATGATATGGTAGTTAGTGGAGCTTTTGAGCTGAACTTAATCGGGTTTCAGTCTTGTATTACGACAATTTTGGGCCCCAATGCTGGGGCTTAATGCTTTATCAGTGGAAATTACAAAAACTAGATGGCGGTAGTAGAAAAGCCATACAGCACTTCAAAACACAAGCTCAACAAAATTATCTGTCCTGGCGGAAAAACACAGAAGTAATATAAATATACTGAGTTCTTGACACGCAATGCCACCTTAAACTGGTATCTTTAAGTGGCCATACTATTACAAACGATAGCCTTAAAATCCTTTGCCAATTTTACAATGTGACGTTGATTTGTTTATTAATCTTTCCAGCCGAACAAAACAACATACGAGAGCGTGACAGTGTTCTGCCCTTCGGAGCGCGCAGAGTTGGTGGACCTTCTGACTTCAGAGGAAATCCTCCTAGACCTGACCCAGCCGCTGTACCTGAACTTCACTCACGAGGCTATCGTCAATCGATTCGAGAGGCGCTATGAGGCGCACGACAAGATTACTGGTGACGTCTACGTCTGTGATAACCCACCACAAGATGATAGTACTGAGGGGTAAGGCGAATCTCTCTAAAAAACCATAAGGGCAACATTCGAATAAAGGCTTGATGCAGAGCACTAAAGAACTACAAGCTTATTAACTATCGATTATTTATTTTTCACCTTTATGTTTAAAATACTTTAACCATACTCTAGTTCTGAAAATACTTGTTAAGGTCGATTATAAATTATTGTAAACACAGTTAAAAACATGATTGCAGATTGCCATCGGACGTGGAGTTAGTTCGCTTGCAGCCCGAGCACATGAAGGCAGTTCACGACCTGTATCCGGCGAGCGACATAGAATGTCGCGAAGTGTTCGAGAAACTGGTCGCGGAACTGCCAGCTTACGGCATCTTCGTCGAAGGGAAGCTAGCCGCCTGGATGGTCCAGTCATACTACGGTGCCATGTTCTCCATGCAAACTAGGCCCGAATTCCGCAGGAAAGGTTACGGAATATACTTGGCCCGCCGTCTCACCAAAGAAGTTGCCGCCCGCGGCTACAAACCCTTCGTCGTCATTCGTCCGGAAAACGACGCATCCCGATCTCTGTACACGAAGCTCGGCTTCGAGAAACGTTTCCGAACGGTGCGCGCCGTTTTGCGTCCCCGCTAACGCGTTAAAGTTGATCACTAGCAGATTTTATTTTTTTAAGACTTTTGAATAAAATCAATTTAGCTTGCGATCTTTGATCGCCTAGAGAATTTTAGTAGTAGCTTTAAGATGGGGCGGCTAGTGCTCTCGGTCCGACCCGAGTCGATACGACAGGTGTCAGCTCCGTTGAGGCGCTTGTACTGGCAGAGGTCATCCGCGCGAGCCCTGAGCAGATCAGACTGGAGGGCTCCAGGTGACCGGTACAGACCCGGCTCTGAGTACAAGCCCTCTTAGACTTCTATACATAGGGCCTCTGCGATATTTTTCTGCCGTTAGCGTTTTTAATCTCCTAGTATCTACTTCTTGATATTGACAACGAATGGCTTTCTTGTTGGGCATTTCATACAAGTCAGCCTACATTTTGATACATATATAGCTGATGCCTCATCACGCTTCCAGTCAGATTCGAGAGCTGTAGCCGTTTGCTGCGTTCTCTGGCGCTAGCCTAGTTAGATCTCAACAGTACTAGGATTCACCTGTAGCTACTTGGACCCCTGACATTTAATGATCCGTCAGCCTCGTTACGTCAAACGGTACTCTTTCTTTGGCTAATACTATTGGAATAACGACAATAAAACCAATTGAATCTTATCGTACTCTACCTCACCGTTAGATTGTCTAGACGTTTCCTCGGCTAAGTTTTAACAAATCTCTTTCAACATTCCTTGTATTATAATAGTATGGCTATCACCGAAACAAATGCCGCGGTGACGTGTGGGGTCTCAGAATCCTATAAATGTATCGGGGCTCTAGTTCTTGTGAAGCTGGTCAATCTACTCATTTAGGCGAACGCTTCATTACCACTCGTTGATCGAGCGGAAACTGTTCTGTCTCATGGTTTATAAAATTTTTGGGACCCGTTATGATCTGTGTGATAAAAAAAATGTTAGCGTATAACATTGACGTACTTGAAAATGTATAAAAGTACATGAGAAAGATAGGTTGCCGTCGTTGCACCCAGTTTGCACTATTCGAAAAGTTTAATCAAGCACCTCTTAAATGACAAACGCGATGAATATAAAAAATATGACAAAAATAATAAACCTTAAAAAAGGATCACTTTAATTTCGTAATGTAAATGAACAAGCGTATGTAAGCAATGGCGGGAAATGACAATTATTTTAATTTATAATTTAAGTTTAAAAATGTGATTGCTAAATCATCTTAAACAATAAATAAACTTGTTGTCTAGATATTTTCATAAAAGTAGAGTTAAATATTTAAACTGTGACTAGTTTTCAGTTAGTTATTATTACTTTTTATAAATCAAGTACATGGAAAATCATTTAAAATTTGATACGAAAACGTAGATAGGTAGGTATTTTAATACGGGAATGTATTTTACGATTATATCGACGTATCTAATGAATAAAACGTTTGCTATTCTTATGTATACCTGAATATTAATTACTTAGAATTATTAAGTTAATCATCGATTTATTAAGTAACTTATTACGGATATTATTGTGTGATATGATAATATTTATTGCTTTTTGAATATTTTTATTAATTTGGCCAATTTGTAGTATTTATTCTGTCTTCCTAAGGCATTATATTAAGTATGACGGAGAGCTCTTATGACAAAAGCGGGTAGTGTACCTAAAATGAACTCGTTATTAAATTATTAATAAAAATTATGACCAATCCCTTTTTATTTTATTGTGTACATTGATCAGAAAATGCACTTGCAGCCTTTTTCTTTTTAAGGTAGCACTGGTTTATCCAATGAAATGTTTGTTAAGGGCCTGAATTTGTAAAATTAAGTATTGCTCAATAATTGGAGCTTCCAATTATTAAATTCCGAAATTAATTGCCAAATTATTGATTGTGTATTGTTCTTGCATTTTATTGATATATTTAATTATTAGAGATTGTGCTTGTCTTTGTTTGTGTCAGAGTTATTCCAACTGGATACTTATATGATAAAGAATTTGATATTACCTACTGTGCATTGTTTTATCACCTACGATGTTTTCCTTATCCTACAGATGGTGTGCGACAGTCAATTGGAAAATGTTCAACTGTTTATCTGAAAATATACACTCATACCATGCAATCATGCTAAAAGCTTTCCTACATACATGTCGAATAAGTAGATCGAGATTTCTTGAAATTATTAATTGTAAGACACTTTCTCTGAACACTCCCTTACCTACTTACGTACCTTAATAAAATATACCTAAACTAAATGGACAAGTTTTCCGTCCTATGCTGCAGTTGACATGAAAATCGCAGCGTATTTCAATCGTACAGAAAATTATGAAAAATGTAGTATCCATTCTGTATTGTTTATCAGTTTATCACTAACCAACCTTGCAAAGGTATTGAGAATACAATAAAAACTAAACCTGAAATGAAATGTTTTATTTTATACCTTTTATTTGTGGTAGGAACCTCAAGATACCCGCTTTCACTAAAGCGTCACCTAAATATGAGAATATGTTGCTGCACTAATGGATTTTCATCTCGAAATTCAAGTGATTTTGGTTACACCGGTTACACCTACTTAATTTTCTGAACATTTTATAAATCAATGTTTCTTTTGCTACCAGCGGAATGACAATACAGGAAGAGCGAAACATTTGTATATCTATATGTAGGTAAATTGTTTTGCACAAATAAGATACGGTAGTTCTAGTTCCAACAATGGTTACAGATTAGTGTAATCACGGTTCCTAATAGCCTAGAGGGGCGCCAGACCGTAGACGTCCCTTTTTTCGGATAGCAAATCAACTCTCGCTAATGACGGAGCGGAAAGTAGGGTCACACTTTTACTGACTCAACCCCATCCATTTTCCTACTTTTGCCCTGTGTGTTACGGGGCCGCGGCTTTTGAACAACCCGCAACCCTAGCAGGCAGTGGCCCTAAAGGGCCGTCTGAAAGAGGGTCGTATTGGTTGATGGTTGATAACTAAGTTTGATGACACCCCATGAAGCATTATCACCGTTCGCTTATTCTTAACTAAAAACAATAATCCATTGCACAATAATGGCTACCCAACATAATGGGACTCGGCAAGACATATCTGTCGCAAGCCGTACGAGCAGTGGCCCCGTAATGCTCAGAATTGGTACCCTGAAGCAGTCTTCAGGCAGCAGCATTCAACAAGCAATGGAGAATGTTACTAGGTATGCCAAATCGCTTGAAATGTTGTCTTAGGAAGGCCTGTATGTATACAAACACACTAGTTTTTGTTGTAGTGAAAAAACCTAGTAGTTTTGATTTTATAAGCATTCAAAGTTTCGAAAAATATCGAGCCCGCTAACAGTCACGTGACCGCTTGTGACGTCATAATACAATACTCCGCGTGGGCCACGACTCGCTTAGTATCAAGTCGCCAGCAGTTATAGTAGGTGTAATAGCTTGCGCAGTGTTTTTTTATATTGGTTTTCGCACGCGTATAAAGTTAGTAGTAAATATTATTCGATTAATAAAATGGATGAAGGATACGAGGATGGAAAGATGTAAGGAAGGATTCGATTTCAAAAGGGCAATCGGATAATCTACCTGATATAAATGGAATAGTTGCGCACTATTCATCAACAAATATTTATTGTTTTCATGCATAATAGTTTATCTGTTCTAAATTATTTTATCAAAACAAAATACCCAACTAATGTCGTAAGTTCGTAACGGAAGAATGCAACTCAAATAGTAGAAGTACAGCTACCTACCATGATGTTTTTACGTTAAAGACAACAAATATGTATTATAGTTTTGTGGCTATTGGTAGGTACGTTTGTATATACATAGGGACCGCTCTTCTTAGTAAATTTAAATGAATATTCCATACATTGGTTTATTGCAAACTAGCTCCGCCAGCAGCTTCGGCCATGTTTCCCGCGGGATCAGTACATTTTCCCAGCATTAAAAGTGTTATTCCAGACTTAGTCCAGATCCGTTCAGTAGTTTTCTCGTGAAAGATAACAAACACACACACACTCACAAACTTTCGCATTTATTATATTAGTAGAAAGTAGGATAGGTGCTTATGTAGATGTAATGGGTTGAACGTTACAGATGTGCTAAACCTTTTTTGTATTTGTATTTTTTTTACTTACAAAATACATAAGGCCATCTTGATTAATTTTATTTTATTCCAAATATCGATGTTTGAACGGATGTACTAAACCTTTTTTAGTTATTTTAATTTATTTTACTAATAAAATACGTAAGGACATTTTTTTATTTTATTTTAACGTCCTTTGGAACTAAAAAAATACTTTTCCAGCAAATTGGTAGTTGTATTTTTACATTTAGGCACAACAATGATTTCCTAGTATTTGGATTGGACTTTTTTAAAAGTATTTAGTAATTTCAACGGCAAAGGCGCGCGACCGCGAGCGGAATGAGTAAGCCAGACTGAGCATGTTGTATAATGACGTCACTACCCGCGTCGTACGTTACAACTTGTTTTACTTCTAAATCGGAAACTAATTGACATATCGAAGTAATTCTTTCACTGGAATTTTTTATTTTTAACCGACTTCAAAAAAAGGAGGAGGTTCTCAATTCGACTGTATGTTTTTTTTTATTTATTTTTTTTGTGTTTGTTACCTCATAACTCAGGTCTGAGTGAACCGATTTTGATGATTCTTTTTTTATTCGAAAGCTGGTGGTTGTTGTTTGGTCCCATAAAAAAAATATCAAGATCCGACAAGTAGTTTTTGAGTTATCTTTAATAATACGTATTAGATTGACTTCGTGTACGTTGATGATATACTCATTCGTCGATTATATTTTAGAAGTTGTCGAAGACAAATGATCAAAAAATGGTATGTACCACTATGGTTTGGAAGGTCATCGCAGTAATTTGGTGATAGATCTTCAGTGATATACAACGGCACTCTTTAATAAATGACAGCAAATCTGCCGTGATTGCTGCAATCACATGTATAAGTATGGGTTTCGCCAGGGTAGGCAGGCGAGTGGGAGCAGGGTGACCGTATCCCCTCCCCACCCCTCACCTAGTCATTAAGAAACATAAACATCAGATCAAGTATCAGCTGTATCCCCTAGGGGATGATGCATATGATTTCTGAATTGGTTTAATACTAAAGCATAATATAGATACTTAGTATTTAATCTATAGCTTGATGTGGAACTAAAAATTGTATCTAAGACGGGACTAAAGCTAAAAATAAAAACTTTTTAACCGTTCTTGCGTATTATATCATAATACTATAACTAAAAATGTTGAAATAAAAACTTTTTAGTAAAAAAATAAAACCGACTTCTAAAAAAAACTAAAAACTGGTAAATAACTTTATTTCCGGAAGTCGGTGGCCAATGAAGTCAACGAAACCAACAAAAGCCACCTACTTCGTTAAGTTATTTTCCAGTTTTTAGTTTTTTTTAGAAGTCGGTTTTATTTTTTTACTAAAAAGTTTTTTTGACAGAGAATATGGACTGATAATAATCAAAATTTGTTAACATTCTTCAGTAGGCACAGGCACGGGTGCATGTCGCGGGTGCCCGTTTTAGGCCTGAAACAGTGACATGTGACAAAAAAAATAAATTATTCAAAACTTACTATTATGTGGTTTTATTAACTTACCACCTATAATTTAAGATTTTTTTATCAAAAATAATACTCACAAGCATAACACAAACTAATTTCGTCTGATTTTCGTGTATGTTAAAACTGTAAAATAGTACTTACCGCCCTTATTATGTTTATAGACCACAGCCGATAAAAAAAGGTTACCATATAGAAAATAGCTCTATAGTTGGTACTCCTATACTTATTCCTCCCTTTCCTAAAGTCCACTGATGCATTTTTATAAGACCCTGGACGTTATTTAAAACAGGTTTAATCGCACAGACGCAATTGTGTATCATTTTATGTAGAAAACAAGTGCTCTTTAAAAATAGTTCAGTTGTGTAAAAAACGATCAGCCACTTCAAGTCTGCAAAAGCATGGTGTTTTGTTCTACATGTAGGTACTAAATCTGCGGTTTTATTTTATTTAGGTTCAATGTCAAAATATTGTATTGGTATTCTGTGCTCGGTAAGTTGGTGGCTCAAACTTAGTGCAACTGCTAACAAGTAGGGAATTACGCATAGAGTTATGACCACGGAACAGAAAAAACAGGTTATGACATCCGGAACATACGAATATTAAAATAAATATTTTAAAGTTCAGTTATCAGTAACACTCTTGGAATGTCTTGGAGTATACATAATAAGAGTCTGCGTAACAGTGGTCAGTTTTTTTTACTTCGAAAGTTTCATTGATGCATCAGTTTCGTTGGTCCGACAGTTTTATCGACTTGTCTGTTTCCATTCGACTATTTCCTCGATTCGTCAAAGATGGTCAACCTGAATTAGTTGTCAGTAAAAAAATCAACAATGTCTCACTGATAAGTTGGTAACCCCATTCATGTATTTGTCAAATGCAAACGTCAAAATTATTAAAATTTCGCATCATGGCGACGAATGTTTGATTCTGTTTGCAAAAGTTGTCTAGTGAATTTTGTTATGACTGAAAACGGTTATTACTAATTAGTTATTAAAATGACGAGCTTAATAGATAAAATAGAACAGTTAATTAAAAGGGAGAAGACGACTCCTGATCGTAAAAAAGATGATTCCAAGAAGTCGTCAAGTGAGATTCTATCGGAACTGTTTAGTGCTTTTAATGCTGATCCTCCTAAAATAGAAGAAGTTCCTTCAAAGAAGTCTAAGAAAAGTAAGAAGAAGCACAAGAAAGAAAAGAAAAAACGTAGCCGAAGCACTAGCAGTATCAGTTCTGAGGGTAGCGAATACTCCCACAAACGTAAGAAAAGAAAAAAAAGTAAGTCGAAAAAACGTTCTAGAGAGAGCCGGTCGCCTTCATACCCGTACCCGCTAACGCCTGTTCGAGTTAAACCTGAAAATGACCAAAAAGTAATAAAACATGAGAAAGAAATAAAATCTGAAGATTTAAAAATAAAGGAGGTTAAGGTTGAAAGAGATACAAAAAAGATAGAGACTATTAAAATAGAGGATAATTCTTTATCACCTCCACACCCCATTCCCTTGCCACCCGACTATAAAAATAGGACTATAGACTTGAGGGAAAAACTAGATAGCAAAAAATTAGAATCTAAAGCTGATATAAACAATTCAGACAATGATAAATGTAAGGGCAATAAAATTCAAATAAAAAATCTCAAATTCAGTGCAGTGTTTGAGGAAACTGTGAAGAAGGCCGAAGAAGAGGCTAGAAGAAAAGCAGAGAAGTATGAAGAAGGTGAATATACAGACTCTTCTAGTAGTACTGAGAAAGAGATAGTATGTAACTCCCATTTTCCTAAAACTTCGGATCCTGGAGGACTCAAAAAACAAGCTGAAGATGAAATGAAAATGTAAGTAAAGTACATTATTTTAGAACATGGTCTTTTTAACATTACACATTTAAATAAAACAAAATGCTTACAATGTCCCTTTTTGTATGTAGACAATTAAAAATACATTCCTGATTATTCTATTGTATGATTAAACAAAAAACCTTGTCTCTAATTCATAATTATTAAATTACCATGTTGGCACTGCTTTTATCTGAATTATTTAGGGCAGTACATTTTAATGATTTTTCTATAAAATGTCAATATAATGTGAAAATAATAACAATATGTTTATTTTATTCACAGTAGTGACTTATTGGAAGATGCTAGAATTGCTGCAAAGAAAAGCAAAAAGACTGAAAGCTCATCAAAACAATCAAGGAAGGACAGAAGCAAATCACCCAAGAGGTATTTAAAAATAAAATTTTTAACCATGTGAACTAACCAATCCATACATGGATTTAGGTTTTGTATTGTTTTAAAAAAAACATTGCCCCACACTAGGATTTTTCCTGTATTGTGGGTGCGTTTACAAACATATTTAGAACAGGTGAAAATATATAAAATAATAGTATTTATTGTATTGTATAACGGGCTGATGCAACTCGACGTCTGAGGCGCGTCAAGTTGCGAGTTGTAAAATAATAGTTTCGGGCTTATCAGAGTTAACCCAAAAATAAATTCTCGACCCTTTATCTGATGGAATATTAGAAAGTAGTCTTCACAATTGGTACGGTACTTACCAGAACATCCTTAAGTTTAAATATAATAAGGTGCAATCATAGGGTGGAAAGTGCACATACACACCACCTTTGTCACATATTAAGTTCATTATATTTCGGACCTCCACTCAAAATTCTACATTGTTTTTTTTTATAACAGACTTAAAAAAAAAAGGAGGAGGCTTTTAATTCGATGCTATTTTTATAAGTCAGCTGTTTCATAGATCTTGTTGACCATATTGGTATTCTACTTTTGTGGAAAACAGTTGTAGTTTTCATTACTGCTGAAAATTAATTTTTAAATGGATAATTATGATTAGAACAATTTACTTAACACTTTTGCTGCACAGATGCGTATGAGTCCAAAATAAATTGTATAATTTGGACTGGGCAGCAAAAGTGTTAATATGTGGTAATTGATTGTGTGTCCCTTCCAATCTGTATATTTAAATTTGTTTTTGTTTTCTTAGAAACCCATGGATGTCTCCATTTTAAATTTAATTTATGTAAAGAATTGTTTGTTTTCTATTAAATAAATATAACTTTATTAGAACACATTCATTGATTTTTAAGAAAAAAACAATTATATCAGACTGGTTACATATCTCTTTTGCTGACAGTAAATAAAAATGTATTAATTTAACAGATCCGGAAGTAAATCTAGGAGATCAACATCAGCATCTCGGAAGCACCATCACCGCTCAAGTTCTAAGACGCGTCACGTTACTACACGACATAGGTCAAACTCGAGGACTCGGAGAAGGTCGAGGTCACGCTCGAGACGGAGGTCATCGAGGTCACGGTCACGACATCGCGACCGGGGCGATCGGGGAGTGAGACGGCTGTCACCTAGGCATGGAGGAAGAGGAAGAAGGTCTAGGTATGTGGCATTATATTTGTAAATGTTGTGTAATGAACTTTCACAATATTATGAAATATATATTGTGTTACTTTACTGATGATTTGAGTCGACGATCGCCCATACTTTGATCACTATATTTAAGGACAAACTGTCGAATGCCGTCGATCAATGCGTTGTGACTCTAAAAATAATATTACATGCAATAACCAGCAGCTTTAAATGGAGACATATGAAAAATGGAATAGGATCTCCTTTGCGCTGCAGTTGGAATTAAGATTTTAATAATATGAAAAATAATTAGAGGTGAAAAGAAACCATGATCCCGAGATATGGAGAGATATGAAAATATACATATGCTTCATGTGAAGCATTCTCTACCAATCAACTTATCGATTAATTTTACATATAGAACTAGCTGTGTCCAAGGGTTTCACCCGCTGCTCAACTCCTTTTCTAGAGAAGGGTATGAAAAATAGATGTTGGCCGATTCTCAGACCTATCCGATATGCACACGAAATTTCGTTCAAATCGGTCCAGCCTTTTCGGAGGAGTTTGGTAACAAACACCGCGACACAAGCGTTTTATATGTATACTAGCTATGCCCAGAGGCTTATCTAACTGTCAACATCTTAATTTCCACAACGTCTACTCAAATGTAGGCTATTATTGTATATTCTAATCAGTTGGACTGTTACATTATTAAGTCACGCATGAACGACATTAGTCTAATCATAAACTATGGCTATTTAAACCTTTGCATTATTAAATTAAATTTTGCGTAAATTACAGTTGTTGATTATTTTCATAATCTGCGACATTCTTTTATGTTTAATCTGGAAATAAAAATATGGATAGTAATCCATGTACGCCGTGTCGATCGCATTGTTTGTTGAATTTAGAGTTCGTATAAAAGTTTGTTTTAATGATAGACTTAAGAAATAATTCAAGCATTAAAAAAGAAACGAATCCGCCACACAAACAAACCAGGGGCTTTTGGTCCAGGTTTGCGGGTTGTTCGAAAGAGACACCGCGGCTCCGGAACATAAGACGTTATTTGATGAATTCCCAACCGCAAAAAAGGTCCATTCGGTCTTTGGGACATCACGGTACAGTGCCTCAGGAATAAAAAAAAAAAAGAATGTTTGCGTACATCACCATCAGCCTACAGTAGTCCACTGCTACATAGACCTTTTGAATCGCACGAAACTCCACTCGATTTTCGGCAACTCATCTATTCGCTACCAGACACCTTGCGAAGGTCGTCGCTCCAACGAGCTCGAGGGCGTCCCACCTTACGCTTGCCGACTTGCAGTCTCCACTCAAGAACACTTCTATCTCAAAGGTTATCCGTTCTACGACTAATATGGCTGACCCGTTGTCAACTCTCTTTGTCGGATCAGCTCACTCCCTCACAGACTCCAAGCATAGTAGTTCCATAGTTTGCTAAGCGTGCCTCTGGATGGATGCGAGTCGGCCATACCACCACCATACGAGCTAGAGGTCAAACATAGGCTAGGCGAGTCAGAAGTCCACGGAATTCTGACTCGCTACGTCGTGTCAAATAAATTTTGAAACCAGGTTAGGCACAAAACACACGGTAAATTTTGGGTTGTACACGCCGGTTTCCTCACGAAGTTTTCGTTGACTAACTCAGAATGATCACTGTTCTATTTCTTCAAGGTCACCAACTGGAGTGAAACTAGCAGACAGCGAGAAGAAACGATTGCTAGAAGTGGCTAGGAGAAACGCTATCAACATGCTCAAGAACGGCGCGGTGCCAGCCGGTGCGGCCGCGCTTCCACCTCACACTAGGAACCAAGTCATGGCTGCTATACAGTCTGGAGGTCAGTTGTCCTTGTGTCACATCTACATAGTTAAAAAAAGGTCAAGACACTAATTTTCATGACTAATGAAGAATGATGATGATGAAGTTCGGTTATTGTCTTACGAAGTAGTTCTACCGGGGTGAAAATTCCTTTATTATTATTCAGGTTATTAACTATCTTAGTACTAAATTTCATCTAAATCCGTTCAACAATATTCGCATTTATCAATCAAAAATCGATTCCACAGGTAAATCAGTAGACGAATTGACAGACTTCTGCAAACATTTATCTAAGAAGGAGGCCCTTGGTGAACTGTCATCTGTCTCTTCAAACGACGATGATATGAGCGAGAACGAAGACACACTCGCTTTCCACCACCCCTTCCTCGTCAAAGAAAAGGCACCTATTGTTATGAACATAAGGGTAAGTTTTCCCAAACATATTTTTATACAGCAATAAAAATATTTTTTTTTTTTTTGCAAAAAGGATTCAGACTTTTTAGTTTGCGGGGTGAGAGCCTACAATCGACGGGGAAGTCGCATAACTCCTCCTTTTTTGAAATCGGTTCAAAATCTACAAATTTAGACCAAACTTCAGGCGCAAAAATGTTTCCAATGAATGTGTGCTAACCTTATAATAACGTAAATGTAACGAATTCAGTCAACCGTTAATCAACTCGTGAGCCATCACGCCAATTATTCATTAAAATTAATGGCACTCATAACGCAATAGGTAATCGAACTAACAATACGTTGTTAACTTGTTACGAAATAAGAATAATTCAAATAAGCACTTGAACTCATCCTGTTTACATGAAAAGGGTAAGAGGTAAGTGAGTTTTCTTACAGCAAACCTAATAGGGATGTATTCAATCTAGCGTTAGTCACTAATTGCCCAGCTGAACTGAGCCTAGCCTGGCGCAGTTGTGAGACAATAATTATCTCTTTTTTGTTGTGTATAGATTTAAGTATTTTTTTTTCTTTAAGAGCTAAAAAAAATGAAGCTACAGTCCCGGTCACAAGGCATAATAACTTGTGAAAGAACTGTTGTCCTTCATAAGTCACAGCATATTAATGTTGTTTGCACTTGTGGCGTGTGCCAAAATAACTTATTTTCTTTCTTTCAATAGCTTTTCCTATGAAAGCTGTCGCTATAATCATAATATTTCGAACGACTTATGAAGGACAACAGTTCTTTCACAAGTTATTATGCCTTGCGACCGGGACTGTAGCTACATTTTGTTTCTTGACATTGAAAAGTGCCTGTGATGGTCTAATTTAAATAAATGCTTTGAGTTTGAGAAATTGCTTAAGAATATATAAAATTATTTTTGTTCGTAACTGTAAATATTATAGAAGTGCTACTCGCAAATAAATTAAAACATGATAATGTTATCTTAAACCATCCATGATTTTTATTTTCCAGGGAGGAGCTCCACTGCCTATAAAGACGAATCCCCTGCCTGTAGCCAATAAGGAAGAGCTAAGGCTCCAGTTCCCCGTGTCTTCAGGCTCGCAACATAGAGAGAAGGCGTCTGAATGGGTGCCTGTCTCACCACCTAAGAAAGATATGGTAAATAAATCATATTAATAATAATAAAAAAAAAAAAACAGTGACAACATTGTTACAAATATATGTGCAACATTCATAAATAGCGTGCCCCATAGGAGCCACGGGACTAGACCCTGACTCCCGAATTGGGTCGGTATGTGGTAAGATACCACTTTTAAGTTTGGATGTAGGGGATAGTCTTCTGCCGGGGTAGCAGATTGTTCGAAAGAGATGCTGCGGCGCCGACACACAAAAGGAACATGGGTTGGTTTTAGTCAGTATACGTCTCCCGCTCCGCCCAAAGCAGAGGGAAAACTTATACGAAGATTACCGAACCGAACCGATTATCCCAAAAAAGGGGGGTGAGGTGAGTACTCTTCGGAACTACTGTCCGTTTCCGAAAATTGTCCGACCGAAACATGATTTTCAGCCAAATCCCTATTCGAGATTATTCGGCTCTCATCATATTATTTTTGGCTGAACCAAAACTTATGAATGCTTACTAAACACGTTACGTATCCTTATATTCTTTTAGGGCTGATTTTTCCTTCGTTTCACACATCTTTTATTCAAGGAATAAAATTGGCATTTTTGTAGGTACCTGTACTAAAACTGACAAGCAATCAAAAGCGTTCCGCGGGGACAATTCATAAATCAGTAAGAGTTCAATTTAATCATCCATCATTATTACTGATTGTGTGTAGTGTAATTTGTTTATATTCACTAGATGTCGTACGCGGTTTCACCCGCGTCTTTGGTTACTGCCCCGCTCCCGTAATTAGTAGCGTAATGTTATATAGCCTATGTTCATCAGGGCTAATGTCGGCTTCTAATGGTAAAATAAATTTTAAAATGGGTTCAGTAGTTTCGGACCTTATTCAATACAAACAAACAATCAAATCTTTCCTCTTTATAATATTAGGGTAGATTGTCAACCACCGTATTGGTAGCTAGTTAGTTATTATCCTTATTACATCATCAAACTAATTAATTATTCCAACGGTAAGTCAGGTCTCGTTCGTTACTTATCACAACAGTCAACTCATGAATGTTAAATTATTTAGAGCGCCATATTCGCCCAATTTTTGATCTAAGAAAACTTTTAATAGAGAACAGATATTTCGGTCGGACACTTTTAAAAATAAAAGCAAAGCTAAATAATACCAGCGTTCAGGGAGTGTGTAGCGCAAATAAGCAGTCGCTCCATGTAAAATACTGGTATTCAGCTGCATCCGGTAAGACTGGAAGCCGACTCCAACATAGTTGGGAAAAGGCTAGGCTGATGATGACTTATAAAAAATAGATGAAAACTCTTTGATCAACCAAAGTGTATTAGTAGTTACAATGACATAAGTCGAGTGACTTGACGTCAGCCCAACAAACACAAAACAAACACTACAGCTATGTCTATAGCTGTGTCCCGAAGCATAGACAAAGTTTCAGAGATGTTTAGGATCAGCTTCCAATCTACCAGCTACATTCAATTATACATGAAGCGACTGCCTAACTGGGTAATACGATACCTCTTGATAAGACTTGTTGTCAGACTTTCGGGTCACTGACTGGCCATAACGACTCAAAGATCTACAAAGCCAGAAGCAAGGGCTTAATGGGCAAATAGAGCATAATCAAACAATAATAATTATTATTCCTATATTTTTATTGCAGCAAGTCGCAAAATTGAACTCGAGCAGCACAACAACTACTACTAAGACAAAGGCCATTACCGCTACTCCTCCCATAACTAACACATGTACAGAAATTGCCAAGTAAGTGTATACTCTATAGCTGCAAAATAAGAATCACTTTTTGTCTAACTATAATTTTACTTATGTGATTTTCTTTTGCAGAATATCGGAAAGATCTTTAAGTCCGCCTGCTTACATGAAGAGTTTTACGACGGGAAGCCGTAAGTATCACTTTTACATACGAGAAAAATTATAAATTTATATTATTTAAATAAGAAATACAGGATAGCTCAATAATCTTTTCAGAGCTGAACTCCGTACCAGCTGCAATACCTGCGTTGCCGGCACCGGGACCACAAGCTTACCCCCCAGGTGTTGATGCTGCAAAAATGGTGCAAATTGTAAGTTGTAATCTACTATATAAAATTCTCGTGTCACAGTGTTAGTAACCATACTCCTCTGAAACGGCTGGACCGATTTATATGCAGTATAAAAATCTAAAAAATCAAATTCCCTGAAGTTCTGCAAGCTATTCTTAAACCTTTTTAGCGTGTTGATAACAATCTAAACTATCTATCGACCCAGAACTGAGCCACGAGTTTGGCACCTTCAGTAGCGTTTATGAACTCCAGGGTGGAGTCATGTTGCGGGTTGTTTAAATGAGATACCTTGGCCCGGAACATAAAGGGCAAAATAAGGAACATGACTGGGTTGTAGGCCGTACTAGTCTGACACTCTCCCCCCTCGCTCCGTCCATAGCGGGGAAGTTATTTGATGATTTCCCAACCGCATAAAAAGGCGGAGTCCTGGAGTTCCTTGTTGCTGTCAACCTGGGTCCAGGGCGTCATATTTGCGACAAGGAAGCGCGTGCTCTGGATGCCAACGACACAAATATTTGTCAAAAATTGAGGTTTATTGAGTTTCTTGGTGTGTGCACGATCGTGCTTTAATACTCTGGCATTCAAAAGGTTGAAGACTTCCTGGTCAGCCATAACTGGTACATTTCTAAGTCATTAAAGAAACAACCAAATGTTACTTGTTACCTTACAATTTTTTTTATTTGCTTTGTTCATCTTACACGCAAAAACTAGTTCACGGATTTATAAATAAAAAGGAATTATAACATAAACTCTTCATTGACAATTTCTTTTAGTCGAACTAGACGATAACTGACAAATGCTTGCACTGACTAGACTGGTCCACTTAAATCTGTATAGTTCTTTCTTAAAATGAGTAACTCACAGACACTGTATAGAGCTTGTGTTAGTTGACCAACAATTTTTGTTTGTTTCGGCTGTTTCTTCTCAGAGTAGTCGGGTAAGAAACACCTGCTTCATCTAGTGTAAAAACTTACTTGCAAAATAAACGTAATTTATCATTTAATCCGAATAAAAAATATGAAAATTGTCACAAACTTAGTTCAAAACAAAGATACTTTTGTTCCCAGTAGAACTTGCTTGTTTAATGTTTGGTAATTAACCCCAAGCTAGTTGGTAATAAAATGATATTCTATTTTTACAGCAAGATGTAGCGACGCTCGTGTCTCAGAAGCTGTCTTTAATTCGTAAGGAGCAAGAGGAAAGTGAACTTTATACCACACATGGAGTAAGTTACTTTTTGATAATCAATTCCTTTTAAACCAAAATACTTATAAATAAAACTCCTGTACTTATTGCTTAACTTTTAGATAGATCTAACCTCGAGAAGATCTATTCAAAAGTTTGTGTTTATATGAAAATCTCTTTGCAAGAGTCTGTGCTCCCTCGTTTTGTCTTTGTTATTATGTTCCATGTAAAATGTCATGGCATTTAGTCACATGTCGCTAGCGTGTTGCCATCCTTAATTCACAAATTTTCTTCTGTTTTATATTTTAATTTTACCAATTTTATTAAATGACATTTTCCCTAATGTAGGTAATGTTTTCACAGTTTGGTTGGTCTGCAAGCTCCGTGAGTGAATCATCTTTGGGTCAGTTCACCGGCTCAACAGGTGCACAAATATTGACTCCCAGGGAACTAGCAAGTGGTACTCAAGCTTGGGCCAAAAAGGTACACATTTTTACTTCCAAATATATGGACATCTTATTGCTGCCTTTTAATATGACTTCAGTGAAATTGTTCTTTCATTTTCACAAATTAATCTTTTGATATTCGAATAAGGTGTTCGTGACTTCGTCGACGTACCTTCGAGGACACCGGCGCTTGACCAATTTTCACCCTTAAGCTGTAATGAGCAATAAGGTGGAAAATCGGTAGTAATGACTGCAAAACTTGTTTAAAATCAGTTCAAATACAAACGTTATTTTTGCATTTGGCGTTTTTACTAGATTGTGTAGACTGTCGGGTTCTGAAACTCAAACTGAAAAAATGTTACTTACTTTGTTGTCCGTCTGTCTGTCTGTCAAGATCATTTATCTCGAGAACGCGTTTATTTTTCGAGTTGAAATGATATCCCCGCTTCTACGGTACCTTCGAGCTGTGCAAGTAACCAACCCTCCCAGTCTGCGCGGTCAAAAGATATGTCTCAAGTTTTAAGTTCGTCTGAGGCGCAGGATTTTTGCGCCTCAGACGAACTTATAACTTTCAGAAGGAAGGCTGAATAGGTGGACTTTCGGCGTAGTGCAATATCAGCTAGTATCTTCTTTTTTCATGTGATATTTTATTAGTAGCTCAATTGCGCGCAGCTGTAGAATACCACAAATAAAGGAAAAACATATTTGTATTAAATCTTACGAAACTTAAGTAATATTGTAAAGGCAAAGTTGTTTTCGGCAACAAAAAAAGATTTGCATAACTTTTTATAAAGTTACCTAAAACACTCTATGCGGTTCAGTCAACGCACGCACCGTGGCGTAGATAAAGCAACTTGGCACTATTAATGAAATAACGTATATTTTAGATCAAAATCGATTAATTTACATGCCTATTTGTCTGTATTTTCTGAAATGTGATTATGAAAGAGCAATACACTTATAAGGGAGAATCATAAAAATATGCGTTAAAGTATTAAACGGAACCTATTTGTAATGCTCAGCTGTCCTATTGTGTAGTATGTATTGTGTTCAATCTTGTGTATTTTATTATGTACCCGTTTTAAATAAGGACGGCAAAAATATGTACAATCAGTAAGTTAAGTCATTGCAATTGTTTAAAAATCACTTATGTAGAGTTAAAACCGTTCAATTATGCCACACTTAAAACTCACTCAAATAAATTAGAGAAAATGGTTTAAACATTTTAAATCAAGTTTATTGTGGCTCTCTTTGTTATAATCATGCTGAGAGTTGGTTAGTATGACAGTAAAAAGGTAATAAGTAACACTGTTAGGAAACATTAACCTTTTGAACGCCATAGTCTCATTATATGTTACAAGAAACTGTGTGGTCCGGACGCCAACAACACAAAAATGTAGATAAATGAGTTTCTTGGCATGGGTGGAGTTTAAAAGATAAATAGTTGAATTGTCCATTAAGTTAAAATTAAGTAAGCTTTCTCAAAAGTATTTCAAATTGGTGACACAGATTAATAAACAAATGGAGTAATAATATGAGTTTTGTATCAGGTTGCTTGCTTGGTTTTGTATCTTTAGATCCAATAATTGAATGGAATTTTACTGGAGATGTAAAATTAACTTGAAGGACTCCAGAAAACTTGTATTATCATTCCATTTATTACCTTAACCTTACCTTCCATGGTTATAATTCTATCCTTACAATTAGTTAATTTAACTATAAACAAAATAAAACTCGATACAGACTAGCAATACAGACAGTCAATGAGCAAATGGTTTCGTTCAATACTTTAATAGTGTGGCAATAACTTTTCTTTCAGCTGATTGCCTCGCCGGTCGGGATCGACGGTCACTGCGCGTTCGACCGTGCGGTCAGAATTTATAATACTTTGTTGTATTATACTTTCTGACCTTTTTCAATATTACTGTGATGGTTGCAACAACTTATTTTTTACTGTTATATCTTTGTATCACTCTTTTTTGAACGAAGCAATATTTGAGCACAGTTTTTAAGTGTATGTAATTTATTTATATGAACTAAAGCTTTGAAAACGCTTAATTTCTTGTAATTATTATGTGCTGATGTTTAAGTTCACTGCTTTAAATTAAATTGAGATTTCTAATGAACACAAGCTTTGCAAGTTTTAGACGATTTAAAAAATGTTGGTAATGGGAATTATTAAAGGGTTTTCGAACCTGCTGTAGATTGTGATAAATCTTCGTATTTTTATTTATACATCTTTTATAAATATGATTGCCTTATATTTTCTAAGATAAGTAGTACGCTACAAGTAATTATATTTTACATACGTATTTTATATCTTGCCGTAACAGCAATTCATAATTTTAATGTTTGGCCTAAATTACAAAACTTTGTATTCAAATTCTACTTATCTAGAATATTGCATCACATTTATTTATAAAGTTTCAAATATCAAGTTTTATATTTTTATTAACACTTTAAATTATTATATTTAATGTGTAAACTCACTATGTATTATTTGAATGATTTGTTGCTGCAACCATTACGTCCGTTACATGCCTTGTTCGTGTAGCGAGGGAACCATGCAGTTCGCTCGGTACACCGCACTATTCTTCTAATGTGATGGTAATTCTCATGCCATCCCCTTTGGCATGTCAATCATCATTACCAAAGATTGCGTACAGATATTCAGTTTTCCCCTTGGTTATGACTGACTTATTTATTTCATGTTATCCTTGTTTATTTATATATTAATTGTTTTTATCATTTTAAAATGCTAAAAATTATTCCTGCATTATTTAAAAATGGTCAGAATAATCCTGTAATAAACGTTCTACTCATCAGCTAAAATTATTATTATTTAACTATTGTATTTATGTTTACTTTTTAAATTCAAAATTGAAATTAAAATCATCCACATTTTTTCTGTTTTTGTCTTTGTCGATGTTATGGACACGGACATTTTACTAACGGAACACACATGTAATGGATAAACAAAAATAAAATATATTTCTAGTCAGTCCAAAGTCCATCGATTCTTTGAGCTATCTTCGAAATTAGAATACAGCATTTTGTGCAAAGCTATGTGCGAAGTTTTGCACAACACACCGAAAACTAAAATAATAGCCATGCGTATTGAAGCCAATGCATGAGCAAGTGTTTAAACATTTGAATTATTTGACATTTGCGCATGCACGGGGTTGCTATGATTAAAATTTCTGCGTCTGATGGCTCAAAGGAAAGTATGGCCGAAATGGGGAATTCATGAATATTTGTTGCAGCTTTTAAGTGATAAGGAGATGCGTGCACTTCGATGTCTACGATGATAGGTGCTAACCTTACAATGTATTCAAAGAGGTAAGTATGATACGGGACGGGGAGCAATGTTAATCAAACAAAAATGAACTTAATTTGCTATTGCATACTTGGAGAATTTACTACATTGGAGAATCGCAAAATGATGTAAAATAGACTTGCAATTTCAGAATGTGGATTTATGGAACAATTTTTTAAGCTACCGACTGTTTTAAGACCAAAGTTTTATGTATTAAAGTACTTACCAACTTTTTTTCAAGACCAGAATTCACTTTCTCCTTTTAAAAAAAACTGACACAAATTACTATACAGTAAAAAACTGAGCCAAAAAATTATATGCTCACAAATTTCAATATATTTTCTAACTCGTTCTAAACTATGTAGGACCAACTCGTGCGAGCCGCGCCCGTTGAAGGAGGTATGGGCATGCACTTGCTCCAGAAAATGGGCTGGACGCCTGGCCAAGGTTTGGGTAAGGAAGGCACTGGGACACTCCAGCCTTTACTGCTGGAGGTCAAACTGGACACCAGAGGTCTACAGGCCAAGGAAGAGGTCAGTAGCTGTAGACGCAATAGAGGTGTAAGTAACAAACTTTTTATATTTTTATTTTAGTTTGATTTTTTTTTTGTAGCCTTTAGAATCTATATCTCCTATGATGAACAAGGTCGAATAAGTTTAAAGGACTATTTTATTTAGAAAATTATGTTACAACCATGCACACTGACAGATGTTACAAGATGGCAATAGACTACGTGACACGGCCATGTGTGTCAGATTGCTACATTACTTCGTGAAGGCGTCCACATTTCTATCATCCTATTAGAGATCTTTAATTTTTTGTAACTTTTTGCAATATCACCTTGAAATTCTTGTTTTTAGGACTTAACCAATTTCTTGAACAATGACCTGTTTCTTTTTTTGAAAAATCCTTTAATAACGAATTTACTTACAGATGAAACCTCAGCGTCCAGGTCGCATCCGCGGCCCCGCCCCGCTGGTCGCCGGCGGTAAACACCCAGTATCCCTACTGGGAGAATACTGTTCCAAACAAAAGCTAGGGCCGCCAGAATATAACCTCTGTTTCGAATGTGGCCCCGATCACAAAAAGAACTTCCTGTTCAAGGTCTGCGTACGTTGAATATTTTTTTTATTTATTTTTTATAAGTTTATGTGTAACTTTATTCGTAAGAAACGATGGATGGACTGCGTGAAGGATAATATGGAATTAGAAGACATGTTGCACCCAAACCTTAAATAAATTAGGTTAAGGGCAGGAGAATGATGATGATTGTATAACTTTCCTACCTTATTGTGCAGCTTACGCGACTTCGTCCGGGTGGCAGTTACTTTGGGCTAACGCTAACTTAAACCCGTGATGATCGAAAAAAAATATCTTTCTTTTTCTCCTCCTTATCCCACTTTTTTTTAGCCTATGTCTGTCTCCAGGGTCCCAACTATCTCTGTACCAAAATTCATCAAAATCGGTTTGGCCATAGGCGTGAAAACGTACAAACAAACAAACTCACTTTCGCTTTTATAATATTAGTAAGGATATAATTTAAAAGATACGTTATGAAACCAAATACAAGTATCTTAGAATAGTTCTTTAGAAGTAACCGCTGTCACTTCTTGTACTGGTATGTAGTTTCATCAGGAAAAGTTTGAATACGACCCCAGGAAGTTGGAGAAAAGTTTGGCAGATGATGAAGACTATTTATATATAGTTCGCTAGAAATGCTCGACATGAACGAGTTAATCATTGGAGTACAGCCAAAGTATTGAGAGTAGTATTTTTCCTGTTTTTTTTTACGTTCGCTTTCACGTTATCACTTGACAAATATTTAGCACTTACGTCAGGGTCTAAAGTATAATAATTCGACCTTCGTTATAAGTGTCGTATACAATCTGCATTGTAATCATAACTCATTCATTTTCGTTTCTTCGATTCCCAAGATCACAGTGAAACCAGTAGTACTCATTATGTCAATTGGTTTCGCAGTTTGTTTATGTTTGAATATTGTTCAAACACTGAAATGATAATTTTGTGCAGAAGATAATTCCCGAAATTATTGAAATACTAGCTTCCGCCCCCGACTTCGTCCGCGTGGCATAGTGACTTTGGGCTAACGCTAACTTTAACCCGCGTGCTGATCGAAAAAGTATGTTTCTTCCCTCTCTCTTCCCCCTTTTCTCACTTTTTTTTTATTAGCCTATGTCCGTCTCCAACTATCTGTGTACTAATACCAAAATTTATCAAAATCGTTTTGGCCATTTAGGCGTGAAGACGTAACAAACTCAGTTTCCCTTTTATAATATTAAGTAAGGATTTTATGTACTGCGAATATTCTGTTTGCTGAGATAACTGAAATTCTGCTTGAAATTTATTTATTTGTTGCTGAAAAATCTTTCCTATATAATCAAAATATTTAAAACAAATATTTACCCTACAGGTAAAAGTAGCAGGAACGGAATACCAGCCAGCAGTAGCCAGCGCTAACAAGAAGCAAGCGAAAGCCGACGCTGCGCAACTAGCTTTACAGAAACTAGGCATAGTGACGTAGCCGTAACACGTAGCATCTAATTGTATACGACTGTTTATACTACTCTATTGTTATACATGATTAGTACATCACTAATTGTAATGTTTGCTAGAATAAATATCTTTAGGTTATCGTGTTGTTTTATTTTAATATACTCCTTGATTATTAATTAGACGATTTTATTATGTTGTAGATGATTCAACATCTAAATTTGGATAAGCATACAATGGTGCAATATTGAACAAAGTCCAGCTCAAACCAAGGACGACAAAGCATTTCATTTTTACTTCACCCAATGTAAATTAAAACATAGCTAGATGTAACAAGATACAGAGTCCGATATCTAGAGATAGACACCAAGGTATAAAAAAACAGACTGGTAATAATGGTCCTGTTTTCAGTAAATTATAAAGCACTCGATGCCTAAGTAGTTCTTCCAGTGTCTGCAATAGTCTGAATAGGATTTAACTTACTCAATCACATGATTGAGTAAGTACTTACTAATAAAAATATAAAAAACTCGAAGTTTTCTTTAGTTTGAATAGTAAGTACTTGTCTAGGAGAACCTAGGGATATACTGTAAACCTCATGAAAACATGCCAGCAGTATTCTTTTTAATGTTTTACCTTAAGTAAGTATATCGAAGCTTATGCCATCATGAAACAAGTTACACCTTCAGGTACATTTAGCGTTGCCGTGTTAACTAGATTACAAACAAAATCAATTTTAAGAGTGATACCTGTATCAAGTGCTGTTACTGACTGATAACGCTATTAAACTCAGATTGACCTTGCAATATTTATGGCGTCTGAATTGGTGACTAAGCAACTTGACGGGCTTGAAAGTAAAGCACCTCGCGCACAAAACCACCGCCAACTTTTAAGCAGCAGCAGTTTCGAAGAATGTCGGACGTCCAAAAAGGCAAAGAAATGCATAATACCTTTTCAATTATGAAAAAATCCGTGTAAGAACGCGTTACAACTAAATGTGGCCCAACCCTAATGCTTTCTTAACAGGGCGTAGGATACGACCAATGTCACTATATGAATGTAGATTTGGGAAAAAACAAATAAAGATGAAATAATCCATAATCAGATTTATTTAACAACTACTTTTGACAACATTACTCACATTACTAAAACTATTAGGGACATTGACTAAAATATGATATCAGCGTGTAATATTTTGTGCATACTAGATCGAAAATCCAGAAAAGTATTGAAAAACAAAACACTAACTCAATACATTTTCAGTGCAAATGGAATACCAAAATTGAATAATAATATATTATATCCTTTTTCATCTCAGTACCTACAATTACTTCATATAATGTAATAGATACTAGTCCTGCCTCTTTACGTTTCTTATTAAATCACAGATCTGTTCCCAACATATTCCAATGACATTCTTTACTGCTTTTCGTCTGATTGTTGCTTGATCCTGTAGTCAGATAGGGCTGCTTTTATAGCATCTTCAGCAAGCACTGGAAATAAATAAAATCTCTATATATTTTACATTATATTACTTCACACTAATATATAAAGGTGGAAGTTGTTTCACACTTGAAACAGTCTAAAAGATCTGGATGAATTTTGGCATGTTGATTGCATATCTACCGGATTGAAACATAGGCTACTTTAATCCTGGCCTATGAGGGTGACCCTTTAAGTGCAGCTCTTTCCTTTATTTGTACCAAATAGATTATTAGTTAAAAATTAGTCCAGTAGTTTCAACTACTGGACCAATTTTAACCATTTTTTCGTCCTAACTAAATTATCAGGAAGTAATATGAGTTAAATATATCATCAAGCTAAGACACAGGAGCTGACCAGAGGTGTCTCAGCTAAAGGACAAAACTTTCAACTTACCTATTTGTATAGATATCATTTGTTGGTCATTTTTATCTTAGGTAAGCCATTACATGATTGTATAAGCTAATTGAGCTAAATCAGTGGAAATATATAATTCATTTAAAATATCTAGGTACATTAAAAAAATGCAAAAGTGTTTACAAAACCTTATCATAAAGCACTTGTTAGGTCAAGATTATGCTTGGACTCTCCATTTAACGAAAACCAACAGCAAGGCATTCACTGCTCGGCAGTTTGCTGAACTGGGCCTATTAGGCGCTTTTCATTTTCTTTCTTTCAACAGAATGTAATTAGAAAGCACAACTATGGGTTAAGAATAAAACATATCATTGCAGTATCACTTACTAGAGCAATGCAGCTTGACTGGTGGCAATGACAACTCTTTAGCAATATCTGTGTTCTTCAACTTCAAAGCTTCATCAACCGTCTTTCCCTTAACCCATTCTGTGGCCAATGAACTGGAAGCGATCGCAGATCCGCATCCAAATGTCTTGAACTTGGCATCAATGATCTTGCCATTATCGTCAACTCTGATCTGCAGCTTCATGACATCGCCACAAGCAGGCGCACCAACAAGACCTGTGCCAACATTCTTGTCCTTCTTGTTGAGTGACCCAACGTTGCGTGGGTTCTCATAGTGATCAATGACCTGGAATAATAGTTTGATGGTAAAGGAAAATTCTGATCAGTGATTGTCTAAACTTCGTTGAACCGTTCGCAGAACGCCATTTTAAGTAATTAATTCCAAAATTTTTTACTATTCAGTTTATTTGCACAGTTGAAATTTTTATTTGTTTATTTAAATATATTGAAATAATCTGTATAACAGTTTCGGTAGCGAACTTATCGACACTAATTTAAATGAAAACAAATTAAAAAATTACTGATAACGAGACTACGAATTAGAGGTGACGATTCACCATGTCAACATGACTGGTTTAGAATAAAAATTATTTAACACTGATCTAATATTTTATCAACGGTCAAGGTTATTCGTGAAAAGTACGTAGTACGGTAGGTGAAATCGATAATCCTTGACATTGCATACAATAGAAGTATAATTATGTACACTTACATTGGCATGGTATGATGCGGTTTGGACAATATTAGGGCTGCTAAAGCTTTTGAGGCAGACACATCTACGGATATTTGAGACCAAAAACGCCATCGTCATTTAATTATATTTACTGACTGAACAATTTAAATTTCTAGCTCGTATCCAGACACTACACTTTTCCGAAATTTGTGAAAGAAGAAATTATGGTGCGGGTGTTTGATTTGACGTTAGTATTTTATTCTCTGTGGCAGGAAGGACATTCAAAGTACATTGCTGTTTAGCGATTCTATAACATTTCTCACTAGTAACTATTTATTAACATTCGACTCATATGTCAATAAACATATACTTTTTAAGAAAGAAGAAAATGTAATATTAAAGATTAAAATATACTTTATTTTACAGCAAAATTTAAACACAACTGTTTTAAATTTTGAAAATTCTAATGTTTTCGAACGCAAAACAATTGACATATACAGGTGCGTTCGAAGCCTGAAAAAAACGAAATACTGCGCGTTTTAGAAGACTGAAAGCAGGTTTATAAAACATGTAATAAACATTTATAGAGTACTGAAAAGAAATATCTCACAGTTTTAATACTGAATTTCCACTGTTGTTATAAAGTTATTGTTTCATTTTACTTTTACAGATAGCTGAGCAATTTCTAGCTTGATTGCGTCATAGACTAAAATAAATATAGTTTACGAACGTGATATGTATTTATATAGTAACTTTTTGTACCCATCATGACAATCGGTTTTAGAGCGATTTCTAAGCTCGTGGCGCCTATAGTCGGGAACGTTCTTTGTTTATCTCGAGCTCAATTTAGTGCAGTGTAAGTTAGAAAATCTATAAAATATTAAATTCATAGTTTGATCAAAATAAGTGTTATGTAACCAGTTGTGTATCTCTAAACAATGATGCATCCCAAGACCGGCTAGATTCGTCTTGTGTACATCACTAATCTGTCAAACTCAAAAAGTGGTTTCTAATGATTTTTGTGATAAAAATTAAGTGTGGCGTACCGGTTCAGATTTTTTATAATTATTTTCCTTATTAATTTTGCAATTTCCAGAACAATGAGTGCTAATCCCGATATCAAATCTGCAACATCCATCCACGAATTTACCGTGAAGAACATAAAGGGTGAAGAAGTGAAACTGGATGTATATAAAGGTCATGTCTGCATCATTGTGAATGTCGCTTCACAGTGCGGTCTAACTGCTAATAATTACAAACAATTGAATGAATTGTATGACAAATACGCTGAGGAGAAAGGTGGGTTATTCTGATAAGATAATAAAACGATTCTCGGTAACCTATTGGCCGCTATATAGTTAGCCCATATCCGAGACCGCGGTAACCTGTGTTCGCCCGCATTTATCCTATAAACACTAATAATTTAAATTTGTTACAAACACCACAAGTGCAGAGCAATCATACAGTATGCTGAGAGATACAAGATGCTGGAACTAGACTGTTCTTATGTCAAATATTGTAACAAATATCGAAAATACAAAATGTGCTCCACATCCCTTAAAGCATTTAAAACTCCACTATTGACAAATGCCATTGAAAATTACCTAGTAACTATGAAATCTATTTTTAGGTCTGCGCATTCTTGCATTCCCCTGCAATCAGTTTGCTGGTCAGGAGCCTGGTAACAATGAGGAGATTGCCTGCTCCCTTGCTGATAGGAAAGTGAAGTTTGATTTGTTTGAGAAAATTGACGTGAATGGAGATAATGCTAGTCCTTTGTGGAAGTTCCTGAAGGTAAAGGTTCTGTATTTTATTTTATATTTCAGAGAGAATTTGACCTTTGTTGCAAATTATAGTATTAAAATAATCAGCCTGTATATATCTGCTGCCTATTCTGGCGTACTTACACAATAGTCTCTATAAACCAGGGATGTAACGGAGGTAGTTTTATCGGAACTGAAATCGGAATCGGAGTTTTCAAATTTGGTTTATCGGAATCGGAATCGAAATCGGAGGCAGGGTCGGTTTGTTTAAGGACAAATAAAACATGATTTATAGTCAATTCTTTTAATTTTTACTTTTTATTATAAAATAAAAAACAACTTTAAAAAAAATTGGCATAATTCCAAATAAACAAAAGATAAAATTAATGAATTTAAAGTTTAATTCTTCGAACCTGTTCGGCACAGGCCGTCGCGCGCCGCCCGCTTTGTTTCGTTCGACCTCCGATTAACATCCGATACGAAAGAATCGGAACCGAAGTCGGAACCGAAAGTGTAATAATAATCGGAAGTTCCGACTTAACGGAACCGGAATCGAAGCTCCGTTACATCTCTGCTATAAACTTACATCATCATCATCATTTTCCTGCCCTAGTCCCATTCTATTTGAGGTTGGTGCAACACATTTTCTTCTTCCATTCACCCCTATCAGAAGTCATGGCATCAGTAACTTTGGTCAGTGGGTCATCTTAGGGGCGGAGTTCTTATCTGCTTCATATCATTCCTTACACAATCCATCAATCTTTTCTTTGGCCTTCCTCTCGCTCTCTGTCCTTTAACATTCAGATCCAACACTCTTGTGTGCTTTGTCCCTCCGCATTACATGTAAGAGATATCATGTAAGAGTAGCACAACTCAGGCACAATATTTAGATGTTATAATTACTGTTACCATGCATCATCCCACTGCTCTGCAAGGACCTTTCTCCATGAGTTCCAGTTGGTAGGATCCAGGGCCAGTGGGTCATTGGTTTTATCCAGCTTGTCTCACCTTCTTCTATGAGGTCTACCACAATGCCTTCTAGCTGTGTCAGGGTTTCAACAATTAGCTGTTCTGGCCTACAGCTGATTGGGCAGTCTCACACACACACAGTGAATTTTTGATCAACATCAATCATTTGTGTTTTGGAATGTTAGATGACATGTTATAGTATGAATAAAAATACTCATTATAATTTTTTTGAAAGAGCTTTTTACATCTTTTATCTTGGTTCCTTTTTTTGCTATTATTACTAACAAAATATGTAAGTAATAATCTTATTATGTTCTTATTTCTAATCCATACTAATATTATATAATTATGTATAAGTACTTTTCTCTGACTTAAATAGTTAAACAGACTTCTATGAAAATTGGCACACAAGAGGATATGTTAAGTAAGTAAGACTGGATACATTTGTCCCTGTAAGTAAGCAGGTGAAACCGGTTGTAATGAGCATGTTTATTAAGAAATTTCATGACACAAGTACCTCTTACACATAATTTATGTGCATGAGGTATTTTAACTGGTATTATGTTAATATTATGATTTTGAAGTCCTTCATGTTTATGTAAAACAATTGAATTAAGTTTTTTGAATGCTAAATATATTAGGGAGGCTATTTTATTTTTATTATGTATATTTTTTTTTGTTACATACAAACTTTTTTATGCAGTAACATAGTAAGTAATTCCATAGCTATTAAAGTTTTTTTTTCTAATATTATGTGAAAGAGCCTCTTTGGCTTTCTTTTCACTGTCTATATTACATACATAAAAATCCCTTGGTCAAGGCATCATGTATAGCTGGATCAATTTACGCTAATAATTTTTTTGTTGTGTTGGTTATTGCTAGGAAAAGGTTCTTATGAAAAAAAAAAATAAGTAGGTAGGTAGATTAGTAAAAGAATACATAGAGATAGTATTAGGTAGGAAAATTGCATTGCAAGACCAGGCACAGCCCAGCCGCCGCGGGAGACGCCCATGGCGCCGGGCGCCGCGAGACGACTTCCGGCCACCGTAGATGCGGGCCTGTGGGCGGTGAGCAATGGTTAGTTCACCGTCCGTCCGTCGATTGACGACAGGCCGTGTCGACGGCGCGTTCGTGTTTCACGCGCGCCTCAAAGAGAGTCAGCAAAGCAGAGGGGCTTGCCAGTGCCTCCGCCTGCCGGGGTTGCGGGTTGTTCGAAAGAGATACCGCGGCCTCGGAACGTAAGGGGCAACAGAAGGAACTTGGGTGGGTTTTAGTCAGTACAAGTCTGACATGCCACCCCGCTCCGCCCAGAGCTGGGGAAGTCATTGGGTGATTTCCCACCCGAAAAAAAAAAAAAGACCAGGCACAGTTAGTGAGATATAAATTATATCCTGCAATTAGCTTATATATTACGCTTTACGAGTTCAGTAACAAACTCGTCTCAAGGACAGGAACTTGATGACGTAGCACCGCGAAACAGTGTGGCAACAATTCCAATTAAAAGTATGGTAACTGATATTACTATCTGGGGATGTGCATAAATATATTATTATTTTAAACTATTAATCACTTATAAATTAACATAATATTCCATTATGAAATGAAAGTTTTAAGCATTCAATGATAATTCATGTGGAAATTTTCCAGGTCTATTTGTTATGAATAAGTTAATTCTAATCTAAATCTAATCTAGAACATGGAAGAATTATTTAATAGGTAGGTATTTACGACAAACACTGAGGTATTATACATTGATAACAGGCGAAATACAGAACGATGCGTCACAGGGACAAAACATCATACCATTAAAAAAAAACTTGTCTATATTTACTGACTGAACAAAATTGTGCATGTCAGTAATAAAAATTGCTGGGTAATGATAATGAGTTTTTATAATAGATGTGGCAAACCACAGATGTATTGGAGGACAACCTTGATAAATCAATTTGTGATAAGGTGAAAATCAATAGACTTGTTCTATTATTCATAATTCTATGGAAATGGCCTTAGTAGGAATGTCTGTTGCTCTAAGCCAGGGATGGCGTACCTTTTTAGATCAGCGTGCCATTTTCCCCACAAAAATGTTAAATGACGCTATATATGAGCCGTCAATATTTTCAACTTAGTGATTAAATAATAATAAAAAATCAAGTAAATATTATTCACTCAATTCACATTATTTTCTACCAAAAACATAAATAAACTATCTTGAAATCATTCATAATGTTTATTGTATTTTATTATCTGTCTAATAAACTAAACTGCAAACCGTTTTGGTGGGTGGCGTGCCCAAAAAAATGTGTTACGTGACAACAAGGGCGTGCCATTGGTTCGCTATCCCTGTTCTAGGCTGATCGCTTAACTGAGATCTACGATAGCTGCATGGTGTTGGTGGGGTGAGATGACGTGATGCGAAGGCTCAGTGATTGGCTGACTGGTGGGCGTCAATACCCATCCATACCGCGCATTTAAGAGGTCGGCCATAGTTAATATGTGAGAACTGCTATCACTCATTCTTTGGCAGTGCCAGTATTTCTTACGGATTTTTCCATAAGTTGTCTTTATACTTGTAGGAATAGTACTTATAACTATACACAGATTTGTTACTATCTACGTTTATCGTCGTAGTACTAGCTAATAGGATAAGATTCGCTATCAACATCACTTGTACGTAAACAGTAGCTTGCTAAAGATTCCCAATTTTAATTCAACTTGAATTTCATTAGGTTAATCAAAATGTACCGTGTGGCCCCGCGACCTTTAACTCGAAAGCGCTTGCACAGTTACTGCGCCAATCGACATAAACAAAATGAAACACCTCTTTGTTTATTATATTTAATAATTTAACAACCTTGTTGGTCTAGATCGGTCGCATGCGTGTGTCTAAGCATGAGGTCCTGTCCTATCCAGCGAAATGTTATTTGATTTTTCCATCAGAAATTTCTAAGTAAGCAACCACGATATCTGGATTTATGATCGGTTGTCATTTACATCGTAATAGGCTAGCTGCGAATAGGATGCGCGCCTTGGACGTGGCGTTGCGGATAGTCGGACACAAGCGCGTTATACAATGAAATACAACACATGGGACTCAAATCAAATCAAAATATTTTTATTTCATGTAGTCCTACATGGGCACATAAAAATCTTCAAGAAAAGGTGCATGGTTCCGGTGGGTCGTTTTCGATGAAGAAAATCCGCCAAGACTTAAAGATAACTGGCGAAATGTGTGTTTACTATTAAGTACACCTCTGCCTAACGCTTCCGAGATTACAGGCGTAATGTTAACATATTTTGCTATAAATTCTTTCCTTTTTTTCACAGCACAAGCAGGGCGGCACTCTGGGCAGTTTCGTCAAATGGAACTTCACAAAATTCATTGTTGACAAAGATGGCGTGCCAGTTGAACGTCATGGACCCAATGTTGACCCATTGGACTTGGTCAAGTCCCTCGAGAAGTACTGGTGATCAATTTAATGGAAAAACGGCTTCGCATTTTATTTTCATATTTATAGATTAGACAGGTTAGAAACGGTTTAGCAGTATATTATATGTATTGTGAAACTAAGCATTTAATTTTGTTATAATAATATTGCCTATCTTATCATTCACATCGCTTATATGCATCTTCAAGCAAGAATTTAGTTAGTCTTTTACACAGTTTTCGTATTTTTTTTTATTAATTGGCATGTCGAAAGAATACAATAAAAGTACATGTAGGTAATTAGGATGGGAAAATTTCAAAGAAAATCTGCAATCGCACTGTGTGATATATTATGTAGTTTTTAAGATTTACTGTTATTTTTTGTGATATTTAATACATATATCAACATAATAATTATGACGAGTTATTTTTCTTTATTTTGTTAAGTGTCTTCCCTAATTGTGCATAGACTGACGCCCCAAGTGAACAGTAGCGTATATAATCACACTCATATTATAAAGACGAAAGTTTGTATGTGTATTGTTACTCCTTTACGATCAATTTGGACGAAATTTGGTATCAATATCCTACTAATATTATAAATGCGAATGTTTGTGATATCCATCCTTACACACATCCATCCGGATGTATGGATGTTACTCTTTTACGCCAAAACGGCTTAACAGATCTTGATGAAATTTGACACAGAAGTAGATTATAGTCTGGAATAACGTTTTTTTGCGATATCGCGCAGGCGCCAGCTAGTAGGTTAAAATCTAGATTAACACAGGCTAATGCGTATGATCAAATAACTCAAATATGGTGTTTCACCTCAGGGCGCATATAAATAAAACACCAGCCATGTTCGAGTCGAACTTGCGCACGAAGGCTTTCGTGCTCTATAAAAAGTGCATAATTATCATGATAATAGATCAAATATATATTGAGGCTCTAGTCTGTTTTTAAGTATTTGTTATAGCGGCTGCAGAATTTCAGCTGTCTAACTATCACCGTTCATGAGATACAGCCTGGCGACAGACGGATGGACAGCGAAGTCTTAGTAATAGGGTCCCGTTTTCCCCTTTGGGTACGGAACTGTAAAAACGATTACTTGGTTTGTGTACGCTTCATAAACTCAGAATCTACCGGTTCGGTGGGATAGAACATTCACTGAGGAAGGCCATATAACATTAGGTACGTTACGAAACAAAGGACCTGAGCAGCAAGTGAAAACGCTGGGCACAGCTAGTCGGTTATAATTATATGTAGATATACCTAGTAAAAGCAATAGTTGGTCGCGCCGCAAATTACAAAAAAAACGTAAGAACTTTAATTTCGCGGGTTTTTCTTTTGCTGTACTTTTTATTGTGTGATCATGGCCTTACCTACTTTTCATCAATCACCCACTACATTGTTCTGTGCCCACTACACCATAATCAATTTCTAAACTGATAACTATAAACAGACTGTCAAAAAAAATTATATCAATCGGTTAACAAATTATCCCTTAAGCTTGTAATCAAAACTTAAATTTTGGATAAGTTTTGATTGAAATAGAAGATTTGAAGAATATTAACAGTTAAATAGATAATCATCATTTATGTGCCGATGGAAGAAAACCGAATCGTGAGAATAATCAATCAAGTTGAAAAAAATCATTTATTATTTACAAAATAAACAAGCCCTGACTAAACTATTAGCGGACCCTACAACAATAATAAATTCTTAGTTGCGAACTTACAACAATAGACAACTACTTACTTAGACTAGGTTTTTTTTTTGCACACAGGTAATTTCATGATCAGGGTTTCAGTAGCACTGATGGCAACCCCTATAGGGATAAATGTGTGAGTTTGATTACGTTGTTCTAGGTTTGGTCTTAGGTTTGATTAGGTACTAGCTTTCGCCCGCGGTTTCGCCTGCGTTATATTTGGGGTAACACAGTTACCCTTGCGCCTTATTGATTTGTAATAGCAACGCTAAATTTTCCCTTTTCTTCCCTCTTTCTCCCTCAAATCCCACTTTTTTTGAAAAAAATATTTGCCTTTGTCCGTCTCCTGGTTCCCAACTATCTCTGTACCAAAATTCATCAAAATCGGTTTAGCCATTAAAGCGTGAAGAGGTAACAAACAAACTCACTTTCGCTTTTATGAAATTAGTAAGGATTTAGTCAGGCGATGTATTTTTAGCTGCAATTCATCATCTGCGTAGAGGTCAGCTTCCAGTCTAAACGCATGCAGCTGAACGACAGTATTTTGGAGTGGTGACGTATCTGACGTCCACAACCCAGTTAGGTTAAAACATTACCTACCATTTGGTGAGACTGGTTACGGCTTAGGTACGTGCTTTCTGAGGTACCGAAGAAACGGCATGTAAGGTGGTCACCCTGCCGAGGTTGCGGGTTGTTCGAAAGAGGTACCGCGGCCCAGGAACATAAGGGGCAGTAGAAGGAACATGGTTGGGTTTTAGTCAGGTCTGACATACCCCTGCTCCGCCCAGAGCGGGGAAAGTTATTTGATGATTTCCAAACCCAAAAAAAAAGTGGTTGGTCACGGATCAGCCTAGGCAAGTACAGCTGAAGAAAGATAATAGATAAAAGCGAGCAGCTGTTATTATTAAGGCATGATCTCTTAATAAGTAGCTGCAATTGAACAGAGTATACGTTCAATCAAATTAAACCTATTTCGTAGGCGGATATAGTTTAGTAGGTCCATACCTACACCGTCACTATCATCTGCTCTACATGAAGCGACTGCCTACCTGACCGCCACAACCCAGTTCATACTGGGTATATCGGCACCCCGTCGGTAAGACTGGTTGTCAGACTTTCGGGACACTATCTGTAACGACTGTCATCCTTACTATAATATTATAAAAGCGAAAGTGAGTTTGTTTGTTTGTTACGTCTTCACGCCGTGGCTAAACCGATTTTGATGAATTTTGGTATAGATATAGTTGCGACCCTGGAAACGGACATAGGCCATTATTTTAAAAAAGATTGAGATATGAAGGAGAAAGAGGGAAGAAAAGGAAAAACTTTTTTTTTTAAATTACAATAAATTAGGCGCTAGGGCAAAAACTACAGGTGGCAGGTACCTGTAAATCAGGAACGGGGAACTGTGTTGGGCAAAAGCTACTAGACCAATAAATGACAGCCGGGACTACAGTGTAACGTGTTTTCCGTTCCGAGGTACGTCGAGGAAACTAGGTTGTAGCTACACAAAGCTTCATACCTCTAAAAGGTATTTATTTATTTAATACAAAGCCGGTATGGTGACCACCGTCACTCACTATAGTAGTGCTCGTTTGTTCTCATAGCACCAGTTCCATGCGGTGGAGTGCTAATCCTCATTACAAATCTGCAACATCCATCCACGAATTCAAAGTGAGGAACATAAAGGGTCAAGAAGTGAAACTGGACGTTTATAAAGGACATGTTTGCATCATTGTGAATGTGGCTTCACAGTGCGGTCTTACCGCTAATAATTACAATCAATTGAACGAAATGTATGAAAGATATGCAGAGGAAAAAGGCAAGTGATTCATATAAATATTCATAAATACTAAATGGAAATACCCAACTGTCGTTACTTGTTTTGACGCCAAGCTTTTCGTCTGCTTCAAAGTCGGTATCAGCTCTCTCTACAGATATCAGAGCAACCACTTCGCGTGCCCAACTTACGATCAAAGATCTTAAGGCGCGTCACCCACCCGACCAACAGTCGAGGCGCGGGCACATTAGGCGCGTCACCCACAAGATCAACAGTCGAGGTGAGTTGAGGCGCAGGCACATAAGAGGCACGCCGCAACGAGATTTTCTGTACAAATGTCTTGTGGGCGACGAGCCTAACGCGCCCGCGCCTCGTCGTTGCACGACGCGCCTAAGCCACCGCTTTCACTCTCAGTCTGCATCGATGTCCCCCTAGTCGGACGTCAGTTAACAATTTAAAATGTATATTTGCGCTGTAATTAATTGTTGTGTTTAGTGCTTGTGACGTCATTGTAGGTGGTCAAAAATGGCACGCTTGTTTTTCATAAAGATTAGATCGTGATACTTATTGTTTAACTTACATCACTAGCACACTAGCGCACAAAGAGTAGGTAGGTACTATTATAGAGCACATAATATTTGCTAGTTCGCGTATACATATGTTTAGGATGTGCGCCACCGCGCAAAGCCCGCAAAATTATTTTCAATACACTTCCTCGAAAATTGAATTTATCGCACAAAGATTCTGTTTAATATGCAATGAATTTCAGACGTGCTTTTTTTAGGGTTCCGTAGTCAACTAGGAACCCTTATAGTTTCGCCATGTTTGTCTGTCCGTCCGTCCGTCCTCGCTTAATCTCTGTGACCGTTAGCGCTAGAAAGCTGAAATTTGGTACCAATATGTATATCAATCACGCCGACAAAGTGGTAAAATAAAAATTGGAAAAAAATGTTTTATTAGGGTAGCCACCCTATATGTAAAGTGGGAAGTACGTTTTTTTTTTAATTTCAACCCTAACGTAAGATATATTTTTGGAAAGGTATTTAAAAATGAATAGGGGTTTACTAAAATCATTTTTTGATAATGTCAATAATTTCGGAAATAATCGCTCCAAAAGTAAAAAACAATGTGTCCCCCCCCCCTCTAACTTTTAAACCATAAGTTTAGAAAATATGAAAAAAAAACTGAAAAGTAGAACTTTATAAGGACTTTCTAGGGAAATCATTTTGAACTTGATTGACACAACAGTTTTTGTACAAAAAAGACAAAAAGTTGTACAAAATAATGTCTGGACTAAGTTTGTAGTATAATCGTATATCCCCTTGTATGCCGGAACGTAGATCTACGCGAGACACAATGCGTTTTTAATTGTTGTCTGTAATTCCGGCATACAAGCGGATATGCAAGCATTTTTTTAACTTCGTTTACATATTTTATTATCCTGAACGTATCTTTTTTCAAACAAAAAAAGAATTATTGAAATCGGTTCTCGCAATCCAAAATTACCACCGAAAACTTCTAGCACGTCTTTGTATAAATTAGTAACCCAATTCCCCGAGAGATGGCGCTGTAGGTACTTATTACATTGGATCGGGTATTACCGAATTGTTCGGTTGGTCTCTCCTTGACATTGGCGAAGTATCTTATAACTACATAAAACTTCTATTAAGAACATGCTAAGGCAATTTAGAACAAAACTAAAATTCATTTTTTTAACACCTTCAAAATGTTAAGGTAAAAACCAGTTCATAAATGGTTCGATAGATGGCGTTGTGTAATGACGTCAGTTTTTTAAAAGTCGATGTTAAGATTTTCCGTGCTTTCATGACCTACCATAGTAAAGTAAGTTGCACTTATATATATTCTGTATTCGTAATTTTATTTATGATTGATTGAGTGCATAATCTAATTAGTCGTCGAGGTTTGAGCGCTCCCCTTTGTGTTCGCGCTATAAACCGTTACAAGTCGGAGCGCCTGCCGCGGGGTGTGCAATTCGGTGCTATGTTGCTCGCTCCTCCACCTTTAAACTCATAAGTGGGAACACGGACGGACGGGAAACTACGGAACCCTACACTGAGCGTGACCCGACACGCTCTTGTTCATTTATCGCAACAAGAGCTTTAATTTTTGCTGTTTCATCCCTAATAGCCTTTTTTTTTTTTTTTTTTTTCGGGTGGGAAATCATCCAATGACTTCCCCCGCTCTGGGCAGAGCGGGAGGGCATGTCAGACTTGTACTGACTAAAACCCACCCATGTTTCTTCTTTTGCCCTTTACGTTCCGAGGCCGCGGTATCTCTTTCGAACAACCAGCAACCCCGGCAGGCAGAGGCTCTGGCAAGCCCCTCTGCTTTGCTGACTCTCTTTGAGGCGCGCGTGAAACACGAACGCGCCGTCGACACGGCCTGTCGTCAATCGACGGACGGACGGTGAACTACCCATTGCTCACCGCCCACAGGCCCGCATCTACGGTGGCCGGAAGTCGTCTCGCGGCGCCCGGCGCCATGGGCGTCTCCCGCGGCGGCTGGGTTGGGCAGATGTTCTCTCCCTCAAACGCCCGGCCACCTCCTTCGCTAACATTACTGCTTCGCAGAAGGTGGTGACCGCTTCCCATTCCCTCTCGCTCCGGACCATGGCCTGAACCAGGGCCGGACGCGAGAGATCGCCGCATCCCTAATAGCCTGGCATATTATTTTAGAGCTAAGTAACGTGGCGCTTGTTTTTAAGGCCTTCATATTTATTTAAAAAAAAAACACGTTTATCAACAGAATACCACAAATAAACATGATTGTTTATAAAATAATTTGCTACCTACCTATTACAAATTGATATTTATTTGAGTTCTAAATTCAAAAAAATATTTGATTAGGCTGTTTAGTGATGCTATGCTTTTGTTTCTCCTTCAGTATGAGAAAACGCAGGGAAAAATCAAATCAAATGTTTCAAATTGATTAATGGCAAAAGTACAAGTACCTACTATAAAAGTACTTTTTGTTCTGTTATTTCGTTTCTCCGAAGTGTATTGAAATTCGTCGTTTAATTCAAGTGAGTATTTGTCACTGCTGTTCTCGGCTCTTTAACACAAATGTATTGAAATTCGTCGTTTAATTCAAGTGAGTATTTGTCACTGCTGTTCTCGGCTCTTTAACACAAATGTATTGAAATTCGTCGTTTAATTCAAGTGAGTATTTGTCACTGCTGTTCTCGGCTCTTTAACACAAATGTATTGAAATTCGTCGTTTAATTCAAGTGAGTATTTGTCACTGCTGTTCTCGGCTCTTTAACACAAATATATTGAAATTCGTCGTTTAATTCAAGTGAGAATTTGTCACTGCGGCTCGTTCGTTAAATCCGCCTCGGCTGCACTGACAAGTTTCCCCACTTGAGTCAAAATGTACTATTGTTTGCGTTATAATTACAACTTACTAGGTTTGGCAAGAGTTAGGTACATGGTAAAGACCAAATATGGTAAGCATATCGGAATTAATCCCTGGCAAAAATCTCTACCTACTTACCTACCTGTTTGTCTTCATAATTAAATGTTTGACTATGTTCTAGGTCTGCGTATTTTAGCGTTCCCGTGTAACCAGTTTGCGAGCCAAGAGCCAGGAAACTCTGAGGAGATTGCCTGCTCTCTAGCAGAGCGGAAAGTCAAGTTTGACCTCTTTGAGAAGATTGATGTGAACGGGAGTAAGGCCCATCCTTTGTGGATGTTTCTAAAGGTAAAATTTCTAATTCTATGTTTTATCAATTTTAAAAAGCATCTGTAGCCACACTACAATTTGGGAACATGAAGAAAAGTACTACAGCGCCATCTATGCAAAGATATACTGCTAATTCTTACATCTCGCAAACAGAGTTATCCGCGAACTATAATCCTCCCTTTTCTCTAGCGGATGAAAGCTTTATACCCTGGTCTTCATATTCTTAGATATCCAAACCTTAACAGCAGGACTCAGCGCCTGACCACTTTTCACCCTTATGCTCTAAGTAATAATAAGTTTGAAAAATGGTGGTTTTCTTTCTTTTGGCGTTTTCGTACATCATCCAGTTAATTATTTTTCCACAGCACAAGCAGGGCGGCACCTTAGGCAATTTCGTCAAATGGAACTTCACAAAATTCATCATTGACAAAGATGGTTTACCCGTTGAACGTCATGGGCCCAGTGTTGACCCATTGGACTTGATAAAATCTCTTGAGAAGTATTGGTGATAAATCTTTTGGAGAAAAGGCCTCGTATTTTATTTTTCCTATCTTTATCATTTTAGACAACTACCTATTTTACGATTTTCATAAAAATAATGTTGTATATTAACGTATACAACATTATTTTTAGTTTATGCGAAAGCCGAGACACCTGTCCAGTATTTTTATTTAAAGAATCTATGTACAAAATTTCAAAACTATATCATGAAAAACCACAAAGTTATAAGCTTGTTATGTTCCCTATATATATCCGTACAAATACACTGTCACCAACGGCGTACGGCGGCGTCCCCGCGCCGCGCGCCTTGCTTTCATTGATAATAATAATGTCTCAGTTTGTATTGTAGGTAAATAACTGGTGATACATTTTCCATCACACTGACTGGCAGGCTTTGGACTGTCGTAATGGCCAAGTGTAGGGTAGCGCTTGCGAATAGGTTGCATGGGGTCCATAGTATAAACTTCTTTAAATATTTTTGGGTAAACATGATTGGAATCGATTCAGTTACTTATTCTGAACAAACTATATTTAGGTTTCGCATATAGGTACTAAAAATAATGCTATCTATAGCTTGTTATCTGAAATATGTTAGCACCTCGGATTTGTTAGATTTGATTTTATTTAGTCGTTCATATAGGTACCTATACTATGTAGAAATTAATAATTATCGAGTTATTTGAAAAGTATACGAATTACTGAGCAGACTGTAAGCACGACCAAATTTTTTTGACACCCACACCAATAGTTACTTGGATAGTTACTTGGTCGACTTCTTGACAAAGTGAAGAAGATTCTAGAGACTATATAGAGGCTTCAAGAGCGAAAGAAGCGAGGTCGAGTATTTTTATATCTTGCCTCAAAGTAATACAAATGTAAAGTTTTTTTTTATAAACAACTAGCTCTGCCCCGGCATGCGTTGCAATGCAATTTTCTACCTACCCTACCTACCCTACCTACCCTACCTACCCTACCTACCCTACCTACCCTACTTACCCTACTTCTCTTACCGGTATCCTATGTCCGTCTCCTGATTCTAAGCTACCTCCTCACCAATTTTCAGCTAAATCGGTTCAGCCGTTCTTAAGTTATAAGTGGAGTAACTAACACGACTTTCTTTTATATATATAGATATAAGCTACAAAGTTCGGAAATTGACTTTGTCAATATCTCTATTTGATTTAATTCTTCTACAACGACCACAACTGTAACGGTTAAAACAGAAGTTAATATAAGTAGTTGGCACTTCATAATCCCATGGATTAAAATAAAGTGCTAAATTAGTCTCTGATTTCTGAATTCTGTCAACAAAATGATTGTCGTTAAAAACAATGTAGAAAATAAACATATTTAAATCAAAATCATGAAATAAAGTTCTAGTAAATAAATATGATGTGAAAATTACAAGCTATGCTCAGATTAAACAATCCTGACTATGACCGGGCCAATACTATTCATGAGTTCACTGTGAGGACCTTGATCGGTGAACCAGAAATTATAAAATTGGACAAATACAAGGGTTTTATATGCATAATTGTTAATATCGCTACAACGTCCCCAATTACTACAGAAAGTTACAAACAATTGAACAATCTAATGGATAAGTTTGGAGACAGTAAGAGACCTCGCACTCGCCACGGCTACGATCACGACCAGTCCTAGTCTTGGTCACATAAGCACCAACCTAGTTAATCTGTGAATCCAACTAAGATGCAGACGATCCAACTTAAGTATACCTACATAGCTTAGCCTCAACATATCAACAGGTCAGATGAACTATCGGCAAAGCGACTTTTAGTTGTTGCGACTAAACATGAAACTGTAGCCACACTACAATAAATATTTACTGCAGAAATATAAATACAAACTAAGGCAAAAATACTGCAGCGGTATCTATCCGACCACTTACTAAATAACCCTTATTAAATAACAGCAAATTCCTCCATCGCGCAAGCAAAATTATCCGTCATAAATGTGATAATATAGAACCCGATAACTTCTGTCGGGCACTGGCCCACCAGACAGGAACCTTCCTTGTCGAAGAATCTTCCCATTACTTTATGGGATGAAGGGCTTTATACCCTGCTCATCACACCACTTAAAACATATTATACATCTTAATGTATATAAATCACGTGTCACGTTGTTGCGATGGACTCCTAAATTATTTAACCGATTTTAAATTAAATTTGCACACCGTGTGCAGTTTGATCCTACTTGAAAGATAGGGAAGGTAGGGTAGGTAGGTAGAAAATTGCATTGCAACGCATGCTGGGGCACAGCTAGTAATGCTAATTATTATTACACGCGGTTTTAGTTTATGTGCCGCCGGTCGTGGTTGTAGCCGAATAGATATAGGCCCTTAAATCATGAAAGTTTTTAAGTCCATTCTATTCCTCTTGCATAAACACATCCAGAGTCCAGAGGTGGCATCAAACTAGGCACGTGCATGGGCGTGAGGTTACAAAAAGACGTGCGAAAGATTTTATGTGTGGTACCAAGTCTCGGAGTAAAATGGCTGTGACATACTGGTAGACAGGCGGTCAAGGGTTTTGTTTTAGCCTTTAGGCTAAAAACAAGCACTAGGTTTATGATAATATTCAGAATGACTAAACATACAAAGTCACATTTATTTGTTGGAAGAAAAGGTAAACCACGGCGAAGGAGACACCGAATTTACAATTTCTGACCTTTTTGCTTTCTTCACTATGGGCGCGAGCAGTAAAAAAATACATAAAAAATTGTTCACCTCGACTCTTTCCCTGTGAAGATTGAGTATGCACAGGCCGCTTTGCCTCGCACCTCTTATCGTCAGAGCCACGGGAATATGTATTAGAAAATTGGCCAAGTGCGAGTCGGACGAGATATAATTATCTATGAAAACGGCAAAAACTCCAAAAAAACAAAAATTTTAGTCATGAAGATGTTTGAACGTGCGCGAATACAGAGTACAGTAAATGATTGCTTCCGCTTCAGATACATTCGTTTTTAGGGGTTCCGTACCCAAAGGGTAAAACGGGACCTTATTACTAAAACTCCACTGACCGTCAATCTGTTCGTCTGTCACCAGGCTCTATCTCATGAACCATGGCAGTGAGACATTTGAAATTGTCACATTTTATTATGATGTATTTCTGTTGCCACTATAACAACAAATAATAAAAGCAATAAAATATTTAACTCTCGCACGCAGCAAACAGGTTTTTTTTTGCCTTTTTATAGATATTGGTACGAAACTATTCGTGCGCACACTTGGCCGGTTAAATTAAAAATATAATATGTAGGTAGGTACCTAAGAAGGCAAATACGGGGGAGCTGGCGAGGTGCATACTTAGAGGGCTGTATGCATTTAATCCGCATCTGCTCATTTTATTTTATAGCTGTAGCTTTTGTGGATATTAATTACGCCTCCAAAATAATTGTCTATTGATCTTGATATCGTGCCTAGTGTTTTTTTTATTCTTTTCAAGATATACGAATACTGGCTTTCCCATGTGACCAGTTCGGAGATGAATCTGGTTCTCCGGAAGAAATTGCTTCACATGCCGAGAAAAACAACGCTAAATTTGATATATTTGCTAAAGTAAACGTTAATGGAACAGAAGCATCTCCCTTGTGGAATTTCTTGAAGGTGAAATTGTAAATAGACCTACTAACATCTTAATATACCTACAAGTAAACATTCAGTGTAACATTATTCATAAATCTTTCAACCCCTTTATTTTTCAGCATTCTCTGAAAGGCCACAATAAGCAGGGCGATATTATTAAATCGTGCTACACAAAATTTATTGTCAATCGAGCCGGTATCCCTATCGAACGATATGGTTTACAAGTAAATGCTGCCCAATTTGAAGAATTTCTGAAACGATTCTTATAATTTCTGCAAAAAGTATCAGCGAGGAAAATGAATAAAAGCAAAATGTATGGTAGGTAGTACCAGAAGGATATGATTGAGTTTACAAATTTTCGGAGAGACAGTCGAGAGAGTTGGTAATATTGACATTGGTATGGATCCAGATGAGGTGACGCGACATCTAGCCTTATTATTAAATATAAAGTATAAAAAACGTCGAAGGCAGAATTATTTACGTGGAAGGTCTAGCTCTAATATCCCATCGACTTCTTTGAATACCACATCTCTGAATCAGGCATTAGGATTAATGAATTTGCGTAAACGCACGATTTTGCCGCCGCGAACGCAAACTCAACAGAACACAATCCAACGACGGAAGCGAAAACAATCCCGTTTTTAGTAAAAAGAAAGTAAGTGATTTTAAAGGGGAAAAAAATGATATTTAAAAGGTGTGGAACACGTTACTTACATGAAAATCGAGATGAAATCTAAGTCGAAGCAACTTTAATTAAATTCAAAATAGGTAGGTACTGTCGAACTAGCGACAAAAATAGGAAAAATAAATTGTATGTAGGTTATACAAATACATACCTACAAACAATTTATTTATCCCATTTTTCGCGTCACAGAATAAAATTGATAGCATTATCTACTGTCTGTTGCTGTCTGATGTTACCTACAGCCGACCGCGAGTCCATGGTAACACTTGCAGTCTTGAGTTATTAGAACGCGATGCCACTCGTTTTAAATAAACTGAAGTGCTGTGATAAATTATTTAGAATAAAATACAAATTATCAGTTTGAATGTGGTTTATATTATACCATAGTATTATACTGGCCGTCACCGCAACTTCGTACGTATTAGGTTCGCGATTTGTCAAACAGTTGAGCAATATGGACATAACGCATTACATGTTCACACCACTAAGTTATTAGCCTGATACTTTATCCTGTGTCCTTCCCCAAGTTGAAATATAGGTATCTCCTTGCCAAAAATTACAATCTAATTTGGATCCGTGTAGCCTTGAAAAGGTAACAAACACAAAATTCAATAAAAAACAAAAGAGTTAATCTCATATTTATAACATTACTAGCTTTTGCCCGCGGCTTCGCTCGCGTTAAATTCAGGGTAACATAGTTTCCCTTTCCTGATTTACAGGTACCTGCTATCTGTAGTTTTTGCCCTTGCGCCTTATTTATTGTAATAGTAAAGCTACGTTTTCCCTTTTCTTCCCTCTTTCTCTCTCATATCACAAACTTTAAAAAAAGAAAGAAATGTCTATGTCAGTCTCCAGGAACCCAACTATCTCTGTACCAAAATTCATCACAATCGGTTTAGCCATTTAGGCGTGAAGACGTAACAAAGTTAACAAACAAACTCACTTTCAATTTTATAATATTAGTGAGAATTAGTACGGATATTAAGATTTTGATAAAATAAAAGCATAATTTTTAACTAACATAATCTTATACTTAAATAATAATATTTTCTTTGCTATTGAAAAGAAAATGTTTAACCCTACTTTGACGTTTACGTTGTTCTGTCCTACCTACGTAAACTCTAGATTTATAATAATTGGACCCATTTTTGCGAAAATGGGTCCACTTATGGATGTGCCCAAACATATTTGACTGCTCTGCATTTTGAATTTTTTAACATTATGAAACATTATGTTAAAAGCCGCTAGAGATTTGACTGTACAACTAGACTTCTTAACCTAGTTCTTGTGCAATGCGAGGATACTCCATCAAAATATTGCAAGTGTCTTATCAAAACAGGAACTATTAGAGTTGACACTACAAGAAATGCTGTAATGCTGCAATGAAATCTCTGAAACATTTATTAAAAAAAGGTCATGAGAACACAGTACTACACCAAACTTCACCGAACTACACCAAAATATTGCAGGTTTACTAAATAAATCAAATGCTCTTACGGTATGTTTAAATGAACTATCTGATACAAACTTAAATGTGGATATTATATGTATCACCGAACACTTCATCATGAAAGGTCACGAAAAGCATCTGTGCATACCAAATTTTAGTTTAGCGGCATGCTACAGTAGACAGGAAAAGAAGCGAGGAGGTACAGGTGTAATGGTTAATACTTGTCACAAGTGGAGGGAAATTCCTCAAATATCAAATCTGTCATCACCAGGGGTTTTTGAATGTTGTGCTGTCGAGCTTATTAATTATAAATTAATCGTTGTGTGTATTTACAGAGTACCAAACGCCAAAAATTTTAATTACTGTTTTGATAAACTTGAAACTTTGCTAAAAGACATATCAAACAGGCGTTCAAAGAATATTGTAATTGCAGGTGATTTTAATATTGATCTCTTAAAACCGAATAACAATTCAGTTGCACTTGAGTATTTACTACTAGGCTACAATTTGAAACTTGCTCTTAAACAGCCAACTCGAATGGCTAGTGGGACATGTATAGTTAATTTTGCGCATAATTTTAAGAAGAGTTGTAAGACAGATGTACTTGAGTTTGCTTTATCAGACCACACAGCACAGCTACTGCAATGTCCAGTTCCCAATGTATATAATATTAAATCTTGTTATATAACTAGAAGAGATTACAGTAACGATAATATAGAGAAATTTAAAAATAGCATAAGCAGTCTCAAATTTTCGGAAATATACTTAACTGACGATCCCAACGTAGCTTACAATGAATTTATCGATATATTCCAGTTATTTTACGAGTTGTGTTTTCCGTATAAAGAAATAAAAATAAACCTAACATTAAATAAATAATAATAATAAACCTACCTACATTTTATTTTACAAAATGTTTTAAGACTTTTACTAAATCTTTATGTCGAAAAAGAACGGTTTTATTAATTTGTTCAGTAACAATCACTACTTGTTATGTGGTCTGAGGGACCACAGTTCAGTCGTATTTTCTTTTTTAATCTTTGATGCTTTGTGGTCTGTTATTTAGTAAATATCTTTACAAATTATTTACTAAATATCTGCATTCACAAAACCTTATTTTTTAAGATACTTTCCGAAATCTGGCTGGTCGTCTGTTAGAACTGAGGGACCACACTTTATGGGTTGTAGTTTTTAATATATTTGTTTACAAATTCCCAGATTCGTTCTACAATTGTTTTGAGACTACTACTAAATCCTACGATTTTCATTTCGCCAATCCCAAGTGTGGTCCCTCAGTTCACACGCACATAATCAACAAACTTAAATGGCTTTCACGTGGTGTTAAATTATGCAGTAGGAAGAAAAGAGAACTTTTGTGGCGATCGAGGTTGAAACCTAACCATGACAACAAAAATAAATTCGCTACCTATTCCAGACTATTTAATAAAATAATTAACTTGACACAAAAAGCACAAAATAACAACAAAATACATCAATCTAAAAATAAATCAAAGACTACAACGCAGGTAATTAATCAAACAAAGTACAATATCCCTAAACAACGAATTGAGAAACTTAAAGTTGGTAATCAAATTTTATACAAACCTTATGATATCGCTAGTGCTTTCAATGACTTTTTCGTTGACAAAATACGTCCGAAAATAAATGTTGACTTTAAACCAAAAACATGCATCTCGTCTATGAAACATAACTCAATGTTTATGGCACCCAGCACACCACACGATTTGAATAAAATAATAATGTCGCTAAAAAATACTAACAGTGTTGGTTTTGATGGAATCGCCACAAAGATACTGAAGTCTGTCTCAACTGCAATATGCGAACATTTAAGCCACATACTGAACCTAATTATTTGTATGGGTAAATATCCAGATGCCTTAAAAACATCCATAAACCCTTATTTAAGAAAGACGATAAGGAGTTGATGCGATGTTATAGACCTATTTCGCCCATACAGGTTATTTCAAAGATTTTTGAGAAATACAAGGAGTTATATAATTATATGGAAAAATATAACATACTTTGCAAGGAACAAAAAGGATTCAGACAGCACAGAACCATCAATATGGCAATATATGACTTTTTGAATCCAATTATGAGTAGCATGGATAAACGATCTCCCATATGCGCAATATTTTGCGATATGAACCAGGCTTTCGATTATGTCCATTATAATATATTACTTGGTAAATTAGAAGCCTATGGCATTAGAGGTAACGTGCTCGAACTTATAAAAACTTATCTGGAAAACAGATCACAAATAACAGAAGTTAGCAACATCAACATAGTTACCAAACACGAAGAGATTATAAGGTCTTGCGAACGTGAAATCTCATACGGTGTACCACAAGGAACCGTGATGGGCCCGTTTTTATTTATAACTTACGTTAATGATATGCCTATGTCCATTGAACATCCTATAACTATGTTTGCAGATAATAGCACTGTAACAATCCCATGTAAAAGTACAAATACATATGAAAATGACATAAATAATTCTCTTGACGCACTAATTAAATGGCTGGACGAAAATAATTTAAATATTAATTTAGGTAAAACAAAAATAATGCACTTTAGGCAACGTACACCTGGCGGAACTAATCTCAACATCCATCACAAAAATGACAAAATTGAGGAAGCAGAGGACACCAAATTTTAGGGTTGCAAATAGATTGCAACTTAAACTGGAAAGCACATATAGACAGTCTGTGTAAAAAAATGAGTTCATCCGCATATGTGTTATATAGACTATCCTCCATAGTAGATCACAAAACACTTCTTATGGCTTACTACGAAATAGTTGAATCGCACTTGCGCTACGGTATCATTTTCTGGGGGAACTCAACGGACCGAGATATAGCTTTTAAGGCCCAGAAAAGATGTCTCCGGTCATTATTTATATCGACAGACAGTTGCGCACCTTATTTTAAGCTACATAAAATTTTAACTCTTTCATGTATATATAATTATTTTCGAAGTAGCTATGTTCGTTAAGCAAAATCCATCTCGTTTTGAGCGCCAGGCTGTTGTATTCCCAAGGAATAGGCGTGACATCAGCAAAATATGTCGAACCACCTTGATGCGTAAGAGCGTTTCTTGCATGGCCCCCATTATTTACAATAAATTACCGAGTAGTTGGAAAACTTTAAATACAACACAATTTAAGAGTAGATTGAGAAAATTTCTGGTAGATAAAACGTACTACAGTGTAACTGAGTTCTTATCGGAGAAAAATATTTATTAATTAGTACATATTGATTTTTGAAATTTTTATTCGTGACATTTTTGATTTTTGACATTTTGATTTTTGAAAACTTTATTCATGACATTTTTGATTTTGACATTTAGATTTTTGACATTTAGACTACTGACATTTTGACTTTGGAATTGTAATACTAATATTTGTAATAGTAATGACATGTTAAATTTATTGATAAAATGACAATGGTATGACATTCGTAATAGTAATGACATTCTTATATGAAAAATAGTAAAATCAATCATTGTTGTAATTAATGTATTAAATCTATTTGAAAATTTGTACGCCGGTTATGGCAGAGCATAGAGACGCTAGCTTTTAAATTATGTAACCAATGTATCACTTGTGTTCCACAAATAAATTAATATGAATTTGAATTTGAAAACAGAACTATCTCAGGTTATTGAATTTTGAAATGACGCAAATTTTTGCAGAGAAAAACACAGAGGTGGCACTAGCATTCTGGTAAAAAAAGGTCTAGACTACAAAGAATTACAGTTTATAAAGAAATATGCATCGGTAAATACTTTCGAGGCGTGTGGTATAGAGTTAGATAATAAGAAATTAGTGATTATTTGCTTATACCGAACACCTCAATCTGATCCTAATCAATTTTTAAATAAGTTAGTATCCTTAATGTATGTCTAGTTTGCATGCTTTAGTTTAAGCAAAACATGTTTGATCTCATATTTTTAATAACATCTTGTATACCTACCATGTTTTATGTAAATAAATATATCGTATCTTATCTTATCTTAATTGCTAAGTAGTAAAAAGATTAATTACTCTTGAAAGCCTTAAAATTATGCTTTATGATAGGCCACAATTTATTGTGTAGGGTTGATAATTATGATACCTACACTAAGTTCCATAGTCACTTGAACCTGAACATGTACTATTTTTTTTTTCATATATTTAATAATATTACCTATTTAAGAATGGCTTCAACGGCATTTCACAAAGATGGCTCACGTTGGCTTCATTTAATTTTTATTAATTTTATTATGTTTTCCTTTACACGGCAACGTGCAATGGTTTGTTGTTTTTATTAAGTTCAGATACAAGTCTTTTGGAATTGTGTGTTTTTTTCTTCGATTTCAGCTTGAATAAAATGCTGGCGCATTACGCAAAGAAAGTTTGTTGTCTAAATGTAGATAGAATTATGGGAATACCAAATAAACGATGAATGGATGGTGCGCCGACCCCAAATAATTTGGGATAAGGCAGGACAATAAATCGTGTCCATAGCCATACATTGATTTTGTCAGGCCATCTATCTATTGCTAATAAAGAAGAAAAAGTTATCGTCAACATTTTAACCTCAATGGCTGCGGCAAAGTCACATAGCTTATTTCAATAATTCCCGTATGTTTCGGAAAAATACGGTTTTTTTAACAGTTAAGGAAGTTAGGTTGGCCAAAATGGTAAATAAAAGTTTTCATCTCTGTCTATCCCATTGGGAAAGGCAACGGTTGCATGAAAGAGTAAAGCAACAACGAATTTCAGCCAATCACAACCAGCGTTTTTAAATTCATTCTGGCGTCGTCGTTCGTTGGCGCTTGGCTTCTCTCTCTTCTAGTTTTGCGTTCATTCGTAGTGTTTATGTTGCATATTTTTCGTTTCGCATTTGTGAATTTTGTTTAAAAATATTGGTGGCATTTATTGTGTTAGAAAAGGTGAAGATATCTTTACGGAATACGCAAGTTGTGAATCGATGAATACTACAAAATTGTGATTGTGACAAGTAAATATCATCGCGTGTGGTTTGGTGATAATTTTAGACTCAACAAAAAAGAAACCAGCAATTAACAGTTGTGTTATTTAATTACAGAATGTCGACTAGAAGCGGTCGGATAAGAACCAGTGTTATAGATGTAAGTCCTTCGAGAACACGTAAAGGAGTTTCGCCAACGCGTTCTCCCGCCAGAACGCGGAAAAGTTCGCCGCCGTCGTCCGGGAAAACTCCGCCTCCCGCGCGCTCGTCTGGCCGTAAATCTCCCGCACGGAAATCGCCCAGCCGTAAGCCAGCATCGAAGTTTCCCGCACGCAAATCACCGTCGAGAACCACTAAGGAAACACAAGCAGAGGCCACAAATGTACCAAAGTCTCCGGCAAAGCGGCCTCCCCTAGAATCTGAAGTAGCAGTAGCGGTCAAACTTGAAGATTTATCTTCAAAGCTCGACACATACCGCCGGACCCGCTCTAAACGCTTAGAATACTCCCTCAAAGATTTGACATCCAGTATTACAGAGAGTGAATTTTCTCTTGAAAAAGTTAATGGCTTGGAATCTGGCGACATCTATGGTCTGCGAAACAGGAGATCTGTCGAGGAGGTCGCGCCTCGCAGGTCTAGTAGGCTGCGTGAGTTTGTTGATAATGTCCCAGATATCAGACGCAGTCTCAGCAAATCCTTAAGTCAAAGTAAATCAATAAGCAAATCTGTCAGTAAATCTCTTGGAGCATATTCAGATGAAGAGAATTCTGAGGAAGAATACCAGCGAACGAAGTCAAAGTCAGTGACCAGAAAGTTAGCAACTCCCCTTCGAAACAGTATCAATAGCTTGACTAAAGTTGCAAGCAAATGGGAATTTGGTGGAAGAATTGGATCACTGAGTTTAATGCTTCTGATACCCTTAACAGTATTCTCTATATTAATTTCTTGTACAAAATCTTGTTCTCTCATATCACTTTCAGATCTGTCTGCATATAAATCTATACAAGTCTTCTTTAGTTTACAAGCGTCTAGCTTTATTTTTATGCAATGCGTTATACAGGCCATGTTTGTCATTGTACCAATATTTGGTACCAGATCTGACCGCATGGATGAGTCTGACACAAGACATTGTTTCAATGCAGTTTTCTCCAGCATAGTGACTGTGAATACCCTATTCCTATTGGATTTCTTTCAAATTGTTGATAAACAAAACTTATTGAATGAATACTTGAGACTTGCAACCACATCTTACATTTTCGCCATAGTGCTAAGCATTGCCTTGTATATAAAAAGTCGTGATTTGACTAAGGAGGAGTTAAATCAGTATGGAAACACTGGATATACATTGTATGACTTCTTCATGGGGAAGGAAATCCATCCATTTATTAAGAAGTTGGACGTCAAACTTTGGATATCAAGAATCTCCAATATTAACTCTGTAAGTCCTCCGCCCCTTAGACTACCCACTGACCATAATTTGCTAAATGTTACACAATGTTAAATCATTAGAATTTTAATTACTTGCACTATAAAAAAACAGTTGCCATATAACTTTTGCCAAATTAAAAGCTAGGCGTGTTTCATTAAATCCTGTGCTTGTAGAAACTCATTCAGTTGAACTAGTTAACTTTTTTGTCTAGAAAAACTAAATAGGAAAGTAGAATTAACTCCACTCATGTATGCCTATAACTGTGGTAATGAATAATATGATTTATTTTGTTTCAGCTTATATTTCTCTCACTAATCTTCACCAAAGGGCTTCAAATCAAACTGTCAGAGAATAATGATTTCTCAATGGAAAACTTGAAACAGTTGGCGAACAATGTGCAGTTTAAACCAACAGTATTAATATTCTCCACAATGCAGATAGTTTATATTCTAAACTTTATTATGAAGGAGTACAAGATCACAGCTACGTTTTACTGGCAATCTGAAGGGGTAGGGTACCTTCAGACTGTCTCAAGTGCACTGTACCCATACTACTTCACAACAATTTCTAAACATGTGGCAGACACAGACTTGGTTCTGTCTACTAACACCTTAATCTCTGCTTGTGTACTATTTGTGCTGGGATTCTTCATAATGCTTGTTAGTAACAATATTAAATATGAATTCAGGAAAGATCCTCTTCATCTCAGCTTGGCAAGTAAGTAACTGTATCATGTATGCTATTTATTTTATTATGCTTTATTAGTAAATGCTTTAGTGGTGGAATACAGTTTTGTTATGTATATGTTTTGTTGTGTCCATAGATAATGAAAACTTATTGTACCACAGTAACTTTCAGTAACACTAATTTATTGTCTTTACAATCAAAATCCTGGTAATTTTCATTAACAAACCTATTATTTAGATACCTACACTAACTAATGTACTGCAAAACAATCATTCATGTAATGTTATTCTAGCAAAAAAAAATCAATATGATTTTTAACTTTCAGACTTAGATTCCATGCCAACGTTCCATGGAAAGAAGCTACTGGTCTCCAATCTGTGGGGGATTCTGCGTCATCCGAACTATGCAGGTGACATACTAATTCACATCGCCCTAGCTTTACCTGGGATTGTCTCTGGACAATATGTAGCGGCAGTGCCGGCGAACTTGACGATTCTGGTACTGATGCAACGCGCATGGCGGGACCATGATAGATGCAAGTGGCGCTACGGGGCTGCCTGGCAAAGATACTGCAAAAGAGTACCTTCAGTACTATTACCTAAACTTTTGTAATTTCTATCCTTTTTGGGCTATTGCAATCTATTTTTGCACATCTGCCTCTTTTAAGTAAAGTAACACTTGTTGCTGATGAGTGAATCTATAAATAACATGCTCCTATGTGTTAATGTAATGTCTCGAATCTAACAGATCTTATTCATTCAGAACACATTATATTATAGTGTTTTGTAGATTTAATTTTATATTATATAAAAAAATTAATATGTATTTTAGATTATTATGAGATAGAGAATTTATTTTGTGTAAATAATTACTTATGTATGCATCACATTTTTAATGCATTTTAAAAAATATTTTTGAGATCTGTGTGACAATATTTTAAGTAAGTGTTTGACATGACAATTAATTAATCAATATAATAATATTAGTTTAGTGTTTGAGATTAATTACTGCCTAACTAAACCACCGTACAAAATTCTAATACTTAATTTAGCTCTCTTTTTTAAATTAATTTTTGGTATTTTTTTTAAAATTGACTTAGACAAATCGTATTTTGGTAATGTAGTATAATGAGATCATACATATATGTTGTGTGATTTCAAGTTTTATTTTAGAAATATGAGACTGGAAAGCGTTTCTTCCCATCCTTGAAAATATTGGTAGGTTTTTAATAACATTGATCATGTTGGTTGTGTTTCTCCTTGAATGTGTGTAGTTAATTCTACAGATAATTGTATTTAACATACCTAGTATTGCATTGCCTACGATTTCTGGTAGGTAACCAATTTATATGACACCAGCTGTGCCCAGCGGTTTCACCCGCTGCTCACTTAAGGGTATGAAAAATAGATGTTGGCCGATTCTCAGACCTACCTGATATGTACACAAAATTTCTTTTAAATCGGTCCAGCCGTTTCGGAGGAGTATGGGAACGAAAACGGTGACACGAGAATTTTATATATTCGATTAATATATTGAAGCCAGAATAAGACATTAAATACATTCTTTAATTAAATGTTTAAATTCTAAAATCGAGAAGACCAATAAGGTTAATAAGTTTGTACTCTATAAGATTCAGGTACATTCATTGTTTATTTTAGGAATTAAGTTCATGAAGTTAATTCGTGGGATAGGTTTTTTTTTCATAATTTCTATATTAATGGCAACATTAATATTTCCTCTAGGATTATTGTTTAGATTAGTTTGAGTGCGTATCCAGTAGAATTATTGGCCCATAAATGTATTTTAACAAAAGTGCCTCCAAAATAATGAACATTGTGCAACAATGCTGAGAAAATGTGTGAATTTAAAATTCTAAGTGTGTTACAATAGTTATGAACTTTCACAGGCACTGTTAAGTTAATAAAATCATCTATAAAAGACATTTTGCTCAAAAGCACAAGTTAAGTTAATATAGCTAAGTTCCAAATTAGCTCAAGACTTAAAAAATATGCCGCCTTCTTGGATCATTAATATTTACTCTAGATGTAAACTTGCTATGCAGCAAGCAACTTTTGCCATATTAGAAAGAGATTATTGTTTTGTTAGAAAATATTCTATGAATTGATTGTAACCATCATTTTTGTTCGAGTGTATTTACGTGACTTCACTTTTTAATTATGCTATTTTCACAATTTTAATAAAGGTTTTGTACAAAGTGTAAAAAAAACTTGTTTTATTTGGATGACTACGTGTTGGTTTTGCATGGGGCCAATGCATTGCTGCTCGAAAAAAAATAGCTGCCCGATACCATCTGATAGTCACATTGTCAATTAAAATTGTGAAATCAATCAAAGGACTGGGAAAGGCATGGCAACTAGTGTAAAAGAACGTAACCTGTTAAAGTTTGTAGCAGTGTCCTCCGTAGGACTATGCACCTGGGTCTAACAGTAGGTACACGTACGCCGACTCCAGGCTAACTTACAAGTAAAGTAAATTAATGCAACAAACAAATTAATTATATCTTCAACGTAAGCGTAGCGTTCCCATTATCACGTTTTTTTCTATATGTCATAAATTTGTGTCCTCTTGTCTTCTTAGAGTCACATATATATCTGATAAGGATAGCTACTTTTAATATCCAGAAATGGAGCGAATCCTATCTTTTTCAAAATTCGGGTTACGATAGGAATTATACGACGGGTTAGGTTAGGAAGAGGGTTACGTTCAGAATAACTGTTATCCTTTTTTTCAAGTTCCTAACCTAAACCGCGACCGAGTCAGGTTTGGAATAATCCGTTTAGACGGCTAGGGTCTTTTTTTGGGGTGGGAAATCATCAAATAACTTCCCTCGCTCTGGCGCGAGTGTCAGATTTGTACTGACTAAAACCTACCTACCCATGTTCCTTCTGTTGCCCTTTACGTTCCGAGGCCGCGGTATTTCATTCGAACAGCCCGCAACCCCAGCAGGAAACTGCTAGGGTCCTGGGTACGATTTCTGGGCCAGGCAAATATTGGATTTTCCTTTCAGATATTTCTCAGTAGCAGCTATGGAGTCTGGATTTGTGACCGACTCTGACTTAACCTAACTAGCTAAATGTGGGTTTACTATTAGGTAGATACACCTCTACACAACCCAACCCTTCGAAGATAATACGCGTGATGCTATCTCATATTATAATATTTTTAGTAGATTTAGTTTATCCTAACAGCTAAAAATATTACGGGTTCGATTCCCCGGTCAAGAAAACGAGATTATTCGGCAACTTCACGAACATGAAATAAAACACTTTTTAATCGCATTTATTTATTTTTCTATAAAATACACATACAATTTGTAAATAAACAATTTAATATTCAAATATCTAATTTACAGATTTCGTTCCTAAACATTATTCATTACGTCCACGCTATAATGCACTATTGCACGGATTTTCACTAACTGTGTTCAATTCGAGATACCGGTTGCGTAGAAAAAGTTTTTGTAGCAGTCTATGCCCATTAAAACCGTTGTCAGTTGGGACTGCAAGCTACCTATGTTTAAAACTCAATGTACGCTCACACTTGTCTATCTTCACAGCCAATTTATGTGAATTATTCGACCAAAGTTATAGTCATTTATGAATTATAGACGAATGTTCCAGAATACCAGGCGAAGTGTTCGACAAACAATTTTCTCTATGGTTGACCAATGGAGAGAGTGTGATATTTACGAAAGAGGAAATTCCGAGTGATCCAGTTTAGGATTGAACTTACGACCGGCAAACTCAAGTGTAAGAGATCTCCCCAAGAAAAACCAAGCCATGGTCAATGAACGGTCATCAATAACAAATCTTGAGAAGATCGACACAGTTTAATTGACAAAATACTGAACGCGGTTGTCGTAGGCATAGTACCGCCCGTAAAAAGTTGGTTTTTCACGTAACCGACTCCTAGACATAAACACGGAAGGAAAGTTCACGGATGCTGGATCATAAGCAATACAACAATTACAACATCAAATGAAAATAAATATAATCGGTAATTAGGTACTTAAAAAAGTGTAGGTTCTTCGATGGAAATAGCAGAAAACTACAAAATGACTGATATGTACTTCATTTTCCGAGGATATTTGGTAGCACGAATTCGCAAAAAGAAGTTGGAAGTTTCGGAAATCAATCACTGTAAAGGCCCTTGGATATAACATTACATCGCATGCAATGAAAGATTTAAGTCCTATGGGACAAAACAGCATCTATACTAAAGTAACTAACATCAAGTACCTGTAGAATTTTAGACTAATACATGGACCTTAAGACAAAATCGATATTAATTTACCATCCTAATAGGCCTATGAAAAACGCTCTGATTAATTAACCAGTGCAACCTTTTAAAGGATTAAAAAAAATCGACACGACTTGCTAACAAAAGGCTGCACTCTCATATAGGTCATTTTTGGCACTAAGATAATTATATTATGTCTGTTACATATACATTAGATTTTAAATTATTTAAAACTAAACGTTACAATAGGTTGGTACAGCAATAAAAACAAATTCTTAAAAAAACAACTAGAGTAGTACATATATTTATTTTTATCTAGGTATGTAATAACGTCTAATTTTCATCATAAGATTGTGTATTAATCCTATACAATATTATATATATATTTCGTATATTTTTCAAATTAAAAATATATTAGTAGCAACCTCTGCCTAACCCTTTGGGTATTACAGGCGTAGTTATTAAATATATGTAATAAATATCTCTTCAACGGGACTATCATAGTTATGGTAAGTACTTGGTCGTAAGATAGTTTGAATGTAACGGTATTGTTTGGGAAGACACACATAAACCTTATCTATTTAAGCTCGACCAATAAAATAATTTTAAAATGTACATGAAAATATTTCCACGTGATGCCATTAGCTTAAATGTTCCAAGCACAATGTGGTCGCTTAATCGTGTATTTCATATGTATTAATTTATTATTACCAAACAAAATATCTTAACACCATTTAGATTATTATTTCATCACTCCTTAATCACATTACATATTAGTTCTGTTATTATTTGTGTCATTTAAGTATTTTTTCAACATTAAAATACGATGCAAATTAATGCCATCTAGTTTTTTGGTTCCATTTAACATTTACTATGAAAATATACACGTTTAAAATCTATATTATATATACAAGGTACATATTTACATTAATGGTTACTTCTTTTTTTCAGACAGACACTAAAACAAAACATGTAGGTAGGCAAAATCTTTTTATCGTAGACGAAACATTTAGATACCACAAAAATTAAACATTATCATGTCAAATTTTTCACAACGACACAACGACAAAGTTATTTGAATATCTTTTGAATTAATTCTATGCTGTTTTTTATCAGTAGGTATCACTGATTTGAATCAAGTTAGTAAGTAGCAAGATAATCGGGAAATTATTTTATGGCAGTGTTTTCTTAAGTTTCTTTTTGTTATGAATTTATTTTTATTCAATTCAGCTAGTGATCTAACTACTGCTTGGCTTAGCTTAGGCCATCTGTCTTAGAAGAAATGAGGTTGAGATTTTAAGTTGTTAAGCATCCAATTGAAAGAAAACTTTATTAGTAGGTTTCCATAAGCAGCGTAAGATTGAGTACTTAAATCGTATGCATACTATAAAATATCCTAAAGGAAATATTTACTCTATATACTATGAAAAATGGCCGGAACGATTCAAAATGAAGGAAAATAAGTGTTTAATCATTTTGAGAAGTGAAGTAAAAGAAGTTACAGGGAGTGAGCACTCACTAGCATTGTTTCAGAAGAAAAGAAAGTATCCCATGATATGGCCTGCATTTGGGACCAAGGCAATTTAAGCACCATGACTTTGGCCAACGCTTTGTCCACCAAACCAAACTGCTTTATGAATGATGCATTTTTTTATTACGGCTTCTCGCAGTTCCACCTATGAGGGTGTCGTCTGCTTATTATTAACCGGACGAATGATGCAATGTTACCAGGATATTTTAAAAGCATTTTTTAAACATCTTGTCTATGAATTTATTCATGCCGCCAATTTAGTACGACCGAAAAGAGGTGTCGTTTGGATGGCATGTCGTATTTTACGAATTATAAGTATTATTTATTCCTACGATTGATCCAGGTAAAAGGAGAAATTTTCTATATCTAGTTGAACAGCTTTAAAATATTTTGTAGTTTAAAAGTTAATTATTATCAGTGATATTCAGATACAACTACCATTTTGAATACAGAAATCTTTAGATAAAAGACTATATTTTTATAGATATCTTAGTTATTTTTTTACTAAAATGTAGAATTCCCTCATCAAACTAGAAATCTTGTGTAGATATAATACATCTATTATAACATAAAGTAGATTTTGTAAGGACAATTCGGTTTATTTACTAACATTTAGGCTATACAAGAAGAAAAGATTTTACTCTATAGCTAATACAAAGGTAAGTAAATAAAAACGTTACATTCAGACGGCATAGTGAGCCCAGTCATGGGAATGTGACGATAAAAAGCCAGTTACATCTTACTAAAACTAGCGAGGATCGAACAAAATACCCACTGAAGGATATCGCTAGACGATTTACGACAAAACTATAATTATTTGGAATTATAACAAGTTCTTAACTGGACACTTAATTATACTAAATTAGTAAAAGTCCTAATATAATCGCTAGTACAAAATAAGCCTCACAACATTCCTTGTTGATGTCATACCTACATACAAAACACAAGTCATTCCTTCATATGACAGCAACTGGTGCCATTTACAAAACATAATTTTAATGAATCCACATATTCTTCGCTAAGCTTCTTACAAATAAGGCATTTCTTTTTACAATAGTATCATTCACCACTCAAAGATACAATTGTGTATCTTTCTACGTCATTTGTTAATTGGTCTGGCAATACCATTTAAGAGGGATGCTTCACCATTAAGATGGTAACAAAAGTCTGCGACACCAAGTGGCATAAAGTACCGTGTTACGGTGCTACCAACATTCGTTTTGCTAGCTACCGTTCACTTCTCTTACGCATCAATTGGCGGACGTCGAAACAGACTGCTTATGTACAAAATGACGTAGGTGGTGAATGTAGGTACTGTCAGGGAACGCGGCCCGTGGAAGCGCGCGCGCCGTCTGCAGAACGTCAGAAGTTGCTGTCGAAGACGCCCATCGACCTCGAGATGTCTTCGTCGCGCAGGCAACAGTCGAGAAACTCATCTAGAGTGAGCACGCCGTCGCGGTTCAAGTCCATTTTCTGAAAGTTGCGTAATTTCTACGTTAACTTAGGTAGGTGTGTAACTATTACAGCACAAGTAGGTCTTAGTAACTACTCGAACTAATTTATTAGGCACAGTCAACAAATCAATGGCTGTTCAGATTACAATGAGACAAAATAACCACAATGTAGGTACTTTCAGATAGGAAAAGCGAATTGAGTCTTTAGTTTTAACTAGGTTTTTGGTAATTATTGTATATCGGTTCGTGTTTGTAAGTGTCGATAATGCGTCGTATAAACCCTTTGATAACCCTTCTTTATATTAGGCTACTGTGTGGAAGAGATCGATCTCACGAGCCTTGGCTCAATAGTTACGCTATTGTAATTGAACGAGTTTTTAGAGTGGTCAAGTAAAAAGAATGAAAAACAAACCTGAAACAGTCTTTCAACCTTCTCCCGAATCACGTCATCTTCCAAATTGGGCTCTACTATCTTCCCCATAAGGTCGTATATGGCGGTAACAATCTCCGTCATTTCCTCTTTAGTGATGCACCCGTCGCCGTTGATGTCATACAGAGAAAACGTCCACCGTAGCTTCTCTTCTAAAGTCCCTCTCGATAATATTGATAATCCGGTTACAAACTCCTGGAATTAAAACATGTTATGATCATCATATATCTGAAAGGTATTGAAATTGATGAAAAATAGTGCAATATGTGGGATAATTTGCAGCTTTCAGGATATTTAACATTTTTACTAATGTCTTGTCCTATGGACATAGTTCAAACATTTCTTTTATATGTTCTAAAAATGGTGCATTTACCTCAAAACTTAAGAGGCCACTTCTGTCTTGGTCCAATGTGTTGAAAACGAAGTGCGCGTATTGAGCGGTGTTTGCTAGAAGATAAAACATATTATTAATTTAGACAACAACATGATCTTTGTTTAAATTGTACATGTACAGTGTCATAATATTCTGCAAGTAAACAGTCATTGAAAATCTCGCAAATACCAAGGTTGCTCTAATCGAGAAATCATTATTTTATTAAAAAAATATTGTACGGACATATCCCTTTACACGCTATCAACAAATATGATAATTATAATATTAACCAGTCGGACTGATTTCAAGGATGTCATGAAACTGAACAGGAGATACAGACTAGATGGCTTAAAAGATAATTGCTAAATGATTTCCTTAAAATTAAGTCAAGTAATATTGCTACTAACCTGTAGTATAATTTTTTACCTCCTTTTTATGAGACCATCTACAACAAACATTATATTATTCTATTTTAATACTTACTGTGGGTGGGTAACTTGTTAGATTGCTGCTGTTGAATGCTGATTTTCATTACCTTTAAAGCATTCAGATACTAGAGCTGGATGGTAAATTACAAAGGTACTGTCGCGTGTCGTTCGGTCAGGAGAAAGAAGTGTTTAGCAGTAATAATGTATCAATTAAATTGATGCTGTACTCAGGAACTTACCCAGTTACCTGGAAGCCCAATGGGCTGTAAGCCGATCCTAACAGTAAGATATTTCATGTTCTACATGTATGATGTTGTACAAATCGTATTTGTAGTAAGATTAGATTATTCTAGTTATGTCGTCAGAAATAACCTTTGTTCTGATGAGTCATAACCATATTATTGTTAGTTAGGTTTTGCATTAACTTTGTAGGTATCTAGGCAAGGAAAATGCAGTCCATAACTCACGTACCAGTTCCAAACGTTCTGAATTTTTGTTTTTTTGAAAATGTATGTACAATTTTTTGTGAATGACTAGGGCAATTTGCTGACAAAAAGCTAGCTAATCAAAACAAGAACATTAAAATAGCAATTTTGTACTAAATATGTATAATGGTGTTGCCCTAAAAACAAAAAGTTTAGAAGTAACAAGGGTGCCAATAAAATAGAAGAAAAAAATTAGGTTGTTTTAAATTTAATTTATTTCAGATATTACATTAGTGGTTACAGACTTGACAATCGGGTTGGACTTATGTCCAATAAATTATTACCACTTACAGCTTGAAAGTGTCATTTTTTTGGCCACACTTAAAAAATTAGGAGCTGATCTGAAAAAAGTGTCAACTAAAAAAATTATCACAATGGAATAATTATTGAAGTTACCTAGAACATTTGGTTTACCTCAAATTTCTCCTTAATTAAATAGAGTATACAGTACTACTGTTTTAAGATACACAATGCTAAGGTATACAAAGCTCAGCTAGGCAACTGTGTATCTCAAAATATTACATTGTTATACTTGTTGTTACATTTAAAATTAACTTAATGTTAAAGTTGAGATGGATTCACCATAGCGTTCTTTCCATGGGAAATGGACAGTTCCTTAAGATAAAGATTACACTAGAGGGGAGCCACCGGTCTGCTGCTGATAAACCTCTATTGTGTCACCTTCTTCCATTTCCAGTGATGTTGGTGTGTCATTTTCATTGATTGGCTGCCCGTCGAATCTGAATCGCACTACTTGCATTGATAGACCCTGGAAAGAAGATTAGTACTTGTAGATTTTATCAGAAATCTTACTAAGATAATAAATGTGGAAATTGCACAATATTTTGAAATGTTATTCTTGCTATAATTTAATAGTTTTATAGGTCAACTTTACAAAAATTGTCTTTGATGGCACTTTCTATTGTTTTATCTGTATTATGCACCTGGAAGTGCAGATTTTGGTGAAGCGTTTCTAGTTGCAAATTGGGAGTGTTTGGTTAAAAATAGAAATTAACCTTTAAAACACACATAAGATGAAGGAGTTCCACATGTAGGTGTTAGCTAATTTATTAAGTGGTTTGCATCCACAAATTTTGATAAATAAACTCCAATATTCTTAAGCTGGTCACAAGTTTTGCAACAAGAGATTAGTTGCACTGACAAAATCTCCAATTGCTTTAGCTACATAGAGATTGAAAACTCTTTGCCAGTCCATGTTGATTAAATGGCGCAATGCATTGCAAATCAACTCGAATCAATGTTAAAGATGGATACAAACCGTAGTACATTCTCCTTTAAAGGTCCTAGTAAAGGGTATTTAATAATTCGATCAAACAAAATGATTTCATAATGGTAATCTTATAACCATATAAGATTAATATAACTATGAGGAGTTGAGGTATTCATACTAACAGCAGCACAGTATACTAATGAACCCATAATGCGAACCCACCCTAACTTCTGGGTCAATGATCTTTTCAGAATGTATTGTTTACAAAACATTTATTTTCTTTTAGTTATAAACCCCCAACTAAAAAAACTGTTATTTTATATCAATAAACAGTGGCTTCTAAGTACTTTGAAATATAACCTATGTTTTCACACCTACAAGTTGAAACATGAAAAGGATCCAGGTGCAGAGATGTCTTTGTTTTACAAGATCTCAGCACACAAATAAGGGTTCAAAATAACAACTGCGAAAAACGCTTTCTTTTTCAAAAAGCCGGACATAGGGGCCCATAGTGTCTAGCTAACTCAGACCTTCATTGTTCATACAATATGCATGCCACATCTATTTATTCTGATTTGTCTTTGAGCTAATTACAGTTACAATGAAATGATCATAAGCCGCTAGGTTATTAAGATGAACTTACCGCTCGATCACAATAGGCATTCATTAGCTTCCTCAGAGGAGTGTGTTTTTTGATTTTGAACTGCACAATGGCATTATCTTGACCTAATACTTTCAAGTTGATGTGTTCGCTTTCTCCCTGAAAAACAGATATTGTAACGATAAAAAATCATATCCACAAACACAACGGTAAAACACTTCTCACTTTCAATCAGGTAACCACATTTTGCTTATAACGCCATGTCGGTGAAGCACTGTTTTTGACTTTTTGTAACTACACTGATAATATAGTAAGATACACACCTTTTTCTCGTCAGACATTTTGGTATTTATGTATTTAAAAGTACTATTAACACAGAAGCAACGACTACGTTGAAAATCCAAAGATTATCAAACGAAAAACGCACAAGTGACAGATTCTCGTTCCGATGGCGTGGTAATGGCGTCCGGTCGTGGCTTGGAGGAAGCAACGCAGGTTTGCCAACACATGCGCAGTCGTAACGGCGAAATGGCGCGCTTCTGCGCACTGATGCTCAATTTTTTTTTTTAACGAAATTTGTTAATATTCCTACATACAATTACTTTCTATAGACTAAATGAAATAAAAAACGATTCATGTAAATAATAATTAGTTTTATAAAAAAAATGAATTTATTTCGTTTAAAACGCGAGCGTTTACACTATCCGACTACTCAAAAAACTATTCAGAATTTTGAAATCCCGACCTCACTGAAAATACTGTGTTATCTCTATAGTAAAATTGTTAGAACATTCTAGAAGGTTAAAAATATAAAATCAATTGACTTCGATAGTATTGCCAACTGCACAAAGCTATTTCCGCCACTAGTGTTGTACAAAGTCGATGAATGACGTCAAACGGAAATCTCTAGTGCTGTGCGGGGTCGACTTTACGTTCCGTTTCAAGGCTATAACAGAATGGAATTCATATTGGTTCTTTTTTGTAGTTTGCTGAAGTAGCGTCTGAAACGATAAAAAAGTAGTTGCAAGTGTAAAAAGATTTTATAATTTGGGTTTAATTACAATAAGAAAAAGTCATCATAAAAAAACTGTTTAGTAAAAGTTCGACTGAAATTATTTTGATGCTTGGTAAATAAAAAAAAAACAGTTAAGTGCGAGCCGGACTTGGGCACTATGGGTTCTGAAAGTAATAGTTCCCGTTTTTACTTGCCACTACAAAAGTGACACTGTAGTAAAGCAACAGTTTTGCACTAGTCTGACGGGAAAACGGCGTAGGATGAGCAATAACCCTATTGCGTTGAATCATGATATGGACTTTGCTATAACTTCTGAAGTAGGTATACATTGTTTTTTTATATACATTATTTAATAACTATTCAGACCTAAAATAATAAACAAAGTAAGTTATATAAGAGCGGAATTAAACAATAACATAGGTAACTTAGTTCTAAAAGTTTATTTTACTTCAATGAATTTGGGCATGGTGATTGACAAGGGTTAAAATTATATTTACAACAATAATTTGTGCTTTGTACATAGTTAGGTAGGTACGTAAAGTACACATTCAAATAGAGCTATGATTGTGGTTTTTAAATCGTTGAGACTGTCTTTTTTTAATATTTGAATGCACCAATACGACTTTCATGTACTGCTATTATGTAATTTTTACAACTGATGTACGGTTGATTGTCCTTTACTTCATTTATAAGTACTTATACCAAGATTGATGTTATACAGTAACTTGAGAATTTGGGATGATAAGCTCTTTCACATTTTTCTGCCTCTAAGTTTGCATAACTGTCAAGTGTCGACATACCAGTAATCTTAATTTTAGTCACATTATGCTGTTGGGAATGTGGGATAGGTACTGTTTTCAGATGAAAAAAACATAATTCTTTTTTAACTTTAGATGTTAGTTTTTTTTCGAATTAGAAAACATGTAACAACTTCTCCCGCTCTGGAGTGGAAAGGATGTATCAAACTTTTACTGACTAAAACAAAACCGTTTCTGTTCTTGCTTTAGCCCTTTGTGTTCTGGGGCCGCGGTTACTCGTTTGCGCAACCACAACCCCAGCAGGATTGGGGTTGGCGACCAATCTCATGGGATGCAGCTGCAAACCAGTATTTTTTCATAGTCTGACTTGTAATGAGGAGGGATGAGAAGCACATGTGACTAAAAGAGTGATGGATCTAAATGTTGATGGACGGAGAGCGAGAGGAAGGCCAAAGAAAAGATGGATGAATTATGTAAGGAATGATAGGAAGGAGAAAGGAGTGAATGTTGCCGTGACGTTTGATAGGGGCGTTAAATTCCTGTGAGAAAAATGGTGGACCATTGTCAGTGACGAGTAATGACGGTAAACCGAACCGAGCAAAAATTGATCTCATTGTTGTAATAGTCGCCTGCGCGTCCGTTCTGCGCATACTTATGGCTTCTATCCATTTCGAATGTGCATCTACCATAATTAAGTATCGTTTTCCGCCACAGTCCGCGAAGTCGGCATGTACTCGCTGCCACGGATGCAGTGGGAACTCCCAAGGATGCAGTGGCGCGTGTGTAGGCGCGTCGCGCACTGCGCGGCACGCCGAACAAGCGCGACATACCTCCTCAATGTCCTAATCAAGACTGGGCCAGTACACATAATTTCTTGACAAATTTTTCATTTTATTTATTCCTAAATGCCGGTCATGTATTTCCTCTAAAATTAGTTTCCGCAATGTATTTGGTATTACAACCCTGTATTTATAAATTAAGCAATCTAATTCTATAGCTAAATCCTGTTTTCTAGCGAAATACGGTTTCTCGTCATCGCCCACTGTCAACGGCCAACCAAAAGTGACATGACCTTTCACCTTGCACAACAATTTATCTTTTTCTGTTTCCCTAGCAATGTCCTTAAAACTAACAGGAAAGGATTCTTCTATTAAATTGATGTAGTTGACTGCGTCCACTAAGCGGCCCTCCTGGGGTAGCGGTAGCCTCGACAGGGCGTCTGCTGGCCCATTGTCAGCCGAGCGGACGAATTCCACAGTGAAATCGTATGCGGCCAAGCGCGCCGCCCATCGCTGTAGTCGGCTGGCAGCGGTCTGTGGGATGCCGCCCTTAGCGCCAAATATGTGCGTCAAAGGCTGATGGTCTGTGCGTAATGTGAAACTTCTACCAAATAGGTACTGATGGTGTTTTGTTACACCAAATAATATAGCGAGTGCCTCCTTGTCAAGCTGGCTATAGTTCCGCTCGGTCGCGTTGAGTGTGCGGGACACACAGCTTACCGGGCGCTCGCTGCCATCGGCGTAGCGGTGCGCGAGCACTGCGCCTAGTCCATACGCACTACTGTCGACCGCGAGTACGAGCGGCCGCCCTTCCTCGTAATGTGCTAACACTCGCTCGCCCAAGAGAACTCGCTTAGCTTCATTAAACGCCTGTTCACAACTGGCATCCCATTTCCAGTGAGCATCCTTTCTTAGTAAATAATGTAAAGGGTATAACATTGTACTCAGATTACTTATGAATTTACCGTAATAATTTAACATCCCCAAAAAACTTTTTAATTGGGTTACATTCTCTGGTCTAGGCGCGCTGGAAATGGCATCCAATTTCGCACTATCTGGCCGTAATCCTTTTTTATCTATTACGTAACCTAAGTAATTTACGCTGTCTTGTAAAAAACTACACTTACTTAATTTTACTGTTAAACCCGCTTCGCGCAACTTTTCGAGTACAGCTCGTATGTTACTAATGTGTTCTTTATCATTGGCCCCCGTAATGCAAATATCATCGAGGAAAACAACACAACCCGGTATGCCCCGTATGGTTTCTTCCATAATTTTTTGAAATTTCTCGGGTACACACGCTAGACCGTACGGCGTACGACGGTAGGCATATGTTCCGAGGTGAGTTGTTATTGCTGTGTAGGGTTGCGATTCTTTCTTTAATAAGCACTGTTCGTAAGCATGAGTGAGATCCACTTTGGTAAACTTTTCTCCTCCACTCAAGTTCGCAAACAATTCGTCTATACGTGGCAAGGGATAATAATCGCGCTTGAGTTTGGGATTAATTGTAATTTTGTAATCCCCACATATTCGTATATCTCCATTTTTTTTTACCACCGGCACAATCGGCGTTCCGTAGTCGGAATAGTCAACGCGATATATTGAGCCGTCGGATTCAAGTCGCGCTAGCTCGTGTTCGACGCGTGCACGCAGCGCCAGCGGCACGGGCCGTGCGCGCACGTACACAGGTTCGTCATTAGTCAGCTGTAATCGAATCGCTCGCTTACAAGTCCCTAACACATCGGTAAAAACCTCCGGAAATTCAGCACATAGACGGTTCACGAATCCGTCGTCGGTCATCTTGTACAAATTAATTTGACTTACCTATCTTAAGGGCGCGTAACCAGTCTCGTCCCAGTAATGGACATGCTCCGTTTCTAATTATATAAAGAGGCAAGGATTTTACTTCTACATTACCTAATCTAACTTGGACTTCTATGTAACCCAGCGATTCGATGCGTGAACCGGCATAACTACGTAACATCAAATTATCGGTTTTAATGACTTTATGAGAAAATTTGCGACTATAAAAGTCCTCATTAATAGCCGAGATGCGACTTCCGGTATCAATTTCACACTTGGTCTCCAAGTTATCTATCATAATGTTTAAAAAGTATGGTCTATTGTCCTTACGTACAACGACAATCTTGTACAAACCGTCGGAGTCGTCTTCACCACTTAAATAATTATGTCGACTGTGCGCCCGATTCACTAACTTGCACATCACTTTTAAATGCCCTTTCTGTTTACACTCATCACAATGGTAATTCACATAACGGCACCTGGCGCGGTGCGCCTTGCCGCAGCGCCAGCATGGCGCGCTCGCGCCGGCCGGCGTGCCCGCCGCCGCGCTCTCCGCGCCCGCCGCGCCTGCCGCGCCAGCCGGGCCTGCCAGCCCCGCGCCGCCCGTGTGCGCGCTGCGGGTGCGCCCGCGCCCTCCACGTGTGTAGTGCAGGTCTTCACCTGCCTCGCCGCCGGCACCCGAGGTCGTCGTCGTCACCGTACTGCCGCTCACCTCCGCGTGCTTCTCTGCAGCCTCCAGTGCTAGTGCTAACTCCACTGCCTCTTTGTACTGTATTTTTCTTTCGGCAAATATTCTCGATCGCATTGAATCATTTGTCAAACCTGATACAAACTGATCCCTTAAATTTTCCTCGAGCGTCGAGCACGTTTTACATTTGCCGAAGTTACAAGTTGTTGGCAGATGCCAGATATTTGAGCGCCTGCAGATATTCCATCAATGGTTCACCGGCACGCTGTCGTCGCAACCGGAACACGTGGCGCTCGGCGATCTCTGATCGCTGCGGTTCTAAATGCTCGGCCACTAATTTCACCAAATCGTCGTAGGATTTGTCCTCGGGAAATCAACGCATAAGTTTCTTCGCCTACGATAGTTATTAACATTGGCACTTTTAGGTTATCTTTGACATCATTTAGTAAAATGTACTGATTAACTCGTCGTATATATGCAGGCCATTGTTTGGAACTGATGCTAAACGGTTCTAATTTGCCGATCGGCATTTTGCTTTTGTTATGCACGCGTAATTATGGGAAAAAAAAATATAAAAATCCGTACTCGTCGCCAATGCAGCGTCAATAAAAGGCGGGAGCTAGCGACACACTGGTTTATTGAACAAGTCTTAGAGTCTACCCGCCACCATACAAATATTATATTATAATTAACAATAGTCGGTACAATAATATTTTTAAAGCTAATTTAAACTAAATTTAAACTCAACCGCAAAGCTATATTTGTTCCTCATAGGATCATATTTAACGAAAAACAAAGTTACGGCTGCAGAAACTAAAAGTCAAACCTTGTTCAAACTAATTTTCTTTGGCGGTTTTTAATACGTATTACAAACTTTTTTTAGAATTTTCCTCTTATTTTCGAAATTATAGGGGGAGGGACTAAATTCTTACGACTTTATAAGCAAATATCTCACCAATCATTTACTTGAGAAAAAAAGTGTTTTCTAATCTCAGTTGCATGTATGGAGGGTCACTGCTATTTATTTCTTTTTATAATATCGGATCACATTTGTGTAGCGGTTCATAGTTTCTTACTTTTTGCACGTACCTTTAACTAACTGCTAAAATCCCGTTTTTTGTTTCAACATGTGTGTTTTATGCAGGATGATTGTTATTTCCGAAGCGTGAACCTATGTGCCATTAAAACGCAGATTTGTGAATGTTGTACTGATAAAAGCTTCGTAGGTGTAGCCAGTTGCAAATAATTGCCAGAAAGACTCTCTTTGCCTAAATAAAATTTGCTACGTGGCTTAATTTAAATAAAACTGGTGGACGTTTGGACCAGTATTATTTAGGTACTTAGGTACCTATATGTGTACTTTTACATATACATATAGGTACCTAAGTACCTATATGTATATGTAAAAGTTAACCCTTATTGTTTAAATGGGTCTGATAGTTCAGTTAGGTAAGCATAATTTTTTTCTTATTACCCGACTGCAGCGAAGCCCAAAACGAGGGTAATGTGTTTTTTTGAGAGAGTTTAATTTTGCTTTAGTATGGCAAAAGTTTATTTAGAGATATAATATCCACTAAGATTATACACCTTAATATTAACTATTATGTTTTACAATTATTAGTTGTAGGCGTAGACAGACTGTTAAATATTAGCTTTTAGTATGTGGGTTGCTGTTAATAATAGTTTGATATGAATAACTTTCATAATCTAAACAAAACCAGGTACATCTAGGACTTCGACCTGTAACAAGGGTTATGGGTTAAGTATATATATGCCTACAGAGCGTGGGAAGAAATTTGACATAAAGTGGTAAATTAAATTTTCAGTAGGTAGGTACCTATATAGGCTCAGGCTGCAAGATGGTACAGATACCGAGGTTCCGGAACACAAAGGGCAACAGAAGGAACTTGAAAGGATTTATCAGTCGTATCAGTCGTAGTAAAAGTTATTATCCATTTATTAGTTTTTTTAAAGCCGGTCTTTTTTCGCAAAAAAATGTTATTTCATGATTTTTATGGTATGATGATTATCACATATTTTTTTATCGAGTATTAATTTTCCATTGTTACTAAATGTAGAAACAATGGAAATATAAAAATGCAGATCATTCAAATAGACATAGAAGAAAAAACACGTTTTAAGGACGATAATCTTAAAACTACCCAAGCAATGTACATAAAATTTATATGGAACGACCTCAGAAGTATACCATACAATACAACATATAGTAGGTACCTACCCTTTTAGTGTTGCCCAAATTCAGTCTTGGTCTTGCAGTCTTGGTCTTGTTCTTGCGTTTTTGCAAGACCAAGAACAAGACCGCGTATTTTTAGCAAGACCAAGACCAAGACTGACCGTGCAAGACTTGAGCAAGAACAAGACATAGCCTGCAAGACTCTTGCGTCTTGCAGCTAGGACTTAGCGCTATTTCACGGAGTAGTTAGGTGTAACAGTTCGGTGTATAGGTACGCTTAGGAATTCTATGAGACGCAAAAAACTGTATCAAAGGATATAAAAAACTGGACCTATGCGCATTACGACTAATACCATAAACATACCTACTAAAATTCTTTTATTTAATTTCATATAAGTTGAGGGTTCAATCTTTCTAGACAGATATTGTTCTTTAAAATACAGTCAAGTTATTGTAAATAATTTGTTTATTACATGTTTTAGCAAATGTAAGCTTATTTGCTAAGACATGTAAAAAAACAAATTTTAATGTGGAAGTAACTGTTTCTTAATTATAAGACATTATTATTAAGAAACAGTTACTTCCATGAAAAACAACATATAGGTCAGTTGATTTTTCAAATTTCTTATCAAATCTTCAGTAATTTATTAATCTGCTTGATCTTTACTATGGCTATGTTAATTCAAGCTCACAATGTTCCAATTCTAATACGTTTTTCTAAGATTTAAAATAAACTTTAATAAATAGTAATAGACTAATAGGTAATTGCAAGACTTGCAAGACTCTTGCTGCAAGACCAAGACCAAGACTGGGAGCGCAAGACCAAGACCAAGACCAAGACCAGGTGTATTGACGCAAGACCAAGACCAAGACTGGCTAAGTCTCGTCTTGTTCTTGCATTTGGGCAACACTATACCCTTTCGAACAAAAATAGAATTATGAAAATCGGTCCACAATTGGCGGAGTAATTGGTGAAATTACATACAAAAAAATACGGTCGAACATAGAATCTCCTCCTTTTTTAAGTTGATTAAAAAGCAAGACAGTGGCTTTTTTAAAAGAAGGAAATCATGTGAGCTTTTATACCAACATAACTAAACAATATAAAAAAGGTAAAATGACGCAATTTGTTTTCCCATTCTGCTTGCACATACAAAAGGTGATTGTTGTTCTGCGCGTCCCGCCATTGGGGTGTAGTGACCAGTAGTGAGTACTTGTTAACTGCACTGAAAGCACTCGTAGCGAACAGTGACTGCGCGCTTCTAAAGCACTTTTCGCTTTTAACATTACATCGTAATGATATGTATTTGCTGGGGGCGTGTGCTGGTATGTGTGGGTCGTATGGGTCAATTTTTAAACTACTTATATGTAGGTAATGTAGATTGATGGCTGATTTTGACGTATTCTTTGGTTATTAAACCAAGTTCAAAAAGGTGGAGGTTCTCAATTTGGTTGCATTTTTTCAGTTATGTTTTAGTGGAGTATTTAATTTTGTCAGTCAGTACCTAAAAATTGGAACTTTTGTGGGGACGTCTGTAATATGAATTAATTATGCAATTAAAATATATCTTATGGTTTGGTTTATATTAGCCAGACCAAAAGAGAGAAGAAAGAGGTACCGCAGCCCCGGAATGTAAAGGGCAATAGAAGGAACATGGGTTTTAGTCCGTACAAGTCTGACAGTCCCATCCGTAAAAATGACCAATTTAACTATTGCTACAAACTTACCTATAGTGGCTAATTGTGTTGATATGAATTATACGTGATGTTGATTTTTTGCATATTTTATCTTAAAAACATCGTGCCACAAGCATCATCTGCCTAGCCTATTCCCAACAATCTTCTGGTCGGCTTTCAGTCTAACCGGATGCAACTGAATATTGTGCATGGTGTCAAAAGAACTATTTATGTTATTTTCATATGTACATCATTAGGAACGCCTGCCTATCTGATCTCCACAACCCAGTTAGTACTATTGGGTACTAGGTACTAGTATCCTTGGTTAGACTGGTCGTGACTTGAAAGTCTATCAACGATCTACCAATTGTAGTTGGGACCAAGGGCGTGCATTCCGAGGTATGGAGGAAACTTGACCTAGGCAAGTGCGGCTTGACCTAAAGATTGACCCAAGTTGCTGCTTAACGACGATTCGATTTTCTCACAACGTGACAAAACCATGATACAGAAAGGCAAAAAAAGCTTGAGTCGTTAGAAATTGAAATTTCCCGCATAATTGTCGGGAAGTCTTAGTTAGAAATGTAAAAGCCTGCAATGCAATCATTTATTCAAGCTGTAAGCCGAAAAAAGCTTAGTAGCTACGTGGTATGTCGAGTCGATCTGGCTTCCCTCGGTTTTGTCAGCCATCCTCTTTGGTCTTTGAACCCATTCATTGGCTTCATTACTATTCGATTTTATTCAAAGACAATTTGCACTTGATTGTTCTTTAATGTCAATGCGATGTGGGAAAGGGACGGATTTATACGGGATGTGAAGCTTCATCTCTTTCATACTCTGAAGAAAGATTAAAACAATACTGATTTAAGAGGTGTTGGTACTAGCTCTGTTAACTTTGGACGGAATCGTTTCTTAATGGTCTGTTAGATGTTTTATTGTTATCGAAGATTGTGAGATTGGATTAGTAGATCTGTCTGTTTCATCTTAAGTCGTATTTGGGCCAAGACTGAATAATCCTTCTACTTTTGAAAACAATTGACAATTGAAAATTTCGCTGCTGTTTTATCATGATTGGTGTATTTTTATTCAGTAAATATAGAAAGGTTTTACAGATGTATCGATAAGTTTCGTTTTCAACGGTATCGTTGTAGCGTTATTATTTAAAACTGAGCTCATATCGGTATTTATTCTGAGCCCATTATCCATAGCGAAGCATTCGTGCAGTTGAGAGTGCAATTACAGAATATTGCTCGTAATATTAATGTGAAGCTTTATACTTACCTATTGATTGATTTTTATTGGAGCGTGGTATTGCGATTTTTAACACAATGACTACAAAAATGCTGTTCCCATTTTAAATTGTCTCTAATTTCAATAGCCATTTATTGACATATTTACAAAAACAAAAAAAAACAAATATAATACATTCTACATCAATTTATTCACGCAGATTCATCACCTGCTCCTACATTTCTTTTGTTGCTACAAACATTGCAAATTGTACTTTGAGCCTGTCGTCCTAAAATATATTTTCATTCGTCAGAGGTCCAAGTTCGTGAACTTACAGCCGCGCGGACAATTTGCGCGAATGTAAAGCAGTACCCAGACCACTCAACATGATGGGATTATATGATTATGTGATGCGTTTTTCATGTCCCTATTTTATTTCTTTAGTACGGTCGGTATACTTTATTAACATTCTTCAAGTTCAGACGGTTATTTTCTGTAAGGGTAGTTTTTGGTGTAATAAACGTTGCGAAGAACGAAGTGTTGAATACCCAATAATGTGGTCTGCTTGTGTGGGCTGTTGAACGTTGGATATGTACACTAATATGTAAGTTAGTTAATACTATTTACTAGGTACTAATATCTGTTTATCTGTTGTTTGAGTTATTATAGTTTTCGAATATGCACTATCTGATAGATTAGTAATCAAACACTATTTGGAGTTGATAAGAAAGGGTTTATTATGAATGATTAAACCGAGAAAACATATTGTTAAATAGTTTGAAACAAAACAAGTATCTTTTAAAAGTGTATAAAAAGAAACTAACGCAGACATTTTGTTTTTCTCAAAAGTAACCAACTCAAAATGACAAAAATTTTGCGTGTTTCGTAGTAGACTGTACCTACTATATTTTGGGTATATTTTTGATCATATCAATATATGATCAAAAATATAGTACAGTCTTTCAGTGGTTTTCGGATATTTTTAAATAATTCAAAGTAGGTATTTTGTTAAAAAATGTCAGTTAGGAGGTTTTGGCTGCTAACCGTGGCCCTGCTATTTTAGCGCAAAAAGCTAAAGACACATGTTGACGACAGACAGATGTTGTCGTTACCATGAACTCTTTCGTTATTATATGAATCACAATCGATTAGCGCAGTTTTACCGCTGCCGCAGCGTCAAGTTTTATAGAGAGTCGTCTGGGGTCGGAGAATAACAAAAACACATTTATCATCTCAACGTAACCTACATACCAAAAAGCACTACAAACACACTTACCTTTCGATGAAACCCGATGATTATACGATATATGTGTTTTCCGCGTTCGTTCACTCTCGTCAAGCTTCGGAGAGAGGAGGGGAGGATGGGGGTAAATAAAACGAAACACTTTTCCTATTGTTTATTGAGCGTGGTTACCTTTTTTCTACCTATATGAAGTTATATACCTATTGATGTTTACCTTGCTTCCTTTGCTGTTTTACTGTAGAAATCTTTTTGTTTATGTGTTTGTTGGTAAAGGTGGTTTGAATCGTAGTTTATTTGGAAACCTTGGTATCATTAATGCCTTTTTCCTCTAACTTATTACAGTAGTATGGTCTTTGAATGCTTATTCTCATAATTATTTTGATGTCCAATCTGATACTTAATATTGATTGGTTGAATAAAACGTGATAATAGCGACATTCAGCGACGTACATTCAAAGTTAAAACAAATACGATTAGACAACTGATTAACTATACTTACCTTGGAAATATATATCCTTTACCTTTTGTTTGTTTAAGAGTCTTATTGCGATTTCTACTGAAGTTGTAACTAAGGCCCATCGACAACGATGCTACTAAAAATAACGTTTATTAAGAACTTCAATCTCAAAGTCACAGTTACAACACTAGTTTTGTAATATATCTAATACAACGTGACTTACAAACGTGTCCCTAATTAATTATTTGTGACTGGTTGCATCGTGGACAAAGGGCCTAACTGTCGAATAATAACCAGTTTCCGCTAAAGTTGTCTCACGTGTTTATCGATTTACTAAACAATAATAATACTACAACTTCAAATACAACTTGAAAGTGGCCTCCAAAACTTTGTTGGGGGCTTTTCCGTTAGAAGCCATTTGTAGATTTCTTGATATGGAACTTTATCGGTCACATTGTTGGTTGAAGATTGGTTTCACTTACCTTTTTAGGGAAATAATTACGAGTACTATAGCACGTGCTCAGTTATATCAAAAACAAAAGCTACTTTGAAGAAACAATCCTTAATTTGCTACTTTTGATTTGGCTCCCAGCTATCAGAAAAACTAGGCATGGTGGGCCTATTTATCGTCATGGCTACACGAGGCAGCAATTTCTTGGCTTAGGTGCTTTTGATTTTGATTTTTATAACGTATATCTCTTTAGGATTTACCAGTATTACTCATACTTGCAGTCCGAGGGCAGACTATACTCACCTTATCACTGCAGTCTCAAAACGCACTTAAAAAAGGGACGTCATTTTCATCTGCATCACCTCTACATCTACTAACCTCCTTGCGGAAAGAACTGCGAATAAATAAGCTTGAAGGTTTCCTCTTTCACGACACCCGTGGGACATTCGGCCTTGAAGCCCCGGTACAGCCGCTTCAGCTCGGGTTCCGTGAACCGGGTCATCCGACGCAGTGCCGCTATCGAATCCGGCCGGTACCGCGGCAACTGTTCACCCAGCTCCTCGAGTTCCGAATCTGGAAATGTAATGGAAAATGTGTCGGTTAGATTGTGATGGACTGGGTCGATTGGTTTTCTGATGGTTTCGAGCTTCCGTAGAAGATATGAGTTTAAAAAGAGAATGGTAGGCCGTTTTAGCGCAACTTTTGCATCTAACTTATGTTCGGGTCGGCTCGGTATAGTTTAACGTCTCGATCGTTTTAAAGATAAGAAAATGCAATACAATGTCCACAAAACCACAACGCGTTCGATGGCACACATGTGCGAGAAATTATATCAATGAATTACCTACTATAATCTTTACAAACACGTACTTCTCAGTAACAAGGCCAGACAGTTAGCCGTTACGCATTTGAGACGGCCGATTTTAACGTCAGACCTGGTTAACGACAAGCGTGACCAAGTGTAAAATCATATCGGTGAATACCCTTGGATATTAGACGCACGTGTCTATCTGATACGTATAAGCCCTTAGGCATGCGAGCCGATGGATTTTAACATCGATCTTTTTCCAAGATGATATTTTTTTACATGTCAAATATTTGTCCTGGGGGAATTCTAAACAAACTTGTCTTATGAGGGTCTAGTTTTTAAGCTGTGGCTTTTAAACACGGTAAATAATGGGAATGATCTTATACTCTAGTCTAGATATTTGTAGAAGTCTGCTGAATTGCTCTATTGCTTGCTATCTGGGATCGGTACCCTGATTCGATCCCCAGGTCAGGGATCTATTAGAGCTTTTTGTAGGTATTTCTCAGTCTACCTCCTAATCATCATCATCATCAGGCTATATTAGTCCACTGCTGGACATAGCCCTCCCCTAATGAGCGCCATAGCGCCCTGTTTTCAGCTTGCCGCATCCAGTATCTGCCTGCAGTCTTTCTTAGATCGTCATCAAACCTGGTCGGAGGGCGTCCTACACTACGCTTGCCGAGTCGCGGTAGGGTAAACGTGTTCTTGAGTGAAGACCTCCTAATACATGAGGCATAAATATATTTTCAGAACAAAAGCAAACGAAACAAACCCAGATCACATCTACAACACACAAAGAACCTAAACAAATGGATCTCGATCTCAGCAACTGCACTTAAAATCTAACGCGTCGCTCGGCTTATTCGCTAAGAGATGAATCTGTTGAAAGCGTTTTTTGTCATAGTATCCGTGCCCTATCGGCAAACCTTGGGCTTTACAATGAAGGCGGAACAATGATGCCTCGTTTGTTTGTCGGTTATCATCTATCGTTGATCGGGTAAAGGGAAGTCATTGTAACGGGGCTGAAAAATTGTTTTTTTTTGTGAAGAAGCTTTACTAAGATCTTCGTTTGAATGAAAAATTTGCAAAAACTTCAGCCACGTCTTGCTCATCAATATCTTGCAAAAAGCAGTGATAACTTAGTGGTGTGATCGTCGGACTGCCAAGTCATATGTCCCGAGTTTGAGCCAAAGGCACACCTTTAATGTAAAATTATCACTTGCTACGGTGAGCAAAACCATCGTGAGAAAACCGGCATCCCTGCAAGATATTTCTCAGCGGTATAGAAATTGAGATACCAAGACAGCCACTATGTACATGATAAAGAAAGAAGAATATCACTCTATACAGATAGATATTTATGAGCAAGTAGACGTGTGGTTTTAAAACGGACACAAATGTCTTTAATTAGTTCAGATTAATTTGTTTCTGTATAACATCGAATCTTGGATAACGTTACAGCCGAACTTTCGTACGCTGCCCGTTGAAGGCAAAAAAGAGATTTGCAATACCTATTTAATTTAATACCTTTTACACCCACCTGTTTTACAAAAAAAACCTGTATTTTGGCTTCCCATGAACCCCGCGGCGGAGAAGTATATCTATAGGTAACAAAAGTTATTGCTCGACATTTATGTATTTTTTTTTCCCGATGGTAATTTTTCCTTAATTTCCCTCGCTCTGGTAGGAGTTTTAAGCTCTCTCTCATTCTAAAATTCACAATAAAAATAAGATATTATAATTCTTAATGAAACACAACGCTATCACATCTTTGAATAGATCATGTTGATCGTTGATCATGTGTTTTTTTTTTCTAATACTGTGTTTTTTTATTCAACCAATTCAAAATGTGGTGTTAAGTTTACAGTAGATATAAACGTCTCATTTTGCTGGTTGAAAAAGTAATTTATCTCTATAGTTACATAGATATACATTTTAAAATTAACAAACTGAGAACGGGATCTAAATGTAGCTTGTAAAATTATTTGGACGTAAATTGACGTCAATTTACGTCCAAATAATTTTTAGGTTCGGAACTTAGTTTGTGAAAATGCGTGTTGTAACAAAATAGGTGCAATAGGGTAGTTTCCAGGGTCAACGTTATAATTACGGTCTTTTATATACTCGTTCCGAAAAAATTACAGCAAAACGTGATGTCACGCATAACTTTAATGGGCTATATCTTTGTCATCTCCACATACTAAATCATACCTTATTTTTAAATAATATAAAAGGCGGACTAATATTTTTTCAAAAGCCCTTTCAATGACTTCTCTATTAAATCTTTCTTCCTAACTAATATTATGAAAGCGAAAGTGAATTTGTTAGTTTGTTTGTTACCTCTTCACGCTTTAATGGCTAAACCGATTTTGACGAATTTTGGTACAGAGATAGTTGGGAACCAGGAGATGGACATAGGCTAGTTTTTATTAAAAAAAAGTGGGATATGAGGGAGAACGAGGGAAGAAAAAGGAAAACTTAGGGTTGCTACTACAAATCAACCAGGCGCAAGAGCAAAACCTGCAGGTCTGCTTGGTGTGTTATACCGAATTTAACGCGAGCGAAGCCGCGGGCGAAAGCTAGTTTTAAAATAAAGTTAAAACATAAATAAATACCAAAATGCTAAAACAAAACAAACAAACAAAAATGCGACTTTTTGAGAGGGAACTGGAAATCATGTTAATGAGAACACACCTAAGTATATAAGCCAGTATCCAAGTAAATTAATAATAGTGAACCTTTTGATGCAAACAGATGAATTTAAACTCTAACTTCTATCAATTAAAATGCAAATTGAATTTGTTATTTACCGACGAAAGTTGGCAACATGCTGTGGAGCTACAGTGCGCCCAGTACCTATATCAGCAGTTGGCAAAATAGGATACTAAATAGAAATGTTTTGAATTTGACAGGTATGAATGCCTTTTGATTTTTTACTATTACCACTTTGCACCGTTTCGTAGGTATTCTAGGAACACTGTATTTGATTGTGTTTCTTTGGTTGTAAGATCTAATATAGGTACCTACTTATGCAGTTCGTGTTTAAGTGGCGTTTAGTTCTCTTTTGATGATTGAGTTAGACTTTGTGTTAAGATATGAAGGCAACACTTATTATTGGCATAGTTTCTTTGGCTTTGAGTATTTAAGTGGTTTTCTCAATGCCTCGTAGCGGTACTACAAATGGTATTACAGCGCCATCTATGACAGAAAAGAAGAACTTACATCAGAATTCTACATTGCACTAGTAGAAGAACAAAACACCAACTGTCAGGAAGTACCTCACTAGATGTAACACCCATATGGTTGGAGGATCCTACCTTTTTTATGAGAGAAGAATAATTTTACACCCTCTTCTTCATACCCCAATACCTAATTTAATATTTATCTACTCGTTTTATTTTTCTTGTTGTAAATAACAAATTAATGAACAACTCAAGAACATCGTAAAATATTGAATGCGATCGTAAAATTATATTTTTCGGGCACAAATTAGGCGCAGACTCGTAAAATTCGAAGTCTTTTTTTGGATTTCGAAGTTATTTAGGATGTAGGTAGATTTGACGTGAAAACGTTGCCGTCTATTTTCAAAATCAAATAAGGGAAACACAATCAAAATAAAGAATTCGATCACAACTTATTATGAAGAAAGGTCAAACGAAGCAATGGATTGCTTTCTCCGAAACTAATTCCTTTATCTTTCGGAATCTTTTCGTATTTTTCATACACCAGATGCTTCTGACGTTGAAATATAAACACGTAGAAATTTTAGTTAAGATATTACGCAGTTCTCCTTGCAAACTAATTAACTCTAACATAAAGGGATCTCGACTTCTTGTGCCTCGTTTAGAACGTTAATCTAGACTAGTTTCAACGCATGAAGTCCGGCCAATTACTCTTTGAGGGCCGTTCTAGCAGAGCCAGAGAGTAAAGTATTCCTAATTTAAGGCGATAAGATATCTATTTGCTTGTGTAATTAAAGAGTAGAATGTTCTTTTTGTATATGCAAAGAATGTTTTCATCAAATGGATTTAAAAGACTTATAGAACGGGCTTGTTAATATTTTTATACAAAATTTTGATTCCAAACCTTTTCGATTTTGACATACGACTGCTGCCTGACAAGCGGGAGTGTGAAACTAGATAGAACGATTTGTTACTAAGTAGCAATAACTAATGGATTACGATTTTGCTCGTCTTGTCCTATATATCATCATTCATTTATATTTTAATGTCTTTATAAAATACTAGCTGGCACGCGCGGCTTCACCCGCGTGATGTCGAAAAAAATATCCTATGTATTCCAGACTATAATTTACCCCTGTGCTGAATTTCATCAAGGCCCTTCCAGCCGTTTTGTGAGGATGGACATATATCCATCCTCACAAACATTCACATTTATAATATTAAGTATGGTTCATCTGTTTTATAGAACTAGCAATTTCTATATAACAGATATACTTATTTCAAATTTTCAACTTTTGGTATGCAATGAAGTACATTCTATTCTATACTTTTTTCATAAATTAGGTACCTATTTGTAATACCTATATTTTTCTTTTAAGTTTTGTAAAAAGTAAATGAATTTTAAAAATGAAGACAAACGAAAGTTAAATATAAAATTGTTTCATCCAATTACTTCAATTTAAACTTCAAACAAAGTAAAACTAACTGAAACCCATTGAAGATTCATAACTAATTCTCTTATCTTACATCTGCGTCTAACTTTCAACCACATAGGTATAATGGATTCGTCAGCGGGAAGTTGTCAGTAATCGGTGTGTCTTAAGACTAATTGCCGAGCCCCTAATTCATCTGGAATCCGCATTCCATTTCCCTTGCAATTAGAGATGAAACGAGCAATTTATTGCGATCCTTGTGGTCTCGTTCAGCGGTGTGACGTGTGAACGCACTTTGGATGATTTAAGCCTTTTTAATGATGTGCGGCCTTCATTAATGCTTAATGAAAAGTGCATATCATGTTTGTGTGGCTTTAGTAACAATTATTTCCCGGGAATGATGAAACATTATGATTTTGAACGATACAGATTTCGAATGATATTTTCCCTTTGTGTTTTAATATTGAAGCGGTTTCAATATCAAAACTGGTTTTTTTGCATTATATAATTTAGCAACTCTTTTGTTAAAATTAAAACTTCTGTGATGGACGACGCAAAGTTTTGGAACTCGTTTAGAAATTGACAGATTTTAAATTAAAATCATCTCAAAAGTAATTTTAAATTGAAGATTTGAGATAACTCTTATTTAAAAACTAGTTGTGCCCAGCGGTTTTACCATGTTTATATATCATATTATTAGTAATATAGTAGGTATATTAGTATTCCTAGTTCCTACTTAATATTATAAATGCGAATGTTTGTGAGGATGGATGGATGTATGGATGTTTGTTACACTTTCACGTCAAAACGGCTGCACGGATCTTGATGAAATTTGGTACAGAGGACAATTTAAGGCTAATGACATTCAAATTCTATGCATTATTCCCGTTCTGTCATTTGCGGTATCGGTACGTGATCTCACATGCGGGCATATTGCTTTGAAAATATCGGTTCAGTCACAAATATCTGCATAGAGTCTAAATTATCAACATTATAAGCTGTTGGTTTATATATTCCACCACTTCATTCGAGTCGAATTTAATAAAAAAAGGTAAGGCTTTAAAATTACTCGACTTTTGTTTTTTAGAATGATTGTTACCTTTTTTGCGGATGGATATCATTAAAAAAAATCCTGGGCGGAGCAGAGCCCCCCCCCCCATCTGCTCCGCCCAGGATTTTTTGTTTAGTTGTGTCAGACTTGAACTGACTAAAACCCACCCATGTTCCTTATATGCCCTTTTGTGTTCCGCGGCCACGGTATCTCTTTTGAACAACCCGCAACCCCGGCAGGATGATAGTTACCTTAGTAATTACTACTTATAGCATTTCATTTCTTTTATTTCATAAACAACTTCTACATAGTAGTAGTATGAAGGGTGAGAATGACGATGACAGGAGGAACAAATAATTTCAACTAGCTTTTGCCCGCGGCTTCGCTCGCGTTACATTCGGGGAACCCAGTTCCCCTTTCCTGATTTACAGGTACCTGCTACCTGTAGTGTTTGCCCTTGCGCCTTCTTTATTGTAAGAGCAATGCTAAGTTTTCCCTTTTCTTCCCTCTTTTTCCCTCATATCTCAATCTTTTAAAAAAATCCCCTATGTTCATCTCCAAGGTCCCAACTATCTCTGTACCAAAATCATCACAATCGGTTTAGCCATTCAGGCGTGAAGACGTAACAAACAAACTCACTTTCGCTTTTATAATATAAGGATTTGAAAACACTATACAAATCAGCTCTAAATAACATTCTAATTCAAATATATAAATTACATAATTAATGCAAGTATAAATTTACTATTTTAATTATAATTCATGTTAAACCAATTCCACTATTATAATTAACGTCAAGAGTCATAATATGAACTAAAAGTACGAACACAATGACAAAAGTAAAAATATAATGAATGGTAACTGAAACTACTCATTTCAGTTACCGTTAATTATATTTTTACTTTTGTCATAATATTCTTAAATACGAATCTAATCATCTCACGGAATAATTCCTAATTCCTACAAAGTTTTTATACAATAAGAAAAATTTAAAAACCTTCTAAGGTATGCTACTCATAATCTAATATATAAAATTCTCGTGTCACAGTTTTCGTTCCCATACTCCTCCGAAACGGCTGGACTGATTTAAACGAAATTTTGTGTACATATCGGGTAGGTCAGAGAATCGGCCAACATCTAGTTTTCATACGCCTAAGTAAGCAGCGGGTGAAACCGCTGGGCACAGCTATACTATGAATAATAATCATATACGGGGTACGTACTTAGGCTCATACATGTTAATGTAAATAAGCTCCAAACTCCAGAGGGAGATATGTAACCACGTACTTAATGATGACTTTGTAACATAAACAGATTTTAACTTTGATGTCGAATACAACGTCAAAAACGTATTGCACGATGTGTCTTCTAATTTCCTTTGTTGCTTGTATCTTTTATTCAAAAAGGACAATTTAGCTATAGAATTTAGATTTTCTTCAAGTAAAATAAAAACAATAGCTATTTGGGATAAACGATGATTTATCCCTAAGTTTTTTTCAAGTATTTTGGTCTTAGCCGGGTTAATATATTTATTTATTATGAAGACAACAGGGGTCCAGTGTGTTAGTAACAAAATTCTTAGCCTATGTTAGTACTTAATAGTGAACAGCGATCTGGTTCGATCGACCAGCGAATGCATAAGTGGGCTGTCTGCCCTGGCGGCAAGATATTAATATTAGAATAAATTATTGTTAAAATTAAGTTGAGTAAAAATCTCGTATTGCCAAACCGTCTACGAGCGCAGCCTGTGCAGAAAGAAAGAAAAAAAAATATTTTACACGCACAAGACAAAACAGTAAAACAGTGTTTTTAATATTTTGTTTTACTGTTCTTAGTATGGTTAATCTTAGTATGGTGCTGTAAAATTTATTAAAAAATATTACAGTACTATTACTGGTATAGAGACTACTATTACTGGCTTTAGAATGCTGTTGGCGCTTCCTCGGTTCTACAGTGCATCTCAAATGTTCGCAGAAGCCCAGGCAAGATGCTTGGGATGCCAATGGCATTCTGAGAACATTAGTTTTCAAATTGTAAATCCAAAGTGTAAATTGCATACACTTATATAAGTTTCTATTGTAACCAACACTACACTTTTTTGCCAAAATAAATAATAATTAATAAAAAAAAAATGTTGTTTTTCGTGATGAAATAAGAGACCAATCGCATAAAATAAACATAAAGTTTGTTGTATAAACTTCGAAATTACAAAAACTTTTGAGAAAAGCTACCCGTGGGTGACAGTTACAAATTACGATTGTAAGATTAACATTTTTGTTAAAAATATTAAAACTGGTATCCTACAGAGAGAAAATGGCGGCGGTCGGTGCGTGTAGTAAATAACATGATAGATTATAGTTACTTAAATCTCGGCATATTTTTAATTAAAAACTCTCTTTTAGTACCGTTTGCGGTGACTTTTGGCTTTCACTTCACAAAGTCCTCAGCTTAATCTGGATAATTTTAATTGTGGAAAAGATACCAAGCAACCAAAAATAATCGTAAAACAAAAGCAATCGCTTCATCTCCTGTCCAAAACCAACAAGCAATAGCAACAACGACTAACATAGCTGTTTGTGATTAGAATATTAAATTAAGCAAACAGGACGGACAGAATCTAAAATTAGGCAATTTTCCAAGGGACCAACGAATCCTGTCCCGCTAACGAAATTTAATTTTACACCCATTTCTATTAAAGGTGCCATCTCGAAACTTTGGATATCGGATTAGGAATTTTAATTCAGGCTTTACCTATCTAAAGTCTTTTAGGTAAGTATGTCAATATTGGGGGAATAAGATCGGCATTTGTTTAAAAGGTGAGGGAATTGTTTGAATAAACAGCAGTTATTTGTCAATTGAAATCATGACTTAGATCGTAAGTAATGCTAAGGTTTTTTGTTTCTGGGCAGTGGGCGTCGCGAGATGACTCCCGGCCACTGTAGACGCGATGAGCGATGGGTAGTTCACCGCCCGTCCGTCTATTGACGACAAGCTATGTCGATGGCAGTCCGTGTTCTACACGCGCCTCAAAGAGATGTCAGAAGAACAACCCTTGCGGGACACAGCAGGCACCTGCCTGCTGTGTCCCGCAAGGGTTGTTTGACAGAGATACGGCCCCGGAACACAAATAGCAAAAGAAGGAACATCGATGAGTTTTAGTCAGTAAGAGTCTAACACTCCCCTGCTCCCTCAGAGCGGGGAAACTCATATAATGATTTCCCACCCGAAAAAATGGTAGATAGGTACCTAAGACTTATTAAAAAAAAACTATTTCCGTGAACAAAACTTTCGTTATAATATTTAGAAACACGCTTATTAAATCTTGTCAGTCTAAACTTGTACAAGCTACAAACTTGTGTTACAGTTTCTAATTCACACGATGCAGGTAAAGTTCTAAGCATTAACATAACGTATGTGGGTGCAGCCCAACTTATGAGCTCTTAGTATAATGAAACATGGTTCACGTTTCTAATTGCGCATAATATGAGCCCCAGGCAACGCCTATAAGTATCATTGAAAACCTGCGACGTACTACATTTCAATAAAATATAGGTTTAGAGGATTTTTTTTTCTATTTTTATTTTGTCCCATACCTATATGTATTTGTAAATGTTTGTGATACTTTGCATGTTGAATGTTTTTTTTTCTTTGTTATTTTGTTGCTCGTCGTAATTTGCGACTAATAAATGTTTTTTCTTTTCTTTTCTTTTCTTTTCTATTAGGGATTTCCCTTCAAAGAAGGGACAGAAAATACTTTTATTTAGATACTGCCTTTATTATTCCTTCAAATATGAGACACCCTACCACTCTCCGACTACATCAAGTAACCGCATAAATCTCCCAAACTGACTCATATATCTCGATCATACAACGGAATAGTTCCGAGGAATCGTAAAAAATATGCTAAGGAACTCGACGAAATTGAACGACGGCAATCTGTGGGTTCTGTGGTTTCATATGCCTCGATATTATCGGGCCTAGCGTCGGGAACATCGGATTATGTCGTGGAAACGTGCGTGGCGTGCCAACCGCCATCATGAATATCAACAACGTACGCTTGACACTTCAGATGCCGTGAAAATGCTCGTAAATGACTTGCGTTACTTGAAGCCGCGGGCGACCGCACTTCTTAAATTATGAAGTTACTATAAATTTTATGTGAGATGCGTCAGGGCGTAAGAAAAATGAAAATATGGAGGTTTATGTTAGGCTGTGTGGAGATGGTGCCTTTTTAACGACTTTTTTGGTGTAAGAAATCTGAACCAAGAAGGATTTTGTAGTTTAATATACAACTTTTTGTAATAATGTACAAAAAAGTTCACCTACATTTATAACATTAAAACCTGGATTACCATGAAAGTATTCATTGTATTTACTGTAAACTAGCTTTTTCCCGTGGCTTCGCTCGCGTTAAGTTCGGGGTAACACAGTTTCCTGATTTGCAGGTACCTGGTACCTGTAGTTTATGCCCTTGCGCCTTATTTATTGTAATAGCAAAGCTAAGTTTTCCCATTTCTTACCTCTTTCTCCCTCATTTCTCACGCTCTCTCTCTCTCTAGCTTTTATAATATTAGCAAGGATGTTATAGCCGTGAATTTGCTACGAAGAAACCAGGATAGACACCTTTATTTTTAAATGGTACTCGCAGAATCAACCACCCTAATCCAAAGTTAGGAAACACCCAACTTTGCAGCTGTAGTTAGGCTAAAATGGGCTTTTTTCCCACAAACATTTCGCAAGGGAGGCAGGAATTTCCATTGATTGCAAAACTGTGTACCCACCTGTGTTTTTGTTTTATCAGAGCGGATTTTTCGAATACTGAGCGTCCAAGCCCAACCTGTATCAACGGCTACCGCATTGCGTCTCATTGGGGAGGTTATTTTAATTCTCGAAAAGAACAGTTTGCGGTTACAAACGATGAAGTTGGCAAAAGTCAGGTGTTTGCTATCGGTACCAAGTTAGGGGCCTATCAGTGTTTCGGAGCGCTGTGAAATATTACGAGTAGGCGCGATTGTGAAAGTTTTCGAGAACTCCGGCCTGCTCTCAATTGATTCTCAAATATTTCCGTGCAGCAATTTAAATATAATTATGAATACTGCGTCGAGCTTACTCCACTTGTTATTTTAGTCAATTAGGCTCTCGTTGTTGTTGTTAAAATAACAATATTGTTATTATGGCAATTGTACTTGCGATAGCGAAACAAATTGCTTTTACAGTTTGTAAAATGTAAGCTGCGTAACATTCCGAACTAATAGAATAATTATTTGAAGCGCAACTGAACCGAATCGAATGAAATATTACTCAGAATTTATATGTCTCGCTACTCAGAGCGCTGAAGGGCGAGTTCCTTAGATTAAATGATAACAACCCCGAAATAGATCAATTGAAGATCCCATAAATATCTGTCGGGCCCAACCCTACGAATTTAGTCTATCGTAAAGGAATAGTGAAATGAAATGGGTCAGTTTAGACGGCGAATGTTCCTTGGAGAATTAAATGCATTGTTCTACTATTATAGAACGGTTATGTTACATTGCTCTAACAAGATTTATTGTTTTGTTTGAAAAAAGCTTTTTGTATATGTTTGTATTTGTAACTTTGCATCTGTTTTGAATCAAGTATCTATTCAGATACATTCATTACATATGCCAACAAGTATCTAGAGACTTAGACTGTTATGAGATTCAGCTTTACTTACCGAGTTGATCTATTTAAATTTTAGGGTTGACGCAATTTTTATGTATGATAACTGATAAATTTCTAAATGCATTTCTGAAAGGAATATTACTTTTTATTATTAATAGGCGTAATAATACAAAATCTCTGTCCTAAGGACAGAGATTTTGGAACCCAGAGGCAGCCTATTATCCCACGACTTAAATTGTACGTGAAATTAATAAATTAGTCTATTAATCATGCAAATATTCCATAATCGCACACCACTAAAGGTAAAGAGAATAATTAACCATTCATAGTCTGTGGTTAATTCATCTTGACGGTTTATATCTCAGTGATTTATGTCTCTGATTTGATCTCAACGTTCCGCCGTCGCTTGCATTGTGCAAAGTTTTCGTTCCATTTTTCAAGGGTTTTCTAAGATTTCCCGCGCTTTCATCGAGCGATTGAGTTAAAACGTCTTTTCGGCTAGATTTATGGATGGTTTTTTTTTCTATAAATCTCGATGACAAAATATATTTGGGGTAAAACAGGATTTTCTTTGCAATGGTTTATTTTGAGCGTTCAGATTTCGAAAGATTTATTATTAAAAGCTTAATTTTGCTTGATGTTCGTTGTTTGCTAATTGAACTTTGCAAACTATAATATTATCAACACTTTACTAAGAGTTCATGCCATTATGTCATTACGTTGAATTTTGCAAGTATTATAACATCACTAGAGAATTCTATTTGCATCGTATGTTTGTGTATTTTTATGTTACTATTAACGAATTAAATTGATTTAAAAATACGTAAAATTATTTTTTAAAGCTCTATTCCTATACCGGACGCTTTGAACTTTAAACGCTTCCACATAAAACATGCCTCGATAATTTACCAGCACACGACACTGGCCAGTGAGAACAAAGCTGGCTTTGTCACCACACGGCAAGAAACGTGATAGATAGAGAACAAACAGTCCAAGGAAATTGCTTTTGCTTGGCGTAGAACGGAAATTTTGCACAGTGGGCGCATGTGGACGCGAGCCAGCCACAATTGTTGCGAACTGTAGAAATACGTCGAAAGGTTTTCATACGTCGTTATGAGGATTTCCATTTATCATTCAAGTTGGCAGTGAGCCTATTATGCTGTGGTATTTAATAAGCTTTGCGACATTAATGATAAGTTGGATCTAAGTGAGTTGTTAGTAAATTGCTGGCAATATATTCTGATGATTTCGGGGCTTTATTTGAAGTACCTGGGTTGAAATATTTTGATGTAAAATATGTGACACTTAAACTTTTGTTGAGACTAAGCAGGCAGTGAATGCATACCTTGCGTGTTGTACTGGCTTTTGCCATGGCGTGTGTATCACGGATTGTCCATGCCAATGCAAGAGAAGAATAAGTCACGTTTCCAAATGTCTTATTTACGGGTTCACATATTTATTATTCCAACCTTATCCTACGCAAAGATAGATAGTAGATGTGTGAGGTAGCAATTCTAAGCGGAGTGGCGTAGAGATAGCATTCACGCCAACACGTTTGCCTGAGCCGATTATCCGATATTGAAATTTGGACGAAATTCAATTTCGGCGCAGTCTTTCGCGTTTAATCCAGTCTAGGAAGTTCGGCAGTTTGGCCACATCGCTTTTGCGCTTGCAGCAATGCAGCGCTGCAGCGGTGGATTTAGAAATTCTAAACTGATGGTTTAGATGTATCTGACTAGAAGTTATAATTGTGCACCGTTGCTGAATCTGCTTCAAGATTAGGTAAGTTGTTAGTTACTTCGGTCTGAAGTTGTGGTTTAAGGGCTTGGTGTTCGTTTAAGACTTTAACAGGCCGAAACTAGTCTCTGATCTACATCGGAACGGAAATCTTAGCGGGATTCAAATCATTTCTAGTGAATGTGGCTTTGCGCACTGTGGAGACTGTCGTTTATTGGTTTATTACGTATTTCCTCGAAATAATATTTTTGTTTTCGTCTATAGGGTGTCTAACAAAGTTGCACCGTGCACACATCCCTAATTACCAAACTATTTCATACACCCATACGTGTTTGGTCACGTATGGGTGTATGATAAACACAATCAACTTTTTCATTATGAAGAAAAACTGGCGTCAAAATGCTAAATAATGCCTATTAATTTACTAGCACAGCCTCACAAGAAATGAGGGTAAGAAAAAAGCCGAGGAAGTAGGTGTTAATTACTAATTACACACAGGGCTGTCACGAGCAGAGTGTGTGTTCGGTGGTGAAGTAAATGAGCTTCAAGCTAGAATACTGTCTCAGGCGACCCTGTTTTATGAAACGGGAATATCTTGAAACTATTGTCTGAGTTTTTTCAAAGGCGGGTAATGTGAGCGTGTATTGTAGAATGAAATTTTCGAGAGAACTCTGATGAAGCGTAACGTTTTTGTTGGTTAACTTTTGTAAACATCGAAAGCAAATGAAAGTTCATTACGCTTTTCCCTAGTGTATCTTTTAAAAAGAAGAATGGAGAAATGTAGTAAGTCCCTTCCGATCTTCTTTTCCTTCAACCTGAATTTTATACACTCGATAGGTGGATTTTATAGAAATTATAAAACTTATTTTTATATCCGACTTTTGATGACCTTAAAATTGCCACCCAGTATCCCTGGCAGACTATGATATACAACTCATAATGAAATACCTCATTCTCAAAGAAACATTACAGACGTGTAACAACGGAACAGCAATTTCCGTCGACGAAAAAAAAACAAAAAGGCGCATGAGCACTAATTATGGCGAATCTTTTATTCAGAGCAGTCCAAAGGAGACTGGGCGAATAGCGTCCGACCGCAGGTTGCAAGGAAATCGATTTGAACACGCTTTTCGCTGCAATATGCAAGAGGCTTTACCCACATCGTTGAATACATTTTCATAATTCACCGCTGCTTTATTTTTGAGAATATACGAGGATATTTACCTGGTAGATATTTCCGTTGAGTTTTTTTAAGGAAAAAAAAATTGAATGTTGCTCTTTAGTTCAGTATTTATTTACTATATCCTCTCTAGCTACATAGAGAGGATATAGTAAATAAATACTTCCCTTTCCCTACCCTTCTAAAAATAAGAAATTACGAGAAACAAACATCGATGTTGAACTAAATTCTTTGTGATTTCAGGCTGCAAAGTTAATAAGCGATTCCAAAATGTTTGTTAAAGCATTTATTACATGTGTGCATTCAATAGTGCCTTAAAATGGCTTAATTGGTATAAATCAGTTTAAAATTATACTTAGTAGAGAGAACATTAAACACAAAATAAATTGTGCACTCTGAAACCAGATGTCATTGCTCTGTCTGCAGCCTAGCTTTACCTAACCGCAAAGTCACTAAGCAAGGAGGTTGGTAGCCACAGAGCCAGTCGTTCCAGTACGTTATTGTACCATCTGTTGAACGTCAGACTACCGACCAGTAGCACGGAGCGCAGTATGTGGGTGACGTTTTGGAAAGCTTGATTAAGTACTCTTCCACCTAAATTACACACAGGTTATTATTAGAAACGGAATGTCGCTCTAGCTACGACAAAATACTATACTCGACTCTGTTGAGTGCAGAGCTAAGAGGCTTATTGGTGATGATATGCTGGTATCATCAGCTTCATAGCCTGGCCCACCAAATTTGCATGTTTGTCAGACTTCTACAGATTACTTTAGCGAGTGTGCCTAAAAGCTACACGAGCTCATTTCACCATTTCCCTTCTTCTAATTGGAGCTCAGATGTGCTGCGGGTTATCACCCATTTGTTATCGAAATTAGAAATCCTTGCATGCGTCTATGTCCCCGAGTTCATATAGCCTGGTTCCATTCAAGTCGCAAGTTAATAGATTTATTTTGGGTTTATCTCTGTTACGAAGCAAAACTAAGTCTATTTTAATATTAAAAGTAATATTAGTGACCAAAGGAATACGAGCAAATTGTAACGATGACACTGCACCAATTCATTAGATGTAAACCGCGTGTGAGAGCTGATAGTGTTAACATTGTTGTGAAATATTGATACTGTTAGGTCTTGAACAAGGATCAAATAAATTGATCGCGTTCCGTACATTAGTGTTTCTTCAAAAGGTTTATTTTCTCAGGAAAATAATATGGATAAAGAGATTTTCTTTTTCAGAACTAGAAAAACTACCCCTGCAATGCAAAAAACGCGAGCATATTCCAAAGATATTCGTGCAGGCATTTGTAGAGAATACCAGGAATCAAATACAGAATTTTCGAGAGTATTTACTTTTGCGAAATGTTAGTGAATGTAAATCGCAGTGTGGCACTATCCTTATTTCTACAGGGTGGTTTAAAAGTCAAATATTGATTTACCCTCGGAGAATAGAATCATTTTGTTAATTGCTTTTATTCATTTGTTTCGAGTTTCAACCCTTGGGTTCTGTATAGTTGGTATCCGTATAACAGAAATGTAATCGTAGTTAATTACTCGCTTCCATGACTTTTGCCAATCAATGAACATTAGTAGATGATATTTGTGGTGTACTGCAGTATTGATTCTAGTTGATTGTGGTTAATAATGCTGGCAATAATGAAAAGTCTATCGCGTATAGAACAGGATTCCGCATATTATTTTAAGTTTTTATTTTGCGCATATTTTGTTCCATTCTTCCTTTCTTGTAGAAAAATGTAGGTGCAAAATAAAAATACGAACTTTATGGAATATAAGCTATAGGTGTGCACACTTTCTCAGAGTAATCAACTTCAAAAGACTCCGTTTGTTAAGTATTTTTAGAATTCACAATACTTCTTTCTACTCGCTAGTACCTCAATTTATTAGGTCTCCTAGTACTTCTGCGCCACATCGTACGGTTGTGGATTTTCTCTTCTGTTGTATTTCTCGCTTTTTATAAACCACAAAAATGGTGGATCTCTTTTCCATATAAAACTACGACACGACGACACGGTTGGCCCAGTAGCTGAGCACTCGACTGCTGCGCTGCGTTTTGCGGGTTAGGTCCCCGCACGGAAAAAATGATTGTATGGCCTACAGATAGTTGTTCCGGGTTTGGCTGGTTGTGTATATGAGTTTATATATTAAGAAACCCGTCCACGATACAGGAGAAATTCCTAGTGTGGGGCAACGTTTTATATAAAAAAAAAACTATAGAATATGACTTAACTGCTAAACTAATACAATATACAACATACAGTCAGCAAAAGAGATAAGTAACTAGGCTCCTCAGTAACAGTTGAATTGCTACCTTTTGACTTTCTTGCCACTAACTGAAGTCTAACAGGATCAGCATTACATGATGAGCTAGGTGACGACACCCTATTATTGCTAGCCGACCGATGACCACCCCTCACATGCCAACGGCCCACCGCAAGTTCTGAAGCGAGGCCTAATAGTCAAAACCGAGGCCGACGCCGAAGCCGAGGAGGAAGAGCACGGAGGTGTTAAGTTGCTTTGTGTGAAAGTGGGTTGCGGGTAGCTCGAAAGAGATAGCTCGGCATCGGAACACAAAGGGCAAAAGAAGGAACATGAATGGGTTTTAGTCAGTGCAAGTCTGACATTCTCTTACACTCAAAGTGGGACAAGTCATTTGATGATTTCCTATCCAACGGAAAAAAGAAGTACCTACAACACAAGTGTGGGTTCGGAGTTTAATGGACAGAATCTCAAACGTCTGGAGTTGAGGTGATGCTGTGCCTTTGCAGTGTTTATAACTGTACGTTGACCTTATTACGGGTTGATCTAACCTCTATCACGGTGCACTAAACACTTAGCAGGCGGTTTTGCTTACGTCCCCTAGGCTGCATGCTTCATAACACTAACTAGGATAGTTAGTAAGTTATGAGATCTTCTTCGAGAAAGAAATTCTCTACGAGTTTGCTAAATGTGGACTGGTTTATCCAGTTACATACTTACTAGGATTCTAAATTCCATTGGGACAAATTTAAAAGCACGTAAAGGGGCACGTACGCTAGCTAGCTTTGAAGTTTATGTTCCGATATTAACAAAGAAAAGTCGTAAAGTACGTTGGGTTCGTCCCCACTTAAACTGGATGCATTTAAAAAATGGTATTTACAGAGTTTTTTTATGTAGAGCGACTGCCTATCAGACCTAAGCCCAACTATACCTCTGCCGGGTTGCGGGTTGTTTGAAAGAGACAAAGGCAAAGGACAACAGAAGGAACATGGGTGGGTTTTAGTCAGTAAAGGACTGACTGACGGAAAGTTTTTTGATAATTTCCCAGCCGAAAAAAAAGGCCCAACTATACCCACAGCAAAGATTCGAGAAAGTTATCAACAGAAATCGTATTATTTTATTGGACCAACACCGTCGGGCTCGAAGCACGAATTTGGCATTAGACCGGTAGACGCTATAATACGCCCCGAAGCACCGCTGAAAATAATATCTTCGAAATAGGTTTTGTCTATGATCCTTCTAGTTCAATAGACAATACTTCTTGGACTAAAGCCAGAGTCAACAAAAGCAGCTGTGAATTTAAGCATTTAGATTTATGTCCTTTATTTCTTTGTTTTTTGTTGATTTGTGACAAATTTTATAGTGGCTTTTTACGTAATAACACGTGTGAAGTTTTATATTTTTTGTTTTGTTTTTGTAAGCCTTTTATCAGCATCGGCGTTTTAAAAATATATACCTTTTTCTTTCTCTTACGCGATTAATTTAATTTGTAGCAAGCTCTTGTTTTAAAACCTTTTTCGCCTTTGTATCTTTATTTCAGATCATTGGTTAAACTCATCCAGGTAGAAATAATGATAATAAATGGGTAAAGAGAAACTTGGGGAAAGTCGTAAACAACAGTAATAAATTAATTTTATCTTCCGTAACTTTGAGAAATTTAATTATTGTCTTGAAAACACATGCGTAGATACCATAAGACGTTTAATTATAGTTTGAATTTCGAATATAAATTTCAGATATAAAGACAACACAGGTAGTAAAATATTGTATTTTAGTAGCAGTTGTAAAGTACCTAGAACTAGTGCAAAACTTATGACTTCGTCATAATTTCTAGGTCCCAGAGCCATAAACAATGCAACGATAATCAAGCGTTACGTTAAAAGCTTCCGGGAAAATCGAACTGCTTTCTCGTACATTTACGTAATGGAATATTACGAGCATAGCCTTCATACGATGTACTAAGTTAACAAAAGGTAAATTGGTGATGGAAGGTAGGTAAGACTGATTTTCTATATATGCGAAGAGGAAAAAGGTGTACCTACGAAAGACAGGCCAATTACACGAGTTGATTTGCGAGGTTAAGCCGCCTTGCCAAGGTCAATCTGGTGGGTGGGTGACCACCCATAGTACATACCGACCTACATACCGAAATTGGGAAGCGCGTTTACTGACTAAAACCCATCGATGTCCCTTCTTTTGCTATTTGTGTTCCGGGGCCTCAGTATCTCTTTTTCTCTATCTCCGGCTACTGACGGAGTTGCCGGTTACTACCGGTAACCCCGGCAGGCTAAAGTGGACGCTAAACCTTACATGATATTATTTATTAATATTTACTTTTGCCCGCGGCTTCGCTCGCGTTAAATTCGGGGTAATACGGTTCCCCTTGCGCCTTTTTGATTTGTAATAGCAACGCTAAGTTTTCCCTTTTCTTCCCTCTTTCTCCCTCACATCCCACTACTGTCAAAAAAATATTAGCCTATGTCCGTCTCCTGGTTCCCAACTATCTCTGTACCAAAATTCATCTTAATCGGTTTAGCCATTAAAGTGTGAAGAGGTAACAAACAAACAAACAAACTCACTTACGCTTTTATAATATTAATATAGTAAGGATATGTGTAAGTTTACAATAGGTTAAGGCACACACACATGTTTTTCTCGTACTCTCTCACACACTATCGTCAACATTTCGTTCTCATATCTCCTTTCGCATACTGGCAGAAATTTCTTAATAAATAAGCAGTACTTTGTACTCAAATTTTATGTTTTTTTTCCTGTATTGTCTGCTGTGTTTACGTAAAGGATTAAATAAATAAATTATTGAAAAAAGGCTTGACAGATGATGACATCTAGCAGCTAGCTTAGACGAAGCTGTAAAAACAAGCGATATTATTGGTTAGTTCAACACACATTCCTCTCTACGCATCCTCGCACATCTCTGGCAGCCCTAATGTACCCACCTTACATTCTACGCAGAAATCAATTTATCTTTATTTGCAGCAAAAGGTAATTCCCCCAGCAGCGATTCTCTCATTATTTATTTTCCTTTATCTCTGCGAAGGTTTTATTTTTCTTGCTTATTATTTATATGTTACCTTTTGCACGTTACTATTAGGGATCGACGTTTGTTTGGATGATTTGTTGGTTTTCGACACGTTTGCCCAGAAAAGCTTAATTGTACCCGACTAGACGTAGTATTCTGGGAAATCTATTTTGGTTTCATAGACTCACTTTGTTTAGATTGTTGTGTCGATTAAGAGATTTATTCATTGGGATAATTCTACTATCCTACTAATATTATAAATGCGAATGTTTGAGAGGATGGATGGATGTATGTCTTTTTTTTCGATATCACGCGGGCAAAGCTTTGGGGTCCTTACTAATATTTATTTATTAAAAAAGCGAAAGTGAGTTTGTTTGTTTGTTACGTCTCCACACCTAAATGGCAAAAACCGATTTTGATGAATTTTGGTACTCAGATAGTTGGGACACTGGAGAAGGACATAGGCTAATTAAAAAAAAAATTTTTTCGATCATCACGCGGTTTTAAAATAGCGTTAGCCCCAAGTATCTGAGATCAAGTATCCGGGCGGAAGCTAGATTATAATAAATACTGTTTACAGTATTTATTATAATCGTCCGCGACTTCGTGAGTAGCTTAAGGTCAGATATAGAATTGTACATTGACATTCTAAGCATAGGCTTGTACCTATAGAATTTGCAAACTTGAAGAACAAGTTAATTAATCATTCGTTTCCAATGATAAAATTTAATTAACTATCGGTCCAACACAAAATCTATTATTATATAAAGCTACGGATTTTGAATTTAGAGTAATTTATGAGAAATTACTCTAAATTCAAAATCCGTAGCTTTAAGCAGCCTGGCTAAATTAAGTTTGATGCCTTTGTCAATCTACATGAAATCCATAGATACTAATATTATAAAAGCGAAAGTGAGTTTGTTTGTTTGTTACGTCTTCACGCCTTAATGGCTAAACCGATTATGATGAATTTTGGTACACAGATAGTTGGGACCAAAGGCATTATTTTTAAAAATTTGGAAATTAGGGAGAAAGAGGGAAGAAAAGGGAAAACTTAGCTTTGCTATTACAATCAATAAGGCGCATGGGCAAAAACTACAGGTACCAGGTACCTGCATATCAGGAAGGGGGCACTGTGTTCCCCGAATTAAACACGAGCAAAGCCGCGGGAAATAGCTAGTGGTTAATAGAAACAGTAATTTATCTTAAAACGCACTCACAGTACCCTGAGCATTAAATGAACAATCAGGATTTGTGCATGCGACGTTTCGTTTCCGCATCATCACTTCCCTTTGAGTTTCCTCCCCTCACTTCCCGCTCATAAGGAAAGTGTATGTCGGCCAAGATAATGGAAAAATCATCACAATAACTTCAGGATGTCTCGACCGATTCGCGTTAGATTAACCTCTGAATGATTGGCTCTTGTTTTCGGTACTTTGCCAATATTTTTTGTTACTTGTTGTTGTGAGGATGGCGTGATTTAGTTGTTTTTTTTTTGTTAGAATTTCTTGGGGAAGTACCATAGAGGTTTAATAACATTGATTAAACCTTCAACAGAGCAGGCTGCTTTGCAAAGTGGTTCGAAAACACAGATTTATATATTAACCGTATAGTTCGGTACGGACCCCTTCGGGGGCTCGACATTCAAACCTCCGCTGGCTCGGTACTGGCCCCGAAAGGGGCCGGACATTTAAGTCATATGACCTCCTCATTATTTTTGTAAATATTTTATTCTCTGGTTAATAAATAATATGGGTGTGCATTCATTAAGATAGTAGAACAAAAAACTCATATGTAAACGTCATTAGAAGTTCTTTAATTATTGAGGAAGTTTCTTAATTAAGTCTTATAAAATCCAAATGCGTAAATTACGATCATCGCCATTTTGATGGCAGTGTAGGTCGACGCTAAAAATCATAAAAAAATAGGTTTTCGAACATTAAACTCCACATTATTGGGCATGATTAACGTGTCCTTTTATTACGTGAAGATAATCATTCGTAATTTAACTTATATTAGTAGTGGTAATGGTACATTTTGAAATCTAAAATCGAAGTTTTGCGCAGACCGTGCTTGTTTACATTTTTAATTCCACATTATATCATATATTCACGAATAGATTCTATAACAACTGATACAAATATCATTTCAAATATTATAAATAACATGACAATGCCCAGATCTTATCGTAATTTGCAATAATAGGAACAATAACACGGAATATTCATAACCACTACTAAATTCACTTTCGAAATTGACGTCCATTTCTTTTTTTTTTAATTTTGTGATGTGTAAATACGATTATTTCAATCGATTATTTTCTTGTAAATCAATCAACTCGAATAATTAAATTAAGGAATATCAGAAATTGATAGATGAAAATAAAAATTAATTTTGTAATATGTGTGAAATACTATAAATATTGATTATAATATTTTTTACGCCACTAAAACCGATTAAAAAACAAACAGTACAAACTGATCTATGGCTAAATTCGCGCCAATTTTATTTTCAGATAAAAATTCAAAAAAGGAATGCGCTCGCTGTTCAAATTTATATTAAAATGTTTATTTCCTATTTTATTAATAATTTGGTTTTGTACCTACTATTTGAATGTGAATTGCAAATAGAAATAAATAAGGTTGAATATAGAACGCGCCAATTATGACCTTGGCAAGCACATTAAAAAATCAGCTAAGATAAATTACATTTGTTCGACAAAATTGTTTGGTTGGATTGGTTATTTGAAAAGCGTATGCATTCTTTCCTAAAACATGGCTCGTAGGCCAAAGTATTCTTGGAGTGGAAGCCTTGGGGTAAAAATGGCCTATAGAGGAAGAGCACAATTGAGATGGAAACACGACACCAAGAAAACTCCTGGTTCAAAATGAGTCCATTTTGAACCCGGGTTTTTCTTGATGTCGTGTACCGGGGTTTTTTTGGGTGGGAAATCGTCAAATAACTTCCCCCGCTCTGGGCAAAACGGGGGGGAGTGTCAGACTAGTACGACTAAAACCCACCCATGCTCCTTCTATTGCATAACCCTGACACTCCCCCCCGCTTCGTCTAGAGCGGGGGAAGTGAAGCGCTCCTCAAATCAAGTCAGCCACCGCGGGAGACGCTACAAGCATCGGGCGTCGGGTGTCTATATCAATATTTTAGGGCCCCGATGTGTGCGGAGTCCCTGTCCGTCTAAAACAAGGCTCCACTGCGGAGGCATGGCTTTCTAGGTACGGTACGGTATGGTTGTGCCGGCTGGGGTGCCTGACTAGTTACCTACAGAATTAGCATGACCTCCTACAAAAATGGCCGCCATTTTCATTCATCGTCATTCAAGAAAACAGCCAAAATCTTAAACTACAGCAAAATGTACAGACGCCTGCAGGTCAAGCTACCCGAAACTGTCAATTTTTCCCAATCAACCTTGAACCTAATACTTTAGAAATAAAGTCGAAAATCTATCAAAGAAATCTGACAGATTGTAGTAGCTTGATGTGCAGGCGTCTGTACCTCAAATCTTGGCGCATAAGAAAATAATTATAGCATAACAAAAAAACACGTGACAAATTAATGTTGTTGTCTTTCTTTTCTTATCGATATCATAGATATTTGAACAACTATAAATAAACAATACTATTGATATAATAGTAGAATAATATGCCATCTCCATAGGCAAATTCATCAATGGTCCCAAAACTTTTTTTTTAAGTTTACTCCATTACGATTATCGATTAGGTTAAATGCAACTTTTTAATCGTAATGATGAAACTTAATTTTAGGGTCAGCACTAATAAATGTCATGTTGCAACACAGTTTTTAGTATTTTTTGTCGAGATTTGTATCGTGTTTTATTTTGAATTTATATGTAAAATGGCAAAAATAAGAATGCAGATGGAATGTCCCTGTTTTTATTTTGGATTTCCGATTTTATTATCAAAGGGTTGTCTTGTGTATGTGCATTATTTCCAGCGTTTTTAAAGTACCTAATTTTTGGAAGGGTGTAATAATATGTATTTTACACACATTCTACAATAGATTGACGCCGTTTTATCGACCTTATGAGGTTTTTGGAAATATAAACCTCAAACTTATCATATGAAACAGCCCCTGTGACTTATTTTTAATAACAAAATTGAATGCTGTAAATTGATGAAAATTCTTGAATTTCATGACAATTCGCGTCACCCCACCGATTCAGCTGATGTGTCATGTGTCAAAATCCTGTCGTGCAGAGTGGTTAAAATAAGAATAGGATAGCTTAGGAATACTAATTCGAAAGCTATCCTATTCTTTTTTTATTTTTACAGCAATACATGTCGCTTACTAATGTTACATGTATTGCTGAAACGATTAACTAAAGTATAGTATTAAAAGTGTTTCATGTTTCTTTTATTTATTACCTTTTGGTTAAATAATAGCAGCCTCTTTAGGTTGCTTCCATTCTAACCGTAGGTTGACTGCTTGATTTGATATTTTTTAATTATTTTAGTAGTTAGGTATTTAAATTGTAGTCCGGCTATCAATGGCCGGACTACAATTTAGAATCGTTATACGTTTGGAATCTTCAAATCAAACACTTAAATATTGCATTTTGCATCACTCTTTAGACAAAGTTTTTATTAAAGTTTTAAATGTTTTTTACAAAATTACGAAGAAGATAAAATTGAAGCGTGTTTACTATCGGCATGTTTAAATACGAGATTATAGTAGCTTCAAGCGGCTTTGCTAATCGCGAGACCTAAACCGACTTTAAGTTTAATGTTATTTTAAGCTGACGCTCAATAAGCTAACATTTTAACTTTATTTGACAATTTGTTTCGTTTTACTCTTTTGTAGGAATGGATAGAGTAAACTTTAGCCATTTATTGAACACCAGCGGATATAAGTACTTGATATAATAACTATAAGCAACAAGGGCATTTCCTATGCGCACAGTACTTAAAAGTCATTTCATTTGGGTTAAACTTTCCGTTCCATTATTGAAGCTTTATAACTGTCTGTCGAAGCTGTTTCGGGCTCGAACACACTCTTCCTACATTCTTTGGTTTTAGACAAATCAGTCTTAAAAACCATAGAGTATTTAAAAAAGTTATATTATGAGAATATCATTTTAGAAGAGCAGCGATGATTACCAACTAAATCTGCCTTCCCGGGTTCTAACTCACTGGTCCACTATTTAATTCCCAGAATTGACAAAGAAGTGACAAAAAGTAGGTAAAATGAGATTTTTGGCGTGGAGGGCAATCGAGACTACACAACAACCAGATTACTCCGTTTATGTCACAACTACTCCTGTCCTATGTAAAATTATCTTTGTAATTCGTGCTAGCCAGTGTTGGCTTGGAGTCAAGTAGGCAAAGAGCCGGGAACTGTTTACTCACTAAAGTAACTAGGCAGCGTGTTGCAGATACAAGCAGCGTAGCTACACGCTCCGTTACTGATTACTTAAGTTACGTGGTACCTACAAGCTCTTGATTTTATGAAGCTAGAATAGAGGGTTAATCGTATGAGTTTGTTGGAAGATTGGTTACACTTCGGTTCGCAAGATGAGATGAGGAGGATTGTCATCGATGACAATCAAAGAAGAAGAAGAAAGTCTAAAAAACTATTTTGTTCTGGCAGTTCTTCTTTTTTCTGTTGGTTAATATTCATATAACTTTCCGCGCTCTGAGCGAAAGGGGGGGATTGTCACATTCTTTCTTTTGCCCTTGATGTCCCGCGGCCGCAGAATCTCTTTTGAACAACCAGCAACCCCGGCAGTGGAAGACAGTCTTAAGTTTGTTTTATTTATTTAATTTACAACGATACATTATTTTAATTAAATTAAGTTAAGATTAACCAAACTGCAAGACAATTTATTGGCAGTTAAATTAACGGTCAAAAAGTCTTAATTCTCAGATGTGTCTAAATGTCTTTTGATTTTGTTAACTGGGAAGAAGCATTAAGACAATAGTGTTGTCTGTATAGAAAACTCCTAGGACAAAAACTATCCTCCGTAACCATCGCAGTGCAAAATATACTAGGAGTTTTCTTTTAGACCACTTCAATTAAAATGCTAGTTTCAAGAAAGGGTACAAAATTACTTAAATCTCCTAATTTAACTCACTTCTTTTTCACTCTTCTATCACTTTCCTTCAACAAAAGCTATTCAGTAAACTCCTGCGATTACAATAACAAGTTTATTCAAAGTCTGAATAGTCGACTGTTAGAAGTGAGGTTACAATCGTCAGGTTAGGCGCCGGTCGCATTGACGCGTCGCGATAAAGTTGGCGCGGCTCACGCGATCGCGTGTCGTCGAGTCTGGCTGGGCCCTTGACATTGTACTCGAAATCGCGTTCGATAGGACCCTGATTAGCGTTGCCAAGTATGCCGATTTTTGTGGACGTTTTTATTCTTTTAGTTTATGTCTAGGTCAATGAATTGGATAGGTTTTTGTGTGTCAAGCGGTTTGGCCCGACCTTTTGACATTGAACTTGAGTTTGATTGGACTGATTAGAGCGGTATCTATATTTAACTAGATTTAGTTTTATGTTATGCAATTAATATATTTGGTGGGTGGACAGATTCTGACAGCGTATCTGGGTTGATCTCAGTCCTTGACTTTGTATTTGATTTTATTTGCCAAGACTTTGTGGCTCTACGTGAGCTCTACGTTTCATTCGAGTCAACATTAAAACAAATACATCCCTTTGGCGTTATCTCAATTAATCACCAAGACAGCTGGTTTTAAGATCGAGTGGTGATCAATCTGTTTCCAGCCTTGACATTGCCCTCTTTGTTCAGACGATTCTGATAAGTGTTGATAAATAAAGGACTGTGCAGACGTATCCAGTTTCACACGGTTACGTTTTCATCAATAGACTTTAGGGAAAGTCTCGCCCTTTTCTCAAACATTTCAACACAGTTGGATTTTCAGCCTTCCGCTTAGCGCCGATAGTTGAAATGCTATGTCTACAATATTAAGGCATTTATTTACGTGCTCCTTGTGCACCTATGTGAAAACGGGTTGAAAGCTTTTTTTATAAAGAATACTTAAGTAGTGGACCTTTAATCTATTAAGCTCATGTTAAAAACCTAATCTAAATAAGCCACCTAGCAGAAGATTAAAAATTGATTGATTTTCTAATTGTGATTCTCAAATATTCCTATAGATAATGTGTCCCAAACATTGAGCGGGCAAAAAAAAAACTCTTGAACATATTATTATGTGGTTTCTTTTTGGAAAAAAAATGAAACAAAAAAGTGATATTTGCGATTTTTTGCCGTTGAACTTAAAGTTATTAAATGAAAGGTAAATTAACTTAAAAAAATATATTTTGTTTTGTTTGTTTCTAGATTGTCATCAATTTAACCGTTCCGTTCTTTAACGTTTAATTTTGCGACATCCTTACTTAATATTATAAAAGCGAAAGTGAGTTTGTTTGTTTGTTTGTTTGTTACCTCTTCATGCTTTATTGGCTAAACCGATTTCGATGAATTTTGGTACAGAGATAGTTGGGAACCAGGAGACGGACAAGGGCATATTAAATATTTATTCCAAAAAATATTAAGCAATATTTTTTTGAAAAAAGTGGGATGTGAGAAGAGGGAATAAAAGGGAAGACTTAGCGTTGCTATAACAAATCAGAAAGGCGCTAGGGGAACTGTGTTACCCCGAATTTAAAGCGAGTGAAGCCGCGGGCAAAAGCTAGTGTTGTATAAAAATGCCAAAATATAGAAAAAATACCACGGGTTCATAATGTGAGTATTTTCTACAATGTGTAAATTTTAAGCTTGCTACAACCGTTTTAAATATATTTTCCACTTTTAAGGAGCCTGCAGAAGCAAGCAAGATCGGAGAAAAAAAATGTCATCGCAGTTTATATTTTCAGCAGAAATAAAACCTTGCTCCAGAGTCTCTAGACATGAACAGAATACTTTTAAAATAACGAAAAAATACGATGTACCTAAACTGTACGTGTTTGCAGAAGTAATTTCTGAAAATTGATGTTCAGCTATTAGTGATTTTATTAAAAAAAGCTAGCTTCCGCCCGTGATTTCGTCCAGGTGGCATAGTTGCTTTAGGCTGACGCTAACTTAAGCTCGCGTGATGATCGAAAAAAATATATCTTTCTCTCCTTTTTCTTCCCTCTTTCTCCCCCTAATGTCTCGTTTTTTTTAATATATGCATATGTCCGTCTCCAGGCTCCCAACAATCTGTGTACCAAAATTCATCAAAATCGGTATAGCCATTTGATTTTTCAAAGTGAAAGTGAGTTCGTTTGTTTATTAGGTCTAATAAACAAACGAACTCACTTTCACTTTTGTAATATTAGTAGGGATAAATGGCCAAGAACGAATCAGACTAGCTCTCTCTCTCGCTAGATAACTGCATATGTAAAGAATGCTTTCTTAAATATACAAGGTGTACCATATTGAAGCTCCCGTGTGTTCTCTCGGATCATAAATAAACAAGTTATGTTCTACGAAACGTCGAAATTCACCGAAAAAAAAAACATTGTATAGGAACTGAAGCGATCAGTTGATCAACATGTAAAAAAAACCAGCCAACAGCGAGTCAGACTCACGCACCGAGGGTTCCGTACAACCTTGCGACATAAACAGCCATATCTTTTGACTGCCTTGACTTAGAGGGTTGATGTTTTTACAGCACAAATAGTATCATAGATTTGAGTAAATGGTTTTCTTTCAAGTCGATTCCTCCACGCGTTCCCGAGACAAAGGGTCTTGACAGGCAGACAGACGGGCAACAAAGTGATCTAATAAGGGTTATTTTTTTCTTTTTGAGATACTGAACCCTAAAAACTAGATGCAGTAACTCACAGCATCACGACTATAATACCAGAAGGGTTCGGCAGCGATGCATCTATAGCACATCTAAATACAAAAATGCTTTTGGACTGCCTTAAGTTATGTTATAAAATTTCTGTGAGGTACGAAAGTAAGATTTCTAGATACAATAAAAATACACAAAATAATAATCCTGCTGTTGAGCAGTTAGATACAAATAAATATATGCATAGCATCACACCAGCAATCCTCAAGAAGTTAACCAGAGAGGGTTAAATAGAGTTCACAAGCGAACTCACATTTTGGCAGTTACTTTTTTTAAATACCACGTACTAAGGAGCGAACCTGTTCAGCATTAAAATCCCTAAAAAACTTTACCCGATCTGAGAATCCAATTCGAGACCTCATGCTCAGGACGCGATTAATAAGGCCGTTAAGAATGCAGTTGTAAACATTATTTACATAGCTCCCACACTAAAAGCACACATACTTTTTATTTTCACAACAAAACTCTCATAGTTTTATTTTACTCCATTACGCAAAAAAATCATAAACAAAAAGTTTAATGTAGAAGTCGTGAGTTGAAAAGCAAAGGCACTTATTGCGATCAGCCAGCTTCTAGTACCATAGACGATAGAGAAAGTTTACTGTGTTGCCAAAATTACACAGAGCTTGCAATGTTACATGTTTCGAGTGTGTTTGCTGGTTTTATTGGAATAAACATGCTATTTGATGCTCGTATGTTGCTGTTTGGTGTGTTTATTTTTACTTCTGATTTAGAGTTTTTGTTATGAATGAAATTGTTTGTAAATATCTATTGTAGTAGGTAGTTGGATATGCGAGGATGTTAAAACATCGTTGATCTAATTTATTTTTATATTGCTAGATTGTTTTAAAACCTAGTACTATTTAATTAAACCACGTTGATATTTTCCTCAGATAAATTTCGATGATTCTTATAAACAGTTAAGGAATCAACAATTTTACCATTCTCAACAATTTTACCTTTCCCACAAACATTTTTTGATCCTTCGTGTAAAATGAGCACACCCCAAATAACAGGAATTTCGAATTTGACATGAAATTTGAACTAGCAATTTGAAATCCGAATTACATGCACGTTCTGCTGTTTCGAAAACAACGAGGTGACAATAAAAAATAAATACAATGAAAAGTAAACAGATTCCTTCTTTACCTCTTTGGTACTCCGTCTGTCAGGTTTATACCCGTAGGTGAAGTATCGTTCATAGATCTAATTCGCTTTTGGGTTCGATCGTAAAGGGCCGTATTTACGACAACTTTCGAAACTAGGCCATTTTATGTCTGCTATAAAACTTGTGATGTGCCCGCAGACAGTTTTCACTTTATTTTGACAACACATGCGTGTTTATAACTATGTTAGTTTTCTATTCTTAGAAATTCGTAAGACAGAGAACATTTTACATCGTTGATTAAATTGTTTGAGAAAACTTATTTTTCAGCCAAAACATGTTGAACTTGTTTAACACAGAAACAAGCAAGCGGGATTGTAATTTTGAAAAGAAATCAACTTGGCATTTTGACTTCTTTGTTCATTGTATTCTATTGAAAAAAAAGGCCTTTCATTCAAACAATATATTGACCAATAAAGTACTTTCAGAAACAGACATTTTCAGCCTTCTTATATAAATTCCAAGAATTTTCCTTAGCTTTGTCACCAGTCAAACTGGCCGAATAGGCTGTCAATTTACCAAAAAAGGTGATGTTTTTAAAAAAAAATTATTCAATCATTCGAAAAAGGAACGAATTAGTTTTGAAAATGCTGGGTCTACTTTTTTTGTAAATTTGTATGCATTAGAATGATTATAGATTGTTTATTAACTCACCATTATATTCCAAATAACAACAATAGATAATTCGACATAGAAGAGTTATACATTATACAAATAAGGTTTTTCTAATAAAGGTTCCAAAAAGGTCAATAGGTTTGCAATCACGGTGACAATAAAATCCTCATTAAACTGGTCGTCCTGAATGCGAAGCCCACAGGTTTATATGTCCGGAAAAACCCACGTGAAATGTGGAAATAACTTAGGTATTATGCGTACCTATCTGTAATAAAATGAGAGGTATTTAAAGTATAAAAATACGTGGTTATTTGGAGCGTAATAAAGTTGGAACATTTTTGAGCATATTAATGACAGGCGAGTATCCGCCTATTGCGTTTATTCGATTACGAAATCGGGATTTTGGGACAAATAATCGTCAACTCATTGTCAAATGGTTTTTTTTTTATGAAAGTAGGTACATTCTGGCCACGATGAGACAGAGAATGAATTTCAGGCATGTCAAATTTTTTGTCCGATTTGAAAAAGAAAAGTTAAAAGTGAATTCAAGCATTAGAAACCTTATTTGCTTGGAAAATATAACTTTATGTTCATTTAAGAACCCTATTTCTTGATATTTTTCTTTGATGTCTAACTCTGCATAGATAGGTATGTTTCAATATAAAACCGCGGTAGAAGCAAATGATTGCTTCATAAAAGGTAGTGGTTGGTATACTATTAAAGCCAATGAAATTACGTTTCATTCACTTTTATTGCTGAAGGCAAGCGAAGGAAATTATTGGCTTGTGGCAGTCTCATCAAAACTATTTGTGAATGTTTTGGAGCGGTTTATTAAAGAGTAACTTAGGGTGTAATAGCGTATTATACACATAACCACAGTAACTACGTATGAATAAGTATAAAATGTACGGTGTACACTTTATACTTACTAAAATACTTTGCGAAAGATAGTACAGTGTACACCATTTATTTATGTGTTACTATCTTTTGCACGCGGCTTCGCTCGCGTTAAATTCGAGGTATTACGGTACCCCTTTCCTGCTTTATTGTAATAGCAATGCTAAGATTTTTATTTTTTTTCCTTTTTCGCCATCATATCTCAATTTTTTCAAAAAAAATAACCTATGTCCGTCTCCAGGGTCCTAACTATCTCTGTACCAAAATTCATCAAGGTCGGTTGAGCCATTTAAGCGTGAAGACGTAAAAAACAAACTCACTTTTACTTTTATAATATTATAGGTATAGTAAGGATAGTAACAATTTAGCAAGTTTTGTCCCACTGCATGGCAAAGGCCTCCTTTTCCTTCTTTCACTGGTTCCTATAAATCGCTGTTGTTGGCTAATCTTAAAAAAGGTTCGAGTGGATTCTGGCCTCTCATTCTAGGCCTGCCGCGCTGCTGTTTGGGACCCACCGTGAGCTCGCCTTTAGCTCTTCCGGTATGTGACAGATGTGGCCAGCCTTGTTCCGTTTAAGCTGGGCACGTTTTGTGTTAAACAATTGCTAATAAGTTAGGAATTCGCAAGTTGAGAGAAATAAGTAAGTACTAGTTGACATTTTGGAGGGACTTAAAATGTCAACCAAAAAGCCCGTTTACCCCACAAATGACTAATTACTAAGTGTCATCGTTCTGTTATTATTCATTAATTTACAAAAAAACGACAAACACGTTGATATTTTAATTAATGGTTTAGTATAAACGCAGTTTATGATTTTTTTTGTATTTATGTTTCCGATTCATATGCGTGTAGAAAAGTTACTAGAAAAAAAAATTGTAGGTCTTTTAAAACTACTACATTTTTCATTAAGTATTTACAACAATCACAATTTTAAAAACGGGTAAGTGCGAGTCGGAGTCGCACACCGAGGGTTCCGTACAAACTTGCAACATATACTTACTGCCATCATATCTTTTGACTGAGTAGATTTATAGATATGATTTGAACCCTATTTCTTGATATTTTTCATTGATGTCTAACACTGCATAGTTATGTTTCAATACGTGCAATATGTTATGTTGTCTGTCATGTAGACACATGACAGACAGACATGTCATGATAACAAAGTGAACTAATAAGGGTTCCGTTTTTTTTTGAGGTACGGAACCCTAAAAATGAAAAAAGGCTTTTAGTTTTACAGCGTTGTTATAGAAAACGTTTCATGCCTATAAAGTGCCAGGGTCTCATAAATAAGGAGCAGCTTCATTTGTTTCCACTACGGCTACTGAACAGTTTTACGTACTAATAATAAAGGTAAAGGAGAATAAAAGGTAAAAGAATAAAATGAGAAAAAAATCTCATGGTGACTATTTTGAAAAAGTAGGCATATGTTAAAAAATAAAACACGTTTCGAAAATAAAACCAAAATACTTCAACACACAAAACCTACATACACGATGAAAGCAAAATACTCGAAAAATAGATTTAGCCGAAGGTACTCAGCGCCGACCCAATTAGCACCGAAAACCTCCATATAGGTACAGATCTAGGTACCTGTGGGAGCTGAGTAAGAGCTCTACTGTTATGGTGTGAATGAGACCAGCTGAAGAGCTTTTGTCATTGGTCCCTTGCGTAAATTGTCCGATATTTAAGTGTTGGCTACGTGTTCTGGAAATTCTTACTTCATTTATTTATTAATTTAACGGTAACCTGAAGTCTTACAATCTCTTGTTCTTTTCTTTAACTTTCTAATGCTAAAACTTTCTTATGAATTTTATGTCGTTACAATACTCCTTGAATCGATAATGATAGCATAAGAGCTATGTTAACCATAGATTACTTTGAAGTGCATTTATAATACTCAATGGGCAAAACACGTCAGTTTTGACTTTGAACATGTGCTTTATTTACATTAACACAAGGTTCAATAAACAATATGAAGCTACTTTCGGCTTCCACAGTATTCATTCCTAACGCCCCGTTGGTCCCATTTCCAAATCAGCCTGAGAGAGATGTCAACCTGTCGCCACCTGTCCTTCCCGTCGCCGTGACGACAACCGACTGGGAAATTAAAACCTTTAATTAAACCCTCCTGATGTGGCGTTGGGCTTGATTTTCGGCGCGACGTCTGTAGAAGCAGCTGTTAGAAAATGTGTAACAGGGGATTTGGTAAAGAAATTGGTTATTTGGAAATTGTTACGCAAATTAAAAAAAAACACTTTTGTCTATTTCATTTTACTATCTCATGTTACGTTAACAGTCTGATAAAATTAGAGACAACTCTTTCACGTTTCTCTTAGTGTTTTGCGATTCAAAACTAGAAAAAAAAATATGGAGAAAAGAATAAGACTTTATTCAGCTTTAAGTTAATTAATTTTTCAACTTTCTGAACGTTACTGAATAATGTAACCGAAACTGTCTGATTATATAAAAATGTTGCCACATTCAAATACCATGTCGAAAGTTAAATTCAAAACTGCCTTTCGGGGGGCCTTCTATTGACATTTACTTTATAGGCCCGATCCGGCCCTGGAAGAGAGTAAAAAAAACCCATAAACACATTTACGATTCGACCCTGTTTGACCAATGGAAACGTGACTGACATGGTATATTATCCATTTCCTCCATCATGACGTGTTGAAGATCCTCATATGGTTGGGTTAGTAGAAGGAATTTGAAAAATAATTGAAAATAAGGATGAGATGTAAGTTTCTGTGGACCTTTCTTGCGTGATGGGTAGTCCCTGGTGGAAGATCGTTCATGCTCAAACTGTGGTGTAAAAATACCCACATGGATTCGGATAAAAATAACAATTGCCTTCCAAATGAAACGTTTATCTATAAAATGTTAATACTTCGATTCTTCCCGATTGAACAAATATCCGAAGGAATGAAATATTTTTGGATTGTACGTCTGAGCTCTAAGCCCCTCAATCGGATTACCTCGATGTCGCAATCTTTAACAAAGGAAAGTAGTAAAAATATGCTGTCTATAATGGTAGAACAGTTTCCTAACAAAATTTGAATACAAGTAATCAACTAAAATCGCCATCCAGGAAACCTTATCAGGATTTTATAGCTCCGAGTCTTTTATAACATTTCGAGTAGGTAAAATTTTATAAACTTATTGTAGTGGCTACTCTATAACCTGGTGTTTGGCTCGGCAACGCACCACCACGTGCTTACGGGTTGACGATCGGACAACGACTGCCCCCCACTCGGCCCGCGCCTTGTGACGTATACGCTCGAGACAAACCATACGTATATCTACATACACTACATCCCTTCCTTATTTTCCTTTATTTAATTTAAATAAGAATTCTACCTGTATTGAATTATATAGATCTTGACGTATAAATAATATACTTATGTTTTGTATGATAAATTGTTTCTAAAGATACCAACAGTCGGTTTGGTATAGATTGTACTATTTTTGATCAACTTAAGCAATGACTATATAATTTGCAAATCGTAACTAATTATTTTGATAAGTATAAATGTTTCAATCATTTACCACCTTCCATCCTCACCAAAATATGTATTTAATCAGTCTTTATTATTTGGCGGAGGTGCAACTTATGGATAAAATTTCTCAGTTTCTTTCTTTTACACTTTCCATTGACCTTCCATTTTCTTTCTATTACGTTTCTTCTTAATACTTGTCTTTATCTCCTGATAACAAGTCACTTCTTCCATTTCCAATCTGAATATTCTTTACATAAATGTTTCTTTTCTTTGCATCTTACTTCTAAAAAAAACAACATCATACCACCCCAAACCATCACGGGTTTAGCAGCGGTATGCCTGACACGGCAACTCGGTGCCATCACATTAAAAACAAACATCCATATACTTACATGGAAAATACACTTAATAACAATTTAACAAGTATCTTTTTAGTATCTTCGAACAATTCTTAACATTTAATACTTTGCGAATTTCCGGAGGTAAGTCATTCATAATCGATGGTCACATGCATTCCCAGGTCCTTGTCCTATAGATGTTATTTGATTTAGATGTCTTAAATGTGGGTAGGTATGACAGATTACGCAACGACTTCGGCCTTTCATTTTTATATATGTTAATTAGATAGTCATAATTTTCATTTAAAACACGTATCCGTACCTTATCAAAGACGTTTACAATTTGACAGTGCTTGAATAAACCCGCGTCATTATCTTGGAATTCTTTTTTTTTTATTTTCCTGGGTACAATAGTTTTTAGAATGCGTAACTGTATTTTGTAAAAATCCTCGACGTACGTGTGGTATGTGAGCCGGTAGCTACTTAGGCCATAATCAATTAAAGAATCAGCAAGTGCCAATGCAATGTTCTTAGTGTTCTATATGATAGTTTATACTTAAGTATCGATAACTTTGATATAAAATAGATCTAAGTTTTCGAGTTGACAGATAATGTCACTGAGTAGGTTAGGTAGGTTACGTTTTACAATTTTGTGGCAGAAGTATCAAAACCTAAAACCCAAAAATGTTTTATTTTGTTCTTTTGTTTTGCAACATCTTGCTTTATTAGTTTTCAGATAGTTCCGAACTTTGTCAAATAAGAATAAATTATAATTAGTTATAATTTAAATTATCTAATTTAAATTATAACCTAAATCAATAACCATGACCATTTTACTCCTATAACATCACATGTTATCTTCTATCAATACTTTGTACTACTTTTTTATTATTATTATTACTTCGTGTACGTCAATCCATATCTAATAGATTTCGTCACTATGAATTTATTTTAATTAATAAAATCTTCGGTAGCAAATGATTTCATTATCTGCCGGCTTAAAATCACCGGATGGCAACCAAACCCCAGCATCTCACACGGAGCGCCTTCACAACTCAAAAGTACTGGGCAATACGACACCCATGTCGGGACCACAACTAAACATACCTTCCGAAGCAAACTCGCGGTACATATATCGAGCGGTCACCCATCCACAGACCAGCCCAGGCAAGCGCGGCCCAACCCAGAGATCGATCCGAGCGGCTTCCAACATTTGGCTGCCATTATTTCTTTGGACAGCAAATCTCCTTTAACAACCCTAGTAATGCCCGATCTCATTTTAAATGTAGTTGTGACACTTTTTCCTTAAGAGGCACAAAGCCTGAAATTTGTGTGCAAGACTCCAACATCCAGTCCACTTCTCTAATTATTTCTAGCTATCTGGATTCTTCTCCAGTCTTCCCCGTATGTTACTTGTATTTTTATATGCAACAATAACTTTATCTATTTTCGTTATTTCCTTGTGCACAAAGGCACCTTATTTTTATGGGTAGTTAATACTACATATTGCTTTCAATGTATTGGCTTCAATCAAAGCCCTGTCCAAATTAACTACGTCCACATGAACATTATCTATTTCCTTAATTCAAATAATGAACATTCCACAATCTGATTTACAGAATCATCTGGTTGTTCAAGTCTTTCTTTGGATTTATGATCACGAAATTTAACCAAAAATTATGTCGTTCATTTGCTCAGTGAGTCGAGAATTACGTATTCCATGTGTTTTATTTTTATTAGTTAGAATGTTAAGCAAGTCGCTAAATAGCAACTTCGAATCCGTTGACTTCCTGAAACATCTTAACTCTTACTTCTGGGAGTTATACACAATCTCCTTTTGCTTTTTCTCCTTCTTTTTCCTTTTTAATTTGGAAGTTATCTATATTACTTTTTTATTGTTTGAAATCAAATGTTTACGGTGGTAGTATAACCCTGATATGAGACAATTTGATGTCGAGTAATTTTAATTCAATACTTTATACATTTTTCATGTATCCAGGAGCTCTCGTATACGTTTACGTTACGTCAAACCCTGTTTGTTGATATATTTGTATGTTACTTGTTTGTTGTACTTGTTGGTATTACTATTTTAAATTTGTAAAGTTCGCACTTCCGAGCCACAAGATGCGCAAATGGATAACCATGGGTCCAATTTAATGGATAGTCAACGATTCCAATTTAATGGATAGACAATGCGTCCAATTTAATGGATAACCAATGGATCCAATTTAATGAAAAGTCAATGCGTCCAATTTAATGGATAGCCAATTCGTCCAATTTAATGGATAGCCAATGCGTCCAATTTAATGGATAACCAATGGATCCAATTTAATGGAAAGCCAATGCGTCCAATTTAATGGATAACCAATGGATCCAATTTAATGGAAAGCCAATGCGTCCAATTTAATGGATAGCCAATGCGTCCAATTTAATGGATAAACAATGGATCCAATTTAATGGATAGCCAATGCGTCCAATTTAATGGATAGCCAATGCGTCCAATTTCATGGATAACCAATGGATCCAATTTAATGGGTAGCCAATGCGTCCAATTTAATGGATAGCCAATGCGTCCAATTTAATGGATAGCCACAATGCGTCCAATTTAATGGAGAGCCAACGAATCCAATTTAATAGATAGCCAATGAGTCCAATTTAATAGATAGCCATTGCGTCCAATTTATGATGCTCGTAATCTACCATACTAAAACAGTGTATGGTAAATGTCGCATGCCTTTGTAGTATTTGTTCTAGGACATGCCGGTTTCCTCGCGATGTTTTCCTTCACCATTTAAAGAGCACTGGTGATGAGTGACAACACATAAAGCCAGCCTGGTTTCGAACCCACGACCTAGGTCGGACTAGGCCATCACCATTCTAGATAAACTTAATATAAACAACATACATTAAGGTGTGTTGTTGTTACATGTATTTGTAAAGTTTAGCTAATTATTGACCTTTTATAAATCCCATAATATTAATATAGTATAGGTACGTATTACATATGTATACATTAGTTCCACATTAAAGTTAGTACCTTCTTGCAACTGAGTATCCTATGAATGAATTTATTTGTTAATTAACAGGATTCTTCACTAAATCCAACTTATTCCTATTATTAATTATTAAACAGTATTTAGATATTATCTTTCTTATTTAAGTGCTTATTTCCCTCCTCCTTTCATGTATGAGAGACTCTTTCTATCATTGGAATAGTAATTTGTTGGTATTATTTAATTTTACCACCACAATCACTGAAATTTAAAAACATTCCAAGGCGTAGTTCTCTATAAAGAGGAATGGACAAAAACTTTAAGGACACTCTAGTTTAACTCTTATTGATAATACAAACTTGATGACTACCACTATTCATATAGAAACTACAGACATACAAGTTCTATATAAACCTGACTAGAGTACCTTTCACAGCGCACTGTGTAGCTGAGGTGAATGCATCCCACAGACTTTTTGTATATAAGCTAAACCAGCCATAATTATGGAATAATACTGGCACACAGTCATTGAGTAAATACGAGCAACAAATAGATAGAAAACAAACAGCAGTAAGCTTGCCCTTTTCTTCTCGCACTTATCAATCAAACAGAAGCATCAAGATAAATACCGAGTGCTAGTTTCGAACGTTCCCATCTGGCTCCATCCGAAGAAGGTTCTCCTTCGCTGTCGAACTTCTCAAGCGTCAGTTGGGACATGTTAACATTATATGTGGAACCAAACCAAAAAGTTCAATATCAATTTAATGATCAGAAACATCTGCTCTTTTATCATGTCAATTTAATGACCAATAATGCTGTTGAGGATCTAATTCCTCTGAATAATATCAAACGTTGTCAATTAAATGACCAGCTATGCTGCTTCCTTCTCATTACAATTTAGATATCAATTAAATGATCAGTATTCATGTATAAGTATACTGCTTTACGAAAATGTAAAATAACTTTGTTATTATTATTTTTTTTTTGTGTCAATTAAATGACCAGGCACTAAGCCAGCTTACTTGCTTGATTGTGTTTGAAATTTATTCAAAATAACCACCAATCAAACACTACTGCCTTTCTCTTCGAGAAATATAAGATAGATGTTTTGTCAAAATAACAGAATCACCCATCTTCCGACTTAACGTAGCCGGCGAAATGTAAAAAGTTACCTGTTAGCTACACCTCTGCCTAACCCTTCGAGGATCAGGAGGCGTGACGTTATAAAATCCATATTGTTGTTAAATCCACTGATCACTTCTTATGTATTTTTTTTTTTTAAAGAAAACAATAAACCTCAATAATGGTGACTTTAGCAATAGTTACTAATTACTAATAAAATAATCAAGTTAATCGTTCCAATGTAATGAGTCATTCATAGCATAGCACATCTTAGCGTAAACAAGTGAGTTATTTTATAAGGCTATGTTATCGCCTCCGTTACTTATGAAACTCTTTCGAATATTCGAATCATAACGGCTGTTTAGTAATTCAAATAACTTAATCGTCTAAAATATGATAATTTAAGGTATATAAGGTATTTAGTTATTTTGGCAAATGTATAAGAGACTAAGCTAAAAGTGTTGTGTAAGCGCACTTTCCAATATTTCTTCATTACACCATACTAAGTTTTATTTCACTGCAGGCACCACTGTCTATTTTTTTTTCTTTTTACGTTTTATTGATTTATCCTCGTCGCCAAATGTAGTGGCTACTCTATAACCTGGTGTTTGGCTCGGCAACGCACCACCACGTGCTTACGGGTTGACGATCGGACAACGACTGCCCCCCACTCGGCCCGCGCCTTGTGACGTATACGCTCGAGACAAACCATACGTATATCTACATACACTACACTTATCATCTTCACTTTTCCCTTGCGGCATGAGGATAAATGAATCGAATTTTTTCCTGTTACAATCTTATGAGCCCCCAGCAGCGTTGAAGTAAGCAAAACAGACGACATTCTCGATGTTGTCCTGAGTATCCTCTTAAAAAAAAAAAACATAAAATAACCTGGTGCAAACCAAAACAAAAAGGTTTCTTTCTAGATTGTTCTACCTTGACTTACAAGAATTATAATTTGGCTTTTTTAATGATTAAGTAGGTGTCTGTAACAGAACTGCTACCCTACCATGACTTCTTAAAGCAGACCTTATTCCGCTGAGGGAAAGAGACAGGCTATAGAGGGTGTCTAGCACCATCTCTTTCACACAGTGGAATAAGTTCTGCTTTAAGATGTCATAGTAGGCCTACTGACCAATGAATTATTTTGTCATTGTTAAAGTAGTGCTGGCTTCTCTTTACTTTTCAAAATCATAAACGAGTGCATGGGTTTAGTATCTGATATTCTGAACACTGATACAGAAAAACAAATAGAACATGAAATCGAACTCATGGCCATAGACAATATGTATTACCGAATTGACCGTGCTACAATGCCTCCTAATAAAATTATGCCTCCCTCTTGTTGTTTCGGTGAAAATAATGAAAATATTCATGGCCACGCGCACCAGATTTACATTCTCGTGATACACGTTCCCGACCAAGTTATTGTGTTTACTTTTTACTTATTTTTTAAATTCTCGCGGTCATGTTTGTAATATTGCTCGGATTTTTTTTATGTGTTGGTATTGCTGATGAGGATTATTCGAGGTTTGAATGTGAAAATATAAAGACAGTTTGTTTTCTGATATGTGAAAAACGTGTTGGCATTTATAAAACAATATACTAAGGATTTTACCGGACCAAGTTTCACAAAAACTAAAAGATATCCTTAACACGATATTTTAAGAGCACAAAAATAAACTAAATAGTATGATATAAATACACTGCTACAGGTTTTCTTAAAACAGGGGCTGTACACAAACTGCAGAGTGAATGGCTCTCAAGTTGGTGGGGACTACCGAAGTTAGCGACATTTCTTGAACTTTGTCCTCCGGGAACAATAGGAGTCTTCGGAGGTCCATACTTTGAATGTACAAGCACTTGTTTTAGTGATTAACTTGACATCTTACTCGACTCCTTTTCCGAATAAACGGTGGACTAGACAGTTATAAAAATAAGACATTACATTGTTCCGGACAATCGCACTTACTTAATATTATACAGTCTTCGTATTGAAAGTCAGTAGTTTCATACAAGCGAGACCACCAGCATCACAATTGAATATGTAACTAAAAATCATTGTTTGAAACGAAGGACAGAAAGCATAAAATAAATATGACTCAAATTAAAACAAAAAATACGTGTTCAAAACCCATAAAAATAAAAGATGTCGTTCAAACTAATATAATAATCTCGCAATGAATACGTCAATTATATTCAATAATCCACAATCACCCGTTAATATGCGTAACGCGTCCATTATGCAAATCCCGCGGCTTAATGGCGTACAGTAAAATGTAAATCAGCAATAATATAGCGCGATAACAATGCTTGCAACAAGTGTGTCGTTCCCTTAGTTTTTGTTTTCTTTTTTAAAAAAGTTGTCACTAATGGCAACTTTTTTTGGGCGGGGATACATTGGGTACTCCTTGCGTCCATCGCTTTCAGTTGAAAGAGTTTAATAGATATGTTGAATGAAACGTTATTTTAAGTTTATTTGAATGTATTTTGTTGTGTAGGTATTGATTAAAATATTTCGTCTGTATAATTTGTAAAAAAAAAATTATAACGGTTTACGTAATGCATACTGCTACACATATTATAGTGCTCATTATTATAGGTAACATTTACGTCAAATTCCACGATGTTCAATTGATGAACAGACGCAACTACCAAAAGCTCTAATAATCCCACAATGGTCTTTAAGTGAATGTGTTCTATTTCCGTATACAACTAAATTCTCGTTTAACCCTCTCACCGCTGCTAATCGTCTCTCACGACATCAACAGTCTCAGACGCAGTGTTCCAGTTCACAGCATTACTGAATAATGAATTCAAGATGGATGACATCTCTCGGCACAGTGATCGGAGGCGCAATCCTTCCTCCTGATTTAGAAGCAATCTCTGTGATTATTGACATTTGGTTCGGAATGCAATGTACGTAATTACTGAATGTTGAGGTTGAAGTTACTCAAGTTTCTGAATTGTTTAGCAAATAAACAGCGGTATTTAAAGAAAAGAAAACTACGGACTTTTCTTTCTAATGCATAGAATTGTATTCATAAATATAGTTTATGGATTTAGCAACCCTAGACTAGAATACCTATTAAAATATCTTCGTACTCCTAACTCCATAAAAAAACCTTTCACCTATATTTTGTACTAGCTTTTCCCCACGTGGTTTCACCCGTATTTCTGTATTCAGTTAACCTTCTGCGCAGCCCTACGGTCACTCTCGTGATAGTCCATGTCACTCACAAATACCGTGGCGTTCCATGTTTCAAATTTAACGAAATTTGCCAATTTATGAGCTGCACATCGACAAACGAACTGAAAGCATGTTTTTTTTTGTACAGAAAACTACCATATTTTGGAATACTTTGGTTTGAACTTTATTAAAACTGAAGTATTCGAAAGTATGGTACGTTCACGCTACTGTGACACTATTTTCAAATCAAAAGTACCATATTTCAAAACTGGTGGTTTTGTACGTAAAATATACCTAAATAAACTTTTTTTGATCAAAATAAACTTAAGAGACAATGTGTTCGTTTTGAAATTAAGTTATGAAATAAATATAGCTTTTGTACTTTTTGTTGTCTGGATTCAGGATCGGTACGGCTGTACTATGGAACACTGAATTGAGAAAATTATGCGATAGTTCTTTATACATATAGTTAATAGATACTCGTATTTATAAAATAAATACCGGGGAACACAAAAATTATAGTTATTAAAAAAAACACAGTTTTTCATTTTATTTTATCCGAACCTGAAGTTGCCTGTTTTATAATTGATACTGTAAAAATTGAATCTTGTTAAAATGTAATCACTGTTATTTAATTTATTTAAATTCTGACGTTATTATTCAATTAATTAGGGAAAATTACCTAGTCTACGCATATTTTTTGTGGAATTATAATGCCCTAGGCGTTTTTTTTGTCGCGTAATCTGGATTCGACATTAGTATAGACTGAAACATAATTGCATAATTTACAGGACAAGTCGTTCTTATTATTTACATCAATATTATATGGAAAAGAAAAAAACTACTGACCAATGAATTATTTTGTCATTGTTAAAGTAGTGCTGGCTTCTCTTTTCTTTTCAAAATCATAAACGAGTGCATGGGTCTAGTATCTGATATTCTGAACACTGATACAGAAAAACAAATAGAACATGAAATCGAACTCATGGCCATAGACAATATGTATCACCGAATTGACCATGCTACAATGCCTCCTAATAAAATTATGCCTCCCTCTCGTTGTTTCGGTAGAAATACACGTAAAATGTCATCATCTGCTTAGCCTTTTCCCAACTACGTTGGGGTCAGTTTCCAGTCTCACCGGATTTAGCCAGCATTCAGCAGATACAAGTATTTTACATAGAGCGTCAAACTTGCATTAACTGAAAGCCATCATGTTCCTCATTTTGCCCTTTGTGTTCAGGGCCGCGGTATCTCTTTTGAACAATCCGAAATGTTATGTTTATAAAAAAAGGTTATGTTTTACATGAAATCAATTTACTCCAACTTAAGTTTTTGTCTAGTTTTCAGAATCCATTTCCTCTTTGATATCAGATCCCGAAATGTTACCAAAAAGAGCATCAAAATTGAAAGAATATCATCCATTTTTTATGTAAATGTGTGAATATTTCAAGCAAAGGGTATTCGAGTCGCAAAGTCCCATTAAGAAGCTTACTGCTTTCATTTTGTCAAGAGTTAATTAGTTGCATCCGACCTTTTTTATTCAGAGTGTATTTTTAAGTAATATTAAAGTAATCTTTTCTGTCCCTGGATGCTCATGTTTATGACTACACGAGGTACGTTACGACTTTAAGAATTCATGGAGCTTTTTCCGAGGGCCGTTTTTAGGCCAGTTATTATATTGTCTGCCTCGTTGGTCGAGTGGTTGAAAGTGCGAGTGATGAGTACGAAGATCTGGGTTTGACTCCTGGGTCGTGTAAAGTGTTATTAAGATTTTCTGTGATGAGCAACCATAAAGAGGATTTGTGCCTGGTTGATGCCAATAGGGTCACCTCCGGTAGTTGTTTCGGATTTGGCTTATGTATGTACGACTTAAAATGTTTGTAAACGCACCCAAGATACAGGATAAACTCCTAGCGTGGGACAACGTTTAAAAAAGTACCATTTCTTCTTTTTTTTTTCTTTTCTCTTTTAAAAAAACGTTGCCCCACACTAGGAATTTCTCCTGTATCGTGGGTGCAAATTTATATATTATTAGTATCGTGTAGTAAAATACCGCAAAATAATGGTACACTTAATTTTTGGCTAACTAGCTTGCGGAGAAAACAGCGTGCGGTGTCAGGGGTCCAGATAAAAGTGTTGGAACGATGACCCTGCTAATCGTCTAAATGATGAAATACGCAAGTCATCTGTTCCGACCACAGCTGAGTTGGCCGAAGTTAAGTTCAGAAATAACAAAGACCATTTATATTACATTAAAAAAGTATTGTAGGTATTATGTAAATATTTATTGTATTATTAGAAAATATATAAAGATATCGGTGTGTTTGCATCTGTGGTGTCTTGAAGTTTCGTGAATTTTGTTTTGCTCTGTTCTAAATCTACCGGTTTAGTTCTAGTTATGCCCGCGACACTACTCCCCCCTGGGGACCGTAGCTACTAAGCTACGGGCGATAGTAATCCGGGAAGCGAACAGTGCGGCCAGAGCGTGTTTTTTTTTTGACGGCGCCGATAGGTAGCGGAGCTGCTTTTGTGACCGTTGTTGTACACGTCATTGCGCTGGGAGGAGAGTAAGGGGGTTTCAACCGATCTATTGTTACAGTGGTTTCCCTTGCGTTTACCTTAATACGGTACGTCTTGTTGCCTCTTCGCAGGACTCTGTACGGCCCAGTGTATGGCGGGGGTTATTCCTGCTCGGTAACACCCTTTCGTCAACACTGTTGACGATCGGGAAAAAAAAAGTTTCGTTCGTTCACAGTGTTGACGAACGCTACTTATTATTTCGGGTAATTCCCGTTCGGTAACACCTTTCGTTCCTGTCGTCAACACTGTTGACGATCGGGAAAAAAAAGTTTCGTTCGTTCACAGTGTTGACGAACGCTACTTATTATTTCGGGTAATTCCCGTTCGGTAACACCTTTCGTTCCTGTCGTCAACACTGTTGACGATCGGGAAAAAAAAGTTTCGTTCGTTCGCAGTGTCCATGAATGCTGGTTTTTATTTTTAAAATATGGAAATAAAAATAAAACATGTCATGGATTTTTTAAAAGTTTTAATGGATTATGTTAGATCTTTTAAAACGCAATTAACTACAAAATAAAAAAATGGCCTCATCATGTCGTGCATAATAACCATTTTACACTTACACTCACTTACACTTTTACACTGATTTAACATAGTCAAATATAGTTGAGAAAGTGACTAATGAAAACTAAGTACACTAATTAAAAACAGTAAAAATAAAATATTTCAAATAATCAAGTAAATAAAGAATTTTGTATCACAGATAATCAACTATTATTTACTTGATTATCTGAAATATTTTATTTTTACTGTTTTTAATTAGGTTTATTTTAATTTTAGGTACTTAATATAAAAATATTAAGGGTTATGGTTATAGTTTCGTTATTTAATTAGTGTAAATTAGATGATTATCTGTAATACATAATAGTGTACTTAGTTTTCATTAGTCACTTTCTCAACTATATTTGATTATGTTAAATCAGTGTCACAATTTTATTACTTTCAAAGTGTAAAATGGTTATTATGAACGACATGATGAGGCCATTTTTTTTATTTTCTAGTTAATTGCGTTTTAAAAGATCTAACATAATCCATTAAAACATTTTAAAAATCCATGACATGTTTTATTTTTATTTCCATATTTTCAAAATAAAAACCAGCATTCATGAACACTGCGAACGAACGAAACTTTTTTTTCCCGTTCGTCAACAGTGTTGACGATAGGAACAAAAGGTGTTACCGAGCGGGAATTACTCGAAATAATAAGTAGCGTTCGTCAACACTGTGAACGAACGAAACTTTTTTTTCCCGATCGTCAACAGTGTTGACGAAAGAGTGTTACCGAGCGGGAATAACCCTATGGCGGGATCTTGTGCACGCGGTCGGCCAAATCTGGGACAGACTGAAGCGGGAGGTTAGGTTGCGAAGCAATAACTGTCTGTATGTTGGTCGGTAACCTGCTAGCCCACAACGTGAATCAACGTGTGACAAGAATGTGTCCGGAACATACGGCCCTGCCAAAGTCTGCAGATGTCGCAGAAATTGCGACGGCTTCTGGTCGCCGAGCTCCTGAGTCAAAATCTGCTGAACCCTTGTCTCGCGCGAGTCGGTAAGCCGACGTATAAGTTCGGCCTTCAACTTGGCGTACTTATTTTGCGCAGGTGGGTTCTCTATAATATCGCGGGCCTCTACCATGTAGAGATGGTCTAGTTGGACCACGACCGTGTCGTACTTGGTGGTGTCGGCAGTGATGCCAGCTGTCGCGAACTGACTTTCAATTTGGGCAAACCAAAGTGTTGGCTCCTCAGGCCTCAGTTCAGGCCAGAACGGCGGCAACTTTACGCCGGCTTTGCACACTTTCTGCTTCTCTTCCGCTGGTCTGCTCTAGTAGACATTTTGACTCACGTCCGGCTCCTGCGCTCCTCACCCGGGGTACCAATGAAGTGGATCGAGTGAAGGCAATGAAACGTTAGTGTGTTAACTTTCGTTGGTATTGTTCTAATTTCACTTAGCACTTCTGTGATTCAATGAATATGAGTAAGTAAAATACCGCAAAATAATGCTACACTTAATTTTTGGCTATCTAGCTTGCGGAGAGAACAGCGTGCGGTGTCAGGGGTCCAGATAAAGTGTTGGAACGATGACCCTGCTAATCATCTAATTGATGAAATACGCAAGTCATCTGTTCCGGCCATAGCTGAGTTGGCCGAAGTTAAGTTCAGAAATAACAAAGAACATTTATATTACATTAAAAAAGTATTGAAGGTATAATGTAAATATTTATTGTATTATTAGAAAATATATAAAGATATCATGTGTGTAATAAATATAGTAATTAAGTAAATATATTTCTGTGAAGAAGTGTTGGTTTTATTTATGGATAATGAACGGTGTTTGTATCTGTGGTACACGTTTCGTGAATGTTGGTATGTGAATGAATGGTGGAGTGTTTACATTTATACTTTAGTTTTAAATTAAGTTTTGCTCTGTGCTAATAACCGGTTTAGCTGTAGCTATGCCCGCTACACACTTATCCTGTAATCCTCTTTAACAATTTTAACAGCTTCTGCATATTATCGGACGTTACGATAACGATAGCTAACCCTCATTCATAGGCATTCCACGAACACGTGGCAGGCGTTGCAGGTAGCTCGCCCCATTGTCTTACGTCACAGAAAGAGCTCGAATGTTGAATGCAAATGAATATTGAAGCAAAGTCAGCTTGCTCTGCGCAGATGTACTGCAGGCTCTACGCTGTGTTCTCGATTCAATAATGTCTTGGATTTAGAGATTATCTTGACTGTCAAAAACGGGAAAATTCTCAGACTTGTATTAACATAATATGATGACATAATGTCACGCTTGTAATCTCCGAAGGGAAGAGCAGAATTTCTGGTACCCAGTAGAGCACCCTCATTTCGGCAGTCCCATGTAATAGAGGAGAAGCTATGAGGAGGTGGCTTGTACACTTCAAGCACTACTTTATGTATAAAATATTCGTACGCCGTTGCAGGCAGGCGAGAAATATAAAAAAAAACAGCATGTATGCTTACTTGCTTTTACCTAGGTGGAGCGCATAATCCTATTTGAATTTCAATATGCTAATGTACACAGGGAAACTTTCATAATTCCATATGTGTTTTGTGCCTGTCCATGAGAAATTCTAAAATGACGCACAAAAATTATTATAAGCATCACTCTAATAAATAACAGTTTAAATAATTGTTTTAAATTGAAACCGTTTTCTTTAAAACTCGCACTGCGAACAGATTTTGAAACATAAAATAGGTTCGATGATGCTCTCAAATTAAATCAAATCTTGGATAAGGATGCGCCGCTTCAAATTATTCCTTAATGTGTGAATATCTTACAATGGCCTGTAGAACACACCGTAGGACACAGCAAAGAGTACCTTTTAAATTAATATTGTAAAATAAAAAAGAAAATACTAATTCTATTTAAAAAATCGAAGATTCTATTTTCAAAGTTAAGTCTCGAAGTAAGGCCACGATAGATAAAAGTACTGGCATGAAATGATAAGTGCAGATTCGTGTTGAATGAACAAATAGACAAACTAGCGGGCGGGACACAGTCTGCTTTTAGCTACAATGTCTACAAATGTAGCTTTCGAGGATAACAGTATCTAAACGTAGTTACAACAGTGCTGGCAAGCTATAAAAATGACATGTAACCACTACACAAGTAAATAAAAAGAGAAGTAAAAAATATCAAACTTCAATCCTTTAGTTTTGCATGGAATCCAAATGAGATCTTCCATCTAAATGAGTTCCTCGCTCTGGGCGAAGCGGAAGGGAGAGTCAGACTTGTACTGACTCAACCCCTTCATGGTCCTTCTTTTGACCTTTGTGTTCTGGGGCAGCGGTATCTCTTTCGAACAACCCACAACAAACTTTAACTCTAATGCCATTAGCCTTAATAATTACAATAGTTAAGATATGTGGAAAGGTTGTTTGTGGTTCTGTGTTCGGTTCAGCTGATAGAGCTGGTTATTGTTTATTTATTTATTCTGAACAAAAATACATTTGTGTCGAATACAGGATTAATCACTTAACATAACTAATAAATCAATTAAATTTACAATCAATAATATATATGATAATAAATTTACAATAATAATAAATGGATAAAATGAAAATAAAAGTCAAAATTAAAATTAATAATAATAAATAGGTAATAAAGTTACAATCAATTAAAATATTAAATTATATTATATATTTAACTTAATCAAAAATAACGACATCCATATTTGGAACTAGGCTATTTGACAAGTTACACTGTGGCATTATTTTTGTCACTAAAAAAATCCTCTATACTATAGTAGCACTTCGTCAAAAGGAATGATTTTAATTTTAATTTAAATATTCTTGGATTACTAATAATTTTTAATTCTAATGGCAATTTATTGAAAATTTTTACAGCCTGTACTTTAGATCCATGTTTGACAACATTTAATTTTGGCTGCAAAAAATTAGGCAAATCTTTCCTGCGCGTTTCCGCCCTAGTATCCCTGTCTTCCTTTGTCTCGTATTTATCTAGATTTTTTATGAAGCTACTGAGAAGAACTAAAATATATTGTTTAAATATTATTGTTCGAAGCTTCATAGCAACACAAGCTTTTGTTCGTAGCTTCACTCAGACGATCAGAAGTTATTCCATAGGAACGTTTGAAATATAGCCTATGACACTGATCAATAATGTGGCTTCTGATTAGAGAAAGAATATTTCGAATTAGATCAAAAGTTATTGGTATCAAAACAAACAGTATGAAGTGCTTATCGATTAACTTTTCAGAAACCAACTACAATTTTGAGAATATCTATGAATTAAAAACGTAGTAAATGCTAGGTAAATTCAAATAACACACACATCAAATATAGCTACATAACTAACTAAAATTAACTTTAATAATCCCCACTTGATCCAAAGCCATAAGACATGGCTGAGCGGAAGCTGGGGATTGGACGCACGCGCGCAATACACTTCGTATCTACGTACGCATGCATGCATGAATGGAAGACCTTCTAGATTGCGTTTATTCCCAGTCGCCCCCGCAACGATTGCCACCGGAGGCAAATGGGAATAAAAATTCCCAGTCGCCTCCGGCGGCGACTGGGAAGTCATTGCCCCCACTTCAGTTTCGGTATACATTGCTTTGTTTCTTGTGAAGTATAAAATAATAAGGAAATTTATTCCAAACCTACATCTATCTGATTGATGATAACATTGAAATATTTTCCGGGATAAAATGTACTCAGTAGGGTGCCCAGGATACTAAAGAATAATCAAACAAAGTTTCATCGTAATCGAACCAGTAGTTTTTGCGTGATGCCTGAACAAACAGACAGACAGACAAAAAAAATTTTAATCACATTTTTAGGTTCGGTGTCGATCTAGTAACACCACCTGCTACTTATTTTTTTGATTTTTTAAATGTACAGAATTTTCACTTCTACAGATTTATTATAAGTATAGATATAAACATTATTTTTATATTTACGTTTAACATTTGGATACGCAAGGTAAAATAACAAAGTCTATGTTGGAAACTTTATTTCAATGTTCAATGTTCAATCAATCAGATAGATGTAGGTTTGGAATAAATTTCCTTATTATTTTATACTTCACAAGAAACAAAGCAATGTATACCGAAACTGAAGTGGGGGCAATGACTTCCCAGTCGCCGCCGGAGGCGACTGGGAATTTTTATTCCCATTTGCCTCCGGTGGCAATCCTTGCGGGGGCGACTGGGAATATACGCTAGATTGCTGGATTCAGACTCGAGTGCTGTACATTAGAACATTCTGCATTTTGATTGAATTCTCTTGCGCCAGTGATGTTGGCGTACAACTTACTGATGTGTGGCGCGTGGTTTTGAAATTGTATTTCGTCGAATACTGGGAAGCTAGACAACTGCATATGTGAATGCTTTCTTGAATATACAAGGTTTAACATATTGAAGCTCCCGTGTGTTCCTTCGGATCATGACGAAACAACTTGCGTTTTATAAAACGTCGAAATTCGCCGAAAAAATTACTTTGTATAAGAAACTAGCTGTGCCCAGCGGTTTTAAAAATAGATGTTGACCGATTCTCAGACCTACCCAATATGTACACAAAATTTCGTTGAAATCGGTCCAGCCGTTTCGGAGGAGTATGGGAACGAAAACTGTGACACGAGAATTTTATATATTAGATGAAGCGATCAGTTGTTTCACATGTAAAAAAAACCGGCCAAGGCGAGTCAGACTTGACACTGAGGATTCACTGGGGTACAAACTTGCGACATAAACGACCATATCTTCTGACTGCATAGACATAGATAGAGTATTGATTTTTTTACAGCCCGAAGGGATCTTAGACATGAGTTTATGGTTCAAAAGGAAAAAAAACCGAACCCTAATTGTATCACATTGTTGTCCGTCTGTCTGTCACGACCCTTTGTCCCGGGAGATATCAAGTTGAAATTACAGCCATATAATCAAATCTGTGGTCCCTTGGAGTTGTAGAAAAAACATTTCTATAAGTCTACGCAGTCAAAAGATATGGCCGTTTATAGTATATCTCAAGTTTGTACGGAACCCTCGGTGTGAGATTCGATCTCGCACTTGCCCGATTTTTAATTGATGGATATCAATCAATATCAATAAAAAATATAGAATAATGCATATTGAGTACTGCCTAAGGTGCCTTTTAGAACGTAACATTAAAGTCATGTCAATGCATCGATTAACTTTCCAAGGACTGTACTATGTCTGATTGAATACAAAGTAACCAAAGAAAAATGAATATAGCAGATATGTATTTTGATACTACTCTCTACAGGAATACTTTTTAAGTTTGAAATACAAAAGAAAAGAACTAAAACTAAAAAACTTTCAAGAACATTTAAGACAACAATTTCACTATTAAGTACGAAAAGCAAATTCAAAATTTAATGAAACCCGAGTGCTTGTTTTAAATATTGCATTTAAGCGAAGAGAAAGTACTTAACTGTTAAAAGATTTGTTCGTGTTAAAGAAAAGATGGGAAATATCTTTGACAATAATTTATTTTGTACTAGCTTTTGCCCGCGGCTTCGGTTGCGTTAAATTCTGGGTAACACAGTTTCCCTTTCCTGATTTGCAAGTACCTGCTACCTGCAGTTGTTGCCTTTGCGCCTTATTGATTTGTAACAGCAAACCTAAGTTTTCCCTTTTCTTCTCTCTTTCTCCCTCATATTCCACTTTTTCTTAAAAAAATATATATTAATAAAGTATAGAGTTTTAGGGGTGTAAGTAGTAGCAACTAAAATTGAATTTTGCCTATAATACTGAACGTTATACACATCTATAGCTGTCAGAAACAAAATTATGAGACAATGACGTGGACTGACAACTCATGAACGTATTTAAGATGTTCAATGTGACAGCACTCCCAGCACTTCCCAGACATACAATAACTGTGAAAATACTGTAGTTGACCATTTTAAAGCGTTGATCTCTATGCAGAAGAATGGGCAAGAAACTCCATGGACATTCTTTTAAATCAATATAACTCCACAAGATCATTCATGTTGAGATTATACAAAATTGTGAGAACGATGTAGTTAAACGTGCATAAAGTCGATTCATTACGCAGCTTCCTCAAATGTCAGAGGGATTAAAGGGCGCCTGAATTACCCACGCCTCATCAAGACACGTACGCGACACGTACGCTTTTCAGCGAGTGAGAGTAAGCGAGAGGAACTGAGAGAAAAATGAGCAATGTTTGTTTACTGCTGAGCTTGGGCTTATAGCGCGACGGAAGTTCTTGATCGTCGTATTCTGATGCGAGGTGAAATGTAATGTTATTGTTGTTGGATATAGTTTTGTTTGTTTGTTCGAGTTTCACATAGGTGGGGCTTTTGAAATCGATATGTAAGCCAGTTTATCGACAGTACAATATGCTGCAAGGAATAATTATGATCTTTTGGGATCACCAAACACGAAAGTCGAAATTATAGTTTGCCCGATTGCTCTAGGACACAGTATGACTCAGGAATTCAGGATACGGAAAAATGAATAAAAACTAGGGGCTAGTTTGTATTCTTTATTTTTTTTAACAGTTTACCGTGTTTCCATACATTCATAGTAATACTTTACATACGCACTCTATTCATAGTTCAATACTACTTAGGTCTATTTTATGTATTTTATGATAATGGTAATGCGCTGACCAAACATGTTGACAGTCACACTGACCGTATATACCAATTAACCCTGACCTTTCAAACAGTATCGATGCCGACAGTTGTATTCAAAATAGCCTATTCAAACCCCCCATGTTCCAATACAATACTAGATATAATTCCTACTCATACGCACGTGAGCGCAATTACATGGATACAGCGTATTTGTTCGGTTACTCTGATAGAAACTCCAATATCAATTACAATCCTACCAGCATTGCATATAGGTCTCGTTTGGGGCTCACGTATAACCAAAATGTTTGGGACGTGAGGTGAATATCTCCTTTTAGCTAATAGGATTAACATCATGTCACATGGGGGAGAATGGCTGGTCGCACGCGCCGCTTGTGAATAATTTGACGCTGTCGAATTTTTATGCCACATTTTTTTTGGATTTAGAATTAATTTTCAATTTTGGTAAACGATCTTATTATACGATCAAAATGACTTGATCCTGCTATTTATTTCTGTCATACAGTATCTGTTTTCTCTGACTTTTTGGATAATCAATTCTGTGGTGAAAGGTTATTTTTTTTTTAACATGAACTGTATTCAAATTACGGTTTCTTTTGAAATCATTAGAAAAGAGCGATGTTACCTTTCGCAGAAATCAGAGAAACTGAAACCCTCTATATAAATGAGAGCTCCTTTGTGTTCCCTGTAAACAATGCTTTTTTTACTAATGGTAAATCATCAAATAACTTACCCGCTCTGGGTGGAGCGGGGGGATGTTTACCGACCCATGTTCCTTCTTTTGCTCTTAATGTTCCGGGGCCACGGTTTCTCTTTCGAACAACCCGCAGGTCTCGGTAGGTACCAACTTACTTTGTGTAACCCGACAACGCGGCAACGTGTCCGCGAGAACAATACTCTTGGCTTTTTATTATGCCTTACCTTGCAATTGGCTCTTGGTCTATGCACGCAGTTGTGACACCAAATTCTTTATGGAAAATAGCTTTGGTAGTTTTTTTCGAATGAAAAAACATTATATAACTTCTCCCACTCTGGGCAGAGCAGAAGGAGCCTCAGTCTTAGACTGACGAAATCCATCCAGGTTCTTTCTTCTGCTAATCTGGTATCTCTTCAAACCAACCCGTAGCATCGACAGGCATTGGCATTGACGGGCCCTTCAAATAAGTTGGTAGTGGTACTTGATTTAAGAACAGAAGTCGTGATAAGAAAAAATCTCTAAATCAAAAGTATTAGAATATAGTCAAGCAATAATGCGATTTGGTACGGTATGAACACATTGCCATTAGGTACCTATTGTTTTATCTCAATTCCATTTATGCCTGCTAAAGAATCATTTAACTTCTGAATTTAAATTGACTATTAATTAGAACGAGGAATTTATTAAAGATGGTTTATTATTCGTAAAGTATTCCGACTCTACGGTGGGCTAATTAATGTAGGCAAAACCTTTTACATTTTGGACTCTGTAGTGGCTAAAGCTGTCTGGCCATGAAGGTTCTATTAATTCTTACACTGTGGATACATGAATCATCATATTCATTCATCTTTATTTGCTTTACATAATGTGTGAATACCTTACAATGGGCTTAAAGCTAAGGTACAATCACGGATCTTGTAGGGCACAGTAAAAAGTATAAAATAATTATGAATTAAAATAAATACTAATTCCATTCTTATTGCCTGCCAGTCCCTTTGTAACGTCTGAAGTGGAGTGTAGCCAATGGTATATAAACTGTATTTAACATACGTATCCAATTGTGTCTGAATCACTTTTAAACTAGATCTGTCATGTACAAGAATAAATTTTTTCTTACTATTTCAGCAAAAACTTCCTCTTCAACTTTCTAAGCAAAACGCTTCACTTCCTTATAAGCAAAAAAAGACCCAAAAACTAAACTAATCCTAACTAAAAACTCCAATTTACTGTAACACGCACTTGGCAGTAACAAATTGATCTGTGCCCAAATTAAATTAAATAGTCCAGAACCGCGAGAGACTCAAGCCTGGCCGGCGACGTCATCAGTGACGAGGGTCACTTCCTCTATCCGTCTTCGTGCGATCACTCACGATTATTGCACAGTGGTGCTTTTTATAAGCCTTCTTGATAGTTATAAGATGAGAAAATGAGAAATTTACTTCGGAGATTGATCAGTTAATATCTAAGTATTTGATGAATGATTAAAAGCTTTTTTTCTTTCGTCTGTAACATTATAGTTGTTTTAAGTAGTTTTTTTGGGCAAAATTGCGCAAATAATCATGGTTTAATATTTTCGTTCATTTTTTTTTACATATAATTACATTTTTAAATATTTTTTAATAAAAAAAGCATAAAACAAAAAAAAAATTAGTCTACTGTTATCATGAACAGGATCCAAGCTAACGGTGGTCAGGGCTCCAGAGAAAGGAACCTCCTAACAATACGAGCCGTGTCCAGGAGTAGGTACCCCTTTCTGTATCAAGCCCTTGATCCAGCTGCCTAACGAGAGCCTTCTCATGTGTTGGTCGAGGCTCTTGGCAATTAAGCCATTGGCTGTAACGACTATCGGCACAATGATCGCTGAGTCCATGACCCACATGTCGACAACATCGCGAGGCAAGTCAGTATATTGACTTGGCTTGATCAATTGATTGGCTTGGTCGATTTGTTCATCTTTTTCGGTTTTCACAAGGTTCTCGTCATATGGGACCGTTATGTCAACTATTATTATTATATTCAACTATGAATATTATTGCATATCACCTTTTATGTGTTATACTTTGGAAGTACTAGTTACACACTTTCAGTGTATGTCTCGTTTACAATTTTAAACATAACTTTCAACAAAACAAAAACGACATTCTTCCGTAAACAAAGAACAAAAACAAATTAAGTTCGGATGCGATTCATGTTTATAGAAATTGATTAAATCGATTGGACGGAAGGCCGCCTGGATATTCGGATTAATAAAGATAATGAGGAAACCTGATTGGACCTGATTGGGCTATACATTCCAGTTAGTAGTAAAATTAAATTTTCTGAACGATTTCCTTTTTCGTCCTTCAGAAAATTATTCTTTTTCGTATCTATACAAACAAGTTAAGGTATATGATGCGCATCCTGTTACCATACATATCGGACATGCTTTAAGACCTCCCAGCGTAAACCAATAACAGCAATTTGACGACACGGTTGGCGCAGTGGCTGAGCGATCGACTGCTGCGCTGCGAGTCGCAGGTTCGATTCCCGCACTGGATAAATATTTGTATGACCTGCAAATAGTTGTTTCGGGTCTGGCTGTTTGTGTATGTGAGTTTGAATGTTTGTAAACGTACCCACGATACAGGAGAAATCCTACTTTGGGGCAACGTTTTATCAAAAGTAATAATATCGTCAATAATTTAAAATTCTGATGTTCTATAAACATTTTTACCTTAAAGGTGTTGCAAGTTTGTTGGAAACAGCTGATTTATTTTAAACTAGCTGGCGCCCGCGGCTTCACCCGCGTGATGATCGAGAAAAAAGTATCCTATGTGTTATTCCAGACTATAATCTACCACTGTGCTAAATTTCATCAAGATCCGTTCAGCCATTGTGACGTCAAAGAGTAACAAGCATTCATACATCAATCCTCACGAACATCAGCATTTAAAATATTATATTCACCACATTCTTTAACTGAATGAAACGAAATTTAAATCTTGTATTAAACGCACACTATGTAGGCAAGCATATTATAAGTTGGGGGATTATATTGATGATAAAAATGCTTGGCTCAATGCTGGTCCTGCTCCTCAAGCATAGGGGTAAACTCATTAATAAGTATCCGAAGCTATAGTGAAAGCTGCAGAAGATTGTAAGGCTATCTTTGCAATGTATAGAATCAATTCTCTAGTATTGTATAATTATTAAGCCCATATGTGAGTGCTATGTATTATCATTGACTTGACGAAGCCCTGGTGGTTAATAGTGTCATGCTCACTTAAATGTCTCGCTGATGGTGGCGGGTGTGTCGGGTCATTTAGCTCCCGTCAAAATGGTCGAGCTTAATGGGGCTGATCCATACGTCTTGTTCGTGAACGGGCGCTGTCAGTTGGGACTGGTCATTTTTTAACTACCACGGTAATTTTTATTTTATTTAGATTTAAATTGAATTTTGTTTTTTATTTACTCTGGACGCTCTTACTGTGCACGTCTTTCTACATCGTTCTCACATATTTGTATAATCTCAACACGAATGATGTAAATACTATTTTGTAAAAATATTAGAATTTAAAAGAGTGTCCATGGAGTTTCTTGCCCATTCTTCTCCATAGAGATCAACGCTTTGGAATGGGCAACTGCAGTACTTTCACAAGTTATTATGCCTTGTGACCGGGACTGTAGATTCATTTTGTTTCTTGACATTCAAAAGTGCCTGTAATGGTCTAATTGAAAAAAATGATTAGATTAGATTTGATTTGATTTGATATATAGGAAGGATTACCGACAAGCTCTCAAAACACTGTAGAGGTACCAAGTATATATATTGAAACGATAGTAATGCCATCTAACCGATTTTACCTACCGCGACTGCATTCGGTAGCTTTGGTGTGCATTTTATATCCAACTTTTACCAAAAAACAACGAGCGCAGAGCGGACATGATAATATATCCGAACACATTGACGAAACTTAATATACAAAAAAAAAATAGCTGTGCATCTTCGGTGCAACAGCCAATGAGAGATGGTACAACATGTTAAATACGTCTGGGAAAATTTAAGATTGTCATTCAAATTCTTATCCTATGTTGAATTTATGATTCTGCTAAAGCGTCAACTTTTGCCCCTAGAAGATAGACGCTTCTGAAAGGGCCAAACTCGTCGAGAAAATTTGGACTGATTCAATTTAAATTGCCATCGACACGCTAAGAAGAGGATATTATTTAAAAGGTTAATAATTTTAGGGAAATTTGAAGTTCTCAATCTCGTTCACAATTTAGAGATTTATTTGTAACAAATTTAAAACAATTGAAGGCTAAAACAATGTAAACAAAAGCCCATTGTCCAGCACCTATTAACGACTGTTTGTTAAAGTGATTAAGTGTCGATAACTCGAATGGAAAAAAAGGTTTGTTGGTTGTAACCGTTTTCTGTTTTCTTTTAAACTTACTCTTTTTTGTCGTTTAGAAGCTGTTAGCTGAATTATTCTTTCGATTTTTTTTTCTACTTTTTGCATCATTTGCAAACACTTTTTCTGGTTTGATGTCGGATAAGAACATAGTTCTCTGAAATATTGTAGCATTCCTACTGTGTTTGAGTTACTAGCATTGTGTTAATTAGTATTACCATTGGGGTGGTCCCCACGGTTTTAATTTTGAAAATGAAATCCTAATTTAATTTTATTAAGCCTTAATTTTACTATATTTGACAAGTTTATGAGGTCCTGGGTTCAATTCCTATCGCGGACAAAGTGTCATTAGGTTTCTCCATCACGAAGATTTTAGCAGTTCCGTCGTCTGGATTTGTGCCCGGTTGATGGCAATACGGTTGATGGTTGAGGACAAAGGCACTGCTTATTTTAAAATAAATTTCTACCAATAGTCTAATAAACTTATTAAAGTTGCAAAACATAAATTTATTATAATTTCAAAACATCAAACTCCCAAAAATACTTTTACTACTTACACAAAAACTGTGCGAAGTCAGGATTCGATTTTTTATTTGTTTACTCATCTTGTCCCTAAAATAATACAGACAGCTATCCTCCATGGTTATGAAGCGATTCCCTTGTTTGCACTGCTTTTACAAGCGTAAAATACGGCCGTGGAGCAAACCTGATTAACGGGCTAAGGTGGGTTAAGTACCTACACCTTTTTATAGCTGTCGGGAGGTTCTTCATAATATATTCAAAACCTGTCGAAATCCCCAAAAGTTTTTTAAAACAAAACTTTGATGATTTTGAAAGAGACATAACAACACGCTTGTTATCCCCAAAGACAGGCAGAGGTGTACTTTCTGTATATATTTGTGTGTGTGTATCTATCCTTACATTTCGCTAGTTTTTTTTTTAATTAAACGTGGGTGCGTTTAAAAACATTTTAAATTACATACACAAACAGTCAGACCCGGAACAACTGCACGGATGCAGGGATCGATCGATAGTTATAGTAAGATTAAGTCCTATGTAACGTGAGTCTATTGCCATTAACTGGGCACAAATCTTTAGACTTAGTGAGTAAGAAATTCCTGATGGAAAAACCCAATAACACTTTGCCTAACCTAGGAATCAAACCATGACCTCAAACTCTGCAGTAGTGCTAGTCATAATATTGGGCAATTACAGTTCTTTCATAAGTTATATGTCTCGTGACTGTAGCTGCAGCAGCATCTTTTTTATGACATTCTAAAGTGCTAGTCGTGGTCTGATTGAAATTCATTTATTTCATTTTGAGATTGATTTAAAATTTAAAACTCCGAGAAAATAGTCAATACAGAACTTAGATGAGACATGGAAAAAAATCACACATAAAGTAAGTTAATGTGGATCACATATGCCAACTAAAGGGCCTAAAGAGACGTCAAATAACTATAATGAACCACTTTACAGCTAGACATGCATATTTAATGGAAGGTTCTAGACGTGTTACATTCTGGATATTTTATGAAGCAGCTAAACGAACCGCTTTAAACTGTAATGACCATGCTTTAGTGTCAGGAGACCATTGACATAGATGTTGTAAAATAAAAAACTAGTGTATATAAGATGCAAAATAAGAATTTGAATGTTATGGGCTATAAAATATGCCATATTTTAAGTTGGCCGGGATTAAATATTTTTGACTGGCTTCTTTATAAAACGAAAGACCAAAGAAACGATGGATGGACTGTGTTCAATCAAATCCAAACATTTTTATTTCACATAGGCCTACATAGGCACTTATAAAACGTCGAGAAAAGGTGTATGGTTCGGGTTGGTCGTTTCTTATGGAGAAGAACCGGCTAGAAGCTCCACGGTTACTCTTTTAAAATCATTTGGTTTTAGAATATTGTTTTAATAGCGTAAATACTTAGGTATGAGAGGACAGCGTAGGCCCGTAAATTTGTGAAAGATAACATGGCTAGAAAGTAATGAATGATAAGAAGATGAAAGGTAGAGAAAGCACAAACAAATTATCATGAAGCCGGGCGAATAACCATGATAATGATGAGCTTTCAAAAGCAGATTTTGTCAATGAAACTGATCAGGATCAACACATCTCAGTCGTGTACAGCTAAAATACCTAATTATTTTCTAAAGACGATTCAATAAAAAAACGGAAAAATGCGCATATACAATATGTGTGGTCATGGACTAGCGATATTCTAGATATTTATGTAACGAGTGTTTTAATATACTAATACGCTACACACTTGGGTCTAATTCACTTCCCCGCTTTTTGCCAGCCATTTTGAGATATTCTCTATGCGTGTACAAAAAATAATCATATCTCTCAAAGTGTTGGTCTTACTGAGACGACAATAGGTGTAATCAGAGGGCAGCAATATTGTCTATCGACTAAATTACGAAATAATGAATTTATATTTTCGTAACTTTAGAAAACCAAATTAAACTCCAAAAAATATGCAAATCAACGAAAGTTAGATAAACTTTTTTGTGAAAAACAAATAGTAGTTTTTATTTAATTCAATAATTTTGAGTACTAGAATGTTTGTAATATAAGTACGTAGAATATCCCTAGTCTGTAACCGGTCACCTTGTATTATAGTGTTGGGTACAAACTTGCGACATATCTTTTGACTGCGTTAACTGAAGTTATATTTTCACAGCTTCAAGGGACCACAGAATTGAGTATATGGTTCAAATTTCAACTCGATACCTCCACACGTTCCCGAAATAAAGTGTCTTGACAGACAGACAACAAAGTGATCCTAAAAGGGTTTCGTTTTTCCCTAAATATCTAAAGCACGTTCTAACAATCCATCCTCTTTGTATTCCAAGTTTAAATTTCATAACTCTATGCTCACAGCGCATCGAGCACAGACAATACCAACCTGCCAAATAAAATCCAGAGAGATTCGAAACAAATCCGTTCATGTTATAATATTTTGTTCACGTCTTACATCAGCCGAACGTTCCGTGAAGCAAGGAAATACTCGAGAGTTGTGTGCACTGCAAGCAATTTGAGGAGCTTGTTACAGCAGCTTATTTCTATACGACACATGCATAACAGGGACATTGCCCTGGCACATGTGGGGAAAGTTACTATGTTTTTTGTATTAGAATATTTGAAAATTCTGAAAAGGACTTAGGCCTCGTTGATATGCATACTCTTTAGTTGCAATAATTAAATCAATCGTTTGAAAACATACATACTAGAAAAAGTTAGTCAATACCAGCTATTGACAAACTTTTACTTATACATATAACAAAAATATGCAATTCTGACAATTCCACATATACACAGGTCGAATTGATAATTATGTTATTTGAAGTCTGTTTTAAAAAGAATGGTTTATAACTTAGGTTGTTCTTTTTTTAAATATTTTAATTTTCATATATTTTCGGTCATTTAAAATATCTTGTCTTCTAAAAATTACAATATTTTTATATGAATATGTGGAAGCTTCAAAAAGGTCTATAATTAGGATCAACTGTTACTGAATAATATAGCCTGGCCTATTGGGCTGAACGATAAGTTAGCACAAGTTATTGGTTCGTTTTTATTAAAACCCCTCAGTGCGATGTATATTTCGGTTTTTATGCGTTATTCGGACCTTCATTACCGATATGAAATTTTTTGCCTTTCAATATTTTTTGGTTATAGAGCTGCCTACTGTGTGCGCGCTTATATTTTAGTTTCTTTTCAATATTACAATATAATAATACTTTGTAATCCCCACTTTTTACGGATGGGAATTCCCCGTTCTGGGCGGAGTGAGTGACCACTTTTACTGACCAAAACATTACTTACCTTACAAATCATTAAATAAGTTAAAAACTTAAGAAAATTGAAGAAGTGTCTAGGAATCTGTTAAGCCCGCGATGTTTACAAGGAATTGGAAAAGTATTTAAAAAAAACTATATGAAACAAGTGACATATTATTATATGTTGCCATCAGCATTGACTACTACTACTATTCTAAATTCCTTAGTTCATAGAATCGTTTAATTATAAGAATAAACTGATTAAAGAGATAAGTAAGAAAAATAACATTGAGAATTATATTTTATTATGAATTGTTTTGTTATAGGAGACATCCACAACTTTCACTCCAAAACTCCGTTTATGAGTTACAATGGAAACCGCAATCGCAAAAGGAATTAAAGCTAGACTTCTTTATCTTCAACGTAGTCCTTGATTTTGTAATAAGCTTATGTTACAGCTGAAGTTAACAAAAGTGTTTGTTAAAAGTTAAATGAAGATTAAACACATATCGTATCGTACCATTACAGTGTTGTGACATTACGAGGGCTATAACAAATATCAATTTTCTATTTGTTCTTATCGTATCTCATTATTCTATTTCAGTTACTATTGTTACAATTATTTCGGTACGAAGAGATTTACAGTGACGACAGCAAGAATCATTGCCCAGATAACAAAGCTGTTGAGTTATATAAATGTCTAGAAAATCCCTTTAATGTTCTCAGTTATGTACTAAGACGCAGAAGTTTCAGCCATTGTCGGTGTCTTTAACGATAAAATAGAAGCAGTTGTAATTTACAGTTATCATTGCGGTATTTCTGTCTTTCACTCAACCGAGCTAGACCTTTATCTTTGTTTTTATTTTGTTGTTTGTTCATAGAGATCAAACCGGTTGTTTGATGTCATATTTCGGTTAAGGGTTTATGAACCGGGGTTGCGGGTTGCCCGGGGTTGCGGGTTGCCCGGGGTTGCGTGTTGTCCGAGGTTGCGGGTTGCCCGGGGTTGCTGGTTGCCCGGGGTTGCGGGTTGCCCGGGGTTGCGTGTTGTCCGAGGTTGCGGGTTGCCCGGGGTTGCGGGTTATCCAGGGTTGCGCTTTACCCAGGGTTGCGGGTTGTCCGGGGTTGCGGGTTGTTCGAAACAGATACCGCGGCCCCGGAACGTAAAGGGCAAAAGAAGGAACATGGGTGGGTTATAGTCAGTTCAAGTCTGACACTCCCCCGCCCAGAGCGAGGGAAGCTATTTGATGATTTCCCATCGGCAAAAGGGTAAACAAGGGTAAAAAGGGTGCCGTGTCGACGGCGCGTTCGTGTTTCACGCGCGCCTCAAAGAGATGTCAGCAAAGCAGAGGGGCTTGCCAGAGCCTCCGTCTGCCGGGGTTGCGGGTTGTTCGAAAGAGATACCGCGGTCCCGGAACGGAAAATAAAAAAAATGGTGAAAAGGGTTTAACGGTGTATTTCTGTTGCCACTAAAACAACAAATACAAAAAAAAACCGAATAAAATAAATCATTGAAATAAATAAAAACGGCGAAATATGGAATATAACCCATACAAAAAACATGTTTTTTTTATAGATTTTGCAAGTCGGACTCGCACTTGGACGGTTTTTGTTTTCTTAATTTACCAATTTTAGCAATAACTAATGGAAACTTTGTCTTTTTGTTTTCACAAACAATTAGCTAGACATATATATATCCCCGAATGGTTAGGCATAGGTGTGCCTTATAGTACAACCTTATCTCGCTAGTCTTATATCATTTCTCTTTTCTATATTCTTCTCTCCAGTCTATATAATTAAGTTCCAAGAAACAGGGGGCAAGCCTATTGCCATCAACCTGGCACAAATCCAGGCTTCGTGGCTGCTACTGAGTAATTCGTGATGGCAAAACCTAATAACAATATTTCAGACCCGAAATCGAACCCAGGACCTCTTGCTTAGCGGTCGTACTTCTGATCACTAAACCGACGAGGCTGTAGCGGCGTGCCGAAAAGACCACAAACTGAACAGCTATAACACGGTAACCCTGAAAAATAATTGACAATCAATAAACAATAATTGACGACACGATTGGCGCATTGGTTTAGCGATTGGCGGCTGCGCTGCGTGTCGCGGGTGCGTTTCCCGCACGGAACAAATATTTGTATGACTTACAGATAGACAGATAGTTGTCCCGGTCTGACCGTTTATGTATGTGAGTTTAAAAGTTTGTAAACGCACCCACGATACAGGAGAAAACCTAGTGTGAAGCAGTTTTTTTTTTAAATCGTCTTCAAACTGACAAGTCTCTATCGTAACGTTGTCGTAACAAACACATAATCAATGAAACGATATACACATACTTTAAATAGGTACAGTTATAAATACATAGAGACGTTAAATAAAATAACAAGCTTAAAGGAAAACGAACACGAAGGCGTGAACGATAAACCCATTGTTTAATTAAAAGCTGATGACGCAAGCCGTAGTGTTAATACAATATTTCGCCGACATTTACAATTAATGTTTTATAAACGGTTTATTAAGTACAAAGTTGGGTAAGTGACAGATATGGCTGTTGGTGTACTGAAGCTTGTAGACCAGTTTATTTTGAACTATATTATGCCCGCGGCTTCGCTCGCTTGAAATTTGGGGTAACAGAGTTCCCCTTTCCTGATTTGCACTTACCTGCTACCTGTAGTTTTGCCCTTTGTTGCGGTGGGAAATCATCAAATAACTACTCCCGCTCTAGGGGGAACGGGGGGGGGCGTGTCAGACTTTTACAAACTAAAACCCATCAATGTTCCTTCTATTGCCCTTTACGTTCCGGGGCCGCGATATCTCTTTCGAACAACCCGCAACCCCGGCAGGGCCCGCAATCCCGGCAGGATAGTTTTGCCTTTGCGCCTTTTTTTGTAATAGCAAAGATAAGTTTTCCATTTTCTTCCCTCTTTCTCCCTCATTACTCACTTTAAAAAAAAATAGCTTATGTCCGTGTCCAGGGTCTCAACTATTTTTATATCAAAGTCCATAAAAATCGGTTTAGCCTTTTAGGCGTGAAGATGTAACAAACTAACAAACTCACTTTCGCTTTTATAATACTAGTAAGGATATACAAATATTTAATACAAACTATACCTTTTTTTTTCAACCCTAAGCAAATCCTTACCATGCTTCATCCAGCCATTATTCCAGTTACCTAGCTAATTATATAGAGCAATAATTACAAAATTCACGTCTTCTGACGTAATATACTCGCTTACTTTATTTTAACTCGGATTTTAATTAAACATTGTGCTTGCTGGTGTTTAGTTGCTTAAAACGTCGCGACTCACACACATGTATATGTTGGTATTTATATTGCTTACTTTACATACGTGTATTAATTAGGTGGGCGTGACGTCAAATTTTAATGACGTTATTATGTAGTTTTCATTAATATTGAAGTTCTGATTATGATTTTGTGGTTTATGTTGTGGCTAATTTATGCATGTTACAATAACTGTATGCTCATTAATATTTGGGAATACGAGAGTAGCCACTAGCTTATAATTATATTTTAACTGGCTTCCACCCGCGACTTCGTCCGCGTGGCATAGTTACTTTGGGATATATATATGGTAATTTTATTTTTCTCTCCCCTTTTCTTCCCTCTTTCCCCCCTTTTCTCACTTTTATAGCCTACATCCGTCTCCAAGAACCCAACTATATCTTAACCAAAATTTATCAAAATCGGTTTGACCATTTAGACGTGAAGACGGAACAAACAAACATATAAACAAACTCACTTTCGCTTTTATAATATTAGTAAGGAAAGGATTTTATATCAATAACTTAACTCGGCTTCAAGATAACCAAGACCAGCTTTAACCCATTAAACAAAACACGATCTCTCCATTAATAATCCCACACAAGTAACATGAACTGTTTCACATATTAAAGTGTACAAGAGTCTAGTTCACTTCCCAAGTACATAGTTATCGCCGCACAGGGAACCAACTTGCACAAAGCTCTAACTTATACAATGCGGGTACTTCAACTTACTTAAAGTTTTATTATATCTAAGTTATTAGCTAAAGCCACATTTCAATGGAGAATTATTGGGGTACCATCATGAGTAACAGTAATTTACATTTAATACTTCTTTTTGAAGTGATTTGTTCCTACTCTAAGGATTGCAACTTTATGCTGTTACAAATATATATGTATTTGTATACATACTATTTGGAAATAGAGAAGCTTACCGTTAAATTATACCAGTACTTGTCGACCGTTCGATTAAGCCGCGCTTGTCAACGTTAGTTGGTACGTGGAAGGGTTAACATCTATAACATACCGAGATTCCTCCGTGCCTCGCTTACTAGCCATTGGTTTGTGGAGGTTAGATACTGGAGAGATCTGACAGCTGAATGTCTGAATGCAGCTTAATACCAATTCAGTTGTCTCCAGATCGCTGCATCAGCGCTTAGATCGGAAACAGACTCCAACACCCTTGGTGATACTATTTGAAAATAAGGTAAAATTGAAACCATATTTTACGACAAAATCGCTTTTGAATTTTGTGAAGTGCTCGTTGATGTACCCCTTAACCACCCTACCTTAACACCCTTATTCTCTGAGTAATAAAGTTGAATATGTTCACGCGACAGTGTCTTCGGCTACGTTTACACGTTTTATATTCTAAGCGAAGTTTATTTCTTTGTGATGTTGCGAAGGTGGAAGCTGTAGTATGTGAGTTGTTAATAGATTTTGAAGGGCATATGAAGTTTTATTTATAGCATTTATTTACGATTGTGTTCATGTTAGTCACTGCTTTAGAAAGTAGGTCGTAAAGGAAGGTAATTAAATTTAATTCAATTATATATAGAAACATTGCAAAAATTAAAATGTTGTGCGCAAAAGAAAATGTGGTTTAAATATCAATCACCTTCACAAAAACGAGATTGAGGGAGTGTCCTGGCCAGGAGTAAAACAAATGAAGAGAGAAACACCGTTTCTCCAGTAATCAATTTTGAATTAAATTTTAATTTGAGTAAAATGGGATAAATAATTGTATCAAAATACTGAAGTACAAAACGAAATATTGCGTAATTTTATTAAGTCTCAGTGGACGTGTTTAGCGCCATAAATATTTGTGATGTACTCTAATATCATCTGTTGTCCCTCAGGAAATTTATTTGAGAGCTTTGAACTGGAATTATATGTTTAATAAAACGTAAGTGTGTCATACGCATACACCTCTTTTAAATGAAATATTTACGACTTTGTGTAACCTATACGCGTAAAGAGTGGTATACATACAAAAACATATTTAAAAGCTTGCCTTATAAAGTCGAAAGGGGAATTAAAATGAAATACAATCAGTTTATCATTATTACTTCAAAGTTTCAAACATGTACCTTCTAAGGGCACTGTAAAACAAATAAGTTACATTAGAATAAATTCCATAATTATCATGTGACATTTAATAACAAAAATAATTGATTCGGATAAATTAAAAACGTACCCATTTGTTTATTTATTTATTTACTTTCGTGTCAAAAAACTTTTGCAATAAGTAGTGGCACATCTGGTTCAAATAAACAATCTTAATAAACATAATATGTCAGTTTATATTTTGATACGGACTACATTTTACTATATTATATTTTACTAGCTGTTCCCCACGGTTTCACCCGCGCTGCTCAGCACCTGTTGGTCGTAGCGTGATGTTTTGTAGCATATAGCCTTCCTCAAGAAATGGACTATCCAACACTAAAAGAATTTTTCAATTCCAACCAGTAGTCCCTGAGATTAGCGCGTTCAAACAAACAAACTCTTCAGCTTTATAATATTTTATAAGCCTAAAAGACTAGTTAAGAATTAATTATAAACAACACTTCTTGCCACTTTTAAGTTAAAAATCGCATTATTAATTTTAATTGGCATCCGCCTGCTATGCAAACAAATCTATTTCTAAGAAAATCCGCACAAATGGAAAGTTATGCTCATTTACTACTGCAAGCACATAAAGCAAGTCAAAGGCTTGCCTTCTGCTGCATCCAATTTAATTAGTTCCAAGTCTTTACCTTGCCTGAATAATGTATAAGATAAACAGATTTTAATGGCGGCTTTAAGGGGATGCTCTTGGGACTTTCTTGTAACTAAATTATGTTCTTGAGCTCGTATTTTAACAATATTCTTTTTAAGCAAAAAATAATTCGGTTGCTTTTTTGTTGTTTACGAAAAAATTTAAGAGTTTCAAAATATAGCGTTTGAAATAATAATATTCAATTTTTTTCTTTTTTAATCTAAGCTATTTTTAAGCCTATTAAATTTCAAAGACAGACATTTTGCAGGCATAGATTGGAATATAAAAAAAAATATAAATAATTTAGTAATTATCTAGTTTAAATTATGGGTTGCTACTTAATTCACATGCAATTTAAAATTAACATTTACCAAATTTCGTTAATAGTTACCAAAAAGTCCGTCACCTTAGTATAAATCGTTCCCTCTCACCCATTAGCTGAAAATCCTTTAGAAGTTGGTGACTAAGTTTCCCAACTGCAGCTGAAGCAAATTGCTCCAACGATTTGCTGACCAGTGTCCTTTGTTATAAGCAGTTTGCAAGAGGAGAACTTAATGACGTGTGTGGACCATGTTTTAGACATTATGAGATGAGGTACGGCTCAAAGTGTTAATGGGTCATGTAGATAAACCATGAAGAGTCTTGGTGTAAAATAGGTTTAAGAGGTGTTTGATTTTAATGAAGCATGTAGGTTTGATTTAAAGAAATAACATAAAGTGGCCACAACCACAGTTGCGTTGATCAATGAAGAAAATCCGTTGTTTAAAGAAGCACAGATTGACATAAAAAAGTTAAATAATAAATTGAAGTACTCTAAGTCCCTAAGCAATCGAGCTTGCTAATAATAATATTGAAGTATCGAATGCATTGGGGGTCTACGCCGTAGCATAGCGCTTGCTACGCCGTAGCCTGCCACTGCGTCGTAGCTCACTACGGCGTAGACACAACCTATACAAAATTTTCCTGGTTATTTTTATCAGTACGGCGCTTTGTTTTGGATGTACTCCATTTGCCTACTAAACCTTACTTCTATAACAGAGTCTACCATTAACCTACACCACAAACAGCGGACTACAAATTAACACAGCCTTGTTTCAAGCCTATATTTGTAGTCCTGGTACATGTCTCTTAATTCAACACACCCTGTTTGGGGACTTTGGTACCACAGTCGAAGATACGCCGTACATTTGATAGTTCGAATGCATCTGCACGTATCTCGTTGTTTGGGAGGCTCTGCGGTACGATTCGAGTTGTTTTCTGAACATCGGTTGTTAATGTTAACCGGTTTGTTTCAGTTTTTATTTTGATTAAGTAGAATTTGAACAGAATGAAGTTGTTCGTGTCATGAAATGTCATCAATCATCAAATAACTTCCCCCACTCTGGGCGGGGCGGGAGGCAGTGTCAGACTTTTACTGACTTAACCCACTCGTGTTATTTCTTATGCGCCCTATGTTCCGGTAGGTAGGTAGGCGGTGGCCCTGGCAGGCGCCCCTGCAAAATGTATCTACCTGATAGAATGTAGTAAGAACTTTGATGTCTAGGACAGAGGTTTACACAAATATCAATGCTGCTGCAAGCTCTTTGTTTGAGACTTTTACGAAAACAGGCCACGTAACTAATAACACCAAAAAGCTTGGCACCAAATCTAATGAAATAAAAAAAATGAGTAGATTTTCCTTCTGAAAACATTGTACCGAGGTACCTACTATGTACAAAATAGCGTTAACTTAGTGTAAACTTCAGTATTTGTAATTAAGTGCCTTACCTTTACAGCGAGCTATAAACTACGTGCAGATTAGTCGTAACCAGTATATTTTATTATCTAATTTAATGTTTACTTTGTGTTTACGGCAGTATCCGAGTTTAATTTGTTACTATTCTGTATGTGTAAAGGGCTTACGATACAGGAATGTTGAAAAGGTGAGGACCGACCATGTATAAATAGAATATGATTTATTGTACACCAAAATTTTAACATAGAGCTAGAAGTAGTTGATCAGTCATTGATTAGTTGTGGGACATATTTGTTTGTCAGAATGCAGGTATTGGTAATGTGAGTTTCATATGTAGTATTTTCGTATTTCATTCATACAAAAATATTTGATTCTCCAAGAGCTAGGTACACACATTTTATCTGTTTTATTTTAAGTCACATGTTATAGAACCAAGCCAGTTTCCTCCTTACTGGACATAAACCCTGATGGAAAACACCAATTACACTTTGTTCCACCCGGGAATTAAACCTGGGGCTTGTAAATCTCATATTGTTTACTATTTAGCAACATTTCACATGAAATATTTTGTATAATTTTATATTTAATTTTTCTAAACCTCGTGATATTCTGATCAATAAAACCAGTATATAATAGAAAAAAAACGATAAAACAAAACGAGTTCCTATTGACTGGAATTGTGAATGAACATTCACTGAACAGTCACGGGCCCATTTCATAGACGAACAATTATTTTTATTTTTTCTCGTTGCGCACATGAGATTTGTTTCTATAAATACTATAGCTAAAAAAACACTTTAGTATGGGTATTTATTTTTATAAAGCTGGTAACCCTATTTATCATTGTCAATTTCATAGACAAAAATGAAAGTTAATTTTAGTTTGAATATGTTTTGTATTGTGCCAGATATTTTCAAGCAATATTCATTTGAATATTATAACGGAATTAAGAATATTATGACGAGAAATCGCTAATTGTGCATTGTCATCCAAACTAAAAACACATGAAAATTTTGAAGAAGACTTTATATAGTAAAAGTTTTAGAAGTTAAGTTTTACATTGTAAGCTGGTGAAGCTAAAACGTACTTAAAATGTTACAACGAAATACTAGACAAGGTTGATTAAGATGTTTCCTTTTCAAATCTTCTCATGCTCACCTACTTAAGTATTAACGCTGCAACAACAACATTGTAAAACCAAGTGATTTTAAAAGAGTGACTTGGAGTTTCTTCCCGGTTCTTCTCCATAGAAAAAGACCAACCCGAACGGTGCACCTTTTTTCGACGTTTTAAAAGTACCTATGTAGGCCTACGTGAAATATAAATATTTTGATTAATTGATTTCGCGAAAGGGCATCGAAACAAACTACCTAACTTTCAAACTAACTTTTCAAACGACCTATCTTTTGAAGTGGTCAAGACGTTATTATCAGATGGGAGAAATCGGTTTTTGATTTGCCATTAAAAAAAACATCCCACAATTAACGACTAATATAGCCAAAGACTAGGAAAGAGCACAGATTTGTCAGCACCGAAAAGTACCCATAGAAAATGGTATATTTTTACTACCACTTGCATCCTCCAGAAATCAAGCGATCTTCGCACTTGTAAGAGCTTCGAAATATCAGATACTGTCGGTAATCGTGTAACTGAACTCATAACACAAAAATAACTTTTAAGTTGATAAACAATTATCGCCCTTATTTCCTACATATTTCCTTTAACACTAAGGCTCAAACCATTATGGTAATAGCCTACTGCGTACGAGCGTGCATTACGGTCGTGAAGGCAGCACGTTAAAGATTATTACCTATTGTTTGCCACTTTAAGGATATTAAATGCCTTAGCACATACTTTCCGCTCGTTTGAACATTGGATACGTTTTGTACATAACATTAAGTTTTCAAGAAAGGATTAAGATAGGAAAGGTACTTGAAACATATTTAGTGTTTAGTTTGGTTGAGATTCGATAATCTAGACAAGGCTGTTTTCAGGGTTCCGTGCCTCAAAAAGAAAATACGGGACCGTTTTAGGATCACCATGTTGTCCGCCTGTCTGCAAGTGTTTGTCACGCATTCCCGAGATAAAGGCTTGGGAACGCGTGGAGTAATCGAGATGAAGTTAAAACTATATACTCTAGTCTGGCCTCTTGGAGCTGTGAAAAAAACAATCATCAAGTTTACGCAGTCAAAAGCTATGGACGGTTTTTCTATACACACCTTTTAATTATTCAAAACAACCTGATATAGGAATAAATAAAGCATTCTAATATTAAAAAATCACGGCTGTAATCCTAAAGGGACACGGAGAGGTGAAATTAAGACCTACGTTTTTCCAGTTTTGCTTACGTCCCAGGTAATAAGGAGCTAGCCTATTGCCACATATCCAGAAATTAATACTGAAAATCTCAATGAGATATTGCCCGACCGGGAAATTGAACTTAGGACATCACGTTCAGCAGTCGCGCATGCGACCACGAGACTAACGACGAATAAAATAGATTAAATAATTGAAACGCACAAGCCTATTTTTATCAATCCCAAATAGTCGAAAATAAAAAAAAAGCGAGACACACAGAATAAAAATTATTACCTGGCTATATGTTCGTTACATTTGTACGGCTCCGATTTATTTCACGAGTCGCCGGGAACGAGTCGGATGCGGTGCAACGGGTTGCATCAGCAGCATTCATGTGAAAGAGCACGGGTTTTTGTGTGTCGTTTTTTATTCGATGTCCATTCATGAGATTTTTATGCACCTCACTTATTTGATGTTTTGGTAAAAGGTAACCTAATGGTTGTTGAATAGAGTTGTGAGTCTATTACTTTGTGAGTCTATAGTTAAACATTAGTTGAGTTGTGGCCAAGCCTTAATACTATATAAAAAACGGCCTAGGGCGCGTCAGACTCGCGCACCGAGGGATCCGTAAAAAGTTGCGACTCAAACAGCCATGTCTTTTGACTGGTTTTAACTTTAAGGGTTGATTATTCACATCTCCAAGGGACCACAGACTTGAGTATATGGTTTTAATCTCAACTAGATACCTCCACGCGTTCTCGAGATAAAGGATCTTGACAGCCAGAAAAACATACTGACAGGCGGACTTCTCTCTTGATCTTATAATCTTCCGTTTTTCCTGATGAACCCCAAAACAGAAAAGAATTTTGTGTAAGTTAAACAATCAAGCTTTTAATTAAGAATATACCGTAAATTAAGTTAATAAGGTTTCGTTAGTACTAAGATATAGAAGATGGTGAAAATTGGCTTCTGGTAAAATTGGTTACTTTGGGTTTATTTCAAACTGTTTATGTAGCAGGAAAACATAGAGATTTTGAAAGGGTCTACTATCAAGGGAATGAGATCAAAGGAAAATCGAGCCTGGTCCTGGGAGGAATTTAAGTTGCCTGCTAGTGAATTTAGATTTTTTTTTTTATTTAGCGCACTACACTGCCAATACCACCACAAAACATAGCAAACCAATAAAAAGTGTGTCGAAAGCACTTGTTCTCCGCGTTTTTACGCATTTTTTTTATTCTAGACTAAACCTGCGATTCTTTTTATTGGCGAAGATCTTACTAATCCTATTATTAATTAATTAATTTTATTTTTATTAAATGCGAATGTTTGTGAGGATGAATGGATGTATGGATGTTTGTTACTCTTTCACGTCAAAACGGCTGAACGGATCTTGATGAAATTTGGCACAAAGGCAGAATATAGTCTGGAAAAACACATATTTTATATTTTTTTCGATATTTAGCGGGTAAAGCCGCGGGCGCCAGCAGTAAATGATATACTGCAAATTTCGGTATGAAATAAAATTATTGAGCCAAATGAGACGCAACGTGCTTGTGAAACTGTGAAATTATGAAACCCATAATTTATGAAACGCAATCATGAAATGAAATGCAGCGTGTTCTATCAACCTATCCGTTTGTATTTAATGAAATCATTTTAGTACTCATTTGAATATTACTTTATTTTTGTTTCACAAATATAATGCACATTTATTAAAATCCGTGGTTGCCACTTTATACTGAAAATACTGCTTTGTTAGGTTTAACATGCATATATTTTACTAGAAACCCGCCCCGGCTTCGTACGGGTGCAACTTCGACACAAGTAAACCTCCGCTTGAATCGCTCTATCTATTGCTGAAAACTGCATCAAAATCCGTTCAGCAGTTTAAAAGATATAAGCAAACAGACAGCGGAATCGACTTGATTTTATACTATGCAAAGATAACAAATCGTTAGATTGTTGCATAAAGTTCTTTAAAGAAATAATTTGTCAACACTTTGTCTTAAAATTTAATGAGAAAGCTACCTACAACATTTTAACGATTCCTTATCATTACATAGTAAAATAAAGAAACTCACAAACATGTATGTATGTGAGTTTCTTCATTGTAAACATTTTATTTATTAACATACATGAACCCTGAAAACATAACACTCCTTTTTTAGGGCAGTCGTGTAAAAAGAAGTCGATTCCGCACACTGCTTGATATAAAAGCCATTCAGTTCAAATTATAACAATCTATTTTCAATCCTAAATGAAAGAGATATCTATCTATGAAAGAAATACATACAAAAATGCAAGCCTTTTTCCCATAAGTATAAGTAGAAACGTCCTTATATTATTATTGGACGGGCCTGTTGGTCTAGTGGTTAGTGGCCCTGACTGCTGAGCCGGAGGTCGTGGGTTCGATTCCCACCCAGGACAAACTTTGTGTGATGAGCATGATTGTTTGTTCTGTGTCTGGGTGTGATTTATCTATAATACTATATGTATGTATTTATAAATTATATAAGTATGTATATCAGTTGTCTGGTTACCATAACACAAGCTCTGCTTAGCTTGGGATCAGATAGCCGTGTGTGAGTTGTCCCAAGATATTTATTTATTAATATTATCCTCGCCTCGGCCACGGTCATCCATCTTGCGATACACGCACACTGGTTGCGAAATATCTTACTTACTAGCACAATCTTATTCCCTTTATAACAATATTCAAGCAAACAATTGTTTCACAGAATTGGACAAAACCCACATTTTTATGTCTCTACATATGTCTTTCACACTAACATTATAAATGCAAAAGTTTGTATGTTTGTTATTCGTTCAAGCTCCAAGCCTCACGCGCAAACGTTGTATTAAATTTGGTATGTAACTCTTGTTTATGAATAGGAAATCATCAAATAACTTCCTGCTCTGGACGGAGCGGGGGGAGTGTCACACTTGTACTGACTAAAACCCACCCATCTTCCTTCTATTGCCCTCTATGTTCCGAGGCCGTAGTATCTCATTCGAACAACCCGCAACCCTGGCAGGAAACATTTACCCTGGATTAATTAATATATAGGCTACGCATGTTTTTCATTCAGCGGGTAAAACCACAGGGCGCAGCAAGTAGAAAAATAAATGTGATATAACGGCGGATGGACACTGATGGTGAAATTCAATAACATTGGAAAGGGTACGCGTCATACACTTTGTTCTGTATTTGTCATGTTACGATCTGTATACAATATTTGCCTACGTAAAGTATGGCCACCATGTTTGATTTATAGGCGTAAGTCTTTGGTGTAAGACGTCGGTGTAAGTCTTTGGCATATGTTTTGGTTTGATTGGGAAATATTTTTTGTCTTGCAGTGAATCTTTGTACCTAGTAATTGTACCTTCTAAAGAGCCTTACCTGTGTACCAGAACGATGTTGTGCTGGGATATTACGTACAAAACACTGCCCGGTGACACTTGATCGAAGGTGACTCAATACTCACGTGAATTATATTGGGTTAATCTTAATTCTAGCAAATAAAAATACTCGACCACGCGCCATAATCCTATGATACATCACTTTTAAAAAGCAAACAGAATGTGTATTCGTCTACCGGGAATACCGACTCAAAAAATCACAAAAAGCGATTTAAAAAAAGCGACTATTTGCCGTAGGTACACATACCTTTGTATTTATCATGTCTTATACAAACCAACATGCACGCAAAAACTAGATATATGTTTACATTTTACCGGCTCCATTAGCTGTACCCGATACGTCACACCGTCACAAATATTTGCTGTTCGCCCGCTGTCTCTATATTCATCGCTATCTTTATTTCCATCGATTTTCCTCTCCCGATAAAACAGTCTACCTTGAAGATTCGCTGCAATTTATCAAGGCAAATGAACGAACAGATTTTTCACTTACAATTTGAGTAATAGGGCGTATCGGAATAATAAATTGTCTGGTTTTCTTTTGTTTCGTGAATATAATTTGAAGGATTGTGGTCTTTTGTATTATTGACTGGTTTGTTTCGTATTGATTGTGATTTGGTACACAATGCTTTGATGGACGGTTCCTTGGTAAAACAATTTACTCCTATAGAAATAATGTTCTCTTAAAAAAATTGGTTTTTCAATATGAATACAGTAAAGAAGACAGGACTGATAATAGGTGCAAATCCCTTTCAGAATACGTGCAAAAGGAAGGTAAAAAAAAGAAATGTAGACACAGAAAAAGTATTGTTTTTAGAATGGGTGGGGTCCGATTTTAAGTTGATCATTGCCATTATTCAAGCATTTTCAAGTTACTTTACAACCTAGTAAAAAAATAGGGTTTAACTTAAGGTTCTGTAAATACGCTTATTAGATTTTTTTTTTGTCCGTCTGCCTGTCTGTCAAGATACTTTTTCTCGGGAACACGTGAAGATTTCCAGTTGAAACCACATACCCAAGACGGTAATCCCTTTAAGCTGTGCAAAAATCAATCCTTAAAGCCAATACAGTAAAAGATATAGCCGTTTATGTCGCAAGTTAGTACGAAGCCCTCGGTGCGAGGGTTTTTTTCTTGTTTAAATCTGGCAATTTCGAATTTCAGTTTACTACTACTACTATAAAAAGGAGACTTACATTAAATTAATTCATAAAGGATATTTTCTTCTTACAACAAACTATGAACCATACTTTAAAAGATAATAAACGTTTTTTAATAAAAAAGTTATTATACCCCGCATGCACTACGCATTTCCTAGGAGAATTTAATAACCTGGTGCAGGGACGTGGGCAAATCCTTTCTCATTCTTATCTTGCTTGTTGCTCAACCGTATATTACAGGAATAATGAAGAAAGCCCCCTAACCATTTAAACTTCTATAGTATAAGTTAATATATGTATATTTATTTAAGTTAGTGCTTTATTTGATAGTAGCTTTTGACCGCGGCTTCGCTCGCTTTAAATTCGGGGTAACACAGTTCCCCTTTCCTGATTTATAGGTACCTGCTATCTGTAGTTTTTGCCCTTGCGCCTTATTTATTGAAACAGCAATACTAAGTTTTCCCTTTTGTTCCCTCTGTCTCCCTCATATCTCAATCTTTAAAAAAAAATGCCGATGACCGTCTCCAGGGTCCCAACTATCTGTACCAAAATTCATCAAAATCGGTTTAGCCATTTAGACGTAAAGGCGTAACAAATAAACAAACTCACTTTCACTTTTATAATATTAGTAAGGAGTTTTAAACACTGTGTCTACATGTCTTATCTATCTGTCCTATCACAGGAAGAGATTTCTTTATGAAATAAGCAGTACCTTTGTGCTCTTTTGTTTGTATGTTTTTTTTTCATAATATGTGTTTTGTGTGTATATCTTAATATATAAAACAAAAGTGACATTCATTAATTACATCACTTACTTACATCGCGTCTGTAATTTCAAAAGGGTCAGGCAAAGGTATGCCTAATAGAACACCCACATTTCGCTATTATTAAGTCCCATGTAACTCGCTTTTTACTTTAGTACTTTTTGCCATTAACCGGGCACATATCAATAAGTGGCTGATACTGAGACATTCTCAACAGAAAAATCCAATAACACTTCTTTTGACCTGGGAATCGTGCCCAGGGCCTCTTGCTCACCAGTTATGCTTGCAACCACTTGACCAACAGGACGGTAAAGTGGCAAAGAGTGAAATATGAAGAGCTTTGAATGCAAATTGCATTTATGTATAGTGTTAGGTTACTTCATGATATTTGTTTTGATAGTAAGCTAGGTAATTTATTTGGAAACGAAGTCTAGTCTGATGTTTTTTATTTCATTGCAAAAGGAAATAGTGAAATGTAGGAGGTCGCATAGTTGTTCGACCCGAAATAAATCCAATACGAAAATATATTCGAGCAACTGTCGGAAAATAGTTTGGTCCGGTTTTAAAGTTGTGTCTATTTCTAGGAATACAGTTATACCTAAGTTTTTTTGTGTTCGTTATTACGCATTTTTTATGGTATATTACATATTAAAATGAAATAAGGTGACAAAAATAAGACGGACTAGAAACGAGAGACTTTTCTTCTTATTTAAAAAAAATGTGCCCGGCAAGGTCCATCTGAACTGTATTATTATTATTTAAGACCTGTTAAACACACGTGAGATGCAATAAATATTTGAATTGAATTGAGTTTGATTTCACGAGAAACGAGGTTAAAATATAAGCATTATGTTATTTTGTTGTTTTAGTGAATTATGTTTTGTTGTAAACAACACTAACAATGTTATTCAGAAAACTTTCACAACAAGTTATATTCATAAAACTTCAACTTCGTGGGAACGAGTATTTTTGCGTCTGTGGATGGTCTGCGTTGCCTTGCACTGATAGCTCTTTAGCGGCCCCAGTGTTGGCTGAATAAAACATTTAGCCGTCTGATGAGGCCAGATACGATGTTCGCAATTTGTTCTACGCACTTTATTTCCTGTGGGAACTTTACTACAGTTCTTTAATACAATTCAATTTAAGGTCTCAGAAAATTAGAGCTGCCTTCGTTTTAAAAGAAAATTCGGTACGTTTCTTCATTAATCATTTTAAATTAATTTCTAAGCCCTAGCCACGATTTATCAAAATATTATAAATAGCAGCTCATTTTATAAGAACTTGTAGCATTTAGCTGTTGTATGCTTTGAAAAAATATACAGTCCAGTTCTTTAATAAATAAAGTGAAAATCAGCTCATTTATTTTTTGACGGGCCTGTTGGTCTAGTGGTTAGTGGCCCTAACTGCTGAGCCGGAGGTCGTGGGTTCGATTCCCACCCAGGACAAACTTTGTGTGATGAGCATGATTGTTTGTTCTGTGTCTGGGTGTGATTTATTTATAATATATGTATATCAGTTGTCTGATTACCATAACACAAGCTCTGCTTAGCTTGGGATCAGATAACCGTGTGTGAGTTGTCCCAAGATATATATATATATATATATATTATTATATTATTTGCTCAAATAAACAAAATATTAACGCTTATTCAAAAACGTGTACTAAATAAGCCTCAACTTTTTCACAGCCGACATAAAAATGAAAAGCCGGCTATTGAAGAGATCGTCTCTTTCTTTTTAGTACTTTCTGAAGTTAGCCTAGTTGTGGAGCTCACTCCTAACGGGGCTTAATGTTAATAATATAAGAACTAACGACACTTCTTTGTGAAAAAGTAATATAGTTAGCAAAGATGAGTATGTACTAAATTTCGTCTGGTTCATACTTTTTGCAGGTAAAAAGTTCTGGTGGACGTGGCAAAATTTTGGGCATTTGCCAAAACTAGGTAGGTAAACATATTTTCCCAGCAAAGTTATTACTTAATATTAGATCTTCAATGGTCATACACAGACACGCGACCTTAAATATCTTTAGAAATTCGAACTAGAACATTCTCGATACAAAACGTCAAATTCACTGCCAATCATCCTCGATCGTTCATGCGCTTTATTTCACTGTCCACCGCAAAATTTCAAATCGAGACACGTACGTCAATTCGGCGTGTTTCCGACGTGTTCCGATGACCACGATAAGGCTACGTCGGGGTGACGTGTCCCTCACTTTTGGGAATAAACCTTCGACTTGTCGGCTTTGGCGCTCAGTCCTCGATTCGTGAATAAAACATGGTAAGACTGAGTGTTTCAACGTAGTGTGACGGGACTTTGTAGGCAGTTGCTCTATAATCTGTCTTAGAGTGGTTGTATTTCAAAGTTCTTTTGGGAAGTGAACGTTTTCAAAGTAACAATTTTTGTTTTAAGGTTAAGTACCTATGTATCGGGGTTGCGGGTTATTCGAAAGAGGTACCGCGGCCCCGGAACATAAAAGGCAAAAGAAGGAACATGGGTGGGTTTTAGTCAGTAAAAGTCTGACTACCCCCGCCCCGCCCAAAGCGGGCGAAGTTAAACGATAATTTCCCATCAGAAGTATATAGGTTTCTTTTACTCATTTGAGTGGTCTCTTATATAACTGACATACGCATACTTATGACAGAAGTTACCAGTAAGGGCATGATAGTATTTCAGTGTTCAAAATCACACCAACTTTCTATACACGCTACAAAGTGGTATTTAAGAGCCCCTCGACTACTATGTGTACTTACGCTTAACGCGAGGTTAGTGGTTGGTCATGAGACAATAATGTACAAAATCTCAGTAAAAAGCTCTGACGACGTACTGGAGTTAGGTAGCAAACTTTCCTCTCTTCCATTTTCCACAAATGAGAAACTACTTGCACAGGATGATAAGTAGTTTATTCCCGCGGCTAGTCCACGAGTAAATTCCAGGTATTAATAAAATTTTGTGCCAGCTTTACCTCGTGGAATAGTGTGCTTTTTAAATTGTATAGTAGTCGAGTGTTTTATTACGCAGGGAAAAAAAAACCTTTTCAGACAAGTTATTATTCGGAAACTTAAGATATTTCTAATTATGTAATATTTAGTCAGTCAACCTCAGAATTCATGAAGCTATTACGATCAAAACCACTGACGTGTGACAGAGACAGGTAAACATTCTTAATGTGTTAGAGTGAGACCGTAGTGTCGAATTGCGGACGCGTCGATCGGAAGCGGAGCGGAGCGAGCGCGGAATTCACGGAAGTGGAACAATGCGGAGAGGCTTTTGTGAGGCGATAACCACCGCGTTATAATTTAGACGTAGCGTACGAATATGTACGAATTCGTACGACTGAGTGCGAACGGATTTTGTTTTGTTGGCGCGTAATTTGAATTTTAGATACGTGATTAAATTGAAGGTGTTCTTTTTCCGTTTGGGTTTCAGCAAAAAAAACACAACTCGTTTATTTTTAAATTGGTTATGATTTTATAATAACACTGAAACACGTTCTTTAGGTTGAATATAAGATTTTATTTCAAAACCTGAACTGAACCTGAACATTAATATCATATTTTTTGCAAAAAAAACTTTTTCTCAAACTTTTGACCATCCAACGACTAAATATTGTAATGACGCTTTATTTTAAATAATTTTACGTTAATAATGACAGAAAACACATCAATCCAAAAACCTACAAACAGGTTATAAAAATATCATTAAAAAATACGAAAATACACAGCGGGCCGCATAAATTTTCTCTCGTGCCACTTCGCAGCGAGATTCAAATGGTAAATTGCGAAACCGCAATCTTCACGGCGGAAGTGCTGTGTGAACGGACCAGGAACATTTGTCCAAGCCATTTGTTTTTTGAAGCCCTATTTTAAATGAAAATTATTCTTACGGAACGAGCTTAAGGTAAGCGCTTAAGATTTTCAAGCCACTTAATGAGATAAAGCAATGGAATAGTTATTACGAGACGTTATTTAAATGGATATTATTGTGAATTAATGGTTCTTGCATGAGAAATGTTTTCAATTTTGTGTTCGTTTTTTATTTTCTTTTTATCCAAATGTAGAAAGTAGGGTTATTCAGAACGTAAATATTTTAAGCTTTAGCTTAAGGTTTGGAATGTTTACATACCATTATTCGTTTATTCCAATGGTTTTAAGGGTATAACATAAACTACGACAAAATGAGACGTATTATTTTCATCGCCCATTTATTATTAAGTGCGTGTTTTGTTCACACTACTGGGGGCGTGAAAAAACTCATTAGTAGCGACTAAATGGAATAATTTATGACACGTTTTTTGTTACAATTCGTATTAATGTATCGCTTGAAAGCCACAATTTAACATGAATGTGGCCATTATTTGACTTTTTGTTTCAGCTTTAATATTTTATTTAACAAAAACCAAATCATTCCAGGCTTCTTCAGGGCCAGTAAAACATGCTCGTAAGTTTAATCTTTCTATTCGATTTACGAAGTTCTGAGTCCCAATACATTATATAATATAATAATAATAATAATTGTTTATTTTTATAAAAGGACATAATTTACAATAAAATTATCTTGACATCTAAAATAGATCACAGTTTGCACAGTTGCCTGAACTAGGTTGAACCTGTGTCTCAGGCTAGACAGTACATAAAAAAATCTTATTCGAATTATAAATAAATAAACAGTTTAAAATACTAAAATTAAAACTAACATCGCGGAAAACTAAAGTGGAGCAGAGTGTTATTAAATATTTGCTGACATAAAGTAAAAATTGTCTGGGCGTACATGGCTCTAGGTATGCAACGCTGCGCAAAAAAGTAATTGCTGTCTTTGTACATAATTGTAATACATCAACTTAAAGATACATGATTTTCTACGTAACCTAATTAATACCTATTACATTCTAAATACAATTAATAATTACAAAATTACGATAAGCTATAAACTGAAATCGGGCGTTCTTAGTAGCCTTCATAGTCTATCGAGTTAATATAGCGATACTCGGCAGCTATTTTAGCCGGACATGCCGCGTCTCCCGTTTTGTGATTGGCTTGCTTCTTGAAGTGTAAACAAGTTGCACATTTTGGTTCAGCAGCTTTCTTTGAGCAGTCCTTACTAGAGTGTCCTTCGTCACCACAATGTCCACACGTAGAGGTAGCGATCTTACATGTCTTGGCTGCGTGACCATACTGCTGACAGTTGTAACATCTCGTTACTAGCGTGAAGTCTCTTACCGGGCAGGATGTCCAATTAATAAATACCCGTTCCTGGGTGATGAGGGCTTTACGTATAGCGGCTGAAACTTCTATTATGTAATTGCAGTTTTCTGCATCTTTCCTCCCCGATTTATGGCTTAATTTTAATGAGGTCATGAATGCTTCGAGGGACATTGTAGGCAGTTTGTCAACTACATTTTGTTCAAAGAGACACTTAAAAACCTCATTTTCGGACATTGATGTGGGCACGCCAATAACTACGATGCGAGGTTTGCGCTTCCGGGGTTCGTCGACGGTCAGCACTGATGGAGCGGTTTGAACTGTACGCTTCAGTTTTTCTAGATCATCCTTAGTCTCAGTGCTGATTATAAGGCCTCCTTTTCCAATTTTGCGTACGCCTCGCACTTTCAGTTTCAATTCACCGGGGCAGATCATGTTTTGAACCATGTTCTTAGTTTCCTCACTGGTCTTAGAGTTGTCACACGGGAAAATCGCAACGGAGCTTAGTTTGTTAGGACGGACAAAATTGTTGGACCCCTTTTTCACCATATCGGCAAAAGATGTAGTACTGGTTTCCTTTTTTGCAGATGACTCTTGAATGGTTCGGTTCATCTCTGTAAGACAGTCCGCTAGGTCTCGAGATTCGTTCATGGTTTTTAAAGCAGTATGGGTTTGTATGGCTCTTGATTTTAGCGACTGGTATTGAACAGCCAGTTGTGAAACTCCGTGGCCAACTTTCCGGCAAAGATTGCTTATTCTTAGCTTCTGTTCAGAATTCAGTTTTCCATCCGAAGCAATAGCGCAGACCTCATTCAAATACTGCTCAATAGATCCCAACCAGTTCTGAATCTCCGGAGTGCTGACTGCTTCAACGCCTTCATCTTGAGTCTGCTTGGGTTGTTGAGGTGGTCTTGTTGTTGTAGACGGAGAGCTGTGCTCGCGGTTAAAGGCTAAAAAGCCTTCCATATTTTAGATTATCACTTTGAATTAATTTTATCAAGTCAGTACATTATTTTACGTAAAAACACTCTGAGTCACTATAAAACTAGGCCAATATTTTTGCTCACGTTAATTTATTTATTTTTAATAATGCATTGATGTGCACGTCCGAATGCGTTGAGCGCTATTCGACTCAATACTCGAACAATCTAAAATGACTCATTACTTGAACAATCTAAAATAGTAGAACATAACACACCGTTGGCCCATTTTTTTGTCCGCCATCATGTTTTTTCCGCTTTCGTAAATATTTCGGGGTATAATAAAAATAGATGAGTTCGCCTCACAACAACCTTGATCCTCGTCAAAGGACCACTGGTATGTCTTAGACGGTATTTCAGGAATTTCACTATATTTTATTTAAGAGAATCGTAATGGACAAATATTTAGTGGGATGGTTGGACTTTTTCTTAGTATAGGTCGTTTGATAAGCTTTAAAACCTGTCTCAGTCTCGATGGCAACTGAAGATGCTGCTGAGCATATGTTCTGGGTTCGATTCCCAGGTCGAGTTTAGTAACTTAGCTTTTTCCATCAGGCATTTCTTAGTACTCGTCCCTATTACATACAGCCTAAACATAACTACACGTTAGTGTATTGTTTGGTAAACCTCTGTCTTACCTGTAAGAGATAACAGGCGTGATTTTATGTATTTAAATAAATAAATAAATTTACTTCAGACCATGTGTCCATATTTATTATTATAAAATTTATGTAACATGAGCAAGAATAAATTTTCTTATTATATTGTAGTCCTGCTTGTCTGAAATGACTTCAAGGATGCTGTTAGTTTTAGTTTTATTTAAGTTTTTTTTTTACATAATATCGTATTTAAAATAAATCTAAGATATATTTGTAGATACGTGCCGGTAGTAACCGGTGCCAGGAAATCAAGTCTTTTAAGCTGTTGTTCCCATTCTAAGTTTATCTTTAAGTTACGCTTACGATATCATCACGATCCGCAGATATGACCGTCCGGAGCCGTTTTATTATTAAAGCTTATCTTTAAAGTAACGTTCTAACCATGTTTTTATTAGAACTACGTTCATGGTTATCCTATATCTATAAAAATATAATATATGAAATATCTATACGTATATTTCAATATCTATTCCCGTAAATATAGCAGCTACTGAAACATATTTAAATGTTTCGCAAGCTAATGAAAACGAGTAACGACGGGCACACAACACTGACAGAAATATATGACTTTCTAAACACAAAACCTCAAGTTTGGCTATCAATTAATCTACATCGCTTCCCGTCTGATAAGAAACTACAGAGGACAGGAAAATAGGCCATAAATAACGATGCCACGACACTTAGTAATAGTTTGCCAACTTGAAAATATATAGCCTTTTGATTCGAAGAAACTTTAAAAGTAAAAATCTCGATCATTAGTCGACAATTACTGTGGGCACTTCATCCAGAAAGACGAATGGTAGAAAGTTCTAGAAGTAGGACTATTTATCAACTCAATGCAGCTCACAGTCCCGCAGCCCTATTCTGTTTCACGCCTGTCCTGTTTACGCTTTGACCAACCAATTTATCCTTTATGGTTGAAAAGTATTGACCAATGAATTTTACGGTAATTTGAGCAATATAAATGAGGCGAGAAGGAATAAGAGCAAGGGTAAATTAGATTTTTTATTTGATTTGGTACATTTTTGTGATAATTGCTGTGATTTAATTAATTTGTTTTTTTTCATGGTGAGTTAGATGATAATTATTATCTTTTATTCTTTCATGCAAAATAAGTAATGATTTTTTTGCTGTTCGATTCGTAAATTGCGGATATTTTTAGACGAACGAATAAAACGTCGTATTTTAATGAAGTTCACCGAAATTACTGCTGACGAAAGAAATCTGCTCACCGAAATAAATCAATACGAATTATTACCATATTCTGCTTACCCGAATCATGGCATTCTTATAAAACTACACCAGAATAATTCGCCTGAAAGTCAGACTTGGAAAAGATTTATAAAGAGCAAGTTTGAAAAGTCGCAGGAAAATATCCGGAATGGATGCAACAGAAGGCGACGATCGAGATCGTTGGCGCCATCGAGAAAATTAACCCCCACTGTGCTGCCCGTTTTCGTTCGGTTGAAAACGAAGTCTTTTATTATAGCTTCAACCGCATAACAATACATGCTTGTTTTGTTCTCTACCATATCTTTTATTGTGAGTGCTTTGAAGACTTGGTTTGATTTATGATATCTACAGTACGTTTACGATTTAAAAAAAATAATTTTGTAAGTCAGGCGAGCTGAATTTATTGAACGCGTTATATACGTTATTGTTTGTTTTAAACATTGTTTGTGGCTCACTTAAGGTTTTTCTTTCAAAGATAATTGAAAAGTTTTCGCTATATTCTGTACAATTATATACTTTAGAGTGTGCATATATATTTAAAATTTTATAAGCACTAAAAGTACGGTTATCTACATTACCTACCTATCTTGCCTATAATCTGAAATGACATTTCACAACAATATTATGCTAATAGTACAATTTAGAAAATAAAGAAAATTGTCTCTGAAATTGTCCTCATTCAGTTTGTGCGATCTTTAGGAAATACGAAAATAGCTATTGGCGTTATTTTGTTAACTGTTGAATTGAACAGTCTCCTTTATTCTTGGTTTTATTTCCGTTGAATCAGAATAGCTGCTTCTTAAAAGATTAACGAGTCGGAATAAACGTTAAATTAAATGAGTAATTCTTTTTATGTTCTTCATTAACTTAAGAACAACATCACTATTACTTGAGTCTGACATCGTAAACAGAGGTTTACATTACTTATTTCATTTAATTTATTATTTTATTTTATTGGTTCACCAGCAATTGTCCACACTGGTTTTATGCTAAAAGTAACATGCAAAAAGTAATAGGTATACAATAAGTGCAACAATCACTTAAAGGTAAACACCGTATGCATATTTAAGTTGTACAAGAAAAATAATTAAATTTAACCAATCTAGATTTAAGCTACTTATATATGTCAAAGTTAGTAGATATACTACTCATAAAAATAAAAAGTTCTGTGGAATTCAATTCACTACCAGCATCTCAGTTCTCTGATAATTATTATCTAGATCTCTTCAAAGTTTGAGTGAATCGGTTTCTGATAAATAAAATATGGCTTAGTGTAGAGCACGCTTGTTTAGAACAGGCGTGCTCTACACTAAGCCATATTTTTGCTTCATATCAGAAGAGTTATGGCCAAACGCGAGCCTAATTGGTATAAAAAGTTCAATGAATAATAACGCAATTATACCGTTTGACGCAGTTAACGGAAAGAGGAAATTAAAATATTAATTTCAAAATATACGACTATTACAGTCACTCGGTTTTAAATTTGATTTCAGTGGTAAATAAAAAAAATTGGTTGTTTGTAAAGTAGGTTTACAATCAAAATGTTTACGTGATAACGTCTTATATGCATTGTTTTGACAGGTGAGAGATTTTAATTCGATATTCTAATCATTCACACGACGCGACGCGCTCCTTTATCTATTTTTTCCGTATTATAATTATTTAGGGTATGAGTCCAACTATGTTTTTATTTATTATTTAACACTGCCACAATTCATTTTTATCATAACAGAACCTCTAAATTTCGTTTGTTTACACGTGTCTTTTTTCCATCTTTTATTACTTTTACAAGTTTATTCAAGAATGTTAATTGTTAGTAAGTAGGCTATTTTATTCACCTTTTTTTGTTGCAATTGTTGTAACACTTCACTTGCACTTCACATTTTGTTTCACTGTTAAACGTTCAACAAAAACTTAACCGCACGAGAAAATCTCCATTCGTTTGTATGCCGCTAGAGTGAGAGAGATGGAAGATCGGTCCACTCACTCGAACGCTATACCTGCCTCCGCTCGTGAGGATTCCGCGTGACAAGTTTCACGGAATGACTGGCAGCGCTCGAGATGAGACGGGAGATCAGTCCGTCTCTCTCTCGTTATACCTGCGATCGCGCTCGTGAGGTTTTGGTGTGACACAAGTTTCTGAACATGTCACCCGACTAAAACGATTTTAAAGACGTTATCACGTCAAAAATTATATCTATGAATCGATGTTTTTATACAGAGCTTCACCGAAAGTAAATCCTTTTATGAATATTTTAGTTTCAATAAATGCCACTAGATATTCCCTAGTAAAATTGTTTAATAAAAATATTTTCATATTCTGTAAACCCAAAGTAATTAATACGAAACTGAGATATTAGAATATTCTAAACAAAATGGAAATAAAATAGCAAAACTATAACGTAAACACACCTGTTATGTTTTTTAACTTAAATGCTTCTAATTTGTTTACTCTTAAAAGTTGTATAACTTATTTTATGTCACGTACAAATGACGGCAGGGTCCTTAGATAAAGTAACATCGCTTCGTAGCGAAACGATATCTAAATTCGTCATCTTCTCTGAGATAACGATAAACGTGTCTTAGTCAATGTAACAATACGATCGCGATCGTTGTGCCAATTTGTTAATGCACTAAAAAACAAAAATATTGGTTATGGTATCGAAAATTTTGCTGTACTGACAGGTAAATTTTCGATACCATAACCAATATTTCTGTTTTAGTCAAGAAATTCAAATCGGATCAAACCCGCGAGTAATTGCTGTTTTCAAATTTTTATTTACTACTAAGAATACGTCAGTGAGTTGTTGGCGATCGCCGTACTAAAATCGTTTAACTTAAGTGAAATCATACATTTAAAGAGTAGCTACAGTATTTTAAGTTATAATAAAAACATTTTTTTTAACAGTGGTTAGTGAATATGATCAAACTTTTTAATAATCAATATTTCAATCCCATACATTTTAGTCATTTCTAACTTCGTTATCGTTTTTAAATTGTTACTTTTTCTAAGCCCCCTGGTCAACCTATTCTAAACTATTATACTACTACCTGATTAAATTAAATTATTTATTGACATAAACAAGTTTATACATATTTGTGAATCACTGGTGCCTGTGGTAGGTAGTGAAAAACCTGTATTACAGGTCACCAGATCTCTCTACTACGGATCGCTCACCGTAGTAGAGAGATAAGGTTAAAATGGTTTAGTGTACGTTGATGTGCCATCGTGTGTACAACATAAGCGGCGGAATGGGTGCACTTATTAGGTACACCTCTGTCCAACCCTCTGAGGATTACAGGCGTGAAGTTAGTTGAGCCATTTGTGATTCAAATTTCATGGCAACATTTTCTTTTATACTGAATATAGTGTTGCTTTTAATGTTATTCAGGGAAATACAGTGAAGGATATATTAAAAAAGCATTTCTCTTTTAAGGTAAAATAAGTATTTATGAGTTAAATTTTGAAACATAAAAGTTGTTTCTTTTATGAGTTATTTTAACGAACTCGTTTTTCTGTAAGAACAACTCATTTTAATTTCAGGTTTGAAACAGGTAATGAGAGTCATACCGGAAAATGAAGAAACAGAATAAATAAACAGAAATGTTTATAAGTTTAAATAAAAAAACGGAATTAGATTAATGTTATCTTTGCTTAGTTATTTTTGCTTAGGTTTTGTACTGATTTAAATATGATGAAAACCAATCTGAAGATTTTTTTGAACATTGACGGAACTTTCCCTCCTGAATAGCTTTGAATTTGAACATGAACAGATATTTCATCTGAATTCTGAAAAGACATTTGCATGGACTATGAAACGGTAAAGGTGTCAGGTTCTCCGAACTTAACTTTCAGCTCCATTACAAATAGCTTCCAAAGATTTTTGAAAGACTTTTGGCTTTGACGGCACGGTTGGTGCAGTGGTTGACCGTTGCACTGCTGCACTGCGTGTCGTGGGTTCGATTCCCCGACGGAACAAATATTTGTATGACCCACAGGTAGTTGTTTTGGGTCTGGCTGTTTGGGTATGTGAATTTAAATGTTTCTAAACGCACCCACGATACAGGAGAAATTCCTAGTGCGGGGCAACGTTTTTTTTTATAAAAAAAAAAAAAATATAATATTCTCTAAGTATTATTTCTCTTCTAAGTATTATATATTGAAAGGAACTTTGACCAAAGGGGATGCTGATGGTCATGAACACCACTACGTTTAATATGCAATAAGTCAACACAGCCTCAGCTTGTGGCTAGTTCGACGTCCACACCTACCGCCTGACGCAGGTCCTCAACGGCTACGGAAGTTTCGGTAGGGTCCTGAACATAATCGAGCAGGAAAAAAAGCCCGGGTATCAACACAGTTACAATCGCCCGGATGACACGGTAGAGCATACTGTGGTGGTCTGCCCCGCTTGGGCAAAGCTGTCATCATAGAGGAGTTTGACGGGGGCGATCTCTCGCGTCCGGTAATAGTTCAGTCCGTGGTTCGGAGCGAAAGGGAATGGAAAACGGTGACATCCTTCTGCGAAGCAGTTATGCTATACCGTCCCAGCAGCCGCGGGGTACGCTCGAGGATTTCCGGCAACCATAGCCGCAGGTAAGTGGACGGTGAGTAATGGGTAGCCGTCCGTCCGTCTGTTTAGTGATGACAGGCTCAAAGAGATGTCAGCAAAGCAGAGGCTCCTACCAGCCGGGGTTGCGGGTTGTTCGAAAGAGATACCGGGGCCCCGAAATACAAAGGGCAAAAGATTCCCACCCGAAAAAAATTAAAAGATGCCTGAGCACGTGGCTGGATAACCACAACCGCTCGGGCCTTTCGGTTAAGCTACACTTGCCTGTGTCGGTACTAAAAGGGTTGTGGAATTCAGTTTGGTAGTCGCACCATCCTTACTATCCTTACTAATATTATAAAAGCGAAAGTAGTTTGTTTGTTACGTCTTCACGCCTAAATGATAAAAAACCTTCCGCATCAATAATCCAGGTCGTCAGTTCATCTACCTGGGGATGTTGCAAGCTGCGCTAGAAAAGCAGTCTCCAATCCAGAACTGGTTTAATATTGAAATCTAGGTTTAAGTTCTTATCAAATACCAAAAATGTGTAGTACCAGTGCTGTTTGTGCTCACATTTCATTTAAATTTTTTAGTCTGGTTCTATACGTGAGGACTTGTAATTGGTTTGCTATTTTCTCTGGATTTTTTTATTAAGTTTCTTTTTAAACTGTAAATCCTCCATGCTGTAAATTAATATTGGATTTCAAAACACGCAGTTAATCATCGTAGATAATACGTAATTTTTACCTACTTTATATTGAGTTAAGAAAATTCGCAAGTTTTCCCTTTGTAGAAGAGTTTCTGATAGTAATCTCACGGGACTGCGATGTATCACGAGAAAGGGCATCCTGCTCGGAAGATCTTTCATTCAAGGAAGTCAATAGTTACATTCAGAGTCGGGAAGACTGTTTTATATTTTTCAGTATGTAAGCAGTAACTTAGACTAAGTACCGAATTACCGGTAACAGACTCATCACATTGTAATATCGAACTCATATACAATGTGTCCGGTCATGGACTAGTGATATTCTAGATTGTTATGTAAAGAGTGTTTTAATATACTATTACGATACACACTTGGGTCTTATTCACTTCCCCTCTTTTTGGCAGCCTTTTTGAGATATTCTCTATGCGTGTACAAAAAATAGTCAAGTCTCTCAAAGTGTTGGTGTTACTGAGACGAGAATAGGTTTATTCTAATAATAACTTCTCGGGTTACCCATTCGAGGTAAAACATTTTGTTTCTTTGAGAGTATCCGCAAAAATCATAATCTTACTTTTCCAAAACATTAGGAGCAAAAATATCGTGAAAGCTTGTCCCTATGTCATAAAGTGGACACTCGATGGGAAGTGCTCCTTGTGGTGGCAGGACTGCTTACATAGCCGGACGATGGTACTTCAGCCTTAATTTACCATGCTTAGGCACCATGTTTTGGAAGTTTTCATTGATATAAATTCGGTCATGGACAACCGTGTCAGAAGGCAGTACTTGAAAAATTTTATGTTCAAGGAGGTGTATTAATCAAAGTGTAGATAAAAGAGGAATCAATATCCAGCCTTTGCGCGATGATCTGACACAAATCGTATAAATGATATATGTATATAGACACAAAAATTGTTTCTACAGTCATTTAAAACGAGCTGGCTTTAAAAAAAACCTATGTGCCAAAACACAGTTACAAAAGAAAGGTAATAATACTGAATGAAGATGTTTTTGGACCACTTAAGTCACATTATGGCAATAAGGAGCTAAGAATCAAAAGAAACTACTGAGCACAGCTAGTTTGAGATATAGGTAGATTGCGGAACTATTATTCTTTGAAAACTTAATTATTAAGAAAATCTCGTTATGTCGTGCCTCTTATGTGTGCACCTCGACTGTTGATCTTGAGGGCGCGTCGCCCACACGACCAATAGTCGAAGCGCAGTCGAGGCGCGGTCGCAGTAGGTGCATCGCCTAGAAGATGAACAGTCGAGGTGCAGTTCAGGCTCAGGCACATAAGAGGCACGCCACAACGAGATTTTCTTTACAAATGTCGAGTGGGCGACGAGCCTAACGCGCCCGCGCCCCGAATGCGCCTTGACTGTTGGTCGTGTGGGCGACGCGCCTTAGAGAATTAGAAGCTACGTCAATTTGTTATTTTAGGGTCCCGAACCTCAAAAGAAAATCACGGTCCCTACACGGACCTTATTAGTTTAATTTCTTGTCCGTCTGTCCGTCTGTCTGTCAAGATCTTGGAAACGTGTAGAGGGTTCAAGCTGAAATTAAAACCGTATTCTCTACTCTGTGGTTACTTTGTGCTGTTAAAAACCTACCAACCCTCTAACTTTACGCAGTCAAAAGATATGGCTGTTTATGTCGCAAGTTTATACAAAACACTAGCTTGCTGCTAGCAACTAACTAAATACTGCCCTACTACACAGGGCAGGGTTAAGTATCATGATGTAAAGAAACACAAAAACTTTAGAATTGAAACAATAAACCTCTCACGGCCGAACATCACATAAAAATGAAAATACGACTGCTTCACTCCAACCCAGCTTTATATAATTGCCACAGCCTGATATTCATGTAACAGAGTAACAGAAAATCAATGGAGTCGTAATTGCAATCGTACGAATCGCACGAATCCGCACGATTGTATTATTATCATCTCATGAATGTGAATTTATTCGGGGCTGTTTGCAGCCTTTATTGCTTGGTTTTGGGTCACCCTTCGAAACGACTAAAATTAAAGAGGGGTGTGACTGACGCTTTCAAAAATTTGAGGTAGGTGGAAATAATCGATGACAGTTGAAGGACATTGAGTGAAAATTGCAGAGTTTTGTTTTATAAAAACAGGTCCATGCCAATTACCCAACTGACCTTTGAATAGGCGAGAATATAATATTTTCTAATTGCGATTCTATAACTAAAACCCAAGTCCTTGTGGTACCTCGAACCAAACCTCTGGGTATTGGGCACTGTGAGACGACTCCGAAGGGATGTTAGCAAAGCAGAGGAATCTGCTAGGGCCACCGCCTGTCAGGCTTGCGGGTTGTTCGAAAGAGATATCACGGCTTCGGAACATAAAGGGCAGAAGAGGGAACATGGGTAGGTTTTAGTCAGTAAAAGTCTGACGCTCCCCCAGTTTTAACCAGAGTGGGGAAAGTTATTTGACAATTGCCCACCCTCAAAAAAGGTCCTTGTGGTGGATTGCAGACAATTCTCTGAAGTCCTGTTGACCAGTATTAGTAGGGGAAAATGATATTTATGCTAATTTTAAATAAAATTAAACACAAAATACTCGCTCGTTTGAAGTCTTGGTATTTTCCACCAGGAATTTGTCAGTAGCTCATGTGACTTAAACTTATCTAGCAAAATAAAAAGAAAAGATTTAAGAAGATTTACTATTTGGTACATCTCTGCTGAAGGTGTGATGTTCTATTATGTAAACACAAACAGACAAGTAAACTTAGTACACGTTTCTCAAAGACCTATCAGTAGTACATTTCGGGTTTAACTGCTCACACACTGCGGTAAACCCGTGAAATACGTAGCTAATCACAGGATGACTGTACCTACCTACCTACCTACCTATTATAAATACATCGTAAACACTGGCCAGTCCAAGAGCTTAATCCCCACTCATGTCGCTGACATTTTCTCTGTGTTCCCTAGAGTGTCCACCATTTTGCTCTCTAGTAGTGACGCACAACCCGACCCGATGCTTTAGAGTATCCATACAATAGAATGAGATACTTGTACATCTTGGATAAAAACAAACAAATGCTTCGATCGATATTTGGATTGGTCATATTGTTCTAAATACTATGTTCAATCAATTTAATAGAAAAATAAAGGCGACACAAAAAGAGTACAAAACATTAAGTTTTGCCTAGATTCTTTTTAGGGATTCAATATTTACAAAGTGTCGATAAGAATGCTGAGGACGATTATACCATCCGATATCTGTGAATAAAATTGAAGTCATTTGATACTGTCCTGAATTCACGCGACTCAATTAACTAATATAATACGTGACACGACCATAACTGTGATGTCATGGGAGTGGCAAGTATGTCATAATTTCTGTGGATTCGGCAGGATAGTGTGTCAATTGAATTTGGTTTGATGCCCTTTATTAGGGACGGATTTAAGGTATATTTTTTCTTTTTTTTGCAATTGAAATACGCACTATTTTGTGATACATTATTGATTGTTATGATTTGCAGGTAAAAAAAATACAGGTCACTTATCAATCAGTTTAATTTCCTTGACATTTTCTGTGTTCTTTAGAGATATAAGCATTTTGCTGTCAAGTCACAGTTGGCTAATATAATACGTGACTCGGCCATTATCTTTATGTCATGAGCATGTGGCAAGTAAGTGTGTCATGATTTCTGAGGTTTTATCAGAATAATCTGTTAACTGAATTTGAGTTCATTGTCCTTTTAAAAGGTTAGTTTAAGGGTAGTTTTTCTTTTTCCGATTTTAATAGTAAAGTAATGGATTTGTAAACTAAATTGATTGTTGTCGTGTCTTTATGAGTTCAAGGTAATTATTTTATTTTTGGCGGTAAGAGCTGCTTTAGGTATAATTATGATGATTTAGGTTTTCTCGTTTTTGTTTTTACGAGTAAACTCGAGCTTAAGAGTATTTTATTATAGGCAGTAATTTAACCCCTTTTTCAGCATTAACTCGGAAGTTATCTCACTTCAAATTACTAAAAGTACTCCTTAGCGAAACCATCTTTCTTGACTTAGTTTTAGTAAGATTGAATTAAAAAATGGCTGTTTTCACATAAAATTAAACCTTGAAAATGTTGAGTGCTATCTATATATTTATTTTTCTAAGAAGAATTATACCCGCGAGAAAAATAAAACATTAATAACTTTGAGGCAATCTACACTGAACTCTTATTATAAAACAAAATCTTCGTAAATACGTTTTTTAAAGCTTGAATTGTTGAGCAAGTATAGAAAAGTTTCGGAAAAAATATCTTGAGGGAAATTCGCGCCCAAAAAGACGAAACCGCTTTAAGAAACTTGGAAGAAAAATGTGAATATTTCATAAAGTTTTTCGGGATTATGATACTTTTGTTACGCATCGTGCAAAGTGAAGAGAATTTACTTAATAAACTGTTGTTGGGGCGTACATTCTCGTCAACGCTCTACTGCCTAGAGGTCCTAATGAAGACACAGAAAGCACTCTATTTGATATTTTTTTCTTGGACAAAAAAGGCCGACGTGCAATTTCCTTTTTTGTAAATAGCTAAGTTTTGAAAGAACGTCACGTAATTGCCTTAGTAATACAAGAGATAGCTGAGTTTTAGATTGCTTACTTCTGTAGAAACAATTTTCCTCCTTCACGACTCGAGACACAATGCTTAGAAACTACTTTTTTAATATTATTAAAATACTGGCTGTGCCCAGCGGTTTGGTCCTCTTCTGAAGATGGCCTTAACACTTAGGGGAATGAAAAATAAATAACGACTGATTCTAATAACTACCGAATATACAAATACAATTTCATAAAAATCGGTGAAGCCATTTTGGGGGAGTATGGCAACTAAAACTGTGACACGAGTATTTTATAAGTGGAAAGAAAAAAAAATAAGATATGGACAGAGTCAGAAGTAGATATGTTTCGATCGGAATTGTCTGAATTTACGTATGAATTCGGCAGCACATTTTGTTGAATAATTTTATTCAGAACTTGTATGATTGTACACATGTTATTTTCACTTAAAAATTCTCAATTTTTTAATTCGACGATATTTAAGTTCAAGTTATAAATTTAAAGTTTACCCTACTTTTTTATTTACAGTGAATCCGAGGAAATGTCAACTGTTTCCATTTCTACATAATGTTTTTCAAATTATGTGATATTTCAATTAGATAAAGATAGTTGCTCTGTAAAGAGAACTGTAGGCCTACCATGACATGTTAAAGCAAAACTTATTCCACTGAGGGAAAGACATGGCGCTAGACACCCTGTATAGCTTTGTCTCTTTCCCTCAGTGGAATAAGTTCTGCTTCAAGACGTCATAGTAGGGTAGCTGTTGTCATAATGTTACGCACGTCCATTTTAAATTGAATTGTTCAAAAATATTTTTAGTTTTTTTATAGACATTTGTAATCCAGAAAGTGTACCTAACACGTTTTCACATAAGTTTTTCAATTAATTTTCAGAAATCATTTTTCAGATTACTCTATTCGATACATTAGATACTTACATACACTTACCATTAGTTTACCATATTCTACTCGTTCATTGAGCTGTAAAACTACGCTAGTACGAAATAATGATGTTTATGTCACAAATACGACTAGCGTCAGTTCTAAGTATAACATATTGAATGAAATGTATTGGTATGTAGTCGGATGCTACTTCATGCTTGAATAGTAAGTGAATCTGAAAGACGAATAGTTTAAAAAGGGGTAAAAAAAGACTAAGGATAATAATGGTTAAAAGGATTTGTACAATAATGCTCACTGTATCAGGCATTTATGCTCAAATCATGATGCTTATCATACTGTAAAATGGCCGATTAAATATTAAACGTTGCGAAATATCTAAGAATTGATTTGCTAAGTCAAACTTAGTTGCACATCGATATTTTAAATAGGTACACTTATAGCCAACATAAAGAGAAAAACATTGTGATACGTGTGAATAAAATGTCAGTACACATGGTGCCAAAATAATGTGACACATATGTTGTAGGCGTGTAAAACACGACGTCACCATCGATTTGCAAGTAAGTGTATTAGAAATAGTAATTTGGGGTAATGTGTTCTACTGTCTGTTGGTACTATTAAAAACTACAATCAAAGGTATACATGTGTGACAGTGAAATATTACTAGATAATGGACTCTCAGATGTCTGGTGTGAAGTATAAGTTCGAGTAGATGGTTGAAAATCTACAAGTACATGCTTAGTTTTATCCTGGAGCTTACTTTCTGACTGCGCTGTGAGACCTGGGAAATATAGCAATGCGTTAGTATAGGAGGATACTCTACATGTTAGTCTATTGGAAACAACATGTTTACATACTGGGTGTTATAAAACAGGTAGTTATTAAAGACCACAACAGTATTTACCACCCACAGGTTAAAAAATGAGTTGGATGATAATAATATAACAGCGGGTTCATTTAACCAGTGAAAAGGTTAATTGCTGAAATTGTGTGTCTAGTGCTACAAGATATACCTACTGTTTGAATACTTAAGATAACTAGTTTACACCGATACATCGAATGGTTGTAATTTCAAACTACACATTTTAGTATCTGTTATTCAAAAGTACACACTGATTACAAATCTGAAACTTAGATTCTGCCTTCCGTAGCAAAATACCAAAATCCTTTTTTATAAAATACACACCCGTTCACATAAACGGCACAGAGCGTGAATTATTAGCTACATCAGTCAACGGAACATCACTTACACGCTCCCGGATAATCGTCCACCAACGGTGAAATATTATCCGGATAACAATGAAAATAAGAAACATTGATGTACGGTGGGTCAATCAATCATGCAAGCCAGTGTCCTGTGCTGAATCAATAGATCAAATGTTTGTGATCCTTGTTCATTAATCACTGATCAAATGACCGCGTTCAATTGAAGTGTTGAAGAGGTTTGGATTGGTGTCGGGTGAGTTATTTTGGGCTGAAGTGTAATGCTTCGCACCAGCAAACCCGCAAAATATTTAAAAGCGAATAAAGAATCAAGAATCGAAAATAAATATTTAAAAAAATATTTATTTTCGATTCTTGCCCTTTCTTGTGGTTAAAATAATAATAATTGAATTGTATAATATCCTCTAGAATTTTACTTAGTTAAAAACCCCAGAGAAATAATAAAGAAACTGGAGGCTGGGGTTTCTAGTTAAAATGTTTCAATAAAATATTCTACCAATTACATTACCGCAGGGTTGCTTGGAAATAATTTCCGATTTATAGAGCTAGAAAGTATCTTAAAATATGAAAATATTAAATTAGCGTTATAAAATATAGCGGGAGAGAAGAAGTTACGATGTGCATTAGTTATTTTTCCCCTTTTCATCTAGCGTCGCTCCCTTTCTGGGATATGAAGCAGAAAATTTACTACTTTTCTCACTTTTTACTCCAAACAGTCTTGCTTGCTTGCCAGATTATATCTGGAAATACGTGACTGGAAAGAATTTCCAATGTAAGGAGTCAGTCAAACCGGTAAGGATAAATGCACCTCCAGGAGTCCCAATACGCGGGTCTACCGTGAGCAATGGGTAGCTCACCGTCGCCGTCGGCCCGTCTAGTGAATATTTTTTCAGAGTGATTAAAATCATTCGTACTCGTCAGTGGTCTATTCAAAGGTTCGACAGTTTGTTACAACATGCCAATCCATATTATTCGAAATTCATAAATTCGAATAACATTTTTTAGGGATCCGTAATTCAAAAGGAATAAACGGAACCCTTTGATAACTTGAGAGCACTTTGTTGTCCGTGTGTCTGTCTGTCAAGACCCCGAATTAAAGGATCTTGACAGACGCGTGGAGGTATCGAGTTGAAATTATAAAGATGTAGGTACTTAATAAGTCTATGGTCCCCTAGAGCTGCGGAAAACCCCTCTAAGACTGTGCAGTGCAAAGATATGGCCGTTTATGTCACAAGTTTTTACTGAACGCTCGCGGCCTCGGTGCGCGAGTCCGACTAGTACTTGACTGGTTTTTGGATACGTTTATAATTTGAGTTGGTTTGCAAGATACTTGAGTCTTTAAATTATGATATTGTAGCAAATAATTATTAACCGTTTTCATATAGAAATATTAACTGTCATACTTCCAAAAAGCAAAAATCTGGTTCAAATAAATAGTTTCTAAAAATATCCGGCTGTGTACACACGTCTAAATCTGAATTTGATAAATATTTATTAAAATGTATTCAAATTCAAGAATAAACGTCGAATGACGTTTGCAGTGTTTCGCTTATTGGATCCGGGAAGTGATTGGCACTTTCACTATTGGACGCATTGAATTTAAATTTCGAATATATTTTATTAGATCGAATGAGTAAGGAGTTTTGTTTATTCAGATATTCGATTTTTGATTTGAATTTAAAATGTTTTATAATTTTGGTACTTGTTTTACATTCAATTATTAAACTAGAAAAAAGTTTAAGCGACGTTAATGTTTTGCAGCGTTTAGGTATGAAAAAAACCCATATTTGCTTGATTTTAAATGTGTATAAATATCGTTTTTCATAATTTCCAGTCCAATCACAATAAGGGGAACATTTGCACAGGTCTCTTCTCATCCAGTATAAACAAACTTGACCGGCAACATATAAAACATTACGCCAATATGTCAAAAGTTCCATATGTGGTGGAGCCACCCTTTTGTGCCTCAACGTGACTTATCACATTTTACTTTCCACCGAACGTGTTTCCCTTTCTTTGTGTACGATTTACGAGAGAACCTTTAATAGAATATTTATAGTTTTTCCATAAAGCAATGTATGAAAATACAACGAGGGTACTGAGAGTGTCCTAAATTTTTCATTATTGAATATTCCTGTGAAAATTGAGTCGAGTAAAACAACTACTACACTACAACAACTCCTTAAATCAAAATAATTTTACAAGTTCACAAACATAAACGGTTTTTCCGTGTCTGATTTAGAAGTAGCAAAAAAATATGTCTCCATTATTAATCCGATAAGGGCGATTTCTGTATGAGTCGTTTCATATTTCATCGTAGCAGAGAGTTGTCTGAGAATGACAGGTATAAATGCCACAGCACACGTTCCGCGCCGGACGCAACCGACAATTGACATGTTCGGTTTACAAACGCGCAGATAATTCACCTGGGCCTGTCATAGACACACGGTTGCGATGAAGTGTGAGTGGACCATAAAACTGAGGACTAACAAAAAAGGTTTTTAGCCGAGAATTTACTGAACAATATTTTTAATGTACCTGCACTGTACACTTGTACAGTCAGCTTATTCAATTGTAGATTTACCCTAATCCAGGCACATATCATTTGTAAATTTTACCTTCTCTCTTTCTTTACTTTTGTTTTGTCTTTTTTATGTAATGTAGATACTATTTTTCTGAATAGTTTTTATTTACTTTGTAGCAATAAGTATAAGTAATCGAAAACTTTCATAAAAAAATACTTTTGAAATTCGAGCGTTTGATGTTGGAAGAATTCAAAATACAATAACGAACAGGTTTAATGACCAACTTTGTCTGTTTCTCCTAATTTAATCTTGAAATTATTCTCAGTGTTAAGTACATTTATATTTAGCCCAAGAACCTAAATCTAAACCGTCCCGAACAAAACATCCTTCAGTTAATTTCTTAAGACTTGGCAACACAATAAACAGTGGGTCCCAACATTTTCTAAGAGGGTACCACTTTTAAGGAGGGAGGACCCTATAATTAACACATTGTAACCCCGTTTAAGTATCTCTGTAGATCTGGGGTAAAATACGTTATTAAGGTCTTCAGAAAAGCATTTTTTTACGTTCAAGTTAAGAATTCAATAAGTTAATGATTAAAATAGAAACTATGTTGTTACTTAAATGAAAAATGCGCGCTCTTGAGCAAGTTTTACATCGATGAACTAACTTTACATTTTATAATGAAATTGTTTTGGCGATAGTCTATTTTATAACCTTGATTTACTAGGAGGAGGTTGATTGAATATGGGCTTGAACTAATTTGTCTCATTAATGCTTTTCAGGATTAAATAATGTCAAAAAGAAGGAGCTTCCCATCGGGCGAGAGGCGAAAAATAATATTTTCATCCCACCATTTCGGAAATAGTATTTTTAATCTTCAATATCTGAGTGGAAAAGCCGTTTTTATTCTCTAGAGGATAAAGTAAATTGAATTTAGAACATCGTGTGCACTAAGTTTGTGAATTAAAAAAAACATTAAACCGATTTACTGCTACCTCTATGGTGCCGAATATATCATACAATTTTTTTTTAATTTGTTAAAAACTCAGACTCGGAACCTTCTTGGTGTTTTTTCAATTTGCTTTGTACGCGGTTCTTTACGCGGCATTATTTCACGTCATTGTTTAACCTTATATTAAAAACAAGAAACTTGAAAACAAGTGAAAAATATTATTTATTATAATTTAAAGATTATTCTGTAATACTTACCTGTCATAATGTAGTAATTAATACCTAAACTGAAATAAAAGTGTACCTATCTTGTGATTGTAAACGTTTTTTTTTTTGCATTTAGTCATTTCCTCGCTGAGGTGGAATGAAAAGTTACGTGTTGCACTCGAGTGCAAAGATTTTTCACCTCGTGCTCTTTTGATTCCCTCGCTAACGCTCAGGATTCTAATTTTGAATCACTCGCTGCGCTCGTGATTCAATTTTAGAATCCTTCGCTTGCTCGGTCATCAAAATTGAACACGCGTTTAAAAAGCAACTTTGCACTCTTGTATAACAAATAACTATTTCGTACCACTTGCTCAAAAAAGTGACATTCTATGCCACGAAAAGCGAACATAACAATAGTCATTTTTAATCTGTCAAAAACAGGGAAAGAAAATTGTACTGAATTTCATTCATCCCCTAGGGAGAGAATGTGATTTAAAATTGGAATATTGGACTACTGAACTACATCTGTGTTTACACCATTGAGTTTGTAGGTATATAAAACATTAAGCATCTTTTTAAAAAGGAACACGCAATTAATATGCAGTTATAATTATTAAATAAAATTACCAAAACCGACGAGGTCATATGAGCTTGATGCCTTTGCTTTTCCGACAAAACGTATTAGTCTAGGAATTTGCCGCGATTTTGTTTTCTTCAAATACATAAACGTTAAGTTTATTTTTATAAATAAGTTAATGTTCTAAAAATACATTGTTATTTACAATTACACAAATGTCACGGACACATGTTAACCGTAAAGACAACATTTGAAAAATTATGTTACAACTCTAGAACGAATGACATTCAAATTTTGTTTTTTTTTTTTTCTGCAAACCTTATTTTGTTCCACAAAGTGACCTCCAAAGTGCTCAAATTTCGCCACTTCAACTAACATTTTTTATGAGTCCGAAGGATGATCCTCAAACTCATAAAAATAAAAGAAGAATTTAAACTTGAACCGAGAAGTTTGCAGAAAAGTTTTTTTATTTTTCATCCGACCAAAACAAGTAAAAATGTATGGCGGAGGAAAATTGTGACCCTATCAGAATTTCCCTTTTTATTGCTTGTTAGAAGTTTCCAACGATCCAAATATGGTTCGTTTTAATACAATTCTGGGTTAAGTAATAAAGGCTGCGTATCGAAGTTATGTACTGTGGGTTATGAGATAAAGTTAGAAAGATGGGGTGATAACTGCCTGCCCGCGGAAAAGTCTACCTTAAAGAATTTTTTGGGAGCTTGATTTTAAGGTGTGATGTGTTCTTTGGCGTTTCAGGTTCAGTAAAATGACTTTATTATTATTTCAGGTCTGTATAGTAAGCGTATTTAAAATATAAAAGGTTTTAAAAAGCTTTGTTTTTTAAAAAATATGAATTAATTTAAACATCATATTATATCTGTTCATATTCCATATATTTCATTTAATCACTTGGTAAATTCTAAATTTATTATCAAAAACCTCTTAGGATTAATCAGTGAGCTGGGATCCCGGTTATACAATATGTTTGGTCATGCGATATTCTAGATACTTATGTAAAGAGTGTTTTAATATACTATTACGCTACACACTTGGGTCTAATTCTCTTCCCCGCTTTTATGCAGCCATTTTGAGATATTCTCTATACGCGTACAAAAAATAATCATACCTCTCAAATTAAGAAATGATGAGCATACATTTTCGTAAATTTTGAAAACCAAATCAAAATTAAATTTGCAAATTAACGAAAGTTTGGTAAACTTTTTGTGAAAAAAAAATGGTAGTTTTTTTTAATCAATAAATTTTAGTACTAGATTGTTTGTTATATAATTAAACAGAATATCGCTAGTCCGTGACCTGGCCCATTGTATATAGAGTTTAAGAGAGGTTTATTATATTTATTTACAAAATGCAATATGGCGATACTTTGAAATAAACCAATTGTCTTGAAATCTTTGTTTCACTTCTCATTACCCGAAATTAAAAAAAACAAACAATGTACAAATAATATTTCTTACAAAAGGACCATTTTAGTATCAAGTGCGTTAACCTTAACGCTGCGTTCCCAGAACTAAAAGCTACTTACTTACGTTAATTCAGTATAACACGTTTACATTTACAAAAGTAAATGAAAACATATCGCTGGGTACAGCCATCCATGCACGTTAATTTAGTCCTTTTAGCAGAGTGGTTCATACTCTTGTTTGTACCGAAACGGGCGAACTGTCAAAAGACAGTCCTTATAAACACAACACGTTATGAGTGCAAATTTTAGGCTAATACCACCCCGCCTGCCAGGGTTGCCAGTTGTTTGAAAGAGATGCCACGGCCCCGGAACATAAAGGGCAAAAGTAGGAACACTAAGGACTTGACTAATTTAAACCCACCCAGTGTTTTAGTCAATACAAGTCTGACACTCCCCTTTGTACCGCCCGAAGGGGGGAAGTTATTTGATGATTTCCCATTCGCAAAAAAAACCACCCCTTAATTTTACAAAAAAATGTGGAACATGTGGTATTTTTATTGCAAAACTAGTACTTCATCATCTAAACATATATTATTTCAAAAGACCAACACAAAGATACAGTAGAAACGTACATATCAGTCATTTCAAATTACTCGCTATTCTACGTCTGATGTAGGAAAAAATTCCCTCTTCATGAAAATATTAATTATGGCAGAAATTATCAAAGGGGAAGAAAAAGCCTTTGGCCTGGGGAAAATTGGGATGTCCGGGGGAGTCGGCATTATAATAATTCCGCAATTTTCTTAATTAAATTCAAATAATTGTTTCAGCATGATCCGGGTGTGAAGGCGGGACTTGTAATAAGAAGTTGAGAATGAGAAAGTACATGTTGCTAAGATGTCGTAAATCCATTTATCTAAATCTGTATAAAACAGAGTCTACGCTTGATATTTGGTGACATAGGTCTATAACTTTCACATTTATCATTTAACCTGTGATATGAATCTGTGATTTAATTTAGATTCAAATTAAGTTGCTTTTAACAAGGCAAGTGGGTACAAAGTTGGTTTTTGGTTGCGTGGATACTAAAATATTTGTTTTTGCAATAGATATGTTAGTTTAAATTGCTTTGATAGTTTTATTGGACGATTTATGTGAAATATACCAATCGGTAACTTACTTTGTCTGAATGTAATGTTATTGGGTTAACATTTACATAAACTTAGTGGCTACATCGTTCTTTATGAAAACATTAAATCGTCATGTCTAATGGAATTCATTTACTATCGTAAAAATGTTCTTACCTTACAAACACATATAACATAACGCTTCGCTAAACATTTCACGTGTACTAAACCGTCTTAACCCTGACAACGCGATGCTACAACATAGTAAGCCCCGCAATATCTACATCGCATGCAACGTTGTAAATTCACAGCAACTATGACATCAACTTTATGTCGGCACGCAACGACAAAATAGCGTCAATACAGTTCGAAAGTCGTTAACAAACACGGTGCACTAATATTGTTGTTTGTATTATGCTAATAACTTGACAGTTTAAAGGAGATTTTTAATGTTAAAATTGTGTAACTAATCTTTGAGGAATTTGCTAGTTTTATAAATAATATGGATTAGGAATGAATAAAAAAAAACAGAATTGTTTAAAGTGTTGCAGGCGTTTGCAGAAATATTATTATTTGCCACTCTTCAATTTGTAATTTCAAAATCGTTTATACAATACTCACTATCAAAATAAACACCCATTCAAACAATTAGATTACAAAAACGACTCCACGACCGAAATGTTCTAGCATCGAGAGGTAACATTTATAGGAATAGAATTGCAGAGTTTATTTAGCTGGGCTAGCTGAGCCATTAGTAAATGTATCAACACTCAATATATTTGCTGAACGGATAAACCCAACCATATGTTACAAGTCCATATAAATACTCACCTTCCCGATAAAAATATCCATTCCCGTACTCGTGGAAGGTAGAACAAATGTGCTGCTATGGCCGTATCTCGCTTTTGTTCAATTAAAAGGAGAACAATTGGAGCTTCTTGTGCAATTACTGGTATTGGGTAAAAGTAAGCGGGGTGAAACAATAGGGTTAAGTGGAATGTAGACAATTTGCTGAAAGGCGTTTTTCTTTATTGGAATTTGAAATCGAATTATTTTATTAGACGTTAAACAAATTAAGAATCTAGTTGACCATTTTTTTTACTGTCTTACATATAATTATGTCTTTTTTAAATGTATTTAAAGGTTGTTTGTGTATGAATATTTATACGAAAAGTTAACTCGAATTTGTTGAAACTTCTCTTTAATTCAATATTTGTCGTGTACTGTCTAATGAGTAAATGGCGGAGTTTGCAAATTGTTTGCTAGTTTTATTCGGCTCACCCAAGTTTAATTGAACCAACAGTACGACCGTGTTTATTATTTTCATATACATTTTCATAAATACGTCTCTTTGGTAATTATAATAACGGTATGTAAACTCAATTATTCATAAGATTTATCGTTGACCCCTAACATCAGCATTGAAAAAAGAATAAGCAAATAAAATAGACGTTTAAGCAGGGATAGTTTTAATGTGCGGGTTGTTCGAAAGAGATACCGCGGCCCGGAACATCGTTATGTTCCGGGTTTATGGGCCGCGGTAAAAGAAAGAACATGAAAGAAGAAGGTGGGAAGCCAGTACAAGTCTGACACTCCGCCCCGCTCGGCCCAGAGCGGGGGAAGCAGGAGGGGGGCATATGGGAGTTCGTAACGATTTTATTGAAATTGTTTATTCTAGTATTTGTACTTTTCTTTCTGAAATAACATTTCATTGTTCTTGTTAATTGTCGGAAGTAAACAAGTGAAAATCATTTCCTGCAACTCGTTATTTACCGGTTAAAAACAACCCGACTCTACAGATTAAAGTCCAATGCCTTTAATTACCAATTTATCACCCTTTAATATATTTTAAAGCTGAAACAGTCCGTAAATAAACGCCAACTCATTTAAAATGGCGCGCAATTTTTAGTGAAAACGAAACGCTTTGTCGACAGATATAGACGGAGGGCGGGGCCAATGTGCGCTTTGGAAAAATCTCCATTCAAGGGAAAATGAAGGGTGCTCCACTCCAAAACTGATGACGTGTAAAAAGCTGATAGAGCCATCGGGGGTTCATTTAAATGTCGCGAATGGGATGAGAATCTCTCAAGCTTTTGTATAATGTTGAGGGATAACCGCAGTTTGGGTGACGCGATTGTATCTTTGGCGAAGATTTTTAGGAGTTCATGGGATTTTTGGCTTGTGTAAATGTGATGCGATTACGTAAAACGAACCCATTTTATGTTATTATCAGTAAGGTATCTGATGTCATTATATTTTAGTGGTTTATTTTGAGATATTGCAAAATTAATCACAGATTAACTAATAGCATAACTATGTGATACTAAGTATAAGTTTTTTTTGCAAAAAATCTTATAAAATACCTCCTTTTTTAAAACTCATCATTGACTTATAACATTTTAAATTAAAGCATGTTTCCTTAAAAAGTAACGAAGTTCGCAAGTAATAACAAACTATACATTATTTACGATGGAACCGGTGAACGAATTCACTTACAAATATTGACTGGGGAGCCGGAGCGGAGTCGCGACAATCTTTCACGTCCCTACACTACCGGTTGTGTTGCCAACACCAATAAGTCACGGCCTGAATAAAAAAATACGAACGCTACATGAGTGATTGAATTCGAATTCGAATTTTGAATCACACGGTTTGAATAATTGAGGTTCTATCTATAGTTTGAATGTTGAAATTTTTTTTTGTCACTTTAGCACATTTTTAATAATGCGACAGTAACTATCGTTCTTTAGATTTGTATACCATACCTTACATGTTGAGAAAATTTTGCATAAAAATACGCTACATGACGCATCCTGCTTTCTGTTTAATGGTTTCGTTGACTCTAATAGACATTTTTGAAGTTATACTTCTTTTGGCGCGATGGAGAAAAATGATGAGAGTGATTTGCGCGCGCACAGCGACATCGTGAAGTTAGTTATAGGTGTTCTAGTAACTATGTTCATGTTGTATATTCTAGTATTTTTATATTTAGAACACGTGTTTCATAATAAATAAATATTCTTTTGGTGTTTTTATTAAGCTATTGCATAGCTTTTAAATCTAATTTCACATTCCAAACTACCCTTGCCGAGGTTTAGAAATGGATGGGTAACCACAGCGGGCCAGGTTAAGCAACCATTGCCAAGGTTTGGAAATAGATGGATTATCACACGGGGACTGGTTAAGCAACCTTTACCAAGGTTTAGAAATGGATGGGTTACCACACATGACAAGGGGACAGGTTAAGCAACCCTTGCCGAGTTTTGGAAATGGATAGGTTACCACACAGAGCCAGGTTAAGCAACCTTTGCCAAGGTTTGGAAATGGATGGGTTAACACACGGGGACAGGTTAAGCAACCCTTGCCGAGGTTTGGAAATGTATGGGTTACCACAGTGGGCCAGGTTAAGCAACCCTCACCAAGGTTTGGAAATGGATGGGTTACCACACGGAGCCAGGTTAAGCAACCTTTGCCAAGGTTTGGAAGTGCATGGGTTACCACACGGGAACAGGTTAAGCAACCCTTGCCAAGGTTTGAAAATGGATGGGTTACCACAGTGGGCCAGGTTAAGCAACCCTTGCCAAGGTTTGGAAATGGATGGGTTACCACAGGGGGCCAGGTTAACCAACCCTTGCCGAGGGTTGGAAATGGATGGGTTACCACAGGGGGGCAGGTTAAGCAACCCTTGCCGAGGTTTGGAAATGGATGGGTTACCACAGGGGGCCAGGTTAAGCAACCCTCACCAAGGTTTGGAAATGGATGGGTTACCACACGGGGACAGGTTAAGCAACCCTTGCCGAGGTTTGAAAATGGATGGGTTACCACAGGGGGCCAGGTAAAGCAACCCTTGCCGAGGTTTGGATATGGATGGGTTACCACAGTGGGCCAGGTTAAGCAACCCTCACCAAGGTTTGGAAATGGATGGGTTACCACACGGGGACAGGTTGAGCAACCCTTGCCGAGGTTTGGAAATGGATGGGTTACCACAGGGAGCCAGGTTAAGCAACCCTTGCCGAGGTTTGGAAATGGATGGGTTAGCACACGGAGCCTGGTTAAGGTTTACACCAAAGAAGTATAACTTCTAACGCGTGTACATAAGTACACACACCCCTTTTTTTTAATATATTTTGCTCTCATTTATATTGCCAAGTTTGAAGCCAATCTCCATTCTATCTTGGATGTGTAATCCGTTTTTCAGGTATTTGAAGTTAGAGCTGGCAATACCGGTACTGCGGCAGTATTTCCACGCGCGGCGGTTATTTGGTAAACTTTGAACTGTGCCATTGTTCCCTCGGTGTCAAGTGGAACCGTTTAACAATACAGATGATTACAGAAACGGTATAACGGTGGGTGTGGGCTGTTGTGACAGTTATTAAATCAATTTATTTTTTAATGTGGCAAAATTTAGAAAGTTAAGTCAGCGATAAACGGATTACTTAATTTACATTTTTGTGTTAGCCGTCGCTTTTATTGGGTTGTTAAAATGATTCCTTTTCAATTAATCTGCTTGGTGCAAGGGTTCTTTCAGAGTTATACACACAGATAGCTGTTTTGCAATTCATTCACAGATATGAGGAGTAAACTTTCCACTATTTCTGCTAGCGTATGAGAGTAACTATTTCAACTTTCAAAAAATGTGGCCGCATTTTTTAGTACCTGCCCGAAACTTGATTTAACGCAAGGTGTACTAAAACATAACATCGCGCCTGTGATTCCCGAATGGTAAGGCAGAGGTCTACTTAATAGTAGACTCACATTTCGCTAGTTGTTTTAAGCCCCATATACTAAGTGGCGAGCCTATTGCTTTCAACCTACCATAAATCCAGACTACGTGGCTGCTACAGATAAATTCCTGATTGAAAAACCCAATGAAACTTTATCCGACCAAGGAATGGAACCTAATACCTTATGCTCAGCAGACGCGCTTGCGACCACTAGACCAACGGTCTACTCAAAATTGAAGACAATGTCGACTAAAACCTACCTACTCGAAAAAATATTATAAAACGTAATTTTCAATAACGTGTGATACATATTTCATAACAGAATATAATGTGCTATAATTGATGTATTATTAATACCTATAAAGCATCAATGAAAGCCAACTTAATTGAATTAGTAAAAGGCTTTAATTACATTCCATTAAATTATAATTGTGAGAGTCACGCCATTCGGGATATGGATAGCAATTATGTTTGGAACGTGTCTCATTGAATATCATTTATAGTTATTTACATTTTTTTTTACTGTGCCAATGTTACTGGCCATCTAATCTGGTCAGCTGCGCGGAAAAGTTTTCATCCTTTAATACACGATGTCACTTAACTCTTTTCACAAACATTTTATCCCTTATTTTTTTGCGAATGGAAAATCATTAACCGTATAGTTTGGTATGGACCCCTTCGGGGGCTCGACATTCAAACCTCCGCTGGCTCGGTACTGGCCCCGAAAGGGGTCGGACATTTAAGTCATATGACCTCCTCATTATTTTTGTAAATATTTTATTTTCTGGTTAATAAATAATATGGGTGTGCATTCATTAAGATAATAGAATAAAAAACTCATATGTAAACGTCATTAGAAGTTCTTTAATTATTGAGGAAGTTTCTTAATTAAGTCTTATAAAATCCAAATGCGTAAATTACGATCATCGCCATTTTGATGGCAGTGTAGGGCGACGCTAAAAATCATAAAAAAATAGGTTTTCGGACATTTAAACTCCACATTATTGGGCATGATTAACGTGTCCTTTTATTACGTGAAGAAATCATTCGTAATTGAACTTATATTAGTAGTGGTAATGATACATTTTGAAATCTAAAGTCGTAGTTTCGCGCCAATCGTGCTTGTTTACATATTTAATTCCACATTATATCATATATTCACGAATAGATTCTATAACAACTGACACAAATATCATTTCAAATATTATAAATAACATGACAATGCCCAGATCTTATCGTAATTTGCAATAATAGGACCAATAACACGGAATATTCATAACCACTACTAAATTCACTTTCGAAATTGACGTCCATTTCTTTTTTTTTTATTTTGTGATGTGTAAATACGATTATTTCAATCGATTATTTTCTTGTAAATCAATCAACTCGAATAATTAAATTAAGGAATATCAGAAATTGATAGATGAAAATAAAAATTAATTTTGTAATACGTGTAAAATACTATAAATATTGATTATAATATTTTTTACGCCACTAAAACCGATTCAAAAACAAACAGTACAAACTGATCTATGGCTAAATTCGCGCCAATTTTATTTTCAGATAAAAATTCAAAAAAGGAATGCGCTCGCTGTTCAAATTAAAATTAAAATGTTTATTTGCCATTTTATTAATAATTTGGTTTTATACCTACTATTTGAATGTGAATTGCAAATAGAACTAAATAAGGTTGAATATAGAACGCGCCAATTATGATCTTGGTAAGCACATTAAAAAAATCAGCTAAGATAAATTACATTTGTTCGACAAAATTGTTTGGTTGGATTGGTTATTTGAAAAGCGTATTCATTCTTTCCTAAAACATGGCTCGTAGGCCAAAGTGTTCTTGGAGTGGAAGCCTTGGGGTAAAAATGGCCTATAGAGGAAGAGCACAATTGAGATGGAAACACGACACCAAGAAAACTCCTGGTTCAAAATGAGTCCATTTTGAACCTGGATTTTTCTTGATGTTGTGTACCGGGGTTTTTTTTGGGTGGGAAATCGTCAAATAACTTCCCCCGCTCTGGGCAAAACGGGGGGGAGTGTCAGTCTAGTACTGACTAAAACCCACCCATGTTCCTTCTATTGCATAACCCTGACACTCCCCCCCGCTTCGTCTAGAGCGGGGGAAGTGAGGCGCTCCTCAAACCAAGCCAGCCACCGCGGGAGACGCTACAGGCATCGGGCGTCAGGCGTCGGGTGTCTATATCAATATTTTAAGGCCCCGATGTGTGCTGTACTGCGGAGGCATGGCTTTCTAGGTGCGGTACGGTATAGTTGTGCCAGCTGGGGTGCCTGACTAGTTACCTACAGAATTAACATGACCTCCTACAAAAATGGCCGCCATTTTCATTCATCGTCATTCAAGAAAACAGCCAAAATCTTTTACCGCGAAACCGTTTGACAGCAAAATGTACAGACGCCTGCAGGTCAAGCTACCCGAAGCTGTCAATTTTTCCCAATCAACCTTGAACCTAATACTTTAGAAATAAAGTCGAAAATCTATCAAAGAAATCTGACAGATTGTAGTAGCTTGATGTGCATGCGTCTGTACCTCAAATCTTGGCGCATAAGAAAATAATTATAGCATAACAAAAAAGCACGTGACAAAATGTTGTTGTCTTTCTTTTCTTATAGATATCATAGATATTTGAACAACTATAATATCAATAGTAGAAAAATATGCAATCTCCATTCCGTAACTCCATTCAGGTAAATTCCTCAATGGTCCCAAAACTTTTTTTTAAAGTTTACTCCATTTCGATTATCGATTAGGTTGAATGCAACTTTTTAATCGTAATGATGAAACTTAGATTTACGGTCAGCACTAAGAAATGTCATGTTGCAACACAGTTTTTAGTATTTTTTTGTCGAGATTTGTATCGTGTTTTATTTTGAATTTTTATGTAAAATGGCAGAAATAAGAATGCAGATGGAATGTCACTGTTTTTATTTTGGATTTCCGATTTTATTATCAAAGGGTTGTCTTGTGTATGTGCATTATTTCCAGCGTTTTTAAAGTACCTAATTTTTGGAAGGGTGTAAAAATATGTATTTTACACACATTTTACAATAGATTGACGCTGTTTTATCGACCTTATGAGGTTTTTGGAAATATAAACCTCAAACTTATCACATGATACAGCCCCGGTGACTTATGTTTAATAACAAAATTGATTGCTGTAAATTGATGAAAATTCTTGAATTTCATGACAATTCGCGTCACCCTACCGATTCAGCTGATGTGTCATGTGTCAAAATCCTGTCGTGCAGAGTGGTTAAATAACTTCCCCCTTTCTTTCTCCGAATCGGGGGAGAGTGTCAGATTTTTCCGACTAAAACTTACCCATGATTCTTCTTTTGCCCTTTATGTTCCGGAGCGGTATCTCTTTCAAACAACCCGCAACCCTGGCACACATTTTACCTCCGACACCTCATCCAACCAAACCAATAAAAATCAATCGAAATGTTCACTTAATCCTAAATGGGTACTTAAATTAAAAAAAGGCCGAGAAAAGATGCATAGTTCGAGTTATTCGTTTCCTATGGAGAAGACTTGTAAAAAAACTACATAAATAATAACAACTACAACTCCTTTAAAATTACCACACTTGTGATAAAAGGTTTTCTTTTAATTTCGCTTAGTAGTCCGCGGTATATTTATGTATACAATAATATGTAAAAACAAAACTGGCCATAAGCGAGTCAGACTCGCACACCGAGGGTGTTGTACAACCTTGCGACGCGTAGACTTAGGTGGTTGATCACTGCACAAAGGGAGTACAGCGTTGAGTTTATGGTTTTAATTTAAGCTCGATACCTCTACGCGTTCCCGAGATAAAGGCACGTCTTTGTCTTGACAGACAGACGGACGACAAAGTGATCCAGTAATGGTTCCGTTTTTTCCTATTGTGATACGGATCTCTAAAAACGAAAAAAAAATTCAGATGATGAAGTGTATTTTAAGTTCCAATAAATTACAAAATAAAGCCAGACACTATAATACATCGTCAAACAATCGATAACAATAATTCAAAATTGAGTAAACACAATATCGAGAATACCCTTCTTATTAAAATTCACAAAGGCTCTTCACTAAATTATTCTGTTTATTAACTAACTATTCACTTTGGGACGTACCAAAGCGCCGTAATGCCTGAACACTTTAAACAGAATTCTGCGTAATTGAAAACATGGCGATCGATCGCAATATATTTAAGACAGCAGGTCTATTGTTGTTGGCTAAGCTAACACGAGTTCGTTCTTGTTGAACGTTCGAATTTTACATTTAAATTGATTGGTTGTTTAGCGAATTTGTTTTCATTTAATATGTGGTATGTATCTTTAACGTTGTTAATGTGAAGAGTAGGTACATATACGATCAAGGTAAATTGTATATGGATCTCCAATACGGGTTAGACATCATATTTTTAAGTACCCACAGTTTAATCAACAAATTAAATATATTCTATTCCATTGATATCATGGGAAAGTATTAAAACTAGTTCGCCATCTTTGGGAACACGTTATTAGATTAAGAATGCATTGTCATTTAACCGTATAGTTCGGTACGGACCCCTTCGGGGGCTCGACATTCAAACCTCCGCTGGCTCGGTACTGGCCCCGAAAGGGGTCGGACATTTAAGTCATATGACCTCCTCATTATTTTTGTAAATATTTTATTTTCTGGTTAATAAATAATATGGGTATGCATTCATTAAGATAGTAGAATAAAAAACTCATATGTAAACGTCATTAGAAGTTCTTTAATTATTGAGGAAGTTTCTTAATTAAGTCTTATAAAATCCAAATGCGTAAATTACAATCGTCGCCATTTTGATGGCAGTGTAGGTCGACGCTAAAAATCATAAAAATATAGGTTTTCGGACATTTAAACTCCACATTATTGGGCATGATTAACGTATCCTTTTCTTACGTGAAGAAATCATTCGTAATTGAACTTATATTAGTAGTGGTAATGAAACATTTTGAAATCTAAAGTCGAAGTTTCGCGCCAATCGTGCTTGTTTACATTTTTAATTCCACATTATATCATATATTCACGAATAGATTCTATAACAACTGACACAAATATCATTTCAAATATTATAAATAACATGACAATGCCCAGATCTTATTGTAATTTGCAATAATAGGACCAATAACACGGAATATTCATAACCACTACTAAATTCACTTTCGAAATTGACGTCCATTTCTTTTCTTTTTTTAATTTTGTGATGTGTAAATGCGATTATTTCAATCGATTATTTTCTTGTAAATCAATCAACTCGAATAAATTAAATTAAGGAATATCAGAAATTGATAGATGAAAATAAAAAATAATTTTGCAATACGTGTAAAATACTATAAATATTGATTATAATATTTTTTACGCCACTAAAACCGATTCAACAATAAACAGTACAAACTGATCTATGGCTAAATTCGCGCCAATTTTATTTTCAGATAAGAATTCAAAAAAGGAATGCGCTCGCTGTTCAAATTTATATTAAAATGTTTATTTGCTATTTTATTAATAATTTGGTTTTGTACCTACTATTTGAATGTGAATTGCAAACAGAAATAAATAAGGTTGAATATAGAACGCGCCAATTATGATCTTGGTAAGCACATTAAAAAAATCAGCTACGATAAATTACATTTGTTCGACAAAATTGTTTGGTTGGATTGGTTATTTGAAAAGCGTATTCATTCTTTCCTAAAACATGGCTCGTAGGCCAAAGTGTTCTTGAGTGGAAGCCTTGGGGTAAAAATGGCCTATAGAGGAAGAACACAATTGAGATGGAAACACGACACCAAGAAAACTCCTGGTTCAAAATGAGTCCATTTTGAACCTGGATTTTTCTTGATGTCGTGTACCGGGGTTTGTTTTTTGGGTGGGAAATCGTCAAATAACTTTCCCCGCTCTGGGCAGAACGCCCCCCCGTTCGTGTCAGACTAGTACTGACTAAAACCCACCCATGCTCCTTCTATTGTATAACCCTGACACTCCCCCCAGCTTCGTCTAGAGCGGGGGAAGTGAGGCGCTCCTCAAAACAAGCCAGCCACCGCGGGAGACGCTACAGGCATCGGGCGTCGGGCGTCTATATCAATCTTTTAGGGCCCCGATGTGTGCGGAGTCCCTGTCCGTCTAAAACAAGGCTCTACTGCGGAGGCATGGCTTTCTAGGTGCGGTACGGTATGGTTGTGCCGGCTGGGCTGCCTGACTAGTTACCTACAGAATTAGCATGACCTCCTACAAAAATGGCCGCCATTTTCATTCATCGTCATTCAAGAAAACAGCCAAAATCTTTTACCGCGAAACCGTTTGACAGCAAAATGTACCTCAAATCTTGGCGCATAAGAAAATAACTATAGCATAACAAAAAAGCACGTGACAAAATGTTGTTGTCTTTCTTTTCTTATCGATATCATAGATATTTGAACAACTATAATATCAATAGTAGAATAATATGCTATCTCCATAGGTAAATTCCTCAATGGTCCCAAAACTTTTTTTTAAAGTTTACTCCATTACGATTATCGATTAGGTTGAATGCAACTTTTTAATCGTAATGATGATACTTAGATTTACGGTCAGCACTAAGAAATGTCATGTTGCAACACAGTTTTTAATATTTTTTGTCGAGATTTCTATCGTGTTTTATTTTGAATTTATATGTTAAATGGCAAAAATAAGAATGCAGATGGAATGTCACTGTTTTTATTTTGGATTTCCGATTTTATTATCAAAGGGTTGTCTTGTGTATGTGCATTATTTCCAGCGTTTTTAAAGTACCTAATTTTTGGATGGGTGTAATAATATGTATTTTACACACATTTAACAATAGATTGACGCCGTTTTATCGACCTTATGAGGTTTTTGGAAATATAAACCTCAAACTTATCATATGAAACAGCCCCTGTGACTTATTTTTAATAACGAAATTGAATGCTGAAAATTGATGAAAATTCTTGAATTTCATGACAATTCGCGTCACCCCACCGATTCAGCTGATGTGTCATGTGTCAAAATCCTGTCGTGCAGAGTGGTTAAATCTAATTTTTGTTCAATCTGAAACTGGGAAGTAGTTCGAATTTAACCTCAATTTTTTTACAGTTTTAAGTGGAATCTAATAAACGCTTGTTTAAGTATAAAATATGTAAATCACGAGACGACTCCCAGCCGTCCGTCTAGTGACAACAGGTTGTGTCGACGGCGCATTCGTGTTCTACGCGTGCCTCAAGATATCAGCAAAGCAGAGGGGCCTGCTAAAACCACAGCCTGCTGTGGTTGCGGGTTGGTATAAATTGATCTGTCAATCAATCAATTTATTATATTGTAAACTAAACTATGCTTGAAGTTGGTTGCGGGTAGTTCGAAAGATATAGGTCGAATGTTATGCAACGTTATCATAATCTAATCGTAATTCTTCTGCTGCTTATAATATAAAACTTAGGTTTGTCATTAGGCTGAGTAAATAATTGATATATTTTACAATATTATGCTTACATCTCTAACCTGCAAAACAATTAATACTATTCTCAGATATGAAACTAACCAAACAACCATTGACTTTGTCACAACGATACCATTAGAAAGTGTAGGTAAACAGAGTTCGCTTTAATTGAAAACACGGCTGTATTCAGCAATATATTCGAGACAGTAGCCTGTATTGTTGCTCGCTAAGCTCTGTAAGCCGACTCTAGCGTAGCGCAGCGCAGCGCTGCATTTGCTTGAAAATATACGGACGGACCCTCTCCTGTAATCGATTGCAATGGGATCTTGTGATGATATTTTGTCCAGAGTTATGTAGATTTATTATAACTAGTCGTCCAATGATTTTCTGTTTGCAAAATTTGAACCGTGTTTCCCCTTGACGGCGGTGCGGATGAATTTACTGATGTGCCGCTGTGTAATTTTTGCTTGTGTTTTTTTCTCTACGACACAGGATTCCTAGTGTAGGGCAAGTGATTTTGATTTTTTAGCTTGCGTAATGCTCTCTTAAACAATAAAAGTTGTAATCATTATTTTTTTAATTTTTAATACCCCTTTGATACTCGTACATATTTTTTATATCTTTTATAAAAAATATGTTGTGTAATTAGTTTAATCTTATGATTAAACTAATTTGTTACATTTTTATAAAATATTAAAAAATCAACATATAAAACATGAAAATAGTAGCCCACTGATTTCCAGAACAGGGTCAGGGTTCAAGAAACAGGTACCACCTAACAGTACGAGCCGTATCCAGAAGTACATTACTTTACGTGCTTCTTATTATACTTTTCAAATGAATTAACAAATATATCTATTCAAACTTCTCTTTAATTAGAGACCTCAAAAATTCCCCATCGGACCACAAAGACAACTTAATAAATTATGTAATTATAACATAATAATAGCCTCATTAACTTTTCGACGAATCGATTAACATGAACGAACAATTATTTTAACATAGCAACACCAAAACATAATCATAACATGAAAGCTTAATTCCATTGCGTTATTGCTTCAGTAATGTAATGTAGATATTAGCTTTGGGTTGGTAATGTATTTACATGTATAATTAAGCACCGCCTAAAGCATACAAACCTAGGCATTGTGAGTTTAAGTTGGCATATAGACTACCATCAACAGTGGTTCCATGGTAGCAACTTTCAATTTATGCTTTTGTTTTTATAACATTTATTATTTGATGAGTTGTTTTTTATATAACAGGACAACAACCAATAAACGACATCAAATTTTGCGTCACCCGCATAGAGTTCGGGTAATGTCACCGAATGTTGATGAGTTAATCCAAGTAATAAACTATTAGTGTGCTAAATTTTACCCAAATCCGTTCAGTAGTTTCTGCATGATACACCATCTTCACAAACTTTACATTCACAATCGAAATCAGAAAATGCAAAAGAAACATAAGTCTTAACTTACACTTAAAGGCAAACGAGAAAGTAAGTTGTTTTTAAAGAAGCTAATTAATTTACGTGACTTGCTTATGTTTTAATTAACTACAGAAATTTTATGTTTCTTTATTTTGTAATTAACAGTTTCGAATTAAGTACTTATAATATTATAAATTAAAGGAGGAGCTCATGGCTAAATAATAATAGTCACTCAGATCGATCTTTAGGTTAAGCCGTACTTATTTAGGTTACAACTATCCTAATAGAAATATTGCAGCGCATTATCTAAAGCGACTTGTACAAGATTTTTTGGATATTTCCGAACGGTTCTTTTTTCTCGTCTGTCTGTCTGTCGAGATCCTTTATTTTGGGAACACTCGGAGGTATAGAGTTAAAATAAAAAACCTTTAACTTAAGTGTATATTGTGTACCACAACAAGAAACGTACTGCTAAGTCTGCGCAGTCAAAATATATGGCAATTTATGACGCAAGTTTCTACGGAACCTTCGGTCAGCGATTACGACTCGCACTTGACCGGTTTTTATGTTGTTAAAATAGGTACATTTTAGTAATTGAATCCATCTTTTAAAGGTTAATTTATACCCCGTTCATATAAAAGTACAATAACACGAAATGATTAATAGATCTTTTAAAAAAGCCCTGAGCTAACTCATTAAAGTACATAAAAAGAATCAATTACCTAAAGGTGGAAGCTTTCGCTCTAACACCACCTTCTATATCCGGCGTCAAAAAGGCTCATATGTATATAAGAAATGTATTAGATTACATAAAATATTAATCAGGGATGATATCAATCACGTATGACGTCATTTCGCTCACGGGGGTAATTACCCATGAAAAACGGGTGGCGGGGAAAATGAAAGAAAATTCTTAATGCGATAACGTTGTTTTCTTTTGGGACTCATTTTAGAGAGTGACTTAAGAAAAAAACTTGGTTTTATCGTTATGGAAAAGTGTTGGGTTACAGAATGTGGTTCATATGAAAATGGGTCACATAATTTCTAATGTTTTTTTTTGTGTAAAAGAAAAAAAAACGCCACTTCAAAAATGTAAAATTCTTTAAAGACACAGTCAAGTAAACTGTTTCATTTCAACAAAACAAACGCAAGGAGAAACAAGCAGTGTGTTTTTTTAAGCTTTTTCTTTGCTATTCTTACAAAAATGCGGCCGAGCAACGAAAGAATTTTCTGTACACTCTTGAAACAAGTCAGGAAACTTTTTTTGCTTTACTATGTGACTTTCGTCTAAGCACACAGTAATTTTTTGACAAAATCTGTGGCGAAGCAAAACGGTTTTATGGCGTCTCACATTTTGTAGATCACTGGAGCCACAAAAGGCACCAACTGATGAGACCGGACAATAGGAATTAGTTGCCAATGATACTAACCTAAGTAATGATACTTAATTACTTACAAAGACATGTTTAGTTTTTATTGTGATAGTTATATTAATTAAGATTATTTTTTGATTCAACATAAAATTTTGCATGCCTAATTAGCCTAATAAATTGTATTAGGATCTTCAATGCATGTTAAACATCATATTATTATTTACCTACAGTTTACGAAAAAATAAAATCTATTTTATTCTTTTCTATACTTATGAAAAGACTCTGCTGAATTATATCCATATATTTGTAGTTTAATCTCATTGACTTTAACTGGATCGCAAAATCCTGCCTCAAAAGTCAATCGACTCTCCCATTCTACAATTTTGAAACTGGTTCTTAAATCGACTGATCGAATCCAACCAAAATCAGTTTTAGCTAATATAATATGAAATTCGGAGTTAGCAACCAATCAGCAGTACAGTTCGACTTCCTCTTTACGACATATGCCGAACATCCAGACCAGGGACAAATCTAAAGGCTTTACAATTATTGGCCTAGTTTTGGGAATCGAATCTGGCGACATTCATTGTCTCATGTTACATTCGTGCAACGTATTCATGGAAAACGGAAGTTTCACTGCTCTATTTCGGTAGTCCACTAAATGGACTGGCAGTCTCGAAATTTCCAGGTATGGCCTGGATTTTTATGATTAATCCTCCCTAATTTTCTGTTATTTGAAAACATGGAATGTGAAGAAGTCTACCAGTGACCTTTTTTATAAAACCAAGAAACGCCAGCGGCCATTTGCAGCTAATACAATTTATACGAATACAACACACAGTTTGCTAAAGAGTACTTTTAACCTATAAAACGCCTTCCTAAGATAACTGCTCACGACCACTTAACCAATATGACAACTTAAGTGCCAATAAAACAAACACAAAAGTCAATGTCACTTCGAAGGGTATCTGAAAAATTATATTACTTTTCATCTTCTCATGAGATGTCTTTACGACTCGTTTCAAGTCTTCGTTTCTTCGTAAAAATTCAACAGGCTCATATAATATACAAGATTGTTACGTCACTGGTTTCCTGGTACTTGTAAAATGCAGTGTCATCCGGTCTGATATATTCTACCATCCATTCCTGTCTTCTTCGATTATGCAGAATGGAAATCAGTTGAGATCTGTATATTTGATCGGCTTGCGGCTGACTGCATGTCCGTTTTGATTGCTGTTTGTGTTATTGTTGTTGTTCGTGTATGTTAAGGATGTTGTATAGTTGCCTGGGATACTTGTGTAAAGAATGAATTGCAAGGAGCAAACTGACATGTTAGACATGCCGATGTCTTATGCGGATGGCGTTTCCGCAAAGAACATCATTAACTTTATTGTTGGGATTGTGATCTCAAAGAATATTTTAAGGATGTCTGCAATCAAACGAAAACAGAGATTTGTACACATTTATGCGCATTTTCCTTGATACAGCGACACACGTCACGTCAACATAAGTAAAATTATGATGTGGACTTGGAGGAAAATATAAGCCACATACAGTTCACTGATTTCCTTTTGGTGCTCCGTTTGCTATAACTTGTAGAAATACGAGATCAAAGGAGGCTTCCATTAGCTGTGCATCGTAAAAGAAACCTATCCCTAAATCTTTTTACCGACTAGACATAATAGGAAATAACGTTTGACCAATCAGGTCGAAAGCCAATTTGGTCGGCGGCGGCGTTATTGTGTGCCAAATTAAATCTATCTAAACTCGGCAACATGGGCGGATCGATTCCCGCGAGAAGGGAGAGCAGTTGTTAGCAATAAACGCCTAAATAATCCCTAATTCAAGGTGATTTAAGTAAAGCGGATGAAAATTAATGGAGGCTCTTCTTCCCTCCTTATCCGTGAGGTAGCTTGTGTAAAGGTGCGTCTGATTTGTTATTTGTGAACACGCAACTGGGGCTAATCCTTCAGAAAGAAGGCCAAACAATTAATTCTGCGTGAACTCGGTAATTATGTACACGAGATCTTGAGTTAGCAGATCTGTGGATAGATGTTCTACTATTTATTAGTTATGGAACATAGAATGTAAAAAATGTAATCAATTATGAATCGTGCTCGCACACGCGGGGTTCCGTAGCATCTTCGTATAATTATAATATATTTAATCCTCATTTAATTTAAATGTTCATTTACACTTAACCTTAAAAATAAGGTTTGCTGTAAGAAAACCCAATTTTAGGTTAAGCTCGCCGTTGTACATAAGCTATACATTGTAGTTTGTGTGTATATTATTGTTTTGTGTGCAATAAAGAATAAGAATATGGCAGCAGTTAGATGAAAATGTCTCATATTTAAAAACTGTCATTGAAAGTTTTTAAATATGTACTATAAACCTGATCTTTTTCACTACGTTCCTATTACTTTAGAAATTAAAGGGGCGACTTTATCGACGACTTTATCTCATCAACCATTTATTTGAGAAAAAAGAATACATATAAAAGCCTCGATTCAGACATTCCACACGGTACAATACAATATATGGCGATATTTTTTTTTCTACCCTTGTAGTGTGTCTGGGGGGCAACCCGCATTTTTTTTTATTTCGCAACATATTATAAGGAATCTAGTCTTCAAATTTCAACTATGTGGTGCCAATAGTTTCTAGTTAAATAGTTGTGACATACGGATAGACAGACGATCTAGGGTATGGAAACCCGGTTTCGGTCCTCAACACGTAACGTAAAAACCAGATTTTACTTTGGGACCGAGTTTTGATGCTCTAATTAAGGCAAACCCATTCCGCAGGCAGCACAGGCACAGGCGGGTTCCGTTTTAGCTAATTGACTACGGTACTCTAAAAATGAGGATCAAACTAGGCAGCCACGAAAGAGTTCGAATAGAAAAAAGTTTAAAATCAAACTAGTGGTAAGCTTTGGCTGCAGCCTACCACTGAAACCAATTACGATGCATCAGTGGCTCGTTAAAGGTTTTTAAAGCGGTCAAGCCGAAAATAGCTTAAAATTCCTAACGTCAAGTTTCACTCATCCGTAGTTGAAATGGTTGTTCATAGAGCCGTGTAAAGAGAACATAAATAAGTGCTAGGCGTCCGAAAATTGGCCCCGAGTGTCCTCGACCCACCCCGTCTGGTTTTCAATTGCTTGGTTACAAGTCAGTTTTATCCGTGAAAAACTGACTGGTTTTTCGATTCGTATTGCATACAATATTGGATTCAATACTAGGCAAAAAGAAAGACGCTGGCATGAATTTAGGCGGGCTTTTGTGAATTTTAATTTTACTTGTACTTGCATGTGGTCGAAGCTGTGAGTTTACAAATGCATTTTGAGTATAAAGAGTTTGTTATTAAAAATGTAAAATTCTCGTGGAAGGTCACGATTTTAATTGAATGAAGGCGCATGATACAAGATGGAGACACTTTTCTACTCTCTATTCTCTTATAGACTAATAATAGTTACTTTTATTTTTTTCGGATGAAAAATAATCAAATAATCTTTTCCGCTCTGGGTTGGAGCAGGAGGGAGTTTCAGAATTTTACTCACTAAAACCCATCTATGATCTCTATTTTGCCTTATGTGTTCCAGGGCTGCGGTATCTTGTCCGGGTAACCCGCAATCCCGAAATAAAGGTTACTAAGTCAGCGGTATATCTATATGTATATTTATAGGTTGTTGTATATATTTAGTATTTAATTTAATTATAAAATAGTCAGCGGTATTTTATTTTGTTTATGATTCGTAAAACGTAAATTGATTATGTATTTTTTCAGTCTGTTACTGAAAAGACGACGTCATCCTTGCCAAACAGCTGAAATCCCACAATTTACTTGGTTTTGTTATCCAAGATATATTCTTGGATAACAAAACCAGGACTCGTATAAAAACTAAAGCATACGCGAACAAGTCCCATTATTTACGTACAAAACGCTCAATTATAATAATACAGAGAGTAAGAAAATATGTTATTTTTTGTAGGTTTTTGTTTTTCACATAACGTAGGTACGTCCGTGTCCGTAACGTACGTTTATTTGTAACGACTTGATCCCCAGACTAGATATATTTATTTAGGTTATCCTCGGTCCACGGTACTGAGAAATTAATCAGGAATATCCTGGCTTTCACACTGATTGATTTTGATGTGCCGTGCTTCTCCGAAGCTTTGAGGGGTTGCTTGGAAAATTGCTTGTCCGAATGCTGAAGAACCTGGTCTTTTTTTTTGGGACATTAACGTAGAGTAGCGTTGAGGATGAATTTGTTTATTAAGTTACCTACTTGCCGCCGCTGCTTCGCCCGCGTGATATAGAATAAAACGTATCCTATGTGTTATTCCAGACTATAATCTACCTTTGCGCCAAAATTTATCAAGATCCGTTTAGCCGTGTTGACGAAAGAGTAACAAACATCCATACATCCATCCATCCATCCTCACAAATATTCGATATTTCATTTTTATTTAGTTTAGCAAAAAGAATAAATACTTTGGTATTTAAATATACATCAGCGGTCGGCAACCTCTTGGCAAGCAAGGGCCACAAGGTGACAAATTAAACTAAAGGCGGGCCGCAGTCATTTGACTCGCATAAACCCAATATACCTGCTCATAATAATTGGTCACATTCCATAAAAAAATTTTGTTAAAACATACAGAATTTAATTCGTACATGTAATACTTACATTATGTTTATATGTTTGGGCTTTATAGCTATAAAAAACAAGAGAAAAATAAAGAAATGCTAACTACAAGCTACCTACCTAAATAGGAAACAGATTTTACATTTTGGCAAGCCCCTCGGCTTTGCTGACATCTCTTTGAGGCGAAACGGTCTGTCGTCAATAGACGGCCGGACGGTGATCTACGGTGGCCGGGAGTCGTCTCGCGGCGTCCGGTTCGTCTTCCGCGGCGGCTGTGTTGGTTTGCGGTTGTCTCCCTCAAACGCCCGGCAACCTCCTTCGCTAGAATTACTGCTTTGCAGAAGGAGGTGACCGCTTCCCATTCCCTCTTGCTCCGGACCATGGACTGAACTAGGGTCGGACGTGAGAGATCGCCGTCGCCGATCGCCTCTACGAGGGCACGGCGATGCTTCGCCTCGCGCTGGGCGGACCGCCACTGTGTGCTCCACCGTGTCCTCCGGGCGATCGTCACAATGGTGACACCCGGGCATTTCCTGCCGCCCGATTATGGGCAGGTAGGTACCTCCCGAAACTTTCGTGTCCGGTGAGGACCTGCGTCAGGCGGTAGGTGACCTCTCCAGCCACTCCACAAATAGGGTACTTAACGCCACTATTGTGGCGTGCCCTGCACGGGGTTGCGACTGTCGCTCTCTTCATGCCACCATGAGATCGCACCGGAGGTCTGTCCGCTGGGCGGCAATTAGCCGCGGCAGCGGAAATCGGAAATGTTCCGAAACGAAATTCCACCAGCTGTCGAGGACGATTTCCAGGTACTTCAACGTCGACCCGAACCCCTCCTACCGTCAGCTGGGATCCCGACGGTAGCGTATTCCCGCGGCCATTAAAGACCATTGCCTCGGATTTGTGCAATGCCTCCTCGAATCTCAGTAGCCGGATCCTCTCCGCCCGCCTGGTGCGACCCCCCCTGAGCCAGAACGAGCGTGTCGTCAGCGTAGCAAATTGCGCTGACGCCGCTGGGGAGGTCGGCGCGCAGCACCCAGTCGTAACCGATGTCCCACAGGAGCAGCCCCAAGACCGATCCCTGTGGGACACCGCACGACATCTCTCGCCAGTTCCACTCTCCAGAGTGACCGGGGTAGATGACGGCCCTATCCGTCAGATATGTCCCGACCACACGACGAAGGTAGGTGGGCATCCGGTGGTACCGGAGTGCCTCCCTGATGCAGCTCCAAGGCATGGTGTTGAACGCGTTGGCGATGTCGAGAGACACCGCCACGTCACGTCACGCCACGCCCGTCGTGAGGGCTGTCACGCGCATTGTAGGGTCCACCGTCGAGCGCTCCTTGCGGAAACCATACTGGTGCTCCGCAAGATCCGGCCCCGTCCCCACAAGGTGCCCGACGAGGTGGTTTGCAATTACTCTTTCAAAGAGCTTGCTCACCTCGTCGAGCAGCACGATGAGCCGGAATGCGTACGGAGAGTACGCAGGGCGCCCGGCTTCTGTATGAGGACCAGTCTTCCAACGAAGTGGGAACTGGCCCCTCTCCAAGCATGCAAGCATCTTAAGAGCCCTAGTAGTCGGGGCCCGAGAGCCTCCAAGGCTTTGTCGTGCAAGCCATTGGGTCTTGGGGTGGTATTTTTGGCTGTAGAATAGTGCTCAAATGCTCATATGTTCAGAGAAGCATATTTATTTTTCCTATAATTTACAATTGAAAAATTGTACTGAACTGCTTAGCAAACTTTTTCAACTCATCAAAATCAGATGGCATTTATGTAACAAGATCATTGGATTCATAGAAAGAGCTTTGAGAATATCAGCTAGTATGACACATTTCAAAGTGTTGCCGAGCAGAGGGGTAAAAAGGTGCGCTTACTTAATGCGTTGATTTTGATAATTATAACTTATTTACAAAACATTCACGGGCCGCAAGCAATACGTCCGCGGGCCGCGGGTTGCCGACCCCTGTTTTACATTATTATCATATTTTATGTACAAGATTCTAGAGGCAGGATCAAAACAGAGGAAATTGGATAGATGTCAAGGTCAACACCTTGACATCTATCCAATTTACTTTTTCAACAAAATTCGCTTTCATATTGAAAAATGTACGGTCAAATAGAGAGGATCAAAACGAACTACCGTATGGAAAAGCTGTTTACAGTTATTAATCACTAGCCGTTGTACGCGGCTTCGTCCGCGTGGAGCTCAGAATATGCCAAGGGAATTTAATAAAAATAAGGCTATTTGTAATATTAAGTAAGATAGGACAAATAATATAGTCTTGTAGGTCTCTACGATCTCAAAATTGCAATCAGATTTTCATGACGAAATGGCTGTGGAATTTAGCTAAGTGTAAACACATTAGTGCTGTTGACTGTATATTTGTATGTATACATAAAGACTGGGATCGTGAAATTAACAGTAGAGCAAAATAGCAAAATGTTTCTTCAGCGTTGTAAGTTGTGGGAGAGTTGGTAAATGGACACGAGTAATGTGTTTGTCTAGCAATTATACGAAACTTGATTTGGCGCCAACACTGTTTTATGTATTTAATAAAAAACCACATGTACACGTTGGAGTACCTCGTGGCTAAATTATAGCGGCCACTCGGGTTGGTCTTTAGGTTAAGCTGCGCTTGCCTAGGTTGGATTGTGGATGGGTGCCCACCCGTTACATTCCGAGTTTTCTCTGTACTTAGGAAAGCATGCTAAGCTCATGCATGCATGAGCATGTCTCGCTTGTTAATTGTAGCTATTTGATAGTCGTTACAGGTAGTCAGTGTCCCGAAAGTCTGACAATCAGTCTTACTAAGGGGTATAGTATTACTCAGTACTAACTGGGTTATGGCGGTCAGATGCGCAGTCGCTGCATGGAAAATACTGGTATTAAGCTGCATCCGGTAAGACTGAAAGCCGACCCCAAGATGGTTGGGAAAGGGCTAGATAAATGATGATAAACAAGTTATAAGTCAGTAAATACAAAAGAAAATATTGAAAAAGAAATTAACGGAACAAAATAATTTAGAAAAATAAAACAGCATCAATTTTTTTTCGAAACTAGTCACAGAGAATAATAAGAAAATTCTAAATATATTTTTTCTAAATAAAAATATCAATGTCAGTAAATTTAATATCACGAACAGTACTTACAAATTCTATGCTTTGTTTCCACAAAATGTTATTGTAAAAGGAAAAGTGAGCTACATTATTATCTTGACTAAATAAAAGATAATAATATTTCTGAGAACATTGGATATTCATACACGAATGCACTGCACGATATGTTGCATGCACGAATACTTTAATAGTAACCGACAGATAAATATGTGACAGTTATAATGGAATCTTATGGTATTATCGACTGGAAAAAACATAAATCTTTCAGATACAGCGGGGTTCTATGTCATAAAATACTTTTCGTTGCAATAATCATAGATATAATAATCATAGGACTGTCAATTTTCATTGGACATGAATATTTATTTTGTGGAGGTCAAAACAACTTACAAAGGAGCGACATAGCAGTTGTCCCTTAAAATGTTTTAAGAAAGGAGCGACTTAGTAGTTACTCCTTTTAGAATGCTTTTCTTTAAAGAGCTCCCTACGCAAAGGGTTTGAAAATATGCGTATATTTTTTTATTTTTTTTTGTAGGGAGCCCCTTTGTGTTTAAAAGCTACGCCAATGAAGACGAGAAAATGACAGAGAGAAACAATTAAGATAAAGCATAATTTAAATATATGGAAATAAAATTTTATTCAGTGTAAATGAAAATATTTTAGGAGCGCATTAAGGGCTGAAATTCGAATACTTCCCGACAAGTCCCCGCATGTAGCGAAAGTTGTTCCTTTTATAGAGCGCTGTAATCCTCTCGAACAGGCTTTCTGTCATTTAAATTCCGTCGGTACGCCCGTCGGATTTTTGCTTTGCTTACAAATTGTATGTATTGGGAGCAGAGACACTTATTATTTTAAAACGAATATTTTTTGCACTCGATTTAAGGGAATTGAGTCAAGCGAGCTATTATAATGATAGGTGACTTGAATATTAAAGAAAGAAAAAATGTATTTATTTGTATAAACACGTGTAAAATATTTTAGCACAAATGGAATAGAAAGTATCAACATTCTCTTCATAATAAGCAAAAAAAAAAATTTTTTTCTCCGTACATTGCTACATAGCGACAGTATTTATGGTAGCAACCTCAATACATCAAGCTAAAAAACAGTTTCAGCTTTTGCTTGCATATAACATTACATCAGTAGTACCTTTTACACTCACATTTTGATAGTTATCTTTGAAGTCCCAGGTAATAGGGGGTGATCCTTTGCCATTAAACAGGCACAAATCTAAAATCCGTGTCTGGTACTGAGAAATTCCCGATAGAAAAACACAAAACCTGAGAGATGTCAAGGGATGGAACCCCGGATGGAACGAAGTTATTATTTATTATGTACAAAAAACCTGTATACACTAAACAAACCTGTATACACTAAACACTATAAAACACATGATCAATGCGAAATAGAAAGACAAAACGAAAATAACTGGCTTGCCTTCTATTAGGGGAAAGAGAGAGAGACAGACAGGCAGAGAAACACGCGGACGCCGCACGGTTTACAACTATAGCAAAAATTGTCGTTACAACTTTTGGTCTTATTTTTTTCCGTTTAGCCCCCTTTCGTAACGTGGCCTTACCACGTTACGAAAGGGGGCTTCGTTCAAATAACAAATTTCCCGACCCGCGAATGTTCTCCCATGTTCGGCAGTCGCGTTAGTGACCACTAGTCCAACTAGGCAGTCATAAACACATAACATTCGTGCATATACTGGTAACATTTATGTTAGCATCACAGGTACGCAAATTTGTACATCTTTATTTAGGGTTATTCCCGTGACTCAACCAGGCATAATGGTTTTCGCAACACCCAATTTTACGGTTACCTAATTACGATCGACTATTTATGCATGATTGCGAGTTAATCCATCATTTCATTACGAAATAAACCGATAATGATTCGGCGTTAGTGCTGAAAATACGTTGATCTGGTATATAGGGAACACATATCGATATTAGGAAACTACTATTAATTTTGTTTTCATTTGAGGGTTCCGTTTCCCAAAAGGATAAAACTGAAGCCTCATAAGATCACGTTGTTACCCGTCTGTCTGTCTGTCAATACCACTATTTTTGCGGATGGGAAATCATCGAATAACTTTCCTCGCTCTAGGCAAAGCGGGGGGCAGTTCCAGACATTTACTGACTAAGACCCACCCATGTTCCTTCTTTTGGCCATTATGTTCCGGGGCTGCGGTCTCTCTTTCGAACAATCCACAACCCCTGTTTACCGTCTTGCTAAAATTAAAACCATATATTCAAGTCTATAGTCCCTAACAACAGTGAAAAAATTAACCTATTAAGTTTATGCAGTCAAAAAAATATGGCTGTTTATGTAGCAAGTTTGTTCGGAACCCTCCATCCATTAAAACGTTGTAAGAAACCTTGAATTAAAATTTGAATTTGAATAAAAAATAAAATTGAATTATATTTAAGTAGAAACTCTTTAGTAATACGTCTCGATAGATACAAGACTATGCGGTGAATGATCGACCTAAGGTAATAAGTTTGGCCGCCACATTGAAAAGATGGCGGTCAGGAAACGCGCCAAATAAAAGCAGGCCTCGACCCGTATTGGCGGGAAATGGGGGAACTGCGGTATTTACGAGCTTCAACGATTATCATTGAGTTGAAAAAACGCAAGTTAGATGAAGTATTTATTGTGTAGATGTGGAGTGTGAAATCAGACAGATGTTTTTAAAGTAATAGAAAGATTTTGTGACAGTTCTTTTTGTATACTTCTAAAGTTTTATAGTAACTCGTAAATGTTTATCGACAGTTTGAGGAAATGGTTAGTAAGTTTTTTATTTCTTTAAATAATTTTGGTTTGATCACGTTCAATTACTGTTTTATATGATTTGGGAACGACTGCAAAACAAAACCATATTTTGTCTTGCTTCTTAATTTAGTTACTAACTTGTACATGAAATAGTATACGTTGGTTAATAAATAATGTATGACAAATAAGCGCCTGTTTACAGGGATGGTTACGGAACAATAAAATCTTGTCTAAATTCGACAAATTTCGCAGCATCTTGTGTACAAACACGTGTGGCAAAAGTAACGGAATACACATGAATATTTATGTAATTAAAGCTTGTAAGCGTGTTTATAATTCAATTTCTGCAGTCCCGCGGTGGGCGCCAGTATTTGTCAAACAAACTTTGCGGGTAGCTGAATCAAACCTTAGTTTACACACTTGTGATTACTTAAAACTCCATTTCCAACAGCTTTAACTAGGTTACAAGTACCTATTCCCAATTATAAATTCTATATAACTTACTGTGTTACATGTCATGCCCATCTGCTAGTATCCAAGGATAAGGTTTACATTAAATTATACATCAGCATTCGAAGGAAGCTTTTAGCAAACAAGGTTTATTTATGCAAATTAGTTCCATAATTCATCAGAAACGGCCTGTGAAGCATCAAATCAATGTGAAGAGACAATGGTAAGCCGCAGTTCATTTATAAACGTCACGATTGCCCTAGATACTAAAACACAGGTGTAACAAAAGATTGGAAGATAAAACGTAACGAATTGTGAAGTGTTTTCTGTCTACAACAAACGATCGCTGGTTCTGACAAACAAGGCGCTTGAGAGTTTCTCGGAAAGTGACGAGACTGTTTGGGCGCGAGATGACAAACACAATGGGTTTTCTGAGCCCCTGAATGACACCTTCATTATAGAAGCTGACGTCTCGCAAATACTCGACGAATTGTTACACCGCACTTTACCAAGTGTTATGAAAAGTAAGCCGCGCCTCTAATGGTCTCCCGAGTTTATTTTCAACCTCCAAAGTTATCACGATATGTAAATATTGAATTTGCGTTATTAGAATTTGAATAAACGTTCAGGAAAAATAATAGGTTCCTACTACCAGGTGCTGAATAAATACTTATAAACTTGTTAAAATGTTGAATAATTGATGTAGTGAGGTAAACGGGAGTAAGTTTTATAATAATAACGTGTGTAATACACAACATTTTGAACTTTAACGTTATGTTAATTAAGTACATTAATATTGATGACGCGATATCGATATTTATTGATCACAATACAGCAAGTAATTACTTGAATATTACTGCAAACACACAGCAGCACACAACACATGAAGAGATATCGATTTGAGCAATCAATCGAATCTGTCTCGCTTACTAAAATATAGCTTGCTTTTATCCCTGACATTGCGAGAAAAATATCATTGGATTTCCAAAAGAGCTGTACAACAAATAATAGAATTTGGGAGCACTCACTAGCGATTTGTTTGAGCGCCGTCACAGCCGATTTGATAGTATTCAACGTACGACGCCTCAGATTCTTCTTCGCAGAAAAGTTCTCCATATCAATATTCACCGACATTTTGATTTGCACTTTATTGTGTTGATTTTAGAAGCTTTTTTGCAGTGTTTTGGCACTACACTGCGCACTGAACACCTTTTGTTTCGGGAGCCCGGAATACACTGCGCGTAAATGCATATCAGTAACAGCCAGTCCACGCGCGAATTCTAAAGACTTTATAACGAACAGTAGAATGTGTGGAGGCGAAATACTAACGATTCTCCTCGTAATAACTCTGTAGTATTACTGTGATTACCGAATCTATGCCAAAGTCGTGTCGTTCTGTGTTTATTAGCGTTGAAGTTCGGAAGTTATTATGTTTGAATGACGTCATTTTCGCGGAAGTTTCTGTACTATGCCTTTGTTTTTTTTTCGTCATAAAATAGTCGGTTAACGTTGAATTGTTTATTTTATCTAAAATATTGTAATCTGTGCAACATGACATATGTTTTAATACATTTCAATGAGCTTTCAAATAAACAATCACATGAAAAGAAAATGTCGGTTTTCTTGGACACTTCCTTGGGCATTTTCTTTTCATGTGCTTGTTTATTGAATTGTGTATTAATGAATAATTATTAAAAAAATACCAGTATTTCCGCAAAATTGAAACTGCGCCATCGTTTTCCACCTCAAAATTTTCAACGTGCTTTAATTAAATCATCCTCACACCTTGCTCCAAAGCTTCACAATTCATAAGCATATTAGCACCTGATAAATTTAAGACCCATCTCCGACGGATAAGAGTAATGCTCAACGTATACAATGGACGATGTGGTAAACAACTTCTATTCTTAACCCAGACAGCCGGCAGAGATCAGGTTCATTAACAAAAGACGACTTTACGAGATTTCGTATTGACAAGAACAATCAAATGAGGTTTTATGATGAAACACATTACGATTCTGTTATGTTTTCATAAGATTGGGATGAAATTCTCGTTTGTGGGCCACGTTATATCGTAAATGTAAAACGTGTTGAAGCATTTTTTATTTGTTTCGTTTTTGATGTGGTTTGGCAAATAACTTTCGTCTGATCATTGATTGTTCATTAGGAAGCAGAATCCAAATGCCATTAAATCCAATTGAAAGAACAAAACAATGATAATGTAGAGAAACTTAATATAGAGTAAATTGAGAGAGACGAATAAGAGTCTAAGGACAAAGTAACCATTACAAATACACAAGACAGAAACAATGAAAAATGTCTAGTTCAAAAGTCGACCTTGATGTTCTCAGGAGTAAAATAAAACAGAAGCTTTCGACAGGTAATTGTACGCAGCTGATTAATTATAAGTTAAACAGACACAGCACACCATGTTTTTTTTTATTATAGATAAAACTTCACAAAATATCCGCATTGTCCTTTCTGCTTCATCATTTTTTTAAATCCCTGTTTTCATTTAATTTACGAAATCTTAATTTGTTGGACCTTCTGTAATTTTTATTTCCTGTCTTTTGTATGTTAAATATAATAATTTTGTCTATTTGTTTTTTATCTAATTTGAGTAGAAAGAGACTTGTGTTAGAATTTGTTTACTGTAAAGGAGTTTAATATTTTTGAACGCTTGTTTTAATTTTAATTGGCTGTCAGATGAAAAGCAATATATAGTGGCAGCTGAGGCCTTTAGCTTTTTAGGGTTCCGTATCGAAAGGGTCAAACGGGATTCACTGAGACTTCGTTATTCGTCCGTCTGTCCCTCTGTCAACAGACTGTATCTCAATAGTTAAACAGTTGAAATTTTCACAGATGACGCATATCTGCCGCTATTACAAAAAATAGTTAAAACAGCATAAAATAAATATTTAAGGGGCTCCCATACAACAAACATGGTTTTTATGCCATTTTTATAGATAATGGACACAGAACCCTTTGTTCACGAGTCACCCTACAATCTTGATTCCTGTTTTGATGAGAATTATTTTGACAAGGAACGTTGACAAAATATTGACTGCCTCGTTGTTCACAGTTGCCAGCGCTGCTGGTGAGCTTGGCTTCTGGGTTCAATACCCTGCATTTTGGTTGATTTTTAACAACAGTATTTCTTCATAAGCAGCCTGGATAAATGGCCTTTGAGTGCAACAGGCTCAATCTTTAAATATACTAGTTTGAAAATAACTTAGTCATCATCATCTGCTTAGCTTTTTCCCTACGTTTTTGGGGTCGGCTTCCAGTCTGACTGGATGCAGCTGAATACCAGTATTTTACATGGAGTGACTGCCTATATGACCTCTACAACTTAGTTAGGACTGGGGATAATACAATACTCCTTGGTAAGACTGGTTGTCAGAGTTCCTTGACACTGACTATCTGTAATGGCTGTCAAAGATCTACAAATGACAGCCGGACCAACAGCTCAATGTGCTTTCCGAGGCACGGAAGAAATTTGGTAGATAACGGGTGGCCACCCATCTACAGACCAACTTAGGCAAGCGTGGCTTGACCGAAAGGTCAACCCGACCATCTGCTATTATTAAGGCACAGAAAATCACTGAGTTTGGTTAGGTTAATTAGGTTGAGACTAATTGATGTCTGTTGGAAATACAAGTATGACGTTACGTTATTATGATAACCTCTCCATAGAACTTTGTCATGAAGCTTGAAACTCAATGTACCAAGAAGTTATGGAGCCAACATACATTTTATTTCGGCTATAAAACATAAACAGTATAAACATATACCTTGGACACAAATCTGCATGAATAATGACTATTTTGTGTCACATTGAGCTAATATGAAATTTGTGTGAAATGCAATGCATGTTATTTAGAAGTAAACGGTCCCACCATTTGGGAAATGAATCGTATTTGCATAACGTTTAGGTTTAATTTTGCATTTGGTGTGCGGAATATGATTGATGAGGCGTATTGTGTGAGGTAGCTGTAGTCTGAAGTATAAATTAAACTGTATGTTAATGGGCTGTAAATCTATTTGCGTATTAACTTTTAGACTTGTTATTTTAGTAAAGCGACGCTGATATATTTGTCACTAGCTTACTACTTGGTTTTTTGGAGATGTAATGTGAGGCGTCGTCTTTTCCAGGGTTGCGGGATATTCGAAAGATATACCGGCCCCGGAACACAAAGGGCAAAAGAAGGAACATAGGTAGATTTTAGTGAGTTAAAGCCTGACACTCCCTTCCTCTCTGCCCAAACAAAGCTTTTTCATGGTGTAACGTTGGTTAAACGATACAGTTTTGCATTCCTGGAGCTGGTCTTGGCTAAGCAATAATTGCCGCTCGGTTCGATCTTGAGGATAAGCTGCGCTAGTCTAGGTTGTTCCGTGGATGGGTGACCATCTAACACATGCCGAGTTCTCTCGGTGTCCCGAAAGTCTGACAACCAGTCTTACCAAGGGGTACCGTACACCTCATTTATAAACTGGGTTGTAGAGGTCAGACAGGCAGTCCTTCCATGTAAAGTACTGGTACACAGCTGAATCCGGTAACGCTAAACAGATGATGACGATTTTTATGCGTTTTTTATGGTGCCAGAATATTTAGACTTCTGTTTAGCAACTGTCGTTAGTTATCCTACTAATATTTTAAATGCGAAAGTTTGTGAGTATGGATGTATGTTTGATCCTCTTTCACGAAAAAAACTACAGAACGGATCTTGATGAAATTTGGCACAGGTGTAGATTATAGTCTGAAATAACATAATTATAGGATACTGTTTTATTCGATATCAGGCGCCAGCTAGAAACAATATAATATGTATATCTTGTTAACTTTATATATAACTGTCACGAGTTAGTACATAAGTAAGGCCATAAAACTGTTATGGGGTTAGTTATTATAAGTTTGTATAATTAATGCAGAATAAATGTTTTCTTATCAAAGTATCTGGACATTTTGATGAAAATAGAGATTATAGATATCGCTCTAGGGAATTTAAAATACCTACACTGTGGTGACATCTGAATCTCATTGGAATAAATTAATCAAATTACTATCGAAACAGAACTACTACGTTCAAATTAATTAGTACCTTTGTAACTTTTATTCACACGATTTTTTCAACATCAAACGAAAATCCATTTTCCACTTTATAAATTAACGAACCGACCAATCCCGTATCAGTCAAAAGTAGATTACGTGAAATTCGTGGAAATGATAAATAGGTTATGTTTGTCAATAAATTTGTTACGGTCTGTCGTCACTGTAATGCCTTTGATACGACTTTAGTACTCGGAATTGGGAAAGGCTATTAAAATTGCAGACTGACAACATGACAAAGAGCTCATCAATTGCCTAGCCTTTTCCCAACTTCATGATAATTACCTCTTTGCTAATTATTGGGTTTAGCTTCTATTTCACAATGCAGCTGAACACCACTATTTTACAATCAATCGACTGTATCTCTGATCTTCACAACCCAGTCTGTCCCGAATGTCTTACCTTAGTAAGACTGGTTTTCAGACATTCGGGACACTGAATATCTGTGACATCTGTCAAAGATCTGCAAATGACAGCCAGAACCAAAAACTTAACGAGCTTTATGAGGAACGGTGGAACAGGAAAAAGAAAGGATGTATGGGTATTATTATTAAGTAGGTATGCATGTACAAACTTGCGACATAAACGGCTACATCTTCTGATTTTTTTACGATACCTCCACGCGTTCCCGAGTAAAAGGGTAGATAGACAGACGGACGGACAACAAAGTGATCCAATAAGGGTTCGGTTTTATCCTTTTGAGGTACATAAATGATAAATGATAAATGATGTTTATTTTGCAAGTAGGTTTTCACAAACACTTTTACACGTCATTTTTTTTTTAAACTAGATGAGGCCGGTGTTTCGTACCCGACTACTCTGAGAAGAAACAGCCGAAACAAACTCAGAGGTCATAGTCTCTTTTAAAGTCCAGACAAAATAATCTTGGTCAACTTACATGAGGACTATGCAGATAGTGTCTGAAATGGTCTTTTTAAGAAAGCACCACACAGATTGAGTGGACCTGTCCAGTCAGTGCAAGCATTTGTCAGTTATCGTGTAGCTCAACTCATAACCTAAGGAGCTCAACGACACGACGAACAATACCAAAAAAAGGACATTTGTGTAGGTCGCTTATAGCACTCAAACTGCCAGACCTTCGTCAAAAAACAAAGTAAATAAAAGAAATGATCCACATGGTCCTCACATTTACAATAAACAAATAAAAAATAAATAATTAATGAGATCATAATGAAATCATAAAATGTCATAAATGAAAATAATAAGAAAATAAAATGTCACTAATCATAATAATAAAAAGAATGTAAAAATAAAGTAAATATTAATGTCAAAGTATATAAAATAAAGGAATAGACAATAAATAAGTGAAACAAAGGCAAATTTTGACACTCACTGAGTAAATTAAATTGGAGCAGCTTAATCCCAAGCCTTTTTATCTTCAAGGTAATGATTCATGTTATAGTAAGCTTTGAGACATAGTTTATGTTTTATGAAAGATTTAAATTTATTGAGGCTTAGTGTTTGAATATCGCTTGGCAGTTTATTATAATAACGTATACATTGGCATGTGAAAGTACCTCCTATTTTTTTGAGCCTCGTTGCAGGAACAACAAATTTGTGTTTGTTCCTTGTATTTATGTCGTGGATATCACTGTATTTTTTAAACAATTTTATATTTTTATGCGCGTACAAAAGGTTTTCGTAAATAAACTGAGAGGGCACAGTAAGTATGTTAATCTCTTTAAATTTTTCTCTGAGGGAGTGTCTAGGACTTAATTTATACATTGAACGAATTGCCCTCTTTTGCAAAATAAAAATTGTCTGAATATCGGCGGCATGGCCCCACAAGAGAATACCATACGACATCACACTGTGGAAATAACTAAAATAAACTAAACGGGCTGTCTCTAAATCAGTCAAATCACGAATTTTTTTAACGGCGTATGCTGCTGAGCTAAGCTTTTTTGACAACTTATCTATATGAGGGCCCCACTGAAGCTTAGCATCCAAAGTTAAGCCTAGGAACACTGTATTATCTTCCGGTTTCAACTCTTCATCCTTGATTAGTACACTAGTTTCCACTTGTCTAACATGAGGTAACGTAAACTTAATGCATTTGGTCTTTTTTTCATTTAGAAGTAAATTATTAACGTTAAACCAATTAACGACCTTTGCCAGAGCGCTATTAACATCGTCAGTAGCTAGCTGCTGACGTTTTAGTTTAAATAAAAGAGAAGTGTCGTCTGCAAACAACACTACATCATGATTATCCTTTATGAGGTAAGGCAAGTCATTAATATAAATAAGAAATAAAAAAGGGCCAAGAATGGACCCTTGTGGTACTCCCATGCTTACTACAGATCCGGGAGATCTTTTCCCGTTTACATCAACTCTCTGAATCCTACCACTCAAATATGACGTAAGAAGATTCAGAGAGGCGTTCCGGATTCCGTAGTGGTGTAGTTTTCTGATTAATGTTTTATGGAGAACGCAATCGAAAGCCTTGGACAAATCGCAAAAAATCCCCAAAGCATCACATTTATCTTCCCAGGCATTATAAATGTGTCCTAGAAGTTCAACACCGGCATCAGTAGTTGAACGACCCTTTGTAAAACCGAACTGTTTATTATGCAATAACTTATGTTTATTGAAAAATCTTTGCATTTGATCTAAAATTATTTTTTCAAAAATTTTACTAAATGTTGGTAGCACTGAAATTGGTCTATAGTTAGTAGGGTCTGATGTACTACCCGATTTAAACAATGGTATTATTTTACTATTTTTCATTAGATCAGGAAACTCACCACGGTCAATACAATCATTAAATATAACAGCTAATGAAGGAGCTACAATGGTTATAATGGACTTGGCAACGTCCACAGAATGACCCCATAGATCAGCGGTCTTCTTAACATTTAACATATGAAAAGTTTTAATTACATCATTACAATTGACATATTGAAAATTAAATTCGGAATCATGGAATGGAACATTTTCCTTTAGTAAAGCATCTGCAGCAGCAGGTGACGAGTCTAGCGATTTAGTAGTCGATACAGGAATATCCGCAAAGAAATTTTCGAACGCTGTAGCAACTTGAGTATCTGATTTTATGATATTATCGCCGATAGCAAGGCTGTAGTCACTATTTCGCTTGCAAGACCTTCCTGCTTCGCTATTAATAATGTTCCAAGTCGTTTTAATTACGTTACTACTATTTTTAATTTTTGAACTCAAATAATGTGACTTAGCTATAGCACAAACTTTTTTAAAAACTTTAGAATAATTCTTAACATACAAATTAAATTCTACAGTATTAATACAAATTCGCTCTTCATACAGCTCATAAAGCCGTTTTCTACTTTTATGAATACCAAAGGTGGCCCAGTCATTGAAAGAAGCGTTATTATTAACAGAGATAGTCTTAGGAACAAACGTGGTCTTAAACTGTGTGCAATACATACTAAAAAAATTGTTATATTTTTGATTGGGGTCATCACTAGTTGACAAAAGTGGTAATTTAGTTGAAAAAGCTAGCATAGCTAAAAAGATCATGAGGAAACCAACATGTCCTAGAACGAAGTAAATCATCATCATCACTAGTGACATGTACCAACCCGCAACTGGGCCAGCGAGTTGAATAACAGTGTTATGTTCAATCAGTAGGAAATTTATGCTTAAACTAACTAGGAGCGTATAAAAAAACCTGATTACTACCCATAACATAACATTACACTTGTAATCCCCGAAAGGTCGGTAGGTGTATCAAATAGTAAATCCACATTTCGCCAGTTATGTATAAGGCCCATGTAATTGGAGACGAGTCTATTGCTATCAACTGCGATAAATCTAGACTCCGTGGCTGCATCAATAATTTTATTTTATTTAACTTACATTTAACCTATTTAAAAGCAAATTTTAAAAATGACATTTGTAATCTTATGTATGTGTAATGGATGCTAGTCAAATTTGTATGGGAAAATTTCCTGAAATAAAATGAAATTATTATTATTGTGGATGGTGTCTCATCAAGTAACTTCCTCCGCTCTGGGCTGAGTGAGGGGATGTCAGACTAAAACCTCGAACAACCTATAACCCCAGCAGGTGGAGGCCGCTCTGCTTTGGCGACATCTTTTTATCTTTATATCTCCCCGTGGAACACTAAAACGCCGTCGACACGGCTGAGAAATTCCTAAGCCCCCTTTAAATCTGATGTTGTATTATGACCACTGTCCTCTTGATCTAGCCTTCAATGTGACAAGAGATAAGACTCACGTCACGTCATTCACGACACTTATCGTGTCACATACAATGACAGTGACAAATTACACAAACATTGACGTCATCCTTAATTGAACATGGGAACACTGAATAAACTTCTAAAGTGTTAACTGAACTAATATGGCTACAGTATAAAAATATATTAAGTAATTCAACTAGGAACAAATGGTAGGAATCGGTACACACACCCAAAAAAGCGTTTACAGGAATTGTAAGCATGTTTAAGGTAACAGATTACTTGTCAGTTACTCGGGCAGTCGTAATGATGGGTGTAGGAATTCTAAACAAAAAGTTAAATGATAACCCTTATTTTATTTTTCGGGTGGTATATCATCAAATAAACTACCCTCGCTCTGGGCAAAGCGGAAGGGGGTGTCAGACTTGTACTGTCTAAAACCCACCCATGTTCTTTCCATTGCCCTTTACGTTCCGGGGTCGCGGTATCTCTTTCGAACAGTCCGCAAACCCGGAATTGACAACCCTAAGGCGTCGCTCTAACACATTGCGTTTTCGTCGTGCGGATGAAAATTGACAATGAAACATATGTACATTAATATGCCTGTGCTTCTACGATGACTTGCAAGCTTTAATTAGGACACTAAGAAAAAATCTATATATTTGAACTCATCTTGCGACGAGTCGTACAAAGTGGCAAAGTAGGACATCGCCTAAATTACACTCACGTTTAATTTTATAAAAAAGGCCATGTTTGATTGCTGTTTATATTGTGACCAAAGTGTTGACTGAAATAACAACGTGTCATATGTCATTGTCAGCAGTGGATTTCTGTTCGTGACGTCATTACCATACGACCAATGAGTCCGTATAGCCGTAGTCCACAAGCTTACCTTTGTCAAATACTCCGCGCAGGGTTTTACCGACCACGGCTGATTCTAACCGCATTTTCAATGGGAATTCAATGTATTTAGTCAGTAATGGCCGGCTTTGGGGCTCTGCTTTGTCTATTTTAGGAGGGATATTGGCGAATTGGGTATTGTCTAAATGGGTTAGCGACGATCATAATTTTGTTTTGGCATATTATCCTTTATTCCGATTTGCCGTATTTAATTTAACCGTACCTTTTATGTGGTCACTGTCGATTCCGATTTTGAGCTTGTATTCCGTAAAAACATAATATAATTATATATATATATATGTATGTGTAAGTTGTAAACAGAATTTAAGAAGTAAGCGGTTTAAATTTTTGAAAATGCATAGGCATTTTAATTTTTGTGTCATTACCGATGCTTTGCGCTAAAATCATATTGCTCTTACGGCGGATTTTTTTTCAATGAACAGCAAAGTTCAGTGAGCCGTTATCTAAAAATCAGAAAAAAAAGTTTTGACAGCTTTTTAGACGACATGCGATATGTAATCCATTCTCAGTCCATTTCCGTAACAGACTTGATTCCCTCAGTTTGTCTTCGAGAAGTCGAACGTCCCAGTTTTTAAAACGGCCGGTTACAGCTCTAAATGGCTCAGCGAGGCACTTACTGACGATACTGCTTTTGGCTTAGCGAGCTTCTTAAAAGATAGACTCCTCGGTCTATCAATTGAAGTGTTGTGTTGTTTGAGATTTGGGGGAGTTGGGCGTTTAGATGTGTATTCTCAATTTGGTTTACACTTTACAGGCATATAGTGCAGTGGCATTATATAGGTAAAAACGGGCAAGTGCACGTCACTCGGCCATATATTTTGACTGCGCAAACGATAAGAGTATCTTTTTTTCTTTTTGACCACAACTTTTGAAAACAACAAAAGCTTCGTCAATTGAACATCATTAAAGCTGTATCACCTTGAAAATTATTTGTATAGCGATTGTCTTCCGTCAGATGGGCATTCAGCCTAGGTTTGTTAGTCAGTTTGATTAACAACTTGTCTGGCTTTACAATATAATTGACTATCATAGGGTAAATCATACATTTAGCAGAATTCACAATAAGTGATTGTTTTGACATATTTGCCAAAAGTGACCTCGTTTTTGTTTTCTATTAATTATGCGAAATTGTCATGTTTTTTTAAATTTTTTTGTTTAGCCTTTCCGCAATTCCTTCCATGATCTCTTTTCACAGGCTTCCTCGAACCACCCCTCATGGTACGCGTTCAGGGCGTCGCGACACCTTTTCCTGGGCCGGCCTCAGAGGCCCATGCCTCTTCCGGCAGCCATGCATCGTGTGAAGACTTTGGCCCACCGGTTATCGTGCTTGTTTTGTAAAAGGTTATTTAAAAGCATTACTTGGATAAATACTACATAGTGAAATTTTGAGAACACATTTGTGTATTCATTCTGTTTTGTACATTTGGAAATGCGCTATTAGCACTGGTTGTCTCTGCATCACCCAAAAGTTGACTGGTAGAAAATGCCGATGGCATTAGTCCGCCACTGTACTTTATGCTTGAATTATTAAATTAAATAAATACAAAAACATGGCCGATGCCATTCTTGCTGGTGTTCTCAAATATCCAAGAATGTTTTTTCGTCTATAATTTTGTATTTATGACATTTACAAAAGGACAATGATTAAGATGACGTCGGTATTTCGATTTCCTATGATATCAAAGACGGGAAATTGGAAGGGCTCGATTCGCGACAGGAAACGTTATGATAATAGGCATTAACAGTTGGGCTGTTACGACGAAATTACTTTCATATAGGAATAACTGTTATTATGTATTGGAAAGTCATTTAGGGGCCAATTACCATAAGAAATTGGGGATGTTTGATGGGTCCGAACCTCAATAGGAAAAATGGAACCTCACAACTCTTTGTTATCCGCCTGTCTGTCTTTAACGACCCTTTGTCTCGCGAACGCGTGGAAGTATCGAATTGAAATAAAAACTATATAGTCAAGTCTGTGGACCGTTGAAGTTGTGAGTCCTCTGAATTACCACAGACAAATGATATGGCCGATTATATCGCAAGTTTGTAAGGAAACCTCGGTTCGCAAGTCCGGCTCGCACTTGGCCTTGGTGTTTTCTCTCTATAGTAAACTAAAGTATGTAAGAATGGTACTCAGTTCGTTTATGTGCTGGTAAAACATAATAATGATGCCTCTTCTCGTTTAGAGAAGGCAAGGACTTTCATCGCCATTTTAAATCTTTTACTTTCATTTGGTTTTCCATCCCCTTTATATGTAGTCGACTTACCAGTGACAATACAATAAAAAAATATACAACCGAATTGAGAATCTCCTCCTTGTCTTGAGGTCGGTTAAAAAAAAAAACAATGAAAGCTAATGAACCTCCGTCAATTGAAAATCATTAAGGCTCATAATATTATGTATCACCAAGGAAATTGATTGTATAGCGATTGTCTTTCGCCAGTCAACCTAAGTCTGTTAGTCAGTTTGATTAACAATTACTTGTCCGGCTTTACAATAACATTTAATGCCATAGGGTAAATCATCCGCGGGAGACGCTCCGGGCGTTGGCCGCCGCGACACGACTCCCAGCCACGGTAGATGCGGATCTGTGGACGGTAAGCAATGGGTAGCTTACCCTCTGGCCGTGTCGACTTCGTGGCAGTGTTTCACTCGCGCTTCAAAGAGATGTTAGCAAGGCAGTGAGGGGCCAGCCAGGGCTACCGCCTACCAGGGATGCGACTTGTTCGAAAGAGATACCGCGGCCCCGGAACATAAAGGGCAAAAGAAGGGCATGTGTGGGTTTTAGTCATTACAAGTCTGACACTCCTCCCTGGTCCGTCCAAAGCAGGAGAAGTTTTTTTATGATTTCCCTTCAGCAAAAAAAGGCCAAATAATACATCTAGCAGGAAATATGGATGCATAAGTATGTATAAATATGCAACATGCATAAGTATGCATGAAAATATGTCATGTCATGTTGTGACATTTTTGCCAAAAATTACTCCAGTTTTTTTATCTGTTTTCCATAGATTATGCGGTGTTACTGTTTAATTTTCTTTTGTTTTTCTTCAGCTATGTACATAATATGTAGACTATCTTCATTTACCAGTGACTAAACAACCAAGTAGACGGGTAAACTGGCACACATAGGGATCGCCTCATTTGTGCCAATATACAGTGATTAAGCTCTGTCGTGTAATTGACTGGTGATTGCGAACATTAATCCTGATGCTAACGATATGGGCGGGATATTTATGTGTGGGGATATGTTTACATACATACACTGTTCGAGGGACATCATGGAACAATCATTTAATGAATTCTGTACATAACGTTACAACACGACTGTATTCTGGAATGTTTAGGCAAAACTGTTCTTAATGGTACTGTGAAGATTTTAATTAAATTTTATAGAGTGCCTTAACAAAGGGTCAAAAGTCCACTCGGAGCTTGCCAGCGATCCATGGAACGGAATATACTGAACGTCAAAATTTCTGACCGTATAAGAAACAGTATGCTTCTCCAAGACCCAAATAACAGACATTTGCAACTTAGATACAAAATTAAAGTGGGACTGACCACATCTGCCGTATTTTGCAACAAAATTGAGCCAAAGTAACAACTAAATGGGTTCCGAACAACAGGACCTGGCGATACACTAGGCCCAGAAAGAGATAGGTCATATCGAGCTGGACAAGAACGATTTGGCTCAGACAGCAAACGACAGAAAAAATGGGAGGAAGTAAGAGAGACCTTTGCTCTGCAGTCTGGATAAAATAAAATAGAATAAATATAGAGTGCAGGCTGGTTTGCAATAAAATCCAAATGAGACCCTTGCAGGAGTATTTCGATTATAAAATAAAAAGAATTTCTAAAATCAGCCCACAGTTTACGGAGAAATCGCATAACAAACATACAAAAACCTCTTCTTTTTTCAACCGACTTCAAAAGGAGGAGGAGTTTCTCAAATCGTCAGAATCTTTTTTTTATGTATTTTTACCGATTTTTCTCAATGTTTATATAGATGTTCTGCTAATCTTTTGTACTAAGAATGGTGAATGAATACTCGATATAAATTATGTGAAATATCATTAGTACCATAACTAAAATGATGATATAAAAAAAGGTTTTGTAAAAAATAAAACCGAATACCAAAAAAAAATACTAAATAGTGGAAAAGCTTTACTTTCAGAAGTCGGTGACTTTTGTTGGTTTCGTTGACTTTTTTGCTTTTAAAAAGTTGTTTGAAGTCGTTTAAAAAAATAGTAGTAGTACCTTTATTGTGACATTCTAGATAAATATTCAGTATTCCCGAAAGCTTAACAAGCGATGTATCCTTTGAATATCGGGATTCGCTAGTAATTGGATTTGAGATCAGACGGTTGTTGCTCTTTGTGAAATATTGATATTTAATCCCAGATGTCTCGAATAGCTACTACTACTAGTATAGTTCAGAAATTTTGCTATCTAAGCAAGTCATGCTTAGTTAAAAAAAAACCCGTGTGTGAGTTGGACTTGCGCACCGAGGGTTCGTGGCATATCTTTTGACTGCGTAGATTTAGAGCGTTGATTTTCCTTTTAAAAAAAACAAAAAGAGGTTTTTCTTAAGGTAACCTAATTAATGTACATATTCCCAACACCGATATTTTCACAAAACGACAGGACAAAATATCACAGTTAATTATAAAAACACGGTGTTAACTGAATGTTGTAAAAAACAAAATTTTAGAAGAAAACGAAACAACAGTACAAAAAACAACGTATTTCTAATACATTAAACAACAATTAGGCAAATAATTTCCTTAATTCCCGAGAACGGTGCGAAGAAGAAATTCGGTGTAATAAATTCTGCGTAATGCCGCTATGCGAAGTAAAAATGATTTAACACAGTCATTACGCTCTGCTAATTTAGAATTATTGTCCTATGAATTAACACCTTTCTCTCTCCGTCATTTAGTGTTACGAAAATTATAGTGTTGTTGAATAAATTATGGTACTTACAGGGTTCAGTACCGTCAGAAACCGTTATAGTACCATTTTTTTTTTGTTTACCCCACACATTTAAACACACATACACAAACAACCAGACCCGGAACAACTACCTGTAGGTCATACAAATATATTTTCCGTGCAGGAATCAAACCCACAACTCGCAGCGCGGCAGTCAGCCACTGCGCTAACCGTGCTGTCTAACTTTGTTGTCCGTCTGTCTGTCCGTCAAGACCCTTTAAGTCGACGCAGTCAAAAGTTATGGCCGTTTATGGCCAATTTTATTTTTGTCTGGTTACGCTAAAGCAGCGTGGTTAGACTAGCAAAGCATAGGGCGCTAGTCTAAACAAAGGAGTTTCTAATACTACTAAAACTAGATCAGTGTTGACACCTTTCCCTCACCGTTATCCTACTAATATTAAAAAAGGTTGCCCTGGTGGTTGAGAGATTGTCATGCTCACTTAAATGTCTCGCTGATGGTGGCGGGTGTGTCGGGTCATTTAGCTCCCTTCAAAATGGTCGAGCTGAATGGGGCTGATCCATACGTCATGTTCGTGAACGGGCGCTGTCGGTTGGGACTGGTCATCTCTTAGCTACCACGGTTTGTTTTAATTCTTCTATTAAACTCGTGATAATTATTGCTTTTACTCTGGACGCTCTAAATGTGCTCGTTTTTCTACATCGTTCTCACATTATGAATAATCTCAACATGAATGATGTATCCATGATTTTGTAAAACATTATGATTGAAAAGAGTGTCCATGGAGTTTCTTGCCCATTCTTCTCCATAGAGATCTACGCTTTGGAATTACAACTACAGTACTTTCACAAGTTATTATGTCTTGTGACTGGGACTGTAGCAGCATCATTTTTTTTGTTCTTGTTTTTATGACATTCAAAAGTGCCTGTAATGGTCTAATTGAAATAAATGATTTGAGTTTGAGTTTGAAACGTGAAAATGTGTATGGATGGCACGCAAAAACTACTGAATGGATTTTAATGAAACTTTACAATAATGTAGCTTTTTAATCAGAATCACACATAGTCTATAATTCATAAAGATGCATATTCTATCATCACACGAGTGAAACCGCGGGGCGTAGCTAGTTTGTTTATGAATGTTTAAAGAAAATTATAAGGAATTTCATTGTCTGATTCAGCGTTAAACCGAAGGGTCCCAGCGCAGAAGATTCTATTAATAATCAAACCAAATCGGTTTTAGCTTTAGTTTTCACACATTTTCCCGCAACCTTTTAGGTAAAGGCAAAGGGTAGGATGCCTTTTATGTAGAAGGTGGGTATGCTATCCAAATTTCTTATATAGCTACATATTATAATTATGTATAGTCCTGACTGTTTTCGCTCGCGGTGGCCAATGTTAGCGGAGATAAGCCATTCTCAGACATAGGCGCAGAAAATAGTATAGTGCACAAGTGTGTGCGCAGGCACAGGTGTACACTCTGTTATCTTACGGCCCACTCCCAAATTCCGGACTCCTACTGAGAAATTTCTAATGGAAAAACCCAACAACAATGTTGGCCCGACCCGGGGATCGTACCCAGGTCAAGCCCGCGGCTGCGAGACCAACGGACCAGTCTAATACTCAGCTACATATTATAATGTACAGCGACGGTATTACTAGTGTGGCTATACATACTTTTAAAAGTGGTTTGTTTTTATGAAAACATATGGTTACTGTTTGTATTAGTGAAACTTTGCCGTCTGTTTTTAACCGATTTCTAAAAGAGGAAGAGGTTTTCTACCGTATTTTGTTTTCTGTGATTACTGATTAGATTTTCGTGTTTTTTTACATTTTGTTGAGGAACTTTGCGCTGGGGTTCCATATAAATTGTTATTACACTAGAAAGTTTATGATATAGGAAAGGGTTTAAAAAAAAATTGCAAAGACATTTATTGTTTACAAATTGTTTTCGAAATAATGTTCAATATTTTTGCAATAATGTTTTTTGGTCTACGAACCACTCCAAAAAACAGCTGCTACGTATATTTTTAATCAAAAAACAAGACCCAATAGCTAATCGTCAATTACGTGAACCTATTTTCTCCGAAATGAACCGGACTCTTGGTAAGAAAACCTTGTGCATTTGAGCTTGTAAAGGCTAGTTACATTGCTACTGAGCAATTGGAAGTCGGAGCAATTTCCCCTGTAGCATTATGTGCAGGTCCCTTGAGACTGGCCAATAGCCACGTGTAAGGGAGTGGTTACACAAGCTGGAAGATCTTTAGTTTTAGTTTTTATGCTATGCCGAGAGGTCTGGTGAAGGTATAAGTTTACTTTACCTCACCGATTCACGCGCGCCTCAATGAGATGTCACCAGAGGGGCCTGCCAGGGTATCTGCCTGCCGGGGTTGCGGGTTGTTTGAAAAAGATACTGCATTTTGTTTTTTATACAAGAGGAATTAAATCAGTTGTTACAATTAATATTTAAGTATAGCTGTACCAAACCCATGAGGTGTAGAATATTTATGACACTTTCAATAAAATAATCAACGGCTAACTTACTTCGAACCAATATTTATATGAACGTCTGACAACATAATAATATTTAGGATATGAGATTTATAGATAGTTTAAAAATGTCAACGAACTAGATTTATCTACGATTTGATCTTTTACTTTTCCTAAAAATAAATGACTGCAAAAAATCTCGATAATTTCTTTATGGTTGTGTTTTCCACGCTACATCAATTATTCGGGGATTACTGCACCAATCTACATGATTCATGATGAATGAAGCCCGCGTGGTGTTCCCATATTAGTAGTATTAACTTTGCTTAGGCAGCTTATGAGTTATTCTCTGTAATATACAAGTGTAAAAAGTCAATAAAGCAAAAAAAGTCACCGACTTCCGAAAATAAAGTTATTTAAAGAAAAAAAAATTTTTTTTGCTAGAAGGTAACATTAATGTAAAACCTCCTTTAAGATAAAATGTTTGATCAAGCCCTCATTAGTTTCGCTGATCGATCTCCCGCCCTAAATCAAGACGTCACGTGAGTAGTAAGGTGTACGCACGCTATAGCCATAGACACATCCGTCGAGATGAAGTTGAACGTTGTAATTTACGTCGGGCACAAACTCTAGGGACTTGGAACGACTCAATTTGCGTGTCGTGAAAAATGAGACACGGGTATTCGGATAATTCGTATATTCGGAAATTCGGATACGTTCCCTAATAAATTATGTACTTTCGTAAAAATAGGTATAAGTCCCGTTTGCAGAACGAGGGTAAGGTCAGTATTTCTGGGTTCTTTCAACGATGTTTAGGGATATTAATGGGGCAAATAGGAGGCATTTTTGCACGTTAAGTTACAGACAAAAACGTTTTATATTAATAAATAATGCATTTGGGTCTATTTATTTATTGATTTTCTTCTTGTCGCCCTATTAGGATATAGTAAAAGAGAATTTAGTGTAATGGAGAATAGAGTGTGATTTATCATAGGAATAATAATTTTATCAGTGTAAATTCAAAACGACAAACACGAGAATTTCAGATACTTCTTTCTTTCTTTCAAAGCTCCAAATAGTGCGGCATAGTATTTAAAGAAAATACAGATGTTATAATTTGAATAAGAAACATTAATCAAATATACTCTTAAGAACAAAAAAATAGTAATAAAATAAAAAAAAGATGCAGCGAGAGTTGAAAAGCATTATTAAAAATGAAAAGAGTCCAAATTAGTAAAGTTTTAAAAATAAGTGCGCAAGGAGCGTAGCATTGTTCTGTGGTTTCTACTTACCCCTTTGGAAAAAAGGTGTGAGTTTATGGATTTTTTTTAATATATTTGACACGGCGTATGCCCAAGTCATAATAAAAGTTGCGGGTTGTTGGAAAGAAAGGTCCGGAACATAAAGGGCAAAAGAAGGAACATGGGTTTTAGTCAGTAAAAGTGTGACGATCCTCCTAAGTAATTTGAAAAATTCCCAAGGTAAAATAAATATGTCACAGCCAATGGCTAAATTACCAAGAGCCTCGACCAACACCTGAGGATGCTCTCGTTAGATGGCTAGATCAAGAGTTTGATACAGAAAGCGGTATTCCTGGACACGGCTCGTACCGTTAGGAGGTTCCTCTCTCTGGAACCCTGCCTAGCGATAGCTTCGACCCTGTTCCCGATACCGGTTGTCATCATCAAAAACAAAGAAAACATTTAGAAATACCAAAAAGGGCATTTTTGGTATTTTAAAATGGTTTTCTTTGTTTTTTTTTTTAAAGAAATATATAAAATAAAAATGTGAAAAAAAAAATTGATGAAATAAATATTACCATGTATTAAGTATTAAATCCGTTATGGGCACCGAGGTGATTGAAAATCGATAAAGCCTGCTCGTAAGCCTTGGGCTAGATATCTGTCATACGGATTCCTGTGAATACCTACCTTACTTATAATACCTAATCTTATAGTCTACGGGCGAATGACCTACACGGTTATTATGTTTGTTTATGAAAACACTTTTAGTATTTTATTTTAAGGGAATCCCCACCTCAAAAGGAAAAAAAACTGAACCCTTTCTTTGCGGATGGGAATTCAAAACCCACCAATATTTATTTTATTGCCCTTGATGTTCTGGGGCCGTGGTATCTCTAAAACTAAACCTTATGGGATTACTTTGTTGTCCGTCTGTCTGTCTGTCGGTCTGTCTATCTAGAAATTTCGAGAACGCGTGGAGGTATTAAGTTGAAACTAAAACCATTTAGTCTTTGGTCTCTTGGAGCTGTGATGTTAAAATCCAACCCTCTTAGTTTACGCAGTACAAAAATACGGCTTTTTATGTCGCAAATTTGTACGAAAACATCGGCACGCTAGTCCGACTCGCACATGCACGGTTTTTTAAATTATCCGGTACTTATATTGTATTTCCACTGTTTTTTTTTAATTATTTTAATTTTTATTTATCATATTATAATTAAATTAATTACTAAATATATACAACCTATAAATATAAACAAACTAATAATAAAAAAATATATACAAGTAAAAATAGAAAATTACAGGGCGTCAAAAAATTCGTCCGTATCGCCGTCAACAGGTAAAGTGCCCAGAAGGCTGGCAGCATTACCGCGTTGGATGGCAATGCTTATTTTTTGCACAAAAATTGCAGGTGCTGAAAACCTCCTCTTTCGAGAAATCGCCAAGCGGTTGGTCGATTCTTCTGCTGGCCTGTTTTTTGCACAAAAAATAAGCATATCCACTGTTGATTTATTCATTGTAAACTAAAGTACTTAATCGATTTCACGTATAAGAGAATTTCATTAATGCGGCAAACAGTGAAACTTGCTCCGTTGAAGTTGGTTTCATAGAGTTTCGTCTGAAATTGTTGATTAACTCGTCGCTGGAATATGGCATTATAGTTCAATAGCTCGAATGTTTCATTAAAATTTAATTGATGCCCTCCCTACTTGTGTTTATTGTTTCTCTGTAGCGTTGCGTTTATTTCACGAAAGTATTTTTTATGTGAATTCTGAACCGATAACTAGTTTGTTCAGTAAAAAGTGCTTATATATACCCAATTTATGTCTAATAGAAGTTATCACAAAACCTGCTCAATAGTTATGATTAAAAGTCAAATTCAGTGTTATAAAGTACTCTTAGCTACAATATTATAACAAACAACGAATAAAACAGTTGTTTACAAAAAGAACAACATCGGAAAAAGAACCGCAAAAACAGGATATTATAAAAGGTGGGCGTTAAACAATAAAGGGAAACTTACTTAGAACATTTTTCACGGATCCCCGCGTGTACTTCCAAAGGAAGTGAAAAAACCGAGCGAAACGTTCGCACAGGGTGATCCCGGTCGCCGGGGCCGGCTCACTGTCTGAGAACCTAACCCTTTTCTTGCTGCGTTTGCCCTTACTCGTTTTCCCCGACCGTTTATTCTTCAAGCTAGACTTCATAATTTTCACTTCATTTGCTACCACAACACTGACTTCGACGCTCGTTTGTTCGTGTTTTTTGCTATCGTACTCTTTGTCGACTACATTTTTACGGTTTTGGGTCTCGACGTTCAACGGTCTCACGCTGACTCCGCTCCTTCGCTTCCACTCTTTCAACTCCGTACTTGTAATTTATGAAGCGCGACGACTATTTACACTGCACAGTGTGTTTTGTTTACGCGGCACACAATGATACTGAGAGTGCTTATAGTTATGTTGCGTGTGATTTGCACGGCTGAGGCTAGTCTACGCGACACTTGGCTAAGTGTCAATTCGCCACAATGAAATCATTAAAATATCCACAAACACGAAATATACATGCTGCACATCAATGTGAAAAAATGATTACTTAATCGGCTATTCACTCAAGTATATGTTAGGAACGTCCTTTGAAAGGGATCCTTCGACAACTGCAGAGGTTTAGAAATAAAACTGATGTGTGCTTGGGCACCTGCCAGCGTTTATTAAGAGACATTTTCAATGCGTTCCAATTATAATTCAGTCTGATTGTCATGCAGCATCTTTAATTATGTGTAAACGAAAACAGCTGTGCATTTGCAAGTTTAAACAGCATCTGTCACGATTGGTTTGAAACGCGTCGGTTCCGATAATGTTCAGTAAGGTTGTTTATCTGTTCATGTACCTACGTATTGTGTCTAGACGAATCTAAATGAATCTGCACATTGAAACAGTTCAAGTCGAGGTAATTGATCTGTTAACGGATTGGTAAATGTTTGTGGGAACATCTTGGTGACGCGATAGATGAACATAAGTACCGCCAACTATGCAAATAGTTGGCGTTATTAGAACACATCGGATATTGATGAAATGAATTCACGATGTTATACAATATTCAACAAACATTTGGCAAATACCCGAAGCCAATAGAACGATTTCGTTATGAACTCATAGGGATGTCGACTATTTGCAAACGGCTTGCATTACACATCAGTTTGATTGCTTTGCGGTACATTACTGCCTGTTGGATGTTCAGCTGATTACTAATGAAAAATACGATTGAAAAACACTAATGAGTTTTCGCGATCAAAATCCAATTAAACACAAGTGCTTTGAGAGAGAATTTCTATAAATTGACAGAATTGATGAAAAAATTCACCGACGTTTAATAACTTTCATTTCTGTGAAGATTCGACGGTTGCGATAAAGGCACTTTTTTCATCGAAATCGTCTGCCAATTGAAAGGGACCGACACGGAATTCGTAAATGAACAATTTGCGTACCTACCGTCGTATACTTTAGAGAGCTTTCTTCGTGAAAATTAACTGATTCCTAACGACCAAACGAGGTTTCTCTGACGTAGCAACCTTAAGGCTAAATGTTCAACCATTTTCGACCATTACGTTGAAATGATTGCTTAAAGCAAAGTCCCTTACATTTTAGAATAGTGCTTTCCGGAGATTCAAGAGAGATATTATTGTTAAATTTAATAGAGGACAGAACATAATACAACAATTACTTTTGATTTTCTACACGTCTCTTTGTGGGTTTTGGACAGAAGTACGTTGCCATTCGCGTATTTTAGGGGTCCGTACGTGCAAAGAAAAAACGGAATTCTTATTGGATCACTTTGTTGTCCGACTTTATATCTGTAAAGACCTTTTCTAATCCTGTGGTCCCTTTGTGCTGTGAAAATCCCTGACACGCTCTTGTCCAGTTATTTAAAGTTTGCTGAAACGTGCACAATGTAAAACGTAGTTTTGCAGCGGCAGGTAATCTGCTTATCTTCTCGCACGAGTTGTGAAACTGACATCCATTAGTGCTCACACGCCGTTGATTTTGTTAAAAAAACTGTTTTAATATCTGGTACATAGACTACAGTTTGGCTGCTATTGTTTGTTTTAAACCGAGGGACGTTTGCAATGTACGTTACTACAGTCGTAGAATAAATAATTATGTTAAAGGTTTACTGCCTATGATGGTTGCAGATGTGTTAAAAGGTAGGTATTGAAAAAGGATTTATACTCTTGACTCTAAAAAAAACCGGCATAGTGTGAGTCGGACTCGCTCACCGAGGGACCCGTGCAAACTTGCACGTTGGTTGGTTGCCATATCTTGTAATTGCGTTAACTTAGAGAATTGATTTTTTACAGCTCCAAGGGACAACATACTTGAGTATGTGGTTCTAATTTCAATTCGATAACTAGACGCGTGTTAGAGATAAATGGTCTTGACAGACTGACCGACTTAAGTGGCAACAAAGTATAAGTGTTGCGTTTTTTCCTTTTGAGGTATTGAATCCTAAAAAATATGATTTAATCAGCCAGTGAAAACTTTGAGTTTAGATTGGTACCCGAACGCAATAGAGAGAAGGTATGAGGAAAAGCAGAAGATCAGCGCGAAGGTGAGAGAATGGCCTAAAATCGACTGCAAGCGTGACGACATGGAGAACCAAAGCTCGCGATCGTAAAGTATAGGGTAGGCGTACACTGGAAACCAAAACAGATTTATTATATATATAAATAATACATTATGTTGTCAAGTAGTTTATAAGTTTGTATAATCAAGGCTATATAAACCACTGCCTGCCGGAGTAGCGGGTTGTTTAACAGAGATACCGTGGCTCCGGAACATAAAAAAGCAAAAGATGGAACATGGGTGGGTGTTAGTTTGTGAAAATCTGACACTCTCCCCGCTTCGCCCAGTGAGCAAGAGCGAGCAGAGAGGGCAGTTTTGATGATTTCTCATCCGTAAAAAAAGGCAATTTAAATTGTTGGCAATAGTTTCACCCCCTTTTACCTGAAACCTAACCATGTTCTGGGGACGTCTCGGTGTAGGTACTAAAATTCCTTCGTAATAAATGGCGTGTACGTAAAGTTCGTAGATTGCTAAAGCAAATTACAATTTTTTATATCACATCATGGCGTTGAGGTAAACCGCCTCGCTTAAAATCCAGGCAAGTATCAATGTGACTTTTCGACGCGATAAACTTTATAAAGCACATATGAATTGACCATATTATTATGTACTTTATAAAGTTTATCGCGTCGATGAAAAGAGACCAGATGGTATGACCATAATGCCATGGAAGTTGGGTAGATCTTTGGTGTGGGATGCAACTTGTGTCGACACCCTTGCACCATCCCATCTTTCTAGCGTTGCGTTGCGCTGGAGCTGCTGCTGCAGGTGCTGAAAACCTCAAACGGCGCAAATATCACAATTTGATTGCTAGTTATATTTTTGAGCCGTTTGGGGTTGAAACACTAGGGCCATGGGATCCGAGTGCCCATGTAGTATTTCGAGAAATTGCCAGGCGGTTGTTAGACACTTCTCGTGCCCAGAAGGCTGGCCTGTTTTTTTGCACTAAAACAAGCATATTCATCCAACGATGCGGTAATGCTGCCAGCTTTCTGGACACTTTACCTGTTGACTGCGATACGGACGAATTTTTTGACGACCTGTAAGTTTTCATTTTTACTTATATATATTTTTATTATTAGTTTATGTTTATTTATAGTTCGTATATGTATAGTAATTAATTTAATAAAATAAAATAAATACTGATTGAACTTCTAAGACGGTAAATGAAAACATCGTGAAGAAACCCAGGCTTCGAAATTGCCAACCCATCTTGAACAAGCGTGGTGATCAATGCTCGTGCCTTCCCTATATCAGACGAAGCCTTTGCCCCGCAGTGGGACAGTTATAGGCTGTTTTTATTATGATTGATATCTCAGTATTGCATTTCCTTGTTTAAACTCAAACTTCACTACTCTCCTCCCAATTTCAGTTGTTAAGCGCCAACGACAAAAGACACTTCGTGGTGAGGCACTTACAAATTTCTTAATTTCGTACTAAGTACGTAAGACTTCCGATGTAAATTACTCGACAATGACAATATTGCTGGTATATAGAAAGTAATTTATCACTGACCGAAACTTGAGAACTTCTAAAAGGCAGCAGGTATTATAATAAAAGTTTGTAAATTAAGTATCTTGTCGCTGTTGCAAGGATATTTAGGAAGTTATTTACCTGTTCTTATTATTTCTTATAAAGTAAGTTGTTATTAAAATACTGCTTTGTTGGTATAGTGGTCGCATGCGCGTATGTTACGAATGGTTGGGTTTTAGTCAGTAAAAGTCTGACATGCCCCCCCCGCTCCGCCCAGAGCGGGGGAAGTAATTTGATGATTTTCCACCCGAGAAAAAAAAATTGCAAATTTGTTCCAAATTGAGATCGCTCGCGACTTGAGAAGCTCAAAAAATAAGTAATAAATTCTCTCATTTTTGTTGGACAGGAGCTAGAGGAGGAGGATGATTGTTATATGAATAAAGACTTTTTACGATGACTTTTAGAGGTTTTGTTTTTTAGTGGTAGCGTGCATTCGTTGTTAAGTGTTTCGAAAAAGTGAACATTAGAGATTTAGTTATTCGAGATCACATTGCTACGGCGTTAAGTTTTTCGTGGTAGCGTGCATTCGTTGTTAAGTGTTTCGTATTCGCGAACTTACGGGGACGTGCTATTCGGTGTTACACTTTTCTAAGTCACGTATCACACTCGTTTATGTAGCAAGTTTGTACGGAATCATAGGTGCGCGAGTCCGACTCTTACTTGGTTGGTTTTTCTGTGTTCACTTTAAACTTTTGTTGTTTTCTATCTGTATTTTTACTTTCAGGAAGTAAAAATTACAGCGTGCAATCTCATGTTTGCTTATTCTACGCTGAAGCCAACAGATTGTTATGCTACTTCAAAAAACAAACAACTTTCTTGGAACAGAAGGAAAATATTGATTCTTGTTCGTTCGCAACATTGATAAAATACAAAAATAAATTGAAGAAACAGTATCGTTTACATTTTTCTAAGAGAAATGTTAATTCATTAGAGATTTATTATTGTTATCTCACAATATTACAGTACGTATCTTAAATCTGTATTTATCTACACTTCCAAATATATACTAATATTATAAAGAGTGTTTTCTTCTTTTAGATTTTCTTGCACCGCGTGACTAGACCGATTTCAGCCATTTTTTCGGCAATAGAAAGCTAATTTGTCGGAAAATAACTTAGGCTATACATAAATAATCACAAGTCAACACTTAAGATCTAAGCAGGGCACATCACAGTAATTCTATTAAGTGATAATGTTGGTAATTTTATAATGTAGGAACTAATCTCTTGAACTGCTGGACAGACTTTAAAAATTCTTATACCAATCTCACATATTTATTATTATATTTAAACTGTTTCCATGAAAAGATTCGAGCGGAGCCGCGGACACAAACTAATCGTGAAATACCATAAAATCGATTTAAATGAACTGAATTAAATGAATCTGTTTATTCGAGATTAAAATGAAACTATCTGATTGTTATAGTCGTAAGACCCTTTAGTTTTGAAGTCTCGAGGGTTGTGCATTAAAACTTGTGATTCTAAAACTTTCAGTTTTGATTGGATACTGTAATTTAATACTATGCTAGCAGCCCAGTCTTGTTTTGCACCGAGAATTCTTTATTTGGTGTAATTTCGTTTTGATGTGACAAAATATAAAAAAAAAATATCTAAATTGATCACACTCTCACTCGCTAAGCTGATTAGAAGATCAACAGGGCTATACAGACGGAGACAAAATGAGATTATAATTGAAGAGTTAAGTAAGTAGCCAAAGGTCACTGACAAATAAAAAAAAACCGTAATTTTTGCATGAAAATAGGTTTTAACTGATGATAAATATTCCAAATTTTTATTAATAATATTTTAAAACTAGCTTTTGCCCGCAGCTTCGCTCGCGTTAAATTCGGGGTAACACAGTTCCCCTTGCGCCTTATTGATTTGTAATAGCAACGCTACGTTTTCCCTTTTCTTCCCTCTTTCTCCTTCACATCCCACTTTTTTCAAAAAAATATTAGCCTATGTCCGTCTCCTGGTTCCGAACTATCTCTGTACCAAAATTCATCAAAATCGGTTTAGCCATTAAAGCGTGAAGAGGTAACAAACAAACAAACAAACTCACTTTCGCTTTTATAATATTATAAGTAAGGATTATTACATTTAATTGCTAAGATGATTTGATTATTTATAATTTTTAAACGCTCAAGTTTAAAATTAGTAATGAGAATTTAGCAAATGCTAGTTAACACCTTTTTCCACTTAACCCTTCAATTATAAACAATCGTACGATATGGTGTACACAAATTTGTTCTAGGCGAGCTTGCTTCACTCTGGTATCATCGCTTGCCATCTGGCGTGTTGCGGGAAAAGTAAGCCTATTTATTAAAAAAAAAAGTTTATTTTGCAGTGGGATGCTTTCAATTTCACAGCTGTCAATATTCCAAGCGTTACACCACATCATGAAATTGATAGTAGCATTGTGGTCACATATTCATAAATATTGGCATTATTATTGGTCTACCGCAGGAATATGAAACATGCTGTGAAATACTGCACACATTGCAGTCTGTTGTCGTAACTGCGCCGTTGACATTTGTCATCGAAATACCAACGAATATATTTACAATCCCCGATTTTATTTAACGTTTAAACTAGATACTGTTCTACAATATTTTATATAATGTTTTCTTGTCTTGTAAATTATTACAAGACCGAATGGAAAGCTTCAACAATTACGTTTACGTTCAGGTGTCAACGTAAACGTAATTGTTGAAGCTTTCCATTCCTTTATATACCTAACAACTAGGTTAAGATACGTTTATATTTATGTTTATATTTATAGGTTAAGATGCGTTTTGAGGTTACATCAGAAAGGTTCCATGAGACCATCTGGGCACAATTGCCCATAATACCCGAAAATCCCCTTGATTACCTTCCCAACGTTTCGCAGTATATTATTTTAATATAACAGCCAATAACATTGGAAATAACGAGCTAGTAAGGCCTACCGACTTTACTAGTTCACCTACACATTTTATGGTTATGAGGGCCTAATGTAAAAATGATGAAAGCCCTACGTTTATAGAATATAGAGTTATTTTAATTTTTCATGTACCTACTTATACTCTAAGTCGATATTCAGTAAGTCAGTTATTCGATATTCAGTTTTACGGTAGTGGTTGTAAGACTACGCATAAAATTTTGGTTGAATATTTTGTCTGGAAAATTTGCGTTGTTTAATTGTTGTATATGTGTTTTTTTTTGCGGATGGGAAATCATCAAATAACTTCCCCCACAGTGATTTGAAGTCAGTATTATTTCTTCGGGTGGTTAACACAATTATAAAGATTTGTCGATTCAACCGCAACACAAATAAGAGAGCCTCGAAATTGTGATATTAAATTGACGATACCGTAACAACAAGTCAAAAATGTGTTGGATTAGACCTGTGTAGGTCAGGGGAACAAAACACAACAGTATAAAGAAATAGAATACAATATTTTCGGCACCACATCAATTTCCTAGTTCCGCAAAGAAATTATTTATGAGGTCATTTATTACTGTACCTGTACACGAATCATTTACCTGAAGTACCTCTGCGTACGAAGTAAACGACTTTTCCCGATGTCTGACGAGTACTCAGTGTTCTTTGGACCACGTACTGTAATAACGCGTTATGGCCACTTAGGCCAATAGCGGTTATCGGTCTAATCCTTTACTGTTCGATGTGTGCTATCTTCGCCGTCATTTTGAGGTATAAGTAACAGGTGGCGACACCGCTGTTTTGGGTTAAAACCTTGAGGTTTTAAACGGGGCGTGCAGAACATGGACGTTAAGTTGAAAGTTCTAGGTATAACTGACACAAATGGCCGAATGACAGATAACTGAGGGTTGAAGAAAATATCTTCGTATATAACTGTGTGCGGTGTGGATCGATAGCTAAAAATAGTTTTATTATGTATTTTTTTTCAAGTAAATGTTTGATGACTTGCTTCTTAAATCGTAAAAAATCCGTCTTTTAATTTTTAATGTATAAAAGGAAAATGCTAAAAGATTAGTTTGAAGCATGCATAAGAATTCTACAACGGAAACAGTTCTTTTTAGATATGATACTTTTTTATTTCACCGCAATTTTGCTTTTCATTAATAAACTAAGAAGAACAAATTAGGTTTTCGGTTGAGTGTAAAATTCCATTTAATTTTAATGACCGTTAAAAATGTTGTTTTAGTTTTGTTTGATACTATTAGACCAGTTTTTTATATTCTTAATACTTGAATAGATACAATTAGTTACAAAGCTTTGATTTCATTACCACAACGATGATCACCGTGTAAAAAAACGTTCGATTGTTTTTCAAAAGCATTATACTTGTCCTGTCATTGCCTTTTGTTTTTAAAACCTGTTTGTGAAAAACACTTCATAATCTGACCTTTAAAAATAATTGTTTCGATCCCACAGAGTAAACCTTCACCGTTTACCAAACGACAAAGAAAAAACACGATGTATAGACTTTTCATAACCAAGAAAAATGTTTTTGTACTTTGCCGTCTCACAATTTTCTATAGGAACGTATTTTAGTAAGTTTATTTCTTATAACCGTATATACCGCTTATTGTGTTGTATATAATAAAAAGGTGGGTTCTGCGATAACAAGGGACCCAATCGTAAGTAACCGTTGAGATATTTTTATCAGAAGAATTTTATTCGTATAGGTAAGCGGAATTGACTTTTTAATTTATTGTGTGTGTCATGTTATTTATTTCTGTTAGTAGGTTTGTATACTTTTTTTTCTTTTATAATAATAATGCTTGTGTCAAGTTTTTGAGGTATTGCGAGATATTAAATAATGAAACCATAATGTTTTTTTTTTATTAATCCCAAATTGTTATGCCATCATTCTTCTGCCAACTATTTGGGTTACATACTTCTTTCATATTTAACATTACATCGGGAACCTTATTCATTGATTCTTATTGTTGCAGAACCTAACATAACGCTTGTGTCCCAGAAGGGCAAGGCAGAAGTTTACCTAAAACTACATTCACATTTAGCCATTGTATATTTAAGTCCAATGGGTGCGTGTGTGACTATTGCCATCAACACAGGGGGCACAAGCCAGACCTGCTGCTGAAAAAATACTGAAAAATCAACTTCTGAAACTCACGCTCAGCAGTCATGTTTGCGGTCTTAAGAGGTCGCAACGTAGGTGTGTGGCTATTGACTACATAAAAACAATTGAATAGTTCTAACAATTTTTTTTATTATTTCGCATCGATGGTACGATTCATTCGATCTTTTGGGCCCAGAAGGTAGCTGCACCATGTGGAGGTCAAGTTCGTTTTAAATGTGTTTCCCTAAACAGTGTTCCAGTTTATCATGTGTTTCTAGAGTATTGTTCAAGTATCTTTACAAAAGCGAACATTTAACGTTTCCCTGTTGCTAGTTTATATCTCACTTGAGAAGCGCTATCTACCTTCGCGGGACATTTAACGCGTTGGATTATGTACGCATAATAAATTCTCTTCTCGGCTTCCAACCTGATAATAAATATCATTTTGAGGTGTACCTTCTCGTATTTCTCAGTACGATGTATTCAAATTACAAAACCGTATGCGGATCAAGATGTCTTTGTAGTTAACATAAAAAAAAGCCGGCTTATACCTATTGCAGTATATGTATTGGTCTGGTAATCATAAACTACTTCATTCAATTCCTAAGTAGAGCAAGTCGTTGTTTTTGGTCATGTTTAATTGAAAGGCGATCGATTCCATAAAAAATAGCTCTTAATGTGTTAATAAGTACAAATACAAAATTACAACACAATTAATTTTAAAATTACGACAAAATTACCTTATACTATACATTTTTTTTTGTAAAAATATTATAACAAAATCAGGAATTATGGATGTAGACAAAAACTGGCAGGCTCAAATGGGATTGGGTGGGTTACGTGATTTGCAAAAGTATCAACGAGTTGGGTGCCTGAGGATAGAAAGTGCCCCCAATGCCGCTCTAGAAAGAGGTTCTGAGACGATCTGGACGGGCTTCAAAAAGGTTAGCGAGGTGGCGCGGGAGAAGAATACCTGGAAGGATATGGAGAGGCAGGCTCAGCAGTGTGACATACAAGGATCATCAAAAAAATAAAAAAAAACATGTTCTCTTTTGTACCAACGTAAATATTTGTTGTCGATTTTCGCAGGAAAACCAATATTTTATCAATGGCAAGTTTCTTTTGCTGCCCAAAAAACATAAAAGTCCTCAAGTTACGTGTCAAACACATGTATTCAGTATAAGTTTCAGTTCTTCAAAACTTATTCGTCTTTATTCTCAAGCGTATAGTAAAGGCAGAAAGGGAGCGCCCAGAACATCAAAGACGCGACGAATCTTACGCTAATGTTCGCTTCGACCTTCCTAATATTCGACCAAGTGTAAAGTTGAAAATTCATTTCGAGAAAATTCGACTAAATGCTCAGCTTTGTCCCTATATTACGAGCGACGGCGGTTCGAATAACTTTTGTTCGGAGGCAGTTTTATACCTAAGAATACGCCTGAGTTTTATAAACAGGCGTACGTACTAAATTACTTACAAGTTCACCCGAATATGCTTCGCTGAAACTCGGGTTTTAGTGAAGATAGACTAAAATTTCAAATTAAGCTGAAGATCCGAAGTATTAAATAATTATTCTTAGATTGAATTACACAAGAGTATGTACTCTATTCTGTGAACTAATTTTCATAACATTGTGAAGTTTGTAGTTTGATTTAGTTTATAATGCGATGTAATACTTATCTTGCGCGAAGACAATTTCCCCGCTACTTGGATATTGGCTTCGCGTAACATTTTAAGGTTTTATTATGCCAAGAAGTTAGAGAATGGCAAAACTTAAGTTAAGTTAACATCGACAAGTTACGAACAAATTGCGAACCTGCTGCTGCAGAATTTAAAAAAAAATTTTTAGACTGTCAAGTGACTGATAGTCCAAGCAACTGTCTGTCCAAGGGATTGTCAGTCCAAGCGACTGTCACTCCAGTCACGTCCATAATTTGTACATACCGATTCGAAAAAACTTTTACAAAAGTCTTTAAGTAATGAGTTGATGGTTAAAGGTGAAAAAGAAAAGCATACCTAATGCAAACTTGACGCCAGTCCACGCGGTGCGAACATAGTGGAAGAGGCGGCGATAAAGCGGCCGGTGGCGGCGCCGGCGCACTGGGGCCTCCGCGTCGGGCGCGGGCGAGGGCGCGGGATCGTCCGCCCCGCCCGCACCGCGACCCTCCAACGACGACGCCGTGGCGTTCCACACCCAGCTTTACTCAAAACGCTCCCGCTGCGCTAATGTAACCACACCTTTACGCACAGAATCCGAGCACCCACATGCATTTCACTTTTCACTGTACACGTGTCGTGTTAGTATTTCACTTCGGTTATTGGTACTTTAGTACTGATGAAATTCCATGAAATAAGGATATTAGAACTTAATAACACTAACGTTTTAGCCGCAGCCTTGAGGGTCTTAGAGTGTATATTAGGACCGCCTTAATAATTTAGAGGGCATCCATAACTAGCGGTCGAATTCTAGGCGCCTACTAAACTACTACTCAATATTAATGTTTGTCTCAATCTTCGAAGTTTTTGAAATTATTTTGGAATTTCATCAACTAACACAACTCACTGAGAAGGCGAATAAAAAGTAATTAGTGTAGCAGTTTTAACTTTGTAGTTACTTTTTGTTAAGTTTTCCAATAAAGCAAGCGTTAAAGAAGGAGCCGGGAATCTGTGAACAAAGAAAGGACGATTGTTAGTCTTGTTAGTAGCCGGTGACAGGCTGAATTAGTCCTTGTTAGCAAGCGCTCGGTTCGTCCGTCAGTGTTTTATTATTTATAGCTAAGTCAGGCGCAAATAAGCAAATCGGTAGAAAATCGCAAAATGTCGACCTTTTCTCTGCAATCTATTTACATTTATCGCGCCAGTTTTTCTTTGTATTGTAGGCTTTAGTATCGATTGTTTAGACCTCATTGTATTCTCCGTCATCTATTCTTTCTTTAATGTAATTTTTCTTTCTTTCCTTTAAAAGGCCGTTTTAAGTAGTTAAAGTCGAGAAAGTTATACGGGATCAGGTTTTGGCTGATTGTCTGTATGATACCAGTTTATAACACAATAAAGGCAAGGCTGCTGATAGTGGATTTATTGTTTTTTCAATGACGAAGGAGTTTTATCTCTTTTCTTTATGTGGCCATTGTGTTTATCGACACTATTATTTTAGGTTAGATTCGATAGAACATTTTTGTAGAATATGACGCATATTTAGTTAGCATACATATACTAGGAGAGATAATTGATAAATCTTGTTATCTATGACATTTGAGTAATTATATAATTATATTATCATCCATCATTGGATGATGAGAGTAAATTAATATTAATATCTGTGATAGCTTTCATGATATCTGCAAATAATATAGTCGTGTAACTTATGTTTAATCAGTATAACAAGATCTTCTTCGTCGTGTGTTCCCACTGCTGGGACACAGAGCTCGTTTTCATAAGATGAGAGGGAAGCTATATTCCTCCACGTGTGGGCAGGGAGATGTCACATGTCTTCTAGCTAGGACATGCCAGTTTCTTCACAAAGATTTCCTTCACAGTTGCAATTGGATTTTTTCGAGGTTTGAAAGCTAATAGCTAAGTATTAAGAGTGTGGTCCTATATATACATAGTTATTATATCTGGTTCCTTTATGTTTGCTTTACGGGACCACACACGCGTTGACGACATAAAATCACCAATCGAATCTAACACTACTAAAATATCTGATATGAACAATATTTGTAATGCTAGCTCTAACGCTCGGTTCCAATAAACATAAAATCATTCGTTTTGCTTAGGGATAGTAGTATTTTGACATACGTCTCGTAGAAAATACTACTATCCGTAAGCAAAACCAATAATTTTTTGAATGTTTTTTTAATCATGAAAACGGCTCTAATCATTTTGAGATTAATTAAGAGTTCCAATATTAGTGTTTACAGGGGTGTCATAACTACATCAAAATCGATCTAGTTATGTCTCATATCTGAGTAATTTTGTTTTCTCTATTCTTACCCGAGCATAGCTTGGTTAACCAGTTACTTATCGTGATGTTTTCATTTATGTGGCACATCAAAAACCGTACATACTAATAGGAACTATACAATAGTTTAAAGTACTGGTATGTAATACACGTGTTTGTCAAATAATCTGATACTAAAAATAGTTTATTTCAGTACATCATCATCATAATTATATTCGCCAATCGACTACAGTCCACGGAATCTCTAAACAGACTTGGAACCCAAGTCGATCGTAGCAGACACAATATTAAACGATGGGGGCATGGACGGGTCAGCTCTTAAGTGCGTATGCGGCACCTCCCCACAGACAATAGCCTACTTCTATCTTGCACCGCATGTCTGCGCACTTAAAAATCTATGTACTGTATATGTCAGCGAGGTTCGCGTGACCGAGTTTTGGGCTTTGGGCTAATAACGTTTTGACACGTTCTAACAAGAGGATTATTATCAGCCTCTTTTAGTTCTTACTAGTCTAAATTTGAAATACAATAATATCATACCAGCTTTATTAGTGGTTTGACTTGTGAGTTAAACTCAAACCTTAATCCCATACAAAGGGTGTGGAAACTTTGACATAAAACTTAGGGGATTTCATACGGCTGTAGCTGTTACTAGCAAGTAAGTAAATAAGGACGCCGCCGCCGTACGTGCGCTATTTACTTTGGATTTATATTACTACTAAATTCCGCCTGTGACTTCTTCCGCGTGACATAGTTACTTTGGCCTAACGGTAACTTAAACCCTCGTGATGATCAAAAAAAAATCTTTCTCTGCCCTTTTGTTCCCTCTTTCTCCCCCTTTTCTCACTTTTTTATGTCCCAGCTATCTCTGTATCAAAATTCATCAAAATCGGTTCGGCCATTTACGCGTGAAGACGTAACGAAAAAAATAAACTCACTTTCAGTTTTATAATATTAGTAAGGATTTATTTTATTTACATAAATATACATAAAAGATATATACATAACAATTATTACATATTTGCTTTTAAAGAAAATTTGTCTTAGTACCTCTTTACTTAGGTACTTATTTTATTTACCTAATTTAATGGTTTCCGTATGAAGAAATATGAAAGATAGATTCTCGATATCACTACACAATATTCCATCCATACATTTACATAACAAATGCTTCGGGATCGCTCGAGTTGAAAGTCATGCGAATGCAAAAATATTGTTATAGTGTGGGTGTATTTATTTTACCCGTGGGAGTGCAAATAAATCGAGGTTTATCGAAACGTGATAATCAACTGTGCCGTACCGTGTGACGTAGCAGGGAGCGTTTATTTAGTTGGATGTCACGGGAATATAACTCGGTAGTGACAAATAAGTCAAACTGAATAATGGCGACAACCAAGAAAATTAACTTGCGTGAAATATAAGCAAATTTAAATGCAACGTTGGTAACGGCTTCGACTTACATGTGGTCATGGATTCGAACACACGTTATTTTTAAACTTAATCTTTATTACACACTAAATTTAAAATAAATATATATAGCGGCCTGTCTTGGTTTCGCACGTGTGCTATGTAGATACAAATTTATTAATTTTATACATATGAACCTTCCTCTTGAATCACTCTATCTATTGCTGCAAACTACATTAATCCATCATCAAATCCATTGAGCAGTTGAAAAGATCTAAGGGAACAGATAGCGGTTATTATTTCTTTTTATACTATGTAAAAATAAGATACACAAAAATTGCGATAATGTGAACTTTATTTTGAAAGATTAATAACAAAAATATCTTTAATAATTCATTTTATCACAACTGCGTGTGAGAAAACCGACATCACCAACATAACCGAAAATTTGAAGATCTGCAATGGGTTCACGTGGTGGATTATGGTTTACACCTTGAGAGGTTCCGTGGGAAAGAGAGCTAGTCATGATTACGATACAATGAAAATATAGACCCCCTATTCCCCGAAGGGATAAGCAGGCGTGTACCTTCCCCACGCTTCGCCAGATGCGTGTAAGCTCTATGTAGTGCAAGTATTCTAGATCATGGCTGTCAAAGAGAAGTTGCCAGTGGAAAAACACAATAAAGATTGCAATATTTTTAGTTGATCTTGTGGCTATTAGAACAACGATTCGTTTAATAACACCACTAATAATAAAAACATAATTCAAGTAATGAAAAGCAAAATGTAAAGCTGTACTAAGTCCTATCAGATAACCTGTCATCACTAATATAAACCGCCAAAAATACAATTCACAATGTTCAGGTGATGAAAATATTTCAATTAAATAAATTGTGCTGGCATCTGTATAATTTTCCGATAGAGACCAAACCAACCTTTGACCCGAATTTAAATTTGGAACAGACGCTAAATATGTTTTAACCTGATTTCTCAATTTAGATAATCGATTGCAATGCAGCAGGGTTAATTTTTTACGAAGCAATCTAATGAAAGCCGAATGGCTTTCAGGCATTTATGATGAAATAGCCGCTGAAAATATCATATTTGTTTTTACTATTACAAAATTATATTATTGCTTATTTGTTAGAATTATTCCGTAAATGTATTAATATATTAATTTCACTATATACATATAATATAGTAATTCCACTTGTACCCCGTTCCAATAAACAAAAACGACTCGTTTTGCTTACGGATAGTTGTATTTTGACATAACTTCTATGATACATATTTATGGAACGGGGCATTAAACGATAAGAAAGATTGCTACAACCTCATTGCTACGGCTACGGCTACGGCGTAGACATCTGAGGGTTGACTTGCTACGCCGTAGGCCTTCATCACTTGAACAGACTTTTTTGATATTCTGCATGTTATGAGCCCTTTAACTAAAAAAAATAACTATACGCATGTGTGGCTTAATATATATCATGGCGTGAAGAACTCACTCGACTAGCCGCCTGTCGCAGTTTTATATCTGCGGGGACAATGGGCTGGCTGAGCGCGGACTACAAACTTTTGTCTCTACGTAAACAAACAAAATTAGGCTTTATGCAGTAGAGAAAAGAATGTTTAGATGTGCAAAGTAAATGTTGTGAGTATATAAATTAGACCATGCGTCACTGTCACTGCAGAGCGGCAAACGAAAGGATGGCTCGTAATAACCTGTGAAATGAACGTTTGATGACCACTTCGAGCCAGGCCATAGAAGTTCTAAGTTGCCCGTATGATTGCGTGCTTCGGCAAATCACGTGCAATTAAAGTTGCATGATTAATGGCGGAGGGTTAATTATGAGAGTTGGTGGAGAAATATTGAAGTTATGTCTTTGTTGCTTTAGTAGCGATCCCTAATGATAATTTGTATTAAAAAAAAGGTCATATGAAATTCTAACGTCCTCGATATGCTTGTAAACAAATAAAGAGAAAAAATACGCTAAGTCCTTATTATTTGTAAAACAGAAACAACAAGTTAACAAAATGAATGATACATATTGTCATGAGATTCAAGTTCGTTACACCAAGTTATTATTTCTTTCACATTAATTATCATTTACGAATTTCACGAACGAAACTGAACGCGATCAATAAACTAAGATCAAGACCTATTTGTATCTTACTCATGTTGATTCGGTAAGCCCGGCTTAATATGGAGTCTTTATTCAACTTTACCCAACAAAAATACTAACTTCCCCTTCCCAAGAAAAATCTTTTTATGATTTGCAGCATTGATATTTTTATTATTTATTAGTACCAAATAAAAAAAATCCCGGCCAAGAGCGACTCAGACTCGCGGATCGAAGGTTCCGGGCAAACTTACGACATATACAGCCATATCTTTTGTCTGCGGTGACTAAGAGGGTTGATTTTTTCACAGCACAAAGGCCCTAGAGTATATGGTTTTAACTTTAACTCGATACCTCCATGCATTCGCTAGACACGTTCCCATCTTGATAGACAGACAGACAGACGAACAACAAAGTGATCCAACAAGGGTTCTGTTTTTGCCTTTTGAAGTACGGAAGCCTAAAAATGGTATCATATAAAAGACTAGCTTCCGCCCGTGACTTCTTCCGCGTGGCATAGTTACTTTGGGCTAACGCTAGCTGTAACCCGCGTGATGGTCGAAATAAAATATCTTTCTCTCCCCTTTTCTTCCTGCTTTCTCCCCGTTTCTCACTTTAAAAAATAACTTTAGTCTATATCCGTCTCCGGGTCCCAACGATCTATACTCCAAAATTCATCAAAATCGATTTGACATTTAGGCGTAAAGGCGTAACAAACAAACAAACTCACTTTTACTTTTATAATGTTAGTAAGGATTAATATCAATGTCGTTGCCGATAGAAGTATTATAGTAATAGTGGCCAGTGATTTATTTTTGAACGACTTTTAAAAAGGAAGACATTTTTTGAAGTCGTTAAAATGGATGTGAATGGATATATAGTATAACATATTCCAGAAGCATCCTTTTTTCATCTCCACCTTTTTCTCCGTGGTTAGTGGGCCGATTTACGTAATTCTTTTTTCATTTGGCTGGGGAAACGCGCGCGATATGGCCCCATATAATTTTATTCACTTTGCTTGAGTAGTTTATGAGTTAACTCCTTTATAATGTATTTTTCGTTCTTTGCATAGATATTATGCATAGAAATTGTGAACATCATGCCGTAATGTTTTTATTTTTTTATTTTCGGTAGTCGGTTTTTTAAGCACTGGGTAAACTCAATTTTACCTAGTGCACATGACTAACTAAAAAGTACTAGTGTATTTCGTCTACTTAATACATTGATTGTTGAAGTGACACTCTATAGTCCTCTTCAACTCACATTCTCTGAACACTTCAAATAAGAACTTAGTACACTCACAGCGCTGTACAAACTTTCCTGCTTTCTATGTTAATGTTCACAATTCGACGCGGCAAAACAATTGACGGCGCCTGAGAATTACGACCAACATAAACCCCAAGTCTGAATACAGCTTTTATACTAAAGTGTATATAGTATATTTGTGACTGTGCTCGAATATTTGGGTGTTGATTTGGTTATAGCGTAAGGTTTTGAAGAGAGATGTAATGTACTGAGATGTGTAATGTTGGTTTTACTGTTATGGTTCTGAAATTTACAAATTTGGATTAGGGGCTGCGCAAACGTAAACAATTTTTGTTATCGAAACGGCACACCATCACAGGAAACTGTAGTTTTTCTTATCAAATATATTCTTATTTTGATTAATAAATAGCTTGTATCCGACTCATTTATGTACACACAAGACAAAACACAGGAAAACATCATAAAAACAAAGAGTACAAAGGCACAGCTTATTTCTAAAGAAATTTCAACCAGCAGGCCTGCGAGAGGAAATATGAAGAAAGAAACGTAGACAGTAGTGTGTGAGAACAGGAAGAGAATAGTGACTAAAATAATAAGGTCTTAATCTAAACATAAGTACACATAATAATATATGCATAATAATATTTACCTGTATACATACATAACACAAAAACATATAAACAGATATATAAATACAATATTATAAATATTCACAATTGAGAGGAAAGGTTTTTAATCTGTTTGGTTATTTCTATTTGGTATCGATGACTAAAAATCAATGTGATTATTTACTGATTGTTTTACTAGTACGCCTTTTTAAATAGCTCAAAAATTCATAATACTATATCTTCTGAGACAAGACATAATGTGTTATAATTGTCAAATTGAAATAAAAAGACCTTCATCACTGTCCATATTATGTCAAATTCATCAATAAACTGTTCAATAATTTCGTATGACGCCCAGTAAAATCCGATACAAAAGAAAATAAAGATTAAAAGGAATCAGAACATTTAAATACCGACTACAAATTGAGTTTACTTCATGACGATGTAACTGTAAGTTGATTCTTTAAAATGAAGCATTCAAATTGCTTCAGTGTCCTGTATTCGTTTAAACTATCCAAATTAAAAATGACTTTTAACGAGTTTCATTCTCGTTTCGTGATAAATACATGCTTCCAGGATATTCAAATGTTTTTTTTTAATTTTGGCCGCGTGTGAAAAGAGCCTCAATGTATGACGATTGCTTTGAAAATACAGCATACTTTTTAGTATAGCTCGTTTTAGGGTTGGGAAAACGTGATGTAAGGTTATTAGGGGTCCGTTCCTCAAAAGGAAAAAATAACGGAAACCTTATAGGATCACTTTGTTGTCCATCTGGCTGTCTGTCTGCCGGCCAAGACCCTTTATCTCGGAAACGCGTGGAGATATCGAGTTGGAATTAAAACCATATACTCAAGTCTGTGAAAATCAAACCTCTGAGTCTCTAAGTTTTATGGAACTCTCGGTGCGCGAGTCAGGCTCGCTTTTGGCCGGTTTTTATTTTACAATCAAACTCATACATTCGGATGCTCAAAGGAATTTGAATTTGGAATAATATATAAAATACTAGCTTTTGCCCACGGCTTCGCTCGCGTTAAATTCGGGGTAACACAGTTACCCCCTTCCCTGAGTTTTTGCCCTTGCGCCTTATTTATTGTAATAGCAATGCCAAGTTTTCCCTTTTCTTCCCTCTTTCTCTCTCATTTCTCACCTTTTATTAAAAAAAGTTTCCGTTTGTCCTTCTCCAGGGTCTCAACTATCTCTGTACCAAAATTTATCAAAATCGGTTTAGCCATTAAGGCGTGAAGACGTAACAAAGAAACCCACTTTTGATTTTATAATATTAAATAACAAAATAATAACTATTGTAGGATTGTGGACTCAGTTCCACCTAGCATTACGGACTTAATTTTTAAAAAAATAAATTAAATGAGCATTACCTATCCTCTCAATTGTGAATATTTATAATATTGTATTTACATATCTGTTTATATATTTTTGTGTTATGTAGGTAAATTTTATTATGTTTATATTTGTACTTATATTTAGGTTAAGACGAACATATTTTAGTTACTATTCTCTTCCTGTTCTCACCCACCACTATCTACGCTTCTTTCTTCATATTTCCTCTCGCAGGCCTGGTGGTACCACCGTCAGGATCCCAGTTGACGGTAGGAGGGGTTCGCATCGGCGTCGGGTCGACGATGAAGTACCTGGGTATCGTCCTCGACAGCCGGTGGAATTTCGTGGAGCACTTCCGACGTTTGGCTCCCAAACTCGAGCGGACGGGGGCTGCTTTCAAGCGGCTCCTGCCCAATCTGAGGGGGCCAAACGCCTCCTGCCGTAGGCTCTATGCAGGAGTCGTGCGGTCCATGGCCCTTCACGGGGCCCCGGTATGGGCGCGTTCTTTAGGGCGGCGCGCCGCCCGCTATCTGAACGCGCCCCAAAAGGTGGCCATACGGCTGATCCGGGGCTACCGCACAATTTCTGGCGAGGCAGCGAGCCTCCTTGCCGGATTGCCACCGTGGGATCTGGAGACGATAGTCCTCACGCATCTGTTTGAGTAGCGCGCGGAGGCACTACACCGGGGTGAAACTCCGCTGCTGCGGCGGAGAGAGCGACTGTCGCAACCCCGTGCAGGGCACGCCACAATAGTGGCGGTAAGTCCCCTCTTTGAGGAGTGGCTGGAGAGGCGTCATGGCGTCCTCACCTACCGCCTGATGCAGGTCCTCACCGGAAACGGAAGTTTCGGAAGGTTCCTGCACATAATCGGGTGGGAGGAAGCGCCCGGGTATCACCATTGTGACGATCGCCCAGAGGACACGGTGGAGCACACAGTGGCGGTCTGCCCAGCAAAGAGATGTCAGCAAAACAGAGGGGCTTGCCAGAGCCTCCGCCTGCCGCCTGAGTGGGGTCTTTGGATGATTACCTACGCGAAAAAAAAAAGGCCTGCTGGTAGAACTTTCTTTAGAAATAAGCTGTGCCTTGTGTGTACATAAATTATTAAATAAATAAATGATGCCGTGACGTCTGACAGGGGAGAATGCAAGTAGAAAATGGGACAAGGGGAAATGATGGTACATATTGGTAAATAATACCCCGTTTGAAACGTCATCAATAATATTAATGGCCATGTTAATAAAAAAAAATTGTTACTAGACAATACTTTAGCCTTGTTTTGAATGCAACTGAGCGGTAAAACCGCAAACAACAAAATACGAGATTTAAAGTTTATGTTTGTGCATAAGCTTTGCGGTCGCGGTCTCGACTGCCCAAAATCAAAATCAAAATCAAATCAAAAGTCATTTATTCAAATTAGGCTGATAATCAGCACTTTTTGAACGTCAGATTACAAGAGACAGTCCCACAAAAACGCCCTGCCCTTCGCCACTTCCTAGTGTTTTAGCTGGGAAGAAGAAGTGGCGGAACAAACTCCCCAGCAACACATCTGTCTGTCAGGTTAGAAGAACCAGATTTTATACAATTCCGATTATCACAATAAATTATAAAGAAAAAAAATAAGAAATAATTCATTCATTGTCACTTGTAAGCTAGCAAACACCAATTATATATAAAAATAAAAAAATAAAATTACCCAAGTCTAAATAATAAATTCACTAGTCTAACGGGTGTGCCCGCTTACATGTGCAGTGAAGAAGTATCAAGTGATAAACTAGGACCATAGTGCAAAAGAAATAAGCTAAGCATAAAAATGATTTACCAATAACAGTAACAAAAAAAAAAAATATATATATATAGGTATTCAGTCAATGCTCGAGGTCACTAGTTAACCACATGTCAATAAATAAAAACACACAAAATGAAACAAGTAAATAAAGAAAAAAAAAATATAAAATTACATGACGAAGACATGTAACATATCAATAAGCTAATTTGGCGAAAGAACATGAAGAGAAAAAAAAAAAAAATAATAATCGTCTTGAGTTCAACACAGTGACCAACTATGCTTATCGTCTAAATAGTCGTTAATTGAATAGTATGCTTTTAAACAAAGGTTAGATTTTACTTTAGCTTTAAATGCATTAAATGGCAAATCTAGCAAAGAAGAAGGTAGCTTGTTATAAAAAGTTATACCAAGCCCTACAAATGAATTATGAACTTTATGAAGCCGGTGGAAGGGAGCACGTAGTTTATGCTTATTTCTAGTGTTAATGTTGTGAATATCACTGTTTTTACTATATAGATGAATATTTTGCCTAATGTATAAAATGTTGGCCAAGATGAATTGAGAAGCTACAGTGAGAATACCAATCTCTTTAAAAAAATCTCTCAGGGAAACCCGGGCACCTAGCTGGTAAATTGCACGAACCGCTCGCTTCTGCAGAACAAATACATTCTGGATATCAGCGGCTTTGCCCCACAGCAGAATACCATAGGACATGACGCTATGGAAATAACTAAAATAGACCAATCGTGCCGTGTCAACGTCAGTGTATTGTCTAACTTTTCTGACGGCGTATGCGGCCGAACTAAGCCTTCCCGCTAGGCTTGATATATGTGGACCCCATTGTAATTTTGAATCTACTGTTATACCCAGGAACACTGCCGAGTCTACAGTTTTAAGCTTCTCATTGCCAAGGACAATGTTGGGACCAAGATTTCTAACATTGGGTAGAGCGAATTTAATACATTTAGTTTTATTGGCATTAAGAACAAGGTTATTTGACGTGAACCAATCCGTGACCATTGATAGCGCGCTATTGACATCGTTAAAATCTTGTCTATTTCTATCTACTTTAAAAATAAGAGACGTATCATCAGCAAACAGAACAACGTCACAAATACCCTTTAAATTATATGGTAGGTCGTTAATATAAACCAAGAATAAAAATGGACCCAGTATCGAGCCTTGAGGTACACCTAGCAGAACAGGTAGCCCAGAAGATTTCGCGCCATTAACATCTACACATTGAAATCTGTTTTGTAAGTATGAGACTATTACATTTAAGGCTTCATTTTGAACTCCGTAATGATGTAATTTCCGTAAAAGCGTGTCATGGTGAACGCAATCAAAAGCTTTAGAGAGATCGCAGAAAATACCGATTGCATTTTGAGCGTTCTCCCACGCATTAAATATGTGCTTCAGCAAAGCAACACCCGCATCTGTTGTCGAACGACCTTTTGTAAAGCCATATTGATCGTTGTGAAGAAGGTTGTTTAAATTAAAATGTCTCAATAACTGCTTGAGTATTAACTTTTCAAAAATCTTACTAAAGGCAGGTAAAATAGAAATTGGTCTGAAGTTACCCATATCATTTTTATTGCCAGATTTAAAAAGAGGGATAACTTTACTGCTCTTCATAAGGTCAGGGAAAGTACCTAAATCAACGCATTTATTAAAAGTAATAGCTAGATGTGGGGCAACAATGTCGATAATATTACTCAAAAGTTTAATGGAAATGCCCCAATAATCACCTGTGTTTTTCGACTTAAGAGAATTAAAAACATTAACGACATCACGAGGTGTTACATGATCAAAACTAAATACGTGATCACATTTAGGCACGCTAGTTTGCAAAAGATTTTGAGCTTTAGACGGTGATGAATTTAAGGAGCGAGTCGTAGTTATCGGTATACTGGCAAAATAATTATTAAATGACTCTGCTATGTCCGCTGCTTTATTAACTAATTTGTTATCAACCATTATTTCAACTTGATTTTCTCGTTGAACCGATTTACCCGTTTCATTGTTTATAATTTTCCAAGTGGCTTTTACTTTATTATTAGAATTTTTAATAGTATCGCATAAAAATTTTGATTTTGCAATGACACAAATCTTTTTAAATAATTTTGAATATTTTTTAACATACTCTAGAAAAGTAGTATCAAACCTGTATCGTTTCAGACCATACAACTCATATAGTCTAGCTCGACTTTTATAAATTCCTGGCGTAGCCCATTGGTTGAAGCCAACGGAAGGTCCACTAAAGTTAACAGTTTTACTCTTGAAAACAGATTGGTACTCATTTTGCACAACATTAAAAAGGGCTTCATAGATTTCATTAGGACTCCCGTGTTCTACTAATGACGGTGTAACTTTAAGAGCTATATTATTTTTAAACTTATTGCAACGACTAGCTGTATAAGGCGTGCACTCTATTTTACGAGACTTTTTACATGATGATGGCATAGGAAAGCTAGCTATTAATCCACAGTGATCTGACGACAAATCATTTAACACTAATTTATTTTCAGCATCACAATCAGTAAACATGTTATCAAGACAAGTCGATGACGATGCCGTGATTCTAGTTGGCTCAAAAAACAAATTAACTAGATTAAAAGATCTAAACAGGTTAAGAAGCCTAATACTTAGAGGAGAAACATCTAAAATATTAACATTAAAATCTCCACATAAAATTATATTTTTATTACTTGCTTTTAACTTATTAAGTGAATCCTCCATTACAGACTCAAAAGAAGTAAAATCACCAGAAGGGGGTCTATAAACACAAATTATAAAGTATCGGTCCAGTTCAACACAAGACAACTCAACAGTGCGCTCAATGGAAAGATTTACTAAATCTAAACGTTGTTTACATTTTAACTTATTTGATACAAGAACTAAAGATCCTCCGCGAGTAGCATTTCTTCTCACAAATGCACTCTGTACTGTATAGAATTCATCATTGATAAACACTACTTCATGTTCCTTCAGCCAATGTTCAGTTAGACATAATACCTGAACATCATAGTTCTCTAAGAACAAACTTAACTCTAATTCCTTGCCGGACAATCCCTGCATATTTTGATGCACAACATTCAACATATGCGGTCTACCCTTTGTCGCACCTAACAGTTTAAAGTACATGGTGTATCATTACTAACAGGTAGTGTTGGTGCAAAAAAGATATCAAAAGTTTTCCGTGAAGAGAAGACTTTGATATTTGGTATGAAAATTATTTTATTATCTTACTGTTTGTTTTGGTTATATATAAAACTAGCTTGTATTATATTGTATAACCAAGTGTTGTCTACGTCCTTGGCGCGTACTTTGCGTCCTTTTTTCTAGACTCAAATAGAAGGATGTGACAAGTTCAATCAACTATTGGATCCATCACGCCTGTCTGCCTTAATTGTAGTACATTTAACTAAGCCGTTATTCGACAATTTAATGGTAACATTTTAAAATAAATTAAAAAAATAAAATGCTTTTTAAGCCAACATACTACGCGTGTTATAAGCCTTTGAGAAGTTTTCTTGTTAGGCGATCCTGGCTGTAGGATCAAGTCTAGTGTGTCATAGAAATTAATTGTCCCAAAACTCATTTATAAATTCTATGCAAGATTTCAGTTTTGACCAATACAACAGACTACTAAACTTAACATCAAGGCAAGTTAAATCCAAGGTTATGAGTTGTGAGAAAGAGATACTGCGGCCCCGGAAAAGTAAAAGTCTGACACTCGTTCCCGCTCCGCCCTAGGGTAGTTATTTGACGATTTCCCATTTTCAATGAGGCAATTAAATGAAAGCTTAGATAAGGTAAGTAGATTTGCTTAACTTGGTACGATACAAAACAAAAGCAAAATACCCCTTCATGTGCGCTGTCACTGTGGTTTGATAACTTTTTCAAATTATGTTGTTCTTCACTGAAATAATACTGTCACATAACATTATTCTTGTATTCTCAGATCAGCGTATCCTAAATAAACTTCTGTATTCAGTCTGCATAATGCAAGAGATCCTCTTTACTATACTTGTATTTACAAACGCGAACGAAACTTTATTCGCCGTCAAAGATAAGGTAGAAAAAAGTCGAGGGCAATATATCTTCGGAAAAGATAGTGAATTGTAGAAAATTATGGAAAACATTGCTCTATGTAAAGATAAAGGTTTCCCTTGGGACGAGGATCCGACTAAAGTTATTTGATTTCATTACCTATCTGCCGACCTTCTGGTGGGATGAGAATTTTGATTCAATTACTCAGGTATTAGGGGTGATTTTCACTACGTTGGGTGGCGGACTGTGGTTTAAATCTGGGCTATTATAGCACTCGGGGTGTAATATTGTAGATACAGAATATATTGTTTTTCCTCATGTATTTATAATTCTCTTTATCTCTTTATATATTTTTTGTGAACTAAAGATAAATTAAACTAAAATTATTAAACTAAACTAAACTTATAAAGAAATTAAAAAATGGCGTCAAAAAATTCGTCCTCAACGCAATATATTGTTGATATAGAACTGGCCACGACGGGATTATAGTTAATGTTCTTGAAAGTTTGTGTTGTAGTTCTGTAAACTTAGGGTTGTGTTTTACGAAATTCTGAGATTCAAGGCACTGAGAAACATTTTGGTAAATCAATGAAATCAAATTCAAATATTTTAACCACATGGGCATTTAAAACACGTCGAGAAAAGGTGCACGGTGGGGGTTGCTCGTTTCTTATGGAAAAGAACCGGCATGAAACTCCATGGTTATTCTTTTAAAATTATTTGGTTTCACAATGTTGATGTTACAGAGCGTTACCCAAAATAAGTCATTGATTACTTTATATAACGTTAAATAAGATAAGAAGTTAACAAGTGTCTAGGAATCTACAAGGCTCACAATGTCCACTCACATTCACAAAGAATTGGTAAAGGAAGTCGGTTAAAAAATAAATAGGAAAAATATTACAAAAATGAATTAATATGAAATAAGTGATACAGATGAAAATTGATTCTAAAATTGCACACTTTCATATTCTGTTCGACAGAATTTAACACAGAACAGTTTCTTGCATTATAATCAACTCTTCATTTCTTCCCTGTTTTTAAGAGAGGGTCAAAAAACATGTACTTTGACAAAGGCGACCTTGGAATTAAAAAAATCGCCTAAGCTCACAAAGCTCATAACTTTGAACAAATTCAAAATATTTTTATTTCACATAGGCTTACACGGGTACTAATAAACGTCGAGAAAAGGTGTACAGTTCGGGTTGGTCGTTTCCAATGTAGAAGAAGAACCGGCAAGAATCTCCATGGCTACTCTATCGTCTTACAACTTAACTTGCCCAAATTAATGACATACTCATTTCCTAGTGATTGTTTTTAAAACCTCACTTAATGTGCATACTAATTTAATTCACAAAAAATATGTTCCGGCTTAGTTCTCCATTTACCCACGTAACGTTCCAATTCCATTCTTTACGCGAAGACAAAACGTTTTAGGAGTTTTAATTAAAATTAATATAAGGAACGAGCACCAAATGTTACTGGCTTAATTACGATCTGTTACACAACGGATTCCGTGCACAGGGTAAACCCTTGTTACCCTCCAATTTATGGCTTACCCTTATAAAAGTGGGCTTTAAAAAGTATGGAGCGATTAAGTTCATGTGGGTTTGCCCGGTTCTGAGTGATATTAGTATGTGGAGTGATTTTAATAACGTGTTCATAAAACTCGGGTGTATTTTGTATGTGGATACGTTATGTTGGCGACGTTTTATTGATATGGTCCTCGGATATATGCGATGTTGTCACTGGTTTCTTGGCCAGACATTTACTTTGTCGTTTAGCATTTATCATTTTAAGATCTGGGGTTTTATAATGGTCGCTTAAGTTGAATCATAATAGGATGATAATATGAATCACGTTCAAATTCATAAAATTGTGAACTGTCACTTTGACGACACGGTTGTCGCAGTGGTTGAGCGATCGACTGCTGCGCTGTGTGTCGCGGGTTCGATCTCCATACGGAACAATCATTTTTGTATGACATGTAGATATTTGCTTCGGGTCTGGGTGTTTGTGTATGTGAGTATAAATGTTTGTAAACACACCCACGATACAGGAGAAATTCCTAGTTTTAAAATAAATAAAAATAACTTTGTGGCCATTTTACGGATGGCCTTTTTAGACTTCTAGGGTTTGAAAGTTCCCAGGTCAAAATCCGGTAATGATTCCAAAACCCCATCTTGTATGACCTTAATAAAGTCAGGGACAATACTCCTTTCATCTACTAGAAAGCCATTTGGTTACACTACAGCAAGAGAAATCCTAGCTTTAACGTCTTTCCAATTTCAAAACCCATTAACATTTCGTTTAAAATCGCCATTAAAAAGTAAATAAAAGAAAATGCAGCTGACGGTGAAATTGTATTTTCTTTTTTTTCATAATTAAAGTTCTAGCTGTATGACTAAACTATTTAAATATTTTCAATACATTATGTATGAGATGTCAAGACTTTTGCGTCTCTTCTCTCTCTATTCGACTATAAAAAGTTTCTAGCTAGCTTTAAGCTAGCTTTAATTATGTATATTTTTTATTCTGCTGTGAGAGCGGAATTATTTTAGATCTACATATTGAACTTGCAAATGTTAATTAAATAAATACACGTGTGGGATTTAAATTAGAAAGTCATTTAGAAAATATAATGTTTATCTACCTTGGGTTTTTTGGTTTATGTACATTTTAAAAATAGAGCTAGCTGGAGAAAATTCTTATTTTGTTTTACAGAAAATACGATAACATGTCAACATGTCGTTAACATGTGCACGATAATCTAACTGTCAACGACAAATGTGATTCAAACGACTCGCAAAAATACCCATAATTTTTTATTCATTCAAGAATCCAAAAACCTGCAGTTTCATAAAGACAAATGACAAACTTGTCATAACTTTTCAGACGGCGCCAAAATGTATTTTATTTAAAAGTGATCAAAATTTTTCGAGGCAGTGAAAATAACTATTAATTTTAGTAAAAAGGTTTTCTTACTTACACTCAAGGTAACAGGAGCTCATTTGTAGACTTTATGAAATCTGAAACAAAAGAAAAGTAATAAATTGTTTGTCGAGAATTTGTAATTTGTTCTCATTTGTACGACCGTTGGAGGGTTTTTTCGAATAAACATGAGTGATAAGTATGTTAGTATTATGTAGTAGAAAAATGTTGAAATGCACCAAAAAGCACAGGAGGTGAAAATCGCTCGCCAGATCAACCCCAATAAATAAACCTCGCGAAATTGCTATTCATCAATACAACAATTTTTACATCGGAAGCAGTTCAAACCAGATGAAGCCGGTATCGGTGTCAATCAGGTTCGGGGCACTTCGGCAACTCTCGGAGGTCGATCGGACGTTCGTTATTGCATATAACCTTTGCGGTTATTGCCTTATTGCTCTGTTCAGCTCTGATCCAACGACGTGGAACTTATGCTGAGCTATTTCGGGATCAATGAGTCTTTTGATAGGGTGACGGCTAAGTAGGTATATACAAGCTTCAATGGCTTGGAAATTGCATTAAAAGATTTTTTATAACTATTTAAAAAAAATCCTAACAAATTTATTTTTGGTTATTTACGAACTAAATCGAAAAGGATTTTGATTTATATATATATCGGCAAAAGAAAGTTATTAGGTCCGCCTAATATCTTTCGCTTCAATATGTAATGTTTTCAGTGTTCTGTTTTTACGATAATTTATAAAAATAGTGTTAATTGGTTGCTAGTCACATTTATAGTTTTATTCGTGTTTTGTTAGCTGTAAGCATGGAACTAATAAGTACTAGCTATAGATAGGTCATCCAAGCAAAAAGATTTATAAGATGTTACCCTGCTTACATTGTATAATTTGCATCCAAATCTAACGTTGCACCAACCTATTTTTAGGTGTACAACATCAGCTTCATTACAATAAACAATGTAGAAAATTGTATTATTCAAACTGTTAACACTCCTTTAGGAATACTAAAGCAATTACCTTTTCCACGAGCACGTACAGCAAATTACAATAACAGCATATAAACTATAATATAAATCTACTACAGTTTATTCTGGGAATTATTGTGAAGAAATTAATGTTGGTATTGCATGGCTTGTGCAAGTTTTTATATCGAAAGAAAAAGTTGATATTGTATGTGTGTGCTTTTTTGTTTGATAAAATGAAATTGGTATCGATAAATTGTAAAAAAGATAAATTGACTTTTCGCGAATTAAGGTTTTTTCATTGATTGTGTTTTTATTAACGTTTTGGTCAGAATTCCGAGAGACTTTTAGGTTAAAGTTAATTCTTCCTTTGATCAAGGATTGGTTTTTACCACGCTAAGCGGTAAGCAGCCATGTTTTTGTTTATTCTTAAGTTTGTAACTTTAGGTCATGTTCATTTAGTTTTTAAAATTTACATGAAATACATTCTCTCGAAATTTTAGGTATTGAATCCGAAATACTCATAGGCTCTATATATTTATTGCATTCTAAAATGTTAATTTATATTTACAAACGTGATCGCCGTGTAGGACAAACACCGGAATTACACCTTTTTATCAAGTCCGCAGCAGTATTATACTGCTTCGATCTAATGTGTGTTGAAATCCATCCATTGTCAATTTTGTACTGCAAAAGTCGCAGTACAAAATTGACAATGGATAATTTCAACACACATCCCATTGATTTTCTTTTTTTGCAAATGGGAAATCATCAAATAACAAATCTCTCCGCTCTGGGCAGAGCGAGGGGGAGTGTCAGACTTGTACTGACTGAAACCCACCCATGTTCCTTTCTGCCATTTATGTTTCGGGGCTGCGGTATTCCCATTCATCTCCTTTGTATGTATTTCAGACGGATAAATATTTCCCTGAATAATAATTCATCCAACACTCAATCATCGTCTAATGTTTATAAACTGTCATTCAGTTTAGCAGTTCCGTCGGATATACAGTCACCAGCAGTGATATGTGTACACGCAGCTAACTCTTGCATATTCACACATTGATGAAATAGGTCTCTTTACCGATTTCAAAAAACGACGAGGTTCAATTTTTTATCCGTATTTTTTATTTGACCGTAGTTTTCCTCTCTCAATACCCCGATTTTCATAATTCTTCCAGAAGAAAAGATATTTTCCGCTTTTGAGGTTTTTTGGGTGTCGGTGTAGAAATAGATATTTCACGATCAAATCACATTCGAGCTTTTCAAACTGTATTCTTATTTATGGTCGTTACTGTACCTACCTGCATCTGGTTCATTCGACTGACATACATCGCATCATTTCAGCCTTGTAGACATCCGAGATATCAGCTTCCAACCACTGATTGACATAACGAACGTATTTTGGACCGCTGCATACCAGAATGGAGGCTGAAATTCTAGATATTCCTAATTAACAGACACCTGTAATATTGTCTGGCGGACTGGCAGATTGACGGTGTTGAACATGCCAAGTTTAGCGCGAATTAACATTCGATGCATTAAATGTTGAACAATTGACGATCGATTTAATAGCGATTGGGTCGTTAGTCTAGCGATTTCAAACGCTGCTGCTAAACATGAGATTCTGGGTTTCATATTTTAGAAGTTGCCACGTTGAATTTTCTGCCGATACACGTGGGACTTAAACAGTCTTACCAAGGGGTATCGTATTACCCAGCACTAACTCGGTTTTTGTGGTCAAATAGGCAGTCGCTCCATGTAATATACTAGTATTCAGCTGCATCCGGTAAGACTGAAAGCTGTTTGAACTCATAAACCGCCAGAGCTGGAGCAACTATCAGTAGCAAATTAAATATTTGATCCGTGCGGAAACCGAACATGCGGCACGCAACGCAATAGTCAATCGCTCAGCCACTGTTCCAACCGGCGTAATGTTATGTTATATTCTGTCACGAAATGTTAGCAAAGGTCGTACAATAACTTCCCCCGCTCTGGGCGGGGCGTGTCAGACTTTTACTGACTAAAACCCACCCATGTTCCTTCTATTGCCCTTTACGTTCCGGGGCAGCGGTATCTCTTTCGAACAACCCGTAACTCTTACTTTGCCCTTAAGTGGCATTTAAAATAAATAAGGTAATAAACCAAAACAAATATATAAATAGTATAACATAGCCTCGCTTTGTATAGATTTCCAGTACAGAGAGAGTTCCACATAAAATGGTTTTGTATAGCGTGATTGATCATCGTGCGTAGCTGGTAGTTTTCCTACTGTGGGAAAGTCCCGTGTATTTATTTAAATCAAATTAATAAATCAGTTCTCAAAGGTTCTCAAATGTATTAAAAGATTCAAACATGCACCCTGTAAGGGATATTTCATAATTGTTATACGACATTTTACAAAGAAAAAATTAATAATAATTTCATAAGTTTAACAAAAAATTACACAGTCCATCCATCTTTTCTTTTGCCTTCCTCTAGCTCTCCGTCATCAACATTCAAATCCATCACTCTCTACATTTGCTTCATCCCTCCTAATTACATGTCCATCCTTTAAATTTTTCTGTAACAGACGCAACTTTCAAACTTCCTCTAATATACTCATTCCTTACTTTATCCATTCTTGCCACTCCACACATCTATCTTAACATTCTCATCTCCGCTACATGCAATAAGTTATAAGAGTAATAAAATGAACAAGACAAATATAATCCTTACTTATATTATATAGCGAAAGTGAGTTTGTTTGTTTGTTACCTTTTAACGATTTAATGGCTAAACCGATTTTGATGGATTATGGTACGGAGATAGTTGGGAACCAGTAGACGGAGATAGGCTAATATTTTTTTAAAAAATATGGGATGTGAGGGAGAAAGAGGGAAGAAAAGGGAAAACTTAGCGTTGCTATTACAAATCAATAAGGAGCAAGGGGAAGTGTGTTACCCGAATTTAACGCGAGCGAAGCCGCGGGCAATAACTAGTGTTGAATAAAATAAGATGTTAAAAGGAAGGTATTTCATTTTAATCTTAGTCTAGTTTAATACGGTAGTTCATTAGACTTGGCACATTGTCTGAGGTATCTGTGTACATCTTCGTTCCCCGCCCACATACTTGAACAAGTATCCACATTAGTATGTACCCGATACCCCAAGATCTGCGTCTAGCAACTTTGGAACTCTCGAACAGCACTCGTCCAATTACAAGGAGTTGCGCAGAATCGACTTGAAGACGGAAACGGCTACTTTTTGTTTATATGTTGTTAGGCATACTAAAGATGTGAGCTTGCCTTGGGGATCAATGATAGAATAGGATTTTATTTTGCACTGTATGGGTAATGTACAAAAGTTCTTGTAATAAATCAAAGCTCTGCCACATTTTATCATTTGGCTTGCAAACTTTTCATAATTTTTAAAACATGTAAATATATTTCTTTATTTTTATTAGATTAAACTAAAAATGACAATAATCACTAAATGTTTTCTCCGTTAGGCATTCAGCTACACTGTTGTCAGTTTTATCAATCGATAAATTTTGTAGTCTACTCTTAAGTAGCGGTGTTTTTAAATACCTCCAACCACTTGGTAATTTTGCTTGAAATCGGTTACTGAGAAAACAATTTTTTGAGTCAAATATTTCGAGAAGATAATCTTCTAACATACATTCGTTATTTTTGGGTTCCGTACCTCAAAAGACAAAAAGGGAAGCCTTATAGCATCACGTTGTTGTCCGTCTGTCTTTCTAGCAAGACCTTTTATCTCAGGAACGCGTTAGGGTATCGAGTTGAAATGAAATCACATACTGAAGTCTCTAGTCCCTGCGGGCCTGTGGACGGTGAGCAATGGGTAGCTCACCGTCCATCTGTCTATTGACGATAGTCCGTGTCGACGGTGCGTTTGTGTTTCACGCGCGCCTTAGAGAGATGTCAGCAAAGCAGAGGGGCTTACCAGAGCCTCCGCCTGCCAGGGTTGCGGGTTGTTCGAAAGAGATACCGCGGCCCCGGAACATAAAGGGCATAAGAAGGAACATGGGTGGGTTTTGGTCAGTAAAAGTCTGATACGCCCCCCACTCCGCCCAGAGCGGGGGAAGTTATTTGATCATTTCCCACCCGAAAAAAATATAGTCTGTTGTCCCTTATAGTTTTAAAAATTCTCACTCTAAGTTAATCAAAACATATGGCCATTTATGTTGCAAGTTTGTGTGTTCGCTCTTGGCCAGTTTTTCTCATAACCATTTATTGCAAACATCTTTGATGCGGCCTACAAGTTTCAGCAGCTAGAATAACCCGATCGTTTGAAAAAACCGATACTGCGCTATCCTTTTTTTACCAATTTTTTCTTGTAAAAATGCTGACTGATAATAGAAAACTGAAGAAAGAATATGTGATAAAATAAATAAACGAAAAATAAAGTTTCATTAATTTGGTGGCGACTTGGCTAACACTTTTTTGATATTATTTATTATTTGATTTGGATCAATTAGAAAAACTGAATCTTCGATACATGAAGAAAGAAATAAGGTTTAACACCTTAAAAATAACCTCAGTAGTTAGGTAACAGGTTAAAATTTACCCACTACGTTTGTAGAGCCATTATCTCGTACAGGTAAGGTTGTATCACGGATGTATGTCAAGCGACTGCCTCTCGACTCCGCGCCCAATTACACAGCTGACGGGATCGACGCGAAACTGACTAGTTTCGTTAACGTGAGGACTCAAATTATTTCACGTTGAGATTGAACTCCTGTATTTTTCTCGTTGAATAAAAAAGAATAATACGAGATCGCAATTTGTGTAAGTATATTTATTTATATAAAATGTGGTATAAAATTATCTTACAAAAGAGTGTTCCTGCAGGACCGTCATAGTTATAGCATGAAATTTCAAAACAATTTTAAACGATATAAAAATTAACTAAAACACTAATGAGAGCGATATTAAGGCCAAAGAAACGATGGATGGATTGTGTAAGGAACGATATGAAAGAGAAAGGAGTAAATGATGCCGGGACGTCTGACAGGGGAGAATGGAAGAAGTAAAAGTGTTGCGCCGACCCTAAATGGATGGGACAAGGGCAGGAAAATGATTATAATAAAAATTACGTTACGTATCTAACGGCTATAATACCTATAATACTTATCGTCTACAATCTACATGATACAATTGTACATTCAACAAAGACAAAAAGTACCTACACCATAATATACCTACATAATAAATATTCAAACCATTACACAAAACAATCATTGAAACTATCTAAACACAACAACATCATCTTTTATTTCTACTATGTTGGGGTTGGCTTTCAGCTCAACCAAATACAGCTGAATACCAGTACTTTATCTGAAGTGACGGCCTATCTGACCTCCCAAATCCAGTAAATACGCTACCCCCTGGTTAGACTAGTTGTCAGACTTTCGGGACACTGGCTACGTGTAAGGTCTGTCAAAGATCTACAAATGACAGCCAGAACCAACGGCTTAAGGTGCTTTCCGAGGCACGAAGGGAACTCGGCATGTAACGGGTGGTCACCCATCCCCAGACCAACCTAGGCAAGCGCGGCTTAACCCAAAGATCGACCCGAGTGGCTGGTATTATTTAGCCACGATCTCCTTATCAATCCAACAACATAATAAAGATAATTAAAAACATACACAAACTTGCCCATTTCAAAGCATTCTCTATGGATAAGAACGGGCTAAAAACTCCATGGACAGTCTTATAAACAAAAATATAACAAGGTCATAATTACATAAACCTTGTTGAGATTATACAAATATGTGAGAACGATGTAGACCTGCACACAGTATAATTAGGAACATTATTCCTTAAGATCTGTGTCAAAAACTTATATCCTAAGATTTTCCAGCGACCCAATCACAATAAGCTTATCGAATCGCCGCGCAAGTCGGAACCATCGAGTTTTTGTTAAGTAACGATGGAAGGCAGAAGTTTTAATAATATGATTAGGGATGTTTCGGTTTGAGAGCATCCTTGTTATTCGCTACTTCTAAAACAAAAACCGGCCAAGTGCGAGGCGAAATTGCACACACAGGGTTCTGTAGCACCAAACAATGGAATGACAATATTATTAACTCTCATTTAAATTAAATGGAAATTTATACTCAACCTCAAAACTAAAATAATACTTCAAAGTAATTTAATAAAAAAAAAGTTACAGCTGTAGTTTGAAGCAAAAATTGCATAACTTAAAAACTGAATTAGATCTTGTTCAAACAAATTTTTGTTGAAAGTTATAAACACGTAATATTATTTCTTTTTTCAGATTTTCCTAGAGGGGACAAACTAATACGACATTAGAAGGTAATATAAAAAAGAGTATATAAGAAGATTATTATAGATGGAGGGATATTTTAAGACCTATTTATATATATTTTTTTAACTCTCAGTTGTATGTAGCGCCTGTTTTGTTTTTAGGGTTCCGTAGTCAACTAGGAACCCTTATAGTTTCGCCATGTCTGTCTGTCCGTCCGTCCGTCCGTCCGTCCTCACTTAATCTCTGTGACCGTTAGCACTAGAAAGCTGAAATTTGGTACCAATATGTATATCAATCACGCCGACAAAGTGGTAAAATAAAAATTTGAAAAAAATGTTTTATTAGGGTAGCCACCCTATATGTAAAGTGGGAAGTGATTTTTTTTTTATTTCAACCCTAACGTGTGATATATTGTTGGAAAGGTATTTAAAAATGAATAGGGGTTTACTAAGATCATTTTTTGTTAATGTCAATAATTTCGGAAATAATCGCTCCAAAAGTAAAAAACAATGTGTCCCCCCCCCTCTAACTTTTGAACCATAAGTTTAGAAAATATGAAAAAAATCTGAAAAGTAGAACTTTATAAGGACTTTCTATGAAAATTATTTTGAACTTGATTGACACAACAGTTTTTGTACAAGACAAAAAGTTGTACAAAATAATTTCTGGACTAAGTTTGTAGTATAATCGTATATGCAAGCATTTTTTGTAACTTTGTTTACATATTTTATTATCCTGAACGTATCTTTTTTCAAACAAAAAAAGAATGATTGAAATCGTCTGCAATCCAAAATAACCAGCGAAATTGCACGTCTTTGTATTAATTAGTAACCCAATTCCCCGAGATATGACGCTGTAGGGACTTATTACATTGGATCGAGTATTACCGAATTGTTCGGTTGGCCTCATAACTGGGAACACTTATTGTGACGGACGGGAAACTACGGAACCCTACACTGAGCGTGGCCCGACACGCTCTTGGCCGGTTTTTTATAATTTTGCATCGCATTTGTGAAGCGGTTCATAGACGGCATCTACTCTGCTCAAGTACACATATATGGTAATTGACAAATCTATAAGAGTTCCGTTTTAGCCAAATGGCTACAGAACCCTAGAAAGCCGAAAATGAAGTTTTTGTGAGATCTGCTGAAAGAGATTGAGGGACAAATCTGTTGAACATTGTTTGTTTTGGAAGAATTGACGCCTATTGTAATACATATAAACACTTTTTTATGCTGTTAACATTATGTCTATGGGCCCTATCAGCATATCAACGCTGTGATATGGTTGCCCCGATGGAGCAACATTGGAAACTGGTGTTCCTCAAGGCGGTATTCTTTCTCCTCTTCTCTTTTCTACTTTTATAAATTTACTAACTTCTGAGCTTAAGTATGCGTATCATCTGTATGCCGATGACTTGCAGTTGTACTGTCAGGGGAGGGTTGATGCATTATCAGGTTTGGTCGATGTCATAAACAGGAACCTGATGGCTATACAAACCTGGTCCGAGAAATTTGGTGTGGCAGTAAACCCCAATAAATGTCAGGCGATTATTATCGGTAGTTCTCGCAGTCTTAGTAAGTTGGATGGCACGATCTTGCCGCCGGTTCTTTTCGACGGTACGGTCGTCCCTTACAGCTCTGACGTAAAAGATCTTGGCTTATATATTGACAGTACTATGAAATGGTACACTCAAATTGCACGTGTCAGTCAAAAGGTTACTGGTACGTTGCGGGCTCTGTATCGCTTGAGAAACTTTTTAACGTCGAATACGAAAACAATGCTTGTGCAGTCCTTAATTTTTCCTATCATCGACTATGGTGATGTATCATCGACTATTTTGACCTGAATGTAGAACTCCTCTATAAACTTGACCGTCTTCTAAATAACTGCATTCGATTTGTTTTCAATTTGCGTAAATAAGATCACGTCTCTGAGCACCGGTCTCTTCTTAAGTGGTTGCCCATACGTCAGCGTAGGGAGCTAAGAGCATTAATTACCTTGTTTTCTTATCTTGTTTCTCCTACATCCCCTAGTTACCTTGCTTCCCACTTTCAATATATTTGTGCCAACCACAATAGGAGTCTGCGGTCATCGGAATACCGTATTCTGCATTGTCCCTCTCACCGCACTGACTTCATTCTTCGTTCAGTCTATTTCGTTGTGGAATGCGCTTCCCCAGGAAATCAGGATGGCATCCAACCGTTTAACTTTTAAGCATAAAGGTCGTGAGTTTCTTCGCAGAAAGTCGGCAGTCTCGTCACAGTGTTAATGTTTTCCCCACTGTTTGTATTTTTATTTAGTGTATCTATTATTTGATATTTATATAGAGTATTTTGTTTTATATGTATAGTATTTTATATGTCTATATAGGATTCTTTTTTTGTTTACACCTACCGTTTGTCTCTGCATCACCTAAAGGTTGACTGGTAGAAAATGCCTATGGCATTAAGTCCGCCTCTGTACTTTGTACTTGAAGTGTTAAATAAATAAATATTTTAAATCCCTTCGCAAGCGGATTCATCTGAAGTTGATTATTTTATCCTGAAATTGGTGATGCATCAAAATAAGCAAAAGCGGTTTTATTTTGTACTAGCTGCATTCCACGTTTTCACCAAAGTGGACTTGGATATTATACATATGAATCTTTCTCTTAAACCATAAATATATATTTTTTCGAACCTTTGGTCTAAAAGTTTGACGCTAACAATGAAAAATAAATTACAAGGCTCTGAGAATCTCTCCGTCTACATGTGAATAACCAATTGAGTCAAAAATGTATTCATCTATTGAACCAATCATATATTGTATTTATTACCCTTTTAGGCTTTTTCATACAAAACGTTGAACATAATTTTCTTGGGACCAAAGCTACGATCATCAACAATAGAAAATTGCTGAATACGCAAAACGTGAGTCCGTCTGGACGTTATCTGAGACTTATCGTCGATTTACTGGGCAATCTATTGTCCGTATTTATATATTGGATCGTCAGTGTAATCCGCTTTGTCAAATTATGTAGTAGATATTTATGAGAATTAAAGGAGTGGTGCCTTGCCCAGAAGTGGGACTGGGCAGGCTTGGAAAGAAAAGATACAGTTTTTGATGTTTTTTTTTAGTTTTTGATGTTGTTAACACTGTTTGCAATCGTTTTAGAGGTATTGCTGTGTCATTCGGGAACCATTTGAGCGCGGCGATTCCTCTTATATTAAGCAGACATCTAATAAAGGGTTGTACGATTTTTAGCTTTGGTTATTTAATTCTATATTCTATGCCTTGGAAAGCAAGTTAAACCGTTCGTCCCGGCTGTCATTTGTAGATCTTTGACAGTCGTTACCGGTAGTCAGTGTTCCGAGTCTGACAACCAGTCTTACCAAGGGGTATCGTATTACCCAGTATTAACTGGGTTGTGGAGGTCAGATAGGCAGTCGCTCCATGTAAAATATTGATATTCAGCTGCATCCGGTTAGACTAGAAGCCGACCCCAACGTAGTTGGGAAAAGGCTAGGCAGATGATGGTTATTTTATTCTATAGAGCCGATTTATCAATAATTAGATAACTTTTACTTCAAGTGTAGATGTGACGTTTTGATATAACATCCATATAAAATCTATCAAAATGACAAACTTGTTCGTTGGATAAAAGATATCTGGTGATTGAAAAACCAGCGCTTAGTAAATTACAAGAAGCATCGTCCGATGAATCATGTTCCATAATTATCGGACAAAAGATATCTACCAATATGAACGAGAGTTAATAAAAACAATGTCATGATCAGTTTTCATCAAGTTCGTAGTCAACTGCTTTGGCAACTAAATGCATTGTGAAAGTAGTGGAACACCTTGGTTTTGCATGTGCCTTTATTTTCGACTGTGTAGTGTGTAATTTCAAGCTTTGTTCAGAAAGCTCCAATTGCCCCCCGAGGTATTGTAACAAGACAGAGGTCTGGTTGCAAAGGTTGTACGGAATACTGTTTCGATACAAGTCTCGCTAAGGAAAAGCTACATTTGAATCTTCACTAGAATATGAACTTTAAGTACAGGGATTAGTAAACGTTTATGAATTAACTAAGCACTGCTTAAGATAACGGGAAAGTAGACAAAAACCTGCACTGAAATCGGTTCATCTCTTTGTGTGCGAAACCACGGGCATAATATAATAACACCTTTTGCTTCAGAAATCCTTACTCATATTATAAAAGCGAAAGCGAGTTTGTAACGACTTCACGCCTTAATGGATACGCCGATTTAGATGAATTTTGGTACAGAGATTGTTGGGACCCTGGAGACAGACATAGGGTACGGTAATTTATTTTTAAGGTGGGATATGAAGGAGAGGGAAAGTAGTTTGCTATTACAATCAACAAGGCGCAAGGGCAAAAACTACAGGTAGCAGGTTTTTGCAAACCAGGAAAGGGGAACCGTGTTACCCTGAATTCAAAACGAGCGACGCCGCGTGCAAAAACTAGTTACAAATAAACCGCCAACAATTTATTACAATAAAAATCATCTCCATTTTAAAATAAGCTCTCCTCAGTGACATCTACGTGAGCTGCGCTGCGTGCCTTTCGCAGCTCAAGTGGCATTTTGCGTTCATAGAGCACACAATTGTGTTCAGTAATAACAGCTCGCCCCACTACAACAGACCGTGACAACAAAGGATGACGCAATACTATAACGAATGAGGATATAATATACTCATAAACTTTGCATCTATGTGTTCATGTTCATGTACAGAGGAAACTTGTTGAAATAATCGTTGGGTTGAACCGAATACTCACTGGTGTTAATCCTTACTAATATTATAAAAGCGAAAGTAAGTTTGTTTTTTTTTTAAAAACAGTGGGATATGAGGGAGAAAGAGGGAAGAAAAGGAAAAATTTAGGATTGCTGTTACAAATCAGTAAAGCGCAAGGGCAAAAACTGCAGGTAGCAGGTACTGTGTTATACCAAATTTAACGCGAGCGAAGCCGCGGGCAAAAGCTAGTTAGTTTTATATTTTAAAATAGATTTCCGAAAACAATATCAGTTTAGCGTGTAGTGCTGTAACAGAGTCGGTATTCCACCACCTCTGTTGCCTCAACCTTTTTCTTTCTGGAACAACATCGATTTTTAAATTTTTGAATATTTATTTTTCGAATTTTATTCTGTCATTCTCATCATCTCTCAACTCTCTCAACAGTCATTATTGAGTCATTACAATTTGATTACACATGTTTGAAATATCCTATGTTACAAAAGCTGCTTCATTTTATAAACCTAACCTTGAATGTGCTGCCTTCAACTTTTAAATTACTACAGATTAAGTAATGCTGCGAATGTATGCTGTAAAATAATATTTACCTTGTTATAGTTATATTGTGAACTTATTTAGATCGTAATAGTTACCTACCTCTACAGGTCCTCATGACCGTTACATAATATTAAATGTTTATTTAATATTTTTATTCCTATTGTTCATAGGGTCAACTTCCCCCGCTCTGGGCGGAGGGGGGGGGGCATGTCAGACTTTTACTGACTAAAACCCACCCACGTTCCTTCTATTGCCCTTTACGTTCTGGGGCCGAGTTATCTCTTTTAAAGAACCCGCAACCCCGGCAGGCGGAGGCCCTGGCAAGCCCCTCTGCTTTGCTGTTTCTCTTTGAGGCGCGCGTGAAACAAGAACGCGCCGTCGACGGCCTGTCGTCAATCGACGGACGGACGGCCACAGGCCCGTAGGGTTCATCCTTCGGGGTGTAAATAAAGTTACAAAGTTAAGTACAAACCTGTAGTGGCTTTTCTTTCTTCATCCCATAACTCTCATCATGATTTGCAGCATTTTTTAAAGCTTGAATGACTTGTTCGTGAAATTGTATTAAAATAAAAATACAGGCAGCTAGACTGGCACTAGCTGATGACTGTCTCTCTGGAGGGTTAGATGGAATAACACATAGAATACTTTTTTTCGATCATCACGCGAGCGAAGCGGCGCGGCGGCGGGCGCCAGCTAGTTGATAATATGTTGAAAGTCAAAACCTGGCTTTATCAGTAAACAGCTTGTGATAGTATTATTTTAATGACGGCGTGTAACTAACATGTTAATAGCTGCAATTTATTGTTATTCTATATTTAAATGAACAATGGATGTTGCCGTTAACGATAAAATATTTTAGTTTAAACAAGGTCAATGGTTACGTCATAACTATGTAATAAAATAATTGTTATAAGAAACTGAGATTAAACAATTTCAATAGAAAACCACAAAAGCAAAAAAAATATTTTTATAAATGACTAAATAGTGGAAAATTACTATACTTTCGGAAGTCTCTTGTTTGTTTTCGGGAACCGACTTCCGTAAGTTTTTATTTTTTTTATTTCAGTGTTTTTAGGATTCCGTACCTCAAAAAAATACCTCAAATCCGGCCAAGAGCGACTTAATATATCCATATATAAATAGAAGAAAAAAATGTATGATTTACTCTTAAACTACCCAAGCAATATAATAAAATTTATACGGACCGGAAATATGGGGTATATTTCCAAGGTGTTTAAAACAAAAGAAAATGAAGAAAATCGGTCCATAGTTGGCGGAGTGGCGGTGAACATAGGTAAAAAAGTTTGAACATAGAACACGTACAGCGGATCTAAACAGGCAAAAAATCAAAAAAGCACAAATGACATGGCGAGTTGTGCTTAAATTGTTTATAATAGATAAGCCCCCAGTTTCATTAGATCAAACGAAATACGATTATAGTAATAAACACTGTATAGTCTTCTAGCAGAGTTAAAGTGAAAGAACACCTCAAAGATTCGTGCGCTTTAAAGACGTGATTTTCTTCTAGAAAATTACGTTTAGTAGGTACATAAAACCGAACCTTTTAGATCTGCTGACTTCACCCAGATGCGATGAGGGTTAACTGAGTAACTATAGCTACGCAAACGATTGGCTTGCAATCTCTCAGCGCGTATGTATTATTCATAGTTTCAATGCACTCAGTGGCTCTCCCTTGATTCTGAACGCCTGGTACCTACGCAAGGGAATATATGGTGATGACGTCGAATCTAATTGTTTTACACATAATTCACACGTATACAAACTGACTCTTATCTTACATAATAAGATTGTTTTTGTAATGCCAGTGAAATTGAAATAACACCTAATAATTTGTTTATTTCTCTTTTATAAATAAAGAATTTCGGTACGTAAGATGTAACATAATTCTATGTTACATCTTAAGTATAATTTCAAGGCAAGCATGTCTTTTAATTATTAGTGGCTGTGTGCCTCTGGTTGTAAATAAAAAAAAACATTATTCCTGTAGAAACAGGACTGATGTTTTAATAATTGGAGTCATGTAACGAACTCGCCTTCAGCAATTTCATGAAACTGATAAAATATGCTTTTAGTAACTTCTTAATTTAATCATAGCGACCGACAAAACGAAACATCCTTCTAGCTTGTCAGCTTTAATACCCTGGTCAGTCAAAGTCACAGAGGCATTGGCGTCAAAGGCTTTCCTACCACTAGTTTGCTTGGCTTTGTGACTTGACCACCCCGTTTTCTGTTTACATTTGCAACAATATTCGGGCGCTATACTATATACTCAGTCCATTTTACCCTGTAAAATATTCTCTTCGATATTTAAGACTACAAGGAATAATATAAGTATCCAATTCTGTTTCACTCAAAGACTGAAATACCAGGAATAGCTCCTATTCTATATTTCATGTTGATAAAAGAAAACGGAAATCCACCGACAATCTCTCGAAAGAAAAGCTTTTACCTACCATTTAAAGTGCCGAAGCGATTTCATTCGTTGACTCACAACAAAATGGCTGGAGAAGACGGAACTCGATCAAATCGCTTTTAAACTGCATCCCAGTCTCAAGACGATATGCATACGAAATGTAAGTTATTTACCTACAACAGATCTTATTCTGAAGGTGTGAATTATGTTAGCGAGTTAGACTGTGCTTGTAATCAGAAGTGAGAAAGTGCTGGGGAATTGAATAGGGGACTTGGCAATAATAAGGTCAGCCGCACAATTCTGTGAAATACCTACGTTGAAGTTATTAGAACATCGCTTATCCTAATAAGATTATAAATCCTACTAATATTATATCTATACTAATATTATAAAGCTGAAGAGTTTGTTTGTTTGAACGCGCTAATCTCAGGGACTACTGGTTGGAATTGGAAAATTGTTTTAGTGTTGGATAGTCCATTTCTTGAGGAAGGCTATAGGCTATATAACATCACGCTACGACCAACAGGTGCTGAGCAGCGCGGGTGAAACCGTGGGGAACAGCTAGTAATACAATAAATTGGGATGTTTGTGGGGATAGACAAATGGATGTTTGTTACTCTTTCACGTCAAAATGGCTTAACAGATCTTAATGAAATTTACAGGATGTTTCTTTTCGATAGCACGCCACTGCACGGCACCCAGAGCGGGGGAAGTTATGTGATGATTTCCCATCCGCAAAAAAAAACCTCATTCGATATAGATATGTACAGATGTTCGAGTACAACCCTTACGGCGACGAAGAAATTAAGTGTCATGAGCAATGTTCACAAGAACTGCTCAGATTGGTTATATTCTAAACTTCGCACGCAGTCTGCGGACGAAGCTGGAAAGTAATTGGAATTTAAAATTAGAATGTTGGTATACGGATTTCTGGTAAATGTATGTATTTGGAGCTGAAGATTGCTTTGCGTTAGGAATAACAGAGTTATTTTTTGTAGAGACTTTAACCTTTACATAGAATAAAATTAAGTCGCTCCTTCTGTCTTCTTTCTTTCTATCTTTTAAACTCCTCAACGGCTTTACGAACAACTGGCTTGTTTAAATTAATATTTAAAAAAAGAAAAATAAAAAAACAATTATTTACTATTACTATTTAAATGACATACAGGGAAGCTGTCTAAATATAAAACTGTAGTCTAACTTTAAAGCGATGAAGTTTCTTGCCTTTCGACCAGTTCTGGGCGACAATATAAAGTTGTTTCAATATGTGTGCAAGTTTTCTCAATTCTCACTTGTAACATGTGTTGTAGAAATGTGAGTTTTCTTGAAATGAAAGAGCCCGTGGGTGTCAGTACTGGCCGTCATCTTTTATAATATAATTCTTATGTTGGTGTGTTTGTCACCTAATTCCTCCTTAACGCCTTGACTGATTTGGAAGTAATATTGAATGTATATTTCAATGAGTTTTTGGATAGATTAGAAATACAGTTGGATTCAATAAGAGGCGCTGCTGTCTTTAAGTGACTTTTCAACGTTTAGGACAACGTTTTCCGGGATCGCTCGTAATTTTATCACTCGTTTTAATCCTTACTAATATCAGAAAAGCGAAAGTGAGTTTGTTTGTTTGTTACCTCTTCACGCCGACATGGTTAAACCAATTTTGATGAATTTTGGTACAGAGAAAGTTGGAACCCTGGAGACGAACATAGGCTATTTTTTTTAATGAATGTGAGAAATGAGAGAGAAAGAGGGAAGAAAAGGGAAAAGTTAGCATTGCTATTACAATAAATCAGGCGCAAAGGCAAAACTACAGGTAGCATATAAGGTAGCAGTACCTGAAAATCAGGAAAGGGAACCGTGTTACCTCGAATTTAACGCGAGCGAAGCCGCGGACAAAAAAAGTTAAAATTATGATTTGAGTATTTTGTCACTGACATTAAAACAACATTGATTGGCTTTTGCTCCCGGAGTCAGTCCCTTTTTGTACGGAAATTAGCCCACAAGAACTTCTGAAATGTAGTTTATGACATTTGAGGGTAGTTAAGTTCCCGCTTGTGAAAAAAAAAACGGAATCCGGTGAGTATTTCCAAAGATTACTTCATACACACAAACTTGCAAACAAATATCTATTTTTTTTTATTAAAAGCGATTTAATCTGTAACTTAGTTGTGGACACCAATGAGGCCGTTGCTGTATGTTTACAGCTACGTTTTAGACGGCAAATAATAATTATAAAAATAAAGAGAGCTGTATTTATTTGCAATGCCAAAAATCTTTAACTTTGATTGAAAGCTGATCCCATGGAGTAATTCCAATCAAAAATCAAACACTTGACAGCTTTCAATGAATAAGTTTTTTAGATATCAAGAAAAATATTTAGTTCTACACAATTTTAAAAACCGTTTATGTTTCCTTCACTAAAGATTTCGCGTGAGCGAAAAATGTTTATTCCATTACAGAAACAAAATTCAGCGTTTGGAAGTGCTTCGGAAAGTCGTAACTACTTTTAACTCAGATTCTCCGAGCAACTTGAGAACTAACAAATGCACCTATGATTTTGCAACATACATTACCAGCTCTCCTATTATAAAGAACGAATTCAAGTTATCTTAAACTGAAGTCTCTTGTTGTAAGATATCGATGTCTTCGGATGACATATCATCAAATAGCCCCACTCCTAGTGTCAGAGTTTTACTGACTAAAACCCATCCATGTTTTTTCTTTTGCCATTTGTGTTCCGGGGTCGCGATATCTTTATCAAACAACTCGCAATCCCGGCAGGCTAGTCTTAACTCTAGCGGGTCCCTCTGCTCACGAACGTGCCGTATTAGACACGGCCTGTCGTCATTACCTTAAGGACAGCTGATTATGCTTTAATTATTTAACATCTGTATTATGTAAAATCCTATGATTCACAAAAAAGACATTGAACAAGAACTTGTATTAATTGAAATTCTTACGAAATTTTATTATAAATTTTAACATTTTAGATAATTAACCAGAAAGTCGCTTTTGAATTTTGCTTAGTGTACTCATTTTCTGCACGCGACTGTACGCCTTCATTTTATTTACCGACTCCGGCGCGGGCGAACTCGCAGGCCCAGCTATAATCTCAGTGATCACAATACAACAAGACAACTTACTTTCTTTTAACAATGGAAAAGTACAAAGTATGCCAAACTTAGAGACAACGAGAAGAGACTATCTTTTGTTTCATCGTCTTTTCTTGCTATCTCATTTTTTATAAAGTTTTTGCAGAATTTTCAACAGATTTAAGTATTGTTAAGGTTTTTGAAATAAATCGCCTTTTATCAGGCTCTTTGTTTTATTTTATTTATATAATATAAACGAAGTAATTTGAATTTTATTGGCTAAGTTTCAAGTCACTTTATGTGATTAGTTCTGGGGAGCTGTTATATATTTTAATGTGGTTTATATAAATATATGTATTTAATATGGATGAATAGAGAAAAAGATGAAGACCAAAGAAACGATGGATGGATTGTGTGAGGAATGAAATAAAAGAAGGAGTAAGAGGACGTTTGACAAGCGAAAGAGAACACGTCGCACCAAACCCAGTTAATATGTGACAAGCGACTTTATTTGTTTTGCTATATATCATTGACTTAATGTATCAGGCCCAAAGACCTGAGACTCTTTCAATGAGTCATAATCTTTGTTTACCAAACACTAATCAAAAAATCTACTAAATATCACGAATTGTGAAATTCGGTAGATTTTTTGTCTATTTAAATACAACCTTTTTGCGGATTGAAAATCATTAAATAACTTCCGCCGCTATGGCGGGGGCGAAAGACGAAGCCAGTGTTCGCCAGTTCTCCAGTTTCACCAGTTTCGCCTTTTACTGACTAAAACCCACTCATATTCCTTCTTTTGCTCTTTATGTTCCGGAAAACCCGCAACTCCCACAGTATTTCAATACACCCTCAAATAACATAACAGTTTAAACCAAAACACCAATTTCGAACACAATCTATCTCAAACCGATGACCTCTTCATCGAACATGCAATCTCAATTACCTTCTCATACAGGTACTAGTTGAACCCGGGTCTTGTCTACCCATGTATTACAATTAGGACAGCCAGTGGCGGCGTCTAATTCGAGCTGCGTACTCCTGAGCCCATTTATTAAGGGCTAATTGGTGCCACGGACTGAAATTAGAGCTGCTTCCCTGTTCAGTCGTATGGGATCTATGTTTATGAATGTGGAGTTCAGTACAGATGTTAACAGTAGGTACATTGTATTGACGTTGATTTGTAGTTTGTTTTGTGTTTTTGGAACTAAAAAAGCAGTAAGAATAGAGTTTCAATTTTGGAACACATTGATGATGATGACTTTTACTGACTAAAACCCATCTATGTTTCTTCTTTTGTTCTTCGTGTTCCAGTGTCACGGTATCTCTTCCAAACAACATGCAACCCCAAGGGAGAAATCGTGCTAGCTTAGCTTATAAAATGAATTTACCCATGTTTATATTCTTGGCATTGAAGAACATCGACATTTTAATCGACAACTCGTACAACTGCAGTTTACTGTCACAATTTTGTACTATGACTTTAGTTTGCTCCAGGTTTAATAAAAATAAAGTTTGTGCAAGCGACAGCAGAATCAAAATACTATAATTATGCTGGCCCGGAATAACATTTTCACAAAGAACTTTACTACTACGAAGAAGGTAGTAAAATTTATTATCTGTTGTAGAGACCAAAGTCAGAATAATAAAAATGAGGACATGAAATAAAACACAGTATTCAACATAACAATATCCGTCTCGATGATATTCATTATTTGACTCATCTGTTTACCTAGCCTTTTGCTAAATAATTTAGGTTAGTTTCCAGTCTTACTGGATGCAGCTGAATACCAATTGTTCTACATTAGCTCTTTGCTTGCAATCGCACGAATTCGCATTATCCTTACTAATATTATAAAAGCGAACGTGAGTTTGTTTGTTTGTTACGTCTTCGCGCCTAACAGATTTTGTCAAATTTTGGTACAAAAATTGTTGGGACCTTGGAGACGGACATAGCCAAATATATAAAAAAAGTGAGAGTAAGGGAAAAAGAGGGAAGAAAAGGGGAGAGAAAGATATATTTTTTCGATCATCGTGCGGGTTATTGTTAGCGTTAGCCCAAAGTAACTATGCTACGCGGACGAAGTCGCGGGCGAAGGTAGTAGTCAATATAATTTCAAATATACTCGATAACACTCGACTATAATGTGGCTTTCTAAAAGTGGAAGAATATTCTCAATCCATTCAGTACTTTCGAACATTACGCCCTACATCAAAACTTACACTCTTTAAAACTCAATTACTGAGTAATAAGGTACCATCAAAACATAATTATCATAATCGAGAATATAGACATACACAATCAGCGTATTTGCGACATAACGTTACCGATATCTCTGTTACAGTAACAGATACAAAATTAACGCGTAACGTTATAATTGACACATCATCCGTTCACATTCTATGCTCGCAATTATTCGTAATGAGGCGATACAAACTTCTTCTTTTTTTCGTTGGTATAAGGACATTATTTTATTAGTGGATTATAAGGATAATTTTTTGTTAGTAAGATTTTGTAACGTGCAGAAAATCTAAATGAGATTCTGCTTGAGATCGATCAATTTCCTTAAAACTGTACAAACGGTGATACATGAAGCTATATATTTCCAGTAAAATATAGTCTCGCTTTGTATAGAATTTCCCGTACAATAAGAGACTTGCTCAAACTGTTTTTTGATAGCTAGATTGGTTACCGTGAGTACAACTTGATGAAGTTTCAATTTATTCTTATCAAGGTGAGACACTGAGCAATGGGTTGCTCATCGTCCGTCTAGTGAAGATAATCCGTTTCGATGCGATTGTTTCACGCACGCCTCCGAGAGATGTCCGGGGCTTGCCAGGGCCAACACTTTCCGGGGTTATGGGTTGTTCGTAAAAGAACATGGGTTGGTTTAAGCCAGCAAAAGACTGACTCCCAGTTATTTAATGATTTCCTAACCGCAATAAAAAAGTGCTGAGATTATGAAATATTTATACAGTTAAATCTGAAAAATATGTGACATTTTATTCTCACAATAAAACGATAGTACACAATATCCTGAATTAGCAAATACAAGAATGTCAAGTGCAAAACACTATCAACTAAATATCCAAACGAAGCCAGAAGCCCACATAAAAGTCCTATTCTTTAAAAATCTTAAAAACCGTTCCCTAGTTAGAATAAAACGCTTAAAAATTTCTCTGCAGAAGTAGTTCAGCATTAAGTATGATTTACGACTGCGGTTTTGTAAGAATAATTACAAAACATACCAGCCATACTTCATCTCTTAGAAAAAGAACTTTATTTGCTCGTAGCACTCCATGCGGTGTTTTTCAACTTCTAACTGGAGATTCGTAAATTACTGCCTGTTCATGATGTGTAGTTACGCAACCTCGATGCTTTTTACTAATTATAAGTAACAACTAAATTATTACGTAGGTAATTAATATTTCAACTCTTGGCGCTGAATTATAAATATTATCATCATTTTCTTGCCCTCCTCCCAACTATGTTACTCGTCATATTACCTTCTACCTAGCCATATCATTCTTTTAACAAATCATCTATCGTTGTTTTGGTCTTCCTTTACTCTCAGATACTTTGTTTTGCGGATGGGAATCATCAAATAACTTCCCCCGTTCCCGGCTGTGTGGAGGCGAGTGTCAGACTTTTACTGACTAAAACCCACCTATGTTCCTTCTTTTGTCCTTGATGTTCCGGGGCCGCGGTATCTCTTTCACACAATCCGCAATCTTGGTACTCTCTACATCCTCTGTGCTAAATCCGACGTTGTCGATCCACCAATTCTACTTCCTTATCCATTTACTTCTTTTTAGGTATACATTTTGGTTTTCTAGAGTTAGTCGAAACAGGCATAAAACCCAACTAAAATTGTAAAACAGAAAACACGAAAGACTCAAAATAAACCAAGATAATTCAATGACTTGTTTTATGCAAAGGTAGAACTTAAAAAAACATGTTGAAGTGAACATTACAGAGAGAATAATTGACTCAACTGCACTTACTTGACGTAAGTATCTAAATAAAACAAAAACACAGTCACATCAAAACCAAGTGTAGTAAAATTAGCAAAAATACTTGCAATTTATTTCTCAGAGAGAAGCAACTATGTTTGTTTGCCGCAAGCACTTCGTATGTTTTGAGTAACACAAGTGCAAATAACGTGCGACTGTCGATGATATATGGGCAGCTCTTTGACTAACTGTGACAGTTCCACTTACCACACACACTTTTATTGATTAAAAGAGGTTTATGATGTTGTTTGCGTTTTCTAAAATCATTTTTCAAACTAGTTCTGGGATTATTTCCGTTTTCTACTTTTTACCTTTTCTCCTCAAAGTCTATGTTTATTTTATTCGAAGCGATTCAAAAATCAAGATAGTTCTTTTATTAATATACCAATTATACTTATAACTACCACAGGTTTGAACTCTCATCATAATGTTATGTCATAATAAGATAATATTTAGACTTGTAAACTTGGTAGCCAAAATATGTCATAGTTTAAATACTTTAAATTAAGTTGAAACACATTTCAAAATTCTGAAGACTTATTACAGCAGCTTGAAGCTAAATAAAATTGTAAGCTTGAAATAGGGTTAAAACTTGAAGACTTATTTTTACAAATAGCAGGAGAATTTATTATAATAAAAGAGTGGAGTTCAAATAAATAATCCTTACTAATAATAATATAATATTAATATTTAATATATTTAATATATTAATATTTAATATAATATTGCGAAAGTGAGTTTGTTTGTTTGTTTGTTTGTTACCTCTTCACGCTTTAATGGCTGAACCGATTTGGATGAATTTTGGTACAGAGATAGTAGGGAACCAGGAGACGGACATAGGCTAATATTTTTTTGAAAAAAGGGATGTGAGGGAGAAAGAGGGTAGAGAAGGGAAAACTTAGCGTTGCTATTACAAATCAATAAGGCGCAAGAGGAACTGTGTTACCCCAAATTTAACGCGGGCGAAGCCGCGGGCGGAAGCTAGTAATTTATAAAAATCTCTAGCTGTTATTTCTCAAGTTTTAGACATTCAGTTCAGTTCAAGTCAACATTTTCTATTCCTCAACCGTAATTAATATGCAAAACGAGGTTTTCTTGTGAATTTACTTTCATAAATATTTAAATTGCAGATGAATATGTACTGTCATTTAGTTAAGGCTTGCGTTGTAAGTGAGGTCCTAAATTTTGATTACAATTAATTATTTCCTATTACATAACATAATGATAATTATACATTGTTTAGAGCCTCGACCAATACCTAAGGAGGTTCGGAGCCCTGACCGCCGGTGGCTTGGACTTTGTTCCCGATACCGGTGGGATATGGTGGGATGGTGCCGCTGATTCGTACTGTAGTGCCTCAATTAAGTTTAACTTTACTTTTATTCAATGGCTTTGCAATATAAATAAAATAACAACAAAAACTAATCTATATATAGAGTAAGAGACAAGTGAAGGACAAAGAGGAATATCTACTTCTGACGTACAAGAACTTCCTACTTTCGCAGTTATAGATACAAGTTACGTCCAAGTCCAAGTCTTAAGAAAAAAAGTCAATGTATTAGATAAAAGCTACAAATATTCCCCAATAGCATTAACCTTAGAAGGCACGGACGTGTAGACGTGAACACTGAAGTGCAAACTGAAATGGCCCACTCATCAATCGACCGGCCCGAACGCTCACTTTCAATTTAACTTCGCAAATTCACTTGGAGTTTGCGTTGGGCACTGTAAGTAAGATTCAATATTATGTACGTGTTGAAATAGTGCGATTTTGTTGACATTAGGACTATTATAGTATTTGAGGATCGTATTATGGAGCTTTTAGTGTCAGATGATATAGAAATGAAATATCGATTACAACAAATCAAAAAACCACCGGACTTATCAAATCGCTTAATTGACGCTTCCAACCTAAGGGCTGGCTTTTACCTTGGCCAAAGGGTATGTGTCGCAATACAAAGTGGGAATGCGGCCCATCTTTTGGGTACATTACCAACTGATTCCGTGGAGGACGAGATTTTTGATGTTTGTTATGTTATTGTTTTAGTTTATTAGTTATAATGTATATAGTTTGTTTAATTTCAAATAAAAATTGTGTTGCAGCAATGAATAGACTATTCCCCAAATAGTAGAATTGATTCATTTAAATTGTCAGTGTTACGTACATAACAAGAATAACTTTAATTTATCAGTTGATAAAATAGACAATTAGACATCCATTTGCTTCACTAAAATGAAGTTACTTACAGCACTACATTTATACGCTGAATGGCTGATTGTTTTTTTAGCAAATTCAGGAAAATTATCATTGTATTGTAAGTAAAAAGTTTTCATTTACATTGTATCCAGCAATGTGTAATTTAGTCGATGGTCAATTTTTAAAGAGGTACCTACATACACAGTATATCGTAATGTACACTTAATCTAGCAAGTACTGTGTAGTAAGTAATCATGAACGAAATTTAAACTTAAATAATCCCTCATAAAGATTATATTCTAACACCACAATATTTATGACAATAGTATTATACCGTATACATATATACAGTCACGCATGGTAAATTAAACCCGGGTGCCTTACGATCCTTTTAGCATTTTAATAAAATAAAATATGTGACGCCATTTTGTGCGCGGGCTATCGTGCACGTCTTGGAAGTGTATGTAGATAAAATGCCGCTTGCTTGCCTTACTGAGTGCATTGGCTTATTAGGCTAATGCTGGTCATTTATTTGTATAGGATGTGTATTTTATTCTTATAGCATAATCAGTCTAAACGATCTTACAGCTGGGACACGAGGGCGAGGCCATAATCTACCACGCGACTCTAGAGCGGGTTTGGTGACTCTTACTCGCGGTATGGGTTAATTCGATCACACATGAAGCAATTGTTGGAGTTAGCTCCGAGCTCTGCCGTGTCGACGGCGCGTAAGTGTTCCACATGCGCCTCAAAGAGATGTCAGCACAGCTAAGGGGCCTACTAGGGCAACCACCTGCCGGGGTTGCGGGTTGTTCGAAAGAGATACCGCGGCCCTGGCACATAAAGTGCAAAAGAAGGAACATGAGTGGGTTTTAGTCAGTACAAGTCTGACAGTCCCCCTCTGTGCCCAGAGCGGGGGTAGTTATTGAATGTAGTTTTAAAGTGTAAACTGATGGTTTATTGGCGACTGTCTATTTGCCCAGTTATTACCAAGTTACTTGCTGGATAAGTACTGTTCTTGTTTTGTTCTGTCTCCTGGTGAAATGGAAGGAAGTGTAAATCATGATTTTTTAAGGAAAATTGGCTCTACTGCTCTTATTTTTTTTTGTGTTTTTTTGGTACTTTGTCGAGCTGCATTGGTGCAGTGGTAGCTACTACTGAATCTGACTTTATGGAGTTGCAGTAGTTTCAGAAAAATATCGAGGGCTTAAAAAGATATGAATAAATTCAAACTCTCAGAGCGTTTATTTTATGAGCAAAGAAGGAACATGGGTGGGTTAGAGTCAGTATCGTCTGACACTCCCGGGCAGGGAATGAGCGGGCGAGGTTAAAAAGACTTCATGGCCGTTGTAGCCATAAAGTTTTTTTTTAGAAGTACCCAAACACGTTTTGGTCGTCCTGGGAATGGAACCCAAGACCTCAAGCTCGGCAGTCGCACTTGTGACTCTAGACCAACGATAACTTTTCATGAAAATGGGAAGTGATGTACCTACTGGCTTATTTGTAAACAATACTAACTCCCTACCGCATACAGATACAATATGCAGCTTTGAATATCAAAAACAAAAGAAGCTACAGTTAAAGTCACAAAGAATAAGTAGTTGCTCATTTCTAAGCGAGACCGGAAATTGATATAATGAAAACAAACCTACATGATACATTAATTTTTGCTGACTATAGTTTTGTTAATCAAAATTTTAATGGAAAAAATATTTTTGTTAAAAACTCTTGCTCGTAAATTTTATTGTCAGTATTAAAGTAATTATTCATGTTTTTGCAACGAGTGTATATTACTGCAGTCATCGAAATATAATAATATTTGATTTATTTGTGCTGTTTAATTATTTACATTTCATTGTTAAATATGTACGAAAACAGTTTCGTATTTTTATAATGTTGACGCAGTTGTCATATAGGTATACAAAAATATATTAATGTAATGTAAAAGTAGGAGTAGTATGTTGTGTGTTGGCCCTAAGCCCATTCTAAACCCATTTGGGAAAGACGAACCTTACAACTAAAATAATGTAAAAGCAGACTATTTAAACCCATGAACATATTGTCTCTCCGTTTTGCTGTCATCCATCCAAAAGTTGTCTTGATAAGATCGTTTTTAGCAAAAAGACCGCCCATTGTGTCACCCTATCTGGTTATTTCGGAAGTTCGTACGGAACCCTTGGTGCGTGAGTCTAGCTCGCTCTTAGCCAGTTTTTTGGTAGCTGGCATCTACTAAATTACGCATTAAGGTTTTTAAAGGTAATATTTGCCTGTATTCCGTACAATACTCACTATCTCTAAGGTCACAGTTTCAATTAGACCACGTCAAGGCATTGACATGTCAATCGTGCGATTGTTAATTAACCAGTCGAGCCTGCGGTAGGGAGGTAGTATTGTTTACAAATAAGCCAGTAGGTACATCACTTCCCATTTTCATGAAAAGTTATCGTTGGTCTAGTCCACTAGGGTTTGATTCCCAGGACGGCCATTGTGTCATTGGGGAGCTTCTCAGTTGTAGTTTTTTTTGTGGATGGGAGATCACCAAATAATTTGACCCACTGGGGCATGTCAGACGTTACTGACTCAAACGCACCCATGCTCCTTTTTCGCTCTTTATGTTCCAGAGTCGCGGTATTTCTTTCGAATAACTCGCAAAGTTGGGACAACCTACAGCCCCGGTAGCCATGAAGTTTGGAGATGTGCCTGATTCATGGCTTTGAGCCCAGGTCTTCTTACACTTAATATCACACAACACGTGGGTGTACTGCACTGTTCACTTCTGCTTTACCCTTAGAAGATTAGGTTATGTTGAAAGGATATGACCTCAATAATTTTCAAAAGACTTGAACAAATTCAGTCTTTTCCTAGATTACACAATTTAATGCTTACAAAATAATCTACAGAGCTTGTTATTTTAAAACAAATTGTTATCAATGTAGACACAAACCAAAGTTATATCTACAAAATGTAATAATATTATGCTTCCAGCAAATGCTTTGCTGTCTCCATCAAAATGAATTCTAATTCTCTATTAAAACACCACTGCATTTTGTAATGAAACTTGTGGTTATGAAAACAAAGCTCAATTTTTAATAAAATGCCTACACCCGTCATGAAAGATATATATTAAGAGTATTTGACGAGCTTTTATAGGTGCCTTGAAAAGTTTCTTTTGTACTATCATTCATTGTTTCGCCGAAAAAACTGAATGGAAACTGACACTTTCGTTTTTGTTTTGGAAAAACAGCGATATTCTTTTGTCTCAGGTGTTGGTATTTCACTGAAACTAAAATGGATGTGGGAGGCCTTAACTAACTGTCGGGGAACACACGTCCACGGTCGTATAAAGAATGAGCCTTTAGATAAATAGAAATAGCAAGGAAACTTTTACGATATTTTATGAAGAGAACAATTTATAAAAGGAAATTCTTCTTGAGTCAGTCTCCTTTGTGGGGTGAGTAGAGCTCATTGATGCAGTGAGATTTTAGATGCATTGTGTATGATATTTTTTTGTTGTGAATTTTTCCTTTGCGTTCCGTAGGTACCATTATCTATAAAAACATGTTTGTAGTACAATTCATCAAATCCATCAAATATTTAGTTTATTCTATTTTTAGGATTGGTTGTTTTTGCGACAACAAAAATACATCATTTGTGAAAATATCAACTGTCTATCTATCACGGTTCATGAGATATAGCCTAGTGACCGACGGACAGACGCTCTGGATACCGAAATCAGAATCTATGCATGTCAGCAGCGTTCTGTATTTTATGCATAGATCGGTTTCACTTGTTCTTAAGTTCTTTTGTGACGAAGCCAAGATAAATTGACGTCAGTATTTAATAATAATAATAATAATAATTTATTTATTTTCGGATACCAGAGATCCATAGTGTTAGTAGCACGCCTTATATCTAGTGTTAGTACATACATAAATAAAACAATTGGAGTATGAGTCACTTTGTACAGAAGATGAAAGCCAGTGAATCAAGCAGTCATCCTCTCCACAAAGTGCCTCAAAAAAGGGGAGAACAGACTCTCAGTTACTGTTTTTAGAATGCTGTTGTTACTGGCCCGGGATCTAGCTGCCACAGACGCTATCTTCTTCCGTACGACTGCGTGAAAGCCGTCAGTACGGTTCTGTGCAAACATCTCTGACGCACTACAGAACCGGGGCAATCTCAAGAGCATTCTAAAAACATTGTTGTACTGGACGCGCAGGACATCTAGCGACCTTTTGGTGTAGTTGATCCACAGACCACCCGTATACAGACCTTGACAATATGCTTTAAAAAGTGTTATTTTGACCTGGTCCGTACAGCGGGCGAATCTACGAGCCAGCATATTACCGCGGACCGCCAAAGCCCTGCGCTCTCTCTCAATATCCACATTGTCTTTCAGATCGTCGGTAAGCATATGTCCCAGATACTTGAATTGTTTAACTCTTTTGATGCTCAAGTCATTTAGGGTAAAGTTAGGTGAATAATCTGTACACTTACCGGCGACCCCAAAGATCATGTACTCACATTTCTTCACGTTATAAACGAGTCCATGCCTAGCCGCGTAGTCCTCGCAAACTTTCAACATCTCTCCAATCGATCCTGCAGTCGGGCCCAGCAGCACCATGTCGTCCGCATAGCTGATGCTGTTAATATTAACACCACCCACTCGACAGCCAACACGCATACTGCTCAGCTCGACTAAGAGGTCATTCACATATAGGTTGAAGAGCCTAGGAGAGGTCAACCCTCCCTGCCTCACCCCGCACTCCAACCCATAAGCGTCAGAGAGAATGTTGGACCACTTCACGTGATTACTTTGGTTAGCATACCAAAATTGCAGAACTTTAAGAACTTCCGCCGGTACATTCCTGTCCCCTAGCTTCCTCCAGAGCACATCATATGACACAAGGTCAAAAGCTCTGGAAAAATCCAGGAAACAGGCATACACCGGCGTTTTACGATCTGTATAATATTGGACAGTATTCTTGAGACTTAGGATTGCACTTTCAGTGGACAACCCACGTTGAAACCCAAACTGAGAATCGTGCAAGTCCAAATGTTTCTCCAAGCACGAATCAAGCATACTGTCCAAAATTTTAGCAATGGTGGTTGCGAGAGAGATTGGCCGGTAGTTTCCCCTGTCCGAGATATCCCCTGTCCCGTTTTTGACAATCGGTACCACAATCGTTTTCATTAGTTCTGCTGTTAGGTACGAGTGACTAATGCACATTGAATAGAACAGAAACAGGACCCTCGGCAGGTGAATACCAGCATACTTAAAATGCTCGATGCTGAGTCCATCGTGTCCGGGTGATTTACCTCTACTCATGTTTTTAACTACAGCCCCAACTTGTTTCGTCGAGAAAAACAGTACCGGTTCCACTCCATCACGGAAGGACTCAGCACCGGTCATCGTACTTGAGGGGCCTATAGGTGATCGCACTTTGAAATGTTCCATGAACATATTTGCAATATGCTCTGGATCATTCACTCCACCGACGCTAACCGGTAGCCCAGGCCTAGTACACAGCTTACCCGTAGCCTTCCAGAACTTACTAAAATTGTTTGCCGCTCTTTGCTCTGCTAAAAAATCCATTTTTAGTTGTTCCCTATTTTTTAGGCACCATTTATGACGACCCTTAAATATTTTTCGGGTCTCACACATTTCTTCATATTTTACTCCAGAAGTCGGTCTATTATGTACTACCCATTCTTTGAATTTAAGCCTGGCCTCTCGGTAAGCGTCTCGAACATACTTGTTCCAGCCACACAACACTCTGCCTCTCTTTGGCCTGGACCTACCATTCTTACTTGTCATTATAGCTGCGTCACTCAAGATATCTACAATAGTTTTATATAAATTGTCCAGGATACATTTATGTTCGTCTACTTTGCAAGACCCATAACTACACTTTTGAAATTCATGAGGAAAATCGATGTTCCGCAGCCTGTCATTGCATAAATTACGATATTTTGTAATTTGCAAGTCATCCCTCTCACCCCAAGTTACATTACAATGGTGAAAATGTTGCATCGTTATCTTTGGTCTCACTAAATTCAGGTCACATTCAATATATAGTGGTAGGTGGTCAGATAAAAATACATCTTCTACAATGCTTACTTTAACAATAGTTTGCCACGCTGATAAAGAGACAACACAGTGGTCTAGCCATCTTCTGCATCCGTGTGCTTCGCTAACAAAAGTGTAGTTATTGGCTGCATAGCCTAGTTTCTCTATATCGGCACAAATCCAGGTTTGATCAGCACAGAAACTTGTGAGTTCCTTAAAAAACAGCTCATGAGGATGCGCATTAAAATCACCTAGAATAAAAACACTTTCAACACCTCCACTCTCAACAATTGCACTGATCTCACCTAGGACTTCTGTGAAAATAGGCAAGTTGTCCAATGAGTCAGTTGGCATATAGACTGTTACTATAATAACAGAACGAGCGCCACTAATAGCTTTTATAGCAGCCAGACGGGGGCTTGTGCAGTCTATTATGGACACAGACTCAAATATACCCTTCCTCCAGAGAATGGCCACTCCCCCATACGGCCTTCCTACGAGTAAACCCGCAGTTGTGTCAACAGCTGATTTTCCGGTGTACTCAAACTCATCACAGATGGTTCCTAACAAAGGAATGTCATGAGGGAGAAGCCATGTCTCTTGGAGGGCTACTATATCTGACATCTCACAAATGTTCCTTACACAGTCAATTGAGCGTTTAACAGACTTACAATTAAAGCTAACTAATTTACAACAATTATTATGGTTATTGTTCATAGTGTATGTCATTAAACGACTATAACCTATTACCTTCATCATTCTTTCGATACGTAAAACGCACGAAACGCCTAAAAGTTATGCCATCTGGCCACAGTTCATTATTTAAAAACAAGTTAAGTTTCGTTTTAGAGACATACAACTTATAAGCATTATATTTCTTAGTAGCTTTTATATTAATTGTTTTGAGGGTAACACATTCATTTGTTTTTTCTCGTACGTAACTAATTATATCCTGCTCACTCGTTTCCTTGCTTACATTCGAAATAAACAAAGGCACCTTGATGTCAGCCGCTTTAAACCTACTGTTCGGTGCGGTAGCAGCACATCCTTTCTGTCCAATTAGTTTGTACCGTTTAGATGTTTTGCTCTGCACTAATGTCCACTCTGTATCACTACACTCGTTAACTGCTTGCTCACATTTTGTGCTCAACTGCCGCATACACTTACTCGCTTTAGGTATTTGTAGCTCATTCGTATTACCAGGTAAAACTGTAGCTGCTTGTAGCGACCGTTCTCCATTAGTCGGTGGCTCAACTGAAGTGTGCGCTCGCGCCGAAGGAACGGTTTTGCGCGAAACCGCGGTACTCGCCGCGGCCTCGACACGCTCCATTCGTAGCGCTGTCTTGCTCGAACCATCACAGCCGCCGCGTCCTTGACTATGCTCGCCTATCGTCCCGCTCGCTCGATTCGAAACCGCAGTGCAAGATTGCGCCTCCACGTGTCCTTGAGTCTCTGTTGCGCCTTTTTGCGTACTTAAGAAGGAGACAAAACCATCTTCAGCATTTGACGTTAGTGGCGATGAGTGGTTTACGTAGGCCGGGCAGTCACTGACCTCAGTATCAGCTGATAATTTTGACGCTGTTATGGGCACGTATTGGAGACCTATGGGACCACTGTCATGTTGACTATTTTGTAAATAGGCCCCTCTCCTTCTATTTACATTGACATAAGAGACGTGATCATGTCTCATATTATCAACCTCTAGCTTCAGCAGATCAAACTTTTCCATTGTAACGGTTTTTTCCTCCAGCGCACTGAGTTGGTTTTGCAGCTTTAGCATGTCCTTTAGTAGCCTCGTTACATCGACGTGATCAAAAGTAACCGGTGGGACCTTGTGTAATTCCTTAGCTACAAAGATTGGGAATAAATCCTGATCTGTGGTTTTCATAAGGCAGATTATATCTTCCAGATCACGTAGCACTTTTTTCTTTCCGTCCTTTCGTCGAATCGGCATCTTTCTGGAATTAGGCACCGACTCAAACAGCAGTGTTTTAGCCTGCAGAATATCATCCGCAGAGAAAGATGTAGTACACAACTGGTGTATACTTTGTTCATCCATGAAGCCCAAGACATTTCGCAGGAATGCCAGTACTTCATTAATAACAATATTGCAATTAACGCACTTCAAAGTATTCAAGGTCATTGTCCTCCGCGATGAGTCACCAGTACACGCACTGTCACAACCGCGCTGTGTCACGTACGCACGAAGACTGATGAAGAATAATGTTATTTCCTAGTAGTTTGAGTTTCCAATTAAACTCTTGTAACTGACAGAAAAACCAAGACTTCAAATTCAAAAACTAAAAATAGTCCATATTGGGTCCAATATCCCTCCCGCTCGAATCGCTGACGAAACAGATGAAAGATTCCATTCTGCTTCCACTCGTGCCAATTTGGCAAAAAGTGTGTTTCATATGGAGAGAATATACGACAAAGGACTCATTGGGCTGTTCCGCTTGGCTGATTGTCAAAGCTGGTGTGAACTGCGTTACGCGATGGAAATAATCATTTGATATTTTTTTCTTTATTGTATTACTCGCGGATATGTTGCTGAGTTTTAGTATCGAGTTGAGTCAAACTTCCCTGAAAGTTCTTGAAGTTAGTTTGTTAGAAGTACTTAAATTAAATTCAATGGAAATTATGACCGTTTTTCATTTTTTGCGAATGTGAAATCATCATATATCTTCCCCCGCTCTGAGTGGAGGGATTGTCCGATTTTTATTGACTAAAACCCACCCATGTTCCTATAATCGGGGGCCGCGGTATTTTTTTCGAACAACCCGCAACCCAGGCAGGTGGTCATGGTAGGTCCCTCTGCTTTGCTTACATCTCCTTGAGGCGCGTTTGGAACACGAACGCGCCATCGACACGACTTGTCCTCACCAAACGGACGGACGGTGAGCTACCCATTACTTACCGTCCACAGACCCGCATCTACGGTGGCCGGGAGGCGTCTCGCCGCACCCGACGCCCGGAGCGTTTCCAGCAGCGGCTGACTTGGTTGGAGGTTCTCTCCCTCAAACATCAGGCCACCTCTTTCGTTAGCATAAGTCTTTGCAGAAGGAGGATAATCGACACGTCTTTATTATTTATTTTCTGCTAATTTCTGGCTTTCAACGCCATTAATTATCTTTATCGTGATAAGGTATGAGCTACATAAGCTTGCAAAAAGGTCTGTCACGAGCCAACCTTAATAATTTTGTTCTAAATCGTATCCAATCCACAAAATACGCTGAGTTGACACTTCTTATGACACCTCAAGACCTGGGTTTTACTCTCGTGCAGACTGCGTTTTTGATGCCTTTTATAGTTTGTTGTTTATTTCGATATTTTATTTTATCGTTTTTAATTGCTATAATGTAAAATGTATATTTGACTGTATTCATGTAGTAGGAAATCTTTATACAATGTGTCCCAGGGATAAGTGACCGCCCGGTGTTTTTTGAATATTTGTACAAAATTATTAATAACTAGCTGTTCCACGCGGTTTCACCCACGCTGCTCAGCACCTGTTGGTCGTAGCGTGATCTTATATAGCCTATAGCCTTCCTCAAGAAATGGTCTATCCAACACTAAAAGAATCCAATTCCAACCAGTAGTCCCTGAGATTAGCGCGTTCAAACAAACAAACTTTTCAGCTTTATAATATTAGTATAGATTACATTTATATTTGTGACTTAAGTTTTTTTTTTTTGTAAAGACGCAAAATTGTGCTAGTAATGTTTTACTACATTTTAGTTATGTTTAATGATTTTTATTGATAAATTATGATGTCAGCTAGTCAGTAAAAAAAAATAATGGAAAAAGATGAACAAACTTAGGAAATATCGTAAAAAACTGCAGCACGTAACGCGTCTTTACAAAAAAAAAAACTAAAGCCGCTAAGTCACAAATATAAATGTAATTATTAATAATTTTGTACAAATATTCAAAAAACGCCGGGCGGTCACTTATCCCTGGGACTCATTGTATATCATATCAAAAACAAAATAAAACCCGCATTATAAATATTGGTTAGTCACCCCATTCTAAATTTGCCTGATGGCTATCATTTATACCAAGAATTAAAACAATCATGTTTTCTGCGAAAGCTTTTAGGTCGTTGCTTCTTAATTTAAATTGGTTCAAACATGAATTACCGAGAACTGAAGCTAATATTGTAAATAGTTAATAGCGAAGATGCATACAGATTAGTGCGAGATGAAAATTCATGAGCTTCAGCTATGATCGCACCGTTAACCTTATTGCTTCTTGAATAATTATCATCTTGTTTACTGATGCGAGATGAAAGTGATAGTTTTGTTTAATAATAGCTACTTATGACGGTGATAAAATTAGAAACGATATTTTGGAAAAAAAATTGAGAAATTCCGAAAAGTTTTTGGGCAATGCAGACAGGTTTTCATTGTAGTAATGCATAATTTTTGGTTTAAACAGAATTTGTGATGCTCCTCGAATGAAAGGACTTGCTTATTTGATAAGTGTTACCCACTGCTCTGTAAGTAAAATCTCACATTGGTTTTACAGCTGAAAACGTATTGCGTGCGACAGCGGAGGCGTTATCTTTGAAGGAGAAACCTATAATTCTCCCAGACAAATTGACGAAAAGAACAATAAAATCCGATCTCGCACTAAATCCTACAGCACACACCCAAACAAACCATGATATAACCTAACGAGTACAATACAATAAAATCCCAACATCTGAAGATAAAGCAAAAACAAAACAGGCTGAGATGAGCACTACAGCCGCTGGAAAGCTTTATGCAACCATAAAACAAAGAAAAGCTTTACAAGTCCTGTTGAATAAAAATTTACAGCAAACTCGTCATTATCGCATACATTTCCACATCTATGAACAAGAATAACGAGTGAGCTCGTCTCCTCGCGTGTGTTCGTAATTAGAAATCGATTCAAAGCCATTCGATTTTACGAACAAATTACCGAGTACCCAGTATCGAGTTGTGTTTTGTTTTATCGTTTGTTAAATCTTTTGCTTGCTTACGATTTATTATTTATGAATCGATGACGTGTTGGCTAGTGTAATAGTGATGTAGTGTAATTTTGACCGTTTGTTGTGTTTAATATAAGGGTTATGTTGTTAACTAGAATTGTTTATTAATTTTGTTTTTTTTTTAAATACTTTTTCATGCACATTTATAAAAAAAAAACATAGTTTATAGGCGGACTTAATGTCTGAAGCATTTTCTACCAGTCTACCTTAGGGAGATGCAGAGAGAAAACATTATATAATTTTGTTGTTACTTTTAATAAAACATAACTATATTCACGTCTGTATTCCTCAATGAGTAACGCAGACGTGGTATTCCTCTAGTACATCTAGAATTCGACAGTTATGTTTAATTATGTAAGTCCCATGTATAAGGGACGAGCCTATTGCCCATCAACCGGACCCAATATAGTCTAGAATCCGTGCTGCTAATGAGAAATTCCGTATGATCATAGTTGTTGGTATTAAATAATCATCTAAAACTAATTCCAGACTTGCCCAGAATTTTCAGCTCTTTTAGGGTTCCAAGCATCAAAAGAAAAAAAACGGAACCCTTATAGGATCACTTTGTTTTCCGTATGTCTGTCTATCCGTCAAGCATCTTTTATCTCGGGAACACGTAGAGTTGAAATGAAATCCTTACTAATATTATAAAAGCGAAAGGGAGTTTGTTTGTTTGTTACGTCTTAACGCCTACATGGCTAAGCTTTGCTATTACAATCAATAAGGTGCTTGGGCAAAAACTACAAATAGCAGGTACCTGCAAATCAGCAAAAAGGGAACTGTGTTACCCCGAATTAAACTCGAGCAAAGCCGCGCGCAAAAGCTAGTATAAAATAAGTTTGTGGTCCCTTAGAGCTGTAAAAAAAGGAACACTCTAAATTATGGCCGTTTATGTTGCAAGTTTGTACGGAACCCTCAGTACACAAGTCCGACTCGCTCTTGGCCGGTTTTTAATAAAAAATAACCACGACAAGTTACTCAATTTATTTTTAAAAATCTCAGTGCATACGTAGTTTCCATTATTTTCAAGTTCAAGTTTCCAAGACACTTAACAATCGTACTTGTAATTGAAATCTCGTTCAAGTAAATAGCTCACTCACCTGGCAAGCAGCTAAAACCGAGTTGTGTAATGACAATATCAACCTCGTGTTTAAGTCACTTACGGCTAAGCTTCACGTGCTCTGATACAAATTGGGCTCATTTGTCACTGTGACTTGTTTCAAACGTTTAGCATTTGGAAATGTTGTGTACGTCTCGTTGGGAGCAAGTTAAGCTGCAAGGTGCAAAATTGAAATATGACTTGGACCAATGTGCCACTTTACAGTGATGTATGTACTTATAGTCAAATCTAGGGCCGGTGTATTCGGATATGAATGCGATATGATATTTAGCGACAGTTACTTTGAGTAGCGATAGCTATCATTCACAATTGCGAGTTTTTGGTAAAAGTTGACATTCACTTTCCATAGATTTATTGTACAGGTCAACACTGTTGGGGAATAAACGTCCCTTCGACCTTTTTAAGAGAAAATTCAGGCTTGGTTAATGGTTGCCACATATTAGTAATACATTCGTAGTAAGACATGTATGCCTTTTTTGGATGGGAAATAATCAAATAACTTCCCCCACTCTACCTTTTTGCTGTACCCTACAGGGATCGTAATGATATAAAGATTTTTTAAATCTACTAAACTACCACCTAAGCACACATTATGGTAAAGCTATTGAGTATTGACTCTGAATAGCGCGGCGGGGATTGTCAGAGTTTTACTGAGCAAAAGCCATCCACGTTCCTTTTTTGGCCTTTGTGTTCCGGGGTAGAGGTATTTCTTTCGAACAACCCACACAACCCCGACAGGCAGTAGCCCAGCCCTGTGAAAATATCAGGGTGAAATTATTATTTAAACATCCCGTCAATGTTATCATGCTTGTTTTGTTACGCTTTCAATAATAATGTTAATGTTTAGTGTAGTGCGAATAGCGAACGTGAAAATTTACAATACCTATCATAATGTACACGGTACAATGGCACATAATGAAGGCTGTTCAAATAGGATCAGGCTGTACACACACACTATGATATTACTAACTTATTAAAACCGAACTATCAATGTCATTTAGGTGTCCCGAGCCGACCCTAAAAAGCTAGACTTCATTAAAATTCTAAATGAAACCACTTATTAAACATAAGCTCTCCATACAATGTGTCCGGTCACGGACTGGCGATATTCTATGTACTTATATAACAAACTTTCTAGTACTCAAATTTTTCACCAAATAGTTTACAAAACTTTCGATAAAATATAAAGTCAGCATTTTTTATTTAAACGATAGACAATATTGTTGCCCTCTGAATAAACCTATTTTCGTCTTGGTAACACCAAAACTTTGAGAGATATAATTATTTTTTGTACACGCATAGAGAATATCTCAAAATGGCTGCCAAAAAGCGGGGAAGTGAAAAAGACCCAAGTGTGTATCGTAATAGTATATTCAAACACTCGTTACATAAGTATCTAGAATATCGCTAGTCCATGACCGGACACATTGTATAATTTAGGTGAGTTTATAAATGACTAGCAATCCGCCTTTGCTTCGCTTGGTTTTTTTGACGAAATTATTAAAAGGTTTCTGTACTTTATATTTACCTGTCAAGCGATTGCCTGAAAACTGCCCTCTCGTAAAAAAAAAGCTAAATGCATTGTCAAACGCATCGATGCAGCCGCATGCGATAAGCACGCACGCTTTTCCTGCTCTACTAAATGACGTTTGTGAGTGTCTGAAAAGGATAGGAGTATGAAAACATGCGATTGCGTGCTGATAGATGTGGCGAAATCCTAAAACTTCTACTTTCAAATGAAAAACTGTACCCTTTATTGTCCGTCTGTCTGTCTGTCAAAACTATTTATCTTGGGACCGCGCAAAATTATCGATTTTAAATGAAAACCATATACTCAACTTTGTGCCTTCGCGGTCAAAAGGTATGGTTTATAATTATATTTTTTATATGTTTGTACGGAATCCTCGGTGCGCGAGTCTGACTCGCTTTTGGCCGGGTTTCTTTTTTCTTATAATTACACTATCATTTGAATAGGTCAATATGTTTGTTAACAGACATATAAAACACTACACCCATTTTTGCAAAGAAATAAATGATTTGATTTGATTTGCTTGTAAAATTGCATCAAAATCTTTTGTATTGCTACGCAGTAACACAGATAGACTTAAAGCGACTTAATTTTATAAAAAAAAATAGAAGATAGGCATCTTTAAAATTCAGACGAGTTTACAAAATAAAGATCAAGCAAGCAAGTAATTTGCGATGGAACCTTGATAAATGATGTTCTTTTATTTATGATAAATGGACCGTTCGTTCACGAAAAAAGATACATCAATCAATATTTGTTTATTAATTGAATGTTAGAAATAATGGGACCTGAGAGTTGACTAATGGGAGGAGACACGAGACTGACAATTTGTTAGGAACATATTGAATTCTAGTACACTTTCGCTGATTAATCAGTCACTGGTGAAATAAAGCTGTAATAAGTTGTTGTCTTCATGTTTTACTTTTTATTTTCTGTTTTTATGTTAATTATTGTAATTGGTGTTTTACCGTTTTAATTAATAAATAAAAGACTTTTGAGTTATAGAAGCCTGAGCTGTGTCGATTCTCATATAACAAGATCGAGTATACAACATACAGACTGTGGTGTCGATGAACTATCTACAAACGGACTGCGGACAGTTGAAGTGTTCCTATTTGAGCATTATGTTTAAGATCAATATCTTTGGTGATCTAAGGTGAGAAATAAATGGCAAAAATAGCGATAAAGTAAAGTAAAAAAAAAAGAAAAAGATAAAGTAGCGATAGGTATGCCTATGTATACTTGATGCTCAATCGTCAGCTTGTCGTAACCATTTGATCAAATCACTCGATTCATGTAGTCTTTAACAACATAACATCATAGGCATTTTTAATCGTAAGCCATTCATCTCATCTATCTTGCTGACCATCAGAAATCAGCTAACAGCTTCCACATGCTTCTGTACAAAGATCATTGGTAGCTACCCTGAAACATCTTACCGTGGTCTCCACTCAAAAATATTTCTAGGTCTACCGCAACGGCTATTACTTTATCGTGTCGTAAGTTCCCAACCTGGTGTCAGAGTAATAACTCTGACACATACCTGGTATAGGTTTGTGCTTCGATGTCGTTTTCAACCTTGTACTTACACAGAATGTTAACAAATTCTTTACGAAACCGTCAACCATGGGTACCTACTGTAAATCGAACTTAACCCAAAAAAGAATTGATAAACGACTTATTTAAAAAAAAACACGTTTTACAGTGTAGAGCTCAATGTTAAACTCTTAATATACTGTTCTGGTAGATGCATTGAATATACTAGGCTTAGGGATTCAGGTATTAAATGTAAAGTTTTAATATTAAACTTAGTCTGAAAAACCCTGATCTTGGGTTCGATTTCTGAGACGGGCTTTTGCCTGACGATTGTGTTATTGTCATTTTCTACCAGTAATTTATCTGTAGCAGCCGTGAAGTCAATCAATCAAATCAAATCAATCAAAATCATTTATTTCAAGTAGGCCAGTTACAGGCACTTTTGAACTGTCGAAACATTGACAACAATAAAAATTAAGCTACAGACCCAGTCACAAGGCATAATAACTGTGAAAGTACTGTAGTTGCCCATTCCAAAGCGTAGATCTCTATGGAGAAGAATGGGCAAGAAACTCCATGGACACTCTTTTTAAATCAGAATATTGTTACAGAACCTTGGTTACATCATTCGTGTTATATGGTAAAACTATGTGAGAACGATGTAGCAAGACGTGCACATTAAAAGTGTCCATAAAAACAAAAAGAATTGCAAAAATACATAATTAATTCAAATAAGCCGTGGCAACTGAGAGATGACCAGCCACAACTGACAGCGCCCGTTCACGAACATGACGCATAGATCGGCACCATTCAACTCAACCATTTTGAAGGGAACTAAATGATCCGACACACGCGCCACCATCAGCGTGACATTTAAGTGAGCATGACATGCTCTCAACCGCCAGAGCAAATTAGTCAAGAAAAGACGTAGGTTTCCATTGAATGTTAGCATTGTAGTACATAATACTCACACAATTTGGGCTATGCGATTATATAATGCAAATTAATTGAATCTATACAATTCAAAGATATTTGTACAATCTTCAGCAGCTCCAACAGTACTATTGCATGCTATTAATTTATTCGCCCCTGTTCTTGTGGAGCAGGACCGACATTGAGCCAAGCATTTTTGTCAGCAATATAATCGTCTAACTTATAGTATGCTTATTTACATAGTGTGCGTTTAATGCATGTTTTAAATTTAGTCTCACTGAGTTCAAGGATACTTTGTGGGGGTCCACCCTTTATAGCAGAACTTTTCATGTCATAATTTTATTTTGCATAACAACGGATGGCATAAACTTCACTTCGCAGAAAATAGTTTGGCAGACACTCATTTATCATACATTCTAAACTCATAATTTTGTAAGTCAGAATCATCTCTAGGCATAAACTTAATATCCATAATATTTAAAAAGTAGAAACATCATATCGCAGAAAGTTCACAGTCAGAATCGTCTTTTGGCATAATATTTTTATATCGATGATCATTAAACGGCAGAATTGTCATATCGTAAAAAGTTTATAGTTAGGGTCATCTTTGTCATTATAAGTAAATTTATTGTCATTTATTTTGATTAATTATTTCTTTAAAGTAATGTCATTTATTTTAGTTATTGTTTAATTGAATTTGAGATAATGTCATTGAATTCAATAAGTAATTAGGTATCCTAATCTAAATAGTTCAGTTCCAGGTAATCTACTTAAAACAATCTCTTTTTTCTATTAACGCAAGTCGTTTCTGGCACTCGCCGGCCGCTGCCGCGGCACCGCTCGCTTCGCTCGCTCGGCTCGTGCGTAGGAGGTCACAGTTTTAACCTAACCTAACCTAGCCATTACTGCCGTCTGCATAGTATGCGAAGTGAAGTTATACCAAATAATATATTATGCGAAATTTGAACTCTGCGAATCGTAATTATACTAAATGTAATTCTGCCATCTTAAAAGTATACCATTGTTAATTCGAAGTTTTAAACATTATGCCAAACGATAATTATACCAAATAAATTTTATGCTTTTAAAATGTTCGTTTAAAGAAAATTATGCTAAGTGTGTTATGCCAAATAAATTTCGGAGCATCAAGTTTCTGCCAGATAGAGGGAACCCACTTTGTGGAATTTTATTATAGCACCTTAAACAGTACCCCATGAAAGATTTGTCTACTTTAGCGAGTCTGAAGCCCGGCTGAACTAATTGGTTCCTATTTCTCGTATTGTAATTATGTCTGTCACCTCTTTTAACAAAAAGATGCAGATTTTTCCTTACGTATATTATGTTTTCATAAATGTATTGACAGTGTACTGTCATGATGTTAATGTTCTTAAACAGTTCCCTTAGAGAATCGCGCCTACGGAGATTATATATGGCTCTGATGGCTCTTTTTTGAAGAATGAAAATAGACTCGATGTCTGCAGCCCGTCCCCATAACAAAATGCCATAAGACATTATACTATGAAAGTAACTAAAATAAACCAGTCTCGCGGCATCTACATCAGTGAATTGACGGATTTTTCTAACAGCATACGCTGCTGAACTTAGCCGCGCCGCAAGGGATGTTAAATGGGAACCCCATTGAAGCCTTGAATCAAGCGTAATTCCCAGGAAAACCGTTTTATCTACGAATTCTAGTTTCTGTTCATTCAATTCTATATCACAATCAATACTTTTAACATTCGGTAAAGCGAATCTTATACATTTGGTCTTTTTTTCATTCTATACTAAATTGTTTGCTGTGAACCAATTATGGACCTCAATCAGGGCATTATTCACGCCATCTAGATTTTGGGCCCGTCTGTTTATCTTAAAAATTAGGGAAGTGTCATCAGCAAATAACACTAAATTTTGAGACTCATTTTTTAATAAGCAGGGTAGATTATTAATGTATACTAGAAAGAGAAAAGGACCTAATATTGAGCCTTGCGGAACTCCAATTTTTACTTTTAAACCCTGTGAATTAACACCATTTATTTGTACTAACTGTTGCCTATCAGTCAAATATGATTGTACCAAACTAAGAGCAAGATTACCAAATCCGTAATGCTCAAGTTTCAAAAGTAATGTGTCGTGATTTACGCAATCAAATGCTTTAGAGAGGTCACAAAAATTCCTATGGCGTCTTGGGACTCTTCCCACGCAGAAAAAATGTGCTTTAGTAGAGTTACACCGGCGTCAGTCGTACAACGTCCTTTGGTGAAACCAAACTGTTGGTCGTAACATTTTGTTGGTGTTAAAATGATTGAGCATCTGATTAAGCATTACTTTTTCAAATACCTTGCTAAAAACTGGCAACACGGATACAGGTCTATAATCATTCGTATCTTTACTGTCCCCGGACTTAAAAAGAGGTATGACTTTACTGTATTTCATCAAATCAGGGAAAACTCCTTGGTCCACACACAAATTAAAAATTAAGGCTAAATATGGAGCTACTGTCTCAACAATGGATGTACAGACTTTGATAGACATTCCCCATAGATCTTCGGTCACTTTGATTTTTATTTGCCGGAAAGCTTTAATAACTGTAATTGTGTTTATATGTTTAAATTTAAATTCAGCCGGGCAGCCAGATACATTCGCCTTAAGTAAAGCAATTGAGATGTCTGGTGACGAATTTAGAGCTTCTGTAGTTTTTAACGGTATATCGGTAAAGAAATTTACAAATTCTTGGGCCACTTCCTGATTTGAACTTTTAGAACCACATGCTGTTTCTAATGTATAGGTAGTGTCACGTATTTTATTTCTGTTAGTCTCATTATTAATGACTTTCCAAACTGTCTTTATTTTATTCTCTGCTGTTTCAATCTTATTGCTAATGTGCAGGGCTTTAGCAGCCTTGCTAACATTTCTAAAAATTTTTGAATACTTTGCAACATACTTGTTAAATGTTTCAGTGTTTATGTATGGCTTAAGGTCATACAGCTCAAAAAGTCTTTCCCTACTTTTTCTGATACCGCTAGTTGCCCAATCACTAAATATATATTTAGGGCAAACATTTTTTACCTTTTTTTTCAAAAGTTTTATTGAATTTAGTGTGAACTATTGAAAAAAAATCATCAAGTCTGGATTTATGCCAAGAAATATCGCAATCACAGGGAGGACCAGTGTCTTTCGGATTCGTTAATGATAATTTTACACCCTTTATATTTATAGCCTAGCCTAACAAACCTATTCTCTGTCACATTGCAAGGCACCGGCCCTCTTCAAAAGAAGTTTGACATTGGAATCCTGACATAATTCACCGTCGCATTGGTGATGAAGTAAATTACAATTTGCAACATTAAATTTTCACAAAGCAATTGGAAGTTACAGTTTTAAACACAATAAACCGCATGTCATTCGAGTCAACAACATTCGTTTTTGTAACCTACGTACATCACATACCGTTTTAGCTACAAGCAATGAAAATGACTTAAACAAACACACTGTTTTAAACACACGTTGGCGGAAATCAAAAACTTTTTTTTCCATCACAAACAAATGGGTTAAATTTCAATGCGGGGCTTAGCGGTCTTGAATTAGTTAGTTGTGCGAAACGTAAGTGGATTTTAGATTTTTAGTATTATATTCTATGTTTTTTTGTTGGACTCAGTTTACCTGCTCGACACGTCCATAGTTTTCATTTATTGAATACCATTAATATGCATTTTCAAAAATTTTAATCAATTTTTTTCAAATTCGTGGTATTCATACCACGAATTTCATCAGAAGCCTGTGTCTGATAAAATTCGTGGTATTCAGAAAATGCGGACAAATCCATCTATTTATCCATCCATTTTGACAAATACCAATGAACTTTGAGACAGCTCTTTTCAGCTTATTTAATTTTTGAATTTGAAAACTTAATAGAAACTAACACAAAAACTTAAGTTACAAATTCATGCTGATTATTTCTTTTCTTTTTTCACGAACAGAAGCTGAACCCCAATATTCGGCAAAGTTTTTATTAGTAAAACCTCAAACGAGGATCCTCTAAGCCATCAGTGTTTGTTTGAAGAACTTCAGGTGTTCATGAATAAAATATTTACCGTTTCACACTCAGACACCTGCGGGAGGATTTACGGTCACTATAGCGCTTAACGTGAGACGGAGGTCGCATATTGAGGGTCGGAGTGACAAGGTCGCCATACCAACGAGGCAGTGTCTGATAAGTGGGTAAATTTTGCAATAAGTATATGAATTTACCTCGGGTTCGTCCTTTAATAGACTGACAAACCGTGTTGGTAAAATTCAATCACGTATCCCTCATTCACACTCTCAAATTGCTCAGACACTTTTTGATAATTTCACATTCATTTAGAATTATTATTTTGTATTTTTTTTGTGTTGTCTAAAAATATCCCATGTTTTGTGTCCTGTACTCTAATGTTGTCCTATTTTCACAAAGTTAACTTTTTGTCCTTTTTTTTGCATTTCTTTCAATTTAGCATTAAGTGGTTTTCTTAATAATTGCTTGACTGCGTGGTTGGCAGTACAGAAACTGTGATGTGCCTATCACTGGTAAGTAGCAAAAAATTAATGATTCGACGATATTATTTCAGATATTTTATTTATGATTATATTCATATTTCAGAAAGGTTAGTAAATTAACTCAAAAACATTTTCTTTGTGACGCTGGTCAGATCCAACGAGAGCTAATGCACTAGAATGAATAAAGAACGATGGCAAAATAAACATAAATAAACCTAGTAAAATAAGGTGTAAAAGACTTCACAGAGAACTGTTGTTAAGTTACGACTATGATTCCTGAACGAATAAAAAGAAAGTCAGGTGTTGCTGCTGTAAAAAATTAAAGCAGTAAAAAGAAAAAATATTTTATTACTTTACCTGCAACTTCATTTTCATCGTGAAACCACTTGTTTTGACGATTTGTTTGAATAAAGTTTGTTCATATCCAAACTAAGTACCTACCCAAATTACAGTTACCAAATTAAAATTGTATTTTAGTTGTTATTGCTCCGGCTGAAGAATTTATAGGTTTCCAAATTTTTCGGCTGGCTGGCGTGCTGGCCGGCTTCTTTTGGAGTTTTGGAAAATTCTTAAATAAAGTAAATTTGTTTACTCATTGAAAGGTCATTATCAAGACAAAAACAGAACCAAAGATGATCAATTGGCATCAAAACAAAATGATAAAAGAACATGCTCTTAAAAATATTTCCCTGAAGTCTTATTAAATCAGAAAAACCCCAATAAGAAGTAGGGTATTTGGGTGTGAAATTCCAAATCCCAATTGGAATGGACCATACACTAAGTTAATTTACATTTTATCTGCCTTACAGGTGTTAGCATTGGCTGTCGGCTGAGCTGGATAACAATGGCGATTTGTGACCCCACACAATGGCCCCAGTTAGCGCCCGGGACAGATAACGACACAATGCAATATCGCGGTGAATGAGCATTACTTACTACATGAACGGAGGCATATACCTAGTTTAATAACTGTTAAGGTGAAAAGGATTATCATATTGCCCAGTAGCTTCATGTAAAATACTGTAGTTTAGCTCGATCCGGTTAGACTGAAAGCCGACTCCAACATAGTTAAGAATAGGCTAGGCAGATGATGATGATGGTGATGAGGTAAAGATATGACTATGCAGGTCTAGTTTCGGAAGCTCGTTTTTTGTGGTTTTGAAAATTTGCTTTCTTTTATTAACTAAGTTTAGATTAGCTATTTAATTTCATTTTATTCTTACTAATACATATTATAAAAGCGAAAGTGAGTTTGTTTGTTACGTCTTCACGCCTAAATGGCTAAACCCATTTTGATGAATTTTGCAGGTACAGAGATAGTTGGGACCCTGGAGACGAACATAGGTTTTTTTTTAAAAAAAGATTGAGATATGAGGGAAAAAAAGGGAAAACTTAGCATTGCTATTACAATAAATAAGGCGCAAGGGCAAATACTACATGTGGCAGATACCTATAAATCAGGAAAGGGGAACTGTGTTACCCCGAATTCAACGTGAGCAAACCCGCGGCAAAAGCTAGTATTACATTTTTGTTTATCTGTCTTTCACCTGGGAATGTGTGTGATTCTAGGAATGTTTTGATTTTCTTTCATAAAATGAGTTACTTGGATAGCAGGTCTAGATATTATTATTTTACGACATTTGTCCGTGCTTCTCGACTCAAAACAATCACAAATCTATCAAGATATGTGACATTCAGGAGAATGTACACGAGCAGGTCCCTCGTAATGCATTATGGCCCACTCTTTCAATGAACACAAGCCTGTGTTCGAGACTATTCCCTCCCACGACGGAACTAAAGGGCAATAAAAAGAACATGGGTTGGTTATAGATAGAACAAGTCTGTCACTGGATCTAGCTGGGCTAGATCTGGCTGGGGCCAGTCGGTATGTAAAATGTTCCACACTTTATAAATGCAAGCTGAAACGAACAATCCCTTAATGTCCCGTACCTCAATAAGAAAAAACGAAACCCTTAGTGGATCACTTTGTTCTCCGTCTGTCTGTCTGTCAAGACCTTGTATCTCGGGAACGCGTGAAGGTATCAAGTTGAAATTAAAAACAACTACTCAAGTTTGTGGTCCCATGGAATTGTAGATTTGCAATCAAATAGATGGCCGTTTATGTCGCGGTTTGTACGGTTGTCTTGCACACCTTAAGGTTAAGGCCAAGGTTGCGATGCAGGAGACATATTTTAGTATAGTTTTTATATCCTACTACTATATTATAAAGGCGAAAGTTTGTAAGTATGGATGTATGGATGTTTGTTACTCTTTCACGTAAAAACTACTGAATGGATTTGCATGAAACTTTACCACAATATAGCTTATACATCAGAATAACACATAGGCTATAGCTTATACATCAGAATAACACATAGGCTACAATTTTTGAGGTTTCTAATGTGAGGTCGTAAAAAACACATTTTTTGCGCTTACATTGCAAACGCTGACTGAATCCTACAAGATAGATCAAAACAATGTACTACAGTATTGTACAACTTAAAAAGGTCTACAAAAAAGTCCGTGATGGTATATGTTTATCTCTTAGGAATAACCCACAATAACCATTTTTTATCCTTTAATTTGTACGAGAAATAATGGTTTATTTACGAAGCGATTTTAAGCAATACCGTATTAATCCTTATCCAATTAAGTATCTTAAATACATTGTGCATTTAATAAAGATCAATATGGCTTTTTCACAGATTTAAAATGCAGAGTCATAGCAATTTCGGCGATAAATACTGTTTCGGTGATAAATACCGGCAGCGGTGCCAGGCGAGCGGGGTAGGTGCGGTGGGGAAGAAGTGGCTCATCGCTGAGTGTGCGACCCGAACGCGGGCAGACGTCGTTGACGGTTGTGTCCGTTTTGCGAATTTTCAAGGCACTAGCGATTTGATAAAAACGTATGGTCGCCTACTTTAAGTAATATAGGCCTAAGGTTAGTTATTGCCAGGTTTCTTTTTGGTTAGGAGTTACACACAAAAAGATACTTCATTTTTACGAATTACTTCATTGAAAATTCAATTACTATATAGATAGGTTACTTACAGTTAATTATAACAAACTAGCATAGTTACTTTAGGCTAACGCTAACTTTAACACCTGTGATGATCGAAAAAAAAATATCCTTCTCTGCCCTTTTCTTCCTTCTTTCTCCCCCTACTCTATTCTCACTTTTTTTTAGTCTATGTCTGTCTTCAGGGTCCCAACTAACTCTGTAACAAAATTCATCAAAATCGTTTAGGCCATTTAGGCGTGAAGACGTAACAAACAAACTAACTAAACTAGAATAGTGCCGAGTTGATGGCAATAGGCTCAACCCTTATTACAACGGACTATAACACAAATGCGCATTTATGTTATAAAAAGCAAGTATTAGTGTGTCAATTTAGACAGAAGTGTATAATATCCTTACTTATCCTTACTATATTAATATTATAAAAGCGAAAGTGAGTTTGTTTGTTTGTTTGTTACCTCTTCACGCTTTAATGGCTGAACCGATTTGGATGAATTTTGGTACAGAGATAGTTGGGAACCGGGAGACGGACATAGGCTAATAATTTTTTGAAAAAAGTGGGATGTGAGGGAGAAAGAGGGAAGAGAAGGGAAAACTTAGCGTTGCTATTACAAATCAATAAGGCGCAAGGGGAATTGTGTTACCCCAAATTTAACGCGGGCGAAGCCGCGGGCGAAAGCTAGTTTACTTATATAATAGAATTTGAACTATCTTTATGCATTAGTTATATAAAAAGATTGTATACCTGTAACTTGTACCTTTACCTACAGAAGCCTGGGTTGCTTACTATACTTATTATATTAAAGCGCTGCTTAACAATATATTGTGCTTGCGTATAACCACCAAGCGACCACACAAAGGCTCTGGAAAGGTGACTCTTGAACGCTCTCCTATCTTAATCAAGATGAGTAGGGGTGATGTTAACTAGAAATTATACTATATTTACTGCAAAATTTTGCATTAATATTAGTGAAGGTATAAATACGTTAGGTTTAGCATGCCAGTAAAAAAGAGTTCAATTCCATGGATAACTGTATATTGTTTTCTAAATGTTCATGCATGCCTGTATAGGCAAAACTATGATTGCATAATCTATTGTCTGTGGCAGGCTTTATATTTCAATTTAAATAATTTTCACGCAAGTATTGATTTCAACCACACAATATTTTCGTATAAGCACTGAAAGCTACGTCTCTAGTTGAACGTGTAGCACAAACGACGGGGATTTATCGAGTGGCCAGAGCTTACCACATTGACTAACACGTGATTTACTGGCTCTGCTTTAAAAATGCTACAAAAATAACAACTTTATTTTCACGAGGTTCGTTATTTTAACGTTTTATTAGTTTTGTTGCAAAATTAAAGTTTTCCGAATGAGGCTATTTTGACATTGAACTGATATTATAAAAAAAAAACTAAGCTATATATATCATGACACGGTTGACGCAGTGACTAAGCGATTGATTGCGGCGCTGTGTATCGTAGGTTTGATCCCTGTATAGAACAAATATTTGTATGACCTACAGGTAGTTATTTCGAGACTGGTCTATTAAAGGGAATTACAGATTGGAAGTTTCCATTAAAACCAGAAGAGCCAGCTAGGGCTACTGCCTGCCGTGTTTGCGGATTGTTTGTAAGAGATAATGCGGCACCAGAACACAAATGGCAAAAGAAGGTAGAAGGTAGAAGGACATGGATGGGGTTTTCTCAGTAAAAGCCTGATACCACCTTCAGCTCCGCCCAGAATGGCAGAAATTATTTGATGATTTCCCATCCAAAAAAAGTGTTCATTTAAAGTGAAAAAATAACCATCATCAGTATATAGGTAACGTTATTTTTTTAATGTTTTGGTTAATATCAATTATCAGTTTCAGGTGATAGTGGTTTACTTAAACTATAAATACACCTTATAATGCTTTTTACTGATTAAAAAAAAGCCATTACGCATATACTTTTCTGCTTGTTAAATGAAACGAACAACAAACCAAAATGGCAACTGGTTTCACTAAACCGCACAGAGGTCACGTCGCTTAACTAATTAAACCGCATTTTTGCATTCATTTATCAAGCGAACTAATTGCCTTTTTCTTTTTTTTTTTGGGTGGGAAATCATCCAATGCCTTCCCCCGCTCTGGGCAGAGCGGGGGGGCATGTCAGACTTGTACTGACTAAAACCCACCCATGTTCCTTCTATTGCCCTTTACGTTCCGAGGCCGCGGTATCCCTTTCGAACAACCCGCAACCCCGGCAGGCGGAGGCTCTGGCAAGCCCCTCTGCTTTGCTGACTCTCTTTGAGGTGCGCGTGAAACACGAACGCGCCGTCGACACGGCCTGTCGTCAATAGACGGACAGACGGTGACCTACCCATTGCTCACCGTCCACAGGCCCGCATCTACGGTGGCCGGGAGTCGTCTCGCGGCGCCCGGCGTCCGTTCTCTCCCTCAAACGTCCGGCCACCTCCTTTGCTAGCATTACTGCTTCGCAGAAGGAGGTGACCGCTTCCTATTCCCTCTCGCTCCGGACCATAGCCTGAACCAGGGTCGGACGCGAGAGATCGCCGCCGCCGATCGCCTCCACGAGAATTAATTGCCTTTTTTTTTTTTTTTTTTTTTCGGGTGGGAAATCATCCAATGACTTCCCCCGCTCTGGGTGGAGCGGGGGGGCATGTCAGACTTGTACTGACTAAAACCCACCCATGTTTCTTCTATTGCCCTTTACGTTCCGAGGCCGCGGTATCTCTTTCGAACAACCCGCAACCCCGGCAGGCAGAGGCTCTGGCAAGCCCCTCTGCTTTGCTGACTCTCTTTGAGGCGCGCGTGAAACACGAACGCGCCGTCGACACGGCCTGTCGTCAATCGACGGACGGACGGTGAACTACCCATTGCTCACCGTCCACAGGCCCGCATCTACGGTGGCCGGGAGTCGTCTCGCGGCGCCCGGCGTCCGTTCTCTCCCTCAAACGTCCGGCCACCTCCTTTGCTAGCATTACTGCTTCGCAGAAGGAGGTGACCGCTTCCTATTCCCTCTCGCTCCGGACCATAGCCTGAACCAGGGTCGGACGCGAGAGATCGCCGCCGCCGATCGCCTCCACGAGAACTAATTGCCTTGACTATACATTTTCATCAGTATAGTCTTTCTCCAACATACTGGATACCTCTGCTCCTTTTGACAAGACTGGTTGTCAGTTTTCGGGTTTTTACCCAGTAAGAATTGTCAGAGATCTATGAACACTGCTTTGTGTGCTTTAAAATCACATAATGTTTTTATTCCGTGTTGGGATCGAACCTGCGATACGTAGCCCAGTAGGCGATCACTCAGTGACTGTGCCGTGATATCCAGCTGGAATTTGTAGCCTGCTTCTATTTCAATAATATATGTTTAATATCAAAATGTCCCCATTTAGCAAACTTTAGTTTTGCCACAAACTACGTTAAAGTACAGAGGTGTCTTTATAGGTAATAAACGGTCATCCATCCATGGACCGATCCCAGCAAACGTTGTTTAACCTTGAAAGCAACCTGGGTTATTAAACCACATGCTTCAATCTCCATACTGCTAGAAACGTTATCATACTAAGGACTATAAAAGATGGCAGTAATATTTTCGAGACCTCTCCCAACCTGCCAACCTTCTTTATAGGGGTCAAATCTCAACCAGCAATTTATTCCAAGGCCTAATGATAACCTGACCGTAATTACTTATCGCTTATATTAACCCTTGAATGTCCAAGTAGACTATTAATTTAGTGTCAGAACAGACTATGTTACTGTCTGAAGGTTATTCATTGTTGGAACTTGAATATTTGTAAAAAAAAGATAGATTAAAAGCTTTTTTCAGTAAGGTTAGGTTGTTCGAATTATAATGTTCGTGTAAAAATGGTTGAAGGTTGAGGAAAAAAGGTTCACAAAAAATGTGTACCTATTTCTCAATTTACTGGAGCCGCCTCGATCATTTATGTGAATAAATGCTAAGGTTACTGAAATATCGAAATAGCGCATGGAAGGGCGAACAACAGTCCTCTTTTATCAATATTATAGTTCAACAAACAATTCCAATACATTAAAATCACACGAATATTGGTATTCATTAATAAACAAATAGGTACAGACAACAAAACAAAGCAATTTCAATTTCAACTTAACCCTTTCACTGCTCAACCTCAATACAGTTAATAGGGATACCGATAGGGGAACCTGATTACCCCGTTATTATTGGGGTAAATTATCTTCAGTTGATATGGGGTGGTACAATGGACCGGAATGTCACCACAAGATGTGACCGCGCTAGCCCTTGTCGATACAACACCCATTCGGTATCGATCCATTCAAAATGTGTGGTTTGCGGTCAAGTACTGTTAAGTATTTGAGTAATTAATATATTGGGTTACGTTAATATGATTAATGATTCTAAGATGTAGAGCTGTTTATTTGTTTTGAAAGATCTGTGAAAGAAAACACCAGCCCTTGAAAAGAAAACCACCATATTATCTGCGGTCGTTCTTTCTTCTGTATTCCGTATCAGGCACTCATTTGATTTAGAGTATGGACTTCTAAAGACTGCGTGTCTTCTGAGTTTGTTTCGGTTGTCCTTCTTAGTCAGATAAAAAAAACCGTGAAAGTCAAATCAAATCCGGTATTGTGAAGAATACTTAGTGACGATTGCTTTCCGTTAAATGGCTAAAAATTGAGACAAATTATGAAATATGTATTCCACAATTTGCTTAGGTATTTCATTGGTACAATACTGAACTAAACGTTCAGTAGTCGCGTTAGATACGCGGTTGGCGGGATGGCGAGAGTGACTTCGGTAAGCCCTTTGATGCAATCCAAATGTTTATAGCGCTTATCTCGCATAATGTTGGTGATTTATTCTAAAACTGAGCATATTATTGCGATCATTTATAGACGTTTACTATTTCGATTTTATACTGAACCTGATCCTCTCATGGTGGATTATCAATATAGTGCCTAGACCATTATGCACAGTGGTTAGGCAGGGTAATAAACGCCGACTCAAGCTCATCATAGCTAATGACTAGGTAGATATTCTATAGTATGATTAAATAATATCCATATAGCAACATAAAACGAATAAATTTTCATCAGAAATGCATTAAACATCCACAAAGAAAATAAAAAGTTAAAAATGATCAAAAAACATTCTGAATTTTTTTAATCCAATTCGTAACCGAAACCAGTAACGAAGAGCATACACGAGCAATGTATTTAAAAATAAAATAAATCCAAAAGTGACGCTTTAATCCGGGCAATAAACAGGAGTATGGACAGAATAACGTTGTGGAGTAATTCGAGTAAAAGTTACAAAGTGTAATCGGGGCCGCATCACGGCCAGTGTGATTGATGTTGCTGCAAGGCCTTGGGCTCAAATTAACTGTCACTTGTCAGACAAAATATGAAAAGCTTTCAAAACGAAAACTTGTATGACAAAATTTTACATACAAAACACGGGGTCTATTTTGAACGTGGTTTACTTTGAACGGGTTAGATTGATGTTGGATTTGAAAAATATTTTGTACAAACGTGTCGTTGGTATTTTGATCTTAAGGATTTTTGATAGTATCGTTTTAATTTGGAAAATGTACTCTACTGACTGGCGTATCTATCTATTTTATAAATAAGATTCTAACATCAAGTGTACCTAATAGTACACCCACATTTCGCTAGTTATGTTTTAAGTCTCACATAATAGCGGACGAGCCTATTGCCATTAACCAAATAAAAGGCAGGCTCCAGGCTCCGTGCCTGCTAAAAACACAATAACACTTTGCCCGACTTGGGAATCAAAATTCATGCTCAGCAGTTGCGCTTACAACCACCAGAGCAACAAGGCTGTAGTTTTGCTAAAAAAAACCGGCCAAGTGCGAGTTGGACTCGGGCAATCGGTACGGTATGGTTAACAACCATATCTTTAGACTGCGTTGACTTAAATGATGATTTAAGTTCACAGCTCTAATTGACCACAGACTTAAGTATGGGTTATTATTAGATTTTAATTTTAATTCGATAGTTTCACGCGTTCCCGAGATAAAGGGCCTTGACAGACAAACAGACGGAAAACAAAGTGATCCGATAAGGCTTCAGTGTTTTCCTTTTCAGGTACGGAACTTCCCTCGTAGAGGCGATCGGCGCCGGCCATCTCTCGCGCCCGGCCCTAGTTCAGCCCATAGTTTGGAGCGAGAGGGAATGGGAAGCGGTTGCCTCCTTCTGCGAAGCTGTCATGCTGATAAGGAGGTGGCCGGGCGTTTGAGTGAGAGAACCTCAAACCAACCCAGCCGCCGCGGGAGACGCCCCGGACGTCGGGCACCGCCAAGAATGATATGAAGGAGAAAGGAGTAAACAATGCAATGACTTTTGACAGAGGAGAACGGAAGAAGAAACCTGTTGCGCCGTCCTTAAATAGAATGGGACAAGGGCAGAAAAATGATGATGATTTTCAGTCCCTAAACAATTCAAATACCAATAACACTGATAAATGAAAAGCAGTCGACCAACACTTGGTGCAGTACAAAGGCTATTATGAAGGAGACAGCGATAAAAACAGCAGACATAAGAATTGAAACGAAGACCTATGCTATTATGCCACAAATGACACGGTAAGAATACTTACTTCTAGTCCAGTCTTACTATCAAAAATTCATAGATTCTTCAATGTTACAACTGAAAGCGTCATTTCAAAGTCTATAAAACTGAAATATTCCGAAGAAATTCCATATTTTATCGAGTTCGGTGGTCCGATCTCTCTGAACCTAGCAATGGATTGGCACCTAAACTATTCTGAATAAAATGAAAGAGAGTTCAAGTGGATAAAGCAGAGCTTTTATTCATGAATAACAACAAAATATATGTGCAATATTATGCAAGAGCACTCGATAGATACTTATCAAATAATGAAATTTATAAATATTGTTATATATTATTGTGTTCCCTTCTCCAGACTTCTCCATTAACGCAAAAGATGATAAAGAAGATATGGGCAATATACCTAAAATAAAATAGAACTGAAGAAGTAGTACGATACCAATAAACCTTAAGAACTTATCGAACATCCCTAATCTAGTTTATTTTGCGAACTTCACTGTATGTAAGACAAATAATAATCACAATTCGGTTATTCCACACATCGAGGCAAACTAAATTTAACACCACAGAAATCATTTATAGAAAACGAAACAATAATCTTTATACATACCGAATCGATGAAACACCACAACAAATCGATTACTCAGCAAAATATCCCGAGCTATAGAACCGATTCAAAGATCGGTGCACTAAGAACTGTTTGACTCGAGCGAAGAAATCGGTATAAAAATCGAGATGTATCGTTTCCGTTTGTTTATTGCATTTGGAACTGTGGATAGTTGTTATAATGTGTTTGTGTGTGTGTCTTCTTTGTGTGTGCTATGACAGTTGTTATGGCTGTTCTATAAATGTAATTTAGGTATAGTTTCAGTATGATGGCATGTTTGTTTGTGTGTGGTCTGACAGTGTGTTTTAGTGTTGTTATTTTAGGAGAAAATAATTTTGTCGGACCTAGTCCTCTCATATTTACTAACTCACTCTCTAACAACAATATTGTAAAACCAAATAAATCATTTTAAAAGAGTAACAATAGAGTTTCTTACCGGTTCTTCTTCGTAGGAAACGATCAGACCGATTCGTGTAACTACCTTTTCTCAACATTTTATAAGTGTCCATGTAGGTCTATGTGAAAGAAAATATATTGCATATTGCAGTATTTTTACACCAAGTTACTGAGATTAATTAAAGATAGATTATAAAAATGTCCTACCATATAGGACATTTTTATAATCTATCTTTAATTGATCGTTTCCTACGGAGAAGAACCGGTAAGAAACGCTATTGTTACTCTTATATATTTACTATATGAGAGGACTAGGTCCGACAAAATATGCGGTAAATTATTTTCTCCTAAAATAACAACACTAAAACATACTGTCAGACCACACACAAACTTTTTAAATCTATAAATAAAAAAAAACATAACAATTATAATTATAGAGGCGTAAAAAATCTGCTTAATTTTTTAATAACAAATTGCAAATAAAAGCAAATCAACTTTAAAAAGAGTAAGAAGCTAATAAATTAATACAAGATATCTTTATTGTGGGGAGGGACAAAGAATTCTAATCTGGATTTATCGACGCAGCGGTTGACCGCAGATCGAACCGATCGGAAGTCTTAAAGGATTTGCCGAGTCCCCAAGATTAATGTACAAATACCTATTGTCTAAGCTTCGGGTATGCTTCGGCTTTCAACTGTAAAATGTTCCTTATGATGGTAGATATGGATTGGTTATAAATTGTCGGTCAGTTCCAGACTTTGGCGATTAGATGTAGACTGTTGGTTGGTTGACGTACGGTCTTAGGATCTACTGTTGAGGATGATGAGGTCATGAGTTTAATTTCTTGGGAATTTTCATTAGGAATTCGCAGTAGTAGCGGTTCTTGGCGGTGTCTCTCTTGGTGGCAATAGATTGGCATCCTAAATATAACTTTTATTAGTCTGATCTGTCCCACTCCTGGGCAAAGACCCCATTCTTTTCACATTTCGACATGGCGATATGATTATTTACAGTTTAAGCTATGGAATGCCCTACCCGTGACAGTAAGGAGCGCTCAAACCTTGTCCACTATTAAGAATTATGGTCAGAAGGCTACCTCTCTCCTTAAATAAAAACTTTTTTTTTGCTCTTCATGTTTACTATTACTATACTAGGTGGCGCCCGCAGATTTGCCTCCGCGGATGCGGAGGCAAATCTCGGAGGTGAAAGTAGATATAGACAAATATTCATTTATGGTATAATAAAAAAAGTCTGTATTTCGATGAAATGGGTACATACATTGATAGAACGCTTTAATTACTTATTTAATCTACTAGTATCTATATACTACTACTATCTATATACTACTACTATTCAAAATTATAAAAAGGCAAATTATATTTGACAAACGAGTGTTTGGCGTCTTTGTCAACTTCCAGACGATTTCTGAGGGGATCATAAATTAAGCCAGCTGAATTAAATAATTGTTCACTGGGCACTGAATTCGGCGGCGCTGATAAATATGTGCGAACGATGGGAGAAAAAGCTTTATATTTAGTGTTATGTCTCATTCATAATAAAGGGTTTTCATCTATTCAGGTTAGGTCATCGTCGAGCGTTGCTGCTCGCGCTTTTTTGTACCGAATAACGTAAATACACCTCCGTTATAACAACGCATATATTTGACGGAGGCGGAGGCGGATGCGGAGGTACGATTTCTTACGGAGCTTCCGCAGTAACGGAGGCGGAGGCGAAGTTCCGTTACAACCTTAATCCATTCATCCTATACATGCATCCATCCATCCATCCATCCATCCATCCTCACTAACATTTTCATTTATAATATTAGTAGGATAGGATATGTAAGTATTTGTTTTTGTAATTGTAGCTATACATTTGAAAAAAGGAACACCACAGGTTACCTGCAGTACTGTTTCTTCTTCTCCCTTAAATCCATCCAACATTTGTATTGAAAATATGACTTTAAGCAATAAGACCGCTCATTATGTCACTCTATTATATAAGTTGTATACTGTAATTCTTGTAATTTGTATGGTGTGCATAATAAAGAATTTCCTATCCGTCATCTTCATCTTCTCGCCAATTAACGAAAATTAATATGAAACTTAATAAAAACTGGAGAAATATGGGTGTTGAATGGTATACCTATGTCTTACCCGTCGGAGAAATATTTAACAGGCATGTTGTGTCTTAGGTTGTTATGATTACATATTGTTTACGAGTATGTACGACTTAACTCACGTGTTGGTATGTTATATACCCATAGTTTTAGCGTCATGGTTCGCGTGAATAGTTCAGTATTTACAACTCCGGTTGACAGTAAAGCGAGTTGAGATATCATGTCGAGATTGTGTCAAATGCAACGTTTGAATTTATTAGATGAGGTTTCTATGCAGTAAATTGTTTCAGTATGCTTACTTTATGTGTTTACTATAACTTTCTGTGTATTCACACGTTGGAAGACATTTTAGAAAGTGAACTGATAACCTGAAGAAGGCCTTGAGAATCTGCTGGATGTGTAAAACAGTACACAAGTAAACGTGGTGTCCACTGCTGGACAGTGCCGTGAGACTGGAATAATAACGACACGGTTAGCGCAGAGGTTGAGCGATCGACTGCTTTGCTGCGTGTTGCGGGTTCGATCCCCGCACGGAACAAATATTTGTACGATACAGGGGAAATTCCAAGTGTGGGTTTAAAAAAAAACGATTAGTGTCACACTATTCGCTACATTGGCGCCGTTGTTGCAAATGCTGGTGTTTATAAACAGACCAAATAATTAAGTCTTGTTGATACTTTTTTGTTACACTAATACTTTAAATGCGAAAGTTTGTATTTGTGTGTGCATGTTCTTTACTCTTTCAGGCTCACGTTTCGTTTTGCCCGATTTAGATAAAATTTGGTATGTAGATAGCTTAACACTTAGATTAACACATAGGCAACTTTTATCCCACCTATGTGGGTGAAATATAGTAAAAAAAAATATCGGGAACTAGATATATAAATTATATCCCGTTTCAAATGCAAATATTAATGATCTAGTTTCAGTAAATTTCCTCATCATTCTTACAGCTCAAAAATTGCGATCTAATACAAAACATGAAAGTTTACGTATTTGAGAGAAATCCAAAGAAAACGTTCTTTCAAATTAGTACAAATTTAATTAGGGCCCGATTGTGAAAGTTGTTGAATGGTGAATTTGCGAAACTGCTGGATTTCCACAAGGTTAGCAACACGCTGTGACCAAAAGACTTTTGCAAATTCAGCTTAATCAAAACCAGTGTTAAAATTATCTTTCTGCAGATTATTTGGTTGGATTATATTACTGGGACTGTAAAGTTTATTTTGGGACTATAAAATACTGTGATCAAAGCATGATTTATAATCAAACAAGCTTTTGCCTGCGGGTTTGTTCGTGTTTTTATTAAAAAAAACTGAAATAAAGTCTATGGCAGTTGGGGATAATGCTTCCGATTGGTGAAATGGAATCAGAATCGGATCAGTAGTTCAGAAAAATAGTCCCTACATACAAACATACAAGTTCTAGTATTACCCCTTTTTGAAATATTAGGATAGAACTCTTCGATCATGTAGATCCACTTAGGTAAGTTTTTTGCTAATGTTGTTTCGTGTCTGGCTGTTTGGGTATGTGCGTTTGAATGTTTGTAAACGCATACGCCATACAGAAGAAAGTTTTAGTTTAAAAAAAATATTATTGAAAGCAAAGCTTTCGTAAACGCCAGTCGTATTTCAAAATATTAATATTAATAACAATTAATAAATCGGTACCAAAAAATCATGATGTAATTAGACGAAAAAGTGTAACTGTCATCAAAAACTCATCCAAATGAATCTTGAACTTCTTGAATAAAAAGGAACATTAAACTTGAAGACTCTTGAATACTTTCAGTTTCAGGGGCCAATTAGCGCGCTTCCGAAAGTTAATTTATACTAACAGTATTTAAATTAATCAGGCGATTCATTTTGGTTGAGCTAAGTGAATCTGAGCTCGTTTTAAAGCATCTGGAATATTTTATGAGCTGTTTGGAGTAAGCATTTCTTGGCTCGTAGCTAAATATGGATATTTTCGTCGTCAATGAGATTTTTTAGAAAAGACTTCAACCAAAATGGGCTAACCGGTGTATTGGGAAAAAAGAAATTCATAAATAATTTAGTAATAATATTTAGTAAACATTGGTTGCTTTTGGGAGTGTCAAACTATATGATATTAAAAACGAATAAAAAAGATTTTAAATTGATTATTGGTTGTGTATAGTGACAATTGTTGTGCAACATGGCGGGATGCATTGAGTAAGGGTTGCCAGAATAAAAACTCATTATATTTTAGTTTATTTTGTTTAATAAAACTTCAACACTCATCAAAGGTCACTCATCGATCATAAAAGGGCATTAAAATACTCGTCCTCAACGCCGCCGCGCCGTTAGCTGGTAATGTACCCAAGCGACTGGCCGCGTTGCCACGTCGTTGTATAGTGCCACCTTAGTTAGCCCTTGAGTCATGGGAAGCGTCAACTAAGCGATTTTATAAGTCCTCAAAAATACTATAAGCACTCAAGCCCACGGTCGTTTATTAATGGGTTTAAAAATTGTATAAAGTCCGTTAATAAAGGTCAATTTTCATCGAGATTTTTCCAGTGCAAAAAGTAACAGACACACGTACGGAATTCTTTTTCATGATTATAATTTGACGTTTAGGTACTTTTGAGGGTTAGAAAAACAAAAGAGCTTCAGTCCCAAAAATGCTTTAGTCCCAGTCATAAAGATAACTTGTGAAAATAATCTAATCTATAGAGAAGAATAGCCAAAAACTCCATGGAGACTTCCATGGAGTTTTTTGCCTGTTCTTTTAAATGATAATATTTTTAACAAAATCACTACTGAATTAAAAGGTCACAATTCAAATTATCAACCAAAAACATGCAGCACTTACAGCATAAAAATGACAAAGAACATTAATTTACAAAAAAATACTTTTTGTATAAATACGTTGTCTCCCTATAAAGTCTCATTTTTGCATGCCACCCCTAGCTGACCCATCACTCTTTATTTCGTTCAGTATTTTTAATGTCTTATGTTTACATACGTATTCTCTTGTTAATTAAGTACAATTTACAACAGGGTCGCTTTTAAAAACATGAGCCATGCGGATTTAATAGCGTTTTGTTACGGAGGCATTTTAAATAAGAATATTTTGTGGGAAATTTTAATATTTTTGTGTTATGCGTAGAAATGAAAGCGTGTTTTAAATGGCAAATTAGATTGTCGCATAAATGGATTTGTATGCAAATTGGGGTAGCGATGATTTTAGTTTTTGAGCGATATTTTATGTAGATGGGCTTTAAATAATTGAATTGCTTTCGTGATGAGCAGTTTCAAAATATTTTGGGTATTTTATACAGCTGTAAATTTTCACGAATTTAATTAAGTACCTATGGTTTTTATGTATAATTAGGTACCTACTATGATAAATGATGTTTATTTTGCAAGTAGGTTATTACAAACACTTTTACACGTTGTATTTCTTACGACTACTCAGAGAAGAAACGACCGAAACTAACTCAGAGATCATGGTCTTTTAAGGTCTAGAAAAAAAAATTGGTCAACTTACATGAGGACTATGTAGACTAGTGTTCGAGGTGGTCTTTAGAAAGAACCACACAGCTCGACTCATAACTCATTTAGCTCAATGAGATGACGAACAAAACCAATAAAAAGGTAAATCTTGTAGGTCGCTTATAGTTCTCAAACAGCCAAGCAACGATAAAATCATACAAAAAAAAAATAGAAATGACCTCAATGGTTCTTACATCACAACAAACAAAAAAAATTAATAACTATTTTGTTTTTATTTAGATCAACGAAGTTAAACGTACACTCAGTAAAAGGGAAAAGTAAAATTGTTCTTTTTTTCCTTGGAAACCGATAAACGATTTCAACTAAAACTCAATTTATTTAATGAAATGCATATTTTCTATCAAATATTTTCAACTTTGTTCGAAAAGAATCATAGTTTATGAGAAAATTTTAACTGTATCTGACGATTTGGTTATTTATCCTTGCTGACTGTACATTCGTCGATGAAATTACGAATGTAGATCTCGAGCATCGTAGAAATAAATTATTACTGAATTGTGCTCCTGTAGCCAAAGAAGATTAAGAAAGTAAAAGAGAAAATCTTTTGATTAACTCATATCAATCACAACTACTGTTTAGACTAATGGCGTCGACGGCAGCTTTCCAAGCACCATTCTAAACCCATGAGTTACTTTCCCCTGAATAAAATACGTCATCTAATCAAAGGAAACGTGCCATCCTAATCTCAAGATCAAACCCTTGAAGGTCTCAAACAAAAACGAAATCTGTTGCAACTGCCTAGATTACATTTTCAATCGACACCGCGCTTCAGTAATTTCGCACCATCGATTGGAGATTACATCCAGCCTTCATTTGGCATCTAACTGAATCCTGAGGCGCACGTGACGAGAATCTTGATAGGCCCTACCAACTAACTTTTTCAATATATTCGTTAGTATCCTTTTATCTGTTTTTATTACTTTCACCCAAAATTTGTTTTTATAGAAGTAGAGTAGGGAGATAAGTAGTTATAAAGTCGCTTTTTACGGTTGTCTGAAATTTTATAGGTTTTTCTTTGTGGTCGGGTAATGGGAAGTGAGGTTGCGTGTTGGACACTTCAAGTTATGTCTGTGGTGTTGTGTTTATTTTATTTTCGTTATAAATTATCATTTTTTGTTCTTCAGAGGTTTAAATAAGTCACAATTGAAATATTTCTGAATTTTCAGATTATAAATATAGCTAGCTGACTTTACGATGACGGGATATTTTTTTATGAAATGCTTGTTGTTTCCCTTAGGTTATTTTGATGGAACTTGACTTCTTGGAGTTCAGATAAGGAATTGTTTCATGTAAAATACTAATATATAGTTGCATACTAGACCTGTAGACTCGAAGCCAATCCGAGCATATTTAAGACAAGACTAGGCATACATGATGAAATAGTTTCAATATAATTATAATACGGAACAAGCTAAGAGTAAGAACAATTTAAAAACAATCAATTGTTTCTAGAAAGATTATTTTTAACATGGTAACGAACTCGCCCCATATTGTTATTCATCCAATGTCTTTGCTGTCAATCTTCATCATAATAATATTCATTATTAAATCAAAGCTCAGCTAAAATAATACCTACCGCCAGTTAAATTTTTGGAAATCCGAGGTTTAATTATCGTTTCAATTAAATTAACGAAGCGTTATTACAGAAATTACGTCAAAATGGAAAGACGTGGTAATGCCGTCAAAAGCTGGAGATAGGGAAAGGAGTATATCTATTTAAATTTATATATAGGGGTAGATGTAACGAGCCCTGATGAAATATTCGACGACACCGCGCCGCGTCAATATTTCATCCCGCCGCGAGAAAATATAGAGCTAGGAATTAATAGACTTCCTCTCTAACAATATTATACTTAACATTGATTTTAAAACCTTCAATAGTAAGTATGTGTGATTAAATCAATATCAGGCAGAAAAAATATTTGCGTAACTCAGCAGAGGACAATGAATATAGAGACGAATATTAAATAAAAATGTAGATTGAGGTAGGTGCTACGTATATCCATGTATGCTAGAAAAGTACAACTCCAGTTTTGATTAAACTCAACACCATTTTTTCGATCGACACTAGATCTCCACACCATTCTAAAACTATGATCATTCCTGTAAGTCAGAATCAATAGTGGCGACCAACAGAATTTATTACAGTCAACTTTTGAACTAACTGTCGATACATTGATTGCAATAAAAAATCAGCTAAAGTCCCAGTCACAAAGTGTAAAAGAACTGTAGTTGCCGATTCCTATTCGTAGAAGAATGGGCCAGAAAACTCAATGAAGCTTGGATCGCGCAACGAAATGTATCAGAAACTAACAGCGTAGAAGTAAGCAAAATAATAAATTCCACTCCCTTCCATAGGAGTAGGAGGCAGGAGGCAAAACAAAACAAGACCAGTAGGCACAATACGTCGTTTACAATTTATTAGGATAAGCCCAGTTGCCTAGACCTCACAGTTAAGAAAAGATTAGGGTTGGGATGATAACGTAGGATAGGGCTATTAAACTCAAATTGAATCATATCAGCAAAAAGGTTTAAGAGTTAAGATAACCTACCTTTTACCATCTACACAGAGCTTACGCTGGGCATAGGCTTCCATTCCATTCTTTTCCTTTTCTTTATTTTCCGTTAAATCAATAAAAAAAAAATACACACTAAACATTTATCGTAACCAATAAAATAAAATTATGTAAATTTTTACTTTAATTGCTATTTAAAAAAAAAACATATTATTTATTAGCAAAAGCAACATTCATCTGATAAGGCACCATAAGAAAAAATACCATGAATATTTTTTTCCACTTTAATTAGATTTAAAAATAAATTAAAGTATGTATTAATGATTTCTATTTTTTTTTTAATAAACTTTAACTGTGTTTAAAATAAAATTGCCAATAAAAAACTTCAATATTCACTTAACCTGTCTTATATAAAAGATTCATTGCTCTACGTCTCAGACGCGACATTTTTTCCTTACAGCTGACACCAAAGGCCTTTAATTCTTTTCGCACGACGTGTTTTCTAAAGCGCAACATTTATCATTTAACCCTTACTTAGGGTAATTAACTTAATTTACAAGGTTAACACATTAATTTTAGAATAAATGGGTAGTCGTAAAAGTGAGAGTTTTAAGAAGGCAATTGGAACAATAAAGTCCTTTTTATAGGTCTAAAATGAGTTAATTAGGCCTTTTAGATCTATAAAAACAATCTGCGTTGGGTTTGTTTCAGTCGTCCGTTTTAAAAACAAGTCAAGTCTGCTAGAAATCACAAGTTTTGATTTTTTCGGTACTAGCTAGCGCCCTCGGCTTCGCCCGGCTGATATCGAAAAAAAAGCATCCTATGTCTTAAACCCGTTTAGCCGTTTTGATGTGAAACAGTAACAAACATCCATACACCCTTACAAACATTCGCATTTATATTCTTTTATAGTAAGATAAGATTAGTAAGATAACTGGCGACAGCGGCTTCGCCTGCGGCACGTCAAAACGGCGTATGGAATTTGGCACAGAGGTTGATAATGCGCGGGCGCCAGCTAACTCTTTATTTATCTTAAAGGCATACTTGACATGTGTTGTGCTCATAAAACTGATTATAATTTGCTACAACTGATTTCTATTTCTGTTTAAGTCTTAACCTCGACTTAGCATAATAGGTTCGCACTGTTAAGGTTTCAGTTTTGCATGCTGCACGTGAAATCTTTAGTATTAAATCTAACAGCGTGACGGTTTTATGCTAATAGAAAAGGAACTTAATCGTTATATATATATATGGCATTTAATAATAGTGGAAGTAGATGGCTTGATTACCTTACTCGGCTGTGTAAACTACAGGAGTAATTAATAGTAATATGTCACCAAGTGTTATTTATAGGCAGGTATGCTTAGTAATGAAAATTACTGAATGTTTATTTTTGAGCGCTAACTCGAATAAGAATAGTATTATTTTAAAAATGACATTTATTAGCTGAGCAAGAAAATGGGGGTGGTAGGCGTGCGCGTTGGTCGCGAAGAGTAAGGGATGATAACCAGAGCTGTATCTATGGTTCATCATACCTACTCCTCATAAAATTTTTCGTGATATTTTCATTACTTACTCCTCATATTATTTTTCGTGATATTTTATTTTTATCTAAACGTGTTACAGATAGTAATGTTTACAGATTGCCAGGCATTATTAATATTAATAAACCTTAACGTATTTTTTAAATTATTTAATTTTACCATACACTAGGTATTTCTCCTCCATCGTGAGTGCGTTTAAACTCACGTACACCAACAGCCAGACCCCAAACAACTACCTGTAGTCCATACAAATATTTATTCTATGTGAATCACCCGCATCGCCAACTGTGCTATCAGATATCCTTACTAATATTATAAAAGCGAAAGTGAGTTTGTTTGTTACGTCTTCACGCCTACACAGCTAAACCGATTTTGATAAATTTTGGTACAGAGACAGTTGGGACCCTGGAGACGAATATGGGCTAACTTTAAAAAAATGTGAGAAAGAGGAAAGAAAAAGGAAAACTTAGTTTTGCTATTACAATAAATAAGGCGCTAAGGCAAAAACTACAAGTAGCAGCACGAAATCAGGAAGGGGAACTGTGTTACCCTCAATTAAACGCGAGTGAAGCCACGGGAAAAGCTAGTTCTTATATATTGCATTCGATTGTATTCCCGGTGTATAACAAAAATAATTTTATTTAAAAGATAGCTGAGCATAATGGTCTTGTATTCAATTCCTAGGTCACGTAAAGTAGTTTTTATAATAATAATAAATCATGTATTTGCATGAAATAGGGTGCTTACAGATCTTGAAATACAATAAATACATTACTTCATATTTCGTCTACTAAATTCAGCATACAAATTTTTGGATGTGCCATGTTTCTTATTGATTGAATGAAAATTATTATTAATTTGCTCAAAATAGTTATAAAATAGGTAATAGATTAAACAAGATAAGGAAATACAAATGTCAAAATAAGTATACCGGTATGTCAAAATGTATATAATTACACAAATGTCAAAATTAAAATACAGGGATGTTAAAATTTATAAAATTACAGAAATATGAAATTAAATTACAAGAATGTCAAAAGGAGTAAATTTTCATATTACATTTGTTTATATTGGATTTTTCCATCAAAAATGTCTCAGTAGCTACGAAGTCTAGATTTGATCCGTCCTGTTGATGGCTATTGGCTCGCCCCCTATTACATGTGATTTAAAATGTAACTGGTGAAATGTGAGTGTACCATTAGTACACCACTGCCTAACCCTCCAAGTGTTACAGCCGTGATGTTTTATTAAAAGTTAGACAGACAAAGTTATTCATCCGCATTAATGGTTTTATTGGACCACTGTGCACCGATTGATATGCAAACTTGCTTCCTTAAGTTTGCATTTAACTTTCTATCTGCGAATGCTTTTAGAATCTGTTCAATGTTCAGTAGACTTTGCTTGATGTTGAGGTGAATGAAAAAAGTGATTGGATATTCCTTTCTATTCAGACTGATAAGTAGGAAGGTTATTGTAATCCTTACTTATCCTTTCTATATATATTATATATATATTTTATAATAATTATATATATATATATATATAATTATATTTATATATGTTATATATTTATATTATATTATTATTATTTATTTTTTAATGATAAATGATAAATGATGTTTATTTTGCAAGTAGGTTTTCACAAACACTTTTACACGTCATCTTTTTTTAAAACTAGATGAGGCCGGTGTTTCGTACCCGACTACTCTGAGAAGAAACAGCCGAAACAAACTCAGAGGTCATAGTCTCTTTTAAAGTCCAGACAAAATAATCTTGGTCAACTTACATGAGGACTATGCAGATAGTGTCTGAAATGGTCTTTTTAAGAAAGCACCACACAGATTGAGTGGACCTGTCCAGTCAGTGCAAGCATTTGTCAGTTATCGTGTAGCTCAACTCATAACACAAGGAGCTCAACGACACGACGAACAATACCAAAAAAAGGACATTTGTGTAGGTCGCTTATAGCACTCAAACTGCCAGACCTTCGTCAAAAAACAAAGTAAATAAAAGAAATGATCCACATGGTCCTCACACTTACAATAAACAAGTAAAATAAAAAATAAATAATTAATGAGATCATAAAGAAATCATAAAATGTCATAAATTAAAATAATAAGAAAATAAAATGTCACTAATAATAATAAAAAGAATGTAAAAATAAAGTAAACATTAATGTTTACTTTATTTTCATTTATTATTTATTATAATATTATAAAAGCGAAAGTGAGTTTGTTTGTTTGTTACCTCTTCACGCTTCAATGGCTGAACCGATTTGGATGAATTTTGGTACAGAGATAGTAGGGAACCAGGAGACGGACATAGGCTAATATTTTTTTGGAAAAAGTGGGATGTGAGGGAGAAAGAGGGAAGAGAAGGGAAAACTTAGCGTTGCTATTACAAATCAATAAGGCGCAATGGGAACTGTGTTACCCCAAATTTAACGCGGGCGAAGCCGCGGGCGAAACCTAGTAATATTATAAAAGCGAAAATGAGTTTGTTTGTTTGTTACCTCTTCACGCTTTAATGGCTAAACCGATTGTGATGAATTTTGGTACATAGATAGTTGGGAACCAGGAGACGGACATAGGCTAATTTTTATTTAAAAAAACTAGGATGTGAGGGAGAAAGAGGGAAGAAAAGGGAAAACTTAGTGTTGCTATTACAAATCAATAAGACGCAAGGGGAACTGGGTTACCCCAAATTTTACGCTGGCGAAGCCGCGGGCGAAAGCTAGTCTTAGATAAAAGTTTGATTCTTTTAAGTGTATGAGTGTGTGTTATATTTATATGTTATATTTTTTGGCAAGTACCAATGTGACTTTTTCAATTCATATGTCATGTACTTTCTAAAAAGTTTATCTAAGACATCACGGACATCGGTGAAGGTAATCATCGTGTGGAAACCTGGAGTTCTATTTAATGTAAGTCAGAAATATTGCCAATGCTCATACCTTCTCTCTAAGGCCTTTGTCCAGCTGTGAGAGAGATATAGGCCAGTATTATATTTTTTTTTTTCGGATGGGAAATCATCTAATAAATTCTCCTGTTCCCTGTGCGAGGAAGGGAGTGTCAAGCTTTTACTGACTAAATCCCGCCCAAAATCCTTCTTTTGCCCTTTGGGTTCGTAAGCCGCGGTTTCTCTTTCGAACCAACTCTTTCTTGACCTCAATTTGTCCTTAGAATAGAGATGAGATCGACTTTAGAATTAAAAACGTCAATTTTTGGATCGAAAATACAAACAACATTTAGCATTTTTTATGACAGTTACATGGAGGTGCGATCTTTACCTCACGAACCGCCACTAACTACTAACAGTCAAACTAATTCGCCTTTTATGTCCCTGTGAAATTCAATAGGTGACAGGCTAATGATGGACCTTCCATTTAAGCCTGTATTAAATAACGACACGCCTTAGCATTAGAGGCGCGGCTGTAAGGTTGTAACAAAGGAGGAATAAATACGAGTCTGATGTCAGTGTGTTGGGTGACAGGTTTGATTTTAGCCATTTGGGTGAAGGCTTTGTTTGCGTCGATAAAAATAAGGTGAGAAAGCCTGGTTTTTTGAGATACTTAAAAAAAAATTGAGAAAGACTGTACATTTTTGTAAGTAAGTACCTTAGCTAATCAGTAGCTGTATTTATTTTTTAGATAAGGTCTCTTAACATTATATAATTTTGTTTTATAAATGTATTTATTCTTATGTTTTTTTTTATTAATAAAATATAGTTTCCTTTTTCTGTTGTTGCACCAACTGCTGGTTCGCCTTTGTACGGTTTTTACTTGTACAAGTTTTGATTGATGAATGATGAATTAAATGACCCTTAGTAACGCCTTTAGTAGTAACAGGTCTGTCTTGTCGTAACATTACATAGATACCTGTATTTACTTTGGGTTTTCCCAAGACATAAGACTTGCGAAGAATCTGAAACATAAGAGTTAATGAGAGAGAGAAAATTATAGGTGTTTTTTTTTCCGAAGGCGGTCTAATCAATCGAGTTGTACATACATGTACAACTCGAATAACAAATGTAAACTTTTCCGAAAGGTTTGTTTTAGACAGCAACTAATCTATGTATCTATTGAAAGTATAATAACCTCTAAGACGAAGTTTACTGGGATATAACAAACACACCACCTTTGAATATACAAGTGTTGAAATATTTAAATCTGTTGTTTACACGATAGGGATAGTCTACACTTCTACACAACAGTAGTGTCGCATAGAATGACATGCGACTGTACTAAGCGTGTCACCCATTTCCATGCTTTTGCCGTGTCATGTATTCTGTGCTTTATTTTTCTATTGTTCTCTATGACAAACGGTTTCTAAAGGGACGTGTTCGTGGGTTCGGTGTTTTGTAATTCGAATTCAAATTTGGAGTGTTTTAAGTTTAGAATTCAAAGAATTTTAGTAATTAAGTGTCATTACTGTATTATGGTAAGCAATACCTAATTTGCCTTCAACCTTCAACCTTCAGCTGACTGATGACCAACCCTTAATGGAATAGTCCGCTACTAGTATCTAATCTTCTATTCCATATGTCATAAGCGATTTACTGGCATTGGCATTCGTTTTCTGCTAACGTTATGCTCATTGAACATAACTCGGATCCATTGAAAAAAAAAGCCGAGAATGCGAGGTATATGCAGATTTAAAAGAATTGCGTAGAACTCCTGAAATCGGTTACTCAAACTTTCCTGTGGTCAAAACCTCGGTGCATAAACTCAAACTCAAACTATTTATTTCAATTAGACCATTACAAGCACTTTTAAATGTCATAAATACAAAAAGATGCTGCTATAGTCCCAGTCACAAGACATAATAACTTTTGGAAGGACTGTAGTTGGCCATATACTTTTAAGAGTCGGTAAAGTATACATAATTATTTGTGGCATACTATATTTTGAATAACTGTAGAATCTTGAATTTTTCTTTTAAATGTAAACAAATAAAAAGGTTTTTATTATTTTTATTTATTGATATAAGACATCTAACACTTTAAGCGTAAAAACAACCCATTCAGACTCTTTGAAACTTACACATAATACAGACTATCTGACACCGTCTTTATCTTTCACCATCAAACGAAGTTTCAGCTAAACGAATAAAAAGGAACGATCCTTTATCAGCCATTCACGTAACACTCGGTTATTAAGAAGTCGGTTCTTCGTTCATCCATTCATTCTTTCACTCGCAAGCCTTTTAGTTTTTGACGTCTCACTTAATAAAGTCAGATTTGTAACTTTGTATGAAAGAAAAAGTTTGCGATATAAATTTTACTGTAATTTAGTATCAAGTGTGTTACTGGATCTGTTTTGCTCTTATTGGGGGTAGTTTGTCAAGATTTAAAAGTGGAATGGGGAGCGTGAGTCGGATTAAACTCGTATCAAAGCTTCTTTTTCGGATGGATAATATCAAATAACTACACCTGTCTGGGCGGACTGGGGGAGAGTGTCAGACTTTAACTGAGTAAAACCGGTCCACGTTCCTTCTTTTCCGTGGCCACTGTACCTCTTGACCGCTGTGCTTTGCTGACAGTTCTTTGAGGCATGCGTGGAATACGAATGAAGACCGACTGGTATGTTAGTTAAATTGTTTTTTGAGATTTTAAGTTGAAGCTTAATAATATTTAAGCTAGTACATGTATGTATTTATTTGAGGAATCAAAAATTCAAGCAATTGTCCAATTAAAAGAAATTATTAAAATAATGAACAAAATACTTAAAACCGCGGCAAGTGCGAATCGGACTCGCGCACCGAGGGTTCCGTACAAACTTGCGATAAAAACGCCCATTGTTTTTTTTCACAGCTCCTTATTTCCTTTTTTGAGATACACAAAATAATAAGAAAAACTAAAAAATTAAGCTACAAATTGTTACACAAAAACCTTTTGTTAAAATTCAAGTCAAGTTTAATCAAATTGCTCATAAGCTAATCAAATTAGAGGAGACTTAAGTAAGTATTTCGTTTCACTTTTATCTATCACTAGGTCATTAAATATAAATAAATAAATATCTTGGGACAACTCACACACGGCTATCTGATCCCAAGCTAAGCAGAGCTTGTGTTATGGTAACCAGACAACTGATATACATACTTATATAATTTATAAATACATACATATTATAGATGAATCACACCCAGACACAGAACAAACAATCATGCTCATCACACAAAGTTTGTCCTGGGTGGGAATCGAACCCACGACCTCCAGCTCAGCAGTCAGGGCCACTAACCACTAGACCAACAGGCCCGTCACCGTCATTTACCTATCACCAGATTAATCTATGTCCAGAAATAATTAATTTTATAATATTGGCCGTACCTTCGTTTTTAATGAAACCGAATTTATGTAAAATAGCTTAAATAAGCAGAACGCTTGAATAAAGTTTGAAGTGATTATGAAAGGAATTTGAATTAGTCCGTTATTGACCTTTGCGATAGGTCACGATGGGGAACGTTATTAAAAGTCAACACCGTAGCCCGTAGCATTTCTCGTAGCTGCTACGAATAATTAGTTTCGTAGACGTCTCGTAGCTCCTTGAGTTATTACTGTTTTTTTGCTCGCTTGCTTTAATTTGTGAATACTTTGATGCTTTGCAAAAATTATGTTCAGTTTCTTGTAAAATGTTATATTGCTGTGTAGACTGGGTTTAATGAGCTTTGACGAACGTTTCTCCTTATTTATAGAATGGGGAAAACTAAATGATTCAGATATGAATATGTAAACACATTTAGAGAGCGTGAGTGCACATCTCTCTGAAATGTGTTCATCATTAAACATTTCCAATACTTGTAATTGGTTCTGAAATTGCGACTTTGTCTTTTAGAGTTTTGCGTTTAATGCATTTTATATATTTGTAGACTACGAGTGCTTTTATAGCCTACGTTTAATGGGGCACACTTGAATTGCAGCATTTTTTCCCTTTTATAACAATGCAAGCCAAACATAAGTTATAATTATCATCTGCCTAGCCTTTTCCCTAAGTCATCCAGCTTCCAGTACAACAGGAGGTCTAAAAAGGTTGCTTTATCAGAATCATACTCGTAATGGGAAAATAATATAAATTAAGTTAAAATTCTCACTCACGTTGTGACCATATTACGAATTGCAACATAATACTTATTATTAACCTAATATGATTCTGCCTAAGCGGCCATATTAAACTTTCAGGAATAGAAGTATTTTTCATGGGAAAGACTGCCTATATAACCTCCACACCCTTTTTTACGAATGGGAAATTATCAAATAACTCGGGAGAGTATCAGACTTTTACTGATTAAAATCCACCTATGTTCCTACTTTTGCCCTTTGTGTATCGGGCCGCGAAATACAAGACAACATTTTAAAAACCACTCTAATATCTGAGATAGCTATTCTCCATTTCATCCCCATTACAGCTCTATTAAGAACACTGTCTAACTCTACTAACAGTTTAGAAACTAATTCTAGAACTTTCCGTACTCTCAGACTAGTAGCTAGTAGAAAAAAAATTACTAGCGGAGTGCATTACATGGGTGAAGTTTGAGGCAAACTTCGTCCCGATGTATGTTAGTGAAGAAAAAGAGCTAATTGCATGTCAAGTGTTGCTTTGTCTCTTTCTTTTATCTCGTTTTTTTACATTTTAGCAAATGGTTATTTTGGTGACAGCTATATTTAACAATACAAGCACGAATTTTCTTTCATACTTTGTTTTTAATCTGTATCAGACACGAGACTACTCCCGGCAACCGTACGAATCTTTTGTTTACCTTATTAAACATCTCAAGCGAACACTCCCATGTCGGAACCTTCAAAAATATTCGTTTGTCATGCTAAATTGGATCATCATTCGTGGGCTTATCTGAGGTAGCTCACATAAAACTACATAGCTATTTACGTTATACGCCATCTCTATTTGTACAGAATATCTTTCAATGTTAAAAAATCTAAGCAATTTTTATTTAATATTTATAAAGCAAAATTGTTTAATATGTATGTAAAGTTTATATTTTAATTGTCAATTTAGTTTGTAATGATGACATGAGCACCCTCGAGCATAGGCACTTTGTTCGACGACACTACTTTCCGCCTCGCTACTTGCTATCTTACGTTTAGGTGCTTGTTGTTGTTCTCCTCATCGCTGTCATTGTGGTGAAGTAGTCAACAGCCTTGGACACCACGGCCACATGCAGCCGAAGTGCGGGCCGTTTTGCGCGGCACGCGAATATTAACGACATTATCCGTCGAGCTCTTGTTACCGTCGGCGTTCCAGCTGTTTTAGAACCCAATGGCTTGGCACGCGAATATTAACGACATTATCCGTCGAGCTCTTGTTACCGTCGGCGTTCCAGCTGTTTTAGAACCCAATGGCTTGGCACGCGACGATGGCAAAAAACTAGACGGTATTTCTTTGTTTCCGTGGAAGTTGGGTAGACCTTTAGTGTGGGACGCAACGTGCGTCGATACTCTTGCGCCATCCCATCTTCCTAGCTCTTCGTGCTGCGCTGGCGCTGCTACTGTGGCTGCAGAGAACCTCAAGCGGCGTAAATATAGTAATCTTATTGGTAACTATATTTTCGAGCCGTTTGGAGTTGAAACTCTGGGACCGTGACCGTGGTCACAGCCTTTTTAAGGAAATATCTAAACGTTTGGTTGACACTTCCCCTGACCCAAGGGCTGGCTTTTATTTTTTGACGCATTTTTTTTATTTATTTATAAGTTGTAAGAATAAAATAGAGACATAGAGATTAAAAGTCAATATTTGAAAGTTTAAAATTTAAAACCATTGAACTAAATGTTATATTTTAAGCCCCGATTAAAATCAGAGTTGTTTTTTATGAATTTTTTATGAGCATAATATCAGATTTCTTATAGTAAACATTTATTATTATTTTAATTCCACAGATACATATTATAAATTACGATGTCACCATGACCAAGGCCTAAAAATATAACATACACAAAATAAAGCATAATATTATGAAACCAACCAACAGACTACAAATCTCACATACTTTAGTTATTTCAAGATCCACATAACCCTTAAAATATTCACCGATCGCGCAAACTGTAGTCGAATATTTACATCTATGAATATGTATGACAACCATGCAATCAAAGTTGTTCATAAAATTATTGAACTTTCATCTCATCCCTTCTGCGCTCATCATACAAATAACTATAACTGAGGAACTCTAACGGCATTCTCAATTTTTGCATAAAAGCGTATGTAAACGTTCGTTAAAAGTTTTTAATTGTGCTTCTAATTTAATTGGAAAGTGCATGAACTATAGCTGGCCTCTGTGTTGCTAGCCTCTACGTGTATTTATATTAGTCTAATTGTTAGAGCAGTAGTTATTTCAATACCTATGCATAGAATGTTTGTATTTTAATGTAAATTTATTCGAGAATGCAACATTTTTAATTATTATTACTGAAATAAATGATTCTGATTTAAACGCATTTGTTAGAAAGCGGTGGATGAATATCGTCCTTTTAAAATACAGGCAAAAAAGACAATACTTTAAACTGGGTGTGGTTTTGTTTGACAATTATTACAGGAAAATATTCAGAAGCTGAAATTCTGGGAACCATTCCATTCATAGCTTGACCACTTTTCCGACGGACATAATTTCAAAAAGCACTTTGTTGTGGTATTCACCAATTTATATTGATGTCAAATAGCAGTCAGGACAAATTAAAAAAGAAAATGTTTTTAACACGCTTTTACGTTTTTCTTTTATTGTTTACCTTTTGCTAAGAACTTCCTATTTAAAAAAATCTTGGAAGTATCTTAGAATATGACCCAGGTCCCGGTTTCTGATTGAGTCAATTCTTTGCATAAATGTTTAATTTGAATGACAATGTATGGTAAGTTTAAGTAACATCGTTCTAAGTCCAAAATGGTGGTCGCCCCAATGGACATTTGATGGACCGACTAATCATTTTCTATCGATTCCTATAATATAGGTTTCAAATAAAAGGGAAAGAAAGTATGAAAAGTAAAATAGCGTCACACAAAAAAACACCCGTTTTTAGGGTTCTGTGCCTCAAAAGAATAAAACGAATCTCTCATAGGATCACGTTACTGTCCGTCGGTCAAGACCATCATCACGGGAACGCATGAACGTTTCAAGTGAAATTAAAATCAAACACTCACGTTTATTGTCCTTTGGAGCTGTAAAAAATCAATCCTCTAAGTCGACGTAGTCAAAAGACATGATCATTTATATGTCGCTAGTTTGAAAAGAACCTCTAGTGCGCGAGTTCCACTCACACTTGCCCAGGTTTATTTTTTTTTAAAAGAACGTTGCCCCACACTAGGAATATCTCCTGTATCGTGGTTTCGTTTACAAACATTTATATTCACATACACAATCAGCCAGACCCGAAACGACTACCTGTAGGCCATACAAATATATGTTCCGTGCGGGAATCGAACCCGCGACACTATAATAAATACATACAAATCCCAATTTATAGCTAGTGCATAACGGCGAGCTTAACCAAGAATTAGATACGATAAGATAACTGACTAGAATAGACTAGACCAAAACAACATTGTAAAATGCATTCTTCACACCGTCTTTTCCCTGCCATTAATTAATTATTGTTTCCCCACGATTGGGCCTACTTCCTACGTCTGCTCCTTCAACTTTACACAAAAAGGCATCTTTAAATTAACACCCGGTTTTTCAAGTGTTACTGTTCTTTGGGTCCCTCCTGTTATTGGGAAAGTTAATGGAGTGTTTTTCCGGTTAATGAGATTTGGGCAAGTAGCAAACCTTTTCCTAGTTTATTAAGGTGAGAGGTATGTTTGGGTGACAGAACAGATGTTATGCTTTGTTCAATTGACTGGGAGATTATTATCACTTCTTATTGTTGATTAAAGTGATTGTCAAACAAATATAGCAAATATAATAATTTAGTATTACTAAATAATACCTTAGATTTGAACAAGTCCTAAAAAAGAAAACTAATTTTAGGGCGTCAAAAATTCATCTACATCACTGTCAATAGGAATAGTGCCCAGGAGGCTGGCAGCATTGCCATGTTTGATGGCAGTGCTGATTCTTTGCCCAAAATATCGGCCAGCTTTCTGGTCACGTGAAGAGTCGACCAATCGCTTTACGATATCCCGAAAAAAGATGAGCACTCGGACCCCAAGAGCCTTGTGTTTCAACCCGAAACGGCTCAAACACATAACTACCAATTAAGTTATTATATTTTTGCCGTTTGAGGTTTTCAGTATCAGCAGCAGCCGCCCCAGCATAGCCCGATGTGTTAGGAAAATGGGATAACGCAAAGGTGTCGACACATGTTGCACGACAACGGCCGTCCCAACTTCCCTATGTCCCAACAAGAAGAAAATATTGCACCTTTTCTCGACGTTTTACAAATGCCTATGTGAAATAAAAATATTTTGAGTTGATTGATTGATTGATTATCTGACTGACCTGACTCCAAATAATTTATTATAGGGGTAGGAGAATGTTAAAAATGATATTAAGTTAGATTGACACGTGGATAAAATTAGGAAGAACTAGTCGATCATGAGGGACTGAATGCATTATTGATTCAATCCATATTATAATACTAATTCAATTATTATGGTAGGTGCATTTGGTAACAATCATTTGGTTAAAAACAAATATCTTTTTGATTTTGAGCCACAGACATTTGCCTTAATCATAGGTACTTGTTAGTTTGTAATAAACCAGAAAGCACCAGATTTATTAATTTCATTAACACGATATTCAAAGTGAGCCCTTTTAATATCCTCCTTTAACCTTTTGACCTTTATAAAAAACCACTATGATCATCACTATAATTGATGCATAAATTTAAGTCTTATGTGGGCAAGCTAGTTGCCATTCATCTGATACAAATCCAGCCTCTGTGGCTGCTGCTGACAAATTATTGATAGAAAAACCAAATATAACATTGTCCGAACCGGGAATCGAACGCAAGCCTTCACGCTCAGCAGTCGCATTTAAAACTGATAGACCAAAGAAGCAGTTATAAATCATCATAATGTAATTAAAGACAAAACAACGTTAACTCTATTTCAGGGATATTGAACTCCTAATCAACTATGCATGAAAGAATTAATAGTCTTTCAGAACAAAACAATCTTTGACCACAGCCGGATGAAAAAAGAGACCAAATTACGGCTGCTAGATTTATTATTACCATAATACGGTCACTCTTAGAGAAAGACAATCACCAACACAATGTTATTACATACATAGAAAATACAAGCAAACATCATAATGATGTGGAAACAGAAGGTTTACTTCTTTATTTTAATGAATACTGTTGTATAGTAATATGAAATTCAAAATTACCTCCAAATAATTTCCAGTTACTTTTCTAATAACTCGTAAAGTTTTTGAAAAAAAAAAACAAAATCAACTTATCCACGTCGGACTTTCTGTTACCATGCCGTTCGTTGTCCGTGTCATAATACGTCATCCACATGATATCGAGGTCAGCACCACGACCGTGGTAATATGTACGAGTTAATTCTCAGTCCCATTGTGTTGCTCATACAATAATATGAGACTTTTATATCAGTTTCGGGTCGCTTATAATGAAAGGACCTTATGACTTTAATTAAGCATTTTATCGGGATCGTTGAGATTTTGTTATAGGCTATATATAGTGTTTTGTTTTGAAATGATGAACACGGATTTGTGTAGGAGATTGCTTTGTTGACTGAAGAACGACGTTAAAGTGTAGATATGAATAAAGTCTATTGTGAAAATAATGTTTGTCGGCCTTTATTAAAAAAAAAGAAGCAGACAGTATGAAAATACTCTTAAAAAAAATTTAGAAAGTTTATTATTATCAAAAACTATGTTTCCGCCCGGGATCGAACCGGGGGCCTTCTGCGTGTTAGGCAGATGTGATAACCGCTACACCACGGAAACACGGTCACACTACGTTGTCGGACGTGAATGTAATCCAGTTTATGTTGGCACCGAGATAATTATCAGCTTTTGTTCAAAACCGGTATCAGAAACAATGTGTCACACAATAATGATCTTAATTTCATTAGAGATAAGATCGTAATATATATAGATATGGCAAAATAAATTTCTGATACCTAATAATTTTGTATTTGACCTTGTAACGTTCTAGATTTACGTAATAAGACTAGCTGTGCCCAACGGTTTCATCCACTGTTCAGGCCACCCTTATCACTTAAGGGTCTGGAAATAGATGTTGGCCAAATCCCACACAATATGCAAAAAAAAAACATACATATCGGTCTTGCCGTTTCGGAGGAGTTTGGTAACAAAACAAGGCATTAAGAAATAAATTCATTGAATTTCGAAAACCAAAAGTTAAAAAGGATTGGATATCACATGAAATTACACTTATATGAAATAATATTTAAGTAAATAATCTGCTAATTTGAAGGCAAAGTAACAGTATTTTCCTACATGTAGAAAATTAATCCTATAGGTATATTACATTATTAATTTTAATACAGTCTGTACACTTGGCTGGGTAAACAATTAAACATATAACGCTAATAGATATTGTATTATTCGCGGTTCAGAGAAGCTCTATAAAATTAATAACATTTCTATACTGAAAGTACACGACGATACATCAACCTTTACAAAACTAGTTTAGGCTGATCTCTCAGCTAGGGATCGTACACCGTAGATTTTCCGTACGATGAGAGATCCGCATAAACTGGTTTTATTAAGATGTGCCCTCGTGTTTACCTAAGTCATCAATATGAGAGGTAACACAATTTTGTAACAGTAGTATACAGGGTAGTGCGAATACTGAAAGCAATCCTCCATTAGATAGATAGAGAATAATGTTAAGTTAAGATGGATGCTTAAAGTTTTTAGAAAACCTCATAATTTAAAAATAAAACATATAACATTACCCTGGCAATTTCCAGAGGGTTAGGCAGAGTGTACTTTATAGTACACTCACATTGCACTAATTGTGTATGTAATAGGGGACGAGCCTATTGCCAACAATCGGGCGCAAACCCAGTATCCGTAGCTGCTATTGAGAAATTCCTGACGAAAACCTAAGACCAATTTTATCGACTAGAATCCAAGACCCCATGCTCAAGAGTTGCGATTTTATTTTTTTTTAAAAAAAGAGCAACGTTGCCCCATACTAGTTTTACCTGTATCGTGGGTGAGTTTACGAACATTTAAATTCACATACACAAACAGCCAGGCCCAAAACAACTACCTGTAGGTCATACAAATATTTGTTCCATGCTGGGATTGAACCCGCGACACGCAACGCAGCAGTCGATCGCTCAGCCACTGCGCCAACCATGCAATTTGAAATCTGATAAATTTAAAAAAGGAATATGTGTAATAATTTTCTGTACCTCTTTTAGCACACGTAAAAACCAAGCAAAAGACAAGACTATTTATATCACACACATTAAGAATGTAGGATCCATTTTACTTAAAAAACCTGTTTGTCTTTTTACCTGTAATGTCTGATTATTTCGCCGGATGACAATGGATTCTCAGCGACTATGAAAGATTTATTCGAAAGTTCGAATTGAGAGTTCATTCTTATCAGGGACCCAGGTCGACGTTATGAAGGACGTTTCGTTTCTAAGCCCGAAATAGATAGCGTTTTGTGTATTTAATTCTTTCAAGAGGAATTTTCCACAACTTTATGGTGGTATTTCGTTTGTACTGTGGCTATTGACCTGTTCGCAATTTTTTCTTCTATACTTTGTTGCCCGTACAGTGAATTTTCTTTATCCAAACTAATATTATAAATGTGAAAGTAACTCTGTCTGTCTGTCTTTCTGTCTGTCTGTCTTCTCTTCATGCCTAAACTACTGAACCGATTTGTGTGAAATTTGGTACAGACATAGTTTGGAATTTGAGAAAGGACATAGGATAGCTTTTATTACAAAAAAAATCCGGACATACAGAGCCATCTATTGGTCAAAGGTCTATGCTCCGTAGATAGATGGCGTTGATCGCGCAATGGTGTTATTACACATGTTCGGCTCATGTTATTGTTTTAATTAATCGGAAAAACTTAAATAATTATGACTGGAATGGCAAAAGATAAAACTGTAATTATTCCCGCATTCCCATCATTCCAACTGATTTGCCATTCCAATTCAAAAGCGTACAGTTTCCGCTGAAAACTGCGTTTGCAATGACCATAAATAAAGTCAAAGGGCAAACGCTAAAAGTTGCGGGGGTACATCTTGAAAAAGACTGTTTCTCCCATGGACAAGTCTTCGTGGCGTGCTCTAGCTAGTGTCGAAACCAGAAAACCTTTATATTTTTGCAAGGGATGGCAAAACTAAAAACGTGGTATACAGAAATGTCTTGGTGTAAGAAACTTTCATAATCTCTAAAGCCTGAAATAATAAAAAAAATTGTCAAGGGAAAAACAGTCTTTTTTTCCTTTTGAACTGAAATGGCAAATCAGTAGAATGATGGGAAAATAAGGGCAAAATAACATTTTCGCCTTTTTCGATAGGCAATAACGGCTTTAATGCCCTAAGTGAGTATACATCTCTTAAATTCAAACGCAGAGCTCATTATGTTGATTTTTGAAGAGTTCCCTAGAATATCTTAAACATTTCATTTTTGAAGAGATCCCGCAATATCGGTAACTATGTGGGTACAACCAAAAATCTGCCGGAAGTCACTATTCCACGCGAACGAAGTTGCGAGCAAAAGCTAGTCTTATAATAAAGTAGCTTTTGCCCGCGGCTTCGCTCGCCTTAAATTCGGAGTAACAGCTACCTGTAGTTTTTGCTATTTATTGTAATTGCAAACCCTTTCCCTTTTCTACCTCATTTCACACTTAAAAAAAATCCTATGTCCGTCTTCAGGGTCCCAATTATCTCTGTACCAAAATTCATCAAAATAGGTTTAGCCATTTAGGCGTGAAGACGCAACAAACAAACTCACTTTCGCTAATAATATTAGCAGGGATTGATGAGGGTAAAAATTGTTTCATACATAGTCCTTCTCAAGACGTGCCGATTTTTTTGTTGCGTTATGAAATGTTAAGTACAACAGCGCTCGGTATTTCCTGTCTTTTAAGTAAAATTAGAGTTTGCGCTGTTAAGATCTAATCCCATGTTTCAGGGAAAGAACACGTTCTGTTTAATTCCTTTGCAAGTGCAGAGATTTATGTAAGTACTCATTGAAACAACATATTATGCTACTCTTGTAACTGAAAACTCAGTTACTTTGAAGTAACTGTGTTTTCAGTTACAAGGGTGGAAATCATAGAATGAGTCTCGAGATAAAGGGAATTTTCCCTTTTCCCTAATACAAATTTACCCTACATCATATTTCTGGCATCAAAATGAGTTGTTTAAGCCGTTCCCTAACCATTGTCGGATCCGCGCATCCCTTATTACGCCTTTTTGCCAATAAATTTCCGATAAGACAAATCGTTTTAGGTCTCAGAAGCTTACGTATGAATTCAGGGTTCTTTTATCAATTTACGTTTTTTTTAAGTTTGTGTATCTATTGGTGTAACACACATATTTTTGAGTCGACGTGTATAAGCAGAATTGTCTAGCATACTTACGTGTTTACATTCGGGAAATTTTGCTCTAATTGTATCGAGCCGAACCGAACTTCACTCCCCGATGGTTAATACCGAACGGAGGTCACCTAAAAAACCGACCTAAAAATTGAGTAACAGCCCTAACCGTGCTTCTACTGGCAAAATGGAGTCCGATATTTAAACGAAATACGGTATATTCTCAGAAAAACAAAATGGGGATCGCTAAATTAAATGATATTAAACTTCGTCGGGTCTGTATTGTGTTTCTATTACTCTATAACTGTTGGGGCGTATTTTGTAAGACAGATGAACTTGTACCGTTTGATGGAGGGAATAGACTTTGGAAGAATATGACTGGCGGAAAAGTTTAAGAGAAATTTTGAATAAACTTGTAATAACCCTAAGGCTTTTAGTGAATATATACCTACTTAGTAGAAGAAGAGCTCTTGGTTCAATAATACGAGTCGCTCGAGTCGATATTTAGATTAAGTAGTAGTAGTAGTAAGATAGTTTACCACCCGTTACATACCAAAGTTCCTCTGTGATTTGGAAAGCACGTTAAGCTGTTAGTCTCGGATGTGATTTGTAGATATTTTTCAGTTCTTAGCTTATTCAGTGTCTCGAAAGTCTGACAACCTGTCCTACCAAGCGACCAAGATGCCAAGGAGTATCATCCGGTAAGACTAAAAGCCGATCCCAACATAGTTGGGAAAGGCTAGACAGATAATGAAGACTTAATGTGAGCACTTTTATGTATCTTCTATGAACAGTTAAGCACATATTAAAATAAAAAATAAAAATAAATAAATATTTTGGGACAACTCTCACACGGCTATCTGATCCCAAGCTAAGCAGAGCTTGTATTATGGTAACCAGACAACTGATATACATACTTATATAATTTATAAATACATTCATATTATAGATAAATCACACCCAGACACAGAACAAACAATCATGCTCATCACACAAAGTTTGTCCTGGGTGGGAATCGAACCCACGACCTCCGGCTCAGCAGTCAGGGCCACTAACCACTAGACCAACAGGCCCGTCGAATAATGTCTCTGACAGAATTGTTTTGACCTCTACCTGACCTTTGTTTGAGCGTTTATTTCAATAGGGTATTTATTTCAATCCGGCTTTTTTACAGATTGCTATTTGTGTACTCTAAATAAAGGGTCACTAAATTATAAAGCTCGTCTTTGTTTCAGCAATTACGTCAAAGCTTTCGCTTGCCGGTTGGTCCCAAAAATCCACTTATACGAGGTGTTGAAATGCTTCGCTGCAGACGAAGATAAGCTTATTAAGAGCTATCCCGGCGTCGACTGAAATTAGCGCCATCTTCTTATTTTATCAACTATCCTCAGATCCTCTGAAAACATTTGCCTTTTTTTGCAAAAATATTTTTTGTTAAGTTCTGTATTTTTTGCCAATATTTCAGTATGAATAGTATACAACATTACTCCGTACTGAGACGGTTAGGCTGGGAGGTGAAGTTTAAAATATTAAACGAAAGTTTCTTCTATAAAAGTTGAGTCAATTTGATTGAAGTTGATGTTTGTTGCCTCTTTATTAAAATTTTGCTATTATTATTTAGTCTCAAAAGTTTGCGTTTAAGATTTTACGATTAGAATTTGTGTCATTATATTAGTTTTGATTTCAAACTTGTTGAGTTTATTGTTGGACTCGTCGAGTTTATTTGAGATATCATTGTCTAAAAGATACATTACTATTTTTAGTTGTCGCAAGATATAAAAAAATATTAGGAAACTGCGGAAACCGTAAGGAAACAAAGATAAATCACAAGTAATCGGCAGCACGCAGTGTGAAAACTTAATGAACTATGCTCGTTTCGCATAGTTCAGGATGATGGGATCTCTTTTAACAAAAAAGGATGATGATCTAGATGATTATCTTTATATATATATAAAATCAATACTTTCCACTTAGTCATCTTCCAAAACTTACCACTCATTATCGTGTTAAAAACTTCTTCCTAATTTGTTATAACTAATTTAATTGCCAACATAATCGTAGCACTTAATAAATGTTTTCACGGCCTTACAAAAGCTATGGAACTAAGCAAACGAACTTCGGGTTACAGACAATGGTTATAAATTGTGATAGCGACGGTTTTATTGGTACCCTAATAAATTACATTAGCGAATTCTACGCAGACGACGGAGACGTAGTCTGAAGCGGTCAGCAATTCACTCTTTGGACGAATGCCCCCGATAAACTTCGTTCCGTATCTGTTTGACCGTAGTTCCCCCAAGCATTGTACCACACAAAGTTGATGTTATCGGCCGGGCGGCCATGAATATTTTCGCACTCCTCATTTCTTACTTATCTATCGGTGAATCTGCTTTGCTTTGAGAGTTATAATGCTATCTTTACAGAAATCGCGGTTTTTGTTGAGCATTTTTTTGTTTTTAATTTAATATTTTTGATGGGCATCAGCGATTTGGATTGATTATTTTTGAAGAGGTAGTGACATTCTTAGTATGAAAGAAACAAAAACCTTGTTGTTTATTTTTGGCCTTATAAAATAAAATGAATGTTAACTTTTTTTTATTTATTTTGAGACTTTCTAGTTAGAGATAATAGAAAAGTGGCCTAAATTCAATACTAAATTTAACAAGATTTGAATTTGGGCTTTGAACTAAGATTTTAAACGGAAACGAAAAAACTATTTGGTTTTATCAATTTAATAATTGAATACTTAGAAAAAAACTTTACTGTACAATTGCCGCTAGTAATTATGCTCGTTAATCTTCAAAAACATAAATAAATAAACAACTTTAGCCGGTTGGACATGCTTTTATCGTAAACACACTCAATGTTTTCATAAAACACGATGACGTTGCAGAGTATAGGAAAAAGTATTCCATTATATTGATAGATACGCTTTGTCAGGAAGTTAATAACCAAAGTGATTTGTTAGAAGGGCGTCGATTTTCTTGCTGAAAACTGTATACAATTAACTTAGAGACAATTAAATTCATATGTAAAAAAATGGTTTAAAAGGCCTGTAATCAAACATTCATCAGTATCGTTTGTAGAAATTAGATTTCAAAGAATAATCTCTTCTATTTTTAAAGCCATTTTATATTTTCTGGCTCTAGCAACTTGATTTTTTTTTCTATGATAAACAAACTATCTTTAAAACTGTACTCACCATATAACCAAGTCTACATGACGTAGCATCCCTTGTGAATTGGTATTACCTGTTAACATGAAATTAGCAACATTAGTATATATGTTAGGAAAACTGTCTGTGCGTACGTATTTGCTATTAGTTGATTAAATTAGTTGTTGATTAAATTCGTGCAAACAAATGAAAAAAGGAGAGATTTTGCTGAGAATCCACGAATTAAAGTATGAAAAGCGGGGCAAATTGCAATGTAAAATGAATAAATAGAGTTTAGTACATACATATTATAGATACATACATACAAGACTAAAGTGTTTGTCTGTTATTATGTCATTCTTCACAAAATTAGACATCCGATATTTTAGTTAAAAGAACTATTTTTTTTTTACAATTCTCAATTTACTATTTAGTTTACAATTTTAATTTTCGTGTAATTTTGTTAAACCCCAACACTTGAATTACAGGGTGGCCAGTTGATAGGCGACCAAAAAAAAATTAGATGCCTTATACTAAGGGGTACCCGAATTACCCCTATGTACGTTCCGCGATTATTTGTAGTTTAGGAGCTAGAATTTTTTTAAGTACTATTTTCAAAATTTTCACCTAACATTGGTTTTTATGTCTTTATTCCTATAATTTTTAGATATTCTTTTTTGTGGAAACTATTAGCGATAACAATAGCTACCATGTAAAAAAAATCATGTTGATGTAGATTGTGCATTTCTGTGGTACGGCGGCACTTTGAAAACCTTTTGTAACGTGTTTTAATAAAATTTGTAAACTATCTACCGTATTTTTTTATCATAAAAGTGGCAAAAATAAAGAAATCCCAAATTATAACAATAACTGTAAAAATACCTTTATTGCTATCAACGCTAATTACAGGAAATAATCCCCGATCAAGCTCTATATTTTTTTACCGATTTTGTCTGTTGAAGTTTTTAAGATCATTTAGAAACCTCTGGCACCCCTGACTTATTTTTTTTAAGCTCTGAACATTTTTGATTATTGAACTGTAATGGTAATTTTGAATTTTGGACTAATTTTGTGGTAAGTTCTACAATGCCTAGGCAAACGGTTTTTTTTGCATGGTAGCTATTGTTATCGCTAATAGTTTCCACAAAAAAGAATATCTAAAAATTATAGGAATAAAGACATAAAAAATAAAAACCAATGTTAGGTGAAAATTTTGAAAATAGTACTAAAAAAAATTCTAGCTCCTAAACTACAAATAATGTATATTTGTACTGTGCACACCTGTAAGTGACAAATTCACTCTAGATTCTAAGAATTTTTGTTACTTCTTAAAATGTATCAGTGAATAAGTCGTTGAAGTGCCATAACTAAATAAATAAAGTATCAATCTTGATATTAGCTAATAGTTAAAACTAATATGCATTTAATAAACTAATTATAAACTTAAGGGATCGAAGAACTCCTCCACATCGCTGTCATCCAGAAACGTTCCCAAAAAACTAACAGTGTTACCACGATAAAATAAAAAAAACAGAAACCCAATTGGTTATAGTCTAAGATCATGTCGGTGCCTACGTATTGAATGATATTTCCAGTAACTATGAAATATTGCTAAAACGAAACACATTTAGATCTCGAAAAACCAAACATCTTAAAGGTATTATTTTGGTCTACTTACTCCATTATTTATATTACCCGTTCATTCTCACTGAATCGAAGAAAGAATTGTATCAAAAATGTACCTACCTAACAGCAAATGTGTGAAAATCAAGCCTTGTAGATCTGGCACGGTGCCAAAGGATCAAATCGGGCTTGCTTGTCGGCTAACCATAATATCCGATTTAAGTCTGGTAACCCGCAAGGACGCGGGAATGCTTCGACAAATATACTGCGCTTAGGTTACAATAGTAAGGTAGAAAATGCATTTTGTTCTGTAAGATGTTCCTGTGACATGTGTGTGACGCGAATATATAAAATAAGTGTTTACATTAAGAGAAATTGGCGCTGTTGACTGAACACTGATTTATTTTAACTTTATGTATAATAGTGGTACATTGGCGCACTTAATGTCATAAGAGATTCTCTACCACTCAAGTTTTGGGTTAAATATTACAACATTGTGATAGGTGACAAAAATATATAAAAGTGCTGATGACTTCTTCTTGAAATAAACAGGAATCACTACTCACACAATAATAGATAATTCTAATGCTTGCAGTTGTATAGACGTATATGTAATGAATGGATTGAGAATACAACAGGTATTGAGAACAGAGCGATTTAATTATGGGACAACAGCGGATTAAATCCAAACAGCAATCTAATTTTACGAGTCACGAAACTCAACATAGAGAGGAAAGCTATACAATACATATTGTACAAGAGATAAAGTAAAGACTCAACATACTCGGGACTATAGGTTGATGCGAAAGAGATTCTTTTTCTCGGAATAAAAAGCCAACAAACTTTATTCATTTCTGCATGACGTCAGTTTGCAGCGACGAAAACACAACGCCCCTTATCCATATGCTTTAAACTGGGCTAATTAGGCTCCAAAACTTGTTCCAGCTACGTGATGCTACATACATTTTTAAAACTCGTCCACTTGGCTATCCGGCGGGCAGAAAAAATACCGATCTTGTAACTTTAAGGAATTTTCATTAAGCTCACAGAGTTGTTTTTGCAAAGTACATTATAGTAAACTGTTTAACATTTCTAGTGACAGAATAAAAGGGAGGGAGTTTTCTTTTTTGAAAAAACGTAAGAATAGAATAATTATTTAGTTTTTTAGATATCCTTTTTTACATACTTTTTATGATAATACTTTACAAAATACCAAAAATAGTAGCCCAACGGTATCCGGAATATGGTCCAAGCCACCGGCGCGGCGGTCAGAGATCCAGAGAGAGATCCTTCTAACGATACAAGCCGTGTCTAGTTTCTGAATCAAACCCTTGATCCAACTGCCCAACGAGAGCCTCCTCAGGTGTTGGTCGACGTTCTTGGCAATTAACGTCCGGTTCCAATAAACAAAAACGACTCGTCGATAAGTTCTATGAGACTTATGTCAAAATTCAACTATCCGTAAGCAAAACAAGTCGTTTTTGTTTATTGGAACGCACATTTAGCCATTGCCTGTAACTATTGGCAGAACGATCGCTAAGTCCACATCCCACATGTCGACAACCTCGCTAACCAAGTCAATATACTTGGTAAATAAATTATTTATTGATGTTGTGGGTTGCTCAAACTAGGAGTACGTCACGTAACAGTCATGCAATTACCTATAGGTAACCTGTAGGTTATTTTTTCTGTGTGGGGATCGAACCCGCTACATGCAGCAAATCGCTCAACCCATGCGCATATACGTCGCATACATAATATTAGTACTACTTATAAAATAAATTGTTAATTAATTGTTTACATTGTTGAGATATTATTTGTCTATATTAAGTATACAGATACTCTATGAAAAATTCACGCCTTCTCTCTGGTTAAGATGGCGATACCACTCTGTAGGCATCAATAAAAGACAGTTCGTTGTACTAGAAAACTTTTATTACATAAAGTAAATTCCACTTTATTCCACAACTACAACATACATTTTATTTAAAATAATTATTTTTTATCGAATCAATTCGTCAAATTTCAAAAGTCAATTCGTTCACTTATTTAACTCATATAAAAGTAATGTAGGTAGTAGTCATTTATTATGATTTATTGTTTGATGAAACTGAAGAATAATTCATACAATTATAAAAGGTTTTTTTTTAAGAACGTGCGTTGTTCTACTTATTCTTTCAAGTGAGGAAACAAAGAAACCCTGCAAGTAATTGGCCGTGAAATACATTGCGCACGGAGGCGCGACGCGACGTCTGTAGAAAACCAAGTGTTAGGAACGCACCAACTTAAATAGCTTCTGAGATTGCTCTTATTCGTGATAGCTCGGAATTTATTTCATTCGAAAACGGGTTTTACACGCACGTGTACACGTAAATCCTTCAGGCAAAAAAGTTAAAAATCTGTCGCTTTTCTCGAAATGTTATTTTACGATAATGTAAATGTCATAAACTTAACAAACCATTATCTTTTGGCAGGCGCTTGGGAAATTTATTTATGAGAGAGAAAAAGTTTACATGTGGCACGTAATTCTGGCCGTGTCGACGGCGAGGCCGTGTTCCACGCGCGCCTGAAAAATGTCGCGGCCCCGGAACATAAAGGGCAATAGAAGGAACATGAGTGGGTTTTAGTCAGTTCGCAGTAAGTCTGACAGCGAGGGCTGTCCCCCCGCTCCGACAAGAGCGGGGGAAGTTATTTGATCACGTTGTGTGACTGGGTTGTTTGATCTGTTTGTCTTATCTTAATGTAGGAAAGAGATGGCGCTAGAGAAGCTGTATAATTCTATTCTCCCACACTAGAATTACAATAAAGCAATCCTCCTTTAAGATATAATGGGTTACTATTACGTTTTAAAGCAGGATACAGTCCTTTTTCCCAAATATGTTAGGATCAGCTCCTAGTCGGACCTGACACAGCTCGGTATAGCAACTGGCTGTCTGAACTCCAAAACCCAACATACCAGTATTTGAATAGACTACTAACATACTCAATGTTGTTCTAAAAAAAAACCTGTTACATTTTAATCGAACCAGCCAAGTTCGTTTACAGCAAGACATTTTTATCTCTCCACATAAGTAACGTGCTTAGTCTAGGGTGCTCTAGGGAGGAACGTGTTCATGTGTTCCGATTCCCGGGACGAGAATGTGCTGGGTATTCTACAGTTCAATTAACAGAAACCGGTTGTTTGAAAACCCGGGTTTACTTGCTAAGGTTGTTCTCCGCCAGAAGGAGAGAGAGCTTTTCTACGTCAGTGTGTTTGTATGTTATGTATAGTATATCTACTTTGTGAAAATCCATTAAAGTATTACATAACATCACACTCGTGGCCGGCCGGCCCAATAGTAATTTTAGCAATTATATTTAAGTCGTTTTGGTTGATTTTACTCTAGACGCTTTTAACTGTGCACGTTATTCAACATCGTTCACACATATTTGTATAATCTTAACATGAATGATGTAACTATGACCTTGAAATAACTAAAAAAAATACTGTCCATGGAGTTTCTTTCCCAGTTTTCTCCATAGAGAATATGTCACAAGTTATTATGTCTTGTGACTGGGACTGTAGCTTCATCATGTTGTTTCTTGACATTCAAAATTGCCTGTAATCGTCTAATTGAAATAAATGATTTGAGTTAGAGTATCATGTACTAGGGAGGAGCCAAGTTATTGCTGACAACAGTAATGCACAAATGCATTTATTCGTATTTGTAAGTGCCAAATAGCCTCCAGAGTGAAACAGCAGGGCACAGCTTGTTATATTATAAAACAAAACAAGTACACATAGTTACGTTGTTTAGGTTGGAGGGGATAGTCTAGACTTCAAGTTTTAAAACTTGTAATTGAATGTAATTTAATATTTGCGGACTAAAATACAGCACTTTAGAAGTTGAAACGTAGTAAGGTTAAATTAAGGATTTAGGAGCGTTGTTGTTTGTTTTTCTTTATCTTTTAAAATATTATATTAAATAACTAAACCTATCAAAATGACAGATTTAAAAAGGTCATTTGAGTGAATAAAATCTAATCTAATCACTACATTAACTTAAAAACTCAAATTTAAAAAAAATATTTAAAAAACCCGATTGCGTTAAAATTGTTTTATTAGAAAATGCTTGTTTTCTGTTTTTTAGTTTTATTTGCTAATTTATTATAGTTACCAATTTTTAGTTTTTATTCCAATGAAATAGAAGATAGTGCAGAAAGTGTTTTTCTGAGATGAACTGACTTCACTTCGATTTTGATATAATAATAATTCGTGGAACAAGGCAGAATATAAAAAAAAACGTATGGAGCATCACGTAGCTAGAGCAAGTTTTGGAGCCTAATTAGCCCACTTTAAAGCATATAGAGAAGGGACGTTGTGTTTTCGTCGCTGCAAACTGATATCATGCAGAAATTAATACTTTGCATAATTTATGTAGATTTTGTACTTTACCTCAAAGCAGAGTTTTGTGAATCAAAGAATGAGAATTGCTGTTCGGATTTGATCCGTTGTTTTCTCATAATTATATCGTTGTTTTCTCAATACCTGTTTTATTGTTGAGTCCTTACGTTTGAATCTTTGACTGAGATTTTAGAAGGGCGTTATTAAAAATCTACAAAACATAAACATAACTGCGACTTCTCTAAAAATCTTTGTGTCTACAGTGATTCTTAGTTATCTCTAATAAAAAAAAACCGGCCAAGAGCGTGTCGGGACACGCTCAGTGTAGGGTTCCGTAGTTTCCCGTCCGTCACAATAAGTGTTCCCAGTTATGAGGCCAACCGAACAATTCGGTAATACCCGATCCAATGTAATAAGTACCTACAGCGCCATCTCTCGAGGAATTGGGTTACTAATTAATACAAAGACGTGCAATTTTGCTGGTAATTTTGGATTGCGAGAACCGATTTCAATCATTCCTTTTTTGTTTGAAATAAGATACGTTCAGGATAATAAAATATGTAAACAAAGTTACAAAAAAGCTTGCATATACGATTATACTACAAACTTAGTCCAGAAATTATTTTGTACAACTTTTTGTCTTTTTTGTACAAAAACTGTTGTGTCAATCAAGTTCAAAATAATTTTCATAGAAAGTCCTTATAAAGTTCTACTTTTCATATTTTTTAGACTTATGGTTCAAAAGTTAGAGGGGGGGGGACACATTGTTTTTTACTTTTGGAGCGATTATTTCAAAAATTATTGCCATTATCAAAAAATTATCTTAGTAAACCCCTATTCATTTTTAAATACCTTTCCAACAATATATCACACGTTAGAATTGAAATTAAAAAAAAATCACTTCCCACTTTACATATAGGGTGGCTACCCTTTTTTTTTTTTTTTTTTTTTTTTTTTTTTCGGGTGGGAAATCATCCAATGACTTCCCCCGCTCTGGGTGGAGCGGGGGGGCATGTCAGACTTGTACTGACTAAAACCCACCCATGTTTCTTCTATTGCCCTTTACGTTCCGAGGCCGCGGTATCTCTTTCGAACAACCCGCAACCCCGGCAGGCAGAGGCTCTGGCAAGCCCCTCTGCTTTGCTGACTCTCTTTGAGGCGCGCGTGAAACACGAACGCGCCGTCGACACGGCCTGTCGTCAATCGACGGACGGACGGTGAACTAAGGGTGGCTACCCTAATAAAACATTTTTTCAAATTTTTATTTTACCACTTTGTTGGCCTGATTGATATACATATTGGTACCAAATTTCAGCTTTCTAGTGCTAACGGTCACAGAGATTAAGCGAGGACGGACGGACGGACGGACGGACGGACGGACGGACAGACAGACATGGCGAAACTATAAGGGTTCCTAGTTGACTACGGAACCCTAACAACATCATGATTTTTCTGTCCAATACTATTTTAATTGGATGATGAAATTCTATTACACTTCACATTTTTTCCCTTTTTTAATTAGCCTGTTTTTTCCCCACTCTTACCATTCCCTTCACTTTTCGCGTTGTTGTTGTAATTGTCACTTTCCGCCTCTTGCCACTAATTAACGAGAAATCAATCCAAGGCGTAACGCCATCTCCTCCGTGGTCTACCGTAACCCCGTCTAGCTATCTCAGAACTCCAGTTTTGCGATATGTTGACCCACAGCTTTGCTAGCATCCGACAGATATAGCCCGCGCAGTCCCATTTAAGTCTTGCGGTTTTATGAGATATGTCAGCAATTTAAGTTCTCGAGTGCAGTGAGGTGTGCCCTATGCTAGCGGTAAGTTTAAAGTTAAGTTTACTTAACGTAACTTATTTTAGACCTCAAAAACATGTTTGCATTTTACGCAATAACAACAAAAAATATTTACTTGTTTATTTATTCTCGATCTTACGATTATAATTACAGGGTTACCTAATACGATAGTGTACTTACATAATAACAATACTATATTAATTGAGTTTTTACAAATTTAATTTATACTTATTACAAATAAAGCAACTTATTAGAATTCATTCAGAGAACAATATCACAAACTTCGTGATTGAGAGTACGAATTGCACGCGTCATTGGTGCCTCCTCTTACAGATTGTTTTATTCTATTCTATTTATATAAACAATCATGTTACCTTCACTCAAACCAAATTATTTCCCTGCAGTTAATTAGAATCCAGGTCTCCTTCTACGAAGTTGCTGGTAATTTAATTCCAATTCTGACCGTATAGCGCTGGGTCATAATGAGCAAGCTAACTAACGCTACCACCGACCCATTAAGGGGTCGACAGTCTCAGAAGTGTGCCCTATTATTTTCCCTTAGTGTACCTTTCTACGTGGAAATGTTACGAATGTGTTGTGAAGGCATTTTATTTAGAAGTGGGTGTTATATTTTTTAGTTCGTCTGATATTTTTTAGTTCTAAATTAGGTTGCGAAATATAATGTGATTTTTTAAAAATGACATTAATCTTAGTTTAATGAAAAAAATACTCTTTTAATTTGTATTTGAGAAATTATTAAGTTCAGTCTATGTTATGAATATTTAAATTTTTTGGTTTGACTGTTTAAGCAATCTCAGGGTTAGAATACGGGTTTGTTCGAAAGAGATGCATAACCGCGCTCTCCGAACATAAAGGGCAACAAAAGGAACATGGATGGGTATTAGTGAGGACAAATCTGTTACTCCTTTCCACTCCGCTCAGAGCGGGAAAAGTCATTATGATGATATCGACGGCAACGCTGCGCTAGAGTGACAACCTGCCACTCTGACATTGACATGCCATGACGGGCCGACATATTTATAGTTTCAAGTTAAATTATTGGGTTGTTTTATTTTAGTTTTTGTCTATTTGATTTATTTTTTTATTAATTTAAGTATTTAAAACATTTATGTATGGTGTTTAGACTTCTGTACGTTTTACTCACGGGTTGCCCACTGAAAACCAGCACCGTGCTGTGGGCTCCCATGGTAGGTACAGCATCTTGCTGAGTGGTGACCTACCTGTCGCAGTCACGACGTGCAAGCTATTTTTATTTTGTCCCATACCTATATGTATTTGTAAATGTTTGTGATACTTTTCATGTTGAATGTTTTTTTTTTGTTATTTTGTTGCTCGTCGTAATTTGCGACTAATAAAAGTTTTTTCTTTCTTTCTTTCTTTATATCCGAAAAAAAAAGGGTTGCTTGACAACGCTTATGTTTCTTAAATGCATTTGTACAGTCAAAACCTGACACGAAATAAATGTATAAAATATAATGTACCTACAGCCAAAAAATGAATATATTAGTATAAATTAGTATTTATTTTTTGGCTGTAGGTACAAATATTATATTCAATACACTTTCTCGAAGACTAACTCTTATTATACCATAATTAGGTTCAACATGCAAAGTTATTCACAAGCGTGTTTTTTTTAATTTATCGCAACGAGGACTTTGAATCCCCTTTAAACGGCGGTGATATTTGTTTATCAACTGAATAACACAAATAAACATTACTATCCATATAATGATTTATAAACAAATTGGCATTTATTTGAGTCCATTATTTTTCATCATTGGGATCATTCATTGTAATTGCTGACGTAGTCATTAACATCCCAGACAGTACATTTTCAGGATTTATATAGGACGTGATAAAGATTAATAGATGAGACACTATGTTGGTTACAAGCACAACGTTATTTATAGATCAATTAACAACCTTCACCCTTCTATTTCAGACACCTACTCACCCAAGGACTATTTACCTGCACGTCAATAACCGAACATAAGCGGACAGCACATTATCTGAACAAATAATCTTTATTTAGACAAGCCCAAGATTTAAGTCACTAGATCTGCCCTCGTCGTACTTAAGTAGCTTGAAAAAATATCCACAGTTTAATGAGATGGTGGTTTGGTTGGTGTTTTGATGTTTTATAAAAAAAGTTTCACAAATCCTGCGCTAAACGAACATATACAATGTTTATTATGAGTGATTGGCACAATACGTTTCGTACTTTGCAATCACTTCGAGAATTAAAAAATTAATGGATAATGGATTTATAGTTTTCGAGAATCTAACGATTTAAATCCTTGGCCAACCCTAAAGCAAATTACGCTTAAATTGCGACATAATCTATTAGTACCGCATACACTGCCGGTCGTGTTTATTAAGCACAAGTAGGACAGTAATTAAAGCTGCAATGTAATCGTAGCGTGTCGTAGTCCCAGTGGACAAGAAGCTCGGTGCTAATTTTCCATATACATAGTTAGGAGCTCATCCACGGTGCTGGCTATTTGTGTAATAGATATTGCGCTAGAAATGAGGTTGGCTATTTCGTAATATTTTGTTTCATTATAATAATTGTGTTTGGGCGTCAAGAGTTTTCTTCTTGAGACATTTTGCTCGTAAGTTATATTTCTATGATAAATATTCGTATGAAAAAAAGCTAACTACCAAAAATTTATATGGCGGTGATTAAAAATAAATTGCAAAGTAGGTAAACGATACAATTAATAGAGCAAAAATAAGATATCACCCTATTATTATTATATATTTTGCAAGTATATGCAAAAGATATAATAATAAAAATACTAGGCTATAACTGTCTCACTGCTGAGCAAAGGGAAGCACAGCTTCTCATACAGGGAAGGCACGAGCATTGATCACCACGCTTGCTCAAGACGGATTTGCGATTTTAAATTTATATTAATTTTAAGTGCAAGTTTTCTCACGATGTTTTCCTTCACCGATGGAATATAATAATACTTTTATGCACACTAAAATTGAAATAAAACTGTTTTACAAAAAAAAATGCTATATCTATGGTTACAATGGCGGTCTTATCGCTAATAGCGATATCTTTCAGACAACGGGGGTAGTCATTGGTGTACCTACTGCTAATACGTACCACACAAACAATTAAAATAAAGTTATTTATTCAAAATATTTAAATACATAAATAAATATACATAATTTTTTTATATTATAACATGTGTTTTATAATATTTTGCGATGGTCAAAAAACAAAAAATCCGTCAAAGAGCGAGTCAGACTCAAGTACAGAAGGTTTCGTACAAGCTTGCGACATAAACGGCCATATCTTTTAACTGCGTTAAATAAGGGTTGTTTTTTTTGTGACTTGAGATAAAAGGTATCGACAGACAGACAGATGGATGAAACAAAGTGATTTAATGAGGGTTTCGGTTTTGTTCATTTTGAGGTACGGAACCCTGAAAAGGCCCGTGATTGGATGCAGTATGATAATAAACTCACGATCAATCAGTACACATACAAAAGTGAGTGTTCACGGCATTTTTTATCACTTCATCAATATTCGCGTTACATTCCACCACTATTTGATGTTTTCATTTCCTTTCCTTCTCACGTGGGATGTAGATCATGGCGGTTCTTCTTGTGAACATTATTCTACCTCGCCGTAGCTCGAAGTGGAATATCGTGTTGTTTTTGTTGAAAACACCCACACACACAAAACACCCACATGCACTCATACATCCCTATCCCTGTTGCACACACACATATGGACAAACTCTCCTACAAAACATGTTGTAAGGATGTGAAACAAAATGTTGACCCAGTTTTTGTTAAAGTTCACACGTGTAAACTTTTACTGAAAACAAATGAATATTATATCATTTCGTCTTAAATTTAATACTTTACAGAGTCTTCTGAGGATATGGAGAACAACTTTTGAACTTCTTGTAAGTATTAAAATGAGATGAAACTTTTCAGTCGTTTCCGATTTAACATAGCAACATACAAGTTCTCGAAAGTCTGTAAGCTTATTTCGTTACATGTGCACATTTGTTGAAAACGTCAAATTTCCAAAGAAAATCGCCTCGAGACGACTTCCGGCCACCGTAGATGCGGGTCTGTGGACGGTGGGCAATTATTAATCGTGTGGGCGACGCGTCTTAGTGTTCCACGCGCGCCTCAAAGAGATGTCAGCAAGGCGAAGGAGCCTGCCAGGGTCACCGCCTGCCGGGGATGCGGGTTGTTTGAAAGAGAAACCACGGCTCCGGAACATAAAGGGCAAAAAAGTAACTCCACTCCGCATAGAGTGGGAAATTTCTCCTGTATTGTGGTTGCTTTTACAAACATGTAAACTTACATACACAAACAGCCAGACATAAAACAACTACCTGTTGGTTATACAAATATTTGTTCTATGGGAGGATCGAACCCACGACACGAAGCGGCAGTCAATCGCTCAGCAACCGTCATATGCCCACAACTGTACAGATAGATGCTACTGGATTTATGGCCCTTGTCTGTAAGAGTATAAAATATACATAATATGATGTCTTCGGCAAACCCAGAAAGTATAACACTTCAGCCTTAATGTTTCAACGAAGACGACAAGTACGTACGGACAGTTGGTAGAAGGTTAGTGGAGGCGTCGCATCGATAAATGCCGAGCTAGTGAAGTGAAGCGTAGGCTGGTCAGGAACGTGCCGGGAATGCAGGTGCGATGTGCGACGAATTATGTCCGCTTGCAGCTATGTAGAAATGTTGTGGACTAAAACTCGACTTTAAGTTATCTGGACCTAGAGTACAGTTTCGATTTCAATTAACCTTTAACGGCAACCTTCTATGACCGCACAGTAAACACAGTGGAGAACGATCAACTGCGTTGCTGTGTGTCGCTGGTTCGATCCCCGTTCAGAACAAATATTTGTATTACCTACAGGTAGTTGTTCCGGGCTTAGCTGTTTGTAAATGTGAGTTTAAATTATTGTAAACGCACCCACGATACAGGAGAAATTCCTAGTGTGGGGCAACGTTTTAAAAAGAAAATATTTTATGATTAAAACTCACCAAAAGATTGCAACCAACCAACTCACCACTTTAATTAAACCTAAAATAAGTAGTTGAACTAATCTGACGTTCAACTGTATAACTTCATAGTGTTTTTTACTATGTTTAGCAGCAAATGTATCTGCAACTATTTATAGCAGTACTGTGTCTGGTGGGTCAATTGACATTTTGATTGCAGATTTTGCAGGATGGTGCATACTTCCATGTGGCGTTGTAGATGATGAGGAGTTATGGCAAAACTGCAGAATTGAAACGTTTAATAAAATCTCTAATCTTTATTTAATAACTAAACATGTCAAGTTACTGTTGAATAGGCAGATAACAGTAAATTGTGTACATTTGGTAGCTTGATAACTGTATTAAAGATACGAGATACAGTTTTATGTGACTATGAGATAAGAAAAATGTGATAAAACAGGAGCGGGTACGTCTTTCGTAGAGCTGCTGTTATAATTTTACGGCTAGGAAAACTACCTAAACAGAGGACCCGACTTTGCAACATGTTTAGGGTTCCCTAGATCAAAAAGAAAAAAACGGAACCATTATAAGATAACTTTCATGTCATTTCAAACAAAAAAAAACTGCTGATTGTCGAGATCCTTTATCTTAGGAAGGAGGAGCAGAGAGAGGTATAGAGTTGAAATTAAAACCATATACTCAAAACTGTGGTCCCTCTAAGTTTACGCAGTCAAAAGGTATGGCTGTGTGCAAGCTTTTACGGCACCATTTGGCCGGTTTTTCGACTTTACCAAACATGGGTTTAATAACACATAATTAAATACATGAAGATGATAATCGCATCAAAATTGAAATTGAAAATCAACACACTCAGTCTTACAGATACGTCAAATGATTTCAATTAAAGAAAAAAATATCATAAAGCTTGTAATCCCCGATGGCTTAGGCAAAGACGTATCTAATAGTGCACCGTCATTCCGCCAATTATGTTTAACTCCAAAGAAATAAGAGGGGGAGCCCATTGCCCATTTATCCTGTATATTTTGAACAATAATTACAAAACAGAAGATTATTAATACCAGTTGGAAACAACCCATTTTTTTACCTTTCACAATTTTGGTAAAACAAACACAGAACGTAATTACAAAAAAAGAAAATAAACTACGGAACTTGAACAACAAACATTTTTCTTATTGTGGTTGTTTTAAATTCTTTGTCAGAATTTCGTGTCCATTATTTTCGGCACTAAATGAAGCTTACGACTGGCTTTGTCCTAGTATCTGTCGGTAAAATAATTTTGTCGAAAGTCCTTTGATAAATCGACTACTATTTAATTAGTTACATTGTTAAAAGTATCTGTTATGATAGCAATTCGAACAGCATTGACAGCAATAGCCTTTTCTCTCCGAGTTTGCTGGTTGTTCGATATGGCTATGTCGGATATGGGTATGGGGATATAAAGGGAAATAGAAGTAACATGGATGGGTTTATTCAGTAAACGTATGACACTCCTCCCCACTCTGCCTAGAACAAGACCAGTTATTTGAGGGTTGGCTTCCAGACTAACCAGATGCAGTTAATTATTAGTATTTAACATGGAGCTACTGCCTCTCCACAACCCACTGTAAAATCTACATTTATGCATAAACAATCTGGACAAAAGGCTTTCACGTGTTTTCCGAAGCATGGAGAAAACATACATAAACATCACGCCTGTAATCCATGAAGAGTTATGCAGACTGAGGTGTACTAAACAGTAAACCCAAATCTTGCCGGCTAGGTTTAAGGTCTATGTAATAGAGGGCGGGCATGCAATGAGTGGTCAGCATCCACGGACCAACCTAAGCAAGAGCGGCTAAACTTGAAGATCGACCCCCAGCGGCTGTTATTATTTAGCCATGAACTCCTGCGAGCTTACAACTGCTATATTTAGCACTAATGTACGGATTGCGATGATAAATATCCTAAAATAAAATAAAAAAAACCGGCCAAGAGCGTGTCGGGACACGCTCAGTGTAGGGTTCCGTAGTTTCCCGTCCGTCACAATAAGTGTTCCCAGTTATGAGCCCAACCGAACAATTCGGTAATACCCGATCCAATATAATAAGTACCTACAGCGCCATCTCTCGAGGAATTGGGTTACTAATTAATACAAAGACGTGCAATTTTGGTGGTAATTTTGGATTGCGAGAACCGATTTCAATTATTCTTTTTTTGTTTGAAAAAAGATACGTTCAGGATAATAAAATATGTAAACAAAGTTACAAAAAAAGCTTGCATATACGATTATACTACAAACTTAGTCCAGAAATTATTTTGTAAAACTTTTTGTCTTTTTTGTACAAAAACTGTTGTGTCAAGCAAGTTCAAAATAATGTTCATAGAAAGTCCTTATAAAGTTCTACTTTTCAGATTTTTTTCATATTTTTTAGACTTATGGTTCAAAAGTTAGAGGGGGGGGGACACATTGTTTTTTACTTTTGGAGCGATTATTTCCGAAATTATTGACATTATCAAAAAATGATCTTAGTAAACCCCTATTCATTTTTAAATACCTTTCCAACAATATATCACACGTTAGGGTTGAAATTAAAAAAAAAAACACTTCCCACTTTACATATAGGGTGGCTACCCTAATAAAACATTTTTTTTAATTTTTTTTATTTTACCACTTTGTCGGCGTGATTGATATACATATTGGTACCAAATTTCAGCTTTCTAGCGCTAACGGTCACAGAGATTAACCTTTCGTGTGTCTATGACGTGGATCCACGCGAGACACAATGCGTAATTAATTGTGTCTGTAATTCCGGCATACAAGCGGATAAGCGAGGACGGACGGACGGACGGACGGACGGACAGACAGACATGGCGAAACTATAAGGGTTCCTAGTTGACTACGGAACCCTAGAAACGGCTAAATTTATGCTAATTAAATCCAACAAGGTGCTTATTGCTAAGACACACTTTTGCACACTCATATTACAAGTATTGCAATGTTTGCAATATGTAGACTCAAATTCAAAGCATTTATTTATACTAGACCATTACAGCCACTTTTGAATGTCAAGAACAAAAAGATGAAGCTACAGTCCCATTCACAAGGCAAACCTACTAGTGAGTTCTGTAGTAGCCCATTACAAAGTGTTGATTTCTATGGAGAAGAATGGGCAAGAAACTCAATATATACTTTACAAGAATATGGTTTTATCATTCATATCGAGATTATAAAACCATATATTTGAGAACGACGTAGTTAAACGTGTACATTTAGAGCGTCGAAAGTATGAGAATCAGTGTCCCTGTTAATTTTCTATACCATCATTTCAAATACGAAGCCTTATCAGATCGAAGTATACTCTTTACATTTATATCGGACCCTTGAGTGTTCTTGCAACTTGATTTTATCCATATCTAGTTAAGCGAGGACATGCATTTAGTATATGGAGTCCTGTGTTTTGATTTATGATATCTGAAATAACATTAATATGAGTCGTGATTAATTGTATAAAAGTAAGCGAATAAATTGGATTGGGCAGGCCATGAGTGCCGAAGAACACCACCTAGAGAAGTTAAAGGAATGCCTTTGGAAACAAAAACAGTGTCTCTTATAAATAAAAGACATTGCTTTAAGCCGACTTCAAAAAAGTCTATATAGATATGATCTGTCAATCGTTCGGTAACAATGGAAAATAAATACTCGATAGCAAATTATCTGACAAATCATCATACCATAGCTAAAAATGCTAAAACAAAAAACCGTTTTTGAAAAAAAAAATTGTTTTAATAAAAAGTGGTTTTTATAGACATGATATTTATATAAGGTATCTACTTACAGTCTAAACCAATCAGGTCTTTGCTGAAAATAGATGTTATTTTTACAAAATAATTTTCAATCCTGAATAATGTAAATTAAGTTGATTTTAGAACGACTAGAATTAAAAATGTCCCTAAACAATCTGAAGTTGAGTATGAACTAAATTTCATGTGGGTATTAAGGTGGCGTCGCAAGTTGCCCAGCTAGTTGCATAGCTTGAGGTTATGGATGGACTGTTAAGGAACATTATATATTACTAGCTGTTCCTCACGGTTTCACCCGTGCTGCTCAGCACCTGTTGATCGTAGCGTGATGTTATATAGCCTATAGCCTTCCTCAAAAAATGGACTAACCAACACTAAAAGAATTTTCCAATTCCAACCAGTAGTCCCTGAGATTAGCGCGTTCAAACAAACAAACTCTTCAGCTTTGTAATATTAGTATAGATTAAGCACCTTCTGGTATACGGTAAAATGGCAAGAGCGAATCAGACTCGCGAGCCGAGGCTTCTGCACAAACTTGCGTCATGAACAGCCTACCATACCTTTTGATTGCGTAGACTTAGATGATTAAGTTTTTCACAGCACAAAGGAACTACAGACTTGAGTATATGGTTGTTATTTCAATTGGATACCTTTTCACACGCATTTCTGAGATAAAGGGTCTTGACCAACAGACAGACGGACAGCGAAGTGATCCAATAAGGGTTACCTTTATTTCCTTTTGACCTAAGGAACCCTATAAACCAAATAATTTTCCTTGCAAAATAAACAAAAGTTTAGGTGGCAGTAACTTGGTGGTCGTAACAGTTTACAAGTGACCATTATGCGCGACGAGCACTTTTAAAGTGCATTTTATAATGATTTTGTTTGGTGTCATATTCATAGTTTTAACCTACATACCTTAATACTAGGTACTTGGTTTTTTTATTACTTTATGCGCAATAATAATACATACTTATGTACCTTAAGGTACAACACGTCAAGGTATCGTCCTTGTGTCTTACAGGTGTTTTTAGCCGACTGTATATATAGCCGCTATTTCATCCGCTGCACAGTTCCTTAGTGTCGTAGCGTGAAGTTATATAGTTTACTAATTTTACGAAAGAATACTTATGCGAAATTTCAAGTCGATCCGGCCAAGGAACCGCGTTCTCCCGTATCAACTTTGCCTATGAATTTTGCAAAATCCTGCATTAATCAGCTTCTGCGTTCTAAAAGGATCCCCCATGGAAAATTTAAGACTCCTTACACTTGTGGCTTCTGAGATTTCGTGATGAGTGAGTCAGTGATTTCCTCCTTTATGTACATAATCCTAACTAATATTATAAAAGCCTAAATGGTCCAACCGATTTTTTATGAATTTTGGTACAGAGATAGTTTGGACCCTGGAGACGGTCATAGGCTTAAAAAAATTGTAAAAGGGGAAGAATGAGGTAAGAAAAGGGGTGAGAAAGATATATTTTTTTTTCGATTATCACGCGGGTTAAAGTTAGCGTTAGCCCTAAGTAACTATGCTACGCGGACGAAGTCGCGGGCGGAAGCTAGTAATATTATAAAAGCGAAAATGAGTTTGTTTGTTTGTTACGTCTTTAGGCCTAAATAGCAAAACGATTTTGATGAATAGTTTTTATAGGGATAGTTGGGACCCTGGAGACGGACATAGGCTAGTTTAAAAAAAGCGAAAAACGGTGAAGAAATTTTATATGGGACTTTTCGCAGTTTTCAAGGTAGGAAGCTAAAAAGTGGTAAACACATTCTTTGTTACCAACAAAAAATACCTGTAAATCGGGAAAAGGGAACCCCGTGATACTCCGATGCCTTGAATGCGGCCTTAGATCGTATCTAAAAAGTTGAAACACTGATGAGATTCAGGACAAAGTTTAGGTCGTCTTTATCGCCTGTATAATGAAAGGCAAAGGGCCTGTTTTATCATCTTTATAGAAGTATCTAGATAAATCGAGAGCAATTTCGTTCAAGGGACGATACTATTTTTATGAGTTTAGTTTTTTGGGCCTAAATGGCACTTGCAAGATCTAGATAAGACTGCTGCTGACCTACACACTGAAACGTTGCTATGATTAAAATCAAATTAGTAAGGGAGTTATTCAATTTACATAAATATACAAGTTGATTCTTGAAAACATATGATTAAAACCAAATTAATTAGGAAGTTATTCGATTTACGTCAATATTATTTGTTGTTGGAATCAAGCAACAATAGCAATTTTTTTTTTAAATTTCAGTGATCCTAATACAGGTATGATAAAAAGTTTTGAAGAAAACATAACAATGTTATCAATTAATTGTTCCTTAAATGTGATTCCAACAAAAAATAATGTTGACGTAAATCGAATAACTTCCTTATTAATTTTGTTTTAATCATTTCATCAATTACGACAGAAAATAAGTTACCCATTCAATTTCTTTCAAAGTCGTGTTAATATTGAACAACTCTAATGAGTGTAGGCTAAGGTTCACATTTAACTACACTATGAGTTTTAATAACTAATGCATTGTTCCAATTAACAAACACTAAACAAGCAAACGCAACGTAGTTTCAAACATTACAGCCATAAAAGTATCTCACTATAACAAATTAACTAAACGGTACGAAAATAATTTTGCTATTTAAAATCGCAAGTTGCAATATTAATGAACAGAGCGGTGGAAACTATTTGGTATCGTACTCATGAGTATTAATAACAAAACATACAGATATTTTTACACTTTATTATTAGAGATGACATTTCTCAGTTTTGTACATACGAGTAGATAAAAAAAATATTCTTTATTATGTACACCATACTAATTACAAGAATAACAGTATACAAATCATTATCAGAGTGACACAACGGGCGGTTTTATTGCTAAAAGCGCTCTTTTCAAGAGAACCTTGTATTTATTCGTTTATTTACTGACAGATTAAAAAAAAAACTTTTAATATTTATTTATTTTAAGATTAAGTTCGTCGTTTTACATAAGCCTTATTATTGCATTTTGTGTGTGTATTTGTAGAGTTTTGTAGCCAGTTGGCTAAAATAGAACCTTTACAGTATCGCCCTGAGACCTTTTTTTTTTTTTTTTTCGGGTGGGAAATCATCCAATGACTTCCCTCGCTCTGGGCGGAGCGGGGGGGCATGTCAGACTTGTACTGACTAAAACCCACCCATGTTCCTTCTGTTGCCCTTTACGTTCCGAGGCCGCGGTATCTCTTTCGAACAACCCGCAACCCCGGCAGGCGGAGGCTCTGGCAAGCCCCTCTGCTTTGCTGACTCTCATTGAGGCGCGCGTGAAACACGAACGCGCCGTCGACACGGCCTGTCGTCAATCGACGGTCGGACGGTGAACTACCCATTGCTCACCGTCCACAGGCCCGCATCTACGGTGGCCGGGAGTCGTCTCGCAGCGCCCGGCGCCATGGGCGTCTCCCGCGGCTTCTGGGTTGGGCAGATGTTCTCTCCCTCAAACGCCCGGCATCACCCTGAGGTCTGCCTGTCCGTTTGTCATGGCCATTTCACTCCGATGATGAAATTTGTAGAATACATGCCTTATATAACTGCTGTTCAAAAATACACACATCAACATGGTCTAGGAATATTTCATACTTAATTATATAACTCGAAAAGTACTGGCCGCATTGGAATCTTTTATACACCGATTTGTTTGTAATTTATCTTGGACTAATTCAATTTTTTTTTTTTAATTATTTTGTGTCGGTGGCATAAAAATGTCTTGATGTGTAGGAGAGGGAATTTTCATTTGCGCGAAATTTAGAAAACAATACGAATTACGATTAGTTACAGTTTTTTTTGTTAAAAGTTAAAATTGAGTTATTGTAGCCATGCAACGCCGACATTTAACGAGGGCGGAAATGTTACGAGCCGTGGGAATGCCGGAAGCTGGGTCTGTTCAGCGTTATGTTGCTGAGGCCATAGAGACCCACCAAAATGTAATTTCAAGATTGTGAACTACCCCCAGACAAGACCGATTTTTGCAAATTACTGCACGACCTCAACCAAATGCAACGGCGACTAAATTGGTCCAAAGGCTGCGAGTGGAACACCAAGTGCTTGTGAGTGACCAAACTGTGAGAAGGCGACTGCATGAAAGCAATCTACGCTCTCGTAGACCACTGCGGGTCCCACCTTTACGGAGAGGCAATCGTGGGCGACGATTAGAATGGGTTGGGAACCAGGTGGACTGGGGCCGTGAGCAATGGTCCAATGTGCTGTTCACGGATGAATCCAGGTTCGGCTTTCAGCCAGATTCACGAAGGACGCGTGTTTGGCGAATTCCTGGACGATGGAGCCGTCTCCAGAACCCTCAGGAAGTTCACCCATACCAAGGAGGAACAATTATGGTTTGGGCAGGAATTGGCCTTGGAGGACGGACGAATCTCCTTTGGGTCCGGGGCAATATGACGGTAGAACGATACGTCCAACAGGTGCTGGGGCCCTTAATCTTGCCCCACAAAACACAAATGGGGCAAGATTTCTTGCTCATGCACGACAATGCCCGGGCACACACGGCGAGAACGGTTGCATCTTGGTTACACACACACAATGTTAGGGCCTTAGACTGGCCTGCTCAATCGCCAGATCTAAATCCCATTGAGCATGTGTAGGATATGCTGCAAAGAAGAGGTCTGAAGGAAGTTCTTGAAAATCTTGCTACAGAAGATCAATTTTTTGCGCACCTCAGAAAGACATGAGACAATATTCCGCAGCAAGGCATTGATTGATCATGGGTGCTTTCTCAGACTACTAACTTCAAGTTTATAAACACAAATTAAATGGTTTTTCTATTTTTTTCAGTTTTTACTCACTAATTAAAAGTTAATTCATATACGGTTTCTGTCTATGCTTCATTTTTTTTTCCATAAAATCCTGAAATTTTAATCTAAGTACCTTAACCATTATTAAAAAATGGTAAAATATTAAATAACGTATCTTTTATATATATATACATGTCATATTAAAAATTAACACATTGATAGTAATTCGCTTTTTTTTTAAATATCCCTAGACCGTGTTGATGTGTGTATAATGCGAATATATTAATAAATAGGACCCCCATACATGCAAAAGAGGATTGAAAATAGAAATTCTGTGTGTAGTAAATGTTATCGAGGTATCTTACATTCTTCTTATCTTAGGTAAATGATTAATGTGATATCGGTTTCTAAAGTTGTGAAAAGATGGTCTCCTCTAATTGCTCAAGTAAAGGTAGAATTTTTTTTGTAAAAATTAGGTTTGTAGTACGTATGTATAAGCTACTTTCAACGAAAATTAGTTTAGACAAGATTTGATATTTAATTTATGAGATTCAGGACTTTTTGAATAAACTGCAGTCGCTACTTTGTTTTTCATTAAGACACTATAAAGAACGAATTTATTGTTGCGGTTAAGTGTAAATTTTCACTCAACTTTAATAAGCAATGTTTTGTAATTGTTTAGTGCTACAAAACCCTATGTATTCAAGTCCCATTCGCACTTGGCCGATATTTTAGTTTTAAAAATATAAATACAAGTAAATTTGTCTTGTATTTTAAGTAATTTCTTCTTTTTCCGATACGGAATGTACCTGATTCTTTCTAACAATAACTAGCTTTTAGCTTAAAGCCAGTCCCAAGCTACTAAATGGATTCACTTATGAAGGCTTTTGTTATAACCCTGATAATTTCTAGGTCAATGTTATCGGCAGCTACATAAACGTTTAGTAGTAAGAATATAAAAGTAACGTTTATAGGTTTTATGTAAATAGGTTTAGTACTTCCAGGAGTATTTTCTCCGAGGATATTGGAAGGGAAAGGTCGAAGTTTATTAAGCTTCTGTGTTTTATAGACAGCAATTAGTTACGTCTAGACCGTGTAATTAGGTCTAGAATTTTCTTTCTTAAAACAATAAATTCTTTTGTAAAAATCTGTGGCTCGTGTTTTGTTTTAACAACTATCCGTTGCTTTTGTTGCCGAAGGCTGAAGGCAGAATGTTATAACAAAAACCGGCCAAGTGCAAGTCAGACTCGCGCACTGAAGGTCCCGTACAAACTTGCGACATAAGCGGCCATATCTTTTGACTGCGTAGACTTAGATGGTGGATTTTTTGACAGCTATAGACTTGAGTATATGGTTTTCATTTCCAACTCGATACCTTCTCGCGTTACCGATATAAAAGGGTCTTGACAGACAAATTGTATACAAACAGATAATTAAGTGATCCTATAATTCCGTATTTTTCCTTTTGGGGTAGGGAACTTTAAAACTAAAACGGAAGTTATAATACAGACATGGTAGAGTAATTGAAAATACTTTGAGCTGAGAAAGAAACGATATATAAAAGTTAAAATACAAAAGAAATATCCCGCCAATTTAAAACCTGTCAAAATAACAAAACTTTTTTCTGGCATCTCAAAATGTTTCCAGCCACTCCTAGAGTCAACGATAACAAGATTATTGTTTCTTTTCATAAAGTAAAACCTTCTTGAATAAAAGAAGGAGGAAGCATTTTTGAATTGTCGCCCTCTAGGGTTGGGACCGCTGAATTGTCGTTTTCCGTCACGTCCTTTTTGGGTCGTTTACGAACCAAGGTTAGTGTACGTGTTTGCGAAATCCCTAGCTTAGGGTTCCTAATACATCTGTTGTCAGCCTTATAAATTATTTATTCCTTAATGAACTTTGTTCCCATTTTGATTTAGTTCTTAAACGGAATGGAATTTCAGCTTGAAATAAAAGAGAGTTTATTTCGTACATAACGTTACCATTAGAAAAAGGTCCAAGGGTCTTTAGCCACTTAACCTACAGTAATTCATTGTTAAAAAATGGGTTGTCTTGAAACACTTACGCTGCAAATGTTAACCCATTCCAACTCTCCAACATTTACGAGTCCTTTTATTCAGATTTTTGTTCTAGGATGATCCAAAAGATTTATACAATAATTAGGTTTCTATGCTGAGTCCACTAAAACTAAATACCAATATATCACCGCTGTTTAAACCCAAGTTTGGCGTCAGAGCTTAGTGGTCTTGATTTATAGACCACTGCTTAGAATAATCACAAGTCTAAACGGAGCGTTTGTTAATTAAATTACTGTTTGAATTAACAGAAATGATAAGGTCGAGGGTGTACTGTAATAATACTCGAGATATAACAATGGCTTTATATTTTGAAACGTTTGTTGTGTGGTTCTGTGCGTGTGACACCACGTGTCAGCAAAAATCAGAATATTATAATAAATCAGTTGGAGCATTGGTCAGATTTAGATTCAAAATTAATCTTTGAAGAGTTTATTTTTGCTTTGATATGTGGATACATGCACTCCCAAAAATGCAAGCAATACAATAGGGTAGTTTCCAGGGTCCATCTTTTTGGATTATTCAAAAATAAGGGACGTATTTTTTATTTGTAAATTAGACCAAAAATGACAAAGATATAGCCCATTAAAGTTACGTGTGACGGACAGTCAGTCTACTGTCAGACTAATATTTTTTTTTGTAAGAAACTAGCCTATTAACCCAACTGACTACATCAGCTTGTTTTCAGAACATGACCTTTAATATTGAACAATAGCCACTAAAAAGAAAAGCACGTGGCTGTGTTGAGAATATTAAGGTGAATGCAAAGTGTGTTACAAGAAAAAGAAACCAATCCAACTTTTTCTCGGATCGGACAACTGTTGATGGTAACCGAATAATCTGATTACGATTGCATTTTTTATTATTTGACTAAAATCCTGTATAACCAATATTTGTTACAATCATTTGCCACTTTACGTACAGTTCCACTGACCGTTTCCGGCTATAGCAGCTAATATTCTTAGCGGAGATAAGACAATTGCACGGGGGATTTTATTGTGCACAAGTGTGTGCACAGGCAAAAGTGTACTCTGCATTCCCTCACTGTCGTAGTCCGATGGATTGGTCATCTGACATGATCGGAGACAGATCATTCGCAGGACCAACGGCTTAACACTTTCGCTGCCCAGTTCAAATTATACAATTTAAGGAACAGTAGGAATCGTACCGCCAACTTTCAAACTGCGGGCCAAAAACCCAATAACTCTTTTTGCCTTTTGCTCAGCAGTCGCGACCAGTAGACAATAAAGACACTCAGTCACGTTAGGTAAGAGAGGCAATAAAAGCAATATAAAAACTGATCAGTTCATTACTTTTATATATATAGATAGATGACACGGTTGGCGCAGTGGCTGAGCGATTGACTGCTTCGCTGCGTGTCACGGGTTTGGTCCCCGCACGGACCAAATATTTGTAAAGCTTACAGATAGTTGTCCCGGGTCTGGTTGTTTGTGCATGTGAGTTTAAATCGACATCTAGAAACATCCATATAAACGTAAACATCTAGTATCAGTACTCCTCTCCTCCTTTAAATACATTCAAGGTTGTCTTGAAAAGATCGCTTTTAGCGATAAGACGCCCATTGTGTCACCCTATTTACAAGTTGTATATTCTTGAAATATTCATGGTGTACATTATAAAGAAAGTTCTATGATCTAAATAAACCGATCACATGCAATACAAGCCTAACAGAACCTTAATTCAATAATAATAAGTTTTATGATCAATGAGCTAGATTAAACGGTTCATTAATATGTTGGCAGGGTTCCATTCCGTTTAGTGCTTCAAACTGTTTATATGATGCATTGCAGTTGCAAAACAAGTTGTGTTCTATCGCTTGTTGATTATAGCAACTTTACAATATGAAGTTGTTGTCCCACTTGGGTGGATAGGCTAGGCTGTCTGTCAATAACTGTTCTAGATAGAATTATTTATGATGTACATCGTAAAAAACCTTAAATAATATATTACGAAGTCGCTTCGGCTGTCTGTTTGCTTAGATCTTTTAAACTCCTTAACATATTTCAATGCAGTTTTTAGCAATAGATAGGGTGATTCAAGAGGAAGGTTTACTTGTGAAATATTAGTATATGCATTGCACTCGTGGGAAGCTGGGGCGGGTCTCTAGTTACGGTATAAAACTTATAAATAGAGTGACACAGTGGGCGTTCTTATCGCTAAAAGAGATCTTATTCACGACAACCTTTTGATGGATTTAAGGGAGGATGAGAGACAATACTGTAGGTTGTCTGTAGTGTACTATTATTCAAATAAATAGCATACATTCTCATTTTATTTTGGGAGCTCGTGGCTAAATAATAGTAGCGGCTCAGGTCGATCTTTAGGTTAAGCCGCGCTTGCCTAAGATGGTCTGTGGATGGGTGACCACCCGTTACATTCCGAGTTTCCTCCGTGCCTCGGAAAGCACGTTAAGCCGTTGGTCCTGGCTTTCAATTGCAGATCTTTGACAGTCGTTACAGGTAGTCTGAAAGTCTGACAACCACTCTTACCAAGGGGTATCGTATTACTCAGTATTAACTGGGTTGTGGAGGTCAGATAGGCAGTCGCTCTATGTAAAATACTGATATTCAGCTGCATCCGGTTATACTGGAAACCGACCCCAACTTAGTTGGGAAAAGGCTAGGCAGATGATGACATTCTCATTTTTTTTTCATTATAACAACAGTAAACTATTATGTTGTTATAATATCTTCTTTCTTATGTTTTTCCAAGCGTTTTCCGTTCAGTTCAGCTACCATTCTAATGGATGCACATAATTACCAGTATTTTACATGAAATTACTTTTTATCTGATCTTTTCAACTCGGTAACTGTTTCATAAAATATCCCTTGTCAAGTTGGTTGTCAGACTCTCGTTTTTCTGACTTCTGTTTGAAATTTTAAAAGACACTTGAAATTAAATCAAAGGTATATGTTAACACTAGCCTTTGCCCACGGCTTAAATTCGGTTAAATTCGGGGTAACACAGTTCCCCTTTCCTGATTTGCAGGTACCTGCTACCTGTAGTTTTGGCCCTTGCGCCTTATTTATTGTAATAGCAAAGCTAAGTCTTGCCTTTTCTTCCATCTGTCTCCCTCATTTCTCACTTTAAAAAGAATTCTACTTTAGGCTAACGATAACTTTAAACCGCGTGATGATCAGAAAAAAATATCTCTATCCCTTTCTTGTCTTTTTCTCCCCCTTTTCTCACTTATTTTGGTTTATGTCCGTCTCCAGGGTCTCAACTATCTTTGTACCAAAATTCATCAAAATCGGTTTAGCCATTAAGGCGTGAAGACATAACAAACAAACTCACTTTCGCTTTTAAAATATTAGTAAGGATAAGTTAAAATCTTAACAGACATTTTATCGTAAAACCCTTAAACAATTTGGATTCAAGTTATCAACAGGCATCTTCGAATTTTGGTACTTTGTGAGCTACGTATTAAATGGTCTGGCGTCCCGCCATGGTAAGTAGCCTATCTTCAGGCGAGTAAGCCAAAACATGTGGCTTTAGATTAAACGTTCTTAACGCGTTGGCACAATAGCTGAGGCTGCAGATTGGTGACGATGTTACAAACACGGGATGACGGTATTGTCGCAAGATGATTCCCTAGGAACTGGAAGTTATTTTTGTAGTCCCTTGTAATCATAACATACTATATGATTAAATGAATTAGCTTATCCTTACTTTAATATTATAAAAGCGAAAGTGAGTTTGGTTGTTTGTTTCATACCTCTTCACGCTTTAATGGCTAAACCGATTTTGATGATTTTTTGTACAGAGATAGTTGGGAACCAGGAGACGGACATAGGCTATAATTTTAATTTTATATTTTTTTTTGAAAAAAGTGGGATGTGAGGGAGAAAGAGGGAAGAAAAGGAAAAACTTAGCGTTGCTGTTACAAATCAATAAGGCGCAAGGGGAACTGTGTTACCGCGAATTTAACGCGAGCGAAGTCTCGGGCAAAAGCCACTTAAATATATTAGCTAAAATTTCGGGCGTAATTCTTTAATTTTCTTTATAGAAAAACTAGCTTTTGTCCGCGGCTTCGCTCGCGTCAAATTCAGGGTAACACAGTTCCCCTTTCCTGATTTGCAGGTACCTGCGACCTGCAGTTTTTGCCCTTGCTACTAACTAACTATCTCTGTACCAAATTCATGAAAATAGGGTAGTTTCCAGAGTCAAAGTAATTACATTCTATTCAGGCCGTCTTTTAGATTATTCAATAGGGGACATATTGTATTTTTTTTATTTGTAAATTAGACGTCGCTTGAGGCGTGACGTCACACGTAACTTTAATGGGATTTATCTTTGTTTTTTTAGGAAACTAGCTTATTCTGTCTATAGTTCCAAAAAGAACAACACGGATATTAAGATCTCTTACGAGTTATAAAGAAATAACAGTTGCCATAACAACTCATCACATATATCCACATAAAACTTAATATCTTTCTTTACCAGTTATTTCGCCACTCAACGACCCAGCTTTACTCTTCAACTCTCAACGATGTAACGTGTGCAGAGTCCCCGTAAGCGACGCGTCTGGTTTAATTAAACTCTCAACTTAGTCTGAAGGTAATACAATTGTAATTAGATCGCTTCTACTTAGCATTTCAATTACGCCGCCACTATGATTTTATATTAATACTGAAATTAGTAGGAAGTTTAGAGTATAAGATGTTTTAGATGCTACTAGCTAAGGGTTCTTTAGTTAATTCATGTTACGTTTGTCCGTACCTCAAAAGAAAAATGGAACCCATTTTTTTCATTTTGAGATGAAACGATCTTATCCGTACGTTTAGGATCATTTTGTTGCCCGTCTATCAAAATCCATTATCTTGGTAACAATTGAGGATATCTAATTGAATTTTAAACCATATAGCGGGTCTGTGGTCCCTTGAAATCTGCCCGATGTGGCTGTTTATGTGGCAAGTTTCGGTGCGCGAGTCCGATTCGCACTTGGCCGTTTTTTTATTACGTTGTCGTCTAAGGTAACAAACAACTGATCGTTATTAAAACAAAAAAAACAAGCAATCGTAATATATTAATCGTAAACAAAAAAAAATGTTTTAAACAAAAAAAAAAATGACTGCATTTGGCCGGTTTGTGTATACTTATGAGGAAAAAAAGCGCAGTCTATACCCAACAGTGGGTGATTTCCGGCTGAAATGATGACACGGTTGGCGCAGTGGCTGAACGATTGACTGCTGCGATTCCCGCTCGGAATTTGTATGACCTGCAGATAGTTGTTTCGGATCTGGCTATTAATGTATGTGACTTTATATGTTTGTAAACGCACCCAAGATATCGGAGAAATACTAGTGTGGAGCAACGTTTTTTTTAATTAAGTATCAATATTGAAGGTCAAACTACCAACCTTTTTCACGTTTGTTTTCGAATAAAATATTACTACATAAATACCAATTTCGTACCGTGTACCATTGCATCTATAAAACCAATGCTGTATATTGCGCGTAACTGAAAACCACAAAGATTTGACCCAAAAAAAATGAAATATTATATCTTAGTATCACTTAATCTGATTTATAGAAAACTCAGACGTCTATGTATCAAGTCTTTATGTTTTCTGTGTAATAATCATAGGGCATCAAACATAGCATCTAAACTAAGGATTGTATAACCTACTGGGGAAAACAGAAAAACATGTTATTGTACATAGCGCCAATAACAAGGTATTGACATATGGGAATGTCAACATGTCTCCCTAAGTTTATCTCAAATCTTAGTTGAACTAATCCTTACTAATATTATAAACGCGAAAGTGAGTTTTTTTGTTACGTCTTCACGCCTAAATGGCATAACTGATTTTGATGAATTTTGGTAATACTTAATTTTACCTGTTTCTCCCTCATATCTCACTTTAAAAAAAATACCCTATGTCCGTCTCCAGGGCCCCTACTATCCCTGTACCAAAATTCATCAAAATCGGATTTTCCATTTAAGCGTAAAGACGTAACAAACAAACTCACTTTTGCTTTTATAATATTAAAGTAAGGATTCGTGATGTTATGTTGTTTATTCGAAGACATGTTAGAAACACGATCGTATTGTTAGGAATTTTATCTAATTCGATTAATGTGTATTAAGGTTTTCTTTTTCATCCTTATCCAAAGACTAATAAAATATAGCTCAATCATTTTAATCAGATGTTTATCGAGATTATGATAAGGAACTCGTCAAATAAGGCAGATCACATTGAGGCTATGATTAAGGCACAATTTTCCTTAAACAATTTGTTGAAAAACAAGTATCCAGTAGTGTGTTTTCATGTTTGTTTATTTGATTATCCCTCTAATATGAGTTGTAGATCCTAAAGTATTGTTATCAACTTGGAATATTACTGATACAGAAAAGTATCGATTTAACCCTTACTGAATTGAGAATAGGTAGGTAGGTTCCTTTAAAAATTCCAGACATTTCTTTGGTAGAATGGGCAATATAGTTCGCAAAACCTCTCTCAAATTCCTTTGTAGGCACAGTTACTAAGACTTTAAGCCTGCCTTTTGTAAGCTACTAGAAAGCCTTGATATTTATATCCTCCGAATATTAGTCTAACAAGGGGAATGCTAACCACAAAACCTTTTATATCTCTGATACAATCCTATACTACGAAGAACCCTAGAATATCAGAATATCTTTATTGTAATGTATCCTACCCAAAGGTCAGACCAGACTGCTTCGACTTCAGATTATACCCTGAGGACAATTCAAAACAACGGAAAAATGAGATTATGTAGATGTAAGACAAACAGATGTGAGGTAAAAATGCTGACCACCTTAAGTAATAAACGTATTTTTTATGTCTTAGATACAGGATGGCATGTAAAGTTCTACATTTCATTTGAAGAAAAGCTTAATACGCTAATTTTAAGGACAAAACGATGTACTCTAAGATCGATGCAAGTGCTTGATAGTTGAAAGTATTCTCATAATACATTTTTAAAGTTAAAACTGAAATCTTCTGTTAATTGAAACCTGAAATTGTTAAATAAAGGATTTGAAAGGAGGCTTATATAAATATCTTTGGTAACCAGGATATCCCTAGTGGATTATCCCACGAAACGAAAAGTAAAGCCATGGACTTCCCATGACGGGTCGAGTTCATAAAAATGGAAAAATATACTATTCTTTACACACAAACAAAGAAACATGTAGTTACAGACGTGATGTTCTAAAAAAAGCAAACAAAGATCTATGAAAAGAAAACACATTCTTCGACTATTCACTTAAACCCAAAGTAAGTATGAGCTGCCAATACGACACACGATTTCGAAATGACATATTATACGTATGTCACCTCTCATATTAAATCGCACTAAAATTGGCTTGAGTAGCCATTACCCAACTCCGCACAGTTTCGGTGGATACACCTTAGCTCCATCATATCTCCTCTCCTCTCCTCTTAGCACATCTCCGCACAACTCCGCTGTGGAGAAGTCCGGTCCTAACGGTATGTATTTATAGCCCGATAGCGCGTCTAAATGTTGGGCAATATTTGTCTCATCTTGTGGCAATAACATGGTATTGCTCCATGTTCGATCGAAGCGACGTTGATTAATTTTGTTATTGCTCTGTGATTTATTGCTCTTATTTGGAGTTTGACGCAATGTTTAATATGAAAATATTCATAACATACACCTGTAAAAGACTTGTGAAGGTAGTGAAATAATTGTCGCGGTTACGGATTGTCCTGTTGGGGTGCGGGTTGACTTGACGAAGCCCTGGTGGTGTCATGCTCACTTAAATGTCTCGCTGATGGTGGCGGGTGTGTCGGGTCATTTAGCTCCCTTCAAAATGGTCGAGCTGAATGGGGCTGATCCATACGTCATGTTCGTGAACGGGCGCTGTCAGTTGGGACTGGTCATTTTTTAACTACCACGGTCATTTTTAATTTATTTAGATTTAAATTGAATTTTGTTTTTTATTTACTCTGGACGCTCTTACTGTGCACGTCTTTCTACATCGTTCTCACATATTTGTATAATCTCAACACGAATGATGTAAATACTATTTTGTAAAAATATTACAATTTAAAAGAGTGTCCATGGAGTTTCTTGCCCATTCTTCTCCATAGAGATCAACGCTTTGGAATGGGCAACTGCAGTACTTTCACAAGTTATTATGCCTTGTGACCGGGACTGTAGATTCATTTTGTTTCTTGACATTCAAAAGTGCCTGTAATGGTCTAATTGAAATAAATCATTTGATTTGATTTGATACGATAGACAGTTATTTTATGATTTCTCACCTGAAAATTTGCAATCAGTATTTAAATTTATGTTAACAATTTTATTCATGCCAAGACTTTCCTATTTATAGCCCGTCTATGTACCACTCTTGTATATTATGAAGGTTACATGAATGACGAAGAAGGGTAGTTCTTATTAATATTTCGTCTTATTTACAACGAACAGGGTGGTCATATGTTTGACTAATAAAAATAAATGAACATGACCCAGATGGTCAATATTTGTTGTAAATATTAATCCTACTAATAGTATAAATGCGAATGTTTGTGAGGATGGATGGATGTATAGATATTTATTACTCTTTCACGTCAAAACGGCTGAACGGATCTTGGTGAAATTTAGCATAGAGGTAGATTATGGTCTGGAATAACACATGGCATTTTTCGATTCCAGGCGTGCGAAGCCGCGGGCGCCAGCTGGTAATCTACAATTCCAAACTTAATATTATGAAGTACCTGTTACTCTGTCGGTCTCTTTGTAGGTTACCTTTTAACATAAAAGATCTCTGTGACTTCATGATATGGGTGAAGATATTAAATACAGTATGAAAACTCAACAACCACGTGAACAAATCAGCGTAATATATTTCTATGAAATCATAATGACTTTTTAAACATATCAGTTGGCCTAGCAAACTACCACAAATCATCATTAATACTGTTGTACTCTTCCTTAGTTAATTAACAGTTAACTTTCTATCCGTGTTAATCTTAAGAAGCTGACCAGTTATATTTATAACCCAGAGCAGTCATCTGTATAGAATATTTCCAACGAATGGAACTTGATTGGGTCCTAATGCTGGCTATCAAAACTCTGGTTGTGTTATTTCATTAGTTTAAATGAGTTTTAGGATGAAGTCTGTCTTGATGCAATCGATGCTTTGTCATAGTGGCTCACTAAAACACAATGTAAGTTTAACATAAAAAAAATTATTTATAATTATGTCTACGCCAGAAAATGTATAAGACAAACTGGTCACAATAATACAACAGATAAGAACAAAATGTCTATTTATCACTCATAACAAACTCAGAAACCACAAGTGTTAGGAGTCTTCTGACATTTCTGTTGAGACGCGCGTGAAACACTAACGCGCCGTCAACGAGGCCTATCGTCAATAGACGGGCGGACGGACGGATTTCTTACACACAGGCCCGCATCTTCGGTGGCCGGGAGTCGTCTCGCGGCGGCCGACGCCAGGGGCGTCTCCCGCGGTGATAGTTAACCCCTAAGGTGTGAAATAGGGTTGCAAAGTTTGTATGGGAGAATGCAATTCCTTGGCCGGACTGACTTAAACTTTGAATAGGCAATCTCTTACGAAATGAATATAATCTCAGTATAATCACGCTGTTACGACACTAAAGTTGAAACCGCTAGACACAACTAGTCTTGATACAAAAGTTCTTATTGGCGGACTGAAAAATAAGAAGCCCAATAATAAGTCCAATAAACTGATAGCGGCAATATGTTTATTCAATTATTGTTACAAAGCTTAAGTAAAATACAAACTTCAACATATTTCGTACTACATAAATATTAAATTCCAAAGTTTCACTTCCTATACCGGCTTAGTGAAACTTTCAGGGCTTAGGCGTTGAATCCAAAAGGCCTGGGGCCTACGAGATATGCGGCTGAAATCGTATGTAAATTTAGAGTAGCCCATTAATTATACATGTCCTTGAGTCTGTTGTCCTATTACTGTTAGTATTACGTATGTTGTTTTAAATGCTAAATTGTGTACGTGTTTCTAATTAAAAGATTGCATATATCTAAATATAAATTAGTTTGGGATTGGAATAGTTCTGCTCTCGCATAGAGATTTTAATTAAAAATACATAAGTTTTCGTTTATAATTCAAAGAACTATACGATGGGAGTTATATTAAATATAGTTAGCTGTTTGTTTCAAGAGGATTTTTCTTATTTTAGGAATTATTTGCCTGCGGCATTACCAAGGTGATTGGTTCTCTAATTTCGGGTTTACCGAATGTGTGTTCCGGAGCTTCACAACTCGTCAAGCAGTTGGATCACGTTATATGTTTCTACGTCATCTTAATGCTCCACCTAACGCTAGGTCATCGACCATACCGAAGGATGCTTGTTTATCGTCTCTTACAGTGCATACATCGCCAAGCTACCAGACAGTTGTGTTGCTGGGGAATTTGTTCCGCCACTTCTTCTTCCCAGCTAAAACAATAAGAAGTGGCGAAAGTTGTGTGTTTTGGGGGACAGTCTTCTGTAATGATCAAATCTTTTAATTTTGATACCGTCTATATTATATGGTATTAATGTAAAAAGCAGTTTAATTATTCGAGACTACCAGTACCACCACTGTAGCTTGGCACTCAAACATGTGGATTAGGATGGGAAACTACTAAAAAACCTTCTAGGTGACAAAATTTAACTGATCCATCCATGTACCTCCTTTTTCCTCTTTGTATTCTGGGGTCGCGGTACCTCTTTCGAACAACCCGCAACCCCGGCAGGCATTGGCCCAGCCAGGCCCCTTTGCTTTGCTCACATCTTTTTGACAGTTTTAGTTACATCTCTTTGTAACTATTTTCATTGAATATAGCAAAGGAACTGCTGTCCATTGATTGTAATTCTATTCTATCTGCCACAGACACTAGTTGCCATAAAACGAAATTCAGCACATTTTAGGCTTTTCGTTGCTGTTTCATCGCGATAAAAGGGTACAAAATAGGCTTAAAAATTCCGTTCAACGTTTTTATGACTAATAAATCAGAATATAGCCGAGTGAATGCATTCCCACAACTGGCTGGTATTAAACAATTATTCAAATGAATGTACAAAATGAGTACGATATGCAAATTGTGAAAATGAACGATTCACCGACGCGTATTAGGGCTCAAATTGATTTGGTACTAGTAAATCAGTTCTGTATGTTTTGATGTTACAAGTAATTTAACGGCACGGTTGGCGCAGTGGCTGAGCGATCGCGTAAATAGAGATTCTGTGACTGGTATCTAGAAGTCACACAGTTGGGTACTTTCTTTGGTTAGTCCTGCTACCCACAGTCTAATATGCATCTTGATATAAATCGGATCGATTGCAATAGGACGACAGGATTGGCCTAGCGCCACGTGTTGCGGGTTCGATCCTCACGCGCAACAAATATTTGTATGACCTACAGGTAATTGTTTCGGGTCTGGCCTTTTGTGTATGTGAGGTCAAAGCTTTGTAAGCGCACCTATAAAACAGAAAACAATTGCTAGTGTTTAAAAAATATACAATATAGCATTACGTCCCACTTTATAAATAAGAATAAGGTAGTTGGGAAGGTAAAGAAGTAGTTTTGTAAGAGAAACCTATTATATTTGGGAATATTATTTTTATTAACGTTTACGCATAAAAACAACGGCTGCATCCATATGAAGCCATTGATTTTAGATTGGCAAAAAAGCCGTATATCTTAAAAAAACAACTATGTTATGTAAGAAATGTATCATATCAAGAATAACCAGTATCCAATCAAAACAATTTTTTTTTAATACATTTCTATTAAAATGTTTTTTTTTTTTTTTTTTATTATTGATAGGCTCGCGTTTGACCACTATCTCATTTGATTTCAGACATTGCATCAACTTCCAGTGCTACAGAATTGCTACGCGTCTCACAACGGACGACAGCTACGCGCACATGCTACGAGCTACGACTCAAGTGACCGTAGCACGTAGCTCTACGTGTGACTGGATTTCCACTGTCATGCAGTAATTCCACTTATTTATTTGTTAAGAAATAAAGAACTGTTTTTTTAAAGAGCTATTTAAAATCAAGCATGGTTAAATTGTATCATAAATCCCCGGAAAACGTAATTACGTCTTACAGAAAAGATTATTTCGCGTAATCCCCAAGTAAACAATGCAATTCAGTTAACATTTGAGCTCCAGCTTTAATTTCTGGAGAGACGACATACATGATTTTTGGTTTGAAATTAAATTGGCACGAAACACTCGTTTTTAGGGTTCTGTAAGTGAAGGGTGAAAACAGGACTGTATTAAACGCGAACCTAACCCGTTTTTTTGTCGTCAGTATTTCACAAGGCTTTTTTAACCGTACCAGACAACTATTTCGAATTTTCAAAATTGGTTGTAGTTAAATTTTACTTTTCGTCTATTAGTTAGAAAGAAATAGTTTAAATAATACGAAACCACTAAAACGTGACTCAAACTCGCGCTTATCTGGTTTTTCGAGAAGAATTTAATTAAAATGCGCGTACGGATCTAGGAATGTCGGCAACGCTGCAGTTCTCATTATCATATTAATGAGAAAACTCTGCTTACTTGTATTTTGGCTCGTGTGTGGAGAATGTGCGGATTTCTCGCTAGAAGATACGCTTCCATGCTTCTTTTAGCTGAGGGTATTTAATAATATAAATCCTTATTATCAGACCATTCGATAACACAAAATTCGTTATAGTATAGTATACACTATATACTAGTAGTACTGGTGTACCTAATATACATATAAAACAGTAAAAACTAAAAATACTGTACTTATTATTTCTCTTATCTGAATGACCATATCTGTACCACCACCCAGTGACATAATATTGGTGGCTATCAGAGCTGTCGCGTACCCGACGTATCAGTGATGTGAAATCTGGAACGCGTGCATTTTCGAACATCCCCGATGCGCAACAGTATCGCAGCAAACCCCAGCATCACCCGTCTAGTAGAGTATTGAACAAACCCTGTGTAAAATCGACCAACAGGGCGCACATGCCCGGGTTGTGGGTTGTTTGAAAGAGATACTTCGGCCCTGGAACATAAAGGGCAAAAGAAGGAACATGGGTAGGTTTTATTGGGTACAAATCTGACACTCCCCCCCGCTCCACCCAGAGCGGGGTAAGTTATTTGATGATTTCCCATCCGCAAAAAAAATAAAGGGTGGACTTTTGTAAAATCCCGTCTTAGCGAGCACTTACGTTCTAAAAGCCCCATGCAAATTGTGAGACTCCTAACACTTTTGGTTCTGTCCCCTCCGTTTCACCCAGAGCGCTGGAAGTTATTTGATGATTTCGGATCATTTTGGAGGAGTTATAAATATTAAATTTACATGTGCAATCGATATTTCGCCAGGTGTGCCTAAGTGAGTAAGTAAGTAAGTGAGCCTACTGCCATTATGAGGGCGCACAACGAGACTCTATGACTGCTACCGTGAAATTATTTATTATTATTTTCATGCAATTACATTTTTTCCACCGTTATACAACAAAGTATGGTTAATTAATGGTTCCAATCAATTAAATATTCACTTAATTAAGAATGCCAAAACTAAATTATTGAGGTATTTATCAAAGCCTTTGTTAATCATTACGTTCCACTTAGCTAAAATATCTAATAGAAAGTTAATCAAAATAATTTACACGTTTACAATCCTTTTTTACATAGATGTTTAGTTTATTTAGGACTCGGCATAATTTAGTAAATTCAATATTAAAAGTGTTCGGTCAAATGAACAACTTGTAAGTAAAGTTTAATTATATATAGATATAAGAATATTCATTACCATGTTTACGAAACAAATAACAGGTTTTACAATATCATCATTTTCCTGCCCTCATCCCATTTTATTTGGGGTCGGCGCAACACGTTTTCTTCGTCCGCTCTCCCCTGTAATACCTCACGGCATCGTTTACCCCTTTCTACTTCATGACATTCCTTACACAATCATTCATATATTCTTTGGCCTTCCTCTCTATCTCCATTCATCAACATTCAGATCTATGATTCTTTTAGTCACGTGCGCTTCGTCCCTTCTCATTACATGTCCAATTGTCCATACCAAGACAAAATGACAACCTTTAAATTTTCTGTTACAGGTATTACAATATAGGTAGCATTTATAAATAGGGTGACACGATGGACTATCTGATTGGTCTAAGCGCTCTGTTTTTTTACTACCTTTGAATATATTTAAGGTACGAGAAGTGACGATATTCGACCCTCAATACCTAGATCTCTTTCGATAGATTCTTCATCATCGCCAAAAACGTGACCATAATTATTTTAACATTAGGTGGTTTTTGGGTTTCTGTTATCAGAAAAAAAGTTCTAAAAGGACTACAAATAAATAATTGGTCTGGATAAAACTCTAAGGTTTTGGAGTGTGAACGTTAATATTTCATGTAGACTAAAAACCGAACACACTGTTGGAAGCTGATACTGAATTTTGAACTGTTTTGTTTGAAATTCAGTTTTTCATTCTTTGAAAACTGCTTTTCATTGTGATTAGGTTCAAGATGCAATGTATTTCACACAAGTGTTTTTTTTTCATTTACCGCAACGAGGCTTTCATTTGTTTTCTGATTTCTCCACCGATAACTATAAACAACTGTACAATTTTAAATCCGCCTCGGTCGCAAAAACAAAGTTTCCAAACTTGAATCAGAATGTATAATATTTGTATATCTAATCCTCAATAGCTTTGAACAATTTACTATGCAACAAAAAAGTCGCAAAAACAACAACTAGATAATTATAGATACTGTTATATATTGCACTTATTGTTTTTTCTCTTTTTCTGGCTGTAAAAAATCTGGCTAAGTGCGTATATATTTTGTGGAACTATCAAAACGGAAAAACTTTTAACAAAGTATGATGCCTAAAGAAAAATATGCGCTACTAAAACTGAGCATATAATACTACCTTAACCTAAAGATCGATTTGAGTGGCTGCTATTATTTAGCTACGAGCTCCTCCAAGAGAGAAGAGAGTATTAAAGTAAAGGTTAAGCAATTGAATTTAAGGATTCTTTGTTTATTATTAATATTTATTTAAATATATTTTTTCTTTATTTATATTATTTTTGCATTTTATTTTAATATTAATAATTAAAATGTTTATGTTGTTTAATTTGTTTGTTTTCTGACATTCCCATTAATTGAATTTGGAATGCTTGTGTTTTGTGTTTAATGTTACCTCAAGTGAGTCTTTGTTACTTAAAATAAGTTAAAAATAAATAAAATTAAACATTTTTGCATCACCAAACTCTTGTAGCGTCAATCTGAAGCCAGAATGAAACCGGGAAGCGATTGTTAAAATTTCCGATATCAATTTGTGGCGTTTTACGAACGCCCTCGTAACGGATGTTGATATATAAAAAAGATAGGCGTACACTTGCACAACCGATGTTGCTATGTCATGTATTAATAATGTTTAACATGGTTTTTTGTTGAAAACAACTCATAGACTACTATGTACTTATTATTTAGACAAGGAACCGAAGAGTGGAAATCCTTGTTTGCGTTGTTTTTTGACGTTCACAAGCATTATTCCAAGTAGTTACAAGCGTTTTTGAACCATCGAAACAATTACAACACTAAAATGGAGCTACAGTCCCAGTCACAAGGCATAATAACTGAGTACTGAAGTTGCCTATTTCAAAGCGTAGATCTCTGTGGAGAATAATGGGCAAGAAACTCCATGAACACTCTTTTGTATCAAAATATTGTTACAAAACCTTGGACAATGTAGCAAGACATATACGTTAAAAGTTTCCACAGTCCTACTTATCAGGAAAGGGGAACTGTGTTACCCCGAATTAAACGCAATCAAAGCCACGGGCAAAAGCTAGTAACATATATAGCTTATTAAGAGACTCTCTGTCCTGAGCAAAAGTGGCGTCAAGAGAAGACTCATTAAATAATTTCAAAAAAGGGGCGTGTGTACTTATGTATACGCGTTAAGGTGGATCCACACATTGCGAGCATGTGCTCCGCACGGCGCACAACGCATGCCTCCCCAAGTGTGGACCTGTATATTCGTGGCGAGGCATGCGCGAGGGCGAGCCAACGCATGTCGGCAAATGCTTCAAGATCAAAGTGCCTCAGTGCGAGCATTACGTTATGTGTGGACGTAGCCGCGCATGCACGTTCGAGGCGTGCGCCGCGTACAATATCAACGCACGCCTCGACTGCGAAAATGAAACTGCGTTTGCTCGGGCCAAACAGCGCGCAGCGCATGCTCGGGCCGATCCAACCCACACAGCAGCAGTCAAGATGGCGCCTTTGCATCGCGTGCGCGTATCCGCTGCTGCTTTTATAATTATTAATTCAATTATTAAAAAGAAAAGGAAAGAAAAAAGTCGTCGTCGTTGGTGGGTTAAAAAGTTCTTCCGCCTGCGTTATGAACACGGAAATAAGCTTTTCGATGACCTCTCATTTGAAGAAAATAACTCCAATTTTATATACATAGCTGAAGAAGATCCTAGAAGTGAATTAATTTTTTTTTCAACTCAGCGACCGTTAAATTTACTTCGTTCGCGATTATACGCCATACGTCTTCTCTTTTATTTTTATTAAAATAATGATTATGTTTAGGATCCCATAATAATCTATTACTTTCGTATAATAAAACTGCTTTTCTTAACATTTCTTTGTCATTCATAATGCGCGCGTACATCCGCAGCGAGGCGGACACAACCATCCAAACACAACGCACTGCGCGCAATGAGCCGGCCGCCACACGCACACGGCACACGGTGCGGCGCACACGCGCTGTGCGTTGTGCGCCGTGCGGAGCGAAAGCCTTGCCAAGTCTGCGCGCCTACTTGCCTCGAGCATTTGCTTCGCACGCGATGGCTCGACCCGAGCATATGTTGGTATAATTAGTCAACACGCACGCCTCATGCCGAGGCATGCGTTGTGCGCCGTGCGGAGCACATGCTCGCAATGTCTGGATCCACCTTTAGAAGTTATACTTCTTTGGTGTAAAGAAAAAAAACTTTGGTAACCCATCCATTTCCAAACCTTGGTGAGAGTTGCTTAACCAGGCTCCGTGTGCTAACCCATCAAAATCAAAATCAAAAGTCATTTATTCAAATTAGGCTGATAATCAGCACTTTTTGAACGTCAGATTACAAGAGACACAAAAACGCCCTGCCCTTCGCCACTTCCTAGTGTTTTAGCTGGGAAGAAGAAGTGGCGGAACAAACTCCCCAGCAACACATCTGTCTGTCAGGTTAGAAGAACCAGATTTTATACAATTCCGTTTATCACAAGAAATTATAAAAAAATTAAAATAAGAAAGAATTCATTCATTGTCACTTGTCAGCTAGCAAACACCCATTATATATAAAAATAAAAATAAAAATTACCCAAGTCTAAATAATAAATTCATCCATTTCCAAACCTCGGCAAGGGTTGCTTAACCAGTCCCTGTGTGGTAACCCATCCATTTCCAAACCTTGGCAAGGGTTGCTTAACCTGGCCCCCTGTGGTAACCCATCCATTTCCAAACCTTGGTGAGGGTTGCTTAACCTGTCCCCGTGTGGTAACCCATCCATTTCCAAACCTTGGTGAGGGTTGCTTAACCTGGCCCACTGTGGTGACCCATCCATTTCCAAACCTCGGCAAGGGTTGCTTAACCTGTCCCCGTGTGGTAACCCATCCATTTCAAAACCTTGGCAAGGGTTGCTTAACCTGTCCCCGTGCCACGTGTGGTAACCCATCCATTTCCAAACATTGGCAAAGGTTGCTTAACCTGGCTCCGTGTGGTAACCCATCCATTTCCAAACCTTGGTGAGGGTTGCTTAACCTGGCCCACTGTGGTAACCCATCCATTTCCAAACCTCGGCAAGGGTTGCTTAACCTGTCCCCTTGTCACGTGTGGTAACCCATCCATTTCTAAACCTTGGTAAAGGTTGCTTAACCAGTCCCTGTGTGGTAACCCATCCATTTCCAAACCTTGGCAAGGGTTGCTTAACCTGGCCCCCTGTGGTTACCCATCCATTTCTAAACCTCGGCAAGGGTAGCTTGGAATGTGAAATTGATTTAAAAGCTATGCAATAGCTTAATAAAAACACCAAAAGAATATTTATTTTTTATGAAACACGTGTTCTAAGTATAAAAATACTAGAATATAAAACATGAACATAGTTACTAGAACACCTATAACTAACTTCACGATGTCGCTGTGCGCGCGCAAATCACTCTCATCATTTTTCTCCATCGCGCCAAAAGAAGTATAACTTCAATATGTACTTTACGTGTCATTTAATCTTCGAAATTAATTTTCTGATTGACAGCCGGATCGAGGAAGAGTGAAGAGTCTAATACTCCTACTTCTTACATTTTTATAGTAATAATTAAGATATTTGTATAAAATTAGCTTTTTTCGCTCATTTCCATTTTATCCGTCAAACCATACCAACTGAAATTTATCTTGTTTGAATAACAAATACAACAAGTTCATTGCACCTCATTCTGTACCTTTATCACAGCACGATAGTCGCAATCCTAAGAAATAAAAGCTGAAATGCAATGTTTTACACAATTTTATTCTTGAGTTCACACTATTTAGTTCCAATATAAGGTATTTAATATCCGAGGCAGTACGTGTGAATTGCTTTAAAGCTGTTTACACGTACATATGAGGTGATAAGCGTTTTTCGCGTAGAGATTCTGTGACTGTTATGTCGAAGACACACAGTTGTCTACTTGCTTCGTTTTTGTCCTCTTGCCCACACTCCAGTCAATCATCTTGAAATAAATTGGACGATCGATTGAAATAGAATGGCACGGTTGGCGCTGTAGTTATGTGACAGGCTGCTGCAACGCGAGTCGCGGGTTCGATCCACGCATGGAACAAATATTTGTATTACCGAGAGGTAGTTATTTCGTGTCTGGCCGTTTATGTATGTGAGATTAAATGTTTGTCGACTCTTTCGTGGGAATAAAAGAGATATTCCAAAAATGTCGACATGGTTGGCGCAGTGGCTGTGTGATCGACTGCTGCGCCGCGTGTCGCGGGTTCAATTCCTATATGGAACAGATATTTGTATGGCCTACTGATAGTTGTTCCAGTTCTGGCCGTTTATGTATGTGAGATTAAATGTTTGTAAACGCACCCACGATACAGCAGACATTCCTAAGGGGGGGGGGGGAAAGTTTAAAAATATATACTTTCCGTGATCTGAAACATAGCTTAAGTACAGTGCAGTCGCGTTTAATCAGAAAATGAACCTTATTTGCATAGTTTTGAATGTAGTAACGTAATTTTTCAATCATGGGTTCATTTCGAAAAAAAACTTTTTAAAATACAGTGTTACTAGATTTTGCCCGTGGCTTCGCTCGGGTTAAATACGGAGTAACACAGTTCCCCTTTCCTGATTTGCAGGTACCTATAGTTTTTGCCCTTGCACCTTATTGATTGTAAAAGCAAAGCTAAGTTTTCCCTTTGCTGCCCTCTTTCTCCCTTTATAAAAAAAGCCTATGTCCGTCTCCAGGGTCTCAACTATCTCTGTAACAAAATTCATCAAAATTGGTTTAGCGATTTAGGCTTATAGACGTAACGAACACACAAACAACAAACTCACTTTTGCTTCTATAATATTATAGTAAGGATTAACATCATAATACTTCCCCACATTGATTCATGTATCAGGCGTTATGCTGTTGTAAGTCCGATCTTCACAACTTACGACGTGTAGTGCTTGACAAAGCTTTAAAATTATCTGTGTGACTTCGGCCTAAGCGTAAAAGGGTGTAAGTCGAATATTATTGCGAAACATATTATTAGGTATGATTTAGCGCTCATAATTCTTTATTAGTAACGTGTATCGTGGAATGGAAAAGTAATGTATTTGGTTTTTATATTGTGGTTATTAACGTGTATGGTAAAACCGTTTTTGTGTAGGTAGGTTTCATATAAAGTTTTATTTGTGCTCCATATTTCATGGAACTAATATAACCTTGTTTATTCATTTTAACACATATAATTTAAGATTTTTAAATATTACTAATTAAAGACATTTAAAAATATAAAAAAGTAGTAGTTCCACCGGTATCGGGAACAATGCCTTGTTTTTATTGTATTTTTATGGCATTAAGTTTGTATTATCAGGTATTCTAATAAAAACGTGCTGCCTAACCTCTTCAAACTATCGCTGTATCATAATTACAGTATAGGTTATGTAATTACTTAATGCTTAGGAAACATTTAACAATATAATTATTATCAGTATCAATATTTATCGCGGGTGCGTTAACAAACATCTGACACTCACATACACAAACAGCCAGAACTGGAACAACTATCAGTAGGCCATACAAATATCCGTTCCATATAGGAATTGAACCCGCGACCCGCGGCGCAGCAGTCGATCACACAGCCACTGCGCCAACCATGTCGTCATTTTTGCAATATCTCTTTTGTTCCCACGAAAGAGTCGTACGTCTGATAAGACCACTTATTCTTATACACGCTATACAATAATCACCATATTGTATCCTACATAACTAGATAACTTTTCCAAGTTCAAACAACAAGAACCGATCCCCATCGAACGTTACTTAGTATCAATAACCCAAGTTTAATGAACGTCGCCCAACTTTTGCTATCACGGTTTACGACTCGTTTTACCGGCACGTGTCCAGTATTCCGGTCGCCAGCTGTCCGGTATTGGTATTACGCTAATGTGCTACAATGTCCGACATTTTATGGGTTAACTTGGTGTTTGGGATTAGTATTAATTTAGACTGCAAAGCTCACGGCACTCAAAACGCAAGAACAACATACAAACAACAACTACTCAAGAAGTTCAGCTCAGATCAGCTAATAAGTTGTAAAAAATTACATTTTTAATAGTTATTACAATTAAATTGTCATCATTGTATCAATTAGAGATATAACATAATAAAGAAGATTGCCAACTAGCCTGAAAAACCGACTATCTAATGCATGGGGAAAATAAAATTGCGCTGGTGTAAGCAAGTACTTATGTAGTAAATGTAAGCGATTTAACTGCGCCTATAACAAGACGGACATTGCGACTGCTGACACGTACCTCTATTGCAACTGACAAATCGGTTAGTCGTGTCGTAATGCCGGAGAGATCAAGCCCCTAACCTCTCGTGCATGAGGTTGTAAATTCAAATCCGGGCAAGGAACAATTTGACTTTTTCAATTCATATTATGTACTTTCCAAAGTTGATCTAAACCATCACACACATCGGTGAAGGAAAACATCGTGATTCAACCTGGACTTGTATAAGTCAGAAATCGCCAACCTGTCTTGAGCAAGCGTGGTGATCAATGCTCGTGCCTTCTCTGTATGAGGAGAGACCTTTGCTCAGCAGTTTCCACCCTTTTCTTTCATTTAAACAAATCGGCCGTTATAACATTGCCCGAATAATATCAAATTACTATTTTATACCACTTTCTTAATTACAAATTCTCTGTATTTTCAATTTTGGTTTTCACAACAGCCAGTATCTTTAGCTAACATTTTTTTTTAATACTACAAAATGTCATGCAGTGGCTCTGTCTTCAGTTGTTTTACAAGATCTAAGCAGTTTCCGGCGAGCCTTATGAATCGCTTTGTTTGCGAATGTCCCCGTTCTGTGTAGCTACTCTAGTCTTTTTTTTAGCATTCTGATTGTCTAGAGGAAATTGGAAAATGCTTTGCCGACGTGTCTTTCTTTTGTTTGGAATAAACTGTTCAAAGAGACATTGGTAACATACTTATTTTTTTCGGGATTATTGTTTATTAACGTTTATTGATGACTCTTTTTGAAAATTTTCAAAGCAGTCAACTGAGCCACTGTTCTAAATTATCATAGTTTCTATCTTTTACAAAAGAAAAAAAAACAATGGAAAATCACGGAAGATAATCCCACAATGTAAATTTAACACACTTAGTTTTTAGACAAATGCTTCTGTTATAAATAAATATAAAAGGTTTTTGATACCTATGATGTCCATAATCACAGGTATCAAAAACCTTTGTTACTTATTCATAGATAAGTTTTAACGCACCTTATTCAGGTTCAGTAGTATGACGTCTATAAGATACGTCCCACAATAGAATTCTCCACAGGTCGTTGCCTATCGGATAGTCGCGGACGTGTCTTTGTTTAGACTATTCATAGGACATCATAGGTATTGACAATAAAACTATGTGCTGTTATTTAATGGTTTTGTAAGACATAATTAGAAAAAAAATGTGACCTGTTAAAAAATAATTTAACTAAAGCGATGATTTCAAGTATTCGTTTTATACAGTAGTTTTGATAAGTTCAAAATTATATAGTGCACTTATACTACTACGTTCAGCAGTTGAAAGTTAAGGTAAAGTTAACAAAAATGAGCTATAAAATAATGAAATGGATAATCCTCGTCCGTTCTATTTATAATATATAAATAAATAAATAATGTTACGTTTTTTTTCGTTCTGACATTGTAGGATAAAATAATCAGCCAATGTTTTTTTTTAATTTTTGACCATGCTCTACTGTCGCACTAATTAACCAACTGCTAATGAATTAAGTACCGCCTATTATTAGTTTTTTAATGGTTGTAATAACCTCTCGAATGTTTAAATAACAGCTTAAAAAACTTATTCCCAGTGTCTATAATAACTTACTGCAAAAAAATAGGTGTGAGCCCTTGCTCAAACCTATTTTTTTTAAACCTCTTGTACTGACACATTTTTATTGAACAAACTTAACAGCGAAAGAAAATTTTCTAAAGATATCGAAGAACCAAACAAGAAGTTCATGAAAAGCTTATATAGAACAACAAGCTTATGTAATTCACCTATTTCAGTACTAGTAGAGAACTATTATAATAATATTATAATCCTTACTAATAGTATAAAAGCGAAAGTGAGTTTGTTTGTTTGTTACCTCTTCACGCTTTAATGGCTAAACCGATTGTGATGAATTTTGGTACACAGATAGTTGGGACGGACATAGGCTAATTTTTATTTTTAAAAAGTGGGATGTGAGGGAGAAAGAGGGAAAAAAAAGGGAAAACTTAGCGTTGCTATTACAAATCAATAAGGCGCAAGAGGAACTGTGTTATCCCAAATTTAACGCGGGCGAAGCCGCGGGCAAAGCCGCGGGCGAAAGCTAGTTATAATAATAATTTACTGTAAATACTGTTTAATGTAAATTATTATTTGTGTTACAAAGTTCTTTTTACATTTATTTTTTTGTTAAAAATGCAACTAAATTACGGATTGACTACGAAAAATACGGATAGAATGATCGGTGGTCAAGTTTTTCGAAGAGATGAGAAACAAAATACGGTCGCGCGTAGGCCGACATTGCAAATACGGCAGGAGTATAAAATGCCAACGTGACCTTTTGCTACCTCGTGTTGAACGAATACCAATTATGTAACATCGGTGTTTCTTTTTTTGCGAGAATTGAGTACACGAATAATTACGTATTTTAATAAACATGTTATTTGATTTCATGAGCAAAGAATTTCCGTCACGCGCAGTGTTGAAAAGTCAGACATGTTAGTATATGGAAGGTAATTATATTCTTAATGGCCTAGTACGTATTTAATTAAATCACAGTCATTTAAGCACACCAAGGTATTTTAATTAAGAAATGTCCACGTTCCAACTCCAGTGATTTTTGTTACTATCAGAAGTAAGTACACAATTTGTTCCTGCGAAGTGTATTTATGCTGTTATTCTGATGCAAAAGGTATTTTGCTTTAAAGGTTTATCATAATTTACGTTATGTTGCGTTTTTGCATGAAAAAGTGACAAACACGCTTATTTTTCAAACATACTTTAGTAATTTCCATAAATAACATTTGAATGCCTGCAATATCTTCAGTTTATCCATAGTCGTGGTGTGTGCAAATGCGTCGAAATATTGGATATTCAAAATGAATCATAAACATGGTAAAGTGGAGTGATAGTCTAGTTCAGAGATGGCGAACCAACGGCACGCGTGCCATTGACGGCACGCGACATAACGAATTGGGCACGCAAACAATTTTAATCATATTTTTATCTTCCTATCATTTTTTAACTCTCCGGAGCGATTCATTATTTTCAGAGATGAATAAAATTAATTCGCTTACAAACCGTTTGGCGATGACTCTACTAGTCAGTAAAAAAAGTTTCGAATTGATAGTAATTATTTTCCTAATACAATCACTTAGTCAAAATTATTTGATGGCACGTCTGTGGCGTCATTCAACATTTATTTAGGTAAAATGGCACGTTGGTTCATCAAGGTTCGCCACCCCTGGTCTAGTTGATTGAAGTCGGACTGCTAAGTCACAAGTCTCAAGTTCGAACCCAAGGCATACACCTCTGATTTTTCGGATTCCTGTGCGTATTGTATAAATCACTCTTCGGTGAAGGAAAAAATCGTAAGGAAACCAGCATGTCTGAGAGATATTTTGCAGCGGCATGTTTAGCTAAGTTAGACGCCCATGGACGGCATAAAAACTTTGATACTAGATTAAGCAGATTGGTAAATTTACCGTTTCAAATGATATCAATAATGCTATTGACCATTCCATAAACTCATGAAGTTAGCTACGAAATCAAACATGGACATCACTTGTGTCCCCATTCTCTTCCAAATGCTACCATGTAACACGGTTAGTAATTTCATTCGGTGGGCGGTCACTAACGGGATTCATTGTCGGTTCGATCCTGTTCAACCTGTTGGTGATTTTTGCAGCTAAAAAATCAAGGACGGAAATTGTTCAAGACTCGAATGAGCATAATGTTTGGACATTGTAAATTTAATAAATAAATAACCACTTTTACATTAAAAGTGATGCCGTTTTTATTTTCGAATGGGAAATCATCAAATAACTAATAACATTATATAGTAATCATCAAATAACTAATAACATTATATAGTAATCATCAAATAACTCTGTTCCAGGAGCGGTTGGCACTCCCTCCGACATGAAACATGGATGGCCATGTTCCTCTTGCCTTTTATATCCCAGGGCCGCGATATCTTTTTCGAACAACTCGCAACCCCAGCAGGATGGATGCATTCTCTAAACAACTTTTATGGTTGAACAACCAATGTAATTGAAGACGACAAATAATAACATATTCTGCTACGACCATTCTCAGTTCAAAGCCAGCAAAACCTAAGTTTTCCGATAACTTATATCTTCTGGTCAACTTGTTATCCATCATTGAATAAGACTTAGTGAATATCCGCGACCTTCACGAAGTTGGGATACACGTAGACCAAAGAGGCCTTGTTGATATTTATACTGGATTTTTCTTTTTTAGGACTTATTTTGAGCTCGTGGCTTCGTCTGCGTGTTTCATACAATCTTTTACTTATTTCAATAATTAAGATCGTTTCTTTTTAATAACAAAGTGACATTTCTTTGAGTACTAAATTCAAAAATATTCGAATATCTTATTTTTGATATTAGACTGTTTAGCGAGGTCATGCCATTGTTTCTTCTTTAGTAGGTATGAGAAGACAAAGCTCGAGGAAAAAACAAATTAAATAATAGTTTATTTCTCGGAAGTGTCGAAAAACGTTGTTTGATTCACGTTAGAATTTGTCACTGCTGTTCTCGGCTCTATAATACTCTTGCTTGGTGGCTCGTGCGTTAAATTCGCCTTAGCTGCAATGACAAAGTTTCCTCTCTTGAATAAAAAATACTATTGGCGTGCTTTCTAATCATATATCGATACTATATATAATGTTATTTGCGTTATGCTGTTATGACATATTTGGCATCTATGCACTGGAATATTTTTTCAGATTTTTCCTAATGATAATGGCGTAGGTAATTAAACCTTTTTATATTTTGTATAATATACATTTTCTACCATTTCAAAGTTTTAACCTAATTTTGACGTAGTTCGTCCCACGCACTAAGAGTGCTTAGCAAAGCAATAAATCGTTAGACTTTTCTAAAAACGGACTTAGTGCTTGGACCATCGATATGTAGAACAAGCTTTACCTTTCCTCAAGGTTGATTCTAAACTCGCCGTCAGTCCTCCACAATTACATCACGATGATGTAAATTGAAACTGTAGTGATCTAACTAATTAATGAAGGCAGTCGGTTGATCTATTATTGCCTGTAAGCTGAGCAGTATGCCTAACATCATTAATATTCCGTTTGAGCCCAAACACAGCCACTGTTACTCTACCATTGAGATACGCACCGAATTATATAAATATTTGATGAATAGCTATTTATATTATTCCGCTTTTCAAGGTTCAATTCTAAAATAAGTGCAGTGAAATTCCGCACTAATCTTCTCTGGTGTCCAAGTGAGTTAAAGCTATACAAAAATAATTCAATATTTGTTAAAAGATTAGCCCTAGCTAGGCTGCGAAGCGTGGTTACAGTTAGATTACAGGGAGCTAGCTCGTGCCGGTTTCTTGTGTCGCATCACAGAAAAAAGCAAACGTGTTGACAACAATTGACTGCTGCGCTGCGTGTCGCGGGATCGATTTTCGCACGGAACAAATATTTTTGTGGCCTACAAATTGTTGTTTCGGGTGTGGCTGTTTGTGCATGTGAGTTTAAATGTTTATAAACGCACCCACGATACAGGAGAAATTCCTAGAATGGGACAAAGATTAAAAAAAATAAATTATTCCATAACTATTGTTATTAATTATGATTATATTTTATATGTGAATTAATTATAATTCCATTCTTATAATTAAAAAAAAATTAAAGTAGTTTACTATTTTGACTTTTATAAATACTTCTGTGTTAACACCTAGTTATATGTGCATGTACCTAGTTATACGGTCTCCTATAATTGAAGGAACACACTTAAAAGAACCTATTGTATTGTGTATTAAAATGATCCTTTTTTGGAGATATAAATAAATATTATCGAACCAATTACTCGGACTTGTTCCTACACCTAACGATGAGGTGGACGATAGATCACTCTTAAAATGCATGTACTTACGTCAACAAAAAGACTACAGCAACATAGTACAAAAGTACAAGGCCATTTATCATGAATAAAGAACTAACATCAAAAGTCTGAATCGCGCTATTATAGTTAACCGTGACTTAATTCTTCATATAAAACCCAACAGCAACTGTCGGGTAACCAGCAGTAGCCAGCACTATAGCGCACCTAATGGTAATCATACAGCAACCACACACATAAGCGCGCGTAATAATACGGGCACCGCAGGCTGTAGTCAATTAACGGCAACCCGCAGGCAGATCTCGTATTAACAGGCCAAAGCAACCGCTGCCAAAGGGTAATGTCCTGCAACCGACTGTCGTGTCCCCTTGTAAGTCCATCGATCGGCTAGTACCCCACCAAACACAACACCTGTATGCTCGGAGGATTCTGTCTTTTCAATAGGTTATAAAAAACTTTATACAATGTTCATAATCCTCATATATCTGGATTTCATCACCGTAATAGCTGAAAGATCCCCAAGCATCGCTACATTAACGTGTAATGTACTGAAATGATAATTCAGATAGGAAGTCGCTCCATATAAAATACTGGTATTCATCTGCATCTGGTAAGACTGGAAGCCGACCCCAACATAGTTGGGAAAAGGCTAAGCTGATGATGTACTGAAATGATATGACATGTTTCCATGTCGGGACATTTTAAGTCATCCTACTTATATGATAAAAGCGAACGTTTGTGAGGATTTATGTAAGTTCATGTATTAGCTTGTTGCTCTTTCACGCAAAAACTACTGAATGGATTTTGATGAAACTTCACAATAAATAACTTAGATACATATCAGAATAACACATAAGCTACAATTTATAAAGATATTATATTGTACATTCTATCACCACTCGAGTGAAACCGTGGGACGCAGCTAATCTAATATAATAAATTCTTGTATCGCGGTGTTTTTTACCAAACTCCTCAAAAACGGCTAGAATCGGTCAACATCAATTTTTCACACCCCTAAGCGATAAGGGTGGCCTAAGCAGCGGGAGAAACTGTCATTAAATAAGTATTTAAAATGTATGTATCTATGAACTTACGCTCTATAGTTACTTTAACGCTCTATAGTTGCTCTATGGTTACGTAACCTAGAAATAGCTTTGGTCAGTCCTATAAGTGACCTATAAGTTCCTTGAACCCGTTTTACTCAAACAGTTTTAGTAAAATAAACTGCAAATATACTCTCAAAAGTGCCTAAATAGAACATTAACATTATAATTTTGTGGTTCCAAACAAAAGTTTTAATACACTTAAATGTAAGTATACCAACTAAAGTAAGTATGTTCTAACGAAACACGTAAAACTACGTTTTGACATTCGAGTTTAGTAAACTAATTTATTACTTTAACTAATGATATGAGGTGTGTCGACGGGTATTAAATTAAATATGAACAACATACAACTACTTTGTTTACTAAATAATCGTAATACTAGCTGTCCCAGCGGTTTCAGCTGCTGCTAAGTTAGGGGCATGAAAAATAGATGTTAGCCGATTCTCAGACCTACCCGATATGCACACAAAATTTTGTTCAAATCGGTCCAGCCGTTTTGGAGGAGTACGGGAACGAAAATTGTGACACAAGAATTTAATATATTAGACTAGCGGACCTTACAGACGTGGTCCTGCTTTTGTGGGCTCATTTGTAAATCTAAACCATCCAGTTCGCCACACAAACGCATACAACAAATTCATTCATATCGGTCCAGCCGTTTAGGAGGAGTTCAGTGACATACACGCGTACAGCAGATTAGAGATTTGTAATGCTTTTGCTAAGTGCTCTCGCTTAGTATATCTTCTAAGTTTCAGACTTCGTAAATCACGTTTAATTGTCTAGAAGAGACTTGACCAAGTAGTTTTCAATTCATGTGTTGGCTCTCAGACTTTGAAGTTTCCGATAGCCAAAGTATTTATAACAATTATCAAATATTTGGGAATGACAGCTATGCCCAACTAAACGGAGGCTGACGGAGCTAATCAACAAAGGTACGAGACACAAATTAAAGCTAAATGTATGCTTAATTTAACTCATATGCTACAGTAGCTGTAACTACAGAATCACATACTACTGCGTTACAATTTCTTTTTTTTAATTAATTTGTCAAACAGTTTTTTTGTTATATATACAATATTTACTCGCCTAACTTTACATTAGGTGATTTGCGCTCGTTTCTTAAAAGTACATCCATATCATATAACTTATTTTGGACATTTTTCCAGCTGATTTAAACATCGACATTTTTAATATGGCCTTTTTTTCGTCTGCTAGATGTTTATTCTCTTTCTTAAATAATATTCCCTCACCAGGATGAGTGGAGGCGTTGACATTTGCCTAGCAGTGGGTTGGCTACACCTACACTGACTTGTATGAAGTAATATTACTAGGCAGGATGAATAAACAAAATACGTAGCCACCTAACTGTTTTATTTGTATTAACACTAATTTTTGCCCACGGCATCGCTCGCATTTAATTCGGGGTAACACAGTTCCCCTTTCCTGACTTGCAGGTACTTGTAGTTCTTTAGCGCCTTATTTATTGTAATAGCAAGGCAAAGTTTTCCCTTTTTTTCCCTCATTCTCCCTAATTTCTCACTTTAAAAAAAGTTAGCCTGTGTCCGTTTCCAGGGTCTCAAAAAACTGTGTACCATAATTCATCAAAATCGGTTTAGCCATGTAGCCGTGAAGACGTAACAAACAAACTCACTTTCGCTATTATAATATTAGTAAGGATACGGATAACATCATTCCTTGATCACGAAAAGTTTAGTTGCCATGTATTTGTATAACTCCCACGTTGCCCCAGTTATATTCAAGTGCCATCTAACAGGGAACTTGCTTTTTGCTATCAACCATGTTACTCAGAATTGCTTGATGGAAAAACCCAATAACACGCTGAGCTAAGCTAAGCTGAGCTAAGCTGTATGACAAATAATATGAAAAAGATTCCCCTTTTTTTAATAAAACTTGCAACTGGCGATCTTTTAGGATTACCATGAAAAGCTTTGCCAAATGTAGAAATTTTTAAATAGACCGTTATTATCGTCATCTGGGCGGCAAGGGTGGCTTTAAAACTCAGACACTAGGCACTAACTATATGAAAACAAAAATGGGACTTCAATATAATTGGCAAAACGTATAATATTTTAATAACAAGTATAAGATACACCTCTGTCTTCTCCTACGAATTTATAGGCGTGGTATTATACTCTAGAAGATTTCACACCTACAGATAATTTTTAATATTTCATGTGCACTACAAAATATATAAACTTTTTAAATATTTTGAAACGACTGTTTCACTTTTAAGGGTCTTTATAATTGTAGAATTTACTAAGATATTTCAATAATATCTTACTTGTAAGTTCTTAATTTTGTTTTTTTCCTGTCATGTTATTTGGTTCATTAATATTTGTATGCCTTCCCGGCAAAACACAGCGCCCTTATTTTTGTGTTTACTTTTATGTAAATACATATGTTTCACAAATAAAATTCTGATTCTGATATTAAACAAAAACCAGTAGATACCATGTTTCTTGTAATATTATGATAATCAGTATTTCCACCCCCAGACTCTCTTGAGGGTCGAGCCGAGGTATTTAATCGAGTGTGACTGCATCACGGGCAACGCCGGATGTATTCGTATTATTCACTTCAATTTTTTATATCATCATTATACTTATTTCCCTTGGGGAATGGAAGTAATCAGTTTGGCGTCTTCTGACTGAGAATTTTCAGTAACGATAGTGTTATATTATTTTCATACTAGCTTTTGCCCTCGGCTTCGCTCGCGTTAAATTTGGGGTAACACAGTTCCGGATTTGAAGGTACTTGCTACCCGTAGTTTTTGCCCTAGCACCTTATTTATTGTAATAGCAAAACTAAGTTTTCCCTTTTCTTCCCTCTTTCTCATTCAATCTTTTTTTTTAAATTAGCCTGTTTCCCTCTCCAGAAAATTCATCAAAATCGGTTTAGCCATTTAGGCGTGAAGACGTAACAAACTCACTTTCGCTTTTATAATATCAGTAAGGATTCGTAATACTAAATTTTGTTTTAATTTTCTGCCTGTCAATTATTTAACCTACACTTTTGTAATACTTAACCATTTCAAAACCTACTAGCTGGAGCCCGCTGCCCGCGTGACATCAAAAATACTATCCTATGTGTTATTTCAGATTATAATCTACCTCTTTGCCAAATGTCATCAAGATCCGTTCAGCCGTTTTGACGTGAAATAAAAACTTTTACAGCTCTAAAGTGATCTTTTTATAGTTGAATAAAATTGTCAGAGGATGTTGGTAAACATTTGGAAATGTTTTATAATGTGAAAGATATCTAAAATTGTGTTGTTCAATCAACTTTCTCGAAAACTGGTTCTTATTATTGCATCACGATTAGCTTCAACATGCAATGTACTTCATCCTATTTTTTCTTATTTAGCAAAACAGGGGCATTTATTTAAAAAAAAAACCGACCAAGAACGAGTCAGCCTCGTTCAAACGTTCCGTACAAACTGCGACATAAACAGCCATATCTTTTGACTTTGTTAACTTAGAGAGTTTAATTTTTTACAGTACAAAGGGAACTCAGAACTGAGTATATAGTTTTAATTTCAATTTTCCTTTTAAGGTACGGAACCCAAAAAAAACATATGTGAAACAGGTAGATTTATTTTTAAAATAACGTTAACAACCACAAACTCCTGCTTGGGCCTCAGAGCGTTGTAGAAATGAATTTTGAATATCGATTATGAGTTCTTTATTACGTAGATATTTCGGCGCTTGACTTTACTGACACAACTGCCATCTTGTTTTTTCAAAATAATTTCCAACAGAAAATTTCACAAAATATGTTTTTTATTCAAGGTCCAAAAGAATCCTAAAAAACTGTTTGTCGAAACAAAATCGACGTTAATTGCAGAAGTTAATTAATTATGCGTGTGCTTCTAAGTAATTTTTGCACTTATATTTTATCGTGTAATTTTAAAAGAAATTTAATAAATAAATAAATTGAAAAAAAAAGCTAATTAAAGTATTTATATAAATTAATAAAAAACGTGGTGATTAATTTGTTAACTACGACAGTCATTTTATTTTATTTTATTCGTTACGTCCAAAATACGGCAACATGTTAAATTCTGGATTTAAGTACTTAAATGAATTTAAATTGATTTAAATCCTTCGTTCGTTTTACTAATACTTTAAGTTTGTTTTCACATTAAAATATGGTTTGTTATCAATATTTAGTTCACGTCTAACCTCGACTGAAATATTAACCTTTGTCACCCCTGTCAAAGGTTGGTGACCACTGGCACAGCCCTCTGTCCGAACTATGAAGATGAATCATTAACCATGCCACTATCAGCTGACGTGATGGGGTTTTAAAGGCAATGTTATTTATTTCTATCTTTGAATAGCGGTTTCACCCGTTGCTTATCTCCGAAGTGTCACAATTTTATACAGGTTTCCTCAATAAATTAGCCATCCATCACTAAAATAATTGTTTGATTCGATTTTGTTATTCCTGAGATTAGCGCGTTCAAAGTGTCGCAGTTTCGATCCCCGCACGGAACAAATATTTGTATGACCCAGAAATAGTTCCAAGTCTGGCTGTTTATGTATGTGAGTTTAAATGTCGATACAGGAGAATTTCCTAGAAAGGAACGTAAACAGTATAGATTTCCAGTATAAATGTGCAACGGTACGAAATAAGTATCCTCTACGTACTATGTACCAATGCAAATGATGGCTATTTGGTACTTCATTCATATGACTTATGAAATGAATGAAAAGGCTAAAAGAGGAACCCCAAATAAATTGGGATAAGGTTAAGAAAATGGCGATGTTATGATACCATGCTGTTTTGTCAGCCTCATATTGATCATCCTTCCACGTTAAATATGATAAAAAATTAAAACGTAGTGATCCGAAACGCTGATCGACAATGATACAGCAGCATACTTCATGGCAAGTCTTTTACATCGACTCAGCTGGTAGTACCAACATGTAAACGTTTTCAATGTTTGAACTACCTATTCTATTTTTAAATGCTATCTCTATATGTAACCATGATCAGTAAGTCATCTAGCCAATATCAGCTAGTATTCGAACATAGAAAACGTTGATCTATTATTAAAAAAAAAGGGTTCATAGATTATAAAATTTTGGGGACAGTCATCTCTCACTATATTTTCGTCCTACACATTAACCAAATAGAAGAAGAAATACTATCTTTTGTTAGGTAGTCATTATATTTAACGCCTCTCCTACCACCATTAACCCAAAGTGTTTTGTTTACAGTGGTCGACAATGAAAAAGTTATACCTCCAACTATTGTGTTAAAATAAACAGTTCCATTTCCAAATGACTCAACGAATTTAGTCATAAAGTTCCTAAATGTCGAAACGGATCGATGTTCTGTCTAGAAGTATGGTAATTTATGATTTTATTTGTACTGTGAACCAAACGGTTTCAACTTACTTATTTTATTCCAATACTGGTCTAGGAGAAGATCCACATTTGATTAACTTGGTTTTGCGGGTAGTATGCAGATGCATGGTTGCGTGGTGGCGGGTAGTGGCAAAAATAAAAAAGCTTGAACGTTTTTGAATTCTTGAGCCTCCATTCTTGATGCTGTAGAACTCAAGAACTCCAAACAAAGGATGTAGTCCTTAATTTTACCGATAGTTGTAAAGTATGGCCTAACTACGTAAACACCTAAACACATATTGTTAGAATATCATTCTTCAAATGCTGCAAACAGATCGTGAAACACAAGACTTACTCTTCTAAAACATCATATTTTGTCTCAATTATTTCCACACTAAGCGCATTAAGCTTGTACATATTCACATAGAGATAAGTTCTTTATGGTTGATAACAGGAAAAATACTACCCTCTTTTATTCAAACGATTTTCAAGAAAAAATAATATCGCCAAGACGCCAAGGACTCGAAAATCAACCCCCGAAACTAATTACAAAATGAAAACCTTAGCTGAAATAAAATTGAAATGAAATAAGTATTAGAAAATTTAAATTGAAACCGATATAATGGAGCAAAAGTAAATTACAACAAGCAATTAGTTTTAATTTCACTGGGCGTAACAAATGACGACATAAAACACGCGTACTTAGATAATTGCGTACGATAACAAATTATACGGCGCCTTACTTTGTGTGTAGACAAATTACGGACAAACTAAGTACAAAAGAGTATGATAACTAAACAGCAAAAACGATGCAAAAGATAAAAATCCAATCACAAAACTCACCAACTGTCGAAGCAGTTGAAAGACCCACAACGGTCCGTCAAGTCCGTGACAGGCTTATCTCACGCCGATAATCTCAAATCCATTGCAATTAACACATTAAACATGACATAGAGTTATAAGATAAACAGTCAGAAGTATGAATAGCATGAACATTTTGATTGTCACTGCACTGAATTTGAATGGAACGTTCGTTTGAGGTTCGTTCAAGTTGAACGGAGTGGAAAGTTAGCGAGGGGCGCGCGGGCGTTCGGCGCGGTCGTCGGGAGCACACTGAGAGGGATGCTGCTCGTTGCTACGATACGACACCCATCGCTACCCCCCTGCGGCCGCCGCCCTGTGAGCGCGCAACCTAGTTTTACGTATAACTGCTACTGTCTGCGTAATAGCTCTTCAGCAATTTCCTGATAAAATGCTTTTGATATGCTATTTGTGTGTGATTGAAATGTTATTGGAATCGATCAAAATGGCCGTTTGGATGAATATCACGGACGCATTACGTGTGGGAAATGTATGAGAATGATGATGGGGACTCAAGAGAGTCAACCAATTTGGTAATGTGGACGGAGTTGATTCAGTTCGCGTTCTATTTCAAAAATAAATTTCGTATTTTAACACAGTGGATTATATGTCATCCTCTTTCGTTTATTGCAGTAAAAAAATCATTGATTCAAAATAGATTTAAAATATAAGTATTTTTTAACGACCAGATTTTTAACAAATGTTGAGATTTTCTCATAATATCAATAGTAAACTAACAAGTGAGTATCGTCCATCGTGACTACGATGCAATGAGCAACACTTCTGTCGCCGAGATTGCGTGAGGAAAATCGGATTGTGCTCAACGTAAATAAATTGAGAAAAAAAGGACGTACCTTCAATATAAGGTTGATACCGAAGTATAGAGATGGTATACAATAGGTAGGTAGTAGAATTATGCCGACCGTGCGTCTGATAAGAAAAAGGATAGATTGCAGGAGGAGAGGGAGAGTTTCATTTATATATATTTCAGAAGGAGAGTTTTCATTTATATTTCAGGTACTTTTTGTATTGTTTTTAAAAAAAAAATCTAAATTTTGGTTTGGTTCCTATTTATTTTATACATTGTACAATAATTGATTTTTGTTTTCATTCTATGTCTTTTTTATGGTATACTTCGAGCCTAACTTAGTGTCAGAGTATTTTAACCCTCCATGGGCCTCTGACGTCGGGTTTAAGATGGCGTCCAGATAATTCTCTCAGTTTAGCTGGTTTCCTCACGTTATTTTTATTCACTAAAGCACTATTTTTTCAAAGGTTCAAAGGTTCAATTCGATTGGTTTACTTAATGAAAAGACAATATAATTACACTAATATTATAAAGGCGAAAGTTTGTATGCATGTATATATCTGCATGCTGGACGGATTTGTATGAAATTTGGTATGTAGATTTCTTTACCTTTGGATTAACACGTAGACTTTTTGTCCTGTTCTGAGATAAAAACTAGTAAAATATAATTCGGGGTCGTGATGGTCCAGATATTAAGCGCCTCTCCTCTCATGCATGAGTTTGTATAATGTGACTTTTCAATTCAAAAATTCTATTTCTAAAGTTTATTTAAGACATCACGGTGAAGGAAAACATCTTGAGAAAACCTGGATTTATAATTAATATAAGACTGAAATCACCAACTCATCTAGAGCAAGAGTGGTGATCAATGTTTCTGCCTTCTCTGTATGCAAAAGGCAGAAACATTAATCACCACACACAAAGAGGCCTTTTCTCATAAGAAGGAGCCTTTCTTTTCGGATGGGAAATCATCAAATAATTTCCGAGATCTGCGCGGAACGGGGGGAGAGACAGACTTTTACTGACTAAAACCCAACCATGTTCCTTCTTTTGGCCTTTATCTTCCAGAGCTGCGAGTTCCTTCAAACAACTCGTCACCCGGATGAGAAGAGGCCTTGGGGCACTTATAAGCTGGTATTCAAATATAATTATATCAGAACTTCATAACTATAAACAACACGTTTACACAGTGTTCAACTATATACATATCTATGTATTAACATACATATACACACAAGAAGTTCTACATATTATGTAGAACCTCTTGTGTGTATTCTGGTATCCTATGGTATATAACAAGGGTTTATCAGTTCATCTCAATTGAGTTAGCATTTCTAAAGTCTATGTACCGAACATAACATGCTCTTATGTACTATATTTACATGTTGAGTGTAGAATTCGGATTCACATTGAGATAATTAAGTTTTGTAATTAAGAGACACGATTTGAAGGTGGTGGTGACATTTTTTGCTGAAATATCTGGATAACGCCGCATTCATTTGTTATTAACCTGGAAATCTAGTTCCGAAGTAAAAGGGGAGAGGTGCACTTTTGATTAAAAACGTTGCTCAACACTAGGAATTTCTCCTGTATCGTGGGTGCGTTTACAAACTTTTAAACTCATATACACAAACAGCTAGACTCGGACCAACTATCTGTAGGCCATACAAATATTTTATATTTTATTTTTTTCGTGCGGGAATCGAACCCACGACACGCAGCCCAGCAGTCGATCGCACAACCACAGCGCCAACCGTGTCGTCGACCAACAATTATTATAAAGAAGTAAATAGGAACGCTTTTAGACTTAGTTTAACAAACAAAATCTGATAGACTGAGTTCTTGCATATTGTGATATTAGTTTATTATTTCTCTTGTTTAAATGTTTGGATTTAGAATAAATAGTACTAGTACGAATGCAATTTTTATTAGTATTTATTTTTTATTTTTCAATGTCCATATGCCAGTCTACGCCGAAACATGTTAGATCTTATATAAATATTATATAAGACCTAAATGTATCACCTTTTTACATAAATAAAAGTTATTTTCTTCTATTCAATAATTCTGATAGATAGATTAAATAGACAGTTTTGAAATATAAATAAGATTTAAAAGCAGTTTTTCAAGCTCTGTTTCTGTTAAATATTTCGAAACTATCGTTTAAGTATACAAGGAAAGCAGTTTTTTTTTTTTTTAATTATTGTTTCTGGTATAAAAATCAAAGATCGGACAGTCCTCAGTGATCATTAAGTTTTGCCCGGACTTAATTGGAATGAATATGTTGCTTTTTTGCGGATATAGGAAATCATGAAATTACTTCCCCGCTCTGGGCGGAGCGGGGGGAGCGTCAGACATGTCACCCATATTGCTTCTTTTGCCCTTTATGTTCCGGGGCCGCGGTAGCTCTTACGAACAACCCGCCCAACGGTCTCTAGTTTGAGTACTGTTTTCAAGAAATTGGTCGAATTTCCGTCAGTATACTTAGATACTCTTTTTTTTATTTGTGCCGAATACTAGAAAATCGTCCATTAGTATTAATTTATCGAATTCATCTTCGTCGTGTTCTTTATCTTGCAGGTGTCGACCAGGAGATCTGACTGATAAGACGTTTCATCTATCTTCGTCGATACTGGCTTCAGAGGTGCTCGTCGCTCTTACAAAGTTTATTTAAGACTGAAAGTTTTTTTAAGATCATCTTGATAATATTGGTTGAGAGTTTTCATCTTGGTACCACGCATTTATCGCTATCAATAAAATAATAATAAATGAAAGTTGTCCCTTCCTTTGTTGTTGTACTTTTCTACAAACTTAATGGGTTTTCTAGTATCTTGATTGGTATATATAATAACAAACATTCTGAATGAGTGTTACGAATGAATATTATAGTCTAATTCTAACTATATTGCTATGAGTTTCAAACAATATTTAATGCCGGTAACAGATAATAACATTAAATACCGGCCAAGTGCTAGTCCAACTTGCGGACCAAGGATTCCGTGCATACTCACGACATATTTTTTGACAGCGTATACGTAGAGGGTTGATTTTTTCACAGCTGCAGGGACCTACAGACTTGAGCATACGGTTTTAATTCTTGCTACCACCACACGTTTTGACCTAAAGGATCTTTACACAACAAGGTGATCCTATAAGAGTTCTGTTTTTTTTTCCTTTTGAGCTGTCTAAACCTAACAAAAATGCCTTACCAACTAAAGGCAATGTCCCAAAACCTCTTAAAGTCTCAAAACAATAAATAGCCCGCGACAAGTTGCTAGGCTATTGTAACGTATAGTCGACAAGTGCTATAATAGCCAGCGTTTCTCAACCTCCTCATAAAGCACTTGTGTGAAATGGCAGCCGGCCAACTTGTACGTAATTGAAATACTAATCTGCTTACCGAACGCTATCGAAATAGCTGTTTCTTGTGATTTTAGTTTGGTATTTCTTGGGAATTTTCGTATGCCAGAAATAAGGCATTTTAATTAGCTAAAGGGTTTTATATTTTCCAGTTACTTGAAATGTTAAGTGCTAAGTAGATCTAGGATCCCACTCAGCAACCAGTGGGAGACAGAATGGTGTAATGTGAATTGTCATCTGATGTTTTTCCTCTATCGTTCTGTAGGTACCTCAAAAGGTACCTTTATAGGATAAATTCGTTGTTCATCTGTATATCAAGACCGGAATGTCAGAAACGCGTTGAAGTATTAAGTTTGGAATTAAAACCATATCTTAAAGGGTGTGGTCTCTTGGAGCTGTGAAAAAGTCAACCCTCTAATGCCCGGGCATTAGAGGGTTGACTTTTTCACAGCTTACGAGTCAGCAAACGAGTCGTTTTTGTTTATTGGAACCGGTTCCAATAAACGAAAACGACTCGTTTTGCTTACGGATAGTTGTATTTTGACATAAGTTCTATGAGACTTACTAACTTACTTGAACGGGGCGTAAGTCTACGCAGTCAAAAAATATGGACGTCCGACTCGCACTTTGCCCGGTTTTTTTTAATATTAAGTAGGCATGGCCGCAACTCGCCCGATGTAAAGCAATGACGAGGCCTAAGGTGGAGCATGTATGTATTTTCTCCGATCATCCCCATGAACCAAAACCATGATTGCGTCAATGGGTAAATGTATATTTTATGTATTGCTCGCTTTGAAGTGGTTTGATAACTGTTGGTAGCTACCGGGATAAAAAGTAATATATTTATTTATAACAACACTGCTAACTTTACAGGAAATAATCCTAATGCGGTAGCGTGGTCCTTAATTAAACTAACTTATAATATAATTATAACTATCCTAAATAACATAACACATACAACATTGTTTTTGTGAATTCATTATATATGTGTTTATTCAGAGCAAAACCTATTTAATATTATCCCAATTGATCCCGATGTTTGAGCGTGAAGAATTAACAAACATACACAGTTACATACAAACTTTCACCGATCAAAATAGTAGTTATTGGACTGAAAGTTTTGTTGGAGTTAATATTATTCTATTATTTTTCAATTCTGTATCTAAATGGAAACCTTACAGTTTAGTAGGTCTAATATACTGTAGTGAGATGACATAAGGTAGATAATAGTAGTCATCATTACTGTTTGGCTTCAACATTGTTATGAATATAGAGCTAGCTAATTGGGTCTCGCAATGTAAATGCATTAGTGTAGAATAACATGTTGTGTTGACATGCACACAGATTTGTAACGAACCGTACCTGTAAAAGCATTGAATCATGCTTCATTTGAAGCGCTTTTAGACTCACCTTTAAAATTAAGTAATAAGTATATTGAACATCAGATATTTGTGAAAAAAATGAGAAAGAATACAGCGTACTCTTTTTTTTCTGCGCTATAAGCTCGTCAATCTTACTAATATCATATTATAAATACGAAAGTTTGTGAGTATGGATGTATAGATGTCAAAATGGCTGAACGGATCTTGATGAAATTTGACACACAGATAGATTATAATCTGGAATAACACATAGGATACTTTTTTTTTATTTTAGGGTACTGTTTTACCCTCTTAGATGTTTCTATGTTAAATGATTTAAATAAAATAAACGACCCAAATTCTTTTTGAAACAATCGATATCGTTTCAATAACAACACATACTAGAAGAATCAGTTAATTGAGTGATTATTGAATTAAAATGAAATAAAAGGCCTTCTGAAGAACTTTGCTCCTTATAATAACCATTCCTTTCGTTTCAGGTGACTTTCGCAATTTACATCACATACGATCTTCAGGCTTGTCGAACTTTTGAAGTAGGTACTATTGGCAAAGTTTTCTGCTGAACAAAGAATGTTGACTGACGGGGAAGTAGGTTAGGGAAGTGAAAAGTGAATGGAATCGGAACAAAATGGAAATTATTATTTGAGTAAATAGATGGCTGAATGAGATTGGCCATCGGATTGAATCATTTATTTATTTATACCAACAATTAATTTCACTAATAATATCTTAAAAAGCATTTCATTCTCCAAAAAGTTGAATAGCTGCTTAATAAAAATCTGCTCATAAATCTGCTTGCTGCATAAATCGCTCAAATAAAATAGTGTACATGTCAAGTTTGTAAGAAAACTTTGCACAATATACTAAAATTCTTAATACTTATTATATTTAAATAATAAATAAATAATTTCTGAACAAAATTACATGTCAAGATCTAATTAAGTAACCCGCCTCTGACCATTCCTGGCGCAAAAATGCCCATAACACTTGCCGCATTTCCGCGTTGGATGGCAATGGACAACCTTTGCGCCAGAAACCGGCTGGAGCGGAAGTCACCACTGACAATGTTTAGCCTGTGCCCTAAGTCCTGAACAAAGTCCTTAGCGTCTTTACCCCAACTCCCCATGGTCTCCACTGCCATTGGCACAAAATGGTACAGCGGTTCCAATGGAGCATACTTCGACCTCTTCTTTGAAGCGGCATCTTCCGCAGCGGCTGACGGAGAGTGGACGGTGCGACACAGGTGGCTGGCGGCAACAGTGCAGACACATGTGGCGTCCCAAATTAGGCACTTACCATTTCTCCAGGGCACCAATGTCAGCCCGTCCGGCCTCTTTCCATCAGTTCTACTCAGACCCGGAGGTTCAAGACGGCAAGGAACGTTGGCCGACGTTACGTTGCACAATATAAAAATATATTTACATGTAGTATTAGTAAAAAATATTTAGTAAAGAAGAATATTGTGAATAAATTGAATATGGACAAACAGGAAATTAGTCCACGTTCTGCCAAAAACTTATGGTACTTATAAGTTCAGAAAGTTAAAAGACTATAAACTTGTCTATCGTTTTGCAAGTACGCTCTTAATTTTACAAAACGTTGCCAAATATGTATTTTTTGGAATAAGGTACTGAATTCATGGTAATCTATGAGGTGTTGTTTCTTCCACTCATTTTATGAAATAGATTCTGGCTGTAAAATAACTCTTAAAGGAACAGAAAAACTCTCGTTCTCTCCATCATTGCGATGATTTCGTTCTAGACTATACCTTACAGTTAGGGAGGTATAGAAGGTCAAAGTTTTCACTAACAAAAAACTAGTTTTGTGCCCCGTGCATCTTCCATGAGTATAATGTTTTAAATGAATAACATTGAGTTCCGTCGTAAAACATGATTTTTCATCCACAGACAGCTCGATGTTGAATTTATTATATTTTTTTAAATAAAACGTTGCCCCACGCTAGGAATTTCTCCTGTTTCGTGGGTGAGTTTACAAACATTTAATGTTACATACACAAACAGGCAGACCCGGAACAACTATCTGTAGGCTATACAAATATTATTTCCGTGAGGGGATCGAACCCGCGACACGCTGCGCAGCAGACGATCGCTCAGCCACTGCGCCAACCGTGTCGTCTGTATATAACGTTGCTACCATTGTTATCGATGTAAAAACGTACTTTGTACAGTCCCACTGCCTGGTAGAATTAAACGTTTAAGCATTCTTTGTTTTGGCTTTAACTCAACCGCAAAAAAAAAATTGGCCTAAGCCTATAAACAAAATCTATCTAATTTATTAATGCCAGAACAAACAAAAATCTCATACAAAACTGCTTCGTACACTTGTACACAAGTTCTTTGTTTTTTTTTTAAATGTCCGTTTATAAAGAATTTAATTACAAAAGTCAGCTGTCTGCGTTAGCATCTTGTCAAACAGTACCGACACTGTGTAAGCCAAAATTACGTAAGACGGATAGAAGGTTCCGCCAAAGTGACGTGTTTAAATGAGATTTTGATTGATCACCGATCGATTGGCCTCCCTCTTAGCTGAACTCTCCGTGTTTGGGCATGCAAAAATATGTACCGCATGGCTTGGATATTGCGTAGATGTTTGTTAAAACTTTATGGTTTGTTTATGGAAACTTTGCATTTTTTTACATAGTATATGGCCTATATAGGAAGTCAGAATAAACTTCTTGATATTCTGATGCAAGTAAAACGACTGGAGGAGGCTTTTTTTTATTGCTCTGGTCGGAGCTGAAGGTAGGGACAGATTTTTACTCAGTTAAACCCACCCATATTTCTTCTTTTGCACTTTATGTTTCAGGGCCTATCTCTAACGACTAGTCTTGAATTTTATTTTATGATGTTGACTAATTTTTTACCTTTTGTTTTATGTAGCCCTATTCTTGATCTTAATTTTGTCTAAAAGAGAGAGATGAGGTCAGCGATGGAACGAGCAACACCCAAGAAAAGCCTATAAGTCGCGGCTTGAATATTAAAAAAGAAACCGGCCTTTGTGAATTCGGGAACGCAGACGCAGGCGGGCCTTCTACTCCTTGGCTGAGGGCATAATAAAGGATGCTGCAAAGCGCTTCGTGAATGTGTGGAATATCGATAAGATATGGGTAATATATGGTGGGCAGTACGTCTGGGCTGGCTGAAAGAAATGATGAAATAAGCTAGTGTAATTCTAATGACTATTACCATTAATTGCTACTATAATAGAACAAGAACCTTTTAGCGAAAGGCAACATCAAAATTATAAATCCTTTTTGTCAATACGATTTCACAATGCCATTCCTGAATTATTATTTGTTAATAGAGGTTATAAATTATCAACATAACGAATTGCAATACTATGATTTTACACGCCAAATGACGTAAATGAATTTTTGTTTCATTGCACTTTCAATTCTATCTATCATACATTATTTCCGATTTTCAATTCTCATAATGAGCCCATATATTTTCATTGCCGTTTCGAATAAAACAACGACACTAAAAATAAAAGTTCATGCAATACCATACGCGATGTAAACTTCAATTCCGATTGTCACAATAGAATGAAACGAATTTGGTACTAACTTTTTATTCTCAACAATGTCCATTGCAATGGATGTCAGTTCAGCGACAGATGTTCTCTATTGATACTTTAGTCTGCCAATTCCGATAGATATTCAATTTATTTTCGTCAACGATAAAAGACAATATGCATAAATGTTAGGCATATTCATGAACGAAGGTATAAATTGTTGTTGATCAAACGTAAGCAGCTTGTTTGTATAACGTTTTTACTGATTTACGCGCCTTCTCTGTATTAGTAAGCCATGTGTTTTCATGTCCATGAGTGTGACAAAACATGATAGTTAACTCCTCATACAGGTAGTATATGTGTACGATGAAGTTCATAAAATCATTCACTTGCCCTTGGACGTGGGAACGCTGCGCTACGCAATATTTACATTGTAATTATGAGCTTCAATCATTCTCCTAAAAGTACTTAAGTGAAGGCGATGCCAACTCTCCTTAGAAAGCAAATTGATGATCGCGCTTATGACGTTTATTAGACGAGAAGCGTAGGCTGCTACGCCGTAGCGAGTGGATACGCTAACAGAAAGTGACGGGCTGATTTTATACGTAGCTAAGAACTAAAATTTTAGCTAATTAGTTATATTTGTTTCTTTTTGGACAATGTTTTGAACATGTATTGTTAGCGTTTGTGTCTAGAATATTTGTCTAATGTTAGTGATTATGTCAGTTCAAAAACTTATTATTTGTTTTTCGCCTCGGCTTAGTTTATACGCCTGTCAATACATTCATTCACAACAAAATACATTTTTATGTATCAAACTTCAATAAATTTATAGTGCTAAGGATCTTCAGGATATTTCCTCAATGATACAAAATAGATTTAAACTAGAGCCATGCTTGACCGCACGTCTTGCTCAAGGCTTATTCCGTGCAAGGCGTTCGACTAGCGTGCACTACGTCTTGTACTTATATATTATGTGGATTGTTCAGGAGCTAGTAATACAGAAATATGGATCGAGTATGTCATACTACTTATTTTGAATAAGTATCACCATTTTACACTTTTGGATAAAAGGCCTCTTCACTATTTTATTTTAATATAAAATTAATATTATACTTTGCCCCAGTTCGTATTATTGCTAAGACTGTTTGGTTCTGACGCAAAATGTCAACACGACTGCCAAGGAACGAATGTCAAACACCTCCTTTGCAGAACGTTAACTTCGTAAGATGTCTACTTTCTCAAAAATTCGAGGCATATATGTTATAGAAAGTATATAACATAAAACCTAATAATGTGGGTTCCCAAGCACATCTTGATATTCATAGGTGAAAAGAAAAAGAGCCACTATATTCTTTGCAATAGTAACGCAGATATTATTAGATATCCCAAAAGAGAATGTATTTCTTTGATATTAGCGTCAGACAAGTGGCAATCGCTGTTAAGCTATTTTGGCCCTTTTTAACTTTTAAGTAAAAGTGAATAAATAATCTAATAATAATTTATTTTGATTAATAGACACAACTAGGTTAGCAGGAGTAAGGACATGGATAGACGTAAAATATACAGTAATCAATGACAGTCATACCTGGATACCATATTTCACATTTCACACGCAAGCAACTCTTATTTAACAAAATATCTTCACATCAGTTTCATCGTCCTCCATGAACAATTTACTCCACGTATCATACATAATACATCTACAAGTTCGGATAGGCAACGTAGCAAGGACATGCAACAGAGATACCAGGTTTAATTGAATTTCTTGGCGAGGGTATGAAGCATGCCACCGAGTGTTTACTTTGGGAGACAAATTGGAGGCCTTCTACTATCTAATTAGGCCTCCACGGAGATAGTGCGAAGTTCACCTGAGATAGATGATGTTAGGAAAATATTGGAGATATGAAATGTGTATTTAGGCACGCAAGGTGAACTTAGAGGACCAACGAAACTTTTTTTTTAACGTTGTCCTACACTTGTAATTTCTCCTGTATCGTGGTTGCGTTTACAAATATTTGAATTCACATACATAAATAGCCAGATCCGAAACAACTACCTGTAGGTCATTGTATAATAGGTAGGTGTCCGCAACGCCACGTCTATCAAAGGCGCGTATTTTGCGTACTTACGTATCTGTATTTCATACAAATATTTGTTAGTTCGGGGATCGAACCCGCCACACGCAGCACAGCAGTCGAGTTGCCACCGAGCCGTCAATAAAAGTTAGATATCTTTTTTGAAGGGAATTAACAGAACTATTTGCATTACCTTAGTTTTAGAAATTGTTTATCAAATTGCAAAGAGGAAGTTATGCTATGATTCGATCAAGGGTGTAATTGTTGTTTTGGTCAAAAATTCGAACAGTGATTTTGAATGAATATTTTTACCGTAAAGCCAAGGAAAGGATGGATAGATTGTGTGATCCATGATGTAAAGGAAATAGAGTATAAGATAGCGTGACGATTGACAGGGGAAAATGGAACAAAAACATTTTGCGCCGACCCCAAATAACATGGGACAAGGGAAGGAAGAGATTTTATTTATTTATCCTTCTTACAACTATCATTAGATGTAAAACATTGCAGTATTTTATTGACCCTGTTACCGCTCAAAACAGAAAAAAAACCAGCCATGTGCGAGTCAGACCCGTGCTCTAAAGGTTCCGTACAAAGCGACATAAACAGCCATATCTTTTAACAGCGGAGACTTAGCGGGATGATTTTTCACAGCTCTAAGGGACTACAGATTTTATGTATATGGTATTCTTGATATCCCCGAGCGTTCCCGAGATAAAGGGCCTTGACAGACACGCAGACTCTCACTGTTTATTCTTGTTTCACTTTCTATGAGTTACTAGTATATAGAAAATTCCAAAATATAATATTACTGCTTAGCTCGATAGTATTGCTACAAAATGAAGAAAACGAGCAACAGTACTCATATCGAAAGCGCCTGCGGCAATAAAAACCACATTAAATTATAATCGATCGTAAATACACGTTGACCTTTACGTTTTATATCACACAGTTGATATTTTACGATGTACGGATAATGAGACAAACAAGTTACGCTAAAATATAAGAGAATTTTTGAATTGCACCTGAAAACTCGTAAAAATGATTCCACAAATCGAAAAGGTCTGAAATAATGCCCGCCGTAAAGTTGAGAAGGTAACTGTTTGTTCAGAACAATTCGGGATTTATTTGTTTACGTTTCAGTCGTCCTTATAGGATGTCTGTGAACTTAGGTAGGTAAGGCACCTATATATCTTGCTTTTGCGTGTGAAACGAATGGGTGAACTTTGATGTCACCTATTTTTCTTGCGCTGGTAATTTTTGTGATCTAGGCAGATATTTTCTACCGTTGCTATCTATTTTTTCTGAATCTTATAACAAGGAGTTTTTTGATATTTATATTCGTGTTTTTTTATGTCTGTTTGGGCTTAACGCCTCCATTTAGTGACTGATTATTTTTTTTTTTGTTTGAAAGCAGTTTTCTTTTTGTTTCATAATGGTCCCGTTTAAATGTTAATGAAAATAAAGGAACAAAATAATTATGTAACGCACTTGAAACATTGTGCTGATGGATGCATTATCTAGTGAATTCTAGTGCAAAGGTCGGGGAAGTATTTCGAGTAATGTTATTTTAAACTCTGGATTTAAAAAAGAACCTTGTGAAAAAGAAACTTAGACTCCTAATATCTCCGTGTGCTATTCGGTTTTCTTAAGAGTACTTTAAGATGTTTTATAAACATAGCATTGTCTTAGGTTGTCATGCAAACCCCTATTTTTTATTAACACTTAAAACGGGATATTTACCATGTTTTTTATTTATTCTGTGTTAATAATAAGTATTTGGTTAGTAAATAAAGTAAAATATTATAAACAATATAAAAAGAACTCAGAATAAATGACAAACATGGTAAATATCCCGTTTTAGATGTTAATAATTATTTTAGTAACCATGTCAGTTTAAAGACTTATCTCCTATTTTATATTTCGATTTCGCTACTGCCACTCTTTCCCTGTAAAAGTATGCTAACATATACCTTTGACTACATTATCATTTATTTGCCTTGTAAAGGTCACGTCCCCTAAATTGCCCCGCTTGTGGCACAAAGATTGACTTCTTACATAGCTCAGTGAAAGAGAGAATTTAAACGAAACATTTGCAAGTTTGATCCAAGAGGATAAAACCGAAATCACTTGGAATTCCTTTCAGAACAAAAAGTGCCTAGGAATAAGTTCGAAATTTAAATGTCAAATCAATTTGACGTCTGAATTTTGAATGCACTTATCAAGAACATTCAAATGAAAATCAGGTCCAGTGGCCCAGTGTCAAAGTCTGTGACATTTTTTTGTTTGTTTTTTGCCCGGGGCCGCGGTTTCTCTTCCGAGAAACCCCCAACCCCAGCTTAAACAAGACCTAAGTCTCACACGTGATCGGCGGCGGCGATGGTCAGGAGCGAGAGGGAATGGGAAGCGGTCACCTCCTTCTGCGAAGCAGTAATGTTAGCAAAGGAGGAGCAATGGGTAGGTCACCGTCTGCCCGTTTATTGACGACAGGCCGTAACGACGGCGCGTTCGTGTTTCACGCGCGCCTCAAAGAGAGTCAGCAAAACAGAGGGGCTTGCCAGGGCCTCCGCCTGCCGGGGTTGCGGCTTGTTCGAAAGAGATGCCGCGGCCTCGGAACGTAAAGGGCAATAGAAGGTACATGGGTGGGTTTTAGTCAGTACATGTCTGACAAGTTTTATTTAAGTGCAATTACAATCAGCCTGTATTTTTTTCACGCGTGAGACTTTGTTTTTTTTTCGGGTGGGAAATCATCCAATGACTTCCCCCGCTCCGCCCAGAGCGGGGGAAGTCATTGGATGTATTGGTCAAAATACAGGCTGATTGTAATTGCACTTAAATAAAACTTGTTAATACTTCCTCTCAAAAATACACCGCAAATGTGAACTCATTGCGAAACTTCTGGATCAAAGACATATCAGTTTTTTGACTGAACGGCTACTGAGTAAATGAAAAACCCAGCCTTTGGGAAAACAATTATTTTTTAGGAAGATAAATAAAATAGGTTCTAACACTCTTTGTGACTTTGAAAAAGTATTTTTAAATAAAAATTTCATGTTCATTTACTCACCTGACTGGCGTTTGAGTCTTTGTGCTAAAGAAAATTAAAGTTTGAATACTTTTCTTTTACGATTTTGTCTGTTTACAACTTTAAAAAAGACCAGTCAAACTATACACCAGTTGTGGAATTTATGTGGACACTGCCGTTTCTCAGTACCTTGATGATCTGACAAGATTTTTATTATATTTAGGCATCCGTACCTGTTGGATCGCATTATTGTCCGTCTGTCTGTCAAGAATCTTTATCTCGATAGATAACGAAATGAAATTTCCATACAAACTTGCGACATAAGTGACCATATTTAAAACAAATTTGTTAGGTTGATTTTTTACAGCACAAACGGACCACACAGGCTTGAGTACACAGTGCGCGGGTCTGACTCGCTCTGGGCCACTTTTTTTACGAGGTTTCCGGCTACTGGGACCGCAATTAACTGACACCGCGGTCCCAGTCGCCGGATCCGTAAAAAATAATTATTTTTCTTCCAGCGACTGGGACCACTCTTAGATAACTTAAAAAAATCTATTATTCAAGCCAAAATTAGTACAGTCAAACGAAAAAAAATATAAATTATTTATATGAATATCATTGACTCGTTCTGGACATGGTTTTATCTTATGCACTTAGTAATAGATTAAGCTAGCCCGTTTTGACATAATTTACACATGTAGGTAAATACACACGAAGGGAATAGCATTGTATAATACTATCCCTTTTAACTCGAGTCCGTTTTGCCTGTCGATTTCAAGGTCAGGTAGCCCTTTTGTTATAAACGGGAAATTTAGCATCTCCCGATGACTGTCTCGGCCAATCACTGACAAGAAGCTTATCAGTTTAAGAAAGTCAAGTTTTGCATCAGACAGTGTCATATCAGATCATTGTAAGATACTGCGCTTAATGTTTGTTGCAAATTGTGTGATGTGAGTGGTGGTGCAGTGACAACAAATTACATGTGGATTATCTGATAGTATACTATATATTTTTTTTCGATTTTAGAATTATTGGATGAAAATAGCCCTTCAACTTCACATGGTGAACAGTCGTTTTTATATTGATGTCACACAAAGAGGACGTGAACTTTTGCGAAGAGCTGGCAATGAATATATTCTTAAAAGAATAAACAAAGATTGCTCCAAACTCTGGCGATGTGCAAGAAAAAGAGTTTGCAATGCGACAATAAAAATCAGAGTCGATGCGCTGACTATGTAGTCAGTGGTTGTTTTTTTTATATCAATAAATGATGTTTTTAAATCTAAAAGGATTTTTCTTCAATTGTTACATCTATATTTTTTTTGTTTGACTGTACATTTTATTTCATTTCAGTTATCATATAAGTGGTCCCAGCCGCCGGAAGAAAATTATTTATTTTATACAGATCCGGCGATTGGGACCGCGGTCCTAGTTAATTGCGGTCCCAGTCGCCGGAAACCTCTTTTTTACGACGGTTCCAATTTTAATTTATGGTTGCCAGCGCTAAATTGCTTTCTAAAAGAATCTATAAATAATTTTACAAACACAAAGTGGTCCTCACTCAGTAATTCTGCATTAAAATTAATTGAACTCACATAGTTAACTTAACAAGCTAAGTCCGTTCAGAGAACAAATTGCACGGCATGCTACCGGGATAATTACAATGCAGATTAGACAAACTGTTGGGGCCCTGCCAGCGACCTGAGTTTAACAAATTACTGACAACCCTGGCCTGGTGAGGCTTTGACGGAAGCGACTACGAAAATGGTGACTGTAGTTTCTACATAAATAAATAAATTTGAAGTTTCTTAATGAATGCATATGAAATATATACGATACTACTTTTAAATTTGTTTCTGTCTGTCTGTTTGTTTCGCCTAAATTCCGAAACGGCTAGATCGACTTTGAAGGGACTTTTTTTTTAAAAGTACTGGTAAACCGTTTAAAAAAGTTAAAACCCATGGAATAATTTGTCAAATCCGATTTTAATAAGGAAGAAAAATTCCACACCGACGAAGAATTATTTACCCACCACCACATAGATGTTAGACTCCGTGACCTAATATAAGCGATCGGAATGAATCACCAAATACGGGATTATTGTAGTCGTTTGCATTTATATCTTAGGAAAACCTAAAAGAACCCGTCTCGGCACAATCAAGTGTTTGACATTATTGGGTCACACGCTCTGTTCAGGAGTAGGCTTGTACTCTCTTTGTGGTATCGGCCTTAATGTTCACAAAACACGATATATACGAGATATATATAACCTTTAATTAAGTTTTCAATCGAAATTGCAATCACGAATTCAATTTTACACGGTTATTACGGATTGATTTTATAGCTCCACTAGCTTTTGCCCGTCACTTCGCTTGCACGGAGCTCGGAAATTATTCTAAGGGAATAATTATAGAGTCGGAAAAACTGTTAAGTTTAAAATTCGGTCTCCATTCTCCATTGCTACACCTTCCCGCTCAAACGTATCGACCGATTTGCATGAGATTTGTTATATAGATTGCTTAAACCGTAAAGTACTACTTATGTTTTAAGCGTATCAGGCATAGACTTTTTATCCCGGTCCACGCGGCTAAAACTGAGGGGCGCAGCTAGTATCCTTACTCATATTATAAAAGCGAAATTGAGTTGTTTGTTTGTTACGTCTTCACGCCTACATGGCTATACCGATTTTGATGATTTTTGGTACAGAGATAGTTGGGAGCCTGGAAGTTATTTTTTTGAAAGAGGGAATTAATTAATAATTAATCATTTTTTTATTAATATTAATTTATTATTGTCATTTATTTATTTCCATACAAATTAAATTTAAATTAAATCAAAAACAAAAAAAAACATTTACAAATATAAAAATAGTAGCCCATCGGTATCGGGAACAGGGTCCAAGCTACCGGCAGACAGGGCTCCAGAGAAAGGAACCTCCTAACAATACGAGCCGTGTCCAAGACTACCGCTTTCTGTATCAAGCCTTTGATCCAGCTGCCTAGAGAGCCTCCTCAGGTGTTGGCAATTAAGCCATTGGCAGATACGACTATCGGCACAATGATCGCTGAGTCCACATCCCACATGTCGACAACCTCGAAAGCCAAGTCAATATACTTGATTTGCTTATTTTTCTCGGCTTTCACGAGGTTCTCATCATGCGGGACTATTATGTAACAATCATTGCGCGCCGCTCTGACCACCACCACCGCTATATCAGGCTTGTTGGCAACAATAGTCCAGTCAGTGATGATGGAGCGATCCCAGTACAATGCAATATTACCATGTTCGAGAACTGGGTCGGGCTCAATATAATGCGCTATATAATGTGACGAATTGATTCACCCGGACGGCATATGTCAACCGTGCCGTCCTTCACAATAAATCTCCGGTAGTTATTTGTCATCATAACTTCATCCATAATTGCACAGACAAAACCTTCGGTTTCTCCAAAGAGATCCCCGGAACGTAGCCAGGCTACGGACGCTGATTGATCTATATTGCGGGTCCATGTAGGGCCCGGAAAAAGCGTCCGTGAAGCTCCTTACTCTGCCATACCTCCTTGCGGTCGTTAGTGTCAAGCACTACAGGTTTGCGCCAGTTCTCTTTAGCCAAAAAGAGCGGGGTGAGGCCTTTGTCCACTGCAACCACATTCCGATGCATTCCCACGTCGGTTTTTAGGAAATATTCCCTGAGACTGCTTATCTCGCGATTGTGGAGAGTCTTGGCGTTTAAAAAGCCTCGACCTCCGAGTCGTGAGTAACACAGTTCCCCTAACTGTGTTACTCCGAATTAAACGCAAGCGAAGCCGCAGGCAAACGCTAGTATAATAATTGCTGATCCTTAGTTCACTATCGTTAGCAATTTAACGTGATCTCTCTAATTGGAGACGCACCGAGTTTCTTGTCGGTTCTTCACAATAGGAATCGATCAACCTGAACCGTGCGCATTTCTTGATATTTTTTAAGTGTAAATGTGGGCAAAAATGTATTTTTTGTAGTTTTTTTTTATATATAAACTAATAATTATTGTTGTTATTACTCAATATGTATAAATGTTGGCTAACCTGTAATTGAAAATTGTAAGTCGAATACATATAATGTTTATTTTTTAAGTTATTTTTATACTGAAGGTGTTGGTGACCTTCGTTCATAAATAAAAAAAAAGATTTGGAATAAAATACGCACGTGATGCATCTTAATTGTAACGTGTTCTTAGTACTTTAATAGTTTGTTGAGTGTCTATAACTCGATGAATTTAATATTTTTGAGATTTATTAACGAATTTTTATATACAGTTTTGAACAACGGCAAACCGCAGCGGCATTCACAATGACCTTAAAAATATAATTTTCCAGAAAAATAACAAAATAAATCCAGTTTGTGGTGCCACTGAGAAATTCCTGATGGAAAAACCCAATAACACTTTAGCACTTTAGCCCACTACAGTTGGTGAAGGCAGGGTGGTGTTGGGAACAGGTAATCCTAATAACAAATAATAAATTAACTTTTTGTTGTTTCTGTTCTTTAGTCTACCGACCCTTAATTACTTACGTAAGGCGTAAGATATTTTGATTATTTCCCGTTTTTATTAAAAATTTATAAAAATTACGACGCGTATTATTTAGAATCTCCTCCAGTTTTCAATTAAAAATCCACAAATAAGATACATTGAAAGACAACCTGTATCATGCTGTCACGCGACAGGTAAAAACAAAACACGAACGATTATCTCGTAAAAACTCTTCTAATATAAGGCGTCTGTCTCGAACAGATACAAACTATCTACACACACGAACAGTTACTAAGGATTTACAAGGAAAGGAGAAAAAGCGATATTTTTCCAACAAAGTACCAGTGTTTCTGAAAGTTTTCCAATCTTGATATAGCGTAACAGGTGACGTATATACTTGCTAAGTTGTTTAGAAAAAGTAAGCAGTTTTATGTCAAGATAAATCGAATATGGACGAATACATCGGCTTTGATGTTTAATTTAAAATGTTGTTTGTTGTCATGCTAGAGGTACCCAAATGAGAATTATTGGACAATCGTTGGAAAAAGACTAGGCATATGCTGAACGTGTACTGCCTTATCACTTTCTCAGGCTTATTATCTCCGGGGTTAAAGAGACACCGCGGTACCGGAATATAAAGGGTAAAAGGAGGAACATAAGTGGGTTTTGGTCAGTAAAATTATGATACTTCTCCCCGCTCCGCTCAGAGCGCCAGTCGCAGAAAAGGCTCATTATCTTGTTAACAAATATTAAACATTCTCAACAAAATTTTGTATCAGTAAATTGTATACATGAAAAAAAAAACTGTTCTTTTCTTTTTTTGTTAGCCCCTCAATTGACCCACTTTCGGGCAAAGGCCTTCCATTTTCCTTTCAAACCTCTACATTCTATGCGGTATCTGGCCATGTACGTCCCGCATATTAGATGAGATCCCCGATTCTTAACCTTTAGAAAAACAAATAATAAAGCTAATAAAGCATAGCAAGCATAATAAAGCTATTAGAAACTCTTTGTATCAACAATAAAGTCACATTAACAAAGACTCCGTGTTTTTAATCCCACTCCGTCATCACTGGGGCTGATACCGTAATTAAGCGTGCTCTGGTTAAACTTCAACTCTAAAGTGGTTATACAGACCAACGACTTTATCCGGACCAACATGAAGTCAAAGTTCACAGTACTGTAGTAACTTGGGTGATATACGTAATAATATTCTTGACCCCACACTGTTTATAATAATACATTTTTATATAGTATTTGTATTTATATAGTTTATATTAATACGTAAATGACTTGTGCAAAATGATTCTTAAAAATTGTGATATTTTTACTTATGCTGATGATACAGCCCTCTTAGTTTATGGAAAGAGCTGGGCAGAAGCCAAGGTATATGCCGAGAATAGTTTGAGGGATGTCATGTTATGGTTATCTACTAATCTGCTAACTCTGAATGTAGAAAAAACAAAACATGGTATTCGTTTTTACCTTCCCAACACCCCAACACCATCAGTGGAAACTAAAACACTTATTGCTCACAACTGTGCCAGATCATCAATTACTTGTAGTTGTGGACAATTGAGTAATGTTGGCAGTGTTAGGTACCTTGGTGTTTTACTTGATGAACGGTTGGACTGGCGCCCACAGGTGGAGACGATTACAGGACGCGTCAGGAAAATATAAATAATAAATTAATAAATTTAATTTAATTTAATAAATAATTAATAAATTGGTTGAAATCACTAAACTATAACGAGTCAGATGAACTTATTAATATTGTAAAATAATGTGGAAATCTAATCTAATACTCTTCTCTATTTTTGTTTTTAACTTAATTATTATTTTTTATTTAATAAAATTTGTTTGCGTACTAATCTACACATTGTTATGGTGTCAGTTTAGTAGATACTTTTAAGAAAAATGTAAAATACATTCCTACGAAAATAGGACAGCGAGTAAAAAAAAATAAGATAAATAGTTCGGTGAACCGCTGACTACACAAGATACGAGCATTGCTCAGTTTAGGAGTCGTTGAATCACTTCTTTAAAACCCTTGTGCAGTTACTTTACTTTGTTAATTTTACCTTGTATTACGTATTTTGTAGTTTTTGTGTAAATAAATTTTATTATTAAAAAAAAAATTAAAGAAGCATAACACACTTTTAAGAATATATTTTAGTTCATCATTTTTTGAATACGTGTCACGTCAGTCCAAAACTATCATATTATCTGTTTAAAAAATCCGAGTATTTGAAATTTTGAACATCTACGCAAACCAGCCTGCACTATTAAAGGTTTGCTTAAAACCTTCACAGTACCTACCTAACTTTAAATCGATATGGGGGAATGCCAAGCCTCCATAGTGAGGTAGGCCCTTAGTGCCCACAAGTAACATTAAATGTATTAGTATGCCCCCCAAATAATATATTGATAAAAGAAAATTATTGAAAAATGTTGGAGTTTTCAAACTATAAGGTTTTTTTATGTGCCGTACACAAGTATTGAAAACTCTTCCTAAATAACATATTAAAGCTAAATATATTATTTAAATATTACAGATAGTTGAAAATAAAACAATATATTAATATAAAACATTTAATTCATCATAAAACTAAAACATTGTCAAAAATTGAGGAGGAGAAAAAATATTAGTATGACGCAGACAGGCTGCAAAAAAATTATATAATGTTAGCCTTTTAAACATTTCAAAGAAATCTTACTGCATTCAATAGGATTCTAAAAATAGTATAGTTTGTTATCTTAACCTGTTGTGGCGCAATTATGCAATCACATTCCTTATTTGGTCAACCGTTGTGGTGTATCAATGTTCAGCGAATGTGACCTTTGTCTTTAAAAGAAAGGTGCCACAGCTAATAGAGATATGAATGTGGACAACAATAGGGTCTGTTGAGTGTTGACTTATTGGCTGCCTGATTTTATTCCATGCTTTGGTCCAACATGCATGTCACACCAAACTATCACTGTCTTGAACTGACTGGAAAAGAAAAAACAATATTATGTGAGTATTTGTTTGCATGCATGTATGAATAGGTACCTACCTTATTTTGTTTCATATTTGCACATTATTATTACAGCTGTAAAACTTATTATAGTTACCTATTGATGTCCAACCCATCTTTTTACGAGAGATCGAACTTCGACGATTTCCAAAGGGTGTCTTCACAATCTTGATATATTGAAATTACAATTTATTTACACAGTGTACATATCTACTTGCAACAGTTCGCAGAGAAAAACCGGGTCTTCGATTGGTACTGACAACAAATCTAAGTTATCGTGGGAGTTGTCATTATCAGCAAGAGCGGAATCCATATTCAAGCCGTGGTCGTCAGGTATAGGAGAATTACCAGAGTCAGTATTCATGATCAAAAACGTCGATTTTAATAGAAAAACAAACGCAGCTAATGACAATGATGCAAATGTAAACAAACTTGTAATGAAATGACATTTCTAATATTGTCAAATGTCAGCTGACAAGTTTCAGTGTTGCCGTTGCACAAACAAAGTATCGATCGATGCAATATGTAGATCATTTTAAAATCATTATATTATAATTTTTAATTTGATTACAAATCTAAATGTAATAACATAAAATGCATTGGGACTTATATAAACAAAAGGTCGAACAAATAAAGTAAAATATGTGTAAATGTCAAATCAATGTTTTGCAACAAATCTTAATTTTTCCCCGGATATTAAATTGGCAACCTAGCAAATGTCTGTTTAATACGTTGTATCGTTTCAATATTATTTTTTTATTAAAAAGTGTCACTTTACTTGTATCGCGTCCTGAATAGAAGAGTTAATGACGTAAAATTTTCATATATTTTTTTACAAAATTATTTTTTTTGGGCAATGTTGGGCTTAAATTCGGCATTCCCTTTTGTATGCCTCGGAAATCATCTTTAAACTGACATGGTTACTAATATTATACTTAACACTCAAACAAAGATCACGAATGAACTCAGTTCATCCGTGGTCATGGCGTTTGCAACATCGCCGAAATATCGGAAACTCGATTTAAATAACGAACATGGTAAATATCCCGTTTTAAGTGTTAAAGAATAAATGTATGAAACCTTGTAGTACCTGTCCATCTAAACATGAACAAGGTGTAAGACATAGAAGCACTGAGGATACAATTATATAAGTGACCATGAGATATGTGAGAGTATTGGAATTGGTAAGAAACTTGATCAATGACTTTTGTCGGCAATTGACGGAAATAACACTAAGCACATAAAAAGGTTGTCAAGGTTACGCATATTGTAGGCCCCAATGTCAAGGTTACGCATATTGTAGGCCCCAATGTCACGTTTAAGTAAACTTATTGGCTTATCTTAGTTTACACGCGCGTAAACTTTAGTACTTCCATGTTCCGGAACGTACTAGTAAATTGTATATAAGGTACAAATTCCCTCGAACTATAACAGGGTTGTTAAAAGTTATGCGCTCATCTCGCGCTTAGCGAAACTCTAGACTAGGGTCTGAAGTTTAAACTGTTTCATGGCTGCAATATTTATAACTGTTGGAAAGGTCAGTATTTTATAAGGGTTCTATAAAGTAATTAAAAACAGTGTTCGACGTATTGTAAACACAATAGCTTTATATAGATACACAGTTTCAGGATATCCTACTAATATTATAAATGCGAAAATTTTTGAGAGTAGATGTATGTTTGATCCTCTTTCATGAAAAACCTACTGAACGGATCTTGATGAAATTTGGCACAAAGGTAGATAACAGTCTGGAATAACACATAGAATACTTTTTTTATTATCACGCGGGCGGAGCCGCGGGCGCCAGCTAGTTAATTATAACGAACTGTCTAGAACCTTTTTCACTGCCGACGAAAACGCTAGCTAAAGACGATCGTCTCGCTTAAATCACACACAAAAAAAAATAACTCGTAAATAATAGAGATAATTAAATAAATCCCAGTTGACTAGGAGTAGTTAGACTGTTCACACCACCACCGACGAAAATAACCTAAATCAAACAAAATACTCGTTTATATTCTACTCGATAAGGCCCGATTTACAATCGTCAAGGACAGTGACTAGTAGCGACTACAAAATCAGTGACGAGTGGCGAAACCTTAGCCTAAAGGCAGTGGTGAAGACCAGTTGGACCTGCAGTAGTGAGTCATTTTCTAGGTTTTCGCCACTGGGGAGCTCACTGTACTATATCTACTCTTCTAAACATTGTAAAGCAGGTAGCACAAACATGTCCATTTTGTGTTTAAAATCAGATAAATTGTATTAACAAACAAAAAAAAATACATGCGTTGCGTTGACATATTTTGTGAGCGCCACAAAAACAAACTCAATAAGACCTTCTTTCGAAAAATAAAATACACATACAGAATACATCTTTGTGGCTTGTAGGCCCATGTGAAATATACTTTGATTCTGAATATAGGTCTAATATACATACAAATATCGAGAGAAATTGGTGTCGCACATGGCGCCTATCATAGCGTATTTGAAAAGATAATATTAAAAAAAAATATAATTCTATGACACACCCAGCTGTGCACTCATAGCAACTTCCAAAATAATTTCAGATCAAACGAGTTGCACAAATACACTCGCGCATTCATCTGAATAAGGAACATTACACTTTTTCCAAACCACTTAGGGTTCCAAATAAGTTTTTTTGGTCATTGTTACTACCGTAACCCTCATTACATAAATGAAATTATCACAATAGTTTCATAAAACAATTTTATATGCTTAATTTATGAATGCTTTATGGTGTGATGAGTTTGTAAACATACATTACTATATACTTATAAAGGTGTTACTAGCCTGTAAAAGTGTTTGTTATAAATATTTGTGTTATTGTTACTTTAATATTTAAGGTCAACAGTTATGTATATTTTGTTATGTTAATAAAGAATTTTTCTAAACTAACTAAACTACCGTAACCTTAGCAACAAGTGGTTCCCTCATCGCTGACTACCCTCCGACCAAGCTAAGCTAAACCTGAGTTATTGCCTAGATCGTTTAATACAAGATGCTTCTAAATAGTCTTATGTACTAAAATGCATTTTTACAGCGCCATTCCAATTTAAAACGTCGTTAAAGAAGTCTTTCAATTGAGACTTCGATTAAGGCTATTTTACGATAGGTATTTTAATTAAAGTATTTCTGTAAATCAATCAATTTATAATTTATATATTAAGTTAGGGTAAGTTGCCCTAGGTTTTACGTTCCAATGGTCCATTCTAGATTCATAATTAGATCATTTAATCATTGTACTTTCTTAGTTTCTAAATATGCTTAGAAAATTTAGACGGTACATTAGTCCAAACAAACCTACGACAAATTCCATTACAAGGTATTTTTTTTGTTATTTCTGGCTACTTTAAAATCTGTACTGCATTTATTATGCCAAACATTAAGCCTTAAAGTACTACATGCCTGGCACACACAATTGACCAGAAATAAAAATAAACTGCAGTAAACTAAGTGGGCAGTCCGTCAGCAGAATATTGAATGGCATTCACTAAATCCGTAGGACTTGAGCGATGCGGATAGACCGCAGTGCGGATATAGCTGTAAGGTAAGTGGGCACACCCCTTTACAAAGTAGAACACAGTTTAAATATAGAATAAAGGTTTTAAAAGAAAATTGCTTAGGTATCGGTTTGCGATTGGTTTAATTGGAAGTAATGATTAAGTTTTAAATTAAGAATAGGTTATTGAGACACTGCAGAAGGAACATAGACAAAACAGTTATGAGTTACCACAAGATATGTGCCGTAAATATACCCCTTGTCGACGTAGAAGTAATGCAGATAAATAATAGTTTATCTATTGTAAAAATCATGGTGACATCCAATGTGCTGTTAGTGTACCCTTTGACTTATTACGAACACATACGTAATTGAGAGATCGTTTTAAGTTAGAAAAGAAACAAAAACAGCTGATTGATTTATTACAGGATTAAAGCAAACAACAATCAAGCAAAACTCAAAGTGGAAAAAAGATGAATGGAAGTTAGTATCGTGGCCAAATGGCACCCTCATTCAATGGCTCTCGTTTTTTAAATGAACTTCAATTAATTTGCTTTTAGCCGAATATTTTACCGATTCCATCTGACTGTGGGATTTTCATTTAATAAAAGTTTGAAATATTGAGTGGAAAATCTAATTTTGATTAACGAATTGATACCGCAGCGGCATTTAAGCTTTTATTTTAACACATTAATGAAACTTTAGAATTAAGTTTAATATTTAGTACTAAAAATAATTATTTATAAAATTAAAAAAAACGCGACTGCGTAAAAGTGAACCAAACTACATAGCTAATAAAAATAAAAGTGAAAAGACAAAAATAAGTACTGTAATCTATAACTATAAAGGGAATTTTAGAAAAAAACCTTCTTTTGCTCTTGATTTTCCGGGGCCTAGGTATCTCTTTCGAACAAGCCGCAATCTCAGGTACTATGTTCCTTTGGTGTGCGTTTTGTATTCTACGCCGATAAAACTGTGGGCTATAGCTAGTAGTAAATAAAAGTTGTATGAGTAGTCATCCGCCTAGGTATGTCAAGGTCGGCTTCCAGTCTCAGCGTATACAGCTGAATACCAGTATGTTACATAAAGTTACTGCAATATGACCTCCACAACCCAGGTAGTAATGGGTAATACAATACCCGTTGGTAAGACAACAATTCCATTAGTAGTATACAATAAAAGTCACTGTTCTTGTAAAAAAACAACATAAAATTTGTCTATGTACAGTATGATTCAATAATACCGAAAAACAAAATATTTTTGACCAACCCTCGTTTATAACGTTGCTAAAATGGGACATTTGATTAATCGTCAAACTCTGTGTGTTTCGCGCCTTTTAGCTGAAACCCGAACAAATTACCTTTGTCAAGATATTTTTGTGATGACACAATCATGTTTTGGTAAGTTGAAAATAATTAGTAAATAAAGCATTTAGTGTTTTTAACGGATGAGACATAATCAAATAACTTCTACCGCTCTCAAACAAATAAGCGGGGGGTAGTGTCAGACTTTTATTCGCTGAAACCCACCAACTGTTTTGTTGACATCTCTTTGATGACCGCGCGTGAAACATGAATGCGCCGTCTACATAGGCTGTTCTTACTAGACGGACGTAGGACGAAGGACACAGATCCGCACCTACTGGGCTGTTTTGAGATTCTCTACCCCATACATCCGGCCACCTTCTTCGCTAGCAATAGACTGTATTTTATCTGTTTAGTCAGTCCAGTAGCTGACTTTAGACCCAACCTGTAGCTGTATGCAGTAATTTCAAAATACAAATCACTGTATTTAATTTAACTTTTTGTCTAACTCATTAATCGGATTACGAACTTTTTCACAGCAATATTCATAGAATAAAGTGCTTGGTACTCCTTAAATTATGAATAATGAATGCTTTGTGAGTCTATCAAAATGATACATAGATTCATTAATTATTTTCAATGTCAAATGGATAGCCTTGCCACTTGTAGTTCAATGAACCAAACTAGCGTGGCCGTGACGTCAGCGACCGCTACGCCGTAGACGCAAGTCGTAGACATTCGTAGCACTTTTTTATAACTACTGCAGAACAGTACAAATAGATATGAAACTAGTGCACTCTGTTTCATATCTATTTGTACTACCGTAATAAGACATATCTTGATTTCGTGTGAAAAGGACATGAATAGAGGCAAAGTCGAGCAGACATAATTGAGAGAAGCCATTTAAAAAAAAGCGAATGATTATGTTTGGAAAGAAGTCATGATCAAAATAGTGTCTGGGTTTGTTCTGAGCAACCTAGGACTTACAGCTGATAAGTAACAACCGATTCCACTGTAGTCATTGAATAAAAAAAACCCGCCCGGAACAAGTCCGACACGCGCAAGGAGGTTTCCGTACAAACTTGCGACGATAAACAGCCATATCTTCTGACTGCGTAAACATAGAGGGTTGATATTTTCTTTCAGAGTTGAAAATATGGTAATTTCATCTTGATACCTCCACGCATTTCCGAGATAAAGGTTCTTTACAGAAATACAGACAACAGAGTTAATAAGGGTTCCGCTTTTTCCTTTGGAGGTAAGGAACTCTAAAAAGTTGATTAGTTTATGAGGCTGTAATTTTATGAATAATTTTACAACAATATATTATTTCTTTACTCAAAAAAAGTAACTCTCGAATCTAAATGAAACTAAAGTGAATAAAGTTTGAAAATACGGACAACAAAATAAAAGTTCGCTTTAGTGTTCAAAGGAGAGGTGAAAGTCAAAACCATTTATTTAGTCGAAGCTTAATACAAATGGCCGCCTTCACTATAAGTCAGAAAAAAGATTCATAGTTTCGAATTAAGTTGTTTGTGAGAAGCCCTACCTTAGGGTACAGTCAGATAAGACGGAGTGTCACAATAAACAGACTAACATATCTTTATAATCAATGTTTATAAATATGGTTTAATAGTTTAAAAAACACGCTTTTAGCACGCACTAAACAATCCGCCATCTTGGATTTAAGTCACGTGATTATTTTTTTCGTATTCCTTACAGCAGCGGGTGGATTTGAAACATTCAGTCCGCCATCTTGGGGAGACCGCCATATTGGATTTTTAATGACGTTTCTTAGCTAGTCATGTATTGTCATCAGAATTCAGAGTCAAATTAAGATTCCATGATTTTCTTACATAGTTACAAGTAAAGCTAATAAAAGCGTGTTAATAAAGACAAAAAATATTACTGACTCACTCATTACAAAACCTTAGAAACAGCAAGTGTTAATATAGTATAAAAAAATAAAATATAGGATCTAGGTTTTTGATTTACTGTGTGTGCATAATATAACGGCTAGTGAAAGCTTCGACATGAAAGACTGACATTAAGTAACCGTGAGCTCTCTAATTCAAGCTTTACCGTTATTGGTTTAGCTTCAGAAGCATAGACGTGTCACTCACACTTGGCCTCCTCCAACTGTTGCGCGTAGGTACATATATTGCGTTCGCAGCATGAACAAACACCTGCACACAACATGCAACCTTATATTCATGGGGCTAATTCTAGTTTTCACTAACTCAAGGTGACATCTCTATGTATGAGGTAGATACAGATTAAAAAAAAGTCAGCCGTCTAAGTGCGAGTAGAACTCGCGCACCGAGGATTTGCACCAAATTTGCGACATAAATGGTCATTACTCTTGATCGTGTAGACTTAGAGGTTTGATTATTACACAGCTTCAAGGGACTACAAATTTGAGTATATGGTTTTAATTTCAAAACCTCCATGCGTTCCCAAGATAAAGGGTCTTGATAGACAGACGGACAACAAAGTTATTCTAAGGGTTCCGTTTTTACCCTTAGGCAATCACTAAAGTTATGATTACTAGAGATTGCGTAACCTTTACCATCATTTTGTAAGTCAAGTCAGTTTAAAGACTTATATTTACCATCATGCTTGCAATGCCTGAAGGGTTAGACTACTGGTGTACTTAACACCCACATTTTGCCAGTTATAATAATTATAACTTGCGCTTATTACATGAAACTTAATTATCAAGTTTCATGTAATAAACGCGAGCCTATAGAATAGAATATAATTATAACAACACAACAGAATTTCATAATCAATTCCACAGTATATTGCCTTCTGGAAAAGTTTATACTTTAACTGCGTCTGTGACAGTTTTGAGAATTTTAACATAATTCGTATTATATTCTGCTAAAGCGGCCATTTTAAACCCCTGCTCACGTTAGTCGTTAGTTTCCTAACTAATCTTGACCCCTGAAAACAAGTATAAATTATAAACGCCGCATCTGTCTGAACCCTAACCTGAATTATAAAGAAAGTTTTTTCTCGTCGGAAATGTATTTGGGTTGCTACAATGAAGATGGATACTTCATGTTTCTTGACGGACACAGCTATTTGTATAAGTGCGACGTAGTTGTTTACTTTGTGTGGAATAAAACAGCTAGATTGTAGTTTAGTTTTTTGGTACAGTTATATTCTTTTGTTAAATTATTCGTACGCCTACTTTTCTTCTGTAGGCACAATAAACTAAGCAGAGGGGCCTGCCATTGCCATCGCCTGCTGGGCTTAAATATTCTTCAAATGAGATTTTAGAGAGGAACATGGGTAGATTTTAGTCGGTAAAAGACTGACACTCCTCCCCGCTCCGCCCACAGCGGAAAATTTTATAAAAAAATAAAGACAGTACCCAAATACATTCTTCCGAATTTAAATTAAAGACAAAAGACATCTTTAAGGAACAATTGGGATTGTTGGGGATCATAAGACTCAGATAGATTTGGGCACATTTAGGCCCAAGCCTTTATCGTTTCGTTGAGCTCCTTGAGTTATGAGTCGAGCTATACGATAATTGACGTCGCAAATGTTTGCTCTGACTGGTTAGGTCCACTCAAATCTGTGTTGTGTTTTCTTAATAAGACCATTTCAGACACTAATCTGCATAGTCCTCATGTAAATTGACCAAGTGTTTTTCTTTTGACCTCAGAGTCGGCCATTTCTTTTCAGAGTAGTCAGGTATGGAACACCGGCCTCATCGAGTTTAAAAATATAGACTTGTAAAAGTGTTTTTAAAATCTTACTTGCAATATAAACATCATTTAGACTTTGGCTACTACTGATAAATCCTTGATGAAAAAAACCCTGTTGAAAACCCTTTGCCCGACCTGGGAATCGATCTTCGACTCCAAACCCCATGCAGTTCCCTTTTTTTTAAACTTTGCCCCACACTAGGAAACATACACAAACAGCACCCGAAACGACCACCATACAAATATTTGTCCTGTGTGGAGATCGAACGCACGACACGCAGTACAGCAGTCGATTGCTCAGCCACTACACCAACCGTATCGTCAAAACACACTTTACACTTTAACACTTACATCAGTGCACACGAAAGCTTTGATTTCCTTCACTTAGCATAAAACAAACGAACAATGTTGTGTTTTAATTATCCTCACACATTCTGTTACTTTTCTTGCCACAATGTTGTTTTAGGAGCTACCTCTACGTCGTGGAATAATAATATTGTTTTCAATGTTTTATTTAGTAGCTTTTCTATGCTCTACTTTAGTGATTTTTCATTGATGTTTTTATTTGGTAGAAGTTTTATGAATGAGATGACTGATTTACGTTTACTATATGGGTTTGCAAGCATAGTAAAAACAAGATTTATATTAGCTATCCGTGATTTAAATTGCGCAAGCAAAAAAATTAAGCAAGTTGCATAAAAATAGTTACTCTAGCTTTATGGTACTTACATTAACGTTGCACTTTCAAACTAGGGCTTAGTTTTTCTCTGACGCTGACGCTTAAACCTACGCTGACACTACCGCTACTGCTACCGCTACCGCTCACGCTGACGCTAACGCCAATGCCAACGCCAACAACAACGCTAATGGTCCATCGGCGTCAGCAGGCCATCGTACCATACCGCATTGTAAACGTTCCATTTTTATTTTTTTCAGGCTAACTATGTTCATAAAAACCTTGTACGACAGAATGATAATCCTATCGATAAGTATAATAAAATAGCGAGTTTTTTTTTTTAATTTTAGAAGCTTCAAGTCCAGGTTCAAGCGAGTTTTAGAAAATCTTTGTGTGTAGTTTTGTTTCTTTTAAAAAATAAAGGAATGTTTCCTTTAAGTAAAATGAGCCAACTTAAGGATTTAAAGTAGGTAGTTGCCCTTCAGGACCCGATTTATATCCCCACACTGATATTTTGAGCAGTGGATGAAACGGCTTGGCACAGCTAATTTACATTTATGTTTATGTAAGTTAACATTCTAAAATAGGTATGTTGGGCTTTTGGGTTATGGAAACATGATAAGTTCACTTACGTACAGTATTATGTCATGACCTCACGATTACCACCAGTTTTTATCAAGACAAAATCAAAAATAGGAAAATTGTACTAATACTCACGGTGAGGGAGTGTTTTAACGTTCAGTTAATTCCTACTCGCAGTGTCCCCTAGCGGGTCGTACAACTAGTCTTTACTAAATTAAAAATATATATTTATTAGTGTAATTAACAAATTGTCTGTGACATCATTCACAGCACACGAACACGCTAAATTAATTAGAAAACTTTCATGTAATCAATTTGAACATTGATGTAGGTCAAAAGCGACCGTACATCTTCTTCCAATCGATGTTCTACTAATATAAAGTACCACAAAGACAACTTGAAAATATTTATTTTATTACATTAAAGGCCAAAGAAAATAGATACTTTAAACTAGGACATTTTCTAAGAAAGGACTAACTAGACTAGCAGTTACATTTAAATACTAATGCGATCAAAAACGACTAATATCTAAACTGAAACCTTTTTGTAGGTTCGCCTAATTAATAGACTAAATAAGGTGCTACTAACTTTGTAGTGCTGTGATCATCGGATTGCCGAGTTATATATAGGTCTTGATTTCGGATCCAAGACCTATAGGTGGTTCAAACTCATGTGCATATTGTTTAGTTATATAACATTACGAGCATGCCTAAGAGCTAATTCTCGCCAGCTTGTTTACCTAGAGGCCCTTTTTGCAGATGGGAAACCATCAAATAACTTCCCCCGGAGTAGTGAAACGGGATGTCAGACTTGTAATGACTACAACACATGTTACTTTTTGCCCTTTATGTTCCGCTGTGGCCACTGTATCTCTTTCGACCAACCCGCGATTAGCCAGAAGCCTAGAAGCTCCGACACCAAGTTAGACACTAACCACACAAAAAAGTTCAAAGACTAACTATATAGTACACTACTGATTCTCTATATAAGCTAAAATTAATATTAATATACTGATATATATAAACTTAATCAAAAACTCTTCACTCCTCATCATCGTCTGCAGTAATATTTTCATCCAAAACAGTTGTGGTGGTGTTGAACAGTGTCTTGATCACAGCGTTGATGGTGTTTCTAGCACTTTGGCGAAGTAGGGTCAACTTGAACTGCATCAGCACTATCAGATAGGTTGACATGTAAGAGATGTTCTGAAAAATACGAAATTATTCTTTAATCACATTCATAAAAAAAAGACGTTCCTGGAATTTCGCCAGTATCGTGGGTGCGTTTACAAACATTTAAAGTCACAAACACAAACAGCGACACGCGAAATTATTTTGCTATTTGGTACTTTGGTATTGGTATTTGTATGACCTATAACAACTATCTATAGGTCATATCAATATTTGTTCCGTGCGGATATTGAACTCGCGGGACAATAGGAATAATAGGAGGATACTAGATTATTGCTAACAACCGAGCACAAACACAGATTACACGTTGTTACTCAGATATGTAGTAGATATTATTATATATATATATTATATATTTGTAATAATTATTTTTTAGTTTACTTTTTTGTATTATTGTACCTACTGTGTTTTGTCTCTACATCACCCTAAAGTAGACTAGTAAAAAATACTTAAGGCATTGAGTCCGCCTTTGTACAGTTTTTACTAGTGTGCAAAGTTTTAATAAATAAATGTTCATCTACTAAATATTTTAGAATGGAGGTGGTTTTACAAACACCTTATCTGATAGCGGTTACACACATATAAAATGCTGAGTAAGACGATTCTCACAATTACACCGCTTGTCCACGAAGTGGGGCGAAGGAGAAGTTTTCTATGATGGAGCGCCGACCGTCCGCGCGAATATAAGTACACAGAATTCGGTGGCGATCTCTCGCGTACGGCCCTGGTTCAATCCATGATCCGTAGCGAGAGGGAATGGGAAGCGGTCACCTCCTTTTGCGAAGCAGTCATGCTAGCGAAGGAGTTGGCCGAGTTTATATGAAATCCACTGATGCCTTACTTATAATTTCGTTGTAGTGTACGTATGTAAGGCATCAATGGATTTCATCTAAAAGAAATTCGAGGTGAATGGACGAGAGGTGTCATGGGAAAACTGCTTCAGAAACTGAAAGAATAGAAATATACTTCGGTTGATCATATCAATATTACTTAATATTAAATTACTGTTAAAAAAATAGGTATAGTTAGCAATGCACTCGAAGCGTCAAATTCAATTTTGAACAAAGCTGGACTTTCTGTATTAGTTAGCAACCAATGGACGACATGCACTTTGAGTTCACCCATTCCACAACACGGAAGTAACTCGGAAGCTAACTTCTGACTCTAATTGGAATATAACTAATGACCCTCATGTTGAATAGATGGAGCATTTATTCCGGGTCGCCGACTTTATCGATGATATATACTTTTATTAGTACTATCTCCGATAAAAGTTAACGGTTCTATAAATAGAGCTATTCTGTTTTATTGACTGCTTTTAAGCAGCTTGATCGGATCATTAATGGTCTGGATACCATATTTTGTAGAAGATAAACTAAGACTATTTCTATTCGTCGACATCAGAAGCATAAAGTTGGAGGAACAACACTCTCTATTAGTACATTTCACATTATGCTTCTTATGTAGACATTTTGTTGAGTTTCTGACATGTATATAACAACAAGCGCATCTGGGGATTACCATTCATCCTTGATCTATTTTAAACCAAGGCTTACAAAGATCTTTTGCCAATGGAAAGAAGCTGCGAGGGTGTTTATGTTTTTCAAAATGTACTGTAACAACCAGACGTTGGCATTTTTTGCCATGCTCCAAGTGATTCTCGTCCAAATCTTGTATGAATCGTAACATACTATTAAGCCATTGACAATGCATCGAATGGAGGACGGGGTCAGATTGATGAAAAAGAGGGTCGAATTCAAGCCAAGCTCCATTAAACAGATCAAAAAGAAAACGAAAGTCGACAGTAGTAATCAATTAACAAGAATGGAAAACGTTTCACCAAAAAGAGGTAAGAGGATCCAGCCAGATCATCGCTTTCAAGCGCTTCGTTTTTCCACTACAACTTTCATTAACACAACCAACTCTTTGAATTTCGATTAAATACGCCTTTTAGTGACGTCATTTGTTTCTCGTATTTTTCTTAGCAAACTTTTTCATTTAACAAATAAATATCAATAAGGGCTGATTTTTCATTAGTCAGATAATTTTTATAGGAGGAATAAAAATAGCGGTTTGACATATTTTCTCTTGATAAGCTGTCAAACCGCCATTTTTATTCCTCAAGACTATTGAAAAATCAGCCCTGTAATGAATTAACTAGTCCGCAATTTTTGACAATTCACCGTATTGGATTTAGAATGACTTCACATTGCTGATATTACCATGACATTACCATGTACTCTGTATATTTAGCCAAATTTAAGCTGAAATGAAAACCGAGAAGAGGGTCAAAAACTTCTAAAATTATAGCCTTTATTTTGGACAAACTTACATCTACAATTATTGTATTTAAAAAACTGAAATATGGGAATCGCACAGACCAGGAAAGCATGGCACATAAAAGTGGTGGCTACTGCTGAGTTCGTAGTGGGTGTAAACTATCTAATGACGATGATTTTTTTGACGTATTTATACTTGATTAAGACTCGTCAAAACAGCTACCCTACCATGACGTGTTACAGCAGAACTTATTCCGCTGTGGGAAAGGGACAGAGCTATACAGGGTGTCTAGCACCATCTCTTTCACTCAGTGGAATAGGTTCTGCTTTAAGATGTCATAGTAGGCCTACAGGTCAGATTTTGTGATCTCTAATAATAGTTTTTTGCAATAGTTGTCAAATCACATATTTATATCACCCTTGTTCTGAATAGTTACATTACTGATAGCAAAATCTGTGTGACTCGTCTCATAGTTATTATTATTGTTTCTGCAACATTTTTTTTTTGTTATTCTTCAATAGATTCTTTTCTACCAATTCGATGTGAATGAGTTGACATGGTTGGTCTTGTAGATTCTTAGACGCTTGTTAACTTTTGTTAACGTATTATTTTATTGTACTTACTGTAAAGTAAGCAATGATTTATTGTCAGGCCTACGCTGTCTCCTCATACTTAAGTACTAACGCTGTAACAACAACATTGTAAAACCAAATTTTAAAAGAGTACCCATTGAGTTTCTTGCCGGTTCTTCTTCATAGAAAACAACCAACCCGACCCGTGCATCTTTTCTTGACGTTTTATAAGTGCCCATGTAGGCCTATGTGAAATACAAATATTTGGTACTTGTTTTTTTTTTATTGGTCAAGCCGCCGTGTGGACAGCGCGTTAGTGTTCCACGCGCGTCTCAAAAAGCCGGGGCTGTGGGTTGTTCGAAAATTATATTAATACTAGCTGTTCCAAGCGGTTTCACCCACGCTGCTCAGCACCCGTTGGTCGTAGCGTGATGTTATATAGCCTATAGCCTTCCTCAAGAAATGGACTATCCAACACTAAGAATTTTCCAATTCCAACCAGTAGTCCCTGAGATTAGCGCGTTCAAACGTTCATACACGAATGATGTAAATACTATTTTGTAAAAATATTAGAATTTAAAAGAGTGTCCATGGAGTTTCTTGCCCATTCTTCTCCATAGAGATCAACGCTTTGGAATGGGCAACTGCAGTACTTTCACAAGTTATTATGCCTTGTGACCGGGACTGTAGATTCATTTTGTTTCTTGACATTCAAAAGTGCCTGTAATGGTCTAATTGAAATAAATGATTTGATTTGATTCAAACAAACAAACAAACTCTTTAGCTTTATAATATTAGTATAGATATAATATAAATTAAATAAATAATGATAGAAAGTTCCTTACATGGGTGGACTCAGCCCTGAGCGGGGGAACTTATTTGATGATATGACAGGTATGTTTTGTGACTTAAGACCCAATTTATGTTTATGTTTCCGGATTGCCGGATCCGGAGGCGATAGTGCTCGCGCGCCTGTTTGAGTGGCGCGCGGAGGCACTACACCGGGGGGAAACTTCGCTACCGCGGCAAATTGCCGCTCAGCGGACAGACCTCCGGTGCAATCTCATGGTGGTGGCATGGAGAGAGCGACTGTCGCAACCCCGTGCAAGGCACGCACAATAGTGGCGGTAAATCTCCTCTTTGAGGAGTGGCTGGAGAGGCGTCATGGCGTCCTCACCTACCGCCTGAAGCATGTCCTCACCGGACACGGAAGTTTCGGGAGTTTCCTGCACATAATCGGGCGGGAGGAAACGCCCGGGTGTCACCATTGTGACGATCGCCCGGAGGACACGGTGGAGCACATAGTGGCGGTCTGCCCAGTTTGGGCGGAGCAGCGCCGTGCCCTCGTGGAGGCGATCGGCGGCGGCGATCTCTCGCGTCCGGCCCTGGTTCAGGCCATGGTCCGGGGCAAGAGGGAATGGGAAGCGGTCACCTCCTTTTGCGAAGCAGTAATTCTAGCAAAAGAGGTGGCCGGGTGTTTGAGGGAGAGAACATCCAGCCAACCCAGCCGCCGCGGGAGACGCCCCGGGCGCCGGGCGCCGCGAGACGACTCCCGGCCACCGTAGATGCGGGCCTGTGGACGGTGAGCAATGGGTAGCTCACCGTGCGTCTGTCGATTGACGACAAGCCGTGGACGGCGCGTTCGTGTTTCACGCGTGCCTCAAAGAGATGTCAGCAAAGCAGAGGGTCTTGCCAGAACCTCTGCCTGCCGGGGTTGCGGGTTGTTCGAAAGTAATACCGCGGCCCCGGAACGTAAAGGGCAACAGAAGGAACATGGGTGGGTTTTAGTCAGTACAATTCTGATATGCCCCCCCGCTCCGCCTAGAGCGGGGGAAGTCCATGGATGAATTACCACCCGAAAAAAAGTTTTAAACTACCTGTTGTTTTGGCTCTGAGTGTTTGAGTTGCAGTACAATGTTTATTAGAATTGATTGCGTTTTAAACTTTTTACCATCAGCTTATCAAATTATTTGGTGATTGATGATTATAGGTTATACTGGTTTGCATACGGAGTTCTCAATCATGGAGCTTATTTGAGGTTCTAATAATAATTGTTAGCAGACTGCTTGTTATGGTCAATGAGTATTATGAGTATGGTAAATGAGTATAAATCCATCAAAAACACATGTCAGGGCCAAAGAGATGTCAGCAAAGCAGAGGGGACTGCCAAGGCCAACGCCTAGGTGGAGCGGAAGACAGTACCAGACTTTTATTGACATAAACCCACACATGTTCCTTCTTTTGACTCTGTGTTCCAGGGCCGCCGTATCTCGTTCGAGAAATCCCGGCAGGCATTTGCCTTGGCAGGCCCCTCTGCTTTGCTGACATGCTTTTGAGGCGCGCGTTAAACACAAACCCGCCGTTGACAAGCAGGACTCCTATCATGAGTAGTTTGAACCCCAATCAAACATATCTTTATTTATTTTAAATTATACATTCATATTTCTGTACTTACAGCAGCAAACAGTTCCCGGTTGATATTGGTGAAGCCGTCGAGATTCATGATGGTCGGGTTCTTGGAGATGGCCACGAGGAACATCTCCACTTCACGCTGCGTACTTCTGTCTACAGCTCCCAAGTTCACGTTTAGAAGACGGACTTGGAACTCTAGTCCGACCTAGGAATAAAAATAAAAAGTCCAGGTTAAAATAATTCCAGGTCATCAATTTAAGCTGTTCTTGCAGGTCAGCTAATAATTGTCCGTCATAAGGGATTAGAGACTTTGATAAACTGCTCGTTTTGAAGGATTATTTAACTCATAGAAAAAAAATTGTTTCTCTTATTTTCTTGTTCTACGTTTGATTTCAGGTCATCTGGCAGTTATCAGTATCGGCGATACGAACGCAATTGTAACTATAAAACCAGAAATATTGTAGAACAAATTAATTTTATGTATAATAATTTACATTACCTGCCTATTTGTTTTTCCTGTGTATTTCACCTTTTACTTCTATTGCATAAAATAAATGATAAACATATCTATCTTTTTTTTAACTTAAAACAAATGACAATTCAAAACATAAGTACCTAGTCTTAAAATATTACAAAGTACTAACCTTCCTGGAAGCATGATAAGCCTCATTACAGATAATAAACAGTAGAGTCATGCAGTATCCCACGATGACAAACAGACCCATTTCTTTGTAGCTCAGACCGTGATCCAGAATCTCTGATAATGCACCGTAGAGAGAAATTGTGGTGGTGAAGAAAATCACCATGCAGTAGATGCCGTACATGTTGGAGTAAGCACGACCTATGAACATAATAAAAAATGCATTTTAGAGTTCTGCTACCCTACCTTGAGCATAACTGACGAAACGTGGGTGTATTATTAGCTACATTTTTCCGTAGATGAAAGGAATGATGTTACGTTATGTACTTAATACATATTTCATGGTACTTTATTTTACTCTTTTATGACACCCTAACGAGCTTACTAATTGGGCTACCTAAAAGACCGCAATATTATAGGACTTTCGATACATCAAATGCCATATGCAAATAAATGGAAAAAAAACAACTGTCATTTGTTTCAGTACAATATTATTTTTATAAATCTATACTAATATTATAAAGCTGAAGAGTTTGTTTGTTTGTTTGTTTGAACGCGCTAATCTCAGGGACTACTGGTTGGAATTGTAAAATTCTTTTAGTGTTGGATAGTCCATTTCTTGAGGAAGGCTATATAACATCACGCTACGACCAACAGGTGCTGAGCAGCGCGGGTGAAACCGTGGGGAACAGCTAGTATTTAATAAAGTTTTTTTGAATATCAATATTGATTATTATATTGTTATTGATATATTGACTTAGAAGTGGTTCATATTAAATAAATAAACATTATGTTTTTGTGTGCTTTTCTTCCTCAAAATGTACTGTAATGTACTTATTTATGTAGGTATCCATCTTGCTAGCTAAAAATATGATCTTTAATCTTCGATCAATCCTTTGATAAACAAAGGCGAACCCATTCTTATCAATTAATCATTAGCCCTCAATGTCTTAATCCATAAATATTTAACGAGCCTGTTTGTCTAGTGGTTAGCGGCCCTGACTGCTGAGCCGGAGGTCGTGAGTTCGATTCCCACCCAGGACAAACTTTGTGTGATGAGCATGATTGTTTGTTCTGTGTCTGGGTGTGATTTATCTATAATATGTATGTATTTATAAATTATATAAGTATGTATATCAGTTGTCTGGTTACCATAACACAAGCTCTGCTTAGCTTGGGATTAGATAGCCGTGTGTGAGTTGTCCCAAGATATTTATTTATTTATTTACGAAATTAAGTGAATATACTTCAAGTAACTATTTTCTTTACTTAATTGTTTTGGCGTGAAAGGACAAACTCTTCTCCAAGCCTTCTTTAATCCCCGAAACAGCGTCACCATTAATTACAAAATTATCGATAGTGGCCATCAAATTGTAAACTTTCTCTCTTTAATAAACAATTTTTCGAAAGTTCAGCAACAATATATATTAGGAAATTAAAACAATTATATTATAGCGTGAAATATTCATTGAATTTAATGGCTGGCCCTGTACGAAATGTATGGAATCTGCATTCAGGAAAAACTACACTGCTAGCACGGTCGTTGAAACAAAAGAGCAATTCGTGCCAACAGGCATGAAACAATAAACACGGGGCAATAGAAAGCAATTTGTTAAACTTCTGAATGGATAGCTGATACGTTTTTATTTTGAGCTACTTATATATTTTTACTTTCTTTTTTTATTTGTATTTTGTATCACGTAGCAATAACTGATGTGTTTTTAGACTTACGCACTACAAAAGGAAAAAATGATGTTGTTCGTCTGTCGATCCGCCTGTTTGTCTGTCTGTCAAGACTATTTATCTGAGGAACGCGTGGAGGTATCGAATTGAAATTAGAACCTCATACTCAACTCAATAGTCCCTTGTACTGTGAAAAATCAACCTTAGCAGTAAAAGGTTATGAATATTTATGTCGCAAGTTTGTACGGAACCCTTGGTGCGCGAGTCTGACTCACTCTTGGCCAGTTTTTTTTTTGCAGATGGGAAATCATTAAAAAACTTTCCCCTCTCTGGACGGAGCGGGGGGAAGTGTCGGCCATTGACTGACTAAAACCCACCCATGTTACTTCATTTGCATTTTTTATGTTCCGGGGCCGCGGTTTCTCTTTCGAACAACCCTATGTGACTGTTTTTAGGGTTCCGTAGTCAACTAGGAACCCTTATAGTTTCGCCATGTCTGTCTGTCCGTCCGTCCGTCCGTCCGTCCGTCCTCGCTTAATCTCTGTGACCGTTAGCGCTAGAAAGCTGAAATTTGGTACCAATATGTATAACAATTACGCCGACAAAGTGGTAAAACCAAAATTTGAAAAAAATGTTTTATTAGGGTAGCCACCCTATATGTAAAGTGGGAAGTGATTTTTTTTTTAATTTCAACCCTAACGTGTGATATATTGTTGGAAGGATATTTAAAAATGAACAGGGGTTTACTAAAATCATTTTTTGATAATGTCAATCGTTTCGGAAATAATCGCTCCAAAAGTAAAAAACAATGTGTCCCCCCCCCCCCTCTAACTTTTGAACCATAAGTCCAAAAAATATGAAAAAAATCTGAAAAGTAGAACTTTATAAGGACTTTCTATGAAAATTATTTTGAACTTGATTGACACAACAGTTTTTGTACAAAAAAGACAAAAAGTTGTACAAAATAATTTCTGGACTAAGTTTGTAGTATAATCGTATATGCAAGCTTTTTTTGTAAGTTTGTTTACATATTTTATTATCCTGAACGTATCTTTTTTGAAACAAAAAAGAATTATTGAAATCGGTTCTCGCAATCCAAAATTACCACGAAAAATTGCACGTCTTTGTATTAATTAGTAACCCAATTCCTCGAGAGATGGCGCTGTAGGTACTTATTACATTGGATTGGGTATTACCGAATTGTTCGGTTGGCCTCATAACTGCGAACACTTATTGTGACGGACGGGAAACTACGGAACCCTACACTGAGCGTGTCCCGACACGCTCTTGGCCGGTTTTTTTTAATTAGCGTTTGATTGAATGACACTTGGGTATACCTATATACCCAAGTGTCATTTAATCAAACGCTCTAGAGATTACGTTTTGTAAAATAAACAATGACTAGATACCTGATATTAATCTGGTATCTGAAATCTACGCTGTCCTCTCAAATTTAAGTTCTGACACTGTAACAACAACATTATAAAACCAAATAATTTTAAAAGAGTAACCATGGAGTTCCTTCTTTATAGAAAAAGAACCGTGCACATTCCAACAGAAATCTGCTTAATCCTCATATTACACGCTTTTCTGTCTTAGGCTTTTGAACTAATAAAAGTAAAAAGCCACGTACCCAACCGTTGCATGATATTCGAGAGATCGGCCCACAGAGGTCGGTATATAGCTACTACATTTAAATCCAGGGGGCCTAAAATGGCTAGTTTGGCAGAATCTTAATAGGATAATAAATTGAATCACGTTAAAATTCATGCAATCGTCACTTATGCTGTTAATATGAAGAATTGTCACTTAGTAACCATTTTACGAATTATAATAACTAAGACTTAAAATGTGATATATTTGTTGTTTTTTGTTTTGAGTTGTGAGTGACGGTGTTAATGGTAACGAACGCAAAAAAACCAATAAGAAAGAGGGTAGATCGTTTTGTCTGCTCGTTAACATCCACCCGCAATAACTTCAGTTCATCCGTGATCATGGCGTTTGTAAAATCGCTGAAATATCGAAAACTCGAAATAAATGACAAACATGGTAAATATCCCGTTTCAAGTGTTAATTATAATGTTAGTTACCATGTCAGTTTCAAGACTTATACAATTTAGATGGACACATATCCAATTTTTTATCTAGGTCTACGTGTGTGAAACCGCGGGGCGCATCTTGTAAAACTATTAAGCCACTAACCCAACTGTTGCATCATATGTGATAGATCGACCCACAGATGTCGGTACTGCGCCACTTTGAGCGCCGGGTGCTCCGCTTCTAGCGCCTTGTGCAGATTCTGCGCTAGGCCATGGGATGCCGTGCCGAAGGCGTTGCAGTTGATGTACCTGGTTTGAGAAAAAAGATGGAAAGAACTTAGCATTATATTAATTAACCTAAGATAAGGTAAAATGCGATACACATTAGACGTTTATAAAACTTGAGGGATTTTTTTAATGACTTTAATGTTTAAAAAACGCTGAGCTTTATCTATATCGAGGTTTTGCTAAATTATGTTATATAGTATTGAAAGACTTCTTATAGAAGCGGGGACTGACAATGTCGGCCTGTCATTTAATGCTGACGTTCCATTTGAAATATTATAAAACACAGACGCATAACTGTATTATAGGGATCTATAGAGTGAAACGAAGACTATTAAACATAAACATTTAATTGTAATCACAACGAGTATCTACCGTTGTTATAAGCTTTTATTAATTTTGCAATGTTTATTGGTTTAGATCAAATGCTTCCGCTGAAATTTTGCATATACATTTGGTTTGGATGTCAATGCATGGCTAGATAAGTCACGCCATTCTAAATCCAATATGGCGGACTTCCAAATATGACGAATAAGTTATTTTTTATGCAACCCCATGAAATTAACAATGATTCTTCAATCATAAGTAAATAAAAACAAAGTAAAGGGCGTCGCAACATTTATTTTTACTAAATGTTTGTTTACGATTAGACAAATACTTTTCTATATCAAGACTTTAGAACTGATATTAATGTTCATTCACTATTCTGTAGCCTAACAGTTTGCCAAACTCCAATTTTTTAGGTTTTTATAGCATTTTCTAAAAATAAACATTTTAATACCCACCACAATGAACAAAATCCATCCAACATAGCAATGATATGATAATATGCAAACGAATGCCACAGCTCGAAGTCATCCTGAAGGTAATGTTGAGACAATATCACAACAAAGCTGAGACCCCAGGAGAAGACGCAGAGCCCCCAGGTCAGATAGTACAGGTTCGGGAACACTATCGGTGTGCCTGTGATCTTGAGGTACTTGAGCTGCAAGTGAAATAATATAATAGCTTCTTGAATTCTATATTCAAAATTTAAACAGTTTTATGGGAGAAGTGTCTAAGGATCTGGATGATGTCTGAGGATAAATAATTGTGGGGCAAGACTGTAGCGTAGTTTCTCTCACTTTTTTATCGCGTTTGGGCTCAACTCGCATGATGTAAACTATGGAGAGTACCGCTGTACCAAAATAGATGAATGACGAAGAAGTCAACCACGTGCATCAAATTTGGCAATTGTTTTTTTTTTATAAATGACTGTCGTGCCTCGCTCCTACGCCAATATTTTGAAATTGGACTCATCGCCGCGCATTTTATTAATTACTAGAACAAGTCTATAAATGAAATAACATATGTTGGTAGTTCTAATACGTTGAAAAAAGCTTGTGGCGTTAGCCTTGGTTGGGCTGTGGATGGGTGACCAAAAATTACATATTTAGTTTCTTCCGGGCCTCGGAAAGTACGTTAAACCGTAGTTCGCGACTATTAATTTTATTGTGACAGGCAATTGCTTCATGTAATATAGGCATTCAGCTACGTCCGGCTAGGCTGGAAGCCGACCTCAACATAGTTGGGAAAAAGCTAAGCAGACGATGATGACAGTTCTATTAGGCAACAACTTCAATTGAATACAAAGCATCAAATTGAATACGAAGTTTATAACGTAAAATAAAAATATATTATTAACCACCATCCGACCTCACATTCATCGTTCAGGATCCTTTATTTATTTGTTTCCGCACTAGTTAAGTTCTAGGTCAAATTTAATGATTTGGTTAGGCACCAGCGAAGTTTTCAAATATTTAATACTTCAATTCGATTCCAATAAAGTCGTTCTTGTAAAAGTGAACTGGAAATTTATTGACTGACGTAATAATTATAGGTTTATGTTTCAAGGGTGCGCAATAGCCATGTCGACGGTGTGTTCGTGTTTCACGCGTGCCTTAAAAAGATATCAGCAAAGCAGAGGGGCCTGCCAGGGCCACTGCCTTGCGGGTTGTTCGAAAGAGATACCGCGGTTCCGGATCACAGGGAGCAAGAAAAGGAATTAGGGTGGGTTTTATTTAGTAAAAGTCTGACAATCAACCCCGTTCGTGCCAGTTTTACTTACTAACTTTGTTTCCCGTTTAAGCCCGTTCGATTCAACAAAGAATAATGGACTACTGTTACGTCGGTTCTTTTTGTACAATCACAATCACTCTAACATTTAAATGGCAAACGTTTCTATGATCTGTTTATATTTGTTACTCCTTCACGCTTAAAGGGCTAAACCGATTTGGATAAAATTTTCAATTAAGATAGCTTATACCCTAATATAGGCAACTTTTTATCCCAGTCTACGAAGGTGAAACCGCGGGCTACAATTACTAGTATTTATTAAAAAACTATCGTGTATCGTCGTATCGTTAATAGTATATTGTTGAGATGAATACTCAGAACATTGATTAACACATAATCAAGAGAAATACAGTGTATACAGTGGTAATAACAGGAACCCGGGATACTGAAATTGAACTGAACTTCAAACAAACACTGAGATTTAATCGGCATGTCCACGGGACGTAGATATATTCCAGAAAGACCCATTAATACTTTCGCAAGTGATCTGATAGATTGCGTAGTGCATACGAGTTCTATCAGATCTCTTGCAGGACTTTTGTATTGTGCATTGAATATAATCGTGTTGTTTCACTATTTGCGGGAGAATCAAACGTGAAAAGTTCTTTAATTATGAGAAAACTGGATCTTTAGGGGACACATTAGGTCTCAAACGCACCAAAGGGTAGATTAGTTGCGAGATCTTTTAGGCCCCCAGAGCACCAGCTGAAAGTTCTTTTCAAATTGTGGCGCAGGGAACATGTTAACCAGATCCGGAAACCAGAATAGATAAGCCCTGTCAGAATACCAGCATGTAATTTTTTTTTTTATAAAATTTTACCTTTTTGACCTCGTACAAAGGTAATTTATTTCATGTATGTCTAATTTTTTTAAATATTGTTGTTATTTTATTTTTAACATTTTTTTTATTTTATTTCACTATTTTGTCCTGTGCAAATCAAATAAATACTTTTTCTTTCTTTCAAAATAAATCACAAAACTTCTAATGTTACTCTATTTACTTCACTGACTTCTAAGAAATAAAGACTTCTAAAGAAACATCCTTAAGGCTCACTAATGGAAGTATTGTGAAAGAACTGAAACTTAATACCTGTATTAGTCTAGCTCTCAATACAAGAAAATCCTTTATTTACAAGATGGGTGGCGATACAAAATGTTTGCAACATCAACGATCAGCCGGTCTGGTCGTGTACAATAGGCTAAGTTATCTGTAGATTACGTAACTGGAATTCTTGAGCTTTGGTCTTGAAAGAGATGTGTAAAAGGAGATACGATTACCTAACAATATAGTTTCATGTGAGACCTTTTTGCGGAGGGGAAATCGTGAAATAACTCTGGGTGTAGCGAGGGTGTCAGACTTTTACGGCCTAAACCCACCCATGGTCCTTCTTTACCCCTAAATGTGCCGGGGCCGCGGTGTCTCTTTCAAACATTCCGCAATTCTATTAGGCAGTGGCCCTGGCAGACACCTGGCTGGCTTTGCTGACATTTCTTTGAGGCACGCGTGGACCAGGACATGAACGTGCCGTCGACACGACACATGTAGGTCTATGCTTTAATTTAATTTTTAGGATACTGTTGCCAAATAGCTAAAACGGAACTCTTATAGATTTGCCCAGTCTGTTGGTCTGACTATACGGATATATTACGGCAATTTATTCCGAGACTGTTGTCAACACACAATTGTCAAAGTTTATGAAATTTTTGCTAAAGTAAAACGAGGGATATTTTGAAAAACATAATTTTTTTGAAATGTAAAAAACAACAACAAACTTGTTTTGCTTATTGGTGCATACCACTAAGTTATATCCACAAATATTTTTTTAGAAACAAATTTAGTTTTGCTATTCATACTATAGAAAACCCACCTGATAATGTGTCCACATATTCTTGAATATGGCCACTTGCTGCCCATGCCTCCACGACGCGATGGGCAAAAGAAAATGCGGTATCAAAATGCTCAAGAATATAATATTATAGATGACCTCGTCAAAGCGCTTATTTGCACTGCTTTGAAAATTCGCTAAGCGCTCTCTGCCCACTGAAAAGAGAGTTCAGTTTTAGAAAATTGTTTCCTGACTTTTCAAAAGGTCCACAAAAGTTCTTGGCAAAATTAGGAGCAATTAAAAGTGATTGCTACATTCAAGCCTCGGAGACCTATACATACTTAATGCTTTGACTTTTCGCCCTCTTTGATGAAACAATAGAAATCAAGTTAGAGAACATTTGAGTAGAAGTATCAACTGGAATTGTCATTGAGAAAATAGCATTTTTTTTTAATATTATTGATTTATATTCAAAATTGCATAAACACAAGTTGAATAAATACTTTGTACTGGTTTTGCTGTAGCGGTGCTGTTGACACTAGATGCTGATACATGTTTAGTGATGGGATGTATTGCTTTCATGGGTAATCCTTTATGGTTGTGCTATTCAGGGTAAATCCTACATTCAATCATGATCGTAAATCGCGGTAACGTTCCAGTTTGAAGAGACACGGTTCATCTAACTAATGTCACTCGCGTCACATGCAACAGCAAAATCAGTTTAATTACGGATTTTGCGACTGGTGTTTTTTTTTTTAAATAAATTTTGGCCCTCTTTAGAAATTTCTCATGTATTGTGGGTGCTTTTTGAAACATTTAAACTCACATACGCAAATAGCCAGACCTAAAAGAAGTACCTGTAGGTCTTTCAAATATTTGTCACGTGCGGGGATCGAACCCGCAAAACAGCAGTCGATCGCTCAGTCACTACGCCAACCGTGTCATCCGTTTAGGAATGGTATTCTACCACCATTTACGATTTTAATTCCTCTTACCTTTCACAACGACAATGCATTCCAAGCTCCAAACTAGATAAGCCCATATTGTTGCCTTCGATATCCAATTGAAAGTAGTCCGCTTATTTGTTTGTGCATCTGTTTGAAAATTAAACAGTAGAAGTTCTATATAAAGGTTGTTATGCTCGATGGGGTTTGGGGATCAAGTGAATCCTTTATAGGTGAGTCCTATCACCCACACACTTAACACCACGCCTCAAATCCACGAAGGGCTAAAAGGTGTGTCTAATAGGTCACCCATATTTCGCCAGTTATGTTTAAAGTCCCATGTAATAGGCACAGGCGTGCACAGGGTTTCATGACCGGGTAGGCAGCGTTTATTTTTCCGCGAAAATTAGGAAAGATTCCGCAATTGCACGTGTTAGTTAGTCTTTTTTGCCGCGGAATAGAAATATTGTAAATCTGTAGGTATACCCCGAATGACTCCACGCTGTTGTATTATTCGAATTAAATAACAGGCACGGAAAACAATATAATTTATTTGTGTGTATGCAACCACACAGCCAGGAGTATGTTTCATAATTTTTCTTATTAAATTTACGAGTTACATTACCTTTTTGCTGGGTTAATGCTGGTAATTCAAGCACACATCTACCTTTCGACACTATTTGAAGCTTTTTATTAAACGACAATTGAGAAAACCTACCATTTATTACTTTTAACAAACACACATTATAGAATTTAGGACAAATCGAACTGAATTTGCGTTTCGTTAATTAATTATTCACAAAAAAACAAATAATAACTGCAAACTTCACATAAACATTTCAAAATTTTGATAATAAAATGTTTACAAATAAAATTGCATCACTTTCAACCGGAATTGTACATAGCTAATGACTTCTTCAACTTGTCGTATAATCTCTGTTGAGCGCCAATCAGTAAAAAGCTGAGCTGTACCGACCAATGCAACGAGCTGTTCATGTCGCAACGAATTGCGACATGAATCGCGGCCCCCGATTTACTTCTCATGCCACAGGAGATACGTCGCTGTGTGAGCCATACACGACGTGTCTGTACACGAGGTTTTACACACACACGCATACTTCATGCCTACATTTATCAATGAACTAAAGGCACTATTGAAGTTTGCCTATAATTCGCTCTTGACGATCTGTTGAACGCGAAACGCCTGCCATAGTGTTAATTTAGGGCGATGTGGAACGTTGCTATTATTTTTACGTTAGGAATTTATAGAAAAAGTTTAAATTAATTAGATATTTGTTTATTCTTTGATTTTTTTTCTTTCTTTGTTTACCTATGGAGTCTAGGGTCGGCAGTGCCTTTTTGCCTATATGGAGCGCACGCCCTTGGTAATAGGAGGCGAGCCTATTGCCATCACTCGGGCACAAATCCAGACTCAGTGGCTGCTACTGAGAAATTCCTGATGGAAAAACCCAATAACAATTGGCCCGGGAAGCTAACACAGGAAATCTTGCTCTGCATTTACTAAACCAACGAGATTATATATTAACTTGTTAATAATAGAATAAAAGTACATTTTTCGGTCTCGAAGCACAACAAAAACTAAATCTATAAAGTACAATTTGTTAAATTGTTTGATGGTTGTACAGCATCACATAATTAATAGATAATCTACTAACTCCCAAACTAAATAAAGCTTGTATTTTGGGAGTTCTGGTTCTGGTTCTTAATATAAAGGACTTATACAGGCACAACCTTGTAGCTGATTGGCCATACATCGAATTTGGACTTTCAAATAAATATGACTGTTACAAAACAATGCATTGATGATGGTGGTTATCGACTCTGAGTGTAGAAATTGGGACTAGATACATTGTTGTGTTGAGTTTCACACCTGTAAAAACGATGTAAGTGAAATAACAATAAATAAAAACTTAGATGACTTTTGACAAATGACGCCACATATTTTTAATAAGATATCTTGAGTCGCAAAAAGAATTGACTGTATGTGCGGTAACTTTGAAACACTCATAAAGTTTAGTTCTCTCGAAACTACACGACATTGCAGACAAATATAACAAAATAATATAAAAGCTCGATTTCAACGGACAAAATTTATTATATTTGAAGGCTTTATGGCTCACCAAGTACAAGTGTGCACTCTAACGATCCAAACATTGTTTCAAAGTTATTGGATTCTGATAAATTTCAACACAGTTTCTTTTGAAATCTTTTCAATCTTTGTATGTATTAAAGTTAGAATAAAGTTTCATAACCGCATTCTGTCTGATGAAGATGAATGCCGACATTTTAAAATTTTAAACAGAGAATATTGTTAAACTTTTTGAATTCTTTTGTATTAAATTCAGACCAGACATATTGTTGTTGCACTAACTTAGACTGACATTCGTTCTTCTTAAAATAAAAAATGGAGTTTTTTAAATTTTTTCACTTACGCAAAATTATGTATTGTTTACTTAGGAATACAAACTCAAAACATTTATTTCAATTAGGCAATTACAGACAGTTTTGAACAGACACAATGTACATTAACATGTGAAATTACTGTAGTTGCAAATGTAGAATATCTAAAATACTAGAAGCAGTGTTAAAAATACCTTATACTGCACACAAAAGATAATTAATAGCATTGTCTTATAACCACACATACATTCACAATATAAATATAAATAATACAATTCAGATGTTTTATTTACATTTATTTAATACGCTTTGGAATGGGGAATTCACAAGTTATCATGTCTTGTGACTGGGACTGAACAAGTATCTTCTTTGTTCTTCTACATCAAAAAGTGCTTGTGAAAATGATAAATGATTTGAGTTTGAATAGAAATAACTCACTTTTAGGCACTCTCATGATCGGCATTATTCCCATAATTTGGAACAGTACAAGCAAGCTCTTCGTGGTAATATAAAAACTATCGTGGGCATCAAGAAGAGCACCATCCTTATCAGTTATCTCCGGACCATAAAGCTCTTTAGCATCAAACTCTGAAAAAAAGAAACAAAATTAAGAAAAATAAAAGATTTATTATGGTGATTAAAATGCGGGTCATTATTTATCTCGATGCTGGAAAATTAAGAGGAAAGAGTTTCCATTATTAAGATAAAGGTTTTTGTTTCATAATTTTATTTTTGTGGCTTGTATTAAGACTGAGTGGTGTTTATCCAAAGTAATTGACAGTGAAGTTTATTTAATGTTATGTTAAATTATAAGCAAGCTAAAATTTTGTACTTATCATTTAATTGTTTGATCATCAAAAAACAACGAGATTTCTGTAGCTCTAGTAATGAAAAAGGATCTGCAATTTACACTTAAAATTTGGACATAAGACACTTTAGGGTACTAGATATAACAGAAAATAATTGTTCCAAGAAGAGAATCTAATCGAGATATATGTTAATAATTATTAAGTATATATATTTATATCTTTCATCAGGACACATCCAAATAAAGCTATATTAGAAATATACATGAAGAATTTAAAGTAAAATTCCCTTCCGCTCACAGAGCGGGAGAAGTTTTTTAATGACTTCTTATCCAAAAAGTAACCAGCTTATCCTCTTTAGATCCGTACAAACTTGCTATTTGCACAACTATATCTTTTCACTGCGTAGACTAAAGGGTTTTTCACAGCTCCAAAGGACCACAGATTTGAGTACTATGCTTTTAATTTCAACTCGGTACCTTCACCCGTTCCCAAGATAAAGAATTTTAACAAACACACGGAAAGCCTGCTGGGGTTGCGGGTTGTTCGAAAGAGATACCGTGGCCCCGGAACATAAAAGGCAATAGAATGAACATGGGTGGGTTTTATCCAGTACAAGTCTAACACTCACCCACGCTCCGCCAACAAGAATGTTTTTTAAGGTTTTGAAGTACAGTACCATGAATACTGTAGTACAGTAGAATGAGAATAAAAAATTGGTTGCCTGTAAAGTCGGTATACGGGCGAAAGTTTTACATGACAACGACTTTGAGTGGTAAAATAATTGTAATCTGAATATTCATTCGTATAGTAGGAAGAAGGATGAAATAATAGTAACAATTTAAAACATTTATTTATACAAAGAATTATATTTAAAACATTAATGTGCTCGAGTGGAAGGGACGTGTGCCTTTCACTTTTTATGTCTGGCCCTCTCGCTCTTAGGCGGGCTAACCATGCCCGAGTGGAAGGGACGCGTGCCTCTCACTCGCTCTCATTGTGAGCGCATAACGTGAGCGGAGCGTAACGCAGTTTCTTGAAGTGTCACCCGGCAAACCAATTTATAAGACGTTGTCACGTCAAAAATGTCTGCTTTATGCATTAATTTTTTTAGAAAACACGACTAATATAATATTGATAAACTCTCACCTTTAATACCATCTCTCTCATCAATCCTCTGAAACATTTCCCTCCTACGAGTCTCATTGTGCTTAACCGAATTGGGATTGTAAACCCGAAACCCATACTCTTCTTTGTTCATCTTGACGCTTTTGTTCCCAAATATAGAAATAGGTAGGCCCTTGGTACGACCGAACTGAATGGGGCTTGTGAAAGCTATGGCTAGCGAATAGGTAATAATAATCAATCATACAACCAACCGTCTCAGCTTACTTGCTTATGCCCGTTTGTCAATAAAGTGGGGTGGAGAGGGTCAGTATTTTTTTTTAATTATCTGAACAGCGCTTTTAGTTGCTGTTCAGCTCTTAGTGTTAAGGGTTATTATAATATAACCTCTAACCTTGATAAATGAGATATCAAACCCTAAAAGAATTTTTAAAATCGTACTTGTAGGTCCTACGTTTTTAAAGTGTACACAAATTAACATTTTTATATAAATACTAGCTGCAGCCAGCGGTTTCACCTTAGACTTACTTATGAAATATACACATTAAAGTTCATTCAAATCCATTAATACCTTTGAACGTAAAGGAGTAACAAACATACACACACATACAAATTTTCTTTGTCACTCGACAATTAAGCTATTTTTTTAGAAGGCAGAAACTACGCACTACGAAATAAATATGAACAAGACATAAATACTACATTGGAGGACATTGTGAATTGGTTAGACAAAAATAATTTAGTAATCAACCTTCAAAAAACAAACGTAATGCATTTTTATCAACGCACATCAATACCGAGTGTCGTGATCGAGTATAATGACTGTAACATAGACCAAGTAAAAGTTGCAAAATTTCTAGGTATACTGATAGATAGCCAGTTGACTTGGAAACCTCAAGCAGAAGACATCTGTAAAAAACTGAGTGTATCAGCGTATATGCTTTATACTTTAGCAAAAAAGTCAACATCACCACTACAGTAGTTGCATACCATGGTCTAGTCGCGTCCATTTTAAGATATGGAATAATTTTTTGGGGAAATAGTGCTCTGTGAGAACAGGTGTTCAGAGCCCAGAAGCGTTGCATAAGAGCAATACTTAATATGAAAGTGACGGATAGTTGCGTTCCCGTGTTTAAGTCCCTCAAACTTTTAACTTTCCCAAGCATTTATATTTTAGAAGTTGAAATTTTTGACAAATGTAATATAAACATTTTCAAGACTATGTCAGAAGCTAGGAAAAGACCCATAAGAAGTCAATATAAATACCTATTAAGTGTTGAAAGTTGTCATACTGCTTTGCTCAAAAAAAGTGTTATTAGTATGGGCCCAGTCATCTACAATAAAATACCCAATTTTATAAAAAATGACACAATTCGAAACTTTAAAAAGAGACTGACATTATTATTAATTGAAAAATGTTATTATTCTGTAGCTGACTTCCTTAATGACTCTGACATTTAAACTGTGTACATTTAATTGATTGACATACCTAATTATCGAAGCACATTTTTTATTTTTATTATAATTTATTTTCTGTTCTTCTTTGTGTTTGTAACTTATGTCATTATTTTAATTTTAATCTCAATTATTAACAAATAATTATTAATGTATGCATGCCTACTATAAGGTAGATTGTACAAGGCTCAACCAATCATTGTCAACTTATTTTTATGTACCTACAATCTATGCAAATAAATTTTACTTTACTTTACTTTACGCAACTTTGCTTCCTTGACTGATAATAAATTTCTATGTTTACGTTATAATAACCTTAATTTCTTAAATCACATTCCATCACATAAAAGGACGAATTATTTAAAAAATAACATATTTTCAAATTCCTCTATGACTGTCTATTGAACCTCGTCATTTTCCTGCCCTTGTCCCATTCCTTTTGGGGGTCAGCGCAACACGTTTTTTTTTCCATTCTCCCCTATCAGATGTTACGGCATCAATTACTCCTTTCTCCTTCATATCATTTCTTAAACAATCTATCCATCTTTTCTTTGGCCTTCTTCTCCCTCTCCATCCATCAACATTCATATCTATCACTCTTTTGGTACCACATCACACCCCTCCTCAATACATATCTATACCAAGACAAACGACTCACTTTCAATTTTTCTTTCAACTGAACCTAAACTTTATAAATCAGACCTTCATAAAAATATACTATACTTTTAAGCAACGTAACTTTGATCACTGGTCAACAGTCAAGGCAAAAAAATTACAAGCGCCACCTAAAAACTTTTCAAGCATACTCCACCGCACTCTCTATTCCTCAGACAACTCTTGACGCCTTATACCGATGACGCCGCAGCGTCGCTCCACCGCCATTAATTCACATTTCACTCTAACGCCTCTAATGGCGACTTTCGAAAACACTTAACGACCCCTTAAGTGAGATGTAAGCAAGACCTTGTACCGAAGCGTTAAATATCTAATATCAAATTAAGGGCTCGGATAAACCACAACGATGTGGAATTCACTTTTCATTTTTAGGGTTACGGGATATTTGGAGATCAGTTGTTAATGTAATTAGGATTTGATTGTTTTGTTTATCTGTTTAAAACTGGACTTTTTTCTTTTGCACAACACTCAACATTGTTCTGGCTTTGATACAACTTCATGCTTTTTTTACGGATGGGAAATCATCAAATAACTTTCCCCGCTCTGGGCGGAGCGGTGGGAGTGTCTCAATTTTACTGACTAAAACCCACTCATGTTCCTTCTTTTACCGTCTATGTTCTAGGGCCGTGGTATCTCTTTCCAACAACCCGCAATCCCGGCAAGATACAATTTTATACTTGCATTGAAATCACACATGAAAAAAATACAACCAACATTTAGGTTTAGGTGCAATTCAGATTACATACATACATATATATAAACTCTCGCCTCTTTCTCATGGGCACAGGCAGATCCACGAAACTCCACCTGCTACAGTCCTTACATACTCTTTACGCCTAGTCTGTGTTCATATATCTGGTCATACATGCACTCCGGTTGTTAATACTCGCACCCGACATTTCTGAAGAATTTCACCAATAAGGTTAGTGTAGGTATAATTGCTTTATAGGGCATGCCCCACCTCCTTTCCTGCCCATACTACACAACCACTTGCACCTTGACGACACAGTTGGCGCAGTGGCTGAGCGATCGACTGCTGCGCTGCGTGTCGCGGGTTCGATCCCCGCACGGAACAAAGATTTGTATGACCTACAGCTAGTTGTTTCGGGTCTGGTTGTTTGTGTATGTGAGTTTAAATATTTGTAAACGCACCCACAAAACAGGAGACATTCCTAGTGTGGGCAAAGTTTTTTAAAAAGAGAAAGAAATCTATCAGGATTTAAAAGGTACAAATGCTGGAACTGTGCAAGGTCGTACTGGTCTAACACAATATGATTTTTATCGTCACGAAAGGAGAAGATGGGCAAGGGAAGGGAAGGGGAATCCCTTCCCGGTGTAGTCACTTATATCTGACTAGCTGTTCCCCATGGTTTCACCCGCGCTGCTCAGCACCTGTTGGTCGTAGCGTGATGTTATATAGCCTATAGCCTTCCTCAAGAAATGGACTATCCAACACTAAAAGAATTTTCCAATTCCAACCAGTAGTCCCTGAGATTAGCGCGTTCAAATAAACAAACAAACTCTTCAGCTTTATAATATTAAGTTTAGATTTGTATCCTATACCTTATACCTTTCACTTATCCTCTCAACCTGTGTCACTTGATCCATATAGTTTTTTTTTTGTATGTTTTTTTCTATGATGAGTGGACATTGTAGAATCTTAGATCTTAACTTTTGTCAACTTCTTGTTTTTTTACGTTCTGTAAAGTAAGCAATGACTTACTGTCGGACCTACGCTGTTCTCTGATATTAACGCTGTACTAACATTTTAAAACCAGATGATGTTAATCGAGTAACCATAGAGTTTATTGCCGGTTATTCTCCATAGAAAAGGACCAACCCGAACCGTGCACCTTCTACCGACGTTTTATGAGTGTCCATGTTGGCCTATGTTGTGATGACCAGACTTCCAAAGAAACTGATTATGGAAGACAAACATAAATGTATTACAAGATTTAATTATTGTATAGTTACCAGTCCAGGGGGCTTAGACAAAGTAACAATTTGAAAACGATAACGAAGTTCGAAAAGACTAAAATGTATGAGATTGACATAAGCCGCGCTAAGTCACGTGGTAAATCGACATCGTTATCGCAATTTGGTAGACAATGTTACATTTCATAACGAAACCATAAACATTATTATTATTCAAGTAAGACAAGTAGCACTTTCAGTGTTCGTCTTCGCCTCGATCGTGATCGTCAATAAAGATAACGAAACGAATGCTAAAACGTTGTAGTTATCGAAACGATATGTCGGGATATATGCTACTACAAGAACATTTAAGAAGTTATGCATGGATCTAAAAGCTCATGCAGGATTAAAAGGATCCCCTGAGATTCCCTTGGAAATAAAGGTAAGAAAATTTACATTAATAAAACAATATAAGTACTAGGTTTTGCAGGTAAGTAGGCACCTACTTAATCCTCATAACTTGAGTTAAAGCATATTCGTCTAGTTAATTATGTATATTATAGGTACCTACTATACAACAAAAATATTGTTGTACCACACTATACTTTATTTTAACTGCTGTATAGGTCAATTCCCTAAATAATCGACCCAGCCACCCTTGTTGCCCTCCCTCAATGACGCCCTAAGGCGAGGTCCATCCGGGCGCCGGGCGCCGCGAGACGACTCCCGTCCACCGTAGATGCGGGCCTGTAAACGGTGAGCAATGGGTAGCTCACCGTCCGTCCGTCGATTGACGACAGGCCGTGTCGACGGCGCGTTCGTGTTTCACGCACGCCTCAAAGAGATGTCAGCAAAGCAGAGGGGCTTGCCAGAGCCTCAACCTGCCGGGGTTGCGGGTTGTTCGAAAGAGATACCGCGGCCCCGGAACGTAAAGGGCAATAGAAGAACCATGGGTGGGTTTTAGTCAGTATAAGTCTGACATGCCCCCCCGCGCCGCCCAGAGCGGGGAAAGTCATTGGATGATTTCCCACCCGAAAAAAAAAGGCTAGGTCCATACCCCACAGGGGGTGCCCTTAGCGAGCGGTCATTTAGTATATTGTAGTCTTTGTAGCCTTGGCTGGGTGCCTTAATTTATTGAGGTCACTACAGGCAAGTCCGGTTAAAAGCAGTATAACAACTCAAGAGAGTTGAACTGCGAGTGGCCCAACATAAAATAAGGATAATAATATGCTTATGTGCAATAACAATACATTTATAACTTAAATTAAAAACAATATTGCGAACTATACAATAACGGTAATACATAAATAAATAAATAAGTACATATAATCATCAATCAACAGACAGGGAACCTTCCTTTATTCCTTTCTTGAACACTTCTAACGTAGGACTATCACGCAAAGAGTATGGAAGTGCATTCTACAGACGCACAGCATGAACAATAAAAGATCCACCATATCAATAGGTAAACTTATCAATGTATTATTATATTTTTCAGGAGCTGTGTGCTCTTAACTTTTTAGCTACTGGGTCACACCACAAAATTGTGGGTGTGGGCCAGCATTTGACAACAAGTCGCTGCATCAGGGAGGTTGTGAACGCCCTTAATCACAGTTGGATGGTCAGCAGGTGGATAGTGTTCCTATATTGAATGCAGAACCAGGATCCCAGGTAGAGGTGTACACACGACGTCATGTCCAAGCCAGGTCTTCTTAAGGCTCGTTGGAGGTGTATGCTTCGACACAGAGTTCTTCACTATCACCCTTACATAGCTAGCAAAATCACTAATGCATGTTGTGTGCTGCACAACATTGCATTAGATGCTAGAATACCACCTCCAAGTGATATGCCAGCTGCAGGGGTACAAGATAGTGAAGATCATGCTGTACAGTATAGCACCTCCAATGAAAACCAAAACGATGTAATTCGAGGCAGGGCTATGCGCAATCGTTTAGTTAGTAGGATGTAATCTAATATATAAAATTCTCGTGTCACAGTTTTCGTTCCCATACTCCTCCGAAACGGCTGGACCAATTTAAACGAAATTTTGTGTACATATTGGGTAGGTCTGAGAATCGGCCAACATCTATTTTTCAGACCCCTAAGTGAGCAGCGGGTGAAACCGCTGGGCACAGCTAGTATTTATATATATATTAATTATTATTTTATATCTACAATCAGCCTCTTGACTTTAATCAGATTTAATGTTACTTGGAATGTAAGTAGGATGTAATATAGGTGAATAAATAAAAATTACTATTAAATATTTTAATATTTTTATTAAGCCACTTGATAAACTCTATAACAATTTTTTTCTCTCTAATAACATAATAATTATATTAATCAGTCTTCATACGTCAACTGCTGCAAACTTAACATCTTAAACAGCTTTAGGAATTCCTCACCTCGCAAAAGTCTGAGATGCAGAATGCCTAAGGCTTCGGACATACATACTAAAAAACCTTTGATTACTATAGCAATAGGGACAAGACAATTACTGAACTACTCATTGTACAGCTTTTCTGTATTGTCCCTACTGCGATAATAGTCAAGCCAAGCTTGAGCGACGTTTAGTAATAAGCTAAAACCTGGTTCCGTTCGTGCTAAATCTCCAATGCTCGCAAATCTCGATCTTGTTGGAGCCTAATCCAGGCTTCCTCCAGCTCCAGGCGTCGTAACTCCACGGCCGTAAACTCGCTTACGGCGGACGCGCAAAAGAGGACGGTCGGGAGAGGCAGCTGTTGACTGCGGTGTCGCTGGCGACCTCAACCGCGGACGACGCCTGGTAAATGGAGAAATAGCAGACGTGCAGGGGGCAGGTGGCCGCCTTCGCCTCGTAGACTTCCCCGGGGGCACTGCAGGGGTTGGCGGGGACTGGGCTGGCGGGGATGGCGCTGCCGGGGCTGATGTGGCTGATGGGGCTGGCGCAACAGTCTGTCATCGTTGAGCCGAAGTCTGATTGAGCACGAGCGGAAGCCAATTATTTGAGGGCTGTGAAGTGGATAGTTCTGCAAAAGAAAATGAGTGTTATTTTGGACAGTTTACTGATCCTTTGTTTGTTTTTTTTTTTTTCTTAAATCAAATCCTGCTTATATTATAAAATGTGGAGGTTTGGAAGTTTAATAGTTACTCAATCATACAAAAACGGCTGTACGGATTTCGATGAAAATTGGCACACAGGTATAAAATATAAATAGTAAAACTGAGGTTCTCTACGAATTTTAGATAATTTTATATTCCACATAATACACAACAAATAAATAGTATACTAGCTGTTGCCAGCGGCTTCGCAAATAATCGGAATAAAAACTCTCCTATGTGCTAATCTGGGTTTAAACTATCTGTGTACTAAATTTTATCCAAATTGGTTCAGTAGTTTTTGCGTGACAGAATAATAAAAATCCTTCCATCCAAACAAACTTCCATGTTTATAATATTAGTAAGAAGTAAGATTTTAAGTCTTTAGACTTACCATCTACAATTTCCAAATAATCTTGGGTGACGGGATCATCTTGGGCGGCAGGATCATCTTGTGCAGTATTTATGGATCTCTGAAAAAAAATGTCAGTGGTAGATTTAATAAAAATAAGTGGTAGATGTACGTCAAATTATTTATTACTGAACAAGTTTATTATTTTTAGTACGTTTTTATGTAAAAATTATAGCAAAGTTTTTTCAGTCATATATGTTTAACAAAGTTAAAACTAATTTAACAAAAAATGAAATGTTGTCTTTCATGTTAACTGAGTAAAGTTACTTGGTTGACCAATGTTTATAGGAATATTTTATAAAACATCTGCCTTGAAGGTGGTACTTACATTAAATCCTAGCTCTTCTACAGAGTTTTGTCCTGCTACTGCTAAAGGACCCATCATAGCCAGCACTCTTTCATCGCTAGCTGATAATGTTTGCCCGCTTGCTGGCCCACCTCTAGTCCCACTTGCATGATGCTTTATGGCCAATGCCTTTTTTATGTCTTCGACTTCCAATCCACCCAAACCTTTGTTGAAAAAAAATCAAACATTTTTATTATGACTTAAAATACTTAAGCGGCTCTTTAAATGTATGATTTCACTTAAATAAAACGATTTTAGTACGGCGATCGCCAACAACTCACTTACCTATTCTTATTAGTAAATAAAATTTGAAAACAGCAATAAGTAACTCGCGGGATTGATCCGATTTGATTTTCTTGACTGACACTGACAGCAAAATTTTCGATACCAAAACCAATATTTTTGCTTTTTAGCGAAAAAAGAAATCGATGACTGTTTGAGCTACGGGGGTTTCCTGGGTCCTCTTCAATGAAAATTGTAGGCGAACGGTTTATAATTCGTTTATTGCTAAAACTTGTAGATTTTACAACTTAAAAAGGGTATTTTGTGTCGAAGAAGAAAAAACGTGTCCGTTGATCGTTTCAAGTTGGCAAAAGAGAACGTTGAAGAAAAAAGTTTTTAAAAATTTAAAGACAGAACACTTTGGAATTTAGTCTATGAAAATTGATTTAATTACTGAAGCGCACGCCATCTATCGCTTCACACTCAACACTACAGCTTGAGGTGCAGACTCAGTCCGTTGGATGGCGTTGGCGTCGACATGGCCCCGGCGTTGGAAGCACCAGCTTCCAAGAAGGTTGGAGAATCAAGCGCCGATGGTGTTGTTGTCCTCAGGCTGGCGAGGGAGTGGACATATCTTGGAAAATGCCCTTCGCGTTGTTCCAGTTGCAGTACGTATGTCAGCTACTCGTGAAATTCCATCTGTGCCTGGGAACACCTTGATGACGCGTCCCAATCTCCAATGGAGAGGCGGCAGTCCATCCTCTTTGATCAGGACTAAACTGTCTAGGGCGATGTCGTCCTTGTTCCCCTTCCACTTGGTTCTCTGTTGCAGTTCCACCACGTACTCTTTAGACCAACGCTGCCAGAAGTGTTGACGTAATTGCTCTATGCGACGATAACGATCCAAGCGTGATGTCGCTACGTCTGCTAAGTCTTCAGTGGGCGGTGCAGTGAGAGGCCGACCGAGGAAAAAGTGACTCGGAGTCAGTGGGGTCAGGTCGTGAGGGTCTGCTGATAGAGGAGAGAGGGGACGGGAATTCAGGACAGCTTCTATCTGTGCCAAAACCGTGCTGAACTCCTCGTAGGTCAAGTTGGCATTACCTAACACACGTTTTATGTGGTGTTTGCAAGACCTTATCCCACTTTCCCACAAGCCTCCAAAATGTGGTGAATAGGGGGGAATAAAATGAAACTCGATGCCGTCTACGGCAGCGAAATCTTTAAGACGTTGAAAATTATTTTCTAAACTTTGCTTAAATTCTTTTTCTGCTCCGACAAAATTCCTACCATTGTCGGAGTAAATAGCATTGGGTTTGCCCCTTCTGCTAATAAAACGCTTAAGCGCTAAAATATAGTCGTTAGCAGAAAGACTGGTAACAAGTTCCAAGTGAACCGCACGAGTGAGGAAACAAACAAAAAAACTAATATATGCTTTAGTTAAACGACTGCCTCTCCCCTTTCGATTCAATATGTAGACTGGCCCAGCATAATCCACACCCGTTCGACTAAACGGGAATCCAGGATCCAGACGTTCAGGCGGCAAGTTGCCCATTATAGGATTTAAAGTTTTACCTTTATGTCGAGTACATATAAAACATTCATTAACTATTCTACGGACTAAATTTCTTGCACTCAATGGCCACCAGCATTCACGTAAATTAGACAAAAGAAGTTGGGGACCCGCGTGGAGTAACCGTTTATGTTCATGTCTAACCAATAAAATCGTGAACTCGTGTCTACTGCACAACAAAATAGGATGCTTCTTATTATAATCAAAAGTGGAAGACTTCGAAAGTCGTCCGCCCACTCGAATGATATTGTGATTATCCATGAAAACATTTAGCCCGGATATACGACTATTTTCCTTACTATTTACGTTTAAAGGCAATTTATTCATAAGTTTATCGTAAACTTCAGGAAATGAAAGTTTTTGTGAGAACATAACAAACATACGTTGCGACGCGGCAAGTTCAGAAACAGATAACGTATCGGTTTGTTGTACTACGTCACTACGCGCAGACCGTCGCTCAACAATTAAATTCTGTAAATATGTTATGAATCGTAGTGCATACGCACCTACCCGCTTCATCTCATTGAATGACGAAAAATCGCTGAATTTAATTGAAACGTTCTCGGACGTACTTACGAAATTAAACACTTGATTTGTTTTCAATTCAGGTAAATTAATAATTTCCCGAGAAGAGTCGTGAACTTCACTATTTGCGTAAAATGTATTATCATGCGTTTGTAAATAGGCCGGTCCGTTCCACCATAAGTTATTATTAATTAATAATTCCAGACTTAATCCTCTGGACAGTAAGTCAGCTGGGTTATCTTTGCTCGCAACATGGAGCCAAATCGAGTCACCTGTGAGTTCGTTTATTTCGGTAACGCGATTTTGAACAAACGTTTTCAAAAGATGTGGAGACATTCGAACCCAACCAATAACTATAGTCGAATCTGTCCAGAAATAAGTTTTCGTAAACACCATTCTCAGTGAATCGATAATCTTTTTATATAGTCTAGCGCCTATTAACGCCCCGCAAAGCTCAAGACGCGGTATACTGAGCGCCTTTAATGGTGCTACTTTGCTTTTAGCACACAATAGTTGAACGGAACATTTCGAATCATCGCTATATGTACGTATATACGCACATGCACCGTACGCGTCTTGTGATGAATCAGAAAAGATATGAAGTTCCTTGTGCTGATCGTGGTCGCTCAATGCACGACGAGGAATTTTTAATTGATTTAAGTTCTGCAATTTATTTATAAAATTATTCCACGTCACAGCAATATCTAGTGGCACCGGTGTATCCCAATCTAATTTACTAAGCCATAATTTCTGCAGTAATATTTTTGCAATTATAACTACAGGGGAAAGTAGACCTAATGGGTCATATATCTGTGAAACTGTTGATAACATTATGCGTTTAGTTAGTTTGGTCGCAGACTGTTCGTCTACTTTAGTGACATAATATAATTCATCGGAATCGTTTTGCCAACCTATACCGAGTGTTTTGTTTTGTGTATGTTCACCCGTGAACAAATCAACCGGCGCGTTACGAGTCACCTCAGAGTTGAACGTCCATTTACGAAGTGAAAAACAACCCGATTGTAACACTTGCGATATACGTGTACACATAGACAATAACTCTTCATGACTGTTACATCCGAAAATTAAATCGTCGACAAACATGTCCTCGGTAATAACACGCGACACTGCTTCATCTTTACTTTCTTTCGCTAGTTGCTGAATGCACCGCATGCTTAGGTAGGGCGCTGATGCCGTTCCGTATGTTACCGTATTGAGTTGATAAACACGCAGAGGGTCCACCGGTTTTTCCCGCCATAAAATAAGTTGCAGCGATCGCTGATCCGGTTGAATTAAAGTCTGTCTAAAAAACTTTTCTACGTCTGCACAAGCTACGTACTTATACTGTCGAAATCGCAACAGTATAGAAAATATATCATTTTGAAGTGCCGGTCCGGACCACTGAATGTCGTTAAGCGACTTATTTGATGTAGTCGGAGCACTAGCATCAAAAACCACCCGCAATTTTGTAGTGGTACTACTTTCTCTGAGCACCCCGTGGTGCGGCAAGAAATAATTATTATTATCATATTTATCGACCCGCGTCATATGACCTAAGTTCTCGTATTCCCGCATAAAATCGCAGTATAACCGTTTATAATCGGGAGAACGCTCTAATTTACGTTCTAATGACAAAAATCTATTTTTGGCCATGGCATATGAATCGCCTAACGCACTAGGTGACTCCTTCAGCGGCATCCGTACGGAAAACCTACCATCAGCCTCGCGCTTGGTGGTGGTAATAAACAAGTCCTCGCACAATTGTTCGTCGCGAGTAAGTACGTTGCTCGACTGTTGAACATCTTCTATTTCCCAAAACCGCTGAAGTTGGTCACTTAACGTTTGATTAAAATTACAATGAATTTTATCAACACAAATATTTTTAGAGTGAATAGGGCCGGCTAATAACCATCCTAACTTAGAATTTTGTAAATAAGGCCCGTTAATTAATCGAATTCTATTCTCGTGCAATAGATCCCAGAAGAGATCCGCACCTATCAACAAATCGATTTCCGAAGGAACGTGATATGTGGGATCTGCAAGCTGGATATTATTCGGTATACGTATAAGCTGAGTATCAATGTTAGTCGCGGGTAACCTGCTAGTGATACGCTGCGAGACAAAACATTTAACTCTAGTACTGTAATCGCATAATTTAGAACGCATAATAACGTCACACGATTCATTTGATTGCGTCACAGACTGTGCGACGCCCGATATATGTATAGTGGACTGTATAGTAGACGCATTGAGTTGTCGGCGTAGTTTATCCGTAATGAAACTATGCTGACTTCCATTATCTAACAGCGCTCGGGCTGTATGAACACGTTTATTAGTATCGATTAACTCCACTAACGCTGTGCAGAGCAATACCGATTGCAGAGCACCTTGTCCAACGATATTGTCGCCGGCGCATCCTACCTGTAATGTATTCGAATCACAATTTAAAGTAAAGGAATGCAACGCGGTCGACGTGCTAGCTTGATGAGACACACTACGATCAGCTGTGTTCTCGCTACGCACACTCGCATTATTGTCGGAACCGGTAATGTGAAGCAAAGAGTTGTGTTTACGTTCGCAAATTTGACACGGACCAAATCGACAGTCCGCTAATGAGTGAGTTGAACGTAAACAGTTAAGACATATTTGTTTATCTTCAACGAATTTGTTTCTTTCTTTTATTGATAAATTTAGGAACATGTAACACGCATATAAAGGATGTTTACCGTTACAAGATGGACAGTTACTACGGCTATTTTTGTTAGAATTATTGTTGGATGACTTGCCTTTAGAACTATTGGTACTTGTTGTATTTGTAACTACACAAATATGTGTTGTATGGTTAGGTTTGTATTGAGTGTTCCTCGTCTCAGACCCAACCGGTTTAATGTGTGATTTATTAGAAGAAGAAGTACTGTGATTAGCATGAATCATTTCTAATATATCGGCTTTATTCCTTAAAAATGTAAGCAAATCATCCAACTTCAATTTAAACCCGGAGTCAGTTATTAAAGAACCTTTGTGCTTTTCCCAATCACGCTCAGTATTGATATCTAATTTTGACACAATCAAATAGATAATTAGTGTGTCCCATGACTCTGTGGGTTCTTGTAAAGTATTTAATGCACGTAGGTTACGCAAAACACTATCTATTAATTTCCTTATTTGCAAAGCTGATTCCTGTTTCAAAGCCGTTATAGAAAATAGAGATTTTAAATGGTTATGTACTAAGAGTCTAGTATTGTGAAATCTATTTTCTAGTAACTCCCACGCATGTAAATAATTGGAAGCTGTAAACTCTAATGCACTTATAACATGCAATGCTGTACCACTGAGTGAAGATCTTAAATAATGAAACCTTTGAATTGGGTCTAAATCTGAACGTGTGTGGATCATGGTAATATATGAATTCTTATATTCTAGCCACTGATCATACGATCCATCAAAGGTAGGCAGCTTAATCTCAGGCAACTTGATGTTTGCCCGGGATGAATATTTTGTATCGCTAACATTGTTACCAGTCTTTTCACTGTCAACTAAACTCCCAGCAATAGCTAAGGAATTGAAATATATTAATTCCACAGATTCTACATATTCACTGTTAGAAGCAATATCTGTCTCAGGTGAGAGTAACTCAATTTTACCTTGGATGTCATTGAAAGTTTTAAAGAATTCTTTACATGCTTGCATGCGGAATTGAATCTCTTTATTTTGTATTTCAGAAGGTATGACATCTTGAAATTGGTCTATAAACTTTTTAAAATTGGTTAATCTACCTTTGACAATACCCCGTTGCTTTTTGAGATCAGAAAGGTTATTTGTAGGAGAAACTGATAACAATTTATCTTCACCAAACATTTTAAAGGCTTACAGAAAAGAAAGAAAAGGTACTCACGGTTTCCACTTCGGTAATTACTGGTAGCACCTGCAGCTATGAGCAACCACAGGTTCCTCACCTACTCAGCAAGCATTCAATATACTGTAATTATAAAACAGCACGGTTTTAACACAGATTCGCTACAAAGGGAAGGATGATATGGGAAGGAAAACCTGACCGTTGAGCTGCTGAAGCCGTATTCACGATGTGCAGGGGAGGTCAACGCATTCGTCGTCGCGTATTTGAATGACGTCCTTCTCGTGAACTCGCCAAGGCTGCTCCAGACTCCTGTCCAAGATTTCTAACTCGCTCTTAGTTGGATAGTCCGCTTCCAGGTCCAATCTTCAGCTATCGCTCCGGCTCCGAAGGTCCAATGTTTGAGCTACGGGGGTTTCCTGGGTCCTCTTCAATGAAAATTGTAGGCGAACGGTTTATAATTCGTTTATTGCTAAAACTTGTAGATTTTACAACTTAAAAAGGGTATTTTGTGTCGAAGAAGAAAAAACGTGTCCGTTGATCGTTTCAAGTTGGCAAAAGAGAACGTTGAAGAAAAAAGTTTTTAAAAATTTAAAGACAGAACACTTTGGAATTTAGTCTATGAAAATTGATTTAATTACTGAAGCGCACGCCATCTATCGCTTCACACTCAACACTACAGCTTGAGGTGCAGACTCAGTCCGTTGGATGGCGTTGGCGTCGACAATGACGAACTTAGATATCGTTTCGATACGAAGCGATGTTACTTTGTCTAAGCCCCCAGTTTATGTGACTAAATGTTTACTTTAATAACCATACATGAATGCATCCTTATGGATTGGCGAAACAGAAGGAAAGTAGGCAATTTTTCAAACTTAGTGCAAAAATGTCAGACGTCTCCAATAGACTAAGTGTAGGCTACACTTCGTTAAAAGAACACAAGCACTTACTTAAGGAAGTAACGGGTATTTCCGCACACAAACTCACGATAAATATTGCACTAAAGATCACTATGATGGTGTTTGAAAATCCTGTAGTAATTGCAAGCAAGGATGGCCTTAATTTCCAAATTTTGGTTTTTAATTTGTCTTTTTTTTTCGATGGACATCCATAAAATTATTCTACTGCCATCCTCTTAAGTCAACAGTATTAAATGTGTCAAATTATAGACTTTGATGAACCTAGTAACGCCATCTAGGACTGGACATGGTAAATACATTACATGGATCATTACGATGTGAAATAATAGTATTTTGTTGTATTGTTTTTTTCTTAATACGTCTTTTTTTTAAACCATGAAGTTCTCAATTAATCATCCTAAGTTACACCACACGTGCCTCACAAAGAAGGCCTTTCCACAGCATTAACTCTACCTTCATGCCTCGTTTGCTACATCTAAAATTTACTTTCATACAAAAATGTAAGCGCACCATTGCGAACAGCCTTTTTTATATCAATTGGTTGATCACAAGTGCAAATGTAGCACTATGCTCTGTTTACCCGAATTTCGTCATCTCTCTATATCTGAGTAAAAATGATAGTACTTGTTTTTTTTTTTGGGTAGGAAATCAACAAATAACTTCCCTTGGGGGGGGGGCGTGTCAGACTTTTACTGACTAAAACCCACCCATCTTCCTTCTATTGTCCTTTACTTTCCGGGGCCGTGGTATCTCTTTCGAACAACCCGTAACCCCGGAGAGTACTTGGTTAAGGCTCTACTTTTACAGAACAGACAAAACAAGACGAAAATAAAACATTTCACTATAGAAAAACGTTGCATGTTACAAACAAATGAGTGTGCACCTTAAAAAAACATCATTCGACCTCGTGGGATGCATCATTTATAATGCAACAGACCGAAGCCACGTGCATACAAAGAAAATGGCGTAGCAATAAGTAATCGTATTAGGGACTTAACCTTGTGTTTTTTCGTTATTAATAAAGTTAAAATATACTGTTCCTGTGATTTCATCGTGAGCTTACAAAAGGCTTAAAAACGTTGTTAAGGCGCACTGTGACATCGACGTTAATAATAATTAAGCGATTCGGGTTAAAGGTCCGCTTCCCTTGGTACTTAAAAAAAGTACATTATTTTTTTTGGCCTGTCCTCTACTGCATGACGATGAAAAAAAAACCATATGTAAGTATAAAAAAACTTTCTAGCAGTAACAATATCTGTGCGCAGAGGTCGTTTTAACACGTTCGTTGCATTACGAGATCTATCAGATCTGTTGCAGGAAATTTTATACTGTGCGTTGAATATAATCGTGTTGTTTCACTCCTTGCCGAACAATCTAACGTGTAAAAGTATGAGAAAACTGTATCTTTAGGAGATTTATTAGGTGTCATACTCACCAAAAGGTTAATAAGTTTAGAGATATTTTAGGCCTCCAAAGCACTGGCTGCAAGTTCTTTGAATATGTTGGCACAGGGAACGTGATAACTGCAGTTTGACTGGTTTCTTACCCGTCAGTAAAACCGTCCATCTGGGCCAGCGTTACCATAGCCAAATTGGAAATCTCTAAACAGACTTCAAACCCAAGTCGGTCGTAGCTAAGATGTTTATAGAACATGGTTCATGGACGGCTCAGATCTCAAGTGCGTATGCGGCGTCAACCCACAGACTATGACCCACCTTCCACCTTGCACCACTTGCCCGATCACCTGCGCACTTGGTGATCTATATAATATATATTGCTTCTGTCAGCGGAGTATGCGTGGCTGAGTTTTGGGCTAAACACGTTAGAACTTTTTGGCATCGATAACCTAAGAAGAAGTACTGTGATACTATCGGGTGGATCTACAAATAACAGCCAAAGGTTGAAACTCGGTATGTGATGTGAGGTCACACATGCACAGATCAAACTAGGGAAGCACGGTTTAACCTAAAAATTTAACCGAATGACTGTAATTATGCCTCGTGGGTGCGTTTACAAACATTTAAACTCACATACACCAACAGCCAGACCCGGAACAACTATATGTAGGAGTGTAGGCCTAGGATCGGATCTGCGACACGCAGCGTTGCAGTCGATCGCTCTGCCACTGCGCCAACACACATTTGGACAGTGAAATATTTTTACAATTAAGGAAGTGATCTTAATTACTTAACGTATATTAAGTATTAACAAAAAGGATATTTCACAGTTTTATAAAAAAGGAATAAAAAGAAAAAGGAAAAAGGTTTCTAGAGCTGAATTGCCGGTTGGTAAAATTATGGAAATGTTGGTTACATTAGATAGTTCAAGCACTAACTTGTTTACTTAGACGTCTTCTTGCTTCGGGGTTCTAACAGCCTTCTTTAGTAATAGACGGATAATATCCATTAATGTTAGCGTTGAAAGAGAAGTGAGTTGAGATTATTTGGAAGGCAATCGTAACCATAAACCGAAACGCAAAACCAAAGAAAAATTGCGCGAGCAAATTACTAGCTGCATTGAAAATACGACCGTGTTTCCATTGTTTAATGGCACGTTATCGACACAAACATCAAGGCGACTACATCGATATTCACATAATTCAGATCGTGGTATCATTACGGTCCTATTTTCAATGCAGCCATTAAAATGTGACAGGTTTTCTGTCTGAACTGACCGAAATACAGACCGCCATGATGATTTTATATTTGCTTAAAAAAACATTCGTGTCATGACGATTAGATGGTTTTAGCTCTTGACATTGTATAATATACCTTACCTTACCTTACTTAATAATAAAGTACAAAATACAACAGCAACTGCAACTTGCATAAAAGTATGCAAAAATGGTCGCATGGCGTTGCTCCGTAACTGCTTCAGATCGTTGAATGAGACAAGGCATGCTAGTTACTTGTACTTATATTTTTGTCAAAGTGTATATAGTGTATAAAGTGTCGTTGAGCTCCTTGGGCTATGACTTGAGCTACACGATAACTGACAAATGCTTGCACTGACTGGACAGGTCCACTCAATCTGTGTGGTGCTTTCTTAAAAAGACCATTTCAGACACTATCTGCATAGTCCTCATGTAAGTTGACCAAGATTATTTTGTCTGGACTTTAAAAGAGACTATGACCTCTGAGTTTGTTTCGGCTGTTTCTTCTCAGAGTAGTCGGGTACGAAACACCGGCCTCATCTAGTTTTAAAAAAAGATGACGTGTAAAAGTGTTTGTGAAAACCTACTTGCAAAATAAACATCATTTATCATTTATACAAACGTGATGCTTTGCCATATTTCTATAGCTTCTTACAAAGCTGGGCTGTACTTACGACTGCTTGCAGCAAAAGTCTCCAAAGTCAAGTCAAGTCATCTGCCTAGCCTTTTCCCAATGAATTTTGCGGGTGAATTCCAAACGACTGTTACAAATCTAGAAAAGACATCCGGGAACAACGGCTTACTGTACTTTGTAAGGCACGGAGAAAACAACAAATGTAATAGGTGGACACCTATCCACGGACCAACAAAGTTAAACGCCGCTTAATTTAGAAGATCGACCCAAGCTTAGGTAATCATTATAAAGCCACGAGCTCGTCCGTCACAAGTGTCAAATGGAACAACAAATAATATTATAGCCTTTTTACGGACGTTATATCATCATATACCTAACTTCATCCGCACTGGGCAGAGCGTAAGGCGCGTCGCCCACACGACCAACAGTCGAAGCGCAGTCGGGGCCCGTGTGGACGCCGCGCCTAAGGAAGTTTCATACTTTTACTAACTTAAACCCATCCATGTTCCATATTCTGGACGCTTTTAATGTGCTCGTTTTTTACATCGTTCTCAAATGTATGTATAATCTCAACATGAATAATGTTTCCATGATTTTGTAAAAATATTATGATTTCAAAAGTGTCCATGGAGTTTCTTGCCCATTTTTCTCCATAGAGATCAAAACTTTGGAATGAGCAACTGCAGTATTTTCGCAAGTTATTATGTCTTGTGACCGGAACTGTAGCAGCATCTTTTTTGTTTTTGTGATATTCAAAAGTGCCTGTAATGGTCTAATTGAAATAAATGCTTTTAGTTTGAGTTCGCCTTTGTGTTCTGGGGCGCTATCTCTTTCAAACAACCTGCAACCCCGGCAGACATTCGATAGGCTACAGTTACTATTGGCTGATGTCTCAAGTACAAAGTGGAGCAAAACAAATTATTCACGTCCCAGCAGATGATCAAACATGCTTACGTCAATTTATATTCAATTAATACTCTGTAACGATGGCAATGAAAGCGTCACGGTATTTATGTTTATCAGACCTTCATAATCAGCTTTGTTTGCACTTAATTAAATAATGTTGCCGTTTATATTCACTTGATAGTGTTGATTATACCTATAAGTAGTTCATAACAAATTTAAATATGGTTTTGCGTCTGTCTGGAACAAGCCTCTCGCGATAACGTTTGTGTATGTTTATTGCAGTCAGAGTATTCTATTCTAGGTTACTAAATAGCTAACTTCTAGCTTGCAGGGGTATGAATAAAAGAGTGTAAAACCCCTTAAAGCTCCATAGAAAAGGTGGTGTCTTCCGACCAAATGGGTGATTTGTGTGGTTGTTTACCCGATAGTGGATTTTTCTTCGCATAACTTTAATAACATGATTCTGAATTTTGATGTTAGTTTTACCTTTGTGGCATAGATGGCGTTGTTGTACTTTTTGATATTTGTTGCTGAAGCGCTTTTTTTACAAAAGTCCAATGAAGTTACAAGTTTTCTTTAGGCCCCTACAAAAACGCCTTGAAATTAAAAGTTACTTTACTTACAACAATAATTAATGAAACAATAGCAAACAGTGTTACCAGTTTCTCATTAATTTACTGAAGTGGTATTAATTTGGCCCATTTTACTTAAACAAGGCCTGTTATGAATGCGATAATTGGATGTGCGTTTAATATTACATTGAATCGAATATAATAAAAACGTTTCAAATAAAAGAGAAAAAATATTAAACATTACTTGAGTACGTTACATAATCTTGTACAAAAACCTGCTTTGCGGTGATAAATAAAATTACTTATAATTAAAAAAAAAAATATTAGTATTTCAAAGATAATAAATTAATTGGATAGGGAAGGTTAATTGAAACCATCCATTATATCAATGTAGTTAATTGAAAATTTCAATTGCAAGACGAAAATTGAAGAGATCCTTATTTTAGATCGTCGTTTGTTTGACAACAGCGATTGTTATGCAAACAGTGCTCCCTACTACTGTTACTGAATTGAATATTTAGTTTGTATTGAGGGAAGAGAAAGAATAATTTATTGTAGTTAAATTTGTAAACATCTTTAGTTATTCAAGGTGTAAAATAACAAACAAAAAATAACATAAGTTTTGTGTTACGATTTTTTGAAATTAGGATAAAAAACGGACCTTCCATAGGAAATGATGACATCAGCTGATTATCATCATCATTTCAGCCTACTGCAGTCCATTGCTGGATAAACACCTCTACAATCTCACGCCACTTAACTTAATTTTTGGCAACTCGTCACTCTGCGTGAAATAGAGCTAAGAAAAAATACTTTAAATTAAAAAATAAAATATAAATCATTTAATAGAACATGGCCTCAGCCTAGGAACTTCTCCTGCATCGTGGGTGCATTTACATACATTTAAACTAACATCCACAAGCACCCGAAACAACTACCTGTAGGTCATACAAACATTTATTCCATATACATAATAAAGAATATTCTATCTATCCATCTCATCTTAATACCAACATTGAAAATAAGCTTGGAAAAGAAGAACAAATGCTCACCTTTTCAATAAAATTTAGATAATTAAATATTAATGACATTAACCACAAAACATCACAGAGTAACTTTTGCATGTTAACTGTTAATGAAACACTTCACACAGCTAACACTGGCTAGACCTACTTACTTGCAATCCCACCTATTTCACTTCCTAAGTCCTACCTTTTTCACTTCCAACTCCCACCTTATGCAAATACTTTACGTGGTAGGGGCCAGCCTTAGGGCTTCCAGAAGCTGCTCTAACTACTTGCATTTGTATACGTCGTGCCCCTTCCGTTCTTATCTCGGCGCTTTGTCATAGGACAAGACTCCTCAACGCTGAGCATTTGTTAGAGAGCATCCATTTTATTATGTTGGTATACTCGTAAAAATATGGAAATGCTGCTCGTGGTACATTCATTAGGTTGGTAATAGGTGAATAAAGGATTATTCCTTTATATTAAAAGACTTGGTTTCGCCCGTGACTTCGTTTGCTGGCATTGTTGCTAATGGCTAACGCTAACTTTAATCCACGTGATGATCGAAAAAAAAAATCTTTTTCTGCTCTTTTCTTTGCTCTATCTTCCCCTTTAGTCACTTTAAAAACTATCTCACATATTATACTTATACAACATTATTTTTACTTTATGCGAAACCCGAAACACGTGTCTATAGTATTTTTATGTGAAGAGTCTATGTACAAAATTTCAGAACTTTATCATGAAAAATCAGTAAGTTATAAGCTTGTTATTTTACCTGGCTGTCCGTACAAAAACCCGGTCATCGCGCGGTTCAAACGGCGCCTTCAAAATAGGTTTGACCATTTAGGCGTGAAAACGTTACAAACAAAAAAACTCATTATCTCTTTTATAATAAAAAGAAAGGATTTGCATACACAAGTTTAAACAGACCTTTTACGAAACCGTTGACTAGAAATTCTATACATCAAACTAAATGACTGAACACAAAAATGATTGCTGGGAAACGTCTTATATTTGGAGAAGTATAAATCACGGTACACGGCATAATTGAATGCAACGCACTTAGAACATTGTGCCGGTGTATCTTAAATTTATTTTATTTTTGCGGATGGAAAATCATCCAATAACTTCCCACGCTCTGGACGCAGCGGGGGGAGTATCAGACCCACCGATGTTCCTTCTTCTGACCTTTATGTTCCGGGCCGCGGTATCTCTTTAAAAAAACTCGCAATCACGGCAGCCGATGGCCCTGGTAGGCCCCTCTGGTTGGCTGAGATCTCTTTTGAGGCGCTTGTGGAACACGAACGCGCCGTCGAACACACACACACAGCCCAGTGTATGAATATTACAAGAGAGGAGGACTAGAGTGTGGAGGTATATAAGTAAAGTTACATTTAAAAAGCCGACCATTTGGGAGCCGGACTCACGCACCGAGGGTTCCGCACAAGCTTGGGACAGAAACGGCCATTTCTATTGACTGCGTAGACTTAGAGTGTTGATTTCACACCTCCAAAGCACCAAAGAGTAAAAGTATGTAATATGGTTTTAATTTCTACTTAAAACAACCTTAATGCGTTCCCGAAATAAAGGGTCTTGACAGACAGACAGATACAATAATACCTTTTGTTATACTATGGGTATATCGCAGACACTAGCTAGAATGGACAGTAGGCCTACTATGACTTCTTAAAGCAGAACTTATTCCACTGAGTGAAAGAGATGTCTCTTTCCCTCAGCGGAATAAGTTCTGCTTTAAGACGTCATGGTAGGGTAGCTGGTATTGATAATAGTTTTAGTATTCCAAATAAACATTGAAGAATTTCGAATTATAGTCTTGTTCTAAACAATATTTGACCTAAATAGGGCAGAAAAACCAATTAGCTCGTGCAGTTTAACCATATAAAAAGTCTTTGTTAACACGACAAAGATGTTATCATTCACTTAGGCATATCAAAAATATGAAATTACCTTCCTTAGAGAGATAAAATAAATTAAATTTCCTTATTTCCGAAACATCTTTGGGCACAAATCAAATCGGATTCACAGTACAATACCGGCCATTTAGGAATATAATTTTTTAGAATTTCCCAAATGGCCCAAAACTTTTTAATGTGATTTAGAGACCTCGGAACTTCCACAGAATTATTCATGATCAATGTTGGCTTTACAAATCTGATTATAATAAGAATGATTTGGGGAAAAAACGAAGAAGACAACGTCTTTGGTGGTCGTAATTCTAAACGTTTTATTGCTAATTGTCACAGTACGACCAGTTTAAGTGTAAAGATCAAGGTAGGGCTGTGCATGTCAAGAAAAAAAAATACATTTATATCTATTAGTTCTTTTTTTTACCACCTGCACAGATATCATCTAAAATATAAAATTCTCCTGCCGGGGTTGCGGGTTGTTCGAAAGAGATACCGCGGCCCCGGAACGCAAAGGGCAATAGAAGGTACATGGGTGGGTTTTAATCAGTAAAAGTCTGACACTCCCCCCGTTATTTGAGGATTTCCCACCCTCAAAAAAAAATAAGGGGCTTAGTAAACCTGTTCATAATTGGGAGGGGGAAACGCCCCAGTGTCACTATTTTGAGGTGGTGGAGATGACGTACACTGTGGCGGTATGTCCCGTTTGGGGGAAACACCGCTGTGTCCTCATAGAGGTGACTGGCGGCGGCGCGTTCGTGGTCAAAGACATGTCAGCATAGCAGAGGGACTATCTGCCGGGGTTGCGGGTTGTTCGAAAGAGATACCGCAGCCCCAAAACAAGGAACATGGACGGGTTTTAGTCTAAACAAGTCTGACACTCACTCTGCCTAAAGCGGGAAAAGTTGTTTAATGATTTCCCAACCGAAAAAAGAAGCTTAGTTAGCAATGGCTGATTTTTTTGAATACTTATTATACCTTCACAATTTTAATGCATTGCATCCTATCCTAAAAATGTATCATTATTTATGTTCTCTGTTGACAAGTAATAAATATGTCATATTATTCTATTGTGAAAATAAATACCAGTGTTTACTGTCGTATAATGCTACAGAGTAGAGCTGTGCGGAGGAATTATGACTATTGTTAGGGTTTTGTGAATTTTAATTTTGTAAATCAATTTACTTAGTCGATTAACTTTTTAATACAGCTTTAATTTTAATATATTACGCTGGTAACTTTAATCTTTTAGTATATTTGTGGTCGTTCTGTGATTGGTTGACGCAAATTGGCGGGAACCAATCAGAGAAAACGCTTCTGCCCGCTTAAAAATGGGGGGGTTAAGATGTGGAACGGAACGTTTGGCCGGTTGCGCAGCTCTCTTGGTTTTTGGGAATCAGCGCGATAGGTCGAAGACTAGAATTCCATTAGAATATCTTATAAGATCATTACTTCTAAGTGTCGATCATAAATTGTATCGTTATACAACAAGAAAAATATAAGACAGTTTCGTGTAATCCTTGCATCTTATTTAACTACATCCTGTTCCCGTTGGTGTTCGTCACAGTTCAGAAGTGGGATAAAGAACGTAAGTACACGCCGGTGAATTTGCATTTATTCAATTTTCACGTCAATACCCACTGCTTGGTAACATGATAAAAAAAAACTCGTTCGCTCTCTCATTGTCTTTCCATTCTGTCTCTAATTCAGGTATTCGAAAGGTTAATAATTGTAAATAGAACATAAAGTCAACCTATTCAAAAACTACATAACAGTGAAAAGGAATGTAACGGTTTTTATAATTTTCTCTTGATTGTGCATCTACCCACATTAACTTTGTGTTATACCATTCTGTTACCGAGTAAAGGCATTGATATTTTGTGATTAACCGAGTTGTTTTACATTGTTTTTTTTTGCATTAATAATTAATCTGTTTAATGTTTTTACGGAACTTGCTGAATTATTTTGGTAAGGCTACTTGCTATATTAGCTAGCTCAATAGTGTCGTAATTTATGAACAATCTTCTAGAAACATTAACTTTAACTTGATTGGTACATGTTATGTTCAGACATATTACAAAATTTAGGCACATATGACCGCACCGTGGAATGGCATTCATAATTTAGTAATAACCCTGCGTTCTTCAATTGTCAGCATTGAATTGCAAACGCATACAGAGTACACAGATCACCGTAGAAATAGACGTAAATTATATTGACCAAAGCTAATGATGTTTTCGTTTATTTCTTTTGAGATTTCGCATCATGGATGAAACATCTAGACGTCCAAGCATGGAGTCTAATCATCGGCGACTTGAGACGCCCTTCGCGATACAGCGTCGAAGCAGGAGTCGCGTGAGAGACCACAGCCGCAGCCGGTTGCGAAGTCGCAGCCCCCGTCGCAACCGGGATCAAGAACTGAGTTCGAGCCATGAACGAGTCAAGCTCCTAGAAAGGCAGCTGCTACAAGAACGGGAGCGCCTTCTACGTGCAGAAACCGGTAACCGGAGTCGCAGCCGATGCAGCGCGCGGCGCACGTCTTCACGGCACGCCACTCAACATAGCGCACGCAGTCGCAGTCAGCGCGGTGGGACATCTGATCATCAGCGGCGACGAGCGGAGGCCAGTCATCATGACGGTATCAATCCACGGGCTGAGCATCATAACGTCGCGGGACATTTTGAAAGGTCACGTAGCCTATCTGTATCTAAAAAATATATTGTTGATGTTTTCAAATGTTTGAAAGATAGTTTGAAATCTCAACCGGCCCGAGACACACACTCTTTTCAAAAAATTTATCACATGAACATACTGCCTAATTTTGATCCATCTACAAAAAACCAACGAATTGACGTATGGCTCAAAAAGGTCAACGAGTGTGCTAGTGTGTACGGTTGGGATGACAAAACCGTCGTTCACTTTGCTATGCAGAAACTCCAAGGCCTCGCCAAAACATGGTATGAAGGTTTAAATTCTGTATTGTTTAACTGGCAAGAATGGCAAGGTAAACTATTGAACGCCTTTCCTTGCGAACATAATTATGGTCAGGCCTTGGAGGACATGCTTAAACGAAGGAGTAGGTATGTTGAACCTATAGAGGTTTATTTTTATGAAAAGCTGGCTTTGCTTAACCAATGTGATATTGTTGGGAAACGGGCCGTAGACTGTATCATTCATGGGATCAGTGATAGGACTCTCAAATCGGGTGCTCTAGCTTTACGATCCTCTCATCCCGATCAACTCTTGCAATTTTTGATGAGCAGTAGAGATTCTTATCAACGCTTTGATCGAAACCAAAACAAAAACAAAACCGAACACTCTAATGCCGGGCCTAATAGTCAGCCTAGTCAACGTTCGGGTGCTAAGTCGAGTTCATTCCCTGGTTGTTACAATTGTAAAGAAAGAGGTCACAGCTTTCTACATTGTCCTAAACCACTTATAAAATGCACAAAATGTCATAAACTAGGACATACAGTTGATAGCTGTGACGCGCAGCCACAAAACAATATTGTAAAACTCGGTGGCAATATTCCAAAAGCTATGTGTATCGATGTGACCAGTAAAGGTCACGATTTGCACCCGAACTCAAAGTTTATGAAGGATGTAAAAATTAACGGGACTTTACAACAAGCTTTTGTGGATTTTGGGAGCGAAGTCACGCTTATAAGGGAGTCAGTAGTGAGTGAATTAGGCTTGACCCACGATCATATATTAACCCTATTGAAAGGGTTTGGAAACGGTATAATAGAGTCGCCGGGAGGGTTGTTGCTTAATTTTGAGGTAGATGGCGTCAATGCTCAGGTTTCATGCAAGGTTGTGGGTGATGATTTGTTAGATAAATCCGTGCTCATAGGGCAGTCGTTCACTGAACAACCTCATATCATAGTTTATAAGGATGTAACTAGGCTACAATTTATCGATATTGGCAATGAATTGCCAACACCAGATCCAGATCTAACAGAGTCCTCGTTAAAGATTAGGGCAAAAGGATTAATAGAACTCTTCGGTGCAGCATCAGTGAAGGCATGCATTGAACCTGCCACATATGGCAGTGTTCTCGTGAAAAATGTGCTCGCTGGGAAACCAAACAAACAGTACTTTGTTTGTGGAGGTCTTTATTGCTCTGAAAATGGTCGGATCTATGTAACCGTTTTCCCGTGTTCGAACTCCTGCTGGATCGCTAGTAATTTAGTTTTATGTCGCGCAAAACGAGTAGAGATTGTTAGTAGGGTAGTTGTTGAACCACCAGAAATCCCTATGGCGATTGAGGGCGACTTCGATGAGAATCTTATTAATGTCTGTGATAAAGTACCAGAGGACGTAAAACAAAGGTTGTTAGAGTTGCTTAGAAAATATCATCGTTGCTTCGCGTCTTCTCTTAGGGACTTAGGTTGTACCAACGCGACTGAAATGAATATAGAGTTAAACAGTGAACGCCCTGTCGTCTACCGGCCATATAGGTTATCGCATTATGAACGAGAAAAAGTACGGGTAATGGTGGAGGAGATGCTGGACGCTGGGATAATAAGAGAGTCGACCTCAGGGTATGCTAGTCGATGGTGCGGGATAAACTCCGCACCAGGGCCCCCCCGCTGACGCAGAGTCTCCGGCCCCAACTAGTTGAGGATGTGGTGAGCGCTCTGTTCCCTTCGCGAGGGGAGCATGCTCCTCCGCCCATGGCTCCGCCGCTTGCGGTGCCACAAGCGGACCACGAGGACAACGACGACGACGACGTTCCGGAGGTGACTGGGGTGGATCTGAGAGCGGCGGTGGGCAGGCTGAAAGCCAAAAACACCGCCCCGGGACCCGATGGCTTGCATGGCAAAGCCTGGGTCCTGGCCCTGGAGGCTCTCGGGCCCCGACTACTAGGGCTCCTAAGCGCATGCTTGGAGAGAGGCCAGTTCCCACTTCGTTGGAAGACGGGGAAGCTGGTCCTCATTCAGAAGCCGGGGCGCCCTGCGGACTCTCCGTCCGCATTCCGGCCCATTGTGCTGCTCGACGAGGTGGGCAAGCTCTTTGAAAGAGTAATTGCAAACCGCCTCGTCGGGCACCTTGTGGGGACGGGGCCGGATCTTGCGGATCACCAGTATGGTTTCCGCAAGGGGCGCTCGACGGTGGACGCCATCATGCGCGTGAGAGCCCTTACGACGGGGGCTGCAGTGTCCAGGGGTGGGGTTGTCGTGGCGGTGTCTCTCGACATCGCTAACGCGTTTAACACCATGCCCTGGGGCTGCATCAGGGAGGCACTCCAATACCACCGGATGCCGACCTATCTTCGTCGTGTGGTCGGGGCATATCTGACGGACAGGGCCGTCATATACCCCGGTCGCTCTGGAGAGTGGAACCGGCGAGAGATGTCGTGCGGTGTCCCACAGGGATCGGTCTTGGGGCCGCTCCTGTGGGACATCGGCTACGACTGGGTGCTGCGCGCCGACCTCCCCAGCGGCGTCAGTGTAGTTTGTTACGCTGACGACACGCTCGTCCTGGCTCAGGGGGGGTCGCACCAGGCGGCGGCCGACAATGTGACACGCGGGGTTGCGATAGTCGCGGAGAGGATCCGGCTACTGGGTCTCGAGGTGGCCTTGCACAAATCCGAGGCCATGGTCTTTCATGGCCGCGGAAACACGCCACCGTCGGGATCCCAGTTGACGGTAGGAGGGGTTCGCATCGGCGTCGCACAGTGTACCGCGTAGAACATGCTAGGTGGACAATATTATTTTATGATATTTAACGATGCTTTTATATGTAAATAGTCATATTGAGGCATTATTAATATTTTTCGGTATGATTTTGTAATAAAAAACAAAAAATATATAAAAAAAATATTTAAAAATAATAAACAAACAACAGAATTGCATTAAATAAATAAATACCTACTATAAAAATTAACTTAACCTAAACCTAATCATGAGAATCATCATCAAAGTCTTCTAGTGAATCGTCATCATTTGGGGCAATGTGCGACAATATGATGACGTTACCGGTCTTGATATTACTATGGTCGGGCTTACAATTAACTTTAATACCTCTGCACATATTTTTTCCGGCTTTTTTTGGGGAATAACACGAAGGCTATTGATCAAAGGGCCAGATTTTATTATTAACATAGACAGCAAGTCTCTATTCGTGGCAACACGTGAACACTTGCGGGTGTTGTACTCTCTAAATCTGCGGCAATGTTTGTTACGTGCTTCTTGAGCCTCTTCGGAAAGCTGCCCAATTGGAAGCAATGCCGCTTTGATGACCTCAGTACTGTGTACTAATATTTTATGTACAGTAGCAGGCATATAGTACCACGAAAAGAGACTAAGGTAATAATGTCTTCTAGTTTCAAGACAAAATTTATTAAATTCAACAAAGTTTATTTCGAGCCCTGCTGAACGCATAGCAATTTCGGCAGCAGTCACTAATTCACTGGCACTTCGAGATTCTACGAGATCCACGACTCGACGTTTCTTCGTCTTAAAGGACGATTCCTCGAAATCTTTGCGAGGTAAGACTACCCACTGACCGGTCTTCATGCAGATGTCACAGCCTCATTCGATGTCGAAGGTTGTGGGGCTAAAGAACTCATAGTAAACTGTATGTCTCCTTCATCCAGCCAAGTCTTATTTGTAATTAAAAAACACTCCTTCGATTTTCCCGAAGCCAACCATTTGGCTCCAATCTTAGTAGCAAAGTTGGATATTTTCAACTTTATTTCTCTTTGGCTGCTTTCAGTAATGTCACCAAAGTGAAATTTTGAAGAAAGATAGTCATAAATACGCGACCTTTTATTATTCTTCGTGTCTTTCAACAACTCTTCAAAAAACGCTACCTTTGAAATAGAGTAAACGTGTTCTGAAAAAAAAAGAAAAAAATATGTTGTACTGAAGTGTGCTGAACAATGTATGTATTTTTACAAACTACACAGTTATACCTACAATATATCTAAAAACTAGCCCGAATAGAGGCGAATCAAAGTATTTCCTGAACGTTCAAAGTTTTCTTTATGCAAAAATTACGCTAAAATTTCTGCATCAAGTTAAAAAATTGCTATAAATTCATTTTAATAAATTCTGATAAAAATAATATATCAAAAAAATAGTACATACCCTCAATATTAATATTCATCACAAAAAGCTTTCACAATATCACTATAAACCACTATGAGATGTGCACAAAAGTATCGCTAAATTGCAACTGATTGACCGGAACGCTTGCATTAAACTCATTACCTGACTTCTGAACTCTATGACTCATCAGTTAAGCATTTGAAAAACAAAATTTTCTCGGAATTTGGAGTTTAGGGGTGTTGTTTGTGTTATGCAATTAAGATTTCCTGGAAATGAAAACTTGAATTTTGTCCACCTAGCATGTTCTAGGCGGTACATTGTGCGTCGGGTCGACGATGAAGTACCTGGGAATCGTCCTCGACAGCCGGTGGAACTTCGTCGAACACTTCCGACGTTTGGCTCCCAAGCTCGAGCGGACGGGGGCTGCTTTCAAGCGGCTCCTGCCCAATCTCAAGGGGCCAAACGCCTCCTGCCGTAGGCTCTATGCCGGAGTCGTGCGGTCCATGGCCCTTTACGGGGCCCCAGTATGGGCGCGTTCTTTAGGGCGGCGCGCCGCCCACTATCTGAACGCGCCCCAAAGGGTGGTGGCCATACGGCTTGTCCGGGGCTACCGCACGATCTCCGGCGAGGCAGCAAGCCTCCTTGCCGGACTGCCACCGTGGGATCTGGAGGCGATAGTCCTCGCGCGCCTGTTTGAGTGGCGCGCGGAGGCACTACACCGGGGGGAAAACCCACTGCCGCGGCAAGTTGCCGCTCGGCGGGCAGACCTCCGGTGCGATCTCATGGTGGCATGGAGAGAGCGACTGTCGCAACCCCGTGCAGGGCACGCCACAATAGTGGCGATAAGTCCCCTCTTTGAGGAGTGGCTGGAGAGGCGTCATGGCGTCCTCACCTACCGCCTGACGCAGGTCCTCACCGGACACGGAAGTTTCGGGAGGTTCCTGCACATCATCGGGCGGGAGGAAGCGCCCGGGTGTCACCATTGTGACGATCGCCCGGAGGACACGGTGGAGCACACAGTGGCGATCTGCCCGGCTTGGGCGGAGCACCGCCGTGCCCTCGTGGAGGCGATCGGCGGCGGCGATCTCTCGCGTCCGGCCCTGGTTCAGGCCATGGTCCGGAGCGAGAGGGAATGGGAAGCGGTCACCACCTTCTGCGAAGCAGTAATGTTAGCGAAGGAGGTGGCCGGGCGTTTGAGGGAGAGAACATCTGCCCAACCCAGCCGCCGCGGGAGACGCCCATGGCGCCGGGCGCCGCGAGACGACTTCCGGCCACCGTAGATGCGGGCCTGTGGGCGGTGAGCAATGGGTAGTTCACCGTCCGTCCGTCGATTGACGACAGGCCGTGTCGACGGCGCGTTCGTGTTTCACGCGCGCCTCAAAGAGTGTCAGCAAAGCAGAGGGGCTTGCCAGAGCCTCTGCCTGCCGGGGTTGCGGGTTGTTCGAAAGAGATACCGCGGCCTCGGAACGTAAAGGGCAATAGAAGAAACATGGGTGGGTTTTAGTCAGTACAAGTCTGACATGCCCCCCCGCTCCACCCAGAGCGGGGGAAGTCATTGGATGATTTCCCACCCGAAAAAAAAAAAAAAAAAAAAAAAAAAAAAGGGTATGCTAGTCCAATTCTACTTGTACGCAAGAAAGATGGTTCGTTTCGAATGTGTGTCGATTACCGTATGCTCAATTCTGTCACTGTAAAGGAGCGCTATCCTATGCCCATCATTGAAGACGAGATAGCACGACTCACTGGCCAGGCTTGTTTTATTTCACTCGACCTTACATCAGGTTATTACCAGGTGCCGATTTCGGAGCAGAGCAGACATCTTACCTCGTTTGTCACGCCAGACGGCCAGTACGAGTTTAACCGTATGCCGTTTGGTTTGGCGAATGCACCGGCTATATTTCAACGAATGATGAATTCGATATTAGGGTCGTCTCGGTTTAACAAGGCAACTGCGTATATAGATGACGTCCTTATTTTTGGTAAGGATTTCAGTGAATGTCTGGAACGATTTGAGGAGGTATTGCAGGTTTTGGAGAAAGCAAATCTCACTTTGAATCTATCCAAATGTGACTTTTTACGAGACAAAATCGACTATCTGGGGTATGAAATTAGTTCCGCGGGGGTTAGGCCAGGTGATAAGAAAATTGTTAGTGTCATGAATTTTCCACGACCTGAGAATGTTCATAATGTACGCCAGTTCCTGGGCCTCGCTAGTTATTTCCGCAAATTTATTCAAGATTTTGCCCGAATTGCCTTGCCTCTCAGTGAGTTGCTGAAAAAGGATGTCTCATGGTCATGGGGTGATAGTCAAGAGGAGGCTTTTGAAGTTTTGAAATCAAAGTTGGTTGATAGGCCCATTCTTGCAATCTATGATCCTGCAGCAGAGACAGAGCTTCACACCGACGCAAGTAAGTTAGGTCTTGGAGGAATATTATTGCAACGGTCCGAAGGTGATGATGCTTTTCGTCCAGTAGCTTACTACAGTCGACAGACTTCTCCCGAGGAGAAGAATTTCCACTCATATGAACTCGAAACTCTGGCAGTGGTCTGTTCTTTGCGAAAGTTTAGGGTATATCTGCTAGGGAAGTCGTTCAAGATCATAACAGATTGTAGTGCTCTACGATCTACGTTCTCGAAAAGAGACCTGATTCAGAGGATAGCACGCTGGTGGCTTTTACTGCAAGAGTTCCAATGTTCAGTTGAGTACAGGACAGGATTAAAGATGGGCCATGTAGACGCGCTGTCTCGTAATCCAGTCGATAGCTCAGGGGAAAATCCCACCAATCAATTTTCTGTTATGTCAATCACTAGTGAGGATTGGTTACATACGTTACATACGTTATGTAGGATTAAGGACATTTTAAATAATAATCTTGATGAGAAGGAACTTAGATACATTACAGATAATTTCGTAGTCAAGGATAACAAATTATTTCGTTATTTAGATAATGATAAAAGTAACGTTCGTTGGGTAGTGCCAAAAGGTGCGAGGTGGCAAATCTGTCGGATGAACCATGACGATATTGGTCATTTTGGGGTGGAGAAGACCCTTGAAAGAATAAAAAAACATTATTGGTTTAGCAAAATGTCCAAGTTTGTAAAAAAATATGTGAGTTCATGTATTGAATGTGCATATGCGAAGAAAAAGACTAATACGCACGAAGGTCTGCTCCATCCCATCGCGAAAATAGAAGTACCATTTCATACGGTACATGTTGACCACCTCGGTCCTTTCATCAAGTCAAAGAGAGGTTACACTTACTTACTGGTAGTTGTAGAAGCTTTCACCAAATTCTGTTTTATCAAACCCGTCAGAAGTACTAATCATTTGAATGCCATTAGAGTTCTTGAAGATATATTTTTTACATTCAGGGTCCCTGATCGTCTTGTTAGTGATCGAGGTTCCTGCTTTACATCTCATGCTTTCAATCGATTCTGCTTAGATAAGGGAATAAGGCATATTTTAAATACAGTAGCCAGTCCAAGGTCGAACGGCCAGGTTGAACGTTACAACCGTACCATACTCAACTCCTTAAAAGCGATGACTGTTGAACACGGTGAAAAGGATTGGGATAGTCATTTAGGGAAAATTCAGTGGGGTCTAAACAACACTTTTCAGAAAACCACTGGTAGAACTCCGTCAGAGGTGTTATTTGGAACTAAAATGAGTAGTGAAATAAATCCCATTCTTAACGAAATTACCAAAGACTCACGTGAAAACTGTGAAATTACTGTTATTCGAGAGGAGGTCAAGAAAAGGATTGATAATGAACAGATTAAACAAAAGCAGATTTATGATAGAAATAGGGTACCGGCCCGGACCTATGTCGAAGGTGAACTTGTCAAAATTACTAAGACTTGTTTCAATAATGACGGGCAAAGTAAAAAGCTCATGCCCTCGTTTGTAGGGCCCTATCGTGTTACCTCAGTTTTAGGTAGGGATAGATATAAAATAGCACCGGTTCCAGGGTTGACCAGTATGCAAAACAAACGGCCTACCACCGTGGCAGCAGATCGTATGATGCCATGGATACATACGGCGGCACTAGAGGTGAATAATTCTGATACCAGTGGCACTGACGACGAAGACCCCATTGAACCATGATCTTACTATTTTATTGATTTTTTCCTAAGATCCCATTGAGTTTTAGAGACACTTAACTACACGCATCTGTAGCGTGTCTTTCATTGTTTCAGATCAAGCACGAGAATCGATCGGATCGTGACTTGATTCAACAATTAATGTCCTACTGACTGCCACAAGTAAATCGATCGTCTTGTAGGCATCAGTTAGGCCCCGAAGAATCGATCGTTCGGGTAGATCTAAGATGGGTACCGATTAATCGATCGTCGGTACCCAAAAGCAAAGTTTAATTGAAAGTGATAGAAAACATATATCGATCGCTGTTTTCTGATCAAATTCAAAGAGAAATTAACTGATCCGATGAATGTAATTCAGTAATTAGACTTCGAAATGATTACATGAATTCTTAAGTTGATTTGTACTTTACACTCCTTGATAGTAGTTGAGTATTTATTTCAGATATATACTCCAATTGAGTGAAGCTATTGTGTTTATTTACATATATCTACTACTTTATTGAACTTGTACATCACTAAAATTAAATATTTATATTAATAAGCTTATTTTTATAGAAATTGTCATTCATTTGTAAAGTCGTTTATGTGTCGTTCAGCTGAAATTTCTGGAAAATTGAATTATTATGTTATATAATTGAAATATATTATCAGTATTAGGAAGCAGATGTTTGTTCACTGTAGTAATAAGATTTTGTCTTATTTTTGTTGTGCTTATTTTTCATTGAAGTGTACAAATTAAATTGAAATTACTGTAATTTGATAGTCAAATAATAAATAATTATGTAAAAACTGAGCATCCTGCCAGAGCGTTCCGATTGTTAGGGTTCCACCTGGTGTCGTGTCCGGGGACGCACACGATGTCAGGACGGTCGATTGTTAGGGTTTTGTGAATTTTAATTTTGTAAATCAATTTACTTAGTCGATTAACTTTTTAATACAGCTTTAATTTTAATATATTACGCTGGTAACTTTAATCTTTTAGTATATTTGTGGTCGTTCTGTGATTGGTTGACGCAAATTGGCGGGAACCAATCAGAGAAAACGCTTCTGCCCGCTTAAAAATGGGGGGGTTAAGATGTGGAACGGAACGTTTGGCCGGTTGCGCAGCTCTCTTGGTTTTTGGGAATCAGCGCGATAGGTCGAAGACTAGAATTCCATTAGAATATCTTATAAGATCATTACTTCTAAGTGTCGATCATAAATTGTATCGTTATACAACAAGAAAAATATAAGACAGTTTCGTGTAATCCTTGCATCTTATTTAACTACATCCTGTTCCCGTTGGTGTTCGTCACACTATAGATAAAATATATTTCATGAAGAAGGTTACTGACTGTATGTGTGTGTATGGGGAACCCTCCCCATACACACGTCGTTTGTTATCGTTTCAAGTAAGTCAATTGCAATAATTTCCATATGAACTTATATGTATACAATACAATAATAAAACTTTTCTGTTACAATAGAAAACGCGGCAAGCGTTAAATCCACTATTTACAATATTTTTTTACTTGTACTCACGACTACATTTCAACCTATACAAAACCAGTTTATACGGATCTCTAATGGAAAGGACATTGCTCTGCGTCCATACATTGTTGGCCCTGGAGCCAGGAGCATCGGATCATCATGTATTGTATTCTCTATCATTAGTAGACTCTTAGAAGATCTTGTTTTTATAGCGGACTAGCTGCAGAAAAGATATATTTCAAAAAAAGTGTCAGATTTTGAGGTTATAATCTAACCATAACAACGAATATTTAATGACTCAGCGGTATGAAAAATCATAGGTAGGTACGTAACCTACCTATGATTTATATCTCTATATTTAGATTTTAAAGAAACTGAAAAGTAATATCATAATACCTACCTAGATAACTAAGTACATATGCAGTTATTTTTCTAACGTCAAAGTGGATGCAAGTGCAAAATTAAAAAGCATAAATTAATTAACGTAGGTAGGTAAATGAATTCTAAGGCGCGTCGCCCACACGACCAACAGTCGAGGCATAGTCGAGGCGCGGGCGCATTAGGCGCGTCGCGTTAAATTCTATTAAAAGTACATTTTGGAAAACAGCTAGTCCGTGATACAGAAGTATTTGCAACTTATATAATAAAATAGACGATTAATTATCGTATATTCTGATACTCTTTATTGCACAGGGCCATTTTGGACATTGTCCTTTATGGAGTTCGATCCGTAGTTGAGAGATAAGCATAACCTGGTTTTTTGTAGCTTGATGTGTCGTTGAGTGTAAATAAAGTTTCAAGAAAGAAAACAAGAAAATCCACTTGACTAAGATATCTTTCTAGCCACCGTCATGATTTTTTGACTAAAGATTAAGAAAATAAATAATATACTCTAATGCCCTCATCACCGGTAGCTTGGATCCTGCTCAATATAACAGCAGAAATGTATTTTTATATTTTCAAATGTAAATTATAGAAATTTTTAAAAATGCAAATTTTACGTATGAAAAAATGAAACCACAGTAAAAGTGAGACATTTTTTCACATTATAGTCATTTAGACGTTCCTACTCCGCGGCCCACCTTCACGCGACATGCAACACATAGACGAAAAAGTTTGAGACGATGTAATAAAAGTTTCTCTTTAATAATATAGAGATATATTATGTAATTCAATGAAAAATAATCAAAATCTTAATAGGATTTTGAGTATCTACTATTTTAGATAACACATCTCCAAACATTGCAATCAGATTCCAATTTCAACATATCCAACTAAAAGCCACTTTCCCGAGAAGTACTAACGAGAAAAGTACCCACACCGATAAAATTGTTCAAGTTACGCATTTAACTTAGAACGTCTCCAACTTCGAATGAATAAACATTCGTCCTTGCCTCTCCTAAAAGGCAAATAATACCTATTTGTGTTTACAATTGAGGGTTGAATTTATTTTATGGCCCTGTTCCAGATTTAATTGTTTTCTAACGGCAGTTCTAAAAGGAAGAAAAGGTTTATTAATTCCGTTAAGACTTTTTGTGTAGAGTTATCAAAGTTTCTGAAAGGGTATTTTGTTACGTTTTCGCTTTAATAATAGGTAAGTGCTTTCTCACCGTTTCAATGTCCTTGAATCAAAAAATTGGGTGAAAAACCTCGGTAGTTCATCGATGTGTGTCCGACTTTGGGATTCGTCTACAAAGCCTATCCTCTACTGGACGCAAACAAATATCGCAGTGAGTGAAGCGGTTACACATCGCGGTGAATTTGCGCTAATTTATTTAAATCAAATCAAAAGTCATTTATTCAAATTAGGCTGATACATTCAGCACTTTTTGAACGTCAAATAACAAGAGAGTCTCTTTTTGTTTAAAAAAAAAGGTGAGGGTAACTTTGCCCAGTGGTTTTGGTAGGAAACGTTTCATAGTATAACTTTGATTTCTAAACTAAATGATATCATTGCCAAAATTCTCGTAATAGATTTTATGTCATCTGCTTAGAGGCCATATTTGGGTCAAAAAGAGACAGTCTTCTTCAATGCCTGTGCTCCCGTTTATCTAATATGTAAAATTCTCGTGTCATAGTTTTCGTTCCCATACTCCTCCGAAACGGCTGGACCGATTTAAACGAAATTTTGTGTACATACCGGGTAGGTCTGAGAATCGGCCAACATCTATTTTTCATACCCCTAAGTGAGCAGCGGGTGAAACCGCTAGGCACAGCTAGTTAATTTATAAACGTACGTAGATACCTTCCTACTTCGATATTTTATTTCCCTCGTGGCTCCTAAGTGAAATTATTGTCATACCTTATCATCTTTCGACTTTCGGACACAATTGTCTGTATTGGGTGTAATCTTTTAATATCAAGAGTGCTCGGTATTCAATTCAATTCTACGAAGATGACAAACCCAAACTAAAGCCGAAGGATGTCACGTAAATCGATAAAGTAACGTTAGATTATATCCAATAGAAGATAATATTATAAGCGTCAGGCTGCTGACCTACGTGGCCCATTTGCCGTCGATTCTCACAATTTATGGCGAGGACAAGTGCACCGGGCGATCGTGCGATGGAGTTTATTTATTTGGTAGTTTTAGGCGGGCGTTGTTCTAACTGGCAAGGATCGTGCGATAACACGATGCTTTCTCGACGCTCTATGCATTTATACGTACATATTTATTTATACGCGCGAGCATAGGCAATGTTTCATTGACCATTTTTATCGCACGACGAGCACGCATTGTGTCATCGTACGCTCATATACACACATACCTTCAGCTTAAAGGTGTTTGCTGTATAGGAAGGCATCATCATCATCATCTTGCCCTTAACTCAATTTATTTGGAGTCAGTTTAGCATGTCTTTTTCTTCCACACTTCTGTCTTACTGGTCATCACATCAGATACATTCTTTCTTTGTTATATTGTCCTTCACGAAGTCTACGACCTTAGACCATTTCTTTGGTCTCCATTGTCTTTAACTTAAACAATGAATCTGGATGGGTCCACATGTAGTCAAAAGAGAAGTCCTCTGCATCTCAGGCCCATACCAAGCCAACCACACTATTTTGCAATCACCGACACCACTTTTAGACATCCTCTTTTGCACTCGTTTCTTATTTTATACTTTGTATAATACCATACCTCCTAATTAGCATTCTTATCTCGGCTATGTTGAAATGCCTAGGCAATTAAATAAATTTTTTCAAATCAACCTTCATAGTTCTCTCCTTCCCAACTAAGTTTAAACTTACAAGTACCAAAAACCATTGTATGCATTGTTACAAGTCGAAATACCAAGAATAGTTCCAGAGAGTATCACAAGGTACCACAGACAAAGTTCTAGAACAATCCGCAACTATCTGAACTTATCCATAACCGGATCGAGCTTAATCGATCTGCTTGAAACCGGTTCTGGCCGGTTATCAAACCTGTTTGTCTATTGTAGATTGTGTTTACTGTTCAATGGGTTTGTGAGACAATTGTATTTGGATGGATATTGTTATATCGAGTGTTGAAAATGGTTTTATAAACATTTCCATTTGGGTGAATATCAACAAGTGCATATTTTTGTCAATTTTGGTGGCAAAATTTTACTTTACTTTTCGTGAAAATTATTGACCTAGGACAAAAATAGAATAAAAATAGAATCTTCATGAGGTCTGAAAATATCCTGGTAACTTTTTGAGATATTTGAGTTCAAAGACAAAGTGTAGCCACCAAAATTGAAAATTGTCCACCAAAATTGATAGTTTACCACCAAAATTGATATTGGTTCACCAAAATTGAAAGTGCTTAAAACAATACATTAAAAATCAGTTTTTGTCACAAACTTAAATCTAACTAATAAAGGTCAATGACCAATAAACTCCATCAGTTAATAAAACTCAGTCTTGTTATAATAATATTTCGTTTATTCAGTAACATATATTTTAATTAATTTTTTAAATATTTCTTAATAAAAGATCATTGTGCGATAGTCGTTACAGCCAATGGCTTAATTGCCAAAAGCCTCGACCAACACCTGATAAGGCTGTCGTCAGGCAGCTGGATCAAGGGCTTGATACAGAAAGCGGTACTCCTGGACAGGGTTCGTATTGTTAGGAGGTTCCTGTCTCTGGAGCCTTGATTGCCGGTAGCTTGGACACTGTTCCCGATACCGGTGGGCTACTATTTTATAAATTTTTGATAAGAAATATGTAAAGAATAAAAAAAAATATGTATACAATTAAATAAATGATAATAATACTAATTATAATTGAGGGAAAGAGACAGAGCTATACAGGGTATCTAGCACCATCTCTTTCACTCAGTAGAATAAGAATTGCTTTAAGATGTCATAGTAGCCCTTCAGAAACAAATAGAATACCTAGTAACGTATACATATAAATGAACAATGTGTAGTGAAAAACTGTCTTTATATGTAACAATAATATATAAACTGTACATACTTAAAATTTGGTAGCTTTTTTTTAATTTTGGTGGTGAAAATCGCCACCAAAGTCACCAAAATTGAAACCAGGCATAATATAAATCTTAAAAAATACAGTTGTTAATATACAATAGAATAAATATCACTGATAAATAAGTTACCCAAATCACTACCTACAATACGTAGCTTACTATTAAAACACTTAAACATCACACACCAGCAAATCGATCCACCAAAATTGAACAATTCTTGTCCCCTGTTCTCGCCAAGAAAGATACCTTTTTTTTCGCGAGCAATTACAGCACTAAGCACACACCTGCTACGCGCCACTTCCCGAGCACGACTAAGAAAAACAGAACATAAAAAGCGATTGATCGCACATGCACGAATCTTCATGATAATGTAAATTGAAAAAGTGCTACCAAAATTATGATTTTTGCTAGGACAAATTTAAATCGAGTATCCTGTGCTTTTAACATCAATTTTTTAATATGATTTAGATGTTTTTAGACAGTGTGTCATATACATATACCAATGAAATAATTAGTTTTTTACTTCACTTTTAATTGTTACTTTGGTAAATACATTTATATAAAAAATTGAGCTAGGACAAGCCACCAAACTTGAATTTCAAAGTTATTTATTTTTCCTATCCTCCATAGGTAAGTCTATTTAAAAAAAAAATGTGGATTTAAGTGGAATAAGGTTAGTAGTTCACCAGAAAAAAAATTAAGAAACATCCCATCATTTTACACCATGATTCTCAACGTGGACACGTAAAATAAAGTAAAATTAGCGCAACAGACAACAAAGTGATCGGAACCTTAAAATGTGTAACTTTCTCATAATATAAAACTAAAACAGATTCCAAAGTCAAAAAATCTTTTAGTAAAACAAAAAAAAGGAAACCAACAGCAAAACTGTAGCGCCGAAAAGCTTAGAATCTAAATCCCTTATTCCCGGCGTCATACATTTTCCGCCTCGCTACCGCCTGCCGTACGGTGCGACAACTGTTACAATGATCCTCAAAATCTTTTATATACCTACATTTATTTCAGTCCGCACGAAAATATGTTATTTTTGTTCCACTGAACGTCTGTTCCTTTGTTATATTGAGTTAGGAGGTTCTTGTGTGTTGTGAAAACTGAAGTTGTGCGCAAGTTTTGAAGATAATTTTACCCAACTGCAGCGAAAGTCATGTTTTCGACCTGTATGTATATTTGTTTGTATTCATTTATTTGTTCCCTAATAACTCCTAAACTAATTAACCAATAAAGCATAATTTGTTAGATCAGTCTTGGGGGCGCCAGTGTCACTGTTTGAAATGAAATGATTGTTATCGTATTAGGATTTCATACCTCAAAAAGAAAAAATGCATCATTTTGTTGTCCGTCTGTACGTCTGACTGTCAAGGCCCTTTATCTCGGGTACACCTAAAGGTATCAAGTTGAAATCAGAACCATACACTCAAGTCTGTAATCCCTTAGAGTTGAGGAAAATATCATACCAGTGGGTTTAAGCCTACGCAGTTAAAAGATATGGCCGTTTGAATCGCAAGTTGTGCTCGAGTCCGACCCGAACTTGTTTTTTTTTTTTTTAATTTGTCATCAAAAATAAACACACAACATATTCAATTTACTTAAACCCGGAACACTAATTGAATGAAACGTCATACGCCAAGCTATTACAGGAGTCTTGACATAAATAATTCTGCCAAGCAACCCCCGGGGTACTGTTCGCTGTTCTGACAAGCCTTAGTTTAGTGCAATTATGAATTATGTTGTGCTATTTTAGCAGTGATGATTTTAGGGATGAAATGTGAGATTCATTTTGTTGTGTATAATTACAATTTAATGTTTAATTATACGAAATATTCTGAAGAGTATTTCAGTTGTTACCAACGACTAAGGAACAAATGAAAGTGACACAAAGGAAAGCAATCGCGGTCGCCGTGTCGACGGCGCGTTGTCCTTTACCACGCGTTTACTCAAAGATGTCAGCAGAGCAGAGGGGCATGCCAGGGTCACTTCTGTCGGGGTAGCGGGTTGTACGAAAGAGAAACCGCGGCCCCGGAACATAGAGGGTAAAAGAAGGAACGTGGGTGGGTTTTAGTAATAGCGATCGGCAGCAGCACTGTACAGACAGTTCATGGACATGATTAAGATGTGCCAATCTCGCTAGTTAAAGAGTTTATTTATAATTATTACGTACTAGCTTTTTCCCGCGGCTATGCTCGCGTTTAATTCGGGGTAACACAGTTCCCCTTTCTTGATTTGCAGGTACCTGCTACTTGTAGTTTTTGCTCTAGCGCCTTATTTATTGTAATAGAAAAGCTAAGTTTTCCCTTTTCTTCCCTCTTTTTCCCTCATTTCTCACTTTTAACAAAAAAGTATATGCCTATGTCCGTCTCCAGGGTCCCAACTATCTCTGTACCAAAATTCATCAAAATCGGTTTAGCTATGTAGGCGTGAAGACGGAACAAGCAAACAAACTCACCTTCGCTTTTATCCTTACTAATATTATAAAAACGAAAGAGAGATTGTTTGTTCCTTACCTTTTCACGCTTTAATGGCTAAATACAAAATATTTCAATTATGGATGCATAAATTGGTAGAACACAGTGAAGTACGCATTCACATTACATTCGGAAATGTATTTTAAATATTGTGTTCAGCAATAAAGTTTTTTTTGTACATAGTAGAAATTTCTCTTGCATCGTGGGTGCGCTAACAAACATTTAAACTCACATACAAAATAGCCACATACAATAGAGTACATTTTCACGCCTGGATCTTTTCTAACAACAAAAAAACGTAATTTTTTTTGCATAAGTTTAATGTCGTGGATTTTCGCAAAGTCTCTCTATCTTAAAACATTATGCCAGCTATTCCCAGTAGTTTCACCCGCTGCTCAGGATCTCCTTATCACTTAGGGGTATGGAAAATAGATAGTAGCCGATTCTCCGACTTAAGAATAAGAATCGGTCGAGCCGTTTCGGAGGAGTATGGGAACGAACATTGTGACACGAAAATTTTATGTATTAGATATATTCGCATCTTTTCTGACAAGACAAAACGAAAAACAACACTTACCAAACACTGAACAACAACGTTTAGAAGACATTCAGTAACATTTGCAATGCATTTAGTAGCTAGTAACTGTTGTTTAGTGATGTGTACATTATTGCGACATTTGGGCAAGATATGTTAGTATTTTGGCTGTTGCTTATTTTGGTATGTTACTCGTGGAAAGCTTTCCATGAGTAACATCACGCAATTTAAGTCCATTCAGCTGAATGGACTTAAATTGCTGCGGTAATATGTTAGGTTTTAAGCAAAGCTGGTAGAGTTTGAAATTTGTCAAAGTATAACTATTTAATACTGATATTGTGAACTTTTTATTTTATTTACATCGTAGGGTGGCGTCTTCTTGTATCCTATTTCGTGTACAAAATCTTACAGCTGGATAATAATTCTGTTCAGTAGTTAATTTACCAAACAGATCAATAAAACCTTAATGATAACTACATGTCAATATTAGTGTTGTATACTTTTAAAGAATGTCCTTTTTAGGGTTCCGTAGTCAACTAGGAACCCTTATAGTTTCGCCATGTCTGTCTGTCCGTCCGTCCGTCCGTCCGTCCGTCCGTCCGTCCTCGCTTAATCTCTGTGACCGTTAGCACTAGAAAGCTGAAATTTGGTACCAATATGTATATCAATCACGCTGACAAAGTGGTAAAATAAAAATTTGAAAAAAATGTTTTATTAGGGTAGCCACCCTATATGTAAAGTGGGAACTGATTTTTTTTTAATTTCAACCCTAACGTGTGATATATTGTTGGAAAGGTATTTAAAAATGAATAGGGGTTTACTAAGATCATTTTTTGATAATGTCAATAATTTCGGAAATAATCGCTCCAAAAGTAAAACACAATGTGTCCCCCCCCCTCTAACTTTTGAACCATAAGTTTAAAAAATATGAAAAAAATCTGAAAAGTAGAACTTTATAAGGACTTTCTATGAAAATTATTTTGAACTTGATTGACACAACAGTTTTTGTACAAAAAAGACAAAAAGTTGTACAAAATAATTTCTGGACTAAGTTTGTAGTATAATCGTATATGCAAGCTTTTTTTGTAACTTTGTTTACATATTTTATTATCCTGAACGTATCTTATTTCAAACAAAAAAAGAATTATTGAAATCGGTTCTCGTAATCCAAAATTACCAGCAAAATTGCACGTCTTTGTATTAATTAGTAACCCAATTCCTGGAGAGATGGCGCTGTAGGTACTTATTACATTGGATCGGGTATTACCGAATTGTTCGGTTGGCCTCATAACTGGGAACACTATTATTGTGACGGACGGGAAACTACGGAACCCTACACTGAGCGTGTCCCGACACGCTCTTGGCCGGTTTTATTTTATACACAACCCACAAAATTAAAATCAAAATATTTTATTTCACATACCCTACATCGGCACTTATAAAACACCGAGATAAGGTAGGTGCACGGTTCGGTTAAGTCGTTCCCTATGGAGAAGAACCGATAAGAAACTCCATGGTTACTCTTTTAAAATCATTTGGATTTACAATGTTGGTGTTACAGCGTTACTACAGGAACATAAAACTGCTAAGAAACAATTTGACAAGGAGGTTAATTTAAACTACTATTCTGTGCAGACAGTTTAAACGCAATACCTACACTGCCTTCCTAGTAAAATTTCTGGATTTAACAAGATCACTTTTCGGGAACGTTTCACAAATTCTGCTTACCCAAATTCAGTGAAATAAATAAAGTAGGAAACTGGAAACAATTAAGAGAGAAAACCGTTTAGAATCAATATTTTGAAACACGTGCAAATATCTGGAATTGTCGTGTTTGTTAGTTTCTTGACAAAGAATACCTGTGATATAGTTTTTAGTGTGAAGTTGTTCCGATGTTATGGTTTTGTTTGTCCAGTAAGATTTATTAACTTGTTTCATAGTTTTAAGCTCTCGGTTATGTCGCGAACAATTTTTTTTTATACCGGTCCTCTCTATAATGCTATTTTATAGTGTAGAGTAAACTTACAGAATTTATGGTCATTTTAAAGTTGGTGGTTATAAAATTATTAAAAGATTTTCAAAGTAAGAAGATGTATATTGAAATAAATCCAGTCTGGAGGGCTTCAAATGATGGGCAGATTTTATTTGTAAATAATTATCTCAAATCAATAAAAATTACGCTTTTCATCCGTGTGGTTAACGCCAAAATATAAACAATAAAATTTGTTTATAAAAAAGACCTATTTCCTAATGATCAAATAAAATATTTTATGTTATATTAATAATAATGAGCAAAATTGGTTGTTCTCTTCTAGCTTAAGTCTGCGCAAGTACGGCGAGTACTTGCGCAGACTTAAGCTAGAACTACCAAGTAGCCAAGATTATTAACCAGCAACTTGCCTTGAAATATAACCTTGTGGAATCTGAGGTACCGCACTACAAGTATGCGCCCGACCCAGTTCTCGAAAAAGACCATGTCACGCTGTACTGGGATCGGTCTATCATTACTTGTAAGACTATTGTCGCCAATAAGCCTGACATAGTGGTGATAGACCGATCGGTGCGCCGCGTAATGATAATCGATATTACCATCCCCACATGACGAGAACCTGAAAGAACGTGAAAGCTGAAAAAGAGAAACAACTAAAATATCTCGACTCGGGACACGAGGTTGTCGATATTTATAATGTGAGCTCGGCTGTCAATGTGCCGATAGTAATGGCTTGATGGCCAAGAGCATCGACGACCATCTCTCGAAGTTCTCCTTAGACTCCTCGATACGGCCCGCAATGTGAAGAGGTTCCTGTCTCAGGAGCTCTAAGCACCGGTAGCTTGGACCCAGCTCCCGATAACGGCGAAGACCTATTTTTATATTTTTAATAGTAAAATAATAATATAAAAATAGGTGTATTTTTAATATATTTTATAAGAATATTTAAAAATGTATACCTATGGAAAATGAAAAAAGGGAATAATAATGAGAAAATATTTTTTAACTACAATTTATATAAATTGCAAGACTTATTGAATAAAAGTCTCTTAAGTTGCAACCAATCTCGATTAACCGAAAAAAAAACGTATTGAATACAAAATAACTTAATAATTAGCTGTCTTCTTTATAAATATTCAATACGAATGCTAAGCAAAATTAATAAATAAATAACTCTAATGTGATATTGAAGTATAAGTACATCTGCCGTAGACATTCAATTATTTGTAATGCCGATATGTAATTGGAAAAAAGAAAACATGTCCATTTTCTTTTCAATTATTTGTCTTGAAAAATAACTGTTCAGATTTTTTCTAAGAAATTTATTAAATTCTATGTCACATTTATGTCGCGCGATATATATTTTCGAGACAAAATACTAGACACCGTAGTTTGATGTATCGAATTGAAAGCCTACCTCCCTTACTCTTGGCACAAAAACCAGACGATGCGCTATAGGTATGTATTTTTTACCGAGGGTCATCGAAATTATTGACTAGGTATATAAATTACTTTGACAGCTAGATAGCTGTCAAAGAAAGACATAGAAATAAGACTGCATGTTACCAGATGGTAATATGGAGTCTTATTTAGAGTAAGAAGTAAGTTTTATTTTAATTTTGATCCAGTAGGTAATAGAAAAGAAATGGCACTAGACGTTCAAATTCAATTATATAGCTCTGTCTCTTTCTCACACTAGAATAACATTTAAACAATCTTTCTTATCCCCTTTATGTTCCGGAACAACCCGCAACCTCGGCAAGCGGTGGTTCTGGCAGGCCCCTCTCCTTTGCTGACATCTCTTCGAGGCGCGCATGGAACACTCGTTCGCCATCCACACGGGCTGTCGTCATTAGACGGACGGACGGTCAGGTACCCATTGCCCCCCCTAGAATTTGCAAAATCTGTATTTAAAGGGCTAACTAATTACAAAAAGTTTAGTTACCTAGTTGTTTTTACAATAGATGCAGTCAATTAGCATTACAGTTTTTTTTGTAACCACTCATTCTATAGAAAATAGATAATCGATCCTGGATTTTCTGTTCCGTGGATTTATCTCTACATGCTGCTTTGATTGCCATACTTAAGCTAGATTACCTTCTCCAAGAGCAATTGATAAGAAATAAGGTTATGTTTGTAGAAATAATAATTTGACTGCCACGTTGGTCTAGTGATCGCAAGCGCGACTACTGAGCATGAAGTTCTGGGTTCGATTCCCTGGTCTAACAAAGTGTTATATTTTTTTAAAAATAAATGTTGCCTCTCACTAGGAATTTCTCCTACATCGTGGGTGTGTTTACAAACATTTAAACTCACCTACAAAAACAAATATATTTTTCGTGCGGGAATTGAAGCCGTGACACGCAGCGCAGCAGTCGTTGAAAGCGATATTGGGTTTTCCCATCAGAAATTTCTCAGTAGCAGCTACAGACTCTGAATTTGTGTCCGATTGATGGCAATTCCTGTAATTCCTGTATTTACATACGACTTAATCATAACCGGCAAAATGTGGGTGTTCTATTAAACACACCTCTGCCTAACCTTCCGGTGATTACAGACGTGATAATATGATATTAGTGTACTTTTTTACTAATCCTACTTAATAATGTAATATTATAAATGCGAATGTTTGTGAGGATTAATAAATGGATGTATGGATGTTTGTTACTCTTTCACGTCAAAACAGCTGAGCGGTTCGTAATGAAATTTAGCACATAGGATAATTTTTTTCGAACATCACGCGGCGCGGGCCAACGCCAGCTAGTAGATAATAATTTCAGTATATTTGAATGTTGGGTACGCGTTAATTTTAACCTCTCCAATTAAAATATAATAATAACCTACCGCGGTCGTATTAAAAAACTCCTTTATTCCTTGCACCTTTTTATTTTTCTTTTACGCTTTGCAGTTGGCAGTACTGGTATTCGTGAAAAATACCTTTTGTGATGCTAAAAGTTGGCTCTAAAGGAAACTCCGCTAGTTTGTGAAGAGTTCAGGAGTTTGTGTAACGCGATCCTCCACGTTTGGCGACTCAGTTATTTGTCGAGTTCTTTGTAAACATTGTGGATCTTGTAGAAATGTATGTCGTTGAAGGAAGATGGTTTATTTGAAGAAAAAATCCAAAAATTACATTGAAACTAGGTCTGAAGAACGTTGCATGTTGCGACAAATTAAATACAATTATTATTGAAGTCTTAATATTCATATACAATTTTACATATCTTTATTTGTATTCCATAAAGTGTGCAGATCTCACGATGGGTTTTTCTTTTGTGGATGGTAAATCATCACTTCACCCGCCCTGGGTGGAGCAGGAGGGGAGTGTCAGACTTTTTCTGAGTAAGACCTACCCATGTTCCTTCTTTTTCCATATAACTTCCAGCGCCGTGTTAGTTCTTGCGAACAACTCACAGCCCCGGCAGGGGGTGACCCAGGCAGGCCATTCTGCTTTGGTGTCATCTCTATGAGTTAGTCACAATAGGCTTAAATCTAAAGTACCTACATATGTATATTAATACATTGGAAAAAGTAAATATCTATAGATGTCTGCGGTCAATTTGCTTTAAATAAATACCGACTGAAATAAACAGAATTTATTTTTGCATGATATTTCTCCTTTTTTCCGAAATATTTAAGTACTTCAGACACATTCAAGTACAAACTGCAAAATTCAGTCAACCATTACAAATTTTCTGAAAAAAAAGTCTCGAGAAAAACCTTTGCAACGCGCTACGTGAGACTCCAACTTGATTTAAAAATTCACTCGCGTGGCATCTTCATATAAAAATAAGCATTCACGTGTGTGTGACTTTCAGAACACTATTTTATTATATTCCATGACAAAGAAAAGGTTGAATGTAACTCATGAATAATTCATAAGTCTTTACATAGCACAAATCTAATATGACGTAAACGAACCAAAAATTTTCGTGAATGAAAATACGTTGGCAATAAAATGTTTTGAATTCTTAAAATAGAGACAATTTTATTGAATACTAGCTGTGCCCAACGGTTTCACCCGCTGCTCACTTAGGAGTATGAAAAATAGATGTTGGCCGATTCTCAGACCTACATGATATGTACACAAAATTTCGTTTAAATCGGTCCAGCCGTTTCGGAGGAGTATGGGAACGAAAACTGTGACACGAGAATTTTATATATTAGAAGATACACAAGCAGCTAGACCTGGAACTACTATCTCTCAGTCATATAAATATTTTCCTATAAGGGGATCGACCCCGCGACACGCCGTGCAGCAACCAATCGCTTTGCGATAACAATGTCACGCCAAGATTATTTTTAATTTCCGATGTAAAAAGTTTAAGTCAATAATTTTTTAATCTGTATTTCAAAACATAATTCTCAATATTATTATAATACTAGTTGTGAATCTAACAGCAGTACTGAAAGCTTAAATTCTGTTTCAGTAATTAGGTACTAATTTATATAAAGCTCAATAATTAATATCAAAATCAGAAGCTGTTTCAAGTAATACTGTAACGAGTTTCCGACTATTTCGGAGAATTAAATTTGTAACATTAGTTTTATTTAGAACATTCATTCATTACAGTGGTGCGTTCTATTGAATTCAGGAACAATTTGTGTCATTTTCACTAGGTAACATTATCAACTGTTAATGCCTGTGTAGTATAGTATTATAACATCCAGTAGTGTATGTGCAATAATAGGAATAAGTTAATAATAGTATAGCTACATATGTATATTCAACTTTATCTAGGTATATATGGCTACTAGCTGTGCCCAGCGGTGTTGCCCGCTGCTCGGCTCTTTTTTTGGCGAAGAGTATGAGAAACAGATGTTGGCTGATTCCTAGACCTACCCGATATGCAGACGAAATTTCTTACAAATGGCTCCAATGGCTTTCTCCGTTTCGGAGGAGTTTGGTAAAAAATAACGCGACACGAGAATTTTATATATTAGATACTTTGTACGAAAGATTCTCTTTATTAAAAGCTGTGATAAAACTGAACGTATTATTAAATTTATCCTATAATGATTCGTATCCAAGAAGCTCTTAATTTAAGTCCAGCAGGTAACTGAAAATTAAGTAAATACTCCCTTTCCCTGTAGTTTGAAATTTTGGAGTTCCACGAAGGGATTAATTAAAGTTAGTTAATTAAAGCGCCTATAACATAAATAAAAGCCTATTTTAGTATTAACAGTAGCTACAATTTTGTTAAAACACTTTTTGTTTCTATTGCACGTTAAAAGTCTTTTAGCTTTTGTAATTAACACTATCTTACTTGCTTTACGACTTTCTCTTTCGTGTGGTCACAAGCGCAGTCGCGCTTGTGACCACACGCAAATCCAAAAAAAAAACAGCAAATCCTCATGCTCAGCGGTCGCTGAGCATGAGGATTTGTGTTTGATTTCCGGGTCGGGCAAAGGGCCCTGGTAGCTTATCAACAGCACAAAAGGTCCTGGTAGCTTATTAACAGCACAAATTTGTGGATGTGTAACTATTCTCAATCGTTTTGTTTTCTTCTAATCACATATTTATAAAAAAAATATTCTGAAATTTACACAGATGTTGCTATCAGTACCTAACTGATAGCAACATCTGTGTAACTTCTTCCGTATTGTTTTTATGCAATTTTTCTTTCTCCTCTTGTAAGTGGACATTGTTGGCTTTCCAGATTCTTAAACGCTTCTTAACATTTAATCTTATTTCATGTTTTATAAAGCAAGCAATGACTTATTGTTGGGCCTACGCTGTCTCTCATACTCGAGTCCTAACGCTGTAACAACAACATTATAAAACCAAATGCTTTTGAAAGAGTAACAGTAACAAAAGGTGCACGGTTCGAGTTGGTCTTTTCCTATCGAGAGGAACCGGCATGCAACATGGAGTTTCTTGCCGGTTCTTCTCAATATTAAACGACCAATCCGAACTGTGCACTTTTTCTCAACGTTTTATAAGTGCCCATGTAGGCCATGTATGTGAAATAAAAATATTTTGATTCTTGATTTAGTGCTATAGAGATTTTCTGTCAGGAGTTTTTTAGTAGCAGCTACGAAGTGTGGACCTGTGCCCAAAAAACTGATCCCCTATTAAATGGACTTAACCGTATAGTCCGGTACTGACCCCTTCGGGGGCTCGACATTCAAACCTCCGCTGGCTCGGTAGTGGCCCCGAAAGGGGCCGGACATTTAAGTCATACTTATGACCTCCTCATTATTTTTGTAAATATTTTATTTTCTGGTTTAAAAAATAATATGGGTGTGCATTCATTAAGATAGTAGAATAAAAATCTCATATGTAAACGTCATTAGAAGTTCTTTAATTATTGAGTAAGTTTCTTAATTATGTCTTATAAAATCCAAATGTGTAAATTACGATCATCGCCATTTTGATAGCAGTGTAGGTCGACGCTAAAAATCATAAAAAAGTAGGTTTTCGGACATTTAAACTCCATATTATTGGGCATGATTAACGTGTCCTTTTACTATGTGAAGAAATCATTCGTAATTGAACTTATATTAGCAGTGGTAATGATACATTTTGAAATCTAAAGTCGAAGTATCGCGCCAATCGTGCTTGTTTACATTTTTCATTCCACATTATATCACACGGACGCGAATAGATTCTATAACAAATGAGACAAATATCATTGCAAATATTATAAATAACATGAACATGCCCAGATCTTATCGTAATTTGCAATAATAGGACCATTAACACGTAATATTCATAACCACTGCTAAATTCACTTTCGAAAATGACGTCCATTTCTTTTTTTTTTAATTTTGTGATGTGTAAATGCGATTATTTCAATCGATTATTTTCTGGTAAATCAATCAATTCGAATAATTAAAATAAGGAATATCAGAAATTGATAGATTAAAATAAGAATAATTTTGTAATACGTGTAAAATACTATAATTATTGATAATAATATTTTTTACGCCACTAAAACCGACTCAACAAGAAACAGTAGAATCTGATCTATGGCTAAATTCGCGCCAATTTTATTTTCAGATAAAAATTCAAATAAGGAATGCGCTCGCTGTTCGAATTTATATTAAAATGTTTATTTGTAATTTTATTAATAATTTGGTTTTGTACCTACTATTAGAGTGTGAATTGCAATTAGAAATAAATAAGGTTGAATATAGAACGACCTTATTATGATCTTGGTCAGTAAAAAAAATCAGCCAAGATAAATTATATTTGTTCGACAATTTTTTTTTAGTATGGTTGGATTAGTTATTTGGAAAGCGTTTTCATTCTTTCCTAAATCATGGCTCGTAGACCAAAGTGTTCGTGAAGCCTTGGGGTAAAAATGGCCTAGAGGGAGACCACAATTGAGATGGAAAAAAAACCCCGGTACACAACATCAAGAAAACTCCAGGTACAAAATGAACCTATTGTGAACCTGGAATTTTCTTGATGTCGTGTAACGGGGTTTTTTTTTGGGGTGGGAAATCATCAAATAACTTCCCCCGCTCCAGGCGAAGCGGGGAAGTGTCAGACTTTTACTGACTAATGTCCACCGATCGAACCGATCGATGTTCCTTCTTTTACTCGGGGCTGCGGTATCTCTTTCGAACAATCCGCGATCCCGGCAGGACCCTACTGGGGTTGCGGGTCTGACACTCCCCCCCGCTCCGCCCAGAGCGGGGAAAGTGAGGCGCCACGGCATCCTCACCTACCACCTGACGTAGATCCTCACCGGGCACGAAGGTTTCGGGACGTTCCTGCACATCATCGGGCGGGAAGAAACACCCAGGTGTCACCAATGTGACTATCGCCCGGAGGACACGTTGGAGTACACAGGCAGTCTGCTCTTTTGAGCGGAGCACCGCTCTGTCCTGGAGGAGATGGTGATGTTTGAAGGAGAGAACCTCAAACCAAGCAAGCCACCGCGGGAGACGCTACAGGGATCGGGCGCCGCGAGACGACAACGACTTTTTGTTAAAAGTTTAACAGGAGCGGATATTTGATGATTTCCCATCCAAGTGGCGCAAGACCGATATAAATAAGTTCCTAAAGAATTCCTGAGAAGTTTATGAGAAGGCCTCTTTTAAATTCCTAAAGAAGTCCTTAAATTCCAAAAAATAGAGATACACTATTTAAAAATACTTTTTAGAGTTCCGTACCTCATAATTAATAACACAACCCAAATATCAAATCTGTAGTCCCTTGAAGCTGTGAAAAAAACAACCCTCCAAGTCTACGCAGAGAAAAGATATGACCGTTTATGTGAGTCCGACTCGCATTTGGCCGGCCTATTTTTAATAGGCTAAATCGCTTACTGCTACGTTGCTGCTACGCAAAGGTCTCCTTATTAGCTTGACCTACAAAATTGGTTGCCGCGAAACCGTTTGACAGCAAATGTGCCTACCAAATCTTGGCGCAAGACAAAATAATTAAACCATAACAAAAAAGCACGAGACAAAATGCTGTTGTCTTTCTTTTCTAATCGATATCATAGATATTAGTACAACTATAATACTACTATATTACTAGAGTAATATGCCATCTCCATAGGTAAATTCCTCAATGGTCCTAAAACTTTTTTGAAAGTTTACTCTATTACGATTATCGATTAGGTTGAATGCAACTTTTTAATCGTAATGATGGAACTTAGTTTTACGGTCAGCACTAAGAAATGTCATATTGCAACACATTTTGTCGAGATTTGTATCGTGTTTTTTTATTAATTTATATGTAAAATGGCAAAAATAAGAATGCAGATGGAATGTCACTGTTTTTATTTTGAATTTCCGATTTTATTATCAAAGGGTTATCTTATGTATGTGCATTATTTCCAGCGTTTTTAAAGTACCTAATTTTTGGAAGGGTGTAGTAATATGTATTTTACACACATTTTACAATAGATCGACGCTGTTTTATCGGCCATAGGAGGTTTTTGGAAATATAAATCTCAAACTTATCGTATGAAACAGCCGCTGTGACTTATTTTTAATAACAAAATTGAATGCTGTAAATTCTTGAATTTCATGACAATTCGCGTCACCCCGCCGATTCAGCTGATGTGTCATGTGTCAAAATCCTGTCGTGCAGAGTGGTTAAAAAACGTGTTACAGAAACGTGTAGCCTCGACCCCAATTGGAATAGGACACAAGGCAGGCCCTGTACGAGTTGACGTAACGAATAATATACATCAATTTAAAACCTAAAATACGTGTACTTATTGCAAATAATTCAACTCAAATGCTACAAGATAATTTAATTTTCAATTAAAGAATTGACAAATTTCGATATGTTAACGTTGTGACTTGTCCTAGGGCTTTTAGCGATAAGACAGACTTTGTGAAACCCTATTTAAAAGTTCTATACTGAATTCTTGTACTTTGTTGTTTGTACATAATAAAGAATATTCTTTCTAATTATCAAGGGCCTAAGGTCATGAAGGTTAAGTACTTACTAATAATTAAATTAATGGTACTACCATTAATAATGTTTTTTTTTTAATTAGACTAATTTAACCAACACAAGAGTATAGACATTATGACAAGTTCTTAACTCTTAACCTTTAATATCACACGAAACTGTCTTAAAAAAGAAATATGACTTAACTAGCTTTTGCCCGCGACTTCGTACGCGTGGATTAATAGTTCCCGTTTCCGGTGGATTTCCGGGATGAAAACTATCCTATGTCCTTTTTCGGGACCCAGACTATATCTGTACCAAATTTCATTCAAATCGGTTCAGTGGTTTAGGCGTGAAGAAGAGACAGACAGACAGAAATACTTTCGCATTTATAATATATATATATAGTTTAGAATCTAAACTATATATATATATTTACGCCAATTACGATGTACACAGAGAGAACATCTAAACTTTAGATGTTCTCTCTGTGTACATCGTAATTGGCGTAATGTTTAATTTAATAATTTTATGTAATGTCCTTTAAGCTGTAAAGCTACTTTTTATAAATAAGTAAATATTATGACACGTGGCGACTTTGTGACGACACGGTTGGCGCAGTAGCTGAGCGATCTACTGCTGAGCTGTGTGTCGCGGGTTCGATCCCCGCACGGAACAAAAAATTTTTAACTTGTGAACAATGAAATTGTACAAAATTTGGTTCTTCTTATCTGACAGACAGATGTGTTGCTGGGTAGTTTATTCAGATACATCGTCTTCCCAGCTAAAACGAGTTAGTGGCGAATAGCGGGCGTTTTGGGGTACTGTCTCTTGTAGTTGTAATGTTGAAAAGTGCTGAATGAAAATATAATTATTTTAATTAAAAATATACTGATATATTTTTAATTAAAATAATTATATTTTTGATTTTCAAAACGTGTATTCCCCCCTTCCCTCCTACTTTTCATGATATTGCGCCTCTTGCCGCCAAGTAACGAGAAAGCCATCTAAGGTGTCCCACCATCTCCTCCTCGGTCTGCCGCGTCTAGCTGTGTCAGGGCTCCAGTTTTGTGATGCGTGGTCCCAAAGCTTTTAAATACGGCAGACATGGGCTGCCCAGTTCCATTTAAGTCTTGCGGCTTTATGAGATACGTCAGCGATTTGAGTTCTGGAGCGCAGTGAGATGTAAGTTTAACTTTAAAGGTCGCTGCACACAGCGGGCGCGACGCGGCGGGACGGGACGGCGACGCGACGCTGAGCAGTTGTAATGTACTAGATATTACGGACGACGCCACACAGAGCCGTCCCGCTCGACGCGACGGTAACCGTCGCGTCACGCCGCCGTTGCGCCGAGCGGGAATACAAGTCAGAAGCGGCGGGGACGGGCGCGGCGGGACGCGAGCGGCATAGGCAGTATAAAAACAGTATACGTTCGGCGTGAATGGGCACGACGGGATGGGACGTTATCGCGCCCGCAGTGTGACCGATGCCGTCGCGCCAGCGTCGCGTCGCCGCCCCGTCCCGTCGCGCCCCGTCACGCCACGCCGGCTGTGTGCAGAGACCTTTAGTATGCTGCGCTCTAACATGGTGTAAGATTAGGTTTAAAGATCTTTATTCTCAATAAAAACATTAAATGTCACTTACTTGAGAACAATACTTATTACTTAAATACTAAATTGGGTTCGACAACATCCGTTAAAAACTAATTATGTAATACTAACTGAAACTCCACCACTCAACGCATTAATTTCTCGGGCAATTGAAAATACCAGCTTCACATATTATATATTTTTAATAATATTTTATTTTATTTATATTTACTTTACGTTTACACAGCGTGCTCGTGCTGGGATGTCTAAATTAGCATTGAAGAGGGCCATCCTTATAACTATCTTATCACTAAGGATATAAAAACTAGATTAGGTACAACCGATTCTCAGACCTACCGAATACACATAAATAATTATAAAAATCGGTCTAGCCGTTTCGCAGGAGTATGGTTCCTAAAACTGTGACACGGATTTTTTATTATAAGATTTATTCTTCGTAATATAAGTTAAATATTGGCAGATCCTCTATTTTCAGATCCAGATGTTTAAAATGAATCAATGTTGGCCATTAAACTTTAAACAAATTCCCCAATTTCTCCGAAGAATTCCAATTTATTTTTTTAGAAAAAAAAAATGACATCTAGAAGAAAAAATAACTTGATTTATGGCAAGTGAAAATATGAAATAATCAATTTCGTTGCGAAGTCGCCAGCCGCACTGGGAGGGAAGTTTCATTGTTTTATCTTTCAATACAATTTGTTTTTGGTCTTTTGGGAGCAGTGTCGTCCTTCTTATTAAGTTCTCGGGAGTGGCAAACTAGAACGCCTTAAGATATTTTCTTTCTTCATTGGCACATAGGTATATCTAATAAATACAAATATGAAAATAACATTATAACAGATGCATTATATATATTATGTTCCATTTTGAGAGACTGGACTCCATACTAGGACCCTGTGTGATCACATTTAAGTACTTACTAGTTGTTTTGGTGTGAAATTATTTCACTTATTTATTGTACCTAGTAATCTGAGATCTAAATACTGAAGCTACAATATTAGCCGTTTGCCCAGTTCCTGTTTACTTGTATTTAAAATTACATTATTTGTATAGATAAATAATGTGAATTAGAAAGTCACATAACTTACCCATTTATAACGACCGATCGTTATAAAGATCAAAAAAAATACTGAGGAATACCCTCAATTTAAAAATAATAACGAGCGGATAACTTTTACTTATTGTGTACCAATCGCCGCAGAGATCGTTTGACTGTGTTTTAGTGCATAGAAAATTATAATTTAGATCATAATTTTGTCTGTATCTGTATTTTAGTACGTATTAGCGTAATAAACTTTCACTATGTCTTCAAAACGGTAAGTGTTTACAAATTAGCTTGTGATTAAAAGTTATTTTATGAACGTGTTTTATAAATTTATAACCTGCCTAACATAACTGTGAATAAAAATTTGATCTGGTTATATCTTTTATGAAAAATAAATGATATTACATTTGATGATCGTTATAACGATCGGTCGTAATTTGGGGATGTATTTTTCTTTCAGACCCAATAACACCAACAAACTATTGTCTCGCAATGAAATTGTTGACGAATTGGAACAAGTAGATGATGATACCCCATTTCCAGAAATCTAACTATTTTACCACCAGATAACGACGCGAATGCTGATGTCACGGATGAAGATTCTGGTGATGATGAGTATGTAACTCTGAACAATCTTCCAGGTTTCGACGTTATTTTCTCATGTCAGTTGTTGTATTTATTTTCTATCTAGGTTTTCAGCTAAGAGCTTCTGCTGAGATAGAAAACATGAGTTCCGAAAGTGACGAGGACACTGTACCCTTGTCATCTTTAGCGAAGAGAAGTCGTACCATCGAAGAACCTCTAATGTAGAAGGTCGACAACCTGAGCCATCGATTTCAGCTCCAGTTATTAGCAGCACGTCAACCGTTCCTTTTGTTGGTCCAAGCGTACCAAAGAATCAAAATTATACTTGGAGAAATCGCCATAACCCTTGCGACCGTCCACAATGGCAAGAAAACTATGGTCCAAGACACCTTCAAACGTATGTGTATTACTTTGACTGTTTGTTTGATGACTCTGCTATCGAATATTATTGGTCAAATATAGAAATATTTACGCGATTCAAAAAAAAGGCGGCCAGTGTGACAACGAGTGAAATGAAGTGTTTCCTTGCTATACTAGAAAAAAATGTATATATTGATCAGCCAACAATTATAAAAAGCTACAATGAAAACATGGGGGGAGTCGATAGGTCGGACCAAAACATTGGTCTTTATCATACATCAATCCTTGGAAATAAATGGTATTTCTTATTGTTTTGTCACTGCTTGGACATGGCGTCTCATAATGTGTGGTAAGTTTACAAAACTAATGGAGGAGAGTATGATCATTCCGGGGAACTATCGCCAGAGGTATCTAGGAAACATGTAAAAAATATAAGCGGCCCTTATGCCACTCCTAAAACTTACAGGCAAACTTCACGCTACGATAGAGTTAATAGATGATCAACTCTATTGTATTTGCTCGAGTAGAGTACAAAAAAGTAGAGTAAATGCGAACTTTACCAGTCAAAATGTAAAATACATTTGCATGCAAAAACATGTTTTGTTACTTACCATACTTCTATATAGACTTGTTTGTTAATTTACGTTTTTTATTTGGATAATAAAGCCTTTTTGTGGTAATAATTGTGTTTCTTTAATTTAAAATAAGATAAAATTGATTAACTGGCAGTTGTATGAGCGTTAGCCTACCTGCCTATTACTACTGATCGTTAAAACGATCCGCATTTTCCGAGCTTTCCTGAAAATTTGTTTTTTTTTTTAGTATTTTTCCATGTTTACTATATGCATCAAGGTAACAATACTAAAAAATTACTGGGATTCGAGATGAAAAAAAGTTTCAGTAACAACTGGGTTAAGTAAGCGCCATCTCTTATCATTTGAAACATTTACTAGAAGGTTCTCATAGTACCTCCATCTAGTAGTTAATAGTGAAAACATCTACTTTTACGATATTAACGTGTATTTCAAAAAGCACATCATAGATGGTATATCGGAAAATGGAAGCTTCAACATAGTTTTTCTATGATATGTCGTAACAAACCCATAACTTTATCACGGTTTTCTCAATAGTGCACACACACAGCTATGTTGCTACTTCCTACTAGATGGCGCTGTAATTATATTGTAAACAAAATATTCTTTTCGACTTTGAATTTTCGCCATCAAAATTATACATTTGCGATTCTTAAGCCTTCATGCCTGAAACTGGTGTTCAAAAAGGGACCTATTGGATCTTCTAAAAATTTAGGTAGGATCCTTATAATTAAAGAAAACCAAGGTACGCAAATAACTTTATTGATTAATGAAAAAAAAATATTATTGTTTATATGATAAGACGGACAGTTAAAACAGTTTAGTTTTAACAGTACGTAGGCATAAGACCTTTTTTGGATGGGATATTATTGAAATAAATGAGTCTTCCCGCTGCGGGTGGAGCGGAAGGCAGTATCAGACTTTTATTGACTAAAACCCACCCTTGTTATTTCTTTTGCTCTTTTTTCAAAACCACGGGTACCAGTTAGTATGTCACAGGATAATTCCAGACATCCATGTGTTCCCAGTTGCAGGCCAAAGCTACTTCATCCACTATATTTCCATTTCAAAACGTTTGGTTGACACTTCCCGTGACCCAAGGGCTGGCTTTTACTTTGGCCAGTGGCTTAGCATTGCCATACAACGTGGCAACGCGGCCAGTCTCTTGGGGACATTGCCAACTGACAGGGTTTAGGACGAAATTTATGACCCTGGTTTTTTTTTTTTTTAAGTTAGGTAGTATATATAATTGAATGTTTATAAATTTATTATAATAAATTATTATTTAAACCTATGTTTCCATTAAATCAAGTCCCGAGGTAGATTTTGGGAGATACTCACTGTGTTTAAATCTGCAAAGGTAAAAGGAAGTGTAGCAATACCACGAACACAGTTTTTCTTGCATAACAGACACCATGATACCACCTCACCGTTCTCCATCAACACACGACCAAATACCAGCAATTTAAATAAATATGCCACATCAAAGAGTCAATTATCTCAGCCGCCATTTCTGCGCCTGCGCCGCCTCCCAGCGTCGACCAATGCGCAGGCGACGCTGGCGACGCAATCTGAACATAGGTAATGACATGCAAAATTACCCCTTCGAGCAAAAAGAACGTGCGGTAAATTATACCTCTGTTATGTGCTGTCGTGGTGGTGAAATGTTTATGTATTTAGATCTGTGAAGTTGGTATAATAATACATAATTACTAGCTGTGCCCAGCGGGGTCACCCGCTGCTCACTTAGGGGTATGAAAAGTAGATGTTAGCCGATTCTCAGACCTACCCGATGTGCACACAAAATTTCGTTTAAATCAGTCCAGCCGTTTTGGAGGAGTATGGGAACGAAAACTGTGACACGAGAATTTTATATATTAGATTAATGTAAATACTGATGAATTATGGACTGATTTTTTTAAGACAGTATACTTGCTAATTGCCGATGTGATTTTGTACATAAATCTTAGACAATGTTACTTATTAAATACTTTATTTATTTATTAAAACTTCATACATGCATCAATGGAGATTAACCATCGGCGCGGGAAATAGCACTCGCCCTTCCGACCGCGAGACCAATCGCGGCATCAATTTAAATACTCAGTAGATCCTTCAATTGACATACCAAGTATACATATTGATAATAGGTACATCCACGGCAACGATCATCACCCCAGTCAGACACTTCTAAACAGCTTACCCATTATAATCAAAAACAAAATATTTCTATGACATATGGGCCTACATGGACACTTGCAAAACGTCGAGAAAAACTGCACGGTTCAGGTTGGTCGTTTTCTATGGTGAAGAACCGGCAAAAAACTCCATGGTTACTTTTTTTATATCATTTGGTTTTACAATGTTGTTGTTACAGCGTTAGTATTAAAAAACGTAAATATTTCTTAATAAAAAAGCATAAAAAACATATTAAAATAGTAACCCCACCGGTATCGGGAACATGATCCAAGCTACCGGCGGTGGTCAGGGCTCCAGCGAAAGGAACCTCCTAACAATGCGAGCCGTGTCCAGGAGTACCGCTTTCTGAATCAAGCCCTTGATCCAGCTGCCTAACGAGAGCCTTCTCAGGTGTTGGTCGAGGCCCTTGGCAATTAAGCCATTGGCTGTAACGACTATCGGCACAATGATCGCTGAGTCCACGTCCCACATGTCGACAACCTCGCGAGCCAAGTCAATATACTTACCTACTTGATTTGTTTATCTTTTTCGGCTTTCACAAGGTTCTCGCCATGTGGGGCCGTTATGACAACAATCATTGCGCGCCGCTTTGATCGATCCACCACCACTATATTAGGTTTATTTGCAACAATGGTCCTGTCAGTGATGATGGATCGATCCCAGTACATTGTGATATTGCCATGTTCGAGAACTGGGTTGGGCACATACCTATAGTACGGCACATCCGATTCCACAAGGCTGTATTTTAGAGTTTAGAGCAAGTTGCTGATGGATAATCCTGGCTGGTTGTGTATTGATTAACCCGGACGGTGGCATGCCCGACATATGTCAACCGTGCCGTCCTTCACAATAAATCTCCGGTAGTTATTCGACATCATAACTTCTTAATTTTTTTAAATTTATTATTATCTACAAGACACACAAAGTCCACTCATTCACAAAGATTTGGTAAAAGAATATCTACAAGAAATGGGAAAAATATTATAAGACGTAGCCATCAGTACTGTAACTATTTAGAACAAAGGTTGTATAAATTTGTGATTTGAAATAATATACATTCTAAGATGTAAAGTGAAGGCAGAGTCAGTTTAAGGATCTCTGACGGACTCGCGAGGACCCATTTTAATATGAAACTGCAGCAGATATCTACTGTGAAATTAAGTATATACTAAGCTAGCCATGTCTATATCAATTAACTGCCTTATTTTCCTTAACGCTGCATATGCCGAGCTGAGCCTACCCTGCTGAGTGTTCTAATGTGCGAGCCCCATTGCAGTTTTGAATCGATAGTCATCTCCAAGAATACAGTTTCCTCTATAATATCAAGTTTTTAGCCGTCAGAATTAAAAATTAAACATGGTGCATTGGGTAAGGAGAACTTCAGACATTCTGTTTTGTTCGCATTAGTAAGAAATTTAAAACAATCTCTACACATGTTATATCTATACAAGTCTAGGAGTTTCGACATCTGAAATGAATAATAATCGAATAGAAGATAAATAAATAGGTTGGATTTATTGGAATTGGCACTTGAAGTGGCGTTTGACATTATATGTGAATATGACTCTTGGCGTTGGTTCTGAATACTAGGATATGAATCAGTTAAAGCATAATTATAATGCAGTAGATTAAAGCATTACAATCAACAAAGCAAACTGCTATAAATGAACTCTGTTCAATATAATTGGCATGGTTTTGCTTTTTTACCTTTACGGGGTAAAGTTTAAGTACCAGGCAGTCTACCTGGTCGCACGTCTCTGATAATGAATTAAAGAACTTAGAGACCATAGATTTTTACAAAACATCTTCACACGTGAACATTATAAAAATAGGCATTCATATATAGAAAGTAGCAACATTCTTTAATATTCATAATACATGGAGTTCTTATATGAAAATTTTAATATTTCATATAAATAGTAGTGTGTATAACGAATGACTTACTATACAGGGTCATTGAAAAAATACCCGAAACCTCTTAATCCTGCCTTCATATCATGACCCTGAACAACATTTGTTCTACGACTTTTCAAATTTCGAAGCATTTTTTTTCCATACAAAAAAATAAACTTAGTCAAAATTTTGCATATATCATTTATGGGGTGAGTGCAGTGACCGACGAAAGGAAGCCGCTCGGCCGCGCCGGCGCGGCTAGTTCAAACGGCGCGCCACGCTCAAGGAAGCGAGCGGGTGCACAGCGCGGGGTTCGGGGTGACAGTCGCATGAGTGCCATACTCGTAAGAACACGCGTGCGCGTATACCGCTATCGAAATTCGCGCGTATTAGTAAATTAACTACATATTAGCGGTTTCATATTTTGAATTCAATTTACTTCATCCATCTGTTGATATTGAAGAATGTGTTATGTAGGTACAAACTTATTAGCGTAGAACAATGCGATGAAATATTCAGGGGTCAATGTACTACTTGTGTGTTGCCTACATTTATTATTTTACTCGATTTTGGTTGCTTGCACTTAATAATCGCCAATAATTGAGCAAATCTTCTGTAGGTACGGTACCTACCTTGTTAAACGCAAGTCGACAAGGTCCAATTTAACATGCGCGCGGCGCCGGCGCGGCTATCAAAATGGGTACGCGTGTAGTATACGCAAATTTTACAGACGTGAAATAAATGAAAACAAATTGTTTTTGGCTACGTTGTTTAGTTGAGGTCAAAGTCGTAGAACAAATGTTGTTCAGGGTCATGATATGAAGGCAGGATTAAGAGGTTTCGGGTATTTTTTCAATGACCCTGTATAATTTTAAGACCACGAAGGAAAGCTACGCCAGAAAGACTGTTGTATATGAGGGAGCTAAAGTATAAACCTACAGTAATTAAGTAATCGAAATCACTTCCAATTTTCAAAAGGCTATTAAATCCCTTACCGTACCTTTTTTGTTTCAACCTCTTTTTAGTTTATTACCAAGCAAAACCGTCGTTTGCCTTCATTTTTAGTGTTTGCTCATAGAAGTGAATAATTTTATTCTTTTTGAGCGAAATTATTTTACTTAAACCGTTAACCGTAAAGTTTGTAAAAAAAACTTGATGTAACTTCTGAAGGAATCACTGCATTCCTATTCTATCGAAAATTTCTTTGGGCCAAAGTCCACTTTGCAGTTCCATCGACCACCTAATCCCTTGCAGAAGAATATCCTCAAAAAACTACATCGCACGGTTTGGAGACAGTAGCCTTAAGCTCAAAAGGCTTCCTCCCCTCATTAGCCAACAGAAACTAGTCGTCATCTTAGCCTGAGGCAAATTGCTTGGTAATTCTGTCCACAAATGACACGTATCGGTTGGAATGTCATTTTGTAAATTACTGTGCGTTATTATTTGTGGTAATTGGGTGGGGTCACGCAGTGGTAGGAATGTCGGCCGGTTATATTAACGTATGTCTCATTAGATGTCTCTTTGTGTGTTATTTTCTGGATTTCTTGATTGGGACCGGCGAGCTGCTTTGCAATGTGCAAGGAAGGTTGTGCTTAAGTGATTTCTGGCTATCAGTGTCTTCTAGGTAAGCGTAATAATGCAGCGCGATAATGCAGCCTAGGGTGTAGACCCTAGGCTGCATTATCGCTCCACATCAGGTGAGTTGCGACCAAATGCAACCCTGTTTAGTTTACAAGAATATTTTGTCTATAGGTTATTCTATTTATTTCAAAATTTTGGACGGTTCGTTTAAATACTGGTATTCAGCTGTATCAACGTTTGTTGATTATTATCAACTCTGTAGTGTAATCTTGTAGGCCACGTTGAATTTATGTAGCGTGAGATTCAGAGTTCAAGTCTCCAGCCAGTTGTCGTCGTAGTCAGTTCCAGAAGTCGTCGTTGTCAAGTACCAGTGAGTTTTTCCAAAATGAATTCTCTTGTGAGTACTCTGTAGAGTTTGGAAGATGTCGGTATGGTACCCCGTTGTCTCAGATCTTACTCCAATCGTGTTGGGATGCCAACTCATCGGACTGCGGTGTTATTTTAATAACACATCGGTGTCTGCAGCTTTGTTCACTGTAATGGTCGATGGTTAGTCTCTGCTGAAATTACAGCCGTGATCGAAATCAGTATCGTATTATTCATAGTTTGATTGGCCAATCAAAGTGAAAGGCCAATCGAGGTAAAAAATAATCTGGAGTTACGGGTTGTTCGAAACCGCGGCCCCGGAAGGCAAAGGGCAATAGAAGGAACATGGGTGGATTGGGTGGGTTTTAGCCAGTAAAAGTCTGACACTCCCCCCCGCTCCGCCCAGAGCGGGGGAAGTTATGTGATGATTTCCCACCCAAAAAAAAAGGTAAAAAATAACTATATAGCTGTTTGTTTTGTAGCTGTCAAATCTCTTGTTAAGTATCAATGGAGTTGTTCAAAGCATGATTAGCTACTTTGATTTGATCATCTTGGTAGTTGACAGCGCTGTCAAATCTCTAGTTAAGAATTACACTTCAAACGCCATTTTTAAACCACAGATTAAACCACTGTCAACACCTTTGTCAAGTAGCCAGTGTATCTTGGCGAATTAACTAATAAATTATACTGTTTATTTATGTTTATTTACGAACCTAGAGGTTATTCAGTAGATTATCATTTCTACGGTATATCATTATTTTATAGCATTAGTTCATTCCCTAATGTTATTGGTACAGTTGCACACAAAACAAAATACTGCCAACAGAGCTGTATAGAAACAGAAAAGCAAACATAATGGATGTTAGTTGTCGGTAGTGTGGGTCTGCACATGACACTACAATCATTATAGTTCCCATATTTAGGTAGATTTTGAAAAAGGAGTTCGGGAAGGTATTGAAAAAAATGTGTCCTTGCAGATTGACACCATTTTACGTCCATCAACATCATGTGTATTCACTTGATGTTGATAGCTTAAAACCAATCCCCACAAGGACAAACAATACTGGAAGTGAATGTGGAAAGGATTTAAAGAGACGCTTCTCTTGTTTGTCATCCATGGAACTTCGAGTTGGGCTAAATAAACTACAATAAACATTATGATAGCCTGTTACATATTGCAAAATTTATTATTATTTGAAATTGACGGATATGTTGTCAAAAATTACAGTAGGTATTGTTTTTTACCGATTTGATACAGGGTTTTTGACAGTTAACCAATATGACCATAGTTGAAAACAATTCATATGTCAAATCAATACGATCATAGATTGGGTTATTGTACATTCGTCACAAAGTAAATTCGTCATATTTTGAAAAATCCATACATTGAAAGTAAATTCGTCACATGTATAAAAAATATGTGTAAACTCGTCACAGGTTAATATTTTTTTCTTTAAGTAGCGATAGCAAGCAAGTTTGTAGCGCATGTAATATTATATTGATTGGTAATTAAATGTTACATGTTTTTAAAATGTTTCAATTTCTTGATATTCTGAAAAAGAAGGCTGAATATATAGATTGGAAATTAAAGAATTTCAAATTTGATATATCCTTAAAGATGAGAACACGTCGATACTTAACAAATGATAAAGAATTGAAAACTATTTTGGACAATTACGATAACATGTCTTTGGCTGAAGTTCTTAAAAAAACTTTTTGTTTTGCAGCATTTTAAAACATGTATTTAACATTTAATTGCCAATCAATATATTACATTAAAATATAGTTTTTTTGCATAGTTTCTATACTTATAAGTACTATTATTTTTATATAGTTACTAGCTGTTCTCCGCGGTTTCACCCACGCTGCTCAGCACCTGTTGGTCGTAGCGTGATGTTATATAGCCTATAGCCTTCCTCAAAAAATGGACTATCCAACACTAAGAATTTTCCAATTCCAACCAGTAGTCCCTGAGATTAGCGCGTTCAAACAAACAAACAAACAAACTCTTCAGCTTTATAATATTAGTATAGATAAACAAGTCAGCCACTCAGAATCTGTGATTTTTACTTAGGTTAAGAAAAAAAATGATTATAACTATGATGTATATTTTTCTTATAATTGTAATGTTGTTCGTAAATCAGCCGCTGTCAGTGTCTGTGATTTTTATGTAGGTTTTAGGTTAATTAAAGACTTTCATCTTTTCTCGACGTTTTACAAGTGCCCATGTAGACCTATGTGAAATAAAAATATTTTGATTTTGATTTTAACTGTTTTTTTATTATTATTTTTTAATGTTACGGGCATACCAGCCATTTGAGAACTATGATTTTTACGTAGATGTTAGGTTATTATATTTATTTATATTAAAAAAAGATGATTTTTGTTATGATTTTTTTTTTTCTATTGTTTATCTTATTATTGTTAAGTTTTAGGCAAATCGTTCACTCGAGAACTGTGATTGTTGTTAAGTAGATGTGAGGTAAATTATTAAACTCGATGTGATTCTGAAGAATATACAACATTTTATTCTACTTCTTGTTTATTTTTTTGCTATCGGTGCGAATAAAAGCTATGTGACGAATTTACAATAAACAAAATTAATAAATTGAAAATAAATTAGAATTGTGGCAAATTTACACATACTTTTTTTCGTGACGAATTTACTTTGTGACGAATGTACAACAACCCCATAGATTAGTTAATTCTTAGTTAAACATCGTTTTAGCAACCCAAATCGTTTTGACACAGCTTTACTTTACATATAAGTTTTTCAACAACTCAATTTTTGTGCATTAACATTTATGTATAAATAGAGGCCATTCAATACACAAATACATGACAAACTAAAAAACCGTGACATGACAATAAACAAAAAACATAATTAATTGAACATCACAATCAATAAAATCCAAACCTCCGACAGTGTTGATGGCAATAAAAAAGATCATTAGTTACTCAATGAAATCACTTTACTCAACTATGACATGGCTAAAATCTTCAATAAACATTAACTAAACGACATTGTCTAATATAACTTGATACTTTATGATTGTGCTCTGTTAGTTTTAGGAATAACCAATGCCGTGTCAAATATTTTAGTGTATGGCCAATATCAGAACTAATGCCACTCTTTTAAATACCAACATTTCTGCTGGGTACAACTGGATTGTGGAGGTCAGATAGGTAGTCCCTCCATGTACTAGTATTAAGCTGCGTCCGTTAAGACTGACAGACAAATAAGTTGGGAATAGTCTAGGGATTTTTTTTTAAACGTTGCCCCACACTAAGAATTTCTCCTGTATCGTGGATGTGTTTACAAACATTTAAATTCACCTACACAAACAGCCAGACCTGAAACAACTACCTGTACGCCATTCAAATATTTGTTCGGGAATCGAACCTGCGACACGCAGCTCAGCAGTCAATCACTCAGCGACTGCGCCAGCCGTGCAGTCAAGAAACATTATAAGATTGGACCGGTCGGGGCTTGATGAGAGCTTTTTTTTTCGGGTGGGAAATCATTCAATGACTTCTCCCGCTCTGGGTGGAGCGGGGGGGCATGTCGGGCTTGCACTGACCAAAACCCACCCATGTTCCTTCTATTGCCCTTTACGTTCCGGGGCCGCGGTATCTCTTTCGAACAACCCGCTAGTCCCGCTACCCCGGATAATGAGCGCCTTGGAGTGACTCAGCAAGTGAGTAAAGACACCTTAAAGTTGTCGGCATAAATAAAATTGACATCTAGCAAAAAGCAACACGCAAAAACCTAGGTACTGTTAAAGCTGGAAGCAATGGCTGAATTGCTTTTTAGAGGCTTTATACTATATTTTACATCAACACAATTTTGAAACCTTTATCATTTATTGAAAATCTAAATCTAATATTTTAACACTTTAAGGAGTTGGCCGTTATTACAAAGGAGCCTGCACGCTTTAAGGTTTGATATAGGCCTTAAAACTTCAACAGTACCTCTATCTCTAATTTAAAAGCTACTTGTGATGGATAACTTCACAGATGAATTACAGACACTCCTAGATCATAATGAGTTTAAAACCAATCTCACTCTGGCAATTAGCCAAGAAAAACAGACTAAAGATGATTCAAATTAGATTTTGAGCCTAGATTTTTTTCATAGCGCTGTTAAAAGATAATTTATAATGAATGTGGGTTTGTGTTACGTTAAAAATAAACATCAGTAAGAAGTGGTTATTTATCTTTATTCTATATTTGCTTGTTGGATTCAGACAGTTGAGACCTTGCTTCTACTGAGATTAAAATAACTCCACGTGTAACGATTTTAAAAAGTAACCTTGATTTCTATTTTTACTACGGGATAAAATAGTTAGATAGTTAGTGTATATTGTTTACGCTTCTATAACCAGGCTCCATGGTGTAGGCTATAATGTATCAGGTGGGTCATCCTATCCTACTTTAAATAATATTATCCTTACTAATATTATAGAAGTGAAAGTGAGTTTGTTTGTTACGTCTTCACGCCTAAATGGACAAACCGATTTTGATGAATTTTGGTACAGAGATAGTTGGAACCCTGGAGACGAACATAGGTTAATTTAGAGGGAAGAAAAGGGAAAACTTAGCTTTGCTATTACAATTAATAAGGTGCAAGGGCAAAAACTACAGGTGACAGGTACCTGCAAATCAGGAAAGGGAAACTGTGTTACACCGAATTTAACACGAGTGCAAAAGCTAGTAAATTATAGATGCTAATGTTTGTGAGGATGGATGGATGTTTGTTACTCTTTCACGTCAAAACGGCTGAAAGAATCTTGATAAAATTTAGCACAGTTGTAGACTATGGTCTGAAATAACACATAGGATACTTTTTTTTGTAGATATCACGCGGGCGAAGCCGCGGGCGCTAGCTATTGTTATTATATTCGTACTAGCTGCGCTCCGTCGTTTCACATGAGTAGACCAGGATAAAAGCCTAGCATATGTGTTAATCTCAGGATATAAACTATCTGCGTGCCAAATTTCATATGTCCATTCAGTCGTTGTTGCGAGTAAGAATAACATTTATGTATTTATAATAACTCTCTTTACTTTATTTTGTTTGTATGTTTGCATTTAAGTATTTACCGTTATATTATATTTGTTAATGTTTTGTCGAAAACTTTCTATTATGCACCCTGCACCTACTATGTTTTCTCGCTGCATCACCCTAAGATATTATGTTATGTTGAAGAATAATCCAGGTAATCTAATAAAACAAAGTCATACAAAAAAGAAACACTGCATAGCGGAGGTAAGAGTGGAGGTATCGAGTTGAAATTAAAACCATATTTATAAGTACTCTGTACCTAGTCCCTTGGAGCTGTAAAAAACCCTCTAAGCGCAGTCAAAGGAAAAGACCGTTAATGTCGCAAGTTCGTACGAAATTCTCAGTACGCGAGTCCAACACGGTTTTGTCTGTTTTTTTGAATGATACGATCATCATCAATCGATTCAATTCCAGCTGAGTCACAAAACAAACTTTCTTTATTATTTTTAAATGACCTATTAACTGAACAGTTTACTAAATATTGATTTTCTTTCACGATGCCATTGTTACGAAGTTCCTCAGACACGTTGACGCCAACTATTAAAAGTGAGGGTGGTTTCCAAGAAACCACACCAACTATCAACGTGAAGCTAGTACTATGAACCCGTTTTTTACCGCAACTGTTGGTAATCATTTCCTATTGTTCCTTTCATTTCGTTCTTGTCGACTGAAATAGATAAGTTTTTTTCGGTGACGCCACTCTGTCTGATGAGGTCCAAATGATTAAATGGGTTTAGTTTATGGCGGGTCTTTTAAGTGATGACAGAGGAGGAAAAAAAACAAGATGGTTCCGGAGTTAAACTGTCCCTCTGGGCAAAAGTCTTTCTCAAACATAGAGAGCTCGAGCATTGATCACCACGCTAGCTCAAAAGCGATCAAAAGTAGCTCACCAGACATAGGTAACAGCTTTGTGGTCCGAGGGGGATCTAACACAACAAATCACCTTTATTAGAATCCAAGATCGTAATCCCCTGTTTTTCATACCCTTAAATATAAAGCATAATTTTATACTTGTGTTTTTTTTTTTAAGAAACCTACTCGCCAACGTTTGACATCACCAAGTATATGTTTACTACTCAAACTTGAAAGTATAGTCAGATACAGTTAAAATTTTCTTAAAAATCTGTGAACGTTTTGGAATAAAGTTTTAATTGAAAACAAGCAGTTCATAGAATAAATTTAATTTGAGGTGAAGACGTTCATCGGTTTCTAAACAAAAAAATCTGACGAGCCTGGTTAGTTATCTTTTTGCTGACTGTACTAGAACATTAATCATATCAATCGAACTTAATGAGTGTTAATTAATAATGAGAACCTACGGTTGTTCTTACCCCTCCGTTCATAATTAAGTTTAATTGAATCAAATGTACTATGTGAGGTGTGCGCGAAGGCGTTTCGTGTTTTTGTTAAAAAAAAACAGCCAGCGTGCTTTTTTTAAATTATAATCGTTGTGTATTCTGTTAGCGGTGAAGTCGTTTTAAAAAAGGAAACAGGAAAAAAAAACTATTTGATTTAAATTTGTGTGACCTTCATGACAGGTTTGAGACTCGGTGAAGGATTCAAAAAAGATAATTTCTAAATTCTATTTTGTGAAGATTTTTTAAAGTTTTGTATCCGAAAATCCTACTATCTAATATTATAAAAGCGAATGTTTGTGAAGATGGGTGGATGTATGAATGTTTGTTACTCTTTCACGTGAAAACGGCTGAACGGATCTTGGTGAAATAACACGTAGGATACTTTTTTTCGATATCACGCGGGCGAAGCTGCAGTAGCACCAGCTAGTATTAAAAAAAGTTTTGAAGAGGCGTTGAATGTCACTCTTTAAATTACCTACAATATCAAAAGCGCTTCATGCAGGTTTTAAATTACAATAAGCGACAACAAAATTAATACCAGGATTTTCAACGACCAAACGTTTGATACAAGACTGACAAGAATTTGTTTACATCGGACATAAATTATTATGGTCTTGCAATAGACAAAACATCCGAAATTATGACACTTCAATGTTCGGCCACTCTCTAGACTTCTTGGTACCTACATTTGCCAAAACATTTAATTACTATTGCAAAGATGTAACAATCTAGAGTTGGTCTTGAGAAATTCCTGACGGAAAACTGAATAAAATTTTAGCCAACCCCTTTTTTGGATTGGATATCATCAAATGAATGACTCTTCCCGCGCTAAGGTCTCTTTCGAAAACCTGCAACCTCAGCAGGTATTGGACCTAGCAGGCCCCTCTGCATTGCGGACATCTCTGTGAGGCGCGCATGGAACACGAACGCGATGGTGAGCATTATCTGACTCCTAACTGGGCAACATAATGACTAGAAAACCGATGCCGGTCAACCTAGAGGTTGTTAGCTGCTTAACCGGCCTATAATCCTTGAAGTTAAAGCTTCCAGACAGGAGTATATACTTATAAGCTGAGTATAGAGTTAGCATTATTGTACAACAGTCATATTTCAATCTTGGTGAACAATAAAGTATGTTCAATTGTATTCTATGTTCCGTATAAATTTATATTAGTTAGATAAATATAGGCAAAATAATGTTACAAATGCAAGTCCATCAATTAAGAATTGGTAGTAAGGTTGTTGACCGAATCAGTTCATCAATTAACTAGATCATCACGATTACTTAACGCTTCAGTTACCAAATGATACCAATTAATTATTAAAAAGATTCGGTAATTGCAAAAAGAGCATAAATTAGCACTTTTGTTTTTTAAAGATTTTTTCTAAGACACTTAATTTTTTTACTTACACGTATGCACGCAGAAAGTAAGTTGGTAGGTACCTACCAATTTTTTTATGCGAATCGGAAATCATCAGATAACTTCCCCCGCTCTGGGCGGAGCAAAGGAAGTGTCAGTCTTTTACTAACTAAAACCCACGCATGTTCCATCTTTTGCCCTTTATGTTCCGGGGCCGCGATTTAGCTTTCGAACAATCCGCAAGACCCGGAAGTACCTAAGTACCTAATGCTGAAAATAATTGTTTAAATCAATAACTTAAAAACTAACTAACCGACACTAGGGAACTTAATTGGTTAGCAAATCGACGAACCAATTTGCGTTACAATGAACAAAAAGTAGGTACAGCCAGCAAAAGAGGTGAGTTACCAAGCTCGTCTCGCCCTGGAAAGATAATATGTTCTTCTCGGGTGAGGCTATACTGACCTTATCGGTGAGGTTCTACAGAAAGATCAGGTGCCTAGTACCCGCAACCGGTGTCCATGTGTCAAAATATGAATTAATGTGGACAATGCCAAAGAAGTATGTAAGGGTTGTAGCAGGTAGCGTTCTGTGGTGTTTGCCCACCCCCGTAGTTTGCGTAAGTATTTTTTTCTGAATATCCTACCTGTAGAATCAGTCCAAGAACTCCATATTCTTATTGTTATAATAATGTACAGACGCCTGCACATCAAGCTACTACAATCTTTCAGATTTCTTTGATAGATTTTCGACTTTATTTCTAAAGAATTAAGGTTCAAGGTTCATTGGGAAAAATTGACAGTTTCGGGTAGCTTGACCTGCAGGCGTCTGTACTTACAAATATATACTTACTATAAAAAATATATTTTGATAAAACATGTTTGAGAACGATCACTAAAAAAACGGTATTCAATTAAAAAACCGCATCCTAATCGGTTTATGCGTTTAAGAGCTTTAATGGTGCTGCAGACAGACATATATACACATAGCTGCTAAACTTATAACACCCTTCCTTTTTGCGTCAGGGGTTAAAAATTACCCCTTCCCTACAAAAATAATTACCTTTGAAGTCGGCTAAAAACGGCACCTAAATCATTTACTACTTATTTACATTAACTGAAATAGTTTACTCGTATACCCAGTTAGTAAAAAAAATCAGTTCCAATTAGCTTTTCTATCATTGAAAATTATAAGACAACAGATACACCCAATTCTGCCTCAAATCGCGTGAGTCGACCTCTTTATACGTATGATGACGTCACCAACACGCTCGCACTTGACCGTTTAGTGGAAAGTAGCGTTGAAGGTCGCTCGTGAAACGATTAGAATCTAACCTAACCTATATGCTGTAACCTCATTCCATGACCTGGGGTCAATTCGCGTGTGTGACCGTTTTATGGGCGAGTGTTATAATGATAGGGTTAAACATACCGGCAAAACCATAACCCTCCTTTTTATTCGCCGTAGTGGGTAGAAAAACTACGATGTTTTTTTTACACATGTAGGTAATAATTATTATTACATTTGAAACGGGTTTTTGCCATGTTCACAATTTAAGGTAAGTACATATACAACGAACAAGACATCTAGACGGATTAGAGAAGCAATAGAGATTACCAATATAGGAACTTCAATCGGAAGGATATGTTTCAACAGAACCGTCAAGCACTTGGAATCCAGTGGTTCGATTATGTAAAAACCGTCTCTAATCTTTTTAATAACGTTAGAGACCATGAAAGTTTAAAAACTTATTAAATAAGTAGGAAATAGTTCATAATCGTCACCTAGTTAATTGATAAAATACTAAGTACTAGACCGCCATTGTAATCATAGATTTACTTTTTTATAAAACAGTTTGTCTTTTCAATTTTTGGTGTGCAATAAAGTATATTCTATTCTATTCTATTCTAAGTACTTCAAAGTGAGGCACCACTAGTAGTAGCTCGCGTAGTACATTTAATTTAAATCGTCCGCTATATTAATTAGGTTTTCCCAGTACTGAACAACTTAGATTCATAGACACTTTTACCGCATTGCAACTGCAATGAAGACAATGTCTGAGAATTTCTTGCATATTCATAGATTGTGTAGAATAGATTTCAATAAATCACTTATGACGGTGAATTGCTTATCGTAAGTGGGTAAATGCAGTGACATTCATACACATCAAAGCACTTTTAACGTTCTTAAGACTGCATTATCTCTGACTCTCTGTCTAGTATCTACTATCTTATGGTCTTATCATTTGATAGATAAATTGAATACCTACTAATCTTGACATTTCAATCCAAAAATAACATGCTAGCGAAGGCCCGGAATAAATCCGAGGGCGTGAATACTAGGTCCTTACATTTATGAAACATGAGATTAAAAAACTATATTTATATTTGTTAAAATTTTTGTAAGAGTAAGGTAAAAGGCTATTACTCATTGCATTTTTGATACATTGTCGATGAATTATCATTTTGAATAATACTTTGTGGTATCTCTATAGGTCATAATATGACCATAAAAGTAATTTGGAAAGTACCTATTCCCCGAAACTCAAACTTTCAAACTGGCAGACCGTTCATAACTTTATGTTTAAATAACATATGGCATAGGTACAAACAAAGCATGCTAACAAAAAAATATACGAAAAAAGCTAACAGTTTTAAAACTGGCAGCTTTTAGACAAAACAAAATCAAATAGAGAATAGGTAGCTAAGATTCGTAATTATGTCGCAGATGAATATGTAAACACATAAAATTAGTAAGCAGTAAACGTCAATATAAAAAAAAAACAAGTGAAGACTGTCCAGACGGAACAAATCACTTCCGGAAAGAGAAGTTCAGGTTGTTCATCAAACCACGGTTTAAGGAAAACACGTAAATGAGTACAAGACTGTTTATTGATTAGGTGAGAGGACATTATTGTACATGTCGGCATCTAATTGCCTCATTGTGTCAAAGGTAATCCCTATTAACCTTTATTTTGCGGTTTACGTTGCATCTCCGAAGGCTGAAGTTCAATTGACAAGGAAACATTTTCAAAAGGTAGTGCGTTACCTCATTCTTAAGTCATTGCGGTTATCATAAGGCTATAGAGATCATCATGAATAATTAAATGGTTTTAATTTCTACCTTCACGCGTTCCCGAGATAAAGGGTCTTGACAGACAGACAAGCAACAAAGTGATCCAATAATGGTCCTGATTTTTCTTTTAAGGTACGGAACCCTGAAAAATAACATGTACGATTCGCAGTGGTGTAGTTCCGAATACGTGCCACATACCAGCTATTAATTTAATACATTTTCATGCAAAATTATGATTTATTAAGTAGATCTGAAAACTATGCAAATGTATGCAGCATCAATAAATATGTATTTTGAATTAATAGCTCTGTCAATAGGTAATACTTTATAAGCAATTGTTATGGATTTATTATTGTTGTGAAGTATCAATAAAACTAACTAGTATTAAAATAAGAACACAAATGCATAATAAAGACTTTCTTTATATGTAACATGAAATAAAAGAAGCCAGATTTAGGTCCCAGTTTAATTCCAGCCAGTTTAAAAAATAAAATAAAAACAACAAATAACAATCGCTATTCAAATGAGAATGCCAATCAAATCGATTACATTCGATTCTTACATGCAAATTATTCCTCTTATTTTTTTACACTACATTAGTATTGTATTTGCAGCCTTGCATTCAGCCTTGTAAGGCCTCTGCTTTGTCTTATTATCACCTCTGTACCGACATGCAAGACTTGATACTTGATAGGCCTCGTTTTAGAAAATTAATATTACATATTGAATTTCCTTAACCTCAAATATTGAGGTATTCCTCGTAGTGCTCCCGTTTTGAAACGCTCCCATCTAAACGCTCCCGTTTTGTTCCTCCAAGCGCTCCCAAAAGGAGCGCTTCGAGGAACGATTAAAAACATTAAAATTTATTTCCTCGAAGCGCTCCCACGTTTAAAAATAGAAAAAAGCATGAAGTAAACGTAATGAATTATATCGATAATTTTTAAAAACTTATGTGTGCATCATCGACATCGAAGTTGCTTAACCAAATTACGAAATTGAGAGAATAATATCTTTTTGCTTTCGGCACTCTTAGTGTATACAAGGACCAATGTTATTGTGTATTCAAAGAGGATGTTATAAATAAAACGCATAGATATACGTAAGCTAAGTATATCTATGCGTTTAGGTAACATCACCGTTGAGCGCAATACGTTACTGGGTCCCGGCTCAGAGCAGGTGGTTTTAGTCAGTAAGAGTCTGACACTCTCTCGCCCCGCCTAGGACAAGGAAAGTCATTTCTACCATTGACGTAAACGATAGACACCTCATTGCCTTATTTCTACGAAAAACTTCCGACAAAACATTGAGGTGTGCGGGGAGGGGGGTAGTAATGGGAAACATAATGGAGAGAAATCATAAGCTTTCTAAACAAAAAAAAAAATACCAAACCCGTGCGAAGCCGGGACGGGCCGCTAGTTGTATATTATAACAATCATCATCAGGCTATATTAGTCCACTGCTGGACATAGCCCTCCCCTAATGAGCGCAATAGCGCCCTGTCTTCAGCTTGCCGCATCCAGCATCTGCCTGCAGTCTTTCTTAGATCGTCATCCCACCTGGTCGGAGGGCGTCCTACACTACGCTTGCCGAGTCGCGGTCTCCACTCAAGAACACGTTTACCCCAACGGTTGTCGGTTCTTCGTGAGATATGGCCAGCCCACTGCCACTTCAGCTTGCTGATTCTTTGAGCTATGTCGATATAACTTTGGTTCTCTGTCGGATGTATTCGTTGCGGATTCTATGCTTCAGAGAAACTCCGAGCATAGCGCTCTCCATAGCTCGCTGAGCGACTTTGAACTGATGGACCAGCCCTGCCGTGAGTGTCCATGTCTCGGCTCCGTAGGTCATGTCCTATTATAACAATGTGTTCTACTTATTACCTAGTTATTATCGATAATTTCAGTTAGTATAGTCCCATCTCTATCCGAAAAATTATCATGGGAGCGCTTCGAGGAAATAAATTTTAATATTTTTAATCGTTACTCAAAGCGCTCCTTTTGGGAGCGCTTGGAGGAACAAAACGGGAGCGCTTAGATGGGAGCGTTTCAAAACGGGAGCGCTACGAGGAATACCTCAAAATATTGAGTTCATGGGTATTGCTTTTAAAGAAAACGCTCATATTTAAATTTGCTTTATTTTAATAAATTATTTTTGTACCGGCAAATTTTTCATTTTCCAACGATTATTATAATAATGAGCAAACATTCACCAATCATTCACCATTCGCGGACGCGTGATATTTGATATAACTACAAACTGAACCTATATTGACTTTTGATATGTACGATCGTGTAGTCTTGTTTTAAAAGTATTTACGTCAGCCTTGATCTTTTGTTGGACCGAACGGTCTTGACATTGTTTACATTCCCTGAAATCAACTTCACACATTAACGTTGTGTATTTTTTATAAATATAGTCTATAAGTTCAACGCACACATAAGCTTGTGTGATATTTTCATACTAGAATGAGGCTTTAAAATAGATTTTTCACAAGGAATTCCTTCTGTAAGAATCTCTGGTTTAAAAGCGTGTAGGAACATTGATTCAATGAACATTTGAAAACTACGAATACGGGAAAGTTCTGAAAAAATTAACGTTTTCAATTTGATATTCCTACTTATATATTACCTACTTATGTATACTCGCTTTAAACATATATTAGTAGGTACCTAACTTTAAAGTTTCAATTTGTGTAATATAAAAAAGTGGCTCTGGAACTACTTTATTATTGTTTTAGAAAGGCAAGTTCAAGTTCAGGTTAACACATTTACATAGTTCAAGGATTTAAATTATTACAAAAATATTTCTTGATAAGGTTGTAACGTAAGTACATAATAATGTTCATCGGTAGCTAATTTCTTTATTGTGTCATAAGAAATCACCAATAACAATATTCAATAATTATTTTTGATTTTTAAAAATTTCTTGAGATCCCTCAAATTAGACAAACAGTTCTTAAATCAAAATTCGAAGCATGTCCCACATAGGTATTAAGGCGAAAATACTTCAGCAGTTCTTAGAATTAGCACTTTAAAAATAATAGGTTATTTATACATGAGAGCCACCAAACTTGTTTGATAGTTGGTTGCCATGCACTATTGATGATAAAACAAGCCAAACCTGTCGGACGGTGCCAAATTAAATATAACTCATGTTAAATTTATATTGAACAGATCTTAGAAATAAAACCGGACTGTGTATTATTTAATTATGTTTAGACTTTATTCGTTAGAATCAAATCCAACAACTTAACATGTATTTATAGTTGACTAGCTTTCGCCCGCGGCTTCGCCCGCGTTAAATTTGGGGTAATACAGTTCCCCTTGCGCCTTATTGATTTGTAATAGCAACGCTAAGTTTTCCCTTTTCTTCCCTCTTTCTCCCTCACATCCCAGTTTTTTTTAATAAGAATTAACCTATGTCCGTCTTCTGGTTCCCAACTATCATTGTACCAAAATTCATCAAAATCGGTTAAGCCATTAAAGCGTGAAGAGGTAACAAACAAACAAACTCACTTTCGCTTTTGTAATATTAGTAAGGATTCGGCTAGGCAGCTTTACATTTACAATCAGTCAGACAATTAATCAAATATTTTTAATACCTACGTACTACATAATGCGAATGCATACTACCTAAATATACACAACGGGAAAAATGCAAATCGTATGTATTAACAGGAAGCATACAATTCAAAACAAAACGACACATGAGCCAAATAAATAATTATGAAAGAACTAAATTTTATTGTTTTTAAAACATATCCCAAGAGACGACAATGATCTAATATGCTGGATGCGACGATTCGCGGATCAAAATTACTACGTCGCGCTATACGGTGTATAGTAACGACCGCGGAACGCTTCGAACCTGTGTTTAATTCACTACCAAGACTATAGGTTGACTATAGTCGGTCAGACGAAAATAAATAACGTATAGAGCGAGTGCCACGAGCCGGTAGTATTGAAGCGAAAGCCCAGACCGCTTCTCGTTTGCATTACGCAACAGTCTGTTTAACAAAAGTACAAACAGATATACACAAGACTGGTTTTGGCGCCTATTTTCGCTACTATTGTAGCTGGTCATTAAGATTACGGACGTGTGAGCGTTATATTAATACGCCTATGTTAGTTCAACTGCGATAACAAAACGCGGACGACGTGTTTTGAAATTTGAATTCGGAAATTCACTTCTCCCGCGCGAAGTGATAACAATTTTGAATTTGTAATTTTTCTATTCCATTTTCGAGTTTGACAGTAATAGTGGTGTGTGTGCGTTTTAGTGAAAAGTGATTATTAACCTCGACAGTGTGAAATTGGATCTAGATACCTTCGGTGAATGGAACTTTTTATCAGTGTCACGCAAGTGATAAGGATTTAAACTACACACATAAGATTTTATAGTTTGTAAACTAAGTGTTTTGAAATCGATATCGCTAATCCGACATATGAATAATACATAAAGGAAGGAACACGCTACGCCCTGCTACAAGCCAGTTAAATAGTTTTAATCGTGCGTGTAATTTGAAAGTGAACCGTTTGCATCGAAATCATCGGTGATTGATTGTCTACGGTAAGAAACTTGTTTATTTGATGTACAATACTGATGATAATATTATGAGCGGATTGTGTACATACATGAATAAATTATCGCTTTATCTAGTCACTATATTCTCACGTTTTGCATATAATATAGGGTAAGTTCGCCCTTTCGCGTCCATCGCCCGGTTCGCGTCCATTTTACGGATCTCCCTTTGAAAATGCTCGAAAATAAGTATAATCACACAATAATAATATGGAAAAAAATGACCGCTAATACCTCAACGTATAAGAGATATGCACATATAGACAAAAGTTCCACCCGCCCCGCTAATCCGGTCTAGAAAAAATATTTTGTCACGGTTGTTCAACAGCAGAGTGCGGACCCACGGGATGTAGATAAAAAAATAGTGTGGAGCGGTGCGTTTAACGGTAGGTATTTTATTATTTTATGTGATTTTTACGAAACATAGCTGTGTCTAGACATTAATAATGAAAAAACGAATACTGTGAATTATTAATTTGTTTGTTTTTTTAAAGTTAACAGTTAAAATAAGGTGGACGCGAATTACAACACCGAATTTATAAAACGTGCACTTTGCGTCCGCAGTGGACGCGAACTCGTCTAATTATGTTTTCTTTAGTTGTATATTTTTATTTGATTAAAATATGAAAGAGAAATTTGATTTTGGTTTATTTTAACACTTATAGTGTGCAATTGTAATAACCAATTTGCGTCCACATTATTATGATTGTAGTAAAAGATAGACAATATCGATTTAATCGATTACACGTGGACGCAAACTAGACCTACAGGCATAATATTGAATAGCAAATTGCGTCCATTTTTTCATTTAATACAAATGATAGCATAAATATATTTTATTTATATTTTTTTAATAATTTAAAATGTATAGTACAGTTTTGATTAAGACTGTGAGTTTAAAATTCAATTATTACTAGTGAGAGTTGAGAAGAATAAACATGTTTTTTATTGTATTTTTATAATGCTAATTAATATTGATTTATTATACTTTAATCTTAAATAAATAAATTGTTAAAATCCAGTCTTTCTTCAAATTGTATTAACAATATCACCCCTATATTCCTTCTTTAAACTGGTGGACGCCAAATGGTCCACTGGTGGACGCAATTTGGATTTAGTGGACGCAAAGTGGGTAAAAAGCCTAATTTTGGAATTTGTCTATTTTAAATAAAAACACAAAGAGTTTCGAACAAAACTGAAAGCTAATCTTAAAATAGACTATATAATGAACGCATTACGTTGATTTTTTCATTGAAACTAGTGCTGGGACATTTTTATTTTCTCCTTCAAACTTGGCAACTGCACTAAATGGACGCAAACAGGCGAAATGACCCTAATATGAAATAATATGTTGCATAAAAGTGTCTGCCTCTTTTATTTATAACAGCTGTTAATGTGCCGATTGTTTTTTTTTACGGATATAAAATCATCATATAACTTCCTCCGCTCTTGGCGGAGCGGGGAGGTGGGGGAGGGTCACACTTTTACTGACATTACGTTCCGGGGCCGCGGTATTTCTTTGTAACAACCCGCAACCCCAGCAGGCCACTGTCCTGGCAGGCTCCTCTGAGTCTGATTGAATAATTGCAACTAACTTTCACAAGTTATTATGTCTTGTGATCGGGGCTGTAGCTTTAAATGTTGTATTTATTGACATTCAAAAGTGCCTGTAATGGTCTAATTGAAATAAATGATTTTGATTTGATAGTGGGTCAAATTAAAGTATCCACTAATTTGATGAATACGGCGTTCTAGTAAGTAGGAATGAATATTTTTGAGCAAAAATTTACCACATTTCGTGGTTTTACTATTTTTAATTAGCAACTTGATTTTTATTTAATTAACTGTAAAGTTGAAATCCGCATTAATTTTTATTTAAGGAGGCATCATCAACAAACTGTTTGAAGGGAACTTCACTCCCAAACTTTAAGGGGTTTAAGTAACCACTCTTGGCCACAGTTGCAATTTTCTTAAAAATCCATTCAACTTTTTCGAGTACAGTAAAATTTATTTGATAGAAAACTAACAGTTTATTAAGGTTAGACGTCTACCTATTTCTAAGAAAAAAACAATTATATCTGGTGAGACTGGTTACTTATCTTCTTTGCTAAGTGTACTTCTGATGGTAGATAGCTCTCCTGAAAGAATTCTCTATTTCTCATCAATGGCATACAGTGAGTATGTTCCACTGGTATGAACGCTCCTAACACAAGGTATTAAGGTCAAGCCTATAGTGTGTTAGTTATAAGGAAAGAGATTCAGTTTTCCTTAAACTTTCACGTCACGGTCACGGAGAAATTCTTTCGTTTTTAACAGATTTTTTTTAATTGATGGATTTATTTACTTACTAGCTTTTGCCCGCGGCTTCGCTCGCGTTATATTCGAGGTAACACAGTTCCCCTTTCCTGATTTACAGGTACCTGTTACTTGTAGTTTTTGACTTAGCGACTTATTTATTGTAATAGCAATGCTAAGTTTTCTTCCCTCTTTCTCCCTCATATCTCACTGTTTTTTTTTTTTAAATATAGTGTATGTCCGTCTCCAGGATCCCAACTATATTTGTACCAAAATTCATCTAAACCGGTTTTTGCCATTTAGGCGTAAAAAGGTAACAAACAAACAAACTCACTTTCGCTTTTATAATATTAGTAAGGATTAGAATGCTGTTCTGAAAGCGGTATTTGTAGTCACCCCGTTTCGTACTGTATAATTATTTGTAACAACTTAATATTCAAAATATTCTGGACGGGAATTCGTATTGTTTAATGCCTTATTCGAGGTATTGTTATTTTTATCAAATTATAAAAAAAAATATCTGCATTTTTTCCACAAATGCTTGAAACATAATTTCAATTCCGACTACTCGTATTGTTATATCACGCAAACCAGTATCTTTTTAATTGCCATTCATTATCAATTTCACCAGAATACATTTATCTGTACCTATTAGTATGTCAGTGAGTAATTTATTATAATTATACTTACCAGTGTTGATAAGGTCAAATTCCAGTTCAGCAGTAGACTAACTTCAATAGTCAAGAATCAAGAATACCTACATCATTATATTATTGACATTATAATGACGTCTTTTTCTTCATTATTATATTCTCTCTGGTCGATGTTTAAAAATTAAATTTGCCTTGGTTGTTCCATGGATTCGTGACCATTAACTGGATACTAAGTTAACTCCGTGCCTCAGTAAGCACGTTAAGCCGTTGGTCCCAGCTGCCATTTGTAGATCTTTGACAGTGACCAGAAAGTATGACACCCAGACCACGTGACCCTGGCAGAATAGTCGACATCGGCTCAGTTGTCAAAGAAAAAAAAAAAACCCAGTACTAACTGGGTTGTGGTCGTCAGATAGGCAGTCGTTCTGAAATACTGGTAATCACCTGCATCTGGTAACTGGAAATGTTTATAGTAAAAGTACTGATTTAACTATATTATTTATAGGGAATTGTTCTAAAATTACAAAAGAAGACATCACAGACAGTGTAACTGAGTTGAGTGTAAATTGAAGTTGGTGACACCACATATACACAGCAGCCACTTATCATGCAAAATTTCTTCGAAATCTGTCCATCCGTTTAGGAGTCAAACACCCGCGCAGATATTATAAATGCGAATATTTGTGTCATGGATGGATGTATATACGTCAAAACGGCTGAATGGATCTTGATTAAATGTGGCACAAAGGTAGATTATAGTCTGGAATAATATACCTATAGGTTTTTTTTTCAGCCGTTTTGGAGGAGTATGGGAACGGAAATTGTGACATGAGAATTTTATATATAAGATACTCATACTGGTATGCCTGGTTCTTTACAGTCACTCATGTAATCTTCACCTAGGCGCTTCGTTGGCATTCTAAATTGTGTCGGCCCAGAACTAAATCAAGAATTTGGCGTTTTCTTTCAATAGCATCCTTCAGTTCCTGCAATGAACAAACTACAGTACCACATTTACTCTCCAGGGCGGAGGCATTAATAAGTCTCCAGGACAGAACAGGTTCTCAATCTTCAACCTAGGTCCGAAGACTTATAGCTAACTAGCTTCCGCCCGCCGACTTCGTACGCGTGGCATTTGGCTAACGCTAACTTTAACTTGCGTGATGATCGAAAAAAAAATACTTTCTCTCCCCTTTTTTCCCTCTTTCTCGCCTTTTTCTTTCCCCTATCTCCCTCATTTCTCACTTAAAAAAAACTGCCCATGTTTGTTTCTAGGGTCCCAACTATCTCTGTACCATAATTCATCAAATTCGGTTAAGCCATTTAGGCGTGAAGACGTAACAAACAAACTCACTTTCGCTTTTAAAATATTAGTATGGTTAGTAGTATTTTTAATAAGCGACTGTGAAAGATTACGATTCTTCTCAAAAAATATATTTAAAAGAAAAAAATAGTAAATGATGTTTATTAATATTATGCTAGTAGGTTTTTATAAACACTTTTACACGTCACTTTAATTTTACTGTGGGTTTTTCTGAACGCTGATAAAATATTACGTAGAAAAAAACAAATGATAATCTGCATGCCTAACTACAGCACAGATATATCTACTGGTATTTGTTTTCACGGGTCAGTACCTGAACAGGAAACAATGGAATCCTTTTGGATCACTTTTTTGTCCGTCTTTCTTTCTTTCCTTTTTTTTCTTAAACCCCCACACTAGGAATTTCTCCTGTATCGTGGGTGCGTTTACAAACAATTAAAATCACATACACAAATAGCCAGACCCGGAACAACTACATGTATGCGGGATTGAACCCGCGACACGCAGCGCAGCAGTCAATCGCTCAGCCACTGCGCCAACCGTGCCGTCTGTTTGTCTGTCAATACTATTTATCTCAGGAAAGCGTGGAAGTATCGAGTTGAAATTTAAACCATATGTTGAAGTCTCTGGTCCCTTTGTGCTATGAATTCACCCCTTTAAGTCTATGTAGTCAAAAGATATGGCTGTTTTTGTCACAATCTAGTACGGAACCCTCATTGCGCCAGTCTGACTCGCTATTGGCCAGTTGTTTTTTTTTATCCAATTCAACAAAACCACGTTTGTTGGCATAAACAGAGATAATTAATTAACAAAGTAAAGATCAATCGTTTTTGTAGCGTCTGGAACAGATTTAACTTAACTGTCTTGTATCACTAACACGCAGGAAGCATACAAGCGTAGCGAAAAATGGTAATTTCTTCTCCGAAGAGTCAATGATCTTCAATGAGACTAACATAACATACACGCTAATAATCCCGAAAGGTTATCCAGAGATGCACACAAAAGTACCTTTTTCGTCATTATCGTCAAATTTTATATTTTATTATAATTCCCACTCTGGGCGGAGCGGAATTGAGTGTCAGACTTTTTTTTAAACAAAAATAAACTAACACTAAGAATTCTTATCATCGCCAAGTATTGTGGGTGCGTTTAAACACGTTTAAACTCACATACACAAATAGCTAGACCCGAAACAACTATCTATAGGCCATACAAATCTTTGTTCCGTGCGAAACAGTCGATCGCTCAGCCACAGCTGCAACCGTGTCGTTAAAGATTTTTCAAGATCTTTTGCTCTTTGCGTTCACGGGCTGCGGTATCTCACTGAAACGACCCGCAACCCTGGCAAGACCTAACAGTACCTACACCCGTATTTCGCCAATAGTACCGCGATCCGTATTTTCAGGGTCAAAGTAATTAAATTCTCTTTAGTCCGTCTTTTAGATTATTCAAAAAAAGGGACACGTATTTTTTTATTTGTAAATTAGACCAAAACTGACAAAGATATAGCCCATCAAAGTAACGTTTGACGTCACTAGTTCCGTAAATAGGCAGCTACTTACACGTGATTATTTTTGAACAATAAAAGACAGACTACTATTTTTTTTAACTAGCCTATTATGTTTAAGTCCCGTATATTATGGAGCAAGTCTATTGCCCCCAACCCGGCACAAATCCGGACTCTATGACTATAATTAAGAGATTCCTGATGGGAAAACACTAACACTATGCCCATCCTAGGAATTGAACCAAGGTTCATATAACATGCATTTTAAAATTACAGGATTGTTTCAATTACCGCCGATCAAATAAAATCAGCTTGCATTTGCTTACAAGTAAACAATTATACCTGAAATAATGAGGTACCTTTCCGGCTTCGCCCTTATCCGGTAATAATACGGAATGCTAAGAACTTATTAAAGTACCTATAGTTTGCTCATAAGGAAAATGCATTTATTATTTTTAGGTGGCAACTAAATTACCGATTGAATAAAATTAACATTGTTATTTGGCATTATCAAAAATAAAAAAGTTCGGCTTATTGGATTAGTTTTATCAGGAAGTTAGTACAATCGTTATAAAAATAATGAAAATAGCAGCATAGAATTATCAGCCAAGCCCTCGCGCTATCTACCTAGCCTTTTTTTTCAAACGGGCCAATTGTGATTTAGACTCGCACTCACAGTGTTCCGTAACATCAAACAAAACAATAAGATTACTTTTAACACTCATTCAAATTTATTGTTCTTCATAACATCTTAATGAAAATCAAACTTACGGCGGCAGTTTGATGAAAAAGTCTTATATCTCAATCACTACGCACTTGAGAGACTTGACGCATCCTCTGGCACGAAGTAAAGCAATAGAATGATAGCTTTATATCTTGTCTGTACTGTAAGATCATTAACATTTACCCAAAAGAATTGTGCCACGCGTCGACATCGCATGGATTGTTTTGTTGTCCTAACTGGAAACAATCACATGCCCTGGCTGGATGCCTTACTATCAAGCTACCCACAGGGTTGCCCGATGACAATCTCATCAGTTGCTTGTAAATAGCCATTTTGAAAAACAAAATAGGTCATACGATGCGTACTCGTCGTGCGATGAAACATTGCCTTTCCTCGTGTGATGGCTTGCGAGCTTCAATTGGGACATTTTCAAGAAGTTTACGTTTGATAACTTTGCATGCGATGCTAACCTGTAGAAAAATATTACATTAGCCTAAATTTGTGGTAGATCATTTATTTAAATATTACCAGTATAAAAAATTTTTGGTTGGCCAATTATAGAATATAATAAAAAATAAAGAACGACGCTTAAGGTCGTTATACACACGGGTGCACGGAGCGGACGCCCGCCGTCAAAATAATAAATATCCTTAGAATACTGAACGCACATGTCCGCGCCTGTAGTGCGATGCAAAGTTGCACTCCAGCGTTTTTTACCGCACACGCGAAGCGAAGGGATCCGTTTTTGCATTTGCCTACGAAACTCTAAACAGATCTGCACGCAACTAATACCATTGCGTTCCCGCATTTAACATACACAATATTTTTTTTCACTGAGTCATCGATATGGTTTCCCAGAATAGCCGATAGTAAAATTCTTAGAACCGCCTAACTCGACGCTTGTGGTTAATATAAAAGTCTACGCGCCTCTTATGAAGGATGTATTTGAAAAGTCGGCGCGGGCGCCATAGTTACTGTTTATAATGATTAACGCAAGTGATTTGTGACGTTAATTTGTCGCGGTTTTGCAAAAGGTACGTCACATTTTTACGCTTTCATAATTCAGATTTCATGGTTTTGTAAATTATGAACTCAGAAAAGAACCTTTATTGCAACTAAAGGTTAACAACCAAAATTCTAAAAGAACTTATAACATTTTTTAAGGTAATTATTGTTTAGCATTATTTTCTATTAAAAAATCGTCGTAGTTATGTCACGTTTATACCGACCGCCTCTATCTTTTTATCTCATCCATTCTGCATACAAATGACTATGCTATTAAAATTTGTAAGTAGTAAAATTTTAGCATGGAAATAATTTAGAGAAGTTCATATTTTCGCAAATAGAAAACGTAGGAAATTGATGAGCAGTCCGTATTTGAAAATCAATTATTGTAATTGTTTTTTTTTTCGGTATTTAAAGAAAAAGTTTTATGTCAAGATTTTTCATTAGATGTGGCCAGTGTGATTATTGTGTACAGGTTTATCTTTGTCCGTTATAGAATACGTCATTCCTTTCAACTGTATGCCGCAAGACCGTTATTTTATTTAGGATAATGAACTGACTCTCATACTACAATGTGTTACAAAAGTTAAAGAAAAAGTATCCATAAAGCCGCGCTTGTAACCTTTGAAAAATTAGGGAGAGATCATAATTTACCATTTGTGTTTAACTTTCATGTACTTAATATGGGACAACACTATTGTTATCAACTAGGCACAAATCGAGACTCTGATAAAAAGGATAAATATATCGTGGTACAAACAGTCCTCGAGGTCCTCCTTGTTCAACTTAGATTGTTGTTCCAAGATATTAAAAAGGGTTCTATAATCCAGGGTTGCGGGTTGTTCGAAAGAGGTACCGTGGCTCCGGAATATAAAGGACAAATTAAGAAGGAACGTGTGATTTGGTCAGTAAAAGTTTGATACTCCGCCCAGAGCGCAGGAAGTTATTAATAATTTCCCAGCCGCAAAAGAAAACCATAAACTAAGAGACAACATCGAAGATACTGACTAAACACAGCAATTTTGACTCCATTTTGTTTTCATCATCACCAATCTTCTGTCCGTATTGCACATTTTTGGGATCAGTGTAGCATGTCATCTTTATGCAGAAATATATTGTAATAAAATATAATTAATCTTCATTATTTTACAAATCGTCAGTTTGTCCGTCTACCACAAGACGGTTATTCAACCGATACTTAAGTAAGTTTGTCAGGCCACGAAGGAGATGGCTTTATGAACTAAATAGGTTTCATTAGGGTTGGAAGGAGGACGCGCAGGTTCGTGAGAGGAGAAGGATAGCAGGGAGATCTTTGCCCAGGAGTAGGTCAGAATAAACTAGAAAAAAAGAGTAACTGTACTCAATATTTTTAAAAAGTGCTGCGCTCTGAAAAAACAAGTCCAAAAATAAAGGGTGTATGTATCCATACAAGAAACGTGTTGGCGGTGTTTTCTGATGACGTACCTATTTAGTAGTCTTACATTGTTTACAGTGGTGCAGAACCATTTGTGTGAAAGCCCCAGTGACCTTGATGTTTATTTACGTCTCTTAATATGATGTTTCAGCGAAATTATCCATTTGAATTTTACAAAACGTCTCTTCAAATATTTTTTGGAGTTTCGTGTGTTAACATCGAAAACACAATTAGAGAGCGAGTCAGGCTCGCGCATCGGGTTCCGTTCAAACTGTCTTTTGACAGCGTAGACTTTAAGGGTTTTTCAAAGCCCAAAGGACACAGAGTTGAATATAGGTTTTAATTTCAACTCGATACCTCCTATGCTTGTATATAAATAATTTAGTTAAATTACTACAGGATAAGTGTATTTTTAATTTAATCATCGACGTGTTTTGTTAAGTCAACGAGAACTTTTAAAAAAATATGTTGTTACTAAGGAAATATGTATGTTTACCTATAACTCTGGACCGATTTACATAATTCTTTTTTGTTGGAAAGTGTATACTTCCGAGGTGGCTCTCATCTCATTTTATTTATACTGCCTGTTATAATTCGTTTTAATCACATTTAAACTCACATACACAAACAGCAAGACCCGGAATAAGTAATTGTAGGCCTTACAAATATTTGTTCCGTGCTGGGATCGAACCGCCGACTAGTTGTCGATCGCTCAACCACTACGCCAACCATGTCGCCATGCTGTCTTTGCTGAGACATCTCTTTGAGGCGCGCGTGGTAGCCATTGGTCACCGTCCATAAGCCCGCGTAAGGAATTTCTTAACTGCCACAGAATCTGCATTCGTGCTCGGCTAATGGCAATAAGCTCGCCCCTTGTTAGAAAAGGCTTAATTATAAATATAGGTGCACCTAATAGTACTCCTAAATTTCGCCAATCATTACATGGATAACAGCCGTTTTGTTATGTAAATATGAAGATTTCACTTTTTTTTGGCAACTTATTCAATGGATACTTCTCATTATCACATCTTAACTTAAGAACTCTTTTTGAAACCGCAATGTTTATGTACAAATTGAACAGTGAATGAGTAGGAATGCTTAGTCAGTATTATGGAGTTTTTTTCTGAAGACAATAGGTTTTTTTTTAACAATCGTTACCTAGTAGGTCCAACTTAAGTAGCGATTTGTTATTTTACGTATGGTTTTCCTCAATCATGATCATGACATAGTAGCTACTTCTGTGCTTAATCTTCTAATATACAAAATTATCGTGTCAAAGTGTTTGTTACCTAACTCCTCCGAAACAGATGGACCGATTTTAAGTAATTTTGTACGCATACGGTTTCACCCGCCGATGAGGTAAGAAAAATAAATGTTGGCAGATTCTCAGACCTGGGTAGGTCTGTTTTGGTTGAACATATACCTATTTGGGCTGGAAAATCTAGCTAGGCACAGCTAGTTATATTATTTAATATTATAAAGTGGGTGAAAAAAATGATTGTTTGTTTGTACCGAATGGGTTCCGAAACTTCTGGACCGATTTTAGCTATTTTTTCACCAGTCGAAAGCTAAAATATCAGGAAGTACCATAAGCTATGAAACATCACGCTACGGTAGTTAGGCATAGCTATTCTTGTATAAGACGATAGACGGTAGGTAATCGTAGGTGCCTAAACGGGTCTCGTAGGTAAATAACCACTGCCACGTGGGGCGATATTCAAGGTTAAGCATCGTTTGATATGGTAGTTTCGTGAACAAGTATCATCATCCGCCTATCCTAAATTTTGATGCCCTGTAATTGTCTTCCCTTTTTGGGACTTGTAGATTATTAATTTAGTTAGTTAGATACACAAAATTATTACCTATAGATTGTATATTGGTTTGATAAAGATAAAATAGTAAAAAAAACAATATTCATTTATTATTCCCAAACTGGGCACAAATATTTCATATTTTGCCAAAGTCATGCTATCTCTGTCTTTTTTACGTATGTAAAACTATCATATAATTTTCCTCGTTCTGGGCGAATCGGCGGGGAGTGTCAGACTTTTACTGACTAAAACTCACCAATGTTCTGGGGCCGCGGTATCGCTATATCTATCTTGAGTTTGTAATATAAAGATTTAAATGGTGCAATCATATCTACGATTTGTAGGTTTTATCATCAAATAATAATGCCTTCTATAATGCATAAAGATAAAAAAGATAGCAAATATCTGCGTTTTATCTCACTTGCGCGTGTAACAGGAAGATACCACATTCAAGGTAAATGGCAAAACGTCATTTTTTTTTTCATTTTACCTACGAAATGGTCTTGCTTGCAACGCAACTGCTGAGCACGAAATCTGGGGTTGGATTCCCATCGTTTAGTTTTTCCACTAGCAATTGCATTCTTCAACTGAATGAAACGAAATTTAAATCTTGTATTAAACGCACACTATGTAGGCAAGCATATTATAAGTTGGGGGATTATATTGATGATAAAAATGCTTGGCTCAATGCTGGTCCTGCTCCTCAAGCATAGGGGTAAACTCATTACTAAGTATCCGAAGCTATAATGGAAGCTGCAGAAGATTGTAAGACTATCTTTGCAATGTATAGAATCAATTCTCTAGTATTGTATAATTATTAAGCCCATATGTGAGTGCTATGTATTATCATTGACTTGACGAAGCCCTGGTGGTTAATAGTGTCATGCTCACTTAAATGTCTCGCTGATGGTGGCGGGTGTGTCGGGTCATTTAGCTCCCTTCAAAATGGTCGAGCTGAATGGGGCTGATCCATACGTCGTGTTCGTGAACGGGCGCTGTCAGTTGGGACTGGTCATTTTTTAACTACCACGGTAATTTTTATTTTATTTAGATTTAAATTGAATTTTGTTTTTTATTTACTCTGGACGCTCTTACTGTGCACGTCTTTCTACATCGTTCTCACATATTTGTATAATCTCAACACGAATGATGTAAATACTATTTTGTAAAGATATTAGAATTTAAAAGAGTGTCCATGGAGTTTCTTGCCCATTCTTCTCCATAGAGATCAACGCTTTGGAATGGGCAACTGCAGTACTTTCACAAGTTATTATGCCTTGTGACCGGGACTGTAGATTCATTTTGTTTCTTGACATTCAAAAGGGCCTGTAATGGTCTAATTGAAATAAATGATTTGATTTGATTGATTTGATTTGCCCGCGGCTTCGCTCGCGTCAAATTCGGGGTAACACAGTTCCCCTTTCGCGATTTGCAGGTACCTGCTACCTGTAGTTTTTGCCATTGCGGATAATTTATTGTAATAGTAATGCTATTATACAAACGAATTTGTCATCCTTAGCCTTACTAATATTATAAAAGCGAAAGTGAGTTTAATTGTTTGTTATGTCTTCACGCCTAAATGGCTAAACCGATTTTAATGAATTTTGTTATAGAGATAGTTGGGACCCTGGAGACGGACATAGGCTAATTAAAAAAAATTAAATGAGGGAGAAAGAGGGAAGAAAAGGCAAAACTTAGCTTTGCTATTACAATAAATAAGGTGCTAGGGCAAAAACTACAAGTAGCCTGTTCTTGCAAATCAGGAGAGGGGAACTGTGTTACCCCGAATTAAATACGAGCGAAGCTGCGGGCAAAAGCTAATAAATAATAATTAGAAAGAAGAAAATATTTAATATTGTTGTTTAAGGAGAGAGGTAGTGTTTTTTGACCAATTCTAAAAGTAGACAAGATTTGAGCGCTCCTTACAGAGTACTGTTAGTACTGTAATACTGTAAAGGATTTGTCGTAGAAACAAAAAAAATGGACATCTCCAGTCTCAGCTACACCGCTGTATAGCACGTGTTTAAAAGTGTAACAGTAATATTTCTACGCGACTTATAATCCATAACCGTCTTATTGTTGTTTACCGGTCAACATTTACCTGCATGGTAAATATTCTTTGCGACTGTGTATAGTTTATGCCGATTACTGAACCCACAAACAGCACCTTTAAAGTAATTATTAGGTACACCTTCATAGATAATATTCACAATTGCTGCTCGACATAATATTACAAAAGGTGGAACTAATTATAACCAGTCATACGTTAGATAAGCATAAAGTGACTGTTGAGAAGAGTTGCACGATTCATGTATTTGAATCGATTCGGAACTATATATTCGCTATATTTTATCGATTCTCTAAATTTCGAATAGTATTTAATTGTCTTCTAGTCGTGACGTACTATATTACTTTAAGGAGTCGAGTGCATAACTTCATACGTTCTTATGTAACGTATTATTAGTGACAAATTCTTACTTTATCAATTTGGCACGATTTGTTTCATTTATTCTCGTTTTTATCGATCCCAAAAATATTGAGTATCGCATCATGTTGTATCGATACTGTAAAGTGTCGGATCGGATCGTGGATCACTCCTATGCATAAAGATTGCAGATAAGTACTAAACACACGTCTTTACAATATTCTTATCTGTATCTTCACGATAACTTTAATGATTAACTGTTCAAATATGGCTTTTGTAGCAAATAGTGTGTGGCTATGTCCTCCACGATAAATGGTTTTTCATTGCCATATAAGATAAACAGAGTCAAGAGCATATTTTGTAGGAGTGTTTCTATTATTGCTGAACGTTATGAAATATAAAAGTGAGGGAAATATGATATTTATTACAAGTCAAAGTCCCATAGGCTGTTTTAAGACTCCGACGCCAGGGGCAGTCAATCACCAGACGATAAAAAAAAAACTTCAGAACTGTGGCGTAAAGACATGTTGCTTCAACCCTAGATAATTTTGGGATAAGGACAGAAGAATGATGATTATTAAGTCCGTGATTGTGACAAAAATGTGTAACATTTTCTTTGGTAGAAAATCTTTTGAAATACATGGAAATAATTATAAGTCTACTTCGAAAACTAGGTACCTACTGTCACAAGACAGCACATAGTTTTCGAAGTAGACTTTTCGGATTTTTCGGATTGATGTGCGTATTGTATAATTATCACTTGCGGTAAGGGAAACATCGTAAGGAAACCAGCATGCCTAAGAATATTTCTCTGCGGCATGTAACTCTGACAGAAAGTCAATAAAGTATTTATTGAGTAACTTGGTTGCATGTTAAGTATATTGTATTATTTCGGTTTTCAATACCTATTAAAATAAAATACACACATAAAATTCACAAATATTAAACTAAAATCAATTGAATTTTTCAAAGTTGGGACAATCACTGTTAATACTGCCGTAACTGTTGTGTTGGGAATAAATCAGATTGGTTTTAATTATTTTAAGACTGCACAAGAACTAAAAAAACAGCAATTCTCATGTTAAGGTTTTTACAAACGAAAGGCAGACTCGAAGGCTAAACTAAAACTGAACCAACGACCCTGAGGTGAATCAAACGAAACGTGATTTTCTGATACGAGTCATATAGATGAAAGATCTCTGGTAGAATTACTCACACCAGACACCCAGTTTATTTGTCTTGGAACTAAACAAAATTGTTTAAGATTACCTATGTGGGTGTTTATGCGTATAAGTATTTTTGTATGAGAATTTGTAATATGATTTTCTTGATCTAAGCAGAGAAACTGATCCTGGGTCTTGTATTCAATTTTCAGATCAGGCGAAGTGTTGTTAGGAGCTCCCATTAGATTTTTTTTAGTAACAGCAACGGAGGGTGGATTTTTGCCTGAATTCTGGGTGTGCTATTACGTGACATGGCTGTCTAACATTGCAGATTAAAGGCGTTACGTTATGTTACAATCATGGCTAATTATTGTTCCCGATTTCCATGTATTGTGTTATGATCTTCTTTCATGATTTGATGACGCACCTACTTAGTTTAAAAAAGTGGTTTTTTCAATTTTATCCATCTACCAAGTTAACAAGAATAAGTTTATTTATCAGAAGAAACAAAACAGGATCAACATTGTCGGTGAGTCACAAACTAAGCAGCGTTTGTATCTTGTGGTACTGAATGAATGGATGATGTATGTACAGTCTATATTTAGCAGTCCACTGCTAAACATAAGCCCTTTCAATCACTCGAATCCCGATAACGTTCATCCAGTTGCTACCAGCTACCATGTGGAGATCTTCGACCCACCTGGCCCAAGGGCGTCTCACTTTACGCTTGCCAATTTGCGGTCTCCACTGCACGTGTATGCGAGAGATTGGTGGCTTTATTTATGCTTAGGTACATTTTAATTATATATTATTGGTGTTTACTAACTGACATGATTCAATAAATTAATGGATTCGTAAATTCACCTTGTAAAAAAATGAAACTATGTGAAATCTGGTTCTTCTAACCTGACAGACAGATTTGGTGCTGGGGAACTCCGCAGAAAACTAAACAAACAACAAGAAACTTGCTCTGCTACTTCTATCCAGCTAAAATGCTAGGAAGTGGTGAAGGGAGGGTGATTTGAGGCACTGTCCCTTGTCATGTTGACGTTCAAAAAGTGCTGATATCAGCCTTATTTGAATGACTTTTGATTTGATTTCACACTAGAACACTTCTATCGCAACAGTCGTCGCTTTTACGGCTACTACCATTTCATGGCCACTTCATCTTACTTATTAGATCGTTATTATAACTACTTATCTATGCAAATATAGGAAAAATACTTGGAGGTCTCTCCTTTTAAGTACCGAACTCCAATATTGAAGTAACGCTGCATAAATTAGACACATTGTGTGGAACGAGTTACCAAGCACATTGAAATCTATTGGTGTTTGAGTTTGTATGCAAATTGTCGGATATCATTTTAAGTAAAGAGTTGACCGGCTGGGTCGCTTACCTATTCTCATGAATATTTAGGTGTAATTTTCTTATTCTTCTTCATTGGTATTGATGGTATGTCACAATCAATTAAGTCTCATTTATTAAGTAGTCTTTGGTTGGCAGGACCACTCACTGGACGTCTGAAGGTAGACATCAGGTCAACCTCGGCAATGTTGGTGTGGCGATCTGGTCATGTTCGTAGGGCAAAGGTGAAAATGTTAGGCCTTGTAAGCCAGTACTGTTTCTGATACTCCCTTCTGCTCCGCCCAGTTACTGAACTGTAACGACTGTCAAATATCTACATCTGACAACCGGGATCAACAGCTTAACGTGCTTTCCAAAGCACAGAGGAAACTTCGGTGTGTAATGGGTGACACCCAGCCGAGCACCAACCTAGGCAAGCGCAGCTTAACCTCAAGATCGACCCCACGAGCTCCTCCTGTGTGTAGTAAGCCTAAAATATTTACCAGAAAACAGGTTCGCTAACAAAACTATGTATCACAAAATAAAATAAAGAGCATATTAAAAAACAGACAGCTATTAATTCTAAAACATCAAATCCAGTTCGTTAACTTGACTAGACGCGGCTTTTTCAATCTTTTAATACTTAATAATATTAGGGTAATAATCATGATGACGTCCATATTTTTTATTAATGTCGGTTCAAAAAATACAATTGTCTAACATTATTGTCTCCCGATTGCGTTTTTGCTTATTAACATTTTTTTTTATCACAACGATCATTTATTGTAACTTCGTAGGTAAAATCTGACGTTGACCTTGGACCACTGACCACAGAGGTTTCACTAGTTTATTGCTACTCTTTGAAAACGCTTCCGCAAAAGCTTTTTTAGAAGTGACATTGCGGTCAGCCAAGACTTACGATTCAGCGGCCTTGACCTTTTCGTATGGGAAATCATCATGACTTCATCAGCTGTATTCGAAGGAGAAGGGAGTGGTAGACTTGTACTGACTTAAACTCATCTATACCTTATTTTGCTCTTTGTGTTCCGGAGTTGCGATATCTCGATCAAAACATAAGCCTAAACACGCCCCTCTCACGAGTCGACGCGTTCTGTCGTCACTAGACGAACGGTGACTCGTTTCTCAACGTCAAAAGGCTCGCGCCTACGGTGGTCGGGAGTCATCCCGTGGTTTGCGGCTTTGACCCTGTGGTTCACAGTCACTGAGCGCACGAGGTGCGCAGACGCAACCGTCGCATTAATTTTATTCGGCAAACCTGACGGTGTTGTCGGGCCGACAGGAGTCGCTTGTCCAGTTTCTCAAGTAAATAGCGATGATCTAGAAGAGGTTAAACTGGTTCTAGAAAATATCTACTTACTAACATGTAAAACATTATCATCATTCTCCTGCCCTTATCCAAAATCATGTGAGGTCGGTGCAGCATGTCTTATTCCATACTTAAAACTCGCCATATCATTAGACGAGGTGTCTGATGAGATAACGAGTTATAAAGAAGTATACGTTTTTGCTATATTACCTTCACACAGTCCATCCACCAGTTTTATTTATAAATTACTAGCTATTGCCCGCGGCTTCGCTCGCAATAAATTCGGTAACGCCTTATTGATTTGTAATAGCAACGCTAAGTTTTCCCGTTTCGTCCCTCTTTCTCCCTCATATCCCACTCTTTTTAAAAAATAAATAGCCTATGTCCGTCTCCTGGTTCCCAACTATCTTTGTACCAAAATTCATCAAAATCAGTTAAGCCATTAAGCGTGAAGAGGTAACAAACAAACAAACTTACTTTCGCTTTTATAATATTAGTAAGGATTAGCTTTTTTTGCCCGCGACTTCGTCCGCGTGGCATAGTTACTTTGGTTTGACACTAACTTTAACCCGATTTTTTTTTCTCTCCCCTTTTCTTCCCTCTTTCTCCCCCTTTACTCACTTTAAAAACCCGCCTATGTCCGTCTCCAAGGTCTTCCATCTATCTCTGTACCAAAATTCATCAAAATCGGTTGGGCCATTTAGGCGTGTAGACGTAACAAACAAACTCACTTTCGCTTTTATAATATTAGTGAGTAATAAAATTAGTTATACGTTTTAATTTTTTTGTAGTTTCTGACAACCGATGGTACCCATGATAAAAAGTACCAATCTTATCCGTTATAAAAATACCTTTACCACTCATGGGTTTATTGTATAACAGATAGATGGTGGTAGATAATAACATATTCTCAATTTGGTTAGTTACTTACTCATTATTAAAAAAAGTAACCAATTAGAATAAATTTAAGGCGCGTCAAGTTTAGAAATTAATGTATGATTCAAATAAGTGTGGGCGATCCATAGCGACCTCACGAAGTTCATAGCTATAAATTAGAATCCAACTAAATCCTCGTCTTAACGACACCGATCACGCGACATGAATGCGAACGCAATCAACACATCCTAAAATCACAATAAAGGGATATAATAATTTCTGTAGATTATTGAAACAATTTTTATTGGTGGCATCGGTCTCAGACAAATCGTTTGAGGAAAAATCCCTGCTAAGCTAAGGGTCTACAGACAAGCGTTCTGTTGTCACGCAGATGTACATAATAATGATAACACGGAATAAGTACCTAATGGAACTAGGGTATACCATGGATAGTTAAATTACTTCTCCAAATAAAACATTAATGGACTCGTCAGCCATAGATTGTGCTGAGGCGAAATTATAGGGAAAGAATTACAGATTGTTGGTAAGATATGTTAGCGGTATAGCTACATAGGTCGACAGCGTATCTAGTTATTTTCTTTTTTTCGCGAACCGGAAATCATCAAATAACTGCCCGCGCTCTGGGTACAGCGGGGGGTAATGTCAGAGTTTTACTGACAGAAACCACCCTAAGAAAAAACCCACCCATGTTCCTTCTTTTTCCCTTTATGATCCGGGGCCGCGGTTTCTATTTCGAACAACCCGGAACCCCGGGTATCTACTTACTTCAGGATACAGAAATGTCTAAAAATACATTTTGTTCTGACTAACTATTAATACTTTTTTATTGGATTCTAGTGAAATAGTTGTCTTTTAGGAAAGTGAATTTTATCTTAAACCCAATCGATTAGAAATAAAAAGGGTGCATAAAATGAAAAAGCTCAGTGAAAACATTTGCAAAAAAACAGTCAATGAATAAACACGGCAAATGCTTATTCAATTGACGTGCATGATATGAGTCCACTTAAAATAAAAATTAATTAGCCCATTAATAAACCCATTCAAGTTTATCAAAATCAAAAGTTAGTTTAAAACCAAGCATGTCTACTACTAGTGTACTCTGTAGGTGAATGCTAAAATTATAATATGATTCGCCTCCAAAGGCGATACCGTCGGTCATGCCAAAAGTTTGCTACTTTTAGTTTTGCTATTCGCCGATAGATGTCGCTAATTATTCTGATAGCTGCTACAAATTATTTTCAATAGAAAATCAAATTTAAACAAAACGTTTAAATTTGATTTTCCATTGATAATAATTTCAAGATAATGTTTGGCATCATTTACCTATCATATAATAATGTTAGAAAACAAGGCTTTCTAACTTTTTATTGAGATTTAGCTACTCACTAATAGATGGCGCTAAGTACTCTGATTTTTTGTTTTAAAATAATCGTAGGTAGATGTCGCTACTAATTCACAAATGATTTAAAGACTCAGGAAGACCTTGCTGAATGTTACACAAATACTTTTTTTTATAACCAAAGTATTGCTGCTTATATTAACAAAATATAAATAATGAAAAAAAAAACTTTAAAAGGAATTTTCACAATTCCAAGTTTTTTTATGATGATATACATATAATAGGTAATATCTTTTATTTATTTTTGCATCTTTTCTACACACTGTTTTGCACGAGTTGTTAATGTTAAATTATTGAAAAGAACAATCGGACAAAAATGCAAAGGAAATGAGAAAGATCTGCAACTAAAATTATCATAATGTAGGGGGCATGGGAACACCTGAGATGAATGAGTCAAAATCAAAAAAGATTCCACAACCCAGTCAATGAGATTCTCTAACTTCTCAGTATACAACTACAAGCGTGACGGAATCGTAATCAAGATGATGGCGAACTAGTTAGTACCGTAAAACCCCACGGGCAGCGCTCTTGTCGCCGTGACGTTTCGATTCCGCGGAAAATGACGCCACAGTCCTACGAAACGTGCAGCATGACGTGTTGCGGTGACGTGCTGGCCAAGGTCAGTCGATTCAAGTATACTACGATTATGCGGTTACGTTACATAATTTTATAGTTTTATTTATAAACTTGAATGTTTGTTTTGGATTTCCGAATTGATTTTGTACTTTTGATTTCATTGATGACGCAAAAACTTTTAGTGATTACTTTTTGTTAAAATTTATGGGAAACCGAATAAAGAAAAAATGTTTCGATTACACAAAGGAAACTCCTTATAAATACATATTTAATACATAATAAAGGAGGCTGTTAATTATTCATGTTTTTTATATCTGGCCCGATTAGCACTTAATAATGTTATTCATGAATGATTTCTTTACGGTATAAAGGTCGTTGCCCCGAGGCATGTAAATAAATAAGGATAATCGTGTGAATAGTATAAAAATAAACAAGCTAGAATTTCACTTCTTTCCTTCCTCTATCTATATTATGACACAATTACTGCATTCATAGTTGTCGCTAGGAATTAAATGTCAAGGTTATAGAAAGTAATTGCGACAATCAAGGGCCATGACATCTTGGAAATACCGAATTATGCGAAACCCTATCGATTTATTCCGTTCAAATTTATTGTTAACGAAGGTCGAATTTTTTTTCATCCATATATCAATTTCATCGGAGACTAAGGAAAAATGTGCATTATGCCTACGTTTATCCAGTCAACCTCAGTTAAGGTTAAGTGAGATTATTTATCAGCATTTATTCCAAAAAGTTTACATAGTAAAAATGTGGATAGGTACATAATGACTAAATATAATAATAAATCGGGACCATATTTACCTAATTAGTAGCTGCGCATGGGAAAAATGGGTGAAATAAATTTAAAGAATTGACATGACAATAAATTTCAAGAATATCAAAACCCGGTAAGCTTATTGGGTATTTAAAATAAAATAAAAAACCCTTGAACCTATGGCTATACCCTGCTGACCAGTATGCTGTAAAAGGTAAGGTTAGGCTAATATTAGCCAACCTTACTTTATATTATATTTACCCAGTTATGTCTAGGGCCCTAAATAATACGGGGCGAGCCTATTGCCATCAACCAGGTACAAATCTAGAGCCCGATCAGGAATTGAAAAATCCGTGGTAGATAAACTTATAACATTTTGCACAGCCTGGGATTCCACCTAGGACGATGGCGATCACTATTATCAGGCAGTCGACCAGCAATGGAAAAATATTTAAAAATATATATAAAGTAATATGAAGGCTGTCTTGTCTGGCTTAATGATCGTGACTCACGTGCGGTTATCGTTCATATAATATGCATTAAGATTTGCATCAGTGAGAGAAACGGAACGGAATTTTACGTTCGACGGGCTTCCCGTACACCTCGTGGAATTCTTCAGGCTTGTAATATTCCTAATGGGGTGTTTTTGATTTGAGTAATCGATGATGAGTGAAAAAAGGCGGATATTGTGGTAAACGGAACTTTATACAATCAGAAATATAAATCAATGACAGGAAAAGCCATTGCATGAGGCATAAGGGAAAAAAATAAACATAAAAACCTAGTGTAGAAAACCGTGTGTGTTATCTTTTTTCACCTTAAGGCGCAGTATTATGTCGTTGACCTTGTTCATACATTTTGACGTTGGACTTTACTGCATACGTTTGTCGTAAAAATACAAATAAATTTGTATAAAATTAAATATTAACTATTCAATCAAAAACAATCCATCATTGAACGCAGTTTGGCATTGGAAATTTCATTGTATACTTTTGATTATAATTACGATTAATATTGAAGAGATAAACTGCTTTAAAAGAGAATTTAGAGGTGTGTTTGAATATTTTTTTACACATTTTAGTATATTTAATTATAATTTGAATTCCATCAATGTATGCAAAAAAGCCTTAAAAATATCATATTTTTTTCAATGATTAAAATTATGTATGGTTTAAGAGATACACTGCGTTAAAAAACCTGATTTTTGGCCGTTCTCAAGAAATCTTCACCTTAAAACTGGTTATGCATATTCTGTGGTGACAACAGTTATAAAGTAAGGAAGATGGCTGTAAAACACAGCCTTAATAATTTAATGACTGTTAAAATACACAAATACACTAGTTTTAAAGTTCAGATATTTTAGATGTAAAATCGTTTACCCAACTGTACTTTTAAAATACAGTTAAAAAACATATTTCCTAGTCTTTCAATTTTTTTTTAAGTTGCCCCCCTCACTACGAATTTCTCCTGTATCGTGGGTGCGTTTACAATCATTTAAAGTCGCATACACAAACAGCCAGACCCGGAACAACTATCGTTAAGCCATACAAATATTTGTTCTGTGCGGAGATCGAACCCGCGACATCGCACACGGCAGTCAATTTGTTCCACTGCTGGTCAAAGGCCTCCCCTTGCCCCTTCTAAACCTTTCTATTTTGTGCGATAAGTGGCCATGTTTACCTAACTATAATTATTTTAACTTTCTTTCCTGATTCTGATAAACCTTTACGTTATAAAAAAAACCTTGTCAGTTTAGTTATATCAGCCTGACTTGACAGTTGTTCTTGATGCCTTCTGCATCGCCCTGATTACTAATTTTTATGGCATCAACGGGACTAAAATGAAGTAAAGGCCACTTTCAAAAATTCAGGGATTATGCAGATTTTTAACCAACTTCAAAAAAAGGAGGAGGTAATCCTTGTTGCTTTTCGATATTCGGGTATACATAGTTACCTATATTTTTATTTTTTCTTTTAGTAGTGTAGTTACAAATGAATTAGACTCATATGAATGAGTTTTCAATTGTTCATATTTTACAAAACTAAGGTTCATAAATCATAATGAATCATACAGGGAAATATTTTTCAATTAATAAAGACATTATTTTGCTGCAATTTTAAATATTTAACGTTTATGGTTTATGAATCTTAGTCATTTGCAAGTCACTCTTGCGATGCATGATTGTTTTAAATGTTTTTATGGCATTGCTCTAATAACCTATGTTCTGTGACATGGTAATTCGTGTCCTAGAATTATTACGTAAAGATTCCATACGACGTCATGGGAAGGCATGACGAATTTCAGGGCTAGTTTTGTGAATTGGAAATCATCAAATTACTTCCCTCGCTCTCGGCGACGCGGGGGTGAGTGTCAGACTTGTACTGAATAAAACCAATCTATGTTCTTTCTATTGTCCTTTATGTTCCGGGGCCACAGTATCTCTTTCGAACAACCCGCAACACTGGCACAAATTTTAGATGAGTATGTGGAAATTTTATGCTAAACATTTTCCAATAAGCTAGAGTATTAATTCTCAAAAAAAGCGTTTTCCCAATCTAGGGATTATGCTGGTGTGTGTTTACCAACTTTGAACTCAACACACAAACAACAAAACCCAGAACAACGACCTGTAAGTTAAATAAATAAAAATATTTTAAATATAAAAAATAAAATATATTAATAAAAATAAATAAATAAATTGCTGTATAAAAATTTCCGCGCGGTAATCAAACCCGACACACAGCACAGCAGCCAGTCTCCCAGCCACTGCGTTGTTGCCATAAATTCATTACCAATTTATAGACAACTAGCTTTTGCCCGCGGCTTCGCTCGCGTTACTCGCGATAAGGATTTATCATTAAGAAACATTCTTTGACGAATTTCATGTCAATTTCTTTATTTGCAGTTATTCTTCATGTGATATTTATAATATAAAACCATCAATATGATTAAAATTTATCAATATTACTAAATATTTAAAAAAAATAAGAAATTGATTAATTTTAATTAAAATAAGACATGAAAATTAAATGTTGCAATATTTTTAAAATTATTGTGTGTGTGTATGTTGTCTCGAAACACTTTCTGTTATGCAGCCTGCACCTACTATGTTTTCTCTCTGCATCACCCTATGGTAGACTGGTAGAAAATGCCTTAGGCATTAAGTCCGCCTTTGTACAGTGTTATACATGTGCATAAAGTTTAATAAAAAAATAATGCAGAATTTCATATTTTTATTTTTTAATGAATTTGTGAGTGATCGGAAAAAAAATCCTCTCTCTACAAATTTAAATTGTAATCACGTTATTAAGTTGTAAAGAATAGTAGTTAATTTTATCACGTTGTTAGGTATAACTCAAATGCTGGCATGGAGTCCAAACTAGTGCTATTACAATAGTCTCGTCCTCTTTTCCTTGGAACTTAAATTTAACAGGAGTAATGTGGTCAATCATCAGGTATCACCGTATCCCTTGAATAACCATGCTTCACAGGAAACTTGCTCAATCATTATAAGTGATCTGCTAAATAATAAGTAAATTTAATTGTTGTCTGTTTAATTATACAAACAGTATTTTGCTTTTCAAATTAAGACTTTTTTTTCAAACGGGTGTCATTATTTTTGGAGCGTAATTTTTCAACTATGACAAAATTTTAGGAGCGCGAAAATCGTTTTCTTTTTTTGTCGCAAGATACTGTGGGTAGAATATAAAGCCATTGCATAAAAACAATTATTTTCGGTCCCCTAGTGAAAATCCAATAAATCTACTAATGGAAAAATATTGAAAATAATTACTATATATTTTATAATGTGATTGTGTTTTACGTTTAGCTTAATAAAATAAGCCATTGGTTTGAATTATTGTATGACGTACTACAATAATAACGTACTACCTATCAACTTGCTGACATACATAATAATGATGTCAAAGTTCATTCATTAAGTTGAATGAGATTCTTCTCAAAACTGATATCACTTAGTCATTTTATGTTTTCTAGTATTTGTCCTCAAGGTTTAAAATGTTGTTGATCATTTGTCCTACTGCCTTTAAATATTAGGTCAAATAAGCAACAAAATACAACTAATTGTAGTGTGATATATATTTTACATTTTCAGAAATCCTTTTTGTTAATGTTTCTATGGAGTATTTATGGACTAAAAAACATAAAGATCTTTTGTACTGAGTTATATTATACAGGGTGTAACTTTTTTAACTTTGCTGTATCGTGGGTGCGTTTAAAAACATTTAAACTCACATACACAAACAGTTAGGCCCGGAACAACTACCTGTAGGTCATACAAATATTTGCTCCTTGCGGGGGCATCATACTAATCAAAAATCAAAAAAAGTCAATGAAACTAAATATTTTTTGTTGGAGTTTACTCCTTAAGAATCGATTTTCATATATAAGGCACCCGGTATGAGAAAAAACCGAGAGGTAAAACCTACTAAAGTAACGAAAATGTGTCACGTTTTTGGTGCGCAACTTTCTAATTTGGCTGTGAGTGTATTAAGACATATGGTACATATGGTATCCTGTATAGGCGACTATACCTATATACTATATGTAGGCCTCTTTGTTTCTATTAGTGTTGATGTATTTATATTGCTATTTTTATGGTTCCGTAGTCAACTAGGAACCCTTATAGTTTCGCCATGTCTGTCTGTCCGTCCGTCCGTCCTCGCTTAATCTCTGTGACCGTTAGCACTAGAAAGCTGAAATTTGGTACCAATATGTAAATCAATCACGCCGACAAAGTGGTAAAATAAAAAATTGGAAAAAATGTTTTATTAGGGTAGCCACCCTATATGTAAAGTGGGAAGTGATTTTTTTTTATTTCAACCCTAACGTGTGATATAGTGTTGGAAAGGTATTTAAAAATGAATAGGGGTTTACTAAATTAATTTTTTGCTAATGTCAATAATTTCGGAAATAATCGCTCCAAAAGTAAAAAACAATGTGTCTCTAACTTTTGAACCATAAGTTTAGAAAATATGAAAAAAAAACTGAAAAGTAGAAGTTTATAAGGACTTTCTAGGAGAATTATTTTGAACTTGATTCAGACAACAGTTTTTGTACAAAAAAAAACAAAAAGTTGTACAAAATGATTTCTGTACTAAGTTTGTAGTTTTGTTACTTATGTTACTTTGGACGATGCAAGGATTCTAACGATACCCCATACATGTAAATCGGTTCAGGCGTTTAGGAGTTATGATGGAATAAAGAAACTTACATACATACAAACATACATGAACCCTAAAAACATAACACTCTTTTTTTGGGGCAGTCGTGTAAAAAGGTGGTCGGACTATGTCGAGTTGGGTTTCATTGAAATTCGTCTTTAGGGTTTTCAAATCATATTTCGTTTGGAAAGAATATTTAGGATTAATAATTATTTAAAATTAAAGTTGAAAAGTAATTTTAGTAGTACTCTGGAATGTCAAGTAATATTTAATGCTGAATGAGGAAAACACAGTCACAGTTATCAGTTTGTATGAATGAAGTTATGTCATAAGTTCATGCTGTTGGTATGCAGGTTTGATTTTATAATAATTACTATTTACTAACTAGTCTTTATGTGGTTTTAGAACATGTCAGTTAATTAGGATTAAATGCATGAAATCCTGGAAATTGTGTTGTGTATGTATTCAAAATTTTCCGTAAGGAAAAACAACAGAATGCTATCATATAATTATATTATTTCGAAAACACAATACAGAACGTTAATTAAATCGTACGAAATTAACAATTATTTTATTTTATATTATCTGGCGCCCGCGGCTTGAAATCGAAAAGAAAGTATCGTATGTATTATTCCAGACTACAATCTGCCTCTGTGTTTTTGTGTGTTGAATTTCATTAAGATCCGTTCAACAGTTTTGGCATGAGAAACTATCAAATATCAATCCAACCTCACAAACATTCGCATTTATAATATACGTAGGATTAGTAGGACTAGCTGTGCCCAGCGGTTTCACCTCTCAGCTCGTAAACTTAATGCGTCTGTGATCATTTTTGACCCCCTGGCCGTATACGTAAGCCCGCGCCGCCTGTTGTGGGTACTACGCATCCAATTTTTTTGAATTATTAGTATAATTGCTCTTAAAACTATGTTAGGAAAAAAATAACAAATACATAATTGACAATTATTAGTGATAATAATTGAAATAAAACACCTAAAAATAGCGCAAGTTAACCCTAAAATGTACCATAATCCACGTAATCAGTGATTTCATCAGGGAAACCCAGTGAAATCACTAAAATCAGTAAAGTAGCTACCGGTTAGTCATACGTCATAACATCATCACATGTTTAATTGTTCAAATAACCATGACAATTACAATGAGCTACTTATGGTGATGTATCGTGAATCGTATCAGTCGTATATAAGGTTGGTTTTTCCATGTTATATAATGAGTAGTTTACTAGTTCATTCAAGATCCTACTGAAGCCATGAATGGATGGAGTTTTCAGAAACATGCGTCAAGTACAGAATCGTTGGTTTGGTTATTGAACAATTAAAAACGGAATATCCCTGTATACATGTCTACCTAATAAAATATTTAGCTACAGTTGAAAATGAGAAAAGAATCAATGAACTGAGATGACAGAGGTCTTTTAGCGTTAATAATTAATTATATTAATATTTTGTATGTTTAGTTATTTTATAAAGGAATATTTAGAAAAAATAGAAATGAGACAATGAATAAACGTAACAATAATATTCTTCTTTTTTTTAATGTTATTTTATGTATTATTTTAATAAACTTTTCTCTACACTTTAATTTTTTTTTTCAAGTATATAAATAAATAAAAGATATTTTAATAAATATAATTTGGAACGCTGTGGGTTCTCTGTGAATCTCACAGTACTTTCACCAAAAACATGTACATATTAGACTTATTCCTTAGTAATAAAGTTAGCTAATCGTTGCCAACTCTTAGACTACCTGGATGGAACTTAATGTCGCACTACAACCGCCTTATCTGGTCCGTCTCTTTGCCTTTATTGCACCAGTGCAAGATAGGCAAAGAGACTTCTTCATCTGCTTCATGGTTTCTTAACTTTTAACCCTGACCAAAAATTTAAGCTAGAAATTAAAAAAAAAACCCGACGCTCCTAATTTTCTTGTACCATGCGGCCTATTGAAGCAATAAAGCAGGCTTGCATTAAAATTTTCTGCTTTTATTCAACGAAAACGGAAGCTATTTCGATTTTTATTTTATTGTGTCGGCGTTTTTTTAAAAATTATATTGAGTTTTTGTTAGGTTTCCATATTGTCTGCTGGGGTGATTGTGTAGTATGCAATTGTTTCCCTGCATCCCAGCCAGAAGTGACGAGAAGGAACACCGTGTGGTTTAGTCAGTAGGAGTCTGACAGACCCCTTCGCCATATGATGGCATCCATCGTGGATTTCCCCACGAAAGAAAAAGAGTTCCATATTGTAATGAATATTTAATAAAATTGGTCATCCATACACGGAACGACTGTCATTTTTCAGGTAGGCAGTCGCTCCATGTAAAATACTAGTATTCGGCTGCACCCGGTTAGACTGGATGCCGCCCCCAACAAAGTTGGGAGAAGGCTAAGCAAATGACATACACGGGTCGACGCATACTGACGTCGCGACGTTCGGTAACATTGACCATCGACCACACTATAGGAATACGCAACACGTGATGGTTACAAAGTCCGTTTCTCTGACTCAGATGACCTGACTCATTCATTCATCTCTGGTTTGAATGAGAACGTAAGCCGGTTTGTAATGCGATATTTTTTGACTGCACTACTGAAATAGAATATTTGATGGTTTTATATAATAAATTACGTATTTGGATATTAAAATTTTAGGAAAGATAGTGTTTCAAATTTCGGATAAAAAAGTACACGAAAAAAAGGATATTCTCAGATATTTAGGGTCTGTTTTTCAATGTGTAAGCCAAATCCAATGGATATGCTCTAAATAAATAAATAAATGCTAAACAATAGCATTCAATCATCAACAGGATAATTAAACTTATACCAATATTACTAAAAAAAAAACTAGCCGCGCCCCACATAGACCACGATTAAAAGCATATGTGAGCCAAATTTCATAGATGCGGGCCTGTGGACGGTAAACAATGGGTAGCTCATCTTTCAGGCAGTTCCACGCGCGCCTCAAAGAGATGTCAGGAAAGCAGAGGGGCTTGCCAGGGCCACCGCCTGCCGATAAGGGCGATAGAAGAAACATGGGTGGGTTTTAGTCAGTACAAGTCTGACTCTCCCCCCACTCCGCCCAGAGCGGGGGAAGTTATTTGATGATTACCCATCTGCAAAAAAGAAGCCAAATTTCATCCAAACCCGTACAGTAGTTGTTTCGTGACAGAGTAACAAATATCCACACTAACTTTCGCATTTACAATATTAGTAGATTTGTTTAGGGAAAATAAAACTACAAAATAATTGTTATGATACAAATCAATGTTGTTATATGTGTCACTAACCGTTATAAACTGGTTATTTATTATGTAACAAAGTTATGAAGCGATGAGAATGATTAATGATTTTATAACTTAGTTAATAACGAGGAAAAAAATCCTTTTTCCGGTCCATAATCTTAATAAACCAGTAACCGGATGAAGTGATAATAAGATTTTCCCCCAGCGGTTTTACTCGCGTTCTTGTAGTTACTTTTTGTACTGCTCAACCCCTGTAGCTGAAAACGTTTAAGCCTATGACACGCACAAATAACGCGGATTTCTATTGGTAAAATAATTTTATAAATCGGCTTTTAGATCCAAAAGTCACCGACTTCTGGAAGTAGATTTTTAGTGTTTTTTTGGAAATCGTTTTTTTTTATTTATTTGTATTTTGTTTTATCGTAATATCTGATTATACCAGACAAGAAAGAACCTTTCCTTGCAACATGAATTCCATGGTACAAAATGTCTACGTGAAAACGGCACGCAAATCTCTTAAGATGAAGTCACACAAAGGTGACAAATATTTATGTAATTTGTGACTAACTGTAGAAACAAGGGGCTCGTGTGGAAACTAAATACCTACGTTTAATTGTATACGAAGTAGTTAGTATTACGTCTTCGCTCAAACTATGTTTCATTTGTAACCTCTCTGATGGCTATTTAATTGGTAACCTTTTCTGTCATGGAGTAAAATCTCGTAAATTTGTCTTTTCCTCTTAAAATCCAGAATTGAATTGTTATTTCTAGAATGCTTGTTCTTATCTATCACGAGCAACGACTTTTTATTTTTTTACGATTTTTTTAATTCAAACTTTTAAAATAGCTCGATTGGCACCATTGCAACACATCACACCTCATGTAGATTTGTATTATTTATTACTTTAAGCACACATCACATTATGTATGAGGTGGATTAATTATTCAATATTATTTTAATGTATTTGTATTATTGATTTAATATTATTGTGTTATTATCTTTGTATAAATTATGTAATATTAATAACATAACCACTAAAAACTATGCTGTTAACAAATAAATGTTTGTCCGGTTAATATGTCTGATTAATTCAATAAACAAAAACGAAAATAAAATGTAAAATGACTATATTTCATGTTCATCTCTCCATTGATAAAATTATAAAAAAACGATATAATTTTGCTATTGTTCTTGAATTGAAATCGGAATCCGATATGTTTTTACTTTTATACTTTTCTTATTGATATCATAAAGCACATTTGTATTGACATATTTGAATACATAATTTATAACATTTATAAACTAAAGTAAACTAAAATGATTAAATACTACCTAACTTATAAATAATATAAAAAAATGCGTCAAAAAATTTGTCCTCAACGCTGTCAGTTGGCAATATCATCATCATCATCATCAGGCTATATTAGTCCACTGCTGGACATAGCCCTCCCCTAATGAGCGCCATAGCGCCCTGTCTTCAGCTTGCCGCATCCAGCATCGCCTGCAGTCTTTCTTAGATCGTCATCCCACCTGGCAATATCCCCAAGTTTTATTGTGTGCTTTTCGAGACTCTATTAAAAACTACGTAACTGCCAAATGCGGGTTTACTACCAATACATAGTACACCTGCTTTACCCCATTCTTAAGAAATTGCACGCGTGATGCTTGTTCTTCATCTTCAGTAATATTTCTAATTCTCACACATATTTTTATCCATAAAATCCGTTTTCTGCCAAAACATTAATTCTGAATTCTATAGGTATACTGATCTATGCCTTTTTTGCGGATGGGACATCATCAATTAACCTAACAACCGCTCTGAGTGCAGCGGGGGGAGCTTCAGTCTTGTTCTGAACAAAACCCACCCATGTTCCTTCTATTGCCCTTTATGGACCGGAGCCGGCGTATCTCTTTCGAACAACCCGCAACCCCGGCAGGCGGTGGCCCTGGCAGGCCCCTCAGCTTTGCTGACATCTCTTTGAGGCGTGCGGCCTTCAGCAGTCTTACTACATTTTACAAAAAACGTCATCCAAACTGATGCGTAACCTCTGACCAGGACCTAAAAATGAAACAATTAACAAGAATTTGATGACTGGTAACAAGTCAACGAAAAATCCTATTTTCGTCGTGATCTTAAAACCACAGAATGTATTGTATTTGCTATTCCGGTTAATCGTAGCTATAATGACGGAAAATAGACGTCATGAATGACCGCAGTCTCCATATCGTGACAAAGCAAAAAGGGCCTGTACCCCACAGGTGTATTATATCTGAGATTATACTTCGAACTAGCACGTCATGGGTTTGCGTTGCACTTTATTCAAATTAGCTCACATATTGTATCCTATACTAGCGTTAATGAGAAATCTGATTCATAACATCCTAAAAGTAAGGCTATTGTAAATACCTAACTTGACTATAAGGAAAATTTTATTCTTTTAATCTGTTGCTAAGGAATTATTGCAGATGTTATCACAAAAAAAAAACAATATTCTTGAGAATGTTTGAATTATTTAAATTTGCAATGTATAAGGTCAGTAAGAAACGAATTTATAATAAACATATAATATATGTGGGTTAAGAAAAAGGATGTAGTATTATTTTTTATGCAACAATATTGAGATCAAATACATGCAATGTATAAAATCTCGTGTCGTGGTGTGAATATCGGGTAGGTCTGTAAATCGGCTCACATTTATTTTCATACCCTTATGTGATAAGGAAGGGAGGCCTTTGCCCTGCAGTGGGACACAAGTGGCTCATAATAATAATAAGTGATAAAGGGGAGCTGCGCAGATGGTGAAACCGCTGGTCATAGATAGTGTTTAAATAAAAATGGTTAAAATATATCTGTGTAATCACAATATTCATACAAAAAAATACAAAAAAATGCCGATTGAATAAATAATTAAAACTGCTCAACTCATCATCTGCCTTTTCTCAACTATGTTGGAGTCGGCTTCCAGTCTAACCGGATGCAACTGAATGCTGCAGTATTTTATAAAGAACGACTATCTATCTCATCTCCACAATTAGTACTGAATAATACGATACTCCTAGGTTAGACTCAGATAGATGAAAGCCGGGACCAAAACTTATCGTGCCGAGTGAATAATTTAAACGGAGCTGTCCTTTTACTACAAAAGGGTGACTGTGTGGGGTGAATGTCGATAGCTCTTAAAAACAATATTGAGGTTTTGAAAACACTTTTTTTCATAAATAAGGAAGAAAGTTTATGTGTACTACTAACCATTACACATTAATAGCGGTCTGATCATTACATCATTAAACCCATCTGATAAAGCAGCAGGAACACTCACTGCCTTCCCAGTCAGAGCTTTCTAACAAGTGTCATTAGTTAAACATGCAATAAGTAAAAGGCGACAGTTCACATTCCCTGATTCATTGGAAGCTGCGTCAGTGTAGACTTTAGACCGCAAACCGTTCAGATGAGCACCTTCTAAGAGTTCAAGAATGTCCAAAATTACTCAAAGCAGGGAATCCCAAAAGTCATACAAAACATTTTGAGAGCAACTCATAAAGCCTTATTAGACCCAGGGCTTTGACTAATTTTATTTGCACATGCTTACAACGAAATATCAAGCATTACCAATAAAACCTGACCTTCCACCTACATAGGCTTTTGGTGTAATGAGAGGACAACTTTTACTGGGTTGTATAGCTTAATGAGTCGTCGTGTATACAAATTTTCCGAAATTTGTGACAACAATTTTTGAACGGATACGAAAGTTCGTTCAACATTCTTTCATAAATCGGGTACCTTTTTCTCTGGGTTTTCCTTGTTCAACCCCGTAAGGTTGTACTTGGAAAGTTTATAAAAATGTGAAACGACATTGTCAAGGAAATAATTGTGTGTAATTACAATTAAATTGTCACTATAAGCAGTATAAACCATTATTATGTACAGAAATAGATTGTATGCAAGCTCTGGAATTTTCTTTAGCGTCGAGTGTACTTTTAACCTTGGTGTATTGTCAATTTGCACTTTGTGGTACAGAACTTATCACTTAGTCTACATCAAATTTCATGGTCCTGCATGCAAGTGAAGTGCAAAACATCGTCTACCTTATTTCATTTGTCATCCTCGTTTTGATGTCATTCATGGTTGGCTATTTACCTGTCTGCAACGAAAATAATGGAGACTTTTATTACAACGCCGATCATTTCAAATCATCTGAAAGACCTGAACTGTCTCAATAATCCACCTTATTTAGTCATCTTTTTTGTGTCGCTGGAACCATTATTTCAGATTTTGTCCAAAACTTCGTCTTCACCGTGTCTTCGGTGGCAGCAGAGATTTTGGCTGCAAGCTTTTGAGCAAAGATAACAGGATAAGCTGAAGCTCAGTTTGCGGCATAGTTCGTCAACCACATCTCGCTTATATGGTTCAAAAGACAGTCGGTTTTTCATTAGAGAAAATAATAGCTTCCTTCCGTAACTATTTCAAAATGTTATAACAAGAGGAAGAAAGTGAATTAATTTTTCGCGATTGTGTCACAAGTTTGATGATATCCAAAAGTCAGGTGTCCGAACACATGCGTGTTATTACCCACGTGGAATTCGTGTGAGGTTCTAGCTTCTATATACCGTTTCATAACATTCCGCAAAACATACGGTGAATCATTAGAAAGCGACCTTCACATTCGCCGCGCGGCCGAACAAACATACAAAAACAAATAATTATAATGTAACATTGGCACGGCTGACTCAGATCTGATCTGATCTGAATACGGTTCCATTGGCACAAGCTTTAATTGGCTTAACAATGATATCATTAGACAAGCATTTACGATGATATGAACTAAATAAATATGTCGCCTCTGTATACAGCGTTGCATTCCTAGGTATTCTGTCTCCTTGTTCTACTAGCCTTAAATCGCAAAAATAATGATAGATTTTTCTGCACATGTCCGCATGTCAAGTACAGTTTTAGATCGAACGTAGGAGTATATGATATGAGGGCGACGAAAGTCTTATTCTGGTCGAATAAATAATTTGAAAGGTACACCTCTGTCTGAAAGTGTGTTTTTGTATCACGTATTTTTACGGGTAAAGTATAACTGTAGTAGCTTTACTGGTGGCTAAGAACTGGTGCTATATATGGAATATAATATGCTTTGGATGAAGAACACAGACTGATGAGACACCGGCCTCTTCATCGCAAAACGTTGTAAATCATGATCTATCACGACGGCCTAGTTCGCGTTGGTGGATAAAAAATGTCTGCAATTATTATAAAACTCTGAGCGGATCCTATCTCAAAAGAAGATGAGACATTTGTTCCCAAGGATTATTTGAGTATATGGTACTTTTCATACCCTAGTTCAACGAAGTATTCACGGGAATACCACAAATTCGTTCCTCTCCGTGCGTCATCTAGATCAATTTTGATGACGTGCTACCAAAAAATTCGGCCATTTTTTTGACCTTTTATTGTCTACCGGAGATTTCAGTCCAGATGTATATCGATCGCTATAGTTTTCACGGAACGGAACTGAATGGAATAGCTTCGTGATTTCTGAATGAAAGGTTTTTCTTTTAATTTGCGTCATTGGTTTTTAGATTCTGGGTGCCCCAGATCGTGAGTTTTCGATAAATAAAGTGACATCATTGTTAGTACGTTGCAATCAGTAATGTGTACAAAATATTATTATTAACTTAAGCGGATGTGCGATATTTTTTCTAAGCTTTGATACAAAATTCCCGTTGTTTGCATTTTTTTTTGCGTCCGGTGGAATATCACATTTTTATGACGTTGCAAAGTTCTAGATAAGTAACAGGAAGTGTTTTCTACCATGTGTGTAAAAATGATGTCCATCTTGTATAGCAACATCTGTGGTTTAAACGCAGAATTTTTCAAAGCAGTTTTTGTACGCATAAAATAGAAACCAATTTTTATTACATGTCAATTGTATGACGACAATTGTTGACAACGACGTTGTGTCTTGACGACATTTCCTTAGATAATCTCCGTTCCTTTAGTAAAACTGTTTTCCTACTGTTACAGTATCTATTTATGGGCACTTCCTTTCTCAAGCGTCTTGCACTTGACCTTTTGTTGAGACGCCATCGATTAGTTCGATATTTATTTTTAATGTTTGCTTCTCCTTTTTTAGGGTTCTGTCGGCAAATGGCAAAAACGCGATCTTTATATATTTGCCGATGTCCGAATGTCACAGCGATATAACTCCAAAACTTTTGGCACTACGGAAAATTTGAGAAATTTTGAGATTAGACTTATACTTTATATCCATGATGATAAATTATATTTAAAAATAAATTAATAGAGGTAACTCTTCCTGCATAGAAATGAGGGTGAAATGAAAAAAATATCTTTGTATATAACTGTGAGAGGTGTCTATCGATAAGTCTTAAAAATAATATTGAGGCATTTTGTTTTTTTTTTTCAAGTCAATGGTTGACGAGATATTTGCTTCTCAAGTAAAGAGGAGGCTTCTCAAGTAAGAGGAAATTCTGAAAAAGAATGTAGTCATTAATCATTTTTATATATACGAATAATAATTTCCAATGAAAATTGTATTGGACAAGACTTGATATTAAGTTATTGAGATATGGAACTTTGTCATCAAACTGCAGCCATAACGTTGTTTTTCATTATGCTACTATGAAGAACAAATTAAGTTTAGCGGTTAAGTGCAAATTTCAATAAAAGTATTGTATTGTTTAATGCAACGGAACTCAATGTGTGCAAGCCCAACTCGCGCGTGGTCGGTTTTATAACCTTGTTTTCTAGTAAATGTTTTCATCCGTAGTTTGCTTTGCAAAAAACGATTTTTTTATTATTTGATTTAATGAGAAAAACACAACTTTAAATTATTGTTAGTCTGCGCACAACATTTATGTTGATGATAGCAGTAAGACTTTTATAAGTTTATAGTTTAAAAAAAAATCTTAACAATTTTTTTTGGGAATAAACAAGAATTTATTTAAAATAACAAATTCTCATAAAATCAGCTGCTCTGTTATTTATGTTCGCATTACTCAACAAAAGTAAGGTTTAGTTAATTATTTTTTCCACGATTACAGAGTTTGTTCTAATAAAAGTTGTTCATGTTGATAAGGAAGATTTATGATAAGATTTTCCATACAGCGGGAGCAATTGTTACCGGCTTGTTGGAAAGTATATGGGTCCTCCTGCAAGAAACGGAAGTGTACTTGACCGGTATACCTTTTCCACGTCAGTAGCATACTTAATTAATAGATTTTTCCTTCACAAAACCTTTGGCTTTGCTATTTCTTCTGATAAAGGATTTCGATAATGAACGTTTATGACTAAAATAGGAGTCTACAAATACAGTTAAAAAGAACAATAAAATCCTTAGAAGCACTATGTTTTTCTAAGAAATGTTATCTAAAGCAAACGTTGATGCGAGCAAATTCTAATTAAGATAATACATGCTATCGTGCGATTGTAAATAGAATTTTACTAAATCCGTGAAACAATTGGATGTATCTTCTTTGTACTTATAAAACTATGGATTAATGACTAACTAGAGTTGCCCGTGTGATGATCGAAAAAAAAGTATCATATGTGTTATTCTTGACTATAATCAACCCCTGTGCCAAATTTCATCAAGAAGTTCAGTCGTTTTGGCGTGAAAGAGTAAGAAACATCCATACATTCCATCCTCACAAACATTCGCATTTATAATATTACTAGCTTTTTCCTGCGGCTTCGCTCGCGTTAAATTCGGGTTAAAACAGTTCCATTCGCGCCTTACTGATTTGTAATAGCAACGCTGAGTTTTCCCTTTTCTTCCCTTTTTCTACCTCAGATCCCACTTTAAAAAAAAAACCGTCTCCTGGTTCCAAACTATCTCTGTAGCAAAATTCATCAAAATCGGTTTAGCCATTAAAGCGTGAAGAGGTAACAAACAAACAAACGTAAGGATAAGTAGGATTGACCAGCCTAAATCACTAAAAATAGAAGCTTATGTCTTGTCTATTTTAAGGATAGATCTTAATGACACATTTTCATCACGGAAAGAAGCGTAATACTTGTAACTTACTGCTGTTAAGCTCAGCCCAGCCTCTGTGAAACAATGTAAGCATGACTTTGAGCTCTAAGCTTTTGACGACTTTGAGCTTAATTTTGGACACTTGGCCCTAAGCTAACAGTGACTGTTGTTAGGGTTTGTACGTAAAAAAGTCTATGACTTCATTTCTTAGCTAATCTAAACTATAACCAAAAATGTGTAGCATATGACGTCAGAAATCCTATAGGAGTGTTAGTAAACAAAGTCGCGAGTCAGACGTTTTTCTGTTTACAATACTTTATAAGGCGTTAACTTAGATAACTGTGTTTACTATATGTACCTACAGACATACGTATGTGTATGTGTGAGCGAACAGCGAAAGTCCAGTGGATTCTACTCACGGAACTATTGGTACTTATTTACGTCATATCCGATGCTCTTGCGTACGCGGCCTTATTTAGTGATGTATTATTCCATAGATACGAGTATCGGTATGTATTATTATACATTCATGCAAGATAGTGGGGTTCATACTTTTTAAATTACGAATTGGCATTGGCGCCATAGGATTCACGAGTTTGGAATGCAGTTATGAATGAAAAGGAATTTGTGAAAAAAGTGTTTTTTATTGCTTGTTTACTCACTGTACATTACAATGTTTGCCAACTCCGCAAAAATACATAAAATCTGCGTATTTACATAAAATAATTTCAGATTTTTGTTTTTCAGTTTAGTCATCAAAAACAAATAACGAAGTATTGAAATTCACAAAGTTTCTATGAAATAGACTAAATGGAATGCTCCTGCGCAGTAGATAAACAAATAAAGAGAAACTTGACCCAAACACTTGCCAAATAGAAAAGCACACACTCACTAAAGTTACTATGACTACACTAAGTTTATTAGAAAATATTATTACATATTTGCAAGTTCACGCGATGACAAATGTTCCGCTTGTGCCGTGATCTCTATAAAATAATATCATCTGTTTGCGCAAAAAATGACTCACGCGCATACATTTTTGCCATACTTTCAGACCAACGATTCCGAACTCGTGAATCAATAGGATTTTGATTTCGCCATATTTTGGCACATTTTTGTGTTACGGTAGGGTCCACTTAATTTATTAAGTTATTTATTAAATTGTCTGTATTTTTCCTCTAAAACCGACATGGCACATTTAATAAAGAACAGTCGCAGAAGGATATGGCTTCAAAGGTAGGTCCTCAATCAGCTTTTTGTAACATTGACACTAGCCTTAGTAATTAAAAAAGTCAAAGCTCTATGCAGTTCCGTAAACACGCAACAAAAAACTTATAAGCGGAATATTTTCCCCCATTAACAAATCAAATAGATATTCTTATTCAGAAGTTCATTGCTCCACATCGAACGTTAGCGCTTCGATAACAACCGCACTCAAGGTCCTCATTCATTGAGCGATTCGTCAAGTTCATTGATGATTTTCGTTAGTGTGGGTACGTACGTTACACGCTCGCGGTTCAATGTATGTACGTGTCGTAGCGTACACACGCGATTACACGCATGTGTGCGTTATAAATGTGCGCATGTGTACATTTCTATATTAATTTCTAGCGTTCCCGTCAGTGTGTGCGTACACGCATGCCTGTTGGTGACAGGACGCTCAACAATAGCCGGAATAGGAAGCGACAACGGCAAAATGAGCGTGCAGACTGGCTCCCCAGACAAGATCCGTAAGCAGGTTCTTGCCACTGGACTCACTTTTTGTTGATTAATTGGTTAATTGAATAAGAACAATGCCAAGTCAAAAAAACGGCTTTACGCATAAAGCACACTGTGCTCTGATTGCTTAAAGAGTTTTAAGTCATCGGAAATCCTGGTTCATACTAGTTCATGACGCGCGCGGGAACTGATCGCATCGAAGACGACAATAATTTGCCTAATGATCGATTGTTTCAGTGTTTTGTATTTGGATTGAGTTTATAATAAATGTTGCAGGATATTATGTTCAGTTCCCGCCTTACACAAGAACAACACAGCATTGACTTGTAAACTTTAGTCTAAAAATAGATCTTTTCAAACACTTAATTCTATATACTCATCATCTGTCTAGTCTTTTCTCAACTTCGTAAGCGTCGGCCGCCAGTTCAACTAGATACAGCTGAATACCAGTATTTTATTTGGAGTATCTGCCGTTTTGATCTCCACAACACATTTAGTACTGGGTAACCCCTTAATGACTGTCAAAGATCAAGAAATCACAGCCGGGACTAACGGCTAAACGTACTTTTAAAGGCACGGAGGAAACTGCGTGTAAAACCATCTTACCTAAGCCTATAAATAAACAACAGTGTGCAATATGTTATGCACTTTGCCAACCCAACGAATGTCTGGTAGAAAAACGGGGCGATAAGTATTGGCATGCTGACACCCTCGGACTTTGCACAGGATCGGATAATAAATTGATATAATATCATTAGAATGTCATTGACACATAACAATTATAAAACTGTATAGTCAGTAGGTAAGTCTGTTTTTATGAACTTGGCCAGACATTTTTACAGCTCTGCCAGTAAAAGTATCCCTTCGGTATTAATAGGGTTCCGTACCTCAAAAGGAAAAAAACGGAGCCCTTATTGGATCATTTTGTTGTCCGTCTGTCAAGACCCTTTATCTCGGGAAAGCGTGGAGGTATTGAGTTTAAATTAACCAAATACTCAAATCTGTAGTCCCTTTGTGCTGTGTAAAAATCAACCGCCTAAGTCTATGCAGTCAAAGAGTACTCGAGTTTGACTTGCTCTAGGCTGGTTTTTTTCTTTTTAGAAACGATGATGTGGCTTAAGAAAGTTTAAAACAGCTGGGGATTACGGTGATAGGAAAAACAACGATGAGACAACTCGTGGCATTCATTAAGCTTTTATAAAAATCAATCAATCAATCTTCCACTGTAATTTTATCCCTGAATAATTAGGCAGAGGTGTAGTTCACGGTACACCTACATTTTACAAGTTATATTTTAGTCTCATGTAGTAATAGCAGCGGGTTTATTGGGCACAGGCTCTGTGGCTGGTCCGGGGTTTCGGGCTGTTCGAAAGAGATACCGCGACTTCGGAACGTAAAGGGCAATATAAGAAACATTAGTGGGTTTTAGCCAGTACAAGTCTGACACTCCCTCCCCCCCCATTTACCCCTTGGAATTAATTTGATGATTTCCCATCCGAAAAAAACAAAAGGCTCTGTAGCTACTACTGAAAAAATCTTGATGAAAAAACCCAATAACACTTTGAACAACGCCGACGTCATTGACTATGAAGTCATGGGGTTCAACCGCGCTTGCGACCACCCACTGCTATCACCACGCCGTCCAGTATTTCCGAGATAGTCTATCTGGAAATGGAAAACAGATCATGTTACCTTATTTACTACATAATCACATGTACCTATTATGCTTGAACATGACGTTGTTCTTTGTTTTACTGTAGAAGTTCAAAGTGATAGTAAAGCACAACGATAATAATTATTCTTCCCATGGAAAGAATGGAACGGACTGCCATATTGTGTCCGATAGAATTTCTTAGGGTAAAGTCGGGATAGAAACTATAACTATATAACTTCTGAACACGGTACGCATATTTACGAGATATCTCAAGAAGCCTCTGGTAGCTCGGACCCTGTTCTCGATGCTGATGGGCTACTATTTTTTTTTAATGTATAATTTTTAATAATATGATTAAGTATTAGCAAGCCATATTCCTTTCGTTATTCAAGTACCCATTAATAAATAAGGAAGACTTGATGTGAGCTTTAGCTCACTCCATAGCTCAACTGACATTTAATAATAAAGTGTGCTGTTATAATTGATGGTTCGGTTTTTCGATACCTACAGTGTTCTTCTATCATCATTTGCGTAGCTTTTTTCCAACCGTGTTTTTGCCGGCTTCAGTCTTACCGGATGCAATGGAATACCAGTATTTTATATGGAAAGACTGACTTTCTGACCTCCGCAACCCAGTTAGTTTTTGGTAAAACAATACCTCTTGGTAAGACAGATTGTCAGACTTTGGGGTAACTGACTATCTATAACGTCTGTTAAAGATCTTCAAATGTCAGCCGGGACCAACAGGTTAACATGCTTTCCGAGGCACTGAAGAAACTCGGTATGTAACGGGTGGTCAGCGTAGCTTAGCCAAAATATCGACCAGAACGACTGGTATTACCCAAATGGCTGCTATTTATTATATTCATACTTATTGTTTTTTCCTTCTGATAAAACGTTGCACCACACAAGGAATTTGTCCTGTATTGTGGGTGCGTTTACAAACATTTAAACTCACATACACAAACGGCCAGACCCGAAACAACCCTGTGGGTCATACAAATATTTGTCCGTGCAGGAATCGAACCCGCGACACGCAGCGCAGCAATGAATAGCTCATCCACTGCGCCAACCATGCTGTCAAAGATAGTATAGTTATATAATATACATTTGATTTTACGTTACGAGTTAGTAGTTACGTGTATCTGTTAGATAAGTGTAATTCGTGCGCTAGAGCTTAAAGCTGGAAAATGCATTATTAAGCTTGACTCACAGATTTATCATACACTAGCTGTGTCCAGCGGTTTTACCCCCTGCTACAACACTTAAGAGCAAAATTCACATTACTTCCTGATAACGTAACTTTCTGTTGACAGCTTTTTGTAGAAAAATGGTTAAATAAGTCTAGTATTTTCGGGGCATAATTGGTACAGACAAACAAGCAAATAAATCTTTTCTTTTATAATATTAGTCCATTGAGTCCTCTTTGACGTGTCTGTTTTTATCTCGGATACTAATAAACAAAAAGTAATTGCTCCCTATTTATTTATAACAAAAAAAAAATGGAAGTTATACCATAGCTTTTTGTCATTTTTTACCCGCATATAGTTTCTATTTGTGTAGCAGGATGGACAAGGAATCTGTATCACATGTGATTTTTTGCGACTTAAATATTTAAAAACTATTATTGTTTTTACTTTTTTTCTTTCATGTCTCATAGTAACAATGATTTGTTATGACCTTCTCTTGTTCCTCATGATCGTGTCTGCAATATGACAGGTTGTAATTTCGATATTACTGACCAACACTGCAAGAATCACATCGTGCATAATTGACGAAATATATGCGACCTTATTACATGTCCGGATAAGGCTGAATATCCCTAAACTTTTATGACCAAGGCAATTTGGCCGGAGATCTGAGTACAGTGGTTGTACGTTCAAAAAGATCTAGGTCACGAAAACCATTGCTTGCAGCCCCCAGGCCTAAACATCGGACCTAAATACTAAATTATCGTCAAATGCAGACTAATCATTAGTTTAGGATGCAAAAAATTATTTAAAATATAAAATTGACTGTTTATTTTTAAATGCGGCACTGTCTTGTGTAGTCATGAGTATTTCGTTTAATATTTTTGCTCTTATTTTCAGGTTCGACGGTGGGGCTTCTAAGGCGCCGTAATCTAAAGGTAAGAAGTTTTTTACGAAATATTTTTTGTTTGTAAACTCAAAGCTTGAGTTCGAAAAGTAAGCTTTATCATTTTTTTTTGTAATTAACTAGGTGTTATGCGCGGTGTCACCCGCGTTTTTAGTTGCTGCCCTGCTCCCTTGGGTAGTATCGTGATGTTGTATAGAATATATTACTTCCTGACAATGTAGCTTCCTATTAGTGGTAAAATGGTTAAAATCGGTCCAGGAGCCTATCCAATACAAAAAAAATACAAAAAAATCTTTCTTCTTTATAATATTAGTATAGATAATAAGCTACGACCCTGCATTGAGTATTGCTGTTTCTTGCAACACAAACACTAACACCATTAACGAATGGAATTAAGAATGTAAAATCGTTTAATTCAGTCCAAACTACCTTTTTTGAGTAAATTCAGTAGTAAAAAAAAACAAAAAATATGCATGAATAAAACCCAAATAAAAAAAATCCATATTCTCTAAAGTTTCAGCATACATTGCATCCTCTTTGTCAAATATTATTTTTTTTATTTAAATGGGTTTGCGGCCATCTAGTTTGTCTATGGACTAAATCAATTTGACATAACACGCTGACTTTATTTGCTTTCACATCACTTTATGTAAATGTGAAATTTCGAATTTGATTTTTTAATATTTTTCGTGCATCTATTTTTGAAGAAATTATTTATTTATGTGAGGTCATGGTAAAATATCATGTGTTATAAATTGTCATCTGAAACAGTGGACTTTGGATCTTTGGATAGGTGCGCCGGGGAGATCGTTGTGTTGTCATCATGTTGAACGAATGGTTTCAGCGAAGAATAAAAGAAGTTTATATAGAGCATTTTCAGGTATTTTTATGATATTATTAATACGGTTATTAATTATCGGATTCATTCTTCGTTTCAAAATATTCGAAGCGAAATACGAAGGTAGCAATTCAATTCGGGCAACTGGGCAACTGAAAATGGAATCGTTAAATTTTATCTGTTCCTGCTTTATTTATAGAACTTTTATGAAAGACATTTCTGAAAATAGTATTTAATAATAATATTTTATCAATCAATTACAGCTATATTTATTTAATTGTAAAACTCTTTCACCACTATTCAATGTACAATTTGTAATGAGAAATTTAATGGGGGCTTGTTTCCCATTTTAATTGGGGTCAGCGCAACATGGTTATTTCTCTATCCACAGTTTCATTGATCTTTCAGTATAATTATGTAACACCTAATGTCATTTACAGATCCGTAATTTTTATCCAGGTATAATAATTACAAAACCATCAACCCACAGATAAATCCTCTTAAAAACACACACAATTTCTCCAAGCCATTTAATTGAAAACTACTTAATATTAACATCACAAGTCAGAGCTTCAGCCGAAGAACCGGGTATTTTCCCGGACTGGTACCGTTACAGTAATGACACCGCACATGTTGACAAGCGAGGCAACCGATGGGTATTTTCACACAGCTCCGACATGTCAGGACATAGAGCATATTTGTGACAGAGGCTACAATTTCTTTTTTTTATTGCAAAGTATTGTATGTCCAAATGCCAGGCAAAGTCCACCCTCATACTCTGCCAGGGACTTTTCTAGTACGCCATCTCGAATCAATTAACTCGAATTTGCCTTCCATGTCTTGGGAGTTAAAGGTAGACGTTATACGTACCTGAATGTGTAGATATTTGACAATCGTTACGGATTAAGTCGAAAAGCTCTTAAGTCTTTTCAAAGGGTTAAGTCTCAATAAATACCCGATTTCAAAATTCCTTTGATAAAGGAAGCCATTCCGAAATTTCCAGAATCAAATTAGTTTTTCAGTCTTTGCTAGTCATAGTTTTCCAAAATTGCAGAAAAAAACTAATTTTAGGTGTGAAAACTTTGGAATGGTCTCTTAAATTAAGTCAGTTTTTAACCGACTTCTGCATATACATATAAACAAGATGTAACTAGCGCGATAAATATTTTTTGGGAGTATTTTTTCAGTATTTTGTAACTGTTCAAAGCTTTATAAATCTTATTCAGTACAACCCTTTTCATAGTTATTGTTTACTTAGTGATTCTCCGTATTTAGCATAGCATGATTTTTTACCTGTTCTTATTTTTTTTTCCATATTTCTCAATCCTCCCATTCGGGCCATATTTTTTCCATTCTAATTTAAATAAATCCCTGTTTTGCGCAACAACACATCCGAACTAAAAAAATCATACTAGGAAGGTTCGTCAACTCCATTAAAATCTCACTGAACAATTCATTAATGAACTGATTTATTTATATCCCGAATCTTCTAACAATGGTCAATAAAGCAGCGTGAATACTTATCGACTATTCTGCTCCTATGAATATTAATATTAAGTGCACATTTCCTCGAACACAGGCTAGAAACGGAACTCGATTTGTTTGCTTTAGCTTAAATATTAGGTAATTTGCATCATGTTTTCCGCTTGGAGGATAAAACGACATTTTGTTAACAGTTTCCTGTATCAATAAAGTAGTTATATAGTGTGATAAGTTTTACAAATGAGGTCTTTTATTGATAAAAGGTAAAGTGTTAGCGGTAAATGTAATTGAATAGAGTCAACTTTGGCAAAACCTCAATAGGTGTTTTTTTTTAAAAGCTGAAGTGGATAGGCAAAGTGCCTATATCCACTTACATACTGAGATTACAAGTGTGATTTAATGTTAATGTAAACTTTTTGCAAGAAACTCAACTATAATTACCAACTGGAAAAACTAGTGGTTTTTTTTGGGCCCATGTTATGTTTTCTTCTGAAATTGTTATCGGGTTTTCCTTTAAGAATTTCTCGGTAGCAGCCATGGCGTCCAGATTTGTGCCCCATTCATGGCATAAGGCGACCCCTATAACATGGGACTTAAACATAACTGGTATTATGTAAGTGTACTATTAGGAAAACCTCTACTTAACCGTTCAGGATTACAAGCGTGGTGGTATATTTTATTTTGAAAACGTAATCAGTAGGTAAAATACTACGCTTTATTCTCTCTGGATCTCAACTCATCTATAATAACAGCAAAAAGGGGATCACTTCCCACTCCAGTTTTTACAACCATAATGACCTTCGATTTTAATTGTCCAGGTAATTACGACATAATTTGACGATGGCAAAGTAATGTTTTAATTGTACACCCTTGTTTTTATATTTCTTGCCAATTAGGATTTAATTATTATATCATCAGTGTGTATACAGTTAGGAAACTCGTTGAGACGAACTTATTGATCGGATAGTTTTAAAAACTTCAAGAAATGGCGTGATGATGGTAATATGGCGCTTATCTGGGCCATCGCGTGCATCCTGGGGAACAAAGGTTCCCGATCGAACATTGTTTTCGCACAGTTCAAAATTTAAAATTCGAAAATGGATGGCAAAAAGATCGGTGAAGGGCCAACCGCCGCGGCGTGCCCACCCAGTCGGCGGCGGTACCGGCTCGCTACATCGCTCCACCGCGGTCGTTGGCGAATACCGACAATTCCTTCGCCATTCCTCTCCCTAGCCCAAAAGGCTTATGATCACCGCCGACTCCCTTTCAATCTCTACTTTATACACCCAAGTTTTAAACCTAAATTCCCTTGCGCACATTTCGACTAATTTTCTGACAGAGATAATGATTAAATTGTTTCGGCATGTCAAATCAAACGAAATTATGCTGTTATATCTTGTTTAATAGCGGTACGCTTATGTTTGTGTCGTACATGCCTACGTGGATACCCCAAGTGAGATTTCTCCTTTAACGGATTCTTAAATATTTTCTTCTGTTGCTAAAGTTTCACGGGAATTTTCATTTTTGTTCCTACTTTAAACGGTACTGTAAATTTCTATAAGAAACAAGCAAACACAAAAGTTTCAGTTAAAGCTACCCGTGTAAACTTGGGCTCATTTTCACTTATTAATTAATTGTATTATCTTTTGAAAACAGTTAAGTAGGTTGGCGAAAGTTTCCACAGTCATATTTCGACGTACTTTTAATCTTGTATGTGCAAACCAGCCTTAAAATGAACACGAATTCTTTTAGACAGACGGTCTTTTACCACGGCATATTACAGTTTTACATTAGACCTTTGTCATTTTCTATAAGACAATTTTTTCTGTGTCATTGGGTGAATAGCACTTCAAGGTCCCTAAAAGCGTCCGTGACCATGAGAAGGTTTCCGTATATGATCTTGATTCATTCGCGGTCCTGATTGTGGATCACTGACCAAAAGTTTGTTGTACTAATTTAATGAGTTTAGCACAATTTTGACTCATATAAAAGAGATAATTACAGAGTTAGTCATCACAAAATCTTATAACTACAAGTGTAAGGAGTCTCAAATTTTGCATGGGGGATCCTTTTTGGACGTAGGTGCTCAATAAGACGGGATTTTTACAACCCCTATACAGGGTGGCAAAGTTTGTAGCGAAGAACGACGAAGTCCTTGGAGAAATTAACTTGAAGTTTTGTATAGACATGCTTTCATGAAATTAATAGACTGTATAACATCAAGCTACGATTTGAGGAGCAGAGCAGCGAGGTTAATCGCTGGGCACAGCTTTTGTAGTTATATAATAGGAACCAATATATTCTGTGGGTGTCATTCTAAGATATTTTATAAATATACTCACATTTTCATAACATGTCGTAAAATTTTAAGATGGCGATTTCTTACCCAAAATATTGCACGTGCCATTACAAAAGTCGTATCAGTAATGATTTAACATTTCGTTAATAAAATGAGTCATTCAATTGAAGATGAAAATGAATTATTAATGAGCAGTTAAACAGAAAGGTAAATATTACCGCATCGTAATATAAATAAACTCATCACCAGTATGTTAAATCAGTAATGACGCTTGCCTATCGAGTAGTTCCATGTATACGATCGTAACAACAATTACCTCATAGCCATGACCATGACGATTCCTAAGATTCGCTAAGCAGGGAAACACAAGATATATTCTGCATAATCTTATACAGGTGACTAATAAACTCTTTACATTCAAACTTTATAAGACACGACCTCTAAATTGAGCAATACCCAGCCTCCATTTTGACGTCACTATTAGCAATTGTGTCAACATAGACAAAAGCGTAGTAAGTTATCGTTGCCGTATGCGTAATACATTGCTACTTGAGAATTCAAGTTTTCAATACATCATCAAATTTTCCACGCAATGTGTTCGAAGGAGGTCGATAGTCTCACTTTATTTGGATTGCTACGGTACGTGACACACCGAGCGTAGTAACAGGTTATGTTATAATAGTTCATTGAGATGCCGATTCCGGCCGCTGAGTCACCTGACCTCAAATCGATTTTATTTATTTTCACCTCGGAATTATTGCGATTGATTGTGTAGTTGCCTGTCTCTTCCTATCAAATTGTTGGCTACGTCATAATTGTTTTTTCCTGAAAATATAATAGTCCGTGTTGCTGTTAGTTTCATATTATAAAATTAAAACTTAAAGTGCCGAAAATAACTGTCTTATTTAAATACACAAACAGGATGCGTAGGTTCTAGAAATATTATTAAAAGAGAGGTGTACCGCTGCACACCCCTCGGTTAAGATCGATATCTTAACCTATGAGTTCGTAGTAAATTATTGCGTGAAAGTAAATAATGACGTAGTAAAAGTAAAAACCAACACACAATAATAAAGCTAATCCGGTTTGAGTAATCACCGCTTAAATAATCGAATAATGTCCGTACTACGAGCGCGCAAGTTGTATCACGAGGTGAATGAAGCTTGCGTAATTCGTGGCATCCGTCCCAATTTCAATGAGAAAATTCTTAACACGTGTTTCTTTAGTTTGTTTCATTATCACGGATCAACAAAGTCAAAGTAATTTATTTGTCAAAAACATGGTGTTGAGGATGGTCCATACAATAATGGAAAGTTCAGCATGTTTCACCATAACTAGGTATACAAATATTGGGTATGTCATTTAAAATTAATTTACGCTACTTAATACAGATTGCGATTGAAAAATACTATGTCATACATTTTACTCCTAATTATTTTAGGATACTATATTGATTGGCATTCATACATTTTCATTTCTAGTCAATTTCATAATTTCATTAGATAATTAATTATTTAATACATTTTATTATGTCACCATTGGGTTATAATCATTCAAAACTTACACCACGTCATGCAATAATGTGAAAGCACATTTTTAAACCCAAAAAAAAAAATCGTAACTGCAAATGGGAAATTTTGACGAGTCACTAATAAATAGTCACCATCTCGCAACCTGTGTGATTTGATGCAAATGCGTGACTTTATCCATGTAAATGACCGGCCTGCCTAAAAGCCTTGAAACTGTCTCTCAACCTTAACCATGACATCTATCGCCGCATGTCGTAACAAGTCTGACATCTTAACTTGCGTTACATTTTTTCTCCGTTTCTAGCACCGGAAAAGGGGGCGTATTGTTGACGCACTATTTATCAAACACAAACATCCCATGATACGTCTATTCACGCCGTTACAAAACGAAATTTCACGGTTCTCCTCTGTTGCAAGTTTAATTGTGTTGCGTACGGACTACGCTCATTGTGCGCGCGTCTTTATAGAGCCGCCGCGCACGCTAGACAATGTCACAATTGTGAAATTTAAGGCAGTCGCACGCTAGTTTTTGTCACTTTAGGACCTCCTCAGAGCGGTCCGAGATCTACTACCGTTAAGATGAAAACAAAACTTAAGATGGCACCTTTTAAATGGGTCTAAGTTGACAATACAATTTATTGCATCATATATAACGTAGTGAAAGTTGCACGAGTTTATTGTCTCTATTGGTTCGTTAACGGTAAAACAAAACGATTCGGCAACGGGACAAAGGTTTCGTCCTTGTACAGAAGTCGGCTATTTTACAAGTCAGTAAACAGTTTGCGAAATTTTAATGGACGTTTTATGGACTTTATATTTATGGAACGCAATGGAACGCGTTTTAAATTTCACGGCTCGTCCTCGTTATAAGTTATGTGTCCAGACGTATATATCAAATACTTATTTTATAATTTAGTTATCTTTTGGATCTTAATCTGAATTTAATTCAAATTCTGTTTTATTTTAAACAATATCGACATAAATAGATCGCAGTCAAACGGTCGTAGCATAAGAACAAAACTTTTAAAATTATAATTAGACTTATAATGCCCACCTGGAATCCTCATCAGCTTCTTTTAAAACCTCAATGACTACCAATTATCAGTCAAGTATACTTTAAAAAAACACTCCTTTTATACTAGTTTTGTATGAAATCCTGACACAGCAGGTATTCCTTCACCTTTTCGAATACATTTATATTGTTCTTCGTTACTTGAAGCTTCTTTAGAACTGTTTGCATATTCTATGCACAAATAGAGTCATTAACTCATTGGAATTGCAAAAAAACATTTTGATGAACATAACACACAAAGATTTTTAAAAACGATCCAATAGGCTCTTTTTTTACACGACTGCCCCAAAAAAGGATGGTTATGTTTTTAGGGTTCACGTATGTTTGTATGTATGTTAGTATCTTTATTCCATCATAACTTCTAAACGCCTGATCAGATTTACATGTATGGGATATCGTTAAAATCCTTGTGTTAAGCAGGGATTATTAACAATGGATATCGAAGAGAACAATATAGCAATGATATATATCTGTATTTACAATTTATAAATGTAAAAGTTTGACTGGATGTTTGTTATTCAATCACGCCAGAACGGCAGAATGGATTTAAATTAAACTTGGCTAAGAGATAGATAATAGTCTGGAATAGCACATGGTTTACTTTTTATTCCGGCAAAACCACATCAAACTTTTGCCTTTGATTTGTTGATGCTTTTTTACTGACGATATATTCCCGAAAAATATTCCTAGTATAATATCGGTGATTCAAAATACACTACAGTGGCTCTTTTTGTAAATAGTGACGAAGCTGAAAGTATGTAAAGAGAGAGAGAGAGATAATCTATTCCAGTCATGATTTATCATAAGTATCCCGTCAGCAGTTCTTCTTATTGATGGACGGGGGAAACCTACACATAGGATGTCTAGTTACTAGTATTACAGCACAAAAACAGTTTATCAGTAGGCTAAGCAAACGTGTCTTTGATTACAAATTCTCATAAACTAAGCGTCAATAGCGTCATACATTGTGATGTAGTTTTCCGTAATAGTGAATTATTCCTGTTATTCCTTTACAAAATATCGTTTACCGTAACTCGGGATGACAGTACCGTCTACGTATTATATTACTTATATTGATCATACGATTTTGATTCATAGTAATGCACTTACGTATGGAGTGACAAACATAATTCGCTTGGGATCAGGTGAGGCCCGAATTTGTCACGTATGCATACAGAAAAGAGGTTGCTATATGGATTGACTTTGCTTTAGACGTTGTTCTAGAATTTATAACTTTTTTTTTTGATTTGGGAAATCATCAAATAACTTAAATCAATATTCATTTATTATTCCCAAACTGGGCACAAATATTTCATATTTTGCCAAAGTCATGCTATCTCTGTCTTTTTTTACGTATGTAAAACTATCATATAATTTTCCTCGCTCTGGGCCAAGCGGGGAGGAGTGTCAGTCTTTTACTGACTAAAACCCACCCATGTTCCTTCTATTGCCCTTTACGTTCCGGGGCCGCGGTATCTCTTTCGAACAACCCGCAACAGAATTCATAACTTAATGTAATAACATCACTCCTAATAATTCCTGGAGGGTGAGTCAGAGGTGTATACCCACAAGAAAATCCACATTTCGCCATAATGGGGGCCACCCTATTGGCATAAGCTGGGCACAAATCCAGAATCTGTGGCCGCTTCTGAGATATACCTGATATGAAAACCTTATAACATTTTTCCCGACCCGGGAATCGCACCGTCCAGGCAGTAGAATTCATCATCATACCTATACTTTTAAAACTCTGTCTGGGTCTCTAGTCTCACTATGAATAAATTAACTTTGAAGCGATTGGCTGACATTTCTCCACAACCAGGTTACTACACAACACGATACTCCTTGGTAAGACTGGTTGTCACTTGTCGGGTTTAACGGATAACATGTAAAATTTGTACTAAATTAACACAATTAAAAAATGCATTTGCCTATTTCTTAAAATGCAAAAAATATTGAACTACTTTTAACTCGTGTCATTTATTTCTCTGAATATTTCGAACCAATTTCATGAATAAATTACACACACTTTAGTAAGTATTCTGTTACTAAGTTTTGTAAAAGAACAGAATCATAATAAGGAAAATAAAGTTGTTTAGGGAAGAGCGTTCCGTAAATATTTTTTAACTTCTCTTGCTCACAGTCCGTTTTTGTATCATACCAGAGCGGGGAAAAATATAAAAACTTCCTCCAATGATTAAAAAAAAAATTGTTTAAAAAAACTGCTACAGACGAGCCTACAAATACGAAAGTATTTATTCATAAGTAGAATAATCATGAATGGAGACCCGACATGGTAATTTTGAAAATGGTCATTTTAGCCCCTTGTTTAACAATCTACTATTGTGTAAAGCATAGTCGGAAAAATAAAACAGATCACAAATTTTCCTCGATAAGTTGATGGCATAAAAGATTATAATTTTTTATTCTGTAAATAAAAAAGAAATCTTTAATAGACACCTACAAGATAATAGCAGTAATCAGACTTTAATAGGTGCTAATGACTCAACTTGATTTTTAACCTAATACGTTATCGTGTACATTCCAGTTAGGTATGATTATTTCCGGAATATTTTCAATGCAAACATTACCAGTAAAAGTATATTGACAAATATTTTCTAAGAATGGTGTTACAGTTACACGAGAAATTGTTATCTCATTTATAACCTCCTTGTTTACCTTATCATTGTTTCATCTTATCTACATACGCAAATGGCTTAGATTTTTATTTTTTCCAAAAATTATGATTTTCAAATCTTTCCAGCTTCCGGAAAAATCTTTTCAGGAGGACTAAAAATAGAAGAGAAGTGCATTCAAAGGATATGCCACTTTTAGTATAATGATTTTTATTCAACGACCTAACCTGCTCTTCAAGCCAAGAATTTGGATAACATTTTTTTTTCACAGTAATTTTTGCTAAAAACTGTTCTGTATTTTATTCACGGCATTCTGCAAAAACTAAAGATCAATAAACTTAGCGGTCTTGAAAATTAATATAACCACATCTGATAAAATAAAAATTAAATTGAACCTTAACTATATCAAGGTTATTAAAAGTATGGTTTAGAGAAGTAGTGAAACTCTTTCTCCCGAAATCTAAAATACTTTTCATAACCTATTATAAAAACTTTATGATTTTGGCTCTTTCTCTAAAAACTAATGTTATTTTATTGACTTCCAAATTCACGAAACCGATTCGCGAAATCCGAAGATACAAAATTACTAGAAGTAAACATGCCAGACAGCACGACTCCGTGTTCTTATCAGCATACATTGCTAGCTCCAACAATTATGTGCTAGTGATGTCAACAGGAAACTCGGCGCTGATTTAGCACAGGTGTTTCACTTTACACAGAACTCGCCATGTCACATTCTGTAACCGAAAACTAGATCCGTTGCTCATTGAGCTTTACGTGTATTTGCCTCAAGATGTATGGGTAGACGTATGTTGTGGTTGGTTGAGTTTCTGTGATAGGATGGACGAAGGGTGACTTTTTATGATTATTTTTTAATAATTTTAGTGACAAATTTACTGTAACGAATGGTAATTCGTCTGGTATGTTGCACATATTTCTGCAAATGGCTATACCCCATGGTACATGTGGTCTTGGTTTGGACCTTATTGAAATGTGGATGGAATGGTGTCATGAGTCATGCGCCCCCTGGTGATGGGTTTTACTTGGAGTGTCTTAATTGGAAAGATATTGCATAGCGTCATCCCGGATTCTAATTGTACCTTGTACTTTTCCTACGCCCTTTGCTTGGTTTGTTACACATACCATGATGGACTAGGCCATGGAATATTATATCTTTCTGGAATTTTACCAAACGTTCCATGGGAATATAGTATTCAACCAAAATTACTCAGAAGCCTATTCAACAAGCTTTCTGTTAATGATTGTTTTAAAACCCATTAGGAAGAACAATTCGCTACTGGACTTTTAACAAAGAATGTTGAGAATAAATTTCAACAATTATCTGCCAAAGTAACCGCAAATTATTTGTGAGAAACTCGTTAGATTATACAAATTAGCAGTATTAAAAAAACTCCTTATAACTGTAAATTACGAATTAGCTAATTATTTTGCGTTTGATCTATTGCAAAGGACATTTTATAAAATAGCGGTAGGAATAGCTTTAATGAGTTTTACAAATTATAGGATTTACAAGAAGCAAAAAATACATGAGACAAAATTTTAAGTTATGTTTTCGTTGTCAAAAAAGGGCTAAAAATATGACGCACTTAACATTACTATTAAATGTAACTGTAAAAACCTTAACAGTGGAAACAGGTAGGCTGCTTTCTTAGTAGGCATAAATTATAATGACTCATATAACAAGTAATCAATTAAAACAGTTGTATTGCTATACTGTGATATATGAGTTTTCCTTTACCGGAAAACTTTGAAAATTACTATCGATCTTTACGTTATATCCGCTGAGATCTGACTCAACTGAAATTCAATGAGTAATTATTATGAAGCGTGCTCGCGTGAGTCAAGATAAAACAATCTGGAGAAAATTTTCATTGATGCCAAGTAAAACTTAACCTTGATTGATACGAATAATATGTGACTAAATCTTATTAACGGAGTTGTTTAATATATGTTTTTATATGAGATTTAGTTTTTTATCGAAAGGAAAAAATCCAATTAATTTTCTCCACCGCCCAATATTGTCAAACATTTGACGGTGAAAAACTTAAATTTTAAAATAGAAGTCAAGCAAGCATAACAAAAATGTTGGGGAGGGAAATCAGTGTTTATCTTGAGTTGAATGACTTCGATGATATAATACTATTAAATGTGAACATTATTATTATAGTAGCATTTAATCGTTCGTTTAATTTTGTTATTAGTTATTTATTAGTGATCAGGCTTAAAGATTATTTATTAACGAGCAATTAAAACAGCATGTTTAATAAAAAAAAAAAAAACAAAATATTAATAGCAGAAATATTTTTTTACAACAATTATACAAAAGAATTTAAAAAAATGATCTTAAATGATAAATAATAAATCTATCCGGATATGAAAAGTAATCAATCAACTAATGTGTTTTAATAATTAGGTTATCAAGTGCTGTGATGAATTAGTTAAAATGTTCTACGCGACCGAGTGCCACATGTTCTGTGTTATCTACTATTGTTTGTTTTTTATTAATTAGTTCGGGTATTATTTCGTGATTATTTGATCACGTCAGCGTTATGACGTCAATTGATTCTCGCAGTTACCCGGTTTCCCCATTTCATTAAGATAGTTTTTTTAGGTAGGTATACCTAACGAAAGTGTTGTTATAACTCATGAATAAAAAAAATATCGATCGAACTCAAAATGTGGAGTCACTATTATAAGCCACGGTTAAAAGTACAAATAAAAATAAAATCACACAGTTACACCATGAATGACACTTTCCCAAAAAAGAACGATTCCAATAATTAACTCCAAAATACCATTTCGACCTTCAGGAATATAACATCAGAAATAGTAGATTGTAAAATTTTTAACTCACTTTTAAAATAGCACAGACATTTACCGTTTACTCTATCTTTTTAAGGAAAATATTATAATGTTGAATATTTATTTTGAATAATTTGTACCCACATATAAGTTAATATACCTACTATATATTTTTTTATTCAAAATATTTTTAATAGCTCCTAACTGATCCCGGAGTAAAGTATCATCAATAGGCATTTAAAATGGAAATGCAATAAAAATCAACCCTTATCTACCGGGACGCGATACAAACGGACCCCTCGGCGTACATAATAGTAGTGCAACTGGGTGGGATTGGACCCGCCTCACTCCGCTGCCGCGCCCACCATTGGCTGCGTCGACCCGACATGGGAGAAACCCACCTGGGTACGTTCTACCGTGCCCCACTGTGTTCGCACGTGGCTCGGTGTACCTTTATCTTACGCGCGTTCAAACGAATTCATTTAGTCTCTCACACGACACGACGCGTGCGACATCGAAACTTTTTGGGGGATGTCAAGTGCGATCTTCTGTTATGGATCACAGTAGTAAACCAGCGTGTCCGTTACATTGTAATACAGGCACTGTTATAGTAAGACTGAAGATGGATGTGACCACCAGTTGTTGCAAGCTTGAGAAGTGTCCGGCGTCCGGGTGTCCGGAGCTGGTGCATAGGCCGTCCGGATGTGAACAATGTACTAGGACTAGATTAATTAGCCAATATAGTGACTGTGATAGTGATGTTGTGGTTAAATGTCGTCCCTATAGATCGAGTGCGGCTAGAAGTAGTAAGCGATATTTTTATTTACTTACGTTATTTTTAAGTGCTTTTAATTTTAGGTGGCATTTTTTATGCAATTTAAATTGTATTTGTCATGCAAAATTATTTGGCATATGTTTTGTCTAAACTTAACGATATAAATATTTTGTCAGCGAAATCGGACTTTACAGTTATAAAAAATAAATATTTAGAGCCCTTAAAAATCCAAAAAATCATCCGTTTTGCATTCAAAGCATGTATACGAAAGTTTTCAATTCGGTACCTTAACAAATTCAAATTAAAAAAAACTTGTTGTTTAAACAATTAAACGACTGAATGTTTACTTGTACCGGTGGAAGTAATAAAATGTCATCCGAACCAGTGCTCAATAACTCTTTGATACAAACTTCATGAGACAATGAAAGCTCACAGCGCGTAATAACAATAGGACAGGTAGAGTCCCGCGGCGATAAATACTCCTTATCATAATAAAAGCTAGCCATAGACTAAGCATTATTTATTTATAAACTAAATATCCGGTCTGTACGAACGCACGCCTATTCTCATCCTCGTCGCATTGTCGGACTGTACTGCCTCGTCCACCGCGGTTATCGAGATTACATTTTCATTACGCGCAAAAACTTGGCTCAGTCTCCCTTTACAATGTTAAACACGAAGATCAGAGCTAACTAACTAGGCTTAAACTGTAATTAAAGTAACGTACTGTTACCGGAATGACATATCTGACTAAATGTTTCTATCCTTTAAGAGCCGGACAGTTACGTCCAAGCGGCGCGCTGAGGGTTATTTCGTAATTAGTACTATCGCTTGGTCGCTCTCTATATAGGGCCGAGAAATGATTTAAGCGTCGTGCAATAAAAACCTATGCCTATTAGATTACTTGCAGGGAACATTTAGCTCCTCTTTTTGTGATATAATTGTGTTCTTTCGTTGCTTTTGTATGCATATTACCACCTCATAACGAGCTTAAAAGTCTTGATAACTGTTCTTGAATGTAAACCTTCATTACTCAAATTAAAAGTAAATACAAGGAGTATTCATTATGAGTGAGCTAATTGTCAGGCTAGGAAAGGTTCTTAACATTGTACGTGTTGCGGTTCTATTTATATAATGTTGATGACTTCTACTTCTAATAAATCTTGCTGCATTTACGAGAAGTGGGTAAATCCGATTTTTACACACGAGTGCATAATAGGTTTTTCATAAAGGTTGTTTATTTATTATTTTAGTTAAAATAAAAAGCATGAGTTTCAAAGTTGTAGAATTTACCAAATTTTGTTTTCCAAAATTACTTAAATAATAAAAACCAATTAATCTATCATAAATTAAATATATATATATATCTAACTAAAGTATTCATGAAGATCCGCATCAAGTGGCTTTGAATCACGAATTCAGCCTTTCCAATAAGGAAAATCGATTTAAAGAAGAAAACGCATTCGATTCCAATTCTTTAATTGGCGTAATATTACATCATGAATATGATATAATCACGATGATGTATTGGACTTCGTCATCGTTAAGACGACTATCCAAATTATATTTAATGATTAAGAATGTCAATAAAAAGTACATCCTGGCTTTAAACGGTGACGTTATTTTGCCAACGGGTGAATCTAAACTAATTAAGCTGTCAAATTATTTTTACTAATAGATTGATGCAATTATTGTAATTTGCTTTTTTATGTAAATCTGATCCAATCGGAACCAAAAAATAGTTTTCAGTGAAATGAAATTATTTTAATTTAGTTTTGAAAACTATTTCTCTCCGGAATATAGGATGTATACAGAGTAAAACGAAACATTAAAAACATACTACAATCAAGGAGGTTGTATATTTAACATGGTTTTAATCTACGTCAGTCGATTTATAAAAATAAACTGGCCATGGTTTGCCCCTAGCCCTTAAGAAAAAAAAAGTTAACAACTAAGGTGAATAGTCCCTTAATGATACAATATAGAGTAAATTGCCTTACTGCCGGTAACTGCAGACCTATCTAAATGATTAAATAACGATTATTCCGATATGATGGCGGAAAATATTATCAACCAGAGCTGCATAATTATTTGCTCTGAATTATCACGGAAGTTATAATTGTTACAAGATTATCAAAGGTTTTTTAAGGTACATCGAAATCAAGAGAACTTTAATGTTAATATTTTTTTAAACCCTTTTCAAATCAATGTACTTCATTGCGTTTCATCTAAAATAATCATTTAACATTCACATAGGAGCAAAATATTGTCAACAATAAAATTCCTTACCAACACACCTCAATGTTTATCATATTGTCGTAGGACTTATCCATAAGAAAGCTATGTCATATTAATTACAGCAAAGTACACGCACTAAGCTCGATTTCATGAACTATGTCCGCATCATTAAGGCCGCGATCCACTCCCTCATTAGCAACATTTTCACATAAAACGTTGTTCATTTACGAAGAGTAAGGCAGCCCGCGTCAATTATAAACAGTTATTTCAGTGAGACGGGAACCTCATAATTGCAGTGTTTAGCTGTCACTCATTTAGTGAGAGATGTCGATCCTAAGCTAAGACGTGCCTAATTAACTCTTTTTACACCACAATGCATATAATACATAGGCCCTTAGCGGGACGCCGATAAGGACTGAAATTACACCGCTGTAAATACTTTTCAAAATATTCCATTTAAGTTCGTTCGATAAAAAACAGTTACTTAAAATACATAATGTCAGTTGGTACCTTATTAAAATTAATTCAAGAAAAATTTGCGCTTGTTTCGTTAATTTCGAACGGACGGGGTCGATCAACGATCTTCTTCGCAACGCTATTACCATTTAGAGCGATTTTCAGGTAATGAAGAGTGGTATCACCGCGTATCTTGTGATACGCACCGCCACGCGCGTCTCTGAGCGATAATCGCCCTTATTATGCGCAGTCAAATTTTACGAGCACATCGGTTGTTAACCGGCTACTAACAAAATGATGAACGGACTCAAATTAAACCTCTATTATAGCTAAAACATGACGCCTTTTTCTATTTAATGTCACGAGGACGGGTATCGGTAATCCCGTTAATGATCTAGCGCTGCAACCCCATCGCGCCTGCGCTCCTCTCTCAAGTAAACAACACAGATATTCGAAAAAGATAACCCGTCAAATTATACTGACGGGCATTTTGTAACGAGCCGCTAAGATGAAGCCCGCTACTCTCATCCCAATTTTTTTACCGCATTTATAACAATAATAATCTGAATTTACATAATGATTGCGCAGGCGCCTGCGACGTCCGGTGCGCACAACGCCGCGGCGAACTTTTCTCGGTTTTCGAGTCAAAATTCTAGTTAGCGGGCGCGCGATTTCTTTTTAAAAAGGTTAACAAGATGGTCTCGTTTGGGTCGTTTTTCGTGCCGCGAAGCCTTCTTTTGTGAACGGGCAAGCTGTTAAAAAATAAACGAAGTCTTTGTTTCTCGGGTAGTCGGTCCGACCTCCGACGCGGTCCCTACTTTTTTATGCCCCCTTATAACCTGTGTATTACCTACGTGTAGGTATCTACGGTTTTTATGGTCGCCCGGTCAGTTCTTCAATGGGCTAAGGAATTCGATCGAGTCTCATTGTTCATCTTAAATATCTCCACGTATAGGTGGTTGGGGATATAAAGAGGATATCAATTACTCGCCGTCCCTTTAGAAAAAAAAACATTCATTTGTTTTAATTATAGTTAAATACCATATCTGAAAATCAAGGCGGCTACTGACACCGAGTAAAAAAAATTTTCTCTTTTTTTGCACTTACGCTTCCCTTTTATTTATTATAATTATGTAATTATTCTTCACTTCTGTTTTTGTTTTCTTTTACTATAATAAACCCTATAAGTTTCTCTTACTGTCAAGATTCAAATATTTAATTAGCTTCATATTTTTATCTTCATCTCATGGTTACTCAGTGAAAATATTTGTCTCACAGTGACTCTACGTCTTTTACGAGCTGACCTGTTGTTTTTTTGTACATGAACTTTTGACGGCGGTCTCGCGGTTGCTTTTGACCGGGGCACTAATAAAATGTTATGATCGTGTGTTTAACGCGTGTTGTGTGTGTCGGACCTTCCTTTTGACATGATCGTTATTGCCCGACTCCACCTTTGCGGTTACCTTTTGTAACCCAATTGGTACAACATTATTATTGTGTCAATTAGAGGGCAATACAACCTACAACTAAATCACGGCTAGTTATATGGATTGCATACTTAATGAGTGGGGTTTGTTTATGCAAATTGTTCGTTAATATGTTTCGTGAGGAGATAGTACGTTATTCTTTTACCAAGGAGTGGGGTAATCGGTATCAATTCACAGGGTCTAGTTAAATAATAAGTGGCTGAGCGCCCTACATCTATAATTTTCGTTTGTTTGTCCGCGGTGCCTGCGGCCCTCGAACGAAACAGCCAACGCTAACGAGATGATGAAAAAAATCACACGCACACACATTTGTGCTAATTGTGTGAGTTTATTGATGAATCTGCATTTAAATCTTTTTGAATTTACGACTGTTTGTCGTTCAGAATCCCAGTTGTACTTTCAAGATGTTTTGAGTGCTTGATCGAGTTTAAAGGCAAACATCTGCTCAGCCGTTTTCCCGCCTATACTGGGGTTGACCTCTAGTCTAATCAGATGAACCTGAAATTATACAAAAGAAATTTATCTAATGTAACTTTGTTTACAATCCTCAAAAACTATTGGTTGAATCATGGACATTTGCCAAAAAAAAGTAAATTGGCAAAAAAGTAATTCTGATACTAAAATATCATCGCAAATAACAGTGAGATCTTTACCTACGTTAGTCATTAACCGCCAGACATAACACTTGTGATTCACACCTTGAGTCGAAACACTGAAAAAATAAATAACATTCTATGTGAGTGACTCGGTGCTACTGTGGTACTGGCTGTACCTTCTGACATAATTTTGTTTTGAGTTTATAACCCTAATTGATCCGATGGATTTGATAAGACTGGTTAAATGTCAATACAATTTTTTCACTGTCGGTCTGCTTTCATGCAGTATCGCTGCCTTTTTTTGGCAACTTTGGAGAACTTCCTTGTCGGCATCAGTAAAGACATAAACTTAATATGTATTAGGTGTCCCTGTCTATAAAAGATGTAGATTGTCGCGAATACTAAACGTTAACCCGTCTCACGTAATTGATTTTAATTAAAAAATAATCACGAATGTAGGTAATCATTAGTGCATTTTCCTCAAGATATAGATTAAGGCATAATTTCTCGACATTAAACACAATGTCGAAGATCACCGAGTGATTTATATAAACAGATAAACAATGAGAAACTCTATTTTTTATCATTTAATTAATTGTTGATCAAAGTCAACTTATTATGTGTAATGAGCGAATTGTTTTATCAAACAAACGTCAGGGGAACGCGTTGTTGTTGATTTGACATCATAGTGGTTTTTAACACGTAATTTTTTATCAGTATACGTAATTGAACGCTATCAGCTATCAGAATAGGGTTGAACTTAATTTATTTTGTCATTATTATAGGACGGGCTAGAGTTACTTAATCCATAGTTAGCCAGTCGGAGGGTTTTGAACTTGTTCTGTTGCAACTTCATCTTTCCAATGACATTTCCGATGACAGCATTGACAGTTTCTAATAATTCATATCCACACAACTCCTAATAAGTACATTATTAAAATGATCGCACTTAAAAAAATCATACTTACAATATCCAATTATTCAAATAACTTGCAAATCCATTTTTTTCGGGTATATTGGACAGGTGATAAACGTTAACTTTACATTCAAATAAAAACTTATGTCAATCACACATCAAATTATTTCCTTTAATGTTGATAATATTATTCCATTTTAACGAGTAAAGCAAATGTCAAGTCAATAAATACTCTTGCGTCGACGATCAACACCTTCTGCTGGGGACAGTTGTTAGTTTCAATTAATGTTTCTTTATCTGTTAAATTGAAAATAAGTCCCATTTACCTACATACCGCCAGTGACATAATATTCAATTAAGTAAATACACACGACTTGCTTAGAAGAGCAATTATTTTTGCCATAGACAAGTGACGCGACGAATGTGGACAACAGTTCGATATAAGTTATCGATAAATAAGTTCGATGGAGTAACCGATCTGAAGAATGTGAGTCCGATTACCGCGCCACCGCACCGTTAAATAGAGCCGCATTAGTGATTCACACAGGTTCACTGGACAATTAGCAAAGGCTGTCCACCTCTGGGCCGCGATGTATTTATTCATCGGATGTTCATCGATTACCATAATCGATACCATCGCGCGTGCCGCATACGGAACAAGTGGCTCTTGAGCGTTTTCATTAAATGAGATGCATTGAAAAAATACGAGAGCTTTCATTCAGAAAATAATATGAATCACTTTGTTGTAATGCCAGGATTTCTATTTAAATAAATGAACGCACGTTTTACATGCATAGTAGTTTCAGCAGATGGTGTCATTACTATTTAATAAATTAATAATTAGATATTTATCATGGATTATTAAAGTATTACATTACTCCGATTCTTTTAGTATACGTTCGAGTCAATAAACTAATAATATCTAAATAAAAGAAAATATATTTTTCCATGAACAAATTTCGGGTCACAATTTTACTAAAGCAGCCGTATGTTTTAAAATCCTGATTTCATCAATGTCTCAATACTAATCCATGTTCCTCACTCAGGATACGTCAACGTCTGCGCGGCGGTTTGCCTGCTACTGTTGGTGTGCGGTCTGTCACCGAGGTCGTCGGCGGCGCCACATCGGAGCCGGGCCAGCATGGAGCGGGAAAGACGCGACGCGGACGAGGAGAACAGCCTGTGGGCTAACCCCTGCGATTATACAGATTTTCGCGTAAGAACATACACACTAATATATATATATATTTAAATGATAGATTATACATTATGGGTAGACCATTTATGAGTAGAGTATTTCAGTCTTTAAACAAATATATATAGAAAATTAAAGTTCAGCGAAGAAAGATGAAGAAAAAAGCTGACAGTGTAGGTGGAAAAGCAATTTTTCGTGAGTATAGTAGTTCTAATTACAAAAAAAGTCGTGAAAACAGATCTGATAGAGCGAATTACCATGAGTATTAAAAGGTTAAGTAAAGAATGTGTTTCGAATTTATACCTATGAAGGCAATATTCAGAAATAGCATCTTAGTCAATCTTTAGATAATGACAAAGATAAATAAATAAGAAGATGTTTCGTATTCCTGTGAAACTTTTGCGGTTGCCGGTTGTCTTAACTGACCGCAAACGAGAACAAATGTGGTAAAACAAAAAATTCACATCATCTAACAAAATCAATTTCTTTTCAGTCAAAACCAAACTACTCACCAGATCAAGAAAAGAAGGCCGCGGAGAATCTCGTTAATCAAGCAAAAAACACTTTCACATCAACCGCGAGTTACAAGGAAACATTTGTAAGTACACAACACTACCTAAAAAGCTAAATTAGTTTACTTGTTGCCAAATTTCCAAAGGCTGCTAAGTGGTCTGTGGAATTTTCAATCTCAGTAAGCCAGAAGAGAACGCTGAAAATTTGGACTTAAAACATCTCTAAAGTATTCTGTAGTTATCGGGAAATTTGGAAAGTGTCAGGAAAACTTGAGCGTCTGGAGTTGTTTAGTCAAGTTTGAAAATCGAGATAAATGTCGCTAAAAACTGCGAAAACCTAAAGCAAAGTACAAAAGCGCGAGTACCGGCTCCGAAGGCTTTCTTCGCTTTCATTCATTGATCGTGCACGAGGCGATCGCGTAGTATTCGCGGCCACATCTATATGCCCGCCGCGTCACTCCAAATGAACGGACGGAGCTTGCGGTCGACCAATACCAATAAAACTTAAGCCTAACGTCGACGCATGCCTCAAGCGTTTGTATCTACGCAGATATTATTGATTTATGTATGAGAGTCTGTAAGAGGTGCTATAGTATTCCGTTGACGTTCTCATAAACCCTGCAAATGGTTGGCACCGATTTTTCGTACTTCCTCTTTCGAATTATTGGGATTTGATGCTAAGTCAATGATCCTAATTCTATTGTAAATATTTGAATTGTTATTTTATCATTTTAATGTTCGGCTCGAAAGGAGCAACAAAAAAACTGAATTTGTAGGTTTTTTGCCAAAAAAATTCAAGCTAAATTTGACCCATTAAAAATTCACGGCGTGCACGTTTTTAGCGCGGTTTTCTCACCGTGGGCAGGTGCGGGCGCAGGCGTGGAGGACAGATTGCATCGGCCGGGCGCCGTTTCGCGTCTCTATACGTCCGGCCGACCGTTTCCTCCCTTTTAATTATAATTTCGCACTGCATTTCTGTGACGCCATGTCGGTATCGACAACCTTGTCGATAAAATGCTTTATATACAGTACACGTCACATCAAATAACAATATGTAACTGATCAAATCGCATGCAATGATAAATTATCTTCCGTCCACGCTAAAATTACTCACTCATAAGCTCGACTTTTTGCTCATACATATTATGCAGTTTTATTAAAAACCGGTTTATTTAAAAAAAAAAACCTATTTAACTTATCTGATGGTAACATTGTCGCATAAAAATCGCAGACAATTCAACCTACATTTAAGAATTCATAAAACATTCACGAATTATTAGAAACAAACGTTTAGCATGTTAATACAACGATTCATATGACGGCTCTATCATTCCAATCCTAGGAATATAATAATTTCCGAATCGGAAGTAAGGTGGGCCGATCAACGAGAAATAATGCGATGTCGAAGGCGCGCCTCGAATCATTTATAGATAGCTCTTTACCAACGTACTCAGTGGCACCTCGAGAACCAAAGGGAACTCAAATACATTTCGGCGATTGTTGTCAATATTATCGATTTATTGAGAGTTGGGCAGTCAATGGTAGCGGAACAATGGAAGCGTTTATGTCGAATGTGTCCAGTTACTGAGTGTGATGTTCGCGTATGAAGTATGGTAGCATTGTAATAGGCTCGACGGTCGTAACGACGGCGACGTCCTGTCCGCTGCCTCCTCGTAAAACGACATTATCGACTCACAGTAGCCGGAACGAGGTACAGGACGGTGCGCGTACGCGTCGAATACTGATTGCGCATTAGTATTGCGCGACACACCTGCCCGACGATTTTTTCTGTCTCTCCCCTTAATGTCGGTCATTCGTTACTAATGTATCATATTTATTGCGATTTACACGCAAATTGTGGCGATGAACTGCCATTGTTGCTAGATGACAAGGACGTCTAGGTGTCTTTGTTTGCAGTCCATTTACAACAAAAACTTTACCCCTATCGAAATTTTCGATCTCGTCTCGTTAAACTTAGTCATCACATTAAAGCAAGATAAATGTCTAAGTTACGTCTGAGAGACAATATATCCTAAATAAATCAGGCTGCTACATCTGTCGTCAAGCCCATTCCGTATAAATAATAACTGGCCGCGTTGTACTAAGAACGCAATAACAAATTCAACGAACTCTACCGGTACTGTGTGACTCGCCACTGGCCACCGTGTGAATGTGTCATAATATTCGTGCTTTTGACTACAGCGGTGTCATATTATCGCATCACATTTTCGACACTGGAATTCAACTCGCTTCCTTAAAAAAGTGCTCGTAAACTTTTGAAAGTAATTACGATAACAAATGAGTGGCGTATTCGCGATGTAACCCGATCGGTGATTGCGATCGACTCGCGGCATGCCGCTCGGCTCTAGCAACCCGTGTGCATCTGCTCGCTTATCTTTGCAATAGCGACGCTATATAAACATTGAATTACATAGCACATACATACAATATGTATGTACGTACATAGTACGATAGCGGTGTTCACACGGGCGACAGGCTGTCTGCGGCGGTGGGTGCGTACGTGTGCCGTAAATACATCAATGTCTGTGCTTGTGTGGGTGGATGTTTATTTGATAAGCTTCCGATGTTTCGAGCTAGGCATTCGGATGCTAAGTCGTCGAATTTCTTAGTTCATGCCCACCCACGACAAATGCAAAGCGCTGAATCCATCAAATTGTTCCTAGTTTTTTTTATTCAACTTCAAATCATGCGCAAATACTAAAAGCCTCATATAGCCAACTCCATTTCTCTTCAAATAGAATTTAAATTATGAAATTGTTCTTTATCTTGTCATTTACAAGTTTCATTTTTATGTAAACCATTAAGATTTAATTCTTCCTTCATATTCAGCCAAAGACTGCTGCCAATTTCGCAATAACAGAGTATACATAATTTTTTTACGACGGTTGTAATTAATAGATGTATTCAAGTGATAGAAGTACATAACATTTTTAACAGTAGCCTATTAAGTAGATACGCTTTATTTTGAACGCAAGTTCTACACTACTAGTAGGTAATGATTCGGATATGGTACGATGGACCGGACGCACACCTGTGCATTTAGTGTGCCTGCGACTACATAGCACATTCCATCTCTGTACGATAGTATTACTTAAACATTCTCCGCTTCTTGTTTTATTTAATCTTCTGCACTAGGTACTTTCATGCGCCGACAATACATTTACATTCAAAAATTTTATTTAAAAAAAAAATTAAGGTCTGTAAACTCTAATTTTCCTGCCAATTACTTGCCACTTCGGCAACAGATAATATCTCCGCTTTGACTCCATTCATACACCGCGGCTCGGTTTATGCCCAAAGAAATAATCGTAAATTTGTTTCATTGCGCGTATTATCAGCGAATTTTATATCAACGGTATCTCAATTTCAATGAAGCAAATTAATATTTGGACAAAGTTTTCTGATCCTCACCGATAACCAGTTGCACAACGATATTTTTGGTGTTTTGTAGGATTTTGCAAAGTTTTAATTAGCCGTATTGTTGTCCAACAATATTTCTATTCTATGTGGGATACGTAACTACAACGCGTTACATCTGCCAGTTTGTCCCCGTCTGTTAGGCTTGTCAAAGCTATTTGCACTCTACGCTTAATAGGACAGGAGCAGTTGTTGTTAATTTTGCCTTCGTGATGTGTGATAAAGACATAGTGTCAAATTTAAATGTCAAAACGGTTTTGTTACGTGAAATGTCGTCGGCGGCGGCCGCAAACCTCTGGTTTCGATCTCATCTTTCATGCGACCTTCGCTTGCCAATTGAATCGATAATCGTATGCGTTAGTATCGAGTATTAATGTGCACTAAATATCAAATTGAAACAAACCTGATGCAATCAAGTTTAGACTTTATGAAGACTCGCACTAAAACTACAAAAGCCGTTTGTATAACAACAAATCCTGACTATTAATACCGATAGGGATCGCATAGTCTTTATATGTGATTATCTAATTGAAATATGGAGTCTTGAAATAAATAGATGACAGTTAGTAGATCATACAGGTCTAGTGTTACTTGATCTATTCTTCTATCTATTAATTTGAAAAAGTGTCACTAGTTCACAGATCTCGTTTTTATGGTTTCATTATCCTGAGGGCAGTAAACGTTCCTCATTTCTAGGAACAATTTGCGACAAGACAACGGGTCTATCAACGTAGATGTTTTAGCTTGGTTTGCTGATATTTTTGTTTTCTTGTTTTAACATCACTGATTTCTTATATTCTGGGCACTTGGTAGGTACATTGTTCTTGATAAAAAATTTAAGATTCTACATAACTTTGTATAGTTTTTAACTATTTAAAGATTACATCAGTAGTAGTTTAGTTAATAGTTAGTAGTCATAATAGAATACCTTGATATGTATAATCATAATGAAAGGAAATACTCACCAGAAAATACTAAAAACGTTCTATGTAGATATCCAATACTCAGTTCTCGACTGGCCACTGTAGTGCTCTCCGCACTTGAATCAAATGTATACCATCAATCCAGGAAACTGCTCGGACTCATCGTCCGCTCAATCTTCCATTCCCAAGAAAGTCAATCAACTTATTGTATTAACTCAATCTATTTCCATCTTTCATAGAATACAACTGTTTTTTATTAAGCGTTGATTACATAGCACATACATACAATATGTATGTACGTACATAGTACGATAGCGGTGTTCACACGGGCGACAGGCTGTCTGCGGCGGTGGGTGCGTACGTGTGCCGTAAATACATCAATGTCTGTGCTTGTGTGGGTGGATGTTTATTTGATAAGCTTCCGATGTTTCGAGCTAGGCATTCGGATGCTAAGTCGTCGAATTTCTTAGTTCATGCCCACCCACGACAAATGCAAAGCGCTGAATCCATCAAATTGTTCCTAGTTTTTTTTATTCAACTTCAAATCATGCGCAAATACTAAAAGCCTCATATAGCCAACTCCATTTCTCTTCAAATAGAATTTAAATTATGAAATTGTTCTTTATCTTGTCATTTACAAGTTTCATTTTTATGTAAACCATTAAGATTTAATTCTTCCTTCATATTCAGCCAAAGACTGCTGCCAATTTCGCAATAACAGAGTATACATAATTTTTTTACGACGGTTGTAATTAATAGATGTATTCAAGTGATAGAAGTACATAACATTTTTAACAGTAGCCTATTAAGTAGATACGCTTTATTTTGAACGCAAGTTCTACACTACTAGTAGGTAATGATTCGGATATGGTACGATGGACCGGACGCACACCTGTGCATTTAGTGTGCCTGCGACTACATAGCACATTCCATCTCTGTACGATAGTATTACTTAAACATTCTCCGCTTCTTGTTTTATTTAATCTTCTGCACTAGGTACTTTCATGCGCCGACAATACATTTACATTCAAAAATTTTATTTAAAAAAAAAATTAAGGTCTGTAAACTCTAATTTTCCTGCCAATTACTTGCCACTTCGGCAACAGATAATATCTCCGCTTTGACTCCATTCATACACCGCGGCTCGGTTTATGCCCAAAGAAATAATCGTAAATTTGTTTCATTGCGCGTATTATCAGCGAATTTTATATCAACGGTATCTCAATTTCAATGAAGCAAATTAATATTTGGACAAAGTTTTCTGATCCTCACCGATAACCAGTTGCACAACGATATTTTTGGTGTTTTGTAGGATTTTGCAAAGTTTTAATTAGCCGTATTGTTGTCCAACAATATTTCTATTCTATGTGGGATACGTAACTACAACGCGTTACATCTGCCAGTTTGTCCCCGTCTGTTAGGCTTGTCAAAGCTATTTGCACTCTACGCTTAATAGGACAGGAGCAGTTGTTGTTAATTTTGCCTTCGTGATGTGTGATAAAGACATAGTGTCAAATTTAAATGTCAAAACGGTTTTGTTACGTGAAATGTCGTCGGCGGCGGCCGCAAACCTCTGGTTTCGATCTCATCTTTCATGCGACCTTCGCTTGCCAATTGAATCGATAATCGTATGCGTTAGTATCGAGTATTAATGTGCACTAAATATCAAATTGAAACAAACCTGATGCAATCAAGTTTAGACTTTATGAAGACTCGCACTAAAACTACAAAAGCCGTTTGTATAACAACAAATCCTGACTATTAATACCGATAGGGATCGCATAGTCTTTATATGTGATTATCTAATTGAAATATGGAGTCTTGAAATAAATAGATGACAGTTAGTAGATCATACAGGTCTAGTGTTACTTGATCTATTCTTCTATCTATTAATTTGAAAAAGTGTCACTAGTTCACAGATCTCGTTTTTATGGTTTCATTATCCTGAGGGCAGTAAACGTTCCTCATTTCTAGGAACAATTTGCGACAAGACAACGGGTCTATCAACGTAGATGTTTTAGCTTGGTTTGCTGATATTTTTGTTTTCTTGTTTTAACATCACTGATTTCTTATATTCTGGGCACTTGGTAGGTACATTGTTCTTGATAAAAAATTTAAGATTCTACATAACTTTGTATAGTTTTTAACTATTTAAAGATTACATCAGTAGTAGTTTAGTTAATAGTTAGTAGTCATAATAGAATACCTTGATATGTATAATCATAATGAAAGGAAATACTCACCAGAAAATACTAAAAACGTTCTATGTAGATATCCAATACTCAGTTCTCGACTGGCCACTGTAGTGCTCTCCGCACTTGAATCAAATGTATACCATCAATCCAGGAAACTGCTCGGACTCATCGTCCGCTCAATCTTCCATTCCCAAGAAAGTCAATCAACTTATTGTATTAACTCAATCTATTTCCATCTTTCATAGAATACAACTGTTTTTTATTAAGCGTTGATTCGCGATGATTTTTTCTTGTGTTGTGTACCCATGAAAAATACGCGTCATTCTATAATAGTGTTTAATGACTTGTGTTGTTTACCTTGTAAGTGATTTATTGGTACTTCCAATTCCTTCAGTTGCTATTGAAAGAGTTTTAGAGATGTGGTACAGTACAGTTACTTTCACAAGTTAATTATACCTTGTGACCGCGACTGTAGATTCATTTTTTTCTTGACATTCAAAAGTGCCTGTAATGGTCTAATTGAAATAAATGATTTGATTTGGTATTGAATATTATATTTGTTGATAAATGTGATATCTTGTGTTTTTTCATTGCATTACTAATGATAAGTTTCAATTTGTTTCAGGCAAAGAAACTCCACAGCTTTGACAGTTTCGACCAACTTCTTGTCTCGTGGAAATCATCTGAATATCTCCCTAAGGAATGGCTGCCTAAGGAGAAAATCCTCAACCAGGATATGAACGATAGCGATATTCCGTCGGAGGTAAGCATCGAGTGTTGTTATTCTTATCAAAAAATCCTTCTAGCATCTCTTTGCAATTTTGATAGTCTTTCTTTTTCCAAATAAGATAAAATTGCGTTAGGTTCTAGTTGTACAATTTCATTATTTAGGCTACTAAAATACCGACTTCGCCAGATTGACGTTTCCTAAATGAAAACAATCACCGAAGGGCGGCGAATTCGCTGATGCCAAAAACGTGCATCCGTATGAGTTTTTCAATCGATTTCAAAGAAGTGACATCGTCGGTGGCGCTCATTGTTGTCGGTCGGCTATCGCTTACGTGAGAACACAATGGTTTCGCAATACTAACAATCGAAAATGTAATCAAATTTAGGATGATTATCGCAATTACGATTGCCCTTATCTTAGTTTTAGTAAATTCGGCAATAATTACTTTTCGCCTTTTGGTTGCAACAATAAACTTGCAACCAAAAAGGCTGACTTAAAAAACATGACACCTTATTTCACCACGTATAGTTAAGCAAAAAAGCTGAATAATCTTACACATTGTAATTGATGAAAATAAAGCTGAGTACTAACGTCCATCTTTTTTGTTCACAGGCAGATATCGAAAAGGTATTACCGGGGCTGTACAAGGGGCTGAAGATGATAGTTGCAGGGCTGCACTTCTTTATAAACGAGGAATTGAACCCCGACATAGTACCGACAGACGCGAAACTGAAGGACAACTTTAACGTTACGATGAACAATGTGCGAGCTGTGCTTTGCTATTTCAATGTAAGTATACTAAGTTTTTGACAAAAGTAATTTAAATTCTTTGTAAAAATATTACAAACAAAAAATGAAGTATTAAATTTCCATTATCAAACACAAACAGTATTCACATTGCTTTTTCGAGTTCACATTGCATGCTTTTTGTTGAAATATGCTAACCTTATCTTTTCATTATTGCAGGAAATCATGAACATTCGTAACCTGAAAATCGAGAAGCTTTCAGACTCTGAAATCCCCAACTTTAAGAACGACATGGGCGCTCCTCTATACATAGACACCCTGAACTACTTGGAATATCTTACACAGGTGTTCACAAAACTATATAACTTGCCAAAGTGATCGCGAATCAACGAAGCGACTCAAAGAAACTGCGCACCCCATGTAACTTTGGCTGTCTACTTAATTTTGGTGCTAACACCACGAGGCGAAACAGTACTTTTCAGTATTAGTTAGCCCCAAGAAAAAACTCCTTCGAGTAGAATTACTTGCATCCTTTGGCTGTTAAATAGCGAATTAATGAATAGAAAAAGCTGTCTTTGCCATTACATTGCCATTTTGGTCTAGAACGAATTAGTTCCTTTTTTGTAAATAGTGACGAATTTAAAATGTATTATTTATTGTCTGCTGATTAACATTCTAAATTTCCCGATTATCCTAGTCAAGGTCTTATTTATTTCTCGCTTAACTCCACTTAGTTTCAATTTCTTTATTATTCGTATTATTTAATTTAGATTTTAGTATTAGACTTCATTCCAACACTTGGACTGTTGTGAAATTGTTGAGTCGGAATATGAATGCGTAAAACGGTGTATCTGAACAGTACCATTCCTGCCGAAGTCTATAATTTAATGATCTATATTATGACTTGGTAGCTGGAGGCTGAGACGAATAATTTTAATTGTACATTATATTCCTACTTTCCTTAGTATTACTTGACTCTTTGTTAACTATTTATATGTTACAGAAATCCAATGAAATATGACTAGCTTTAATAGAGCTATTAATTATATTATTGTAAAAATACAGAGCCAGTGTATTTATAACTTAATCATTATTTGTATAGTTCAAATAGTACCTATTTATAACTGTGGCACAAACATAGCTTCTATGTTTGTGGAATTAAATTATTATTACATTTATTTCAATGTTTTTCATTTTTATTTTCTCATGGATCCTTTACCGCCAAAATGCTACATAATCACTAAGGCACACTATAAAGCTTAATAATTTACAAGAGAGGCAAACAAAGAGCTAAATTATAATATAGAAAAAAATACGAAGATGTATTTTCAACCTTTTTCTGCTACTAGACAGCGATTGATTCCGTTCTACAAATCAATTATGAAAACAGCATCACATAATATCCCATAAAAAGGTCTAAAACAAATATTTCATTAAAATACTCCTAAGTCACAGTCACGGATCACGCATGTTCCCATGAGTCGGGACTGAGAAACAATTTCATGTCTTTACACAAGGTATTCACAACACCCGCCATATTTGCATTGGTGACTTGGTCTCGACAAATTAGTACGACCAAGACGATGGGACCTGAAAAATAATAAAAAAGTCATCGCACAACACTACTTTTTGTCCGAATTTTTCACACTTCAACTTTATTTCAAAGCAGTATAGTTCAAAATTGCTTATTTTTTTGTAACTAAAGTGCATGTTTGTTTGTGTTGTGGAACACGTCCCGCTACTGATCACAAAGCGAACTGTCAAACGGCTCCCGCCATATTTGTTTAATCTGTTGTGACGACGGCGTTATAAGTCGTCAAAAAACCGCGGGAGTTAGGTTTGGAGTCGTCAGATCATACGAAAACATTAGTTTTTATATTTATTCTCATATATTTTCTCATTCTCTTTTTTATATTATAACAATAAATGTTAAATACTACATGTCCAGAAGTACTGCTTTCTAAATTAATCCTAATACTAAGCTTGATGAAAGCAAATAAATTACGAAATTGAACCTTTTTAGAAAAAAACAAAACTGCTACCCTACCATGACGTTTTAAAGCAGAACTTATTCCGATGAGGAAAGAGACAGAGCTAACAGGGTGTCTAGCACCATCTCTTTCACTCAGTGGCATAAGTTCTGCTTTAAGACGTCATAGTAGGCCTACTGATATAAGGAAGTTTGATTGCCGGTGATGACACACCATAAATAGATTAAATGAGACCAAATATAGTAGCTGCGACATTACTAAGAGGCTCTTGTGTTCTCTACGATGCACTGTGGTTCGAAATCAAAGCTCAGTGGACTTTAGGGACCAACATTTTCGATGGATGAGAAATAAAAATGGTAATGTCTTTATTTTAGTATTATTTATAATGTTGTCTAATATATATGGCTCCGAAATCCTTACTAATATTATAAAAGCGAAAGTGAGTTTGTTTGTTACCTCTTCACGCTTTAATGGCTGAACCGATTTGGATGATTTTTTGATAAAAGTGGGATGTGAGGGAGAAAGAGGGAAGAGAAGGGAAAACTTAGCGTTGCTATTACAAATCAATAAGGCGCAAGGGGAACTGTGTTACCCCAAATTTAACGCGGGCGAAGCAGCGGGCGAAAGCTAGTTAATAATATTTTGCCTTAAACTATCGGACTTCTGAGGCCAGAAACAAAGATTTCAAAAAACGGTTTCTAAAGTCCTCTAAGCGTCGAATTTGGAACCACACGGAAAATCGTAAGATATTCTCACACAAAATCCACTTCCAACGGAATCCCGATTTTGACCAGCGAGTGTCAAACGTTTTTGAGGTCATCATCAAACTCAAGATGGAAAGGTTACAAACGCGACAGTTTGTTTGGATGTATGGTATGTTTGTTACTCTTTCCCACAAAAACTACTTAATGAATTTTAATGAAATTTTACAAAGATATAGCTTTCACATCAGAATAATACGTAGACTACAATTCATAAAAATATATCTATCGCCACGTGAGTGTAACCGCAGTTCGCAGCTAGTATTATTATACTAATTCAGTAACAGTTTTCGTTCTCCGCTAACATAAGACCTTCGTATGAGCAGTCCTTTAATCAGATTATCTGTTAAGAACATTACTTCTCGCCTTTGACCCCTTCGAGCCATGTAAAGTCCCAAGCAATAGGGGGCAAAAGCAAAAGTGTGTTGGTTTGTTACGTCTTCACGCCTAAATGGCCGAAGCGATTTTGATGAATTTTGGTACAGAGATAGTTGGGACCCTGGAGACGAACATAGGCTATTTTTTGTTTAATTAAATTGTGAAGAGGGGGAGAGAGAGGGAAGAAAAGAAGAAGAAAAGAGGTAGGGAACAATATTTATTTTTTTATCATCACGCGGGTTAGCCCAAAGTAACTATGCCACGCGGACAAAGTCGTGGGCGGAAACTAGTAAATAAATAAAATGTGAGTCTAAAGCAAAACTGGCGGCAATATCAATAGATTTCCTCCGAGAGGCTATCTAACCCCGAACGGAGCAACATTCCGAGCACAATGGTCGTGGATGGCACGCTCGTGTAAATGTGAAACACATATTTACACATTAACAACCGAAGCTCATTGAGAATGACCTACCACATTGTGTATAGAGTTGGGTTACAATTTTTTTGTGTTAATTATTGTTTTGACAATCTTGATTGGTAGGATTTTGGGTGGGTTCCGTAATCCGTTGGAGGGACAACTGTTTTGGTGTTCAACCAAAAACGAAAGCTCCAAAATAATTATTTATTTATATATATATAAATAAAGAATTATTTATGGTTATACTTTATTTTCATTCAAATGAAAAGTAGTGGAAACGTACTTCTTTATAATATCCTTTCAAGAGTAGTTTAAAGCTCACGCGAAAATATTATTTCACAAAAAAAAACTTGACTCTATTCATAATGACCCCTAAAAGTACTGTTCGTCGTAGTATAACCGCCGTCGATACATTGCCGACTTATACGCGTTACTCACAGTAAGCGAGGTTTATGGGAATACCTACTTAAATAAAAGCACACTATAACACTTCAGAATCAACGGATGATATTGATATGATGGCCAATGTATGTTTTGGCACCTGCACTCTTTCTTCCCCCACCCTCATAATCCGATAGGACGGCAATCCAACAATACTAGAGAAGAATAAAGCGCAGGATTAACGGCTAAACGTGCTTTCTAAAGGTTATTATACCGATAGTTTTCAAACTCCGTGCTGCTATTGAGAAATTCCAAATAGAAAATGCGACTATCGCTTTTTGCACAACCCGGGAATTCAACCCCGGGACCTACCTTCAGTAGACATACTTGCGACCACAAGACCAACGAAACAGTACAATACGACCACGTCTCACTTTTTTTTTACCTTTTGAACTCTATTCACCACTTAAGTTGCAAAATGGTCTTCAAGCTGAGACGCTACCAAAAACTAAAGTTGTCTTAATTATAATGAACTAAATAATCGAAAATATCCCATCACTAGCGAAAATTAATAAAAAAAATAAATAGGCTTGGCGTCGGGGGCGAAATGTCGTAAAAAGGTGCTGGCGTGAAAAAAGTTAAGAATTTTTTGAATAAGCTAAGATCACTCAAAGAAAATGTTTACTCCAACATTTTTCAACTAGTATAGACGAGTGCATCCAACGCCATTAACTTATTCTACAACTTGTTTCAACAATACTATAAGCATAGAGTACAGAGGTGGAGTTACCATGGAGGTGCCATAGGCATTTTTTACCACACAACGTTTGGATGACGCAAAGATAAACAGTGGTATGTACAAATTAATTAAATTAAGGACTTAATTCAATCATGCTTTTGGCAACATATTTTAATTCAATAGTCTTTAAACTTATAAGTCCTCAATATCTCTGATAAAATGTCATTTTGTATAAACCTTAGGAAAAATCAAACTACGTCCTTATCATATAGCCTTTTCCCAACAATTTTGAGGTCAGCTTCCAGTCTAACCAGATGCAGCTAAAAACCAATATTTAACATGGAGCAAAGCTGAAGATAGGCAGTCGCTCCACAACCCAGTAAGTACTGGGTAATACGATACCCCGTGGTAAGATTTGTAGTCAATCTTTGTGGACACTGACTATGCATATCCAAGAGTATTAGAGATCGAGTTATTACTCCATCCTCAAGTAAAGTAGTAGCAATCCTTTATCACAACAAACTGAAACTCTCTAAGAACTTATTTCGAATAGACCAGTAACAGGCACTTTTGAACTGATAAAAATCAGAAGTTAAACGGTACAGCTACGGGCATAACAACTGAAAAAAGACTGAGGTTGCCAAAATGATCTGTCAAAAACTCATTGCAATGCAGCTTAATGGAGACTTCTAAAAAGAAATAAGCAAAGCCTGCGCTACAGCACAAGACATCAAACAATTACTCCAACCGCAAGTTAAACATGAAAACATCACCACATCCAGTTGATCTCTAAAAAAGGCACAAAATATTTTCACCTTCGTTTAACGATCTGCCGTCGGCGTCCACAATGGCGTTTAGGGCGCACCGAACGGGCGTGCACGCTTTATCTCGCTCACGTTCCCTTGTTTTATTTATTAGAAAGATTTATTATTTACCGCAGAGCTCACACACGATGTGTCACGAATATGGGACGAAAAAACAAGGCTATGGTAATGTGTACCTCCTTCGCACGTGACTATCTGTTTTTTGATCGCCCAACTTACTTCATAATTAACTTCGTAAGCGAATGTTCATTTCCTGTATTTGTTTAATTGATACTTTTCTTTGTTCTTGTGTATTCTGTGGGATGTTTAATTAAGTTGTTGGTAAAGGTGGAAGAAAGGTATTAAATTCATGCCACACAGAGTGTGGAGAGCTCGTGATTTGGCTCGATCATATATTGACCTTGGCAAAAACCTTTAACAAAGATAACAGCTAAGTGGCTTTTTCAAAAAAAACTCAAAGGTGTTAGAAAAATCTATTTAAACTCTGATCGTTAATTGCTTTTCCAGTTTCCTTAAGTTGTCTATTCCCAATGACAGCAACTAACGTTAATAGACAATTATTTTCTCAATACTGCATTTTAAATTCTGTAAACTCTTAACTAATAAACCAAAAAAGACACTAACATAATTAGCCACAACAAAAACAAGACTCTTGAATCCATAAATCATCACGGATGTTCATCAAACGAATTCTTAACTAAAATCACTACATTACAAAATGCGATAAAACAAAATAATCGGCTGCTCCTAGCATGACTTCATCGACTCTGAAATACCCAGCCATTAAAATCGAATAAACTAAAATATGAAGCAAATAGGATTGAGATTGGAATCGCACTTGACCTACGTAAAACCACAGGTCTGCCGTGACCGAGAAGGAGTAAACAGAAAACAAAGAGGACCAACAGTTCATGTTTGACATGATCTGTGTACTTTGCAAGCCCTTAAGTAAACGAACAGCTTGACAGTGTTACGTCAAAGGAAAATAAAGGATTATGCACTTTCATGGCTGGTTGGTTATGTGTGCTAAAGGGCTTGCGTGCTTGCAGTTATTAATACCTCGTTAAAATGCATCTAAATTACGTTGTTTTATTCTTTTCTTGTATTACTTTCATTTGATTTGTCAAGAATTTAAAGGTGGAATGAAAAGTACGTCATTGTAACCGTCATTGTAATCAAGTGCATCGCAATTTAAGTGCTTTTGGAAATGCTGGATAAGCAAGTTTGTAACTGCAAGGGTTTCAGGGCTATGACGCCGTTGCTTTGCACCAGAGTGATTCTAAAATGATTCCTCAAATATAGAGGGTTAAAATGTAAAAACCGACGATGATTGATACATTAAAGTCTGATTCACCACAAACCAAACGGAACTATCAATTTTATTTACTCGTCAAGTCGTTCATCAAGAAGATCATAAACTGAAACTCAAGACCAACAGTTCCTCGTAAAACCTAATTCGAGTCAAGACACAAACGTATCAAACTCAGACGGGATTGGAGACAAGTGATTGCAAGCAATTATCTTTTCGTCTCCTAAGGTCATACATGTTCCGCTTAAGAAAGATATGACCTCGTACTACCTAAGATGCAAAAGGGCATAAGTTTATGGATTTCCATATTGACTTAAGTCTTATTATTTCAAGCGCGACAACGCTCTCAAAACTATGACCGGAAGCGAGACGCATGCCTTTTCTCAGGCGTGCACAATCTTTGGTTCCATTTTCTTTGCAACTTTGTTGTGTACAGGAAATTTATTTTTGTGTGTACATCAGAAAACTAATAGTAATAACATAACTTTTAGCTTCGGTATTAGCTTCCTTTGATGATTAATGTACAGCTAATACTTTTTTTTAAAAGTACGTGGCGTATATGAGTATTTCAATTCTAATTCTGTTTCATCGACCATATTATGGACTTTTAGGCATATTTTTTTTTATTTTATTTTCGTCGGATTGCTGTATGTACTTTTATTTTATTTTTATGCGTAACCTCCAAATATAAGTTGGTTAAAAATAAAAAAAAATATAGTAGTTAAATAATAATTTTCTATTTTCAGAGTGCCTAAAACAGAAAATCTTAGACTTTTCAGAAATAGTTACAGAGCACACCTTGTTCAATCTTATAATCAATTGGTTTTCTGAGCCAACTAGCTAGTGAAGCAAAAATTGCCTGGTTTCATAGTTTCGTAAGTGTAAAGTTGTGTTGGATTGTGAACCCCTGACTATGATACAGTACTGTAGCAACATTTATTGAGTTTAATTACCGCAACACCTTACTTCATTCACGACGTATTTGCACGTTTTATTTATGTTTAAAATATTATCTCTGGCTTACTTCGATTATTTTGTAAAATATTTTTGATCAAAACATATTTTAATTATGTTTTAAGTTTGTCCACTGCTGGGCAGGCTGCTTATGAACTGGTTCCAATCACGGTAGTAACGATCCCCATGACATACCTAAAACATTTAGTTTTTTTAGTTTAACACGTAAGATAAATACATGAAAAAACAGTTATTTAAAAAAAAAAGACACACAAATGATTCGGAAACAAAAGTAGTACATACATTATGATTTGTCTACAAAATACTTCTTTAAATGGGTTCTTAGAAATACTGCAAGCATAACTCTTTCTACATAGATAAAAGTATTGCGTGCGCAGGTACTCGTAGTTAGCTTAATGATAAACAACTTACGTTCATACTGTCGCATCCTTATTGAGATAATTACTTATTATAACCGGAAGTCTTACTGGTAACTAGCACCGTAATATTTCCCACCAATCTTACCAGAAGACGTATTTACTGACGAAATAAATATACTAAATGTTAAAGAAACTACCATGTACAATTAGCTAAAGAGAAAGATAACCAGGCTTGTTAGTATTTTGTTGATTTTTCTCAGAAACCGATGGCCAATTTTTTTAATCAAATTTAATAAACTGTTTGTTTACTATCAAATGAATATAACTTTATTCGAAAATATTCATAGATTTTTAAGAAAATATTAAATGAATCTTACGAACCTTCTTCTGCCACACTTTTTGGTTCTTTGCGTTCCTTCTATTGATTTAGGTTAGTCACATTATTTATATATATATATAAAAAAACCGGTCAAGAGCGAGTCAGACTCGCACACCGAGGGTTACATACAAACTTGCGACATAAACAGCTATATCTTTTGATTACGTAGACTGAGAGGGTTGATTTCACAGCACAAAAGGGACTACAGAGTTGAGTATTTGGTTTTAAGTTCAACTCGATACTTCCACGCATTCCCGAGATAAATGGTCTAGACAGATAGATAGACAGACGGACAACAAAGTCAAGATCCAATAAGGGTACCGTTTTTCCTTTCTAGGTACGGACCTCTAAAAAATATATGAAAAGATCATTAAAAACATTTTGAATAAACCCACGACATACGTAGGTGCTCATAGTTATGGAAAAAGGAATAAATATATTTTTAAAACCTTTCGACTGCAATTATGTAAAAACCTATAATTATAATAACAAGCCCAAGATAATTCGTCGGAGCTGCCATGGCAATGTGTAACAAAGTAAACCATATTTACTTGATTTACTTGGTTTTTATTTAACAGGGTTTTTTTGCAGCGCCTTCTGGCGAATCAACACTGCAACGAACCATCACCAATTAATCCTAACAATCAATTCTTAATTCAACACTCAAAGAAAATTCTCTCAACAACTTACCCGTCAAATAAGGAACATTGCATGTTCGAAACGTAGATAAAACGAGATGCTGATTACCAGCGGGGAGGGATGTGTCTATTAACATGGACGGACTACTTTCTATCTTAAACTCGTCTTAACATACGTAGGTAATATATTTAGTTAATGATTCTTGAGGCATTCACGGAGATTTTTTTGCTGTTTGCAACATTGTACAGCCACGAGCAATAACATGTACCTATAGATGTACTCTTATCTATATATTCGTATCTATATAGGTACACTTACCAAAATTCAAAAGTTATTTTCTCGTGAGGGTTCCGTACCTCAAAAGGAAAAAAACTGAACCCTGATAAAATCACTTTGTTGTCCGTCTCTCGATCTGTCTTTTCGTCCAGACCCTTTATCTCGACAACGCGTCGAGGTATCGAGTTGAAATTAAAATTATAAACTCAAATCTGTAGTCCCTTTGTGCTGTGAAAAATCAACCCTCTAAATCTAAGCAGTCAAAAGATATGACTATTTATGTCGGAAGTTTATACGGAACTCTTGGTACGCGAGTCTGACACGCTTTTGACCGGGTACGCTGAACTTATTTCATAATAGGCTTCCAAAATACTAGTTTCGTGGAACCGTCAAACCTTTATCAATACAGTTAGAGAAAATGGGTTTTAAATTTCAATAAGTGTGTACATTTTATTAATCACGACTGTACGAGTACCTTGCAAGTACCTAGACTACTGAGCACAGTTGGTAAAAAGAGGTTTGTTGGTAAAAAGACATTTTCTAATAAAGATGTTTTGATTTAAGGATATTCAAGAATGAACACAGATTTTCAAAAGTAAATACTATGGACGACAAAAGCATCACCTCCCTTGCTTATACGAGAGCATAACATGCGCAATAAATAAATATCTTGGGACAACTCACACACGGCTATCTGATCCCAAGCTAAGCAGAGCTTGTGTTATGGTAACCAGACAACTAATATACATACTTATATAATTTATAAATACATACATATTATAGATAAATCACACCCAGACACAGAACAAACAATCATGCTCATCACACAAAGTTTGTCCTGGGTGGGAATCGAACCCACGACCTCCGGCTCAGCAGTCAGGGCCACTAACCACTAGACCAACAGACCCGTCAAATAGAATATACACCTAAGATAATAAAATTATAATACATTTTTTTTTAAGGAACTTACTCTTTAAATATTTATTTATATGGTAGTAGAAAACACTAAGTATGTCGTGTTAGAGTTAAAGGTTATCTTGTTGCATAAGTTGTGGTCTTTAAGGGACTTATAAAAGTGGCGTAATAGCTTTTAAGTAAAGTACACAGATTGCCACAAAATTGAACCTATGAAGTTCCATATTCAATCATTCAATATTCAAGCAAACTCAACATTGTTATTACAAGCACAGCAAACCGAATCGCCTTCAACCAGTTAACCACAATGACATTCAAACATTACCATTACAGCATGACTAAAGTACAATCAATTAATAAAAGTGCTGTTCTAATTTCGGCACACGTCCGGAAATGCGGGGATTCCTTACTACCGGACATATTTGTATCGGAGGCTGTGAACAGTTCTCACGACGTGACATGACACTGATGGTTACTGAGTCATGCCTTTGCCACTCTCTTCGAGATATTGCACATTAAGACATCGCCAAGTGATCTTGGCCTAGAAATACTGGGGATATTCTCAACGGAGGTTTTTTATGTTGTTAAGCTTCCAGGTTTAGTTGTAGGTTTTTAGGGTTGCGTTCCTCAAAAGGATAATAATGGAACCTTTATTGGATTAATTAATTGTTCGTCTGTCACCTTTTATCTCAACAACACCTGCAACTATCAATTGAAATTAAAACCACATACTTAAATTTAAAGTCCCTTTGTGGTGTGAAAAAAATCAACCCTCTAAGTCTGCGCAGTTCGTAGATATAGCTGTTTATGTGAAAAATTTGTACGGAACCGTCGGTGCGCGAGTTTGACTCGCTGTTAGCCGGTGTTTTTTAACTAGTTGGTTTTACCAATTTTTCTAAACGAATCGAAAATTCCAAAGATGTGAGAAGTGAAACATGATTTTCATAAAGGAGATTACAGATTTGATCGACGGCAAAACTTAACAAAGTTAATCAATAGCAATCGATCGCAATTTCGTTTCGTTTCACGTTTTTAATTCGACAGAATCAAATAAGCCTCATTTTTTTAAGTCATCTCAGACTTATTGCAGGAATCCTTAATGAACGAGGCGTTGAAGGAATTACATGATGAGTAAGAAAAACAGACCACACAACATACGTCTGAAAAATATTTCTGTGTCTAAGAACTAATGACGCTATAATATGGCGAAAATGATCATTCTATAATACCTTATATGGTGTACTAAGAACAAGTCATTGGGTTTTTTTTCCATACAGTGTACACGACTGGTTGACAAAATATCATTTAAATAAGCGTATCATTTGATTGCGTACATTTAGTTTTACTTTCCAGGAACTAATTTGTGAAGATGTGAAAAAACTCGGCTGGCAACAGTCATGTCACATAATTTACTACTACATGGCTACCTTGTAATACAAATAGTACCAAGTGGGCTTTTACTACTGATGCATGCTTTAATAAATGTATTGGACAAATGCAATTGAAACAGCTAGGAGCTGCCAATGTTAATACTCCATTGGACATGAGGTGGTCTAAAATGTATGTTATTATGCAATTATCAAGTGGCCATTTTAGGCCTCGGTTCCTGTATACCCTTTAGATGTTATAAACAAAGAAACCACATTGAGCTTAGTTTATTCTGTTCTCATTTACCGACTTCAAAAAAAGGAGGAGGTTTGACAGTATTTTTGTGTGTGTTTGTTACGCGATTGCTCCTCAGATTTATTTCGATTTTTTTTTCCTACTAATTTTGTTTTTGTTCATATGATTCTCCAATATGCCTTACTCATTTTTCACCATAGTATCAATTCTGTTTAATTAAACCACAATCTGTAGTTAAATCATTTTACCATTTTAATAAAAAATCCCGAATCCTACACGTAATTATGAGTAACATTATACCTTTACAACTGACCAGTAATTTTATCAGTGGCGTAAATCATAAAAAAACAGTAATTGTAAATCGTCTCGGTGTTTCCCAAATTTCTTTCATCATTGTTTCTAGTTCCGATACGCCAAGGTTACAACCGAATGAATGGAGTTCACTTAAATGTGAATCATGCTAAACAAGTGGAACGCGGACTGCAAAAGCGATGAGTAACGTGATCTTATTAACTGTTTGAGATACAAAATGTGAATCGGTCTGGAACCCTATAGACAAGACTGTAAATTAACAACAGAAGGTTTGTTCCCTAATGTACGTACTATTTAACACCACTGAGCCCAACCAATTTATGACTTTAATCAACCTTGAGGAGTACGAGGAACAGGGTATATAGTTCCTCAATACTCTATATAAAAGGCAGGATTTTTTGTCGACAGGCTTTTATTCTGGTTGTATTTTAAACACATTTTTTATGGATGGAAATCATCCATTTTTTTTAAGTTCCGAGGCCGGAAACCGGTATCTCTTTCGAACAACCCGCATCGCAACCCAGACAGTTTTGCGTTGCGGGTTGTTCGAAAGAGCTTTGCTGACAACTCTTTGAGACGCGCGTGGGAATCGAATACCATCGGCATGGCCTGTCCTGACTAGACGGAATGCCGGTGAGCTACCCATTGCGCACCATCCACTGATCCGCATCTAAGGTGGCCGGGAGTCGTCACGTCTCCCAAGACCGTTGGCTTGGTTTGAGGTTTTCCCTCAAATTTCCGGCCACCTTCTAAACTACCATAACTGCTTCGCAGTTCGAGGTGACTTATCGCCACTATTTCTGTTTATTAAGCGGAGTTTCCCCCTCGTGTAGTGCCTCCGCACGGCACACCTACAGGCGCGCGAGTGGCAATCCGGCAAGGAGGCTCGCCGCCTAGCCGAAGATCATGCGGTAGCCCCGGATCAGCCTAATGGCTGCCACGTTTTGGGGAGGATTCAGGTAGTGGGCGGCGCGCCGCCCTAAGGAACGCGCCTATATTTTAAAGCCTTATGTCGCGGATAACTTTACTAGTAAGATTCAGGGTTTTGATATTAATTCTTCATTTAATCATAGATGGCGCTGTAGTACTTGTTGTGTTATGTTACTGTGATATTTGGAGTTCCGCTACAGACCAAAAGTTTACTTTGCTGGGTTGAGTGATTAACTTAAAAATTTAATAAGATTTGCGAAAAAGAACTATAACCTCTCGAATCTTATCGATTTATTTTTCTCAATCGAAAATTCGCAGCAGTCTGCAAGGACTTCAAAAATTTTCATATTTGCTTTGGTTGTTAGAATAAGATCTTCTGTACCAATTTATTGTGTCATTTAATTTTATTACTGATTCATCATACACTTCCAGAATTTATTCCCGGATTTGGAAGCAGCTGTTAAAAATGACGAGGTGCCTAAAATGACGTTTTCCCTAAGGAGATAATTTTTTTATGCGGTTTAGGTTAACCGTATAGTTCGGTACGGACCCCTTCGGGGGCTCGACATTCAAACCTCCGCTGGCTCGGTACTGGCCCCGAAAGGGGTCGGACATTTAAGTCATATGACCTCCTCATTATTTTTGTAAATATTTTATTTTCTGGTTAATAAATAATATGGGTGTGCATTCATTAAGATAGTAGAATAAAAAACTCATATGTAAACGTCATTAGAAGTTCTTTAATTATTGTGGAAGTTTCTTAATTAAGTCTTATAAAATCCAAATGCGTAAAGTACGATCATCGCCATTTTGATGGCAGTGTAGGTCGACGCTAAAAATCATAAAAAGATAGGTTTTCGGACATTTAAACTTCACATTATTGGGCATGATTAACGTGTCCTTTTATTACGTAAAGAAATCATTCGTAATTGAACTTATATTAGTAGTGGTAATGATACATTTTGAAATCTAAAGTCGAAGTTTCGCGCCAATCGTGGTTGTTTACAGTTTTAATTCCACATTATATCATATATTCACGAATAGATTCTATAACAACTGACACAAATATCATTTCAAATATTATAAATAACATGACAATGCCCAGTTCTTGTCGTAATTTGCAATAATAGGACCAATAACACGGAATATTCATAACCACTACTAAATTCACTTTCGAAATTGACGTCCATTTCTTTTTTTTTTAATTTTGTGATGTGTAAATGCGATTATTTCAATCGATTATTTTCTAGTAAATCAATCAACTCGATAAATTAAATTAAGGAATATCAGAAATTGATAGATGAAAATAAAAATTAATTTTGTAATACGTGTAAAATACTATTAATATTGATTATAATATTTTTTACGACGCTAAAACCGATTCAACAACAAACAGTACAAACTGATCTATGGCTAAACTCGCGCCAATTTTATTTTCAGATAAAAATTCAAAAAAGGAATGCGCTCGCTGTTCAAATTTATATTAGAATGTTTATTTGCTATTTTATTAATAATTTGGTTTTGTACCTACTATTTGAATGTGAATTGCAAATAGAAATAAATAAGGTTGAATATAGAACGCGCCAATTATGATCTTCGTAAGCACATTAAAAAAATCAGCTATGATAAATTACATTTGTTCGACAAAATTGTTTGGTTGGATTGGTTATTTGAAAAGCGTATTCATTCTTGGAGTAAAAGCCTTGGGGTAAAAATGGCCTATAGAGGAAGAGCACAATTGAGATGGAAACACGACACCAAGAAAACTCCTGGTTCAAAATGAGTTCATTTTGAACCTGGATTTTTCTTGATGTCGTGTACCAGGGTTTTTTTTTTGGGTGGGAAATCGTCAAATAACTTCCCCCGCTCTGGGCAGAACGGGGGGAGTGTCAGACTAGTACTGACTAAAACCCACCCATGCTCCTTCTATTGCATAACCCTGACGCTCCCCCCCGCTTCGTTTAGAGCGGGGGAAGTGAGGCGCTCCTCAAACCAAGCCAGCCACCGCGGGAGACGTTACAGGCATCGGGCGTCGGGTGTCTATATCAATATTTTCGGACCCCGATGTGTGCGGAGTCCCTGTCCGTCTAAAACAAGGCTCTACTGCGGAGGCATGGCTTTCTAGGTGCGGTACGGTATGGTTGTGCCGGCTGGGCAGCCTGACTTGTTACCTACAGAATTAGCATGACCTCCTACAAAAATGGCCGCCATTTTCATTCATCGTCATTCAAGAAAACAGCCAAAATCTTTTACCGCTAAACCGCTTGACAGCAAAATGTTCCTCAAATCTTGGCGCATAAGAAAATAATTACAGCATTACAAAAAAGCACGTGACAAAATGTTGTTGTCTTTCTTTTCTTTTCGTTATCATAGATATTTGAACAACTATAATATCAATAGTAGAATAATATGCAATCTCCATAGGTTAAATGTATAATATATAAATAATAAATTCCTCAATGGTCCCAAAACTTTTTTTTAAAGTTTACTCCATTACGATTATCGATTAGGTTGAATGCAACTTTTTAATCGTAATGATGAAACTTAGATTTACGGTCAGCACTAAGAACTGTCATGTTGCAACACAGTTTTTAGTATTTTTTGTCGAGATTTGTATCGTGTTTTATTTTGAATTTATATCTAAAATGGCAAAAATAAGAATGCAGATGGAATGTCACTGTTTTTATTTTGGATTTCCGATTTTATTACCAAAGGGTTGTCTTGTGTATGTGCATTATTTCCAGTGTTTTTAAAGTACCAAATTTTTGGAAGGGTGTAATAATATGTATTTTACACACATTTTACAATAGATTGCCGCCGTTTTATCGACCTTATGAGGTTTTTGGAAATATAAACCTCAAACTTATCATATGAAACAGCCCCGGTGACTTATTTTTAATAACAAAATTGAATGCTGTAAATTGATGAAAAATCTTGAATTTCATGACAATACGCGCCACCCCACCGATTCAGCTGATGTGTCATGTGTCAAAATTCTGTCGTGCAGAGTGGTTAAAATTGACTAATTGAGTTGTAACCACAATCATCATAGTGCCCTTAATTTAATGTTGTTTTGTAGAGTTAGTCAGACGTTGTACCTATACCTAATAGATATGACAGGTGGCCTACAATGACGCTTTAAAGCAATATTATTTCGATCTTATTCCGGTGTTGGAAAGAGATGACGCTAGACGTCCAGGGCACGCCACAGTAGTGGCAATAACTCCCCTTTTTGGAGAATGGCTGAACTTAGACACTGCTGTGTCCTCGTAGAGGTGATCGTTGGCGGCGATCTCTCGCGTTCAGCCCTTGTTCAGTCCATGATCCGGAGCGAGAGCGATCGTGAAGCGGTCACCTCCTGCGATGCAGTTATGTTATAGCGACGGAGGTGACAGACGTTTAGGGAAGAGAACCTCAAACCAACCCAGCCGCCGCGGGCGATACCCGCCGTTTCTTTCCCACACTGAAAAGACGTCAATACAATATTTGCTATAAGACGCCATGGTAATTGAACTATTCAGTGTCCCGAATTTCCATGTAACTTGTATTTGAATTAAATGTGATATTTTTTTAGGTACAACAAACGCCGCTGTAGAGGCTGGCCAAGGCTGTCCGATATTTATTTTGCTAGAGCTTTGCGCACATGCTAGTTTCCAATAATTTAGAGAAGGCTCCGTAAATTTTTGGATACTAGCTGTCTTGCCAGGTTTCACTCGCGTCTTTATTTACTGCCCCACTGCCGTGGGTAGTAATGTGATTTTGTATAGCCTATGTTTCTTTCTGATAATGTAGCTTCCTATTAGTGACAAAATTGTTAACATAGGTTTAGTGGTTTTGGAGCCTATTCAATACAAACAAACAAATATATCTTCTTTATAATATTAACAGTTGTGTCCGGCGGCATGCCTTGCAATGCAATTTTCCGACCTACTACTATCTCCTTGTATTTTTAAGTGATCTGCTACCTAACTACTTATTTTTTTTCTTACATAACAACCTTCTCTTGACAATAAGTAACACAACAAGAAAGTAATTAGAGAGATTAGTACAGCCGTTCACGCGTGATGCCGTGACCAAGGGAAATAGGGATTTATTTTATATACTATATATATATATATACATGGCTGTCGGGGCAGAAGTGAAGAGTGTTGATTCGTAACTTTTCGTAAGGCTTACATTGGATAGTTTACATTTCTTAACAACTAGCTAGCAGGCAAAGAAACAACATTTAAGCTACTGCGGGCCTGTGGACGGTGAGCAATGGATAGCTCACCGTCCATCCATCTATTGACGACAGACCGTGTCGACGCGACGGCGTTAGTGTTCCACGCATGCCTCAAAGAGATGTCATCAAAGCAAAAGGGCCTGCCAGGGCCACCGCCTGGGCACGCCACAATAGTGGCGGTAAGTCCCCTCTTTGAGGAGTGGCTGGAGAGGCGTCATGGCGTCCTCACCTACCGCCTGATGCAGGTCCTCACCGGACATGGAAGTTTCGGGAGGTTTCTGCACATCATCAGGCGGGAGGTAACGCCCGGGTGTCACCATTGTGACGATCGCCCGGAGGACACGGTGGAGCACACAGTGGCGATCTGCCATGCTTAGGCAGAGCACCGCCGTGCCCTCGTGGAGGCGATCGGCGGCGGCGATCTCTCGCGTCCGGCCCTGGTTTAGGCTATGGTCCGGAGCGAGAGGGAATGGGAAGCGGTCACCTCCTTCTGCGAAGCAGTTATGCTAGCAAAGGAGGAGGCCGGGCGTTTGAGGGAGAGAACATCAGGCCAACCCAGCTGCCGCGGGAGACGCCCAGGGCGCCGGGCGCCGCGAGACAACTCCCGGCCACCGTAGATGCGGGCCTGTGGACGGCTGAACAATGGGTAGGTCACCGTCCGTCCGTCGATTGACGACGGCGCGTTCGTGTTTCACGCGCGCCTCAAAGAGAGTCAGCAAAGCAGAGGGGCTTGCCAGAGCCTCCGCCTGCCAGGGTTGCGGGTTGTTTGAAAGAGATACCGCGGCCCTGGAACGTAAAGGGCAATAAAAGGAACATGGGTGGGTTTTAGTCAGTACAAGTCTGACATGCCCCCGCTCCGCCCAGATTGGGGGAAGTCATTGGCTGATTTCCCACCCTGCTGGGGTTGTGGATTGTTCGAAAGAGATACCGCGGCCCCCGAACACAAAGGGCAAAAGTAGCTACCAAGTTCGAAGTTGATTACCCTTCAGCTTTCTGCCTTCCTTTTGAAGTATTTATCCACCTCAACATTCTCATTATTACGGCTGAGGAATAATCGAAAGACCTCACTGCTGTCATATAAATATGTAGGTTATGCAGAGTTGGTGCATTCGACATAGACTCATAGACCACTTCTGACTAACCAACCGGATAATGGTTATGACTAGACTGTGTGCCCATACAAACCCCATGGCCAAAAGTGCAAAAAATTTCAAGGAATCCTTTGATTCGTCATCCCATAGGTAGTGATGATCGCTCACATTCCTTCTCCATACACCATAAACTTCCCGTGTTCCACACACTGAACATAATGATTCATATATAATGTCATTATGAGTCACACAAGATTTTCACCAGTACCTTAACAGATCGCATTGTCAATTGGATTATATACCTAGTAGCATAATAATAAGGGCATTTTCATACTAGCACATTCGCGACCAGGCAGGTCGCGTGTCTTCGATACTTGTTACGTGAACGACGAAACCTCGGATTTTAAATATTTCACAGTGCAATGTCAATACTTGAAATACATACAGGAGATCAGAGAGGAGTACTCCTTATAATCACAATTCATAATACATTTTTAATAAGGACTTGCTGATTGACAATAAAACGTCAAATTGGTTCATTCAATTCAACTACATACATTTATTTGCGACAACGCGCATTAAGTCGGTAACGCGACCGCATTACTAAAACGTTTGTCATAGTGAGCACGACCCAATACATTATGAGCTCCGAACACACAATTGAACTTCATCAAATTGCCTTTTCGCCAATCATGGCCGCCGCACATCCATCCGCGCGTCATCGCTAGTGTAATCAGGTCCTTAAGTCTAGGATACGCAGACATATAACAGTAGTGTGATTCAGTGTATGCAAATACGTTGCTCAGCCGGGCCGTAGCCCATTGACTCCGTTGTTTGCTGAATGAGTGAGTATCGTAATGTTGGCTTGTTGTGCAATGCCATGCTAATTTTGTGTGTTCATGTCATATATTTTGGGATTGTTCGCGTATGAGCATATTGTATGTTTATAAAAAGTAAACTGAATGACTGTCCGAAATTGAATTAATTTATTCGTGATATGTTAAAATATAAGTTAGGGAAGTAATAATTGTCACATTCACCGTGTTCACTTTTCAAAACACTTTTGAAAAGTGTATTGCATCCAAAAACAATTGCTCCGTTCCAAATTCATTTTCTTTTTATAATCATAATAAAAAAGGAAACATGGAAAGCTAATCAATATGCTGGGGTTCACTTGGTACATTATAAGTTATAATACTGATAAAACAGATGTAACCAATAAATACGTATAACGTAAAACAATTATAAAGACTAAAATCCTAAAATATAACACCTTTTAAAAACAGCTTCAACGTTGACAAAAGGACTCCAAAGGACAACGCCTGCCAGTGAAAAGAGAAAATAAATAAATAGTGCGCGACAAGGTTCCCATAGCGGCGAGCGTTAGGCGTCAGTTTGTTCAGTCCGCGATAATTGACTCGTAATATTATGTCTCGTGTGAATACGTTGTCTCTTTAAGCTGAAGTTTATGGAGAAGAAAATCAGATGATCTGTCTGTATGAGAGAAGATGAAGGAGAGTTGGACTCATGTTTAAATTTTTATTTACATTCAATGTTGCTTGAAGATTTTATAATTTCTTAAAGCTTAGGTTACGGAGTTAACAATTATGGAGCCTGTAGGACTTAGCAAAACGTACAATGAAAGCCTTTCTGTTTCATAGCTTCTTTAAGTCACTCCAGGAAAATTTATAATAATTTGTATTTAAATGTTATTTTACCAATTTACCTTGTTAAATATACGGATTATAGGTAGACAATTTCTTTGAATTCAACTATAAGTAGCAGTTAATTTGTCGACAAGTTATTAACATGAATCTGGTCCACATTATCTAGTGCCACTAGATATGGTTTTAATCAAGATCTCATTGGTTCAAGATTTTCCAAATGATTTATGAACCTGATAACTCATTTTCGAGCACAAAAAGTTGTTAATTGTTCTAAATTCATACATACATTACCTGGTTCCAAGCCACAATATTATAAAACGCCACAACGAGAGTAAAGCAGCGTTCACAAGCTTGTATCTCCCACATTCGTCCATGTTTGTTCGACGTCGATGACTGTTGAGTTAGGCTGCCGTGTGCTATTTCTGTGTTACCGATTTTTTCCGTGTTTGTCTTCGTTTGGCACATTTAAGTCGGAAGACCACCGACTAACGTTACAACTTGATCCGATGATTTGTCACTATTTTAACGACCGGTTCTGCTATTTTTGTTCAAAAATCTTTTTCTTTTTTTTATTTAAAGTGGAGTCTCTTTTACTGCGTTCTCTTTTCTTAAGCTCTATTTCACCTCCTGAAATCGAATTGCTGTTAATAAAGATTAACATTTAATGTGAAGAGTTAAAAAAGGCAGGTACATTTTTAAAGAAAATCTTTATTACAAACATTTAGGTACAGTCAGCAAAAAAAAATAACTTCGAATCTCCTCAGATAAAGTTGTTTTTTTTTTTTATTAGAATTGATAGACATCTTCAGCTCAAATAGAATTTATTTAATGAGCTGTTTGTTGTCTACAGAATAAATTTAACTGTATTTGAAATTATTCATGAATTTTAGAAGAAAATTTCCACTGTATCTGATGAGCTTGGTTTCGTATATCTTTTGCTGACTGTCGCTTTTACTGTGATGTCAGTGTTCTCATCGTTAACTTGGTCTGCATTTACTTGGTAGATCTTCACTAAGTGAGGTCTCTCAATCTATAAAAAAATAATCGTATTTAGAAAAACAAATATATTAATGACTACAACCTGTATGTTACATTCGGCTAGTGCTATTTCTAATTAATATCCATTTATCCGATATTTTTAACAATCATGTGAAAGTATTTCAAAATTACATTAAAAACCGCAAGTGAACGTATCCGGAAGGTAATAAGATACTATAACTATGATGTCCGTATTGTTAGGACAAATACAGCACGACGGCTAAATGATCTGTTTGTAAGTGTATCGAGTTACGTGTGCGCACCGCCACATGAATGAAATGTACCGGAAAAGTGGGCTTCCATATATTGTTGAATAATTCTTTTATTTGGTTGAAAATTGTTATCTATTTATTTTATTGTTTATAATTTGTAACAATCGGTAGGTACCTACAGTTGTTTTAGTTCATAACTTAATTTGTATTTCTTTGTTGCATTCCTTCTTTAACGTGAAGCTCGCTTTTTTCTCAAACAAAGGAATGATCCAAACTTCAATTAATATAATTCCAAAAGGAATTTTATCAAACATTCAGTCATTAACTTTAAAAATGTCGTTAACCTTTTCAAACATTCTAATAACGACAAAACTAGAGGACCCGGTCCTTAATCACTTAAAAACAAAAAAGTTTCGATCCCAGCTTATCGTATCATATCTAACATCAATGTATAACAAACATACGTTCAAACATCCGAGGACACCGCAAAACACTACCCACGGAGGAATGTCGCGTAGGTCAAATAAAAGAATTCGGTCCTTTAACAATAACATAATCGGATGCGCCGGCGCCGCAACGGCGATCGCTTAGCACAATGCCACGAAAAATATTATAAAAGACATACCTATAGACGTGTGAAATCATGGCGACACCGAACACACAAAAAAAGTTATCGAAAAAATATTCAAAAGTTTTCGTTCGAGAACTGTTTTTTTTTCTTTGATCGGCGATTAATTTTATATTGATTGGATGTTTTACGCTTGTTAGAAAGATTTTTATAAGTGGCCTGATAGTAGCGCCTTTTTAAGTTTTGAATGTGGAGCTATATCACTCACTAATAAAGCAATTTGAGGCATCCTTTCAAGCTATAAAAGGTTTTATTGTAAAAGTTAAATATTGTTTTACAATAACGATATGAGAATTTTGCATAAATTAAAAGTTCGATAACTTTTTATAGAAAAGACACCGACATTTTATGGAACTGCTTCATAGCAAAAATTTAAAACTTGAATCTTATTACCAAGTAATTATTTTTTTTATAAATAAAGATATATTAAGTAGTTGCACAACTCTAATTATGTGACTGAACACCTTTTCAAAAAACATGCCCCCATTTTCACACTTTCTCATCATGGCTAAAAAAAGGTTTTTTCAAACATCCTAAACAAATTTAAAAGAGTCGTAATTCATAAAGCTTATCAACAAACGAACCGCTAAAACTGACCACCGTAACGAAAATGGCGATTCAAGAGACGAACCGTTCCAAAATTAATTGGACATAATTAATAAAGCGTCTAAAACAAACTCCTCCCAGCCTTCCGACCGATCTTGCATGTTAGATTATTTTATTTCTTTTTACCAACATAAAAATACTACTCAAGAAATTTAACCACACCTTTGTATTAATTACACAAGGTTGCATTTCCAATGGCTGGTGTGGCAGTTGACGGTAAATGTAAATTTATCACGGTGTGTATCTAAGGTTTTTTTGTTACAGCATTCCATACAAAACGTGTGTTGTAAAGAGCCCCCGACGATACCACCCATTCATAAGGACAGTGGTGACCTATTGAGATTTGAGACCGATAGCGTGTTGTGGACATGGCTCGGTCTTATTAATAAATAGTATCTTATTTTTATATGAGAATATTTCACGTACAATATCTAAAGATGGAAAAGCGCTTCTGTAAAACAGTTTCCCTAATATTTTCTGATGTGTTCTGAAAAGTAAATGAATTCAAACAAAATATTTTGATTGCTGCTGCTATGACTACATTAAATAATTTGAAAACAGTCTGTGAACCTGTGAAAATAAAAAAGAAAATGCACAAGTAGAGGAATGCGAAAATCGTCCTTTAAATGTGGAAAAATCGGACAACCTTTCTAGAATACGAATGTATATAAAAAATAACACTTGTTACTTGTCACAAGTCATTGAAGGTCTGTCTTGTCCACTTTAGTTCTTTCGCACAAAGGCCCACACGCGCGTCTCATGCAGCCTCTTGTAAACTCGACTTTGGGCTTGAACGACACTTGGTCCTTTTGTTGTGTGTCCTTGACGAAACAAATTTACGATAGCACCTCGCTCTCACATAATGAGCGTCAGCACAGCTATTAACACCTTTCGGTGCTCAATGAAGATGTACGGAAATCGCAAAATTGACGAAAAAATGGTTCGAGAAAATTTGGGTAGAACAATAAAGTTAGAAGACGAGTATGCGCTTATACACGTGTTCTAAAGAATATTAAAACTTTAGGAGAATATAAAAATAACAAACTTTCGATTTTTAACCGACTTCAAAAAAAGGAGAAGGTTCTATGTTCGAACATTTTTTTTTTGCAGCAGTATTATGTCTGTAGTCTGACTATCTCTTTGATTACTTCTGAAGCTGACTGGCTAACAAAGCCATAGCAGCATGGACCCTAGTGCTTGCAGGTCTTCAATTAATAAGTCTTGTCTTCATTAATGTTCAATCAATGCGACATCATTAAGGTGTTTGTTTCAAGATATTCTGTAAATTTTCGGGTATAATAAAGGTAAATTCTGATACACAGAGTAATCGACAATGATTTTGAAGTGTCAAACTGTGTCTTATTTAAAGTACCAAATAAACTACTACTTCATCAGTTCCACATATCGAAGCGTATAATTAGCAAATAGCCCAACACCAAACCATCAACATGAGCCAACTCCCCTGACAATAAATCCACTAACATTTATGATTTTTAAAAGATTTCCAACATTCGAACGAACATGAAAAAATTAACAATTTATGGTCTCTTCACCCCCGCTGTAACCATTCAAAGCCCAATAATTGTATATTCTTTTACAGTAGTGTGCCGTTTATTTTGTATGGCCGATGAAGGCCGCAAAAAAAGCATTCAACTAAAATCACAGGCGCCTTTAATCACCGCTATTGAGATCTATCCAGGGATCAAAGCTGGAGCGGCGCCGTAACGAAATAGGCTCTCAAAATATTGACATAAGGTCCAATTTACATGCACGATTGGACACGCTTTTTTGCTCAGCAGCGGATGCTCGTGTCAAACGCTTTAGTATTTTGAGTTTGTTTTGAAAATTCTTTTATCTGATGTATTTGCTGTTTCTATTGTTGGTGGTGCTTCATCTGCTACGGGGGCGATTTGTTGAGGGGGCGGTATGCTTGCTGAAAATGCTTACTGGCAATAATTTAGACGTCAAATAAGGTTTTTGTGCGGTTCGGGTGACGTGGCGATCATTTCAGTTTTATTTATGACTTTGGCAGGATATCGCACAATATGCGGAGGAATTCGCGGCGGCTTTGATGCCGATGTGCCGAGGCGCGTTGGTGGCATTTCCGTTATTGTATAAAGGCTCTTTTATAGGTAAAATGGTAATGCACGAAAACTTTTGGCAAACAATACTTGCTTCTGTAAGTTTGTGTGTAATGGTGCGCATATTAATGGTGTTTGTTTTAACGCATCATTTGTGTTGAATCTTAATATTTTGGCGTTAATATTTTTGGTTACAAACAAATTGCTGTATGTGTGTATGTTCGCGCACAGCGAGTGAATGCATGCTTTCTTATCGTGCGTAGGAAAGACTTCAACGAGCGCATGTGCCTTGCTTTAACTGAAAATTATTGACGAAACAGCTTCATTTTGAAATTTTCTTTTAAACCCTTAACTTTTGTTTCATTAGGTACCCATAATATGATACGGTATTTTTTCTATATGATCCTAATCACACAGTTCTACAAAAATAAATAAAGGTGGAAAATCTAACTTTTTTTTTATTTTGTATATGTAGTTTCATAATTTAACTCCAATAAACAGCAATTTATTCATAAGCTATCATTTCAATTCGTCATATGCACCTGGTAATCATCTTAACACCCATATGTCACGAAGAGATTTAATCTCATTACTGTTCACGTATAGGCAGGGTGCACACGAACAATTGGCGACGCACGACTGGACAGCTGTCGGTCGCATGCGTTCGACAGGTGTGCACACCGCTTTATAGGAAAGATAGAAGGATCTTTAAGGCTTAATCTGTTTTTTTTTAAGTGATTTAGTCGTTTTAATTAGTAAATTACGAACATACTTTTTATATGCTGGCTGACCATGAGGTTAAAGCTTTTTTTTTTCGGTTGGGAAATCAACCAATGACTTCCCCCGCTCTGGGCGGAGCGGGGGGTATGTCAGACTTTTACTGTCTAAAACCTACCCATGTTCCTTTTATTGCCACGTATTCTACGTTCCGGGGCCGCGGTATCTCTTTCGAACAACCCGCAACCCCGGCAGGCGGAGGCTCTGGCAAGCCCGTCTGCTTTGCTGACATCTCTTTGAGGCGCGCGTGAAACACGAACGCGCCGTCGACACGGCATGAAGTTTAGGCTTCGATTCGCAGACAAGCTGTTATTGGGTTTTTTTCATCAGGAATTTCCAATGGCAGCCATGGCGTCCAGATTTGTTTATTAACATAAACCAAACAAAAAATCTGGACAAAAGAGCAAGCCTATTGGTTTGCTCTTATTTTACATGGGCTTTGAAAATATAACTGATGAGATCAACGCCGCCGATCGCCTCTACGAGGGCACGGCGCGACGGTGCTCCGCCCAAGCTGGGCAGACTGCCACTGTGTGCTCCACCATGTCCTCCGGGCGATCATCACAATAGTGACACCCGGGCGTTTCCTCCCGCTCGATTATGTGCGGGGACCTCCCGAAGCTTCTCTGTCTGGTGTAGACCTGCGCTAGGCGATAGGTGCGCCCGGCGCCTTTCCAGCCACTCCTCAAAGAGGGGACTTACCGCCACAATTGTGGTGTACCCTAACCAGTATGTCTGAGCGATATTTTAAGCCAAGTTAGAGGCCCACATGCAGCATAAAACCTCTGACACCAAGTTAGGCAATAACCAGACGACAAAGCAAAACAGCTCTATCTGACGTTTTGGGGATAAAAGGCGTGATGTGGCATGAAGTGTGGTATGTATTTGTCATTGTGTATGTGCTTAGTTGAAATTTCAAAAGAAGTCGAAATTAATCAATAAATATAACCGCCATTTCCTTCCTCCAATGACGAATCCGTTTTTATATTTAATTGGGGAAAGCCAACCCAGCTCATAATCTTATCAGCATTTTGGTACCTACTAAAAACACATTCACTTTAAATACTCCCAAAATCAATACTCTTGTCGGTACCTAAAAAAAAACTTATACTTATGTATATTCAATGTAACAACACTACACAGGAGTATACATAAGAAAATGTTTACCTATAATTAAATAACTGCAAAGTTTCCTGTTTTTTTTTTAGATTCATATGTTTTTATTGATATCTCAATTTCACTAAAGCGCGTCCAAGCACATGCCATGCAATATATTTTATGCTTACATTTTCTTACTTCCCACGAAACCAATTTTAGCAGTCTTTCCGCATAGACTTATAATCATAAAACCACAAAACAAAAGGGCATCTCTCAAAAATATCATGTTACTGCGCCGATAAAACCCCTGTCCAAATATTTAGTATCATAAAACCAATTCAAATATAATATATAGTACAATCGGCACACCGCATTTGTATTCATATAGAATATAAGTTATAAAAAGATTATGGTCGTCATTTTAACTTCTTTTGTTAAAAATTAAAAGGCGAGCGCTCGTTTAAGGCACACGTCACGTATGAACACGTTATAAACTGTGCCTTCAATAAATTAAAAGTGTGCGTTTAATGTTAGATATCATTTATACGACGAGACGGTAAAAAAGGCAACAACCTTGCCCCAAGATTTCTGAAGTAAAGGTTTAGAATTTAGACTCGGAAACTTTAAACGAAATAGAATATTTCTACGACTCCCGCCAAATACTCAATCAGCCACATAATTTAATATATTTACATATGAAAAAGCATCGCCAATAAAATACAAAAATCGATTCCGATACACCATAAAAAGGACATCAAAATCAATTTACGATGCGACACGAAATAACTCCCGATAGTCATAACAGAGGGTGCTATTTGACAAAAATGCATCATAATCCTAAACGCCACTTGTCATACGAACTCTATAATATTATGACAATAAAAAAGTATTCATTGAGACAATAGTGAGGGTTTGAGCCCACAATAAATTCTGACGCGGTCCATTTATCACGCGAGATAATAATCGAGGAGGTTATACCGTGCACAAGGAACGAAATACTTTAGAGGTTTATTCACCCACTTCTGTCAAATTTATACGGCTAATTAAGTTGTTTGGGCTGGAATTTCTAATCTTTGTAATCGCTTGTAAGTGATGTTATTACTTAATTATTTTTGTTAGATATCACTGTGCAGATAATTTTTAATTTATCATCTCGTATAATTACAACATAGTCAATCATTTGAATACCTATAATCCTACATACACATAAAATAAATTTAAATAAATTATTTCACCCCTCGCTGCAAAACCCCTACGTGTGAGCCCAGTAATTGGCTCAACAAATCGAGTACAATGTTCACCGCCGAAGCGTCAACCAATCAGCGGCTCGAGCTTCAACGTGCGGCTCCTTTCACACGGGGCGAAATCCATTTAGTGAACACCAAATTATTCGATCTATTATCGTTGTACGAATATGTTTATTTATGGAACATATATCTTACCACACCCGTTTTTATTGGCAATAAAGTATGAAATTGTGTATTAGGAAGCCTTTCACATCGCTGTTTCATATCAACGGAGGATATAACTCGAGATTTAGTTTTAACTGGTGTTTTGTGTCCGACCGAAATGTTCAAACGTGATGTTTTTATGGAAACGTATGTTATTGCGTGAGTTCGGTTCGTTCAGTTTATAGCTTTTAGCCACTTTGTGTTCAAAAGTATGTTGTGAAAAATATATTTTAAAATGGGTTTTTAGTACTATTTATATCGTAGTGACCTTTTTTGTAACCGCAACTTACATACGTTTGCGGAATCGAAAGTTTTGTCTACTTTGAGAATAATGTTTTAAGTATTTTTATTTATCATATTATAATTAAATTATTATTTATTAATTAATAATTATTTTTGTTTTATATGGTAAATCAATAACTGCATTCAATCAATGTTGTGTATTTTCCAATGGAACTTGCGGTTCAAATATTAAATTATCGAAAGAAACTACCTTAATTTTGTTATGCCAAAAGTCTCATAGAACTTATATCAAAATACGACTATCCGTAAGCAAAACGAGTCGTTTTTGTTTATTGGAACGGGGCATAAATCAATAACTTAACCGACAAAAATAATAGATTCACTAACCACATGGGTGGTTTATGCATATATTATTTGTTTAATGTATGTTTTACAATTATTATTATTCAAACCCATTCTACACTTCCTACTTTAATCAAACTTGTCTCACATCCAATGGTTCATAAATTCATAAAATTCAACTGGACAATATTAAACGTAATATAATATGAGTATGTATGGCCATCAGTTCTTTTTCAAATTGACCATTTTACAATCTTACTACTCTATCGTGGCGCTATTAAATAATAACTGCTACTATTTACCGCAGAGTGTGGCAAAAAACTGCTTTTATGAGTAGACGGCAATCTCAGGCAAAAAGCTTGACCTTTTCAGGATTAATGGTACAATATCAAATTCAAACCATTTTCAAATTGTTACTTATAAACTTACGACATAAACGGTCATATCTTTTGACGTAAACTTAGAAGGTTATTTTTTTCGAAACACAAAGGATTCACTAATTTGAGTATATGGTTTTAATCGATACTTCTTACATGCATTCCCGAGATAAATGGTATTGACAGACAGACAGACACACGGACAAGAAAGTGATCCAATAAAGGTTCCTTTTTTTTCCATTTGAGGTACGGAGGCATAAAAATAAAACAAATGTAAATGTGCTAAAGTCCAGCTTATTTAATTTGAAATAGTAACACTAATTACAGCATTATAAGCTATTTCTTCTTTCAAATGACTTCACTACAGACAGGTTTGTGGTAAAATGTCCTCAAAGCCAGTTGCCCAATAGTAAACCCTCTCACAGCCATCTTGACCTTAGATTTAATAACTTAGATAATCTATGAATAGTCTAGTTTTTGTCTACCGACGTCTTATATGTTACATTTGTTCGACTTATGGGGTCAATGATGGAAGCTCTATTTTTAGTTTCGATTCGAGTGAAAACGAAACGAAACGTTGTTTTCTAAGAGTTGAAACACATTCATTTACGAAATCAAATAGAACCTACAAAGAAACCTATAATTATGTAAACTGTAACGAATTTTATAAAATTTCGTTTTAAACAAAACGTCGAAAATATTAACATTATTTTTAAAAGTCTTACAAAATGTAGATTTCCCTTCAATCAGTGCTGACTGCCTATCCAAAGACGCTTTATATGTAGACATTAGAATTGACTCATAGAACATTCATATTACATAAAATACATAGCATACGCCTCCAATAAATCCCCGTGACACACAAAGCTTGCCGCTCTAATTTCGCCAAAAGCAGACGCCGCTAATATCTCAATTTCAAGAACGGACCTACGTCTGAGGGCAAACACACCGCCCATTAGAACCCCACGGTCCAGCTGCTCACGAATCGTCACTTAATTGCACTACCTAAGTGCAATAAATTAATTACGTGACAACAAAACTGTGAGAAGGTCCACAGGAGACGAAGCAAGGTAGCCCCCCGCTGTTTGAAGACCTCACGAGAACACACTGTCGCATCACACCGCTTTGTCCACCTAAATTCGCCTTCCCTTTTCGCCTGTCGAGTTTGTGAGCAACAAAAAAGAGATGAGCAATCGTCGGCGAAGCCTTTGCTCCTCGCTCATCATTTTTCACGTCTCATTCAATAACTCGATGCATAGTCGCCGAGATAGTGATCGAGTTTTGAAATATTTCGATGGGAGAGCGTTACATTCCCAAGGATATGGTGTTACTTTGCGTGCGGAATGTTTGTACCTACTTGTATTGTGCTGGACTCAGGCGAGCTTAAAAGAATGGTTGGTGTAACGTTGCATGTATGTTCAGTTTTATATTCGGAATGCAACTGTAAAAGGGTTCTGTATCTATTGAAAATATACACAATTAAATGAAATGCCAAACTAATTTGTTTTCAGTCACTTTTATTTATCCTTAGGGCTGATTTTTCAATAGTCAGATAACTTTTATCGGATGAATAAAAATAGCGGTTTGACATATTTTCCATAGATAAGCTGTCAAACCGCCATTTAAATTCCTCAGATAAAATTTATCTGACTTATGAAAAATCAGCCCTTAGGAATGAATTGTAATTATACTAGTATTTCTAAGGGCGTTCGCGTAGTTTCAAGCGAAACTATCACGGATAAACTGAAATTAGTGCGAGTGTTGATGACCGTTTTGACCTGTTTTAAAAATAGTAACTGTATATGAGTACATACACATTAAATTCGATGTATGTTCTGTAATGTCAACCGAACAGCTTTTACGTAAACTCAAGCCAAAAACACTGTCTTATGTGCTGTGTGTTACTGCCGTACGTAATGTAAAGTTGTACTATAAAAAAATAAAGACTGCAATAAAATTAATCTATTCCTTAGGTAAAGCTTGCCTCGCATAAAATGGAAAAACGCAAAGACGAAGAACGTTGTTTAAAATGTCAGCATCACAAAACGGATCTCACGTTTACATAAAGACGATCACAACTAGTGTAACAAGCATTGAACAAGTGAAATAAATCGGAAAATCCATTTACCACATCTAAATCGTTCAATGAAACTCCCAAAACAATTCTATTTGCATCACTGGGCACGTTTATAACGCGTTCAGAAGCGTCAAAGCGTTGCAAGTCCCGTATAATGTAATTTAATTCTATGCAGCTTACAAACCCTTTGCAACAAAGAGTCCCAGAACACTTTGTTTGCTATTGTCGGCTACTTTACAGATTACATTCATTGTAATACATAATAGTTAGGAAGCAGGTACAGTTATATTCATTGAGTGGTCTTGCACAGATGTTTATCAGAGAAACAATGCCGTAAGTTTTGCAAACTGACAGTTTTTCGAGGTTTCCCTTATCTGTGTATCTTGGTAGTTTGTCGCTTTGAGCCGCCGCGGTTTGCACCTATTTGTTGAAACGAGTGTTATCTCGCAGATTAAGGATGGTGGGTTTGGTTTTAATTTTTCTAGAGTTGGGCGTGTGAATGGTTTAGTGAATGAGCAGCTAATGACGACAGAGATCGATATCTTTGATTGTTTTTGAGGGTTTTTTTATGCGAAACTGTAGAGTAATACTGATTGGTTTGACTTACAGAACAGGTGGATACTTGTTGATGTTAAGAATCGCTGCCAATGTTGAGAAGAAGTGGGATTAAACAAAATAGTAGGACTATAAACTAAGCCTGGGTCTGTAGTTTTTTAGAACTCGGGTGGAGTTCTGCTCCAAAACTCGTTTATAAAGATATACCTAATGTCAAAGTGTTTGTGCCTTTACTTACCTTTAATTTGATTGCCATATTTTTCACAAGAATTTAATACCTAAATTATTATTTTAAACTGACTTCAAAAAAGGGAGTTTCTCAATATCACTGTTTTTTTTTGTTTTTTTGTTACGCGATTTTTCCGTCGATTATCGACCGATTTTCAAAATGCTTTTCATAATCGCAGGGGTCCCATATCAGAGGGGCCTACCGGGGTTGCAGGTTGTTCGAAAGAGATACCGCGGCCCCGGAACATAAAGGGCAATAGAAAGAACATGGGTGGGTTTTAGGCAGTACAAGTTTGACTCTCCCCCGGGAAAGTTATTTTCCATCCGCAAAAAAATGGGGTCCCATATGAAGTTTATATATATTGCTTGTTTAATTAATGAGTTATCAAGTTAATACATTGTTTTTTTCTAACCTTTTAGTAGCAATGAAAAAAGAATACTCATAAGAATTTTTAATTTTTTGGGAAGTCGGTTTTTTAAATGAGTAAAGTATGGATTTAGGACTTTATTTAAACCACAGCTAAAAATAAACTTAATAAAAGGTAATCTGTTTTTAGGGTGTGCTTTATTTGAGGAATTAGTTTTGGTAATTATCCTACAAGTTATTTCCTGCTTAATACGAGAACTCCAGGTATTATAGAAGTGGTTGTCATTGTAGCAATAGTTACTGCAGATGATTTTGTAAAACAGTTGCATCTTGTAACAGCGTGTCGTAAATTATAAAAAAAAAACCTTGCGGGGACACTAGGAATTTCTCTTGTATTTGGGTGCATTTACAAACACTTAAACTCACATACACAAACAGCCAGACCCGGAACAACTATCTGTAAGCCATACAAATATTATGATCCGTGCGAGGATCGAACCCGCAACACGCAGCACGGCAGTCGATCGCGCAACCACTGCGCCAATCGTGTCGTGTGTTTTAAATTATATGATTTTTAATGTTATTTTGTTATTATTAGACTTCTGATTTAATATTTTACCAGCTGTAAAATTATTTAATAGTAATGAGGCTAGCAGACTGTTCAAAAAGGCGAACATCTTGTGAACGTGAACATTATCATGATACAATTGCAAGCCAAGCTTTAATGATTTTAAAATAATACCGCCACTCATTTAAAACAAAAAAAAATAATGCACACAGTTTCCCAGATACATAAATAGAAAGATTAATCGTTTATTTGATGCAACAACAAAAGACAATATAAGTAATCCAACGTATGAAACTCACTACCACCCTAACCCACACCACACACACCACCCTCACTCATACCATACACCACCCTCACCCACACCACGCAACAACCCTCCACCTACACCACTATCTCTGTGATCTTACAAGATCTAACCAATAATGATTTTTTGTTGCTATGCTTATTTTCATCCATCACTCATCATTCTGAAATGGTTAAACTCAAAGCATTTATTTCAATTAGACCATTACAGACTCTATTGTCATAGTCACAAGACATAATAATTTGTGAAAGTACTGTAGTTGCCTATTCCAAAACATTGATCTCTCCACCACCCTAACCCACACCACACACACCACCCTCACTCATACCATACACCACCCTCACCCACACCACGCAACAACCCTCCACCTACACCACTATCTCTGTGATCTTACAAGATCTAACCAATAATGATTTTTTGTTGCTATGCTTATTTTCATCCATCACTCATCATTCTGAAATGGTTAAACTCAAAGCATTTATTTCAATTAGACCATTACAGACTCTATTGTCATAGTCACAAGACATAATAATTTGTGAAAGTACTGTAGTTGCCTATTCCAAAACATTGATCTCTATGGAGAAGATGGACAAGAAACTTCATGGCCACTGAAAATCATGGTTACATTATTCATGTTGATATTTAATATATGTATTTGTAAATGTTTGTGATACTTTGCATGTTGAATGTTTATTTTTTTGAAGTTATACTTCTTTTGGCGCGATGGAGAAAAATGATGAGAGTGATTTGCGCGCGCACAGCGACATCGTGAAGTTAGTTATAGGTGTTCTAGTAACTATGTTCATTATATTCTAGTATTTTTATATATAAAATACGTGTTTCATAATAAATATTCTTTTGGTGTTTTTATTAAGCTATTGCATAGGCGAAATTTGGAAATGGATGGGTTACCACAGTGGGCCAGGTTAAGCAACCTCACCAAGGTTTGGAAATGGATGGGTTACCACACGGGGGCAGGTTAAGCAACCCTTGCCGAGGTTTGGAAATGGATGGGTTACCACAGTGGGCCAGGTTAAGCAACCCTCACCAAGGTTTGGAAATGGATGGGTTACCACAGGGGGCCAGGTTAAGCAACCCTTGCCAAAGTTTGGAAATGGATGGGTTACCACAGGGGGCCAGGTTAAGCAATTCTTGCCGAGGTTTGGAAATGGATGGGTTACCACAGAGGGCCAGGTTAAGCAACCCTTGCCGAGGTTTGGATATGGATGGGTTAGCACAGGGGCCAAGTTAAGCAACCGTTGCCAAAGTTTGGAAATGGATGGGTTACCCCAGGGGGCTAGGATTTTTTCTTTACACCAAAGAAGTATAACTTCTAACGCGTGTACACAAGTACACACATCCCTTTTTTTTTTTGTTATTTTGTTGCTCGTCGTAATTTGCGACTAATAAATGTTTTTGAGCGTCCAAAGTAAAAGCAAAAATAAGAATAATACTGTTTTCTGTAGCATGGTGCGGGTGACATTAGTAAAATCATTGCTCTCCAATCTGGAACTTTATCTCGGACTACCAACAGACATGTTTAGTGATAGGATGTATTATTATGAAGCGCTTAGCATATCTTTTCATCTAATGTCACCGGGTACCATGCTACAGCGAAAATAGTAACCTACTAATATAATAAATGCGAATGTTTGTGAGGATGTATGGACGGCTGAACGGCTGAACGGATCTTGCTGAAATTTAGCACAGAGGTAGATTATAGTCTGGAATAACATATAGGGTAACACACGGGCGAAGTTGCGGGCCCCAGCTAATAATTAATAAATGAATAAAAATAAACCGTGGCAGCTGAAAGATAACCAGTCACAACTGACAGCGCCCGGTGATAAAAATTAGGCATGGATCAGCCCCATTCAGCTCAATCATTTTGATTATTATACTATACTTCATGGGAGGCCAATTTTCCAAAGCAGAACCGATTTTTTGATGACTTAAATTCACACATAAACATGTTTGCTAAAATATGAAAATTAGGGCGGCATCGCATCTTTAATCCGTAAAGAAATCCACCCACATCCGGTGGCGCTTGGGAATATTTAACAATTTGAAGTTAACGAATGGTTTATTATCCCGCGGTAAGACATGAAAAGGCGCCGGCGATTTAGAGCTTTGAGCAGGGCTGGACTAAGGACGCGAGATTATTGATGCATTTACTTCATTTCTTATTAGAACCTGAGAAATTCAAAACAAACATTTCATTATTATCTACTAATGTTAAAAGTATTTGAAACAATAACTTCTTAAGCTCTAAATTCAAAGAACTTTAAATTAATTTGTAATGTTTAAAAAGTAGGTATATTATTAATAATAATAATAAGAGATTAGAAGACCTGCTTTTTACTTCTATGTCTACTCTCTGTCATACTAATACCAACAAAATAAGTTAGTAACAATAACATTTTTTTCTAACAAAATTTTCAAATCCGTCTCTGCCTGTTACGATGAGATAAGTCGTAAATCCACCGCTATTTAGTGGGTTGCTGTGGTAACAGATTATTTGCCATTTTTTTGGCCAAACATGTTTTGTTTTTTGTAAAGTACCTATTATCAGTTATTAAGTACTAAACTTGTAGTTTTACACTACAAGTTTAGTACTTAATAACTGATTAGTAACGAATAGCTTCTATTTACTATTGCATATATGTATCTGCATATACTATCAATTTCTTACAAGTTATTTTTAAAGCTTCAAGTACTAATTAAAGGTCTCAGCACACATATGGGATCGGAAAGGGATCGTCACCGTATCGCCTCGAGCCGTTCAGAATGGTTTGTATTAAACTCCCTACTGCAACGCACACTAATCGGAATAATAACGTAATCGCCTCGCCTCGGAACAGGCTCCGAACTTTAATTCCCGCGCTTACGGCTCATCGTCCCCGCGCTTACGTTTCTCCGTACCCGAGCTCACATCTCTTCGTCCACCCTTTCATAATTCAAACTGATCTGGTGCCAACCAGGTCAGCCAGGGGGCGGCGAGGCGTAAGCGCGGTGTCGCCTAGCCGTAGCCGAGTTGACGTACAGGCGCTGCTGATACGCTTTCGTTACGTGCATACGGTAGGTTGACGCCTGGTTGACAGCGAGGCGAAAGGCGTTACGGTTACGATCCCTTTCCGATCCCATATGTGTGCTGAGACCCTTAAAGTTAGGGCCTATGCACACCACGTTTTTTAAAGGCGCCGTCGACGCGCGTTTGTAGCGATACAGACGCGATACGCACGCAAGTCAGACGCAGCCTGTAGACCTTTGCACACCTGTATAAATACAGACGCGCGTGTGTAGCGATACAGACGCGATGCAAACGCGCGTGTGTAGCGATACAGACGCGATGCAAACGCGCGTGTGTGGCGATACAGACGCGATGCAAACGACGAATAATCCGGCAATCGTGAATTACACAATATTGGCCGGTTTTGAATTTCAGTTATGAAGTTTTCTGTGTCGAAAGGCTCCATTTTTTTGTTCCAAAGGGGTGCGGTGCACCAAATCGCTCGATTGCTACTAGCGTAGATTCACACTTCCCTTTCCCTCGTTGCGTTTGTATCGATACAGACGCGCCGGTGACGCGCGTTTGTATCGATACACACGCGCCGGTGCCGCGCGTTTGTATCGATACAAACGACAACAAACTGCTCTGCAGGATAAAAATGCGCCGGCGACGCGCGTTCCCAAAACGCGCGTCGACGGCGCGTTTAGGAAACGTGGTGTGCATAGGCCCTTAATTGGTACCAGAAACAGTTTTAACTCAGCGGCAACTATTTATTTATTAATAAATAACTCAATTTTGTTTTCAGGCATCGAAGGCCTGATAAACAAATACAAAAGAAAGTAATGCATAATGAATACAAATCTACAAAAACTATTTCTTGCGTTACATATTGTGCTGAGTTGTGGTGTCATGTCTTGGTTGGTGCATTTTTTTTTATTCTTACTTTAAATACTAATTAATAAGCTTTCTTCAAACCCAAATCCATCTCTGCACCCACTGAGAAGTTTTAGTGTCTTGTTGAAACCACAGATAATAATTTACTGTAGCCCAATCTAATGAATGGACTCGCCCACACCCTTCCCTTATCGGTAGGTTGTTTTATCACTTTGCTAATTTGTAAGTTTTCAATGTAAAGATTATTGGAACATTTGTAATTATCACTTTTAGATTAGATAAGGTTTTAATGGGATGGTTTTTTGGGATAGATAGAGATGTTTTAGCTCCGCTAAGGAGGGTAAGTTTATAGTGTTAAACGATCTCATTTTAAATTGGTTTTATTTTTAGACTCAATTATTTTCATGTAAATTTAAATGTCTTGTCCTTTTTAAATGCAATACCTACCTACGTATTTTCGTAAAGTGCAAATTCGTGCAAATAAAAAAATAAAATCAGAGTCCATCGTGTCTGATTAATGTGAGACGTATAGGTAAAGTTCATGGAAATGGGATCCAAAAAGAATTGATTGGAAAGATCAAATTATGCATAAACCGTGGTTTTGTAAAAAAAATTAACGTATTTTTATGTGAATTATACGCATACTCAACTTTTGTCACCAAAATAAACACTTTTTGAACTTCGTCAATTTTAAATTCAAGAATACCTTTTTGTTAAGAAATAATTTTACCACAAATGTAAGTAAATACTCCTTTGAATTTTAAATAAATCAATAAGTTCATAACAAATCAATAGCAACGTTGGCCGCGCCATCTAGCGGCGAGTAGCAGTACTAATAGAAGCTTTATCAATAAATCAATAATAGTCAAACTAAAGCGTCTAAAAACAGTAATTTTTGATTGAAATGTTAATTAACTTGCTTGTAAAATACAATTTTTAAGATAATTCTTTAGAAAATGATAGTTAGTAAAAAGCCAACAAATACTATTTACGTAATTGCATAATAGATGGCGCTACTATACAACAATTATCACGTCCATAATAATCGATTGGATTAACGTTTATTACTAATAATAAAGCTGGAGTATTGAGTTACTCATATCTACATAGACAATCTTTTTATTACGATTAAAATGATGACGACAGTTAAAATGATGACAGCTGTAGGAGCGCTGTTGGTTGATAGATAAATACATATTTTACCTCTAAAATATTAAAGTACTTTCGATTAAATCGAATCCTGTCTGCGTCGCTTAATTTTGCCATTCAAATCAAAATCTATATATATAAAAGAAAGTCGTGTTAGTTACTCCACTTATAACTCAAGAACGGCTGAACCGATTTAGCTGAAAATTGGTGAGGAGGTAGCTTAGAACCAGGAGACGACGGACATAGGATACTTTTCATCCCGGTAACAGAAGTAGGGTAGGTAGGGTAGGTAGAGTAGGTAGGGTAGGTAGGGTAGGTAGGGTAGGTAGGATATGTAGGGTAGGTAGAAAGATACAAAATTGCATTGCAACGCATGCCGGGGCACAGCTAGTAATGTTATAATTAAGCGAATTTAGAAGCACTGTATTAATTAAAATGAACGAAGCTAATCTAAGCTTAGATATACCAACGATAGCATCAATCTCTAAAAATTGCCATCTGAATCCCGTATTCCGGACTAAAGCCTAATTTAAAACGGTTCCTACAGAATCCACAGATGCCTATCACCAACAAAAGGGAACGCCGAATATACTGTCATTTCTACCATTTAACTTTTGTTTTTTCTTAAATCAACGAGTTCGAAAATGATCATTTATCTCCAATCGGCACCCTGTTCTCGTTCGACGCGAAGGTTAACACCGATTCATTAAAAAAGGAAGTCTGGACCCCCAAAAGACTGAAAAAAGACTATAAGAAGGGGAAAAAAGACTACAGTTGGTTACCGAACGGCGCCTAGCGGGTGCCGCGGCGGCGTCTGTGAATGTAAGATGTTTTATAACAAACGATCAGGACGATGTTGGGTTGTAAATTTAATATTCGGCTTTGAAGAACGGACATTCCTTTGTAATTTAGTTTGGCGCAGAGTTATGATAGAATAGTTGGAGGTTTATTTATGCTAATTCAAAGCCTGCCCGATGTTTAAGGGATGAGCCATCCTTTTTAAAGGCATTTTGCATAACCTAAGTTTCACATCAAAAATGAAAGAAAGTTATTTAAGGGCCCATCTAATCTTTTGATTTTTGAACTTAACACATTCTCGGCCAATGTTCCTTATTTTGCCCTTTATGTTCCGGGGCCGCGGTATCTCAAACAACCCGCAACCCTGGCGTCTAAACAGCCTCACGATGTCTCTCCAACCCACTGACTAAAACAATCGTAAAGTATAAAAGCGCATTTAGATGTTTGAGCTGATATTCGTTGGCGTGTAGTTTTGTTGCGCCTGCGTCGCTCGCTTGCACCTAATTTATACGCGTCGACTCCGACGCGATGCGCTATTGCGTCCACGACACTTTTGTATATGTTTACATATTCAAATTTACATGTTTTAAGCAAATGTTTAAAAGGTTTTAGTATGAGTTAAGCATGTGACGAGGATTCTAATAATAATTATTATTAAATTGAAATTACTTATTGACTCAGTAATTAGAGATCAAACAACGCTTACCTAAATCTTCGAATAATAAATAATAAATACGTAATTTCATGATAATTTTAATAACACTATAGGTATGGCATAGTAAGGAGCTTCACGGACGCTTTTTCCGGGACCTACATGGACCCGGTGTAGATCAATCAGCGTCCGTAGCCTGGCTCCGGGGACCTCTTTGGAGAAACCGAAGGTTTTGTCTGTGCAATTATGGATGAAGTTATGATGACGAATAACTACCGGAGATTTATTGTGAAGGACGGCACGGTTGACATATGTCGGGCATGCTACCGTCCGGGAGAATCAATACGACACATTATCTCCGGTTGTTCGCGTCCAGCTAACGGAGAGTACTTGCATAGACACAACCTTGTAGCCAGAATTATCCATCAGCAACTTGCTCTAAAATACAACCTTGTGGAATCGGAAGTGCCGTACTGCAGGTATGAGCCCGACCCAGTTCAGTTGAACATGGCAATATCACATTGTACTGGGATCGCTCCATCATCACTGACAGGACTATTGTTGCCAACAAGCCTGATATAGTGGTGGTGGATCGATCAGAGCGGCGCGCAATGATTGTTGACATAACAGTCCCACATGATGAGAACCTCGTGAAAGCCGAGAAAGATAAGCAAATCAAGTATATTGACTTGGCTCGCGAGGTTGTCGACATGTGGGATGTGGACTCAGCAATCATTGTGCCGATAGTCGTATCTGCCAATGGCTTAATTGCCAAAAGCCTCGACCAATACCTGAGGAGGCTTTCGTTAGGCAGCTGGATCAAGGGCTTGATACAGAAAGCGGTACTCCTGGACACGGCTCGTATTGTTAGGAGGTTCCTTTCTCTGGAGCCCTGACCACCGGTAGCTTGGACTCCGTTCCCGATACCGGTGGGCTACTATTTTTATATTTTAAATGTTTTTATTTTTTTGTGTGTTTAAGAAATATTTAAAAATATAATTTTATGTAAAGAAAACAATAAATGGACTAAAATAGCACTATATTATGTAATGTCTGTCTTTTGACAAGTGCTTGGAATAAGTATAGTTTAGCCTTAACTTTACAAGCAAAAAAATTGCAAATTTCGATACGAATAAGAATAGCTGTTAAAAAAACCTTTTGATTCACGGTAATTTTGTACTTTATTAGAAATCACTTGAATACCTACTGTCCATCTTGTTGACTTACCACAAACAATGAATAATTTGTTTAGACGGTAAATACCTACAGTGTTTGATATTCTAAAAAAAGATTTTTTCGGGGAATGCTCAATTTTCCTTATACGGTTATGTAAAAACTTAAGATGGCATTAATACATCATTCTGGGATTGCCTAACCGCATTATTATAATCAATACGTAAATATCTATTCTAGTAACTACATATGATGTATAAAGACTTCTTTCATGCCTCATTTAGATTCCTCCGGTATTCCAAAATCTTATTGTGATTTTAATCTATCAAAGACTATTCTTTAGCAAACCGCAAACTAATTTTAAAACACAATTCGTAGATAGCTATAAATATTAAACTAACTCAATCAAAAATATTCGCTAAACTACCAATTTACCTCATTCAGATTCCCAAAACCCTTTATAAGTTGAAGGATCCATTCACAAGTTGACCACAGATGACTATCAACTACACACGGGATGCGGTCACAGTGATATATCAGAGTTAACTACTTGGTCACGACCTAAACGTACAAGCGAGACGCGATCTGCGAAAGCAACTATAGATAAAATATTAATGAAATAAGTATCATTAATATTTTATCTATAGTTGCTATCTATATTATTTACATTTCATTCAAATTTGCGGCGCTGCGCGCGTTTTTAAGTTGTCAATGTAAGACGGGATAACGCCTAGTTCAATGACGGATGACGTTTAGTTTATTTTGTGTATTTTTCATTGTTATAAAAACTTGTAGAGAGATAAATAAAGGAATATAATTGAAGAAAAAAAATTGAATGAAATGTCATTTCATTACAATATGCTAAAAACTCAAGTCTCTATTGAAATGAAAACAAGAGAAATTAGTTAAAACTTTTAACAATCCTCTCCTGATGACACGATCTTGGGTGCAGGATCAAGATATATCTGTCACTAAAATGTATTGTCAATTTCAGCTCTATCGGGTGAGGAGGGGGGGGGGGGGAAGTAGTTCGAAATTCAATTTTATCATTTGACCAATACGCTAAGAAGGCAAGTATATTTAGGCTTTCATAAACGAACGTAATTGCTCCAAAGAAGTCATTCCGACGGCATTTAACTAAAAGAGACTAGTGAGACATGTGCGTGTCGTATTTACTAAAGATGTGAACGCCTGAACAAGGCGAAAGGCTTTGATTCTCATCTGAGCACACAAAGTCGCGTCGCAACAGTGTGGAGGAGCCCTTAATTAATATTTGACTGGTTTTCGTTTGAAGAATGCGCAACTGACGTGAAGACACGATGGTCAGAGGTGCCTTCAAGTTAATTAGAATTACCCTGTATTTATAGTGACGTCATCCGTCTGGACTAATGATGTCATGTTCACGAGCAAGGGAGAGGAAAATATTATGTCAAAATTAAACAAGAGGAGAAAATTAAAGAATCTGGGACCAAAAAGATCTATCATTTCATTAATATGGGAATGAAAATATGTAATTTATCCAGACTGTTCAAGAGTGTTATTGAGTACTTTCATTAGTATTTTTTCAGTACCAGCCAAGGAGTCTATATTTGTGTATTTTCCCGGTTGCTAGCAATACGCTCGCCCCCTTAATAGGGGGCGAGCGTATTGCCAAATAATTTTCCCCGCCCTGGGCGGAGCCAGGGAAGAATCAGACTTGTTCTGGTATAAACCCTGAGTAGGTTTACTGTTTCTTCTTTTGCCCTTTATGTTTTTGGGCCGAAATATCCCTTTCGAACAACCCGAAACCTAATTTTAACCCTTGGAAAACCTTTGACGTTGATCCCATAAATATAGACTGGGAATGTGGGAGCAAATCTTAACTTAATCAAAAGCTCACTCATCTCGCACAATGTCAATACAGGAGCTATATTTAGTTAATGTTACGATCGTTTAAGCTTATATTAAAATGATGGCGAGTGTTCACGATTCTCATTTTCCATTGACAGCTAAACGATAAATGTTGGGACCACCGCGCTCTTCGACGACGTAACGACTACGTCGATTATACTAATAAACACGTTTAGCAGATAGTTGTGTTTGTCTGTTTGTTTATTGAGAACTTTTGTACAGATTAATGACTAGGAATGTCGATTTTTCTTTGCGTGCACCTTGGCGAGTAGTTTTTCAACGATTTGTTTGAATTTTTTTTTTCAACTCTTTGTAACGTAAGTTTTGTTTATTTTTTCAGTAATACAGCGTAAACTTACGGCTGATACATTATTTTGTATTACTTTTACAAAATTCTTACCAAAGTAAACTGAGTTTTCTGCTCAGTCTATTATTTTTATTTATCAAAACTTCATGGGCAAGTAAATAAAAACACTTTACAAAGGCGGACTTAATGCCTTGGGCATATTCTACCGATCAACCTTAGCCTATTATATTTCATTAAGGTGGAGATTTCTTGAGAACGGCCAAAAATCAGGTTTTTTAACGCAGTGTATCTCTTAAACCATACATAATTTTAATCACTGAAAAAAATATGATATTTTTAAGGCTTTTTTGCATACATTGATGGAATTCAAATTATAATTAAATATACTAAAATGTGTAAAAAAAATATTGAAACACACCTCTAAATTCTCTTTTAAAGCAGTTTATCTCTTCAATATTAATCGTAATTATAATCAAAAGTATACAATGAAATTTCCAACGCCAAACTGCGTTCAATGATGGATTGTTTTTGATTGAATAGTTAATATTTATTTTTATACAAATTTATTTGTATTTTTACGACAAACGTATGCAGTAAAGTCCAACGTCAAAATGTATGAACAAGGTCAACGACATAATACTGCGCCTTAACAAAAGAATCCTCTTCAGAAATCTATGAAAATGACAAATTTTCTGCAGTGGACATAGTCACAAGTAAAACCAAGTCCACCATAAAAGTACAATTTAACAAAAATGCAATATGCTCTCACAAACAAAGATGAGTTAACGTGTGTTCTCATTTTTTGTAACATCATTATTCAAACCGTAATGTCATGCGAATGCAAGTGCAATAAAATCACTTCACATCGCGTTTATCATTAGAATCAATTATTTCTCCATTTACGCGTTCGTATGTCGGCGAGCCCTCAATGTTGGTAATTTCGTGTGGACATGATCGCTTTTTATACGTTATTAAGAATTCTCGAGTCGAACGCAAAATATTAACATTAAACACCTTTAAATTATGGGTGCCAGTGGTAATGGTCATAAAATGCGCAGAGTCGTAAAAGGCACCGCATGAATGTCAGGAATTCGTTCAACGTCTTCGTGTTTTAAAATTTTGACCAAATAGAATTATGATTTTATGTTGATCTTTTTTTCATTAATATTTTCCAATTAGTAGACATTAAAATTCCTGTGTTACAATTTAAAATTTTTGATAATTAAAATTGTTACTTTGTCGTCAAATAGTTGCTCAAGTTGAGAAATAAATTCTTTAATTGCTTTTGTATGTGATTGAATCATATTACTCAATAAATTCAGATCTTTGCCATGCTTTTGTGAATAAAAATTTAAAGTAAATTTTGAACGCATCAGAACTGCGTTTAATTGATGCTCGAGTCAATATTCCGGCTCTATGATGACAGTGACAGCCCTTGAATGCAGGTCAAATCATCTGATCGGGTTCAATTTCAATGGGGCAACTCTCCCTAAGCGCAAACAGTTTTGGTACAAGAAAACTTCACACATCAACACGGTCTAGGGATATTTCATACTCAATTAAATAACTCGAAAAGTACTGGCCGCATTGGAATCTTTTATACACCGATTTGTTTGTAATTTAACTCGGACTAATTCCAAATTATTATTTTTTTAATTATTTTGTTTTGGTGGCATAAAAATGTCTTGATGTGTAGGAGAGGGAATTTTCATTTATGCGAAATTTAGAAAACAATACTAATTACGATGAGTTACAGTTTTTTTTCATTTTTAAACGAAAGATAAAGTTAAAATTGAGGTGTTGTAGCCATGCAACGCCGACATTTGACGAGGGCGGAGATGTTACGAGCTGTGGGAATGCTGGAAGCTGGGTCTGTTCAGCGTAATGTTGCTGAGGCCATAGGGACCCACCAAAATGTTATTTCAAGATTGTGGACACGCTATCGTGCCACAGGTGAAGTAGCGGAGAGGCACCGGGGGACAAGTCGCATCACTACCCCCCGACAAGACCGATTTTTGCAAATTACTGCACAAACTGTAAGTAGGCGACATCATGAAAGCAATCTACGCTCTCGTAGACCACTCCGGGTTACGGAGAGGCAATCGTGGACGACGATTAGAATGGGTTCGGAACCACGTGGAGTGGGGCCGCGAGCAATGGTTAAATGTGCTGTTCACGGATGAATCCAGGTTCGGCTTCCATCTAGATTCACGAAGGACGCGTGTTTGGCGAGTTCCTGGACGATGGAGCCGTCTCCAGAACCCTCAAGAAGTTCACCCATACCAAGGAGGAACAATTATGGTTTGGGCAGGAATTCGCCTTGGAGGACGGACGGATCTCGTTTGGGTGCGGGGCAATATGACGGCAGAACGATATGTCCAACAGGTACTGGGGCCCGTAATCTTGCCCCACAGAACACAAATGGGGCAAGATTTCCTGCTCATGCACGACAATGCCCGGGTACACACGGCGAGAACGGTAGCAGCTTGGTTACACACACACAATGTTAGGGCCTTAGACTGGCCTGCTCAATCGCCAGATCTAAATCCCATTGAGCATGCGTGGGATATGCTGCAAAGAAGAGCCCTGAAGGAAGTTATTGAAAATCTGGCTACAGAAGATCAACTTTTTGCGCACCTCAGAAGGACATAGGACAATATTCCGCAGCAAGACATTGACAACCTTGTTCTGAGCATGCCGAATCGTTGCCGATGTGTTATGAACATCATGGGTGCTTTCTCAGACTACTAACTTCAAGTTTATAAACACAAATTAAATGGTTTTTATATTTTTTTCAGTTTTTACTCACTAATTAAAAGTTAATTCAAATACGGTTTCCGTCTATGCTTCATTTTTTTCCATAAAATCCTGAAATTTTAATCTAAGAACCTTAACCATTATTAAAAAATGGTAGAATATTAAATAACGTATCTTTTAAATATACACATGTCATATAAAAAAATCACACATTGATAGTAATTCGCTTTTTTAAAAATATCCCTAGACCGTGTTGATGTGTGTATAATTACTTTAATTTAAAAAAGTACATCGAAACAAAAGAATCAACCTGCATTGAGATGGAAATATAAGGGCGTTAAACGCACCCACGTACTCTACAATAAGGTGCGAGTCAAATTAGACTGGTGCCGCAATTAGGGCGATTATAGGCGACATCTGAACATCCTGTCGGCAGGATGCATGTGGGCGAAAGGTATTGCCAGACTGAAAGTGGGCTTTTTTTTATTGAGTACCTAATGTGTGAACAAAATCCATGATTGTAAAATATTTTTTGTTTTATTACATGCGCGTTATAGTCTAAAATGAAGGTGCTATTTTAGACTATAATGCGCATGTAATAAAATGTAATAAAAACCAAAACTTGGTTACGAATTTAGCGGCTTTAGAAGCGTCTATCAGCAAACTACGGAATATACTTATAATACACTACAGGGCAGAATCTTCTACAGATCTCTACAAGATTTTTTTTTGCATCGGCCAATGGGTCTGCAGCCTATTGAATGACTTCGAGGTTGTTCAGGAGGGAGACTTTGAATAGATGGAACGAATAGATCTCGCCACATCTTTAGTCCTTCAACGCAATGAACGACTGCTAATAAAGCTAAGATCTTTTTGCAAAAACTACTTAACTTCTGGCAACACTGTACAACCCCCTCATCTCATAGTGCCATAAACTTTTAAAATATATTGGTAATGAATTTTAGTACAGTTGTAAAGGCAGGCGGTACCGTTCCACATTATTGTACACGTAAAAATATCCGCAGTTTATATTGAGTTAGGGTGTCATAGGGTTCAGTTAATATGTGGTCATGACTGACTCATTTGAACATGGGCTTCACTATGTGTGAAATAATTTTGGGGTTGGTAAAGATTTATATTGATACTAGCTTCCACCCAGGACTTCGCTTCGTAAAAAAAATGTATTTTCTCTGCCCTTTTCCATTCCCCATTTCTGCCCCTTTTGTCACTTAAAAAAATAGCCTATGTCCGTCTCTAGGGTCCTAAGTATCTCTGTACTAAAATTCATCAAAATCGTTTTGGCCATTTAGGCGTGAAGACGTAACAAACAAACTCACTTTCGCTTTTATAATATTAAGTAAGGATTTTTGCTTGAAGTTCAATGAAAGCTCAGACACACAAAATCACGCCTGTAATCACTGAATAGCTGGGCAGAAGTGTACCGTATACGTATATATTTGGACAGTCATGTTTTAAGTAAAGGCCTATTCAGACCTAAACGGTATTCGCTGCCGCTGTGGGTAGAGGTACATACCGCGCGGGTTTCGCTCAGGTATTTAGTATTAAGTACCGCGGCTAGAGCGACCTGAGCGATATTCGCTGCCGCTGTGGGTAGAGGTACATACCAGGCGGGTTTCGCTTAGGTATTTAGTATCAAGTACCGCAGACGGTAGCGAATACCGCATAGGTCTGAATAGCAACCGCGCGTTATTCTACCCACAAGGATAGCAAAATCTGCTTTGGTGTGAACAGTAATATTACCGCATACCCACTGGGTTTTCTTTGACGCAGACGGTAGCGAATACCGGTAAGTCTGAAAAGGCCTAAAGTTCGATGTATTAAGGTGCAAGTCTTGCCATAATCCAGACTCAGTGGCTGCTACTGAGAAATTTTTGATGGAAACCCCGATTAATAATTTAAAAATAAACTGAAATAAGTATAAGTAATAATGAAGATTTGCGCGTCAACGTTGCGGTAACAATGTTGACGCGCAAAAATTTCTTAGATATAGTAAACGGTCGGAAGAAAGACAAGTACATTTTCATTAAAGTGAGGAAACTTTGTCATTACGTCTGCGGCGGATTTAACGCCTGAGCCAGGTGTTGTGGAACCGAAAAAAGCTCGCGCAAGAAGGGTTCCGTACCATCATTTATACAAAAAATAAAATGCTATTCCTTTGTCTTGCTAAAACTTGAGAATGGCTGAAACAATTTAGCTAATTTTGACCTTGAAATAAAAGTTTGTTTTTGAGGTTGTTATAGCGGCAACAGAAATGCTGCAATTTTTTTTTAACATCTAACTTATATTTAATTAGTCATAGTACAATGAGATCCAGTTTTCGAGGAAGTGTATTGAAAAAAATAATCCACATTAAACCTATTTCTTCTAATACTTTTTACACCGAAACGAACGATAAAAAGACTCAAAACAGCAAAGAGTCAATAACATACAATTACGTCATTCAAAAACGAATTATAATAAATCGCAGCACACACATTAAGGAACGAGTCTTCTAAACTCGTAGATATAATTATACTTTTCAACATTACATTACCCCCGTAGGCGAAAGAGATCGTCTAAAAACGAATCATAACTTTCGTCCTTCAACAAAAGTAGGTAGACGGGTCATCGTCCGAATTAGACTCAATTAATCGAACTCAGGAGAGAAAGTGTGTAGGAATTAATTACTATTTGCAAAGTTCGCAACGAGCAACAACAAAAATAATAAACAATGTCATCGGGTCGCGAGTGGGCGCTGCTTTCGTTATCCGCCGGCGACCATAGAGATGAATGTGATACTGCGAATAACTTCTAGTCTTTTAAAGATTGACTATATTCTAGAACACAAATAATCAGGTGTTTTTCTCCCGACTCCTGAGAAAATGATACGCCTAGTACAGGAGTCAGCTCCTGTACTAGGCGTATCATTTTCTCGTAATCCTGAGATTGCGATCACTACGCATATAAAAAAAATAATAAATACAATTAATCCCGTCTTGGTTACACGCAACCATCGCTAGAGACGCCCAAGATGTTTGGAAGAAGAAAAATAAGAAGGAAACCATTGCCCAGTTGTGGGACATAATGAAGGCCGTCAAAAATGTGTGGATAATCCTCTAAATCACAACGGGATAAGAAATTATTAATCAATAATATAGTGGTAGCAACGTTGAGTGGTCAGCAGAATGCGTTGGCACTATTCGTAAAGCTCATTAAAAATTATTTCGTGTTTTTCTACTCTTCTTATAAGTGAAGAACGATGTCAGCTTTGTAGGGATGTCAGTTGTCACTTGGTGTCAGCTATGTTATATACCTAGTTCAATATATTTCTATTTTTTTATCATAAGTAATACCACACTATATCTCTCTAGCCCTTTATCACTATCCTAATATCCTACAGTTTTAGATTTGAATTGTTTTGTAAAGCTACGTCCCACACTCCTGGTCTACACTAACTTAGTTGGAAACAGCTCAGCCAATAGACTGCAAATATAATTTGTATTTTCTAGTTCAAGTTCAAGCAGTAGTACTTAACCTAAGAGTAAGTATTCACTGGTACGTAGTGGTACAAATCAAGGATGTACAATTTGACAACAGGTTTTCAGGGTTTTCTTATCGCTAAACATCCATACATTAGCATATCTTCGAATCAAGAACCACGTCGCATTCATCTTTTGAGGTAAGGACCCAGTGTACAGTAACTTTTTTTGCGGATGGGAAATTTTCTAATAATTTCCCCTGCTCTGGCCGGAGAGGGGGAGGGGAGTGTTAGACTATTACTGACTAAAACCCACCCATGTTTCATCTTTTGTTCTTTGTGTTTCGGAGCCGCGACATCTCTTTCGAACAACCCGCAACCCCGGCAAGAGGTGGCCCTGATAGTGTACCTTGCCAGGTGACAAAAAAGTGATACTTTTACATTTCAACAAATTACCAACATGAATAAAGACCTCCAAATTTCAAGTAGTAAGTAATCAAAAAGCAATACAAACGTTATATAAAGGGATTACGTTGACAGGCAGCAGATTGTTTATAAAAGTCGAGGAGCAAGCTGACGCTGGCTATAAAAACACGGTATTCGTTCGCCATCATGGAATCCGTCGGCTAATCTTTGAAGCGCGCTCGCTCGCAAATCACAAATCCATTCGAAGATTAACATCCATTATTTTGCATATTATTGACATTTACTACCACACTTTATTTATACGCGTCCAGAGATATTTGGGAAGTATTTTTTTATCAACATAAAAATGTTTGTAGGAAACAAAAAAATCTTTTTATTTATGGTTGGGCCGATGTATGTCAATGCGAAAATTTATTTTGTTGAGAACTGATTTAGCAGTGGATGCTTTCAGTTTGATAAACGTGCTTTGTATCCTGGTCTTATACGGATAATGAGCAATACTTTAAGAGATCGTAAGATAAGTAGTGTTAAGTTTTGGAGCTCCAAATGTGTATAATGAGTTTGAAAAATCTTGTTGTTTTTTTTTATTGTCAGTGGTTGATCGTTGGTTGGTCATTTATTGTCGTTATGATGATACGGCCGCTGCCACTTGCGGTTTTATAGTCCTTAAAGATTTTAAAAGTGATGAAATTCCAGAATAATATCACTTTGAAGAGTGTGGGGTAGGCTGTTTGACTTGTGTGACTAATAAGGATTGTTTGAGCTAAATCGAGATATAGTTTAACTGGCAGTGACTTTTAAGTTATCGCTAATTGAAGTTAAATACATTTTTCAGGGTCTTTTATGTCTTGGAACGGCACCGTTTTAGCACCGCCGTTTAAATTCACACCAGTTTGAGCCACTGGGTGCATTGTGTTTTGTCCTGACGGTTTTAACACAACCTTTTCTCACTTCTTTTAGCTTACGTCCGTCTTCAGGGTCCCAACTATCTCTGTACAAAAAATCATCAAAATCGGTTTGGCCATTTAGGCGTGAAGACGTAAAAAACTCACTGTCGCTTTTATAATATTATAGTAAAGATAAGGATTATATAATCTCTAAATCTATCTAACCAGGTAACCATTCGTGCGCAAATCCAACTCGCACTTGGCCGGTTTTTAATTCAAATACATTGAGAAACTTTAAGGGCGTGTACTTGTTTCTTTCTCTATTATCAAACATCTTCATAGTCCTTTAACCTTTAACCTTATGTAACCTTGGAGACTGACTACGACCTTCAGAGTGGTAGGTATTTACAACAAAAAAGTGTAAGAAGAATCCAGGATTGTTACGTTGACAATCATAAATCGATCTACTTCGATACGACTTCCTTTATTGTAAATAAAATAGGAAAGTAATATATAAATGAAAAAGGTAATATAGCTATTATTATTTGACGACACGGTTGGCGCAGTGGCTGAGCGATCGACTGTTGCGCTGCGTGTCGCGGGTTCGATTCCCGCACGGAACAAATATTTGTATGACCTGCAGATAGTTGTTTCGGGTCTGGCCGTTTGTGTATGTGAGTTTAAATGTTTGTAAATGCACTCACTATACAGGAGAAATCCTAGTGTGGGGCAACGTTTTTTTTTAAATGTCCTTATATGACTTTTGTAATATTACCGTCTTCAATATCTCCTATAGGGTTATTATACATATTATACGAGCCTGCTCTGTCCCACGCCTGGGCACAGCCCACCCTCCACTCCTTTCACATCTCACGATGCCGGGCGTCCTCCTTCAGCTTCGATGGATCCGGTTTTTATTTGACATTGTCGTTGAACGGGAGATCGATCGCGCCCGGGTTTTTTAGCACTCCTAACTCCAGGGCATTTGCAGCCTACTGTTCTTCTTCATCTTCATATTTGTACAGGGAATTAGACATAATCCTGTTAGGCTTAAAAACAAAATTTTGTAATTATGTACCGAGGTACTTAATATACCAGAGGAAGCAAAAACGCGATTCTCACTTTTTACTACCTCGTTGATCTACTAGTCGCTGGTACAACTGCAGAGCATTAGGTTCTGGATTACATTCTCAGGTGGGCAATGGTGGCAATATAGGGTCGACCCTTATTACATAGAACTTAAACATAACCTCTGCCTAACTTTACTACCGGGGTTCACACGCGTGATGTTACATAAATACTGAAAACCAGTGCTGTGCTATAGGCTTCCATGACACAGCAACATACTGAGTGGTGACCTACCTGTCCAGTCACGACGTGCATGCTTTTTTATGTTGCCCATTATGTATTTATAAATGTTTGTGATGCTTTGAATCTTTAATTATAATTTTTTTTATTGGAGTTTACTCCTTAAAAATCGATTTTCATATATAAGGCGCCCGGTATGAGAAAAATCCGAGGGGTAAAACCTACTAAAGTAACGAAAATGTGTCACGTTTTTGGTGCGCAGCTTTAGTGCGCAACTTTCTAATTTGGCTGTGAGTGTATTAAGACGTACATATGGTATGCTGTATAGGCGACTATATCTATATACTATATATTTTTCATTAATTTGTGAATTTACCCTTTCATATGATATTAATCTTTTTTCATTTGAATAAACTCTTTTTGCGTATGGTTAGATACTCGTACTTAAGGAGTAAACTCCAGTGGTGCGTCGGAGCTGACACACACAATTTTTTTTGTGTGCTCGTCGTGATTTGATCAAATAAATGGTTTTGCTTTCTTTCTAGATCCGTTATTATTGCAGAAGGCTTACCCGGTTTACCTACAAACGATTGCCCAAAGCTAGAGAAAAAGTGAGACTGAAGAACATGCAAGTAATAAAATCCTTAAATGGTTTTCAACTCTAACAGGTTGTTATAACGCCTACACAAGATCACGAAACCTTAATTTACTTTTACTACTTGTCAGTGTATTGAGAAATTGTACAAATCGTACAATAAAACTTAAACTAATTATAGAACTGTCATTTTTGGCGGTTAATCGGTAAATCTATTTTTAGTTTTTTCATATTAATTCGTGAAAAAAAGTTTTAGGTCTAATTCTTTCTGCAGGGGTTAGTGCTGCAGATGGGCCTGCCCGGTTTACCGCCTGACGGGGTTACGGTTTAATCGAAAGAGATACCGCAGCCCCGGATCATAAATAACAAAAGAAGGAAAAAGATGGGTTGCAGTCAGTAAAAGTCTAACACTCCACCCCGCCTGAGAGCGCGGGAAGTTTTTGAAGATTTCCCATCCGCAAAAAAGGGGTTCCGTACATGGGACATTATATGCTTTCATAGGTACATTTGAACTTTGAAGTCTCTTGAAATAATATGGTTTGGAACATACACTACCTACATACAACTGTAATGAGTATAATGATTACATATTTTAATTATTAATTAATTCAGAAATATTATTTCACCACTAGATCCTAATTTGGTAATCGCTTCCAAATGGTTCCTTCAAAACTTTCTGATGATCTATTCATGATGCGACCAATAAATACATAATCGAATGAAGTAAATTAAGAAAGATTCTAATTAATACACTCCTAATCTTAGTTATCTGCATACATTTATGGTCGTCAATAAAACTAATTAATTCTTCGTTGTCGACGTAAATCAATATTTAAAATAAGCATCATGACCGTTCTCCCTAACATTAGATGACAACTAAATGATTGCTCAAATAAACTGCTTATCCAACTTTCGGCGCTGCACGCTGGTCCGAGTGTTGCAAATTCAACAACTGATCTTATATTATTTAAGCATTAGTTCAGATGTTGCTTACTGTTGATGAAAGCGGGTATTCCTAACGAAGTCTAATTTAGTTCAGATGACCTCACCTGGAAACTGGTGGCAAGTGAAAGTTAATTAAATGTATATTTAATTAAGTGTCTCGTCTGTATCTTAATCTTCCTAACTAGTAGGCGACGGATTAGGCATGTTGTCTTCGTAATTATAAATCGGTTTCATCTTGCGCTACAATTTACCTATAGTTATATTACCTATAGTTTGTGTATTAACAACACCCTACTGAAAAGCGTTTTTCAACGTGTTCAATATTTTGTATTACTAGCTGGTGCCCGCGGCTTCGCCAGTCGGCTGGACTGTGTTATCGAAAAAAAGTATGTGTTATTTCAGACTGTAATCTACCTCTGTGTCAAATTTCATCAAGATTCGTTCAGCCGTTTTGACGTAAAAGAGTAAGAAACATCCATACATCCATCCATCCTCACCAACATTCGCATTTATAATATTAGTAGGAAGTAGGATCATGGTAGTTAGATTTTCAGTAAATACTGTAGTTTTGTTTTAGATATAATTTTATAATATTACTTGGTCATCTGCAGCCTAGTCTTTTCTCAATCATAGCGGGGTCTGCTTCCAGTCTAACCGGATGCAGTTGAATACCAGTATTTCATATGGAGCGACTGCCTGCCTAAACTATTCAGCTCAGTTAGTACTGAGTAATACGTTAACCTCTTGGTAAGAATTAAATAGTTGTCCTGCTTTCCGACAACTTGCAAAGATCTACAAATGAAAGCCGGGGCGAACAGCTTAACATCCTTTACAGAAGCAACTTGATAATGGAAACTGTCAACTCGATACTTCGGTCCACGGAACAAATTTCAAGGTTCGAGTCAAGCGATTGTTTTTATTTAGCAACGATTTTGATTAACGAACAAAATAAGAAATTATCAAGTCTCACCGCAATCTCCAATTGTGTAAATTAGATTCCAAAACCTATGAAGAAAATATTTCATGAATTTCGACAGCAAACTCAAAGAACGCAATAAACTATGAAAGTAAACATTCACTCATATTGATATACCTACGTATTAACAACGGTGTTATATAACTGTAGAAGACAGTATTAAGCATTTTATTACTTTAATCCTAAAAGAACTGATTAAAAATATATTTTCCACGCAGATTTGGGATTAAGAGAATTAAATGAGGTTTGGTAACAAGCTTTCATACTCATAAATAATCATAAACTCAAGGAGATCGAATGTTTTTTTTTGTAGAACCAGAAACATCTGATCAACTTTGCAAACAAGGCGATGGGTGAAACTGGCTTGAACGATTGTGGCCGCTGAACATTTGCCTAGATTGAAACTTCTTCTTAGCGTGTCCATGGCTATCTCAATAGGGTAGTTTCCAGCATCAAAGTTATTACATTCTTTCGTCGTTATAGTCCGTTTTTTAGATTATTAAAAAATAAGGGACACGTTTTTTTTATTTGTAAATTAGGCCAAAAATTACAAAGATATAGCCCATTAAAGTTACGAGTGACGTCACTTATTGCGAAAAAATTCAGCAACGCGTGACATTTTATTTATAGAAACTAGCCTATTATGTCGGTCCAGAACTGAGCCATGAGTTTGCGTCTGTAACTTCAAATATTTATTGTAATGAACAAGCAGCAGGAAACAATATTCTGTGCCCCATCGCTTGTACAACAGCATCACATTAATAAAAAAAGAAAAGTACCTAACCAATTTGAGTTTTTTCTTAGAAACCAATGAACGTCTTCAGCTCAAATTTAAAACAAATTTATAGTTTTACAATTTCAAACAAAATTAACTTTGTTTGAAATTGTAAAACTAAAAAACAAAAACTGTAAACTGTATCTTACTATGCAACTATATAACTTCTATCTGGACTGTGCTACTCAATTAGTACTGAGTAATACGGACTACAGAAGGTAGTCCGTGTAGTCTTTAAACTAATACTACTGACTACCTTTACGGAAGAAACTCGGTACTCGGTCCGCCGTCCAAACTACCTACCTTTCCAATGCTACCTACCATTCGATTCCCACCAAACGTCAAAATCCAAAGACCCATTACACACAATCCGACGTAAGCGAAGCTAAATGTGTTGGATAACATTCGCGACAATCGCACAAGCGACTCCGCCCACGCGGCGCGGTTAGCTTTTATTGGTTAGCCGGCCGAGGGTTCCGTACTAAATGATACTATTCCATTTTTACAACTATACCGCCACTTTGCTATAGGCTGGATTCTCTTGTCGTGATGGGAAGTATTATTTTAAACACTACACTTTGATGGATTGATGTGGGATGTAATCTATTTGTGTAGGTATTGAACATCTGGTTCCTATTAAGAACTTCATATTTTGCCCAAGTTATTCAAATTCAAATAATTTATTTCAGATAAATCCATATATTGTTAGTAATAAAGTAACTTAGCCTAATGTTAGTATTGCAATTAAATTTATAATCACACTCGTTATGTGGATAGGTGTGTTTGATGTACACTTATCCACCTTCGTAAGTTATGGGCACGCGTGGTGGAATATGGCCTCTATCATCAGTAAAAAGGTCTGTTGCCCAGCAGTGAGATAATTACTAACAGGCTAATTATGCTTATCATACTTAACTACCTATGACGTTTATCAAATCATTATTTCAGTCGTCGTACGTATATTTTAAAAAGTTTTAACATTTCGTAATATGAAACAACCAATATCCCCGAATTTACTACCTCACCAATCTTAAATCACCATCTTAACTTTCCGATAACTTCAACAAAAACACGGTTTCAATTAATTCCGCCAATATTTAAAACTCACATTAAAATTAAGGAGCTCCAAATTTTTATCGATATGCTCTCATTCGGTCCCATTTGCCCTCCGACCCGTTACCTGTACCGTTAATTATCCGATCTTTATTTGAATATTTTGAATGCAATAACGGTCGCACCTTATGCGGGACAATTAAAATGTGACGCATCTGGATTCGGCGATTCGCTGACTCGATGCATCGATGTCATCTCAATTCGAGAACAATAACTCGATTTACAATGTGTATTTTTGAAGTGCAATGAATCTGTGAAAAGGCGTAGGTTGAGACTCATTATTGCGGAATAAAATTTTCTAATGTCTCATGTCCCATTAAATTGCGTAAATTGGTAGCCTAGCCAGTTGTGTAAGAAATTTGAGCTAAAGAATTAACTCGAACAAATTCCTGACTATATAGTTTTATTTTAAAACTAGCTTTGCGCGCGGCTTCGCTCGCGTTAAATTCGGGGTAACACAGTTCCCCTTTCCTTATTTGCAGGTACCATACCTGTACCTAATTTTGTGTCCTTGCGCCTTATTTATTGTAAAAACAAAGCTAAGTTTTCCCTTTTCTTCCCTCTTTCTCCCACATTTTTCAATTTAAAAAAAGCCTATGTCCGTATCCAGGGTACCAACTATCTTTGTACCAAAATTCATCAAAATCAGTTAAGCCATTATGGCGTGCAGACGTAACAAACAAACTCACTTTTGCTTTTATAATATTTGTAAGGATTGTCTTAAAATAGCGATTTTCACCGTTATTTTATTAGCAAGGATTACTGCACATTTCGATATTTTATTTATTAAAAAATTAAATATCGAAAATTTCTTCTTTCTTTCTTAAATCATTGTGAAACGATAACTGGACCCATTTTTGCAAACAAGAACCAACCCATAGCAAATCTGCTGTGGGTTGGTTCTTGTTTGCAAAAATGGGTCCACTGTTTCTTTAAATATGATGGTGTCTCGATGATGGCAGATGATGATTAATAAACAAATCGAAGTTAACGGCTTTACAATGCACCTCACAAATATTAAAAGTAAAAGGGTCGTTCACATTAACGTGTTCGCTATCCCGTTACATTTGCACCGGTTGCATCACTCGCGCTAATCGAAAATTCTTAACGTGTTATCTTAAATTTCAAGCCTCTCACCAAAATGAATCATGTCCCAAAATAAGGCACCGATAATCGAACTTCAATTTTGCAAGCCCCTGTACAAAGAAAGCACTTTTACTTTTTTATTAAATTCGGTTTTCTCACGGCATCGGCAGCGGCACTACGTGAGTCACGTCGCTCTTGCTCCTCTTGCTTTTCGACGTGTTTTGGGCCCCTTAATTATGACGTCATAACCGCGGCCTGCGGCTGCGCTTTTGTTCTCTTTTCAAATTTCAATTTTTAATTTATTCGCTGACACAGAGGCTGTATATCTTGGTTTTGTCTTTTATGCCAGTTAAGTTGGCGATGTTTATAAAACAGTTTGTTTATTTGTTTACTATAGACCGCCCAGGGTTATTTTCGGTTTGGTTAAGTGTATGATTAAAGGTCTCAGCACACATATGGGATCGGAAAGGGATCGTCACCGTATCGCCTCGAGCCGTTCAGAATGGTTTGTATTAAACTCCCTACTGCAACGCACACTAATCGGAATAATAACGTAATCGCCTCGCCTCGGAACAGGCTCCGAACTTGAATTCCCGCGCTTACGGCTCATCGTCCCCGCGCTTACGTTTCTCCGTCCCCGCGCTTACGTCTCTCCGTACCCGAGCTCATATCTCTTCGTCCACCCTTTACCCTTTCCCCTCCCGCAACTTGCCTGCTAAAGACGCCGCCATTCGCAAGGAGTATTTCATTCGTTCGGATTCAAACTGATCTGGTGCCAACCAGGTCAGCCAGGGGGCGGCGAGGCGTAAGCGCGGTGTCGCCTAGCCGTAGCCGAGTTGACGTACAGGCGCTGCTGATACGCTTTCGTTACGTGCATACGGTAGGTTGACGCCTGGTTGACAGCGAGGCGAAAGGCGTTACGGTTACGATCCCTTTCCGGTCCCATATGTGTGCTGAGACCCTTATAGATTAAAACTTGAGGTGAGGAAGAATATTTTTAATTGTGTATAGACTCCATACTTTATAATATATGTATAAATGTGAAAGTAACTCTGTTTGTCTGTCTGTTGTAACGCTTTGTGGATGGGAAATCATCAAACAACATCCCCGCCCTGGGCGAAGCAGGGGGGGAGTGTCATACTTGTAGTGAGTAAAACCCATCCATGTTCCTTTTTTGCCCTTTATGTCGGCCCGGGGTCGGGGCCGCGGTATCTCTTTCGAACAACCCGCAACCCCGACAGGCGGTGGCCCTGGCAGGCCTCTGTTTTGCTGACATCTCTTTCTTTGTAACCCTTTCACGACAAAATGACTGATCGGATCGTAATGAAATTTGGCAAGGAGATTGTAACTTGGAGAAGATAATTTTCTACATTTTTTTACACTATTAGGTACCTTAGGCTTGAGCAACAATGCGTCGTGTCCATTTTCTCAACTGACAATTACTGTCATGACATACATTAGAATACAACGACTTAAGGCAAGGCAAATCAAAAATCGAACGTGTACGCGTCTGGAGTCGCGGATAACAAGCTGGTAACTTAATAATGTAAATGTATTGTATTCTAAAAATAGACAGCATAATCTTAAAGTGGTATAAAATTGTTGAATAAAGGATGGTCCCCGTAACTAGTTCATTGTCAGTGGAAGCAGTGCCGGGCGATAAGATTAAAATATTAAGTTCTCAACGGCCTCAATGGTCAGTACAACAGTGAAATATTTTGCGCACCTTTACACTGTAACCACAATAGAAGTCCGTTCCTTCTACCTACTGCGAGGATGTAGAGTGGCTAAAATTCTGTGAAGCAATTTGGGACTGAATAATTTTAATCATCTATTTTTTTCCCATCACTTGGATACCATTCTGTTACTAACTTCGTCTATTTAAGAAATAGAGGCAGACAAAGCAGATGGTCACGGGCTTCAAGAAATAGTTGTGGTCAAAAAGATAGTTGGGACCCTGGAGAGGGACATAGGCAAATTTATTTAAAAAAAAAATGGGAAATGAGGGAGAAAAAGGGAAGAAAAGGGAAAGCTTTGCTTTGTTATTACAACCAATAAGGCGCAAGGACAAAACTTCAGGTAGCAGGTACCTGCAAATCAGGAAAGGGGAACTGTGTTACCCCGAATTTAACGCGAGCGAAGCCGCGGGCAAAACCTTCCTACAACTGCCAAGGGAGAATGAAAGAAAATATCCGTTTTGCAACGACTCCAAGTAGAATGGGTCAAGGCCAGGATGTTAATGATAATGCAAAGGATGTTTTTTTTTTAAATGTAAATTAAGCTATTCGTTTTGAAAAATGAAATACCACTTACTAGCTACAGTACTACCTCCCCTCCATTAAATCCACCCAAAAGTTGTCTTGAAAAGATCGCTTTTGCGATAAGACCGCCCACTGTGTCACCCTATTTATAAGTTGTTACTGTTATTCTTGTAATTTGTATGATGTACATAATAAAGAATATTCTTTCTTTCTATCTATCTATACAACCTGTTACTTCACAGAAACAGATAATTTTCTTTTACTATTACCCCTAATAATAATTTTCTTTGAAATTAAATCCTTAACCCAGAAAGTCTCAGAGGGCATGGCACACAAGGACCCAATACCGTTCCCAGTTGATGTCATGAATGGAATATTCAAGGCGTTATAAATAAATATAACTGTCGTACGCGGTCCGCGGTCTAAAGAAAGTGCTCCCGCGCAGCCAGATCGTAAACCTCAGTTACATCTCAATAAACATATCCTCAGTAGAGGTTATCGTTTTGCAAATTGAACTCGAAATGATAACTTTTATTGTTATGTTAGTGGGGTAAATGGTGATAGTAAAATGGTGATTGTGGAAAGTGTGGATACAGGCTTTTGACAATGGGAAGTCGTTATTGGCTTCTTGGCTGAATGTTAGTGGATGGCTGTATCTAGCTGTAACTTAAATGAGTAACAGACTTTAATTATATTAATTTCAATAATAAATAATGTATTGTATAAGTGCAGGAGACGATTTTCCAAACGATTCATATTATGTCTTCGATTTTCAATTGTTTTTGTCATTGCCATTTCCAGAAACGCAGCATACATAAAAAAGTCAACAATTTACAAAAAAACCGACCAAGTGTGATTCGGACTCGCGCACCGAGGGTTCCGTACTTTGCGACATAAACGGCAATACCCTCTCATTCTTTTCTCGCCGACGAGGTCCGTCGCGACGTCCCGGTACCTGCCCCACCCATCCCTTGCGAGAGCCAGCCCGCGATGCTGAGCCAGTAAGTTCAAACCAGTCTCCTAATAATATCACTCATATCCAGCCTGCCCCCAGCGATGCCCTAAGCCGAGGCTCGTAACCCACAGGGGGTGCCTTAGCAGTTAGTCGCTTAGTTTGTAAGTTTTTGCCCTGGCTGGAGGCCTAAATTTCAAGGCATTCACAGGAATCACCCGGATAAGCAGACAATAACCTCTTGGTTGAACTGCGAAATGCCATTCATAAAAAGAGGCCATACCATTGTTTAATAATTTAAAAAAAAAAAAAAATTATATATATTAACTGCGTATTATTAACTGCGTATTATTATACTTATAGGGTCGATATTCACACAGCATCAAGGGACCACAGATTTGAGTACATGGTAGTCTCACCCGATACCTCTACGAGTTCCCGAGATAAATGGTCTTGACTGACACAGACAGACAGACGGACTACAAAGTGATTCAATAAGGGTTCAGTTTTTTCCTTTTGGGGTAGATACAGAACCACTTAAAAAATTAAGGTATGGGAGTCCTGCTGTGAGTATAAATTGTGAGAATACATTGTAAATTGCACACCGCAAAATTACCCAGCTATCATTGCACAAACTTCGGAGCCAAACAGCCAACTTTCAAGTAGATAAAGACATGAAACTTTAACATTGAAGTCTTTAGTATATCTTTGTTTGTTCACTCAAGAGATAGCACATTAAACTTCATGACTTATGTACCTCTTAACCTAAACAACTTGTATTGATCAATCATTGACTTTCCGATTGTATTAATTAAATAATAAATACTAAACGCTTTGTAATAACTTAACACCTACTTCATACAAATATTTCATTTCTATTTTACTATCACATCCCATTTTCAACTATATTATATATTATAATTGATTTTCTGTGCAATATTAATTTTATAAGCCAAGCAGTCGTAAACACTGAAAGCGATGGATATAAAACTTATCGATTCTATATATTTTAGTGGAGATTTAATGGTTTAATATTGTACACCCACGAAAATCTATAAAACGTTATCTACACAGATACATTAGGATTTAAAGTTTATTGTTGCGAAACTTATTTAGAAAGGTGTATTTAATGTTGGCGCTTTTAATTAGTAGATCAGTCTTAAATTTGGTTTGCAAAAAAAGTTAATTTTGAAAACTATTTCTAGAAATAGTAGGTACCTATATTCTTCTTATGAACTCTACAAAACATATACATTGAACTGAAAAGAAAATAAAAACTGTGGAGCCAAAACCTCGCAAAAGGATGTTTTTCAAAGGTTTTAAAAATGTTGTTAAATTTTTAACATAAAAAAAAAACAGGGCAATACTAAAAAGAAAATTAAAGTCAATCTCTGTTTCCTGAGATACATAACCCACGAATTCCCTGTTAGTAAACCATCAAAACTGTTCCAGTAATTCTGCAAGCGTAGACTCGTGTCTCGTGGACGAATAAACATAGTTATAAAAATCCTATTAAAACATTCCCACATCTCGACAACCATAAACCAAGACGCTACTGTTTAGTAATTGGAGTCCAGTCGCGTTCAGTGCGCTAAGGCGTTGATTTTGCAACTAGTGAGTTATGACCGTAAGACCGGTGATACGTCGCCTGTAAGTTATGGCCAGACTGGTTTCATTCAGGCATTTCATTCATGTAGACCAGCCTTTAGTCTGTAACAATGACTGGCCGCTTACTAAGTATGTTCACTATGGTGTTGGTGGATTAAAAAACTGTTCTATTTAAAGCCAACCACCCAGTTGTGGTGTGGAGGGAAGCGACAAGTTTGAACTCTTATTACTTTGGTTTTAATACATAAAATAACAGCACGGTTGTGAACGCGCAGTGGTTGAGCGATCGACTGCTGCGCTGCGTGTTGCGGGTTTGATCCCCGCACGGAACAAGTATTTGTATGACCTACACAAACACCAACACAAACAGCCTGACCCAAAACAGCTGCCTGTTTTGGGTCAGGCTGTTTGTGATGGTGAGTTTAAATAAACGCACTCACGATACAGGAAAAAATCCTAGTGTAGGGCAACGTTTTTTTTTGTAATAAAAAATAAAATCGCCTGAGATTCTCGAAGAGTTAGACAGATATGTGCGTAATAGCACTATACGGGACTTAAACATAAGTGAACAAACATGTTTAAGTCTCGTGAATAGGGCAAGCATATTGCCATCAACCAGGCACAAGTCTAGGCTCCATAGCTGTGGAGAAAGTCCTGGTAGAAAAAACCAATCGAACCCAAGACCTCCTCATGTTTCGTTTGGTTTTTGTTTTGTTTTTTTTTCTTCTTCATATAAATATATTTTAGTTACAATGAAAAATTAAATCTCAACAAACATTTTAAGTGAAACATCATCATACCAAAATTAAAAATTAAAATCTTTTTATATTTAATTTTAAATAAATGTTTTTTGATTTCAACTAAAAACGATTTGTTTACCAAGTTTTTTAAAACATATTTTTAAGAGCATTATTCAATAATAATCTTTACCTAGCTTACTAATTAATTTATATATATAAGTTAATAAAGATCTAGAAAGTTCATTAACAGTAAGGTCAATCTAATTACGATATCCTTTAATTAGAAAAGTACTACCCACGATAGCGACTTCGACGTTGATATTGCGATCATATTTTTATGACGTTTTCCGAGAACTTAGAAAACGCCACTCATGTAAATAACCGCCCTATCAAAGTCAACATGAAATAGTGTTGAATTTGATGGCACTTTTTTTTCAGGCTGGTATAATGATCTACTTAATTGAGAAACAATAAACGCCCACATAGCATCTGAATAACATAATCTCAGCATAGTCAGAGTCAATTCTGAACAGTAGTTGCAGTAGTAATATATTAGTATTATATAGTAGAATTGTATTGTATAAAGGGAGTAGTACAAATAGTAGAAATATATTAGTATTATATACGAGTAGTAATAGAAGTTGTAGAAATATATTAGGGTTAGCATTATATTGTAGTAGTAGAAATATATTAGTATTATATAGTGGTAGTAGAAATAGTATAAACTCTTATTTCTTTGGGTTTATATATGTTACTGTAAAAGCTCGAACTACGGTAAAACCTAAGATTTACCGACTTGATTTGGTAGTTGTAAGTATTTATTATAAAGGGACGACTTTTTCGGACTTTTGCCATTCCAATTCAGTAGGTAGGCAGCTAGGTTTTACAGAAACAATAAGCAGAAACGATTTGCATTAATAAAAAAAAGAGATTGTTTTTAGTAGGTTACCCGGAACTGAACTATTTCGATTAGAATAATTACTAAATGACATTATTTCATTGAAATAAATAGTGAAAATCAATGACAACAAATAATGACAAAGATGATGCTAACTACAAACACTCTGGGATATGACAATTCTGCCGTTTAATGATTATTATCGATATGAAATATATGCCAAAAGACGATTCCGACTGTGAACTTTCTGCGATAATTATGATGTTTTTACTTTTAAATATTAGGGATATGAAATATATGTCTAGAGATGATTCTGACTTACAAAATTATGAGTTTTGAATGTATCTTAAATGAGTGTCTGCCAAACAATTTTCTGCGACATGAAGTTTATGCTATCCATTGTTATCTATACTTAATATGATAAAGCTGAAGAGTTTGTTTGTTTGTTTGTTTGAACGCGCTAATCTCAGGGACTACTGGTTGGAATTGAATAATTCTTTTAGTGTTGGATAGTCCATTTCTTGAGGAAGGCTATAGGCTATATAACATCACGCTCCGACCAACAGGTGCTGAGCAGCGTGGGTGAAACCGCGGAGAACAGCTAGTGCAAAATAAAATTATGACATAAAAAGTTTTGCTATAAAGGGTAAACCCGATTGTTTCGACATTTACCTTTCCTTTAATGTAAATCCTAAGATTTACCAAGTGAATGATGGTAAAAGTTCGAATCCCAAACTTTTATGGACCTTTACCATTCATAATCGGCAAATCTTAGGTTTTACTGGAAAATCTTAAGATTTACCGTAGTTCGAGCTTTTACCGAAGGGTTAGGCAGACGTGTACTATGAGTAAAACACATTTCGCTAGTTACGTTTAAGTAGTCACCGAGGCGTGCCTTATGTATGATAAGTTACTTATATGTTGAATTTTAGTATAAACACGCCTACAGAGCATCAATAAGATAATCTCAACTGAATCAGAGCCGATCCTGAGTCGGACTTGTAACCTCAGCCTTCCATTTTTAGAGCGATCCCACCAAAGCGTCATCATAAATCGACTTTCATATAGGTAATATTACATTTTGCGCCACCATTGTCTATCTTTACCCGAGACGCCATTATTGTGATACCAGCTGTAAAACTTTATATCTTTATGGATCTTTATTATTTTACACTTTATATCGTTGCTTTGTGATTCGATAGTCGGAGGTGGTCGCAGTGCTTGGGTACTAAAAAACGATATATTGTAGCAAAATGGTGAGTAATCGAATCATATTTATGAGCGGCTACAAGAATAATAATGTCACTGGACATTTTTTAAATAAATTTTCTTTATTCAATTTTGTAACAATTCCTGTTTTATGCCAAAACAGTGTCTTGGAGGTTTTCATGTCCGATTATTTAAATAAACCGTATGGGAATAAAGGTGAACACGAATGTTCAGATATGTCGTAAAGTCAGTGTCTGATCCACGTGAGGAGATAGTACGACGACGGGTCCCGAGATTGTTGATTTAAGCCCTTTGTTTTAGGACTATGGGAAAGTACAATATGTACAAATATGAAATAAAACAATTTGTATTTGTATAGGAGTGCAGTTTTGTTAGATTTCACATTGTTCTGCTGATATGGGTAAAAATAATGTATACCTAACTAGCTTTTGCTCGCGGATTCACTCGTGTCATAGTCGGAAATCAATCCACGGGAACGTTTAAATAGCCTATAACACCCAGGAATAATGTAGCTTTCTACTGGCATTTTTTTTAATTTATTTTTATAGTCCTAGTGATTTACAAAGTAACTCACAAACTTTACTTATTTATAAAATAATGAATAAATGATTATTCGAAGTTTTCTATTCTGAAATTTAGTAATATGCCACAACTTCTATATTATAGTTTGACACCATTAATGATAGTTTAGTTACTCAATTAAGAGAAATTCGCAATCTCACATCGTTGTCGAGCTAAATGGGACTATTTTTAAAATGGTGTGGAATAAAAATAGATGTGTTACTTAATAATTACGAATATTTGTGAGGATGTATGGATGTTTGTTACTCTTTCACGTCAAAACGGCTGAATGGAACTTGATAAAATTTGGCACAGAAGTAGATTATAATCTGGAATATTACAGATTCGCGACTTTTCTTGGGGCACGCGGGCGTAAGTTATCTTACTAATAATTGTGTTACTCTTTCACGTCAAAATGGTTGAATGGATCTGATGAAATTTGGTATAGAGGTAGATTATGGTCTTAAGTGGTGCCAGTTAGTGTATAATATAAATAAAATTGTGCATGTGGTGTTGACCTTTAAGTACTTGTTGCACTTATATCTCGTGTAATTTTAAATGAAATGTAAACAATTGTTGTAAAACCATTATAAATAAAAAAAAAGACTGCCCGACATTGAAATCGGACCCAGTACTTCATTACGACCAGTACGACCCAGTACGACCTACGAGACAGTCCTCTCACATAATTATAGGTCATCTATTCTTTTCATTATTAATGTCACAAATAACCTTTAAATAAACTTATATAGTTTCATTATAGGCAATAGTTATTCCGTGACACGAACACATTATAATTTAGACGTATTGCAAAGATTCCTAGTTACATGTTATTGTAACTTTAAAGCCATTAATCCATTCAATTATCTAGTAAAAGGTCAGATTTGTTAATAATTTTGTATTAATGTTTGTTTAAGAATGCGTCTTGGAAATATCTGAGGATTTGTTAGTGTCACAGGTACCTAAAGGGAAGAGTGCGAATTGTTAGACATTTTGTTAATATGCCAAATACTATTGTAAAACTACCTTTTGCCCGCGGCTTCGCTTGCGTTATATTCGGGGTAACTCAGTTCCCCTTTCCTGACAAGCAGGTACCTGCTACCTGTAGTTTTTGCCCTTGCGCCTTATTTATTGTAGTAGCATAGCTGAGTTTTCTCTTTTCTTCCTTCTTTCTCCCTCATTACACACTTTAAAAAATAGCCTATGTCCGTTTCCAGGGTCCCAACTATCTCTGTACCAAAATTCATCAAAATCGGTTCAGCCATTTAAGCGTGATAACAGACAAAAAAATCCACTTTCGTTTTTATAATATGAGTAAGGATAACATTATCAAAACCGAATAATGACTAAATGTTGCATTCATTTACTAACTATGGGTAACCGATATTAATTGTTTTTCATTTTTAGTTTTACTTAAAATCTATGTAATAAAAACTTGCGCCTCCAAACTCAATCATTTTCAGCGGGCACTCAAGCGCAGGTGTTAAACGAACTGATGGAGTCAGAAACAATGTCTACCCCCCGCGCTCTTCAACTCAGGTTGCAGATGTAGGGGAAAGGAAAAAACAGCCAAACTGAGGCAAAAGTGAACTGGTCAGGTAGCACAAATACACCCGCAAATTTCACTTAAATGAATAGACACAGTCTCAAAGTCTCAACTCACCAAAACATTTCCTGACCTAGTCTCCTCCATAATTCATAAACTAGCGTATCTACCATAATTCATGTAGCTAGCCCATTCAGTTGCTGTAAGACCGTCCCAGTACCGTACGGCCGGCAGTGACGTCAGCCGTGGGTGCCGGATACTACCCACACAACGTACACGGCTACAATTTCCGGTTGCAATTTGAAATCGGAGAGAAAATTATCCTTGTGTCGGAATATTGAGAGCGTTTTTTATTAAGGATTGTTTTAAAGGGTGAGCATGATTCGATGGGGAAATCTCAGTTAGCGGTTTGAAATTTTTGCGATTATAGATTGCAATTATGTTTCATGCGTTTTTTTTTTGTAATAACGGAGGCGCCTTTACCACGCTACAGACAAGTTTCTTCACCAATGTTAATGGAATAAGTGAATAAAGTATAAAGATATGATCTCAGGAAACATCAACAGCGAGCAAACGTTTCACAGTTGTGTTGTATTTATAAACTAAAAATAACTTCAATAAACAAAACCAATTCCTCACAATAAATGATATGAAGAATAAAGGAGTGACGACGATGATGCCGTGACGTCTGACAGGGGATAATAGAAGAATAAAGCCTATTGCGTCGACCCGAAATAAAATGAGACAGGGGCAGGTAGATGACGAAACAAAACTAATTCCCCACGGCCATTCGACTCAAAGACCACTTCATATCGTACTTCATTCATGACTTCTTCCATATATATATATATTACATATACATTCATTTAAATTTCAAACCTTATTCACAACATTTTAAATACGGAAATCCGAATAACCCATGGAGAAGCATGGCTATATATACTATAAAAAGGACAGGAAGCAAAAGGCTCCATATTTCATCTGAAATACCTTTATTATCAAGACAGTGTCGCAGTAGTGAGCAATTACAAGAGCAAAACCTACTAAATCGTTGCCACCTGTTCTCATCGTAATATTGTTAATCATTTTCTTCCAAAGTTGGCAAAAGACGAAACTGACTTTTAGAAATAAGACTTTACGGTTTTCTTTCAAATGAAAATGATTTAAATATTGATGAGATAGGAAAATGTATTTTATAACCTTGACGATTGAGTTAAAAGTCCCGTTTAGTTAAAAGTTTGTTTCACAAAACGCGATGTAGGATAGCTGCCCACACACTTTCATTCGTAGGAAATCCATATCTTTGTTTTGTAATGAAATTGTTAGTTTATTTCTTTAAATAAACGATGTTTGAGAGGGCCAGTGGCTCTGTGGTAGCCGGGTGGTCTGCTCAACGATTATTGGACCAAGAAGTTTTATTATCGTTTGATCGTGTGTTACTCCTTAATATTTCTTTATTTAGGTGGTGTATGATATTATCTGTTTGTATTAATGCTGCTTTAAGTGTGTACGTGAGAAGCTTTCCAATGACATCGGCAGTATTAGGTTCCATAGCTAATAATTGCGTCATAGTTGCGTCGTTTATTCTCTGGTGCTTATACTTTGGGCGTCAAAAACTTTCACATCTTCTTTAGGACCCGGCTGTAGTGGGCTGTAGGGTGTAGAAGTAACATTTTCTAGGTTTGATAAGAAATAAATATAATTATTTTATTATATCCTTAATTAAAAATACAATATATTTATTTGATGAGGATGATTAAGTAAATGATGTGAGTAAATTATAATGACACCAGCTATGATAATAATATTCATTGCAAACTTAACACGTACCATTAATCATTAAAATAATCCGCACACAATACAATTTAGCATACATTCAACACTTCACAAGTCAAGTAGGCGGTATGAACAACTACGTAAGTTAATGTTAGTGAAACCTCAATTCACTAATTCAATTATCATTTTTAACAAAGCACAAGTATTGAAGAAAGCTTGGGAGTTTCTTGTTCAAACAATTCTTGCACTTAATCCGTCCCGTTAGAAAAGGTACTAGGCTGACAGAAATTAGAAGCAGTGTCTGTCCACTGCGTTGGACGCACACTGCCTGCATTCTAATTTGTTTGCATAAACTTAGAACAAAAGCCTGGAGACTCGAGGGTCGTAGATTGTAAAAGTTCTGGAACGGAAATTTTCTATCGGAACAATCCTCAATGTTGAATAATATTGCTACGTCCGTATTAGGTTGAATATAAAATTTTCGAATGTGTTAAAAATTAACTAAATAAAACGAATCTTAATCTGAAACTTGTGGCCGTTACATTGGGATTACACTTAAGCAGGCAGATTATTCCTAAACAAGATAGCGTTAATACATGATATCGTGCCCGAAAGTGATTTTAATACATCGAGTGGGATATTTCCTTTTTAAATATATTATTTGTGCTGTTTCTTTACGGTTTAAATGTACTCTACTTTTTAACATTAATTAAAATCTAAATATTTAAACCCAATGCTTAAGAAATAACCTTTATCACACTGAGTCATGTAAGATTTGACTCATCCATTAAAATAATTATAACGTTATATAAATCACGCAGCAATAAACATCTAATTAGGATAAAAGCTGATTTATTAATACTTTAAAATAAAAGGTCTGTGCACCCGCATCCATAAGCTTACACGCAAATAAACGATTACAGAAAATACATTTTGTTAATCTCATTTGCATTCTACATTAACATTTGTAACAAGTATTGATTCAAATTTACAAAAAGACAGCGTCTTTAGAGTTCAGTTGGTAAATTAGCATATACAGATGTATATCAATTTTAAAAAATAAATTAAAAAATCTCTGTACAAAAGTGGACCTGTGTAAATGCACTGGACAAGATAAAAACAGAAAAGGAAACTAATGGTTTTATTTTAGGGATTTATTGAGTTTCAATACCGTTAGTCATTTAAAATAAATGGAATTAACGTTCAAGTGTATTAGGAAACACAAACACACACATAGAATTAAATTCATTGATGGAATTTCAACAATTTTTTTAAGTTGCAAGTAAAATAGTAACACAACTTCGCCTACTATTTGCTACTTATTTTTGTTTTTTTTTATTAGTTCACAAAGACACAAAAGTCATCTACATTGTTTTGTTTTTATTTGACGTAAAACCTTTCTACTTTATTACCGTAACTTCGTATCCACATTTCAAAGATCCAAGAACCATCCTACACAGAAACCTGGAGATGTTCCCGAGTTCTCTACAGCTTCAAGTGTGCTTATAATTTCGGATCACGATGTTATCTCCTTGAGAAATATTGTTGCTGTACAAACACCTTCAAAAGAGACGTTGAGGCGTTATTACTTTGTTACTTTAAAATAAGTTACTCTTGTAATGTAATGTTGGTAGATTATATTCTTTTTTAATAGTCATTTAGTTAAGTTTTACTACTTAATTTATTTCACAATGATAAATCCAAATCAAGAATTAGAAGCCAACAGACAGAATTTTTTTCCAGACCGTATGTGACAAAGCTCCTCAGGTTATAGGATCTTTCTTAGCAGTGTTTATGATGATGAGGTATGTTTTTCTAAAGCATTTAAAGGAAGGTCAACAATTCTAAACATTTCGCCATGTCTTTTGAGAGGTGGAACAGCTCCACAGCACTCCGGTAAATTCGCGTACAATCCTCAACCGAGACATTTAGATTCTTCTGCAAACGCCGCGGTTTTCCGCTACTTTGCCCATCATTTCTTCCCAAGTAAGAACAATACTAAAGAAACAAAAGTGCTACACCCCGTTCAATAGGTACCAACAGCGAATACTAAGGTGCGTGTAAATATTTCAGCACAACCAGAAATCAAACAGTTTTGCCGCTCAGATCATAAACCACGTTTCAACGTTATAACGTTTACCCATATTTGAAGTTAGTAAAATTAAACTCAACATTGTCACGTACGTGTAAGACAAAACTGTAAACTACACATAAAATAGGTTACTAGTTAGCAAGTACCGTTAATGTGCAATGGAACAAAATTGTTGAATGCCACTGAACAATTGGCAAAGATAAAACTCTAGACTGGGTCTGTTGCTTCAGAATGAGAGCTTTAATCTTTAAATTCGTATCTTAAATATTATTTGATTTTAAGGAATTATCATGCCCTCGTCATAGCCCGCGTATAATTTGGTAATTATATGACGATATCGTTCTACCGGAATAAGAATTCTTTTTTTTTGCAGATCGCAAATCATCAAAAAACAGAGGGAGTGTTAGACTTTTACTGACTAAAACCTACCCATAATCCTTAAATTTCTCTTTATGTTTTAGGGCCACGGTATATTTTTCGAATAACCCCCAACACCGGATAAAAAATATGTCTTAATCCAGGTTGTGACCTATCTGTGTGCCAAATTTCGAGTTCAGTAAGTCATAGTAGGTATAGGTCAGGAAGTTCACGAACGAACGAACTTTATAATATTAATTAGACATTTAAAGTATATATTTTGTTTAAAAATACCATGGTGTACAATCAGTTGGTATTCACAAGATATTCGATCCAATTCCTGAACAGTTGAATTTATTTCAGTAAAGATCCTTCTCACATTTTGGTGCAGTTTGAATATTAAGTAGCAGAAGAGGAAGACTTTCTTAGTAAGTAATCCTGCTAATATAATAAATTCAAATGTATGTTAGGATGGATGGATGTAGGGATTACGGATGTATGGTTGTGTGAATGTATGGATGTTCGTTAGTCTTTCACGTCAAAACTGCTGAACGGATCTTGATAAAATTTTGCACACAGGTAGATTATAGTCTGGCATCGCCCAAAGATACCTTTTTTAGATATCACTCGGGCGAAGCCGCGGGTGCCAGCTAGCTAAGTATATATTGCAAATTCGATCTAAAGATTACTGGTATTTTTTAAAATAAATAATTATATTAATATCACCATTAGACTCCATTTTCTAATAGTGTTCTTAAGTTGGATAGAATAAACCGTTTGCTACTTCAGTATTCAATTCAAAGCATTGTCAAAGTTTATCTGACATGGAAAAGCAAGCAACATTTAGGGTACGATTAAAGGAGCTTTTATACAGTTTACAAAAATAATAATTTCTGCCAGATAGTTTTACATTTATAAATAAAAATACTTAAATCCTTTTTTTTACGCTCAAGTAAATCTAAAAGAGTTTTAAAAAGAAACTAAATCAAAACCGAATGTGTTATAGGGCGAAACTATTGATAACATATAACATCTGTTTTGTTCTTTCTCCCGCTTATGTGGGGGGAAGTGGTAATGATGTGATTAATTTGATTGCGGGATCCAAGATTGTTTCTCCAGGACTTCATTGATCTTTATTTTCGCGGTTTTTTCTGGTGGTCCCCACTGTTTTCAGGAGTTGAAGTGTTTTGGAAATAGTGTGGGCTACACTATTTCCAACTGTGTGGCGGGCTTGTCCCAATTCTCAACCACTGGAATAATATTTATTTGTATTGATCCTATTAATACCTTAAGTGTTGTTGCAAACCTTAGTTCAAGTACTTAATGACTGCCGGGGTTTCGGATAGTTTGAAACAGATATTGCTGCCCCGGATAATAAAGTGCAAAAGAAGGAATTTGGGTGGGTTCTAGGCGGTCACACTCCTCCCCTACACCAGCCAGAGCGGGGGAAGAATTAATTGATGATTTTTTTCGGTAAAAAAAGTACTTAATGGCACTTTTTACTTTTCTTTATCCAAAAAATATGCATAAATCGTAAAACTATGTCCAATACCCAGTTGTAAACGCCCCTTTACAGTTTAATTTACACGACCTGAATAAATTGTCCCGTGTGATATCTCACAAAAGGCGAGGCTAGGTGTTTCTAAATGTCAATCAGTGTATATCTTTTGTTTGCACAGAACTATGCGGCGACCACTGAACGTACCTCTTAGGTACGAATAAATCATTTCGACACAATTAATGGTTTATTGTCACGGAGTTGCTTTAATTGCTTGGAACAATTTTGTTTTGATAATGAATTACAAGAGTCAGCTTGTAATTGTGTGGTTGTGGATTTATGTACTGATATGTGTGCCAAGTGGAACGAGGGTGTGTTTGGTCGTCAGAATGCAATTGACAATAAAACAATTGCTACTTGATTGATTTCGTTATGGGTGATTTTCAAAAGCATGCTTGGAATTATTTCATAACATAACATCACGCCTGTAATTCCCATAGGTGTTCCTCTGTCCAACCCAAATAAATCTACATTTTCTCAGTTATGTATAAATCCCATGTAATACGAACGAAGCCTATTTCCATCAACTGCAAATGAATTTCATTCTTTTTCTTAAAAAACGTTGCCCCTAAATAGGATGTTTTCGTGTACCGTGGGTGCATTAACAAACATTTAAACTCACATACACACTCAGCCAAACCAGGAACAACTATTTGTAGGCCATATCAATATTTGTTCCGTGCGGGGATCGAACCCGCACCACGCCGACAGACAATCAGAATTTATGCTCCGTGTCTTCTACTGAAAAATTCCTGATAGAAAAACCCAATAGCACTTTGCTCTGCAGTCGAACTTGCGACCACTAGACTAACGAGTTAGTCTTAATAACATAAGAGGTATTAACTAATAAAATAAACCAGTATAAATAGTGCCCGATACCTTTCGATCATTTATGAAGTGAGGTAACTTTCTTGTTTTAAACCGATTTCAAAAACTGGAGGTTATTTGAATTTTCTTTCCGGAAAATTACCGAACTACTATCAGTACTATCTGCAAGTAAGTTATCAACATTCAAACCCACAATCTAGATTTTAAAGCGAACTAAGCAGACAAGATGACGTTAACCAGAAGAAAATCTTGTTGCGTAACACACGCACGGAAACCGTTTGAATAGCACATGCGTGTGCGCATACCAAGCTGCGCACAAAAACGCTCAGATATGCATAGCACAACGAAGATCGGAACTTAGTGGAATAGTTTTAAAAGAGATAGATTTATGTGGTTTAACAAATTGTGACTAAAATTTGTCTCAAGTTTGTTCAGAAAGACGAATATCAAACATCGTGCAAAAATAAATAATTACAATTGGTTTTTTTTGCAGACTGAACCATCGGAGCTTAGTATATTTTGGTAGAAACTAGAAAAGACATCAAACCTTGAATATATCGATATCGTTTCTAGTTTCGGTTATCTGTATTTTCATTATTGTGTTTAAATGTGTAAATAAATTTATTTGTTGTAATTTAATAGAGAACGATCCGGTTTCTCAATCATTTATGTTTCAATTCAGTTCAATAACAAAACATCCACTTTATGATTTTACTTGCCCTTTTTATGTGCACTTTTGGTGTGTGACAAATAAATGTATATTATTTCTTATTCCTTAAACTGTAAGCTGCACAAAAGAGGCATATATATTGCATTATTCCTGAAAGATTTCATGTATCTATCAAATGAAGCCAATCACTAATTCCATCAATGTGTACCAGACCTAAGTCCCAGTTTCATTAATTAATGATGATTTAGAACCTGGTTCTCCATTAATATGTAAGTTAAAAGTTGATTGACTCATTTGTCCGATTTATTAGTCAAGAATAAAGTGCATTATGTCACCTTTATAATCAGTCATTGTTATCAGTTTCTGTAAAGGAGAATAGTTGTAAAGTGCATATGTAGTTTGTTCACGTTTTGCGTTGGCGTTAAAACAATATGCGGTTACCTTGCCAAATAGTTCATATTTTTTTTTGTATAGTAGATACCGTTATTTGCCTAGGAAAACCTAGATATTTGTTTTTATAAATGTAGTTATTCGTTTGAATAATGAAACACCACAGACTAGCTACAGTACTGTCCCTCCTCCTTCCTTAAATCCATGCAAAGGTTGTCTTGAAAAGGTCGCTTTTAGCGATGAGACCGCTCATTGAGCCATCTATTTATAATTTGTATACTGCAACTCTTGTATTTTGTATGGTATGTTTTGAGAACAATTTAAATTAAAGTCAGTATTTATTATGGTATTTTTATTTTACAGCAGTAAAGCTTGCTAGCACTTTATAACAAGATAATGTTCATATAACGTTCTTTCTTTATATAATACAAGCGTTCCGCCTCCACTTTGCACTGGTGTTATTTACTATCTAAAGCCTATGGGCCCTAAATCTATCCTATTTTTTGGTATAAACCATACTCACATTTGCTGTTTAAAATCTAGTTCGAAATGATTTAGGTGACAATATAGTTTAAAAAAAAATCAAGACCCATTTAAATGAATTAAAAATATCAAAATTTTTGGGCGGTCGATAACTAGTAGGTACTTAATATTAATCCTTATAGCCACTGTGTTAGTAATAATTAAGTGCCTTAACGAACTACTAAGACAAATGTCTCGACATACGCCTTAAAGTGTTCAGTCTACATACAGGTTGTTTAAATTTGTCTACTGCAGTAAGTCACGATCGTGATCACAAAATTGAGGTTCAATTCAGAATAACATTAAACTATGATATACTGTTCAAGTGCGCGCCCAATTTGGCCCGAATCAATAGTTGACATTATCCGTCAAGGCTGTATCTAGAGTAATTAACTTACAAGTCCTAGATAGAACAGTGACTATGTATTAAAACTTGGTGCAGATTCAGACACAATACTTTCTAGTGTAAAAAAGTGATGTCTTTTTTACAACCCTAGGTTGTAAAGAGACGGATATCTATCAAATAATTTATCATATACATTTAGTTACCATATGCACTCTCAATATATAAATAAAATGTTTTATATTCAATCCATGTAAAGAATGGCGATAAGACTCAAACAATTGTTTTTATTGTCTCACATTTGTGCCAGACTTTTGACTTCCAAGTGTCATTTGTTTTACTTGTTATCAATTTGAATACGATTGAGACGGAATATGAATTTGTTACAAATTCTATAGAATGAGGTCAACAAACCACTAACTTAGTGACTTTGGGAATAACCGTGTTTCCTAAGAAAAAAAAAAGGGTATTTATTCCAGACCATCAAGAAATTGATTATTTCTCCATTTGTACCTACTAAAGGATCGAAATACTTCATAACTGTTGAGATGTATAACAAAATATGATAAGTAGTGATGCATTATAAACACTGATAAACTGAAGATATTAGCTTTATTTAACTTAAAATAGTACGTAATTAAGACATCGATAAATTGACAAAGAAAAGAAGTGAGGACAGTTGTCAGTAAATATCATAGAGAAATATATAGATGTATTGAGTAACTAAGAAGTTCACATCATTCACCCTCCCATCTAAGTGGTGTCGTAGCTCTGAAGGTATGAGGGGGGCTTTCGTTCTCGGCCAGAGCGACGGACCTGAATAGGTTGAGTATCCTCAACAAACAAACCAGGAGATGGATCGTCATCACTAGACTGAGCTCTTTCAGTGTCTGGAGTTAGATATTCATCATCAGACGAACTTTCTTCAGCCACTGGACGTGGTGCTAAACGTCTGTTAGAGACGGTTGTCTCGCGTCCATCTGGTAATCTGATATAAGAATAATCAGGGTTGCTCTGTAGAAGCTCGACTTCTTCAACGGCTGGATCATATTTTGAGCTCCTCACGTTTTTCTTCATATAAGCAGGTCCCGGCGACAGTAACCAGGTTGGCATTGATTGGCCATTTCCAGAGCGTCGGGGATGGTTGAACATTCTCTCGTGTGGCGTTTTGTTTATTCCGGTGGACAATAGAGATCGTATGCAGTGCAGAGCCACAGGTAGTGCCCTCTCCCATTCGGTGATCTCCCGTTCGGTAGAGCGAAGGTGCAGCTGAATAGTTCGCCACAATGTTCCGTTAAGTCGCTCGACTAGGCCATTTCCACGGGGATTATAAGGAGTCGTGCGGCTGCAGGCTATGCCAAGAGATGTCAGAAACTTCTTTAATTCTTCAGATAAGAAGGACGATCCTCTATCGGAATGTATGTAGGCTGGAGTCCCAAATAAGGAGAAAAGTTCTCGAAGACATTTTTCCACAGTTTCTGATGACATATCTTTACAGGCGAAAGCAAAGGGAAACCGACTATATTCGTCAATTATAGTTAGAATATATCGATTGGAAGTATTCGACGGAAGAGGTCCTTTGAAGTCTATGTTAAGACGCTCGAAAGGTGACGTCGCTTTTATGAGTTGTCCTTCATTTTTGGCATATCTAGGTTTTATTTCAGCGCAAACTGGGCATGCAGCGGTTATCCTCTTTACGTCCTCGACAGAGTACGGCAAGTTCTTTGCTCGGATCCAGTGTATCATTCTTGTGATGCCTGGGTGACACAAGGAATTATGCAGTTCCGTAAGTTTATTGGAAGAAGTGTTTATTAAAGCACATACTCTGGACAATGCATCAGCAGCTACATTTTGCTTTCCCGGACGATATATAATGTCGTATTTATAACATGACAGTTCTAGACGCCACCTTTGAATCTTTTCGTTTTTGATTTTGCTCGAATGAGTTTGGTCAAACATGAATGAGACTGATTGTTGATCAGTGACGAGCAAAAAGTGTCTTCCTATCAAGAAATGGCGCCATTTTCGCAAGGCTTCTACGATGGCACTGGCTTCTTTTTCTATGGAGGGGTGTCGACGTTCAGAGTTATTGAGTGAACGTGAAAAGAATGCGACAGGTCGACCTCCTTGTGAAAGAATTGCGGCTATAGCATGCTCAGAAGCATCAGTTTCAACCGAAAATAGTTGTTTATCATCGATTGCGGCGAGGGTTGATTCAGCGACGTCAGACTTCAGACTAATGAAACAATTTATTGATTCTTTTGATAGTGGGAATGTTGCTTCCACCAATGGTCTGATCTTGGCAGAAAAGTTGACTATCCACTTTGAATAGTGAGCAAACAGTCCTAATGCTCTCTTCAAGGAGGCTGCATTCGAAGGAATCGGTAGATTTATTAGTGGATCCAATCTGGATTTGTCGGGTTTGATTGAGTTTTTGTGAATTGTATAGCCAAGAATACTGATAGATTCCGATCCAAACACACATTTTTCCGTGTTAAGAGTGAGTTGATATTTTTCAGCAGCCGCCATGAATCTGCGTAAGTTAGTGTCATGGTCTTGCCGGTCCTTTCCACAGACAGTTACGTCATCTAAGTATGCATAGGTTCCTTGTAATTTCTCAGAGTTTATAATATAGTGAAGGGTTCTTTGGAATGCAGCGACTCCATTCGTTATTCCAAAAGGTATTCTCGTAAATTGGTAAAGATTTCCGCATGCTTCGAATGCTGTATAAATCTTTTCTTTAGGGAGGATTTTGACTTGATGGTAAGCGCTCTTTAGGTCTATTTGACTAAAATAGTTATTTTTGGCGACTTGAGTAACGATAGAATCTATGCTGGGTAAAGGATAAGCATCTAACTCCGTAAATCGATTTATGGTTTGCGAGTAGTCAATAACAAGGCGTTTCCTGTGGCTACCTCCACCAGTAACCAGGACTTGTGCTCTCTATGGCGATACACTAGGCTCAATGACATTGTCTTTAAGAAGATTAGAAATTTCATGTGATATGAATACCTGGTCTTCTTCTGAGTGGCGTCTGGATCGAATGGCGATGGGTCTTATTTTAGGCGATAGATGTGTAAATACTGATGCAGGTGGGACAGAGGCTTCTAGTACATTGCAGATTTTTAGTGGTTCTTTGTCACCACCAAACTGAATTTCCATAGATGAATGATTCTTCAGAAGATCGTGCCCGATAATAATGTCTGCGCAGAGATCGTTTACGATGAGCAATTGTTGATGTTTGTAAATATGACGACCGATTTGTATAGTTGCATAGCACAGTCCATTGACATAAGAGATGTGGTTGACAGAAGCCAGAGTCACGGCTTGATTACATGGCGTTCTTTTGATTTTCATAGTTTGTGCTAGCTTATTATCTATGAAGCTAATTGAACTTCCTGTATCTACTAGGGCGTCAGTTCGATAATTATTGACAATTATTGATATCGTTGCTTGCCGTAAGCTTGAAGGTGCGGCTGCCGATATTGCTGTTAAGTGTGGCTCTTCAGCGCCACCATCTGCCCAAGCAGCAGCATTACTGTTTTGTTGTTTTTGATTAGAACGACAAACTTTCGCAAAATGTCCTCTTTTAGAGCAAAGTTGGCAGTCTTCTTTAAATGCAGGGCACTTTATTCTTTGATGGATGCTACCTCCACAAAAGAAACATTTTCTGCGGTTGTTTTGATTTGTGGCCGCTGACACAGGTGTTCGAGGTCTCTCTTGAGTTACTGCTTCCGTAACAGCGTTAAAAGAAACAGGGCAAGCTTTGGCTTTGATTGCTTGGGAAGTGTTTTCTGCACTTTCAAGAGAGATAGCTAAGTTTAATGTTTCATCTAGAGTTGACGTGCATTTTTCTAACAATCGCTCTCTAATTTTGTTGGAGATAAGCCCTGCGATAAGTACGCCACGTAAAGATTCGTTTTGATATTCTTTGGCAGTTACTGCTTTGAAGTGGCAGTCATGAACGAGTAAGTTAAGAGCTCTCGAATATTCTGTTATCGATTCTCCTACTAGTTGTTTTCTAGAATTCAAATGATGACGGGCCAAAGTAATGTTTCGCCGTTTCTCATAAGTATCGTTCAGCACTTGAATGGCGGTACTATACTCATTGCAGTCTCTTATGAAAGTGAATATAGTGGGCGAAATATGGTTGACAAGAATCATATATTTGTACTTTTCAGTAGCCAACGGCATTTCTTCAGATATAAAATTTTCGAAAGAATACCGCCAATGAATCCATTTTAAATCCGAAGCCGCATCAGTAGGCTCAACGTCGAAACGTTCGGGCCGTAAGTATCGCGATGTATGTGAAGACAGCAAGGCCGTTTGTTTTAGTTTTTCTTCAGACATGTTTTGTATAAATTTAAGTTAAATAAATTGATGCATTATAAACACTGATAAACTGAAGATATTAGCTTTATTTAACTTAAAATAGTACGTAATTAAGACATCGATAAATTGACAAAGAAAAGAAGTGAGGACAGTTGTCAGTAAATATCATAGAGAAATATATAGATGTATTGAGTAACTAAGAAGTTCACATCAAGTAGCGATATCTATTAGATACTCTTCTATGTTCAACCTTTTTAAATAAACGTCAGTCGTTGCCAGTTCATTCTGCGTATAATAATAATAACCGTTCCACCTACTGTAAAACATTTACCTAACAATGTGTTGTATGAAAACTAGGCTGATCTTGCTTAGTCCTTCCAGGTTCATCGCACCATGGCTTACTAAATGCATTGAAGGTTAATCGTAAATATGTCAGAAACTAATAGCAAAATCAACCTACTTGTCGTAAGCACACCGCTGCTTAAGCGTTCGGGGATAATGGAAGCATAATGTTATGTTAGTTTCGTGGAGCTTGACTAAATAGTAACAGAAGTATGATTCTTTCCGGGGTTGCAGGTTGTTCGAAAGAGTTACCGCGGCTCCAGAACATAAACGGCAATAGAAGGAACATGGGTGAGTTTTAGTCAGCACAAGTCTGACACGCCCCCCGCTCCGCCTAGAGCGGGGAAAGTTATTTGATGATTACACATCCGCAAAAAAAAACCATGGGTCTTTTGGTTAAGCCGCACTTGCCTAGGTTTGTCTGTGGTTCACTCGTCACACACCAGGTTTCCTCCGTGCCCCGGAAAGCACGTAAAGCTTTTGGTCCCGGGTGTCATTTTGAAATCTTTGACAGCCGTTACAGATGGTGATGATGATGGTGTAGATGGTGTGACGAAAGTCTGACTTTTAAGTCTTACCAAAGGGTATCGTATTTGACGACACGGTTAGCGCAGTGACTGTGCGATTGACTGCTGTGCTGCGTGCCGCGGGTTTAATTCCCGCACGGAACAGCCTATGGCCTACAGATAGTAGTTCCGGATCTGGCTGTTTGTGTATGTGAGTTTAAATGTTTGTAGATTATAGTCTGGAATAACAAATCCAGACAATAATCTACTTCTGTAGCAAATTTCATCAAGATCCGTTTAGCCATTTGGACGTGAAAGAGAAACAAACATCCATACATCCTCAAAAACATTCGCATTTATAATATTATAGTAGGAAGTAGGATTTACCCGCTCTTGACAACACTGTTTGTATTCATTCTATCTAGTATCTGTATTGGCTTTACTAGTTTTAACTATAATCTGATATTTAATTTATTTAATAGTTGTATGATTCCAATAATTATTAATTTGTTGTGTGAGTGATAAAGTCAGCAAGCAAAAATAATTAAACACTCAATTAAGAATCTAAATATGTTAGGTTTGAGTCTAAATAACACTACTCCGCGTGTAGTCTTACGAGCTTTGCTGTTAGCTTACCTTTAGAAAAGTTTATGTTATTCCTGTTTAGTAATTCATATACTCGTATTTACCATACCCAACCTATTTAAATACTGATGTCATGACTAGCCTAGAGCCTTCGATCAATATCTCTGATATACTAGCGACAGGCGACGACATTCTCTACCTATTTCAAGTCTTAATTACTGAATTCGCCATTCTATATTTAGTATTATTTGACTAATCTTACATAAATTTCTGAGCATGTTGTTTATTGTTAAATAATGCTTAGTCAGCAAAAGGCAAAAATATACTTTTCAAAATACTTCCTCGCTCTGGCTCTTATTGCACTAAGATTAGGTTTAACACGCAATGTATTATATCCATTTTTTTTTGTTTTACACCTACCACTGTTTTTCTCTGCATCACCCAAAGTTTGACCGGTAGAAAATGCATATGGCATTAAGTCCGCCTCTGTACTTTGTGCTTGAAGTGTTAAATAAATATTACAGACTCTTGGTTTTTTTTATTATTTTAAACTAGTGTCTTATTTTTTATTTGCCACAAAACACAATAAAATAATAACTGTTCTTTGACTATTGTCGAAAGAGAAATATAATAAAAAAAAGACAAATCATTCTATTTCCGTTCATATTCCCCAACTTGAGATTTACAAAAACATGTCGACGCATTAGAAAAGAGACTATCTGAATAAAAGCACGGCATTGTTTTCTTAATGGTTTGGTACTGAAAATCTAAAGATTGAGTTTATGAATACCTGACGTCATTACCTAGTGTTAGTGATAAAACGGGCATAAACCTTGCTTATTTAGCATCCCTAACAGGTTTTTAGCTCGGCCTATTTTCGACAGGATCTGACAATAAATCTAAGTGCCTCACACCGTCAGAATCATGTAGAGCTTATTTTTATTCCAATCCCAAGTCAAGACCAGTCATGGGATGAATTAATAAGCTAATAATTTAATCTAAACAGGTAGAATTCACATTTACATAATACGTGCACGTTCGGTTTTGATCTCATTAACAATTTATTGTCTATAATGATATTATGACAAGTGTAACTGGTAAAACAATAAATTATTTCAAAGTTCACAGGCTAGTTCACAGAGTCTCGCATTATTATTAAAATTCGGCACTCCCATCAGGCACGTAATTTTTTTTCCCTTTTCCTTGTATGCGGTCTGCCAGCTAAATTTTGTCTTTTATTATTTTTACTTTTTGCGAATAAGGCGGCTTTTAGTATTTTGTTTTTTTTGAAGAAGCAACAGGACTACTTTATCTGTGAAAACTTTAACTGCCTAACTATAACGCTTCAGTATGAGATTCGGCACCAGTTCCAGGACGGACAGTGGAGGCTTAGTTTATAAGCTAAGCCTCCACTGTCCGTTCTGTCAAGGTCCTGTTTTACCCTTTGGTTACGGAACCCTAAAAATCTACTTAATTATAAAACTTACTACAGAGATTTTCTCTTTAGTTTAAAACTACTACTACATAGAAGTCTCGTTTCTCTATATTTACGTTATAAAAGCAAAATTGCAGAACTTTGCTTTCCAAAGCAGTAATCTAATTCCAAAAGTGATTATTTATTACAGGATCAAAAATTTCTCGAAGGATCTAAAAAAGACGATCATGGTTAGAAGATAAATCAATAAAAGATCGATCGATATTTCAATTCTGATGTTTAATCAATTTTCGATACACGCCCGTGGTTAAATATACATAATAGTTAAGTTTTATAGACCAACAGGCTAACAGATGCCATATTTTAACTCCACACATAACTAGTACATCTTATTATCTACTCCTTTTTCGATATTTGTCACTTATTTCTAAGATCTCACGCTCGAACTAATGACCTTTGCCCGTCAATTAAACGAAGTTATTGAGACATAAGAGACGTTAACGTGTATTTTGCAATTCTTGTTAATCACCAAGTCTTATAAAGACGGCTCATGTTTATGCATTTTCATGGTACCTTGGGAACTTAGAGCCATTGGCATCAGAATTTACGAATACTTTAAACTTTTTCAGTCAATGGAATTCATCATCATTGCTAAGGGTTGACACCCAATCTAACCAGATGCATCTATCTATAATTATATTACCTGGAACAAATGCCTATCTGACTTCTGAAACCTGTAACTCGGTAATGCAATACCCCTTAGCAAGACTTATTAACAGACCCGGCTACTGACTAGCTAAAACGGCTGTGTGTGTCGGTTTAGTGTGCTTTTCGAGGCACTGGAAGTCATGGCTAAATAATAAAACACCGAAAGTCAATCTTCAAGATTAAGCCGTGCTCATATAATTCATTCACCATCATTTTCCTGCCCTTGTCTCATCCTATTTGGGGTCGGCGCATCACGTTTTCTTGTTCCATTCTCCCCTGTAACACGTCACGGCATCTTTTACTCCTTTCTTCTTCATATCATTCCTTACACAATCCATCCATCTTTTTTTGGCTTTCCTCTCGCTCTCTATCCATCAACATTCAGATCCATCACTCTTTTAGTCACATATTAGTACATTACTGCCGCGGTCTATAATGACTACGTTGCTGGTCGCGCTGATGATGGCCGACAGCGCAGCGTAGCGCAGCTCCAGGCCGACACAGCGCGGTCAGCGTGCAGCACTTGATGGACGAGCTGAGATAAAGGCCGAGACCGTAGGTCGAGGCCTTTACTGCGAGGACAGCAAGGGCTGCAATGATGGCCAAGCTGAAAGGCCTAGAGCGTAGCTAGGCTAGCTCGAGGTAATCATAGCGTGACCAGCGAAGCAGTCATTGTGGGCCAAGGTTTGTATAGTGCTTTACTCAAAAATGCAAGTACCTAATCTAAATAAAACTAGCAAGTAATTTAAATAAAAAATATATTAATTAACTAGATTTTTTTTTGATGTTCAAATTGTGCTTTATCAGAAGATTCAGAACCATGCACTTAAACATTGAATAGGTATTCCAGAGAGCCGAAAGCTTCATTTTGTTGGAAAGATCATTGAATTACGCAAGAAAAACATTTTCGGATAAAGATTTAGATTTCCTACTGATTTTCCACTGCACAAATTTTTCATATGCAAGCTTATATTTTTCCTTTGTGTTTCGCGGTATCAAATTTTCTACCACTAATTTAGCTTCATCTTTAATGTCTAGCGGTGTTAAACACATTGAATCGGAAGAATTTTCGCTTTGAGAGCTCATTTTTAGCAAAAAAGTCAGTAAATAAATCAAAATTTTCGCTGAACCGCGCTTTTGTTACTTCTTATTTTTTTTATCAATGTTAGTTGGAATTATACAGCCTAATATGGAATAAAATCTTTTAAGTTTTTTTTTTTTTACCTTTAGACGTACAAACAGCTGTGTTTTAAATAAAATCTTTTTGTTTTTTTTTTTTTTTTAAACGTTGAAACGTCAAAATAGCGGCCGGCAAAACATTGCCGGCCTGTTAGAGCGGCCAGCAAAACTTTGCCGGCCGCTCCTTGAAACAGAACGGCAAGGTCGACTTTGCTCAAACAAGGTTGTCAAAATAATGACAACATTACATGCATTTTTGAGTAATAGTACATTACTGCCGCGGTCTATAATGACTACTTTGCTGGTCGCGCTGATGATGGCCGACAGCGCAGCGTAGCGCAGCTCCAGGCCGACACAGCGCGGTCAGCCTGCAGCACTTGATGGACGAGCTGAGATAAAGGCCGAGACCGTAGGTCGAGGCCTTTACTGCGAGGACAGCAAGGGCTGCAATGATGGCCAAGCTGAAAGGCCTAGAGCGTAGCTAGGCTAGCTCGAGGCAATCATAGCGTGACCAGCGAAGCAGTCATTGTGGGCCAAGGTTTGTATAGTGCTTTACTCAAAAATGCAAGTACCTAATCTAAATAAAACCAGCAAACAAGTAATTTAAAATAAAAATATATTAATTAACTAGAATTTTAATTAAATTGACAATTATGAAAAGTACAGTTACTAAAATTCAACACCGACTTTCCCAACAGCGGTCGGCAAAACATTGCTGGCCTGTTAGAGCGGCCGGCAAAACATTGCCGGCCTGTTAGAGCGGCCAGCAAAACATTGCCGGCCGCTCCTTGAAACAGAACGGCAAGGTCGACTTTGCTCAAACAAGGTTGTCAAAATAATGACAACATTACATGCATTTTTGAGTAATAGTACATTACTGCCGCGGTCTATAATGACTACTTTGCTGGTCGCGCTGATGATGGCCGACAGCGCAGCGTAGCGCAGCTCCAGGCCGACACAGCGCGGTCAGCGTGCAGCACTTGATGGACGAGCTGAGATAAAGGCCGAGACCGTAGGTCGAGGCCTTTACAGCGAGGAAAGCAAGGGCTGCAATGATGGCCAAGCTGAAAGGCCTAGAGCGTAGCTAGGCTAGCTCGAGGCAATCATAGCATGACCAGCGAAGCAGTCATTGTGGGCCAAGGTTTGTATAGTGCTTTACTCAAAAATGCAAGTACCTAATCTAAATAAAACTAGCAAGTAATTTAAATAAAAATATATATTAATTAACTAGAATTTTTTCTAATGTTCAAATTGTGGTTTATCAGAACCATGCACTTTAGCATTGAATAGGTATTCCAGAGAGACGAAAGCTTCATTTTGTTGGAAAGATCATTGAAATACGCAAGAAAAACATTTTCGGATAAAGATTTAGATTTCCTGCTGATTTTCCACTGCACAAATTTTTCATAATTATGCAAGCTTATATTTTTCCTTTGAGTTTCGCGGTATCAAATTTTCAACCACTAATTTAGCTTCATCTTTAATGTCTGGCGGTGTTAAACACAATTGAATCGGAAGAATTTTCGCTTTGAGAGCTCATTTTTAGCAAAAAAGTCAGTAAATAAATCAAAATTTTCGCTGAACCGCGCTTTTGTTACTTCTTTATTTTTTTTTATCAATGTTAGTTGGAATTATACAGCCTAATATGGAATAAAATCGTTTAAATCTTTTTTTTTTTTACCTTTAGACGTACAAACAGCTCTGTTTTAAATAAAATCTTTTTTGAATTGATTTTTTAAAACGTTGAAACGTCAAAATAGCGGCCGGCAAAACATTGCCGGCCTGTTAGAGCGGCCAGCAAAACTTTGCCGGCCGCTCCTTGAAACAGAACGGCAAGGTCGACTTTGCTCTAACAAGGTTGTCAAAATAATGACAACATTACATGCATTTTTGAGTAAAATTCATTATGACCATCCATTACATACCAAGTTTCCTTCATGCCTAGAAAAGCACGTTTAGCCAACGTTTTTCCGGGTGACATTTGTATATCTTTGGCAGTCGTTTTGGTAATCATTGAGCAACAGTCAAAGTTTAAGAAACATTATTGCCAAAGGAAATCTTAATGCCCAGAACGACGGCTTATTTCACCTCCACAACTAACTGGGTTGTGGACGTCAAGTAGGCAATCGTTCCATATTAAGTACAGATAATTAGGTGCATCCGGTTAGACTGGCAACCGACCCAATTGGGAAAAGTTGAAAAGTACCGGGTTTCAGTTAAATCTCATTAGACTAAAATCCGAACCTAAACTAGTTGTGGAAAAGGTTAGGCAGATAATTCTGTCATTGTTTATGGTTTAATTGCTTTGTGTCACACTATTTAAACCATCAACAATCATTGACATCAACGTTTAACGCTTATTTAAACACATTGGTGATTTGTGGTGCAAATGGGCCTTCCATTATTCAACGAACTTAAAAGCCTAGTTTCGGCAAAATCAATTTAATAATAAATTAGTAACATTATTAAGTTTGATTTGCGTTCATCGATATCATAAGATCCAAACACGTATCATATTTTGTTATTACATTGACAACATAGATCTTACCATAGGAGAACCTAATTGATTCCTGATTGGTCTTCTTCGGATCGGAGATTTTTATCTTTATTTTTTAACATAAGATGGGGTGTATTTTTCTGTGTCCGCTCGAAAAAAAACGCTTTAAAATAAAAAAAAACGCGGCCTAAAAATTGAAAACTATATTAATGTCATTAATTGCCGTCTAATTAAACCAACACCAATAAATTCGTCGCATTCGTGAACCCTTTTCAAAATAATCAAGTTGATCTAACTACCTGAATAGCCGCTCATATTGAAACAAGTCCTAATTACCTATTGTATTACAAAACAAACGGCCTCATATTTCAGCCAACGCTATTAAATCCGTCCTTATTACACGAATATTATTTACTATCAAATAAACTACGATTAAGAATTATAACCAAGGCTTTTAGTTTGTATTGCTAAAACGTTACGGTTTATTGTTTATTTTACTTTATTATCGCCGCATCATCGTTTCGCACATCAGGCGAGTTGAAAAGAAGCGCAAGCCAAAGCAAGTAAATAATATTTAAAAAAAAAACAAGTTCGTGTCCCATGTACTTTCCTTGAAGTCGATAACGTGCAGCACGTTAGTTTCTTTCATTCTCCCTTGTCCGGCACCCTATCATTTACTTTCTTTTTCTTTCATATTATTTCTCACACATTCCTTTTTTGATTTTCAGGGCCTCTCTCCTCCTTTCGACTCATCATTTTTTCTTCTAATCATAATGTGTTCATCAATACTGAAAATTCCCTTTCTCAATATTAAATACCAAATATTTATTTTCAAAACTTGACGCAAATAAGCTCTAGTAATATAATATGACTCGAATTAATGGCCTAGACCGCAAGTTCACAGCGTCGAAGGGCACATTTGAATTTCGAATTTGCATTCTCAGACTAGGCTGTCGATATAAATGGTTGGTCAATGACGTCACCAGTGATGTAATATGATTCACGGCGATTGTATCTGAACTGACAGATCGTGTTTTTATATTGAGGCTATTATTGTATAGCACATGCTTGTTAGGCGTATGTCTTTTGTTTTATGAGCTTTAAGGGTGCGTCCACATCTGGCGAATGTGCCGCAAATGTGCAGCACGCGAGCCGATTGCGAGCTGCCCGCAAGCTGCGCGCGTGCAGTCACTGCAATGGTTTGGTGCGCCTCTTTAGCGCAACTCATACAAGGCTCGTATAGAGCGCGCGAGCGGCGCGCGATCTGCGCGCGCTCAGTTCTCGCCCCTATTTCTTTCCACGCATCATTTTTTTAGATTTTTTCTATAGTAATCTTCGAAATAATCAATCTTTAGGATCCCATAATACTGGAAATCTTTTATATGTTTCAATGAAGCGTAAACAATTCTCCTCCGTCCACTCCATGACAACACGTACTTAGCCTCCAGTAATCAGAAACGAACTGAGCGAAATAACTAGCGCGCCGCCCGCGCGCTGATCGAGTACGGCGCTTAGGTCGCGCGCGAACTGCGCGCGGGCGGCGCAGAAGCGGCGCACGAACAAAAATGCACGCGCGCAGCTCGCGGGCAGATCGCAAACGGCTCGCGAGCTGCACATTCGCGGCACATTCGCCAGATGTGGACGCACCCTAAGATTGAAGATATGATGAGGGGTTTTAATTTTTATTTGCGTGAAAAAAGGAAAACATTTACTGTTTTTCTTTACGTTTTAGTCACTGGCTGACTGGTCATTCAACCTTTATTTGTTATAGTAAAAAAATTGGAAAAAAAATATAGAGAAATGATATCTATTACCATTACTCAAACAATTGAACAGGTCTAAACAACAAGTGCTTACTCATGGTGCTGAGACTTGGGTTTTCACTCGAGACACCATCAACAGACTGGAAGTAGCCCAGAGGGCGGTTGAGAGAAAACTGGTAGGAGTGTCATTGATGGACCACAAATAAATGGCTTCGAGAGCAAAGCAAAGTCGCAGACGTAACGAAACGGGTAGCGCACCTCAAATGGAAATGGGCTGGACATGTGGTCCGAAATGAGATGTCCTGGTGCAAACGCATCCTGGAATGGAAGCCATGGGGTGAAAAGCGCCCTCCAGGACGACCACAAATGCGCTGGAAAGATGACGTGAGGAAAGTCGCTGGTTCGAACTGGGAACAAAGAGCGCAACACAGAGAGGAATGGAGGCAGTTGAAGGAAGCCTACACCAAAATGGTCGAAAAAGGCTAAAAAGAAGAAGAGAAACAACAAATAAACATTCATGTTTCTGCACTTTTACCGGTAAAATCACCACTACCACGAACCAGCACGTAATAGATGTAGGGATGAGTCTACATCCATCACTTTGATTTTTTACTTGACGTTTTTATTTAGCTGACTATGAGTAACCAACATAAATTCGATCATATTAAACAAAAAAGAATCAATAAATTGCCAGCTGTAAAAACAATATTAATCCTATCAAACCAATCAATAAAGAGCTTTGAAAATTGATGACAAATAATGTCATTGACCCCAGATAATGACACGTCTGATCTTTATACACAAACGTTCCAAATTCGGAATTAGGTACTGCAGCTACCATAGACTTATACAGACTTTGTTTGTTGCAAAGCTCACGTTCTCAGGACATTTTGTAAGCATAGACAAGAATTTAGGTAGGGCGTCGGATGTATTTGGCAGGAGTAATAGTTTTGATAAATTGGTTTTGATTTTATCTGTGGTAGTCATCGAGTGTAAGATTGAATATATGAAAAGTGTTTGAAGAGGCATTGTTTCGCTAATAAGTACGTAGAGATTAGAGATGTGATGTGCAGATAATTTATTGATGAGTCTTCAGTGTTCAATTAGTTTATTTACGTTTTGATAATAGATGAGCCAAAATCTTGACGGATGGTGGTTGAGACAGCAAGCATTTTGATGCCATATTATTATCTTGCTGAAGCATATTACCGCCATCAAACTTCTTGCTATCTGGATGAAACAGATTAGAAGAAAAAGGCGGCTAAATAATATCTTGATCGCAACGCAATCCTTGAGATGAATGTAAAAAAAAACTGAAAATCTGTCCCTGCAGTTTGGATGGCCATGATGTGAAAATCTTCGACTAACACTAAATGCGACTTTGTTTATACTAACCTCCACACTTTGTGCACGTTTAGATAGGTATCGAATACCACAAAACCTTTAAATCGAAAAACAGTTGACTATCTGGTTATGTTTTTCTATTCTGTTATATCTCTTGTCTATTCCTTAAGTCTATGGGATCTGCAGTAGGACAAACGGATCTTAGAAGTTCAACCTGACGTTTACAAATCGCTCCAACTAGGTACAGCTAATAGCTATCGGCACCAATAATTATTAAAGTTTTATTGCCATTAATAAACTTAATAGAGTGCAATCACGATAACTATTACTAAACGAGTTGTCAAGAGTTTATTACTTATAAGAATCAATGCTGTATGTACTGGGATTTAGATTAAACATAGATTTGATTGACGTATCGGTAATTAAAACCTTATTGAGTTTCTACATGTCTGATTCTAAAATTTTAACAACTCTATATGATACTATCTTTTTTTTAAAATTCGGGGTAACACAGTTCCCCTTTCCTGATTTGCAGGTACCTTGCTACCTGCAAGTCAGGAAAGCCTGCTTTTACCCTTGCGCCTTATTTATTGTAAGTTTTCCGTTTTCTCCCTCATTATTTAGTTTAAAAAATGGTCTCAACTATCTCTGTACCAAAATTCATCAAAATTGGTCAAGCTATTTATGAAATGAAGTGTGAAGACGTAACGCACAAACATTTACTAGTTAATAAATTAAAAGTAATGATTTTAATATAACATGAAAAGTGTCTTTTAATATCTTGAGGTCACAGAACCCGGTTGACATCTCTTTAAATTCGAATTTGCTTAAAAGGAAGTCGTTTTCTTTACTTCTGTGAAAGCTCAAAATCAGTAAATCATTTAAAAGTGTTATTTTACCAAACGAAGACAATCCAAAACAAATTAGTATTTAAACAAATATGTATCAATAAAATTGTTTTATAATGACATAGCGAACCTACATTGGAGATAATTAAATACGATACCTTTTACGTACCTATATTGCAAATCTTTGACAATTATTATGGCATACAATAATTACGTCTCCGTCTGTTGTATTGGCCTTATTATTTTTAATAAGCATATTCAATTAATCCACAAGAAAGGACTTAAAGCTCCTCCATAATACTTAAACCATATTTATTTTTAATATTTTTTTTCAATGACTTTTCTTCTTTCCTTGATATAGAAAACCGTAAATTTGCTGAAACAAGATCCAGCTTAACGGAACACAAAGGGCAAACGAAGGACATAAATTTCCCACCCCCCCCCCCCCCCCCCCCGGGAGGGACGTGGGCATGGGAATTTATTTGATGATTTACCATTCGCAAAAAAAAGCGATTTAAAACCAACAGTGAATTAAAATATGGCAATATGGGTATAGCTCCTAATTCACCAGCTCATGCGAGAAAGGCGTTTATTGCTTGTACCTTCTCTATCTAATGAACGATTACTCAATCCAATAAAACGGCTTTATTGATGCCACTGTAGACTTTTTCACGCCCCAGTTTTCCGACTTCCTGCCTTCTGCAAAGATTTCTGTAGTATCAACAACATCGTTAAACGGGAAGTTTCTCAAAGCAGGTTGTATATCCAATACAGGAAGTAGTATTTCATATCTTAAATACATACGAATAGATACTAAAGCTTCGCATTTGTGGCTAAGCTTGGCTTACTACTTACTGGTAGTAACGTAGGTGGGATTTAGAAATTCTCAAAGAATCATTTTGAACTCATGTTTTATGATAGGATCAGATAAGGATTCAATAGTGAACATGTAAAACCAGATTTAGACCATTGAAGGGGCCTAACTATTCAATAGAAGGAATTCGGATGCGAAGGGTTTACTTTTAGTGTTTTACGCGCGCGCCTCAAAGAGATGTCAGCAAAGCAGAGGGGCCTGCCAGGGCCTCTGCCTGCCGCCGGGGTTATGGGTTGTTCGAAAGAGATACCGCGGCCCCGGAACGTAAAGAGCAATAGAAGGAACATGGGTGGGTTTTAGTCAGTACAAGTCTGACACTCCCCCTTGCTCCGCCCAGAGCGGGTGAAAAAAGGGTTTATTTTTAAGCGAAATAAAGAACAAATTGTTGGCATTGGCTCAAAACCATAAGCATGATAGGTAAGCGTATATTTATTAGACAGAAATTGAAAGTTTGTGTAAGCATTAACAAAAACGAAATAATTTCACCTTCACATTTAATCATCATCCTAGTAACTAGTAACAGTACCTATGACCACCTAATTTCGTCCATGACCCAAGAGAATCTGTCAACCTGACCTAACCTGCAAGGCAATCGACAGCAAATCTTGATTTGCTTTCTACTTCCTTGATTTGATTGAAATTCAAAATATAAATATATCATTACAAATGTAAATATCATTAAAAATGAAAAAAAAAATATCACATATTTATACCTACCGAGACCTAACAATGCGGTACTACAGACCAAACTACGTCCCAAATGATGGACTCTCCAATCTTGGACTTACGCCCGGTACACATACCCCTTATAGAATTTATGTCAAAATACTACTATCCGTAAGCAAAACGAATCCATTTTTGTTTATTTTTAAACGTTAAACGCACCTAACAAACACCACTGGTGTTACGACCGGCATCGCCACAAACTGGACCCAGCTCATCAAACGCAAAAACAGCGCACAAACAGAGCACAGCTCGTAATAGATAAATGTATTTAAATATTAACCAAAATTAAAAGCAATAGACCCTAAAATGTTGTCAAATAACTGCAGAAAACTGATGATGAACTAATCTATCAAATCACATAAACTGTGAGCGATATTGAGAACTTACTCAACTTACTTTAACCTAAAAGCCCTTGTACTACAAAATACAATGAGCAAAACAGACAAGTAACAGACAAAGTGTTATTGACATTTATTTATTTGTTTACATATTTTTATATTTTTACATATTTCTTAGCAAAACAAAAAAAAAAACATTTAAAAATATAAAAATAGTAGCCCACCGGTATCGGGAACAGGGTCCAAGCTACCGGCAGTCAGGGCTCCAGAGAAAGGAACCTCCTAACAATACGAGCCGTGTCCAGGAGTACCGCTTTCTGTATCAAGCCCTTGATCCAGCCGTCTAACGAGAGCCTTCTCAGGTGTTGGTCGAGGCTCTTGGCAATTAAGCCATTGGCTGTAACGACTATCGGCACAATGATCGCTGAGTCCACGTCCCACATATCGACAACCTCGCGAGCCAAGTCAATATACTTGATTTGTTTATCTTTTTCGGCTTTCACAAGGTACAGACAAAGTTATTATTAGTTTCATACATCCGGGAAAATGTAAAAATAGCACGCTGACCCGTGCCGTACTCATTAATGACGTAGGTAGAATTTAATTAATAGGGTCGTAGAGGGAATTACACCCATGGGGCTAAACATAAAGAACAACGTATTGATAAAAGCACTCAACTTAAGCAGCATCGTCTTATCACACACCGTTCGGGATTTTTTGTAAGAAACTCCTTACTTACTGAAATGTACAATGACTTACCTATAACATCGACTAGACTTGGGATTAGCTGGTAAAAAGACCCAGGTTGGTCCTAAGCATACTTACTTTATATAATTTTTAAATTCGATACTAACTTTGTTTGTAACCTTTCATGAGTAAACGATTGATCAGGTTCGGAATAATCGAAGTTTACTTACGCGACTAAGTTTAAGTTTATTGAAGTTAGTACTTTATTTGTGTCATAGATGGCGTTATAGTACTCTTTGTAATATGTGGTTGTAGTACTTATTTTAGTGCCGCTATATTATTATCAGGTAAGTGTACCTTCACACAAAAAGGTCTGTATTAACAGGATCGTTTTAACGGATCCCTTGCTAGGGCTAATCTTCACACCGCATTTTCAAGATTGTAATTAGTGATGATTCTGAATTAGCCCCGCGCATTTTTGGTCCAATAAAACGGACCAGTGACCAGTGTTTTAATACTGTGGTGTGTGGTAATTCGCTCATTCAACTGCATACGATGGATATTTTTACTGGATCTAGAATACTGTCATGTGTAAACTCCGTGATACATGCATCCACCATCGCCTAACAAAACGTATACGATAAAACGGGCCTGTTTAAAGCGGATTAATGTGTGAACTTAAATTACCCTTATATAGTTGTTTCGGGTCTGGCTGTTTGTGTATGTGAATTTAAATGTTTGTAAACGCATCCACGATACAGGAGAAATTCCTAGTGAGAGGCAACGTTTTTTTTTAAAAAAAAAGGTCCAAGAGATTACAGATTTCAGCAAAAGGTTTTAATTTCAACTCGACCTCCACCCGTTTCTGAGATTCCGTTTTCTTCCTTTTGAGGTACGGTACCTAAAACCACTGTAATAACCTCCTTTCACACCTTTAAAATCGGTTAAAACCAAAAGTTCGCCACCGAAGTTTGTAAAGATCATTGTCTTATCAGGTCCCTGCGAAAAACACACAATCAGACACCTTACAGTGTTACTGTAAGGTGTCTAGTTCAAATATTCATTATGTAAATTACATAATACCCACTTTATCAAAGTAGTATTTAATCTAAATTTGTAATCACAATCAGAGCCGCAGGCAGTAACAAATACGGCTTATATTGCAAGTGTCAATGTTCCGTTCTCCCTATAAATCAGGATAGTAAATCAATAGCTGCAATTAAGGGAAAATTAATATTTATTAGTACTTATTTATTGAATACCTTTTATTGATTGAAAAGCGTGAGAAAAATCTGACAATGATTATTTTGTGGCATTGTCCAGTATGTACGGCACGGTTTGCGCAGTAGCTGAGCGATTGACTGCTGCGCTCCTAGTCGCGGGTTCGATCCCCGCACGGAACAAATATTTGTAAGATCTACAGATAGTTGTTCTGGGTTTGGCTGTTTGTGTATGCGAGTTTAAATGTTTGTAAACGCACCCACGATACAGGAAAAAATTCTAGTATGGGGCAACGTTTTTATAAAAGAAAAAAGAAAGAAGAAGTATTTTTGGTAATTGACGCTGCAAACGAAAGATAAAATATGTTTCTTTTTTTTAAGATTTTAGTGAAATTAGTTTTTAATATTACATATTTCAATGAATCACTGCTGGAATATTTCAATATTCTCCAATAAAATATTCTGGGCAGAAAAGTCGAAAAGTTTTTTTTTCTTGTAATATTTAGATTATAAATATATTCAGACTTTTATTGTCTCCCGACTTTTTAATATACAAAAGTACACTGCCTCAGTGTCAGTCAGCTACAATATGTGTTTTTGTTTTTTTTTTCATCCCATATTTTAGAGGTTTCCGGCGACTGGGACCGCAATTAACTAGGACCGCGGTCCCAGTCGCCGGATTCGTAAAAAATAAATATTTTTCTTCCAGCGACTGGGACCACTCATAGATAACTTAAAAACATCTATTATTCAAGCCAAAATTAGTACAGTCAAACGAAAAATTTTATGAATTATTTATATAAATATCATTGACTCGTTCTAGACATGATTTTATCTTATGCGCTTAGTAATAGATTAAGCTAGCCCGTTTTGACATAATTTACACATGCAGGTAAATACACACAAAGGGAATAGCATTGTATTATAGTACTATCCCTCTCTAACTTTATATTTTAACACTTCGTCAGTTAAGGCTGATTTTGTATTGTGACGATCGCCCGGAGGACACGGTGGAGCACACAGTGGCGATCTGCCCAGCTTGAGCGGAGCACCGCCGTGCCCTCGTAGAGGCGATCGGTGGCGGCGATCTCTCGCGTCCGGCCCTGGTTCAGGCCATGGTCCGAAGCGAGAGGGAATGGGAAGCGGTCACCACCTTCTGCGAAGCAGTAATGCTAGCAAAGGAGGTGGCCGGGCGTTTGAGGGAGAGAACATCTGCCCAACCCAGCCGCCGCGGGAGACGCCTATGGCGCCGGGCGCCGCGAGACGACTCCCGGCCCCCGTAGATGCGGGCCTGTGGGCGGTGAGCAATGGGTAGTTCACCGTCCGTCCGTCGATTGACGACAGGCCGTGTCGACGGCGCGTTCGTGTTTCACGCGCGCCTCAAAGAGAGTCAGCAAAGCAGAGGGGCTTGCCAGAGCCTCCGCCTGCCGGGTTTGCGGGTTGTTCGAAAGAGATACCGCGGCATCGGAACGTAAAGGGCAATAGAAGAAACATGGGTGGGTTTTAGTCAGTACAAGTCTGACATGCCCCCCTGCTCCGCCCAGAGCGGGGGAAGTCATTGGATGATTTCCCACCCGGAAAAAAAAGGCTGATTTTCTGATAATTACTTACTTGACTGATTTTGTGTGAAGCCATAACGGCCATTTTGAACTAATTGTGATTGACATAGATAGTACCACGTTTATTATTTTTATTGTGTTTTTTTTTATTATATTTACGGTACCAGTTAAAGACTAATAAATAATAAACAATTACTTTCTGATTGTTAATTATTTAAAAATTGTTGATTGTTATGTACGATTTGTGTTTTTTTTTTGTTGATTGTTGTTAACACGATCTAAAACATACACTATGTTTTAATAACGAAAATTTTAAATAACAACTGTAGTTAGTGGTTGTTTTTATTTTATCAATAAATGATGTTTTTAAATCAAAAAGGATTTTTCTTCAATTGTTACATCTAAAATGTTTTTGTTTGACTGTACATTTTTTTTTATTTCAGTTATCATATAAGTGGTCCCAGTCGCCGGAAGAAAATTATTTATTTTATACAGATCCGGCGATTGGGACCGCGGTCCTAGTTGATTGCGGTCCCAGTCGCCGGAAACCTCTATTTTACAGAGGCAGCCACGGAATCTGGACTTGTGCCGAGTTAGTGGCGTACTTCTAATGGTAATAGGTAGGTATATTCTGCCCAACCCTTAACGCCCTTATAAATAACCTGAAGAATCACTGAAAATAGTCGTTAAGATGATATAACAGAATATTGTGGGAAAATTGGTACGAAAATTAATAAAACTTGTGTTATTATTTTCATATCAGAAATGCGCAGAACTTGGTGGTCATGTCTCACATAAGCCCGTGAAATACGTGTTTCAAAGACATTGTTTTAAATTCATTGCATTTATTCTACAACCAGTACATTTCCATAACAATATGAAGCAACAATGGACGCAGTGTAAATATACAACGACAATTGTAAATAGTTTTAAACCTTTAGTGTTTCGGTCATTGTACCAAAACTTAAGTCAAAAGCAAAACTTTTAAAACTTTTTTTACAATATCCTGCAGACATAGCCTTGCCTATTATCGTTAGATGAGCAGGTAATCTGCAATATTTGCTGTTCAGCTTCATCCATCTGCTTAGCTTTTTACCAACTTTGTTCAAATTAGCTTCCAGTCTAACCGGATGCAGCATAATATCAGTTTTTTTTAAGCGTTGCCCACAAACATGCGTTTACAAACATTTAAACTCACACACAAACAGCCAGACCTGGAGCAACTATCTGTAGGCCATACAAATATTTGTTCCATGCGGGGATCGGATCCGCGACACAGCGCAGCAGTCGATCGTTCAGCCTCTTCGCCAACCATGTCGTTCAATTTACATGGGGTACTGTTACCTCACCTCCACAACCCAGCTAGTAATACAATGCCCCTTGGTAACACTGGTAGTCGGACTTTCGGGCTCCTGACTATTGATAGTAAATTGTTTTGACGTTACGACATAACATGATATTTTGCCTAACTCTGTATTTTTGGTATATATCTGTACACAACGGACAAACAATCTTAACTAACATTAAGCTAATTATTTAGTGAAAATGTTTTAATTCTCAATCTGAACATATTGCAATAGACTACATGACTGTTTGAAATTCGAATTGAAAAGCTTTTAGTTTCTTTTTTATTGTACTTCAAAAAATAGTGTACCACTAAGTAAATCGGTAAATATAACACCGTTAAAGATAATATACCACCGGTATACAATGAAGTTAAAATTATATCTACAAAAGACACTTTTCTCCTGAAACAAATTAATCACAAACATAAACATGCGATATACTTAAGACGTGACATCATATAACTGGGTCACACATTAAGCACCTAATTCGCTGATTGCATCGCCATAGTTAGTAGGAAAACACAGCAGTGCCATGTCAAATATGTTTTAGCCTTTACACACAAAATAATATACCTAGCACCGGAGTTAATTTATGTTTAAAACATAATATTTATGTCTATTTACGTAAAGTCTGCGTCGTTTCCGCGACAATGTTTAAGATAAGCCGAAAATGTATTCGTTAACGGGATGTGGAGTGGGTTCGGCCACCATTTATAATAGTGAGCCTATTCCACTCTTCGGGCGGAAACGGAACGCATTGCAAATGCATGAACATTAGAGGATTATCTAGTTGCATAGTAAGCCTAAAATTCGTGAGCATTTACCACTGAACAATTTTGGACTGACAAAACTCGAATTTGGAACTTTATCGTCTCGATTTTAAAGTTCAGTATTAATGAGGTTGTTATGTCTTTTTGTTTTTTATGTCAAGTCACGAATACACTAATGAGCAAATATTAAGTGTGATAAAACTCTCGTTCTGCTATAAACTGCCGGGTGTTTTAGTAGGTAGCTGTTATTAACATTTCATTATAAGATAACTCTTATACTTAAATAGTTTGTAATCCACACGCCTGAAATCAGAGAAGGGTTAGGCAGAGGTTTAGGCACCTGCTTAATACTTAGTACACATTTCGCCATTTATGTCCAAGTCCCATATAAAAGTGGGCGAGTCTACTGCCATCAATCGCCCACTTCTCCTGACTTCGTGGCTAATACTGAGAAATTCATGTTCAAATAACCCAATAACACTGAATAATATTGATGATTTTGTATGACAAAAATGGACTAAAATCAATATACACGTTCCATTTCATGATGTTTGATTATCCGAATGAGGTGTTTATTTGTTAAAAGTTAATACTACTCTCAAAAACTAAATATTTCATTCGGCAAGTTCTAGGCCAGTTTTAAGACCGCATAAATTCACGAATAAAATGATAATAAACCAAAGTCGAAATAAAAAAACTATGCAGGTGCAAACTTCAGTAAATATATATTTATTTAACTCCAACTAATCAAACTCATTAAGAACGTTTACTTAGTTTAACCACAACAGCTTAATAATTTTAAAGCTGTAAAACCCATACTGCCTTTGTTGAGAACAGGATAATTTTAGAGAGCAATGAAACCACAAGTTCAGCTTTTCATATATTGCAGCACATGTTTTTTTCACAGACTGACTTTTTCTTAAAACAAAACATAAAACAATGACAGTCAAAAAGAAGAAATATAAAATTATTAAAAAGTTTGGTAGCTGGTCGCCAACATGGCCCCCGACGGTGTGAAGCACCAATTTACTGGCCGGCGACCAACAATACCACCTTTCGAGTGGGTCGTCGCAGCACGCCCCCCTTCGTGGTGACGTCCACAACTCTGACGATGCCGTCTTTCCCCGGGTGCACTGCCGCGATTCGCCCTCGGGGCCATTGGTTCCTGGGTAGCGTGCCATCTGCAATGAGGACTAGATCGCCCACCCTTAACGGACGAGTCTCCTGCAACCGCCTTCTAGGTGTGAGCGTGGGTAGGTACTCGAGCACGAAGCGCTGCCAGAAGTGGTCTGCCAGCCTCTGCGCTTTCCTCCAGTTAGCACGTCGAAACAAGTCGGCGTCGTCGAAGACATTAATGTCTGGCTCGCTGCTTGGGCTTCCGATCAAAAAAGTGAATGGAGTCAGGGCGTACTCTGCGTCTGCATCCACAGAGACGTGCGTCAGTGGTCTTGAGTTGATAGTGCACTCGGCCTCTAAGAGCAGGGTGTTTAACACATCTTCCTTTGGAGTCCGCTGCTTCAATGTGACTGCGATAGCATTTTTCACCGAGCGGACTAGCCGCTCCCAACAGCCCCCCATAAAAGGCGCGGACGGGGCTATGAATCGCCATTCGATTCTTTTATTGGCGCAGAAGTTGAACAGCTCTGGCAGCATTTTTGCTGCGCCAATGAATGACGTTCCGTTGTCAGAGTATATCCTAGTCGGGCATCCCCTTCTCGCAATAAACCGCCTGAGTGCCATCAGGGCGGAGTCCGACGATAATGTCTCCACAATCTCTAAATGCAGAGCTCGCACTGTCAAACATGTAAAAAGGGCAATCCATCTCTTGGCAGTGCGTCTGCCAATAGCAACGTTCAGAGGGCCAAAATAATCCAGCCCTACGTATGTGAAGGGGCGCTGGTGATGTGCTAATCTGGCTTTTGGCAAGTCTCCCTCTGGTGGTGATTCCGGCTTAGCCTTCCGGTTGCGGCAAAACTGGCATCTTTGTGAAGTTCCTCTGACGGCTGGTCTGAGGCTTAGAACGTAGAACCTCTGGCGCAGTTCATTAACCACTAGCTCGTGATGTCCGTGGGCGTATCTGGCATGATAGGAGTGTATCAGTAGCTTGACGATAGGATGTCGGCCATCCAGGACAATCGGGCGTGGCTCTACATACTCTGCGACGGCAGTGCGGCCAGAAAGGCGTAGGAGCCCATCTTCACCGAACAAAAGCGACAGGTTCCGAAGCCTACTATCATTCGAAACGGGACGTGCTGTTTGAACGTGCATCAAATCTTCGTGAAAAGAATCTATTTGGACTTTACGAAATAAGTGAACCTCCGCAACGTTGAGGTCTACAACGGAAAGGGCAAAAAGGTTACGAGCATCTCGAAGTGCTTCTTGAGTGAATTTGGAATTTGGGTACAAATGACACCAATGTTGAGAACAGGATAATTTTAGAGAGCAATGAAACCACAAGTTCAGCTTTTCATATATTGCAGCACATGTTTTTTTTACAGACTGACTTTTTCTTAAAACAAAACATAAAACAATGACAGTCAAAAAGAAGAAATATAAAATTATTAAAAAGTTTGGTAGCTGGTCGCCAACATACAGGTTTAGGCACACTTACTAATGATGAAAATTGTTGCTACAAAAATAAAAATCATTGCCAAGATCTAAGTACATCATTTAATCAGCTGGTCGACGCAATTAGAGGCACAGGGAAGAGGACAACAAAGGTTTGTGATATAACTAAGTTTGATGGTCGCGTCTCGGATTGGTTTCACTTCAAGAAGTCCTATGAACAATCCAAGGCGCACTTTTCTCCTAGTGACAACATCACACGACTTGGCGCGGCGCTGCACGGTGCTGCTAAAGAGGCAGTCTCCATAAGATTAATAGCAGCTGATGACCCGGAGCAGATCGTTGAAGCGCTCGAGACCAGGTTCGCTCAACCGGAAGTCATCGTACTCCACCAGATCTCTGAGGTCAAAACCCTCTCTAAAATAAGTGTTTACGAGTCTGCGAGAGAGCTTAACATCTTTGCCTGTCGCGTCCGTAATTGCGTCGAAGTCATCCGCTTGCTGGATCTGCCCGAGCACCTTGCTTCACCGGACCTTCTCAACATCATCCTAGGACCCGCATTTCTCTTGTCTCCACCCTCTGAATCACCACCAATGTTGAGAACAGGATAATTTTAGAGAGCAATGAAACCACAAGTTCAGCTTTTCATATATTGCAGCACATGTTTTTTCACAGACTGACTTTTTCTTAAAACAAAACATAAAACAATGACAGTCAAAAAGAAGAAATATAAAATTATTAAAAAGTTTGGTAGCTGGTCGCCAACATGGCCCCCGACGGTGTGAAGCACCAATTTACTGGCCGGCGACCAACAATACCACCTTTCGAGTGGGTCGTCGCAGCACGCCCCCCTTCGTGGTGACGTCCACAACTCTGACGATGCCATCTTTCCCCGGGTGCACTGCCGCGATTCGCCCTCGGGGCCATTGGTTCCTGGGTAGCGTGCCATCTGCAATGAGGACTAGATCGCCCACCCTTAACGGACGAGTCTCCTGCAACCGCCTTCTAGGTGTGAGCGTGGGTAGGTACTCGAGCACGAAGCGCTGCCAGAAGTGGTCTGCCAGGAACTTCACAAAGATGCCAGTTTTGCCGCAACCGGAAGGCTAAGCCGGAATCACCACCAGAGGGAGACTTGCCAAAAGCCAGATTAGCACATCACCAGCGCCCCTTCACATACGTAGGGCTGGATTATTTTGGCCCTCTAAACGTTGCTATTGGCAGACGCACTGCCAAGAGATGGATTGCCCTTTTTACATGTTTGACAGTGCGAGCTCTGCATTTAGAGATTGTGGAGACATTATCGTCGGACTCCGCCCTGATGGCACTCAGGCGGTTTATTGCGAGAAGGGGATGCCCGACTAGGATATACTCTGACAACGGAACGTCATTCATTGGCGCAGCAAAAATGCTGCCAGAGCTGTTCAACTTCTGCGCCAATAAAAGAATCGAATGGCGATTCATACCCCCGTCCGCGCCTTTTATGGGGGGCTGTTGGGAGCGGCTAGTCCGCTCGGTGAAAAATGCTATCGCAGTCACACTGAAGCAGCGGACTCCAAAGGAAGATGTGTTAAACACCCTGCTCTTAGAGGCCGAGTGCACTATCAACTCAAGACCACTGACGCACGTCTCTGTGGATGCAGACGCAGAGTACGCCCTGACTCCATTCACTTTTTTGATCGGAAGCCCAAGCAGCGAGCCAGACATTAATGTCTTCGACGACGCCGACTTGTTTCGACGTGCTAACTGGAGGAAAGCCTTTTCAATCCCAAGATTGGAGCTCCAAGCTGCCCTGATCGCTTCGCGTTTCAGCGCGTACGTCACTGAAGCTCACAGACGACCACCAAATGAAGTTTGTTTTTGGACGGATTCTCTAACCGTTTTAAAGTGGCTTCGTAGCGACGTTTGCACGTTTAAAGCCTTTGTTTCGTTTCGATTGGGAGAGATAGCTGAAACAACAAACATCCACAGTTGGAGATACGTCCCCACGGCTTTAAATGTCGCAGACGACGCTACGCGAGACATTCACAATTTCACAACTTCTTCACGTTGGTTCACAGGACCCGCATTTCTCTTGTCTCCACCCTCTGACTGGCCATGTGAACCGACGTGTGCCATCCCTCCGGTAACCGAAGAACTTAGACGAGCTTCGGAATCGGTGGGACTGATAGTTGCCTCACCGCGACAACTACCTTCACCGGTAGTAGCGGATCACCAACGCTTTAGCAGTTGGACCCGGTTACTTCGTGCCACAGCGCGAACCCATCAGTGTATTGACAAGTTTCGATCAATTTTGCACCCAAATTCCAAATTCACTCAAGAAGCACTTCGAGATGCTTGTAACCTTTTTGCCCTTTCCGTTGTAGACCTCAACGTTGCGGAGGTTCACTTATTTCGTAAAGTCCAAATAGATTCTTTTCACGAAGATTTGATGCACGTTCAAACAGCACGTCCCGTTTCGAATGATAGTAGGCTTCGGAACCTGTCGCTTTTGTTCAGTGAAGATGGGCTCCTACGCCTTTCTGGCCGCACTGCCGTCGCAGAGTATGTAGAGCCACGCCCGATTGTCCTGGATGGCCGACATCCTATCGTCAAGCTACTGATACACTCCTATCATGCCAGATACGCCCACGGACATAACGAGCTAGTGGTTAATGAACTGCGCCAGAGGTTCTACGTTCTAAGCCTCAGACCAGCCGTCAGAGGAACTTCACAAAGATGCCAGTTTTGCCGCAACCGGAAGGCTAAGCCGGAATCACCACCAGAGGGAGACTTGCCAAAAGCCAGATTAGCACATCACCAGCGCCCCTTCACATACGTAGGGCTGGATTATTTTGGCCCTCTGAACGTTGCTATTGGCAGACGCACTGCCAAGAGATGGATTGCCCTTTTTACATGTCTGACAGTGCGAGCTCTGCATTTAGAGATTGTGGAGACATTATCGTCGGACTCCGCCCTGATGGCACTCAGGCGGTTTATTGCGAGAAGGGGATGCCCGACTAGGATATACTCTGACAACGGAACGTCATTCATTGGCGCAGCAAAAATGCTGCCAGAGCTGTTCAACTTCTGCGCCAATAAAAGAATCGAATGGCGATTCATACCCCCGTCCGCGCCTTTTATGGGGGGCTGTTGGGAGCGGCTAGTCCGCTCGGTGAAAAATGCTATCGCAGTCACATTGAAGCAGCGGACTCCAAAGGAAGATGTGTTAAACACCCTGCTCTTAGAGGCCGAGTGCACTATCAACTCAAGACCACTGACGCACGTCTCTGTGGATGCAGACGCAGAGTACGCCCTGACCCCATTCACCTTTTTGATCGGAAGCCCAAGCAGCAAGCCAGACATTAATGTCTTCGACGACGCCGACTTGTTTCGACGTGCTAACTGGAGGAAAGCGCAGAGGCTGGCAGACCACTTCTGGCAGCGCTTCGTGCTCGAGTACCTACCCACGCTCACACCTAGAAGGCGGTTGCAGGAGACTCGTCCGTTAAGGGTGGGCGATCTAGTCCTCATTGCAGATGGCACGCTACCCAGGAATCAATGGCCCCGAGGGCGAATCGCGGCAGTGCACCCGGGGAAAGACGGCATCGTCAGAGTTGTGGACGTCACCACGAAGGGGGGCGTGCTGCGACGACCCACTCGAAAGGTGGTATTGTTGGTCGCCGGCCAGTAAATTGGTGCTTCACACCGTCGGGGGCCATGTTGGCGACCAGCTACCAAACTTTTTAATAATTTTATATTTCTTCTTTTTGACTGTCATTGTTTTATGTTTTGTTTTAAGAAAAAGTCAGTCTGTGAAAAAACATGTGCTGCAATATATGAAAAGCTGAACTTGTGGTTTCATTGCTCTCTAAAATTATCCTGTTCTCAACATACAGGATAATTTTTAAGAAAAAGTCAGTCTGTAAAAAAACATGTGCTGCAATATATGAAAAGCTGAACTTGTGGTTTCATTGCTCTCTAAAATTATCCTGTTCTCAACATACAGGATAATTTTAGAGAGCAATGAAACCACAAGTTCAGCTTTTCATATATTGCAGCACATGTTTTTTTACAGACTGACTTTTTCTTAAAACAAAACATAAAACAATGACAATCAAAAAGAAGAAATATAAAATTATTAAAAAGTTTGGTAGCTGGTCGCGTTTTATGTTTTGTTTTAAGAAAAAGTCAGTCTGTGAAAAAACATGTGCTGCAATATATGAAAAGCTGAACTTGTGGTTTCATTGCTCTCTAAAATTATCCTGTTCTCAACATTGGTGTCAGAAGTGAACGGTTAAATGCCCACCACAAGATCGCAGACAAAGGCAGCAATGGCGGAGACTGGTACAGCAGGAATCGTTTCAACAGGTGCTCTTCAAGAGGGTGGTGCTTCCACATTCGGTGCCATCGCGCCGGCGCCGCCCTGTACCAACCCTAACGAGACCTTACCACCCGCCAGCAGGACCTCATCAAGCATCGTGCCTCAGAGTGCACGGTCAGGCCATTCTAGCAGCACATTAAAAGCACAAATCCTGACTGCAAAGGCGGAGCACGCTCGTCGGCTTGCGAACCTACAAGCGGAACGTGACCGCAGCCAAGCGGAACGTGACCGCAGCCAAGCGGAACGTGACCGCAGCCAAGCGGAACGTGAAACCGCCGTTGCGGAGTTGGAATTGCAGGCGAAGCTGGCCGTTATCCAGGCCAACTCTATAAGTGCAGGATCCCGCCATTCCGACAAGTCCCACTACACGAGACCACAGCGCAGAGTCGAAGATTGGTTAGCTGAATCACTTTCTATGTTTCCGAAGCGAGGTAACAAAGCGCATTCATTTGTTGACAGGACAGACAAGCCGAAGTTTTCTAACGTTGTACCGCAGGACCGTCCGCGTTCGACGCCCGCCACAACCTACGGAAATGGTCCAGTGACAGTGACACATCCTCCCTTTGATGTACTGGACCGTACCCACGAGACACGCCCTGTCCTCACCTGCGCGCCACCTCGTCAGGCCCCCGCTCACCCGCCATCGCATCCGGCCCCAGCCGGCACGTTGACGCACCCGTTTCCCTGTGTCTGTACGCTCCCTGTGGGCGCGTACTCATCAGTTGAGCCAGCTGAACGTACACAACATGCACTAGGTTTAGGCACACTTACTAATGATGAAAATTGTTGCTACAAAAATAAAAATCATTGCCAAGATCTAAGTACATCATTTAATCAGCTGGTCGACGCAATTAGAGACACAGGGAAGAGGACAACAAAGGTTTGTAATATAACTAAGTTTGATGGTCACGTCTGGGATCCCGGTAGGCTGGCGCCACTAAAACCCTTTTCAATCCCAAGATTGGATGTTGAGAACAGGATAATTTTAGAGAGCAATGAAACCACAAGTTCAGCTTTTCATATATTGCAGCACACGTTTTTTCACAGACTGACTTTTTCTTAAAACAAAACATAAAACAATGACAGTCAAAAAGAAGAAATATAAAATTATTAAAAAGTTTGGTAGCTGGTCGCCAACATGGCCCCCGACGGTGTGAAGCACCAATTTACTGGCCGGCGACCAACAATACCACCTTTCGAGTGGGTCGTCGCAGCACGCCCCCCTTCGTGGTGACGTCCACAACTCTGACGATGCCGTCTTTCCCCGGGTGCACTGCCGCGATTCGCCCTCGGGGCCATTGGTTCCTGGGTAGCGTGCCATCTGCAATGAGGACTAGATCGCCCACCCTTAACGGACGAGTCTCCTGCAACCGCCTTCTAGGTGTGAGCGTGGGTAGGTACTCGAGCACGAAGCGCTGCCAGAAGTGGTCTGCCAGCCTCTGCGCTTTCCTCCAGTTAGCACGTCGAAACAAGTCGGCGTCGTCGGGTCCATCGTCGAGGACCATTACATGGACGATTTCTTAGGGAGTTTTGACAGCATCAGTGAGGCGGCTCAGCGAGCATTTGAAATATGGTCCATACATAAAGCTGCTTGCTTCGAGATGCGTTCTTGGGTTTCGAATTGTAAGGAAGCCCTAGCGATAATCCCTGCAGACTTACATGCAACAGACGCTTCACATACGGTGAGTTTAGGTCCGACTTCTCCCTCACAAATTCGGGTATTAGGTCTTACGTGGAACACCAGTGAGGACAATCTTTGTTTCGCCAAGAACCTTCCAAAGGCCCCTACTAAGTATACAAAACGTTCAGCATTGTCTCTATTGATGTCAGTCTACGATCCCTTAGGTTTTTTAACTCCCGTTATTATGAAAGGCCGCGCACTATTCCAGAAAACCTGGAAGTTGGGCATCGACTGGGACCATTCACTGCCGGCTGATTTGATTGAAGATTGGAAAAGATGGTTGCTCGAAATTCAAAAATTAAGCAACAGTTCTGTTCCCCGATGCTACTTTCGCGACACCGGGCGCATTAAGAATGCCCAACTTCATGTTTTTGCCGACGCTAGTGAACGCGCGTACGCCTGTGTGGTCTACTGGCGCTTCACAGACGAAGCTGACAACGTAAGCTTATCCCTGGTAGGGGGAAAGGGTAGGCTGGCGCCACTGAAACCCGTTTCAATCCCAAGATTGGAGCTCCAAGCTGCCCTAATCGCTTCGCGTTTCAGCGCGTACGTCACTGAAGCTCACAGACGACCACCCAATGAAGTTTATTTTTGGACGGATTCTCTAACCGTTTTAAAGTGGCTTCGTAGCGACGTTTGCACGTTTAAAGCCTTTGTTTCGTTTCGATTGGGAGAGATAGCTGAAACAACAAACATCCACAGTTGGAGATACGTCCCCACGGCTTTAAATGTCGCAGACGACGCTACGCGAGACATTCACAATTTCACGACTTCTTCACGTTGGTTCACAGGACCCGCATTTCTCTTGTCTCCACCCTCTGAATGGCCATGTGAACCGACGTGTGCCATCCCTCCGGTAACCGAAGAACTTAAACGAGCTTCGGAATCGGTGGGACTGATAGTTGCCTCACCGCGACAACTACCTTCACCGGTAGTAGCGGATCACCAACGCTTTAGCAGTTGGACCCGGTTACTTCGTGCCACAGCGCGAACCCATCAGTGTATTGACAAGTTTCGATCAATTTTGCACCCAAATTCCAAATTCACTCAAGAAGCACTTCGAGATGCTCGTAACCTTTTTGCCCTTTCCGTTGTAGACCTCAACGTTGCGGAGGTTCACTTATTTCGTAAAGTCCAAATAGATTCTTTTCACGAAGATTTGATGCACGTTCAAACAGCACGTCCCGTTTCGAATGATAGTAGGCTTCGGAACCTGTCGCTTTTGTTCGGTGAAGATGGGCTCCTACGCCTTTCTGGCCGCACTGCCGTCGCAGAGTATGTAGAGCCACGCCCGATTGTCCTGGATGGCCGACATCCTATCGTCAAGCTACTGATACACTCCTATCATGCCAGATACGCCCACGGACATAACGAGCTAGTGGTTAATGAACTGCGCCAGAGGTTCTACGTTCTAAGCCTCAGACCAGCCGTCAGAGGAACTTCACAAAGATGCCAGTTTTGCCGCAACCGGAAGGCTAAGCCGGAATCACCACCAGAGGGAGACTTGCCAAAAGCCAGATTAGCACATCACCAGCGCCCCTTCACATACGTAGGGCTGGATTATTTTGGCCCTCTGAACGTTGCTATTGGCAGACGCACTGCCAAGAGATGGATTGCCCTTTTTACATGTTTGACAGTGCGAGCTCTGCATTTAGAGATTGTGGAGACATTATCGTCGGACTCCGCCCTGATAGCACTCAGGCGGTTTATTGCGAGAAGGGGATGCCCGACTAGGATATACTCTGACAACGGAACGTCATTCATTGGCGCAGCAAAAATGCTGCCAGAGCTGTTCAACTTCTGCGCCAATAAAAGAATCGAATGGCGATTCATACCCCCATCCGCGCCTTTTATGGGGGGCTGTTGGGAGCGGCTAGTCCGCTCGGTGAAAAATGCTATCGCAGTCACATTGAAGCAGCGGACTCCAAAGGAAGATGTGTTAAACACCCTGCTCTTAGAGGCCGAGTGTACTATCAACTCAAGACCACTGACGCACGTCTCTGTGGATGCAGACGCAGAGTACGCCCTGACTCCATTCACTTTTTTAATCGGAAGCCCAAGCAGCGAGCCAGACATTAATGTCTTCGACGACGCCGACTTGTTTCGACGTGCTAACTGGAGGAAAGCGCAGAGGCTGGCAGACCACTTCTGGCAGCGCTTCGTGCTCGAGTACCTACCCACGCTCACACCTAGAAGGCGGTTGCAGGAGACTCGTCCGTTAAGGGTGGGCGATCTAGTCCTCATTGCAGATGGCACGCTACCCAGGAACCAATGGCCCCGAGGGCGAATCGCGGCAGTGCACCCGGGGAAAGACGGCATCGTCAGAGTTGTGGACGTCACCACGAAGGGGGGCGTGCTGCGACGACCCACTCGAAAGGTGGTATTGTTGGTCGCCGGCCAGTAAATTGGTGCTTCACACCGTCGGGGGCCATGTTGGCGACCAGCTACCAAACTTTTTAATAATTTTATATTTCTTCTTTTTGATTGTCATTGTTTTATGTTTTGTTTTAAGAAAAAGTCAGTCTGTGAAAAAACATGTGCTGCAATATATGAAAAGCTGAACTTGTGGTTTCATTGCTCTCTAAAATTATCCTGTTCTCAACATTGATGTTGAGAACAGGATAATTGAAACCACAAGTTCAGCTTTTCATATATTGCAGCACATGTTTTTTCACAGACTGACTTTTTCTTAAAACAAAACATAAAACAATGACAGTCAAAAAGAAGAAATATAAAATTATTAAAAAGTTTGGTAGCTGGTCGCCAACATGGCCCCCGACGGTGTGAAGCACCAATTTACTGGCCGGCGACCAACAATACCACCTTTCGAGTGGGTCGTCGCAGCACGCCCCCCTTCGTGGTGACGTCCACAACTCTGACGATGCCATCTTTCCCCGGGTGCACTGCCGCGATTCGCCCTCGGGGCCATTGGTTCCTGGGTAGCGTGCCATCTGCAATGAGGACTAGATCGCCCACCCTTAACGGACGAGTCTCCTGCAACCGCCTTCTAGGTGTGAGCGTGGGTAGGTACTCGAGCACGAAGCGCTGCCAGAAGTGGTCTGCCAGCCTCTGCGCTTTCCTCCAGTTAGCACGTCGAAACAAGTCGGCGTCGTCGAAGACATTAATGTCTGGCTCGCTGCTTGGGCTTCCGATTAAAAAAGTGAATGGAGTCAGGGCGTACTCTGCGTCTGCATCCACAGAGACGTGCGTCAGTGGTCTTGAGTTGATAGTACACTCGGCCTCTAAGAGCAGGGTGTTTAACACATCTTCCTTTGGAGTCCGCTGCTTCAATGTGACTGCGATAGCATTTTTCACCGAGCGGACTAGCCGCTCCCAACAGCCCCCCATAAATGGCGCGGACGGGGGTATGAATCGCCATTCGATTCTTTTATTGGCGCAGAAGTTGAACAGCTCTGGCAGCATTTTTGCTGCGCCAATGAATGACGTTCCGTTGTCAGAGTATATCCTAGTCGGGCATCCCCTTCTCGCAATAAACCGCCTGAGTGCCATCAGGGCGGAGTCCGATGATAATGTCTCCACTATCTCTAAATGCAGAGCTCGCACTGTCAAACATGTAAAAAGGGCAATCCATCTCTTGGCAGTGCGTCTGCCAATAGCAACGTTCAGAGGGCCAAAATAATCCAGCCCTACGTATGTGAAGGGGCGCTGGTGATGTGCTAATCTGGCTTTTGGCAAGTCTCCCTCTGGTGGTGATTCCGGCTTAGCCTTCCGGTTGCGGCAAAACTGGCATCTTTGTGAAGTTCCTCTGACGGCTGGTCTGAGGCTTAGAACGTAGAACCTCTGGCGCAGTTCATTAACCACTAGCTCGTTATGTCCGTGGGCGTATCTGGCATGATAGGAGTGTATCAGTAGCTTGACGATAGGATGTCGGCCATCCAGGACAATCGGGCGTGGCTCTACATACTCTGCGACGGCAGTGCGGCCAGAAAGGCGTAGGAGCCCATCTTCACCGAACAAAAGCGACAGGTTCCGAAGCCTACTATCATTCGAAACGGGACGTGCTGTTAGAACGTGCATCAAATCTTCGTGAAAAGAATCTATTTGGACTTTACGAAATAAGTGAACCTCCGCAACGTTGAGGTCTACAACGGAAAGGGCAAAAAGGTTACGAGCATCTCGAAGTGCTTGTTGAGTGAATTTGGAATTTGGGTGCAAAATTGATCGAAACTTGTCAATACACTGATGGGTTCGCGCTGTGGCACGAAGTAACCGGGTCCAACTGCTAAAGCGTTGGTGATCCGCTACTACCGGTGAAGGTAGTTGTCGCGGTGAGGCAACTATCAGTCCCACCGATTCCGAAGCTCGTTTAAGTTCTTCGGTTACCGGAGGGATGGCACACGTCGGTTCACATGGCCATTCAGAGGGTGGAGACAAGAGAAATGCGGGTCCTGTGAACCAACGTGAAGAAGTCGTGAAATTGCGCGTACGTCACTGAAGCTCACAGACGACCACCAAATGAAGTTTATTTTTGGACGGATTCTCTAACCGTTCTAAAGTGGCTTCGTAGCGACGTTTGCACGTTTAAAGCCTTTGTTTCAGCTATCTCTCCCAATCGAAACGAAACAAAGGCTTTAAACGTGCAAACGTCGCTACGAAGCCACTTTAGAACGGTTAGAGAATCCGTCCAAAAATAAACTTCATTTGGTGGTCGTCTGTGAGCTTCAGTGACGTACGCGCTGAAACGCGAAGCGATTAGGGCAGCTTGGAGCTCCAATCTTGGGATTGAAACGGGTTTCAGTGGCGCCAGCCTACCGGGATCCCAGACGTGACCATCAAACTTAGTTATATTACAAACCTTTGTTGTCTTCTTCCCTGTGCCTCTAATAGCGTCGACCAGCTGATTAAATGATGTACTTAGATCTTGGCAATGATTTTTATTTTTGTAGCAACAATTGTCATCATTAGTAAGTGTGCCTAAACCTAGTGCATGTTGTGTATGTTCAGCTGGCTCAACTGATGAGTACGCGCCCACAGGGAGCGTACAGACACAGGGAAACGGGTGCGTCAACGTGCCGGCTGGGGCCGGATGCGATGGCGGGTGAGCGGGGGCCTGACGAGGTGGCGCGCAGGTGAGGACAGGGCGTGTCTCGTGGGTACGGTCCAGTACATCAAAGGGAGGATGTGTCACTGTCACTGGACCATCTCCGTAGGCTGTGGCGGGCGTCGAACGAGGACGGTCCTGCGGTACAACGTTAGAAAACTTCGGCTTGTCTGTCCTGTCAACAAATGAATGCGCTTTGTTACCTTGCTTCGGAAACATAGAAAGTGATTCAGCTAACCAATCTTCGACTCTGCGCTGTGGTCTCGTGTAGTGGGACTTGTCGGAATGGCGGGATCCTGCACTTATAGAGTTGGCCTGGATAACGGCCAGCTTCGCCTGCAATTCCAACTCCGCAACGGCGGTTTCACGTTCCGCTTGGCTGCGGTCACGTTCCGCTTGGCTGCGGTCACGTTCCGCTTGGCTGCGGTCACGTTCCGCTTGTAGGTTCGCAAGCCGACGAGCGTGCTCCGCCTTTGCAGTCAGGATTTGTGCTTTTAATGTGCTGCTAGAATGACCTGACCGTGCACTCTGAGGCACGATGCTTGACGAGGTCCTGCTGGCGGGTGGTAAGGTCTCGTTAGGGTTGGTACGGGGCGGCGCCGGCGCGATGGCACCGAATGTGGAAGCACCACCCTCTTGAAGAGCACCTGTTGAAACGATACCTGCTGTACCAGTCTCCGCCATTGCTGCCTTTGTCTGCGATCTTGTGGTGGGCATTTAACCGTTCACTTCTGACACCAATGTTGAGAACAGGATAATTTTAGAGAGCAATGAAACCACAAGTTCAGCTTTTCATATATTGCAGCACATGTTTTTTTCACAGACTGACTTTTTCTTAAAACAAAACATAAAACAATGACAGTCAAAAAGAAGAAATATAAAATTATTAAAAAGTTTGGTAGCTGGTCGCCAACAGCCTTGTCAACAATATTTTTTTTGCGGACGGGTAATCATCAAATAATTTCCCCCACTCTGAGCGGACCGGAGGGAGGGTCAGACTTTTACTGACAAAAGCTCACCCATGATCCTTCTTTTGCCCTTTATGTTTCAGGGCCGCGGTATCTCTTTCGAACAACTCGAAACCCTGGCAGGCGGTGGCCCTGGCAGGCCTCTCTGCTTTGCTGTCAGCTCTTTAAAGCGCGTGTAAAACACGGACAGGGCTGTCAACAAGTTTTAATTGAGGATCATGTCGTACTAAATACCAATATTTAAATGCTTAGGCTCTGGCCCTGTTTTTTGAGTTTGCGTTTTCGAGTCCTTTGCCAGGACATCATTCTACTTTTTATTTTAAAAGAGTAATCAATGAACGAAAAAACTTAGTGTGGAGACTAAGATTTTTTCTTGTATCATGGTTGCGTTCACAAACATTAAAGCTCAACAACACAATCAGCCAGACCCGGAAAAAGTGACTGTAGTAAGTACAAATATTTGTTACGTGCACTAATCGAACCCGCGATACCACCAGCCAATCGCCCAGCCACAAAGGTTCAGTTGTGTCTTCATTTTATCTTTACCTTTTTCTTTTTAAAAAGTTTTTTTTTTTTTTAAAATAGCCCACACTAGGAATTTCTCCTGTATCGTGGGTGCGTTTACAAACATTTAAATTCATATATACAAACAGCCAGACCCAAAACAACTACCTGCAGGTCACACAAAATTTTTGTTGCAGCAGTCAATCGCTCAACCACTGTACCAACCGTGCCGTCATCAAAGGTCTTAAAGAAAGAAGAAAAAGTTGGTACCACCAGTACTTTTAGGTCTGTCTCCTAAACTTTGTACTAGACAACAAAAAGCATTGCTTGGCAAGCGGATTAGTGAATGGAAAATGATATCATCACCACATTTGTACAGTTGAATGTCTCGTGATATAACGCCTCAATGGCTGCTAGACACAGTGTCAACGCCAAGAATGCGAAATTTTGTCTGGTGAATGGCAAACAGCTCGTCCTACATAGCTAAATGTTACCGTACACAAGTAGTAACTCTATCCTTAGGTACTAACCTAGACACTTTTTACCCATTTCTACCAATATTAACATAAAAAATCGGGCAAGTTCAAGTCGGACTTGCACACCGAGTGTTCCGTACAAACTTGTGACATAAACAACCATATCTTTGACTGCGTCAACTTAGAGGGTTGATTTTTTCACAGCAGAAAGAGACCACAGAGTTATATACTTGTATGTTTACATATAATTTTAATTTCAACTCGATACTTCCAGGTGTTTCCGAGATAAAAGGTCTTGACAGACAGAAAGACAGACGGACAACAAACTGATTCAATAAGGAATCCGTTTCTTTTTTTTTTTTGAGGTACGAGTCCCTGAAAATGCCAAATTATAAACACACTATTGGAATGACAACTATCATTGCTTTGAAAATTTTGGTGACAGTGTTTATGTAAACGATAATAATTGAACTATTGTTAGACAAAATATCCTACCAAGATCCTCTGTTCCACTGGTTTTTAGATTCATGAGCTTATTGTATAATTTTTTGTTGCTTTTGTAAAGGAAAATATCCTGAGAATACCAAAATGTCTGAGAGATATTTCTCGATGTTTAGCCAAGTTAGACCAGACAAAGTAAAATAAAAAGCATTGGATCGCTAAAAAAGCGTTCAAGCTCTTGGCAATAATTCTTTACGATTACTTGTAAAAGAAGTAGTGTACTTATGTAGTTTCACTTTTATTTAAAATCAACTACATAAAAGTGATATCAAATGGAAACTCAAGCTCAGTACTAGTAGCCGCAAGTTAATCATAATCAAAACAAATTGAATGCGGCACTCGCAAAAACGTATTATAGACTCCTTGATTGGAGGCTTAATCGTCAAGCTACATTGCTCCGATCTGACGTCACCAGCCGACCAGACTCACAGGTGCCGATACCATACTCTCATTTACATTCTTGACACTTACTACCCAACAACCGAAATTAAACTTTAACATTTGAATAGCAAAGTCGAAACTTAAACCATCGCAACGATATTTAAGACACTTTAGATTTCAATGATCATCGTATTGGCGAAACACTTGGATAGATTCGTTTAGATTAATGAACTTATGATATGGGTATTGACAAACGCCAAATAACATCAATTGCTAGTAACAATGGTATAAATGATTCACAACACAAAACATGTGTGGACGCCCACTATAAATCAGCAAAACTATGTTGTAGAACGGTAAAAAAGTCAATAAGAATCAATTATGTGATCGATTATATTCATGAGTTTTTCTAGCATAAGTATGAGGTTACTACTGTATCTGTTTGCAACGGTACTGATTGGATACCGCTGATCTCCATTTGCGACCGCAGGGCATATGCATACGACGACTTTTTGTTGCGAGGACACAGTCGTGCATGCGAGTGCGCAAAACGCAGCTAATGGTCAAATGATAAAGAAAATAGGTATACAAATCGATGATAATTAAAAACCTCAGTTAGCAGTTCCGATAATATCACAAGACTTTATTTCAATTTTAAAGATCAAAATTTTGAAATCAGATCAGTCTTTTCCAATTCAGGAGACTTCTAGAAATTTAGCAAATCGTACTAAAGACTACAAAAACAAAAGTTGGCAAGGTTTTTTTTATAACAATAAGAAAAAAGGTCAGCATGCTAACTGCAAATGCAAATTGACTACCACTTCGTCTATGCCACACCTTCAAAAGCTCATAAACGGATGGATTTTCAATTACCGGTAAGCATTGTCGCATGTTGCCTCAAAACCAGCAGTGAAAGGGTGTTTCTTGCGCCTACGACCATACGCTTACACATTTCCCATTAATTCTACCTCCTTAAGAATCTAACTAACACTTGCCAACATATATCGTATTGCTAGTTCAATTAACGTTGGCACATTAGCATTATTTATTGGCTATAACGATTACGCCTAAAGGGCAAGCATGTTAGCAACTAAATGGATGTTAACAAATTCTAGTCGCAAAATTATTCTTCAGAGTAAGAAAGTAGCTTCGGTGAGCGATGAAGGTGTCAATTGTGTAAGATTACTTATAGTATGTATGAGAAACCATACGTTAAGTGTTATTAAAATCGCATTTACATTTATGAGTAAAAGATGGCCGGTAACATTCCTTTAAGGCAACATTGATAGTAAACGGGACAAAGTATTCTGCTATATGATCACAGTTAATAAAAACTTCACTCAAAGTTCGTTAGGTGAAAAGATGTGAACGTTATTTACGTTCACTTACGTTCGCTAAAGTTAAAGAACAACAAGAGTTTTTTGAAGATGATATAAGTACTCTTACACAACTGCATGACCTGATCTTGTATAATATACCTAAAGGTTCAATAACTGAGAGCACATACTAAAACAATATCACCGGTATTTGTACCATCTGAGGCCACTGCAGCAGACTAAATAATAAACTAATAAATAACTTCACAATACATGATCACAGAGCCATGTGGAAGAAATAACAAACGTGAAAATCCTATTTCAAAAGTTTAAGATGATTATCCAAACAAAAACGTACGCTGTGTGCCCGAATATTTGTGTATTCAAGATAATGTTATAGCTAGTACTAGAGTTTTGCATGAAGCACTGAAAAACAAATAAATAATATGAGTGCCTAACAAATAAAACAAATGGTGTAATTTTGGAGCTAAACAGGTGTTCTAACGGTTTTATATTTTTATCTCTTGTGTTAGACCTGGTTTAAGATTTTGGGATTATGATCAAGAAGTAAGATTTAACATATAATGAACTTACAACATCATTCTGTCTCATTTAGCTTCAAACAAATGACAGATATTGACCATGGCCTGCCGAGGTTGCGGGGTTTTCGAAAGAGATATCGCGGCCACGGAACAGAAAGGGCAAAAGAAATAACATGGGTGGGTTTTAGTCAGCAAAAGTCTAACACTTACTACCCCCGCATTGCCCAGAGCGGGAGAAGGTATTTGATGACTACCCATCCACAGAATGACGACATCGAACGATTTAAATGTCTATTGCTAGCCGCATTTAGTTATTAGTGGTGCAAGTGAGATTGCATACTAGAAGATGATTGTTTTCCTCATTTCAGGCGACCTACATACCAAAATAAGTTACCGTCAGGTGAATGAGATTCATAGACGTCCTTCACGTATGGTTGATGGCAATGGAAAAGTGGCTCAATGGCGAACATATTTTCGTTGTCAAAAGCTTCAGTGAAAACAAACGAAGAGAATGTGCGGTGACGATAGATTTGTAGAAGACTTGTTGTTTTTTTGTTAACAGATGAGGTTGCGTGATTCGCTCAGGCCCTGCTCGTGCGAACAGGACTTTGATTATTATGATATTTGACTAAATCATTTTAAGATCACATGGTAGATTTATACTGCATTTGTATTAACCGAATACAAGCGGGATATTGAAACGCGTCATCATCATCTCCCTGCCTGCTTCTCATGTTTATCGTTTCTACTAAGTACATTTTTTTCTTTTCAACTTATCCTGCTCTGTCAATAAATTCATGTTTGCATTTTCTTCACCTCCCTCTTTACATTTGTTATGTAATTATATCTTCTTACTTTTAATAATACCGTACTAGACAGCGCCATGTGAACAGCTCAGTGTTACATCGTAGTCAGGTTCTTACAGCTAATAGTTTTCTCTTTAATTTGTCTTCTCGCTAGAATCGGTTTATTGCTGCGGAGTAGGTCGGCAATTACAGTTGATGCCTTGTTTTCCTGTATTATTTCTACTAGTGTGCCTGCCACTTTCGATATAGAAATAAGACTATGCAGACTTATCACAAATCCAATAAATCTCAAAGTAGATTATGCGGAAATAACAACATTAGCTAGATTAAAAAAACAGCATTCAGATATCTCGGCAAACATTTAAGTCTGGTGGTACTTGGCGGTTATATAAATAATAATGACCTCTTCATTCTGAGGGCTGATCTAATGACAAACGATGAAAGACATGAGACATCAAAATATATTTTTATAATCACCTCTCAATTTGGCATGCAGACAAATATTGAGTATCAATTTGGTTTGTTGATGATTTAAAATATTTCTTCACCTAAACAGGACGTTGGCGCCAAAGATGAAGTGATACATCAATACGCTTTCGACAATATTCCAGGTGTATTCCACGAATGTATACGAATAGGTCCTCCCACGACCTTTCTTGTTTTTCGTCTTTTACCTGTTACATCACAATCAATTCAAGCTCAAGATTCTTGAATGTTCCATGATTACGTTTCCACTTCCAAGACTCCACAATCCCTTGCTTAGTTTAAAGGAACAGTACGTTTGAAGATTATATATCAAATTCCTAACATTCATTTGATCATTCCTAAGAATTCACACCTAACGGATTTAGAACTAGTGATTCGGCGACCCTATTAAACTATCCTTCCATTATATTTTTCTATTGTAGGGAAGCATTTACATGAGTGAGAGTAATTTTAAAATCACTACAGGACTTTCACAAGTTATTATGTCTTGTGAGTGGGTCTGTGGTAGCATTTTTTATGACATTCAAAAGTTTCTGTAATGGTCTAATTGAAATACTTTGAGTTTGAATCAAACTTTAATAAATTATTCTTAAGAATTCTGGCTGAATCCAAACTTACAGCTAGAATGAAAGATTCTTCCAACAACCCAGTCCCACTCCAGCGCTGCTTGCAGTAGCATTGTGAGCATTATAACTTGTTTTGCCAGGAGCCCGAGTGATCGGGACTCTCAAATACTCACGCGTACGTACTTAGGTACATATGTGTATGTACTTACCCATAGTCTCGTAATTTTACCCGGCGGCCACATTTTCCTTTAGTACCCACTACTAATTGGCGACTCGTGTCTGGGAGCTAAGGACTTTATGGCGGATTTACTTGGAGATGATAATCCGAAAAAAAGTACAAAATAAAAAGCAATTATTTTAAGGTGAAATGTTATTAATATATTTTAAATGTAATAACTTATTCAAGCCGTATTGTTATGTATGTATGTAGGTATAATGTATTGTATAATTTATAGCTCTCATTAGGGGAAAATTCCTGTAATACATGAAAAACTGAATTAATAAAACATGATAATTAAATTTAGAGCCAGTGTGCCAAATGTCTGATTACTATACTTCTTATGGGTGTATATGTTCTGTCTCAGAACATAAGGGGACAAAAGCTACCCATAGCTTTTATTCTGTAAAAGTCTGACATTCCCCCTTTCAGATCAGGGGAAGTTATTTGATAATTTACCATACCTTCTCAAAAAAAAGGTTATAGATGCTTGTTGCCAGTGAATTTGTCACGGTGGCTCTCAAGCATTGTCGTGTAAAGACTCAACCAGTGATAATAGTCCAAAACCAGTGACGGTAGTCTTAAAAAGAGCTTTGATTATTCCACCTGCATGTTACTTGTATTGTATACCTTAGCATATAACGAGAGATACAGGCGTTAGCAGACACAACAACGCACTATTTTAGAATACCTATTTAAAAATTTCCTGTTATGATGTATCCCAACTGTGGCCATGATCCGCTTTTCCGTTCAGAGCATCCATTTTGTGCAGTTTTCAGGAAACTCAATGGCATTCTATTCCGTTTCATGTCATCCTTCATAGCATTCAGCTTTGGACGATCAACATTTATTTAATAAGCGATATTTTAAGGACATATGGGAATCAGTTAAGACATTGAGTTAAAATAAATGAGTCTGCAGACCGATTTTAGGCAAACTTGCGTAAATAAGACAACATACTATTACTGAAGTTATTAAACATACTACCTAACTTATAAGTAAATTAAAAAATAGCGTCAAAAAAATCGTCCCCAACGCTGTCAGTTGGCATTGTTAAACTTTCGCTAACCCCGTAATTTTAGTTTATAATATGTTATTGTTTAGGTACATTGAAATTATAGACTTTACTGAAGCAGTTGGTGGGCTTGTACGGTTATATAGTTTTCCTGACCGAACTTTTTCATACACGGTGGCGAATCTCAGCGGAGATGAATCATCGAAGCGGGAGGTGTTATAGTGCACAAGTGTGTATAGCACCTCACACGACCGGAGAGAGATTAGGCACAGGACCAGCTTAACGTACTTTAAGGCAAGGCAAAAATTGGCAGTATGGCAATACTGCCAATTTCCAAACTCTGGGCTGTTACTGAGAATTTCCTGATTGAAAAACCCAATAATATGTTTTGTCCGACCCGGGAATCGTACCCAGGACCCGTGCTATCGACCAGCAGACAGCAGTTGCGCTTTCAACCGCAAGACCAACGGATTTCAGTTTATTTATTTCTTAGTATACCGTACGTTTCACATACACTTCCGTAATATAATTAGCACGAAGAGCATAGTTACTAATATTCAAGATGCTTCGAATAAATTCTTATCGTAAACAAAACTGTTTAAAAATCGCCCTTCGGTTGCATCAGCTCTCAGTAATTCGCAATAACATCTCGAAGCTTGCAAGAAATGCAAGTCGAAACTTAACCGACAACTGGGCAGGTACAACTGGGTACCGACATGTAATTTGTCAAGCAATTTAAATAATATGCATGATTATATATCTATTAAAGGCATAAGACGTGTTGATATTGAGCTAATGAGACGAACTCGGTAATGATCGGTTCGTTAAATATCGGTCGGCTAATTAGATACAGGGTAAGCGAAAGTTTTTGAACGGAAAGGTCAGGATTTTCTTTTGTGAAAGTCACTCAAGGTTGGAATTGTTTAATTATATCATTAAACAAGGTAATTGTTTGTAATTAGTAAGATATGGCATGTGATTGCTATTAAAAAGAGAATTGTCGATTTCAATTAAGTTTCATACGATATTGACTTTAATTTAAAGAGGAAGTAAGAAGGTTTGCTTTTGTTAGGCTGCAACTCGCTTGATGTGAAGCGATGATGTTGTCTAGGGTAGAGCACACTTGCTTAGAATAAACCTGATGACTTATGTAAAGCACTAACTATTAAACTTTTATGTCCATTGAAACTTTGACATAAGTGATGAACTTTCAAAATCCAGAATATCAAAACAAAAACCATGGAGCAAAAACAGAAAAAAAAAGGTTTCCCACGTCTGACATTACAAGCGAAACTCCGTCGAAGCCGATACGTGTTTATGTCGGCTCGTAATTGACTTGTCGTGTCAAATTACCGTTTATTAGTTGTTACGATATCGCCACCGTGCCTTATTATTTTGTCCGACACTGTATTTATTTGCATCTGGTTGTCACTACACTGTTACATAGAGTACCTGCGTTCACACGTCGCATGATACTTGATAGATTGTCAATAGCTCTAGAGGTTTATACTTTATTTGCTTTTCAGTGTAAATGTCACTGTTTAGTGCGGCAACTTCGTCATAACAGTGTGCCTAATAAATTAAATGAACAGCATTTTTAGAAATTAAAGTCTTTTATTTCAAGCCATAAAGAGACATTGTTACGAATTTAAAAAAAACCCGTCCTCAAAAAGAAATAAGTGAAAATTACTTTACTTCCGGAAGTCGGTGACTATTATTTGTTTCGTTGTCGGAAGTAGAGAGTTATTTGTCACTTTTTTAATTGTATGGGAGTCGTTTTTTTTGGAAAAAAAAGTGTTCTGATTCATTATTTTTAATTATAGTATAATGATATCTCACACTTTTTTTTCGAGTATTTATATTCCATTGTAATCAAAAGATTAGCAGGTTATCCATATATACATAAAAGAAAAATATGTATTATAAACGATAACTCATAAACTTCCCAAAAAATATAAATAGAATTTAGATTTAACCACCTCACCCTTTCGAACAGAAATTAAAACAAGAATTATGAAAATCGGTCCTCAATTGGCCGAGTAATAGGTAACCATACATAAAAACAAACGGTCGAACATATCTCTCTTTTTTTAAGTCGGATAAAAATCAAGGCTCGTAGCATTCTGAAATACCTACCAACGCGATGCTTAGAGGAAAAAGTTATCTTATATTCATGACCGTTATTGCATATAGCTAGATAACAACTAAACTTCAAAACAGGTAATGCTTTGAACTGTCGACTAGTTTTGAGGTCTCACTTATCGCCTACGTAAACTACCTAAATAGTGCATATTCATGGAACACTTTATCATTAATCATATGTTAAGACTTCCACAACGAGTATTACAAAATAAGTTACCATGGTAACTACAGCATATTTTATTGAATTATCCTGGAAACTGCAGACCAAGAATCATTTATTTTCAGACAAACATTTATATTGTAAGAATACAAATCTTTTTGGTAAATCGGCACACACTGCACTATGTCAATATGCGTTCATGTGGCACTTGTCTATAGAATCACTGGAAAGTCTTCTTAAAAGCCGAAGTGCAAATAAAAAGCATAAAAAGTCTACCATAAGCCCACCTTGACTAAATTGACAAAAAACTCTACTTATACGTACCTACTTTACATAGCCCTTAAATAAAAGAAGAATGAAAAAAAAAATATGACGCGAACGAACGAATTCACGCACAAACATTGGGTTTTCGTAAACTAATCCGTTTAGTAGATAATTCTGCGGAACTAATTGTCAATTGGACTGATAAAGAGATCGGCTCTAGTAGATTGACAGCCGAACTAATTTGAGAATCTAGTCGTCAACGTGGCATACAAATCCGGGAGTAACAATCTGTGCACGGATGGTGTTATACCAAGATGACGTGTTAGCAGTTAAATGAGTTCAATTACATGTTGCTCTATTTGCTTAAAATTTGCATAATATCTATTTTGATAAATTTTACGAATTTCATTAATTTTTAAACTTTTCAAAAATTTATCGCGGACATTGGAAATGGTAGGATGATACAACCAATGTTACATAAAATCTAAGTTGTACTTATCATATTGTTAGATACGTCATACTAGTTCAATGTACTGCTCCATTTCTACATTATCACGTCCTATTCTTGATGTCGTACCTGCCAGCTACTACCAGCGGGTTTCCCCTCAATCGGTACATTGGTGACGGCTCAACATAATTCATTATGTACCAAATGTTCTGCTATATTGGGTTTTTGATGAAGGATGTCCGGCCTACGATTCAATGTGCTGATTTTCACACTATTATTCATTCCTTATCTGACATCTATTTATAGAAATTGATTTATTTTTGGTGTTCCGTTTCCAGAATTAGTGCCGCACTTTTGTGATCAAATAATTACTTTTTTCAAAGATCCGTATTATGTAAGACAAATATTTTTTTATAACAAAACGTATTCAGTTACATCATGCGTGTTTTTAAGATGTTTTAAAGATCGTTTATTATTCGATCATAAAAGTCTAGTTGTTTGGAAAATACATCTTTTCTAATGTCTCAAGCATCATGATCTTCTAAAAATACTCACTGTTTCACACCAGTTAAACAAACAAACATTTAAATTGAAAACTTACTATGACGATTAGGGCTGTATTCATAGTTTTATTTAGGTCTTTTAAACCACAAGCCTATGTTCATTCATAAATAGCCCTTTCTGCTGACTCACCCGAACAGATATTACCATACAAGGCCATTAAGGATGGGATGCGATGAGACATAGCCGCGGAATGGGTGCTTAAGGAAATGGACTTTTAATATCGCGAACATTATACCCGTTTTAAAATACGTAAAGAAACATTAGCTGTAAATGAGAATGTGGACCGATGTGCCGATGATGACTTCTGAATTCATGAATGCGGCAAAAAAATGAAAAGAGACCTTTTATGCTTACATTTTTATGGGCCATGATTTCTGTTTTACAGTAATGTGTATGTAGAAATGATAAATTGATAATGTCGCAAGGAAATATAATAACGGGAGGACGCGCGCTATCATAGAAAGCCATCTTAGAGTTGATGACGTAAAACTAATTGAAAAAGTGATCAGGTCATATGTAAAGACGGAGGAAATACCGTACAAACGTTTAATAACAGTTTGTTCATGCAAGCTTTAAATGATGACTGGTTTGAAGAGGCTTTCAAAAAAATTTGTAGATCATCCATATAGACATAGAGAAAAAAATACATATTATAGACGATAACTCATAAACTGTCTAAGCAATTTCAATAAAGAATTTAGCAAATCGGTCCAGGCGTCTTTGAGTATTCGGTGAACATACATAAAAAAGATTACGACGAATTGACAACCTCCTCCTTTTTTGAACTCGGTTAAAAACTGAACTTTTTAATACTAAACTTGGTTGCGTTTAGTTGCTTTGCTACTCGTCTGATGTAGAGGAATAACGCGGCCGATAGTGGCATGCTTAAAAGACGTCGACTAACTCAAATTTTGAAGGTATTTTACTTAATATTTTTATGCTTAGCTTCATTTAACGGGCCTGAAACTTTCGCTTATTTACTATAACACCTGTTGGACTATATATTAGGTCTATCTATATCTATTCAAAATCGTGGTCTTGCAAAATAACCGATTTAGTATTCCTTGAACTGACTAAGAATTTATATTTGAAGTTATAGTTACAAAAATTGTTTATTCACGTGAAAAATGATAGCATACAGATAAAAATATGGAAAGAAAGACATTAGGGATCCTAAAATCAGCTACCCTACTATGACGTCTTAAAACAGAAATTATTCCAGTGAGGGAAAGAGACAAAGCTATACAGGATGTCTAGCATTATCTCTTTCTAACACAGGAATAAGAACTGCTATAAAATGTCATAGTAACCCCACAGGTGTCCTATATACCAGATTTTAGTATTATGTAATAAAATAACCTACTTGTAATGAGGATGATAAGGTTAAGTTGATAATAATCTGTCGCGTACTTGTTCTACTAACCTATTTCAGAGCTCCTTGATTTGGTGTAGATAATTGTGTCGACCAAAAACTAAGCTTAAGTACTTGATAGAATATTGATGACTGATAAAATATGTAGAAAAATAAATTATGAATATTATAATTAACACTTGAAACGAGATATTTACTAAAGGGGGTTTTGTCTGTTTGTAAACATCCACCCGCAATAACTTCAGTTCATCCGTGATCATGGCGTTTGCAACATCGCCGAAATATCGGAAACTCGATACAAATAACAAACATGGTAAATATCCCGTTTCAAGTGTTAATTATAATATTAGTAACCATGTCGATTTAAAGACTTATAAATTATTAATAGGTAAATGATAATATGAGAAAAGATGTTGGAAGGATGAAAATCAGCTTCATAGAGATTAACACCTCATAGGTACATTCATTATCATCATCTACAGCCAGAATTCACTCACAGCTGGTTATAGATATTTACTTATGCCAATCTCTTGTCAGCCTTATCCAAGTTGTTAATAATAATTATATTCTGCCAACTAAAAATAGGTTGCACCAAAAACAGGGTACATTACAATTTATTTATTGAAACTTAATGTCTTGGGCATGCCGTGTCGACGGCGCGTTCGTGTTTCACGCGCACCTCAAAGAGAGTCAGCAAAGCAGAGGGGCTTGCCAGAGTTGTTCGAAAGAGATACCGCGGCCCCGGAACGTAAAGGGCAATAGAAGGAACATGGGTGGGTTTTAGTCAGTACAAGTCTGACATGCCCCCTCGCTCCGCCCAGAGCGGGGAAAGACATTGGATGATTTCCCATCCTAAAAAAAAATGCCTTGGGCATTTTCTACCATGGACGTCTATTTCAACAAAGGGCACCAGAATTAGAAGTAATGAAAACAATTATAACGAATTGATATTATATAAATAGTGAATTACAAATTACTTTTAACCAATAATTATAATTGTTATGTAACTGTGGTACAATTCGTAAACCGATAGTCAACTTAATATTCAGGCTGAGTCATCGAATTTAAAGTTATACAACAAAAAACGTTAGACACACGTTTGATAGCTCTCAAACCATTTTAGACCTATAATAACTTTAATTAATATGTATATTAAACTTTTAAAATAACTATATACCAGACTTAAAAAAAACGAAGCGATGACTTCCGTAAATTATTGAGCACAGGTGCCAGAAAATGATCATCATGATTGTATTGTGATAATGCCAAAACTGGTTATTGAAACACAATACGGTATTGTAATTTGAGACACTTATTTTGTGAATGTAATTATAACTTAGACTCACGATAGCTAACGATTGTAGTTGTAATGGAAGCTGCTGTAGATGACTGAGGTACAATTTTTTAGGAGCCGAAAAACAAATAATACTGTTTCTTACACAACATTAAATTTACTTCACACCGTTATCAATTATATTTATTTCAGCCCCGCTCTAGGCTGAGCAGGGGTGGGTGTCAGACTTTTACTGACTAGAACCCAACCATGGTCCTTCTAGTACCCTTTATGTTCCGGTACCGCGGTATCGCTTTCAAACAACCCACAACCCCAGCTCAGGCACCCATTGCGTAGAGAATTAAATTTTCCCTAAAACAGGAATATCAAAATGTAGAAACTATCAAAGGATACAAACCTTCTTTGTTGATGCACATTTTGTTGGTCGAAATATACCTTTTAAAGCCAAACAGAAATCAAATACCCAACAAATCCATTACACAATACACATAGAATTAAACAGCTTGCGAAAATAATAAATGTACGCTCTTAAGCCTCTTACGACATTGGCGAGTTAACACGTTTTACAAATCACTGTATTTTCTGTCTCGTCTTTCCCTAAGAATTTAACTGGCAGTAAAATAAAGTGAGTCTAGAAGCTGTTTGAACTGACGTTGCTGCGGTGTCATGTGTCTTTGTTTGAGGGATCAAATGTTAGAAGTCTTTAGAAAGGAGGACTGTACAACAGAGTATTTAGTTTTGGTGGCTGACTTAGTTTATAGAGATGATATTCGTTTATCAGTAAGGGATACAGTCAGAGAGGAGCTTGTGGCTAATTAATCTGAGCTAAAGTTTGCTCCGTGCCTCCGAAAGTAGGTAATACGTTAACCCGTTGGCTGTCATTGTAGACATTTGACAGTCGTTAAAGGTAGTTTTTAGCCCGAAACTTTGACAACCATTCTTACCAAGGGTTATCTTATAACTGGGTTGCGGAAGTCGGAAAGAATGTTGCTTATTATAAATTACTGGTATTCAGCTGCATCTGTTAGATTTTAAAAAATGTCGAAAGCCGACCCTTACATAGTTATAAAAAGGCTAGGCAGATGAAAGAGAGATGTGGTTAATAATTCAGATTGAAAAGGACCTGACGATGAAGTAATTTTGACTAAATCATCAAAAAAAATTCAGGTACTTGAAAAGCTAGACGTCTAAGCATAAGACAAATTAAGTCAGGTAACATTATTACAGTTTTACGAAATGTTATCCATGAGTGACCAAATAAAATAATACTGTTTTCCACGGGATGATTTGAATGAATGAGTAAGTGAAAGCTTTTAGAAAGAACATGATGAACGTGATGCGCTAAACCCAAGTAAAATAATTTGGCAAAGGAAAATCAGGCCCACCTCCAATAAATCTTTAAGAAGTCTTTCCACTTATAGCAAAATGTGGCGTTTATTCTCACAGTTATATTGATTTATGTCTGACCGTTTGCATTAGGTCGTAGCACCAGGTGCTATTAATAGCAGCCTTTCAAAATATATGCTAATGCGCTTGATAAAGGAAACAATGGGGACAAACGACTAACGTTTATGCCTTGTAGTACATCGAAATGTGGACACGATTTGTCTCATGAACCGTTTTCAAAGGTGATATTTAAATATTGTTCCTATAATAAGTAGTATTTGGATTGGTTTAGTGTCAAGCATACCCAACAGCCACTTTACTAACTATCACAAAGTCACATTTTAACATTATCGGGAAGCGTGTTTTCGAGCCTAATAACCACAAAGCGATGTTGCGTGTTTCTAAATCGCCAAAAATGACTTACGTGTTAAAATTTCAACGTCAGTGTTCTCTAATTCTGTTCTCCGTGCTTTATTTTAAATAAGTGTTCGTTATACGTTGGGCCCTTAACGTATGTATAATGAAAACCTATTCAAAATAATAGGTAATTAGTTTTTCCTGATTAGTTGTTTTCTTCTTCTAATTTTTACCCAAAATGACACCCAAAACCAATACAAACAATCTGAAACCGATGCGCAAACGCATCAATAGAGTTCAATTGCGTCGCTTAGTCTGTCCTCAGTTAATAGGCATACGTGAAGCGCATTGTTTGCGCAGTATGGCCGGCCTTACGTGTCACGTGACCATCTAACCAATGACCAGCTGACCTTTACGACAGGTTCACTAAATATGTACGATTGTACATGTCTGTACGAACGTATGTCACTTTTTCTTATGACATTATTGAAAAGCGTGGTTTCTCAGATGTTTTAATTAGTAGGTTCAAATCAGGAAGCTATATTTCTTGTTAGATCATCTAAGTATGTAGCTGTTTAGGCAAAACCTGTTCTAAGTTGTGAAGTAAGTCTTTTAAATTAAGATAGAGACATTTACTACGCGAAATCGTGCTAGGGCCTCTATTGCGGGTCTGTGGACGGTGAACAATGGGTAGCTCACCGTCAGTCCGTCTAGTGACGACAGGCCATGTCGACAACACATTTTTGTTCCACGTTGATGCCAGCAAAGCAGAGAGGCCTGCCACGGCCGCGGGTTGCGGGTTGTTCGAAAGAGATATCGCGGCTCATGAAAATAAAAGGCAAAACAAGGATCATGAGTGGGTATTTGTCAGTATAAGTCTGACACTCCACCCCCGCTCCGCCCAGAGCAGAGAAAGTTATTTCATGATTACCCATCCGCAAAAGGGCCTTTGTTGATTTTTCTTTGTGTTCTATTAAGTTGTCTAGTGTAAAAAAAAACAATTAACGCCTGAATCTCGCATCCCGTACAAATAATGTTACTCAACAATGAACACCGGTTTATCAGACTCCCAACATAATATCTGACAGTCCATAATACCCACAGTCTTTTAAAATAAAATGTTAAACATGATAATATTTTGTGAATGGACCGTTTATTTATTTTACTTATTCTTTACGGAAGATCACAAGTTTACCTAAGCGTCTTGTTATTTGTTCCGAGTAAATGATTTGTTATAAAACAACCTTAGTTTAAACAAATAGTTTTTGTAACTAACGTACCTAGATTGATTTTGTACTTTTAAGTTTTTCGCCGTCCACGGTGTACGGTACAAAGGGTTCTGCTTTTCGTATTTTTCTTTTCTTAACCTTGTTCTGGGCGTCTGATATTCAGTCGCTCCATGTAAAATACTAGTACTCAGCTTATACTGAACATGTCATAACTATTCAGATTTTCCTTAGCGTCTACTAGTGGGTCTAAAATGGCGGGTTTTGCAGAATCGTAATCCAACTAATATTATAAAAGGAAAAGTTTGTAAGTATGTGTGTAGGTATGTTTGTTGCTGTTTTACGCAAAAACTGCAGTTTGTATTTTGATGAAACTTCACAATAATATAGCTTACATATCCGAATAACACATAGGTAGGCTACAATTCATAAAGACATTTGTACATTGTATCACCACACGAGTGAAGCCACGGGGCGCACCTAGTAGGACAATTATATGAATTACGGTACAATTCCTAAAATGGTCACAGAAGCAGTTAATACTTTGAATTGTCACTTTGTGAGTATTTTAAAAATGATAACGTAATTCATACTATGATTCTATTTAAGCGGCCATTTTAGGCCCCCAGCCCTCAGTAATATTTAAGTTTATTCGGAACAATTCGAGCGGCCTTTTTTCCAAACGTTAGTTTGATTATATTATTTGCTCGGCATTGTATTTAATTTCGCCGCCGGGCAATACCGAACTTTGTTTCTCGAAGTAGTGTTTCAGCAAGTATATTTCTCTGTTTCTTTTTGTAGAACATAAAAATAAATAAACGCTATGTTCCCAACACATTTCTTAAATTATGCTACTTGATTGATTCATGTTACTTTTATCCGTTGCCATCGCTAAAGTTTACCATTAGCTATTTTTTTTCTTACCATAACATAACATTACGAATGTAATCCCCGAATGGTTAGGCAGAGACTGGATTTGTGCCCAGTTGATGGCAATTGGCTTTCCCCTATTAAATGGAACTAAAAGAACATAATAAGCGTATCGTAGGCGTACTATATTATTGAGTCTGCCTAACTAAATTAGAGGCATGATGGTATGATTTGATACATTACAGTCGCTGATACAAATAGCTACTGCAGCAAAGCGAAAGTGAGTTTGTTTGTTTGTTTATTTGTTTGTTTGTTACCTCTTCACGCTTTAATGGCTAAACCGATTTTGATGAATTTTGGTACAGAGATAGTTGGGAACCAGGAGACGGACATGGGCAAATATTTTTTTGAAAAAAGTGGGATGTGAGGGAGAAAGAGGGAAGAAAAGGGAAAACTTAGCGTTGCTTTTACAAATCAATAAGGCGCAAGAGGAACTGTGTTACCCCAAATTTAACGCGGGCGAAGCCGCGGGCGAAAGCTAGTATAAAATAAAATTATTCGTTTCCGCAAAAAGTGTTCTTTTTTAAACATTGCCACGCACAAGGGATTTCTCTTGTATCGTGGGTGCTTTTACAAACATTTAAACTCGCAGACACAAACAGCCCGACCCGAAACAACTAAGTACCTGGAGGTCATACAAATATTGTTCCGTGCGGGGATCGAACCCGCAACACGCAGCGCAGCAGTCGATTGCTCAGCCAATGCGCCAACCGTATAGTCCTCATATGTACATATTTTTACGTGTCAAATTGTTCTCATTTTTCATTTTCGTCTGTTGGGGTCTTTATGAAACTATTGGTCTATGAAAAAACTTTTAAAATTAGAGATTTACCTTCAATAAATGTATGACATCCTGAGGGCTTTAAATTCGACGATGAAGTACCTCGAACCGTCCTCGACAGCCGGTGGAACTTCGTCAAACACTTCCGACGTTTGGCTCCCAAGCTCGAGCGAACGGGGGCTGCTTTCAAGCGGCTGCTGCCCAATCTGAGGGGGCCAAACGCCTCCTGCCGTAGGCTCTATGCCGGAGTCGTGCGGTCCATGGCCCTTTACGGTGCCCAGGTATGGGCGCGTTCTTTAGGGCGGCGCGCCGCCCACTGCCTGAACGCGCCCCAAAAGGTGGTAGCCATAAGGCTGATCCGGGGCTACTGCACGATCTCCGGCGAGGCAGCAAGCCTCCTTGCCGGACTGCCACCGTGGGATCTGGAGGCGATAGTCCTCGCGCGCCTGTTTGAGTGGCGCGCGGAGGCACTACACCGGGGGGAAAACCCGCTGCCGCGGCAAGTTGCCGCTCGGCACCTCCGGTGCGAACTCATGGTGGCATGGAGAGAGCGACTGTCGCAACCCCGTGCACGGGGGCACGCCACTATAGTGGCGGTAAGTCCCCTCTTTGAGGAGTGGCTGGAGAGGCGTCATGGCGTCCTCACCTACCGCCTGACGGAGGTCCTCACCGGACACAGATGTTTCGGGAGGTTCCTGCACGTCATCGGGCGGGAGAAAACGCCCGGGTGTCACCATTGTGACGATCGCCCGGAGGACACGGTGGAGCACACAGTGGCGATCTGCCCAGCTTGGGCGGAGCACCGCCGTGCCCTCGTGGAGGCGATCGGCGGCGGCGATCTCTCGCGTCCGGCCCTAGTTTAGGCCATGATCCGGAGCGAGAGGGAATGGGAAGTGATCACCTCCTTCTGCAAAGCAGTAATGCTAGTGAAGTAGGAGGCCGAGCATTTGAGGGAGAGAACCTCAAACCAATCCAGCCGCTGCGGAAGACGCCCCGGGCGCCGGGCGCCGCTAGACGACTCCCGGCCACCATAGATGCGGGCCTGTGGACGGTGAGCAATGGGTAGCTCACCGTCCGTCCGACTATTAGACGACAAGCCGTGTTGACGGCGCGTTGAAAGAAATGTCAGCAAAGCAGAGGGGCTTGCCAGAGCCTCCGCCAGGGTTGCGGGTTGTTCGAAAGAGATACCGCGACCTCGGAACATAAAGGGCAATAGAAGGAACATGGGTGGGTTTTAGTCAGTACAAGTCTGACATGCCCCCCCGCTCCACCCAGAGCGGGGAAGTCATTGGATGACTTCCCACTCGAAAAAAAAGGGCTTTAAATTGCAACGGTTATATACTAACATAAAGTATGGATGAAAAAATGTTTGTTACTCAATGACACCCGAACTGACCTGTATAAAATTTGGCGCAGAGATAGATTATAATTTGGAATAGCACTTAAATCTTTATTTTTACACTTACGCATGAATAATTTCACGCAAACGAAGTCACAAACATTAGCTAGTGTTTTATACTTAGTTTGATTTCTTGCAATAGGTACATACCTCTAACATTTAAACATAAAGACATTCCATCAATAGTTAGTGGATCCTATTGATGGAATGTGTCCAGAGCGAGTTCGGTAGAAGAAATTTGAACAAAACCGATGTGGGCATGTTCTCCATGATCGTATCCCAAGGGATTGATAACACAGTGTTCTTAGACTTAACCTTGGATGCTAAGCTTCAGTGGGGCCCTCATATAGATAAGTTGTCAAAAAAACTAAGCTCTGCAGCATACGCCGTTAGAAAAATTCGTGATTTAACTGATTTAGAGACAGCCCGTTTAGTTTATTTTAGTTATTTCCACAGTGTGATGTCGTATGGTATTCTCTTGTGGGTTCATGCCGCCGATATTCAGACAATTTTTATTTTGCAAAAAGGGCAATTCGTTCAATGTATAAATTAAGTCCCAGACACTCCCTCAGAGAAAAATTTAAAGAAATTAATATACTTACTGTGCCCTCTCAGTTTATTTACGAAAACCTTTTGTACGCGCATAAAAATATAAAATTGTTTAAAAAATACAGTGATATCCACAACATAAATACGAAGAACAAACACAAATTTGTTGTTCCGTCAACGAGGATAAAAAAAAGGGGGCACGTTCACATGTCAATGTATACGTTTTTATAACAAACTCCCAAACGACGTTCAAACACTAAGCCTCAATAAATTTAAAGTTTTTGTAAAACGTAAGTTAACTCTTAAAGCTTACTATAATATTAATTTTTACCTTGAAGATAAGAAGGCTTGGGATTAAGCTGCTCCAATTTAATTTACTCAGTGAGTGTCAAAATTTTTCTTTGTTTCATTTATTTATTGTTTATTCCTTTATTTTATACACTGACATTTAATGATTTGACATTAATATTTACTTTGTTTCATACCTATTTTTTTTTTTTTTATTGTGACATTTTATGATTTCATTATGATCTCATTAATTTATTTTTGTAAATATTTTCTAGTCTGTAGTTGTTTATTGTGAATGTGAGGAGGACCATGTGGATCATAACTTTTATTTACTTTTTTCACTTTTGACGATTCTGGCAGTTGAGTACCTACTATTTAGGGACCTACGCTAATGTCCTTTTTTGGTATTGTTCGTCGTTTCGTTGAGCTCCTTGGGTTATGAGTCGAGCTACACGATAACTGACAAATGCTTGCACTGACGGGACAGGTCCATTCAATCTGTGTGGTGGTTTCCTAAAAAGACCACTTCAGACACTAATCTGCATAGTCCTCATGTAAGTTGACCAAGATTTTTTTGTCTGGACTTTAAAAGAGACTGTGACCTCTGAGTTTTTTTCGGCTGTTTCTTCTCAGAGTAGTCGGGTACGAAACACCGGCCTCATCTAGTTTCAAAAAAAGACATGTAAAAGTGTTTGTGAAAACCTACTTGCAAAATAAACATCAATAAATGATGTTTATTTTGCAAGTAGTTTTTCATTTGAAAGTTTAAAAAATGTTCAGGATACGATGGGACTGGCATACGCTGTGCGTGAAAACCCCTATAATTAAATAAAGAAATCATACCTATCCAATAATCATTCATTTAACCCCTAATATTTTATCTTTATTTCTGATAACCACTAGAGTCAGCATGTTCTGCACTAGAGAAGCGACATCTGTGCAGGAGTCCTGGCAGCGGCTGGATGCGTATAGCCGAAGATCGTACAAGTTAGAGAGGACTGTCACAGGTTGATGATAATAATGTTGATTTTATCTTTCTAAACGACCATTCACTAATCGATAAATAATTGATAAAGTGTAACATCAATAATCCAGGACAATCCGTTATTAATTTGTACAAAAAATCTTGACAAGTGACTTGCGCGTGCCAAAAGTTAGTTTTTTTTTTCTTCGTCTAAAGAAATGTCTTCCCACTGTGTTTTCATTGACAGTGATATTTTCTAATTGGATTGTTAAACATAATAATTAGTTGCCAAAGAAGAAATAAAAAAACATTATACGTTTTAAAGTCCTGTTAGATTACCAATTAATAGTCAATTCTTTTTTAGAACGCTGCGGCCTCAAGGTGCCTGATGTATCGGTCTTTGACAATAGTAACGGGTATTTGTTTGGGTAGACTGAAATTAAGAAAACGAGTCTAGGCGAAAAAAAAGTCTCTACCAAGGAGTATCGTGTTAGTCATGTTTAACTAGGAAACGAGCTGAGCTTATACCTATCTCACTTTAAAAAAGCCTTGGAGATAGCTTCAGGGTCTCAACTATCTCTGAACCAAAATTTATCAAAATTGGTTTAGCCATTTAGACGTAACGATGTAAAAAACAAACAAACTCACTTTCGCTTTTATAATATTAGTAAGGATATAAGTCTGAAACCGGCAACCCGTCTTGGGCAAGCGCGGTGATCAACGCTCATGCATTCTATATCCAACTACGGGTCCCTTTATAGCAGAACTTTTTATGTCATAATTTTATTTTGCGTAACAACGGATAGCATAAACTTCATTTCGCAGAAAATAGTTTAGCAGACACTCATTTATAATACATTCAAAACTCATAATTTTGTAAGTCAGAATCATCTCTTGACATAAAATTCATATCCATAATATTTAAAAACATCATATCGCAGAAAGTTCACAGTCAGAATCGTCTTTTGGCATATATTTCATATCGATAATCATTAAACGGCAGAATTGACATATCGCAGAAAGTTTATAGTTAGAATCATCTTTGTCATTATTTGTTGTCATTTATTTTAGTTATTATTTAATAGGGGTCCAAATAATGTCATTTATTAGGTACAATAAGTTATTATCCTAATCCAAATAGTTCAGTTCCGGGTAACCTACTAAAAACAATCTCTTTTTTCTATTAATTAAAGTCGTTTCTGGCAGGTGACAGAAGTAGTCAGGCGTAGCAGGTCACAGTTTTAACCTAACCTAACCTAGCCAATTCTGCCATCTGCATAGTATGCAAAGTGAAATTATACCAAATAATCATCGCTCTAAATGTAATTCTGCCATCTTAAACGTATGCCATTGTGGATTCGAAGTTTTAAACATTATGCGAAACGATAATTATATCAAATATTTTTTATGCATTTAAAATGTTCGTTTAAAGAAAATTATGCCAAGTGTGTTTTGCCAAATAAGATTCGGAGAATCAAGATTCTGCCAGATAGAGGGAACCCTCCAACTACTACAGCTGAAAATGTTGCTATTCAGTTGTTGCATGCGGTTACACCTATACTCACATGGATGGTAAAAAGCTATACAGAAGATACCCTTGAAATGAATTCCGTTGTGACGTCATAATTTATAGAAGCAACATGTAATGTGCTGTCATAAGTATATCAGGTTGAATAATTTTACATTTTGATTGCGAGCCGATTAAGTTTTTTCTTGGTTGATGATGGTATCACAATTCACGCGTCTGACCACATGGAGATAAAAAAACCGACACTGATTTCAGTTTGAAGATAAAATATATATATTACGCTCATAGAGAAACAGAGTTCTAAATCTTTGAAAAACAAACACACAATATATCGAATTGTTTTAAAACACTTTATCATGTTTATTGTTTGTAAACCACAAAAGAATGCCGCCACTATTAAGATTACATTGCATTCCTTTACACCAACTTGCATTTATTAAATTACTTTATCTCAATAATTCACCAAGAAATCTGGGCTAAACGTAAATAATTTACACAAAAAACATTTCAATATGTTTGTGCAAACATAACTTATCACCAACCATGACTAGTTGCTGGCGCCAGCGAAGCAAGAATGATGCCATCAATTCCTATCATATCCATGAAATATGTATTTACTTTAGTTATTTATAGGAAACGTATCGAAACTCTAAAAAAAATTAAACGCTTTATTGCACAGATATTTATTTAATATTTCCGGCATTTATTTTTATACGTTGGTTGCAAGTTAGGGAGACATTAACGAAGTCCCAACTTCTTCGATTGGATCTGACGTAAACGTTTCACTTTGCAGCAATTTAAAAAAATACATTATTACGACAGTTACGACAACGACTAAATAAGAGGAAAAAAAGAAGTAATTTATATACAGCAAATAAATACCGATGACGCGTGTCAACTGTGTATTTCGGAGTAAGTTATTGACTATCAAACATCAATTTGCAGATAATTCTGGGTAAAGTATGCGAACGGGCGTCAATGATAGACAAACTATGATTGTTAGCACCTTTTGCTTATTGTGATAAGATAATCTTATTATGAGAATTACAGCGAAATGTCTGCTGATAAGAATATGTTTGATGACACCCACGTCATAAACGGTGAGACATTATTTGTACTTTAGCTATTACGTAGGTCCGAACAACGTGGCTTTCATTCATTGATTTTTAATCAGTCTAAATAAAAATAACTACGGATATGTTTAGCGATAAAGTTATTAGTGTTATCATCAATAACGTACTCACGAATTTGAATCATTGTACGGAAACTGCTGGAGTGGTCGGACGTAGAAATGAGTAATGCTTGATTGATTTAATAATCTGTATTGATTGATTGTTGTTTTGTACTTATCATTCTTTGGTTTAATAGTGAAATATCAATTTCTTTTGTTATCGGAGATTTATTCAATGTTTTGATACTTTATGATTCGTTTTGAACTAATACTATTAAGCGTATTTTCAAATTCTTCCCTTTAAAAAAAAAGGTATTCTAAACTACAGCTATGTGATTTGTAACCAAGACTACTTATTATTCTGCTGAGCGTGCCCGCTTGCTGGCTGTGGGTGAGTGGGAATCAGGCCTCTGGCTACAGGCGTTACCGTCACCTAACATAGGTACTTTGTTGGGTGACACAACCTTCCGGCTCGCTACGTGTTTGCGATTGGGTGCACCCTGTGGGGCTCCGCATCGCTGTCAATGTGGGGAAGCAGTCGACTGCCTCGGACACCATGGCCTTTCCTCCAGTAAAAGCGCAGGTCGCATTGCTCGGCACGCTTGCATTAATGATCTCATCCGTCGTGCTCTTGCCACCGCCGGGGTGCCAGCTGTTTTAGAACCAACTGGCTTGGTACGCGTCGATGGAAAGAGACCAGATGGTATGACCATAATGCCATGGAAGTTGGGTAGATCTTTGGTGTGGTATGCAACTTGTGTCGACACCCTTGCACCATCCCATCTTCCTAGGACGGTGGGTTGCGCTGGAGCTGCTGCTGCAGGTTCTGAAAACCTCAAACGGCGCAAATATCACAATTTGATTGGTAATTATGTTTTTGAGCCGTTTGGGGTTGAAACACTAGGGCCATGGGGTCCGAGTGCCCATGTAGTATTTCGAGAAATCGCCAAGCGGTTGGTCGATTCTTCTCGTGACCAGAGGGCTGGCCTGTTTTTTGCACAAAAAATAAGCATTGCCATCCAACGCGGTAATGCTGCCAGCCTTCTGGGCACTTTACCTGTTGACAGCGATACGGACGAATTTTTTGACGCCCTGTAATTTTCTATTTTTTCCTTGTATATTTTTTTATTATTAGTTTGTGTATATTTATGGTTAGGTTGTATATATTTAGTAATTAATTTAATTATAATATGATAAATAAAAGACTACTTTGATTGTAGTGAACATACTTTGATTGTAGTGACTTTCTGTTTCATGGAAAATAGACCGTAGACCTTATGGCATTAAGTCTATCCTTCTTTCACTTCATAAACATAGTGGTTACTATTGTAATGAAGTTTAAAAAAAACTTGTTAAATTTATATTTTAAATAAAAAATCACATTCTAGACAATATATGGAATAACTAACTGTAACAGTAAATTTCTTCTTAGGAATCGATGGCATATTTTGGTCATATAAAGTTAACTTTACATTCATGATTTTTTTTAAAAGGTCATCTGTCACTACCGGGCCTAGTTACTGATCTCTTTTGCTGATTGTACAATAAAAATAATTGAAACTACCAACTGCCGTCAGAGTGAGCACACCAGCATAAATTCGATTTAACCGTGATCTAAATCTAGATAAGATCTTTGCTTCATCATGTACTTGTACAATTGACGACATGGGTTTCCCCGTTTTGCTTACCGTTCGCACATCACAGGTTATTTGCTCATATCCGTCTATACAATGATTTGATTCGGTAAGTATTGTTTTTAAGCTACCGGGTATCCTGATTAGACGTCAAGTTGTGTGTTTGACTTTAATGTTGTTGCTGTCTTGGTGTAAATGTGTTATTTAAAACTGTTCCAATATGTTATTGTTTGTCTTGTCAGTACAATAATATTATTGACATTAATAGATACGTAAATGTCTTGTCTGTTTAGGTATATTTATTTCGTTGACTGCATGTGTTAACCAATTTTTACACTGTAATGTGATGTTTGTACATTGTTTACAAAACACTCTTCTCTCTCACTCACTTTTTAGGTATGGGAAATACATGGAAATAATAAAAAAAATCGAGGGCATTTGAAAGGAATGGGGGAGGGTTTTTGCCCACCAGTGGGACTTAAGACGCTAATAAAAAAGGGTAATTATCAAATAACTTCCCCTGCTCTGTGTCAGACATTTACTAATTTAAACAAATCCATGGTTCTTCTTTTGCCATTTGTGTTCCGGAGCGTTATCTTTTCAAACAACCCGCAACGAAGGTACAAAATTCCCCTAATAAAGACTCTGTACTGCGACGGAACTGGGTCAATTCACATCTACCACGCCCTGAAAGAAATGCAGACATGCACTGTTTAATATTTCAAGTTTTTTAACTAAATTTACACTGTCACATACGGTATAGGATATCTGCAGTGATTTTTGCGAGCTCCCAATTTAAAAAAATATTTTAACCCATAACTTGGTACTGTATCTAATAATGCACACATTCTAAAAAAAAATATTTGAGAACATTTATCTTATATTTGTGTTTTTCTTTTTTTTATCTGTTATAAAGGACCCTTGCAGTTGATAAAAAAAATATATTTATTACATTTAGTAACATAGAATTTCAGTAGATCGCAGGATGCCGGAGTGTGCGCGTGCGTCTACGAGTTACAAGGTAAGAATTGATTGTAATCCTAACTAAATCACTATACTACGATAAATAAACATAATAAATATTTTATTGAATGTGCATTCTTTGGTTTACGTAAAGAATTTTGAACTAACAATAAGGTTTTACATCTAAAACATGACTGTCAATATTAATGTATCTACAAATGCACACTGCCAAGTGACCATGTTATGACCTGAATTTTGCAGTGTGCATTTTGAGATACATTGCCAATGCAATACAATTATTAATGCATATAAATATATTTTCACTATATTTAAAATAAATCCTCGTACAATTTATTTGTTTAATTTTAGGCTGGTACAAGAGCCCATAAAATATTGGCTTTGGTTCCAAAACCAGGAGCAAGCTCAGATGTTGATAGCTGCGACTTTTCTGATGATAGAGTAATAAGACCTTTTTCAGACGGCGATGATAGTTCGTGTGCACCATCGATGGCATCATCTATAGAAAATCTCCACATATTATCGGAAGTGAAGACGAGTATAGAGAAGTAGTGGTGGCAGCCAGAAATCCTACAAATATTACCTCAAGTCAAGCCTAATATATCGGCGAGAAAGCAACTGTCCGAAACCTCTGAAACTGAAAGATTTTAGATGTGCGATAGCTCATAGTCTTATGACTGTGGACCGAACTGTTGATAATATGAAAACAGAAGTTAAAAAAATTCGTGACTCCCCAAAATCAGTCGGACACACGTTATGAACAAGTGGGTCATATGCCATCTTTTACATCCAAAGGACGATGTAGGTTTTGTAGAAAGGGTCAAACCAAATTTACAGCTCGAAACTGTTTTAATATTTATCACAATAAGTAGTATGGGCAGAATAGCCTTACTACTTCTTCATACAAGTAACTATGTGTTAGTAAACATCTTTTCATAATTTTGTTTACCTTTTGTATGTGTAGTACCGATTGATTAATCTCATAGATTATAATTATTATCCTCGCGTAACGCTATTATTTGTACGACTGTGATTTTACATATTTTAATTAAGGTTTTTTATGTATAGAAGACATTTTTTATTTTACAAAAAATAAACATTTTTATAAAATAAAACAGAAATTTCATTTTGTCACTCATTAAGCGGTGTATCCTACAGTGCACATAAATTGCCAAAGGTACATGTATGATTACTTGGCAGTGTGCATAATTAGATACAACGTATAAAAATAAAACTAATACTCTAAGAATTTATTTTTTAATTTTTAAGCTTCTATTTACCGGTTAGCAACCCAATAATATGAAAAAAATAATAAAAAAATTACATTAACCTTTCTGCCAAGTTAAGGGTTAAGAAATAATCAAGGGGAAATGTTACATTAATGGAGACAGGATGCATGTTCGTACGAAAACGACAAAATTCCCTCACTTTTTGGTCGGTTGGAAATATTGACCAGCTTTTGCAACACTCAATTAACTATCCTCCTTTAACAAAACGGTAATCTCAGTTCATAACTAGTAAACCAACACACTTAAATGTACGTTATTTACGTAAACAATTATCGAACCTTATGAATCAATCACATCAAACAATTCGTCTTTAACCTCATTTCTGTGCGAAAGGTGATCATTACACAAATATTGGCTCCAAACTTGGTAAAAAAAGGGTTTATTTGCTGTGTTTCTCAGTATCAAGCCCCCGTGTCTATTTGTCAAATATTTGGCATACACCGGGCCTGGCGCAGTCGCACACTTGGGCAAGCGACTTGCGTCACCGCAAGTACTTTGACGCATGCGCGCCTCGCCTTCCGAAGTGCGAACGAAATATTAATCTGAGACTAACACGTTAGCAGTCTGGTCCTTTCGGTACTTCTAGGTATTTAGTCGACCGTGACGGCACTATATTTAGAAAAAAAATGGGTTACTGGTGTTTTCAGTTAACCGATTCTTACAAAAGTCTATTGGATTATTTTTTGGGCTAGGGATTAGGTTTTGACTTTAACTAAAACTTTGAAGTTACATACTTTCGTTTGGGTAAGCAATAGTGTATGAAGTATGTTTAATATACTTAGATAAATGTTTAACAATTTTTCATGAAAATGAGCAAAACATCTCATGGAAACAATTGCTTAAATCTAGGTAGCAATAATTATCACTAAGCAAATTCAGATAATTAAATTTAAATCACCAAACATTACCATTCAAACAAAGCCATTTAACCAATAATACGGTAACAAACAGAAAGCACCAAAAGCCAACACAATGGGTGCACACTATTACGCAACGGTAGCCAAGATTAACATCTAATGTGGGCAGTGGCGTCGGCGACACATCGCTTGAACACCACACAGGTAGGTTGGATAGGTACTGCCGTAATGGAGGGAACAGCAGAAGATAGTCCTACTATCCGATCCTACTTAATCCTTACTAGATAATATAATATTTATATTATATATATATTATATTATCCTTACTAATATTATAAAAGCGAAAATGAGTTTGTTTGTTTTTTTGTTTGTTACCTCTTCACGCTTTAATGGCTAAACCAATTTTGATGAATTTTGGTACAGAGATAGTTGGGAACCAGGAGACGGACATAGGCTAATATTTTTTTGAATAAAGTGGGATGTGAGGGAGAAAGAGGGAAGAGAAGGGAAAACTTAGCGTTGCTATTACAAATCAATAAGGCGCAAAGGGAACTGTGTTACCCCGAATTTAACGCGAGTGAAGCCGCGGGCAAAAGCTAGTAATATTATAAATGTTAAAGTTTGTGATATGGATGTATGTTTGATCCTCTTACACGAAAAAACTACTGAACAGTATAGTAATACTTTTTTTTTGCGATATCACGTGGGCGAAGCCGCGGACGCCAGCTAGTTTTATAATATACAGGATCTGAGAAATAAAATATGAGTGAATGTTGTCACTAGAAAAAGAAAAGCGGAAAAAGATGACAAGTTTGTTACATATTTTTCAAAGACTGCTTCATTGCACAGTGGCTTCAAGCGCAACTCCTAAGCATGAGGGCCTGGGTTCAATTGCCAGGTCGGGCAAAGTTTTATTGGACAACCCAAGATCCAATAGAAATTTCTCATCAGCAGCCACAGAGTCTGGACTTTTGACCAGTTATTTGCAATAGGATTGCCTCCTATCACCCATTCCCATTCGACTTAAACATAACAGGCGAAATATGGGTGTACTGTTACAACCCTGCCTAACTCTTCGGGGATACTAGTGTAATGTGTTGATGTAATATAATAATAATGACATTACTTGTAATTTAATAAATGGCAACCCCAAGTGTCGCGTACGTTGTGATTTGTTCCTCCGAAGAAAAAAATATAAAATAGTGTTCTTGGCCTCAACAAAATATAAATTAATTACCTAAACAAAATCAATAAGCAAAACCTAAAAACATCAACAATAGAAACTTCCGAAACCCTGCCGAAATGAATTATATTTTAAAATTTTTAATGACTGACAGACAATGGCAAGTTGACATTGTCACCTCTCAAAAATGTGAAAAATGGATAATTACAATGTAAAATGATAACACGATTAGCGGCTCGCCGATTTGCACGCCTTCCACCTCCGGACTCGCCGCTCAGCTCCGCCTCGCCGCCGCCGGAACCCAGCCTCATCGTGAGCGCTGTGACACCGGCCGTGGCAGTTGCGTCGAGCTCGAGCGACGAGTATTTTTCCCCGCCCACGACGCCACCACCTGCTCGTCGACGGGGAGGACGCCGGCCACCGGACGGCTTCGGACTTCGAGGCCCACCGGCCTCTGATAGGGTCCCAGCTCCCGGTGGAAGTGTGCAGCGCATGCGATGGACTAGTTCCATTAACGAAAATGTCATGCACTCATATTATGGGGCTACAGAGGGGGGAAACAACCTGACTGCGTACCGGGTTCGGATGCTCTCTCTGTTTCAGGTGCTTGAGCCAGCTGTCAACGTGTCGGCACAACGACTATCGGATCAGGTGCGGGTAATCCAGCGTAATCGTATGTTGGATGACACCGTACTTGATCGCTTGCGAACTGAAATGCAGAGTAGCCAGGTCATTGCCTCTTCGTCGCAGGCTGTGGTTCCACCACAGTCCCACCAACTAGTTAGTCACGCTGACGAGGTAAGTAATGACATGGCTACTAATGTAAGTACCCAGTGCAATGAGGAAATGAGGAGTGCTTTGGAGGGTGCGATTCGAGAATATCGGTACATATCGCCCGAACTTAGACCACTCTTGCCTCGGTTGCCCATGCATAATAAAAATAGGGCGCTGGTGGCTGTTCTGGATTCGCAGTTGTCAAACTATTTTGACAACTGCGAAAACCTCACTGATGCTCACTCAATACTGTATTGTGCGGCTGTAGCGGCGTGTCGTGTAGCTCATGTAAACTTTCCTGATGACAGAGCTACACGACCGAAACCAGCTGTACCAGTCTGGCAGTACAGGATTGAGCGACGTATTGGTGTGGTCAGAACACTCATTGGCAAACTTATCTGTTTCAGGGGGGGTAACACTCGACCTCGAGTGATGCGCTTTGTGAGGCGGGCATTTGCAGGGACTGATATTAGTCCTTCAGATTACATGTCCCACATCACAGAGCGCATCGACTTCCTGAAGCAGAAAATGTATGCATGGGCAAACCGTATTCGTAGGTATAAGCGGCGGGTGGAACGATACACTTTGAATCGTACATTCCAAAGCGATGAAAGGTGGGTGTATAGAGCATGGGAGCGACCGGACCAAGGTGTGTCTGACACGCACCTACCGGGTGATGACGCCATGTGGTCGTTTTGGCGTAGCATTTGGTCGGTGCCTGTCAGTCATACCGAGGGTGAATGGACTCGGGAAGTCGAGCAAGCGTGCGATCCAATACCAGAAATGGGGGCAATAACAATCAGCCCCCAAGATGTAGCTTGTGCGGTCCGTCCGTTGCCTAATTGGAAATCTCCAGGGCCGGACGGACTGCACAACTTTTGGTTAAAAATGATTCAAAGGTCGCACGCTCGTTTGGCGACCCTTTTCCAGACAACCTTAGAGTCAGGATCGCTACCCAAGTTCTTGACAACTGGAATAACCCACCTGCTCCATAAATCGGGTAGTACGGCGGAACCCAAAAACTATAGACCAATAACGTGTCTTCCTACAATGTATCAATGTATAAAGTTCTTACATCCATTTTGAGGGCTAAAATCTCTAAACACATTGATGACAATTCTATCATGTCTGCTTCTCAGAATGGATGTAGGAACGGGTCCCGTGGTACTAAGGAGCTGCTCCTCATTGATATGGCCATTAGCCAACAGGTTCGCCGTTCCCGAAGGCATCTATCGACATGTTGGATAGACTATAAGAAGGCCTATGACTCCGTGCCACATACATGGCTCATGAGGGTGCTAGAATTGTATAAAGTTGATGCAACTCTACGCACCTTCCTGAACTCGTGTATGAGGCAATGGAATACGGTCCTTCGCTATCCAGGATCTCGGCAGATCCAGAGGAATAGTGAGCCGATAAGGATAGAGCGAGGTATATTCCAGGGCGATAGTTTGAGTCCACTTTGGTTCTGCTTAGCCTTGAATCCTCTAAGCACGTTGCTGGAGGGTTCAGGTCTGGGCTATCGATTGAGGAGAGGTGGTCAGGTTATATCTCACCTCCTTTACATGGATGACCTGAAACTCTTTGCCCCCAACGATTCGCAACTGATGGAACTACTGAAGGTAACTGAAACCTTTAGTAGTGCCATCAGTATGGAATTTGGTGTGGACAAATGTGCGGTCATGCATGTAAAGCGAGGGGAAATTGTGGAATCTGTGGGAACCCAACTCTCGGATTCCATACACCTTAGATCCCTCTCAGCAAACGAAACCTACAAGTATTTGGGTATGTCGGAAGCGTTGGGTATCAATGTTGCTGACATGAAGCAATCGTTGAAGGAGCGCTTCTTTGGCCGCCTGAGAAAAGTATTTAATAGTCTTTTATCAGGTGGAAACAAGGTGCGTGCTTTCAACGGTTGGGTCATGCCGGTTTTGATGTACTCTTTCGGCATACTCAAATGGACTCAAACAGAACTGGACGCCCTAGATAGGAAGGTCCGTACATTGTTAACGGCATTTCGTATGCATCACCCACGTTCTTCGGTTATGAGACTGTATATCCCGCGGAGTTGTGGAGGTCGAGGTTTTTTAAACGCCAAGACTCTCCACAATCGCGAGATATGCAGTCTCAGGGAATATTTCCTAGAAACCGACGTGGGAATGCATCGGGATGTGGTTGCAGTGGACAAAGGCCTCACCCCGCTCTCCTTGGCTAAAGAGAACTGGTGCAAACCTGTAGTGCTTGACACTAACGACCGCAGGGAGGTATGGCAGAGTAAGGAGCTTCACGGACGCTTTTTCCGGGCCCTACATGGACCCGATGTAGATCATTCAGCGTCCGTAGCCTGGCTACGTTCCGGGGATCTCTTTGGAGAAACTGAAGGTTTTGTCTGTGCAATTATGGATGAAGTTATGATGACAAATAACTACCGGAGATTTATTGTGAAGGACGGCACGGTTGACATATGTCGGGCATGCCATCGTCCGGGTGAATCAATTCGACACATTATCTCCGGTTGTTCTCGTCTAGCTAACGGAGAGTACTTGCATAGACACAACCTTGTAGCCAGGATTATCCATCAGCAACTTGCTCTAAAATACAATCTTGTGGAATCGGAAGTGCCGTACTACAGGTATGAGCCCGACCCAGTTCTTGAACATGGCAATATCACATTGTACTGGGATCGATCCATCATCACCGACAGGACTATTGTTGCTAACAAGCCTGATATAGTGGTGGTGGATCGATCAGAGCGGCGCGCAATGATTGTTGACATAACAGTCCCGCATGATGAGAACCTCGTGAAAGCCGAGAAAGATAAGCAAATTAAGTATATTGACTTGGCTCGCGAGGTTGTCGACATGTGGGATGTGGACTCAGCGATCATTGTGCCGATAGTCGTATCTGCCAATGGCTTAATTGCCAAGAGCCTCGACCAATACCTGAGGAGGCTCTCGTTAGGCAGCTGGATCAAGGGCTTGATACAGAAAGCGGTACTCCTGGACACGGCTCGTATTGTTAGGAGGTTCCTTTCTCTGGAGCCCTGACCGCCGGTAGCTTGGACCCTGTTCCCGATACCGGTGGGCTACTATTTTTATATTTTTAAATGTTTTTTTTTATGATTTTTAGAAATATTTAAAAATGTAATTATGTGTATGTAAAAATAAATAAATGTACGAAAAAAACATTACTAGAAAAGGGAGTAGAAGAAAGGGAAAAAGGGGTACCTACGGAAGAACGCATGCTTTGCTGGCCCCAAATAAATTTGAATAAGGAATGGATGATTATGAAAGTAGAATAGATAAAAAAAAACAGATGCATGGATACTGTCACAGTATAAATGTAAAACCATTGTTTGGCAAAATCAACAGCTAAGGAAATGTCTCCCTTCTCTTTAAAAGGAGTTCGAGTCATGCAGATGACCTACGGGTGTTGAAAAGCTCGGTATAGCGTTGGTTAGGACCGCGGATACGTTAAATAATCCGAGACTGGATTTTTGGAGTCTTGGGGTGCTGATTCTTTTTCCGAGATTTCGATGTTGTGTACTATGTTTCATGGAAAAAGTAGTTCTGTTTGTATTACTAAATAATGTTAACTCACATTTACCAAATAGCGCCGAACGCATTCAGAATCAGAATCAGACTTTTATTTGTGAAACATAGGTATTTACATGCCGCTATGTTTAGCCGTGAAGGCATACAAATACTTATTGTTAAACAAAATAAAATCACAGCAAACAAAAAAATTAAATTAAGGACTTACAAGAAATATACAATTTTATATCGAAATAATTGTTTTTTTATTGTTTAAACGGAGTACGGCATGTCGTGTTCTAATGTTAACCTTTGGACCTTCACTCGATTGTGGCATTATCCTTTACTACGCCATCACGTTTCCATAACACCCACGTTTAACAATAATAAACTATGATCCTCTAAGCCTATGATGTTCTAGTATTTATTTGAGTATGACGTGTTTACTGCATGACGGATTTATGCAGTTCAGAGACTGACCCTAGATGATCGAAGCTTGGAAGTTTTAATGCTATTGATATGCACTTATTTCACGTTTTATCATAGAATTTTCTTAATTTTCTTTTGTTTCCGAACTCCGCTTATGAAATAATTAATGGTGCGTTATAATTACACGAAAAGTTCTCACTGTCAGCGCTGAGTCTAGATTTTTGTGAGATGGTAAATGGCTTGTCACAACTCACTCCTGGCCTTTTTCGTCGATTAGCCGTCGGCTCGGGCAATATTATAGTGCACAAACACATGTTCACTCTCTGTTCCTATGCCCTCATAGTCTGATGGGACGGCAACCCAACATGAATCCGACCGAAGAGAGACGAGGCGCAGGACCATTGGCTTAGCGTGTTTTCCTAGACACAGGGTTATCATAAAACCAACTTCCAAACTCCGGGTTACTACTGGGAAATTTCTAAAGGAAAAACCCCATTGTACTTTATGCGTGACCCGGGAATCGAATCCTCCCACTCGGAACCCATACTCAGCAGTCGCAGTTGTGACCACAGTAGGTACCTAGCGGGGCTACATGGAAATAAAATTAATGAGACTATAGGGCAACATACGTTTACTGATACTGATGTAACCTTATGTTGACTATTTAAAAAAAAACGAGGTCACCCCACCCGGGCTTGCGGGTTGTTTGAATGGAAATGAAAGGTGCAAAAGGACGAACATGGATGGGTTTTAGTCAGTAATAGTCTGCCACTCGCTTCCACTCCGCCCAAAAAAGGGGTAAACTAACGTGCTTTTTGGTAAAACTCAAGAACTCAGCATCTCATTGAAATTGATAAAAAATATTCGACAACTTGATCATTTCAACTTTCATCAATGCACATTAAATTCAAGAACTCCTACATAACATATATGCTTGAATGAGTAAATATGTGTGTAATAGACTCAACACTTAATAATATCTAAGTGTCACTGTACAAATAGTTACACGTATCAAGTATTTGTATAGTAACAATCACACTATTGTATTGTACTTGTGTTAATATCCTTTACGCAATTAGATTAGGAACTTCCTTTCCGGAACTAGTACTCTAATGTGGTGTTCGTCATTTGTTTTCAAGAGCGTATTTGCTTTCTCTCCGCATTCTTCCTTTGAGGGCCGGTTTTATGAATCGAAAATTATGTTATAGCATTTTGGGTAAATATTTTGCAACGAGCACAATCTGTATCATCCACAAATGTTAATATAAATGCTATTGGGAGAAAGTACACAATATTTTTAAACCGCAATCTATATCAATTAGTATAAATTAATTTTAAATGACATCCTACTTAAAGGTATCCTTTTTTTCGCTAGCTTTTAAAAACTGCTAAGCAAGAGAAAATTACGAAATTCTTCAAACGGTTCAAAATGTTCAAAAACTTTAATATTGTTTTTTATTAACTTATTTGTTTTTTTTGTCACCTAAGGACGTATCCCCTATAACCCCATATACATTACCATTCCGTACTCACGGTTTCTGTATTCCCGGCATATGCCCCGCGATTAAGTTTATTTTACTGATATATAATATTATATGTAAATGCGAATGTTTGTGAGGGTGTATGGATGTTTGAAACACTTTCACGAAAAAACTACAGAACAGATCTTGATAATATTTGGCAGAGAGGTAGATTATAGTCTGTAATAACACATAGGATACTTTTTTTTTCCATAAACACGTGAGCTAAACCGCGGGCGCCAGCAGCTACTATCCAATATTTGTATACCTAGCACTGGTCAAACATGTTGTAACTTTTCATTACTGTATGTAACTCAACAACACCATGTTTTTTACAAATAAATTACTTTAACTACTGACTTTGACCTTTTTACAGTCTTAAAATTTGAAAATTTTATAGGTACGTGAGACTTTTAAAAATATCTTTATGTTTACACCGGTTCTCTGGTAATAGTGTAAGACTTGCATTGATTTAGCCTCTTTAATTATGATACGATTATATCATAGGTATTGCCGCACCTTCTCATACCTAAGAAACACCGTGCGCTGTCAGACCTGGTGTGGACAAAGTTACAAACACTGGATTGGTTTTTTCTAAAGATTCTAATTTAATAGAGATTATTAGATAACAGCTCGAGCTAACTAACATGAGTTATATGTATTAATAAGGTTTTAGGAGATATGCCTGAATTAAGATTTATTAAATAAATGAAACGGCACGTTTAATTTAGCAGCAATAAGTTGAATTTGGTAGAATATCTTTATGAAAATTAATAACGTGGCCATGTTAATACTGAAAACTTCATAATGGCGAAGTATCGAGGACTCGGAGGAGGATCGGATGAGGATCTTTCTTCTTATATATTAAATTCTCGTGTCACAGTTTTAATTGCCATACTCCTCCGAAAAGGCTTGATCGATTTTTATGTAATTTTATATCTTGTTCAATCCTACTAATATAACCCGCTGGGTACAACTAGTGAAACCATATATTTTTCTACTTACCTAAAATCTATCTCTTCGCTTGATAATTAAATGAACAATAATGAATCATGTAAAACGTTCAGGGTTCATTTACTAATAAACTGATGACGTACTGATTAGCCTTGCTCAAGATTATAAGTGCAAATAGATTTTATATCAGAACATTGTTAAATAAACTCATCGTCAGGGGAACCCCTTTGCAATTGCAGGCTATTCTGACTCCTCTTTAATAAGCTGTGTAAATAGATAGGTATGACGTCAGAAACGGTTTACCCCTGTTTTGTTAAAGTTCGATTCCCAGTAGCTGACATTTGATGACGGTTGCTCTCGGTCTACAATGATACCTATTGATTAATTCTAATCGATTGTAAGAATTCATAAATGTTTTTATTTTCCACATATCGGGGATTATACTGACAAAGTTAAACAAGTTACCCGTGCCTACAGGACCTATTTTTTGGGGTGGGACAACATCAAATAACTTCCCCTGCTCTGGGCGGACCGGGGAGGAGTGTGAGGAAACCCACCCATGTTCCGGGGCCGCGGTATCTTTTTTGAACAACCCGCAACCCCGGCAGGACCCGCAACCCCGGCAGGAGACTATGGGACCTTGAAAAAAAACTCACTGGCAACCATACGTTTGCCTCTCAATGATGTTAAACACAATTTAAGGACTGCTCAAGTCCCTCGTGAAAGCGATCGGCGCGGCGGCGGCGATCTCTCGCGTCCGGCCCTGGCCATGGTCCGGAGTGAGAGGGAATGGGAAGCGGTCACCACCTTCTGCGAAGCAGTAATGCTAGTGAAGGAGGAGGCCGAGCGTTTGAGGGAGAGACCCTCAAACCAATCCAGCCGCCGCGGGAGACGCCCCGGGCGCCGGGCGCCGCAAGACGACTCCTGGCCACCGTAGATGCGGGCCTATGGACGGTGAGCAATGGGTAGCTCACCGTCCGTCCGTCGATTGACGACAGGCCGTGTCGACGGCGCGTTCGTGTTTCACGCGCGCCTCAAAGAGATGTCAGCAAAGCAGAGGGGACAGAAGGAACATGGGTGGGTTTTAGTCATTAAAAGTCTGACATGCCCCCCCGCTCCGCCCAGAGCGTGGGCAGTCATTAGATGATTTCCCCCCCGGAAAAAAAAGGACTGCTCAAGTGGAAGCTTGTCTCGCACTTGCTTCAGTAATTGCAATGAATAGGAAGTTACACAATCAGTGAGAACGATTTAGTTCTAGCATCCAGCACGGGATTGGCATCAATTTTCTTCGTATTTTTCTTCTGTTCATTAAATGTTATGCAATTCCATCCCACTGCATTCTATGTTTAGGGTTAGGGTAGGTACATTAAAAAGGAAAAAACGGAACCTTTATAAGATCACTTTATTGTCCGTCTGTCAGTCTGTTTGTCCAGACCCTTTAACAGGGGAACGCATGGAGCTATCGAGTTGAAATTAAAACCATAGACTCAAGTTATGGTCTTGGAGCTGCGAAAAAATCAATCCTTTTAGGTTCCGCAGTCAAAAGTTTATATCGCAGGTTTGTACGGAATTCTCGCGAGTCCGACTTACAATTGGTCGGTTTTTTTTTTGTGAGTAGAGTGTTTTTTACCAAATAGTTTGTAATATTTCTGTAGGCCTACTTAATAAGTTGAGCTCAGCACAGTTACTGCTGTTTTTAAGTGGTACTGTGTGTGCCTGCAGTGGGCGTGGACCGCGGTAGCGCCGTCCATCTGCCGGTGAGTAACTGTCTGCAGTAAGCTATTGAACGAGGAAATGCTTAAAGCTGTTGTTATGGAAAAACTGAAATAAATGCAGTTTCTTCTTCAGTCTTGTTAACCCGTCGTGGTCGCAACGATAAAAATAAATGTTTATGAAAAGATGCGTTGTGCATTGAAGCTTAGACTACAGAAGGATGCGACGTGAGCGAGGTAAATAAAGTATGCAGGCGTTTTGTAGGTTCTGCCAATCCCCATGGTAAAGATGCGTTAGTGTTTTTTAGCCCAAAAGTTTAGTTAAAACCGAAACAAAAACTTTGAATGTAATAACCAAATATTTTTCCAAGTAAACAAAACAATGGTTTCACGTCAGAATAACTGTTTCCACACGTTATACCAAAATCAACTGTTTATAATATAAACAGTTAATAAATATTATTTATTTTGAAAGTTTCTACTCTCTAGGCTTACTAATTCCAACAAATACACACTACCAACAGCTCTATAACATACTTAAGCTCCGAGTTATAGTCCATTCATTCCTTCGGACAAATCGAATCGCTCCCGACGGCCGCTTCCCTTCATTCAATAACCGTCCACTGAATGACGTTCAGCGTTCGAGAGTACATAAAGTGAATACAATCGCGCATACCGAGAGACGCTATGAAAATAAATGGTACTCTCCATTGCTGTGTGTCTACCTACATTGTTTTGGCACTGGTATTGAAAACTCGAGATAGATATTTGTGAGGCTAGTAAGATTGGTTGATATTTTTAGATGTTACTTAATATAATAATGTCTACTGATATAATAGTGTAATTACCTACATCAGCCCGCAACTTCGTCCACGTGGCATAGTTACTTTGGACTAACGCTAAATAATGATTGAAAAAAAAATATCTTACTCTCTCCTTTTGTTCCCTCTCTCGCACCCGTTGCTTAATTTAAAAAAAGTGCCTATATCCGTCTCCAGGGTCCCAGCTATCTCTGTACTAAAATTCATGAAAATAATTTTTGCCATTTAGGCGTCTTTAACAAAATAACTCTCTTTTGCTTATATATATATGGATTTAGCAATATTAAAAAATGTACTGTAAAGATCATCATCTGTCAAGCCTTTTCACAACTAGGTTGGGGTCGGCTTCCAGTTCAAACCGATGCAGCTGAATACCAGTATCTTACATGGAGCGACAGACTTTCGGGACACTGACTATGTGTAACGGCTGTCAAAAATTTACAAATGACAGACGGGACCAACAGGGTAACTTGTTTTCCCAGGCATGGAGGAAACTCGGTAATGGGTGTGTGTAATGTAACGGGTGGTCTACCCATCCACAGACCAACCTAGGCAAGCGCGGCTGAACCTCAAGAGCGGTTACTTTTATTTCGCCACGGTTACTTACACGGTCAAAATGTATGGAAGAGATTTTAAAATAACAGAAAAATGACAGATTGATTTACTGAATCCGTGGTATTAATTTGTGCATACTATACTTCTATAGAAACATAGATGTAGCCGTGGGCCCCAAATTAGGTACAAGCTGTAACTTGGTGGCCAATAAAAAGAAGAGGTACTCAATTCAACTATTTTATTTTGTTACGCGATTTTATCTGTATAGATGACTGCGTAGTTATCCTTTCCTTACTAATATTATAAAAGCGAAAGTGAGTTTGTTTGTTTGTTTGTTACCTCTTCACGCTTTAATGGCTTAACCGATCTTGATGAATTTTGGTACAGAGATAGTTGGGAACCAGGAGACGGACATAGGCTAATATTTTTTTGAAAAAAGTGGGATGTGAGGGAGAAAGAGGGAAGAAAAGGGAAAACTTAGCGTTCCTATTACAAATCAATAAGGTGAAAGGGGAACTGTGTTACCCCGAATTTAACGCGAGCGAAGCCGCGGGCAAAAGCTAGTCTTCCATATTATTATTTTGTCTAAAGTAGTTATATGGATATTATGCTTATATCTTTTAGTGGCAAAAAAATCAATACTCGATAAGAATTTGTGTGATATCCCAATAAACATGGCATAAAAACTTTAAAGCTTTCGATCGGCGGCGGCAATCTCTCGCGTCCGGCCCTGGTTCAGGCTATGGTCCGGAGCGGAGGACTGGGAAGCGGTCACCAGACGCCCCGGACGTCGGACACCGCGAGATGACTCCCGGTCACCGTAGATGGACGGCCACCGCCTGTAGACGGTGAGCAATGGGTAGCTCACCGTCCGACCATCAATGTTATTAGGGAAGGTAAATACCGTAACGATCAGTCGTCCACAAAAACTGTCGTATAAGAATATTATCACATTTATTAATTGTACTATAACCGATTAAATCATGAATGAACACAGAAAGATTCACAGATATCAAAAAAAAGGAAAAGCAATAATGACTCACAAAGACGACATTTGATACACCTTCAAAATAATTTACATAAACAGTACATATTTCATTGATTAACACTTTTGACCCCAGTTTAACACTTTCGAATAGAATCGAAAGTAAAAACAAAAGTATTGCTTAAAACAATTTTCGCATCATAATTTAACGTCCGTTTCTATCAATAATTACATTATTCGCGTCTCCCACTCGTGCCGTATTTGTCATAAGCAATATGCTTCAATAATAAACATTATCTAGCTGACATAAAAGTAGATAGTATTTTCACCGACTGGAAATGTAGATTTTATCATCATAATTCAATATTCACAAAAAGCTAGCACCCTCTAGAAAGCGTTAATTTGGGGCCATTAGATCAGCAGGTGTAAGCTTAGTAGGTTTTATTGAATATTAGCTGCACCCCGGATTCACCCTCTGGATATTATATATATAAATTAATAATTATATTTAATATTAATATTTCGGGCACAAATGCTCTTATTTATTACTACATTAACTATTTTTGTTCGCAATAACATTTGTGATGAGAAATAAATATTTTATTATTATTATTCAGGAACAGCAAAAAAACTAGAGAGGTGTCAAGGGACACCCGGATGGAACGATGTTATTATTTATTATATACAAAAAACCTGTATGCACTCTACAAAAATAATCGTCTCGAGACCACCCTGTTCAATGCGAAATAGAAAGACGAAACGAAAATAATTGGCTTGCTTTCTATGAGAGAGAGAGACAGACAGAGGGACACGTGCACGCCGAACGGCTTATAACTATAGCAAAAAGTGTCTTTACAACTTTTGAACTTAATTATTTCCGTCTAGCCCCCTTTCGCAACGCGCGATAAGGATCTTCGTTCCAAAATGACGTTCATTATAACTTCATTTTAAGTTCACCCAATCAAATCAGCAGCACAATTTTAGCAAAGGAATGAAGTGGTTTTAAAAATGTTACAGATATCCAAACAAACACCAAACAGGCAGGAAAAGAAACAAGCAAGTGGTGAACCAGAAGTGGTGTTCTTCTAAGGAATTGTAAGTCCAGCAGTGTCAAAAGTAGTCTGAAGAAGAAGAAGAAGTAGACTGAGAGAGGCTGGGAAGATATCAAGTGAGTGTTGAGCTTGAGGATCCGCCAAATTGAGCGCACTTTTATGCGTGTTTGTTCTGTTGCAGGTGCTTCTAACCAACTAGCTGCGCCCCACGGAGTCACCCCTGCAGGTCGGGATATAACGTAGCAGCCAAAGTGTTAATCCAAGTTATTATCTATAATATCTATGTTAGCATAAATAGTGTTTCATCCAAAATTGTTCTATAGTATTTGCGTGAAAGAGTAACAAACGTCCTCACAAACTAGGATGTATTGGATTCGTCAATTATTCAAAAACGCCATTTTTCCAGCCCGACCCCGTTCGAAGGGGACTAGTTGTAAACGTCAAGTAAGTTTACGCGGGCAAACCGGCCGTAAATCTACGGGGCGAGTAATAGAGCCGATATCACACTACGGTGTTGCATTTCATGATGTTTGCGAAATATCCTGTTCACTTATTATCTTCGGGTATCAAAGTAATGTATTTTACGAGGTTTTTACTGTTTTATGAGGGCTGGGACGAGTGGTGGAGTTCATAAAATAATGGTGAAAACAGACACCAGCTTACATACAACAGCTTTTGCTCGCAGCTTCGCTCGCATTAAATTCGGGGTAGCACAGTTCCCCGTTCCTGATTTGAAGGTACCTGCTACCTGTAGTTTCCTAATTTAATATTTCCGTCTCCAGGGTCTCAACTATTTCTGTACCAAGATTCATCAAAATCGGTTTAGCCATTCAGGCGTGAAGACGTAACAAACAAAAAAAAAATCACTTTCGCTTTTATAATATTGTAGTAAGGATTACCTACATTCACGCCTATAATTCCCGAAGGATTTGGCAAAAGTGTTTCTAACAGGACACCAAAGTTTTGCCAGTTATGTTTAAATCCCATGTTTTGAAGCTGAGCCTATTGCCATCAACCGAACACAAATCCAGAGTCCATCTATTTTTATATTAATATTTTAAATATTATCATAAGTTGTTTTCAAAACAAAATTGATAAAAGACATTTCTGAAGTTCCGTTCAGAGCTCTAGGTCGGCAGACCAAACCACATAAGTCAAATGTATGTTGTTTATAATATGGTAAGATGTGAAGAGAACGATAATGTTGAAAAGGTAAACATCTTTTTTGCAGAGGAAGATTTCCCACCTTAAAATAACTTCCCCCGCTCTGTGCGAAGCAGGGGGAGTGTCGGAGTTTTACTGACTAAAACCCATTTATGTTCCTTCTTTTGCCCACACGGGCAAACACACGGGACACACGGGAACACACGGGATTGCGGGCGCAACCCGCAATCCCGTGTGTTCCGGGGCCCGCGGTATCTCTTTCGAACAACCCGCAACCTCGGAAAAGGTGCGTACCTCTTCCGGGTTTGTTTTGATTACAGTTTAATTGGTTTCTACCGGCTGTGACTTATGCGCTTTTGTTGGTCGACGTGTTTATTTAAATATATATATTTTTTATAATAATAATAACAAAAAAGTAAGCAAAAAGACTTATGTGGTTTAGTCTGCCGACCCAAGAAAAATATTTCACATTATAAATCACAGCTCAAACATCGTATGACAAAATCATACATTTCATACATTGGTGTAGTAAGAAAGCTGGGCCAAGCAGTGTGGGCTGCAGGCTAATATAAATAAAGTTTTACAGCTGCAAGCCGTGTTTAGAGACCATTATCCCGTGCAATTACCTCTCATTTAACACCATTTAGAAGCGAGTCATTAATATACAACAGTGTGGACGGATGGTGACAGTTTTAGTTATGTCCTGTTGATGGGACATTCATTTGCGAAAGATTAAGCCATTTCATATCTACCTGCAAAATATGAAATTGCCGTTCTGCAGTACTGGCCATTTCAAATCAAAATAATTTTTGTTTGGCTAAGAATTCTAATTTCAAATTAATTTCAGCTTTCGACGTTAGCATCAAAACAATATTGGTCCATTTGCGTCAAATTGGCAAGGTAAAAAAGCTTGACAAATGGTTGCCCACGAACTCAATGATCGCCAGCGCGAAGTACGCGTCGAGACGTGCCTTGCACTGCTCAACAGACATACAAATGAAGGAATTTTGAACCGCATTGTTACTTGCGATGAGAAATGGATTCTGTTTGATAACCACATGTGCTCAGCAAGTTTGTTGGATCCTGGTTCAGCACCTAAACAATGCCCTAAACGAAAACTTACCCCTAGAAAAGTGATGGTCACTGTTTGGTGGTCTAGCGCCGGTGAGATTCATCACAGCTTCTTACCAAACGGGGTGAGCATTACTGCAGCTGTGTACTGTGAAGAACTGAACACAATGATGGAGAAACTGGCACATCTCCAACCAGCATTGGTCAATCGCTCGTCTCCGCGGCTGCTGCACGACAACGCGCGACCTCATACTGCATAGCAGACGGTCTCCAAGTTGCAAGGACTGGGGTTGGAAGCTCTCCGTCATCCGCCCTACTCACCAGACCTTGCGCCTACAGACTACTACTTTTTCCAGAATTTGGATAACTTCTTGGCGGGAAAAAAATCAATACACGAAAGGCAGTACAAAATACCTTGAAGAATTTGTTGCCTCCCGTCCAGCTGATTTCTTTAAGAAGGGCATCAATAAACTGCCACTGCGTTGGCAAAGATGCATTGATTGCATGGGTGATTACTTCGATTAATACAAATAAAAAAAACATGAAAAAAAATCGTTTAATTTTTTTCATACAAGACGGCGATTTCATAGGTAAAGATCTATTACACAAGGTGCTAAGGGTCCCTCATGACTTCTGTACTTCAAAAGAAGTAACTCTATGTCGAAGTAACTGTATATCGGACTGGCACTCAACAAAAAACTTCTCCCGCTCTGAAAAGAGCGGTAGGGAGTGTCAGAAATTTACTGACTAAAATTCATCCATGTTCCTTATTTTGCCTTTAGTGTTCCGGGACCGTGGTATCACGTTCGAACAACATGCAATCCCGGCGGGCAGTGGCCCTGGCAAGCCCCTCTCTGTCTTGCTGACATCTCTTTAGGGCGCGCGTGGAACACGAACGCTCCGTGGACACGGCCTGTAGTCACTAGACGGACGGACGGAGAGCTACCCATTGTTCACCATCCACAGAGGCGTCTACGGTAGACGGGAGTCTACTAGAGACCGTGTTTGGGTGGGGGTTTAGTGACAAAATACGATAAACGGTAAGACTCAATGTAACGTACTGAAAACATTGCATTGGGTAATACAAGGTAGGAGGTCTTGAAAATAAGTGATATAATAGAGAGCTTGTATTTTTTTGAAAACTTGAGATGAAGTTGGAATTTTGACCTCCTAAATCTCCAAAAATAGAAGGTACCCAGGTGGGGTCCAGAACAAAATAATGACTGACTGGCCGGGAAAATAAGTGCCCTTTGGTCTCCTCAAAGGGCTTTCTATACAAATAAGGCACTTTAGTCACACAATCAAATAGATTATCTTCCCAGACATTACGCACTGTGCCCACTACAGATAATAATGAAGAAATTATAAATATACGAATTTAACTTTATACATGAATCTAGATTTTTCAAATGCAGTTTTAGTTTTCATCAAAATCGGGATCGAAGCTCTTTTGAGTATTGGAAAATTCCCCCACAATAATAATATGGAACTTAAACTTGACTAGCGGAATGAGGGTACACAATAAGTACCTGCCACCTCTGCCTAACTCTTTGTGAATAACTAGCGTGATGGTTAAGTACTTCTGGAATTTGATTGTAATACCTAGACATAGTTTAACATTGCTTCTAAAACCATAAACAATTACCATCCGTTAAGTCTAAAATACTAACTAGTCAAGTCAAGTATTAAATACCAAACAAACTACAATCAAGAAATAATATTCTCAACAAAGGTATAATCACATCATTTAAACTGACAAGCATAGATAAACAATGTCTATACTACAAAACATGCGTTAATAACTTCTTATTTTACTTATAAAAGATTAAAAATAAAATGTTTCATAAAAGTCATAACTTTTATTCTTCACTAGCTGGCGCCCGCGGTTTCACCAGCGTGATATCGAAAATAAGTATCTCATGTGTTATTCCAGACCATAATCTACCTCTGTGCCAAATTTTATCCTGATCCGTTCCGCCGTTTTGACGTGAAAGAGTAACAAACATCCATACATCCTCACAATCATTCGGATTTATAATATTAGTATGAAGTAGGCTTTGTCTAAATATAAATTTAAACAGACTTTTCATTTCAGTCTTATATTATAATGTTATGACTATATGTCGCTTAGCTTATAAAGCATTATACAGTCTTTTTCGTTAAATAGGCTATCCAACAATAAAAATATTTTTTTCAATTCGAACCAGTAGTTCCTAAAATTTGAGAGTTCAACCGAATAAACTCCTCAGCTTTAGTAATGTTATTATATACTAGCTACGCCCCGCGTTTTTACCCGCCTAGACCGACATAGCTTTATTTTAACTTTGTCCGCTCTAGTAATTTCTCCTGTATCGTGGGTGCGTTTACAAACATTTAAACTCACATACACAAACAGCCAGACCCGGAACAACTATCTGTAGGTCATACAAATATTTGTGCCGTGCGGGGATCGAACCCGCGACACGTAGCGCAGCAGTCAAACGCTCAGCCACTGCGCCAACCGTGTCGTCAACTTGTATGTACAGACCAAATTGTTGGAATGGTTCTTCAAAATCCCGTTTTAGTGTGCACCAACGTCCTAAAAGGATCCCAGACATCCTGTAGTTTTTGAGATATTGTGATGACTGAGTCAATTCTCTCCTCTTTGATAAATATAAGTAGATAACTGTCCATCAAATTGATATACTGCGAAGCACGACACGAAAATTTCTGAAAAAAAATAGGAAAACACATTCGAATTCATTAAAATTTATACTACATCGGTGTAAATACTACAGGAAAATATACCAATAATACTTAATGCTCATATCATGACTGTCTTTAGACCATGTGTAGCTATTTTATAGTTCTATGAGCAATATAACAGCCCATCTTCGTACATTTAAAGCGTCGTAAATGATCAAAAGGCTATACACTAGGGAAAATGAAAAACGAATATACGGGTAAAGGGAACATCCCGTATGTATTTGGCCATACAAATGGAAATATTGTGAGCTTACTTTGTAGACCAACCTTTATAATTGAGCTTACTAGGTCGCTTAAGATATTAAGTTGAAGCTATGAAAGATATTTCAAAGAACTGCGTTTTTCTTTACTTGTTTCATTCTTCGGGATATGTAATTGCAAAGTTTACTTAATTATTAACAAGAGAAAGCCCTTTTTGTTTCTTATGAGAAATCATCAAATAACTTCCCCCGCTCTTTGCGGAGCCAGGGGTGCGTCAGACTTTTAATAACTAAATCTCATCCATATTTCTTCTTCTGCCCTTTGTGTTCCATAGCTGCAACCCGCAAACCTGGAAGAGATTGGAACCCTTGATGATTACTTTTCTGCCGTTATTCCGATTTATTTGTTTGTCGCAGCACGTTTTCTTTATCCATACTTAGCTTTTACTCATCGTCACAGCAGTCAACTCCTTTGTCCATTGATCTCTGAGTATAATCCCATCCACATTCATATTAATTAAACCTCTCTTCAAGAGCAAGCTCATGATGAAGGATTTGTATGAGTGTAAATATGCTGGATGAGACTATCCAACAACCTGAATGAATTTAAAATAATTATTGTTATTAAAGCCTGCTTTAAATTCGATCTTTAGGTTAAGCCGCGCTTACCTAGGTTGGTCTGTGGATGGGTGACCACTCGATACATACCGAGTTTCCACCGTGCCTCAGAAAGCACGTAAAGCTGATGGCCCCGGCTATCCTTCCTAATATTATGAAAGCGAAAGTGAGTTTGTTTGATTGTTACCTCTTCACGCTTTAATGGCTAAACCGATTTTGATGAATTTTGGTACAGAGATAGTTGGGAACCAGGAGACGGATATGGGCTAATATTTTTTTTTTAATGTGGGATGTGAGGGAGAAAGAAAGGGGAAAACTTAGCGTTGCTATTACAAATCAATAAGGCGCAAGGGGAACTGTGTTACCCCGAATTTAACGCGAGCGAAGCCGCGGGCAAAAGCTAGTCATTTATAGATCTTTGACAGTCATTACAGTCCCGAAAATCTGACAATCAGTCTTACCGAGGGGTATTGTTTTACCCAGTACTAACTGGGTTGTGAAGGTCAGATAGGCAGTCACTCCGTATAAAATACCGGTATTCAGCTGCATCCGGTAAGACTGGAAGCCGACCCCAGTTACGACTAGTTAGGAAAAGACTAAGCAGATTATGAAAGCCTGCTTTTTATGCTTGATGAAACTAAAAATAGTAAATCAAAAGCTGCAACTATCATACTTGAAATCAGTGTTGCCCTTGCTCTAATTTTAGAGCACCTTCAAAAATCCTTAGAAATTATATTAGGTATTGAATCTTTTCTTGACATTGAAATCAGTTAATATTTTTCAAGAAATTTTCAAATATGCTTGCTGTTTTTTGGGGTGATTTCGGAGCGAGGCATGGAATCCAATAGTGAAAAACTTTAACGACGATGATCACAAACTATTTTTATCATTTCACCAAATCTTACGAAAGTGGGCAATACAATCATTCCGCGTGCCTATTTACTACATATGTGTGGTAACACTGCCTATTTTGGACACGTACCCCTGATTCACATGCCAGTGTAGTGGGCGAATATAACGCTTATGATGACGGTAACAAATAGGAAGGTCATGTGATTAGTCAGAATCGTTTCCTTCCTGCAACATGGGAAACACATTGTATGTGTACTACTCTAAAGTTTAGGTAAAATGGGAAATACCTGACCATTCAGGTATGTAGTTATGCCTGTGATATTATTATGTCGTCTATAGTGACATAATGCTTGAAACATGTCAATATAATGTTATGTACTGACGTTTTTACATGATTCAGCCTGAATGACTACTGCCTGAAGGATTGGTTTGATGAAACCGATGACTGACTGACTAATGCTGTGTTATGCATCAACGATATTTCTGGTGTAGCAGATGATTATGGCTGGAATGTCAAATTTTGAGGATGGACTAGATTTTTTATACATTCATATTTTATTTCAAGTAACAATACGACTCACTTTAGGTAACATCAAACACATGCATTTCAATTTCAATACAGTAAAATTACATCACAAATAAATTACATTACATACAAATTTAGATTATTGAAAATGAATGATCTAAATAGTTAAAGATAAAAACGAAAAAGTTTTCTTTTTTAATTATTGTTGCAATTATAACGAATGAAATCGTCCAAAAAACGTTGTTGAAAAAATGTGTCATCAGTTTCACATAAAAATATATTACAGGAAAATGCCGTAAACACACAAATGTCTTAAGACTTTTAATCAGCATCCTAAACATTGGATTAAAATTATCAAAGCCAGATTACACAACATTGCTCTTACTAATGAGCTAATCGGTACTTACTCACAATACTATAATCCCAAAATATACTAAGAATGTCTTAAAGCTTCATCCAACGAAAACTATTCAAAGAATGTATATATCATGGCTGTCTCCCCCGCATTGAGGTGAGTAAACCCTGAAAGATTTATCAGTCGAGACACAAATGATGACGTAATACACGAACGTCATCTGAAATTTCATTATACAGCGTGATTCATTTGAGTTTGGTGAGCGTGAGCGCGATTATGTGACCTCGGACCTTGTCAGGGCTGCCGCGACATTTTGGTGATGAATGGCTGTTTATAAATTAAATATTTTATTCAATCTTTTTTATTAGAGTCATTTATAAGAAGCCTTACCTATTTCTACTTACTATAATTTTTACCATATCTTGCGTATGTATTCAGATATTTAAACACACATATGCAGCCAAACCCAGAACTGCTACCTTTAAGCCATAAATATGTTTTTTCCGTGCGGGAAGCAAACTCGCGCAGCGCAACAGCCAATCACTCAGCCACTGTGCCTACAATGCAGCCAGAATATTAATATAAATTGTACACATTATGTTACCTGCTTACACTATTATAACCTGAGCGTAATAAAATGAGAATAACTCATTGATTTAATTACAGTATTAAAATCGTCACTACCTTCTTACAGTTTTTACCATTCCACGATTTATTATTTCTACAACATAAAAGAAATTCTTACTAATATTATAGAAGCGAAAGTGAGATTGCTTGTTACGTCTTCACGCCTAAATGTCAAAACCGATTTTGAAGAATTTTGGTACAGAGGTAGTTAGGACCCTGGAGACGGACATTTTTTTAATTAATAAAAGGGGTAGAAAGAGGGAAGAAAAGGGGAGAGAATGATATTTTTTTCGGTTATCACGCTGATTAAAGTTAGCATTAGCCCAAAGGCACTATGCCACGCGGACAAAGTCGCAGGCGGAAGCTAGTTTAAAATATATACTAACCCAACCTAATGTTAATTTTATCAATAACCCTGAAATGGCGGTGTCAAATGACGACCTTACATAATAGAGTTATAGACACGTCATGGTCTACTTTACCGGTTGAAGCGCACATTTATGGAAATTAGTAAAAGTTTATAGTATTTTGCATGCGAAACCGGTGTTGGTGTTTAATGACTGATTTTTTAAAACATAAAACTGAACAAATTGATTTTTATTATATGAAATTATGGCACTTAAGGACAAATGTATACAATTTGGTATAATAATGTGTACCCGGACTTGACGCCCACTGAGAGTAAGGAAACGTAATTTAGTTTCTTAAAATAATTAACATTATAATCACGGGTTTTGGAACAGGATAAGAAGTAGGATTTGAGATTAATGAATGAGAAATTATGTCAATATTGTTTATATTAAATGTGTTGACATTATAGTATTTTCCATATTGACTGGAACTTCCGATTAATATGATTAACGTATGAAGCCTGAGGCAATATGAATTTAATTAGAGAAATAATAAATTACGCACCAATTATTTCAATAAAAATCAAATGTATGAATATACAGAGAAATGAAAAAAAACAATATTCAATGCTTTTGAAAGATGTGGACATTCTGGCCCCTTTGGATTATTTAAAGAGCATAGCAGATCGTATTGTCATTGGAAAGTGCTCGACCGATACATAATTTTTTAGCCGATGTCTTTTTTAAACATTCGGACAACTTTTGGAAAGACGGAATATAAGGTCGTCCTCACCCCACCCTCCACCCCGGCTGACGCAAATAGTAAAAAAAAGTAATTTTTTTTCTACCCTTGTTCTAGCGAAAGGTCAGTTTGATGGACTAAATAACCACAATAGGAATTTCTTCAATATCTCCTGTGTCTCCTTAAGCTGGTTTACAAGTAGGTCCCTGCCCGAATTTCTAACAGAGCTTTCTCATTAAGATCATAAGAATATAGGGGCTTTTCTGGGTTCAAGTTGGTAAATAACACTAGTCATTTCATTTGCATTAACTGACACACACTGCCAACTTATTAATTTGTTACCTACGCCATATTATTGATATTACATGTAGCAGATATTATATAAAATAAAATATATTATTATAAATGATGACAGTTGGTTATTCACATCTTAGTCAAAGATATTAACGCCCTACCTATAAATTATACTCGTGTCAATAAGTCTACGAAGCGACGCTATTGGACGGTGGCAAAACAATTAAAGTCCTCTTAACAATTAAAGTAAATTACTTACAGTATAATGGTTTGTAACTAGTATGTTAAACACGCATACTGAAATGACGGAAAGAGATGAAGTTGATACCCCAAATCTGGATGCAAACGATTCAGTATGGACAAATTAGTTAGAAAAATTAAAAAAGAGAGAAGATTAGTAATCAAATGACTGAAATTGTAAAAGTTCTTTTTTTAAATGAAGTCATAAACTTTTATTTGATTTTAGAATTCAAATTTGGGTAAATCATCATAGTAAAGTTCCATCCACGGACATAACGTTAAAAAGGTGTTACAAAAGCTTACAGCTTATTACAACGATATTTTGGACCCCGTTAGAACACAGCAATATGCATATTTTATAAAAAAAAAATGTAATACAACCATTTCGTACTATTATTTACAACTTTATAGTTAAATACATTAACAAGATCAGTAACATAAAGCAACACCAGTAAATGAATATTATTCATAATAAAATAAAATTCATTTATATTTATATCGAAAAAATACATAAACTTTAAATTAAGGCACATATTCTGTAGGCAACTAGGCAGCTAAACTAATTCATTATAATACCTACATATATTTCAAAATGGATATTTCTTCTGTTCGGGGCGAAATATTGAAATATGTACTAAAAATACATTGTTTATTATTGTTGAAACTTATAGTTTGTCACTTTTTTTTTTCTTGGAAACTTCATTTTCGAACAACCTTGCTTTAAAGAAACAATTAAAGCCAAATTAAAAAGTTTTTGATCAAATATGCTTAAAATTGTTTATGGCATTTAAGGCCCAGTCATCAATAGTAATAACTCAGTAGGTGTTAACGAGGATCCACCTGTTTAGCGTATGAATGACTCACTGATCTTCACCCTAATTGGTAAAGATACGACTTACGACACTGATTTCACAATATAACTCAAGAAAACTACTGTTGGCTGTATTTGTCGAGTTTTATTACGATATAACACGATATTTTAATTAATTTTGAAGGTATTAATCGCTTTGGGGCTAATTCGATTGGTGATGAGTTATTCAAAGGTTCGTTGGATAGTATACAAGAGATGAAGCAATACGAGGTAGGTTCGAAGATATGAATAAATCGTATGAAAAGATTTTCCAAAACCACCTACCTATCAAAAAATATGTAAAGGTAAAGCTCCATGATGCTTCAGAAATATAATCATAATCTACTTAACCTTTTCTTAGCCATATTAGGATTGGCCTCCAGTCTAACTGGATGCAGCTGAATCCCAGTATTTTACATAGAGCGATTGCCTTTTTGACGTCCACAACCCAGTTGGTACTGGGTAATAGGATACCCCTTGGTAAGACTGGCTGTCTGATTTTTGGGTTTCTGACATCTAGCGACGTGAGTCACGGAGGAAACTCGGTATGGACGAGCAACCTAAGCCACGAGCAGCTTAACCTGAAAATCGACCCTAGTTAATGTTATTATTTAGCCGTCCGAGTCCGTTCAAAAGCTTTATAAATATGCTAGCTTTCACCCGCGGCTTCGCTCGCGTTAAATTCGGTATAACACACCAAGCAGACCTGCACTTTTTAGGGTTCCGTAGTCAACTAGGAACCCTTATAGTTTCGCCATGTCTGTCTGTCCGTCCGTCCGTCCGTCCGTCCTCGCTTAATCTCTGTGACCGTTAGCACTAGAAAGCTGAAATTTGGTACCAATATGTATATCAACCACGTCGACAAAGTGGTAAAAGAAAAAAATGTTTTATTAGGGTAGCCACCCTATATGAAAAGTGGGAAGTGATTTTTTTTTTAATTTCAACCCTAACGTGTGATATATTGTTGGAAAGGTATTTAAAAATGAATAGGGGTTTACAAAGATCGTTTTTTGATAATGTCAATAATTTCGGAAATAATCGCTCCAAAAGTAAAAAACAATGTGTCCCCCCCCTCTAACTTTTGAACCATAAGCTTAGAAAATATGAAAAAAATCTGAAAAGTAGAACTTTATAAGGACTTTCTATGAAAATCATTTTGAACTTGATTGACACAACAGTTTTTGTACAAAAAAAGACAAAAAGTTGTACAAAATAATTTCTGGACTAAGTTTGTAGTATAATCGTATATGCAAGCATATTTTGTAACTTTGTTAACATATTTTATTATCCTGAATGTATCTTTTTTCAGACAAAAAAAGAATGATTGAAATCGGTTCTCGCAATCCAAAATTACCACCGAAATTGGACGTCTTTGTATTAATTAGTAACCCAATTCCCCGAGAGATGGCGCTGTAGGTACTTATAACATTGGATTGGGTATTACCGAATTGTTCGGTTGGCCTCATAAATGGGAACACTTATTGTGACGGACGGGAAACTACGGAACCCTACACTGAGCGTGGCCCGACACGCTCTTGGCCGGTTTTTTGCTCTTACGCCTGATTGATTTGTAATAGCAACGCCAAGTTTTCCCTTTTCTTCCCTCGCTCTCCCTCATATCCCACTTTTTTTTCAATAAAAATTAGCCTATGTCCGTCTCCTGGTTCCCAACTATCTCTGTACCAAAATTCATCAAAAATCCGTTAAGCCATTAAAGCGTGAAGAGGTAACAGACAAACTCACTTTCGCTTTTATAATATTATATATTATAGTAAGGATATAGTAAGGAAAAAGAATATTTGTCTATATAATGGACGTCCATATACGCAGTATTTGAAGGTCCATCAGGATCTGAAAGAGCATCTTTATAACCGAAAATACGAACACCGAAAGTTGTAAATGACCAGAGCCTCAAAAACTGTCAAGTACACAGTTGAACTAAGCAAAATTTTATGGCATAACCCACTCGATATGTCAATAGTTTACATAGAAATATTTGCCGTAGCAGGGATACCCACTTGACAATACAGTGTTTGTGCACCTAGGTATATTAAGTCATTTACCTTTTTTTTATTCCATGGGCATGCGTCAGTGAAGCCCCGAGTACGATCTACTTGAACTGCATAAGTGCTTGCGCAGACTTTTTGACTTAAATATTACGAACACATTTTTCCTTGGTTATGACTTAAAAGAATGTCCATGGAGTTTCTTGTCCATTCTTCTCCATAGAGATCTACGCTTTGGAATGAGCAACTACAGTGTTTTTACTGGTTTTTATGCCTTGTGACCGGGACTGTAGATTCATTTTGTTTCTTGATATTCAAAAGTGCCTCTAATAGTCTAATTGAAATAAATGATTTTAGGTTTTTATTTGGTAATAGGGTTACCTACTATATGAGAGTAAGTGTATGTGTTACTCATTTTATTTTTTAAATTAGGATATGATAAAGTTGTTGCCGACGTAATGGTTTTACCACCTCAATTGTTGAATTTCATATGCACGTCCATTTGCAGTAGTTCGATGATTCCAAACTTATTTATGTTTCAATTTACTAATAAAAACATGATAATGCAATTATAAGACACACACAACACTTATACCGCACAAAGGGCTCCATTGAATATTGTTCCTTTGAATGGCTAGTTAAGCTTGCAACGACAACAATTATGCAAACCCTATATCCTAATCAAGTAGTGAAAAGTAAGGACCTAAGCAACCACACAAAAAAGAGAACATTCGAGACCTGTATTCTACCAGTTCTTACTTACGGCTGTGAAACATGGTCAATAACACTAGGGAAAGGCTAGCGAAATGCCAACGGGCTATGGAAAAAAGTATGCTGGGGTTAAAAATCAAAGACAGAGCCAGAATTGCAGACATAAGAAGAACAACAAAACTCACAGACATCCTCACTAGGATAGACATTCAAAAATGGAGATGGGCGGAACATATGATTCGCCACCCCAGTAACAAATGGAGCAAACAAGTCACCCTCTGGCAACCAAGAGACGGCAAAAGAGGCAGGGGTCGTCAAATCAGGAGATGGGAAGATGACTTGAAGCAGACAGCGGGACCATTTTGGTTGAGAGTAGCAAGGGACAGGACCCATTGGAAGGAATTGGAAGAGGCCTACGCCAAAAGGCACACCGAACTTAGAGACCTCGTGTAATGTACCTCGTGTAACCCTATGTTTAGGAATAAAAGGCTATTATTATTATATCCTAATCAACAAAGAAACCACAACTATCAAAACAAAACCAAACACTTTTAATACGACAAAATATTCTCCAAAATCGAACGCAGAGAAGAATTGATTTAAGTCTAATGCTGATCATCTTTCAACACTACTGGAAAACCTAATGAGTTTTCCCGGAACAATGACATCAGCCTCACTCAGTAGTAATCTTTAACATTACACAAATAAATACCGAAGTCGGTTAAAAGGCTACATAACAATAGGCTTCATATCTTAGCATTTAGTTCATATGTTGTGCACGCGTACTTGCAACATTTGAGTAGTCAATCAAGCGCTACTTTCACGAACACCTACGCTGTCTAGTCGAAAATCCTACACATCGTTGTACTAATGATGGAATGGAATTGGGACAGACTGAGAAAGGATGGCAGCGATTGAGCTCTTTGAAAATAGAAAAAGGTAACACAGTAAAAAGGGGTAAAAGACTAAAACCTAAAGTAACTCTAAAGGCAGGCAGGATAGTTCGATTGTTCAGCTGAAAACCTCACTGGATGACCTGGGAGTTGCCATTTTTTTTAAATGCTGGTTACACGGATGACATACCTGCTACCCTACGCAGAACTTATTCTACTGAGGGAAAGAGACAGAGCTATACAGGGTGTCTAGCACCATCTCATTCTTACACAGGAATAAGAACTGCTATATCATGTTATAGTAACCCTACTGATTCTCACCAGAAATATAGCTGTTACTTCACACTTTCAAATTATCATAAATAGTCACTTGTTTCAATAATGTTATTAGATATGAACACACTTTACAATTGAAAGTAATGATTATATGCGCAAGCTTACATTTGTATTGCGGAACTTATAACAACACAATACGCAACGATTTAAGTTCACTTTACCTAATGTGATGAGGCGGATTATTTCTCAGTGGTTTGGCTTACAGTCGCACTATACCGCCAAAATGAAAGGCGAATAAGGTAGGCCTTTGCCATGCAATGGGACAATATAGGCTCAAAATTACCTGAAGTAATTTTTTATAGTCAATTATAACATAATTTAGAAAATTTTAATTAGTGAAATATTTTTCACGATATGATCCTTGTCAAGATAAAAAGGAGCAAAGAATTTTTCGTTAATTCATTTAATGATTGTTTTTTTTTTTTTTTTAAATAAAAACTTTTGTATTTATTCTCATAATGTTTTTTGCTTGTGTGTTAATCTTTATAAATATGTTTGTAAAAAACTTTTTTTTTGTGCATGTGGTGTTTATTTTTAATTAATTGTTGCACTTATAAATGTTTACCCTTGAACTAAGAAATGTAAATGTGTAAACAATTGTTGGTTAACATAAATAATATTAGAAAATTAATAATACGGCTAGGCTAACTAACTAGCCTTTAGAAATATTTTGTACTGAGAATACTATTTATGATTTCATTAAATAGCAAGTTCATAGAAAACACAGTATTTTAATCGGCACAAAAAGTCTTAGCACTGACTTTTAACATATTACACTATAACTACAGCATTTACAGAAGGTGATGCCACTAATTGGAGCGCTGTTTAAGTACATTACTAATACATAGTTACATTCTTTGTACATTAATATAATATTGTAATGAATCTAAGTTGTGGGTAATGTGCACAGTTTTGCTACGAGTAAAAATTACGGCGACCGTGTGAGTGTACATCCAGTGGGTCCAGTAAATACATACTGTTATTCACCTAAAAAGTAGTGATGTGGTAAACGATATCGATTGTATGATGTTGAGTACGTCAAATTCTTTTAATCTTCTTTTACCTATATATGGTATTCATAAACTCAAAAGCATTTATTTCAATTAGACCATTACAGGCACTTTTGAATGTCAAGAAACAAAATGTTGAAGCTACAGTAAGTTATGTTAGTAAAGTTTTAATAAATAAATAATGGCTTGTGAAAGGACCATTCCAAAACGTTGATCTCTATGAAGAAGAAGGGTATCTACCCTTAGAAGAATAAGCACACACTTCCTATGAAGTACGATAATTTTCAGAGCGAGTGAACAAAACATTGAGATAGCAAAGTCAAGGAAACAAAGACGTAATCATCTTTTGACGCAGCAAGGGGAATATAACGACTTAAATCCTATATTTTGCTTCCAAAAAGCCTAGCACACCAGTTTGAGAGGTCTACATGAATTTGCATCAAAGCTGAAAACTAACCTAGAAATTTGTCTAAGTGAGATGCGAGTTTCGAATCGTTCCCATTAAACTGATTTATGTCTTCACTAATGTTTTAAGCAAACTTTCTTACTATGGTTTAATAGTTGTTTTTGCTGTAATAATAGATATTCGCGTAGGATAAGTGTGGGTGTTCTTTTGACCTTGCGTTGAAAGTAAGATTAATTCATTGGTAGATAATTCTTTTGTTGTCATTGTGTTAGGCCCTTTATTGATGACGTCATCATTATAAATGTGGAAGACCTTTTGGATCAGTGTACAGCTATAATTATATGCAGATGATGTTTTATGACTGCAGCTATGAAGAACCGTGACTTATTACTGAGTTATGAAGTAAACAAAAAAAACGCAAAAGCTCAAATTGCGTTTCATATCTACTTATCAACGAACATAGACGAATGTGACGGTTTTTTTTTGCTGATGGAAATCGCTCTGGGCGGAGCCGGGGGCAGTGTCATACTTGTACTGACTAAAACGCGCCCATGTACCTTCTATTGCCCAAATGTGATGGTTTAATTGTTAATACAATTATCGTATAGCATTTCAGTTCAATCAATTGTAAGTACAAATAAGAACCTCCATATATATGAATAATACTAAAAATCAATAAACTTTAGTTTTTTTTCTTAAAAAATAACGTATTTACGCTACGGCCTCACCGCGAACTCGTGTTCGGGCATCTGTTTTATAATTTCCTAAAATAATATCCTTCTAAAATAATTGAAAGTTAGAAGAAAACAAACTTTAAACTATGTGCTTATTAAATAAGACTGGTTCTCAAACACTAGATCGATAAGAGCCAATTAAAACATTTTAATCCACAGGTGACAATATTTTCAATATAAAACAAAAATAACTACAGCCTTCGGAAAGTACAAAGAACACTAATTGCCTACTTTTAATGTACTCAAAAAAATATTACAAATAATAATTTTATCAGAATTGCATGCGAAACGTAAATTGCTATCGGCACGCGTACCATTAAGGCGTGCCACGAAAACCCAAGCAATAATCATAATAATGATTATAATTATTGCACATCGGTATGCAGAAATTATTTCCTTCGCGTAATAATCCCCAAGCTGAGCTTACTTGTCCCCTTCGAACGAATTAGCGTCTGTAATAAGCCTAATTGTGTAAACGGAATTCTGCTTCGCCTTATTAGGCTGGTCAAGCGTTTCTACCAGTTTTCGATATTGTCAACTTCCAATAATTAACTTGTAAATAAGTGGGTATGAAACATGTACACGTCGTAATAAGTGCCTTCTGCTGTATGATGAAATTTAATGAGCCTAGTTCTTGAAACATTAATACTTTAAATATATATGTTTCGATATGAGATTGAGTGTGTTTATTTAGCTCAACGAGTTTTTTAATACTATATACAATTTATCTTTACTTTTCTGAGTCTTTTAAAACATCTCTTGAAACAACATAACAAATGCATCTTGTCAAAGCTATTCAAAGTTTCCTTTATAAGTTCAATATGATAAGCAAATCATGTCATTACTCTAAAAGGTATATTCATAACAAACTTAAAGGACCGTTAACATCCAGTGTCATCATTCACGGCATCCTTGCACCAGTCAGCTTTCACTCCGACACAGGAAACCACTCAAAACACACGACACTATCTCACTACAATGAGCAATTTATCATAAGATAATTTTAGGCGTTACACTTACCCACTAAAGAGAGAGTATGTAACCTTGATACCAATTTGCACCATCACAAATCTGACTATTGGTGTCATTTTTTCTCTCTCGTCTGACCCGCGGATATGCAAATACTGGTACCGCAAATTTCGAGTACATCGACCTTGCGTGGATCGCCCACTGCGAGTATGAATCAAAGTCGAATCTAGTGTAACCACATCTCGCGGTAAGTAGCTCCTAGTGACCTACTGATTTCCATAGAGCACGTGGGCGGACTACGTATCGGTGCCCGCCGTAGTACACACGACACAACAATATTCCGAAGGTACACTCCTAACAACACGAAAGAAGACACTCACCCATTGATATCATGACAATACTGACTTTCATCATTCATTTGGGGTCGACGCAGCATGTCTACGTCTTCAATACCAATGACCTATGAACCAATGTCTCAACGTTCTCATCTATGTTAGTCAGCAATCCATCGATTCACCGGTCTTCTTACTCACATAGCTGGTCTTTAAACACAAAACTCTCTTCACTATATGATCCTCATTCGTCTATATCTACGAGGACCACCACTGTGCTTTCATGAAACGACGGGTAGGGAGACGGTCTTTTTCTGATTTCGCACAGGCGCGGTGAATCATATAGTTTCTGTTACCGTAAATCGTAAGCTTGATAAAGCTCGTGGATCTTCTGACCATATCTGTCTATTATGGTATATGGCTGTGGAGCGAACATCGGAGGCTCAGCAGTCATGTTATCCTAGATTTATAGCAGCTTGTAAAGATTAGTGGAGTAGTTTATAAACAAAGGATTTCCCTATTTATCTTAGCAGTGACAGTGATCGTGAACCTCATTTTCGATTTCTTTTCTTATTTTTTTAATAGCTCCGTGATTGTCTTGAAGAATAACTTAATCACGGTTTATTAGTTTAGTTAAAGAGTCTATAAAAGCGACCTCTATATTTACTTTCAAAAGGATTAACGTAAGCTCTTCGGAAGCATGTTAAGCCGTTGGTCCCAAATGTTTTTTTTTAAACTTTGCCACACACTAGGATTTCTCCTGTATCGTGGGTGCGTTTACAAACAGCCAGGAACGGAACAACTATTTATAGGTCAAATATTTGTTCCGTGCGGGGATCGAACCCGCGACACGCAGCGCAGCACTCGATCGCTCAGCCACTGCGCTAACCGTGTCGTCAAACTGTTGTGTCGTGTAATTCGTAGATCTTAGACGGTCGTCACAGGTAGTCAGTGGCCCAAAAGTGTGTCAACCAGTCTTACCAAGAGGTATCGTATTACCCAGTACTAACTAAGTTGTGGAGGTCAGATAGGCAGTCGCTCCATGTAAAATACTGGTATTGAGCTGCATCTGGTTAGACTCGTAGCCAATCTCGCCTTGACTGAAAGTCATAGTTAACGTGGTAAAGCAAATCGGCTTTTACCGGTTTTGATTGTTTTTCAGTTTAATACAAATTGCTCCAAAACAGTTGGAGCCACCAACTGAATCATTTAACAGTGTCATATCGTCAAATTATATCGTTGACAAGGGTCCGATCATAATAATATGACAGTTCAATCACATCTTTATAAAGAATCTCATGTTTTATTCGTTAAGCCTTTTGTATTATGTTTTTGATACTGTTCTGTAGATCGGAGAGATAAGTATGGTTTACAACCTGAGTCCTAATGATGAGCGATTAGCGAACCGAATACGAAGTATTTTTATATCATTTATTGCGCAGAATTTTGGGAACAACATTTTTAAATGCAACTAACTGTAACTTTGCAATAGTTACGGTTTTGAAATTTATACTCGGGACTACGTACTTCATTAATCTATACTTTTTAAAACCTTTTCTTATATTGTCTTGTTTATCATAAAGATTTTCTTAGCCGAGATTGGGACCTATTTTGTCTTACGGAGAACCTGTGTCTCATCTGACTAAACTTGCTTAATATGCTTATAAGTCATCATCATCGTAATCCTTAATGCCAAGATATGTCTACCGCTTGACATCAAGCTCTCTTAAGAATCTTTACAACGACAGGTCCTAACGCCTGCCCACATATAAACTTGAAATTAAATGTCAGTTTTGTTGAAAATTTTGCTTTATGTTTGGGTACATCATAAAGCATATACATCTGTCAACGTTTAGCAATGATATTATTCATTTATCTTTTATCATATACTTATGTGCGTTTGATCACTGTCTATTTTTCGACTTTTTTTGACTATGTACTGTAAAGGATGACCGCAATAGTTCAGGTTTTACTTAAAATAAAAGTGACTTTTAAGTGATGGATGTATAGATGCTTGTTACTCTTTCACGTCAAAAGGACTAAACGGATCATGATGAAATTTGGCACTTTCTTACCTATAAATATGTTGTTTATTTTTTTAACAGTCGAAATCCATAGACTTGTATATCTGACCAATGCCAAACCAGACCACCGCTCCTTAAAATTCGCTTAAAATAAAACTAGCATTTAAAATACTATGAAACTTCCTCTGTGGCACGTAGGCTGTTTAATGTTACGACCTGTGCCTAATATAATTTTATTACAACTCGGTTCCCACTTGACACAAAGGTTGAAATGAAGAGGAACTAACTGTACCCTTAAATTTATTACTGCCTTGACAATAGTTATGCATTCCATTTATTGTTTATGCTTTTGTTTTAGTATTGTTATTGTCATTGATTATTTTGATGGTCGGTGGACCTCTTGTTTACTGGTTAGTAATAGATTAAAACTGTGGAAGATAGAATGTTGTCAATGAGAAGTCACGATCTTGGACATTGCGGAAATGGAGACGGTTAAGGGTCAACGAAGAGAAAATAAGTTGTTTTACGAATCTTAGAATAGACATAGCAGGTCGCATAGCATCGTCACATGTATTGTACAGACTACGGATATTAAAATAATACATTCATCATTGTTCAGCTCTCTATTACTCGTCATAACAGTCACCTGGTGTCTAGTCATTTCATCTTTCACGCAGTTCATCCATTGTTTCTTTAAAAGAAACGTTTTCCAAAAAAAAACGACTTCCAAAAAAAATTACTAAAAACTGGAAAATAACTTTACTTCCGGAAGTCGGTGACTTTCAAGTTTCTTTTTTTTAAGTCGGTTTTATTTTTTACATAAAAGTTTTTTTTTTATTTCAGTATTTTTAGTTATGGTATACCTAGTGATATATCACATATTTTTATCGAGTATTTATTTTCCATTGTTACTATAAAAGATTAGCAAATCATCTATATAGATATAGTGAAAAAAAATTGTATTATAGTAGATAACTCATAAACTACCAAAGCAATATAAATATTTATTAAGGAATTATTTTTGTAGTATTAAGTGAGTAAGTAGGCTGTTATAACAATAGTTTACACTCGTATAAACTACAACCTTCACTACTTCATAATTATGTAAAAATATTCGTACGCCTTGCAGGGCAGAACATAGTGAAACACTTTTTATTTTTTTAACACCATGTATATTAACATACTTTTACCTATGTGAAACAAATAAACCTATTTGAATTTGAAAATTGATGTCGGACCATCTGGAATATACCCTAGTAATCGGTGAACATACATGTAAAAAAAGTTCCGACGAATTGAGAGCCTTCTGCTTTTTTTTAAAGTCGGTTAAAAATACTTGATCATTGCAAATTTCAACGAAGTGAAAATCACAGTGACTGAGATTTTGCAAATCATTGAATGACTTCCGCTTGCTCACTAACTATCCCTATCAGACCGGATGGATGTGGGCGATGACGGTGGACACTTACCTAGAAGTAACCGACTTAATTTTCTTTGTACACCAGTTTTCGGAAATTCAACCGAACAGCTGAAAAGATTACTAACCGTTTAAACCAAGTCTCACGCATGACTTGAACACTGTGTGTGAATACTTGGGTGTGGTCTTTAGGCCAATGTTGTTCAAGCTTTCTGACTCTGATTTAATCATTTTAATGCACTTAAGAAACATGCTGCCATGACTTCCTTGACTGTAATCCATTTTTTCCACACTCAGTGAAAATGTTTTAAATCCGCGTATGTACAATGAGAACTGACACCTCCTAAAATATAAGTGGTAAAATAAAGGAGACTGCGCACCAATAAATTCACTTTTTGACGCGTATGGCCATTTGAGTAAATGTATAATTCAAAATATTATTTTTAGTGATTTTTCACTTAAATTCATTGATATCATTGGTGACATTTTCATTCCATTATAGTGATGCGACTCCTTTTTCAATAATAATAATAATAATCATAGAACAACAATTCAGAAGTAAAAAGTATTAAGAGTTGTTCTTATTATCATTCTTTAATTCTGTAAAAAAATTTTTTTTTTTATTAAATACAATTTCTAGGCAAAAATAAAACAATTAAGATATAATCGATAATGTTAGGATGCCACGTAGTGTATTGTTGTGTCACAACACTATTCGGTGAAATGTCAAACAAAATCGGTGTTTCTGTTTACCGTGTTAGCTGCCGGTTAAGCCGAGAATATTGTTTAGGATTTCTAGGTCAATGTGTTTAAATATCTTAAATAGTAAACACAAGTAATACTCAATTAATATGTACCAAAATAATGCAAAATATGTGCCAGTTAACAACGTTTCAAAACGAATTGTTTTGAGATGTAACATAACCTCAAAAGGTATTAAACATTTTTTTTCAAAAACCCCACAATATATAATTTTGTATTTAACCTTGTTTTAAAGTATGTGACTACCCCTTTTTGTGTCTAATTTTCACTACTATACTGTGTCAAAACTTGCGCAACCAAGTGCCATAGTAGGCTGCGCAATCTCCTTTATTATAAAAACTAAAAAACCCGAATGAAAAGCAAAAAACAATTAATAATCAAACATATGAAAACAGGCGGGACCCACTTGTGTATATATTAAATGGAATGCTCCACCCCCCTTATTTAGTTCCATTTAAAAAAAAAAACATATTTGGAAGCAATTTGCTCGTTTTTTTAACTCTTTATATGATTTTTCATAATAATAACCAGCTTTTAATATTCATTCGAAACTTAAAGATGACTTTTAAATACCTGAAACAACCTGCTAATGAGCCATACTTTTCCTTTTTGATAAGTCTCACTGCGCGTATCAAAATACTGAAACTGCAGACATTTTGACCATTATAAGTCTTTATTATAACCTTCCTAATAATAACTTTAAAAACCTCATTAGTTGCAAAATTCCAAAATTTTAAGCTAGCAGAGTCAGGGAAATCCATGAATAACGCTTAAAATCTTTTGTTATTCAATGTTGACATAAGTATTGACAAGGCCGGTTTCTAAAAAAATCCAATTACGTGTGTATGGAAAACTTTTTGAATTCATAACTATCATTGGCAATTTTGGGTTGCTATTTATTTTTATTTTATAATGTTTTTTTGTTATTTAAAATAAACATCACTAAGTATATGTCATAAAAGTGGAGATAAATAAGGATTAAGAAGAGAAATTGCCAAAGAAATATAAGATCGCTGGGCTGAGGATGTGACAATCCATTTAAAAAAAAAAAAAAACGTTGCCCCACACTAGGAAATTCTTCTGTATTGTGGGTGTGTTAACAATCAATTAAACGCGCATACACAAACATCCAGACCCGAAACAACTATTTGTAGGCCGCCATACAAATATTAATTCCGTGTGGGGATCGAACCCACGACACGCAGTGCAGCAGTCGATCGCTTAGTCACTGCGCCAACCGTGTCGTATTTTTAAGTCTAAATGAAAAAAATGCCATTATGTGTATCTTACTAAGATATGTTGCCCTTGTTACAAATGAATGTAAAGTATGTAAAAGGGGATTTCATTTAAAAAGGGAATTCCCTTAATCGTTCTTTCAAATAATTGATATCAGAAAATAAAACATTATCTTGTAGTGTTGATATACTACAAGATAATGTTTTATTTTGAATATACTTAACAGATAATCTCAATAAGATAAAAGAATACTGAGACTGACCTAAAAATGTTGTTCTTGAAACACTTTTTTTTTTGTAAAATCACTACACCTCGATAATTCACAGTTCGCTGATAAAGATGATCATCTTTATATGATAATCTCATCATAGTTCGGCAAAATTTCACACTCATCACACATCACACATGAGACAAAGATAATTATTTAAGATCTTATTGATTTTCTCGCATGTCTCGTGGCAAGATGATGAGGATTTTTAATTTAAAATTCTCACCATGACTATGTTTAATAGGATAAGTAATCTATCTACATGTTTAGGATCCATGTTTTTTTTTTAATTTTTAAAGTGAAGCTATGTCATTTCTTGCCGGTTCTTCTTCTTGACGTTTGATAAGTGTCATTTTTTAGGGTTCCGTAAACAACTAGGAACCCTTTTAGTTTCGCCATGTCTGTCTGTCCGTCCGTCCGTCCGTCCTCGCTTAATCTCTGTGACCGTTAGCACTAGAAAGCTGAAATTTGGTACCAATATGTATATCAATCACGTCGAGAAGTGGTAAAATTAAAAAGAAATGTTTTATTAGGGTAGCCACCCTATGTGTAAAGTGGGAAGTGATTTTTTTTTTATTTCAACCCTAACGTGTGATATATTGTTGTAAAGCTATTTAAAAATGAATAGGGGTTTACTGAAATAATTTTTTGATAATGTCAATAATTTCGGAAATAATCGCTCCAAAAGAAAAAAAACAATGTGTCCCCCCCCTCTAACTTTTGAACCATAAGTTTAGAAGATATGAAAAATATCTGAAAAATAGAACTTTATAAGGACTTTCTAGGAAAATTATTTTGAACTTGATTGACACAATAGTTTTTGTACAAAAAAGACAAAAAATTGTACAAAATAATTTCTGGACTAAGTTTGTAGTATAATCACATATGCAAGCATTTTTTTTAACTTCGTTTACATATTTTATTATCCTGAACGTATCTATTTTCAAACAAAAAAAGAATTATTGAAATCGGTTCTCGCATTCCAAAATTACCACAGAAATCTTCTTGCACGTCTTTGTATTAATTAGTAACCCGATTCCCCGAGAGATGGCGCTGTAGGTACTTATTACATTGGATCGGGTATTACCGAATTATTCGGTTGGTCTCTCCTTGGCATTGGCGGTATCTTATAACTACATAAAACTTCTATTAAGAACATGCTAAGGCAATTTAGAACAAAACTAAAATTCACAAGTCGGAGCGCCTGCCGCATAGCGTGCAATGTTGCACGCTCCTCCACCTTTAAACTCATAAGTGGGAACACTTATTGTGACGGAAGGGAAACTACGGAACACTGAGCGTGGCCCGACACGCTCTTGGCCGGTTTTCATTTTGTTAAACTGGCTAGAATATTCATTGCCACTTTTTTTCTTCGGATGAGAAATCATCAAATAACATCCACCGCTCTGGACATCGCAACGTTGTGTTCAAGGACTTTAACTGAGTTGAGAATCAAACCCAGACTTATGCAACGCTTAGTAATAATGCTTGCAAATACTAGACCACAAAAACATTATGATACATAAAAAACACGGTACATTTAATTGTTACAGAGAACACACACACACGAAACAGAAATCAAACCAGCGATCACTTTTTTTTGCGGATAAGAAATCACCAAATAACTTACACTTACACTCCCCGCTTCGCACAGAGCGGGGGGAGTGTCAGACTAGTACTGACTAAAACCCACCCATGTTGATTCTATTGTCCATTACGTTCCGGAGCCGCGGTATCTCTTTCCAACAACCCGCAACCCCAGCAGGCGGTAGCCCTGGTTCGCCCCTCTGCTTTGCTTAAATATTATTGAGGGTATGGGGGACATGCTGCTTAAACATTACTGGTAATAATGTTGGTGTACTATTACGTACACCTCTGTCTACCCTTTTAGTGATTACAGACGTTATCTTATGTTAGTACATTACAATTCTAGCATCTAGCAGATTTTGAACGTCAAGACTGAATTCAATAAAACATTACAAGATCGTCATCAATATTTATTGGTCACTAAAATTAATATACAGACAAAGTTTAGTTAATCAGTCAGTTTTATATACTATTGAAGTACGAGTACCTTACTGGAGACAATGATGTTAGGTGTAACAATAATGATTTTTTGTGTGACGTTGTTTATAAGATTCTTTATTAATCTTAATTTTATTTTTTATTTTGAAAGTAATAAGATTTTGTATCCAGAGTAAGAAGAATAATCTATTAGTTCCAATACTTAATACTTAAAATATCTGTAGGTGGCAGCACTTTCAGTACACTATTTGTATTTGTACATAAGATAGTAATTCATCTTTCCTTATCTTATTTTTTTTTACATTTTCATGATTATTTGTTTCCTACAAATGTGTAGATGTCATTAATTAGATGAAGTGGGTTGAAGTTGTAAGACGCCTAAAATTATAAAATGTATACGATCGCCAATTGTTTCTTTATGACGTCACTAACCGATAAACGACCGGAATGTCACCCCTCGCCCCTCTCCTATCATAGAATAAGCAGTAATTGTACTTCTACCTTATGAGGTATCAGAAGAGTACTGTGGTACCCTCACGGATCGGACAGGTATTTTCTCATATTATTGGTGTCGATTCTGTTGTTACAAACTAAACTCAAACTACTCTTGTTAGTTCTAGTTTATTCCTATCAAACGACGTTTCCTATTCTGAAATTAAAATTACATAACTTAACTTGATCATAGTTTATCAACATTAGTTACTCAATTTAAAAAAAATCGCTATCTTACCTAAATGTCGTTTTTCACAAAAAATTGTGGTTGTCAAAGCTACTTCGGACTACCCTAATCGCAAACAAACTGCTGTGGAATAATATTAGATGTGATTAGGTATCTATGTCATTTTAATCTTAGTAACTTAAAACCCATCACCACTGTATGCAATGCAGACATTGCATACAGTGGTGATGGGTTTTAAGTTAAACCACCAGATTAAACTAATAACGTCTATTACGAGAACAAAAAAAACGTATGATAACGTGCTAAACTCCTCACCAAGTAGCATATTCTACTATTAGATGGCGCCCGCTTCGCCCGCATGATATCGAAAAAAAGTATCCTATGTGTATTCCAGACTATTATCCATCTTCTGGACCAAATTTCATAAAGATCCATTTGCTAGCTAGTATACTATACTATGTACGTGTGAAATCCAACTACAACTTTTTTTTATTTAACAAACATGTGTTTATCATAATTACTATGAAGAATCACTTCAACAAGCTGATAGAAAACTCGACACTAAACTTTGTTTGTCAACCAAAACCAACCTTACCGGTTACTGATAAAGTTACCGGTAAAGCATAAAGTTGCAATGTTTACCAAAAAACCGATAGCACAAATTACTCTTTACGATTTGTTAATTAGTATTGTATGTCAAACTACTAAATAAACATCTCGCGGGCACTGGCCGTTGAAACACATAATACGCCATTCCGTGTGTATGTAAGTATTCATTGAATTTACATACAGGTTTATAAATAACTCCCATACAAATTGTGTGTTCGAATTGGTAATGTCAATAGACACGGAAACAAAAGCGACCGCATACGGTTTTACTTCGCAGTTTGGAGTATTTTTTAGCGGACGCAATATTAGTATGCGAGGTAGGAAAGCCTTTGAACTTATGAAGAAATTAAATTTTCAGTAAGGGTGTATAGTATATTTTGAATTAAGTGAGAAAACTTTGTTATTGTGACTGAGCAGGATTTAACGCACAAGCCGCTAGGCGAGGGTGATGAGGGTTGATTTTTTGGAAAGGGTCACTGTGACCCCGGAACATAAAGGTCAAAAGAAAGATCGAACATGGGTTTACCAAAGTCAGTAAAAGTCTGACACTCCATACCGCTCCGTCCAGAGCGGGGGAAGTTATTTGTAGATTTGATTTCCCAAAAAAATATGCTGGTAACCTTATTTCATTGTCAATGTGCATTAATTTATTATCGACTGATTTACATATGTACATGTATGTTGTTATAATTTGAATGTTTTTTTGGCTTCCGCCAGACATTTTGTGTACGCAAAGACATCTTATACGTATTTTTGTATTAATTGTGTTGACCTAGCCAACTGTACAATCACCAAAACTTAACCGCTCAATCGGACACACGGACGGAAAAACTTATTTTTTTTCTTTTTATAGTTTGTTAGGTACAGGTGAGGTTTCTTATCTTTTTTGTCTGTAAGTCTTCACATCCTGTACTTTATAGGTTACGTACCTTCCAGTGAAAGCACAGTGTTTTTGCAATTTGCTGATCAGTGTCAAGCTGTATCTTGAACAAATTAAAATTCACAATCGTAACACGTATGTACTTATAGAAATGTAAACATTGAAGTCAGCAATACAACCCTCTTAGTTCATTTAATCCTATTGAATAACTATCAAAAGTATTATCAAAAAGTTAAAATAAGTCTTATTTATCTAACTCATAACATGATAAAAGATAACATATTATTTATTCTTAAAACAACTTTACTGAAATTATTTGTATTTTTTGTACAATCCATTCAAAGTTTGTCTGGAAGATATCGCTATCAGCGATAAGACCGCGATTGTAAGCATAGAATTAGAAATTTCGTAAAACAAATGTGTTTCTAGATAAATATATATATATCAAACTCAAACTCAAATCATTTATTTCAATTAGACCATTACAGGCACTTTTGAATGTCATAAAAACAAGAACAAAAAAAATTATGCTGCTACAGTCCCAGTCACAAGACATAATAACTTGTGAAAGTACTGTAGTTGCCCATTCCAAAGCGTAGATCTCTATGGAAAAGAATGGGCAAGAAACTCCATGGACACTCTTCTAAATCATAATGTTTTATAAAATCATGGATACATCATTAATGTTGAGATTATTCATAATGTGAGAACGATGTAGAAAAACGAGCACATTTAGAGCGTCCAGAGTAAAAGCAATAATTAGCACGAGTTTAATAGAAGAATTAAAACAAACCGTGGTAGCTAAGAGATGACCAGTCCCAACTGACAGCGCCCGTTCACGAACATGACGCATGTATCAGCCCCATTCAGCTCGACCATTTTGAAGGGAGCTAAATGACCCGACACACCCGCCACCATCAGCGAGACATTTAAGTGAGCATGACAATCTCTCAACCACCAGGGCAACCGTCGAGTCAATAAAATAACATAGAACTCACACATGGGCATTACAATTATACAATATTAGGAAATTGAGTCTATACAATGCAAAGATAGTACATATTACAATCTTCTTCAGCTGCCACAATAACTTCAGATGCTGATTAATGATAGTTAGTTTGCCCCTATGGTTGTGGAGCAGGACCGGCATTGAGCCAAGCATTTATATCATTAATGTAATCCCCCAACTTATAGTATGCTTGCCTACATAGTGTGCGTTTAATACAAGATTTAAACTTTGATTCATTCAGTTGTAGGATGTGCGGAGGTATGTTATTGTAACATTTTAAACAGTACCCCATAAAAGCGGAGTCTACCTTAGCTAGCCTGAAACCTGGCTGAGCCAGTTGGTCTCTATTTCTAGTATTATAGTGATGTCTGCCACCTCTTTTACTAAATAGATGCAGATTTTTTCTAACGTACATGATGTTTTCATAGATGTATTGACAAGGTACTGTCATGATGTTAATTTTTTTAAACAGTTCTCTTAGAGAATCGCGCCTACGCAGATTCTAAATGGCTCTGATGGCTCTTTTCTGCAGAATAAATATAGACTCAATGTCTGCAGCTCGTCCCCATAGTAAAATACCGTATGACATTATACTATGAAAATAACTAAAATAAACTAGTCGCTCGGTATCTACGTCAGTGAATTGACGGATTTTCCTTACAGCATATGCTGCTGAACTCAACCGTCCTGCAAGAGATGTTAAATGAGGACCCCATTTTAGCCTCGAGTCAAGCGTGATGCCTAAGAAAACAGTTTTATCAACGAATTCTAGTTTCTCTTGATTCAATACTATGTCACATTCACTACTTACTTACTTATGTATATATATATATATTAAGTATATATGTCTATTCTGTTCTTAAAACATTAAAACGACCTAAGAAAATTTGTATTTCGCGGGCTACTCTGTCATTCCCCACTTAATATATCGAAAGTCAACGTGTGTGTTGGAGTTGAAACTTTTTTGCCTTTAACATTGAATTCATTTTAGAAGGCAAGACTATATTTAATAGCAGGCATGAAATAAAATGGATAATGGTGGATTTTCAGTGATTCGCCTGTAGAGGCGAAAATTTAATCAGCTTTTAGGATATCAGTTAATAAAAGCATTGTTATACATAATAGAGCTATTAAGTTAAAGTAGACGCTTCGGTGCAAAATCCCATGTTCAATTTCCGTATAGGGTTCAATGTTATAAAATGTTCTTATTATAACACGGTTGGTGATTACCAATAATAATGCACCCAGTTTAATAATTACGCTACTTATCCCATGTAATATCGATAAATCTTGGTGAAGAGAACATTTTCTTTACAAAATAATGTTCTTGTTACCGTTCTTGGTTACTACATAACTTCACTTATGTGCGTTTTGCATAAGAAGTGAAGTATATAAAATGATATACCCTGTTAAAAGATAGCGGTTCTATAGTGATATTGTTAAATAGGAGTATTTTTTAATTTAAGAGGAGCTCGTAACAAAATAAACCGCCGCCGTGAATTTCTGTGGTGGTTGCGAGTTTCCTTCGTGCCTCGAAAATCATATTAAGCTATTCGTCGAACCTGTAATTTATGGATCTTTGAACGTCGTTACAGTTGGTTAGTTGTCCAAAATCTCAGGATTCTCAAAATTTCAGGACTTGTTGTCAACTAGTATTACTAAGGGGGATTGTGTTACCCAGGACTAACTGTGTTGTGGTTGTTAGATAGGCAGGCGCACATTACTTTTATTACACATTCATTTTATTTCTGAAATAAACCTTATATCATTAATAATAAAGGTTGCTACTGTAAATTCAGATGTAAATTAAAAATGCAAAAATATTACTTCACATGCATGTATTGATCAAATCTATCACTACGTAACCATATCTTTAAATCAGTGACTTGCATAATATTTATAAAATAGTTATCACTTAACATAATAATATTTGTTTACCGAACTAAAACTTAAATAAGAGGTCTGCCAACCAGAAATCATCAAATGTCTCCTCAAGTTCTGGGCGGTACGGAAGCTCTAATCACACTTACAGTACTGACTTAAACCCATCCATATTATTTATTTTGCCCTTTGAGTTCCAGGGCCATATCTCTTTAGAACGACCCGCAAAATCTTCCAACCCTGACCACTAAACTAAGTTTTTTATTGCTGCATACTAAAAATAACAATAATTCAGGCTCATTACATGCTCATCAATTAACTTCCAATTGAGAACAATATGACGAGTAACGGAGCTATTATAATTATTGACAAGTAGCCGCCCCTCGCCCACGTAACCAATGGACTTGCCCGAGGACAAAGGTGGGTAGGCCACATCATTGGGCACTTACTGTTGCTATAACGGCACAGAAGTTATTGAGAACTGTTTTTATAAGGAAGAACAGATGACGATTACTTCAGCAGAAATGCGCCTGTCAAAAAAAAGCACCAACATAACAGAAAGTCGTGCCTTTGATAGTAAAAAAAAATACCATTAGAACTAAAATTGAATCGTGACTACCGCAAATCAGAAAACGTATTAAGATTTCTCCTGTACCATGGGTGCGTTTACAAACATTTAAACTCACATACACAAACAGCCAAACCCGAAACAACAATTTGCAGGTCAAATATTTGTTCCATGCGGGAATCGAATCCACCACACGCAGCGAAGCAATCGATTGCTCAGCCACTGCGCCAACCGTGTCGTCAATTGACCTAACTTTAGTTCTATATAAGAGCCAATTTTGCTACACAGAACATCAGAATTTCGACCCCCCTGAAACATCATACACTCATAAGTAAATGATCTTATCTTGACAAATAACGGGTACCAAAAATTCAAATCTTTGACATGTACCTTTTACAAGTCTATATCAGACTAATTCCTTTATTTGTTTATTTAATGTATGCATAATGAGTACTAAAGCCACGTATGTTTTAAATTATCTTTATGCTACTCGTACATACATATATGCATTATTACACATCTTAAGATTTAAAACATACGAGGATCTAAGGGGAATAACTCTTCATCGCTTCGGACTTATTTATTTATTATTTATTTGGTTTGAATTACAGTTACTTATGATTTAGGAGATCACATCAGTTCATAACCTTGTTTGTCTTGAGTTGGGGAACAACTTTTGAGGTAATTGACTCAGTGTTTGGCAGATGTAGAAGAGCTATGGGAATGCTGCGATAACCTTGCAAAGAGGTGCCAAAGCTCAGAAGGAAACTGGAACCGTTACGCTATCTTTGCAGACTTGGGGTGAACCGAACTGTTGAAATGTTTAATGTAACACTATAGTTTTGCTTGAGGCATGACAGAATCCTTACTAATCCTTACTTACTATAATATTATAAAAGCAAAAGTGAATTTGTTTGTTACGTCTTCACGCCGAAATGGCAAAACCGATTTTGATGAATTTTGGTATAGAGCTAATTGGGACCCTGGAGACGGACATGGCTTTTTAGTGAGAATTCAGGGAGAAAAAGGGAAGAAAAGGGATAATTTAGCTTTTCTATTACAATAAATAAGGCGCAAGGACAAAAACTGCAGGGAGCAGGTACCTACAAATCAGGAAAGGGGAACTGTGTTACCCTGAATTTAAAGAGAGAAGCCGCGGTCAAAAGCTAGTAATCATATAAAAATGTGACAACATTTCTGTTTCAAGTATTTCTATTTCAAGTGTAGGCTATATAAAAGAATGAGGTCGAAAATTATGGCAGAAGAAAGGGGAGGATGATGATAAGAGACCCAGCAGTGGATGATTTCAGGCTAAAATTATGATGACGACGTTTTTTTCTCTAGTTAAATAAAGGAAATCATGGCAAAACTCAGATGCAACCATAAATATTTTCCTTATGCAATGAAATTATTATACCATTTTAGAGAAAGCTTCAATGCCAAAAATATAAAATGTATAGGTTGAATTGTAATTTCTATATTTTTTTTACATATTTCTTATTTAAGTACACATACAACAAAAAAAAAAACATTTAAAAATACAAAAAAGTATTAGCCTACCGGTATCGATATCAAGTTACCGGTGCGTGGCGCTCAAGGTTCTAGCTAGAGAAAGGAACCTCCTAATACTTCAAGCTGTGTCCAGGAGTACCGCTTTCTGTATCAAGCCGTTGATCCAGCTTCATAATGAGAACCTTGGTATTGGTCGAAGCTCCTGGCAATTAAGCCATGGCTGTAACGACTGACTGCACAATGATCGCTGATCACATCTCAACAACCTCGCAAGCCAAGTCAATATGCTTAATTTGTTTATCTTTCTCGGCTTTGACGAAGTTCTCGTTATGCGGAACAATAACGTCAACAATCAGCCGCTCGCATCGATCTACCACCACTATATCAGGCTTGTTCCCAACAATAGTGCTGTCAGTAGAATGATCCCAATACTATGTGATTTCGCCATGTTCGAGAACTGGTTCAAATTAAGTAAAATCATTTATTTCATGTAGACCATTACAGGCACTTTTGAATGTCAAGAAACAAAATGAATCTACAGTCCTGGTCACAAGGCATAATAACTTGTGAAAGTACTGTAGTTGCCCATTCCAAAGCGTTGATCTCTATGGAGAAGAATGATAAATGATAAATGATAAATGATGTTTATTTTGCAAGTAGGTTTTCACAAACTCTTTTACACGTCTTTTTTTAAAAAACTAGATGAGGCCGGTGTTTCGTACCCGACTACTCTGAGAAGAAACAGCCGAAACAAACTCAGAGGTCATAGTCTCTTTTAAAGTCCAGACAAAAAAAAACTTGGTCAACTTACATGAGGACTATGCAGATTAGTGTCTGAAGTGGTCTTTTTAAGAAAGCACCACACAGATTGAGTGGACCTGTCCAGTCAGTGCAAGCATTTGTCAGTTATCGTGTAGCTCGACTCATAACCCAAGGAGCTCAACGAAACGACGAACAATACCAAAAAAAGGACATTAGCGTAGGTCCCTAAATAGTACTCAACTGTCAGAATCGTCAAAAGCAAAAAAAAAGTAAATAAAAGTTATGATCCACATGGTCCTCACATTCACAATAAACAACTACAGACTAGAAAATATTTACAAAATTAAATTAATGAGATCATAATGAAATCATAAAATGTCACAATAAAAAAAAAGTAAAATCAAATAAAAAATTATAATAAAATAGGTATAAAACAAAGTAAATATTAATGTCAAATCATTAAATGTCAGTGTATAAAATAAAGGAATAAACAATAAATAAATGAAACAAAGAAAAATTTTGACACTCACTGAGTAAATTAAATTGGAGCAGCTTAATCCCAAGCCTTTTTATCTTCAAGGTAAAAATTAATATTATAGTAAGCTTTAAGAGTTAACTTACGTTTTACAAAAACTTTAAATTTATTGAGGCTTAGTGTTTGAACGTCGTTTGGGAGTTTGTTATAAAAACGTATACATTGACATGTGAACGTGCCCCCTATTTTTTTTAGCCTCGTTGACGGAACAACAAATTTGTGTTTGTTCCTCGTATTTATGTTGTGGATATCACTGTATTTTTTAAACAATTTTATATTTTTATGCGCGTACAAAAGATTTTCGTAAATAAACTGAGAGGGCACAGTAAGTATATTAATTTCTTTAAATTTTTCTCTGAGGGAGTGTCTGGGACTTAATTTATACATTGAACGAATTGCCCTTTTTTGCAAAATAAAAATAGTCTGAATATCGGCGGCATGACCCCACAAGAGAATACCATACGACATCACACTGTGGAAATAACTAAAATAAACTAAACGGGCTGTCTCTAAATCAGTTAAATCACGAATTTTTCTAACGGCGTATGCTGCAGAGCTTAGTTTTTTTGACAACTTATCTATATGAGGGCCCCACTGAAGCTTAGCATCCAAGGTTAAGCCTAAGAACACTGTGTTATCTTCCGGTTTTAACTCTTCATCCTTGATTAGTACACTAGTTTCCACTTGTTTTACATGAGGTAACGTAAACTTAATGCATTTGGTCTTTTTCTCATTTAGAAGTAAGTTATTAACATTAAACCAATTAACGACTTTTGCCAGAGCGCCATTAACATCGTCAGTAGCTAGCTGCTGACGTTTTAGTTTAAATAAAAGAGAAGTGTCGTCTGCAAACAACACTACATCATGATTATCCTTTATGAGGTAAGGCAAGTCATTTATATAAATAAGAAACAAAAAAGGGCCAAGAATTGAGCCTTGTGGTACTCCCATTCTTACTACAGATCCGGGAGATCTTTTCCCGTTAACATCAACTCTCTGAATTCTACCACTCAAATATGACGTAAGAAGATTCAGAGAGGCGTTCCGGATTCCGTAGTGGTGTAGTTTCCTGATTAATGTTTTATGGAAAACGCAATCGAAAGCCTTGGATAAATCACAAAAAATGCCCAAAGCATCGCATTTATCTTCCCAGGCATTATATATGTGTCCTAAAAGTTCAACACCGGCATCAGTAGTTGAACGACCCTTTGTAAAACCGAACTGTTTGTTATGCAATAACTTATGTTTATTAAAAAATCTTTGCAGTTGTTCTAAAATTATTTTTTCAAAAATTTTACTAAATGTTGGTAGCACTGAAATTGGTCTATAGTTAGTTGGGTCTGATGTACTACCCGATTTAAACAATGGTATTATTTTACTATTTTTCATTAGATCAGGAAACTCACCACGGTCAATACAATCATTAAATATAACAGCTAATGAAGGAGCTACAATGGTTATAATGGACTTAGCAACGTCCACAGAATGACCCCATAGATCAGCGGTCTTCTTAACATTTAACATATGAAAAGTTTTAATTATATCATTACAATTGACATATTGAAAATTAAATTCGGAATCATGGAATGGAACGTTTTCTTTTAGTAAAGCATCTGCAGCAGCAGGTGACGAGTCTAGCGATTTAGTAGTCGATACAGGAATATCCGCAAAGAAATTTTCAAAGGCTGTAGCAACTTGAATATCTGATTTTATAATATTATCGTCGATAGCAAGGCTGTAGTCACTATTTCGCTTGCAAGACCTTCCTGCTTCGCTATTAATAATGTTCCAAGTGGTTTTAATTACGTTACTACTATTTTTAATTTTTGAACTCAAATAACGTGACTTAGCTATAGTACAAACTTTTTTAAAAACTTTAGAATAATTCTTAACATACAAATTAAATTCTACAGTATTAATACAAATTCGCTCTTCATACAGCTCATATAGCCGTTTTCTACTTTTATGAATACCAATGGTGGCCCAGTCATTGAAAGAAGCAATGGCAAGCAATGGGCAAGAAACTCCATGGACACTCTTTTAAATTATAATATTTTTACAAAATCGTATTTATATCATTCATGTTGAGATTATACAAATATAGAACGATGAAGAAAGACGTGCACAGTAAGAGCGTCCAGAGTAAATAAAAAGCAAAATTCAATTTAAAATCTAAATTAATTAAAAATGACCGTGGTAGCTAAAAAAAACCGGCCAAGAGCGTGTCGGGCCATGCTCAGTGTAGGGTTCCGTTGTTTCCCGTCCGTCACAATAAGTGTTCCCACTTAAGAGTTTAAAGGTGGAGGAGCGTGCAACATTGCACGCTCCGCGGCAGGCGCTCCGACTTGTGACGGTTTTTAGCGAGAACACAAAGGGGAGCGCTCAAACCTCGACGACTAATTAGATTAGACACTCGTAAATAAAATTACGAATATATTTCAGTGCAACTTACTTTGCCACGGTAGGTCATGAAAGCGCGGAAAATGTAAACATCGACTTTTAAAAAAATGACGTCATTACACAACGCCATCTATCGAACCATTTATGAACTGGTTTTTACCTTAACATTTTGATGGTGTTAAAAAAATGAATTTTAGTGTTGTTCTAAATTTGCCTTAGCATGTTCTTAATATAAGTTTTATGTAGTTATAAGATACCGCGAATGCCAAGGAGAGACCAACCGAAAAATTCGGTAATACCCGATTAAATGTAATAAGTCTCTACAGCGCCATCTCTCGGGGAATTGGGTTACTAATTAATAAAAAGACGTGCATGAAGTTTTCGGTGGTAATTTTGGATTGCGAGAACCGATTTCTATAATTCTTTATTTGTTTGAAAAAAGACACGATCAGGATATGGGCTTAATAATTATACAATACTAGAGAATTGATTCTATACATTGCAAAGATACATATCTATAGTACGGCACTTCCGATTCCACAAGGCTGTATTTGAGAGCAAGTTACTGATGTATAATGCTGGCTAGAAGGTTGTGTCTATGCAAATACCCTCCGTTAGCTGAAAGAGAACCCGGACCGACCCGTCCGGAATGCCTGGACGGTGGCATGCTCGACATAAAGTCAACCGCGCATTGAATTACGAAAAGCGCTACAAACCTACAGACATAAGTACAAAAAATCTTTCTTCACTAGAAACTTCACTTCGTTTTATTTCACTAGAAACATAAGAAATAACTGGAAATGTAAGTGAATCAAATGACCGATGTGATTGCGATTGACGGGTTCATGAATGATATAAATATTCTATCAATGTATTCTGACAGAATAGGCACATTTCCATTTTGAGAATTTGCAGGTCAACTACATTATTTCTGGAGACTTCCATAAATTGTCAGAGAAGTTAACTTTTTAGAAACTCCTATGATAAAGTGTATTAGATAACCTAGCTAAATTTGTTTGTTTTCCATTCAGTACCTATTAAAGCGTTATAAAAATTAGCTAGATCCCACTACTGGGCAAAGGCCTCTTCTCAAACAGAGAAGGTACGAGCATTGATCACCATGCTTCGTCAATACGGATGGTGATTTCAGACTTATATTAAGTTGTACTTAGGCCAGTCCATTTCCTCACGATGTTGTCATTCACCGATGTTTGTCACTTCTAAGATAAAACACTTCTTAGAAAGTACATGTGAATTGAAGAAGTTACACAGATACTTATCGTTCGTACCTGATTTGAACTCACAACCTCATGCTTAAGAGTCGAGGCCGTAAACTGAATAAAAGTAAAAGTATTTCAGTTCAAACAACTGACAGAATAAATATCAACAACATCTTCAGTACATTTTACATTTTCCTTTAGCTTTTAAACAAATCGGGAATTTCCATAATATTAACTAATTATATTTAAACTCTTCATTAATCCTTTTAATGGGGATTTCTGAGAAAGACTATCGAAAATGCACACAAATGTAGGAAAGACGGTTATGCCCCCACGAGATAAGCGCCCTGTATCACAATAATCATTGAGAGATTACCATAATCTTTATTTACTTTCACTATATCATACTCTCTTGTTCACTCTTCTTTTTGAGTGTAATACTAATAGGTTCTCTGTATAATTTGGAAATACCAAGAGGCCAAACTTAAAGAAAACTAAAACTTAAAGAGGCCAAGCTTTGTAATCTGATATATCTTGGAAACCTTTGTTCCAACACAAGCACACGCGAACAACAAAAACCTGTGAAAACTCACCTCCATTATCCGATTACACAATTATGAAAAGTAAACAAAGCAAATGAATATCTAAGAACTAATTTACAGATCACAATGGCCGTGATGGAGCAAAACAGATGGAATTTTATATTAGTACAAGAATTTTGCGTAACAACATAGGAACAGGAAATACAGGACGGGTGAGTGTGGAGTAAATCGACCGACATCGACAATCATTAGCCGCGTTGCCGCCATTTTTTATCCGAGAGGCGATATATTTTATATATTGCTGATTCTTTGTTGCCAGACTATTAACTACAAAGGTTTTAAGTAAAATTAATTTAAAGTTATGATTTGGAATGAAGCCTTCGAAATTTAAAAGAAAAACAAATATAGATTTTTTTTTACCTATGATTGGACCTCATTTTAATTGTTGTGGTGTGATGATGTATTGACAGCTGTCGGTGTTGTCATCGTCAATTAAGACGTCAAACTGAGTGGTTGAACTGGACACCGGGCACCGTGGGAATCCTGACCTACCACATCGGAGAAAATACTATCATATTGTTCTGTGAAATTAACTATGTCGTTCTACATATACAAAAACTAATGTCAGAATTATATGAGTTCATATTCGCTTATTTATAACATAGCAGGCTAACAAAGCTATACGAAAATGATAAAGGAATTCTGAAAGATCCTGAGAGCTCCAAAGAATTTAGCTAAAAAGATTATATCAAGGTAAGCTGAAGTATTCAGCTGAAGGTTCCACACTGGGTTTGTGTTTGGAATGGATCAAGTATATTTGGCCGCAGTTATGAACTTAAACAGTCGCACAAAAACATGTCAGAAAAAAAAACAATTAATTCTAATCGTTCTCGCAATTCTAACACTCGTTCAATAAATATATAACAAGAAAAGAAACAGATGTAATAACTACAAACCACAATAACAATTTACGTATGGACAAAGACTCATTTGAATATAAAAGTGCATCATCTTGTTAGACAATTATTATAATCTTGTTCCTTTAAATAGTGACAAGTGAATTGCGATCTCACACGACCGGAAAAACTGGAAAGCATTTCCAATAACGATATTTTTTTGTTTGATACCTATTTGAATACGGCGCACGAGTCCCACGGTCGATAGTATCGTCTGAGACTCTGTCACACTGTGGCTCAGATCAATTATTACTACTATAGTCGACTAATAGAGGTTTTTTCCTCCATTAATTATTGGCGGAAATTAGCCGTATTTGCTTTTGTGTTGGAAGAAAATATTAACTGAAAATAATATAACGTTCGGTAGAGGTTCGATCATTTTTTTTCAGTTTCAACAAGTTTTTATTGCAAAATTGGTTGATGTTTTGGAGAAAAACAATAAAAGTCGTGTTACAAATTGGGTGTAGGTACAACAATCATAATCACCAAAAGATTTTATCTCATTTCTTTTGATATTTTTTGACGAAGGTCCGTTGATATTCGTACGACCCACACATCTTTCTGCACCGCTCTTTATATGTTCGCCGCCTTACTAGTGACAATGTCCTTTTTTCTTACATAGTCGATATTGATTTAATTATACAGTAAAAAGATCTCGTACACGCGCGCGCCTCCGACTGATACACAGAAATGGTTCAGTTGCAAAAACTTACTGGGTATTCCGTAGCGTGTCTCTGCTACATGATCGTCGCAGTACTAATTAACACAGACAAAATTATGTATGCAATAATGGTCTGTTTTATGAAAGCAACAATGCCTAAAACGGCTTACAATATTTTCGCAAATGAAACAGAACATCGCAGTTACATTGTTTTAGAAATTTTTGTACTCACTAAATGGAGGGTAAATAAGGATGCAGGCGTGCTAAATCTTTGGTAACTGTTACTTTGAAATGTAATTCTGAAATTACTTCAATATCTATGAACGTTACTCATGCGCAGCCCAAAGATGGTAGGCTGGTATTTATATCCGTTTATGAAATTCCAAGGTCAACAAACATATTTTTATATTTTAAATCAACTGCTGTAAATAAAGCAGACTTAGGTTTATAATTATATTTTTAGATAATTTAAACCAGAATCGGAAATAAAGATCGATTGCAATTTTGAACATTACATGACAAATTGCCGAAAAGAAGTTTCATAGGACAAGTTTCAAAAATACATTATATGATACTAAAATTCTAGAATCAGGCACAAACTCAAATGAGTTTTAGTCAGTACAAGTCTGACACTCCCTTTCCACTCACCCAGGGTGGGAGGAATAATTTAATTCCCATTAGAAAAAAGGCACAAACTCTGAATAACAACTGCCTATGAACGCTTTGTGCGTTCATAGGCAGTTGTGATTACGTTGTGTATATGGCATGTTACTATTAGGACCACCTACGTCACAGCTGCACGTGGTACCGAAGCCACGCTGACATATATAATTCCACGGTCCTGAGGTGGTAAGGCTAGGCGATAGGAGAAGTAAACAAAAAAAAACGTATCACCAAAGACTTTTTAGCTTAACAGACCTCCTGTCTTAACAGACATTTTTTTTATTTTAAGATGGGCTTCTATTTGACCACTGAGTTAGGGCGTCAGTGATAGCTCACCGTCCGTCCGTCTATTGACGTCAGGCCGTGTCGACGGCGCGTTAGTGTTTCACGCGCTCTTCAAAGAGATGTCAGCAAAGCAGAGGGGCTTGCCTGGGCCTCCGCCTGCCAGGGTTGCGGGTTGTTCGAAAGAGATACTGCGGCCCCGGAGGGCAAAGGGCAATAGAAGGAACATAAGTGGGTTTTAGTCAGTAAAAGTCTGACACTGCCCCCGCTCCGCCCAGAGCGGGAAGTTATTTAATGATTTCCCACCCCAAAAAAAAAATAAGGGGTGTCAGTGACCTTTGTGGTTTTAAAATGCTGTTTTAACTTTCGAATTAGTGATAAATAGTCTGTTCAGGAAAACCGCAAACAAAACTTTAAGTTCATTGAAATCATAACTTTTAGAGAGGATAATGACCTAACTGTTCTACTTCCAGCGCGTATCATTTTTTTTAGCATGCCCCTTATCTCGAATGTCACAAAATCAAGGCACGCACCTATTAAAGGGGGAATGTCGCAGACGAAACGACGTGACCCTTTCAACGTAAGCCCAGTTCCATTCTGAATCACTCCTGAATCGTTAATCAGAAATCTTTGACGTCAATGAACGTTTCAAATTGGTCCCACGTGCCGTCTATCAGCGGTATCCCTGCCATATTCAATTTGTAGAAGAATATAACTATTTATGGCAATTGTTTACGGTAAACTTAGACTATATTTTGAGAAAACGCTTTATGAGTCACGTTTCGATGATCTTACAGGTTTGGGGTCAGTTGTACTACGCACATGTACGTCATAGATGACGTCTTTATACTTCTAGGATTGGGGAACCTCGTCTTCGCACGTGTATGATGAAAATAAATCCTTATGTCAACGGCCTTACACGGCCCTCACCAAGTGCCCCAAAAACAACAACAAACTCAAAGCATTTATTTACTTACATTTCTTGTCAAGAATCCGGTCAGATAATAGAATAAGTTAGTCCGATCTCAAAATGCATTATAGATTCCTACGGAAAAGAACGTTCCAGGAGTTATTATCTGTCAAGGAAACTATTTGAGTTTTGTCGTAAAATCACAATTCTAATAAATAAATGACGCCACTGTTCGTCAAATTCTTATCATCAAACAAATTACTACACGAATATGACCTCAGTCCTTACAATAGACATACACCTCTCATTGACCTCCTAATACATACGTATATGCAATGCTCTGGCATTTCCTTTAGGCTGGGTACCTGAGAATATTTCTCAGAACATAACCTTAAATGTTAGAGGTTAGTCATCAAAAATGTAAAAATCATAAACCAAATCTTGTTTGATCGGTATGCTGAACATCCGTAAAATTTTACAGAATAACCCTATGATTTGGTCATAAGTCAGTTTTGAATGATTGTTGTGAACCGACTCTAATATTTTGTTTAGATCTTTTTCATTTGTGGGTTCTTAGAACAATATTGGTGTGTTTTCCTCGTTTGTAAAGGGTCCAGTAAGAAGAAAAAATAAACCGCCAAGAAAATATAAACCACTAATAAATTGAATACCAAGTCCAGAATCCTGAAGATTCTGGACTTAGTATTTAATTTATTAGTGGTTTATATTTTCTTGGCGCAAATAATTGATTGCTTTTGTAAACGTGAGAAATTACATTATTGAAACTGTTTCTAATAACTGCATTATTGATAATATAATTCACGAACAAATTAATATAATTTTAAATAATAATTTATTACGTATTAATAACAACGTTATTACTAGCCTTATAAACACTCGTGTTTCACAGGAACTCTGAACTTTAAACGGAGGTTGTAACAATCGGATATGAAGCAAAGTAGAATGGCAGATTTGCATAAACAATGACTTATCATTGCATGGGGTTTTCTCTAGCCAAACGTAATAACATTTTCTAGGTAATCGTATATATCAGGATGTTCGAAATAACCCCTCATTTTGAATGCATTATATATTACGCGCACCAGTTAGGATTCCCTAAGAAAGGCTTGGTTTTTATGCGTTAATAAGTTCACATGGGCCGTTGTCACACCGTAGTTTGTAAGCGATCTAGTTGATTCTTTTATTGCTTGGAAATAGTCTCGGACCGAGCTTATATGCCAAGTGACCTTTTTTAGGACAAGAAGACTGCTTTTTTTTTAAATTCAAGCGCAGTTGCAGAATAAAATGAAAGGACGTGAGAGATTGATGAATAAAATGCCGATGGCTGAAGAGGGAGAGGAAGGCCACAGAAAAGTAGTATGGATTGTGTTAGGAATGATATGAAGGAGAAAGGAGTAAATGATGCCATGACGTCTGACAGGGGAGATTGGAAGAAGAAAACGTGTTGTGCCGACTTCAAATAGAAAGGCAGGAAATGAGGAACAGAAACTTTACAGTGAAAACATTTCATTCAACATCTACAAACGTAATAAGAGTAAGTTGACGTAGTAAGAGATTAGTCCTCATTTACTCCTCTACTTACTGATAATTTGAAGGTTTTATTTAAAACCTTACTAGTGTTTCTGGTGAACAACACCAACAGCAATGATAGTAGTCTCCGTCGGTCTACCAAGTCATAAGTATGAATCTTACCCCCGAATACTGAAACGTCACTCAAAATTTAAGTAGCACTTAAATTTAACAGATACTTAAAAGTGACGTTTGACAATACAAAATCTAAAGTTTAGGAGTTGCTCCAATGTTAAGCAGCTCCCAAATTTTGAGTGACGTTTCAGTATTCGGGGGTTAGGCTCACATATTTCTCGACGGTATGTTAACCCCAGACCGATGCCCATGGGCTGCATACAAACTCTGACACCAGGTTAACCACACCATAAAGTAAGAGTGAACACTGCAATTATATACCTATTACATGTTTATAAAGAAATAAATAATTCGGTTAGACATGCTTTATTTACAAGTGATTAGGTTCATTCCGAAAGTTACTGCGAAAATGGATGATTTCATCATCATCACAAAAACTACGGTGTGATACAGACTCTAATACGTAACAACGAGTCTTTTGTTTGCATTAGCCAAGTGATCTGATCTACGAGAACGTGATAATAAAATTGTCGCGGACAATGCGCTAGAGAGCGCGAGTCACGAGATGGATCAATGCGTAGACACCGTTGTCAAGTCGCGCTACGAAATATGTTGCGTTGGATTATGGTGAAAATTTAATTTTAGCTGGGAAAAGAATTAGCAGAATAAATTATGTTATAGTTTGTTTCTCTTATATTTTAGGAATAGCTTTTAAGTTCAAGAGTTTGTCTCTGAAAGTACAACAAGTTAACAACAACAATATTTTTGCTTTTAAGAGTTACAACATACAAAACGAGTGATTTGGAACTACAAAATGCAAATCTTTATGTAGCGTTTCCTGAGTTTTATTGAGATCTGGCTGTGCCCAGTGTTTTCACCCGCTGCTTGGTTCACTTCTCACTTAGGGGTTTGATAGATACATAATCCCCGATTCTTAGACTTACCCAATATGCACACAATATTTCATACAAATCGGTCTAGCCGTTTTGGAGGGGTTTGGTAACAAACACCGTGACACGAGAATTTTATAAAATAGACTAGCTGTAACTTCAGACTTACTGAATATGCATAAAAAAATGATAAGAATCGGTCAAGGCGTTCCGGAGGAGTATGGGAACGAACATTGTGACACGGGAATTTATATATTAGATTATCGCGAGGGTAGTAAAAGAGAAATCTTCAAGCCCTGCTTCAACATTACTCTTTGACTTAAAAATAAACATTACTAGGCCGAAAAAGGTTGTTTCAACTAATACAGCTGTCAGTATGACGGTAGCCACTGTGGAGATGATTGGAAAGGTTAAAGTTTTTCAGTAACGTTTTCAGGCAAGCTGTATACGTATCTGATATTTATAGTGGCCAGTGATACCATAGACTATTTTCGAATCAGTGATTAAAAAGCTTTTTTATTTCATTATAATATATTAAAACCTTATTTCCGTATCAGGTTGATGACTCTATAAACAGGCATACCTCATAAGGAAAATGAAAATTATTTAATACTTATCATACAAATTGTAAATAATACAATAACATACAATTTAAGAAAGTAAATTCACTAGCAAGTTATTAAATGATTTGAATGGTATATGAATCAAAATATTGAAACAAGTTTTTGGAACAAAATATTTATGTAATATTTTGCTTGTTTTATTTTTTCAAATCAAATCAAACCATTTATTTCAATTAGACCATTACAGGCACTTTTGAATGTCAAGAAACAAAATGAATCTACAGTCCCGGTCACAAGGCATAATAACTTGTGAAAGTACTGTAGTTGCCCATTCCAAAGCGTTGATCTCTATGGAGAAGAATGGGCAAGAAACTCCATGGACACTCTTTTAAATTATAATATTTTTACAAATTCGTATTTACATCATTCATGTTGAGATTATACAAATATGTGAGAACGATGTAGAAAGACGTGCACAGTAAGAGCGTCCAGAGTAAAATTTTATACTAAATAGGCTTGCGTTTGGCCGCATCTCGCCTGTTGTAAAGAGATTATACGACCTAGGGTAAAACACGTTTGCGTAGAACAAACCGATACACTCGAATTTTTAAGAGATCCAGACTATAATGATCAGGGAAAATAGAAGCCAGCAGTGAATTCAACAGACTAGCGGTTCACATAATTAATTACTAATTCATTACTAATAATACATTTTACAGCCAATGGCTTAATTGCCAAAAGCCCGACCAACACCTGAGGAGGCTCTCGTTAGACAGCTGGATCAAGGGCTTGGTACAGAAAGCGGTACTCTTGGACACGGCTCGTATTATTAGGAGGTTCCTTTCTCTGGAGCCCTGACCGCCGGTAGCTTGGACCCTGTTCCGATACCGGTGTGTGACTATGTTTTTATATTTTGAAATGTTTTAGAAGTAAGAAATATTTAAAAATGTAACATTGTATGTTTTAAAAGAAATAAACGGAATAATTTAAATTATTATTTATTATATCTTTTTTTATTATATAATATTTATTATTTGCGTTCATACAGACTTATACCTATAGGCTATTTATGTAAGTGAGCAAGCTGCAGGAAAAACCACATAAAATATTTTAATAAATTATATCAATTAGTTAAATGTTTAACAAACTGCATAACATATGAATTTGCGTCATAATAATGTACCGACAGTAAGATTTCTTTGAAATTAACTGAGTGGTTGTAGGAAACACAGTTTTCGCGGTTTAGTTACCATGTTCAGGTTTAAGGGACTTTAGTGACCTATTTTCCTCTACATCATCGGATCTAATTCAGGTAATGACAACTGTGGGAATGTATAGTCTCGTGCTCTCATTTGTTGCATGAAGTTACTACAGGGTAAACAAATTTTTAAAATTCTGTTTCCCTATAATTTTTCATATCGATTTAATAAATTCTACTTATAAATTACGATACTTTGTTGTGAAGTTTCAGTCAAAATAATGTGTACTTTCAATAGGATTTTTGCTGTAAAAAAGCTTCCGCGTTTGAAATCCGTAAACATTATAAGAAAAAATACTACACTGATCGTACACTTCGAGTAAAATAGTTTTGCAAACAGAAGCGTTATTGAGTAAGCGCCAAGTGTAATTACAGTATTATTCTGGAACAAAAAACAGAGCTTACCCCACCACGTGACATGCAAGTACTCGCATTATCGAGTGTAGTAAAGTTAAAGCGAGTGCATGTAATAGGCGAAGAGATGATTCTGAGCGACCAATCGAACGGGACTATTTCGGGAATGTGGCCGAGAGGCGGACTCTGTCGGAGGCGGGATGGTGGAGCAACACCCCCGCTGAAATTTTAACGCATTTCTAATATGGCCGAAATGGAATTTAAAAATAAACTCCGTAGAAGGCAATACTATCAGTCGGTACTGCCATCCGTGTGTGATTAGATGCAGTTTACTCCAAAATAAGTTATATTTAAGTTACATGTAAATAAAATCTTTATTCGTTCAAGGTTGCTTGTAAAATTTGCAGAACTTCTTTTGCACTTTTTCTATGTTTAAATTAAATCTAATCCAGTTATTATTACTCATACCAATTTATATTTTGTAACTTGCATTTTAAATTAACTTTAAAAAAATATGCACCTACTCCACCGCTATCAGAAACAAGGTCCAGGCTATTCTGGGATCCAGAGAAAGGAACAAATCATTACTATTATAATTAAATTAAACACAACAGTATTGTAAGTTTTTTTATTAAAATATTTTTTTTTTATCAAAACTTTATTACATTAAATCAATAAACCCTATACTGCTTATTAAGATAACAATTAATTTAACTCAATCTTAATATGCAATCTAAATCATAAATGTTATCAATACTACATTCTTATCAAACCTGACATAGATAACTGTTTACTATCAAAATAAAACAAAATAATCCTCATTACAAAAAAAAACTAGACTGAACAAAATGCTAATCCAAATAATAAAAAAAAATGTTAACAGCGGCCAGGAATCGCGTATTCACATACCCCTAGGATCCGGTTGTTGGCACATGTATTTATTTGAACAAGCGATTGCGCAAGAGCACGTGTGTGCGTTTACGTCTTAATCGCGATCTACGTCGTATCCGTGACGTAATGGCGGGCCCTCTAAATTAAACAATCGGTTTTTTGCACCCTTTATCACGGGAGCGCCGGCCGGCCACATAAAAGCCGTGGAAATCCGTTCAGGACACACATTACACGTAACGCGGCGAACTGAACGTATCCGCTCGAGAGATCGTGTCCTGAACTCGACTCGACAACTACGCCCGTTAATCACGTAAATTAAATTCTATAAACAGAATATGCATGTGCTTACACCTGTTCTGAAACTGAAATTGTGAAGTGAGAGTGAACTTTTTTTTATATGTGACAGTTGTTGTGACAGTTTATGCCAAAGATATTATTATTGTATTTTTTAAAATGATCTGTGATAAATCGATTGATATTAAAATGATCGAAATGTGCACTTGTTGCTGCAACGGATGTTCCTCAAGGGGACAAGGATATACTTTTAGATATAGTAAGTTTTTTTTTTGTTTTTATACTATTTTATATCTAATCTTTGTTGTGATTGTTTGATTAATTGATTTAAGGATTGATAAAGGTGATAATTATGTTCATCGATGTTTATAGATTGATCAGTGGGTAAAAGTACTTAACGCTTTTGTAGTAGGAACTCGTGATTTATTTGAAAGTGATATATATGATGAGTAATGGCTTATCCCTGCACATAATGATGACTTAAAACCAATGATCTAATCTTAAACAGTCATACATACTAACAGGTGATAAAATATTCAGAAGTTACATACAATTTCATTTCATAAGAACTCATGTACTAAGTCGGTGACCTATTATTACATGCAAAGGAAGTAATATGATTTCATAGCACTTTCTATTCTTTGAAATATCGACACTGATAATACGAGGAAATTATGTGTGTTACGTTGTTAAGTGATTACTCATTATGTGTATTGTATAATGTGTGATCCCATCACTAGTAGGTGACTGAATACAAGAAAATGAAGTAATTTAGTTTCGATATTTAAACTTTCAATACTGATGTGACTACATCTTGTGGCGTAACATTTATGTACAATGTTCCCTTTTCAAATTAAAATAAGACCGGAAATAGTAGTTAGATTTCGCAGACGATAACATCACTTTTACAAATAGTTTATGGTACTTGTATTAAACCGACTCAATAAAGTTAAGTGTGAGGTTACACTTTAACTTCAATTAACGATTAGTCATCACATAATTGGTGAAAACCAGCGCCCACCAAAATCGCTTACATGAATCGAACATTTAAAACAGTTTATTTATTTTAGTTTTCAAGGAGCTTCTTGTGAAAAGTTTCACTTACACACATCGATAAACTAAACCTGACACCTGGCTGTCATTCGATTATGTAAATATCGATAAAACTACTATCGATACTAAATCTTCCGTTTATTCGATCTTCAGCTTAGCCGCAACAGTCAATAGCACTAGGCATGAATTATACACTAACTTAACCCCGTCTAAGACCGCATACATTACAAGCAACCATGCACTTTTCTTACACACTAAATTGCCTTATTCAGCTTTAAGGACACAGCATAAAACATTACCTTTCGCATAACTGACGTACTGAACATTTCTGAGCCAAGTATTCAGTATTAATTTTAGCCTGTACCATGAAAGGGGTTAAGGGTACGTGCACAATGAGCAAAAGCTTTCGAATAGTACGCACAACGTGTGATTTATATTGTGGCTCGCAAACAATGCCATTTCACGTATTGGCAATGCCTAGGCGGCCGCAGGCGGACTCTGTCGCGGAAGCTAGTCTTTAAGTTTACGGTAAACTTAAATTAGCTGCTGAAACTATGTTGGAAGAAATTTCACGGTAAATTATCTGCACACACAACACTGTCCATCACAAGAAGTGCATTAAATTAAGCCATCCTCACTATCTGCCATCCTCATTATCTCACCTCCGAACTTGATCTTGAAGAACAATTAGAATATTATAATCTGCATCCTCCTCGATTCAGGTCACTATCATAACCGAGCACTTTAAATTTCAACAAAAAAAAACAATTTACACGGCAATGGCAAACCTTTTATCGGTAATTTTAGAGCTACACTTTTTAAAAAGAGAAACAAATCATCATAAGAGACGTAACGGACGCCGCGGCTGAAGGATAGATGGATAATATTTTCTTAAAACAACGTGTAACATATCAACGTAGTGGTATTAGAGGTTAAATATATTCACTACTAGCTGACACACGCTACTCCGCCCGCTTTATCTTTTACTATATAAAACTACACAACAATAGTATTTACACAAATTTTACAATCTTCAGACTTCATACAAATCATCAGTGTAGCTCAAAAAGATCACTAAAACTCGCAAGAATATACTCAATATTTCAACAGAAATTTCCAAGCTTTCTTTTTACAAACATACAGACAGATCCACGCAATGTTTGCATCAATTATTTAATGGTCAGCTAGCACGTAAATATCGGAAACCGTTTTAAATATTTAAATGAATTACGAAATAACAAGTTTTTTTATAAGTAGGTTTAGATCACTTTGAAGCACTTAAAATTCAATATTTGTGGCATGACGAACCGTTTTATATTTCACGGATCTAACGACTTTCTACGGGGAGTGAGTAATAGTGACCTCATGCGACACGGTCTTGACATTGTGGGCTTTCAGTAGTTGCCGCCAACCTTACCGTAGCGAAAAATTCGGGAAATCCGTGAGTCATTCATGAGACAACCGCCGGAAAAGCCTGCTACAATTACAGAATATTTTCGCATAAAAAGTTAATCGTGTTTTAAATGAAAGGCGTGTTATTATGTCAGTAATCGGAAACGATCACGATGGGAAACTCCTTTGTCTAGATGAGAGAAAAATTATGTTACAGCACTTAGCGCACTAGGTCACTCGGCCTGGGTTGGCGCGTAGCCTTTACATAAATCACGTTCTTCAAAGTTGTCTAGCTGATTTTATTGACATTCACTAATAAATTCATTAATTATTTTTGATTCCTAATGACTTTTCCGAACGTAATTCATTTTCCGAACAGGACACATAACAAAAGCAAAATACAAATTCAAGTATAGCATTCTATAAATAAAACACAATCGTAATTATCCGATATTGACACTATCACTAAACAGACGCACAATGGCATCGCCTCGTTAACCACGAAACAAAAAACGTGTCAATGTAAACATTGAGATGCTCGCTCATATCTCTAAACCGCAGACCACATGCTACAAAAATCACCCACAGACGAGCAACCAAACAAACAGTACACCATTCTGAACTAAGAAGGTTAATTTTTTGGTTGTAAGGATTTATTTGCCTACGTCGCGCGTAGGTGCACCATGATCTGTGTAAACCAAGTCTTTCCCAGACTTGGCACACTTTTTATTCCGAGTTTACTTTCTTTTGTAGTCCTTGGACTCTTTTGCTTGTTTCTCTTGATGGCCAGTCATTGACAAGTGAAAAAGAAATCGAAAGTTGTTTATAAATCAAACAACCTCTAAATCTAGGCGCTCATTTACATAAACTAGTTAATGTATCAGTTTAATAGTAGATAGATATACGTGCGTATCGAATTATCGTACAATGTGTCATTATTGTTAACATGAAAGTACTAAAGAACAAGTGGTTCAGATTAAATGGCTCGAGTTCTACACCTACGCAATATAACTAGAAACAAAAGCTGATTATTACTGTAAGTCATTGTCGCATAATCGTATAACATTTAATAATTATGAAGATTAGCAAGGGTTAGTGTTGTGCCGTGCGCCGCGACTAATGGCCGATAAAAAGTCACTTTAGGATAGACTCATCGATGAATCACCGCGGTTCTAACCGAATAAATGTTCACTTGCACAAGATTTGGAAAGAAGCGACCGTGGAGACGCACGTTTATTTAATTATTGAATTTGGAGCAGTATTTATTTAACGTTTGAAGAAAAATCTTTACGAACTTATTCTTTTTCAGTTTAGTTATTAAAATCATGATGACAATTTATTAAAAAAAAAAAAAACACTATGACCATGTAATCCTTACTATAATATTATAAAAGCAAAAGTGAGTTTGTTTGTTCACGCTTCTACCTCTTCACGCTTTAATGGCTACACCGATTTTGATGAATTTTGGTACAGAGATAGTTGGGAACCAGGAGACGGACATAGGCTAATATTTTTTTGGAAAAAGTGGGTTGTGAGGGAGAAAGAGGGAAGAAAAGGGAAAACTTAGCGTTGCTATTACAAATCAATAAGGCGCAAGGGGAACTGTGTTACCCCGAATTTAACGCGAGCGAAGCCGCGGGCACAAGCTAGTATTAGATAAAAATTAAACAGTAATATACAATATTATGACTAAGAAATTAACAAAAGGTAATAGATAACGAAAACAAATCTCAAGTCCTTTGCCCGATAGCAAAATAGATTATAAAATACAAAAATTTCACAATTAGCAGTAATAATTCGCAATATTGCCATCGCTTCATTGATAAATCACCAAGAATCGAAGTGATGAAAGTTATGATTGAAACGTACAACAGTTTTCATCATTTAAATGTCTATTGAACTTAAAAGTAAGTCAAGGTACGGAAAACATAACTATAACGTGGGAAAAGAAATTGGTGTCTTTAAAAAAAATATAGGTCGAAGGAAGTCTCCGGGAGGGTCGAAGTTCACTTTCCGGCGGGCGGGTAAGGGATTTCGCATAGTGTTTGACCGGCTATTTGACGTACGGTGCCGCATTTCGGTGCCCATTCAACGAGCGGAGGCTGCTCGCGCGCCAGTCTCGCACACTCGCTCCTCGCACCAATGCGGTGACACACGCTCGACACACACAACACTTTATAATCCAGTGCTAATATTACTACAACACTAGTGACTTCCAAAATCAAAAAATAGTGTTTTAATTTAAAAGTGTTGACAGTTCGCGAGTGTTTTGTTTTTGCGGCCAGTGACAATCAGTTCGATAAGAAAATATCGTTTTCCGACATTTCGTTTATCGGGAATATTTTGTTCACATGAACATGGACTTGACCAAAGGAGCTACATCAATGCGTTGTTCATGGATGTCTTTTTAACTGGTGTGTGTTTATATTATAGTTTTATTTCAAAGCTTCGACGCCTAGCACGTCTAAATTATTTGTTTGACGAACTTAAGTGTGCGGCTCATTCGCGCGTCGAATGTAAACAATTGACATTCATTTTGTGGGTAAGCTTTAATGAACGCAAACTAATAAAGCTATCATATTACCGTCTATACAGATTTGTTTAGTTAAGATTTTTCTTGATTCTTAGTTATTGACTTTATTTACGGCGCAGAAAGAGGTAAACATTAAATGAAAAAATATACAAATAAGACGATCAAACATTAAATACGATTTCATTTTCTTCATATCCTAACGTAACGTAAATGGCTAACTCTCTGAATTAAATCGTATCTATACCATAAAAAGTGTAAATTAATAAATAAACTACACTTATATCTTCGTTAAATAACCATGCGTAACTTCCTTAGTAAGACGCGCATAAGTACTAAAACTTTGAATCCACACAAGGTGAAATGGGACATGACTAATTGCAGTACTTGCAGAAATCGATGTCTTAGCGAATTCGATGATCATTTTTGGAAGTGAACAATGCTATTGCGAGACGAGTGCAGTGCGAGTCGTGTGGGAATGTACAACATCGGGCCGTCGGCAATCGATCAAAGGGATTTTTCGCTGAAATACGAACGCGATGTCATCCGATACAGACCAGCTTTACTTTCTGTATCCTAACATTTGATCGCTCTGTCGACTTTGTTTTTGACAATGATGATTGTTTAATTTATCTCAGGTTCTGTCGTGTTAGGATTAACTTAATGATATTAGATTTTATGTACGGTAATGACGGCCATCTGCGATTCCAATTTCAAATCTTCTAAGAACCCAATATTTGTGAAGTAATTTTAGGACGTGAGCTAAGTTTGGAAATTAGTTTTGTAAGGATAATAAATCATGTGCTTTATCGTTAAAAATATATAACAGAATCCTGCGTTCAAATAAAGACAACCTTCAAGAAAACTACAAAATATATAACACTAGTAGATGCATGTGTTTCCCATATTTATTCAGAATTAAAAAAATACCTAGATCACAAATGGCTGGGGAAACCCCACGTCGGAAAAGTCACGCTGTAGGTACCCGGTTTTCGCGGTAACAATTAAATACGTTAGCATTGTTTGATGAGCTCGTCAATGTAGACGCTACTGGGCACATACTAAAATAATTGTTCCACGGACACACCGGAATAACACAGAGCATACACTTTTTACTCGAGTTTTTTTTACCGTATGATGCCGTATTTACTTAACATAAATTATATTGTCAACGACACGAATTGACCTAATGATTCACTGACCATAAACCTCGGTTTATCCTTGTGTGACGTCATACAAAAGTGTAAACTCACTGTAACATTCAGCTGATGTGATAATACACGTAATATGTTTGATTTGCTGTACTGAAAAACCGCATGGGACAAAATATAATAAGTATCGATAACCACATCATAAATATTGATGCTGTGGTTACTGGTTTCCCATCGCAACTAAAACAAAAACGACGTCGACAAATGAATCGGGATTCTAGAATATTTTTAAAATTTCAAATAATATTCATAAAATATAATCAAACTTATTCTTGCCTACTTATCGTCGGTGAATCTTCTTTGAGGAGGCCCAGCCAACTAATAAAAACTGCAACAAGTAGGTACTTTCTATGTTTTAGCACTGCGAGTGAACAAAGCAGAGCTTTCAAAGCCGGTGGTGCTTCCTTTTAAAAGTTTGAAAACATCGCTTCAACAGAATTGCTTGGGACATAAAATATATTTTATGGCGTCGGCGCAAAACATCAAAACCTTCAATAACTGTCAAACGTTAAATCGAACAAGGCGACACATATGAATATTTGTGCAATAACAAAAACAATAGGCGTCACGCTTTTCGCTGATATTCCTAAAGTCAAAATATATGTCAATGTTTAATTGTCAAAAATCATTTCCATCAGTCAATTGGTACTTTCTATTGTACTATAGTCATTGGTCAAAGAATCAGCATTGCCATCCAACGGGGAAATACGCCATCTTTTTTTATACTTTCCAATTGACAGTGGTGTGGACGAATTTTTTGACGCCTAGTATATTTATTATTAATTTTTCATAGATGTAACTTTAAATTAAACAAATCTTACCACCTTCCAACAGCCATAAAATAAATCATTTATAAATGTTCTAAAATGGCTGCGGCAATTTTCGTAAAGCAAAATATGTTATCCAAAACTACAGGTAATTTCCCACCACCCAAAATTGATTAACAAAAATCACGTCCGCCTGACGCATCCCACCCCGGGCTAATGGTCGGTGTGAAGGTGCTCCGAGATGAAGATCGTACACACGTGTATGTAACAAGCTTACCATAATCACGCACCTTATTATTTTTTATGTGACCCCACGGGAACACCGCTCTGAAGTCAACAGTCCCACAGAGTTCGTTCACAAACTTGCACGATCTTTTTTCTTCCAAATTATGCAACGCGTTCAAGAAATCGTCTTACCAAATCTGAAAGAGACTTGAAACGTGAGCGAACGCGTCTGATCGAAAAAACTCTTTATCAATTCTTGTTATTAACAATCGTAAAGATAATAACGATGTCACTACAACAGTGTAATCACTATTGTGATATGTGGAATTATTCAATCATATTTGTTTAACGGTTTAATAAAATCCGTTGTAAGTAATGATTAAGAAATTAGGATTAACAGTCTATTTTTTTGTTGCAGGTTTTCCCAAAAAGTTTTTGGTAGCTACTTCAGTACTAGTAATAATAGCAATGGTTGTGATGCCAAGCGAGGCGCGGTCGCTAGAACACAAGATTAGGCATGAGAGGCGGCAGCACGACGCGCTAGCACTAACCAAAGACATGAGGATGAAGCCCGACCCCCGCGTGGTGGAGCACAGGCGGCGGCTGCACAGGAAACAAACCGTCCTGCCACAAACCAAAGACACGCAAGGATTGACTAGACTACAAAAAAACATCCTCTCTGACCGTTTCAAGAACGCGACGAGAAAAATCATCAAAAAGTTGAAGAACACGAGGAGATTCTTCAACGAAGAGCGAAGAGTTCTCAACGAGACGCGCGAGTACAGGGATGGCATGCCAGACTGGCTGCCTACCATCAACTTCGTCGACATTCACTTCTTCAACTACAAAAAGCGCGGAGCGACCCTCTCTGAACGCAAAGTGAGTATCTTTTTGCACTGATTAATTATTCAGCTTACGTTTTTGCCGGGTTTGAAAGTAATCTATCATTAATTTAATAGATAGGTTTAAAGTATGCTCATAATAACATAATTTGAGGTGTAGACAATCTGTGACGTAAGAAGTGTCGAGTGTCGAATACCTTAGATTAGATTATTTCCGTTTTCATTTAACGAATGACCTCATTGATCTATCGACAAGTTTCAGCAAGTTAGGGTGAACCGAATCACTGTTCTAATTTAGAAACCAAATCAAATCGATAAAATGACGCAAGACGTCACAATGATTCGCAATATATTACAATGTTTGAAGTGATTTTTGTGAGGCTGACAGTGTAATTATTACAGCGCGATCACTCGCGTCAAGGGTGTGGTGGTCCAGCCCATCACTCTTTTTGCCCGTTCAATGTTTTTACGTTATTTTTAATTTATTTTTGCTTTATTTGAGACAAAGGATCCCGGGTACATTAGCCGTGCTCGAGGCTTCACCGTTGCAACTTAAATGAGGTTCCGACGATCCAAATTACATGTGGTCGGCCTTTGTACCGCGTTTATTTACTTCACGTTGTACTTAAGGGCAATAACTAGAAGTGCAAGCCCTTAATTTCGATAGCCGCTCTCGTTGGATAATCGGCTCAGGTTTATTAAGTGTTTTATAGTACTACATTACTAAGCTGTTTGGTCGAAATCACTTAATCCTGGGCTGATTAATCAGTTTCCAGTATGTTATTGCTGTAGCAGCTTTTAAACATCCGATTTTATTATTAAGTCATTAAAAGCTTTCTTGTCTTTATTTGATTTAATTAACTGTAAATGAAAACATCACGAATGGCGGGCCAAATAAAATTATCACCCTCTAATCTAGATGATGTTACGTTCGAAAAAAGATGACGCCGCCCACTATTCATTACCAATCAAAGTTGGCCCCCAATCATTGGTTCACTCACATTGTTAAAAACGCATCGGCCCAAAGCTAAGGGCTCAATTAATGCTGGCAATATATAAATCAGAGGCTTATGGTTAGCTCTTGTGGGAGCAGAGCAAACTAAGGAGCCAGTTAAATGTTTCAAGGAAATTTGCATAGATTGACACCGCATGATTTCGCTCCGCACACGCGATCCTAAAACCATGGCTCAACACGCATCCTACTCGTACATAGGTATCTTAGCACAACACCTTATAATTATGATAAAAATTGTATTCAGTTCATCGGTTGCCCGTACCGGTTTTGGTTCGTAAAATATAAAACACACAAGCAATATTTAACGAGCCTTCTATAAGCCTCTCTTTATTATTTACCGAACACACATCTGGAGTTCGAGACTTTCTGTTATGTATTCATATTGGTCACCCACTAATTAGTACACAAAAGTTAATGCGACGCGAGACAATAAGTGTGTGTGCATTCGGAGCGTCACATGTCCTTACACACTCGGCGACGATCGTGTCAGCGACTCGGAGACCAAATAATTTCCTAACTTAGCGGCCCGCAGACGAGCAGTGCACCAACCGATGAATATTAAATATTTCTTACCTATGTCTCGCCAGCCAGTCAATGTACGGCCACTTAACAAATTTAAATATTTGACATTGGGCAAAGGAAAGCGTTAGAATTCAAGTGATCTTTACGCTCCGGCTTAGTGGACATACGAACAATTTAAAAATTAAATACTGCTCAAATGAGACGTTAAAATGGAGGGCTCGAAGAAAGACTAATGTGGACACACGATTCATGTTGGTTTAATTCATTGGACCCTCCAAGTTCCCAGTTAAAGCTTTCGTGTGAAGAGCACTGTGAATAATTCCGAAGGATACTTTTAATTTGTAGTGGATTTGTTTCCACACAATTCTGCGAGTCATGGCGCGGCCGGTATTTTCAGTGTTTGAATAAAGGGCAGAAATTCCACAAGTTGGAACACGGTGCGCTTTCACAGAGACACGGGGCCGGGCTTTAGCGGTCGCTCGGTGCTAGTGTTTGTACAGTATTTACGATTTAACAAAACAACACGAAATGTTAAAAACACATTATTTGTCCAAGTGAGACGAATGTGAACTTACGATTCCGGAGTGGCGCGTTTGTCTGCGACACGTCTCGGAGGTTAAGCTCGCCTCTTTAAGGCAAATGTACGGCTTATTGTCGGGTTTTCAGGCTTTTAATACACGACCATATTTGCTCACACAGCCCGACGCTTTTATTATCGTTCGCTCCGACAATTTCTTCGGCGTCGCGCCTTCACAATAGTTGGGAAAACGCAACGGCGAGTACTCAATGCTTTTATGAACCGTAAAATATTAACGATTAATTTTAGAATCGATTGTTTATTGCCTTCTAAATACTCTAGGGATTAAATAAATTCTGTACATGGAGCCTGGTGTCCTATGATTTCATAAGATACTGTACCAAGGCTAGCCGAGCGCAATAATAATAAAATTTCAATTCGATATTTCCTGTTGGTATAATTTAGGAGCCAGACAAAAGTGCAGACTATCCAAATTAAAATAATATGTGACCTGAAAATATTCGCGGCTAGACAGCTGGTGAAGTGAATCACTCATTCATTCTGTCGAGTAGGTACGTTGGTAGAGGAAGCTGGTGACATACGAATCGACACAAACAAATGCCGAACGGCTCAGGTTCACGTTCCGGGAACAATGAGTGATGAGATGAGTTCATTCATTAGCTGCTAAGTGGAAGCAGGAAGAATCGCACGTTAATGTTAGTCACGGTACAAGTTTTACTTAATTTTCAATACATATTTTACGATTATTAACATCCATTTATTATATTGCATGTAAATCACATTTGAGTAATGTTACAGCGGCTAATAATTCTATTTTGTCATATCAATTAAGAATTAATTTCATTAAAATGACAATAGTTGTTCATTATTGAATGATGTGTGCAAAATATTTTTTTTATTACAAAACTTTAGTAAATGAACAAAAATATTAAATGCGTATCCCGGAAAGTCTTATTAAATAAGTCATTGATAAATAAAAATAGAAATAAATTAAACCACAGAGTGTATAATTAAAGATATTGTCACCAAGCCGCATAACTATTATTCATACATATGAACTTATTTCACATGAAAACAATGTTATAAAAATCGGCATCCAATTGACTGAGTAACGAATAAAATCACTAAAAGCCACCGTAGTGTAATTACAGCGAAAAAGACACATGAATGATGCTGATGGTAATGACAGCATTCAAATAATAACTGCAATAAATACAAATGGAAGAATATGTCGCATTTTTAAAGGACAATAATAAACGATCCGAGTACCGAGGTGAACCGGCTAGACTGGTACTGTAGTATATAGGTATCTACAGAGCTAAGTAAATGCATCATTGTATATAAAGAACGTGATCTGTCTAAGGGAGACCGTTTTTCCTGATCGTATTTTTGGAGTATTATTTTCATGAATTTTTTCCAAAAAAAAAAACATATTCAATAGTTTCGTTTCAAATAACTTAGGGAGAGGAGCTGTTTAGTCAAAAATTGTTTAAGAATAGAGATAGACGTTATAACGAAATTTATCATATCACAATCAAATTCGCTGAAAATGAATTCCAATCATGTAAGAAGGCTATCCAAACTTAAAGAATCAATATTAGTCATGCTTATGCAATTTACAATGAAATAACTAGACTAGAAAATGTTGATGTATTCGGTTGATAAAACCTGGTCGTTGATAATCAACAACGTGTCTCAACGACGCCCACTTGTATTGGTATGTGGCACTGAACTACTTGACAAAAGCTTCTTCAACTTAACTCCAAAGTAACTAACAAGCCTACTTCATATGTCAATTCACAAAATCGAATTAAATTATGTATATTCAGGAACAAAGTTAGAATTTTAGCTTTAAATATTTGTTCAAATCTAAATTACAATTCCCAGGAATATAAACATAATCATAATAATCTAGAATTCCAACCTTTACCAATAAACTGTGAATGTCATGTAATGGCAACACTCGATTATGTCATTCAACTACAGCTACCAAGTTTATTACAATACTTTACGTAATTATTTAAAGTAACATACAATTACAAAATGATTTATTGCAGCTCAAAATAAACGTTTGATGCAATACTCAGGAACGCCATTGTTTGCAACCACAATCTTATTAGTATCTTGTACAATATTGACAATATGAGGACGTAAAAATCTAATTTGGTCGTCGCCGCCATTAAGTTTAGGATCAAACTAAATAAAAGTACTGCAAACTTATGTTCGTGCCATGTTTTTAAACTAAGCCTTCCATTTGAAAACAAAATCACCATTAAAGGTGGTAGGTACACGGCTAATAATTGAAAATAATCCTTAAAAGACAATATGATACTTTGAATTTCAAATCGCTAACGGCCCAACCGTATTTTACGCTTTAGTATTGTCTTCTCATAAAGAAAATGGCGATCCAACGAGAGCTCAAAGTTATAAACACAGGACCGAGTCGTGCCGCGTATAATAATCACCTAGAAAGCACCATTAAAGTGATTGTTAAGTAAAATTTCGTTTAAATACTGGTGAAGTATAAATACATTTTGAAAACGATTGTAGTGTTAATAGCGACATTTGAATAGTCATACCGATCACAAATGCCCACGGCACCGCAGCCTCGACACAAATTTGCCGCGACGTAAACTATCCTCGATATGACGCGCTTAATTCACACATAAGCTTCTTCGCACTGTGACCCTTTTAATAGACAGTCGGACAGCTGTAAGAGTTTATATCTAAGTATATGTTATCTCTATTAATTTTAAGTTTACTCGTAATTTAATCACGATTTAAACAGTAATGGTACACGTATTTGGGATCCAAATTTTACCATAATTCCCCAAGGCACATCATTGGTGCCACTTATAAATAATAGAACAGTAAAGGTATTTCTAATGATAGCATTATAACTGATTAACCCACAACACTACGATAAAAAAGATTTAACCTTCATTACGTCGATATTGTGTGATGTAAGCACGATGACGTTTGGGTATAATAGTGGCAAGACAATGAACGTAGTTATCAATGACCGTTATATCAGGGATTTCATTCATTGATATCATTTGTAAATTCCAATTAGCTAGATCATTAATTGTACACATCATTAACAGCGAACAAAACGGATGTTAATTAATCAATATACTAAATACCTGTTTCTTTTTGTTACAGTTTGCGTATCTGATGCCGAAGCTGTACAAGTCTCTTGTGGAATACCAGGAGATCTTCAAACGACTCTACAATGTTGAAGTTGAATTCTCCGACGATCCCTTCTTCGTCTACAACAAAACCCGTCATGAGTTAATAGGGAAAACTCTTCAGAGATTATACAGCACCATAGCTGAAGTAAGAGAAAATATGGCAACTGTAGATGTACCAGTGCCTCAGGTTAGCCAAAGCAAAGACCTGCAAGAACTAGAAATGAAGGTTGACGCACCACGGTGTCTCAAGAACGACTACATAGCGTTCAGAGCATACGGCAACCTTCTCAACAACTGGTACTCCGAGTTCAGATGTCCTCGGGGCAAGAAGGTCATCACCAGCAACACGCGGTGCCGTGACTACGAAGCCAAGCTAAAAGAAAAGAAAGATAAAAGATATAAGAACACGGAAAGATAGAATTTAATATTATGTTTATTCAGTATTGTGACGTAACTTAATCTTCGCTTCGACTAATTATTTATTTAATTTACAATCGGTATAGTCCCTGTTGTACTTATTTATTGGTAGGTCTGTAAGCGCTCGCGCACGCTCTCTAACACGACAGATGTTGGTTGTATTCGAAGTGCTTGACGAAACAATGTTTTGTTGATTAAGTATTGGGTACTTTCTCTGTGATATTTAGTATTCTGTAGATATTAATCATTAATTTATTGAAAGTTTTAGTTTGTAAGCCTTTCTGTTCAGTTCCTTTGTACTTAACTGTTATATTTTTCTGTTTCTCGTTGCGACGAAACTTTATTTATAAATTTATTTTAATTTATTGAATTTTAACTGTCAGTATTTATTTAATTTATACTAATCTCTTTATTACTATTTGATGGAATCTGATTTCTATGCAGTGCATTAACAAATTTTACTTAATATCTCTCTTATGAATGTATCTCGAGTATTATTAGCAGGTAAAACGTGCCGTTTTAGCCAAGAAAGACTTTTAGCCTTATATGTTAAGTTGCTTATTTATGTAATAAGTAAATTATACATAAGTTTGTATAGAAATGTGCCGTTAGATGTTAGTGAATTAATGAACTGAATACCATGTGAATATTACCTATGTTTTATATACAAGTTGCATAATTTTCCAATGCAAATTTTCTTACTGCATGTGAAATATAAGTACATGATTTAAATAATAAAATGAAATAAATGGATTCAATCTCGTAAGCTTGTGTTTACTTCAACTTTCACCTTACACACTACCTGAGGAAATGAAAACTACACGCTCACACACACATTAGGAGAATATGTAAAATACTCGTAATGCTATTTCCAGATATGGCACATCATTTGACAAATAATATGTAACAATTGAGCGCAGTGTAATAGATTAGAGAACACAATACCAAAGAGATTTAAGACTTATAGAGCGGACATTGAGAATATTTTCTTACAAAAGTTTTGATTCCGAACATTTTCGATTTCAACACACGAATAGGGATGGCAAGCGCGTTACACTAGACAGAACGATTTGTTATCAAGAAGAAACAAGTATTGGATTACGATTTTCTTCGTCTTATGTTATCAGCATTCGTAAATATTTGAAAGTATCTGTACAATAGAAACTAGCATGCTTGAAAATGAATTTTCTGATCACAGAAGTATACAGAAGAATCTACTTATTCTCTAGAACTATATCCTATAATCAATTCTAATGGGTGCTTAAAGGAGATTTAAGACACCACAAAGTCGAAGTCAATGTCAAAGGAAATGTCACAGAAAATATGAAATGTCCACAGTGCCACTTTAAAGCAAAATGACACAAGTCACTTTCAACGCTTTGGAATGGGCAACTACAGTACTTTCACGTGTGCCTTGTGACTTAAACTTAAGCTTCATCATTTTGTTTTTTGACATCAAAAGCGCCTCTAACGGTCTAATTGAAATCAATGCTTTGAGTTTGAGTTTAAGTGACACAGAACATGTGGTCTTATAACGTCGGCAAACAGAAGGTTATTAGTAGCATCGTTTTTCCAGTATATGAATGATGGAGGATGAATGTCCCCAGGCCCGCAACCAAACTGCAGGCACTACTCTATTTTTATCAAGACTTGAAAATTTGTAAAAAAATAAATAAAAGTGCCAGTGATAAAAAAAGTCTTTAAGGGACCTGAAAGAAGTTCGACTGCAACATTGGTCGAGTGGTGGTAAACGCGATTGCTGCGCAACCCTGGGTTTTCCCGACCCGGTAAAAGCAATTTTACTGGGTTTTCTATTAAGAATTTCTTAGTGCAGCCACAGAGTCGTCATTTTCACCCGGATTGATAGCAATGGGTTGGGGAAACGTGGATGTACTATTAATTAAGTACACTCCTCTCTAACCATTCCGGAATTATAATAGACGTATAGTGTGTCCTTACGTAAAAGAAGTGAGCTCCCACGGTGTTAAAAAAATTATAAGGCAAAATTGTCTAGAAAACTAAATTAACCCACAGGAAAATAAATCTTAATCGATATCCTACAGGAAATGGTTATAATAAAACTAGAGGTTATAGTTACTGTAACTAAACTTTAATGACTAATATATTAATACTAATATATAAGACATAACCTTTACAAACAGCCTAACTTGTACCTTAACGTAAATTATGTAGTTATAAGCTCATAATTCGTCTCTAATCACAAGTATTTACCTAAATGTTTTCAAGAATCTATGAGACATACATTTTTGATGCCTCTATATGGCAAGAATGTTTAAGGTTCTGTATGTACTTCGTGAATAGATCGTGCTTGATATTTGCATTTGGAAGATGTCGCTGTTTTAGGTAATAATCGTTTGGGACTAACATGCTGCCTGCGACTTCGTGAGTGTTAATTTCATTCTCCTTATTTCTACAATGTTCAACAACCCATTTTACTCCTTACTAATAGATAAAAAATAGTTAATTTTGTTCTTCAAGTCTAGTCTAGTCTATTCCTATCTTCAAACTAGATTCCGTCACAAACGCAAAATCATCCCATTTTCCTGTTCCATTTTGTTTTGGGGTAAGCCAAAAATAATAGAATGCCAAAAGCTACGATCTTTATACAGGGTGTAAACGAACTCTTCACGAAGTCATAAACCATGCATTCTGAACCAGGGGCGTAGCTACCGCCGTATCTGCCGTATCAATTATACGCCCCCCCCGGGCCACGGAGGCCCCTCACTATTGTCCATAGAGGCAGAAATTTTAGAAAAACTAAAATCATCATCAGCCAATTCAGCTATAAATGATTTAATAAATCAGTTTGCCGAAAAAAGGCAAGGGGAGAGAATATTTAAAACTTGATTTTTATTTGTAAAATGGTTAAATTATGTTATGATAAATAAATATTTCTTTTCACAAGCCTCCAAACATTTTTTTATATGGGGCCCCGACAAGGCACGCTACGCCACTCTTCTGAACATCAAACTAAGTAAATCAAGACAATAAAAAAAAACAGAAAATCAAATCTTCTTCCTTACAACCTTTTACACAATGAATAGGTACTGCTTTCGTCTCACTGTAACAGACATACCAAATTACTTTTACATATTACTAAATATTATGGATTCAATAAATTTTCAGTAGGTGCCTAAGTTACTTAAAAATACCTACCTAGAAATATTGTTTTGGACCATGGTAATAGATAAGTGATTTGCAGTTAAATGAGTGGAACTAAATGGATATGACACCAATACTAATAATTAGTTTTATCTTTATGATAAATTTAACATCATAATTTACAAGTTGCTAAGAGTTTAATATGCGGACTTTGTTGCCCATTCCTCTCCATAAAGATCAACGTTATGGGATGAGCAACTGCAGTACTTTCACAAATTATTATGCCTTGTGACCGGGACTGCAGCTTTATCATTTTGTTTTTTGACATTCAAAAGTGCCTGTGATGGTCCAATTGAAATAAAAACTTCAGTTTGAGTTTGCGAAGAGGTAGAAGTGACACATAACATGTGGTTGTGGATTTCCGGGGTTGCGGGTTATTCGAAAGACATACCGCGGGCCCGGAACATAAAGGGCAATAGAAGGAATATGGGTGGGTTTTTAGTCAGTACAAGTCTTACACTCCCACCCCCCGCGAATAGCCCAGGTGAAGTTATTTGATAGTTCCCATCCGTAAAAAAAAAGAATTCTGTTTTTCGAGTGGATCTCATAAGGATCCAATGTTCTCATAAATCTATTAAAATTAATCATAAATTTCATTGAATCAGCTGGCGGAGATTGTTTATAAGCAATAGTTATGTATGAGCAGTTTAACTGCTCATCCAAAAAATAAGCGACTACAGCGTCCTCTACAGAGAAACTATTAAACTTCACTTAGTAGTTCTGCTATTCGCTACTAGATGGCGGTAAATGCATTTCCTAACAGCGCCATCTTTCTTCACACTAGTACACTACTTGAATCAACTCATTTCTAAACTAGTACCAATCTAAACTAAGAGGTGTCGCTACACCCAAAATTGTAAACTTCAACTATGGTAATCTTCACCAAAATAATTAGCGCTTTATGTATCAAATGAAACATAAAAAATCTGCTTTCCGCTAGAACAAAATTGGATGAGCAGTTAAACTGCTCATCCAAAAAACAAGCGACGACAGCGCCCTCTACAGAGAAAATATTAAACTTAACTTAGTAGTTCTGCTACTCGCTACTAGATGGCAGATAAAGCATTTCTTAACAGCGCCATCTTTCTTCACACTAGTACACTACTTGAATCAACTCATTTCTGAACTAGTACCAATTTAAACTAATAGGTGTCGCTGCACCCAAAATTGTAAACTTCAACTCTGGCAATCTTCATTAAAATAATTAGCGCTTTATGTATCAAATGAAACATAAAAAATCTGCTTTCCGCTAAAACAAATATTGAAAATTACGCTCATTTAATAGTTCATTATCAACTTAATAGATGGTGCGATGGTGGTCTCTTGATCTCGGTGAAGGCAGTAAAAATTGCTAAACACACTAAATTGCATTATTTTATTATTTTTTCTGGTAGGAAGCTTCGCATACAGGTACAAAATTATTGATCTTATGCATATCACGTAGTTAATGTTGGTGACTTGTGTCCTGTGGCTGGGAACTTAAGGATGCAGCCTTTTTTAATTCTTTCGTAATGCCTTTGCCCACACCTGGGCAAAGGCCTCCTCCTATTCTTTCACGTATCCTTGAGTCACGTTTCCGTGTCTACTGAGACCCCATCTAGCTGTCTCACTAACAGCTTTATGAACTAATTTGCGTTCTGAAGCAGAGTGTGGTGTTTCTCATGCGCTTATTTATTTTAATATTCAATATGCTGCGCTCTATCAGTCGTTAACTTAAGAGTTTCAAAAAAAGTTCAAACTTAAGAATTTGAACTTTTGGATATTGGTCACAACTAAGTCTTAGTCTGACACCATGCTGTGTTGACGGCGCGTTCGTCTTCTACGCATGGGTCAAAGAAATGCCAACAAACCAGAGGGGCCTGGCAGGGTTGCTTCAAAGAACACAGAGGGTGAAAGAGGGAACGTGGATGGGTTTTAGCCAGTAAAAGTCGGTCCCTCCCGCTCAGCCAAGACTGAGAGCAGTTATTTGCTGATCTCAGACCAAAAAAAAATATCTGTCACGATATGTCAGAATACACTGTCCTTCTTGAACATAGTTTATTTGAAATGTTGGTCATGAGTGCTTAGTTTTTAACAGGTATCTTTAGTCCAACCTCAAGGTTTGCTTTGCACAGTTCTTGTAGTATTTTGCTAGTGCCAAAGCTAATGAAGAGAAGGGTACAATATCATTAACGTAGCGTAGATTCGTCAATTTCACCTCACCGTAACAGATATCACCCTCTTGAAGAAGGTGTATGTTGAGTGTGGGTGTATGTTCAAGAAACTTCCAGCCATAATAAAATATTTATTAACTATCATTTTATTATATACATTTTTCATAATATATATATTTTTTTTATTTTATCAGCCTCAAGCGAAACTGAAGTGTGCTGAGCATTTACTGACTTCGTCTAATCTTTCAATTACATTAAATCATCACGTTTCGAAACATCTTACACAATACATCCACTGAACACAAATGAAAAATCAAAAACATGTATTGAGTGTCGTTGTTACCTACTGTTTTAACCCACAGCATAGATGCTGTACTGTTTTAACCCACAGCATAGATGCTGTGGGTTAAAACAGTAGGTAACAACGACACTCAATACATGTTTTTGATTTTTACCTAGAGGTAACAACAATAAAAACCAGGTTCTTTGCTCTCAATAGTGTAATTCAAAATAATAAAAGGCTATGGTTCAGCTCATCTAAAAGCCGAAGAATTGAAAAACTCAAAGGTTCCATGGTCTTATGTTCGCGCGGCTGCTGCAGGTTTTCCATAACTCAAACCGCGTAAACACAATAACCTTACTAGTATACATGTGTTACCGGGCACTTTGATAGGGTTTCTCAACTCTTCCCGTTACCTGAAACCTGGCCCATTTTTGGGGCAAAGAGAGCATCGCCATCCAACATGGCTAATTGGCTATGCTGCCTTCTTGCCGCTTTTTCTATTGGCAGCTATGTGAACGAATTTTGTTGTCATTTTCTCATCATTATGAATAACATTTAGTACGGGAGTCACCATGAATTCGTGAAATAAATTATCTATTACGCGTGTTACGCGTACTTAAATGTATGGAGTCGGTGCATTCTTTTCGTGATTCTGTTATATACAATGTATTTTCAAATTAGTCAATCACAATAAATGTTGTTTGGAAAACGCTGGCAGTAGATGGTTGTCCAGCGGTGAAGAGCGTGCAGCGTAGCAGTGGCGATTTGTCTAGAATTTACTTTGATTTTTAAACTAGCTTCCGCTCGCGACTTCGTCCGCGTGGCATAGTTACTTTGGGCTAACGCTAACTTTAACCCGCGTGATGATCGAAAAGAAATATCTTTCTCTCCTCTTTCCTTCCCCCTTTCTTCCCCTTGCCTCACTTTTGTTTATTTAGCCTATGTCCGTCTCCAGGGTCCCAACTATCTCTGCACATTTCAACAAAATCGGTTTAGCCATTTAGGCGTGGAGACGTAACAAACAAAGTCACGCATGACAAATAAAATGTCAGCATTATTTTGACCATTCAAAACCCTGTAACAAAATTGCTTGTAGCACAGTAAATCATCGACCTTCATAGACCACACGCGGTCACAGTTCGTTGGTCGGCTTCCTACGCGTGTTGCAAGCTGGTGGCCAAACACTCAGTAAAGCGGATTATGGTCATTTACTGCATCGCTGAAATATCATCGTTTTGTTTAGATTCTGTCTGAGGGATCCTTAGACTCTTGGGCCAACAGCTGCGTGGACCGAACCTTGTCTTGACAATAAATGGCTGATCTCCTAATGTCTATCGTTTGATCTAGGGGTACCTTGCTGAACTCCCAGATCAGACAGTCTTATTGAACTTTTTTTTTATTCAAATCAAAATCTTTTGAACCTTCGAAACGTTGACAACAATAAAATGAAACTACAGTCCCAGTGACTAGGGATAATAAATGTGAAAGTACTGTAGTTGCCCATTCCAAAGCGTAGATCTCTATGGAAAAGAATGGGCAAGAAACTCCATTGACACTCTTTTAAATCAGAATATTGTGACAAAACCTTGGTTACATCGTTTTCTTTTTAATTTCTCATTGGTAACCCGAAGTAACGTGACAATAATATTGGGTATTGTCAACTGGTACCCCACTGGTATCAATGTCATTTATTAATTAATAATTATGAATTAATTAATTATGTATTTCAAATAAATATTTGCAGAAATTTGAATTTTGCTGTCTAATAACAGCCACAACCCCTGTAGTATCGTTGTTCATAACCCGGTTATCACCGTGTAAAGTAAGTATTACGAACAGTTTATTGTGATGTGGCTGGTACCTTGGTAAGCTAGATTCATTCGTTTTGTATTGCAGAAACAGCTGCAGCTGTTCTGAAATTTTAATCATCTATGCTTGAGCCCTTTGGGGTTCCGAGTGCCCATCTAGTATTTCCAGATATCGCAAAGCCGTTGGTCGACTCTTCTCGTGAGAGGAGGGCAGCCCTTTTTAAAAAATCTAAATATTTTTATTTCACATAGGCCTACATGGGCACTTATAAAATGACGAGAAAAGGTGCACGGTTCGGATTGGTCATTTCCTATGGAGAAGAACCGGCAAGAAACTCAAAGTATTGTCCTAAAAATTAGCATAGCATATAGCCATTCAACGTGGTAATGTTGCAAGCCTTCTGGGCACTTTTACTGTTAAGAACAATTGTTTTGGCGCCCTGTAATTATTTTGCCATTTTTATTTTTGTACATATTTTATTTCGTTTATTTATTTTTACATATTTAATATTAAAAAAACAAAAACAGTTGAAATGCAGCCCACCGGTGTCCGAAACAGGGTCCAAGTTACGAGAAGTCTAGAGAAAGAAACCATCTATTTTTGCATATTTTATTATTCCGTTTACACATATTTCTTATAAAATAATACAAAAAACATTTAAAAATACAAAAAAAAAATTATGTCTATTTGTAGTTCCTATTTAAATAATATGTTCCTATTAATATTATAAACGCGAAAATTTGTCATGCATCTTTGTTACTCCTTCAACAAAAACTACGGAATGGATTTAATTGAAACTTTACAATAATATAGCTTACATCAGGGGTCGGCAACCTCTTGGCAAGCAAGGGCCACAAGGTGACAAAATCATCTTAAGGCGGGCCGCAGTTATTATACTCATAATAATTGGTCATATTCCATAAAAAAAATATGTCATTAAAAATTTTTAAAACATAAGGAATTTAATTCGTAGACGTAATACTTACATTATGTTTGTTTGGGCTTTATAGCTATAAAACAAGAGAAAAATAAAGAAATGCAAACTACAAGCTACCTTCCTAAACAGGAAACCGATTTCACAAAAATTTTAATGTGATGTCTGAGGTTGCATTTGAGAGGCGGTAGGGCGGTGGAGGTATTTCGTGTATGTTAGCAGTCATATTTGTCGTGGCAAATCGTAGAATAGCTCTTTTTTGCAGATGGGAAATCATCAAGTTACTTATCCCGGTCTGGGTGTAGCTCGGGGAAGTGTTAGACTTGTACTGACTAAAACCCACCCATGTTTCTTCTATTGCCCTTTATGTCCGGGGCCGCGGTATCTATTTCAAACGGGTTGTTTGAAATAGACACCGCAGCCCCGCAGGCAGTGGCAAGCCCTGCAGGCAGTGGCAAGCCCTGCAGGCAGTGGCCCTGGCAGGTCCATCTGCTTTGCTGACATCTTTATGAGGCGCGCGTGGAAAACTAACGCGCCATCAACACCGCCTGTCGTCAATAGACGGACGGACGGTGAGCTACCCATTGCTCACCGTCCACAGGCCCGCATCTACGGTGGCCGGAAGTCGTCTCGAGGCGCCCGGCGCCCGGGGCGTCTCCCGCGGAGGCTGGGTTGGCTAGATGTTCTCTCCCTCAAACGCCCGGCCACCTCCTTTGCTAGCATTACTGCTTCGCAGAAAGAGGTGACCGCTTCTCATTCCCTCTTGCTCCGGACCATAGCCTGAGCCAGGGCCGGACGCGAGAGATCGCCTCTAGGGTCCGCCCAAGCTGGGCAGACCGCCACTGTGTGCTCCACCGTGTCCTCCGGGCGATCGTCACAATGGTGACACCCGGACGTTTCCTCCCACCTGATTATGTGCAGGAACCTCCCGAAACTTCCGTGTCCGGTGAGGACCTGCGTCAGGCGGTAGGTGAGGACGCCATGGCACCTCTCCAGCCACTCCTCAAAGCGGGGACATACCGCCACTATGGTGACGTGCCCTGCACGGGGTTGCGACAGTCGCTCTCTCCATGCCACCATGAGATCGCACCGGAGGTCTGTCCGCTCGACGGCAAGATTCCACCCGATGTAGTGCCTCCGCTCGCCATTCGTACTGGCTCGCGAGGGCTATCGCCTCCAGATCTCACTGTGGCAATCCGACAAGAATGCTCGCCGCCTCCTTGGAGATCGTGCGGTAACCCCGGATTATCCTAATGGCTACCACCTTTTGGAACGCGTTCAGGTAGTGGGCGGCGAACCGCCCTAATTAACGTGCCATGGACCGCACGACTCCGGGTCTACGGCAGGAGGCGTTTGGCCCCCTCAGATTGGGCAGGAGCCGCATGAAAGCAGCCCTAGCCCGCTCGAGTTTCTGAGCCAAACGTCAGAAATGCTCCACGAAAATCCCCCGGCTGTTGAGAACGATTCTCAGAAACTTCATAGTTGACCCGACACCGATGCAGGCACTGCAGCCCTCGTCGTGAGGGCTCTTACGCAAATGATGGCGTCCACCGTCGAGCGCCCCCGCGGAAACTATACTGGTGCTCCGCAAGAACCGGCCCCGTCCCCACAAAATGCCCGACGAGGCGGTTTGCAATTACTCTTTCAAAGAGCTTTCAAAGACCCAGGCTTTGCCGTGCAAGCCATTGGGTCCCGGGGTGGTATTTTTGGCCAAAGAATAGTGCTCAAATGCTCATCTGTAAGACGAGAAGCATATTTATTTTTTCTATAATTGTCAATTGAAAAATTGTAATGAACTGCTTGGCAAACTTTTACATTTCGTCAAAATCAAATGGCATTTAACAAGATCATTGGATTCACAATACAAAGACACATTTCAAAGTGTTGCCGAGTGATTGATTTTGAAAATAATTATTACTTATTTACAAAACATTCACGGGCCGCAAGGACACGTCCGCGGGCCGCATGCGGCCCGCGGGCCGCGGGTTGCCGACCCCTGGCTTACATGATTATCTTAAATAGTTTTAGATTATTTACATTTTACAAGAGGCAATTTATAAAAAAAAAAAACAATATGGGTGTAACGCAACGCATATAAAAACTAACGAGTGTCTAGACTTAGTTTTTGATTCTGAAACACCTATAACTATAAAACTGAGCATTAGTAATTGCTTAACAGTTAGGATACTATTGATACTTAAGTGGCCGTTAAGATCAAACTATAACTCAACTAATTTCTATGGTCAATTCAGAAAGTGTTAGTGCCTCTGTTAGTTAGGCCTTGTAGAAATAATACGTAAGAAAAAGTAACTGCATACTAAAGGCCTAACACTAGTGTGATAAGTTAACATAAAGTAAATACCTCAAATTTTGGAATCTAAATTACAAATATTTTGTAGCATTTTAATTAAATTCAATTTAATAAATAAATTCTTATGTGCAACGGGAATTCTAAAACTGACACATTTATGTAAAGTTTACATGGCGCACTCATTCTAAGACCTTTTCCTAACGGCCTAGGCTAGAAAAGAAAACACTAACTGTTTACATTTTTAAATATTTTCTTTCAAAAATATATAAAACATATAATAATAAATTATTATTGACCTACGTGTAGGAAACCCAATATCGGTCCCCAAGTAAAACCCGGTTTTTTCTAGGGTTTTACCTGCCTACCCACAGGTTACAGCTATAGAAATAAACTTATTGTCTTATAGAACGTTAGTCTGTTTTTGCATGCAAAACCCACCCTAAATCTGAAATAGTTTGGAACAATGTTTGACTAGATAGTGTTGGAACGAAGTTCCTTATCGCGCGTTGTGAAAGGGGGCTAGACGGAAAAAATTCTTACGAAAAGTTGTCACGACACTTTTTGCCATAGTAAAGCGCCATTTACATGATGCAAGTTTGTTGCCTGTTGCATACAATAAAATTGAAGCAATAAATTACTTGCATGGTCTAAACAGAACGTACGATTTTGATCTATTGCGCAAGTTTTGCTTGACAAAACTTTCTTAGTGTAAACAGCACATACAGTTCAATTTTTTTACTTTTATCCTCGTGTAAACAGTTGCGTACAATTCTTGTAGGGCAATTATTGCACTTCATTTATTGCATACAATAATGGCACTTGAATGTTCAAGAAAATTGTATCGTCTAAATGAGGCTTTAGCTATTGTAAGCTGTGCGGCGACGCATGTTTCTCTGTCTGTCTCTCTCTCTTTCTTATAGAAAGCAAGCCAGATATTTTCATTTCTATAGGAACTTCGTTCCATTCGGGTGTCCCTTGACACCTCTAATTTTATTTTTTATTTAGTTTGAATTGTTCCAATCAAACGCCTCGCCCCATTTATTCCACTTCCCTCAATTTTGTGTTTCCTGTCATCAATGTAGGAGGGCAAAGGCACCCCGCCTTCTCAGCTTCACTCGTCCAGTAATCTCAGGTATCCTGTCTTGCGATATATGATGGACTCCACAGCTATCGTATCCGACGGCACATGCGACATGACACGGTCATTAGATATTTGGGTCCTTATTTTTTTTTTTTCGGGTGGGAAATCATCCAATGACTTCCCCCGCTCTGGGCGGAGCGGGAGGGCATGTCAGACTTGTACTGACTAAAACCCACCCATGTTTCTTCTATTGCCCTTTACGTTCCGAGGCCGCGGTATCTCTTTCGAACAACCCGCAACCCCGGCAGGCGGAGGCTCTGGCAAGCCCCTCTGCTTTGCTGACTCTCTTTGAGGCGCGCGTGAAACACGAACGCGCCGTCGACACGGCCTGTCGTCAATCGACGGACGGACGGTGAACTACCCAATGCTCACCGCCCACAGGCCCGCATCTACGGTGGCCGGGAGTCGTCTCGCGGTGCCCGGCACCATGGGCATCTCCCGCGGCGGCTGGGTTGGGCAGATGTTCTCTCCCTCAAACGCCCGGCCACCTCCTTTGCTAGCATTACTGCTTCGCAGAAGGTGGTGACCGCTTCCCATTCCCTCTCGCTCCGGACCATGGCGTGAACCAGGGCCGGACGCGAGAGATCGCCGCCGCCGATCGCCTCTACGAGGGCACGGCGGTGCTCCGCCCACGCTGGGCAGATCGCCACTGTGTGCTCCACCGTGTCCTCCGGGCGATCGTCACAATGGTGAAACCCGGGCGCGGCCTCCCGCCCGATGATGTGCAGGAACCTCCCGAAACTTCCGTGTCCGGTGAGGACCTGCGTCAGGCGATAGGTGAGGACGCCATGACGCTTCTCCAGCCACTCCTCAAAGAGGGGACTTACAGCCACTATTGTGGCGTGCCCTGCACGGGGTTGCGACAGTCGCTCTCTCCATGCCACTATGAGATCGCACCGGAGAGATCTCCGGTGCGATATCATGCCCGCCGAGCGGCAACTTGCCGCGGCAGCGGATTTTCCCCCCGGTGTAGTGCCTCCGCGCGCCACTCAAACAGGCGCGCGAGGACTATCGCCTCCAGATCCCACGGTGGCAGTCCGGCAAGGAGGCTTGCTGCCTCACCGGAGATCGTGCGGTAGCCCCGGATAAGCCGTACCGGCCACCACCTTTTGGGGCGCGTTCAGGTAGTGGGCAGCGCGCCGCCCTAAAGAACGCGCCCATACCGGGGCCCCGTAAAGGGCCATGGACCGCACGACTCCGGCATAGAGCCTACGGCAGGAGGCGTTTGGCCCCTTAAGATTGGGCAGGAGCCGCTTGAAAGCAGCCCCCGTCCGCTCGAGCTTGGGAGCCAAACGTCGGAAGTGTTCGACGAAGTTCCACCGGCTGTCTAGGACGATTCCCAGGTACTTCATCGTCGACCCGACGCCGATGCGAACCCCTCCTACCGTCAACTGGGATCCCGACGGTGGCGTGTTTCCGCGGCCATGAAATACCATGGCCTCGGATTTGTGCAAGGCCACTTCGAGACCCAGTAGCCGGATGCTCTCCGCGCATTGAGCAAAATTCATTGTAAAAATAATTTGGAGCCTAGTCTGAGTTTTTGCGGTACATTTAATATTTCAAAATACTTTTAACAATATAACACTGGTTCCAGAGAAAGGAACCTCCTTTCAATTGAAGCCGTGTCTAGGAGTACCATTTTCTGAAACAAACCCTTGATCCAGCTGCCTGTCGAGGCTCTTGTTAATTAAGCCATTGGTAGAAACGACTATCGGTACAATGATCGCTGAGACCACATCCCACATGTCGATAACCTCGCGAGCCAAGTCATTTCATCCCAATTCCTAGGTCTCAGGCGCTTTCATTTATTGCTGTTTGGGAGGTATTGAGTAGTTGTTTTAACCCATAGCCGTTCCGACCATACGATATGATAATCAGGTATTATATACCTGCCTACAATAATTTCCAATAATAATAGGTGGTTGAGGACCTACACCACCTATTGATGGAATGTGTCCAGATTGAATCGGTACGGTCCCTGAATTTAAACAGAACTGTTGTAGGCATAGGGTCCCACGTGATCCTATCCCAACCAAATGATGACGCTGTGAAGGATCTCTTCAATTTCATGGTCCACGTTATTAGAAAGTTTGGCAATTGTTTAGGATATTATGGGGATACTGTGTGTAAAAGTCCCTATAATTAAATAAAAAAAGAAAAAGGACAATTTCCAACACCATCAATTAATCAAAAAACTAAAATTCCACACAGCAAAAAACAACTTACGCTGCGCCTATTTCTAAGTAACACTATTATTATTCATCAGCCACTTATCCATGAAAACCAGGTTAATAGCATTATTTTTTTCTCAAATACTTGAAACGCTCTGTTTGTGACGTGTCAGAGTAGCTATTAGAGGTGTTATTATAATAGTACTAACAAAGTACCTTGATGATCTTATGATTTATGACAATCACATAATATTTATATATATATATATATACAGTTGAGACAAATAATAATTTGTGCCTACGTTCGTAACTGGAGTTCACGTTATACTTGAGCAACCAAGCTCTCCATCATCTGCTTTGTCTAGTCTAGTAATCTTACCGGATGTCAGTATTTCACAAGAAGCGACTGCCTATCTGACCTCCTCAACCCAGTTAGTACTGGGTCATACTATTCCCCTTTTTTTGTAGATGGGAAATCTTCAAATATTTTTCCCCGCTTTGGGCGGAATAGGGGGGAGTGTCAGACTTTTACTGGATAAAACCCACCCATATTCCATCTTTTGCTCTTTTTGTTCCAGGGCCGCGGTATCTCTTTCGAACAACCCGCAACTGCTAACCCTGCTTTGGTCCCATCTCTTAGAGGCGTACGTCTAGCGTTTGTGTGGCATACTATACACCTTGATAAGATTGGTTGTCAGACTTTCGGGACACTACCTGTAACGACTGTCAAAGACCTACAAATGACAGCCGGTACCAACAGCTTAACGTGCTTTCCGAGGCACGGAGGAAACTCGGTATGTAACAAGTGGGCCATAAATCCATACGAAAACCAACCTTGGCAAGCGCGGCTTAACCTAAAGATCAACCGAGCGGCCGCTATTATTTAGCTACGAGCTTCTCTCTGCTCTAGGCGACCAAACTCGAGATATTGATTATTAAATCACACACACTTACTCAGTGACACGCACCCTCTCACAACACACCATCATACACTTTATATTTCAAATGATTGTGATATTTTTTTTATTTAATCTGTTCAAGACATTGGTATTTGTTTTTCTTCTTTTTTCATTACAGTGTTGATAATAGCACAGATAATATAATACTAACGGTAATAGTAAAAGCACGTAGCTTGGTAAATTGGCTGCCTCAAGGCATCCAAACACAGTTTTTTTTTTGGGGTGGGAAATCATCAAATGACTTCCCCCGTTCTGGGCGGAGCGGTGGGGAGTGCCAGACTTGTACTGACTAAAACCCACCCATGTTCCTTCTATTGCCCTTTACGTTCCGGGCCGCGGTATCTCTTTCGAACAACCCGCAACCCCGGCAGTCCAAGCACAGCTGTGTTTGGACTGCCGGGGTTGCGGGGTTGCTTGTTTTACTGCTAATTATTAAACCACGTGATTACACGGTACTTCTCACTAATGCACTAATGCACTGTTACCACACACTAACGCACTAATGGACAATAATACAAGTCGGTGTCAATAATCCTTATAAGGTCAAGAACACACTTGGTATTTGCACCTTTTCAAATAACAAACCCATAAGCTGCTGCCCTGGCAAGTCAGCCTTGACCCCGGTGACCTTGAAAAAAACAAAGATCCCAAAATTCTTAACAGATCGTAAAACGACGTCCTTCTGGGATTATCTTTACGACAACCTAAATTTTGATTCAAATTGATATTGCCGTGCATTAAATTTTGAAGCAATAAAAAATAAGACGATGCTTATAATATTGTTGTAGAGAATAATGAAAAAATATGGACGTGTGTGTTAAGGAAACTTAGGATTTTATAATACATACAAATCTGATTCAGACAGATTGGGACAAATCAACATATTAAATCAATGAATACATCAACATCAATATAATTTTACCACCGGACATGACCATTTTAATTAAATTACGATCGCCAAAAACGCAGGACTCTTCGATCTTAGTTGTAAACTACGTGCAACTAAATTCAATGAAACACCTTATAGTCCAGGGTCGATAATTTTTAAAACCAAAAAAAATCATAATAGGATGAAACCCATTAGAAAAGGAGGGAAATATGATAAAAATGAAAGGAAAAATAATTTACGGGCGATCTGAGGTTGGGAAGGGGATGGGGGTGAGTTTTTAAGGGTAAAAAACGGTTTTTCTCGATTTCCGGCAAAACTAAAAGTCCTATCGAAAAAAGTCAAATGAAAAAGTTGTAGATAATAAAAAGATCTAAAACTTTTGTATTTACACTTTTTTCACATAACCTCAAAATTTATGTGAAAAATTCAAAAAACCAAGTTTTTAATTTTTATCTTTTACAAAAATCTATTTTTTTTAACGAAATTTTGTGAAAACTTACCTTTTTATGTCCCAAATACGCTGTAATTTATTTGATTAAAAATATTAATTTTTTCACCTTATTTTGAATTAATATCGAAAAAACACCCTAATTTTCAATCGAAAATTCACTCGTCAAAATATCAGCTTTTTTCAAAAAGTTGGTATGGTTTCTGTTCGTTGAAATCTCTACTTTCCGATGGTGAAAAAAAAAAATATGTTACTATGGTAAATCTTCTCAGAAAACTTTGACTTTTTTCGATAGGACTTTTAGTTTTGCCGGAAATCGAGAAAAACCGTTTTTTACCCTTAAAAACTCACCCCCATCCCCTTCCCAAACTGAGATCGCCCGTAAATTATTTTTCCTTTCATTTTTATCATATTTCCCTCCTTTTCTAATGGGTTTCATTCTATTATAATTTTTTTTCACTTTTCATTATTTTTAAAGGCTTCTACCCTGGTCTATTAAGCTTATCAGCATCAGCATTAATCTAAAATTATTATTATTATATTACGATAACAATGATATCACTAGAAATACAACACCTCGAAACGTCAAAGTCTGTGCGTACACGCAATGTGAAAATACAGAATTACAATATCGTGCGGAAAAACGGAATCCTCCTCATGGTGAATGGCTCCCTGCCAGACACCGACACCTCATAGCAATTGCTAGTAACCAGAATAAGGACAGTAAGTCCAACGTGAAACTTAGTTAGCAAAATATTAATTTTACCAACAGAATTATCTATAATTTCTTCAGTGCTCTAGAAATGAGGCATCTTTTAATTCGTGAGCTTTCAATCATGAGTAATGCTAAACAAACCTTCTGCGTCACTCTGCACAGTGGTGTGGCAGCGATGCGAGTGCACCAGACATTGCTCTTGCGCATAAAGCAGATAGAAAGTACCGCACCGAGGTTCAGTCGTCCACAGTGCACGGAGAGGGGAACACGTCAACCTCGACGCAAATGTTACCGAACACACGCGGGAAATAGTTGCGTCTGTATCGTGAATTCATTCAGAAATATATTTTGTAATTTTTCTAAAGAGGATTTCGTGCAGAACTGTTAAATATGGGTGTCAGTGCGTGGATTTCCGTCACGTTTCTTCTGATTTCTGCTGTTGTTGCTGTTCCTGCAGGAGATCACAGGAAGGCTACTCTAAATATTGGTCAGTTCTGAATTGTATACTTCTAGTAACTAAGATTTTTCGTGACGTTTATTTTTAACAAGAGTCTTCCATTTCCAAAGCATATTAATTTATAGGTAAGCTATAAGATACAGGAGATATCCTGTTTCTTATAGCTTACCTATAAATTCCACAGCTTTGTTGCTTCAAGTACTGAAGCAACACATTTGTTCAGTAATTGCAATTATAAGATAACATTGTCCAACCAAATTACTTTAGAAAATTAATCCAAACAATCAAAGCAAACGAGCATAAAGTTCCAGTGAACAAACAAAATAATAACAAAGTTAATTTAAACACTAACGTAAATAAGAAAACATTACAAACAAATGGAAAAAAAAATCGTTGCAAATGGAAAAAAAATTACGCAAGGCGGTCGAAAACTCAGTTGCTAAATAGATAAAGAACTTTTACGCCTAATTTCACAGCAGATAAAGTTGTCTGCACGCTTTGAGTGACAATGACCTACTGAAAGTGTCGAGACTTCGCGCCACTAATCGTTGTGTTAGAAGGAAAACAAAAACTATTAATTGAAATTGAATATCGAGAAATAACTGCTAGTAAAATCAAATTACGGTAATTGAATTTGGAAAGTGATTGGAAACTGTAGTTTGGTAAAACAAATGACGATTACGGAAACAAAACTGAAACAACGATATTATGTATAATTAAAACCGTGCAGTACAATGCAGATTATGAAGTAGATTAGCAAGAAATAATTCAAACTTAAATCAAAAAGGATCGATTTAAAGCCAAAACATCGAAATAAACGATTCATTATTTTCAACCATGCAATTGATATGAAAAATAAAAGGTTTCATGAATCAATATAAAAAGGTTCGCATTTAATTGGCAGAAGTGACCCAAGCAATTTAAAGCAAATTATTCATGTATACGGCAAGCATTGGCAATAATGTGTTCGTGCCCGAAATAATTGCTCGAATTTAGGTGCATAACTTCATAATTTGTTAATTCGTAGTAACAAATTAACAATCCATCATCATTGCTTTGAACACCAACGGCATGACCTAGATGGCAATGACGACGGACAATTTTATATTTGATAACACCGTGAAATTTAACGGCGTAAATCGGCAGAGCAAAACAATCATAAACGTTATAACCCAAGTGCCATTTTCCCTTGTTTCTGCGCTCTTATGCCCCAATTTTCCGGAAATAATGGTTTGAATTGCAGTGTTTATAATATCAGAGTTTTTGCTGACCTTTTGTTCAGTGGTATTGTCTCTTATAATACAGACTCGTGATATAGACTTTAATAGAGCCAAAAGACCTTCACACCAAAATCGATTCACGATATTATATTCCAAAATGGGATAGAAATGATTTTTGCTTTTCTACGGTAGCTTCAATGCATAACTGTCCAAGGTGTCTAGAATCAACAACAGACACAAATGCTAGTAAATTGTTTGTATGAATATCTACCAAGGTTTTCCCTTCTTCATTCCTAATATTGCTTAATTGCTTCAACCTCCAACGTAGGACGAGCAACAATAGAAACTTCGCAAGGCTCCTCAACACTAATGTTTAAGCTGGATAAGTTTTCGGCACCATTGTTAGTTTAGCTGTTGGCGTCGCACGGAACCATTCACTTCCGACGAACATTGCTTTCTTGTGCAATCCACGTGAGATACTTCACGGGTCAACTTCACTTGTTTTTGTTAGTTTAGTTAATGTCTTCACTCATTACCATTTCTATAGTGTCGTAACACCCGTAACTAGGCTACGAACGTTCGCATGACTTACATTGTCCACGCTCAGTTCTTTTTATTTTTTGTTGGCAACCGGTGCAGAAATTGTCTTTGAATTGTCATTATGTTTCATATCAACAGGTGGTTTCATGTTCGTTGTTATTAGCCTAATCTCGTCGGCTTAACGAGAATCTCTTGAAAAGGTGTTGCTCGAATCATTGATTGGTACTTCTGATTTGAAAGTTATTCCTTACCTGAGTTGGCGTGCATCCTCTTTCAGTTCAATACCCCCAGCTTGTCGGTCCTGACACTCTAATATTGACAATGTGCCCGACTTTTACGGCCTTTTAAGCCAACTTTTAAATGCATTCGACCATGTGCTATGTAGCAGACGAAAAATGTGGTCGACCGTGCGGCGCCACAATTTTATGCGTATTTATTGAATGACCCTCAGAAATTCCAAATTTTGCATTTGACCAGAATTCTGAATGCACAATGTTTTATTTTAGGATGTTGGTAACTGGTTTTAAGCTGGTAGTCAATGTTTTTTGCATTCCACAAGGGAAATTTATGACCCAGCTCTCTGATGCCTCTTGTCTTAATCAGGGCAGGTAGGATGCATAACTTAGACTCACCTCTGTCATATAAAAAAATGAACGTCATATATTTCAAGATTAATTTCAAATTAAGTTCGTTCAATTGTTGATAACATTACCCTGACCAAAGATATTTGAATGTGGACATTGTAAATCTGACTTTAATAATGGAGAAACCTCCGCAATTTTATTTACGCCCTTCGCAAAGCCAATGAAAAGAGTGTTATTAAAACTGATGTATATTTTCCCACACTTTAGCAGGTGCTTTATTTGTGACGCAAAGGAAGCACAGATAAGAGCTGTGAGGTGAAGCGCGTTTGTCACGTTCCATGCGTTATCGATAAACATCAAATTGTTTTTAATTAATTAACGCAACACCGTCGCTGCAATATTTATTACTAATAAATCGTATTTGTCGTAAATTCTTATTTTATCTTCAAAACAGTGCAATGGTTATGACTCAGAATATTTCGATGGACGAAATACTTTTAATATCAAACGTTACATTATTGTTATGTCACTTAGTAATGTTATAATTATTTTGTCACGATTATAATCGATAAAAATAATCATTTACATATCGATAAAACATTTTAAACTGACAGTTATTTTGCGCAAACATCGTTATAATAATCATTGGAAATGTCTTAACGGCTACTATTGTGTTAGATATTAAATTTTGTTACCATTTCATTGCAAAAATATGTTTTAACCCCAATACTAAAACTGCAACCATTTTATTTAAAGATAATCGTTAAAAACTGTTGCTAAAACACTCAATAGATATTGCATATTTTCATCAGCTTTATTATTTTTCTAATTAATTATTAAATTCAGCTTCGTTTATAGACATTAAATTAAAAATTTCACGATTCCATTTCATTCAGGACAAAAGGCGGCAAAATGGAAAGTGGCGTAAGCAAACTAGGCGCGACACTTAAATCTTGAACAGTACATAAAACTGGTTGGATTTAGAAATAGATATTTTAAAATGACATCAAGATTCGCAATTTGCGTCTACGTGGTTGTTACTTTAAAATTATTGTGTTCACAGATCCTTCGAGGTTTTAAGATACTTCAATCAAGTGTTGATAATAATCGAACTGTAATATCACAATACAAACTATTTTTATAGACGTTTACCAACATTTTTAAAAATATAAACGCAACTGCAGTTGCGGTTTCAGATTCAAAGTATTCTTTCACAATCAATGGGCTAACTCTCAAAACGTTTTTGCAACGTACTTATGTTAAGTTTTAACGATTCGGATTATTGCAAATATAACGATATATAACTATACATAACACAATAATATAATTGTTTAATTAATGTAGATCGAGAATCTTAAATAATAATTATATCTAAGTCCTATATATTTTCTACTTTGTAATACACCCATAATTAAAATTACATAATGCAATAGGCATTATGTAATTTTAATTATGGGTGTATTACCTGAAATAAATGTTTTTTTATATAACAGAACATCACGCCTGTAATCCCCAAAGGGTTAGGCAGAAGTGAAAAAATGTCACTGGTTACATTTAAGTCCCATGTAATAGGAGGCTAGCCCCGAATTCCTTATTGAAAAACCCTAAAACACTTTGTCCGACCCGGGATTCGAATCCAGGACCTCATGCTCAGCAGCCGCGGTAGAGTTCATTAAAAAAAAATACCATGTATAGTTCAATACAAAAGTGGTCTAGCACAACGAAAAAAAATGTTTAAAAAGACCACAATTTTTTTTTTGTCTCGAGATTCTCAATTTTTTCAGCGACAACCATCATATTTTTTATATCTATAACAAAGGAAATGTTATAGACTAAAGAAATTTCTAAAATTTTTCAAATATGGAACTGTATTTTTTTATATTCAATTAAAACTGCAAAATGAACTACATTTTGGCGGACATGATATTCAAATAAAATCAAACACCGAAATAATTTTCGACCTTATTTCTATTCTTTCCATGTATGCTGTCGTGTACTTGTGTCAGACCATGCCCAGTAGGCAGTTAGCCTCACTTCCGCGAATATCTACAGATTAGCCTTTTACCGCGCCTTAAGCTAATCCACTATACCAAGTTTGTATTTCACACATTTTTTTTTCAATTCTTTATTGCTACTTATATGCTATCACAGTAATCAACATTTTCAATTTACAAATACACAATAACAACATAAAATAATTTATTTCAATACCATAATCAAAGTTATTGCAATCATAATACAATGGGTACCCCTAGACCCCAATGGTAGGGTCCCCTTGCAATCAATCAATAGTATGGCGACGCAAGCGCAGGTCAATGCTTCCACACAACACGGCCCAAGGTAAAGTGAAAGTCAGTCGAAAGTGCCACTGTTCAAATACTTTTATTGACCATTGTCTATTTTCAAAGAAAAGTGTATTATTTTTTTATTTAAAAATAGCGTCATCGATTTGAAACTGTTATTTTTTCGAATTTTAATAGGTAAGAGATGGTACGTGATCTTATAGCTTTTCAAAAAAGGTCGATTATATTGTATTGATACTTTTGTTTTTTTTTTTAGCAATGGAGTATGAGTGAATATTTTAATTCATTTTTTTATAATGAGAAAGTGAATCCGAGACAAATTTTTGATCAACGCTTAAGTTACGGTATTTATTTATGTTATTGTTGTATAATGTTTTTGCAATTTCACCTGCAACGCAAACCTTTTGTTGAATGGATTTTGAAACAAATAATTGCACTAACATAACAACAATTATCATTGTGTTTAATTATAGGCAATGTTTTATGTGAACTGAGAATTACAAAGCTATGGGGCTTTTGCTTACGTCTTTGACGTAACAGAAGATGGACCAACCATCAATCTTCGTGCGTATCCAGCCAGAAGTAGAGCGATTGGCCAATTCGCGCTTATATCCAAGTGCTTTCTGAGAATTTCTTCATCAAGAATATTTATCGACGTACGAGAGGAATGCTAGATGTCTTCCAAGTGATCGTCGTGTATTACGACATTCGACAGTGTACGCGAATGTCACATTCATCTTAATAATTTATAAACTTTTTAATAAAAATCACATAGCTTTTTTAATTAACATTTCTATTTATTTATGAGAAAGAGAAAACATAACGCAACCAGCTACCCTACCATGACGTCTTAAAGCAGCATAAGAACTGCTATAAGACGTCATAGTAGGCCTACAGTAAAAGAATAGTGTAGCAGTGAAGAACAAAGAAATTGAAGAGAAAGATTTAATATTATGCAAAAATTGTTTTTTTTTTAAATTACGTTGTCCCACACAAGGAATTTCTTCTGAATCGTGGGTGAGTGTTGTCAGACCCGAAACAACTATAAGTAAGCCATACAAATATTTGATCCGTGCGGGAATCGAACCCACCACATGCAGCACAGCAGTCGATTGCTCAACCACTGCGCCAGCCGTGTCGTCAAATAACGATAAATTACAATGTTATAGTGGATCAGCTACAGTGAAATCTAAATCCTGCTCATTCTACAGTTCAAATGTCAGGGATCATGTCAAAATAAACAGGAACACTGAGCAATAGTTGCATCATGCAGCATTGCAATTGTATGTCACAGACATTTTGAATTTCGTGCCTGCATTGAAATATCTAACAAAAATGCAATTTGCAAAAAATGTAACAGCTATGCTTGCTTTGCATGACATTGACAAGTTTTTTCCAAAGACGGAAATATATATCACCAAATATTCTGACTATGAAAATTCGTGAGAAAAACATATTAAAAATGCACTTAAAAAACAGATGCAGCAACTATATACAATACAGATAAGATCAAATATAATAATACAAAGCTCGGATGTGTTCCCAAAAATAATTTTATCAAACAAAAACAACCGAACACTGCCACCTTGGCTATTACCCAAACCATTATTCTCAGATCTAGAACACAGTCTGACACTCATCATAAACAATAGATGCGATGCATCCGATTAAATGCATATACTCGATTATGATAGCTACAACGGGCGCTGTTGCAAAATTGCTTTAGAATCCAAACCTTATAACGCTTCAGATAGAAACTAGAATTCAGATGGATTTAAGAGCATTTATTTGACAGAAGCGATTGTATTTAATAAAGGAAATAATGCTGAAAAGTGTTACAAAACTATGATATCGTAGTGTATATTTAATTTTAGCTGTCTGACATTTCATCTAACGTGTTTCCGGCCTTTACTTTTCACTAACGTGGAGGATCAGGGGGCCTACTCTCTTTCTCCGAAACGTAACTTCGTTAGCGAACGAAAGTCAAAAGTAGTTACGTTTGTAACCCTACTCTATATCATTTTGCGTGAATTAGAGTAGGTTTAGAAAATTTTAATGTCAAATAAACTTCGGACGTCCGAAATTTCGAAATGAATGAAATGAAAAATGAAACCGTGGTAGAAAACGTCCGAAGTTTGGGCCGCAATTTCGTTTTACGTAGAATTAGAGTAGACCCCCTGTTTCTAGCGTTTTATTCGTTTTTTTTTTATTAACAATGACAACTTCTTGACATGTTCTACTTACAACATTATTTTACACCTTGTCTTGTTTTATTTCGAAATTGTCTATGAGCATAAAACTAGTTGGCAATTTCATGTGACATTTTTTAATCTACATACAATTTGTGGTCAAGTTTTTGCGAAATGCTTTAAAGTTGCAGTCGATTTCAAATGAACAAAGCACTTGAAATCTCTTTAAATATTAAGGTAAAGCCGTTTTATTATCGGTTATTGTATTGTAGGTACGTAATATTTGTAATATCATATTTCAACACGCCTTGGTATAGCACCAACAATTTTGCCGCATCGAGTCTAAAAATCGTGACTCTTGGGACAGAACGCAACACCATCCTTACAATCACTATGATTTGGCAAATCCTCATTATTGTGATGTTTGAAACGTAATCGAAAATGGGCAATTATGTCGACGCCATTCAATTGTCCTAAATCGTCATTGGCAAGAACAATAACGCGGCCTTCGAGTTGTAACAATTCGGTGTTGCAGTCAAAAACAAACTGAACAGAAAACATGAAGAAGTAAATAGATGGGTAATGTAAACAAAAAGGAGTTTCTTCAATCAAATTATTGCCAAACATAGTCCGCTATAAATTACTTTTGACGTGATATGCATTTGAAATAGCTTATTACTGTTTCAAGTGACCATACTTACGATTCTGCAATTGAGTGACATTACCAATTCGTCATATAGAACGAATACTATACGTGTACTTAAGGCATTCTTCTATGGTCCGCGTCAGGCGTTGATGTTTTCTTACTATTTAAGGGAAGTCAATGCCGTCAAATGATTAACATTTGTACTTGGAGGTTGTATGTTTAACTTGTTATTTATGGGCGTGCTTAATAGCCTGTACTGTTTGATGTAAAAACTCAGATACTACAATAGTTAAATGACTGGCTACGGAACAAAATACTGTGTTTAAAACATAGTTTTAATCAAACTTGCTTATTACTCGATTTACAACTCAAGGCACGCGTTCGCTATTTGTGTCAATAATTCAAAAAAATGTCAGCGTCAATATTAATGAATATTCATAACCGCAAATATTGGTAAAAACTCTCGATATTGACACTGCATTCGCCGCTACAAATGACCTTGTTAACGTCTCGCTACTAAGAAACTTCTTTGTTAGCTGGTGCTGGTAAATTAGCAATACACACCCCAACTGAACTAGTTTAGAACTGGTCGTTTCGAAACGTGCCTGTTTAGTTTATAATAGCAGTACATAGTTATTTATCAAACTCTACACTTACTTGAAGCCTTTGTTTTAGCTAGTTTATGATTAACGTTTACCTCATCAACATTTATATGGCTAATTTAAATAACAATAAGCCTTTCAACGGTAACTTGTATTTATTCCAAATTTCTCATATTGTTTTATTGCACGTATTCAAATGCAGCAATAAGAAATAATGTATCAAATAAACCTTTGAAACACTTCGTAACGCTTGTCTATTGCAGTTTGTAGTTTATTACAATAGTGTTATTGGAATTTCTTACATATGTAGCTATAAATTGATCTCGAAACCGCTTACTGTAATTATTGTCTGTTGTTCAAGCGATTGTCAAAGTCAGATTATGTGCAAAATGCTAGTCACAGACATTGAGTAATGTTTTAAACTTATCAATGCACAGCAACGCAGCTACGGCTTTCGCGGAGTCATTTCCGATTTGGTTTACTTTATGATGAATAGAAATGCATAGCAGCGTCTTATTATGAAGCTATTTGGTTTATTTGCTATTGGAAGAGATCCTAGGCTTAATGCTCCTTCCACTATGATGGTTAATTTGAAAAGAGACATTATATCAAGTAGGTTTAAGTCTAAAATACCAAATCAACTTTTGCAGTAAGCGTCTAGATTTTCGTTGATTATGTGGTGTTGTTTCTAAAGACTACTAAAATAAAGGACTATATGCAAATTATATAAGTGCAAGTCACGTATTATGTACCGGTCTGCACATCTTTATCTCGTAACGTACTCATCAATTTTCGACCACACCGGTACAAGGCAAAAGAGAGAACATAACATTGATTGCAAAATAAATTATGTATGAAAGCTTTATCAAGTCGATCTTTAAGTCTGAAATATCTTCCAAAAACATCCTTATGTGTCGTCTCTTAATTTCCTTGCAACACGGAAAGTGTGTTTTTTGATTAAAAAACCAATTGGTTTCCCAATATGATGTCTCTTCGAAGAAGTCCTTACAACAATGTAGTAATTTTACTGAGACGGAATACTGCAATTTCCATATCTTCTGGTCACCATATTTGCATCCGATGAATGGCTCTTGTAATTGGCTTCGGTAAAGCTTTAAGTTTCTTTTTTCAAATCCTTTAATATAAAATCTCTAAGGGCTAAAAATGGCCCGTGTAGCATAATTATTAAAGGATTATATGTAATACGAATTACTTTACTATTCCCAAATGGGTATCTAAGTAACCAAATATAACATTAACTGCCTCGCTGCTAAATATCTTCAAGGAGTATTCTTATTATATATATTTATTCCAGTGTGTGTGTAAGGGTGCAAATCTTTAATAAGAAACGCGAAACGGCTTATTTTGTTTCTGTTGTTTTAAATATTTGATTCGCAAAATCACTGTGATCATTGAAAAAGGGAATAACTCCTTTCTCATTTCATTTTTATCGGCAACTCATCTTCATTAAATGCATAATAAACGACGAGTAATTTCCAAAGTACATTTAGTTGTGCGCCAAAATTACTTGTAACTCTAACATGACATTTCAACGAGCCATTCTAAATTTAATTATGTATGATTGACTCTACTGAATAAACTACTGAAAACGGTACAGAACCCGTCAATTCGTTTTTACGTCAATGCAAAAACTGTTTACTGTCTCTGAAAGACCAAGGGCAAAGAGCAGGTAGCAATAACCTCGTCACATATTGTTGCAAAGAAACGTAGACTTTTCAAACCCTTTGTAAAATTGGAGAATGCAAATAAAGCAAAACCGCAGGGGTTATAAACCGTTGGTAGCTACATTTGAATGATGATCGTGTTATGTTTTTATTTTTGTTGCATGATCATCATGAGTCAATTCTTTTCTGTGGTAAGAGTTTATTACTTAGAAAAACACTTGTGTTACTTTGTAAATATTCAAGTAAAGGTTGTTATTTCTGCAGTGGGTTGGACCGTGACATTCCATTTCTTAATGGAGTGATTGACCTTAAATTAAACAAAATGGACGGTAAAGCTGCAAGTTAAAAATATTTAATTTAATCATTCATAAACAATTTATGTAGCCGTAGATCATTCTATGAATAGTTCAGGATTTTTAAACTTCTGAAAACCATTTATATATTTATTTAGCAGTTTTCATTGATTCAATAGGAATAATAAAGACTTTTGCAATTACAGCTCTTACCAAAGTTAATGTTGAGGTCAAAAAGGTTTCATTTAGAATTAAAACTATCAAAAATTTATTACAAGTCATAACATTGAACAATAATTTCATTAACCATTCATTTAGTATTTGTAAACAGCATCATTAGGTCCTAATTTGATTTTAAATCTATTTACAAATACTAATGACGTTTATTAACTTATTCTTACTGAATTGCACCTTTGTATCATTAAAACCTTTTTTGATGAGAAAATAATTAATCAACAAATAAATAGTTCCATTCGATTAAGATAATCATAAAAACTTGTTTATGATCAAGTCGAATAAATCGACTCGATCGTTGACCCAAAGAATGTTTCATTGTAAAAGATTTTAATATTTATTTGTACACAAATATAATTTGACCTAGTTGTTTTTGTACAAACCAGCGAATACGCTTGTATATTGATACTAGCTTTCGCCCGCGGCTTCGCCCGCGTTAAATTTGGGGTAACACAGTTCCCCTTGCGCCTTATTGATTTTTAATAGCAACGCTAAGTTTTCCCGTTTCTTCCCTCTTTCTCCCTCACATCCCACTTTTTTCAAGAAAATATTAGCCTATGTCCGTCTCCTGGTTCCCAACTATCTCTGTACCAAAATTCATCAAAATCAGTTTAGCCATTAAAGCGTGAAGAGGTAACAAACAAACAAACAAACAAATAAACAAACAAACAAACAAACTCACTTTCGCTTTTATAATATTAGTAAGGATTCTTTTTTATTTATGTTTGCAAATTATTACTATTCCTTTTTAATTCGATATTTTAATCATATTCGTAACTTGTAGTTGAATCAAAATCGATTTTATTGAAACACAATTTACTGATTGACATGGAAAGTTAGAGAATGGTTCTATTTTGACACAAAAATAGACAGTAACCGTCTTTCTATGTCATGATCACTAATATGCTGGATAATCCTTTATTATTAACGACCTTTGCAAAAATAGTAGTCCATTAAAAAAATCAGTTGTTTACGCAAAACATTTTAATTTTTTTTTAATTGATAATCGCGGTAAAGTGTCATGAACTCATGATTTGCTTTAGTTTTAATCTTAAGGCAAGTATTTAATGCAGCAACTAAGTAAAATGAATATAGGTTTTAAAAAAAAATAGAGTGGGTACCATATATAATGGGTTGACATTTAATAAGGAGTATCGTAATAAATAAAAGATAGCATATTAATATATCAGTTATAAGCTCCGTTTTAATTTAAACTAGCATCAAGTTTATTTTTTGGGAACTGAATTAATATCTAAGCGAAAACTTAATGATGAAAATAAAATAGAAAATGGGCATTCATAAAAAATACAAATCAGATTCTATTTAAAATTATATATTATATATATTACACACATATTGTGTGGCTTTTAATAGCTTTAAATAAACTCCAAAATGGCATGAAGAAAAATATTTTGCGGCTTTTATTTTCGAAATTATAGGTGAATAAATTAAAAACAAAAATATAAACATAAAGAGAAATTACTTTTATTTATTTTTAAAAATCGTAAAAGACAGTAGTTATACTTAAGTATTAAAGTTACACAATAAAAAGTTACGCAGGAAGACACAATTAAATAAAAAAAATATTATTACTGTTTTATAAGGACATCGGACAAGATAGGTTGACGGAGCCCCGCATCGTGGGGCTCCTATTTCCGGGTGGTTTAAAATAAATAACCACGAAGGCTAAGGCAGGAGCTCCGCTCCGCTTCGCTCCCACCTTAGCCTTAACCTAGCCTATCCGAGACGGGGTACCCTGAGTCGTGGTGTTAACCATAATGAGGATATAATTCAAGTATATTTACCAAACAGAAGTATTTTCATCATTATTGAGAGTTAAAAAAGTAATTTTATAACCAACTATAGAAATTAAAACAGTTCATGCTGTAAAAATATTGTTATGATTATTTTGACAAAACCTCTATTGTCGGTACCTAACTTAGTAATTTTGTCGCAGGTTCAGTATTCTATCCAGAAATTTAGTTTTGTTATTCGAAGATCCATTTTTTTTTTAGAACAAATAGTAATTTGGACATGCTCTTATTTGTTGTTAAATTAGTTTTTTTTTCGTTTATTTTTTGGGTTTTTTGTCGTTAAATCATTATAATTAGAATAAAAGTAGGCCACAGAGGAGGAGGTTAATTTGTTTTTCGGAACCATTATTATTTCCCGTATCCAACCATCGCACCATCCGCCGTTTTCATAAAATTATGATAAAAAAATATTAATAATTATTATTACTTCACTCACCTTTACTTACTTCACTCACTTATTCCTTTTTATTGTACTCGTTTTAACATTTAGATTTGCCCGCAAAGCGAAGCCTGAAAGTGGATTTTTAGACGGCACGAAATAGTTGGTAATATATTATCTTTGCCACCCTACTAACATTATTAGTCGCCAAGTCATTATATATAGCTCCTCGCCTAATATTTCAATTGACTGGTATAGTTTATTTGCTACATAAACGCAGCTGCTAGTTTTTAGTTTTTATAACACCCTTAATTTTGAACCTTATATAATATAATAGTCGCGAAAATATTTAATCGCTGGCAAGTTATTTTATTTGTTGCAAATATTTAGTCGACTTTTAAGTTATTAGTCACTCGGAAAATAATAAGCTTAATATTAATCATCCATTTTTATCTCTAAGCTAAAGCTAAATGGATGTGTAAACATCTATTTAAGAAAAATAGGGTCACCCCCTTGTCTTTTATTTTGATATTTGGGTGGGGTTTTTTATATGAAAACGAGAACTGTTTGGTAGTAGGTATGAATCAACACAAATTATCCAAAAAATTTGATGAGCTTAGCGTTAAATACGAAGAATAAGTTTTAAATGAATCAGTTCTTTGAAAAATAATACCTACTCAGGAGGTGCCTTATGACAGCATTTTTTTTCTGCGAATGTATGACATTTTCCTCTTTAGAAATATTTATTTTGCGTTCATTCTCGGAAAGTAATTTGTGTTTAAGACCGGACAGTATGCTTTTGTTTCCGTGGAAGGTGGGTTGGCCGTTAGTGTGGGACGCAACATACGTTGATACTTGTGCGCCATCTTCCTAGCTCTTCATGCTGCGCTGGCGCCGCTGCTGCGGCTGCAAAGAACCGGCGTTAATATAATAACCTTATTGGTATCTATATTTGTTGTTGACACTTTCCATGACCCAAGTAGTTTGGCTAGAGGCTAAACGTTGTCATACAACCTGGCAACGCGGCCGGTTTGCGAGTTGTTTGAAAAAGATACCGCGGCCTCGTAAAGGGTAAAAGAAGGAACATAGGTGGGTTTTAATCAGTAAAAGTCTGATACTCCCCCTCCCACGCGCTCCGCCCAGAGTGAGAAGCTATTTCATTAATTCCCATCAGCAAAAAAAAGACTAGATGTTGTTTTTATGTGTGTTATGATACTTTTCGCAGATTACTTATAAGGAAGTGCGTTTTTGCCTCAGTTACATAAGCTACAGCTAACCCCACATGTCCGCCAAATATTCTCAGATACATGCACAATCTATCTAGCATGTATATCTGTACCAGCTCTTAATCATCAATATGAATAACATTCACTCTTACTGACCCGACTCAAGCGCACTGACATTTAATCTCAATTAAATATTATCGCTTAACATTAATCATTAAAGCTGGGTCCCGTACATGATCACCAACTAGAATTGACAAGCTTAAGTATGATATAAGAACGAATTACTTAATACGTAATTATGATATGACATTTGGAAATGAATCTCATTTGTTTTGTTTGATACATGGCACTATCAGTCTATAGACTTCCCACAGGTAGGCTCAGGCTTTCCCTCTGCGAGTGAGGAGGAACCATAATGCTACGCACACGGGTAAGTTGCGGGTTGATGAAAGGAAAAGTCGAGAACGCTAATTTGTGTATGACAATGATTGTGATGTAGGTAAGGATTTTCAGTAGCGTCTGCTTTCCGTTCAGCTAATTTAGGCACAAAAGTGTGATACATTTTATTTAAATTGACGGACTGGCTGAAAATCATAATCCAAGCAAAATGAACCTTTGCGAGACGTTTTCCTGCCACTGTAGATGCGGGTCTACGGATGGTAAGCAATGGGTGACGGAAAGCTCGACGTCCGTCCGTCTAATGACGACAGGCCGTGCCTCATAGAGATGTCAGGAAAACAGAGGGGCCTGAGCCAATGCCTGCCAGGGTTGCGGGTTGTTCGAAAGAGATACCGCGGCCTCAAAGGGCAAAAGAAGGAACATGATTGGGTGTTAATTTTTAAAAGACTGACCCTCCGCCTCGCTCCGCCCAGTACGGGAAAAGTTATTTAGTGAAATTCCATGCGAAAAAAAATTGAAAAATGAATCTTAGTTGTTTGTCATTTGCATGTATTTTTTTATGGATCATAAAACGTCATAAATGTGGATTCACACATGATGGGCACATAATTTTTTTAATACATGCGACCACCGCAGCCATGCATAAAATTTCTGTAATAGTATGTAACTTCTATATTACGTTCAACTATAACTGAATACAAAGTAATTTCACATACAACGTCTACTAATTTTACGCAGTGTTTAATTTGCATACTACAAAAATGATTTATCCGTAGTTTAGTCTGGTACGGTGAATCATGGAAACCTTTTTTTACCTAAATGGTAAGCAACCAAATTGTATGCAAAAGACATCAACGCGTGAGTTTACGATTGCGGTTACTTAAATTAAATGCTTTGGCTTTGATTCATCCGAATTATTGGTGAAAAATGAAGACTTTATGACTAAAACCTGTGGATTTAGAAACTAAAGCTTGACTGTAAGTTTTTATCATAAAAACTCCCAGTGAATTCGTTCAGAAACACGCATGGAAGCCACATACTGCCACATAACTTATACCAGCGATACCTACTTGCCTATAAAAATCCACAAACACATTATAACCTGGCAATAGTTACTCACCAAACTATAGGTAAGTTCATACCTATACATATTTAAAGGCATTGCTAACAGGGCAAGCTCGCCGAAGCGGGCGTAACCAACGCGCGGCACAATGGGCGCCAACCTTGGACAAATGGCATTTAACTGCGCTCGTGTCAATCACCCGTAATGTGATAAATGCTTTCACCAACTCTTTGCTGGCCGAATAATGGATCAAACATTTGACATTTGAGATGATCGATGTGGGTCAAGAACAATATTGAAATGATAACGGTGACATGTGTTTTGCGTGGTCTATGGTTTATATGTACGTGATTATATGTGCTGAATCTATTAGGGTGCTTGTGCGAAATCAAAACAGATAATAATTAACCATTTCTTAAACATTTTATTAAATTCAGCAACATTTCTGTGATACAAACATATTTATAAAACTTTACATTATGCACGTGCGTATGCAGTTAATGAGTTGCGGCTTATTAAACGGTCGTTGTTCTCTAAAAGTCACAAACTACATTTTACATATCTTTAGCATAAATAATCGCGTATGTTTCGTAAACTATTTCACTACAAACGAGTATTGTTCGCAAAAAATCTTCGGCCTTCGGAAAATGTGCAATCGACTACCGGTTCCCAAATAAAATCGGTTTGATTCCGATGAGCGTGCGATTCGGAGCGTGCGCGGACGACATACGGCGAAACTGTAACTCACACGAAAGTGAAACTTGGTATGTTGGATGACGCCTCCTTACGTAATCTCGCACATCGGCTGAATCGAGATACACCACTCGATTACACGATTCAAAACACCATTCCGGGAAATCGAGTGCAGAATCGTAGCAGCTACTTAGCGAGTTTGTACATCATTCTCAGATGCCGATAGCATACTAAGCGTTTATGTGTTAAGAAATCTTTCTATTTTGCAATACGTATTGCAGATGCCAGTTTAAATAAAACCACTCCGAAAATGTTTTCAGCTAAACAATCGATGACATTGACCTTATTCGTTGGATCTCATAAATCACTCTCGCTTCTTTGGAGCTGTCAATGTGAGTTTGTCAAATGTTTTTAATCTACCTAAAGAATCTGTATTTATTTAGCACGTTATTTGACAAAAATAGGAAAAAAAACTAGGAAGTGAAGTGTGGTGGATATAAATTAAAGCGAAACTGGAACATGCCATATTTTTAAACTAGTATAACTATGTCCACAATGGATGACTAAGCCCAGGTATACATGAAGTTATTTTTATTCTGGGTGAACTTCTGTATGCAGTCCGTTGTCTAAGAATAAATCGATCGTATCTCGACTCAAGGCGCGCAACTATCTCCTTCATTGACTTACATAATTTTTGTAATTGCCTTTTCACACAATCGCGTAACTTTATTCTTCCTACCTCTCGCATGCTGTGACTTTTTGTTTCTTCACTTCCGAGTACACGTTTTTTCTAACGTGATGTGGCGGTTTTTGCTTAAACAATTACGCGCCCTAAATTGATATTGACAATCGAAACCAATCGAGATTGAATTCCTTTTGCGTGTCATTAAATACACAATGTAACGAATATATTCTAATGCGTTCGTGATATCATATTTTTTTATATCGTAGCATAACGTTTTATAATTTATTTTCCTGCTTAATTAAATTAACCTTAGCGAATGTGTTATAGTGTGGATAAGTTAACAAAATTGTTTTTTTAATGTAAAATAACTAAACAATCAAAGTCTTTAAATGTATTTACACACCGTATTCGAACAGATTAATTTGATCAGGCAACATTACGACAAATTTTACTCATTACAAAAAATGGAAGTCAAAAATAGAACCACTGACTCCAGAGTAGAAGTAAAGTCGCAAGCCTCCCAAGCGCAAAAACTGGGCTCGACTACCGAGTCGAGCAAAGTGAAAATGTTATTTCTATCGGATTTTTTTCAATCGCTGCCACGGTTTTCGGATTTGTGTCTGGTTGATTGTAACAGGCTCACCTCGTATTACACGGAACTCAAAAACATTCTCAACAACACACTGGTGAAATCTAGGTGTGCTTAAAGGCCACTGCATAAACTTATATTTTCAAAATCATCAAATAATTTGGCTGACTTAACAGCAAAAATCTAACACTTCCCTCCCCATGTTCCTTCTTTGGTCCTTTATATTCTGGAGCTGCAGTATTTCTTTTGAACGAGCCGCAGACATAGTAAGAATTAAATGATTACGATATAAAATACGGGTATATACATTACTAGCTGTGCCCAGCGGTTTCACCCGCTGCCCACTTAGGGGTTTGAAAAATAGATGTTGGCCGATTCTCAGACCTACCCGATATGTACACAAAATTTCGTTCAAATCGGTCTAGCCGTTTTGGAGGAGTGTGGCAACGAAAACTGTGACACGAGAATTTTATATCTATACTAATATTATAAAGAGTTTGTTTGTTTGTTTGTTTGAACGCGCTAATCTCAGGGACTACTGGTTGGAATTGAAAAATTCTTTTAGTGTTGAATAGCCCATTTCTTGAGGAAGGCTATAGGCTATATAACATCACGCTACGACCAACAGGTGCTGAGCAGCGTGGTCGAAACCGCGTGAAACAGCTATATTAGATAATATGTCGAAATTTGCATGTACTTTAAGTCTAATCCCCGAAGGATTGCATGCGTAATGGTATATTTTCGTAATAAATAAAGTAAATAACAATATCAATAAATCAATTGGATACGAATCAGAGCATACACCACGGTCATCGTTAGAGCGATTCACATTGTATTGGCATTCAGAATGCCCTTGTTAGGAATCATTCTATAATTAAAATGTCCGTTTAAGTACAAAACAAAGGGGTGTCTGCAGAAGGTTTATGGCTATATGGCTATATGGCTGCGCCCCGCGGTTTCAATCGTGTGGTGATAGAATATACAATATATCGTTATGAAATATAGCCTATGTATTATTCTGATGTATAAGCTATATTATCGTAAAGTTTCATTAAAATCCAATCAGTAGTTTTTGCGAGGAAGAGTAACAAACATCCATAAATCCATAAAAACTGTCGCATTTAAAATATTAAAGTAGGATGACTTGCTAGCTTTTTTGAAGACTAATTCATGGAAAATCTGTTTATTTGCCGTCTGCAAATCGTAAAACATGCCGTATACGTGTTTTTTTTTATGAGAGCTATGGTGGAGACACACACTATAAAACTTATACCACCCCTTTTTTTGGGGTTTAAAAAACGAAACGCTATTAGTTTTCTTTCTAAAAGGTTGAATAAATTATTAGTGGACGTTTTTCATGGTTATTAAGGTTTGTTGTAAGAATAATTCTGCGTAAAGTTTGCACGTATGTGTATTTATTTTATTAACTGAATAAACTTTGCTATTTCTTCAGGTTAATTCACTGTTAAAGCGTTAGTTGTCTTGGTGGCCCTTGCGTCTTTTATAACTGAACCTTCTGCCACTTATCTTTTCTATTCATTCTAGCCCGTATTGTAATTAAAACAGTTGTTAGATATAAGTAAGGCTCTATTTGTTATCTGTGAAGTTTTCATTGCCCCCATGTCACGAACTTGCTATTTGTTTGTATTTATTAATGTGTGCCCTTTTGGTAATACGTACTATTTGTTTTATAGACAAAATAATGGGCTCGTTTTCATTGGCTTAGATCAGTTTGTAAATAATGTAATGGCAATCTAGCGGAAATTACATAATGGTTATTATTATAGGTTTTACTTTTTTAGAGGCAGTCAAAACTTTGAAATGGACGACAAGGTTGTCACAGTGGCTAAGTGTTTGGTCTGCTGCGCTACGTGTCGCGGGTTTAATAACCGCATGTAACAAATATTTGTATGACCTACATATAAATGTTCTGGGTCTAGCTGTTTGTGTTTGTTAGTTTTAATGTCTGTAAACGCATCTACGTTACGTATAGTCCTCGAGTGGGGCAAAGTTTAATAAAAGGTATGTTTATATATGTGCGCGTATGTTTCTTCACGTTGGTGCGGCATAATGGATTAAGGTGATACTTCACAGTAACATAGGTTATACATACAGAATAAAACACAGACTATAATTTACAAAAAATTATAATATTATAAATTTAGATAGTTTAAAGATGTTAAAAGTAAATTTAATTAAACCCGAACAAAAACAGCGCGTTCGTATTCCACGCGCGCCTCAAAGAGATGTCAGAAAACAGAAGGGCCTGGGTTGTTTGAAAGAGATGCGGCCCAGAAACATAAATGGCATAAAAAGGAACATGGGTGGGTTTAGACCCACACAGTTCAGACAGTTTTAAAAATGTGACACTCCTCCCCCGCTCTGTCCAAAGCGTTATTATATAAAAAGTTATTTGCAATCCGCAAAAAAAACAAAAACCTAGATTCTAAAAACAAATAAACACATCATTCGTATTCTCAATTTTGCAGTAGGGAATGCATAATATCATGTGCAATATACAAACCTAATCTTTTATCTACTCATCAACTAACTCACTTTACTCTTCACTTGTGTGCAACAGATTGCAAATTATACAATATTAGAACATAAAATTGTATAACAAAGCGAGTAATCTGCAGCTATTAAATAATCATAAAGTAACTCCATTATCTTTTATGTATTAACTGTTACATGATTTAAAAGTTTATAACTTAGACCTAACATACATTTTTCTGTGTAATTCTATAAAATGATCAATCAGATTGAATATATGTACAAAATATCCAGGAAGTGCAAGTCAGACTCGCAAACCGAGGGTTCCGTACAAAGTTGCGACATAAATGGCCATATCTTTTGACTGCATGGACTTAGCGGGCCGATTTTCACAGCGCTAAGGGACCACAGATTTGAGTATAATTATGGTTTTAATTTCAACTTCATAACTCCACGCGTTCCCGAGTTAAAGGGTACAGATAAACAAAAAGACAAACGAACAACAAAGTCATCCAATAAGGGTTCCGTTTTGCCTTTTGTGGTACGGTAGGGATCCTTAACAATAGTTTTTTTATTTGAAATTAAACTAACATTATATAATTAAATGAACTAATTAAACTAACAATCAACAGACTATAAAAGGGCACCAACGCTGTCAGCTGAAATCGATGAAAATAACCTAAAGGAAGATTTTTGCCTTATTTTTTTATTAAAAACGCTCGTTTCACATTGCAGTATTATCATAATATTAAGAATTGATTGATATTTATGAATAAAACTGATTGTGCTTGTTATAAACAAATTAAATAAAATACTATGGGATAACTAGCTGCGCCGAGGCGGTTTAAACCGCTGCTCTAATCCTTTTCTTGAGAGGGTGGCCACCCTTACCACTTAGGGGTATGAAAAATAGGTGTTGACTAATTCTCAAACCTACCCGATATGCACACCAAATTTCATACAAATCGCTCCAGCCGTTTCGGAAGAGTTTGGTAAAAACACCGCGACACGAAAATTTTAAATATCAGATTGTCTTTCCGATTTAAGCATCGATGTCTTTTTTACGTTACATTAACACCGCGCGTTCGTGCTAGACTCTAGCGAGATTAAACGAGATTTGAATTTACCGGAGGCTCTAGCAGCTAGAGCCTCCGGTAAATTCAAATCTCGTTTAAAAATAAAAAGGCATATTGTTTTTGTAAGGTGACACATATAGACCGTGAAGTTAACAGTGATCAACAAGACACCTTGACGGTGCACCCAGGCGTTCAAGGCGAGATGATAACAAGGTGATCAGTGAGTGACGACCCTCTGTCTTCCGTTCAGAGGCCCTCGCACAAGCGAGCCGAGTTAACGTAACGTAATTCTGCCCTGCCAAGCCAAAACACTGTAACCTACAAAAACCGGTTTTGAGATAACTGACAAAACATGTTTTTTAATAATATTTGCCCATATCAGAGGTAATTTGTGCATATTATATAATGTTGTGCATTTAATAGTTAGGTGTACATCTCTAGTATTTAGCCAAATAGTTTTTTTGGAATTATTTTATTACAGAGAGAAGTTATTGCCACTAACTTGTGTTGACAAGACAATTATAAAATTTTAATGTACTTCTTTATAAGGCAAAACACTGTAAAACCGGATACAGTGTTTAATCCTTGTCTGAAACTTTAAACTCATTATGCCAAAACACTGTATCCAAGCATAGTTGTTTTAAGAGGATATATAAAATGGACCACCTTAGTATGATTTCTGAGACACTTGTGAATGCAATAGCAATAAGTTAGATGAATATCTGTCATTGTCTATTACCTAGTTCTACTAATACAAAGCTGAAGAGTTAGTTGGAATCAAGTTTTAAAACATAAAATTTCATAAATGTGCGCACCACCCGCCAAAACCAGGAAACCGGGGAAGGTCCTCCGCGATCACACCCACCAACGCTGCCGCCGCAGCCACCGCCGCTGGCGCCGCTGCTGCTGCCGCTACCAGCGCCACCCCTACCGTCATTGGGGGTCCAGGAGGGGGCTGCCAATAACGGCCCCATTACGCCTCCTCCAGGCGAATATCAAACACTGCGCCTGCGCTTAGGATCTCTTGCTCCAAAGCATGGCGCAGTGGTCGATTAACATCGCCGTGGTCACTACGCCGTACTTTGTCCTACCCAGGGACGACTAGGTGGAGGACCTGAGCGGATCAGTCCATCATTTCGTCAGTCGCCGCCGTTACCCCGTCCTTCGAGAGTGTCAGGAAGGGTCAGTGAGGGGTGCGTGGCAGCATGGTTCGGGGATATAGTCGCAGCGGGTGTCTACTTCTCCCCGAGCCGAGTTCCACAACTCCCTCAGGGAGTTGACCGTCGTCGTCAGAAACTGCTCCCTCCCCGTGCTAGTGCTCGGGGACTTCAACGTCAAGAAATTGGCTTGGGGTTCTCGCTACACAGACGTGCGGGAAAGAATGGTAAAGCACTTGGCACTGGAGACAGGCCAGGCCAGGTCGTCCAAAACCGGGGTACTTTTCCCACGTGTGTGCGGATGCGGGGCGAGTCGGTGGTGGATATCTCGTTCGCTGGTCCCGCTCTGTTACCGTGTGTCGTCGACTGGCGCTTCATGGGGGTATTGGAGACCTACTCCGATCACGGGTACTTCCGGCTCGACGTCTCCACCCAGACCTCCAGTCCTACCGGCCCCGAGTGGTCCGCGGTGGGCGCTGAAACAACTGGACCGGGAGTTCCTCCTGGAAGTCTCGATCATGCAGGCCTGGGTGTCATCACCGGACAGGCCTGCCGACACCAACCACGGGGCGGAGTGGTTCCAGGAGGCCATGTCCGAGATTTGCGACGTGGGAATGCCCCGAGTCCGGCTGGGAAGCGCCCAGCGGCAGGTGTACTGGTGGTCGCGGTAGCTGACGGCATTGCGCGAGGCATGCGTCGCTGCGGAGTAGTACAGAGTGGCGAAGACTGCCCTCCTAGAAGGTGTCTTGCCAAGGACCAGGCCCGCGAGAAGATGCTGGGGTCTTTGGATGGAGTTCCGTGGGGGCGCCCATACAAGGCCGAATAAACGCCGCACCAGCAGTCTCCGGTCCCAACTAGTCGACAACGTGGTGAGCGTTCTGTTTCCTTCGCGAGGGGAGCATTCTTCCTCGCCCATGGCTCCGCCGCTTACGATGCCGGTAGCGGACCACGAGGACGCCGACGACGACGTTTCGGAGGTGACTGAGGTAGACCTGATAGTGGCGGTAGACCGGCTGAAAATCAAAAATACCACACCGGGACCCAATGGTTTGCACAGCAAAACCTGGGTCCTGACCTTGGAAGCTCTCGGGCCCCGAGTACTAGGACTCCTAAGCGCATGCTTGGAGAAGGGCCAGTTCCCACTTCGTTGGTAGACGCATTCTGGCCTATCGTGCTGCTCGACGAGGTGGGCAAGCCTTTTGAAAGAGTTATTGCAAACCGCCTCGTCGGGCACCTTGTGGGGACTGGGCCGAATCTTGCGGAACACCAGTATGGTTTCCGCAAGGAGCGCTCGACGGTGGACGCCATCATGCGCGTGAGTGACCTCACGACGGGGGCTGCAGTATCCAGGGGTTGGGTTGTCGTGGCGGTGTCTGGCGACAATCAAGTACGAGAAAGCAATACTGTTGTAGATTCTGCTTTCGCTGGTTGGACAGTAAACGCGCGAACTGCATGCACAGTATTTATGCAAAACACTGTATTTCTCTACGCATGAGCAAAATGCGTGTAGTCTATTTCGCCAAAACACTGTATACTTTGTTACAGTATTTTTCTGTGTTTATATCTTATTTTTTACGTAATACAGTGTTTTTTGGTTTGCTTTATCTTGCAAAAAAACCGTTGAAATGAAAGTGTGATCGATCATAGGTACTAAACAGACTTCAAGAAACTGATTGGGCTTTGTTAAACGAAAACACTGTAAGTCGACTTACAGTCTTTTGGATTGGCACGGCAGAATTATGACGTTGATTTTTAACAGAAAATATATTTTTTTCTTTTTAATAAAACAGAAAATTAAATTATTCTTTAACTTTAGTGAAAGTATTGGCAAACAAAAAAAAATTGATTATGATGTAAAACGATTTTTTTTAAATTTTAATATCAACGTAATTTTTTAACGTTTATACAGCGTGGTTGTGGTGGGCTTCTGGACGTTTCTTGCTCATTGATTTTGTTTTGGTAGTTTATAACATGGATTAACAGGAAGGTAGCATATGCATCTTTTATCTCGGACAACCTTATTAAAATAAAATAAATAATAAATACATAGAATTCATTTATTTCAGGTAGTACACCCATAATTACAATTATACATTACAATCAAAAATTACATAATACAAAATACAAGAGAAAATATTTACGACTTAGACATTATTATTAGTTAATTTTAAATACATTAATTAGACAGTTAAAAATCCAAAATATCAAATTTGCAGCAGTCATACACAGCCTTGACAATAACATTTTTAATGGATCTTATTCGGGACATGAATAAAAAAAACTTTTATTAATAACTAAACTATTGACTGTTATGCTTGCGAATGATATTACATGGTTTGAAACACAAACATAAGTTTCGTTTACTTAACTAGTATTTGTATACTTGAATATAAAAGTCATTTATCTGTTCGCGAAATTATTTAAACTCACACATAAAAGTAAGCAAACTGTTAGAAAAGAAAATCGATTTGTAATACAATTTTTTAAACGCAAAGTCTCGATCACTCTCGAATTTTGAAGGCTTGTTGCTGCAAATGGCATCAGTATCTTGCAAAAAAAAACGAGACAAAACTAATCACGGTTGTCACCCAAAACTGATTAAACTACATTATCGGTCCCCGATAAAAATGCTTATAATTGGAACATTTAGCATAAAAATCGTGAATTATGCGCGAAAACAGCACCCAAACGCAATAACATGGAGTCACCCCTGAAACTCGTTTGTAATATAAACAAAACGCTATTTTAATGAGATAAAGTTTATATTAGAATAACAGCTGGTATATCAAATTACATTACGGAATTATAAATAAACACTTCGCGGTGGATTCATCCTGCGGTCTTAAAGATATCCGTGATGCTGAAACTATGAAATTTCAAACAAATTATAATCTCTTTACCATTTAGAGGTGCAATGACATGAAGGCAAAGATTGTTTTGAAAGTTGGTGGGTACTTAGTTGAAAATCAAAGCGGGTAATAGAATTATAACCTTGCCACAGAAATATTAAATTTCTAAAGTTTACGTGAGTCAATCTCCAAAAATTGTGCAAGGAAAGCAAGTACCTAAGTACAGATATGCTTCTTATGTCGAACGTGACGCTTATTACGTGTTACGAATCAAGTTAACATGACCACAGACACTTATTTTTATTGGTACTCAAATATTAGGTATTCGGTATTACAAAGAATAGATTCTCTATTTTGCTATAAAAAAGATTCGTGACGAATACTGGCCAGTATTCGTCACGAATCTTTTCTCCGAAGAGGTTGTAAGTAAATGTTTGTCTGCAAAATATAGTTCGTAACTGCAGCACAGTTTTTTTTTTATTTTCTATTTTCCAATGACGAACAGTCCACAATATCAGTTTACTGTTTACTGTCCCTGGATTTATGTACATAATGACTTTTTTGCGGATGGGAAATCATCAAATTACTTCCAGGGGAGTGTCAGACTTGTACTGACTAAAACCCACCCATGTTCCTTCTATTGCCCTTTACGTTCCGGGGCCGCGGTATCTCTTTCGAACAACCCGCAACCCCGGCTGCATTATGACTGAAAAGTGGGGTGGTTAATTTTGACGGCACGGTTGGCGCAGTGGCTGAGCGATTGACTGCTGCGCTGCGTGTCGCGGGTTCGATTCGCGGGTTCGATTCGCGCACCGTTGTTATTGGTGTATGTGAGTTTAAATGTTTGTAAACGCACCCACGACACAGGAGAAATTCCACGTGATGCGGAGGGATGAGGAAAATGAAGTGAAGAAACCTTTGACTGAATGAATGTGGATTGCTATTTGAGTACAGGAAGATCAAAGAAACGATCGATAGACAGTGTGAATGTAAGAATGGCTGCTGTGCCAACGATGCATAATTCAAGTAAAACTACTTCTAATAACTACAAGCTCACTTTCGCTTTTATAATATTAGTTAGTTAGGATTTGAAAATTGTATAGAAATAAATAAAAAACTAAAAATAAGGTTAATAGTTGTTCCAGTACCGTTTTTTGTACTTAATCTGTTTTATATTATAATTAATCCATAGATTTAATTTGCTATTATTCGAAGTGAGTCACGATTGATCTTGTTTTGTCATTGTATCTCATTCATAAGTAATACATAAAAGCCCGATTCATATAGGTAACGTTATAAGAAACCATTTTCCATAATAAATACAGTAATGTAACTTAGTGAGAACACGATATTTATGTTAATATATAACAAGTATGGTCTAGATTCTTTTATTGAGACAAGAATGTGAACGATTTAAAACAATGTTCTATCTAAAACATTTAATCATTTCAAATTATCTTGAGAACCTAATAAAAAATCAATGAGATTTATTAATTACTAAGCACCACACCGCGTTTCACCTAAGTATGGGTACGTTATACATGAACCTTCCTCTTGAATCACTCTATCTGTTCTGAGAACTGCATTAAAATCTGTTGATTAGTTTAGAAGATCTAAGCGAAAAGACAGCGGAAGCGACTACATTATATACTATGTAAAGACGTGCCAACAGTCCATAATGTAATCGAATGCATAAACAAACATCCGTACTAATCGTACATCACTAAGTAAACAATTTCAATTTATTAATAAGTTATTTTTTCGCCTAGTTGTTATAATGGTCGCAAGCGCGCCTACTGAATTGAGTTCCTCAATTAAATTCCCGATTCAGACAAAGTATTATAAGGACTTTCCATTAAAAATTAGTCTTAGCCTGTATTTATGCCCACTTAATAGCAATAAACTCGCCATATATTACATGGGACTGAAAAAACATAATTAACCGGTGATGTGGCTGTGCCATAAGGTATACTTCTTTCTAACATCAGGATTACAGACGTTTTGTTATGTAAATTATGTAAATCATTTTGAATAGAAGGTGTGGAGGAAGGCTTTTAACCAGGAACGAGGCAAAGCAGACTAACATAAAAATATCTTGAAAAATAAAGCCGCGAAACAACAAGTCGAGTTGACAACAAAGCCGGAGTTGTTGCCGCTGTTGCAAGTTGTTGCCGGGGTTGTGGGTTGTTCAAAATATATACCGCGGCCCCAGAACAGAAAGGGTAATAGAAGGATCATGGTTGGGTTTTAGTCAGTAAATCAGGGCACTCCCCGGGAGAAATTTATTTGATGAATCCGCAAAAAAAAAGTTGACGACCAACAGGCATGAAACAATAAACGCACAAACTCTTTTGCAAAACAATCCGAGCTTCGTTACTTATTTACATAAAACATTACGCAATATTAATGTTAATAGACCAAGCAGCTGACTTTTTAATAAGCTGCGCGGGAGCATGCCTTGCGGTTTAGTGGTCGGTGCATCGTGACAATGCTGTTACGACACAAACCTTGCCTAATTAAAATTACTGGCGCAACTTTGTCACGCTTTATCTGGAGAAGTTAGAAGATTTGCACCTTGGTTCGTGCAATTTTCATTTACGACTAAAATAAGGTTACAACGTACCAGCGATTGCTTTCGTAAGCATCAAAACTTTTGAACTTTACGAGAGCTTTTGTTTTCAATCGGTTTGTGATTTAGACCTCATCACGCCTGTAATTCCCGAAGGGTTAGGCAGAAAAAGGGTTACCCCATAGTTACCCCATTATTTAAATCCTTTGGGGCGCGAGCCTTTTAACATAAACCGGACCAAAAGCAAGAATGTGGTGAACCGTGTTTGCCTTGCCCGCCTTGGGAATCGAACCTAGGACCTCATACTCAACAGTCTTTTCAAAATATTTTATTTCTCATAGGCCTACATAGGCACTTAAAATACGTCGAGAAAAGGTACACGGCTCGGGTTGGTTGTTTTCTATAGAGAAGAACCGGCAAGAAACCAAAATAAAAATATTTATTTAGTCCAGAAAAAAAACAATACACAGTATGGACACAGTACAATATTGAAAATTTTTTAACTAGATACAAATTAGCCTAAATTTAGATTTCTGTATATTCCCTGGACTCCACACTATTACTCCCTGTGTCGTGAGGTCAGTTTCTTTCCAAGTAAGGCTACATTCTAAATTTAAAAAACTTGTTTTCAAAAGAAAAGAGAGCATAAAAACTCTATGGTAACTCTTTTAAAATCATTTGGTTTTACAATGTTAATATTACAGCGTACTTAAGTATGAGAGAACAGTGTAAGCCCGACAATAAGTCATTACGTTAAATCTAATAGGTAGTCATCTATCTATCTTGTTGAAAGATACTATCTTCGACTTTCCGATCTATACTGCCACCTTTGCTTATGCAAACTATACTGTGATAGGTGATTAATCTTTTATTTATCTAAAACTAATTCTTTAAACATCATTATTTGTTATCAAAGTTAGGTACTAACAACAAATAAGTAATAAATAAACTGTCTTACGAACCAATTAACAATTTAGCAAAGCGTTGCATTTAGCACTAAATTATCATTCTTTTGTAACTTTGTCGGACAGAAAGTTGATTAGAGGAAGTATTAAATTTATAAATTGCATTTAGCAACGCAATTCGGATATTAGCTTTTTAGGGTTCCGTACCTCCTCAAAAGGAGAAAATGGATCCAATATAGGATCATTTTGTTATCTGTCTGACTGTCAAGACCCTTTATCTCGGGAACGTATTGAGGTATGAAATTAAAACCATATACTTACGTCGGTGGTCCCTTGAAGCTAGCCCTAGTCTACGCAATCAAAAGTTAATGCCGTTTATGTTCCAAGTTTGTACGGAACCATCAATCATTCTGTGCGAGTACTTGGCCATTTTTATTTTTATTTAATACTAGCTTTTGCCCGCGGCTTCGCTCGCGTTAAATTCGGGGTAACACAGTTGCCCTTGCGCCTTATTGATTTGTAATAGCAACGCTAAGTTTTCCCTCACATCCCACTTTTTTTAAATAAAAAGTGTCGGTGTAGCCATTAAAGCGTGAAGAGGTAACAAACAAACTCACTTTCGCTTTTATAATATTATAGTAAGGATAACCATACTTAAGTTAGGAATTTGCTGGATGAATATAATAGGTAGAACTTAGTAAACTCACGAGTGAATAGTTTAGCTCTAACACAAAGTTAGCAGTCGTTTGTCATTTATGCACAAAATTGCGCCCAATTAATGGCTCATATGAGGTTGTGATCAATTACAAACCTTTTTTAAATAATGTAAAAAATATTTAATGGGTTGGTGGACGACACATCACATCATTCTTAACCCATCTTAATACCAATTTCACGGGTAATCAAACTGACGGCATGGTCGGCACTATGGTTAAGCGGTTAGCTAGTGTCGCGGGTGCCATTCCCGCCCATACATTTTTGTATGATCTCCAGGTAGATGTTCCAGGTCTGTTTGTTAAATGTTTGTGAACGCACCCAAAATACAGGAGAAACCCTTCGTATAAGGCAATTAAAAATGGTCTAGTTTCACTTTATTTACAGACTTTAGGAAAATGTATTGAATAGAAGGATACATCATTACACCCTGTCTGACTTCCATATTTAAGTTGAGCCGGCCACTTCTTTAAGGTTGTCTATTTGTCTCCCTGAGGGTCATTATTCGTAATTAGAACATTCTAAATTCGAAATATATTGTCCAAAAGCCACGCCCCCCTTTTCTTCAACACATATACTTTGATTAGTTTCCCGCACAGTTTGTCCCTACTCGTACCATAAATTGGTTTGTAAACACACGTTGAATAACTAGTAAACAAGCTTTCACATTTACAGCAGGTAAACATCAGTTAAGATGAGTTTTGCTTCCTGAACCCACTACTGCTGATGCTCTTAAAGTGAACACATGGTCCACGTTATTTGAAAGTTAAGCTACTGTTTAGAATACGATGGTACGAGCATACGCTGTGCATAAAAGTCCCTATAGTTAAATAAACAAAAAAAAAGTGAACACAAAACTTAAGTAATTTCGAAAGAGCTTATTAATGCAGTGACATATCGTATTTACAGAATTACATATAGAACCCAGATTTAGTGTTTCCACCCATCTCCTCAGGCATCAAGAAAAGTCGGACAAAGGTCAAGCTGTCGAACGGTATCGTAAATCAATGAAATAACCTTTAATTACTCCTCCAAGCAATTTCGTCGCCATTACATTGTCAAGAACATAAATAATCTCTTAACAACATTGTGAGTAATAAATCAATGATGTTTTACATAACTTTTATAACACATTACTTTTTATTTATTTATTTATTTAAACGTTACATTACGCATCTTTTATAAACGTTTTACTCGTCTCAGTTTCTTATGTCCGCGATTAGCAATGCTAAGCAATAATTAAATAAATTACTAAAGAATGGGTGCGAATTTGTTGAAACTCAAAGAGTGCTGTAATAATTATTTAGGCATTAAATTAGGTGTCGCATAGTATTAGTGAAAGCTGTATTTATAACGGCCTAAATTGCTAGAAAAGATGCAATTGGCATATTTTACATCATAAGGTTTGTCTTTGCGGAGTTGCGGGTTATCCGAAAGAGATACCGCGTCGCCGGAACACAACGGGCAAAAGAACGAATATGGTCAGTAATAATTAATTCCTTCCGCTCCGCCCAGATCAGTGACAGACTTTCAGTGACCCACCCATGTAATGTAGAACACATTTTATGTTACATTTTTGATGATTTGATTATCGACATAATTTACAAACGACCTTTCACGTTCAAATGATCTAACAAACATTTGTTAAATTACATTCGCTTGTTTGCTTCTAACTTTGTATATACAAGTCTCTACTTCATTATAAGTAGTTTGATATGATTATACCAATTTGCTAGCTTGGATTAAATTACCAAGGAGTTTGCATTTACAGATTGGATAATAACCTATGTATACGAAGCGATTTTTCATTCAGATATGATCTCATTTCAAATAAATTTAATATTAAATGTGGTAATTCCATAACTTTACTAGCAAAGCACGGCCTTCATTATAAAATTGTTTCTTTATTTTACAGTTTTACAATAATGAAATCGCGTTCGATATCAGGTGTATAAATGTGAAATTCATGGTTGCCGATTTCATCAGAGACGGTATATTTAGATAACAACATGAATAAATTCAATACCGTATTTATTTTATCAATGTAGCCTTTTTCGGCTTTACATTTTCAAACAGTTTTTAGTAAGACACTAGCGGTTATGCCTGCATCAGCGAGCGTACTCCGAAAACTGAATTTTTGGTTAAATTTATTTAATTAGAATATTTAACCGACACGCTAAGAAGTTGAATCGCAGTTTAACGCCCATACCTTGTCAGTATTTCACATCCATCATCATCCATTGAATCATTTACGTACAGCCAAGGAGTGAAATGCCTTGCGACTGTGTTCTCGAGTTCATATAGCCAGGATCTATTTAAGGCCAGACCAACAACAACAAGCATCTTTTGGTTTAGCTGGTCCCATCGTCGATCTCATCCCTGTCCTTAGGGAAGAAGAAGAGTGAGCACAAATGTACATCAAAAATAAGATAAGGTAGCATCTAAGTACAAAAAAAAATATGACAGTCGCAAAACACGAAACTACATGTTGGGTGTAGAGATCCCGAGTAAAGCTAAAAGGTTGTTGTTCTCCCTATCATTGGATTGGAATTTTTATTCTAAGCTTCTACGTACATAATACCAACTTAAAAAAAATACAAGTTTTGAGTCACCATACAATACAATATTCAATACATCTATCAGAAGGGCTACTATGACATCTTATAGCAATTCTTATTCCACTGAGGGAAAGAGATGGTGCTAGACACCCTGTATAGATCTGTCTCTTTCCCTCAGCGGAATAAGAGTTGCTTTAAGAGGTCATAGTAGGGTAGCAGGACAATATTTTGAATGGTTTACATTTAGTTTAACCGTTAAACCTTGATTTACAACACCAAAATGCAAATTATTTTTAGCCCTTTACTTAGAAATATTACATCTAATAATTCACAAAGCAAGTAAGACAACAGTAAAACAACACACTCATTCAAGTTGGCGCAGAAGCACTTAAAAAGCAATAGTGCGTAAGCGCATTTCGTGTTATCTAACAGCCGCAGACGTGAGAAAAACGGAATTAGCGATTCACTGATCGACGTAACGATTTCTTTATATCTCGCGAACACAATGTATTTGCCCGCACTTCCGAGGCGTTGATAGATATCTCGAGATTCGTCGATACGAAAAAGGTTCTTGTAACGTAAGTTGCAGCTGATTAATATCGGTTTATCATACTATTTCGACATTTGGCAAGGCCTTCCCCTGCTGATCTTAGAAGACGCCTGTTGAAAACTTATTGGCAAAATGGGAATCTTCTTCCTTCTTCGTGTGGTATTTGTATAACCAGGTGGCAGACTTATTATGCCGCTGAGAAAATTCTCTCAAGCAAGCTAGTTTCCTCACGAAGTGTAGTGAAGATACGATTTGAAATTGAGACTACTATGACTTGACATTTGGCTATCACGGTGATGTAAGGGGAATTATAAGCATTGTATCTTAAACTAGCGCTTAAAATACACGCCAAGATAACTGAATTTAAAACAGAACTGTACTAGACAATTATGACTTCTATCACAATCTGAGTTTTATATAGGTACTAAGGTACTAAGGTGTTAATTAATCTAGCATCCGACTTTTTTGTGATGGGAAATCATCAAATAACTCCCCCGCTCTTGGCGGAGCGGGGAGAGGGAGTGTTTGGCTTGTACTGACTAAAACCCGCTCATATTCTTTCTATTTCCCTTTATAACAACCCGCAATCCTGGTTGTAGAAACTGTCTAAAAAGCAAGGTACTAGCGCAATCTATTTAGCCTTCATCATTTTCCTGTCCTTGTCCCATTCTATTTAGGGTCGGCGCAACACGTTTTTTTCTTCCATTTTCCATGTGAGACGTCATGGCATCATTTACTCCTTTCTCCTTCATATCATTCCTTGCACAACTCATTCATCTTTTGTTTCGTCCATGTCTTTAATTTCTAGATTGTGCCAACAGAACTGACCCAAAAGTTTGGCGCCTTAAGTAGCGTCCATAAGTTCCTGTAATGAACATAAACTACGGAATGGATAGACGATCGTAAAAGGAAAACAAATGAATTATTTCACATCATTTACACACGGCTAACAACACCTTCTAGGAAAAGTGGTAATCAGTTAACTAACGACTTACAGGTCTAACCAGATTTGATGAGGAAGCGGAATTTCATTCCTCCGTATCTCATATATGTGTAGGAATCAGAACTTGCTCCTATATGAGAGTCGTGTTCTAGGGTTGGGACGTAAACTGGTTTATCTAGAAGTGTATTGGTTTTCGCACCTTCGTTTTAGTCTTCCTGTTTGTCTTGATTTTGCTTGTTTGTTTTTAGATTTTATAGGAGGTTGTAAAATGGTAATCTTGATCATGTTTTTTTTTCTGTTGACAGTAGGAGACACGCTTTTTTTATGAGGCTACAAAATCTGAAGTTTAATAGCTGCTCAAATGTTAAGCAGCCCTCAAATTTTGAGTGACGTTTCAGTATTCGGGGGTGTGCCGGTTATAGTAGACTGAGTTCAAAGATCTTCCATAGATTTTATATTTATTAATTAATATTACATTATTTTATTTATTTGTCTTTTTCAACTTGTTACTTCTCACAGCTAAATGTAGCCCATGATATAAATCTGTGTCAATAACCTTTTTTATTATATTTGTTGTTGTGTTGTGTTGTGTTGTGTGTTGCAATATTAAGTGAATGATACAATTAAGATAAGAAATAGTAAGTACATTATTTTGCAAACATAGTATATATAGCTCTTTATAATTATTTCATTTGGCAACCCTACCTTACAAGTTTTTCTTCATAGTAAACACACTGATTGATAGCTCACGTAATCATAATAGTTGCAGCTTCTGTACCGGTTGCTACCGCTAGTATGAAATTAATGGATCGTCGTAAAAACTCAATAAATATTACTAATGATACATTGGTAAGATTCTAGTTACTTCGTCTATCGCGAATAAACGGTTTGTTCTCACCTATTGATGATTGGTGATTGTTTCGGGTTTGGCTGTTTGTGCATGTGAGTATAAATATTTGTAAACGCATCCACCATCCATCCGACAAATTCCTATTGTGAGACAACATTTTCTTTTAAAAAAGATAAAAATACAATAAAAATCTTCATTAGTGTTATTTTAAGTCCTCATTCTTCTCTATCTCTATTCAACCTCACAATATAAGGTGTCCAGCACAGAACAAATAAACCAGGAATCTCTTTGTTTTTAATTAATTCTTTTGATAACTTTCACACATACTTACTTGTTCTTCGCTGAAATTGAACCACAGTCAATTTTAAAACATACTGTATTATTATAGATCATATAATATACATTGAATGATAGGGATGATAGCCATAGATTGAAAACAGTGTAACCAGTTTCTATTTCCGAACTTAGATCTTTGAACCTTCCTCATAAAGAGAACCTTGTCAACAAAGAAGAAAGAGGTTAACAAAGAATAAAAAACTAACTCCTTTGTTCTCAAACGTGAGAATTAACCTACCTTTTTTTTTAAAAAAACCTACCTGCATTTAGCTAAATATTGATGTACCTTTTCCTTAACAGATCAAGAGTGTTCAATAAAGCATATGCAAGTTGTTAGCACCAATCAAAACCGTTGAAACCGGCATGTAACACATGATTACGAGGTGCAATAAACTTCGCAGTGTCAACGTTCTCGTCAGATACTATTCTACTTTGGTGCTGACTCACTGTTTGAATAAGATATATTGCATAAATATTGTTGGTGTCGAATAGCTGTTCACCAAACCGCGAGGACCAGCAATAGATAATTGTAGACAGAAGTCCCACTGGAGACAGCCCTGACAGAGAGCAAAAGTAAGTGCATATTATACTTGCATACACGATAGACTCGGGGACCCAGAGTCACGTCATCATGGATTTATTAGGTACAAACATAAAAAATACAGCCAGATTGAGAACCTCCTCCGTTTTAGGAGTTGGTTTAAAATTATGCATGTAGATCTCTCTTCCATCTTCTTAGCGACGAATGACAACTTAATCTCATCAATGATAATAAACACTAAGAACAAATGTTTTCATTCAAAAACTATTCCTTTTAATATTCGCAGTAGGTTGAAACTTCTGTGTTGTCTGTCTGCAGTTCGACCTGTAAACATTGCAACTCCTAGCATTGTGGTCCACTAAACTACTGTCGGATTTGAGTACTCAATAATATTTCAAACTCGGCGTAACGTATCTTTGAATGCCAATTGATGATAATAAGCTCTAGAAGCCTAGATTCATTTATTTGTGCAGCAAGAGTTAAATTAGACTCTATTTACTCTAATCTCGGTTATTTCGGTTCAGTGATCTTATGTAACTGGTGAGCATGAGATCTTTGTTTTTGCGGATAGGAAACCATCAAATAACTTCCCCCGCTCTCTGCGGAGTGGGGGGAGTGTCAGACTTATACTGACTAAAACCCACCCATGTTCCTTCTATTGCCCTTTATGTTCCGGGGCGGCGGTATCTCTATCGTACAACCTGCAACCCTGGGAGGGAGCATGAGTTCTTGAGTTCGATTGCCATGTTAATAAAAAAATTATATATTTTTTTTAAGAATTTCTTAGAAGCAGCGCTGCCACAGGGTTTAGATTTTTTTAATGGCAATAGGCATACCTCGTATTACGTAAATGGCAAAATGTGGATGTTCTATTAGGTAGGCCTCTGCCTAAACATTCAAATACAAAAGCGTGATGTTTTGTTTATGTTATTTAAAATGACTTCTTAATTGAAGGTAAAATCATATGGTGCGTTTACAAACATTTAAACTCACATAAACAAACAGCCAGTCTCGGAACAACTACCTGCAGGCCATACAAATAGTTGTTCCGTGCGGGAATCGAAATCGCAATACGCAGCGCAGCAGTCGATCGCTTAGCCGCGCATCAACCAAAATTATTTGCTGGTAAATACTAGAAAAATGCTTAATTACGAAGCCATATTTAGCTCTAGCTATATTTATCACTAGGCACTTACTTTAATTGAAAATGAAAGTGAATTGAGTACTAGCTGTTTGATACTTTTATGTTTATCCTAATTAGAGGAAATAGGAAGTATTATGCTAACTAAGTATAGTTCTATCCCACGGCATTAACTTTAGGTAATTAGTGGTATTTGTAAAGTAACGTGTGAGATCATGAAAAACGTGATTACTGATAAAGGAAGGCTAGGCGCATAATGGTCAAGAAGTCAATGAACCAAACTAAGCAAGCATCTATACATCTACCAACTTAACGATTATTCGTCAATAAAATGCTCTACGAAGTGATACTATCTTTTCCCAAATTAACCGTAAGAAGAACTAAAACATTATAATGCGGGTTTTACCAACACTCATCTATTTACCACAACCGTTCATAGTGAAGTAGTAACTAGTACTTGCGGTAAATACCAGAAGATTATTCAAACGAATATCAGGATACTGTTATCGAGTATCGTTGAAGAGTGATGACGATATTAAACCTCATTACAATCATCTTTCTTGGTAGCCACAGAATAGTGAGCCAAGTGAGAATACAAATGACTGCCGTTAAGCTAGCTTATTAAAAAGTTATAAAAACTGAAATTCGAACCGCCCAAGTATCATATTAGAAAATTGATAACAAATGAACTCAACAAGAAAAATCAGTATGGACATATTTTACATGTATGCCTTATTTTATTTTTTTACATTTGAAAAAGACTTGGTATCAAAAATTTACAAGCTTCTACAGATATTTACAGAAAACTAAGAAAAAACACAGTCTAAAGAACACAAATAATTACAAAATTTCATGACAATGCCTCTCCAGCAATCCTAATCCAGCAATGTCTTACACACTTATTAAATGCATGATTCGTTTTATCATTAAAACGTGCAAGCAAGGTATGAATGACCACTCCATAGACTTCAATACTCCGTATCTGACAAATAGAACTGACATGACATAAAGTACTTCTATCTGACACACATTAAGAAATAATGGCATCGGTAAATGGTATATTTCTATTCTTTGCTTCATAAATTATTGTAATATAACGGGAGTTTAATCCAACAAGATTTATTAAAAACGAAGTCGTGTTTTATTACTATGATTAGTGGGTTCTAAATCATTTGGTAAAGAATAAAAACAAATGAAATTAGCACAGTATACGGTTATTGTAATCTAAATAACCGATTAAAGATTGACTACTGAGATACTGTTTTTTGCAGGAACTAGCCAAAATTATTCATTTTTAATCATGGATTTAGCTTGCTTCATTTGTCTTCGTTGGTTGGAGTCAATCGGGGATGAAAAAAAAATATAAGTTTCTTGGTGCAGTCTGAAAACTCAACGTGTTTACTGTCACTGAGTTCTCCACAAGTTTTGAGACTCCGATTTTCCCAATGATTTTAACGGAGACACTATCATCTGGTTTTTCAAAAAAGAACAACTGTTTCGGAAAACTCGTACATCCATTATTTTTTTTCAAATAGATTTATAACTAGTTATACTTACAAGTAGATTTGAGATTGAATAATTCTATACTTGAAGACAAACCAGTTTAATAATGCTTTTGCCCGCGGCTGCGCTCACGCTAAATCCGGGGTAACACAGTTCCCCTTTCCTGATTTGCAGGTACCTGCTACCTGTAGTTTTTGCCCTTACGCGTTATTTATTTTAATAGCAAAGCTAAGTTTTCCCTTTTCTTCCCTCTTTCTCACTGATTTCTCACTTAAAAAAAAATAGTCTATGTCCGTCTCCAGGTTCCCAACTATCTCTGTACCAAAATTCATCAAAATCGGTATAGCCATTTAGGCGTGAAGACGTAGCAAACAAATAAACTCACTTTCGCTTTTTATAATATTAGCAAGGATAATATTGAAGTTGCGTATATTATAAGCGTTATGGCAACCAAGAAGATGTTCCCAGACATTTGTCACCATTGACGATAATAGTCAAGGGTCACCTGAAGGATGTTTACTAGCGTTTGCGTGTTAAGCACTAGGAACTTGTCAATTGTAATACACTACACGATTGGCGATCTCTGAACTTAGGGTATTATTGCTTTACACGATTTCGTGCGGTAATAATCTTTATTATATATTGACACTTCCTAGTCCCTGTTTACACCTACCCGGCAGGGAAGGTGTGAAGCTGGTCGGATAAACATTTAAAAAAAAATAACAATATAAACTTTTTATTAATTTTAATACCTTAGTACCCAGATAATAAAATTTATAAAAAAGAAACAAATGATAAAACCGACGAAGTGCGAGTCGGACTCGCGCACGATGGTTTCCGTGCCACAAATTCATCAAAATCGGTTTGGCCATTTAGGTAAGATATGCTAACAGCCACAATCAGAGTAAAAACAGGAAAAACAAAATCATCAATTAACTTCTTCTACTCTTAATCTGTCCATCAAATCTGGACCTACAGCAATCGGTTAATTAACACACAACACTTGATTTACACATTCAAGTTACATCGTCAATTTTGTTGCAAAATATTGCATTTTTGGAACAGATATTTTTTTACTGCACGATTGGCGCAGTGGCTTGATTCCCCCACAGAATAAACATTTGTATGGCCTACAAATGGTTGTTACCGGTCTAAAAAACGATTATAAGGTGCGTTTACAAACAATACTCATTTGTTAACGCACCCACGATACAGGAGAAATTCCTAAAAAATAAAAAAAAAACCCGAACATCATCACTTAAAGGATCACTCCTACCTTGTTAGCACCCACAAGAAGTGTGAACCCATACATGATAGTGCGTCCCAAATAGCCAGCAACCACGACCAAGTTCCCACAGTGAGCTATGACTGCGGCAGAGTATTACACGCCGCCATTGTTTACTGCGGTCAAGGGCACGATGTACTCGGTCTTACTTCTTACTACTGTTTCACTTAATATGTGTTGTTGTTTACTTTCTAATTGGTAATTGTTTTGATGCATAGATGAGGTTGAAGAGATTTCGGAAGAGAAACTTGTTAAATTGTTAGTAACTTTCATTATGTAGTGTTTACGGTTTTGAAATAAGGCATTTTTTCCTTAAAAATGCCTTATTTCAAAACCGTAAACACTTTTTAAGTGTTTACAATACTTTTCCGTTTCAAATTCATTACATAACCAAATAATCATGTTAATTGCACTAATCAATGGTGTTAAATCCAAAACACGAAGCTTTCTCTCTCACTCGTTTTGCTTAAGATTATAATTTCAGACAACTCTAATTTATGATCATTCCATTTACTATGTTATCCGATACTCAGAATCAAAACAGTTACCGCAATTATTTAATTATTTTCTTTCAAGTTATTTCAAAACTAAATAAATATGAATTTTAGGAGCACGATTCTAATTTAAAGTTCCTACTTGTTAACACACTTTTTTTGGTTGGGGCTAAAATGAATTACCGACAAAGCTCTATTAAAAATAATATTATTAAAGCCTCTTATTTTCTTCCAAGTACTGGAAGTTAGCGTGCAAAACCGTACTATTGCTGGCTTTTAATTATATTTTCACACTTCTTGACTAATTGTCCTTGGGTTTTAGTGAAACAGTTTCTTACGTATGAAGGTTGTTTTGTTTTCACAAACAATAGAAAATGTTACTCTACTATTAACTTTAACATTATATTGCTTGAACATTGAATTTCTTCACTGTTTTATCATATTCGTTTCTAATTTGATCGAAATATTGTTATAATGATGCCTGTAATCATATTTTTGAAACAATGCATTGTTGTATTATTTTATGCCTGCGTATTGAAGAATCATAGAAGCGTGGATGTTGGCCAACCATTGAATATCGTCTGAAGGATATCCGATTGTTATTAGTATTAAGTACGGTTTTGAAATGAAATGATCATTACTTTCCAAAGGAAAAGAACGGATGAAAATAGCTTCCTACGCCATATTAAGTTCAGTCATATAGAAACAATGCGTGTTGATCATCAAAATGATAAAGCAGACGGAATTATAAGTCTAATAACTGATTTCTCTAAGCGACTAAATTAATAATATGCGCTTCTGGAATAACAACTTTCTGCGTTGATTCGTGCGTTTAAAATCCAACAACACGCATTTATTTAAAGATCCAATTTAGTATCACCTATAGTGTCTGTCTACCTAAGTGAAAACGGGAAGTATTGTTTAACGATGCCTAATCTAACGGCCATACTGAGGCACTAACATAAAATTACACACTATCATTGCATTCTACAAATTGCATCGTGTGAAAGTAATAAACTAATTAAGTATGCACGATAATTACAGCAAGCAGGCTTCGAATGAAACCAGCACCGCATATATTGATACTGATCGAAATACCAACGATGTATTAAAAACTGCAATATTGCACAAATGGTAGGTTGCCGACCCATCGCTTGCGGGCAATGGAGCAACGCTTTCCTCACTTGAAACTTACAACTTGGTGAAGCGAACTAGACTTGCTTTAAATACCTAGCTCAACCAAGGTATTGACAAAAGAGGTCTATTGCAGTTTGAAATGCGTTTGGAAATCGAACAAAAAGCGATTCGAATCATTCAGCAACTCCTAAGCAGTATTAGTTGGCGAGGTTTTTAAACGGAAGACTAATGATGACAAACACGTAATTAAGTATCTATCTGGTCACGTTCCGGCAAAAGATAAAAATATGTCCAATTAGAAAGCCACCGAACAATTAGTCCAAGGTTATTGGATAGCGTAAAAACTTCAAGATAAAAAGTGGCGTGACTAATTCACCGCACGCGCCATTCCGCAACGGCCTACGATTATTTTGACAGAATAAAATCATTCCGGAACAATTTGACACTACATTTTGTCACGAAACAGCGTATTTTGTACACATTTTTATAATAACTGTGCATTTGTTAATCGAATGTGTGACACCGTTGCTTAGTAGTGCTCGAAAAGTCAAACAATTTGGGTCAAACATATTTATAGACAGTGTAATTACACTGGGGGACAATATAACGAGATTCATGGCTGAATTTTACAAGTGCTTGCGAATTTATTCTAATGTTTTATAGAGTCCTGTTAACATAGCTGTTTTGTTGGATAAACAAAGGTCCACTTCCAACCATCTTGACATTCAGTAAGTACCCAGTAGACATAGTTCAAGGACCTCGTTTTCGTGAGATTTATGTACAATGAGAAGATAAATAATATTGAATGAACGATAAGTTCACGAATCATCGTTTTATGTTCACTTGTTTGTAAAATAACCATCATGGACGAACGGCTTTAAAAACGTCATAATGTCATTCGAATTTTGAATGATGGTGATTTGAGTAACAATGGCCAGTTTAGGAATCCAATTACCGCCTACGGACCTAATCTGGCCTGAAAACAAATAACACTCAACCATTTTTTTTAAACTTTGCTCTACACTTGGAATTTCTTCCGTATCGTGGATGCGTTTACAAATATTTAAACTGAAATACACAAAGCCAGACTGGGAACAACTATCTGTAGGCCATACAATTATTTGTTGCGGGATCGAACCCGCGACACGCACCACAGCAGTCAATCGCTCAGCTACTGCGCCAATCGTGTCGCCGATTGGTTTTGCAGTCCCATATATGGCACACATTGTCATCATGTGATGTGTGGTACATCAATTATGTACCACATCATGAAACTGACTGTATATTAAATATATTCCCACGGTAATCCTAGTCTTTAGTAAATAAGAATAAAATTCATATAAGTTTAATTCTATAGTCACGATGATAGCACACCCATATTGGTAATAATTAGCGACAATACTCCTCATAGGTCCGAAAGGGTAATTAAAAAAATAAAAACCTTAAAAGCTTAAAATATTTAGGTACATTAATGTTGTAATTTTCCTGAAAAACACTGCTTATACTGTTTACATTGTTTATCCTTTAAATACAAGGATTGTAAACAGTTAGCAGTTAATTAGACAAGGAAGTTAGATGAAATACACATTAAGAAATAAAATAATAGAAAGAAATAATCTTAAAATAACTATTCCCACGTTTATTTTGTTCAGTTAGTTTAACTTCAGATAAGTAGGTCATACGTAAAATATAATTTAAAAATCGACACCATGTTAGTGTATAATATTTTCTTGAAAAATAAAGAACCCACAAAAATCACGCTGTCAAAGTCTTTTAGCCAATTGAGTAAAACTACTTCAAAACAGTGCTCGAGTAACTGCGCGAGAGCATAGCGACATTCAACCGCATGCAAGAACGACCTATAGCGTAGAATAAGTAATAGTACAGGCCTATAGTTATCGTAAGCGTTCGCAACACTATACCATAGAGTTGCAGGCTTTGTTTAATGTGCGCGTAGGCAAGTTTTAATAGCCACATTTTATTGTAATTAGGTGTCTGTAATAATTTCGTATTTGGAATTGTCATGAACAGGAAGACCACTGTCACATGTCACTCGATGAAATATAACAATGAACTATTTATTTCCGGTAACATAATTATGTTAGTAAATAAAACTTGCAACTATATTAGTAGCACTTCACTTGCACGATGTTTTTGTACATTCGTGTAGAAATTGTAAAAGCGAAGGGACCATTTTTGTACGTAAGTACATATGTTCCTGACAATAACGTTTAAATCCACTAATGTAAAATTATTCAGCTACATCCAGTAAGACTGAAAGCCAACCCCAATACAGTTTGGAAAAGTCTAGACAGATAATGACGTTTAGATCCACTAGTAGACATTCGGAACTCTATAATTTTGACAGTTCATCTTGATTGCTCGAACAACAAACCTTAAACTTATAAACATTTTGGTACTTCATAATAAAGATATTACCAAATGTTTTGATTCAAATCTTCATATTAAGACGCGCCCAAGACTATATTCAATTATCTCGCAAACTACGGACCTTGAGGGATGTGAACTTTACCAGAACCCGCCATTGTTATTGTTTTAAAATCAAAATTAAGTTTAAACTTTAACAATCGTTCACAAGGTAATAATGAAACGAATTTTGCAAGACATTTATAGCTTTTCACACGTTCTTAGGAAATAGGTTTAGGTGACATCTTAGAAAAACATCGGGAGATTAGGCTAAACATTTTTAAGACAACGAGGATCATTTCAGACAAGGAAATAGTGGTGTTGCCTCTGTTTTATAACCAATTTACTAGTAAAACCCCAAAAGAAACCCATAAAATTACCAAAAAATAAAAGAAATTTTTCTTTCGGCCGGAACAGAACGACATAATGTTGGACAAACCAAATAAGGCAAACCATCTTATGCGAAACGGTCATCATCATGACCTGGCTGGCATCAGCCCACTGCTGTGCATAGGCCACTTCATTGGTACGCTACTAAAATGTTTTTTTTTTTAATTGCCCCATATTAGAAACTTCTCCTGTATCATAGATGCGCTTACAAACATTTAAACTCACATACACAAACAACCAGACCCGAAACAACTACCTGTAGGCTATAAAAATATTTGTTTGGTGCGGGGATCGAACCCACGACACGGAGCGCAGCAGTCGATCCACTGCTTCAACCGAGCCGTCAATTTACAGGTCCCTTTGAACGTGCATTGCAATACACTCATGATACCAACTTACTACTGCTAAATACATGTTCTAACATGAAACTGTTCATGAAAGTGCACTAATCTTATTTGGGCATCAAACTTATCAGGACGAGCATCGGTCGCGTGTCAATCCATCAAACCGTAACATTCTGTTGTAAACTGTGACCTACTGTTTCGAAAAAAAACAACGGTTGCTAAGCAACAACCTTGATTGTTACTCAAAGCATCGCGAAGTTAACAATAGCATTTAAATGGTGTAGAGTAAATACAGTTACAAAGCATGACTTACAAAATATTGGTTGAGAAAATTAATTTTCTTTGAGTTCTTTTTTGTTGGAGAAATTAATTTTATCTGTAATGTATTTTTTTGTAATTCGGTAAACATGTGTACATTAAACTGGTTTTTCTTTATTAAATAGACCATGAAAGAGAAAAACCGGCCTCGGCTGTCATTTGTAGATCTTTGACAGTTGTTATGGGTGGTCGAAAGTCTGAAAGCCAGTCTTACCAATTATTCCGTTATTATTCCGTACTAAATGGGTTGTGAGGGTCAGATAGGCAGACGCTGCATGAATACTATATCTGGCATTTAGCTATAACTGGTTAGACTAGAAGCTGACTCCACTATGATTTGGAAAAGGTTAGGAACATAATGAAAGGAAAATTAAGTCCCCTCGATCTACTCCTACCAATTTTGTCCTAAATCTTTACATCATCCTAGCTATTTAGAAACTGAAGGGCTACTATGACATCTTATAGCAATTATTATTCTACTGAGTGAAAGAGATGGTGCTAGACACCCTGTATAGCTCTGTCTCTTTCCCTAAGCGGAATAAGAATTGCTTTAAGAGGTCATAGTAGGGTAGCTGTTCATTAAATTGACTTGTGAAAGTACTTACTTTTTGTTATCTCCCTTAACATTAACAGACAGAAATACTTCATAATATAATTTCAGGTATAATGGTTTATTGCATTACACACAGCCCCAAAGTACCATAGCGCTAACACTTCATATCCATATGATAATCATCACTATGATCTTTCATTGTTCTTAGCCTGATTGACATTCCCATACAAACAAGATGACGATACAAGATAACTATTCACGTAGGTATCTGTGGGAGGAAACGAATCCTTGCAATATGCCTACACTTGAGAATATTACATGATTAATTATTGTTTACATTAATTATAATTTATAAGCTAGATTATGTGAGGTAACAGGTAAATGAATAAGTAAAGAGGTATTCTGTAGGTTTCCGGTTAAGACCCTGTTGACATGTTTTTTTGTCTTTATGATTTATGATGTAATGTACCCCAAAACATGTTTCTTAAAATTATGCTGATTATTGGCACTTTTTAAACGCTAATATAACATTGCTCAGAGAGGCCAGCCAGGGCCACCGCCTGTTGGGTTTCCTCGTTGTTCGAAAGAGATACTGAGGCCCCGGAACATAAAGGTCAAAATAAGGAATATGGGTGGCTCTGACACTCCCTCCGCTCTGCCCTGAGCAGGGTAAGTTATTTGATAATTACCCATCCTCAAAAAAATCACTGCTCCCAGTGTTTTTCTTGAGGAGATGAAGCCTTGAATTTAGTTTGGCTAACACTTTGTTACAGATATAGACCGAAATACAACAATTGACCGTATGACGCTTTTTGAAACTTAGTTTCAGATATACGTAGATAAACATAAAAATAATGTAAAAAATATACTCCGAAGTTGTTTCATAATAAACAACAGTTTTCCACTCGGTTCGTCGATCTTGTTGCCCGTGTGTCAAAGAAAACCGACATGAATAAGTGCAAGCAAGGCGTTTCCTTGACTCGCCTTGACATAACAATATTAAACTTGCTGAGGTCGATGGGTTAACTGATTCACTTCTTGCTCACTGCTGCCACCCTGGTACCAGTCGAGCGTGGAATGTAAGGTCGGGTCAGTGGTAAGTACGTTTAAGTAAACAGTGATTACAATTACGACGCATTTTATAAAAAGTCAGTAGTATGAAGATATTTCTATTATGCAGGGTGTACCTAAGTGTGGGTCAAATCCAATAGCGGCATGGGCAAGATCATTTCAAAACTTTTTAATACTATTTTAACGGTTTTTTTACTTTTACTGTTTTCTACGGTTTTTCAGTTATGATTGAGTCAGGTTTTTTCAATCACTTCGCAAGTCAGTGCTAAAAATTATTATAGAGTGTGACTAATTCTAACTGGTTCGTTTCTTCCTCTATTTGATTTGATCCATACTTCTAGCGACACCTGTATAGATACTCTTTTTACGTGGTAACTAACGAAATAGAGGTCAGTCAGTGCCATGGTATTCATGGCAGGAGTGGGTCAAGAAAATAATTGGCGGAATATGGGATGCACCCTATTTGGTACGGCTCTGCCAAACCCTTCGTTGATTATAGACGTGATGTACTCCACAAAAAGTAATTGACTAACTTTCTCGAAACATGCTTAAAGCAAAGAAGCCAACAATTACTTACTTGGAACGAGGCGTGGTGTTTTTGCCTTGACTTTAATGACTTAAGTGATCTGCTTCAAACTCATCAAGTCAGGTCACTAATATTATTTCCTTTTTCAAATGTTAATATGTATTGTGCTGAACAAAACTTTAAGCGACTCTTTGCGACATTCGGATTTTGAATTTTTGTGCAAGAGGCTTTACATTTTTTTTTCATTGCGTGCTAATTGGGTAGTTGACACCATTAACCAATAATTTAAAAACACAATTTTGCTAAAAGAACACCTTATTCTAGACCAGAGAACTCCGTTCATTTCAAAATAACTTTAAAAATCGATTTTTAGTTGCTTTTAAATCAATAAATAGTTGCATCATTGACTTGACAACTTAGTGACGTCATCGGTTGCGAGTCTCATACAAAATCTATGGGGGAAGCGCGTTTTGACAGCTCATAAAAAGTATATCAATTGATTGGTGGTGTCAACTACCCTATTGCTTAATGGCATCTTGTTGAAAGGATAAATAAAACATCGTACCATGAAAAAAAAACACATGGATTTGTTACCAAATTCCGATTTATATGAGATAAAGAAGGTCTCGAGCAACAGCAAATATGTAGTTTATTATAAGCTCATTGCAATTAATACGGAATACGCGTTACCAAAGACTGCAGATTATAGCCCATATACTATACAGCCAATGAAATCATATAAATAGGTGCGGAGAAATCAGATCGTTGCACCCAACCCCTTTTGCGTGTGAGTAAATTACCATAATTAATTGACTCTATAGTTCCTGCTTAACTAGTTTATAAACACAATCAAGATTCGAAAACCATACTTAATTAGCCAAGGCCACCAATCAAATGTCTAATCATTCTTTTATAATTGGAGCACAGATGTTTATCTGACAGCCGCACGACAAAATACCAGATGAACAAGATTTATATGCACCTAAATATTTGTACCTAGATGGGTAAGATCCTTTTGAATGTCGTTTTGAAGTATTTTTAGTGTTTCATGTCAAAAATGGGATAATAAAACGAATTCTTTCTACTTCTCTACTAATTATACTTGTCTACTGGGTAGTTTTACTATGTTTAATAAATTAATTATGATACGTGTGTCAAGTTATCGTACTAATATCATAAGAGGGAAAGTTTGTATGTGTGTATATTTTTAACTCGTTCACGCTCAAACGGACTGGAATGAAATGTTGTATCAAGAAAGCTTATATTCTAAATTAACACATAGGTTACACTTGATCCCGGAAAAATGTATTCCCGTGTTAAAAAAATGTTCCCGTGGGATGATCATCTACCTTTAAACATAGTTTTCCATCGCGAATAACACCGTGTGGCGCTGTAGTTTGTACATTTGTATATGTATTTCCTGACTTTGGCTACAGTTGTTATTTGACTACAGTATTTGTATTATAAGTAAAACAAATATGAGTATTTGTAAACATGATAAGTGTCGATTACTTGATTTATAACCTTCGCGTATCGTCATATTGCCACCTTTCAAGGAAGGCTATATTGAACAAATTATTTAAGTATTTAAAGTGGACAAAAACTCAAAAGTTAAGTGGTAAATTATGTGTCAATAAAATTACAGTGTCAGCAATTATTTTATACTTAAAGGACCACCATGAAGATTGGTAAATTGTTAAAATCATTGACGAAACCGACAATTTGACGCAACACGACATTTGAATTAAACGTCCGATTATAATAAATGAATCGTCAATTTCCGTTTGACCGAAAGATTAGTGATGTGTCTGAGCAAATGATCGAAAGTATAATCTTTGACGCCACAATGTCAGTTCGTCTCCATGATCAGAGTTCGAAACCGATCCAACTGCAGCGAGGTGGGAGACAGGGATATGTTTCCGAATACGCTCACAGTTGTAGTGAAATTTGGCATCAATGTCAATGACGAATACATCACTCACCTTCGGTTTGCCGACGATATTGTGGTCATTGCAGAGTCTCTAGAGGGCCTTAGCACAACCTCTGTGAAGTTTTTCAGCGAACATTAATAAGACAAAAATAATTCCGGATATCCATATATTACCCATCGCAATAACTGGTAGGAACTATACACTCGAAATAGTTTACATGCTGTACGGTAGAATAGATCCAACTTCAAGAAAGAATCTAACCGCGCCGGATCCAACTCGGCAAGGCAGCGTTCGGAAACAGCGTACTGTTTTCCCGTCCACAAAAATGTGTCTGAAAACGAAAGTCTTCAACCAATTTCTGTTGCCAGTGATCGCTAATAATTATGGTTGATAAGAAAGCTCCAGGTCGCTCAGCAAATGATGGAAAGAACTATACTTGGAATTTTCCTATGTAATCCAATCAGACTTAAACAACAGTCTATTTATTACACTACATTATATTTATAAATTACCAAGTAAAGTCTCGTGAGAACACATTACCATTAACTACGTCTCATGCCAACATTAAAGTTACTTGACATTATCATATAATATAGGAGCCTACTCATGCAAGTAAGGGACCCGCAGTTATCGTTACCGAAGAAGCTCTTAACTCGGTAGAGGCTCTTGAAATTGCTAAGGTGGACGTTTCTAAACAATTTAAAATAGATGCATCATTCTTAACAGGTTAAGCTAAGATGAAGGTGGTGCACTATTTGAATTTACATTTAATTTTTAATAATTAACTTTGTTATTAAACAAATAATTAACCATAGTACTTAAGTGACTTAAAGAGACACGGATATAAATCTTCATGTATAGAGAACGAGAGGAAGGCCAAAGAAAAATTAATGAATGGATTGTGTAAGGAAAGATATGAACGATAAAGGTTTGACAGGGGAGAAAAGAAGAAGAAAACACGTTGTGCTGACCTCAAATAGCACAAGGACAGGACGAAGACTTGTGTGTATTCTGCCTAGGACCTGTTTATATGACTATGTAATTTTTAACAAGAATCGTTACCGGTTTCTAATCTTGAACAAGTTTTTAATCAGATCTTCATCAGACCTCAAATGTCGGATTTTCTGTTTGACCAAATAACAAAATCAGATCAAATTTTATTAGTTACTGAAATAATAAATATCATCAACAAATATTATTTAAAAAATCCGGCCTCGAGTGAGTCAAACTCGCGCACCGAGGGCTCCGTACTTTGCATATCTTTTGACCATGTAGACTTAGAGGGTTAAATTTTTCACCGTAGTATGTGGTTTTAATTTCAGTTTGCTATCTTCACGCGTTAGAGGTCTTGACAGATAGACAGACGGACCGCAAAGTGAACCAATAAGGGTTCCGATTGAAGAGGACTTCAATACTTTTGCTTAGTTTTTAGTGTTCCGAACTAAAAACTAAGCAAAAGTATAGAAGAATACAAAAAAAAACGTATGTTAAAAGATAGAGCTTTCATAATAAGAATTATTACATATTATTAGAGCTGAGCATAGAAATAAATAAAGAGAACTGTCAATGCAGAAGGTCATACCAATAAAACAGCTTTTCTTAAGTTTTCCTCAACGTAGTATATCACGTCAACTACAACCAATATGACAACAGTTGAAGCAACCGTGCAACTAAATGCTGCAATTATAGTTATTAAACGCAATCATCGCAATAGTTACGCACTTATTATATTTAATTATGTTCACTTGGGGGGAACGGGTTAGTTAAGCGACTATTTAAATTGTTAAGCAATGATTTATGTTGCTTTGTTGTTGTTGTGTTGTGATACAACTGCTTTGGTTGACATAACATCATCCTTTTGAACTTATAAAACGTAATATTTTTCTCTTCACGAAAATTGTTTTATAATAGCCGTTCATACATCTACATCACCTTTCGTACCTCCCATAGGACTGCATACGTATCTCTTTGCTATCAACTCATCTCAATGATCATTCTCTTACCCTTTTTTTGCGGATGTGAAAACATCTAATAATTTATAATTTCTCCCTCTCCCTCTATCTCCCTCATATTAGAACAGATGCTGGCTGAGAGGGAGAAATGTTAGATGTGAGTGTCAGTGATCAGTCAAATGTGAGAAGTGTCAGACTTGTAGGTACTGACTAAAACCCACCCATGTTCCTTCTATTGCCCTTTATTTGCCGGGGCCGTGGTATCTCTTTCGAACAGCCTGAAACCCCGGCAAGATGCTAGACTTCCGTAGTTTCATCACTCTTCACATATCATCAAATAACTTTCCCCGCTCTGGCCGGAGCGGGGGGGATTGTCAGACTTTTACTGACTAAAACCCACACATGTTCCTTCTATTGCCCTTTACGTTTCGGGGCCGCGGTATCTCTTTCGAACAACCCGCAACCCCGGCAGGCGGAGGGCCCTGGCAAGCCTGCTTTGCTGACAACTCTATGAGGTGCGCGTGAAACACTAACGAACCGTCGACACGGCCTGTCGTCAATAGACGGACGGACGGAGAGCTACCCATTGCTCACCGTCCACAGGCCCCGCATCTACTCTCCTACCCTTATCTTTGTTTAACAATCGTTTTGTCATAATTAGCCTTTAGCTTCCAGTCTATTCGGATGTAGATGAATACCAGTGTTCTACATGAAGCAACTGCCTAGCTGGCATCCACAACTCAGTTAATACTGGGTAATACAATACTCCTTGGAAATACTGGCTATCAGATTTTCGGACCACTGACTACCTGTAAAATAAAAAAGCCTTATCTTTCCACTTTAACAAATTAATTTACAGATGTTGTTTCTAACCTATACTTGATAAACGAGAAATTAATATCTATGTAACTTAAATTAACTTAATTAAGCAATTAACGGTACTGGAACCCCCCTCAGTAAAAAGTCTCCTCCAAAGCCCTACAGACTACCTGTAGTGACAATCAAATATCTACAAATGACAGCCAGGATCATCGGGTTAACGTGTTGGAATGTAATAGGCGGAAACCCAAACACGGACCAAGCTAGGCAAGCATTGGGTTAACCTGAACATCGATCTGAGCGGCTGTTATTATTTAGAGATGATCTCTTTTTACATCCCTATGGGCTGATTTTTTAATAGTCAGATAACTTTTATCTGAGGAATAAAATAGTGATTTGACATATTTTCTATAGATAAGTAATTGTCAAACCGCCATTTTTATTCCTAAGATAAAAGTTATCTGACTATTGAAAAAGCCATCATGTATCCTTTCGAACGAAAGAAACATGTTCCAAAGAAACATCTTTTTAATTCTTATAAACATAACATTCAACTATCAGAATTTTTTTTTTTTTACGGCACGTTTGGCGCAGTGGCTGAGCGATTGACTGCTGCGCTAGGTGTCACATGTTCGACACACGCACGGGCCAAATAGTTGTATGACCTACAGGTAGTTTCGGGTTTACCTGTCTGTGTATGTCAGTTTAAATGTTTGTAAACGCACCTACGATACAGGAGAAATTCCTAGTGTAAGCCAACGTTTTTTTAAAATAAAGCAATGATTGAAAGCAATTTGTGAAGTAAGTTATTGTGGTAATTTACTTCAACAATCATAAAATCAACTTTAATCTATCTCCGTTATTGTCAGCACAAAGATCTATGTTATCGGGCAAGCTCGCCCGGCATGCGCCTGTGCCTGACTCAATACAAAGCCATGACAGTTATTCCAACACTTCAGATGAATGTGCTTATATTGACTGTGAATGGTGTTTAATTAACACGGATATGATTGAAACAAATAGGTTAAAGAAATATAACCGATTGCCTAGATTTATATTCAAGTTTTAAAAGGCGGTTTTGTTATTAAAAATAGAGGTTAGCATTGTGGACGTAATTTTTTCTATTATTTGTATATCTTCTTGTCTTATTTTCTGCGCATAAATCACTATATTACAAAGGCGAAAGATTTTGTGTGTGTATGTTTGTCCTCCTTCATTCTCGAAAACTCTTTAAATCATGATATTATTGTGATTATGTGTATTAGATCGATTGCGATTTTTACTTTCAATTTCATTTCAACAATTTGTAACGATTACTTTTGTTATTTTCAGGTACGTATCCAACATGCAAGAACAACAATGAAGTACAGTAACCGACAGGTTGGGTCTTATACATTTTCGACAAATAGAAATCTCTGAGGATTTGATAGTCACTTGGAAGGTACTGTAAGGTGGAACCAGACCAGGGTTTCGGGTTGTTCGAAAGAGATACCGCGACCCGAAACATAAAGAGTTAAAGAAGGGTCATGGGTAAATTTTAATCAGTAAAAATTAAAAGCTACAACGGCAAGTTATATGATGATTTCCCATCCGCAAAAAAAAAAGGTGGAACCAAAGTCTTACAAATAACAAAAGGGATACGTCAGTGTCAACCAACTCACAACTAGGCTGTATGCTACCATGCATATTGATCAAGATTGATATACGATTGATTTCAAGACGCAATTTAACGAAAATCTATACTATCTATACTATATAATATTATAAAGCTGAAGAGTTTGTTTGTTTGCTTGAACGCGCTAATCTCAGGGACTACTGGTTGGAATTGGATAATTCTTTTAGTGTTGGATAGCCCATTTCTTGAGTAAGGCTATAGGCTATATAACATCACGCTACGACCAACAGGTGCTGAGCAGCGTGGGTGAAACCGCGTGGAACAGCTAGTATTTACATATGATTTAGTTAAATTATTAATCAACTAGCTACCACCCGCGTCTCCGTCTGCGTGGTATAGTTACTTTGGGCTAACGCTAACTTTAACCCGCATGATGATCGAAAAGAAATTATCTTTCCCTCCCCTTTTCTTCCACTTTTCTCACTTTTTTTAGTCTATGTCCAGGGTCCCAACTATTTCTGTACCCAAATTTTTCAAAATCGGTTTGGTCGTTTACTATCTCAGTTTCGCTTTTATAATATTGGGTGGATCTTACAAATCTTACCAGCTACCCTACCATGACGTTTTAAAGCAAAGGGTAAGAGACAGAGCTATACAGGGTGTCTAGCACCATCTCTTTCACTCAGTGGAATAAGTTCTGCTTTAAGATGTCATAGTAGGCCTACTGGAGTTATCGTACTACCCGGCACTGACGGAATTGTGGAGGTCAGATAACCAGTCAATCCATGTTGAATACTAGTATTCAGCTGAATCCAGTTAGACTGGAAACCGACCACAACACTACTAGGAAAAGTCTAGGCTTGATGAGGCTCTTTGCACAAAATAGGTACATCGGTATTTCTGCAATAAGCGGTCAGGTGACAGACCCACAATGTTTCAACAAATATATGTATATGAATAGCCACTTATGGTATTTGAATAGAAAGCCATTATGACTTACCATTACGTAGTGACCTCTGACCGGAAGTAACTAGAAGATAATGAACCAACGATTGAAATGAACTTACGCCCTTACTCTTTGACCTTTTGAGAATGACTATTGAAAGTTTTTCTAATCAGTTTGATGGATAATGAGGTTTTAATGCCAGGCCTGTAGTCTCTTCCTTGAGCATGGAAGTAGTTAACGCTCTGATAATGCATTATGCAAAATGTGAACGACAAATGGATGCTAGACATTTCATTTTAAAACAGTTAGTTACACTTCCAGCTGTCTGGAAGTCTCGTCTAAATTTGGACATCTTATGACGCCGACAGGCGATCGCGCCAATTTATAAAGTGTTTGGCCTCTCCGGTAGAATTATTTTATATAACAGTGTCCGAGTTTTTCAAGTCCCGACTAATTCACGAATCAAATTACAAAATGCTAAAAAGAAATTTTCTCCTAAATTAATATTTAAAAGCGCAAACTATAGCAGTTATAATTTTTATGTCAATAGGGTTGATAAAACTAAACCCGTATTCTCATAAACAAGGAAAGGCAATATATATAAGATAATAACAATAGGCTGGAGAGAATCCTTGGTAACCAATATATTAAGTAAAGAGGTACAGAGGAGAAAGCTACATTGTATAACAAGTGATATAACTGAGGAATGGTATGCAAGGCACGATATGCAAATGTCGCGACCTATAAGGATGCGGCCAGGTGGGCAGTTTTGTGAGCTGTCGTCAATATTAATAACTGACCCACTGCTGGGCAAAGGCCTCTTCTCATACAGAGAAAGCACGAGCATTGATCACCACGCTTCATCTCAAGACAGAAAAGATAATGGTAAAAGAACCAATTAGACAATACTAAACGAGACAGCATAGACCATTTTATTTTTTAATTTAAAATAACAAGATGTGCTACATTCAAGTCCATTATAATGGTTAAAGTAGTCTTCTTTATCTTGTGGTTTTTGTCTAACCTTGTGTCTAGTGTCTTTGACTAGACTTTACATGCTGTTGAGAAATATCTTTCAGGCATGGTTTTCTTTTACCAAAGCAAATGATAATTTATACAATAGGTACGCACATTCATCCGAAAAATTAGAAGTATGTGTCTTGGGTTCGAAAACAAGACCTATGACATGACAGTCCGGTGGTTATTACCCATCAAAGCGCTATGACTACAAAGTCAATTTTACGCAACTCCATAAGCACTTATCCAGCGTACTGCCTAGAGCCTTTAATTAAAGATCATAAATCGATCATGTCACAATAAAACTGAATCGTAATTAAATCGATCAGGTCATGGCCGAAGCGGCTTGATGCAGCTGATGCGAGAAAGACAAAAACAATGCGATTTCGCACGCCGTTGTGCGTCTGTCACTGGCCTAATTAATTAACTTTGACTTTTATAAATAAACAATTAGTTTCTTATGGAACAATAACATAAGAGTACAGTACAACAGGTAAAACGATGTTTGCCGCAAAAGTATAAACTGAAGCGCAGCTAACAACACCCTTCTCCAGACACAGAATGAAATGACTTTCCACACAAGAATTTTGAAAAGTTTGATTTAGTAATTTAAAAACAAATAATATGGTAAGATTAAAACATAATAAACAGTACATGACATAATGATTTGGGATGTGTGTCAGTACTGACTTGAAATATAGAAGAAAACCGATAGAGAAAAAGATTTAATCCTATGATGAATAAAGCACATTACACCGGTGATGATCTCATTCAAAGTATAGTATAACTTGTATTTCATAAACACTTTCAACATTAATGGCATAAGCTTTTTAGTACCTTCATGTCATTATCATCTGTCAGTCTAATTGGATGCAACTGAACACCAGTCTTTTACATGTAGGAACTGCCTATCTGACCCTTTTTTTGCGGATGGGAAATCGTCAAATAACTTCCCCCGCTCTGGGCGGAGCGAAAGGGAGTGTCAGACTTGTACTGACTAAAACCCACCCATGTTCCTTCTATTGTCCTTCACGTTTCGGAGCCACGGTATCTCTTTCGAACAACCCGCAAACCCGGCAGGCGGTGGCCCTCACAGGCCTCTCTGCTTTGCTGACATCTCATTGAGGCGCGCGTGGAACACTAACGCGCCGTTGCCTATCTGACCTTCACAATCCAGTTAGTAATGGCTAACTGCTCCGTTGGTCTCGCGGTGACAATCGTGACTGCTGAGCAGGGAGTCCTGAGCGGAATCCCGGGTCGGGAAAAAAGTATTATTGGATTTATCCATTAGGAATTTCAGTAACAGTCTGGAGTTTGGAAGTCGGTTTTAGCTACATAGTTCTGCGCCGGTCCATCTTTGTCTTAAATATTAAAATTATCACTAAAAGTCGCGTGGTCCAGGTCATGTATCATGTGATTGGGCTGACTGAACTGTCGTCGACGAAAACAATTTAAACCCTGTAAATGGTTGATTTTGCATCACAATGCGACCACGGCTTTACAGTTATCATACGGATCTGACAATTCCGCTTTAGCTAAGTAGTAAGCTGTTTAATCTCGGATATTAAATGACATTGCACTTATGTGGACTTTCTCCATTTAACATGCAAATAGTGACATATAATTGAATTTGATTAGTTACAAACTTCGTACTCATTCAATTATGATTTCCGAGTTGATATTATGGTTATCAATAATATGATATCGTGAAATCCCTGATATCCTCATTCTCTCGCTCTGTCTTAACATATTGATATTTGTTTCTAAAAAAATGTCATTAAAGTTACCTATTGAAAGGCGAAGCGTTTGCTCAAACACTAAAAAATTTCTATATCTTTGCAGGCTTTTTGAAATTTCAACTTAAATTAGTACTTTAAAACTCATTAACAACATCACAATATTTTATATCAATAATTATTAATAACTAGCTGTGCTCCGCTGCATTGCGTAGGGGTACACCTGGATGAAAAGTCTATTGTTTATCCAGGGAATAAGCTATCTACATACCAAATTTCATTCAAATCTGTTAATCCGTTTGAGCTTGTAATAAACATACACACACATTCAAAATTTCAATTTTATTATACTTAGAAGTGTGACAGTTATCGTTCATATAATCGATCACAGAATGAACTAAAACCGAATATTTTCGAATACTTCCGACCTCCCAAAACGGCGGTCATTCGTTCAAGAACACACACATGGACACGTCATAAACCTCATTGGCCCACATCGAGACATTGTTCATGTTGGTTATATCATCGAATCAATTATCATAATCTGTCGAAATGTCATCGACATCGATACTGGATTTTCACCCACTGATCCAGTAAACTTGTTAATTTTATTGCTTATATTGAAATTGATGTTTATTTTTAAAATGTGGATGTTGGTTTTATGTGGTTTTAAGATTTCAAGCTGATAAAATAATGGTAGGCATAGAAATAATTCAGAATTAATGTTACTTTTGGCATTGTCAAAACTGTAGTAACCCTTACTAATATTATAAAAGCAAAAGTGAGTTTGTTTGTTTGTTACTACACGCCTAAATGGCCAAACCGATTTTGGTGAATTTTGGTACAAAGGTAGTTGACCCTGGAAACGGACATAGGCTAAACAAAGTGAGAAAAAGGGGAGAAAGAGAGAAGAAAAGGGGAGCAAAATATTTTTTTTTCGATCAACAAGCGGGATAAAGTTAGCGTCAGCCTAAAGTAACTACGTCTGAAGTCACGGGCAGAAGTTAGCATACTATACAATTAACAAGTAGTGTTTTAAAAATTATAATTTTGCTTCATAACAATGTAGTTATGCCAAATATGGTTTCTTTATCCTCAAGAAACTTTATAGCAGTTTTGTTTGCTATTATCTAATTATTATATTAAAATGTATCAATTAATGTTCCGATTTTATGGGCAGTATAAGTAACAAAAGCAGTAAAAGATATAGCAAATCGTTATTATAAATAGCATCTATACGGTAAATTTTATAATTATGTAGTCATACTAATCAAATCACAAGTTGATTAAATATTACAGTCGCTTTAATTAAATAGAAAAATCCCGAGTCTACAAAAAAAAAACAATTATAGTTTTTAGCAGTTCTTCGCATATTTAGACTCACATGTATAAATATATGTAATTTTTTTTAAGTTTCATCGTAGTATTCATTGATTTTGCCTTTGCTACAGAAATGATGAGGTAATCGACAAAAGCCGAATAGCCGATGTGAAAGAAAAGAAAATTGACATTTTCTGATCACTAAACAAGCAGGCTCTGGAAATTAGCATTTTATCGATGATCGTAATAAAAGCCCGTGTAGGTCATTTCCGAAAAACATACAGATCCGTCTCTTTAATCTTTTAACATTTGTCGGATGTGAAACCTCCCACACAACATATTTTCAACTTACAAGACATAAAAGGTTGCAAATATCTGCATATCACCGAAAATAAATAGCACATTTTTTTAAAGTTTTACATTCGCAAAAGCGAAACTTTTACACATTTGTAATTCGTTTACAGACTGTGAAGTTTTGTGAAATTCTCAATTACGTGGCCGGATATATAGAGAAAATACATGTTCGCTTTTAAAACAAAATATAGTCACAGTAACTTTGTTACAGTCTCATTGTGTGAACACACTATCTTCTTTATCATTTCTTTAAAAAGTCTCTTTTTTGAGAGTCTTGGTACTTTCCGGTGACTCATCCTTAATATAACTACATTCATCTATTTGAAGTTGACTTTATTATCTTCGTTGTTAGTTTTTTTTTAGATCGTTTCGGAATTTGCTGGTGACCTAGAACTTTTTACGACTGCGTTCATAACTTTGCACAACCATTTTTTAGGAGATTGGAAATTATCAAATAGCTTCCCCCGATTTGGGCAGAGTGGGGGGAATATCAGACTTTTGCTGACTAAAACCCACCCATACATTTTGTTCTTTTGCTCTTTATGTACCGGGGCCGCAGTTTCTCTTTCTAACAACCCGCAACCCCGGCAGGATGGACTTCCTTAGGTAAACTCTTTCACAATGAGCTCTACTGTTATTATTTTAAAAAGGCGATAGTTTGCCCAATGCAATAAATTACTTGTAAAGGTTAGTTTAACACACAAATCTGTTGTTAAACTACGCTTCACAAGCACGATACCGAAATACGAGGTCCTAGCACGAGTGCGCGGTATAAAAGTAACTTTAGTACGTCGCTTTTTAAGTCGAAAATACAATAACACGAAAACAAACATAACATCACAACATTTTTATTCATTACTAGCTTTTGCCCGCGGCTTCGCACGCGTTTAATTCGGGGTAACACAGTTCCCCTTGCGCCTTATTGATTTGTAAAAGCAACGCTAAGTTTTCCCTTTTCTTCCCTCTTTCTCCCTCACTTCCCACTTTTTTCAAAAAAAAATATTAGCCTATGTCCGTCTCCTGGTTCCTAACTATCTCTGTACCAAAATTCATCGAAATCGGTTTAGCCATTAAAGCGTGAAGAGGTAACAAACAAAAAAACAAACAAACAAACTCACTTTCGCTTTTATAATACTAGAAGGATGAAAATATTGTATGTGCAGAAAGTATGTTAAATTTCAACTAGCTGGCGCTAGCAGGTTAACCCGCGTGCTGATCAAAAAAAATCCCGTGTTATTCCAGACTATAATCTACCTGTGTGCCAAATTTCATCAAGATCCGTTCTGCTATTTTGCCGTGAATGAATAACAAACATTCGCATTTAAAATATTAAGTAGGATATAGATTGACGTATTAACATTAAGTTTACGTTGCGCGTTCGTGCTAGGGCTCCGGTATCTGTGTTTGAGGATCCACTTTCATACAGACTTAAGTGCTGTATACTTTACTTTCATTATATCACGATAATAATCTAATATTAACCCTTCAACGTTGTTACCTGTTACGTTCACTTACGTCTTACCTGCAATGATGTTATGTTATTTTCATATTGTCTTGGCGTAGTTAGAGGAGGTAATGATCGCTTCATCTTTAGTTGTAAATATGGGGGGTTAGAAAGCTTTATAAAAGGGTTATACGTCAGAGAAAATATAGTGTTATTATCTTCTTACGTGCACTGTTTATTTCTTTTTTAAGGGTTCCGTACCTCAAAAGGTAACTCTTTTAGGAGGATTTGTTGTCCGTCTGTCTGTTTGTCTGTCTGGCAAGTTTCGAATAGAAATTTAAACCATATTGTAGTCAGTGGTCCCTTGAAGCTGTGAAAAGGATAGCCCTCTAAGTCTACGCAGTCAAAGTATATGGCCGTGTATGTCGCCAGTTTGTTGGGAACCCTCGGTACGCGAGTCCGACTAGCACTTGGCCAGTTTTTTTAAGAGCCGGGCACAGAGCTTGCCAGGGCTAAATGGTCTGCCGAGTAGCAGGTTGTCCGAAAGAGATGCCGTTGCCCCAGAAGATAAAGGTCAAAAGAAGAGACATGAGTGGGTTCTAGTCAGTAAAAGTCTAATACGCCCCCTTACCCCCACAGCAGGGGGAGCTATTTGATGATTTCTCATCCATACACGACGATCACATATTCATTTGTTTACCCGCGGTAATCAAAGCTATGCTTAACTTACTTATACGTTTTTACGTATAAGCTGTTAGGCAAAAACTCAAAGCTACACAGCTTTGTTTACTGTGATGACAGATACAGCTACAACAACATTACCCGCGCAATAGAATAAAAAAAATATCACACGAAAACCTACCCAACATACAATGCAATAGTTGGAATCTCAAGTATGATTAGAAAAACGTGGGACGTTCGCTTCCTATCCGTACTTCCGTGAGAGGTTCCGTACATAGACGTACTTCGTAAATACCGGTAGGGGTATTATGGTAGGTATTAATAGAGAGGTACTGGGGCTACTGTTACGTCACATCATAATATTGTGACAGCTTGAGAGCTTCCTAAGGTGCGTGCACACATCGACAGGCACGAATTAAAAAACCGGCTGAGACAAGTCAAGCTACTTATGCAATTAGAGTATCGTGTTTATAGTTATTAAATTAAATGAATTTTAGAAGAGCTTTTACACACGTTAAACGGTAAAGATAGAGATTTTAATCAATCAATCATTTATTTCGTAAAACATAGGTTAGATTAGGTTAGGTGAACATTGAATAATTTTACTTCAACTTACAGTTATACTTAAATCAAATATAGAATAGCTGCTTATATATAAATACTCTATCATGCATACACCCAGAATATTTTAATTTATACTTATGAAAATTGAGTTTTCTATTGGAAATAAGAGTTTTTTTTGTTTAAACCATTCAGCCACGTAAAAGTAAAAGTCTAAGTTACCGTACTTAGTTTAAAGTGTTAACGTGTTCACGCCCTTACTAGGTCTACAAAAGTACTTTTCTCTGTAGATACCGCTGTCATTTAATTAACTTATGTTTACTTGTTTTACGACGTATGACATAAGTTTATATGACAAGAAAGTTTTCTCGAGATGTGAGAAAATATAGTAGACCAGCTGTCTGTTTAACAACGTTATGTAAATAATGTGTAACAGTAGGTGTACTATATCAGTGGTGAACAAAACATAGTTTTAATCACTAATCACTCCCAAATGATGGATCAGTGAAACCAGTACAAAAAAAACAGCCGCGCACCGAGGATTCTGTACAAATGTGCTCAATAAACGACCATATTTTTTGACTGCGTAGACTCAGACAACCCTCTAAGTCTACGCCGAACTTACGAAAAAATATGGCTGTTTATTGAGCACAAAGAGACTACAGACTTGATACATCCACGCTTTCCCGAGATAAGGGGTCTCGACATATCGACAAAAAAACGGACAACTATTAGGGTTCCGTTTTTTCCTATTGAAGTGTGGAACCCAAACTTGAGCCGGACACCTCCATGCAAATATCTATTACTACTATTAGCGTCCATGTCCAGGGCATCGTCCGCAATTTGTCTGTACCAGTTTGACAGGCACCTTGATCAATTTTCAATATACACCAGGAATTGGTCCAGAAGAGTAACAAATATTAGCCAATTTAAGCACTAGCAACTTGGCCGTATCTCAAGTGCATGCGCAGCTCCATATTCACATCAAGAACATAATTTCTATTCGATATCTTAACATTCTTAACCCCATCACTGTTTTATAACCGTTAATTTATTTAAAAATAAAACCAAAGTAATGTTAGTGCTGTAAATGAAGGTTGTTCTTTATTAGCTCAGCAATAAGGTCGTATGTTAATAACTAACGAAATACTCATTAAAGTATAATTTTAATTGCTCTAACACACTACATGGGTTTGTTGTTGTGCTTATTGTAATGCGCTCATATCATGCTTATTAATCTTAGAAGCATAGTTGCAGGTGTCTGCTGAATTCTTGAATATTAAAGTTTGTTAATACAATGTATTAACCTTTAGAAAAGCGACTTAATTTGCTAAGGCAAATTAACTCTTTCTGTTCTAATTATAACTCTAACGAAGATGTGAAATAAGTTTAACCTCTTCGTTAGTTTTAATTAGAACTTCAAAATTAAGTTATATCTAAGTCAAACACCATGCAGAACTTAAACGACTAAGGGTAGCATTTTAATCCTACTTGTAGCATTTAAACGTAAGGCAAAACTCAAATGATAAATAGTAGACTCAAACTCAAAACTTATCTTGGACTTCGGTTTATTAGGTACTTGCTTATTTTATTTACTAACTATGCTACGAGTCTTCTTTGAGTTTTTTACCCATTAGTTAGGTACCTTTTTTTACTGACTGTACCAAAACATTCTCGATGACCCTTCAACAACGTCTGTCGTAAGTCGATGCTCGAATGTTTACAAACAGTAAAAGCCTTCATAGTAATGACACCAAACATCCGGTCGGTAATCGATCAATCAACGCATTGAATCGATGTCATAATCGAAGCACGTCACTTCGGCTTTACAACTTGTAGCGTTATGTAAGTCATAGGCAGAGTAGATTGTAGATACTTGTCTATGTTTCATGTGTCAAGACTGGTGACAATCGTAAGTTGTTACTCAGATCTAGGTATGAGATTTTAAAAACAAATAATTTAATATAGGTTTTTAAATTGACATGGTTACTAATATTGTATAAATATTCGGAACGGGATATTTACCATATTATAAAAATATTTATCCCGTTTTAAATGTTATAATTACGTATCCACATCACCTTTTTGTTCAATTTATTTAGTAGATACTATGTAACTAACATTTGACCGTAGGTTCAAACAATTCCGTTCGAAATTTATATTAATACTAGCTGTTCCCCACGGTTTTACCCGCGCTGCTCAGCACCTGTTGGTCGTAGCGTGATGTTATATAGCCTATAGCCTTCCTCAAGAAATGGACTATCCAACACTAAAAGAATTTTCCATTTCCAACCAGTAGTCCCTGAGATTAGCGCGTTCAAACAAACTCTTCAGCTTTATAATATTAGTATAGATATAGTATATATAGTATAGTATATAGTATAGATTATTCTTTGTCCTTAAATGACTCGCAGTGTAGCGGTGGTGGTGTTTGATCAAACATTGAAATCTGTTCTATCATTAAAGCATGAAAAAGTAAAAAATAGATCAACAGACAGACAGAATTCATGTTTTGCTTTTACAACATTGGATTTTGTTAAGGATTGCATCTATAAGACAAACATCTTAGCGTAGGACCATATTGATAGATTTCATAAAAGCTGAACGAATGCAAAAGCATAATGTACTTTTAACGCTGTTAAAACTACAATAGAAGTGACACGACTGAAATAAAACCTAATTAAGTGTCTCAATAGAGAACCTAAGAACAAAGACCTAGAACTAATAGAGACAACTCAAATTAGGACACGCTCATAATAAGTTATCGTGTCTTTACTGACGAACTTTCATTTGCTTTGATTTTAACAAATTGACATCTGTCAATTTGACAGTTGTCAGTGTGTCAATTCGTCAGAGACCAGAGCTGTATTTTGTTTTTTTTCCTTTAATTACTTTGACCTCACTTTCTCATTGAACAGGACATACTCGACTGTGATCGTGGTCGGTGAATGGAGCATAAATGGTGCTATTAATAATGTATAAAGTGATTCAGATAATTCCGCATATTAATTGGCTATTAAGGATTGATGTCCTAGTATAGTAACTATATTCTGTATTGTTTTTCAAAGACCTATTCTACCACCAGGCCAAATAAAAACAACCCATGGAAATATGTGTTTAGAAAGGGTCCCAGAATGATACCTTGCGGAACGTCGAAATGATTCGACCTTATGGTCAATACAAATACAAATAAAAACCTACGAACGATAAAACAGTCGCGGAAAGGTCAATTCAATAAGAACCAAAAACGAAAACTATGATAAGGGAAGATTGAGATTTATCCTATCAAGGGTTTAGAATACACAGGAACGTCCATTTAAATCAATATTGATTCATATACCATAGACTTTCCTGACGATTATTCTCCATAGTAAATGTAAAATTTATCTGAATTTACATTCGCTTTAAACAAATACAAAAAATACACAATCTCAGCCTATATTCTGTAGAAGTATAGAAGCTGGACGATAATAATGCATTAACCTTGCGACCAAGATCAACAGAGCTGTTAAAATTTTCGAAACACACCTAATTTCGTTGCTAATGTTTTAATTAAAGATATCTTTATTGTGATTTTTACTGTTTTTGGCTGTTTAACTTAATTATGATATGTGTTTTTCACATCATTATACTACTTAAAAAGAAATTTACAAATACATTAATTGGCAAGCTATTTTTTGTTCAAAAACAAAACCTATCTACTTTTGAATATACGGTATCTGCATCATGTTCTACATTTGTTTCTGTTTCTACTGGGTGTATTTAATAACTGTGTGAGCAATGACATGACCAAATATTAGCTTACCCAAATCAACTGACTCCGTGACATAATCTCTAACTTTACTTACGACATCTTATGGTATAAACTGCGTACTCGTAACCATGGGGAAACTATGTACTTTCCGTGTTTTATTCCAAAAAGCAATAACACCTCTAATTCAAACACCTGCAGTCTTCAACATTATGCACGTATTGCAGCGCAAAACATGGAATCAACTATTGTTTATGTAACAAACAACAATTAGACATCAATTTTGTTTAGACACGCCTCCACTATAAATATTCGTCTTTCGTCTTGTATTTGTACGAAAATTACACTCACCTAGCAAAGGGCAAAGTGGATCCCGTGAAGCGTACCTTTCTATTGAAGATTATGCAATTTTATGATGCGATGGAATAGGAAGTGAGCCTGTAATGGAAGAGAATTATCTAGTAACTGTAATATGATGACAAGACTTGATACTACTAATTGGATATCATAATTTAGAGAAGATATCTTTGTATCTACTATTAAACTACTAAAAATAAAGGACTTTATGTTTTTAATAAAACATACCAATAAACGAGCTGCCGATGAAAATAATTAAAATTTATTACGATTTCTGACAAGGTATTGAAGAATTTTCACAGTCAGAAGTAACAAAAGTTTTTTCTTTTGCGACTGAGCCGATTTCGACTATTCCGCCAGCATCAAAAGCAGAGTTCACAATAATGACACTTTTACTATTTTTGCTGTAGCATGGTACGGGTGATATTAGGTGAAAAGATATGTCAAGTGCTTCATTGTAATATATCCCATCACTAGTCCTATACGGCTATAATATTCGAGGCCAGCCTTATAGGCTTTTAGTCATGATCAGAAATCGAGGAAACGTTCCAGATTGAAGAGTAATGGTACATTTTACTAATGTCACCCGCACCATGCTACAGCGAAAACAGTTTAGATGCAATGAGACTCAGTTGTTTATTTTTTCAGTATTAGATGTTTGTTCTAGATTAAATAGTAACGTATTGTATTTTGAAATTTGTACTAACGTTGACAGTTCAAATTAGCGATCAGTCAGATATAGCACATGATTTAGTAAGAAGATAATTATATAATTTTGTCGCTGTTGGTATTTCAAAATTGGTATTTATATTTTTTGATGAGGTGATCTGATTGTTATCGTCTTTACTGCAAGAAAATAATTCTTGTCAATCCGTAGGCAACTCTGCCTGATACTCATTAAGGCTTTCATCTAAACCATGGTTGAATAATAAAAAAAAATATATAGGTACCATCATGATGTGCATTTACCTATTTATTCAATGTATTGAATATAACAACCTAAGAAGTGAGAGCCAACTCAGTGATCTGATTAGAAACAGCTCATGACCATGACTATCGTAAACCTATCTTAATGCTTGTGATTCAGTTAATTATGCAAGCTTCTACGTCTATATTTATATTATATGATTTTCTAGATTCCAGCTACAATTACTTGAAAAAGAACTTCGTCGGCTTTCCAATAGGAGTCATTATTTGCTAAAATCTGTCGACTGAAAACGATGCCTCCGGGGTTGCAGTTTGTTCGTAAGAGACGAAAGAAGAAACATGGATAGGGTTAAGTCAGTAAAAATCTGAAACTCTCCTTAGCTCCGCCCAGAGAAGTTGGGGGAAGTTATTTGATGGTTTCGCCAAACGAAAGTAGAAGTGCCACTCGATGTTATAAAGAACTGAAAAAAAATGATTTATTTTAATAACTTTTGATGACATACAACTGGAAGAGACGCTAGGACTAGAATGTCTAAGAAATGATAAATTATAAATGTAATAGGCTCCTTTTTCACTATGACAAAACAGGTCCCAAATCACAACTCTCACTTGATCTATTTCACCAGACTCACGTAACGACACCAAGCCATAAGCCCACGTAACTTTAACAAAACAATAACAATTTTCACATACATATGCTTTGTAACTCGTTGCTTGCACAAAAATTCATTAGTCCACATTAGAGACACGACTCAATGATTCGACAAATGAGATCGATTACTACATCATCGGGAAGTAAGCTTGGAGTATCGAAGTACAGACAAACAGAGAGTATGGTATACAGGTAACTCACACAGCAACTGAGTACTTCTTAATAATATTTTAATTTGTGCTGTACAATCAAGGCTGGCTTATTTTATTATTAGCGTCTAATTCACAACCGTATCAGGACTATTACACAATTAAAATGGGCGTTACAGCTGAAGTGCCCGATTTTACGAAATGACAAAGGATATTCGAAAAATGATCTTTTCGTTCTTTTTCCGTAGCGAAATTAGTAGTAGTTGGTATTTACCGTAACATACGAAATGCAAAATGCGGGTATATCATAGTTCCAGCTGTTTAACACTTTGGTATAGACTTGATGTCATGCTACGCATTTTAAATATTGTTGCATGTATACCAATCTCCTTTTCTACTGTACTTTCTACTTTTGTACTGTGAGATATTGTACCATCTTCATGAGCTTTCGAAATATTTGAAAGAACTCGTGACTGCATTACTGGTGATGATTTAATCCGCTGCAGACGTCTTTTTGATAATGCAACTGGTTGATCTACTTTCTCGAGTTCCTCTTTAAAAACAATGGGTAGGAGAGCAGCTGAATGTGCTTGGGTTGCCATGAGGTTGTTTATGGAGTAAGTAGATTGAATCTGATTAGTGAGTTCATTCAACTTTCTGGTAACGTTTCCTTGTTGAGTATAACTGCTAAATCAAGTTTCATTTGCTAAAATTCGCAAAATAAGTCGTGTACAATAAATCATTCACGTATCGAAAATCAGACCCACAACCAATGTCCTAAATTAAATATTTTATCAAATCTCAGAGATGCCACAATGTAAACATCAGGAGTGCGTGGGAACATTGAAGGTGTTGATTTATATACCAAAACATCTAAGTTGGGTTTTCGTGAGGATATTGCCTCCAAACGTTTAAAAGTCACATCCCATGCAATCATGCACCTTTACATTTGAATAACAAAACGTGCTACTACATAGTAGTTAAAGACCATTATTTTAAGAGTCACGTTGAATAGTACGACACAATAAATTTTATCCGAAGCTATGCATCCTTGAGCTAGGACCTCTCTAATGCCATTGATGAAATAATGCACAGAGCCGTCAATATTATAGGCATCGTTAGCCGCATTGTTGTTGGACAGGGGCAAATCAGTAACAGCCTATAAAATATGTTATGAGATATCAATACTGGCAGCCTACATTATTCACTTGAAGAACAAATATGACGTTCATCAATAAAATATGACCTGACATGATCTGAAACCGATACGGTTATATGACGATAAAATCTTGAACTAGATAAAATGAGAAGAATCTTCAGAGTACACAGAGAAATAGTAAGAGGTAGACATATAAAAGTGAAAATATATTTACTGTAACAATCGAAAGCTAACAAAGAGGAATACATCGTCGATATTTCTGAATCCACATAAGGGTGAAACCGCTTATAACATTTCATCACAATACATATGTCAACAAGATATGATTAGAACAATTTAACAAAATATAAATTATAATATTTACTTTAGATTCTTTAAATAATGTTGTTTTTAATAAGGCTTGGAGTCTTTGAGCACCAGATGTGAAAACGTTCGCTTATGGGTGCAACTGCAACATGTAGTTCTGAGTCAGGAGCACGAATGCTTAGTCGAAATAGCTTTAGTAATACATCATATTTACAGATCATTTAAGTGGATAGCTTATAATTAGGGTGAATTAGAGATGTACCAAAGAAACATGAAATGTCTATCGTTCATTTAATGTTCTGTTACTCGATTAAGTAATCATTTTAATATTTAGTTTAATAGCACGTTTAGTGTAGTTGTACATACAAGGTATAATCAACGCACTTGAATAGTGTAATACTGTTTTGTTCATCCAAATTCATTAAAAGTCGGCGCAGCATGTCTGCTCTTCTAATAACAGTCATCTCAATCATCAATAGTCACCTCCTTTCTTACAATAATCATCTTTCACGTAGTTCATTCAAAGTTTTGTTGGAGACTACAACATAAGACAATTAACATACTTTACGGTACCATTGTTCCGCAATAAAACCGTCAGTAAATCACTAAAAGCATGCCATTCTAAAAATAACCTACCATAACATTATTTAACACTATAATCGCACAACAATATCCGCAATCCCGCACGCAACATGGCACGTCCCTAATCGAGTAGCAAAACGTTTGAGATAGAAACGTAATGACACAGTAAAGTTGTATTTCTTGACCAACATAACTTGAGACATCACACTGGCGCTGGTTGTAAAGGAAAATGTCACCCAACTGTCAAACTCAGTACACTTTAACGGAGTTCTGAATTTTACCGCGTCTTAAGATATTTTAGGCCAGTAATAGTGACACAGTAAAGTTGTAAACGTTACGCAGCGCGTTACGTTACGTAATGGAAGCGTATTCGCGCGGAAAAAAATGGCCGCTGCGACTCACTGACTCATCAACGCGTGTACGACCTAGAAAGGGAAATTGGTTTAATGTGATGTTTGTTTACGGATTGTGTGTTGACATTTTCTTCGATGTTAGAAAGCATATTAAGCCATAGGTATAATTTTTAGGTCTTTGACAGTTGTTATAGGTAGTCAGTGACTTGGAAGTCTAATAACCAGTTCTACCAAGGGATATCGCCCCACTAAATGGATTGTGGAGGTCAGATAGGCAGACTTTCTATGTAAATACTGAAATTCTGCTGCAGTCTGCTAGGCCGGCAGCCGACTTAAACATGGTTGGGAAAAGCCTAGCTAGGCCCTAGGCACATGATGATGATTTGTTTTACATAGTTGGGCGAGTTCTAGAGTGGAGCATAGAATCTTATTTGAAAAAAGTCAGGCTGGATCCGAAATGCAGAGGGCATTATGTTATAGTAATTTACCTGAAAAGTTAGGTAGAGGTCCACTTCGCTAGTTTTAAGTCTCATGTTATATGTGGTGATCCTATTGCGTTTATGTTTTGTTTAGTTTAGATCGGAAATTAAACCTGATGTCAACCGCTTAGGTAAGAAAGCAGTTTAATGGTATGTTATAAAAAGCAAAGTGCCTGTAATTTAGAGTCATTGAGTTAAGTAGGCGTGCTTGATTTTATTAACAGTTGGGAAAACTGGCAACGATTTCCTTATCCTTGTTCCGTATGATTCGTCGTGTCTTAAATGAATTCAAACAAGTCAATCAAAGAAGGGTTGGGTAGGGATGTACATAATCTGGGGTTTGCCGGTTGTTTGAAACAGATGCCGCGGCCCCGGAATACTAAGGGCAAAAGAAACATAAATGGTTTTTGTCAGTAAAAGTATGACACCCCCCACCGCTCCGCCAAGAGTGGGGAAATTGCTTTACTAAACACAAGATTGATATAATACTGTATACAGAAAGAAAATCATTTTTTTTTTTATTAAAAAAAACCTGTGCTCAAATAAATTGATTAGAAATCTTTGAAGACCAACCCGTAAACATATAAACTTTATCTGAAAACACACAAATCACATTTACCCAAAATTAATACGCCAACTGCACGATAAGATATACACCAGACATTCTTTATAAATCACTTTCATCAACAGGTAAAGGCTGACACCCACAAAATTATTCGGAATGCGAATTGGGCCCGAATCGATAAGAACCCGGTTTTGTTGGCGGAATGACCTTCACGGTCGATCTTATCGGGGCTGGAATGTTGTGAGAAGACTTCTTGTGGTAGTTTTACGCTGTATGCCTTTCGAGTGTTGCTCGGTGAATTAATGCGGTGAGCTTCTGAAAGTAAAGTGTTTTTAGTACATCCTCACGATTGACGTAGAAACTTGTGTTTAAGAATTCCGTTCCTCAAAAGGAATATATAAAACCCTTATAGGTTCCCTTTGTTGTCCAATTATCTGTCTGCCAGTCTGTCTGTCAATATCATATATTTCGGGAACGCGTGTTGAGTTGAAATTAAAACCGTATACCCAAATGTGTCTGTGGTCCCTTGGAACTATATTAATATATTTATATTATATATTAATATATAGATATTGCGATTTTTTTTTCGGATTGGAATACATCGTCGTTGGTCTCCCAATGTAGTTGCGTTATACGGTGTAAACCAAACAAAAGTTAACAATTTAAACAAGCTATCTATTGAATACTTTGTTTGCGTAAAATTGACACTTTCTTCCAAATGAAAAACGTTACATGTGATTGTGTTTGGCGAAAACTTTCGCGAGCGCTTCTAGGAATTAGTGACGCGGAAAAATTTATAGGCGTTAACGATACAGTGATTTGTTGAACGTTTCCTCAAACGTTATAAATGATTTTTAACATCGTTATATCGTAATTTTTTTGACAACGCGGATACAGCACAGTGATTGTACAGTTTTACAGATAGAATACTTGTGTTATTGATATATACGCAACTAATTATCTGGGCCGTTTTTTTCGACAAACATGATTAATTATTGCGAGCTTTCGTTTCCGAATAAGTGTTTTGGCTGGTCTTTGTTATGTATTTCGGCATAATTATGCAGTCCAATATCGAGGTCTAATTATTGCCTAAATATATGTAACAAAACAAACAAAGAACGAAATTATTAATAGTCGTGTATGAGCTTTTAATAAATGGTTGTAATACGTGCGTCATTTTAATGCTTATGAGTTCCGTATTTCTTTATGTTACATTGCGACATTGAAATGTCGTGATGATTTTATGCCCACACTGTATAGACTTGTATTTAGTCGGATAGAACAAAGGGATAAGCAGGAATAATAAGATCAATACAGCTGATACGTAGGTTGATTATTATGTTATGTGTATTTAAGTTTCTGCGTTGAATAAAGTGTGATTATGTTTAAATATTTATTAAGAAACCTGTCCTTTTTTGAGGATGGGTAATCATTAAATAACTTCCTTCCGACTGAGCGCAGCGGGAAAGAGTGTCAGACTTTTACTGAATAAAACCCACCCACATTCTTTATTTTGCCCGGGGCCACGAAATCTCTTTATGAACACCTACCCTAAGGTATAACCAATGCTTAGATGCTTATAATTACGAACTTACTTTTTAAATTCAAAGTGGCAATCCGCACCACAGATAAGTAGACGCTTCTCTACGTTTTATCATTTCTTTTTTTTATACAAAATTCCTTTTCCTCGGAACATTTTAAAAAAGAATGATCTGTTTTTTTTCTAAAGCCGTCTATTGCGTTAGCCAGTGTGAACTGAAATCTCTGTGACAAGTGTCACTAATGCCTTAAAGACGTGCACGTAACAAAACACGACATACACGTCTCACACCGACATTAGTGCTCTATTTCAACACTAGACTAGCTATGTTTACGTAAAAAAGAGGTTATATACGTATGGGACACTTGTAGAGGTTAATCTTGTGGTAGTTGGAGGCTGTAGCTGATGAACTGCCATTATTGTGTCCTAATAGGATGCTTGAGTATTTAACAAAATGGAACTTACTTGTTTGTCAGTTACAACAATAAGTAAAATACAAATTGGCTTCCTATCGTCATTTACAAGTTAAAACTAAAAAAATGTAGAATAACCTAAGAAAATTGAGAATTTTTGGCCAACTGGTAATGAACGGATAAAAATTGTGTATCTATTGCATCGCTATTGCCTTCGAATGCAGTCACCGTAGCCGAATCAGCTTGGTGGCACTGGCAACATCATCTTCGTTTTTTATTACACAATTGACCACCATTTTTGACATAAGCCTTTTTTCTACCAAAATAGTAATTATAAAATATTCATAAATTCATTTCTTTTTTAATTTAGGTTGATTTAGTAGATTGAAGAAGAAGTTGATAGATTGTAGATTGTGAAATCTACATATAACGCAAAAAAAAACCTATTAAATAGTAATCAGTAAGCACATAATCCACAATTTACATAAACGTGAAAACGTACCGCCACGCACATGTCAGATGTTGTCATTTGTCACATAACCGGAGTACGCGTGTACACCAAATCGATTTCACGCTCCATTAGTAACACTTGTACAGATGAGTACAGATGCGTTGGGAAACGTACATTCACTTGCACAAGAGTGCTTTCAATACTTAAACGTGGCTAAAAGCAATGAAAGCAATCGTTTTGTCATGTTGATGAATACTGGAATGTATTTGTCGGCGTCGTATTGTTAGCAGCTTCTGCACTGGGACGCGCTGAGTCATTCTGCAGCTGCTATCGCGCTGAGTCATTCTGCAGTTGCTAGCGCGCTGTGCCATAACCCCCACTTAGAATTCTAGTCTATAAAAGAATCGCGCAGCGGTAAAACGGCAGTCTGACTTCAAGCGTTTCCTGGTGCACAGGTTGTATTACTTTTAATTATGTTTCTCTGTAACTGTGATTCTCTAACTGTGATTCTGTGTGACTGTGTTACTGTGATTCTGTGTTACTGTGCTACAGTGCTAATGTGCTACCGTGATAATGTGCTACCGTATTACCCTGTTACTTTCCCAATCTCTGTACTACTGGGTGTCATGTTTTCTATTGCGTGATGTTGAGTTAATAACTTCATACCCTTTTTATATAAAGAAACTGATTAAGGATAGTTCCTGTAGAATTCATTAGGTGAATAAATCATTAATAAATTCGATTTAATGCCATTGAAGATCTAGTTTTATTATGTCTCATCCTCTTCCGACATCAGAAGTGCGATCAGACCCATTCTTACTTTTACTTGGGACTACCGGCAATTTAATACAGGGACAAATGTCTTTCTTTTCGGCTAGTATAAAATTAAAAACAAAAAGTAGACGGTGTGACACCCCGCCACATGACACCCAGTATTCAGTCGATGCTATTTCCTTTCATATTTAATTCTGGTTCTGTGTGTAGTATCTCGTTACAGGTGAAAAGGGGTCGGTCCTAATAACGTTAACTTTTCGATCTTACATTTTGTGCGAGATTGGTCCGGATATAGTTCGGGAAACAAAAAAAAAAAAAACATTGTCATAAAACGCGGGTAGACGGTCGACAAAAATGTAAAAATAAAAAAAAAGCCTAGTAATCCTTTACGTAGCCTCAACACTAAAATGCTGCTGGGATGCTTTTGGTAGGCACTTTGTGAAAACACATTTCATGTATTACCGGATGAGTGTCTCAATGAAAACGTATTATTAGGTCGCGATATTTTAGCCACAAAATGTCGTACCATTCATATATGGATTAGAAACATTAGCAGTACTTAAATCTGTGGAACATTATCAAAATTTTCGAATTCCGTTCTAACGATTTCCCGTCTGAAATATCGCACTTGTACGATATACTTTGCCATAAAATCAAACATAATAGAACCACTACATGGTTGCCAATATTGTCGCATTCCTTAACCTGGTCATTGAAAAATCATGTTCACAGCACAATTAATAGTAGGTTCTCGTGTTATTTATATTTCAAAGGTCCATTACACAGCAGGTCTATTTTTGCCATGGCATACAATTCATTTAAATTTAACTGACTAGCTCGGGGAAACAGTGAACGTAGAGAATATTCTTCCGCGATTATAGGTAGTTTCACAAGATTTGTCTTATTCATCAATAGTTAGAGACATCCACAAATCTGTGCTGTTTGTAAGCTACCAGGGAAGCTGCATACGTGGAAAGAGCTGTAGTAGAACTTCTTCACCTTCGACGTAGTCCTTGATTTTATAATATGCTTTTTAAATAGGGACACGTTTGATATAGTTTTTGAATTTTCCATCTGTCGGTTCTATAACCGACTTTACCTACTTGTTATAAAGGCGTATACCGTTTATGGACTATAGAAATGACTTGCTAGTTCTTGTTTATCTGAATTTGGGAATTACAATTTCGTGTTTAAAGCGTGTATTAATATTATGGTAGTCGCTCCTAATTTTGAAAGCCCCCGATTTTTACGGACATACAATATACATTCTAAGATATAAAGTGAAGGCAGAGTCAGTATTTCGATCTCTTTAATTTTTTTTCTGAGGGACTCGCGATGACGTATTTTATAGATTGCGCGGACGGGCAGTCCGAAGTCTTTTGTAACTTGAAAATAAAAATTTTACGACACTGCTGAATTTAAGAATTCTTTTAAAAATAGTCATGTTGATTTACATTTAATTGTCACTGTTACCAGTTGGGTAAAGTGCCAGGTCAAGCGTGTCATTATAACCTTGATAACTTTGTTCACTATGGCCAAAACAAATTCTGATCATTTAGGTGTTATTCAATTAGCTCTCAATACTACTCGTTGTGGAGTAACCGGGTTCACACTCTTAAAATAATGTTTGGCATTTAGGGAAACTCATTTCATTAGGGATTTTAACATTATTTACTAACTATCCTGATGAAGATGGTTAAATAATTAAACCATTTGATCCGATTCCTTTGCTTTAATAATAATAATAAAAAAAAAAAGCTGGCTCAATATGACACCGGTTGATTTAACAAGAGTAAGGCTCTGGTAAAACTTTTCTCAGTAGGTAAATTTTGTCTTTGTTAAATGCGAGTGAAGACACCAAACGTAACTAGACCATAAATGCAAAGGCCCGTTTGGAGTGACCGCTATTTGAAAAAAAAAGATAGGTACGAATTAAAACACGTTAATGGAAACAATAGAAAACTTGCGAGAAGTACCCCGAGGTCAGTTGTTCAAAGTCAAAGTTACTTATTTGTGAAACATAGGTGCAAAGTATATGGTAAGAATTGCGTTGTCTCACTATGTTTTGCCTTGCAAGGCGTACAAAGTTAATTACAAGAAACCGTTTAAAATTCAAAATAGAACACATAGATCGAACAGTTTAATTTTATGTTTTATGCTATAAAAACTCATTAACCTGCCAGCCACAGTGGCACTAAAACGTGTCAGTAAACAAGTATTACCGTTGAGCCCCGCTGGCACAAATTTGTGCCACCAAACCCCGACCGATTTAAAACTGTATTTGTAGTAAAGATAAGTCTTAAAATCGTTTCTGAACGAATATTCTCGATGGTAGATAATATTTTACAACCAAAGACAAAGAAAGAAACTAAACATATGGTAAGTAATATAAAAAAATGGCTATGTCCGTCTCCTGGTTCCCAACTGTCTCTGTGCCGGGATTCGTCAGGGTCGGTTTGGCCATTGAGGCGTGAAGGGGTAGCAAGCAGACAGGCTCACTTTCGCTTGTATAATATTAGTAAGGATCTAAGGACACATGCCTAGACAACTCTTAGAGAAAAGCGCAGTATTTGTCTTTTTAACTTAAGTGTCCATTGATGACGTCTAGTATCTAGACACACTTAGTGTCAAATTTAGACAGATTGTCTTTAACAAATATTGCAATTTTGTAAATGTGTATAGAGATGGAAACGTTAGTATTTCGTGTTTGTCGTTCTTTTCGGATATTGCAAAAACATATAATAAGGATGACGCGTCGGCGAATAATAATACAGAGGTTATTGTTCGTAAAGCTAGAAAAAAAAGATAAAAAAAGAGAAAAAAAAAAGAGAAAAAAAAAAGAGAAAAAAAAGAGAAAAAAAAAAAGGAAAAAAAAAAAAGATAAAAAAAAAGGAAAAAAAAAGAGAAAGAAAAAAAAAAGAGAACGAAAAAAAAAAGAAATAAAAAAAAACGTAGTAAAGCTAAAGGAACAAAAGTTGTTCAGTCTAGCTTAAGTCCAGACCAGTTTTACTGAAGGGACATACCTGAAGGGCAAAAAAAAAAAAAGAGAAGTAAAGCTAAAGGAACAAAAGTTGTTCAGTCTAGCTAAGTCCGGTCCAGTTTTACTGAAGGGACATACAAAAAAAAAATAATAATGCCGGACCAGGGGTTTAATCTTGAAGGGTCTAAAGTTGACCGGACCAAGAAGTAAGCTTTGTAAAGTCATGGGTGAGTGGACCAAGTCGTCTCATAGTTATTATTTTGTTTTTTCAATATTTTTTTGACTCTTGAATAGATTCTTTCTTACCAATTCGTTGTGAATGAGTGGACATGGTTGGCCTTGTAGATTCTTAGACGCTTGTTAATTTTTGTTAACGTATTATTTTATTTAACTTTTTGTAAAGTAACCAATGATTTATTGTCGTGCCTACGCTGTCCTCTCATACTTAAAACATTGTAAAACCAAATGATTTTAAAAGAGTAACTATGGAGTTTCTTGCCGGTTCTTCTCCATAGGAAACAACCAACCCGAACCGTGCACCTATATCTGTAGGGTCTAAAAGGACCGGACCAGAAACAATGGCAGGATGACCAAACGGTACTTAATCAGTTTCTTTTTCGTATTATAAGCTGAGCGTACGAGGACGTCCGCACGTCAGCATGGCCGTGTCGGCGTCGTATTGTTAGCAGCTTCTGCACTGGGACGCGCTGAGTCATTCTGCAGCTGCTATCGCGCTGAGTCATTCTGCAGTTGCTAGCGCGCTGTGCCATAACCCCCACTTAGAATTCTAGTCTATAAAAGAATCGCGCAGCGGTAAAACGGCAGTCTGACTTCAAGCGTTTCCTGGTGCACAGGTTGTATTACTTTTAATTATGTTTCTCTGTAACTGTGATTCTCTAACTGTGATTCTGTGTGACTGTGTTACTGTGATTCTGTGTTACTGTGCTACAGTGCTAATGTGCTACCGTGATAATGTGCTACCGTATTACCCTGTTACTTTCCCAATCTCTGTACTACTGGGTGTCATGTTTTCTATTGCGTGATGTTGAGTTAATAACTTCATACCCTTTTTATATAAAGAAACTGATTAAGGATAGTTCCTGTAGAATTCATTAGGTGAATAAATCATTAATAAATTCGATTTAATGCCATTGAAGATCTAGTTTTATTATGTCTCATCCTCTTCCGACATATTTATAATATCGTTATTAAACGAAACAAAAAGTAAACATTTCTTTTGCATTTTTGTGAGGAAGATAAAATAAATAATTTAAAAAACAATATTTAATAAGGCGACAACTAGGTTTTGTTTTGTTTCAACTACAACTAGTAAATAAAATATGATTAAAATGCATTAGCTCTATCTATGCCAGAAATACAATAAAATTAATAAATAAATACATTTATAACCTCTACTCTCTCCTGTTTCAAAAGAATGAAAGCCATTCGAATTTAGAACATTCGAATCATAGAATATTAACGTGCGCGTATTATTGTATACATTTATTTTATTGTAACTAACGTAACTGGTACCTATAAAACATTATTTGAAAATAAAATATTACGCATATTGATTACTGATGCCCTTAGATAAGTGGGTAAGTGAAGGAAACGGTGTACTGTTTACGTGTAAGTGATTTGCTTACCTCAGGCTATCAGGAAAACATGATATTGTAATGACATTTGCAAAGGGAAGTCATTACGTACTAGACTTATAGAAATTCTATGACATTACAGCAGTAATCTGGTCATTTTAGGTATTTATTACAATAATATGGTAATTGAATATGCGGAAATGTAAAAATATAATCCTATAATTTTATTGTATAGAACAATATTCTACAAGCATTACCTTGTGTAATTAATTACAGAATGTCATCTAACTGTTTTTAATTACCCTTTTATTGTTAATTCTTGCTGTGGGAACTTTATTAATAAGTATTTATTTTGAACTATGCATCACGAATGAATTTCTTTATTAAGCCGTTATAAAGGAAGTAATTGCGAAACCGTAATAAAACAAATATTCAGAACAATAAAAGATATTATGCAAGTATAATAACTTATTTAAATGAATAACAGTAATAAAGACCAATAGCAGTATAAATAAACGAATACAACTATAATTGGAGGAAAGTAATCATCACCAGTAAAGTTTTCCATCAAGAAATCATAAAAAGCAATATTTTTTATAACGATCACGCACAATATTGCGTGAATCACAATAATTTGCTGCCTATTGCAAATAATTAACATTTTAAACAACACACATGTACGGCAATGACGGTTGGAATGTCGCAAGGACGTACTAAGACGTTTCGTACTTCTTAAATCCATAACCCACGAAGTTATTATCGGGGCAATTTAATCATTCTACACCAAAAAATTGCGTGTGCCCTGTATTCACAAATATGGTATGGTGAAATTAAACATTGCTCAATGGTAATTTGAATTCTTTATTATATTCATAACCGTTGAACATCAATATTATTATCTTGATTTATAGGGTTGATGCACGAAACAAGATGGAGAGCTTTTGCTGTGGAGCTTTCACCTTATTATAACACTTTTATTTAAGATACAAAGATACATAACGCTTGTAATCTGCGAAGGGTTAAATAGATGTGTACCTAATAGTACACTCCCATTTCCTTTAACATTGGGCAAGAAGTCTACTCGGCTGAAATAAGATTACGCGGGTCACGTGGGCTCTATGCACGATGACCACTGGGCAAGTCTTCCGAAAGTCAGCTGAGCTTTTTCTTTTCAAAAGTGTTTGGAAAAATGTGGTTGGATTCCCAGAAAATAAATTTGATCGAGACTTTTTTCAATAATGAAGACAACCAAGCAATGGAAAATAACGGCGATGTAAACAGTACAACGATTGTCCTCATAACAAAAAGTTTTTACTTTTTCAAGTGGAGATTCCAACTAACTCTATGACTCAGCCGAACCTCTATCAACCTCTGCCCCAAATTAAAAACAAAGAAACCGTTAGTATCACAAACTAATATTGATGTTCTTGATTATACGTTTAGTAATAGTTTTACGGTCTCTATCTTATTCGGACGTGTAAGGTCAAATCATGATCATTGAATGACCCAAGAATGAGTGACCCTGCTTTGGTTCAGTGCACTCCATGCGTGATTTCATCAATCGATGAGTATTTGAATATGGAGTTGGTAATATTCAAATAGTGAATCATCATAATGTTTTGTTTTATTTTTGTACAAACAGTCGCCGTCAACCAGTTTTTCTATTTGATAAAATATAAAAAAAATTGTTTTGAATAATACATGAATTATAAATTGTATTTCAATATTTTACAGTTGGCATTTCCTACTGGTGAGAGTCAGATTTTTTTCTAAACTCAGTGAGGTTGGAAAAACTGAATAATGCTGGATACTTTCATTCATTTAATAAACTTAAAAAAGAACTGGTCATGATAAATTGCTTGGTTTAAATACTTAGGATTCTTCATATTTAGGCTTGGTCTTAACCAGAAAGTGTTATTTATTATTACGAAAGATAACATAACGCCATTTATCCTCGATGAGTTACTTACGGGCGACCATATTGCCATCAACCGGCCACAAAACCAGTCTCCGTGGCTGCTATTGAAACTCCTGATGGAAAAACCCACTCCAAAACCTACCGCGGAATCGAACCCAGGACTTGCTGAGTAGTCGCATTCGCCACCATCTCTAACAATGAGGAAGTTATCCGTACATATTATAAAAGCGAAAGTGAGTTTGTTTGTTTGTAAGGTCTTCACGCCTAAATGGCTAAACCGATTGTGAAGAATTTTGGTACAGATATAGTTTGGATTCTGAATAAGGACATAGGCTATTTTTAAAAAAAAGTGAGATATAAGAGAGAAAGAGGGAAGAAAAGGGAAAACTTAGCTTTAATAAGGCGCAAGGGCAAAAAGTACAGGTAGCAGGTACCTGCAAATGAAGGAAAGGGAACTGTGTTTGTTTTAATTCTTCTACTAAACTCGTGCTAATTATTGCTTTTACTCTGGACGCTCTAAATGTACTCGTTTTTCTACATCGTTCTCACATTATGAATACTCTCAACATGAATTATGAATCCATGATTTTATAAAACATTATGATTTAAAAGAGTGTCCATGGAGTTTCTTGCCCATTCTTCTCCATAGAGATCTACGCTTTGGAATGGGCAACTACAGTACTTTCACAAGTTATTATGTCTTGTGACTGGGACTGTAGCCGCATCATTTTTTTTGTTCTTGTTTTTTTTATGACATTTAAAAGTGGCTGTAATGGTCTAATTGAAATAAATTATTTGAGTTTGAGATTGAGTTTGTTACACCGAATTTAACGCGACCGAAGCCGCGGGAAAAAGCTAGTTTATTATAAATGCAAAAAAAAACATTTAAAGCGTTTGTTTAGGCCGCGGTAAGTCTTTTGAACAATCCACCCCCCCCCCCCCCCCCCGAGCCCCCGGTAGGCGATGGCCCTGGCAAGCCCCTCTGCTTTGCTAAGAACTCTTTGAGACGCGCGTGGAACATGGACGCGCCTGTCGTTACTAGACGGACGAACGGTGAGCTACCCATTGATCACCGTCCATAGACCCGCGTCAACGGTAGCAGGGAGTCGTCTCGCGGCTCACCACTCCGATTACTTTAATTATTTTAAAATCCTACTTAATATAATATATAAATACAGGGTATAAATCCCTAAATGAAGTCGCGCATAACACGAATGCGTCGCGGCCAATTGAAAGCGCTTGTGTAACAGAAAGCAATTAAAACTACCTATCTCATTACGCTATGACTTGGATTTCAGATAAATGATCCATCAATACGACTCATAAGAATAGTCTCATTCATTATTGTATACTGACACTAATTGTTATTATTGAATAGAGACGTCAATCTCATTGGCAGTTTGGTGTTAAGCGAAGGTTGAAGAATGGGGTTATCAAAACAGTTCAATTTGGATGAAATAAACACACAATGGATTGATTAAATGTTTGATATTATCTAGATGGAATCTTGAATTGCCACTTAAAAGCTGATTACATTCTATAAATATAATTTATCTATTTATTATAAACTTCATGTACAATAGTGGTAGTTATGCGTACATAGTGATTGGGTGATTATGTCAAAAAAATAATCTAAAAAATGTAAACGATTTTCCAAAACTTATGTTCTTATACAGAATTACAGATACTAATACACATATGCTTACAAATAAAATAAACTAATCACCATTTTCCTGCCCTTGTCCCATTCTATTTAGGGTCGGCGCAACACGTTTTTTTCTTCCATTCTCCCCTATCAGACGTCACGGCATCATTTACTCCTTTCTCCTTCATATCATTCCTTACACAATCCATCCATCTTTTCTTTGGCCATCCTCTCGCTCTCCGTCCATCAACATTCAGATCCATTACTCTTTTAGTCACATGTCCTTCATCCCTCCTCATTACATGTCCATACCAAGACAAACGACTCCCTTTCATTTTTTCTGTAATAGGCGCAACTTTCAAACTTCCTAAAATAAAATAAACTATTCAATACATAAATAACAACCAAAAGCTTAACAGTAATTACCATAATATTTAATTTGGAGCTATTAATTAGTCGATTGATTATGATTTCATTCTAGAAATAAATATTGCGATTACAATATAGTAATATTTTTCATATTTTTTTGTATGGATGTCTGAACTTTTGTGACTCTTTCACGCTTAAAATACTGAACATGGATTAACACAAAAGCTATTGATTAATCCCTGTAAGGGACCATTACCGAATATCACGCGGGCAATGCTGCGGGCATAAGCTAGTCAATGAAAATGACAATGTCGTGTTAATCAAAAAAAATCACATGTTGCTGTATGGGTGCCCCCTTAAATGTATTTGTTGTGATAGCGACATCAGAAATACTTTATCTGTGAAAAATTCAGCTGTCTAATAATCACGGTTCATGAGATACAGCCTCGTGACGGACAGACAGACAGAATAGGGTCCTGTTTAACCCAAAAAAATACGGAACCCTAAAAATTATAGTGCTACATGACAGGTCAAGTTTTGAACCCTGGTGCAATGCAGCCTAAAAAAAAACAGTAGACAAACATAAAATTTTGAAACACAATATTTGCATGATCACCTTTTTGACCTATAACTGTTATCACATAGCAAATCAGTAACTGTCATCATTATAACATAATGTTCCATCATTTAGGAGAAGAATATTTCAAGTCCAAAAGCGTAAACACACAGTTATGTGTCTTATGTCATAATAGCAATAAAGATGCATATCATTATAGCGTAGGAAGGTTACTAGATAATGCGGTCAATTCCAACTTTTTTGGTCAAGTTCTCTAGCTTTCTCTAACTAGTTTGGTTTTGGTTATATTATCTAATTGCTAAGGAAAATTGCGTATGTATGATCTAGTTTCGAAATTGTACCTTATGTGAAGGAATAATTTGATTCCTTATTTACTTACTGTCATGTTAATTCGATTTGATTGAAGAAATGGTGGTAATCATTTCTGATTAACCACATAAAAGTTTTAATCACAATCAGACATGACTGCTGATGATCCAGCAAATGTTTTGGGTCAATTAAAATGCTGTTTCACTGGCTTACTACAAGCAAAAGTCTATTACAATTATTACAGCACATGCAGTCTCCTCACGTACCATTTCACCATGACCATTATTTACTTAAATTAGTCCTGTCACGCTGTCACAACTTAACCCCCGTGTCAACCGTCACTTTCTCTATGACCCGTGGCACAATTACAAAACAAAATGTTGTTTTCCTTTGAAAAATATTTGTTTTTAGAACACCCATGTTAGTAGGCCGGGTTAGAGGTTACTGGCATGAAAGACGATTATCTTAAAACACGTAATATGTAAAATCTTGTGTTGCAAACATATGATGTAAAGAGGTTTCAATCAAAACGTTAAATTGTGTTTTTTTTTAATAGTGATGTACCGTTTATTAATAACTTTGTGTATTGCATGCCAGTATCAATATTTAAACGCAATGAAATAACGAACGGATGTTTTAATAAAATAACCTACATGCAAATTAGTTTCCAATTAATAAATGGATGCTGTAAATACGTATTTTTAACTAATTGGGGTGCCCTTACATTGCGATAGACGAAAACTCATTTTTATAGGTTTTTTTTCGCTATAAATAATGTGAGATTGTACAATGAAAGTCAAATGTTCCTTCCCTGATTACGTGCCCTCAATTAATCTCGGGTCGTAACACAATCTTCAGTTCCATTCGATTTCATTTCAATTGGAACGAGAAATAGTTTTTAGTAGGAAACACGAAGCCAAGACCGCAAACCACAAACTGGTGGACCGAGATACCTGCATGTGATGTAACAGCTCTGTTTCACTTGCTGGTTTCTCTATTTGAGCTATAGATGGATATATTGATTTATAACCAATTTTAGCTCTGGAGACTACCAACATTTTAGAATATAGTTCAGTCTTACCTAGGGGTATAAGTGTTATTCAGGGACTGATTGTACACAGCTGAGGAGGTCAGATAGCTAATCGCTTCATGTAAAATACTGATGTTAAACCGGAAGCGAACCTCAACATCGTTGCAAAAAGCTAGGTAGATGATTTTGTTTACATAGTAAAAACGTAAACTTTACCAATTTTTTTCTGGCATCTGAATAATGTAGTTGGTAATGCAAATATTGGAAGTGCACATGAATGCTAAAACAATATTTTTTTTAATTGATACATAGCTTTATTTTCTTAAGGTTTTGTTTAGTATAACAGATAAAAAATACAGTACACAATATCGGAGTATCATCAAGCAAAGAAAACTTTGAAGACGATTGACTTCAAAAATGGTTTTGTATTTAGTCGAAAACGATTGAAAAAATATACTTTGTAAACCTAGCGTAAATAAGATGTCAATGCAGTGCCCTTTCACCAAAGAGTATTGAATACAGTTGCTAAAAAATAAAATACATTGACCAGAGTGCACTTAGTTGCATGTGGTAGTAGATGGTAATTTCTCACACTTGATCTACACCCTACAGGAAACCGCAACACGGGCAACCAGACATGTAATCATACGTAACAAGACGTTGATGGCGAATTATTGCGACATTATATACTCATATAAACAGGTATGGAATAAAATAGGGAAAATAATGATAGGTACAGTAGTCTGCATCAATTGGGTCCACATCATGAAGCTGGCAGTACATGGAGGGCTGCTGTGTAAATCCATTTTTAGGGTTCCGTACCTTAAAAAGAAAAACTGAACTGTTATTTTGACTTTATCTCGGAAACGTGTGAATGTTTAAATTAAAACCATACATATACTGAAGTCTGTGGTCCCTTGGAATTGTGAAAAAATCCAACCCTCTAAGTCAAGTTTTACGGAACCCTGCTTCTGGCTCGTTCTTGGCCGGGTTTTTTAATGGAATAAGTCACAGTTCACATTTAAGTTCAACTTATGAGTCAAGTTGTGCTTTTCTGCACTTTCATATTTTCTTGAAACAAACTATACAAGTATCTAATACTTCACTACTGCCTGCACCGGACTGCTGTATGCGGATATGTGTTGGGCAGAAAAGAATATTGTCGTTGAAAAAATTAGGCAGTAATGCTGACGAAAGATAGAAGTGTGATATTAGCTACAGTTAATATAATCTGTATAAAAAGCAAAATAGACTTGTCGATGGTATACAGGAAAACACTATGTAGGCTACACATGTAATCATACGTAATAAGACGCTAATGATAAATTAATGCGACACATACTTATTGATATTAGTTCAAAGAATTTACTCGTAACGACCGTAACACGGCGTAACACGTGTAAGACTTCCAGAGTTAAATAATAACACAATACCCGAAATAATACATTGCTTTAATGGTCTGTACTCTGTTGGGAATCGACAAAAGTGGAGTGAAGTGCCCTAAATAAGTCAACAACGATAATACTCTTCCAAATAGGAAGAGCAATTCATTAACTGCAATTATAAACCTTAGGAAGAAACTTTAGGGATAAGACAAGTACACAATTGATTGCTGACCCGTCAGCTACCATGTTAGCGCCATATATGGATTCTAATCGTGTCAACAAGCCTTTTATATAAATTAAGCGATCGTGTGGATGAAGCAATTATTGTACTACTTGTCCATTTATTAAACTCTAGAATTTTCGGATGATTACTGAAATAAACTCTTTTATAACAGAAGGGTTTCGAGTGACGATGACGATAATATTATTTGAAAGAAAATTTATTTTAATAAACTAGCCAGCTAGGTAGATTTTATAAGTGCTGAAATATTTGAAACTCAATATACATAACAAATATCATGTTTCAAATGTTGTTAATAAAGTAGCCATAGTCGGAAAGACGCATTAAAGTAAGACATAATACTGCACTGCAAGGATTGTAAAATTTTAGATACACAATCATGTTAAAGGTAATGTAGCGGAAAATGAAGACAAAGAAAACAGAAAAGTTATACCTACAGCACGGCCAACGAGAAGCGATACCAAATGTAAACAAAACCCATGCTAAAGCCCCATCTAAAATGGCCGCCCGAATGTTGGCGAACCCGTCTTAACGTTGTCATGTTTTTGGCGGGAGAACGAGACATTACGACAAAGGCACAAGATGGAAAGAGCTAAATATTAGATTGTCAACGCCACAGTTGTTCTTTAGGTTAATGACCTTTCGTATCGCTTCTCGTTGGCCGTACTATAGGCAAACCAGTAGTAGACAAAGCTAAAAGCTGGAAAAAAGAGACTGATAGTTTAGACGTCGTAAAGTCTAGACTTATTCAACACTACACATACGATATCCACCTGGCCACTGACCACATCAATACGACACGTAATGGCGCGTAACTAGAGGCGCCATTAAAGCAAATTATTGCAACACCGCCACTCCGCTCGAATATATTTCCATACATTGCCGGATTGCTTTTACCCACGATCATTTTGTTCCGTCATTATACGTTGCAATGTCCATGTTTATTTACGTTTGGAGAGCGATCATCATCAGCATCATGTTAAATCCTTATTCAGAGACTCTTTAAATCAGAGCTGAACTGACGTCTTAGGGACTCTTTGTGAAATGCCATTCTATATTTTGCTGTAGAATATACAAACTAACCTCCTGTAGAATAATGCCAACGTCACTAGTTTGTTCGATTGTTTATTTATTATGACGGTTGTAGAGTTCATAATAATCCTTCTCGGAAGACGCTCCGGGCCTCGAAGGCCTCGGATGACCGACCCGAGAGCCATCTCGTGGTGGCTCACCGTCCGTCTGTCTAGTGATGACAGGCTGCGTCGATGGCGCATTCGTGTTCCACGCTCGCCTCAAAGGGATGCCAGCAAATCGTAGGCGATCATAACGGAGGAGCTCGTGGCAACTTCACAAGGAAGTGGCAAAGGGCGGGGCGTTTTTGTGGGACTCTCTCTTGTAATGTGATATCCAACAAGTGCTGATTATCAGCTTAATTTGAGAAAATGACTTAATTTTGATTTTTGATTTTGCTAAATAATAACAGCCGCTCACGTTGAGCTTTTGAATCCACGGGCCAAACTAGCCTAGCTTAGGCTAGTTTGGCCCGTGGATGCGAAACCAAGGTTCTAACGTTTTTCATAAAGCACGCTAAGGCGTTTGTCCCGGGTGTCCAGTATCCAATGAAATGGCCCTCAAGTCTGACAATCAGTCAAATAACCTGTCGCTCCGTGCAAAATAATTAGTATTGAGAACTTGAAAAGCTAGGGCAGATTATGCCAAAAATCTGTCAAATTAACGTTCACCTAATTAGGGAAAATAGGTTTTTATAGGTAATACTAGCTGTGCCCAGCGGTTTCACCCGCTGCTCATTTAGGAGTATGAAAAATAGATGTTGGCCGATTCTCAGACCTACACGATATGTACACAAAATTTCGTTTAAATCGGTCCAGCCGTTTCGGAGGAGTATGGGAACGAAAACTGTGACACGAGAATTTTATATGTTAGACTAGCGGCCCGGTACGTGCTTCGCTACGTATTTACAAAAAATGTGATGCAGCGCCATCTGCCGGACAAAATTGTGAATCTAAACCATTCCCAGATCCCCTTGAACACACACAAAAAATTTCATCAAAATCGGTCCAGTCGTTTGAGAAAAGTTCAGTGACATACACACTCACAGAAAAATTATATATATATGTTAGATTGACAGACTTTACTCCTTATTAACACAGGGACGACAAGTCAATAACCCGTTACATTAGTCAGCACATCGACTGATAAAATGTCACGTTCATTTTTGAAAACTTATTTCTGTAATCAAGCTACGACTAACTCATGTGACATTACAATTGCATTACAAGTATTAGAGGCGTGTCGCAACCATAAGACGCCTTTACTTGCATATTGTCTAACAATGTGTCACAATGTTAAAACGATTGTGAATTTCTCTTATGAATAGTCAATAAGATTGAATGAAGTCGAGTGCGAACTATAAATCCCTTTTGATATGTTATCATTTGAATAAGCAGTAGTTGTGAACGACATAATCGAATCAGCTGTTCTGAACCCGATGTTATCCTTATAAGTCGCTGACTAATTCCAACCGGTTCAAATGAATGACATTTTACATGACGATCATGTCTTGGAGCATATTTAACTGTCAGTCACGGCTGACAAAGGTCACGAGTATCCTGAAGCCCGAAAGTGTGACAACTGGAATAACCGGAAGGTACGGCACAGTAATTGAGATGCGACGGCTCATAAAAATAAAAAACAATAATCATACACAAAACAACAATCGTTATTATCAAAAGAATAATAATCAGCCAAATCTAATTAAAACTGGAGCCGACCTCAACACTATTGGGACAAAGCTAGACAGATGTCGAAACGTTGCGTAGGAAATTATTTCAGCACAGCACAAACATAAAGATAAGAACTTCACTAAAACAGGCAAAATAGAATGTAATACTTACCTTCCAAATACGTACTCAAATCCGGCTTCTCACAAAAACCTTCATAGAATCAATTGCATTCTATTATACAGCGGCTAATTAAATTTATTCAAGCAGGAACCATGTAAGCTGTTTATGGCAGCATATTTCTTTATTAAAACGTCAGACTCTCAGTGTACATTGTCACAAGAACATGTTACTATACAACGTTAATTATGTCTTTTTCTACGCCCACAAAATTATCATATATCTAAACTACCTGAATATGTAATAGAGAGGTATTTAATATCAGATAAAGAAATATCTATCATGGATATTATTTGGGTATCGTTACTTATATTAATTTTATTGAAACTGATTGATCAAGGTGAATTAATTGTAGTTTATGGGTAATTTGAGCTCTAGTTCTTACAAAATTAAGAGAACGTTCCCTTAACTTTTAGTTGAGCTTACGTCCTCAAGAAGTCTGGGGGGGCACGAGGTCTGTGTGTGTCCGTGCGTCTAATGTCGACAGACCGTGTCGACGGAGCGTTCGTGTTCAATACGCGCTTCAAAGAGATGTCAGCAAATCTGCGGGGCCCATCAGGCCCACTGCCTGCCGGGGCTGCAGGTTGGTTTGATAAATATCACCGTACAAACACACATAACCCGGAACACAAAGGGAAGTCGAAGGAACACGAATGGGATTTAGTCAGTACAACTCTGTCACTGCTTTCCGCTCCGCCCAGAGGGGTAGAAATGTTTGCCATCTGAAAAAAAAGGGTGTGATACGCTTCAGTCTCTACAATATATCCCATATTGTATTACTAGTGATACTTGTTGTTAAATTAAGATATTTGAAACACATTCCCATGCAAATACTTTTGTTTGTTTCAGATGACACAAAGGACCTCGATGCAGAATCCTCAGAAATCATTCCAGAGGCCGTGGCGCCACCCCCTGGTCTCGCACAACAATACCAAGAACCTGAAGCAGCAGCATCAGATGACCACACTGACCACTCCATAGAGCTCGTCGGAGGCTCGCAGACATTCTTCCCATCGTTCGCAAACCTCTTCGAACCACGCCAGCAAAATAACTTCAGGCTCGGGTACAATAACCAAGAAGCAGCTTACAGTCAAAGACCAAATTCTTACAGATCTCTATTGAATTATCCACTGTTCGGAGGCTATAATAATAACAGAAATGTAGACAATTTCGGCAAACAGAGCGCTCCCACCGCAGCTCCGCTCGTTGAGGCGAGCTCCAGTTTACTCGGCTCAGGAAACTTTGGAATCATCAGAGGAGGAACATTCTTTCAACAAAACGATGAAGACGAATTCGGCGATGGATACAACTCCTACTATAACAATGGTCACGGCAGACCTTCGTACGAACTCGGCTATATCGCTAACCCCAGGCCGAATTACAACCAGGACCAATTCGCCAACTTCAGAGATTTCGCCGACATCAACACTCCTTCTAACTCTGCCTACTCCCACTACGTCGTCGTCTATGCGAACAAGAACTCGACAATGGACGAAATAAGTGAAGAATCAAGAAGAGTATTATCGAAGCCTAAGAACATTATCGAGACATTAGAGCGCATAGACAAAACGACAAGCGCACCAAAGTTATCAAAAGCCAAATCAAAATTGGAAGCGACGAAACAGAAAATGTTAAACAAAAAAGAGCAATGGAAAAAAACGAACTCAAAATTTGTCAGTCAAAAACATGATGCGGAAGAACCTTTATTAGCGTTAAGTTAATTTAGTGTAAATAAAAAGACTTGCGTTATGTAAGTGATTAAAGTACCAGTAGTGAAGTGTTCGGTGACTCGCATAGGTCGCGTAGTCGAAAACCGAGAGTGATGAAACGAGTTCGCCGTCTAAATTTAAGTAAAAATGTAAGCTTGTGGACAAATTGTGTTAGTGGTTAGATGCACGTGTGATGGATGGTTGCAATTGTTTGTAAATGTATAAATAATAATGACGAATAATAAATTAATTTTAAATATTATGTCTAAACGATTATTTTCAAACCCATCCCTACATTTATTTCACTATAAATGATGCCTTGTTAACAATGATGTACACAATGTTATCAAAAATGTTGTAATAAACTACGATTACAAAACTGATCTAGATTTAACGAACCAAGGTGTTGCTTACTATACTCGCACATTAGGTACACTCATTACCTGTTCCGCAACATCTAACTAACAAGACGATAGATAAGTTACCTTCCAGTAAGATTTTTCGACCATTCATAATGGATTCGCATTTTAAATATTTCTGGGCATGTTACCCACGATCTGTAATGGATTAAGTTTACCCATAAAGAAATTACTTACTCATGACAACTGACACACCAAGATAGCCGTTAGCTTCAATTATTATGTTTAATTTAAAGGTCTCGAGAGTCGCGAGTATCTGTAGTAACTGGAAGACTGAAAAAACAGAAGTTCTTTAATTCCGTAAAGCGCCATCTTTTGCTGAATAGCGAAACACAGTTAACGCAACTGCAACAGAGCCATCTATTGAAATTCTTAAAAAATAACCAACCTATCGTTTTCATGTTAATCACTAGATGGCACGAAAGGTTTAAATTTTTACAAATAATAATTGTAATTAACTATAAAATTTCACATTGAATGAAATGATTTTAGCGTTTAATTTAATATACCTACGATGCTTGAAAAAAGCAATCAGATTCAAATAAAAGCTTGCCATGATATAATAATTTCAACATAGACAATCAATGACAACAATTTAGAAAAAACAATCATTTTAGTCTATTGAAAATGTGCTGCAGACGGACGAATCTGAAATGATTTTTTCTAGTGAATTTAGCATAATTAGGCTAATTTACAAACCAAACAATTTCGTACAACGTGTTTAGTGTTTCTAGTGCTATGAGAGTCTAAAAGGGTTGCTGGTTATTGTGGAATTTTACGTATTTTAAGGACCATGTACTCCGGTAGAGATGCCGCAAATACTGCGTATCCCACGCAATGGGCTTTGAATCCCACCGCGTATCAAAATGTTGATACTAGTCACGTAGACTGGGCTGCATTAGCTCAACAATGGATTGCTATGAAGGAAGCGGCGGCGATAGTGGCCGCGCCGCCGCCGCCTGCTGTGAGGCCCACGGAAGAAGAGGGCGAAGCGCCCATGGAGGTCGAAAACCCGGATAACAATTCAGATGCGCCTGCCGGCGCCGAGTGGAACTCTTCGACAAACTCATGGGGAGGATCTTGGAACCAGTGGGGTATGATGGCACTTCAATTAATGTATTAAGCCGCTCATCATACTCTTTTAGTTCATGAAACATTTTAATAATACTGATTTAAACATCATGAACCTGGGAAGCTGTAATCATACTCATACTTAAAGCTTGAACTCTGTTCTGATACCAGAAAAGTCATGCTATGATTTCCATCTATTGCAAAGTTTAGTTGCCACTTAGTTTCTACTTTTAGCTAAAATCATTTTAGCTAAAAGTAGAAACTACACCTACTTATTAATCTTTACATAGTATAAAGTTGCTTTGTCTGTCTGTTTGCTTAGATCTTTTAAACTACTGAGCAGATTTTAATGCAATTTTCAAGAGGAAGATTTGTTCATGTGTAATATTAGTATCTACATTGTACCCATGCAAAGCCTTGGTGGATCTAGTCTTATAATGAATGGCACTAAACAATTCATATTCATTCCTTAACACACATGGCATTTTTTCATCCAGACTCTGCTGTTAATCATAATGGATATTTCTAATAACAGTTTGCCCAAGTTGGGAATTAAACCCAGGACCTTATGCCAAGTTGTTTGTAAGGCATTGTTAAGAATTCAAAACATATATAGTAAAATAATAACACTACAACTGTTATGACTTAACAATATTACATCCCATAGGTCTTTTATACTAAAATCTTTTCAAACAAGGTCTCACCTGCTTACATTTACACTCACACCAGACAATCATAACACACACACTCAACCCCTCTGATAATGCATGCACATACTGAAGTCAGACTAAACTGAATTCTGCATGTCATGGTATCCTAAGGCAGGACCCAGTGTTACATCTAACCTATGTAACATTTTACAAAATACAAACACTTACTATTTAAACCGTTATCAAAAAATTTCAGCCTGGTGATAGTTACTGGATACTGACAAGGACTTTATCACATGATATGTCAGTGTCTAGAGTAGTGGTTTTACTTTCATAGAAGCCTATAGGCGTGGATAGCCCTTATAACCTACTCTTCATGATGTTAGGGCTTCTGAACATCCTACTAGCCTTATGGAATTGCCATTTTGTTTGACGCTAGACACACCACCAATCTGGATTACACCAGTCTGCAATTTTATTTTACTGGTTTCCACTTAGCTAGCTAGGTATTACAATATCTACAACAATGTTATCTTCCAAGGTTGGGGATGGTCAGGCTCAGGGCCCGGGGAGCCCAAAATTCCTCCAGATCCTGGCATGCCACCTATTGATGGGTACACCGTGTCACCAGACTCAGCTGCTCCAATGCCTGGGTAAGATCATCATCTACAACATTCATGAATTTTGGTAATGCTATTATAGTAAAGTTTAGTCATATTGTTATCCGAAATTTTTGAAATTCTAATAAAAAAATTAAAGGCGGTCTATCGGCTAGCTAGCATTGTACGTCTCCATCCTCTGTGATGAGTATGACTCATTTGTATTGTGTACTCCTTCAAAGAATGCTTTAACAATGAGCATTGTAAGTATCTGCCATCGGGAACACAGCATTTATATTAACAATAACAGCCAATTGCAGAATGTAGAAACTGTTTTCAAGGAGATTTTTTAGACACCAATATTCATTTCCAAACTTGTAAGGAACTATTTCAATACAATGACCACTGCCCTAGTTAATAAAATAGTTTTATCAAGACTGATATCTGATAATTCCCTTGTGATTTATTACAATCTCAAGTACTTAATATTGGATATTGAAGCTGAATTACTATACAAAATTTAGATATGCATACAATTCCCCAGTTTAAAAATAACCTTACAAAATTATATACTTTGGCCTACTGAGAAAATGCCCTGAACAGTATAAAAATAAACTCTTGTGAAATTAAATTTATGGAGTAAACAGTCTGTTGAGTAGTGTTTAACTGTTTCCAAGGTCCTAATGTCAGTCTTAAAACTACTTTTGAAAAAAAAAGTTTTAACATCAATCATCTATTTTTAAATATAGAATACGATTTGGTTTTTAGCCTTATTTTTTATGGCATCGCCAACTAAAATAATAAAGCTTTTTTGGAAAGTTCTGATAACTCCCTCCTTTTTTTAGTAATTTATGACCTTCTGTAATCTGTAACACACCAGTTAACATGTACTTAAATGTTAAATAGTTTCTGTGACCTTATTTCAGCAATTTTAATTAAGTCAATTTACTGGAATTCTATCGTACACAGTAAAATTGCATGCAATAGCTTTAAATCCAGCTATTATATCTTCAACTTCATGGGCTATTTTTGTTTAGCACAGAACTTCAATCCTATTAATCAAATAACATTTCTGATTCTTTTTCTAAAAAAAAGGTTGTCTATGTTACTCCATATAACAGCAGATATCTGCCAGCAAAAAACCTGTCAAAATTGGTCCAGCCGTTTCAGAAATAGCCAAGACAAACATAATATGATGTAACTATCACACTTATTCAAAAAACCATTGATTTTTTATTTTATTTAAACAGACTTTTTAATTATTAGTATAGATTGCAAGATTCAATTTTTTCTTAAAATAGGTTTCCTAGTATAATCCTTACTAATATTATAAAAAGGAAAGCGAGTTTGTTACGTGTTCACGCCTTAATGACTAAACCGATTTTGATGAATTTTTGGTACAGAGATAGTTGGGAGACGGACATAGGCTATTTATAAAACATAGACATAGGCTGGGAAATGAAGGAGAAAGAGGGGAGAAAAGGGAAAACGTAGCTTTGCCATTATAATTTAATAAGGCGCAAGGGCAAAATCGATAGGTAGAAGGTACCAGCAAATCAAGAAAGGGAACTGTATTACCCCGAATTTAACGCGAGCGAAGCCGCGGGCAAAAGCTAGTTAATACATAAGGAATATGGTTATTAATATTTTAATTATGTTTTAAACATTTTCCTTGATCTTCTTTATCACCTAAGTTACTGTTTTTATTCTTGGCTGGACAAGTTTTTTCAATTGAATTTGGAATGTGAAAGTCAAAATAATTTATGCAGTTTTACTACTTTTGCTATATATACGTTGCTATGCACCTTCAAGGTCGCATTGGCCTTGAGATCCTATGAAACTTTAAATAAAGACTTACCAAAAATGCAATAAAAACATGTTTTTATCAAACCTCTGGTTGCTATCCGGACTTCATGATTGAATAATGCATGTTTCTTCCAATTTCACCCAGTAACTTCAAATCCAAACAAATAGGCCAATATCCAGTCAGCAATATTATGCTAAACAGTTGAATAATAAGTCTACCCCACCCGAATATGGATGAGGTATAAAACTTATATCAATTTGTAACATAAAATCGATTGTTATACTGCAGTACACTATTTGAATTAATTATTCAGCAAGGGTGACTTGCGAAGAAAACACTACAACTGTTGTACTAAAACTGTTTTACGTCCGTGACATCAGGTCTAAAGTCCAGTTGAAAACCAGCGTCGGGCACTAGCTGCTCGGCAGTTTTCTGAACTGGGCCTATTTGGCGCAGCCGTGAGACACACAATTACGTATTGTATCGTTTAGTTTTAAGTCTATCTCATTTTGTGTGCACTTGTGGCATGGGCCAAATAAATTGTTTTTCTTTCTTTCTTTCGAAGGGGGAATCTCGTCCAAGGGCTTATATTGAAAGTCAATAAAAGCGAAAAGTTCTTGGCTTTAAGGGTTCATATAAATCACGGTCAAAGTCGTCAAGACTCATTCGGAGCTTGAAAACATTTCCAAACTAAAAAAAACTCACATAGCTGGACATTCCCAATACATTTATCTTTGAATCTGTCTTTTATATCAAGCATTAATAATGCCGACAATAAAGCGCCAAACGTCGAAAAACCCGGGAAAATTACCGCGAGACAAAATCCGGATGGGGCCATGTGGCCGGATATGTATGGATATCGAAACCGCCTTTGACGTAAACAAACGTTTTTCCCTGATAGCTCGAAACTTAGAAAAGTTTGGCATAAAACTGGATAGATAGATAGATCGAGTGATTTATTGAAATCTCTAGGGCCGCCAACCCAGGATAAAGGTTGGCGCTAAGATCACCTTAACCTGTACTACGTAGTCGGAGGGTATACATGCGAATAAGCGCTGCTTCGCTCGCGTTAATTTTTTTTAGAGTAACACAGTTCCTCTTTCTTAATTTGCAGGTACCGTAAACGCTGTACGTGCTACCTGTAACTTTTGCACTTGCGCCTTATTGATTGTAATAGCAAAGCTAAGTTTTCCCTTTTCTTTCCTATTTGTCCCTCATTCCTCACTTTAAAAAAAATGCCTATGTCCGTCTCCAGGGTCTCAACTATCTCTGTAAGTACCAATATTCAATTCATCAGAATCGGTTTAGCCATTTAAGCGTGAAGAGGTAACAAACGAACTCACTTTCGCTTTTATAATAGGTATTAGTAAGGATAAGCTATGGGTTAAATGGCCTTTTATATTATAAGTACGTCACCGGAATACGTCTTCCAGCAGACTTTAAATAATTCGTAGTGCATTTGAAATAGCTTCACCTTCATTCTCATATTCCATGCAAATTGACTGAAAGTACAGGCAGGTTAATAAGATAGTAGCATAGAATGTTAAAAGAATATCTAAATGCCAAGGTTAAGCAATAATATTATATTTTATTGTCAATTGCATCCTGCTGTCTGCTATTACCTTTTCATGAGTCACTATTATATAATCACATTAAAAGTAAAAAGATTGGCATAGCTGTTACCGTACATTAAATTTAGAAAGATTTCTCCTATGATTCAAAATACATTCTGTTTCGTGACCAAGAGCGACCGTGACAAGGCCATGCGCGGTCCATGCTGCGGATACTACCAAACAAACAATATTTTAAGATGATGAGGATACTTTCAATGAACATTCTAGTAAATTTTATAGTTCTTATCAATCCATAAGGCGGCTCGGAAGCCAGCTACGAGTGACGATCGGCTCAGGTATATCGGTTCAAATGTAGGTATGGCTGCGCGGATCATCTAACCTAACGCATCCTAAGCAATGCCTTATTTAAAAAAAAAACAACGCTCTGCACTAAGAATGGCTCCTCGTGTGTGCGTTTACAAACATTTGAACTCGCATACACAAACAGCCAATTGAAACAACTACCTGTAGGTGCGGGGATCGAACCCGCGAAACCCAACGCAGCAGTCGATCGCTTAGCTTCGCCACTGCGTTAACCGTAACGTCAAACGATTTGAGGTTCGCAGCAGTTCGCAAAGCATCGATTGTCACTTGCAGCTAATACCCGAATAGCCATAAAGTTTCAAATCCTTACTAATATTATAAAAGTGAAAGTGAGTTTGTTTGTTTGTTTATTTGTTTGTTTGTTACCTCTTCACGCTTTAATGGCTAAACCGATTTTGATAAATTTTGGTACAGAGATAGTTGGGAACCAGGAGACGGACATAGGCGGATATTTTTTTGAAAAAAGTGGGATGTGAGGGAGAAAGAGGGAAGAAAAGGGAAAACTTAGCGTTGCTATTACAAATCAATAAGGCGCAAGGGGAACTGTGTTACCCCAAATTTAACGCGGGCGAAGCCGCGGGCGAAAGCTAGTCAACTATAAATGGCAGGTAAAAGCTCACATGACATTAACAAGAGCTATAAAAAGATGGAAGATGCTGTAAAAGCGCAATATTTAGGTCTATATATCTTTAGGTCCTCTATGTAGCATTTATCATCAAATAGCGTACATATGCATTTATTTCGTTTCGTAAATCAGAAAACCAACTCTGATAACACCCAAACCCCACAGATACACAACGGGCACCCCAGCGCCAACATTCCAGCATGGCTACTGGACTGCCCCCCAGGTGGAACAGGCCAACAGCAGGAGCAGTAGTTCCAGTCGAGACAGACGCTCAAAAAGCAAGAACAGAGATCATAAACCTTCCAGAAGTTCCAGGTCACAAAGGTAAGCTAGCTCTAAAATGATTGTATACGACCTTGAAAATATGGTTCACCGTCAAGGATGGCGACCCTAAAATCACCGTTGCACGTAGGGCATGCAATACCGGTTTCCCGGTTTTCATTTTTACCGGTAAACCGCCCATTTTCGCGATTATTAAATTACCGGTAAAAAATTATGTAACCGATAATTTACCGGTTTTTAATAAATTGAATTTTAAGTTCATTTTGATTTTATACGATTTTCTTAAAATATTATGACAAAATATTATTATCGAGAATGTAAGTTGAAAGTTAACTTGAGTTTATGTGATCAATTACATTGCAATTGTCGTTTTTACTTACATATTAAAAAGGAAACGTTGTCTCTGATTGAAAGTTAATTTGAGTTTATATACTGAATTGTTCAGTACAAAAACTGCGGAAAATATTAAGTTGAAAATTAAGACTACTAAAATTGGTAGCTTACTACTGATTGTTTTTTATTTGAAAAACCTTTATAATTTGATTGTTTGTCAACATGTGATAATGAAAATTGATTTAATTATAAATGTGCTTTTTACATTTACCCTTGACTACGCCAAAAGAAATGTCATGATTTTAGAATTTGTGTTCCTATGCTCATTTTAAGCATTAATAAAAACATGTATACCATCGTATACATTGTATGTATTTATTTTTTTGCTTTAAGACTACCCAATCATATTGTTATTATATCACATTGAAAAATTACCGTTTTACCGGTAAAAATATTTCTATTACCGTTTTTTTTACCGGTAATTTATTTTTACGGTAATTGCATGCCCTAGTTGCACGCGACGTAGATTTTAGTACGAAATCGTTTTATTAAAGAGACGGGTAACGCGTGATTTTTTTTTATACATTTTACTAGTCAGTGCCAGATTGTATGTTATTATTAAAACATACATTGCTACTGTAAAAAATATTTTTTTTATAGAGAATAACCATGAAGTTTAACAATGAAAATTATTTTTATCTAATATATAAAATTCTCGTGCCACAGTTTTCGTTTCCATACTCCTCCGAAACGGCTGGACGGATTTAAACGAAATTTTGCTTACATATCGGGTAGGTCTGAGAATCGGCCAACATCTAATTTTCATACCCCTAAGTGAGCAGCAGGTGAAACCGCTGGGCACAGCTAGTAACCCTATAATGTTCATGTAATCCTATTAAGTAGGTATTATTAGAAATATTCATTTAATGGGATGAACTTGAAGATTGTATTGTTCATTTTAGTTATAATTGTATTGATGATTTTAATTATTATAACTCTATAAAGCCATATTTGTGACGGTCGCAATTTGTATTAAAATAAAAATACAACCTGAAACTGCCAAAAAATAAGAAAAATTGAATTTCGCGGGATACCCTAGCACTTCACCTTAATATACTTTTTGGGCATTAACTATATGTTATGAAACGACCAAAGTATTTATGTTGTAACATTACCTCATTTGTAAGTGGTGTGTGTCTTAACTAACAATATTGGATTGTACTGATATGACAAATAAAAATAAAGAAATAAACTTATATTATTTATTCATTGAATGAATTTGTAAAAAGACTGAGTCTTTACTATCTAAGGCGTGAATGATGATCTCTCAAAGAGTGTTTGCACTATCTACGCATATAAGAGAATTCAAGGCTATCCACCCGATCCCATATTTAGCTCTCTAGCGCTCCTAATAGTATGACATCAGTCTTCAATAATAAGTTGATCATTGAAACATAGAACACTATTTTTGCTGCCACAAGACCATGACGTAAAACCTAGTTTGCATTCAATAATAAAAACAATACATTTGAATTTCAACCTTGCAGTAGATGCGTGACAAAGTAAAATAAGTTGACAAAAGGTTCCAACCATGGAACTTGTTGTCTTGATAAGCAACGGGCAATAACAAACAAAAGAACTACTGGGCAATTGATCTTTCATATCATGTTATGATGCTTGCTTTTGAGTATTATAATAAAAATCTTATCACCATATACTTAAAGTCCTAAAACTTCTACCAAGTGATCAGTAAATATGTTGCCGAATATGCTAGCTGTTGTCAATTGACCAAAATAACGTAGCATGACTGACAAAAGATGATATTGGAATACTGAAGGAGTTCTTTTGCTTTAAAAATGTAATATTAGTACCTTCTAAAGTAAGTGCTATACTCCAAGAAACTAAATACCAATGGCAATTTTGACGCCACGGTTGGCGCAGTGGCTAAATGATCGACTCCTGCTCTGCATACGGATTCGATACCAACACGAAACAAAAATTTGTATGACGAGGTAGTTGTTGCGGGTCTAGGTCTACACCAACGACACAGGGGAAATTCCTAGTGTAGGAAAAGTAAAAAAAAATAGAGACCTATTTTGTACAAATTCTTTAATTCTTTAAAAAGTTTATTTTTTACATTACAGAGAAAAACCTCCTGCGATACCGCCCGTGATCGAGCCAATAGTCATGCCCACAGCCATGATATCATCTACCATTGACGCAGCTAAGCGAAGACAGCTACCGGCTTGGATTAGAGAAGGTAAAGCATTTTCAAAAATAATTTTAAGAAGTTAGCTGCGCGTGACGGTCTGCGCAGCTATCAAACTTTATGGCGGCTCGGTACTTTAACGTAAAGCAGAGAACGGAAAGGGCAATAGAAGGAACATGGGTGAAGATTACCCACCCCAAAAAAAAAATGTTCAAAACACAGTATAGGTACCTATTATCCTCTCGTACTTTAGTAATAACGCTGTAAGTTGTGAGTAAATCATTTTAAAAGAGTAACTAAGGTATTTCCTGTCGGTTTTTCTCCAAAGAAAACGGCTAATCCGAACCGTGCACTTTTTATCGACGTTTTATTAGTGTCCATGTAATTGTAGGCTTATATGAAATTAAAATATTTTGACGCGCAGAGGACGCGTCATCTTGACTCTATTATCGCCAGACCGTCACTCGTAACTAACTTCAGAACCGCCATGAAGTTTGAACAGGGTCATAACACCAGAGTCTAGTGACTAAACCAAGGCAAGGCAAGACCTTAGTACAGTAATAGTGGTAGATACAAGTAGTGCTCAAAACTCGAGCTTTACGCCTATGAATTGTAATTAAAACTCAAAATATATTTATTTGCAGGATTAGAAAAAATGGAACGTGAGAAACAGAAGGCGATAGAACGTGAACAAGAGTTGAAGGCGAGAGAAGAAGCGGAGAAAGAAAAGAAGAGATTAGAGGAAGAGGAACTAGAAAGAATGAAAGCTGAGGCTGGAGGACAGCCTGTGTTGCCGCCTAAAAGCAAATTCGTTAGTATTTTAAATAACTGCTTGAAAATGCAATAGTTTTTAACACTTTTTCTTTAGTTTCGCCAGTCACTATGTGAAAAAAACTCAGAACTTAAATTTGACCCACTTTCTGGTTCCCAGGAACCAGAAAGTGGGTCAAATTTAAGTTCATTTTTCGCAATAATATTTTTGTATTGTTTTATTGTGAACAAATCCTAGATATCTCTCACCTATTTCCGTAACTAGAAGGTTCCCAGGTATGGTAAAAACAAAAAAAAAACTAAATAATAGCTTCGCCACGGATACTTTTGCACCCTTTTTCGTACTGGAAATCATCAAATAACTTTCCCCGCTCTGGGGGGGGGGGGTGTCAGACGTTTACTGACTAAAACCCATTCATGTTCCTTCTTCTGCCCTTTGTGTTCCGAAACCGAAGTATCTCTTTCGAACAACCCTCAACCCGGCAGTGGCCCCGGCATGGCCCATTGCTGACATCTCTTTGAAGCGCGATATATAAAAAAAAAACCAGTATAAAAGAAAGTTTACTAACAAACAGGTTCTCTAATATGGTAAGGTGCGTAGTACTCGCAATCGGTGTGTGTGTATGTCCAGGAGTATGAATGTGGATGAGTCAAAAGGAGTATGAATGATTATGATAGGTGATATGACAGATCTTGACAGGCTCTCTGGTGTCTACCTACCCCGATGCGAAAAAAAGCGAAGGTTTGTGTATGTTTACTATCAGACACATTACAAATATATATATATATGCGAAGTGCAATGTATGTCAAACGGCAAACAATTTAAATAACTAGCCGGCCCATTAATATTACAGGAAGTGTTGGCAGATATTCATAGCTGACGGCATTCTTAGTTGGCATGTTCTAATCTAGATTACTGGAGTAACAATATGTCTATAACTAAAACAATGCGCCAGACTGTTAAGTATGTAGAAATAGCTTTGGTTTATTTTCTGATATTCTGTTTGTCACTATAATATATAGTCCTCCTGACCGTTTGCGGCCACGGCGGGCAATTTCAGCGGAGATTAGCGATCTGTGCGGGAGATATTATGATGCAAGCGTACTCTCTGTTCCTTCAATCTCACAGTACGATGGGACGGCAATCCGACACGACCGGAGAGAGATCTGGCGCAGGACCAACGGTGACACGGTATCTTACCGCCAACTTCCAAACTCCGGGCTGCTACTGTGAAATCTTAATTGAAAAACCCAAAAACACTTTTGGCCCGACCCTAAAATCGAACCCAAGACTCTGTGCGCTCTTGGGACCGCGAGACCAACAAGGCTAAAGTGTTATTGGGTTTTTCCTTTAAAGCGTAGACTGAATAGACCCGTAGGAAGGTACAACTTGTATAGATATGTAAACACTGCATACCAGTCAGTACACTAAGTAAGCATTTGACATGTAAAGTTTTACTTAGGAATCGGACTCTGAAGGAGAAGAGCCGGAGAAGGAGGAGCCACCATCGTCTAGTCCTGTGAAGGAGGAGCCGCTGGAAGAAGCCCCACCCCCAAAAGAGGAGGAGGAGCTGGCCCCTCTTGTCAAGAGGAGCAGAGAGGAGATTATGCAAGAAGTGGTGAATATAACAATGTTCTACTTAAAAAAGACCCAAGAGTATGTGACACTCGGTCATGTCCCTCCGACCGATGCTGCAGTTAGAGATGAAAGTTATGGGTCAGGCGATCAAAGAATAGCCACTACAGGTTTTGTGATTTAATTTAATATTCCAAGGGACTTTAGCAGTGGTTTAGTTGAAGGAAGCACATACTGATTTTAAAAGATGAAACAGTATTTATTATGTATTTCAAGAACTTGTGGCTGCTAGCCGTGATCAAAATGTAACGAGCTAAAAAAATATTTTTGAAGATGAAATGATAGAATGAAATTCGAAATATGAATAGGTAAAGAAAAAGAAAAGAGGTTGCGGCAACAGAGGGGGTGGAAAACCCACTCTGTTACAAGTATAAGGTTTTTAGGTGTATAGCAGCCACACTCCTTGGCACAATCTGCAAATAGGTATCAATACATTAAGTACTAGCTGTTCCTCGCGGTTTCACCCACGCTGCTCAGCACCTGTTGGTCGTAGCGTGATGTTATATAGCCTATAGCCTTCCTCAAGAAATGGACTATCCAACACTAAAAGAATTTTTCAATTCGAACCAGTACTTCCTGAGATAAGCGCGTTCAAACAAACAAACTCTTCAGCTTTATAATATTAGTATAGATGTAGGGTAGTAGCAGATCTGACAGTTCTGTAACACAAGTATTCTTAGTACATGCTCCTGTATCCATTACGTAATGTACGAATTCGTTTTCATTATGTGGATAAAGTGAATGTTATATTTATTTATTTATATACTAGATATGGCTCTGTGCCTCAGAAAGCATGTGAAGTGTTTGCTCCGGCCCCAGCCACGCTTCTAACTACTATATAATAAACTCGAAAGTCTAAAAACGAATCCAACAAACAGGTATTGAGTTTCCCGGAACTGAATTCTAGTAGATACGTATTATGTACGAAGTCAGACCCTCCATTTTTTTTAAGCTGGTGTTCATGTGCATATGGCAAGACTGGAAACCGATTTCAACATAGTAGATTTTATCGTAGAAATTGTGTGACAAAAAAAGGGAGGAGGTCTCAATTTGACTGTGGGTGTCTTATTCAAATTTCTTTTAATCAAAAGGAATCGAATCTTAAAATACCATCATACAACTAAAAAGTCTACAATAAAAAAAAACCTTTTTTTTTAAAAAAAAAACCGTCTCCCATGAATATCAATCTATGAATTAAACAAAAGTCACCAACTTCCACAAATAAATTTATTTTCCGTATGTTTAGTGTTTTGTGGAAGACGGGTTTTTTTATTAATAGTGCGAATTATCAACAGATGCTTGCTGTCCGTCGCTCCCTCACAGAAATACTCCTTGAGGTGACGGACCAGGAGATCCTAACGGTGAGCCAGGAAGAATTGGCCCGATATACCGCCCTACAAGGTATTTCCACTCATCTAAGCTTATCCCAAACGGACCGACGGTCTCCGTCAAGACATTACTTTGTACCAGAAACTATCGCGTATTGACTCTGTGACTATACCGTCTCGTATCGAGACAGTCATATGTGAAGAAGAATTGTGTTGTGCAAAAATGTGTTTTAAATCATCGCTAATAAAGTCTTATTTCAGATGTTGCCTGTTGACAATTGAATACATGTGGTGTGTGTGATTAATGTTGGTTTTATTTATATGGTAAAAGCGTCGCGCCTCAACGCCATGAAGGCGAGCAAGTCGAAGGCACTGGCCGCTATCGCCAGTGGGCTCGGTGAGTTGCCTTCCTAATGCCGAGCGAGCGCAAATATCTCGCAAACTGCACATACAACGCATCCGCAGACAAAATATACATTGTGTAAACTTGGACATTCAACTTATTGACGTAAACTCGACAAATTTAAGCATAATTTCAACCAGTTCTACAAAATAGTTTGCCAGATATTTCCGTTAAAAACATAAATGGTGGTTTTTCTCCTTATTTCGCAGAAAAACTATCAAAAATGTTGAAAGTTTGTTCTGAACCGCCATGTATGTTACCCAAGTTTCTCATTTCAGCAGCCCAGCATCATTCTTAGTATTTTAGTATTGACCTAAATTGGCGATACATTGTATCGAACAGTGTTTAAATACATTGTTTTAGTGGATAATTGGTAAGAAATAAACAGAATTTATTATAGATGTTATACCTACATATTATTAAACATTTATGTAAAAATATTTTTATGTAAATGATTTATTTAAGGAACTTTGTTTACTGTTTGTGTCATTTGTTTTGTTATTTTCGAAGGTCTTTTGAATTGGTTATAAAATGACTAAAAAAAAAGTTACATTTTCTACTAGTTTTCAATGTTTTAAGTTACCTTTATTGAACTGATCAAAATAGTTGCATACACAAACGTTTGTCTTCTATAGCGTATGAAGTATTAGGTGGAATAAATGTATCTTACGTCATTCTTCTGCCGAGTGTGTGATGTTGGGTGTATACTATTGTGGTGTGTGTGTGTGTGCAGGGCTGGGCGCGTACGAGAGTAGCAGCGACGACAGTGAAGACGATGAACAAAATGATGTTTCTGATCAACAGCTGCAGGTAAGAAGAATATAGACTATAACTAGAGAATGAAACCGTTTGTGCATCGATGTCCCATTCACCTTATTTACAACTCGGTGTCGTGGCGCGTCGTCTCTAGTGCTACAGTAGGGTAAAAATGATTAATGGCAACCACAGTAAACTCCCAATATTCGACCGTGAATACAAAATAATTATCAAGATTTAGAAAAACTTGTGTATTGTCTACTCTATCTTTCATATCCGTAGTGTCTGGAATACAATACGTCATGTTAACGTAACATTTGCAATACACAGTCATAAAGTCTTCAGTTTATCGCGTCTGACATTTTCACGAGACTACCACATGTTGCAATTACATATTCTTATTGTTAAGAAAAGATTAATATTAATGTCAGATGACGACAGTAGACATACGATATCTGTTCAAATCTATTTTAATTGATCTCGCATGAGACCTTCATGATTAACCAAAGATCATAAAAATAAATTAAAATACATATTTTGATGACCCAGAGTTTAAGCACCTCGTCTTTCATTCATTAGGTTGTTTGTGGGTGCAAATCCGGCCAAATACCAATTCGACTTTTTCAATTAATTATACAGCGTGTTGATTTGCATCCTCGCCAAATTCAAGGACGTAACTATGCTAATGATTCTCGACCCGAATCGATAATAAAATAAATAGGATTTTTTTTTACTTTTTTCGTATTTTCAGAAATCGGTAAGTGTACACTACACTCGGACGATCTGCTCCTACCTTTACAATAAAATTGCGCACACTACAAAAAAGTGAATGCACACAAACACACAAACTATTGCACGTATTTCTAGTGCCTAACGCTGCGCTCGCGCACCCCCACTTTTACCCTTATGACCCGCCCAGCTGGCCCCCGCTCAGTGTTGACCTTGTCTCTGTGCAGTGAAAACGCTCGCAAAAAAATAAAAATATCGCTCCTCAGGCAGGTGCGCCCTCGGTACATCGTATGTTATAATTATTTTAGTGCAAGATAACGCAACATGACTCCAATGTTGAGTTGGTGGAGATGGTCCGTTTGTATGCCATTAGTGGAGATAGCCTACGTCGAGTGAGTGTGCCTAAAGTGTGTGTGGTGGTGGCAATTTCGAACAATTCCTCCGGGTAACATAAGGTACCTACTTACCAATTTTATTTATTTCTAAATAAACAATCATTTGTAAATACGTTATTAGCGTAATCAATTACCAGTGTAAATAAGTTGATTTCAAATGTTTAACTACGCCAATACCTAATACCTAGACAACATTATCATGATCATTTCTCCAATAAGTAGAAAACATTTTCAGATCGGTACACCAACTGAGGTATTTTTGCCGGTCCCTAAGCCCGTTAAGTAGGAAGGAAAATTTAAAATCAACCAAAACTAAAAAACAAAACCATTTATGTTAAATAAAACGATGCGCGTTGGACCGAATTTACCTACAATGCACTATTATTATTCCGGGCGAGCGCGCACGCGCTCCATGTAATAAAAAGCCTACAGTGTGTGAACCTGGTTTTTATTAGAGATCTAAGTTTACCGATTTTAGGATATCCGTTTATAGCAGGACTGCAATAAAACGTAATTTTAGGCAAAACTAACATTTTATTAATCAGCTGATGCGCGGGTCAACGCACGCTGCGTGTTTAATAGGTAACTAAGTAGACGCATACCTGTGTGCGCGCTAGCCGGTGTATGATACGAATGCGCCGACGCTCACGCACACTGTTCTGTTTGTTCTGTAGGTGATTCTCTACCTTGAAGTGGAGATATTCTTTAATACTGTTAAATTAAAACAGACTGAGACATATCATAAAAGCGCCGTATATTATTATTGATCAGGTACCGTAATTTTCATTGATTATTTATGACTTTTATTAGCACCTCCTAAATTTTGGCGAGGATGCAAATCAACATATTGTATACTTTCTACAGTTTATCTTACACACCACAGACATCGGTGAAGGAAAACGTCGTGAGGAAACCTAGACTTGTAATTAATATAAGTCTGAAATCTCCAACCCGTCTTGAGCAAGCGTGATAATCAATGCTCGTGCCTTCTTTGTATGAGAAGCAGTGGGAGAGCTGTAGTTTTTTAGTTTTTTTTTTTATTGCATCTCGCATTTTAAGGCTGAGCGAAAATGAGTTTGTTACCTCTTCACGCTTTAATGACTACACCAATTTTGATGAATTTTGGTACAGAGATAGTTGGGAACCAGCCAACCATGAGGGAGAAAGAGGGAAAAAACGGGAATACTTAGCGTTGCTATTACAAATCAATAAGGCGCTACCAAATTTAACGCGAGCATAGCCGATGGGCAAAAGCTAGTATTATATATATTCATGGTTGGCGCAGTGTCGTAGCGATTGACAGCGATACCTGTCGGGGGTTTAATCCCCGTACGGAACAAATATTTTTATAGCCACAGAAAGTTGTTCCGACTCTGGTTGTCTATGTAAGTTCATCATCATCAATGTTTTTTAAACTGTGATGTCATTTTACTATTCGATAACGATACGGCTTCCCGATAGCAATACGGATGACCTTACGTTGCGTGTAACTTATCTACATTATGTGGTAATTGACAATCGTTTTGTAATTAACATTGAGCTGGTAGTGGGCAATTCACTTGGAAATATAGTACACTTAGAGCGGTAAATTGAATGTGGGTTATGATTTACAATTCAAAAAGCAAGAAAAAATCTAATTCTAAAGTAGCGTGCTTCTGGTCACGGCCAAGACTGACGCGTCGTTGGTCGCGGTTACAAATCCAGGAAGGTGTGAAATTTACTTCATCACTGCTTATATGTATTGATAAAACCGGCCAAGAGCGAGTCAGACTCGTGCACCGAGGGTTCCGTACAAACTTGCGACATAAACGGCCATATCTTTGGACTGCGTCGCTTTAAAGAGTTGATTTCACAACGCAAAGGGACAACAGACATGAGTATATGGTTTTAATTACAACTCGATGCCTCCACGCGTTCCCAAGATAAATGGTCTTGACAGATAGACAGACAGACGGACGAAGTGATCTGATAAGGGTTCCGTTTTTTCCTTTTGAGTTACAGAACCCTTAAAACAAAGGCAAATGGTGGTTACCTACTATGTCCCAGAACGTGACGGTTAAACCACATCTGGCAACACTTCGCACTTCTCTATGCTCTTATTCCTTTCTTTTTCTTTCGTATAGAACCGTAATGTGCGATTACGTGCTGCCAGATGTTTTTTTCCAACCGTAAAGGCTGATTATATATTATGGCATGCAAATGCAAATAAAAATGACTGCCTAGTGGTGTCTATTGTGTAAAGGTGACTTCTAAAATTGTATATTGGGTTCAAGTTATATTCGGTGTTCTTATGATGTTATTAGCAACTGGTAGACGGTATCAGGTTAGGTTAGAAACGGAAAAATGTGGAAAAAGAACTAAACACGCTTCTACATTGATTTTATGATATTTAAAGCTAAATTATTTCAATGTCTGAAGTATATTATAAATATCAACGTGTTACCAGGACATCATAAAACGCAAGAGGTTGGACTTCGAGCGCACTTCGCGGGAGATCGAGGCGGAAGTGCGGCGCGCAGAGGCGAGGGAGGCCAACGATGAACCCACCACACCCAACAACGTCACGCCCGAGAGACCACGCCGTTCACGTGAGTACTATTTGTTAAGCGCGTTTGTGATCTAAAGGAGCTATTTTTGTATAATTGAGAGAAAAACTCAGATGGAATTGATTTAACAACATCAGATTATTATTACAGGATCTTCTGCGACGCCACCTCCTGAAAGCGACACTCCAGACAAGTTACCTGAACGCCGCCTCTCTAAGGACAAGAGGAGTAATCATAAGTCTGACAAGGTCGATGGAGTCAGGAAGTTAGATACCATTGTAGAGGAGAAACCTAAGAAGTCGACTAAAAGGGATCGCACCCCAAGTCCCTATACCAAAACGTCCAGTAAACCTAACAACCATAAAGAAAGCTCCTCCTCCACCAGCGACTCTGAAGACGACTCCTCATCCAGCTCGAGCGACACCTCCTCAGAGACTGAACAGGATGCCGTCGTCCAAACTAAATCTAAGAAACGCAAACGCAGGGGCTCTAGTTCAAGTGGCTCTCGCAGAAAATCAAAGAAAGAAAAACATAGAAAGGAGAAGTCTCACAAGTCCGACGACAGGAGCTACTCCAAATCTAAGTACTACGACGACTACGAGAGATCCGACAAGCTTAGGTCCAAGAAGAAAGACGACTACCACGACCGACACAAGTCTTCTAGGAGTAGGGACTACGACAAACACAAATACAGGGACGAATCCGAGGAGGATCGTCCTAGGAAACGTTCAAAGCGGTCGCGTTCGATCAGCTACGAATCGCGTTCGGGGCGCAAGAAGTCTTCGCGGGACCGATCCGAAGAACGTTCGCGCAAGAGGGACAAGAGGTCATACGACAGGGACAGCTCGAAGCGCGACCGGTCTTACGACAGGTCGGGCCGAGACTACGACAAGTACGATAGGTATGAGCGGTCTAGGGACTACGACCGGCGTCGATCGCGCAGCGGCAGTCACTCCCGCCACCGCCGGTGAACATCAGGTTACACATGCAGCAGGTTGTACTTTTATCTATCTTGTAAACTTGTGTGTTCGACTTAGAGAAAAAAAAACCATAACGTTCTGTTTTATGCAAATGAATAACAAAAGTTAAGTTCAATAAAATATTAAAATGCAATAATTAGTATTAAGGGTATAATAATATTAATTGTTATGTATATAGCAATGCTTATTATTACTGAAAAAAAAACAAGTCTACCTCAACCTCTTACTAACATTGTTTATAGAACATAGGATGATGTCAGAAATGTTGTTATTCTCTTTGTTTTAATTGTTACCACTGATCATGACCAAAGATGTTTCAAATTGATTCAGTTCAGTAGTAAAAGCCTTAGACGGAGTTACGGACACCAACCCATTATACAATAGTAGGTAATAGTTACTAACGCAGATCGGTCATCTACCATAGTAATTTAAATACTTTATTTTTTTAAAATGAATAAGTAATTCATAAGTGCATATATAATACAGTCCAAACGACCAAGCTGTATTACTAAAAAAAAATAATATCGATCCTCATGAACACTTGAATCAACATTATAGATCACACAATTTTACTAATGTCATTTTTACTATCTATCTCGTAGTTCAATCATTCTTGTAGATAAAAGTGTTTTATACATCTGTTGAGATAGGCGTAATACATACATATAAGATCCGTGTAATATCGCCTGGAACAAGATAACATTCGTATGTTTTTGAACCTACTGATTTAGTATCAAATGCATTTCTGGCATCAAAAAAGCTAAGGCTGTGATATATTATTTTTATTTTTCTCTTGCAGGTGGGAGCAATGAATTAGTGCGTGCAAGATGTAAATATTAGTCCCTTGTGTATAGTATTTTAGTGTGCACTATTATTCGCGTATTACTTTAATAAACACTTCACTCCTATAATGAGTTTTATTTCTTGAAGCACAAATGGTACTGTTAAAACAAATACACTTTCGCCAATAACGTTTAACTTTAATGTCATAAGCCAACTGCCATCTACTGATAACTAATTCATGATAAGAAAACGCAGTAATACCTGGCCAGCCCTGGGAATCGCAAAACAACACCTCATGTACACACGACGGCACATCAACCTATACAAAACCATTTCAATACCTGATCTTTCTACTACGTTGTGCGATCCGTAGTAGAGATCAGAAGGGCTACCATGACATCTTAAAGCAGTTCTTTCTCTCAGTGGAATAAGTTCTGTTTTAAGACGTCATGGTTGGGTAGCAGGTTAGAATAGGTTGACCTGCCGTCGTATGTACAACAAAATTATGCTTGCAACCACTACATATCCAGCTGGTGGTAGATATAATAACAAGACCTAGCTACATGGACTAACTATTAGTAGGTACCTAAATGTATTATTTAAATGCCTTTGTTGGCGATATGCTCTAAGAGGAGTTAACAACGACAAGTCTCTGCATACTTTTCTACCCAAGACTATGTCAAACACGTAAGGATCTGGAATCCTTGTTTAGTTGAATGTATTAAATTGTGATTACTAATTTATTCATGGCTGATTAAGGGCAGCATTATTGTTGTTATGCCATTCCATCGCAAAACAAACATAGCTGGTAAATACCAAGTGCTTCATTGGTTATAATTTTGTCAGAAAACCAAAAAAATACCAGTATAGTTTTGCCACACACTAGGAATTTTACTAGGAATTTTTCCTGTATTGTGGGTGCGTTAACACATACACAAACAGCCAGACCCAAAAGAACTATTTGTAGGCCATAGAATTTTGGCTCCGTACGGGAATCGAACCAGCGAAAGGCAGAGCAGAGGTCAATCGTTCAGCCACTGCTCCATCCGCGTGCTGTCAAAATCTAAATTACTATAATTAGCAACACGGTCATAAATGCAGACTATATAGACATTTCATTATCTTGCAGGTACTTTTCTTATAGGGCTTCTGAAAAGGATAGGTGTCCTTTTTGGTAACCCTACAGACACACAAATACAGATGTTTATAGGGAAAGTGCACCATCTGGTGAGTCATTAGGGCACACACTAGGAAATTATTGAGTCCTTTAAAGGTTGCTCTTACAATGACTTATGTGTAGAACACTATGGAATGAAAAAGCTTGTAGTGTGTTTTTAATATGAAATTGTTTATAATTAAATGAAACATCATAATTGATCAAGTTTATATATTTTTTTTACTTTAAAATTTATAAATATACTTAATATGTTCACATTTAATGAAGTCCTATAGGTTATTGCTCACTGATTGTTGTTGTACACTATGTTTTATATAAAATTTATACAATTCATTAGATAACATAGTAATTGTAATATACCAATTCAATATTGATGACACATTTTATTTATGAATCACATCATAGGCCTCAGCTAATGAATATGATAAAAATGTTAACATAAAGATCATTTTATCTATAAATTAAATAAAATAATAATCTGACACTTAAATAAAGCACCTATTTACACATACACTCATGATGGAACCAATGGATAATGTCAACTTAGGCCTTTCTCTGAGGCTAACCTCAACCTCACTTACCAAATCTTTGATCACATTTATTGTATCTATATAATGCACATATGAAACTGTCAATATTTACACTGTGGTCTGTAGAAAGTTGTATAAACTCTGTGAGTCTGATTTGCCATGGCAATAACCCATGAGTACAACAAAAAGGACCAGAATATAAAACTAGTTCTGGATCAGGAATGGAAGGGTACATTAACTTTAAAGCATTATCTAATTCTTGTGCAGTATATTCTTCAGTTTCTCTACTACATTTTAATCTACCTTCAGCTATCTGACGTATACATTGGGCTACAGTGGGTTTCCCATCTTTACTTGTGAAGATATTTATGTATATGGTATGAGCCTGCATCCCATTTGTGTAGCCATTCAAATCAGGCTTTCGGCACCATTTAATGCAACCTGGCACACCCTTTTTATTTCTTTCCACTTCAAGAAATAGCTTTTCTTCATTTTCTTTTAATTCTCCTGGAAAAATAGAAACAGACATGTGTGAGTCAAATAAATAGTAGTTCTGGGCAATTGTAATACAATAACAACTTACTGCCTAGATATTTCATCATTGTTGTCTTATATGAATGCATATTAACTATATGATTGTATTGATGATCTTATTGGGCCGAAATCTACGACATAATATTGAAGTGAAAGTATTGTACTTAATATTTTCAATTTTTTTCTAAATTTAATGAATGAATGGATGTGCTGTTGGTTATGTTTTGAGTAAAAGCAGTTAATTGAATAAATGGATTATCTTGACTTAGTTCATACTAGATAGTTAATTACCTGTTATATCGTAGAAGCTCACGTATGATATCCCTGCTACGAGGCTCCATATAACCATGCGAGCCAAATCACTGAATGAGTGTTGTTCAGTGTCCGTCAGGATCACCAAATGTTTCAGTTTCTTGGTAACTTTGGGCAAGTGTTCTAATATAACCCTAATATCACTTTTCGTCACCTCATCTTGAGGTAAAATGCACTTTTTGATCCAAAATCGGGAATAAACATTTTGAATAGCAACAAGTACATTCACAAGCAAATGTATTAATGTAAACAAAAACTGACTGAGCAGCCGCGACAGCATGATAGTGAATCAACAGAGGAACTCCGAAGTTTGCCGGTTTATATATTTTATTTAACCATTTTTCGGGAAAAGGAATCACATCAAAATCCGACAGATCACACGGCACAGTCAGCCGCTTTTTTCAGATAGCCAATCACGAGCTTCAGGGTGGACGAAATGCTTGCCAACGTTTAGAAACCAAATGTTATCAGTTTTCGCACTAATGGAATTAGTATGCACTGTGAAGTAAGGTTAGCTATTCAAAAAAACCACTAAATAATGAGTAAATGAATAATGGCATCAGTTTATTTAGTGTAAAATTTAATATTTATTTATTTATTCATATGTACAACAAAGTTACACGCTAGGCTTAAAACTAGTGAGTACATGACCCTGTTAGGGCGCAGCAAAATCACTTAAAACTAATAAAATTATATTGCAGAATATATCACGTATGGTAGGAAATTTCACAATATGATAATAATTAAACTTATATCTAGCCATAATGATGACTATACTCAAGACTGTGTAAGCCATCTCTAACAATTTCTTGTAATCGCAAATAATGTATTTAAATTAATTACTAAATATATACAACTAAAATTAAATATACGTCAAGACTATAGTAAAATACTATTTTGTGGAAAAGCTATTGATGGGCATATTTGATTATTTAATAAAATGTGGTATAATAAGACCTCGCAATAGTTATTTGTTATACAAGAGTGCAAAGTTGCTTTTTAACCGCGTGTTCAATTTTGATGACCGAGTAAGCGAAGGATTTTAAAATTGAATCACGAGCGCAGCGAGTGATTCAAAATTAGAATCCTGAGCGTTAGCGAGGGAATCAAAAGAGCACGAGGTGATAAATCTTTGCACTCGAGTGCAACACGTAACTTTTCATTCCACCTCAGCGAGGAAATGACTAAATGCAAAAAAAACACGTTTACAATCACAAGATAGGTACACTTTTATTTTAGTTTTTAGTTTACAGAATAATCTTTAAATTATAACAAAATAATATTTTTCACTTGTTTTCAAGTTTCTTGTTTTTAATATAAGGTTTAACAATGACGTGAAAAAATGCCGCGTAAAGAACCGCGTACAAAGCAAATTGAAAAAACAAGAAGGTTCCGAGTCTGTGTTTTCAACAAATTAAAAAAAAGTTGTATGATATATTCGGCACCATAGAGGTAGCAGTAAATAGGTTTAAAGTTTTTTTTTTAATTCACAAACTTAGTGCACACGATGTTCTAAATTCAATTTACTTTATCCTCTAGAGAATAAAAACGGCTTTTCCACTCAGATATTGAAGATTAAAAATACTCTTTCCGAGATGGTGGGATGAAAAAGTGTTTTTGTGCAGGACACATTCCGTCATTATAATAGGATGGTTCAAAACAATTTTCCATTACATAAGAAATAACACTTTAAGTCTAAGTACCTATCAGTACATAAAAAATATTGGCACGGTTGGCCTAGTGGCTGAGTAATCGACTTCTGGGATGCGTGTCGCAGGTTATTCTCGACTGGGATCCATGGCACCTCCGTTCACAAGACTTAAACGAAGTCATGCTGCGCCGACTCCGCGACATGAACATCGAAGACCTAGAGACTCCTGGTGACGCTTACCTTGGACACGGACAACACAATCCCCTCCTAACTAATACTATACTAGGTGAAATCGACTTACGACATACTACCAAAAACAGACAGGAGTCGGCTGCTCAGCAAGCGAACGACCGCTCCACGTCCCCATAAATTGTAATTAGCTATAAATAGTGTAGGGAAAAATAGAACAACATCATAAATTTATTTTAGTACACATTAACAATCTCACAGCACACACTACACGACACTTAGATAGATCTCTTTCAGACAAATATAGGTAGACTGTAAGTAGCTGACACACCCACAGGCCGGATACACCACCGACTTGCGGACATAATGTAACATATGAACCAGGGAAATAAACATCTTTCTATTCTATTCTATACACAAACAATAACAATATTTGTATTACTGACAGCTAGTTGTTCCGTTTCTAGCTGGGTGTGTTTAGAGTTTAAATGTTTGTATGTATGGCAAAAAAAAAGTTTAAATAATTATGTACATACCTACATGTAAACCATAAAAAAACTTACACCATATTGTTTATTTGGACATGATATCCTTCTCCCATTCTATGCGGCGTCAATGCAACCCGTTTTATTCAAGCATTTTCGGTTCTCCCCTGTTAAACGTAATTTATTTCGTGGTTAACTGAAACAACACAATTTACTCTATTTTTATCCGACTGCCAAGAAAGGGTTATGTTTCTAAGTAATTTGGGCTAAACAATTTATGCAAAGCCAGATTTCCGGAAATGATCAAATGCGGTCCTATTTTTTAGGGTTCCGTAGTCAACTAGGAACCCTTATAGTTTCGCCATGTCTGTCTGTCTGTCCGTCCGTCCGTCCGTCCGTCCTCGCTTAATCTCTGTGACCGTTAGCACTAGAAAGCTGAAATTTGGTACCAATATGTATATCAATCACGCCGACAAAGTGGTAAAATAAAAATTCGAAAAAAATGTTTTATTACGGTAGCCACCCTATATGTAAAGTGGGAAGTGTTTTTTTTTTTAATTACAACCTTAACGTGTGATATATTGTTGGAAAGGTATTTAAAAATGAATAGGGGTTTACTAAAATCATTTTTTGATAATGTCAAAAATTACAGAAATAATCGCTCCAAAAGTAAAAAACAATGTGTCCCCCCCCCTCTAACTTTTGAACCATAAGTCTAAAAAATATGAAAAAAATCTGAAAAGTAGAACTTTATAAGGACTTTCTATGAAAATTATTTTGAGCTTGATTGACACAACAGTTTTTGTACAAAAAAGACAAAAAGTTGTACAAAATAATTTCTGGACTAAGTTTGTAGTATAATCGTATTAATTAGTAACCTAATTCCTGGAGAGATGGCGCTGTAGGTACTTATTACATTGGATCGGGTATTACCGAATTGTTCGGTTGGCCTCATAACTGGGAACACTTATTGTGACGGACGGGAAACTACGGAACCCTACACTTTGCGTGTCCCGACACGCTCTTGTTTACTAATTACTGTACCTACACATACGCAGTTAAAATTCATTTCAGACAATATCTGCCTGTATTCACAAACGATTTGATTCAAGCGAGATATATAGATTACTAGCTTTTTCCCGCGGCTTCGCTCGCGTTAAATTCGGGGTAACACAGTTCTCCTTGCGCCTTATTGATTTGTAATAGCAACGCCAAGTTTTCCCTTTTCTTCTCTCTTTCTCCCTCACATCCTACTTTTTTCAAAAAAATATTAGCCTATGTCCGTCTCCTGGTTCCCAACTATCTCTGTACCAAAATTCATCAAAATCGGTTTAGCCATTAAAGCGTGAAGAGGTAACAAACAAACAAATAAACAAACAAACTCACATTCGCTTTTATTATATTGGTAAGGATATAGTAAGGAAGTAAGGATGTATGTATACAGTGGCGATCTGCCCAGCGTGGGCGGAGCACCGCCGTGCCCTCGTAGAGGCGATCGGCGGCGGCGATCTCTCGCGTCCGGCCCTGGTTCAGGCCATGGTCCGGAGCGAGAGGGAATGGGAAGCGGTCACCACCTTCTGCGAAGCAGTAATGCTAGCGAAGGAGGTGGCCGGGCGTTTGAGGGAGAGAACATCTGCCCAACCCAGCCGCCGCGGGAGACGCCCATGGCGCCGGGCGCCGCGAGACGACTTCCGGCCACCGTAGATGCGGGCCTGTGGGCGGTGAGCAATGGGTAGTTCACCGTCCGTCCGTCGATTGACGACAGGCCGTGTCGACGGCGCGTTCGTGTTTCACGCGCGCCTCAAAGAGAGTCAGCAAAGCAGAGGGGCTTGCCAGAGCCTCCGCCTGCCGGGGTTGCGGGTTGTTCGAAAGAGATACCGTGGCCTCGGAACGTAAAGGGCAACAGAAGGAACATGGGTGGGTTTTAGTCAGTACAAGTCTGACATGCCCCCCCGCTCCGCCCAGAGCGGGGGAAGTCATAGGATGATTTCCCACCCGAAAAAAAAAGAAAAGGATGTATTTATTTATAAATTATTTATGTATGTATATTAGTTGTCTGGTTACCATAACACAAGCTCTGCTTAGCTTGGGATCAGATAGTCGTGTGTGAGTTGTCCTAAGATATTTATTATTAAAGCAAACTAGATAGTGGTCAAACGCGAGCCTATCAATAATAAAAAAAAAAAAAACTGTTTGTAGAAACGGGGATTTATTCGCATGTCGCACAAGTATTCATTCGTGACATTAATTTAGTTTCTCATTAGTTACCTTCGAAGAAAAGTTAATTCTTGCAAAAGTCCTTTTCAAGTAAACGAGTTTGTGCAACAAACGGATAAATTATGAGAAAAACGTTAATCACCCATTTCAAATCCGTTACAGTGATAAGCGCACTCGTAAGCACGGCGACTAATCAAGCTACACAATACTAGTTTATGCGAGGCCATGTTATATTGGAGTTGCTTAGGTTACCAATATCTATTATTTTGACACTTGTGAATGGGTTGCTTTAGTTGAAATAGTAACGCGATGTAGTCGATTTTTATTTTCAACTAAATTTATTTTGAAAAGGAAATGTCAACGGCGTATTTCCTTTTCCGTCCACCATCTTTGTTTCTTTCGCTTGTCAGACTTGGCTGATAAGGTTAGTATTTTACACGATTGCACATTTTCGACTAAGTTTTGTGAATTTCTAGAAAATAACGAAGTTTTAGTGTTGGTAAATGTGCCAAAATTTGTTCTAAATTATAAGAATGTGTTAACTTTACCGTACTCGTCCAATATGACGAACAGTTTGTTATCGTGCTAGCCGACCACGCCGTTGAAAATTGCGTTTCCATTTCAGAGGCCTCAAAATGCAGCTGCACATCAGAGGACAGTCGACGCACGTCTTAGACGTCAATGGACAGGAGACCATTGGCCAGATCAAGGTAATTACTGTAATTCTATCTTGAAAGTCTTCAAAAATTACTGTATGATAATCATGTTGATGTCTGTTTTTGTCCCATGTAATGTTTCAATACTTACTGTTATAACCTATTGTTCAACACAAGCCTATTGAATCTTCAAATAATCTCCTTGCAAACCAGCAAAAAGAAAAAGATAGTAATCAAAATAACTATTTTTAGGTTATGTTAGTCCTCTAATTGATTTTAATAACTGATTAGCAATTTGTCGCGTTGCTTGCAGGAGCGCATCCGCGCCCTTGCCGAGGTAGGTGCTGAGGAGGTGACTCTGTCCCTCTGCGGTGCTCCCATTGAAGATGCCTGCCTGGTATCTGAGCTCTCATCCAACGAGCTTGACCTCACAGTGCCACTGCTTGGTGGTAAAGTGCACGGATCCTTGGCTCGTGCCGGTAAGTACATCTGAATTCGTAATCCTATTTGAACAAAACAGTTTTGCTTCAAGTTCTGAGTTTTTAAAAGTTTGTTTTTGAGAGCAAATTTAATTTTTTTGAAGTTTTACTAAATATTTATATTATAAAAATAATTCTTACCAAATATTGGGCAATTTTGTAAAACAGTTCTGTGACTAGCCATCATAGAATTGTTTGCTGGTTGAAGCATGCTCAGCATACAATGTCCTGGGTTCCACTCCCAGTTTGGGCATAGTGTTATTGGTTGTTTTTCAATCAGGAATTTCTTAGTAGTAGTACACAGCAGCACAGTCTGAATATGCGCTTGGTTGATGGCAATAGGGTTGCACCTAATATATTTTTTTTTTTATTATAACTGATGAAATGTGGGCCAACACTGAAGAAGAAGAGGCACAATTTTATGTTATGAATGTAATTTTTAGAATCAGATAGTTATTACTGCATAATATCCCTATCATATTAAAAGTTCTACATGAGTTTTTGACCAAGCAATACATTTGTACTTGCAAATAAGTACTGTAATATTAAATAATATGTAATTACAAGTTTTCTCTTTTCACTGCCACAAACAATAGAAGTTATTTTATAAGTGAAAGGTTATATAATTGAATACTAATTAATTAATTTTCATAACATGCTTTTAGGTAAGGTCAAAGGTCAGACCCCCAAAGTAGAGAAGCAGCAAAAGAAGAAGAAGAAGACCGGTCGTGCTAAGCGTAGGATCCAGTACAACAGACGGTAACTATTAATTTGTGTAGTGTAATATAGTACTAGCACAGAATGGGCTGTTATTCTGATAATATTTTTTTTTAAGATTTTTGTTTGCATAAAATATTTTTAAAAAGGGATTCAAACCCTCCAAAATCTAATCAAATCAATACACTGGTTTTTCTTGTGGAGTCACAATCAATCAATTTATCCAATAAGTGATAGTGCATAACTATTTTAGTCTCTGACTGTTTGACATAAACACCAATCGCTATCACTGCACATGCTATTTACATGCGCAGTTATAGCCTTGAGTAGAAAAGTAGCATACCATTCTTGGTATATTTTATGAGTACAATTTATATGAGTGTCTCTTAAATGGCCAATGCTTTGTGTTATAGCTAGAGAAGGAATATTCGGCTGCATATGTACCTAAAGTTGAGATGTTGGTTATTATGGAAAGCACTTGGATCACGTAAAAAATGACAGTTCCATCTTACAAAGCAATTATGGTTGCTTTTTACTACTGTTATTGTCAGTGTTTTTTAACGACATTTGTAACAAATGTCAAATTGGATCTGCAATATGCATCCAATTATCCCATCTCTAGTTATAAAACATGGTACATGATTTCATAGCCATTGATGCACTTTTTATTGGAGATTGTTGACACACTCACAAGTAAATTATTACTTTGGCACCACTATCATGTGAACTTAACAACATGAAACCTGTAAAAAAATTGATTTGGTATTTACAAAGTACTTTTCCATTTCAGATTCGTGAATGTTGTGCAGACGTTCGGCCGCAGACGTGGACCCAACTCTAACTCTTAGATTTATGTTTTGTAAATAAAATGCAAATATAACATCTTTTTGCGCCAATATCTGTTTTATTTTGCAATAAACAATAATATTAAAAGACTCGCATTATCCCACCTGGAATGGTGATTTTGGGTGGTAGCCTCGTGGCTTATGTATGCGATCGCAGATAAAGAAACGCATGAAACCGTATAAAAGGTAGGTACTTACAGGTTTTTCGAAACTCCCAAATCGGGGCCGGTTTAATTGATCTTTAGGCAAGCAGTTTTGCGGGATTTCTATGGTACAGAGTACCTACCTACCGTAAAACGAAATCGAGACTAAAACTACCAAGGCTGCCATGCTCATTTCTATCACTGAATCGTCATTAGTTTCTCGTACTAACAAATATCTGTTCCTAGTGAAATCGAAACCGCGACACGCAGCGCAGTGCTCAGCCCATGCGCTAACTAACCGTCCCGTTATCTTCATCAGCCGTTTTATCACGGGCGCGAATTTTAGATTCTCGCATGATTGACAGAGAGCAAAGCCTGATAAATAAGGAGTCATTCATTGCTCCTAGGTTACAAAAGGTAAGTTACGCACTCTAAGAATCATGTGGCATGTACGTACCTATATGGTTAGATATTTTAATCGTAGGGTCATTTCGCCTGTTTGCGTACAGTGTGTGTTTGAGTGCAGTTGGCAAGTTTGAAGGAGAAAATAAAAATGTCCCAGCACTAGTTTCAATGAAAAAATCAACGTAATGCGTTCATTATATAGTCTATTTTAAGATTAGCTTTCAGTTTTGTTCGAAACTCCTTGTGTTTTTATTTAAAATAGACAAATTCCAAAATTAGGCTTTTTACCCACTTTGCGTCTACAAAATCCAAATTGAGTCCACCAGTGGACCATGGCGTCCACCAGTAAGGAAAGGAAGGCCAACTTTACCCTGGCTGGAGGTCTTAAATTTTAAGGCACCCACAAGATTCGCCCGGTTAAGCAGACGACAACCTCCTTGGTCTGCGAGATGCCATTCATAAAAAAAAACCTAGTATAGTAACATAATGCGAGGCAAGGTGTAAAAACTTATCACTATAACATGCTTTAACAGAATACCTAAATAATTAAAAAAAAAGTTAGGGTGTTCATTTATTTTTTTGGGGCAATCGTGTAAAAGTTGCAAGGGTGAGCGAAGCATTGCCCTTGCAGCCTATTTCGTTTTGAGAAAATTACCTTTAGTATAAGTCCTTTATGAAGGTTCGAAACAATTATAATCTGTCGTAAGTTAGGTTGTTATAATTTTCCAGCCTGGCTTCGCTCGCCCTTGTTATATAAGACGACATCAATTCCTATTTCAAAATTAAGGTCAAAAGAAAATCTGATATCATATCCGAAACAGCTATTTTTATGTATGGGAAATCATCAAATAACTTCCCCCTCTGGGCAGAGCAGGGGGGAGTGTCAGACTTATATTGACTTAAACCCACCCATGTTCCTTCTAATGCCGTATATCTTATGTTCCGGGGCTGCGGTAGGTATGTCTTTCGAAGAACCCGCAAACGCGGCAGGCGGTGGCCCTGCCATGCCCCTTTGAAGCAGCTTTGAGCTCGCTTCGCTCTTGTGAGCCTTTGTTCTTTGTGACCATCGGGATGGTTGGTGAACTAAAAGTCCCGTAATCTCCAAAGACCGATCGCTTTTTACGGTTTTCTTATTATTTCAACAGTTATGTTTAAAGAGAATGCTCATCAAATAGGTAGTTCAAAGTAAATTAAATTTGGGATCGGCGCAACACGTTTTATTCTTCCATTCTCCCCTATCAGACGTCACGGCATCTTTTACTCCTTTCTCCTTCATCATACGCTTTCATATCATTCCTTACACAATCCATGCATCTTTTCATTGAATGTTACTAGTTCTTTCCTACTTATATTTTCTGATGTTTCCATAATTTGTTTACATAAATCGGCTGTCCAATTTCAAAACCTAGCAAGTGGTTCAAAGCAAATTTTACAGGAGAGCCAAAAAACGACTTGTCGACTTTAAGGGCATGCCATTTCAAAATCACTTATCTTAACAAGATGGGAGTAACATCAAAATTAGCGGTATATTGTTGACTTTAAGATACAGTATTAATATTGTGTCTATACTGTTTATTGTGTGTACAAGAGCAGTTACTAATGAATAAATTGTTTTATGAAGTCATATTACGTTATTGAAACAATTTCAAAACCTAGCAACGACTCTTACTAGGTTTTTATCTGGTCAAAAATCACAATGAATTATTAAACAAATACAACTACCATTTCATAAACCTAGTAAGAGTCATAATTAAAATCAAACAAACCATCAAAATAATAAAGAATTTATTCATAATCAAATTTTAAACCTCTTCAATAATTTGTCCATCGGTTACTAAATCTACAGAACTGTTATTGGTAGGTAGACGTTCCCAAAATTCTCTTCGGTTTATCGGCATTAGAGGAACTAATTTTGAGAGAATGCCTTCTTTTTTAGGGTTCCGTAGTCAACTAGGAACCCTTATAGTTTCGCCATGTCTGTCTGTCCGTCCGTCCGTCCGTCCGTCCGTCCGTCCGTCCGTCCTCGCTTAATCTCTGTGACCGTTAGCACTAGAAAGCTGAAATTTGGTACCAATATGTATATCAATCACGCCGACAAAGTGGTAAAATAAAAATTTGAAAAAAGTCTTTTATTAGGGTAGCCACCCTATATGTAAAGTGGGAAGTGTTTTTTTTTTTTAATTTCAACCCTAACGTGTGATATATTGTTGGAAAGGTATTTAAAAATGAATAGGGGTTTACTAAGATAATTTTTTGATAATGTCATTAATTTCGGAAATAATCGCTCCAAAAGTAAAAAACAATGTGTCCTCCCCCCTCTAACTTTTGAACCATAAGTTTAAAAAATATGAAAAAAATCTGAAAACTAGAACTTTGTAAGGACTTTCTATGAAAATTATTTTGAACTTGATTGACACAACAGTTTTTGTACAAAAAAGACAAAAAGTTGTACAAAATAATTTCTGGACTAAGTTTGTAGTATCATCGTTTATGCAAGCATTTTTTGTAACTTTGTTTACATATTTTATTATCCTGAACGTATCTTTTTTCAAACAAAAAAGAATTATCGAAATCGGTTCTCGCAATCCAAAATTATCACCGAAATTGCACGTCTTTGTATTAATTAGTAACCCAATTCCCCGAGAGATGGCGCTGTAGGTACTTATTACATTGGATCGGGTATTACCGAATTGTTCGGTTGGCCTCATAACTGGGAACACTTATTGTGACGGACGGGAAACTACGGAACCCTACACTGAGCGTGGCCCGACACCCTCTTGGCCGGTTTTTTCCTTCTTTTATGCCTCTCTCAGAATTACTAATTGAAGGCAATAATCGATGATTAATTTTTTTCATTAAAAAGTCGAGCTCCTTAAAAGATTCTTCAAAATGATTTTTATAAAATAAATTGCGGCACCCAATTATAAATTTTACTTCTACTACCGAATTCAGTAAAAAGTTTTGTAGAGGATCGCACTCTTCATTACGTCGTGGTGCACGTTTTTTTTTTAACCAACGGTAAGATTTAGTTACCTCTACAACTTCAATATTTGATCTACAACTTAAAATAACATTCTTGTAGTCCTCGAAGTCATAAACAGCATCTTGTTTTTTTATCTGCGTCTCTATGTTTCCATGGACTCCATCAGCAGACATATGGGTATGGCCTTTGGTCAAGTACTTAATAGTTAAGCTTTCTAAATTTGAGAACCCACAGTTCACAATGGTGATGAGTGCTGTATAAATGATCCAGTTTTTGTTTTGACTGGTGCAATTATCACACCAAAGTATTAAGTGCTGAACATCCCTTTCTTTTTCTATAAATGTTGCAATTGCATCCACGATGTTATTGGCATCTCTACCAGCATATGCTTCATGCCACAAAACGCATGTACTGTTAAATTTGCTTTTTTTTCTTACAGGTGCAAATGTTAAATTAAATGCAATCAATCTACTCAAGAAAAAGGAATCCTTAACTTTAGGCATATCAGGTAATAGCATTACTTTTTGCAGATCCATAGAATATCTCACATTCGCAGTATTTTCAAATGATGCGTCTAATTGATATTTTTGGATGGCTTTATTGGCCTTTGTTTTGTGGTTCATGTACGTGTTTTTTACATTTTCTGGAACATCACCATTATATGTTTTAATTTTTTCTTCATATATCCCACAATCTACGCATTTGTCTCCTTTTGGAACTTTGAATGAAATATTCATACTCGTAATCGTTTGCCGATATAATTCTTTAGAACAGATATAATTAGGGTGTTTGCTTTTAAAATCACCAAACATCTTATTGACCGTTAATATAATAATATAATAATAATAATTAATAATTAACTTCGATCTATAAAACTGTCGGTTATTCATTTTAAAATATGCGTTTTCGATTGCTAGCAAACCAAATCACAGCGTGCGCGGTGACCGCTCGACGCATACTAAGGGTTGCGCGGGAGTTTTGAAATGAACGTTACCATTTTAAAAACCTAGCAAGTACAAGAACAATTTCTTAACCTAGCAACTGCAGTCACTTGCTAGGTTATGAACTGGTCGGTGTTAGATGCTAGGTTTTAAACTGGTTTTTCTAGGCTTATTTCAAAATGTTTGTGTAGTTGCTAGGTTTTTGATTATTGCTAACTTTGTTTGTGAATGAATTTTAGATATTTTGACAAGCTTAAAACGTAGTATTATTGCTATAAAGTCGAATTTGCAAAAACACCCATTTTTAAAAAAAATGTCAGTTGCTAGGTTTTGAAATTGCACAGCCGAAATGTAGGGTAACAATGTATGAAACTTAGCACCCGTCTGCACACTTTGTCGCGCGACGGGTTAAGAAGACGGCGAGTTTTCTCTCAAACTAAACCAAGCTAGGAACCCGAGGCTAGACGATTCTATACTTACACTCGCACTCGGCCTGCCTTGAAGTGTCTCGGCGAAAGTGTGCCTGCATCCCCCTTGAGGCCAGCTAATTATTTCCAAATTTTAGAAGCGAGGTGGATTTATTAGTTAATGCGTATAGACCCGAGAACAGATATAACAAATTCTCACGTGGATTAAATGACGTTTTTCAATACACTTCCGAAAAATTATATTTAATCTCATAACAATAAGTATTTTTCAGAGCGGCGCGCAATATTTGTTGACATAACAGTCCCGCATGATGAGAACCTCGTGAAAGCCGAGAAAGATAAGTAAATCAAGTACACATATCAACACGGTCTAGGGATATTTCATACTTAATTAAATAACTCGAAAAGTACTGGTCGCATTGGAATCTTTTATACACCGATTTGTTTGTAATTTATCTCGGACTAAATCAATTTTGTTTTTTTTTTTAATTCTTTTGTTTCGGTGGCGTAAAAATGTCTTGATGTGTAGGAGAGGGAATTTTCGTTTGCGCGAAATTTAGAAAACAATACGAATTACGATTAGTTACAGTTTTTTTGTCGTTTTTAAAGAAAGATAAAGTAAAATTGAGGTATTGTAGCCATGCAACGCTGACATTTGACGAGGGCGGAAATGTTACGAGCTGTGGGAATGCCGGAAGCTGGGTCTGTTCAGCGTAATGTTGCTGAGGCCATAGGGACCAACCAAAATTGTAATTTCAAGATTGTCGAGACGCTATCGTGCCACAGGTGAAGTAGCGGAGAGGCACTGGGGGCCAAATCGCATCACTACCCCCAGGCAAGACCGATTTTTGCAAATTACTGCACGACCTCAACCAAATGCAACGGCGACTAAATTGGTCCAAAGGCTGCGAGTGGAACACCAAGTGCTTGTGAGTGACCAAACTGTGAGAAGGCGACTGCATGAAAGCAATCTACGCTTTCGTAGACCACTGCGGGTCCTATCTTTACGGAGAGGCAATCGTGGACGACGATTAGAATGGGTTCGGAACCACGTGGATTGGGGCCGTGAGCAATGGTCCAATGTGCTGTTCACGGATGAATCCAGATTCGGCTTCCAGCCAGATTCACGAAGGACGCGTGTTTGGCGAATTCCTGGACGATGGAGCCGTCTCCAGAACCCTCGGGAAGTTCACCCATACCAAGGAGGATTAATTATGGTTTCGGCAGGAATTGGCCTTGGAGGACGGACGGATCTCGTTTGGGTCCGGGGCAATATGACGGCAGAACGAAACGTCCAACAGGTGCTGGGGCCCGTAATCTTGCCCCACAGAACACAAATGGGGCAAGATTTCCTGCTCATGCACGACAATGCCCGGGCACACACGGCGAGAACGGTTGCATCTTGGTTACACACACACAATGTTAGGGCCTTAGATTGGCCTGCTCAATCGCCAGATCTAAATCCCATTGAGCATGTGTAGGTTAAGCTGCAAAGAAGAGCTCTGAAGGAAGTTCTTGAAAATCTTGCTACAGAAGATCAACTTTTTGCGCACCTCAGAAGGACATGAGACAATATTCCGCAGCAAGACATTGACAACCTTGTTCTGAGCATGCCGAATGGTTGCCGATGTGTTATGAACATCATGGGTGCTTTCTCAGACGACTAACTTCAAGTTTATAAACACAAATTAAATGGTTTTTAAAATTTTTTAGTTTTTACTCACTAATTAAAAGTTAATTCATATACGGTTTCTGTCTATGCTTAATTTTTTTCCATAAAATCCTGAAATTTTATTCTAAGTACCTTAACCATTATTAAAAATTGTAGAATATTAAATAACGCATCTTTTGAATATATACATGTCATATAAAAAATTAACACATTGATAGTAATTCGCTTTTTTTTAAATATCCCTAGACCGTGTTGATGTGTGTATATTGTCTTGGCTCGCGAGGTTGTCGACATGTGGGATGTGGACTCAGCGATCATTGTGCCGATAGTCGTATCTGCCAATGGCTTTATTGCCAAGAGCCTCGACCAACACCTGAAGAGGCTCTAGTTGGGCAGCTGGATCAAGGGCTTGATACAGAAAGCGGTACTCCTGGACTCGGCTCGTATTGTTAGGAGGTTCCTTTCTCTGGAGCCCTGACTGCCGGTGGCTTGGACCCTGTTCCCGATGCCGGTGGGCTACTATTTTTATATTTTAAAATGTTTTGTTTTTGATAAAAAAATATGTAAAAATATAAAAAATATGTATGCAAATAAATAAACGACAAAAAAGTATTTTGTCATTATCCAATATGAAACTGATACCTATTTTAATTTGATTTTTCCTATCGATAAACAGCCTAATATTAAAATAAGAAATGCAAGTATTTTTAAATTAAGAACTGAAATAAATGTCAAGTTGTATACCTATTATTTTCTACACGATCATGTTTATTTGTAACTAGCTTTTGCCCGCGGCTTCGCTCGCGTTAAATTCGGGGTACCTACCACCTTTTCTGATTTACAGGTATCTGCCACCTGTAGTTTTTGCCCTAGCACCTTATTTATTTTATTGTCAAATCAAATCATTTATTTAAATTAGACCATTACAGGCACTTATTACAAATAGATCGCGAGTGCAACTGCTGAGCATTTGTTCAATTCCTGAGTCGGGCAAAGTGCACATCACGTGTTGTGTTTTTCTATCAGGAATTCCTCAATAGCAGCCTGGATTTTGTTTTTTTTTTTCAAACGTTACCCCAAACTAAGAATTTCTCCTGTATCATTTGCGTTTTGTTATTCCAAGTCTGATTCTTTTTTATTATACCACGTTTTATATTGACTGATGTTTTATGTCAAGTCACACGGGAACACTGTCGAACGGAATACATAGTATCCTATGTCCGTCTCCTGGCTAGCAGTGCCCAGCGGTTTCACCCACCAGTCAGCTCCCAACTATTGTAGCGTGACGTTATAGGTACAGCCGATAGCTGTGTATACAGATCGAACTGATAAAAAGAATACCACTGTAAAATTCATGCGATCCTAGTAGTTTTATCTCAACGCAGTTGGTTCTACCAAGAACTTGAATCCAGCAGATCAGCAGTTTGCTGTTGGAATTAATTTCACCGTGAATTCATGCAAGCCTAGTACTTTCGATTTCATAATATTAGTAAGGACTAACCTACCCTACCCGTCTACCCACTCTACCTACCCTACTTCTCTTAACGGGTGAAAAGTATGTAGATAAGTATCCTATGTCCGTCTCCGGTTCTAAGCTACCTCCTTCTCCAATTTTCAGCCATATCGGTAAAGCCGTTATTGAGTTATAAAGCGTGAATTCATGCAAGCCTAGTACTTTCGCTTTTATAATATTAAGTAAGGATTAACCTACCCTACCTACCTACTAACCTACCCACCCTACCTACCCTACTTCTCTTACCGGGATGAAAAGTATGTAGATAAGTATCCTATGTCCGTCTCTTGGTTCTAAGCTACCTCCCCACCAAATTTCTGGTTTAGCCGTTCATCATCATCTGCCTAGCCTTTTCCCAACTATGTTGGGGTCGGCTTCCAGTCTAACCGGATGCAGCTGAATATCAGTATTTTACATGGAGCGACTGCCTATCTGACCTCCACAACCCAGTTAATACTGGGTAATACGATACCCCTTAGTAAGACTGGTTGTCAGTCTTTCGGAACACTGACTACCTGTAACTACTGTCAAAGATCTACAAATGACAGCCGGGACCAACGGCTTAACGTGCTTTCCGAGGCACGGAGGAAACTCGATATTAAACGGGTGGTCACCCATCCACAGACCAACCTAGGCAAGCGCGGCTTAACCTAAAGATCGACCTGAGCGGCTAATATTATTTAGCCACGAGCTCCTCTCTCTTCTGGTTTAGCCGTTCTTGAGTTACTTATAAATAGTGTAACTAACACGACTTTATGCTTTTTTTACGCGACTCCTCCAACGATGTATTCTGTGCTCCAACGCACACACGCACACTGTTTTGATAGATATGATCTTTGACGTTATGCACACCTACATTGTTTAGACAACAGCGAGCGCTTGCAATTTAATATGAACTTTAAATATAATAATAATAAAGCTCAAATTGACTACGTTTTATTTAAAAAACATTAGTATGGGAAAAAGGGCTGTTTTTATGGCAATTATTCCAATTTTTCACGCCGTAAAAGCATCCTTGGACATCAACGAATATTTAAAAAAAAACAGCCAAATCGGTCTAGCCGTTCTCAAGTTATGGCGTGACAACGGGAAACGGGTTTCATTTTTATATATATATAGATAGATAATATGCGAATTGCTCAAAAAAAAAATTGCCGGCTATAGGCATTTGAGCAGTTGTTTATTGTGACCCGTGACCTTCGTCAGATAATAAATAAAATTACAATCAGCATTTTTGGCAAATATTGTGTATTTCAAAAGGGTCAAGGAAGACTGTATGTTTGTTCACACACTTAAAGTCACGAAACGGTTAAATTAGACAATTTGTACGTTGTCATGATTAACGGCAAGACAATAGTCCAGACGCGTGATCTTATATATTGTAACACTATATGGCACTGTGGCATCAATAAACATTCTAAACAACACGAAAAAATCATAGTCACAGTAAAAAAAGTAACTACAAACGTTACAATCAAGGTAATTTTTTTCACAAACTTCCGTAAACAAAATAAATGTTGTACTTTTGTTCACAATCTCTCTCGATGCATACTTAAGTAGATAAGTACGTGCATTTAATAAGTATTTTAAAACAAGTTTTATGAAGGAACAACATTATTTAAGGTTACAAAATTGATCTGACAAAGGGATAACTCAGCTCTATAACGAATACAAAAAAAGTTAATATTACGATAGGTACATAATAGATACATAAGCTTTGTTTTTGAAAAAAGAATGATTCGAAAGTAACTGACTATGATTTCTTAATTAGGTACACAATCTTAGCATAGATACGCTAGAAGACCACAGCCACAGTAATAGTCCTTATTCTAAATAAAATATGTTAGTAACACATGTTTGGTCGGTATTAATTACCTATGTAAGTTCTACAATCATTGCATGTGATTTGCAATATATTTGGAAATATGTATAACCAATTATTTACAATAAACTTTCTGCAGAAATAATAATGACTATCTAGAATCCAATTAATTTACGTAAATATTTATAATAAAATAGTCGAGTCAGTTCACACAATAAGGCACAGTTGTTACAAAAATTCAACCCCTTTTCTATTTTTTTCATACATCGTTATCATAATCACTCGTCTCGCATTGATATGCCATAGACTATTACTACTACTATCTAATAATAGTCTTATATTATGCACCACTTTTATTAACTAGGCACACGATATCTAATGTAACATAATTATGTATAATTTAAAGTACATTTTGGCTTCAGATCTCCTTTTATGGGCCCTAATGCGGACAAAACTGCGAAACTACCTTTATATTTCGAGTCTTTGTACTTTTAAAAGCTATAAACCTATTTTTAAATGCATTCTGTCTGACTTATTCAAATCTATTGCAAAAGCAAACATCTCTTGCAGTTTTGTCAAAGATTTATGGACTGGTCAAACTGAACTGAAACCAGAGACAACAGGACAACAGTTGCTTAAGTTTATTTCGTTTGAAACTATTTAGTCAAAACTTGTTTTTCAATCAGTTTGACCAATTCCTAACTATTGGGAATGTTTCTAATTTTTAATTTCGTATTCGAGGTACATGTTTAGGACTGTGTCTATTAGTTTACAATTAAATTAAAATTACATGTAACTTGATCTTCAAATTTGACTCACAAAACGAACATAAAACACTAGGTACATTTTGTAAATAAATGTAGATTAAAAAATCCAAGTCATACAAAAAAAATTAATTGCCATATTCATGAACGAATGCACCAAGGTAATGTTAAAACCATTACAATGGCGGTGAGTGCAGTGCAGTCACTTACGTATAACTCGTTTAAGGTCATTCATGAATACGGGAATAAGGCTGGTATTCAAACTATGCAGAGGCATAATTTATTATTCATTACACGCATTAGTGCACGCTCATCCTTCGGCACACGGTCCATTTGAATGCCAGCTACGTTCCGTTTTACGCATTCATCCGGCGGTTGGGAAACTGCATTCACTATTTTTCAATAGAGTTTTAGCACCAATGTGTTGTACGCAACAATGTGTCCTTTCGCTTACACTTTGTTGGCTATACCATTTGAGCTGGTCTCCGTTGCCTTTGTGTTTGCACTGGCGCGATCCTTCTCCCACTTGTGGATCCAGTTGATGGGGTAACACATCAACGCTGAAAGGAGTAAGAATCCTCCTGACACGTAGAAAGAGAACTCATAGCTATCTGTGGCATCGTACAGCATGCCTGCGAAAAAATAATATGTGTTAGTACCTTACATAAATACACAAACGGCGGTGGCTCTAGATATGCATTAGGTAGTAGTCCAATACAAAAATAATATTACCCTTGAGCTAACTATTAAAATAATATTAGCCTGGTTGTGTAGATCATCGTTCAATGATAATGCGGGTGCAAACACAGACGACGTTTTTCTACATAGCGTTCAAAACGTATCTTGTTTTGCAGATCCCCAACCGCAACTGTGACGACTCTCGACCAGCCGGACATGGCTTGTTTCCTATAAAACAAAATAAATGAACCTCACCTGCAATAGGAGAACCAAGTAAGGCACCAATTCCTTGGAAGAGCAGGAACAGGCCAAAGCAATTGGTTAGCCGCTCCAGACCGAGGTACTCGACGACCACGATAGAACGCAACGTAGCGAAGCAAGCTGTAAACGAAAAAAAACATGACCAATTTTTTTACCAGGATATTACGTAGATATTTTTTTTTCTTTTGTGTGGAGGCAGAAGGAATAAGTCGTTAAATAAAGAATTTAGGTCAACTTACCGACAGCAAGCCCGAATATGGTGCAGAATCCGTACTGGAAGTATGTATCGAAGCAGATGTTGCTGAACATGGTGGCGAGACCACCCATAGTCAGCGCGATGTTGGTGACCCACAGCGGTGACAGCTTCGGCATGGCCGATATCATTCCGCACACCAGCCGACCAACAATGTTCGCTACTCCGATCGACGACACCAACCATTCAACAGCTTCTGGGTTCATGTGGTTCTCCTTCGCTCTATTTTGCACATACATGAATGGCACAAAGAATCCCAACATCGTTACAAATCCACTTAGAGCCAGGATCACGAATGTCGGAGATTTGAATAAGCTCACGTCCAACAGGGTAGCCAGAGCTCTTGTCACAGCCACAGGACAGATACGGCATTTTCCCTTTTCTTCTTTTTCCTCCTCAGGGGAAGGTACGTGCGTAACAGCTAAATGGTACCCAATGGATGTCCGTGATGTGTACTGTGGCAACCTAGCCAAGCTGGCTCCGAAGAAGATATCTTCACGGTACAAAGGTCTTGAAAATAAGTCCGTGGTTGAGGAATGACCTTTAGTGGCAAAATCAGTGCGGGACATCACTCGGAGGACCGGTTGGATCAAAGGGTCGGATGCCTCGGGGGTGGAGCTAGAGTCCTCTTGTTCATCTTTCTCAGTGACAGTTGCGTATTGAGGTTTCGTTAGGTTAGTCTTGATGGCGCCTGCTGTGGCAGAGGAGCGTCGCTGTTGAGCATTAATGACAGTGCTGCTTCCACGGAACACCTCTTCAGCTGTTGGGTAGCGGGTGTTGCTCGACACTCCCATCCAAGTATGAGGGCTAGCTTTGGTTTGGAACTTCATATCACTTGGCATTCTGATACCTGAGTCAAGTCTGCCCTGAAGTTTCATCATGTTTTTTAGTTTCTCCGCTGCTATTCTACTACGTTCCTCTTCGTCTACTGCTGCTGCTGCTTCCTCCTCTACTACGACTTGGACGGGCTCTATTGGTCTAAACGCCAAACCAAAGGCGATGCATAACAGCATCATTCCTGAAGCAATAATTTTAATTTAAAAAAAAGATGTTTGGAACAGGTAGGTAGACTTCTACTGGATGTAAAAGTACCCTTAACGAAGCCGAAAAGCACTTCTTCTTTCTGTAATTGCGTTTTTTTTTAAATTACAAGGTTTTTTTTTAAATACAAGTTTTAATGCTCTAGTTTGATTATAAAAGTCTCCCGGACCCGCAGTAGGTACTATTTAATGCACTCATCAGCACAAAGTTTTGAGTTCGTAACATTAATGTAAAACGTGATTTTCACCCAAAAAACGACGTTTCTTGACGTACTTAGTTTGCGTACAGAATGCTAGATGACGGCTTCGTGAAGGGTTTGTTTCCACACTTTATAATATATGTATAATTAACTTATATCGTAGGTGTAAACGAAAAGGACGCCAAAGAAAATTTTGGAGTATGCAGTTGTAACAACACACCTGCTTGGCAAAGCACAGCGACCCTCCAGCCGTGATCGTGTACAACAGACATCGTGATCGGCGACATGACAAACACGCCGACTCCGGAGCCACACATAGCGACGCCCGTAGCAAGAGCTCGCCACTTCTCAAAGTAGAATCCAACGGTTAATACTGCAGGCATGAAAATCAAGCAGACACCGAATCCTGTAAACAAGGCATTGTAAGAATTTGAATTCGACGGGTTATTTTTATTTAATGATTTCTCATCTGAAAAAAGGGTGAAAATTCGATCAATTCAGACAATATCACGACTGAATTTACCAAAAGGTTAGAAAGATATAGCATGTTACATCACCGATTTCTAAATCCCATGTGTAGGAGAACTCAAAGAAGAGGTCACGAATTAACGATCCTAATACTGCTAGGTATGAATTTAGATTTCTTTTTGCTTCTAAAAAAGCCAAAAGCCCTTAATAAAACAAGGGCTTTTGTACACACATTTTCATGAGAACATTTGATTTTCCAATTCATTATTGAATAAACTATTCAGACAGAAGTTTTTTGCTCTTTTTTTTTTGACGAACTGATGGCTAATTAATAGTTGCCCTGCCGCTCGTGTCAATTTTAAGGTTAAGCCGCGCTTGCTTAGGTTACCGTTAAGCCGTTGGGCCCGGCTGTTATTTGTACATCTTTGACAGTCGTTAAACAGGTGATCAGTGAATGGAAAGTATTACAACGAGTCCAACCGAGGAGTATCGTATTACCCAGTTATTATCTGGGTTGTGGAGTTCAGATAGGCAGTCGTATAAAATATTGGAATTGAGCCGAACCAAGCCGACCCATATGATGGATATGATGACAGAAAGTATTTTTTACCTCCAATAACTCCGTACGTTACGTAAAGGAATTGCGGGCTGGTGGCATAGTAGGAGAGGCCGAAACCTATCGCCGCGGCTATGCTTCCGATGATTGTCACAACTCGAAATCCGTACCTGAAAATAAAAAAGACATAAGGAAAAGAACACAGTTGAATTACAATAACTTCAGTCCCTGACTAGAGTGTGAAGATAATTCTGATTATGTTATGCTGAGGAGTGTAAAAGTACCCATAATGAAGCCGAAACACGCTTTTTTCTATGTCATTGCAATATTTTTTTTTGTTCTAAACCATACCTGGGAATTTTCAAATGTGCAGACAACGTTCCAACTTGTCAATGAGTTTTTTTTTAAGTTTACTTTTAATACGTCTCCGACTTATTTCCATGCATCCATCAGCACAATATTTTGAGTGCGTAACATTGAAATCTACCATAAAACGATTTTACAACAAGAAAAAAGTTGTTTCTCAGAAACCTTTTGACACCCTGTATCAGTACTTAATTAATCCACTCACTTGTTTGCTAAAGCTGATGCTATGGGCCCAAGAATAAGGTAGAATCCAGCCAGCAGAGAGTTTATCAGCGCAACTTCACTTTCACCTGCCTGAAAACAATAAAAACAAATATAAATTAAAAAGGAAGGAAAAGTGAGCTATGTCGCATCAATTTTTTTTTCATCGTTTCGTCATAGATTCTGCAAACGGTGTTGTTAAATGAATACACCTTATGGATGCGAGAGAATAAACTCGAGTGCCTTCTACGCCTAACCATTTGCCTCATTTTTTGTCACATACTTGTGTTGTTGGCGACCACGGCACACGATTGCTTGTCACTTATTATGTTATAATGACCTTCAAATATATCGGTCTACAATGTGTATTTTATGTTCTTAGAATCGTTTTTCTGAGTGTCTCTACGCTTATCAAAATACAGTCCATTTCTGTTAGACAGAGCTTTGTTAAAAATAAATATTTCTGTCTCAATGAACTCTGTCCTTGGCACAAATGGCACAGAATAAGTTGGCACGCTAGACGAAACCCGAGTTGCGTAAAATAGTTCGCGCAGACAGATTCCTAGTGCTTACAACAGTAATAGTTCGGATAGGTCATAGCTGCAGAACAGAACACTCATATATTTAAACTGCTACATTCTACCACATACATGTTAGTTTGAAGAAATTATCAATTAACCGGTTACCGTTAATATGCAAATACTTGTCGCACCGCAAACACACCTCTTTACAGGAAGTAACAGCAAAGGATATCGCCGACGAATAAGTTCTGCAAATTCCCAAGTCAAGACCCGTTCAAGGCGGCCTACTATTAGAAGATATCGCAAAAAATACGACATAAATTTGTTGCTGTTATACATTGAATAGTGGACGGGCGATTTAAAAGCATGTGGCCGTATTAAGCTTTCAATGTGAAACTAGTGTTGCTTTCAAGTCGTTACAATTCAGTGATCCGTACAATGTGGAAGTAAATCGGTTACTTCCTTTGGCCAAATAAGTTTCCGTTGTTGTTGGTGATTTGATCCACTAATAATAAAATAACCTTGTTGATCTGACAGATGCTATACGCTCTATGCACTTTAAGTTTTAATTAATACGACAGTTGAATGAATAGATGTTATCCCGGTTCAGAGAACATGTGAGCATTCAAAATGCCAGATTGATGTGTTAGAAAAGGTCCCGTAATCAACAGTATAAGTTCAAATTCAAAAATCAGTAACTAGTTTTATCCAGCTAATGCTGGCTCTGTCAAGTATTGGCAACTACAAAGTCGTACATAATTATTCCGGTTTTATTAACATTCTAGATGTGGTGCAAAAAATGTAATCTAAATAATTTGCATGAAATAAAAGACCAGGTTATCGCCCGCAGTGTATTTTTTCATTTTTCAAATGAAATGAACCGTGGTAAAGCAAAACTGTTTTTATTCTGGCTGGTTTTAAAATTTAAACGCGATACCTCCACGCATTCCCGAGATAAAGGGTCTTGACAGACACACGGACAACAAACCTGCACCTTTTTTCGACTATGTGAAATAAAGTAGTAAAGAAAAGTGATCCGATAAGGGTTCCGTTTTTCTCTTTGGGATACGAAACCCTAAAAACAACATCTCGGGACAGCTGAAATTCTGGATATTTCGTGAACCATATGGGTAACCTTCTATACCCTTATTCGTCTTTTTATGTTTAATTATACCTATCATATTTTATTTGGAAAATTGCGTATGCAACTGTAAAACACCAAACGCAATTTGTTAACAGGTCACTATATGGTAAGCACTAACATGTAAGTACCGTAGCTCGTTGCAATGTCTAGGCACGTCCATTTAGTTACCTGAAGTCTATGTGTGGTCCTATTTACTTAAGCAAGATGCACAGGCTGTTTCTCAGGCGTGCGTTGGTTGTTAGTATAGCGGGACCATCGTCGCCATCGTCGTCAGCTTGTGTAATAGATATTGAATTTCAACGAGGCCCTTGGGAAGTGCGGAGGGCATTGTAAGTACGTGGACTTTTGAGTACGCAGCATGTTTTATTTAATTTAAGACCAACACGACCCCTAAGTTATGTCTGCACGTCTTCATCGTCATTTTAGGGGTCTGAATGATTTCCCATCCGCAAAAAAGGGTCTGTACCTCAATAGGCAAAAAACGTAACGCACTTTGTTCTCTGTCTGTCAGTCTGTCTGTTAAAACCCTGTGTCTCGGAAACGCGTCGAGGTATCGAGTTGAAATTAACACCATATACCTACTCAAGTCTGTGGTCCCTTGGAGCTGTGAAAAATCAACTCTTTTACTCTACGCAGTCAATAGATACGGCCGTTTATGTCGCAAGTTTGAACGAAACCTTCGTTGCGCTAGACTGACTTGCACTTGTTTGTTTACAACTTTATTTGTGTGAAAAGGTATTTAACCTATTATTTCAGCCAGATGATTTAAAAAAATGAATAAATACAAAAGAAGTACCTATTTCGGCACTGTAAAAAAAATATTATTTGCATTTGAGTGAAGAATGCCAATATCTCGTAGAGATTCTAGCATACCTAATGCCAGAAGTCTACGAAATATCAGAAAACCTTATTTGATATTTAATCTTTTTATTTACTTAGTATGTTCAAGTTCGTTCAAGGACATACCATAACAAATACAAACACAGACAAAGCGGGGGGAGGAGGGTATAAAGAGAAGTTTGTTCATATTAAGTATGGAAATTGTAGAGGAAAACAAGCTGTAAATTCTAAGGAGTGTTTACGTTCATTCTAGAGTAAACATTGCAAGTGTAGCGATTACGATTTGCATGATCGTTAATCGGCAAGTAATCTTTATTGAGCAATCATAAAAGTGATAACAATGTAGCAAACAGGTCAAGAAATACTTTATTAACTACTAACTACCTTAGTGGCATTTCATGTTTTTCTTGGGGACGTGGCCAATGCATTTGCCAACAATATGGTTGAGGGGGGTCAGAGCCCATTCGTCCCCTAAAATTCGTACCCTAGCATAAAAGTTGTGGATTCGGTCCCTATATAGGTGCCCATTGGTCTCCTGGTAGGGGTCCAATTAATATTTTAATAGAAAATATTATTTTTAAGGTACCCCCATTCGTCCCCTCTAATAGTGATACAATATAAGTTAAAGATTCGGCACCTATTCAGGTGCCTATTGGTCCTCTAAGATAAAACAAGCTATATTTTACATAAGAAACGGTTAACATAGTACACTTGTGAACAATTTATTAACGGAATTAATTTAATAAATCATAACAGATCATTAAAAAAAGAGCTATGATGAATGATGATCCGTCATGATAATAATATAACCGGTAGATAGGCTTACGATGTAATATTTGTCTCTCTACGAAAGGCTTGTTAAAAAAAACGGGTTACAAAATAGATACGGTGTTTTGTTTGTATGTTATGGCTGCCTCGGTGACATATTGGTTCTTGAAATTGACTGCGAATACGAGTCCAATGTATCTTTGGTCTTTTATTAAATGAAGTTCGCCTAGAGCCTAGAGGCATTTTATTAAACTTAATCTTATTTGAAATAAACATGATATCTACCGAATTACTATATTTTTTATTTTACCCTTTTCTGCGCGACTGTACCAGGACTACCAAGTTGCAGTATACACATATACATGTACTTATATTAGAAGAAAGAATAAAAATAAATATTATTCAGGGGACAAATGGGCCCCTCAAAAGTTCCAGGGGACGAGTAGGCTAAAATAAATAAATAAATAAAAATAAAAATTAGAAAAATCTATGAAAACTTTTTGGTGGGCGGGGAATCAAGAGAAAGATTAGCTTTCTCATGAACCATGATAGTTGCTTCAATTATGCTGTTTTTTTTTTTTTAATGAGCGCTTCTACTACTATGTGCTCGATGTAAGTTGTGTTGTAGCCTGTCGTAGTTAGAGAAAAGCTTGTAATAATCCAAAAGCTTCGTTGTAGAGTGATAGAGCGGCTGAACATAGCCTGAAGATTTGTAGCGCATAAGAGTTAACCCATTAATAAACTCTCGTGTGGTAATAAGAAATTATATTTATAACATAACATCGAGGATGTAATCCCTGAAGGGTGAGGCAGAGGTGTGCCTAATTATAGTACACTCAGATTTCGCTAGTTATATATAAGTCTTAAGTATTATTACTATTATTTAATATGGGGGAAACTTTTTGCCAACAACTGGGCACAACTCCAGGCCCCGCGGCTGCTACTGAAAATTTCCTGATGATAAAACTCAGTATCAATTTGCTCGGCCCGGAAATCGAACCCAGGACGTCATGCTCAGCAGTTGCAATTGCTACCACTGCACCAACGCGGTAATCAATTCAAGCAAATTCAAATATAATTGTTCTATTTTGGGATTGGATATGAGGATTTTATTTTTGAAAGTACCTTGAAGTGTTTTTTCTATTTACTGTCTTAACAACAAAATAAACTACAATTACAGGATTTGATTGAAACTGACGAAACAACATAAAACTGAGGCCATAGCACAAGCACGTGCTGTAAAAAAACTAAAATAAAATTATCCATATTATTATTTATTTATAGACCGGCGAAGTGCGAGTAAGACTCGCGCTAAGAGGGTCCGAGGGTTCCGTACCAGCTTGCGACATAAACAGCTATATCTTTTGACTGTGTGGACCTACAGGGTTGACTTTTACACACAACGAAGGGACTGTTGAGTCCCTTAATTTAAACTAGAAATTCCACGCGTTCCCGAGATAAAGGGTTTTAACAAACAAACAGGCAATAAAGTAATTCATTAAGGGCTCCGTTTTTACCTGTTGATAACTCAACATGCACGTAGATATATAAATTAATAGAATAAAGATTTCATTTTAAAATCAAAGTTGCGTTTAAGCCGCGCTCGATCGGGCCTCGGAACTCAAATGTAATTATATTGTTACAGCGGTTAACTGCATTTGAGAATCTATATCGGATATTTATTATCTTCAGGGTAAGGTAAGTGCTGAACTCGTTTGTAATTGGCTGCGGTAAAAAGTATCAAGTCCATATTAAGCGAAATTGTATGTTTTCTAGTAATCATAGTTGATGTGATATGATTAGGTATGTGTCGTGGCGGTTTAATTTCTCTTTTGCTATTTTAGTCTCAGTGAATTACTGTTTATTTATTGCTTAATTACTTATAAGACGTTTTTATATTTTTGTTATTTTGTGTTTTGAAATATACCACGGTAATAAATTTGTTATAAACTTAATTAATGCACTTTATAGTCTAAAAAGTAAATCTACTCTATGCCTTAACATAAAACAGAATAAAACAGGTATGCTGGAAGAGATTTCTATAGAAATAAGCATTACCTTTGTACCTGTTTTCTATTCCTATTTATTTTTCTGTATTCAGTGTGTATTTACATAAATCGTTAAATAAATAAATAAAACAGACCCAAAGACAAACCACAGATATTAATAAAAAAAAGCATCCCCAGTTAACATTTTACTAAGATCTATGCCTTAACTTGATACCTAATCATTACCTATGGAATTTTTCCAACGAAAGTTTCAACTTTTCTCCAAGTGCACGTGCACTTAATGCACTAAATGAGTGCCTATGAGTCCGTGGTGGCGTTTACGCATTATGGTATTACGTAGTCCTCATAAAATTGTGCGTTCTATCAATTACAATCACAATTTTGAACTTTATCCCTATACAAATAGAGATGTCGATGACTACTTTGTAAACAACAGACGCAAAATGTTTTTGTTTTTGTAACTGTAAATCGGTTGACGCCAACTTGCATACTTGACCCTGCTATTACCAATGCAAATTGTCGTGTCTATGTCCAGGAAATGTATGATTAGCTTGTTTTGAATTGAGCTTTATCTGCTTAACGCGTTTTAATAAAAATACCTTTCGTTTTGTCTTTTATGTTATTGTAAAATCCTTTCCTTTTTCCTTTATGTTTGTCTATGGGTAAAGCGACTTTTTATTTTCTTCTACGTTTGTGTATAGGAAAAGCGACTTTTTATTAACTAAATAGGTACTCCGATCCTCTTTAATTTTTTTTTATGTGTACAATAGAGCGGTGCCTGTACTAGTTACATAATTTGACCCCATCAACATGCAAGAGAAGACTAAGTACTATTTTGTAATACTATAGGATTATAAAATACAGCTAAAAAAATGTTTGTTTATCTCAAAATGTTGGCATAAGCCCAGCTATTGCGTTCACGCGTGGACAAAGATATTTATTTTCATAGATGTTGCGTTATCAGACGACCATCGTGTTTCAGTTGCATAACATAGACAATAATTTTTTTTTCGTAAAAAAGTATTTCTAGAATGTTTGCTCTATGCCCACTGTGTCACGTATTCAATGGAGTTATTTTTTGAAATGTAAGTCACCCATTTTTTATTAATCGATATCTGACATTCGCTAATCAATAATAATACACTCGATTTGACCCGAAACAAAACGGATTAAAAATGCAACCTGTTTGGTTAAATGGCGTCTCGAGGCCGAGATCGTTCATTGCCCCCGCTATGTTATGTGGGAACTTTATGTACTTTAGCATTGCAAGGGTTAGTGCACTTGCGATAGTGGAAAACTTTTAATAGAGCTGTTTCACTGGACCTAGCTGCACATTCATCACACTGAGAACGCAACAAGCTTTTCAAACAACCTTGTCTGCTCTCTTTTTCTTGAATTCCATTGGCCGTCCTTTAATTACGTGACGTTTAAAGAGGGGGTCAGAAAAAAACACAATCACGATGGGGGGGGAGGTGATAATGATCTATTAATGTATACTTTTTTATGGAACGAAAAAAAATATGTGTCGCCTTAAATATTATTATTTTTTTTTTTTTTTAAATGAAAATTGAATCTTAAACTATTGGATCTTTTTAATAGGTGATCTAATAATAAACGACGCTACTTTGACGGTAGAGTCTTGCCTTACCAAACTGGATATTAAGTATTTCAGGAAAAAATCAGCAAAGAAAAAGCTTGTATCCTTCGATTTAAATTTTTAAACATCCGCTTATTACTTACAACATATTATGACAATTGTTTATCTCAAGCGGAAATCCGGGCGAAACAATCGAAAGAAATCCTTCAGTGTTTCAAGGGGCAACCCTATTAGAGTGTTCACGGCAAATTCCATTATCTGGCATCGATTTGACAGCGAACTGGTGTAAATTGTGTAATTAATTGCCTTTAGATCGAGTGCGGGCTTCTGTGACGTACAAAGCACGACAAAATGATTTATTATCCGATGTTGACTTTTATTATTGGAAGTGTTTAAATACTGGCTTGTTTGTCTAGCCTTCGGTATGTTCGCTTCTCCTGTTTTTATTACTTAGTCAAGCAGAGCGTTATATACTTGGTCAGTATTTTTCTTATCTACTGCAGACTAAGTCTTGCAATTCTCATTTCAATTAACTTTTCTAGCTAGGCTAGGCGGTAAAATATTTATTCAAAACGAATGAATTATAAATAATAAGTAAACACTGATTAAACATTGTAAAAATATTGACAGATTTGCATTTTTACTAGTCTTTATGATTGCGTTGGCACCTAAATGCCACACAACTGTAGGTAATACTACCATTCTCAGATGCAGGTTTTTTTCAAAGTAATATCTGAAGAAAAGTAAGGACTTTTCCTTCCTTTATTTGTTTCATGCAGTAAAATTTAATTTAATTTGTTACTATTTCGTAATTTAAAATAAAAAATATGTTGACGACTGTCTTATATAGGGTGGCCAGTTGATAGGCGTCCAAAGAAAAAAATTAGATGCCTTATGCTAAGGGGTACCTGAATTACCCCTATGTATGTTCCGCGATTTTTTGTAGTTTAGGAGCTAGAATTTTTTTAAGTACTATTTTCAAAATTTTCATCTGACATTGGTTTTTATTTTTTATCTCTTTATTCCTATCATTTCCAGATATTCTTTTTTGTGAAATCTATTAGCAATAGCAATAGCTACCATGCAAAAAGAAACCGTTTGCCTAGGCATTGTAGAACTTACCACAATATTAGTCCAAAGTTTAAAATTACCGTTAGAGTTTGGTAATCAAAAATGTTCAGAGCTTAATAAAAAATAAGTTAGGGGTGCCAGAGGTTTCTAAATGATCTCAAAAACTTCTATGGACCTTCAAAAGACAAAATCGGTAAAAAAATATAGAGCTTGATCGGGGATTATTTCCTGTAATTAGTTTTGATAGCAATAAAGGTATTTTTACAGCTATTCTATGTGATTTCGTTATTTTTTCCACTGTTATGATAAAAATACGGTAGATAGTTTACAAGTTTTATGAAAACACCCTACAAAAGGTTTTTAAAATGCCAGCCTACCACAGAAATGCACAAGCTACATCTACAGAGGATATTGTCTTTTAGTTGTAAACCATGTCTCGTCTGCTAAGTTTAAGTCTGACAGCAAAATTGGTAATTGGTTCTCCAAGAACTCCGTGTAGGTGGCTCCATCGAGCCTGGATGGCCGCCTGGCTAGATGCTCGATAGCCCACTATCGAGAATCCGCATTCCGTAAGACCATAAAATTTTCAACACCGCTTCAGTGTGAACATATGGTCCGGCGTTCTCAACGGTGAACTAATTGGCCCATTCGAACTGACGTCCAGGCTCGATGGTACGCACGGGAAACTAACAATGAAGAAGAGCTTTTTTTTTCGGTTGGGAAATCATCTAATGACTTCCCCCGCTCTGGGCGGAGCGGGGGGGCATGTGAGACTTGTACTGACTAAAACCCACCCATGTTCTTTCTGTTGCCCTTAACGTTCCGGGGCCGCGGTACCTCTTTCGCACAACCCGCAACCCCGGCATGAAGAAGAGCTGAGACGGAAAATTGAAGAACCGGGAAATGTTGTAAGAAGTAACAGAGAAGCCTTTAGACAACTAAAAGACAATTTCGTCCGTCGATGTAGATTGTGCATTTCTGTGTTAGGGTTGCATTTTGAAAACCTTATGTAGTGTGTTTTAATAAAATTTGTAAACTATCTACCGAATTTGTTATCATAACAGTGGAAAAAATAACGAAATCACAAATTATAAAAATAACTGAAAAAATACCTTTATTGCCATCAAAGCTAATTACAGGAAATAATCCCCGATCAAACTCTATATTTTTTAACGATTTTGTCTTTTGAAGGTCCATAGAAGTTTTTGAGATCATTTAGAAACCTCTGGCACCCCTGACTTATTTTTTATTAAGCTCTGAACATTTTTGATTACCAAACTCTAACGGTAATTTTGTGGTAAGTTCTACAATGCCTAGGCAAACGGTTTTTTTTTTGCATGGTAGCTATTGCTATTGCTAATAGATTCCACAAAAAAGAATATCTGGAAATGATAGGAATAAAGAGATAAAACATAAAAATCAATGTCAGGTAAAAATTTTGAAAATAGTCCTTAAAAAAATTCTAGCTCCTAAACTACAACAAATCGCAGAACATACATGGGGGTAATTCAGGTACTCCTTAGCATAAGACATCAATTTTTTTTCTTTGGACGCCTATCAACTGGCCACCCTTTATATCTCATTTGTGGAAGTTTTAGAATTCCATTCGCATACCATATACTGAGTTAATATCCTGGATTTATCATGAAATATCTGAACGTATGGCACGCCTAAAAAAAACTTACCAATGTGTGTCTAATTGTCTACATCGTACTTAGTAGAATCGCAGATATAACTACCTTAAGTTCATTCAATGTTTGATTAAGTGAACGAATGAATGGATCGTTGTAGCTCGATGCTGGAAGCTGGAACCTTGGCCTTAACATTATTATAATTTTATTGTTCAACATAACATTGACAGTCTGCCGCGGTTGGTTGTAAAACAAGAAGGTATTTAGTTTGGTTATTTTGTATCAGCACCACGGTTCACAATGGTGAACAAAACTTGCAGAAACTTAAAAAAGATGGTTCAAACTAAAAGCTAATCAAGAATTAGGCTACAAAAAAACTGATGATTTGTAATTTCGCTCTCCTAAGATACCAAATCAAATACAATCAACTGAGTGGTCCAGGGAATTCCCAAAGCACCGTAAGAAATGTTGATACTAAGAACCAGTTTTAGTCAATTCAAAGCAATCCTAAGATTTCGAGAATCTAGTCACGATTTAATATTTAGATTCAGATTGTTGAGGTGAATTTTTTTATTTTTTAAATATCCATTTTATTATTCTATTATTAAGTTTACATGGTCTAAAATCCCCGCGTCACATCCCCCAATCACATCCGGGAAGTCACAGTAATTGAAAATATCAGAAGAAATCCCGTAAGTGGCAGTTTAAGTTCGGATTATCAGTTGTATCTTTTTTGTGTCACAAGTTCAGCACACGTATGTAGGTATTACCGTATTTCGATGCGTCAACCTGGCGCCTTTGCCGAATTACCTCGAATGCTCAGGTATTTTAATTGGATTTTAAATAAAAATAATCCACGTAGGTACAGGTACAGCAACATTTTAAGCTTCTACCTGTATAAGAACCTCCGTTATTTTTCTTATGGGAAATCCTCAAATAACTTCCCCCGCTCTGGGCGGAGCGGAAGGGAGTACCAGTCTTTTATTCACTAAATCCCACCCATGTTCTTTTTTATGCCTTTTATCTTATGGGGAAGCGGTATCTCTTTCGAACAACTCACAAAATAAGAATCGCCTTGGACATCTTTATTATGATCATAATCACGCTGATAAGTCTTCTTAAGATACAAGGACCATTTAGGCCGGGGACAACAAATTATCATGGTAAAATAATGCGTGATGTATTCTACACAAAAATGTGGCACAATGACCATCACAACATCGACATGCGGTAGCCAAAATGCTATTTGATTTCACACTCACTCGATAATTTAGTATTCGTTTTCTTAGCGACCCACTTCAGTGGACCGGCAACAACCTTGACGATCTTTGAGCACGTAACTTCGTCATTCATCATACATTTTTATGAATCATGTACGACGAATATTGGCGCCTGCTTTGTTCCAGCATTGAAAATGAGCAAGTGTGAAAATATAGTTTCTGCTGATGAAAATTTTACTACTACTTCATTGCATTCTCATAAAGCCTTGTCTGCACCTATCATACGAGTATAATAATTTAAAAAAAACCGGGCAAGTGCGAGTCAGACTCGCGTACCGAGGGTTCTGTACAAACTTGTGGCATAAACAGCCATATCTTTTGACTGCGTAGATTTATAGGGTTCATTGTCACAGCGCAAAAGGACTACAGAGTTGTGTATATGGTTTTAATTTCAACTCGATACTTCTGCGCTTTTCCGAAATAAAGGGTCTTGACAGACAGACTAACAAAAAGTGATCTAATAAGGGTTCCATTTTTTTGCTTTTGCGGTACGGAACCCTAAAAAGCAACAATGCATGCGATATTAAATTTCAACAGGATACGCCTGAACAACCAGACATCATTCTGGTTACACTAACACACTTAAAAATTGTGTGACCAAATTCAAAAGATCTGTCATTCTTCGCGAGATTGTCCATGCGGTATGTGTTTCTACGGATCTTTTGTTGCTGTGAAGATATAAAACGGAGGCACGGCCATGACGCAACTCTTAGTTGAGTTTTTATGTGAGGGTGTGATGGGCACAGAAATGGACAAGCACGAGACATCCGTCTGAAATACGTCAGACAATTTAAAAGATGTTTTCTTAGCCATCTAAATTTCGTAGCTAACATTGAAATATCGTTTTTATTCTAATTGATTAGCAGAAAACAATAAAAAAAGAAAAATAAATACCGGCCAAGTGCGAGGTGGGAGGTGGATTCGCGCACCGAGGGTTCCGTGCAAAGTTATGACATAAACAGCCATGTCTTTTGCGTGACTTAGAGGGTTGATTTTGGCACAACTCCAAGAGACCACAGATTTGGGTACTTACATACCTCCACACGTTACCGAGATAGAGGGTCTTGATAGTCAGATAGACAGACAGCCATCAAAGTGAAAATATAAGGGTTCCGATTTTTTATTTTAAGGTTGAGAACCCTAAACACGCGGTTCTGGGATCGATGTACACACCGAGCTTATCCTGAACTTACATTAAACTCTTTTTTAATTGCGGGCATTATGGCTCCACTAGAGAGGATGACACCGTCCACGAAAAAGTTGCAGAAGAAGGAGGCGATCATGACCACCCAACCCCAGCCGCCATCTGGAGGAACGACCTGAAAGAAAATAAAAGTTTTGTAAAAGCACATCAGTTTGATAACATTCCCTTGCAATCAGCTACTTAATCTTCGGAGACGTGATGGGTATTTTATATTCAAACATGAATTATAGCACCAGTGAACTGTTTCAGACAATTCAGCATGAAAACGTTGAATGGAAACCGTTATTTTAATAGTAATAATAAATCAGTTTGAGATATTCCAGCATCGAGGCCTTTGGCTTTTGTACTCTCTATGTTAGTGGCCCGTTATAGTTGGAACTTGTATTCTGAAATACTTGGTTTCAAAGGGGACTACTGGAACTATGATAATTGAGAAGCATCAAAATGGACGTAATAAAGTCTGATAAGGGCGCAGGAGTCACACATCACAATTCAGATGCATAGTTTCAGGGGCAGATTTAAAAACTTATTTAAAGAGTGTCTGTAAAATCTCATAAAAAATACCGAACTTTTAGGATTAATGTATCGTAGCGTCATTAATATGATATCTTAGCGATTTTCTTTTTATTTTTGTTGTATTAAATAAATTTGATTCTATTTATTTAAGTCTCTGCAGTACATAAGGTTGACTATTAAATAATGTCCATGACAGAGTCCTCCTGTATGCTGTGTGCCTAAAGGATTCAATAAATCAATATTCCTTACTTTATTTAGACAATACAGGATTAGCCTTTTGAAATGGTTAGTGATAGAGAAGTATGGAAGAGTTAGATACGCTGCGCCGACCCCAAACACTTAAACATAAGGGCTGGAGATGATGATGAGGATTGACCTGATGGCATGTATACTGTCTACCACATCAATTATCACTGATATTTGGTTTAATAAAGAATGGAAGATACTTCACACCTCGAAATATTTCGTGATTCTTAGTTCCTTCACTTGTGTTGCTCGTTATTACGTTTACGTCACCCTTGACACTCTCCGCTGCTTCTTCTGCCACTTCAATAATTTCAACGTGCACCATTGTCAATATCGGCAATTTTTTCAGTAGTTTGATGATTGAAATTTTATCAATTTAATCTAGATATTTTGGTTTCTATTGCCTGTTTGAAGTTTTTAATTGCTTTGACAAGCCTGACATTAATTAAAAACGATATCACGATCAAGGAGGTGCACTTTAGTTTGTGGTGCCATTAACCCTCGTTCATGGCGTGACAAACTAGTCCTACTAAGTAGTAAGTAAGTAGTAGGCTAAGGTCATCAGCTTAGCCAACTCAAAATCTCCTATCAACCCACAGTGGGTCAGCCTCCCTATAGCCTCATGTAGTCCCTCATATATCTCAGTTTTGGTAACATTATATTCTGACCGTACTATGCTAGCCTATCAAAACACAGAATAGTCTGTTTTTGGTAATTTGTCGTTTCTGTCATTTCCAAACCGTAAAAGCTTGCGACAATAACGGCCATATCTTTTGACTGCGCAAGCTTAGAGGGTTGATTTTTTCACAACTCCAAAGGTTCACATGCTTGAGTATATACTTTTAAAGTCTAATCGATGCTCGGATGTCTCGAGAAAAAGGGACAATAAAGTGATTTTATAAGGGTTCCGTTTTTTCCTTTTGAGGTATAGAACTCTAAAAATGGAGTAAGGTTTCTATATTATTCTTCTTATTCGACGGTGTTGATCGTGCCTTCGGACATGTCTCTTGAAGTGCAGGTGAATTTGCACAAAGAGCAGGACAGCAGGTGGGTGGGAGATGGTTTAAGTCTACAGTCACCTTAAGCTTCATCGGTAAACCTTCACTAACCCAAGTTGTACTTGCGGTAGGCCACCCGGCTTCAAAGTCGGTTAAAAGTCTTCCAGGTGGGCCAGGGCAGTTGGTGATAGCTTTTCTGCAGGCTCAACATAGTGGGACGAAGGTGGATGTCTGGGGAGCCATAACTTTTTCTACTTTCACCAACCCTTATTAATGAATCAATACATATTGAATTGAATCAATATATAATATTTTATTGTAATCATATAATTTGTAAGAACTCAATGAGTTCCATAGAAAACGCTGGATTATGTTAAGAACATTTATTTATTGTTATTTCTACTTTAAAATCACACATTTCTGCACCGGAATGGAATTAGTTGATTTATTTGATGTGATGCGGAATAAGCAAGGTGAGTCTTTGAATTTAAAGTATGTAGCTTCCGTTTCAATTAAAGCAGATCCATTCCGAACTAACTTTTTACAGGTTACTATTTTTATCATTGTTAAATTATGTTTACTGTTTATATTAAAGCTTCGGAATGCAGGGTAATCCGGCAAGTGTTAATTACAAAGGCTAGTTGTCTTAGTGAAGTTCGTTCCAGAAGGCAGATTGGAAGAGTTCTAACATGCTAACAAAATATAGGTTCCCAATACTAGTGTGGCCCAAGCTAAAACATCAAGCATTGTTTCAGCTGCTTTCTGTGCAATTTCCCTCCTCCTGTGCCAAATTCTTTTGAGTGCCATCGTGAATTGATCAGAGTTCCTTAAGGATAATTTTGAGTAATAATACAAACGTTTCTATTAAAGCAACAGAATCAGTATAGTCATAGTAATTTCAGTAAACGCTAAAGAAATTGTAGCGAGAAGAATAGCGTTTATAACTCGTTCAGCGATCTTGCGTATTTGTCTGTTTCGTTTCAGTTTTTTTTCAGCGGCTGTCATCTTATTATTGAAACTGTGTCTGAGTCATCAATACTTCTAAACTCGTTTCATACCTTGCTGTTATTGATTGATGATGTTCATTGTAGTCTGTTTTTTTTATTCTTCAATTTCGCAGGTGCAGGTGCTAATACATTCGGATTTTACTTCAGTTGGATCTGTCTGAGACTCGCGAGACTTGGTAGCGCAAAACCCTAGGGGTTTAGGCGAAGGAATTCGTTCGAAACCAAACAAAACGTAGCAAATGTGGAGGCCGACGAAGAAGGCTATAAAATATGTATTAATATTTGTAAAATTTATCATAGCCAACAAGTTGGCTACTTCGGGGCATCTCGCTTTGCCCCATTTGATTTTAGTTTTCACCAATTATGTTGACCATGTACTAAAATTGTAGTGTCACCAATGACAATGAACTTTTTCTTGTCATGTTTGTTATTTTTTATGTTTTTGGATTTTGAAACTATTAAATGAGGTTTTATATGTCAATTACAAAAAATATATATTAACTAGAAGCTAAGTTTACTGGATACTTACTAAAGCTGCGACAGGTTCATCACTGGTGCGGGAGTCATCAGTCGAGCCCGTTTTGAAGGGCCGCTCGTCCGTCGCCACCCGTTGCTTCATCTTGTTTCACCCCTGTTGAGGTTAAAAATGCCATGAGTTTGATGGGATACGTACTGTTTGATATAATGTTATAATTACTACCACCAGAATCTAAGGTATGTCTTCACCCGGCTATTATGAAAATTAAGTTGTAATAATCTAATCTATAATTTCCACCCACGAATAAACGCCCCCTCAAAGTATTAGGAATGGCAATACATTGTAGGTTTACACATGTTCATTACAAGCCTTACATTATATACGTATATGTAGTTACCAAGATAGCAGTGATATCGGTAGATAAATACAAACATATGTGCTGAAAACATTTCCGGATGAGAAATTATCAAATGTCTCTTCCCACTCCGGGTGGAGCAGGAGAGTGTCAGACTTGTTCTGACTAACATACATCCACGTTCCTTCTTTAACCCTTTTTGTTCCAGTGCCACGGTTTCTTTCGCACATCCCCGGCAGGCAGCGGCCATAACAGGCCCTTTAGATTTGCTCACATATCTTTGAGGTTCTCGTGAAAAAGGTTTTAATTGGAGTGGGAACAAATCGTTAAACCAAATTAGGAACCGGCTTGGGATCTTAGAGTACTTCCCTTGATTAGAATGTGAGTGAGATTTTGAAAAAAAAAACTATTTCCTTAGTTCAAACTATTCTGGAGAAAATGTCTAGCTTTTCAATATGAGATCTAGGTGGAATTTACATCCATACTTAAAGTTAAGTAGAGACTATTAAAGGTAAAACTCATAAATAAATAAGCATTTATGAGTGAAATTGTCGTTTAGCGCAGTCTATATTGAGGTCTAGTAAGTACAATTTTCTTTACGATTATGTTATTAGAATACGTTTCACAAATGTTTTGATTAACATATTTTATTTCTTCTTCTTCCTCGGGATACTCTTGGCAGAGCGATCGTGATAATCACGTAGCGACTTTCTGCATATGTGGTTCGATTCAAGATAGTTCGCGTATGGTATTTACACAATGATAAATTAGGCAAGTAAGAATGTGAGAAGAAGTCTAGGTCTGTTGCATATGCATACTACACTTGACGTCGTGTCCTGCCTGTCCTGTTGCTTGCACATCGCAGGGCTGATAAACGCTACTGACAGTACTTTGGTACTGTCAGTAGCGTTTATCAGCCCTCGTCGCCAAATCGCGGAGGAGAAGATATGCATAATTATACATTATATTATAAATGTTTGGCTTTTCTGCATTAACAATGAATTCTAATATACATGCGTATCTATATTTCTATGACAACCAAAAATAACAAAATAAACTGCGAACGATTCGTGCAATGAAAGTAGACACTGAACAGACAGAATTCTGTGCATTGAAAATGTGACAAGTAAATAAAATTGTAGTAGAAGTGATTTATCAAGACTTTCAATGGTCGTGGTTACTTCCAGAAAGATTGGCAGAAACAGTAGCTTTACTACTACGTACACAACCGGTCAATTTGCAGCTTAATAAACATAACTATGCATTTATGAATAAATAAATAATATAATAACTATATTACGAATAAACAATTCAAATATATGCGAGTGCGTAGTTGTGTACTCACAATTGAGTGAATTGACCGGTATTCAAATGTCAAAAACAATGCGTAATACAAAAGCAGTGTGTGGCGAAGATAAGAAGGGGGTCTAAAATTACCGCTTTAGCCCCGATGTATAGTTCACCGTCCGTCCGTCGATTGACGACAGGCCGTGTCGACGGCGCGTTCGTGTTTCACGCGCGCCTCAAAGAGAGTCAGCAAAGCAGAGGGGCTTGCCAGAGCCTCTGCCTGCCGGGGTTGCGGGTTGTTCGAACGAGATACCGCGGCCTCGGAACGTAAAGGGCAATAGAAGAAACATGGGTGGGTTTTAGTTAGTACAAGTCTGACATGCCCCCCCGCTCCACCCAAAGCGGGGGAAGTCATTGGATGATTTCCCACCCGAAAAAAAAAAAAAAAAAGCACCGATGTATCAACGATATAGCCCGATATATCACCGTCCTCGCCGACGAGGACCGTCGCGACGTAAAATTAAAAGCCCCCCGCCGTCCCTTTTGCTCGAGCCAGCCCGTGATGCTGGCCAGTAATACAAAATTAACCCTCAAATAATGGAACTCAGATCCAGCCTGTCCCTTTGCTGTCTTTTCCCAGCGACGACCTAAGCCAGGGCCCGTACCCCGCAGGTGGTGCCCTTAGCGTGCAGTCGCTTAGTTTAAAAGTTGTTATGCCCCTGGCTGGAGGCCTTAAATGCAAGGCACCCACAGGACTGACCGGTTAAGCAGATAACGACCTCATAGGTCGAACTGCGAGAATCCAAAAAAAGGCCGCTTTATCATAATCTTTAAGGAATTCACATTATGTGAATTACGTTAAACTTCGCAAAATGCACACAAAGTGCAATGCACAATAACTGCATCGGTGACCATTTTAAGCGAGACAAATACGCCATTCATTCATAGTCAGCAAGTAAATATATCCTACTAATAATATAAATGTGAAAGTTTTTAAGGTCGGTTGGAGGGACGGCTGTTTGTTACTCTTTCACGCAAACACTACTGAACAGATTTGAATGCAATTTGGCACCCTGATGAGTTTTTATCCTAGATTACTACAGAGGATACTTTTTATCACTTTTAATTACAAGTACACTTTTAACACATTAACTATAATACTATAATTTCATAATGAAACTTGTATTTTTACAAATATTTTGAACACAAATACCTCGTCATTGCATTTGATTGATGTGCTATCTCTAGCAAGTATTATTTGCAAGATGATTAAAAAATAAATAAAAACTTTGGAGAAAGTTGTCATGGAATTCTTTGAACCCTACACCGTATAAAGCTGTGTCTTAGCTCCTAATGTGTTTTCAAGTGAATTCTGTTATTTTTGATATCCCATTTTGAAAATTCCGCGGAAACTACTATCTGTATTTCAAACGTTATAGAATGAACACGAAGGCCACAAAAGAAGGACCATATATGGGTTATAGTCAGTATCAGTCTGGCTGTCTCTTTTGCTCAATCACGAGAAAAAACGGCATCATCAATTAAGGAAAACTGTTGGCCTACCTTGAACTCTTCAGGTGTATTATCAAACCGATCTCAATGTTTGAACATAGTAATCAAGCTGGCCTATTATTAATTAATGAGTGACCTGTATTCATAAGACTTCACAACAACTTCACAGACAAACTGTTCCCCGCTTGTAGTTTTTTTTTCGGATGGGAAATCATCAAATAACTTCTCCCGCTCTGACCGAAGCGAAAGGGAGTGTCAGACTTTTACTAACTAATGGCCATATATGTTCCTTCTTCTGCCCTTTGTGTTCTGGGGTCGCGGTATCTCTTAACCCGCTTTGCCCGCTTTGCCGCTTGCCGTCTCTTTTTGGCAAAGCGTGGAACGTCGACATGGACAGTTGGTACATTTGATACCAAAATGAATAATGTCATCAAATGAATTTGCACACGCTATCTTTAATGTATCGTTAGTGAAAACTAGTTTTTTCCATAAAATGTCTTAGGTTTAATTCCAAGTTATTCCATTCTATCATTATCTGCAACATGACTGAGAATTAAGCCACCACTTGTATGTACTCACTCCTAACGTATGGGGCTATTATATGTGGCATTAGGTTTGAAAAAAGTACAGTAAATAAGTAATTGATTGAGTTCAGCTACCCTACTATGAACTCTTAAAGCAATTCTTATTCCGCTGAGGGAAAGAGACAGAGCTATACAGGGTGTCTAGCACCATCTCTTTCACTCAGTGGAATAAGAATTGCTATAAGATGTCATAGTAGCCCTTCAGGTCAATGATTTTGATCCTATGTAATCGCATTTTAGTTCGCATCCGATGGCCATTATATTTCATGGTTAATCTTAAACCACGTGGTTCCATAGGTGATGCGTAGCCGTTAATACATTTGTTCAAACAATAACAGAATACAAAGACTTCGTTAGTCATGTATATCCATGCTCTATTGTACCCTTAACGCAAACCGATATTGATAAATTTAATTGTACACGCACTGAAATAACTATAGCTTGATGTTGTTAAAATTTATTTATGTTATTAAAAATAATGAAAACCTTGAAATATTTACTGATAATGAAGCGCGTAACGTAGCGCGAATTTGTGGTTTTCCTGAGAGGAAGTTGGAGCACTTGAAAAGAACCATTCGATTATTTGCTAACATTGAATTATTTTGTGGATTAGGTTAGTTCACAATGTTCTCTGCTAAACGTTTCACATGTCTGCGGCTTCGCTCGCGTTAAATTCGGGGTAACACAGTTCTCCTTGCGCCTTATTGATTTGTAATAGCAACGCTAAGTTTTCCCTTTTTTCCCCTCTTTCTCCCTCACATCCCACTTTAAAAAAATATTTGCCTATGTCCGTCTCCTGGTTCCCAACTATCTCTGTATCGAAATTCATCAAAATCGGTTCAGCCATTAAAGCGTGAAGAGGTAACAAACAAACAAACTCACTTTCATCTTTAAACTTTGAATCACCTCTATGCCAATCACCCACTACAATATAAAAATCCCAGATAAAGCTCATGTCTACTAGAAAAAAGTATCTATTAATAACAAGACTGTCCCAGATGTCTTTTGTAGATCTTTGACTTCGTTACAGGTACTCCAGGTGTCCCAAAAGTCTGACAACCAGTCTTACCTAGGAGTATCGATTCACCCAGTACCAAATTTGACGGGCCTGTTGGTCTAGTGGTTAGTAGCCCTAACTGCTGAGCCGGAGGTCGTGGGTTCGATTCCCACCCAGGACAAACTTTGTGTGATGAGCATGATTGTTTGTTCTGTGTCTGGGTGTGATTTATCTATAATATGTATGTATTTATAAATTATATAAGTATGTATATCAGTTGTCTGGTTACCATACACAAGCTCTGCTTAGCTTGGAATCAGATAGCCGGGTGTGAGTTGTCCCAAGATATTTATTATTTATTAAAAATGGGTTGTGGAGGTCAGATAGGCAGTTGTCCATGTTAAATACAGATATTCAGCTGCATCCGGTAAGACTGGAAGCCGACTCCAACATAGTTGGGAAAAGGCTAGGCAGATGATGAATAACAAGACTGCCTCAAGAGAGATTATATCGTATTCCATTGCTAAATATATTCCTAATTTAGACGGAATCGTACTTACTGACAATAAATACATGACGCATGGTAAGTATATGTAAATTGTAAAACAGTTTTTATATGACCTTGTGAGTTTTTTTTCTGCGTTTATTTATTTGAAGAGTTAGGTAGGTTACTTTCAGTAGCTGCGTTAGAGTGGAGGCGACGAAGTGAGTCAAAAAGTTGAACGTGAACATATTTACAAGAAGTTTGTAGTTTCATCTCAGAATTAAGTTGTAGTTTTTGTCTTGTTACGGTCTATAATTTATATTATTATAAGTATTTATACCTTTTTTATTTTGTATTATTGCACCTTCTGTGCTTAATGCCTAAGGCATTAAGACCGCCTTGTTGCTGATGGGAATTCATCAAATTACTTCCCGCGCTCTGGGCGGAGCAGGGGGGAGTGTCAGACTTGTACTGACTAAAACCAATCCATGTTCCTTCTGTTACCCTTTACGTTTAACATTATAAATGCGAAAGTGACTCTGTTTGTTTGTTACCTTTCAAGAGTCAATATCGGCATAATGACGGTTCTGACTAAAGAAAATCCGAATCTAATGCGTAGGAAGTCGCAGGTCACAGCTAGTGGTACATAATTATGAATAAGGATATTATTGTTTCTCGCGAGTCTTGTTATGTCGCTTGCCCTTGCACTGATAACTTATCGACCAAAGTTCGACCTCTAACCTTAATAGAAGGCGGTTAATGGACCTGTTTAAACTTGAGTATTACAATTAATGGAGTTGTTTGTTGCTTTAATTAAATTAGTTAAAGCCGAATTTAAGAAGAAGAAATCGAAGGAATGAATGCAGTGTTTAGAAGACCCACTGAGAAAATTTTCTTAGTGTCTTTGTCTTTCAATGACTCGATGGTGCCCTGGTGATTGAGAGAGGTCATCTCATAGGTGCCACGGTTTGTTTTAATTCATCTACTTATTAAACTTCTGTTTTTGCTTTTACTCTGGACGCTCTAACGTGCTCATTTTTCTACATCGTTCTCACATGTTTGTATAATCTCAACAGGAATGATTTATCCATGATTTTGTAAAATATTATGATTTAAAAGAGTGTCCATGAAGCTTCTTGCTCATTCTTCTCCATAGAGATCTACGCTTTGGAATGGGTAACTACTTTAAACTACTTTCACAAGTTATTATGTCTTGTGACTGGGACTGTAGCAGCGTCTATTTTCAAGACATTCAAAAGTGCCTGTAATGGTCTAATTGAAATAAATGATTTGAGTTTGAGTTTGTGTCGGTCCGCCTATCAAACATCCTAAAACTGGCTTTGAATATATACTATTCAATTCAATAGTGGCCGCAATCGTGACTACTGAGCTTATTGGTCCTGGGTACGATTTCTAGGTTGGAAACAGTGTCAAAATTAAAAGTAATCTATTCAAATTGTTTGATGTGTTATACTCAATAACTCAGTATTTTCATCAGAAATTTCTCAGTAGCAGCTACGAAGATGATTTGTGCAAGGTTGATGGCAATAGGCTCGCCCTTTACTTAATGGAACTTATACATAACTGTCAAAATGTCTATACTATTAGGTACACTTCTCTCTACCTAACACTTCGGTAATTAGAAGCTTGATGTTACCTATAACTGTCCCACTACTGGGTAATGGCCTCTTCTCATACATAATTATAAGTCCAGGTTTTCCTTCAACGATGTCTGTAATGTCTATGATAAACATTTTAGAAAGTAAGTGATTATGAATTGAAAAAGTTATATTGGTACTTTTCCGGATTTGAATTCTGAAACTCATGCATGAGGCGAAGTGCTTAACTTCTGGGCTATCACGACGTACGCATATCGCGATGATATGGTATGTAGCGAAAAAAAAACAAGATTAATTTGAGTGTCTATTGGCAGCTTCCGTCCGTTTAGATGTCGATAAATACTATTCGAATGTGTTTAAAAGGTCAAATGACATACAAATAGCTGACATTATTATACCTATCACATTAAGCAACACGTGAATTTACTTAGCTCCTACAAAACTAATATAAAAAATAGTAATAGTCTTCAATATCCGATATGGGCACGTTCGTTGGTCGACCCGACTGATACAACCACCTACTAATGTAAATCATGACCATTGTGCAATGATAACAGTGATAAGAACGGATGTGGCGACCTCAGTGAAGTGTTTACTTATAAGTAAATGTTGGAGCTTCGGGCGTGTTTACTGAGATTTAGATCGAATTTTCATTTGTAAGAAAACATTATGGTAAAAAGGTTGGTCAATTTCTATTAGAGAGTGTATTTCTACAAGTAGGTTTTTTTTGCATATTCAACCTGGAATTGACCACGCCCCGTTTTTTTTAATTATTTTATTGGTGGATGCGTTTTTTTTTAATAAGTCATGACAATTTCGTGGTCACTAACATCATTATTGAAAACTGAAACGGAAAACTTGCTAGTTCATCCGTGATGGCGTTTGCAACATCGCCGAAATATCGGAAACTCGAAACAAATAAGAAACTTGGTAAATATCCCGTTTCAAGGTTTTTTTTTAATATTTTGGAAACTAATCTTCGTTGTAAAATTGACAATTGCTAAGAATCTATTTTATATGTTGCTAAATTAATAACACTGCATTTAATTCAATAGCAAATAATTCAATAGCACTAGCACTGCATTCAAGTGTGAAAATAGTCTCTTTGGTGCTGCAAACTAAACTATCGCTTAGTTTAGTTTGCAGCACCAAAGAGACTATTTTTGTCATAAAAATAGAGGGTGTAATCACGACTCTGTTTGAGCGGAACGATCCGCTTTGTTTCTCTAGTACCTACATTCACGGCCTAATTTCATGCCTCATTTAATTTTATATTATGATGTGGTAAATGATTTCAGTGTAGTATGGTTGATACCATAGATCTCAGAAAAAAGTTTTTATTTGTGCAACATTTTACAATGTGCTTGTATCTAGAGCGCAAACAGGAAAGTGAATTTGCACTACGTAATGAATGAAGTACCCAGGTACTTATGGGCGCTTAACGTGCTCTCACATGAATAGTATCTAAGTATAAAATAATCTGAACCCATTAATGTATGGGTGGGTAATTATGAGCCAACAAAGGCGTCTGTGATAGCCGTCGACCTCCATTTAAATGCATGTCCATGTCATGTTATCTAATGCAAAAGCTTTAATCAAAGCTTTTATGATTAAGTCATAGATTATCAGATAAAGTTATCGTTTATCACAACTATCACCTAATATAATATAGGACAATGTATTGCGCCTATACTTTATCAAAAGTGAAAAATATTGTCAAAACGCATACGTTTCAGGCTTTTATTTGCATAACTCACAATATAGAAAATCAGTAAGTAGATTCTTTACTGCTTATGTGCACGTGTCGGCAGGTCATTATTAATCTTATAATGGTAGCATGAGGAAAGTATGTACTTTCCTAATGTAAACGTTAATATTGTGCTTATTGGTATGTACCAATAAGCACAATATTAACGTTTTTAAAATCCTGGTCTCTCCTGTGTACATACAACTACTTAGACCACTATTGTATTCAGCGAAATAAGTGCATATTAGCATATCTATGTGTGTTATGCAAAGACATTGTTTTGGTACACTCAAACAATAGTCTGACGGAGTTTGCATTGTAAATAACATCAGTAAGTACTAATATTACTACTGCCCTTATTTTGTATCGACTTGTAACTTCGAAGATAGTGCTCATTGTCGACAATACTAGTATTATGAAGAGGAACTGTCTGTATGTTTGTTACCTTTGGCACTACAGATCCGATTCCGAAACTTCTTTTAAATAATAGAAAGCTATCCGTGACCCGCTTGTGTCATATTCTAGCCTGTTCCCAACTATGTTGAGATTGGATTACAGTCATACCGGATGCCGCTGAACACCAGTATATACCAGTATTCCATATGAAGCGACTGTCTAGATGACCTCAACAACTTGTTTAGGCTGGTTGTCATACGTTATATCAATAGCAGTCGTTAACTTGTACCTACTGCTATTGATACTGCTAATGAAAACAACTTTTGACTGCTCTAGCAGTCGTTACAAGCTAACGACTGCCATAGATTTATAAGGTTTCGTGCAAATCCCGTATCTTGTATCATATACCGGCTGCCTAGCCCGGACCAACGGCTTGCTGAGATACGAAGGAGAATTGGTATGTAATGGTTGATCACCAATTCACGGACCAAAGCAAGCGCGGCTTCAAAAAACTTCAAGATCGAACCAAGAGGATGACCGTGGACGGGTTCATGTGCATAATGCGACCGAAGACGCGGGTAAAGCTTCTACTTTATAAATTTACATTAAATCATCAGCCGTTCATTCCTTGGGGTGGTAGCTTGGAAGTTTTAATGTATTTCCTCTTGTAGGCAGTCTGCTAATAATTTATATCTATGTTGTTCATAAATAGCAGGAGTATCCATCAGGTCTAAAATATATTATTGAGTGTCAGCATCCGCTCTCAAATTCAAAAAATTCCAGTTAATCGACTTACGTCCTTGGAAAGTATTTCCTAAATACCTTTACGTCAGCATCAGCTTAAACGTGAGGTTATGTCATTTTGACATATAAACTATCAAAGAACACGATACATTCATTCGGCTAACTATATGGATGATCACTCTCGCGAACATAAGCTAATCACGTGACGAAACAGTATTATCTATTGACTAGAACATGATGCTTACTGTATGCAGTGATGATAACGATTGTGTCATGTGAACTTTAGGGGATGCTGTTGAGTTAATTAGGTTATTTATACACTATGCTAATCTACACGTTCGAAAACCATGCTAATGAATAAGACAAAATGTTATATTATGTTATGCTCCTAACGTTAAGCCTGCACATGCGCGAATTGTTTTTAGTTCCACATAATAAGTGGCGAGCCAAATGTGTGCCATTATAGTGTTAAATAAACAAGTTTACCTTACAAACTGAATGTTGGCAAAAAAAGGAATAAGTAAAGACTAGATTAACATATCACTATGGTTAATTTTGACAAGTTTAGTATGTAGCAGATTACCAAACTTGTCAAAATTAACCATTATGCGATCAGTGATCGACCATTCGGACACTATTGTAATAGCAGACTAAGGCCCCAGTACACACGACGAAACATCAACGTGCGCAAAACTAGTTTATGCAGATCTCTCATCCTACGGGAAATCTACGATATACGATCGATATATGAAAGATATGCATAAACTGGTCTTGTGTAGGTTGATGTGTCGTCGTGAGTACGTACCACAAAAACGTGTTAAATGTTACACTGAAGCTTTCCTGAGAACTATGTTCTCGTTTCTACAACAAAATAAAACTATTTGTTTATTTATTTAGTAACGTAGACACAAGAGAAAACACAAGGAAACATCATTAAAAAAACATAGAGTACAAAGGCACAGCTTACCTATTTCAAAAGAAATTTCTGAGAGGAAATATGAAGTTAAGAAACGTAGACAGTGTAGCGTGTGAGAACAGGTAGAGAAAAGCATCTATATATATAAAATTTTGTTCATTCTATATATAAATTTCAATTTACACACAGACAGATTTCGATACGAAAACAGGAGCAGATGATACCATATTGATACATACTTATAATTTTAGTATCTAGGAACACGATTTGATTCGACCTCTAGCTGTTTTGACATTCGTCCGACCCTACAGTTCACCTACCTAGATATCAGTTGGCAACTGACTTCTTAGTTATATTCCATAATTGGCATCGCTATAATGAGATAAAACAATATTGTTAATATTCGCGTGGGGGCCCTTACATAACGAAGTTCACGTTAACGGCCAATGCACCAGAGATATCAAGAAGTTATGCCAAAAAATAGGAAAACAATACATTTCTTATCAATATGTTGTAATTGGTGTAAGTTTCCACGATGTGATGGCAAATAATAGCTGTTTTGAGTAAGAGATAACCATAATCTAGCATAGCACTTTGAAAATAAAAAAAAACCGCCTATAAAAACAAAATAATTAAGATGATGGTTTTCTAAGTTACTTGCTGTGCCCACCGGTTTCACTCGCTGCTCAGGTATACTTAGGGGTTTTAAGAAGAAGCCGATTCTCAGACTTACAACATAAAAAATCATAATAATCAGTCGAGCTGTTTCGGAGGAGTATGGGAACGAACATAGTGACATGAGAATTTTATGACCGACTTATTAATATAAACGCTAAAATTTGTATGGATGGATGGGTGTATGGATGTTTGTTATTCTTTCTGGCAAAAACTACTGAATGGATTTTAATGAAACTTTACAATAATATATATAACGTATACTTCACAATAACACATAGGCTACAATTCATAAAGATATAATATTGTATTTTCTATCACTACGCGAGTGAAACCGCGGGGCGCAGCTAGTAAGTTATACAGCAGGCGTTCAAAACAAACTATACCTAGTATTATTATCGTGTGGTTAGTACGTAACCTAGTGTCAGAGTTCTTATGCCGTCCATAAACCTCTGACTTGGCTTAACATGCCATCATACCATCAGTTACATCTCTCAGACATACTGGTCTTCTCACGATCTTTTCCTTTCCCGAAGCCAGTGATAATTAAAGAAGTACAAGAATCCGAAAAAACCAGAGGCGCGTATCTTGGGATCGAACTTATGACACATGACCTGACAGTCTGACGGTGGCATTACTGGGCTATCTCTGCTACTTGTACTTGTGAAACATGAAGGGGTGAAAAGTTTATAGTAAAATATTAAGCATCACTGTCATCATCATCATTTCATTTATATTATTTGTTTATTGTGTGGACCACGTGGGTATTTTTTTAACTATTATCTGGCAGCTTGCAGTACTATAAGCGACTTACACAAATATCCTTTATTGGTATTGTTCGTCGTGTCCCACCCATGTTCCTTCTATTGCCCTTTACGTTCCAGGGCCGCGGTTGAGTTATGAGCTTATGAGTCGAGCTAAAAAACTGACAAAGGATTGCATTAGCTGGACAGGTCCATTTCCGACACTAATCTGCTGTCCTCACGTAAGTTTCTCTTCAGAGTACGAACACATCACTAGTTTAAAACAAAAATGACAAGTAAAAGTGTTTGTAAAACTAACTTGCAAAATAAACATCATTTATCACTCTATAGCTTTTTTTAAACCTTTATCAGAAGACCAAATAAGACTATAATATACATACTTGGCGCCAGTACTATCTCGCTTTTAATAACCAACTAAAAAACATAATTTAATTTAGGCATAAAAATGTGACGTTACTATTTGCATACGTTATTATGATGTGCTCGACCTCTGACTTTTTAAAGATTGGAGATTGGATTATAAATTGAAGTAAAGAGTTTTTGTATTCGGATTTTGATTATTTTGGTATTACTTACATCATTTTCATCAATATTAGGTATTATTAAGAAGGACATTCAATCTTACGTAAGTTACTGACTTAACTCTGTACTTCTAAACTAGTACTAGGCTTTATATATAAATACTGAAAACCACACTATCGTAGTCAAAACTGCACCGAAAAATCTTTTGGCGAAAACTGTCTGTAGCCAGTGATAACACTCCTATTTGGAAATATATTTACAACATTACGATCTAGTATTCTTACTTGTTAATTTCAATAGAAATTGGATTATGGTAAGTAAACAAAAATGTATCCAAACCACAATTTTAATGAAGTTGGAATAAGAATCTACCAATATCAATTTAAGGCGCGGTAACAAGGCGGTGTTTCATTTTATTTGAAATCATGTCCGCCAAAATGTAGGTGATTTTGCAGTTTTAATTGAATATAAATAAATATACAGTCCCGTGTTTGAAAATTTTTAGATATCTCTTTAGTCTATAAAATTACCTTTGTTATAGATATAAAAAATATGATGGTTGTCGCAAATTGAGACAAAAAAAATTATAAAAAAATTGAGAATTTCGAGATCTTTTTAATCATTTTTTTTTTCATAGTACTAGACCACTTTTGTGAACTGATTTTGTTTAAAATCTTTACTTTATGTATTGAACTATGAACGGTATTTTTTCTGGCTAGTGGCATGTCCAGATACCGCTAACTTTGCGACGAAAGTCTAGACGTTTTACGAAGCGTTTGCTTTGTACAGCGCCTTAAGGATAAATATATTTAATTTAATCAAAATCAAAAAAAAAATATTTCACATAGGCCTATATGGGCACTTATAAAACGTCGAGAAGAACCGGCAAGAAACTCCATAGTTACGCTTTTAAAATTATTTGGTTTTACAATGTTGTTGTTACAGCGTTAGCACTTAAGTATGAGAGGACAGCGTAGGCCCGACAATAAGTCATTGCTTACTTTACAAAAAGTAAAATAAAATAATACGTTAACAAAAGTTAACAAGCGTCCAACAATCTACAAGGCCAACCATGTCCACTCATTCACAACGAATTGGTAGAAAAGAATCTATACAAGAGTAAAAAAAAAATGACTGAATAATGATGATGACATCAATTTCCTGTTTAACTCAAGTATAGCAATTATCCACTCGTGATTCGGAACAAGTAAAAACAGTAGGTACGGTAGTGACCTCATCGAGCATTGCAGGATTTTGTTTTCGAATTCAGAATCATTAATTTATAAATATAACTAGCTTGTGCCCGCAGCTTCGCTCGCGTTATTTTCGGTAGCGCCTTATTGATTTGTAATAGCAACGCTAAGTTTTCCCGTTTCGTCCCTCTTTCTCCCTCATATCCCACTCTTTTAAAAAGAGCCTATGTCAGTCTCCTGTTTCCCAACTATCTCTGTACCAAAATTCATCAACATCGGTTTAGCCATTAAAGCGTGAAGAGGTAACAAACAAACAAACTCACTTTCGCTTTTATAGTATTAGTAAGGACTTTGTTTTTGGTTGAACAGCGTGTCATCGTTAAATTGCCGCCAAATTCGAATTCCAAACTGTTTAAAAAGCGCGCGACAATGAAAGCGAAGACTTAAGAGAGATAAAGTTGAATAGGTGCCTACGTTATGTAAATAGGTGACAACCGTTTAAATAATCTCCACTCACCTCAGAACAGAACAATTAAAGTGTAATCTAAATTCCACACTTCTAGAGGCACTCAAAACCAAAGTTGTTTTGGTACATATAAAATACATATAGTCACAACACACTCAACGTCACACAAATCACTTGTTTCACGTATGCCAGTTGGTCGGTTACTGTGTTAAATAATCTCATGATTATGTTTATATCTCATAATGCTATGTTAATTTTCAAGTTCTATGTCATTCAACACACCGGTGTAGCAGGTTTTGTAGATCGGGAACCTACAGACCTTATTACAATTGTGGAAAACCACGTTTCTTTGTAAAATTAAAATGATTTTTTCAAAAAATTACTAAAATGTAGTTGCAAAAATTCCTCAAAAAAACTAACTTAAGTAAATTCTAATTTTGAAATAGGAGCTGTATTTTTCGTTCCCTTTTTAGGTTTGTTTTTATATGTCTATGTAGTTTTAATGGGTAGATTAAAGTAAAGGGTTAACTTGACATTCAACAATGGGATGCGGGTGCGATGAGTTCTTTAATGAATGACATTAAAAGAACGGATGTACCTACAAACATATTTTGTTTCTATTGGCCCCATACTAAATTGAATTTTTAAATGCTTTTTATTTATCAACTCACGCTTAAGTTATTACGTTATTAAAGAAATATTTAAATTTAGGTGCTAAAAATTCCAATAAGATAGGTACGATTAAAATATTGGAATCTTGCTCCTGTTCTAAGGCCATAAAAAGATAAATATTGCAACCATTTCAACTGCTGCATATTGAATTTACAGATCACGTGGTACCTACTATTTTATATAATTGCACAATATTGTGAAATACTATTTTTAGAAAAAAAAAAAAAAAAACTTTGGCCATCTTGGATTTTATAATAACCCTAGTAGAATAAGTGAAAATAAATTTCAAAACACAGAAAAATAAAATTGAAAGTAAGGCCCAACACGTCTTTATCCAAACCGAATTAATGTAAGCAACTTAGAAAAACGCGAAACACGTGATTTTGATTCATGGTCAACAAAACTGTACAAAAAATCTTAGTATACAAACTTTTTAGATCCTAGCACATTGTCTGTTTGCGAAGAAAAAACTAAACACGTGTATTCAAAGACACACCTAAGTTTGTATTTAATTTTGGAACGCTGCGCTCATCAAGCTTTGATTTGACGATTATTATTTATGGTATTTTCTGTCATTCATATTTGATCATAAATGACAACTGTTTTAGTGAAAAAAATCTCAAGGTTCGCGGTATTCTTATAGCACTGCGTAGTTCCTCAGCAATAAGACCGATATCGTATAAATCATCGTGTGCCGCTATAAATATTACGAGTAAGTTTCACACAGCCTATAAGCGCCGCAGTGCCTTCTATGGCAGTAAAGAATCCTTGTAGACAGACATTACATCGATTGCCCGACTGGTTTGATGTCTAGAGCCCTGATCATGCCCTAGATTGCAACGGAGTAAAGGAGGTATTGTAATATTTTATTTGTCGAGGCCAGTAGAGTTAATTGAATAGTTTTGTCGAGCATACATTCTCATGTTTTATTATTGCATGTAACCTAGGAACTGACCTAGGTAAAGTACACTGTTATTTATTCAACAATTCAAGTATGTGTATTAAAAAATGTATAGAGGGATGCAGTGTGCGTTCGCCCAGCAAAAAAAAAAAAAAAGTGTCGCTTTTCAAGAATTAAATGATACAGATAATTAGTGCCCAGTCCCGTGTAAATGTGCCCGAAATTTAAAATTTGTGCCACCAACAGCTTCTGAGTTATTTAAGAAAAACCATCAATTAAAATTCTGCTGCACGAACGTTCGCCCAGCAAAAAAATTTTTAATTAATGGGCCTAGCTGAATATAAAATATGCAGAAATATAGCTTATATTTGTGCCTATTTGTGTCGTAAAAATAAAATTTGTGCGTCATAAGGTTTCAGAGATCTTTCAGTTTTTGCTGGGCGAACGTTCAGGCGATTGCTATATATCGGAAACAGCTGGACGTGAAGTCATGATTTTTTGTATACGGATAGAGCATAATTTGTGCCTATTTGTGCCATATACTACATTAGCATAACTAGCACGGTTCAGGAGTTATTACGTTATTTCCAAAAACTAATTAAACGGCTATATCTCTCGGACGTTGAAAGCTACGATTTTCACGTTTATGTTGGCTGGTACCTGTTATTTAATCACACGATCCTGCAAAGTTTCACCTTCCAAGTACCTAATATTGGAGAGATTTTAATGATTTTCCTCTTATTTTGAGGTTATCTTCAATTAAATTAGTTACAACCCGGAAACACTAGTTTTCTGTAAGCTGGCACATTATACGTTTCAACAATAATTAGTGCCCTTTATTAAGAATACGTATGCATAAAATCAGGTAAATATACCCATTAGTTTAGATGTTATGATTAAAAACCACAATCGACATCTTTTGATAGATTAACCGACCATATTCGGATGGACATTAAGAAGCGGCCGCACGATACTTCAAGCTATCCTTTCACACTTGCTTGTATTATAATGAAAATTCAATAGTACAGATGCGTACAGAATTGTCAAGTCGGATAGAATATTTATGTTTGGGATATGAAATAAAATGTCAATTGTTTTATTTTTAGTGATTCATTACATCTTGTTTATATAATATACTAGCGACCCGCCCGGCTTCGCACAGGTGCATATATTATGTATAATACATGCACCCGTGCGAAGCCTATATATAAACCTTCCTCTTGAATCACTATTGAGTCCTAGTGGGAGCGAGAGCGCCGTGTACAGTATAACTAATACATACATTATGAGTTTGTATGTTTTATATAATTGTAATGTTAATTTATATAAATAACATTTTAAGTACAATTGCACCTACATGTTTCAAAAGTACTTAGATAGTACCTACCTAAGTATGTACCTAGACTGTTTATGGCCTACCATCAATAAATCAATATAAAAATTAACAATATTGTTTTTTTTCTCTAAACTGCTTTCCCTAGCAACTGTATAAAAAATAACATATGTGTCTATGTTCATTTTCCCTATACTTATATACATTTATATTGTTAAATCATTCATTTATTATTACAAATAATTAAGTTTTTTCATGTCCCTAATACAAAATATTTCCCAACTTTACAATTCTGTTCGCATCTGTACTACAACTATCATTATAATACCAGTAAGTGTGAAAGGGTAGCTTGAAGTATCGTGGGGCCGCTTTTTAATGTCCATCCGAATATGGTCGGTTAATCTATCAAAAGATGTCGATTGTGGTTTTTAATCATAACATCTAAACTAATGGGTATATTTACCTGATTTTATGCATACGTATTCTTAATAAAGGGCACTAATTATTGTTGAAACGTATAATGTGCCAGCTTACAGAAAACTAGTGTTTCCGGGTTGTAACTAATTTAATTGAAGATAACCTCAAAATAAGAGGAAAATCATTAAAATCTCTCCAATATTAGGTACTTGGAAGGTGAAACTTTGCAGGATCGTGTGATTAAATAACAGGTACCAGCCAACATAAACGTGAAAATCGTAGCTTTCAACGTCCGAGAGATATAGCCGTTTAATTAGTTTTTGGAAATAACGTAATAACTCCTGAACCGTGCTAGTTATGCTAATGTAGTATATGGCACAAATAGGCACAAATTATGCTCTATCCGTATACAAAAAATCATGACTTCACGTCCAGCTGTTTCCGATATATAGCAATCGCCTGAACGTTCGCCCAGCAAAAACTGAAAGATCTCTGAAACCTTATGACGCACAAATTTTATTTTTACGGCACAAATAGGCACAAATATAAGCTATATTTCTGCATATTTTATATTCAGCTAGGCCCATTAATTAAAAATTTTTTTGCTGGGCGAACGTTCGTGCAGCAGAATTTTAATTGATGGTTTTTCTTAAATAACTCAGAAGCTGTTGGTGGCACAAATTTTAAATTTCGGGCACATTTACACGGGACTGGGCACTAATTATCTGTATCATTTAATTCTTGAAAAGCGACACTTTTTTTTTTTTTTTGCTGGGCGAACGCACACAGGGATGCATGGACTAAATGACACTGAAACACTCTTCAGTTTTATAAAATAGTATAGAAGCATAGACACGAATTACGTAGAGTATACATATAACAGATTTATTTTTTGTACTCTTAGGCTACGCCAGAATGTATTGGTCGGTAAAATGCAATCTAGAAATCCTTACTAATATTATAAAAGCGAAAGTGAGTTTGTTTGTTTGTTGCGTCTTCTTTAATCCTTATTAATATTGTTAAGTCTTCACGCCTAAATGGCTAAACCGATTTTGATGAATTTTGTACAGAGATTGTTGGGACCCTGGAGACGGACATAAGCAATTTAAAAAAAAAAGTGAAATGAGGGAGAAAGAGGGAAGAAAAGGGAAAACTTAGCATTGCTATTACAATAAATAAGGCGCAAAGGCAAAATCTACAGGTAGCAGGTACCTGCAAATCACGAAAGGGGAACTGTGTTACCCCGAATTTAACGCGAGCGAAACCGCGGGCAAAGCTAGTCATTTATATAAATTAATCCTTTTTGTGGAAATATTTGTATTTTCGACTCAAAGATTCTTTGAGTATCAACGAGTAATTCTAATTCAATTTTGTATCTGGGTAGAAGATCACTCGTTAGTTTTTCTCTGTAATTTTTTGGGTCACACATCATTCGTGTCATCATGACAATTTGTCTATTGCCTACTGGACGGACAATACCCCCAAAACGGAAGATTCCCATCAGTGGGACACTAGGTTGGTGACCGCTGGATATCTAGTCACGCTATTATTCGTGCCAACTTCTGCCTAGAAAACATTGTTCTAATTACTGAAGGTTTTTTTTGCGGAGTTACAAACCTCTAAATAGGCTAGAAGAAATTTGGTATTTAAATCAGTTCTAACTAGACGATAATTTATCTGATGTTCACTAAATTGATGGCACACTACAATGATTTAGTTAGTAAATAGTCATCAATTATGTCTATGTCGTTTAACAAAAGAGTGACAATCGACATTATTACGGTTATCGATGTCAACATGACGTATCGAATGCTAGGTCACATTTGACGTCAGATCATTTTCGTTGGATTGTCACCCGAGGTCATGTGATTATATTATTGATCTCATTGTATGACGAAGATCTTTGTAAGAAGTTTACTAATTAAGCTATGGACTTAATAAGTGGGTACAATAGGACGTGCATTCTTTATTTAAAGAAAACATCTTCCGTATTGTAAGTTCGTTAACATACAGAAGTATTTCTGTATGCAGAGCCGGAACATTGACTCAACAGCGTCAATCAAACCGTTTTTGGTAAAACCCAATACAGTTTAGCTGTCACCCTTTTGAGGGGCGAAAACGTGTAAAACACGCGATGTCTCTCTCATATACGCCACAACGCAGCTGTTGCACAAACGCACGCCTGTAATAATTAGTTCTTATGTCCCCAGGTGAACTGTTAAATGAACTACAGTTCTATCTGTTTTTCTGGTTATATGTGTCTGGCTTGCGTCACGCTGATGCAAAGATGAAGCGGCAGCTACTCTGCGTAGCAGCATCTACGCTTCGTTAGCATCCACGCAGGGGCCTTAGTCTGCTATTACAATAGTGTCAGAATGGTCGATCACTGATCGCATAATGGTTGATTTTGACAAGTTTAGTATGTAGCAGATTACCAAAATTGACAAAATTTACCATTATGCGATCAGTGTTCGACCATTTTGACACTATTGTAATAGCAGACTAAGGCCCCTGAATCAACGTCAAAAATGTGAAGACTTCTAAATGTCTCTCAAACTAAAGTATCTTCATCAAACCATAACAATCCTTAAAAAGGTTTCGATTAAAACGAATACATTAATCCGCTATAGAAATGCGTTTAGAATCTTGAACGTTGGCGTTTATGGTATAAAATCCGTTTTATTGATCCTCGTTTTAATAATCCGAATATTTATGATTTATAATAATGATGAATTATTGTGGATTTGAATAGGATTGGAATTATGATATAGGATAAGATATATTTATTGATGATTAGCTGTGAATTTAAGTATTTTTAGTAGATACTGACGGTACTACAGTTAAACTTGACTTTTGCAACAATCAGGATCTATTAACAAGACGAAAGAAACATAATCTGAATGACAAAAAACACCAATAGAATAAAAAAAGGATGCACTTAGTTGGAGATCTAGATAATATTCATTTGTGTAGTTCGTAATATTAGCAGTTACAAACGTAACGCATACCTTTATTTTTTACTTTACCTTTATAATTAAATCACTTAATTTTGCAAGGAATGTGGTTGAAACGACTTTCCATGCATTCTACAAGATCTCGACTTATATTTTATTGAGCAGACTAAATACCTGATATCTTTCGTCCTTTTCTTAACAAGGACGAATGAGAGAAACGATGTACAAAAAGTGTGTCAATTAAAGATGAATAAAGAAAACTTGCGTTCTTATCATTTAAAAAAGAACAGTTAAGAACGATGCCTTTAGTCGCAACTGGTGGCGATGTAAATGAAAAGGAAATGTTTGAACAATTGTGAAATGTCGACCAGTTTAACTAGTGTGGAATTTTTCCGTTCGACTTGTGTTCGTATTTTTAGATTTACAACCAGTACTGTGACTTTTACTGTTGGGTGAAAAAAGGTTGGATCTTTTTAAAAACTTTTTCTTTTCAAACATAACTGAATAGTAAGACTTGTGTCTATTAAAATTGCAGTTTTGCACTCATTAGTAAGATAGTTAGTCATTGTTAGTGTAGTAGTTATATAATTACCAATTAAGTAAAGGAAAACACGTTTTAATTTTAAAAATAAATTTAAAATTACTTGAGGTTTGAGGAAAACAAACTTTAATTGTTTTGTACCTAAGAACGCTGTTATTAATAAACCACTGATACAATATATTTTTTGTGTTCGTACATTTAACGTTAATTTAATGTTAAGTTACAATAAATACCGTGGAAGAATTCATTCATAAATATTTCCATCATCTATCAAATAATCAACAAACCCTAACTAACAACAAAATACCAATAATAAACTGCTGGTTATTAAAGAACTGACATAAGACTTATAGGTCACGTGTAGAATAATATTATCAATTTGATAACCCGACTATCTTGTGTATCTATTTCTTTCGAAACATAAAAATATCATTACAATCTAACCAAAAATTATATAAATTTTTGGATTCTTCTCAACCCAAACACGGGTTACTAAGGTTGGTTTGGCTTATGAAAGCCACAATTTGACAAAACCCATTATCATTGATAAATGGGGCCTAAAACAATCAACAACCGATGACTGACAAATATGATGAAAATTATACAAATAACAACCGAACATCTGCCAAAGCTTAAAGTAAAAATAAAATAAAAGTCAGAACAACTAACTGAACGCAGTCAGTTGGTAATGTCCAAGAGGCTGGCTGCGTTGCCACATTTGTATGGCAACGCTTGTTGTTTGGCCCAATAAAAAGCCAGCTCTTTGATGATGAAAGATGATGATGATGAAACGAATATCATAATTGTAAAAACAAATAATTCATTAAAACCTTCATCATGAGTATACACAAAAATATCAACGCTATCAGTTATTATGAACGCTATATTTCTTAAATGTTATCGTGGGTTCAAAACCTCTGGCTATGCACGTTTTATGTCAGATAAAACAAGATTTAATAAAAAAACTTCAATGAGATTTTAATACATCGAACTTTTATTTTTTGTAATAAAAGTTGGTGCTCATCTTCTACGGCATTTGAGTTTGCATTATTTATAGGAACAACAGGTTATTCAACAGGTCTATTCTGAACAGAAATTTTTCCGTTCGCTATACATACTTAATATTTTTTACAAATAGACCGATGCATAAAACATAAAATACCTGCAAAATTACCGAAACACTTGGAGTGTTTTAAAATAAAAAAAAACCAACCAAGTGCGAGCCAGATTCGTGCACTGTGGGTTCCGTATAAACTTGCGACATAAACGGCCATATTTGTTGACTGCATAGAATGCAGGTTGTTTGTCTCTTTGTTTTACTTGAAGGTTGTTTTTCTTTTGGTTTTTTCCTATAGGTTTAGATTTGAGTATGTGGTTTTAATTTCAACTCGATATTTCCACGCGTTTCCAAGATAAAAGGTTTTGACAGACAGACAGACGGGCAACCAAGTGATCCTATAATTAATTCGTTTTTTTCCTTTTGAGATACGCTACACTAAAAAGGAACAGAATTTTATCAGGTGTCTAATAAAATATTTTATTAACTCTTCAATTAATTTATGATACATTGACGTATCTACTCAGTTTTTAAAAATACTGTGTATATTATCTATCTGCACAATTTCAGGTATTTAATAAATACCGAAATATTAAGATTAACATCAACACAGTTAGATAGTAAGATACGTAAATGCAATTCAGCATTTTATTAACCAGATAAATAGTAAGGACAAGTTGAAGCACTAAATATTTTGATATAGACAAAACAGATAAGGTACAGGCTGTAAATAGAATTTACAAGTCTTAAAGCATACCTGGAACCTCTACAATGAACCTGCGATGAGGAAATAATAGAATTAAAATAAAACAGGTTTTGTATTTGCTAATTTGTCAACACAAGATGTGCTTCGCGTAGTTTTGCTAATTAAATGTCCGATGATACTTGAATATATCTAAGTGATCCACAAATCGATCATCAGCGATGTTTGTTTAACAATGATTTTGGTTTGTTTGGTTTTCACACGCAGCTCCTAAAGACGTAATTCACTATCTATAGTCTTTGTATACATACAGTGGTGTTATCCGGTTTGAAGAATTAAATAATGTGATACAACAGGTTATGTCACGAAAAACAAACAGCACTTACCTACCTACTGTTTTAAAACAGACTGTTTACGGTTTAGTACCTATTCACCGAAAAACACCCGGAAATAATTATATGTCTGCGCACAATTAACTGAATTAATCTTAATGAGAAATCAGTGAATAGCTTTTAAATATCTGTATAACAATAAATATTTCCATCCGTCTATCGGCGGTCTGTAATTTAATAAAAATGAATGCCCTTTTACACCCTATAGAATTTGGCGCCAAACATCACAATGTTTATTCTCAAAGGCTCCGATTTTTTTTCCTGTATCTCACGTTAGGGTCGGTGCTTCCCAGAATTAGCGCCATAGATATTGGTTTGGGGTGAAACTTTTTTTAAAGATAATATTTCATGGCTATGAATGAGCGGGCGGCGCTTCTATTTATTTGTCAGAAGGCACGCTCCACCACACCGCACTGACCTTTTTTTTCTCTTTATTCTATATTAAGTTAAGGGGAATACAGATACATGTGTTCATTTTAAATTAAGCATTTTTATTGTAGAGCTACTGACATAATTTTTACAATCATTGTCAAGGCCTATAGTTTGGCAACTAAACCTATAACTTTTGAGTGGCGCCACATTCATAATATCATAATAAAAAGTCGAATTACGATTTAAAATAGCGGACTTTATATTTGGCGACATGTGACATTAGTAATGTCACGGTCAAAGCGATCATGATTATATCAATTGGTGAATGATCTTTGTAAACGAAGTTGAATGGAATTGCTAATTAAATCTTAAGTGATTTAGCAGAATTGCTCGTTTAGATACTTCCTGATACAATAGTTGGGTTGAAGTAGTATCGATCTATAAAATAATTATGAAACACGTATATTTAAGCACCCATTTTTAATTTTTCTCTTATTATAATTACATTGCGTTTGTTCCTTCAAGAAACTAGGGTAACTTGTGATGTTCCGAGGTGACATCCCACATAAACGTTTCAATCACTTAGCATGAATAATTAATTAAAAGTTGGCTCAGTGTCTTTAAAACATAGTCTACATTCTAAATATATGAAGTATTTTAAAATGTAGGTCTAGGTTCACACTGTAGAGCCTAGACGAATTAACGGTATTGAAATAACTAGCTAACTATAAAACTTTACGGTACAAGGTAGGTTCGCTAATTTAATGCTACGTTGTTAATATTAGAGAGGAGAACTTAACCGTGTTACTCATATTCAGCCAGTCAATATAGTTTTCCTCGTCCAAGTACCTTTTTGAACTTCCCGAATTTAAGTTATTTAACTCGATTTTTATACATTATAGGTCTTTAGGTAAATGTAGTGGAAACTTATAAACTGTTAAATTAAAGATAAAATTAATTATGTGTTAAAATGAATAAACTGAAAAATTTATACTTACAATAAAACAAATATCCTACTTACATACATTTTACATTAAGTATATATGTACTATGAAAATGCTATAGCGACAGGATAAAGTACATTACTCCGCACTTTTGGATGAGAAACCCCAGCATTTTTTACTATGTCAGTAAAGTACTGAAAACGATCATTTGAGCCACTAAAGTGATATAATTACTGTTTAATTACACCTTTTTTTTTGGAAATCCCAAGTTCTACACAAAACGTTGTTTTATTACGACTCTGTCACAACAAAATCAGTGTCCATGATTTGCAAGATTTAATAATTACGCTCCATCATGTAATTCGATGGTTTAATTTTTAATGTCACGTCTATTTTCTTCAAAAGGTTAACACGTTCGCTGCATTACGAGATCTATCAGATCTCTTGCAGGACTTTTCTATTGTGCGTTGAATAAAATCGTGTTGTTTCACTCCTTGCGGGAGGATCTAACTTGTAAAGTTCTTTATGTATGAGTAAGACAAATATACATATTTGCTTTCTACTTAAAACTGAATTTAAAGACATAAAAAAATAAATTAGAGATGGATTAGGTCCCTAACGCACAGTACTATAATTATTTTCATTTCTTGCCTTAGGAGATATGTCGATACTCGTGGAATCATAGGCCTCGTAGACGCAAGAGAGGAAGGGAGGGCGGCGCGGGCGCTCCGTGACTCGTCTTAGTGTTGTCCTAGTATCGACGCGCGCACGTTTTGGCAATAACAGTCGCGTATATACGTCGTGTACGTGTTGATAACTTTTTATTAACAATGAGTGATTTTAGAAGAAAAAAGTGTAGAAAATCTATTTGTTTTGGTGAGGTTGCCAACGAAAAATCAAAACCGGATTATAACGCTACATCGTCCAGTAAAATAAAAAAATTGGATAATATTCAAATTTGCCCCCCATTGGCTAATAATGACAGTGATTCAGATTTTGATTGATTGAATTTTTTATTTATTTATTAAAGACAATTAATTCCCCGCACTAGGAATTAATCCTGTTTTTGTTTTATATTGATTTGTTGTGATTGATTATATTGAAATAAGAATTGAATATAAAATTTAATAAAACTTTTTCAATCGACAACTGAGATATTATTTTATTCCCATCACTACTTACTACACATATTGAACTATCTTCGGTTGCGGTACGAGATACAATCGATACCTAATTTTTTTTTGGTATTTGTAGTTTATTCAAATGTCATAACTGCGTGCGAACCTAGCAAAATATAGAGCAATAGGCTATCTTTCACCCACATAAACTTTAAAATATATGTCATTGGTTTTCTCGAAGATATAAGTTATTTTCAAAACTGTATTTTTAGGAGACTGATTAGGTCTCAAACGCACCAAAGGGCAGATTAGTTTCGAGATCTTTTAGGTCTCCAAAGCACCAGCTGAAAGTTCTTTGAAAATGATGGCGCAGTGAACGTGTTAAGGAGACGGATACCATAGGTGGTATGGTACACCCGAATTTCGACTGTATATTTTGGTTAAGTCTCATCCACATGTTATCAGGGGCGATATAAAAGATTTAGTTTTTAGGGTGTCGCACCTCAAAAGGTAAAAACGGAACCCTTATCACTTTGTTGTCCGTTTGTCTGTCTGTCAAGAGACTTTATCTCGAACGCATGGAAGTATCGAGTTTAAATTAAAAATATATACTCAAGTATACGACATACCTACTTTGTGGAGTGAAAAAATCAAACGCAGTCAAAAGCTATGGCTGTTTATGCCACAAGTTTGTACGGAACCGTCTCGTCGCGTCGGTGCGCGAGTCTGACTCGCACTTGGCCATTTTTTGAGTAGGTTTCGTTAAATACAAACGTCGTGAAAAACCTTTAATTGTTCTCTTTTTAAACGTCTGGCCGAAAAGGGAGTGTTATATTTTTAGGGTTCGTGTACGTATGTTTGTGTGTGTTCTTTATTTATTTTTTTACTAATTCGTTGGATATTTCTCCACCAAGTAAGCAAGTACAATGACACACAAATAATGTGTTTGCCATATGGGCACAGAACAGATGACAGATAGCTTGTATCGTAAGCAGCGAGTCTTATCAACGCGTTTTTTTTTGTGGTAATTACCGCGCAATTGTCACCGTATTCTACAAAAATAGCAGACAATTTAAGTAATGAATGGCCTAAAATGGGTTTTTTAGACAGCCTATTTTACTAATAGTCGTCTAGCACACATTTGTCTGAAACGTATTTAAAAAAAAACGAATGTTTCTACTTCAGACCAAAGGTTTTTTGAGATTTCAAATTCGAATGATAAGTATTAGATATGGGAATGTATTTATATTTTACCTTATAAAAATGTCACATCGAACCGATTAGATTTATCTATAAGTTTGCGGTGTTTTTAAACCTGAGTCACGAATACATACGCATTTTATGTATGCAATAAAATCCGTAAATAGTCTGATTGCAGTCCTTTAGTAGTAGCAGTAAGTAGTTATTACTTCGATTTGATGCGTGTGGGCTGTAAATAGTCGGAGGAACAGTTAAATAGTTCAAATTGGACATTGGTATTGATTCGATAGAAGATGCATCACAAAATACCGGTGTTTCTGTAGGAGTAAGACACTAGATTGCCGTCATCCCGTCAGGGCCACTCTCTGCCGCAGCTGCGGGTTGGTTTGAAAGAGACCCCCAGAACACAAATGGCAAAAGCAGGAATATGGATCGGTTTTTGAGATGGTTTTTAGGGAAAAGTTAATTGATTTCCCATCCGAAAAGAGATCCGACACTAGATTACTAGACTACTACTAGGTTTTAGTATTTTTTACTTTATATTTAGCGAGAAAAGCTCGTGGTAGAGTTAACCATTGCCAGACTGTATTTGGGCCTCAATTACAAGCTTTTGTGTAAGATTGCAAATCGATGCGTTGTAAAGTCTATTGTGGTAGTTTGTGGCCATTAGACTATACCTATTTGCAAATAAATGTGTTTGGTCTAGAATTAAGAAATGAGATCATCCGACTTAGACCGCATGCAATGGACCAAGTGTCCGTACATTTAATACGTAAACATGATGGGTAACATCCTGAATATTTGTGGGTTTTCCGCAAAATGATCACTGGACCATGCATGGCCAAGCAGAATAAAAAAACATTTTTTTTTAGATTCTTTTTACGTACTAGATTTTAACGAGTTGTTGTTTTGGATCTGTTGCCGGTTAATGGCAATAGGATCGCCCCGTATTACATGAGGCTTAGACATAATTGGCAAAATGTGGGTGTACATCTCTGCCTAACCCTGCGATTACAGGCGTGAGGTTATGAGTTCTCGTAGTGTAGCTGAATATCATAGTTTTCGCTTAAAACTCCTTGAAAATAATAAAATGAGTGCAAATAAACCGTGAATCAGTTTCAAAATCATGCTTATCTTTTTAGGGCATTTTATTATCTTAACTCAAGCAAACAGTCAGTTACTTACTCATACATCAAGACTAATATTTTAAATGATGTACAAATAAAAAAAACAAAAAATTCAATGAAAACACGATGTGGTGGTATTTTTGAATCTTAATTTGGACATCAAGGCATTCAGTTGGTTCACTTTATTGTAATACTAGCTTCCGCCCGCGGCTTCGCCCGCGTAGAATTTGGGGTAACACAGTGCCTCTTGCGCCTTATTGATTTGTAATAGCAACGCTAAGTTTTCCCTTTTCTTCCCTCTTTCCCCCTCAAATCCCACTTTTTTTAAATAAAAAATAGCCTATGTCCGTCTCCTGGTTCCCAACTATCTCTGTACCAAAATTCATCAAAATCGGTTAAGCCATTAAAGCGTGAAGAGGTAACAAACAAACAAACAAACAAATAAACAAACAAACAAACTCACTTTCGCTTTTATAATATTAGTAAGGATTTAAAGTGAATATCCTCAATTATATTATTAACATGTGTAAGTTATACTGTATAAACCACAAACAAGCGACTGGCATTGAGTACGGCGCCACCTGTATGTACCTACCCTTATGTCATAAAAGCATTAAATACGGCTTCACTTTTTAGAAACGACGCTGATCCGTTCTTGAATTTATTTCTCTACCATGATTCATATTTGCTAATAATTAATATAATGTATAAAACAATATAATGTTATTTATGTTAAAACATGTGTCTTTCGTCACTATAGGTCGAGTCGGGTCGTGCCCACCAACTTTGTAACGTCGCGGTTTAGCGCAAAAAAACTAGTTTTTGTTTTATTCAAGGTCGCGTTCGCTGTACCAGTAGATTTATAATCTTTGGCACCCGTCGAACAATGTTATAATGACTGACCACGAGCTGGTTATAAAAGGATGTAAAATGTTTAAAGAAATAAATGGTCTTTCCTGTTTTGTAACCGTGACTTTAGACCGAGGTATAAAAAAAACACGGATATTATTTTAAATCCCATGTGAACAAAAGTCAGTCTTGAACTGAGAATTTTAAAATTATTTGGAAATAAAATGAATAGAAGACAATTTTAGAAAACAGTCATTACGTGCAAAGCCTAAAAAGTCGGCAACTACTTTTATAATGAAACAATGCCAAAAAGATTACATGAAGTTTCATCTCTTTCCTCTAATTGTATTATTTTCCTAAAAATGAACATAACGAATGCATTTTTGTTGGGTAAATCAACAATAGAGACAATGGCGTTAAAACTTTCTCTGTTTTCAGGCTTCCATTAGAAAAGTTCGTTGACTTGTTGGATAACTGCAAAGTTCAATTGCATCTTTTAATTAACTAAGTTGTTTTTAGAAAAGGTAAGTCGTAAGACAACTTGAAGATTAAATTTTACGTGTTATTTATTTATTTTGTTTTGAAACTCCGTGATTTATAATGATTAAACCATGCCCCTTATAGATGTGCTCGAAGCTCTACTTAGACCTAAAGAGCAAGCAAAAGAACTTGGTGGCTGCAGCATAGTAAATGTTGTTTATTCCTGCACAAGTGAAGGATGCAATTATTAATTTAGAAACGTTATTGTTCCGAACACTAGTTTCCAATATAACATATCTACGTTTTATACATGGATGTTATTAAAATTCAAACATGGTAATTTAAATATTGTACAATTCGAAATTTGTTTAAGTTTGGCTTTTCCCTAAAACATAGATTCTATTGTTACAGCTTTTTGTACTTCAATACCATAGTCAATAATATCCATAAAGTAGTCTTACTCCTTCTTCTTTTTTTCCATTTTTTGGATCGTGTTGTTTTAAAATACTGTTACTATTCCTTCTTTACTAACATTGGAATAACGTGACTGGGTAATTTTTAATCACTTCTTTAAAGTGAACAAACTCATTAACTATGTGCGTTTAGATCATGCACAATCCAATCGACATTTATTTTCTTTATATGGTTAATTAAGATAATAAATTATATTGTGCTCTTATTTTCTGTACTAAGTGCAAGTACATACCTACTGTTTTATTTACTTATTGGGGACAATCTTGTTTGCGGAACTTAATTAACAAAGTAAATAGCATATCAATTATAAAGTATGAAGTCAGTGTTTTATTTTTATACAATGGCAGCCTGTTTAAAAGTTAAAAAAAGTTTATATACGTTTCTTGATAGAAAAACACGTCAGCTTATGTTTATGTACCGGATTTTTGATTGCGAAAACAATAGCCCATTACATTTAATGAATGTAAATGATCTACATTTCGGTAGTGACATAAGATTTGACATCCAGATTTTTGTGCTATTTGGCAGATCTCCCATTTATTTATGAGCGAAATAAATAGTGAACTTCAAAAAATATGAAGTTGTATATATTTTTTACACTAAATTGTGTGACAACATAACCTTATTCATATGTTTAAGCAATTTTTATAACATTCTCCTGTAATATGAGAATGCAGCTTAGAATATAGGTGTGAACGCACCGTGAACCAAAAATAGTTACGGCCGCGCATCCTAGCGTTCTTGTGTTAAAAATAAAGCTGTGACTAGACTAGCCTTACGAGATGTCACTCACCTATGGTCACGTGAATCAGGATACGAAAGCGCACAATTTCACACCAATATACTCCAATCTTTAAATGGACCTTGACAAATTCGAATTATTTGGAATGCTCCGTAACGCCGGCTAGTTTACATCCATACGAACGCGTCCAAACACTCACTCCCGCGCTTTTCAGTTTATTTTTTAAACACGTCAAGATTATGAAACTGGAATGAAATTCCTTTGGCACATTGGTTTTAATTTCTTTTTTTTATTTATTGATGTCCGCAATTTATTATCGAACGCGTTGACGCGTGCCTCCGTCACCGGTTGCGAGTACACTAAACGGCGGCGCCCGCTCGCAGCCATGTTTAAAAGCACACGCCAGTTTAGTTCAGAAAAAAAGAATAGGATTTCAGCGTGTAGCTCCACATTGTTTACAGAAAGCGGTGATAGGTTATGTTTACAGATTTTGGTGATTATCTTCTTCACAAAATAGTTAAGTACTTCATTAAAAACGAAACCCTTTGAAAAAAAATAAGTTTAATCTTTCTAATTTCAAAATTTTGAGCTATGCGGGTCGGCAAAACTTTGGTATCCTTATCGCGTTGACCTTGATTTCATACTTAGTACGAAATAATGAATAGTGTCCTGTGTTATATATAATGTTAACTTTAGATAGTGGGTTATGGGTACATTCCGATAGTGAATTCAACCAACATTTGTTTTTATTTATTTTTCTAATGACTTCTCCCGCTCGGGTTCCCTCTATCTGGCAGAAACTTGATGCTCCGAAATTTATTTGGCATAACACACTTAGCATAATTTTCTTTAAACGAACATTTTAAAGGCATAAAATTTATTTGGTATAATTATCGTTTGGCATAATGTTTAAAACTTCGAATTAACAATGGCATACCTTTAAGATGGCAGAATTACATTTAGTATAATTACGATTCGCAGAGTTCAAATTTCGCATAATATATTGTTTGGTATAATTTGATTTGGCATACTATGCAGACGGCAGTAATGGCTAGGTTAGGTTAGGTTAAAACTGTGACCTCCTACGTACGAGCCGAGCGAGCGATGCGAGCGGTGCCGCGGCAGCGGCCGGCGAGTGGCAGAAACGACTTGCGTTAATAGAAAAAAGAGACTGTTTTAAGTCGGTTACCCGGAACTGAACTATTTAGATTAGGATACCTAATTACTTATTGAATTCAATGACATTATCTCAAATTCAATTAAACAATAATTAAAATAAATGACATTATTTTAAAGAAATAATTAATCAAAATAAATGACAACTTATAATGACAAAGATGACCCTAACTATAAACTTTCTACGATATGACAATTCTGCCGTTTAATGATCATCGATATAAAATATATTATGCCAAAAGACGATTCTGACTGTGAACTTTCTGCGATATGATGTTTCTACTTTTTAAATATTATGGATATGAAGTTTATGCCTAGAGATGATTCTGACTTACAAAATTATGAGTTTAGAATGTATGATAAATGAGTGTCTGCTAAACTATTTTCTGTGAAGTGAAGTTTATGCCATCCGTTGTTATGCAAAATAAAATTATGACATAAAAAGTTCTGCTATAAAGGGTGGACCCAATACGGGTTCCCTCTATCTGGCAGAATCTCGATGCTCCGAAATTTATTTGGCATAACACACTTAGCATAATTTTCTTTAAACGAACATTTTAAAGGCATAAAAATTATTTGGCATAATTATCGTTTGGCATAATGTTTAAAACTTCGAATTAACAATGGCATACTTTTAAGATGGCAGAATTACATTTAGTATAATTACGATACGCAGAGTTCAAATTTCGCATAACATATTATTTGGTATAATTTCACTTGGCATACTATGCAGACGGCAGTAATGGGTAGGTTAGGTTAGGTTAAAACTGTGACCTCCTACGCCAGAAACGACTTGCGTTAATAGAAAAAAGGGATTGTTTTAAGTAGGTTACCCAGAACTGAACTATTTAGATTAGGATACCTAATTACTTATTGAATTCAATGACATTACCTCAAATTCAATTAAACAATAACTAAAATAAATGACATTATTTTAAAGAAATAATTCATCAAAATAAATGACAACTTATAATGACAAAGATGACCCTAACTATAAACTTTCTACGATATGACAATTCTGCCGTTTAATGATCATCGATATAAAATATATTATGCCAAAAGACGATTCTAACTGTGAACTTTCTGCGATATGATGTTTCTACTTTTTAAATATTATGGATATGAAGTTTATGCCTAGAGATGATTCTGACTTACAAAATAAATTATGAGTTTAGAATGTATAATAAATGAGTGTCTGCTAAACTATATGCGAAGTGAAGTTTATGCCATCCGTTGTTATGCAAAATAAAATTATGACATAAAAAGTTCTGCTATAAAGGGTGGACCCTATAAATACGATGTACAAAAATACAAAATATTAATGTTTTAGAGGGTACTTATCTATATTATATAACAACTAGAGGAAAATATTAAGTATTAGTGGTTTTCGTTATCGGCCCGGAACTTTATATAAAGTTACAAAAAGCATAAAGGACGCAATGCAAGCAAGGCTACAGAAACTTCTAAAAGTAATTTGTGTTACATTCTGGTCATAAGTATGCGGTTTATAAGTAGAATACAGGGTCGACTTCCAAGTGGGCGTATGTGGCCAAATCCGAAACTATGAGGAATAGCGAAAAATACTCTTAATTTACTTTTAGATTTCGGTGGTATAAAATCAGTACCTAAATCAAACAAAAAAACCGACTTCCATCTTTAACTAATGTTTTTTTTTCGAATTTTCCATCTTTCAATTTAAAATCAGTTTTTTTTCACATGCACATATCTGTAATGAAAATCCTGTATAAGCGCTTCCGCTCGTCACAGATATTATCTAAAATGTCGTGATGGACCAGAGATTTAGGCTTCGCCCTACGATACGCGCCCTTGTTACTTGTACTTCCCCTGATTTGAACGAAATTAAGGGAAGTACCAAAATGCAGTTTTATAAGTTTATCTTGGTCAACACTGACATTGGTGAAGGAAAACATGAGTAAACCTGGACTTATAATTAACAATTTTGCCTAGTTTTTCCCACTGCCATGGCCACAAGGCCTGCCCCATTCCTATCCAACTCCCTCGGTAGTTTTCCTGCTCTGGCCAATCCGGGAGGCAGGGTTTTTTCAGGGCCTTCCTCGGAGACGATGATCGTCTTCAGCCACCCACTGTGTGACGATTTTGGCCCCTGTGTCCTGACCCATTCTTATGTTAGGGTGGAGCGGGGGGAGTGCCAGACTTTTACTAACTTACACCCATCGATGTTCCTTCTTTTGCCCTTTGTGTCCACGGTATCTCTTTCGAACATCCCGCAACCTCGATAGGTACTGGCCCTGGCGGGCGCCTCTGCTGACATCTTGTTGAAGCGCAAACATACCTACGTTCATCATCATTAACCTACTTTTTTTTAGAACCTTCTCCTGACTAAAATAAACACAACAAATATGAATTTGGTCCAGCCGTTGACGCGTGATGCCGTCACCAAGGGAAATAGGATTTCAGTTGTAAATACTGGTAAAAATATATAGATGTACTAGCTGTGCCCAGCGATTTTACCCGCTGCTCACTTAGGGGTCTGAAAATAGATGTTGGCCGATTTTCAGACCTACCCGATATGTACACAAAATTTCGTTTAAATCGGTCCAGCCGTTTCGGAGGAGTATGGGCACGAAAACTGTGACACGAGAATTTTATATATTAGACTAGCTGTGCCCAGCGGTTTCACACGCTGCTTATTTAGGGGTCTGAAAAATAGATGTTGGCCGATTCTCAGACCTACCCGATATGTACACAAAATTTCGTTTAAATCGATCCAGCCGTTTCGGAGGAGTATGGGAACGAAAACTGTGACACGAGAATTTTATATATTAGACTAGCTGTGCCCAGTGGTTTCACCCGCTGCTCACTTAGGGCTATGAAAAATAGATGTTGGCCGATTCTCAGACCTACTCGATATGTACACAAAATTTCGTTTAAATCGGTCTAGCCGTTTCGGAGGAGTATGGGAACGAAAACTGTGACACGAGAATTTAAATATTAGATTATTTGAGCAAACGCTCTACATTATCCCACTTCTAGTCGTTATCTTAGCAGGGGTAACGATTGCCAATGCAATGTGGTAACACATTGAATTGGTCATCGTCACCCCCTTTCAAACTAAAAGTTCTTTAATGAAATCATCCGCCCACTTTCTCGTAAACATTTCGTACTATTATTTACTACAATTCTTCAGCGCTATTATGTAAGTACTATGTCTAAATAGCCTTCGTACACTTCTCGGGTTTTATGACCTGTTGGGCTATTATCGTACGCATGTGCATAATATAAACACTGTTCAGTCTATAGTTAGTGCTTGGCACGTGAAATTAGATCATGCAGGTGTTACGATTACCTCCTACTCCTATGAGACTATTCTTAGAGGGCGACATCGTTGCTTTTTATAGGCTCTAACGGAATTTTAATTGTTTTGCTAAGGATGCATTCTTTCCATTTTGACCTATGGATCCCAGATTTCGTCTTTGACAAACATTTAAAAGTCCAAACTCAACGTGCAATGCAGGGCAGCAAACTAACCGACCATTTTAAGCAATACCACACTGCGCTCCACAAGCATACGTAGACACAAATTACTGACGTTCTCATGCTCAAAAATCCGCTAAACTGAAATGGAACTGGGCTGCCCATGCCTAATGCGCTGTGGGCCAAAGCAGACACTATCTGGAGCCTAGACACAGCCAAAAGGCGCTGCGGGAGACCTCGTAGAAGATGGCGGGACGAGCTGGATAAAACTAACTTACAGTCGTCCACATTGGCTCTGGATCGTTCCAACTGGATGTCATGGGGAGCAGAGTTGGACGCAGTCGAGCAGTAACAGCTAACTAACTAACAGCTAAGGTCGGTTCTAGAACGGAGGCTGTTGAGATTGGCTAAACTTTTTTAAGCTAATGCTGATATGGGCAGACTGCTCCCTTTAAACTTTCGCTTTAAATCTTCCTACATCAATTTCTCTACATTTTGAATGAGCGTTCACATTGATGCATATATTAAGTGTCCTTCGCTTTAAGACGATATTTTACACAGATGTAAACAAAGTTGGATCCTGACAGCACATAGACAGTTTCACTGATGTTCTGTCCAATATTTATCACAACTCCATCTGAACCGAGGATTTTTTAGCCATCAGCTTATATTATTTACCTATCCGACATAATTTTGAAAATTGAGAAATATGATTACTGACGCAGGCTTATGTTATTCTAGTAATAAAGGTGAGAAATAAAATTACCACAAATATGTCGATTGGAGTTGGGTTATTTGGAGCTGAGATGGGATAATATAAATTTCTAGCATTTGCGTATCTGCCATCACCATGTTGTATGTTGTTGTATGTTCTGAGAGTAGAACATATAATGCACAGCTACAAATGTTGCAATACATTTAATAGGAAGTAAATCTAGACCTGGACGTGTTTGTTTTTCTGATCGCGAATTTATTGAAATGGGATTTTAATCTCGGAACCGTTTAAAGTATTTTGTTTCTAGATACTAAATCAATTCATAGCTAGACTTTTACGAGACAGCCTAGACGAAGCAAACTGATTCTGTTTTATCTTCCGATAGACATAATACGTTTTACTCATGAATCAGGAATCAAATGAAACTTTAAACAACGTAAACCACGCGTAAAAATAGATAGATTAAAGTTGTGTGTTTATGTTTAGCCATATAGATATGTTTTTATAACACGATCGGATTCGATAATGGAGCTTTTTTGACCGTTATAGATCTATACTGTTCTATAAAATGAGCAATGAGTATGCCCACATGATCTTGTGGATATGCTCATTTCTCAGTAAAGTCTTAGCTAGTTAGCTCCTTAGGAAAGTAAATATTGAATTCATAAATAAAGAAAAGATTCGAGATGATCATTATGTAATTGAATACGCTTGCTGTTCGAAATATTAAGAGGGACTCCACCACATCCGGCTACCACCGAAAAATCATATTTTGTTATCTGTCAATTCATTTAAAAAAACAAGGGTCTTAGCAAAAATCAGATGTTGCTTTGGTATAGGTTGTATAGCGTAAATAAACGTTTCTATAACGGCCGGGCGCTCTAAGCTAAAATGCTCCTTGCGGTAATTAAATCCCTTCATCTTAGGCCAGCTACTCATCCTGATCTATCGTCATTATGATAACACACATTTTCTTAGAGAAGTACCCAGCGGTTTCACCTGCTGCTCAAGTCCCCTTCTCAAGAGGCACCCTTATACCCTTACCCTTGCCCCTAAGATATGAAAAACAGATAACGATCAATTCTCAGACTTACCGAATGTAGATACATATACAATTTCATAAAAATCGGTCGAGCCGTTTTGGAGGAGCCACTAAAGATGTGACACGATAATTTTATATGTAAAAAAAATAAGTTTTAACTCAAATTATAAAAGACCAAAAGAGTTAAAACACCACGTAAAAAAATGAAGTAATGGGTAATTCAGGGACCTAAGGGACTTTTTTTTGCCGAAAAATAACTTATGCGTGCAAATATTTTTACCACTAAATGTAATATGATTTTATCTGAATACTTATATGCCTGGGATTTTCCACCGTGTTTGCCAATATTTTGCGATAAATGTTGATAAAGATTCAGGAAGACTTCATAACTAATGTATTTGTTAATTGATAATTACATTATTTGTAAATAACTGTCTCTTTATGATGCCATTGAGTTAAGATAACAATGTTGATAAAATTTTAAAGGGTACTTCAATCAGCATGATGATATTATGATAACATCATTTATTAGAGCTTGGAAATGTAATTTCTTTCAAAACATCTCGCAACTCTAAAGTGACTTTGGTTAAATAATCACAGCTGCTCGGGTCGATCTTTAGGTTGCAGTGTGTTTGCCTAGGTAGGTTGGTCTGTCATGACCACCTGTAACACACCGAGTTTCCTCCGTGGTCTCGGCTATCATTAATAGATCCTATGCAATCATAGATAGTCGTTATAGTCATTATCTAAATAGTCTGACAGCAAATTTTACCAAGAAGTATCGTATTACCCATATCGTATTTAACACATACTGCTATTAGACCAGTTTGAACCAAGCTAGTGCTTAATGAACATTCGCTTCCTTATATCAGCAAGTTGTTTGTCAATACGGTAATTGCATGCTCTAATTTAATACAAATAACATGACGTATCGGGGTTTTTACCATTAAAGCCTGTTTGTATCGGAATGCTTGGAATTTCTCCACGTCGTTGGTCCACCATCGGTCATCTAATTAGTAGAGCGTGTACGACGTTTGACGAAACATGACAATTGGCGACTTATTAACAAGTAAGTAAAAACAATTTATTAATAAGTAAGTAGACTTTGCTTGTGAGATATAAAAAAAAAAAACTAATTTACGTAACATAAACTGAATTAATAAACTTAGGCGTCGATGTAACTCATAAAACAATTATGTAGATACATTGCTGTGGGCATCTAAGAGCTGATTTTTATAATCATTAGGTAGCTAACTTTACTTATCTATAAGTAAAAGTTACGACGTTTTGACAGAGTGTCTTTACTAAAACTGACAAAAAAGCCAACTAAACTATTTGTCGAATAAATCTTAACTGGCGATTGTAAAACCGATCCGCAAAATAGGAATATACATTTATAGTTCCATAAATTATTTAAATAATAATGAATTGAATCTAAGTTGAAAGGCAGGTTTTTTTATTTGGAACTCTTTTTGTGAAACTTGTTGAACGCAATAGACCACAAACCTCTAATCTATGCGAATCAGGTATTCATTACTCGTTTATTTTAAGAATCGGTCTATGGGGAGTCCCAAGCCAAACTCAGTGGTGAATAAATATCGTTCTTAATTCATTTTATCAGGAAATCTGAGTTGACTGTCTGACTCAAAAGTTTGCAGTTACTTCAATTAAAATGACTGCCGTCAATTGATTCAATTAGGACAAACAACACTAATCGAATAAAAAGCAACTAAGGTTAGCTTTCACTTGCATATTATAATATTTCAATTGAATTTCTTACGAGAGAAACGATTGGTGAATTGTTTGAAAGATGATATGGCCAGAATAGAGGTGATTAATGAGATGAAAATAAGGATATGGCGGGCAGGAGAAAAATAATTATCTGTATTGGTATTGTCATTTAGTAGGTATACATGATCCAAAACAGGTTGTCCAAAACTGTGTTGTTGAATCAGAAATCTTTTTTGCAGATGGGAAGTCTTCAAATAACTTCCTTTCCTTCCCTAGCGAGGGGGAAGGGTAGACTTGTACTGACTAAACCCACCCATGTTAATTATTTTGCCCTTTATGTTCTTGGGCCGAGGTATCTCTTTCGAACAACTCGCAACCCCGGCACGTGGTGACCGTGGCAGGCCCCTCTACTTTGCTGACTTCTTTTTGAGGCGCACGTGGATCACTAACGCGTCGAAACGGCCTGTCGTCACTAGACGGGCGGACGGTGATCTACCCATTGCTCACCGTCCACAGACCCGCATCTACGGTGCCATTTGGTTCTCACCCTCAAACGAAAAACGAGATCCTTTAACAAAAATATAGGGTCGCTAAAGAATTGGCCATCATTACAATATTCCCAAAACATATGAACCGGACTGATTTAGAAGAACGAAACTGACGCGTCATACGTCAGACACTACATTCTACTAAGTGGGTGTGACTACCTATTTGCATATGACGTACTTTTCCACATCACCTGACATAATAAATAATCAAGCAAGCGGCACACAAAACTAGTTGAACTAGTATTTTTAAAACAATTTTGTTTGAATGTCCTTCAAAGTTTTTTTATACCTGTTGTTAAAACGCAGGATCGTTGATGTCTTTTCTAGAGACAAATTCATTATGTTTCTTCTTATGTGTTTTTGGCCTTTAAACTGTGGTAACTGATTTTTGTTATGTGCGTAAGCTGTGTTGTGATGATAATTGTAGTCTGTTAAATAGATTAGGTATCTGTTAAATAAGACTTTGACGATAAGGCGATGATATCATGAACTGCTGGAAAAAATAAAATCATGGTTTGTATTTCATATTTGACCAAGGAGCCGGAATACGACTTGGTAAAGAAGTAGACATTTTGTCTGCTAATGCCAACACACTGTTATCAGATGAATAAGGACATTCGTAGAAGAGCTTGGAAATCAAAGGAACATGTATGACCTGAATTCCTGGATTGTATTTTGATTATTTTATTTACAAACTTGTATAAATTGCAAAATAATAATATAGTCAAATAAAATAAAAAAAAACCATTTTCGTTTCACCGCAGTAGAGTTATTAAAATTAGTAATTTGAAAAAGAAATGCCGTTTTCCCGTAGTAGGTATTTATTTAAAAAAACGTTTTGCCACTTGGATTCGTTTACAAACATTTAAACTCACATACGCAAACTGCCAGACCTAGAACAACTACCTGTCGTTCACATAAATATTTTTTCCGTGCGGGGATCGAACCCGCGAGACGCGGTGCTGTAGCCAGTCGCTTAACCACTGCGCCGACCGTACCCAATTACTATTTCTACCACATCCCTAGTTTCCTGCGACACTAAAATTAAGTAACAAACTGCCAAAACTTATGTAGTTGATGTAACTGACATGACCAATCAGGCAATTACCATTAACGTTACCTATTGGTATGCGTGTCGTCTGCGTAAGCGCACAGACCTCAGCTCGTGACCGCTCCTATCTGTATTCTATGGACATTATGTTGTTAATAGTGATGCGACCTCTTTGTAGTGCGAAGTTCGAACTTTATGACCATAGTGTTGCTAAGTACGGACATAAAATTGTTTTCCTTGCCTTCCCTGTTGTAGTTCTTTCACTAAACTGTCTTCACAATGTGAGTTGGTCTATCTTTAGTTGTTTATTTATGTAAATAAGGCTGCAATACACACTAGAAACCACCGAGATGAAAGACAAGTACCTAAAAGTACCCAGTGTACTTTCTATTCTTTATAACATGTATTATGCAAATCAATGACTTGAACTAAATGCCTCACTTTAGCCTACTAAATATTTTCGGAAGAAAGAGTACCGTTTTAATATATACCACTAATATATAAAGCTGAAAGTTTGTTTGCTTGAATAATATAATTGAATAATCTCAGGATTTATCACGCTAAGACCAATAGGAGCGGAACACCAATGAAGAATGTTTCAATCCTATACTGCAACGAAACGATTGGATAGATTTATTTGAATGAATTATAATTAAGTACATGAATTCACGGTGATATTAATTCCAACAGTTTGATTTGTGGTTTCAAGTTCTTGGTAGAACCAACTGCGTTGAGATAAAACTACCAGCATTGCATGAAATTCACATTCTTTCTAACAGTTCGGTCTGTATACACAGTTATCGGCTGTATAACGTCAAGCTAAAATAGTTGGGAGCTGAGTGGTAGTGAATCCGCTGAGCACAACTAGTATTTGATAAAACCTCACATGGAAAGTAGACTGAAAAGAAGTAAATTAAATCTTCTGGAGTCTAGACCATCGCCAAATATTAAATATAAAATATTTTAGATCTAATAAGACTTATGAAAATGTGAAGGATTAGTTAGCCTGGTTTGATTACCTATTCTTTTATGTAAAATTGACATAACTATGAGGATTAATAATGGCTGATAATAAATTAATCATTCGTACGGGTATGTTATTAAAATTAATTTTCTGGTTTTCAGTTAATTAAGTTTTATCCTAAAAGAGAACACCATCTTCAGTATTAAATAACGATTTCTGATTGCGGTTTGTAATCTGGTCTAGGTATTTACCCTACACTGACATATAGGTTTATGTGCAATTTAGATAAGTTATTGCACGCGATTTCACTCACAGTCTAGAGAAACTGCATATATCTAGTAGGTAAAAGATTGTTTGTTCGTCTGGCTAAAAAATTCGGTGCGGTAATTCCAAAACGACTCAGCCGCTCATGTTTTTAACAAAGAAATAAAAAGAGTCTTCTTAGCATATCGATAACACGTTCAAACGTGTTTAGCCCAAAACTCAGCCACGCCTACCCCGCTGACAGATGCAGTGCATAGATCATTAAGTGAACAGGTGATCAAGCATGCTGTGCAAGACAGCAGGTAGGCTTTGGTCTGTGGGGAGGGAGACGCCGCATATGCACTTGACATCTGAGCCGTCCATGGACCCCATCTGTGAAGATGGTCTTTGCTACGACCGACTTGAATAAAAGGAATGGGTTTTTAGTTTACCAAAAACTTTTTTAAATAGCTTCACACAGTAAATACTGAAGTAATTCTAAATTTTGCAAAACTTCGACCACAGGTTGATCGTCCCTGCTATAACACGAAACATTTTAGTCGGATATCCGTTATTGTAATTAAAATGCATCATTATTGATGTTACAATAACAACATTGTTTAAATATTGCTGCATGTACGGATATGTGCTTTATTTTGTAAATAATATCATATGTATAGGTGTTTGGTGTTCGGTATTTTATAGTCAAATTGGAACCGAATTTTGACATAACACTGTGCGTTTCTGATATAACTTACGGATATTAATTACTAGCTTTTCCTCACTCGGTTTCACCAGCGTTACCGTAGGTACTGAGCCTATTGTTCAGCCCCATAGAAGGATAGCCACATATGACACTCGCAAAAGACGTGGCTCTCTATTGGTAAAATAATTTAAAAAACGGTTTAGTAGAGCCAGATATAACAACTAACTCACAAACTTAACTGTCGCTGCGCTGCGTGTCTGAAAAAATATTTGTAGGACCTACAGGTAGTTGTTCCGGGTCTGGCTATTTGTGTATGTGAGTTTAAATATTTGTAACTGCACCCATGATACAGGAGTAATACCTATAGTGGGGCAACTTTTTTTTTAATTTATCTTTCTAAACTTTTTGGTTTGATTTGATAAAAGTCATGAAACCTCTACAGTACTCACCCACTTTTAGTTATTCCAACACAACAACATAATTAATCAGTTTATCACGTTGAAATAGTTTTACTTGTAACTTTTCCTCGTCATTATCCCCAACGGCTGCAATTGAGAATTACCGCTGTACCACTTAACGTCAGCATCGGTTTTTAGCGGATACTTACTAATTTTACCGCACCATTTTAGTCTGTATTTTACAGATAACAAATTAAAACTTCATAATATATTCTTAGCGTTTTCCTTTTAGGTTTTCCTGTATATATGAGGGTGAAGCCATTTGATATAATAATTGCTAACCCACTTTAAAATATATTGGTAGATGCTGTAGAGGTTTTATAACGTTTAGCAAACCTTAAATCGTGCAGGCTGTTTTCGTAAAAAAACATAATAGTACGGTACGGAAATAAGAAAGAAACATAACTGAAGTACGAAAAAATCCAAAAGCAAAGGCAAAAATATTGCAGGGCGTCTACTCGAGTCTGTCGGGTTTGTTTTATGAAGCTCAATACTGCTACGTTCACCGGAAAAATACATGATTTTATTTTAGTTGTATGGAAGCTCCTTTAAATATTTATTTTATTCAGTTTTTTAGTACTTCTTGTTATAGCGGCAACAGAAATACATAATTTGCGAAAATTTGAACTGTCTAACTATCACGGTTCATGAGGTACAGCCTGGTGACAGATGGATAAACGACCGGACAGTGGAGTCTCAGAAATATGGTCCCGTTTTACCCTTTAACTTTGGAATCCCAAAAATGGTAGAATAGAATAGGTTTGCATGATATGGACATGTTGCTGTAAAATGATGATAATCCTTACTTCCTTACTAATATAATAAAAGCGAAAGTGAGTTTGTTTGTTTGTTACGTCTTCACGCCTAAATGACTAAACTGATTATGATGCATTTTGGTACAGAGATTGTTGGCTTTGCTATTACAATAAATAAGGTGCAAGGGCAAAAACTACAGGTAGCAGGTACGTGCAAATCAGGAAAGGGGAACTGTGTTACCCCGAATTTAACACGAGCGAGCGAAAAATTGTTTAGTATCTAAAATTTACAGAAACCTCTAATCGGCAGGAATTTGTCAGTACCTACCTAGTATGGATTAGTACCTGGTTGATGATAATAGGGGGCGAGCCAAATGCCATCAACCACTCTTAAACATACCTGGCGAAATATGGGTGTACTATTAAGTACACTGTTGTACTCTGCCTAACCCATCGGAGATTACAGGCGTCATTATAATGAAGTCTAGCTATGTAGACAATTAAACTAAACGTAATAATTAGTTGGTATTACACCAGATAAGGATAATTACCGCAACAGACAACCTATAATTTTAAAAATATTTGAAACTAGTTGTGTCCCGCGGTTTCACGAACCGATTCTCGTTTTGATCGACTCCTAACTGTCCAGAAAAGGGCAATATTAAATAGCTTATCTAACTAGGTTTCCTGAAGAATGGGCCTATTAATTGTTACTAAAAAATATACTGTAGTTGTGGATTCTACATATTGGAGCGTCCAAACAAAACATATCCGTCATCAAATCATGTCGGTTTTGGCCTATCCCTACAGAATATTGATCAAACTTTATCTTATTAAGATTATACATAACCTAACCCTCATAAAATCTAGAATATTGGAGGGAGATAACTTTCAACTATCGAGAGCCTGGAATCCAGTGGTTCAATTGTGTAAAAACCCAAAAAGTTGTGAAAAAAGATCGCGACCTGCTACAGTGAGTTTTGTGTGTCGAGAACAAAATGGAGTTGTGAGTGAGTCGGTGTCAGTGGTACCGAACGCAAAAAAAAACGAATAAGGAAGAGGGTAGATCCTTCTGTCTGCTCATAAACATCAACCCGCATAACTTCAGTTCATCCGTGATCATGGCGTTTGCAACATCGCCGTAATATCTGAAACTCGTAACAAAAAACAAACATGGTAAATATACCGTTTTAAGTTTTAATAAAAACTTGAGATGTGTCAAGTGACACCCGGATGGAGCGAAGTTATTATTTATCATGTACAAAAAACACACTCAACAAAAATAATCGTTGCGACACCACACTGTTTAATGCGAAATAGTAAGATGAAATGAAAATAACTGGCTTGCGTTCTATGAGAGAGAGAGAGAGAGAGAGACAGACAGAGAAAGACGCGCACGCCGCACGGCTTAGGCACAACTATAACAAAAAGTGTCGTTACAACTTTTGGCCTTAATTTTTTCCGTCTAGCAATCTTTTGCAATAAGGAACTTCGTTCCAATAATTAAACCCATCGAGTCTCGACATTTTGTCGACTTACTCAATTTGATGTACAGCATGCTTGGTTGTCGGCTTCTTGAAGGATTGATTCAAACCATGTATATCAATCATCCATTGATGTATTAAAGGATAAAGGAAAAGCAACACGCAACTGTTACCTGTCAAACTTAAGAATCAATCAATAAGGTCATTTTAAAAGTGCGGAACTTGATTTTGGCAACAAAAACAATGCCAAGGCGTAACATATATCATCACATCATCAGTATTCTTACTTAACACATCTCTAGACGTTTCCTTTACAATGTAACCTTAAGGGACCAAGGAAACAATCGTGCGCAGTGCGAAGGAAAAGTATATGACGATAATAAATCTTCTGAGAACATGTCAGAATGTTGTTTGTTTATTTGTTTTCAGGCGTACAATTTACATTGGCAATTTAAGATTTCAGTGTTGATATAAGGAACGGTACATCCATCAGAGCAATTTTTTGAGTTCGTTAGATTAATAATATAGGGATGGGTAATCATTAAATAACTTCCCACGCTCTGGGAAAAAAGTCTGACGGGGACTGTCAGAGTCAGAAAAAAAGTCTGACAGTCCCCGTCAGACTTTTTTACTGACTAAAATCCACACATGTTCCTTCTTTTGCCTTTTGTGTTCTGGTGCCACGGCATCTTTTTCGAACAACCTGCTTTGCTGACATCTCGTTGAGGCGCGCGTGGAACACGAAGGCGCCGCTGACATGGAATGTCGTCACTAGACGGACAGACTGTAAGCTACCCATTCCTCACCGTCCAGAGAACTGCGTCTACGGTGGCTGGATGTTGCATTGCGGCAACCGACCGACCGACGCACACACCAGCCGCCACACAATACAAGCGCTGCTTTGTTTGTGGGTCACCGATAATGTTTGTTTCTGTTTTGTTTCTGGTGATTAAATACACTTATTTAAAGAAATTTATATATATACTAGCTGGCGCCCGCGGCTTCACCCGCGTGATGATAAAAAAACCGGCCAAGAGCGTGTCGGGCCACGCTCAGTGTAGGGTTCCGTAGTTTCCCGTCCGTCACAATAAGTGTTCCCAGTTATGAGGCCAACCGAACAATTCGGTAATACCCGATCCAATGTAATAAGTACCTACAGCGCCATCTCTCGGGGAATTGGGTTACTAATTAATACAAAGACGTGCAATTTCGGTGGTAATTTTGGATTGCGAGAACCGATTTCAATAATTCTTTTTTTGTTTGAAAAAAGATACGTTCAGGACAATAAAATATGTAAACAAAGTTACAAAAAAAGCTTGCATTACGATTATACTACAAACTTAGTCCAGAAATTATTTTGTCTTTTTTGTACAAAAACTGTTGTGTCAATCAAGTTCAAAATGATTTTCATAGAAAGTCCTTATAAAGTTCTACTTTTCAGATTTTTTTCATATTTTCTAAACTTATGGTTCAAAAGTTAGAGGGGGGAGGGACACATTGTTTTTTACTTTTGGAGCGATTATTTCCGAAATTATTGACATTATCAAAAAGTGATCTTAGTAAACCCCTATTCATTTTTAAATACCTTTCCAACAATATATCACACGTTAGGGTTGAAATTAAAAAAAAAATCACTTCCCATTTTACATATAGGGTGGCTACCCTAATAAAACATTTTTTTCAAATTTTTATTTTACCACTTTGTCGGCGTGATTGATATACATATTGGTACCAAATTTCAGCTTTCTAGCGCTAACGGTCACAGAGATTAAGCGAGGACGGACGGACGGACGGACGGACGGACGGACAGACGGACGGACGGACAGACAGACATGGCGAAACTATAAGGTTGTTCCTAGTTGACCACGGAACCCTAAAAAGTATCCTATGTGTTATTCCAGACTATAATCTACCTCTGTGCCAAGATTCATCAAGATCCATTCAGTAGTTTTTTCGTGAAAGAGTAACAAACATCCATACATCCATCCTTACAAACATTCGCATTTATAATATTAGTAGGATAACATATTGTATGCCCACAAGTAGAGAAGCCTGCTCGTAACTGATAACATTAACTTCAATTAATATATAAAAACTAGCTGTGCCCAGCGGTTTCAACCGCTGCTCATTTAGGGGTATGAAAAATAGATGCTGGCCGATTCTCAGACCTACCCGTTATGTACACAAAAAATCGTTTAAATCGGTCCAGCCGTTTCGGAGGAGTATGGGAACGAAAACTGTGACACGAGAATTTTATATATTAGATTTAAGTTACACGGAATCCTTCGAGAAATTGTCGCTGAGCTCAATACATGTTAAATAAAATATGATTGAATACTCAAAAGAAGGATGAAGACTCACTCGCTTAATTATGACTGCCAAAAGTAATAAATGTGTCTATCGAGCAATTATAAAATTTTAAGTAAAAGAAATTCGTAACAAAATAATTATAAACTGGGTTCATACTCTAGCGCATACTTATTATTTCTAGAAATAACGGTTTCCGTGTTTTTCTTAACCCACATAATATGGAAACGTTTAGAAAGAAAAGAATCGCTAATTACTGTAAGATGTGTGTAGGGGCTGTAATTTACTTACAATAAAAGAGTTTTTAACATTAACCCTTTTTTTAAATAATGAACCAAATTTTTACAATCGTTCGATATTTCTAATCGATTCTCAATCCGTTAATAGAAAGAAAATTCTTTTTTTCTAAATTTGAAAGTGCTTTGAGAAATCGAATGTTGCAATAAACAGCTTATTTAATTTAATGTTGACTGTAAATTAATGTTGATAATATGCCTTACAGCATTGACACTAACGTTTCTATCGATGAATATCCTTTCCTTTTCATTCAGTCATACCGTGGTTAACAACCATAACTCCAAAGAACAATAGAACATAATCTCGTGTATCTAGTTTCATTGTTTCTATTTAAAAGTAAAAGGGTATGACAAAACCCCACATTCCTTTGCCTGGAGCGATGCACGCATCTATTTTCGTACGCTTAATTACAGAACGCATTATCTCACATTCTTTGCGTAAACACCGAGTTAACACTGGGTAATCGTGGAATTTAAATCAGTTTGCATTGGCCACAGAACTGCAAATAAATAAGTAACTACCTACAGTTGTTTAACCTTTAGAACACCATTGTCACATATATGTGACAAGTATGTGCTTTTCCTGGACGTCAACGTCACAGATATGTGAAAAAAATATCAGTAAAATAAAATGAGTTTCACTAGCGTTCTTTGGCGTTCAAAAGTTTAAGGTTAAGAGGGTCGAAATGAACTTTTTTAAAGAATGTTCTGGCATTATACTTCAAGTTAGCTCTGAATTAATCAGCGCCATCGTAAATTAGCTAAGTGCTTCTTATTAATAACTAGCTGTCTCCAGCGGTTTCACCCGCTGCTCACTTAGGGGTATGAAAAATAGATGTTGGCCGATTCTCAGACTTACTGAATATGCATAAAAAAATCATAAGAATCGGTCGAGCCGTTTCGGAGGAGTATGGGAACGAACATTGTGACACGAGAATTTAATATATGAGATAACAACGAGTAACAACTTGGGTTGTTTGATCTTTATAACGATCGGTCGTTATAAATGGGTCAGCAACAATAGACGAATGATTGAAGTTTATAATCTGGCTTTTAAGCCTCTTCGATGATAGATTTAAGTGGCTGCTGACGTTTTTGCGGTTTTCCGGCACTAAAGAAAACCAAGGAAAAGAAACATTTAAGTAATGAAAAGTTGGCATCATAAATAAAACACAATGCATGGCCATCCTACTTCCTACTTATATAATACTAGCTGTGTCCAGCGGTTTCACCCGCTGCACATTTAGGGGTCTGAAAAATACATGTTGGCCGATTCTCAGACCTACCCGATATGTACACAAAATTTCGTTAAAATCGGTCCAGCCGTTTCGGAGGAGTATGGGAACGAAAACTGTGACACGAGAATTTTAAATATTAGACTAGCTGTGCCCAGCGGTTTCACCCGCTGCTCACTTAGGGGTATGAAAAGTAGATGTTGGCCGATTCTCAGACCTACCCGATATGTACACAAAATTACGTATAAATCGGTTCAGCCGTTTCGGAGGAGTATGGGAACGAAAACTGTGACACGAGAATTTTATATATTAGATATTATAAATGCGAATGTTTGTGAGGAACTGAGGATAGATGGATATATGGATGTTTGTTACTCTTTCACGTCAAAACGGCTGAACGCATCTTGATGAATTTGAACACAGAGGTAGGTATATTATTGTCATAGGATACTTTTTTTTGCGAAGCCGCGGGCGCCAACTAGTAGTTAATAATTGTCCGTCAATAATTTCAATGAATTTACTTCGTAATATTTAGTTAATCTATCTGGAATGAGTACAAACAAAATGCGTGTGAATATCTTTATCTCAAAAAATAACTTTATCTCATACATAGAGTTCGTATTACTTTAATTACCTAATTCAAAGGGGTAAAAATACTCAAAAGTTCCCAGTGAGATAGAGATATAGCTTCAAAGTTAGAGCATGTCTTTGTATCGCAATTGCCATGATCTTAGCCTTGTACCGTCTATCGTTTGTAAATATTTGACTGTCTTCGATTAAAGTCTTCGGAAAATACGGTCACTTTTTTATGGGATTCGTAGCATTTTTTACGGCACACGGCCCTTTCATGAAAAGACGCGCACTGTTGATAATCTTATCATACCTACGTCGTAAAACCGAAGGTTGTATTCCATACCTTTACCTACGTGCAACATAGCTGTTAATTGCCACAAAATTATCAGTGACACAAATGCTTCTAATTACGAGCCAATTAGCTCTTTCGGCCCAGAAAGTATTTCATTTGTACAGGGTAAAGACTAATTGTAGACTAATATTATTCGACAGCCATTTAGTACAATTTCCCTACTTTTTTTAAGCCATGAGGAATAATAAGGACATTTGCTGACGTCAATAACAATCAGACTATTTATTTATCATTATTTGCTCAAGTAGTTGTTTCACACAAACTGTTGAGAATAGAAAACATTGCAATCTTTTGCGTCCCACTTTTTATAAAGTGAGGTTTTTAGACCCCTTTAAGAGCCCCTCCTTCCTCTTGGTGATACGTCATAAGGTTTAAGGCTACCCCTCTCCCCTCCCCTCCCCCCGAAGAGCATCACTTATATTTTTTGCAATTCAAAAACAGATGGTTTCTGAAACTGTTTCAAAGAAATATTGTATTACTTTTTGAGAAAAAATATACATACATAACTTGCTTGGGTTTTTAAACAAAGAGTATTTATTTATTTTATTAGAAAAAAATATTTTACTCATCTCAAATTAAAATCCCCCATCATACTTAATCAGGGTTTTTATGACCACCTACTTCCATTTCACGTTCTCAATTAAGGGACGACCCCAGAAGACAGGAATTGAATGGAATAAGTCAGGAAATCAAATTACTGCAAAAATAACTATTAATAATTAAGGAAATGAAACAGAACAAAATGCTTCAAATATTTACTGCCGTCAACGGAAGTAGAAGGTACCTACAGTTTATAAAAGTACAATCTAGGAAATAAAATAATCTAAAATTACGAACAACGTTTCATATCTTGCTCTGTGACATTGACTTGTGTCTTGTTGTTAAAAAGGTAGGTTTTATCCGAGATCCATACAGATCGCAAATTGTGTCTATCTAAATTAAATGCAGAAACGAGACTTTAATAACATAATTTTCCATGTAAAACGTGATTGTTAAAACTAGATAAAAAGGGGATTGAGGAAAACCCAAGCACTATGCGCCGCGGTGATTACTGAGTTTCATCAAACTGGTTTTTAAACAATCCATCAATTCAACAGATCAATCATCCGCGAAGACACACGATGTGGAGAGAATAATAAGAATAATTTATTTTTAAAGTAGGTATTACTTACAAAAAGTGTGCAAGTAAAGAAAATGAGGAATTGAGAAATCATTTGGAGAGGGAGATTAATAACTGCGTTGGAAACTACAATACGACAATCAAAACAATATAAATGGTGAAGCAAAAAAAAAAAACAAGTTAGGCATCTAAGTACTTGTGATGGAAAGCTGAAAGATGTTTCGGACTAATTTAAGCTGATGAGAATCATGCAAATACCTTGTGAAACGTACTTTTTAGGGTATATTATACAAGATCAAAATTCTACTACACGTAGTTATAGTAGTATTTCCACCCGGGCCCGAACGAGGGCAATATATTATTATTATAATAGCCAAAATTCAATAGGGGCCCCTATTGCATTTTGGCTTAAATAAAACTGGTGAACTAAAAAGGCTTAACTCTTGCAGGATTACAAGTGTGATCACTGACTGGAAGTTCCTGAATCGCCTGTGGTCCCAAGTAAGAAGATGTAACTCCAACATCGTGGGGTTACCTGGAGGGATCAGTAATGGAGTCTTTGCCCACAAAGACTCCATTACTGTATGACCTGTGTCACTAACTATGCTTCACCTCTTATCCTGTACACTGAACTTTAAAACACGTAGTGGGGTGACCCCTGCGTTCCAGTGGCGAAGTTTTGGGCTAATGAAGTGCCAGCCTCACTATGAAACAGAACAAGATTGGCCATGACATGAACACTAGGAATGACCGGGTTTTTGTACACTAGAGGAGTTACCCATGATCGTAAATAATAATCTTCTTTAGTTCTCAGAATAAGCACATGACACGCTTATCGCAGTATTGCGACGAGGTCTTGTCCTAATAGTGATAATATCGTGGTTAATTAACTGTTTGTATTAACTCAGCTTCATTAATAACATCAACTACGTTTTCCTTATGTAGTTAAAAGTATAGTCAACAAACCTAATAGGCTTGAGAGATGTTTTTAAAGTTTTCTTGGAAACCGGTGGATGTTTGCGATGTTAAATTAGATGAAATTAATAGATATAAACCATTTATTAATTTACTTAAGTTTCATTTGAAAACATCCGTATGTATAATCCTTACTTAATATTATAAAAGCGAAAGTGAGTTTGTTTGTTACTTCTTCACGCTCTAATGGCTAAACCGATTTTGATGAATTTTGGTACAGAGATAGTTGGGAACCAGGAGACGGACATAGGCTATTTTTAATAAAGAGTGGGATATGAGGGAGAAAGGGGGAAGAAACGGGAACACTTGGCGTTGCTATTACAAATCAATAAGGCACGTAATATAATATTTAAATAAAAACAGTTATTTCGTAAATATTTAATTAGTGGTAACGTGCATTGTACATTCACAACCAGCGAACGTGAATGTCGTTGAACGGCTTTGCCACATGCTTAAGCGCTAACAACAATTAATATCGAAAACCGTCATTAAATTGATTATTATAACTTCTTGCAACATCACGCGCGATCGTAATCGAAAGGTAGTCGTAAGCAAATCATCGCAGTACTGTATAATAATATGTTGTATATACTATTGTGTTCGTGACGTTCGCTTCCGTTGCGTCACTTTATCGTTTGTTTGTTTACATATAGGTATCTGTCTGAATGAGATTTTCACCAATAAATTTCAACGTGATCAGCACAGTTTGTGCATCTCTGCTTAGGTACATCTTTTCTATATATATATTCCGATTTTTCTTATTATTTTCACGAAGCATTGTAGGTTTTACATGTGTGATATTTAAATGGTTTTCAAAACTTCTCAAAATCAATGAAACTAAACGCAATCATCAGTGCATCTGAATTCCGATTTTAGGGCATTTAAACCCGGTTTCTCAATGAACATTAAAAATAAATAAAAAATAAATGAAATATTTGGAACAATCTTCAAAATTACAATTGAAGAAGTAGGAAGGGGAAGGAAGAGACTGATAAACACTGATCGTTTGGCAAGAACGTAAGTACCTACATATAACATTTTTGAGAACGAAATGTATTTAAATTAAGCAAGGAACTTTGAACTTGCTTTTTTGACTTTTGTATAACGCGGTTTTGTTCTTAAAAGAAACTTAACTTGTATTAACTTATCGAATTATCTAATTAATTAGCGAAGAATTCTGAAGTGTTAATAATTAGCGCATGAAACCTTATACTTTAGGTATTAATATTATGCAGTATGCGAATAATAATTGAACATATCCAATTAGAAGTTTACGCTAATGATATCCGGCTACCTATCCTTCGTTGTGGAGTCACAGAGGGTCATTCACAGTATGACACATGGCACAAATATGTATCAACGCAGGGGGCAGTAACGACACCATCGGACTGACACTTATCCAAACTAATTTATGAATTGGCATTATAATAAGTGCTTAGTATTATTGTTGGAGCAGTAGTGGAACTTAAAACGTCACAAATCAAATCATTTGAAATAAAATATGTGCTCTTTTGTTGGTTTAGATGTTTTATTTTATTGTATATGTGCCCCTTTTTTTATAAATAAACGATTATTTATTTTATTTCTCACAATGCAGGCATATAGTTCACAATAGATGTTAATATAATTATATTAGTACGTTGCATTCTGCTCTCAAGCACACAAATATTTAACACACATTACATTCATTTTCATTTTTTTTTAAGTATTAATAAAATGTCAAGCTGTAAAATAAAATAGTAAATGAAGTAACATTTTTCAGTCGTTGAAAAATAGCATTTTATTTATTAAAAATAACGAAATGGTGTTTTTTTTTCGGGAATTGGTCTTTAAGTACATACAACGTTCTACATACAATGTTCTGACAAATCTCATTTTAAGTCAACGAAATTTTTTTCTTGGTATCCTTAATCCTTAAGGGCCTAGATAATTGGCTATAGCTTTCAAAGCGTTTTGATCACTTCTGGTGCTGATACCTAATTATATTTTTTACTGTTTATTTTATCTTTGTTTGTAGTTATTATTGATTTTATATTTGACATCCTTTATGATTTGTTTTGACATCTATGTGCATTGCTTTAAATTTTAATTTTTGTGTTTGTCATTATATTTTTGTAATTTAATTTTTATCTGTGTCATTTAATATTTTTTTTTATTTTCTACACAATGTATTTTTTTTATGAAGTGACTCATCGACTACAACTACTGAGCTATGATCGTTACTTGCTACCCCTGTAGGAAAAGTGCCTGAGATTTTACTATATCATGTCCTTCAAATATTTACTATGGTCATCACGCCGTAACAACGATGGCATTAAACATGACTCTCCATTGTGTGTTATGACAACACAAATAAAACCATACAATAATATAACTTCGAATCGGAACTACAGTTCCGGTTGTTAACGTCCCCTGCGATGACGGAAACGGTTCACATAATGTTTTACTTGTGTACTTTATAAATAAATAATTTATTCATTAAACAATAAAATGGTTGAATGGACACGTTGTGTGGTACTATTTATCGTCTATTGTGTATGTAGGTACAAGTGGTTATAATATATGTGATACCTCAACACTTATTCATATGGTTTTCATTCATTATGCTTTGCACTGGGTCAAGTATATAATGAGTAATGGTATCCAGGGTTAATGTTGTCTGGGGTTGCGGGATTTTCGAAATAGATACCGCGCCGAAATATAAACATGGGTGGGTTTTAGTCAGTAAAAGTATTACACTCCCTCCGCTCCGCCCAGAGCCGGAGAAGTTATTTGTCGATTTTCCGTACGCAAAAAACGGTTATTGATGTAAGGCCTACATTCTAAAGAGTAGTAAAATAGATCGATGGAATTGTGTGTTAATCTATACTAATATTATAAAGCTGAAGAGTTTGTTTGTTTGTTTGAACGCGCTAATCTCAGGGACTACTGGTTGGAATCGGAAAATTCTTTTAGTGTTGGATAGTCCATTTCTTGAGGAAGGGTATAGGCTATATAACATCACGCTACGTACAACGGGTGCTGAGCAGCGTGGGTGAAACCGCGTGGAACAGCTAGTCCTTACTAAAATTAAAAAAGCGAAAGTGAGTTTGTTTGTTACGTCTTCAAGCCTAAATGGCCAAACCGATTTTGATGAATTTTGGTACAGATATAGTGGGGACCCTGGAGACGGACATAGACTAAAAAAAGTGAGAAAAGGGGGGAAAGAGGGAAGAATAGGAGAGAGATTTTTTATCGATCATCACGCGGCTTTAAGTTAGCGTTAGCCCAAAGAGCGAAGTCGCGGGCGGAAGCTAGTTGTTTATATAAAATGTTTATCAGGCTTCTGAAAAACCAGCACCCAAATTGCGTAATTTATTTTTCAAACACAAACCGATTCTGATGAATTTTAAAGGAAATTCGTAATGCCTTGTTGTTTTGTGTGAATAATTCATTTGCTTCTTTAAAATACATTATTTTTTCGTGTTCTATTTTAGCGTTAAAGAAAATTTGCCAGTTACATTCGCAGTGAAGTGAGCTGGACTCGCTGGTAGGATAACCAACCCATAGATATTTTCCGCACCACTCTTTGTCATCTCCAAACTAAGACTTTTGTTTAGCCTGCTTTTTCCCGCTCCTGGGCATAGGCTTCCAATTCTCGCGATGTTACGCCTCTTCCTACCAATTAATGAGAAAGCCATAATTATGTACGTCCCACGGCCATCTCCTCGACCCTGTGTAGCTGTCTCAAGCCTCCAGTTTTGCTTTCTGTGGGCTTTGCCGTAGACATGGCCTGCCAAGTTCCACTTAAGTCTTGTAGCTTTATGAGCTACTAGCTTTCGCCCGCGGCTTCGCCCGCGTTGAATTTGGGGTAACACAGTTTCTCTTGCGCCTTATTGATTTGTAATAGCAACGCTAAGTTTTCCCTTTTCTTCCCTCTTTCTCCCTCACATCCCACTTTTATTAAATAAAAATTAGCCTATGTCCGTCTCCTGGTTCCCAACTATCTCTGTACCAAAATTCATCAAAAGCGTGAAGAAGTAACAAACAAACAAATAAACAAACTCACTTTCGCTTTTATAATATTAGTAAGGATAAGGATATCAGCAATTTGAGTTCTGGATCGCAGTGAGGTGTTTCTTATTCGATCGGTGAGTTGTTAAGTATGCTGCGCTCCATTGCCCGTTGGCAAATCTTGAGTTAGGACTTCTGTACATTAGTCAAAGACCAAGTCTATGTACTATATGTCAGTATGGGCAGAACACACATCCTTCGTCCTTTTTTTTAACGGATGCGAAATGTCAGACTTTTATAGGTGAAACGTGTTTGGAGAAAATCTAACTATAGGATCGCACCTAAGTTGGTATGATGCACCTAGACATATTCTTTAGGTGCATCATAAAACACAACGGAATCTTTGCAATCAGGAAATGTGTAGTGGCGAAAAGGCTTAGCCTTTTTTTGAAGTTGGTAAAAAGGAACTGAAATATGGTCATAAGGTCAAATGGATTTCGAACTCCGAAGTTCAGGAGCTGACTGATAAAATTATTGTAAGCTAATGGCGTCGTAAACCTAAGCACTTCAATAATACCTCCTCTTTCGTCCAAGCTCGCATCGAGACCAGACGTATAGATAATTATTCCGTAAATCAAGTTAATTACGTGCAACCTATTCTAGTGCCTACACCTAAGTGTCGAGTTGCTATTCTCCCATTCACCGACCGTCGACTAGAAGAGGTGCGTCCGTGCACCCGCGCCCCTCGAGGATAAGCGACAGAGGATATAATTGCTGTCCTGCTCCTGCGCCGCCGTCGAGATCTGCCGCACGTGGACCACGCGTGTCGCTGAGGAAGGGAGCTGGCGTTATTGCCCCTGTGCTCACACGCTCCATAGAGGAACGTAGCCGCGCCGCGTAGCTTCTCGCTACAAGAACCGGTTTCCGTTACGAAGCTGCTACAAAGAACTGCTGCTGCTACGTCACGTCGAATTGTTTACGTTGTGCCTGAGATTGCAGATACGAGTTGTAAACAGTGATAATTACATTTTATATTCCTAGTATCATAATACTTATGGAGCCTACAATGAACAAGTCGCTCTCGGAAACGGACGTTAACCAGTCAGAATTAAGTACACCTCCTAACTATATATTCCGGCGGGTGAAAAGAAACCGAGACGACATGGAAGACTCACTTGATCGGCAGCTTGGAGAGTTCAAGGAAGAGATTAGAAAAATGCTAAGCCTCTTCACCGAAAGACACGGACAAGAGACTAAACATATTACGTCTACTCTAAAGGAAATCCAGGATTCCAATAACAAGATAGAGACCTCAATTGCCTTTCTCACTGCCCAAAATAACGACTTCAGAAAGAAAATTGAGCACCTGGAAAACCAAGCTAAGGAAGATAAAGACTACATCAAACTTCTAGAGGATAAATTTGAAATGATGCAAATTAGTAATCAGAAGACCAATTTTGTAATTAAAAATGTACCCAAAAGACCGAAGGAAACTAAAGAGGACCTGATTGAAATGGCTATGTGTCTCGCTAAAAATCTAGACTGTTCTTTTACAAAACACGACATAAAAGACATTTATAGAACACGTACGAAAAACAGTGGGATAGTGAACACTCCAATAATAGTGGAAACTGGCTCGACTCTAATCAAGTCAGAAATTATGAAAATGGGTAAGGCATTTATCATTAAATATAACACAAAATTAAGCTGTAATCATCTAGGCTTTAAATCGCAGGAAGACTCTCCCATCTTTCTCTCTGAGCATCTCACTGCGAAGGGTTCCCGTCTGCACTTCCTTGCTCGGGACTTAACAAAATCTGGTGATTTTAAATTTTGCTGGACAGCTTATGGGAAGGTCTTATTAAAGAAGGACGAATATTCGCAGACCATAAATGTTATAAACGAGCAACAGATACAGCAACTAAGAATGAGTAAATGACTAGGATTTGTCGATATCGTGATAAGTCATAGCTCGTTGAACCAAGAAGATAACATCATATTATTATTACTTTTACATTGTTCGGTGTATTTGCCTAATTTAAGTAATCTGTTAAAAATTCCTCTTTTTATAATGTATCGATTCTTTTTTTGTATACAAACTTTTGCATTATGTCAACAAAACAATAACTACCCACATTCACATTACATAAAAACTTACTTAGTATGTTTCTTTGTAACCACACACTTTCTTTGCACTTATACCAAATACTGTGAACACTTACTAACACTCACGCCACATATCCATTTACTTACACCTTTCCAAAAGCATAACACTAATATCCATCCTACATATTATATATACACTTTAAAAAATCTAATTTTGATTATGTTAGAACCAATCCTAAACCATAACACATTTATATTAACAATGACTCAATCTGACGGCACGTCCTTTCTCACGATAAACATACGTAATGGGTGACTCATTACAAACGCTAAATGAAATAGACAGTATCGAAATTGCGCGCAGTATTGAGTGCGACTGTTCGGAGTTAGCAGAACGCATACATATTAAAAGAAACGATTTTACTGTGGTCGCTCAAAACATAAGGAGTATTTCTTGTAATTTTGACGATTTCTTACTTACACTTTCTACCTTTAAGTTCGAAACCGATGTTATTATACTAACGGAATGCAGACTAACACCTGGAATTATTATCCCTCAAATTAATAATTATTCGTCGTATAATACGTCACACCAGTTAAACCAAAACGATGGGGTGGTTGTATATATCAAAAACAACCTAAAATCTAAAATTAAGGAAATAAAATTATCCCAGGCGTCTTGTTTGCAGCTAGAAATCCTTAATAATATCATATTATGTATTTACCGATCCCCATCAAATATGAATACTGAGACATTTATCAGTTCTTTAAGTTCTCACCTCGATACCCTAAAAACTAAGAAAAATATCATTATAGCGGGAGACATAAACATAAATATTAAACCTAAACATATTGAACCATCTTATGAACATAGAAATAGAACTAATTACCTCGACACGTTGTCCCTGTACGGAATATTACCTGGGCATATTCTACCTACTAGAAAAGAAAGCTGTTTAGACCATTTTATGTTGAAAATAAACAAACAAAAAACCTCAGCATCCATTGTTATTCTTCACACTAGCATAACGGATCACTTCACAGCCCTCCTATCTCTATCTAAATTAAAAAACATCCCCTTAGCTAAGAAAACTAGATCCACTATAGATTTTGAGCAAGCACTTAAGCATATACAGGAGAGCAATCTAGAAAATTTACTATTTTGTAACGACCCGGAAACTTTAACTAATCTATTGGTGTACAAACTAACGGAGTCAATCAATAAAAATACTATTATAACTAATATCCCCAACAGTAAGCGTATTATAAAACCATGGATTACTCCGGGAGTTTTACGTTGTATTAGAAACCGTAATAAGCTGCAAAAGGACAATAAAAGAGACCCACACAATGACGTATTAAAAATAACTTATATAAGATATAGAAAATATTGTAATAATCTTATCAAAAAAATAAAAAGAAAATACGAAAGAGAATTAATTACAAAATCAGTCACAAACAACAAGCTACTTTGGAAGAATATAAAAACTATAACTTACACAAATAAAACTAATAACTGCAATACTGACTTACTTAATATAAAATCAACTCCCATAGCATCAGTAAACTATATTAACGATTATTTTGCGAAAATTGGTAAAAATCTTGCTCAAAAAATTCAACCAGTTTTAAACTATGACCAACGTGATCTGCATAGCACACAACAAACTCAGCCTAATTCCTTCGTATTACTGGACACTGACAATGTTGAAGTGAATCATATCCTAATGAGTCTTAAATCTGATAGTGCGTCTGGTTGGGACAATGTTTCTACTGCATTCCTGAAATATATTCGAAGCGAAGTTGTTCCCATAATTACACACCTTGCTAATCTTTGCTTTAGTGAAGGTTCCTTTCCGACTTCTTTAAAGCTGGCTATTATTACGCCAGTGTACAAGGGTGGGAACAGAGACGATGTATCTAATTTTAGACCAATTTCTGTATTACCTTGTGTATCTAAAATAATAGAAAAACTTATAAACACAAGACTATTAGCTTACTTAAAAGATTTCAATATTTTATCTCAATCACAATTTGGCTTTCGTCGAGGGATTTCCACTGAAGATGCAGTTACTGCCCTAAGCACTTATATAACAGAACAACTGGACAAAGGTAAAAAATGTGTAACTGCATTCTTAGACTTAAAAAAGGCCTTTGACACCGTCTCTGTTCCAGTACTTGTACAAAAGTTGGAAGGAATAGGAATTCGTGGTACGTCACTTAGCCTTTTTAAAGATTATCTCGGAAACCGGAAGCAGAGGGTAAGAATTGGCCAGTACACTAGTGAAGATGCAAACACGTCATACGGCGTCCCTCAAGGAAGCGTTTTGGGACCTACATTGTTCCTTGTTTATGTTAATGAACTATGCAACATAAACATTGTAAACGCACAAGTCTTTTGTTACGCAGATGATACTGCTGTTGTCTTTACTAGTGACACTTGGCAGAACGTAAAATTTAGCGCTGAGTCAGGTTTGGCCAAAATTGCCAAGTGGCTAAGAATGAATTTGCTGACACTGAACATATCTAAAACAAACTACATATGTTTCAGTGCCTCGCAACGCACACAACCAGGCTCTGATTTTAATATAAAAATTCATGCTTGCGGTAACGATAAACAGTCAAGTTGTGACTGCTTAACCATCAGCAAAGTACCGCATGTTAAGTATCTAGGGGTTATCGTGGACCAAAGATTATCTTGGTACCCACACATTGAGCAGGTTGCCAACAGAGTCAGGAAGCTAAGTTGGATGTTCAGAACTCTCAGACACGTCGTTCCCAAGACTGGTCCTGATCGTTCAGGTCATCAAAAAGATTTTCTGAAACTGGTTTATGTTGCGCTAGTCCAGTCAGTACTTTCTTACTGTATACCTGTCTGGGGTGGCGCAGCAAAAACTAAATTTCTAGTTGTTGAGCGGGCACAACGCGCTCTTATCAAGTGCATGTATTTTAAAAAGAATAGATATCCTACCGAAGATCTATTTAAACTTAGTAATTTACTCTCGGTCAGAAAATTATATGTTACACAAATTATACTCAAAACACATAAATCGCTTTCCTTTGATCCTAGTATTTTGCTAAAAAGAAGAAAAGACATTATTTTGAATATCCCTAGTACCAAGACCTTACTTGCCAGTATACAATTTAGCAAAAGATCCGCTGCGCTGTATAATAAGATAAATAAATACATTTACATTTATCCTAAAAATTACTATGAAAGTAAAAACATGGTATTGGAATGGATTAAAACACTTACCTACAACGACACCGAAACACTTCTGAAACATTAACACATACACACTTAAGTCATTAAGTAATCTCACTCACATTCACAGAATATACTCTCGCTATTACCGACACACACAAACACACACCCACACACACACACACACATTTAAACACGCACACACACATTTAAACACGCACACACACATACACTCATACTAATACACTAACATAATCACCTTACTCACCCCTTTACACACACTTGATTTGTTTTATTGTTATAATTTTTTTTTTTTTTTCTGTCTATATTGTCTTGTTTGTCTTTATGACACATTTTGCTACGGAAGAGCGGAGCCTCCTAACACAGGTATTATCTGCCTAAAAGGAAGTTCCAATCATAAATATTGTTAAACGAAATTTACTTTACCAATAAACTATTATTATTATTTTTTTTTTTTTTTTTGAATACATTATTGAGAGTGGCTTAAGAAAATGCCTAACGAGTAATTATTTAACAATTTATTACTTTACTGACCTCCTCGGGTCGCCTTGGCCGATTTACCCAGTTGCTGGAAAATCTTCCGAAGATAATACGGTTCAGATCAGAGTGTTCGCGACCAGTAAAAAAGTTGCGTGATGTCAACGTTTATCGATGAAAGTATCGATTACGCTTACCGTCTTTTTTTGTAAAATTACCGCGAAAAAAGTAGAGGACAGTTTTGTTTCGTGTCATTTTTCCAATTCCTTTTGAGTCGGCCACTTGACAAGCAAACTTAATTAGAATGTATAATCGTGCCTCGAGATTAAACACAGAGATAGATATACATCGAATAACGGTTACTTCCCACCGTATATGTCTCCATTATTTTTTTAATTGCTGCCGCTGATTTATCTCTCGTGCTGTCAACCACCAAGGTTTATGCAGACCAGTTGCATATTTTTTTGCTAATAAAAGTTCAAATGTTTCTTTCACGAGAATTCGTCTGGTGCAAGTTTGAGAGATGTTACATCATCCACGTGAGTTAGCGAGGATTTCGTGACAAATTTGATTGTTCTTTCATTGCTGTCGGTATTCGAGACATTTGTATGCAAATGAGGGTGAAGTGCTCAATGGAAGGCGTGTCTTGTTGTTGTTGTCGTCACTCGGTGGTCGTAGTAAGCGTGAGTACACACGTTTGGCATCATATTGCGTGTTCGTTTGTTCATGGCTATTTGGAATTTCATCCATGTGTTAGTGACATACGACCGTGCTAATTTCTTCAGTTAATGAAGCTGAGTGCGCATTTATCTCATCTACATCCGCATTCATCGGCGTAGTCTTTATCAGTTTAGATATAATTAGATTTGTAACAGATTTGAATGTGACTACCTTCAACCATTAAAGCTGCATTAATTGCTCTAGTGATCTTTTCAATTTTAACCACGTATTTATCGAGAAGGAAAATCCAATCCGGTTGATGTAATTTAGTCATTAAGTTACATGATATAGTACTTAGTACTTTACAATGGTTGAACATGATGGTTTTTATGAGCAAAAAATGATTAAACGTTGTTTCGGTTAGAAGCTCATTAAATTAGTCACAGTGTTAAAAGTTAAAGGACACAGAAAGGACATTTGCTTTAAATTGTTTAGTTTGAGGCTTCCCCCTGCGGGTGTGGGTGTATCTACTATTAGGTGTACCTCTGCTATATCCTTCGGGGAACGCAGGCGTAATGTTATGTGTTGATTTAAATCATTCCTCATTTCGATCTCATGAATGCCTTCATTTGGTAACTAATTAGGTTCCTTCAATTAAATCCAACAATGGATTTTTGGCTATAGATGAGATATACAGAAAAGGAAGGTCTAAATAGATAGAATATTCTTTATTAAGTACACCATACAAATTACAACAAGAATATACAACTTAACATCCTAATAAGGGGACACAATGGGCGGTTTTATCGCTAAAAGCGGTCTTTTCGAGACAACCTTTGGATGGATTAAAGAAGAATTAGAGTAGGTACTGTAGGGTAGTCTGTCGTGTTTCATTTTAAATGCTATCTAAATGTTACAGGCGAATGGTTGCCTGGCTAAAAACTACAACGTCGCTTTCCTAAGTAGGTATTTGGAGTAATGATGCTTTGAAATCTTCGCTCCAGTGATACTCTTCAGTATCTCTTGTCGGTCTTCTTGCGAGAGATACTTCACCTCACTTAAGAGTTACTTACTTCTTGAAATCTTATAGCAGAATCGGAAGATACCACTGCAGTGTACCAGATGCATGCAACAGGACCCTTTTCCATAGTACCTGGAGCATATGCAGAGGATTAAGTAAGACGAAACGGTGTCGGGCTGTAACACAGTGGGTATTATACCCTCTCTGTTGCCTCAACCTGTTTCCTTTTGGATCAAAATTGATTTAAAAAAAAAAACATATTTCGTATTTCATTCTGTCATTTAATCATCAATAGATTTTTTGGTCATTTAAGTTTTTGGATCACGGCTAGCAGCCACATGGCTAGTTGTTGTGTTGTTTTTACTAAGCTGTTTCTATTTTTTAAGAGTTGTAAAATCAGTTTGTGAATAAGTTTTTGTGCAGTTTTAGTTTTGTCCAGTTTGTGATATTTAACCTAACCAAAAATACACAATAGTGCATTTTCATCCCTTGATAAAAGGTATTTGTTAAATTATTTTGTATTAGTCTTTTACCTCTCCACGTTATTTTTGTGTTATAGTATTTTAATTTTGTTATTTTATTGTTAAAGGGTCCTTCCTCGGGATTAAAGTTATCAAAAACCTGCAGTGACTATCATTTTTACACCTATCTCACCTCTAATACCTGAAACCTTCGACCTTGCTCGAAGGGCAACGAGCGAGTGTTACAGGGCAGTGAGAATTGGTTGCTCCATTACTTAGTCTATTCTAAAAGTGACTCTATCTCTTTTGGCCTTTTTTAAAGAACGGCTATCGCTTTCCAAGTGTTTCTTTATATTTCATGTGATACAGGTTGGGACACAGCTACACAAACAGTTATCACATATTAAGAACATCATTTTAGACCCCTTTGTACACATATGGGAAATCAAGAATCAAAAGACTTACCCCACCCTGGGCGGAGCGGGGTAGTGTAGGTAATTTACTGTCTAAAACACACATGTTCCTTCTTTTGCCCTTTAGAAAAAGCTATTCGAAGGAGTCTAGTGTTCTAGACCCCTTTGAATAGGTTTATAGTTGCTTCCTGTCTACCCCCTTAAAAGGTATTACAGCTTAACAGCTGTTTTTTGGTGCCTCGGTGACGTCGGGGTTTCTCAACCCTATATAACATGTTTTAACAGAATTAATAAAGCAAGTTTTATAGTAGCATTAGCTATGCTCAGCGGCTTCACCCGCCATTCAACTTCTTAGTATCGTAGCGTGATGTTTTATAGTTTACTAGCTTTTGCCCGCGGCTTCGCTCGCGTTAAATTCGGGGTAAAACAGTTCCCCTTGCGCCTTATGAATTTGTAATAGCAACGCTAAGTTTTCCCTTTTCTTCCCTCTTTCTCCCTCACATCCCACTTTTTTCAAAAAAATATTAGCCTATGTCCGTCTCCCGGTTCCCAACTATCTCTGTACCAAAATTCATCAAAATCGGTTTAGCCATTAAAGCGTGAAGAGGTAACAAACAAACAAACAAACAAATAAACAAACAAACAAACTCACTTTCGCTTTTATAATATTAGTAAGGATTAATTACATTGCAAATTTTCAAGTAAATCGGGCCAACTAATCAGTTTCTCTCAAACAAACTTTGTCACCCTTTTTCACGCCCTTTTTTTTTCGGGCGGGAAATCTACTTTGATTTCCCCCGCTCCCCGGAGGGGGGGCGGGAATGTCAGACTTGTACTGACTAAAACCCAGCTATGTTTCTTCTATTGTCCTTTACGTTCCGGGGCCGCGGTATCTCTTTCGAACAACCCGCAACGCCGGCAGGCGGAGGCTCTGGCAAGCCCCTCTGCTTTGCTGACATCTCTTTGAGGCGCGCTTGAAACACGGACGCGCCGTCGACACGGCCTGTCGTCAATCGACGGGCGGGCGGTGAGCTCACCGTCCGCCCGTTGTAAATTCTTATCTTCATGCAATGCATTCGCATCTATGTCCTAAAAGGATTCTTCATGCAAAATTTGAGGTTCGTAACTCTTGTAGTTTCTGAGTGAGATTTCATGATGAGTGAGTCAGTGATTTTCCCTTTTATACTTATATAGATAACGCAATACAATGCATTTTCGACATGTCCATCAAAATTACGTACTTTTCAACGTTTACACAGACAACTTTTGCTATTCAACGACAGCAAAATGCATCGTTAATTTAAGATAAATCACTGAGTCCGCCTAAGATAGTAATTATATTAAACGATGAGATTAATGTGAAGAATTAGTACCGACTCATAACAACCAGACCATGGAGTATGTTTTAATTGCTCAGTAGATCAGATTCAACGAAACAGTGTTCCTTATATTTTACTCAACAGAGGTTTTATTTATTATTTATATCTTTTACTAGACAGTATAACGAGACAAGTTAAGGTCATTTCAGATTAAATCTGAGAAATTAAGACGGGGATTTTAGAAATCCTTCGAGAAAAACCTAAGACGTTAGTGACGCACGTAGATAACGCTTCTACTTTCAAAATTTAATTTTGGGTGCCTTTGTGACATCATCAATTATCTACGCCTTTTTTTTGCGGATGGGAAATCATCAAATAACTTCCCTCGCTCTGTGTCAGACTTGTACTGACTAAAACCGACCAATGCTCCTTCTATTGCCTTTTATGTTCCGGGGCCGCGGTATCTCTTTCGAACAACCCGCAACCCGGCAGTCGGTGGCCCTGGCAGGCCCCTCTGCTTTGCTGATATCTCTTTGAGGCGTTTGGAACACTAAGGCGCGTCGCCCACACGACCAAGAGACGAGGCGCAGTCGCAGCGCGGGCGCGTTAGGCGCGTCGCCCACACGACATTTGTAAAGAAAATCTCGTTGCGGCGTGACTCTGATGTGAGATTTTCTTTACAAATGTTGTGTGGGCGACGCGCCTAACGCGCCCGCGCCGCGACTGCGCCTCGACTCTTGTTCGTGTGGGCGACGCGCCTAACGCGCCGTTGACACGGTCTGTCATCAATTGAAGGACGGATGGTGAGCAATGGGTACGACTCCCGGCCACCGTAGATGATCTACGGTGGCTGGGAGTCGTCTTGTGGCGTCCGACGCCCAGGGCGTCTCTCGCGGCGGCTGGGTTGGTTTGAGGTATTATCTACGCCTTGTGAAGAAGTTCAGTTTAAATTATTTTAAGTAGTAAACTCTGTGTCAAGTTCTTTGTTTCAGACCTGACAAGCTCCCTGCCTGCTGGGTTGCGTTTATTTTCGTTGGATCCCAGTTTTTGATCCCACTTTAATATTTTTGGCGTTGGATCCCACAAAACATTATTATATATTTCCGTTGAATCCCAAATTTGAAAAATACTAAAAAAATACGTTTTATTGCCATTGAATCCCAAAAACTATTTCCGTTGGATCCCAGATGTTTAAAAACATCTGAATACGGGTACATCCAACAACAAAATCACAATAATATTTTTAGGCGAAATTTTGTATGTATGTTTGTTATTCCAACACGCTCAAACTTCTAGACTGATTTGGATGAAATTTGGGTATGTGGATAGGTTATGTTAGAATAACGGGTGCCTGCCGTTTTTCCGAAAAGATTTTGACAAAATTCCATTACCCAAACAAATTATAGGAACCGGGAATTAGGTTAGGTTAGGTTAAAACTGTGACCTCCTACGCACGAGACGAGCGAGCGGAGCGAGCGGTGCCGCGGCAGCGGCCGGCGAGTGCCACAAACGACCTGCATTTATAGAAAAAAATTACATCACAAATAAACTTGATTATTTTTAACTCATGCCAGTCTAGTACTATTTGGAGTACATCATTTGTCTTATTTATTCCCCAGTGGCAACAACCCTAAAAAATCCAAAATACACACACGGTGTTTTTGAAATATTTAATCAAAGTAAATCACTTTTCTTCTGAAATGTACACATGTTGTCATAAAATGGGATTCAATGGTAATATCAAATGGGATCCATCGGTAATACCTAAAAAATGGGATCAAAAACTGGGATCCAACGAAAATAAATCCTGGGTTGCGGGTTGTTCGAAAGAGATCTGTTGTTGCTAGTATTCTATTTTATTTATTTAATTGCTTACCTAAATCGGTTTTCTAACCGCAAACACCACGCGAATTTAGTTGCGGGTACATTTTAATAAAAGCTCAAAGCTGTATTTGTGCACCCACCTACTATTTTGGTTTGATTTGGAAAACCAAAAAAACGACGAAGTTAAAGTCACGACCGACGCATCGATTCAGTCGAGACGATGAACAAACGTGACCTTGAGTAGGGTAACCATGCTGTCGACAGTCCTACGATATTATATTGTGCAAAGTCCAAAACGTAATGCTTACTTTAATCAGCTTTTTGACAGCATTTACGTTCTTAAATGCAATAATTTATTTTCAGAAATTTGCCTAAGTAAGTGCTTGCTTTAAGTTTAGCGCTTTTTGATTCAATGCGATTATATGTATATGACATTGTATGGTTGTGATTTATATCTCTAACTATTCAACATTTTAGTAGTTATTAAACAAACAATTCTAGTAACTTTCTAGAAGGTTTGCTAGACTGTAACCGTAGCGAGGCTTAACCTAGGAGCGCTGAAAGCCAGGGGCGTACATTACAGCTGTCATTGTTCCGTGTCGGACAAGGTCGGCTGATGTAATAAACGCGCGCATTGCACCAGACACGCCGGTCAACGACCTTGTCGGCACGGTCTATCGCAAATGGAAATTATGGTGAACATCGCGAATGTTAATGTGTGCGTAAGATTGCCTTGAGTAGTGGGTGCAAGCGCATACCGCTAAACACGGGGCTTTTTTGCCGATGGGAAATCATCAAATAACATCCCCCTCTCTGGTCGGAGCGAGGGGGAGTGTGAGACTTTTTCTGACTAAAACCCACCCATGTTCCTTTTTTAACTCTTTATGTTCCGGGGTCGCGGTATCTCTTTCGAACAGCCCGCAACACCCCACTGCTTGTGCATGTGCTGTTCATTCCGTTCTGAAATGTCACATTAGGTCAGATTTGTGTTGGTGCCGGGATAATGTCAATAGATAATACCAATACATGCAGGGCATGGTGATGACAGATTGGGTAAGACTCAGACTGAAGGAAGAGGAAGACGGTTCCGTGGTGAAATTGTAGGAATATTACCTACTGGGTTAGCAGCGGTTGAAATGGTTAGGCGACATCCTTAAACACCTTTTGCGGGTAGCATAGATGAGATTGACCAAAGCATAAGCGGAGTTTGGGACAACCAAATCATGTCCCAGTAGTTGGTGAAGGCAATCTATGTCTGAAGAAAAGATAAGGATAAACATAACCTACTTTCGGCTAGACACAAAATTCGCAACAGTCCCTTTTACCTTGAACAAATACTGCAGGACAACCATAAACTTTTTCGGAAGTAATATTTTATCTGCAGAAATCATAACTTCTTGGATCTTGAAGCGGAACTAAGAGTAGGAAGTGCAAATAATATGTACCTGTCTATGCGGAAAACCTAATGATATATTTATGTCCGCTTAAAATTGCACAGTATGTTATGTTGTCATCGATTATTTACCTGCCTTCAATCAATCATGCCAAGAGCAGTGATTGTATAAATTAAGTCCACAAGATATTTTAAAATGCCGAGTTACTAACTGTATTAATATAATTACTCTTTAAGGATTTATGGACAGATTACGGATGATTGGTAATATTTTATTTTAATACTTTATCCGTGACGGATAGAATTGCCAACATATAGTTTCAGGTGGGCAATCGCGTCAATCAGTTTAAAAATACATAGGTACTTCTTGTTAGTAGATATATAAAAATAAATATTCATTTAGAAGCGATGTACCTTTCCATATATAGATTTAAAAGGAATCCAAGAATGATTATACTTATTATAGAATCACCGGCATATCCTACTTCTATTTCTGCCTAGGGCAGGTCATGGACCGAGCAAATGCGAAGCCGGGAGGTATAAATACATCCAGGTTCAACTTGAGACATAATTAATCCCATTTCCCAGTGTAAATATAATAATAATTGTTTAATTTATGGGCATTGATTCATAATGAAAGAACCTTTTCAGACTTTAAACATTTATTTTAAACTAGCTTCCGCCCGCGACTTCGTCCGCGTGGCATAGTTACTTTGGGCTAACGCTATCTTTAACCCGCGTGATGATTGAAAAAATGTATCTTTCTCTCCCCGTTACTTCCCTCTTCCTCCCACAATTGTCACTTTATAAAAAATAATTGCCTATGTCCGTCTCCAGGGTACCAACTCTCTCTGTACCATAATTCATCAAAATCAGTTAAGTCATTTAGGCGTGAAGCCGTAACAAACAAACAAACTCACTGTCGCTTTTATAATATTTGTAAGGATTAATGAAAATAATTGACTATTACTACTATCTATCTTAACCTACTTCACTTAAAAATAAAAACCTATAACTACTATAATTAATAAAAGTACCTACGCTTTTACCTACATAATATAAAAAAAAAACTGAACATAAATTAGCCAAAACTACCTATCTAAAAACCTATGCGTATGTACCTACTACTACTTCACCTAAAAAGAAATATAATGTAAAGATGTAAACTATTAATAATTTCTAATTTGAACGAATATTAATAAAAAATAACTTATACCTATTTAACAACAAAAGAAATCTAAAAATAAATTATTTAAAGACTAAAAGTCGCGCTGATAAGCATTGTCATTGCCAAATATTACGGTAGCCGCGTCGAGCGCACACAAAAATAATCCTTATGGCATGATTCAGTATTCACGCGCGATGGCTTATTAGCGTATTTCATGTATAACTTTGGTGTTTCGTTACCGATTTATATGATTCTTTTTTTATTGAATAGGTAATAATGTTAACTGTTTTAATAAGAGATGAGTGAGAGTGTTATAAACGTAAGAGTAGACAAATATAATCAGAAAGCACCGAACTGCTTAGCTATCGGGAGTTACACGTGTTATTGTGAGTCAACCATTAAAGATAGACATTATGCTGTCGTAAGATATTTTATATATCCTTTTAAGGAGAACATTTCCGTCATACATGATTTCAGTGTAGCTTTAACCATTAAGGCTACATACGCGACGGAAGCTTAAAAAATGGAGTAACTTCTCCCGTTTTCCCAACATTTCCCTTTACTGCTCTGCTCCTATTGATCGTAGCGTGATGAAAAGTATACTATAACCTGCCCAGGAGTATGAAGAATAATAGTTTCTTTAAAATCCGTCGAGTAGTTTTTGTTTCTATAAAGAACATACAGACAGACAGACAAAATTTTTACTGATTGCATTTTTGGCATCAGTATCGATCACTAATCACCTCCTGATGGTTATTTTGGAAGTATATTTGATGTACAGAATTGACCTCTCTACAGATTTATTATAAGTATAGATAAATTCAATTTTAAACATCACCTTTTTTTGAGAATCCTAATCTGATATAATATTTATTTTCTCTATTATCAATTTAAACAGTTTAAATTAATCTCTAACTATTCAGTTCTGTTTTACCGATCAGTTAGACAGAGGTATATAAACATTTATACTTACATTACACTAGTTTATACCACATATGACGTGTGGGGTTGGTGCACTTGCTGAGCGATACTGTTGCGCTGCGTGTCGCGGGTTCGATTCTCGCATGGGATAAATATTTGTATGGCCTACATGTAATTGTTTCGGGATTGGCTGTTTGTATATGTGAGTTTAAATGTTTGTAAATGCGCCCACGACACATGAGAAATTCCTAGTGTGGGGCACAACGTTTTGTTAAACAAAACAAAAAAGTAACAATAATAGGGGCGAACCTATTGCCACGAACCGGGTATAAATCTGGACTCCCAGCTGCTACTGAGAAATTCCTACCCAATAACAACTTGTCCAGTCCTGTAATCGAACCCAAGACTTCCTACTTATCCGTAGCGCTTGCGACGATGAGACCAACGAGTCAATGAAGCTCTTTAGCTGAATTTGCAAAAAGCATCCAAAGCGACATGTATTCGAATCAAATTAAATTTCATTTGCACTAATCACTAATTCCTATTATTGCTAAAAGTGCAGGGTAGCCAACACTGAAACAAAAAACCGGCCAAGATCGAGACAGGCTCATGAACCGAGAGCTCCGTACAAACTTGCGGCATAAATAGCCATATCTTTTGTTGATTTCAAAACACAAAAGGACAACAGACTGGAGTATATAATTTCAACTCGATACCTCCATGCGTTCCCAAAGGGTCTTGCCAGACAAACGGACAACAAAGTTATCAAACAAGGGTTCCGTTTATTCCTTTTGAGTTACGTTACCCTAAAAACATTCCTAACCCTACGAGGCCGAACGAAATAATTGAAAGTGTTGAACTGCTGATGTAATGAATTAACCTGTTACAGCATACGGTTCAACCTCGAGCCGGGTCAATTGTACCGATTGCTTCGTTAGAACGGTATTAGATTTATAGTAAACTTTACGACAGACGACTCGTAGGCGGTGATAGACTACGTAGCATATTTTGTCAATGACCAGGCAGCGTTGATATTAATTTATTATGCCAAAGGTCTAATTGATTAGTGGTTTTGATGTGAAGATACAATATGCCTTTTTAATAGCCTGAACTATTCCACTTCTGGGCAAAGACTTCCTCCCAATCCTTAGGCTTCAAAATCTACGGCTGATCGTCATGTTGTTACCTTACGGTACAAAGCGTGCATACAGCAGCATTAGTTAGTAAAATAAACTCAAGCCACTAGCTCCCGAATCCCTCTGGGTAGTGAGCGATAGAATAAACGGTCTATGTAGGTACAGTCAGCAAATGCTTATTTTATGATTTTTTTGCTTAAATGGGGGGTTTCAAAATATTATTTGAATAGTTCTAAGTTCCATATTTTTGTCGTATTGTTTGTGTTGATGTGGGTTAGTTTTTTCTCGGAATAAAAAACCAACGTCTATACAAAAAGCGGACATCTCCTTCAATTTATTTAAGTAATGAACTCATTGTTTTTTATCAATTAAATTTAACTTTATGCGAAATTTTCAACTATTTTTGTAGTCTGGTTACTTATTTCCTTTACTGACTGTGCTGACTGTACATTAGTTGACATCTAAATAATAAGGAACTCAATTGCGCTAGCCAGGGTGGAACGACCGACGCTATTCAGAGGTGTAGTGTCCATATATATATTGTAGTCTTTGGTATATCTATATGTCAAACATTGTCCCAGACAGTCTGTCTGAGACAGACTATCTCACAACCACAAGACTGTAGTCCGTGTGCTGGCACTAATGTCAACTGTCAGTCAGTATGATGCTGGGAAGTCGGAAGTTAGAAGCGTGCCCTGGACCTGGGCTTGGTAGTATGGTGAGCCTGTGATGTAGTTAGGTAATTGAATTATCATCCTGTATCTCTGCTACAAGCGGTAATTACAATACTGTTGACAGTGTAGGTTTTGAAAGCTGTATTTTTAATAGTCTTGTAATTTGAATGACGTGAGTTTCAGAATGATGTACCTATGTAAAAACAGTTTTTTTTTATTTAAACGCTCTTTAAGCGATCATATTTAAAAAAACAAGTCTTATTGTATGTAGCGATTATGATGTTGAAACGTCTCCGTGCTTCAAATTAATTCGTTTAATAAATAATAATGCCTGCTATTATTCTCATAGGCTCGTTAGGTTCACGTGTACCTATTGCGCACAAAATTTATACAATACGCGTGTTTGACTATTATGTTACAACTATGATGTTTATAACAAAGCTGTACTGATATCTATCCTTATGTAACAGTATGATTACGGTCAATATTTAATTCATGCGCAAAACTCTCAGGCCTGCAAACGGGTAGGCAGTCACTCGCTTTTTTAAAATTATGTAGCGTTTAGATAGTTAATATTACCGAGTAATATCACTACGTTGGATTTTCAAAGCAATTTGCCATAAATGTGTTTGTTGGACCTATATAGATAGGTATTGAGAAGAAATGGCATATTTCACTGCTATTGACCCAATAGAGCTGTTGCATTTTCTAACATACGTAAGTAATTTTCTCTTCAACATCAAATTTACAGCACATGCTATTTCTTATCTTGAATTTATTTGTTTGCACAACTTTCTGTCTGCTACCCCACATGTATTTATGAACGGTTAATTCAGTCGTAATAAATGATCCAATGACAGAGGCAGGCACTCTCGCTGTCGAATTGTGTCTGTTGATTTGTGATTCACTATCATATTCATATAGAAAAAATCTTACAGGATGTTCAAAATAAAACAGCCAATCTCAGTCATCATTATCATTTAATGAATCTGTTATTTACAAAAGATTTCGGTGGACTTTGTCAACAATAAGCTTCTGCATGTTGTACCATTAGCGCAAGCGGGGCGTGCGCTAGGCTCTCTGAATAGACTTTCTAAAATTAACATTTTAACTGCCTATAGCAACCCTTAGAATTCCATACTAGAGTACACGTGCTTATAAACGTTTAGCAACTTGTGTCTGGACACATGTTTTGAAACTTTTTTTCTATCACAATAGAACGAAAATATTTCAGTTTACATTACGACTTGTGCTCTAGTGTGGCTGAAACAATTTGTTGCCATTTAAAACATACAATCTCATAAATTAAATGGAGGCTTTTATTGTTCTGTATTCGATTTGGATTGGTCTTTTTTCCAATCCTCAACGTGAAAACCATATGAATTGGACGAACTCTTTTCTTTCGAACAATAAGTGCAGTTTTTTTAAGGGTTGTTCGAAAGAAAGACTGCTACCTTTCAAAACTATTAGTGACTTGCCTTTTGGCAAAAAGTACATCCCGAAGAACAAAACGATGCCTAAGGCAGTTCTACAGTGTTGTGGGCGGTGAGCAATGGGTAGTTCACCGTCCGTCCGTCGATTGACGACAGGCCGTGTCGACGGCGCGTTCGTGTTTCACGCGCGCCTCAAAGAGAGTCAGCAAAGCAGAGGGGCTTGCCAGAGCCTCTGCCTGCCGGGGTTGCGGGTTGTTCGAAAGAGATACCGCGGCCTCGGAACGTAAAGGGCAATAGAAGAAACATGGGTGGGTTTTAGTCAGTACAAGTCTGACATGCCCCCCCGCTCCACCCAGAGCGGGGGAAGTCATTGGATGATTTCCCACCCGAAAAAAAAAAAAAAAAAAAAGGCAGTTCTACAGAGAAACATCAACGACATTCCTTACTACACACAGTTAAAATGTTAATTTTCAAAATACATCGACTGAGCTGTTTACTCACAAAGAATGACAAATAAAACTGTATTATATTAATTTTTTCATTTAATAACTCATAATTTAACGCATGCGCTCAATCAAAACAAATCCAGACTAAAAACACAAATACAACTAATATGTAAACAGCTCGACACTCCAAATGAATATATAAACAATACTTTGAGCCAATACTGAATAATACAATGTAATTAAATAATATATTAAACATTCACAATGAATTACAGTGTTATATGTGCATCTCTGTGCTTCCATTCAAAGTTAATACATAAAAATCGCCTCTAAAAATAATCATGAGATATTACAAATTCATGATTGTATTCGTGGTCGTAGAAATCAGACCAAAATATATTGTAGTCAACATGATTTTTATTTGGATCATCAAGATCATAAACTCTTCGGTTACATCGATACTTCAGTTTCGTCTTCCCTCGACTCCTAAATAATTTTAATCTTAAAAACATAATAACACTTTTGGTTTTTACATAAAGCTATATAACAACAGTAACATTAATTCATATTTTTCTGAATATTCCTTAGTACGTTCTATACACTTTGTAACTTCATATCAGATTACATTAAACCTTATAAAAGAAACTTCATTAGAATTATCATTTACTTATAGGCATACAATACAATACAGGTTGTTAAAAAAGAAATATTCTCAATATTTTTTACGTGTATCACATAAAATACCTTCTCCTAACAGCTAATTGCCTTCCACATTCCTAATGTTAAAGTACATCTAATGCTTAAAGCTAAATTATGCAATTTATAGACAGAAAAATATCTATGACAAAAATATATATCCTATAGTTCAGATATATACACACACTAATGTGGCAAGTACATAAAGCCTATATGACGAAACCTAACTATCAAGTGTTTGGTATTGCATGTAAGATGCACGTACAATTGACAGCGTTACGTTTCACTCACTCTATGTAAACTCACTTAATATTAGCGTATTCGTACACAAGTAGTTGTTCGTCACAATGGCACTATAAAATTTCTATACAATGTCAAAGATTGGAAGCGAGAATAGTCACTGCAATTCGAATTGTACTTTAATGCCTTAAAAGTGCTTGATCAAGATTAGAAATAAGTGTACGCAAATGACGCTTATAATCTGCTTCAAAATTTCTCTCGTCATGAGTCGTATAGAAAAAAGCCAAGCTCGAAAAGTTAACATAGTCTAGCAAGTTTAAAGGCAAAATGCTACACTAACACGATGTACACACACTATAAAATATATTAATAGGGTTTAATCGTATAAATTGATAGTCCCTTGCCTCATTTCAAAATCCAAGCATCAAAACTGGAATCTAACATACCTATAATGACATCCAACTACTTTCAGTTCATTCATCAACTTTCGACGAAAGAGTCTAACATTTTAAGCCGTATTTTAATATCAACGGGACATGAATTTGTTTTTACTAAGTACCCGATGTCCTAACCGCAACTTATATTTACAACTGTGCATAGTATTTACATTGTTACATTTGTAAAACTTTCAAGGATTTAACACTTTTGTTAATGAAAACATGTATGAATTTAGACCTTTTGACAGAAATATCTTATTGTCCGTTTTCAAAGGGAAATTAACCCAGAATGATATGCGCTTGTATAGAAGGTGAAATAGTGTCTACATTTCTAAGTATCATTCTATTTCTTCTAAGTACTGAACAGCCTATAAGTACTAATATTATTGCTAATGACAACTATGGACAATTTAGTTGATGTTCACAAAAACTGCGGTGCTTGAGTATTAAGTACACATGAATGTTTAAACATCGCTTGTTGACGTTAGCACCATGACACATATTATGGCACGTTGGAATATAGAACCTTATCCCTTCCATTATTTACGAAATGCAAAGCGAATGTACATAATACGCTTTATTGCTTGCAGTCAATTCCAGTTATTTATTAATGTCATTAACTTATGGTAACTTCGTATAAATCTTCGAATCGAAGTATTTTTTTGTTTATTTTATATATTTTTTCTTCAACAAAATGAGTTATTTTCTAATATCAACTTAATTTTAATAGCACTGTACATTACTGTCAGAAAATAAATCATTTTGTCGGTTTTTCAGTTTGTCGTACAAATTACGAGAATTAATAAATACCTAATGGATTTCAAGAAACCTTTATCACAGTGTCTCCAATGTGTTGAGATCGTATAATTTGTTTAGTTATTGGAGAATAAAAAAGGGTTCAAGAAATCTAATTGTTTATCAAATCACTTATAATTTCGCTATAAACGCCCAAATGTTTGGAGGTAGAATATGTCGTCGGCTAATATGGGCTATAAAAGATTAATGAACAGGTGTAGGTATCGTTTTAATGGACTCACATTGATTGATTAATTTCGTGAGGGACAGAGTCATGATAATACGTACTTACTAAGTACAAACGTACTTTCTTTAGGAAGACAATAATTTCGAACCGTGAAAACGAGCAGAACAGTTCCATTTTTGAAATAGATCACTGCTCAACGACGAATTGTGTGTTTTTTTAAATTTAATTGTTTGCCGCTTACCCGATTAGCCGACTACTCTTCATAGCAATTCATCATTAAATGGTCTCCTAGGTAAAGATTGACCTTTCTGTGACCATCGTAAATGGAAACCTTAGTTACCCCCTTACTATTAAATGCTGAATAAAGTAATATGAATGAAAATAATACTTTGTTATTTCTTTATTCAGAATCCACTGCACTTTGTGTGCAATATTGCAGTATTGTACCACTACGAGAATGTGTTTTAGCCCTGATGCACCTTTTTTACCAGATTTTTAATGCTTGTTTGAAGTAGTTTCTGTCATAGTTGAGACTTGCGGCGGTTTATCTTTCTCTATTTAGAATTGGTGCAAAATTTTTGTACCAGCCTAGTAAGGAGGTAAGTGTAACTAAGGATCAAGACGGGCGTGATTTGATTAACTCAAAATATTTAAATTAATTTAGAGTTTCGCAAATGACGCTCGTCCGGCCCTCACCGACTTAACAACGCTTATTGAATCGTAGGTGTTATTCCGTAGTCCTTCGAGTATATTACAGTACGCTCTCCCGCTGCGGGCCGCGCAGTTCGCTGGGCGGTGCGGGCTCGCAGGGCGACGCGGCGGTGCGCACGATGGCGGGCGGGCGCTGTGCGAGCGCGCCCATCGTGATGGGCGTGTCGTCCTCGTCCTCCTCGTCGCCTTCCTCCAAGTCCTCGTCGATGGGGGTGAGTATATCCATCGGCTGTTGAACTTCTTCTTGTTTTCTGGAAGAGGAAGTGGAAAGGTTTTAGTGATAACAATGTATTTCAAAATTCTATTTACTATAGTTTATTGATGTTGTGTACTCGATTCGAAATTACAGTATTACACACAAACATATCACGCTTGATTAAAAAATCATGGTGGTCTCTGAGTCACCATGAATTTGTTACTGCCTTGTTTTACGTTAGATGTTCTCACATCTACCGTAAAACATGGCAGTAACTCATTTTTTTGATGTCAAAGGAACGTAGAGGCACGGGACATAAGCCGCACACTCTCATTCACGTGCCAATCAAAGAGAGAGCACGTGGAACACTATAAACTCCAAATCATCATCGTCTTGACTGTACCTGCACAGACCGATGCTCGCAGTTAAACTGGCAAGCCGCCATTAAGTTTGAATCAAACTATAACTTTAGTACAGTACTGTCCACAAACAACGATTCATATGCTATTTCAAATATAGTACATTTGGTTCAAGTGAGGAAACTTTTTCATAGCAGCCGGGGCGGATTTAAAGCATTAGCCACCGGGCGAGAGCGTTATAGAGCCGAGAACATCGGTGTAAGAAATTAAATAAGAGAAGATAAAGTACTTTTTATCATTAATCAATATGACACTATGATTTAATTTGATTGTCCCCCGCGCTTTGGCTTCTCATACTGAAGAAGAAACAAAGGCTAAAATTAATAATAAGAAAAATATTAAAAATAAGAAATTCGATCGAATATTTATTGAAATAAATCTTGTTGTTAAATGCAAATTATTTTATAAATGATCATGTTTATTTGCGATACTCTGTTGATACACACAAGCCTTTATATTGAAATAAATGCGAAAAAAACATGCGTGTGACATACATTGCATGTTGAACCTGATCGTAGTGTAATAAGTGTCAGTTTTCGATGAAGTGTATTGAAAAAGAATTTGCAGAGCAACAAAACTTACCATTGACTAGCCTTGCCAGTCTGGGTCACTTACTAAGTACAAACATAGAAATATGACTTTATTTCACCTGCGGAACAGTGGAGCAGCAAACGAAGTCAAAGTACTAGCTAAGAAGAATGCTGCAGCCATGTAGAAGGATGCGTCGTAGTTCTTGGTCGCGTCGTACACCGCGCCCGCCAGCGGAGACCCGATCATGGCGGCCGCGCCGCGGAACAGGATCAGCAGCCCGAACGCATTCGTTAGCTTGTCCAGACCTAGCAGATCTACTAGGATGATTGAAGTTAGGGAGATGTAACCGGCTGGAAATACGAAAATTAAATGATAATACAATACAAGGATTTATCACCATAATTCATATCATTTCATTTACTTTTAAGCAAAAGTACATTATATTGTAGTATTGTATTATTTAGACTAAAAAAATACGTCTCTATTAAACTTTATGTCGATGTCGGTATGTTGAATGCGGCGTTATACTTATAATTAGCATACATTCCAATACTTCTTTTTTTTATTCATTTTTAGACTTACGAATGTTATCGAACTATTACCTAACCATACTCTAACTCCATTGATATCTAATATATAAAATTCTCGTGCCACAATTTTCGTTCCCATACTCCTCCGTAACGGCTGGACCGATTTAAACGAAATTTTGTGTACATATCGGCTAGGTCTGAGAATCGGCCAACATTTATTTTTCGTACCCCTTAGTGAGCAGCGGGTGAAACCGCTGGGCACAGCTAGTATTTGATAAGAATCAAATAAATCATTGCTCTCTGCACAGAATGTTCACGGAGTGGTTTGCTACGTTACCCGTGCGATTATTTTGTTAGCTCGCCACGCATACTAGTGTAGACTTGGATTGCTAGTTGCGGAGAACAATTTCCTTTATATTTTCATACAAATACATGGCGGAAGTGGCACTGACGTGAAAACGTATGACGTAGACTGTACGGTGTGCTGACCCCTATATGTTTTTTTTTCTGACTCGGACTTGCGCACCGAGGAGTTCCGTACAAAGTTTCGACAAAAGGCCATATTTATGACTGTGTAGACTGTAATGCTAGAGTGATCAGACTTGAGTATGTGGTTTAATTTCAACTCGATACAGACAGACGGACAACAAAGTGATCCTATAAGGAATCTGATTTTTCTTCTGAGGTATGGAACCCAAAAAACTGACCAAGTTGACATTGTTTTGTAGGAAAAACCAGCTTTTACTGTTTTTTTTTATGAGGATTGATGTCCCTTTCACCCCTGTGGGGCGACATTTCATTTTGAGTTAAACATAAACCGAAACCAAGTCTTATAACATCGGATATCTACTAGATTCAACGTTTATATACTTACAAATAGCTATTCCAAAAGCGATGGCTATTGCAACGTATGAGGCATAAGAGCTGCAGAAGGGAGTCAATCCAACTGATATCTGTAACATTATTATTATTGAGTTAGTGTTAAACAGCTTTTTAATTTAAAAACGTTTTGCTAGTCGAATACATCGTCGAGGAACTCGTGACTAAAGAATAGCGGCTGCTCGGATTAACCTAAGGTTTAGCCGGGCTGGCCTAAGTTGGTCTGTGGATGGGTGACCCGTTACATACCGAGTTTTCTCCGTGCATCGGAAAGCACGTTAAGCTGTTGGTCCCGGCTGTCATTTGTAGATCTTTGACAATCATGATATCAGTCTTTAAACTGACATGGTTACTAATATTATAATTAACACTTGACAACACTTAACAGTTCATCCGTGAGCATGGCGTGTTTGCAACATCGCCGAAATATCGGAAACTCGATACAAATGGTAAATACATGGTACATGGTAAATAAATACATGGTACATGGTAAATACATACATGGTAAATAAATACATGGTACATGGTAAATATCCTTTGACAATCGTTACAGATAGTCAGTGTCCTAGAAGTCTGACAACCAGTATTTTTCAGTACTATCTGGGTTGTGGAGGTCAGATAGACAGTCGCTCCACGTAAAATACTGGTATTTAGCTGCATCCGGTTGGACTGGAAAGCGACCCACGACGACATAGTTGGGATAATGCTAGGAAGATGATACTGATGCTAGTCGAATACATATGTGCGTGTGAACTGAGGGATCACACTGGGAATTGGCGAAATTAAAATCGTAGGATTTAGTAGTAGTCTTAAAACAATTGTAGAACGAATCTGGGAATTTGTAAACAAATATATTAGAAACTACAACCCATAAAGTGCGGTCCCTCAATTCTAACAGACGACCAGCCAGATCTCGGAAAGTATCTTAAAAAAGAAGGTTTAGAAGAAGGTTTTTTATTTTACCATACTCAACTAATAAAGTCTACGCGGACAAAGTCACGGGCACGGCTATATTTATAAAGATATTGTGTGAATTTTCCAAAGTATAAAGATAGTTGTCAAGATAGTAGGAAAAAAAAACACTGCCATCTCAGATTTATTCTGGGGAGCACTGCAAAACCTATTAGTAAACAAATAGTGGATTGTTAATAATTATATCGAAACCTGTGCGTTCTCAAATATACGCGGATAAAGTCGCAGGCAAAATATTAAATAAAGTATAATAGGACTGTCTCCAATTTGTTTTATTGTGTGGTCACCCTGCTCCATCTATTTTTATAGGATTAAAAAAGTAACATTATCTCAGCTAAGAGGTAAAAAATACACAATTTAGGATATCTATTATTTAGTAGAAACTTACTACTAAAAGTTAAGTACACTAGAGTGTGCGATATTCCTCTCGTCTAGCAGCTATCACATGCATTATGTCAGTGGAGGAGAAAACTGAGGCAGGCGTCCGTCACTCGCTCAAGGCCACGCGTTTTATGCCTACCGCTTCGTGTATCGCCGGCGATACAACTGACAGTGGGCTGTCGCACCGTGCGACGACGTCGTTTTTACCGCGCTGAGTTTCAAAATGCCGAAACCACGTAATTTTTGTGCAGTATATGGATAATATTAATATATTGAATATAATAATATAATAATTCTACTATTATACTTCAATACAATAATTATATTGAAGAATTAGAAGAAACTTTTTTAAATAATTTTGACAACGTAATAATGGATCGGCCTGGCAGTACTATCTTGGAAATTTTGAAATTAATTGATTTTGCTCCACTTTGCTCCCGTTTCCCTTTCGATTATTTATTAAAATTATTTACGCGGTTTAGAATATTTTGCACAATAAAATTTAATAATCGTGAATTCAGGGAAGGAAAAAAATTATCAGTCATTTTATTAAACTGAAACATATTTGATTCTACAATATTCGTTTTATTATCATTATCATCAATTCATCATACGTTCAACCCTAGCACATTCGCTCGATGACGCGCCCGCACGTTGGTCGCGCGGCGGGCAATACAATCTCAACTCTCTTTGTGCGTACTTATGGTGCATTTCTTTTGGCTGCAAACAGCTGGTATTATTATTATGATTTTGTAGGCTATTATAGCGTAGGTATTTTCCTTTTTGTATTGGAGTGATGTATCTGCTACGTAGTAGCTATTTAGTAATCTGTGACTGAGGGACCAGTTTTAATTATCGCTATCTTCAAAGTGCTTCGATATTTTTGCTCCATTTCATTTTACAAAATGATTTAAGACTTTTACTAAATCTTTATGTCGAATAAGAAAGGTTTTATTAATTTGTTCAGTAACATTCACTACCTTTGTTATGTGGACTGAGGGACCACAGTTCAGTCGTATTTTCTTTTCTAATCTTTAATGCTTTGTGGTTTGTTAATTAGTAAATATCTTTACAAATTATTTACTAAATTTCTGTATTCACAAAACCTTCTTTTTTAAGATACTTTCCGAGATCTGGCTGGTCGTCTGTTAGAACTGAGGGACCGCACTTTATGGGTTGTAGTTTCTAATATATTTGTTTACAAATTCCCAGATTCGTTCTACAATTGTTTTAAGACTACTACTAAATCCTACGATTTTCATTTCGCCAATTACCAGTGTAGTCCCTCAGTTCACACGCACATGAATACATGACCTCCTCATCTTTTAGAACTCTGTTAAAAAATTGAACACTACCACGCTTGGTTTTTGGTACACATTTCACACACATACTTATTTACTAGTGTCTAAATTATTGGGTTCCTTGAAAATGTACCGTTGTTACGAGTGTGCCGCAAACAACGAAGATGACTCAAGGTTTTCATGCGCTAAGTAAAGTCTTACCGTGGCGATGACAAGGCAGACATTGTTGAGCAAGAGCGAGTCCATCCAGGGGAAGTCTGCGACCCAGCCGCACGCGATACGACCGAATGTGTTCGTGATACCGATGATGGACAGCAGGAACGACGCTTGCGATGGTTCCACACCCTGAAAATGTACGAACATATTATATACAAACAATTAAAATAGCAATTTCTAGGTAAAATTTAAAACAGCCTTTTACTTAAAATATTTACAGTTCACGGTTAAAAAAATTAAACAAAAATTGTTATTAATACCATATATTTTTTATCTATTCGTCTGCATGCTACGCCTAAACTTGAGGGTTAATTTTCCCTGGCAGATAACTTAGACAATAGGCTAAGATTCAATTTAGACAAGGATAAGGATTCCATGCAATAAAATGGACAATTATTAATAAATCCTGATCCAAAAAGGGTTTTTTATAATAATTTCACGCAAACGGAAGTAGCGTACAACAACAAGTCATCAATATGATTGCTTGAAAATTATGACTATATTGAATTTATATTAATCCAATGTGGCTAGATGTGGTATCCTGTATTTAAGTAAAATTTTCAAACACATTCACAAATAAGAATCTTATCCGGTGCTGATTGCATTATGACATAATGAACTAAAAACAAAGTTGATACTCTCTAGTTGTGATCTGTATCTACAGATCACAGGAGTTTCCTAGTCATGAACGATAGTACACGCTTTGGCCCGAACGATAAATTCACAAAATACCTATACACAGCTTCAGGCATTTTTTTCAATCACGCTACATGTCCAACGACGTCATGAAACGCCCCCAAAAGTACTATCGCAATTGGCACAAATATAATTGAAGCATTACGATTAAATTATTTGACATAGAAATCTTGTAGGTATGGATACAGAAACTCTTTAATACTAAACATGTGGACTTATATAATTCTGAGAAAATAGGTGTGCTCGAGTTGGATTGAAAAAAAAAAAGAAACATGTGACCCGCATACATGCCAAGAGAGTAATTATAGTTTAGGTGTATTTAACGAAAATATCTAAGGGCTCAGGCAAATGACCGACAAAATTTTTTTTTGGTGGTATAATTAGTGCCCACGTTTCTTGAAGGACTCGGTCAATGTTTAATAAATGATGTTTATTTTGCAAGTAGGTTTAAACAAACACTTTTACACGTCATTTTCTTTTTAAACTATATGAGGCCGGTGTTTCGTACCCGACTACTCTGAGAAGAAACAGCCGAAACAAACTCAGAGGTCATAGTCTCTTTTAAAGTCCAGACAAAATAATCTTGGTCAACTTACATGAGGACTATGCAGATAGTGTCTGAAATGGCCTTTTTAAGAAAGCACCACACAGATTGAGGGGACCTGTCCAGTCAGTGCAAGCATTTGTCAGTTATCGTGTAATGTTATGTTTTATGAAAAGTCTAGAAACACCTTTTGTGTGGGTTAGACTTGACTAAGTTTGGTCTTTGACATAAGGAAATCAATTAAGATCCAATACTAGTTCAATATTGGTTTTTTTTGGGTGTGATATCAACAAATAACTTCGCCCGCTCTGGGCGGAGCGGGGGGGGGGGGGTAGTGTCAGACTTTTACTGACTAAAACCCACCTATGTTCCTTCTATTGACCTTTAGGATCCGGGGCCGCGGTGTCTCTTTCGAACAACCCGCAACCCCGGCAGGTTCGAACAACCCGCAACTCCCGGCAGGTTCAATATTGTTTGAGATCAGGTTTTACTGGATATGGTTTACCTAAACTTTCTTTACGTTTTTATAAATTTAAAGGGGGATGGTTATTGTAAAACTAATAGCGCTAGCGCATAGCTTGTGGTTCCGAGTATCGTCTTTGGTTGAAAAACTGATATTGTTATTTTATACAATATGAAATAGATTGACTTCATTGGTGAGATTGGGACCGAGATGAATAGAATATTCTTTACTATGTATACGATACAAATTACAAGGATTAAAGTTTAGAACTATAGGGTGACCTGTGGGCGGTCTTATCTCTAAAAGCAATATTTTCAAGACAACCTTTGCAAGGGAGGAGTAGAGACAATACTGTAAGTAGTCTGTGGTGTTCCATTACTCAAATGAATAGGTACATTACAATACATCATTCGCATCACCATTCATTTTTCATTACATTATTTGCTAGTTATTTATAGTCACGACATTTATAGTGACTTTTTACGGATTTCCCCATACATGTCATGTCTAGTACTTTGTGGTCATGTCAGTGCAAAATACAAAACTGTTTTATACTTAAGTATGATACAAGAGACTGCATCTTATTCACTAGTATCCTTCAATACCCTTAGGGTCCGCATGGTGTATCCTCCTTATAGAGTTGGGGCTTGTAGTGGCCAGTGGGGACCATCTTGGCTGATTATGCTCAGTATACTCACACTAAGGCGGGCAGCATCGACGATGTAAACGAAGGGCACATACAGTCCCGCCATGCCGAAGATATTGGAGACGCCGATCAACATGAAGGCAGGGTCGCGCAGGAGACTCACGTCTAACATCGATGAGAGAGCTGACTTGAAGGATTCGGGTAAATGCAGGCAGGGGCAGAGGTCGTATTCTGGAAATAGAAAACAAGAATTAGTTAGCTTGCTGCTGTTGCGGAAAAGGGGAAAGCTATATTTTGCAATTAAACCAATTTAATCATGAATTGATATGACTTTCACAAAAAAAGCCTGCCTTGTGGAAATGTGGAAGATGTGTCTGCGCAATTTCATGGCGTACAAACCTTATTCTTTATCATTCACTTCAGTATATTAAATAGATGGGCAAGAAAGATCGTAGAGTGATATTTTAGAATATATCTCGCATATGCTTTGCCTTGCCTTTTATACTTTAATTAATCGATGAATTGCTTGAGTCTTGTAGATCTGTCACAATTTCAAAGCGTATTATTGGAGCTGTGATATTTACCTCCAAATAAAAACATGTAAGCGCTAAGCCAAGTTACATGTCATAACATATCATGGGTAATCTAACTTACGTTCTTGTCTCTCCAGGTCACCAGTCTGTCTACTTTGCGGCAGACTAAGCACAGAGTTCCGGTATCCTTGCAGAGACTTCTGACTCTGGTACTGAGGCAGGTTGAGTACGGATCCCGAATAGAAGATATCCTTGCGAGACATCGGACGAACCATGCGCGATGGCTCCCGGGGACCCGCGGACACGGACAGCTTGGAGTTGTACATCATGCTTTCGGTGTCACCCTGGAAGGTTTAAGAGATTTTTAGTTTTTAAATTTAAATAAAACAAGCTGAAGTGGCAGTGGGCTGGCCATATAAGCCGTAGAACGTATATTTTTATGATACAAAGATCATCCCCAAAAACAAGGTAATGTATAAAACGCCTGATCTTTTTCTTTTTACCTGAAACGATGTAAAAAACAAACGCTGGCATACAAGAGCACAAGTCGATATAATTACATGTATACCATAGTTACGTGATTTCCCAATGATTCTGAAAATGTAGTGATCCAATGCGCCGTATTTAGAAATACATCTCGGTATGCATGAGTCGTCATTTACATAAATGTAGGAAGATAGAACGCTAACATATTTTATTGTGATTTATGTATGATGAATAGGTATTTAAGTGTTTTTTTATACATTATGAATAAGTTATTTCTGGTAACACTATTACCACTCTTCTTTTACAAATAATAGCATAGGTACATACACATCGTGAAATGTGTTATAATACCTTCAATGTATTGATACAACAATATAAATTATGTCACGCTACATTAATAGCTTGTTTTTACATATAGGTACGGAGGTAAAGAGCTACAAGGGAATTACTGTTTTCATAGTTCTAGATCCGTTTCGAAACGATATAAATAAATCTATTAAATAACACTAAATGGTCCCATAACAAATGTTTTGTTTTCAGACATGTATCAGTCAGAGCTTCAAATTATGTCTCAGTTAATGTCCTATGTTCTAGAATGATTGATGACAAGTATATTTGAGTAAACTAATGACATCTATTTAAAAAGTTTTGCGTATAAACAGGAACCATATTGTATTGGATTCCTGCCAGTCGGTGTACATTTGGCAGACAATAACTAAAGTTCAAGGCTAAGTTTTGTAGAACAATCTCATGTGGGATATTGTGACAATATGACCATATTAATGCCCTTGACAACAATTTATTTATTGTCATTTTAAAAGTAGGTCAATTGGTTTGAACTAAATACAATTTCAACACTGTTTTATTTAGTTCAGCTTATTTACTTAAATTAGTGGTATTAAGGGTGCTCATATGAGTGGTTTTTCGTTTTCAATGCTATGTGTTAGAACTAAGACTTGGCTCTGATATTTTTATAGCCTCGAGGATAACACGAATGGGCGAATCTTAATTGCCTATCATAACGCAATATTTTCAAAGCACCAAATCCCTAATAAACATGTTTATGGTAAAAAAGATCTATGATACTTACATCAGCATTTCTATATTGACTGTTCATTGAAGTTTTGGACGTTGCTTTGATTGCAGCTAGGGACGGTTTGAATCTGTAATTTGAAGATAGCCATCATTTAATCTTAAAATCTTTTCTGTTTTCATGTTAATTATTGTAATTAGTGCTATACCGTTTTAATTAACTATTAATATATTAATGGCAATCATTGTTGGGTTCTTTAGAGACAATACATAACCTCCGGTTTTTTGAACTTATGGAGAGTTTTATTGAAGAAGAACAGCAGTTTAATAGTTGAGATGCAAATATAAAAAATACAATAAATAAGTAAGTAAAACAAAATTAATAATAAGAAGTAAGATTAAGGGAGTAGCAATGCAATGTTTTCTTTGAATATATTGCATGTCAGAGAATCGTAAAGTACTTAACTTACATACAACAACATAAAGCAATGATTCATCAGCTCAAAGAACCTTACAACAATAATACTAGACAATAAACATGCAAAATTAAACAAAGGTCCACTTCGCCACCTATAAACAAGAAATGTCTCAAAATGTTTACACATAAGGCGCTTCCATTGATTTCTATGTGCTACTACGCGGCGTTTCAATCAAAACATTTGACCAATTAAATCAAAGCGTTGCGACGCCATTCATGCTTGTTTTCTCCAGTCGATTCTACTATCGCTGTCTGTCGTTAATTTATGGATTGATTGGAGTACTATTTGCGTGATAGGATTTTTCCAGGAGTGATATAATAAGCACAATGAGTACTGAATGTTTTACGCTTCAATGGTACGTTTCAACATTTTATGAAGTTGTTGTAATGTGGTTTATTAAGTGCTTTTAATTACCAAACGCATTTTCAACAATGAATATGAGTAAAGATAAATGTGAGCCATCATTGTGTATATGAAAGTTATTAGATGCCAGTACCAAGCTTATTGCCACTAGTGCTTTTTATTGAAATGATTAAGACCAAAAAAAAGATAAGAAAGTTAAGATTATAAGAATAAAGCTCAGCACTACAGACACAAAAACCTTTAAAAACTGATGAAAATAATTACTTCGCCTGTAAATTCACCAAAAGAAGGCCTTTGCATTTAAAATATGCCATCATAATTCATAAAGTTTTAAGTAAATTAAAATATTGTATTATTATGATTTAAAAAGTTTTTATTGACACTATATGGTGAATGCTGCGTATACTTGTAATAGGCACTTATTTCAGTTTTATATATTTTATTATATTTTCTTTAAGTTTTAGCATGTGCTGCTGTTCGTGCTCTAAATAAATAAATCAAATCTCCATTTACGTGACGCAATAATTTTCACCAGTTCTAACATTTACTTCTCCCATAACATCCCTCGCGGTCCCTCCATCAACCAGCACCCTAAAACAAAACAATTCTACTACCTATCGCCAGACCTGTCCCCGGTACTTTGTTTGCGCTGCCTGTCGAAGAACGGCACGGATCCATTCTTGGGCAGGCCCGGGGCGTGCGCGCTGAAGGCGGGGGACGAGACGTTGCGGGACAACAGCTGTTGTTGCGGGTTCAATGTTAGGTTGCCGTTTTCGCCCTGGGGAATAGATTAAAATGCATTAGTATGGAGTCAATATAATGCCTGTAATCCCCGACAAGGCCTATTGCCAACAACCGAGCACACACTCAGACTCCATGATGCTACTGAAAAATTCCTGTTGGAAAAACACAATAACATATTTATTTTTGTATTTAAAGTATATAAATTCTCAAAATAAATAGGTAGTTATATTAGTTATATTATTTTAATGATTTTTTTACATCTAATTTTTGTACCCTATCACAATGTTGTCGTATTTAACCCAAAGGTTTGCTGGTAGACAATGCCTTTTGGCATTAATTGTATGGGAGAACGCGATTCTTTTGCCGGATTGCCTTTAAATTTCGCATAGGCATTCTTCAAGAAATAATAGACTATTTTATAAATATAAAATTACGCTACGACATTAAGAAGCTGAATAGCGAGTGAAACCGCTGGGCATAAGTAGTTCATAATAAACTTTTCATATAAAAGCTATGTATATTAAGTTAGAACAGTCATGAGAATAACTAAATCAATATATACTCGTTAAACTAACAGATTGCTAAATAACATTTAAACAGGAAAACTTATAAGTTTTCATTAGTGTTCCCTTGGATACACGAGCTCCATATTTAATAGTTTTTCATTGATTATTATGATGCTGTATATACTTTCATCATGTAGTTACTAAACTCAATATTACTTGCCTAGCCCTTATTTTACCGTGTTTTTTTTTTGCGGATGGGAAATCATCAAATAATTTCCGTCGCTCTAGGCGGAGCAGGGGGGAGTGTAAGACTTGTACTGGCTAAAACCCACCCATGTTCCTTCTGTTGCTCTTTATGTTCCGGGGCCACGTGCAGGCTGGCAGGCCCCATTTTATGTTGGGGTCAACTTCCAGTCTACCCGGAAGCAGCTGAACACCGTTATTTTACACGAGCTGGCTCCCGCGGCTTCGCCCACGTGTTATCAGAAAAAAAATCCTATGTGTTATATATTGTGTTCCATACTATAAAATACCTGTGTGCCAAATTTTATCAAAATCCGTTCAGCCGTTTTGACGTGAAGGGAGTAACAAACATCCATCCATCGTAACAAACATTCGCAGTTAGAATATTAGTGGGATGGAGCGACTGTCTATCTGATCTCCACAAACTATTAAACACATTGTAAACTCCCTTAATTTTTTGAGTTCCATAGTATAAACACGATCGCATGGCCTCCACGCTGAGCCACTCATTTTACCTAAATTTATGTCACATATTTGTGTCGTTGGCGTCCAGGACACGCGCTTGCTTATCACATATATGTGAAAATCACGTTCAAAAGGATAAATAGTATGATACGATATGTAATTCTAAGGTACTAAAACGGTCTTCACGTTAGCTAAGCGCCACTTAATATAACTTCCCTTGTCAGCTGTAGATGTAAAGATTCACACCTACAAATTATTTGGTCAGTTTTGTGACCAATGAAAAAAAACACAACGTATTTTATCTATTAAATATTTAGTATGTGTCAGTCTACTCATGACTGGCCTAGCTAGACGCGTGCGGCCTCACTCAAGGACTGTTTGTGGCATATCCTAGGTAATGTTTCACATATTCTATTGAATATTTACATATTCTGCATAATAGAAGAATATTTATATACCTAACATATATCCACCATTGACGGCGGGGTTGCGTCGTTGGTTTGTATCCCGTACTGAACACAAATTTGTATGGCTTACAGATAGTTGTTAGGTAAATGACTGTGTGTGAATTTAAATGTTCGTAAACGCACCTACGATACAGGAGAAATTCCCAGGGGGGCTGAAAAAGGCTCACAGAACTTGTTTACTTACAAATACAAACTCAGTTTTCCTATGTGAGTAAAAATAAAAATAAATAAATATCTTGGGACAACTCACACACGGCTATCTGATCCAAGCTAAGCAGAGCTTGTGTTATGGTAACCAGACAACTGATATACATACTTATATAATTTATAAATACATACATATTATAGATAAATCACACCCAGACACAGAACAAACAATCATGCTCATCACACAGTTTGTCCTGGGTGGGAATCGAACCCATGACCTCCGGCTTAGCAGTCAGGGTCACTAACCACTAGACCAACAGGCCCGTCACAAGTAGACATAGGCAGACCGCTACCTGCTGTTCGTTTCATGCCTTATTACAGAGTTCACATTTGAAAATTCTTACATAATAAATATGTAGGAACCTATCAACATGATGTATCTGCCGGATGCAAGTACTACATTCCCAAACTCTTGCCAATAAATGGGCTTGGTCTAGTTCATGATAAATGTTCGACCTTTAACCCGATTAAGTTGGCATTGAGATTGGATGTAAGCAGCTTTTGTAAGAATCGACATATCACAATCCGCTAATTTACTTTTAAGAGGCATTATCTCAATAGATACATTGACATTTCACACTTATTTTTATGATAATACCGTAGTCCATACATCTTCAATCGTTACCATTCGTGCACATTACACCGACTATTTTTCCCGAGGGGTCACAAAAACAGAACGTCACCTTCTACGATCCTTACATACTCCTTTTGCGACCACGATCATACATTTGGTCATAGACACACGTGACCCATCTTTTGAACAATAAAAAGCAAGAAGAAAGAATAAAAAAAGGTGCTGTAAAATGCATAATGATTGTTTTTATGGCAAAATTAGCGAATAAAAACTTACCTTCTTTTTCTCCTCTCCATCATCAGCAACCCTAGCTTCGGTGATAGTGGGCAGGGTAGGCACAGGTGGCACTCCGGGCATGTTAGGGACTGTGGGCACGCGTGCTAAAGCTTCTAGATTCAGCGAAGAGTGTACTCCGGGGTCGATGTTCAACGGGGCCTGGCGATACAAGATCTTTTTGTTTAGTGGGAGCTCCAATTTGGGGTTGGTTGCCATACTTCGAGTTACGGGTTCTATTAATTCGAGCGGTTTTCAAAGCTTTCGCTAACTTATATGATTGATTGTTACTATTTACAACAGGTAATATACGTTTGATAGCTATGTCAAAAATGCAAAAGCGCACTCGGCGCCATACTATAATTTCATAAAAATCTGTCATATAGTAGTGACAGTAGATTGCTAAACATTTTGCTTTGTCATGTATACATGACTGTGGCGGTCGAAATGTAAATTAATCAGAGATTTTGTGATACAAAGCTTACAGGTAACTTATGCTTCTTCTGTATTACTAAACTACCGTTCTGACTTTCGAATTATTACTAAGCTTACTAAAAGCCTTATCTATGCGGTTATAACTAAACCATAACTTCGAGTATGACTGTATTTTCTAACGACCGTCCGGCAGTCACCAACTTCATGCGCTACGACATCCAATGCATTAGAAAATTAGGAAAGAAGGAAAGTATTCAAAGAAAAATTTTGCGTGCACCGTTTCCTTCAAGTTGGAAAGTTTGTAGAAAAACAATCAATACCAGACTATTCACTTTGCGATAATAATAGGGACAAAGGTAAGGGCAATGCCCTCTAGAAGGCATACGAACACTGCATAATATATGACTTTTTCATAGAAAAGGGTGATATTTTAGAACTGCTTCAATTTAGAAATTATTTCTAGGGTATTTCTCTTTCATGATAAGTTTATATTATGCAGTATTTTAAGCAGAGTAGTGTAGTGACTTATTAAACTTAGGACTTGCTTAAAAATCATAAGAATAAATAGCTACGTGTAGGTCTGTGCTTTCAGAGTTTTTACATAAACATAGCCAATTCATCTAATAATTTGCACTTATGGAAGAATAAACGGAGTTAATATTAGCGTACAACATTATTCTGTCTCTGTTAATTCCATAAATGGGTTTTAAATGCGTTAAGCATGCATTTAATAAAAATGGTTCAAGGGGATCCCAGCTGCCTCTCGCGAATTTGCGTCGCATTGACGTTGCGCTTGCACTGCTTAATTTTGATTTTATCCAGCAGTATCCGCTGACTTTTGAGTGAAATGTATGAATTAACGAGACTGCTGTATTGTGGCGTATAAATATTAGAGGGTGATACTTTCTAAAAGATCGAGTTCCAAGGATCAGTTTCTACCATGCACTTTTTGGCGTTACTATGTATAAAACAGTATCCGCTATATTTTGAGCATACAATTGGGCGCAATCCTCGAGCACGCGCAGGACGAGAAAGAGAGAGAGAGATAGGAGGAGTAGTTTCGAGGAGACGCTTAATATATGCGTCGAATTTTCTTCTTACAAAGGCAATAGCAATACATCAAGAAACAGCGCGAGTATATTCCGCTTGGTGTAAACGTGCCTAAAGGCTGCCTCAATCGTGAAGCAGTAATTCTAGTGAAGGAGGAGGCCGGGCGTTTGGGGGAGAGAACCTCAAACCAACCCAGCCGCCGTGGGAGACGCCCCGGGCGCCGGGCGCCGCTAAACGACTCCCGGCCACCGTAGATGCGGGCCTGTGGCCGGTGAGCAATGGGTAGCTTACCGTCCGTCCGTTTATTGACGACAGGCCGTGTTGACGGCGCGTTCGTGTTTCACGCGCGACTCAAAGAGATGTCAGCAAAGCAGAGGGGCTTGCCAAAGCCTCCGCCCGCCGGGGTTGCGGATTGTTCGAAAAAGATACCGCGGAACGTAAAGGGCAACAGAAAGAACATGGGTGGGTTTTAGTCAGTAAAAGTCTGACATGCCCAGCCCCCTGCTCCGCCCAGAGCGGGGGAAGTCGTCTAACGTCATAGTTTTCATCCTCTAAAGTTAGCTCTTATGAAAAGTTCTGATCTTAACTTCTCAAGTTACTCCTTTATTCTCCGTACAGTGCAAATTAGTTCTAAACTTCATGCACATACAATACGTGTTCATAACATGCTTCCTAATAATTTTGTTAGCACAACAAGCCGAAAGACAAGACCACTTAACAGTTTCTAGCAAGGTTCGCTAGATAAAAGTATACCACCACCTCAAGGGGGATGCGTTTCGTCATCATTTTTTAATGAGAAAAAGACAACACTTTCTTAATGAAAGTAATTAAATCAACTTTAACAGGAAATGTTATCACTGTTATTTACTACAGGACAGGAAGACATCTGAATAAAAAATAAGTAAACGTACTAAATAATTTCTAGACAATATTTCTTAATTTCGTCTTTAAGTCCCATGTAATACAGGGCACGAGCCTCATACCCCGGCGAAAGGGGGGGGGGAGACAAATTTACCTTTTTTAAATAGTTTCACCTGTCTTTTTTGCCAATTTATTTCATGACATTTTGCCTTTGAACAAAAGTCATTAAAAATAACCCCCAAATAAATTTTGACCCTCGTCCTATAGTTGTTTTGTAGTTGCGGACTTGAGTTTTATAGAGACGAAACGCATCACCAGGGAACTTAGAATAGTAATATTAGTGAAAGCAGCTACATACAGAATCGTCTACAACGTTCACCTTCAACCTCTTCTCCATGGTTCCGTCGGGGAGCTGCACCACGAAGTAAGACCCTCCGATGGACCCTCGCTCCATTTGTAGGCGTTTCTCTTCGGCCATACGTTGTAATAAGGGTTTTTCGCCCGATGTCTGCAATTTTGGGTGATGTTAATGAGGGATCCGTTTTATCGGGATATTGCAAAATTGAACCCCTAGGGAGGTAAAAAAACGGGTGGCAAAGTGTATAAGGGATAACGCAATTCTTTGATCTCCAAATTGGCTTGAAGTTTTCCATAGGTATTATTTTAAGAAATTAATAGACTATGTCACGCTACGACACTACATACACATTAAAAGAATTCGTACTCTAACGACCACGACTTGTCGAATGGCCGGTAACTTGCTTGGATAGAACTAGTCGGACACCATCGTGCAACCAATCTTTCTTCCTGCTCGAAACTTCTGCGCCCATAACTCATGGTCGTGGCCGCGTAGCGAGCAAGTTCCTATAATCGTAGTTTTTATTAAAAAAAAAAAGTTAGATTGCAGTGATCGCATTGTTTAACTGAGTAATTTGACGATTCCCGAACAGACAAAGAATGTACATAGGTCGAACCGCAGGTCAATAACTGTAGTCTAGTTACATAAACGAGGATGACAAAACATTCCTAGAATAAAAGACTATAGTATGAATATAGTAGGTGTTTAAAATTTCAAAAAATATTTCCTCAAGCAAATTGCACTAGGGATTTATGAGGTAAAGCACTTTAGAAAAACTTAACAAGAAAAGGCAATTAGTGCAATTGTCTCAATTGCTCTAGATACCTAAACTACAAAGATTTAATAGTAAACATACAACACTATTACATATTCATTAAACTATTTGTTGCATCATTTTGACTCAAGCACTTCCTCAAGTATACATAATTATATGTATCAGTTTCCAGTGTGACAGTTGTACCATTTTAATACAAAACAATTGCCTGACCTCCGTTAACCTAACTAGCGTAACGTAGGAGGCATACCGGTATTCTAAGGTTAGTTTAGGTCAGGATAAAGAAAACTTGCAGTTGTTCAATTTTCTTTACATCCAGTCTATAACAGATTGTGAGTCTCCCCTACCTGAAGGTACTGTATACGTAGCAAATTAGGTCTGTAAAAATCCACTGCAGGCTGCAGGAAATTTTAATAAGAACAGCTCTGGTTTATCCGGACAGCGAATCGCTCAGAATGCTCCTCAAGGCACACACCTATTATACAAAAGCATTATACGAACCTTAGGATAGACTAAAGGCCTCATCAGCGCTCCGAACACAGCACAGTTCAGAATTAAGCCAGCAAGCAGTAGATTTGCATTCTGCCATGACCCGAACTCATTGAGCAGGAGTGCGGCTAAAGGCGCGAAGCTGAAGGTACCAACTCCTGAGCCACAGACAGCGATACCCGTAGCTAGGGATCGTCTGGACTCGAAGTAGTAACCCACGGCCACCACCGAAGGCAGGTAGATCATACCGAAGCCGAGACCTGTGAACAAAAGTCGCTATCAATCATTGAGGAAAACAATACAATATTGCCTTTACGGTTAATGTATTTGCTGATTTTAATTCTTGATTAACCTTTATTCATAACAAAGGACAAATAAATATATTTAACCTACTTGTGTGCTGCGCAATTCACAAATAAAACTAATAACATTGTCAGAAAAAAAATTCTGACTTTCGGCAGTATAATTCGTAGTATGTTATGTGTAGCAGATACACGCCATATTTTTACTTAACCTAACCAATAATTCATTCATACATAACTTAAAAGTCTCGTCAAGCTGAAACGTGTTTGGAAACACAAAAACTGGGCCCTATTCAAAAAGGTTTCTGCATATGTTTGGATAAACCCGCGTCGCAATGCAAACAAAATCTTCAAAGAGGTGAAACACTATGATTAGTGACTGTTGCTCAATTTGGCACGCTCCCAAATTGCAGAGAACTTTGACCAATTTGCCTGAGGTGCCTACGTCAAATAATTTGGCGTGCGATAAAAAACATGAGACCGTCATCCAGTCGCCGGTATTCCGCTGCGCGTGGACATTGACATCTGCCTCGCTTCGTTAGCACCAAGTCACTGACGCCCTAATAAACAAAGGGTTCTTAACTTGGAGTTCATGAATAAAATATATTTCGGAACACTTTGCTTAATCCTTAATATACATACTTAATACTATGTCAACAACAAACATTATGCTAACGAACCTCTATCGATTGTTTGAGCATATAACATAATAATTCGTTTATTAATTAGGACGTAATAGGTCAGATAAGATAGCAGGAGTTATTCAATTGTGCAGTTATCATACATCCTCTTCGCTGAACTTAGGACCATTATTCTTAGCTCAAGTTTTATGATTCCCACGTTGTCCCCTACCGGTTTTCAAAGGTGTTATACCCTTCTTTACCTCTGTTTATGACCTTGGATTGTTGCTGGGCAACATCTTAATGTTGTCGTTAAAAGCCGTTAAGCCATTAACAAGAAAGCATTATGCCATGTTTAATTATGTTATAGTATTTTGATGTTCTCTTTAGATGTATAAACATAAAAACAAAGTCCGACTATGATACAGAGTGACTCAGTGTTTGTTGTCGGCCCACAAATCGGTATTTGAAACCGCACAAAGGAGCATATGGGTTGTTGCCTGCTGCAAAGAGGTCGACGCCACTCTACAAACGCATGCGTCACTTCCCAATACAATATTCCACCTTTCTCATCAATTAATTAATTTGCACACAATGTTAGCAGCTGGAAAAAGTACAATGAATCGGCATTTCACCCAGATTCCTTTCAAAGAAGACGACTACTAACCAGCTACTATATAGGTTAGCCGGTTTAATTATTCAACAAGAGAATATTAAGTAGAATTACGTTATAAATCAGAGAACTCCAATTCTAGTTTATTTACTACTACTACAAATATTTTAATTCCAGAGGAGATAAGAAATTTCTATTCAAAATACACAGCACAAGAAACACGCAGAACACTGACCTATTTTTGTACGTTCGGCATTTTGATATGACTGTGAATTTTTTTTTTAGGTGGTTAGGTTTATTAGCAGGTTTAAAGAATCGAAAAGTAAATTTCCAGTAGACTTGGTCGTAAACAAAGAATTGGCAACAAGACGAAAAAAGTTGAATGAATTTTCAGAACGGTTTCTTAGAAAATTGAGACAACAAGAATCCGACTTTCAAGGTCAAACACGAAGCTTTATGTAAAAAACGTTTCTTTACAATTTTCTTTTTTCACCACTGAAAACAATAATTTATTTTTTATTTCAAAAGATACACTGTTTTCTTTTACATATTTACGCAGTCTTGTCTTCTTTAAATTGTTCAGTGATGAATGATGTTACTATGTTTGGTTTATCTGATAAGATTGACAAATAACTGATTTCATTATAAACCATATATTTAAAATAAAGTAATTCACTGCAGAAGATAAAAAATTACGTTTAAATCAGCCGATGCATGTTTTCGGTATTCAATATAGATTGGTGTGTACCTACTTATATTTTGTTAGCAACAGACGATAGTGTTTTCGAATCATATTATATACAGCGTGCCAAGTCGCCAATATTTAGTATACACTACAGTAATATAATGAGCAAATAGCAGTTCTGAATAACACCTCCGCCGTCTACACAAATCTGCTTTCAATCATTTGTTTCAGCATTCTCTAGCAAGGTAAATAAATTAATTCGTTCATTTACCACGTTTTGAATGCCTGAATGATCAAGTATGCTTCTGGCGTGAAACAGTATTTCCGAATAGTGTCGACATTGAGACTCGATGATCTCAGCGGTTGGCTGCCAACAGGGATCACTAAAATTGGTACTAAATGGACGTGCTAATTATTAACACCTTTAAATTTTAAGACTGACATGATGTCTTTGAATGGTTCCTAGGATTTTCTCACAAGGTGATTACGGTATCACGATTTGTGGATGATCCACGAAACGAAAACGATAGGGCGGTACTAAAATAACCATTATATCGGTTTGTATATTTCAAAATCGTAGTGAGTTTGACGACGTATTTTTCCATCGTTGAAACCTTGAATGCTCGCCATACGATATAAGAATTAGGTCGCATTGGATATACAGAATACTATTAGCGATTCCTGCGCAAGATTGTAAAACAATCGATTGCCAGTTTTCAACTCTTAAAATAAAAAATGTGTGTAAGTTGTAAAGTGTGTACCATTAAAGACAATCTTATATTCTAGCCTAGTAAGGCGCCATGTCGTCTGCACAATCTGGCAGCAGGCCAAGCGACCTGAGTTCTTATGACCTTGAAGTAAGTTCCAATGTTCGCCACAGACTCTTCATTTGTATTTTAATTAAACCAATCAGGCTAGCTGAAGCTAATTGTTCCTAGAAAACATTTATAAAATAATACTCGAATAGTCTCTTGTAGCATAATCCGAAGCTGAAAAGAGGTCATGTTGGGTTTCCCCAGAAAGCAGCGACAATTTCCAGGAAACTTTCCCCTTTCATGAACTAGGCGCCCGTTCTACAAAGCGGCAGACATAGACGAGGTATAGCGACACCGTATCAGTTATTTAAATCGCCAGGCACGACAGCGTTGCATTCGTGGAATGGAAAAGCCCGCTTTTCCTCGAATTCAGCTAATTGCCAGAAGGGCTTAACACTCGGAAATAAAACGACATTTAAGCCTTTTTGTTCACATTGGTGTCTGTTGGCAAATGTCCAATTTCACACACGGGCTGTTGCCTCTGTTTTCAAGGGTTTCACAGAACAAAGAACGTGTCGAAACGGTTTTAATATTTCAAGTATCTCAGCTTTATCGAACAAAAGACAGGACAAAAACCGAAGAAATCTTTCTTGAGCTACAAGTTTGTTTGATTAAAAAGACAAATATTGTCTCTGCACCTTCTTTTTCGTTTTATTATTCATCAAGCGCATCTGAATGAAGCAAATGAAAAATTATAAAAGTTAAAAGTAAAAAACTTAAAAGGCAGGTAAATACGTTGCGAAATGTGTACATAAATAGCGAATGAACAATTACGCAATCGTCAGAGATCCACATATCTTAAGATTGAACATTCCTAGCTAGCGGAACTAAACTCCAAGAACTGCTAAAGTTCCAAAAGCAATAGTTTTCTTTAAAGTAGGTGTGAAAAGTATTGTGTGAACTACAAACCCTTTATTCATCGACTAGCCGTGGCAGTGACACACAAGTAATTACGGAATTACTACACACATTTACTTAATTAACAAGGAACCTCGATACACACATCGATCCCTGGTTATTTCCCCGAGGATCTGTAACTCGATAGTTATCAGAAAACAATGTTGTTTTAACGACATATCACTCCACGAGAGAGCTTTTATCTTTCAACAACTCTATCGTAAACACAACGATTAAAGGAATTAAGAACGGTATACTTTCCTTGAGGGTGTACTAGTTAAAGGTTTCAATAGAATTCTAGTTGTTTTTCATTCTAATGTACATTATTAACATTATTTAGTTAAAAGGCTGAGAAATGATTTTTCGCAACACAATTGGCGATCATAAAGTAGAATAATTTTGAACATAATGATTGCAAATGAAGCAAATAGGAGTAAACCAACAGCCATCGAAGAAGAAGCAAGCAGCTGTATAGTTTGGCCTTTTATGATGTCAAATATAAACCTAATCTAACTTACGCAATAAGGCTAAAGTTGGTAGAAGTTTCAAATCTGATCGAATAAAACGTATCCACACAAAGAAGCACCTGATACTAAAACTTTCAGGGGAAAACAATGATACCTACTTTGTGAATATACAACCTTATACTCGAAATACATGCAGTCTGACGAAAAATCAAAAAGGGAATAATGCTTTTGTGTCACCGTGTCTAATAAAAATTAAAACAAAAGACTTGAGCGCTCAGGAATAACTGTTATTTTATGGAAATATAATTTATGGGAAATGCTCACATAATATTATTATTTTGCAATAAAGTATTTTTTATCTTCTTGACTCATTTGTTGATGTCGGACATAATTGAGTCACAAAGCAATGAGCTGTTAGAATCTGCATGTAAACGCGTATAATGATAGTTGTTGCCGAGCGAAATAATTGGAAACCTGAAACGTTAATTTATTGGTACTCTACGTCGAGATATTATTATGTATGATTGTACTAGAGACCAGTTGTATAATTATTATCAACAGTCACAGAATGGTTTCATTTGGCCTCATTTCGCATCTGTTATTATGACCATTTGTGGTCCGTAATGTGAATCGGATAATGTATACGACAACGGACGGGTATCCTTTAAGTTTTATGTTCGCTAAACCACATTTCGAAGGACGGCTGGCAGCGACTGGGCGACGCCACCCCATAAAGTATGCCAACGTGCCAAGGTCAGTGGACATTTACATAACTCTCACGTTCCACATGAGTCCTGCAAACCGTTTTATTGCCAAGCCATTCTAAATTTACTTAAAGTCATTACGAATAGCAAAAGGTTTAGAATTCTCCGATTTAATTACCTAAGACGAGACGACAGAAAATACTAGAAAGTCAATTATTTCCTTGGAAAGATTTTACATTTCAATCTGGAGGAAATACTATTGAAATGGCAACGGATTTCAAAATGCTAATCTGTTATTATCACAATGACAGTAAACTCGGTGACGTGTTTCCATTTAGGTGACATTGTTTCAGGAATTTTGTGCTGGAAATTCCAGTTTATTTAGAGAATATAAAACGTCCTCGTAAATTTTTATATGAGGATTTAGAGTAAGTAGTTATTTAAACATCATTTTAGTGAACAACATATAATAGATTTCTAGGAAAACTCGAACAAGATCAAGAAATTTCAATGTTCAGATCATAGAATCTAAGAATCCATCACAGTCGAGTCGTTTACTACTTAAATACGGTAGTACGAAGACACATAACATACTACGGCAAGACATAATACGTAACCTCGACATTGATTGATGGAATTATGAGAAAAGATTAATCCATGATTTTATGGCTGTATTCTTGTACATTTATCTAGAGTTTTAACGAAATACTTCCTCTAGTCTAGGTACTGGCCTTAGAACTCTTTGCCAACGAGCAAGGCTGACACCTGTTTTCTTCCCTTTTGACTGCCTATTCTGAGAACCTTTCAACATTTACGGTTTTAATTTTTTTATATACTAAATAGGCTTGTATTGGGCCGCAACTCGTCTGAAAACTCGCGATGTATGTCAATATCTAGAATATATAATCTATCCAAAAAAGTTATTAATACCAATTACGGATAGTTACTTTTCGCTTTAGTACTAGAGAAGTCTTACCTCCAATCAATCCATAGGTGATCATCATCATGGTAACGCTCTTGCTGAAAGTCGATAGGACGAAGGCAATGGCTGCGACGAACGACCCAGCCACGCAAACAGCCCGACATCCGAACTTGTTGCATAATGCCGACACCACCGGACCTGCCGACAATATTAATATTTTTCATAAAAAAAGCTAAAGAGAAACCCCTGATGCTGAAATGAAAGTTGGGAACCTGTCAAAGAGTAACATACTTTAGGTGATTACTTACTAAATGGGGGTCGTGAAACTCAAAATAAATTTTGGTACTTGTGCAAGCAACTTTTTTGTGTTTGTAAGAGTGTGTTTGATACCAATCAATGTTTGTGTTCCAAAAAGGTAGAATTTACAAGGATTCTTTTATATTATTGTAATCACTTATTGTAAAAACCTATATTCTGAGCAAATTAATGAATATTCTATTCACACTATTTCTATCGTGGGTGCGTGCCCAGAACAACTACACAGTAAAAAATATATGATCCATATTTATACTGTGACAACTATCTGTACGCTCAACCAGTACATTTTATAATTTAAATAAAGTTGCCTCAGTTAAAATAAAATTGGAGTTTGACAAGTTCCTGTTATCATAAAAAAAATAACCAGTAAACCTATTAGATTTGATCAAGTTCCATGAGGCAACCCTACCGAAATTAATTGGTTACCATAAACAGGGCGGGTTAGCTAAGAACTTTCTTAATAACTCACTAATTAAGAACCTTTCGCCGAAGAAGCGCTAGAAATGCGGAGTGACATTTACGTAAACAGCACCGTTTTTAAAAAAAAAATTGTGAGGTATATTTTGACCTAAATTAAAATTAAGACGACGTTTAGCTGCACCAATAAGTGTTTTATCCATTTACTAGCTGTTCCTCGCGGTTTCACCCACGCTGCTCAGCACCTGTTGGTCGAAGCGTGATGTTATATAGTCTATAGCCTTCCTCAAGAAATGGACTATCCAACACTAAAAGAATTTTCCAATTCCAACCAGTAGTCCCTGAGATTAGCGCGTTCAAACAAACAAACAAACAAACTCTTCAGCTTTATAATATTAGTATAGATTATTTTGCAAGTTTGTCCTAGTAGGTCATTAATATTGTGCCCATTCTGTAATACGATAAAGTGGATAAGGTAAATGATACTTATTTGCATTCTAACCTAACACAATATTTATGTCTCACGCAAGTTATGGTATAAACATATTAAGTAAGACCATTATCAATAACAGTCTACAGACCACCTTGGTACTAAAACCTAGTTTGTAAACTTGATCTGAGCTACTCGTTGTATTATTTAAATACTTGCAATCCAGTTCAAGGAATCGATGCATCTTCATAAAATATTCATTTTACTGCGCAAAACACCTGTTTTTTATTCTTATATGGATTTTTATAGAACTGTTTGCAGGATTACGGAACATTCACCCAATTTTACAAGTTTGAAGATACAGAGAGATCGTGTCATGTAGTAGGTACTTGTTTTCAATACTATATATACTATCTATACTATTGTTTTTTTTTTTTATAAAGGCTAATAAAAAGCATACATATACAGTGAGGATCGCTCTGTATCTGTCCCTATATTGGGGACAAAGGCCTCCTTTCAGACTTTATCCGTGTTTTCCCTTCTCTGGCCAATCAATTGGAAACGAGTCCAAATAATCACGCCCGCGTTATTTGGACCTTTTCTCTTTAATGATTACTTGTTAATAAATATTATTTTTCTTCAATCAAAAAGTAATCATACCGATAGCTACAAATGATTACCAATCATGCGTATGAATTGACATCAGATAAAAACAAAATATTTCCAAATTAAATTATCACGTGCTACACAGCCGATAAAAATGTTTTCACGAGAAGACGCAATAAAAATAAAACGTAACAACAAAATCTATGTAGCCCAAATCAAAGTTCGTAGACAGATAAGTATGCTCAGGTTCACTATGTCAGGTCTTCCCGATAAGATACTTTCGCTAACACACAAAACTGCACATGAAACTCCAGTCTAACAAAACTGTTTTCTAGGACATTTTTATTTATCAGACCATCGCCTCGTATCTTCGATCGTAATCGAGTACTTTCAATCAGGTCAATGGCAGTTTAAAATAGATAAAATAAGATAGGACCGAACGACGGATAAAATCCTGATACGTAAACCTAGTATGAGATGACGTTGTTTCTATTATATTCCGCGTTTTACATTTACTAAACTAGATAAGTAGGTTCCAATATTTTTGCATAGGAACAATCAAAATACTGAATTGATATTTGAGTCATGGTGATTAAGACTTCGTCATTTTATTAATCGTTACCAAGAGTAATTAGTATTTCTATGATTAGAAGCATCGCATAAAAAAATGCGTTTCACTGCATTATTGCGGGCTATTCCTAACTAATCTGAAGAGATTTATCTACCACTAATGCAATGCACTCGGTTATCAACGGTTACAAGGTACTCGCTGGACTGAGTTTAACAGCGACACGGTTATTTCACTACTTACGCTTCAAGTGTCAATTACTATAAGTGTATTCACGGAGACGAGTTAGTATAGCGCCTTCTCTATCGCACATTACCATACAAATGACAAGGACAAAAAAAACATTTTTAGGGTTAGTGGGCGTTAACAATACCTTAGAAATGTAAATGTGCGTTCACACTGCGCTTCTTAAAAGTTCGCTTAGTTTATTCCTGCGGCTTCGTCTGTCGTATAAATTGAGAGACATTTATTTGATAGAATTTGTTTATGGTTACCTACTTTTTTATTTAACTGATGGATATTAAGGAAAGAAATAAAATCGAGAGGTAATGATAAAATTTTCTTTATTTTATTGTAATATCTACCTATACAACTTTATAACATATTATTTTCTTTAAAATCTTATCTAGAGTAGGTATTTCATTGTCCACAAATTGTGGAATATATTTCTGATGGCACATTTTGTAAAGTTATCAATTGTATCAACAATTGACAAACGTTGCTTCAATTTCTTAGGAGATTTTAGCTCACCACTATCATTCTTCTCTTTTACAATTCTATGAACAGAAGCCCAGTGAACACCTAAATAAGATACAACGGCTTTGAAAAGGTCACCCTTGGAGGCCGAAGACTCTGCAATTTTCATTGCGTGGTACATATTTAAAATCATAGTCTTCTCGGTAGACAATAAAACCCGCCGTTTTCTTTTCTCAGCAGGTTATTCGATGTCCGCCATTAAATCAATTATAAAATCCAATACACCAGCCGGTTCACAAGTTGAGCGTACAGTCACAAGTAAGAGCACGTCTGCACAGTACGGGAAGTATGAGTAGACTAAAAAGTACTCGTACTGTGTACACCGCCTTAGCGTTTATCACTGACCAATTGCAGTTAAAAAATTGTGTGAGTGAGATAGCGCTCTACTAACTCGTCTCCGTGAATACACTTATATAGGTGTACGATATCAGTAACAACTGATTTATATTTTAAGATAACCTAACGTGTACATAAGTTGAAGTAACAGGAGGACTAATCAGAAATGCCTTGTTCGTTGTTTTACAGGCTATTGAACAACATAATTTTCATTTGAGCATGTCGGGTATTTTTTCCGAGAGTTATGTTCGATTATGTCATCAAGTATAGCAGTCACCTTTTATGATTAGTATACGAGGAAAACTAAATAAAAAAATACGTTAATATGTTGAGAAAACTCCGGAAAAACTCGTCATCATAACCTCCAACTATGAAACTGGCATAAGCCAAGATTGTAAAACGATTAATTTGCTGTTGGTAGAAAATGTTAATACCGTAGTGCATTATAATACTGATATTTGCGTACTCATGAACATAGCTACACAAATCTCTTTTTAGATACATAGGAACATAGATACATTAGTAGCTTCAGTCCACACATGAATAATGGATGGTGCATGTGACAACGTGACTTGAATTGATAGGAAATGGACGAGCGTTTGATTGCAATGTCGTCCAAAAAGGAGGAATGCTAAAGGTCTTTGCAATTACTGATGTCGATTAACGTCTATCCGTCAGATGACATCAAGAACTGTATGTGGTATCTAGGTTAACTTATTTCAAAAAGATGTAATGTTTCTTCTGATAGATTCTGTGACTAAAGCCGATAATAAATCTGTAGAACTAATAAACTTAACATAATAATGTGGTTAGCTGATAAAAGGTACAGAAAGGGTAGGTAATAAATTATCAATCATCGTAAATCTTACCGGCCGCTAGATAAAATCCTGAGAGCAAACTCCCGACCCACGCCACAGTGCCTTTACCCTCCCCGAAGTACGTCACTAGTTCTGGTAAGAATATGCCGAATGTGTAGGCTATGCCGTCCACGATCATGTTGCACATGAAGGATGCGAACACCACGACCCAACCGTAGCCTCCATCGGGGGGAGGGGGGAGGGCATAGTCGTAGGCCTCATCGTCGTCGGCGTCCCCGGCTGCGCCTTCCGCCGTCAGTCTTGCTGCTTCTTCGCATGACGTCTCACTTTCCGTCTAGAACAAAGACAGACTTTTAATTTTTAATCACCACTGCGGCTCTCGATAAAAGTGGCGACGCGCGCACGATGAACTTCAATGCAGTTACGTTGCAGTATTCTGTAGAATTCTATGGGACAAGGTATCATAACTAGGCTATGTGAATGTGGCCATGTGGCTAGTACGTCACTCTATGTAGGACAGAATCAGTACCGTAAGCCCAAAAAAACGAAACGTAGTAACAGTAGCAGTTTAGGCTGTTATACACCTACACAAAGCGCCGGTTTCAACGACCAAAATTAATTTGCACAAACATTTCGCTCCAGGGACAAGTCATATCATACCAGCAAACAAATCATCTAAAAATAAACCGTTGAGACGTTATGTTTAGGGTTCTCTATCAATCACACACGTCACTAGATTCACTCCTTTTTCATGTAACATTTGTAAATTATTTAACCAGTTTTTCAAAACACTGTCGAAGATGCTATAAGCATCAATGCCATGGCTACCCATATACAGTTTTATATAAACATTAAAATTAACGCGTCCTGAATTCAAATCTTTTACGTCATGTCGATTTCATTATTATGGTTTGTATTTTACATGCTTTATTGTCGTCTGTCGTAAATTTAATAAACGTTAGTAATAAAACGTTTCCTCTTAACGAGCCTACGGAATTTTACTGTTCGTAACTTAATTTTCCGAGCCTAACAAAGTTTATTTTGAGCTGCGACGCCTACGTATAAAACTGGCGATCAATATGTTACAAATTTTCCTTTTAGGAAAAACGACTGTCTTTGTTGTGTGTCGGTGAAGTTAGTCGTTAATTTCACGGCCATCGTCACAGCAATTGCCAAAGGCTTTATTCTGATTAACATGCATGTTGAATATCAAACGCGTGCAAGTACTGACGCCTATTGTAAATAGCTGGAAAACAATGAGACAAGTTTATTCGTAGTTGCAATCAGTTCTTTGTTATTGAAATAAAAGAAAACACGCAGTGGCTAGATGAAAAACTGTGTAGATTGAACTTTTGCCCGAAATTGAAAACCAATGCTTTGTTTGTATCTGCTGCAACAGTTGCAAAATTATGTATGGTTCTGTTTGTGTAGTTATCAGAACCCAACCTAGTTCTAATTGCAATGACTATACAGGCTTGCATATAATAAACAATGTAGATAAAATAATCAATAAGTAAATGTATAATTTAGTAAATTACGCCACAGTTGAAAATACTGATGTGGACATCTCTTTGTTAGTAACATGAACTGCGTTTCATTATCGTTTTATCATTTCTTTGTTTGCCGCCGTGTCAATAACAGTTGTCATGGTCCGTGTTAGAAGTATCAATACTCAGAAACTCACACAGAGTAGATAGGTACTTAGTATATGGCTGTATTTAATGTTATGTGTACAGTACAGGCAGCATCACGAATATAATATGCCCAACAACTTTATCACACACGTCCATTAATTTAATGTTTCATCTATTCACCTTTACCATTTTCCTGAGAGTTAACTTGTAATAATGATGAACAGGCAGACATACCTCAGTTTCCTGGAACTGAGAGCAAAACACCTGAAACCCGAGTAGTCGAGACTCGAAGCTTATAGTTTGTGAGTTGTTTACATCAAACTTCGACCACGTGCTGCCAACTTGCTGTTTCTACTCGGCGTATCTCAAATGATACCAATTTAAAATAATATAAACAATGCGGTAGCGGTGAGTCACGGCGCAGTAGGAAAATTACTCTAGAGCGAACGGCTATGTTTACTATGAATGGGAAGAATACCGGGTAAATATTCCAACAGGACAGCAGTACTAGCGAGTTGCAAGCTTCTCCTACCAACTTATACAATAAGTAGTAAGAAATATAAGTATTTAAGTGTTAATGATAATGCAGTAAGAAGTTATTTAGTCCTTACGAGTCTTTCATATAATACCGATTAAAACTAATAATTGTGCACGTAATTATTATAATAATCTAGTACACAAGCGTCAAATTAAAAAAAAAACCTAGACGATAACGAAAGTAATAATAAGAATAAAAACAACCGCAAAATAGGACAAGGCGTTGATAATTTTGTCAGCATTAAACAACGACTATGATGTTGTAGAATGCTTATCAAAACTAACATTTTGAACAAAACCAGTACCTAGCTATTATAACAAAGGCATTGGAATCCGAGTTTCCCTTTCCTTTTCAATAAAATTACGGACTATTCAAATGCGTAGACGGGTTTCTCATGGTGTCCAGAACAGAAAGGGTTTGTTTAACGCATGAGTACTGCTGTCATTGTAGCAGCCCATCGGACAGGTGCCCGACCTTGTCCGTATTTACTGTTTACACCACAAACTGTTCTGCGAAAGTAATTTATTATGATATTATAATTTATTATCATAGACGGAATATTGTAGACCACTTCCTTGTTGTTTTCTCTAACGTGATAAAGATAAATACGCGTCTCTTGAAGCCTTTAACTTCAAAACCGTTTTTGGACGCTTGAAGCATCTTTATTTAGGAATTCACTATTAAAAGAAGATCTTGTATCAAGCCATGTAAATAGATAAAGTATTGTAGTGGTAGAATATTTTTCTAGGATATAAAACGATTAATGGGAATTAATAGTGGCATAGTTATTTTTATCCGTCATGAACAATTAAAACATGTCTCGAGGAATAAACACTGACAGTTGAAATTAAAATAACTCCTTGCCTCATACCGACGTGTGAAGGCGGAAAATTCGATCTAACGAGGAAGCCCAAACGTCCTTAGTGTCCTTAGTTAACACATTGTAGTAACTACAACATACCGAGATAAAGAATCTTGTCAGCTTCGCTCAGAATGGTCATATCAAAGACTCCGCGTTGCTACAAAATTAATGCAATTAAAAAAAACAATTCCTGCTGCCCTTCGGTTATAAAAAACGCTTTCATTTTTAAAGCATAATGTAATAATTTCAAATGTATGACAAAGAAGAAACGAACAATGACATACATATTGTGTTAGGGTCATATTGAAATCCTGGTCAAATAAGTCATTACCAAATAAAAGGCCAACAAACTTGACCGAATGATGTGCTTTGAGTATTAAAAAAACCCAACAAACAAGATAACATGCATTATGCGTACAGAGTAAACCTACGCCAACATATTCTTTAAAGTGTAGAAAGATTTATCGAAACCTAAACAAATTGTAAACAAAGAGAATGTTAGTATTGGAACGACCTATGTATATCTTGACTCTACATAAATATTCTTTCAACAGATGGTACCTCAACAACTAATTTCACTTTGAAATTTACAACCGCAAACACTGCAGCGGGTGTCATTGACCTTAGTATGAACTTAAGATGTCTGAGAAGCTCTAAAATTACATTTCACTTTGAGCGAAGTTAATGTTGTTTTACATTTGCACTCTGACGGAAATGAACAAAACATCAAAATAATTACAAGAAAGACGAAATAACGATTTATAAGCAGTTACTAGAGTGTCTGTTCTTTTCGACGAACCTCTAATTAAATTCACAGAATCGCTCAAGAGCATAAAAGGCAACAAGTGATGCTGATAACATTTAATGAAAAAGTCAAACCGACTTAACAGATGTACGAACTGAAAAGTGAGGAAATACGCAAATCCGCAGACACACTCAACGTCGAGAGTAAGACTGAAAAGTGTTTTTAATTAATTCATTTCTAGTAACTTAACCGATGTTGCAAACGTTAGTGAATGAATTTTCGATATTTCAGGACATTTTGTTTAGTCTCATGTAATGGCTTTTAGCTTGGCCACTGCACACAATGGCAGGCAACGTGGTCGCGTCGTGTGCCGAGGCGCTCGCGCACGTGATCTCGATTGCCATTAATTGATTAGTGCCGCACGCTTGTCGCTGGATGCTTCCTTCAACCTTTTACACGCGAAATAGAACTTGGGCAGGACAAAATTATGTGCGGCTAATAAATCACGACCCTATTACATTTTATAAACAATATATTTGAACTATGTAGCAAAAGATTTACATCAGAATGATAGACTGAAATAGACAAGTCATCCGTGCATGGTTTAATTACAAAGACTGTTTTATTGCGACCTTATTCTCAAAGAGCCTTATCAGTCGTGAATATGGAGAGCCTTTAATTAGTTTGACCATGAGTACAAAAACCCTTAGTAAGATTAAATTAGCAGCAATAGGACGATAGTTGAATAACACGTATCGCGTGCACATGAAGTCATGACGATTATGAAAACTTTAGAGTACTGCGAATGAATCTCAACTAGGGTAATGAATGCTAGTTAATGTATACCAATTTAGAGACACGGTTCTGTAACCTAGAATAGAGTAGCCTCCTTTTTAGAAGTCGGTTAAAATGTAATGAATGTATAATAGCTAATTGTTTAGTAATTTACTAACTAGAAATGCTATTTAATTCTCAATTATTTAAATAAGCCGGTAAACAACTTGGTCATTTTGTTTGTTTTTATTTGTAACACATCACTCATTTATTATCAATAGAAGAAAATACGAACCATCTTTCTCGCACTCATATTTCAAGAAGGAGCACTTTAATAATTAGCACAGATAAATTACACAACACCCACTTCAGTTGTAAAATCAACCGACAATGGTAACGATAAGCTCGTAGTCCTTACTGTAGATAATTCGATATCTTAATCAACGCACGCTTTGATAATAACAACACTAATTATTTCGATATCTTGAGAGAGACCCGGTAGGCTACCAACAGTGGTCATTGTAGGCGAGAGACAAACGTATTTGAGCATTATTATCTGAGCGTAACCATTGAATGGCGTTGTCGTACTGTATGGACAATTAACCCGTCATTAATAATATAATAAATGCATCATCGTGTTACACGTGCACAAACGATTTAAATGCACCTTGAACACCTATGCATGCTAAGTAAAGTAAATAATATAGACGTAAGCGCATGTGAATTTATGGTTTAGGTAAGTCGAGTCTTAACTTAACTGGGCCTTCTATAGTAATTTGTTGTAGTATTATTCATGACGGTGATTTATTCGATCATGGCGTTAATAGTGTCTAATGGGTTTTATTCTTAAGTGGTGTTTTACTATAATACTACATATTACAGGAATATTTGTGTTTAGTTCTGAAATGTTTTTAGGTGTAAAATAAGAAATTAATTTTAGGGTTTCGTTCCTAAAAAGGAACCAGGACAACCTAGGATCACTTTATTGTCTTGTCTGTCTGTCAAACCCTTTTATCACTGGAACGCGTGGAGGTATCGAGTCAAGTCCCTTGAAGCTTTCATTGACGAATTCATTATACTAAAACTGTTTAAGTTTATTATAAGTATAATGTTAAGTTCATGTTTAAGATTTCCGTGTATGTTTTAGTAAGTAAGTCGTTGAAATGCCTTAATATATTAACAAGTATTTCCAAATATCACATTTTTTTCTTCTTGTAAAGTCTTGGCTTTGGTTAACGAAGTTTCCACAGTGACTGTGCACCAAGACTAGGATGTCCTTTAAATGTCTAGTTTTAGCGCCACTACACATTTTATGGGCAGTGATACAAAGACAGAAATAGATCGCAGTACCTAAACGTTTACTCACGAAATTGCATGCAAGATATTTATAACGAATTGAACTGCTGCAAGACCGAGCAGCGGTGGTTCCCTGGCTCAGTGCCCGATAGTTTTCACAACTCAATTTGAAGTAAGTCGGACAAAGTGGTCATTATTTTACTTATATGTTATGTCCCTTTAACAAATGATTTAAACCTACACTATCTGGGCTTGGCATGCTAGGAACGCACGTAACAATACTGCCGGATGAATTCGAAAAGAACGTGCGATATCACCATAGACTTCTGTACTGTTTAACTTATAATTTGTACATTACACAAGAATAGTGATAAAATAATGGGCCTAAAACAATAGCTAACAGTATTAATAAGGAGGTGGTGATAAATGTGATAATAGACAACCATACCAAGAGTGACCCAAATATAGAGGTTGCCGGATGAACACGATCAGTAATATAAAAAAACTTAAACGTGACATTCCAACTGAAGCTAAAAAATTTTTATTACTGCAGGTATTTGAAAATCCGTTTACATCATTTCCAATAATACAGACATCTTTTTTGCGACCGCTGATGCAGGCACACGTATACAAGCTATTGATTTAGGTAATATCATTGGTAATGGTAGCTATTAATTGCATTATTAAAGGAAAATAAGTTGAGAATGACTATAAAAAACCGGCCAAGATCGAGTCGGGCTCGCGCACAAAGGGTTCCGCACCATCCTTACTTGTGATATTATAAAAGCGAAAGTGAGTTTGTTTGTTTGTTACCTCTTCACGCTTTAATGGCTGAACCGATTTTAATGAATTTTGGCACAGAGATAGTTGGGAACCAGGAACCGCCTCCTGGTTCCTAACTAAAATTATAATAAATAAAAATTAGCATAATAATATGTCCGTACGTATAGGCTAATTTTTATTAAAAAAAAAGTGGGATGTGAGGGAGAAAGAGGGAAGAAAAGGGAAATCTTAGCGTTGCTATTACAAATCAATAAGGCGAAAAGGGAACTGTTTTACCCCAAATTTAACGCGGGCGAAAGCTAGTCATCTATAAAAAAACGGCATAAAATTCACGTTTGTTGTATGGGAACCCAACTAAATATTTAATTCTGTTTTATTAGTATTTATTGTTCGGTAACACAAATGGATCATGTGTGCAAAATTCAACTATCTAACTATCACGATTCATGAGATAGGCTGAATCTCATGAATCGTGGTGACAGACAGAAGGACCGACAACAGAGTTTTAGTAATAGGGGCCTGTTTTACCGTTTGGGTGTGGAACCCTAAAAAAAAATGATGGACAGTGATGTTGAAGCGTTGTGACGATCAATGGCATATTCTACTTCCTTCTAATTTAAAAAAATACGTAAGTTTATGAGGATGTATGGATGTTTGTTACTCTTTCTCGTAAAAACGTCTTCACGGGTTTTGGATTGGGTGAAAATTGGCACATAGATAGTTTGTAACCTGTAAACATACAACTTTTAATCCTCTTAGAATGCGAGCAAAGCTAGTTCAAAACAAAAATGTAGGTAGATGCTACATTCTATACAATAGTTGCAGACGTTGACCTACCAATCTACTGCTATTAACCCATATGCATTGCTTATATCGCTAAGCTCTTATAAAGGACAAAACGTGACCGTTTCATAAACAAATCAGTTTCCCCAACAACGATTCAAGGTAAATATACAGAAAGATTACAGGGCAGAATGACGAACTAGCTTTTGTTAAGTAGATAATATTAGTAACAAAGGACCTTCAAGGAGATAATGCAATAAATAATTCAACTTATACCAACATAGAAACACAACTTCAGAATTAACATTTAACAAAAAATAATACTTGTTGAAGCAAATAAGCAATTAAATCAGAGCAAACAAGTGAATGGGCAAGCGCAACATAAAAAGTAGAAACTTGGAAAATGTCAATAGATATTTTTACCTATATATTGTAATGTTTCTATGGTTTCACCTAAAATGCAATAGTGAAAGTCGTAGATTCGTAGCTGTACTAGCTACGCAAGCAGCTCTACGTAGCTACTACGAAAAGTGACAGAAAATTAAGGATCTAAAAACAGCCTGTTTTTCTTTATGAAGACTCAACCTGGTAGTAAAATCTAATGAAATAACTCTGACTTTACAAAAATACGGAAACATGTCATTTGAACAATATCACTTGGATACGATCGACATTGAAAACAAGTCGCGATGATAATCGTCGGTATTACCGATTATGTTCATAAAAGCTATTTTTATAATTCCCTGCTTAGCGACACAGCATATTGATAAACAGCTTAGAATAATGAAGATTAAACACATTATCGACATTTAATATCTAGGGATGTAATCTTCAACCGTCTGCAAAACGTGTAAAAATCACCTTACATAGATTAGACTTTATCATAATCATTTATTAAGCAACCGTTAGGTTTTAGGGATGGCATTTGAGTATCGGTATTATTTAACTTTTAAGTACCCCAATAATCCAATTGAATGCTGTTTTTAAGATAATGAGGCTAATATCTACGTTCATTAGTGTCTTCTTATCTGTCAATTAGGGAGTATTGAAGGTTTTTTTAACCTACTTCGATAAAGGAGGAGGTTTCGAATTCGTCGGAATCTATTTGGATGGACCAATTTAGAAGAAATATATTATTTTGTTAGAACTTTCCAGGTGGTCGCATGGCAAGTATCCTTACTTGCCATGCGACCACCTGGAAAGTTCTCTGGTGATGGAATCCTATGGAGTAATTGAAAGAACTCTTCAAATTTTATTGGTAAACTTAAAGCGGTTTGGTTATTTTCTTATACAGACTCGTGCATTTGTTTGTATAAGATATTAAAACTTATAAAAAACTAGCGTCAGTAAAACAAAAAGTTAAAAATAATAACTTTACATTTTAATACATGAGAATTGGGTGGCAAAAAAAACTGATTCCAACAAACAAAAGTCACCGACTTTTCAATTTGGTTTTTTTTTTTGAGTTACGTTTATTTTTGTACCAAAGATAAAGTTAAGATCTTATCATTTCGAGCATTTCTCTAGTTAGAAAATCCAGTTTGATCGATTGCAATAAGAAACAGCAACGATTTATCAACCGATAAGAAAATGCAACAGGTACATAACATTGAAATGCATTCCAACCTCCTCTTTCATTTTGAAAAGGTAGTTCTTTTTTAAAGTCTGTATTATACTACTAGGTAATATAGGGTAAGATATTATGGACAACATAATTCTCAAGATCCTAAACAAGATAGGAATCTCCATGGGTATCAATCATGCCAAAGATAATTTTCCATAAATACTTTTCTATAAACTTTTCATTCACCTACCTAATACTAAACCAATATTGACAAGGCCACGACGTCATAATCGCTCTTCTTCAGCACACAGTTAAATAAAGTTCAGGTAGAATAAAGCCTCTTTACTACGAATATTTACTAGTTACCAATGCTGGTTAATCGCTATAAAGCCATAACAGTTTCAATTGCATATTTATTTTCCAAATTATTGTGTGTCGCTTTATTCTTTTTCCGAATGTATAATTATTGTCGTTCTACAGCAATATAATAAAGAAGTTCTTTTATTTTTAGGAAAAGCGTACAGTTACTCTAACATAACCTTACCTTGCATAACCGGCACATAGTCGGGCTCTAACTAACGTTTACGATTCACTTAGACATTTTCTATTCTTATTGTCGAAACACGAACATTTTCTTTAATTTAAATAAACACGCACGTTACCATCGATTTATTGTCATTTTAATAATTTACCACATCGGGGCCGTAATACCCCTCTGTGTACTCTCAATGATTTTTATAGACCTGTGAAAGGTACCTATTATAATCTTTATTTCATTGTAATAGAGATGAGTTTACTTTGCAGTTGATGCATAGAACCTTGAATAATAGTCCTCACGAAGGTTTTCGAACAACCTTGTGTAGGATTGTCATTGTCAAAGACACGACATTAGTTTGATTGTAAGTCGTTTTAGATTAAGGTGGGATTTCTGGAGTAAAAGAGACGTTTTTGGCTTGTGAAATTTTTGATTGTGAAGTTTATTTGACAGAAAACTTACAGAGAATTGCATTGCGTAATCACTGTAACGTTATCATCCTTAATTTATGTATTACTTTGCTTGGTGACAATAATCATATTTCTTTTCTTTTTATATACCAGCGTCTGACAAGCGGACATTTACCGATCGTGTGTCGTCTTATGAGAAAAGTCCCAATACGAAACCTAGTCTGGCGTAAAAAAATCATTAGATCTGCCAATCAAATATCTTTAGTAGGTATATTTAAAACCAAGCTCGTTAAAGTATTATACAAGCATGATAAACGTTATTGTACTTTCTCGCAAACAAGTTTATCTATCTTTGCGTATTGTATTATCCTTGATAATTAAGATAAGACACCTGAGCCACCGTTGTGTTAGTGATAAGAAATATTTTTGCGAAATATACTAACACTACTAATTCTAATAGTCTCAGTACATTATGAGTGCTTACTGTTAGGTATGTACTGTTATCATATCTTGCCATCTCCTACTGAAAAAATATTTTATTGTCTACTTAAATTCGACATATGTAGGTACCTAATTGTAATTTCACGAATTCCTGAAATTACACACTTTTAAACTACATTAAGAAAGAACAGTACTCTAGCAAATTAGTATCGAAGAAAAGAGTTGTCTAGACTAGACAGTAAATTAGAGGTCTGCCTGGTACGTAGTCTGGACTTTATCCCATGGGTATCCCTGTTAGGATTTCCAGGGGTTCAAAAGCATGAGAACGCCACGTACAAATTAGTACATACTTTAGAAAGTTTAGATGTTTGAATATGGAATTCAACAAAATATTTTTGGTGTAAATTCTACACGGCACGGTCGATACAGAAGAAAAAATAAATTGCGTACAACGCATTTTTGTTTTGTACCCACACTAGGCTTTATTTTCTCACAGCGAATATCTGCAAAAACAGCTTTAATGCTTTCTTAAAAGGTTTACAAAGATAAAACAAACATTATCTAAGAATATTCTTTACTACTACAATATTTGAAATACCGAAAATTGGCAAGAACCTAGAGGCGGACTGTTACTCATTGATAAAACGGTGACCGCATAACAGTTTGTGCCAATTGCCGGCACCCGCATGCCACTAGAGCTGATTATTACGACACCGGTCACTAAGTTAAAAGCGTGAAACAAAATAATAAAGTGAATAACGTTTTGGGGACACTGACACGTCAACAGGATGAGTTATCTGGATATACCTAACTGTTCCGAAATCTCCGGATGATGGTCCGGAACATCCGTATAATAATATGTGCTGCCCCTATATTACTAATGGATGTAGTAAGAGGCGCAAATTGGACAGCATCATAAAAATACAAAGATCTGCATTATTTTGATATAAAATAAACCTAATAAAATTGGGATCACACTAGGAATTTCTCCTGTTTCGTGAGTGCGTTTACAAACATTTAAACTCTCACACACAAATAGTCAGACCCGAAGCAACTATCTACAGGTCATACAAATATTTGTTCGTGCCGAGATCGAACCAATGGCACGCAGCACAGGCGCCGATCGCTAAGCCGCTGCGCCAAACGTGCGTCGAATTTTCTCATCCATCAAATTTCTCATGCTTTTTTTTATATGTCCCACACCTGGGCAAAGCCTCCCTTCATTTCTTCCACTTTTCTCGATATTGCGCCTCTTCTAACCAATTAACGTGAAAGCCATCCAAGACTTGCTTAATAAAGTGAAAAATGTCCTAAATGACTTATGTTTAGTAATTTATTAAGAGCTAGCTGATATAATGTTTTGTATTTGCTCTTTTGTGTGACTAGGTAGCCTAGGTTTTTTTTAAAAAAAAATATACATTTGTGTTATTCCTGTATCATATTTCATCATGTTCCTAAACACCCCTGTACTAAAGGGTGTCTGCCAATAGTCCATACTCCACCATACAGGCCTTTGAAAGTTAGTGGATGCAAATATCAGATTTTCTTTTTCTAGGACATGCTTGTTTCCACCCAATTGTTTCCTTCACAGTTTATAAAGAAGAGTTGTTAATTAAAAATTGATTAAACAGCTTGCCTGAGTACACAAAAGTAGTTTTAACACTTAGCACTCAATTTTTACTATAATAAACCACACCACAATTAAATAGCAAGTACCAACCCGTTCCACCATCTGATATGTTTCCGTGATTTGTGATTCACAATAGCAGATTAACTGAACAAACAATATGCAATAGAGTCTAGTGACAATTAACACAATAACTGACCTATTAGCTATTTTATTTTAAACTGCAGTAATGATGATTGTTACTGAGCATGATGGGAAGTGTAGAGTGAACTATATTCCGAGAGCTGTGTAGAATATACTGATGACACATCCTCATTTGAGAGTGATATGATATGAAATGTTTTGTATAATATATTAAAGGAATTGAGATTTTCTGCTTACATTATTTCATTATATTATTATCTGTCATACTTTCTGTAAAATATTGGTAACGTGTCACACCAGATTACTGAAGGGTTAGGCAGAGATGATCTATTTGTAGAGTTGCAAGCAAGAGTTGGATGTAGGAGACCCAGAACTGGGTGAAGTAGCATGCAGTGGAGGAGGTCGAATGGAAACCAAACTACAGTTGCATACAATCACAGCCGCCATTAATACATTAAATAAACACTTCTTTGTCATAGGAGTGACAGACAGCCCACTGTGCCAAGCCTACATGAAGGGAGACAAGAGAGGAGCCCACATGCTTCCACACTGCACAGAAATTGCCCTATACAAGTCAAAGAACTGCAAACAGGTACTCTTTGTGAGATTGTCGCAAAACATTTTTGGAGCTGGGGTCAATGCAAAATAAGTGCCTAGGATATGGAGTTGTGGGCACCACCCCGTTATAGAATACAATATGTGAAAACCAGATAAAGGAGACACCCACTTCTATCAAATTGCATAGATTTTTCTAAAATCATTTTAGACACATACTTACTAGTTATCTCATTAACAGTAATTAGAGTGATTAGAATTAATACTAATGGATCTTAAAAGCTTCAAGTTGTTATTAATTAGTTTGACAGTAAATTAAACAATAGCATAACTATCTTTAAGCATACTTGTAACAAAGGACAGAAAAATAGAGCTTATCGATAGCACTATTTAATAAAAATGAAGGAGCAATTAAATAATTATATATTGCTTTATTATAATCATTAATATAACGATTGTGCATATGTGTGAGATGAAAACATCACACTATTCCAAAAATTATCTCACATGGATTTCTGTGGTATAGGTTTTTTTTATGACTTTGACAGAAACTCACCACTTTTGTTGGATTGATTGGATGTTTTAATAATATTTAAAGAACTCTAATTCCTGTGAATTATACAGAGCATAAGTAAGCGTAACGAATGAACAAAGATAACGTTTGTTTTGATGGCAAACTTTACCTTGCCCAGCTCAGAACTAACCGTCCCCAAAGCATACAGTTACAAATGTTACAATACGTAACCTCAAATATAATCTAATATTAGTCAAATAACTGTTTTCATATGTGTAGAAATTGTATTATAATGTTAAACACTTACCCTAGAAAAGGTTCTCAAACGATTGATACGAGGATTCGATGGGATATTGTTCAGGGACACCTTCGACATTTTTCTTTAGTTGTTTGCTGGCTTCTTCACACAACAACAACAGAAAATAGAACGTTTAGTCACTTTCCAGCTGTCACAGGCTGGTTTGAAATTACACCAAGTTCAAGGGAAAACAGACGAATTTAACACCTTACTTTACAATAACAAAAGTTTAATTTTGACAGCACAAATACAAATTGCACAATCCCATAGCTAACAGCTTTTATTTAAAATTCAGGTAAATTAAAAATAATTGTGCTTCAAAAATTACAAATAAATCTAAATTATTTACTGGAATACCACTATCATACAAAAATAAAGATATTATAAAATTAACAATTCTATTTGACAGATTTGCTCACGAATCTGTAACGTTTCGTTTCACAGTACGCACGCGTTTAGAACCGCTCTTTCTGCCGTCAGGCCGACAACTGCTAAACGTCAAAACAAAAACGCGCGAAGTGCGTATAAACGGCGCGAACAGTGAAAATTGTTTTCAAGCGCATGTCGATATAATATTTCCAACCATTAATTATTAGACTTAATGACTAAGTATTTACACTGTACATTAAATACTACCAAATGGTGGCTTATTTTTGGAACTAAGTCATGGACTGGATGGTTTGTTTATCTATTGTTTTGTTAAAACCATAACTCCATTGTGTTAAAAGCATCTTCGTACTTAGATTTTTGCTCTAATTCTTTTGAATAACATTTTGGATTATTCTTTTTCAGTTACCTTGTAAGTACCTACCTCACAAAACTATTTTATTCGCTGATGACAGCACAGTAATTGTTCCATGCAATGATATTACTGAATACGAAAATGATATAAATAATTCTTTACAATATATCATTAATTGGTTAAAAGTAAATAAATTAAAAATAAATTTAGAAAAAACCAAAATAATGTCATTTTATCAACGTACAAGCCAATCACAATTAAATATAGCTTATGAAAATGTAAAAATTGCCGATACCAACAATGCCAGATTCTTGGGTCTACATTTAGATAGTCATTTATCCTGGAAAACGCACATAGAAATTATCTGTAAAAAGCTGAATCAATATTCATATGCTTCATACAACTTGAGCAAAATTGTCGCTCAATCCGTGGTTCTAGTAGCTTACAATGCATACGTAACATCTACACTACGCTTCGGAGTTCTGTACTGGGGAAATTCCACAGATAACGACATCGCATTTAGGACACAAAAGAAATGCTTAAGATCTGTTTTCAGACTAAAATCAACTGATAGTTGCTTGCCTTTGTTCAAAAAATATAACATACTTACCCTACCGTGTTTGTTTATTTATGAGACAGCAGTGTTTGTAAAATGTAACCCACAGCTATTCGAATCACTGAAATCTAAACGCCGAAATAATGAGATTTGTGCCAATACACATAACACTGCACTTTACACAAAAAGTTTTCTGGGTATGACACCCAGAATATACAACAAAATACCTAAGCCCATAAGAGAGAAAAAAGAGTTGAATGATTATAAAAAGTCCTTATTCAAATATTTAACTGAAAAGGCATACTATAACTATAGTATTAAAGAGTATCTGGATGACGATACAAGCTCAATGGATAATTAATGGTGATTTTCCTATAACTATTAAATAAGCTATTATTTTTTAAAAAAATGTTATTTTTAACAAAAAAATATAATTTAATTTGTTTTTTATTTTTAAGGTAGATTGCTGCTAACGTCTTTGTAATTTAATTTTAATTTTGCTTAATATTTATACGCCGCTTACGGCAAAACATGGAGATACCTACTTTGCATTTACACCTGTTACACCTGTTTAACAAATAAAAACCTTTGACTTTTGACTAGTTTTTGCCATAGTATCAGATACGAAATTCGAAGTAAAGGGTAGGTACCTAGTAGTTCCTACATCCAAACTTATAAACTTTGCCTGTACCTATATTTCACCTAAATGACATCTTGCCCCTGTGTCTCGTGCATCGAAGCACCCCACTGTTCATTTCTAAAAAATGAACAGTGGGGTGCTTCGAGGAGATTAGGCGCGAACAATCAAGTTAAATAAATCGATGGAACTGTGACAGAACTGTATTATAAAATTCATGTTGTTTTTCTTCTAGTATTATCGAACGCAATGTGATGCCGTCAGTACTGTACCTAGTATAGAAAAACAAAACCCTGTACAGAATACCATTTTACTGAGTTACCAGCCAGCAGTTGTTTTCAGGTAAGTAAACACATGGATATATAATCAAAGCCTTGAATAAGTAGTTCGTTATACAATGCAATCTTCGATTCCCTTTTGGCGTAAGTCGTAAAATTCTGCTTTTGATTTATTTCCGGATCATTGATCAACAAAATAGGTAGTTGGATATAAAAATTATTTGCATAAGCAGCATTGTGGGTCTTTGTAGCTCTGCCACAAAAGGCTTGAATACGTGAGACGTATGGTAGACATGCTGTTGGAGACCGCGATGAAATGCTTTGTTCATGTATTTCGTTGGATAAGAGTCAATTAATTAGGTCATTCGTAACATTGCACCTATGATCTTTCTACTTCGGTCTAAAGAAATTTTGACTTACTTTTGACATACCTACTTACGTAGGTACACTATCTGGAGTGATTTTGATGAGGTTAGGTTCCGACCAAGAGAGACCATTTTGCTCTCCCTGTTACCGAATTAACAAACATTAGTAATACTCGTCATTATTATTAATTAAGTCTAGGTATTTAATTTAGTTCGTCTTTTGTCTGCTTAAAAATGATGAATGTAAACCAGTACACACGCTCGTGAATCTGCTTTATTTATATATTGATTTGCTGTCTTTGTAGTCTGTACAAAGAAATAAAAACAGCTGTTGGAATAGCATCAATGAATCGACTGTTTTATGGAACATTTTAAATGAACACACAATACAATTACCTACGAATCTTCAAACAAACTGAAACTTATGACATTCTGATAGCTAATAAATTGAACTGGCTACCTATATTGCTACGTGAAGTACACCCTACCTACCCATTACGTAAATTTTATGATACGTTTACTCCAGCAATTACCACAGTCTTCAAATTAATAGCCTCATTACGACTGAGACTGTGAAGTCAACTTAAAAGTGTCTTGGCGCAAGAATGCAGCCTATATTACATTCATGAAAGAAAGGGGAAAAATAAAGCTTTTGCGGGATGACATACCAATGATTTTTCGGTGGGATTGACACGAATGCGTGGCTCTGAGTCTTCATCGTCGGGCGTGCATTCGGCGCCGGCTGTCTGGCCCATGGTGGCGGTGGGTGTAGGTATGGCCTGGGCCAAAGCGGGGCCGCGTAGAGCAGCCCGCGCGTCTGTCGCGCGTCCACTGCCGCGCCGCCTCGGCACCTCGCAGTCCTCGCTTCACACGTAAGGTTGGGGCTTGCTATCGATACTCGAGGTTATAAAAATCAACGGTCCATATAAAACTAAGCGGTCGGTTTTGAACATCCTTATGTGAAATAAAAAGTTTCGCATGTTTCGTACAGATTGACATACCTACCTACCTTATTTAAATCAGTAGGTAAAAATCGGCCTTTGATGTTTTTGGTCGATTAAATAATCCTTCTTTTTTAAAGGGTATGTTATGTTTACCCTTTCATAACACTGTTCACCGTAGTAATTTCATACGGTATTCAGCCAAGTAATTAAAATGCACTATGTATTTATGTATTTCATTTATGCCATCACAAGGTAAGCGAAGACCACCGTATTTTGGCATTTGAACACATAAAGCAACCGTTACCACGTTGTCCCTACTGCGGCTATCGACAAGAGCGAAACATGCCTAGAAGCTAGCCGGTCGATACAGCGAGCGCAAGTCCGCATACAGCTGGGACCTCTGACAGTTGGAACTTGCGAACTTAGCCACTTATGTACATTAGTGGTTAATCTTCTCAAATAACAGAAGACTCAATCAGAGAAAAGAAAGACATGGCAAGTTAGGGAAAATAAGACAACCAATCTTCGTCGTATAATGAAAATTGTAGAGCTTTTATTGAAGTTAGCTTTTAAGAAGTTCGAAACATAAGTTCTGATTATTTTGGTAATCATACTATGGACATTACTATGTTTATCCAATACGTACTTTTTACTTACAATCTAGACACAGGGCTGTGTTCGAAAAGATGGACCTGGTGACGCAATGGCTGTGTGTGTTGTACCTATTTCTAATTATAAGTTAACAATACTTTGTTTACTTTAGTATAAATCAGGTAGGTACTTAATAACTTATCTTTGGTAAGGTAAGTTACATAAAGGCGTAATCTTCGTTCAGATAAGTTTGATTGAAAACCTATCGTAGGTAGATAAGTACTTGTATTTTCTCATTGTTTAGTAAAGCAGAAAAAGCTATCAGCGGTTACCGACTGCTGCAAAAAAACCCTTCAAACTTAGCTTAACCTACCGCAGTTAATGAACACGTAGGTACTTTCTTTGACTAAGGATATGAAATCCAACTAAGTATATATAAAGTCTAGAACATTTTATGTTTTTTTCATTCAAGATAATACTCTTGAAGTTGCATGAAATACGAAGCAGGAACTAGAAAGTATTCGATACATTAAATATACATTAAAGCTTTTGTCAAAAATGCACCATACACAAGAATATAATAATTAATTTAATAGTTCTAATGTATTGTTGGTAATAGGTACCTACAGTAAAGATATATTAAAAGTATCCATACAACATAACCGGACTTAGGAGTGTAAAAGTACCACTGTGACGATCGCCCGGAGTACATGGTAGAGTGACTGTGGCGGTCACCCCAGCTTGAGCACAGCACCTCTGTCCTCTTAGAAGCGGTCGACGGCGGCGATCTCTCATATCTGGCCCTGGTTCAGTCCATGGTCCCGGGCGGGGGCAGCGGGAAGCGGTTAACTCCTTCAAAGCGAAGCAGTTATACTGGCAAAAGAGGTGGCCATAAGTTTGAGGGAGAAACCTCAAACCAACCCAGCCGCCGCGGAGCCAGCGGGAGACGCTCCGGGCATCAAGCGCCGCCGCGTGACGACTCCCGGCCACCGAAGATTGCTGATCACCGATTGATTGGTCTGTGGACGATGAGAGATAACGCGGCCCCGGAACATAAAAGGCAAAAGAAGGAACATGGGTTTTAGTCAGTAAACGTCAGACCATCCCTATCGCTCTGCCCAGGGCAGAGGAAGTTATTCGATGATTTGAAATCCGCAAAAATAGGAGTGCAAAAATAGTAGGAATGAACGAGTCTCGTTAACTATAAACTAACATTGATAAATAAACCAAATTAAACAAGAACTATTTTACTTATTTTAAGAAAAGACAAGTACTTACTTACCAAAAATGTGCACATTTATTTAGCAAGGCATATAAGTAAATAAGTAGTAGCATGTTAAAAACATTCACTTTACAATAATAATATTTTCACAAAGTCATATATCACTTGGAGATACTCTACCCTACCTACCTAAATCCCTATCAAAATCGACACTTTTGTCAATCTTTTTCTTGGAATGTTTTATTAGTTATTCTGCTATTCGTCACGGAGACAAATCCAACAACTCAAATACCATGAAAATCCGTCCAGCCGGTCTCGAGTTACGATGAGTGTTCGAACAAACCCATCTTTGTTTTATATTATTAAAGATATAGATTTATTTACAAACTAGCTTTTGCCCGCGGCTTCGCTCGCGTTAAATTCGGTAGCGCCTTATTGATTTGTAATAGTAACGCTAAGTTTTCCCGTTTCTTCCCTCTTTCTTCCTCATATCCCACTCTCTTTAAAAATTTATAGGCTATGTCCGTTTCCTGGTTCCCTACTATCTCTGTACCAAAATTCATACAAATCGGTTCAGCCATTAAAACGTGAAGAGGTAACAAACAAACAAACTCACTTTCGCTTTTTTAGTAAGGATTATGAGAACTACCGTACTAGTAGCGCTATCTAGTGCTGAATAGCGGAACATTGTTTCATTATAATGCCATCTATATTCACCAACCGAATGTTACCTAATTAAATGTAACTATGACACTACAGATGGCTCTGATTGTTTAGAAGACTAACAGCCAGTTTCTTCATCAAAAGTAACAGTCAAATTCGTTTCTTCGATTTTAGTTGTGCTGTAACTTTTGCTTTTAACTTTTACTGCCCACTGAGGAGCTATAGCTAAAATCACTGTTATTTTGACAAAGTTGTAAGTTACGAGTATATAATTATATATTGTTTCACAGCCATCACAAAAGTTATTTCTAGAGGTTATTTTATTACAAGTAGTTCAAGTTCATCCGCCGATGAACTTATCATTACATATTTAATGCGTCGGCGTGCGTCGGCGTAAAAAGTTCCATATTCGCAAAGATCATTTTTATAGTTTTTTTTTATATTTTTATACATAATTTTTTGATAGACAATCCATTGGATTTTTGTTTAATAAGACTTTTGCATATTTATTTATGACTAGCTTTTGCTCGCGACTTCGTTCGCGTGAAATAGTGTCTTCCGGCAGATTTTTGGTTTTACCCACTATCGCGGGATCTCTTCAAAAATGAAATGTGGAAGATATTATAGGGAACTCTTCAAAAATCAACATAATGAGCTCTCTGTTTGAATTTAAGAGATGTATACTCACTTAGGGTATTAAAGCCGTTATTGCCGATCGAAAAAGGCGAAAATGTTATTTTGCCCTTATTTTCCCATCATTCTACTGATTTGCCATTTCAGTTCAAAAGGAAAAAAAAGGTGTGTGTGTACTTATGTACACGCGTTAGAAGTTATACTTCTTTGGTGTAAAGAAAAAAAACTTTGGTAACCCATCCATTTCCAAACCTTGGTGAGACTTGCTTAAACAGGCTCCGTGTGCTAACCCATCCATTTCCAAACCTCGGCAAGGGTTGCTTAACCTGGCCCCCTGTGGTAACCCATCCATTTCCAAACCTTGGTGAGACTTGTTTAACCAAACTCCGTGTGCTATAAACCCATCCATTTCCAAACCTCGGCAAGGGTTGCTTAACCTTGCCCCCTGTGGTAACCCATCCATTTCCAAACCTTGGCAAGGATTGCTTAACCTAGCCCCCTGTGGTTACCCATCCATTTCTAAACCTCGGCAAGGGTTGCTTAACCTGTCCCCGTGTGGTAACCCATCCATTTCCAAACCTTGGCAAGGGTTGCTTAACCTGTCCCCGTGTGGTAACCCATCTATTTCCAAATATTGGCAAAGGTTGCTTAACCTGGCTCCGTGTGGTAACCCATCCATTTCCAAACCTTGGTGAGGGTTGCTTAACCTTGCCCCCTGTGGTAACCCAGCCATTTCCAAACCTTGGCAAGGGTTGTTTAACCTGGCCCACTGTGGGAACCCATCCATTTCCAAACCTTGGCAAGGGTTGCTTAACCTGTCCCCGTGTGGTAACCCATCCATTTCCAAATATTGGCAAAAGTTGCTTAACCTGGCTCAGTGTGGTAACCCATCCATTTCCAAACCTTGGTGAGGGTTGCTTAACCTGGCCCACTGCGGTAACCCATCCATTTCCAAACCTCGGCAAGGGTTGCTTAACCTGTCCCCGTGTGTTAACCCATCCATTTCTAAACCTTGGTAAAGTTGCTTAACCAGTCCCTGTGTGGTAACCCATCCATTTCCAAACCTGGGCCAAGGTTGCTTAACCTGGCCCCCTGTGGTTACCCATCCATTTCTAAACCTCGGCAAGGGTAGCTTGCAATGTGAAATTGATTTGAGCTTAATAAAACACACCAAAAGAATATTTATTTATTATGAAACACGTGTTCTAAATATAAAAATACTAGAATATACAACATGAACATAGTTACTAGAGCACCTATAACTAACTTCACGATGTCGCTGTGCGCGCGCAAATCACTCTCATCATTTTTTACCATCGCGCCAAAAGAAGTATAACTTCAAAAAAGACCGTTTTTCTCTTGACATTTCTGTATACCACGTTTTTAGTTTTGCCATCCCTTGCAAAAATATAAAGGTTTTGTGGTTTCGACACTCGAGAGCACGCAACGTAGAGTTGTCCATGGGTGAAACAGTCTTTTTCAAGATGTACCCCCGCAACTGTTAGCGTTTGCCCTTGGGCTTGGCTTTTATTGCAAACGCAGTTTTCAGCGGAAACTGTACTCTTTTGAATTGGAATGGCAAATCGGGTGGAATGATGGGAATGCGGGAATAATTACAGTTTCGTTTTTGCCATTAAAGTCATAATTATTTAAATTTTTCCGATGAATGAAAACAATAACATGAACCGAACACGTGTAATAACACCATTGCGCGATCAACGCCATCTATCTACGGAGCATAGGAACAGCTTGACATTTATAGTACTGAATTGATGCCGACCTTTGACCAATAGATGGCGCTGTATGTCCAGAATATTTTTTATTTTTTTTGTAATAAAAACTATCCTATGTCCTTTCTCAAATTCCAAACTATGTCTGTACCAAATTTCACACAAATCGGTTCAGTAGTTTAGGCGTGAAGAGAAGACAGACAGACAGACAGAAAGACAGACAGACAGACAGAGTTACTTTCACATTTATAATATTAGTTTGGATTTGGATTTTTACAAATGTTTTATATCATTGCTAGTGAAATTAGAAAATCTGTCACTGTCAACAATTAAACATTCTTAAGTAAATAAACATAACCTAAACAACCACAGTCAACTACAGTAATAGAGGGGTATATGACTAAACTATGACTAGTTTTAAAACTATACCCCAAAGTTATTAAAGACATAGACCAGGGTAGAAGCCTTTGAAGTAATAGTAGGATGACGTCCATTAGAAAAGGAGGGGAATATAATAAAAATGAAAGGAAAAATAAATTACGGTAAAAAACGGATTTTCTCGATTTCCGGCAAAACTAAAAGTCCTATCGAAAAAAGTCAAATGGCAAAGTAAAGGTAATAAAAAGATCCCAAATACGCTGTAATTTATTTGATTAAACATATTTATTTTTTCACCTTATATTGAATTAATATAAAAAAAAAACCCTCATTTTCAATCGAAAATTCACCCGTCAAAATATCAACTTTTTTCAAAAACCAACACGAATAGTAGGTATGTAGTAAGACCCAGACCCGCCTAGCCCCTTCCCCACTTCTCCATGAAATACCTTTTGATGGGCTACAATTTTTCGTAGCTCACTCAGGTATATAATTTATCTTAAAAAAGTTATAAATAGGCATCTACGCATATAATTTAAAGAAGATTCGACAACTTTCTCCAAATATTGTAGATGTCTTCCGTGTCCGGTGAGGACCTGCATCAGGCGGTAGGTAAGGACGCCATGACGCCTCTCCGGCCACTCCACAAAAAGGGGACGTAGATACTTTTTCTTCTAGGCCTATGTTGAAAACTTGACGATCCCCTTACCTCAATAACTTCTAGTTACAAAGTAATTTAATGTAATTTATGGCAAAAATATGAGGACAAGAACAAAATGCAAAAAGATTTAGGTACCCGTTTCATTCCTATCTCTGACCAATTAATTTTTCAACACTGAAACAAGAACTAGGAGGGTTCTGTGTACAAGATCGCACCATACATTAGTTATACTCCTTGAAATGTTATCATCTGCCTAACCTTTTCACTAATATGTTGGTTTCGGCTTCTAGTCTAGCCGGAAGCAGCTGAAATCCAGCATTTTACATGGAGCGACTACTTATCTGACCTCAACAACCCAGTTAAGTTGGTTAGACAGACTGCCTCAGCGGGCCACTGAGTACGTGTAAGTCCTGTCAAAAATCTTTAAATGATGACCATAACCGCCTTAGGCTTACCGGCCCTTTCGTGTTTTACGAGCTTTCCGAGACATGAAGAAAACTCGATTACTACGGGTGGTCACTGGGCGGTCTAAATACACGGCATAAAATATAAATGGTGCACTTACATAATTGCAATTAAATAAACCATAAATTTAACATGTATTATTACAATTTAAAATTTAAATACTAAAACATAACCTATGGAGCTTTTATATTTTAACTAGCTTATGCCCGCGGCTCCTCCCGCGTGGTTTTTGGTAACTATCCCATGGGATCGAACTACCGGGATAAAGATAATCCTTTGTGTTATTCCCGATTGTAAACTATCTCTGTACATTTCATCTAAAATTTCAGAAGGTTTTGTTCTGATGAGTAACAAACATCCATACATGCATCCACAAATCTTCACAATTTTTCGCATTTATAAAATTAAAATAGCTTTTGCCCGCGGCTTCGGTTGTGTTAAATTCGGGGTAACACAGTTTCTCTTCCCTGATTTGCAGGTACCAGCTACCTGCAGATTTTACCGTTGCGCCTTATTTATTGTAATAGCAAAGCTAAGTTTTCCGTTTTCATCCCTCTTACTCCCTCATTTCTCAATTTAAAAAAAATTGCCTATGTCCGTGTCCAGGGTCTCAAATATCTCTGTACAAAATTCATCAAAATAAACTTTACAATATTAGTAAGGATTAAAGAGAATAAAAAAAAACAAAAACCAATCAACGAAACGGCAATTTTATTATAATAACAGGGAGTATAAAAGTAATCATAGCGTAGCTGAATTATGTGCATATACACAGTACGTCGTTAGGTGCTTAATTTCACCTCTTTATTATTATGAATTCGTGATAGTGTTAATGCTATTAGCCACGACCCATGGCGTAGGAACAATGAATATATAATCATTCCATCAATCTATTAATTATCGCAATGGAACGTTTTGTTAATAGTAAAGTCCAGGGAAACAAATACTGTTCAATAACATCTTTGACACACTCAAACAAATACGTCCCTTTTAGAAGACCTTACAAGGCGAAACTGAGGAAATGGCTGAAAGTAAAGAGGAAGAAAGCAATACAAACCATAAGCAAAAGTGTCACTTTAAAATGTCCTTGGCTAACGTGATTTCTTCCATAAAACCTCTTATATTTTTTGAAAATTTATATGGAATATCAAGATTTCAATTTACCAAAGGAGTACTACGACCATCTAATTGCACAATGAAAACCTACAGCATTGTTTGTATGATTGTGTATCCTGCAGTGTTTTTGGCGTTTCTCGATTTCTCAGCTATTCTGTCTGGCAATGCTAAATCTGTGGATATTATGGATGAAGTGCCCCCTATTGTCGTTATTATACAATTCACAACCTCAGCGATTACAGCTTCTTTTCTTGTAAGCTCAGCTAACATTGGTATCTTTATTAACCTTGCCAAGATAGATACCAAACTGCACGCTGATTCCTTCAGTGATTTCTATAAAAAATCACGAATGGAAACATATGTATTTTTGTGTATTCTGTGGATTACTCATGCGATCAATTGTGCTATAGACTTAGTGACCGCAGACGAAATTACCATTAAAAGCGTATTTGTCCTTCCTTTGTATTATATTCAAAAATTCGAAATTGTAGCTTTTTGTAAATACATTTTTATGCTGAGGCGCAGACTAATATTGATTAACGACTATTTAAAAACATTTGTAGATGAACAAGATAACAAAAACACCAGAGTATTTACAGTCACAAACAACAAACAAATCGATACCAAGGAGAAATTACATTTTATTGGTCGTGCAACGGAATGTAATACCAAAATACGGGATCTAGCAACGATGTATAATGTCATAGGAAAGATTGGCAACATGATCAATGAAGTTTTTAGCTTCCAACTTTTTATGACTTTGGTGTCAACTTTTACCTATGTAGTAATTACGATTTGGACCTCACTGTACTACTACCGGACGCCTGAAAGTAATTCAGGAGACTTGATCAACACTGCAGTGTGGAGTATCAGTGCAATTTATACTGTTGCCGTAATGTCAATGTCTTGTGAACGACTTCTGATAACAAGAAATGAGACTAGAATACTAGTTAACAAGGTCATAATGAACTACGACCTGCCGAAAACAATGAGAGTACAAGCTAAAGCGTTTATGGAACTCGTAGAAGCTTGGCCGTTACGGATCTACATTTATGATTTATTTTCAGTAGATATAACGCTGATGTTGAAGTTTATAAGCGTATCAACAACTTATTTAATTGTAATTATTCAAATATCACACTTTGTGTAATTAAATAATTGTTCTACATACCACGACGCAATATTGACTACTAGAGTAGGTTTCTGTATTCTTGGAGTTTAAATAATAAAAAAAGCCTAGAAAAAGTTATACTTTTGTCAATATTTTTATGGGTAGGCAGTTAATCGAGTACAAGTACACCCACTTTGAAAGCGTTGGCCCCTTTTTTACACCCAATAGTTTTAAATATTCCTATGGAAAACATACTTAATTAAATAAATTATAAATTATCAGTGTGAATATTTATATATGTGTTTTATTTTCCAAATCACACCACCTGTCCATCTCACGTTCAGTTATACTATATGACAGGTAGGTTATAATTACTTCTCTGTTGTAATTGAATTGAACACAATATGATATTTTTTTAATATTTTATCCCGGCTGTCTATTGTAGATTTCGACTGGTACGTAACATTAGACGTTACAGATAGTCAGTGCCTCTAGAGACTACTGGGTTGTGAAGGAGAGATATGCAATCGCAACAATGTAAAATACTGGTATTGAGCTGTATTCGGTGTGACTGGCCTCAAGGTAGTTGGGAAAAAGGCTAGGCAGATGATGTCAAATACCTAATTAACTGCAGTTTCAAGCTATAGTTAAAAAAATGTTATTGTTGATTTGTTCCTTGGTAGTGTAATTTTGGAGTTTCCTCATCACGCACAACACAACCTAGTCAGCCATCAAGTTTCTAGTCAGCCATCAAATCTGATAGATAATTAGATAATTTATTATGTACCTATATCAATTTCTACATCATTATCGAAATAATCATTTATAAACAAAAACCATATTCATTCATTAGTCAAATAGACTGTGTAAACTTGATATTTTTGTATGTACAGAAGATAAGAAAAGATATTTAGTTTATTATAGTAATGGAAAATCAACAGAATGTTGCTTAATTCGTTATAAAACAAGTATTCACTTCCAGCTATCATATTTCGACTAGAAGACGTTCCAAAAAATATTTCATTTAGAAGATGAAAGATTTTAAAGCCAAGGTGAAGAAACGAGGAAATAAAACAAACATCCAACTAATGGATGACAGTGTCTACAGAAATAAGATCATGCAAGTTATGTACACTATAAAGCCTATAACTATTGTAGAGAACTTTTCCGGTATATTTAAATTTCGCCAAATTAATGGTGAACTACGAACACCCAACTGGATAATGAAAATGGCTGCTATGCTCTACATAGTATCCTACAGCTTTATGTTTGTTGCAAACTTAAGAAAAATGATTGGTGCAAGTACTTCAATAGAGTGGAGTGGTAAATGGAAAGCTATGCAAGAGATACCTACTATAGCGGTGCTTTTCCAATACGTCACTTCTTCTATCAAAGTCTACTTTCCTGCCAACTCGAAGCTGAATATTCGCATCCTTACAACGATTGCGGAACTGGATAACATGTTACACGTTGAAACATTCAAGGATTTTTATGAAACATCACGTTCTACAACGAATCTTTTCCTGTTTATTCTCGTTTTTTGTCACGGACTTACTATCGCTATTTCCCTTTATAGAGAAGATTGTTTCTTGTGGGCTATCATCGCATTTCATCTATATTTTATACAAAAACTTGAAATACTGTCATTTTTTAAATCCATCTATATGGTTACAAATAGATTGATTCTGATCAATAAGTATTTGAGTGATTTTGTAATAAAACAGGCGCAGAATAACGTCCCCGTTTTTATAGTCAAGAATAAGAAAAAAGATTTACAAGATAAGTTTAATTTTATTGGACGCATATCTGAAAAAAACATGAAAGTACGAGACTTGGCGATGATGTACGATGTTATTGGAAAGACTTGTTTCATGATTAACGAAGCGTTTAATTTAAAGATTTTTCTGGTTCTTGTATCTGCTTTTGGCTATATAATCGTAACTATACGGACGGCGCTTTATTTTTTCCAGTCACTCAATTCTTCTACTGTTTTAGTCACCCTCTGTATTTGGTGTTTGAGTTCAGTTACCAATCTGATTGTCTTGGCATTCGTTTGTGATAAATTATTTCGAATACGCAGTAAAACTAAGATTTTAGTGAACAAGGTCGTAATGAACTACGACCTACCTAAGACAATGCGAATACAAGCAAAAGCGTTCATGGAACTCATAGAAGCCTGGCCGCTGCAGATCAATGTTTACGATATGTTTTCAGTAGATATAACGCTGATTTTAAAGTTTATAAGCATAGCAACGACTTATTTGATTGTTATTATTCAAATAACCCATCTTATGTAGGTTTGCCAAATTTTTTTGGGAAGTATTCTTTCGGATATGTTACTGTTATTAATAAGGTTTAATATAGAGTAGAAAGTGTTTGCACAAATCAAGGCAAGTCATCAGTAACCTCTACACTGCTCGCTGCAACTTTTTTGAAGTGTTAATATATTTTCATTAATTTAAAAATCTATGGTATAAGTCATTTAAAATGTTAAAATAAACATGTGTTATGGGTATTTTATTAAAGAAGAAATAATATTGCAATTCGTTTGTCTTTCTTTGAGCGAGATGCGTAGATACTTTATCGAAATTCATTTCAAGTTGTTCCTTATTAATTAAAACTCGTCAAAGTATACTAAAATAAAATAATGAATTTCGATTGCAGTTTCCATTGGAACCTTAATTCGAGTTGGAATAATTCTCTATTCAAATCAAAAATTTGTAGAAGTCTAGTTAGTAGTGAGAGAACGGTTTAAACTAGTTATGCACAACTTGATTGGTTGTCGTGCGTACCAACTTATTATGTACCGCTCTGGACAGGAGCGGGGGAGAGTGTCAGACTTGTACTGGCTAAAACCTGGGTGGGTTTCAGTCAGTCTGTTCCTTTTATTGCCCTTTATGTTCCGGGGCCGGTATCTCTTTCGAACAACCCACAACCTGGCTGGCAAGGCTGGATGAAGTATTTAAAATGTGTAATTTGTAATATATAATACATTTACTATACATCTACTTACTACTTTTCTTTACACTGTAGGTACTATTCAAATTTTAATAAATGCTTCATTATAGTGATGGAACATCATTCTTACTGACCTACAAACGGACGTTTTCACCAAATATCCACGAAATACATTAAGCTATAAGTGCGTCAAAATGAAAAAGAAAACCGGCCAAGAGCGTGTCAGGCCACGCTCAGTGTAGGGTTCCGTAGTTTCCCGTACGTCACAATAAGTGTTCCCACTTATGAGTTTAAAGATGGAGGAGCGTGCAACATTGCACACTCCGCGGCAAGCGCTCCGACTTGTGACGGTTTTTAGCGCGAACACAAAGGGGAGCGCTCAAACCTCGACGACTATTTAGATTATGCACTCATAAATATTAAGTGCAACTTACTTTACCACGGTAGGTCATGAAAGCACGGAAAATCTTAACATCGACTATTACGTCATTACACAACGCCATCTATCGAAGCATTTATGAACTGGTTTTTACCTTAACATTTTGATGGTGTTAAAAATGAATTTTAGTTTTGTTCTAAATTGCCTTAGCATGTTCTTAATAGAAGTTTTATGTAGTTATAAGATACTGCTAATGTCAAGGAGAGACCAACCGAACAATTTGGTAATTCCCGATCCAATGTAATAAGTACCTACAGCGCCATCTCTCGGGGAATTGGGTTACTAATTATTACAAAGACGTGCAATAAGGTGGTAATTTTGGATTGCGAGAACCGATTTCAATAATTCTTTTTTTGTTTGAAAAAAGATACGTTCAGGATAATAAAATAATATGTAAACGAAGTTAAAAAATATGCTTACATATACGATTATACTACAAACTTAGTCCAGAAATTATTTTGTACAACTTTTATTTTTTGTACAAAAACTGTTGTGTCATTCAAGTTCAAAATAATTTTCCTAGAAAGTCCTTATAAAGTTCTACTTCTCAGATTTTTTTCATATTTTCTAAACTTATGGTTCAAAAGTTAGAGGGGGGGGGGACACATTGTTTTTTACTTTTGGAGCGATTATTTCCGAAATTATTGACATTATCAAAAAATGATTTTAGTAAACCCTTATTCATTTTTAAATACCTTTCCAACAATATATCACACGTTAAGGTTGAAGTTTTAAAAAAAATCACTTCCCACTTTACATATAGGGTGGCTACCCTAATAAAACATTTTTTTCCAATTTTTATTTTAGCACTTTGTCGGCGTGATTGATAAACATATTGGTACCAAATTTCAGCTTTCTAGTGCTAACGGTCACAGAGATTAAGCGAGGATGGACGGACGGACGGACGGACAGACAGACAGACATGGCGAAACTATAAGGGTTCCTAGTTGACTACGGAATCCTAAAAAGGAACAAATCAATGAATGAAATATTGAAAAGTCGAAGAATAACAGTATGTAACGAAAAGTATTGCTGTAGAATTTATAGATTCCAATCTATTGAGGGACAGTTAAATCTCCCAAATTGGTAACTTAAAGCATTAGGAGTTTTGTTGATTGTTATTTAAATATTTCTATGTTTTTATGGCTTCTCTTCTCACATGACCCTTACGATAATGTATTGTTTAAAGCAGCGGTCGGCAACCTCTTGGCAAGCAAGGGCCGCAATGTGACAAATTAAACTAAAGGCGGGCCGCAGTCATTTTACTCGCATTAACCCAAGAAGCCCAATATACCTGCTCATTATTATTGCTTTGAGGCGCGCGTGAAACAAGCGCGCCGTTGACACGGCCGGTCCTCAATAGACGGACGAACGGTGAGCATTGCGTCCGCAGGCTCGCATCTACGGTGGCCGGGAGTCGTCTCGCGGCACCCGGCGCCCGGGGCGACTCCCGCGGCGGCTGGGTTGGTTTGAGGTTCTCTCCCTCAAACGCCCGGCCAACTCCTTTGCTAGCATTACTGCTTCGCAGAAGGAGGTGACCGCTTCATATCCCTCTCACTCCGGACTATGGAATAAACCAGGACAGGACGCGAGAGATCGCCGCCACCAGAAGTGCTCCACGAAATTCCACCGGCTGTCGAGGACGATTCCCAGGAACTTCATCGTCGACCCGATACCGATGCGAACCCCTCATGTCATCAGCTGGGATCCCGATGGTGGCGTATTCCTGCGGCCATAAAAGACCATGTCCTCGGATTTCTGCGATGCCACCTCAGGACCCAGTAGCCGGATCCTCTTCGCGACTATCGCAACCCCGCGTGTCATTGTTTCGAGGAGTGAGGCGGAGAGGAGGAACGGCCCCAAGGCCGATTTCTGTGCGACACCGCACGACATGTCTCGCCGGTTCCACTCTTCAGAGCGACCGGGGTAGATGAATGATGGCGTCGAGCACCTCCCGCAGAAACCATACTGGTGCTCCGCAAGATCCGGCCCCGTCCCCACAAGGTGCCCGACGAGGCGGTTTGCAATTACTCTTTCAAAGAGCTTGCCCACCTCGTCGACCACTATGAGCCGGAATGCGGACGGAGAGTCCGCAAGGCGCCCCGGCTTAGGTATGAGGACCAGCTTCCCCGTCTTCCAACGAAGTGGGAACTGGCCCCTCTCCAAGCATGCAAGCATCTTAGGAGTCTTAGTAGTCGGGGCCCGAGAGCCTTCAAGGCCAGGACCCAGGCTTTGCCGTGCAAGCCATTGGGACCCGGGGTGGTATTTTTGGCTGTAGAATAGTGTTCAAATGCTCATCTGTAAGACGAGAAGCATATTTATTTTTTCTATTATTGACAATTAAAAAATGTGATGGTGACGGTGGTGTCATAGCAACGAAAAATTGAAATAGCTATTTTAATAATAAATATTTTGGAAGATCAACAATAATCTAGTTTTAACCATACCTACTGTTTTAATATTATCATATTTCAACATTTCAAATAAATGTTGGCATTCCGTTGAACTTTGGTGTTGTGTGTGCGATTTTCCGTTTTTATCTGCATTCGAAAACGGTTTCGGTGTTTCTCAAACAGTCAATCGTGTCAAGAATTGTGTGCTGCCGTAATCAAGACGTCTATTTCGCGTTCAAAAGGAATTTGATGAGCAGTTCCTGGAATATCAGTGGTTTTCACTACGCAACGCGACGCCCGTCTCTCGGCAACGGTTGCCAGGGTTGAGCCAAAATGACAGCGTGGTCGGCGCGGCGCCCCAGACTGCCTGCGCGTCTGCGCTCTCCCCGTAGCAACCGTTGTCACTGAAGACGTGCCAGTACGGTGACTTGGCGTCCCGTCCCTGAACCGTGCTACAACCACGCCGCCTGTGCTGTGTATTTTTAAAACTGTTTTTATTTTTTATATTTAGTATATTCTAGTTTTAGTACTTAAGTTTATTTTTTAAGGTATAATGAGCAGCAATAGCAGCGATGTGGTAGGTAATAGTGCTAGTCAACCTTCGACATCGCTTATTACCCTGGAGAGATGCCCGCTCTGTACCCAAGCACGATTTTTCAAAGGTAAGCGAGGTCTGAGTGTGCATATTGGTAAAGTACATAGAGTACTAAATACACTCACCTCAGACCCTGTCTTAAATCCTCCACCCCCTACATCCACTTTCGACCCGTTCTGGAAAACCCTTTGCAAATTCAAAAACTCTGTTCCCGTTTTGAAGCGAATACCCCGCGGCGCCAGGCATCTAGTCGCACAAAACCTAGCTGGTTGCGTACGCCTGGTAGTCCGGGAAAACTCGCAAAGTGCTTGGGAACAGTTGCTAACCTTCCCTTACCGCATTCTACACGTCCAGAAAAATTTGGCAAACAAAAAAACTTTAACGGCTCAAGTTAAAGATAATTGTAACATTTCGGCTCAAAATTTTGATACAAATATATCGACTCAAGGATATACTTCTTCAAGAGGTATATCCCACCTAGTGGAATCAAAGTTGGGGGAAGGTGACATTAGCGGTGCAGCCAGGATTCTCTTCAGTAGTGATGTGGTGGCACCGTGCTCTCCAGAAACTTTGACTGCTCTGGAGACTAAACACCCTGCCCCAGCGGATGCCCTTTCTTTTCCCGACCCTCCTGATTCGGATCTTCACACCCTCACCATTACAGGTCGAGAGGTGGTCACAGCTGTTTGCTCCTTCCAGAGCGGGTCTGCCGGCGGCCTGGATGGGCTTAGTCCTCAGCACCTAAAGGACCTCATCTGCTCAGGCGCTGGAGAAGCTGGTGAGTTGCTCCTGAGGGAGCTTACGGCTCTGATTAACCTCATGCTCTCCGGCAAGGTGAACGAGGCCGTCATCGACGTTTTGTATGGTGCAAATTTATGCGCCCTACATAAAAGAGATGGCGGCATACGCCCCATTGCTGTGGGTTCTACTTATCGCCGTATGGCAGCCAAGATTTGTTCAAAATTTTATGGTGAGGTTGTTTCGGAAAAATTTCAGCCCCTGCAGCTAGGTTACGGGTCCAAAGGGGGCTGTGAGGCTGCCGTACACGCTTTATCGACCTACCTATATTCTGGTAAAGGTGAGGTCATCCTGAAGGTTGATATAAAGAATGCCTTCAATTCAGTCAATAGGGATACCTTGTTAACAGCAATTAAACAAGAATTACCCCAAATTTACAGTTTCCTTTGGCAATGTTACAGACACCCAACTAAATTATTATATCGGGACAACCTCTTAAAATCTGCTGTTGGCTGTCAACAAGGTGACCCACTTGGGCCAGTGATTTTTAGTTTAGCTATCCACCCAATCATTAGACGGCTAAATTCCAAATTTAACGTTTGGTACCTCGATGATGGAACCTTGGGCGGCGATGTAGATACAGTCTTAAGAGACCTAATTTATTTAAAAAAAAGAACTTCATTCTATTGGCCTTGATCTCAATCTTTCCAAATGTGAATTATATTTAGCAGACAGCACCGACAACGGACTGACTTTATCCAAATTCAACACAATAGCCCCTTTTTTTTTTTTTTTTTTTTTTTTTCCGGGTGGGAAATCATCCAATGACTTCCCCCGCTCTGGGTGGAGCGGGGGGGCATGTCAGACTTGTACTGACTAAAACCCACCCATGTTTCTTCTATTGCCCTTTACGTTCCGAGGCCGCGGTATCTCTTTCGAACAACCCGCAACCCCGGCAGGCGGAGGCTCTGGCAAGCCCCTCTGCTTTGCTGACACTCTTTGAGGCGCGCGTGAAACACGAACGCGCCGTCGACACGGCCTGTCGTCAATCGACGGACGGACGGTGAACTACCCATTGCTCACCGCCCACAGGCCCGCATCTACGGTGGCCGGAAGTCGTCTCGCGGCGCCCGGCGCCATGGGCGTCTCCCGCGGCGGCTGGGTTGGGCAGATGTTCTCTCCCGCAAACGCCCGGCCACCTCCTTCGCTAGCATTACTGCTTCGCAGAAGGTGGTGACCGCTTCCCATTCCCTCTCGCTCCGGACCATGGCCTGAACCAGGGCCGGACGCGAGAGATCGCCGACGCCGATCGCCTCTACGAGGGCACGGCGGTGCTCCGCCCAAGCCGGGCAGATCGCCACTGTGTGCTCCACCGTGTCCTCCGGGACACAATAGCCCCTGACATCAAAATTATTGACAAAAGTTCTCTTCGTCTCCTTGGGTCTCCTATCTTCGAGAATTCCTTGCGAGATTTTATCGATGAAAAAATCCAAAAATTTAATGATGTCTCAGAAAGATTGCTCCAAATTAACATGCATTCGGCTATTACTATAATTCGTTACTGCTGTTTTGGCCCTAAATTAACATATTTCCTACGTGCTTCCCCATTATGGAAGCACTCTAATCTTTTGGATAAAATGGATCAAATTGTCAGACATACCTTATCTTTAATTTTAAATGTGGCTCTGGACGACCGAGCTTGGGCTCAAGCCACTCTTCCCATTCGTTTGGGAGGACTCGGCGTCCGCAAAATTTCTAGTATTAGTCTACCAGCTTTCTTATCCTCGGTCCACGGTACTGAGAAATTAATCAGGAATATCCTGGCTTCCACACTGATTGATTTTGATGTGCCATGCTTCTCCGAGGCTAAGGATGCTTGGAAAGTCGCTTGCCCGAACACTGAACAACCCGACAAACCATTTTCCCAGAGACAGTGGGACGAGCCGCTCTGCAGAGTAGTTCAGAATAATTTACTGAACACGTCTGCTACTACTGCTGAGCGTGCGCGCCTTTTTGCTGTGTGCAAGTGGGAGTCGGGTCTTTGGCTTCACGCACTACCGTCGTCGAGCATAGGCACTTTGTTCGACGATACTACTTTCCGCCTCCCTGTTTCCTTACGTTTAGGTGCTCCTTGTTGTTCTCCTCATGGCTGTCATTGTGGTGAAGTAGTCAACAGCCTTGGACACCACGGCCTATCATGCAGCCGAAGTGCGGGCCGTTTTGCGCGGCACGCGAATATTAACGACATCATCCGTCGAGCTCTTGTCACCGTCGGCGTTCCAGCTGTTTTAGAACCCAATGGCTTGGCACGCGACGATGGCAAAAGACCGGACGGTATGTCTTTGTTTCCTTGGAAGTTGGGTAGGCCTTTAGTGTGGGACGCAACGTGCGTCGATACTCTTGCGCCATCCCATCTTCCTAGCTCTTCGTGCTGCGCTGGCGCTGCTGCTGCGGCTGCAGAGAACCTCAAGCGGCGTAAATATAGTAACCTTATTGGGAACTATATTTTCGAGCCGTTTGGGGTTGAAACTCTGGGACCGTGGGGTCCTAGTGCTCACAGCCTTTTTAAGGCTATATCAAAACGTTTGGTTGACACTTCCCATGACCCAAGGGCTGGCTTTTACTTTGGCCAGAGGCTTAGCGTTGCCATACAACGTGGCAACGCGGCCAGTCTCTTGGGGACATTGCCAACTGACAGCGTTGAGGACGAATTTCTTGACGCTATTTTTTAATTTCTTTATAAGTTTAGTTTAGTTTAATAATTTTAGTTTAATTTATAATTAGTTTAAACATTAAAAAATTGTAATGAACATTTTAGCAAACTTTTTCAACTCGTCAAAATCAAAATCAGCTAGTATGACACATTTCAAAGTATTGCCAAGCAGAGGGGTTAAAAGGCGCGCTTACTTAATGCGTTGATTTTGGTAATAATTAAACTTATTTGCATAACATTCATGGGCAAGGAAGACGTCCGCGGGCCGCATGCGGGCCGCGGGTTGCCGACCCCTGGTTTAAAGTCATGGATTGGATAGACACTATTCCAGATCTTGTAGTTCTTGTTAATTAACTCTTATTCCTTTTTATTGTACTCGTTTTAACATTTAGAGTTGCCCGCAAAGCGAAGCCTGACAGTGGGTTTTTAGACGGCACGAGATAGTTGGGAATATATTATCTTTGCCACCCTACTAACATTATTAGTCGCCAAGTCATTATATATAGCTCCTCGCCTAATATTTCAATTGACTGGTATAGTTTATTTGCTACCTAAACGCAGCTGCTAGTTTTTATAACACCCTTAATTTTGAACTTTACATAAAATAGTCGCGAAAATATTTAATGGCTGGCAAGTTATTTTTCATCCCACCATCTCGGAAAGAGTATTTTTAATCTTCAATATCTGAGTGGAAAAGCCGTTTTTATTCTCTAGAGGATAAAGTAAATTGAATTTAGAACATCGTGTGCACTTAGTTTGTGAATTAAAAAAAACGTTAAACCGATTTACTGCTACCTCTATGGTGCCGAATATATCATACAACTTTTTTTTAATTTGTTAAAAACTCAGACTCGGAACCTTCTTGGTGTTTTTTCAATTTGCTTTGTACGCGGTTCTTTACGCGGCATTTTTTCACGTCATTGTTAAAAGGCTTATTACATCACCCGATATGAAGGGCCCTGCATCCAGGGTGGGCGTGTACCCTAGTTAGTGCGGCGCTTATTACACTTCTCTGCGAATTGGGCCCTAGCTCAGTTTATACGCGAATGTCTAGAGAGATAAACGTATTGTCGCATTTTACATTATGCCGTCGGTAGTCAGTATCGAAACTTCAAAAAATTGCTGTAGCAGTGACAACCGTGCTCGCAACACCAAATATTAAAAAAAGAAAGAAGTGAAAGATCTGGGTGAAAGAGTATTTGCGGTTACGTGAAAAGCTTTCAACCTGCACTATTCAAAAGGATTTCGGTTGACTTCGTAAATCATCCAAATAATATTCCGATATGCTACGCACTAGTCGCGCGGCAACTGAGCTCCCTAACCGCCCTAAACGTTATTACATCACCCAATCTGCAGGGCGCTTAGGGAGCCAGGCAGATCGGGATGACCCGATCGCCCTAAATCGGGACACTAACTCCCTAAGTCTTATTACACCACTCTTAGTTAGGGTTAGGGTCCCTCGAAATTGGGTGGTCTAATAAGGCCTTTAACCATAAATTAAAAACAAGAAACTTGAAAACAAGTGAAAAATATTATCCTTACTAATATTATAAAAGCGAAAGTGAGTTTGTTTGTTTGTTTGTTACCTCCTCACGCTTTAATGGCTAAACCGATTGTGATGAATTTTGGTACATAGATAGTTGGGAACCAGGAGACGGACATAGGCTAATTTTTATTTAAAAAAAGTGGGATGTGAGTGAGAAAGAGGGAAGAAAAGGGAAAACTTAGCGTTGCTATTACAAATCAATAAGGCGCAAGGAGAACTGTGTTACCCCAAATTTAACGCGGGCGAAGCCGCGGGCGAAAGCTAGTTTTGTTATAATTTAAAGATTATTCTGTAATACTTACCTGTCATAATGTAGTAAATAATACCTAAACAGAAATAAAAGTGTAAGTACTACCTATCTTGTGATTGTAAACTTTTTTTTGCATTTAGTCATTTCCTCGCTGAGGTGGAATGAAAAGTTACGTGTTGCACTCGAGTGCAATGATTTTTCACCTCGTGCTCTTTTGATTCCCTCGCTAACGCTCAGGATTCTAATTATGAATCACTCGCTGCGCTCGTGATTCAATTTTAGAATCCTTCGCTTGCTCGGTCATCAAAATTGAACACGCGGTTAAAAAGCAACTTTGCACTCTTGTATAACAAATAACTATTATTTGTTGCAAACATTTAGTCGACTTTTAAGTTATTAGTCACTCGGAAAATAATAAGCTGTTCTTGTTCAGTACGTTACCGAGATGATAACTGCCAATTTTAGCGTCGTTTCGATGAATATCCGCATGGTTACGTTGCTTGCAGAAGTAGACACTATGTTGCAAATAGAAAAATGAGCAGAATTTTATAAAAAAAAATACGGCTCAATAGACTAATATTTCTGATAATACCTCAAATTATTAGCGGAGTGTTAGATTTGTATAGCATTTTAGATGTTATGTATTTATGTATATTAAAAATATTGAAATATTAACTTTCTGAATATATTTCATCATGGTTAATAGCAGACTTGGGAGTATTAACAGATATTTGTTCAAGAGCAAGCTAAGAAGATAATACCTGTTTCAACAGTCAGAGACACAAAATTTCAACCTTATTTTTATTGGACATCCATCGGAAAGAAATACAAAAATAAGAGACTTCTCGGCGGCTACAACTTACGACAATTTAGGAAAAAATTGCTTTTGCCTATTTCACTGGGTAGGTACAGTCATTGGTAAAGTGCTGGACAGCCTGCTTGAATGAAAGACAGTTAAGATACATATCAAACTCAACGACGACACGCGGTTTGGTTTTAGAACCGGTTTGTCGATGGAAAGTGCAATCTTGTGTCTCAAGCAGACTGTGCAGTACTACACAGACAGGAAGACACCTTTATTTGGTTGTTTTCTGGACTTGTCAAAAGCCTTTGACCTGGTGAATTATGACATTCTGTGGCAAAAAATGTCGGATGAAACGGACCTCTCACCTGAGATAATAAAGATATTTAAATCCAATTGGTATGAGAGTCAGATTAACTGTGTCAGATGGTCAGATGCTCAATCAATACAATATGGGCTGGATTGTGGCATGAGGCAGGGGGAGTTGACTTTACCCACCCTTTTTAATTTGTACATAGACCAGATGGTTGGTGAGCTGAGTAGCACTATGGTTGGTTGTTCTGTGGATGGCAGAATGATCAACAACATTAGCTATGCTGATGACATGGTACTGCTCAGCCCATCAATCTGTGGGCTGAGGAAGATGTTGGCCGTGTGTGAGAGGTATGCGGAGGCTCATGGTTTGAGGTATAATGCTACTAAAAGTGAAGTAGTGGTTTTTAAAGCACGCAATAATGTGCCCACAAAATTGTACCACCAGTGACGTTACAAGGTGCACCACTAAAAGTCGTCACTCAGTTTAGATACCTCGGTAATGTGGTCACGGATTCTCTCACAGATGATCAGGATATAGGTAGATAGGGAGCGCAGGGCGTTGGCAGCCCGATGCAATATGCTTGCCCGCAGGTTTGCGCGGTGGTCTGGTTAGGTAAAACTGACGCTCTTCAGCGCCTACCTACTGTCAGTCGTTTTACACGTGCAGCTTGTGGGTTAGGTATACGCAGAAGGCTTACAACGCTCTGCACGTGCAGTATAACAATGCGCTGTGGATGTTGGTGGAACTGCCTCGGTTTAGCCATAGTAGCCCTAACAGCATTTTAGCTACACTGGCGGACAAGGTCGATGGACCATATGGGCAAGCTCTGGGCTGGCAGACATGTGCGTGCTCATTTTCATGCAGTCAATTAATGTGTTTTGTTTGTTTTTAATTATTGATTTAAACTAACATAGGCTAAGTTGATACAAGCACTATATGGATCGCTTGGTATGAAATACAGATTTTGATTTGATTTGTTTTAATATGATTTCTAACTTTATCATCATGTCATATAGATGTGAACAACTACTTGTTAGACGTAACGAGACAAGAATACTGGTGAATAAAGTTATTATGAACTACGACTTACCGAAGACAATACGAGTACAAGCTAAAGCGTTTATGGAATTCGTAGAGGCCTGGCCGTTATGTATACGATATTTTTTCCATAGACATTAACGTGATGTTGAAGTTTATCAGCGTGGCAACGACATATTTAATTGTTATCATTCAAATATCTATCTCATTTCTTAAAAGCCTCTTTACCTAAGTATTTTGTCTATAACATATTTATATCATAATATCTATATATTTTGTAATCCCACCTGTAGTTTCGCATCATTTAAGCGTATATTTATATTGTACAAGACTGGGTACAATAGCAAGTCATTGAGTTATTATCGTTTTTGATATTATTGATTAAGATCCTGTGTTACTTTATGTCATTTATTGTTCTAGCTGACGAAGTTAATTTAATATTGCATTATAATTATCACATATATTTGTAAGCTTTTGATAATAATTTCGTTTCTAAATATGTAGAACAATTTAATTTGTAAGAGGTTTTATATCAAAATAATATAAAACCTCCTTTAAGAAGAATTGAGTCTTTTTTTTATGAAATTATTTGTCGGTTGTCTTTTGTCTTTTTTCGGCGGCCGGTCGAAGTGAAACGAAAAATTGTATTCGTGATTTATTAAGTAGAATAAATAAGTTTCTGATTGATACTAAGGATTATTTATTTCTTTTGAACCCTTCTGATCTATTATTCTTTTAGTTCAGAAGTGGGATAAATGAATATTACTTAATATTCTAATCACGCCCGCTAGCGTTGGAATATTGGATTGAGATCGATTGGATTGTATTGGTCCATAAGGACAGGTATAGTAAGAAACCTAAACTCGGTAAGTTGTATTTCAAAATTAAATGTAAGTATTTTTTTCTTTTCTAAAAAAAATAAATAAAAAAAGTTAAATTTTTATGGAAGTCAGTTTTAAGAACTGAATGCATAGATGTGTTCGTATACTGAGAAGTTATCTAACTTATGTCTTTGATTTTAATGGTTAAAGGTAATCTTTGCATAACCCCACAAGAAGACGTGATTTTATAAATAGGTATTCTCATTAAAAATATTAAAATGTCGGTTTAAAATATGATTACAGACTTAAATAAAATGCCAAGGAATAGCGGAGCTACGCTCTCGTGCAGCCGCAGTCGTGGTCGCGAGAGGCGAATAAGCAGGAGGAGCTGTTCCAGTACGCGGCGCGCGCGTTCTGTGCGAACCAGCTCAAGGTCCTTGAGCCGCGCAGGTTCCCGAGGTTGCACGCCAAGGAGACGCGCGGGTTCCTATAAGAGCCTTGAGCGTCGTAAGCGGCGGCGGTCCGAGTCGCGGCGTGTGCGAAAAAGTACGCGCTGGCGTTCCCGATCTGCACTCCCGAGAAGGGAGAGACGGCGAAGGCAGCGTAGCAGAGGCGAGGTGAGACGGAGATCCCATCACCACAGGACGAGTCGAAGTATAAGTGAAGCTGTAAGTCAGTTATCATGTTCTAGCAGCGTAGATAGTAATTTGAACGTTAACATTGATCTAGCTAATATTAATAAGACCTCTAAGCCACTGTGAGCTCCACCGTGTCCTCCGGGCGATCGTCACAATGGTGACACCCGGGCGCTTCCTCCCGCCCGATGATGTGCAGGAACCTCCCGAAACTTCCGTGTCCGGTGAGGACCTGCGTCAGGCGGTAGGTGAGGACGCCATGACGCCTCTCCAGCCACTCCTCAAAGAGGGGACTTACCGCCACTATTGTGGCGTGCCCTGCACGGGGTTGTGACAGTCGCTCTCTCCATGCCACCATGAGATCGCACCGGAGGTCTGCCTGCCGATCGGCAACTTGCCGCGGCAGCGGGTTTTCCCTCCGGTGTAGTGCGTCCGCGCGCCACTCATACAGGCGCGCGAGGACTATCGCCTCCAGATCCCACGGTGGCAGTCCGGCAAGGAGGCGCGTTCAGATAGTGGGCGGCGCGCCGCCCTAAAGAACGCGCCCATACCGGGGCCCCGTAAAGGGCCATGGACCGCACGACTCCGGCATAGAGCCTACGGACTTTACAGCTACTTCAATAGGTAAAAATGATAAAGTGAGCAAACAGTGTTACAGTAATAGAATTTTGTTTTATCTTGAACAAAACGTCTTGATCAAATGTTAACTCCTGCAGGCCTACCATCAACTTTTAGTGAACCATTCACTTCCGATGCAATCCTGTATAAGTACCTAAACTAAATCGCGCAGATTCGTACCATGAAGTGCCTTTAGCTGATAGCCGTTTGAATCTCTCACAGACTGAATGAAAGATCGAAATTTGTCTGTGGTCCGCGGTGTGAGAAAGAGATTACGCTATACAGTCGCTGCATAAGTTTGTCTCTTTTACTCGCACCATATGCGCTGCGTTTCGAAACTTAATCTGTATAAAAATTACAACAAAAACATTTTAAAATTACGTTTTCTAGCTTAGCAAATGATATACCATTACGCCATTTTTAGTACTCATTAAATAATAGTAGTTTATATAATTATTTAATAAATAAATATAAAAGGTTTGCTTGGTGTTGTTGTTAAAATAAATTATTTAAGACGAGTTAGAAACGCACCTCCATAGTCTAGTCAACATGTTCAAAAACGTGTTAAATAGAAATAAAGCTCCTAAAAATATGTGCGATGGCTCATTCGATTCGGAATGACGTCTAGAAAAATGTTTTTTAAGGGTATATTAGCACATAAAAAATTGCGATTGTTATTAACAAAATAAGATAAAAAAAAAAGGTATTTCGTTTTTCCTTAATAACTTTTAGAATAATAATATTTAAGGAATTTTGAAAAAAGATCCTAAAAGAGGAGAAAATTTCCAATAAAAAAGTCCTAACTCCCGGAACTCTATCTATATTATTTATAATTTTTTTTTAACGCTGAAAATAGGGCTCCGCGAGGGTGTTACGGCATAGGCGCGCCGCCTAAAAAGCCGGTATATCACCTAAAATATTTTTTTTTAAATATTAAATGACAAATTAAAAAATTGAAAAAATTATGGTGTAATGTAGACACTTGAACGAAAAAAACCTGGGCAAAAAAAATTTTTTTTGTCGATTTTTCAAAAAGTTACATCATTGTTAATTAACCAATTTTTTTCCAATCTCTGTTTTTATAAATTACGGCATAACAATTAAAATAATTGATCTATAAATTTTTCGCTTCGTGGAGCTCTTTTTATTTAGGTACTTAATAAAGTTATGCAAAAAAAATTAATTAAAGTTAATTATTTTGTTAAAAATATTTTTTTTAAATTAACTAAAAATGAAATTTCTAAAAAATGTTATTAAAATTTTTTTTTTTTTGGTAATGTATTATTATTGCTGTTTTCGCATCTAATATAGCTATTAATTAACAATGGAAAAAAAAATTTACGTCATTTGTTAAGAAATTGTTTATAAACAAATAGACTATTTTGGGATTTTTTAAAAAAATTTTTTTACTATCTTATAGCATAGGTGGAATAATGATTTTTTAAAAAAAAAAATTCTTAAATAAATTTTTTTATTGTTTATAATCGTTTTTTTCATATTTCAATTGTTTAAATAATTAGTTAAGAAATTATTTTATTCTTAAAAATAATCATTGACCCTTTTCAATGGAATGACAGAGAAATATTTTTTTTTTATAATGAATTTAATTGTTTATTAACTTAACAATTTGTTATAAACAAATTATATTAACCGTTATATTTTTTTTCGAAAATTTCAAAAAATTACAAAAACAACCATATATAACAAAGTTTAGAAAATTTTTTTTTTGTATTTTTTACAACACTTAAATATTACATAATAATGAAATTACAGCCGTTACATTATTTGTCAAGTTAATAATTGCTATAACTTTTAAACTATTAGAGATACGGTAAAGAACATTCAGATCATTTTTGTTAAGGATTTATTTATCTTTAAATAGAATTCAAAATCGATTCTGTAACTATTATTTATCATTTGTTATAAGCATTTATTTATAAAAATTGTAGATTTTTTTTTCATTGTTTAAAATTCCATAGATTATAAATTGTTAAATAATATAGATACAGCTACGGACTCAAGATCTTTTTTATTCTATGATAAAATATCTTTCTAATTACGCATTAACTATAGTAATATCCATCTTTGTTTAAATAATATGCTAATTCCAATTTATACTTACCCAATTTATATTCTGCTACAGATCATTTTTCATTTATTTATCACTTGAATAATTAATATTCAGCTTAGGTTTAATTATTTATTTACTAAAATAAGCCTTAATAACGTTCTACTGGAGCTTTATAAATTATTTATTTTCAAAAAAATGACATCTTTTATTTAATAATTGAATTTATTCTCTAATTTTAGTCCGTAGCTGTATCTATATTATTTAACAATTTATAATCTATGGAATTTTAAAAAATGAAAAAAAAATCTACAATTTTTATAAATAAATGCATATAACAAATGATAAATAATAGTTACAGAATCGATTTTGAATTCTATTTAAAGATAAATAAATCCTTAACAAAAATGATCTGAATGTTCTTTACCGTATCTCTAATAGTTTAAAAGTTATAGCAATTATTAACTTGACAAATAATGTAACGGCTGTAATTTCATTATTATGTAATATTTAAAAGTGTTGTAAAAAATACAAAATTTGTTTTTTCTAAACTTTGTTATATATGGTTGTTTTTGTAATTTTTTGAAGTTTTCGAAAAAAAATATAACGGTTAATATAATTTGTTTATAACAAATTGTTAAGTTAATAAACAATTAAATTCATTATAAAAAAAAAATTATTTCTCTGTCATTCCATTGAAAAGGGTCAATGATTATTTTTAAGAATAAAATAATTTCTTAACTAATTATTTAAACAATTGAAATATGAAAAAAACGATTATAAACAATAAAAAAATTTATTTAAGAATTTTTTTTTTTAAAAAATCATTATTCCACCTATGCTATAAGATAGTAAAAATTTTTTTTTAAAAAATCCCAAAATAGTCTATTTGTTTATAAACAATTTCTTAACAAATGACGTAATTTTTTTTTTCCATTGTTAATTAATAGCTATATTAGATGCGAAAACAGCAATAATAATACATTACCAAAAAAAAAATTTTTTAATAACATTTTTTAGAAATTTCATTTTTAGTTAATTTAAAAAAATTATTTTTAACAAAATAATTAACTTTAATTAATTTTTTTTGCATAACTTTATTAAGTACCTAAATAAAAAGAGCTCCACGAAGCGAAAAATTTATAGATCAATTATTTTAATTGTTATGCCGTAATTTATAAAAACAGAGATTGGAAAAAAATTGGTTAATTAACAATGATGTAACTTTTTGAAAAATCGACAAAAAATTTTTTTTTCGCCCAGGTTTTTTTCGTTCAAGTGTCTACATTACACCATAATTTTTTCAATTTTTTAATTTGTCATTTAATATTAAAAAAAAATTATTTTAGGTGATATACCGGCTTTTTAGGCGGCGCGCCTATGCCGTAACACCCTCGCGGAGCCCTATTTTCAGCGTTAAAAAAAAATTATAAATAATATAGATAGAGTTCCGGGAGTTAGGACTTTTTTATTGGAAATTTTCTCCTCTTTTAGGATCTTTTTTCAAAATTCCTTAAATATTATTATTCTAAAAGTTATTAAGGAAAAACGAAATACCTTTTTTTTTTATCTTATTTTGTTAATAACAATCGCAATTTTTTATGTGCTAATATACCCTTAAAAAACATTTTTCTAGACGTCATTCCGAATCGAATGAGACATCGCACATATTTTTAGGAGCGTTATTTCTATTTAACACGTTTTTGAACATGTTGACTAGACTACCACTCTTGTCAGATTTGACGGCAGTTTTGAAAGAACAATGGCCAAATTTTTTTCATGTCCCAAGATAAACCATAGTGAGTTTGGTTTGTTTTTATGATATAAACACCATCCTGTTTGAATCATATCTAAATAGCCACTTTTTTTTTGTATAATTATCTCATTAATACTTTGAGGTTAAAATCAACAAAAATAAATACATTTCTTTTTTGTGGCTACTTAAAAGATTTCTTGTGTATTTTAAGAACTTAAAAAATACCGGTATTTTTTAAGTTCTCACGCCATCATTTCGTAGTCTGGTACGAAATGACCATCCTTCTTTTAATTGTTGTGAGTTCTTAATTTTATTGGTATTATTTGAAGTTATATTAATAAGTAATACGAATAATGGCTGAAATACCTTGAGTTACGTATATTATCACAATTTTTATAAAGTTATTTACAAAATGACTCATTTCACGCCAAGAAATAGCAACTTTTTTTTTAATTGGTTAATTTGACACATAAGCTATCCATTTCAGGTTGATAGGTCACTTTATGGTATGAAAAATGAATGAACAAAAACAGTTTGCGAACCAAATTGTCGACTTGATTTGGCGTTGCCTAAACTAGATCGAACTAAGGATATTGTGGTATGAAATAGCAATACAGTTTATTATAGGTCATCAATTGAATCGCAATAACAGGGGCCTCCTGACTGAAATAAAGGTCTTCACGTTGTTAATACGTTCTCTCAATTAGCTTTGACAGTCAATTCAGGTTGTCAGCGCCAATAAGACTGACAACCAGTCTTACCAAGGGGTATTATATAATATAATATAGCATAACTGGGTGACCGACTTACGCATACCTCGGAGAAAAGCTAGGCAGAGGATGATGACTGTTTTTATTTTCCGAGCAAATATCGTCATGGTAAATAGTAGACTTTCCGTTAAAATAAAAAATAATGACTTGAAAAAAGTATGATTATATTTAATTAGACGTCTACAAGTAACAAACTAACAAGGAACTTTTTAAAATGTTAAATGCTTTAGGATGTCGGTGGCGGTATTGGTTCACCAACCAAAATCTGAAGTACCGTGTTGAATGAGCCCTATTTTGTGACGTATCCAGCCTGAACCTGTCACATTACATCCTTTCTTTAAAGAATAGAGGCACCTTTTTTAGATAAAACCACTATTAGATACCCCTTTTAAACCATATAAGCACCAGAATCAACGTGCCATTCGGAAGAAAGTGAAGGAGTACAGGAATCTGCAAGAATCGAATTGAATCAAGATGAAAGTGTAATCTCGGATATGTTGTTACATTTAAGAGATGATGATGTAAACGGTAGAGGGACACTTCTTGTGGCGTTTTCTGCATTGAGATACTAACTACATCGCTTACTTTCTTACAAATTACACGACACCTTAGATTTAGACTAACAGACTCACTATTCACATTACATAAAGCTGTAGGTCTGGAGGCGCATCACGGCTTTGTTCTTTTAGATTAATTGATGTCACTGAGTCTATTGCCATTGGGGTGCCAGAGCCTTAAGCCGCCGTCACTATTGGGTTGTATGTTTCGCTGACAACTGCCAGCATCTTAACACCAACTACATCCGGTAGGCCAGCTTTGATAGCAACGAGCTGATTTTGTACATGACATCATGACATAACGTACGTACGTTCCTTAGATATTTTAGCTGTCACAATGACATAATATCTTGCTTCTTGCTTTAGCATCTTTGCGACGAAAGTCTTCTATTGGAGATCCTGCTCCAGAGTTGATGATGACATCCCATTGGTCATTGTCAATCAAGAACATCACTAAGCATCGTAGTTAGGACTTTTGTGAAGGTCATGTTAGCACTGCTGGCGGTTGGTGAGTTAGTGGAGGCTAACAGCTGGACCAGCTGATCTTCCATATTTTTAGTTTTACTTTTATTACCTGCATGGGACCTGGGCACTTAACCTGTGGGAGTACCTCTCCAAAGTAGAACAACCTGGCAAATCAAACTATAATTAAAAGATAAAATTGTGTTAGGAAGAAAATAATTAGGTCAAAAATTCATTAGGTCTAAAGCAAAATTATGAAAACAAATATAATAAAAAATATAAGTTACGAAATGGGCAGTCCTTTGACGAAATTGTAGACGGTTTTTTCTGCTTATAAACATCCGCCCGCAATAACTTCAGTTTATCCGTGACCCTGACGTGTGCAACTCCCCCGAAATATCAGACACTTAATAGTGAAACGTTAAATTTCCCATATCAAATGTCATGAATAATACTTTTTTACATGTTATAATACGTTTTACAATATAAAATACGTAATGAAATGATAGGTCAACTTATACTGGTTATTCATAGCTTGATTGGTCATCGTACGTACCATCATTTCATCATTTTCCTGCCCTTGTCCCATTCTATTTGGGGTCGGCGCAACACGTTTTCTTCTTCCATTCTCCCCTATCAGACGTCACGGCATCATTTACTCCTTTCTCCTTCATATCATTCCTTACACAATCCATCCATCTTTTCTTTGGCCTTCCTCTCGCTCTCCGTCCATCAACATTCAGATCCATTACTCTTTTAGTCACATGTCCTTCATCCCTCCTCATTACATGTCCATACCAAGACAAACGACTCCCTTTCATCTTTTCTGTAACAGGCGCAACTTTCAAACTTCCTCGAATATATTCATTCCTTACTTTATCCATTCTTGTCACTCCACACATCCATCTCAACATTCTCATCTCCGCTACATGCAATCGTTTTTCATCCACCTTTTTTACAGCCCAGCATTCTGACCCATACAGTACAACAGGTCTAATCACGGACTTATATATTTTCCCCTTTAACTTGAGGAGCATCAGTGGGAAACAAGTTGTTCCAGTGACCTGTCGCCATTTCATCCATCCTGCGTTGATCCGGTGCGTTACGTCCCGGTCTACTTCGCCGTCCCCTTGGACAAGCGACCCGAGGTACCGGAAGTTGGAGCAGATCGGTATAAGCGTTCCGGGCGGGCGGGCAGGCGGGCACAGGACTGGAGAGACCGCCGAAATCGCAGAACAAGTATTCTGTTTTAGTTCTGCTTAATTTCATGCCAACGTTCTCCAGTCTTTGCCACCACACTTCAAATTTGCTCTGGAGCTCTTGGCCGCTCTCGGCAACCAATACAATGTCATCGGCAAACAGCATGCACCAGGGAGCCTCTTCCTGGATGTTCGACGTGAGAGCGTCCATTATCACCAGGAAGAGGTAAGGGCTAAGAGCCGACCCTTGGTGCAGACCGACAGCCACATTGAAGGTGCCGGTAGTGCCCGCTGTGGACCGGACTTGGGTACTGCATCTACTGTACATCGCACGGATCAACTGCACATACTTCCCAGGCACACCTTTCTCCTTAAGAGCCCACCACAAAACCGCACGCGGTACCACTTCTGTATTTTTCGCACAACTGGCGGATAGCGAAAATGGCGTCCGTCGTTCCCCGACCAGGCATAAAACCGAATTGGCTCTGTGTGATTTCGCTCTCTTCTCTCAATCGCCTTTCAATAACTTTCTCCCAAACTTTCATACTGTGTGACATTAGCTTTATTCCTCTATAATTGTTGCACTCCAGCACATCACCTTTGTTTTTAAAGATGGGCACCAGCGAACTGTTACACCATTCGTCAGGTATGGCTTCTTCCAGCAACAGTTTATTGAAGAATAAAGCTAACCACGTCCATCCGTCCATCCGCAATAACTTCCATACTTCAACCGGTATTCCGTCCGGTCCAAATGCCTTACCATTCTTCATTCCATTCACAGCAATCCTCACTTCATCAATACTAACATTTCTTACTAGTCCCTCATTCACTGGTTTATTTTCAAGCACACTATTCCAGTCATTCTCTTCATTCATCAGTCTTTCAAAGTAACCTTTCCACCTATCCTTAATTTTCTCATCATCTGATATAACCATTCAGCTTCGTCTTTTACGCATTTTATCCGACAAATATCCTTCGACATTCTCTCTCTAGCTCTAGCAAGCCGATAAAGGTTTTTTTGGCCTGCTGGACTATCCAGTGTGTCATAGAGTTGGTTCTGGGCTTTCGCTCTCGCTATGGCCACAGCTCTTTTGGCTTTTTTCTTGAGAGCATCATACTTACTCTTCCTTACAGCTTTCAAACTAGCACTCTCATTTCCAACACTATGCCATTCTTTGAACTTCTTCTTTTTTTCCTTCAGCACATTCTGTATCTCTGCCGACCACCACCACGTATCCCTTATATTGTGCCCTTTCCTTTCGTCTCTCCCAAAATACCTTTTGCTGCGCTCCTAATACACCTTGCCATCTCATTCCAACATTTATTTACACTTAGGTCATTCAAATCACCCATCTCTACCATTTTGTCCACCACTCGCTCTATAAATTCCCTCGCACAATCAGGGTTCTCTAGCATATACCATTTGATTTTAGGAGGGGGACGCTCTTTTTGTTTGGAAAGCCTTATTTGTAAAACTACTTCCATAACCAGGAGTCTATGCTTCGAGACCAAGTCTTCTCCTGGCGGCACTTTGCAGTCTTTGATGTGCTTTAAATTGTTGCGTCTGACGAGGAAGTAATTAATTTGCGTGTTATGCATACCACTTTTATAAGTTATTAGGTGTCCATCGACTTTTTGGAACCAAGTGTTGGCTGCTGCTAGATCGAATGCAGTAGCTGATTGTAATAAAGTTTCCCCCTCGTAATTTAATCTACCAAAACCCCATCCCCCGTATACTCTTTCATAACATCCTTTTGTTCTTCCCACATGTCCATTAAAATTACCTCCATCTATCAATTCCTCCTGCACCGGGATGGTCTACAAAACCGTATCAAAATCCTCCCAAAACTTCTCTTTCACTCTTTCTTCATATCCTACCTCTGGGGCATACGCACTAATCACGTTCAAGACCATATTTTCTAACATTACTTTCACAACTATTAACCTATCATTAATCCTTTTTACATTATGACACAACAATTGTTACACTGATAATTAAAAGCATTACAGTCACAAAGAATTAGACTAAGTGTACAATATGATGCGGCAAACACAGATAGCAAAAATGAAATTTGAGTAAAAACAAGAAAAGGTACAGATATTTCTGTACCTTTTCTTGTTTTTACTCAAATTTCATTACACTTAATAATATTTATATTTTACAATGTTTTCGACGGTGTGCTTAACATGGTGAGATAATAATATCTAAACAATATTTAGGTGGACTTGGTTCTTGAATTGCCTAAGTGAAGTGCAACAAATATCGATCTGGTCGTCATGATTGTTAAGAAGTCGGCAAAGTCTTGGAATAGGAGAATTGGAACCTGAAACAGTCTTACGGAATGGTGGTCGTAGTAGTTTAATAGGGTTGCGTGGATATTTATGGGGTAGATTAAAATTAAATTTTCTTAATAATAATTGGGGACTGTCAATTTTACTATGAAGGATTTTGAATAGGGTAGTTAAGTCATTAATATCGCGCCGCTTTTCGAGTGAAATCATACCGAAGTTGTTAAGGCGTTTTACATAGCTCGAAACTTTTTTGGCTAATTTCTCAGAGTAGGCTAGATGGTTCAAAAATCTCTTCTGGATGCGTTCTAGTCTAAGAGCATGTGTTGCATAATGGGGACGCCATACAACCACGCAGTATTCCAGTATGGTACGGACTAAGCAATTGAAGAGATAAATTTTAGTTTTAGGCTTGCGAAAGCATTTTGCTTTCCGTATGACAAATCCAAGTGACCTTGAGGCTTTCTTAATGATGTGGTCTATGTGGGGAATAAATGTTAACTTACGGTCAAAAAGGACCCCCAAGTCTCTGATTACATCCACTTTACATAAGCCCGTGCCATCTAGGCTATAATTGAATTCTGTGACATGTAACTTTCGAGTAAATGTAATCTGAGAACATTTTTTTATGTTTAGTTGCATTTTATTAGCCCTGCACCATTCTGAAAGTCTATTCACGTCTTGCTGGAGCAACTCTGAGTCTGCTTTAGTATTTATCACACGGATGATTTTTAAATCATCTGCATATAAAAATGGCGTTGAGTTGATGAGACAATGTGGAAGATCATTTACAAATATAATAAATACGACAGGACCCAGGTGGGAACCCTGCGGCACTCCGGAAGTAATTTTCTGAGTTATGGATTTATGTCCATTGGCTACCACATAGAAAGATCTGCCTGTTAGGTAAGAGCTGAACCATTTAAGAAGAGAGCCATCAAAACCGTACGCAGCAAGCTTTTGAATGATTAAATCGTGGGAAACCTTGTTAAAAGCCTTGCTAAAATGAGTGTATATAGCGTCGACCTGCTGGTTGGAGTCTAGTGAAGCTGCAATATTTTCAACAAAAGTAACTAAGTTACTACAGGTGGATCTTGCAGTAGTAAAGCCATGCTGATGGACAGTAATATATTTGTTAAAATACTGTTGTATTTTTGGGCATACTATCGCTTCAAGAACCTTAGCAAGAGTTGGGAGAATGGAAATGGGTCGATAGTTGCTAACCAAATTTAAAGGGGCACTTTTGTGAATCGGAACTACTTTGGCTAATTTCCAATGTTTAGGGAAGATACCGACACTGACCGATTTATTAAAAACTATGTATAGGGGGGCTGTCAGTTGGTCAGCGCACATGACAATAAAGCTGGGGGGAATTCCATCGCTGCCAGGACTTTTAGATACATCAAATTTTTTAAGTTGTGCAACTATTTCGTTCTTAGAAATTTGTATAGCTGAGTAACTGTCAAAGTTGTTTACTAATGTTTCATAGAATGGAAAAGATTGCGCTATTCTACATGACTCATCATCATCAACCGGACAATAAACAGAAGAAAAGTAGGTTCCGAACATGTTGCATATTTCGCTGCCATTGCCGGTTGTACGTGAGCCATCTGTTGTATTAGCGGGGTATGAATTAGTAGGACCACGTTTTGATTTTATGTAGGACCAAAAAAACTTAGGATTAGTGGTTATTTTATTTTCTATGTAACTCAAGTACAAATTGTAGCATTTCCTTGCTATTTTATCAAAGCATTTGCTGCACCAACGAAGGGATAATTTATCCATGGGATTTTATACGTATTATATGATATTATATCTCCGCCTTAGGTTGTTCTTTTCACGCAACAATCTCTCTATTTTTTTCGTATACCATGGTGGTCTCGAATCGTTTTTGACAATGGTCGATGGGACGAACTGCTCTATAATTTGGTTAGTTACTACATAAAAGCGATCCAACATTATATTCGGGTCTTCGGTGTCCTCAAGTAATTTATTCCAATCAGTCTGTTGCAATTCGGATTTAATAGCTGTATAATTCGCCTTTTTAAAATTTAATCTATAAGTTTGTTCCGGTTTTAAGTTTTTATTGACCTTAAAGTCGACGGATATTTCAAGACGGGGGTGATATTGGTCTATTTTTGTCAGCCTATTTGAGACTTCAGCTACTTTACAATGTGGGAGATCTACAAGAACCAAGTCCAGAATTTTACCTTTTACATTACAGACACTGTTACATTGAGTGAGGTTATTTATGTGTATAAAATCCAGGAATACCTGGACCAATCCTAAATTTGTACGTGAGAAAGTGGGGCAAGTGTAAGTATCATCGCTAGAATTACTATTCAATGTATTCCAATCTATATTGCTCAAGTTAAAATCACCTATAAGAATTGTACGACAGTCATTTTTTTCAACTATCCTACTACTATTATAAAGGCGAAAGTTTGTAAGTATGGATGTATGGATGTTTGTTACTCTTTCACGTAAAAACTACTGAATGGATTTGAATGAAACTTTACCACAATATAGCTTATACATCAGAATAACACATAGGCTATAGCTTATACATCAGAATAACACATAGGCTACAATTTTTGAGGTTTCTAATGTGAGGTCGTAAAAAAACACATTTTTTGCGCTTACATTGCAAACGCTGACTGAATCCTACAAGATAGATCAAAACAATGTACTACAGTATTGTACAACTTAAAAAGGTCTACAAAAAAGTCCGTGATGGTATATGTTTATCTCTTAGGAATAACCCACAATAACCATTTTTTATCCTTTACTTTGTACGAGAAATAATGGCTTATTTACGAAGCGATTTTAGGCTATACAGTATTAATCCTTATCCAATTAAGTATCCTAAATACATTGTGCATTTAATAAAGATCAATATGGCTTTTTACAGCATGTAAATTAAATAAATATTTTCGAAGATATCACAGATTTAAAATGCAGAGTCATAGCAATTTCGGCGATAAATACCGACAGCGGTGCCAGGCGAACGGGGCTTGGGGGGAGCGGGGAAGGTGCGTTGGGGAAGAAGTGGCTCATCGCTGTGCGCGACCCGAACGCGGGCAGACGCACACAGAGTACATTGTATATAGTGACATAGAGACGTCACTCGCATTTTTTGTAGCGCCCTCTGGTAATAAGTATGTACAACTTTTCATGAAGATAATATATATATACGTATAACTACACCTTCATATCTGTAGTAGGATTTGTAAAATCTGGGGGCTTTCTATTGTTTGTTGTATTTTCTTTAAGTTTATGTCTACTACATAACCTTTCTAAAAATAAAACATGATGTACAATACATAAATCCTTTATTTTAATGTTTTTTTACAATATTTTAATGCCAACTCCTGAATCTTATCTTCCACACAAATTAATCTTTCCGTGATACACATAATAATTATTTGTGTCTTTAAACCAACTGTAAATGAATAAATTAGTGAACAAATCTTAAATTTTTGAAATTAATTGCACTTTGTGGCCGTTGCATTTAATAAAACTATAATCACTTTCGACTATAAGTCAATATAATTCACTTGCAAAGAGAAAAACGGATACGGATACTTTGAAAACGAATTAGCACTTACTTACTCCGCTAGGAGTATATTGTTCTGTGCGAATTAGTTTGTCATTTGCTCGCGTTGCGTTCCTTTACTAATAATTTATTTTACCATTCAGAGCAGTAGAAAAAAATATGGATATTTTGCATTTGTGGCTGATTTTATCCATTTAAACAAACATAGTCGGATAAAACAATGCATTCAAAGGTAACTCATTATTTGTTTTTATTTCTCATTAAAATATTTTGATTATTTAATAAAAAATTGAGTAAAACGGATCTTATTTTTGGACTTTCCCAATGAACATCTTGAGAAAAGCACCATCTACCGTTAGGTAAGTCAAACTCTTAATATTCCTATACGAGTAAATTAAAAATCTATTAAACTGAGTGTGTCCCACCAAAGGCAGAAGCCTACTCTAATTGGTCGGCTATGAATCGGTCACTTTTGTTCTAAGTTATAGCACCGTGCAGACGCATGAGGGCAGACGTCGTTGACGGTTGTGTCCGTTTTGCGATTTGATAAAAACGTATGGTCGCCTACTTTAAGTAATAATAGGCCTAAGGTTAGTTATTGCCAGGTTTCTTTTTGGTTAGGAGTTACACGTACAAAAAGATACTTCATTATTACGAATTACTTCATTGATAATTAAATTACTATATAGATAGGTTACTTACAGTTAATTATAACAAATTATAGATATAAATAAGTTAATTATAATGAATTACTTCATTGATAATTCAATAGGGAATATGCATAATATTTAAATTTGTCTCAAATATTTTTTTCTAGATTCTTTATAGTCTTAACATTATACTTTAAAGGTATTTTTTATTTAGTTATCATTTAAACCCAGAAAATATTATTTAAAAAGTGAAAAATAACGGAGGGAAATTCAAACTGTCAAAACGCGTCACTATTGTTCGAAACGAAATGTGACGTCACAAGTTACCTTTGCATTTATCGTTGATTTATCGGCGTCGATATTCATACTGTATTAGTATAGTTTTTGTGAGAAAAACTATTTGAAACTGTATTTCTGTGTGGTTACTTCGTGAAATATATTTGTAGTAAATTTAAGACGATGACAGAAACTGGTTTTGTCAAAGCACAATCAGATAATCTACCGAGAATAGATGCATTTATAATGTCTGCATATTTTGCATCAAATTTTGATTTTACGAGTGCAGAGATCAATCTAATTATTATGTCACATGGTATACATATTTGAATAAATAACATAGATTTTTGTTTAGGTAATCCTAGAAACATTTTTGGCTATTTTTCAATAACAGTTAGGATGCTACTACACATTAGGTTTTTAAAATGTTTCTCTTCTTCTAAATCATCTTGCACTGAACTTAACTCAGAAGAACAACTTGGTTCATAATCAGCAGATATAACAGAGGAACGAAATGATATAGAAGTGCTATCAACCGAGTTATCAGTGATCAATTTTCTTTTTACATATAGTTTTTATCGGTGACGTTCCAATATTGTGTGATGAAAGAAGTAATGGTGATAGCCCTACATTTTCTTTTCAGTAGGCATTTTTACATTGATACTTTTACTTCTGTACTGTGGTTTAATATTGACTTGCACAGCTTTGTCACTCTGTAATATAAGAAGTGCAGGGCTCTGTTTGATGATCATTACAACATACTTCAATACGGGAAGTACTGGGTCCTGCTTGATAAATATCACATATTTTTTTATGAGAAGTACTGGGTTCTACTTGATTATTATCATAATACATTTGAATGGAAGATACTAGGACTTGCTTCATGATCAATTGTTTGTGGAAGTTCACCAATTTCTAAAATATTACTACTTTTGATAGCAAACTCTGATAGAGCTTCATTTACCAGTGCTATTCTTTGCCTTTTAACTACGGCCATTCTCTTAGATGGTGGTGGCATATTCGGTTTTTGACATACAAACATATGGGGAACAATTTTTTTCCTTAACCGTAGATTACGTTTTTCTCCATTCTGTTTCATTATGTTATCCTTACTATTATTATAAAAGCGAAAGTAAGTTTGTTTGTTTGTTACCTCATCACACTTTAATGGCTCAACCGATTGTGATGAATTTTGGTAAAGAGATAGGTGGGAACCAGGAGACGGACATAGTGGGACAGACAAAAAGTGGGATGTGAGGGAGAAAGATTGAAGAAAAGGGAAAACTTAGCGTTGCTATTACAAATCAATAAGGTGCAAGAGGAACTGTGTTACCCCAAATTTAACGCGGGCGAAGCCGCGGGCGAAAGCTAGTAGAAATATATTATTATTTTCCCATCACTTCCACAATAGAAAAACTTGTATCCTTCACCGATTTCTCTTGCTTTTGTACCCTTCCATTTAGTTTCTTGTAAACACGCCACATTTATTCTTCTTCTTTTCAGCACATCCGCTAATTCTCTGGCTCTTCCAGTCATTGTCCCAACATTCCAACTAGCATACCTCAATCTCACTTCCCGAGCTCGCTTCTTACGTCGCACCCGCCCGGGTTGATGCAACAACCCTTGTCCATTTCCCGCGGGGGCCGGGTGCTGCCCCTGCGCGTCACCTGCGGGGTACGCCCTAACCCTATTGCGCATCTCATTCTGTCCATCCATGTTGCTTTAGGTTTTAGCAAAAATTTTATAGTCGGCCGCCTACCTGACACTAACCCTCCTTGGGAATGCTTTTGTTGGTGAATTACCCGCCACCATTCGGATGACCCAATGTGCTCGATAGTCTGCACAGGGTCATAAGTTCCCTAAGTCGCCTTTTACGACACCCACGGGATGAGATGGGGTGGCCGTATTCTTAAACTCCGGGACCACACGGATACTACCAAATTATTATTTGTAAGCAGTTTTCAGTTCCCCGCACAAGAAACTGCTCAGCTTGGATAATGTATTTAAACGTCATTTGTCACAATTACAATCATGATCAATATAATATTTTTTTAAGTCTTCAGTAATATTCCGGTAAAAGCTTCATTATGGTAATGGAACATCATTCTTCAATTATTATAGTCTTACACCTCTAAACGGACGTTCGTATCCATTTTACATTAAAAATAATAATTCATTAAATTCATGCGTTAAAATGGAAGAGAATAAGGAACAAGTCAACGAATCAAATATTGAAAAGCCGAAAAAAAGTTGTGATGAAAAACTGAAAATTGTAAACATTATAAGCAATGTAAAACCCTCAATTATACTTGAGTATTGCTGTGGAATATATAGATTTCAATTGAATGATGGACAGTTACTTCTCCCAAATTGGAAACTTAAAGCATTAGGAGTTTTGTTAATTGTTATGTATCTTTCTATGTTTTTCTGGCTTCTCTTCTCACCTGACCCTTACGATAATGAATTATCTAAAGTCGTAACTTGGATTGACATTATTCCAGATCTTGTAGTTCTTGTTCAGTACGTTGCCGCGATGATAAGTTTCAATTTTAGCGTAGGTTTGATGAATATCCGCATGCTCACATTGCTTGCGAAAGTAGACACTATGTTGCAAGTGGAAAGGTTTGCAGAGTTTTATAAAAAAATTAGTTTACGGCTCAATAGACAATTATTTTTTCTGATAACATGTCAAATTATAAATGGAGTGTTACAATTGTATAGCGCATCAGATGTTGTGTGGGAAGTTCTTGTTTTTCCCTTGTATTTAATTCAGAAATTAGAAATGTTTTCGTTCTGTACATATATCATCATGGTAAATTGGAGACTTACAATTATTAACAAATATTTGAAAGAGTTTGTTCAAGAGCAAGCTAAGAAGATAATACCTATTTCAACAGTCAGAGACCCAAAATATCAAACCGAAAAAACTGTTGATTTCATTGGACATCCTTCGGAAGGAAATACAACAATAAGAGACTTGGCTACAACTTACGACATTTTAGGAGAAATATGCTTTATGACAAATAAAGTTTTTAACTTTCAGAATTGCATGTCTCTTGTGTCCGATTTTGTGTTAATTATCTCTTCAATATGGATTTCACTTTCTTTGTACCGCTCATCTGTCTTTTTAAATGCAAAACAGTTGATTAACGTGATGAGTTGGTGTTTTGAAACGATTTGTAACATTATCACCATGTCATATATATGTGAACAACTGCTTGTAACACGCAATGAGACAAGGATACTGGTGAACAAGATCATAATGAACTACGACTTACCGAAGACAATGCGAGTACAAGCTAAAGCGTTTATGGAGCTCGTGGAGGCCTGGCCGTTACGGATCTATGTATACGATATGTTTTCCATAGACATTAAGTTGATGTTGAAGTTTGTCAGCGTGGCAACCACCTATTTAATTGTTATCATTCAAATATCTCATTTCGTATAAGCCTTGTCTATAGTTTCGCACCATTTTAATGTGAATATGTAATTGAGTTAGTATTATTATATTTAATATTAGATGTTACTTTTTGTCATGGATTGTTCTTGTTACGTACGAGGTTAATTTAAGATTGCATTATGATTTATGTGAATAAACCTTGTTCCGATTACATAATATGTACCTTTTTATTTATGTTCTGCAACACAGTGGCACCACGGCGATAGGCTTAGTTGATGTTGATAAGTATTATACAAGATCCACACCCAAAAAAGCGATTGTATCAAGAGATCATCATCATTATTCTCCCATTAGATATCCTAAATTATTTGAAGTCGGCAGAACGTGTCTTCTTTTTAAATGTTTCTCAATTAGATACTTGATATATTATCAGACATCTCTTGCCATTTATTTTGTTATTCATTTATTCTTCACACAGTTCATCAGACAGTCTTCCTATAATCTTATACTTTCACAAAAGATTAATTACTGTGTATTTTCGTAAAAGAATCATTGCATTGCCATCTAACGTGAACCTTTAATGCCAGCTTTCTAGATACCTACTTTTAATATAATCACCGATGCAAATTATTTTAGACGCAATGACTTATTTCTGACTTTGATGCAGATACACATTTTTATAAATATTTTATGTTGTACTATTTCATAAATGATATGCAATCACTAGAATACTAAAAAGTCGGTTTGTAATAGGTGCATTCTAAATAATTAAATGATCGATCTAAAAACTTTTATTCACTTAACAACTACTTCAACTACAAGTGATGAAGTAGATTTAAAGCCCGACCCGCCAGGCGAGAGTTTTATAGATATAGGAATTTATTTATTATTCCGTGGTGAAATCAGAAAAAATTAAAGCCCCCGTTGTGATAAATGAGAAAAAAACACGATTGTGAAATACATTTTAGAGCCAGTTTTCGAGGAAAGACCACAAAAGTTACAGTAAGTGTTTTCTTTTTCATCTTGTGCAAAATGCACTTTTCTTTAGTGATCTTCAATTCTTGCTAACTAAAGGACGGCTTGATCAAATATGAAGACCTGACTGAAATAGCGGTCTTCACTTTTTTATATTTTCTGTTTACTATCTTTGACAGTCGTTACAGGTAGTCAGTAGCCAGAATGTTTGACAACCAGTCTTCACAGGGGTGTTGTATTATCCAGTACTAACTAGGTTGTGGAGGTCAGATAGGTTGTTGCTCCATGTAAAATACCGGCTTTTGAGCTGCATCCGGTTAGACTGGAAAGTTAACCCAACATGGTTCGGAAAGAGGTTAGGCAGGTGATAATGGCTTTTTTTTTCTAAACACTTACTTACCATCATCGTAAATAGTAGACTTTCTGTTATCCTCACTAATATTATAAAAGCGAAAGTGAGTTTATTTGTTTGTTACGTGATCATGCCTAAATGGCCAAACCGATTTGGTAAATTTTGGTAGTGATAGTAGGGACCCTAGACACGGACATAGGCTAAAAAAAGGTGGGATAAGGGGGAGAATGAGGGAGGAGAGAAAGTGTTTTTTTTCTCGATCATCACGCGGGTTAAGGTCAGCGTTAGCCCAAAGTAACTATGCCACGCGGACGAAGTCGCGGGCGGAAGCTAGTTAAAAATAATTTTACAATTCAGAGTCGCAATAACTAAGACTGGAAAAAGTGTGATTTCAATAGATGTCCATCAGTATATGGCCACGAAGTAGGATAAGATTTGAAAATTTAGTCCGTGATAAATGATGTTTTTTTTCATGACCTTAGTGTCTGCATAGTTACAACATTTACTTTAAATGAGTTAATTAAACATTATTATTTGTAAAAGTGTGTTTAGACAATGAAAAATGATAGTAGATAGGTAATAAAGACAATGATATAAGGTACAAGCTAAGCGTTTATAATAATAAATCAATTTATTTCAGGCATCGAAGGCCCATACATACTATACACAAATAACCTTAAATTTATAACCTAATACATATTTTATAAAATTAAAAAAAAAACTATTGCACACGAGGTGACGGCTTCGTGTTTCGCTGCGAGCTCGATATCCTTCCACGTAAACGTCGATACACGACACCCTTCGGCCAAAACTCTCCTTTGAGGAAGGTGTTCAATTGACTAGTCGGCATCCGCACCACAAACGACTTAAATTAATGTCATGGTGCGACTCCAACTGCACGACTCTCAAAGTCCAGTTTGTCTTCACACGTACACACTCCACGATGTCTTCAGTCGCCGTGGTGTGAAGCAATCTCGACACGTACAGCTGCGTCGTGGGTAATGCTGCGTCCAGCATTACCCACGACGCAGCTTTTGTTTGCGGCATCTATAGTTTATGGAGCTCGTGGAGGCCTGGCCGTTACGGAATTATGTATACGATATGTTTTCCATAGACATTAAGTTGATGTTGAAGTTTATTAGCGTGGCAACCACGTATTTAATTGTTATCGTTCAGAGTATAATGTTCATATAGAGTAACAAACATCCATACATCCATCCATCCTCATAAACATTCGCATTTACAATATTAGTAGGATGAAGAACTTTACATTCGGTTTGTCACGCCACAAAAAGTCAAATGGCAGTTTGAAACACTAGGCTAGTATTTACAAGCTAGGTTAATAAAGCTTTTGAATTAAGTCAATCTTAAAAGATTTGATCTATAATTAAATTATCTTTAAATATATAATTCTTCTGTGAGTGTGTATGTCACTGAACTTCTCTCAAACGACTGGACCGATTTTGATGAAATTTTTTGTGTGTGTTCAAGGGGATCTGGGAATGGTTTAGATTCACAAATCAGTCCGGCAGATGGTGCTGCATCACATTTTTTTGTAAATACGTAGCGAAGCACGTACCGGGCCGCTAGTATATCAATAAAATTACATTTGACTTTACACCTACTTAATGACCACGCGAAGAAATTGTATTACCGTAATGGATTTTATCTTGAATAATTTGATATTCATTTGATGACATCTTTCAATCCTGGCCAACATACATTAATCAGCACGCCCTTTATCGTATATTTACAGTAGAGCTTTCTTTTTCTTTATTAAATATGGAAGACAAAAAAGAACAAGGCTGTGGTTCAAATACAGAAACGGAAAGACGTGGTGAAAAAAGGAAATAATCGCAATTATTAACAATCTTAAACCCGAAATTATGCTTGAGTACTGCTGTGGAATATTTAGATTTCAACTTGTTAACGGAGAATTACTTCCTCCAAATTGGAAAATGAAAGCATTCGGAATTCCGATTATATCAATCTATGCTGTTATATATTTCTGGTTACAGTTTCTTCCTGAATCTCAAGATGACGTTCCTAGACAATTTATTATAATGAGCTTTCTGAACGTATTGCCTTCTCATGTGGTAGTTTTTCAATACACAGCCGCGATGATAGCTGCAAATGTTTTCTTCTGCGCAAAAAATATTCGTATTGTCAAATTGCTTGCCGAAGTAGACACCACGCTGCAAGTTGAAACATGTACAGATTTTTATAAAAGTATGGGATTGCAAATCAAATCAAATCATTTATTTCAATTAGACCATTACAGGCACTTTTGAATGTCAAGAAACAAAATGAATCTACAGTCCCGATCACAAGGCATAATAACTTGTGAAAGTACTGCAGTTGCCCATTCCAAAGCGTTGATCTCTATGGAGAAGAATGGGCAAGAAACTCCATGGACACTCTTTTAAATTCTAATATTTTTACAAAATAGTATTTACATCATTCGTGTTGGGATTATACAAATATGTGAGAACGATGTAGAAAGACGTGCACAGTAAGAGCGTCCAGAGTAAATAAAAAACAAAATTCAATTTAAATCTAAATAAAATAAAAATGACCGTGGTAGTTAAAAAATGACCAGTCCCAACTGACAGCGCCCGTTCACGAACAAGACGTATGGATCAGCCCCATTCAGCTCGACCATTTTGAAGGGAGCTAAATGACCCGACACACCCGCCACCATCAGCGAGACATTTAAGTGAGCATGACACTATTAACCACCAGGGCTTCGTCAAGTCAATGATAATACATAGCACTCACATATGGGCTTAATAATTATACAATACTAGAGAATTGATTCTATACATTGCAAAGATAGTCTTACAATCTTCTGCAGCTTCCACTATAGCTTCGGATACTTATTAATGAGTTTACCCCTATGCAATTCAATAAGTACCTCATTTATATAACAATAACACATGTAATTAATGGAGTGGTAGATTTGTGTAGCATGCAAGATGTTCTGTGGGGAAGTATCGTATTGCCTTTATATTTTATCCAGAAATTGGAAGTGTTCATTGTCTGCGCATATGCTGTCATGGTAAATGGTAGAATGTCTATTATCAATAATTATTTAAAAGAGTTTATTCAAAAACAAGACAAAAAATAGTAGATTATTAACCAAGGGGATAAAGCAGTGTCTTCTGTCGCGGTTGACGATTTAAATCGCGAGTGTAACGAAGGACTCAAGGTTTACTCCCGAGCGTAGCGAGGGTGTTAAAAACTTAAATCACGACCGAAGCGAGGGATTTAAGACGAGTCCTGAGTGTAGCGAGAGATTTAAGTTTACCCAAGACTGAGACAGCTTTATCACCGAGGAAAATACTCTACTTTTCGTACCATTTGCGAAAAAATGAAAACAGTAATAATATGAGATAAGCATTTATTAAAGACTAGCTTTCGCCCGCGGCTTCGCCCGCGTTAAATTTGGGGTAAAACAGTTCCCCTTGCGCCTTATTGATTTGTAATAGCAACGCTAAGTTTTACCTTCTCTTCCCTCTTTCTCCCTCACATCCCACTTTTTTCAAAAAAATGTTAGCCTATGTCCGTCTCCTGGTTCCCAACTATCTCTGTACCAAAATTCATCCAAATCGGTTCAGCCATTAAAGCGTGAAGAGGTAACAAACAAACAAACAAACTCACTTTCGCTTTTATAATATTACTAGCTTTCGCCCGCGGCTTCGCCCGCGTTAAATTTAGGGTAACACAGTTCTCCTTGCGCCTTATTGATTTGTAATAGCAATGCTAAGTTTTCCCTTTTCTTCCCTCTTTCTCCCTCAGATCTCACTTTTTTTAAATAAAAATTAGTCTATGTCCGTCTCCTGGTTCCCAACTATCTATGTACCAAAATTCATCACAATCGGTTGAGCCATTAAAGCGTGAAGAGGTAACAAACAAACAAACAAACAAACAAATAAACAAACAAACAAACTCACTTTCGCTTTTATAATATTAGTAAGGATAATTAGTAAGGAAGTAAGGATAGTAAGGATAATGTCATTAAAAGTAAAAGTTAAGATTCAAACATTGGTCCAATTATTTATAAAGAGCTACACTTTTGTTCGGTACATTTATTGTTGATGAGTATGATTGCGGCAGCATTTGCACTGATGGAATCCGACAATACACTGTCACTGTCGCTTTGATTTAACAATGTATTTTCAAAACATTAACTTATTTATAAAAAATAAACTTAACGTTTATGTATTTGAAGAAAACAAAATCGCGGCAAATTCCTAGACTAATATGTTTTGTCGGAAAAGCAAAGGCATCAAGCTCATACAACCTCGTCGGTTTTGGTAATTTTATATAATAATCATAACTGCATATTAATTGCGTGTTTTTTTTTTTAAAAAAAAAGATGCTTAATGCTTTATATACCTACAAACTCAATGGTGTAAACACAGATGTAGTTCAGTATTAAGTATTCCAATTTTAAATCACATTCTCTCCCTAGGGGATGAATGAAATTCAGTACAACTTTCTTTCCCCGTTTTTGACAGATTAAAAATGACTATTGTTATGTTCGCTCTTTGTGGCATAGAATGTCACTTTTTTGAGTAAGTGGTACGAAATAGTAGATTATTAACCAAGGGGATAAAGCAGTGTCTTCTGTCGCGGGTGACGATTTAAATCGCGAGTGTAACGAAGGACCCGAGGTTTACTCCCGAGCGCAGCGAGGGTGCTAAAAACTTAAATCACGAGCGAAGCGAGGGATTTAAGACGAGTCCTGAGTGTAGCGAGAGATTTAAGTTTACCCAAGACTAAGACAGCTTTATCACCGAGGAAAATACTCTACTTTTCGTACCATTTGCGAAAAAATTAACACAGTAATAATATGAGATAAGCATTTATTAAAAATAATGACCTTAAAAGTAAAAGTTAACATTCGAACATTGGTCCAATTATTTATAAAGAGAGCTACACTTTTGTTTGGTACATTTATTGTTGATGAGTATAATTGCGGCAGCATTTGCATTGATGGAGTCCGACAATACACTGTCACTGTCGCTTTGATTTAACCATGTATTTTTAGAACATTAACTTATTAATTAATTATAAAAATAAACTTGAAGTTTATGTATTTGAAGAAAACAAAATCGCGGCGAACTCCTAGACTAATATGTTTTGTCGGAAAAGCAAAGGCATCAAGCTCATACAACCTCGTCGGTTTTGGTAATTTTATTTAATAATCATAACTGCATATTAATTGCGTGTTCCTTTTTAAAAAAAGATGCTTAATGCTTTATATACCTACAAACTCAATGGTGTAAACACAGATGTAGTTCAGTATTAAGTATTCCAATTTTAAATCACATTCTCTCCCTAGGGGATGAATGAAATTCAGTACAATTTTCTTTCCCTGTTTTTGACAGATTAAAAATGACTATCGTTATGTTCGCTTTTTGGGGCATAGAATGTCACTTTTTTGAGTAAGTGGTACGAAAATATTTTTTATCACTATAAAAAATATGATTTGGTGTTGCAATACTATTTTCAATGTTGTTACCATGTCATTTTCTTGCGAAAAACTGCTTATAAAACGAAATGAGTCTAAAATATTAGTGAACAAAATTGTAATAACTACAAACTACCGAAGATAATGAGAGTACAAGCCAAAGCGTTTATGGAACTCCTGGACGCGTGGACGCTAAAGATATATGTTTATCACATGTTTTCTATCGATATTAAGCTGATGATAAAGTTTATAAGCGTTGCAACTACTTATTTAATTGTTGACATTCAAATATCTCATTTGCTAAAAATATAACCTCTTCACTAAAGTATAAAAATCTAAAAACTTTCACAACGTTCCAGTTCAAAGTCTTGCTAAGGATTTTGCAAAGAAATACTTTGCAAAATCCTTATTATTGCCTCATTTACATAAAAGAATATTGTTCTCACTTTGGACCTAGTTTCAGATTTTAAACAGAAGCCTATTTAGTTGTAATATGTTCAATGGAATCGATGTTACGTTGACATCTCACATTCGTGCAACCAACGCGCGGTTACAACACTTGCGTTACGTTGCACTACTGAAAAGCTATTTCATTCATTTGCCCCGTACAGCATTACTGTACCTATCGCTTTTAATCCTATGTTTGTGAAGACAACTTTTCTTTCACTACCAAAACTCTCATTAATTTTAGATGAAGAAATGTGTTCTCTAATTTTAATATAGTGGTCAGTATAATTTAATTGGTATTGTTTATAAGTACCTATAAATAGTTATAAAGTTTGCAGTAGATACAATGTTTTGGAACCCCAAAGTAGCAATATTTCCAAATTAAATATAATAATGCTTTTGTCTACAAAACTGCAATACCTACACGGTCAAAATGTGATCAGTAGTTTTTTTTATTCACTTCGGTATTACAATTTCAGAAAGATTTACCTCATGAAACCGTGGTAACCGTTTCAGCGTCGGTGTCATTTCCAATTTTTATGTCGCAAGTGCGACATATCAAACATCATTATGCACACACGACGGCACGTTAACCTATTCTGAACCTGAACTATAATAATCTGGTTTAAATGGTTTTGTATAGGTAAGTTGATGTGCCGTCGTGTTCACCTAGATAACCTTAACTCAAAATCGATTTTGTCGCGTTATACGCGACAAAATCGATTCGATCACAACTTTAAGATAAGACTTATTTTTTTAGAATAGAATAGAGTAAACAGTTATTGTCTCCAGTATTACAGCTAGTAGTAGTAAATACATAAAAGCTATAATACCGGAAGCAAGAGGTTTAAGCATTTTGAACCCTCTGTATTCCTTTTTTTAATCTTTTCAAGGAGTCTGGGGCCATAGACGACATCACAATAGTTGAAAGGTGAAAGTACTAGCAGATCCGAAAGCCGTTTCCTAATATTCTCGGAGAGGTACTCACGGATTCCGTATAGAACCTTTAACCTATGAGAAGCATTCTGGATTCGGCCATTAATGTATTCTACGAATCTAAGTTCCTTGTCCATAAGGAGTCCCAAATTCCTTGCTACTTTTACTCTTTCAAGTACTTCTCCGTTCACAATCAATGGTTCGCACAAACTGTCAACGTAAAGCCATTGACAGTTTGTCAATCTGTGATTTGGTGCCCAAAATCATGCATTTTGTCTTAGATGCGTTAAGTACAAGGGTGTTTTTCTGAGACCAGTCAAGGATTTGCTGTATCTCATTGGATACACTAACCATCGTCTGACCGGTTTCAATTGGCTTAAATGACTTATAGATTTGGGTGTCATCCGCATATAGGTGAACCTTACAGTGTTGGAAGATGCCTGGTAAGTCAGCTGTAAACATGATAAATAAAATAGGACTCAGGATAGAACCCTGCGGAACGCCTCTTTCAATGAGCAACCTTTTTGATTGAACTACATTTCCCTTGTCGTCGTCAATTACTACTTGTTGGTGTCGATTCGTAACGAAGGATTTGAACCATTTGCAGCTATCCGGGGATATTCCATAATGTTTTAGTTTGGCGAGTAATAGTTCCCGGTTCAAACAATCAAAGGCCCGCGAAAAATCTAACAGAACAGCAATGGAGGATTTACCAGCATCGGATTCAGACAGGATATCATTGGTGACTTGAGAGAGAACGGGAAGAATACTTATTGGTCGCAAATCTTTAAGCTGGTTGATATTTTTAGCTTCTGGAATTAGCTTTACTAGTGCTATTTTCCAAGAATCGGGGAATACTTTACTTTCAATGGATTTATTAATTATATCAGTAATCGTGTTTAGTGTATTAGGAAGGGTAAGCTGAATCATATCAATGTTGATGAGATCGTGTCCATATGCCTTAGTTTTTATGCTATTTAAAATTTCCATAACTTCTTTACAAGTAGTATTTTCGAGGTCGAATTGATTTTTGCTAATAACAGTGTTTTTAAAATAATTCAAAGTTTCTAAGTTAGGTTCCGCACTCCCCGGTAAATCTAGAAAGAAGTTATTTATCTCGTCGGGATTGTTTAGAGGTCATTCGGAATTAAAGGTTGACAGAGGTCGCTAAATGTAGAGGTGCTCTTAAGGTGTTTCGATATTTCTTTAGACTTTTTGGCATTATTGTTGACATAGTGTGTGAAGTAAGCCTTTTTTCATTTCTCATGCTAGATGTTACAAGGTTTTTTAGTTGTCTATAGTAGTCTATATGTGACGGTTTCTTGGTTTCATGTGCCCTAGCTAACGCTTCGTCCCGATGCTGCATCATAATTTTAATAACATCAGTTATCCAGGGGGTGGGAGCTTTAGAAATTTTAATTCGTCTAAAAGGAGCGTGGATATTAAATAGTTCGTTTATGTATGTTTCAAACATAGACACCATTTCATCAACGTTATTGGTCTGTGCAACATTTTCCTAAGGAATATTGTTTAAGTCACTTTTAAAACTGGCCAGATTTATATTTTTAAATGAGCGAACTGTTTTAAAATGTGGCACCGGCTTAGGTTTTTTTATGTCAAAGTTTGCAATTACCATGGCATGATCGCTGATATTTGGATTATGATACACACTTACATTCAAACATCGAGTGGGACTGTCTGTAATAACAAGATCTAGAAGAGTTTGAGATTTTTCAGTAATTCTAGTGGGTTCTTTGAGCATTTGTACGAGATCGTAGTACGAGAGCCCACGACCAAAATTTTTGTCTCATAGGAATACGGCCAAAACCGCATCAAATCGATAGATACGATTATCCTGAACTCGAAAATACCAATATCAGACATTTTCCGCTTAGCGTTTGATCTGACCGAATTTTCAAAATTGTCAAAGAATTTTACCGAACTGCATCATAGCAATATGTCTGATTTGCAGACTGTAGTTGAATGATAGTTCTGAGATACCGGAAACAAGTTTTTCAGACGTTAGTGGTGTAGCGCAAACCCGTAAAATCACTTAAAAAAAATAAAAATGAGACAAAAAAAATTCTCAAAGCAATACGTCTGAAAATCTTTTTTATTAGTAAATTTTGGTTATTTGATGCGAACAAAACAATTTTCAGACGGAAATGTGAACGCATTAAATTTTGAGACCGTTTTGAAAATGTTAACAAATTTTACCGATCGGTATCATAGCAATATGTCTGAAAATTGTTGGACATGATAAAATAAGTTCACATGTGCAAAAAATTTATATCAGACAAATTAAGTGTAGCACCTTCTCTATCAGACAACTTTTCGATACTCAGATATCATTTAAAAATCGTATTGAGGCATCTTGAATTTTCTGTTACAAACCAATGAATACGTTGCGACCCTGAATTTATTAGATGATAATTAACAAAGAATTTACCCGAAACCGTAACATTGAAGTTGAAGGACTGAAATAAATCGCACAAAAGGAAACTGGGATGAAGTTGAAAAAAAAAACGGTTTATTCAAAGTTACAAAATATTCTCGTATTCAATCGCTGTCGGCTTCGGAATCGTCGTCTTCGAAATCATTCTCGACGTCGCTCGGGAGATCTTCAACGTCCTCTTCTGTAAAATAAACATCGTTAGTGAAAATCACGAACTTATTTATGAAATTAACAGCAAAAGCCATGTAAACTGTACCTGTTGTGGATGATGATTTGTCGTCCAAAATTTAACAGAGACGTCGGCCAGGCGACTCCGAAACGTTATTTTTGTTTTTGGGAGTATATGCTACACTTAAAGTGTCTGAAAACAGGTTTTTGGTAATCATGGCAGCACTATAACCGAATACTAGAACTTGACGAACCTTGTTGAAAGACTTGATGTTGGATAAGAGACTATTTCTTCGGGGGACCGAAGTAAACTCTGCTACGATTGGTCTAGGTTTACCTGGTTTTCCGGGAAGTCGGTATACATCTCGTAGACTGGTTTCATCTATCTCCAAGTTCACAGCCTTTCCGATGCCGGTCATAATGGAAACCAAATCAGCTATGTTTTCATTCTCTTTCAGAGGAACGTTGCGCAGTTCGATTGAAGCTGGTCGGGACTATAGGGTAAAATCCTGAATTTGATTCTCATAATTTATTTGGGATTCTTTATTTTCCTTGTTATGACTTTCCATCTCCACTACGCGGCCTTTTAACTCCTCATAATCTTTATTTATAAATGACATATCTTTCTCCAGCTCAATGTTTTTGTTTTGGATCTCCACACACGTACTTTTTAATGCGGATAGAATAGAATATATTTATTCAAAGTTCAAACAATTGGCACTATAAATACAATTTAAATCCTGTAAATAATGTTGGTATTACAAAATTTCGATGCCTGTTCTAGGTTAAGTTAACCTGTTTCACAGGCGGTATTTTCTAATAATTAGTGTTAGGACAGTAAATTTCTTAACAATATTAGGTAACATTAGTAAAAAAGGTTAACTTAGTATGAGTTACATTATGATATATATTACTATTATAACCTATTATAAGATACGAACAAAAAAATAACATTTATAAGATTACTAAGAAAAAGTGTAAATACAATATAAGGAAAAACAAGGTAGCACTTCATTGCAAATAGTAATATGATTGCCAGCAGTATTAGAAATTATACAAGTAAATAAATATTTCAAAACAAAACGCCGTCGAAACATTTTTGTTGCGGCCGAGAATTTGCTTAGACAGCGCAAAAATCAACGGAAGTCTGGCCTAGTTGAGTATGATGCACTAGGTGGGCACCTAGTCATAGTTCACAAAGTTAATGTATCGGTGTTCAGCTATTTTTCTAGCAGGGCAATCTGCGTCTCCCGTTTTGTGATCACTGGGTTTTTTAAAGCGTGAGCAAGACGCGCATCTCGGGGTGTCACCTTTCTTCGTGCATTCAGACATGATATGACCAGCTTCACTACAGTGACCACAAGTAGGATTTACCTCTCTGCAAGATTTTGCTGCATGGCCATACTGTTGGCATTTATAACACCTCGTGACTAATGTAAAGTCTCTAACAGGGCAAGATGTCCAATTTATAAAAATCCTTGTTTGAGATATTAATATTTTTCGTATATTGGCCTGAACTTCAATAATGTAGTTACAGGTCGCAGCTTCTCGCTTCCCAGATTTGTGGCTTAATTTTAAAGGGCTCATCGGACTTTTTGGGGAGTCCTCCATGCGTTGTCGTTTGTTTGATGCTTTATTTCTTAGGGTAATATTTTCAGGTTTGTTACTAATAACTGACGAAGCTGGACCATTAACGGTGTGTGATTTTTCCTGTTTATCGGTTTTTGATGGGGATTTCCATAATAATTTTTCAGAATAATATGGGTTCCAACATACTATGATCGTAATAACATTAATTTTCAATCAAACAGTAGCAAAACTCACTTTAAAAAATGCTAAGAGTTAACATAACATACACTTTGTTCTCATGACTATTATGCAGCAAACAATATGATAGGATCGATTTTGGACGGGTACTCAAGGTAGGTACTCTGTATATATTATTCATTTCAGAACAAAAAGGTTATTATGGAAATGGATCTTAAAAAAACACAGACGATGACAAAGAGGTGATAACTGCTGGTAAGTTTTGTTTGGCCATAACTTGAATAAATGTTGGCATCGAGCAAACTGTTACACCCAGAAAAACCAACTCGGAATTTTTCACCATGGAAGCAGAACAAGAAGACAAAAATGAGTACTATACTGTACAACAGAAACAAAAAAATATATGTGACTGCAAGAAAAAAATTGTAGGCACTATAAAGATTATAATAATATTTGAATATCTCCTCGGAATATTCCGATTTTCTTTTGTCAATGAAGAATTACGGCAATCCAATTTTAAAATGAAGGTGTTTTCTGTTTGTGCTATGGCATCATTTGGTATCTTATTAGATTTTAACATTAATTTTCAGAATATTGTAACCCATTATAACATAGAAAATGTCATCGAAAATGCTGATAGAATTTGTATTTTAATGTTATTTACCCAATACGCCATTTGTACTGCATCAACTTCTTTTTTTCTCAATTTAAAAAACGTTCGCATTATTAATACGCTTGCTGAGCTAGACACCATGTTGCAAGTCAAGAAAAACATTATTTTTTATCGCCGATCGCTTATAGGGACGTATAAATACGTATTTCTTGTTTTTCTCAGTGAATTTATAAACAACCCCTTAGATTTGCTTTTTGTAGGAGAAGTAACTTGGACGATTACTGCTGCACCTCTAAATTTCGTGCAAAAACTGGAAATTTTAACGTTTTGCAAATACATCGATTTTTTAAGGCACAGACTCGAAATGGTTAACAACTATTTGAAGACATTTGTTGGTATTCAGAGCTGTGCTCCAATTTTTGTTACAACATGCAGACCAGTTGAAGTTACAGAGAAATTCAATTTCATTGGACATGCTTCGGAGAGTAATACTAAAATACGAGACATTGCGAAGATGTATGATGTTATCGGGCAGATTAGTTCCATGGTCAATGAGGTTTTTAACTTGCAGGTACTCACTATTCTTATGAGTACTTTCATATTTATTATAGTAATCATGTGGACATGTCTATACTATTACCGAAGCTCAATTAATGACTTAGGTCTACTCATGAATGTAATATTGTCTTGTTTTATTTGGATTTGCTATGTGGCTATGATGTCAATTGCTTGCGAAAGATTACTTTTAGTACGCAATGAAACGAAGATTCTTGTAAACAAGATTATAATGAACTACGACTTACCGAAAACAATAAGAGTACAAGCTAAGGCATTCATGGAACTCGTAGAGGCCTGGTCGCTACGGATCTACATCTATGACATGTTTTCAGTAGATATCACACTAATGTTAAAGTTTATAAGTGTGTCAACCACTTATCTGATTGTCGTCATTCAAATAGTCTACTTTTTTTAGGTTACATTCTTAAAAATAAACAGTAGGTTTATCAACAATGTTGTGTGTTTTAAGTCGCATGTTTAAAAATCAAAATAACAAGTCGCGTTTTCAATACTTTCATGTAATATAATCCTTCTATTAACATCAGTTCAGGTGTTAGGTCGAGGTGTAAATAATAATATGTAGTACACCCTCTTTTAGCCAATTATGTTAAGTCCTATGTAGGAAAGGGTAATGCCATCAATCGAGTACAAGTCCATATTTCGTGTTTGCTGCTGAAAAAAATCCTATTAACGATTTGTAAAACCCAGGACTTTAAGCTTAAATATATAAAGTACTAGCTTTTGCCCGCGGCTTCGCTCGCGTTGAATTAAAACCTGCTACCTGCAGTTTTTGCTCTTGCGCCTTATTGATTTGTAAGTTTTCCCTTTTCTTCCCTCGTTCTCCCTCATATCCCACTTTTTTTTAAATAAAAATTAACCTATGTCCGTCTCCTGGTTTCATCAAAATCGCATTAGGCATTAAAGCGTGAAGAGGTAACAAACAAACAAACTCATTTTGGTTTTTTAATATTAATAAGGATGTTCAATCAAACCTTTTATCAAAAACTCGCGATTGATCTTTTGTTTTGTATCATTGGCAAAGTGATGGCAAAATGTGTGTGAGCCTGTTTAGGTAAATATTTCAGGAGAAGTATGAATAGCTACGGACCCACGAGTGAACCTAACTTTGAATTAATTTACTAGAGAAATAATTACTTCATGTGTGCGCAACGCACCTTTTTTATAGATATTTACTTTTTAATATATTTTAAACTAGTGTTTCTTTAAATTTAGAATAGGTTTATTTTTATACTCTTACTAGCTGTTCCTTGCGGTTTCACCCACGCTGCTCAGCACCTGTTGGTCGTAGCGTGATGTTATATAGCCTATAGCCTTCCTCAAGAAATGGACTATCCAACACTAAAAGAGTTTTCGAATTCCAACCAGTAGTCCCTGATATTAGCGCGTTCAAACAAACAAACAAACAAACTCTTCAGTTTTATAATATTAGTATAGATTCTGTATAGTGTTATTCTGTATTAAAATGGCAGTCTACCAACGATCATCAGCGCGTTTGGATTCTGTAGCTTAGTCTAAAGTCTTAGAACCAGCAATTGGTGATACCTACAGATTCAGTCCGCTAAATCATGTTTTAATAACTTGTGCAAAAGACCATCATACCAAATAAATCAAAGGCTTTTTCAAAGTCTAGTTATGGCTGTGAAAAGGTCGTGGTTCAATCCAAAAACTACGTGTTACGTGTACGTGTGCGAAAGAAAAGTTCGCGATTGTGAAAATATATTATCGCCACCATATTAGACCGCCCATTGTGTCACCCTATGTGAAATGTTTTTCAGTATTTATTTATTTCGTGCATTTATTGTTTTCTTTACATATCATTATTTTTTTAAATATTTCTTAAAAAATAAATAAAACCATTTAAAAATATAAAATGCTTGTTATTTATTTTATTTATATGGTGTAAATAATAAAGAATTTTCTAATCAAACTCAAAGCATTTATTTCAATTAGACCATTACAGGCAATTTTGAATATCATAAAAAAGATGCTGCTACAATGCCAGTAACAACACATAATAACTTTCAAAAGTACAGTAAAAGTACAGTATATAGTACTATAGTTGCCCATTCCAAGGCATGGGCAAGAAACTCCATGGACACTCGTTTAAATCATGATAATTTTACATGAACATGGTTACATCATTAACGTTGAGATTATATAAATATGTGAGAGCGATGTAGTTAACCGTGAAAAAGCAAAAATGGCAACAAAATATGTATTTAGATAACAATATATGTACCTACTCTTGTACTCGTAAAAATACATATCAAATTGCAGGTCGGATAGCACGGCACTCCAGCATTAGTGTCATCATGGCGGTGGCAAGTGACCACACGTTATGACAATAATGCCTTGAAAGTTAGGACGGCCTTTGGTGTGGGATGTAACATGTGCCGACACCCTTCGCCATCCCATCTTTCTTGCACGTCGGGCGTCTGGGGCGGCTGATGCAGGTGCTGAAAACCTCAAATGGCGAAAATATAATAAGTAAATTGGTAGTTATGTGTTTGAGCCATTTGGGGTCCGAGTGCTCACCTAGTTTGTCGGGATATCGCAAAGCGGTTAGTCGACCCTTCACGTGATTAGACGCTTGCCTTTATTTTGGCCAAATAATCAGCATTGCCATCCGACGTGGCAATGCTGACAGCCTTCTAGGCACTTTTCCTATTGACAGCGATGTACATGAATTTTGTGACGCCCTGTTATTATTTTCCCCTTTTTGTTACTTGTACATATTTTAGTTAGTTAGACTGAATTATTATTATAATTTTTTTACTGAACTTGATTTAATACTAATTTATTGGCGGTGACTCAATTATGTACCTGCAAAAGGGCGTTATTTACGGTCTGGTACTAGCAGCTAAGAGAAGACCAATTTGAAAGTGATTATTTTAATGGCTTTTTTTATATGTAGGCCACCGCCGTAAACAGGTCATAATATTAGTGAAAGAAACTAATAACAATTTATATAAGACTAGCTTTTGCCCGCGACTTCGCTCTCGTTTATTTCGGGGTAATACACTTCCCTTTTCCTGATTTGCTGGTACCTGCTACTTGTGTAATAGTAAGGAAGGATACACGATCACAATTGTCAAGTTGTCTTTAGCTCGCGACTTTTCCTGCTACGGATGATTTCTTGTGCCATACCACAGAAAATCATCCAAGCTCGTTTTCTTCGAAGTAAAGGTTCTCCCTAGAAAAAACTAATCAATCCAACATGACAATATATTAGTCTATGCCGGGTAGATTGTATGCCCTGCAGTAACTCGCGGATATAAGTATTTATTTAATTTTACAAGCTTTTATAAAATTATATAGAAAAACGTAATGAATGAATGTAAATTTAATATAGGTAAGTGATTTCTTGCCGTATTTCGACTAGTAGACGTCGCGAAGGCTATAATATTTTTTGTAGAAGATGGAGAATGTCATGGGAAAAGCAAAGAGACTAGTGAAAAAACCTAACATCCCACAAACAGATGACAGTGACTGTAGAAATAAGATTGAAAACGTCATGTACATTATTAAGCCTATTACAATTGTGGAATACTGCTGTGGAATGTTCAATTTTCGCCTTACAAATGGAGAGTTACTATTTTCTACACAATAATCTGCACTATTGTGTATATTAAAAACTTTTTAAGGCCGGGTGGTTTGGTCAACTCAAGCACAGGCAGAAATAGAGTTTTGCAAGAGATACCAAGTGTAGTAGTACTCATCCATTACATCATTTCTTTACTTAAGCCTTGCTTTACTGCTAACTCATTGTTAAATATTCGTATCTGCACCACATTTGCGAACCTAGATGAACTGTTGAATGTGGAAAAATGTATTGAGAATTACAAAAAGTCACGTTCTCAAACCAATTTACTTATGTCTGTTCTCTTATTGATCCACGTGGCAAATTTTATTTTTAACATTATAAATGAAAATGATATTTTATGGGCGATTACTGTACATCTCCTGTATTTGATACAAAAATTGGAAATACTGGCATTCGTCAAATATATTATCATGGTGAAGTCTAGACTTGCTATAATCAATCAGTACTTGAGTGCACTTGTTTTTGAACAGAAAAACATCGCAGTTGTTGATGTCAGGAGTAAGAAACAAGAATCGCAAGATAATTTCGATTTTATTGGGAGTGTTTCAGAAAGTAATGTGAAAATAAGAGACTTAGCAATGATGTACGACATTACAGGAAGGATTTGTTTTATGATAAACAGAGTTTTTAAATTGAAGATATTTTTGATCCTCTTGACTGCCTTTGGATACATACTTATAACGATAAGATCGGCGCTAACCTATTATCAGAAACCTGGATATTATACAAGGGATATAGTCACCGTGGTAATTTGGTGTTTGAATGCGATTAGTAATATTTCAGCCCTAGCATTTATTTGTGAAATATTACTTAAAGAACGCACTAAGACAAAAAAATTAGTAAACAAGATAATCATGAATTACGATTTACCGAAGACAATGAGAGTACAAGCAAAAGCGTTTATGGAACTCGTGGAGGCCTGGCCGTTGCGGATCTATGTATACGATATGTTTCCAGTAGATATTACCCTGATATTAAAATTTATAAGCGTGGCAACGACCTATTTAATAGTGATTATTCAAATATCACATTTAATTTAGACCTATCTATTAGTATTGTCTATTTGATTCATTTTTGCATTAGAAATTGATGGTGTTAGTTGCACGAATGGAGTTCCATATTTGTACCGTACCATATGAAAGATTTGTAATTCTAGTAATTCCATAAGTTATTTCTGTTTGGCATTTTTATCCTTTTGTGATTTTAATAGTATTAAGTATTCTCGATAACGTATTCGTTTTCTAATGTATATTAGATACGGTATATTGTTAGATACGGGTTTAATAAAGTTTGAAAAATCATTATCGACTTATTAACAAAGTGATCATAGCAGTCCTACCTCGATTGTATAGTCGTCGTAAGGGCTTCAATCCCGAGTTTGACTTTGAGACCAGTTCATTTGATGCTAATAGACTAGTTACGGTCAGGGTAGCCCACCAAATTCAAATGTACCTACGTTTTTTTGCAATTTGCACGTAGGTACCCCAGTGTCCTGGTTTTACATTGATTAAAATATGAGTGTCAACCGTAGCACATATTCTAACATAATTATAATGATTAATACAAGCCCACCCAATTCACGTATTCCTCGATGCATTATAAAAGCTAATAACTCTTAGATATTAGCTTTATTTAACTTTAAATAATAGATACGTAATTAAGACATTAATAAATTGACAGAGCAAACAAATGACAACACTCTTGTCAATAAATTTCATAGATGCTGTATTTAATTAAATTAATTTCTATACAGGGTGGCCAGTTGATAGGCGTCCAAAGAAAAAAATTTGATGCCTTATGCTAAGGGGTACCCGAATTACCCCCATGTATGTTCCGCGATTATTTGTAGTTTAAGAGCTAGAATTTTTTTAAGTACTTTTTTCAAAATATTCACCTAGCATTGGTTTTTATTTTTTATGTCTTTATTCCTATCATTTTTAGATATTCTTTTTTGTGGAATCTATTAGCGATAGCAATAGCTACCATGCAAAAAAAATCCGTTTGCCTATGCATTGTAGAACTTACCACAAAATTAGTCCAAAGTTCAAAATTACCATTAGAGTTCGATAATCAAAAATGTTCAGAGCTTAAAAAAAAATAAGTGAGGGGTGCCAGAGGTTTCTAAATGATCTTAAAAACTTGTATGGACCTTCAACAGACAAAATCGTTAAAAAAATATAGAGCTTGATCGGGGATTATTTCCTGCAATTAGCGTTGATAGCAATAAAGGTATTTTTACAGTTATTGTTATAATTTGGGATTTCTTTATTTTTGCCACTTTTATGATAAAAAAACACGGTAGATAGTTTACAAATTTTATTAAAACACGTTACAAAAGGTTTTCAAAATGCCGCCTTACCACAGAAATGCACAATCTACATCTACGGAGGAAATTGTCTTTTAGTTGTAAATCATGTCTCGTCTCAGTGTTAAGTTAACGTCTGACAGCAAAATTGGTAATTCTTCAAGAACTCTTTGTAGGTGGCTCCATCGAGCTTGGACAGCGGTCTGGCTATGGATTCTCCATAGTCCGCTAACACCGCTTCGTTACAAAAGGTTTTCAAAGTGCCGCCTTACCACAGAAATGACAATCTACATCTATTGAGGAAATTGTCTTATAGTTGTCTAAAGGCTTCTCTGTTACTTCTTACAACATTTCCCGGTTCTTCAATTTTCCGGTTTAGCTCTTCCTCATTGTTAGTGTCCCGTGCGTACCATCACGAGTCTGGACGGCAGCTCGAATGGTGGTGGTAAACTAATTGGTAGTTCACGTTGAGAACGCCGGACCACATTTTCACACTGAAGCGGTGTTGAAAATTTGATGGTCTTACGGAATGAGGATTCTCGATAGCGGACTATAGAGAATCCATAGCCAGACCACTGTCCAAGCTCGATGGAGCCACCTACAAAGAGTTCTTGAAGAATTACCAATTTTGCTGTCAGACGTTAACTTAACACTGAGACGAGACATGGTTTACAACTAAAAGACAATTTCCTCCGTAGATGTAGATTGTGCATTTCTGTGGTAAGGCGGCACTTTGAAAACCTTTTGTAACGTGTTTTAATAAAATTTGTAAACTATCTACCGTGTTTTTTTATCATAAAAGTGGCAAAAATAAAGAAATCCCAAATTATAACAATAACTGTAAAAATACCTTTATTGCTATCAACGCTAATTGCAGGAAATAATCCCCGATCAAGCTCTATATTTTTTTACCGATTTTGTCTGTTGAAGGTCCATACAAGTTTTTAAGATCATTTAGAAACCTCTGGCACCCCTCACTTATTTTTTTTTAAGCTCTGAACATTTTTGATTATCGAACTCTAATGGTAATTTTGAACTTTGGACTAATTTTGTGGTAAGTTCTACAATGCCTAGGCAAACGGATTTTTTTTGCATGGTAGCTATTGCTATCGCTAATAGATTCCACAAAAAAGAATATCTAAAAATGATAGGAATAAAGACATAAAAAATAAAAACCAATGCTAGGTGAATATTTTGAAAAAAGTACTTAAAAAAATTCTAGCTCCTAAACTACAAATAATCGCGGAACATACATGGGGATTATTCGGGTGCCCCTTAGCATAAGGCATCTAATTTTTTTCTTTGGACGCCTATCAACTGGCCACCCTGTATACAAACTATAAATACATATAAAGATGTATTAAGTAACTAAAAAGTTCACATTAATCCTATATGAATATTTAGTTAAAACTACATTCAATGGCGCTACCCTGGCGCTTTCACCCATACAAACAAATTCCCTTTTTATTTCCTAAAAATATATATATAAAAGGAAAAATCACTGGTCTACTCATGGCCAAATCTCAGAAAGTACAAGTAATAAGAATCATAAATTTTGCACGGGGGATCCTTTTGAGACGCTGGCTCTTTAGACGTCTTTTTGCGGACAAACCCGCCCATGTTTCTTCTATTGCCCTTTATGTTCCGGGGCAGCCGTATCTACTTCGAACAACCCGCAACCTCGCTAGGTGGTGGCCCTGACAGGCCCCTCTGCTTTACTGACAACTTTTAGAGGCGCGCGTGGATCACTAACGCGCCATCGACACGGCATGACGTCAATAGACGGACGGGCGCCACTCGTACAGGCGCGCGAGGTCTATCGCGTCCAGATCCCACGGTGACAATCCGGCAAGGAGGCTCACCGCCTCGCCGGAAATCGTGCGGTAGCCCTGGATCAGTCTTGTGCGCCAAAGAACAAAGACAACAAAGAATCCTCGCACCGCATGACTCCGGCAAAAAATCCCCTAAGGTTGTGAAACAGGGTGGGAAAGTTCGTATTGGAGAACGTAATGAAGCTAATTTCAGCCGGTACCAACTACCGATTACTTTCAAGTGCCTATGGTGTTTAAGTCGAGGTCAATATTTCTGCCAAAACGTAAAACATACATAAATAGCTAAGTAGGTAATTTTACATCCGTTCTGAGTATTTGGAAAATAAAATATGTATCTATAACAGGATGTACTTCCACCTATGGTAGACAATCGTTTCCTGTGGTACAGGATGTACCTATGTCGTCTGTTGCTCATGTCATTACAATGGCGATCAATATTCTCAATTACCTTTACGCCTACTTACTTAACATGACTGAGCAAACTTCATTACCATAATGGAGTGTTATTTTATCTTGGGCAATTTAACATCCAAGTGATGGAATATTTCAATTCTTACTAATATACACTAACTGACGGACGTCCTCCGTCTTATACCGTAATCGTACAAAAACTCTTTTCCATACAACATGGAAGATGATAAAGAACAAGACAATGAATCACATATAGAGAAGAAAGAAAACAGTGGTGAAAAAAAGAAAATAATCGACATTATAAACAATGTTAAACCTGAACTAATACTTGAGTACTGCTATGGAGTATTTCGATTTCAACTAATCGATGGAGACTTACGTAATCCAAATTGGAAAGCAAAAACGTTTGGAGTTTTCGTCCTTTCGTTTTACACTGCTTTATTTTTTTGTTTCTTATTTCTAACAGGAGCGAATTCAACTAATGACACGTATAAGTTTTTAGATTCTGTGGATGAAATTCCTACTTTTGTGGTTATTTTTCAATACGCTGCATCGATGATAGCCGCTAATTTTATCCTCGGTTCGATGAATATTCGCATGGTCACTTTACTTGCGGAGGTAGACACCATGCTTCAAGTGGAAACATGTACAGATTTTTATAAAAAAATAGGGTCGAAGCTTAACAAGTACCTGGTAGTCCTTATTATAACTCATATAATTAATGGCGCAGTGGATATGTACAGCGTATCAAACATTGAGTGGGCAATGACAATTTTTCTAATTTATTTTATACAGAAATTAGAGGTTTACACTTTCTGTACGTATATAATGATGTTAAATGGTAGATTGGTCCTTGTAAACAGCTATTTGAAAGAATTTATTCAAGAACAAGATAAGAAAAATGTGACTGTTTTTACAGTCAAAAACACAAAATTCAAGACCGATAAAATGTTCAATTATATTGGGCGTCCATCAGTGAGAAATATGAAAATAAGGGATTTAGCCACGACTTATGACAACATAGGTGAAATCTGTTGCATGATAAATGATGTTTTTAATTTCCAGATATTTTTGACTCTAGTATCAGCTTTTACTTACATAGTTATAACTATGTGGACATCGCTTTCCTTCTACCGCACTTCAACTGACTATCAAATAAGTCAATTAATAAATAATATGATTTGGTGTTTTAACACCATTTGTAATGTTGCGAACATGTCTTTTACTTGCGAACGTCTTCTTATAACACGCAATGAGACAAGGATACTGGTGAACAAGATCATAATGAACTACGACTTACCGAAGACAATGCGAGTACAAGCTAAAGCGTTTATGGAACTCGTGGAGGCTTGGCCGTTACGGATCTATGTATACGATATGTTTTCCATAGACATTAAGTTGATGTTGAAGTTTATCAGCGTGGCAACGACATATTTAATCGTTATCATTCAAATATCCCATTTTATCTAAACTTGTACCTACCTATTTAACTTATTTTTAGGCACAGGAGTGTTAAAACCATTTAGGTAATAATGTCACGGAAAAATGAATTAAAAACTGATTCCTAAAGTATGATAAACTGCACCATTGTTTGTATCACGTAATTTTAAAGAAACGTTTTTCTTAGGTTTGTTCAAACATTTAATTTTTCAGTTTTAATTATTTTGGGTATTTATTCGCGATGAATTAAAAATAAAGTTATTTAAAGTGGTTGCTTTTGCTTCAATTTATCCTCACCTTTAATTAAACCTTTTGTTGGCAATGTGTGTGTCCCGTTCTCAAACTTTTGTTTTAAAATCAGAAAAGAAAAATTCAGATACTGATTTTATTCTAGGTCTTTTACTGACTAAAACCCATCACTATTCCTTCTTTTGCCCTTTATGTTCCGGGACCGCGGTATCTCTTCCGAACAACCGGAGTTTTCTACGTCTTTAGGAAACCTTATCGCCGCGCGCCGGATGCCTTAAAGCCGTCATATATCAGTCCAGTCATGGCTCATTTCTGTTTATCATAAGAATAAAACCTTGTTCTTTCTGAAAGTATAGTCAAACGCAGAATTACTTTTATTTGTACGTAATAACCGTATACCACAGCGGCAATGCTACCCAATCACAATGACAAACTGCAGCCACACAATCAACTAGTTTCTATGTAAAACTAAATCTGTTCTAACTAAATCAGTGGCAGGCAGCAGTGTCTTCGCCACTGGAGATTTTTCACAGAATTAAAGAGTCATTATCAGAAGCGTTTGCAATCGTTAGTTAGGAGAGTTTATACAGCATGTATCAATGATGAAAAAATACGGTTCACTCAGACCCGGCGAAATTAATATACTGGATGAAGCAAGAACGTGGAGCTTGGCAGAAGCAAAGAGAGGCACCCAGTCGATGAAATCCGGATGGACCACATTACTTAATATGACCACACTTTTCTGATGCACGCTGCATAATACCAGTCGTATCGCGTTCTGTCATAGTGTTGCTTGAACTACTGCTCATAGAAAAGCGAAGGCAGACTAAGGAAGGGGCAACCCTTCCGTAGGTCAGTATTAGTCAGGCAGTCATAATTTAGCTTTAAGTTAAAAGTACTTATAACATGTTTATTTCCTCTACATGTATGTTTTATAAACATAAAAACAATCATCATATCTCTATCATCGCATAGAAAATAAGTCTTTATTGTAATTAGACCGACAACAGACAAGCAATAGAGAACTAAGTAACATGACATATGTACATACAAAGTAGACAAAACAGTAAACAATTCTTCATTATATTAATGGAACCCCATATAAATAAGGCGATGACAATAAGGTTACATTAGTCATATCCGAGTTTTCAACATCGTACAAACGTTACGTTTTTATAAAATCAATAAATAAAATTAACACCATGGAAGCTGAAAAAGAAGATAAAAACAAATCTTATTCCGGAGAAAAGCGCAAAATGATAAGTGACAGTAAGAAGCAAATTATCGACACTATAAATGTCATAATTGTTATAGAATATATCCACGGAATATTTCGGTTTTCTCACGACAATGATCAGTTACGACAACCTAATTGGAAAATGAAAGGATTTACAATTTTTGTTATATCGGTATACATTATTTTATTTGGATCATACTTTACTTTCCCTACTACTTTTACCAATTACGACAGTAGCAATTACGTCCAAACTGCTGACAAAGTTCGCATCACAATAATGTTCGTCCAATACGCTCTCTGTACAGTAACAGCTTCTTTCTTTATTAATAAGAATAATATTCGCATTATAACTACGCTTGCCAATCTAGACACCATGTTGCAAGTCGGGAAATTTAGTAAGTTTTACCGCCTATCACGTTTTGAAACATACAAGTACATGATTCTGGTTGTTATCAGTCAATTTACAACAAGCCTCTTAGATTTGTTTACTGTAGGAGATATAGCATGGGCAATTGCTTCAACACCCCTAAATTTTGTTCAAAAGTTGGAAATCATAACTTTTTGTAAATATGTTGACTTGCTGAGACGAAGATTGATAATGATTAACAACTATTTGAAAACATTTGTGGATGACCAAGATGAGGATAGTGCCACTGTTTTTACAATAAGATGCAGACCAGCTGAAAACAAGGAGAGATTCAATTTTATCGGACATGCTTCGGAGAGTAATACTAAAATACGAGACACTGCGAAGATGTATGATGTTATCGGGCAGATTGGTTCCATGGTCAATGAGGTTTTCAACTTTCAGATACTCACAATTCTTATGAGTACTTTCATATTTATCATCATAATTATGTGGACATGTCTTTACTATTACCGAACCTCAATTAATGACTTAGGTCTACTGATGAATGTTATATTGTCTTCTTTTATTTGGATTTGCTATGTGGCTATGATGTCAATTGCTTGTGAAAGATTACTTTTAGTACGCAATGAAACGAAGATTCTTGTAAACAAGGTTATAATGAACTACGACCTACCGAAGACAATGAGAGTACAAGCTAAGGCATTCATGGAACTCGTGGAGGCCTGGCCGCTACGGATCTACATCTATGATATGTTTTCAGTAGATATCACGCTGATGTTAAAGTTTATAAGCGTGGCGACAACTTATTTGATTGTAGTCATTCAAATATTTAACTTCTTCTAGGTTTAATTTGCAAAATATTCAAAGATTGTATTTATTAGCACTGTAATAATGTTTGTTGAAATAATTAGTTGTGTGGTACTTGAAATAAAAGCTTTGTGTGAAGTTACATTTTTATTACTTTTTTCTTTTGTCAGCTAGTATTAATATGCGTAGTCTTCGCCATGGACATAACAAAAATTGACAAAACATTCATACATAAAAATCCAGTCACTTCCGTATTTAGTCTCAAACACACACTTGAAAGTTTAAAAGTAGCTTATTCTTTTGATTATGTTATAAACATTAATTACAATTTCTTTAATTCGTCTATAGATAGTACTTCGAAAAGCCTCCTTAAGTTTTTCATTACGGAATTTACACCGTATTCAACCATTGGAGTACCAAATTCTTCAGCTACCATTTTCCAATTGCTGTTCATGAAGTTAAGAACAGCATTACCTGAAAAAACAAATAGCATTAATTAACATTATTCTTGCATTATTAACTAGCTGCACCTCGTTCTACCCACATAGATTGCAATATTATTCGTATAATCTTCCTCTTGAATCACAACCTATATATTTCTGAAAATTGCAGACAGCGGAAGCGACTTTATTTTAAACTATGTAAAGATATATTTGAAAATTTATTTACAGTATGTATGTATGACATTCATCATTAAATTAAATTCCAAAGCTTGCATTACATACAATTTTAATGTTTTCCATACCTCGACAATAATGTCCAACAAGGCTTAAGGAATTGCATTCTAAATGTAAATTCGCTTCTGTCGGGGTTGCGGATTGTTCGAAAGAGATACTGCGGCCACGTAACACAAAGGGCAAAACAAGGAAAATGTTAAAAAAACGTCTGACATACCTCCCTACTCCGCCCAGAGCGAGAAAGTTATTTGACAAAATCCCATTCAAAAAAAATGTGAATCCAATACCGAGTAGGTATTGGATTCACATTTTTTTACATACAAACAATAATACCAGCATAGAAGGTTAGTAAAGACTAATCACTATAAATTGATCTATTTGATCAATATGATGACCAGCGTCGATAAGCCCCACCCATAGTAAATCAATATTGACGTGTTGAACGGAACCTTACGCATTTATTAAGGACACTTCAATAATCTCATAATAACTTATAACAATAAATATAGATGTTTCTAGAGCACTTCAAAGTATTTAAAAATACTTTTTTTCGTTTTGTTTATGTCTATAGCAGAGACACCATTAAATCGTTAAAGAGATGGGAACATCACAACCCAAATCTCATACATCATTGTTCCACAACACTATGGTACTACGGTTACTATTTCTTAAACTTAAATTTAAGCTTTCTATGAAAATATCATCTATGTAAAGTACGGCCAACGAGAAGCGATACCAAATGTAAACAAAACCCATGATAAAACCCCATCTAAAATGGCCGCCCGAATGTTGGCGAACCCGTCTTAACGTTGTCATGTTTTTGCCGGGAGAACGAGACATTACGACAAAGGCACAAGATGGAAGGAGCTAAATATTAGATTGTCAACGCCACAGTTGTTCTTTAGGTTAATGACCTTTCGTATCGCTTCTCGTTGGCCGTACTGTAGGTAGGTCAAAGATTTTAGTATTAGATGCTTACTTATTTCGGGGCTTCCCTTGAAAAGGTTCGTCATACTGTAACTGACTCTGCCATCATAACTATGGTCAATATGCGAACTCTCAATATCCAAATATCTTTGTCCGTCAGTTTTGACTTTGGACCCTAACTTAAGGATACTGTGTAGCTTGATGTTATCTGAAAAAAAATATTGTTATCTCCGTTAAACGATGATAGAGCAAACCGCTAATAAGGAAAACTTTGTTCGTATACCGACAAACTATTTTTGGTACAGTCAGCAAAAAATATAAGTAACCAGGATACAGTTGAAATTTTCTTAAAAAACCATGAATGTTTTCATATTTGTATTTGATGAGTTGAAGACGTCCATCGGTTTTAACCCTGGTTACTTATCTCTGACTGTACACGTCAAATAAAGGTTACCTACTTATTATTGAATTTTGTATAAATAAATTCATAGTTAACATGATTCATTCAAATAATACACAAAAATCTTACTGCACTTAATAGTAGATTCTCCATCCCCATCTATGGGAAACACGAGAAGACGCCCTGAAGATCTGTATTTTCCTTTGATTGTCAAATTACAATGTACTTGAGTTTCAAATCTGTCTTCATTATATCTGCAAACGTTTAGAAAATCAGGCGACTATAAACTTGTTTATGAGTTACGTTTTATTCTTGTGAGGTATTAAGCGGAATGTTAAATATTAAATTGTATTAGTCATCGCAATTTTCTGTTCCATAGAATTCAAACTATAAATATTAGCAATCATACCTTGCAAAATCAACAATGCAGGTTTTCAATCCTCTTGCGTAGCCATCACTAAACTGGATGTTAATACCTCCAGGTAATTTTAAATTCAGTTGTTTCAGTATGTAAGGATCCAAAGAATCGATGCCTAGTTCAGGAATGCCATTTGCGATAGCAGGCAAAGCCGCCTGGACGGAGTCCTTCAAGCAATCTGGTGTCATATCCTTACATGGTCTTCTGTAAGGGACTATAAGGACGTTACAAATTAGTATGAAACTCAGTAACATAACATCACGCATATAAAAAGGTTAGGTATAGGTGCATTTATTAGCACACCCACTTTTCGCCAGTTATGTTTTACCTCCCATGTAATAAGGAACGATCCAATCCCCATCAATCGGGGACAAACCCAGAGCATGGCTGCTACTGAAAAATTATTGATGGAGAAACATATAACACTTTGCACGACCCGGGAATATCACTCTTGCGACCACTCATTCCGAATCAGTTGAAACACAATAATTCCCCAATACACAATAGAGTTAAAAAAGTTGGGAAAAGGCTACCATCAAGTACAAAGTACATATGAAACTTACTTGAAAATGCCGACGAAAATCCAACAATAGATACTAACGAAACAATATAAACTAAAACAGCACTGTCCATTTTACTTGGCTCAAATAATATACACTTGAATTTAATCTAGGGAGACAGCTTGTCACCAACTGATGTGCAATATAACGATTATGCCAAATATATACAAAGATAAATGTAAGTAATTAAGGGCTCATTTACAATATTACCGCAAATGATATCATAAAGTTAATTAACGTAGGTAGGTAATAGGTTTCCAATAAAAAAGCGTGAGTAATCTAATTAGTCTTTAATCAGCGAACATAATTTTGCTTTAATGACCTATACCCCTGTCTCTTTGTCTGTATTATGACCTCTACCGAACCTAGCATCTAGATCGAGATCTTCGTCTTCGTCCGAGTTTTTCGGTTTAGTTGATGGGGGCATCTGAGTTGTTGTTGATCCAAAAATATCAACTAACACATCATTAGGAATTGTAAAACCTAAAGTAGATGAATTTGGGCCTGGTTTTTTGGTTGAAGTAGGGGTCGCGGTCGGTGTGGTAGGTTTCTCGGTAGTTGTTGTTGTAGGTGATGTGAATAACGATGTAGTTGATGCCGTGGTAACACGATCCTTGGTCTTATCATTCGTAACTTCCGTTGTTGTTGTGCCGTCATTTCCATCAGGACGAAGATCAAATTCGTCAACACATCGTGATTGATGTTTAAATTCAACCTCTGTAATAAACAAAAAGTATTTTTTATAGAATGCATATACAATAGTAATATTGGTATTTGTTTATTAAACTGTATCTAAATAGGAAGAGCACTTACCGACGCCGCAAAATTTGGCACAATGTATGTTCCCGAGGTTTGTGTAGGTGAGATTATCTGTCCCACAAACGGGATTATATTCCGACGTTACAGGGCAACTTCGTATGCATTCCAACACAGCAGGTGAGCGAGTTACAGGAGGAGCCCGCGTAGTGGTTGTTGAAGTTGTAGTACGACCGCATGGTCCTAATCGACTAACGGATACGGCTGAAATAAATAATTTAATTTAAAATCTCATACAACTACGTCATGTATATGTCATAGCTAATTCAAGAAGTAGCCGATCCCAGCGCTGTTGAACCAAGGCTTAAACAGTGAGAAAGACTATTATTATTATTCCGCTTATTCATTATTTCACATATTCTTTATATTTTTACATCTTTTCTGTATATACAAAAAATAGGAGCCCACCGCTATTGGGAACAGGGTCTACCGGCGGTCAGGGCTCCAGAGAAAGGAACCTCCTGACAATACGAGCCGTGTCCAGGAGTACCGCTTTCTGTAGCAAGCCCTTGATCCAGCTGCCTAACGAGAGCCTCAGTCTCAGCCTGAGTCCTGTCAGTGATTTTTATTAATATTTAAGGGCGTACCTGAAGGGCGACAATAACAAAAATTATGAACTAGGCTACGCATCAGTCCGTCCGTCTGCCACAGGGCATTAGGTTAAAATTACAAATAATACTAGAAACATGTTTTGATCGACGTTTTGCTCGAACTTTCATGTTCGAGTCCGACTAACATTTGGTCAGTTTTTTTTTTAATTTAATAAATTAGTCGTAGATAACATGATACTGAATTATAGTGAACCAATGTACTTCAAAATAATATTTACCAACTCCACACAGTTGAGCACAAAGCAAGCGGCCGGGATTGTTATACGTGACGTGGTCGGAACCACAAACCGGATTATATTCCGGTGTCACAGGACATGCTTTAATACATTCTTGTATATCAGGTTCCTGTGTGCTTCTGCCAATTTGAGGGGTTGTTGTAGTTTGCAATGTGGTTGTTGTTTTAGGTGTGACAGGGTTGACCCCGCAGGCAGCGCATGGTTTGTCGCATAACATTTCGACAACTGTAAAAATAAATAAATATTTTACTTTGATACATACCTATACAGTATGTGGCGTAAATAATGGATAACCCTGAAACTGTCGATTGGCTAGCTGATTTAGTATGAGTAAGTAGGATTTTTATTTAAAATATCAATAATTTGATTATCCATAGGCATATGGTGATGTAAGTGGGGTAAATGATAGATGATAATCTGGCCAATCGACAGTTTCAGGGTTATCCATTATTTACGCCACAACCTGTATATAACTTCAAGCATGAATTTCTTAACGATTACTCCTTACCTTCGCCACAACTTTGAGCACATTCTAAACGATCCTTATTCATATATGTAACGAGATCTGAACCACAAACGGGAGTGAAGGATGCAGTAATACGGCATTGTCTCATACACCGCTCGAAGCTAGACAAGGACGTGGTACGTCCTACGTCAGGTGTTGTAGTGGTTGTTGTTGGCGGAGGAGCCGTCCCAGTACCCGTTGTTCCATCACCATCATCATAATCAAAATTGGGTGGCGGACAGACAGATCTGCGTCGTAAGGTCACATCTGCAACAATATTTTAATGAGTATAATTTATAATGTTTTTTTGTTGTTAAGATTTTGTAACTACTAGACTACTGATTTTAACTGTTTTTTCGTCAATAGAAAGTTTAATTACCTGGAAGAATCATATGTAATATGTACTCTGAAGATGAAGAAATAATTGATGATGCTTAACGCTCAACTACTTAAATATCATCTTAAAGATAACACAGCGCATTAGTAACAGGATAAACTTAGCAAACAAAATAGGCCCGTTTTTCTCACGATTAACTTTGACGGTGTGGAAAAAATGTCGGGTCAAGTTTGCTACTTGTTTCTCACGAAACAGTTTGATTCGCCAAATTGTTGAATAACGATAAATCATTAAACTAAATCAGGAAACATACAACTCACGAGTATCAAGAATATTTAAGAGCTAGCTTCGCGAATATTTTTGTATTTTTTATTGAAGAATGTAAAAATAATCAGCTCAACTTACTAAGTCCACAGGCGGCAGCGCAAAACAGTTTGCCTTCATTGTCAAATGTTTGACCATTTGAGCCACACACAGGATTGTATTCAGGCGTTGAAAGGCATAAATCTATACATCCTTGTACTTCTGGTGATATCGTTGTGAATCCTGCTTCGTCTATTGCTGTTGTTGTTTCAATGTCAGGATTAGTAGTAGTAGTTTCAGGAAGAGAATTAGTCGTAATCTCCCAATGAGTAGTATCTTGTGTAGGCGGGGTTGGGTGCCAAGTAGATCTTGATGGTATCGTGGGGGGCCTGCTGAACGGACCAACGGTACTTGTGGGACGTGGGGTTATAGGATCAGGTCTCACAATAGCAGTAGAACTCGTCGGTGTTGGTGTAAATCGTGTGGGATCTGGGCGAGGCCGAGGGTGAGGTTTTGGTGTTGATCGAGTAGGTTTTGGTTTGGGCTTACGGGTTGGCTTTGGTGGTTTTCTGCAACAAGGAAATATTATAAAATAACTTAAGTATCTACGTACAATCAATATTAATAAAATGTAATAAAAAGCAGAGATCCAGCAGGCTTAAATAACAAATATACCTTGAAGTTATCTTCTTCTTGAAGGATGATGATCGATGACCTACCCTAGTTTAATAACATCACGGTTATTTTTTTTAATAGTACCTTATTAGTGTTTTTTTTTCTGGACGATGTTTAAAACAGGATTTTTGTCAGTGACTATTTTTAATCATTTCTAAGGAAAAACATTGCTCATTTTACTTACTTAGTATTAGGATGTTTGCAGGGGTGTTTCGGGTGTCGGTGATGGCGCCAATCACTGCTGTCTTCGTAAGACGAATCATATTGATCTTTGTTATCTTTTTCGGGTCTATAATCATAGTAGCTATCTTCGGGGCTGTCACTATCCCCTCGACTGTAACTATCCTCGGGACTATAACTGTCATAGTTTCCACTGTCTTCGCTACCGTCTTTTGAATCTGATCTGTCCCATATGGGTGAATTATCATCCCAGGGGCCTTGATCATGTGATGGTCGTTGGTGGTAAGGTCTCCGTGGTGGTCCATTATGAGAACCATGTGAGGGCAAATCGTGAGACCGTTGAGGAGGCTTGTGTGAACGCCCGGGTTTTTTGCGGTTTATTTTTGGACCATAGCCCTGAACAGCAACAGTGCCCAAAAACACCAGCAAACCTGAAAATAATGAAGAAACTGATTTTAGTCAGTTGAACAAATCTTGCCTCATTAACTACTTCTGTTTTTCTTTATTTTCTAGTTACAGATTTTTATATTCAAAATGCTTTTTGCGAAACGATTTTTTGTGATAGATACTAGCACAAAGATTTCGTTTCGTAATACGCAAAAAACTGAACTGGTCAATTTGAAATGAAAGAGATTTTGAAAAGAAACTTGTCTTTGTCAATCAAGTCAAAGTCATGGACATGTGCATTCTTCCCGTTTTGATCTATGGATCCCAAAGTTGATCGTTGACAAAGATTCTAAAGTCCAAACTCGTGATTTGCCAACGAGCAATAGAGCGCAATATTCTAGGCGCCAAACCACGATCACGTACGCTACACTTTACTACGTTCCAAAACTCAGATCGTGATGACGTTGCTCAAAAAGCCGCTAAGTTAAAATGGGTCTGACATATCTAGAAAGCGCGGCAGACCTCGGAGAAAATGGCGAGACATAACCAACAACCAGTGGCCTGTCTTAGCCCCGTTTCAAAGGAACTGGAAGTCGTGGGGAGAAGACTATGCCCAGCAAGGCCAGCCAGCCAGACTATACCCAGCAGCAGGGATGATGTTGTGTGCTAGCAGTAACAGAAAGGTATTGCATTAAAACTAATTAAACTTATTTTTTTAAGATGGAGCGAGCTTTTGCAATATGTAAGTAGTAAGAAGGTTCCCATGTATTGTGTTAAAGGTCTTTATATTATAACTATTATAGTATAGGTAAATATGATTATCGTGGTGTACCTATACCGATTAAGAGTTAATTATCTTTGTTTTATTTTCACTTTAAAACCCATTAAGCTATTTCAGAACCAATTCAATACTAGACCGTTTAAAACACCAAGATAACAATACTGTTAGAAAGCCATCAACCAATCGTTATCTACAAAACAAATAAAATTCCGTAATAAAATTCATTAGTAATAAAGTTGCTATACATCTCCAATTTATAAGTACTTACTATACAGGGTGGAATTTTGTAATGCCACCTGAAGGGCTCTTGAGGGACTCTTAATACTTTTTTTTTTGGGTGGGAAATCATCCAATGACTTTCCCCGCTCTGGGCGGAGCGGGGGGGCATATCAGACTTGTACTGACTAAAACCCACCCATGTTCCTTCTATTGCCCTTTACGTTCCGAGGCCGCGGTATCTCTTTCGAACAACCCGCAACCCCGGCAGGCGGAGGCTCTGGCAAGCCCCTCTGCTTTGCTGACTCTCTTTGAGGCGCGCGTGAAACACGAACGCGCCGTCGACACGGCCTGTCGTCAATCGACGGACGGACGGTGAGCTACCCATTGCTCAGCCGTCCACAGGCCCGCATCTACGGTGGCCGGGAGTCGTCTCGCGGCGCCCGGCGCCCTGGGCGTCTCCCGCAGCGGCTGGGTTGGCCTGATGTTCTCTCCCTCAAACGCCCGGCCTCCTCCTTTGCTAGCATTACTGCTTCGCAGAAGGAGGTGACCGCTTCCCATTCCCTCTCGCTCCGGACCATAGCCTGAACCAGGGCCGGACGCGAGAGATCGCCGCCGCCGATCGCCTCCACGAGGGCACGGCGGTGCTCCGCCCAAGCTGGGCAGATCGCCACTGTGTGCTCCACCGTGTCCTCCGGGCGATCGTCACAATGGTGACACCCGGGCGTTTTCTCCCGCCTGATGATGTGCAGGAACCTCCCGAAACCTCCGTGTCCGGGGAGGACCTGCGTCAGGCGGTAGGTGAGGACGCCATGACGCCTCTCCAGCCACTCCTCAAAGAGGGGACTTACCGCCACTATTGTGGCGTGCCCTGCAAGGGGTGACTCTTAATACTTTAGATAGCAAATTTTACTCAAAGAAAACATTCCTTTATTTTTGAAAAAAAAAACGGAATTCAATGATTTGTTAAAAATCGCTTGCCGCACATAGTAATCTTTTCACGTCAGACTTTTACATCCCACAATCTCAGCAGGCGGTGGCTCTGGCAGGCCTGCTTTGCTGACATCTCTTGAGGCGCGCGTGGAACACTAACGGCCTGTCGTCACTATTCGGACGGACGATGCGCACATTTACGGTGGCCGGGAGAGGTCTTGCAGCTCCCGATCTAGATCATACCTAGGAACCTTCTACTTACGGAGATATTCTATCCTAAAAACCTCTAACATTAAATACCTCGGTGTGATAATAGACGACACCCTGTCTTTTGGAAATCATATTGAAGGTTTGGTTAAAAGAGTGCGCAAATTAATATATGTATTTAAAAACATACGAACTTTTTCAGACTCTAAATTAATTACACAAATTTATTTTGCCTTATGTCAATATTAATTCAGTACTGTATTACTTCATGGGGTGGCGCACCAAAAACTATCTTGCTTCCTCTTGAAAGAGCTCAAAGAGCAATTTTAAAGGTAGCAAACTTCCTTCGCCAGCTTTTAGGTATTAAAACAGCATACCAAGCTCATATATAGTACAATGATGACATTACTAACAAGAGACGGAATGATATTGTTTGCACGTTTAATGCAATCTCTAAACACGCCTTTGTTGAGAGATTTTTCTCGTTCTTAGGCCCATTTCTGTACAATAAATTATATAGAAAACTAAATATCTATAAGTTTAACTATTATAGCTGTAAAAAACAAACTATGTGTACTTAGGTATATACATAAATATTAATTTTGTATATTACAGTTAATTATATAGCCAAAGAAAAAACTTCGAGCATTGACAAGGTGGAGTCCACAGTAATTTATATTTGGAATTGAGATAGGTCAGTTACCTAAGCATGTTACTGGTACTATCGCGCTTAGTAACAACTTTTTTATAAAAAACAAGTTGTGTTCTAGACACGTATGATATAATATGCATCATCATTCATCAACTGCCTTGCCTTTTTCGCAACCGGATGCAACTGATTACTGATGTTATACGTAAACTAGGTTGTGGAGGTCAGATAAGTAGTCCCTTTGGACTACCTATCTGACCAGTATCTCACCATCTATCTCTATCTGACCAGTTTAGTAGTGACTAGTATCTGACTAGTTAGTACTAAGTACGTTACTTCGTGGTAAGAATAGATGTCAGAATTCTGAACCACTCACTTCCTGTAACGAGTGTCAAAGATCTACAAATGTCAGCCGGGTACTAAGACTTAATGTGCTTTCTGAGGTACGTTGGAAACTCGGTATGTAAACGATGGTCATCCATTCACAGACCAACTTAGTCAAGCTCGGCTTAACCTGTAGATTGTTTGAAGTGGCTGTTTTTATTTAGCGGTGAGGAGCTCGTACATCATCATATAGATTTACATTACCTGGTCTTAAATACATAACACTCCTTTTTTAGGACAGTCGTGTTAGAAAATAAACAAACTCTTATTTTAGTGGTATGTTCAAAAGATTAATTACGAAAACTATGTTTGATCTGAAACAAACTCATGACAGTTTTTAGTGCTGCTTACCTAAGTCTTTTATATCATAAAACTAATCCGAATATCCTTGAAACTATAAGATTTTTATTTAATATTCCGGTTGTGGCTACATTCCTTTCAATATTCATAAAAAGAATAATAAAAAGCTCATTACTTACCGATATACACAAAACTCTTCATGTTTCACATTAACACTAAACTTATCGTAAATAGTCTTACATCTAACTAGTGGCTGCACACAATCACCCAATTCGAGGCCAATTTAAAGAATGAACTGTATCTTCAAAGCACGTGCGATCATATTTTGTTCTTTAAACATATCCCCACTACATTTTCCTCTTACAACCCGTTTTCATCTTGTATCATTTTCGTATCGTCAATTACCGTGAATTCTATATTAAATATATACCAATCATAACAGACACGATATTATCTCAAAGACTGTTTCAGGTTTGACAAGCAATTTGAGGTTTTCAACGTCGTTAGAAGTCGATAAATATTTAATTGAAATAGGAATTAATTGTTATCACCAGACTAGTCTTACGAAAGGAAAATTACATAGACTTACTTCGTAATTAGTCAGTGAATTCACAAAGATGCCGTAGAAAGTCATTACCAATTCTTTGTGTTAACCTGACTTAAAAATAAACACTGAAGGCAAGTTATAGATGCCTCAACAGGTTTAAAAATAACAAATACTAGTCTAGAAGCACGAGTTTTTAATACGCAAGTGACGTCAACCAGTTCTATCTTTTAACTTTAGCCTACCTACTTAGTACATCGCAAGAACAAGAAAACGACTGGTTTACCAATTAAACGAAGAAGACTATAGAGTTTATAGTGACGTCACTAAAGGCAACTTTATAATGAGAACCTACGATTAGCGTCGTAAAGCGAATAATTCTATGTTTCGCTCCGTTTATTTAATTATCTTTGGTTGATTAAACTGAAATAATAGGTTACACGGCAATTAAATTAAATGATTGTGACTAAGTTTCGTTTTAGTATCAATAGTAAGTACCGTGCGATACGATACACGCGTAGCAATTTTAAATGCATGTCACAAGTAGTCCTAACCCAACACGTTTGTTCTTGGTATCTGGTTGGCTTTCTAACAATAAAAATATTCGCGCCAACGGGAAAGAAAAAAATCTACTATCTTGGAAGTGATCTCTCTTTTTTTTTCAGAGGCTCCACATCAGCCGAATGTTATCCTTCTATTCACAATACTAAGATTATCTGGGTATCACCAATAGCATCCAAGATAGGTATCAAGTAGAGCGCGCGTGTTAGGGCGCAGGTAGCAGCTCATATTCGTTAAAAAAGGCTTTTATTTAAAAGCCAGCTGCTAATTTATTTAATATACATGTTGTAGAGAATATTGTTAATAATAACTTTTTTTTGTAAACTAAAACAGCGCTTTAATAAGGGTACAGATAATTGTTATGATAGTAGCCCTATTTCAATGCCACTGTAATATTTATTGTCATAAAACAGAACGTTGTTATAAACTGAATGTGTTTGTTTTTGTGCCAGAACTTTTATGCACGTAAACAGATTTTACTATCTACTAATTTCAGACCAATCGGACATCGGGACGTGGTTCAAATTTAACTTTAAAGATTTTTTACAAATACAATAAATTAATTGTATTTGGAGAAAATACAGGAACCTAACAAGGCTGGTTTCGCCTGTGGACGGTGAGCAATGGGTAGCTCAACGACCGCCCGTATTTTGACAGGCAGTATCGACAGCGCGTTGGTGTATCACGCGCCCTTTAAAGAGATGTCAGCAAAGCAAAGGGGCCTGCCAGGGCCACCGCCTGCCGGGGTTGCGGGTTGTTAGAAAGAGATACCGCGGCCCCGGAACATAAATAATAAAGGGCAATACAAGGAACTTAGGTAGGTTTTAGTCAGTACAAGTCTGACACTCCCACTCACTCCGCGCTCAGAGCGGGGGAAGTTATTTGATGTTTTCCCATCCATAAAAAAACAAAGAAAACGCTGGTTTTGCGCTGGTGATGACATACTGCATCATTCAACAATCAGAAAGTGGTAGAAAAATCCTTATCCTTTAGGTACCTCTTGTCGTATTTTTATAAACAACTGATATAGAGGACACTAATCTGCATAGTCCACACGTAAGTTGACCAACATTTTTGTCTGGAACTTAAGAGACTATCCTAGATTTTAGACTTCTGAGTTTGTTTCGGCTGTTTTTTTAGAGTAGTCGGTTAAGAAACACCGGCCTCATTTAGTAAAAAATCGAGTTGGTAAAAACTTTCTTGCAAAATAAACATAATTTATTAAAACAAAATTCCACTGTTAATCTCATAGTAAAAGTTAAATAGGTTTTGCCTTCACAATTAATCTGGATTCTCGCGTTATTTTTCTTATGTCTCTTATTGCTTGCCTGTTCGTTTCTGATTTACATTTCCGGTTTCCCAAGCTATCAACACCGTATAAAGTCTTGATTACTAATTTTGTGCCAGTGATTCAGCACTGTGACCTCTCATGCCTTACCACGTCTTAGTCTTTAAAACTATTACCTCGTAACCTTCAGATTTGTTCGGCGTGAGTCGGAATTCCCCGTATATATGTTAACTTGATTTACTTTGTTTTATTAGTCACTCATAAATTCTACTTATTTAAGGTTTTACGGTAAACCAATTCATGTACTTTACTTTTAGTTCATAAATACTACAAATAATTAAGACTATATACATATATAATTAATTAACTACAAACAAACTAACTTAAACTTAAGGCGCCCTTAAGTCCTCCACACCAGTGTTATCTGGAAACGTGCCTAATGTGTGCCTGATTTCTGTGTCATGAACGTATCGTTTCCTTTGCCAGCGGTAAATATGACGACCAGGATAGGTTCCATCTGAATTGGAAGGAAGACGCACAAGTTAGCTAGGCGACTACCGGCCACTAGATGCGGTTCTGTGGACGGTGTGCAATGGGTAGCTCACCGTCCGTCCGTCTAGAGACGACAGGCTGCGGCGACGGCTCGTTCATGTTCTATGCGCGCCTCAAAGACATGTCAGCAAAGTAGAGGAGCCTGTCAGGGTCACTGCCTAGCGAGGTTGCAAATTGTTCGAAAAAGATACCGTGCCCCGGAACACATAGAGCAAAAAAGGAAAATGGGTTTAAGTCCGTTAACGTCTGATACTGCGCTCACTGCCTCTCAGTATGTTGCACCGTAAATGTATTTGGTTTACCGCCACCGCCTCCACCCGACCGAGAGCAACAACACGTGCAAGAATTTCCTAACAGAGACTTCCTACAATATTAATTACTCGAATTAAATGTTTTCAAACCCTAACAACGAAGGAGTTCTTCGCTTTTTTTCAGGCTTTTATCGTCTAAGTTAAATCAGTTATGTACCTATTGAATTGATTGATGGTATAAAAGTCCAAAAATGCAGCCATGATGAATTATTATCTCCTGCGCCAGTTCTGATCGCAACGTTTTGTGAGAAAATAATGTTTTAAGAATTAAAAAAGAGTGAAGAGCCTTATAATCGTCTAATCTAACATCATACGTAAGCTTTAAAACATTTGTTCTTCAATCGGCGTTGTCAATGAATGATTAATGTCAACAATGATCAGAACTTTATTAATGGTCCTAGAAAACTGTTTCCGGAAAAGAACTTAGAATTACTTCCGCCTCTTTATCTTTTAGCTTTTCGTAAGTATATTAAAAAAAGAACGCTGCCCCGCATCAGGAATTTAGTCCAGTATTTTCGGTATACACAAATCGTAGGCGCATACAAAAACAGCCAGTCACACAAATATTTGTTCCGTGCGGGGGATCGAACCCGCGACCCACTGCACCAACCTTGCAGTTAAGTTATATGTATACTTGAATATGCTCATGGTATGAATTTTGTACAAAGCAGTCCGGTCTGCAACTGCGATTGCAGCCGGCAAAAGGTGGAGAATACCCTTTCCCATCAATATGGGCAATCAGGTAATTGTTGGGGAAACACAAAAATGTGACGGTTATCATCATAAAAGCAATAAATATCGTAATAGGGACTTCCATATAGTTGCCTGATTGCCAGAGTCACACATCACTCTCATCATTACATCCGCAACTAAATGTTTGTTTGGAAAATCAAAATAATTGACAATCTCTCTGCTTTATTTGTATACAGACTTATTTATAACATTTAACGTCTGGATATTAACCATGTTAACTACATAATTACCGCGACTTTCCGATATAGTAGGTAGTATAAGTGAATGTGGGTGGATATTTATAAGCAGACAAAACTACCCTCTTTCCGATTTGTTGTAAATGTAATAAAATAATGTTAGTAACTATGTCAGTTAGAAGTTAAAAACTTGTTTAGAGGCTGTTAAGAACCCTCATGAAATGATAAAATTTTCATTGAAGTTTGTTTTATTCTATCAATTTGTTGTTTGTTATGCTGTAGATTCAAAATCTTTGTTACGAGAAAGATCCCAAGGTCCCAGGTAATATACAATGGGTCAGATCTTCATGAGCTATACACTTAAAATCCGGGGTTTCGGGTTGTTCAAAATGTATTGTATTGATCATGATTGTAAGTATTACAAATTACATATTTTAAATACTTCATCTAGCCTAAGCCGCTTGTCTGTAGACGGTGAGCAATGGGTAGCTCACCGTCCGTCCGTCCAGTGACGACAGGCCGTGTCCACGGTGCGTTAGTGTTACACCCGCGCCTCAAAGAGATTTCAGCAGAGCAGAGGGGCCTGCCAGGGCCATCGCCTGCCGAAGTTGTGGGTTGTTTGAAAGAGATACCGCGGCCCCGGAACATAAAGGGAAACAGAAGGAATATGGGTGGGTTTTATTCAGTAAAAATCTGACATGGGGGGAATGTCAGATTTTTCGCTTCGCCCAGAGCGGGGGAAGTTATTTCATGATTTCAAATCCGCACAACGAAAAAATATGTTTTACAAAAAAATATATAATAACTTATGATTAAACACATCTATCTATATTTAGTGTTGAGTAGTATCTAGAGGCATGGTGTCCGATACAGAACAGACCAATGGGTACTCTGTGTTAGTACTTGACTCTATAATAAACTGTGTGCATTAAATGAGTTGTTTCTCTTGTTTACCCCTATGTGTCCCATTCTGCGCCCATAACTGTTTGCCTACCTTTAAGCAGCGTTTTGGAAATTCGCCATTCGTTATGTTAGATTTTTAGGAAAACTCGATGAAAAAAAATCCTTAACTATTAGTATTTCGAAACAACCTTTACCCCAATATTAAGAAACATATGGGTTATGTAAAATCATCATTGACATTGTCATTGACAGCTACTTCTGACATAAATAATTATACATAGTTGACTTTTAGAAAAAAATACCCCTAGTCATGATGGCTCAGAGGTTAACGCCTCGCCTCTCACGCAAGAGGTTGTTGATTGAAATGGACAACAACACACACCCATGGAAACACTGTGGGAAAACCTGTACTTAATAATTAAAAATCATTTTCCCGTCTTGCCTCATATTCAAGTCGTCTTTTCTCTGTATGTTACGAAACCTTTGTAGTGGGACGATAATAGGCTAATATTATAGGTCATTTATTGCTCTCGTTAATTAACGAGCAGAGGCACATCTTTGTGTTCATCAATTGGCAGTTGCAACTTCAAAAACAGAAAATATTCATTGCTACGGACAAATTCAGGCTTTTAGTATTAATCCCAGATGTCTGAATGCTAATTGTTTAATCCGTTCAATGGTTTCACAGTGACTTGACAATGCCAGTTGTTACTTTAAGTTCTAATTTGAATGGTCAGTTTTTTTTTGCGTTAGGCAAAGCTGTTCCTAATAGTGCAACCACATTTCGCCAGTTATGTTTTAATTCCCTTGTAATAAAGAGCGAGCTCGTTGCCAACAACTGTGAACTAATCGATTTTAATTAATCAGGTTTTCAAAAACTCGGTGGAACTGCGATAATCATGGTATGGTAACACTAATATAGTATTCTTTGCTAATATATTTATGTTTCTTCGTTTTACAGACATTAAATCATCAGCATCACCGCCCCCCCTCACCATCAGGCCTCCCCTTTCGCCTGCGACTCTTCTCTGTTTTGTGTATTCTAATTCATCTGTTTGCCGCGATTTCGACGACATTTTTCTTAATTACTAGAAAGCTTAAAATTCAAGATGCTAGTTTACAATGTAACTTATGGACCATGTTAGTACTCATATTCTATTATGACAGGGTGATTTCAATAAGATGATGATGACTATGGGACTTGCATAATTTTGCAGACCTTTACTGGACACATAAATTACGTGTCCAAAAAGTAAAGTTGTATATAAGTTACTTTTAGGAAAGATGTTCCACTGAAAAGCAAGACATTGATCCCCCCACAAAACAGCAATCGCACATGGCGTTCCCAAGCAAACGCAGAGTCAAAAGACACGTAGTAGTTAGAAAATCGTACTGATAAATAAAATAACAAGCGATGAATCAAGGAGGTAATTACAATTGAGGCATCTATCTGCCGAAGGCATTTTTCCCGACTTAACCCTATGCTTTAAGAAATGTGATTTTGACGGCATCCTTACGTCGAGTGAACCTACGAGCCAACATATTCGCCCACATCGCCAAAGGCCTGCGCAATTTGCGGGTATAAGCGTGAAGAAAAATAAAGAACAACATATATATTCCGAAAGTACGAAATTCATAATTTATTCAGTCCTATTAGTAAATGTAATAAAGTAATGGATTACGAAGCAGGTACCGCCGGCGGGGGTGTCGGGCAGGGCGACATTCTTGCCAAGGACACACCTGAAATTAAAAGAAATAACACATGTTAATATTTGTGATACCATCACGGCTGTAATCTCCGAAGGGTCAGTCAGAAATGCACCCACACTTCGCCAGTTACGTTTTTATTCGGTTCTACAAGCAAAATCAAAGGATCATTAAAGTAATAGCAAATTAAGACAAAACTCTTGATTGAAACTAAAATCTTCTGCCTAGCCTTTTCGGAACTATTTTGGAGTCGGCTTCCAGTCTAACCGGATGCAGCTGAATATCAGTATTTTACATGGAGCGACTGCCTATCTGACCTCCACAACCCAGTTAGTACTAGGTAATGCGATACCCCTTTTTAAGACTGGTTGTCAGACTTTTGGAACACCGAATATCTGTAACGACTGTTAATCCTTCGCGCGACAAACTGTGCAGACGGGTGCAAAGTTTCATACATTGTTACCCTACATTTATGTAAACAATCGTGCGACGGGAGATCTAAAAATTACAGCCGGATCTAACGGCTTAACGTGCTTTCCGAGGCACGGAGGAAACTCGGTATATAACGGGTCAGCCATCCACAGACCGACATACGCAAGCGCGGCTTTACCTAAAGATCGACCCGAGCGGCTGCTATAATTTAGCCACGAGCTCTGAAACTAAATTAAGAACTACTATTCGGAAAACCAAGTTAAATGGTAGATTTTTTATACAATATGAGAATAAAATATGACGTATAAGTAATAACAGATGCATCATACATAATAGATTGAGGCATAGAAGGATACTTATGCTGCTAATTAGTAAACTAACAGTACACAATGAGGATATAAAGCATAAAACCCAACTACTCAATATACCAATCATACAATAACAGCCTCTTATTTATATATAAATACATAATTGTACATAACTCCAGCGCCTAGTAGGAGCAATTACTTGAGTGTTTATTCTATAGCAAACATTAATGTTCATATTTAATGTTCTTCTATGTATAGAAGTATATATTTTCCTCATTATGTACTTGGCAACAATTGGTCGTTAATTTGTTACTACGATGTTCATGTAATTGTATGGTCTTTGTGGTCTTCAATTTAAGAATTTATAGATACGATGATGAGCAAGTGTTTCTAGATTACTTGCATTTTACCAATTTAAGTCCTTAACTCCCCGGGGTTGTGGGTTGAAAGAGACACCGCCCCGGAACAGAAAGGGCAATAGAAGGAGCATGGGTGGGTTTTAGTCAGTACAAGCCTGACACGCCCCCCCCCCGCTCAAATACCTATGTTTAGGTAATATAGGGTGAGCCCAATAGCATCAACTGAAAAGCCTAATATCAATTTTCCCTGGGAATCAAACCCAAGACCACATGCTCAAGGGTCGCGATATGGACCACTAGACCAAGGAGGTACAAACCCTTATCTACTAAACTGTTATTCTACTTCTGCTATTTACATAGATACTTTCTATTATGATTAGTTCTAAGTTACGATTAATAGCTTTGCCAAATCTAGTTATATTTACATATATCAAAACTAGCTGTGCCCAGCGCTTTCACCCGCTGAGGTTTAGGGGTATGAAAATAGCAGACCTACCCAATATGTACCCAAAATTTCATAAGAATCGGTCGAGCCGTTCCGGAGGAGTACGGTAACTAACATTGTGACACGGAAATTTTATATATTAGATGAGGACCATTTTGTAAATCCCGTTCAACTTAACTATTATGTTATAATAGCTACCCCATACGGTCCTCCATCCATTTCAAAAGTACGTCATAAGAATTTCTCTAAGGTCAAGACATGACGCTTGACCATTACAATCATTAAAATTAATACTCTCTTCGTCACCGATGAATCATAAGGTCTTTGAAGCAACGATCATGACCGATATCAAATAGGATTCCGATGTTTTACCTGTATTTTCAAGGAAACGTACTCAATGTCGAATTTCAAGAATACCGGATTTTAAAATATATAAAACGAGACTATTGATCGAGCAACAGCTTATTCGTCGAAATAAATGAACGTTTGTAACTACTGTATTTATATTACTTCGAATCTGATTAATCCTTCCAAACTTTTTCGAATTTCAACGCAAACTATTAAGTTACAGTCTTGTTAGAATGTCTGACAGAAACACAAGAAAAACACTAAATAAATCCCATGCTTAATTTTCTCTACCGTTCCCACAATTTCTGATGAAGTCCATTCAGGGGACATATTAGAATCCTTACCAATATTATTAAAGCGAAAGTGAGTTTGTTTGTTTGTTACGTCTTCACGCCTAAATGGCTAAACCGATGTTGATGAATTTTGGTACAGAGATAGTTGGGACCTTGGAGACGGACATAGGCTATTTTAAAATAAAGATTGAGATATGAGGGAGAAAGAGGGAAGAAAAGGGAAAACTTAGCATTGCTAATACAATAAATAAGGCGCAAGGGCAAAAACTACAGGTATCAGGTACCTGTAAATCAGGAAAAGGGAACTGTGTTACTCCGAAGTAACGCAAGCGAAGCCGCGGGCAAAAGCTAGTAATAATATAAATCATACTAAAATTCCTAAAATATTGTATATTGTCATTTTGTGTCGATTTTACGAATTATAAAGTAATTCATCCTTTTCTTTGTTACTACTCCAGATTTATAACAATATATTATTAAATAGTTATGTATGTGGTGGTTATTTGTCTAAGTAAGACCATGTGATGCTGAGGAACGAGAAAAACGCCGCGAAGAAAATGTTGAAGTGGCTATAAGAGTAGAGGAAGACAAAAGAAAAGATGGATAGACTCGGTGAAAGATGACGTGACAAAAATGGGTGCCTGGTGAGATGACGAGTAATCGAAAAGTATGGAATAAGAAGACATGCTGCGCCGAACTGAATTAGGATAAGGGCATGAGAATGACGAAGAATATATCACGAATGTCCTGGTACTTACTGACTCCACACAACTGAGCGCAGCTCAGTCTGCCAGGGTTGGGGTAGGTGGTATTGTCACTACCGCACACTGGGTTGTACTCAGCGGTGACTGGGCAATTGGCTATACATGCACGTATCTCAGGAGACTGTGTGGTGACCCTGAAAAATATAATTGTTCATCTTATTAATTGAATTCCAGTGTGAAGTTGGCAGAAACATACGATTATTTTGCCAATTGAGAGTGTTTTAACTAAGGTCGACCAAAATATCTTATTCATATTAAAAAATAAGATCAGCCTATAACTATCCTACTGCTGGGCAAAAGCCTCTTCTCGTATAGAGCTCAAGTTGGGTTGGCAATTTCAGACTTATATTACTCATAAGTTCAGGTTTCCTTAAGATATTTTTCTTCTCCGTTATCTGTGATGTCTAAGATAAACTTTGAAAGTACCTACATAAGAATTGAAAATGCCATATTGATACTTGCCCGGTTATAAACCCAGAATCTTCTGTATGACAAACAAAGCCTTAACCTCTGGGCAATCTTCTTTAAATTAGGACTTTAGGACTAAGAATTTAAAATAAACAGTTAACGCTTGTTGCTAAAAAGGAACACCAACATTATTCAAATATACAATTTAAAACAGTTGAATTATTTGGTCAACACAATCTTATTAAAATAATAACATTGTAGAGAAGCTGGTCTTTCTGATCGAGTTTTCAACCTTCGGGGTCATAGCTTCGAAATACATTATTGACTATTTACCTATCAGAGTAATAAGGCATTGGAGGCAAAAAAATAATTATTTAAAAACATAACATCACCGCATGTAATCCCCAAGGCTTAAGCAGAGGTGTACCCAACGACCTATGGTCGTTGGGTGTACCTAATAGTATACCCGGTTAGGCAGAGGTGTATTAGAAGGTGACTATTGCCATTGACTGGGCACAAAAATTGCTTGTTTTAATTTAATTTTGTTAATTCAGAGACAAATAATTGGGAATAATTATTACTTACCCGGTTGGTGTAGGTAACGTAGTCGCTGCAGTATTTGGTCTCGCGGTAGGGACTTGGTTCCAATTGTTTGGGAATTGACCAGGGAATTGATTCTGATTGGGGAACTGGCCAGGGAATTGATTCTGATTGGGGAACTGGCCAGGGAATTGATTCTGATTGGGAAACTGGTTGGGGCGTTGATTCTGATTGGGGAACTGGCCTGGAAATTGATTCTGATTGGGGAACTGGTTGGGGCGTTGGTTCCAGTTCGGGCGGTTCCAGCCGTATCTATCCTCTAAATCTTCTTCAGTTTGTTGTGCATGCGCGAATCTGCCATTTGCAACAAGAGCTGTAAAATATAGAAATAATGAACATTAGTATCAGATTATTTATCTGACGTTTTACATACATAATAATGTTTCAGTGTCTAACACTTATTTCATATTAAAAAAATATAGTGTGGCTTTTTGTAATCGCCCCGCTCTGAAGAAGATTAAGGAAATATATGACAGAAATTACAAGTCATTAAAACTAATCGTTAAACCGTTATAAGATGAGAGCTTGGGATTCCCGTATGATTGACGCATTTCTTTTTGCATACACAATATAACTATGTATATATGTATATATATATACTTTAGCTTAATTTAGGTAACATTAATCCTTACTAATATTATAAAAGCGAAAGTGAGTTTGTTTGTTTGTTACCTCTTCACGCTTTAATGGCTGTTGGGAACCAGGAGACGGACATAGGCTTATTTTTATTTTTTTTAAAGTGGGATGTGAGGGAGAAAGAGGGAAGAAAAGGGAAAACTTAGCGTTGCTATTACAAAACAATAAGGCGCAAGGGGAACTGTGTTACCCCAAATTTAACGCGGGCGAAGCCGCGGGCGAAAGCTAGTTACAAATAATTCATTAAATAGTGAAATACCGGTGGTATAATAAAATCCCGTAACTAATAAACTGATAGTTGTGGTCGCATTTTATAAGATTCGAATACCCATTTTCTCTGTGGCTTAAGTACCAAATAAGAACAAAATGTTTTATTAGAGTTCATTCTAATGAATATAACAGCAAAAACTTGTTATTACAACGTAAGAGGACCAACCGGTCACTCCGTCGATCATATTTTACCAACCAATACAAAGACGCTTCTTTCGTAAATATCGAATGCAGGTAAACCGTTGAATAAAACATTAAAATTCATAAATGTCACGTCGCAATTTGAAATTAGAAAACCGGATTCAAAAATCTAGTTTTAATACCTGGTTCACTCAAAATTTTAATTAACATAAGTAGTTTTCAAACCAGTTTTGATGTTTATACTTTAATATTTACCTCTGACTGATAAAAAATATGCAGATGCTGAATGTATGTACCTACACCATTAAGGAAAGGACACGGTCATTTCGGCAACGATGACCACAAGTCATGTTTTTAAATCGTCCCTGTTCCGAAAAAAATATTTGTGATAGTTTTATTGTTACCCCAAATATTGAAGAATTTTACTGGCTTAATGGGATCATATAAAATTCTTGGTATCATTCCCGGAAGTTGTTCGTCAATATACCTTCGTCCAAAATCGCAGAGAATAGAATTATTCTAATAAAACAGGCTGATTTTATTACCGTAATGTGAATCTAAAACCTTAAAAATGTTAATCGCTAAGTGCAAGCGTTCACTAAGCACCTACTTAACGTAAAAAAGAAAAAAAATACTCACCAATTACGAAAAAAACAAACAGCTTCTCCATGTTCTTAGTAAATAATTACGTAGGTCTGTGTCAGTGGAATACTCTTTGTCGAGTACAGAGTACAACGTCCGAGACGCTTGCCGGCGAACTACTGTCCACTCGGGGACACCGGTTTTTGTTTATAAACTCACGCGCATCATACTACTAGCACGTATGCCGCGAAGAAATAGAACTGTCAGTTTGAACGGTGTGAATTCCCGGTGACAATCATGCAAGATGCAGCTAATGAGAAAAAACGGTATTTTATTTTAATTATTTAAATATGGTTTTATTTTATCCTTTTCTATATCGCTTTGTTGTTAAAATGCGACGACATGTTCCATTAGACCTTTTGCAAATAAAAATTACAAAGAAAATATAAAAAGTAATGAAGACGTTTTAAAACCACCTGCCTCCACCTGGAATCAACTGGATTTTAAATGCCGTACGTATTTAATGTCGTACTATGTTTTTTATCTAGAAACCAATTGATTTCAGGCATCAAACCGCTTTAAAGGCTAATGCATTGAACATTTAGTAACAAATCGATTTTGTTGAGCACACGCGTTTTTATAATAAAGTAGCTATTGCCCGTGACTTCATCTCATGAATTTGGTATTTTATATTTTTTTTATTTGCAAATATCTTGTCCGGACCATATAGCGAAGCGGTGGTGAGGATCTCGATGCGTACCGCGAGGGTTTGTTCCAAGTGCCGGGAGAAACAACTTGGGGACGCCTTTGTCCAACTGTGGGACAGCATAGGCTAAATAAAAAAATGTCCAGTGATGATAGATTTAATAATAGGCAATGATCGTTGTTATGAGAATTTACAGCTTAGTAAGACGTATTAGTATATAATATTTAATATCGAATCCTTCCAGTCATCGATCCAGTCTACTTATGTAGAACCTGCGTTGCGGTGCGTCAGCTGCGCTCATGAATAATTGTAATTATCCTTTAGGGGACGAACCTGTGAACCTGTTCCTACAATATTATCTATAGTCATAGGAACTTTAACTGGAAGGTATTAGTGTAACTTGTTTCTTGTTAATGACTGGGTTAATAACGATGCCACTTGAATCAGGAAAGATGTTGTGGATAGCTTTTTAATTAAAGTTTTTTCAAAATGTTTTTGGTCTTATAAGTTTTGATTTAAAAAAAATAGGTAGGTAGGCGACCTAAGTCTTTGAGTTTGTAAAAGGGACAACAGACAACTTTAATGTAAATTGCTTTATTTTTTTAATAATCGCTGCTGAGAAGCTGTCGTAAAAGTGAGGGCAAGGAAAATATTTGGTGGTTTTCAATGTAGGTGTGTGACATCTGAGTACTGGAATTACTGCAATCACCAACCCGCTTGCCAAGCGTGGCGTTTAGGGCAAATCCACATAATAGAACAGCACACAGCAATATTATAGGTATAGTCATTGTAACTTCATTTTTATAATTTACCTAATTAGTATGTCGTTTGTTTAATAATGTTTCTACAGAATTTCCATCCATACCAAAAAATATGGTAACCTTTCCCATGGGGTATACAGAAACCACAAAACGCCATCCGATACGATCCTTACATATTTAGAATCTTCGTCATGTGCTGAAAAGCTACAGAACATGGTTTCTAAATTTTATAGTAGTTCTCGATAATAGTAATAATAGTCGCGAAATGTAATAAATGTAAAATACTAGTAACGTTATTTTTATACGGATCCTACATAGAATCTTCTTCAGTACTCCGTTATTTTCTACAAACATAATTATTATTTACTGTCGATCTGGGAGTATGTATAATACGTACGTATTCTATGTTATCGATTGCAAACAATAATTACAAAATTAAATTCCCTTTAAAAACACGTATTTTACTAAACATTTAATTGTTTCCTCAATCATCTATAAGTATATAATAATGTAAGTAACTGCAATTGCGTCATTAGGTAGGTATCGATTACATGCCTATGGATAATTTGATATCGTATAAAAGCACTGAAAACAATCCTTAGAAGTTTAGTCGAAGTAAAGTAAGGCACAAATAGGTAGCTAATTAATATAATAGCTAGGACTTGTCCGTTCAATTTTAATCTGTTCTTGTTTATTGAGTCTGTCTGTGTAATGAACCATTTTTGCAGATGGAAAATCATCATCATGAGCGGAGCGTGGGGAAGTGTCAGACTTTTATCGACTAAAACCCACACATGTTCCTTCTTTTGCCCTTTATGTTCGACGGTGCCTCGTGAACGGCCTGCAACCCTGGCCGGAATGAGCCTCTGTCGAGTATAAGGTTCTCGTTCAATTTTGCAGTATGTCTGGCTCACCTCCATTTTAAACTTTGTGACTAGCAATAACACTTTGTTCAGCACTTTTGGTATACCTGTACAATAAACCTCATTTTTTTTTAATTCGGAATATTCCACATTTCATCTGCTCAAAAAGTCACGATTGTTTACACCTTGCGCATCACCAGGAAATTCCTTACCTACTTCTTCTACAATATCATCAACCAATCTTTGTTGTATACTAATCTGAACTCTGATTAGGACCAATGATTCCTGAGCGCAATTCAAAGCCAGATGCTGCAATGCAAGAAGCAGTATTTTCATCACAAGGACTTGAATAGGTCAGAAATGGTAACGTAGTGGGCTTTGTGATATTTAGGGCTTCCCATTGAATGCTTTGAAAGTTTTTGACCTTAATCATCTATAAAATATAATGTAGTTTCCACATAATGTACTGTAGTGTAGTCATACATCAGTATGACGTCAACAAATGTGATTCGATAAATACCAATGTATCGATGTCTTACACTTACTGATGACCTCTCGCCTGGCTCGCTCGTATTATCTAATATTATAACGCATTTAAACGGAATTTAAAGACTACTACTACTTGATTGAAATAAAAATGAATATTGGTATGGCTTATAATAAATACGCCTCGAAACTAGAGATATCAAACAATTTAATATATTAATTAGCTTATGGGGCGATAGGTAATTATTATTTTGGTCTCCGTGCACTCTTCTCTGCACACACGAAATTCGCTAAAAGACAATTGAAATTCAAAGCAAAATACAGGTACAAAACTGTCTGATATTCCCTTTTGATACTCTTCTGAGAATATACTAAATTCTAGCCTATGTTTTCTAGAATTATTTTAGCTATTCGTTATGATACAATTAAATACTTCTTATATACTTCTGGACACAACTAACAATATGTTCTTCTATTTAAAGTGACCAAAAGGCAAAAGCGGAGAACCAAAAAAAAACTTGGAACGTTATATACCGTTTTAAGTTTTTTTTTTGGTTCTTCCCGTAAGTATATTTATATTGAGTTTTCGATATTTAGGCACTGTAGCAAATGCCATGATCACAACAAACGTGGTCAATAGATCCCGTTTCAAGTGTTACTGATTAAGCGATTATGTTGTCAACCATCAGTTCAAAAACTTATATCAACAAAGTCCTTTACAATACAGCGATTATTAAAAATAAAAACATTATTTTAATACAACAGAAATATATTCATAATAGCACTTTATCTATCCTAGAACTGGTCGTACCTGGTAAATAGCCTCAGACGAGAACCAGTTTGCACGTTAATATAACTCGTTTACACGTTCTATAAATGGTAACTAGTTTAGAAAGATAAGGTTGTCGTTCGATAACCTGTTTTTTTTATTTTTTGTTTCAATATGCATATACATAATGCACATTGAAACAAAAAATGACAACAAACAGGTAAATATTATGAATAAATCAAAATGTAGTAAAGGCGGAAATCGTTAAATAAAATATTTGATTGATATTATTCTGACTGACTGACTGATTTTTTTTATAAAAAATTATATGTGTATTCGGTAGGTCTTAGAATCGGTCTAAATCTATTTTTCATTCCCCTAATAAATGGTAAAAGTGGAGCTAAGCAGCGGGTGAAACCGCAGGGCACAGCTATTAGGTATAGGTATATAATTACAAAGATTTCTAGACGAATAATTTCAATTGACGTATTTGCTTATAGTATTCGTGCTTCAAAAGCTAAAAAAAAAAACAAGTAAGTAACGTGTGTGTCAGAACAGGCATACATATGGGTGTATGCACACATCCTAGTTTCGATATTCTTATCCGACAGTTAAGATTTTTATACAGTTTATAATAAGAGATGACGTATCTCATGTTGACACCAAATCACTCGACAGATAACCTACAAGTGAGTACATTTCTGGACGATAGCACTCAATGAAACTGATGTGGCAAATAAAATCATTGTATTTGATATACGAGGCACTTGTAGAAGAACGTCGTGAATATTGCGGAAAATACTGAAAGTTACGAACTTGCGTGTGAGTGTGACTCATTCTAAAAAAAAAACGTGTTTTTCATTTTGCTAGTGGTACCAAACTGCCACTTAAATATTGTTTTCGACATTTTTTTGTAGCTTTTCCGGTGACTGTCATTTAAATCAAGCGTCATATCATAACAAACATGTGATGTGATGTTACAGGTTTCTGTCATTAATATTTAAATTCTCAAAATTCCTTTTCATAATTCAACCTAATCTCGCACTAAAACTATCAGCGATATTACGTACCTAATTCCATTTATTAATTACTAGCGGACACCTAGGACAAATCTTTGGTAATCGACCACAAACGAAACAAAAAAAAATAAGATTAAAAAAACAATCCTCCAAGCGGTAACTTTATCAGTAGCGAAAGAATACTCGGTCTCATTTGAAAGTCGCAGCCGTTATCAGCGCTTCGTCCTCCGGCCGAGTCAGAGGTTATCGGTGCCACCACTACTGTGATCCCATCCCCCCTTCCGTCCATCCTGGAACAGTCACTGATGCACCAGTGAACAGATAACTTCTATACAATAAACATCGTTCATTAAAACAAAAAAATAATTTTAAATCTCGAACTATTTTGTTTTGAAAGGCGTTCGATTTCAAAAAGCATAGATTAAAATACGAGTAATAATTTATCTAAAAAGGAATTATTGAATTTGCAGTGTTGCGTTGTGGTGACGTTTAATACTTGGACTCAATTAGTTGGAAATGTTAAACGGGAAGTTTTTGTTGTGCGTAGTTTTAGTTGCTGGTGAGTTACCTATATTTCAAAATTAAGTTTTAAAGTTCACAACCAATAGTTTTTTTTATATATTTATCATTTCGTTATTCCGTATATGAATAAGGAAAACGTTTGTAATTAGGTCATGTTTATATGCATCCAGCAAATGCATCTGATAGTTTTGCATTGGCATTTTACATTTGTATATATTTCACAGAAATTAGCGAGAACGTAACTCAAACATATTCAAACTTGTTGAAACAGTATTTTATTTATTTTCTCCTGAAAGCTTTCAATTCCCTAAAGATTTCTTTAGAATCAATAGTTATTATTATAAGCTTTTCAAACGCATTCTGATATCATGCCAACTATAACTACTAATCAAACGTTTAATTGAAGTTGACGACAACTTTTAACCAGGGATCAATTGAGCAATTACATCCATCATCTTTGTTTACTATGAAGCAACACAAAGACGCTGCAAGCCGAAATACTCGTGAAACATTAGACCGTTTGGCGGCTTGATCAAGGGTTATCGCCACACGCCCACCGAGGGCAGCGCACATTTATTATTAGCAGTGAGTAACCGATCATAGGGTAGACATGCGGACGACGCTGCAATCTACTGCACCCGCTACTGCGAAAATGATCTCATTTATGCTTCACAGTTTGAGGGAATTTAGTCTCCTTAATGATTCTTGGTTTGTTTCAAATAGTAATGCTAAGTTCGTTTTCCTTTCTGACAGGATCGCGTTAGTCTATTAGTTCGTCATTGATTTGGGGGTCTGTGTTTTCCAATTCGCGTATTACCGTAACGGTCGGCCGTTGTTTACTCACAACTTGGTGCTTAATTTTGCCTGACTAGACGGTGAGACGATAGTCCAGCGAAGCGAATAAATAACATTCTCTTATTTGATTGAACTTTACAAACGAATTGAACTAAGTACATAATAGGTAATTCTTCAAAAACTTTTTGAAACATAGTTTGTTTCCAATCATGTAAATTTTTACTCTGAAGTCTAGTAAGTAAATACGTTTTTGTATCTACTGTTTTGTAGCAAACCACAGACTAAGTATCATTATGACGTAATGGACCCGTTCTATGTGACACTGGAAATCATCTCTGTGTGTTTATCTATGCCCATGTGTGCGTATTGACACTAAATAGTGTTGTGCACTATGCCGGCTACTATCACTATCTGTAATTGTTTACTTTTTTGCGGTAATTAATAGTATTTACGTATACCACTAGTTATTTCAAGTTTGATCTCCAGTCCAAAGTTTTAATGCAAGTGTGAATACACGCAGTACCTAGATGAAGTTTCTATCTACACCGAAATTAATTAGATGAATATCAGTAGCTTATAACTTGTCTGGTCTTGAGTAATGAGACATTGTGCGACCCCTGGGAAGCTAGGCGCATCAAATGCTTCCGTTTCTAGTGTTCAGAATCTCAAACGTATTCGTCTGTCTAAGATAAAGGGTTTTGACGAACAGACGTGTGTCAAAACCCTTTACCTTGGGAACGCTTGGAAGTATTGAGTTGAAATATAAAACCATATACTCAAGTCTAAGGTCCCTTCGAGCTGTGAAAAGAAACAGCCGGTAATGCAGCAAATTTCTCAAAATTCCTATATTTGGTGAAGTTATAGATAATAATAATTATGGTTTTTATGAAACATAATTTAAACATATTATATCTTAAATAGTACCATATAATTATTATTCAATACTTTTCAAAATAACATGAAGAGCCGGTAACCAGGAATAGTCACATGAAATATGTAGCTTTTTCCTGTATTTTGCTAAAGATTGAATCTGTAATTCAAAAATAAAAATAAATCAACAAGGGGTTTCCTATCTGGGGTTGCTGGTTGTCCGGCGCTGCGGGTTGTTCGAAAGAGATACCGCGGCGCCAGAAGAGCCCAGAGAGAAGTTATTTGTATACGCAAAAAAGCGGGCTCTACAGTTCTTAGTCGAGTTCAACGACTTCTCACGCTTAGATAGAATTAATTATTGGCAAAATATTTTCGGCATGATCTACTTTTCTCTTCTAACAACATTTTCAATTGACCATAGCTCTGGTCTCCGACTAATGTGGAACTTGTCGCAATAGTATGAATTGTATCACTTGTTATTTAGCTCTGATTTGAGATATAATATATTTCAATATTTTGAGGCCCCAGCACGAGCGCGCGGTGTAAACGTAACGTAAAGATGTCGATTATAAGATTAAAAACTATTATAAACACCGACACCAACAAATTATATCCACCAACAAGCCCAATTGCTATAATATATGACAATCCTAATTTGTTTTTAACAAATCCATGTTTTCCGCCAAAACTATAACTTTCAAAAAATACCTAACCATAACACAAAACTATATCGTAATACCACCAACAACTAAATAATTCATATTTTTTTCGAGATAAACTTGTATGAGTTGTATGGAATCACAAACACGGTGGATCCTAGTGATATCACTATCTTGTGAGACACTCAATAGATTAGAGGGAGAACTATGTAGAAGGTTAGAAAAAACATTAAATATTATTATCAAAACATATGATCTTAAATGATAAATCAGATGTTCCTGTGCCTACGGCGTAAGCAGGTGCTACGAGTGCTACGAGAAAATCGTAGGCGGGCATGACCATAACCCTTTAGGATTGCGCCTCGGCTATAAGCGCCGAATCGATTTTTTCCATGCTATCCTGTAGCTCAGATCCGGCATTTGCTAAAACGAGAAATCTATCGTGAGGGCTATCGCATTCGGCAGCATCAACGATGTGGTCGCTCTTAAAAGCCCTACAAACAGACCAGTAGGCCTACTATGACATCTTAAAGCAGAACTTATTCTACAGAGCGAAAGAGATGGTGCTAGACACCCTGTATAGCTCTGTCCCTTTCCCTCAGCGGAATAAGTTCTGCTTTCTAGTTTCGGTTTCTTACTTTCTAGTTTCGGAGATATTTAGGGTCGAAGTGCCAACTTTTTCACATGTTTATCTAGTACCCTTGTACTATATAATGCATTCACCAGCACAATGGTTTAAATACGTAAAATTGAAGTTGTACTGTAAAACAAGCTGTTTCGCGGTTACAACGAAAACCGACTCCAAAATAGTTGGGAAAAGTGTAGCAGATAATGATAAATGACGTCGGATATAACCCTTATCTAATCTTGATTTGAAATTTACTTTGTTTTTACTTTCCAAGGCTCTTTTATGGGAAAAGCTCTTTAATAAACACAAACAAAGTTATCATAATATTACCTATGACCTTTGTAATAAGTAGGTAATACACACAATATAATTATGTCATCATTAGAATAATATCAATTAATTATATTAATACATCCGCTAACCCAGTTTTACCTCAACATGCTTAGGTATTAACAAATCAATAAGTCACTTTATGATCCATCTGATACTACTTTTTGGTCGAAACTTTATCGATAGATACTTGTCAGCAAAACAGTTACCGAGACTTGTCAGAAACAGTTAATTTTTGACTTAAAAATGTTTTTTTTTTTCGTATAGAGTTTAAATAATTTGATAGCAAACAAGCAGTTCATTAAATAAATTAAATTTGAGTAGAAGACGTCCACCGGTTCTTAAGAAAATAACCAACTATATCTGAAGAGTTTGGTTACTCATCTCTGTTTGACTGTAAATAAACCCACGTCACAAGCCATACAAATTGAAGAACACTGGGAAATTCTGAAGGCGACCAAGCTTAACCACATATTAAACGCGCAGTAGTATTCACAATGAGTCACCGAGGAAGTGCCTCTATCTAGATCAGTTAATCAGTAACCCTTTCTGGAAACCGAACCGACACAAAACGATAAAAAAATCATAGTCATTACTCCATCCTGGGTCAACTACGCAGTTTATGTACGCAGTTAACTTTGATACGTGGTTATGCAAGTGTTTTATCTACCATGTTACGGATGGCTTCAGATTTTTGATAAGTTCGTCACAAATGGGCCATCGGGATGGGTATGAAGTAAGGTCGTATCTTCGTATGATGCTTCCCCTTCGTAAGAGATACAGATTTTTTAAACTAGGTTGTTGTATTACAGTGTTAAGTACCTCAACAAGAAATCACTTCTCATCTTTGAATCTACACATTTTTTCTAAAATAAATAAAGGAATATTTCATTCATTTGTTTAATGAGAACCTTAACCTCTATTTGATCAAGGTCGATTCGATAGTGCTCTCATTTGTCAATTCGATGATTAATTGGAGTGTCGCAAAGACATCACAAATAACACACTTGAAGTTAGCTTTTGATTAATCATGAAAGTGCATTATGGTTCAAGGCAGATTTCATAGCAAGTAGAAGATAAAGATGAAGTAGTAAAACTTGGTAATTAACCCAGAGATAATCATTAGCACTGCAATTCAAAAACGCAACGTGTTGATATAGCAGTTAACAATATTGATAACGTAGAAGTCATTACACATTTGCAGCTGTGCAAGCAAAAATGAATTACCAGAGATTGTTCAAGAAGTTTGTTTATTGTATTAACTAATTTGTACAAATAAACAGAGTCCTAACATGTTTATTTCACAAATGTGAGTCAATGAGAAGGGGCGTGTACATCTCATTGTTTACAAAGTGTAGCGAGCCGATAGGGCTTTACAAATGCGTAATATGGATGAGATCACAGGAAAAGTTTAGGAAAATAAATAACACTGATTAGATTGAAGGGTCAAATGATATGTCAAAGAGTAATGAAGAACAACTGTTGAAAACAATAATGGAATAAAACAAGAAACAATTAAGCTACATTATGTCCCCATTAATTTTATTATCTTTTGTTAAGCAGCTATCTCGAGTGCGGTGAGCCGCATTGTTATGATGGAGATTTGCGTTCAGGTTCGGTTGCGGGTCAAATTATTATTTGATTCTGATAGAACTGATAGTGGTTGTTTATGCCGTTCCTTCGAACTAATGTTGATGTTCACTGCTTAAATTTGAATCACCTTGAAACTTCTATTAATATCGCTTTAAAAATATCAACAGCTCAGGGCTACACTTTTTAGCTAAGAACGATTATAATTCATAAGAACCTTCCACACCGAAACACTACAACCCTTAAACATTCTTTCCATTTAACTAGTCTATAACGCCCTACTGCTTTTGGTAAGCGCATTCCTCAAATCCGTCATAATATTATTTCCATATTTTTTTACCGCCATAGTTTTTCACTTGACTTGATTCTTCTCATCTTATAAATTCGTAGGCAATCCTAGTAACCAAAAAATATTTTCTATTACAGCATGGAACGAAGTACAACCAGCCAGTCTGCCCTTCATGATGCGGGAGAGCGGCATCGCTGACGCAAATGAGATCGGGGAAGCTCCAGACATGATGATTCCACACGAGATCATGAGGGCACGAGTGAGGGAGGGTGTTCCTCCCCCGCTATGTGCTGGTAGATGTGCGTCGCCGTCTGCAGGACCAGTGTGTGCCTTCGATGCTACGGGAACCGCCAGGACGTTTGAAACGCTATGCGAGCTGGAAGCGGTGTCGTGTCGCGAGAGCACGTGTAAGTTTGGCCTTTATCGAATGATTTTAACATTATCATTGACTGTCGTTTTTTGTCCTTGGAAACGTGGTTATCCACAGAAAAAATCATTCGATGACGTGGTAAACGATCTGGTGAGATTCATTCAAAATCGGGACAATCATCAGGCATGTCGTGGCAGTTTCTGACAAACATACAAATTGAAAAAAATAAAAACGTTTATTAGACTTTTGATGGTAGGTAATCCTAAAGTCTAATAAACGTTTTTATTTTTGTCGAAGACAAAGATATGATTCACTCATACCGACAATTTTTTTTTCTTTAGCCACTCACTAATAGTTTGAGCCCTATAATATTATTTTCCAAAATAATATTATATAACTTGTTAGTTATTTCATGCACTGTCTCTATGCTATTTTCTTTCACAAGCTGTTCAGCGTCAAGTGACGATCTCAATTTATCTCATTCCAGATTATGCTATTACAAGTCTGGGAGAATGCTGATAAGACGACAGGACACGCAAAGTGCATTGGTTCTCACATAAGTGTAAGCATTACGTACCGCACTGCCTGAGGACGGTCGCCATTATACGTTCAAGTATGCGTATTAACTATAGTCAGCATAGCGTAAGTATCTCTATTCAGAAGTATAAAGAATTTGGCACAGATCTTTGATATTTCTAAAAAAAATACTTACACTTAATAGTAGTTTATAAGACGTTATAATATTTTCTGGGCACCATTGCTTTGTATGGATTATGAATTTCATTTTGAGAAACTTATATCATTAACCTATTAGTGTTCTTAAAGTAATACAGTGGAATTGACAAAGTATTCTGTGTAAATTCACTGGACTAAAAACCTTGTCACAAAAAATAATGTGACGTCACCAATGACCTCAACAAAAAAATTCTTGGATCTTCTTTCATGTGTTGATATGGTTATATTGTAGGTAGTAAGAAGTTGGTAGGTAGTACTCAATTTTATGTTGCCTATCCTATAGGCCTCAGCTTTGCGGGTCTGGTTTCCACGCAATGTTTTTCTTCACTGTTGCTCGATCTTGCGTATTGCACGTAATACATCCTAAACGTCAAAAGTGCGTGTCATTGGTTTGAACGCGAGAATTATGAGTCCGATTGTCACAGCATTAGGCTATCACTGCTAATAGAATAATGTACTGATTCTTATTAAAAGTTTGTGTCTCCATGTATTTCTCGAGGTATATTTCCAATCATGTTTACAAAAATACCGCCCTGAATGTAATATTCGTCGTCGTATTGTAAAAGTCGTTTTGATAAACATCATCCATGATGTCATTGTATTTTTTTTAATAATTCAGGTAGTATAATGCTTACGCTGTAAAATTAAGTTCTTGTATAGTAATAACAATTTACTTTAAATATAGTTAATAAGAGAGAATAGAGAGTAGTTTATAAACTATACAAACACACACCAGGACTTCTGCCTAACCACTTTTGCATTACAGGCGTAATGTTATGTGATGTGAAGTATGATAAAGTTTGGTGGCCAAAGCAGATTTTATCGCAGAATTTCTACTTGTTTTACATTTCCTCACATTTGTCTTACATTTTCCTAGTGAAAATTGGATATGAATGCAAAATAAAATTCATGGATACATGAGTTGGAGTCTAATAGTGTTTTCTAATCTCTGAAATATCATTAAAGACTTTTTTTCAGTAGTCATAAAACTTTAAGCGGACGGTCAAAAAAACACCTCCGACTGTAGGAAAGAAAACAGTTTTTATTGTTACCTGTGGCAACATCGCAATAAATAATAGCGCACATTGCGCAAATGAGAAAAAACCCACATGTAAAATACATGTCGAACCTAAGCGTAGAGCAATAAGATCCAGTTTTCACGTGTCGAAGTGTATTGATAAACGTAGGAATTTTTCACTGAATTACTCGGCTTCAGATGCAATGACAAAGTTTCCTCACTTGAATCTCATTGTATTATTTTTATTAAAGCCATAAGTATGTAGCAATGTGTGTTGACCATAGGAAATCACGCCTTAGCGCAATTTATGAATTGTGATCCTTTCAAATTAAATATATGAAATCAAATGAAAATATAAAAATCAAATTATATATAACATTGTTTTGAGCTTTCACGGCTTATAACTATATTGAAACTAAATATAATACATATTTAAAGATCTTCGGGAGCGACAAAATTCATCTTTATAATAAAGATTTTCTGCAACAAACGCCAACTAATAAATTGTATTTGGAGATTAATATTCGATACTTATTTTATTACTATTTAGATTTAAGACTTTGGTCAAAAAGTTCCTAAAATTCAAAATTACTCTTATTTCATTAAGAAAATTTTACTAGTTTGTAATTAGTTTTAAAATTAACGCCAAAGCCATGTTCAAACAAATATTTTAATAATGATTGTAATTGTAAGATTATTGTTTAAGTCAATATTTTTATTTATTGTACAAAGTACGGATTATCTTCTATCAATCGTGATGTTGTCATTATAACAAATGGAATTTAGATTCAATAAATATTTTACAATATAATGTTTTATTCATTTCATTTAGTCATAAATGGTTTATTTTTAAGTATCAAAATCAACGAATCAAGCAAAAGTCACAAATTTCCGGAAGTTAACATAATTTCGGTCTTTTAGTGTTTTTTGGAAGTCGTTTTTTTTTGCAAAACATTTGTTTTTTACCTCGCTCTTTCCCACTTCCAATCAACGGTGTTCCCCTCTTCCCTGTTTGTGGGTAAACGTTTCTGATAAACGCATTGGCGACGCCAGACTTCTGGGTATCCTCGCGTGACACCTGTGGCTTAACGATCCCGATGCCCCAAACAAAAACGAAGAAGAAAGGAACATTGACGCACAAACTATGTTCTAACCGTGTAGGCATTACACTTTAGTAGGAAAAAGCCAACTAATTTTTTTTTTAATTTGAACAGTTACGAATTTGAGCTGTCAACTTACTAAAATTCAAAAGCGATTTTCTGATACTGTATTGATTAACGATTTACGTTTTCACAAACACTACATATTATGGAAACCATTTTTTTTGTTTTTCAAGAGGACGTTTTATTGTACACGTGGTAACGTTTGGTACCCTGTACAATCATAACATCCCACTTAAACCTAACAGTATTGAAAGCATCAGCAAGTCCAATATTTTTATCGGCGATTCGGCTGTTCAGCTTGGTACTCAATCCGCTACGCTGCATCGTTTTTTTTACAAACCACGAGTTTGTACTTCTTAGACTCTGTCATAGGCCAAGTTTGAGCACTGTAGTTCATTAAGGAACGAAGCATAGCATCAAGACTCAACAAATTTGACTGATTTCCTTTGTTATGTTCGTAATAATTACGATACAAATTTTGTATTGACAATTATTGTCAATACAAAATTTGTATGAAAAAAAACGACGGATCGCAAATTGGGAATAAAAATAGATCACTTTTTATAAAGTTTACATATTGTTGGAAAACATCATCTCTCTCCAACTCTTCAAGTAGGGTCCGTAACAGCAGCATTTGCCGATCAACTTGGTGATCTAGGCATTCAAAACAGTCCAGAGTATAACCTATGATACCTAATATATACAATTCTCGTGTCACAGTTTTCGTTCCCACACTCCTCCAAAACGGCTGGACCGATTTAAACGAAATTTTGTGTATATATCGGGTAGGTCTGAGAATCGGCCAACATCTATTTTTCATACCCCTAAGTGAGCAGCGGGTGAAACCGCTGGGCACAACTAGTCTAATATATAAAATTCTCGTGTCACAGTTTTCGTTCCCATACTCCTCCGAAACAGTTGGACCGATTTAAACGAAACTTTGTGTACATATCGGGTAGGTCTGAGAATCGGTCAACATCTATTTTTCATACCCCTAAGTGAGCAGCGGGTGAAACCGCTGGGCACAGCTAGTAATATATATATTCTAGCTCTTTTAATGTGAACGATACGCGACTAACAAACATCCCTACAGGCGACATGCAGTCTATCTCATACAAGTGGGTCACTTTGTCCGCCCTATTGGCTCCTGATCTAGGCGATGTCAGAAGTGAAGTAAATACCAGATAAACATCGAATGTTATCCGGAACGTTTGTGATATCATTTGTTTTTTGTTATTGGCACGTTTTGTTTTGTCATGTGACTGCATGAGGTTTGCATACGATAGCGGGGAAGATGTTGTTTTTGTTTTAGTACTTTGTATTTAGTTGTTAATTTCTACCTACTTTACGTTTATCTGTGACCTGGAAAATTATTCAATTAAACAATGTTATATTAGGTATATTGGGATCGGCTGTGTTATAATAATGTGTAATAATGTATATATTTGAGTAAATGTTAACTAATATAAATAAAATCGTTGAGACTATCAATTCAGATAGCGATACATATCCATGCAGTGGATGTAACATCAGCCTTTTCAGCAGAACCAAAATAGGATAATAATTTGAATGACGTTCAAATTCTTAAAATGGTTACAGATGCAGTTAATATTGCGAATTGTCACTTTGTCACCATTTTACGATTGGTATCGTCCGACTTATTGTATATTTTTTTATATCCTACTAATATTATAAATGCGAATGTTTGTGAGGATGTATGGATGTTTAGTACTCCATCACGTCGAAAACAGCTGAACGGATCTTGATGAAATTTGGCACAGAGGTAGATTATGGTCTGGAGTAACACATAGGATACGTTTTCTCGATATCAGGCGGGCGAAGCCGCGGGCGCCAGCCAGTACTTCATATTACGAGTAATAACTTATTATGATTCTGCTTTAAGCGGCCATTTAAGACCCCTTTTTTTAGAGTGGGAAATCACCCAATGACTTCCCCCGCTCTGGGCGGAGCGGGGAGCATGTCAGACTTGTATTGACTAAAACCCACCCATGTTCCTACTATTGCCCTTTACGTTCCGGGGCCGCGGTATCTCTTTCGAACAACCCGCAACCCCGGCAGGCGGAGGCTCTGACAAATCCCTCTGCTTTGCTGACATCTCTTTGAGGCGCGCGTGAAACACGAACGCGCCGTCGACACGGCATTTAAGACCCCTTGATATATAATGTGTAAAATAACTCTGATTGTTATATTTTCACGACTAAACGGTTAATCGGATCGTTATAAAAGGCAAGAAGATAGTTTTCAACTTGGAAAAGGATTTAGGCTGTATATTATTACGCTAATAACTTAGGAGTATGAGCAATGTTGCGTTATGTCCATATTTCTCAACAGTTACAACTGTTAAATGCAAACTAAAATTAGAATTAGGAACGTTCTTACTAAAAATAACCTAACTTAAAGGAGAAATATTTCTAAATGATCAGTGATGGATAATCACTAGTCACTAGTCCACTCCCTTTCACAGGGAGGAGTCCTATGTCCCAGCGGGACACAGGACATGCTCATCAACATCTGCTTAGCCTTTTATCAACTATGTCGAGGTCGGCTTCCAGTCTTACCGGATTCAGTTTACATGGAGCGACTGCCTATCAGACCTCCACAACCCAGTTACATAGTGGGTAATACGATACTCCTCGATACTAGTTGTCAGTGTAGCAGTGGTACCTATAATTTATTAGCTGATTATAATATATTGACTTGCCATTCTTCACAAACAACTTGCCAATACATATATTCAAGGGGTAAAATAATTCTACAAAGCACAGTAAAACTCAAACCCAAAAGTATTCTACAAAAGCGTCTCCAGGGAACGTAGAACGAGGACGTGTTCTAATTTTGAAAGCAGAAACCCGGTTTTTAAATTCTATACACGGTCAGTATTATGGAACGGGGTCTCTAAGACGAGCCAGCACTCCACTAACTCAAAGGCGCTTCCGCTGTAAGGAGGCTAGGAAAATAAAGCGACACTGCGTTTTAAAGTGCTTGGCGCTTCTCATCCTTTTAAAGACGTACACACGGCGACACATCAAGCTTGTATGGCTTGATGTGTTGTACAAATTACAACATGGCCTCGCTTTTTTATTTTTTGTTGCAAATGGGAAATTATCAAATAACTTCCCCGGATCTGGGCCGACCGGGGAGGAGTGTCAGAGTTTTACTGACTAAAAACCCACCCATATTCTTTCTAGTGACTTTTATGTACTGAGGCCGCGGTTTCTCTTTCGAACAACGCGCAACCCTGGCTTTTGTGTTTGCCGTACAATGAGAGATCCGTATAAACTAGTTTTGTATAGCTTCTTTGGACGCCTTGCGCACCGTTGTTTAGAAGATCAGCATAGTTCATAGTTATATAAAACACTAGCTGTTCTCCGCGGTTTCACCCACGCTGCTCAGCACCTGTTGGTCGTAGCGCGATGTTATATAGACTATAGCCTTCCTCAAGAAATGGACTATCCAACACTAAAAGAATTATCCAATTCCAACCAGTAGTCCCTGAGATTAGCGCGTTCAAACAAACAAACAAACAAACTCTTCAGCTTTATAATATTAGTATAGATATAGTTCGAAAAGCTTAGTAAGTAGACTCACATTGTCATAAAGAAATCGATATTTTTAATATAACAGTAGTGTTTGTTACACGTGCCGTGCCGGCGTCGGTTAATCAAAAACAATAACCTTGAACAATAAACTAGAATAATTACTAAGTTTCGTGTAACAACCAAAAGTTATCAAGATAATCATCATCTGCCTAGTCTATTCTCAACTATAATAACAATTATTTTTTTCCTACAAAATACCATTACAATATACAAATTATGCTACAAAATATTGGAGACTACCTTCCAAACGCGACTTTATCCGCGTGGCATAGTTACTTTGGGCTAAAGCTAACTTTAACCCCCGTGATGTTCGAAAAAAATGTATCTTTCTCTCCCCTTTTCTTCCCTCTTTCTCCCCCTTTTCTCATTTTCAAAAAAATTGTCCATCCCCGTCTCCAGAGTCCCAACTATCTCCGACCCAAAAAAAATCATCGAAATCGGTTTGTCAATTTAGGCGTGGAGACGTAACAAACAAACTTTCTTTCGCTTTTATAATATTAGTAGATATACACACTTACACAGGTTTGCGGGAGTCACGAATCCAAACTAGGATACCCTGTGCTATGGACTCCTGGCACTACTACTATATTGGGGTCAGCTTCCAGTCTAACCGGATGCAGATAAATGCCAGTATTTTACATGGAGCGACTGCCTATCTGACCTCCACAACCCAGTTAGTACTAGATAATGCAAGACTTGTTGTCAGACGGGCCAATGTCTACCTGTACCAACTAAAAATGATAAAGATAATATTTGAGGTTATTCTGGCCCTTAAAGTCATCATCGTGACTTCTTTAGATTCGTTTAGGCATTTTTCTTCCATACATTAGTATGGTGGCTTATTCGGATTTTTTTTACATTTTCTCAGACTTGCTTCGCTTTTTTTTTGTTTTGTAAATGTTGCCCCACCCTAGGATTTTCTCCTGTATCGTGGAAGCGTTTGCAAACATTTAAACTCACATACATAAACAACCGGACCCGAAACAACTACTTGTAGTTCATACAAATATTTGTGCCGTGCGGGGACCGAACCCGCGACACGCAGCGCAGCAGTCAATCGCTCAGCCTCTGCGCCAACTGTGCTGTCAGGCTTTGCTTGTACTATAATAAGGGGAAGTAATATAACTCCGTCTTTAAAATCAAACGATTTAAATTATTTAAAATTACATGATTTAATACACAATAAAATATAAAGTGATAACACATATATAAAGTGATAACACATATATAATTTGACAATGCTTAGTAAAACTCTACTTTAATCACAGCTTCTTTGATGTTAGTTGATAAGCTTACAACAATTTTGTATCCTTTAAAAAATGCAGCCATCAAAAGCGTTTAAAATTAAAGAGGCCATAGTTCCTGGCTTAAGATAGACGGATGCCGTCGGAGCCAGCACACTCGCCTTTGCTGATCTTGTGGAGGGCTGAAAAAAAAACAGTTTTATCCACACTAATATTATAAAGGCAAACACAGACACAACACAGACACATGTCTGTGTGTGTGTTACTCCTTAATGGATATAGAGAAAATTTGGTATGAAGATACGCTGAATTAACACATTACTTTAAATCTCTAGGTATTAGCGGGTGAAACAGCCCTGTTCCACCCGCTAATACCTAGAGGCGTATGCGTCCATAACTCCGTAACAAGTGCATCAAAGAAGTTTTGCGAGTACTCTAAATGAAAAAACCTAATATCTAATAGCCAGTTAACGAATCCAGAACCTTTGCCAAGCCGTCGTGGTGGCTACCGCTATGTTTAATCTATTAATACTTTGAGTGTGTGCACAAATACATACATAATTATGGTCGAATGGTCAATATTTGGAAAACTAAGCAAACTTTCAATATAGCTGAATTACAGTATACCAATGATGTATGGTAGTGGTGTGTTCAACTGTTCAGGGTTGTAATTCAGGGCTGACACAATTAAGATTAATTTCGATGCGTGAAGAAGAGAATTTATACTTATCATTTTATTTGAAATGATACAATATACGAGTATTCTACATGGAGCGACTGCCTATTTGACCTCCACAACCCAGATACTACAGATATACATAACCAGATACTATCTGGGTTGTGGAGGTCAAATAGGCGGTCAGTCGATCTTACCAATATTTAGACACGAGCTTTGTCGTTGATCTGCTAAAATTCAGCCTAGTTCTATTCGTTATTATTCTTTTGTAGAGCAGTTTCGGATTCCTTATTAATGATTCAAAAATGGAACTGCAAATTGATACAATTACTGGTATTCAACGTAGATTTCATATATCAAGCGACCTCTATAGTTTCATAGCAAAACAGCATGACTCACGATCCGGTCGAGGCGTCAAGAATAATCACAATAGCAGCCCCGCCATTACCACGGTTACATGACGCGTCACACCTTGTTGCTCGCACAGGCTCCATAACAACTATATTGCAAACTATTTCATACAACTTCAATAGGCTTTTATTCGCCATCGAATTCTGAAACCCTTTGTTACTAAACCTATCTCGTTGTTATGGAGTTTTTGGTACATTTTGCAACATCACGTACCGTCCAGTCGCTTTTGTTGGTAAAATTATGATTGCATTGTATAACTTCGTTGGACAACAAACTTCGATGTGTGTTTTTATTTTTAGACTACATCGATATTTTAATTTGTTAACAGCTCCGCATGTCAAGTTGTTATTGATTGTTGTTTTATTAAACAATGAAAGTTATATACGGATGATCAGATATCGAATTTAAACCTTCATAAACTAATTTATCTTCTCGACCCATAAAGGGACAAACAAGGTTTCTCTTCTTATGTAATTTCGAAGTCGCCAATCAGCAACCGGTTAAGCATGTGCAAGAATAGCAATGACACCTTTTGTATTGTTGAAAAAAACGGAACCCTTATATGTATATAGAATCACATTGAGATTGTGTACCTATACAATGTTTTAAGTGTGTAAGATGGACTTCTGTCGTAAAACGTGAGTTTTCATCCGAAAACAAAAATATAACGTTTTCCAGCAATATTTTTTGCGTAGAATTACTTAGTTAGATGTTCTGTAAATCTAACTAAGCAAGTCTAATTCATAGTTGACGGTTTTGTGAAGGGCCGATTTACACCCTGTTTGTAGCCGAAATAAGTATAAATAATATGTATAATTAAAGGCCGTGAAAGTATGAAAGAGTGACCCTATAAGGGTTTAAAAAAGCACCAAGTTTCTATTTTTGTAATACAGGTGGTGAAGAGATTTTAAACTTGACATGTACTCATTTAAGTCACTTTAAAGTTCAACTTAATTAGTTGACATTTCAACAAGTAATTTCCAGGACATTGATCATACCCACGCTTTAAAACTATAGGTAAACTTTGATAATAGTGCTAACGACTAAAATAATAATGGAAGACTTATAAAACAACAGGATCTTAGTCAGAAGTACGTAGGTGTAACAATTCAACAACCAATTCAATGTTAATAGTATTAAAACGTTTCTGACTCACGAATGAGAGATTGTATCACATCGTCTACAAAATTGTATTGTAGCATAACTTTACAAGGAAAACTTATGAGCTTCCAGGCACGTAAATTAATGTTTTTCAACATTTTAAATTAGTTTTGTATTCTACCTTGAACTGGGATCGTCAATTTTGCGGCAAAGACTGAAATAATGATGGATTTTATTATGGTTTGGACCTATTTCCTGATGTTTGATGAGTTCTAGGGTGGATGCCGCTACATTAATAACAACAACATTACACACAAACAACATTTATAACAAAATTGTTCTAAGACTCGTAGCAGAATAGATCTTTATTAACTTATGCTGACTGAGACTTGAATGTTCCTAAATATGTTCAGGAAAGTCCGTATGTATACAATGTCTATTCAATTATAGTCCGTTTTACCATCGAATGCCGAAATATATATTTTGGTGTCGCCATAACGACTGGTCCATTTAGCGATTACTATCACAGTGTTTCTCATTTCTTCAACGGTATAATCACAATTAACATACCTATGCTTTATATTCTTTGCAATCGCATACGTTTTTGACTATTTCGTCAACATTAACACTGGTGGAATGCAAAGAGAAGGCACGTACCTAAAGCCCTAAGCTACACTTTTATCGGTTCACCTTCTGGCAGGATGATCTTTGTGACCACAATACTCACTATCATGGTGCTCGCAGTTGTAATTGTTCATGACGCACTCATTGCCGAAAGACTTCGGCTTCTCTCCCTGCTTGCCAGCGCAGACGGGCTCCAGAGCCACGGAGCTGCAGTCGTGCATGCAAGCCTTCTTACGGGCCGCCTCCGCCTTGACCTGCTTCAGGTCAGGTTTATCTGGACGGCAGGTTACCGCCACGATCACCAGTGCTGGAAATTGATGGAGTAGAACAGTCAGTAATGCTTGTTTTATGTGCCATCTCCACAAACGAGAGCAAACGAAAGTATTTTTGTATGTTTGTTACGCGATTTCTCCGCCAGTTTTAGGCTAGTTTTTTATTTATTTATTATAATTGAAAGGGTATACTCCCGAGGTGGTTCTATATCAATTTTATCTGTATTTTTTTAGTTATCTTCTACAATACAATTTTTTTTCGTTATTTGATGCGGATGATACTTATGCTTATATGAATCATTAAGTAGCAATGGAAAATGAATACTTGATAAGAATTTATTTATTTATTTATTTTTATTTATTTATTTATAACAACGCTGCTAACTTTACAGGAAATAATCCTAATGCGGTAGCGTGGTCCTTAATTAAACTAACTTATAATATAATTATAACTATCCTAAATAACATAACACATACAACATTGTTTTTGTGAATTTGATTTGTGTGAGATACCATCATACAACAACAAAAAGGCTGAAATAAAATCGCATGTAAAAAGGCGATGAAGCAAACAAGTCACCGACTTCCGGGAGAAAACTTATTTCCCATTTTTAGTGTTTTTTCGAAGTCGGGTTTTTTTCTTATACATAGATATGAATCAATCAACAACAACATCAAATAATATCAATTTATAAGAACTATATATGCGAACCTGATCAAAACCCCATGGGGCGACGGTCTCATGGGGTTTTGGATCAGGTTATTTTATGGTGATGAGATTGCGTGGCAGTTCCAACACTATCCTGCAACCGATAGCCGGGCAGACAGCCATAGTGTGGGGACTAGCACATCGTACCCGTATTAACAGTCCCACGGCTGGGATACATGTCTTCTCTGAGAAAGAGACATTACCATGCAAGCCCAGTGTCTGTTGTTAGACATAGTGTTAGGATAAACAAATGTAAGCCATAGTTAGACGAGAATAAAATGTAAATTAGACTACCTAATAGTAGTTGTGACTCTTGAAAGACAGGAGGAAAATAACTTATATGATACAAGATTTCATTCAACAAAATTAATGTGTTGATTCTTGTAGTTCATAACATTGAGGAAAATGCCTTAAAATAAAAGAACTCAACTATATATTTAAAACGACAAATATTGCATTAACAAAAAAACCTGTTAATTAAGATTCAAAGAAGGATGCGAGGTTGAATATATTAATAATTGCGTTACCGCTTTATTCGTAAAAACTGTTTGCAAACACTTTACACGTATGGAATGATAAAATAATAGGTATACTTTTAGAAATATAATGACTCATGACCTTAGTTAAGCTTTTGTTAAACTACAATCTTTATATCATATATGTACCTATTTCAAATTGTTGAGTCGCTACTCGCTGTGTTTGTTGCCTCAACTCTTACGAAACGGCTCGACCTATATGTATGAAATTTTGTGTGCAGATCTGGTTGGTCCGAGAATCGGCCAACATCTATTTTTCATACCCCTAAGTGATAAGGGAGACCTGCGTAGCGCGTGAATTCGGTGAGCACAGCTAGTATATTTAAGAGTAAATCATTTTCACCGTCATTACAAAATCTCAGAAACTACAAGTGCTAGAAGTCTTAAATTTTGCATGGGGTATTCTTTTAAGAGGATTTTGCAAAATTCAACCCCTAAAGGGTAAACAAAGTGGCAAAGTTTATATGAGGGAATTCTTTGGCTAGATTGACTTGAAGGCATCTAAGGCATTCTTTCACAAAGCAGAGGGGCTTGCCAGAGCCTCCGCCTGCCGGGGTTGCGGGTTGTTCGAAAGAGATACCGCGGCTTCGGAACGTAAAGGGCAACAGAAGGAACATGGGTGGGTTTTAGTCAGTACAAGTCTGACATGCCCCCCCCCCCCCGCTCCGCCCAGAGCGGGGGAAGTCATTGGATGATTTCCCACCCGAAAAAAAAAAGGCATTCTTTCACGAATAAACTATTTAGCATCACGCTACAACACTAAGGAGCTGAGCAGCGGATGAAACCGTTGGGAACTCATACGCCACAGAGGTGCGTTTGATGAAGAATCTTCTTCTTTTTGTCTCCCTAGTATAAAATATTAAAAAAAATCTTTAAAGTGTATTTCATTTTCCAATTAACCTGTGTTCCTGTATGGAAAGTAGCCTTCTTCTTCTGATAAACTAGCTTTAGAAACCAATTCAGATGGGTTTAGTTCAGCCTTAGTTTAAATCTATAAAAGAAGACCTTTTGCCATTGCAATACAAAGTTGTTCAAGACATTGCCAAACTACTTATATTACACTAGCTGCCGCCCCGCGGTTTCTGCTGTTAGAATATACAAATATCTGTTTATATAACATTTTTGTGTACTTATATTTAGGTTAAGACATTCTGATTTTAGTTACTATTCTCTTCCTGTTCTCACACACTATTGTCTACTTTTCTTTCTTCATATTTCCTCTCGCAGGCCTGCTGGTAGAAATTTCTTTAGAAATAAGCTGTGCCTTTGTACTCTTTGTTTTTTATGATGTTTTCCTGTGTTTTCTCTTGTGTGTACATAAATCATTAAATAAATAAATAATGAATTGTAGCTTATGTGTTATTCTGATGAAGTTTCATTAAAATCCATTCAGTAGTTTTTGCGTGAAAGAGAAACAAACATCCATACATCCACCCATCCATACAAACTCGCGTTTATTATATTAAGTAGGTACCTAAGATTTATCCATACCGTCTCCCTAACAAACCGGATGCATTTAGAGCTCATCATGTAATCAAGGCAAAGGATCATCGCAGGAGCAAAGCTGACCTTAACTAAGACCATTTAAGGTCGTAAAATGCTCATCTTGGTAATTGCAGGAAGAGGGACCACTTTGGACCAATGAACACCGGTTTTTGAATGACGTAGGACTTGTATTAAGACAAAATTTCATAGTTGCTGGGTTTAAGAAACAGGTATCATGAATTTTAATTATTTATTCTAAATATGCAAGTTCAAGGAGTTTGCATATCAATATATAAAAAAACTAATATACCTACGTGTAAGTAAAGAAATTGCGAAAAAAAAAGAAGGATTATTGAATCTAAACAAATCCTAACCTACCAATATTATAAAAGCGAAAGTGAACTTGTTTGTTTCTTTGTTTGTTACGTCTTCACGCCTCAATGGCTAAACCGATTTTGATGAATTTTGGTACAGAGACAACGGAGACGGACACAGGCTATTTTTTTAAAGTGATAAATAAGGGTGAATGAGGGAAGAAAAGGGAAAACTTAGCTTTCCTATTACAATAAATAAGGCGCACGGGCAAAAACTACAGGTAGGAAGTACCTGCAAATCAGGAAAGGGAACTGTGTTACCCCGAATTTAACGCGAACGAAGCCGCGGGAAAAAGCTAGTAAATAATATAGACGTGTCTGTAATATCAAAATATGAATGCATATTAAAGTGTATACCTATGGTTTCTTTTTTACTTTATTGTGTTATTGTTTGTCTTTCTGCTGGACCTTATGTGACGGGACCTTTACTGGTAGACAGCTGATGTAGGAGGAGGATGTAGGAGTAACTTAGGTTTCCTTCACTTTTATATAAGACAAAAAGATTAGGGTTTTATTTTTGTCAATTTAGATTTTCATGAAAGCAAAAGAAACTGTCTGAACTTGTAGACGCTACTGAAGACGCTGAGCTCGTAAACTAATTCAATTAAGATTACCATCGACATGCTTGCTACTTTCTTGTGTGGTTAGAGCCTTTTTTTAGGGTGGGAAATCATTAAATAACTTCCCCCGCTCTGGTCGGAGCGGGGGGAAGTGTCAGACTTGTACTGACTAAAAACCACCCATGTTCCTTCTACTGCCCTTTATGTTCTGGGGCCACGGTATCTCTTTCGAACCGCCGGCAACCCCGGAAAACCTGCAACCCCGGACAACCCGCAACCGGGTGGTTAGAGCCTAAGCTTGTGTTAGAATTTTTATGGCAGCTATGAGCTTCTGACTTGCCTTACACCGCACACGCTAAGAAGTTTTATAGGTATTTTCAGTTTTTTGAGTAAATCTTAACATATTAAATTCTTCTGTACGTGTGTTTGTCACCTAATAAACGGCCGGACCGATTTAGAAGAAATTAGGTGTGTATATTTCAATGGGTTCCTGAATAGTTTGCAATGAATGCACAATTGGACCAGGTAGGTGTCCCCAGTGTCGGTTTGTTTCAAATATTTTTTGCTGTAAAAGAAACAGGACAACGTTTGCCGAACAAATAATGTAAATCGCTGACGATGCAAGTTAGATTATAACAAAACAGCTCTCGTAAATTTTTTCTCTATATCGTGTTGACTCTTCTTATTTATTTTCTTGATAATTTATACCTACACAGAGAATACTGTTTTGACAAAGACCTCGCTCCGCTCTTTCATTTCTCGCGATTAAAACAGAATATTTTCCATCCTCTCAAAAATGAACCAATTAATGGTAATACAAAATTAGTTATTCAGGCAAACAAAAAACCCACTAAACAACGCCAGCAAAAAACATTAATAACAGTGATGTGAATCACCCAGGTACGTAACAAGAAAAATATGATCACTATAATGATATTTTTTAAGTTAGTAATTTCTGGAGTTTTTTTCTACTATATGTATGTTAAACATTATCTGTCTAACTCTTTCACATGTTAGGGCTGGCTTCCAGTCTAACCTGATGCAGCTGAATGACAGTATTTCTCTAAAGCGACATTTCTGGCCTCCACAATCCTGTCAGTGTCTACTGTACTAACAATAACTCTGGATAAGAATGATTGACAGACTTTCAGGACACTTTTGCTTGTAAAGACTATCAAAAACTACGACGAGATAAATTAAGACAAACAATCATCAATAAACTTACCAAAAACAAACAAAGTGGCTGCCTTCATAGTTATATAATCACAAAATCTGCGTTCTCGAGCACAAACGTGAATAACTGCCAGCAGCGAGGGCAAGCCAACCCGCTTTATATCACAGTAGTGGGGAGCCTCGCAAACTACCGTGATTGACGCAAACCTTACACTACATATCCACTACTTCATATTCTAGATCATTTCTTCCTCTCTTCAGCAAAAAACGGCAGTGGAAAGCGTATTTCAAGAGGTATCGTTTCATCTGCAGGTCAGTACGTATTATGTTGATTTCGACGCAAATAGGTATAGTTCATTGTTCCTAAGAGACAGTTATTCTTTTTATTTGTATGCGTTGATTTAATCTCCTGGTATGTCCATGTAGGTAGGCAATGGATAAAATAATGTCCATGTAAATATGATGCCATGAGGAAAACACGATCTTACGTAGATTTGAGTAGAACCTGTTAGCTATTCAGGGTAGAGTGTGCTTATTCTGTAATCATTTACCTAATCTTTGAATATATTCATATATCGTTTATTCATTTTAGTAAATAATTTAATATGGTCCGACCTACGGTGGTCATATTTTCATATTATTATTTCAGGTTCTTGAGGAAGTAATATAATATTCATTACCCGTAACATTTAAAAAGATCTTATTGAATGAAAATTAAATGTCATTTGATAAACAGTTAATGAAATTCTGAGAAACAGTTTATAATCTAAAAAAGATGTAGGTACGCTAACATTGACAATTAAGCCTGTTATTATTAATACGAGTAGCGGGACTTACAGTGATATATTTGATAACAGTAGGTAATAAGATTAATGCCTTGTACCGTAACCCAGTCTCTTTTAAATTATGAATATATAGACTCTACAAACGGATAAGTAAAATATGTCTGGAGAATAACATTAGCCAGTATGTTTTGGTACAAAAACACTATGCCTAATCAAGATCATCAGTAGCACCAGAAAAACGCGGATACAATGAAATTCCACGAAGTCCTATAGAAACAATGGCTGGGATCCCGCAAAGAAATTAATTAATCAGAAAATAAAAAAGAAAGGACAAACAAAAGAACGAAAAGGAGCTGGGCAAACAAAATTTCCACTATTTATTTAACAAAAAAGATGATGTATTTCCAAAAGCATAAGCCGGTTGCCAGTTGCTAGGATAACGTAGTTTAATTGAGGCCTTAGAGAATATTCTTTCGTTGAGGCTGACGCTGAGGAATATTTATTTACAATGTGGTACCTATCTATATTCGTTCTTTCCATATATGGTTATTTTCGTGAGATAATGATGGGCCTGTATATCATAAAACTGGAACCCTGACACAACTAGACGGAGTCTTGGCAGACCGGGGTGAAGATAACGAGAAACCTTGGATAGCTTCCTCATAAATTACTTAGAAGTAGCGCAACATCGCAAGAAGTATAAAAAAGGAGCCAAATTTTTTCCAGGAGTAGGACAGTTCAGGGTCAAAACAGATATGAGATGCAGACCACAATTACTGTGTAAGTACAATTGTGCAAAATGACATCATGGCTGCGAAAACTAAACTAACTTAGCATAGCTCTTTGCGTGCAACTGACTTCATAAACATACTTACTTTTCTTAAGTTGAATACCGAGTTGATCCAACTGATGCTGGAGCAACAGCAGATTTGGTATTTCGATGTTCTTTGTTCTTTTCTCATATATATTTTTTTTCATATTATAATATTTCAAGACCACTTCCACTGTTAACTGTGTAATTAACAATAATGTTTTAAATTGTAGCAATTCATTATTATTAATTTTGCTTTAAGTACCTACTTTCTTAATAAGTCTTCATTCGCATTCCAATTTATAAGGACTTCTAACCCAATTCGCTGAAATCTGATCTTATTTATCCTGCTTACAAAAAAATGAGTCATTGTTCCGCAGTATACTGGGTTAACGAAACTCTTTGTTCTTTAAGTTGGTAAATTACCTAAAAATAGGCCAGAATAACGCTGTTGAAATCAGATCAGCTATGTACCTTTTTTTTTCATTATATAATTAAATTAATTACTATATATATACAACCTATAAATAGACACAAACTAAAAACAAAAATATCAGCTACCTAAATAATTTAGGTAGCTGGTCTGTAACTGATTCTTCTGACAGTGCTCTTTGCTCATTCCATGGCGTCACCCTCCTGTCTCGAAGACTGTTTCCCTAGATAAGAAAGAAAATTCGTTTTCGTCTGTTCTTACACATAACACATTTACTGCAAGGTCAGGTGTAAAGTTTTTTTTTCGTACCTAAGTTAACCAGAAATAAACATAAAAACACCCTCCCCTCACCCTCCTCCTTTCAGCAGTCAAGTTTTCAGTTAATTAGAGGCTTATTCTTCTTTCTTTTAGAATGTTTTAATTATAAGTACCGTGACAGTAAGTAGTAGTCAAACAAACTTTCCGTTATTTGTCTTAAATTCTCAGTATGAGTATTTATAACTACGTCACAGAATTTTTATCAAAAATGCAACGAATTGTACCTACTTATGTTACTAAACCAACCAACGAATTGTACCTAGTTATGTTTAAAAAACCCTTTTAAAAATAAATAAATAAGTAAGTAAAATTTTGTACAGGTTGTCAAGTTGCTGTAAAAAGAAAGTAAAGTATGACAAATATTGGGTATTGAAACATGGAAACATGATTACTTATAGCGACATCTGTTGGGGAGTAGCAAAACCATGTTTAAGAGCATTCAGTGTTTAAGTTTGACAACTGTGCTGCAACTTAATTCCAAAAGATGGCGCTGTTTAACGAAAACTATCCGACTATTTTGTCATCAATATCATTCGTGGCGGTACCTACCAAAAAATACAATTACATTTTAATAACTATTCTGTGTGTCTAATCTTTGCTAACCTACCGAGGCTAGTCATAAGCACCAAAAGAATATTATCCTTTTATAGCCTTGTATCCGTGATTAATCTGTTACCCATCCTATTATTTAATTAGTCAGTAGACTGAAGCTGGCGCCATTTTATAACATGCACACTATAAATACTCGTTTGTTAAGTTGGTACTGGTAGTAACCGAGACTGGCTGCAGTCCCCACAGAGTTATTTGCTCAGGTTCTCCGGAGCTATTGAGGATCCTTCCGCTTGATAGACCCAGAACCCTTTGGTTACCTACACATCTTCCAACCTACAATTTTCGTGAGGTCCCAGGCGTAATCACTAATTGCTTAACAAGAATTAAAACAACCTTTTCATATAAACATCTTTTTTTATTCCAACTTATAACCATACATAATATACACAGTACAAAAAAAAACTTCCTAATACAGCAATAAGGACAAAAAGAAATTGTCACATACTTTGTTTAACTATCATTTTGTAACATAACCAAATTGAGAAATCTAGTAATAGGATAAACTTATCTACATGCCGTGTTGTAATGTACAATGCTTCGAGCGAATACGTTTGTTTTACTTCAATACAATAACTTAAAAGTATACAATTCTTAATATGTACTCGATGGAATTCGAATAAAAATTTACACAATACATACATATCACTATAGCTACAATTAAGCTGTAAATAACCTGAAGAGTTTTATTTGTATTTCAATTAAGGAACATAAAACATATCCACATCTCAACGATATCACCATAATCAGACTAATTTACATTGCACATACTCCGATCGCGACCGTCGGACTAAATCACATTTCGAGTACACTTACACACATAACTGGTACACAATCGACTCGGACGCTTAACAATGGCATCTTATACACGAAACGGCGCACAGCGCGTATCATACTCGCTCCCAATCTTACGTTAAATGCGGAACTTAGCAATTAATGTTACGTTCGAGGTTGAGATCAAATGCGGGAGGTCCGCTCGTCTTCACTTGGCTTCGGCGAGCGCCTCCTCCAGGCAGCACAGAGAATCTTTGACCGCGTGGTACACGATATTCTTTATCTGTAGCTTATCTTCTTTATTAGAATGCTGGCGAGACAACCGCCGGAACTGTTGCGCGAGTTCGAAACACCGCGAGACGTTCTCGGGCGAGACGAAGTCTTCGGCCACTTTGATACAGTCGAGCAGGTTTCTCACTTGATGCGGCGCTCCGGCCGGAATGAAGACGGCGTCTCCGGGACACTGCAGTATCGCGTAGCCTTCCACTCCGTACTCGCGGTACAGGCGCTCGCGCAGCGCGGCGTCGAGGTACCAAGTCTGATCGTGCACGGGGTCGTGCTGCGGCCGCGGGCGCGCACCTCGTTCCAACTCGGCTCGGACTAGGAAGTCGCGGATCTTGTCCGCATCCTTCGCGGCGTAGATGTGCCAGAGCGCGGCGGGCGGCTTGAGACGGGCGCGACGGCGACTGAGCACGTCGACGCCGGCCTCCTCGGCCGCGCGCGCCGCTTCCCGCGCTCGCTCGGGCGCGTCAGCGGGTGCGCTGGCGTGCACCATGACGTTGACAGCGTCGCTGACGTCCAGGTGCAGGTTGGTGGTGCCGCCCGCACCTCCGTACGCGGTGTACATCTTCGGCCCGAGATCTGGCCGGACGAAGCATTCCGGTAGCCTCGCGGCCAGATTCAGTTTGCCAGTGCGAGATGTGTATTCACTGAGCGGTAATGCACGCATAAGATCGTCGAATCGCGCTGGGAGAAGCTCTGCGAAGTCTTCACCCGGTGGCCAGTCTTTCAGTTTGAGCACCATGGGAGCGCCGCGTTCGTCCCGCAGTCTCTTAGCGGCCAGGTCGAACCCGTCCCAGAATTTTTTGCCGAGTTGATACGGTACAACTAAACCGGACGCACAATTCACCAAGTCGACTCTCGTTTCACCGAAGTCACGTGAGAAACTCTCAGGACTCCATAAGTCTTTATCGAGAATGGTCGATACGTCCGAGACTAGAACTGGTTGACCGCGTTTCCACTGGTCCTGTAACAACAGAAAAAACTCATTAATCAAATGGTTTAAAAGTCAATATGGCGGAAATTATTTTTTCATTTAGAGTAATGTTACAACTTTTGAAAAGTATTTATTTACCTGGAACGGTTTATAATTGCCGGGATTTATGGGGTCTGTGAGATGCAGCAGCTTGCCGTCACAGAGCCACGCATGCGGCACATCAGGGTACAGCAGCTTGGACTCCGTTAGCGTCATGATACGAATGGGCAGGTCATCGCGGCCGCGGCCACTTCTATCGTAACGCTTCACTACGTTAGACAGTGCGAAAGGTTTTACTTCGCCGTCTTCATCCTTCTTCTCGTCAACGACGCTGGAAATGACGTCATCGAGAATATCGCTTTTGCTCTTCTTTTGTTTCTTCTTAGGTTGTGTGTCGCCGCCTTCAGGCGCTGGTCTGATGAGTAGTTCTCGTAACGTGGAGAAGTTGCCTCCTTCTTCTGAGTCGGACGAGCTTGATTCTGACTTCTCGTCTTCAGCTTCAGTCTTGAGCGGTATGTCGGACAGCCAGCTGACGACGGAGCTACCAGTCTTTCCGTTTTCAGACTTGACCGGCGACGAGCCGTTGGCTGCCGCTGTTTCTTCTTTTACGTCTTCCTTTTTAACATTCTGTAAAAACAAATAGAATCATTATTACATAATATGCAATACAATTACTACTTATCAAGATGTAGGTTCTTAAAATGTTTTACTATGATTATGCTCAACAAAAGTATGCCGATTCAATTAGTCACTGACTTTTAACATTTTGTAAAAGCTGTAGTTTGATAGGTTCAGGGTTACTGTCATCATGGGCGTTTCATTATTTCTACCCTTTATTCTCCCACTGCTATGCATCTCTACTTTACTTTTTTCTCTTTCAGTTCGGGGGTGAAAAAGGTAAATATTTATCAATGGAACATTTCATCGAGTGCTGTGATATATTAGTATAATAAACGTGGTCCGCAGGCGTACCTTGCAGAGCGCCCTGTGCAGCAACCTCCGCGCGGCCGCCTTGGTGCCGGCGGACGGCGCGGGCGCCAGGCCGCAGGCGCACGCGGGCAGCGCGAAGCTGGCGCGCAGGCCGTGCGCACGCGCCGCCGCCGCGCCCAGCGCGCCGCCCGCCGCGATCTGCGTGAGCAGCAGGCGCCGCAGCGGGTGCGCGCCGCCCGACGTGCACGTCAGCCAGCTGGAACAGACGACCATTTTACTATCATGTAACTCACGGAAATTTGGTGAATGTTTACCATATTAAAAGTTAACGGAGAGACATGTTAATGTTGCTTTCGACTTACTTTTGAAAAACTGCCTAACAAAAAATTTAAAAACTCACCCAAAGGAATCTCTCTCGCCATTGCTGTTGGCATTAGAAGAGTTGTTAGTCTCTGTAGGAACGGTTGCAGTCTCGCTGCCGGATGTACGTGACTGTAAATAAAGAACGTCAACTTTAACAACAATTTTTATGCATTCATCAACTTTAAGAATCTTTCATGATTTCAATAATGTTATTTGTTATCAGTAATGATCAAAATATTTACCTTATAACAGTCTAAACAAACGACGAAGCCGCACTTTCCGCACGTCCAATGGAAGTTGAATAAGGTAGTTTCACAAACATCACACATTTCTCGCACTCCTTGCACTACTCGTTTCCAAGCTATCGTCTTATCTGAAAAGAAAAAGAAAAATATATTAATTACTAATAAAATAAATACTAATTCTCTTGTTTTCCAACAACCAGCTGTCGCTACCGATATTCGTGGAATATTATTACAAGACGAAGGATTCTATGACTGAATCACGAGCGTAGCAAGTGTATCATTTTTCAAACCTAACATTGTTGAAACTAAAAATAATTATTTCAAGGTTTAATATCAGTTTGATCTACTGAAATAATTATTTATTTTCGTTTAGATACAATAATACAAATTCAATCATTTACATTGAATGAAACATAATATCTCTATTTCACATGTCTTAAAACATATTGTGATAGCCGCCCTAACATTTTAAAGGTACTTACCATCGTTCAGGTGATGGGATTCCGCCTCCTTCTCTTGCTGTAGCAGTTCACAGAACTGGTCTCCGATCTCCCTCAGTAGGAAGCAACTCATCTCGATATCTAGCTCGGCCGCACCAGCGGATGACGACAGCCATAGCTTTTTATCATCCTGTAGACAAATAGAGACAAGTCGTTAATATTAGCAACATAACTTTGCAGTCGATAAATGAACAAGAAGGTAAAATCCAAAGACGTGAAATTTAATGATATCTCACCTCTTCGGCATCTTTATAAGGATCCGAAAATCCGGCGATAGCCAGCTGCCTATTTTTGGCGTACTTCAGTCTTCGGAAAGCGTAGAACCGGCAGAAGATGTTCGGCATGTCCTTATCGCGCTGCGCGGGTGACCAGCGGCACTCGCGGCACTTGGCCAGGCGCGGCGCCACCTCGAAGCACGGCCCGTTCTGCAGGAACGAGTCGGGCTGCACGCGCGACGCGGGCGCGGCCGGGGGCGCGCGGTTGGGCCGCTCGTCGCGCCGGCGCCCGCGCCCCCCGCCCCCGCCGCGCGCCCTGCGCCCCCGCGCGCGCCCCGCAGTACCGCGCCGACTTGATGTGCTGCCGCTGCCGCTTCCGCTACCGCCGGAATCAGAGTCTTTATCGTCACTCTCCTTATCACTCTCGCTGCCGCTCTCTGAAGCCTTCTTCCTTTTGGGCTCGTCGCCGGCCTTCCGCGGGACGGTACCCTTTTTCCGTTTCGCCTTCGGAGGCTTCCTTTTAGGGGGTGCAGCCGATTCGCGGTCGGAACTCGAGCTATCCTCTTCGGCATCGTCTACACGGCCGTTCACCTCTTTCGGCTTCCTCGGTTTCGTTGTCTTCCGCGTGCCTCGCTGAATCGATTTCGCAGCGACTGGTACTACTATATTTGAACTAGAATCGTCCGGTTCCGACACTCGGTTGATTGCCATAGGGAGAGTGATGCAAGTTCCGCCACCACCAGAACAGTCGCCTTCGCCGATCGGTGCGGTCTCGTGTCGCTGTAGCCACGCCTTTTTGCCGAGGTGTCGGACGGGTGCACCGCCGTTATCACGTGGAGATTGTGCCGATTTCCCAGGAGTGTCGCCGTCAGCTCCCGTGGATACTGGCGGCGTGGCCGGAGGTGCGGGCGGCGTGGGTGCTGTGGGAGGGGCTGCGGCTATGGGTGGCGACGCGGCCACAGGAGGTACCGGGGTGGACGGCGCCGGGCTAGCAGCGGGCGTGAGGTGCGGCGCGGGAGAGGCGCCGGCCGCGCGCTCAGGCGTGGCCACGCTGCCGTCGGCCGACGGCACGCGCACGTCGCAGGGCGGGCCGGGCGCCTGCGGAGCGGGCTCGGACCCGTGCGGCGTCCGTCCAGTGCCGGCGGCGGCCGCTATTAGCGGTTCAGGTGCGGAGGGTTCCTCGAGTCTTCGCCGCTTGGCATCAGCTTCGGGGGTATCCGACGCGCCTCGTCGCCGGGGCGAAAGCCGGTCGGGGTCGTCGCGTGCCACGCCCAGGTCGAGTGGCTGGAGCTGGCACGGGGACGAGGAGTTGGCGTCTACGACGGCCCGCTGCGGCGGGCGCGGCTCAGGAGTGCGCGAGTGCGCGGGGGGCGGGGGGCGCGTGCGCGTGGCGTAGGGCGGCGGGTATGGCACCGGAGGCTGCTGCTCCACCTTGCTGTGTGGCGGCAAGCTGGCCTGCTCCACGCCCACGGAGTAGTGCGCGGGGCCGGGCCCAGGGCCTGGAGAGTTGCACGGGGGCTTGCCGTATATGTGTGGAGGCGCGGGACTCGACACCTTGGGCTTCACGGGCTGTGCAGTCTGGTAGTAAGCCGGTGAGCGTGGGGGTGGTGGCTGGTACATCCGCCGCGCGTTCTTGTCCTGTGCCGGTAGTGCCGCGTGCGGAGACGTCTGCAGCGTGGGGTGCGGATGGGGAGGCGCGTGCGGCGAAGGGCCCGTGCGGTACGCCCGCGTCGACGGCAGGTAGTGTGGGTTGGGCTCGCTCCTAGGCTTGCTCGGGTAAGGATGCTTCTGTTCCAAGTGAATCGATTTAGGGTCGTGCTTGACTATCACAGAGTTTTTCTCTGGGACCAGCGGTGGCGGTGCCGGTAGGTGCTGGTCCTTCATTTTATCATATCGATAAGGATAATTGTAAGGGCCGAAGTTAGGTTCGCCTTTGGGAAGGGAGGGGTGTGATTGTTTATCTGCTTTGGAAGGGAGGGAGAGTCTTGCGTGTTGTTGCGCGTGATACTCCGCGGGGGAAGTGGCCGGGGGCCGGGTAGAGGGGTGCGCGGGATGCGCAGGGTGCGGGGGGTGTCCGGGCGGCGAGTAGTAGGCGCGGTCGGGCGGCGGCGCGCGCAGACGCTCGTGCTCCTGCGCAGCGCCCCGGCTCGGCGCCAGGCTGTGCAGCAGCGACCACGACATGCGCTCCCGCTGAGACAAAATAATAACATTGGTCAATATTTTCCTATGGGAAATGTGACAAACTATAAGATGACTCTATGAGAACATTTAATTATAGTTTTAACTTGTTAGTTATAGGAAAGCAATATAAAGTTTCAGGTCTCCAAAAGTCCTAACTAAGTACCTTTTGATTAGCCAGTCTGAGAGATTCCTCAAAATGCCTCGACACTAGTTTCGAGGCAGCATTCTCGTGATCCCTCCGTTCTTTTTCTTCCCTCTCCTGCTTTTCCCTCTCCCGTTCTCTTTCCCTCTCCCTTTCCCGTTCTTGTTCTATCCGTTCTCTCTCTTTTCTTTCTTTTTGTTGCTTTTCCAACATCTCTCGTTGCTCCTGTTCTCTTCTGTCTCTGTAAAAAAAAGGAAGAGATATAAGTAAATAAAAATATCATATATAATTTTAAAAAAAAACAACTTTGTACATTCAGTAACAGTGACTAGTATAAGACAAACTGTTCAGTTCACAATAATACAAGGAAGCCTTTCGATTTATATTTTATGGTATCATTCTCCGAAACTGGTATTGATAACCCAAAAAAATACCGGAACACAACAAAACATTTAAGGAACGTTGATAAATATAGTATCTCAATAAGTTTCTAAGAATCTTAGAAACTTATTTCTTTTTAATTGTACTTAATCGGTCGGTTAAAAACTTACATAATAGGTACGATTTTATGTACGTAATAACAATCATAGAGTAATGTTATGCTTTACGTTTGTTAGGTAACTTGCGTATACGCAACTTTCCCATCTGTACGTAATTTATGTGGGTCAAGGTCATTAAATTTTACTTATATAATTTACACACAATTTTGGTCACAATTTTACGTATTTTTGTTAAATAAATATTTATAATATTTTTTACTAATAATACACTACAATACACTACGTATTTAATTTATTATAAATTAAATACGTAGTGTATTGTAGTGTATTAAAACAACAACTTTTCGTTTAAAAAATTCTAATGCTAATTCTATGCCATAATCAGATTTAGTCTATGGCAAATTACTTGTCATGGCAACCAAATTGTGAGATTGCTCTTTATTACATTGCACCTAAAAGCACCCAAATAACGGTTCTAGTGTCGTAGCAAAAATAAACATTGAAAGAGTTAGGTCTATCAACAAAAAATATTGGTTCACAAAATCACAAGATTCTTTCAATTTATCAAAACAAAATAACCTATGAATACGAATTTATGAAAGTGGATGGGTATAGCCGGCCAAAGATAGGTAGACTGTGTGAAGGATGCGTATGATATGACAAGGGCGTGTCCAATGAAATCACGAATAATACAGGAGTATGAATGAAAAAGACACGCTGCGCGGAACCCAAATAAATTGGGATATCTAGAGTAATTGAAAAAAATTCAATACAATTTTTTTTAAGTTTTGTATGTCACCAATGTCTCAACATTTATTGGCTTATTGGCCTAATGGCTTGTTTACTAACATTACTGAGCTATAATTGTAATCGGATAAAGCACGAATCCGATTACGTTTACGGAAAGGTTTTAGTGGTTTCAACCTTCGACCTTTTGGGGCACGACTTACGAGTTCAAACGAAATCCTTACCTGATAAAATTACCGTAAAGAAATCAGCAGAATCTTCACGTTTTAGCTATTAGTTTATTTATATCTCATCACATTTATAGCGTGTAATCAAAAGGTTAGAACATTTGAAAAAAAAAAGCTATAGCAATCAACTTACAACATTAAAGGCGTGGTAATTCTAGATACTCATCATTTTCCTGCCCTTGTCCCATTCTATTTGGGGTCGGCGCAACACATTATTTGTTCTTCCAATCTCCCCTATCAGACGTCACGGCATCATTTACTCCTTTCTCCTTCATATCATTCCTTACACAATCCATCCATCCATGGTAATTCTAGACCCTATCACAAAAATTCTTTCATTCACATATTATTTTCATTCATAATATTTCTAATTTATTTCCCTTAATCACAGGTTTTTGGCAACTTTAGAAATAAGCAATGTTTTTTTACACAAGAAAGCTACATGGACCGAATTTTATTATTAATCTCTATGTCTTTGGTTGAACCAAACAATAATATAATTACGTAAATTTACTTCTTGGAAATACCTACTTTATTAAACCCGTGAATCTCACAAAGAAACTACAGAAACAATGAGTGAGGCACAAAGATAATTATTTTAAGAATCATTATTTTATCATGAAAAATACCTTTCAAACACTTACGCGACAAACAGATCTCTTCGTACGAAAATCCAAGAAATTCCCGCGTCACACATTTTGGAACTTAAATTTATAAAGCGTACCACGTCCTGTGGATACAACCTTGTTAATTTTTAATTTGATAAATACTTATAAATTTACGTGCTGTTATTAGATTTAAATTTATTAATTCAACAAAATAAGCGTCATTTCAGTGTGCTGGCGCTATCTTGACAATGACAAATAGATTTCTTTTTTTGTCGACTTCCAGCCAGTATGTACTTAGTATTATGTTTAATAATCAGCCAGTAACAATGATAAAAAGCCTTCGTAACAAAAATTATAATCCTACTTATCTGATTGCCATAATACCTATATTGTTGTTAAAATTTTTAGACCGTAAGTACGTATTTTAGGCGTGAATATTAAATTCTATGAATAATTATTCCCTTTTATAGATGACATAAAATTTTGTCGAAATATAAAATGAAAATCTGATGGCTTTGTTTTCAAGATTGTATCACTTGAGACCAATAACAGGCTTATGACATACCCGAGTCGCGAAGATTACATAGGAAATACTTACCCAGAATACCACATTGAGAAAAAAAATAACTAATTTTGGTACCTGGTAACTGACTTCGCAATTCTTAGCATAAAAAAGTAAAAACTAAACATACCTACGTGATTGAATCAATTTGTTATATAATATAGATACCAATGCAGTAATATGCGAAATCAAAGTGCTCAAATTCGTGCACAAATTACAAACGAGCAAAACCGATAATTATATTAAGTGCATTTTTGATTATGCGCATAGGTACCTGTCTGGTATTACCGTTCATTGACCTTGGCCTACAGCTACTTTTGGATACTGACGTCATTGGCAACATTGAAGGTATCCAAAGCACTTCATTCTTGACATCGCATTGGCTTCAAATGACCAGATATTTATGAAATTGTACTATAGAATTGCGTGTAAAATGTACGTAGCAAAATCTATTTATTAATAAATTCCTCATACACGTGGATATTCCATTATAAACAGTTTTCGATTCCGAGGTTACGAGATCGGATAGTGTTTTTCAATATGTGGGTCGCAAACAATGGCTGATTAGAAAAACAAATGAACGTTTAAATTATAATCAAGCAAAATATTGCGATGGATAACAATGAGAGTGGCATGATGTAAGTAATTCAGAACCTTTGTACCACGGATATAACTAATTCAATCTGAATCACGTGGTCGTTATGTTTAATGATCAAAAACTAGGCTCCATTTATTGTCTTTAGACCAAAGTAGCAAGGATGTGGTGCTTAAGGTTTTTCTTACAGTACAGAGTAGGTAGGTACATAAACATAACATAACACCACGAATCTCCCAAGGGTTAAGCAGAGGTGTGCCTAATATACATTTCGCTACATGTAAATCATGTAATAGGGGGCGAGTCTAATGCTATCAACTGGACACATGAATAAATACCAATTACAAAACATTTTCCCTTCCTTCCCCTGGCTGAAGGCTTTAAATGCAAGGCACCCACATTATAGCCCGGTTGAGCAGCTAACGACCTCATAGGTTGAAATGCGAGATGCCAATAAAAAAAAATATTATTGTTTATAGTATTTAAATTATATGTAACAATAGAAAAAGTAATTACAAAAATAAAATAGTTTAATAATTAAAAAAAAAATGATAAGAATACAATGTTTTTATCGGTATTTTAAAATCTAACTTGTTTTATCACTAGGTATCAAGTTTTATCTATCAATTTTTTTTTATTCTTTCAAGAATTTTATCTACTTAACAACATTTTATTACAATAAAATAAAATGACTCATTGTTCCTTCAATATCTGACATTTAATCTTTTCAAACTTGTTATATCTAAATATATTTGTCACGCCATAATGTTGAATTAATTATGACTCGTCTTCTTTCATATCTTATTTTTACGATTTTATCTCTTGAAATAGCAATGGTGGGTATAATAGAAATTAATTGATAAAAATAAAAACTGATGGTTGCAAGGCAGACACGATAAGTCGGATTACGATAAAAAATTACTTACAAATGTACCTATATATAGATCGAACTTTGCAGAAAATAAAAAACTTGTAGTTAGCAGCAGATACGAAACCCTATAAATTATATAGTATTGTTCCACAGCGTCACAGCATGGCCGTATTCATAGTCAAGAAATCATTGTCAAATAGGGTAAGTTCGCCCTTTCGCGTCCATCGCCCGGTTCGCGTCCATTTTACGGATCTCCCTTTGAAAATGCTCGAAAATAAGTATAATCACACAATAATAATATGGAAAAAAAATACCGCTAATACCTCAACGTATAAGAGATATGCACATATAGACAAAAGTTCCACCCGCCCCGCTAATCCTGTCTAGAAAAAATATTTTGTCACGGTTGTTCAACAGCAGAGTGCGGACCCACGGGATGTAGATAAAAAAATAGTGTGCAGCGGTGCGTTTAACGGTAAGTATTTTATTATTTTATGTGATTTTTACGAAACATAGCTGTGTCTAGACATTACTAATGAAAAAACGAATACTGTGAATTACTAATTTGTTTGTTTTTTTTAAAGTTAACAGTTAAAATAAGGTGGACGCGAATTACAACACCGAATTTATAAAACGTGCACTTTGCGTCCGCAGTGGACGCGAACTCGTCTAATTATGTTTTCTTTAGTTGTTTATTTTTATGTGATTAAAATATGAAAGAGAAATTGGATTTTGGTTTATTTTAACACTTATAGTGTGCAATTGTAATAACCAATTTGCGTCCACATTATTATGATTGTAGTAAAAGATAGACAATATCGATTTAATCGATTACACGTGGACGCAAACTAGACCTACAGGGATAATATTGAATAGCAAATTGCGTCCATTTTTTCATTTAATACAAATGATAGCATAAATATATTTTATTTATATTTTTTTAATAATCTAAAATGTATAGTACAGTTTTGATTAAGACTGTGAGTTTAAAATAAAATTATTACTAGTGCAATGAAGTACGTAATAATTCTTTGTTTTCCTTTTTAAGAAAGAAGAAGGAAAAGAAAACCTATACAGAAAAAAAATAAAGAATATAATATATACAGACCAGATGGAGTAAAGAAACCGGAACCAGAACCACCGCTAAGGGTAGATGGTGAAAAAAGGTAGTTCAATGGCTTCTTAACACATCGATGTTGAGAAGAATAAACATGTTTTTTATTGTATTTTTATAATGCTAATTAATGTTGATTTATTATAACTTTAATCTTAAATAAATAAATTGTTAAAATCCTCTTTCTTCAAATTGTATTAACAATATCACCCCTATATTCCTTCTTTAAACTGGTGGACGCCAAATGGTCCACTGGTGGACGCAATTTGGATTTTGTGGACGCAAAGTGGGTAAAAAGCCTAATTTTGGTATTTGTCTATTTTAAATAAAAACACAAGGAGTTTCGAACAAAACTGAAAGCTAATCTTAAAATAGACTATATAATGAACGCATTACGTTGATTTTTTCATTGAAACTAGTGCTGGGACATTTTTATTTTCTCCTTCAAACTTGGCAACTGCACTAAATGGACGCAAACAGGCGAAATGACCCTACTTTAAAAAATATCAAGCTCAAAGCAACGAAATGATAGGATATCCTGCATACATTTGCTTATTTATACAGACACCGACCTCAATAAAACACTGCCACTGATATAACTTTTAATAATGCACGAACATCACGTCCTAAATATTCAACACGACGAGTCAAGGTTAAAAACAACATCTTGATAATTTGATATTCGTAATTCATTCAACATTATTTATTCGCTTTATCAAGTTATGAACAATAAGAACCGGATAGACCTACAAGGTCACATTATTAAGTACGTAAATAGATTTTTCTTTAACGTGTTCATATAAAACCTGTTTGAAAGATTAAGTTAATTTTGTGTATGATATGCAATTTACGTATATTTATTTACTTAATTAAATACGGGTTTTTCATACAAATGGAAGTACTGTATAGTAAAATAACATAATAATACCACAAGGAGGAATTATCTACCACGCGATATAGTATCATAAAAGTAGCACAATGTCTTCAAGGTTTTAAAACAATAGGTAGTAAAGTTTGAAATAATAATAATGGCGGCCATAAATGTTCACAGCCCCAATCTTTTGAACGACAAGTCTATAGATAACTACAAAACGTTATTTCTAAATAGATCTGTATCAATTGCAGGTGAATCTGTCTACAAAGAACGACTACGGGTGCCAAGGTGGTAAAAAGCAAAATTCCCTGGCTCAGTAACAGCTGCGAGTGTAATGGAGCTACAAGTTTAAAAGTTATAACAATGGCCTTGTACGGAGTCTAGAGTGTGATGAATGTTAAGCACTATAGTTATGTTACAACTAAGTAAATAAACGGGAAAATACTGCTGCGTCAAGCATACATTATTTCCTTATAATTGAGTTGTGATGTTGTTAACAAGCTGGTCACGTGAGGTCAAACGGGAAATTAGTTCATTGCAGTCTGGGTAATCACGATAGATTTATGACGCACTGAAAGAAGTATCATAAATTGTACTACTTTGTATGCGTCAACACGTTTAGATGATTGTAAATTATTGTTTTTCCACATCCGTTAAGCCCTCACGATTATTCAAGAAACGTGTCTCAAGAAATTAGCATTTAAATGTTTGCAATGGCTGATCGCTGTAATAAATTGATTGAAAACGGTATTATATTCATTATTTATCACATGTTTATTATAATGACCAATTTGAATATTTAATGTATTAAAATGTATACAAAAATTACAATGGCATAAATAAGGTTAAACAGGTAGACACTGATTTTGGTTCGATGACCTTTCTATTTAGCATACTTAAATCTTATTAACATGATCTGACCTTGACTACGAATACTGTGCGTAAATGATGAAAGTTGGTATAATAAGTGTTTAAAAAAAAACATGTGGCACTCGGGGACTGCCGCGGTAAAGCTATTTGCATAGCATGTTTTATTAACTTATGCAATAAATAAAAACAATCTAAATAAAATATTTAAAAAGTACTTCCAATGAAAAGAAGTCGCAAAAAATCAACTTAGACAATAAATAAAAAAACTGAATATAAAAACTTGGGTTTGATCCAGCTTAATGTCGATTGACTATCCGATTCCCTACCAGACTCGCTTTAAGAACATTAGAATCGAGATTGAAATAACTGACCGTATTGTGTAAACGTTTACAAACAGTAAACGGTGAACAAATTAAATGAAAGTTATAACTTGAAGCACTGGCAATTATTATTGCAATAAAGCTTTCTTCTAATTACTGTAACGACAGTGGAATATACGTATAAGTTCCAATTACAAGAATTCCACAGAATTACCTACATAACGAGTTCAAACTGATAATTTATTGCAACATTCCGCAGTATTTAAAGCAGCCACGACGTATAAATTAATAAAGTACCTATTTCCTAAACATTGTTCAAGAATAACAGGAAAGTTGGCAAGTCACCAATTATGTTACTGTTTACCATTGCAAAGTTTTTCTTGCATGTCGACAGCACTATTTCTGTCTGAAAATATGTTCAGTTATTTTTGAGCTGGCCTTGCAAGTTTTAAATACGAATTCTGGTGGTTTTAACCTTTAGGTTTACAAGAAAAACTTTGTTCTGTTTACATTGTAATTTTATTCTAATAATAGTAAATGTCCTGCTTAATATAAACGTTTAAAAGAACTATTTTGTTGATGGAACATGACTGTCCGACATGAGATAACGTTTTAAGCACAATAAAAAGTCATGTAGGTATTCGGAATTCGAAACTGTTTACGATGCCATAAAAATAGACAATGCAGTCGGCTGTGATATTTCTCAAAGCAATTTAATATTTTGCAAATTTGAAGGTCAAGAGAAGAAGCATTTGGGTTGTATTTTTTTAATTTTATGTCGATGTTTAATTGCTACTGGATCGCCCTTGGACCTATGGATACATTACATAAGATAATTAGATAAACGTCTTCTATAAATGAAAATGAATAACATTGGTAAGTGATTATTGTTTTCCTTAGCAACATGACTTCTTCTTTATTTTAGAAAACATAATGCTACAAAATACAACTATGACATTGCAAATACTTATTTCAAAAACTTTTCAACAATAATTACATAGAGTACCATTTTACCATGCGAAACATGATAAAAAGGATTGAAAGTATTTGGAAATAGATAAGTTTATCTTTCTGTGTAATGAAATTAATGCGTTTTCTGAGAAAATCGACATTATTCAGTTTCAAACTATGTTGAATAAATTAAGGCACGTACTTACAGATAATTACGTTTAAATGAAACTTACTTGGCTTTGTCAAGAGTACGCCGAAGGATAACAATGTAAAATCGTAGCTTTTGTATCAAAATTCTTTCTAATTCCTTTACAACGCAAACTAAGTCACGATTTATTATTTTCGACTTTTTATATCATTCGAGGCAAATTAAAGATTGTATTAATGTGGAGTAAAGCGATACCTCATTAAAAAAAAACAACTCGAGTCTATGCTCTCTTCCAGCTGAATAAATTGTTTTAGTAGAAAAAAAAATAGAACGCGGTTGAAAATTCGAACTATAGAAAAAAAAAACATCTTTCCATAAATCAAGCTTAACATTTCACGAGTATTTGGAGCAATAATGTAATGTCAGAAATTAACACACTTCGTTTTATAGCTCTATTTATTTACATAAAATAAACGTAAATAAACGTTTGAATATAACAATTAACAATTTCAAGTATTCGAGATAGCGAGCAGATGAAATCAGGTTAAGTACTTTGCTTTCAAGTTTTTAGAAGTATTGTGGTTTGACGTAGTACACACTACGCTTTGAATTCATGAGTCACAAAATAAATAGGTTGTTCTTGTTGTAACATAAAAATTATTCAAATTGCTGGACACACAGGAAAAAATATCGGTTAGTCATGGGGCCAATGAATTGCAGCAATTAAATTAACCATAAAAACGAAATTATTTATACCTAAGCCACATTTGACATAAAGCGGTTTTATGTTGCGGACAACATAAAACCGCTTTAATAACAAAATGGTTGCTTCATTCAAACAAACGTACTATTTTACACGTGCTACAAAATTTCAGCGAAATAAGCGAGCAAATAGTGATGAATCTAGAAATGTTATTTAGGCTACCGTATAGTACAGTGTCAGTATCTGTTTCAGCAAATATTTGTGTATTTTCTACTGAATGTTTATATCGACCATCTGTAAACAAGAAATCTAACCTCTAAGCTTACTGAAATCTAACACACACTTTACGGATATCACTTCTTGATTTACGTTTAACAGTTCAATTAGGTACTTTATAATTGTTATCTCAGGTTCATTGACCCTTAATAGGGGTAATAAATAATAACATCAGAACAAATTTGTCCCACATTGGTACTGGGACATAAAGCACCTACTACGGTCCAAAAGTCAATGGCCTATAATAGAATAGGATAATCGATCTTGAATTCTTGGTGTAGAACGTACGATTTGCAAAACTTGATGCGTTGACTGGATTATCCCCTGCATTTCTCACTTAATTTTCTCAACAATGTTTTTACATGTAATGAGATATTGTTTTAAGACGGTTTATGTGGTTCGCACGATTTTATTCTCGGAACACTGAATGAAGATTAATTTTAATCGTTGTTTACGTACGGAATGTTTAGATTTTCACGTTATGACGACTTGTTCTATGAATAACTCTCGTATTCATGTACCTACGGGTTTATCTAGCAAAATCTGATAGTTTTATCGTTTACAGTTGTGATTTGACCAGTAAGATGGGGTTTGTGGGGAACTAAGAAATAGTGTATGAAAGAAAGTGAACTCACCGTAGCAGTCTTTCATGTCTCTCTCTATCGTAAGTCGCCGCCGCGAGGTAGTCATCCGCGATGGCATGGTGCAGCGGCGCATGGAGCGGCGGCTGGTACCGCTGCTTCCACAGCAGCTCGCTGGGGTACAGCGTGGGCGGCGGCGGGGGAGGCAGATGCAGCAGGGGCGGCGGGGGGCCTCCGCCGTAGCCGTGCGCCATTCCGCGCCACTCGCGCTCCTCCACCGAACTGGCCGAGCCACCCGAACGGACTCCGCTCACTCCCGAGTCGGACCTATCGTCCGCATCTCGCGCGCACACTATCACACAGTCGTCCTCCTCGGAGGCCACGGCGCTGGCAACACCATCCGCGACCGCACTCACTTCACTCTTCACTTCACACTCACTTGCCTTCACTTCCTCCTGTTTCACGCACTTGTCGGTTTCCTCACTGACCTCGACGACATCACTTGCACTCACACTTTCAGCGACACCTGTAACAAGAGAAACAAACTATTAGGGTTAAATGCTAACAAAACAACGATAAATAGCCTAGGGATTTACGAGAAGCTCGGAATTTACATTTGTATCAAATCATCCGAAACGGTGAGTAAAATTCAAATAATTTATCAAAGCCGTGTCTCTCTGTCAAAACGGATTAATATTGTGTTATCAACGAGCTGCCAGCTGCATATTTTCAAACGGCTGACGTCAGTGTTCGGTCCGTCGGTCATGTCGGCACGTTTGGGACGACGCCAAAGTAAGCCCATTCACACTACACCCACGCATATAAGTACGTAAAAAATAATGTAGGTATTGTATGTGCGATACGATTTCATTAGCCTCTCGGAAAATATGTTGCAACATATGTAAATATTACTATTAATAATACTCTTTTAGCTGAAGTAAACATTCGTTTATTACCTATGCATTCATAAATTGCTATGCATGCGCACGTGACTAATCAATTCACGATTGCGCAACTACCACTTGGCATACTCGACGGATTGATTAACATGAATACGAAGTGATAATCAGCGAGTTAAGCTGTTAAGAATGTTGGCTGCATGACAAATGCGAAACTATTGAAATTGGCGTTTTATTAGTATAAACCGGAACAGGAAAATCAACTCATGAAGAGATATGGCAGCGTGGGTGGTAGTAACATGTTGGCTGTTGGCAGTCAGGCCCGGGGAGCCACACGTGAATGACGTCTGGAGGAGCGCCAAGCAACACCGCCAGCCACCGCCCGGACATTTGGCGCTTCACCAGAACGAGGGCAATGTGATAAAATCCCGGGGTAACGCATCATACTTATACAAATTACAAACACAATGGCTAAGAGGAAGTCAGAGCGCTTCGTCACAGGAATATTTGTGGCACCACTGTAAAACATCATTTAAATGTGCAACTAGCAAATTAATTAGCTACACGGAATACCGCAAACCATAAATCCAGTTATGGTCAAAACAAGAACTCTTGCTGAAGCATGCAAATAAAATTATCAGAAACAGCGTTCAATTTAAACCGCACGAGAAAAAAAGTAATTCCTTCCTAAACACTAACTTACAAGCGCACATTGCTCGAGGTTTTTCTTGTTATTAACACGCGATTGCATTTTAATTTCCATAAACATGCATAAAAAACGACCGATAAAAGTAATGGCAGTAGCACGCGATTGACGCGGTTATAGTTATGCACATCAAGGTGATTCATAATGTATATATTTTCCTTAATTTCCAATGCACTCTACCTTAATTTCACTCAAAAAAATTTCGACAGACAGATAATCACTAAGCGATTCAATTAGACTTCATAGCCGGTTCACAAATAAAGCAAAGTACAACGTACCAAAGCACATAATTCGACACGACACCTACACAAAAAAGCGAGCCTGCATGTCGGGCGAACAACAATGGAATTTTAATGAGAGAGCTGTTAACGAGGATCCTCATCTACATAATCGCATAAATAATTATTCATAACAAACATAAACACAGAAGAAACTGGCGATTGTGTGCTGCTCACAGCTGGTCATTATTCACCGGGTGCGTGAGCCAGGAGATTTCATCTCAGCTTGTGCGTAATGATATGATAATGTATCGCGATACGGTTGGGGTCTGGCCGCCGAAATCCACCAGACTACGCCTCGATAGCAACCCTCAGCGACATTCCTTTCCTGGTATGGTGACGCATCTACATCAAATTCATGATCCGACTGAACACACTTTAAAACTCAACACTAATCGCCGTACGACCCACTCAAATTAGCGGCACTATTAGACTTTTGCTCTACTTTAATGCATGCAAAAAAAAACATGCCGAGTAGACGTTATCTAAGCCTTGGAACTGCAAATAATTAACACTCACAAGCGAAAATAATGCAAATCTTATCGAGGAACAAACTTGTTGACGTAACACAAAAGGTACAACACGACACGTAAACGCGCTTGAGAAGGCGTGTAGATAAAAAGAATTGCAAAATCACAATGGCTACGATAGCGTTACTTATTGCTTGCAAATGAAACGATAGTTGTTTTAGTCAACAATATTCGATAACAAGAAATTCAACAAGCCCCAACTGTTTACAATGTTAAAAGAATACACGAGGCGGAGAAAACAAACCTGCCGCTTTACAAACAAACGACCATTGAACAAATGTAAACAAAAGTTGTGAAACAATGCGCCAGTGATCAGCGGGAGGGGACAATGGGGTAACAAATAACTCGATGGGGAAGTGCGGCAACGTCGCAGAACGACAACGGTTGATTGACAAGACAAACGTCGAGACGGAACCAGTGAGAGAGCTTTTCATTAGATGGAAAGGAAAGGCAAAAAGTTGACACGAGGGCTCTGAGAAGAGCGGCCGCTTGCCGCTCTAGCTCGACGCAGTAAATCCTGACCACGACAATTTGAATTATGCATGAAGGGCGGACCCCGGCAGCCGTAACTTCAGACCGACTATTGCACCAACCTATCTCCATATATAAATATTGCAGCTGTACAAAAACAATGCAGATATTTCCACACACTCTCACATGCAGGTTATGCAAAGACGATCCCAATAATGCAAAGAATTTGGACAACGTAGAAAACTTTCAATTAACCACTCTTCAGATTCTCAGTGGCGAAGCCCGTGTAAATAAGCACATAAATTGTTAACGCGGTTTTGAATTAGCGCAATACTGTTTACTGTGTCCTTAGTTAACTACGTTTGCAGTTTTTCCGAGAAAAGTTAACCGCAAGCTCATAGTTATACCAATTCCGTCAACGTTTTTAATGTTCAAACAAGAACGCATCAAATGAGTTTCACCATTCTATAATGACGAGACTTCATGAGGTTAAAAGGTCAAAATCATCTGACTTGTTATAGCGCAGCGATGTAGACGCTCATGCTATGGCAACTTAGAACAAAACTAAAATTCCATTTTTTTATTGAAAACAGTGCCATCTATAAAAAAGTTAAGGGAAACAAAATTGTGGTGTTGCTACAGTTAAATATACTATTTTATGCTGGGAGTTACTTTATAACATTAATCAAGAAAAAAGAAAGAAAAACCTGAATCTTCTTATAATTATAAATATAAGAATAAATAAATTAGTACATAAATAGGTTTTTGTTATCAACTTACTTCTAGAAGTTATATTTTGTTTTTTAAACGAGCTAAAGTTGGTTTTTGTATGGCCACACTTTAATTGCAAATGGCTGCGTGAGAGTGTAAACTACTCGTTGCTACTCGTGCGCATTTATTTTCCTTTTGCAAATTAAGTTCTTGTTGTTTCGCTAGTGCATCTGCATGTTGACTTGAGCTTTTGTTCCTCCATGTTATTAAGCTGCGTTACAATCCGTTCGTGTTGAGTTGTGTATGCACTACCTAAATCATAAAGGAAGAAAAAGGCGAACACAAAAATTTTATTGTAAATGTGTGATGTGATGTGCTAATAAAAATGTTTTATTATACAATTCTGTAGTTTTTTTTCGTTAATATAGTACGTATGCATGTTGTATATAGCGGACACACTAGTCTCTCATACAATTTAATTATCTTACGCTCGTTTTCAATAATCTATCTGCAGATTTGCCTACTAGAAATGGGATTATCAGTCATGTCAAACTCCTAACTAGTAGGCAAATAAACAGATAGATTATTGAAACTGAGCGAAAGGGATCGTATAACCGACTGTACCTATACACCTAGCTATACATCTAGGTATATAAATTAGTTCCCTTAACGAAAAACTAGATGGCGCTAAATTCACCAACTTCATAATACAGAAGAGTTGCCTGTCTATACCCAGTATACTATAGTAGTCTTTGTAGACGCTGTATTATGTAGGTAGATCATATTCGGTACTCACGAGTAGGTACTTGGGAGTCAGTCGAGCGCATGACTGGCAACGATCAATCAAACGTTCTAATATTCCTCGAGGCACGGAATCGGTATTGAGGGCTATACAAGTAAGCGACTGACGGGAAGTTACGTAAAAGTCTACATGTACATGTAGACCATAGAACATGAAACGCGTCGTTGAATGCATGTTATGTGTAACTGTGAAATCACTCAATTCAAACGATTTTTGTTCTTAAATACGTACATTACAGAAATAGCTATAAAATAACTTCATGTAAAGGCCAAGTAGTATAAAACTTAACGAATATACTAACGCGTACCGAAAGTCACGCGAACAAACTCTGCTTTGTGCAAATTACACGCCTAAATAACACACGAGCGAGACAAAGCGGTTGTACGTCAATAATCTCAAATAACCTGTTACCGTGTTATCTGAACGCGTTTGCAGACTCAAAGCCATCTCGTTAAAACCACTGGAGCGTTTCGATTCGCCGACCGTGTAATGAAACACTTCCACTCAGAGAATAACCGTTAATAGGACATTTTAGTTGTGACAAAGCTTTCTGTGTAAGGTAGCAATTAACGTTGTCATGTTACATAAACCATCGTGTCTAACGTAAGATTGGCTGAATCGCCTCAAATTAGAGTAGGTCCGCCGCAAACCGCATAGGAATCTCACTTTCTAAACGAAGCTCGCAAATTACTTATTCGATATCGAGTCAACATTCGCTTTTGAAATATCAACCTAGATTTAGATCGTTAGGCGTTTGAGAGCCACGTACGGAAGCCGGTTTCGTCCATATACGGCTGAAATTGTCGATTTCCTTTTAGGTTATTTGCTTTTGTATCTTCTACGAAATGTAAGATGGCGTAGCGGGGTTATAGCGCATCAGTTATCGTGACTACAGAATGCAATAACACCTTGAAGATACGATGTAGTGTAACCAGATATCACGAGTGGCGCAGCTCGTGCAGTCAATTGCGCAATGTGCTATTGAAAGCGCACGAAGGCGAGCGCACTACAATCTTCCTCGCATCTCACGACATGTCCCGATTGTTCGTGACCGGAATTCTTGATTTCCAGCATAGACAAAACGCCAATACATTTTCGCATACTTTGCACATAACCTATCTCAAATTCTCGATCTGTCACAAGACTAATATACTTAAATAGGTACCTATATTACCTACTTTGACAAGCCGGACGGCCCTGAAAGTTATGATAAAAAGATTTAAAACTATATAGGTACTTATAACTGGTCTGGTTAGGGTAGTAAATTAACTAACTACACAACTTATTTTCGGTATTTCCTGTATGTTTTTATCGCGTGTAGTGCCTATTTAAATAAATTAAATAATATCCCTATTTCATTATTTCAGTAACTTTGTGAGTTCGGTAACAATTTAGTCATATTGTTCAAAGTACTGTGAATTTAAAATACGGAAAAGCTAAGAACAACTGATTACAACTAACTATCAAGGAATTAGAACAAACACTACGGGTCACTCGACAATAAACAATGGGGCGATAAAACACGCGATTCGATAAGGAATCGCTGTTTACGGTAACAATGCACACTTGGAAAGCAGTCTCGATAACATAGACGATATGAAAGGTCATTCGGTGCACGACTAGCGGCTATAACGTAACGTTATAAATAACTAGTTATTTATCGTGCGAGCACAACACGATGGTCTGATTGCCTGCTCGTTAGGTATGCGATTATTTAAGAGGTGTTGTTTGAAACGTATAAAAGGTAAGTAACACATTTTTACAGCATAATCTCATTTAAGCAGGTACGCATGTAGCTTATTATGACGTTAGAAGACCTAAATCGTTTGTATAGGTAATGAGCACTTAATTTTAATAACGATTAAATATAAATGCGCTTTAAGTTAATGGCTATCATGTAGATAAGTACCTTATTAAGAATTTAATTAGGTCGTATTGACCTTCTGTTAGACAAACGAATACCTGCCGTAATGTCTGGGTAGGTATAATAAATCTTTCTCATAGTAATTTAAGACAGAGGTACGGTATGGCCCTGGTCATAAATTGCACTAAATTAGGTTCCGAAAGTTTTGGTAGCACAGAGATTAACATGATAATCATCATTGGAGATTACTTAAAAAATCATTTTAGTAAAAAAAAAATATTTGCTAGGTAGTTGTTAAAAAATAATAGTTTCGTACAATATTTGGGCCCAGGAAGGCGTAAAATATTCTCCCATGTTTTATTATTTACAGCTTTTTCGTGTATTGCACTTGAGCCAAAGTAAACGTATTCAAAAACTCAAAACGTTATGAAAGTCGTTAGGTGGATGACCTCTGGCACTTTGAATCTAACTGTCACAAATTATTTTAAAAGTTTGGAAGGTACTAAAGTTCGGGGTAATTAAAAATGTCACTAATTAGTACTTACAGGTCTCAATTGAATAAACACTAAGTTAATTATCTTCTTTCAGCTTCAATTTTTCACAGCTTCGTCAATTTAAAATTATATCACTTCAATTTCTTATATTCAGACACAATTTCTTCAGTGCCCGTTAACCACACAAATGACCTAAGTCACTATCACAGATTTTCCACAAAAATCCTCTTGGATATTCCAATAGGCTTGAAATCCTTCCAAAGGTGTAGTAGGTTACGGTCAAAATGTCGCAGAATTCAGGCATTCACCGGCACACACTCACAAATTCCAGTTGGCTACGCTATCTATGTAACAATATTATGTACAATTCACGACTATGTCAAAAATGATTCGTTGCGAACGTAAAGTGGCACAGCACGGACGTGCGAAAGCCTCTGTGGCGCACAAAGAACTGAAAAGCGCGGGGAAGGGAAGTGGTGTACGGAGGAAAGGGGGCGGGGGGGACGTGTGCGGCAGTCTAGTGGCGGCGACGTAGCACAACGTAGCAACAAGTGAACGGCGCGGGTGTCGCGGGGAGGCAGATGGGGAGCCGGGCGACCCCTCTCGTGGACTTAGCACCTGACGCTCATGTGCCCCCATCCTGTCTTCCAGTTCCACAAAGGACCTGAATTCCCCTTGTTGTATGATAGGAAGGGCAGAACGAAACTAAACGATTTACATAGCTGAATTATAATAAAACGTTTAGGTGGACACAAATAAACGTTAGCCCATTAGAATAAACACTTCAATTATGTATGAAATACTTACTTTTTTGTAAGTATTATGTTTAATTAACGATAATATTCGACATTGACTGCTTTTGCTAGAAGTTTAGATTCGTAGAACCAAGTTAAATAAAATAGTAAGAAATTCTCGTTTGATTTCATTTGTGTTCAGTCACACACGATTGTTACCAAAAACATTACCGAAAAGAATGTCAATAACGCGGAAATGACATTCATTCCAAGAAAACATACTTCTTTATAAAATTGATTTAACAATGGAGGATTGCGTAAGCGTATGAAAATAAACAGAACACAACTTATTACTTATCGTTTCTAAACATTTATGCACACCCGGCACCCGTATGATTACCGGAGTAAAAACAAAGGTAGGCAACTCATGACTGGTAATTCCAGGAATATTATTATTAAATCAGATATGGTAAGGCAAATCTTTCTCGCGGCTTTGCTTGCCAGAAAACATCACAAATGTTCCGAGGAAAAATAGACTACTAAGTAGGACTGTCCAGGGAACATACATTTCCTGAAGTAGAGGCTAAAATTCTAAATCACTAATCCTGACGCTTTCAGTACAAAATTACTTCGGTAATTAATCAATCAAGACACGTCGCATACGAACATGCATTGTTATAATAGGTATAAACAAATAGCGATCGTTGACCAACATACCGAAAACATTTTACAACGCGCTAACGATTTGGCACACTCCCAAGTATTCCGTGACAAGCTATACGTTGTAAACTACGTTTGCTTTATAAATATCACAAAGAGTTCAGCTTGCAGGTCACATTAATAAAATTTAAGTTTAACAAACGGAATTTGCATTAAAAAATAATCTAGTTTTTTTTTAGTTTTTGGCAAACACACAACGCATTAACACTAATTAGATACGATGATAACAAAAACCAATAAAGCTCTTCTAAGAAGTCGGGAGTGTTTTTTTTTTGTTTTCATTAACCCGACGATTGATGGCGAACACAGTTAAAAAACCTAATTACTTTTTTGTTAAGTAGATCATGCATTAACAATTTGTATCGGGTCGTTTATTAGTAGTTGTTTTTATCAGTCTGTCTCGTTATGCGGGCACCGGGCAGGCGGATACGTGGGTAAATTGGCAGGCAAAACCCGTTCGCGAAGTTTTGTAAAACAAGTAAAGAGGTCGCATACCTTGTTTTGGCCTTGTGCTAATCGAGTTAGCGGTTACATGCGAATAACTAATGCTGTATAATTTGCACATACAATGCGATGAAAAAACGGCAATATTTCATGTGGAACACGTTCATACGTTTATATTTCATGTAAAACGACTCGTATCCACTTGTGAGTCTAATGTCTCGCGTTCCAAATAACAATGATAAATACTTAATGCCATTGAGATAGCTGCGTACTTATCTATACAGAATCACGTACAAGATACGAATAACGAACACAACATCACGAACTGAGATAATCTACTAAAAATAGCGGTTTTATCATGAGTACAATAGTTTGCGTACATAGATAATGCGTTGCATAGTGAGAGGCGGGCATTTGTAGATAACAAAATACAAACACGGCAGTCGATAGCCTGGTTGCAGGGTGATAAGAGGCCCGTTACAAGCCGCCTGTTTGTACAAAGACCTGTATAAATAACCTGAGAACGTTTGTGAACTTCCCAGAATTTCAATAGAACGCTTCGTTTCTTTTCATTTACGCTTGAGAAACTCAAACAAGTTATAAAAATGTGTTCCACGTGTGTTTGTGTGGTTTATGATCTATCTCAGTCTACACACGCTGTTTTAAACATTAACAATCCATTCAATGATTACGTATTAAGATTCTATTGATATCTTAAAGATTTGAAAGGAATCTGATACGCAGCTGCACGTTCATAAAATGTAAAATATAAACCATTCAGGTACATAAACAAATTTGATTAAAAAACACCTTTGTGTGACATAGATAACGTTATCTAACGAACTCGCGGTTGTTTGTAACGAGGTTGCTCACATTTGAACAGCGTGCACACATTCTATTCCTTTAGACATAAAATATTTTACACATAATGTGAGAAACCGTTTTCCGGATACCATGACTCAGAACGCACTAAGAGAATAGACGTCAGACTTTACAGCGGTGCCAGTAAAATTCCCAAGTAGGTACACTGGAATAAATGTTTAAGTTATCAGCCTGTATATTGCATACGAATACATTATCATGTTATTGTTTGTTATTTATACTTATAATCCATTCATAAATACTACTAATAGTTAAAACGATTTTATATAAAATAAACTAACCGAAAATGTGCTCAGAAGACTAGCAGCATTGCCACGTTGAGTAGCAGTGCTAATAAATAATAATAATGTTTAAGTAAAAAACACATTTCGATAATAACAAAGTTATTCATCCATTATCAATAGTTGTCCAGCTGCCGACAAGCCGCCGCAGTTATTACGATTAAATGAATTCGACGATTGCCTGATGCAATAATAAAATGTGACTCACGCCTGTATTTTATGATCATCAACGTTCAGCGATACACGAAGCGTACTTGGCATTCATAGACGACGTATTTTTATGATTGTATTGTTTGTGGACTCTGTGTGAATTGATTGTATTTTTATTAGGCACGACACGAGAGAGTGTCAATAGTGTCAAATTAAGTCAAACGGATGAAAAGAAAACAATAGAATCGCAATGAAGTAAATTAATATTAGAAGAATTTATGTGAGTCAGTATATTATTGTATTAAATTGAGATGTCTTTTGGAAACACGCCATACTAGAGCTGTCCCCACGTCTGAAGTACCCACCAATGTAATATCAACCACTCTGGGACATAATAATCAAAGCGAATGATATATAATTGCACATTAAATCAGTGCGGACGTAAATCGTAAGTATTTCGTCATCGTTGCTGAGATCGCCGGACCGGTCTCCGATCGGATGTCAAAAACCGCACGACGCAATAAATTGTTGTCTCATGGAGAGTAAACATCGGCGTTCGGCCGCATTCATGCATAATTGATGAGGGTTCGGAACGAGCGCGTGGATTCCTGGCGGTCACGACTCAGTCGAACCGCGCGCCTCCGGCAGCCATTTTGTGAAGCCTGCCCGCCCCGGGTGCGCCGCATCGTGAATATTAATACGACCTTATGATGAACACTCCGCACCGCTCGGATAATACCCCCAATTTAAAAGAACTCATTTTTTTTCTAGTCCGTTTCGCTTCCGCTGCGCTCCATCGATCGCACGTAATGATCATGACACGATAAGTATTGCAAACAGTCTTTACTGCGGCACGCAACGTGCTATTGCAATTAATACAGAATGATCATTATTAGTTTCTATTGTTACCGGCTGGCTAAATAGAGCATGCGCCAGTGTAATACATAATTTTAATGGCACAATGCAACGCGTCCAACTCTCACGCACGGCCATTGTACCGTGTAATCGTAATCAAAAGTATTTTCTCTCGGAACGAAAGACTCGTCATTAATAGAGACGTTTCACAACAATTAGCGGTAACCAGTGGAACTAAATAAAGAATAGAACTCGAGAACTTCTGATTGACGCGTGATACCCTTTGTGCTGTTACACAAGCGTTGGTTGCAAAATGTTGAGATATTCTGTTTGAAGTCAAACAGTAATAACATTCAATTGTTCTATGTTCGTAAACACTATCTATGCATATACGTGTGTTTATTTTTGCCGAGCTCTTGAATTAACGTTGAATACATTTGCGGTCGAGCCTACCCTACGGGCGGAGCATTCATTACTGATGAAAGTCTACCGCCGACGACTGTAATAATGTGAAATGAAATACCACGCCCGTCCGTCTGTTCGGCGACCGCAAGTGTGGGCTAACACACGCTAACTTGAGCATAAGCGAACGTAACCGTGAACTACGAATTATTACATCGCGTTTGTACTGGAAAACACAAAGCTCGATACTGAATAGAAATGTGTTCATATTTTACTTTTTGACAGGCGTCAGCATGCAAAATGAACTCCATGCATTTTTATTACTTACATACGACATTCAAGCAAATTGAACCGCGATGTAAAGAAACTTGATCATTTTTTAAACGCAACAAAAGCAAAATTACTTAAACATGAGTTGTTACGTCAAGCATTTGAGCAAATATTGAGAAAAACATTCAATCAATAACACGCTTTTCCTGTCATCTAGAAATAGAAAACATGGTGGGATTGTTCAAGCATTTATCCCGTAAACAAGGAAAAATATTGTGTATTCAATATGTGTGGGAATGAGAGTGTCATCAATTCTTTTGAACTTTACATGGGTTTTGTTCATGCTACATAGATTAATAGCAATATTCCATTTCCGTAAAAAGTTTTGTCTAATCTAGAAATCTATTTACATTTTAAAATCGTTGCTTTTCAGTGAACATTTTGTTTTTAGCAAGGTGTGTAAATGCGATAAACGTATCTACATCGTGTCTTGTATGTGGGGCGTGTGTACCGAAGGTGAGCAATAGTGTGGGGTACGCAGACAGCTGCGGGCTACAGCCGCACTTCCTGTAAACCAACGACCCATTGTTACCGCTCACCACCACACTACATACTTTTTATGACGTATTATCTAAGAATAGCAACGTTAACACTCAACTCTTACGATCATATGACATTGTGAGATTGTATACTTTATCTGCGTGACAAATAACGTTTTCAACAATCTCCTTTCTTCACCTTTCCGTATCTCGTCAACATTCTTTATCTACTCAGATAACATTTCAGTTCAAACATTTTGATATCTTCATAACCAGACAGAACAAAAGAATAAACAAAGCAACGCTACGCTACGCCAATTTAATGCACATTATCTCAAGAATTTTAATATGTAATTTCAATTTCTTTCACGTAACTATATGAATCAAAATCATCATTGGTAGTTTTATCTCGGCATGCGTGTATCGTGCAAACCAGTAATAGGGTGGATGCGTTTTTCTTTTTTTGCGCATACGAGTAGTGATGTCCAAACAATTTGTAGCGAAGCGCTGGGAACCTGGCTGGCGTGAGATCAGAAAGTCGTGATCATCCGCCACGACGCGACGCCCCTGTGCCTCAATTCACTAATCAAACCCCACAATGACTCCATTGTTACCGAGATGCTTTATACTTTTCGCCACACATAACAATCGCTTCCTTGAGCTCAATACGGTAATCCAAGATATCAAAACATCAAGCATTATAGTTTGTTATTGTAATAATGGCTATGGAAAATACCATTGATAAATAATCGCGGACGCTTTGTTTGTTTTAAAGTATGAATGAAAGTCAATAATGATGGAACAACCTATTACTATGACAAAGAAGTAATAATGTGTCTACATTACATAATGGTGGCTATTTTTGCATAAGTCACGTCGTTAGACAGTAATTATGGTAAAGTTGATGATATGTCGTCGTTTATTATTTGTTCGGGTGGATAGAATGATATATCAAAATACAACATAATGGGCATTCGGTCGTACATCATGGTCCTCCGCTAAGCCCCCTTACCCTTACCTTACCGGTAAGGGCTGCAAGGGTGCCTCTATTTCATTCAGAGCATTAAATCCACCATTAACGGTTTACTGATGCAGGTTATCAAGGGTTTTCTCGAAGAAGCACATTCGGTACTGGAACAGTGCCAGGAAATGTTTCAACGAGTTACATTGACCGTTATCGGCTACCTAGCAGTGCACGTACTCAGCCGGTTTAAACGTTCCTGAGAAAATCTATAGAGCACGAGCGACGAGTGCTGTGCTCGTTTAACAGTGTATTTTGTACCCTACGTAAATGGTAGTCTACAAAACGTTCTCTGTTAGAATATTCCACGTAATTAAGATAGGAAAATGTGATGTAGATATGTATCTACATCTATAATTAAGTCTTCCGCCGCCCCCCTGCCCCTACCCGGTTCATAATTTACTGTTTACGGGGAAACAAGTTCGCATTAGAATTTATTTGTCATTAATTTGTTTACGTAGGCGAACATAACATAAGTTTAGAAGAAACTTTTGGCAAAATTTATTTAAATTACCCTATTATTTCCACAGATGCTTACGTGAACCCGTGGTTACGCAAAATTGTGCTTATTTTTTGAGAGAAAACCTGATTTCATAAGTACTTAGCTACCGCCATTACGTTATCGATTATTTTTCTATAAAAATATTAGGGAAACATGTCAAGTGCTATTAAAGTCGACTCAATGGGCAACAGACCCTTCAAAATCTCAAGACGCAATAAGCATCTATTGAAAAAATAAAAATATAAAGACGAAGTACGTACAATGAGGGGAGGGCGTTTAATTTTCAAATTTTGTGTCGTTGAAAGATTATTGAACTGTGAGGGGGCAACAAGAGGAAAATGTCACAATTGAGGCGCCTAGGGGACGAACGAGGAGGGAGGGGGTGGCATGCCTCCCTCAAACCGCTCGCAGCTTGTTTACGTTGTCACCCATGAATCGAAGTAAATCCAGGGGCAAAACTTTGATTAGTTATTCTTTTATTTACGATGACAAGAGGCCATTTGTTGAGACCGAGTTTGTGATCTCTGTACTTTGAAACTTGTTGATAACTGGCATTTTGTTCTACTTATCTAAATTGGATTGACGATAAAGTTGTGGCATGGAATCATCGTAGTGATATTAATAGGATAGGTATAGTTCACAACGGCTTAATTGATTACCTTTATTGGTTTATTTCAGACTATTGATTTGTTTTGACATTGCATGCTGGACGTACAACACAAAAAAAAACTGTAAAAATAAAAAAAAAATTAGGGCGTGTATTATTTAAAGTCTGAAACCACAGTTTCCTCAATCATTCCACATCCCAACATGGTCGCAATATTCTAAAAATAAATTCCGGTCCATAGAGAAACAAACCCAGAGACTATATTTTCTGAGAATTTATGCATGCATTAATTAACAGGCCTCGTATTATTTTCCTAAAACAATAACCCAGAACAGTTTATCGTCTAACAAAGCATTGTATATTTGCTCAGTGTTATTGCCCTTTTACAACGGTGGGCATCCGGTGCCGGTTGCTAGGCAACGAACGTATAGCCTTCTCACATAAATCCCCATCCCCATTTTGTGTATTCCCACATTGCACCCCCGAGCAGCTGATTCCATTCAAACATCCATTTTTCGTATTCCTTTGTACTTTAAAATTATGAATTTATGACACATTGCTTGCGATTGCGACTAAAAATAAAAACTAATTGAAGACGATTCAATAATAATAATAACTGGGTGTAATTCAGTACGCATTAAAATAATTACTACACAACGTAATTTCTGCATTTTATGGCAGTAATTAACTGGAAAGTAGCGCTTTGTGTGTTTTTACAACTAAGCGATTTCAGTCCGTGTTTGTTCAATGGTAATCTTGTGGATTAGGCAGAGTTCTACTTGTCCCTTCTTTGCTTTGAGCTGCTTACGTATTCTAAGAAACAATTAACAATTCTTAGAATTCAAATGAGTTTTTCAACGATCCATAAAAAATAAACAAAAACCTATTTGTTGTTATAACTTCAGCTTGTTTTAAAAGCATTCTAAAAATAACTTGAATGGACGAATAGACATGAATATCTAGGGATACTTACAGTCTATTATCTGGCTCGTAGTTATCCAGCTAATAACTAATCGGGAGTTTAAACATAGTGTTACCTCTGTGTGGACACCGAAGAGGAAGCGGAGCCGCTACACTAAAGTCGCGTAGCATTAGTGGCTACATCAACCTTGGGTAATGCGAAGGTGCGCGCGCGTAGCAGTTGCACATCAGCTACGCTTATACGCTACCGCTGCGTAGTCGCTCGTAGCGAAGGCGTAGTTGCTACGCCATGGACGCAAATTCGTATAAAATAATAATATACGTAAGTAAAGTTTGAATTTTGTAGATGTCGCCTTACACACTTGTCATTTCGAATAGACATAGAAATGTTTGCGTGTTTTGAATCTAATTCAATTAAAATGAAATTATCGCGTAGTAACATAATTGTTCTAAGCATAGACGAAATGGAAAAGCCACGTCAACCCTTCTCTTGGAGAGCCCGAGGGAACACAAATACCCGGTACCTCACCCTCCCGGCATTCACGTAAAAGAAAACATTGATGTAAGATATGAAATAGACATTTTCGAGGGTGAACTTAAATTATTATTCTTATAAGTGGGCGATTTGCCCGTTCCTGGCCGGTTTCCTTTGTTACGCGGAGACGTAGCTAAATAACGGTTCTGGGTAAACATAGCAACGACTGTTAGTCTGTTATGTCCGAAACATCATTAACAATATAACACTCCTAACTTCGCTAATTAATTGTATGTAGTTTACTGAGCAGCGAGCAAACAAAAACACTTATGTTCGCACAAATATCCGAATTACGTTCATGTTTTCGTGTCAACATCACGATTGGACATTCCATTATCAAGTCACGACGACCTACATCCATATTGGATTTCTATTTCACGAATAGACAATTCGACCCACGTCATCTCTTAGTTTTACGGAATTTTTGTAGCTAAAGAGACCTTATGCGATGTCAAATCATTCCAATACTATTTTTCTTTTTGTTATTTAATCATGTTTACGCTTCTTTGTAAAGTTGAAATCGGATCTATGTCGGTATGCAAGTGTGACATCATTCCGCGGACTCATTTGATACTTGTACTTAATTTGATACATTCACTACATGCGTTATGATATTTAATATCTAAGACATGTGTTGTACTTACAATGAGTCATTCTCAACTAGTAACGACGCGACGGCGATAATCAACTCGTGAATTAAATTACATGAGAACCGGTTGCATCGAGTAAATTGCACGGTTTAAATTCGATTTATGCAATTTAAATGCCAGTACGGTTAAAACGCAAGGCCAGCGTTATCGGGTCGAAAATCGACACGTTTTATGTAGGCCAGACTCGGCGGCGATAAGTGAGTAACATAATAGCATTCCTTTAACCATACAGTAGCCAATTACGAGCGTGATAGTTTCGGTTTCACGTTCCGATGACTTCGTTGTTTGCGCTTTTATTCGTCAAATTTATTCAAATGGCTTCGTCCGACCAGCGACTTTGGGCCTCTGATAGTTCAATGGGTCGCCTCGTTTCGCTTGGCGGTGAAGGCTTGGAGTCGGGCAGTTGGGTCCGTGGTAAGTTAGTCATTGTTTTTCTAAATGGGGAGCCGCGACGCGTGACGTCCGCTCTCCATAATCATCCGTAGACAATTTGTTGCGCAATCGTAGCGTCGCGACATGCCCAGTTTGTTATTCAGTCGTCGGTGTTCGGCCTTAACTTTCTCGACCTCCATATACAAATCTTCACTTGGCCGTTTACTGAAACTTGATTAGTCTTTGTTAGGCGCGCGTCTAAACAGATTCTTTATCTTTGCGGTCGCAATAAAATTACACTAAGTAACGTATTTGCCCAGCTATCTTATCGTTGTGTACTTTAAATCTACGTTAGTCTAAACAAAAAGCGTGTTGCTGTAAGACATTAACCGCACATTACACGTTTACATTTCAACAAGCGCAAAAAACAGGCGTGAAATTCAAATAGCTGGCAAAAAATCGTGAAGTACACGACAAAAATAGCGAGAGGTTTATTAAGTAATCAACCTTGACGCAATGCAAATTGATTGGTATAAAGTGAGTTCAATACGATAGTTTACCAATAGGTGCGTCCGTGTGCCTGTATGTTGTATAGCTAACAATACGTATTGAAGGATGTATGACTTGATGCGACCTCGTAGCATTTAGTCGAATGGACGTAGAATTTCTATTGACAATCGACGTATGTAAATACATGGATGCGTATGTAATGAATTGATTCGTAACACTTTCTATGTTTAAATTTGTTATGTAAGCAGTTGTTGATTTATGATTTCCATTTACTCTTAAATATGTGATAAAGAAATAAGAAAAAATATGGTATTGTAAGAAAACAATATTTGTGTAGACTTGATAACCTCTCTCCTTTTGGGTTTTTTTAAGATCTAATTCGAGCAAAACTGTTTTTAATTAGTCCATAAATACCTAGATAGTAAATAACGTCATCATTACACACATTATTATGACTAAAGACAGATTAAATTGTAACATGAATTCCATGAAAACAAAGATTTGCTCACTATATTCTTACCTATGACAATGTTCATGAAGAATTGAATACAATGGCAAACGTACCTATTTAGAATTAAAATCATTTACTCACGAAGTTAAAACCGCATAAATACATGCCTAACAAGGATAATTTAAACGTTACTTACAACACAGTAATTCGATTCGATTCTTGTGTTAATATGTTTAGTTTCCTACCTGATACAGGCAGTAGGTAAATACATTAAAATATTCGTAAATTATATGAAACAACAATGCTTTAATTGTTCATCAATTTTGTATAATTATTATTAGAACTATGTATTGTATCGTAGGTATACGACGGCCCTTTCATACCCATAAAAGCCTCTAACATCTTTACCATTTGAAAAAGGAACTATGTATTTCAATAAAACTGGTAAGTAATGTTGACGCTTGAAAGTACCTTCGGTTATTTTCCCGAGATAATCCAAACAAACCATTAATGACAATCCAATGTGGCCTTTTTTGCGAATGGCAAATCAACAAATAACTTCCCCCGCTCTGGGCGGAGCGGGGGGAGTGTCAGACTTGTACTGACTAAAACCCACATATTACTTCTTTTGCCCTTTATGTTCCGAGGTCGCGATATCTCTTTCGAACAACCCGCAACAAGTATCCTCAATATCTCACACCCATTGTTTATTATGTAGAACTACAAGTGATGATAAATAGACGAAATCTCCACATTGCAGTTATTTTCTAAACACAATCGTTGTTAATAAATCGGGAGGCACATTGAGGTCCGATACCAAGCGGCCTCCAATAATGATCATCAATCACTTTTATACTGTTCTCGATATCTGTCGCTTTATTAATATAACCTAAAAGAAATGGATGGGTACTACATTGAGATAATAAATTGCATTTAATGAGATGTACTTGAAATATATACTTGAAATAGGCTTATGACAACACATCAGTCCCCAAACACGGCACATCAACATGGCTGTTGACATGTTGATGTGCCGTGTTTGGGGACTGATGTAAATGATAAATGATAAATGATAAATGATAAATGATGTTTATTTTGCAAGTAGGTTTTCACAAACACTTTTACACGTCATTTTTTTTTTTAAACTAGATGAGGCCGGTGTTTCGTACCCGACTACTCTGAGAAGAAACAGCCGAAACAAACTCAGAGGTCATAGTCTCTTTTAAAGTCCAGACAAAATAATCTTGGTCAACTTACATGAGGACTATGCAGATAGTGTCTGAAATGGTCTTTTTAAGAAAGCACCACACAGATTGAGTGGACCTGTCCAGTCAGTGCAAGCATTTGTCAGTTATCGTGTAGCTCAACTCATAACCTAAGGAGCTCAACGACACGACGAACAATACCAAAAAAAGGACATTTGTGTAGGTCGCTTATAGCACTCAAACTGCCAGACCTTCGTCAAAAAACAAAGTAAATAAAAGAAATGATCCACATGGTCCTCACATTTACAATAAACAAATAAAAAATAAATAATTAATGAGATCATAATGAAATCATAAAATGTCATAAATGAAAATAATAAGAAAATAAAATGTCACTAATCATAATAATAAAAAGAATGTAAAAATAAAGTAAATATTAATGTCAAAGTATATAAAATAAAGGAATAGACAATAAATAAGTGAAACAAAGGCAAATTTTGACACTCACTGAGTAAATTAAATTGGAGCAGCTTAATCCCAAGCCTTTTTATCTTCAAGGTAATGATTCATGTTATAGTAAGCTTTGAGACATAGTTTATGTTTTATGAAAGATTTAAATTTATTGAGGCTTAGTGTTTGAATATCGCTTGGCAGTTTATTATAATAACGTATACATTGGCATGTGAAAGTACCTCCTATTTTTTTGAGCCTCGTTGCAGGAACAACAAATTTGTAAAGACTTATTGTAATTTGTAACCCCAAAATTGTACAGTTCCACCACAAACAAAAAAAGTACAATTCGACAAATTCCGGACCATAGCCAAGACAAACAAACGAACACAAACAATAAATGCAAATACGCAGAATCTTGTGTTGAAATAATACAATTCCGTTTATTACAAAACACTTTAGTCTCAGATTCTAAATATAATTGAATGACATAACAATTTTGAGGAAGGCTCACATTATAACGCTCACATCAACTAAATGACAAACAACTCAACGTATTTTGACACGATATAAATCTTACATAAGCCGGTTTTATTTATAAACATGTTATTAACATTAATGATTCGGTCAATAATGTGAGGCAGGAAAATCAGCATTCGGATAAACCGGTTCAGTTAATATTTTCGGTTGAACATGTAAATGCAGGAGCAGCTCGATAACAGGAAAAGAAATCGAGGTGACACAAGGTGTCTTGAGAAATAACCGCTAATATTAATAACTCGCTATGCTTAGCGGTTTCACCCGCGTCGCAGCTCCTATGTGCCGTAGCGAGATATATACATATATTCTATGCCTATAGTCTCCATCGATAATCGGGCTATCAAACACTAAAATACTTCAATTCGAACCAGTAGTTCCTGAGCTAAGCGCATTCAACCAAACAAACTCTTTATAATATTATGCTTTAGAATATTTGTAAATATACTATCATTTGTACTACAACGGTGAAGCAAACCCTGGTTCCATAACCGTAAAACGTTCACGTTTAAGTTTCATCACAATTATGGTACAATTGGTACAATTTCGTCTTACGTATTTTATCCAATGTCAAACACATCAAACGCTAGTTTATTGCGCACATAACATGGCTTACAATGCAATGTCCTAGCCGCTCCAGCCAAAGCTTTTAGCGAACAAAGACATTCTACAAAGATAACTAAAATAGAAAACACAATGTCTGCCCCTGTCATTAGAAATGGTTGATCATTTATCAAATAGAACAATCAGAATAGAAATTAAAAGGTGATTAAAAATCGGGTTTCTATGTTGTGACTGGAACAGAATCGGAGCATTAGTAACTAATTAACGAGTCATTTTCCTTGAGAAACTTCACTGAATAGAATATTAAAGCAATTAACGCACATCCGGTCAACCGGGATCAAGATAGATGACCAAAGGCATTAAAATAGCGTTCAGAATTGCAAATAATCAAGGAAATGTGGAAAAACGATAGCTCTATTATTTAATCCATGTTTCTGAAGTTCTAAAGGTAGCTATTTGTATTTAAATTGCAAATAATACGATATTTACTTATGTATATAACTTTTGAGTATGTAATTGCATGCTAATGAATCAAAAAGCCAGAAGTCATTGCCTTAACAGCCGTGGGCGTTCATAACTCATGCCTAATTAAATGTCGAGGTTCTTGACTCGATAGCTTTAATACCATGCGCGGGAGAGCCACTTAAGCTGATTTTCGTATACAAAATAACTCGTATCGACAGACCTCGAACGGTGTTCGGCGGGCGGCCTACGCCCGTCGCTGCGCTACCATTATTCATATTGTTATGGCGACATCTCGTGATGGTCGGTATCAGTCGTTCATCTCCGTGAGGTCGTGCATCGCCTATCCACATCTAGACTCAACACCTAGCCAGTCAAAAGGCCGTTGGCCCGCTTTACAAGGCGTGGGTCGTGTATTATGTGCATGCCATATCACAGAAGATACAGTTACGTGTAAGTAACGTTTTCTATAGACCCACATTGTTTTCGTATCGCAAGTTTTAATTATCTAATTACGCAAGTGCAACGTCTCGTCACGACTATCTATTTGCGCCGCCCGCCGACGCTCACTTGCCAAAAGCTATTAATTACGACCGAAGAATAGAATATCTCGCCGGCTAATCCCCCGGAGACGGTTACGGTTACCAACAACGTTGATTAATGTCCGCAGCGTTCGTTTAACTCTTCTTTGTATACGTTCATCGGTTGTGTAAACGCGAATAACCTTCTTTCGGGTTGCTCGGACATAAATAGGCTCGCATCCGCCGTACAAATAAATAAATTATACGCACTGATCCGGCACAGACGCGCTTCGTTTGAAACCTTGAAGACGGATCCGTATTAATATTAGACCAGAATTAGTCGATGAAGCAATAAAGGAAAGTGGCCGTTGTAAGACTGCCACGCTAATCGATATCGGTGCCAAATAGCGCGCGGTTTTCACTGGCATGGCAACAAGAAGCTAAGAGGGCGTTCTAAGCGAGAACAATAGAGAATGGAGATGGGGCTCGGCTCTCGTCGTGTAGTTACGTCGGTTCTCGCTGACATTGTGGCAAGTGTTAGCGGGCGTGCAAAGAATGCCAATGGAAACAACTTTACTGTTGGTTTCCTCGAAGCCGACACGCGTGACGATCCGAGAACCGGTTACACGACACCGCGCAGAAACAATGCATTAGCAATGCTTTTCATTAATTTTAGAGCCGCTCGCCATTTTATTTATAAAAAAAATACTGCAGAAAATACTGAGAACTGCGACATAATACGTGTATGCGTGATCACGAATATTGACGAGTAGAACGAAAGTTTACACGTACGTTAAACGAATCTTATTAATAGCGATGAAACTAGTTCAGAGCGTGTCGCAATAACATCACACCTTGTGTAAGTACACTTTCAAAAGGTGCATCCTGCGGCTGTAATTTATTCCCCTTACAACCGGGTTCGAGACTGAGAAAGCAATCAAACTCGATCCACCGTAAACTGTGAAAACTACGTGAACACACGCGACCTACATCCTCCTAAGTAACATTCGAATTTGAATGTAACAAAATCCATGCGGTACTCAACTAATATTTAAATCCACTGCAACGTATAATCGTAGAACTAAAATAGGTCACCCGGGAGGCAAATAAAACGAGAGTTATTGAGCAAGTGCGGCGGTGAACACTCTACATCCGCGTATATTTCATTGGCTGTTGATTCAAACAGCAAATATCACGTAAATTATGGCCGCAAATATATTAATTCCAAGCTGTTTAATCATTTACATATTTTACGACCATTCCTAGTTATGACCTGACCGATCTATAATTTGAAATTTTATAATAAAATGGCCATCTGCTGTATAAAACAGGTAGTATGACCTCCTAAAGGAAACCTGAAGATTATTTGAAGGTGAGCAAGCGAATATAATCGAAAATATAAAACATCTTTGTTATTGTAGAATGCCGTCTAGACAGGAGTACGTCAAATAGAATAAATTAACCTAAACTGTAACAAAACAAGCAAGTTTTATTTAAACTAGCAGAAGTTAATAAAATGACTTTAAATTTAACGAAAACAAAATTTGAAAAAGTGTTAAGGAGCTATGTCAATGACAATTGTTTAAATAGTGTTGTGCGATGTATCATTGTGTTGTCGATAGTCGTCAGGGGATCACTAGCAAGGTTAATAGATTACAGAAGATGTAAATTCAACGTGCTCCGTGTGACTATAAATACCTCTCAATGCAAATAGCGAACGGATTTACCTGTTTGTATCTTGATAAATGGCTGTAAAAGATATATATGTTCCATTGTATAAAATGGAAAATATATATCTTTGAGAATAAACGGCCCGGGACAACATGGCCGGCAATCATAATTACCAATTTATGTTGAAAGAGATTAGTGAAACATAAAAAAGCGAATATTAATTTTGTGCGTATATGTGTCAGTATATTATGCCTACGATTAGAGTGTGTAATTAATTATTCGCAATATAGGATTTCACTGACCACAGACCGCGTTCGTTGGCGGTTTGATATAAATTATACGAACATAAAAGACGGATGAACGGGTTTAAAATGAGATGTCGTATAGTGAAAAGTTTACGAGGGACGCGCGAGCCGCCCCGCGCGTTTCTACGCACACCAGTTGGCGTGGGATCAATTCCTGTTTGAAGTATTTTAGGAGCCACGCACGCCGTTCACAGTGCGCCGCCGGCCTGTTTACAAATACTAGCGCAGACTCGATTCAATTTCCCCGAGATTTTGTAAACATTGTGCCAAAAGAGATTGGCTGGCGCGTTTGTTTGGTATACGTACCTCGCAGTAATATTTTCATGCTGTTTCTCTTGATTTGTTGAGTCGTTTGCATTAAGCAAACATTCTCAGCATACTGTTAAACAATTACTGCCGTTTTGTAGAATAAATAGTGTTCAGTGTTCAACTTTAAGTAAATATTTTCCTTCCTCAACATTACATATGGTGCGGTGGCCTACACGCGCTCTACTTTGGTTATCATATTTATTCATAATGCTGAGCATGTAAGATATTAATGTATATTTGTTGAACTAAATAATTATTATCATTAACCTCTGTGTCTTTTACTTTGGGCGAAGGTCAGATTGGGTGCTTGCGGTCCAATTGCATTACTGTTTTAATGTAAAGCCAAGTTCTTAAGCATAAATACTCCTTTTAAGTCAAGCGAAGTTTTAATAATTGATGAATGAGTTGGCCGTCCGGCTCGTTGTCGCGGAAGAAGAAATCGAGCGAAACGACTGCCCCGGTATCGGTAAACCAACCGGTTACAAGCACATCACTATATTCGTGGGAGACAAGTACTAAATAAAGCGATATAAAGAAGCCAGATTCTGACACAAAACTGATTTATTTACGGAGAATAAAAGAAAAAATGAATTACACGGTATCGTGTTCGAGACGGCAAAAAACATGGAAGATTTCCTACCTGCTCCGAAGGCCCTTTAGCAAGATCAAAAAGCTTTTAACAGGTTCTCGGAATGAAATTCCAAGGAAGTAATTTCATTCCATCGACTTAATTCAGAGTATTGGTTTACGAATTTCGATTAGGTATTTTCAATTAATAAATTCGTTGATAGTTTGAACGAACAAATTGACAAGATATCCTTTCCTTTTTTGAATTCTGAACGCTAAACATTAAACGAGTTTTAAGTGTGATTAAAATACGCAGCCTCGTAACAAAAAGTTATGGATTAAATGGCTCCAATAGTCATGTTTATTCATATACCTGCCGAATTCATAGTTGAGAAAAAAAGAATGCTTGAAACGAGCAAAAAAGAGACCGAGACCACAATACAAGTTTTACTAGTTCCTTTATAGCTTCGGCAAACACGTTTCACGGGGAACGCACGATTTGGTCCGTCGGTCGCGGGACTTGCCTGACCATAATTGAGAGTAACCACCCACGCTGACAACTAAAAATGTATTGTGCACAACAACAGTAGAGTTGGAATTCGTTTGAACAAGTTTCGCACATTATGCATCTAAATATAGCCCTGAAACAAAAAGTCTCGAATCTCGTAAATATTTCGACATTTTTGCCTCGAGCGAGAGGTTATTTTGCGTTTGTTGAGTTGGCTCTTGATTGCTCCGCTAAACGATTACTGGAGCATTGAACTTGGTAGTTTAGATTCTTTTATATTCCTCACATTATTTATGGCGAATGATACTCGTTTAATATTATAATATAAACCTTATTATATCTATGAATGCTACCTATTTGCGAAGTGATAAAAAACCGTCAATATGGTATTTTGGCGGAATTCGGATCAATGGACCAAGAAAACGACTCAAGACAAGAAGGGTTAAATATTCCACACGAAATAATTTATAGAAATTTTAAATCCATTGATACTTCTTTATGACTTCAAGCAAATAATAATATGAAACGGCGGCGATGTTCCAACAATTTTCGTCTGAAGATAAAATAAAAATGTCACCTAATAATAGATTTTTATTAGTGTGTCACTTAACATAATAACAGACAGCTGTTGGTCTGTCAGAAACAACCTTGGAACCTGTCTACATCAACCGGGTGATCAACCCTCAGTGAGAACCGCGGGAGTAACATGTGGTCGATCAACGCGGAGTTTATATTTATAGCAAGTCACTCACTGCACATTAATAGTCGATATATTTTTACGTCTATAACTTTGCTGCGTGACTCATTCATTGCGCAAGTATAAAATCGAAATGAAAATGGAAAATGAAGAAAACATAAAAAGTTATAAAACTTGCTCAAGTCATGCTGAAATATTCCGAGATTCACGAACAAAACCAGAGTAAGGAAACCGGGCAGCCTTAAAAACTCAACTGGGTTGTTATTCTCAACTCAAAACACCAGCAACAAGTGAATTTCGAAATAACTAAGAAGCAGGTCAAAACAGATGTATACAACGACAAAAAGGGGTCAGTGACTGCACAGTGGGGTGTTGAGGGGTGAAGGTTCGGGGCGGGGGCGGAGTCCGTAATAATATATTTGAAAAAAGAAACCCAAACATCTGCCACACATGTGCGTTGCGTTTCATAGTAGTATAATGCAAGTAAAGCGCGCAATCACCGCGCACCGATACGGCGGAGCCTTTTTGTGCAGTAGCTTTTTGTTGTCTTCACGCTTTGTGCTCGCGAGCTTTGAAACGGACAAAGTTTTTTATTGGAAAGGAAATCAATACGTTCGTGACGTTTCTGATGAGAATTTGAACGAAGTCCAGAAGTCATAGTGACTTGCTTTCGCTCTGCTTTCGAATCGTTACAAAATGGACGTCCACATGTTGTTTTAATGAATGACATTTAAAATTTGTATGATCGTCCGGGTGACGTAACAATAAATACATAGTAGTCGATACGCGTAATTAGCAAGTTTGCGCTGAATGCCTCGCTAGTAGATCGATGCATTTCTCAGAAGATCGACACGTATTGGATCGATGCCAGAGCAGTGGCGAGGTGGGAGGAGAAAAGTGGCACTTGAATATACACAGATTGAGTTACAACTGTAATGACAAAGATGAATCATTTTAAAAGACTTTGGCAGCAGTTAGGTAAATCGCTAACTAATCTTCGAGTAACGGAGATAAGTGAATTTGAAGTAAATATTGTTACAATTCAGATAGAGAAACTATCTGAATTATGACAAAGCTGCCCAGATTTAGGTAATACAAACGAAACTATCAGACACGAATTCGTAATAAGAAATTCGATCGGACAGATTTATTGAACAAGAAGAAAATAAATCATTAGTGTTTACTGATTTGTAAACAAATCAGTGTTCTGTATTGGATAAGAAAGATGACCTTAATTCTCTTGACGGAGCCACGCTCAGTGACTGTGACTCAATAACAAAAAGTGGCGGTAAAAAAGAAAACCTATTTCTTCATAGGAATGACAGTTTGTTTTATAGCATACAATGAGACATGAATGCCGGCAGGTATTGCTAAAGCCAGAGAAGCAAAGATCGTGACTCCTGGCCTTTGACTGCGCGTCCCCTGAGGCAACGAGGGCGCGAAGAACTTGTCTGCTCACGCGCGACCGTTCTTGTAAACCATCCAGCTGTATCGGGCTTAGTAAAATGATACTTCTAATATATATTTTACCGACATTTTCTGACATTTACTAACAAAACTATCTGCACAAAACAGCAGGTTTTATTTACACAGCTGAAGAACAAATCAATAAACATGGTAATTCAATAAAAGAGTAAAAGCTAATTGAAGCCAAAAACAGTTTCAATTAGATAAAGGTTAACATTTATTTGTAGCGCACATATTATTTCACAACATGTAACATAATCATCGTGATTCCGCAGTTAATAAAATTCAAAATGGATGTCGTAATCGTAATCGGCGTCTGCGCAGTCGGCAGCTGCTTGAGGGGAGGGCGGCGAGGTAAATCCCGTTAGGAGAAAGTAGCTGCCTACACTCCGGCGCACGGATCGTGACGAGCACTGGACCGACCGCCTCCGACTACGAGATACATTCAATTCGATTCTATCATGACCAACCTAATACGGCCGTTTATGTCGCGCACAATACACAAATGACGGGTTATTTTTACATCACAACTTCCACATTCAAGCACAAAAAAGCTTTTGATGCTTATCATGATATTCTTAATTGATTGGGGGTTCATAAAACGACCTTTTAAAAAAATTGGCTTATGTTGATAGTGGCGGAAATTACTTTCTCTTTTGTCGTAAAGGGAACAAAGAATCGAAAAATCACTAGACTGTGACTTAGCAAAAACACGTCAATCATCTCCCATTGTTGCAGGATTTGCCTCAAAAATGCTTGTTGAATTTTGGCTCGAATGTCGCTGATTGAAGTCAACGCTTTGTGCTGCTCATTGCAGGCAATATTTACCTGTTATTATTTAAAATTCGTGAGCATAATTTTATCGAAAAGATTGTTACTGTGACACATTAGCGTGCTTTTCTATTTCATCTCAACACAGTTCTAAACAAGTTTTTGTTTCGATACTGCTACTAGTTTCCATCAAGAACTTGGATGGAACACCTTGATATAATGTAGGCCTGTAATAAAGTAGCTTTAACGAGCTCCGGTTTAACTGCCGCTTATGTTTCAAGTTAAAAATGATATATCATTAAAGTTGAATAAAATGCCGATGAAGCTCCATTATAGGAGATCGACATGAGGAACCCGCGTTGGTCGACGCCACTCAACATTGAGGCGTGGCGGAGTTCTCAGCAATTATTGCGCAAGCGGTAAAATAAAATCATGGCGGTAATAAATAAATGTTTCATAACTACACGAGTCGGCACTAGACGGTGACGGGTATCGGAACTCGTTTCACCGGTTGGTGTGCAGGTGGCGCGGGCGTCGCGCTGACACTTGCCTCCCGCGACCCTGACAACTGCATTGCTCATTGCTGCACCGCATGAAGGAACAATTACGTTGAAATCTCAAGTATGCCACGCCGCCGTGCCACGAACCAGCGGAAAATTTGGTCAGACATTCCGTTTAAAGGTCACATCAATTATTGCCAATAATTATCTGGTAGATATTTATTGAAAGTTTTATAATTATTATGTGGACAGTTAATGCAGTTTTGACGCTGTTTTTGTAGTTTCTCCTTTGTAAAGTAATTATAAGTTTCTTTATGGATTGATTGAAAAACTAAGTGTACCATCTGTTTTATCTTTTGCTGCAACTCGAGAATCAGTAATTTCTTGCTCATTAGCGATGGTATATGAACCGAAACACCAATTACTCCACAACAAGTGAAAGGATAAGTAAGGTTTACTCGATTCACCTTCCAGGAAGCAATAAAACAATCATTATGTCGTAAATTGTCTATGCCATGGTTACCACTACGTCGTATGAATACATCGTATGGAGTGAGTTCATGTTTTCCCCTTGTCTCGTTCAATATTCAATTTGAATCACAACGAGGTATTATCATACAATCATTATTCAGTAACATCTCACATGCTCGATATCATATACTTTGTTCTTTTGTTTCGATTGTCTATTCATGCATTACTTGTGTGTTCACCACGATAGTTCCCGTACAATATTTTCTCCATGAACTAAATGACAATCGGATGTTCCGTGATCGCGTGTAATAAATTAACTTTGTATTCTGCAACATTTCTCACTATCATTTACTTTGATCGTTTCGTTTCTTTAAAAAGTTGTGTCAGTTGAATTCACATTAACATAGTGGTTCGTTTCAAGTATTGTTAACTGGTTAATTTTCTAGGTGCTACGTGAATGCGCGCGATTCAAGCGTGAGGCGAGGTCCGAATGCGATAGAAAGTCGTGCAAAATTGCATGTTATACACAACCGGTCGGTGCTAGGGCAATGTGCTGGAAACTATCAGCTACCACGCCATAAACACGCATGCGGGCGGATTAATTTAAATGACGTCATTACACACTTTAATTTGAACTCTCATTAACTGTAGCCCCGCTAAATTTATTCACAAATAAAATGTATGTTTTTATCGTTAAAGTTGCCATTAAATAGTTAACAGCTTCAATTGAGTGGCAGTTTATCTTTTGCAAAAATGAAACTCATAATCTTATATATGCATGCGGCCTGTTAATTGCACACATTTCAGTTAGGGTAACAAATATGGCGGATCATTATGCAAAAGCATATCAATTGTGTTTAAAACGAGAGATTTATAAAAGGGAAATTATGGTAATTACCCCTGTGTACACAGAAATGTGGACACATTTAAACATAAGTAAGTAAATCAACAAAAGAATCTAGACAACAACTACGATAAAACGCTTTTGAATGTTACATCCATGTTTATAGAGGCATTAGTTTGTCTCCATCTTTATCGTACACGTTAGAATTAATTTACAACTCTCAAAGACCAACAGTTAAAAGTAAAGTCTTTGTTCTTATAAAAGATAAGATGAACAAAAAACTCAAGGACATTACATTCCTATCTTAAGGCATCCCATCACTCAAACAGGTAACTCAAGAATAACAGTAACGTTTCAAAAGGAGATCCCGAATCTATTCAACGACATAATAGTCGACCCTAGACCCTCGTCCCGGTTGATCCTAACAAAAGGGACAGGTTCGCTTTACAAATCTCACATACATTACCTTTATTATTATTATTCCCTCCATCATTATATTACAATAATAATAAAAGATTACCTTGTGAGTCTGAACTTTGGTAACCGGTTTAGTTACGAGTGGTGTTATGAAACTCATTTAATAATTCTGTCGGTCGAATTAGCTGTGGCTTGGTACTTTCACCAGCGACTTTCTTGCTCGTGCATACTACACGAAATACTGGTTTGACTTGTTCGTTTGACCTCCTCTCGTTCTAGTATTGTTCGTTACTGTTCATATCTCTGAATATTTCATTGTTCGCTGTCACTTTGAATGCGCGATCAATTGTGCGCCTGTCAATGTCAATGGTACAAATACTTTGAGATGGAGATAGAATACCTCGGAACAATTTACGTCGCTTTTTATGACACCAGTAAGTTGCGATGTGCAGATGCAATGAAAGTTTTGTGTATTGATATTATGTTACAAGCGTTATGAAGATTTGGTTTCTTCATAAGCCTTTGATCGAGTCAATCATTCCTAAACTTTTAGAATTTAAGACAGACTTGAATAGACAAGCGGTGCTGTGTGTGTGTATAAATTCTGAACCTGTTATTGTACATACAATAATTAGATCAGAATTCGTATTAAGTTATTATATACGAAACAATCCACTATTATCATATCCACTATAATCCACTATTATCCAAATATAATCCACAATTATCATCTGTGGTTACAATTATTAAAGTCTTTCATTATTCGTTAACTGTGTAAAGTTAACGAATAATGAAAGACTTTGCCTGTGACATTCTACATAACATCGTTAATAACATAGGTATCGCCGATACAGTTCTGTGCGTCATGAAATAACCCAGCCATCCATTGGTGTAAACGCGTTCCTCCAATTAATTATGAGCTCTTAATTAAACGTATCCGTTCGACGCACTCACGCAGGTGTTTATAAATAACAAATATGAGTTTTATGATACATACGCGGTTATAATAACTTGTAATCAATCAATGTACTAAGTTGAATAACGGCTTACAAAAAATTGAGAGACCAACTCTTGGCATCACCACAAATTGATCCGGCCCCGCATATTCATTTAATTATACATCTGTATACGAGATTCATGATGACGCACACCTACTTAACCGGAGCTCTTGCCGGTTTAGTTTCGTATTTACTCTTATTTATAGCGCAGCTCTATAAAGTAACAACACGATTTCTTGGAATCAATGACGGCGACTCTATACTCTAAATTGAATAGGTATTTTATGATTCCTAACTCGACTTAAACAATAAATTTTCTGGTGCCAATACAAGACATGAATTTATAATTGAATACTGCGCAGTGGGCTATAAACACATTCTGTAGGCGTTTAATAATCTGAATGAAAACACGTGATATTATTATTACCAGGTACGAATAAGCGAGAAATAAGGTTTCGACAGTTAAGGCCGGCTCTCAAACATAACAAACAAAAGTTTCAGCTCGGTTTCGAGTGACCCTGTGTGTATGTGCCTACTTTATTACGTTTGAGCTCGAAAAGGTGCGGAGAACGTGGTAAAAAGGAAATAAAGTTAAAGCAGCGAGGGTGGCACCTCGTGTGTGCGACCTTTAACTGCCGGAGGGAGAACGGAACGTGTTGTTTTAACCTACTCCAAACAAAAGTCCAGTCCACAAACGAAACATCCAACCGGTGTCAACTCAGTATATATAAAGAACACCAAACCAATGATACATGAATACCATCAATAACAATTAGCCACGAACCGTTGCACAAAATAGTATACAGTGTAAACCTATTTACCATAAATGAAACGGACGCACGAATAAAGAATTATGTAGAAACATCTATCGAAAACGATGTGACCCCGTTACTCGGATGCTGAATTGAAATTCAGATTGTGAAATGATAATAACAAATGTATTTGTCGTCCGCTGTGACCTCTGGCTTTTAAAACTCGTGTTGTGGGGCATAAATACTCCATACATACGCAGATGAGGGCTGGACAAACAAAGATACAGATTTGAATGTGAAATTAAGGATGGTGATCTCAATTTTTCAACGTAAACACGTTTATAATTCTAGTGAAGATGGTGGCAGACTGAGTGACAATATAAATAAAATCTTTAATGGGTAACAAACTTGATTGGAAGATTCTTGTTTTATTGAAGGAAATAAATTACACCAGTATAAAGTTTCAAATCTGTATAATGTGGTTTTTTGGCAACTGAATCAGAGGTTATTTAAGAAGGTATATCGATCTCACGCATACCCTGAATATCCATTTGTGCTGATCTTGACCAAAATAATTCAATTTAAGGCGGATCGCCTGGCTCGTCTGAATAGATATCCACTTCATCAATGTTAGATTTAGCGATTATACTTTAGTTATGAAAGTCTATCTTGACATTAGGTGGCTTATCTCGGGAACACACAGACTCCCCTATAACAAGTAGGTAGGTCATTTTCAATTTGATATTTTTACAGCAGGTATATCATCAGCCTAAAGTAAACTTTTAAATTTAAAAACAACAGTTGCGTTATGGAGGCTGAGGTACGGTTATTTGGTATTAAAATCAGGCGAACGATGTGATCGATATGAACCACTGAATACATGTTTGAATGAATAGTGGTCGATATGTTAACATTTGTTTTTACCTTTTTTGTTAATTTCGCTAGATTCACGTTCTGGTGATGAACCTGAAACAAAAGATACAAAATATGAATAAATGCTATGAATGAAACGGACATTCTTTGATCGTTCATAATAAAAATATTTCGGATTATAGTTCGAAGCGTCAATATAGCTAACCAACAGCTAGGTAAAATAAATCTTTGGTTGCTTATAAAAACAACTAACTCTTGGAAACGGACAAACAGTTTTTTATCGTTAGTATGATGGGTTATCCATGAGAACAAAATCTCAGAATAATAAATAGTGAATCTATAAATAAAAACGAGGAAAACACGTTCTATTCGATACTTCTAATATCAAAGCAGGTTATTTTTATGATACCGATTTCAAAAATTTGATACCTATTCAAATTTACATAATTATAGAAACACGAATTTGAGTCTTGGAACTCCATGAATAATACTGTTATAGAGTTATAGAGTTTCACGGAATTATTAAAACGAAATACAAAGTTACGACACTCTCAGCCGTTGACGACAATTTACGAGCACTTTGTTTAAATTAGATGAACTTGCATTAAATTTATTCCTGAGAGCTATTAAATTAACTTTATATTGCCGCCAAAACGGAACCATTTTCGACTGAAAGGTCAATTATTACCCACTGAATATTTATAACGCTGTCGAGAATAGCAGACAAGGACCGGTTACGATAACAGGTTTCGGTGTATAAAAGGCGAAATATATATGCGAAACAACCTTCTTTTTTTGTCACGTAAATTAAAAAAAAATGGAGTGGTCTGTTATTTATAAGTAAGTTTATTATAGCCAATTTGGTATTTAAATATGGCAACGTCCATGCAAAGTTTTCAAATCTGAATAATTTTGTCGAATAAATAACATAATGAGTTATCGATTTGGAGCGATCAGAATGGCGTGGCACAGTAGAAAGGGAATGGTAATTTCTTGAAATAATCGATTCAATATGTTAACGTCGGCGATATCTGCAGTAGCGATTATCTGGAATTTCAGAAATAATGAATGGCAAGGTAATGTGGGGAACGGCTGGTCAAATCAGACGAGGTTTGTTGTGCGGCAGGTGTGGGACTGGTCTCTCATGTGGCTGTTCGCCCGCATAGCCGTCACTCGCAGCTGCCGGTTCACTAACCCGTGTGTACATATGCGAGTCGACGTGGCCAAGCTTAATGGATTTGTGATACAATTTTCTTTTACATCTTTTATTGGTGTTACTTTCGAATCCTTGGGTGGTCAGAGCTTCTTAAGGTTATGATGTCAAGTTATTCATACTATGCATATAAAAATAACCTTTATTAATTATTCCCACGTTATTAATTATATGTAAAATTGCTGACATAACACGAGTATTTAATTTTCTTGCATTTATGAAATGATGCATAGTTTTCGAATAATTCGTGACTTCGAAATAAGCGCTCACATAATCGAAATGTTTTACATAATAGTTTCTTATTGTAAACAAAACCCCAAATTAGGAAAGTGTACCGCTCAGTTTACAATAAAAAGACCTTCCTTCCATAATTGTTGTGTGGGTGTATAAGAAACAGCTGTATGACTCGTCTGACATTTTATCGGAACCTGTTTTTAAGTTATGCAATAGAAAACATTATCCAGTTAATGGCATGCTGGCTGGCTGGCTGGCTGTTTAGCATAATCACCTGTCAATTGTAGTGAAATACATGAGGTGCGCTGTAATTACATAGATTTAGGAGGTTTTTGTCCTGCGCTCGGACTTAATGGTATTGCGTAGCATGTCCCTATTATTTATAAATAAACCTTCGTCGTATTTACAGCTGTTTCTATTTTATCGTTAATGTCCCTAGAAATGTAGACACCATTTTAATTTCAGTAATGAGGATAAATGTTGAGAATTTATGTCGAGTAGTTAATTTAATCTTTCATTAAGCATTTCATTTAAGTGGGAGGTTTAAGAAGTTTAAAATGTTAAATGAACCACTCTAGTAGTTCCAGTCAAGGCCGAGTTGCACAGGTGGCTTGTAAACTAGATTAAGTAAATGAATTAATCATAGTTAGCCAACGTGAAATAGCTTTATGCGAGACAAATTGTGATTGGTGGGTCCTATCGTGTCGGATCCGTTCAGCCAATCGCTACTACGTAAACCAGTTTAGGGTAAATGGTAATCTGTTCACAGGGTTAATCTATTACATTACTTACATTGTTAGACTAGTTTGTACGTGACTATATTTTGACAAATGAACGAGGATTGGGTTTTCATTTACATAGATAAACGTATTCACACAAATAAATGCCGTACAAAGAGAAGTTTATTTAAAGACCTAAATAAAAAATAAATGACTTCGCGTAGTAACAATGTAATCTTTTTATTCCTATTATAACAGAAAGCCAGACAGCAATATAATTTTCAAAAGCCTTATTCTTAAGAATGAATTGCTATTTATTTTAATAGTGTCTACTTTTTATACGCATATTTTCAGAAGCGACCACGTCTTAACAAAAAACCGCAACTTTCTGCCGAAATTCGCTAAAGCAGACAATGCACTGGGTAGTCAGACTGCGGTCGCTAATATCCGAAATATGGATCTTTTGAAAATAAATTGGGAAGTCGTAGCCACCCCACGTAGCAACCCGATCGGCTACGGGATTGCTACGGCTAAGATAAAGGGCCCTATTGTTTCGCGGTCGTAGACGCGTAGTTCCGTAGCTATTTACTTGGCTACGATTCCTAGAATTTTTATTACTGACCTCTTAGCTAAATGTCGCAATGAAGTGTGACTTACTAAGTGTCTTATTATCAAAAATGCTATAATGTTTGTGCGAAACATCTATTAATTTACACTAGAAACACTGCCTGCCTGCAGCTGTCTTTCCAAGTGTGTCATCTGCTTAACTTCAGTCTAACCCAACACGTGAGAGGTTGAGAGGCTAAATCTAATCATTATTTGAGCCGCACGCACGGGTTACTGGTAATGGCGACCGGCAAACTCAAGGGAGCAAAAAACATGCCGTTTTCCCCTTTAAGGCACCGCGCCACAGCCTTTCTTGATCGGTATGCCGACCGACAAGTCTGCAACTGGTCTGGACGTGAGAAATGGGGACTTGACTGCGTTCATTGCCCGATATACCCCGTGCTTGATACTACGCCGGCTATTACAGGCCAATTCGATCGACCGAAACGAGCGAATTAATCTGTAATGTTTAGAGCTCGAGCCGTTCATAATTTATTGCTGAGAAGGCGAGTTTGTTTGAGTTTAATGTTTGTAAATTATGTGTGTATGCTATGTTAACTATTTTAAATAGCATCCGTTTAACTCCATTACTAAGAAATGACATAATTAAATTACAATGTCTCAGCTGCACTAGAAAGTCGTAATTTATCGTTTCTGGCATAAAATGTAATAAAAACGCCTTCAAATGACTCTTACATTACGACAGAATGCCTTTAAATTATCCGCAACTATTTGCAAAATAAATTTTATCGAATAAGCAAAGTTATCCGTGCAATAAACAACGTATCATATCTTAACTGAAGGCGATCGTTTAATAGAAAACAGATCTAACGTCTGATCTAATTCTAATGGCAAAAACAATTTTACCTTCATCGATCAAAACGTTACTTTTGTCAGATAATGTTTAACTTTCTAATTGAGATAAGATGCTTTAAGAACTGGTTGTGGTGTGTCGTCTAGTTAACGGATGTCGCCGATACGCCGGACCCAGAGACCAGCAGGACCCGTCCTGCCGAACCGGACGAAGCCCATTGAATTTATGTGAAGAATTAACCACAATACATAATGTATGGCCCACGGAATCGGGCTCACATGTCGAAACATCTCATGTTACGAGCACAAACATTATCGGACTCGGTTACTGGAATGTATGAGTATTGCTGTATAAATATTTTACATGTTACGAGAATGGTGTAATGAATCGATGTCGGTTAAAAACGAGTTATCTCTCATCGGTGCCTTTCTCTCGACTTGTTTATACTAAATCAGACTGAGTAACGTCGAACATTGAAAACACGCTTACACTTGGCACACGTTCCAGCTGTAATACAAACAAATAATATGTTGGACCGGTCTGCCGCTTTATATAGTCTTAAAATAGGTATGTTTTCATAAACTCGATATGAGAGTTTACGCAGAACTAGTCTCGGGAATGAGGTCAAACGAGTTGGCATGCGATCCTCTGTCGGTCCGCTGAAATACGCCAACGGTAATAAACAATACGTTGGCATCTTAATGTTAACACCCACTGGAGAAACTTGGGAACTAAATGTTGCAAACTCGCCAAAATTGTTTCATAGCTAAATAAAACTTTATAATAATAGAAAGGAAATAGATAAACGGAGATGATTATTCAGGATAGTATCGACTAGAAACACAATGTAAATCAGCGGTAGAGGTCGTAAATACGTGACGTGACGGTACATTAATTACGATAACAATAGCAATTGAAATGCAATCGAGTTACGAGTAGGAGTATTATATTATCAATCGTGTCGTGTCGTTCAATGCACCGCCTTATCATCTTTGTAATTAACTTGAATGGAAACATGTTTATAAATCTATTGATCACGTTGCAGTCTCGACGATATATCTTCAAAGACGTAACATTAAACTTTAGAACGCAAATAACAACGTGATTTATACATTATTCGGTGAAAAACGATAATTTACTTTCAAATACTAAGAAATAATATCCTAAGAGTGAAATAAATATTTCGTAGTTTCTGTAATAAATAAAGTTAACGCTTTCAATGTTAAAGAATTGCTAAACGAATAATTCTTTATGAATGAAGCATGACCAAATATAATCAAAAGCAACTGGCTTTTTTCATTATTTTTTGTTTGTTTTGCGTTGCGCTGGCAAAGCTATCATGGTTCATGTTGAAAGGAGTTTTTATTTTCCGGGTTGAAGAGAACCTTCACGGGCGGTCGGTCGAAAAAGGAAGCCATTGCAAATGCGCCGAATGCAGCTTCATTTTACAGACGAGGAAGAAATGGAGTAAAAACCTTTATCGATTGTAGATTAGAAGGCCGTGTCAACAGACTTTTCTTTTGTACAATGAGTATTGCGTAGAGGATGAATAATAAAAAATGGAAACGAGGTCACTTGACATCGTCTAGTGATGTGCACGCGTTGTAAAACTTACGATCCATTACTTTGTTGTAGGCATCGATTGTAGGCCGCCCACTCTACTATAAGTACTATCTGCTCTTATTTGTTCACCGATAATAACTGGCTGGCAATGAATTCCAATTTTGTGCAGTAACATTTATACCATGTGTGGCGGTCGCAATCAAGTCGTAAATTTTACGTAGAGGCGATTGCTGCTATCTGGTAAATATGCAGTCATTTTAGATGCCAATAAATGTTGATTGGCTGGTATTTAAATGGAACAAACAAGACTATTCAAAAATCTCGATAACAATTTAAGAATGTTTAAATTTAAACATAAATCGAGCTGTTAATTGAAAATACTGAAGTGATTTTAATTGCGAGGCACTGAAATAAATATCAATCAGTTCCAGAACACGAAATTCGACAACTTTTACTTTGTATACAAAAAATTAAAAGTGAAGCTTTCAAAGAGCTGAAAGTTGTTAATCGAAATCATCTTGAAGCGGAAATGGGGCATTAAATAATGATTAACGAGAGTATGTTGGCGTTTCGTGGAAGCTAATAAGTCATTGAGCTATTTGCGAGGCGAGACGCGTCAGTATTCAGTAGCCAACCACCCGACTCAGATTCGTTTGTTTGCCAACATTATGTTACACTAACGCCTCATGCCTATTGATCAATAAAGTGTTTACGTATCGGAATGCAAATCGCATTACGGATACACACACTTTTGAATACTTATGTAAGTGCATATGTGCTAGACGTTTATCTTGTACGTAAACGTCAATCAATAACCAAAAGACATAGAGAACAGCTTAAAATATGGGCATGTGAAATTTTAAAATTAACATATTTGTGATACATACGTTATATGCTCACGTTTTTGTTGGCCAGAATAATTTATAGCAAACTCGCATTTGTTTCTGCATAAGTAAATTGTTGTGCTCCAAAGGTCTGTGTCTACCACAGAAATATTAAAACTAACTCCTTTCTGATATCTATGGTGTCTACATTTCAACAAAATTTCAACTTAAGTCGTCTACATAATTATCTATGTTTTTGTATGATTGTTTTCTCATAACGCGAAAATGGTTCGACGAATTTAAAAAAAGAATATATATTCTGCTGCTAATCTTACTAAAGTCTGGAGTATGTCTCATCAAGTCATCACAGTCGTAGATTGGTCTGTATTCCTACGGCCTTGATTGTAATGTTTCTTGCGAATAGGTATCAGATTTTTATTAAATGCAATGATTACAGATGCTTATTCGGAGGAATTCACGCAGACGGACCCGCGAGCACTGCTAGTGCGTTATAATTCTGTATTATTTATGAATCTTTGTATTTTTTTCTTTGTATTTTCCTCTGTCGTACTGTGGAAGACGCACATATGTTACGTATTTGCTAAAGGAAAAGCCTTTAGCAAATACGTAACATATGTGCGTCTTGTGGATAAAAACATTGACTATATATGGAAACAGATCAAGGTGGAGGAAATTTATTCAGTATATTATTATCTTCCCGGTTGTTGACTGAATAATCCGATCAGTTTGCGTCATTGATCCATTTGAATTTCATGATTCTATCATAAGTATCCACCATCTACCTTGCATTACGAAATGTTTTGAACCAAATATGAAGTTGAATTCGAAACCAGTTTGTAAGACTGCTGGTCTTACAAATTTACATTGAAAAGAATATGTCGTGAACTTGAACTGTGAACAAAAATTCATTTAGTTGAGAGTTGCATTAAGCGGGGCATTCACTTACAGACATGCCCGTAGGCACGCCTTTGGGCAGTCTGTCCGGGCATGTCTGCCGCCTCAATACACTACACGGACACATCAGTCTATTTTAGACCGGCTAGGCGATTAGTTGTGCACATTAAAGATGACTACGAAAAGACGAAAAATTGCAATAATTACTGGTGCTGCTATCCAGTACAATATTGAGTTTTATTGAATCACCTACACCCACCTGCCTATCCTACATACTTTATTTTTTACTTATTAGAATATAATTGAATATTATGTACTTTTACTTGTATATACCAATGATTCGTCTGACAAAGAATTAGGCTGTGAGCTTATTGACGAAGTACCAGCTCGTGCTTGCTCCTGATCGAACGTGAACTGGAGCAGATTAAAACACCAACTCATACCACCTCATCTACTGATGAACCAGTTCTTGTTGACTGGCGTATTTTACGCAGCTCACGCCTTTATGAGTTCCTTAGGAATTCTATTTTTTTTTAACAAATGCTAAATCGGTTTCGGAGTGGATTTCTCAATTAAATTTTGATAGGCAGTATTGCGTAATTGGTAAAAAGCAAGGAGTTTATGAACACTGAGTTCATAAACTCCTTGCTTTTTACCTTCCATAAATATGGATATGATTTGTAGATAGCTTTAAACTCTTCCCAGAAAAAATTGTTGTCGTTAAAACTCATTCTGAAAAAACCTCCACGTCCAATAATAATAAACGGACGTCTGCATTGGTTGCTGTCGCTCCTGTGTCTGTGAACAGGCGGCCTGCGGTAAGCATTCACGTTCGGACATGTCTGTGCCCGCGCAGACAAAATGAGATCGCACGGACTTGCAACGTCGGCCTGCCAGACCGTCTGCGATAGACACACACATACAGACTTAAGGACAAACCTCTTGTAAAGATGCCCGCCCGGACATGCCCGCAGGCGTGTCTACGGGTATGTCTGTTAGTGAATGCCCCGCTTTAGCAATAAAGGTCATTGGGAACCGACGCGAACTCAGTTCCCATGGCCGTCGGAAACAATACCAGAATCGCGAGACTCGAGCGCATAAAGTCGAGAACAATCGAGCGAATGGAAACAAGAGAGCGATATAAATCAAGCTAAGCATTGCGTGCATCGGCCGGCCATAGATCCTCGCGTTTCAGCTCGCCTGCCCGCCTCGCCGCTTATAATTACCGACTACTTTCGCCAACCAACGGCCCGCGCCGCTCCGCCATCTTGCTATTTATATTGCAAAATGGCGGACTGTGCGCAGCACGTGTTCCTCTTTCTTTTGTTATTTAAAGAAACTGGCGCTCGTGCATTTCCCAATAATTTATTTGATGCATAAGAGCGGCTGAGATACTAAAATTCACTAGTAGTAACTTCTTATGGATTTAGAACTCGAGTCGCAAACAAGGTCTCTCAGAATTTACATTGAATAGGGAGCCGTTAAGTTGCGATGTGACTGGACGCGAGAAAGGTCACCTTGACCGAACGAGCGCGGCAGTTTGTCTTGCTGACTGAATAACTTGGAATTAAATTACACTTATATACTTTATTCCTAAATAACACATTAAACATGTTAATGAACTTACCTTATCAATAGACGTATCCCTGTGTAAATAGGTTATGTTAGAGTACGGTTTGCATTAGGTGCTTACTCATATTTACAAGACTGTCTCATTGATATTTTGAATGGGTATGTAAATTAATGCAAATTCAGTGAAGTGAATATTTAAAAAGAAAACGAGTTTTTCTTTGCATTAGTAGTCTTAAGATAAGTTTGAAGATAAAATAGATATAGTACCTGTTAAATGGCATGACACACGAAATGAGTGCGTCACTATTTATGTAAACAAGACTACTGAACACTAAACAAATATCGGAACAGTAACTAATGTTTACACTTCACAGAGTTCTGTACAAGAACAAAAGATATTGATGAACTTGAAAAAAACAACATTGTTATCAGTAGAGCAATAAATATGTCGATAACAAAATTGCACAACTAATACATCACACTCATAACGAATTGATAACCCTTATCTGAAGCAAGTGGGTCAGCTCTATCTCATGGCAAATTACAATGTTGAATCATAATAATAACGTGCCACATATTGGAACTTTAATAATAATATTTAAAGTTCCAATATGTGGCACGTTTTTTCGTACATTTATTTATTTTTCTACCATAAAATTACATTTTTAAATATTTCTTAAAATCATAAAAAAAAAACATTTAAAAATATAAAAATAGTAGCCCACCGGTATCGGGAACAGGGTCCAAGCTACCGGCGGTCAGGGCTCCAGAGAAAGGAACCTCCTAACAATACGAGCCGTGTCCAGGAGTACCGCTTTCTGTATCAAGCCCTTGATCCAGCTACCTAACGAGAGCCTTCTTAGGTATTGGTCGAGGCTCTTGGCAATTAAGCCATTGGCAGATACGACTATCGGCACAATGATCGCTGAGTCCACATCCCACATGTCGACAACCTCGCGAGCCAAGTCAATATACTTCATTTGTTTATCTTTCTCGGCTTTCACGAGGTTCTCATCATGCGGGACTGTTATGTCAACAATCATTGCGCGCCGCTCTGATCGATCCACCACCACTATATCAGGCTTGTTGGCAACAATAGTCCTGTCAGTGATGATGGATCGATCCCAGTACAATGTGATATTGCCATGTTCAAGAACTGGGTCGGGCTCATACCTGTAGTACGGCACTTCCGATTCCACAAGATTGTATTTAAGAGCAAGTTGCTGATGGATAATCCTGGCTACAAGGTTGTGTCTATGCAAGTACTCTCCGTTAGCTAGACGAGAACAACCGGAGATAATGTGTCGAATTGATTCACCCGGACGGTGACATGCCCGACATATGTCAACCGTGTGTGGCACGTTATTATTATGATTCAACATTATTATGTTTTCGGAAAAATACATAGGAACTCTAATCCGTTTAGATATCGTCACGTCTATAAATACGTATAATACGCCAACGTACCACTTCAATAGGGTAACGTATCGATTTGATGGTTTCCTGCTAGTTAGCCCGATCGTGCTACAGGAAACCGAAATCGAATATTTCAATGCAGATCTTGCAAAGGCGTTCGTTTAGTATTCAGCGAGTTTGCGGGCCAATGGCGAGCGACTATGATCGCAGTCCAACGCCACCGCTTGAATATGTATGAGCCTATGAACCACTCGAACACTAAACACGCACGGGCATAACCGTGACACACATTCTCAGTAAATATCTAACCGATTCTTCTCACTTCACATACTCATTGAAACGCTTCGCTTCATTAATCTACATTTAAAACTTTAATAGAGCAACTATTCAACTTGTTGTTAATCTAAATGAGTTCAGCCATGTTTTATTCAGTGTTAATTTGAAAATTGACTTTAATGCGCTATTGTAGTTATTTTTTTCTTATATTAAAATTCCTGTGTCACAGTTTTAGTTACTTACCATACTCGTTTGTTTGAAATTTTATATGTATATGTATTTTTAATACCCCTAAGTGGCCCTCATCAGAAGGTTAACTGAGTACCGACTGAGAGCGGAGAGCACAATTAATTTAAAAAAATAAATAACTGGTGTTTATTCTAGTTTTAGCACAATAAACTCGGGCTTCTTCCTCGTGAGTCGTGGCATTAACACAACCGATTAGCGATAAAGTTATTATTATTATTACCAAGTCATAAACAGACCCTCTATTCAATAGTCGTTAATCTATTTCAGTTATTTCCGTTCACCGGTGTCCTTTATGTGCGATAATTGCGTTGCGTCCAATCGAAGGCCAATGGCCTCGTTCCGTGGCATCGCGTTTGTCAATATTTGATTAAGCGTAGTGGAATAAGCCTCACAAAAAGTTAAATCTGTTTATTTATACAAAAGCAAAAAAAGTTTAAGTCGATGTTCTGAGAACGATGAGCATGACATCACGTCGTGCGAGCCGAGAACAATGTAAAGAACCCCGTATTAATGTCTTGAACAACAAAGAATAGATAATAAAAATATGCAAATTAGATGACGCTTAGATAAGAAAGAACATTTTAACCTCGATTGTAAAACGAAGACATTATTTCCGAAACATTTTTTACAGTTTTAATCCGAAATAAGACATCAAAGTATCTTAATCATGTCAATCAACCGACAATATAATCAGCAAATTAAATGAGTCATTAGTATTTGTAGATAACACATGTCGTACAGCCATTCTCTGTCTCATAAGTCTCGTTACCCACATCTGTCATGCTCACGGTTACGTTGTTAACACATGTTAGCTAATGGCCCCTTCCCGACATACCACGTGTATGTTAACGCTCGCTACGTACGTGCTTATAAAAGAAACGTATGCTCGTAAAATGCTCACGGTAAGACATCCTAAAAACGAAGTAAAGAACATACTTCAGAAGTAAGTAGTATTAACGGTAACAAAGCTAATAAAGATGCAATCATCAAACGGAGTTAGTGCAAAATGCAATAGCGAATTGCAATGCACAATAGAAAAGAAACGAGAATGAAGCGTGCGAAGTGGTGGTGCGCGACGTGGGAAAGCGAATGGCGGCTGTGGCGCTGTCGGCCATCTTGGATCGGGCATTCGGGCTCGGTCGGAAAACATCACGTGTCCATGCGTCCGCCTGGCAACACCGCGCAGCGTACACGCGCTAAACGGAGCGGAACAATTCGTGTACACCACGTGCTTTTTTATTTGTGCAACATTAAGATGGCCAATGGCTATTGAATTTATTGATTGGTTCGCGTACTCTTTCAGCAGCTGCATTGGTTAAATATTTTAAAGTGCCTGTATTGCATATATAGGTACGAGTGTTCCTATTATTCAAATGTAATGTAATAAACAACATATCATTATCAACAGTGCAAAAAAAAATGTTTTCCTTTTTACTTTGTTTACACATTCTGACATCTCATCAAATGACGCCTGGTGGAATAATGACTCCACCAGGCGTCGAAGCGGGCGAGACGAGACGGAGACAGAACGATCGTGCTAGACTAGTTGGGCTATATAATTCAACAGTTGCGATTGCCACGTAGGAGTGGCTGCTTGTCCGAGGTGTTCAAAACCCGTACAGAGACGCCACGTGACAAAATAAGCGGAAAACCACGGGTTCAATCGCGAGGACGTTCCTATTGCAGTGTCAACGGATGTTTCAATTCATCGGAGACGAAACCAAATCTCTCGAATTTAAACACCCTAATGACTCCAAAAGATGAGTCAACATTCATTTTGTATACTTCATACACACTTCTTCTCTTATACAAATATTATAAATGTGTAACTCTTTTGTTTGGAACCGTTTAACGAATAAACGGCTGATCAGATTGTAATGGAATTTGTCAAGGAGATAGATTTCAAATTGGGAAGGACAGAGTCTATACAACTATCACGCTTATAACTTAGGGTGATGAGTCAGTAGTGCATTATGTCCATTTTCCATAACCGATTGATAACTTTTTTACGCTTTTGAATGTGATAATTGCGAGATTGTCGCGAACAGAGAAGTCTTATCTATGTCCCTCTCACTGATAGGGTAACTGTCACTATCGCCTTCATCAAACGTCGCCGGTGAATGACCGCGCTTGACTATGACCGAAAATCTCTAAGTACCCACATTTACCTTAATTTTAGCCTAACGAATTAAAAATCATTCTAACCGTATTTTTGACAATAGTCACAAGTATAAGGTCAGAACAGAATGTAATAACGTTAGGCACCGCAAATGTTTATTATACAATTGTGTAAAACCTAAACAAAGGAAGAATTCCCCTGTAGATTTGTCAAAATGGCTTCTACAGCTTCAGAGCAATAATATTAAACAACTGCCATATAAGGAAGTGAACGTATTTGAAACGAAAAACAAAATTCAGAAGCAATTTAAGATTTTGACTTCCGATTACAATCACCAAGAATTTGATAAAAATCATAGTCTTTTCGAAGTTAGCCACTTCCTGCTTGAGAAATGTAAGGAAAAACACGAATTTAAATTATTCAGATTATATACCAAACCATACAAAAATAAACCTAGTTTCATGGAAAAGAGGCGATACCGCGGCTACAAAGAAAAAGTCCACTGAAAAAGTTTGATAGTCGTGCCTAGCGATAACTTCATCCAGTTTGATAAGAAAATGGAAGCAAGATTTGTGTCATGCTTTAAAATGGCAAATAGGAAACATAGGAAAGTTACTTTTTAATAGTATTATCGACGAACAACGATATTTCCCCACCGTGCGCTTGTTTCCCTACTTATCTAGTAAATCTTAAATCTAACAATAATGCTTTTAGTTGTCCCGAGCAAATGTTAGCAAAATTTATCGTGAATCGTTTTTAAATACTTATAATGAAGATTAATAACCATGCAGCTACTAAATCCTTGCGTTTTATTTAACGAAACATAATCTAGGAGTAGGTCTTATGTATGATGCGCCTGAAGACAAATAATATTAATAAGAGTCTTATTGTCGCCGTTGTAAATGCAGATACTTTGTTTTAGTCTAAATTTATACATTTTTAAGTAAACAGATTTATGTCGATTTGCAGAGGTAATTGTTACGCCTAACTCCTCGTGGCATAATTTTGTATTACGGTATTTAGAATCAGAATGTCTAGAATTATTATGTAAATAAATATAGTAAGTAATTCTGTCGTTATTCCAGACAAATTCGCATCAAAATTCCGACATGATCATTTAATATGTACGGCGCGTCTCGACAGCTGATAGGATAGGGTGGGTACACAAGAGCATCAATCTTACGACGATCCTAAAAAGGTGGGCTCCGTTATGTAACTCGCTTTGTGCGAACGTAAATAGGCGAGCAGACCGAATACATTATGCAAAGAGTTTTTATCTCGACGCTTCTCTTAGGACACGCATTGGCTGTTTCTGTGTAGCCGTGCATGCAAATGCGATAATAGACCTCTTGCTCCTGCCGCGGACTAACTTTGCTTCAAACGTATCCAATTAAGCTACTGGATTAACTGGATTTTGCGTCAGATATATCCGTACATTTTTCGCAAATTTTATCTTATCTTGTGAGTTAAATTTACTTCATGATAAAATACTAATTTGAATAATATCCCGGGGTTATCATTACATAACCCCAAAAGATAACAAAAAGTCAACAAAAGCCAACTCGAACACAGAGCTCTCGCCAGTTCGCTACCATCACGTAATTCGTGAAATTCAACGACAAAAAAGTGGTTAAAAAACCAGTCGGTTGGCAAAAAAATTAACGGCAACCAAATTTGATAGAACGGGACAGAGGTAGTGGTTTGCAACCGTTAGAAGGAGACGGATGTGCACGCCATCTTGCCTGCATCAAGTCTTTAGTCACGCGCAGTAAAACAGCGTTTCTATTTTTTGCGCGCTCTCGTCTGACCTCGTTGGTTTATCGTTATCATACAGCTCTAATAATAAATGGATTTTGCTCGTCATGGAATGTGCGCGCACAACAAGCGGGCACAGCAATAACGAAGATAACCTTAGCCCCGGGCCCCGAGTCTCATCAAATTTATTGGTTTGCAATATGCAGCCGCTCCATTAATTGCACAAATTACCCTATCCACTAAATCAATTTACGTTATACGGTCAAACTGGCTTCCCGTTGTAATGGTTATTGCGTAGATTAGTGAGATTACTCGTATAACAATGCTCTATATTGTTGTGTCTACTGGTGTTTTCGATAAACTACGGCCCACTTGACCCCTTAATAGTAAAGTTCATAGTCAATTAGTGCAGCAACACAGTTGTGAACTTTCGACGTCTGTGTGCAAACGAGATACAATTGGCCGCCTTTCGAGGCTGCCCTGTTCAATAGAGACGTTTTAAACTAACAATCACGATAGTTCGTGACTCACTGTTCAATATGAATAAACTATGTACTTGTTAATCACGTTGCGTGACTATTTACAATTTGTTATAAAGTATTTAATTCAACATTATCTGAATTAATTCGTTGTTGGTTATGAAAGCACAGTTTTTCATGAAAACGGGATATTTCCGAGGCGAGTCAAGGACGAATCGAACACGAAGTCATTGAGCGGCGATCACAAGTGAAGCGCTTTTACATCAGATGCGATGATTTACGGACTCAATAATGTGGCCATTTAGTCATAAATCATGCTCAGACATTATTTGTGACGTAACATCGTGCAATATCAATAAAATACAGTTAGTGCTGGCTCTGTCCTACAGATGACTTGTAGGCGACATAAAATTCCATTACTGTTATAAAGTACATCTTAGTTAGCTACACAAACTTCATGATCTAATAAGAAGAAATGTGAAGAAAAATGAATTCTGTCTGTGAAAGTCTACGGTGATAAAACTGAGACATTTTCACGTAAGTTTATAAAACATACACAGTTTACACACGCTACTTTTGAGAAAACTTTACTAGTTAGAATAACTCCGGTCGTTTGGGAAACAAAACTAACTTGCAGCAATGAATAAGAAGACACTATAAATTAACTCGGGTAATGTAATACAAAGTTTATTCGCAGCCAGACAGCAATTACGTCGAGAACTTTAAGCGGTATTCACGAACACCAAAGAGGAGGGAGGCTTCCCTCCCCGCAACCCTCCCATCGCTCACCCCTTTGAAACGGTTCAAACTCACAGCAGGGGGGGAAATTGTCAAAGTTCTCCCACCCGCGGATTCTATCCGATTATTTTGGAATCTTTTAGGACTTCTAACTTTGTTTGACACTTGGGGAACTGAGAGAAAAAGTTGAATGTTCAGTGGATTAATTAAATTCACCGCGATTTCATTTCGTATTGTTGTCAGTGGGGGCGAAACTTGTGTTGTGGGTACTTGTTGAGCGGATACAACATTACTTCCACTTAAGTAAACACCCTTCACCGTTTTACCGTTACGTATCGGTTCGTGATTCGTATCGGTAGCTAGAGAATGAATTCCAAATTACACAATCTAATTAAAATATGAACGAACATTGAGGAATACCACATACTCGCAACAAATGAAAGACGAAGAAGTAGCGAGTAAACAGCTATTTTAAAGGAGTTTAAAGGGAGGAAGGCTGCGAGACGACAGGAGTTAGGCGCAGTCCACAAAGTTGGCAAGTTCGCAACTTCTGCTGGAACTTGGGTGCTTCAAAACTGTAATGGGTGGAAGCAGATAATCTGCAAGTTTGTCACTGTAAGCAAACTTCGCTAATATGATCCGTAATTACTTTCCAAGCATGATCTTGATTACGCTGAAAGTGTTTTACTGAGAGAGAAAGGGTATGTTAAGATTATCAACTTGAGTCTGATCCATATAAGTTTTAAATTTATAATGAAGCCTTTAAAATCAAAACAATTTTATTCAATTACGGCTGTTGAACTTTACTCTGTTTGAACTTTTAAGTTCCAACTGTGTCAAAGCATTGCAAATAAAATAACAAAATAAGGTCACATAATAATCAGACAAATATTGATTGCCCAGGTTTACGTACAAAATAAAATAAAAGTTAAACGAGTTAGACGCCAGTAAGTAACTTACCTTACACAATTACCTACCCAGTAGACGGGGAGAAATAAAACTGTAGCAATAAAATTAGAACAACAGCTAGCATAAAAATATGACAATCCGTTCAAACTTTTATTTTAATTAAATAAAGAAACAAAGAATAACAAGAAAGTTTTATAACGAGCAACTCTTGGAGAACCTGAACTGAACGCCATACTGCGAAATATTAAACTTTATAATGTTTAACTTTCCATGCCAAGTTTAAGTCTGGAAGTGTATAATGGTGTTACTGAATTTACACTTAAATGTTTAAGTGAGTATTCCTGTTGAAGATATTTTATTTGTTTGAGAACTATTTTATTTTTTTTATGTATAAATCTATGTAATGTTATTTTCAACTTGAAGTGAAGATAATGATGAATTTTAAGAAGTCACATAAAGTTTATATGTTTTAATAAATGTTGACTTGTTTAATATTATGTACAGAAAACGATAAACGTTTTGATTGACACACAATAAGACAATGTTGCAGATAAGCGTAGTAAACCCCAACTTAATACAAACAAGTATACGTGAGACTTGGCATCTCAAGCTCGATGAATAACTTACCGACACAGAACTTCACTTCGGCCGAACTTATACATACAATTGAGTTGTACGGATTCACCAACTTCGAAAATTGATTATTAACTCAGGACTTGGTATTGCAAAGGAAAGAGAAACTCCATTTAATTCTGTCTTCGTTTTAAACTTCGCGAAAACATAAAATTGTGTCTCAAGTTATAAAACTAGAGGAAAACAATATTTATGACTTTGCGAAATACTTTTCTAATGCAATGATGGATCACATTGATTACTTTTCCTGATGTTAAATTAGTTTGAAGATTGCTGGCATCAGTTTCTCCTTATTAGACTTCGAAGGGTTCTTAGGGTCTCGGCAGCTAAATTACTTCATACGATCAGTATGTTGAAACGGCAAGTTATGAACTTCGATGGTACGTACCTAAATAAATGATCTCTGATAAAATCATTATTATTTACAGGTAAATTACTAAGCGAACCTCTAATCAGAGATTAATTAACTTTGAAAGTAATTAGTGCAGACATCACTTAATTAAACTTTCAATAAAATTTAGTGAAAGTCAAATATTTTGCGAGAATTAAAGATTGTTAGGTACGAACTGATAATAAGTATTGATAATTAAAGACTTAGCAACATTCCTATCAAATGAGAATTATTTTATCTTGTCAAGTTTTTTGAAGATAAAAATGTCGTATGATATTTACAAGTTTTCACAATTACAGGATAAACATCTTACGGTTATCAACAACTTTATCATCGAATGTATGTCTGGAATTCCGCATTGATAGGCGAGCTTTTTCGTTCATTAGGTACATTTTGCATCATATTTTCGTCATCCAACCCTAGTTTACCGTCAATAACATCTTACTCCACCACAGACTCAACAGATTGATTGTTGTTACTGATTTCATTACAAACAAGTTTAACAAAAACAAATATCAATATTAAAGCTAATCTGGTATTACAATCTGTGTGAGTCGTGACCACGTAAAGTTTCTACAAACCCTATTTGGTATTCAACGGATGTAATGAGTCCCAAATCCACGGCCACTAGGGTAAAACAATAACTGTAAATTAAGCTGGAAACTCATTAAAAGCGAGCCGAGAGAGGACGATGTCGGTGCTTCAACATGTTTTATACGATCGAACTTTAATTGGGAGGACCGAGGTTCACGTGATATTTGTTAACTTACTCAAATTGGTCTCAATTCTCAGTAAGTCCTCGCCAGTTCGCCACTTTTTTAAATGTGTTTTTTTGGAGTTTGTACCTTTGGGCCGTTACATAACGTTTCATTTCTGCTGTGTTTTTTTTTGTATTGCTGTTTATGTAAAACGTTCTTTTACGACAACATTGTGGGAACGATACTTCTCTCATTCCGTTTAAAAAATTCTGAATTTTATGGCTATTACGAGCTTTACGATTTTAATATTTTCCAACCATTTTTGTAGCATATGAGTTATCACAGTGGGTATGAAGGCTTAAGGTACTTGATTCCGTGAAAATGATTCTACATTTATACATTTACAAGTTAACTCCAGCAAAGGTCAATCCGCTCGTTTATATAGAAGGGAAACCATCAATCAACATTTAGTTGATACGACCACTTGGAATACGATTACTTGTACATCGACGTTGGCGCATTTCCAATTCCACTTCAGATAGCTATTTACAACCACAGAGTTCATGTTTGTATCTACTGACTATAAATAAAATTCTACTAACTGTAATAAAATGCCATAAAACATTGATAAGCAATGAATGCTGCTGTAGATAGAAATGTCAACGAAGGAGCGTTGTATTATGGTTAAAGTATCTATGTTGAAATGCGTGCTCAAGATAAGTAGAGAAAGGGATTTAAAACATGTTAAACAATGCACTATTAAGTATTAATGTACACTATATGATTGAGAAAAAGATTGTGTAAGAAATGCGATAAAAGTTGGTGTATATATTGCGTACTTAAAAGTACCTGAGTCATCGCTTTTACGGTTTGTTTTCCTTTTTACTACGTTTCGAATTGGGAAGTATAATTTATGGCTTCTCGTTTATGGATAACGACGGACAAGAATCGCATGTTTAGCCCCAAACAAACAATCTATTAACGCGGATACGTTTACACGTTTAAACGAAGACGTTGTACAAACAGCGTTTATTTTAATTTGCACTTGTGGAAAACCCCACACTACGGATCTAGTATTGTAATAAGATACGAGAAGAAACCGTGACTACTACGTCATCAAATTGAATCAACAGTTAACAAGCAAGCATGATGGCCGGGTAAGAAATACCCAAGATAAAAACAGCAAATCAAACAGAAAATCTAAAATGTTAAAAACTTCAACACAATAACAATATGACATAATTTTTAATAATTTCAGTACACCATAATGCAATAAAATGTTTAGTTCATACTACTAGCGGTTACATTAATCATGAAAAAGACTTAATTCGTAAAGTCTAAATGCCCTTGAGATTGCGACCATATTCTGTCGTTGGAGCGAAGCCAACCAATTCGCGATACAGCATTAATTTGCTTACTTAACACATCGTTTTATCGTTTTCAACATCGGGTTGTGACATTGCATATTGTAAGGAAATGTTAATATTAGCTATAACAACTATAACGCCGCACATATATGAAACCAGTTACACTCAGACAGTTCAATAAAATGACTACGATAATGACGGCAGTATTAATGTTTCAGTAAGCTTCTTTTAAACAAAAATCCGCATAAACAATTGCCTCGTTCACGGCCGCGATCTTTGTGGATGTAATAAAATTGTCTCCAGCTCTTGACGTTTCCTCATTGCGAGGGTCACGACCTCTTACATCGTCTCTTTATGTATTTCATCTCAATTTTATACGCTGAAATTTTCCCAATGTTCAAAGTCAAATCATACTCATTGAAGATTATTTGAGAGAACGTCGCCCGACATAAATACTGTCCTCTGTTCATTGTTTCCAATAAAAAAATATGATAAATGGCACCCATTACGGTGGACCGAGTTTGGCGTGCCGCCACGGTCGTCAGCCTCGCCTTGACCAACATTGAGACGTGATCCGAGATGTCCGTCTCACTGTATGCGCATATTGATTACCAGATTATAAAGTTCCTTAGCATAATTTGTCTGATGCATATTGATACGGAGCAGTTTAAAGAATAATTTGAATGTAAATGTTTACAAATTATAAAGGAGGTTCTTCATGTTCATTTTTCTACAAAGCTAATCTCAATTTAGGCGAATTCTTACGCGATCTGACGTAATTAAATTGAGAAAACGGATAGTTCAATACTTAATTGTTACCTTGAAGTAATTGTTATTTATTTAGCAATTAATTGTGAGTTAGTCACGACAGTGAACAGTGAAGACGTCAGACACTGTTGACCAAGTACTCAGCAAGTCCTTAAATGTCAGAGTAGAACGCAAACGAGCCACGTGGGCGCGTTCCCACATTTTATTCCATTCTTGTCACATTTATTGCTGGAACTCGCCCATTCTCTTGATTAAATATGCAAATAGAATCGTTTATTTCCAGACCATCGTTCATTTGTAATCTAGAATATAATTAGAACATTCATTAACAAGGGAAATGGATATAAATCGTTAGCGTACGTAGCCATAATTTAGTGGTCTGGTTTTAATGATAAGTGTATGTTTTACAAAATTACGTATTTAACTCGTACTCGTATGTACCCTTTGAACGGCAGAACATAAAAGCTCGTGCGTGCCCTTCACTCCGAGCAAATCATGTTACCTAAACTTTTGTCACATATTTGTGTCATTTGCGTCAACGGCAAGTAAGCGCATTTATTTGTCATATATATGTGACAATAGCGTTCAAAATGATAAACATCTAAAACATGCGCAAATTGATGAGAAGAGAACGAGGTAATTGATAATTTATTTTTGGATCTATTTTCATGTTGCATTCATTTTATTAAACTTACATTCTCACGTCCCGTCGAGAGCTAGCAGAGAAACAATTTTATTAAGTGACACACGATTGTGGCTCTGATAAAGGCCTAATGAAAATAAACTGTGGTTGTGACCTAGTTCACAATCGTACGCTAGTTTGTATAAAAAGATAACACGCCGTTTCCAATGATAAATTTAATAATGAGGATTTCTGTTATCAGACACAGAAACACTTAGAGATAGCGTCTATGTAAAAACACGACAAGTGAACGCTCGAACCGTATCTGTAGACGAACAATTAATGAAATAAAGTCACATGATTTAATAAGTTTGTAGGTATATTGTGTTGTATTGTGGATTGCAACTACATATTTTATAGGATTATTTCCTCATCATTTTCAATAAAAACTTGTTCAAATTACAATTGAACGTCAGCAAGATTGTGAGTAATGTAATGGTATAAATAGGGAAAATGGAATGCATAATAAATAATATTTGAGCAGTAGATAATCAAATTCATGTTCATAGAATACGAGAAAAACATAGCTACGTAAGTAAGCTGTTTATTTTCCTGTGGAAGCCGAAGTATTGTCTGGAAAGTATCAATATGTAGACACCATAGAGTTGAGATCGGTTTTATTTTATTTTTTCGCTCTGGGTGGAGCAGAAGGGAGTGTCAGACAGCCTTTTACGGACTAAAACCTATCCATGTATTTTTTTGCACCTTGTGTTCCGTGCTCGCGATATCTCTTTCGAACAACCCGCAACGCCGGCAGGCAGTGGCCCTGGCCGCTCTGCTATGCTGATTTCTCTTTGAGGAGAGAGAGTTGCGTTCCATGACATGTGGACCTGCACTACACAATGCAAAAGCTTACACTAAATGGGCATGTTCACTCAAATTCGTTCGAATTCGTTCCAAGGACAAATTATTTCTTTTGTTGTTGTTTTTTTTTTCTTCTGAAAAGGTTTTATTGATCTGGAAACCCTAGCTAAGACTATGTCTGGAATTGAAAAGGGGCTGTATTTTTTTTTAAAGTTTGCTGCTGCTGTTTTTTCGCAGAGTAGTCTAGAAAAAAAAAATAATTTTGACCTGTTTTTAACCACTCATTATTACTATTCTAAGAAATTTAATTTAATTTATTTAATTATATTGAATCCATTTTAGTACTATTGAATCTGTTGTTTAATGATATTGAATCTATTTTAATGATATTGCATCTGTTTTTATGATAAATCTGTTTCTTAATGATAGGGAATCTGTTTTAATGTGTCTGTGTACGTCTAACAATATTATATTAGTTTTCTATGGGTCTATGCCACCCGAAATAAAGTTTATTCATTCATTTATCATTTACTCATTGAATACTTCTCCATAAATTCTTACGGGATACTAGTGTTTATGGACGAAAGGCGACTGGCTACTAGTATTGTGTATTGTTATGATTTTCAAACCGAATCCATTAGCTCCACATGGCTTTTAACATTACCAACACACTTCTCCTTTTGTTTACTGCTTTATGTTTCCGTGGAAGATTTAAAACAAGCGATAGATAGGTAAGTTCTGGGAAAGTTTCTAATACGATCTATTGTCACGGCATTGTAACGAGTTCAATATCGGCGGATAACTTGATATGTGTTCGTGCGTGATATCGTCCATCTTACCCTATCGTATTTATGTATGACTGGCATTAAATTTTGCGATTGATCCAATGATAAAGGCTGTATATCAATTTAACAGAACAAAAGATACACTTACACGCTATTTATCATTCAACAATCATTTAAAAAAAGTATTATTAGAATTCTCATTAGCAGCCATTCTAGATCAAGATAAATAATTTTATATCAAGTCTAAAGCCGTTATCGTTTATATCATAAATTTAATCTACACTCGTTCGCAAGGTGTGTCAATGACATCATTTTATATCTATTGAAACGATATTTTATTATGAGATATTTTGTGTTTTTTATCCGTTGTGATTTACAATGGCAACATTTGGGAGATGTCTGGCAAGTATTTTGGCTTTGAGCCCAACATATCACATGTGCATTTATAAGCAATCGTATGAATATAATAATGGTTAAAGTTCGTCTGGAAATGCAGTTACAATAAATGAAAACTGACACGTGTGATATATGGCACTAAAGTCGTGACAGTTTGAGTACATTATGAGTAGTTTTGATCAAATGCTTGGCTTTGTAACTCAGAAAGGGGGGGGGGGGTATGAATGAATTAAGAATGATGTATTTCTAGAACGTAAGTCTGGATACTAAGTGAGGTAGTAATTGTATGTGTTTAAAATCATAGTTATGCAGACAGCATAATTCATAGTGAACTTAGCAAGCAAATGCAATGACACGGGCAAGTAGCCGTGGAATAACTTTAATAAATTAATTTTATATAACGTGAACTCTTTGACTAAATTGGCGCTATGTATATCTATACTTAATATATAAATATATTATTAACAGATAAAGTTTGTGAGGTTGTAGCGGGTAATCTCTGGATCGACTGAAACGATTTTGAAAATTCGTTTACCAATACATAGCCAAATTATTTTTGAGTGTTATAGGCATGTATAACATCACGCTACAACACTAAGCGAGCTGGGCAGCGTGTGAAACCGCTAGACACATCTATGTCTAATAAGTTTTTACATTATAGCTTGTTAAAATTGTTTTGTATCTTCATAAATCCTACTAATTTTATAAATACAAAAGTTTGTGAGGTTGGATGTTTTTTACTCTTCCACGCAAAAACGATGGAAAGGAAATGGATGACATTTTGACACATAGCTAGTTTATCACCTGAATGAGGCTTTGGCTACGTTTTATACCGGTCTATGCAGGTGCGCAGCTAGTAAGTAATACATAAATATGTAAGCAAATATGCTTAAGAACAAAAACAGCTCAACAGAAGAGGTTACTGAAAGGGTTCTAGAAATACTAGCACAATAAAAACGGTATAGGAGTCACAGGAAAACAAATGGCTATTTTTCCGCTGAATCGTACCATTTCATTCAATCAATTCCTAGTACCTACGGGGACAAATGTCTATTGACTTTCCTCTGTCACAAATGCGTCACCATTGACGTCACATGTTTATTTTTGATCCACACTGGTTTATTACTGAGTCGTGAATCTAACATTCTAGCCAATTTCGCATTGTGATCGCTGTGACAGTTTCCAGGCCATATTTCACCAAGTAATAGGTATTCTGTATGGATTCGGTAATTTTCTTAGTTATGTCGTTACCCTTTCCACTTTATTGAGTCATACAATGGATGTGTACTTCCTGAAAACGCTATTGATGTTGGGTACGACCGGAACTGTATTATAAATACTTGCAAAGCCCTTCAATGGTCATGGAAAACTTTTTTTCATTTTCTTTGTGTAAAAGTATTTGCAAAACACGAGATTACTTGAGTAAAACTCATTATTTTAAATACGATTTTTAGTCGGTAGTTTAGTAATTGTTTGTATTTAGATTTATTAGCTTTGCTATGTTTAACGGTCTATTGCATATTAAGTATAGGTATAACATAATAACTCTACCTTGACTATAGATACGGGCGTAAATTCCGATGTCATTCGACTAAATCGAAAGATTCGATACAATTTAGCGTGTTATCACTAACGATTCGGAAAGTCACGACCGTTTAGCACGGATAACAGAGCGAACTGTAATCAGGTCGACAAATATCGCTTTACGTGCAATGAACGAGACTCATGGGAAATTAATTCTCCACGAGCCTTCGGCGCTTGATGACCTCGCAAACAGCACTTATTTGATGGGCATATAAATCTGCTTATTATATCTATTATTAATATTGCAAAAAAACAACGGCTAAGAGCGAGTCAATTTCGGGAATCGAGGGCACGTTAAGCTGCTGGTTCCGGCTGTCATTTGTAGATCTTTGACAGTGTTTTGAAAGTCTGACAACCAGTCTTACCAAGAGGTACCGTATTACCAAGTACTAAAGATAGGCAGTCGCACCATGTAAAATACCTGCATCTGGCTAGACTACAACCCGATTCCAACATAGTTGGGAAAAAGCTAAGATGATGAACCTGCAAGTTCATTGATGCAAAACAGGATGGCAGAGATAGTTCCGTTGAAAAAACATTGCGCTAAAACACTCTGGCCGTTTTAAAGTTATAAAGGGCTAGCAACCCGCCCCGGTTGAGCACGGTTGCAATGTGGATATACTAATACTAGCTGTGCCCAGCGGTTTCACCCGCTGCTCCAGGTCGCCATCTCACTTAGTGGTTTATAAGATAGATACTAGCCGATTCTGAGACTTACTGAATATGCATAAAAAAATCATAAGAATCGGTCAAGCCGTTTCGGAGGGGTATGGGAACGAATAATGTGACACGAGAATCCTTACTAATATTATAAAAGCGAAAGTAAGTTGGTTTGTTACCTCTTCACGCTTTAATGGCTAAACCAATTTTGATGAATTTTGGTACAGAGATAGTTGGGAACCAGAAGACGGACATAAGCTATTTTTTTAAATAGAGTGGGATATGAGGGAGAAAGAGAGAAGAAACGGGAAAGCTTAGGGTTGCTATTACAAATCAATAAGGCGCTACCGAATTTAACGCGAGCGAAGCCGCGGGCAAATACATATAAAACTTCGTCTTGAATCACTCCATCTATTAAACTTATTCTACCGCATCAAATCCGTTGCGTAGTTTTAAAGAACTAATATACAAATACCTAGGGACAGACAGACAGCGTGAAGCGCCTTAAACTATGTAGTGATGATGGTTTAAAAAATAATGAGGTAAATTAAAAAAAACAACCTTTTGTAATCGATAAACTGTAACCGCTCTAACGAATATTAAGTAAGCTATATATGTATACCAGTAAACTATCAAATTTATATTTTTCCAAAATGGCGAGAGATAAAATATGATTGAAAAACACATTTCATTGTGCAATCAACTAAAGGTTAAAGTAATAAAACTGATAAATAAATACATAACAATATTGACTGTCTACTTAAGATAAGAATAGAATTGAATGTCCAAAGTTTGCTTTTGCCCAGCAGTGGGATGGATAATTATAATGTTGATAAACACAATGTTGTTTTACCTTCAGATTTTGTTGATGCTGTGAATCTCTGTGTGCCTGAAACAAAAAACAAATAAATTGTAAACAAGTTTTAAACAGTTAATGATTAGTATCAAGGATGTGGCTGAGAAATAATCTATCTTTTTGGGTCGATCTTCAGGTTCAGCCGAGTTTTCCTAGATTAATCTGTGGATGGTGAAATACCTGTTACAGATCGAGTTGGTCCCGGCTGTGATTTGTAGAACTTTGACAGTCCTTACAGGTATCGTATATACATAGTTGGGAAAAGGCTAGGCAGTTAATGATAAGTGTCGAGGTTTGTTGACGGTTTAAATTCATGGCCCCGTTTTCGATAGAAGACAATGGATTTGATTCCGACAAGACTTTTTTATTCCAGATGTTTTCCTGAACAAGATAAGTTTTGAGGAAAAATATTCCAAAATGTGTTTGCTTTTTATCGTACGATGCTGATGATATACTTATTTACTGTTTGATAAGGATTAAGTAGAGGAAGTAATCTGAAATAAAATTGTTTTTTTTTTTAAATAACTGGTATTGTAAACACTTATTTCCAACAATGCTCCATTCCCGGAATAAAACCTCCAAAAGCATAGAATTTTAACTGAAATTACTAATGTTTTTACGGAATTAAAATATATAAAACTGTGTCGAACAGAATTCCCTCTCAGATAACCTCGCTGATAACACTCAAGTTCCCGGTTCTTATTAATTAAATTACAATATCGAATTAAAACTATAAAAAGACTAACCTACACGAACTTATCTTTGATCTATTTTCGAGTTTTATAATAGCAAGGATGTTGAATAATTAAATTTATAAAGTAGTTTGTAATAGTTTAAGTTTTAGTTTATGCAACAATGGCGCTAGTAGTCTAGTATGTAGTCTCTTGTTTTATCTATGGATCTGTGTTCTCTCTGATTTATGGCGACAACCATGTAACTTGTGTTCGGTGCAAGAAATAAATGTTTTATTTTGTTGAAGAATTCTAACACGTTATTTTATTGAAATATTGCCTCATCTCAATAGGTTATGGGCCCAGGCACATGATCATTAAATATTTCAATAAAAATTTCAAGTTAAGAGCAAGATCGCAACCGATAGAAAATGGAAGTTACAAATGCAATGAAAATTGAAAAGTTTGATGGAAGAAATTTCAAACAATGGAAATTTCAAGTAAAGTGCGCGTTGAGAGCAAAAGGATTAAACATAGAAAAGGCAAGACCAGCGGAAACCAGTTCGCAAGTGCAATGGGATAAAGATGACGGTATGGCCATGTTTATTTTAACATCATCCATGGATTTGAACCAAATATCTATCATAGAAAACTGCGAGACTGCTAAACAGGTCATGACAAAATTAGAAGCCATCTATGAGCAGAAATCAGAATATAACAAAATGTTAATTCATGAAAAATTTTATCAATATTCATACAGTACCAGTGATACAATGGCACAGCATGTGTCCAAGGTGGAAAGCTTAGCAAAGCAGCTACGAGAGACTGGTGAGAAAATTAGTGACACAGCGGTAATGACCAAGATTTTAAGTACATTACCATCAACATATCGCTCACTTAGACAAGCCTGGCTCTCACTAGATGAAGAAAAACAATCTATTCAAAATCTCACTTCACGTCTAGTAGATGAAGAAGCCAGCCTAACCAGTGATGCAAGTAGTAGTGAGACAGCACTAGTGATTTCTAAAGGAAATTTCAAATCAAGAAATGTAAACAAACAGAACTCTTCAAATGATTATAAGAAAACGTCAAGTCATAGATTTGTATGCTATAATTGTGATAAAAGAGGTCACTTCGCTAAGGATTGTAGAATGCCAAAGAAGAAGTATGATAAGAAACCCAACAATATGTTAGCATTTAGTGCTGCATTGAATGAACATGATGAAGAGGCATGGATTCTTGACAGTGGCGCCTCAATGCACATGACCTACAAGCGTGACTACTTCTGTGAGTTCAACGAGTCTCAACACAACAATTCTGTCAAATTGGGTAACAAACAGAGTATCAGAGTATGTGGTGAAGGAACTATACTGATAGACAAGAAGGTTAATGGTACATGGGAAAGATGTAAACTTGAGAATGTTTTATATGTACCTGATTTGAGAAGAAATCTGTTTTCAGAAGGTGCTGCCACTAGGAGAGGATATGTGATAATGAAGAATTGTAAAAAAGCTATGATTTTGAAAAATGATGTTGTTGTTATGAGTGGACATCTAACAGCAAACAATTTGTATGAATTAGATGTCAATACAGTCAAACAAGAAGATTGTAATATTGTGCAAACAGATATAAAAGTGTGGCATGAAAGATTAGGACATTTGAATATCAAGGAGCTCCAAAATATGAGTAAGAATGGTGTGATTCCTGTAACATTAAGTGGAAATCAGGAATTTATTTGTGAAGCATGTCAATATGGGAAGCAAGCAAGGCGCCCCTTCATGAAATCAACCCGAGGTCCAACACAATCTGGTGATATTGTGTACAGCGATGTATGTGGTCCTATAGAGGAACCTTCTGTGTCGGGTATGAGATATTTTGTTTTATTCAAAGACGGTGCTACAAGTTATCGCCATGTTTACTTCATGAAGCACAAGAGTGAAGTGTTCCAATGCTTCCTAAAATATAATGCTATTGTAAATAATCGATTTCAACATGATGTGCGCATACTACATACAGATAATGGCTGTGAATATATAAACCAAGAATTTACATCATTTATGGAGAAAAAAGGAATAATTCATGAACGTACTGCCCCTTATACTCCTCAACAGAATGGGAGAGCAGAGAGAGAAATGCGTTCCATCATGGAATCTGCAAGAACAATGCTATATGCAAAGAACATTCCCTTGAATATGTGGGCAGAAGCTGTCAACTGTGCCACATATTTATTAAATAGAAATACATCAAGCCAGACGGGAGATGTTACATCATTTGAATTGTGACATGGAGTGAAACCTAACCTGCAACATATCAGAATATTTGGGTCAATTGGTTATGTACATGTGCCCAAAGAAAAGCGAAGAAAGCTTGCCAAGAAAAGTGTAAAGATGTTGTTAGTTGGATATGACCATGATAATTATAGGATGTATGATGAAAATACCAAGAAGATTACAATATCCCGGGATGTAAAGTTTGATGAATGTAGTACATCAGAAGAAAAACAAAGTTTTGTTAAAGTGACAGCTGCACAAGAGGATCATTCTACCAGGTCTATCTCACAGGATGAGTTTGAATATATTGCAGATCAAGAAGGCATTTTGCCTGAAGAAAGTAGTTCAGATGATAGTATGAAGAGTTTAGAAGACCTGGATGAAACTTATGTCCCTCCAAGACATATATGTTTGGAACAGGAACAACAGAGAAATGTCACATTACGTCCACGTCGAAATAATACTCTGGAAGTAAATTTCACAGAATTTGATGTACCTAATACATATGAAGAAGCAATGAATAGTCCAAATTCTCATCAATGGAAGAAAGCTGTGATTGAAGAGCTTCAGTCACATGAAGAAAATCAAACTTGGACACTAATTGATCGAACAGAGAAGAAACCCGTGTCTTGTAAATGGGTATTTACTATAAAGAAAAATAAAGATGGAGAAATAGTACGATTTAAGGCACGACTGTGTGCACGTGGGTTCACACAAGTTAAGGGCCTAGATTATAATGAGACCTTTTCCCCCACCAGCAGGTATGATTCCATCAGGGTGTTGCTGAGTATTGCTGCAAGAGATGGACTGCAGGTCGAGCAATTTGATGTGAAGACAGCATTCCTGTATGGTGAGCTCTCTGAAGAAATATACATGGAGGTTCCAGAGGGTTTGAAAACACAGTCTTCAAAAGTATGTAAGTTAATTAAATCTATATATGGTCTAAAACAAGCATCTAGATGTTGGAATAAGAAATTTTGTTCTTTTCTTGACATTTGTGGTTTTAAAAAAAAAATCCATCTGATAATTGTGTATTTGTAGGACATTTTAAAGATGTAAAAGTAATATTAATTCTGTATGTTGATGATGGATTATTATTGTCCAAGAGTAAAGTTGTATTATCTGAAATATTGAATATTCTTAAACAAAAGTTTGATATAAAGATTTTAAATGTTGAGTCATTTATTGGTATGGAAATAAATAGAGACAAAGATTGTATAGAAATAAGTCAAAGACAGTACATTAAAACTATGATAAAGAAATTCAATATGTCAGATGCAAAAGGTAGTAATACTCCTACTGATGTAAATGTACATTTGTCTAAGAATATAAGTAATGAACCTATTAATTTCCCATATAGAGAAGCAGTGGGAGCGTTGTTGTTCTTGTCATCTGTATCTAGACCTGACATAGCGTATGCTGTAAATGTTGTTAGTAGATATGTCAATAACCCAGGTCCTTCACATGTTACAGCTGTGAAAAGAATTTTACGTTATTTGATTAATTCTAAAGATATTACTATTGTGTATCAGGGTAATGTTGAATTAGTAGGCTACTCTGACTCTGACTTTGCAGGTGATTTGGATACTAGGAAATCTAATACAGGGTATATGTTTTTAATGAATGGAGGTCCTGTCACATGGTCTAGCCGTAAGCAAAATACAGTTGCATTGTCCACAACTGAGTCTGAGTACATGGCTGCGAGTGAAGCTACTAAAGAAATTTTATGGCTTAGGCAATTTCTTTGTGATATTGAGGAACCACAAGAAGCAATTACTTTAAATGTTGACAACCAGAGTGCAATTAAATTAATAAATAACCCTGTTTTCCACAGAAGAAGTAAGCACATAGATATAAGATATAATTTTATTAGAGAAAAAGTTGCAGAGAAGATTGTTGTTATTAAATATGTAGAAAGTTCAAATCAATTGGCTGATTTCTTAACAAAAGCTTTACCTGTCAATAGGTTTAATGCAAATAGAGATGAGATCTTGAGAAATGTTCTATGTGGCTAATGTTTATTTAAACTTTAGGTTGAGTGACTTTGTGCATAAATAAAAGGAAGTTTATTTTTGTGGATATTATTAACCAATATGTAAGGTCAATTATTATGTTTTATCTACCTTATAAATTTAAGTGGGAGTGTTGAATAATTAAATTTATAAAGTAGTTTGTAATAGTTTAAGTTTTAGTTTATGCAACAATGGCGCTAGTAGTCTAGTATGTAGTCTCTTGTTTTATCTATGGATCTGTGTTCTCTCTGATTTATGGCGACAACCATGTAACTTGTGTTCGGTGCAAGAAATAAATGTTTTATTTTGTTGAAGAATTCTAACACGTTATTTTATTGAAATATTGCCTCATCTCAATAAAGGAGCAGTGACACAATATATCAATGAATTAACTTTCGCTAATTTGAATTTTAATAGCACTATAAATCGTTGGCCTGACGTCGTCGGTTAATGAGACCGCCACTCCTTCGGGTCACTCCACCCAACGGTCCATTGCGCTAATTAATTGCCTGTTAAACTGCAGTTCCTTGTATGTTAATTCTTGATGGTGCAACTGACTGGCGTACATTCAAACCGGATTAGTTTATAATTGAGTTTATATGGTTGTAAAACTATAATGTTGTGGCTCGAGAAGTTGCACCGGTTGTTCGATCGGTTTATGGTCTTATTATACGTCATAGACAAGATTTATAGTGGCATTTTAGTACCTATCAAGAAGGATATCGAGGATGAATTAGGCAATTATAGTAGGTAATTTATATTTATTTTCTATTCTAATCACTAGAAAAGGTCATCGTTCTCGATAAAATCTTGTAAATTAAGTAAATAACATTAAATCATTCGTTCTTCACACTTAAAACTGTTCACTGCGTGCAGTACAGTTGCTAGCATTATACTCGTAGAAAGTGAGTGCGTAACACCATGGTTTCCACTGCGAAGCATTCTCTTGGTAACGGTACAGTGGTCCATCTATCATATTCAATTGCATGTCCGCTGACAGTCGCTGCTATGCCACTTAAATGTAGCTCTCGTCATGTGTCCGCTTGATTAGGATGGATTTATTTGTCGTGTATGCCGTGAGGACGTGTCCGAATTGGTTCAAACTCGGTTTTATATTCGACCACAGAATACCTATACATTTTAGCTCTTAGTCACGTAAGTCTGCAGTTAATGAGAATTTGTAGTACCTAGTCCGCCTACGCGTATAAAACCGGTTTTTCAGAATGCGTCATGATCACAGCGCACATTCCTTTCAAATGCCTACGAACTGTGAAAGCAGACACTAAATATTGCTTCCATCAACGCTAACGTTAATGTACATTATTTTTAAATGTAGTACTAACAAAGATTCCGTAATATTACGAAGGAAATATGATAGCTGTGTCATCATAACGCTGGCGGATATAACATGATAAACTATAATTATAAAGTATTCATAGGAAGTGACAATAAAATTCCTCGTTCGCTATCGCAGAGTTGCGACAAAGGGATACTTGAAGCTGTTATCGTACGTGCGATAAACTTGATAACTATCCTATATCGTGCACTTATAATACAGATAACGGTAACAATCTAGTGGTAGATTGCAAAACGCATGAATGTTTACTTATGTGCGAGCGATTCGACTGATAGCTTAAGTACACTAGATAAGGTTTTTCCGTTGATAACCCATTCAATAACAACCTTGACGATGACTCGACTGGTATTCGAGTATTAAAAAAAACAACTTTGTTTTCTAATTATACCTAACAAAAATATTTTTATCTTTATTTGTCCGTTTAATATCGTTTGACCGTTATGACCTTTGTCCGAATAAATTTAAGATACTAATAATACATAATTATATTTTCTTGTTTCAAGGTGTATATTTCGTCATCTGGTTCGTATACAAGAATACACCCTAATTGAAAGTATTGACCATGGAAGAAGTTGCTTTGTTCTATTTTTGTTCAATGTTGTGAAGTCATTTTAGGGGTTTCGTTTATGCAAGGGTGAAATGTAACGACAGGTGCCACACATATGGCAAAAGAAATAAGCTCAGTTGCAACTGCTACAAAGAAATTGAATTTACACAGATTTCAAATGGAAAGCGATACAAAAGAAAGACTTTTCATTTGAAAGTCGTAAACATCACAAAATTCTTTTGTGCAATACAGTTGGCCATTTCAATACAAGCTATTGTAGCAGAAAATCGAGTTTTGTTTGATAATAAGTCAGCAAAAATTTATCAATATTTGAGCAGTAAAAGTCGTGAAATTCACGAATCTTGCGGGGTTTGTGTGCAAACAATCTGTTTCCGAATTCTTTCCCACAGCTGGTCAAAGGCTCTTTCCCAGCTCTCTCAGTGTTTTATAGTTTATGTTCGCTTTCTTCGAGAATATTCTTATTTTAATGTAAGTTGATTTATATTTCTCTTGTCCTAGACTTCAAGTAGGTACGTTCTTAAATAAAGTTAACCTTGAAAGGATCTTAATGATCTTCTTAATGACTAAACACAAATTACCTTCTTAAAATTTAATGAGTATTTAATGAAGTCTTTGTGTTCGTAACTGATAGATGTTCTTGACCCTTCCATTATAAAACAAAAAGAAGAATTAAGTCTGTCTTATTGTGTTAATTAATTCAACATCTTGGCATGCTAACTTTGTCTAAGTAACCAATATTTCAATTATTCAATACACTGGAGAGTTTCATCAGAAACCGTCCAATTTAGAATATTGGACGGTAAAGTCCCTTTTTTATAATTAGTTATATATATACACTAGCTGTAGTAACTGATATATAATAATAAAACAAACGGTATGGGGTCCAGATGTACGAGGATCAAATGTCAAAATACATGATAAACTAAAGGTCACGTGGTAAGTCAAAATATAATAAGGCTTATCTTACAGCGAACTCGTTTACCAGAAGTCGGCCATCTGATCTGACACAGGCAGTGTGGGCATGACCCGCACCCGGCAGGCCAGGCATGTCGCAGTAATGGGATGAAACACTTCAGATCGGGTGTCTAAATAAACATTGACGTCTTTAACTAGTTGCACTAAGAAAGTCCTCAACTTAACGAGTTTGTATAGTATCGAGTTACCAATTATGCAGAATTACCCACCTTCTTATTTTTAACTACCAAGTCCAACTATTCGAATGTTAACGCGTTTAATATTGAAAAGGTCATGAGTATATTTGTTAAAAATACCTGCCATACTGGTTTTATAAGTATTGCTAAAGACAACACAATTAATAAAAAATACAATTCAGTGTCAAACTGGAGGTCACAACGCGAGTACCTGATGTTAATAACAATCCTGTACAGAATTAAGACATATTTGCATAATTTCAACATTCAACATGTGTTTACCATATTAATGAGAATCGTGAATGTCTAAACAAACTCATATCTGACATAAGCCAAAGCATCTTAATGAAAACAAAAACCTGCACACAAGAATCTTGATGATGGTAGATTATTATAATTTAATTCATTATTCAAAGACAGATGTTACGTTACTTCTTATATAATCATTTCTATTTTCTGTAAAGTGTAATAAAGAACCGCAAAAGACGAAGTTTCTTCCCCTATTATTAGAATCTGAGGAAAGAGCATTAAAAGTTTGGCATTTCTTTTGAGAAGTTCGTTAAGTTGGCAGCAGTGCCGGGCGGGCAATATCGAACTAAACTCAGATTTATATCGGCTTACAACTTCTTTGACAACTGCCTGTAACGATTCACTTGATTGAGAAAGTTTGCTAACTCTTAATTTGTTACCGAGCTTTGCACTGATGACCTTTTACTTTCAAGTTCTGTGTTGCACACTGCGGTATTTAAAACTTGTTTCTAGGTGCCATTTTAATTGAAATATTACGGCTGTCAGTTTAAACGCATAATATGGACACGAGTCAAGTTTCACAACAACACCATTCAACATGTCTTAATTAAATATTCAAGAACTTTTGAATAATACTGCAACGAAGAAAATCTTATCTAATTAAGAATGGGCAAGCATTTTAGGCATACATTAGACGACAAAGGTATAATGTCATGAAACTCTTCCATTAGTGTGTCGTGTTCACAAAACGCAGACAAGCAACTCCTTATCTCATGGATTGTTTCAATTTATACCCACCTGTGTCAATTGAACGATTATTTTATTCCAAGTATGTGTATAGGGACGGGCAAGGTCTCTGCCTGACGGAGCCGCGGGTTGGTTTGAAAGAAATACTGTAACCCGAACGCTAAGGGCAAAAGGAACATGAATGGGTTTTAGTCAGTACAATTCTGACTTTTCCAAACGGCTTCCAGCGGGAGAAGTCACCTGGTGATTTTCTAACCGATAACCTTACCTAACTAATAAGAAAGGGTATTGTGTATATTGTTGTACATTAATATTAAAACTTCCGATACGTACAGCTGATATTCAATATCTACATACTGGTGGATATTTTATTAGTTCAGTTGTTTCTAAGGTTACGCCAAAGTGACCTACGCTAAACAATGAGGCGGCAATGTCGAAAGCGCATTCTTTTTCTCACCTATTTGTTTAATTGTTTATTTTGTCTGCATTGAGCTGGTTTTTTAAAAGGTCAGTTTATTGTTTGAGAAATTTGCTTTTTCATTGGGTATTTTCTTTCATTTCAGAATGAAATTCAATTACTCGGTCAACCACAGTCTGACCAACCTTAATGACAATTTCACGATCGTCCTAGTAACAAAATTAATTGTCTTCTGGAATTGATTTTAGTGACTATTCATTTCATTTCCTTCCGTACAGTTGACTATGGACATAATTTATTGTCTATTATATCTTGAATCATGGTTGCAATGATTAAAATCAAAGGACACTGGAATTTCAATAACAGCTCAGGTTTACGATTATTAACTTCTGGTATTGTTCTTACTATCAAGAGAAATAAATAAGCCTTTATAATTCCTGATTAGATGTTTTTTAGTTACATAAACGAAGCTTATCAAGATGATAACGTTTTTATTAAAACAAGTCCATGTAGACATAATATTTTCACGATTCTTATCAACGGGAAATAACGACGAAGTTATCAGTAACACGATTAGTTTTATGATTTTTGTTGTTCTAGAAAGCGTTTTAATAACAACAAATGCTATCAGTGTCTTGCAAAGCTTTTTATCGTGAAATTACTGTGTAGAGTGGCGATAAGCTTCACGACACGTGAACAAGTTGCAAGATGAGTAAATAAACAGCCAATTAGTAAGGACAGCAACAAAGTGAAAAGCGAACGGTTACGTTCATGTCCCACGACACTATGACTAGGGCTGCCAACTTTTTTGTCTAAAAAACGTTATTTAGATATTAAAGGTTAAGGAATGTAGTTTTTGTAATTCCGCTTTAATACGAGTACCGTTTGAGAATACATTTCTCGTAACTTTTAGCCAATTTTAACGAAACATTATTCCCACTGAATATCTCCACAGCATCTTAACACCCAAAAAATAAATAAATACATATTCTGTCGTACTGTTTTAGAAACTCTTGCAATAAACCGGTTTCTGTATATTTTATGTCAAGAGAAATCAATCACTCAAAATAACATATTTTCGAGCACCTCAAATAATGTTCAATACTTCATAATAAATTAATAAAGAACGGGTGGCAACCCTAACTATGACCTGCCACAACTATGTCACTCACGTTCTATACTGCTGTAAATCTGTCATACAATCACCAATTCACCATTTTCCTTCCATTGTTATCGAACATTTCAACGAAATGCCGGATAACACATCAATCTCACAGTAAATCCCAATTCCGCAACGAACCAACGAATTGTTTACATTTTTTTTGCGAATAAAAAAACACTGATCCATATACCCCATATTTAAAGCTGTAGAATGCCTCTTTCCAAAGAATTAAAGGGAGATTTTTTGTTGGTCCACAAAAACCGGTGCTTTCTGTTCGAAATGCTTTGTGAGCTGCAATTATAAGTAAGAATAACTTTGGGAATATCTTTTGTTACAGGAGGGGAGTTTTTCTGTGAGGGTAACAACCGCGGCAGGTGGTATATAAAATGGCGGCTGATAAATAAATTTTAAGTAAAAAAAAAGTGCAACAAAAACTGTAGCGCGAGGACGGGCGAGCCCGACAATGTCAAATAGAGGTCGACGGAACATCTACAACGATTTATCAATTAATTAGTATAGCATTGTGGTTTCATTTTAAGGAAAACTGAGTGACAAAACAGGTATTTTATTTACTTAGTAGTATTAGCAAGAAATATGGGTTTAATATTAATAAACTTACTATTATTAACATCAAAGAGCAGTGTCATGTATTTACATACTTATGAATATAAGAACGATATTACCATATTAATTAAATATTATGTTTCGGTCTTTGCATAGTTGGTAGAACGTTGTAGTTTACCTACATGTCTGTTTTTAGTTTAACAATATCCATGTACTAATTACTGATAACAACTGGTCTGCTTCGAGAAAGAATCCAGACTAAACAAATAGGCAACAACATGTAGAAGCAGACAATTAATTTGAATAACATTAACTTTTTAATTTAGGTTTGTTATTCGTACATGATCACTATCAAGTGAATCATGAATTCAATTTCATGCAGCGTGTACCGGGGAACACGTATTCTACACGCGATAAAGTTTAAAGGCCCCGTCTTTGTATTCATCCGGTCGAGTCCATTAATATAATGAAGCCACAACGCCTGCACATCACGTTCTAGCACTGGCCACGTCCGCATGTGCTACAAAAGGAATGCGCAGTATTATTATTACGATGGAAAAAACGCTGACACTATATTTTTTCCGCGGCATCCAGGTAGCGCAACAAAAACTGAGCGGGGGAGAGGCGGGCAAACCGGTCTGGTAAAAAAAAACACTCTTTGTAAAGGCAAAGGCATAAATCATGCGGGCTCACGACCGAGACCGGTTTGATGCGTAGTCTCGCTCGTCTTGACTCGGCGGCTAATGAGCCTTCAATCAAGGTCGACTCTTCGAAAACAGCGACGTTTCCACTATGTAATTTATAACCTGTTCTGTACTATTGTGTAGTACGAAGACTTGTTGAAATATTTAATATAAAAGAAATATTTAATCTGTATTATTTTTATAGTAAAATTTTGTCAGCATAACCCGTTCACCCGGTCTTGTTATATATACGAATTATTAATGTTGTTTTTTCGTGTCAGATTATAAAAGTATAAAGTGGTTCTTTTTATACAGATGACATTTAAGTAACGCGTCCAAATAGGTACCTACTTATACCAAAACCAAAAAAACTGACACCCAAATGGATAAGGAAGATGAGAGCAACAAAATGTAGACTATTATTATTTTTTACGACGGAATACTGAAGGAGATAATAATAAAAGCAACAATGAGCAGTAGTAGCCATTGTATGAAGCTGAAAAACAAACATTTCTCATTAGGCGAGTAGCGCGAACAATCTATTGTTCTCTGAGAGGACATAACGGACCGTGTCGGATTTACGTCAACTGCGCCGACCGACGACCTTTGGAATGCCAAGCAATACAATGGTCCCGTATGATAACCATATTTGTGTCCCAAACTATGTTTATATCTCAAAATTTGTATGTAGTATAGCCACCTTTCCAATTATTAGTACATTTTCCTTACACAATAAATTAACAATTTAAATCAACTGCCATATGTAAATTAAAAAACAAACATTAACAACAATAGTAACCTCGTAAGACGTGACCTTTTGTTCTTTTACCAGATCTTATAATAGAAGCAAGTATACACAAGCACAAGAAATGTATGCGGACAAGAATAAAAATAACGACATACCTACGTTATGTAACTTAATCTATCAGCCTACGGGCACAACGTTAACAACGAGTGGAGTGGAACGGTTGGGTCAACGGCCGGCGGACCTCGGACCAATTCGCGACATGAGATTGAATAATAAGTTGATTGCGAGTACGACCCAAGGCCGGCGGCCATTACTGCGCGTGTTGTGGCGGCCATTTTGCACAGCGTGCACCCTTCAGAGATTTCGTGTAATGTTCGTCCATGTGACCTAATTTTCCCCATTATCCCCGATTGTCCTGGGAGTAGTGTCAATGTTCGGATGATGTCCTCCATTTAAACGATGTCAGGGAATCAAAAATATTCCACTCGTAAAATAGTTTTGATGAGATGTTTGATTATTAATGTGTGCGTTTATTTTAATTAATCATAGACTTGTTTTAGTTTGGGTTGAAATTACCATTCGAAACTGGTTATCCATAATAAAGTAGGTAGGTTGTAGTTTTTGTAACAAGCTGACGTGTTTCTTCTAAAACTGTACAGACTTTTAATTATTTAAATGTATCATTATAACAGTCATATTTTTAACTAGATGATGGAATATGACGAATTAATAAGCGAGTTTGCCAATCGATATTTAATTTATATACCTAAACTAAATATACACGTTCGTTACTAAGATAATGAATTCACCATGTGGTAAAGCAATGGCAGTTTCCTTCGCTATAGACGTCATATCAATTGCATAAGATTATGGAGTCCATATAAATATCGATTATGATACAAAATGCATGTTGATATTATAAATAATTGCTATACGGTATGGTATTTTAATTGGCTGTTATTATCTAAACCGGGTTTAATAATACCACATGTTTTTATATTTTTTTCAACTCGAGTTAGCTTATTTTAATGTATATAATAATATAAATACGTGTCATTAAAATAAATAAGATTGATCTTATAAAATCAATCTTATTTATTTTTTTTGATCACGCCCGCTGCCGCGCTTCAATAATATAATAGGTATGTATATTTTGATCATAGAAACTTCTAGGTTTTATTCGAATGATGATGACTGTGTGACTATCTTAAAACCACGTTTGACAAAATTAAGTCTGCATTCCAGACAATGGTCATTAAACCTTGGCAAATCTCCAAAACATGATATAACATGGAAATGAAAGAAAAACCGGTTTAATTTCGCTATAAAAATAATATCGCAATAAAACTACACTACCCATATTTTCAAAATACCAATGCCACTTAAAAAAGGTAAAACAAGTTTTTTTAAAGTCAAATGTGGTATTAATTTTTATTGGTTTATTTCTCAAGGATTTTAAATAAAAATAAAGTAAGTACAAAGTGCTTAACGGTGTTAATAATTGGTTATTAACATCGTCATCACACTAATACTATAAAGGCGAAAGTTTATATGTGTGTGTGTGTATGTTTGTTACTCCTTTACGCTTAGACGTCTGGACCGATTATGATGAAATTTGGTTGTACCCTGGATTACGTGGGAATAATTTCATCCCGATAGACCTATACTACGCAGGTGCAACGGCGCCGGGGCGAGCGCAGCTAGTAATTAATTAATGTTTATTAAATGAAATATAAAGCGTTAGATTTTATAAATAAATCATTGTTGCTGTGTGATATAATTCCACATCAAATAATTACTATTATATTTATTTGCCTCTCATAAACGTAGTTGCATGCAATCACAGGAGGGAAAATTCAGTCAACAAAAGGATGATTTAATCATAAATTATTATTTGTCATTATTGCTATGTAGCTTAAAATCCCAGCTTCAATAATTTGTGGCTAAGCGTTGCGTGCTAGCGGTCATAATAACCGTGGAGTCAGAATAAATTACAAATTGTTCTTGATGCGAGCCTGTTCTAACGTAGGCTATTGTCCTCTTTTACGATAACGGAAGTTTCCATTTAGTGGCTGACTGAAGACGTATTTTTTAGGTATGGCAATAAAGAACTTTGAACTCCTAACTTTTTGAGAGTTACAATTCTTTTTTTTTAACACTGGCAGCACGCAAACATCTACATTCCATTACTTTCAGAGCCTTTTAAAATGGTAATAGTGATTAAAAAACCCGCCAAGTGCCCGCCAATCCAATATTGGTTTACATCATTGATCAGATTGAACTCTACGTATGGTAGCGCCATCTACAATGAGCTTTACAACATCTTTCCCATTCTTCACCAACAACAATGAACAATTCAAATTCGATTAACACATTTACAACCAATGGGATATTAATAGATTCCATTACAGATCTATTATAATAATTTAATTGTCATTCTTCAATTCATTGATTGTCATTATAATTTGTCATGCCATTACTGAAAGTGATTATAATCTGTTGTAATAGCATAAATATTAAAGTTTTTCCTCGTTTATGTCCTTCACATAATTGACTGCGACACAGATCTGTATTTATACACGACTGCAAAAAAGACCGTGAGCGTCAATCAACACAACGATTAATTTAATGCGCCCGCGTACCGCCAGCTGACGTCATACCCGCTGCCATCTTGGGTAGCTATTTGTTCTAACTTTAAACTTCATTTAATCTGTAGCGAGTGGTGATTGTCTTGCTTTTATTTCTGGTTTTGATCCAGTTTCTCAGAAGATGTCTTGAGTTTTCGGAAAAATCTTTGCAAATAACGAGACATGGTAACAAAAAGATTCTTGCGAAACAAAAACATGTCTCGTTCTAATGACTGTCGAAAAGCTATTGCAAAATGTGGGAATTCGCCTCGTAAAAGTTTATACAATACGTGAAGGATCTCTATAAATCCGGCTTCAAAAATATTTCTTTTGTGTTAAGTTACATTACAAGCTCGAATAATCTACCCTTTTATGGTTCTTCGTTTTTGTCTAATTTTATAAGACTGCATTCCGATCCAATTAACGGTCCATTCGATTCGATAGACGTTTAAAATAAAAATACAAGCTCACAACTCTTTAATGTAAAGCCGGCCGCATCGGAACAGGTTCTACGAAAAGGCTGGTGATAAATTCTTCTAGGAACCGATTACGATTCGACAGCAAAATTCCCTTTAAGGGCACCATGAATCTTCCCGTTTACGGCGATTAGAGGGAGATGAATGTATGTGGGAGATTATCCAGATAGGGCCTGCATGCCTCGCCCTACTCGTATTTATGGAGCTGGTTCCGAAACCTGTTCGTGCTGGCTGGACATACGTTCTACGAAGGGCAAATAAAAGTCATAACGGAGCGAGAGTAGCCACCGCCACCGGCGAGGCGTGATAATTGTGTGAGGAATGCATTTGCACCGACCGACGTGTGAAAAATACACGACCTCCGTGGTCTTGGCTTGTGATTTGAATAATGTAGAAAGACACAACACATTTTGAAGTGCGATGCAATCGAGTTCTGATTTTACTTGTTAAAACTTGCGCGGAATGAGCCGGATCGCCTTGACTCTTTATTACGTTTTACGACCTTATTAGGGTCTCTTTCACAATGAAACGATTGAGGCTAAATGATCGATAGAATAGTAAAAACGTGTTTTGAAGGCAATTACGTTGTTACTTCATTGAATTTATTTGATACTCGCTTATCGACTCGATGAACAATTGCCATTTGTGTCTTTTACGTTCAGTATTAAATACTGTTTAGGTTTTGTTATGTATCTATGAATTTCGAAATGAATAAGAATAATTATCTTCACATAGTAGTAGTGAAGATAATTATTCTTATTCATTCAATAGGTTATGAATGGACATTTAAGAGACCTTTGTTTCTATTCAAAGCATGTTTAAACGAGGCCAGATACCCGGCCTGAATAAACATATAAATCGCGCTGTTTCTGGCCATTCAATAAATTTCTAAAGAGGACAAAATAAAGGCAGATACATTACAGTGGCTATTACCAGTCTTGTCTCTTTCCGTCGAGGCCATTTAGATACGAAAACACCTACTGAGTAAATAACTGCGCTACTCTGTACATTTAACGTTTAAATATGGAGATATTAAGACAATACGTTCGGTCATTCGGTGGCATGACCTGAAACCGGATTTCCAACATCGCCAGGTAAATAACATTCAGAATGGAATAAATTATTGAGTATTTTCCGATAGGTTGGTCTTTAAATGATATAAAATAAATTATAGTTAATATAATATAAATAAGGTAAGTATAAAAACAAGTTTAAATTAGATTAGATTTTTATTATGCTTGTTACCTTTTTTCATAGTCAATCTGATTGACACAAATGTATGTTTTTTTTATAGAGTCGACTAATTTATATCTTGTTTTGATTTTCACACAGCCTCAGGTCTTATGCTCAACTTTACTCAATAAAAATTTCATGGTGCTCTTCTTATACATATTGGTGGATTTCCAGAGGTTCAAAAAAGTCTTGGTGATTTCGTCCGTTATTTAGTGTAACGAGTAACAAACACTGCTGATCGAGATTGTGATCGCGTGCGAAAGAGATAGCAGATATTATTATTCAGTAGTTCAGGTAACGGTGTACCAGGGTGAAAGTACACATAATAACGTAACGTTCGCAAGCAAGTGGGCAAAGGACTGTTCGGCAGACATGTTTACTTTAACATAAATAAAAATGTACATTTATACTTTATGGTATTATGGTTTTAATGTCTTTGTAAAATTATATTTGCTGCATAATAAAAATGACTATGCCTAAGTGGTTATTATTCTTAATATAGGGACCTACCGGTAATTTATTTATGCAGGTTTAACATTGAACAATATAACTAATATGAATCAAAAAATCAAACCACAGACAAACCATGAGGATGAATAATAACGGCCTACAATTAGGTGAATTAGGACATTTCGCACGCCGAACACGGGCAGGCGTACGAAAATATGGAAATCTCTGTTTGTCCCACACTGAGGACGGAAACGGTACTGCCGTGCCGCCACTGTCGGCCATTTGCGATTCCACACCGATATTGTTAAAGCCGAGACGTCACTTGGAATAAATAAATGGCATAGATTCCGTGTAGAGGATTCGCGTCGCGTTCACGGCCGCGTTCCCAGCCGGCCATTGTTCTTTACGTAACGCCAACGTGACGCGCCGCTAACATTTATTATGCTTACGCAGGTGCCGGCTCTTCACCGTGTCGATTTCCACCGACTATTGTTCTTGTAATCGCGCTAATCTGCATATAAACACGGATATTATAAGACTGTTTCTAATAAAGCAGGCGCACAAGAATGATAATTAGCTCGTTCAACATAAATACATGTTAATTAGTCGCAGCGACTGAAGATCATGGCGTGATGTAATATTGAACAGTTGAGTGTTAAATATTTAATGTGTTTGTCAATTGGCGTGTTTCATTAATGGCGAGCTGTTACTATCAAGTTTTTAACGCAACCTCGATGCAATAAAAATTAAATGAGCTCAGAAAGCCGGCTTCAGTGCGCCCTCATAAATCTTCCATAACGGTCGACCCAACATAAAAAGGGCATTCGGCTGTCTATTGAGGGTTCAGAAAATATTGTTCCCATTATTTTTTTACACTATCGTTCACTCTTGCTTGGTTTTCTGAATAGGAAAAAGTTTATTAACCTGTATGGTTACGTAACAATAAAAGAAGTGGGTGTTATTGAATTTAAGAAACAATTTTTATTTCAAAGCTATCGCTTTGGCTGGTTCGCTTGAACGCTACAAGTAGCGACATCTATCGTACAACAACGTAACTACCATATAACACCAATTCTGCAGGCCTAAAATGGCCGGTTTAGCAGAATCTAAATAGGATCAGAATCACATGTATATTTTACGAATTGTTACGTAACTCATATTTTTTTCCTATTATGATTCTGTCAAACCGGTCATTATTAGGCACCCAGAAATCGTTTAATCGTTAAAAAATATAAAAACTCAAATACCTACCAGTACACCTTGCGCAACATTGAATTCGCAATAGTTTGTTAGGAATGTCAAAAAACTGTGTATTGGTTAAAAACACAAAAATAAAATCAAAATGTCACTGAGAGACTAGATGAAAACAAATAAGGAAAAGCTTTGAATTACGCGACAAATAAACGCCACGTTTAACAAAGCCCCACCCCTACTCCCTTGCGTGTCTTATAGACGCTTTTCTTATAATTAAGTAGGTAGTTGTTGATTCACGCGCACGCTCGCGTTGCGATGCGTGTCACTGAACTTCGCGCAATTGTGGGCCGGATGCGGCTGTCATACGTTTGTGTACTTCATCACCCGGCGCTGCCTGCTTTATATCAAAACAAAACATCGCGATCTCACGACGGCGACGTGCAACATGTGACTCATTATTTAGTGTTAATTAATTCAACCGTCTTTTGTTTACACGCACTTTCACGCGATTGATTAGTCGGCTGAATATGTAATCAGGTTACATGGGCTTCGATGAAGTATCTTCTGTGATTATACTATGTAATTCGTTCGTTTTTGTTTGTACGTGGGAGTGGGATCGAAACTAAGCTGTTTGTGATTTTAATTAAAGCTAAAGACCAAATTACTTATTCAAATGACAATAACCCAAATAACATGTCTGTGCACAAATTGCATAATTTCCACCCCATTGTCTCAACCTTCACGTCATTACAGTCAGGTGATGGTTATTATGGAGCAAATATTAGGGTGACACTGCATTCCTGCACGAATTTCCAACGCCACCCCACAAAACGTGCGCTAGACATGTCACAATTTCCCTGTTCCCCCCCTTTTCACCCCGCCCACTCGTTCGCCACTGGGGTGATTTTGTCGCGTGCCACAGCCAGTTCCGTCGGCATGCAAATTTAATATTGTTATTTTTATTCTAACTTTACAAGGGCAGTGGGGGAAGCAAAGTATGATAAAGGGGCATAATGTGTATTAATGTACGCCCGGTTTCCTTAACTCGTATAATATTCACATGTAAAGGGGCTGCCTTGAGGATATTTTATTATTGACTACATCATTTTGCACTTAAGTATGATAACGACTACGCGTAAACGGAATTGTATGACAATTTTACAGTTGAAACAAGTTTTTAGGTCACGAACTCCAAATGAATAAAGTTCTTTGTCTGGCCTTTTTGCATATCTTCGAGGTTTGAGTAAAGTCAATGCATATTTAATTTAAATAATTCAAGCGAATAATTGCCTATTTTAGTTACTATCCACATTAAGCTTGGGTGCATATTATGTTTATTTAGAACATGTGCAATGGATATACCGCAGTGGCAGCGTACCTCTGGTGCATTTAAAGGTAAATATGCAAAGTTATGCTAACTACATGAGCCAACGGGCGCGCACGCAAAATTTGCGATGTTCCGCCTCCGGAATGCAGATTACTTCGTTACCGAATATCAAGATTGTATAAATCTGTCAATGAGATAAAATTTGCTCGGATGAACCTATCTCCTTCATTTGTAATTTAGAATGATATGACCTGTTATAAACTAACGGCGTAGGTAAGTACAAACGGGGTTTTTTCAAATCAGAGTGATTAATCTGTCACGTAAAGTCAGAATCAGAAGGCATGATTATTTTAACAAAATTCAGTCTGCCGCATGCATGAATATATTAATGTTCAAAAGAAGAGGTTAATATAGTCAGTTGAAATGTGCAAATTAGTGTGACGCGACGGGCTTGTCAAACATCGTTACGTGATATTAAAGGACTCGTAACAGGCATGACATGACACTAGGGTTAACTAATGTACATTATTAATCTGCACATTGAATTATCGCTGACAAATATCTGAGACAGGCGTACAATTTGTTGAATTATACGCCGTGTTCGATGGTAATCTTGTTACAAATAATTACAGGCGGTTCAATGAACAGTGAGCTTGCTTATTATCGCTGGCATTTGTTCATATTAAATACCAGTAGAACATTTCGGTCGCAAATTGAAACTCGATTAATAAACAAGGCTGCCCAAACATCAATTATCAATATAAACACGAACTATGATCACAATACGATAATTGAGTGCATGTGTTTTAAACCGCACGACACGGCACGGGGACGAGACGAGGCGCTAGTGCTGCGAAACCAATTTAAATCAAATTGTTAAGTAAACAAACAGGGAGGGGACCGCGGAAGCTTATCCAATATCCGAATTCCGTTAACTGACACAAAGGACTGTCGCTTCCACAGCCGCTTTGTGAATACACAACACCGCATATGTATTTCAAGAGGTATACGGTTGATAGCTTTGCCAGTAGTTGCTGTTATCGAATGAGTTATGTACCTGTTTGGATAGTACATTATGTGCTCTCAAAATGGGATTAATCGAACATGCGTGTTTACATTAATAGCATGGATTGTGTTACAAATTGTATGGTATAATTAATTAGCTAGTAATTTAATGATATTGTTGTTAACTATAACAGTGAGTTTATTAATTTATTTATGCACTCACAAAATACTTGAGAGTTCTGTACTTAGGGAAAAAATATCAGTCAGGGAATGGAACGTCAAAATGTGTCTATTATTTTATTAACATAAATAGGCAGAGCCCATATTATCTACTTGTATAAAAACAAAGTACAGAACCAGGCCACTCGCATAATACAAAATGTATGTACATACTCTACATAACAATATCGCCGTATAATATCAACTCCACAGCATTCAACACGAACATCTCGGCATTTTCGGTACGATATGCGGCTACGAAACGTGACTACCCAATGTAAGGCTTTTTCCACAAACATAAGCAAAACAAGACAGAACATTCTCAATTATGTAAAACGATATTGTTTACTGAACGGTGCCGACACAAGTTGCTACCAACCTTGGAAACTTAACTACTTAGTTCCACATTCAAAAGTTAGTCCAAGTGGCCGATGGGGCAGGTCGCGCACGCTGACTGAACGAAAGTGACCGAACTTGGAACGATGAACAACAATGTGAACAAAGTTCCAACGATCCGAGCAATATTTGTACGAAGCCCACGGTTGTTCGCAACTCCGAAGTTCCAAGTTCCGAGCCAATATAAAGTTAGTTACCGTTTGAATACATACATATAAATACACTGGAGGCCCCAAAGCAAAACTTGCCAACTGCTAAGTATACAATAACTTTCGTACTGTTATGTAAACGCATCACTAAGGAATAAACGATAACAGTGATCCAGTATTTGTACAATAAACATGAAAAGAAATAATATCAAAAAGGAAAACGGTCTCATATAGGTATTAACGCAGATGGCTTTCAAAATCACGAAGAGGGTTGTGCAAAATTATTAAAACTGGCGGAGTCTCTTGCTGCCTGAACATTATTAGATCCCAACTCTTTATTATGTAAATATAATATACGTTGGCCCAGCGGCGGCGACGAAATTTAATATAGGCACTTTGAATTATTCAAGGAATAATCAACATCATGTCTCTTTCGATCTCAAAATACATCTTAAATATGTATGTGAGTTTTAAAGACTAGTCGATCCAAATGGTCTTCTTTACGCTCTGAAAGAAATATTGAATTTCCATAAACAAAAGCAAAATACCACCAACTTCAGTTGGAAATTCATTCAAACCCGAGGTCCAAATTCATAAGGACAATGTTACTTTTCAACTGGCTATGAAAGCGGCATGTAAAGTATATTATGTATAATTATATACTGCGCAGTTCTCTGATTTATACGAACGTATCACATGTATCATCCCCGCTGCCGCCCCAGACAGGCGGCCATTCTGTGACGTCACCAAACTGTCAGTCGCACCCCGAACACAAAATGAAAGCACGTTTTATCTCGCTTTATCGCGGACATATTATTTCACTCAAAGGATAACATCCCATCCCGCTGGACGGACAAAAGAAAATTTTTGCTTCCTATTTTAATTTCCTTTCAACTCTTTCTGTTTCAAACGGAATTGAAGTTAAACATTAAGATGCTACAAAAGAGTAAATGAGTTTTAAAAACACTGAAAGTTTTAGAAAGTTTAACAGGAACAAAAGATTCCTGAGCTCGGGTCGAGTTTTTACTCGTTTAGATTAAGTGGAAAGGTAATTAAACTCACAAAGAATACAATAATTTATCTTTTCATTCTTGTTAAGCAAAAACACTACCTTGGTCCTGGATAATTTGCTTCTCTTGAAATTAAATCGTATGCGAACAACGAAGCTCGGGAAAATTCGTGGAAATTCGTATTTTCCGTTGGATTTAGCTTGAACATATTCAAAGGTATAAATTGTACGTTTATATCCTAAAGTGGTCTAGTTCATTAGGGTAATACCGTCGGCTTGCGGGTTTTGGAGTCTCCCAATTATTGCGCGATCCGGTTTTAGCAGACCAGGACATAAAAGTAAAGTGCTTGAATAGCTGAATACGTTAGTAACTCAGGTGCTCCAACATGTTATGTTAAATGAGGAAAAGTTATGAAATTGGGTGAAAAAATCATTCCATGGAATAAAGTTACTGTTTTTCGAAACCTTTGCTTTAGTTACGCTTTTAATTAAGATTTCGTATTTTGCGCTTAAATCACGAAATGAAATATCTTAATTTATTCTTAAAGCTTAGATAGTAAGACCAACAGAACTCTCATCTACATAATTATATATTTTTATTTCAACAAGTTTCATAATAAAACTTCACATGTAATTATAACAAACGTTGTGTTTATAACTTACACGTCTTGTCTTAAGACAAAACATTCAACGATGCCAGTTCACACAGATGTAAGAAACAAAAGATAATTGAATACAAACAATTCACACACTCAAGAATTTCGCATTATAAAAGATTCCTTTGTCGTGATGAACTATTTCCAAACACTAGAAAGATTAAGATATTCTATCGGGAATAACGTCGTGAGGATCTAGAAAGTAGTGTTGAAACTGAAAGGTAAATCATTCTATTGGAAATGGTAGCCATCCATCTTGGGTGCAGTCAAAGCCGAAGGAGCATAATCCATTAGGGGAAGTATGGGGAAAATGTACATCTCTTATACTTATCGGTGCCGACACCGAATTATTTATTATACTGCTATTTTTATTTATTACCAAACGGCTTCACTATGACAATAAATTAACATGAATTTTGTGTTTTTTTTTTTTTTTTCAAATCACATTCCCAAACGTCTGTAACATACGTAGCTCATACTTTTTATTTGCACTGAAAATACATGAGAATTGCGTGTAAAGTATTTTTAAAAATTAGTGAGATACTGTCTCGTATATTTCAAATTATCGCTAAGAAAATGTAAACGTTTTCACGTCATCCATTGTTCATCGTAGATGGAAGTAGAAAGTTATTTTTGAACTTTTTATCAGCTACTTTTATGAACATTCTTTTTTTTTTTTTCAAGATATTAAAAATAGATTCTTTGTATAGAAAAAGCTGTTTAATTTATATGAAAACAAATTAGGAAGCTCGGTAAGTATATAATGTGCAGTATATTTCTTGAGTTAGCTGCAAGAGCACTAAACCCAGCTGTGGCCGATGTACTATTTAAGTTTAAGTTACCCGTTTATAGTCGTCGACTGGCATCGTGCCAACGTATGGAGTAAAAGCCGTAAAATTTGAAACTTCCCTAACTATACATTCACAAGCATATACCTACATATACATAAACATATACCCAAAGACTTCCAAGTAACGACCCACACTTTATACTGACCCAAAAAGTTATCTAAACTCATATTTCAGGTGGTCAAAGACATGCGTATTTTACCGTAAGTCCTTTACTTAACGCCAAACAAAGGAGGTAAAACGAACGAACGGTTCTTGTTTTAAGATTAAACGTAGAAGCAAAGCAGCTTAATGTTTCCTCCCTACGATGGAAAGCTAAGAGATAATCAAACCAGGTCTTGATGATAACTAATTTCAATGTTTTTTTTTATTATAAAAGTTAATGCACGAAAAAGCTACGGTTTTTATCTCTTTTTTGCACTCTTTCAAACTTGAAAGTTAAAATTCAAAACCGTATGTTTATTTCGCTTGAATAGCGAACGTTTTTCATACATTTCCATTTAAAGGAAAGCTTTAGTGAATAGTGCATTCAATCTAATAGGAATTACAAATGGAACGGTCACGGATACCGCGGAGCGTGGCGTGGACCGTGGTACAGTCAGCACACCTGAATGCTCTGAATCTATCCTATTAAACGTGGAGCCCGGCTAACTCCCGGGGGAGCTTTTGTAACTATCCCCTTCTATACAGCTGTACCCCAACGTATATTGCATGCTACGTCAATTGCGACATACTGAACATACCCCGGCTCGTGCGGGTTGGGAAAAAATCTAATCAATACCTGGTTAAAAGGGACGAGAAGTTACTTTTATCTTTAATAATCAGGATTCAGAGATACTTACGTGTCTTCTTTTTAAACATGCCGTTCTTACTTCAGCTTTTGGTTTAAAAGTTTAAATATGTTTTTAAAATCAATCATCCTCTTTGGCTTTTTTATGCTAAGTTTCGGTTATGTTTCGAAAATACCTAACAATCTTCGAGATTAATTGCGAGAAGATTTAATGTGTTACTATAGGCGATCCATCGAACAACTTTCACTAGAAAAACATTATTTTACTACGTGGTGGCGGTATCGACAGCAATTCTTGCCTTTTCAGGAATAATAGATACAGAGCAAAAATAGATACCTAACTTCGTAATGTCGCCATAAATTTTGTCTTTTATTGTTTTCTAGAGGAGTTAGCAAGTTTATGTGACGAACAAAGGAGATTTGTTACAGAGGTGAAATAAAAAAAGTTTGGTTTACCTGCAGGTTGTGGCGGCGGCTCAGTGGGCGCGATTTGCCCGTTGCTCCTCACGGCTGACGATTTCTTCCTACCACCGGTCGTGGCTGGACTTTTTGTCGTCTCGCGCTCAACTCTCTAGAAATAAAAAAAAATAACTTAGTGATTCGAAATCCAAATATAATCTTATCTATACTATACATATATACTATCTATACTAATATTATAAAGCTGAAGAGTTTGTTTGTTTGAACGCGCTAATCTCAGGGACTACTGGTTGGAATTGGATAATTCTTTTAGTGTTGGATAGTCCATTTCTTGAGGAAGGCTATAGGCTATATAACATTGCGCTACGACCAACAGGTGCTGAGCAGCGTGGGTGAAACCGCGGAGAACAGCTAGTTCTTAATATAAATGTATTGAGACAGAAATAAAACTTGATGGTATTACAACTGTCTTGGGTTAATTTGAGCTGTATCTTATTCGTAAATTTTCCCCTTTTTCGTTTTGCTTATTTTGCAGTTTATGTCTTGTTATTCTATTTATTTTCTTATACTAACATTTAAATTATGCTTGGTTATTTTATACAAAAAGAAAACATGGACATATGGACGTGTTTCAATAACGACCGTGAGTCAAAGTAAACAAAGGACCTTGTACTCTGAACACAATGTTAAATTGAAGCTCTTCGTCCCTTTGATGTTTGGCTAAACGCGGGGGCCGCCCTTTACATATTTTAATGAACCTCTAAACTTTTGAGTTATCAAGAACGGCCTTGTTTTGCTACAATTATGGTAATTGAAAACCGTTTTGCTTGACATTCAAGCGGTATTTAAAGTTAGCTCACATTATTATTTATGTTATGTGATTAGATCGAAGAACCGATAGCGTTAATGCACGATTAATTCATTGAAATTGACATATATGTATGTTTACTAAGAGAACAGCTCTTTGCACGTCAATGCTCATGTCTACTTTATAGTGCTCTGCTTTTTGTACATTAATCTACATATATGCCGTCAATCAGGCCTAAATTGATTAAAAGGTCCACTCATTCTTTATTGTGTAAGATTCTAGAAAGGTAATAATTACTATATATTTACACAAATGAGTGGAAAACATGTTTGTGGTAACTCTACCTCCAACATAAATTGGGGAACATTCAGCAGTCTCATCAAAACGTCATTCAGGCCACATTCAAATTTCTTATGCTCTCTGAAAGAACATAGTCAGAAGGCGTTAGAGAAAGATATCACACAATCGAACGGGCCATGTTTTGAGGAAATCTTTCCGAGATGAAATTAATGGAACATAAGCATGAAGTAATGACATCAGAGGGCGCCCTTTGAAACGGAATCATTGAGCCGTGAAGCAGCAATCCACTTATTTCGGCTGACGGCGGGCGATAGGCGATCCCAGTCCGAATTACGTTGAGTCATGACTCATAGCGTTTCGTGTCGGCTCGTGCTGACTCACGCCCGACTCGGCAAGACTCGGCAGGACTGAGGACTGCCGACTCAGCGGCGCACCTCGCCAGCGGTTATTGCGCTGACGGGGCGGAAAGCGGCCGCCCGTTCACTGTTATGCACTAATACTGATTGATACCCGATAATCACAACTGAAGCTCTTCTAATACTTACTACCTTTATTCCGAAAGTTTGTAACAACCTGTGTTTATGCAGCATTAGAGTCGACTTAAATAAGTATTGATTGTTGATTGAAGGTACATACTTTCGATCAATGAGAATTAATAGGAATTTCGTTTTGTATACAATAGCACTTATAAAAGAGGAATGAAAAGCAATCAATCACGATGTCGAGGCCGAAACAGAAGATTTAACAAAGCACTGGGAAGAGTAAAATGGTAGCCAAACGGACAAACACGATCTTGTATTTTAATTAGACTCCAAGCGCTAATGATATCAACTTACGAACTCGAATTAAAAAACAATATGCCTTGACAGTTGAAAATGTAGGTGTAACTAAAGATCGAATAAAGTACAAGCTGAAAGCCCGACGTTTCTGTATTAGCAAAACATACACGCATTAAATAAATGGCCCAGCTGACCGTGTGTTGTCATAACAAAAATTTATGAGATAAACATGCGAAACTTAGGGAGGTATGGGATGGGGGAGTCGACCACGGCATGCTAAGTACTTTGTGAAAAATGGGGCAGCGGGGGAAGGCAACCCTCCAATCCCCCCACCGGGGAGGCGGGTGGTGGAGTCGCCGGTCGCGACTGAACTGTTTATGTGCACAAGCGAGCTATGCTTTGACAACGCGCTGCGTCATCGGGAAATTGACAAACAACCTGTTTGTATGGATCGAGGAACAGTGTTGGCTCAGTGTGGCTCTCAGTTGGAATACTAACTTTGTTTATTATAGTTATATTGAACGTTTATTGCTTCCACATTTATACGTGAAGCCGTCAAAATTATTCAAAAGGAAACTTCTAAGATGCAATGAACATTAAATAAATGCATGCAATTAAAACATCAAACATCGTAAAGAAATAATTACGTATAATAACAATCTTTCACAAAGAGTGATCAAACTCCAGAATTACATCAATTAAGACGCGAAATTCAAACAATCTACACGCGCTGAAACTTTTGTGTATTATGAATAGAAAGTTTTTAAAACATTAATTAAAACTTTTGCATTGGCAGTCGACTGAGCGCGAAACGGAGAAAGTTATGAGTCATCTGGTTCACTTTATATTGACTCTGTTCTTTATACGATTTGAGTTACATCATATTTTAATCAAACGATTGTACTCCTACACACGCCAGATCGAATTGTTGATTGGAGAAGTACGGTTATTACTACGACTTGTATGATTTATTCATCATAATGATAGTTACATTAATGATTATTATCATCGTATAATTTGCACAATATTAGCTACCCAGTCTACAACGCTAAAATAATTAGGTACATGCCAATTATAGTTCTCAGAATTTTTTGCCACACATGTAACACATTTCCGCCGGCAAATTATACAATTCTTTTCGTGCCAAAACAAAAAAGTGGGACATGAAATTGCGTTAAAATTAAATTGTCTGCTAAATGACATCAAAATGTCGATCGGGGAGTGAAAGTGAAATGGTAGATTAAAGAGAAAGTGTGGTAACACTGGTACACGTGACATGACTGACCTACGCAATGCGCCTTGCGAACTAGGCCATGGGCCGCCTGAGCTTGCACAAGAACACTTGCATACTTCGCATTACACTTCTTACTCTATGCTAATAGACCTAAGTGTTTCTCCGTTCGCGTCCGTAACTTCGTAAGTATTTGCACAAGATAAATTAAATTAAGTATTTCAACACGGACGCGAGATGCAGTTTTAATGGCTGCCGCTATGCGTTTGTTTTAGCTTAGTGAGTGCATATTTTAATATTAATTTAAATTAAATTTTAAACATTTTATGCAAATATTCTTAAAACTTTACGATAACAATATAAAATAATTATTAACATAAATTCAATGTTTAAAACATTTTCTCTAGGAAAATTGGGCAATAAACCTATTTATGTAAATTAGTTTGCACCGGTGTCTAGATTTCTAGAAGTGTCTCATTCTGAGTTACGAGTTTTGACCTCGTGGTCGTACAAACATGCTTTTATGCATGAGAATAAATTATTTCAAATGGAAAACCCCTAATAAATTATTCAGTTCAGTTCTGTTTATAGGAAAAACCTGATAATGTTTATGTATTAGCATTATTTACTGAAAGAATTTGTTTGCTCTTGAAGGATGATATAAAAACGGGTCGTCGAATCAAGAAACTTGTTTGAGCGTTGTGGGTGGTCCGTTATTGACCGGGGGTGTAATCCGTAATAGGTGCTATTAACGTCCACCCCCGCACTTCTATTCTTAGCATTATAGATCAGTCCGTTTACTCACTGTATGAAGAAATTAATGTTATTTTTTCACAGAATTTTATTTTTTTATTTTCAAATATTTGGCAACGTTCCATGTAGATGTTCGATTGTTCCTGCCATCATGTTTGCAAACCATTGAACGATAAAATTGTCGATAAAGCTCACAATTGAATTTAATTCCGGGTAAGTATTTTAGACTTATTTACGATGATGTTTTGGCAATAATTTTGTTAAAATAAACTTTAAGTAGGTATATTTGTCAGTGAATTATTTAGAACATCTTGACACGTTTTACGCAGTTCAAGGATTTTTTTGGAATTATGAAGGAGTTCGTTACGCTAAAACTACGGGCAATCAATCTTTATGTGCGGTGTGGCATATACCGATAAGTATGATTGATGAATAATTGTTAACCTATTGTTGTATAAAAAGTTCACACAATATCAATTCTTAGGTTTCCGTGCCTCAAAAAGAAAAACGGAACCCTTATAAGATCACTTTGTCGCCCGTCTTTCTGCCTTTCTGTCGAGAATCAAACCATATCTTCAAGTCTGTGGTTCCAGTCAGAAGAAATGGCCGTTTATATTTGTACGGAACTTTCAGTGAGTCCGACTCGCACTTGGCCGGTTTTTGACATTGTGTTTTGTAAGCACAAATAATTCTACGGAATTAATTTTTTCTTGACCTCATTCGATTGTTTGGCTCAATTCATTCTAAATAGTTTGATTACCGGAATACAATATGGAGCTCTTATAATAAAATTGGCTGCACTTCACAAAAATATGCGAATAACCTTGGTCCACAGATTCAAATAAACACATTTCATTTGGCACCATGTCTCATAAAGCGGACAATTTATTTTATGTCGATTCATCCTTTAGTGTGTCATTCACCCCCAGCAGCACGGGGTGTGTTACACCCCTTAACCCTTTATCGCTATGTATGGAACGTTGTGCGTGACAGATCAAAACCGTCTTTTACTTTAATGAGATTTCACACGGAGGGGTTAAGGGTTGTATTTTTATTTCACCCTCAGCAATAATAATGTAAACCTTACATTATAATTGCTTAAAAGGAAATAAATATTTGCATAGCTGATTGAATTAAATTATGTTGTCAAAATTAATAATTCAGTAGATTACTCAAGTGATAATGTATTCAATTTTTGTTGGTCAATTCAAGCTTACAAAAATATTGTATAAAACTTCCATGCTGTATAACTAAATTCTTCTTTCACATACATGACTGCACATTTGTCCACACCAAATTCCATCCTGATGGCGTTACTAAAAGTTTCAGTTACTTTCAGTAGCTCCAGCACCTGACCGCCTCTTCTCAACCGATAGCCTAAATCAGAATCCTCCAGCAATGTGCTTAGAGGATTCAGGGCTAGAACCAAAGTGAACTTAAACTGCCGCCCTGAAATATTCCCATTTAATCCACAGGCTCATCGTTACCCTGGATTTGTCGACATTCTGGATATCGAAGGACCGTCCTCCATTGCCCCATACACGACTCAAGAAAGGCGCATAGGAATGCATCTATCTTGTACAACACCAGCACCATCTAGAGCCATGTATGTGGCACTGAGTCGTAGGCCTTCTTATTTTTTTTTTATTACAAACAACACAAAGATAAAAGCCACCAACTCATGATTTCAACCAACGCAATACAGAAAAGGGTTTCTCATTCAATTTCCTATGTAGATATATCAGCTATTAAGTGAATTTTCCAAAAGGCTTTTTCCAAGGTTCCCTTGGAAACGCTACCTCGCGCCGAGTACGGTACATTCACCCCATTCAAATCCTCGGGACCGTTATGAGATAAAATTGACGAGAGGAAATGGTCGCCGTTATAATGTTGGGTGAATAAAGTGTAACGTGAGTGTAAATCACTGGTTCCTTGGCCTGTTCAATATAACCTAGTTATGACTCCGATTAACTTTACTGATAGTCATTAATATTACCTCGCATTATGATAATGAACAGGATATGTTCAACATTCCGACAATTACTAAAGCTTGAGTGAGTTTCATTTCCATAGTAGGTATAATCATGTGTGAAAATTGTGAAATACTGATCAGCGTACACATTTCGCAAGGTAAATAACCTCGTTTGACATGCAGTGTTCATAATAGTGAACGATTTACTCTTTCACATACCCACAAGTTCGTACTCAATACAGCCATTTTAGCGCTCTAAATATAACTTATAAACGATTAATATTCCGCCATCATGAAAGCTGTATAGTGCAAGTTAATTCAATGGGAACACAATCAGATCGTTTATATTCTCCGTGGTGGCGTACCGCACGTTACACTCTGTGTATCGGGCCTTTGTGTGTTTCCCTTTGAAACACACAATAAACAAGCCAAGCATTGTGGACGGAGTGTACTGAACCATGTTCTATAGTAACGGTACTATCAAGTCGCTTATCTATAGTAAAGTCAACTTGTCCCTATCTAGATCTCGATACAAACGTCCGGAGCCGGACTGATTACTCAGACGTATTAGATTTGTAAGCGCTTTTAGAATCGAATTTGATGTCAGGTCTACAGATCTACCACTAAATGTTTTGATTTTTGAAATTGATTCAAGTAAAGCACATGAATACAACAAGAAAATCGGAATTGAAGACGAAAATAAAAATGTTATCAACCCTGACCAATGAGATAAATTATAATGAATACCAATTTGCCTTCAGCTATAAAAAGAAACACAATAATATTACTTGATCGCGTTAATGTTAAAGAGCTTTACGAGTTGAGCGAGGAGTAATTTCCCGGGTAAAGACATAGCCTTTAATGGATCCTTGCCTAGCAACGGTGCTCCAACACCTATTACGAGGTATTCGAGAAAATGTGAACATTATTCTGCATATTTGATAGACAGACTGAGTAAAGTAGATTTCATTTCACCTTCTCAGTAATAATAATATATTTGGCATAATATGAAAAGCTGTCATCTTGAGATATTCTACTTAGTAGTAATAAAAGCGCTGATTTAAATATTACCACTTAGTAAAGCTAAGATTACTTTCTGTAATTAGTGAATAGTTTTCTGACATAAACGCAGCAACAAAATATTCATTCGAAAGATGCAACTACAAAAACATTAATGGCCATAAATAAAATAACAGGAAAAGATTTTTCACCCCGCCACGTTTTATACGAAAACTAAAAGAGAGGCAGAAAAACTAAGCGGATTATCGACACGTTCCACGCTGTGTAAACAAGGCCGCATTCAGACAGCATAATCCTTTATGAAACCACAACAACGCGTGGGGAAGCAGAAACAAATATAAAATAACCCATCAATCTGTCACGCGTGTAATATTTAGGAACAGTGCAGGTGAACATCCCCAGCAACAGTACACAGTGATTTATATCCAAGTTCACCTTTTAGACACCCGCCCTCTCCCCGGAGAGTAATATCGGCAAAATAACCAAGATAAATTGAATCAGTCTGCCTTCACAAGATCGTGATAATAGATACGTGGGTACACAATAGACGGAGCTTTGATTAATTGGTTAATTTGAACATGAGAGGTTAACGGCACGGCTCTACATCAAAGCGTTGAAGTGCCTTCAAGACATTACATAGTAAACACCCAATCTAGATCTTAATAAATTTCCTTTACTATGTAAATGTTCAGCGAGTCACGATTTTGCGTGATAAAGAAAATCTCATTAAAACTAAAGCTTCAAAAGACTCTATAAAGCGGTTAACTAGAAAAAGAACCTACGAGTTTATACCCTGAAATAGCGTTAGCTGCCTTATGCGAAGCTTTTTAGATAATAAGGCTGAAAATGGCGCCACAAAAGAGATTTGTAATGTATTATAAATATCCTGTTGAGACTCGAGTCCGTTATAGGATGCCACTAGAGTCTTTTGTTTTAATAAAGGATTTCAGGACAATAAGATCTGTCTCTCCATTACCATTATGTAAGAAGTAGGCAACAAAGTGAATAATAAGAATATCTACCTAATATTTTCAACACATTTCAACGATCTGACATTCGTCTAAATCTTCCAACTAGTCTGTAAAGAAAGACTCGTATGCATTAACGAGAAACATTGCATAATGCAGAAGCGCGGAACTCTGTCTGAAGAGTAACACTTTACAAATGTTACGCAAGTGTACGCCTGACCTTTGTCTGCCGATGAATGCGTCTAACATAATTTATATAGGTAATACTGTTACACTCTCTTTTGTATGTTCTCTGCTGGCTGTAATTGGTTTAAGAGGATCAGTACATTTAATCCGTTCAAGCGTACAATACTCTATCATTATTATATCTTTCATTACTTGTCTGTCTTTAAATTACTCATCGCTATTATCATTTAGGTTTCTACACGTATTTATCAAGCACATCTAAGTCTTATCTTTTATAGATTCAGTTACTATAATCAATTTAACTTCTTACAATAAAAACCAGCATGTTATCATAAAAATACCAAGTACTTTTAAATGCACTGTAATCATTTTCTGTTGTTATTATTTCAATTACGTAACACGAAGTAGCACTGTTGTTATTACTCAAGATGATTAAGCGTTTATCATTGTTGAGCGTAATATTACGCGGTTCGTTCCGTATACACGGGTATACAATTTCACGTACTTTCTCAAGCTTGCGACGAGAAAAAACATAGTGCCTGGGGCGGTTATATAGTGTGTTCATACGAGCAGTTCCCGGTACGTTTATCTCTCAATCTTGTGCAGCCGGGGGCAGGAGTGCAACTCGACTGGTCGGACCAGCTTGCCCCCTCCTCCCCGTTCCCACTAGAAACCGGTATTCCTAGTCTGGTCCTAAGCCTTTGGGGCTAGACTCGCTAACTAGATTAAAATGCCGATACAGCTATCAACTGGTCGTAATGATTGTGTTTTTATAAACTTATTTTACCTTTTTGAGTTTCATACGCGCCATACAAATTAACTACCTTTCTGAATAATTTTCCCTTAATGTCTATCAGGTTATCGAATCCGAATAAATACTTGTTCCATCTCTCGTTTAGCGATTTGGAAACGTTTAAATATAACATATTCGATAATGTTTAATTCATGGTATTTATTACCATGAGAAGTAGGAAGGTATTTTAATTATATCGAGCGCTAAACAGGAAACTCTAATGATTAACTTGAAACGTGAGCAAAAATAATTAAACATACCAGTTATGTGGCTTTGCGTAATAATTATTTAAGATAAATAAGTGTAACGAATAAAAACAGTTGTGCGAATAAGGATAAAATAATTATTAATATGAAGGACAAAGTTTGCATCAGAGGGTAAAGTAATAACAATATTATTAATAACACTGCAGTAAGTGCCGGAAATAAGATAAAAAGACAATACAAATAAAATGGCAAGGAAAGCTATAAACGGATTACACATACGAGCAAAGTTACACACACAACAAAAAGTTGGATCCGTTCCAAATCTATTTTATTAATGTCTTGTGCAGTAGCAATAAGTAAAAGGGAATATGTAATTAATCTACGAGAACGTACAGAAACTAGGTCAACACAATAAAGAACAGATTAATTTTATAACTACCTTTGAAAGTTACACCGGTTCATCGCATTTTAATAGTCTCGTATTGAATTACGAAGTGAAGCTTCTAGCGTACTCGAGTCAAAGTTTTATTCGATGGACCAAATAGCTCATTTTAATGAAGTAGATTACAATGTTGTTATGCTTGTTAAATGAATGTACTACTAGGCGTATTGTTGATGTTTATCAGACCAAAGCCAAAACAAATAAAGATGTAACATACACAACGAATAATAAATCAAAGTTACGAAGAGGTAATAAGTAAGCAACAGCTATTTAATAACTCGTAATAAAATAAGTGTATGAGGTTTACATACATATAATGCTAAGACTAAAAGGCGGTTAGAGATAGCCGAACATAAATAAGAGGGGAATGTCGCCGTGACAGCCAGTCGAAACGTATGCCTTTGTTACATCCATCTCGATTGCTCTCCGCAGTTCGTCATCTGTATAACAACATTCTGTTACATTTTTTGTGGCCAAACAATTGAATTGGTTGGGAAGTTTAGGTTCTAGCTATTTATTGCTACATTGTCACAAACACAACGCTTGATAAAATAGGGTATGAAATGTAATATTCTTACGAAGGAAATTGTTGTTTTATATCGGAAAATAGATCGGCACTTTCGTGGAATCGTTCACGTTTCTATTAAATCCGCTAACGTAAGATAAAGCTAGCTGTATGTATCAAAGGGTCGGCCCGGTGCCCGCAGTCCGGACCCCGGCGTTGTCAGGTGAGATTTATTCACGTATAGCCTTAACATGCGGAGTGGGCGTACGTGGGATGTAGACGGGCCGTGGTATTCGTGTACCGCCTTTATGTTGTTGCGTCTAGCGAACTATTCAACTCCGTATTTGGTCTTTATAGCTCTTTACGGTCATATTTTATTTCGTAAAAGGAGCGTAACAAAAGTTTAAATTATGCTAGCACCTGCATCGTAATATGATTACAACTTTTGTTTCTATTGTTGTTTCGGACTTGGAGAAAGTATCGCGCATGACCTTTGAGAATTCTCCGATTATTGTGGGAGTAACGCAATAGAAAATATTCCGATCGAAGAGTGAATGTTTATAAATAGTATCCTCCGCAGTGGTCGCTTTATCACGCCGAACAAAGGAACAATAACGCCCAACAAAGAAGTTAGAAAAGAACAAAAGCAAACATCGGGACCAAGTCAAGCTGTTTCCTTCTAAGGCGATGTAATAACAATAACAATATGGCGCACATTGTGCGTGCGTGGATTAGTGATGCGCAACACTCTCGAACAGATCTAATTCCGGGCTCCGGGACTGCAGTCCACTCTCGCGAACGGTTTCAGAAAGTGTCGTAAACATCTATTCGGAATTAACGGTCTGTTAAGCTGACTAATATAGTGAACAGAAATGTGAGGGTGGGAGAGAGATAGTCCTCGTATCGGGGTGTGGCTAACTCTACTTTGTATGCACTGCGTCTACATAGTTGCATGCGAGTGTAACATATATAGTTTGCGTATACGTATGTATTCGCCGGTCGTGCTCAAACCATTATATGCTAATTAGTTTTCCGATGCATGTTCACTGTTGCAGATTAGGCTCCGACCTGTACGTACATAATATTTTGAACAAAAGAAATGCTAAATCGAATTTGGTTACAAGTAAGTTACAGGTGGATGGTTGCCCAGACAATAAACGTGACTTAATCTTAATGCCAGACTGTCATCCTTTTTCATAAGAATGTATAACTCATTCACAATTAAAACAGGAAGCAGAAGATAAAGCGGTAATGCAAATAAATATCATAAAGTCCTTTGAAATAATATCTGCGGTGAATAAATTACAGAACATACTGTGATGCGATAATAACATGTAATACCCAATGACCTAACGAAATGAAGTGTTATAGCTGGTAAATAAATAATATAATAAATCATACAAGTAAGCCGGCAACTAATAGGCGATAGTAAACAATGACTCATGACAAGTACCGGTGGCTCGGCGGGGTGCGGGGGGGAAGTGTCACGGTCCACAATGGCCACAGCACCAAAATCACTTCACGTCACGCGGCATAATCCAAATTTGAAAAAAAACATGTGACGCTTGCGGTGAAAGGTAAGATGCGTTCCGTAAAGCGTTCCGAGTAACGAGTAACCGAGCGTAGTGATGCCGACGCGGGAGAATGGCGCAAACTGGCTGGTCGGGAGGGAGGGCCCCTCCGCGACCACCCCGCGTCCCCCTTCCCTCGCCCGAAGCCCGCCTGCCTGGCCAACAGACACAGGCTTGCATAATTAATTATACTTCACACACATTGCGCCTTCCGCTAAAGCAAGGTCATCTTTTTAGTAATATAGATTTGCGATATGCTTATCTCTGTGGCAACTGACGTTTCGTATCGACAGGTGCTAAACAAGATTTATCTGTAGAGAAATGTTGTATAATGTTAACTGGTTCTGGCTTATCTAACTCACGTGCAACTAAAAGCATTTTATCTTTAATCGGTACGCTAGGATAGAGGAAGTAATATGTAGAAAGCTTCGTTTTGGTATTAACATAACTGGACTGATTAAACATATATACATATACTAGCTGTGCCCAGCGGTTTCACCCGATGCTCACTTAGGGGCATAAAAAATAGATGTTAGCCGATTTTCAGACTTACCCGATATGTACACAAAATTTCGTTTAAATCGGTCCAGCCGTTTCGGAGGAGTATGGGAACGAAAATTGTGACTCGAGAATTTTATATATTAGATTTATGAGAAAATAATATTAAGATTTAGTTGAAAATAGAACCGGATTGTTTAGATAAGAATATTAGGCATGATCATTTCAAGATTGATTAGTTTTGGTGAATCATTTTTCTATAGAATCTGCACACGTCACTCAACGCCTACAAGAACATCTATTATCAAAAGAATTTCAACAACGGATTCTAATTCCAATTCCCGTTTGAGCAAGGAATGAAGGAACTCCGCCATTCAGGTCAAAATGAATATTAACCTTCAAACAAAACAAGAACAAAGTGGTGAGTGGCACGTTATATAGAACCTTTTGACGGGCGGGTAGGGTGGGGCGAGGGTGTTCGGTTACCCGGACTGCCAGACGAATCCCGGGCGTCCCGCACTTGTCGCGATCGATATCCGTATCCGCTGCACGCCACGGGAACTCGCATTAACTAACTTCACCGATGGAGGTGGAAAGTCGAGCGATGTTGTTACAAACTTTACCGATTACAGTTCCACGAGATACTCTCCCTCTTGTTATTCTAAATGAATCAACAACTCGTTACTGGATAGTAACAATATTGACGCTCTCGCAGGTTCCTCCAATGTACAAGTTTTGCTCAGACGCTAGCTAACGAAAAAGTTTGACGTTACATAAATTAGATGCTATACATTAAATCAAGCTCCTGTAAGCTCGAAAGTTTTACTTCATTCTATTTTCGTATAAAAACAAAAGGTTAACAAAGCCTAACACGTTGATGAAATTATTTTAGGTAGAAACAGGGTAGGTGGAGATAAAATTATCACAAAAGATTTTAGCGACATTCAACATTCCTTGCTTCAATAACTCTTGATCACGAAAGAGAGTTAAGCCACGTATCAAAAGAACCACTAGTATAATATTACGTTTTGGCAAAGCATCAAATGAATCTGAATGAGATATATAAAGAGAAAACGCTTACTGAAGAACCGACAGACATATTGGCTAGAACTTCTGACGTCTAAGAAAATCAACAAAAATAAACTAAGAATAAAAGTCGCGTAAATTCATTACATAAATCTTGGTCTCTAACAGAAAACATTCGGTTTTGTGTACTAATGTAAATGTCATTTGCAGCCAATCCTATTACAGTTCTCAATGCAGACTTAATTATAATGTAATTTATGCAATAAAATATCACGATCGAAATACATAACTATATTAAATGTATTTAGCAACGATAATTGACTCTGAGAACCAAGATTATAATTATTATAATTTAATTACTTTTGTGATGAATGATGAAAACCTGTTACAGACAGCAACGATATAAATATCACTTTAGATACTAATTACCAGACTAAACATAACGCTTATGGAGATAAATATGTTGGAATAAATGGAAATCAGTAATTTTATATGAACAAATAAGATCCTTTGTTTGCGCAATATCATATCATTGCCAGAAGCTGTAGCAGCTATTTGTAAGCAGGGGCTATATGAAACGCTGACTTTATAATATTTAGTGCAATTATCATGTGGCGATGGGAAGGAACACGTTTCCAAGATAGCGTACAATGGTTCTGTTCGTGAATTATATCAAGAACATGAATCATGCTTAGTTACTGCTACGACTCCCAGGTTAACTACGTTTGTTTTCACTGACAACAAAACTTCTGGCTAGGAGCCAAAAACAAAAACGATGACCAACGCTGAGTATCGAGATTGTTCAAAATGCCCTTGATCTGTCAGCCAAATTGATTCCCGACCAAACGAGCTTTAGAACAGCCATTAAACACAATGAAGCGAAATGGGCCACGCTCGACCATGCTCAGCCACGTTCACATTCTACGAACGTCTCCAAAACGAATATGACTATAACGGAATAAATTGCAAATGTGGACCATTAATCCTTGTTACGATGTCACCAGTGACCCGGTCGCAGAGGGGCGCTTTATTTATTTGACATCTACGGTATTTACATACAAAAACTTCCATTCAAGTGTTTTTAGACTTTTTATGGGAAACAAACACAAAAGAATCATGATAGACGTACCCCATTTTGATGTTTGTGAAATGTTTATGTTATTTTATACTAGTTTTATATGAGAAAGAACTATCAACTAGTCCATACTATGTATAGCTGGAGATGTATTTTTTATACTACATACTATCATGTTTTGATATGGTTTACATAAAACAAATATGACGCATCAATAATATATTTGATTTTTATCAAATATATTATTGATGCATCATCAATGATATATTTGCTCGGAGAGTATTTTGTGAACATTTTCTGTATAAGAAAGACTAAACAAGAAGTTATTGTATACTAATACAATTTACATAAACGAAATTGCTTTTATAAACTATGTCTACCAACATTAAATAAATGAATTCAAAATTTAAGCCAACATTCGCAATTTCTTTGAAGCAATTTCGGAGAATTTACAAGTACAACTGAACAAGACCACTCTGCAGACGTTTGAAGGCTTTCTGAATTAATTAATGTTATAGGAAAAATGGCAAAACGTTCCAATCCACAAAAATAATAATCTTTGATTCAGATTGAATATTTGGCAAAAATATTAAATAAATAAAAAGTTTTTATGCAAAAATAAAAATCCCACCTGTTCCAATAGGAGACAAAGCATATGTTTCGGCAAAAAAACAAGAGTGAGGTCGAAGCCAATTCTATGGTAATAGGAAAACTTTGAATCGATTCACGAGGCAAGTTTCTCGGCGACACGAAGAGACCAAGGGCCCTATATTTTCTCCAACATGCTCACTTGCGCCACAGCTTACAATTGAAATTGCAAGCCACGCTCTATTTTCAATATATTCTCATTTTGTAAACCTGTTTCGTTTTTTAACAACCTATACTCTTTAATACGTTTTATGTTTTTTTTTCCGAAAACGTTCACTATGCAAATACAATTGCTAATTTTCTGGATTATTTGGCGGTATTTCCCTTAAAAAATATGCAACAGTTGAAATACTTTTGGATAATCCATACCTAGGTTCATCTAGCGCCTCGTCACGTTTTGACTACAAGTATTTTAGGTTATTTAAACAGAGGTCTTATAAATAAAATTATACAGATGTTATATTCCTAGATAAAATTTTCATTTCACTTGTGTCCATGTTTATCAACACTTGGTCTCAAATGATAATTTATTTGAATTGTCCAGGAGGGGAGGTGTAGAGATGTTGTTGGCATCTCTCCAACTCCAAATGGTTTCTCTGAAACGTTAGTGCGAATGCAAAACTTCCTTACGTCTTGAATATGTGTCTGCATCTATGTTCAACAAAGAATATATTTCTTGTTTAGACTGACTTTTATTTTATTAGCGTTTGTGCTCGTTAACTATTTCAGGGGTATTTGCTATCTGTCGTACGGGAATTCAGTTTTTTTGACAATTCTTACTCAAAATGACAATTTTTAACAGGAGGCGCAATAGAGTAGCAATTGTCGTCAATTTTGGCAAGTATTATATTATTTAATATTTGTAATAATTTTCTAAAAATACCCGAAATATTGCGATTCATTATAAATTTTTGTATTGTGTGTGATAGAATATTTAGTGCGTAAAAGCATTTTGTTAAAATATCTCTGTTAGGAGGTCTTGGCGGTCGATATAAATGAGTGGGCGATGTAAACTCAAATTACGAAATTATTTATCATAAAGTATATTCAAGGATATAGGTAATAATTATGTATAATAATATCAATAAAATGTTTACGACCTTTATTTAAATATAATACCTGGGTTAATTTGCATCGAATGAAATACTTTACTAGATACTATCTTAAATATTTAAAATTGATGTCTTGGGTAATAATATAGTTTTATTGTCGGAATTAACATCAATTATATCAAGGAAAGGAATAAAAACATTTTACTAACTTACCACACCATTTTATCACTTTCTACTAAAAATGTTTAAACGGTCTGTCTGACAGTTTAATTACCAGATAATCTATCTGCACGATATCTTTCAATATTTTTTATTAAAATGCGTTTATAAATCAACTCAAAAAGTAGGTTATCGTAACGAACGAATTCATTTGGATTAATCGTCAAAACATATACTACTAAAAATGTGTAACCAATAATTTATTTTTGTTACCCCTATCATCTAAATCTAACGAATGTTAACAGCTGCTAGCAAGCCAATTTTTTTCAAAGTTGTGAGCAATACAAAGCGCTAACGTTGCCAAAACTATTGCGTCAAACATTTTTTCATTCACGAAATTACTGAAGACGGTATCATCGTGACTAACCGGATTTCCCACACCAAAATCCCAGGTCATTAGCAAAGTTTAGAACGAGTTGTAAATAAACCTTTACGACGCAACCGGCGCCAACTTTCGATTGAAATCTTTATTACAAGTGGAAGCTAGAGCTAGCTGTAGACAAAAAGCAATTCCAGATGTTTCTTGACCGCTCAATTCAGAAAAGTCAATAGAAAAAGAAGCTTAGTAATAGCTGTTTCACGATCGCGGCACACCTGCACACCGAGTTGTCGCGTGCAATCAAAAATACACTCTAAAAGGGCACTTTTCAAAGTCCCTTTTACTATTCCCGTGGAACGTGCAGGAACAGTTCGGGTTAGAATTACAATTTAGCATTCCACTCACGTGCGGAAAGAGACGGGACTATTACAACTTGGCTAGAGGGAAAAGTAGAGATGATTTGTTTGAATGTACTTTTTGAATCGATAGTCCAAGAGCATTCATAATGCCCCCGTTCTGATCTACTATCGTTCTGTGTAGATTTCGCAAGATGAATTGTTTATGGGCTCCGAGCCGGGAGAATACTCATGTCTCCGAAAAGGGTCACTGAACCAGACAAATTGCTACGAAGAGAATTGCTTCTCTCCCCCTCTGTTAAATCGGAGCGCAATGTTTAGTTTAATCGTATTATTTGCAGGAATTACGCAGACTAGAATTTTCGAGTGAATTAAAATTAGAGGTAATAGGAACAAGAATTTGCACTAATTGATCATAAATTGCACCTTTATGAATGTCAAACTAAGTTTCCGTTGGGAATGCAAATGTGGGATTGTTTTGAACGCTTTGTTGCCAGTTGGATTGGATGCGATGTGAATAATTCACGTCACAAACGACAAGATCTTTCAAATGTCTTTTTCATATTTTTGTACGTGGAAAGTAGTGCACCGCGCACACAGAACAATCGTGACTAAACAATGTTAGCGTCAGAGCTGAGCGGAATATACAAGGTTCATTCTAGGTTACGAGATTGATTGACACAGTAAACTGGTGTAATGGAGTAATGGAACGTTTAAAGTCCACTATTTTGATGAACGAGGCGCGTGTCGTCGCCACGGAGGTCGGAGGCAAACATGGCCAGATGAGAATTATGGCCGAGTGTATTGGTGGCATACGAGATGAGCACTATCGGGCATTGCACGGTTATACGTGACATCCATGTACAATGCACTACTAAATCTCTCTCATTGCCTCCTAGCTTTCAAAAAGAAATATGCTTTATGGACGGTGACACGAATTCGGACGACTGTATTACCGTTTTATAAAATACTTTCATTTCCTTTTCGCCATCTAGATTATGCAGTTCGTGTGACAGAGTAATTTAAACCTAAATCAGATGTTGCTCTGACGTAATCAAATCTAGTCTTTTAATGGCGTTTTATCATGTTATTTGAAACTTTTTGATTCCAACTATAATTGCAGAGACCTCGTTTATATTCTCTAGAAAAGATTATTCGACTAGAGCTACATATATTGGTTCAAAGGAATATGAAAGTAAGTGTGGGTGTTCTAAATAGGACCAGTTTAGAGAGACCTTTTCGACAAGTCTGATATCGTGTTTTACATGATGTAGGTAAACGGTAGTTTTCGAGGTCCGAGTTCTTCTATGATTGGTCTCTGGCAATAATAACTACACATCCTGGGGCTTGGTTGGATCACTGCGCAGTAGCTGGCGACTTTCTTTGTCTTTGTTTTATGTTAATCTGTATCGTTGTTACTAGACTATTATTATCCGAGGCTTAATCTGAACAGTTATTTGTTCTCTAAACAGATATTTTTTTTACTATTTACCTGGTGCGAAAAAGACAAAGGTATGTAAGGTACTTGGGTATTTGTATGATTATTCTTCAATTTAGCAAGTGTTTTTTATTTAATTTAAAGCTACATATTAAAATAAAATACTTAAATAAACTAACTTGTAAATAAACTAAAAAATAGCATCAAAAAATCTTCTCAACGCTGTCAATTGGTCTCCATGAGACTGGCCGCGTTGCCACGCTGTATGATAAGTGATAACGCTTAGCCTCTGGCCAAAGTAAGAGCCAGCCCTTGGGTCACGGGAAGTGTCCACTAAACTAAACGTTTGGAAATATCCTTAAAAAGGCTGTGAGTACAAGGACCCAACGGTCCCAGAGTTACAACACCAAACGGCTCGAAAATATAGTTACCAATAAGGTTACTATATTTACGCCGCCTGAGGTTCTATGCAGCCGCAGCAGCAACGAGTGCAGAGAGAGACTCAAGGATTTATCAAGAAAAGTATCTGGGAAAAAAATGAAAATTATAAAAGAGATAACACAAAAATGGACAGTCAATTATCAAAACTTTTTATCTTTGCACAAAAGCCGAAGAGCTCTTGGAATACCGAAATTATTCCAGTCGATAAGGCTCTGACAAGATCATTTGAAGGTGAACCATATAATTAGTCATTCTCATTCCATCGGAGAGTAAAAGACACGTCCTTCACGAATGTCGGGACCTTGGGGCGCCCGGTCCTTGAAACCTTGAAAGCTGTCTTGAACAAGAACAACAATTTAATAAAAATGAAATTCTACGTAATCATAGAACTTTACCGTTTATGACGTAACAAGGTCTCTCTTGTGTGATGTGGGAGTAAAATAGTTGGGAAATTGGACAGGATAATTAAAAGGTTTACAAAGAAACCATACAGTTTCTAAAGGACATTATAATTAGCTACAAAACATGATTCTCGATCCGGCAGCGCAATTTTATGAATATTGAGTTTTGTGTGAAAAAATCGGAGATAAATCCTCAGTAAAACAACAAAAAGAAGTTAACACAACACCAGTTGTTTCGCAACTGCCAGTATATCTTATGTCTGCCTCATTACATTAGCGCATGCTCTTTGAATATAATTTGTAAATACATCTACACAGAACCGAATTAGTCTGGACATATTTATGGACTTGGAGTTAATTATCCACACTTGTAACAGCACTAGAGTTAAATTTGAAATGCCCGAGAAGATTTAAAGCTAAGTCAACACGTATTTCGATAATCAAAAGGAGTATTCCGCTTGTAACCATTCTTCGATTAACATTAAAACAATACTGAAGCCGAACTTCTTGGAACAAACTTCTATTCCAATATTCAAATGAGTTCAGTGGTGCAGAAACTCCTTCGTTTAGAGTTGAAGCGACAGAACTTAAGCTGAAACATTGTTCAGAAAACATTCTGTGGCTGACTACAAGTCTACTGTGATGTTATAAATGTTTGGTGGATTTAACTGAAACAATGGTTTAAGACCGGAGATGAATATCGATTTGTTGTTCGCTGTATTGTCAAGTTAGTAATAAGTAGAGCTACTATTTCTCGATGAAATCGGTGTACAGCACTTTTGAAAAACAAACCAATCACAATTACAATATTCAACGTGTATTCTGTGTCAATTTCTACTGCTTATATCAAAGCTTGAATATCAATTTCATTTTACGATTACTATCCAATTAATTCTAAACTGGTAGCATCTACTGAGATCGTAACTACACCTACCAGTTAGTCATTTATACCATATTTAGCTGAACCGGTGTGAGCTCAGGATAATGGCGGCGAATGCGTCACCAGGCGCCGGGGACTTGTCGCGACACGAACACCAAAATAACCGACGGATAGATAGACAGACAAACGCTACTTGAATATGTATAGATAAACTTGATTTGCATCATTTGTACGCCGCGGACGTTTTGCAGTAGGCTCGGTTCATTCTTGTTCACATTTGAGAAATTAACTTAGTTACAACAATTTACGTAAGAGACTACCATCTATGCTCCTTCCAATGGAATGTGGCTTTTATAAAGATGGATGTTTGTTATTCCTTCACATAAAGTGTACTGATCGAACGAATTTGGATACCATTTGGCACACAAATAGTTATTTTAAGGTCCAGCTTTGCATCCTCGTCATTTGCAGGTATAAATCATAAAAGACAAAAATAATAATCAATTAAAATGATAATACCTGATCAATAATAATATACGCTGCTATTTTTAGTATTTTAAAGTTGTGACGTCTGACGTCATCAGACGTGTATTGCGCGGGTCCACCCTTTATAGCAGAACTTTTTATGTCATAATTTTATTTTGCATACCAACGGATGGCATAAACTTCACTTCGCAGAAAATAGTTTAGCAGACACTCATTTATCATACATTCTAAACTCATAATTTTGTAAGTCAGAATCATCTCTAGGCATAAACTTCATATCCATAATTTTTAAAAAGTAGAAACATCGCAGAAAGTTCACAGTCAGAATCGTCTTTTGGCATAATATATTTTATATCGATTATCATTAAACGTCAGAATTGTTATATCTTTATAAGTTGTCATTTATTTTGATTTATTATTTCTTTAAAATAATGTCATTTTTTTTAGTTATTGTTTAATTGAATTTGAGATAATGTCATTGAATTCAATAAGGTATCCTAATCTAAATAGTTCAGTTCCGGGTAACCTACATAAAACAATCACTTTTTTCTATTAACGCAAGTCTTTTCTACGGAGGTCACAGTTTTAACCTAACCTAACCTAGTCATTATTGCCGTCTGCATAGTATGCCAAGTAAAATTATACTTACCAAATAATATATTATGCGAAATATAAACTCTGCCAATCGTAATTATACTAAATGTAATTCTGCCATCTTAAAAGTATGCCATTGTTAATTCAAGGTTTTAAACATTATGCCAAATGATAATTGTACCAAATAATTTTTATGCCTTTTAAATGTTCGTTTAAAGAAAATTATGCTAAGTGTGTTATGCTAAATAAATTTCGGAGCATCAAGATTCTGCCAGATAGAGGGAACCCGTATTGCGCCGACTCCAAAAAGAATGGGACATGGGCAGGAAGATGATGATGATTTTGAGTAGGTAGGTAGTTTAAATTTGTCAAAGGGTGCGAGAAAAGAGCGCGGATATACAAGCTGTTTTCCCTAAACCTAATAAAGGGAATAAAAATAACGTTACCGTTTGTTTTTATGTATTTTTACCTCCTTGAATTAGACGAGAATTCAAAACGACATCTTGTATATACAGGTAGGTAGTAGGTACGATCCCGTAGGACAATCACCGAACTAAATTCCGGCGAAGTCGCGGGCATGAGCTAGTATAGATTCTCGGAACAATAAACATTTAACTTAAACGTCTTCTATTTATTTTCAGAATGCTCCAAAATCTGCGAGAATTCAATTAGAAGGAACAGGACGAACAAGTTACGCGGGCACATGTTACGTAAGTACCTAATACAGTTAGCTTCGAGAAACATCGTCGAAACGGGATAATTTTCCTTTATACCGCCGGAGCTAGAGGCTCGGATATCTTACTTAATTAAATATTCAAGACAGATTATTAGCTAGTCAACTTACTTGAAGGTTGGAGCGCGATCGTCTCGGCATTACGCCCACCACCTCTCCTTTCATGATCGATTCGATAACTGAAAAAATAAGGTAAAGTCAATGTTGAGATTTGTGGGGGCTTACTACTAACCTTAAAACACGAGGCGAATTTAGTTTTGTATCTGTCTAGATTTAGAGGTTATAAGGTGTCTACCTTAAAATTCGGCTTTAAAGTCTTTTAAAGCCAGGATTAAAATACATCGAATCTTCTACATTGATCTTTTAAAACGTTTTATCTTCTCCCTTTATCTAAGGTTTATCATACTGAAATTAGGTTCTTTGGAATTTGATAAAGACCGAATTTATTTTGTAGTTCTAGTGGTGGTACTGTCATACAAGCTTAAAAGCTTGGCATTATCATTACTCTTCATGACGTTGGGTTTTTTTAATTATGGGCTTTCTGTTTGCCACTAGGCTCACAAATAATGCCTAGTTCCGTTAAGTCGCTTGTAACTTGTAAGCGTAAATTCTTTCCTCAGCATAATGCAACTACAATTACTAAGGTTTCAATCCAATTATGCGCGTAAAAGTATTTACAACACCATCGTATGTTGCAATATGGCCGTTACCACACACGGTTGCACAATATAATGCACTATTATTAGTCCGTCAGCTGCTATCTAAACAAAGCATCAATTTATAAAAGATATCTTCGTATTCCTAGCTCCACATTGCCCCGAGCTACGTTCATTGTTTGATGAAACTTGTACGTGTACTTAATAATTACTCAGACAGTTAGAACAAAGAAAATCTTAACTAATGGACTTTCTATTTTTGTAGGTTCCAAATCAAATCTTAATTAACACACTCACACACAATTTGACCCACTTGCCGGTGACCCATACCTACTGAAATTTTGCAGACATGTTTTGTTCGGATGCATGGTCATCCAAGTGATGTCATTCTAATTTCAAGATAGTGGATTGCCAAAGATGGCGGACTTTAACCAGTCCGCCATCTTATTTAAGTGTACGACTAAACGCCGACAGACACTACGCCGACAGACTGAACACCGACAAGACTTTACTTCGACGGGACTCTTCGCCGACACGGCTCATCAGCGACGCAATGGGTAGGTTAGGTTAGGTTAAAACTGTGGCCTCCTACGCACGAGCCGAGCGAGCGAAGCGAGCGGTGCCGCGGCAGCGGCCGGCGAGTGCCAGAAACGACTGCGCTGATAAGCACGGTTTGTTATTATTAACATCAATAAAATTATTGTCTGTCAATAAGGTCGAACACGTCTATTCTCGCATCAACAGCCAAATATTGTATGAAGCTCGCGCTTTTTTTTACTGAAAGTCATCTCGCAGTTCAACCTAGGAAGTTGTCGTCTGCTTAACCGGGCGAATAGAGAGAGCCATGTCGGCGAAGAGTCCTGTCGGCGAAGAGTCCCGTCGAAGTAAAGTCTTGTCGGTGTTCAGTCTGTCGGCGTTTAGTCGTACACTCGTTTTAACTTTAATATTTATTTAGATAACCTTTCTATTTGAAAAAGGCTAAGTGCCACAGATACGATTGTTTACTCCGTCGTCCCGTAATCGTGTCAGTAGTTTAGATAAACATTTATAAATGTTGACCTTACCTACAATAAGCTAAGTAATATCTATTTAAAAATACATTAAGTATAAATCATAACTGTACGTGGTGAAACCGGCCATTGTTCCACAGATGGCCGAAGATTGTTCAGTGCAGCGTGTAGGTTATGTAACCAGACTCCATTGTTTCCATGTACCCACATAAATGTTATCGTAATCAATCATGACGATCCTTTTAATCGATAACCAGAATAATGGTGCGTAATGTGACAAAGCGATACGGTTTCGCATTGTTTGGACCCCATTGGCTGATTGCTTTTCGTTTCAATTATGAATGTTGTATGTAAGGGGTATTGTTGTCTTGTTGGCGTATTTACCTCCATCGCCCAGGAGTCTCATCTGCACCAGCGACGGATCCTCGCTGTGCTCCTCCAAAACTGTATCATCTGTCACAGTCAGCTCCTGGGAACAAAATAACAAATCAAAACTTTATTAATATGTTTTTCTGTGAAGCTACATAACCGGATTCATAGAAATCGCCTTGTTTATGGAACCAGATATAGTAATACGATCACCTGTGATGATCTGATACCGTTATAACACCTTCCGTCTCCACCTCGATCTGGCAGCTACTACTAGCGCCATCTAGTTCCAAACATGGGCATCGTTATTCTCAGTAGTAGGCAGTAACTCTACAGTTTGGTATATAAGAATACATCTAGAATTTTAAATGAGTTTGAAAGAAGCCAAAAAGGCGAACTCATAAATATTTTGTTAAACTCTTTCATCGACGCTATTAATAAATTTCCATTCCATCATACAAACAAGAATTCTCATAGTATACGAATAACCAATTTCTTTGGAAGTAAAACACGAAGTTTAGCAGGTGTTTTATATTCGTAAGCAAACAAGATTCCCTAAATTCCCATCTAAACTTTCTCACGCCCGAGCGCTGTTCGGTTAAGTTCGGTAGAATATGGCGTAAACAAATACGTCTCTGTTTTGTGTTCGTCGTCGAGTGGGTACAGGTGTTTGAGCGAATATAACCTTGAACGTACCTATTAACTCTCCGCCTACCGTGAATTAAATAAGAATCTAGAATGCATTAACAAAAACAGAGTCTGGATCCTTCTTTGAATCTTATTCTTATGTGCGGATGATCTTGTTGTTTAGAAAAATGCCGACATCATTTTTCCGATGAATCGTCGTGTCAAATGACACGCGTTGTTAATCAAACAAAAACAATTTATATTTCAATACCTAGATCATAATTTATGCGTATGATCACAGTGATCACCGAACAATCGAATACAAATTTGAATTACTTAGTTTATAATTCGAATTTGTTTGATCATACATAATTATGCAACTACTAGCTTTCGCCCGCGGCTTCACTCGCGTTAAATTGGGGTAACACAATTTCGCTTGCGCCTTATCGATTTGTAATAGCAACGCTAAGTTTCCCTTTTCTTCCCTCTTTCTCCCTCACATCCCACTTTAAAAAAAATAGCCTATGTCCGTCTCCTGGTTTCCAACTATCTCTGTACCAACATTCATCAAAATCGGTTTAGCCATTAAAGCGTGAAGAGGTAACAAACAAACAAACACACAAAAAAACAAACTCACTTTCACTTTTATAATATTAAGTAAGGATTATAACATAACACAATAGACATACATAGGTACAGCACTGACATTAATTTAACCTTTTAAAATCTAAAATAACTTCCTATACAAACAGTAATAAGTTCTTTTTACGTCCTGAAAAATTACCTTTTTGAGTTGCTCAGTTAAGATCTAAGTGGGACTTTATCGTAGAAAAAATGTGTGTCGAACATATCAATAAAATAAGCAAAGAAAGTTGTCGATAAACATGTCGACAGCCGAAAGACAAAGTTCGACAAAAACTTGCGAGAAACAAAGAAGAAACTTTAAGAAAGTTACTTGAGAAACAGGCAAAGGGGGCGAACGAGGGGGTTACTCAAAACTTCGACGTTTCGGACTCCAGTAATACGAAGCTCGCGAAGAACGAACGAAGTTTTCCACTCGCTAATTCGCAGTATAAATTTGTTTAACGTCTCAACTTTTTAACTGTAATTACTTAGCAAAGTTCGGGATAGATTGAAGTACTTCGAAACTCTGACAGTCTGTGAAGAGTTTGATGAGTTATTGTAATAATTGTAGTTGGCAGTTCGCTATCACCCGAACAAGAACGAGTAGATATCGAGGTTTATGTGTCTTCTTAACTTTGTGCTAGCAAGCCTTCACTTTGTATATCTTTTTAAGAAAGACTATCTTATTTCTAGTACTTAACTAGACTTCAGTTTATTTGCTAGAAAGCAAAAAAAAGTGTCATTGCAAAGTATGCAGTTCTTTCACAAATTAGTAAAAGAATTATAATGTACAAGCTTTTTGCCCTTGGGCCTTATTGATTTGTAATAGCAACGCTAAGTTTTCCCTTTTCTTCCCTCGTTCTCCCTCATATCCCACTTTTTTAAATGAAAAATAGCCCGTCTCCTGGATCCCAACGATTTCTGTACCAAAATTCATCAAAATCGGTATAGCCTTTAAAGCGTGAATATTAGTAAGGATAGTTACCAGAATCGACTTTGAATTTGTGTCACCTCTACAATATTGGAATATTTTTGGTAATAAAAGAGAAGATAAAAGTAAACCCACAATGAAAACAAGAGAGTAACAGGTTTCCAGTGTATATATTTTTTCCGAGAACTATCATATGCAAGTTCTTACGTCAATATAAAATTGTAGAAGTACAAAACATTTGAGACAGAAAACTGGAACAAAAGGCTGTCTACTGTCCATCGTTAAATTGAATAACAATAACAATTCCTATCCATGTAACATTAAACAGTAGCAACATTTAACAGGCAATCCAAACAGAAACATTTCGTTTAGTTACTTACCAAACGACTTCGACATCGCCATCTCAAAGGAGAGGAGATGAAAGAAAAACAATAAAGTGTTTCAATAACGCAAAACAACAAAGTTTGTTTAGAGAAGTTAGCGAAAGGGTGAATGGGGTGGTACGGGTGCCGAGAGACCACCCACAAGCTACAATATTATCGATACAGCTGTATTCACTAACTTTTCTAAATATATCACATCTAGCATTTAGCCACGCCCCACGAACTTCGTTTGCGTGGAATTAAAATAATATTTCCATCCTTTTTTAACCAGATTTTGTTAATTTAAATTTCATGAGTTTTTATTTGTTTGCACGGAACCCAGACTTCTTTCAATTTTTTTTTTAAACAAATAACGTTGCCTCACACTAGGAATATCTCCTGTATCGTGGGTGCCTTTACAAACATTCAAATTCACATACACAAACAGTCAGACCCGAAACAACTACCTGTAGGCCATAAAAATATTTGTTCCGTGCGGGAATCGAACCCGTGACACGCAGCTGACGCAGCGCAGCATTCTCAATCGCTCAGCCACTGCGCCAACCGTGCCGTCGAATGAATCCTAACTTACCCCTTATAACCAAGACACAATTTTAAAAAAAACTGTTTTATAAAAATTACAAAAAATACACTTTCACTTATTCATTTGTGATGATGATGTATAGATTATTAATCTTGATAGAATATAGTAAAGAGGCTGATTTCACGCTACCCAGAAACTCAATTACCATAGTACCAAGTATTGCTAGGCAACGAACCGAAGACAGTATGGAAGTAATTAAAGCCAATGATTATACAATAATAAATTAATAAGCATTAAGACGGAATACCGGCAGACGGTTACAACTTCCTCTCATAAATATATATGACCAATGGCCGTGATACTTTATATTGTATCGCGTAATGAGGATAGCGGTTCTTCTTGTAAAAAATATCAAGCAGAAAATATTAACATGCTCATAGTAGACAGTTTAATTGGTGGTCGCTGTCCTTTTTAACCGACTTCAAAAAAAGAAGGAGGTTCTCAATTCGACTGTATGTTTTTTTTTTTTTTTGTGTTTGTTACCTCATAACTCAGGTCTGAGTGAACCGATTTTGATGATTCTTTTTTTATTCGAAAGCTGGTGGTTGTCGTTTGGTCCCATAAAAAAAATATCAAGATCCGACAAGTAGTTTTTGAGTTATCTTTAATAATACGTATTAGATTGACTTCGTGTACGTTGATGATATACTCATTCGTCGATTATATTTTAGAAGTTGTCGAAGACAAATGATCAAAAAATGGTATGTAGGTACTACTATGGTTTGGAAGGTCTTCGCAGTAATTTGGTGATAGATCTTCAGTGATATACAACGGCACTCTTTAATAAATGACAGCAAATCTGCCGTGATTGCTGCAATCACATGTATAAGTATGGGTTTCGCCAGGGTAGGGATGATGCATATGATTTCTGAATAATTGGTTTAATACTAAAGCATAATATAGATACTTAGTATTTAATCTATAGCTTGATGTGGAACTAAAACTTGTATCTAAGACGAGACTAAAGCTAAAAATAAAAATGTTTAACCGTGTTTGCGTATTATATCATAATACTATAACTAAAAATGCTGAAATAAAAACTTTTTAGAAAAAAAATAAAACCGGCTTCTAAAAAAAAACTAAAAACTGGATAATAACTTTATTTCCGGAAGTCGGTGGTAAATAAAGTCAACGAAACCAACAAAAGCCACCGACTTCCGGAAATAAAGTTATTTTCCAGTTTTCAGTTTTTTTTTAGAAGTCGGTTTTATTTTTTTTCTAAAAAGTTTTTTACTAAAAAGTTTTTATTTGTTTCGATATAAAATTTTCTGAACCTAGTATGTGTCCACGCCATAGATATCAGAAAGGAGTTTTTAATACTTCTATGGTCCACGCTAACCGCGTTATCTTTGGTGTTCTTTAAGTCCTCTACTGTCAAGTCAAAGGTCGTCCCTAAGCCACAAAATCAGAGATCAATGTCCAATCGGATTCATATGCGTATTGTATAATTATCACTTGCTTCAGTGAAGGAACACATCGTGCGGAAACCAGTATGCTGGAGGGATATTTCATATTAAGTCAAGTTAGATGCCCATAGGCGGGGGAAAACCCTGACACCAAGTTAGACACTACACCAAACGATAAATAGATAGTATGATAATTCCTTTATATCTCAATTTATTGTATTGATTAGGAAATTAATTATTTTTGTGATATACTAGCTTTTGCCCGCGGCTTCGCGTTAAATTCGGGGTAACACAGTTCCCCTTGCGCCTTATAGATTTATAATAGCAACGCTAAGTTTTCCTTTTTCTTCCCTCTTTCTCCCTCATATCCCATTTTTTTTCAAAAAAATATTAGCCTATGTCCGTCTCCTGGTTCCCAACTATCTCTGTACCAAAATTTATCAAAATCAGTTTAGCCATTAAAGCGTGAAGAGGTAACAAACAAACAAATATATTTGACTTCCAATCATGATCAAAAAATGCAAGTGTACTTCACACATCGGACGCTCCAGCAAGTGGGACATCGTCTGAATGGTCTGGTTAATTGATGGTTTTAAATCGATGTGTTGCAGGCCGCTATGCCACTGGGGTTTACGAGCGTCAGCGGTTCTCCACCGTCTGCGAAGCGTTGTCGCTGCGCAGACGCAGCGCTGACGCCACGCATCTGTGGTGTGGCAAACGTTACATCCGCTGAACGCAACGTTGAATAACTTCGCGTTTGACGCGACTTTAACGTTACCGTCACTGGGATGGCGGCCTTACTTTTTACTACAGAATTAATTATTATTATTTATTATTCATTTATTTCAAGTAACATAGACTCATTTGATATAACATTAAACACAAAACACAAGCATTCCAATTTCAATTAAATAAAATAAAATGTCAGAAAACTATAAAATTACATCAAACAAACAAAATACAACGTAAAAATTTAAATTAATAAAATGCAATAAATTACAATTAGAATTAATGTCAGCAGATTCAAATTTCATAAAATAAAATAAAAATAAAAGTCAATTAAATTTTGTCAAGTAAACATAAGTAAATAGCATAATCATACCGACTCACAAACAATTACAATTTTCTCACGGGTATTGGATTAGCGGCATGTCTGACACAGCCATGTCGGATATATGGACAGTCTAACCTGTCGGCGATCATTGCTAAAATGGCGTTGGGGCTGGCCCACACCCGGCGCACCAGGGACGCGCACCTATTACGCATTGTGGAGTGAAAACAATCCGTGCGCGCCGCCGCGAACATCCCTGATGCGCTACAGAAGCGGGGCACCCCCACCACCGCCCGGAACGCGTTATTATACTGGACATGGAGGGCATTGTACGCCCTTTCAGTATAGTCAACCCATAGGCTACAATGATGCTGATGTCACATCCTCCTTAAAACAACAAACACATTTTCAATATGCATTTCACAAGACATTTGTTTCGATTTGATCGTAGTTCCAATACATTTGTTTATACAATACCTTCTTTACAGTCTTTGCAAACATATATATTCATTTTATGTATATCAAGCAAACTAAACGATACACGAGTTTACATGAGAAACTAATATAATGTAACAAGTTAAGCTGTTGTTAGATCCCCGTTAATATCGTGAGTCGGCCTTGATCCGTAAACAATGAACGGTTGGCGTTTCAAGTACTATACGGGCATGGAATTTGAAATTATGGTTATTAATATTCAACTAGACTACACCCAGCTCGCATAGATTAAACTTGAAGCAAACATGCGTTAATTCTGTATCCCTAGGAGAATACGCTCTAAAGTAAAATGGCTTATTATTTTCAAACATACACGTATTCCTCTTTGCAAAGTTTCATCGTTCGGACTCTCATGAGACTAACTCGTAATAAACGTACAAAGTTTACCAGTTATGTTAGTTAGAATCGCTATCAAAGACCACAGTGTTGTAGGACAAACTGTGACATTAAAGACAATTTAATGGACAGCAATTAATTGAACGGCACTTGGTCCTACGCGCGACACATCGATCACGGAATTCAATTAAATCTCCATCAGCGTTACCTCACACGGACGCTGTCGACATAAATTGACTCGCTGTTTTACTAACTTTTTATACATCTACATGGTCGACGTTGGCAGTTACTCGTGCATGTAACACGTCCATAGCTGCATTCGAATTAACGAGTTCCATCAAAGTACTTAGTTATCCACCAATAAGTACCGAACAGGTTCTTCAATTCCAGCAGGCGCCAGCGGTCAATACAGGGGCAGCTTTATAATTGGAACCATGTGGAAAGTTCAGGATATCGTCTACACTTTTATGGAGCGACACAGCGTTCTGCAAAACAGGTTTCCATTTATGTTGATCGAGTAACGAACACGCTGTTCAAGTTGTTTCGTTGCTTGTGAGCGCCCTTATAAATTGAACATCGTTGTCGGATGCCATCGCGTTCAATAAACCAAACTGGTTCTCTTCTGAACTTCCCGCTTTGGAATTATCTTGTAGAATTTCTTATACAGTTAGTTGTCCATGTTATAATGCTCACCTGCACTCAATTATTTAAGGTATTCCTTCGAGATCCTATTGTTAAAGACAACGAGCTGGCTGATAACAATTCACGAACGTATTATCATAATGGCCTTTGTTACTCGCATATCCTGTTCGATATAGATAATTTTAAACGACTTGTTAATGTTTAGGAAGTTGACATAAAATGGTTTTATCTAACAATTAGATTGTATCATTCTAATATAAACGAGGTTATAGAGAAGAATCTAATAGAATCTAGATACATTTCTTTAGGTTGGTTTTTTATGACTGATGTCGATCCTCATCACGATCCTGTATTGTAAGTTGGAATTGCTTTCGTTTTACAATTGAAACTTATAGAACACGGTAGAAAAATCTTAAAGCCAATTTGCTTTCCAAGAATTATAAATAATGTTGTCTGATTCTATAGCAGAAAACAGTTCAATTTTTTTGCTATTTCTGAGAACTGGTTTAATACACCCCCAGGTACCCTACATTAAGTTTACCCAACAACCATATTTTAAGGAAACTTGCCACGTTAAAAGCGTAAATGCACTTAAACGTTTTTACCACAGTATTTTAGGAGTAATAAGATTTCTTAAAACTAGTTTTAAACTAAGATCTTTGCTCTCGTTGTCTTGTTCCATCTTGATTAATAGAACTGCTTAGTTCGAGCGTATTGGAAACTAGTGCATTCATTATTAACCATTTTCCTACCTATTTTGGGATTGGTTACCAGTCTGACCGGAGAGTAAAATACTGAATACTTTGCAGAAAACGAATGTTTGTCCTTCGTTAGGCGTTAGTATCGATGAATCAGTTAAGTAGATCGATTAAAATGCATTTAATGGATTCAGTCTTTCTATCATATTTTAAAACTATTCATATACCTAAGCATTATAAGCGATTACAGATAGAACCAATAACATAACATTTGGGCCAGTGGGTAATCACTGTTCAATAGCTTCGATAGGAAAGGCATTAGATTAGACGCGAGTGGACCCAAGATATTCATCATGGTATCAACCAAAGGCAACACATACATGGACATAGACTACCGAACTTTAAATCAGCCCCTAAATAATTATACAGTTCTGATCTAGCCCGACCCTTGATGCCGTCCACCAGCGATGCCCTCACCCGAGGCTAGTACACCACAGGTACTAACACAGTATTTAAGCTTTTGCCGTGGCTGGCAGCATCCACGTAATTGACCGGTTAAGCCGCCTAGGTTGACTTCGAGACGCCATACACAAAAAATAACCTGTCTAAGCAAAGAAGTAAGACGACGACAGCACCTGAAATGCCCGCATCAAGCCAGTGTCGGAAGCTCGGTTACCATCAAAGTGGGAATGGCCGAGGAGAAGAAGTGCATGAGTCCGTCGTACACTTTGCTTGTAATCCACATTGCGTCTTATCTCTCTAGCAATTTATTGAATCTTGCAAATGTCTTTTCCACTTCGGCCACACATTGGCTCTGGACACACGCAGTTTAGGATCTGTCAATGTAGTTTCTGGAGCTCTATAGAAGATCAACTAATCTTGAGAGCACTCACCCCAGTATGCTCGTTAACTCCAACGATGACGGCAGTGTACCATTGCGTGGCACCTGCAGACCGATACACCTGGGCGCGGCAGCCCCCGAGCACCGAAGGAGTGGTGGTCAGGATCCGCTGCCCATCCTGTATGGTCTTCCATTCTGCAGCTTCGGAGGACAAGGAGGAGAGTATTGTGGCATCTAGGCCAGCGTCTGCTCCAGCTTGGCGGGCGTCCCAGTCCTGAAAATGAAGGTCCAGGTTAGTTTTGCGGGACAAGTGGAAGAAAGGAGAATTTGGATGAGACTTTCTCGTTATACATTGCTTTTGTGGGTGCTAGAGGAAAAACCTTATTTTTGGGTGGGAAAGTATATAGTCCCAAATAAGGCTGGGGCTCGAGACAAGTCAACTAGTAGTCAAACCCGGTTTCATGGGTATCTTCCTAGATTTTTTATATTTCCTAGTAATTTCTGTTCGATATCTTGCAATAGTTAAGTTCTGGATGGATATGGATAAACGATAGCCAAGTAGCGCATTATCTATTATAATATTACAAACTTTCTCCGGATCTATGGAATGGATTTTGAAAATTCTTTTAGCTATTGCTAAGTAAGAGTGCCACGTTATTTGTGGCTATATAGGCTATAATATAACATCCCGCTACGTCACATAGGAACTGAGCAGCGGGTGAAACCGCTGGGCACAGCTAGTAATTCCTATTCTAGTAAGAAGTGTCTCTCTTGTCCATCTAAAGACAATTCAATCCACAGTTATTTATTAACTTTCCCAGAAACCGACTCGCTTCTTGTGTCCCTGATTATTTTATTTATCTTGTGACAAACAACACGAAACCTCAACATTTATTTGAGAACAATTCGAAGAATGTTGTTATTTTCCTAAAGATGAAAGGATTCTACATTATTAGAGGAAATTGTTCTGCCGCGTTCATATTATTTCTTGGATAACCTTTTATTACAATACAACCGTTTCACGACAAAACCAATTGGATTCGTATTAGGAAAAGACTTTCTTTGTTATTTTACTAACATAGAGGTTCCTTACATAAAACGAATAAATAAATTTAGCTTCGCTAGTTCGCCTTTCTCAAAACCAATTTCATTATACAGTAGGTATATACAAATGCTTATGTAACTAAATAAAAACTTACGTCTATTATGTTAATATCATGAAACTAGAAATGTTAATCAAGCCAAACAGTAATAATTTCCAGTTGAGCTGTTACAGTTTCAACATAATTCAACGCCTATTTAAGTATAATGTTTATGTATCTATGTGCCAACTCGTAGCTAGCTCATATATGCTGGTAGCACATACCAAAGCCAGAACATAAATCTGTTTTTAGATATTAATTAATGTAGAACATTGATAGTTGCCTTTACGACCTCGTATCATAAGTAAACATTATGCCCCACATTAAGGTACACCTCCACAGATCAACATTAGTATAGTTGCCCACGTACATCGTGTTAAGTGCAGTAATAATTCACTGTACACACACAATCTACATACATACACACACACACACATCGAATACCTGTTTGTACGTGCACACGGTTGCACTAGTATTTATGTCAATGTTACAACACACACATTGACATCAAACGCACACCTGTTTCAGTGTATTGCATACAAGCCAGTGCCCGGCGACAGACGTATCCGGTGCGTTGAACCGGCCTCCCTCTTCCCCCCGTCCCCCCAGACTCGCCCCCCTACAAACGGCTGTTATATCTACATACATGTAGACCTACTGTATCCGCCTGTTTGCTAACTAACGCTATTGGACCGTTCAGGGTCACCGGTTGTGTGGACAGCTTGCTTGAAATCATTTTTGTGGAGCGCAACGCAAGAATTTAACACTAAACTCAACAAGACAATGGAAACACAATTGTGTAATTATAAAGGAAACAGTTATACAGTTAGTATCATTATAATTTAAACTGTTGAAGGTTTCACTGAGTATGATTGTAAATGTTTGCAAATATAATTCACAGAAGCAAAAATATTACTTTGCTTGCCGGTAACCTTATATCGTGGAACGAATGAGAATGCTTCACGGATGAAACGACGGAATACAATGAAGCCCTTTTCACGGTCAAATCATTTTCCTATATTATGGTCTGGAAACTTACGTAGTAATTGTAAGCGGTAAGTATTTGTTAAGTCACGCACAGATGCGCGTGGCGGAGCGGAGCGGTGACTCAGCACAGCTCAGCGACGGTTACGCAACATTGCCTGCAGCCATTACTGTTTATTTTGCTCGCGGGTCGCTCTATTTGGTAAGATTACGTCGTGATTAATACCAGGCCGTGGCCCCGGGATCTTGGAAGGGATTAAGCTGGTTTTGTTTGAGAAAGTGATGAATATTAATATTCTCGACTCTAAGTCTGCGTGGTCACCTCTGACAAATGAAAGTTTCAAGTTTATTATGGCTATCAATTTTATCGCCATTAAGAGTTTGTTAATTTGTTTACTTTTACGAGTTGGCAAAACTTTGAACAGTTCATGCAGCTAGCTCATAGATATTTACAGAGATTAAGAACTTTTACCCCGTTATACAAAGTTGTACAAGGGCCAAAAAAGTAAATCTGTCTGTTCGATACAACTTATTTTTGTTCGCGCGTATCTTACATGTATGTTTTTACTTACCTATTTGAATTCTTAACATATAATTAAAAAAAAAAAAACTACAGAATGGTAGTTAGGGGTTTCAAACTTAGAATGCTGAAGATTATGTAAGTGTAACATGTCAGATATCGGCCCTGGAACACAAAAGAAAACGCTAAAGTCTGAACATTTCGGAGCGGGGGAAGGGTCAGACCTTTTGCCTCACTAAAACTCATCCCTTTCCTTTCTTCTCATATGTTCTTTCCTTTGCCCTTTGTGTTCTGGGGTCAGGTTCTCTTTCGAACAAGTTCACTATCTTCACTCACATCTCAAATAAATAATCAGCTCCTATTTGTATTTTTTGTAAGTAATCATGTTACTTGTGTATTCTCTGTTGGAAATCCAAATAAATAAATGTCACAATTAGGTATAATATGTAATATGGGTTGTTAAATGTTATCCAATCATAATTCCAAAGGGTGGTATTATAAGTCTTATAGGTATATGTATACTTTGCCGCATCATTATCTGCCTAAGTCTTTTGCCCAACTATGTCGGAATCGGCTTACAGTCTTACCAGATGCAGCTATATACCAGTATTTTACATGGAGCGACTACCTATCTGACCTTCACAATCTAGTTAGTACTGAGTAATACTATTGTATTACTTACCGAGGGGTATTCCCCTCGGTAAGACTGGTAGTCATACTTTCGGGACACTGACTATCTTTAACGATCATGAAGTGACGATGTTGAAAGATCTACAAATGACAATGGGGACTTAAACAACTTAACGTACTTTCCGAGACCCGGAAGAAATTCGGTGCGCTATGGTTGGGTATTCATAGACCGACCTACGCAACGCGGCTTAACCTAAAGATCAACCCGAGCGGTTGCTATAATTTAGCCAAGAGCTCCTTAGTGTCAAATTTTCCGCATACTCAACACTTTAACTCAAGCGGGTGTGTAGGTAGGTAGGTAGCTCTCCACCAGGAAACCATTACGTCTGGCACACATTTGCATCTCCCGCGACTCTCATTCAATTTCCTGCCAGCGCTACTGGCTCCTAGCTTGTGATACCACCGATAACAGGTTTAGATAGGTACTATACCTATCTGTGGTTTTTATTCTTAGATACTGCCAGTATTAGGTAACGAGAATACTCGGTATTTACGGTAAACGGTACTCAACTAACAATTACCTTCAAGAACCTTATTAATGTTTCTTCATTATCTAGGATCTAGGCAACATATAAAGATCACATCATAACAGTCGTATTCTAACTGCCCATAATTTAGCTTATAACGATCTTACCTAGCATTTGATCACTACAAGTAAACAGATACTTTACATCCGCATATAGAAATTAATATACAGTTCGAAAGCACAGAACAAACAAAAATATGTAAATGAAATATTCGTTCATTGTTCCCAACAAAACAGTCGAATTTGCACACGCAAATAAAAATAGACGCTCGAAAAAATTCGCGTGTGGAGTTTCGCAAGTGGCTTTATTGCGAACTCTAAAAGTTCCCGGAGCAGTCATAAACGAAAGGTTTTAGTTCCCTAGACAATGCATTCATGCTGTATCCATCAACTGAGACGAAACGTCTGCCGTATCCCGCCCTCAGCGCCGAGGAAAATGCAAACACTTACACCGGGAAACATAAATTGTGTTTTTGTTATTCACTACCCTACAAGAATATATATATGAAATTATAATGAACCATTGTATAGCCAAAGACTGTGTCTGAAAAGCTCGACAAATTAAACTTGGGAGGATCAAAGCGTTGCGAAAATTAAAAAATTAATTTGTTAAGTAATTATGTAATGAAACGCACAATGGAGTCTAGATTAATTGTTCGAGGCTTAACAACAATAAACGACGTTAACAGTTATAGAAAGCCTTAATTTTAGAACATGCGTTAATAATAATTCAAGAATGTACATAAGAATCTAATACGAAGACAAAGAACTAAAAATGTTAACTATCAATAGATTTAACAACAAAGAAAAGGTTGACAGCTATTTCGATATTGATGTATCTTCATAAAATAGAAGCACGTTCAAAGTAACATTGTCTCATGTCTAACACACGCTTATATCAGCCAGAACTCCCCATGCCTCCTTATCAGGTGGGCAGGGGGAGGTTGGGGAGTACCGGACAGTTGAGTAAGCTAACTGAAACAAACTTTACTCGTTTAAATTTTGCGGGGAACAGTTTCTGAGTTGGGTTGCGTGCATGCTGCTGACGACAAAGTTAAGAAAATCGCGATAAAGTTTCTATGCCGGTTCGTTAATTGAGTTTTTTAATTATAAATACTTTTTTCGAGTTTCTGATGATTTAATATGTATTTTTACAGTATGACGCCCAAATAGCTGTTTGTAAAGTTGTGTAATGAGATATTTTTTCGCGCTTGTTGCTAATTCGATGTTTGTAGATAAACTTATATCTTGCGAAACAGCATTTGATTTAAATAACTGTATTCTTATCAACAAGCAGCATGCTAAAAATCAATAAAATATGTCCATCGTCTTCTTACACATAAATTTTTCGATAGTAATTAAGGTAACGTATAACAATTCAGTACGTTTGGATACAACAATTTAAAACTATGCTTCCTCACCCATATCTGACCAATAACAGCTATCCCACCCCAGTCAGGCAATAAGGAGTTACGTAACCTCTATTGTTCTCGACTTGTTTTAGGTACTAATAATACTACAGAGCTAACTACTCCTTTATCTAGAATACCATAGATTAAACACAGTTTCATTGGAACTCCTCACGGAATAAAAACCTCAAAATTTGTATTGAAACTTTATTGTATTTTTTTTTAACCTAACCTAACCTAACGTCTGTTTTATGTAAAAGACAAATATGTATATTTTACCATGTTAATGAACGAAGTCTCATTAAATTGAAAATAAAATTCTTTCACGTACTTAATTAGTATAAATTTCCATCCGTAGAATAAGCGGAGGATCTCTTTCTGAAATAAATTTAATTTAATATCAAGTTAAAATGTCAAAGAAAAGAAAAAAAACATAACTAAAGATTGGGAGCTCGGCTCGCTGACGTTAAAAGGAAATTTAACATTAATGAACATCCCTTTTCGTAATAATATTCTGCTTAAGGCCGCTCAAGCGTTTGTATGCCCTCACAGAATAAATTACTTTCTCAAATCTCGACGTAACGACGTTTTACTGTAATATAAATTGTTTATGTTGTAAATGCTTTATTTACTAACTATAAAACAAAGAAATAATATATAATTTAATACTACTGTCGATATCATTTGCCAAAACCAGTTACTACCTACCTACTTAAACCTCCTCACCCATCAACCATTTCATCCATCAGTAATAATCAAATTGCCATACGTCCTCTAAATCTTAATTGAAGACATACAAAATTTGAGGGGTCCCTATGACGTGATGAAATTGCAAAACAAAAAAGAAATTGGCTTAGCAGGGTAGCAGCCGATCAATCATAACGTTTCTACGGGTGCGACGTGGCCGGGGCTAACCGAAAATAGCACGACAGTCGGTAATACCAAAACCACCTGGCTCCGAATATGTATATAATAAAGGGGAGGCTCGGGCGGAGCGGGCGCGGAAAATCAATAAAGCGGGCGGCGAGCATCAAAACATACCGCGCCCCGCCAGATCACCTCCGCCACCCAACTCTCCCCTGCGCACGTCGCCCGGGGAAACCCTCCCCATGTTTGGCAGACATCGTCCTTGATCTCCCCACTTCGTCGAAACGCGCAAGTTTGGATAAACACTCGTATCGTCTCACTGGAAATTGGGTCGCTTATGCGTTTTGCTTTTTACCATCCGCCCCTCTTTCAACTTTTAAATTAAACTAATAAGCTTGGCCTTTGATACGTGGTTCTTTCCATGGACGAAGTATTGACGATTTTCGTTCAGCTATTTTTAGCAGCTTCCACGCGTAACAACGTAGATAGGTTTTATGTTACTTCAATTAATGGCGGGTTCTCTCAACTATACAAATTGATCCCCCTTCCAAACCACTTCATTTATGGAAAGAAACCGGGCAACGTCGACTTCGACTCGCGTTCCGAGGGTTCCGCACAAAATTGCATCTAAAACGGCCTTATCTTTTGACTGCGTAGACTTAAAGGCTTGATTTCCTTGATTCCCCAGACTTGCGTATATGGTTTTAATTTCAACTCGATACCTAATTAAAGGGCCTTGACAGCCAGCCGGACCACAAAGTGACCCTTTAAGGTTTCTGTTTTTTCTTTTTGTGGTACAGAACCCTAAAATGATTCAAGAATAAATATATTTCAGAGAAGCGTAACAAAACAATTATGATTTTGATCCAATGTTATTGCTTTTTTTTTATAACATGCTTTATTTATTACATTTCTTCAGAAATAACCTGAAGTTTTTTATGTTTGCCAAGCTATTTATGGTTTCGCTTGTAGCAAAACTTTGTTACTTTTCTTGGGAGAAAAAATAGGACAATGTAGAAATAAGTTTTGGAAATAAAAATGTTTCAGGATATTTAAAAGAGAAACCCAAACAATAGTGTATTGATATTTTGTTAAGTGTTTTATTTATTTTGAGTTAGGAACTAGGGACTGCTTCGTTGGTCCAAGGTAGTCCGCAAGCACAACTGCTACCTAAGCATGATTTTTTTTTTATTTGCGGAAGGGTAATCATCTAATACGCCCCGTATCAGACTTGTACTGACTAAAACCCACCCATGTTACTTCTATTGCCCTTTACGTTCCGGGGCTGCGGTATCTCTTTCGAACACGCCGCAACCCCGACAGGCGGTGGCACTGGCAGGCCCCTCTGCTTCGCTGACATCTCTTTGAGGCGCCCGTGGAACACTAACGCACCGTCGACAGGGCCTGTCGTCAATAGACAAATGGACGGTGAGCTACCCATGAAAATGAGGTATTGGGCTCGATTCCCGGGCAGACTTATTCTGTTGTTCTATTACGAATTTCTTAGTAGCAGGAGTCTGGATTTGTGAACTGTTGACGGCAATGGGCTCGCCCCCAATTATATTGGGACTTAAATATAATTAGCAAAATATGGGTGTACTACTTTGTTTTTATTTTTGCTTTATTGGGACATTTTACATTAAGTAAACGTGAAACCCACACCACACATTATTACTATCCCTTCTTAGAATATTGACGTGATGTTATGTATGTAATGTCGATCAAAATATATGATGTGTGAAATTGGTAGCCCGTACAGAAATAAAAATTCACTCCGTTGAAAGACTTTTTTGCGGCTTATTAATGCATACAGAATTCTAATTCTAAATAAGAGGTTATGTTTCAAAAAGGAAACTCACATGAAAGTATTTGTCCAACAGTATTAACTTGATAAAAGTTCATTTGGTCACGAATTATTTTAATAAATAATAATGGGGCCTTAAACTTGATACTTTCACTCCCTTCTTCTTTTGTAATTACCGGATTTCCGAAATCTGAAAGAAGTACTCAAAAATAATATTAAAAAAAAAGTACTTAAACACTTAAAATTTTATTTTTGTTACAACGATCTCTTTAAAAAGCCGGAAGCAGTTAACACACTTTGCACAGCACAGCGCCATCTATGGTTGGAAAGTTTTCAGTTCGTTAACTGTAATTTCTGTTTAGCGTCCCTTTTTCTGTGCAGTTTGAAATATTGTAGTAAAAATACATGAACATTAATAAATGAGTACAAAGGAGTTTGGTAAATAGAGAATCACAAAGTGACAATGTGAGGCCAATTTCTAGCCGTATAAAATGTAACTAATACGTTTTTATTCGAAGGAGGGTGCTTAATCCACTTATCTATGCTTATCTTAAAGTGTAAGATGTAAATAGTTTTTGACCTAAAATAGTTGAATTTATTATTGCTAAAATAACTTTTTTGTTTATTTTCTTCATAAAATTTTACACCCTAAGTTTGGGTTTGTTATAGATTTTTTTGAAATCTTTATTTATGTTACTCGCCTATTTTTGTAAAGTACCTATTTATTCATTTAAATTGATTAATGTGCATGTAAGGACTATGCAGGTCATTGTATATATTTTCTTGTTTAAAAAAAATTGCCCACACTAGGAATTTCTCCTGTATCGCGGGTGCGTTCAAAAACATTTAAATCACATACACAAATATCTATAACCAGAACAACTATCTGTAGGCCATACAAATATTTGTTTCGTGCAGGGATCGAACCCGCGACACGTAGCGTAGCAGTCGATCGCTCAGCCACTGCGCCAATCGTGTCGTCTAATCTCATCGTGTCGGCTAATCTCATCGTGTCGTATTGTTTGCTTTTTCCTTTGCTTTCAACAATTGTCTGTCAGTTTGAGAACTATAAGCCACGACTGTCTATTCTTTAGTATTATTATTCTTCGTGTCGTTGCGCTCCTCGAATTATCGATTCAAATGCTTGCACTGTTTGATAGGTCAACTCGAATCTGTGTGGTTCCTTTAACAGACCATATCAGACACTAATCTGCATTGTACTCACGTGAGTTGATCAAGATCACATCTGGTCCTTAAAAGAGATTATGATCTCTGAGTTTGTTTCGGCGCTGTTCGTTTTTACAGTAATAGGGTCCGAAAAACCGGGCTCATTTAGTTAAAAAACCGGCCAAGTGCGTGTCGGGCCACGCTCAGTGTAAGGTTCCGTAGTTTCCCGTCCGTCACAATAAGTGTTCCCACTTATGAGTTTAAAGGTGGAGGAGCGTGCAACATTGCACGCTCCGCGGAAGGCGCTCCGACTTTACCACGGTAGGTCATAAGCACGGAAAATCTTAACATCGACTTTAAAAAAAATGACGTGTTTCACAACGCCGTCTATCGAACCATTTATGAACTGGTTATACCTTAACATTTTGATGGTGTTAACCCTTAACTTGGTACTGTATCTAATAATGCACACATTCTAAAAAAAAATATTTGAGAACATTTATCTTATATTTGTGTTTTTCTTTTTTTTTATCTGTTATAAAGGACCCTTGCAGTTGATAAAAAAAAATATATTTATTGCATTTAGTAACATAGAATTTCAGTAGATCGCAGGATGCCGGAGTGTGCGCGTGCGTCTACGAGTTACAAGGTAAGAATTGATTATAATCCTAACTAAATCACTATACTACGATAAATAAACATAATAATTATTTTATTGAATGTGCATTCTTTGGTTTACGTAAAGAATTTTGAACTAACAATAAGGTTTTACATCTAAAACATGACTGTCAATATTAATGTATCTACAAATGCACACTGCCAAGTGACCATGTTATGACCTGAATTTTGCAGTGTGCATTTTGAGATACATTGCCAATGCAATACAATTATTAATGCATATAAATATATTTTCACTATATTTAAAATAAATCCTCGTACAATTTATTTGTTTACTTTTAGGCTGGTACAAGAGCCCAAAAAATATTGGCTTGGTTCCAAAACCAGGAGCAAGCTCAGATGTTGTTAGTTAGTTAGTTCTGATGATAGAGTAATAAGACCTTTTTCAGACGGCGATGATAGTTCGTGTGCACCATCGTTGCCATCATCTATAGAAAATCTCCACATATTATCGGAAGTGAAGACGAGTACAGAGAAGTACTGGTGGCAGCCAGAAATCCTACAAATATTACCTCAAGTCAAGCCTAATATATCGGCGAGAAAGCAACTGTCCGAAACCTCTGAAACTGAAAGATTTTAGATGTGCGATAGCTCATAGTCTTATGACTGTGGACCGAACTGTTGATGATATGAAAACAGAAGTTAAAAAAATTCGTGACTCCCCAAAATCAGTCGGACACACGTTATGAACAAGTGGGTCACATGCCATCTTTTACATCCAAAGGACGATGCAGGTTTTGTAGAAAGGGTCAAACCAAATATTTATCACAATAAGTAGTATGGGCAGAATAGCCTTACTACTTCTTCATACAAGTAGCTATGTGTTAGTAAACATCTTTTCATAATTTTGTTTACCTTTTGTATGTGTAGTACCGATTGATTAATCTCATAGATTATAATTATTATCCTCGCGTAACGCTATAATTTGTACGACTGTGATTTTACATATTTTAGTTAAGGTTTTTTATGTATAGAAGACATTTTTTATTTTACAGAAAATAAACATTTTTATAAAATAAAACAGAAATTTCATTTTGTCACTCATCAAGCGGTGTATCCTACAGTGCACATAAATTGCCAAAGGTACATGTATGATTACTTGGCAGTGTGCATAATTAGATACAACGTATAAAAATTAAACTAATACTCTAAGAATTTATTTTTTAATTTTTAAGCTTCTATTTACCGGTTAGCAACCCAATTATATGAAAAAAATAATAAAAAAATTACATCAACCTTTCTGCCAAGTTAAGGGTTAAAAAAATTAATTTTAGTTTTGTTCTAAATTGCCTTAGCATGTTCTTAATAGAAGTTTTATGTAGTTATAAGATACCGCCAATGCCAAGGAGAGACCAACCGAACAATTCGGTAATACCCGATCCAATGTAATAAGTACTTACAGCGCCATCTCTCGGTGAATTGGGTTACTAATTAATACAAAGACGTGCAAGAAGTTTTCGGTGGTAATATTGGATTGCGAAAACCGATTTCAATAATTCTTTTTTTTTTATTTGTTCAGGATAATAAAATATGTAAACGAAGTTAAAAAAAATGCTTGCATATACGATTATACTACAAACTTAGTCCAGAAATTATTTTGTACAACTTTTTGTCTTTTTTGTACAAAAACTGTTGTGTCAATCAAGTTCAAAACGATTTTCCTAGAAAGTCCTTATAAAGTTCTACTTTTCAAATTTTTTAAACTTATGGTTCAAAAGTTAGAGGGGGGGGGGGGACACATTGTTTTTTGGAGCGATTATTTCCAAAATTATTGACATTATCAAAAAATGATTCTAGTAAACCCCTATTCATTTTTAAATACCTTTCCAACAATATATCACACGTTAGAGTTATAATTAAAAAAAAACACTTCCCACTTTACATATAGGGTGGCTACCCTAATAAAACTTTTTTTCCAATTTTTATTTGACCACTTTGTCGGCGTGATTGATATCATATTGGTACCAAATTTCAGCTTTCTAGTGCTTACGGTCACAGAGATTAAGCGAGGACGGACGGACGGACAGACAGATATGGCGAAACTATAAGGGTTCCTAGTTGACTACGGAACCCTAAAAAACGACGAGTAAAAATCTACTTACTACCATCTTGGAAAATTAAGATTTAAAAAATCGACGTTTAAAGAACTCATTCACTGAAAAATGCAAAAATGTGAATTGAACCATTTTAAATAAGTATATTTATTTAGTTTTCCCTATAAAATCTCAGTTAAGATTATGTCAGTGTTTACGCCATATAATCATATCTATGACGTTATCAAGAAAACAATATAACTAAATACGAAAACTGGTTCAATTCATAGTTCTATATTTGTCGCTAATGAGTTCTTCTTGCAGTACACCGACGAACTATTCTGTTTTATTCGGATACCTCAGAGAATTCTCCAAGCTGACATCAAAGATAAATAAGCAAATAAAGATACCGACATCAGTTATGTCACCTTAACATTCTGATATTGCATAAGTCATTGATAGATTCTACATGTTATGAAATGGTCATATTAGTGATTACATAAAAGTCACACCGCTGACTGACGATGGCGTCATGCAATAATAGTGATACAACTTGACCTACACAACCTGCATAGTAACTAAGTTGTCACTTTTGCATAACAACGGATGGCATCTTCACTTCGCAGAAAATTGTTTAGCAGACACACATTTCATCATTCTAAACTCATAATTTTGTAAGTCAGAATCATCTCTAGGCATAAACTTCATAATCATATCCATAATATTTAAAAAGTAGAAACATCATATCGCAGAAAGTTCACAGTCAGAATCGTCTTTTGGCATATATTTTATATCGATAATCATAAAACGGCAGAATTGTCATATCGTAGAAAGTTTATAGTTAGGGTCATCTTTGTCATTATAAGTTGTCATTTATTTTGATTAATTATTTTAAAATGATGGCATTTATTTCAGTTATTGTGCAATTGAATTTGAAATAATGTCAATGAATTCAATAAATAATTAGGTATCCTAATCTAAATAGTTCAGTTCTGGGTAACCTACTTAAAACAATCTCTTTTTTCTATTAATGCAAGTCGTTTCTGGCGTAAAAAACGTAGGTGGTCACGGTTTTAACCTAACCTAACCTAGCCATTACTGCCGTCTGCATAGTATGCCAAGTGAAATTCTACCAAATAATAAATTATGCGAAATTTGAACTCTGCCAATCGTAATTATACTAAATGTAATTCTGCCATCTTAAAAGTATGCCATTGTTAATTCGAAGTTTTAATCATTATGCCAAACGATAATTATACCAAATAATTTGCATGCCTTTAAAATGTTTGATTAAAGAAAATTATGCTAAGTGTGTTGTGCCAAATAAATTTCGGAGCATCAAGATTCTGCCAGATAGAGGGAACCCCTTTATAACATATTGGTATGCAAAGTCATTGTCATAAATGTAAGATAATATTTTGAAACCCCTTTGCATAAGATACCATTTCAATAAGTTTTCAATTAAACAAAATCCTGATAAAGTTTCTTGTGTCACTTAATGGATATCCCCAGAACTTTGAAGAATAAGAGATCTCCACAAATTGAAGAATGGCTGCAATAGGAAGACTCAAATGGATCGGAAGCTGAAAAATTTACCAGAAACTTTATCCCTGAGCAAAAAGATCATGACTTGGTAAACCGTAAAAAATGCTTCTGAAGAGGAAGAAAAAATTTAGGGAAGTCAGCCTTTAGGAAGTGACAAATTTTGACCATTGCCAGTGTTGTAAAATGAAACCGGTGATTAGAGTATTTTTAGTATTAGTATATTGATTCGTATGTAAACTATATGAAAAAAAATCTAATATATAAATAGTCACAGTTTTCGTTCCCATACTCCTCCGAAACGGCTGGACCGATTTAAACGAAATTTTGTGTACATATCGGGTAGGTCTGAGAATCGGCCAACATCAATTTTTCATTCCCCTAAGTGAGCAGCGGGTGAAACCGTTGGGCGCAGCTATTAATATTATAATAATATCTTGATGGAATAATTTTTCTTTATAATTGTTCTTTTCATCTGTAGTTTTTGTAAGATTGACTACAACGTCAAGACTAATTACCTTGTAATAGCAAGTTCTTGATTAAATATTACATTTAGAGGTTATTGGTTAGTTTTGTTTTATATTTTACTAGCTTTCGCCCGCGTTAAATTTGGGGTAACACAGTTCCTCTTGCGTCTCATTGATTTGTAATAGCAACGCTTATTTTTCTCTTTTCTTCCCTCTTTCTCCCTCATATCCCACTTTTTTAAATAAAAATTAGCCTATGTCCGTCTCCTGGTTCCCAACTATCTCTGTACCAAAATTCATTAAAATCGGTTTAGCCATTAAAGCGTGAAGAGGTAACAAACAAACAAATAAACAAACAAACTCACTTTCGCTTTTATAATATAATATAATATAAAATATATTATTAAAATATTAAATATACTAAATTATATTATAATATAATATTATATTAAGGATAAGGATTTAGTTATTCAAATATTTTGAACTACTAAGGTAACCAACCTATAAATTCTACGTTATAAACCACATACGGCAGTGGCCTCTCAGGCCGTTCCTCATCATCACATAGCTGATGAGGAACGAAGATGTAAAAGCAACTTTTCCCTTATGTATACGAATAATCACTTATGGCAAGTATTATGTTAAATACCAACAGCATAATATCCATAACAACAACATAATAATTTATTAAGCATAATGTCGGCAAGACTCATTACTACATGAAGTTTAAACCCACGCAATTAAGTATTTATAGTAGGTAGTCCATTTGAAGCCTTAGAACCAAGTAGTACTTATGTACGTGAGGAAATGCGCCCGCATATATTTAATAATGTATTCGAAATGCCTGCACTGGCGTTCGAACAATGACCCGTAGCGCCACCTGTCCTGTTACACTCGAACTACCGGTAGTACGTGGTTACTGTGCAGTGCAAAACGTTTCTCATGAATTGATTAATTATTATTTATTAGCTCTGTCTATTACTACAATTCAAAAGTATATTGTTTTGTTTTGGTTTCTGTTGTAATGAAATAAAATTGTGTGTCTATGGCTGTGGATTGAATGTGAGCCTTTATTCTGATATGATCTTTCCATTATGTTATTATGTCCCTTGAGCAAACCCATAAAAAGAAAGAATATTTAAGAGACCCTCACAATAAAACAGAATGAAATAAAAAGAGATAATAATCAGCAAAAATAAGGCAACAAATTAATTGGTCAGGACTACGAGACCGAAAGAATCTCAGCATAGTTTATTTTATCGTATAGCGGACGGGTGACGCCGTGGTCAAAACCTAAATAATAGAAAGCTTATCCCTGAAGCCTGTACTATTACTTATGCTGTGCCTGAAGGGATCACCCCTCGAGTGAGTCATGTGGACTATTACAGTAAATTTCACTGTGAACCCTAACGACTTTATAATTTTCATATCATTAAACTGCTTGAAGAGGGGTCAACACAAAGGTTATTGTTTGCAGGTAAGTACCTATAATGATTTGTTTCTGTTTACATGGCTTCGGGCTGCTTCTGAGAAATGTCTGACGGAAATACCCATTAACACTTCACGACTGGAAAACCAACAAAAACAAGATGGGAATGGACAAAGTTAGGAATGAGTACTTTAGTGGAAGTTTGAAAGTTGTGCCTGTTCCAAAAAAAAATTAAAGGGAGTCGTTTGTCTGACTAAAACAGGGTGATATTCTTGGGGGTAAATAGAGATACCAGTTTGAATTAGGATTTTCACGTTCAGCTCTTCTTTTTCATTGCCTACAAAGATTCTTATTTTTTGAAGTTATACTTCTTATGGCGCGATGGAGAAAAATGATGAGAGTGAATTTTTACGATGACAGCGTGAAGTAAGTTGTAGGTGGCATGAAATCGATAACTGTGTTCAAGTTGTATATTCTAGTATTTTTATATTTAAAACGCGTGTTTCGTAACAGTACAATTAAACAGTGTGAATAAATAAATATTATTTTGGTGTTTTTATTAAATCAATTTCGCAAACGACGTTAATAGTATTACTTGTAATTTAATTTAATCTTTGATCTTATCTATTTGTTAAAGAATCATGACAATCAACGGTACTGGTTTTTCTCACGCATCAAGATAAAAATTATATTACAATTATTTTCTTTATTTTTGAAGTCATTCTGTAATTATAATGCCAATTTTGTATAGAAGTTTATTCTGTAAACATAATATGTTATGAAATTGATTTGATAAAATGAATTACCTACTGCAAAATAAGTAAATATATTGACAAATCGAATCGATTTTTTTTTGTACAAGGAAAAAAAGTATAACTTCTAACGCGTGTACATAAGTACACACACTCTTTTTTTTTAATTACCCATATCATTACGCCAGTAATAGCCGTAGGGTAAAGCAGAGGTTGAACCAATTATAGTAACTCACTCCCTATATCCACATTTCGCTAGATATGTTAAGGTCCTATGAGATAGGGAGCGAGCCTATTACCATCAACCGACGAAAAATCCAGACTACGTGGCTGCTACTGAGAAAAGTCACGTTTGCAACCACTCGACCAACGAGGCAATCGGTTAATCATAAAAAATCAACCATTTTAGTAATAATTAATAATTATTCAACTTTGAAAAGGTTTTTCTACGTTGTCTCACCCTCACGAGTCTATTCGCCCGTCCTACGTGTAAAATATTCGAGGCATCTGCATCGTCTCTTACCTGATATGGGAGCAGGTTATTGTAATCCAAGAAGTCCAGCTGCTTGTCATGAAGGAATTCCACCGGCTGTGCGTCGGCTTGGAGCGTTAGGTCAGCTGCCAGAGGCATGAACGTCTGGGAAACAGAATTATTATTAGATAGGCATACTTGTGGGTATATTTAATAAAGGTTATTATTCATTTTTATTTTGTAGAAAAATGTGTAGGAAATAACGACAACTTTTAAGGGTTGAGTCCTGTGCCCCGCGGCAGTATAAAAATGAGAGAACCTTTGCATGTTATTTTTGGTCGAACTTGCAGCCATTATAATAAGTCCTTGTTAGAAATTCACAACACAAGATAGGTACCTAGGAATTAAGATAATTTAACTTAAATTTTACATTGTTTTCTTGTTCACGATAAAAAACCTCAACTCTCTTATTTAAATGAATTTCTTAGTAATTAATTTAAACATAAATAATCGGATATGAATGTTATGTACCTATTTCAGGTTCCAGCTTTTAATTGCTTATCAAACTGACCTAAATTCGTTCTCAGAGTTGTAATGTAAGTCACGTTTTGAAACATACTCTACTCGCTACTAGATGGCGCTGTCCATAAAACGAACGAAGGTAAATTGCTGTACTTAATTTTAACGTTTTATTAGCTTTCCAATTAATTATTATCTAATTAAAATTACCTTCTACAGCATCGATGTTAATTGCTTTGACATTTACATTCATAGTTTATTAAAAAGGCCTGAATATCTTTTTTTCCTTTTCTTGGGGAAATACAAATTATAATAGGGTCAATTAGTAAGTCTATTGAAGCATCCAGTAATTAATAAATAGTCCGATTGGTTACAACTATTACACTGGATATAATACAGATATAACTGAGGATCTGATGATTTTCTGTAGCAGATTAATAAATAGCTTGTAAGTTTGATGTATGAATGGACGTTTGTTACTCATATCACGCAAAAAATACAGAACGGAACTGTATGCCATTTGGCACTTTTGGATATTATTTTGAATAAGACATAGGACTATTTATAATCCCGGTAGAACAATTCCGTGAAACAATAAACAAAATTCGCGCGACGACAGGCCTCCTAGGGCCACCGAAATCCGCAAAAAGCTACAGTGACTCAGGCTTGCAAGAAGTTTAGCAATGAATACTTAAAAGGTTTTGAACTGCAGATGGCAGATTTTATTATACAAGTACTGAGTACAATATACGTATACGTACACGAAGCACGTGGTCGCTTACACTTAGCACTATCATCACCAGTAATCGGTCATTGTCACTATCTAATCTATCATATTAAATACATAAAACGTTTATTAAATAAGTCATGTGAGCGCATTTCGAATCATACAAATCCATGCTAAGACTCGACAAAACTCTGGCGTGACTACTTGAAGGCTGCGATCAAAAATGAACATTATTGACCGAAGCTTGGAGTTGGTTATGGAAGATAAGCTGGAGAAAAGAAAGCGTGGAGGGTTTTGCGGGGAGGCCTTTGACCAGCAGTGGGCCAACATGGAATACAAAAAAAACTGAGGCTACTGTAGCACAAAACAACGGCATCGCTATTGTATGTATATTAGTATGTTATGTTTCTCATACATTTTAACTGACCGTAAAAAAATGAGGTTATTTTAACAGATTGTATGTTTTTCGATCTCCGATATTTTCATGGTTAACACTAAGCAAAATCAACGACAAGTGACCTACATAATCCCTGAATCAAAAGAACGAATGGTCGTTGGGGAAGGCGTCTGCCTAGTTATGGACGATACAGAAACAGTAACATGTCAAGGTCCTAGTGTTATTTAAATATTTGTGACGACACGAGTTCGGTTTTCAGTTCGAATCAAAACGTTGTGTGACCTCAGACGTGCACAAAACGTGACCGACATACGTAAAGAGGGGTGCGTGCGTGCCTGCGTGTGAATCTGACATAAATGGAGGTCGTATAGGACACGTGTGTGCGGAGCTATGTTTCGACGTAACCTTATAAACATTTGAAACATTCCCTCGTATATTGAGTTATTTTTTTTATTTCAGACGAGAGAGGTCTAAGTATAGTATTGGTACTAAGGTAATGCAATTTAGAACAGTTGCCAAAGGTTCTGACATATCTAAAATCATAAAATTACTTCTCCCAGTCTTGGCGGAGCGGAAGGGAGTATCAGACTTGTACTGAATAAAACTTATCCATGTTCCTTCTTTTGTCTTATGCGTTTCAGGGCCGCGGTATCTCTTTTGAAAAACCCGCAAGCCAAGATATCTAGGTGTATGTCTTTATTTTGTTACTACTAATGTTTTAAAAGCGAAAGTGAGTTTGTTCGTTTGTTACCTTTTCACGCCTAAATGGCTAAACCGATTTTGATGAATTTTGGTACAGAGATAGTTGGGACCCTGGAAACGGACATAGGCTATTTAAAAAAAAGAGTGAAATATGCGAAAGAATGAAAGAAAAAGAAAAGAGAAAGAAGAAAACTTAGCATTGCTATTACAATAAAGAAGGCGCTAAGGCAAAAAATACAGGTGGAAGGTACCTGCAAATCAGGGAAAGGGAACTGTCTTATGCCGAAATTAACGCGGGCGAAGCCGCGGGCCAAAGCAAGTTAAGTATAAAGTTATCAGAAAGTCGAACTAGTAGCGCCATCTAATGCAGATTGATTGAACTAAGAAAATATATTTACCAAAGCCGGCCATTTTACGTCTTTTCCTTCGTGTGTTTTGGGAGCCCATACAAGAGTTCTTTCCACTAAAAAAACACGAAACGTCCGTCGTGAATAAACTGCCACCCACTCGCGACGTTGCCAGTCTACACCGTCATATTCCACTAGCACCTGAAACAAAGAAAAATTGTATTAAACACCGAAATCTACACAAAAAAATCAGGGATACATTTATTCCATGTAAGAGAGGTATAAATAAGTATTTTTTTGGTATTTCACCATACAAATATCAACAGCAATGCATTTGTCAACATGCTACTAGTAGCGCCACCTTCTATCGAGTAGTCACACTACAACGAACGCTTTGAAACAGGTTGTTAATAAAAGTGGTGAGTTAAACATATTCTGCCACTAGATGGCAGCACGGGCATTCTACCGTCGAATGCTGCAGTTCGACCCCGCCCAAATACAGCGTGGGAAAGAGATATGCAGTTTGAAAGAGACGGCAATAATAACAAATCAACTTTCTATCCTACACAACCATCTCATAAAATAATACTACATACTATCAAAGTTGCACCACAATTTACACAAACACACTTTGAATAAAGTTGCCGCGAAATATGGAATATGATATAGAATGCGTATTTACTCCTACGTGCGTCTATATACTTGGTAAATGCTTGTTTATCTTAGCTAACACAGACGTCTGAATAATTTATCTTGGCAACTAGTACGATTGCTGATAGAGATATAGGTAGGCATATCCTTGTACTTACGCAAAATCTATGCAAATTAGCGGCAAGATGGTAAGTCAAGACACTTAGATTTTAGCTTTATGTGGAGGTTGCAAATAATAACAGTACTAGAAGTGCATTCATATTTTATCATTGTAATTTTCATGAAGAAAGAACCATAAACACACAGGGCGAAGGGATTCATAGATGACTCTCGCATTGGAGTGTTTATGTGGTGTTGCTCCACAAACGGTGGAACACTTAACATCGTCTCCTGTCTGTCTTATTGTTTCTACATCACAGGAGCCAATGGACGCCACTGGAAACTCCAACCTCGTCGACAAATTTTGGGCTGAATCAATTCAGATTGTCAATACGAGAGATCCATTGAATCACACCCTATTAATCCTAACATATTCTATTTCAGTGAAAAGTACGCGTCTGCCTAACTCTTCAGGGTTTATAGGCGTGATATTATTTTATATCCCTAGTTACTCTAATCAACTTCGTTTTCAGTTATTTAGGAGCAGGAAATGATTGCAGTATCTAAAGAGTTTTGTAATAGACTTATTTAATATCCAAATGTTTTCTGAAATTGCAAGCAATATAACAAGTTCAAGGCGTTTTCCAAAAAATCGCTTAAAAATTTTGCTTACTTATTTTTTCAATTCTTTCTATTCTAATATCGGTCTTCGTAATGACTAAAGCACACCTCGCAGACAACAATCACGAATTTGAAGCTTCACAAGTTTTAATATCAGGATCGTGTAACGTTATTATGTATTTTATCTGTTCTATTACACGGTAATCAGGGCGACCCTCAGACAAATAACACTACGTTACGTTGAGTTTCCAATGTCACTGGCTACACCCACTGACACTGTTGTAGTACTGATACATTATTTTTTTCCTATTTATTCATTTTTCAAGATTTTCCTAGGCTATTTTTTAGGGTTCCATATCTCAATAGGAAAAAACTAAAACCTTATTGGATCACTTTGTTGTCCGTCTGTCTGTCTGCCATGACCCTTTATTTCGGAATCGCGTGAAATTAAAACCCTATACTGAACTCTGTGGTCGTTTGTGCTGTAAAAAAAGCGAACCTCTAAGTCTACGCAGTCAAAAGATATGGCTGTTATGTCGCAATTTTGTCCGGAACCCTCGGTGCGCGAGTCTACCTCGCTCTTGGCCGGTTTTTTGGATGGATAATCATCAAATGACCCTTCCCGCTCTGGGCGGAGCGGAATGTAATATTAGACTTGTACAGACTAAAACCCATACTTGTATCTTCTTTTGGCCTTTGAGTTTCGGGATCGCGGTATTTCGTTCGAACCAACCCGCAGCCGGCAGACCTTTGAGCCACCCCCTTTCGCAGTATATATTTTAATCTCAGAATAACCGTCTCGTTTCTTGCTGGTACTAGCTAGAAAACTAGCTGGTACCTACTCGCGACTTCGTAAACATAGACTTGATATTCTTTTATATTTGTGTACTCCTACATCATTATTGTTGCTAGCTTTAGAAGAGCGGGGTCTCCTAGCATAAGTAACTTTAATACTTAAAAGGACGCCTCTATTGTTAGAATATTGTAGAAGATTGTAAAGATAACTGAAATTTTATTATTATTTACTTGATGCTATACAATTAAAGATCACAGCAATGCGAAAATAATTACAGTTGTTCATTTAAGACCTGATTTTTTACTTCATGTCAATGTCTTTCGTTTGACTGTTGTTGCATCAGACAATGAGAAGACCACTAAGTCATAGTCAAATCAAAGCACCCAAGTTGCAGGTAGAAGTACAAATTGGCATTAGCAGGAACAGTGAGTAAAAGAGATACCAGGCTCATCAGATAGGTATGGTGACTTTTTTTTAGAAACTGGTAGACGTGTGATCCAATAACGGTTCCGGTTTTTCCTTTTGAGGTACGGAACCTAAAAAACATAAATTAATGTTTACAGTATCTCACGAGCCTAGTATCTTATCTCGCTTGCTCACTGTAGGTACATTTCCGATCCATTTATTTTGTTTACATTTTCATCAGACACTTTTACAGACTACCTTTTTACTACAAAGGCTCTATATTTGTATTGTCAGTCAATGATAGTACTATTTTACGACTGTCCGTTTTACTAGGTCTCAGGCGACCAATAAAGTCGTTTGATTGCTATAATGAATATCGCATTGACATTTTTATTTCCCCGATACAGCTTAATTACCATAAAAGGCATAATTATACAAACAAGGCACATGACACGACTCACTGGCATGACATGGCGTGCCAGTGCCACTCGTGCCAATACTCGTCCTAGTTCCAATAGAAGCCCTACTGTCACAGCGACCTTGTCACAATATCCGAGTCTTTCTGTATAATAAAGGTACCTTCCTATACATACGTCCACTCATACCTTATGTATTTACGCCATTTACAATGAGCAAGAGTGAAGTCCTGATTACTTTTGACAGGCAACCAAAGAAAGTGCCATGAAAGAAATTATTGTGCAAATAGGTGGAAAGGAAAATAATGACACCATAGACATATTAAAAATAGAATGGTACACACAACACCAGTTTATGCGATCTCTCATCGTACGGGAAACTTATATGGTATACCTAGGTCCGTAGTTGAATGATCAGCATAAACAGGTTCTGTATAGGTTGATGTGTAGTCGTGTGTACGTAACGTATAATTTTGTTACGACTTGATTTTAGCAAGAACCTACCCACTTAATGAAAACGGCTTTTTACAGGAAATTTTCGTTTTTTTACACATAATTTAGGTACAATTATGTTTAAAAAGTTCTTCCATCCAACACAAAAAAACCTAATTTAAAAACATGTAGAACTTTTTCTAGTCTGATAACTCGATTTCCTAAAATGGAATTTGAACGAAACATTTATTGTTTTGCATTTGGTATTGATTTAGAGATCAGATTACATAGTCCAGACTACCTTGGTCGACACCCACGAAAATAGAGGAGTGTTCTACTGTCTGGAAACCACACGGCAACTAGCCCAACAAATCTAGAAATATCAACAGAGAAATTAGTCAGAATTTCAACATATACTCAATACTTTATTGCATCCCATAATGTATACAAGGCTAAGCACTGGTAAGTGGCAATCATTCAGTGAGGATCTCAAAAGAGACAAGTCAAAGATACAGATGCAAAATAAATCAACATCTGACACCATAAGTACAAATTAATATTATTAAATATGACTACAAGACAGTGACTTAATAATGGGGTCATTGAATTCAATTGATTTACAAATAACACCAAAGCGTAAAAGAGGTCTCATTACAAGACTTGATAACAATTTAAAATGTCACCTTTACACAAATTATGCAAATGAATTCGATACTTAGGTAGACCCGTGAAACCGGTTTCATTCCGAAATAGCACTGAAGTGCTTACGAATACCGATCACGTCAGCCAATGTGTAAACAAACATTGTAGACACTGCAGTGCATTCAATGCATTGGAAACCACGCTCTAATTTGTATTCACCACCGATATCTTGAGTAGATAGTACAAAAAGATTGTTATACCGCGTAATATAACCTCATTTCGTTTCTAAGAAATACGACATGCTTCTCGAATCAAACAGTGATCCAACACACGCCACTAGAAGACCATAATATTTGCAATCTAAATGCCAGTTTGGTTCCCCTGATTGTAATTTTATTACAAGCTCGCTATCCGTGGTTCAGAATATCGGAAAGTTGGGAAAAATGGTTTTGTTTCAGAAAGAGACTCTTTCTTTCTCGTAAACTAGAACTAAACGACTGTTTCTAGTTTATCTTATCATTTGAGTTAGTGTCAGTTTATCTAGGGTCGTAGTCTTGTAGTCATCGCACACAACGCGTAAACCTAGAAATCTGCTGCACAGAATACGTTTAATAACGTTAAATTAGCCGGAAATCGTGCTTTACAAGACATTTCCCTTTGTTCATAAATTAAGGACAGAAATTATGTGAGAATTTTAACGAGGTGGTATAAAGCAGATATAGAAGCGGTTTCGAAACACTTGTAGTGAAGAGTTTCACCGTCTGTTCTTCAAAGCGAGCCGTTTGAAGTCAAACTCGGTCACGTGTATAATTCAAACATTTGACAGGGAACTGAAGCAGAATACAATTTTCAATAAAAAGCTTCAACATTATTTAAAACACCAATCATTTACAGTAATATTTACGTATGCTGATCTGAATGAATAAATTACGCATTATTAATTATATTCAGACTCCTAAATATTTATTTGAATATGTAGGTAGTTAATATTTCATCTGTCACATTACTTACGAGATATCCTCAGTGATATCCACTTATTGACAAGTGCTATAAACCAGAAAAGCTTAAAACAATGTTTTTTAAAATAAAATATTTCTTGTTTCAGCATTTTTTTGTAATTAAATTAATATGAAATGGAATACCAGTAATGTATTTTACTTAACAATAGGCCAAGGCCAGACGTGGTTCTTAGCTTGTAATTAAAAACAAGACATTTTCTGAAGAAAAACAAACTTATTGAAGTCTAAACTAATATTTTCAATTTTTCATTGAAATATTTTCGGCAACGGAGTGGATCTATCCTAAATCAATGTTATTGTTAATTTATTTATTTATTCAATTCATCTCCTCTTGGCTAAGCGCTGGAAACGACTCTGCCATTATTATTAGAAACACCAAGTACCTACGTCAAGGTTGCGAAACTAGGCCAAACGCGAGATTATACCAACACTGGCAACACTGACTGTGTCTATCCACTCGAATGCAATATTTGAAAATGAACTATTGATAAACGTCGATTCGCTGGAGGGCCGAATATAGGGCACGTAGGGTCATTTCGCCTGTTTGCGTCCATTTAGTGCAGTTGGCAAGTTTGAAGGAGAAAATAAAAATGTCCCAGAACTAGTTTCAATGAAAAAATCAACGTAATGCGTTCATTATATAGTCTATTTTAAGATTAGCTTTCAGTTTTGTTCAAAACTCCTTGTGTTTTTATTTAAAATAGACAAATTCCAAAAATTAGGCTTTTTACCCACTTTGCGTCCACAAAATCCAAATTGCGTCCACCAGTGGACCATTTGGCGTCCACCAATTTACAGAAGGAATATAGGGGTGATATTGTTAATACAATTTGAAGAAAGACTGGATTTTAACAATTTATTTATTTAAGATTAAAGTTATGATAAATCAACATTAATTAGCATTATAAAAATACAATAAAAAACATGTTTATTCTTCTCAACATCGATGTGTTAAGAAGCCATTGAACTACCTTTTTCACCATCTACCCCTAGCGGTGGTTCTGGTCTTATCGATTTCTTCTTTTCACGAATCTCACTTAACGCTTTCTTTATTTTTTTCTGTATAGGTTTTCTTTTCCTTCTTCTTTCTTATCTCCGAAGAACTCATCTTAAATAGGAAAACATAAAGAATTATTACGCACTTCATTGCACTAGTAAAAAATGAATTTTAAACTCACAGTCTTAATCAAAACTGTACTATACATTTTAAATTATTAAAAAAATATAAATAAAATATATTTATGCTATCATTTCTATTAAATGAAAAAATGGACGCAATTTGCTATACAATATTAACCCTGTAGGTTTAGTTTGCGTCCACGTGTAATCGATTAAATCGATATTGTCTATCTTTTACTACAATCATAATAATGTGGACGCAAATTGGTTATTACAATTGCATACTATAAGTGTTAAAATAAACCAAAATCCAATTTCTCTTTCATATTTTAATCACATAAAAATAAACAACTAAAGAAAACATAATTAGACGAGTTCGCGTCCACTGCGGACGCAAAGTGCACGTTTTATAAATTCGGTGTTGTAATTCGCGTCCACCTTATTTTAACTGTTAACTTTAAAAAAAACAAACAAATTAATAATTCACAGTATTCGTTTTTTCATTATTAATGTCTAGACACAGCTATGTTTCGTAAAAATCACATAAAACAATAAAATACTTACCGTTAAACGCACCGCTGCACACTATTTTTTTATCTAAATCCCGCGAGTCCGCACTCTGCTGTTGAACAACCGTGACAAAATATTTTTTCTAGACAGGATTAGCGGGGCGGGTGGAACTTTTGTCTATATGTTCATATCTCTTATACGTTGAGGTATTAGCGGTAATTTTTTTCCATATTATTATTGTGTGATTTTACTTATTTTCTAGCATTTTTAAAGGGAGATCCGTAAAATGGACGCGAACCGGGCGATGGACGCGAAAGGGCGAACTTACCCTAATAAGAGCAATCAGCCGCATTACACTTTCGATATCAAATGTCGACGCCAGTGACATGACCGATGAATTTTGATAAAGTCTTATACCTACCTAGCAGCTAGGTAGGTATATATAAGACATACAGCTAGGTCCTAGCTGTATGAAAATAATATTCTAACATCCGAAGTTGGTAAAAAATCCTGTAATTGGATTTTGCTGTTTCTTACACGTTTTGATAATTTTAATGAAATGCAAAACAACTTTTATTCTAAACTTGCAACAGAATCTCTAGTTAGCCAAATAATAAATTAAAATTATAATAGGTATGTCTATGCTTATCTACAACCATCACACAAGACCACCTCTAATTCTATTTTCAAATTCACCAAACCAGATGTTTCCTTTGTCTCAGCGAGCTTCAACGAAAAATAAAAGCAGTTTCCCGCCAAAAGAATCGATCATACATAGGTTGTATAGGGCTCCGACGCTGCGAGGCGAGGCGGCCGGCTCGAAGCGCAGCCCCCGTAAGGCCGGGTTCAGTGGGTCAATGAACGCTGTGCAGACGCGAGCGCGCGGTCCGGACCTGTCGTGCGATCCGTTGCAAAACATTGTCACCGCCCGACCTTGGTTTGTGCCACGAGCGTGTCTCAGTGAAACTAAACAAAAGATTACTAATGGCGAAGGCGTGAGTAAGCTGTTCAAAAATTGAAGCGAGCTGTGATTTTTCTTTTTTAGCTGGGACTGTTTATCTTGGGATTGATTATTTAAACCAGAAGGTGGGTTTAAAAATTAAGAAAGTCTACGTTTTTAAAACCAAGAATACATTAACCGCTGGGCTGGCTTTGTTTTGGTAACCTTTTACACAACAAACAATCGCATAGGTAACACAACTATAATGGCCAAAAGCAAGTCAGCGGCACATTTTTTTTTATAAAAACGTAAGCAAATGAGTTGTAGTGCCTACTTATATGCCAAAAATAACAATTACTTAGGTCATTTTGGCAAAGTACGAATCCTTACTAATATTAGGTATAAAACGAAAGTGAGTTTGTTTATTTGTTTGTTACGTCTTCACGCCCAAATGTCTAAACCAATTTTGATGGATTTTGGTAAAGAGATAGTTGGGACCTTGGAAACGGCTATAGGCTATTTAAAAAAATAACTTCAAAAAGATTCAGAAATGAGGGAGAAATAGGGAACATAAGGCAAAATTTAGCTTTGCTATTACAATAAATAAGGCGCAAGGGCAAAAACTACGGGTAGCACTAGGTACCTGTAAATCAGGAAAGGGGAACTGTGTTACCCCGAATTTAACGCGAGCGAAGCCGCGGGCAAAAGTTAGTTTACAATACATTGTTGGTTCAATTTGTTGCTTCGAGTTATCCTACAAAAATCTTAAAACTTCTAAGAAACAAAATGCAGTTGAATCGGGGTCAAGTTAAAAACATTCAGACAAACAACACTTCGTGTCAGACAGTGTAATATTATAGTTATAAAGAGGCATCTCGCAATAAAACAGTACATAATTGCGTCCATATCGATAGCGTGATAGACGAGTAGGTATGCATTATCATTGCAGAGGTCTTCGACATCCTATCGAACCTGATGAATGACACTTGACGGACAAATTCTGCCGCACTGATAATAATTTGCTACATATTGTATGTCCTTAGCTTCGGGTGCATCATCAGGATGCATTATGAGCTTCACCACGATTAGCATAAGTAAAGTGAACGTGACTTTTTTGCAACATGTCTAAGTTCTTTATTGTGCACCAGACTTGTATATTGCTCAATAGGTTTAAGGTTGCACTCAAACAATAAAGGATATTAAATTATTTCGCACTTAGTTATTAGTTACTCACGTTTATTACGGTTTTGTTTCTTTTTTTAAGCTAGATTCCCGGCGAAGATAAAGAGTTCAAAGACTGCTATGTATCAAGAATCAAGAAATACCGGCTATAATCTTGAAATGTTTAACACTAAATTATGTAGAATACCTACACATTCCACAGCTCGACCAGATTCGCAGGTACGCTTTCGGGTGTTCAAGAATACTTAAACTAATACTGCTCCATTTATTTAGAATAGAAAATTCAGTGTAAACAAAATCACGAACACAGTCAAACTATAATAAATCTTTCATTCATCTGCTACATTACTCCCTTGATATTAAAAGAAAGTTATTTTAAAAGTATGCAAAGGCTTATACCATTAAGATTGAATATAACAATGAATATTATCGAGGCTTTTAGTAAACATTAAAGACGGCTTCATACAGCTCGCTCAATCATCATCCCACGCATTTCTAGCAAGTCCATTGATTGCGAAAGAAAATCCATTAGTTGAAGGCGTAAACCAGCTATCCTAACCCTATTTTAGTAAGTTTTAACTTTAGACAAACAAGGTATATAGACAGACAGATTAGGAAATGGTTGTATGCGGCTGTCACGACTGTCATGAATATAACTCAGTGAACTAGAACACGCACTGTTAACCTAAATCTAAAAATCTATGCATAAAAAACACAAAACAGTGAAAAATTTGTGTTCCGGATGTCGGTGACTTTTGATTGTTGCCGCCGACTTCCGGAAGTTCAATTATTTATTTTCCACTTTTAAGTGATTTTTTGCATAGTTTTTTAGGCATATTTTTATAGGTACACAAGAAATTCTTCGGTAAGCAGCAAGCTTATGCGAATGTATCATAACGCTGATCATCAGATGTATGTAATACAGAACACTGCGTATTAATTGAGAATGTGGTGGTTGTGGTCCAGCGATGCCCCTAAGCGACAAGGCAGTAATCGGAAGAGTCACATTTTATAGGAAAAAAGTATTCTTGGATTTTATTAAGCACATTGACACATCAAATTACAGTTATTTTTGTGTTGGATGGATACCAAAATGGGTATATATCTATTACCGTAACCTTGAAATCATAGAAAAAAATACATGAAGATACCTTCACCATTGTCATAAGATAAACAAAATGATACTAAGATATATATTCCAGTCCATAGATGCCGAAATTGTCATCACAGCAAAAAGTTCATAATAGTACATTACAGTCTTATTGCTTGGTGATAAAGCATTAAAAATACCTAAGTTTTATCTTTGGAGCAAAAGGAAAAGTCTAATAAACAACTGCTTTAAATTGATAACTATACATATAATTTCTTTTAAGTTTATAATTGAAGTTTTCTTTAAAAGAAGCTGTTTAATTAAATATTAGTGTTGGTTTGTCTTGTTTGGAGAATAAATAAAACAAGATACATCTATGTACACATACATAAAACACAATGCGTATACGGAAGTATAAACCGTAGCATATTGAACATGACTGGAATGATAAAAGGCGTGCAGCGGAAAATTATGCAATCTTGAATAAGAAACACATAAATGTCAGGAGAATATGCATGAGCTTAGATTACCTGTCAGCAGAAAGTACTTGTATCTGTCGACAATTTTGAAGAAGTAGAAGACACCGAAGAAGGAAGCGTGCCGTAGTAGCTGTATCAGGCTGGGCATGGCCAAGGATTGAGTCAATAGAAATACCTGAATCCATATAACAATACTAAAGACAATAATGCACTCTGTGATTATAATGTCTGCTACATTACATATATAAATATCAGCTGGAAAACTTGGATACGTCGTCTCTTCAACACTGAATTATAGCACGTTCATTCGCACCGTACTATACTAGGCCTTGTGAAAACCTTCGGTACACTATAATTACAGTACATTCTATGATACATGTGTTGTGATACTAATGCGTATCCAAGACCGGTCGTTAATAACAGGCGTAGACCGTGTTGATAGCTCAAACGTCTCGGCTCGTGTGAAAACTTAGCGCCATCTATCATCAGGCGTACCAACCGCACGACCCTAATTTGTAGATACCCTCAAACTAAAATTGGTTTGAAGGTTGGGCGGTTCGGTGACGTATGGGATGTCATCTACTTTATCACCGGGTTTTCTCTCTACATGGTCCATTGTCAGATTGTCATATGGGTTCAAGATCTTTTGGCTGTGCTCAATCAGTCCCTTTTTGATTATGGCAAGTTGAGTTTCTGCCTCCTTAGTAGTAGGTGTTTTTTTTTCCAATTGATTTTCGATCAATATTCCTGTATCTAGTTAAGATTTAGTTTCCACGGGGATGCTAAGGATACGTTCTGGTTACGTGTTTTCCATTTCACTATTCATGAGGTTCTATAGAATTGTCTATGCTTGGTAGTGTACTTGCTCCACTTTAATCTTTGAGTAAATTGCTATCCTTATCCGAGAGCGAACTTAAGTATTTATTTATCTTTGGGAGATATAAATCACTGCCTGGAGGTACTTCACACGGTGTAATATACTGTAACGAATAGTTCTTATATGTGTAGATAGATAACGGTTCCTAGATATACGTAGGTACGATACAACCCCGGGTTCGTTTCACAGGCAATTAATTAAATTTCTCTCCTATCCTTTGGTGATAGAGTTTCTTTATCAGGTTTAATCTCATAAAGCTTCTGCAGCATAAGCTTTGAATATCTACACTATAATATTTTCTCAATATAAGTAATTTTCCTGATTTATGTTTGAATGTAATTTTTGAATCCACGGGTCACAGAAACAAGGTGTTATTTATTTTAGTACTTAGGACACGGCTTGAAAATCACTAACCTAATTAGGTTGTTTAATATACGAATTATAAAATCGATATAAAATAATCGTATGGAGAACGTTAAACATAAAGGAATATAATTAATTGCTATCTAGGCATTCCTAATGCTACATTGTAATTTAATTAACTACTGACGACAAAATGACACGATAATATTGGTTTCATATAATTTAGAATAGAGCAAGTAAAAGGGAGAAAAGTAATGGAGCTATTCTGACGTCCCAAAAGTGACTACAAAAGAGGAACAAAATCAATAACAATCTTGCGATTTCCCTATGTTAAGAAAAGAAAAGATGCTATGCAAAGCAATGGTTTCGAAACATCCATTTTAAATACAAAGCTGGAAAGAACACTAACGATTCGAGAGTCCTGGCTTTACGATTTATGAGAAGTTTCTAGAATTTCAAACAAAGATTCAGACACCAAATAGATCCCAGTACCATTCAGGGACAGCGCAAAACAAAAGAAAGACATATACCATTCCATTTTCAAATAATCGTAACAACCAACGAAATATGACACGAATCTACGACAGCCGGTTCCAATCTCAAAACTAACATAGCGTGAGAATATCAGATAAGAATTTAACTTACATCACCAAACGACATGATAACAATGACCTTGAAGTTGATACGCTCACTTTAACTACACCGTGACGTGGACGTGTATTTATTTAATTATGCGAGTTTAGAGACAAAAAACTAAGTTTTCTAAGCCCCCAATTTATCTTCTTCCCGGGGTTGGATATGTTAGAAGTTCTTAACAAATATCTGTGTTTTCTTTTATTCGACCATATAACCTCCACATCTCATTGCACTGGGTGTTATTACCATGATTCATACTAATAATGAAGGTGAACTGGTGAAGTCTGTGTAGTTACTTGAGAAAGATTAAAGCCTAGTCACCTTATCTGCCGTAGGGTCGTTCAATAACAATGGCATAATTTTATTGTAAGCTACAATGGACCACCATCTTGGACAGCTACGTCCACCAGCTGAACAACGTAAGTTAAACCAGTTGTATACCTAATATTCGTATCCCAAAACATTATGATTATGGTAATTTCCACTTACAGTAGTAGTGAAGTGCCACAAGGAGAAATTTACGGCATAATAATAGTAAGCGTATGACCAGCACCCCAATTGCGTAACGCACTTAATACATGGTCCAAAAGAATTTGAAGAAAAATCCTGATGTTTTGATTCATAACTAAGTGTTGAAAGCTTAGTCTGCTTGACAACATAAACTATGTAATTCATGTTGTTTAATTCCTAATTTACGCTATTATCATGCAGATGCAGGTTTAGATTCTTCCCTGCTGACTATAAATTTGTCTGTCGCTGTGGCAGCTAGCCGCTTGACAACCGAGACCGAGTCTGTTTAAATATTCACCTTCATTAATCTTTGAATGAAGGGCAATGTCCTCTAGACAAATTAATCCATTGAAAGCCAGCTCCGATAAAGCAGCAGGTACTTGGTACGAAAATTAAAATTGATGTTGACAAATAGGTTCCCAAGACTAAGCTCTTGAAATACGCTTTTAAAGTAATGCGGGGGTAAAAATAGATGGACCTTACTGTAGTTTGCAGAATTGAAAGTTTCATAATGTAGTGTTAGGGTTTTGTGTATCCTCAATTTTCATGTAAGATTTTCTATATTGACAATGGTATGTATATTCTTCTTTTTTCCCAGGAAAGTGTTCTAATTCACCAGTTTCTTCATTGGGGACCGCTAGGCTGCGTTTGAGTCTAAATTCTGTCACTCGATTATGGAATTACAATTTTCTTCTTCGGAATCATCGTCTCAGGATAGTCTTTCCCCAATTTTGTTGATGTCAGCTTCCAGTCTTGGATGTAGCTGAATACCACTACTTTACATTGAGAGACCCAATACTAACTGTGTTGTGGAGGTCACATTTATTATGGTACCGAAACACATATTATGGTATGCTTGAAAACAGTGGTTGTCAGACTTTCACTGACTACCTATAATTTCTTAGTTCTGAATTTTCACCAGTTATTTTTAAGAAGTACAGTTTTAGAGAATTCATCATACTAGACATAACTTCTCACCAAAATTTGAAGATACTACGAACGTTTCATATTAGGTAATGAAAAGCAACGAACTCAGTTTCCCTTAAGGCGGAAGAAAACAACGTTAACGGTAGTTAAGTATCACCTCCTACTTCACGAGTATTTCGCTCTTATCGCTGCATTATGTAACATTACTAGACGTTAATCTAAAATGCAAATGTGCATGCTCTTCGGCTTTCTTACTTTCAATACAGAAACACGAATCATTTTCCCTGTGTACATATATCAAGTATGTTTTTTTTAACTCAATACTTGTCTGCCTACACGGAATGTTAAACGTTGTCATTCGTGAAGAATTTATGAGTAAGATTGTAAATGAAATCAAAAGAAATCGGTTTGCATGAGTTAGCTTTCGTGTTTTATACAAATAAAATCGTCGATTCTTTGTAGTGACCTTGCTGGCACTGACCGACCTCGCTGTGAATACATATTCAATGAGATTATTCCGCAGTTAAATCCTCTGTAGAAGTACACATCAAAACAAATAACTTAGTTGAATGTTTTACAATGTATTCCACTCTATATTTGGATGCACTCAAATTTAGGTTAGCTAGTGGCTCTAGAGTTGTCAAACAAGACCTTTTTGCTCTCGGCCTATTTCACTGAATGGAGGGCTGAAGAATTTTTACGAGAAAATAATCTCAGCTCCTCTGAATGTTTACGAGAGTTATTCCAACAGTCCAACGGAAATTGCTGTCTCGTTGAAATATTAGGTCATTGATGATTAAGCCAGGGTTTCTTTTATGAGGAAAGCTGAATTAATTCATCATGAATATGTGACATAAATACATCATTTTTTTCTGTAAAAATCGCGACATTCACAACGTACGCTCGAACTCTTTTATTGGTAATTTTCCCCCGAACAGAGATGAGACACACGCCGTAACAGTATCATGAAATATTTACGAGTATTTTCACAACGATTTTTCCTTGAAAGGAGAAGGGGCATCGGCAGTAAAGCGAGATTCCATTTATAAGTGCGCTGGCTTCTGATGTTGCTCATAAAGCGTCCCTGATAAAGCCTCCGGTCCTGAGGGATAAGAGGGCCGACGGGGTGAAGTGGGGAGAAACACGTACAGAGCGAAGTTTCGAATTGGGTGTGTGTTAGAATTGGAAAGAAGTTGTCATATTTAGAGAGGACTGGGTATCGGAGGATTATAATATTGATGGATTGTCTATATCTATACTAATATTATAAAGAGGAAAGATTTGTTTGTTTGTTTGTTTGTTTGTAATGAATAGGCTCCGAAACTACTGGACCGATTTCAAAAATTCTTTCACCTTTGGAAAGCTACATTATCCCCGAGTAACATAGGCTATATAACATCACGCTACGACCAACAGGTGCTGAGCAGCGCGGGTGAAACCGTGGGGAACAGCTAGTTTAGAATATAACTAGAAAATTCAATGATTCATGATGAGATATAAGGCATATATTTTGATAACTTAGCTGTATTTTTTCGTAAAATGGTTTTTTTAATACCAGGCGTGAACTTTTCGACATAAGGTTTTACTAAAACGATAAATAAACGACCAACTTTACGCGCAAATAAACATTATTTTTCCTTTCCTCATCATATATCACAGGGTGAAGCTATCTACTGTTCTCTGCCATTCCCCCAGCGAGTATCCTGTTACCCCAGCCCCAGGCCGACCGTTACCTCTTCCGAGTTCCGAGGGAACTTCCTTACTGCGCACCACCCCCCCTTCTCCCCCTTAATGCCGATGGTAATCTACATGTGCTTGGAATATCGTGTTGACATTTGTGGCGTTGTTGTTCCCACGAACATTAAAATACTGTTTCTGAGAAGAAATGTACAGTTCTTAAAGCGGTTGAGTGTTAAGAAGACTGAAGTCACGAAGTACGTCGAATCAGATGGAAATAAGTAAAGTTAAGGGAAATACTTTCATTGGATGTTCTGTATACTTTACTTAGCACAAAGCAGGTTTTATTAGAATTGCTAAATATGATCTATGAGTAAGGAAGATGAATGCGGAAGTTTGGAATGTCTGTAGAGAATGTTGTTATACGTCGAGTATAATGCATAATGGTGCACAGTATTCTATGACGCAAACAATTTAGAGTAATAGAGTATCGATGCTCAATTCAAATGGACCCAATTCATAAAATTGCGATTCACTAACATTAGGCTTGCTACTGTTACTTGAATAAAAAGTTGGTGAAATGTATAAGTAGGTAATAAGGGTACCTTCTTCCTGCAAATCCTTGGAGAAGCTGATGTGTCACGTGATGTTAATTAAATGTGTTCCAATTCTATACTTAGTTTGTTAAATTACATAATACATCCAATATAACTTTTCTTCCATAAATTAAAACTAAGTCCTTTTATTAACACGGTTCGTTCATAATTATTTTATAATTAATATTCTCAGCAAGCCGACCAAACGCCAGCGGAACAGGGAACAGCTGAGTGTGTGTGCCTGAGCATGCGCGTGCGATGCATTCCTAGCGGTCAACGCACGCGCGCGCACTCACTGCGCATGACTTTACTACATTCAACATATCACCAGTTATTACTCTTTTTAGAACCGTGTTTGACTAGTGTTACACCTGTGTGGTCGAAGATGGTCAGTACGCTTTGGCTAGAAGGTATCTTTTTAAAACTCTACTGGCAATGCGGGGTAATACAGAATCTCTGCTCAACAGCAGCATTTTTCTTTTTAATGGAAAAATCATCAAATAACTTCTCCCGGTCTGGGCGGTGAGGAAGGGACTTTTACTGACTACCCATCCTATTATCCCATATTCTTTCTTTCCCCTTTATGTTCCGGGGCCGCGGTATCTTTTTCGAACAGAAAAAACCAGTCTGCTTTGCTGAAATCTCTTTGAGGCGCGCGTGGAACATGAACGCGACGTCGACACTGCTTAACAGCAGCATTGCATAATAAACGCACCTATTACCAATCGTTATACATATTTCTAGAATATGCTACCATGTAGCAATAGTGTACTTCACGAAAAACAACCCATTATATTCTCAAAGTAACTTTAATCTTATCAACACATAATAAAGCCCTCGTAAGTTTTGTAACACTGCACTATAACCGGTCGAGACCTACCGATCACGTACTACCATGCCGTCTAAAATCATTATGATCTCTGTTCAAACATGTAATTTTCATAAGCTTGTACCTGCTTATAAATTCAGTTGCTGGATTTCAAATTCAGGGAGAATTTCGGAGGAGTTTGCTTGTGAACCGTGAACAATCTACATAGTTGCTGATACTCGTCTAACTTCTTATGATGCTTCGAAACAAAAGCAGAACTACTTTAAACAACACGGCAACTAAAGTAGTTCCAACTAGGTCCAAGTAAATAGATACGCAATAAATAAGAATAAATAAACATTTCTCAACCTATCAGATCTACCAAGAAACTTTCTACAAAAAAAGACCGACAGACACCATGAAATGTGCGTTCCGAAAACATTTAATTTATCCATAGATCAACCAACCAATTTCACCAGACACACAGGCAAGTTATTTCGCGGCAAATTAAGTGGTCTACCGACTATTAAAATACAAGCAGTCGTAGCACCGCCCGTAGATTGGCGAGACGAGACCAGCATAGCAATTAGAAAGATTGAGACACAAAAAGTCCCGTTCCTTTGAAAAAGGCGTTAATTTTTCATTCGCGGTAAATTAGACGTAGAACGGGTTGAAACCTCGAGTCTCGACGGCTGCTGGCGACGATCGATAGAAACGAGTTATGGGAGTTTCAGTTGTATGGTCTTGTAAAGATTTTAGCTGCGTTTTATACGATGCTTGACTATAACAGCATATAAGCTGCAAGCTTTAGAAAGAATCAGAGGAGGTATACCTAAACAGACAAATACTATCAGCAAAAGAGCCAATTCGTCGTAGCAAAACTTTCCATAGGAAGATATAAATTCAGCTGACACCACAACGTTGAGATCAATTTTCCGCTCTGTCTGGGAAATACGCTAAAATATGCATTAGCGAAAAATATGTATTTCTGAATTTACATATTTAGCAATCTGTTTACCATTGCTATTTCAACTGCCACGCCTTGTTATTCTCTCATGCAACCTTGAGTGGTGGCAGTGGTAACACGCCCCTTATTACATATACATATAGAATATTTAATAGAATTGGATGCTGAAGATTAAGAAGTTAATTGTAAAACGGAGCTCACTAATAAGATTGCAAATGCAATTGTAGAAATGAAAGCAGTCGCAGTAGTGATAACCAAAACAAAACAGATACTCAGTGTTATTAGTAATCTAGGCAATGCACTCAAAAAGAGTATGGAAAAAACACGTCTTCTGAGTTTACTTTACGCCTCAAATACGAACAGTTTAGTTTAGATCAACTCTCAGTTTCTTCCATCAGTCTCAGCACAATGCAGTGCTTCTATTTATAACAAAACTGCAACCTTACCTCTTTGCAGGTATTATTTGCAAGTAACGTCAAGAAGCCGCGCATCATGAATGAATAATACATCAACAACTGTTAGCATTAAAAATGATCGGAATACGCAACCGCTTTCCTTGAACGTACAAACTTATGAATTATACAGAATTAACACAACGACGATGCATTCCGCTAGTTTACTATACAACGTATTTGCAATTCAATTTGCTAGTAGAACTACATCGAGTACTCACAATCAGTCTTTTATGCGTACTCAAATTAGGACGAATTGAGAATTTGAGATAAGGAAAGAATGTGTAGTGTTTAGCATTAATGCATTATACACACACACACGATCACTCATCACATTTGGTAGTAACTATACTTTATTTGGTGCAACTCATGAAATTATGACTGTCTTCCATACTCCTCTATTACTTGACGAGATGATAATATGGTGCCATGATTCCAAATTTATCACTACACTACAATAATTTATTAGCACAAGGACAAGAGAGTTATGATGAAGATTTGGTTTAAATAAACGGACATATTTTTTTTGTCATCACTTGATAATAGTTTATCAAGTACTGATTATAAGCGATGCATTCACTCTAAATAGAAATCTTATGAATGCACTAACACTATTCAAGCATTTGATTTACCGCCAAGTACCTCAGAAACCAAAGCAAGCGCAAGGATGCAATTGCAATATTTAATTCAATTTTGCAAGCTTGCCCAACGTCCACCGCATTATCTTCAATAAATATTATAATGTACTTACTATAAATAAAGTAACTATTAAATGCATGTCACGTATTCAATGAAATAAAATTAGTTGTTACGAAATGCCATTGTTGCGACACTACGCTATACCTATGGCCTCAAATTTTAAGACGTGAGCGGACTTTTTACAACAAACCAATAGTGATTCTTCAATAAAATTTAATATAATGTGAACTATTCTTCTTTGCATACTAATATTACTAATTCATTGAAAGCAACATGGAAGTTGAATGTAACATTCATGTTAGTCCACGTGGTTTCCTACGATAACGTGCTTAAGACTCTTAACCATCTCCGTATAAATATTCAAAAGAATTTATCCAGTCCTCTTCAAGAGATATGTCAATAAAACCCTTTTTAACTCTTGACTACCTTAGAACAATAATTTCACCTGGTTATTTACTATAGTTAAAAGTATTTAAAATATCGTGAAAAAACTGTTTAGCACTAGCACTGATTGGAGCACCACTTAAATTTGGTTTTCGTGTGCTCTCCAATTTAATCTCCTTTGGCAACCCTTTCATTTTCTATAATCGTTAGGCAAAGGCGTTAAATGAAATAGAAATCCTGTAGATTATTAATATTCGCTAGTATTACAACCAGCATGGATGTTCGCATTGGTGTCAAATATTAATTTTAGAGAGACGGCGCAAGAAATTGTGCTCATATCGAATTGATTAAACTCGTATTTATTATTGAAGACATCTTAGGTCACGACATCGATATGCAAGTTTTACAAACCTAATACTTTAGACTTGACAAATCACAAGAAACCACAGTACGAGACAAACAAACCCCAACTTCAGATTAATTAATTTCAGTAAGACGGAGGTTCCTAAACGACAAGAATTGAAATGTCGCGTGAAGTTAATTTTAATATAGAAGCAGTTGTTAAACTTTGATTAATACTAGCAGCAATCTAATACACAATACTCAACATTATTGACTAACCTAACAGAGACGATCAATACGAAAAAATACACGTCGATGCTATGAATCATTTATTTTTTATTCCAAAAGCGCACACTCGCAATATCATTAGGCAAATCCCCTGAAAGCCGAATGGCATTAAAATGAAATTTAAAGTCAATACAATTTCAAATAGCGATGTAGGAAAGCAGTAACTAACCAGGCCCTCATCTCTCCCCTAGGGTTCGTCCCAATTTCGTCCCTTTACACTGTGACCCAGTTCTGAAAGCCGCTCATTTGCCACCGTAGGTTTAAAATGGGGTTGCATGTAATCGTTCTTTGCCCTCATACTCGGAGGGTTTCAGTACTCAGCTGAATATGTCCCTTCTCTTTCACACAAATTGATCTTTCAGCAATGGAGGACAGAGCATTGTTGATCTACAAACAAGTTTTTGTCGACGATGATTTTCCTTAGATTGAATGCTGGTTGGTTACAGTAACTATTACAGCGAAAATCTTCAGAAAACGAAAAAAAATAGCATCATGAAAACAGAATTTTCGTTTCTGGCTGAAATATGACATACCTGTCTAAAATATGTCGGGCCGTTAACGTAACTACTAACAAAGCAACACCTATTTTTAATAAGATGAATAGAATGGTTCTTTTCTTTCTTTAGACAGTTTTCTGTTAAAAATATTATCGCCTAGCTGCTAATAGGCACATATTTGGCCTTAACAGGCGAAAGACTTTGTAAAAAAATATCACAATACATTGGAATGATATGAAAACGTCATAGTGTTTTTTTTTTGGAAAAAAATCACACTAATTCTAATCGAGTATTCATTTTCCATTACTACGACAAATTTTTATATAAATAAAATTTTAAGCATTTAATATAAAAGAAAAATTTAAGGGTAATGTGGTTTTCTCGTGGATGCCATTGTCAGAACTGAACCACACGGAAAGTACCAGCATTCAAATAGAAAAAGCATTAAAGGAATCGGTTCACCCAAACGAAAGGTGACAAAAAACTCTCGAACTGATAATTCTTCCTTTTTTTTATGTCGGTGAAAAATAATTCTGAAACAGTATTCGGGACCGGCATCGGTGCAGTTCATGGCCTCGGCAATCGGTCTTGCTAGCGAAGGAGGTAGCCGGGCGTTTGAGGGAGTGAACCTCAAACCATCCCCGGGCGTCGGGCGCCGTAAGACGACTCCCGGCCACCGTGGATGCGGGCCTGTGCACGGTGAGCAATGGGTAGCTCACCGTCCTTGACGACAGGCCGTGTCAACGGCGCGTTAGTGTTTCACGTGCGCCTCAAAGAGATGTCATCAAAGCAGAGGGGCCTGCCAGGGTCAACGCCTTCCGGCGTTGCAGGTTGTTGATTTTAGTCAGAACAAGTCTGTCTCTCTCATTTATTTGATGATTTCCGAGGTATTCCTCGTAGCGCTCCCGTTTTAAACCGCTCTCATCTAAGCCCTCCCGTTTTGTTCCTCCAAGCGCTCCCAAAAAGAGCGCTTCGAGGAACGATTAAAAATATTGAAATTTATATGAATACCTCTGATTTCCGACACCAAAAAAAGTACCTATTTTGGTTGGTATGTGTTACTCTGGCTGTTGTTTACTTCGACACGATCGGCAAACGGCGTGGAATTCACTTGCGTCATTTTTTTACACTTATCTCTCTTTAGTATTTAACAACAAATCATATGAAAGTGTCAAACTAAAAACAAGGTCCACTTCTCGGCAGGTGAACGACCGAAGAATGTTGCAAGAGTGCCACAAGGTTGCTGCCTCGGACCAGTATGAGAATATAACATCATGAAAATTACGATAATGAGTGTTTCGTAAAAATATCGCAGAGATGGAAGCTAATATTAACTGAATACTAGATTTGTGTTAGATAAAAGTATTTGATGTTCTTTTGAAATGATTATAGAGATAAATTGGCATTGACGCTGAGTTTTCATTGATTTTGATAAAAGATTATTCACCAGACACTTATTTGTTGCTTATCGGTGTCAGATTAGGAAGTTATGTAAACGATTTAAAGACAAAGAATTTTTTTTTTTAATGAATCTTAACTTAAAAGAAGAAGATTAAACGGTAAAGAAAGTACTTGTTACAATGTTTTCCTTAATTCCCAAGTTTATAACAACAACCACCAAAGGTAATTGTTTCTAAATACGGGGAGTATTTGTATCTAACACGAAGTCCTAAAAAAACACTGGCTGTCAAGACCTTTTTCGAACAAAATAAATTGTTCCTACCTAAAGTTTTAAAGGAAAAAAAAGAACAAAACGTCGAGTAAATTCAAAAGAAATAAAAAATGCTCCCAACATAAGTGGAGATATACATCTGGGTTATACAATCGAATAGCTAAAGGAAACAACAGATGCTTACTTATTATACACATGGAAAGCTTAACAGCGATAAGGTGAGATTTTTCCATGGAGTCGGTTAAGTATCGAAGACTCAAAGTACAGTAAGTTAAGTAGTAGTTGCGTAACCAGCGAATTCAGTCAAACAAAATGGCGTGATAGCTTATTGCGTTGTAAGTACAATAAAAGATTGATCACATGACCGCGTCAAAGGAAACTAATTACTGAACAAATAGTATAAAATCTACGTTTACTAAACTATACAATTAATGTTATAAGAAGATGGAGTTGTAATTTCAATGGAAGAAAGAACATTATGGACGGAATCACTGCTGTACTGAGATCAAATTCAAGCAAAGCAGATACAAACTGCAAGTTAGAATTGGATATAATATTAGAGAACCTTGGCTTCAAACTCTGGCCTTCAACAATATACTGTAGAGATAGGCCACGATTCACGAGAAAAAGATTCAAACAAGTAAGTACTTTATGGAAACCTACATAGCATTCAATAAAATTACCGTGACAACAGCTAAGGAGGATTCGGAATGGTGGGAAAGTAAAATTACAATTGTCAATTAATGCGGAAAATTGATTTTGCTTGAATGGAACGAACGTTACGTTGTATTATGCACTTTCGTTTTCATCTCGGAGAGGTGTAATGTAGCGCAGTATAGATTGGTTTTATACTGTCCAGGTGAAACCTAAGTTATTAAATAACTGAATCCTTTCAAGTACTTAATAGAAGAATGATACATGGTTATAATAGTCAAGATCATAACTACTGTAAATAATGATTTTCATTCATCAGAAGAATTGATTCATATACCTATAATATTTATCTTTCTTGTCAGCTTCACATGTTTTTTTCCACAGCCGTAAATTGTAAGCTGACATCTACAACATCGCCATCGCTATTAAGAATATTCCTCGTCTCCAACGTGTGAAACCCTTGACCTACTTTTGTATGATTTTTACTCGAGGAAACTTGGATGTCATCAATATAAATGACTTCTGATTCGAACGGATTACGTTGATTATGTAATTCAAATCATTTTTATACATTTGCGTCCTAATCTATAAAAATATTTAGATGATTGATTTTTTCCTCATCAAAGGCTGAATTATGTCGCCATCGCTACGCTTCATCTGGTGGCTCATTAACTCGTTAGACACCATTTATAGTAGGTAAATAACAGGTTAATAAAACCTGTTACAAAAATAACCTACTTATTGTAAAGTTAAGTTTACACGAGTCAAACACAAATGGCTTCAGAAGCGTTGACTGATCAGTGTAAAGACACTTGAACAATTTCCTTTGGCAAACTTCTTATGTTAGACGTTGGTGCAGTTATAAAGCAGTTTACTAGTCTTTTTCTCTTATTTCTGAATAAGTCCAAAAGGAATCAGATTGCAGCTAGACCACTAATGAACAACGCGATTAAAATCTAATAAAAAATACGTTGTCTTGTATTTTTGCATTGTAGCCATTGCTCAATAGTATGTAAAATACTTCATCAGACTCGGCCATAAATCACGATGTGACATTGATATATTTCGCTTATATCATAAACAAATAATACTGGCTATTCAGGTCGCGCCTACTTACACCTTTAATACGCTGTAACGTCTAAACGAAACACGTTTAATTAAACTGTATTGAACATTCTAACAACCTAATATTAGTATTAATCTAACTAATGAATAATGTCCACACATTAGATTAATTTTTTCTAAGAGGTTTGAAGGATCATCGTACCCTCTTAAATTCCTAGAAACGGGTGGCGGGTCTTTCAAAGAATGATGACCTTGGATGAGGCCGATCGATATGACTAAAAATTGATAAGTAACTAATTTAAATTGTGTTATATTTGTTACATATTGGGCCTTGATAGTATAAATGCCGCTGTCTTCTCTGTGATCCAAGCATACTAAAATAAAAGTTTTCACAGACGCAATTCCAAGACTAGGTCCGTTTATGTCAAGAAAATATAAATTAAATAAGAAAAATATGAGTAAAAATTGTTTTATGTCAAAACCTACGAAGCTTATTTTTCGGACTCCATTATTATAGTAGTACTGAATAAACGAAATAAAGTTCCGTCGAATTCAGGCTGATGATTTAATTTATGAAATTACCGTCTAACTAAATTCTTAACGATAATTTTGTTTCTCTGCAATCGAATTACTTGTTTAAGTAATTTGTGTTGTGAAAGTGGCTGGTGTTTACCGGCAGGGCAAAGAACGGAGTAGCTCACGACACGACTTGCGGACCGGTTTAGTAGACTGACCCCAGCTGTCAAGCAAGATTCTGTCCTATTGCACAACTAAACCCCGATTTATCGGCCCTGGATCAAGATTGCAGGATTTGCAGGCAAATAACGATTATCTAGTTAGCCATTGATTACCACTTAGAATAAGAGTAGTTGGTCGAAGAGCAATTAGTTTAAATAGTGATATAAATTCATTTAAAAACTCTTTGTTCGGTTATTGGTCAACAAAGCTATGTTAATTATTTTGTAGAAGCCGATTTGTAAATGAATAAGCTTAGAGTACTCAACATCGCATTGTTACAGACTATTTTTATTTCAAGTTTCAATCAGAAGTATACAAATTATAAATTTTCAGAATTTAATTTAGCCAAATCCCAAGAATTAAAAAAAAAATCTCTCTTTGAAAGAACATTATGAAGATAACAAAGTGATTGGCAACGGGGCCGTAGGCAGAAATAAGTTTTAAATAAAAAAGGAGAGGATCCGCTTTGTATTTGAAAAGCACAATGATGTTACTGTCGAGGACACTTTTGCCTGATCACTTTTCAAATATGCTCTAATCTGAGTAATAAGGTTGTAAAGGAAAAAGTGGTCCTCGATAGTGCAAGTCATAAGTCAGTAATAAATTCAGATATTCAATATCAAAGTACAATGCAACACAAGTTGATTAGTTTACTTGATTGACATTCATACCTAGTAGGTACTTAGCACACATCACGTTATTTATAGAAGCTGGCGAGATAAAACCTCAGTGGTTGTTATCAGAGGCAAACAATAAAGACAAACATCACACACAGTTGCATAGTTAAGTGCACATTATCTTAATTGCATTGTCGTAACAAATATGATAATAATTTGTGGAGACAAAACTAAAACAGGCTCTGAACCTTAGCAAGTAATAACAAAACCATTGTTCAAGATAATGTACAAGGAGGCTAAGTAAATTTTCTTTTCATTGCTTAATGTACCAGAAAATTGTGCACTTTAGTCTTCAGCGCTTTTCTTGTGAACATTAGCAAGACAAGCGAGTTCTTTCTTCGAAATGTTACAAGCTTTAGTTTTACAAAGGTCGTCTGTGGTTAACGTCTTTAATGTCTGATGTCATCAGTCACAGTTGTGTAGGAAGAGGCTACTTAGTTAGACTACTTGATACTCGATCATCGTATCAGTCGCATACGTATTCAATGCTGAATGACATTAAACTGTCACACAATCTTAGACTATTAGACCACAATAGCCTTCTTCGCCTTCTTTTCTGTTATTCTGCGCAAAAACTGGGTGGGCTATTCTGTCTTGGCAAACACAGGTCAGCTTGCAACGTTATTAATCTCAATGTCAACCATTGAACAATCGATAACAATTGTATTATTGTTTACTAAAGTAAGGAAAATAGAGCATGAGACGATCTTGTGATTGTTACCATAAGAAAACCTAAATAGAGCTTTGTTTCCTGCGATTTGTTTACAATTTTAAACAATTTTCAATGTTTACGTTCACTTTGGCCTCAATGATGCGACTGTGAATCACAATGGGTCTTAACCTTCTTCCATAAAGTTACAGCCATTACAAACCATTATATCATCAGTTCAAACACGATTCATGAGATCGATATACATAATACGTTTAAGCAGATCATCGCATTCCAGGGGTTTCATTAGAACCATGCTGGACCGTTGCGTATTTACGATCATCAACAACAGGCGGTGTCGGAACTCTGTTGGTCCTAACACTCAGAACGCCCTCAACAACACCGTGTCCTTATTGCCAGTTATTTTTAAATATTATTCTGGGATACGTAACTAAGTGTTAATGTTTACCGACGTACAAGGTTGTCCTTAATAGACCGGTACGATCCTGCAAAAATAGTCCAATATTGTTACATGTAGTAGTACCGGACTACAACTTCTTATTATGTAGGCTTTCTGACTTAGACTGGTTCGAGGAAGCAACCACAAGAAATACAGGAATAGCTGCAATGAGAATCATGTGATTTATTCCACCTGACTGACTAAGCAATCGGTGTTGTGGTTCAGAAAACATCACAAAAATATGATCGAATCTGATAACGGTTGCGATAAATCATAATATTAGTGATTCATCATAATGAATATAATGAACATGTAGAGGTAGATTCTTGTCTGGTAGAATCATAATGCATGTATGCAAACTTTTGGAGCTTTTCAAAATTACTTTAACTAACTCTAACAGTCGCAAATCGCAATAACCAGAACAGGACAATCTATCGCACCACGAGTGTGCACTCATTGACGTTGCAAAATCATCAGCAGAAACCTTTGAAATGAGCCTTCAGACTGAACCACTCACAAACCAAGGCCGACGGTCATGGCTGGTCATGGTACTACATAACAAAGTAATACAAGATCGAACAAGAAAGATAATAATGCAGAAAATCTCGGTTGTATAGATAATGAAGACTCAGTACGAATCCACGCAACAGAAATGCAGTAAATCATATAATAAAAATTAATAAATTTAGCTATCCAAAAGTGAAGCAAAGCAACCACTTTCGGCAGATTCTTTTCAGTAGTTAAACTAAAATGCGGACATTAGTGTTGTCGTTATAATCCGAAATCGATGCCGAAATACTTTCGTCGGTGTTGTAACAGGTTATTTCAACGGGGCCATCGTTGTTGGTATAAATAACAGTTAATTTCTCGTGTCACGCTCCGTTAGATCGCGTCGCGTGCCCACCGATGCTTCCTGGTTTGCCTCGACAGATTCCATTGCATTTAACTATAGTTGGTGACTTGGGCTATCGAATGATTTGTAATTCAAACGCACTTGTTGACCAGTCACGCAGTTTATTCTCATCATTATTAAGTTAATTAAAAAAGCCGTGTCGTTGTCTGCCAGTCTTGCAGTAATTCTTGCACTTCATGAAGTAAAAACAGCCATTACCATTTTATTGCATATTTAAAAACAGCACCTCATTACTGAGTTCCATCAACATGGATCACCCAATACGCATCAGCAACATGATTACATATTCCATTGGAACACGGCACATCATCAACAAAAATAGAATCATTATTACACTTGGCTCATTGAACGTAATTGAAATCACAGATAATTACTTCTCATATTTTAATACTTGTTATGTAAGAGTGGTTGCTATGAATGCAGGGCAAGTAACACACGGACGGAAGAGTCATGGTGCGTGACCGCCGGCTATGTGTCCTCGGCTTTGTTCTGCAGAATGTAAAATAACGGTACTGATCGATGTTACGGGAGGTCTGTCACTCAGACTTTGCGAAAAGGCTTTGGTTTCATGGGAATCAGGCGATGTTAGATATTTTTTAATGTTGTCAAATTTTTTAATATGATTCTAAATAAGGATCACCAGTCAATGTCTTCGTGTGAAAATAATTCGTAATATGCTACAGTCAATTTGTTATAATGTTGCAGTGAATACCAAATGCAATTTTATTGTTTTTATGATAATTCTAGGTTAAAGAACATTTGAATATTTTGAAATTCACATCATAAATTTCCATGGTTGTCGTGAAACATTTATTTTGAGAATCTGAGTTTGGATTTATAAAATTGAAGATTCCTTGAGAATTCAGGCCGTGCAGTTTGGGCGGCAAGCTATTTCCAATTCTCGTGCAGTGGATTCCAACCGCGTGAGATTGAATGTGTTAAAAATATATATCTATCCCGTTTGCACTTTTCTTTCATTCGTATTGTAGACTAGCTACTTCTAGACTATTGCGACCTCGTAAACCTGTTTTCTTTTCTTACAAGCTGTAATTTATCTAAACCCTCACGAATAGCTTGACCTCTAATCTAGGTATTCTGAATTATACCTACCATCTGAAAATAGATCACATTTCACAAAGTACATTTATTTGTACATTCAAGAGGGTACGAAATCTACATTCAACAATTCAAAGTAAATAGAGACAGGAGTCTCCTACACGTTCGGTAAATGATTAAAACAAAACAGTAACCAACCATAGTATCTAGATCCAATTCTACATTATCTTCCGAACGGTTCGAACAAGAAAATAACAATTGAACTACGTATTTAAAGAAAACAACGGCTTGCTCAGAGAACAATAACATTTTATTCAGCAACAAAGAAACTGACTCGAATGAAGTATTTATTATGAGTTCATTGCAAATTGCATCGACAAATGCTTACATAAACAAACAGGAAACACTTGTTTTACAGGAACTATTCACTAGAAAATGTGATTAATATCGATATTTCTAACGATTATCACCTAAATTACGAAAAGCTTGATTGACAACTCATCAACGCGTAGTGGGTTGTTGAAAATCTTTTGGGTAAAGAAATGTGTAACATGAATCTATCCAAAAAAGTCAAGAACTCAAAACCTTTGATTGAACAAAACATAAGAGAATATTATATAATTTATGAAAGGGAAAACTCTCCTTATTACCGACTTTATCATTTATCGACATCAACAGACAAAATAAACACAAACAAACCAATTTTATGAATATTATTTTTGTCGATGGCACTGAGAATCGGGGGCCTCGCAGGTTGCTCGTCGCGAAGGGCTTAGCGAGGTTACAATAGCTAAACCTTATTTGGACGGTAAACATCGAACAAAAACTAGGTACTATTAACTACTTCAAGTTTTACAAACACAGAAAATGGGTTTGTTATTTCTATATTCGTTGCTTTTGTCAGTGAAATGCTGAGTACATTTCAGGTAGGAGCTCTTTTGAATGCCAAACACGTCAATGCTTATTACTTCCTGCCCACCATCTTATCTATCAAGCTTTCTCTGTTGCAAGTACATTCGTTTAGCAGTCAAAACGTTTACCTCCTTTCCCCACAGATTCAATCTAAGGACTTCTTTCAACCACTTTATGTTTAGATGACAAACATGAAGTGTGGTAGATAACTACCTAACTAGTTTGCCAGCTGCTTCCACTTTGTCAAGCCCACTCAAACTGGTATCAGGGCAGATGGAAAGCGACTCACGCGTGAATACTAGTGATTTCACCTCTATCTAGCCAGTGGGCAGTTGTTTCAAAATATTTAGAAAGTTATAGTCAATTATTCACAAATTGATAAACACAAGAGATGATTCAGTTAACAATGAAGTCATTCACCAGCTCTTAAACGTATTCGATTCAGAAGGTAAAACGATCTACCTTGTACTGACAAAGTTTTCCTCCGCTTTAGGAAGGGCACAGCCTTCCTCATTATGAATAAAGGTAAAATATTATAATTATCTCATCAAAGCATTAAACTCGAGCCAACGAGCACAACAGTGCCAGATATCTACCAACAAAAATTTCAAGAGACAAACTCGCTTTCCCCGCTAGCCGCGGCCCCGGTCGCTCGCTTGATAAGTGGCCTAAGGGCTCCCCCCTCACTTCTGTGACCTACTTCCCGCCCTCGCCCTCGCGATCTTTGTGCTGCCACTTGCACAACTCGTTTGATATCAGCTGGATGATAATGTTGATTGGATCATAGGCACCACCTCTATTCTGAATTTGGATCGCATTGCGAAACTCTCAGCGAGTTTGTTGAACTTGTACTCTTCGTCTCATACATATTGGTTGTTATTACTATTTAGATAACTTGTTATATTTGACTCTATTGCTTTACTACTTTCTTTATGTCAACGACCTGCAGTTAGGTACATGGGCTCCAAATAACTTTCACAGTAACTTTTTGTTTTATGTCGATCGTTCATATTTGTATTCTTTTGTTTTCGTGGCTTTATTTGTAAGACATACCTATAATGTTTTGTAAACATTACAGTGTACGCAACTGCCAATTTCGTTTGCAATTGCAAGTTTTGTTTTTAGAATGTTCTCGTAAACGTCATGCTGTTTCCCAGTTCCAAGCGCTGTGAAGGTCGTTCTCTAATGGATATTTTACAGCTGAACTTTTACCATCTTCCGCTTCCATGTTTGTGTTTCGATTACAAAACAATACCACTTTGATATGATGTTGTGTTTAACGCCTTAACCACATTCGAAAAAGTATAGAAAAACGTCGAAGTTAACTGCACAAAAAAAATTGGCTAAAGAATATCATCGAAGAAAAACATTAGATCACAAAAAATACTTGAACATAACCAGAATTCAGCTCTTATCATAAAATACTCGTGTGGACACTGAAGTCCCAACAATTCAATATTTATGAACACTAGCTAAACAATGACCATTATAAAAATGATGTTGTGTCAAATCGCTAATGAACCTGAGTTAGATCAATAAAACATTTATGAAGGCCAACTAAATCCTGACTCAGCAGCGTCACCCGTCAATTTCTATGAGCACGCAAGACCTACTGTGGGTGATATTTCAGGGACGTAACCAAAGTATGTCACAGAACATCAGGTTTCACGACACCAATTTTCTGCAATATGTCACCTTAAGTGATAAATGATTTCGTCACCAGAAAACTGGAAATAGAGGAATAAATAATCTGGAAGAATCCAGAATAATTTTGGTTTGTTTCCAGGTAGTCTTTGGATTACTTCCAAAATATTGTAGCAAGGGACCATGATGTCTTACCCTTCTAAAGATCGCCTTGACAATAACATTTCAACTCGATATAAAATTACGTGCAATGCCAATAAAACTGTGTCGCCGTAACGAGTACAGTCATTTTCAAATGATCGCTTAGAACAAAGACTGATAAATTACGTATCTTTTGTTCACGCTTTTAACTAAGAAATCCAAGGATTACAGTAGAAACACTTATAACCAGTTACAAACATCTTCGTGATTAAAAAACGGCAGAATTTTATCAGCAGTCACTACTATCGTCAAGTGGAACACAACTCAAGTCTAACTTAAAGATAAATGTTTTTGTAGCAACCCAAACAAGCCCAGATAATACATAGTTACACGATCAAAAACTCAATGAGCAGATTACGATGAATTCAGCGCAAAGCCCTTGCAGAGTAGACCGTAAAACGTACACATTACACAATCATCCTAGAATAGTAGCAGTTGCCTAGGTGATGGTGACGTAATAGTTAACTAGAAATAAAATAGAATTGATTAAGAAACCGGTCTCCCTCTGGCCACAGTTCAATTAACAACAAATGACCTATTAATATTGACATGTAGTTCGACTCAATTGACTTGACATCACTTTGGTAATGGGCAAACAATTGGTTTAGTTTAGATTCCCACCAGGTTAACTCGGTTTTTTTTTATTCAACGTCTTCCAAATTACAGGCAGGGTGTTTCAGATAAACTCAGACAGTTGCGTTTGAAATAACGATATTTTAAAGATCGGACTACTAATATTATAAATGCGAATGTTTGTGAGTATGAATGTATGTTCGATCCTCTTTCACGAAAAAACTACTGAACTAATCTTGATGAATTTGGCACAGAGGTAGATTGTAGCCTGGAATAACACATAGGATATTTTTTTTATCTTCACGCGGGCGATGCCGCAAGCGCCAGTTAGTACCATAAATAAATACTTCACGTCAGTCATTCAGAAAAAGAGCGAAGTGCCTCAGAAATACTCAGAATATGAAGCAAGAATGAAGTATCAAGTGCATGTAAATCCTTACTAATATTATAAAAGCGAAAGTGAGTTTGTTTGTTACCTCTTCACGCTTTAATGGCTACACCGATTTAGATGAATTTTGGTACAGAGATAGTTGAGAAACAGGAGACCGACATGGACTAATTTAAAAAAAAAGTGAACTGTGAGGGAGAAAGAGGGAAGAAAAGGGAAAACTTAGCATTGCTATTACAAATCAATAAGGCGCATGGGGAACTGTTTTACCCCGAATTTAACGCGAGCGAAGCAGCGGGCAAAAGCTAGTTAAAAAATAAAAACATTGTGTACACACAATTTAATCGAAACCGGTGTGACCTATAAGAATGTAAGTATCGTGTATATTTAAACTCGTTTGATCGGGTTTAAAACAAGTATGTTTAAACAGGGTTATTTGTCCATGAAAGGAACCTACCTTCATATTACTCATCACCAGACAAAAACATTGAGCATTTAACTAAATTTAAAATTTTGAGACGATGCTTCAGGGATCCGGCCTCAGCATTTACAGCAAATGTTGTGTTTAAAGTAAAATTAATGCTAAATTCGTTTGACGAATACATCTTCACTAGTAATTATGTTCTTTTCATCTCGCACATCAAAGGGTTATTTTATTCCCAGCGAATTTAGATCACCAGTTTTCTCTAGGTTATATTATTGCCTTTAGGAGATTTGGGAAAAATACAAGACCCACGTATAAATGCTTGTATTTGTATTTATGTAAATGCTTGTTTTGGTAAAACGTTAACTCATAAAATATTGACTTGCTTCCAATCTATACGGAGGAACGGGACCCATAATATGTTTTTGGGGTTACGTGCCTCAAAAGAATAAAAGGAACCCTTACAGGATTTCACTTTGTTGTTCATCTGTCTGACTAACTGGCAAGACCAGTATCTCGGGAAAGCGTGAAGCTATTGAGTTGAAACCATACACTGAAATCTGTGGTCCCTTAGAGCTAAGACAAAAAAATCAAAACTCTAAGTCTATGCAGTCAGAAGATATCGCTGTTTATGTTGCAAGTTTGTACGGAATAGAACCCCTTGGTAGTCAGTTGTTTTACATTTTCTGGGACCAGCATTATAGAAAAACAAACAAATTAGGGGCTTAGTAATAGAGGTCTGAGGTATAGGTAGCTAAGCATTGTTACACAATTTGCTAATTAGTAGAATAGGAAACCAGCTGCATAGATCGCTTAAACTGACATAACGGACAATATATCATAGACTACTGCATGTGTACTGGCAATTTTGATTTGCCCCCATTTGTAACTGTACATGTTTTTAAATATGTTATCCAAAAGCAAAAGACACCTGCGTTAACAGCCAGTGTTCAAAACGCGTAGGTAATCTAAACAAATTATCTTTCATGTGGCGTGTAGCTGTGTGAAGTTGGTCTGGCGTCTCTCACTCGGCGGGAGAGCAAGCGAATAGCGATGCAGTGGTATAAAGATATGTCGTCTATTTATATCAGACGAGTAATGCAGGCGTGCGGACGCATCACAGAGCAACTTGGCTTTTGTGTCTCTTGATTTTGAATGTTTTGTGTTATACCTGATGTTTATGCGACGGGACGCACAGATACTGCAGAAACATGCCAGTCATCGTATCTTTCCGCGCTATCTCTTCAAACTCACTCAAGTCATTGTCCGTTGCAATACGTCTGATAAGAGTATTCGGTTCGATAACTGGAGTGTTGTAAGGACTAACTTTGCTAATGAGATCGTATAGTTAATTACGAGTTCTTGTTATGTTTTGTATGAAGTTGCCAATTTCAATAACTGATTCCGCAACGTGTGAGCAAGGTATTTATAGGTGTGTTATAATTAGCGGGGCTACTTCACGCGCAGGCTGCTCTTTGGGTAAATAATATGGTAAACACAAGAAGGTTAAAAATAGGGTTCATGGATATTGATGAACGATAGAACGAACATAGATTAACTTTCGAACTTACTAAAAGGTTAACAGTTGCTTCAGTGAAGGAAACCATCGTGAGGAAACCAACATAAGACCTTAAAGATATTTCGACGGCATGTTATATTAAGTCCGAGGTCCATGGCGGCTTCTCTAAGACACCAGTTTTTCTCGTTCAAATTCATAGCTCTGATAAAACATTCTTCTGATTAGTCAGACAGCCTAAATAGTCCTTCCATGTCTTTAGTTTTTCCATTTTTAGAAACAACCATTCTAGCTACATCTACCTTATTCAATTATGTTTGTTTGTGATACTCATTTCTTGCCTTTATCTCCCTAGCTTAAGGAAGAGGAAGTGTTTTAGGCCTACTAGGCTACCCAGCTAGTATAGAATTCAAGTGCTTGCAAACTTTTTGTAGGCATTTTTACCAGAACTGGTTAGTTGAAACGCAAAACTGAACTGCGTTGTACTTTCTGCTACTGGTTTTTACTACGTTTTCAATTCAATATGATACTATTATTATACTACGTATACTAGTCATAATAAGGTTTGTATTTTGCCAAGGCATCGTAATTTACGTCAACCTCGTTATTTTTTACGATAGTACTCAACCCAAGTTGAAACTCCGATTCTTGGCTAAGCAAATATTTTGATACTAGCTTTCGCCCGCGACTTCGCCCGCGTTAAATTTGGGGTAATAAAGTTCCCCTTGCGCCTTATTGATTTGTAATAGCAACGCTAAGTTTTCCCTTTTCTTCCCTCTTTCTCCCTCACATCCCACTTTTTTTTAAGCCTATGTCCGTCTCCTGGTTCATCACAATCGGTTTAGCCATTAAAGCGTGAAGAGGTAACAAACAAACAAACAAACTCACTTGATTCGCTTTTATAATATTAGTAAGGATAAGGATTTCGTTTTAGAGAAGTAGTAATACCAGGAAGTGAAACTTTAACTTATGAATGACGCAAGTAATCAAGAACTTGTGTTCATTAACTATTTGATTACTGATTAACAATATGAATAAAATTATTCAATTTAATCCCTTAGGTATTTACTATTTATAGAATTTAAAAATTGGCCTTGTGACAGATGTTTTTATTCATTCGATGATTAAAATTAATTAACTGTCTTGACTATGTGTTATAATGATAAATTCCTCAAAGCGCTCCCGTTTTGAAACGCTCCCATCTAAGCGCTCCCAAAAGGAGCGCTTCGAGGAACGATTAAAAATATTAAAATTTATTTCCTCGAAGCACTCCCACGTTTAAAAATAGGGAAAAGTATGAAGTAAATGTCATGAATTATATCGATAATTTTTAAAAGCTCATGTGTGTGCATCATCGACATCGAAGTTGCTTAACCAAATTACGATATTGAGGGAAATAATATATTTTTGTTTTCGGCACCCTTATGTGTATACAAGGGCCAATGTTATTGTCATTTCTACCATTGACGTTAGCTATAGATTTTTTTTAGGAATGGCATCTCGCAGTTCAACAAAGGAGGTTGTCGTCTGCTTAACCGGGAAAATCCTGTGGGTGCCTAAAAATTAAGACCTCCAGCCAGGGTGAGCACGAGCACGAGCATGAGTACGAGCCTCGGTTTAGGGCGACGCTGAGGGACAGCAAGGGACAGGCTGGGTCTGAGTGATATTATTTATGGATTGGTATAAACTTACTGGCTCAGCAGCGCGGGCTGGCTCTTGCAAGGGACGGGTGGGGCAGTTACCGGGACGTTGCGATGGGCCTCGTCGGCGAGGACGAAATGACGGCGCGTTGCGTGTGAATTTGCGCAGAGTGCTAGTCTCCCTGCTGCTCTCCTGGAGCAGGGTTTTAGCATCGTCAGGAGTGACGAGGGAATGTCTAGGACGACGAATTTCACTTATTCGCGAGGGATCGTATCGAGCGGCCGATGCAATAAGGGGGTTGCGATGTTTTAACGCGGAGTCAAAAAAGCGCTTGGAAAGGTGCTTCATGAATTGAACGACGGTGGGGATTCTTAAGTTTAAGTGAAGACTATCGTTATGGGCTCCTGTGATTTTACGAAGGAATCGGTTTTGCAAGGTCTGTATCTTATGAAGGAAACGTGGGTTGGCGTGGGCGAACACGACACATGCGTGTGTCATGATGGGACGGATGACCGCGGTGTATAAACGCAATTTGCACTTAAGTGAAAATTTGCTTTTTGCCTGAATTAAAAAGTGAAACCTAAACCCATAGCAAAGGCAGCGCGCGAACGAGCTGCTTTGATATGTGCCGCGAAGGACAAGTAGCTGTCGAGAATGACACCTAAGAATTTGGCTTGCTTCTCCCAGGGAATAAGCTTGCCGTACATAGTGATCGGACTGGGGATCGGGGGATTAAAGCGCGGTTTGTTATAGTAAATAACCGCCTGAATTTTACCGGGATTCACCTCGATTCTCCATTTTCTGAACCAAGCGCCTAGGACGTCGGCTGAGGTCTGAAGGGTACGGGCAGCGGCCAGTTTAGTAAATGGCCGTGTCATCCGCGAACAGAGCTTTTTTACACTTGGGAATGTCGCTAGTGAACAGCGTGAAGACGAGGGGGGATAAGACGGAACCCTGAGGGACACCGGCCCTAATAGTATGAGGGGAAGAGAATGAGGTCCCTAAGCGATAACGGAAGGTGCGGTTCGACAAAAAGTCTCGTAAGATGAGCGTAAACGATAGACACCTCATTGCCTTATTTCTACGAAAAACTTCCGACAAAACATTGAGGTATGCGGGGAGGGGGGCAGTAATGGGAAACTTATTGGAGAAAAATCATAAGCTTTCTAAACAATAAAAAAATATGAATATGTACATATGTCAGCAGATTATATTCATCGATTTGGTGGACTAAAGGATTTACAATAAAACAAAAAAAAAATTACCAAACCCGTGCGAAGCCGGGACGGGCCGCTTGTATATTAAAACCATGTGTTCTACTTATTACCTAGTTATTATCGATAATTTCAGTTAGTATAGTCCCATCTCTATACGAAAGTTAATCATGGGAGCGCTTCGAGGAAATAAATTTTAATATTTTTAATCGTTCCTCAAAGCGCTCCTTTTAGGAGCGCTCTGAGGAACAAAACGGGAGCGCTTAGATGGGAGCGTTTCAAAACGGGAGCGCTTTGAGGAATACCTCGTTATAATTCTTGATATTATTATAGATGAACTAAAAGTATTGGCTAGACTGATATTATTTCACTATGCTATTGTATAATTACCTAAATTCTAGTACTTTTCGAACGTTAATCGTATTTAAGACATTCCCAAAACACAGGTTTTTTTACTTAAGGTATTTTATCTTGTATAATACTTGTTACGGCTAAGTCTTCTCGTGCTCAAAATAGATGAAACATAAAACTGTAGTAAAGCTGGCCGTATTAGGTCAAGATCCAAGAATCCAGTTTCATAAGACGCGTAGTGTAAAGAAAACACTGTTGTTCAAAGTTTAATAAAGTGGATTAAAGGGGGCTCAGTTGCTCCATTTTCGCTTATTGTTATGTTACTTTTCCATTCGGGTTTTTCATAAGCAACGAGACAATACTAACACAATCCCTTTTAATATTCACGAAGAAAGGATCTAACTTAGGATTCGGAAAAAAATACGGGACAAGTCAATGGAATAATTTATTTCCAAATAGGAATTCCTCCGTTCAAGTAAAATCCGAGACTCATAAAACCTTTCCAAGTATTTTTTTTTTCTTCATCCAAAAACTGATTGGGTCGAGTCAACACAGCCAGCGGTGCGTACGGACGGTGCATCGAACGCGGTGAGAGCGGGGTCGTTGAACCTCGCACCATGTGCATTTAGATTTGTACAATTTTGTATCTAATTGCAATTTTAGTGCTAATGATGACTCGGTTGGTCAGTCCATGTGGTATATTAGACACGAAACTGTGTCATTTGTATATTGCGTATGTTTTATAATGACCGCTCTGTCCATTTATTTTCTATTTGAAGGAAACTATACTTGATAACTTTTAAGAACAGTGTTATAATTGAGTATTTATTCTTTTAACTACTTATATATTTTTTATATGCTTGCAACTTTCGTCCGCTAATTTATTATAATATAAATCCCTAATCATTTTTCAGAAATTAAATAGCCTAATTTACTTCTTATACCTGTTATAAGCTTCCTGCCATTAAGTCCTGCCGTTTCGGAGATTAGCAGCCGGAACAAACCAACGGACGTTTTCTTTTTTAATTCCCGGACCTTTGTTTACTTGTTTATACAATATGTTTTTTTATTGGCATCTCGCACGTCAATTTGATTATCTTGATTTTATTGGTACTATTTGTAAATAGCATTTATTTACCCAATCTAGGTACGTCTACTTGTATTTTTTTCTAGTCTACGTCATTAAACTTAATTAGGAAGATGCAGCATGATCTTTGATTTAGATCATTTCCTTTCATTTCGATTTATGAGTGTCAGTTAAAGCGATTATATCTTCTTAGTTCGCAATTATGGAAACACCGTTTTAGTTTTTTTTTTTACTAGTATTTTTTTTACAGCAAAATCCTCTGGCTTAGTGATCTACATAAGTAGATACAAATAAATTAAACTGAAATGTCTTAGTATGTACTACTAGCTTTTGCCCGCGGCTTCGCTCGCGTTAAATTCGGCGTAACACAGTTCCCCTTGCGCCTTATTGATTTGTAATAGCAAAGCTAAGTTTCACCTTTTCTTCCCTCTTTCTCCCTCACATCCCACAAAAAAAATATTAGCCTATGTCCGTCTCCTGGTTGCCAACTATCTCTGTACCAAAAATCATCAAAATCGGTTTAGCCATTAAAGCGTGAAGAGGTAACAAACAAACAAACTCACTTTCGGTTTTATAAATTAGTAAGGATGTACCTACAATCATTTTTTTGTCTGGCTGTCCGTTGATTTCACAGACAGGAATTTTACAAGTACTTAGATAGTTGCTGTTTTAGGGTGTGGTGCTAAATTTTAATAGATTAATATATTGTGGCAAAATAACTACTTTGTACTTACTTTACTATCTGTAATCTTTATTTAATGTTGCTTTAAAATGCTAAAGGTCAATAATTACAAAAGCAAATTACATAGAAACGTGCTCTGGTTTTTTTTAGTATTTTACCTTGGCCCTGTGGGTGCTTGCTTTTATTTTGTAGGGTCTAGTTGTGCAATTTGAAATTGAACCTGGACAAATTAAATACGACAATGCCAATTGTCTTTTTTCCGACTTTGCACGAATGTTGCCAGTATATGACTATGTTTTACAATGATTGTAGTCTTCCGTCTTTTGAATCAAACCAAATAGAAGAATTTGATGTTATGGAACAAAAAACACCTTCGTATTGTTATTACTTAAAGTAAATGCTCAAGGTGTCCTTAAGTTGTAATTATAATGTACATAGATACTTGTAATGCAACGAGTATGTGTGACATACACGCAATATTGTCGTGCCTCTCAGAATCAGTTTACAGCGAAAACGAACTTTCAAGTTTGATATCTACCTATCTGTAATTCTATAGACACACAAAAGAAATAGGTAGGTAGCTAGGGTCATTTCGCCTGTTTGCGTCCATTTAGTGCAGTTGCCAAGTTTGAAGGAGAAAATAAAAATGTCCCAGCACTAGTTTCAATGAAAAAATCAACGTAATGTGTTCATTATATAGTCTATTTTAAGATTAGCTTTCAGTTTTGTTCGAAACTCCTTGTGTTTTTATTTAAAATAGACAAATTCCAAAATTAGGCTTTTTACCCACTTTGCGTCCACAAAATCCAAATTGCGTCCACCAGTGGACCATTTGGCGTCCACCAGCTTAATGAAGGAATATAGGGGTGATATTATTAATACAATTTGAAGAAAGACTGGATTTTAACAATTTATTTATTTAAGATTAAAGTTATAATAAATCAACATTAATTAGCATTATAAAAATACAATAAAAAACATGTTTATTCTTCTCAACTCTCACTAGTAATAATTGAATTTTAAACTCACAGTCTTAATCAAAACTGTACTATACATTTTAAATTATTAAAAAAATATAAATAAAATATATTTATGCTATCATTTGTATTAAATGAAAAAATGGACGCAATTTGCTATTCGATATTATCCCTGTAGGTCTAGTTTGCGTCCACGTGTAATCGATTAAATCGATATTGTCTATCTTTTACTACAATCATAATAATGTGGACGCAAATTGGTTATTACAATTGCACACTATAAGTGTTAAAATAAACCAAAATCCAATTTCTCTTTCATATTTTAATCACATAAAAATAAACAACTAAAGAAAACATAATTAGACGAGTTCGCGTCCACTGCGGACGCAAAGTGCACGTTTTATAAATTCGGTGTTGTAATTCGCGTCCACCTTATTTTAACTGTTAACTTTAAAAAAAACAAACAAATTAATAATTCACAGTATTCGTTTTTTCATTATTAATGTCTAGACACAGCTATGTTTTGTAAAAATCACATAAAATAATAAAATACTTACCGTTAAACGCACCGCTGCACACTATTTTTTTATCTACATCCCGTGGGTCCGCACTCTGCCGTTGAACAACCGTGACAAAATATTTTTTCTAGACAGGATTAGCGGGGCGGGTGGAACTTTTGTCTATATGTGCATATCTCTTATACGTTGAGGTATTAGCGGTCATTTTTTTCCATATTATTATTGTGTGATTATACTTATTTTCGAGCATTTTCAAAGGGAGATCCGTAAAATGGACGCGAACCGGGCGATGGACGCGAAAGGGCGAACTTACCCTATATCATGTAAAATATTTATTTATAATTGATCAAAGACAACTACACTGCTAATGTGCCAGTATTATGTAGGTATGAATAGGTACAAGATCTATAATTGAAGTTACACATAATGAAGGTGGGCTTACCTACCCGCGGGTCCTTAGAAGAACAACTAATTAATCTGACCAGGCACCTAATACAGAAGTAAACCTTTCTTATCATATAGATAGTATAATGTTTTACATAGGTATATATATGTATAAAGTACATAATGTAGGCAGGTATATAAGGGCCGCGATATTCCAGGGTTTACTAGTCCCAGGCCCTTCCCAACTGCCCGTGGCTCGGGAGCCGGAGCCCTTTCTTGCTCCCCGCCCCCTCTGCACCCCCGCGCTTGTAGGACGAAATGTAGCTACTATAGGTAGGTATACAGTTAGGCGTATAACACCTACTGCGGTAAGTACCTAGTCGTTATGTAGGTATTTCGTTTTAAACATCAATGCACTTGTCAACTCTGAAGGTCATGTGAAAATTATAGAATCAAACAGCAATCACAGTAAAATAATAAATTTTCTTGGCATTGATTCGCGTTTTACGACATTGATAACATCTTCTGAAGTTGGCTATGAAAAGCAATGAGATTATGGAAACTAGCCAATGAAGTAGGTACCTTATATACTTAGTTCGTCAACTATAGTATAGTAAGGTACTAACTTACAGCTCGAAAAACCGCGCGTCGGGCCGGTTAGTTTGAACCGCGTACTTAGTTCCCAGACAGAACTGCGAAATTCGCAAAAATGTGAATGAAACTCTTAATTATTTTAATTGAATATTCCATTAAACATTAGGTTTTACCTGAAGCTCCTTATTCTTGTTATCTTTGAGCGATGCTGCTCTGATAACACCAGCTTTCCATCCCCATTCGGAAACTTTATTCACGTTAATTTTTGTCACACCACTCACAGCGAGAAATCGTTTGCCAACTAAATCTTCACGGTACTTATAAGCCATAACGAACTACACAATCACATTATTCACATTAAAACTACACAAACGTCAAGAAACTCAGCGTTATACACACTACACGTCACACTCTTCGTCGAGCGAAGGGAAACTACGTGGAAAACACAAGAAACGTTTCTGCGGAACGTATTTGTTACGCGACTAAGTTCAAAAACAGCCTCGCTCAACTAGGTAGCGACGGTAATCCGGACTTTCACAACTGGCGGTGTTATGAAGAAACTTGTTATGAACCTGCCAAGGCAAAATGATCGCACGGTTTTACAAACACACGTCGATATGCTGAGCTCCTGAAATTGTTCGCATTATAAGCTCATTTTACCGTAGAATTTACGTAATAGTTCAGAAGAATACCGATAGAGGGAGGAAAGTTCAATATTTCTTTTACTATTTCTATGAAAAACTTTTCACGAAACAAATACTCAACATATGATTTGAATTTGATTTGAGAGTTTTATAGTAAACTAGCTTTCGCCCGCGGTTTCGCTCGCGTTAAATTCGGTTTAACACACCAAGCAGACTTGCAGTTTTTGCTCCTGCGCCTGATTGATTTGTAATAGCAACGCTAAGTTTTCCCTTTTCTTCCCTCGTTCTCCCTCATATCCCACTTTTTTAAAAATAAAAATTATGCCTATGTCCGTCTCCTGGTTCCCAACTATCTATGTACCAAAATTCATCAAAATCGGTTCAGCCATTAAAGCGTGAAGAGGTAACAAACAAACTCAATTTCGCTTTTATCATAGTAGATAGTAAGGATATCTTGAACTCAGAACTTGCAAGCGCGACATGATTTACCAATGACTGTTTGAAAAGAAATAATTGTAACGTTTGTAAAATAAAATTTAGAAAATAAACAAATAAAGATAATTAAGAAATAAAGATCTTGCACATTTAAAATAGCGTCGAAATTTAAAAAGTTTACTTTTAAAATAAACCTAACAGATGGCGCTAAAACAAAGAACTTGTTCATGAAATAAAAAAAAATATCTTTTTCCCTTGTAAATCTTACACAATAAATCAAGACAAATTGTGTTCAACACGTGTCACTCTTATTATAAAAAATAAATATGCGTAAATCCCAAATTTTGTCCTTTGGACCATTCTCTCTCGAAGCCATATTGATTTGTGCGGTCACGTGATCAAAACAACTGTCAATTCAATATCATCATGGCGTATTAGACTTATCAACGGGCGGTTGTGTTTTGCTATGTTTTTTGTATTGTGATTATTTGAGTGAATTTTTCATATGTGATTATTAATATGATATCATCGATAATCTCTCGACTGGTCATGTAAGTTTATATTTCACTTCCTCCTTGTCGTACCAACATCGAAGAAAATAATTTTTGTCAACTCCTTTGTTTGAAAAATTAAAAAAATATTAATTATTATTTCCTGTTGATGCTCGCTGCTAAATAATTAGATTTCCATGCTTCTGGTGATTGAATATATCTATTGCAACATAATAGGAAGATGTTTTTCAGATGATCTTGTCAATTAAGTCGTCACCGAGCATATTGCTTGTATTTTTTCCTAATCTTATTCTTTTATTTGCCCTTAATGTACACACGGCGACAGATCAACCTATACAAAACCAGTTTATGCTGCTCTCTCAACAACGGATCGTACACCATGAATTTCAAGAACAATGAGAGATCCGCATAAACTGGTTTTGTATAGGTTGATCTGTCGCCGTGTGTACTAGCGGTGAACAGATGCTAACTAGTCTCTCGTTTAGATTATCGCTATCACTTATACATTTTTATTACCTAATTGTTGTAGCACTTCTATTTAAGCACCAGGTTGGGCCACACTTAATTTATCGAATTTTCATGCCATTGCAATAGTCTTTAATTTAACTCAACGTTATCTTGATTTTTGACGAAGTGTTCTTTTAGAGGTTAATTTATTGGTATTTTAGGTTAATATGTTGGTGTTATTTTTCAAACCCAAAGATGACCTTCCTACTTGACCCACACTTATGTTTAATATAGATCCATTGATTAACTGCACTTCTGTTTTTATTATAAAATAGCACAAGAATGTTACAGATATGTCTGATTAGTTTAACACAATAAGTACTTAATTTTTATCAAATTCCATTAGTCTGTCGGTGTAAATGTAAATCTAGAGTTTAAATTCATTAACTGTGCTATAAATAAAATGCAAAATAAAAATCTTTGTTACTATAAATGTAAATTGTATGTTTAGTAAAAACTGGCTTGCTTGTAATATTGATAATAAAACATCTGTCAATATGTATGATTGAGAAACGCTCTGCTCTGTAAATGTACCAACTTAATGCAACATAAACATTGACTGAAATTTGCTGCATAGAGCCAGTTATATCTAATTGTTGACAGCGTACACCATACCTACATTGGCCTATGCTCTGGAGTATATATAAATATGCTATAGTAGTCCAAGCATTTTTATAAATGGGTATTCTCAAGTATCTTGCTTCCGTAATTATTGGCATAATCCAAGTAAAGCCATAATTGTAGGTTCTGAAAGCGAAAGAAGTCATTAAAACATTGCACTGTGTTGCATAACCCAACCAAATTCTAAAACAATATTAAGTTTTACTTTCTATAAAATATTATCATAAATTCACTACTTGAATTGCAAGTAATGTGATTTCTTTTTACATATTTGAAACTGGCTTTGTACTTGTGGCTGTTAGAAATTGTAATTAATTCACATTAATTATCAAGCCAGTCATACAGTTTCCATTATTTATTTTGAGACTGTATTAGTCCTGTTGGGTTTGCAAGTTGTTCTGAAAAGATACTGCAGTCCAAGAACACACAGGTCTTAGAAATAAGTAACATGGATGAGTCTGTCACTCCCTCCCACTCCGTCCAGAGCGGGAGATGTTATAATTTTTTACTATCAGAAAAAAAAAGTGTTAGTGAGTTTGTGTCAATGTTTAACAACATGATAATAGAACATTTGTTTTTCTTAGTCATTTTTTGGCTTTCCATTCATATTTTCTATTTAGTAGTTAAGGCCACAGACCTATTAATTATTTTAAATTCCATCCTTACTACTTTACACAGTACAATTACTGCATATTCAGATCATTGTTCTGAAACCCTGCACAGAGAATTGATGCACGTGATAAAAAAACAGCTGTCCCTTACAGAAGAGCAATACATGTGTGGTCAAATTTATGGAAAAAGCATTTATTTTTAAAATGAAGTACTATTAAATATTATTTTTTTAGTGGTAGATTATAATGGTAACCATTTGTGCCTTGATGTCCCTTTTACCCTGTATTTCCTGGAGTTTAATAATTTTTTTTTTTAAATATAGAATTAACAATCCTTTAAAACTCCAAAAATAATACTTATTGTTCTCATTAAATTATGTAATTATTTAGTTCTTGTCACTGGTTTCATGCATTATTGTTGTTCATCAGTTCAAGCTAGCTGAGAGAATAGTTCAATATTGGCAGTGATCCAAATATCTTGTTTTTGGGAGAGCCAGCCGTCCTAAAATTTGGCAACATTTTAGACTTATGTACGCTTTTTATCATTCTTTTCACCTTCAGATGTAAACTAGCTTTCATGAGGAATAGTTGTATTATTACTGGATTATATTCCAAAACCAACAATCCCCAGTTTTGTTGTGATATTTTAAGATATAAGTTAATCTGATTTGAATGTCAGTGGAAATACTTATGTAAGTGAATATGTGGTGATTCATGAAACAAAGAAAAGTTTAGCTTCGTTGCGGAATTCGTCACTTGGGTATCGGAGTGCACTGCCGGGTGCTATTTTCGGCTAAGCTCGGGCGTTCGCCTCTGGTGCAGCGAGGAGAAGGTTTAGTCTGTGGCGCTCACGGCTTGCGTCCGCGTCGCTGTTCTATGCAACAAGTGAAGTGCGTTGACACCTAACTGTAGAGTGATTCATTTATCGACATTCGGTCTTCGCGAAGTTATTAGTGTCTGTTCCGAGTGCGTTCAATTTGTTCGCCCAGTCAGAAGGTCGTACACCTTGACTGCGCCACATTATGTGCTTATTAAGAGCGCTTGTCTTGCCTTATTAGGGACAGCCTCGGCTGAATTACGTGTACCTTTACCCAGTTTCGCTGGTGACATATTTTTGTATAATTTTTAAATGTCTTCGCGAACGAAACTTGACATAAGAATAACTATTTATTACGAGAATCATGTAGTTGTGATTTATATTTAACTAACGGTATGTAAATGCTATATTAACTTTAATGTAAGTTCCTATAAATATATAATGAGCTGTACCCTGTGTTTATTTTCGAATGCCTGGCGACGTGTTTGAAATCTAATACTGCACACTCATAGTAACACAAGAGAGCACAAAATCCTTCAGCTGCAGGATAATGTTCCCTTTCCTATTTAGTAACCTGTCTCAAGTACCGTGAAGTTAATTACGTAAGTTAACATCCATATGTACTGGATAGTTGAAGCGTGTGTGTATAACTGGGTTACTCTCCTAAAATAACTGTGGCATAATTTTGTGACTAGCGCAGTGAGGCAATAAAATTGTACTTATTCCTAATTATTAATCAGCCAACTCCGCTTTGATTTGAAACTATACAAATTATACTAGATAGCGTTTATTTGTCAGTCCGGTAGATAGTAGGTACTACATAACACGATGTCACATGTAAATAAAAATGTCAGAATTCGTTCGATGCTACTATTTTTTACATTACAGGAAATGTGCTTATTGTACCATAATCATTTGTAAAAAACAGTTAACAGTTGTTCTATTGTCATTTATCAGATTTGAACCAAAACAAAACAAGGTTTCAAACCAATTGTAGGTCTGAAATTAATTTTTCTAGTAGACGAACTTGAAGTTCTTATTCCGCTGTTCTTGTTTAATGCAAAATGTATTAGTATCCAAACAAAGCATTTGTGTAGCAATAACCGAACTTGGACTGAGGAGTGTTTTCAACAAACGCCTAAGTCATTTAAAATTGTAATGAACCGATGGCACGCTTGACCAATTCTTGCAATACACAGGAAGTTTACATATTACTAAGGCCGTGTACTCAAACTTGTGTTTAATATGAATTGGTAAGATTCGAATGCATTACAACAAGATTTATATTGTGAGATCGCATTGATGACGTAGAGCGACGTGAACTGCGCATAAAGATCTAAACGCTCCGTATGTTTGTCTAAACAACGAATGCTCCAAATGACGGTTTACGTATTTGTTTATAATGGAAATGGGGATAAAGCTAAAATTAAAAATGGGTTAATTTAGGTCACATTTCCGATGGCATTTTGGACTTTCGTATAAGTAACTAGCTGTCAAGCGCGGTTTCACCCGCGTCTTTAATTGCTGCCTTTGTTATTCCTGATAATGTAGCTTCCTGTTAATGAAAAAATGGTTAAAATCGGACCAGTAGTTTTCGAGCCTATTCGATACGAACAAAAAAAGAAAATCCTCTATTTAATATAATCCTACTAATATTATAAATGTTTGTGAGGATGTATGGATGGTTGTTACTCTTTCACGTCAAAACGGTTGAACGGATCTTGATTAAGTTTGGCACAGAGGTAGATCATAGTCTGGAATAACACATAGGATCTTTTTTTTAAATTTCATTTTTTTGCGATATCACGCAGGCTGAGCCGCGGGGCCAAGCTAGTCCTTACTATCCTTACTAATATTATAAAAGCGAAAGTGAGTTTGTTTGTTTGTTTGTTACCTCTTCACGCTTTAATGGCTGAACCGATTTGGATGAATTTTGGTACAGAGATAGTTGGGAACCATGAGACGGACATAGGCTAATATATTTAAAAAAAAAGTGGGATGTGAGGGAGAAAGAGGGAAGAGAAGGGAAAACTTAGCATTGCTATTACAAATCAATAACGCGCAAGGGGAACTGTGTTACCCCAAATTTAACGCGGGCGAAGCCGCGGGCGAAAGCTAGTTAATAATACATTAGTGTAGATACAAACTTGCAGAGCAATTTAAATCAGAATAAGTGCACAAATAACATGTGCACATTATCAGCATTGATCGGAAGTCTGCCTAAGTGCAATTACAACTCTACAAATTGCTCCAATAATTATTTAAAAAAAACTCCGAATCGAAGAATTAAATAGTTTTTAAAGATACAAAAAGCACACCCGTTATTGAATACGCCTAATCATAAACCACGCTGGACACGCTCAACTGACTGTTACGTCGACCTTGAAGAACGATGCGCACGATTCGATGCACACACTCCTTATTTAGTCCACCAATGGCTGTAGTCGTCCGTATAGAAAGGATCAAGCGGTTTCATTATCGATATAACAGGATGCATTCCAATAAAACGTGATTTGAACATGGAAGCTAGTAACCGGTTTCGATAAGTAACCCATAGGCCTATTCAAAAAAACTTGTTTCGTGTTACATTGATAAAAAAAATAGTAGAAAGTTCCTCTATGTAAATTTTGCTCTATGTTTACGTTTAGTGTACCGTCAAAATTATAATCTGACTAAGTGTGCACAACAAAGAAGTTCGACAAAGTTTATGATTCATAATAACTCGTTATAAGAATAGATAACCTTTCAAATAAAACCCACAAGGGTATAATTTGTTCTGCGATGCACAACACAATGAAGTAACGAGCATATGAATTAGCCTTGCAATCTCGACGTAGGGTTGCTAAATGTTGATATTACTGTAGTTCTTATAATCAATAGTAATAGAATCTCGATTATTGCATGCTCGTTTACGGCGTACTGCCAACCCTGAAGCTGAAATTCAACTGAACAAAGGTTTCTAACATCGCGTGAGATGATCGGATGCACCACTCTGTATTAGAGGTTCTTGACCTATATGCGTGGCGTATATTTTTATAACCAATCATTTTCTTCACGACTTGTTGAGCTCGGGATTTATGAGAGCTACTCGATACTCTTACGGGAAATATTTAAAATTCATACTTACGAACGTTTATTTAAATTCCATTCCGCTATAAAAGGCCTAAACGCATTCACGATAAAGTCGAAAGCTTAATAAAGTTATTAAACCTACACACTTCAAAGTTTAAAGATTTATTCCACGGTTTCGGTATTCAGCGATAACGATTTCGTTAGGTTAAGGCGGGCCTTTCCGAAAAAACGTTGTTTTCTTTTGTGTTATATTCGTTGAAATAAGGTATTAAAAATTTTGAAAAAAACATATTACATAGTTCACACTACGACCTATATATTTCTGCCATCCGATACACGATTACTTGCACTTTATTGCATCCAATTAAATCGCAAAGACAAGGCTAAATCGTGATCTAAATATCATTTCATTCGATTAATATTAGGTTTTGAAAAATAAAACTTATACCATAAAAAAGATCGTAAAAAATGTGATGAAAATCTCCCACCATAATGTGAAATAAGAAAACATCCCTACTCCTAATTTCAAATTCCGAGTATTTTCATCTATTCATGCGCTCGCGCGGGCTATTTAGTCCCGAGCGGAACGCGTTGGAGGTCGGACGTGTGCCAATTTTTGCGAACGCGGTACCCCGCTCAGTTCTGTTACGAAAAAAGAATACCTACTTGTTTACAGTTGATTCTAAGGTAATTGATAGAATGTTGTATGATGTTGCCGTGTCTACGCAAAATAGATTTACAAACCTGAAATTTGCATCTAAAATATTTGAATTTATTCCTTAGATTTATAAATGTAATCAAAGAAGTCAAAAATGCAAAAAACTATAAAGTTTTATTTTCTTGCGGAATAGATTTACCATCGGCATCAATTGTGAAAAATAGTCGAATTTGAACCTTATGTTAGAGTAAATGAAGCCCACACTCGCGGAAATGTTAAAATGGTTTACTGTTTTCAAATAACGTCAATGAGTTCAGTCCGCTCTGTGCCGCTGCGTTAGTGTTATTTAGTCTTAGCCTAGGTACTAATATGTTCATTTTCCACATATCTTACTCCCAACTTGAAGTCCGAATTAGCTCCTAAATAAAAACGTGGTAGGTGAATATTCAATAGTGCAATAATAAATTAGTCATTCATTTAGAAATAAAATAAGTATCATTCATTACGTATGGGTACCTACCAACAACTCCACATCACAACAAATAGAAATTTGATGGTGTAGGTATGCAACGTTTGTGTAGTCTATTCCGCACACAGTATCGTACCACAGTGTAGAAATGTGACAGTATACCTACATGTACATTTTCTACACTCGAGATTACTTACTATTATTGCATGTTTATGTATGGGTTGTGCCAAAAATAAAAGTTTTTTTAATTTCATTTGTTACTTACTTTTTACTTTTATTTGTAACTACACACATCAAAAAAGTCTTAGGAACACATACAAACAATTTTACAATGTTTTTTCGTATTTAATCCATAGTATTTCTTATAAAAAATTTATTATTTTTAATGCTTTTTTAAAATTAAACAACCATTGTTTTTTTCAATCCTTACTAATATTAAAAAAGTGAAAGTGAGTTTGTTTGTTACGTCTTCACGCCTACATGGCTAAACCGATTTTGATGAATTTTGTTACAGAGATAGTTCGGACCCCGGAGACGGACATATAAAAAAGTGAGGAATGAGGGAATAAAAGGGAAAATTAGTTTTGCTATTACAATAAATAAGGCGCTAGGGCAAAAACTATAAGTAGCAGGTACCTGCAAATCAGGAAAGAGGAACTAAACGCCGAATTAAACGCGAGTGAAGCCGCGGGCAAAAACTAGTTAACTATAGTTTTTACGAGTAAGTTCTGTAAGTACGTAGTACAAAGTAAGGTCCCTAATCAACTAAACAAACTGAAATTAAAATGTTTGTACAAAAATTGCATACTTAAATTAATATACCTCCTTTGTTATTGAGAACTTGCTGGCACCGATTATTCATAGAATCGATGAAACTGTTAATGTCATCCTGCGGCAATTGCTCCCAATGAAATTTTAGTAAGTCTATCAGTTGTTGGGTAGTTCTCACTCCATCCAAGTTCTTTAAAACACGTCTCTGGAGCATGCATGCTCGATAGGGTAGAGGTCTGGCGATTGTGCAGGCCAAGGCAATACCAGGAAGTTTTCCCTTGCCAAGTATTCCCGTGTGTACAAACCTGTATGCGAACATGCATTCTCATGCATCAACGTGATATTGAAACCAAGCGTTTGTGCGAATGGATGGACATAAGGCCTTAGAACATCCTCAACGTAATTTACAGCGTTCTTGTTACCATTTACAAAAACGAGCTCAGTTGGTCAGTTCTTCATAATACCCGACCATACCATAACTGTTGAGCCTTTCAGTTTTTCCAGGACGACGATACACTCTTACCCTTCTAATATCAGACTTGAACCCAAATTGAGACTCATCGCAAATATAAATTTTATCCCATTGTTCCCGGGTTCATGTAATGTGTTCCTTACACCATTCATTTCGACGAGCGCGATTCCCGTGACGTAACGGTGGGCACCTAATTGGCCGTCATATTCATGCAGTCGATTTCGCACAGTTTGGCAGCTAACAACAACATCATTTGAATTTTGTAGCCTTAAAGACGGGCGACTAACATTGGCTGGCAAGACGCAGTCAGATGTATGTATCGATCTCCCGTGTTAGTGTAACGCTGATGAACATGGCAAATAACGCTTCTCTTGACACTGAAATACCGAGATACCTGAGATTGACTTCTTCCCGCTTGCGACATACCTACAGCTGTTTGCATTTTATCTGCATTCAAATGACGTCGCTCCATGACGTAAAAAATGACTTAAATCCAAATTTGTTCAAAACTTTTTTCAAATTATTGTTTAATTCATAAAATTGATACAGAATACTAAATATTAATAAGCAAAATATAATATATAAATGATAGGTACTCGAATTTTTTTACAATCAGCCAGTAAGTATGTCCTCTAGATCAAAAAAGTTTACATAGGTATAAGCTACTTGGTAAGAAATGGTATAATAATTGAATAATAATTTGAAATAGTACCTATGTGTTGCTTACACTTTTTAATGTGTGTATTTAAATAAATAAATAAATATCTTGGGACAACTCACACACGGCTATCTGATCCCAAGCTAAGCAGCGCTTGTGTTATGGTAACCAGACAACTGATATACATACTTATATAATTTATAAATACATACATATTATAGATAAATCACACCCAGACACAGAACAAACAATCATGCTCATCACACAAAGTTTGTCCTGGGTGGGAATCGAACCCACGACCAACAGGCCCGTCAAATTATTTATTATTTATTTACTTTTATTTTTAACTTTTTACTTTCATTGTTACTTTTATTTGTAACTTTTTAACTTTTATAAGCATAACTATTAGATTACAAAACAACAAAAAAACTTATTTTTATTTATTAACAACCCACTCTTAATATTATTATGTTTTACACAAAATAAACATAAATGGGTACCTCACTCGACTTAATGGAAAATCGCGCTTGTAGTTTTGAATCAGTCCCGAATTCATGATCTGAGTGGCAGCCCGGTTATCTATAACCTTAAAAATACTTTCCAGAAAAATAAAATTCTACATGCCAACTCAAGTTGAGTTACTGCATTACTTTACTCTGTGACGAAACTTGGTAGCTACGCAAGGTCACGAACTCAAAACCGATGCGCTTAGCGCGCGCGTTTCCCGCGCATCGTAGTTCCTTACGTGTCGCTACTCCTTGCGGGGGCTGGGGTAAGCCATAAATACCTACGATGCTCGGGTTAACCCCGCCTTAAGCGATTTTTACAGATGATTGAATGAAACGCATCATTTGTTAGCGCATTTTTATTATTTTTTTTCGGGTGGGAAATCATCCTATGACTTCCCCCGCTCTGGGCGGAGCATGTCAGACTTGTACTGACTAAAACCCACCCATGTTCCTTCTATTGCCCTTTACGTTCCGAGGCCGCGGTATCTCTTTCGAACAACCCGCAACCCCGGCAGGCGGAGGCCCTGGCAAGCCCCTCTGCTTTGCTGACTCTCTTTGAGGCGCGCGTGAAATACGAATGCTCCGTCGACACGGCCTGTCGTCAATAGACGGACAGACGGTGAGCTACCTATTGCTCACCGTCCACAGGCCCGCATCTACGGTAGCCGGGAGTCGTCTCGCGGCGCCCGGCGCCCTGGGCGTCTCCCGCGGCGGCTGGGTTGGCCTGATGTTCTCTCCCTCAAACGCCCGGCCTCCTCCTTTGCTAGCATTACTGCTTCGCAGAAGGAGGTGACCGCTTCCCATTCCCTCTCGCTCCGGACCATAGCCTGAACCAGGGCCGGACGCGATCGATCGTCACAATGGTGACACCCGGGCGTTTCCTCCCGCCTGATGATGTGCAGGAATCTCCCGAAACTTCCGTGTCCGGTGAGGACCTGCGTCAGGCGGTAGGTAAGGACGCCATGACGCCTCTCCAGCCACTCCTCAAAGAGGGGACTTACCGCCACTATTGTGTCTGTCCGCTGAGCGGCAATCTGCCGCGGCAACGCGTTTTCCCCCCGGTGGCGGTGTAGTGCCTCCGCGCGCGACTCAAACCGGCGCGCGAGGACTATCGCCTCCAGATCCCACGGTGGCAATCCGGCAAGGAGGCTCGCTGCCTCGTCGGAGCGCATTAGTTGAATTTGTGTAATTATTTCTAGTAATTGTCTCGACTTCGATTTTATTCATCCGTAGTAACTTCAGAAACAACTGTTGATCTAGAAAAAAAACTTGAGTTTTATATAAACACGTTGCTTTCATGGCATTAAAGCTGACACCCCCAACTTTAAGAGCAATAAAAGGGTAAAGGTCACATCTCTTAATACATAATTAATGCGCCTCAGTTTCGTAGACTACGTAGAACATGTCCAATTTATATTATCCTTTAAAATAGGTACATTTCTAGGCCATTTTGCAGTCCTACCGCAGCTGATAGATGGATGGTTATCGAATTTGGGAAGATTAGGTTCTCCACTAAGCATTTATCCAATATCCATTACGCCTCCGAGGTCTTAGTGAAGTGAGAACCTAACCGAGTAATATGACCTTTTACACATTTATCAGCACGTTGGCCTTTGCTGTTCCCAACCCACGTAAGGGCATGATCAAAAAGTATTATAGTACACGGGCTTTGGCAACGGCTACCGATTTAGCCCAAATGGGTCGAGTTTCTCGCCTATTTATTTTAGGACGTTATTAAGGAGTTGTGAAACTTCACCATGTGCGTGCACGTTCGTTTCGCACGCATGATGATCTAGTTTTATCCACATTTAGTGTTCCACTTCGCCTGATACGAAACAGATACATTCCGTGTACATTTCCGATTTTGAAATAATACATACGTTGCAGACAGGGTTGTTACTGTGTTCACATTTCTTAAAGCCTGCTAGTGAACCGTAGCTTCAAAATAAAGTAATCTGCGGAAGACAAGACAACACTCTTGTTAACACACCTATAAAAAATAAAAATAAAAAAATATCAAAATAATTTATATTTTTCTAATTTACCATTTTTAATCGTTATTTCATAAATTTTTTCATTGTCTCATGTATTTGTTTCTTTTGCAAAGTGTATAATTTGTAATTACAACTTTTTTTCTATGATTCTGCAAGTGCTGTGCACTTCTGTAAGTGACGAACTCACTATAGTCTCATTGTTTGTGATGTTGTAGCTTTGTGATATGTAAGTGAGTAAGTCGTTGATGTGCCTTAATAAATAAATAAAGAAACAGAAAAATTGCAAGTATAATTTACGAGAATATTTTACATAATGATTTATGATTGATTCCTTATTTGTAACATAGCTTATTGTCTCCCTCAGGTGGGTGTAGTTTATGAAGAATGACATCATACAGTTTTCGTATAAGGATGGTCATTGTTGAACTGAAATTGAGAAATTTGCATTACGTTTTTGTCGGTACATGAATGAGTACATGGAAGGAAAGCGTAAGATATGCGTTAGTCATCAAAAAACCTTGTCAAAAATCCATTACCCACCAAAACAGGCAATTTGTTTTCTGCTAAGCGATACGGAAATTTATCTAATCTAATTCTTAATAGGTGCTTAATGTATTGGGGGTATCACGTTTTGCGGTTTATAACTAAGGCGTGCATGATAATTGATAAGGAATAGAAAACAATACAAAGATGATAAATAAACGAAAACAAACGTATCATTGTTTGGGATGGTACAAAACACAATACTGATATTGTTTTAGAACAAACCTAGACACACCCACAGGTAATCTATTTACGTAGTTATATGTCTTGCAACAGAGCGGTGCAATTGTGTGTATTTTTAAAGTCGTCCAGTATAATAGGAATCCTTATATCTAATCTGACTAAGCAATACAACGTTCGGGGTGGCTCATATTAAACTGGCTAAAACTCCTAACTGTCTTCCATTTATTATTCATCTGTATAGTCTACTCCTGCATTATTGGCTTCCGTCGTGCTGTCTTTGACAGCCTGGAAATGGCTTGTGTTACGTCATAACTGCGTTGCGTAGTTCATATATCATTATCATTAGGAATAAGCTCCAGAACTATTGATAGAAAATAATTTCACTAGAACTATCGGTGCCTATTTTCTGTAAGCACTAACTCGTTAAAATTTCACGCATTCATGCACTTAATCGGATAGTGAGCAAGTAGTATACCGCATGATGAAAAATGTTAAAATATTTGAACGACCAAATGCCGAACTGTCGACAAGCGAAGCAAACTTTTAATATCGAATCATTAACTACTGGTCATATTTATTTAACACTTAGTATCGACCACAGTACATCTAACCTTTGCAAAACACCCACGCGGTCTGTAGGTACCGTTTACCAATCACAAGATTCTAATAATTACCAAGTAAAAACAACCAATTTTATTCCCCAACGAAGTTAGCTAACCCAACAATTAATTTCCAGTTAGGCGTTAATAGTCAAATAAAATTGAGAACCTAATTACTACTTGAAGGTCGTCTTTGTATACCTTTTGTGACTATTACCTTTCAACCTAAACACCAGTCCACGGCCTTACTGTGCACCGAGCACAGTTGTATTGATTTACAAAGTAGTCAACAGTTCGCCAATCACGCCGAGATAGATCTTTATTCAATCAGTCTCTGCGATTCATCTAGAGCGTGCGTCTTAAATATTAATGTGCAGTGCACTCGAACAGACACTATAAAACCATAGATAAACAGTGAATACACATGCGTTGCTAGAAAACAAATGACGTTGACACCGTATCCATGGCGGTGGGTCGCGCGACCGGTAACCGTGACGACAGCCCTCGCCTGCCGCCGCTGAGCCTCGGACTGTCCAGCGTCCGATTCATTGTCAACAAGCTCGAGGCGGAATACACTCGTGTCACTGCGGCTGACACATTTGAATCCTGCAAAGACCTCGTGCAATACCACCCGGACATCGACGAGGGTTACGGCGATTACGATGACTCCCCTCTCGGTCAACCGAGAGGACAAGTCTGGAATCGATTCGCAACGAACCTAGGATTGGCCCTCAGCAGATGCATCCCTAGTGTCTCGTTTGGGAACTTTGGCCTGTTCGCCCTAACAACTGGATTCTTTGCACCGAAGATGATCACTTATCTGGTGGTGTATCCGTTTTGCAGATTGGTATTCGGGACCCTCTACCCGGCTTATGCTTCATATAAAGCTGTCCGGACGAAGAACTTAAAGGAATACGTAAGTACAAATGATTCTTAATACAGTCCTACAATAGCAAGCCATTATATGTGTTCCATATTCTGTGACGCTTGAGCCATTAGACTACAATTGAACGGCATTACTTTCTATAAGCTTTAAAAGGCGAGTAATTGTCAAACGACGAATTACCATTTGTAGAGCGACAATTTGGCGTGTTGAAAAAATGTGTAATTTACTGTAAATGGTACAGTAAAGTACAACGATGGCCTTGTGACGGGCAATCGCTCGTGTTTGAAACGCTTCGGCTCCCACTGTGTCCTTTACCTTGTTCCCGGCTTCCTATGACTAATTACTAGCGGCCCGTAACAGGTACATATCCCTCGGTATTATTTTATAAACAATACCCAGAATGTAGTCTAGGGTATCATGATCAAATTAATATTTGGTTACCGCTGTGATGTTGAACTGAGAGGATTCGTAGTAAAGTGATTACTATATGTTTTTACCGCAATATTGTTCACGTTGTTCTAATTTAGATCTGGCAGCATTTTCCTCATGTATGTAAATTGACAAACAATAATATAAGTAAACACAATTCAAGTGAGTAATGGTGCGCTATTTTTAATTTAGCAATTCTCAATAACTTTGTGCCCTACTTTTGACCGTTGTATGTATTTGCTATTCACTTTGTTCATCAAGTATGGCAAGCACTTAACATTTTTTATTCATGACTGAAATTACCGGTATTTGTTTACGTAATCTTGCTCAATATTAAAGTAAACTTACAAAAAAATATATTGTAACTGTGTTTCCCGGATCGGAAATAGTTCAGTCACAGCGCAGTATTGAAAAAGCGTTCGTCAGTTTTGCCCTCCATCACCTAGGAAACCAATTTCATTGACTAGGGTTCGCCTATGTACGTCCTTTTCCTCCCTTCTAGACTCATTAAACTTTATACCAGTTGTACAGTGTTAATTTACTTTTTGTACTACCTTGAACTATTTCGAATGCCATTGTTGGTGTGTGCTTTGTTGTGTCTTATAGATGATAGAAAGCGTTCTTACCCCATTTTATGCATTTTTGGGACGGGACTGGGATATTTGCTGTCATCAGCATGGTGTATCCGTCCCAGGTTTATACATTATTCAGGGTTATAGTAGCATATCTTCGCAATTTTGATCATCTAAATAAGTCGGCATTTTAACATTCATATTATTCACTCAACAAAGCTCTCGACAACGACCTTAAATAACTGATGGCATCATCATCATCAGCTATATTATCTTTCACAAGCCATAATACAAAACTCAATTTGCCAATTTCAGGTAAAATGGATGATGTATTGGATAGTGTTCGCTTTATTCACGTGTACGGAGACTTTCACGGACGTCTTCCTGTCATGGTTCCCGTTCTACTACGAGGTGAAGATTGTGCTGGTGCTGTGGCTGCTGTCACCGGCAACCAAGGGCTCCTCGATACTGTACAGGAAGTTCGTGCATCCGGCGCTTTGCAGGAGGGAACAGGTGAGAAACGACGAGATTTATTTTTGTAGTTAGTTCAGGAGATCCAACGAATAGTTGCGTTCCATACACTCGCATTCTCAATGCTCAACAACAGTCATTGTGTGTTTTACGTTGTCGAGCAGACGAATTTTCCAAACATAATATGAAGTGTATGTGGCATTGTCTGTGCAATGTATGAAAAACGAATTACTTTAAAATCATACGGAATGTGAATTTATACCATTATTAGGAGGAAAGATTTGTTTGTTTGTATAAAATAGACTCCAGAACTACTGGACCGATTTTAACAATTTTTTCACTAATATTAAGCTACCTTATCAGAAAGTAACATAGGCTATACAATATCATGCTACTACACACGCGAGCGGCGCAACAACTAAAGGCGCGGATAAAACCGCGCAAGACAGCTTGTATAAAATAAAATAATTAATTATTTGAATGACAGGCAATTTATTTTATGAAATATCAATCTTGCAATTAGCTTTCCAATCCAAGCAATTAAAAGATATCTGAGCCGTCTTAGGCAGTTGGAATGCGAGATCCAGGGAGGACTCGGTCCCCTCCTAGAGATCAATCAAACTGACGCGGACAAATTGTGGGTCGTATGCGTACGCCGGACACTGACATATACCTTAGTAAGTATTTGTATGGAGGTGGACTTTAGTGAGGACTTTATCCGGAGCCGCGTCCGTTTTGTCCGCACCGATTTGACCAAACCGTTTCGTTGAAACGGCTTCAGTTTGTGACATGTCAGAGGGAAACGTGTCATACGTTTCCCACTGACATGTAATGTACAAATCTGTTTGTTACAATTGTATAAGGAACACAGAGCGTACAGGGGGTCTAAAATCGCCGCTTTAGCAGAATCATATATGATAATAATATAAATTACGTTAAATTCTTAAAGAGGAACTCGTGGCTAAATAATAGCAACCGCTCGGGTCGATCTTTAGGTTAAGCCGCGCTTGCCTAAGTTGGTCTGTGGATGGGTGACCACCCGTTACATACAGAGTTTCCTCCGTGCCTCGCAAAGCACGTTAAGCCGTTGGTCCCGGCTGTCATTTGTAGATCTTTGACAGTTGTTACAGGTAGTCAGTGTTCCGAAAGTCTGACAACCAGTCTTACCAAGGTGTATCGCATTACCCAGTACTAACTGGGTTGTGGAGGTCAGATAGGCAGTCGCTCCATTTAAAATACTGATATTCAGCTGCATCCGGTTAGTCTGGAAGCCGACCCCAACATAGTTGGGAAAAGGCTAGGCAGATGATGACGTTAAAATTCTTAAAATTGTCACAGAAGCAATTATTGTGAATTGTCACTTTGTGACCATTTTACGAATCAAATCAAATGATTTATTTAAATTAGACCATTACAGGGACTTTTGAATGTCAAGAAAAAAAATGAATCTACAGTCCCGGTCACAAGACATAATAACTTGTGAAAGTAACTACTGTAGTTGCCCATTCCAAAGCGTTGATCTCTATGGAGAAGAATGGGCAAGAAACTCCATGGACACTCTTTAAAATTACAATATTTTTACAAAATCATATTTACATCATTAATGTTGAGATTATACTTATATGTGAGAACGATGTAGAAAGACGTGCACAGTAAGAGCGTCCAGAGTAAATAAAAAGCAAAATTCAATTTAAAATCGAAATAAATTAAAAATGACCGTGTTAGCTAAAAAAATGACCAGTCCCTACTGACAGCGCCCGTTCACGAACATGACGTATGGATCAGCCCCATTCAGCTCGACCATTTTAAAGGGAGCTAAATGACCCGACACACCCGTCACCATCAGCGAGACATTTAAGTGAGCATGACACTATCAACTACCAGGGCTTCATCAAGTCAATGATAATACATAGCACTCACATATAGAGAATTGATTCTATACATTGCAAAGATAGTATTACACTCTTCTGTAGCTTCCACTATTGCTTCGGATACTAATAAATGAGTTTACCCCTATGCTTGTGGAGCAGGACCAGCATTGAGCCAAGCATTTTTATCATCAATATAATCCCCCAACTTATAATATGCTTGCCTACATAGTGTGCGTTTAATACAAGATTTAAATTTCGTTTCATTCTGTTAAAGAATGTGGGGAGGTATTTTATTGTAGCATTTCAAACAGTACCCCATGAAAGATGAGTCTACTTTAGCTAACCTGAAACCTTGTTGAACTACTTGGTCCCTATTTTTAGTATTATAATTGTGTCTGTCACCTCTTTTACTAAAAAGATGCAAGTTTTTCCTGACATACATGATGTTTTCATAAATATATTGACAAGGTACTGTCATGATGTTAATATCCTTAAACTGTTCCCTTAAAGAATCTCGCCTACGTAGGTTATATTTGGCTCTGATGGCTCTTTTCTGCAGAATAAATATAGACTCGATGTCTGCAGCTCGTCCCCAAAGTAAAATACCGTATGACATTATACTATGAAAATAACTAAAATAGACTAGTCTCGCGGTATCCACATCAGTAAACTGACGGATTTTTCTAACAGCATATGCTGCTGAACTAAGGCGTCCTGCAAGAGATGTTATATGCGGACCCCATTGTAGCTTTGAATCGAGTGTTGTTCCCAAGAAAACAGACTGACGAATTCTAGTTTCTCTTGATTCAATACTATGTCGATGGTAAAGGAATGGTAACGTAATTCATATTATTTACCTTGATTCTGCTTAAACCACTATTTTAGACTGTCAGGTCTCGCCAGTAAAAACAGAGAAAGTAATAGCATTCTTGCGATCACTAACAAGCACGATTAACAATATTAAAAATGAAATAAAAGAAATCTAATAAAAGTACAATTTGCACTATGCGCTTTTAAAAAAGTCAGCCATCAACCGCAGTAGTGCGTGCAGAATAGGTTTTGGTGGTAAATCAGTCAAATGAGATCTCTTTACAAAGAATATTACAGTCCTTACTAGCTCACACCATGTATGAGTTTTGCCTGTCAACTCTTTAAATGTCCACTTCTGAGCAATGACCTTTCAAAAACATAACCATAACAGAAAGTCAGACGGAGGTCGAATAATGTAGAAAACGAATATGGGCTATACTTGAACAAAGGCGTGTTTGTTACGAATCTTGTCACATTGTGATCTATAGGCAAAAATCCAGCGCACATATGTTATGCTGACCGTGAGGTAGGTTGTAGGGTTTTTCCGTAATCGATACTCACTGCATTCGCAATGGTTATTATGTTGTTAGTACACAAATAGATTTTGCTGCCTATCCGAGTAATTTAATCCTATTGTAGCGTTGACAAATTAACACCCACGTGGTAGAGATAAGATGACATTTTATATACACAGTAGAGACAGGACAGTAGAGAGTAGCCGTACCTCGCGTTTTCACTCGCGTGGTGACAGAATCCTACTACTATTATAAAGGCGAAAGTTTGTAAGTATGGATGTATGGATGTTTGTTACTCTTTCACGTAAAAACTACTGAATGGATTTGAATGAAACTTTACCACAATATAGCTTATACATCAGAATAACACATAGGCTATAGCTTATACATCAGAATAACACATAGGCTACAATTTTTGAGGTTTCTAATGTGAGGTCGTAAAAAAACACATTTTTTGCGCTTACATTGCAAACGCTGACTGAATCCTACAAGATAGATCAAAACAATGTACTACAGTATTGTACAACTTAAAAAGGTCTACAAAAAAGTCCGTGATGGTATATGTTTATCTCTTAGGAATAACCCACAATAACCATTTTTTATCCTTTACTTTGTACGAGAAATAATGGCTTATTTACGAAGCGATTTTAAGCTATACAGTATTAATCCTTATCCAATTAAGTATCTTAAATACATTGTGCATTTAATAAAGATCAATATGGCTTTTTACAGCATGTAAATTAAATAAATATTTTCGAAGATATCACAGATTTAAAATGCAGAGTCATAGCAATTTCGGCGATATATAATACCGGCAGCGGTGCCAGGCGAACGGGGCTTGGGGGGAGCGGGGTAGGTGCGGTGGGGAAGAAGTGGCTCATCGCTGTGCGCGACCCGAACGCGGGCAGACGCATGAGGGCAGACGTCGTTGACGGTTGTGTCCGTTTTGCGAATTTTCAAGGCACTAGCGATTTGATAAAAACGTATGGTCGCCTACTTTAAGTAATAATAGGCCTAAGGTTAGTTATTGCCAGGTTTCTTTTTGGTTAGGAGTTACACGTACAAAAATATACTTCATTATTACGAATTACTTCATTGATAATTAAATTACTATATAGATAGGTTACTTACAGTTAATTATAACAAATTATATAAATACGTTAATTATAACGAATTACTTCATTGATAATTCAATAGGGAATATGCATAATATTTAAATTTGTCTCAAATATTTTTTTCTAGATTCTTTATAGTCTTAACATTATACTTTAAAGGTATTTTTTTTATTTAGTTATCATTTAAACCCAGAAAATATTATATAAAAAGTGAAAAATAACGGAGGGAAATTCAAACTGTCAAAACGCGTCACTATTGTTCGAAACGAAATGTGACGTCACAAGTTACCTTTGCATTTATCGTTGATTTATCGGCGTCGATATTCATACTGTATTAGTATAGTTTTTGTGAGAAAAACTATTTAAAACTGTATTTCTGTGTGGTTACTTCGTGAAATATATTTGTAGTAAAGGCGATTGGCAAGAACCCATGTATTTTCAGTATCACATACAGGCCTACCGTTTCATGGAATGAATATATGGATTTGAATGCTACAATAGAGTATAACAAAATATGTAATGGTAAGATATACATTAGACTTGGGGATTTTAAATTGATTTATTTACATAACCTCAAAATGGACTATTAAAAATAGAGTACGGTAGGTACCTACTACCTACATACTTATGTAACTCAAGGCAGACCCTCAAGGCGTCGTCCTATGTGGCTAATCAACGTACGATTGAACGATGCGATTTCGTCGCACAACGAAAAACGCACATTTTTTAGAGTGTACTAATTAAAGCTTGCAAATCATCGCGCGAGCACAGTTTCATCTCGTCGTGCGACGAAATCGCATCATTGATTAGCTAAATAGGACGCATACATCATACATTTCAATCAGATAAAGTGGATGGATTGTACTTTATTAACTATAGAAGGATTTTTGTGATAGGTGCTAGTAAGATTTTTAAGTAGGGTGTTCTCAGTTGTGATATGAAAACAATACCTATTACTTGCCTATTACAAATAATTTGATTTAGATTAATTATTATAGGCCATCCAACTGCTATGACGTTACTAAAAATAATAATTAACCTCCTTTCCGTTCCTTTCGCGGGATTCGAATCCGCATTCAAGATGATCCATGATCTATCCATATGGTGATCGTCAACAGGATAAAAATTAATTAAGTAATAAAACAGTATAGGTAAAAAATAAAACCACAGTATTTATAATAACTTTTTATTCTAATGATAACAATACATTGTCAAGAAATACCGCAGGGGGGGTTGTTCCTTCGTGTCGAGCGTAAGCTAAATACCAAACCACACTCATGACATGTGAACAGCAGCCCACGGTTCTGAGTCCTACTATACAGTTACAACAGTAGTCGATGTTGGCACTCCGACCTTGCTGTTCCCTTTCAACGGCTATGAAAACAAAATATGTGTTCCGTGCTACATGACGGGACTTTATTTTAGCTCTTAACAAAAAAGGATTTTCTCCCCTTAAACTGGTCAAATCCAGCTGGTCGCGACCTATTTCGAGTTTGTAAAGTCCGTGAAAACGGAAATGTTCTCCAACATGATCTAGCTTGACGGATCTGGTATGTGCCACACGCAAACAACACCAATTCTTCTATGGAGAGCCGTGGGAATGATATATTTGAGGCGTGATAAGCGCACATCACAGTTTATACACCGAAGATCAACTGCCGACATTGTTATAGCATGAACAACATTCACAGAACACCAAAACAATGTAAAAAAATAATAAGAGTCCTTTCTCAGTCCTGCGCAGTATTATACACTAAACGCAAATTGTAATGCGATGCACAAAATAAGAGTTCACACTTCAGTTGTAGATGCAGTCACGATTACAAAATAATATCACAAGCGATGAATTATGTGCAGGTTCAAACATATAAAACACAATCATGACCGCAGAATAATCATGAACGTGACGGTTCATATATTTTTTTTTGTATTTGACATAAGTGACAGCTGTGTTGCCAAATATTGATTAACTAATCGGATCGATTAAAATCATCTAATCGATACAAAAAATAATTTAGAAAAAGCAATGCTATTTAATCTTAAATGTTGTTTGAAAAGAGCATCTATTTCCGAATTAAATCGTTCTACATTCTTTTTATTTAATGAAAATTATTTGCACGAAAGATACTTTCCAAAACATACATAATACTTGTGGGTTTTATTTATTTAATTGAATATTATTTATGTACAAGAAAAAAAAAGTAATACTAATATTACTAATAATAGTGCAAATGTTTAGGCCGTCTATTTAATATCCCTTTTCATATTTTTAAGTGATTAATTATTGATTACTTTTCAACATAATACATTCTGTAACATTATTAACACACGCCACCATCCGTGAAATACTAATCATTCAAGAGTCACTACATCAAATCTGATTTAAGTAGTTTATATATTTATTTTGTATTGCACATTATATATTACGATTTTTTTTTCCTCTTCACTAAAGAACCCAAATCAATAAGGATAAGTTAATTATCCTCATCGATTAGGGTTTATTGTATGGCAACACTGACGTAATACGTCTATTTTATGCGTTTTGTTTTGCATTATTGCGTTTTGTTTCCGTAACGGGACTGCACCTCAAAAAACATACGTTTTTTAATTATTCCCAACAGCTAAAAAACTATTTTACCTTTTAAAATAACTACGGGTATAGGACCTATAATTTGCATATAACTAGATTTTGAAACGTTTGGATTTGATCGGATACCCCATTCGTCAATCTTCTTTAAGACGATGACAGAAACTGGTTTTGTCAAAGCACAATCAGATAATCTACCGAGAATAGATGCATTTATAATGTCTGCATATTTTGCATCAAATTTCGATTTTACGAGTGCAGAGATCAATCTAATTATTATGTCACATGGTATACATATTTGAATAAATAACATAGATTTTTGTTTAGGTAATCCTAGAAACATTTTTGGCTATTTTTCAATAACAGTTAGGATGCTACTACACATTAGGTTTTTAAAATGTTTCTCTTCTTCTAAATCATCTTGCACTGAACTTAACTCAGAAGAACAACTTGGTTCATAATCAGCAGATATAACAGAGGGACGAAATGATATAGAAGTGCTATCAACCGAGTTATCAGTGATCAATTTTCTTTTTACATATAGTTTTTTATCGGTGACGTTCCAATATTGTGTGATGAAAGAAGTAATGGTTAGCCCTACATTTTCTTTTCAGTAGGCATTTTTACATTGATACTTTTACTTCTGTACTGTGGTTTAATATTGACTTGCACAGCTTTGTCACTCTGTAATATAAGAAGTGCAGGGCTCTGTTTGATGATCATTACAACATACTTCAATACGGGAAGTACTGGGTCCTGCTTGATAAATATCACATATTTTTTTATGAGAAGTACTGGGTTCTACTTGATTATTATCATAATACATTTGAATGGAAGATACTAGGACTTGCTTCATGATCAATTGTTTGTGGAAGTTCACCAATTTCTAAAATATTACTACTTTTGATAGCAAACTCTGATAGAGCTTCATTTACCAGTGCTATTCTTTGCCTTTTAACTACGGCCATTCTCTTACATGGTGGTGGCATATTCGGTTTTTGACATACAAACATATGGGGAACAATTCTTTTCCTTAACCGTAGATTACGTTTTTCTCCATTCTGTTTCATTATGTTATCCTTACTATTATTATAAAAGCGAAAGTAAGTTTGTTTGTTACCTCATCACACTTTAATGGCTCAACCGATTGTGATGAATTTTGGTAAAGAGATAGGTGGGAACCAGGAGACGGACATAGTGGGACAGACAAAAAGTGGGATGTGAGGGAGAAAGATTGAAGAAAAGGGAAAACTTAGCGTTGCTATTACAAATCAATAAGGCGCAAGAGGAACTGTGTTACCCCAAATTTAACGCGGGCGAAGCCGCGGGCGAAAGCTAGTATATAATATATCTTTATGAATTGTGTGTATGCCTATGTGTTATTCTAATATGTAAGCTATATTATTGTGAAGTTTCATCAAAATCCGTTCAGTAGTTTTTGCGTGAAAGAGCAACAATATCCTCAGAAACTTTCGCTTTTATAATATTAACAATAGAATTACATAGCGAGTATTTTGCTCACTTGAGCGATGTAAGAGATTTATTTGTTTTGAGAGACGCATTTACTTCTGAGCTGAAATTATAGAACACCAGCTGTCACGAGCCTTATATTTTAAACTCCTTTGTTTTAATTCTTATATTTTTATGTTGAACTAGCTGGGGCCCGCGGCTACGCCCGCGTGATGATAAAAAATATCCTATGTGTTATTCCAGACTAATAATCTACCTTTGTGCCAAATTTCATCAAGATCCGTTCAGTAGTTTTTTAGTGAAAGAGGATCAAACATACATCCATACTCACAAACTTTCGCATTTATAATATTAGTAGGATGATACGCAATATTCGGATTTGTAGTAAGAGGAAGAGAAGAAGTACATTTATAGATTGGAGTTTTACAGCTTATCGTTTAAAGTGATTGGCACAAATGTGTTATTAATACGATTTCATTGTTCCAATCAATGTCTTTGTGTTTTTATCATCGGACTGAAGCTTACGACATTACAAGATAAAATCGTAGACTAATACTTTCCATATTTTAAATAATACGGAAGCACAATAGTTTGTAACAATTATTATACTAATGAATATGAGGAACTGGTAATTAATTGCGTAGGTACTTAAAATAACGGGCAGTAAGGTGCATGACTCAAAAGCCTCGTTATAAAACAATTACCATTTTACTTACAATTTTAATGCTTCCATTTTCCAGGAAATAGATGAGTACATAGCGAAGGCCAAAGACCAGGGTTACCACACAGTGCTCAATTTGGGCACAAAAGGCGTCAACTATGCCACAACTGTTATTATGCAGACTGCCATAAAGGTAAGTTGTCCCAACCCTGTAATAACCATTGTGGCATGCTTATTTTTATAACTACGCTCTCATGTAAGATCTGTAGTTGAACGAAACGTTTATATAATTTCGACAGTTCTTAAATGAGCCAAATAAGGGTGTCGGTGGGCTTTAACCCTTAACTAAAATACACAGTTACAAGTGTTAATTAGATGTTTAACTTTGTGTTGTTTTCATTACACTTAAAGTTGTCACAGAACAAATAGGTTTACCAAAGCAACAGCGTGGCATGTTTGATTACAGTGTGTGTAATGTAAATATGTTAGCAAAACGCGAATTACACCCACAGTGCTATTTGCACACAGCTTTACATGTTTTTTTTTGTTTTTCCCAAATCGGCCTAATCGCACTTAGCAAGCTAGCCACCTAGTAGCCACCAGTCATTGGGCATGACCACATCAAGACCATGTAATATCTCAACTCTCACGTCGATTAGATCAAACCACATAGTCGCTTTGTTTAATTTCGTCTTTTTTAATTTTATTAACACGCTTTTTTAATTTCTCCCCTTCCACCCCATCTTTTCCAAAAATCCTTTCCATTGCTGCTTCACGCAGAACTTCAATCTGCCGAGTCCCGAGCAAGACAGAGAGGCGCGCGCTAAACAAGCGATCAGGGCGCGTGACGTCACCGACGGCTACCACGATACCTACGAAGACTTGGAGTATCAACGTAGCGACCTACCTGGTATTGTGGAGATAGTGGAACTGGACCGCGATGATGAGCAACAAGACTATAATATGTTAGGCGACGGCGACCCTCATGACCCGGACTACGAACCTGATGACACATCAGCCCGCAGCCGAGGCAACGTCATTCGTAAACGTAAAGTGACCAAAGAAAAAGAAAAACGACCTCGGAGCAAGTCCCGAGGTCGACGCACCAGATCCCAAGCGGCCATAGACAAAGAGAACAACGAAATTATGGTCGACTGAGTAACTAGTACGAATGAAGCTCAACTGTGATGTTTAGATAATTTTAGACAACGATTAGGATGACCCGTTGTTTTTAAAGTATCAATAGTGTATCACATTTGAAAATAATACTTTAATATTTCGAAATTTCAAATTGACAGCCACCGGTGTTGGTCTTGTTTCGGTGTTCTTGTTAAAATTAAAGAACAGTTCTCAAACTAGCTCACAGAAAAAGATTGAAATGAAGTCAGCTACTTCTCATAAGTTTTAAGGTAAACTGAAGTTTGTTCCCACTGTGTCAAACCAACAAAATGTCGTAATTTTATCGTGTTGGATTAGTTTAGTGAACTGAGCTATATAAACTGTTCAGTCACTAGGCCTTTAGACATTTTATCGTCACCACATCCGACATAGCAGGAACTAATTTTATGACAAGTGACTCATATTGGTATTCTCGAAAACTGAGCTTTTTTTGGCGAAACGTCACTTTAAATAAAATATCATATCCATAGTTGTGTAGAGATTGTAGGTCTGAGCTCTATTACCAAAAGATTTTGAGATCTTATAATAAATGTCCATTATTGTACAAGGAGGCTATGCTGGACAAACGCCACTTGTGCTGTTTTTTTTTAAACCGGATAATTTGAGGCTCTCTTTGTAATCCGATATTATTCTTGTTTGGAGCTAACTGTTTTACTATTTTTGTGTTATACTTTATTACAAATACACAGTTTTAATCAATGTAACTCGAACCAAAGTAACTATAAAATTCGTTCTGATAGCGATCTTTCAAATACCTATATTGTGTTCTCTCTAACATGAATTTTTGTTTTATATAATTTATATTTTCAATTTCTCTAAACTACTTAAAGACTTCTGTTTCTTTGTACAATGTAAGTTAGGGAACCGTCCAGGCATTTCTTTGAAATTGTTGATAATATTTTGCTATTCCTAATGTTTCACTGTTCCTAAACTATCCTGCACAATCTCATATACGAGCCGAGTTATTTTATATTAGGTATGTTACATTACATCGCATGACGTCTGTAATTAATTACATAATTAGTTTATAAATACATAGATGTGATACATATAGAGGAGGCAAGAAACAGAATTTAATGGAATTATGTGAAGAGAAATTTAGGAGATTGATTGGCCCACTCGAATTATCCTGGCCTGTAATGGGCCACCTCATCTTCTGTCTCAATTCATAGACACAACAGAAAGGCTTGTCAACTGTATTCATATTACCTCTATAATTACCTTATTTGTAAAGAACGCATGTGTTGTGAAACCACCAACGTTGTGTATTGTGTTATTTAGATTTAGTTTGTGTGACTGATTTAGTTTTATATTCGATGATTTCTCAATAAATCAATATAGTGTCCTCACTATTGTTTGTTTTTGTGTAAAGCGTTAAATATCATCGCTTTAATATACATAATGACAGCATGCGCTTTGCCTCACAAAGCTTAACTGAAGATTTTACAGCAGATTCCACGTAAGTACAATTTTTATATTTAAAGCCTAGCCCAATTTGTGAATACACAGTAAGTAAATCACTTCATGAAAGAGACGATTTTCTGATAATAGATAGAAAAGCTTGAAGTCATCAAAGTCATGTTACCATAGTCCTACGTCTGCTATTCGTAGTCCTACGCACATACGATCGCCTTAGAAAACTTAATAGCAAGACAACCATTTTGAAATAAGAGGGTTGGTTATACCATAGGCGCACTGAACCACCACGAATATTGTGTAATTTTTGTATAAATTCTAATACTTAATCGTCTGTCTTTTTCCAGTCCAAGCAAACTTAAATGTAATTTATTGTTTCATATCGACCATAAATAAATATTATTATAAAATAATCCTCAGGGCGGCGGCGGGTTAGTGCAGCAACTGCGCAAGAGTTACAGCCTGTCTGACTTGACGGAATGCGAGCCGCGCGAGGAGAGAGGCAGTGATGAAGCCGATGATGTGCTTACAGAGCCACGGCTTATACGACGAGGTGGCAAGAGGTAAGAATAGAATAGAATATACTTTATTGCACAGGAAAATTTAAACATAACTGTTTTACAAAAAATGCTAAATCTATGGTTACAATGGCGGTCTTATCGCTAATAGCGATATGGGAATAATACCTTGGGATGGACTGTACGAATAAAAAAATACAACGGGGTGTAATCAATGGTGTACCGTAGCTGGGTTAGAGCTTAGCTTGACAAGACAATCAACTGTCTTAACATACAAATTATAGCAACTTCCTAAGAGTCACGGAAGATCAAGACTGAGGAGAACCGTGATTTTAACAGGTGTGACATGCTTCAAGATCGCCGTTTAGGATTTTATACCTTAAAAGGGAATAACTGAACCCTTATAAGATCACTTTGTTGTGCGTCTGTTTGTAAAGACTCTTTACGCGTGGAGGTATCAAGTTCAATATTAAACCAAATATAGTTAGGAGTATAATATATAGCCTGTTTTCCATAAGGAATATCTCAGTAGTAGCCAAGCTGTATGGTTTTGTGCCCGGTTGATGGCGATAGGTCCGCCTCCTTTTACATGGGATTTAAACATACCTGGCTAAATTTGGGTGCGTTATCCTCCGGAGATAACAGGCACGATGTTATGTTTCCCGGGCACGGATATACTCTAAATATAACTTGGAGTATATTTGTACAAAATTTGCTTCAGTCCAGACTGGCTTCAAAATTGATAGTATAAACAACTATTATTACAGCCCCGTTCCGTCCAGAGCGGAAGTCATTTGATGATTCCCAACCCAAAACAAAAGGAGATGAACTCGTGTTGTATGCAGTTGATTAAACACAAAGTAACAAATGTATTCTTCATTTACATTAACAGTGGATTTTCTACCCGTCGCAGCGCTTCAGAGTCAAACAGTCGTTCGCCGATGTACTTCCCAGAGGTCGATGTTGATGTTAGACCTCGTCCTCGGGCTGACGAACCAGATTTCAGGTTGGTATTGCTTTATATTTTCTTTAAAATAAACTGTCGTTAGAGCCGTCGCACTTAGTTATGTTAAACAATGGCGTTCAGTTAGACCCATTGGTAGATTGTCGGGCTTCTCTCTTGATCTTGTTCGAAAGAGATATTGCGGCCCTGGAACACAATGGGCCAAAAAAGGAACATGGATGAGTTTTAGTCATTAAAAGTCTAACATTCCCCGTTCCCATCAGAGCGGGAGACCTTTTTTGATGATTAGCCATCCGGAGAAAAAATGTTATTTAGATTGCTGTTTTTTCTGGGTTTTATGAGGTGCCCTTGTCGCTTGTACAGAAAGTAGAAACAGAATCATGGTATCCTTGCTTTATTGCAGGAATACTATACTGCTATAACTGGAAAACAAACTGAAGTTAATTGAGAGGCACAAAGCTTTTGTAAAAGCAAATAAACACTGGGACAATATAGGTTTAATACATAGGTTGCGAAGGTCTGCATATTATATCACCAGTAAATGGAACTACTTGATTTATTGCCAAATATAACATTCCAGTCACATAAAATCATCGGAAGACATAAGCTCAGGCTACTCCAGCGCAGACAACAGTGCTTCCCTGACGCGCACGGCGTCGCTGGGAGCGGGCGCGCGCGCTCGCGGCCGCTCGTCCCGAACGACCGTCACTTCCATCAAACGACCGCAAGCCGCTGAGGTCTGGTAACGCTGAATTATAACTTAAACGATATAGTGTGAGCGTAGCTATTGGAAAACGTTTTGTTTTTGACATCTGTCTCACCACCAACGAGGAATTGAAACAAGCTCTCGATAATTTTCTCGCTCAAGTAAACAACAGGCGATTTGCTGAATAACGCAGGCCTATGTTAAAGTTTGTACATTCAATGCAAGTAAGATTTAAATACATGGTGTAAAGCAACTCTTCACGAAGCCCTGGACCATGCATTTTGTTCATCAATCTTAATTAACTCTTCACAAAAAAAAAATTACTGGGATACTTAAATGTCGCAAAAAACTCGCGAAAATGCACCCAAAATCGACGAATTTATGAGTAACGTTTTAGCGAGGTATCAGAAAAACGAATTTACGGCTAAACCGATAGCTACACCGTATAAAGTTCCGCGTGGATACTTAAGACACTTGTGGCATTTTGTCCTAACGACACTCAACGGGTTAATTAAAGCATTTTTCATTGTATAGTACGGCGATCGGGAAGGTATATAAAGTTAAGTCATGAACTTAAAAAAATAAGATTTAAAAAACGTGTGAAATTGAGAAGTGTTTCTCCCAATATCTCCGTAACTAGAAGGTTCCAGGATATGGTCTAGAAAAAAAAAATGTTCACAATAATGAGGGAGAAAACATACCTTTCGGTTTCGTTAAGGGTACTTTTACACCCTTTAAACTATTATTTTTTAAGTTATTCTAAAAGGCATCAAACCCAATACAAAAACAAATAAAAATCAAAATACATTACAAATATCAGCATTCTGAATACAAATTAAATAATTAAATTGAATACGACATTAAACAAACAAACAATACCTATCTTCGATTTGAACTCCGGTGGACTTCGAACCAATACATGAGGATTGGACTGTTCCAATCCTCACCCACGACCCTCACCAGTATTAGCAGTTGATTGTTAACTGTTCACATCAACGCCTATACGTTAATCATCCATTTAGTGGGGCGGATGTCTTGCCATGAATTTTTTAAGGAATTTTTCTCACCCTACGATCCAATGGTTACTCTCATGCACCTAAGCAAAGGTTACATACTTTACAGACACAAGACTAAGTTCAAAATTTAACATTTATGATTGTTTTTATGAGTGTATAAAATCATTAAAAAATAAGTTCAGTATGGTATGTAATCTGTCAGTTAGACCTAGTTCAAGAGTGTATATTTTATTCAACTGGTGCCGGTTTCAATATAATTTCTTATATTACAGTAAGTGTTTATTTTGATCTAAATTATTGTATCTATGTATGTGATTCAGTGAATATAGAGAAATCACTGGCCTTGTCATACTATATTGTTGTACTATTTTTAATTTTAACCTTTAATGGGAGACAATAGAACCTACTTTAGACTAAGTTAATTGGTTATATCTAATTAATATTATGGCTTAATGTTATGTTACACAAACAAAAGCAGGATGTTTAGTTTTGTTTGTGAATTTCATGGTCTAGTAATGATGTTGAAACTGGCATGAATGACCACATTTTACATGTAAGGTTTTTTTATAAAATTATAGGAGGAAACGCACAATATTTTTCCTGATTTCGGACAATCAATTTATTTAAAGTTTATATATTAACAAATCATTCATCTCCTGAACTAGGACTTTCGGCAACTATATATAATTTTTAATATTATTGTTGTAATTATTTCTGTTTCACATCAAAATTCCTGTTTGATTCTCTGTCTGTTATCGTGAATGGAATAATTACAGCAATATAATTAAATTTATATCACGTTCCTAAAACTTTTTTAAATTCTAAAATTGTATTGTGAAACATTCTATGGGGATCCATTTATGTAGGGTATTCTGCAGACTGAGTGCTTTCACACTATTGTAAAATTAATATATTAAAATTGTTAAAAATGTAGATGTGAAGCTTTAAATGTCACGTTAGATATAATTATGAGCTGTAAAACTACCCTACATAAATGTTGTTTTTTAATATTTTGGTGTGCCAGGGTTTGATTGGTGCTGGATCTTGTTTGAAGCCACATTATAAAATGTGTTAAAATCTATTTAATATTGCCTATTTGACTGAACAAATATATCTTCTAAAGTATGATGTCTTTTCGACGGCTAAGTATGTGTAAAGACTCTATGTAGAAAATGAGATACCTATCTTATCGGGCTTCAAAGTATTATATTTATAATGGTTTGTGTAAGATAGAGATATAAAGAAAAGTATTATGCTAATACTAGTTTATCAGATTGGCTTATTAAATAAGAAAGTTCATTTATATTCAAATCATTTTAGATTCTGTTTTATTTTGGTAAAATTTTGATTGAAATTTTATTGAATCTAGTTTTTAGTGCATGATTTAGGTCTCTCGTAATGGTAACACATACAACTTAAAAAACGATATTATGCCAATAAGTCTGTTTATTGCATTTATTAGCTTGTATAATTTCGTGTTTGAGTTTTCTTTATTTTGATATAGACTTAAGAACTTTTTATTTAAAGGAAAGTGAAGTAATCATCGAGGAGCTACAGGACGACGATAGTCTTGAATATTCGAATATGCCCGCGCTTATTAGTCCCCCGTCTTCCATCTTCCTGTCCCACACACAACCCCCCTTTATATACCAATATGTTGGTGACCAAGTTAAGATCCTCCAAGTCCTAGGTAATTTCCCCTTCAATGCAAGTGTTATTAATCAAACTGATAACAATATAGATCACTGGGACCAAAAAGAAGGTACTTCTGAAGAAATTACATTAACTAGTTCAGTAGATAAAAAAAGTAAAGAAAATACTACAGATTCTATAACGAGACAAGATGATACTAAAATTAAAGAAATCGATATTTTTTCCGACATTCCGGTTGCAAGTCAACAAAAAGACAATAATGATGACCGATCTAGTGCTAACAATGAAGATATTCCATTTGAGTCGGCCCTGGACGATACAGATAAAGAAATAGTTGAAACTGCTATAAAAGAACTAGTAACAGTAGTGTTAGACGAACGCACTGATACTACGAGTGTTGATACCTATGTAAACGATAACGACTCTGCCGAAAGTGATGACGAAGCATCTTTTGGAACACCAGAAGATTCCCCTAAAAGCAAAAGAAAATCCCCTAGAGGTAAATACGGCAAAGCAAAGGCGCCTCCACCGCCGCCTAAAATCGAATCCGATGACGTAACAACAGATGATAATAAAAAAGGCAGCAAACCAGAAACAGATATAAATCTGAAGAGTACGACATCCAAAGAAAGTTTAAATGATATCGTTAGTAAATTACCAAATACCAGTATCAAAGAATCTGGATTACCAAACACTCTTCAAATTGTTAATCCTATTTCCGAAAACAAAAAACGCCATAAATCTAAATCACCGTCGCGAATTCCGAAAGGTAGTAGTAGTTCAGGTATAGGGAAACTGTTACAGTTGCCAGGCAAGCTTGCGTTTTGGCATAAGAGTGAAGACAAACCAAAGTCAGATGACACATCAACCTCATCAACTGATGATCATAGTAGAAGATCATCTACCATTGAAAAGGAAGCTGATGGCTTTCAAAGTTGTAATGAATCAGACACGCTGGACACATACAAGATAAAAGTTCAAGATACCAATGTAGAATCACAAGGAGAAAAATCTGATGAACTTAATTTCATAGATGCCTCTGAATTAGATGACGAGGATATATCCCAAGATATAATCGATAAGAGTGATGCTCTACAGAAACTGATTGATGCAAAAATAGCTGGGCACCCTGAATATAAGTTCATATCGTTACATGACGAAGAGCCGACTTCGTCTAAAACCACAGATGTGTAGAAGACTTTTCCTAAAATCCCACGCCCGCTTTTACTTGCAGCTGAAGTTAGGCAAAACAGTATGTTTATTTTAGTTTCGTTTTCGAGTGTCTCTGTCCTGCATGGTTTTAGTTTGAACGCCTATTCTAACAGATTTCACTCACTAATACGTAATATTATAATTTCAAGCGAAAATTTGAATGTATTTCTTAATTATTTGCTTTGCATTTTATTATGTGTGCTGTGTTGTATTTTATTTTATTTAATCAATGTTTTTCTTCCCCAATCCTATTTAATCACAGAACCTAAGCCAATTTATAATTGAATATTTTATGGTTGCACTTTTTAAAAATAAAAGTTACATGTACTGAATAATATATTAATTAATTAATAAAAATGCCACCATACAACTATAACTGAGTAGTGTGCTTGTGCTTTTTTGAGTTAGTTTTCAATTTACTCCTTTTATTTTCAGGCAATGCTGACGGCCTCTGCTACCAATACAATACCTCGCGCAAAAAAATCTAATAAAAGGAAAACACAGTAGAACTTATCCAAATAAGTATAAACTAATAAACCTTTCAGCCGAGCTTCGTGCAAGAACGATTTATGCTCTCTATATTCTAGAAATAGTTTTTTTTTCTCTTAGCTCAAGTTAATAATAATAGTTTGTGAGCAGCTATTGGGGAGTATGTTTTTCCATTCTTCCGCGCTTTTTAGAAAGAAAGTCATAAATTCATGTTTACTATGTACCTCTATCATTAGCCTTTAAAGTAGACTTGCATGCAAATTCACGTAGTTGTTCATTTTCAAAGATGTTATGTGGAGAAATATGAAGCTCCGTTCTAAATACACCGAACGGTCAATGGAAGAATAAAAAAAAATAACGGTCAAAGATGGTGGAGTCAAACATTGGAAACGCAGCATCTACGCATTTGATTGATCTATAGCTGCTAATATATAGACCCAAATGAAGACTAGTAAATTTTATGGACTTGATCTTTACGTAAAGACTTAAAACATATTTTTGATCAATCTATCATATATCTCCTATTTGTAATAATACAGCAGACGTATCAATAAATACGTATTCTAGTTATAGTGCAATTTGATTTCAATTGAATACTCGCTGATCTCGGCATTAGTATCAGGTCAGCATTTATGAGCTGATTATTAATTTGTAAAAGTAAACGATGGCTATCCGTCTTATTTATTATATTAGGCATTAAATGCGTGATTGTTTTATTGATATTTTTATGAGAACATAATTCTCAATAATGCTCCTCGAAAATCAATGACAGTATTTATATTAATTTTGCATGGCTATGTCATTCATTAAAAATGTTTTAAAGAGATCATTATAAAAGTCAAGTTAATCAAAATTTGCCGCAACATCAAGCCAATAATTAAGAGGCCGTTAGGGCGTCATTTCCCATAAATTAATACCAGAGTTGATAAGCATTGTTACCCAAATAATATGTTAAAAAGCAAGTTCGCTGACTCCTTATTGGTAATTTATAATTTTAGCCAAAAATTGCCAAATTGACACTAAACGACTCAACAATTAGCAGAAGTTATTTTGTATTAGTCATATTTATTGTAGAATTAGTTTTTAGAACGATAAAACTAGTCGTTAATAAAGAATTTAAGTAAATAGCTTCAATGAGGCTTCATATCGGAATTGTATTATTAATCAGGCGAGATGTGGGAAGGGACATTATTGTTAATAAATAATTCTGAAACGTAAAATGAAATGCTAAATACCAGTATCTATATTTGCTTACTTTTATGCAGATGTATTGTTTTGTGATATAAGTAGCCCTGGTCTTGTGATACTGAATTTGAGCTCATTTACACCAGGAGAACTAGTTGAGAATGGTACAGCACAAATGAAAAAAATATGTGAAGTATTGAATATGTTTAAATGTTTGTTAAAAATAATAGATAATTCCCAATTCTTTTTCCCCAGAATTTTAAGAAAGTTCCTTTTTTCTTTACTTCCATATTACTGTAAATTATGTGTAAGTAATCAATATTATGTAGGTAATAACTGATTGCAGTATGTATTCATAATACAATAATGTAAACTGTTTGCAATGAGTTAGAAGTTATTTGTGACTTGATGGAATGTTACTGCATTTTGAATTAATTTGATGTTACCCTATAATTTTGTTACCTCGTTACATTAAAGAGTACATTTTGTTACTAGTTGACAGTCACAATTTTGCATTATAATTTGTGTTTGAGTTTATTGAAATAAATAACTATCATAATTATACATATTTTATTTTTAATTCAAATAACATGATCATGAGAGGCCTACATTCTTCTGTGACGGGTCCTTATCTCCAATGTGTCATATATGAAACTGCCATAATCACAATCATATGCAACTTTCATGAGTTGTTCTTTAAGCTTATTTAAAGACTCGTCATCCCATTTTCTAACATAGTGCAGCAGTGAAAATAACTTGTAATAGCCCCTTCTATTATTATCAACATCAGATATTACAAGTTTTGGTAGATTTTCTATGATCTCTAGCAACTTTGGTCTAACAACCATGCTGAAAGTTTCTTTATTTTGAACAGCAAACTTGTGAATTATATCAACTGTTTGCAATGTTACTGTCTCCTCTAACAAGATGTCTGGCAAGTTTTTGAGCCAAGACTGGTAAGCATCACTTTGATGAAAGTGTACCAGCTTATCATTCAATGCAATTTTACATAACAGACTAAAGATCTTCTGTCTGAATGAACTAGATATCTCCTTATTAAAATATGCCCAAATAATGCGTTTTAATAAATTGTCCATTACTGAAAGAGTTCTGGTCCAATTGTTAATTTCATTAGAAAATAATGAGTGCAAGATTTTTATAATGACATCATTAATTTCAGCTTGAGTGTTCTTGTTAAAAGTTCTCTCAATATAATTCAGTATAGACATCATGTCTTTATTCTGGTTCTTAACATTGATGTTTGGATTCAGCAAAATGAATACTTGACATATTCCCAAATTCTGTGTGACTAATTTGGGATCAGTGATTGCATCTTCCAATTGTGCATTTGCATTTCTTTGTTTTGTTCTTATGTTAGTTATATAAGGAAAAGCATTGACAAAATGTTGCAAATATGGCTGGCGGTACTTCTGAGAAAATGTATGTTGTATGTTCGAGCTTGGGTTCTTCATGTTGAAATGTTTCACTAGTGCCCAGATTAAAGAAATAACCTCAAGAGAGTGCTTCAGCAACAAAGCAGCATCTTCACTGATAACTGTCTCAGTATTCTTTTCTGAGCTTACATTAGGACATACTTCCAACCAAGTTTCAAACAGCAAAGGCATCAGAGTGTCAGTATATTCCTTGAATTTATCCACTTCATCCAATGGCACAGTGTCTTGCAAGTTTTTGGATGAGAAACAAGAGAGTTGACAATTTTGGGTATAAATTGGATTAAATAGAGGAAAGTGATTCATTTTAGAGGAGTCAAAAATCTTAGTTGTTGCCACAACTGGGCCTCTAAATTCTTGAATGTTATTGTAGTTCACAAACTCATTTAAGTAGTCTTTCAGGCGGTGTAATACTTTGACTCTCCATTTCACACTAGTTATTTGGCTTCCCAAGTTGACAGTCAGTGTTCTTCCAGGCTTTGAATCAACTCGTAACTTGGAGATCATGTCTAGAAAGTTGGGTATGATTTTGTGGAAATCTTGAGCTACTTTCGTAGGTGTGCACACAAGTAGAGTATCCAGAAACAAAAGGGAATCTTCTTGTATTCTACCATCAATATGGGTCATGGCACTCCTTAAATAAGTGCACATGATGTCAAAAAACGGATCAATTCTCTCAATATTTGCCTTTGATAGCATTAAATGTAGTGTCTTGAGGGATTCATGGCGCACCTGAAATACGACACTTATTAGTCTCATAGGTCACATTAACAGTATATTTATATTTCAGTGTCTGTGGAAATATTGACAAAATAAATGGCAGAAGTTATTATAAATTACTCACGACTTTTTCAATATTTAAAACCAAAGGCGTAATCCCATGAACAAGTTCTCCAAGATTGTGTTCCAGCACTTCTGGATGAGCTTCAATAAGTTCCTTTAATCCATTGAGGGCTTCAGTTCTGGAGTGAGTGTTAAAATGATTGAGACGCGATAACAACTCCTTTATATTCAGTTTTCTTGCAGACAATGCTTCAGTCGCACTATGCTTCTTTAGCTGTTCCCTTAATACAATCTTCTTTATTTTGAAATTAGTTTTTGTCACATTTGTGCCCTTGGGGAGTTCTTTATTTTTTGCTTTGAGCTTTGTTTTAGATTTCTCTTTTTTGAGAAATTTCTGTCGACGTGTTGCTCCTGTTTGAGGCATTTTTATTTAATGAATACTTTCGATCTCTTAGTTTCTCGTTTTCAAAAGAACCTAGAAGTAAAAAGCCTGCCTTGCTGATAACCTGTATGAATATTGACAATGACATGACAGCACTTATAATGTTGCAACGTTCAAATAAAGTTGCATTATTCTGCAAAAGTTTGAAATAAATAGAAATCAATCGATTAATTAGAACAAAATACATGTTTAAATTAATTTAAAGTAGACTCTTCAAACTTTATTAATGAATCCTTAATAATTGTATGATTAGCCTTATTTGATTAATTCGGTTTATGCCATTTATGTTACCAAGCGACACAAAACATGGCGTAAACACATTCACTGTAAATTAGTAACAATATATTGACTTGACCTCAGGTGCTCAATTAATTCAGCTTTATGGGAACAAACATGTGATTTCAGAGAAAATAATCTAATGTCGATCAATCGCACAAATGAGGTTGACATGCTCATTTATGAAAAACCAATTGTTATTATTTTGTTTGGTTGGAACCTGTGCGAGTGAGTTCCACTCGTACTGGGCCGGTTTTTTACATCTCCTTACGCTGGTTCTACGATTCTAAAACCCAACAGTTGAATTTAGAATTTCAACGCAGCGGTAAGGTAACTAACTGCCAGTTGTCACTGTCATCTCTCCTGTGCATCTCTCTTTCTGTCATTCATTTCACACGTGGAACGTGTTGTTGAAATCTTAGTTTACTTTGTGTCTTTAGTTTAGCGCTTTCCCTATTATTCAAAATGAAGATCAAAAAGCAGCACCGTAAAAAGAAGTATCTCCATAAACTGAATAGAAAGAGAATGCACATTAAACAACGTAGCACTGGCGAAGTTACCTGGTTAGCTAATCGTTTCATGTTGTCTATTTTTGTGTTTGTTAGTCTTGTTTTAATGAAAATTTTACACTTACAGTAAACCAATTAAAGACGCCTGGGATTTTAAGAAGTCTTCTCTTCGCAATATGAAAGATATGGGCCTTGCCAGTGATCCCAATAAAGTAATCAAGATCCCCAATTTCAAACAAGCCAAAGTAAGAGAAGCTAAGAAGATTGTAAATCAAGAAGAATCAGATGAAGACAGTGAAGAGGAAGAAATCGTTGAGACAGTTGTGAAAAAAGAGGTGATTCAGACATTAGAAAAGGAAGCAAAAGCACTTCGGCCGAGACGTTTCATGTAATTTTTACTATTTTAATTTTTTTCTATAAAAATAACCATTCTTAATAGTGCTATTCGAAGAATAAAGGGTTGTTTCTATTACATTTATATTGATTGCAGCATTCTATTTATCTGGTAACTTAAGTATTCCTTGTTTTCAGGTTACCAAAACCACAAGTTGAATTCATAACATATTTACTAGAAAAATATGGGCATGATTACAAAGCTATGGAAAGGGACAAGAAAAACTATTATCAAGAAACATGGAAACAGTTGCGGGCAAAGGTCAAAACTTTTATGGGTATTCCAAAACAGTATGGTGAATATTTAGCCTCCAAAGGACTGTTAGATAAGGAGGAAGATGATGAAGAATTGAAAACAATTGCAAAAGGCTTGGTAACAGATGATTAAATTGTAATATTAGTTGTTAAGTGTAACTACAATGGTTGAATTCTGACATCTAAATTATTGTGGTACTGTGAACTGTAAATAAAATTAATTTAAGGAAATGTGTATTTGATTTACTTTAGCAAACACTACTTGGTCAACTTTTTGCAAAACTGTCCAGGGTTCCACCCAAAGACATTTAAATATTTCATACTAACTTGATGCCTCATACCCAGTGTATGATGTGCATCAGAATGGCTGGTTGCCTGTGGCTTTGGTCTATGAGAGTTGATTAGAAAATTGCTACATAATTGCTTATATTTGCTACATTTAATAAATAATTGCTACATACTATATATATTTAGAAATAACAATTTTTTTTTGTAACCAGCCATTCTGATGCACATAGTGTATGGGTGGAACCATAACTAGTCTATGTGCCCTATAGTTGTTGCTATACATAGTATTACAAAGCTATTGTTGACTTGGCAGATTATGGATGTATATGCAAATTATTGTTCACTCTATATGTTGGGTGGCCGGACACTGAAAGTGTTTGTAACAACAATATGTTACCCAATGTAAAAGTTTCTAAGAAGCAATGAGAAGTGAAGTCAACAAAAATCACAATTTAATACTTGTTACTACTTTGTAGAAGTCAGTTTTTCTAGTGTCATATAATATGCTGCTTGTTAGGTAACTTTTGTCTCAAAAAAACTTGAATGGCATTAGTACCAATGTCCACTCTAAGTCTTAAATCTCATTGGTTTCAGCATTTAATACCCAATATATCATTTAATACTTAAAATATGTTTCAATGTGCAGCACACAGAATGAACAAAGAATATTTAGAAATATTCTGCGAAAGCTTTTATGTATAAACTTATTTCCATTATAAAACAACATTATAGTTTCCATATTTTATTGCGTTTTACAATCACTGGGGATATCTTTAATAGGTTTCACTTTGCTCAACTCTTGAAACCACTCTTTATCCATATCCAGCAGTGGCTGAGGCTTTTTATACTGAAAAAATATAAAACATTTAAGAAGACGAAAAATATATTTTGAGGAGTATGTGATTAAAATGGTAAATGGATTTGTCAGATTAGCAATATTTGCAAAAGGATATAAATATGCTTAGCATTTGCAAGTGATTCCAGATGTTGTAAGTTTCAGTGTTAAAAAATATCTATAAAATCTCTGTGTTGAAAGATAACTTACTGTAATAATCAAGGTATTAAATGAGTGTTGACTTTGAATGTTTCCTTGTTCTAAGGGTATGTTTAGTCTATCCAGTTCAGGCACTTGAAGTCTCTTAAAGTATTTTTTATTTGTGGTGCGAATGATGATGCATCTTTCATCATTGTTGGCACTGATGGAGTAAGTTTCAATAGGATAGGGGAGGTTTCTGATTCTCCATTCTAAGTTTATTCTTGTGTTACGTCTTGTCAGTATTGGCTGTAACGAAAATTCATGATTATTTTAAGTTGAAAACAAAACAAAAATATTTTTGGTTTATGAAATGGGAAAATGGCGTGAGTTACTATTCGTAGATTTCATTACGTACTTCATACAACCAAGTACCAGTTAGTGGGTATAGTAGTAGTACCTGGTAGTAGAGTATTTATTTGAATCACTCTAGTAAGTGAGGACTTGTAGGGTTCAGTTCTGAGAAACATACCTGATCCTTACTCTCCATGATGTCCGCTCCAGCACCTTCAATGCGAGGAGTAGCATCAGGAATCGGGTCACCGATCTCTACATCCCACTTTCCGTCGCCGCCGATTTTCCCCTTCACTTTCCAAGCTCGGCGAAGTAATACCTGCGTGTCTACATTGTACTCTTCCACCATTTCCTTGTCATCTTGAAACTTGTAGTGAATCTTTTTAAGTTTATCCTCCTTCATACACGATTTCTCTGCATCAAGCAATGAACGATACCAAATGGTGTTCCTGAACATTATTGAACCGCTGGCGCTGAGACCTCTAATTCGTTTTTGGTTACAATTTAAACCTCGTGGTCTTCGATCAAACAATTTCTTTTCATACTGTTTCTATAGTAACCAAGTTATGTGCTTGTTTACTGAAAACAAACTTCTTGGTAGTTAACCTCTTTCTAATGCCAACCTAATCTCAACCTTCTTTCTAATTCATAACCCATGCCTAATTTGTGTATCTAACAAGTTACGTCCTCATTAATTTGTTTCTAAGAAACATGTTACATATACAGTAAAACAATACTCCAATTTAATCAAAAGTAAATAAAATAAATATAACGAAAGCAATTAAAAAAAAACATAAAATGACAGTGTTGTTTATGGTTTTTGTAAGGTGGTTAACGCCGGCTCCACACGTTGGCCCAATATAGGCCCCAACGCTACTCGTGCTAACGTACGCGCTACGTGTGGATCTAGAAAATTGCATTGGCCCCAACGTTCGGGCGAGCATTGGTAGTTGGCCGGCTCGTGTCGTTTTCACCAAAGGAATCTGCGCGCCAACGTTCGCGAGCTGTCCACACGTTGGCGCTTTGCTCAGTTCTGTTGCAAGTTTGCAACACGCAGCGAGCGATAATAGCTTCCTCATCCGCAAAATCGTCACCGGCATGGACAAATGAAAAAGTTATTGAGTTTATTGAACTTTATCAAGCACATCCAATAATATGGGACGCATCTCGAAAGGATCATAAAAATAAAAAAAATAGCTGATACATGGCGCACCATACAACAAAATATGGGAATGATTTTTTCAATTGAAGATTAAAAAAGAAGCGGGAATCATTAATGAGCACATTTCTGTATCGGACATCTTCACATTGGCCCTGACGGGACAGAACTAGTTTATTCGCCAACGTGTGTACGCCTCACCGAAATTGCGCTCCAACGTTGGTGCGAGCGTTGGGGCCAACGTGTGGAGCCGGCCTAATAATAAACCAGCATATAGTCCCACGGCTGGGTAAATGCCTTTTCTCATACAGAGAGGAGGCACGATATTAATCATCACGCTTGCACAAGACGGTTGGTGATTTCAGACATTTTAATTATAAGTTTAGGTTTCCTCACGATGTTTTCCTTCACCAATGTATTTGAAGACCTAGACAGTGTACCTACCCATATACAAGCTACACTATACGAATAAAAAAAAAGCCCAAAAGCCCTAGCTGGACTATTTTTTGATGATAGATGCCTTAAATGCAAGGCATCTATCATCAAAAAATATGAAAAAATAAATTCCCTGCCCTGATTATTACAACTCCCTCGTTATAGAATTATTATTATACTTGGATACTTGTCAATCCTTAACATTCTGAGTTTAAAATACGTTTTTCTTTTTATACCAAAGACAATTAAAATTTCTTTCTCTAACACTTTATTCATTTAATATACTTACAAATACATTTTTAAATATTTCTTTAAAAAATAATAGAAAAAACATTTAAAAATATAAAAGTAGGTCTCCGCCGGTATCGGGAGCAGGGTCCAAGCTACCGGTGGTTAGGGCTCCAGAGACAGGAACCTCCTCACAATGCGGGCCGTATCGAGGAGTACTGCCTTCTGAATCAGACCCTTAATCCAACCGCCTAAGGAGAGCTTCGAGAGATGGTCTTCGATGCTCTTGGCCATCAGGCCATTGGCCGTAACTACTATCGGCACAATGACAGCCGAGCTCACATTCCACAATTCGACAACCTCGTGTGCCAAGTCAAGATATTTGAGTTGTTTCTCTTTCTCAGCTTTCACGAGGTTCTCGTCATGTGGGATGGTAACATCGATTATCATTACGCGGCGCGCTGATCGGTCTATCACCACTATGTCAGGCTTATTGGCGACAATAGTCCTGTCAGTAATGATAGACCGATCCCAGTACAGCGTGACATGGTCTTTCTCGAGAACTGGGTCGGGCACATACTTGTAGTACGGTACCTCAGATTCCACAAGATTGTATTTCAAGGCATCAGATTCCACAAGATTGTATTTCAAGGCTTATTATTATCGTAATTTATTACTGTGGTGGTGTGAATAGGTCTCAAAAAATGATTTCAATGTTTCTTATATAATTTTTGTCAAGTTAATGATTGATGAGACATTTGCTTATGCGACAAACGATTAGTTCCAATATTGGCCGCGCGTAGTAGAAGTAAAAATGGCACTTGAATAGCACCGATTAGTTCCAATATTGGCCGCGCGTAGTAGAAGTGAAAATGGCACTTGAATAGCACCTAATAAATGCTTAAGTTAAAAGCATAGACAGGTAGTTTCGTTCGAAAAAAAAAAAGAAAAAATTAACTCAAGGTTTTCACTGTTTAAATTCATTTCATTACATTAGTTATGTTTTGAAATAACATTTTAGTTCCTTACTCTGAACCATTTCATCGTTCTTCAAGAGTATAAACCAATAACAAGTCAAAAACGTTTGTCGCAACAAAAATAAAGTACTGGACGAAAGCAAAAAGTCATAAGAATTGACAACCGACAACCTAACATAGCTTTAGGTTATGTTTGGTAAATTATTCGATAAATTATTTCAGTTTTAAAATTCCTTGATTTACTAGAAATTATTACTATTGAATTAGTAATTGAACTTTTAGAAGATGCCGCCTGCTATTCCTGATAGGTTCTTTAAATTTATACTTGTTATGAAGTCTCTGTAAACGCTCGCAATGTTGTTATGATTACTATATTTCTGTTAAATTATATTCCAGATGGATACCATATAAAGCCTGTGGGAATGTTATCGAAGGTACCAGGTTTGTTTGCTTCAAGGTACCTCTGAAAAAAGTACGTAACAATTTTGATTTATTTTGTAAACATGATTAACATAAATACTATTTAAGCTACGTAGAGTATTATAAAACACTACGAATAACAAATAAAATCGCCATGATAGAAAACGTCTGTGTGAAGGCGGAGTCTGGATACTTGCCTGATGAAAAGCAAACTTTGACTTGATCACTGTAATTAAAACATAGCTGGTCAAATGTGAGTTTACTACTACATGCCTTCACTTTAGGGATATACGAGCATGGTGTGATACTGTTATTTATAATAATAGATAGGATATTCCGTTATCACTGACAATAAACTGGTGGGTACCAAGCTTCAAAGCTTGTTCTGCCTGAAAGTTGTGTTGTTTTCCATCTTTTCCAAACCATTCCTCATTGAGTGTGCTTGAAGGTTCCACAAGTTCATTCCATCAATTCCCTTCTTCCTTTCACACATTCGCACAAAGAGCTTTGCTACAACCTTTCATCTACACACTGACAAGCTTTGAAATTCTCCATACTTCTATCACTAAGCTCATATAGCCTGTACTAAGTAAGTTGAGAGTTAACAGGCTTCTTTTGGGTTAGCTTGTCTCATTGAGTTGAGTTCAAGAGCAACTTCATTTGAAACTTTTTTTTTTATTTCTTAATAAAATGGGTCTCATCCATGCAAAGAGGAATCAGCAGTAATAATGCTAACACAGTATGTTGCTCAGATGATAACAGCTATTTCAAATAGCTGTTTGCATCTTATCTGACATCATTTTTAAAATAATGCACTTTCTCTAACATTATATCTAAAACAACACAAGATTTTTTTAAAAAAAAAGGAGGAGTTGAAAGCCATTTTGACAAATAGCCTATTTGTCAAGATGGCTTTCAATGCCTCGATTTGTGAATGTTTTTACCAACCCTAGGCAACACCATACATGAGTAATAACTAGTATAAGGAGATTTCTTTTTTTTTTAAAAACCTTGTTCTTGTTTTAGATATAATGTTAGAGAATGTGCATTATTTTAAAAATGATGTCATTTACCATAGAATCACTCTACTAAGGCATTGGTACATTTCAGTTATTAGCATTCAAAATCAACTCAAATAATTTATCTGGGTTTTATGGTTGCAATTTTGTACTAAATTGTTTAGATGTTTAAATTTTTTTTTGGAATTAAGACATTTAATAGTATTATAAATCACCGCCATCTGTTAGCAATTTGTGACTTATGTTCATTAGTATAAACACTTTACAATAGATGGCGCAACAAGACTATTTTGTTGGGGCAGAACTTTAAGATAAAAATGGTTAAAATTTCCTTCCTAAAAAAGATACGAGTTGTTTGTAGTTAGTACATTAATTTGAAATCTATTCGAATTAAATTATTCCATCTTAATTTATCTTTGGCTAAGGCAACGTATCATGGACATGGCAGATAGTTCCGTGACGATAAATAATAAAAAAAACTAGGGAGGAAACAGAAATATCTACGTTTGTATAAAATAAACGCCAAAGAACACGTGACTGCGTTTCCTCTTAGTACGAGAGCCCACGACCAAAACCATGTCTCATAGCAATACGGCAAAAACCCTATAAAATCGTTAGATTGTATGATTCTGCACCCGACTAGGTGTGTAGTAACGGTCGAAAGTGTAGCAACTGCGTGGGAGGCCATTTCTGCTGCGTCAAAAAAAAACAGTCGGTATTATAGCAATACGTCTGATAGTGAAAATGTACATAGATTTTATAATTGTATTACGAAAAAGTTTGTTTTCAGACATTTTGCGCGTAGCATATAGATATAGACTGAGCGCATTTTTGAAAATGTCAACAAATTTAGCCGACCTGTATCATAGCAATACGGATATATTTTTTTTCAACTTTTCGTATTACTGCCATGATTACCATAAACTTGTTTTCAGACACTTTAAGTGTAGCATATACTCCCAAAAACGAAAATAAAGTTTCGGAGTCGCCTGGCCGACGCCTCTGTTAAATGTTTGTTTTTAATTTACAGCCTTCATAGATATTCAAGAATCTTTGTTAATTGTCATCTAATAAATTCAGGGTCGCAACGTATTCATTGGTTTGTAACAGAAAATTCAAGATGCCTCAATACGATTTTTAAATGATATCTGAGTATCGAAAAGTTGTCTGATAGAGAAGGTGCTACACTTAATTTGTCTGATATAAATTTCTTGCACATGTGGACAACTTTTTTTATCATGTCTAACAATTTTCAGACATATTGCTATGATACCGATCGGTAAACTTTGTTAACATTTTCAAAACGGTCTCAAAATTTAATGTGTTCACATTTCCGTCTGAAAATTGTTTTGTTCGCATCAAATAACCAAAATTTACTAATAAAAAAGATTTTCAGACGTATTGCTATGAGACATTTTTTTTGTCTCATTTTTATTTTTTTTAAGTGATTTTACGGGTTTGCGCTACACCACTAACGTCTGAAAAATATGTTTCCGTTATCTCAGAACTATCATTCAACTACAGTGTAGCGACACAAAGTTGCAAGTGGCAAACAGTACTACAGCGCCATCTATCCAGCCACTGAAGAACTAACGGCAAGATTCCTACATCGCGCAAGCAAAGTTGTACGCAAAAGTTAGCATAAATACGAGCGCCCGACAAACAACTGTCGGGCAGTGGCCCGCCAGACACAACACCCGTCTGGTCGGAGGATCCTCCCTTTTCCATAGAGGATGGAGAACTTTACATCCTGTTCTTCATCCCTCTAAAACAGTCTGCAAATCAGACATATTGCTATGATGCAGTTCGGTAAAATTCTTTGACAATTTTGAAAATTCGGTCAGATCAAACGCTATGCGGAAAATGTCTGATATTGGTATTTTCGAGTTCAGGATAATCGTATCTATCGATTTGATGCGGTTTTGGCCGTATTGTTATGAGACAAAAATTTTGGTCGTGGGCTCTCGTACTATCTGAAATAGGCTAGGGACGCCAGGCATAAGATACTTATCTCGAATTGTAAGGGATTCTATTTTGTACACGAATCTGGTTTATATTAAATCGTTCAACGTGCTTTTGAATACAACGCTTCGCTTCTGTTCTTGTCAAATGAGTACTAGTTTGGTACTAGCCAACTTTCAACGCTACAGAGATATAACTTAAATGGTAGCATTTGCACCTGCATTAGCAGAGGTAAAGCCGACAATGAAATGCATTATTGGTCCATAAGCGCGACGCACAATGCGTGTTTGTATAACTGTCCGTCTGCCTGGGCGTTCACTTGACCGTACCACAGTTAGATGGCAAACAGACTCTTGACGATCTGTGTTAATTTGTTCTGCATAGCGCTTGCATCGTGGCGATATCAGCCGAGTGTTTGGCTTGCCTCTCGAGATCGCACGATAATCGATCGGTGTGGTATATCGATTATTTGCGAGCTGAATCGTTTCAGTGGCCCAGATTCGCTCACCTAATAGATTGTTTTATACTATTTGTTTTACAAACAGAAGTGATATACCGAGAACATAGGTCTTAGTATAGATCTATTTTCACGTCAGGTGAAAAGTAGGTTGAAGCCTTGAAGGTCGATGTTTGAAACTGTTCGATTGCGGCATTTGTCTTTATGTGTGTTTTTTTTTGTAAATAACAAAAAAAGGTTGGAATCATTCATAACTGACACTGGCCAACTTGCCATTCAATTTGAAAACGTTGAAATCAAATCGCGCATCTTGTTACTATTTCTACGGACACGATATGAAAGGCAATTGAACAGCACTCTCTTCAGTTTAATCGGTAGGAAGTTCTCTAGGTTTCGCCACTTGACACAAAAGATTAATACTACGCCGTATCAACCTCCATATTTGTTGAAACTGTGGGCTTAACTCGCTACGATATTGTTACAGTCAACAGAACATTCTCAGTAAAGTAAGTACATGATGCCATGGTGCCTTAATCGAGGCGCTTGAGCAATGTTTCGCTAAAGAAATCATGAGAATTAAGGTTGAGAATTTTTATGTTTGTTTGCACCAGTTTGTATGTCGTGTAGTTTGTGTCAAAAGCTTACTTTCGTGTTCTAATTCACACAGTTCAGTTCATGTTTCTTCAAAAACTCATGACATTGAAGAAAGAGCTGAAAAAATGAGTGAAAAAAATGACATACAAAGCGGCATCTAAAGAAAAGTTTATTACCGCGCACGAATATTTGCACAATACACGTAATCCTGACAATTCAGGGCGGATTGCTGAGCCAGGCTCTTCAACTATGCCGGTCAAACCGTGATGCGAGGATTGCGCGCGTGCCACTATGTACGCGCGCACCCCAACTAAGGTTTGAACCTCAAAACTGTATAAGCTGTTTTGATTTCGAGACTTCCTTTGAGAATTTTTGCCGTCGATTAAACTTTTAGTTATTGTCTTATACTCGACGGCGTTCGTGTTCCAGGCGGGCGTGCCTTTATTGCGGGTTGGTCGAAAGAGAAGCCGCGGCCCCAGAACATACAGGGCCATATAAGGAACATGGATGGGTTTTAGTCGGTAAAAGTCTGACAGTCCCCTCCGCTTCTCCCTGAGCGGAAACAGAAGGGAAACTTGATTGATGATTTTCCATCGGTAAACAAAAAAAAAAAGTTGTTTTCAATTCAATTTATGTATTTATATTCAGATCTGAAGTCTAAATATTAAATTTTTGTAAATCAAGGACAGCGTCACACGAAGGTCATGTCAATAAAAATCAGAAGTCTTCTTCAAGCCCCATTTTACGGTTTTTTTTTTCTGAGGCGTGATCTAGGCACTGAACAGTTTAGTAAACGCTTACCGCTTACGTATAAGGCTTTCAAACGATATCGCGGAGAGTTTATCTGATACGCGCCCCTGTTTCGCAGATGTGCGGTTGTGCAGTACGTATTTTGATGTCACCCTCAGTCTTGAAATCGACCATGTAGATTGGAGCTTTGAGAATTTTACTGGTTCACTAAGCATTTGGTCATCTCCTATTATGCATACATGTGGATAATTTCAAAAGACTTAAAAGCGAATTTTAAAGTTTACTTTTCGTCAAAAAGGGCTTCAATCCCGATATTCACGACGTATTTTGGCTTTATTTGCCGAACCGCGTGTCATAATATTTGTTTGTTACAAAAGAAACGGGTCCCAACATCGAAAGGACTAATCCCGTATTTGATAAAGCAGCGGGTGCCTCGCATGCCGCTCTATGAATACTTGATTCTTTTTATCTATACATCTTTTGATTCTTTTTTCGAAATATAGCCCTTTATACGGTATCCGTGGCACTTTGATTCCGTTTCTTTATTCAACGGTATCTGGCTATAAATTAAGATAGTTTTGTTCTCTTTGAGTTATAAAGGGTATTACGTTAATGTCAATCGGTAGGTGTAATTTGATATCATTCATGGAATCACAAATGTTACTTTATTATGATTCACTATCGACCTTTGCTTTCCCATCGTTAGTCTGAACTCTTTTCCAAATAATTTTGAGAAACTTCTCTATGCTACCTTTTAACTATTATCTAAGTAATGTATTCATGATAGTTTTTATTAGGACTTATTTCAGATTCAAAAGGTACGTTTGCAAAATCTTTTCTATAGGAAACGTCCGTCATATTGGAAATTCTACCGCCTTTATAGACCGTTTAGTCACATTTTTTTCGGATTCATTATAATTATGATGAATGATGACAGTTACAAGGGCGTTTGCTATTCATCCAGGTGGCAGATGGCACCTTTTCGGCTTGACATTTTATTTGGCTGTAGGTACGTCTCCGTGCTTGAGCCGACATTTAAGTGAGAGTTTATTTGAATGTTAAAGACATCTTTAATATTCGTCACACTGTTTTGATACTGTGATCAGTATTTCTTTTGATCTTGTGTCGTGTTTTGACTTTCATCACTTAGAGCAATGTATTGAACAGATGCCAGACGTAACACATTGTATCAATCAGTCAAATATTTCAACGGGCCAGCATAACAATATTTTCTTTTCGCCATATATTTTTACGATATCACTTCTAGGGCTGGCGAACACAATTGGTCCGTGACTTTGATGTACGCTTATGGGTTCATTATGCGCACACGAAGATATAAAGTTTTAAGCGACAGCCATTTTTTACTGCGCTCGCAGTAATTTTGTTTTGACCGGACTTATGAGCTGGACCAGAGAAAAATAAAGCTGTCATTCTCTATCTATATATTTATTTTTACGAAGTATCTTTTGTGTTATATGGAGCCTAATAATGTGCTGTTGCATCGATCAGCCTCAGACCTCCCACACACCTGAAATAATATCTCTACTCAAACAATTAGAAAGAAACGATTAACTTCGACTTTAGTGTGAAAGTGTCAATCGGTAATGCATTATCCGATTTAATGTTATTGACCGATATCTCACATCTTTAATCGATTTAATGGGTAATTGCTATGCCGTTGTAATAGCTAGGAAACTAAATCGGTGTGAGTATCGATATGTCTCCGGTTTAATGTGTAATGTGTGGTCCTACGAACCTGTGAAATAATATTATAGAAGAAAGTCCTCTAAAAGTATTGGAACCAGAAAAACTTCTGAGAACTGGGTGTGTTCCTTTCGAAATATATTGTACGTCTGGTTTTGTTTTACATTCTCACTATTATGACAGGACGCCATAATACGACATGATTATTACGAAGTATCCGTTGTAGTATCGAATTTCAGTTTTTGTCCTTTTATGATCTACATGGATGGCATCTATTTTTATTACTTTTCTTTTGCTAGTCCTGTGACATTACGAATTCTTTACTCAATCTCCTAAAGATACATAATTTTGATCGCTTCAGAAATTACCAACTTTATTGCACCGTGATTGGTCCAAAACGATTTATTTATACATTTTATAGGACGCTACGCTTCAGTATCGGTGTGGAAATCTGAATCGGGAATGGTGTTGCATTTCTCTGGCCATCAGGCCAAATAAAAAAGTCATAAAACGATGACAGGCTTGGGAACACGGGGTAGTAATGTAGGTCGATATCGGCCGTTTATTTTATTGAACCGACAACAGCGAAAGTCCCAATACGTTGCACTTATCGTTTATCGGCATGTAATGATATAGCGTTACACGCTCGTAAAACCAACTAAAAACTAGTCCGACCTCCGCCGTATTAAGGTCGGGTTGAATTAGTTCTCGCACCGTGTTGAATATTCATCAGGGTGTAAAGGATTCAGTAATTAATAAAGAAACCGACCGAGCGTCAGTAACGAAGGTGTTACGAGCGGACTTCAATCATTCTTCAGCGCCAGGTTGATCGACGTCCCATAACGGCATCCTTTGAAACACAACAAGGTTCCGCATCACACCCGCCAAAACGACGCTTTTGTTAAATGATTTAGAAACGTTGAGCTCACCTTACCATCCTTTTTAGAGACAGTTACGGCTCAATAATATTCTTGTGGATATCGCGCCTGAATTGACGTAAATCATGCCCATCAGAAGACACTTTGGACAAAAGGCACTTTCTAATTCATCTTTATTCGTTTTGTCCCCTACGTCGCGTTGCACCACGGTTTGGATCGCCCGATTGTTTGGCATTGTCCGCGAAATTACACCTCAATTATACGTAGAAATTCGGAAAAAACCGAGACTTCTTTGTATTTGAGCAAAGGGAGGGCAATAATTTATTCTCCGTCTGGTTTCCGGCTGGCGTCAAACGGTGGGCTTAGGGGCTGTTCGGGAACCCAAGTGTTTACTGTACTGTGTGTACCTATTTGATTTTTTTAAGATAAAGGCTTGAAATGAAATAAATTGATCTTTTAAGATATTAATGACATAAAATAGGGTCAGTTTTTATAGCTCAATATGCTTGGATTGATATTACACGAGTAATTTGGCAAATGTCTTGATCATGGCTCGTGGTAATTGGTAATTAGTATCGATGTGCTAAAATCGAGTCCGCCGCGGAGTCGATTAGCATTGTATTGATTGCGTCGCCGATAGCGGTGGGCAGTGTTAATGGCCTCTTATTTAGCGAGCTGTTTGATCTTAAAATAGCCGTTTGGGAACACTTTGTTTTTGTGATCTATCGATCTATGCATTTTTGGTGTGATAATGTGTAAGCTAAACATCGGTCGTCGTACATAGTCTGCAACGTATATGATTGCGTCAAGTTTAACGTACTTACTGTTGGTGTAGTGCTGTCATCATTTCATTTTTGCTGGTTGTGTTATGATATTTTTTCTCATAAAGAATCATTACGGTGATGTCACCGACGGTTTCTGGACACGATAATCGTGATGGTAACGCCCTGTCTGCTATTACCATGTTAAGTTATGAGCTCATTTATTTAGCCAGTTTAAATTTTTTGATCATTTTGTTAGTCATTGTTAAGAGGGGTTGACATTAAGTGGTCTGTGGGAAATTGATATACGATTATTAGAGTCGACAATTAATAAATGTGTGTACTATCTGGCGCCTCGCTGCAGCTGTATAGGGATATACGTCGTAGAAGTGAAGGGACCCCTACGGCGACGGCATCGGCACCGCGCCTCGACTCCTGCTAATCAATGCCCGTTGATTGCCAATTTGCGCCGTGATATATCGCCGATTGCTGCGTTTAATTGTCTGCGATATAAACCAACGACTGCACTGTAGGCAAACATTGCGTGTAATTTCAATTAGTTCCTGATAAATCATAAAACCGCAAGCCAACCAAAAGAAAACTTTTCCTGCTAGGTGCGCATTAAATCAATTGTATTCTAATTGTTTGAACATTCTGACGTCCTCCAATTAGAGTTAATTAAAATATATGGTATGTAACAAGTGAATTACGAATTGAACTCATATCTACGTACGCTCCCCATTATAATTGACACAGTTCTGTTTATTGATTTATTCGTGCGTCTAGAATTTATGGTGCTTCCTGCATTACGGTAGTGTAGAGAAAGTGTAAGTTTTCATTACGTTGGCCTTATTTTTGGTCGTATAAAGGGACCACCATGCGATCCCTACTGAGGAGATATGCTCTTTATTATGAACAACTGTGTACAATGCAAATGACAGCCGGTGGGTGGCGCAGTTTATGCGATCCTCAATCAGTGACGGCTGTTCGGCGCACGCGCCGGCTACGAATTATACCACGAATTATTATTGGCACTATTTGTCGCAATACGCGTCGCGGAGGCATTTCTATTACGGCGTTGCATTTATTATGGATGGACCACCAAGTTTAAGTGCGCTTCAAAAATGTTGCTTTTAGCTGTTTGTTTTTTATTAGGATCATTATTTCAAGTGAACTGTTGGTTAGCTTCGGCATTGTGCAATAAATTCAGATTGCCTTTTTTACTTTGACTCTTGCTTGTAGTTTATTTATAAGAAGACTTATGTAAGTTTTATCTAAACCTACGCATAACTTTCTTTTATAAATACTCGCTTTTTTCTCGAGGACAAATTGTCATTGATTAAGAACTAGGTATCTACGATTACCGTTTAGCGTTCAAAGTAAACTGAATATTTATTTATGACCACAGTCTTAGGACCGTCAGAGCCACGCCATGATTGTACCCGTATCAATTACGCAGATCGGCTGATAAACCAGCGATAAATTATCTGTGGCCATACGATAACATCTCCCAGTTCTTTCTGTGATCAGAGGCAGCCATCTTGAACATTTTTGTTCTTTGTCGATGATTTACTGAAGGGGTTATGAAGGCTACCTGTCATTGATCAAAATGGGGTGCAGTGAGGAATTTAAGGAATTCGGTATATTTGAAAATTTGTTGAACTATCTATTTAGCTCTTAGAGTAACAAATTACTGAGCAGGAACTCTAAATAAATAATCATTTCCAAGAGTATCGTACTTTACAAGAAGCAAAACAAATTCCCCCTTTGAAATGTTATCAAACACGTAGAAGAAGTGTTAGTAAAGTTCAGTTTTTTCATGACCAAAAAGTACTTTCACTAAACAACAATTGGACACGAACAAACAAAATAATGATCCATCTGGTACAACCAGCCTAAATAAAGGAACCTTAACATAGCGACCTATTAAAGTCAATCGACCGCCACGTGGTACTAATTCTCGTGTCCAGACCGCATGTTTGTAAAGGTGCACAGACAAGACCACACAGTAAGCAGGCAATCACCTGAACATCGCTCACCCCGCTCCCACTCTCTGTAATCACGCCATCATTACTTCTAATGACGTGTTAACGTTGCTTTATGGGAATGCCAAACATGACGTTCACATTTCGGTCATTTACATTTGTTTGTCGACTATCTTCGTATTGTTTGCCTTCGTCTCTAGAACAGAGGGCGGCGTTTCGGCCAGCCACCGGTGTGTTTAAGGCATTTTTTAAGTGCAACGTGGTTTCGGGTTATGTTTAGATTTTGTACTGTCGCTTCTGTCTTTGTGGCCTCAAATTACCTTGGTTTATTGGTTTTATTTGTTACTAGCTCTTGAATACGGCATCGTTGGTGTGCATGATTTACGATCAGGTTTTCTTTGATGAAATCTTCTGTTATGGCTTAATCGGAATTCAATATGTCCAGTCCATGAATACGTTTTCATCTTTATCATGTTGAAATTACACATAACTTGATCCAAGTAAATCCCATTTAATGTTATGCTCGATCGTTTTATCTGTTTAAAGTACTTTTTACATAACTAGCATGTGTAATTTTATTAGTGTAACACTTAAACAAGTAAACATAAAAAGAGGACCGAATGGAAACCGTTAGTCGGATGACACAGGCGTAAAGTTATCATACCGGGATAGTGTACCTCTCTCAAACCGCATTTCATCGAATTCGTTGGAAAACTCATGATTTAGATAGATGTTTTCTATTACCATTTTGTTAATAACTTCCAATTCATTAATGGGCTTATCAATAGCTTCATCAGGGTTAGGAACATTAACTCGTGCGGCTTCTAATTCACTTCGATTACCAAATATGCTTGCGGTAGTTAGTGTATACAAAAATACGACTGGTTAGGAACACCCACGGATTTCCACCTTCCGGCTAGTGTTAATACGTCCCTGTTGATTTTGTGGCTACACCACATTATTTTCACTGTGGAGAAGACCAACAATGCCCCTTATTTTTAACGCAGTAAACGTTCCACTAGCTCCAAAGAAACTTTGTGTGCTCGCAAGCCTTGCCTAATTCACACTATGTATTTAGCTGAACTTTGTGAAACACAACAAAGATGTAATCATGACTGCGGTAATGCATTTTTTTCGTGTGCTTAAAGACATCCGTCGCAATGCACATGTTAATCAAATTATCAATGCAGACTTCCGTGTTATTATTTAAAACAGGTTTCGTCTTCTCTTAATAGGCTACGGACGTGTCCCCAAAACAACAGTGCTAATTTTTAGAACAAAGTAAAATCTTTATTCATGTCTTTGATAGTGTTGTTCAGATTTATAAATGGAATTATTAAAGCTTTACGTACACGCACTTAAATGAATCGATTATTATGTATTCAAAAAGTCCATATTGAGCTGTCGGCGGTGTCCGTTAAACAGTGCAGTCACGTTCCTTATAAAGAATATTGGAAAAAATCTATAAAAGCCGCAACTCATAATAGGTAGTGGTCACGAAGGTGCTTGGTATTGTCCGAGGCGCCAGCAGTTGATGCTACCCGCTGCGATACCTTTCCCCTACCAGTTTTACTTGAGCTTTTCCTTCTCCCCAGTCATTCTTCCCAAATGACTATGTAGTGAGTGTTAGTTTTTGTGCTAGAGATCTTTTAAACTGGTCTCCTTTGCCCCGGGACATTGAAGCTCGTCGATTGAATTCACACCCGCAGTTCATGTGTCCCCTCCTCGTTATAAATCAAACGCAGGTATGATTTCGTCTGGGGCAGTCGTGTGGAATTCTGCAAACCCTTGCGGGGGCGATTCTGCAACGATGCCTGCTATTATGCTCATGTTTGGGGATGTTTTAATTAAGCACACAACTCAACTTTTTGTACGTTTGCGTGGAAGAAAATGTTTGTCTAGAACATGATTTTGTCTTAAAGGTATTGAGTAATTTATTGTTGCTTGTGCTTTAATTCAAAATTCCTCAGTCATTTAAAAAAAATAACTTTTGTAATGCTATTTGATCAATAAATTAAAAGATTAAACTATGTAAAGTTTTTTTTTAAATAGAATGTGTCGTGACCGATGTCTGAAGTCTGTTTCCAAAAACAAGTCTTAGAAGCAATAAAGAAATAGATTATTTTTAACAACGAATAGAATCACCGATAATAAATTATTGGATTAACGTAACGGATAATAGAACTGCATGATTATTTAATTTTTACCCGGGCGTGTAGAATGGTTAATTTCAATAAACTAAATTCATCTTATGACATTAACGTTTCTCAAAGCCTTTTATTAGGGTCCAATATTAGTTTAACCTCGTTTCTTTTCTTTATTAAATGTGTCACGTTCGTAATACATCGTGGAAGTGTCTCGGCTCGACAATGAACTTGCCAGTCAGCCGCGGCCCATGGCTTCTCACACAGACGCGATTTACTATGCCGTGAACCCTCCTCACGTGTGACGGGACTATGCATTTGTTTGTCCGCAGCTGCGGTGCCGACAACATATTTATTGTGCTCATTAACCTTCAAGAACGCTATTTAATTGTTGGCCGTTTTTTATTCACTTCACCTCTGACCCGTCCACGACTTATTGCTCCCCGGCCTCATTTTGAAAGCGAGAACTGGATGTTATTTATTATCCTGAGTCGAGGATGCGTGTCGCTTCTATCTTTGTGGCGCTTGTGAGCTCGTCTTTATGATTTATTGAGTTTATAAGGACGTAATTATGGCCACACGAGTTGGAGTGCGCCTTGCTCTTCAAACATGTGAAATGCGGTTAACGGAGAAAATGTTTTCTCACATTAATGGTTTAACTAAGTACTGCAAACGGTTTGTTTCATCAATAAAATTTGGTACTTCCGTTTCAGAGACATTAGAATTATTATTGAGATCAACCTACTAAAGTCGAGGAGCTTGTGGCTAATTTATAATAGCCACTCGGGTCTTTGGGATCACCCGCGCTTGTCTAGGTTGGTCTGTGGATGGGTGAAAACTTATTGCATACCTAGTTTTCTTCCTCGGTAGCCTCGAAAAGCACGTTAAGACGTTAAGCCCGGCTGACATTTGAAGATCTTTGACTGGTAGTGGCCCGTAGTAAGGGTAGCAATGCAATCAGTCTTATCACGAGATAGCGTAATACCCAGTACTAACTGGACTGTGCTGTTCATATTCATAGTTACTCCATGAAAAATACTGATATTCAGCTGCATCAGTGAGTTAGGTTCGGCTTCCTAACCTAACCTAACTAGTTAAGACTAGATAGTGTTTTTTTGGATAATTTTGTATTTTATTCAAAACATTGAAAAAATCAATTATTTCGTATTCAGCAGCGAAGAATTTCAACATAATATATTATGCTAATCAATTTAGACAATTAACTCAACAGTATTACTCAGGTAATATGAGAAATGTACTAAAACCCATAAGGAAATTTAGCTTACGTGTAATCCTAGACGTTTTTATTTAGTATCTACACTAGCAACAAACAGGATCTGTCCATTCACAAGTAGTTTGTAGTGAGATCCGCCGCCACGAGATAATGAAGTCCTGGGCAATATAATGCGATGGAATATTGACCAGGTAATGTGGAATATATTCGTTGCGACGATATTGTCAAATGACCATCTATTTCTCACGCAGTATGAGCCTCTACTCGTGGGGGTCTAATATCTATAGCTAATGATCAAAACACACGGTTCACAGGAATTTGTGTATACAAATGTGTTTATTGAATAATAAGCCCGTTGCGCAATTTAAAATGTTACTACTTCTTGAGGATTATGACGGCACTCATGTATATTTTATAGCGATGTAACGTCGCATTTTGCTTTACCTCCCTGTGCGACTGACTTTTGATGTTTTATTCACACTCGTAAACTGATCGTTTGATATCTTTTGTTATGGGTTCATGTTTAACTTAATATTCTTTGGTATTTCTGCGGCTTCGGCATTAGTGTACGCACAAGACAAACTATTTCTTGAAATTAAATTCTCTTTTGTCAGACGCTAATGTGAGCTCCGTGATAGATCATCTCGCGTTTGCTTTACATTATATTGTTACAAGGGATTCGTATCACAATGAAAATACAGCTACCATTGTTCTGGAGCTTTCTATCTAAGCGTGTTATTCACTCCGGCTTTGACGTCTTCATACGTGCTATCGGCAAGAGTAAATTATGGTATCGTGTCGGTACCGTAGTCGGTACGGAACCGTTTATTGATTGGTATCGTAGTTTGTCCGCTGTTCACTTTGAATAAAATTCGAATTATAATTAATCACGGTTGTGTCGCGTGGGAGAGCGTCGTCGCACGCCCGACGATCTATCATATTTTGTGATAACGCCACTAGGACGCATCTCGTAAACGTATTGAGTCGATCTGGTTTGAAGCTAAGCTATGCGACAATAGTCGTGTGCAACGGTACAATGCTATTTCACACTGACTAACCGTAAAGTCATACTTATTACTAAGATGTCTATGTATACACGTGTCAATATTGTTATCAGCGGTTTCTGCTGCTAGGCGCATTGTTACTGGGGAGGTCAGCGTGTGTCGATGCTGTTAAGCGTTCAATTTTCCGGTCCATTAAAAGGATTCTACCGCAATGTTGCGGCGTTTCTAAAGACGACAGTGTCGATGACAACAATAAAAACGGATCATAAAGTTCCGATCGCATCCTTTGAGAGTTCCTATGCAATCTCGCCGCTCAATTTTATTTCCAATACCAGCGTAAATAGATAGGCGGGTAGATGTAAACGAGAGACACCCTGGGGCTTCGGCGGAGGCTCTTGTCAATTGAATTTGTCTGCAAGCGCTCGGTGCATTAATAGCACACTAAACTACGTTGAATACTATTATTGATATTTTCATAAAAGCGAGCATCCATTGTGTTGTGACGACGCTCAATGCATGTCTAGTTTTAGTATATTTTCGTTATGGTATTTTGATATTTTATTGCCGGTATGGTGCACTGTAGCAGTCGGCTTTTGTATTTTTATTAACACAGTAAATTTCGATTTTATTATTTAATCAAAGGCTTCCGATTTCATTAAGTTTTCAACATGAATGCGTCTTCAGGTATCTTGTTTTCGCTACTCGAAATATCTATATTAATTCTACACAGGCAATGCCGCTGACAGGCCATTTGCACAAAATGAAATATCACACAAATGATCATTTGAACAACGCTTGTAAAATGTTAACATCGCAGTCTATTTGTTTGTCGCAATAACTATCCCCTTTCATCGTTCTCTTTCTCTGTCTGTTCCCACGTTCTTGCCGCTTAATCACGTCTGCTCTGCGCTCGCGCCTAATATTGCACTGTAATGTGTTTATTAAGCGCCGTTCCCTTTAATGGCTCACCATTTAACATACAATGTGCAGTGGTCCGATTTGCGTGTTGTCCCATCGTGGATGCGGCTAAGTATCTGTAATCTGAATATTAGTAACGATGTCTAGGCACGGCATTGGCGTTGGCTTTCTGTTGAAATCTTAGGGCTTGAGTAGCTTCTGTTTTAACTGGGCTTTGGAGTTGCCTGAGTAAGCTTTTATGTCATTTTCGACCGACTTCTAAGAAAGACAAAATAACTGTACTTACGGAATTGAATGAAACAAACAAAAGACGCAGACAATTTTAGAATGAAATCAAGGAGTTTTCTTTGAAATTATGCCATTGCCAATGCACTGTGAAACCTGGACTAAAGTTTGATGTTAAATCCACTGACACATATATATATCGCAGAAGAAATTAAAAGGCACCTCCACATCTTGATTTCGGTGTGTGAACTACAGTTTGCAGCTTGCTTTCTTTGCGTTTCGTCATCGCTACCACGCCATGAATAACACTGTATTAATTATGCAGCGGTTGTTTGATGACTGACTTTATTCATGAGTTGGGCACTGATTCTCATGCGTGTTGGCTCACTACTTTTTCCATGTTGACACTTGCATATACGGATGGTCTAGTGCTAATTTATGAGTGATTTTTTTATTGCATTTAAGAGTAGGTACATACACATTGCTATAATTAGTCTTCTGATATCATCTGTCGCGTAAGTTTATTTTGTAGCTTAAAATAGTTACGAGTTGAATAATTGTCTTGTTTAACTCCGTTTGCCCAGCTATTATGTCAACACGAATACCCTAATCACCGCGCATAAGTTGTGGATCGAAAGTGTTTGATAAATCTATCCGTGTCATCATTACCCAAATGTGATCTACGCCTCTCATTAGCTCTCTCCTAAATAAGATATCAACCATTGATTAAGTGCCAACGAACCAGTGATTATTTTATTGCATTCCGTCGTTAATAAACAATCTGTCGATTTATGTTTAATCCGTATTACGGTATTGTCAACGGTTGTTTCCTAATTACATCCAACGTAAAAGTTTAACGGTGAAATTCCTAATTAGCATACAATCGCGAAATAATAAATTGTATAGAGAAAGTGCCATTATTACTCATCTGCGTATAAAATACATAAGATTCACTCACGTCGGCTGCGTCTTAATTAACTCTAAAGACTCTATGATTGAAAATTAATGAACATGGCATTAGCCACACGTATAAAATGTCTTGGCCGGTGTTTTTCGGGTTTTTAAATGAAGCTTTTGGGGACACAAAAATTGATAGTTTCATTCCGTTGTTTTCGTTAGTGGATCGTTAGTGTCACCGGTTGGCTCGCAGCGATGCAAATTAAGATGTTCGGTCGGAATTTGGTTTTGATTTATGACCTTATAAAGCCGTGGTACGACGCAGGTACTTCCTTTTCGAATAATTCATGTAGGGCATTGTTTTTACCGTGGTAGAGGTAATTGATCGCACGCTTTAAAGAGCTTTTTAGAGACTTTCTCGGGCATTATTTCTTACTTAAGTTTTTAGTGTTCTGGTGTAATTTACATGGATGGCATGAAATAATTCTATTTTTAGTGCGGGGGAGTGTCTCTGGAAATAATTATCATTCACTCTTGGGTAATTTGGTGTTAGGTTGGTCTGTGGATAGGTGACCACCCGTTACACACCAAGTTTCCTCCGTGCCTCAGAAAGCACGTTAAGCTGTTGGTCCCGGCTGACATCGGTAGATCTTTGACAGTCGTAACAGGTAGTCTGTGTCCTGAAAGTGTGACAACCAGTCTCACCAAGGGGTATCGTATTACCCCTTACTAAATGGGTTGTAGAGGGCAGATAGGCGGTCGCTCCATGTAAATACTGGTATTCAGCTGCACCCGGTTAGACTGGAAGCCGAACCCAACATAGGAAAAGGGTAGGCAGATGATGATGTCCGTGTCCGTTCAGTTAGCTTATTTTCACAACTGATGTCATATCTGTGGCATTCATTGCTGATCTAAGTTCTAGTGTACTTTTGATGCGGATATTACGTGGTTACGATCTAAACAAGGTTGGACATTGTTCTGCAAATTCCTTAACTTCGATCATTCTATACCATATTTTATCATCTTTAAAATTTATTGACTAAACACATTTTTATAGCCGCCACATCGTAAAAATTGTTTCTTGCTTATTATTTTCGTTTTAGAAACTCCCATACATATTCATTATTAAGTTTGTCAGCTAATTTTTAACCATCGTGTTGATTGAACATCGTCGTCACATAATTAATTAATTAAGGTATACATAATTGCGTCATTAATTTATATTTTAATGCTTTCTCATTTTATTACTTTATTCAAACATGCATATTCGGCTAGTTGGGAAATAATCTTAGACACGTAAATCATATTATGTTGGAATAAGTTATGTAGCGAGTGACTTGTTATTGCTTAATAATTTAAATAAAGCTAATGAAGCATTACCTGTTCTCGAGCAGTAGTTTAATGATAAATATATTATGTTTTCATTAAGAAGATAAATGGACTTGCTCAAAATATTATGTACTTAAGAGCTTTATCATGTCATTTTCATGTGTGTTTCGTATCTTACCAGCTATGTCAAACTGAAATCTTGTCATGATTATTTCTTCTATACTTTACCACTTTTCTCCTTTACTTTTTTAAGGCATATCGTTTGAATATTTTAAACCATGTCATTTGAATAGTGCATCCATTTCTTTGGTCTTCTCCAATTACTCTTATCTAGCTATCCACAATTCCATATTCACTATTCCAAATTTGAGAGAATTTATTGTGATCTAATTATGTCAATCGAAAGTTGTTTTTTTTTGCTTCCATTATTTATGCTTAAGTGTTTTCCTTATGTGCTGACCAGCCTGGATTCCTGAGCATTGTCAGGATCTCTGTATTCGACAATGTTATATGCAGTACTTACTTATCTTTTAATTCAATTTACACGCGTGCGCCTTGTTGATCAGTTATTTATCGTTTGTAATTCGTTTCGTTATCATATAAAGATCGCATTTTCTTTATTTGTCTGGACTCCGTAATATTGTTTAAGTTGGTGCGTTCATTTTGTTTATCACAGAGCATTCTTTTCCAGGAAGCCTATTTTAATCTGGTGTTGGAAAAGGTATATCGATCAACATGAATCAAACTGAAGTTACAAATCTGGTCCTTTCCAGGTCGTCTGAAATAAGCAACATCTTTTCGAAAATTTTCTTCTTTGTCACCACCATTGCACTTTGTCACCCACAGGGACTAGATACTTGAGAAGTATTCTAAATAATTAATAGGATCCCAACAAGTAGGCTAACTAACTTTGTTTATATAACGTAAAACAATTTTAATGAAGTGTACATAGTACAACTACATAGGCAGGCTGTAGCGCCTGCGACGGGTACAGTAATAGAGAGGTGTGTCGCCACGCCTTGCCGCTGATGTGCCGACGACAAGCTCGCAACTTGGCAGTGTTGATTTTGTTGTACCATGTACCTATTATTTTAAACGGTAATTTTATAATACAAGCTGTTCATAATTTCTTTGAAAATTTTGAACTTAAATCTTAAAGTTCTATACCTATGATCTTGATACGGCAGTCTCTCAAACACAATGGAGATAATTTCTCTCGACGATGTTTTTGTGATAATCATCTGCATCTGTCTATCCATTTTCCAAAAGTTTTGGGTGTCGACTTCTAGTCTAACCTTTGGTAAGACTGGTTATCGGATTTTCGGGGCACTGATTAGGACTGCTTGTAACGATTGTAAAAGATCTACAAATTACAGAATGATGATACGTGATGAATGACGTAGAAGAAAACAGAAGAATGTTAGTTTTAACCGATAGGTTCTAAATCGGGAAAAGGCATAGTATTAGGATATCACTATTTTAAAGAAAGCTTATGGTCAGAGTATTTAGTTAGTATTACAATCTACCTTGACCATAATGCTCGCCAACCTCTTGACACACAAACATAAAAAGGAGATTTACCATCATCATAATATGACATAACATCATCCCTGAAGGTTTAGGCAGAAGTGTACGCTACTTACATCATAATTATCATATTGAAAATTATACTTTTACTACGTTATTACTATTTTTTGTCGTGTGCTTTACTTAGTATAAAAATGTTTTCTTTGCACTGGATAAACCTTTTTTTCGGATGGGTAATCATCATATGACTTCTCTCGCTCTTGTTCTGACTAAAACCTATCCATGTTCCTTCTTTTGCCTTTTGTGTTCCGGGATCGCGGTAACTCTTTTGAACAAACCGTAACCCCGGCAGGCAGTTACCCTGGCTCCTTGACACGACCTGTCGTCACTAGACGGACGGACGGAGCTAGACATTGCTCTTCGTCTCCAGATCTGCGTCTACGGTGCCTTGGAGTCGTCTCGCGGCTCCCGACGCCCAGAGCAGTTCCCGAATTGGTTACATCCAAGTTTGCAATATAAACAATTCATCAGTCCATACTTTTAAGCCTCGTACGTTTAGCAAATAACAATTTGTCATAAATATTATGCGTTGTTGACTTTCAAGTGGTCTCGAGTTAATTAGTCAATTCAATTTTTGTTGATGTCTTCGTTAAGTTTTGCGAGACCAACTTAAGTGTTTGTTTTGCGGTTATGACTAACTTACTATATTCAGACTTGATGACGATTGATGTTAACACTTTTATATTTACGGTGTTAACTGTTACCACATTTTACTGTAACGATGTTGCCGTACATGGTTTTGAGTGAGCCCCAGTGGTGCAACTCTTTATGAAGTATGATTTAAGCATACGATTACAAATTCCGAGTATTGTACCTACATTTCCGATGTGGATTGTTGAACGTGAATCAGGATGGCCTGCTTTTCGAGGATTTACAAGTAATTTCGTGATGCAATGTACGATTAAGTGGCTTCAGTCATTTTTGAATGCAATGTCCTGCGTACAAATGGTGTATTATACATTCAATTACTCACACGTTTGTGGTTTTCAAGTATGTTATACTAACATAACATATTTTTCATCCTTTACTTCTAAGAACGCTTGTATTTTGTCGTAGTGTCAGATGCTGTGCCACAGAATACTTAATCAAATAGAGGTGTCCTTTAGAAATAAACATTGCGGTATTACGTGTCGTTACTCAATTGTGTTCGATCGGACGGTCCAGATTTTCTTTAACCTGAATCTAATAATGCCTGAAACATTCATTAAAATTTCTGATAGTTCTTGTAAACTTGATTATATTAATATTTTGTATCATCTTAAGATGTTTATTTCCTGAATTAAGCAATCATATTATTCGTATTGTATTATATATTTCACAAATAAAACTTCATATAACTTTATATAACCTAAGGACAGTAGGCAAGTTAGTAAACAGTATATTTATAGATGCAAAAGAGTCGACATTAATATTTCAAGTAGTTTTATTGTATGAACACAATATAAAATGCTGAGATATTTTACCGCATCTAAACCGTAGCCGCATTATGAGAGTGGCCGGCGCCGGCGTAGCTCTCACGAATTTCGCGGCGCGGCGCCTGTGCGTGGGCGGCCTATCTTGTACCGCCATCACACGTACACTTGCCACCACACCTGTAACATCTCCCCTACACGAAACCCTAACAAATAAGGCTTAACTTCCTCTACCACAACCGAACAGTGAAATTCATATGACGCTGACGGCCCTTTGTTGCCTAGTACGTCTAATTAGTCAGCCTGTTTAGTACTGTACTCGCCGCCGGCATTTCACTATGCAATATGCAGTGTGAAATTATGTGATTTATTGATATCTTATACGTGTTATGAATTTTAGATAAATTAATATCGAAGACCCATTTAGGTAAAGACCAAGTTTTGTTTGGATATCCGATATCGTCTTTTCGAATTAATAGGAGTTAAGGCTAGGCTCCATCGCTACGCCTACAACAATACAATAATATGTGCTTTATATTGACTGTCTGGCCAGTGGAGACGTCGTATTTCAACAGTCGTGTACAGATTCATCTGCCAGTATTATAAGACTTATTCATAAGAATATTCACAAGTGACATTAAAACTCCTTGTATAACGTTTTTGTTCAGGCTCGTTGTCGACGGATATCAAAGAGTATATTTTGTTGAATTTATTGCGCTTGCTTGCGGTATCGTCTGCGCTGAATAGCTTGTATCGTGTGATATATTTTTCCTCAAACCTTTTAACTGTTCGCCTTGTACACTGGCTTGTCGTGTTTGCTCTTTGTGTTGATATTGGCTGGATATTGGACGTTCTACAGACGTTTCCAATGTAACAATGCTACTTTCATTCCAGTGTAAGTTATATTTGAAAGTTATCATTGAAATTATTACACCACTCGTTTGAGTCACGCGTGAGGTCCTGAATCAGAAATATGAGCTGAAAAACGGCAGCACGGTGGCGCCAACGTTGAAATTAATCTGAATCGTGTATCAGCAACTTCCAATTTAAAAAATGTTTATTGGAATTAAATAAAGAGCATTGTAAATATTGTGCTCCCTGTGAGCGAACAACTCATTACTTAGTGTCGTTATCTCAGACTAAATTATGACATTCATTTGAGAAATTGGTTTGTGTCATGGAATAATTTGTTTATTTATTAGAATAATATTGATGGTATCGAACACCCACGTTATCGAATTACCGCTTGTGTAGGTATCGTTTCGCCGCCTAAAATTAACAAAGGTCCGTTGTTGCTACCGATTTGTCGCGACCGGGTGATTTATCTTCAATAAATTTATCGCTCAATCAACGTCGTCGTACGCGCAAGTTCGCGCCGCCGCTGATTGGATTTCTTCATAATTACATCTTTTGACACGTAAGCGCCAAGTTTCGTACTTCACAAGCCGGGGCATGAGATCGTGGGAGCACCGTGTAATCAGCTTTCTTGACGGTCTTGTTTTGATCTGATACCAAAGAAACATTGTTAAACAGAACTGATACAATTAGTACTTCCGAAGCATATATTTATATTTTCAACAATTATTATTCTTTCAATGATCTGTTTCTGCGTTATCTTTTGAGATAATGCCTCTCTCTTTTACCTCACGTTTCATCTGAAGGTTTCTAAATTTTCTATGGCAAAATAGATTGACTCAAAATTAAGTATATGCCATAAGCAAAACTGCGTCATCAAAAACTATAGAAGACTTACTTTAACTAAATTGAACTCTAAAGCATATCCAGATCTTTAACTCTTTGCCAGTTGTGTTGGTCATGCATATTTAAAGCAAGGTTTTGAAGGGCGGAGAGTGTTTTGCATGGTTTCGTTTACACGTCATCCGGTTGTCATGTCTGATAATATTTTGGTGGTTATGAACAGAGATCACCGCCCCAGATAGTGGTCAAATGACATTATTATGTACGCACTTAACATTAATGTTAAACGGCAATAAATAAATTATCTCGTGCCTATTAAAGATTTTGAATGAAGCCTTCTTGATAATTTGTCCATTTCGGGTTATATAAAACATGGTTTTATATGTATCACTGTCTTGGGATGGCTATTTATTATATGGATATTAAATAGGATAAAAGTTGTTTAATAAGAGTCAGTAATTCTCGGGCATCATTCGAATTTCGTAGGCAAAGTTATTGTTTAATATTAATAGTGCTCTATTTTTACATCCCTTTTTATTGACCTCCCTTCCTACTTCCATATAATCCATAATAACTGTTTATATAAATGTATGTCGTACCTCCACAGACGTCGCACTTTAATCAACTTACCGAGGTATCATCACCTGTTATTACCCCGGTAACATGCGGTAAATGATTTAGTTGAAATTGAACGTTCAGACACCGGTCTTGGTGAAGGCTCTGTGGATTTTTATGATTGCACCGTCATTGCCGCACAACGGGTGTAATTTCTCAGCTAAGCCGACACACCTTCCAGGTATGGTATATGCAGCAAATCATCTCAAACGAGGCGTTTATTCCGTATATTTATTTTTTGCAAAGAATCAAAAGGATAGCAAGGTTTTTGGATTGAATTTCATTTGTTCTTTTTATAGGTGTACATACCATAATAGGAAGATATTTAGCAACATTTATATGGCTATTTTCGGTAGATTTTCAATAGCGGTATTGGTCCGGATTTCGGAAGTACTTCAAAAAAACCGTTCGTATTTTGGTTTTGTTTTTAATTGTCCTGTTTCGTTCAACCTGTAAGGTTCTTTACCATTACTGGTAATAGGCTGCTACGTAATTCCGGATGACCATTTCTTTAATTTTCATAAAATACAATCTTGCTTAAGAGATTTAAGCTCGTGCGCGGATGCACAAAAAGAATACAATTAACTCTTAATTTTGCAACACCAGAAAAGCGGTCTCTTGTAGGGTAACCATTAAGTATCGAGTTATACACACATATTGGCATTCTAAAGCTGAATTCACTCTATTATAAGACAGTTATTGGATAAATTATCATAATATTATCTCACCCTTAAATCGATTTTGCGGTCCAATTTATTTTTAACAGCAAATATCTGTAGATAGATACGACCGTTTTCGCAATGAAGCGATATTGGTTTCGGACTGACAGTAAATAATCAGGATACATTGAAAATAACTTCATATACGTTAAACAAAAACGGCTTGTTACGACGTAACGAACTCGTTTTTGGCATTGTTAATTTATGGCTTTGTATGATTTATTGAAATATCATAATTTGTGCATTGTTATTCGCAACGCCTGTCTTCGTTAGTAGCTTTCTTTTTGAAAATGCAATAAATTGACAAGGAATTTAATTAAATTGTGTTCAAGAAGGGTTGTCCAATCCATAACAAAAAAAAAACAAATTTAAGACCAATTCTAAATGTAGTCTCGAATAATAACGATAAACTTTATAAAAAGGATAGAAGTTACCGTAAGGACGACATATTATTTTCCTTAAGATACAGTACAGTTCCACATGACTTTTATATACCATCATAATCGATTGAAAGGGGATTTGATTATCCCATAATTTCCAAAACGTAGGGTTACACGAGGAGTATCATGTCTGACCATCACGCCACCCAGTACGCTCTTAAACTGAATTTCGGCGCGGTGGTCGCAATTAGGCGCGATAAATGCTCCCGACATCTGATACGAAACAGCGGCTTTTCATTCGATTAATCGGTTGAAACGAATACGGAATCCCATTTTAACAGGTCGTACCTTTTAGTTTTTTATGTAGCACCTCGTGCGATATTTCGATACTTATCTCAGCTTGTATACGATCTTCAAATTGTAACCTCAGAAGGTTAAAGTTTGTTTGACTAATGATTGCAATTATGTTTAGTTTGATAACCGACTACTTGATGCCCCGACAAAATATTAAGATTGAGGTGTAGGTTTCATGTATTGCTGGATGAAATGAGATGGAATCTTCTAGGAAATCTTGCTAAGTGATCTTATTGAAACCCGTATGTTTCTTAACACATTTGGCTTTTAAATTAGTTAATAACTAGCTAGATAAGTTTTTTTTCTGTATTGACACAGCCCGCATTCGTAAGAAATCAGCCACATAAATTATTATGACACCGAATGCCTTTTTGATCATTACTCAATTACATTGTTAAATTTTATGTCTTACTCTCAATATTCGACTATAACGAGGGTCATATCTGTGACATCAATATCAGTTGTTTGTGATTTATAATATGTATAAACCAACAAGGGTACATTTATAGTGTTTTGATTGTTGTTAGCGTACTAGACATGTAAGCATTTTAAAACTACACATCACGACATCCTTTAGTACATAATATGTCCCCATAATAACAGAATATAATTAGTAAAGGCACGAACAATTCTTAGACAGGTCACGAATTTGAATGAGTCAACTCCACCCTTTTTAAATCTACCGCAGCAGTCGACTCGGTGTCAAAAGAGAACAAGTCAGTAACGATCCATAAAACAATACGAAAAGCTCAACCATTACAAGGCGACAAAACTGTAATATCAATAGAACACAATGGGAACAATAGTTGCCCTCTGTCAATTATGCCATCATTACCATTGGAATAAACGACGTAACGGATCAGATGATTGTCAAAAACAACATGATGACAACGCAACGCGGCCACGACTGCATATCGCGGCAAATACAAACGAAAATCATTCTTATACTCTAATAAATAAAATGTCTATTTCCCTCCAAAAACTTACGATGATCTTGCATATTTTAAAATGTCGAAACAGTTACCCTATAAATGATTTATAGACCGCGGCGCCGTCTTAATTTTTGTCACTTAACAATGTACAATGTATCTGAATAATTAAGTGTCGCACGCCGGTTAATAAGTTTCTTTGTGCATTGTAATTAGGTGATTAGGAAATTAGAAAGATGTGGTGGTTGAACCTGTTCCACCGGCTTATTATGGCACCAGTTAGAGTTATGCCATCTGCATCAAGCGACTAACCGGGCATGATTATCCATTTATAATTATGTTGTTTCATCTGCATGCTGTACTAGTGGCACGTGAATTTCAAGTAGTCAGTATTACTACCGTGGATTGTTGAGAGAAAGTCACAGAAGTGATTTGGTGTTTGCATCGTGATAAGCTGCTACAAGCTCTTTCTTGTAACCTCGTAAATTCTATTTGGTATCGGCTCCGATTTGTACCCTGAAATTTAATACTCAAACTTAACGTTGACTCACCCGAAACGTTTCAATTTTGCGAAATGTCTACATGCTTTTGTGTATTTAGTCTGTACGTATTATTCATTTAGTTCAAATCTCGATACTTATGTTCCTTCCTTGACGTGATAGATTTACTGTCTGCTATTTACTAGTGAGTCTACATCATTATTTAACATATTCTGATCACTATCATATGATTTGCGAAGGCTGCTGCCACGCTGTTTGGATTCTTATTATTTATTGATATAGGTTGTTTTTTGTTCTATGGTATCTGAAACGTATTTGCAATTATTTGATCCTCGCATTTGTCAAATATGATCGAAACGTGCGAAGGTGTTATTCGTTTTGTCGACACGCGATCGAGAGATAAGTCCTTAGCTTGCCACTTGTAATTTGATGGGAGGTCCTCGAGCTTTAACGTTTTATTTTTTGTAAACCACTCGTGCTGTTTATGCAGTGGTCTGCTTTTTATGATAAATTGATTTGAGCGATTTAAAATCAGGTTGGCAAATTCTCATTGAATATGAATACGTTTGAGCTACCGCGGTTATTTATACAGGTATTTCGCTGGATTCATTAATAAATCAACGCAAAGGCTGGTAACTGGGTACAGCCATTTCGAGACTGGAGCATAATTTATATCAATTTAATAATTTAATGTGATAAAAATCTTGTATGTTTCACTTTAAGATATGCTTATCTTCAAATGAATACATCTCAATAGCGTCACGTCTCCGCAGGTGGTGATCCTCCCTTCGGCTGTGCAAATGTACGTACATGTTGTACGTCGTAAAAATGACAATCGTACATTTATTGCCTTGTAGGACACATGTAAGTAATGTCTTGTCGTGTCGTATGGTTTTTGTCAGCGGGCAATCGGCGATTTATTGAATCGCATTGTTGATTATTTTATTAACGACTTCTTTCGATTGCGTGAACGTTACTCGCAATCACAACTTAAATCGCCGCGCCACATGTCGTTCTGTTGATAGGCTTGACGGACCAATGTTTATCACAAGTTATAAATAGTTGTTACTTTTGCTAATAACGATGGTTACATATTAACTGCTTAATGGAACATAGTTCAGTGGTTGCTATAATTATTCCTAACAATTACATCTTGTCACAGTTACATGAGAGATCAATACGGAGCGTCGACATAACTCCTCCTTGTTATTATTTATTTTATCTGTTGTAATGCTCTAACAAATGGGTACAGTCTGCAAAGAATACTTATCGAATCCAAATTATTGAATAGGACTTGTCCAGCTATCCGACAGCAATTCACACTAAATGCCAACCTTCCTTAGCATTACAGCAATTTCTTGCGACAACCATGAAATTGAATTCGGGTGGCCAATCCTCATTTTTGGGACCACACCACAGGATCAATATAATAATAATTATCGTCAAAACCATCTTTGTTGATGGTTTATAAAATGTCATATTTAAATACCAGTAAATAAATAAAATATTTTATTTTGTTGACGTTAATCGAAGGTAGAGCCAATAACGTAGGTGCGTATCGGTGCGTGCAGATCCAACTTGTGATTGAGAGTTACGATTGTCATTAATATCGTAATGGAATCGATTTATGATCGAGAATCATCTCATCGATTTTATTGCTCGGTTTGTACTGAACTTAATTCTAAATACATTCGAAGGCAGCCTTATTACAGGTTGCTAATTTGTAATCATGTTTGCGATGTGTAATCAATTTTTGTTCGTTAGTTATCGATGAGAATATCGATAGCTGAGTCTTGGGATATCGTTTTTAATAGCTAGATCACGGTTCGTTTCTATAGTCGCTTATGAGTCCGAATAAAAAAAATATTTTGCCACCACGTCACCCTTCCAAACCTCTCACTATAAGTGCTTCGCCACAGGGCAGTAAAATCAAAATTGCATCGTTTTCGAACGTTTGCAAGGAGTCAAGGTTTAATTTGTGTGCCACCGCATTTTTAACATTGATATTCGCGGTTTCAATAAACTCCTTTGTCCACGCTGCGTTTTATTTGTTCCGGTCCTTTAATGTTAATTGAAAATCGCGGTAAGTGCACCCGATGAGGTCGCGATTGTTGAACGTATTGTTCGACGTTTATGTTTGTAGATTTGACAAATTCTTCTGTGGTTTTCTTTGCATTTGTTAGTAAAGTAAGTAATATCACCTTTTCATCTCTCATTAAACGGTCGGTAACAAATCAAGTTCTAACCAAATATTCATATCTACGAAGGCAGAATCTCCAACGGCAGTGGTGTTCGTTTAAATTATTAACTTAATGATGAAAGATTAACTTGGTAAACCAACCCACGTATTCTTAATTTATTGCACATATTTACATACATTCATATGATTGTCAGATTGTTAAGCAATTAATTAATTGCACGGTTGATTCTCGGTACCGCCGAAAAGAAGATATCGGTGCATTATTTTCGGAGACTTTCACGTGTCACCGATTAATTTTAATCGATCACATAAAATGTTATTAATCAAGGAACAATATTCAATATTGATGCATTTTTCTCCGTATCATAACCACATGGATTTATTTAAATTGCCGTCTGTTAATTTATAAAGGCCACCGGCGAATCCAAATTGAAAATTAACCCCATTTAGACACACCTCCTGGCGCTCAAATTTTTTTACTTTGTTATTACGTCATGTCAACACCGTCGATAAATTATGACCACTCCAACAACCTATTATTATGGACCCTGACATTTTATTTTGGGCAAAATTGAAATTTTCATCCAAAATTTTTGGCCTGCGGTGCAACAGGTATGGGTTTTTAAAATTTATGTCCAACGATTTTAGAGTTATTTAAAATTCTAATTCATTCATTGTTTATACTGTCGATATTTAATCTTATCGATTTCTTGGAATGGTTAACTGTTGGGTTATCTGGTTCGTTATAACTTAAAGTCTTGAATGGTGACGTTTTGATGTTATTAGCATACTATTTTTTATTCTAACTTGTGTCGTGTGTCGAAAAGTCCCAAAGTGGATCGAGTCAGGTGGCCCTCATTGGGCATAGTTCATTGACACCGGTCAGGTAGGGCCAGTAGATGATTGATCTGCTCCCTTATCACACGCCGTCGCCTACGTGCGGCTTTCTCAAAGACACATTGTCTACAAGCAGAGAAGCGTACGCTAATAGCAATACAACTTTGCCCAAAACACAATCTAAAATGTCGTTAATTTATTTTTACTCCATACTATATTTTTCGTTGTTACAGAGCGTGCAGTCGTGGAATAAGGCGATTAAAGAAATGTAAGAAGGTTCTTTCATATTTTGCTTCGTATATTAATAATTTATTTATTAGGGAAAGTGTGGACAGCACGCATAATATAAATATTGAAAATTAACGTCAGTACCCGAGTTGAGATCAATTTCATGGATATCATTTTACTTTCCAATTTACATGTGAATGCAGTCCTTAATGCCATTTAATTAAGAATCAATTTATAATCGCGTTACTGATAACGTGTGGCGCCATCTGAATGTGAGTGAACATTTCATAAATTGAAAAACTCTCAGTTTGCAGTAATTGGCTCCAATCGTGACCGTTTCACTGTAATGATTACGAGATAATTGAATTTTCATTAAGGATCGGTGTGACATAGAGCTTCATGAAAGCTTTAATTAGGTATGATTTATATGAATACTAGCTTTCGCCCGCGGCTTCGCCCGCGTTAAATTTGGGGTAACACAGTTCCTCTTGCGCCTTATTGATTTGTAATAGCAACGCTAAGTTTTCCCTTCTCTTCCCTCTTTCTCCCTCACATCCCACTTTTTTCATAAAAATATTAGCCTATGTCCGTCTCCTGGTTCCCAGCTATCTCTGTACCAAAATTCATCAAAATTGGTTTAGCCATTAAAGCGTGAAGAGGTAACAAACAAACAAACAAACAAACAAACAAACAAACTCACTTTCGCTTTTATAATATTAAGTAAGGATAAGTAAGGATAGTAAGGATGTTGAATGAAACATTCTTTATGGAACAAAATTTTACTGAGCTCTAACAGACAGAAGGCTGCATTTTTGAATGATGGCTGCATTTTTAAGATTGATTACAATTGAGGGCTATGATAAGTGTGTTTTATTGTTTAAAGAAAAACTTGTTAAAACGCCATAATTATGCAAATGTTTGCCGACGTGCAGTAGGTAGGCCGGCGCCAACTAATTTAGAAAGTTATTTTTATATTTAAACTGTTGCGTTGAACAATTTTCTTCAAGTTATTTATTTAACGCCGACGGGTACACAGTTTTCTGTAATTGGACATTATTTGGGTTTACTCCTACGTTCAAATCCATCATAATTTCACGTACCGGTTAGGTAGCCATTCATTTACGCACGTAAAAAATAAAACGCTCTCTATTTGCAGATGGGATGTTCCAGCTCTACTCGAGAAAATGCCGAAACTGGGTGCGGTCATAGATTTGACGAACACAGCTCGATACTACAATCCTGAGGTACGTAAACGCATACGTCTTCCAGACAAGCTTGTTAAATATGACAATGTAGTAGAAAAGGGTACTCAGACACTTTCGCACATACCGCATACCAAAACGTACATCTTAGTTCCATAAATATTCTTTGGTGGTTGTTAATAGTAATGAAAGGTAACAACCACTCTGCACTAACAAATGTAAGACAACGTGCAGGACTAGTTACGACTCTTACTTGTTCGGATAGCGCCCGTAGGAATCTCGGCCCGCCCGCCATGTGTTGGAATACCGGGAAGCTATAAAATTATGTTCAGTTTTACGATTGAAAGTCACATTTTCCAGTACGATGCTTTGTTCGTTCTTGCGTCTGATTGCCTTGCATTCATCTTCTAGCATAATCCGATCGTAAAACATGGTTTCCATGGAGCAGTTGACTCTTGCCCGTTGTAGTCCAAGACTCCAAACGACATGCCCACAGCTTAAAGCGTTACCAGCTCTTTATCCTTCTTAATTTATAGTTATGCTGCTATTTTCATAATGTTATGATGTAGGTGTTAATTGAGTGATGATATCTTAAGCTGGCTTTGGCTTCTGGCAAATCATGTTCCCAGTTTACTTGATAACCTAACAGTTTATAACCAGAACTGTAGGATTCTTGTTTAGGTAAGACATAAATGTCAGTGATTAATTTCTGGCTCCACTTAGAGTCGGTATGAAAATGTCGACCCAATTTTAATGTTGCGTCGTTTGAAATTGATGAAACTAGCGATTGCCGTCCCGACTGGCGCCACAAGCTTCAACACTCCGCCGTCACCATAAAATATTTACTTACTGTACTGTCCCAAATAAAGGCTGCCTCCATGGTTTTATTGTCGGTCAAAAGCACGACCGCTGAGCAAGAGGTCCTAGTCTATTTCCAGGCGGGGCATAGTGTGATTAGACTTTTTCCTTCATTGATTTCTCATTTCTCAACAGCAGCTACGGATGTTAGATTTGTGCCCGGTTGATGGCAATAGGCGAGTCCTTATAACATCGGACTTTAAACATAACTGGCGAAATATAGGTGTACTATTCAGGTACACCTTTGCCTAACCCTTTGGGGATTGCAGGCGTGATGTTAAATCCCAAATAAACCCTAACCTTCAAACACGCTTCAAACGTCATGGAGACCAAGCCTACAAGCCGGCAAGGCGGCAAAGTCTATGAAGAATGTCAGTCGGATAGCTGTGAACGCAGTAAAGTTGGTTGTGACACACAATTGTGACTTGGCCCATTATCCACACTTCAACACTCGTAATAAATGTTCAGGGCTCTCCTGCCTGATACATTCGTCGCCATTGTGATGGCCCATGCTGGCCCATGCTGCTTTGCTAATGTGTATGACGAGTGGGCACCGTTATGCGACTGTCGGGTGTGAAATTTTGCTGGCCGTCAAGAGGCCAACTGTCAGAACTTTATGCTTGAGGTTTTTAAGTCAAAGGGCATTTTTGCTAGACAGATTTTTAGTTTGATTTTGTTTTGGTGTGCACTGTGCTAAATAGAGGGTTCAGTAAGATCTGGTTAAATTGAGAGTTACCAAGGCCAGCTTTCAAAAACTAGGCGGTAAGCCTAAAGGCATTTTGCAACTGTTTTCTTATTTTAATTAAAAAGCCGTTTCGATTCTGCATTCTACGATAGGTTCGAATTGAAAAATCTTTTATTGTTGGATAGATCATTTATAGAGGAAGGCATTTATATATAACATGTCGCTACGACACTAAGGAGCTGCGGGGGTGAAACCGCTGGGCACAGCAAGTTATATTTAGTTTATTATAGAGAGTAGAGTCATATATTTCACAGTGTATACAATCCCGTTACTAAAAATTACCAATATTGTGCAAACCTACGATGAACGAATTGGATGAAATAGGGAAAATTATCTTCTGGCAGGTATACATATCACGCCATTAATTAGAAGAGGCAGGTTAGCATCATGCGTCCCGTCGCTTCGGGGCACGAGACTACGACACCCTTCAATGTCGTGTCGACGCATCATAGACGTGTCATAGTGACGCCTCCAAGACGCACTACTTAAACGAGATATGTGTCAGTCCTTGTCACACGATCTTTTTTGGATTTTAGCAAGTCCTATAATCGTCAAATTTATAATCTGTGGCTTTTGTTTTGTCACGGTTTAGTTATGTCGAGGTGATGAGCCTATAGTGTTTCCCACTCTTAGTACAATTCCTGTATTTTTTTTTCTATGAGAGCTAGTGGACTATAATCCACTCAGTGCGGGTTGATAGATGTTACGTGTCTTAAAATTTTTGCTTTACAGGATCCTGTTTTCCTCACGATATTTTCCTCACTATTTTGAGAAGAGTCGAACTTACATACAATTCGTGGGAAGTCGTTGGGGACTTTACCAGTACAAATATATCTCACTTTACAACTATCTAAGATTTAACCTAAATATTCTAGAGTATAGACCTTTATGTCTATGATTACAATTAACAATAAGAACATTCGTTCCCAATACATTTGGCTTATTGTCATCTTTATTAAATGTAGTGCAACTAATCGCTCTTCAATATGTCAATGACATCATAAATTCCATACTGAAGTGCTTATTCAAACATCTTATTGGCTTTATATGTCTTTACATAAGAATTATGAAGTAATATTAAATAAGCTATTAATTAAGCCGCAGTGAAGTTGACTGGTTTAGATTTCGACACCTCTCTAATCTGATTGGTAATTGTCATCATCAGTTGACGTCTAGTGACTCGTCGCTCACTTCATTATTATGTGCCATGGATTAGTAAGTGGATGGAGTGCTCGGATCTACTGGGTTACGACAAGAAATTTTGGCACTTGAATAATATTATTGGTGAAGATTCGTGAAATAATTCAAAAAAATATATTGAACAACAACTCATGGCGTGTTTAACGTGGATTTAAGCCTTGCGCTAGCAGTACAATATAAAATGTAATTCTTTTGTTACGGATCCCATTGGTGCAGTGAGCAAAATAAAGAGGTGGTTACAATTAAAGAGAAGTGAGACTTCTAATGCAGACGGTTCCTTACAGTGTGGGTAGGAAACAGCTATTAAGTAGGTAATGGTTTATTGGTCAGCGTCTCTGGTGTCTTCCAGGTCGGCCGCTGTTCACATTATATCTCCATTCTTTAACTCCTCTGTATCACTTAAACCATCGTCTGTTTCATGCTCTACTTACATTCTATAATCTTATTATTAAATGTGTATGTATCTTTAATAACACGATCATTTGAAACCGGCTTAAAGTAATGTGTACTCGACTTTTCATTTAATTTCTTGACCCGAGTTTTGGCGGTCCGTTTGTATTGCTGTATATGACTTTACAAGTAAATTAACGTTTATTGGTTTTTGGAATTTACTTTATTCACGCGGTACCTCTGTTAAAGTTGTCTTAAAAATGACTTAATGAATAATTTACATATTTTAAATAATACAATATGCTGGCTTATATTGTAAATAATGATAGGTTTCTTTGTTATAGGAATTACAATCGAAAGGCGTACTACACAAGAAAATTTTAATGCCAGGCCGCATAATACCTCCCGAGGACAAAGTGACAGAGTAAGTCCATCTTCCCCGGCGCTGTTTACGTGCGATTAATCGCGCTCTCTTGTAAGATGTCTTCACGACGCGACGCCGAGCCTTTTTAGCTCGCCCAAGTAGAAGATGTATCTCACACATACATACATGTTCCAGACGTAATCTTTATCACATAAACCTTTGACAGTCAGGCATTGAGAAGTGACGTACTATTTGTTGTGTTAATATCGAACCGCGACAATATTTCATACTGAAATATAGTAGAGATTGTGCGTATCGACGTTCTGTTAAAGCTTTAAATAAATAAAAAAAAAACAATGGAGAATCGAACGTTATTGCAGCACTAAATCATTCAACAACTTGACCACAGAACACTAAATACTAGTGATTGATATGGACTTGAATACGACATTTCGCCTAAGGATGATACGGCTTAACAAGTTTACACTCTCCTTAAACGGTGATGCGTAAATCAGAAACAGAACAGCTATCTATCAAAGCGCGGAGTTATCGTTTTGCATTCGCGGTGGATTTTAATTTGAAGCGTCGAATTGGCGCCATTCGTAGGCCGAATATGGGTAATGTTATAAATCTACGCGGGATGCGTGGGCGGTGCGGCGCGCGCGCCTAAGGGCCGCCGTCGACCCGACCGGCACCGGTGGAGGTACCTATTCTCGTATTCAATTGAACTTGGTCACATCTAGCGCTTGTGTCGATGGCGTCTGCCTCCCACGCGGGATCCGATGCCTTTCGGAATTTGAAAGGCATTTGTCGCAGCGACGATGCGTGTGCTCACGTGTAGCAGTTGTCCGGTTGTCCCTTGCAACTAAAACACACGGCGTTTTATTATGTCGTAAACTTTGACACTATCGAAGTAGTCATATTACAGAATTTCTGTTAATTGATATGTTTATTAAAATACTTACTAAATATCTTAATGTAGTCTTTTTTGGTGACAGATTTATTTAGTCACCTCAATAAACCTTAAGTTAATCTTTTACACTAGTTTTCTTAATAGCTCATTTCTTTGCCATGATCGAAGTCCAGGTTATCATGTTTCAGAAGATTTTTACACTTTACCTCCTGTACAAAGCCATAATGATATGATGTTCAGAAACACGTCTTCACCAAATGAATCAGAATGAAAAACGAGCAAATCTCACTGCCTATCAATAAATAAAATGATTTGCTCAACTTTAACTCTAAGATTATCGCGATCATTTGTCTGGTCTTTTGTTCGGCGCTGCGCCCCATCGTCGGCTGACATAGACATAAATAACCATCGGCATTTCTAAGATAGTTCGCTGTTGTTATCAAGGTGTGGACCTCGCATCTGTTTGTCAGTTAACGCTAGACAAATGCGCCACCCGTATAGCTACTTCGAATCTTAACTAAAAGACACGTCAACTTAATGACAGGTCTATATGTTTTGAGAATAGTATACTTTGAGAAGATACTTGTTATTGTAAAAAACGTTTACTAGTATAATAAAAATGCCGTAAGGAAAGTTTGAGTATGAATGTGGAAAGTTACGAGAAGAGAAGACCAAGTAAACAAGCGATATGTATGGAAGTATGAAAGAAAAAGACATGCTGCGCCGACCCTAAACAAATTGGCAAAGATGATATGATAGGATAATAATTATGACATACTAATGAAACCATTTTATTTTCCTAGCAAGTTCGTAGCTCTTTCAGAGACTATTTTAGTCGCAACTTAAACGAAACTTTCAAAAGTGTCAAACAATGAAATAAAAATCAGCTAAGCTTAGATAGAAAATATTCTTTATGAGTAAACTCTACGGAAAATCCGCTTCGAACGCGCGAAAAATTTTCAACGTAAATTGCATCACACTGCAATTTAGTCTAGACAGGTAACGTCGGGCAAACAAGAGAAGCAATAAAACGGCGTTATTATTTTATTATATTAATATAATAAATTGAGGATAAATATATTGTTATGGGACCTTCATTTATATGATCTTTTACTGAACGTAGATGATCAGACGTTCGTAATGATGCTCGCGTGCTCACCCGGTTCATTTATCACGGCTGTATTTTTACTTGTTTTCGATGTCGACTGTCGACAATCATGTCGTCATTACAAACCCGTTCGTGTACATATCACCCCGTCTATAAATTGTGAACACCGCCGGTGGTACCGATTGTCCGTTTAATAGATTTTTACTGCTCCGCTTTTAAGGGTTTTATTGTTTCGACGATTTATTCGCTGTTACCGATTCCTATGCCCATTACAGGCCTATTTTCCGGGAAGTTGTTGATAAAGTTAATGTTTCACTCGACAATATACATTATAGTTATTTATACATTTTACTATCTCCAAAAATGTGCACATACGAGACTTGCTATACCCACGGGCTAAAAGTCATCGCTAGATCCAATATTGATACGTCAGATTCTATGTCATCCATACTTGTTAAATCCGCTTCTGAGCTTTTTTCGTCTTTGTTTTTTGTTTGTGATAATATTAGCGCATGATTGATACTTATAACGAGACAATTTAACATAGTATCTATTAAGTCATTTTTTATTTTTAGTCTGTTCAATCATGGTTGGGAAAACCGAATAAATGGACTTTGACCTGGCGTCTAATAGACCTAAGTGTTGTGACATCAACTATGAATATACACAAGAAAAGGATGGGTTTTAGTCAGTAAAAGTCTTGACTTTCCCTTGTGCCCCTCCCAAAGCGGGAGAAGTTATTTGATTTCCCATCCGAAAAATCAAAACTGGTTATAAACAGTTTGTAAATAAAGTAATAAAACTATTCTTAAAACACGTGTAAAAAGTTCATTAGACATCTTCTTGATGAAACCCAGCTTCCAAGAAAAGTCTGGTCTAGGCGATTCAGACAATAGACGCCTTTACTGTAACGATACCTCAATAAAGTATTTCCACGTACTTATCTTACGAGCTGTGAACTCGTTTATCGCACTAAAGGTGTTAAAAGTAAATTCTCACGTTGTTGACTGTTTGTCTAGTAAGAGGCCAGTGTAAATCAGAGTAAGATAGGAGACTTCCGAGCGTGATAACAAACACATAAATATAGAGACCGCCAGCCATTGTCCAAATTTACTGTCACTAACCCATTCTACTAACACTGTGAACGGTTATTTTTCTCTAACCGTCCAACGATAATGTGGTGTTGAACGTTGAATTATTGGTGTTTTGATCAACTACGACAGGGTATAATTACTTCGAAGTTTTTATGAGGAATTTTCTCCTTCAAGAACTTATCCTTTCATGTTTTCTGCTACAATAAAACCAATGAGTTAACCGAACAAGGATTATTAGTAAATCGTGTATTTAAAGCATTAACTTGAAGCTGGTTATGTTAATCTCGTACTATACTAATGAACATGATAAGATCTATCATAGATATCGCGTAGCGCCAATTACAACTGGCATGGCATACCAACAAACAATATTTTCCCCTTATATCAATATTATCTTTCATATTTACCACGCTATTCATAACTTGCTCAACTATAATAACACAAATTTTAAAGTAGAATGATGAAACGAATTGCCGATTTTCTTTAATGTCCATAATAATGCTAATAACTTGACTATTACAAGTTGTTGAGCGTAATAGCTGATCTAAATATCGACAATGTTATAGAATTCTTTATTACAGTGTGTGGATAATCATTTGGACCACACAGAGTGGGTATAATTGAGACATTGTATGTATTATTATATAGTTGTCCTGTTATTAAACCTACTTTTATCTACTACGAGTTGTTACGAAAGTTCTCGGTTGCATCGTACTCTGAGTTAATTAAACGCTTACGAAACCCCGTACATGATTTGATTAGAACGTGCCCTTGTTTTAATACAAGTAATTATTTTCTGGTCTCGGCGAGTAATGATGACAAGTTTGATGTATTTGAGCGACATTTTGTAGATTAAAATGTTCATTATACGTACTAAACAAATGCAGTGTTGTGTTTTAGATAATTATTTACGTAATAAGTTTGATAACATTTATTTAAGTTTCTTCTATATTATAAATCTAAAGAACTGCATTTAGTTAATCTAATGAATAAATCTTAATTGGAACATTGAAAATGTCATAACGATTAAATTATGATATTGGGTACGATTCTTGTAAAAATGCGCTGTAATTTTTTTACAATAAACAAATGACAGTGCATGCTGATTCACTTCATTAATATGGTACGTACCGTACTTCCAACAAAAATTATGATCGCAATCTAAAAGATATCAAATGATCTCATCACGAATTATCTTTAATATAAATTATTCGCAATAAAGACATGACTGTACTGCACAATAATGACGCTAATTATACAGTCACAGAAATTCTAATGAATATAATGTTTTCTAGGATTCGAATACGAAATTAATTAATTCGTTAAGGCCGGGACACACAGGTCTAGCTTTGATAATAAAGTACGATAATTATAATAACAGTGTGTCGCCGGAAAAGCCAGTATCTTATATATATATTACTTTTACTAATATTATAAAAGCGAAAGTGAGTTTGTTTGTTACCTCTTCACGCTTTAATGGCTACACCGATTTTGATGAATTTTGGTACAGAGATAGTTGGAAACCAGGAGACGGACATAGGCTAATTAAAAAAAAAATGAGATCTGAGTGAGGGAGAGGGAAGAAAAGGGAAAACTTAGCGTTGCTATTACAAATCAATAAGACACAAGCGGAAATGTGTTACCCCGAATTTAACGCGAGCGAAGCCGCGGGCAAAAGCTAGTATACTTATATTTTCCGGGCCAGACTAAGTTAGAATTAGTGGTAGAGGCTAGAGAAAGCTTGGTATGTAAAGAATGGTAATCCATCCACAGAACAACCTAAGCAATAGCTGCTTAACTTGAGGATTGACCCTAATGTGTAGACATTAGGAAACTACTAAAATAATAGTAGTATTATTTAGCCACGAGCCCCTGCCTCCTATACTATTCTTAATTGATACACCACACTAATTAACAACTCTATATACCTACTAAGATCCCACGTTGGGCTGTACGCGAGCCAAATATATACAAATCTATCCTATGTACTTCCTACTAATATTATAAATGCGAATGTTTGTGAGTATGGATGTATGGATGTTTGTTACACTTTCACGTCAAAACGGCTGAACGGATCTTGATGAAATTTGGCACAGAGGTAGATTATGGTCTGGAATAACACATATGATCAATGTGACGTGAATGTCACTGACTCCTATTTTGCAATGGGTATCTTTTTAGGACGTAGGTGCTCAAAAGACAGAACACACAAAATTATTCTTGTTTTAACCAACCTGAGATGAAACTACTAGGATTGCATGAAATTCATGGTAGTATTAATCCCAATACCTAATTTACTACCTAATTTTGTTACATATGTACTAGTTCTGGATGGTACCTTTAGTAGGTTCTATCATTATTATCCTGATGTAAGCGGGTTAAACTAGGGGGCGCAATTTTAGGCTGTACAACATCACGCTGCAATACTTAGCAGCCGAGCAGCGGGTAAAATCGCTGGGCACAACTATATAAATATATCTTAGTTTCCGTCTTAAAAAGATAAGGTCGTGTATCCCGGGCATAACTCACGTGGTCAAAGTTTTGTGTAAAACGAACACAATACGGTAGTTTTATGTGTCATTGGCGCCGCTTCTAATGATCTCGCTAATTAATTTGCACATCCTACATCTTTAATTGGTGACGAATCGCATTGTTGTGGTTTTATTACTATTATAACGATTACCATATAAGGATGGTCGGGTTTTTGTGTTTTGTTAGTTCTTCTGGTTCTGGTGTTTTCGTTTTATTGTTTTTGATGTTTAATTGGTCGGTCAATGGTCAATTCAAGGTATGTTTTTTAACACTTGGTAAAAGCTTTATTATTTTTTAGTTTATCAAGATACTTGTTAACGCTGATTAAAGTTAAGTGATGAAGCAAGATCGAGCGGAAAGACCGTTTTTTTCTAAACTCCGCCTCCGATAGGTTAGCTTTCTAACAACAGTTCCTAAACAAATATTTATAAATAATTATCTTATGCTGAAAAGTTAGAGAGTTGTAAGAATGTAGGATGTAAAACCAACCGAAGCGAGCTTGAACATTTTAGCATCTTGTCCGGTTTATATGTTAAGTTTATTTTAACAGCTTACTACCTATGAAACTTACAAGAACTTACAGCTCTCTAGATCGTGGGGACACTTGCCCAGAACGCCTAATAGAAAAGATGGCCCCAACAAGAACCCATGTTTATGAAGGACCATAACAGTTTGGATTCTCCAAACATCAGAAAGCAAATCCTTTAAACTTGTTTGTTTAACTCTTACAAACATTAAGCCGTAATAACAACTGTGGTTAACTCTATCGACGCTGAATAGAAACGGCTCAATATCACCCATCGTCATTAAATTAATAATGACCAGTTTGTTTGGATGTAATCACTGTATTGTTGTGCCGGCGGCAACTCGGCTAGACCACAAAGGAGGAGGTATTCTGAGAATCGGTAATAATCGCAACAATTGTCGAGTTAGTGCTCGTCCAGGCCGAAGACGCGGTGACTATCGCGTTGCGGGCGCGGTGGCGGGCGCGTTCTCTGGCGTTTTAAGGAAGCCATAATCCACGGAAAAATTAAATAGAAGAAAAAAGAATAAACAGTGTTTAATAGACCCTCACAAGACATAATTAATTAACAAAATAAAATAATAATATTAAAGATAAAAATTAAGACATCAACTAAATTGGTCCTGTACAAAGCTAAAAGGCACTATCTCAGCATGGTGCAACAATGTATGGGAGACAGGTTATGGAGTTAAGTCGAAATTAATAAGATTAATTTAGAAGGTTGTGCAGGTCAGATAGGAAGTCGCTCATTGCAAAATTTTGCAGTTATGTAGAATATTGAGCTGCAACCTATCACAATCGCATAAGTTTCTCAGCCTCGCCAAGGCCTTATATACGTTAAACCAACTGATTCACTATGCGTAATTGGGATAGTTTTTACGAGTATTAGAGTTGCGGGACATTTAATGTGTGACTCAGTGTTATGGCAGATGTAGATGACTGTATGGGCTTGCACGGGATGGCTAATATGCTAATAATTTTAATTAAGGGCTTTTGTATTCGTGGTTTTGCTTAGTGGGTGCTGTTTTTTGACGAGTAGATGTCGAATGAGTAATTTAGTCATTTAAAACTGTTTAGTACTATTTTATTAAAAGCGGGAAGCACACGAAGATAAATACAAATTGACTAAAATAATCGAACATAAGTAATGGTCTAATAGTAAAGATTAAAAGCCGTTATTTTTTCAGAATCTTGTGTCCTCTCTTACTGATATTATGAAAGCGAAAGTGAGTTTGTTTGTTTCTTTGTTTGTTACCTCTTCACGCTTTAATGGCTAAACCGATTTTGATGGATTTTGGTACAGATATAGTTGGGAACCAGGAGACGGGCATAGACAATATTTTTTTAAAAAGTGGGATGTGAGGGAAAAAGAGGGAAGAAAAGGGAAAACTTAGCGTTGCTATTACAAATCAATAAGGCGCAAGGGGAACAGTGTTACCCTGAATTTAACGCGAGCGAAGTCGCGGGCAAAGCTAGTTATTAATAAATCTGAGCACCCATTTTTATTCACAACATAAGTAATAATTTTCCAAGACACTATAAATATCAAGAACATTCTTAGCATTTGAGTAAATATGAAAAAAAGTTAATTCAGAAAAGTTCGGATCAGATAATAAGAAGATAGCTCTTACGATAAATCACATGCTTAAAGATGGTTTCATAAAAGGTTTATTTACACAACCTGAAGAAACTTGTAAAACTAATCGTCTAAATCAAACATTCGAATTAAAGAAAAGAATTCTCATTCTAAAGAATAGTGTTTATCTGAAAAAGCTTAGGGTGACCACCACAGAAATATGATACTCTGAATTCTTACGATAAGTTACCACCCTGTATTTGTAACTGTGTACTGTTTCCAGACAGTTTGCTGTCTCGCGAGACGTGAGACCGTCTCGACTATTTTAGGAGACAATCCTTCGCACAAATAATGTTGATGACGTCACCGTTTTAAAAATAGCCCCGTGCTATATCTACGTCAACTTACTTTATGAACCAGTACCTATAACGTCAAAACTTTTCGACATTGTTCTTTGTAAGAAAATATTGAATATTGATTTACTTTTTGTCCCAGTTAAAAAATGTTGCCTAGTTTCGATATTCGTGTTTGTGAAGTTATTTTTAAAGTTGAAGGAAGAGCTTGTGGCAAAATAATAACAACCGTCGATCTTTACTTTAACCGCGCTGGCCTAGGCTTGTCCGTAGAAGGGAATACTGGCCGAGTTTCCTCCATGCCTCGGGAAGCACGTTAACGTTAACAATCTTTGACAGTTCAGGTAAGCTTAAAAATGTGACAATCAGTACACAGTACTAGTATTAGTTATCTTTTAACCCAGAACTAACTATCTTGTGAAGATCACATAGGCAGCTGTTTCATATAAAATACTGGTATTCAGCTGCATCCTTTGAAACTGGGAACTGATCCCATCATAGTTGAAAAAAGGCTATCAAACCCTTTTGGATGAGAAATTATGAAATAACTTCCCCGCTCTGGGCGGAGCGGAGGAAGTGTCAACTTTTACTGGCTAAAACCCACCCATACCCATGTTCTTTTCTTTGCCCTTTATGTTCCGGGCCCGCGGTATTTCTTTCGGACAACCCGCAACCCCGGCGGGAAATGAAGACCTTAAAATGAAATTTATAATTATATTTAGAAAAGCAAATGTGTGTTTTTTATTTTATTTGACAATATAGTTTATTTGTTATTTTCATAATAACCTTCCATTTACAAGACTTATTTATAGAAAGACTTAGGTTATTATATTTCTAGTCTAAACTTGAATAGAAGTGATTCGATTTTATTGTTATTTGTACTGTTGTCGCCAAGATGGATTTTCTTTGTGTAAACCTTAGTGGTTTTTCTTTTGAAAAGAACTATAGATACACAATGGGTGATTTTAAAAATGTCCCTTGTCTAGTAGATGTATTGAGAAATGTACTGACGATAAAAGATACTTTGTACTATATAATGTTACGAGTATTTTTATGGCTTAATTAGAAAATATTCTTGCTTTATATCTGTCTACATTTTAGCGATTTGAAAATTGTAACGTTTCAAGAATGTTACCAAATTATATTTTGAAGGTGATGATTTATTTACATGCCTCGTTGATCTTGTGGTTACAAGCGCTGCTGCTGAGCATAAGATCTTGAGTTCGATTCCCAAGTCGAGAAATGTGTCGTTAAGTTTTTCCATAAGAAAATAATTTGAAACGGGATTTGAAAAATTTATTACATGAAACTCAAACATTACCATGGTCTGCGTTATATTATAAAGAAAATATGTTACAGGTAGTCAGTGGCCCGTAAGTCTGACAACTAGTCTTACAGGATTGAGGTAGTTAGAGAAATAGTCGCTCCATGTCAAATACTGGTATTCAGTTGCATATGTTAGACTGAAAGCCGACCCCAACATTGTTGTGAAAACACCAGGCGGGCAGATATCATAAAGAGGATGATTAATTATAAAACTTTTCTCATATCGTTAGTCTGAGCACACACCTTTACTCCCACAATCCTCTGGCACTGAAAGGCACGAAGGTTACTCTGGGGGCTATTCTAAAACTTTCCCGACGAAAACATTTAAGGAATGGGGTGTGATGGCCTTTGTGCTGATTGAATGGCGTTACTTTTCACAATCACTCTCCTCTGATCACTGTATTTGTCTAGGGATGCCACAACTCCCGTTACGATATATATTTTCAAAGGAAACGTTTTGTGGGAAGACGCTATCTACGAGTAGATTCACGAACTAAATCTTTCTAACTCGGGATGGTTGTCATTTGTCATTTTTAATGCTTCCGCAAAACTTACTTCTCTCAACTTTAGTTTATTACTGAAATATAACGAAAAAGTTAGTAACTGCTTCGTCGGTCCTATTGCGAATACTAGCAATAGGTTCTAGGAATGATTCTCGGGTTGGGTAAAGTATTTTTTTTAATTCCATTAGGAATATCTCAGTAGCAACCACGGAGTTTGGCTTTGTACCCGGTTGATGGTAATTACGATGCCGCAAATAATGAAGGGAGTTGTGGGTCAGATAATAATAAAGTATTTTATTAGCCAAGAAAGATATCGAAACAGGGTATGGGTCGATGTTGTCCTTTTAGAATATTAGAAAAATAAACGGAGAGACGTTTTCTCATTTATTGATGGTATTTTCGTCTTCTTCTGCTTCTGTCGATGAATTTGTGACCTGTAGTGGCTTTAAAACTTCTGATTGGGGAATACCGACTCTGTTACAGGACTTTATAGCCTCTGCCTTAATCTGTGTTAACAGGCGTCGTCGTGAAGTTAGTAGTAATGGATGTTCTGTTTAGATACAATTATCGAAAGAAACTTTGTATTACTCGAGACAGATTTGGATATATCCCAAAATTATTTTTTAATGACTACTTCTCTAGAAGTCCCGGCAACTTGGATTGTCTCCAAATTCAAAAAGACAGATGACAACCCTACTTTAGAATTCTGGACAATAGTGTGACTAATGTTTGCGGTGATATAGCTCCACTATTGTGCTCGTAAAATTTTCAGACAGTTCTGCTATAAATATACACCGAAAGTGCCGTACTAATAATAAAATATTATAGCTTACTTCTAACTGAATACAACAATAACTTCTACACAACCCGTCCTTAAGATAACATTATTATTTATTGCTTTTATTGGTGTTGTCATGCTTACTGTGGTTTTTAGAACACCTAAAACTATCTTTATTTAAAACAGCTTTTCGTTCGCGTTATGGTCGGCAATTATTTCATTGGAATATTTTAAACATAGTACAACGTATTAGGTTCGCGATTTGCCCTAGATACCTTATACCGGTATTCTCATGTATGACATGATAGTTGTCAGTTGTCAAACAGTTGATTAATATGGGCATAATGCAATACTCCCTTCTAAGTTATTAGCGTGATAATATAGAGCCTATCCTTCCACAAGTTGAACTCTATCTCCTTGCCAGATTTCATTACAATCTGATCAGTCATGAAAAGGTATCAAATAGGGGACAGAAAACGGGTTTCCATGCCCTAGCAACCGCACAAACAACACTCAAGGATAATAAAGCTTAGGGCACGCCACAATAGTGGCGGTAAGTCCCCTCTTTGAGGAGTGGCTGGAGAGGCGTCATGGCGTCCTCACCTACCACCTGACGCAGGTCCTCACCGGACACAGAAGTTTCGGGAGGTTCCTGCACATCACCAGGCGGGAGGAAGCGCCCGGGTGTCACCATTGTGACGATCGCCCGGAGGACACGGTGGAGCATACAGTGGCGATCTGCCCAGCTTGGGTGGAGCACCGCCGTGCCCTCGTAGAGGCGATCGGCGGCGGCTATCTCTCGCGTCCGGCCCTGGTTCAGGCCATGGTCCGGAGCGAGAGGGAATGGGAAGCGGTCACCACCTTGTGCGAAGCAGTAATGCTAGCAAAGGAGGTGGCCGGGCGTTTGAGGGAGAGAACATCTGCCCAACCCAGCCGCCGCGGGAGACGCCTATGGCGCCGGGCGCCGCGAGACGACTCCCGGCCACCGTAGATGCGGGCCTGTGGGCGGTGAGCAATGGGTAGTTCACCGTCCGTCCGTCGATTGACGACAGGCCGTGTCGACGGCGCGTTCGTGTTTCACGCGCGCCTCAAAGAGAGTCAGCAAAGCAGAGGGGCTTGCCAGAGCCTCCGCCTGCCGGGGTTGCGGGTTGTTCGAAAGAGATACCGCGGCCTCGGAACGTAAAGGGCAACAGAAGGAACATGGGTGGGTTTTAGTCAGTACAAGTCTGACATGCCCCCCCGCTCCGCCCAGAGCGGGGGAAGTCATTGGATGATTTCCCACCCGAAAAAAAAGGATAATAAAGCTTCCCGTAAGCGATTGAATTGACGGTTTCGGATCTTTAGTTTCGAAAATTACCCCCTACAAACAAACTCACAAACTTTACCTCTTTTATCTCAATATAAGTACTCGTCGTTTAAACTTCAAAACACGGACAAAATTTACAATCAATTTTTTTTTCCATAATTCTACTATGTCAGTTTCTCAAATCTTTTAATTTGTTGTACATCAATAAATGTTGCCATAACAGTCCCCTCTATTCAACCTAAATAAGAAACAATATTTATCGATACTATCAATTGGCAATCAAGAGACATCGGGGAACACCATCAGCTCCTGCAATTTCCTAATAAAATGATTTCTTTAGAGGTCTGTCACCAATTAAATAGTGTCGTTATTGCTGTTATTTCCCGAGGCTCGTAAAATTTCCAATAATATTATTTGTATCAAAGAGTCAATTGGTTTTTGGTGCGAAATATGCTATCAAATTAAATCTTGGCATAACACTTATAGGCATTTTACGTTTTTATGAGTAACCTTTCTCATTATTTGTTACTAAATTACTTATTACTAAATTGTTGATAAGTTTTAAATTTGTTTTTGTTGGTTCTTTAAGTACTTTCCCTAAGTATAATTGTGTATAAAAAAGTTTTATATCAAGAATTTATTCATACCAAATATAATGAACTAGCTTCCTTCCGCCCGCGACTTCGTACGCGTGGCATAGTTATTTTGGACTAACGCTAACTTTAAAAATATCGATCGATAAAAGAAAAATATGTTTTTCTCCCCTTTTCTTCTCTCTTACTCCTCCTTTTCCCACTTTTTAGCCTATGTCCGCCTCCAGGATCCCAACTATCTCTGTACCAAAATTCATCAAAATCGGTTTGGCTATTTAGGCGTGAAGACGTAACAAAAAAAAGTGGTGTGTGTACTTATGTACACGCGTTAGAAGTTATACTTCTTTGACGTACTTATAGAAAAATAATTATAGGCTAATATTTGAATTTTGTCACTATAATCAATATCAGTTCAGCACATAACACTTTCTCGTTCATGTTTACAAACACGATCAAGGAAACAACAACAGAAACAAAACTGACAAAATACAACAACCTCAATGATTTATATTGGTTTAATACTATATAATTTTTGACATTAAAAAAAATATTGATTCAGGATATTGATGAATATTTAATTGAGGTGCCAGGCTGTTTATAGTGACATGATACACCTTATGAAGAATCCACATGTATTATATTTAAATCTGCTCTGTTATCTGCAATTAGAGTAAAAAATACTTATTACTTACACTTTGTTTAAAGTAAAATAATAAATTGGTTTTTTTGGTGTTATTATCTTAATATAACATAAATGATAAGGTTTTAAATGTACTTATGTAATTTGATATTGTTATTATACTGTTTGATATCCAAATAAACAGATATAAAATTAAGCAAGGGATTCTTTCACTGAACTTACCAATAGAACATTTCTTGCACGATATCCTTTGCGACAGTAATATTATTATATATTATCTTTCTTCATTCTCCTTAGGTCTCATCATAGCAAATAAAGTGCTATCTATACATTCTATAACACCGGGTATGTTAGTTTTCTTATAAAACCTTAAATAAATAACATTTTAAATAAGTACTAGTACACTTAAATAACGTAATCGAGGGTTTAATGAAGGTGTAAGGTTTAAAAGATATGCAATGTCTGCAAGCAGCCATTTGTGACCGTACAATCTACTTTCACACTGATCTGATAAAAGATGTAGTTCGGAATATGTACTGAATTCAATTATTTGGTCACAAAACTTACTTTATAATGCTGTAATATAATAGAAAAGTTAAATACCTGTAATTTTTATTAGTTGTTAAATATAGTGGCACCAGAAGCTGAACCAGGCCAACGGGCTACTAAATTCATATTTCATCATTTTACATCACACAGCTTATATTAGGACATCCCTTTCAATTTCTAAATTCTCCAGTCTCTGAACCTAAGGAAAGAATTGAATTGTGTTAACAAAAATTAATAAAGTAAAACCTAATCCCATCCCCTACTAAATAATACATGGGTGATGAAATAAAATTATTATATGATTTACAAGGTACCAATGAAACAAATAAATACTGCTATAACATACAAAAAAACTGATGATTTAGATATACCAACAAAGTCAGCCACTGGTATTAGCATTGTCCCTAATGCGTAAAATCGTAGTCATTAAGAGTTGGTGAAAAGGATGTATCATGTTTACCATGAGTAAAATGCGTAATGAATGGTGTTGTTTTGGTTGTCCCAAATGAATATTATACGGTAAGACATACACATACCTGGCTTCTTTCTGGGGTTAAACTTCGACATGTAAACTTTGTACAGATGGCTTATCCAACGGAAATCTAACTTGGAATTCATTATTATCGTAGATACTAAAATGTCCATCTTCAATTTATATCTTCATTGATTAGAACCACTTTCTTCAACTGGTTCGGAGTTACTCCAGCCCAAAAATCTTTCAAAATCACTTGATTCACTATCTGAACAAGATATTTTACATATTTGAGGATAGCCGACCGAAATCGAACAGTAAACACATTGAAAACGGCTCGTAACTTTGACAGTTCGTTGACATTTATACTTTTTTAAAAACACCAAAATAATATTCATTTATTCACACTGTTTAATTGTACTGTTACGAAACACGTGCTATAAATATAAAAATACTAGAAAGTAGATTTTATACAACTTGAACGTATGTTATTGATTTTCATGCCACCTAGAACTAACTTCACGATCACGATGAATCTACCAGTGTGACCAACTACAAATTAGAGGTCCTGCCCAACTTAGGCAAAAAAACTGACAAATCCTGCCAAAATCGAAAGCACAAAATGCCAATGTAATTTAATAAAACTCCAAAAATTTAAAATAAATAGACACATTATTTTTTGGAGTTTTATTTAAAATAATTGATCTTAAAGTCTAAAACTGAACTGAATTATATTATACATTCGTATTAACATCGAATTCTTCTTGATCACTTTCTTTATACATCGCTTTTGTCATTTTGTCAACAAAAGTGCCAGAGAGTAAAATAAAGGGCTAAACCTGCCAAAATGCAGGTTCCTGCCACATATGGTCACACTGGATACCACCTAGAACTAACTTCATATTGTCGCTGTAGTACCAAATCACTCTCATCAATTTTCTCCATCGCCCCAAAAGAAGTATAACTTCAAAAACAAACAAACTCACTTTCGCTTATTATATTAAGTAAGGATTAGTAAGGATATGAAATCTTGTTCAAACCAATTTTGTAGAAAGTTATTCGTACTCTTGTTTCCTACAATTTTCTTTTTCAGTTGTGGGTCCAAAATTGTACGACTTTGGAAGCAACTATCTCATCAACCATTTACTGACTAAAATGCTTACAAGAAAACTCGATATTTTTTTAAGTCCTATCGATAGACACTCCACAGTCTCCACGCAGTAATATACGAAGATTTTTTATATTTGTGTAGCGGTTCATAGAGGCTTCACTCTCAAAATAAAGTAAAATGGACAGACAGACATACCTTACAGGATATCTTTCCTTTTTTTTAATATTTTATTCCCTTAAGACTTGTCTGTCTGTTGGTTTTAGCAACGGAACCCTAAAAATCGACGTATTTACGGCACGTTTACACCGCTCGGTCGTGCTAGGGCATCAGGTAATTTTTTTCCTTTTTGACTCTTTATAGTTTCTTCTTATTTAACTAAGTGACATTGATTTGTACTTATAACTATCATGCACATCACATAAAACTGTCAATATAAACCGACTCTAAATTATTAACCCAATCTCTTTAACTTTCCTTTTAACTTTCCAGATTTTTAATAGTCTTTTAAAGTACATTGATATTCATAGCCATTAAATGTTTTCATAGTAACTTTTACTAATACGCCATATGACGGTTTAATTTGAGAAAATGTGGGCAAAACTATTTGAATGGGTAAACTATTTGAATTATATTTCAGAGGAAACTTTACTCATTTAGCTTTATGTTGGAATCTGTTATTGAATTTACGATCACAAAGGGGACCTAATATTTATCTTATTTGACAATGAAATCCGTCTTTTCATTTTCCACGAACGGAGCAAATAGGTATTGTGGTATCGTACCCAGTCCTAACTGGATGGTGGAGGATAGAGGATGGAGGTCAAGTAGGCAGTCGCTACATATAAAATACTGGTATTCAGCTGCATCCGGTTAGTCTGGAAGCTGATCCCAACATAGTTAAGAAAGTTAAGGCGGATGATAATGGATATAATTCTTCTTATGGAATTCTATAACACCTATTACTAATTCTATATCACGCACTTATACGGGTCTGGACATTCAATCGACAGTATTTGTAGGGAAAAATGCTTACCTGAAACAATTACTACATTAGAGTCGTGCTTATCGGCAACTCCGTTCGGCAACTTCCTTCGATACTTTCTCTATTCGGCTTGGCAAAATTCGAAAAAAAAGCAATCTGTTTTTTCTGAACATATTTTCGTATTGCCCCTCGGCTGATCTTCATATTTAACGGGTTTTGTGCACCCCTCATGTTTCATTCTGAAGAGAAACATAAAGCCCATTACGTCGCCTCGTCGCCTGTAACATGTAATCCTTTAACTCAAACCGCTGTCTACAGTTTTCTGCCTAGAGGCTCAACTACCACTTGTCGATAACTCAGGCACTTCCACTGAAACGTGCAATTTATTAAAACCGATAGTTGCAAAATACTAGAACTATTAATTAGATTCAAAACTGCAGTGTTTAAACATTCATTATATAACTATATATTACCTAAAAGACAGACATTCAGACAAGTTGTTGGGAAACGTAGTATTAGTGGAACAGGATCGCGTGCGCATCTCGGATCAAGGCGATGTATCACTGGGTAATTACTCTGCGACAGCAGTCTGCCACCGACCGTCGTGCCGTTTGCACGCCGTAAACACGAACATGATGACGTGCCTGCGATACTACTCTAGCATAAATTATATTCCAACCACACAACACTAAAGCTTCATTAAGTTTATGTTCAAATCATTAAAATAGTTTTGATAGGCTCGTAGTCCTTCGTGTCTTCATCTTACATGTTTAATAACTTTGTAATATTAATGATCGGTACGACCTCACTGTCTTCACCGTGCATAATGAACCTATTAATCTCTCAATTACTCTCCTATTTGTAGCATGATCCTGCGTTTAACTGCGGAAGGACTTGCTCACCTGCTTTATTTGTCACCGGATGCATATTTTCTGCTTGTATTTAATCCACGTCTGACCTTTGGCCCGTTGTTTTTCAACGTTGTTCTTAGTTATGAAGACGCCCTGGATCGCATGGGAACCTCCTTGCTTCTTATCTCGCGTTGTATCAAAATGTCGCCTATTATCTCTGTTTGGGGCACTTTCGGCGCTTGTTGGGTACCGACACATAACGACATGTACGCTCCTACCATGATGGATGTGTTCGCGTCGCGTATGTGAGGTCCGGTGTCTTGTGAAAGCATGTTTGTCATTTTCTATTCTAAGCAGTAACTGGATTACTTGATGGAATTTACGAAATTAAATCGTATAATAAAGGTGTTTTATAGCCTGCCATAAAATCAATCCGGAAGGCATTTTTGACGTTGACTTTAGGGTCAACTGTACCTAAATACAATGACAATAAACCAGGAACAAGTTTGAAAACGTTGAAATTATAATAAATGTCGTAATTAATTCGCAATAAAATTATTACACAGTTTATACGCATACTTTATGATCGTATGTCGTCAAACTCGTGTAATGGTCTTGTAAATTTGACATTTTATGGACTACAAAATCTTAAAGCTTATGATATTTTACATTAAAACTGCGGCTTATCGATTATCTTCGAGTTTATTATTTACTTCGAGCAGCGAGCATTCAGATATCATCAGGAGATTAATCAATGTAATCCTTGGGATTAGCATATTTATGTCAATTTATCTATTAAAATTAATGCATTTTAATTTAAATTGATTATGCGTTGGTGTTTGGCAAACATTGTGAAGTTGGGGAATACTTTACTTGTAATCCTTTGTGTAACTTCGTTCATCGTCACGAATATTCTTGACTGGTGTCGGAGGGGCAATAATAATTGCAGCGATGCCTTGCCTCCTGGTAGCTACATAAATTTTCCAATAAGGCAGGGCACGGCAGTGGCACCGCAGTCGGTGTGCCATGAAAAATACCCGGATTATAACTCGGGTGCGATCTTACTGTACAGATAACACCACTAGATATAAATTATCTCACAAACGCAAGACGCTACTAATATTAAATAAGAAAGCATGTAATTCACGTAGCTTCGATCTGCCGCCCGAGTAATAAAATACACAATTTTGACAGATTTTAAATAATGACGTCCGTGCTGGCCAGGAAGTGCTTAGAAAGTTTGTATCTTACAATGTACTGCTTTGAAGTCGTTCAGTGATCATGTCGACCTTGCATGTGATTAATTGTAGCCATTTGTAGAACATTTCGTGTTTTGTCGTTAACATAAGTTTGTTCTGTTAGTTATAAGCATAATAATAAATAAAAAATGACGTGACATTATAGGATTAATAAGGATTATAGCTAAGCCGAAAATTATCTCATATATATATTTGTATCCAATATATTTGTCATCCTTGCTATTTCAATGTATATTAATAAACTTAATCACGTTTGGAATATTTGTAATGTTGACTAATTTGTCTTTTTTAATAAAATATAAATAAAACATCGCTCATCAGCCTGTAATCACCGGCAGGATAGACAAAGACCCTACCTAAGAGGACACCCCCAATTCGCCAGTTATGTTATAAGTCTCATGGAACAAGGAGCCTATGGTCATCAACTGACTAATAATCATGACTCCGTGGCTGCTACTTGAAATCGAAGTACCTCATGGTCAAGAATCGCGCTTTCAATTAAACCAACATCTTTTATGAAATTGTTCACACAATGTCTTCAAATGCTTTGTAATCAGTAATTTCCCTGTTCGTGACAAATTGTAATGTTTTGTAAAATTAATTATTTTAGAAAGTGAGTATAATATTATTGATCCTTGTTCAATTTTAACTTAAATTATTTTAATTGATCTGTCACAAATATATTTTATATAACTAAGGGCATGGGGTCAAACTTTAGAACTGAGCGTAGACTGTGTTTAAGAAAATAAACATGACGATGATTCCGTATCAGAAATTGGATGCTTAGTATGCCTTATTTGGTGTTAAAATTGTAAATGAAGCTGTGTTGACCGTCCCAGATACAACTGATGAAAAAAAAAAACAACTTCAAAAGCAAAATCCACGTAACCAAGGACCTTGATGGGGATATATTCTTCGAATTTGTTGAATCGTGACTTTATACACAATTAAACTGTTTACTCTTTGGCGCCACACGTCGCGGCTAGTTTCATTTGTAAATGTTATTGGAGTACAGATTAAATTCCACAGAATCACCTTGTTAACATAGTTCTATTTGAGTTTTAACAGCCATCGTTTTTAATTACTGTTTCATGGGTCATTATTTTACTGTGTTTTATGTTTCAACAACTACCATTGGTACTTGTTTTTCCTGCCGTACTAGCTTTTACGATTATGACATAGATATTATTGTAAACCTACAAGTTTACAGCCCCCATTTCTAGTCATAAAATATTTGTGAAGCAGCTATCGCCGCCTCCCAATAACTCATCGACGTGCTAAATTAAGAGCTCGTTTGCACCGTTTTAGATGTTAATATTGACGGTGGTGATAAACTGAATTGTAAATTTCGTTTGAATGCAACTAGTCATGGCGCCGCCGCTGTCGGCGCTCGTGTCGCTCGAGGGGAGACTCTAGAATGATTAGGAAATGATGGCGCTTCGTAAACACCTGCAATTTTGCATGACAAGACTTAATCACCAGGACCCTCGACTGCGCTCAGAAATTCTTATGTTAAAATTTCATGCGACACATTTATTTGCTTGTGAAAAGAAAATTACCATCCGAAATATCAACATTCGACCACCCTTGCAAGTTATTTAGGAAAACATTCCAATAATGCCAAGTTGGGGTTTGTCGGCGCCCCTCGTAGCAAATATTAAAAGACATTTGTTATGATGAAAACAAACATATTTCACCAAATAGGCCGAACTGGCAGTCCGGTCGGCAAAACGCCTTGTAATTCTGAACGCCCACGGATCGTGCGGTTTTAGGTGTAAAAAAATCGATTAAAGTATGGCGACACGCTGCGATCGATACATGATAATATTTCATCTGGTTCTTGACGGGTGCCGTAGATTCTATATTTTTGTGAAATTCAATTAAATGTTTTATGGCGGAATAACTGTTGCTACGTATCACTTTACATCGTTTTTAACTTTAATAGTTTATTGTATTAGGAACTACTATTGGAATGTAAAGAATTTACGTTGTAGTCTAACCCGTGATTTGTTGCAACATTACCTTGTCCAGGTTTACCGCTGAGAGCAGCCGCACATAACATAGCGAATGAATTATTATGTGTTCCACATTCCATGAGTTTGTTAACATTCTTTGCAAAGTTAACTAGCTGTCTTTGGGTTTTGAAGATTCACTATGTACCAGTATGTGTTATTACATCTTCATCGTGCATGACACCTAACTCAAAACACGTATTACTCAGAACATTGCTTATGTGATTGTTTGTTTTTATTATTAAATCAGCTTTGTTTTTTCCAGATTTATGGATACCGTTGACGAGTTCCTGGGAAAAGATTGTGGTGAGTCAAAATTTTGTTTGCCCTTAACGTTAGCACGTTTTATTTTTGGGCCGTGGTCAATGCCTGCTTTTATGCGCTGACTTAAATTGCTGTTGCGGTTTTCTCTTTAGTGGCGGTACAAGTAAAGAGAGCCAGTCTCGGTTTGTCGACCACAGGTAAGATCCGTTTATACATTCAATCTAAACAAACGGTCAGAATTGGGTGTGTGTTAGCTCGGCGCACTGCAAACGCTCATGTAGGTTAAAGTCATGAGTCGGTATAAGTACACTTATTTCGCGTGGGTATAAACTTTGTAGTGAGGTGTTAATGCACGCACATTCCTTAATTGTAATGCTTTACGAGAAGACCATGTTGGGCAGACGGTTGTACTCATTCTTTATGGCCGCTAATTGTTATTCTATTTTGAGAATACACAGTGATTTGAAATAGCTGGTCAAGTATTTTCGGCGAAAAACTTAACTTCGGTCCGAGGTTGCGGACAAACCTAGCACTGAATTCTTCCCTGCATCAACTATTATGTTCAATGCGGAAACATTTCTCACTCTGTCAAGTCTATCTTTTACTGCGATTAGTGAAAATAAAGTTGTTTGAATGAAAAGTAGTCATATATCGAGGCTATCGAATTAAAATTTTGAGTGTAGCTATAAAATGTTTAACGAATTAAGTAGCATCATGTCAATTTGTTGTTTGTACAGTTAAAACCACTGCTGCAAATAAAAAGTCTAACTTATACAAGACCACACTAGTGAAGTGAGTGAGTGGTACTGAATTTATTACAATTATCTTTAGAACCTTGAAAACTTTTTCTTTCAAAACGGAAAGTATGAATCATCAAAAATTGAACATGCATTTATTAAAATGAATATAACGTAATTTAAACTTCATTGCATCTTAATTTGCATCACCGGTCAGTTACGTCATTGCGTCAACAGAACTGAATACGGCTTTATCAGTGACGTTCGACACAACATACGATTTCAATTAAAGGCCGCTTCGATTTTAACGAGAATTTTGATTCGTGTTCACTCTTCAAAGATCTCATATTCCTTTTCCGTTTCACCTGTCTTGTATGGGACGCAAGTATCGGAGAGCTCCTCAAGGTCTGGTTGATCGTCGCAGTCATAACTAGTAGGTTCAGTCTACACGTCCAGTTTATCGGCAGCTACGCTTTTAATTACATTGACACAAATCGTAGTTATCGTCGGACTTCTCACGGTGCCGAACTCAATATTCCGAATGTTCATTAAGTTCTAATTACGAATGGGTGCCCTTGTTTGTCTTGCTCACAAAAACTAGCTTTTATTAGATTACGTGGGCAGCTTCAATTAATTGTGAGCATGCGACTATCTGTCGGCGTTTTCATTGGTAATGGCCGGTTATCGGTGTCGCTAAGTAGATTGAGTGAGATGTGTATTATACTGGTTTGTTAAGGCTGGCGCCAGATTCTTGAAGAATGTAAGTCGATCCGTGTGGTTTGATCTGTTTTCTCAATTGCGATTAACTGTTTCTGTTACGAATACATTAGAATTTATTGAAGGTTTGATTGTTATCTTTAAAACAAGATGATTGTGCAGAACGTTCAAGAAAATGACACCATTGGTAGCGTTCGGTGTTCCGCCGCGTGGTAATGCGACGATATTCGTATTTCACTCGCTATCTGCGGCGGAATCGCGCTCGCGTCCTGATTTACACGATATCGCACGCGCCGGGAATGTTGTTACACTTGCTACTGTTCGTGCACCCCGCAGTGGTCGTAATCATGCTTAAAGTTTAAGCAAATTATCAGGTTTTTTTTCTGTCATTTTTACTTCGATCAGCATATTGTGTCTACATGTAAGTTACACGCTAGTCTGTGTATATTCATTTCAACTAAATATCAGCTATTTCGTTTCATGTTTCTGGTATGTGATCAAAGTACATAAGAAACTTTATAATCATTTCATACGTCACATTTACATCGTTATGCATAATTTATCGTGCTCGCTTCGAATTAAAAATCAATTTTATCATCGACCGCTTTTATCGATGTTCCTAACAGATGGATAGTACTGAAATCAATTATAGAAGTTATCGCTATTATAAATGTTTTACAAGAAGTTATTTGACGTGTTGCAGATGTCCCACTGCCGCTTGTCGCATGCTTGATGGATGGATTTATTTTACTGCTACGTAGATGACTTGCTTCTTTCGACGTTGGTTTTATAAACGATGGGAATTTACTCTTTGTTCTGGTAATAGGAAAATTACTAGACATAACTAAGTCTTGAGTTATTATTTCTAGTAGTGTTTCTATCTATGTAATTAAATATTTGTTATGACTTTTAATGAGTTGATTCTGACAGATAGACAAAGTCTTCAGAAGTAAAAGGATTTCTATCAAGATTTTATGTCTGTTGTATGTCTTGCATCGTAAAGAAGACTGAGATAAAATACGTATTCTAGTTATATTATTGGGATGGCATCACGTAAAATGACTGTCTGAAAGTTAGTTTCCAAGTTTGTTGATATGGGAGCTGGATATATCGCTGCGTTTCAAGCAGTTTACTTACTCGGAGATAGTTGTAGACAAAGTTGCACTTTTGGAATAGAACCAGTCGCTGTGACAAATGTTGCTAAGGAATCTGTTTGTCCGTCTATTTGTGGAGTGATAACGTACTCTAGCAGTTCCTCGTAATAAATTGCTATTTGATATTTGGCAAATTATTGTGTTACTTATAAATTTGAACACTAGCTTTATTTATTGTTTTGTTGAACATGGTATTGTCTTCTTTGCGGTTTATTTAATGAGAAAATTTAGTTCCGATAAGTTTGTATTGTCTAAGAAATATTTCATGTGTGTTGTTAGCAGCTATTGTTCATCTTTTGTGTAAGAGCCGCTCCTTTCTTGTCATAATTACTGTTTTCTTAAAGACCATATGTCGCTTAGAGATTCTCATCGTGTATAAGTATTTCCTACTTCAGGTATCCAGGAAACGACTTCTTAGGGATATATTTTCATGATGTTCAAGCTCTCTTTGTTTCGTTAAAATGAGTTGTTTGTCACTGTTTATTCCCGTGCAGTTCAGTGCTAAGTCGTCAAGCGTAGCTATTTAACAGCATTAGCTACTTACTAATACATTTTAGCTAGATCTTCGATTGTAAATTCTTGAACATACCGTTTTACATTTTTTTATGTGTGACCGCTACTCAATCAATAGTTACTTCTGGAATTTTATGTCGTCCGTGTTCAATAAAAATTCCGAGCGAAGAATGTAGAGCTATTGCGACAATTAATTTTCTTAAATACCTAATCAGTCATCTGATCATCACATCACAACCCACGCGTGGCGCCGTGGACGATGTGGCAACACGCAACAAGTTCTTAGATACGGTTTTTGGGATAAGGTTTCAATACAAGCGATTTTATGAGCTGATCTGAGAAGGTGGGTAAGCGAACAAATAACTGTCATCTTTTGGGAGATCGAAATCCCTACCCGCTGGATTTTAATCCAATGCTACAGGTAAACTCTACATTAGAACTGTTCAAAGAAGCCTACTTAATGGGTGAGCGTCAAAAGTACAACTTATTTAAATTGCTTAATCTTTAAGATAAAACAGTTTATTCGTGATTTTTTTCTCGCTTATCGCTTGCACAGCTCTTGTAGAAAGCCAGCAAGCCTTCGTATCTTCATAAACTGTTATCATAAAAATATCAATGTATTAATAAGTAATAAGGCCTTTATCGTCCGAAAAAAGTTGTTTGCGTCAAGTGGCGTCTCAAATGAAGGCAACATTTAAAGCGTCCCGCGGCGCTTTTAGCTTGTTTTACTTGTCATATCTGTAATAGCGTAGTTTTAATGTAACTTTATTTGCTTATCGTGATTCTTAAGTATCTATTAGCAAGTTTATAGCTAACTTTGTTACTGGTCCGGTCAACTCGCTCGTGCGAACAGCGATAAAGAACTTATTTCGAAAGAAAATTAGTGTGACTGTATTTTATGCACGGAAACTTGCTTATTGTATGAAAACAGTTGAGTAGTTTTTGTTAATTTAAAACTACACAATTACTTATTGAAAAAATCCGGATGTTTATGTGTTTTCTTCCTTGATAAAAGCTACTCGAAAAAAAAACTAGTAGCTAAAAGTACCCACAGTGCAGGTCACCACACAATTTTGAAGTGCAATGTAATAGGATAGCACAATAAAGAGATACCTAGGTCGACATCGTAACATTGTTAACACACCGCAGCCACATGGATGCGTGTGGTAAAATCCTAATAAGCCGATTACGATGTAAGGGGGTCGCGCGTAGGCGAACTATCGCGTATCGATATCGACTCGTTTCGTTCACAATGCATCGATTGTCGACAATCGATATGAAACTCGATGCGCACACCTATTCGTCTCAGTTAAGACATACATCATACTTGATGTAACTTTTATTGTGAAACTGCCAACTTTAACGTGAAACGTTGAGGAAACAATGGTTTCTATGATAGTAACTTTGCTTTTTAATTATTGTACTTCTCTATTAATGAGCATAGCTGTTGTAGATTCGTAATGGACGTTTAATGAATGTACTGTTAACTAAATATTTTAGTTCAAATATCTTACACATTCAGAAACATTTTTAGCAATGTCTGCGATGTTAATTTTGTTGTGTTTTCTTAGTAAGGAGACTTTACTTTAAACTAATCTTTAGGATTTCCGACTGCGGTGGGTCTTCTTATTACGCAATAGTAAGTATTCATCAATGCGTCGTTATTATAATTACGTGACGCCCTCTTTTGATACCTTTTGTCTGTTTGTTTGGGCCGTACGTCAGAATACCACTGTTGTTGATTTTCTATCAAGTTTATTACATTATAAAAACAGTACACGCTTTCTATGCTAAGTGACTTGCAAGTGGTAACATGTTTTGGGCTATTGGCTTGTTGTATTGTCAGCTACGATTTGCATGTGAATCGGTTCAACGTAACGTAATAGTTCACGTTTGAAATGTCACCAAACGCTACTTTGGAAACCTGAAACGGCAGCTCCATTTTATGCAAGCAACATAATAATAAATGTATAGTAGCTGCTAGTGTTATTAAGAGAAAAGGCGAAAGTTAAGATGAAAGTTTGTGTAAGACAAGGAAATAATTAGGTTTGAAAATACAGCTGTTTAGGAAACTTTTAACAACATTAAAGATTGTAGTAAAATAAGCAAATTGTGTGATTTTAAATCAATTTGGCTCCAGTGAAATAATACAGGGTGGAAGGTTAATAATTGCTTATTTGGCGCATCCGTGAGATACACAATAATTATCTCTTTTTTTGTGTTTAGTTTTAAGTTATTTTTTCTTTGTTTAATTTTGTGTGCCCTTGTGGCGTGTGCCAAATATCTTTCTTTTTCTTTCAACGCATTATCGGTTACTATGTATACGTATTATTCTGATTCTCCCCATAATTTTTTCCACCCTGTAAAATACTAAAAAGTAATAGAATTACTTCAAGTCTTCTCTATACCTAATTTCGTCCAATCTTAAAAGAGATTGTATCAACTCAAAAGAGTTAACTAGCTGAGCTTGCGCCGTACATTTTGCTCATAAATATTATTTATATCTCATAAAGATTGAGTGAGTGAGTTCTCATAATTATCATTGCGTTGTTTGTTTCTGTAATTGAAAACATGTACATACGTTAATTAAGTTGCTGGCAAAAGCTTGCCATGATGGATTGTTTTAAATGAAATTGTTTTTTTGTCTGTCCCGACTTGGCATGAATTTGCATATGTAATGCCTCAAATGCATTACCCCTTGGCCGCTTTGCGTGGGAATTTTGCATCGACAATAAGGTTTTTGCTCGTTTTTTGTCTCGTGCTAAGGAACTTGCGAGGAGCATATGTAGCGGACAAAGTCAGGTCGTAATGTCTGTATTATGCTCGCGTACGCTTTGTGGGTTTATGATTCTCTGATTGTATGACAAAAATGTCGGGTTATAAAATACGTCTTTGTAGATTTTTCTTTACAATCTGAAGAACCAGAGGAACCACACACACTACAATTTTGTAGATTTGAACTTAACGTAAAATCATTTCAAGTTTCAACTACATTTCTAAACTTAATATTTTAAAACACGGTTCTGTGCAATTGTGTAGGATGTGAAGGTACATCTTGGTTGCTACTTCAAAGGTCTTCCTGAGGAAGTGTCAAACCGCGGCCACGACTTCCTCTCCCCCAGTGCCACCCCGTTGCACCGCCCTCGCTTAGCGATGGGGTGCGATGGGGGCGCGAGTCAACGACCTCCGGCCGATGTTTGCCGTGCGATTTTGAAGACACAAACATGAGGTTTTCGTTTATTTTCCGCGGTGCGCTTTAGTGGCTATCAAATCGTGATTGCATTACTGTTTGTCTCTTTATACTATTGTTTTTCAGTGGTATTCGGGGAAATCGTCGGTATTGATTTCGTAAACCCACATAGCAATATTGGTTGCATCTACTTCGTTGCCAGTACAATCCACAGACTCTTAAAAAACTTACTATTGCAATCTCAGCTTCTTTTTATCCTACTGCCAAAATGAGGAGGGTTGGCCCCTATTATACATTCGCAGATTCGTAAATTAAGCGCATTTAAGAATTTTTACAAAAACTAAATCTATCGAGAACAAAATGCAATAATGACATATTTGTTACAGAAGCCCTGATCGGGGTCCACTGCACTCACGGCCTGAACCGCACCGGCTACATGGTCTGCCGGTACATGCGCGATCGCCTCGGGGTCCCCGCCAAGGACGCTATTAAGAGTTAGTTATTGTCTATAAATATTATCACCTGAACTGTTTATAGCTTCACTAGTGTAAGGTTCGCACGCTCCGTCACTGTAAGTTTGGTACAGTGAGTTGTGATGAAAGTGTTGCTAGGAGAGGTGAAATCTTAAGATATCTTTATGTTGTTTGCGATTTCCATTTTGTTTAAGAAGTGAAATGGTGTTTGATGATATGACGAGTAAAAGACCCTTTGAGATATGGGCAGGAAAACGATTGTGATATAGTGAAATGAACTTAAAAAATCTAACCAACTGCGAGTCGGGTTTGCGCACCGAGGGTTGCGTACAAACCAGCAAAATAAACGGCCATATCTATTGACTGCGTAGATTTAAAGGGATGTTTTTTTACAGCGTCAAGCGATTTGAGTATATGGTTTTAATTTCTACTCGATATATCTACGCGTTCCCGAGATAAATGGTCTTGACAGATAGCAAACAGACAGATGGAAAACAAAGTCCTATGAGCTTTCTGTCTTTTCCTTTTGAGGTACGGAACCCTACAAACGAACATTCTAGTGATAGCCTAAATGACACAAAAAAATTGTTTCAGAATTCGAAAAAGCTCGCGGATATCAGATAGAACGTGAAAACTATATAGCTGATTTGCTAGGAACCACACCACCACCGCCTGATGTAGGCAAAGAAACATCCATCAAACCTGTAAGTAACAAACAGACTCCTTACAAACGATCACCACTAACCGAAGATGAGGACCTACAAGACGCAGACCAAAACAGGGGTCGATATAGCAGATATAATAACAGATTAAACTATAGAACTCACGATAGAAATAGCAGTGGGAGAAATACCGGTAACGATAGCAGTTACCGAAGAAGTAGAGCAGATATCGATACTAATTGGAGAAGGAGAGAGAAACCATCAGAAAGTGGTAGTTCTTATGACTACAAACATGATTATTGAAGTATTCATGGGAAAACATATTTTGATACGTTTGGAGGTAGTATAAATGTTTTTGTAAACATCTGATTTAAAAAAATTCTAAGACTCGACTTATGGGTTGAATTTAATACATACATACACAAACTCATGCCTCTTTTCTAAGGGGGTATTAAATATACAGGGTTAATTTTCAAAGACCAGCTAAATTTTCAGATGTTTCAGAATCGATAACTTATTTTTAAAAAAGTTTTGTAAAAACATAATTTTTCTTTCAGAACTCGTGGAACTCCTAATAACAACACAATTAATTTCAAGAATATAGACGCAAATTCAATTTATAAAAAAATGCCCTATTAAATTATATTTAAATAACGTTTTCAGACATTACCATTACTACTACTATCTAACCTCCACCACCTGGTGCTGATACGTCATTAGCGATTCCACATTCCCAAAATAATAACACTTTCTCACTTTCTTTCGTTTAGTCTTTGAAAATTAATCCTGTTTACTGATAATATAAACATATAATATGTAATTACCTTGTATTTTTTCTTCTTGAGTAGATCTATAGTAATACTTGATAATTCTTCTTAACAATACAATTTATTTATAGTTCTCTAGCTAGATTATTAATGACAGGTGTTGTATTATACTACGGTTGGAACTTAACGATTCATTGAAAAGTACCGTCATAATAAAATTAATATTTATTTACACGAATCGAAAGCATGTTGTAAAAAAAGCTAGAATTATTTATTTTCTATTATCTCAGAACTTTTACTGATTTTTATGTTTTTTTTTTTAATTTCTTCCACAGTTCACATAGGATTTTTTATCTGTAAGTACCAAATTCAACAAAAAATATATCCCTGTCTAGACTTTAGCAATACTTGACAGGGATACATTTTTGTTTTTCAGGGATATATAAAGTCGAAATGTGCGTTCTTCTTGAACCGTACAAAGGTTTAGTGCATGTCAAATTTTTGTACTAGTTACGAATTTAATCTGTCACATGATATTCTCCATGTGTGTACTTGTGGTTTAAATTATCCTTTGCGTTTTACGATTTTCGAGTAGTACTTGCATGTACGGACGAAAAGCTAGAATTGTTATTTACATATCCATAAAGGCGACACATGAAGCTATACATTTCCAGTATGACATGGCATCGCTTTGTATGGATTCCCAATACAATTAGAGATCCGCATAAACTGGTTTTTCAGTTTAATTGGTCGCTTTGCGTACAACAAATGGATTATATTGTTAGTCCATATAAACTAACAATGTAATATCCATTTGTTGTAGCCCTTGGGATAATATTAAGACTCTGTATTTTAAATACCGTGAAAGTAAATTATACATACTGTATGTAAAAACCTTTTGGAATAAATTCTATTTATTATGGATTTCTATGCCAGATTTTTTATTTCGTTCCTAAAACCCCTTAAAAGTTTAAAGAATGATACGATGACAGATTGTGCATTTTCACGTAAATGTTATTAATTAACTATCTATAACAAATATTGTCGCGCAGGTCGCAACTGCTGAGCGTAAGCTCCTAGGTTCGATTCCCGAGTCGGAAAAAGTGTTATTTGGTTTTTCCATCAGAATTTTTTCAGTAGCACTCAACGAGACTAGATTAGTGCCTAGCTGATGCAATAGGCTCGTCCCTATTTTCCATTCATAATATTTTTCTTTTACCTAAACATTGACACACACCAAGAATTTTTCCTGTATCGTGCGTCAAACAATCAGCCGGCCCCGAAACAACTGCTTTTAGGTCATACAAATATTTTTTTCGTGCGGGGATGGAACCTGCGGTACGCAGCGCAGCAGTCGATCGCTCAGCCACTGCGCCAACCGTGCCGTGAATTATACGTGGATTTGAAACACAATTGGCCATATTTGGGTGTACTGTTAGTTGTACATAGTTTGAATGACCTATAGATAGTTATTTTAGACTGTCTGTCTGTTGCTTTTTAGACTGTCTGTTGCTTGTGTGTGAAATTCCTCGTGTGGGGCAACGTTTTTTTTGTTAAAGTAATGTACCTCACCACCAACAAGAGGCTAACTTGATTTATCGAAGTTCTTCATTATATTCTAGTTCAAACTAAGGCAGATCAAGATACTCATGAGAACAAGACTTGTTACTGTAAATTTGGTTGCATCACGTAAACGAGACACGAGTACGATCCTATCAGAGTGCTACGAAGATTGGGTGCTTATGACAAGTGCTTGCGATGCGCTGTGGAGCGTGCATTCATTCATATGCCTTTCAAAAGTATTGATGGAATGGAAGTTGGTGGCAAACCGTTGGTTCTGCGCCTGATCTCTCCGGTCTAGTCGTCCCATCGGAATGTGAGACTAAGGGAACAGAGTTAGGGCACGCCACAATGGTGGCGGTAAGGCGGTCCCCTCTTTGAAGAGTGGCTGGAGAGGCGCCATGGCGTCCTCACCTACCGCCTGACGTAGGTCCTCACCGGACACGGATGTTTCGGGAGGTTCCTGCACATCATCAGGCGGGAGGAAACGCCCGGGTGTCACCATTGTGAAGATCGCCCGGAGGACACGGTGTAGCACACAGTGGCGATCTGCCCAGCTTGGGCGGAGCACCGCCGTGCCCTCGTGGAGGTGATCGGCGGCGGCGATCTCTCGCGTCCGGCCCTGGTTCAGGCCATGGTCCGGAGCGAGAGGGAATGGGAAGCGGTCACCACCTTCTGCGAAGCAGTAATGCTAGCAAAGGAGGTGGCCGGGCATTTGAGGGAGAGAAAATCTGCCCAACCCAGCCGCCGCGGGAGACGCCCCGGGCGCCGGGCGCCGCGAGACGACTCCCGGCCACCGTAGATGCGGGCCTGTGGACGGTGAGCAATGGGTAGCTCACCGTCCGTCCGTCGATTGACGACAGGCCGTGTCGACGGCGCGTTCGTGTTTCACGCGCGCCTCAAAGAGAGTCAGCAAAGCAGAGGGGCTTGCCAGAGCCTCCGCCTGCCGGGGTTGCGGGTTGTTCGAAAGAGATACCACGGCCCCGGAACGTAACGGGCAATAGAAGGAACATGGGTGGGTTTTAGTCAGTACAAGTCTGACAGCCCCCCCGCTCCACCCAGGGCGGGGGAAGTCATTGGATGATTTCCCAACCGAAAAAAAAAAGAGAACAGAGTTCGCACCAGTGCCTGCGCTACCTAATTTACTAGCTTCCGCCAGCGACTTCGCCCGCGTGGTATAGTTACTTTGGACTAACGCTAACTTTAACCCGCGTGATGATCGAATAAAAAATAACTCTCCCTTTTTCTTCCATTTCTTCTCCGAATCTCACTTAAAAAAAATCTATGGCCGTCTCCAGGGTCCCAACTATCCCTGTACCAAAATTCATCAAAATCGGTTTGGCCATTTAGGCGGTAAAACGTAACAAACAAACAAATTCACTTTAGCTTTTATAATATTAGTAAGGATATATTCTGAGATTGGCTGCCGCGCCGTGGCAGAAAACGGTCAAGAGGACTTTATTTATTTAATGCTGGGATACCGGAATATGGTGGGTTTATTTATATTCTAGATGTACCCTTTTTGGAAAGTCTCACGTGAGTTTTAGAATACCGTAGCCAAATGGCTAAAAGTGCTAAAACGGATTCGCTTTTTGCGTTTGTCTGTCTGTCCAGGTCATTTTAGTCCGAGTTAAAATTTTGAGCGTAGGTCTCTTCCATCAACCGCTATTAAAAAGGGATGCAAGATTTAGAAAAAAAATCTTTTGGTTCGATATACTTACATGTTATTGAAGGATGTGGTATCGACAGATCTTCAATGCTGTCGAGGTTTTTTCTTAATTTGTGAGATTTTCTTAAGATATGGATTTTTGTCGAGAAACTGTAGCAGTAAATTTGTTTCTTATAACGATGTTACGAAAAATAAATTTAGTTTTGCTGTTGACTGTAAATTGATATAGGAATGAGCGCTAAAATCCTTACCAATATTATAAAAGCGAAAGTGAGTTTGTTTGTTTGTGACGTCTTCACGCCTTAATGGCTAATCCGATTTTGATGAATTTTGGCACAGAGATAGTTGGGACCCTGGAGACGGACATAGAATAACTTAAAAAAAAAGTGAGAAATGAGGGAGATAGGAAAAAAGGGAAAACTTAGCTTTGCCATTACAATAAATAAGGCGCTAGGGCAAAAGCTACATGGAGCAGGTCGGTTTATATTTGAAATATCATTATTTATCAGATTTATAAGCTCTGTTTACATACGGCCGTTTTTGGCAAGTCCCATACTTGTGGTTTTAATTTGCTCCTCTAAATTATTATTTGATGAATGTTTTCCTCAAGATCGTTTGTTATTTTAATGACTAAACTGGAACCGCATCGTTAATCGTCTAATTCATTAGAAGTGATTGAGATAGATTCCGTCAGTCTCTGTCGTATTTTACTTAAATGACAAAAGAAAGGCATGCTGATTACATCGACAAGGTTTTTTTTTTATGAAAACTGCTGTAATTGTTAATGCCGTGTAGCAATGCAACTATGTTGATTTCCCCTCAACCTGCTCCGATGCCCTTAAGATTACCCTTGCTTACGAAATATACCGTGGAGGAATTCCGGGTGCTCATATACAATTTGGATAATTGTACCGAAATTTTATTACTGTTTATGTGACATCTCCGACCGTAAATGTTGATATGCGACCGTCGAATTTGCGCTTTATTCTGTTGTACTTGGACCAGTGGAAACTTTTTAGTTTTATTTATAGCAAGTCGTTTTAACGATTGTTGGTTTTCGTGTTGTTATGTCAAGCAGTTTCAATTTTCTACGTCTGTATGTTTGCGGTCCCCATTTACTTCAGTCCCTCTCTATACGTAGATACGACAGTAATCCCACGAAGGGATGCAATGCAATAATTCACTGCTGTAGTGACTTTGATAAGAGATAAAATGAAGGTGCCAAATATTGACTGAACAAAATTATTAAGTCCACTTTAGTACGCATTCGAAAACAGCAAAAGACTATAACTTGGGAATCGCTTAAAAAGTAACCCAAACCAGAAAATTAAGTTGACAATACTTTGTCAACTTCAGCAAATAAATCAGCGCAGAGATGAGACAGATAGTGCAAAGTGCGGATAGTTCGCTGTGACAGGGATCTATTTCTATGAAACAGAGTATTTTATGTTACGGAAAACTGAATTATGTCCCAGTGTTCGGTCGGTAACGTCCACTGATATATTTCTGGGTTACTTCAAGTAGTAACGCTCGAGGTTGTCTCTGATTTATATGTTGTCGATACGTTTGTTGCTTTCTCGAGTTGTCGGGTGCAGTTGCTTTTATAGCTCTATTGTTTGCCTCCTGGGCGTAGATTACGAGTACTTCGAGTAATTTACTTGTAACCACTGTGTATTGTAACTATCGGTTTCTAACGTTAGTGTTGTAATGAATTGCAATACATTCGCGTGTGGTATGACCCACAGCAATAATTTAAGATGAGCGATTGCGTGAAGAAATTTTATGTTGTGTTTGTGTCTAGAATTGTAGTCTTAGAAATCGTGAGTGGTTAAACTTATCACCCAGTTCAGTTAAATAAGATTCACACGACGCAATGTGAGGATTTGAATCGTTAAAATAGAATAATGTAATTTTTATCTTACGACCCAAAAAGGACGTAAATTAGCGTCGCTTTGTTGGCCACTAATAAAACGTAACATCTTAACCGTTGTTATCTTATATTTTTGTTTGGAATCTTAACTACCTGGCTTCCGTCAGGGCGTATTTCTTCAGGTCCTGCGGCTTGAGTGACGTGGACGACTATTTAATTTATGTCCATTACTCTGAGGCGTTTCATTTTAATGTGCTCGTTCATTTGGGTGACAGCCGGTGACGCTTCGGGCGCCATATTGATTGTTATCGGCTGAACAACGCTTTCGAGCAGTGTCTATAGGTCAGTTATATTGTTTAGATCTTTTGATTAAATGGAATTGATACAGTTTTGTCTAATTGCTTACTATAAAATGGTGTATGTTTTAATTTGGTTTAAATAATAAGTGGCATTTTCTTAACGTTGCACCTATTGTTAGATACTTGGTCTCGGGACATTACCTTGAAACGCACAATTACATGATAGTCATTTTTTTTTCATTTAAAATTTTAGATTCTTACAAATTTTACAACTTGATTAAAAACAAACATTAATAATTTATCGGTTTTATAAAGCCAAACTTTTCTACAACTCTATCTCCTTATAACTAAACAAAACAATAAACTTTCATCCAGCCGTTATCAGATCAAACTCACAAGAAGTGCTTAATAAACAAGCTAGTTCAATAGCTCCCATAATTAAAGTAGCAAGAACAATATATAGGGGCATTACTCTCGCGATCCTATTATCGGATCGATAATTCAATCGGGAGCGATATTGTCTGCATGCCTTCAGGCTGCCGATGCCGACGTCGCTTCTGTGGTCCTGACTGAAGAACGGTAATAGAGTTTAAGGTTTGTGCATACGTGCTGGTTTCCTCTGTGAAGACTTGTATTGGGTGAAATTTTTGATTTTCAATTCAAAAACGTAACGTAACTATCTGCGTTGAGATGATTGAGAAGTTTGTTTCTTTTCGTTAAAAATACAGTTCAGTCAAAGCTGTTATTTAGTGGTTTCTTTCAATATAGGTAACTATCATTTATATACACACAAAAAAGACACGACAAGATACACAAATCGACGGTTCCTACGTACATAAGGTTTACGGTTTACTTGAGAGCGTAATTTGTGTTCATCACGCCCTAGAAATTAAAATAGAAATTCTATGAGCAATAATAAATATTTTCTTAAAGAGCTTTATAATGCTACTAGCGGCCTGGTACGTGATTCGCTACGTATTTACAAAAAAATGTGATGCAGCGCCATCTGCCGGACAAAATTGTGAATCTAAACCATTCCCAGATCCCCTTGAACACACACAAAAAATTTCATCAAAATCGGTCCAGTCGTTTGAGAGAAGTTCAGTGACACACACAGTCACAGAAGAATTATATATATAAAGATTTACACATAAGTATTTTATTTTTTGACGTTTTCTTAGAAAAACTGATAGATCACCGTTTCTACGACACTTACTCCTTGTAATTATAATACTTGTTCTCTATACGATTTCTAAAACAAAGTAAATAAATTAAATAAAAATCGTATGTCAGTATGTGCGCATAGATAATCTAAAGAAGCGATTGCCATTTTCGAGGTGTCTTTATGTACGTAGGGGCCATCGAAATAAAGATTTCGTACTATGTAAAACTTACTATACTTCTTATAACAAATTCAAGATTGCAATCATTTGAGCAATACTTACCTATGTCGTTTTGTCATTAATGACGCATAAGGTCTGACAAGTCAGTGTTCAGTTCTGCCAAGGTCTTAATCTATGACAAATAAAGCGATTAATACAGTCGATCGATAAAATGAACGAAGCCACAATAACATTAGGTTTCGATTTGAACACAATTAAAGGGCTCTACCGCCACGGATATCAATACCTGTACTTTGTGACACTGGGTCATGTTTTAATTACAACCTTAAGTTTAAGGAACCACAGATTGATATATTATCATAAATTATAGGTTCCGTTGCAAAGGGATATGAAATTATTTTTGAAAAGATGATTATCGTTTTGGTTTAGAGTAGGTACACATGTTTAAATAATGCTTTTTTTTATTTTAATTGATGTTTTCAAGTCGACATGGTCTACTGGCCCAGTGATCTAAGAATTTACATCAATTAATGGTAATGGTCACCACTTCACTAGGTTTAGTAACAGAAGCCCTTTTAACTTATCTTCATCCTTAGTGGAGTAGGCGTCTTTTTATATTGGACTCTTGACCGCATGTTCGACGATTCAAAGAGGTCACCAAAAAGAAGTCTATGAACTCACGCCTTGATTAGATCTGAGCTATTTGAACTCGGGAACAAAGACGCAGGCTGGGATTAGTATTATAGGTACGACAGGCCGTATCGGTGGTTCGTGTTCGACGCGCGTCTCACAGAGATGTCAACAAAACAGATGGATCTGCCAGGGCTACTGCCTGCTTGGGTTGTTCGAAAGAGATGCCTCGGACCTGGACCACAAAAAAAGAGGAACATGGACGGGTTTTAGTCAGTAAAAGTCTGACACTCTCTTCCGATCTGCCCAGAGCGGGAGAAGTTAGGTATTAGAAGATTTACCAACCGAAAAAAGGCTGGTATTCTATTTGTTTGGATAGTACTTTCCAGGTATTGCCAAGTAACGTGAGTTGGGGGGTAAGAAAGGCAGTCGCTTCAGCTTTGGTATTGGTATTCAGCTGAAACCAGTTAAATTGGAAGTAGACCCCAACATAGTTGGTACAAGCTGGTGAGATATTGTGTGGATTAAATACTTAGGTGTTTCGGAGAGATGGGCTCTGATAATTATGTTTCGGACAGCATTCCTATTCTTAATTTGTGTGCTCATATATTTTGATATCCTACTTATATTATTAATACGAATGTTTGTAAGGATGGATGTCCATACATCCAGCAAACTAGAGTAACACTCTTCTTTCACGTCAAAACGTCTGAACGGATGTTATTGAAATTTGGCACAGAGGTAGATGTAGTCTGGATTATTCCAGACTATTCCTATCCACATGGATACTTATTTTCGATTAACGCGGGCGAAGCAGCGAGCGCCAGCTTGTCTTAAATAATATCTACATCAAAAAGAAGCCGGTGTTTTGTACGTACACTATACAATTTCTTTGTATATGCAAATACCTATAATGACCATGACCAAACTGTTACGACTCATTCAATGAATCTTCGAGAGAAGTAATTGCGCACTATTAATTTACTCTTAGGTACACAATAGTCTAGCTCTAGGCATTATATTTCTCGGTGTGACCTAGAATACGTCCTAATTATACACACTACTCGACAGGGAAGCTCTTTGAATTCCTCGTACGTGTGCGAATAAATATACTAACTAATTATTATAATTGTCTTCTAAAGTCCATACCTGTTAAAAATGAAATGTTTGAAGACAATCAGTTTGTTCGGTAAAAACGTGGCGAGGTTTAGAAATACAGAATAAATCAAGAATTTATACTGTGACTTACGATCTTACAATATATCTTCTGAAATTTTCAACATCGAAATATTGGAAGTCACGGTAAATATGCCGTAAGTAACGAAATACCGTACAAGCTTAAAACAGTGGTAACCTACAAACCAAAAAGTTTAATGATATTTGTATTTTTTTTTATTTTATCAGTATTTGAGTAGAAGAGACAATTGAGACTAGACTTTAACGAATACTTTTCAAACAATAGAATCTCACAAATAACCTTTCAAAAGCGCTTTGTTCTCGAATGTCTAATTTCGCATGAACTCTCATTTGGTTCATTGCAACAGTAAATAGAGCTCCTGTTGATGAAAACACCTACCTCTTTCGCTTAGTCATGGCTTATGAAATAATATGTTCTGATGAATTAATTCGAGGATGCATCTTCCTTCACCACTGGATCATCGTTCTTACCTTCTAAAGATATTATTATAAGATCTGCAGTAGAAGTATCTCTGTATGAAATCTTTCTTTTTCTTAAGTCCACATAGGCAAACCTGCGAGCAGGTACTAGTAATTAATAATTGTTTGCTCAAGCGTCGTATTTATTGATTGCACGACCACGACCTCGCTTCATTCAAGGGCTGAGGACACATTCTTGGAAACTATAAAAGGTTGAAAACTTGAAGACGCCATTTGTTTTGTGTGTTCATGTCGAAATTTTCCTTATAACGATCTGTTAAAGTGTGTTATTTGGAAGGTTTGTTTGGATCTGAACATGATTTTGGCTATGCAATAACAATAAAAAAGTAGTGGTTTCCGCCTTTGACTTCATCATTACATCAGGCCTTAAATGTCATAGGAAAACCTGTTGGAAACCCAAAAATAATTTCAATGTAGAATATAATTTAGCTGACTGTTGATCTGTAGTCACACATTTTAACATATTAGGAATAATGCAAGACGAAAAAGGATGACTGTGTTGTGGATATCCGATAAGGATGCATTCCATTAAAAATACTGGTATTCAGCTGCATATATTATGGTTACACTGAACAAAGCCGAATCCAGTGTACTTATTTGAAAAATGGCTACAGCCATTTTTATTGCCTATAGGCAAAGGATGACGACGGATGAACTAAGGCTGCGTTTAGACGACACCCGCGTCAGTACACGTAGTTAGCTCGCTTTGATCTTTTTTGAACATAATTTGAGTCTTACGACATATCGACGACGATCTCAAATTGCATTTTTTGAAGTCCAACCGCACACGCCACGCGCTCTCCTTGCGCCCACGTCTTGCCAACCCCGTTTGAGGACACGGTTGGCGCAGTGGCTGAGCGATCGACTGCTGCGCTGCGTGTCGCGAGATCAACCCCCGCACGGAATAAATATTTGTACGGCTTACAGATAGTTGTTCCGGGTCTACCTGTTTGTGTGAATTTAAATGTTTGTAAACGCACCCAAGATACAGGAGAAACTCCTAGGGTGGGCCAAACGTTAAAACATACTAATAATAAATATATACCCACCATACCCCACGTAAGGTAAAATTACATTGAATACGTTTGACACAACGCGTTTACGTGGTCTGCGCGGGTTATCTTAACACAGCTTGAGGATGAACTTACATAATTAATGATTAAACGAACTTACCTGTAAGCGAAGTTCGATCATAATTATACGAAGCGCTTCGTCCGAAGAGATTAGAACACAGGTAGTAACACATAAGTGACACCACTCAGACACTGTAGTTGAGAGTACCTACACTTTTTTTTTTTTTTTTTTATATATGACGGTACTTCTGCTTCTCCTTATTAATCACCTTAGGATCTCTCGTCATTAAGTTTAGAGAATAAGCGTTGCTTAATATTTTCTGAAGAGAAATAAGGGCATAGCGTAAGCGTGGGAGGGAGGGACCTAATCTCTTCGGACGAAGCGCTTCGTATAATTATGATCGAACTTCGCTTACAGGTAAGTTCGTTTAATCATTAATTATACTAACGCTTCGTCCTCGAGATTAGAACACAGGTAGATTTTGAGAGTTACTTTCTGGAAATATTAACAACGACAACAATTTTGGAAATATTTATTCTGGTAACAATATTCTCAAATAACAAAAAAGAATCAAATCTTACACATTATAAAGATTCTGGTAATTCATGTTTTGTTAAAAATCAGAAAAAATAAATTAATTCTAACTTTGTGCATGAGTACAATTTATTCTTAGTGAATAAGTTGCAACAGCGACAATTAATGAGAAATAAAGACTACCTATTCATTAATAATTGACCTTGCTAAGGAACTTTCATCACAAGCAGTGATGGCGCGATTATAAAATCTAGCAAACGTCTCAGAACTACCGCTCCAGCCGGCAGTCCTGCGAATTTCATCGATACTTACACCAAGGGCGTGCGCACGCGACGTAGCCGCGTGACGCGTGCTATGCGCCGAGAATATTGACACATCTAACCCACTATCGCGTAAAGTGCACTTAATCCAGCGGCTAAGTGTTTGCGAACTTACAGAGTTGTGTGGCTTTTTCGGGTTAATAAACAGGATTCCAGATTTGCGAAGATCTTTCGTTTTGTTAATGTATGACACTAACGTGGTAGCGGGGCATATTTCAATACTTTCATTGAAAAAGGGTAAAGTTAATAGGGGCTGTTTAGATCCCAATCGAGATGTTTTTATCAAATCGGGAATTTTTATAATAATTTTGGATATCAATACACTGATATTATCTATATAAATTTTTGACAGTGTTTGAACCCTATGAGCGGTGGTAAGGGCCAATAATGTTACACATTTTTTTGAAATTTCTTCGAGTGACAGTTGTTCATTTGGGTATTTTGATCGTAAGAAATGTAGTACACAATTAGTATCCCATGTTAGATTATATTTCGGCCTAGGTGGTCGTAGGCGAAAAACACCTTTAAAAAATCTAAGAATTCGATCGTCTTTAGATATATTTGGGCCCATAATAAGTGATAAAGCTGATCGATATGAATTTAAAGTTCCATATTTACCACCGCTGTTAAAAATTTGCGTAAGGAAATATATTACTGATGGAACCGAGGCCTCATAGTAATTAATCCCTTTTTCTTTACAAAATATCCACCATTTTTTTAGACATACGTCGTATTGCTTCATCGAGTTATCCGATAAAGAAGCCATCATGATATCTATCGAGGAAGGTGGCAGGCATCGTCGTGAAAACGCCTCCCGGATAACACCCCGGCAACTAGGGTAAGCGTCGAGTGCACTTGCCGGTTGCTGGAATGAGATATTAAAATATTTTCATTAGGGGTAAACTCAATTGGTTCTGATATAAGCAAGGACCTATATAGGGGATACCACGGTTGTGTGGGCCATAAAGGAACAATAAAAATTCCTTGAGCGTTGTCATTAATTATTTTCCTAACACTTTTTAAAATAACAGAGAAAGGGGGAAACGCATAAAAATAAGATAATCCCCAATCGATAGTAAATGAATTAATAGCGTAAGCATCCGGATCTTTATGCCAGGAAACGTATTTCGCACATTTTTTGTTGATGCGGCTGGCAAACAAATCTATGTCAGGCTGCCCAAAATTACACTTAAGAGTGTTGAAGGCTTCCTCAGACAACTCCCATTCTATGTCTGGGTGATTACGACGCGACTCGGCGTCCGCTATGGTATTATCGCAAGATCGTATGTATGACGCAAATATATAAAGTTTTCGTTCTTCGCACCAATTCCAAATATCCCTTGATACATCGGTTAAGTGGGGAAATTGAACCCCCCCCATGCGATTGATGTAAGCTATAGCAGTCGAATTATCTATACGAAGTAGTACCTGACAGTCGTATAAATCCTTAGCAAAAAGTTTTAGAGCGATGAAAGCCGCTAATAATTCTAAATAATTTATATGTTTACCGCGTTCGCTATTCGACCACTGACCACTAGCCTTTTCACTACCACAAGAGGCACCCCATCCCGTTGTTGAGGCGTCAGAAAATATTTCGATGCAATAGTTGTCATCTTTTATACGGTGCTTCGAATTATCAATAACCTTTAACCACCAATGAAAATCAGGCAATAATGAACTAGGCAGAATCATTTGCTTGTTATAATCTTCATCGCCCCTAAGATTTAAGAATTTACAACGCTCGAATTGTTTAGTATGTACCCATCCGTATTCCACAGCAGGGCAGGCTGATACTAAAATACCTACTAATTGTGCGAATGTTCTAATTTTGCATTTTTTCATGGTAATAAATTTATGGATTTCGTTTTTAATGCGCGCCTTTTTCTCTTGGGGTAAACTAATTTCTAATTTGGCTGAATTTATAATTACTCCTAAGAATTTACACAAAGTAGACGGATACAGATTGCTTTTATCATCATTAATAATGAAACCTAAGGAACAAAGTAGTTTCTTTGTGATTGCAAGATTTGTTTTGCAATTTTCGTATGTATCCGCTAATAGTAAAAAATCATCTAAATAGAGGGTAGATAGAAAACCAGCGGACCGCAACAATTTTACAACTGGTTTCATTATCTTTGTAAACAAGTATGGAGCAGTATTCAAACCGAATGGCAACGCATTGAATTCGAATAATTGGCTGTTAAACGAAAATCTTAGATATTTTCGAGAACTTTTATGAATTTTTATCGAAAAATAAGCGTCTTTTAAGTCTATGGTCGTCATATAGCAGTCTTTGGTAACAAGTTTTATAGCGGTTCTTAGGTCCTCTAATTTAAAATGGTGTGTACTAATGAACTTGTTTAAATTTTTTAGGTTTAATATAAACCTCATTTTTCCATTTGGTTTAGGAGTAAGGAACGCACTAGATACAAATTGTCCCGGACACGGGTCACATTTCGAAATGGCTCCTATATGTAATAGGCTATTAATAGCTTCGGAAAAATGAGTAAACTCAGAGGTCGAATAACTTTGCTCGGCAGGCGCTACCTTCTGGGTTATCGGAGAGGAAAACAAAAGTTTGTATCCCTCAATCCACGACAGTATCGATTGATCACTTGTTATAAGCGACCATTGTTTGTGAAAGTATGACAAGCGTCCGGCATACTTAACTGTATCTAGAAGCGGCGCTGTGGCTGGTGCCGTGGAGGCAACTTCCTCGATGAGCTGCCGGGCGGCGGCGGCTGCCGCGTCGCTGCAGGCTCGCGGCTCCTCGGCGTGGCTGCCAGCGGCCTGCGCTGCGCTGGAGCAGGAGCTCGTCGGTTTAAATGCCTCTGAGGCATTGGGTTGTTTGGTCTTTTTTGTTGGGTTTTATTGCCAGAATCGGGCTTCAATTCTGTACCCGATTTTGTTACGGCTTTAGCGGATTTTATTGTTTCCGATAGATTATCGCCGAATAAATATTCATCAATTTTAGTGCTACCTAGGGCATCTTTCATGTCCTTTTTTAGCGCGGATAAAATGAAGTTTCTGCGGGTAATTGAATCATAATGTTGAATGTCGCAAAGAATTCGCGTAGCGTCCATTAACTTGGGTAGTAACTCATTGTTTTTTGATATGAGTTGACTTGTGATTACCTGGCCCAAGCAGGAGATAACACTCGCCATCTGATCTTGTTTAACGACTATGGCCTTATCACGTTTCGCCGCTTGTTCGGGTATTGCTGCCTTTAGCTCTGCGTTCAATGCAGGGGCAGCAATACAACGGCAGTTTGATGGGACCAAGTATTTACCTACTAGTTCTTTTCTACAACCCTTGTCGAGACCCTCGGTAGCGATGTGCAGGAACCGTTTAGATATTTCTTTATGAAAGTCTGGTCCGTACTTTACAGATATCGACGGGTCTTCCCCCAGGATGATCATCGTATCCTGGTCTAGGTCCGCGTCGATGATGTCACCTGACGCTTCTTGTGAAGTACTAGGTTTGTCCTGCAAGTTTGCGGAATCGATCGGTATGACCGGATCCAATGATACCACGGGAATAACCGGAATGACAGGATCAGTCGGGTCATTAGAAACCGCGGTAGCCTCCTCAGATGTATTACTGACCTCCGGAGAATCTTGTAACCAATCATCAGGCTCAATACCAGTGTATTCTAAAAAGAAACACGGAGTAGGTGTAATTGCGATTAAGATCGCTAAGAGGGATAAAGCCAATTTGTTAAATCAACTCGTGGGTAGTAGAAAATAATGTAGATAAATATCTACTTTTTAAATTTTAACGGCAAATCTGATTTTAAAAACGGTCAAAAAAATAACGAACGTTTTTACGAGCGAGTAGACATAACATAATTGGGTGTTTTTAAATGATTGCTTGCGTCGGAACAGCCCACAGACAGCCCGGAGTGCAAGACTTAGTTAAATGTAAATACATTTATGCAATAAGATTGCTTTATTGAGTATCGATAGTAAAGTTTGTGCGTCGGAAAACCCATAGGTAGCCCGGAGTGCAAAACTTATTTTTTAACGTGAATACGTTATTTTGATACTTGATAGGAACACACGTTGTTTTTAACATACCTGTTTGTTCATATGGTGAACGCGCAATCATGGGCGTTGAGTCTTGCGAGGGTGGATATAGACGCCTTAATCTTCGTTCATATTTACGTAACTTTTTCGTTAGATGTTCGTAATTAACTACACTCGGTCTTTTCGACATGATATTTACTGCACAGTACAATAAAATGTTAAATGTGTTGAGCGGCTGAACACTAAAATGTGAATGACGAGAGATCCTAAGGTGATTAATAAGGAGAAGCAGAAGTACCGTCATATATAAAAAAAAAAAAAAAAAAAAGTGTAGGTACTCTCAACTACAGTGTCTGAGTGGTGTCACTTATGTGTTACTACCTGTGTTCTAATCTCGAGGACGAAGCGTTAGTATAATTATAGACAGAGACACGAAAAGGTGACCTACGTCTACGTGTCTCGTGTTTTGGAAGGTACCTCACGAACAGGAAGTATTTTTGATAAGCTTTAAGTTTCAAAATTCTTGTAATTGATGCTGCGTGATAATACTTAGAAGAAGCCTATTCACACGTGTCTTCAAGATTAAGTAGGTACAAATTAAGTGACTAACTTCAAACTCAAAAGTAGGTAAGCAAGTGTACCGTCAAAGTGCAGTAATCAAACAGGGTGATGTCATAAGGGTTCCGTTTCAATATTTAAAGCGTAGAATCCTTACTAGCGATCCATTTCCGGTGACTAATCATAAGCACGTTTGACTCATGTTATTTATTGAACGGTTTAATGCAGCCTTGTAAGTTTTGATAGGTAATTTTTCATATGAATTACTTCGACGGTTTTTAAAGCGGCACCGTCATACGATTACGTCGTCTTATTAGACTGTGAACTGTGAAGGTGTCTGGCCATGAAGGGTTGTGGATTATGCTGTATCTTTGATTTGTCGTTCGCTGTACTAGCGTCACAAGCCAAGACAGCGAGCGACTACCCTACCATGACGTTTTAAAGCAGAACTAATTCCACTGAGGGAAAGTGACAAAGCTATACAGGGTGTCTAGCACCATCTCTTTCCCTTAATGGAATAAGTTCTGCTTTAAGACGTCATGGTAGGCCTACAAATATGTGTGAAAGTAATATAACTTCACGTTTAAATGTAGATATATTTTATTAGAATCTAGGTTAAGTGTAGGCCACCTAAGATATTATTACTATACAAGAAGACAATAAATAAATTTGTCAATTTTTCATATAGCGGCTAGAGAGGGAGACATTCCTCTTTAGTAGAGGAGGCCATTGTTTACGAACTGGTGATTTAAAATTGATGCGTAGGAAATAATTATAGTTATGATTATAGGTTTATGGAACCTACCCAAGATAGCTGGGGGTCTAAAATGGCCGCTTTAGCAGAATCATAATAGGATAATAATATGAATTACAGTTAAATTGAGAATTTTCACTTTACGAATGGTAACGTAATTCATATATTGTCCTTACTAATATTATAAAAGCGAAAATGAGTTTGTTTGTTACGTCTTCACGGCTTAATGGCTTAACCGGTTTGATGAATTTTGGTACAGAGATAGTTGGGACCCTGGGGACGGACATAGGCTATTTGAAAAAAAAAGTTATATGAGGGAGAAAGAGGGAAGAAAAGGGAAAACTTAGCATTGCTATTACAATAAATAACACACAAGTCTGCAGGTAGCAGAAACCTGGAAATCAGGAAAAGGGAACTGCGTTACCCCAAATTTAACGCGAGCGAAGCTACAGACAAGAGCTAGTTATCTATCCTATAATGATTCTGCTTCAGCGGCAATTTTAGACCCTTGGTCAGGCATTGTTATTATGAGTTTGACTAAACCCATGCTGTTACACATTATCAGTAAACCTTCGATGAAGCCAACCAACTGTAAGAAGGAGACCAAAACTGTTATCAAAATCAACAAATAAATTCGAAATAATATCGATAGTGCGACCGGAAGCGATTTATTAAACTTCGTCCGATCACAATGTATCGAATAAAAAGTAACATGAGCTTTGTTAGCGTGACATCCCTTGTTATAATTTTTTACTTTTTTAGGGTTCTTCAAAAGAAAAAAGGATACCCTTATATGGTCACATTGTTGTCCGTCTGTCTGTGTGTCTGTCAAGACCCTCTATCTCGAGAACGCGAAGATTGAGAGAGCATCCAGTTAAAATAAAAACTAAATACTCAAATCTGTGGTCCTTGAAGCTATGCTAATATCAATTCTCTAGTCTCTCCCTCTCTTGTCAAAAGATATGACCATTTCCCTTCCCACTGGATCGCGAAAGCGTATAGACGTGTCCACTGTGTATATTTTTAACGAATAAAAAAAAAAACGAATTTATAATATTATATTACAAAAATTAGGAGTGAAATATTCTGTGAGATACCAGGGCGTAAGAAAGCCATAAGAAATCACACGTACCGCCACACGAGCCGCACGTACAGGACAGGCACACACAAACAATCAAAGTGAGTGAATCTTGCATTACATACAAGTAGAGGTCAACCAACACTGGACGGATCGCAGTTTTGTTCTAAAACGTCGATCGTTGACCAGCCAGCTAGACCCCTGCTGCGCATGCGCGGTTTATGCTAACGTGTGACTAAGACAACAATATTATCGATTTCTTAGATGAACCTACTAAGAGGAACAAGGACGACTAACCAATTCGCATCGCTATAATTCTCTACAATAACTAAGCTCCTTACTATCGCTAACCGCCTAGTACCAGGAAGTGATTTACGTATACTCTGATTAGTATATCACCATAATGTCATCTACTAAACGGACCCCCCCGCCAGGAAAATCCACATCTTTACTGAAACCAAGTGTATTAGGACAGGAGTCTGATACTGCATCTGACTACGTAGTCTCGGAACCAGACTGTGGAGGAGGACAACATAATGTAACACGTCGCTATAAGCGTAAACATGACGATTCTAATTCTACCTTGTGTGAAATAAAAGATATACTGGCCGAATTGCAGCTTCAACAAAAAACCCAAGCGTCAAAATTTGAAGCAGAAATAAATAAAATGATTCAACAAAATAATGAAATCAAAGAATCTATTCAGCACATGTCGGACAAATACGATGACATCCTATCTCAGCTTCAGCAAACCAAAACTGAAAATGCTGCTTACAAAAATAGAATAAAAACACTGGAATTAAAAGTGGAACTGCTTGAACGCAATTCAAAAGCGACCTGCTTAGAGCTACGAAACGTTCCGGAAAACTCCCAAGAAAATAAATCATCGTTAATCGATATGATAAAAAATATTGGGGATGTTTTAAACGTCCAGGTATTAAATACCGATGTTCGCAACATATTTAGACCAAAAAAAATACAAAACAAGATATCTCCTATAATAGTGGAATTTTCTACGACTTCGCTTAAGGAAAATATAATAAAATCTTCGAAAACCTATAATAAATCTAACACTAATAAATTAAACACTTCGCATCTCAAGATAAACGGTGAACCCAAGCCTATTTTTGTATCTGAATCTCTCACCACCCATGGAAGGCGCTTATACTACTTGGCTCGTGAATCTGTTAAAAATAACAAATACGCCGGGTGCTGGACCTCGTATGGGAAAGTGTATATGCGCCAGAAAGAAGGTGACCTGGCAACATTAATTTCCTGTGAAGAAGATTTAATTAATTTAAAAACTCAATGACTAATATTTACTTTAAATTTAATAAGTACTACCTCTAGCTATTTTATTGGATACTGCTTTCATTTGTACTACATAACTAACTATATTTTTCACTTATTTATGTACGTTGTAGACTCATATTTTATACTTACTCCCATTTTACAACTATATTACACGCAATACCTGCAAACCACTCTATACATACACAATTACACTATACTACACAATCTAAAAAACGCTATATACAAAATATACACAAATGCAAAATTAAAATATTATCAGTTTCTCCCTCAAATACTATTATACCACTATTATAAATACATCGTAAAGTTCGTTAAATTGCTACATAAACGCTGCTGTAGACACTGTAAAACCTTATCTGTTAGTAAGCTACATATATACATTATTCTACATCTACCTGGCCCAAAAATAAAACTAGCACCAAAAATATCTTCACTAGTTATAACTATGCTTAATTTTCGATGACACTAGCAACCTAATGCACTCTATTGACGAATTTAATGTTGCTATACCTATCTCATGTGAGCCCGAAGAATGCTCAACATACCTCAAATATCCGACACATTATCTAAATATCTTGCAACAAAATATTCGTAGCATAAATTGCAACAACCAAGAGTTATACATTCTGCTTAAAAGACTTGAACTATCTTGTGATATTATTGTGCTCTCCGAATGCTGGTTATCTCGTGTTACAAACATACCAATTCTGCAGGGATATGACTCATACAAGACAAATGACAACTACAATCAAAATGACGGTGTCGTTGTGTACACAAACAGTAACTTAGAATGTATAGTACAGGAACCTTCATTAACTGATGCAAACTGTTTAACAATAATAATAAAAAATCACACGATTATAATTGCTATCTACAGACCACCTAGTTTTAAATCGCCTGATAACTTCATTAACTCTTTAAACAATTTGTTAGAGAGCTTAAAATCATATAAAAATATAATTATTGTTGGTGACATTAATATTGATTTAAAAGGAACGAGGCAAGATACGGCGGCATACTTAGATGTAATTGCGTATCATGGACTCCTCCCCGCCATAAATACGGCGACTAGAAAAAAGTCCTGCCTAGACCACGTAATATTAAAATCAAAACTAAATGCCTTCACTTTTTCTTTAGGTACTTGCATCACCGACCATGAGGCGGTGTTGTTCAGTTTAAAATCGACATCTGAAAATAAAAAACCTATAAAATTAAAACTAAACTATAAAATTGATTTCGAAAAACTAGATGCTGAATGTGAAAATTATAACTTTGATAAAGTATATCAAGAAACAAATTTGAATATTGCTATGAATAATTTTATTGAAATACTGCAAAGAATGATAGCAAATAATTCTATACGCCGTTTAATTCCTAGAAGTAAATGTATAATTAAACCCTGGATAACCGCCGGTATGTTACGTTGTATTCGCACTAGAGATAGAATGCATAAAAAAATAAAAACAAATGATAATGACGTCATCCTAAAAATCTCATACATAAGGTACAGAAACTATTGTAATAATCTACTTAAGAAACTTAAAAAGCAGTACGAACGAGATCAACTACTATTATCTAAAAATAATTCAAAAAAACTATGGACTACCATTAAAGAAATTATAAATAGCAATGGTCAAAAACAATTGCCATTGCAATTACTGGCGGCTGAAAATAACCCTAAAGATGCAGTCAATAAAATTAACAAATATTTTACAAACATTGGAAAAAAACTATCAGACATGATTCCCGCTCATTTTCCTATTTTTAACAATGTTAATTATCTTTCACCTTTAAAATCTTTCGTCCTCCTACCGACCGATAATGAAGAAGTTGAAAGAACTATTAAAGTATTAAAGAGTGACTGTTCTCCTGGATGGGACCAGATCAATGCTAATGTTTTAAAGCACACCTCTAAATCAATAGCACCTGTTCTTACCAACTTAATTAACCGGTGTTTTGATGCTGGGATATTCCCAGATGCTCTAAAAATAGCTGTTGTGCACCCAATTCATAAGGCGGGAGACAGGGGCAGTGTCAATAACTATAGACCAATAGCAATTCTAACAACATTATCTAAATTGTTTGAGCGATTAATTAATAATAGATTAACCAAATACTTAGAAGACGGGAACATACTTTCGGACTCACAATACGGCTTTAGACCAGGTCGTTCAACCAACAACGCAGTGCTTGACCTTGTCAACTATTTGGTTAACAAAATGGATAACAAAAACAAATGCTTAACAATTTTCCTCGACCTGGCAAAGGCATTTGACACTGTTTCTGTACCCCGGCTTGTGCAAACGCTAGAAAATCATGGCATCAGGGGTACCCCGCTGAAATTACTTGCGGATTATTTAAAAAATAGAAGTCAATACGTAAAAATTGGAGATCATCTTAGTGACAAAGCATCAATAGAATTTGGAGTGCCTCAAGGCAGCGTATTAGGGCCTACGTTGTTTCTCTGCTACATCAATGAACTCTGCTCCCTAAAAATTAAAAACTGTCGTATATCCGCGTATGCAGACGATACTGCCCTTACATTCTTCTCAGACTCATATAACGAATTGTTTGAGTTGGCACAGGAAGGGTTTAACACAGTATGTCACTGGCTTTCGTCAAACTCTCTCACTATAAACGAAGATAAAACTAAATATATTATTTTTTCTATTCATAACCGTACGGACGTAAATAACCTAACTTCAAAAATAATTGCACATAAATGTAACTTTCCACCAGCCCCAAACTGCAACTGTTCTATCATAAAATCAATTAAATGCATAAAATATCTTGGAATTGAAATAGATGCCAACTTAACATTTGAAAACCATTTACAGTCTCTATCACAGCGAATTCGTAAACTTACTTACATTTTTAAGGAGCTTCGTGGTGTAGCGGAGAAGCAAACCATACGGTTGGTATACGAGGCTTTGGTACAGTCAGTTCTAAGTTATTGCATCACTACATGGGGTGGCGCTTGCAAAACAAAACTGATAGCACTAGAAAGAGCTCAAAGACTTATTTTAAAAGTAAGCTTATCTAAGCCTCGTTTGTACCCTACTTCTAAACTATACGAAGAATCGCAAGTGCTCACAGTACGACAGCTCTATATATTACTTACCGTTCTACATAAACTTCCTAACATATCGGGGGAAAGAAAACAACGCATAGCCACCACAAGAAGAAACTATGCTGTATGCGAGTCCATCCATGTAAATACTCATTTTGCACAAAGATTTTTCCCTTACAGAGGAAATATGCTATTTAATAAACTAAATAAGATAATTTCTATATCTAATTGCAATAAAAATGAATGTAAAAATAAAATAAAAAAACTGCTATTAATTTTAAATTATTACGAAACTGAAAAAATAATTGAAGTGGTAAGATAGTTTTATGTTCGTATAACATTATACATAAATATATAATAGTATATATATATAAATATAGCATGTATAGCACGTATATTGAAACCTTCACACACACACACACATACACACACACACACACACACACACACTACACCACACACACACACACACACACACACACACACACTACACACACCACACACACCACACACACACACTTAAAATGTAGCTGACTTATATTTTGCATAAAATATTATGTGATGGGGGGCCTGGAGTTCTATAGCACAGGCCTAGGCTTAGTTTAGACTCCAGATCTCCCACAAATTACATTCAACTGTCAACTAGATTTAAGATTGTCCTCATACATAATGTGTAATTTGTTGGAGATGAATAAACATTTTTATTATTATTATTATTATTATTTATGTCGGATGTATGTACGGAACCCATGGTGCGCGAGTCCGATTCGCACTTGACAGGTTTTTTATTATTAAAATTGAGAGTGTTGGGAGTTATGGCAGGTGATATTTGTTGTCTTGTGATCTTGTCATGTTACAATATTTTGAATAAATTTCATTAACAAAGAATATGACGTATTTTTTTCACGTCTTTTTGTGTTACTTTCATTATTATTGATCAGTCAATCTATATTGAAATTTTTAAAACTTGTGATATAGGTATTATTATATATAACTTTTATTACAATAATAGGTAGGTAAAACTTAAATATTACAGCTATTTATTTAGCTGTGTAATAATTATAATGAAATAATTTTTTTTTATAGGAAAACGTTGCCCCACACTAGGAATTTCCCCTGTATCTTGGGTGCTGTTACAAACATTTAAACTCACAAACAAAAACAGCTGGAGTCGAAACAACAAAATTTTGTAACTTATACGTGTTGTTAAGTAAGAACAACAATATCTAAAAATAGGGCTCGTCCGGGATTTGAACCCGGGGCCTCTCGCACCCAAAGCGAGAATCATACCACTAGACCAACGAGCCGGTTCTTTTCAGCGTGATAACAGCCGGCCGACTGTCTGTGAAATTCACTGCTGGTTTCTCTGTTTCTTGATCATTATAATCTGGATCTCTTCAAAGCTCGAGTGAATTGGTTTCTTCTACGCAAGCGTGTTTTGCTCTAGGCCGCATCATTGCTTTACATCAGGCCAAATGCGGCCAAACGCAAGCCTATCCTACTATTATTATAAACGCGAAAGTTTGTATGGATGATTGTTACTCTTTATGTATACTGATACATCAGAGTAACACATAGACTACAATTCATAAAGATATATTGTCTGTTCTATCACCAGGAGAGTGAAACCGCTTGGCGCAGCTATAGTATTATAAATATGCGAATGTTTGTGAGGATGGATGTATTTCGTCAAAACAGCTGAACGGATCTTGATGAAATTTGGCAGTTCTAGATAAAGTTTGGAGTTAGATTATGGTGTGGAATAATACATAGGGTGCTTTACTTTTTTTCGATCATCCGGGGGTGAAGCCGAGGGCGCCAGCTAGTTTAGTATTAAAAAAACCATCGTATTGAAATATCATATCGAACAGATCTGTAGGTAAGAGAGGCAGTCTCTCCATTTAAAATACTGGTATTCCGTTGCATTTGCTTAGGCTTGAAATTGGCATTTGTACAGAACTGTCAATGCGCGGGTCCGACTCACGGGGCGGGTCACATTAACTCGTTTCTTCCTTTTATAATTAAGATAATTATGTCAATAGTAATTCACACTTCGGACCCTGGTGTCCGTAGTATTAGACTTGTCGGTAGTAACAATAGGAACTTACATCTTAGCATGTTAATCTTAATGAAAATCTTTTATTGTGATTGATTTAAAATTGATCATGTTAATTGATCTGTATTTATTGGTTAATTACTGTTATTTATAATTGAACATGTTTATCTGCAAGTAGGTAGCGGTACCTATAAATGTAAGCCACGTTGTTATAATACATTCCAGAGCGATAAATCCGGGTCACTTAAAGAAACCTATAAATCACGGAAAATAAGAATGCTAGATTAATGAAGTATTGTGTTTAATAAACAATGAAATACTCCATAAAATTAAAGTTATAACATTTATTAGTCACTACATTTTATTTACAAAAAATTACATAAAGAAAAAACTGCTGATCTCGCTTTAAAACAAAAATAGGAAATATGACATCTTTAACAGTCGTTACATGTAGTGTGGCCTGAAAGTATGACAACCAGTCTTATCAAGAGGTATCGTCTTACTCAATACTAACTAGGTGTAAGATTCTGCCACTACGTCGCGGTTCGGGGACAGACCGGAGGAGCCTTCTGCTGAGAAGACTACTACTGCCGAGGCCGTGCTGATAACGGTCCCTGCAGGAAGAGTCTGGATTTGATCTCTCAACGTGCTAAAGCCTGAAAGAAGCTAGAAATACCACCGGTCACCGGCAGTCTTGCCTTCCATACTTCCTTCATAGATCATGACGCGGCGCGACTACTAAATCTAGGCAATCCTTACTTCCTTACTAATATTATAAAAACCGGCCAAGAGCGTGTCGGGCCACGCTCAGTGTAGGGTTCCGTAGTTTCCCGTCCGTCACAATAAGTGTTCCCAGTTATGAGGCCAACCGAACAATTCGGTAATACCCGATCCAATGTAATAAGTACCTACAGCGCCATCTCTCGGGGAATTGGGTTACTAATTAATACAAAGACGTGCAATTTCGGTGGTAATTTTGAATTGCGAGAACAGATTTCAATAATTCTTTTTTGTTTGAAAAAAAATACGTTCAGGATAATAAAATATGTAAACAAAGTTACAAAAAATGCTTACATATACGATTATACTACAAACTTAGTCCAGAAATTATTTTGTAAATTTTTTTATCTTTTTTGTACAAAAACTGTTGTGTCAATCAAGTTCAAAATGATTTTCATAGAAAGTCCTTATAAAGTTCTACTTTTCAGATTTTTTTCATATTTTCTAAACTTATGGATCAAAAGTTAGAGGGGGGGGACACATTGTTTTTTACTTTTGGAGCGATTATTTCCGAAATTAATGACTTTATCAAAAAATGATCTTAATAAACCCCTATTCATTTTTAAATACCTTTCCAACAATATATCACACGTTAGGGTTGAAATTAAAAAAAAAATCACTTCCCACTTTACATATAGGGTGGCTACCCTAATAAAACATTTTTTTAAAATTTTTATTTTACCACTTTGTCGGCGTTATTGATATACATATTGGTACCAAATTTCAGCTTTCTAGTGCTAACGGTCACAGAGATTAAGCGAGGACGGACGGACGGACGGACGGACGGACAGACAGACAGACATGGCGAAACTATAAGGGTTCCTAGTTGACTACGGAACCCTAAAAACGAATGTGAGCTTGTTTGTTTGTTACGTCTTCACGCGTGAATGGCTGAACCGATTTTGATACAGAGATAGATTGGACGCTGGAGACGGACATAGGCTAAAAAGGAGTGAGAAAAGGGGAAGGAAAGGGGAGAGAAAGATATTTTTTTTTTATTATCACGCGGGTTAAAGTTAGCGTTAGCCCAAAGTAACTATGCCACGCGGACGAAGTTGCGGGCGAAAGCTAGTAAAAATATATATATATATACACAGTATTCTGCTGAGTACTATTCACACATAAACCCTTTCTACCTGCTGGTAAGCCATGTAAAATACTAGATGATGTAGACTTACTGTTTTTCTACCCAAAACTTAGAAAAGGTTTAATTTCCAATTCTCTCAAAAAAAGCTTGGAAAAGGTTGGGTTGCAGGTTAATCGAAAGAGATACTGCTGCCCCGGAAAATAAAGGCAAAAGCAGGAACATGGGTGGGTTTTAGTCAGTAAAAGTATAACTTCCCATCCGCAAAAAAACTAGGAAAAAATAAGTAGGTCTGTATGTATGTTTTGCTCTTCGTCAGAAAATCCTCACCTCACACTATAAAATAATATTTCAAGACCACACCGAACCAATAAACTAACCAACCGACAGTTAAAGCCATTCACACAATCATAAATACAAATTTTCTGCTTCACAAAAATCCTTTCATTGTTGTCATGGACATTATTTCATGGCACACAAAACCGGTAACAAACAGGTGTAACGAAATCCTTATTTAATCTTATTAATAGACTTGTAAATACCGGATACATTTCAACAGGTCAAATAAAACATTTTTCTTTCTTGTCGTTCGGAAAGATAAGTATAATGTATGGGTAATTAGGCTGTAATATATTGGGCTTCGATGTTTCCTTCCCTTCATCAACGGAACATAATTCTTACTTTACGGATTTAATATTATTTATACACTATTTATTACGGATTCTAATGTTATAGAGATAGAATTCGGATCTCCGTTTCTGTTTATAATTAATTTCTTATTTTGTTGTGAAATGTGTGCTGATCATGACCATTTGCATTTGATTTAAAATAGTGTCAAATACCAGAGATACGAAAAAGTTTATTTATTAGCAGATTAGCATTTGCATATGAAAATGTTTATGTTTTAGTCAAAATAAAGACGCAGTAAATAAGTACCTACGATCGGCGATAAATTGAATATAAGACTATGTTGACAAGTCAAAATATAAGCAGGCACATAAGCTAAAGATTTATTTACAAAAGAAAATCTATGAATTCTTCTTGGGAATCAGGCTAACAATCAAAGTGTCAACAGTCTGCTAGAATTCATATAATGAGTTGGTAATAACAAGCACATTAAAAGGGCTCGTCCTGGATTTGAACCCGGGCCTCTCGCACCCAAAGCGAGAATCATACCACTAGACCAAGAGCCGGCTGTTTTTAGCCTGAAATAAAATCTTCGCGTGAGAATTTATATACGTATGAATACAGTTGATGTTGGAATGTATAAATTACAACTAATATTCACTCTATGTATGTTTTTGCTTATCTGTATTGTTGTCTGTGGTAACTGTAATTATCTATGTCATTCATTACTTTTTCTGTATAATAAACACGTACTATTTTTCTATCTCCGTGGTATTATTTCCTACAGGCCTTAAGAAGTATGGCAGATAACTAAAAAAAACTGAGTTTTCTCGAAAAGAATAATAATCTGTGTGGTGCTTTCTTAAAAAGACTATTTCAGACACTATCTGCATAGTCCTCATGTAAGTTGACCAAGATTATTTTGTCTGGACCTTAAAAGAGACTATGACCTCTGAGTTTGTTTCGGCTGTTTCTTCTCAGAGTAGTCGGCTGCGGAACACCGGCCTCATCTAGTTTTAAAAAAAGATGACGTGTAAAAGTGTTTGTGAAAACCTACTTGGAAAATAAACATCATTTATCATTTATCAATAACTTGAAAGAAACCTGAATTTTATTGACTCAAAAATAGAGATACTTGTTTAATTAAACTTTTGTCATACGAATAAGACACAAATGCGGTTTGCCTTTGGAATTTTCTACCAGGCAACCATAGGTGGACAGAATAGAGACAGAAATCGGCAGATGAATTTCCTACTCCAAAGACATTTGTCATGTAAATAATGAGCCATTCGTATAGTTATATTGTCTATTATGTCTTCTGCTGTCGGGGTTTTCATTAAGAATATTGCAGCATTATGACTGTTCGTGTACAATTAGTACTAAAACATCGATATAAGGAAGTATGGTATTACCAATTTAAGTGTGCAGTTCAAGGTGGCGCTGCTTGTCAAGCAAAACCGCAAAAATATGTTAAACTTGGTACATTTATTTTAGTTCCATCTATTTCCGCTTACCCAGATAAGTTGGTTAAAGTGTACGTGAAAGCGACTTAACGTACATTACGTTACTTAGATATATTATTGTGTAGTTTTGTTGAAGGATGTCACGACAGTTTGATTCCTAGAAATCTTGTATAAGCTCTGTTGAAGAGATAATAAAGCCTAATTTCCAACGATTTTAATTTCAAGAAATGCAGATGGATTACGACGTATTAAACTTGCGGTGTTTTCGAATCAAAGCGGTTGATCTCTCAGGTGATGGTTATAAAACCAGCGGATAACGGGAGATTCGATAAGACGGTATTGACAGTCAGAGGTCAGCTTTACTTTTCGTTATATAATAGATCCATATCTGATTTGTGTCTCTACTTATACCAAAATAACTAGCTATGCCCTGCAGAATATACAAAAATAATTGTTCCAACTACGTCCAACAATATTCCGGGCGTGTGGGTTGTTCGAAAGAGATCCCGCGGAACCGGAACACAAAGGGCAGAAGAAGGAATCTGGATGGATTTTAGTCACTAAAAGTCTGACTCTCCCTCCCGATCCGCCCAGAGCGGGGAAAATTGTTAGTTACTCAGCATCCCTAAAAAAAATAACAAAATTCCATCCAACATTACAATACTTTTTCAATCCCATCTAGTAGTTTCTGGGATTAGCGTGTTAAACCAAGCATATTAAAAACTTTATAGATAACTAGCTGTTCCACGCGGTTTCACCCACGCTGCTCAGCACCTGTTGGCCGTAGCGTGATGTTATATAGCCTATAGCCTTCCTCAAGAAATGGACTATCCAACACTAAAAGAATTTCCCAATTCCAACCAGTAGTCCCTGAGATTAGCGCGTTCAAACAAACAAACAAACTCTTCAGCTTTATAATATTAGTATAGATATAAGTATAGATTTTACGGCGGTTTTAGATATTTTTTTTAGATAATTAGTTTAAATAAAACTCATATGCATTCATGTATGGCTTGATAAATTTAATGGTATCTACGTTTCTTGGCTAAAATGTAGCATTGAACTTGTCACCTATGTTAAACAAGATAAGTTACTAAAGACAACACAACCTACATGGAAGTTACCAGCATATATTTATTGATTTGCCAATTTCTTTACACATTATCTACATCTTGAACATTCAGACAACCATAACCTCACACCTCATGGCCTCACACACGTGCTATGCGCCTGAGTCGACCGCAGCTTTACGACGCACATGCGAATTGGACGGCGGAACATCACAAACAGATCGTTCAGCATAAACACCCACCGTGGGACTTGACTGAGCGATGGCGCCGTAACTTACGGGCTACAGGTCTGCGAACCTACGTAGTACCATATAATAAAAAACTACAGAACCTCATGTCCATGCAAAAGGCGAAAATGCACGCACACATGGACACGCTTCACGGACACAGAGTGCAAGCGCACTCGCGACTATCATTTGCTTATAAAAAAGCTATAATAGTCATATTATCCTTACTTCTTTGCTTAATATTATAAAACCGAAAGTGAGTTTGTTTGTTACGTGTTCACGCCATAGGCTAAGAAAAGTGAGAATAGGGGGAGAAAAGGGTAGTGAAAGATATTATTTTTCGATCATCACGCGGGTTAAAGTAAGCGTTAGCCCAAAGTAACTATGCCACGCGGTACAAAGTCGCGGGCGGAAGCTAGTTAAATTTTATTTATGCGGATCTCTCGGTATATTGGAAATTTATACAAAGCCAGGCTATGTTATACTGGAAATATATACCTTGATGTGTCGCTCTATGTGTAATTGTGTATACCGACGCGTTTATTCATGCGTGCGTCCATTTTCGCTGCTAGGATAGAGTGAGCTGTTTTTCTGTCCGTATTTATTTTATGGTACCGAAATAAATAGTTAAATATAGGTTTGTAATAGACGTTTATAACTACACTGCAAGTGTGAACGTTTTGACAGTAAAGTAGAACAAAAGAAACAATTCGGTTGGAATTTTCGGCCAGAGATCTGAGCTTTCAGATGTTAAGTGGAAGGCTGGAATCAAACATCATTTGCCTAGCCTTTTCCCTTTGTTGGGGTCGGCTTCCAGTCTAACCGGATGCGGCTGATTACCAGTATTTTACATGGAGAGACTGCCAATCTGACCTCCACAACCCAGTTAGTAATGGGTACCCTCCTCCGCCTCGGTTTCTCCTTTTACTAGTTGTTAGATTTACGGGCCGCTGATAAATAAAAAGTAACGACTGTCGAATTATTTGGATGGCGTTACATTAAAAAAACTTGGACTCTAATCTACTAACATCTTGTAATGTGATTATTGTGTTTTTGACACCAACAATTATATGAAAATTATTTCGGCAAACATCCTCTAAAAAATAAGTCAGGTTTGAGTACTTAAGGTGCATTTTTCAAGTGAGGATGGATGACCAAATTCGAAACTATGAAGTAGTAGAGAATAGAGAAAAATGCTCAAAGGAGTCATTACCTCACAAAAATTGATCCCTATTAGCGACACTATTTGATGGTGTACAAATATAAGCTGTTTTTTCCCCTAAAACCAACAGGTTCGATTCTAGGTTAGTTTTAGTTATCACCAAAATTGTGCTCGAAACTCCTTTGAGTATTTTTCTCGGATCTGGTCATTCACGCCCAATTCACCCTGAATAAGAATGTGGAAATCTTTCCTACTCCATCGTGTCCCAAGAACACTCACTCCTAACAGTTTGTGTAGGCTTTTAGTAACAATAAATATGTTAATTACATATTTATGTAAAGTAATGGGCCCTTAACAACATGGTTAGTATTTAGTACTACGCCAGCACATAATATATTTTATTTTGTGACCTACACTTAAAATATTTTATGCCTAGGATTGTGAAATTAACGTTGTGCCAACTGCACCCAAATGGCGGTTTTAAATGTATAATGTGGCAACTACTTAGATTATGAAAAGCTTATTTGTTTATTAATTTAAATACGTTTTGTTTTCTAACAAAAGAGTTAAACGCATAATACGTTATGTATTGTGGCAAAAATTATTTAAAGTTGTTAAATGTTGCTAGTAAAACTGGTTATTGTATAAATAGTAGGTGAACAGTATAGTTTATTTCAAAAAGTTATTTTATTCACCACTTGTTACTTGTTTTAACTGTTGCGATATTTTGTATGAGATGTTCTTCTTTTTGCGATTACGATTCCTTTTAGAGAAAGAAGTTCCGTTTAATGGACTCCATCACCACATAAGAGGAATTGCTCTTTTAGCGTTTAACATTGTTTATGTATATTATAATTATTTATTTGTAATTATTGATTCAATTATTTTGGAAGCTTCCTTTCAATAAATAGAAAATTCATACTTAGGTAGGTAATGTTCCAGAAGTCCAAGCTCGAGGTTTTCTAACGAGCAATGGACCGCAGAATATTAGTTGTTAAATTAACGGATAGTGTTCGAAACACTATTGTTAATTTAACAATACTGCTTTCCAATACAAATATCGCTGATGTGGCCCCAAAAGCTGCGCTCAACTCAAATTTGACTGGGCAAGACATCTCTGCCGCATGCCGTACAAACTGGTATAAAATAGCAGAATGCTAGCACCCTAACACAATGAGGCGAAGTCACGGCAGGCCACGAAGGTGATGGCGGGATTCCATCAGGGCTGGAAAGAGGACGCTTGCGTTCGTGAGAGGTGGAAGGAGTGGAGAGGCCTCCCCTCTGCTTAGGAGGGAGACAGAGAATGCCAGTAAAAAAAAGGTAACGTTTTACTATCAACGAAATATCCCAATATTTAGCAAGAGCGTATACATGCATTGCCATCTTGGAATTCTTCCATTTCATCTCCATTACGTAAATGTTTTTAATATACAAGTAACCAATACCAGTGTATTGGTAACTTGTATATTAAAAACATTTACTGATTCATATAAGGAAGTTCGTACTAAATCGAGCATCAAAATAATGTGACAAAATGTTACTACTCGGTACCATCAACGGTTATTGCATCACATTTGGAAGGCAGCCATTGTAACTCAGTTTGTGATGTGGCACTTAAAGATTTTGAAAACTGAAATTTCATTTTGTCCTGTACGATTTAAGATTGAAAGTTGTGGAGCTGCGGTGTCGGTATATGTAATTTAATTATTTAATATTAGCTCTATCAAGTCTATTTTATAACGTGGCCAGTGACACAATGTTTAATTTAGTCTTTCTTTCTTCTTTTTTGATAAGATCATAGAAATGATCATGTTCGTGTCCCTCCTACTTCAGTTTTATTATGACCGGGGTCAATGCGACATGAAAACGTCTATGTTATTTAAAATACTTAAGTATTGGCTATTAATAAACTTTAAGCAAAAGGTAAAAAATAATAATTAGGTAATTCTTTAAATATATCTTTAGGTTTACATATATAAAACAAAAAATACTACCCCAAACGTATATATTAAACTTAAAACTATAACCCGTCAAACTAATCCGAGATTACAGCTTAACCAAATACGGTGGCGGCACCTCATTTCGTCAACTCGAAGCCATCCAGCGGAAAGATGGCAATTTTGGCACGGCTTCGAACTGCAAACACATTGCACATGCATGCAGGGAACTCCAAATTGCTCACCGAGAGACCCTCGCCGCACTAACTCATGTGCTGTTCACGACATTTCGTGAAACGTTCTTGTTGCGGTGAGTTATGTAAATTAGGGAAATGTAGAATATTGTCATTTATTGAAATGGTGCGTTATGATTACCTTTAAAGTCAACGCACAGTTCTAAGCACTACACGGGAAAAACAACGCAACAATTCCAGTCGTTCTTGATTATTTCTCTTAAGTCCACATTTTGATGTACACTTATAACATCGTAACGGCATCTGAATCGGAATCAACTATAAATGAGGTAAGGTGATCTAAGCGCTCGCGTTCAGAAAGTAAAAGGCTCGGTACGAATCCAAAAAGATGACAAAACTTTCGATGTGTTCATAAAAATAAAAGCTAGGGTTTAATGACGTAAACGTAATAACGAGTCCATAAAGCGATGCAGATACTTAACTATGCAGTTTCAAAATACGTAGTACTAACAAATAGAATAATTACAAGAAAATAGCTAGTAGTACTAGGTCCCTATTTGGCAAATCATCATGAGTGTAAAACGGCGATCCTTAAATACCTTAAGTTTATAATGCCAGTACTAATTCCTACTTAGGTACTTAAAAAGTAAATTACTGAACATTTAATTAAAATGAGATCTAACGACATTATTAATTAAGATTTTATCACTCTTCATACAAATGGCTGTAATTAACAATTAATTATGTACAATAAAAGGTAAGATTTGTACGAGAACAAATAGTTCAGTCCAAAAAGTTTAGTTATATCTAAGATTTTTCCAAAAAGTCCCATTTCTTCAAGTGACAGCAACATCTCTGTTTATTTCTTATGTAATTGTCGTTGTGTAGCGTATTGTCAAATTTTATTGCCCATATCAACTTTGTGTGTACTGTCAAAATTACTGCGCAGTTATTGTCAGTTCGTGTTTGTCCGTTGAGAGTACGATACTGCTATTATTACTCGGAGAATTGAAATTTCAGTATTTCATGTTAACTTTAACAAGTTTTAATTTCATTTGGGTATGCTTTTGTTGGTATGGTTATATGAGATAATTTCAGGTGAATCGAAATAGTTAGGTACTTTAAATCTTATGGAGATTTTGAAAAAGGTTCCTGGTGCTAGTTTTCTTTATTTTATTAATGATAATCTACTTATTAACACAACTAAACAGTTTATAATATATTAATAAAAATAATTACTCTATTGGATTATTAATTTAGTTTGGACCCTGTTCCCGATACCAGTGGGCTACTATTTTTAAAAGTCTTTTGTTTTGTATAAAGAAATATGTAAAAAAATAAATAAACGAGAATAGGGTAGGTACTTACCGGGGTTGCGGGTTGTTCGAAAGAGATACCGCGGCCCCGGAACGTAAAGAGCAATAGAAGGACTGACCCATGTTGGGTGGGTTTTAGTCAATACAAGTCGTACACTCCCCCCCAGAGCGGGGAAAGTTATTTGATGATTTCCGACCCCAAAAAAAGGTAGGTACTTAAAATTACGACCGGTCATCATGAATTGCAGCCCATCTTCTCCTATGGCTGTATCTGGCTGTGTCTCTCTCACGTTTCTGTAGAGACTTCAACAAAAACTCACCTTACCACATACATTGCAAGACTACGGATATTCTCTAAAAGCTGGAAAATCTCTCAGAATTTCCCCACAAAGCGCCATCATAATATTCCTTTCTAATTTATGATAACTCCGTATAAAACAAAGCCCTCAGAAGCAGTAGCCGGCCAATAGACCAACGAGGAGATAATGTAAGCGATTTCACCAATAGCTAATCACGTTCTTCGACTTAACACGTATTGAAGGCAATACGCATGAAAAACATAGCTTTTAGTCATACGACATGCATTATGACGATTATTTACGGCCATGCAATAAAACTGAACGTATGCAAATCACAGGGAGTGATTCTCTACAGATGAATCTCGCTTAGCCTCTCCGGGAATTGCTACAAAACTTATTGATGTCTAAAATGACGCTTTGTGCTAAAACTTTCTAAATTTCCTTAATTATTAAAACCTAAAGTATCCTTTCCTTACTAATATTGTATATATATTATGTAAACAGATATTTATTATTTTTATTAGTAAGTATGTCTGTATTGATATCGTTTTGTTTATTTAAGTTAGTGCTTAGTTGTTATTTTTACACACTGTGTCTACGTGTTTGTTTTTTCCATCTGTCCTATCGCAGGTCTGCTGGAAGAGATTTCTTTATGAAATAAGCAGTACCTTTGTGCTCTTTTTTCCTTATATACTTTTTTATATAATGTTTTGTGTGTACATAAATAAATAAATAATATTATAAAAGCGAAAGTGAGTTTGTTTGTTTGTTACCTCTTCACGCTTTAATGGCTAAACCAATTTTGATGAATTTTGGTACAGAGATAGTTGGGAACCAAGAGACGGACATAGGCTAATATTTTTTTGAAAAAACTGGGATGTGAGGGAGAAAGAGGGAAGAAAAGGGAAAACTTAGCGTTGCTATTACAAATCAATAAGGCGCAAGAGGAACTGTGTGACTGAACTGAACCCCAAATTTAACGCGGGCGAAGCCGCGGGCGAAAGCTAGTTAATTATAAGAATTTATTGATTTTCGAGCAGTGATGAGGGGTAGGTTAACTTGGGCATAAGATCAAAAACATACTGGCAGCCGTTCTCCTTATCTATTTAACTTAACTGCGAAAGATTTAGTTTTATTCTGGCAAAATATAACAAAAACAGTTACCTACCAGATATGTTACTGAAATGCTCCGTTGCTCTCGTTCAAACTTCAAATCAAGTCAAAGAAAACGCAGCTTGTAGTTTAGCTAAATTTACGTTTATTTTTTTTTGTTACCTACAGTAAATTGTAAAATATTTCCGTACCAACAAATTCCTAGTCAATATTGACTTAACTGCCAATATTAATAAGCAATTCTTTGAAACTTCGAACTCTTAACAATGACGTGGAGTGTTTTGAACGTCATTATGCGGCCATTCGTCTCGAAGCGTGGTTTTACGGCTGCAAGTGGTACCTCCGTGATGCCGCATACAGAACACGATTAGCAACATGTTCTACACTCATACAGCTTCAGGAATGTGAGGTCACATTGTTTTCTATATTTAAAAGGCATTTTCTCGGCTATAAAACTGAGAACGCAACCTTGTTGGTATTGGAGGTTTGTGAGGATTCGCAGGCAGGTTGGAAGATAAAATATTGTGCTAGTTAATATTGTTGTTAAAAAAGAACAATTCTAAGAACCGCAATAAAATTCAATTCAATAATTTATTGCATCTCAAAATCATATTTTTTACAAGGTCTTAAATAATAATAATAAAACAGTTCGGCATGGGGCCCTTTTTTTTATTTGAAGAATTGTCTAAATAATTATAGTAAAATATAAATTCATAATAATTAGGTAATAAATATTGATTTCATTATAAGTATCAATGTCGCAGGTTTATGTTTCTTTAGGACGTAGGTAGTTGGAAACAGGAAATTTAAATTCAAACTAAACTAATTATGTCTGAAAACGTATTTGTCAGTTCTACTAGAAACTGTAGTAAACAACAAAATCTAGTGGTGTTATAGTTATTTACTGCCATAAGCTTACGTGACTTATACAACCGACATTTTCTACATTGTGTTAAAATATGACACGGAATTAAAAACGATATAACGTGATGTGTACACGTGGAATTATGTACCTATAACCGCATAAAACAACAAATAAAAAACAACAGATTTATCAAATCTGCGTTCAATTTAAATTACATTTGAAGATCATCCATAGATTACACAGATACCGTGAATCTACTTGTTAATAAATCTAATAAAATATTATGTTTACGATATTGACATGTCAAAGGTAAACGTGTTAGTCCATAATCGGGTAATAACTGTCAGTTTAAATCAATCACTCCAGCTCATACCTGGCATGTTTTGATTTTGTCGAGTTTTGTTTTTTGCCTGTCGCTTCTCTATAGTTTGATGAGGCGGAAATTGTGAGTTGTTATTAAAACTGATTTATTGTTGATTTTTTAAAATAGCGTATCGACTTTTAATGCAGCTTAAGTAAGGTTGATTATCATCTTGATTCTAGTATGGTATCTAAAGATCCGACCGAAGATACAATAAATAGATTTAACATAATTATTAACTTACCTTGATTTTATTTCATACTTTTTAAATCATGTTACAAGTTTATACACTATTTATAAACTAGGAGCTATAGAAGTAAATAAATGTTAAAACTACCTATTGTGATACGCGCAGTATATCAAAGGGTCATTGAAACGCTGTACCAACATAATTTACAATAACAAAACATTCATGAATGGAACAAAAATCTATTTACCATAGACTACACTAAAATATAATAAAAAAACTCAACCTGCGCCGTATGTAAAGAGTTGGCGGTGTGGCCAGTGGTAAAAAAAAAACTACCTGCACTCCCTACAGCACCTTCCAAGAACGTAAAATTGTTAAGTCAAACAAGCGGCCAGTTTGTTCTACAGACCGGACCAACGCACAATATTGTATTATTTCTGTTTATCACTTTAAATTGCCCCTACTTAGTGAACGCGTGGTATATGAATTTGTATTGTAAGCCTTAAAAGGAGAAAGTGTGTTCACTTCACTGATATTATGTTTAGCGTGATGCATATATGGCATAATCGTATTACTTATCACAATTAGTACTTATCTGAACTAGCATAAAATCTCGCAACAAGTTACGAAAAAAAAAAGAAACAGTAACTGTGTGTTATTTTGTTAAATAACATGACATCACGGCTGTAATCCTTTGGGTATTAGACAGAGGTAACCTAATAGCACATCCATATTTCAACAGTCGTATTTTGTAAAATATTGTTATGTTCAAACTTAGAACTCGTAGTTTACTACGAGTTAACTACGAGTTCTGCGCATTTTTTTCCTGATAGAATTTCTTGAAATAACATCAACAGCCAGAAAAAGTCTGATACTCCGTTCAGTGCGGGAACTGAACGGAGTATCAGACTTTTTCTGGCCGATACCCATGTTCCATCTTTTGCTCTTTGTGTTCCAGGACCACGGTATGTCTTTCGAACAACCCGCAACCCCAGCAGGCAGTGGCCCTGGAAGGCCCCTCTGCATTCTTGACATCTCTTTGAGGCGCCCGTGAAACATTAACGCGCGGTCGGTCGGCGGACGGATGGTAAGCTACCCATTGCTCACCGTCCATAGACCCGCTTGGCTGGAAGTCGCGTCGCGGCGCCTATATTGGTTTGAGATTTGTTTCCTGAAACGTCCGGCCAACATAGAGTCAAAATAATGCGTCCTCTACGCCTCGCTGATATACTAACATTCAGTTCTGTAGCCTTAATTATTATTTATTTGTGTGATATTGTATTTATTAGTTTGTATTCATTTTGTATGTTGTAAAAGTGTTTTGTATTTGTATTATAACGTCAAAATCAAAGTTGCCTGTAACACTGATTGCCACACATAGGTCAAACTTTATATACCTATACCTATTATATGCATGGTAAGCAGGTAGTTTACAAATAAATCCCCGATAGATTTGTCGAAATTTCAACAAGAACTTCGACTTTGAAATCCTTTCCTTACTAATATTATAAAAGCGAAATTGAGTTTGTTTGTTTGTTACCTCTTCACGCTTTAATGGCTAAACCGATTGTGATGAATTTTGGTACAGATATAGTTGGGAACCAGGAGACGGACATAGGCTAATATTTTTTTGAAAAAAGTGGGATGTGAGGGAGAAAGAGGGAAGAAAAGGACAAATTTATTATTACAAATCAATAAGGCGCAAGAGAAACTGTGTTACCCCGAATTTAACGCGAGCGAAGCCGCGGGCAAAAGCTAGTAAAGTTATAAATGCTCACGGTGGCAGTTTCCTTTCATTAATAATAATACCAGTTTATAACTGTCCCACTACTGGGCAAAAGTCTTTTCTCATAAAGAGAAGGCACGAGCGTTAATCACCACTAGAAGTAACTTAGATTTCAAAAAATTAAGCAATTTTAATTCGATTGTTACGTGCACTTCTATGCGCCGAGAACAAATCGACAGAATCAGAGATTGATAAAATTTATTAGAGTTTACGTTATTACGTGTGTTGATTTTATTATTTTAATGTAGGTATGTAATGAGGACATATATCAAACGACGATGCTGTTGTCGTTTGTAATAATTGCGTAGTCGGTAAGTACGCAGGGTAGCTGGCAACTGGATGAGAGTTGCCGAGAATTCAGGAAAGAGGCGTGACATTGAAGAGGCAGACATGCATCAGTGGACTAATGTAAACTTATGATGATGAGGTATATTGAATAGGAAAAAGTTTATTCTGTCTGTGTACTAAGTAAAGAAGAAAATATAAAGTTATTACCGATTTTCTTTAGAAAAAAAGGTTTTAGTAGGTAAGTATGACACCCCCGAATACTGAAACGTCACTCAAAATTTGAGGGCTGCTTAACATTTGAGCAGCTTTAGATTTTGTATTGTCAAACGTCACTTTTGAGTATCTGTTAAATTTAAGTGGTACTTAAATTTTGAGTGACGTTTCAGTATTCGGGGGTAAGGCTCTTAGTAGGCTGGTCTGCCTACCTCCATCTCATAAAAGGCTTCAAATATGAGGAGAACCTTAGTGCCCTGTTGTTACTTAGAAAAAACTTGAGAGGTGTCAAGGGACACCATCATGTACAAAAAACCTGTATACACTCAACTAAAATAATCGTCGCGAAACTACACTGTTCAATGCGAAATAGAAATACGTAACGAAAATAACTGGCTTGCTTTCTATGAGACAGAGTGAGAGAGAGAGACAGACAGAGAAACACGCGCACGTCGCACGGCTTACAACTATAGCAAAAAGTGTCGTTACAACTTTTGGTCTTGTTCCGTCTAGCCCCCTTTCGCAAAGCGCGATAAGGAACTTCGTTCCAAAAACATCGCCCTCACTTATAAAATGAAACTTATTTCTAACCTCAGAAAGATCGCTGTTTCCTGGAATTATGGTGACATATCTAAAAAATATTTGAAAGTTTACAAATGATGTGTGCTGTAACAGGAATGATAGACACGACTTAACCACGTGCACTACAGTGATAACTGACCTCCTTACATATAAATAAATAAATTAGTCCAAGGACCTAATAAAAACCCTTTTGTCCCAACACGACACATTCGCACTATTTAACATGTACCGTTACACCTCATTGTGATCACCCTTTAAATTTTAATTCGCAAACAAAATAGTCAATGGACGTTTTTTCCCATCCGGTGCCCATTCATGGGTCCTAAGCTTTATGGGGGATACTCGTGCGAACGTGTGATGACGTCATTGACGCTAATCCTCTGCAAGTGGACAGTTGGACACGTTTCTGAACTGACAAAGAGTCTAAAAGATTTGTACGTGATGTGCGAAAAACGTGTGACGGTGGATGAGGTAGATGGTCTCTTTGCTTTTAAATTTGCATGCTGTAATTATAGCGAAATGTACCTGCACTAAAACTTTTTATAACATCTTTTGTATGCCACATTTTATGCGAGTAAACATTCTTACTAAATACATTTTAATAGAAATGGTCATGTTTTGCGTGTTGTTCACACACTTTTGTTAGCTTCATTTGTAATTAACTAACTAGCTATGTCAAAAAACTTCAGAAGTCAAATATGACACACTTCTCGGTTTCTGATTGAGTTTAAATTTTGCATATATGTTTGTTTATAGGATGTAAATGCAGGGCTAGCTAAGTGACGTCATTCTAAATACAATATGGCGGGCTCCCAGGTATCAAATGAAAGTGTTTGCTAAGAAAAATACAAGAAAGCGTAGTTCTTTTTTGAAACTATACTATTATTTTATGAAGTGTAACGTGAAGTGTTCTCGTGGGAAACATAAAAATACGAACCAATAAATAATCTTATTTTTGTGATTCCAAAACTTACGATTAGAGAATAAAGTGATTAATTAACTTCAATGTATGCATCAGAAAATTTGAAAAAACTGAATTCTGATCGACTTGTCGCCACAGAAGTGAATAAAAAGCTTATCACTGTTCTAATCCCGTTCCAAACATTTCATTTTGAATAGGAATATCGTAAACATTTTATTGGCTCATCAATATTTTATTCATACTCTTCGACGCGTTCAACCGTGACTAACAAATCAGTTTTAGCGTTTAGTTCATGTTAACTAAATAATAAGCGGCTCTTTTGATCTAAACAACCACCGCACTGAACCAATCACAGTTATATTCATATTATTCAAAAAAATATTCATTTAATTTAACTAATCTTGTATTAAGTCTTTGGCGGTAACAGTTAATTTGGTGCGGTTTCAAAATATTAATTAAAATGTGTGAAATTGAAAGTGTGTTTAAGTGAATTCACACACAGAATTAAGTTTTTTCGATAATTTTAAACGGATTTAGCTCATTTACAATTAGTGTCAATGTATTAACTGAAAACATGTTTAGCATAATTAATAACATGCTGGCAACTAGCAAACGACTGTTGAGAAAAAAAAGGAAATCTACCATCATGCCTCCACGCGTTCCCGAGATAAAGGCTCTTGACAGACAGACGGACAACGAAGTGATTCACTAAGGGTTCCGTTTTTTTCCTTTTGAGGTACGAAACCCTAAAACCATGTTTGTAAAAAGCTGGTCAGCATTTTTACTGGCAGTTCTCACGAATTGCCAAGTGATCTACGCATGGGCAAGTAACACTATTGTGTCAGCAAAATCTAAAATTTTGCTTTGTCATCTTTAAAATAACCAGTTTTATCTACAAGTGTAGTACAATTCAGTCGTAACCAATTTGAACTGAAACTTTCAGGGCAAGTGTTCGTGAGTGATTAATGTCAGTTTAGTTTTAAAAAAATGTCGTTTTATTATGAACACACTTGAACTGATAAAAAAAAAAATTGACACAACGATAATTAAAAAATGAAATAAATTGGAATTGGGAACAGTGTTTGTAAAGAAATTTTAACCAATTATTACGAATATGTTATCGATGCGATTTTAAAAGAAAACTTTACTTTTCGTTTCCCATTGCTCAATAATGTTGGGGTCAGATGGAATAGAAACCTGGACTTTCTAGTCCGAGACCAACACGGCTTAACGTGCTCTCCGAGGTATGGAAAAGTAAAACGTGGTTTACCCATCCACTTTCCAACCTTGGCAAGGGCGGTTTAACCTGAAGATTGATCCGACCAGCTGTTATTAATAAACTATGACCCGTATAAACCAACACACAAACAGAATCTATTCCAAGCCCCATAACCCACTTCTACCCCCATGAATGAATACTAAAGTCCACCAATTCACCCAAAAGTAGTGTACAGCGTCCATTGTTACTTAATACAGATGTTATTAGTATAAACTACCCCAAATAGGAGGAGGGGGTGGTGGGGTGTGTAAGAGGATGGTACGCCGTCAATGGAAAGTGTGTCGGGATCCGAGCCACGACGACGCCACCGCCACACTCTCATATGCACAGCATGTTTAAAGAGAAATGTAGCTGCTTACAATTTGAAAGAAAGAATTCAGACACTGAGTGTAAAAGGATTTTTAGATTTCGTACAAGCTATTTCAGAAGTTGATAAAAGGTTAAAACTTACAAAAACGACACGAAAAGATTTTGAAGCTCAGAGCAGTGGTTTTCTGAGTATAATAATAAGTCTAAATGCCTGATTCAGAAATCAGTACTCCTCGATACGGCCCGCATTGTGAGGAGGTTCCTGTCTCTGGAGCCCTAACCACCGGTAGCTTAGACCCTGCTCCCGATACCTATTTTTAAATGTTTTACGATATGTTTTTTTTAAAGAAATCTTTACTAATATTATAAAAGTGAAAGTGAGTTTGTTTATTTATTACTTCTTCACGCCTAAAAGAGATTTTGATGAATTTTGGTACAGAGATAGTTGGGACCCTGTAGATGGACATAGGCTATTTTGAATAAAAAAAAATTGAGATGTGATGGGAGAAAGAGGGAAGAAAAAGGAAAACTTAGCATTGCTATTATAATAAAAAAGGCGCAAGGATAAAAACTACAGGTAGCAGTTACCTGTAAATCAGGAAAGGGGAACTGTGTTACCCCGAATTTAACGCGAGCGAGGCCGCGGGAAAAAGCTAGTATTTAATAAAGACAAGTCTACATGTCATAGTATTTCGCGATTTCTTGTTTGGCTCATGGCGAGTACTTGCACAGGCATAACCATTAATAACCAAGTAGCTAGGATTAATTAAAATAAAAAAAATGAAACGAAATGAAAAAATGTAGTCTAAAAAATATTATTTGTCTAGTAACACATTAAATATTTGCAAAGATTTAATATCTTGAACTGTGTGTGTGTGTTGAAATATTCTCTAGAGAATATTTTGAGCCAGAAGGCGTAGCACTAGACCTCATAGAAAATGGTGGGACATATTGGACAAAACCAACAACTAGTGGTCCTCTTAAGCCGCGTATCGAAAGAAATGGAAGTCTTAGAGAGATCTTTATCCAGCATCACCTAACACCAACACTAAGATCTCTATCATCGTTTTGTAAAACCCCATACTTTTCTAATAAACCCTTTTCTATTCAGATAAGAAAACCCACGTTCTTTCCATGCCAAAAACAAAAACACATCAATTAAAAACTTCCAACTGCCTAACGTAAAAACTTACCCTACATCTTTGAAAAGAGGACACCATATAGAAAAATTTCAGTGACTCCTACGCAATATTCAGTGCGTAGGCGACGGGGCAAACACAGTATATTAATACAGCTTACTCATTGTAGGTACAATCACAAGCACCAATACGTTAACAGATAGTAACTTTTGAAAGAGATGTTGTCGTAAGGTTTGTAATTGTAATTTCATTCTGTTAAGAATATGAAATTATAGGAACCCATCGTTTTATAAAATAAGCCATATCACAATGTTCTAATCGTCTTTCCACGAAGACATTGCTGTTGAATTTAGGCATGTGACTGTACGTGGGGAGGCGCCGGCCGGCCTTGTGACGTCAAGGACCGGTATAATAGACAAACGTAGACTAGGGGGGAAGGGGGCAGTAAAATTTGCTTACTGTTTACGTGGTAATTGATAGTTATTTGGGTTTGTGGAACCGAGGGTGTAATAATTATATTTGTAGCATTTTTGTTTGACTATATGTAGAAATGTGTTAAATGGACTACCTTGTTTCTTCATTAATAAAGGTCACCAGATATAGTTTAAAGTTTTGATAGCTGTTTTAGTCAGTGCAAGTCTGACACCGCTTCAATAGTTATTTGAAGATTTTACATCCGCAAAACGCATCGTAAGTGTTTACATACTCGTACATCTAATATATAAACTCCTCCGAAACGGCTGGAACGATTTTTATGAAATTTTGTGTACATATCGGGTTGGTCTGAAAATCGGCCATCAACATCTATTTTTCATACCTTTAGAAACGTTGCTAGAGCAGCTGAGTAGTTGGTGAAACCGCTGGGCACAGCTAGTTATTAATAAAATCATCTCTTTCATATTTTATTGTACCATAAACATTTTACTGTGTGTGCCACTGTGCGGTAGTAAATGTAGGAAACAATGTATTGCAGTGGTTTTGTGTTCTTATTTCTGTATGTGATTGTAGAATAGACTGTACCTCAGCAGTGGGACCATTATACTGCCAGGTCTTTCATATTCCCACACTCCCTAATATTTATTCAAACCGTTATCAATCTATAGGATTGTTCAAGCGAAATACTGCGGCCCTTGAACACAAAGCAGGCCTGGTTGTGTTTTAGTCCATAAAAGTCTGATACTACCTTCCACTCCAGCCACAGCAGCAGGAGTCATTGGATGGTTAACCAACTGAAGAAAACCCACTATCGATGAGAATTGATGCCAACACCAAAACTATCTAGAAATATAGAAAGAAAAGTTCATTCACAAATTACTTTTGCGTGTCCAAGAATGGGCACTTCAACGAAATACAAGCCAAAGAAGAACTCATAAAAAAACGAAAAACCGACCATCTCATAACAATGATTCGCCAAATACTTCCTTCCCCAATAAAAAAGAATATCACTACATTAGGTACAGTAAAAACTGCCAGTAACATCAACGGTCCATCGCACAAATGCCCACTTTCAGGAAAACGATACCGCTATACCGCTATTGTTAAAACATCTTGTAGGTACCAAAAGAAGTCCGTTACATTATTTTTGTCACCCTTAACCTTTGGAAAATTGTAGGGGCAGACAATCCCACGCCACCGCTACATTTGGCTGACGGCCAGTACGATGCCATGAAAGGAACCATGTTTTGCGTTTACCCTTTTTTTGCGGGCGGGAAATTATTAAATAACTTCCCCCGCTCTGGGCGGAGCGAAGAGATTGGCAGACTTGTACTGCTTAAACCCACCCATATTTCTTATTTTGTCCTTTATGTTCCGAGGCCGCGGTATCTCTTTCGAACAACGCGCAATCTCGGCAGACGGCGGATCTGGCAGACCCCTCTGCTTCACTGACATCTCTTTGAGGCGCGCGTGGAACACTAACGAGCCGTCGACACGGCCTGTCGTCACTGGGCGGACGGACGGTCTACGGCGCCCGACGCCCGGAGCGTCCCATGGCGGCTGGGTTGGCTTGCGTGTAACTCTATGCTTGATTTTTGACCTTTGGAAATATAATAATAATAATAAATCTTTATTTCAGACCATGTCCATAATAATTATTGTAAAAAAAATACATGAGCAAGAATATTGGAATTTCTTAAAATAGTAAAAAATAGCAAATTTTTCAAATATAGGTACCTACACTTGCTGGCTTGTTCCTATGGATTAGACAGAAGCTATTCGTACGCTAATTGCTACGATTTTTAAAATGATTCTTTTTGTATTTGCCCACATTCACAGGACTTTGCCAAATAATTGATCTTTCGCAAGGGTGGGATAATTGTGGGGTAGTAAGGAAGTTAAGTTTTAAAGATCTTGAAGACACATTTTCGAGTTAATATAAAACTACGCTGCGCAAATATTTATTCAGTCCGTCGTAGTAAAAGTGCTACGAAATCTCGTAGCACGCAGTTTCTTTTAATGCCCATAGTGCGGCCGGCACTTCTGGCATGTATTTCATATTTCTACTAGCTCACAGATTGGCCGACTAAAAGTTTTCATAAATATGGGTCGCCGAGGTAAAATGAGCCTTTTATAGATTTAGAAAATTAAAGAATTTCTTAGTAGAACTCAAGATTTTATCCACTCACTATTTCATTTATAATCAACTTATATATTTACATCATAAATCAATCCATAAGACTTTTAATTTATTTTCTGAGAGATTAATGAAATTGGAAATTAGCCATACGGAAAAAAGATTTTTAAGAATCCATATTACATCCAAATTAATTTGCTCAACGAATCTGATATGTCTAACTGCAAATAGTTTCACAAAACTTGCCATTGAAAAGGTCATCACATTTAATTTCACGACCTTTGACATTTGGCTATATTTTTCCACCCACATATTGAAGAGTTGGCTCCCTGCCAAGTATTTGGACGTAGGCATCCCCTGGACATGCTCATTCATAAATTTCTTTGCGTGGGAATATTGTGGCTAGATGACTTGCATGATGTCATTGTACATTGTAAGATATTTTTGCTATAAAGTCTGCCCACGTTTCACATAATTATTTGTGTCATAAATAGTACCCACGTCTCTGTCCAAATAACACGCCCTGTTAGATCAGCTTTGGAATACGTCAAAATAAGGATTTTCTCAGGTTTTTTTTAAACAGTAGATTAGACGTCACGCATCATTTGCTCGTTTCTCATTCACATCATTCCTCGGAAAAACAATCCAACTTTTCTATTGTTAACTTGTATTAACCCAGCCGCCGCTGGAGATGCCCCATGCGTCAAAAACTCCCGGCAGTTCTGTGGACGGTGAGCAATGGGTAGGTCACCGATTGTCCGTCTAGTTATGACAGGCCGTGTGGAAGGCGCGTTTGTATTCGATGCGCGCCTCTATGAGATGTCAGCAAAGCAGATGAGCTCGCTAGGACAGTGGCCTACCGGGGTTGCGGTGTGTTCGAAAAATATACTGCGCCCAACGGGCAAGAGAAGGAAAACGATTTAGTCAGAAAAAGTCTGACACTCACTCCCGTTCCGCTCAGTACGGGGACAGATATTTGATATAGTAGATATTTGTATAACACAACTACTAGTAAAATATTTAAACCGGCTTCTACCAAGTAAAACTAGACCAACTTAAATGGTTCCAAGCCAAGATTTAATTAAAAGATTTCCTATGACATTTTCATTCGGGCACAAGAAGCATTTAACGAAAAAACATTCAAATACGGCCGTAGAATTGTATAAGAGACCCAGTTAGCAAATGAACCGTCTGGATCGGGCACAGAGTTTATCGCTTATGGAGTGATCGCAATCATATAAGCTCTTAGAAATCCCATTTGTAACATCTGAAAAGCGCACGAGGGAATGAAACGTTTGTAATTAGAAATTCAATAACGACGTATGCAGTGCTTGTATTAATATATTTTGCGCTGATCCCCTAGGGGTTATTACTCCCTTTATTACTACTCCGTGGTTTGTAGGTTCATCGCATACGAATTCAATTTATGCCGACCGCGAATCGGGAATTGTATCGCGCGCATTTTGTTTGTAGCTTGCTTTGTTCATTTACGTAAACACTGACGTTGCTACTTCGATTATTATTTCGTGTCTGAAATGTGTGATGGATTTTTGTTGAATTTTCGTGAAGTTTTCGGTACTATCTTATACATACCTACGCAACTAGAATTATCAGATGGTTAAATATAACATCACGCATGTGATTCCGAAAGGGTTAGGCAGAGCTGTCCTTTGAATTTCACTAATATTTCGCTAGTTAAGTTTTAGTTTCATATAATAGAAAGTAAACCAACCATCAAATAGGCAAAAGCCGTGGCTGCTACTGAGAAATTCCTGACGGAAAATCAAATAACAATTTGCACGACCCGAGGACCGAACCCAGGATCTCATTCTTAGCAGTCGTCATTGCGGCCAATACACAAATACAGTTGGCATTAAACCAACGATAATGTAACTATCAGCCACTGCGAATGAAAATTGCGTTGATTCGATACGAAACTTATTCCTATTCCTTATAAAAGATAGGAAAAAATACTGCCATAATTATTTTATAACCCGCAAATCCGTACAAAAATATAAATCCTAAAAACAATCCCTTTCTGTGTATAGAGATACAGATTCAAGAAACATTTGAAAAGTTTCTATCGAGCTCATACAAGAAGTCGAATAAAAGGAGGTGAAAAACAATAGCGGAATATATCCTGGAATTCAAAGACACTTTCTGAAAAACAGGAAATTTGAGACCGGCGACAGATAAAAATAAAAATACGACGTTGAATATTTCGAAAATCGAATCATACGCGCCATAACAAGATTTGTTTGGGAACGCGCACCTGTTAAATGCTGACGCTGAGATTGTCTTGTCACTGGCATTTTTACGACTACGTTTGATTATTTATGATTTACGAGATACCTGCCATTTTTATGGTAGAATATAGAGTTTAGGAGTTCGGTATACTCCTAGTGCAAAAATATGTTGGTCTGCTAAAAAACTGAATACCGCCGGCAAAAGCTAGTAGCTTTATAAATTAAATTGAGCAAACAACAATTTAGACTAAAATCCGATTTACTTTTAGGAAAACAACCCAACTATTTACAGCTAACGTCTTACAATGTAAGTGGGTAACTTCTTATTTATCGGCACCTGACAAAACTTCTACAGAATACAGTACCGCCCCGTTGCAATATAAGATTATTTTTAGGAAACCACGAAGTACGGGTTGGATGTATTTTTCTGTTGACGTAAGCTGGAATATTTTCACGTGAATTATGATAGCCTTGTTTACAGCAAGTTTTATCACCAGATTGTAATATTAAGTTTGAGCTGCAGGTTAGTAGAGTGTAAACAAATTTAATTTTTACAATAATTTTATTGTTTACAGTTTGTGGGGTTGTTTATGATAGATCGGTTTTTGGTGAGATTTGGACCTATGCAGTACGATTAGCTTTATTGTTCATTGGTGTCTATGGTTACGAAATGTTCCCCACGTGTGGTGACATTATGATTGGTGGGTACTCGGAACAAAACCTGGACAATCAGATAATTTAATATTTAGTTCAAACAAAAGCATACGAAAGAAGAAGAAAATCACATAACAACACGCCTATTATGCTCTAAGGGAGGTAGGAGTAGAGGTGTACTTAATAGTACAATTACATTTCCCCAGTTATGTTTTAAGACCAATGTAATAAGGGACAACCTTATTGTTGTCAAACGGGCACAAATTCAGAGCAGAGCTACAAACAAAAACACTTTTCTCGGTCTAGCATTAGAACCCAGGCTCAGCAGTCGTTTGCGACAATTCGACAAACGAGGATGTTACTAAATTATGAGTAACATAAATTTATATCATATAAAACAAATCAAATGAAATCAAAAATTTTTTTTGGGGTGGGCAACCATCAAATAACTTCCCCCGCTCTGGGCGGAGCGGGGGGGAGTGTCAGGCCTGTACTGATTAAAACCCACCCGTGTTCCTTCTATTGCCCTTTACATTCCGGGGTCGCGATATCTCTTTCGAACAACCCGCAACACCGTAGGATGGTCTAAACTAAGCATTAATCAAGTATAACAATAACGTTATTTTTATTATCGTTTGTTTTCATAACCATTTGTATTATAGTCAAAATGGTTCTATATTTTTTTCTTTATTATAAAAAAGACGTGTATTTATTATTCATGAAATCCAAACAGGTTAAGGGATTAATAAACCATCGATTAAAATGTTCATCGATTCCTATTACGTATTCATTGTTATTCAAATTATTGAAACACTATTAGATTAACTTTCATTTTATTGAACGGTTGCATAGCATGGGAAAATTGTCGAGATGCAATCCGTTTTGTTATGGTAGGCTTGTTTGTTGAGATAGAATGCTTGACGGCATAGTTGGCGCAGGGGCTGAGCGATAAACTGCTGCACTGCGTGTCGCGATCCCCGCACGAAAATAGGTAATACAATAATTAAGCGGGACAAATATGGTTGGTACTTATACAAACGAGGACGAAACGGTTGGCGCAGTGGCTGAGCGTTTGACTGCTGCGCTGCGTATCGCGTGTTCGATCACCACACGGAACAAATATTTGTGTGTTGCCCTCGTATGTATAAGTACTAACCATATTTTTCCTACCTAATTATTGAGAGGACTGTTTAAAAATGACTCGAAATAAGCCCACCCGAACAGATAAGCTCCTAAATAAAACTGTCATCGTTAAGTCAAGTAAGTAAAGGTGTTTACAACATAAAAGGCCCCGAAGTATAGGTTGGTCAATGAGACAGCCGACGAAACGACTGATTGATACCCAGTTAAGACGAGACGTTACATTTTTATGTCACCAATCAATCAATTTTAATTCTACACTTGGGGAGCTAATGAATTGTGGACTATTATGGACCATGGAGTGTGGCTTGTTTGAGTCGTGGTCGTTTAGTTTCGGGTTACTCTTATATTGTAAAGGGCGTTGATAAACTACTGGCTTTTGCCCATTTTGCTCGGGTTGTGGTCGCAAAATATCCTATGTGTACTTAATGTGGATTCCCAACATTGAAATATTTTTTGTAATAAGATCTGGGGGTCTAAAATGGCAGCTTTAGGAAAATCATAATAGGATAATAATAGAAATTACGGTAAAATTCTTAAACAGATGCATGACGGTCACGGATGTATGACTTTGTGAATTATGATTCTGCTAAAGCGGTCATTTTAGAGCCCCAGTAGTTCCAGAGATTACTCCTTACATATAAACTGACAGAAATTTGGCCTGATATAGATAATTATGTAAAGATATTGGTACCTTTTATATTGATATTTTTACCTTTGGATTTTATTGCGGTTTTTCAAACGATGTTAAAATACGAAAATTAAATAATTTTGATCACTCAGTTTAGTTTATCACTCTATCATGACACAGTTCACTGATCCATTGATGAATCACTATATCATATTTTCGTAAATCATCGCAGATAACTATGAATAGACCAATAAATACTAACAATAATACTCGCCGATCTTTTCATAAAGTAAGTTGTCAGATAAAGAAAGCTGTATATTGATTTATGTGAGAAAGAAACAATTCATGTGCAAATGTTTGTTTATAACGTATAATAATATCGTCATTATTTCTTTATTGATTTTCATATCAGCCATTGATCTTTGCTTTTTGACATGCGAGAAAATTTATATTTAAAGTTTCTCTTCGATATTGGAACCCGTAGGTGGGTCAGTGAATATTTTTTCAATTACTTTACATTTTACATGCGTTAACTCACGTATTTTCTTTGTGTCTTGCATGTAGGTTAAATGCAGCAAAGAGCTATTGAAGCAATGCTTTGTTCCGCGGGAAATAGAAAATTCAAATTAAATTGTTTGTGAACTTAGAGAAATGAATACGATTGAAATTAACAACAGTGTAAGTGTTGAATATGAGCCATTGAATAGAAGATAAACTATGATTTTCCTCGTGTTTTCAATAAAATATATTTTTTAAAGTGCTATAAAGAAATTTGCATAGCAGTCGTTCATTGTGGTGCAGTATTTATGGTTGCGAGCGATAAGAATATGTGATTTACGTTTAACTACGGGGATACAGACTTTATAGTTATTTATTATTTACGCGGTTATAATTTGTGAAAATCTGTCTTTCGAATCGATAGAATATGAGATTGGATTGCGAAGAGAATCGTATCGTAACTTTTATCATGGTGATATACAAATTATGAGTCAATGGTTCAGTTAATTTGTTTAATCTTTAATGTTTGACAGCCTTATGTGTTTGGTCAGTAGAATTTATGTTTTATGTCTGAAACTAGCTGGCGCCTGCGGCTGCGCCCGCGTGATGATTGAAAAAAAAATGATTATGATTATTTTATGTGAAATTCCAGACCATAATCTACCTCTGTGCCAAATTTCATCAAGACCCGTACATCTGTTTTGACGTGAAAGAGTAACAAACATCCATACATCTATCCTCACAAACATTCGTATTTATATATTAGTAAGATGTAGCTACTCGTGTCATACTATCGCAGGCCCGATAGAAACTGTGATAACAGCACATAAAAAAAATCGTAAGTGTATGAGAGGTTTTAATGAGGATTAATCAATTTTAACACATAAAAAAAGTGTTTCACGAGGTTTTAGACTTAACCGATTACATTATCCAGGTTATATAACGGCACTGAGCTTGCTCGAGTTACTACTGACCGTGTTTTATAATACTAATGCGATAATTATATGGATGGAATCCTAATCATATGTACATAGTTTTTACAATGAACAAACAAGTAATAAATCTAACAAAATAACTGTACGTTGACAAGGAAGTTGGTCTAGTTGGTTCGCTCATTACTTTTTGTCGGTTTTTTTTTGTTCAACGATATTTGTATTTTTTTTTCTTTAACGACTGATTTAATGATATAGAAATAATAGACTAATTGTACTCTTTTTTTATAAGGTCTTTTGTCGGTTTCCTCAACTGCAGACCTTGGGTCGCCCAGATGTTCTGCAACAAGGAGCTACAATGAAATTGGAATAGATTTAAATTTCAAATAGACGAGGAAATATGTGGAGGTTATATTGTTTAAGGAACTAAATGCTGCAATTAATCTGATTAGGTATGGATTAAGTATGCAATACAGGTGGTGTATGATCTAGTTGGAAAACAAAAAAGGACAGCTATTTAAAAATTTCCGTGCAAACATTTATTGCCTGTTTTGAAGCGTTTTCTTTTTGGGGGCCGAAAAAGGCCTAAAGCGCTTTTTTATAGTAATTTCATTATCATAATGTGAATTACATTATGATAATGAAATTACTACAGTACATAGACATACAGTTCTTAAAAAGGTCACAAACGCAGGTAATACTATGAATTGCATAATTCATATTATTACCCTATTTTGATTAATTTTAGGGCCCCTAGTCTTTCATCTTCATCTCAGCAGCCATACAAATCGCATCGCATATAGGAGCCACCGAATCACAGGTGGCTATTATTTCCAAAATTAAGGTAAACAAAAAATGGACAAAATAATTAACATAATTTCATACACACAGAGTTAACACCTTCCATATGCGGTTGATCTGAGGTCCAAATTTTTTTTTCTGAAACTGGGTTGAAGAATTGAGATTTCATCAACCAATAGTACTTACGGGGTACTAGTTCAGTTCAAATGCATATCACTCTTCCAAACAATGTTACTTTATATATTTTGATAATTAAAGGTTACGTGCCTACAAGTCAGATAGCCCGATAATCTTATGATTTAAAAAAAGCCAAGTAGTCACTAAAATACAATGCCTGTCTACGCTCTATATTCTTCGTAGCTTCACGTTACCTAGATTAGTTAGCAACACACGCGGCACGCTGTCTGGCGAATTGATCACACTAAGACTATAACGTGCCACAGTTTTTGCGCCGCACAAAGCCAAGTCGTACATCATAATGTGACAATGAACATCCAACTAGACGTGACAAGACGTGCTCTACAAATAAAACTGTTAATTAATCTAGCGAGACTGTTTTCAGAGTTTTGTTAAAGAAATTATGCAAAAACGACGCACCTGGTTTATCAGTTCGGCGACAGACAAGCGACAGTTTTTTACCGATCCCCTTTATTTTGATTGTTCTCGTTAATGAGAGTAATAACTCACTTTTATTTTTGAGGAGACAGACAGAAATGTTTTGCTTTAGGTACCTGATTTGTTTTGTCTGATGAGTCGGGATGATTTTGCCATATAGAGATAGATATAGACAGTAGAGGTCTGCAATTTATCAATTGTTTATACGATTTATTTGATATAGGAGTGAATGTAGTCACAACTTATTTGGAAAAAAAATTGAGCGAGAAATAAATCAGAAGCACAAAATGTTTATTAAATAATGTGCCTTATTTTGAGGATAAAATATTAAAGTTTTCCGTAGAAAATCCTATGTAGAATAATTCTATTATACCACAAAAAGTTCTAAGTAAAATCACAAAGCTGTCTTGGTAAAAGTAGCTTATTTATGTTAATAAAAGCTTTATGCCATGATTAGGTTAGACTAGACTTAGTCGCAAACTTAGGTTATGATGTAACCTTAATGGGTGGGCAGTAGGCACGCTGGCCACAAAATCGAAAAGTTACATTACTTACATAGTTTTTCTACTTAGCGAGTATTGTGCTATGACGTTTACGATATTATGTTGTCACTCCGAATTGTCTGTTTTATTATTTTATTCACATGATGTTGTATAACGTGATTGTGTTACTCTGATATAATGGTAAGCTTTTTGATATTTGAGGATTATGCAGCAAATATGTTTTCGTGTAATGTTTTCCTAATAATGGAACAGTGTTAAACCAAATGAACTGTAATACCAGTCAATGTTTTGACAGTAATAATACTTCTAATACCATTATAAACGTTTGCCACAACCGCAACCCTAAATGGATTCGAAAATAAAATGTAATGATTTGGAAAATCCCGTATTCCCGAATAGCTTCGCATCCGATTGACCACAATGCCAAAGAATTATTGCCCATTTGACACCTATTGTGGTAAATGTAATAAGATTTATTCAATACATTGCTTTTATTTGACAGGACACGTGGCAAAAATATTTCTTTACAAATTCGTGGAGCAGATGGTGAAAGCTGTCATTCCATTAAAATGACTATTCTATTGTATTTTCTTCAATTTGTCAAGCCAAGGTGAAATTAATAGTGAAGGGAATCCCTTTCTTAACACCGATAAATAATGTAGTAATTAACCTTTTAAATAAAAATATATTGTTATAAATGGGCTTTTATGAAACAGTGTTGGATTAATTGTACATTCATATTTTATCTAAATTAAGTTTTTGGCTACTTATTACGATTTTAAACCTTTTTGCTGTAACGTATTAATATTGCATTTAATGACTCCAGATTTGGCTGTTTTTATTTGACGTTAAACTTTATCGTTCAATAAATAGAGACCAAATTCCAGCCCTGAATAAGGGTGGCCATTGTCCTTTCCGTGACGAATTGAGTCGCTCGTTTTCGTGCGGAAATAGACCAATTTAGCCGAGAATTATACGTTTCCTATTTATGTTATTTCAGGGTGACAGTGTTGGTCATTTCGGCGCTTGGGGGAGTGATGAATGCAATCGATGATGTAGGTAAATCGATTAGTTCTCGATTTGGGTCCCCTTACACTAATATATTATCACTAATTGTCGCTTCTCTTGTTAAATTAATAGCGGCAGATGAACAGTTAAGTCAGTTAAGTAAATGGTTTTGGATTTATAGGGATTCAGATGTTGTTGTGGTTTGAGTGTGGTTAATATTATAGTATTTTACTGATATGAATTGGCAAAAGTAAAGCCATCTTTCAGGAGGCGAAGCTTTTTCTATATTTATTTATTTATTTATTTATTGGTTCACCAACAATTGTTCACACTGTTTACAATACAAATAATCATGCAATAAATTATTTCACATTAGTGCAACAATCACTTAGAGGTAAACACTACATGCTTAAGGAAGTTGTACAATACAAAGAGAATAAGAGAAAAAAAAAAACAGACAATAATATCAAATTGAACTTACCCAATTTTGAGTTATTGAAAGGCTTACAACTAGTGAGAATTTACATAAAATGAACACATCTTCTCCCCAAGCGAGTCAGTGCAAGGTCACTATTTGAGATGTTCTTGATACTTGGCTTTCAGCTTGCTTAAGCTGTCAAAGTGCAAATCAATTTCATCACTACAGCTATTAATGACCTTGCAGAACCTCGCAACTGGGGATCCTGCGCCTAAGACCGTTCTTCTCTGTGGGGGGCATAGAGGTGTTATTTGGCTGCGAGGAATCCTTGAAGGGGCACGGAAACCAATGAGGTGCAATAACTGAGGACAGTCGACTTTATGGGCCATAACCTTGCTCACGAACATGGCATCACAAATGCGTCTGCGACTGTCTAGCGAGACCATACTAAAGTGCTTCAGTCGGTTACTATAAGAACGCACCTTTTTGGAAATTCTGCTAGAAAATGCCAGGTGCCAAAGAAAACGCTTCTGTATGCGCTCAAGACGCAGCGAGTGAGAAGAATAGTGTGGCCGCCAGATGATGCTACAATATTCCAGAGTGCTTCGAACTAAGCTATTATAAAGCATAATTTTAGTTTTACAATTTCTAAACTGCTTGGTATTTCTCAGTACGAAACCCAACATTCATATGATAACATATATCTAAAGATTACCCATGAATTCAAGAACTGCATAGAAATTAATTAAAAAATATTTTACTAAAAAAATACTATTTGACACCTAAATGTGCATTTTATTGCCTGTTATTATCAATGTGTACAATCAGTATCCTATACATTTATGGTGACTGAGATGCACCGTCTCTATCAGAAGGAGAGGGTAAGAAGGGTCAAATAATACAGCGCACGAACGAAAGAGAGAAAGAAAAAACCAACTTTTCAACTTATCTGTAATTTACTCTAAGACCGAAGTTTACGCTTCTGTGTACCACTTACTCTATGGCAATCAAAGCGCCTCGATTATAACGTTAAATTCCACTCTTTAATATTCTAAGTCGGATCATCATCTGTTGTAACGTAACTATAAAACGGACCACAGTGCTCGCAAATAAGTACGTGAGTGAAATAAACATACAGATATAATCATTATTATTTTATGTAGTGTTCTTCGTCGAATATAGAGTGTTGCGTGGGAGATCTAACGTTTTGTGCGTCGGAATAAAATGGTTGCGGTTTTGTAAGAAGTTTTTTGCAACTTTTATCGTATGATTTTGGCTGTATTTTTAAGCACCTGTACAAATACAATCTAAAGTTTCTTTTAACAATCAAACTGTGTTTTCGTCTTTAAATGATGATGACGCTAAATTTTACCAACCTGCCTGCTTCTTGAGGTTACTCTATATTGCCTGTAAACAAAAGTTAAAAATAAAATTAATCTAAATATCTATGGATGATACTCATTAAAATTAAATACTGGTTTTCAATTCCACCTTTTTTATTTTAGAAAACTCATAAACTTAAGTTTTAGGCACCCTTATTGTCTGTCTTCCTTACTGTTCACTATTATTCGTCCGTCTGTCTGTATCTAATTAAAACTAAAATCGGAAATTCAGCTCTGTGATCCCTTTGTGCTGTGAAAAATTAACCTTTTAAATAAATATCTTGGGACAACTCACACACGGCTATCTGATCCCAAGCTAAGCAGAGCTTGTGTTATGGTAACCAGACAACTGATATACATACTTATATAATTTATAAATACATATCCTTACTTATATACTTATTAATATTATAAAAGCGAAAGCGAGTTTGTTTGTTTGTTACCTCTTCACGCTTTAACGGCTAAACCGATTTTGATGAATTTTGGTACAGAGATAGTTGGGAACCAGGAGACGGACATAGGCTAATATTTTTTGATAAAAAATGGGATGTGAGGGAGAAAGAGGGAAGAAAAAGGGAAACTTAGCGTTGCTATTACAAATCAATAAAGCGCAAGAGCAAAAACTACAGGTAGCAGGTACTGTGTTACACCGAATTTAACGCGAGCGAAGCCGCGAGCAAAAGCTAGTTATAGATAAATCACACCCAGACACAGAACAAACAATCATGCTCATCACACAAAGTTTGTCCTGGGTGGGAATCGAAGCCACGACCTCCGGCTCAGCAGCCAGGGCCACTAACCACTAGACCAACAGGCCCGTCAGTTACAAGTCTACGCAGTCAAAAGATATGGCTGTTTGTACGGAACCGTCGGTGAGACAGAGTCAGACACGTCAGTTACGCATGTGTTCTAAATACCTCAATCATAACCGATCAATGACCGGCGCGTGCGGCTCACCAAAGTAACTATTTAATATTAATTGATTTTTTGCGTCGACACCTACGGTTTATTAGCACTTAAGACCGCCGTGTAAGTTTATCCTGAGATAGTGTTTCTAGGTCACCTTAACAAGTTACTTGTTTTACATTAATTTTGACCTACTTATAAACAGTTTCATTTAATTGAATTACCATCATCATCTGCCTAGCGTTTTCTCAACTATGTCACGGTCGGCTTACAGTCTAATCGGTGCAGCTGAATACCAGTCACGACACGGTTGGCACAGTGGCTAAGCGATCCACTGCTGCGCTGCGTGTCGCGGGTTCGATTCCCGCACGGAACAAATATTTGCATGGCCTATGGATAATTCTTCCGGGTCTGACTGTTTGTGTATGTGAATTTCAATGTTCGTAATCGCACCCACGATACAGAAAAAAACCCTGGTATGAGGCAACGTTTTTTCTTTTTTTTAACTGTTACATGAAGCGACTGTCTATCTGACCTTCTCAACCCAGTTAAAATGAACTAGGTAATAAGATAACCATTGGAAAGACTGGTTATCAGACTTTCGGGCTGCTGACTACGTGTAACGACTGTTAAAAGATCTATGACAGCCTACGGCTTAGCGTGCTTTCCGAGGCACAGAGACAACTCGGTATGTATGGGGGGTTTCCCATCCACAGACCCACCTAGGCAAGTGTGCGTTAACCGGGAGATCGAGCTGATTGGCTGATGTTTTTAGCTACTAGTCCCTCATTTAATTGAATAACCATTAGAATATAAAATAGGAGCAGACATGACGGCAAAACATTTGCAAGAATTATGTTAATATTGTTATGTGATAATTGCTTTTACAGTGTCATTTACTGGAAATAACTAGTCATATTGCATCTTAGCAAGGACGTAGTTTTGTGTCACACTGATTTATTTATCATCCATATCACAATTTGCTTGTGACATGACTGTTTAAGAATTTCTTATGTTTATCCACCTCATCGTATACAGAGTGTACCATAAAGGTGTGGTCATTATGTTTTTCAGGGTATTTTAGACCATCACACTGAACAATAATCTCAAGGCCTATTAAAAAAAAAACAACTGTCCCATATATTTGGGTCGAGTAGGTATTGTAGTTTTGTCCTAGACAGTACTTTGTTTTTTTTTACGATTTATGATGATCGTAATAGGCGATTTCGGCCACAGCGACTTTATTTGATGGCTTTTTAGGGTGGTTGTCAAGAGTTTTGGTGTGTGCTGTTTTATGAGGTTGCAAGTGGCTATATCAGACTTTGGTCGAATAACCCCGAGCAGAAAGTAGGCATGTCAGAATACCATTGACGGCATTATAGAATATGTAGCTGTAGCTAGTCTAGCTTTAAGGTCATCACGCCAATCTTTGTGTGGACCGCGGTATCTTTTTCGTTGGCTAACATGTCATTGAGGCGCGCGAGGAACACGAACGCGCCCTCGACACTAAACTTCTGCCGTTACTAGATGGTCGGGTGCCCACACCACCTTAGCGGACGTATCATCAAGTAAGACTCGATGCCAAGGTCTTAAGCTTGCCTTTAGATGTTCGTATTTCTAATACGGTCCATCTGATGACCATCTAGCCGCGATTAATTTGTTGTTAAAAGGTAGTAACGTAAGACCATGAGCCCGACAGCCTTTTTACAGGAAAACATGTCCTGATGTCCCATATTTGTTCAAGTACAACCACGAAGTCATACCGTGATTACAGAAACAAAACCATTACTAATTACAACACCTCTTTTCTAAGCAATCGTAAACAATAACACGTATTTGATATTACCATCCACTTCTAAAATTAGCGCCATTTCCACTCACAGTGTAGATAACTTTATAAATGGACAAATTGAGTACAATTACTTTTAAAGATACTGCTTCGTTGGTCTAGTGATCGCAACGACACTCATCGCACGACTGATGAGAAAGATGTCTTGGATTTGATTACCAGGTCGGCGAAATGTTGTTGTTGTTTTTAATAGCAGCTATGGAGTCTAGATGTGTGCCCAGATTTTGGCAACAGGCTCGCCCCTTATTACATGGGCATTGAAAACATAATTGGCCAAAGTAGGTGTATTACTAGGTAGGTATACATATCTAAATGACTTTTTTTAAGGATGGGAAATCATCAAATAACTTCTGGACGGACTGTCAGACTTTTAATGATTAAAACCCACCCATGTTCCTTCGTTCTCCCTTTATGTTTTGGGGCCGCGGTATCTCTTTCAAACAACCCGCAACCTCGGCAAGCGATGGCCCTGGCAGTCCCCTCTGCTTTGCTGATATCTCTTTGAGGCGCGCGTGGAACACTAACGCGCCGTCGCGTCGATACGGCCTGTCATCACTAGACGGACGGCCGGTGAGCTATCTATTGGTCATCGTCCACAGGCCCGACATCTACCTAACTCTGTTATGATCTAACAATTTAATATATGTATAAGGTACTTTAAATTAATGTAAAGAACAGTAAATATATAGAGGGGGATTACCTTTTAATATTAGTTAACATTTAGGTCACTTAAGAGGCACTTGAACTAGATGCTTTGTTTAATATTAGCATCCTTAATAGTTAATCGATTGTAAGTACTTATGTCTAGACTTATTAAGACATGAATGATTATAATGACGGATGGTTTGCTTGTTATGTTGTTGTTTTGTATTAATTAAATAAATAAATCATTTATTTCTGACCGAGGAAATCGCTCTGGAGATAGACCGGGACGAAAGGAGTGAGACGATCTGGGCTTATATGTGGGGCGCATATGGCCAGATATCGCACAGAATAGAGAATTTTGAATGGAGAGGCTTTTGCCGAATGTGGGACAAATGAGAGCCTATACTTTTTTTAAATTATCTATGCTCACTGCAATACAATGTGTTACTAAGTTGTAACATTTTTATTTTAACATTTACATGTAATGATTTTTCAGGTGTGTTCTTTAAGTGCCACACTTGAAGCACCTGAAAAATCATTACAAGTAAATGTTAAAATAAAAATGTAATGTGTAAAAACTCGAGTCAGTACCGATAACTTCAAAGTTATTTAAAAAACATAGCTATCTTTTTTTCTAACCTTTATCCTTTATCTGGTCTGAACTAAAATAAACTACTTACAGGATTTTTTTATTGCCGACATCTAATATATACTTAGATATTTGTGAATGAAAACATGAAAACTTTACTTCATATACCAAACTCGTACTAGTATTGATACAAAAACAATGTTAAATTCTTAGATCTTTATCAAACTTATTTAAAACATCGAATCTTCTTACAAAATAGGTTTGCGGAAATCCTTACGATGTTTTTTCCTTTTCACGCAGGATTCGATAAAACTCATGGGCTATATACAATAGGCCTAGTTGAACCTGTCGCCGAAAAAACAAAGTAATCTTACTTCATGGAAGTTATTACTTGGTCTGTTGTGGCAGACGTTGGGGATGAAAAAATATAAGCTTATTTTTAGAAGTTGTGTACCAAGTAGTGGGACAGTGGGCGTAGAGCTCAGAAGTAATCTGTGGGTAATGACCTTAGTTAATCGTGGACGAAGACACATTTTCGTAAGCATTTTACAGTTTCTTGAAAGTTTTGTTGCCGACCCAACATTGAAAACTTTTCACACGATTTACAGTTGGTATTCATTTAATTGTTGAAATTCAGATCATCCTGTATGGACTTACCAGGCCTCCTTGCATGAATCTGTCTTTCTAAATGACATTGGGCTTGAATATTGGTAATTATCAAGTAATTGTAGGTTATTTAGATTATCAAAACGTGCATGTTTTTTATTGGTTGATTACGACTTAACTTCTAATGTTGACCGTTATAAAAATCTTAGTATCGTTCATTTACTTACTCCGGACAACGCAAGTACAATTAAAAGTCCATTTTTATATGATGAACTTGAGCACTAGGATTTTATATAAATTCATATTGTTTGCTGATAGAAAATGCCTCAATACAAAATTCGAATCTGCCTAGCCTGCAGCGTCTAGAATTATATTCCTAAGTATTTTCCGTAAGTTTACAAATATTAACAGAGGAAACGCCGCGGTAACAGTTAGTCTCATCTATCAACTCCGTTGTAAAGAGGTGAGTGCATGACTAGCAAGTCACAAGCACTCTTCTACAACTTGTTTTTAGACACATTAAGATTTGCACGCACTTGTCTAAGCACTACAACTTACGATTAAGCTACTAAGTATTGTGGTTTTTGTGTAATGAGGTTTCCTGTTTGTCGTTTATGTTTGTCTATGGTTTGTTAACTAGTTTTGTTAGATACTCTCCTCGTTTGTTGTTTCATGTAAGCTTAGTAAATTCAGCAGTTTTTTTTTTGGATATTATGCGGAGTGTCAGTACTTTACTGACTAATATCTATCCATGTTCCTTCTTTTGCTTTTTATGACCCAAAGCCAAGACAATCTTAGTCAATTCAAATCAGAGAGCGGGTTGTTCGAAAGAGATAGCGGTATCTTTAACATGCCATCGAGAAATAACTCTCAGGCATGTTGGTTTGGTTTCTTAAACGATGTATTCCTTCATCGAAGCAAGTGATAATATGATAGGCCCAAGAATCTGAAGACTCACAGGTGCGTATCTTGGATTAGAACTCGAGACTATTTAGCAGGGCTAACTATCGCACCACTTGGCTATCACTGCATTTAATGAGGGAACAGGTATCATTATCTGCCATATCCCATCTTTTCAGGTCTCATCCAGGTCTCAAACGCGACTTCTATATATCCGCCACCCATTTAATTAGTAACTGTATATTTCCACTGATTGGATATTTGAAGAAATAGACAAACATCGAAGAAAAAATATTCCTGAACAGTTTCGTTTAGAAATACGAGTATGTCATCAATGTCTAAATTAATTTTATCGTTTCAGGCGTTATGCAGACCATGTTGACCTAATTTCGATCATCCCAAAAATATGTCAGACATACATTTTTGTCAATAATAAAGCAACTCGATCCCAATTAGAGGCGCCAAGGATACCATCACGTAGAATTTGATACAACTTTCTCCAAATTATTCTTTATTGGCTATTGAGGTTTATAGAGTGACATCGGTTTCGCAGATATATGGTAATTGTTCAATGAAAATATTGATGTTATGACGTCAGGGGCTGACGGTGCTTTCTTTTTATAATAGGGAATATGCATGATATTTTTTATGCCTTAAATTAAACATATACATCTTTATAACATAGAAAAAAATATAAATAGACTTGAAAATGGTAAAGTTACTTTTCAAAGTGAAATTTAAAACATTGAATAAAGTTGAGCTGTCAAAACGCCACCATTTTGCGCGCGTTTATGATGACGACATTAGTGATGTCCTGTTTGTTCACTATAGTAGCGTTTCAGTTAATTAATACTTATTTTCAGTTTTAATTGCTAAAAAAAAGATGGAAAAAGTTAAAAAACCTTGTTACAAGTATTGTATGGTACCGAAATGTGGAAACACTGCCTTTAGTACACCAGAAAAAGTGTTTTTTTCGTATTCCACACGATGCAAAATTACGAAAACAATGGTGTAAGAATATGAAAAGGGATAATATATCTCTATTATCGGTTTGATTTTGTTGTGAAGATCATTTTAACGTAACTATTCTATATTTATGTACACTTTGTGTGAATTAGCTATCAAGCAGTCAAAGATTCGGTCTATAACTAACCTAGTTCACAAGTTTACAAAAGTCCATTAAAATTTTCTCTAAAGCTTCCTTATTCCTATTTTTATACGATTTTTTTATGATTGATAATTGATTTCAAGTTAAGGAAGATACAGTTAATTTTATTGAATTTAACATAATGAAACAGGATGGAGAAAAACGTAATCTACGGTTAAAGAAAGGAGTTGTTCCTCATATGTTTGTATGTCAAAAACCGAATATGCCACCACCATGTGAGAGAATGGCCGTAGTTAAAAGGCAAAGAATAGCACTGGTAAATGAAGCTCTATCAGAGTATGCTATCAAAAGTAGTAATCTATACTAATATTATAAAGCTGAAGAGTTTGTTTGTTTGAACGCGCTAATCTCAGGGACTACTGGTTGGAATTGGAAAATTCTTTTAGTGTTGGATAGTCCATTTTTTGAGGAAGGCTATATAACATCACGCTACGACCAACATGTGCTGAGCAGCGCGGGTGAAACCGTGGGGAACAGCTAGTAACAAACATATGACCATGAAACAAGTCCTAGTATCTTCCATTCAAATGTATAAGATAATAATCAAGTAGAACCCAGTACTTCTCATAAAAAATATGTGATATTTATCAAGCAGGACCTAGTACTTCCCGTATTGAAGTATGTTGTAATGATCATCAAACAGAGCCCTGCACTTCTTATATTGAAGATAAATTACAGAGTGACAAAGCTGTGCAAGTCAATATTAATACAGTATGAATATCGACGCCGATAAATCAACGATAACTGCAAAAGGTAACTTGTGACGTCACATTTCGTTTCGAACAATAGTGACGCGTTTTGACAGTTTGAATTTCCCTCCGTTATTTTTCATTTTTTAAATAATATTTTCTGGGTTTAAATGATAACTAAATAAAAAAAATACCTTTTAAGTATAATGTAAAGACTATAAAGAATCTAAAAAAAAATATTTGAGACAAATTTAAATATTATGCATATTCCCTATTATTTCTATTTGCGTCGGTGAATAAGAATTTCTATTTAGGGTAAAGGTTGGGATAGATGCCACATTTTTAAAAATAATTGTTTATCTAGCACTACAAAAATCAAAATATTTTATGTGTAAAACAGGCAAGTAGGTTCTTTATTATCTAAGAATTCATGAAAAGTAAAAAACATTGTCTGTGATATTTATAGAGTAGTAGCGATTTTTGCAGACCTCTACTTTTGCGGGCATCTAGCATCTAGCATCAATTACGTTTAGGCTAGACGACCTACTGAAAAGCAAGGCTTATATTCTCAGAAAACTTAGATCGCTCCAGCAGTAGTTGGAAAATCTTATCAATAGATAGATAAAATAGCAAAGCAACAAAAACAAAAAAAACAATCGAGGTATCTATACTACGGAGGCATCTATCCCGACTAATTGCAAACAATTGGTGGCCAACTTAATAGTACTGCAATATACAAGGTGTTAACGGATCCTTCATAAAGTGTCAACCACGCGTTCTGTACATTGAATTATGTTATTTTATGCAAAAATATATCATATATTTTGGGTGAAAAATCTCAGTTTAAGGTGGGACCTTGGGCTTTTTTAACGTGAAGTTTTTTCTCAGCGCTCATTGGTCGATTGGTTGGGTGTATGTCGATTTCGCAGCTCCGAAAAATAAAAAATTGTATCTATTCATAAAGTAATGTCTGAAATCGTAAGATAGCGCATTCGTGTTTTTTTTTATCGAAATAACTAATTTATGTCTAATATCAATATTTGTCTCTCAAGCCTTCGTTTATATGTTCAACATTAATAAAATATTTTTTTCCTGATGTTCTTTTTTATATTTGTGGATTACCAAAGGCACAAAAAATTGGTAAAACCTCGCCCTAAAACAGTGTGGTTATGGTGGCACCGGGCATACTCGGACTCAGATACACTACAAGGGGTAAAAATGCTACACCTCGAGTTTACTGGCAGGGCTACTTCAAAATGCGTTTATAATAATTTGAAGTCATCATCATCTGCCTAGCCTTTTTCCTACTATGTTGCGGTCGGCTTCCATTCTTACCGGATGCAGCTGAATATCAGTATTTTACATGGAGCGTCTGTGTATCTGGTCCCTTGATAAGACTGGTTGTCGGACTTTAGAGACACTGACTACCTGTAACGACTGTCAAAGATCTACAATTGACAGCCGGGACCAACACCTTAACGTGCTTACCGAGGCACGGCGGAAACTCGGTATGTAACGGGTGGTCACCCATCCACAGACCAACCTAGACAAGCGCGGCTTAACCGACACCGAAACGAGCTCCTACCTAAGTTAAAGTATAATGTTCTAAAAGTAAAATAATACAAATCATTGTGAAGATATCTCCTAGCTACATGACGAGGCTGACTCCGACTACATTATGTCGTGTTAAACAGGTTCAAAGTTCCAGTGATAGGTGCATAGGGTTGTCTAACTTCTCATTTTGGTACGACGAGACGATGAGAGGGCTTATTGGGATTAAAAAGCTGGCTATTGGGTATTCCGGAAAAGCTGGCTATTGACACCTAAGCGTTATACAACTTTCAAAATAGATATTTCAGTTAGGGCTCAGGAAATGATTTTCGTCAAATGCTGGTCTTTTATTGTCGTTGATTATGGATGGACCCTAGCGGTCTAATGACACGACAAGTATTATTATATAACAAGCTTTTGCCCACGGCTTCGCTCGCGTTAAATTCGTGGAAACACAGTTCCCTTTTTCTGATTTACAGGTACCTGCTACCTGTAGATTTTGCCCTTGCGCCTTATTTATAGCAATAGCAATGCTAAGATTTCCCCTTTCTTCCCTCTTTTACCCTCATATCACAATCCTTTTAAAAAATATGCCTATGTCCGTCTCTAGGTTCCCAACTATATCTGTACCAAAATTCATCAAAATCGGTTTAGCCATATAAGCGTGAAGACGTAACAAACAAACAAGCAAACTTACTTTCGCTTTCATAATATTATATATAGTAAGGATATTGTTTACGAAAACTGGAATGACTTTCCTTGTGTAAGAATTTGTGGAAGAAAATGTGCCACAAAAAATGCTCTTTACAAGCTTCTGCCAACCCTTAAGCACGTATTAATATGATGACGATGTACTCGACATACCTTCTGTTGCAAGATAAGGGTTTTCCAGCGAAGCAACTTCACTCGACGCCATTTCCGATAACGATTTGTAAGGAAATGTGTTCCTCGCATGTAGCAACCGCCGACAAGGAAGTGGAATGTGCAAACGTATAAAAGTGAAATTATTTTTATCCTGTGTCTATCATTGTTCCATATTTAATTTGTAGAAGTATAGGAACGTTTTATTTGTGTTTGCGGTTAGAGCGTTAACGTTGTTATTTGTTTTTTTTTTATGTGATAAAGATATAAAACTCTTTAATATATGTTTTTTCTTTTTCTTCTGTATTTTTAATATTTCGTTTAGTTCGCTACAGGTTGTCAGTGACCCGAGAGTCTTACTAAGGAGTATCGTATTAAACAGTACTAACTCGGATGCAGAAGTCAGATAGGCAGTCGCTCTATCTAATATATAAAATTCTCGTGTCACAGTTTTCGTTCCCATACTCCTCCGAAACGGGTGGACCGATTTAAACGAAATTTTGTGTACATATCGGGTAGGTCTGAGAATCGGCCAACATCTATTTTTCATACCCCTAAGTGGGCAGGCGGGTAAAACCGCTGGGCACAGCTAGTATTAATTACTATTCAAATGCATCTGGTAAGACTGGAAGCCGTACCGGATGGCACTGTCGGCAGATGACGATGTCCTGTAATATCATAGTCAAGTTGTTGTATGATAGTGTATGTAAATAATATAAAAAGAGGCCGATGCACTGACCTGTTAAAGCCTGTTGTCAATAATTACTGTTATCATTGTCTAACTGATAAAATTTAAGTTTAGGCTCAATCCTGTCTACCTGATAATATCAATAAGTTTAAATAATGACATTAGTCGCTACACAACACATAATTTCTTTTATTACGTTATCAAGATAAGATAACACTAAAACATACATGATTTAATTCACTAATAAATATTCCTAGAAGAGCTATGTCTTATATTCAAAAGTACGTTCACTCACACCGCAGATACCTATGTAACTAAGATTGTACTAAGGAAGTTGACAAGTCAAGATAACATGCACAGAAACGCAGTTTTATTTAATATCTAAGCCTTTATCGTATGTACAAACATCGATTGACGGTGTGTTGCAATCGAGAAGTTGGATACGAGTAGGACTTCCCGAAGATACATTTGTTGAAATTGATGACAAATGTATCAGTAACTAGTTATGCTTGGTGTGCCTAAGTGATTAAAACATATTAGGACAAGTTATCAGTCATTGTACTTCCCGTTTGACGTGTTAAGTAGTAACTACACAATGACAAAGAATTGTCATCAGTTGGAATAGTTTGGTGCCAGGGTCGAAAGCCAGACATGTCGTACGAATCGAAACTAGCTGCCTACATTCGGTTCGGATGGTCTTTTTAGGACATAAGGCTAGTGTCTTTAGCCCATTTCGCATCGATAAATGTGATTGCTCCTTAAAGGAGTTGTTGAGAATAACTTCTTTGCAGAGACTTAACAAACGGAAGTCTTTACTTGAACTAGACTTAGGAAAGCTAGAAGCGCCCTTCTACCCACATTACTCTATTGAAGGACTGATTTCTAGACTGGAAAATCCTTGAGTTACGAACGATTCAAATAATCGGTTAAAACGGGATATCTTGTTGAAATAAAAATTGTAGAATACAGGGTTGATGCGATATGAAATGTGTGTTTGATATGCAGTAGGTAAAACAGTAAAATTCGGGCAAAATTTTCAGTTTATTCGGGGAAATAAATGAATAAATGAACATTATTTCCATTTGATTTTTTAAGTCCTGTAATAAAGGCAGTTAGTAAAGAAGAAACTAATCTAAAATGCAAATGTTTATGAAATGTATCCTACCTGCATGTAATATATAATTTCAATCCTATACAAAATATCCCTGATATGTACTGGTTAGACAAATCCAATGAAATATTCTTTTTTTGAATTAGAACGATGTCTCGAGGTTACCGTCAATGTGTCTTCGTGGGAACATTGTCGTAACTTTCCTCTCGAATAATACACTACTTTCTTTACATAAACTTATGATTATTCTGTCCCATCTGTTTCTTTAATCCAAAAGATTATGTCTGGGTTTCGACCTTGGTAGACAGACTTTGTGTACTTAATATTTCACATACAATACTTATATGGTAAGTAAATACTGGCACAATGAAAATTTCGCCTTTATTTATTGTTGTCCGTATCAAAATATTGCTCAGAAGTGTCAAGGATGTGATGGCGAGAAACATAAAAATAAGATAAAAACCTTTGGCGTCACTTAGCTTCATCTTAATAAAACCTCTAATATTATGAAATTGGGTGGGGAAAATGAAAGCAGCTAAGTATTCTGACAGTTGCCATGCACAAAAACTGGCTATCGTCTATTGTTTTATTCTTAAAAAAATTACATAGATGATACAATAATGTCTCCGATTGCGGGTTTTGAAAAGAGACTTTCGTTTATCAGAATAAATACCATTAAATTCTTCTGCAATACTTGACAAATATTTCAACAATTGATCCTTTCCTTGTTTATTTATCGAAGTATGTTTACATACATAATTACTTAATTGAATTATTAATGAGAATGAGAGCTGCTTTACGAGACATAAAACCTGAACCTCCATGCTTAGGGGAATTACCTCCAAGGGTTCACAGAGTTGAGGGTCAAAACTCAAGACGTCTAAGTTGTGTACAAAAATGTCGTATTTATATGTAATTAGTCTGTGCAACTGTTATGTGACTTTGACGAGGCGAATAAACAATCGCGTGTCAACACTTGAAGGAGCGATGACTCGCGCGCCGGCGACGCGGGCGCACGATGTTTGCGACTGCCTTCGACTCGACAGCCTAGCAAACTATCTACTCGTTGAGCTACATGTAGGTACGTATTATGGTATGTTCACACTGCAGTCCGTTTTACAAGCCCATCTTATCGTACACGTTTTTGTATGACGGAGTTCACACACATTGATCCGTTTTATAGGATCGAAGATGCGCGGGGTACGCGAACATTGCATCTAGTAGCGACAGATCCTGTAAAAGGGGACTCTTGTGTGAATGCACCCTTACTAGGTAAAAGTTAAGTTGTGAGAATACCATTTTTGAAACATACCATGCTAATGCAGTGGGTAAGGTAAGTTTTAGTTTTACGCAAAATGAATTTCCTTAAAGCATGATGTAGAAGTAAAAATAAAATTTGTTAAGCATGCTAAACGGGACTGGATGAGAGAGATTGAGAGTTCCTAGTCTTTAGCCGAATTAGGTGTGACTGGAAGTTTCCAATTCATTATTTTTGAAGTTATACTTCTTTTGGCGCGATGGAGAAAAATGATGAGAGTGATTTGCGCGCGCACAGCGACATCGTGAAGTTAGTTATAGGTGTTCTAGTAACTATATTCATGTTGTATATTCTAGTATTTTTATACTTAGAACACGTGTTTCATAATAAATAAATATTCTTTTGTGTGTTTTATTAAGCTCAAATCAATTTCACATTCCAAGCTACCCTTGCCGAGGTTTAGAAATGGATGGGTAACCACAGGGGGCCAGGTTAAGCAACCTTTGCCAAGGTTTCTAAATGGATGGGTTACCACGCGGGGACTGGTTAAGCAACCTTTACCAAGGTTTGGAAATGGATGGGTTACCACACGGAGCCAGGTTAAGCAACCTTTGCCAATATTTGGAAATGGATGGGTTACCACACGGGGACAGGTTAAGCAACCCTTGCCAAGGTTTGTAAATGGATGGGTTACCACACGGGGACAGGTTAAGCAACCCTTGCCGAGGTTTAGAAATGGATGGGTAACCACAGGGGGCCAGGTTAAGCAACCTTTGCCAAGGTTTGGAAATGGATGGGTTACCACAGTGGGCCAGGTTAAGCAACCCTCACCAAGGTTTGGAAATGGATGGGTTACCACAGGGGACCAGGTTAAGCAACCCTTGCCAAGGTTTGGAAATGGATGGGTTACCACAGGGGGCCAGGTTAAGCAACCCTTGCCGAGGTTTGGAAATGGATGGGTTACCACAGGGGGCCAGGTTAAGCAACCCTTGCCGAGGTTTGGATATGGATGGGTTAGCACGGGGGCCAGGTTAAGCAACCGTTGCCAAGGTTTGGAAATGGATGGGTTACCACAGGGGGCTAGGCTAAGCAACCCTTGCCAAGGTTTGGAAATGGATGGGCTACCACAGGAGGCCAGGTTAAGCAACCCTTGCCGAGGTTTGGAAATGGATGGGTTAGCACACGGAGCCTGGTTAAGCAACTCTCACCAAGGTTTGGAAATGGATGGGTTACCAAAGTTTTTTTTTCTTTACACCAAAGAAGTATAACTTCTAACGCACATAAGTACACATAAGTACACACACCCCTTTTTTATTACTCTATAAGTATTCAAGAAGGACATTGTTGTGTGAATGTCTATGGGTGTAAGAGTAGCGAAAGACCAATGAGACGATTCATGAACTGTGTGAAGGATGATACGACGAGTAAGGAGGTGTGATGAGATGACGAGTAATAGAAAAGTATCAAAAGAATAACACTGCTGTGTCGCCCTCAAATAAATTGGGCTTTGGGTAAGAGAATGATAAAATACAAGTTTTAAATATAGCCTTTTTTACGAATGGGAAATCATCATATAACTTGCCCCTCTCTGAGCGGAGATGGATGGAGTATCACACTTTTACTGACAAAAACGGCTCGGTTTTAGTCAGTGAATGTTCTTTCTTTTGCCCTTTATGTTCCCAGGCCGCGGTTACTCATTTGAACGACCGTCAACCCCGTCAAGGTTATTTAATATTTTGCCTTTGTTACATTATACAATATAAATATTTTGTTAAAAAAGTTAAACTTACTGATATGTGTTGGGAAATTCATGCCTTTTATCAAAATAACAATCGGATTCCTCTAATTCTTATCTTCACCTTTTTACTCTGATACCCAACAAGCGTAACACTGAGTATTAAATATTGTCACTGTTATCAAAAGAATTCCGTTTTGTGAATTCCAAATTTTTACGAGCTTAAATAAATTAATTTCAATAGCCTTCGGAACAGATAGATATAAGCCGGGATTAAATTCCGGGACACATCGTATACACACTCGATAAAATATTGAATAAACAAAATGTATGAATAGAATATGATTCAAGCAAATTACGTATTTATGGAAAAGTAATATGTGCTTCTTTGGCTGGTCTATGATAATACTGTTGTAATCAGTAGATTAGGGCCGCCCACTTGGCTTCCCATAGAGTTTTGACTCTATGCGCCCTAAGAGATACGGGATAGACGTTAATGTACGAATTTATAGTTTTTGATGTGAACGGTGCGCCGGCGTCGGTAACTGTGACTGGAGTCGGTTTAACTGAGGCGATAATACGCAGATTAAGGCGGCTTGATACAGCTGGAGAATTTAAGCTTATTGTGTCACAATTATTGTAATTGAATGTTGTAAATAATTAGATGATGAAAGTCAGGTTCCGTTTATTTAATTACTAGCTTCCGCCCGCGACTTCGTCCGCGTGGCATAGTTACTTTGGGATTTTTTTCGGGTGTAATGTCATCAAATAACTTCTGCTTTGGGGGAGTAGTGACAAACTTGTACTGACTAAAACCCATCCATGTTCCTTCCATTGCTCTTTATGTTCCGAGGCCGCGGTATCTCTTTCGAACAACCCGCAAGTTACTCTGGTGCTAACTTTAACCCGCGTTATGATCGAAAAAATATATTTGTCACCCCTTTTTTCCCTGTTTCTCCTCCTTTGCTAACTTTTTTTTTAATTAGCCTATTTCCTTCTCCAGGGTCTCAACTATATTTGTACCAAAATTCATCAAAATCGGTTTGGCCATTTACGCATTTCATTGTGGCAGTAGCCTGTAATGTAACAATCCAAGACTTTTTGTTTATAATGCTGCAAATTATCGCTTCGGTTACATTTGCCTGAAGCGGATGATAAAATTATGTTATTTCAGGTTGCTGACTGTGTTCGGTACTTTACAAACGAATGCAGTGAGGGGAGGGAAGGCTTTCAGATCTAATTAGCTTACAGTATTATTCCAGTGCTATACATGAGGGTTTAAGTCGTAATCGTACGTCATTTAACTTGATTCTCGGCAACTGTTATTCAGCTGCTACCAGTCACCTAACGAAGAAAGTTGATTCAGCTCGCCAGTGAGATTATTCTACGTTACGTTTGCCGATGTGCGGTCTTCACTCAAGAACACAAGCTACGACTAATATGACCGCCCATTTATTTTTTTAAACTTTGGAATTTCCCCTGTATCGTAGGTGCGTTTACAAACATTTAAACTCACATACACAAACAGCCAGACCTGAAAGAACATTCTGCAGGCCGTACAAATATCTGTTCCGTGCGGGAATCGAACCCGCGACACGCAGCGCAACAATCGATCGCTCAGCCACTGCGCCAACCGTGCCGTCAAACACGTATCGTTGCCGCATTAGTTTGCTTATAAACACCATTATTGACGGACCTGTTGGTCTAGTGGTTAGTGGCCCTGACTGCTGAGCCGGAGGTCGTGGGTTCGATTCCCACCCAGAACAAACTTTGTGTGATGAGCATGATTGTTTGTTCTGTGTCTGGGTGTGATTTATCTATAATATGTATGTATTTATAAATTATATAAGTATGTATATCAGTTTTCTGGTTACCATAACACAAGCTCTGCTTAGCTTGGGATCAGATAACCGTGTGTGAGTTGTCGCAAGATATTTTATTTATTTATTTATTATGCCTGTAATCCCCGAAAGGTTAGGCAGATATAGGTCTAAGTCCCATGTAATAGGGGCGAACTTATTACCATCAACTGGGCACGAATCCAGACTCCGTAGTTGTTATTGAGAAATTGTTGGAAAAACCCAACAACACTTTTCTCGACCTGGCAATGGAATCCATGACCTCATGCTCGAGCTTGCGACCAACCAGGCAGTCTCAGGCTGTCAATTATGTCGTCCATTTTGGTGTTACAGTAGTGTAAGAGGTTTTATACCTTAACTAAACCCGAATGCAGGCTGGTTGGCCATGACGTTCCAATAGGTCGTTTAAATAATTAAGAAGAAGAATAGAGAATGGCGTAAGTAAAGTATGTGAGATGTATCGGTCAAATACGATTAAAAAAAGGAAGTAGTAGATAGGTACTAATACTAATACACCCAATAGTTGGCAAAACATCGGTATGCTATTATCACTTCTATAATATCCAACATAAAGTCCGGTTCTACCTAAGTTGCCGTCATAGCTCTGTGCGTTGAATAAATTATTGTCAATAACTTTTTTATATTGTTTTATTGGTATGAAAGTCCGTGAGTTTTCGTTATTACCTTCTATATGGTCACCTTACGAAACACGTTGTTTTATGCCTCACGAGGCTTTACTAAGTGTTGTATCTAATGGTAATGGCCCATGCGCATGTCATGCCATCACTAATAATATCATAAATATGGTAAAGATAATATGATAATTATTTGTTGGATTCTTTTAGAGTTTATGTAGAATAGTTGAATAGAAGAAAGTGGTTTTCTTAGCGGGATGCACCTGATGTAATCGTCTTTTTTTCGAATGTGTTTTTCAAACTGTTTTGATATTTTTGACCGGTAGCAAAAAGACATGGACTCATAAATGCTAACGAAATAATATAGTTACTCCTATGCTAATCACTTTTTTTAATTTTAATTGGATAAAATAGTTGAAACATGTTTACACAATTGCTTAAAACCTATGCATATGAAGTAACAAGGTAATAGGATAAATTGCTTCAAATAGTTGGCAGTGTTAGCCTGTATTTCATCGACTAAAGCCCTCGAGCAAGGTGTAACTTTTATTTTATTTTTTTGGGATGGAAAACTATCAAATAACTTCCTCCGCTCTGGGAGGAGCGGGGAGGATTTTCAGACTTGTACTGACTAAAACCCACCCGTGTTCCTTCCATTGCCCTTTACGTTCCGGGGCCGCGGTATCTCAATAAGGTGTAACTTGTGATCCTCAAAATAAAATAAAAACAATTTTACCAAAAATATGCTTAACATTAAGTTATAGTTTTATTTCTTTGTTTAAAAAAACGTTGTCCCACACTAGGAATTTTTCCTGTTTTGTGGGTGCGTTTACAAACATTTAAACACACAAAGACAAACAGCCAACCTCGGGAAAACAATCTGTAGGTCATACAAATATTTGTTCCGGGGATCGAACCCGCGACACGCAACACGGCAGTCAATAGCTCAGTCACGGTGCAAACCGTGTCGTCACTAAGTAAACTAAATAAATTAATAAATTTAAAAGGAACAGGAGTAGGTCCTCGGTATGAATGTGTGTTTATACATTATATGTAATTTGAAGAATAGTTATCGATGGGTACAAATACGGCAGTTCTGCTGTTCCAATTATTTTGCTCACGAATTTATTAAGTCTTTAACTTAGATTTTAAGCTCTAGATTTCACTGGAATATATTTGGGATTTGTGTAAGTAATTAAAGATGATTTATTTCTAATTATTAATAACAAGAAACTTTTTTTATATAAAATTAATTTTATTATCTTTTCCTAGCAACAGATGTTATGGCAAAATACAGTAGCCACGCTGTCATTGTAAATATATTCATTAAATCTTAAAGTTCCATTACACCTAGTAATGTGAGCACTTACTTGTAAATCACAAGACGCGGGGGACATTCAGCCTTACCTTGTTAAGCTAGTAAAGACGAGAGATGCATACCTACTAGTTTGGAAACTAAGCTAAAGCTAAGCAAAGCTAGTCAAAACGGTATGTTTGAGAACTGTAGACTTACAGAATTGTGACATAATATCAACCTGAACTGCGGGAATGCCTCACTTTCTCTCTCAAAAGGAAAAGCTGTTTCCCAACAGTGGGAACTTTACAGGATTACTAAAGGCTTACAAGATTACTTCTAGATAAACACTCGGACTCGCGGTAAATCTGTTTTACAAGTTGTACAGACAGCAAAGGAGATGACTAACCAGGCTGGTCAGAAAACATTAAAATTTTCTTAAAAATCCTTGAATCTTTTCGATTAAGTTTCATTATTTGATAAATTTTTGACATCTATGGATTCCATTTCTTGAGCCTTGTTATTTAACTCTTTAGCCGACTGCACACAAAAAACCCACAGTCTGATATTCAATTCAATATTTTCGAATGAACCTTACGTCTGCTTTTGATTTAAACCGGTGTTGTACTTACGCGACACCGGTTCACTAGTAATTGGTAATATTCTAAAAATATGTTCTACCGAGTAACCGAGCCTTTGTATGGCATTCATTACATTAAACTTACAAACTATAAAACGCACAGTAGTTCTCCCAAATATTATGTTTATGACCATACAACGTTCATCGTTTAGTTCGGATTCGTTTCAGATTATTCGGAGTTACGCAAGTAGGCTCTCTATTGTTAATCATATGACGTTTCACAATACGCTTCCAGTGTAACAGCTCATCCGTTTATTGAGATTTTACTGATGTTTAATACGCTATAAATATTTATTTATTGCCCTGCCACTAATACGCTATATCATTCATTTTATTGCGTTGCGTTAAAAATTTATATCCCACGATACTTCGTCTTACTAATTTGATTTTGTTGAATATGAAATTAAAGACTGATTAGATAGGTTTTTATTGTATTTTGCATAATGAATCGGTGTTAGTGAAAACACAAAATGGTGTTATTTTTGTTTATGTCACTTATCGCATTATGGCTACTGTCAATATTCTCGTCAGTCTTTGCATACGACGCTGAATCAAGGAAATCCCAGCTCCGTTAGAAATAAAAATGCAGTTAAATAAAAGTAGGGTAAATATATGCGGATTAATAAAGCCCAAAACAGTCAAAATATGTATTTTCTTAATCTGATCCGATTAAGTATGGAGGTCATTGATCAGATTTCCATCCATCTGGTTACATCACTAAAGTTATGTTGATGGCATGTCATCACGGTAAAATAATCCAGGCCCTAAAATATACCACAGGAAAAAGGTGTTTTTTTTAAGGGACATAAGGGGTTTTCCACTAACACTTTTTCATTGGTCCAACTCGTATAGAAATACAGTTATAAAATTGATAAATAACTTTTTTTAGCTCATCAACTCAAATATGCAGGTTTTGCTACGTGAATGCAGTAAATAAAAAGCGATTTTACTCACTGCATGGGACACTTTTTAATTTTTCAATCAAGAGATCCGCGCCATGGCTGAAAGACATTCATGAAAACAAAAATTACGTCTTTTTAATAAGTATTGGAATTTCATTTTCATTCATTAGAATGTATAACACTAACATTTAACCTGAAAGTTTCAACTTTCAACAATTTGACATCCTTACTAATAAAAAACTCCATCCAGACTCCATTTCTGCTTCTGTGAAAACCCTGATGTTATCACCCTTCGGCCCCAATTGACCCAAGGAACCCCAGGACGCAGTCGCGCTTTCGACCACTAGACCAACAAGGCTGTCAGGCAACCAACCATCCAACTTGTCCAACTCAATACATAAAACTCATCATCTTAGGCAGTACTGGCGAGATGTAGACAGATTGTTCTCGCATCGCCTACAAACAACATAAACGGCCCGATACCCCATTCACTCCTACGTCTTGCGAGGGCAGATAAGCCGCTACTAATATAATCTCAATTCCCAATAATCAAAATTGACAATCAGTAACAACTTTACATATTCATAGTCAATAATCTAAATTTATTTCAGCATCCACTCTGTTTGTTTCCATTTACGATCTTCCAATGAAGCTGTCTAATACAGGGAGCTCTGGATATACAGTGTGTCCCAGGAAGGTGTTGTCATATTCAGGGTGTGATTCAGATCACCAGACTGAACAACTTGCTCTATACGTAACAAAAAGAAAACCGCTGTCACATACATTACGAGTATGTTTTGTACGGAACAGTTGTTTTTCTCGGAATCCCATGAAGATTTTTTTAATTATAAATTTGGATCTCCAACAAAGAATACACAGATACATTATTATATAAAACACAATTCAATAGGTTCTTTTAATAGTGTTCCTTCAATTACACAACTAGGTGTTAACACAAAAATATTTATAAAAGTCAAAATTGTAAACTATTTTATTATTATTGAATTATAGTTGGATAGGTCTGCATCTATCCCTGAAACGCGACCATACTATTCTAATACACGCTGTAGCAATTAGAATAGCTATGACCCTCGCCCTTATGCTAATTCATGGATAGTTATACCAATTAAAATGTTAACAATAGCACCGTTGTACAAGCTACAACTTTATTGAAAATATACCGGTTTGGCACACGACAGCCATCGGCTCACATCTTCATTCTATAAGCCAAGCTTTGCATAATAATGTTTCCCTAATTAAAATTTCGAATTCTTAAAATAACAATACATGTTTGCGATTAAATTCTATTGTAAGTTGGTCGGCAACAGCAATTCTATCTGATCTTTGTGCAGATTGTTTGAGAATAGCTTTGAATTCATAGTAAATAATTTTGAAGCAATCTACTCTTTTATTATTCAAATGTGTTTGGTTGTTCCTTTGTAAGGTAACGGGCAAATAATGCAATGTTGGAACCATTAACCGGTTGAAATGGGAGAGATATGGTGCCGAATAACGTCTTCATCAAAAGACTAATTTGAAATGCATTCAAGTTAGCAATATTGTAGAAATGAAGACTTAACGCTACTAGGATGTCAATAAAATGTGTTTAGTCCGTGCTTAAATACAATTTAAAATACATGTTTGCAAATGTGCCTAAAAATAAGAAGCTGTTAATCAAAATATGTATAAATTGAAGGATTTGCAACTAAAGATACGCCATACCCGCAAAAGACTAGAACAATTATTTGCCAAGCCGCAGCAGATTAGAAAACGTATTAGAATAAACCCAAAAATAAATAATAAAAAATCTACAACACAAATTATTTGTTTGTCAGATTCGAATCAATATTCTTTTGATTCGCACGTTAACAATACAGGGTGTAACATCAATCAAAATGATTTCAAAAGTAACACCCCGTTGCGGTGACAGCGGGGAATCGATACATAGTGTGGGGACGGAAATAAAAACCGGTATCACTTCCTATTTCACCCTTCGGCTTCCGTACGAACCGCAACCTCTTTTTTTGTTGGAGATCTATTTATGCCATTGCTTCCCTTCAGAGAATTTGTAAAGAAATGTGCCCTTATCGATGATGTACGTTTCCCTGCGAAATAATTAAAAGGAAAAACGCAAGCTCTCCCATTAACGTTATAAGGCATGAATCGTAAAACCGATACTACTTCGTGCCGAACGTCCCCACTTTCCCTAATTTGCACGTGTATACTAATCTCCATCACATTCAGTATTAAGTGTAGTAGTGTCTAATAGAAACATTTAGTAGGTAAGCACGAACAAGGTAAAAAGCAAGGCTGCAATAAATTAGTTTTAAGATAATAATAATCGTTAAATCTTCGAGCTTCTGGTACCGGTTTTACAGATATCCGCACATGAAACAACATTATCTTTCTTTAATTATGATCTATGTTTATTGTGCAATATTTAACATTCCACAGTTTCAAACAGGTAGTTTGTTAAGCTCCTCTGCCCTAAGATGTTGTATAGCAATGTACACCTGATATTAAATTTAACTGATCGCTATCTGCAATTAATTAACAACAGCGATAAAATCAAGCAGAAATAATTACGTGGTTGCTCGTACTTATGTTACAAAAAATATAATAAAACAAGCTCGCAATATAAAACTTATGATATGTCAACAACTTTTATTTGCAATAAAATATTCCAATAGAAGGATATTGGTTTAACTGTGGTAGTTAATTTTGACGGTTTTAAGGAATATCTAAGATGGGAATCAGGAACAGTAGCGTCTGTTACTAAAGTGATAGAACAAATTGCTGATAATGAAATAACAAATCACGCGTGCTTAGAAATCGATTTGCTTCGCATCGCGCGTGATGGATGGGCCGGCGCAAGCGGCGACGCACATCGACCCCTTTTATTCATCACCACCGAGGGATTTAGGGCGTGAAGGGTAAATGAATAAATTAATATGAGGCCTTAGAATTGTAGTTTCGGCCGCAGCTGTTGGCGTGTTTAAATTTGTAATGCGATTCCACCATCAACGATTTATAATTCGCAAAGTTCAAATATTCGTCGGTAACTACAGTAAGCGGGTCTGCTCTATAAATAAAAATTGAAATCAATTTTGGCGTAATGAACGACGTAGTACAGGTTGTAAATAATATAAGGAATGATGCTCTTATCAGAGATCTGGTAGTTTAAATGGTTGTCGTAGCAAGGGTATCGGATTTCTGTTTATTACTGCAGACGGTAGCTCTGCAGAAGCTGCCTCTACGAGTGAGTTGTCTTCAAGATCAAGATAGATGAACGATAACGAATAATTTCCAAATCAAGTTTGTCATTAAACTGGTACCTGACTTGCAACTGCGATAATTTTAACTAATGTTGAAGGTGTATTTAATATCAGATGCTGGTTTGATACGCCAACACCTACAATGTTTGTTTATAATGCTTGTGTGCTCAGTCGCATTAATATCCGTACTTCACTTATTGGTTTTAATGGTTTCTTTTGTTATCAGAGAATTTAAATAATTTTCAAATACTCAACACGAAGTATTACTTTGAAAACTTGGTTTTAATATTACATTCGAGAAGATTCCATTGTTGTGTAGACTCAGTAAAGGGCTCGGAAGCCTATACAAGCAAATTAAGGAGCATGCGTTAAGTAGTTACTCATACTCGATTCTTGTGATGATTTCTTAGTAGGCTATCAATTGAGGCGAACATTTTAAACCTATTTGTTGAGGGCCCATTGATATCAGTCAAAGGGCGTCAGACTCGAGAGAAAGTTTAATGAATGACACTATAGTCTCACGTTTTCGTTGCATTCAAATATTTATGTCAATCGAGCGATGCTTCTGGGTTATGGAATCACTGATTACTTTAACAAGTATTAGAAGTTTTTTACTGTAATATTTTGAATTTGGCTGCCTAAAAGTCACGCTTTCGACTACTAAACCCACAGGTTCAGTAGTCAAAAGCGCGACTGCTGAGCAAGAGATCTTGGATTCGATTCCTGGGTCGGACAAATTGTTATTCTGGTTTTTCCATCAGGAGTTTCTCAGTAGTAGCCACGGAATTTGGGGTTGTGTCCGGTTGATGGCAATAGACTAGCGAACTATTGCATAGCAATCAAAGATAACCGTGGTGGTGTATTATTAGGTACACCTCTCTCTAACAATTCGGGAATTCCAGGCGTGTGTAAACCACGTAAAAACGATGACAAAAGCAGCATTCCGCGTGAATAGTAAGATTCTTAATACCTCTGTTTCGTCAGAAAACTTGAATGCAGAATGTACAAATGTCGTTAAAGAATTTCAAAATATTCACCAAGAAATAACAAAACAGATAATGTCTTCAACAGCCTTTTGTCTTGAAACAGCTGACTTTTAAAGCATTTCTGTATATTCTTGAAATGATTAAACACAATACATAATTATCAGAATACGTGGTGTCAACAATAACCTTTTACAATTTCTGTTATGTTTATTTCCTTGACTTATGAGCGCAAACAAAGACGCGTAAAATGATATAATAATACTGAATGACCATCAAGGGTCATCGACTTAGACTGCTATTGTCATAATAGTACCTTCAGTAATAAAAACTTTTGAGAAAGCTGCGGAAGACTTTACTTGTTCAGCTCCGTAATCGGCTAGTGTCACATGTACAGCCAGCAAAGGAAATACATAACCAAGCTCGTCAGAAATAGTTGTTGTCTTTTTTTAGAAACCGATGTACGTCTTCAACTCAAATTTAATTTATTTAATGAACTGTTTGTTTTCTATGAAATCAATTTAACTTTATAAGAAAAAGTCATGGCTTTTAAAAATAATTTCAACTGGTTCTCTGATGAGGCTGCTTACTTTTTTCTTTAGTTGACTTTACAACAGTATTAAAACCTTTATATAACAAGGGATTTTAATGTTATTTCGGCTTAAATAAACTTTGAATATACTCTCTATCAGAAACTGGCCTAGCATGATTAATAAGGATTCGAACTGAGTAGTCAAGATTTTGCTAGCATCATGATACCTTCGTACCACTTGCTAGACGACTAGCTGGCATCTGGACCACGAATGTCCATCGCAGGTATACAGGAAAAGCAAATTCGACAGGCTAGTATGATCATTAACATTAAATAGCTTATAATGTTTATAGTGGCATAAAAAATATAATATCCACACGAATAGCGTCCAGAGGGTCACCAATGCAGTATATTTCTTCATACACATGACGGTCTCAGAAAAGCGGATCATATGAATAAGACACCTAATTATGTAGAAGTTTTATAGACCACCGTTAAATTAATTCTCAATTAATTTACTTTGGAAAAAAATTAGACTTTCAAATAACTTCCACGGTGCAGTGTGACTAAAAGTTTTTTATCAGTATTTAAAACTGTAGTGGTAGTTGCTTGTCTTTCTCAAATGATCTGATATATGTGATTGATTGATAGAACATGATGAAAATGTTGAGTTTCTTTTTCCTAAAATAAAATGATAATTATTTTATTTCGGATATCCTTTTTCTACCATATATTGTTAGTTAACAATTAGATTTAAAAACTATCTTATCAAAACACGTAGGTTTGACAAAAGACCCTCATAATAATGTTAGCCGTTTTATATGGCATCAACCCATGCAGACGAAATAATCAAATGGTTTAATAATAAGGTATAGAATCCAAGAGTGAACAAATTAACAGTAAGTAGCAGGTAGACTGGACCAAACAGAATATGAGAGCCTTCTTCCCTTTTCTCCAAGCCCTTTTGAAGCAGTAAGTAGAAACTAAAATATTTAAAAACCCCATTTATCCAAACTATAAAAGAAAAACTGAAACACTTACGTTACGTAATACAATAAATGTCCTGAATGGAGAAATCATGGTACTAGGCTATCATAAATAGCGCGGCGAACTATGCAACTGTTGTAAACTCCACGGCTCCGTCGCAGTTCGACTCGCAGTCGGAATATCCTGCTCCTGTCACTTCCTGCGGTCCCTGCTATCCTTGTTCTAACTTTGCATTGTCCACAAACTGGGTTACTGGTGACATAATACTAGATAACGTCTTTATTGCTAGACAGTTTATTTGTTGTATCGCTATTTTCGTTTTAAAAATAAGTTTTTATACAGTTTTTTATTTTAACATTGTGAGTTCTTATGATCTTGTGGTTTACATGCTTATTTGATGTAATGTCTTGAGTTGTTTATAACTTTGTACAAGGTCGTCCAAGAGGTCGATAAGGGTAGGAAAATAAAATTTTCCAAGCATAAGTTCTGGACAATATTATCCTAATTTCCATTAATTAAAAGTTTGCTGTTTTCTTTCCAAGTACTTAAGCTTTTACGCTCTAAGATTCAAAGATAACATTTTAAGATTATGCCTGCAAATATATACTTAACCGCAGCTTAGGTTACGAGTTTCTTATATAAATAAATACTCATCTCTTGCTTTATTTTAAACTTGCCGCGCCATATAAGTCGACTCAGTTTTGCGGTTTTTCTATTCGTCATTCAGTAGTTATTATTAAAATGGCCTTTAATTGTTTTTCTCGCTACCCGGTAATTTGATGTTGTTACTAAATAATTATTTTCGTCGTAAAATTACTGACCTAGTTTCTACTAAATTATGCTCAGACATTATTAAAATGAATAATGTGGCCGTATTTGTTGAGTTCGGAAGTGATGAATAGGCTTTATATTGTACTAATCGATATCATAATATTGTACACAAATATTTGAACGCATCAATTTCTTGCAATGACACCGCACTTCCGATTGAAAAAGTGGAATGTAAATAAAATAAATGAATAAAACATGGCGTAGCAACAAAAGAATACTTGCAATAATTTCACTGCCAACAATATTCATTCATAGACGGGCTTTATGGTTCTACCCCAGTGTGCTCAAAGTGTTTGCGTTTTTTTTGTTTCTTATGACAGTTTAAACATTTTATGCATAATATGGTTGTCACTCAAAGATCTAACGTGTTTGAATATCCCAAGAAAAAAATTTAGTCATGGCGTTAAATATAGTGAATTAACAGAGTTCCTGGATGCGTCACCGGTCGCCAGAGCTGTAGGGCGACCGGTCGGGGCGAAAGTCGACTCCGGCCACACAGTTGGATCGGCGCGGTACCACACCACAGTCTCATCTAAGCCACAGCTATGCGAGCATCTTCCCCATCATAGCCGAAAATTCCACATTCCCGGAGACAAGCGCGGCGACGCGACGCGAAAGTTGAAATTCGAATTCGCGAAATATTTAAACGAAAATTTCGAACAATTTTTTTTTCTGTACTTGAAAAATTTGGAGCAGTTGGCGGCAAACGGTAAAGTTGTGTGTTGGTGTCCTTAACAGTGTTTAGATAACTTTCAGAGCTTTTTAAGATTTTCTTTTAATTTATTTGTGTGCTGTACCGGTGTGCCGAAACATTCGTATGGTGTGAAGTGAATTTTATTTTGTGCATTGTTTCATTTGGATTTTTTGTTCCGGAGTTTTTGGTTGGTTTTTATTTTTTTTTCATTTTATTTTTAAACTTTATGCATACATTGATTAGCTATTAAGTGTTTGATTTATTGTTGTATTTATAGATAATTATGTGTTTGCGGAAACTATGGGAAACTGCGTAGGTCGGCAGTTATTGGACCGTTAAGTGGAATGCGCGTTAATATTAGTTTATGATTATGATAAACGCATTATTATCGATGATAGATGACCAACGCCGCGTCTTTTTTAACTTATTAAGTTTCCGCTTTGCTCGACGTGATTTCTTCTTTTGAGATTAGATTGGAAAACTTTATTGAAAAGTAAGAAAATAAAGTTATTCTCGTTTTGCCAATTATTTATAAAAAAAATAGTTACTGACGTCAAAATGTCAGTGTTCAGTTTTTACGTAGTTTATGATTATTTCCTACACTTTTTCTCCTGGTTATTTGCGAAAAAACTTATTACACAATCCACGACTTTATAACGTGTCAACGAAGCCTTCGCATTAACAGTTATAAACCACTTAAAAAATTGTTTAAGCCGATCAAGCACACGCGTCAATGATTAATTTCTTACAGTACAAATTAATAGTATCGGAAATTTTCAATGAAATTAATTAAATTGATCTTTTATCTTATAGATCTTTTAAAACTCGTTGTGACCGGATGGATTAAAAGCGTTGGCACATTAACAAAGTTATGAAACAATTTTTCGTGAAATATTAATTAGTAATACTTATTATTGGGGATAAGTAAGGCAAGACAGCCGCCCATGGGTGCCATAAAAAGTAAAAAAAAAGTTTAACACCAGGCTGGCCACTAACTATACGATAAAAAAATATTGGCGGTTTACTATGTACGCAATTTTGTAAAAAAGTTTTGTTGCGATCATAGAAAATGTGAAAAGTTTGTAACGGTTACATTAATTGAAATAATTAATTTATCAACAGCTTCGGAAAAAAAGAAGTTTTGTTATAACTTAATTTGAAGTTAGGGTTGGTAAGCGTGTTTTTTTATTTCACGTATTTTTTTCTGAAATATCTTACCACTTAGTGCGGAATAATAAGATGTCATAGCGATATTGGACTATCAAGGCTTCTTATGAGAGGACTCGTGTTCCTAGTAAAGATGCTAATAGAAAGTTTTCTTCTTTATAAATGTCGTGCCTTCTTCTTCGTTTCTTGCTATAAAATGTTAAGTATAAATGGTATCCCAGTCAACTTTTATTCCATATAGTAAGTGCGTACGTAGCGTGCATGTATGACCAAAGGTATGAATGTAGACGAGGCGAAATAAGTATGTAAGGATCTTAGTAAGATGGCGTTCTCTATTTCTGCCTACTTACATTGGAATAAGGCGTGAGTTTATGTATGTACGTAAGATTGGACCTTCAAATTGAAGACACAGAGTAGTCCAGGTGTAAACTTACTAACATATCGGACAAAATCTGAGTTGTGAAGAATTTAATATTTATACTGAAATCACTAATCTGTATGCCTAGATTGGGGCTTAAAGGTATACCCGATCAGCCGTATATGACAGTGTTGTATCATTCGCTGGATGTGGGTAGCGCTGGAATGATCATTGTGGTGATGTTTGAGGAGCGTCTATGTCCAGCTGGGTGTTTCTCGGTTGATAGTTCGTGATGATGACCATAATGAGAATTAATCAATCGAGCTTGACTTACCCTATCCGAATTAGATTATTCTTCTTCTAACAATGTTGGGATCGGTTTCAACTAGATGCAATAGTCATGAGCATTGCATAATTGTTTTTATGCTTAGATTATTTCTTTTGTAGTACTATGGAATTCATCTTCTGTGATATCTCCTTGGCAATTCTAATACTGGAGGATTTATTTATGATTGGGTATATATATTTTTTATACATAATTGATATTTACTAGCTGACATGTGACTATAAATAAATTAGTTCTTAAATTTACCTTGTGATAAATGCCATTGTTTAAAATTTGGTTTTTCTAACCTGACAGACAGATGTGTTGCTGGGTAGTTTCTTCCGTTCCTTTCTTCTTCCCAACTAAAACACTATGAAAAGCGTGGGGCGCGTTTTGTGGGACTACCCCATTATTTGACATTCAAAAAGTGCTTGCTGATTATCAACCTAATTTGAATAAATGACTTTTGTGTTTTTTTTTAATATTAATTCGTAGTACCCATCTACGTATGTGTAGGACGTTCTTTTCTCATTTTAGTAAGATTTTATGACGAAAACAATTTCACCAAGTCTACAAACTGAATGTCGAATAAAAATAATTTCATAAAAAGAAAATAAAAGACAGTCTAGACCGAATCAGGTTAATTTTCTTATTTATACGATTGTTTGCGAGACTTGTGATAGAAATATAAAATGAAAGCTAAATATTAACTTAGAAGTTGGTTTGTCTAAATTACTGGCTTATAAAATTGTTATAGTTCTCCACTGCGGGAAAAGAGGGTAATCGTAAAGTTTTCAAACTATTCTCTTCTCTAGCAGTTCTAGCCTTAAATAGTTTCCACTTTATTTTATTAGAAACCTAATGCGATTTCGTGGTAAACTGTTTAACGTATATTTTACTGTGATAGTGTTTTAAGGGAAGTTTCAATCGCATCCAAATTTTTGGCAACATTTAGCTTAACATTAATTCGTCCTACAGTGGGTAGGATCGGGTGCTGAAGTTGTGCAGTATGGTGCATAGCTTACCACCATTTAAAGCACAAAAAAAGAATAACTGTTTATTGGAGTCGCAGAACTAAACAATTAAATAAATTAATAAAAAAAAAGTACAACAGAAACTAACGGGTCTAGTTCACAATATCGACAGTCACTACATCGATGTTCGCTGTATCGAAAACGTTCCATCGACGGGCTAATGTATCGACAGTACCCCAAATCGATGGTACGCTACATCGATAGTACCCCAAATCGTTGGTGCGCTACATCGTTAGTACACTAAAGCGACGGTATGCTACATTGATAGTAAAACAAATCGATAGTACGCTGCATCGACTACCCGATCCGAGCCAGATTTGAATAAAAAACACAGCATTTTTAAAAGTTTTTAACCACAATTTGTTAAATCTGTAAATTGCTTAATTTTGATGGAACCCACATTAAATGGTTGAAAAAGATAGGGGTTACTAGCAGGTCATTCCCCTAAAAAAAAAAATCGAGACAATCAGAATGCTATCTCACATTTTATTGATCAAAAAAGCAGTATTTAAGTTTCTAAAAGGGATTGCTAGTAACACCTATCTTTAATTACACAAAGAGTTTATCAGGGTTCCTGTATGGATATAGATTTTTCTATGTGTTTTTATTATATTTGATTTGGATAGTTTTTGTTATTATTAATTTAAGAAGTTTCCTTTTTTTTTAAATTAGTACTATAAGAAATCAATGTTACTGAATACGAATTTATGTTTTTATTTTTAACCATTTAATGTGGGTTCCATCAAAATTAAGCAATTTACAGATTTAACAAATTGTGATTAAAAACTTTTAAAAATGCTGTGTTTTTTATTCAAATCTGGCTCGGATCGGGTAGTCGATGCAGCGTACTATCGATTTGTTTTACTATCGATGTAGCATACCGTCGCTTTAGTGTACTAACGATGTAGCGCACCAACGATTTGGGGTACTATCGATGTAGCGTACCATCGATTTGGGGTACTGTCGACACATTAGCCCGTCGATGGAACGTTTTCGATACAGCGACCATCGATGTAGTGACTGTCGATATTGTGAACTAGACCCGAAACTAACACTTAACATGTTGCTTCTTCAGACTTTGAGATCTAGTAAATTGTTTGTCCTGATTGGTTATCAACGAACAGCTCAAAGTACAGTGCAGATTAGGATAAAAGCTGGTGCAAGTCGCCAAGTAATGGATATGATTCCAATTTGATTACAAACAGCGGCTCTGCTCATTACTGGTGTCAGAATACCGATGTCACAACAGTCATTACAATCATGCAGATTTCTCAAATTCGAGTTTGTCAATTAAGTATTCAGTTACGTAAACGAGACATCTTCAAAGGTAACGTAATAGCGTCAACTTTTACCGACATATCCATTTACTTTACGTGGATACAATTTAATTTAGGTATTTAGTACTTTCACACTAATTAAAATACTTAACCCTTAAGAAACCGTATAATGATATCACGCTGGTATAAGCTGGTGTGGCCAAATCTTGGATTAAAAAAAAATCTTAATCAATTCAACTAGGAGTTGAATAAGAAAAATCGAGGAAGTGTGTCGTCACCTTTACTCAGATCTTTACAAAATTAATCGAGAAAAATCTTTTTAACGAATAATCGATTACAATCTTGCATTTCTAATCAAACGCATGCAGAATAGTTAAAAGCCCGTACATAAAACTGAAACTGGAAAACACGAAACCTGTCACTAAAGGGTCGTGTTGCAAACCGAATCTAATCGTCTAAACTACAAAAGTATATTCATTTCAGTAATTAAAATCGACTAAACGTTTCATGGGAAGTAGAATCTCCATTGGCAGTTGGCACAGCTGTTAACGTATCTGATGTCATTATAATAATCTGCTTGTAACATGATTTGCTGTAATCGAAAATGAACAAGTCCTAATCCTGTTCTGCGTTGCCGGGGTTGCGGGTTGTGCGAAAGAGATACCGCGGCTCGGAACATAAAGGGCAAAAGTAGGAACATTGGTGGGTTTTAGACAGTATAAGTCTGATACTCCCCTCCGCTCCGCCTAGAGCGGGGAAGTTATCTTGTGATTGCAGTTTGAGTGAGTTATTTTAGGTAACATAGGGATAATGTAGCGTCCTATAGTGACAAAATTGTGAAAATAGGTAAAGCAGTTTTGGAGCCTATTCGATACAAACAAACCTTACCTGTTTAAAATATTAGTATAGATAATTTGTATGTAAGAATTAACAATTAAGTATCTATTTGGAACAACAGTTGTTGCGTTATAAATAATATCAAAGTCCAAGGGCTGCGTTCAAAGATGGCTGAGGAAATCAAAATATTAGGCAATATTTTGATTTCCTCAGCCATCTTTTTTAACTCAAGTATTTTTTAATTTTTTAGTCCATCCGTCTGTCAAGACCTTTTGTCTGGGGATCGGGTGGAGGTATCGAGTTACAATTAAAACCATAGACTCAAATCTAGAGTTCCTTGTAGCTGTGAAAACATCAACTAATAGCCATATATTGTCACTATGTAGGATTTGAAGTCTAAGTATAGTCAACAGATATGGCCGTTTGTATAACAAGTTTGTACGGAAGTATCGGTGCGCAAATCCGATTCACACTTGGCCGGTTAATGTTGCCTATAGGCTACACGTGCCATCTAATAGGCAAGTCTCAAGGTTGTTTCGATAGGCCTTACTGTTTGTATTTTGAATTAGGTACCTACTTAAGTACTACATTTCATATAGTTACGAAACTTTAACCTAGATTTGCTTGCCTATATTTACTAAATATACAGTTACGTAACACAACGTTAGGGCAGGGCTACGCCGCGCCGTGTCGAGGGCGCGTTCGTGTTCCACGCGCGCTTTAAAGATATTTCAGCAAAGCAGGTGGGCTTGCCAGGGCCACCGCCTGCTGGGGTTGCGGGTTGTTCGATAGAGATCCTGCTGCCTCAGAACGTAAAGGGCAAAAGAAGGAACATGGGTTGGTTTTAGTCAGTGAAAGTCTGATACTCCAGAGCGGGAGAAGTTATAAAAAGCGCACACCATGCAAAAATATTAGGAATGTCACCAATACGAACATTCCAAATAACGGTCACGATTTTCCTTGTACGTTCGGCAAACATCTTCTGCGGTTTTTTTCTGTGGTAGGTATTTCTCCATGACAAATAATTTTCAACTTAATTCTAAATCTATTTCTAATTTGAATAAAAAATTAAAACTAATTAGGATTCTATTCTCAGCCAGAAATAAAGACGTTAAAGTCACGATTACAAAATCGTCCTTGTGAACAAAATAAATTGACTGAGAAAAACTTTTGTGAATTTAAAAATGGAAATATAGAACGCAGTGCAATATGTCTCAGGTAAAATGTTGTTCAACGAAATCGCATACAGTACACAGGAATAACTTGGAATGAGTATTAAACTCGCTATCCCATATATTTCTCGAAACGGTGTTATTGACTCGTAAGAATAAGTTCGCGTATAACTGTTTGCAACGCGACTGTACTTCCGAAAGCGTATCTTAGAAACTGCATCTACGATGCGAAAAGTTTCAGATCATATAAACATGTACGTACAACCAAATATATTTGGTTGTACGTACATGTTTATATGATCTGAAACTTTATTTGGTTGTAACGTTATTTCCGCTAAATAAACGTTATATTTAGGTAGTTATTTCTTATGTTATTCTGTTTTGTTGTTGTCGTTATTTGGTTTAGTTACGTAGATTCGATGTGCAATAAAAGTAATTTGATTGTGTTTGATGCGTTATCTCTTTCTCAATTCTTTCGCTTTTCGGTTTTCTACCAGGTTTTCCTTTAAAAATTATCCCGTGCTTCGTTCATTAATAGCAAACGACTGGAACTTAAGGTTAAAGTACCCGATGTATCTTTTCTTTAACACTTAGGGAGGCATAAATCTTTGTATGACTTTTGGAGTTTCAACGCTTGCATTAGTATTGAGAGTTAAAATTCTTACAGAGCAGTAATATTGAGGGACAACACAGCTTAGTTGGAATTTGAGGAGATTTTAGTCTATTGTTATGTTGTAACAAATGGCTTTTATTTTAAAAGTTACCTTGATTTGATCACATGACACACAAAATAAGTGATGCAGGTTTTTTTCCCGAAAAACCACAATGAGGTTCTTGAGGTTTTCGAAAACCTTTCAAGTGAGAATCATAACTTTAAGAGCTTCGCGTAGTTTCTATAGTCCTCATTTACAAGGAGGGCAATTGGTAGGTAAACTAAACGTTACTGCCCCGACATGTGTCAATAACCTTACCCTTGTAGTACACCAGTAATGTGGTAGTTTAATGACGCAGTACTGAACGAGTGACGGATTACTAGTCCATCGACTTGTAACTATTACAATTTATTCTCCTTGCTAGCTATTTAAGTGATGGTCCAATACATTGTCCATATAGTGAGTCAAGAAAGATATTTGAGATTGACACACAACAACAACAACTTCTGTCAAAAGAAATTGAAATAAATGTTGTTCAAGATATGATTTCTCCACGTCACTGTGCTTCGTTTTAAGACAGCCTTGGTAAAAAAAAAAAACAGTGTTCCTAGTCTGTAACAGTCGGGTATCCAACCCAAGGAACATAACATAACTATACTGCCGGCACCGCCTGTAATTCCTGAAGGGTTAGTAGAGGTGTATCCAATAGGACACCTATATTTCGGAAGTTGTATTTTTATTTCAGGAAACTTTAGTCACATAAAGAGTTTAGCATAAAATTGATGTGCCCAATGATAAGATACTCTATATCAGAGATGGTGAACATACGATACGATTTTTGAGGACACTACCCATCAAATATGTTTGTTATTTAGCCCGCGACTTCGTCCACGTGGCATAGTTAGTTTGAGCTAACGTAAACTTTAACCCGCGTGATGATGGATCATCACGCGGGTTAAAGTTTACGTTAGCATAAAAATATCTTTCTCTCCCCTTTTCTTCCCTCTTTCTCGCTTTTTTACAGAAATAGTTGGGACCCCAAAACTGAGAACTTTTGGGGTCCCAACTATTTCTGTACCAAAATTCATCAAAATCGGTTTGGCCATTTAGGCGTGAAGACGTAACAAACAAACAAAGAAACTCTCTTTCGCTTTTATAAAATTAGTAAGGATAAGTCAAAATTAAATGACGGCGACGAATGTCTATTCTTACTAAACATTTATTTAGAAACAATGCCACGTTCGTCCAGATAATGGTTCATCACACCCACCTTTTGCTTTGCTCTCTTACACTGTATGAAGGTGTTTTCTTACTGCTTTTTCTAGGTACTAAAGAAATACATTCTTGAAAATTACATCATTTCAAATCCATTTTAGTTCCAATAAAATTTAACTTTCTGCACAAAGTTTCAGTTCAAAACATGCTGTGTGCGCAAAGGATTTGTAAAACTATTATGTAACATACCTTATATATGTGTCGTTGAGTAGTATATGTAGATAAGTCTGGTAATGTAATTGGATTAAAACATGTTTGTTTTGGTGTAAGTAAGCAAAAAGATGTTAGGATTCGGTCAATGAACTATATAAGCGCTAAAAAGTATGCAGACATAAGAATTGTTTACATAAGATCTCGTCACTTGCAGAGGGGCCTGAAATTCATATATTATGCTGTAGGTATTTGACAGTTGGTATGTCTTGTCTTAATCTTCCCATGAAGTTCTGAAAAAGATGTGGCTTTTTTAGGATTTAAGATTCCGTGCCTCAAAAGGAAAACACGGAACCTTTATAGGATCACTGTGTTGTCTGTCTATCTGCCTGCCAAGACCCTTTATCTCGGGAACGCGTGACGGTATCGTGTTGAAATTAAAACCATGTACTTAAGTCAGAGGTCCCTTGTAACTGTGAGAAACAAACATTTAAGTCTATGAAGTCAAAAGGTATGATGTTGTTTTTGTCGCATATTTGTAGGGAACCCTCGACCGACCCGACTCGCACTTGGCCGGATGTTTTTCTCTGTCCATACTTTTTAAAATAAAATTGAAAAATGCGACATAATTGGCTTATTAATACCCAATAGTCGTTAAATACTGATCACAATACAACCTCATTTTAGTCAAGTGTACGTGAACAGCTCGCCAGAAGAACTAAAAGACGCCACAGAGTAATTAAGCTCAGAGCAAGTCAATGTTGTGTAGTGGTTGGTGATAGATTAATTGCTTGCTATTCCTACTTCAACAGTGTTTAGTTAACCAACTTCTAACTTAGGTAGTTAGGTACTTGCGCAAGTATCGCCTGTCTGGTTGTCGCTGTCGATTAAGTACTACAAGTTTTGAATGGATAATTTGGTAATAATTTGAAGATATGAAATTGGATTAGGTAATTAATTAAATTATGAACTTTAGACGATGTACTTTTGCATGCCCGTAGATACTTGTTAACTTACAAGTTATAATAGTTAAAGTGATTTTAGTTAAATGCTTCTTCATTTCGTGTTGGTCATTAACAATCTTTTTTATTGACGTGTATCTTAATTCTTTGTTGAAAATCAAAAGAAAACGTGTTGCGCCGACACCAAATAGAATGGCACAAGGGCAGGAAAATGATGATGATCTTGCTAATTCAAAGTTAATTAATCACCGGACAAAGATATCCAAATATACACATGGAAATGGACACATGGGGATTAATAAATCATAGCCCCTTTAAATCCAGCTGAAACCATTAATAAACAAGTTCTTCTTTTTTCATCAATATTTCCGAAAATATCCTACTTACAATACAGCATGGTAATAGTAATCTGTTTACGTCAGTGCCTGAACAAGAACATGTTATGTATGATACGGCTCCCATCCTTCCTACTTATATATACTAAATATACTAAATTCGCCAGCGTCATATCGAAAAAAAATGTAAGGGTGGATGGATGGATGTATGCATAGATGATTTCAGTTCAAAACGGCTGAACGGATATAATGAAATTTGGCTCAGATGTAGATTGTAGTCTGGAATAACACCTAGGATATGGACTTTTTTTCGATATCACGCGGGCGAAAACAAATTCTTGTTTCCTTCAACTTTCTATGAATTTCTATCAAAACCTAAAATACCTATTTGTGAGACTTCCTTGTAAGTTTAAAATATTTATCTATTGATCATGTGGGTTCGATACTTTGAGTGCGTCTTGACAAATTGCGTCTGGATGTCTCCCTGTCACATTACAATAACATATAGTGCTTGGAAGTTGCTGTTTCAATAAAGAATTTTCCTCATTGGTTGCAATTCTGTAAAGGGTTGTCTTTGTAGATAATGTAATAGCATAGTTTGTACAGACTATCTAGTCTGTACAAACTATGCTATTACATTATACTATTTATGCTAGATACAAGATGTAGGAAAAATAAGTCTTTTGTTTTTGTAGAAGACAAGATTCATGATATTCAGCCATCCTTTTAAAGATCCATAAGTTTTGTAACAAACTGTATCTGCATAACAATCAGCCTAAATGACCTTGTTGGCCTAGTGCTCGCAAGTACGACTGCCGAGCTAGAGGTCATAAGTTCAGTTTCTCGCGTCGGATAAAATGTTATTGGGTTTTTCCATTAGGAATTTCTCAATAACAACCGTCTGAAAGTCGGGGTTTATACCCAGTTGATGGCAAAAGGATCACCCCATATTCTATGGGACTTAAACATATCTGGTGAAATGTCGTGAATGTCCTATTAGGTACACATCTGTTTACCCTTTCGGTGTTTACAAGCGTGATGTTTATGTTTACCTAAAAATCGTCAAGGGCATAGATATAACGGAATTATTAAATAGAAACATATTTCTTAAACATTTTCAACAAGACATATTTCTATTTTAAACCGAAGTCCAATATTAAGTAACCGCTCGCGATCACAATAAACTGCTGCGCCTGCGTCGCTAATACTTCGAGACTCGATAGCGCCACGCGTCACCTGCGCATGAGTTAGTGCCGTATTAGAATACGTACTGTAATGGAACCTGTCAATTGATTAACTGTGGAAGCTCTATGAAAAGCTTTGTAGATTTTATAAGCAGTGTTAGTATTTCGTTACTTTGAACTAAGAAACATACTGTTTAAATAGAAGGAAGGAAGGAATTTTCTTTTTCCTCATAAATTATTAGGACAATTGTTTGTAACTTGGATGATTTTTATTTTATAGCGTAATCTTACAAACTTTAAAACCCAAAGCCAAAAAAAAATGGGAAAAGGCTAGGTAGATGACGTTGTTCGTAAAGCTGATACCTTGTATAAACATCTACTGTATATTGTGTATGTATGTGATATTCAGAAAAGGATTAAATTTCAATTTGAAATCATGGAAGTGCAAACGATCGATCTGAATTCTACGAAACCCTTTGTTTCAACAGCAAAATTCAATTTCAATACAGTGAAATCTTAATCCCGAACTATAGCGAAAATATTTCACATATTCGCAATTGGTCGTGTTAAATCGTCCGTATGTATAGTACCAAAAACGTTCGTTGCACTCAGCATTTTCGTGAAGAATCGGGGACGTTCGACAATTTCCGTAAACGTTAGTCATTCGGTACCGTACGAGCGTATTTTTCGTACCGTGGGTGTTTGCACTTACTGGGATAACTTGATTTTCAATTAACGTGTGTACTGTTTGTCCTTTTGCTTTATTATCAGGTCAAACAAGGATGTTTCTTTTGAAAAATACTTAATGGTTGATTCTTTAATACCTATAGTTTGTAATATTCAACAGCAAGGAAAATTAATAAATGGAAATATAATTGAATATTAAGCACTACTTTCAGTTATTATGACTTGTGACTGGGACTGGAGCTTTTTATCATTTGTTTTTGACATTCAACATTGTTTGCAAAGGTTTTATAAAAAAAATTGACAGTTTCATTTGTGATTAATTTCAATTAAACCTAAATTTAGGTCAAAGTGACAGTATTAAATAAATAAGTAAGTAAATCAATGCAAATGCTGCAAAATGTTAATTAAGACGTTTAGATTAAATCAAACAATATTAGCTAAACGGGTGGTAACCCATCCGATTTAAAAACTACAATAGAAGCTTCATAAATAAAAGAACTTTATGCACCCCGATATAAAACCCCAAAGCTTTGTATTCTCAAATGGTGGTATCTCCATTTTGCACCGCTGCACTCGTTCGTTGCACTATTGATGTCATTTGAACTCGCCGTCGACACAACGTTCACAATTTCCGAATACGTTATTCACTTTGCACCGTACGTACGTACGTGCGTATTTTTGGGACTGTGTATGCTGGCACTTACCGTGATAACTCGATTGGCATTCAATTAAGCGTTTTAAGTGATCGAGTTTTGTTTTTTGTTGGTGCTTTTCGTGTTTGCATTGGTATTATAGATTATTTTATATCAACAAGCGCTTTCTGATGAATTTCGAAGTAATAGTTCTGTAATGTATTATTTCCTATATAAGGTACTTTGTGTTTCTTAATGAGAAGTTCTAAGATTTATTTGAAAGCATTAGCAATATCTTGAGTTGTTAGTCATCTATAGGTTTTATATGTTTTGGATCTAGGAAGTATTACTTAGGTGAATACGAAGAAACAGTTGTTCCTTTACAACAACTTTATTTTATATACTTGCGGGAACATTAATATTGTTTGGCGGTTCAAGTTCCATATTAGTTTAAACGCTTCGGTATTTTGTTTCAACGGCCATTAAAATTTTCATTTACGATACGGGAAAGCAATAACAGAAAGTCAATGATACGTCCAATGATGAAATAACATGTCGTTTAGGTTATAGTGACAGAGTTGCGGTAGATTCAAAGGTTTGGACATATTTTTATGACGCTTTGTGGGGATTTTCATTTCGTTTATGACAGTTGGAATTGTTGGAGATTCGATAGTGATTGTGACTAATCAAAATTAGCTATCTGAGTTTTGAAAACTATAGGAATTATTGATTACTAGCTTTCGGCCGCGGCTTCGCCCGCATTAAATTTGGGGTAACACAGTCCCCCCTGCGCCTTATTGATTTGTAATAGCAACGCTAAGTTTTTCCTTTTCTTCCCTCTTTCTCCCTCACATCCCACTTTTTTTTAATAAAAATTAGCCTATGTCCGTCTCCTGGTTCCCAACTATCTATGTACCAAAATTCATCACAATCGGTTTAGCCATTAAAGCGTGAAGAGGTAACAAACAAACATACAAACAAACTCACTTTCGCTTTTATAATATTATTAGTAAGGATAAGGATTAAGGAAGTATTTCTTCTGTACAGTTATTATGTTGAAGAGAGTTTTTAATTTTGGGAAAATAAAAAAATAATATGAAAAGAATATTACATTAATTCTTTAAATTAATAATTATGCACCTGACAATCTTTTCTTCTTCATAATTTGTCTACAGAAATCTATATTAAGTAGATGCAAAGATAATGATAGCGCCACAATATCCTAAACTAGCTGTTCCCCGCGGTTTCACCCACGCTGCTCAGCACCTGTTGGTCGTAGCGTGATGTTATATAGCCTTCCTCAAGAAATGAACTATCCAACACTAAAAGGATTTTCCAATTCCAACCAGTAGTTCCTGAGATTAGCACGTTCAAACAAACAAACAAACTCTTCAGCTTTATAATATTAGTATAGATGAGGTGGAGCTATCATTAGCGTACGTAAAACATCATGTCATCATGTCTCCAGCTTTTTCCCAATAATGCTAGGGTCAGATTGAAGCCTAACCGGATGCAGCTGAATACCTGTATTTTATATGGAGTGACTGCCTATCTGACGTCGACAATCCAATTAGTACTGGCTGGCAAAACTGGTTGTAGGATTTTCGGGCCAAAGAACCACTAATAACACCCGGGATGAAAAGGTAAACGTGTTTTCAGAGACACGAAGGAAACTCGGTATGTAATGGGTGGTTTTCTAATCTATGGACTTACTTACACAAGAGCAACTTAGTCTGAAGATTAAACCGTGCGGCTGCTAAAGTTATAGCTACGAGTTCCTCAATGTAGTGTCCGTTAATATGTTCGTATAATACTAGGATGTTGGTTTCTTTAAGAATCCTTTTGAGCTTTCTCTTCACGTTAAGATTTTCATTTTTGCAAACTCGTTCGAGAATAGCCCGACTTTGCTTTTCATAGTTGTCTCCAAACATGTGAACAAACACGTCTAACTGGTAACTTCTGTACGTTTTAGTATAAAATGTCGATTGAGAAATGTCTGGTGATTTATTATTTGTTCGGATATTTTTTCGTGTAGATGGATGGTTGATTTCGGACACAATTGAGATGAGTTTGTGTTGTGTCCCTATCATGTGTCTCCTGCAATTTGTCGAGTGAAAAATGTCGACTATTCGTCTTGTATTGCTGTGTGGATGAAATGTTTTTTCGTGTAGTGTGTTATTTAGTCTGACTATTTGCATAATTCAGAGACATTTGTTTATTGTCTAGAGTCTGTTGTTACCTGAATTTACTTTAAAGAAAAGTCAAGTTTTTTATAGATTTTTTAACATGTTTTGTGTTGTTAATAACAAGAGGTACCATTAAATCGGGTATATTAAGATTCATTATTCCAGGTTATGAGACTTTCATAGGCTGGAATATGTATCAGAATAACTGCTGGACATAGGCTTAACTCCTCCGTACCTCGGAAAGCACGATAAGCTGTTGGTCCCGATTGTCATTTGTAGATTTTTGACATTCGGTACAGGTAGTCAGTGTCCCGAATGTTTCACAACTAGTCTTACCATGATGTACATTATTACCCAGTACTGTGTGGGTTGTGGAAGTCAGATAGGCAGTCGCTTCATGTAAAGTACTGGTATTCAGCTCCGGTAAGACTGAAAGCCGATCCCAACATACTTGGGAAAAGGCTAGGCAGATGATGATGAAACTGACACTTACTGTCGTCACACAACTAAATACTAAAGAGATCAAATTAAATATTTGCCATCATAAAGCTATCAGGTAGCAGGATATTTGGTATATTGTGTAACATTACGCGAATTACTCAAGTAAATTGTATGTTTATGTCGTTAACAGCCATTAAGGTAATGTGATCGTTCTTTGTCGCGAAACCCGGATTTTCAACAACTATCCGTGAGTGATGTATCAAAATCATTGTTTAAGGGAATATTGTTATTGGTGAAAGGTGTGCTTTAAACTTTTTTAGGGTTCTGTACCCATAGGGTAAAACGGGACCTTGTTACTAAGACTCCGCTGTCCGTCCGACTGTCTCCGGGCTGTTTCTCATGAACCGCGATAGTTGGACATTTGAAATTTTTACAGATGATAAATTCCAATTGCCGCTAAAACAACACATACTAAAAAAGTAGAATTAAATATTTTATAGATTTTGCAGCATCTAATTTCTCAACTACACAATACACCAAACAGTCTCTGGAACCCTAAAATTACGGGGTTGCGGATTGTTCGAAAGAGATACCGCGGCCCCGGAACATAAAGGACAACATGGGCGGGTTTTAGTCAGCACGAGTCTGACACCCTTCCTCTTGCTCCGCCCAGAGCGGGGGAAGTTATTTGATGATTTCCCATCCGCAAAAAAACCCTTAATTTTTGTAACAACCGCCAACCGCCACTGGAGCTGCGTGGATTATGACCCAGTCCCTCTCACAGTGGGCAGCCCATTTTCCAGCAGTAAAAACGGATAGGCGGTATAACTTCTGCCAAAACCCGAAGACAAACAACTGATTAGTGCATCTCTTGTCTTTATCCCCATATGGGAAGGGCAGGCCATGGTAACACAAGCAAATTAATTACTTAAAAGGATGCTCCTCAAAGTAACTAGCGTAATTTAATTATTTTGCTGAAAAAAAAATTGCTTTTTCTAACAAAAATGATTGAATTCTCTAAATGGAATAAGGGTAATAAATATAAAACAAGTTCTAGAACACTTAATTAACTAGCTCATTATTATTTCCAAAACCAAGCGAAATTGATTCAAAAATGGATAACCAGACAGACACATAAATAATAGGAGGTATTAGATGCGCTTGCGCCTAAAAAGGAGTTAATATCAAGCTTGAATCGATGCTAACTAGACAAAATATATGTTAAAGTCACCTCCAAAACATATTAATGAGTTTGTAGGGATATGATTATTAAAATAAATTACTCTAAAAATGGAAAAATGACAATAATTATTATTCAAAGTTTTGGCTATGCTAGATTATTATAATATTAAACCAACATCCGTATTCTTTTGTCCAACCTATTGTTTTCGTTTTTATGGGTGAAAAACAAAATACTTTTCTGAAAAAGGAATTTTAATGCGTACTAAATGCTAATTTGATTACCTTGAAATTGTTTTAACTTTTCACAAAAAAAAACGAACAAATATTGGTTATCATTTTCCGTGTGGGTAGAATCGACCCCATAATTGTGGGGTTATACTTTAGCATTGACTGGCCCAGCGTCCTACAGAGCTTTGTATAGAATTAGGGACCAAGTTATGTTGGTTATTTTGCCATTGTACGTTACAAGATTTAATGCTAAAAGAACAGTCAACAAATGTGGACGCAATACCTTTCGAAGGTATTCTCTTATTTCCTTCTATTTTACATAAATACCTAATCGAATGGCGCCTTAAATGTTAAAATAATAATTTATGACTACAAAAGCAAATAAAAACTGGTCCAGTAAGACTTAGACAAGAGGTATCAAATTACTTTAATACATAATTATAGTATATTTTATAATGTCGTTATAGACTCCTACGCAAAGGCATTAATATTGGAAGCAGTTACAATGCCTCTTTATCAGAATTACCATAATCTCTTGGAAACTTAGGACCAATAATGGTCTTCTAGTCATCTTACAAAAGGTAAGTCTAACTGAATGCAAAGCCGTATCGACCGCCGTATAGCCGTGTCATCAAAGCAGAGGGGCCTGGCAGGGCCACTACCTACCGGGGTTTGCGGGTTAATAGAAAGAGATACCCCTTAACACAAATGGCAAAAGAAGGAAAATGGATGGGTTTTAGTCAGTAAAAGTCTGACACTCCTTCAACTCCGCCTAGAGCAGGGAATTTTTTTTTGATGATTTCCCATCCGTGAAAAAACTTGTTTGCAATTTGTACTGCCTAGAAAATTGGGTTTCTATGACCGATTAGGCCGAATTTATCATAAACCGGACAATAATAAAATTTGACCTTAGGAACGACAGCCTGGATGCGAAAGTCGGATGACATTGCCCAACTATGGACTTTTATATTACAACGATCAATCAAAATGAGCACTTAATAATCATATTTTTTGGCTAATTAAGTCCCTAGTAAAATCCAAAATCTTAGAACATTCAAAAGCCAGTAAGCAAGTAAGATTTCCTAACAACATTTTTCAACAACAACTGTAGTCTTACAGTCACTCGTCGTACTTAAGGCTACAGTCATAATCTAAAAGCTATTTTCTCGTGAAAAAATCACAAATTTCAGTCTGCTGATGACGTTGCAGATAGGACTGATGGCCTTATTTGTTAACACTGGACGACAACGTTTGTATTGCCTTCGAACCGTAGCCAGAAGTAGGTTGCTTTGCTATTTTGTACGTATTATAAGTTTTGACATGTTATGGACTGACCAATGTATTTATGTTCTAACATTAGTGGTGTATGTCTTTACTAACAATAATGGATTGTACTGATCTGACAAATCCTTACTAATATTATAAAAAGTGAAAGTGAGTTAGTTTGTTTGTTACACCTTCACGCCTAAATTGCTAAACCGGTTTTGATGAAGTTTGGTACAGAGATAGTTGGGACCCTGGAGACGGAAATAGGCAATTTTTTTATAAAGTGCGAAATGCGGGAGAAAGAGGAAAGAAAAGGTAAAACTTAGCTTTGCTATTACAAAAACTACAACTAGCAGGTACCTGCAAATCACAAAGGGGAAATGTGTTACCCCGAAAAACGCGAGCGAAGCCGCGGGCAAAAGCTAGTAATAAAAAAAGGTTTCTACTTTAAGAGTAGACTTCGTAATAAGCGTCCACAATGCTATGTTCGTGAAACCGTACGACGTTAATCAAAACCGTATTAGGAAATAGTTTATAATTATGATATATGTTTATTGTTCGTAACTAACAATATCCTCGTTTGAACAGAGAGCTTGAAACATCATCAATTTTTCCAATAAAGTTTCCAATATTTTCCACATACATAGTTGCCAAATGAATTCGGTAGCCGTCGCGCCTGATTAATAGCGTCAGTTCCGTTATTGCCTGCTAACTGTTACTGGCAACGGAGGACGTTATATATTATGTCGGGACTACCCTTTCAATAAGTTTCAAAAATATTTTTTTGAGTTTTCAGGACAAAGTATTTCGTAAGCTATAAGTACATAGTATACAGCTGAGTCTATGCAGCTAGAATTTAAATAAATATATAAATTTATTTGGCTCACCAACGATTGAATACACATGGTTAGGAAATGCATCGAATAAACTTATAGACTAGTGTACCAATTTCTTACAGGCTTGTGTATAGTCTATATCATGCGATATATTGATGTTGATAAAAGCTGAGTGCATAGGTACTTAAAGTTAGATGAGTTCAAAGCTACTCACCAAGCATAATTATACCTAAAACTAGATTGGTTAAAATTTAAATTAAATTAACATGCAAGCTTTAACACTAAACACTAAAATGATTTTAAAAGTTGTGATTTTTAAAGCATTGTAAATGAAGTCGCTTCTCCAGTCTGTATACTTACATCTTTTAAACTCTTCAACTGATTTTAATGCAGTTTAGCAGAAGGTAGAGTGATTCAAGAGAAAAGTTTATAATGATGTCTAATAAAAATAACAAAATTACAACCGTGTGAAGCCGGGCGGGTCGCTAGTTTAATTGAAAGTGATTAAATGGGGATGAACTCAGAGAACTGTATTGATTACTTTATTACACCATAGATGAGCGCTTTGTTACAATCATAATTTATTAACTTTACTGATTAATTCAATATCGTATATTGAAATTGTTTACTTACCAAAATTGCTTTTTTGTACCTACCCTTTTTTGGCAGAAAAAACACCCATTGCTTCCAAAAAGTACAGAAATAAAAGTAAAAGTCTTGTGGTCCTTCAAAATTTAAACAATTCAAAGTATTGAGAGTCGTTTCTTTTTATTGCTCTTATTTTTGTAACATAATGAAACGTACAAAAGACCACCCACTGTATTACGTTTAAAGCTTTGGTAATAAAATTAGGTTCTCAATATCTGAATAACTTTATTTTTGAGCAGGCACTCAACTAAATTACTATAAAGGTTTATAAAACATTCAACACATTCTTCAAACTATAAATATTCAAGGTTCTAAAGCGATAAATTCCACAATGATACAGAAAATTCCTAGTCTTACATATAAATACAATGTTTATGATACTTTAAATTTATATCCAGCCTAGACGCTAGGTGGCAACCGCAAAGTGAAATTAATCATTATTTCCAATTACGTGGACACAAAATGTCTTCGTGGTAAAGGGTACACTAACCGCGTTGCTGTGTTCATTACCGCAACCGAACCAGTGTTGCCAGATTCCTTTGTTAAAAATAAAGTTTTGGGAAAGTTACATAATTGCAGAAAATATGGAGGAAATTTCCCCAAGAATTGGTAGAATAACACTGTAATATTTTAGGCATAATTAGTAATTTGTAATAATAGATAATTACGTTTATATGTTTATGTCTATTGTATCGTGCAAAACGGGAACGGACAATACATACACACACAAAATACGATACCTTTCGTGAATGAATATCGTTTACGTGTCTCTCCGTTTAAAGAAAATTATCAGTGAAAAATATGGGGTCGGGGTAAATTCAAAAACATGATCTAGCAACCCTGCCGAACGCGTGTTATGTGGACGCATGCAAAGCTTTTGGTGCGTTTTCCGACAAACTCATGCGGCTTGTCGCGTGTGTAAGCGCAACATTCTATGGTGTGGTCTGGCACACCACAAACGTGACGCAGATGTTAATTTTACTGAAAGTGAAGGTCCCAGTTCTTTTTATTATTTGGAGCTTACACGATATAGTTATTCCCTAAGCCAGAACCAGTCATTGTCAGTCTTACCAAGGGGTATCGTATTACCCAGTACTAACTAGGTTGTAGAGGTCAGATAGGCAGTCGCTTCATGTAATATACTGACATTCAGTTGCATCCCGTTAGGCGCGTCGCCCAAACGACCAAGAGTCGAGTCGCCCACACGAAATTTGTAAAGAAAATCTCACATCAGAGTCACGCCGCAGCGAGATTTTCTTTAAAGGCTAGACAGATGAAGACACATTTTAGTTATTTTGAGTTTAGCTAATTTGGCGTTGATTTAACTATTATCTAAATATTTGTTATGTCGAGTTTAAGCTGTTTACAATAAATTACAACAGATCTTTATATATCAAACTTAGTTTCGCGTTTATCAATATCAGCGGCGTAGTACTACTGAGTAAAGAAGTCGGACTACTACATCGTGACAATGGCACACTTATGCCATTTCCAGTAACACAATCTTTGTGTACTCAGCTTCAAACCAAATGTACCTGGGATCCGCACTCAGAACCTTCACCTTTATTTATGTACACTCAGACAGAAATCACCCTTTGCGTCGCCCGACGCATGGGAACCAAGAAAGCATTCAAAATGATTTATTGTAAATGGTTTTCTACTTTGTTGGCTAAAATAATAAGCCCGCGGCCGGATTGCTGTTCTAAATTCGATATTTTATTTGTTACGTTTTTTTCCTTTGCCGCACGCCGCTCGAAAAAAAACAATTTGCAATCCTTTGTTAGGCCATTAGCGGCAGATCCAGTTAGTCAGGTATATGGTAATTAACGGACGACACCGATAAGCTTATGCGGATAGCGCGAAGAAATTTTCGCAAAAGCCATAAAGGTATCTGAAGATGAAGCTGAATGAGACATCTACAATGCAAATAATAAAAATGTTAAAGGCACGGTAGGAATTGCGGGTGGCTTTGTTCACTCGCACAATGGACCGTCCGCCGGGAGATTGACGCTTTAACTCCGGAGGTGTTAGGAGAATTAGTGGCCCATTATTGCTCTATAGAAAACGCTATGGTCAAGCAGAAAGCAGATAACAATAATTAGCTCGGACGCAACAAAAAGTGACATAAATCCCGCATAATAAGGTTCCCGGGTGCAAAAAAAAACGTAGTAACAGTTTACCTGGATTCCTGTTTTTTGCAGAATCACTCGGAACGAACGTGGACCGACATAATAAACACCTCAATTCCTGGCAGGGGCATTGTTTAATGATTTTTCTGTTGTGATCTTGCACAATTCTCGGTCAGTTCTGTTTTTTTGTTAATACTGCTTGCCAGGAATATACAGTTTTTTGTATGCTTGGTAGCATTTAAACAAAAGGGACTCGGGGCTTGTGTGAAGGTGCGATTTATTTATGACCTTACCTTTCAAAGCGATCGCTTGACCGACTTTGGGTGGTTTGTGACTTGTTATGTTAGTCTAAATTGAATCGAATGTTTATAAGTGATCAGAACCAATAAAATGTTTAACGCTCCATTTCTTTTGTTGCAGGCACAATATGGAAATTACGTATGGGATTGGCACTGTTAGGAGACTCTGAATAAGTTTAAATTTGGATAAAAACCTCATTTTTAAATCGGTTCTAAAAACAAAGATGCTGGGGTGTGCTCTAAGGAGAGTTACCTCGTTTACCTCTTCCCCTACAAACATCAGCTTCAGCTCGGCTGACGATAGCCGGTGCATAGACAAGTAGATGATATTAAGACAATCTCTTTGCAACATTCGGCCCAAAAATCCAAAAATCTAAATTCAAACAAACTAAAACCTATCTTTCAGATAAGATTTCAATTTTGAAACCAAACTAGTCAGAGTAGTTAAAATCGTTGTATAGTGAGTTACCAGAAATTGCGTTAGTCGGTTCGGGGTGGCCACTGCGGTGGTATGCTTTATATTGCATCTTGGATCGACTGTGCGCTGTCAGGTCGCTACGTCACGTGGCTTCCCAGCGCGCGACTGCAGTGCTGGATGCTACTATCTGTATACACGTGAGTATTACTTGTTTCTACTAATCAAACATTATCATTACTTACTTATGTTTACTTGCCTGTATGGTTATTGTGTGTAAATGTTTTATTGTATTTGTTCGTGTCTTTCGAAACAGCATTTTAATTGTCTATTGCCACTTCGAAATTCTTATTGCTGAGGAATGTATTGGTAAGGTAAGTAATTAGTAAACCACCGATTTGAAGACATTTACCATTTTTGACGGGCCTGTTGGTCTAGTGGTTAGTGGCCCTGACTGCTGAGCCGGAGGTCGTGGGTTCGATTCCCACCCAGGACAAACTTTGTGTGATGAGCAGATTGTTTGTTCTGTGTCTAGGTGTGATTTATCTATAATATGTATGTATTTATAAATTATATATACTTAAGTATGTATATCAGTTTTCTGGTTATCATAACACAAGCTTTGCTTAGCTTGGGATCAGATAGCCGTGTGTGAGTTGTCCCAAGATATTTGTTTATTTATATTATTTAGTGTCAATATAAATGTCTTCCCTTCTTCTAATGTGTGTTCATTGGAATGCCAAGGGATTCTAATCGATTTCACTCCTCTGGACAAAGTTTTATTCCGGATATTAAAAGCAAATAGGTCAACAAATTCTAGCTTTACACCTGCTAACATTACTTCTTATAGAAATAAATCTTAAATGGTAATGAGGCTTTTACGATCATTACTGTCCACTACAGTCTCCTCTGCTTCACGCTCATCAATGTAAAGGACATAAAACTTGTCAATACATTCCGTTAAATTCTTCAGAGTGTCTTACGGGAGTGGCTAGTTACTGTCCGATTTATGACGCGGTTTCGTCTCTCTGTATTTCTGCTTTTGTCAGCTCTAACACTTCTTTGAACACGTCTTTCTTATTGTCATTATCTTTAGTGCGTCTATGACTAACTTTGCTTACAATAGAAACATAAATACTAACATTTTCAAGTCCATTTTCTGTCTTGCGTGTGTATATAATTTTCTAGCTTCTCTACAATGTTTGATTGAATAAACTTCTAACATTAGGTTGAATGTCAATTTTAACTACCAGATTCCGTGAAAGTAAGTTTCGTGTTTAGTGAATATATTTTACATTATTCTAGCATTAATGTTCTGTTGCTAGTTGTTAGTGTAGAAATAAATTTCCATCGACAGATTACGGTAAGTGCTCTTCGATAAGACAGATAAAGTTCGTTCACACAGCGCAGTTACAGTGAAATGCTTCCGACTGTTTGGGACTGCAGGATTTAGATAACTATAAACATATACCGTACATATGATGTCTTGTATAATCGGATTTGTATGAAGACAGTTTTACTAAAATTTGTACGTAGTCTGTTGTCGACACAGGGGGCGGACAGACCAAGTACGTGTGAAATAAGAGTTCTACCAATTGAAACAATTGTTTGTCCTTCAATGACTTACCAAATAAATTACCTAAATCATTCAATAACCAAAAGTGGGTCTTACGTGATCTGTTAATATAATCAACAGGAGATGCAAAAAACTTTGACAACAACACGATTTGTTTGCTCACAGCGTTTGTCAAAAAAGTCACGGATACGTGTCAAGATGTAAGGAATGCCATATTGTTTGATGGTAAACAGATAATTCGTTATTACAAGATTAATTTACATTTTACGGGTCATCGGTATACCAAGATATCGATTATCGGCTTACCAAAGATATCGATTTATTCGAGTGATTTAGAATACGGTTCGTGGGTTTTACTTGATATAAAAATCTTGATATGAAAGTGCTTAAACTTGTGTTTAGATTAGAGTAGCGATATTTTATGTTTAAAACTATGTGGCACAATATTTTCTAATATGCTTTATTCAATTTTATTTATCTGGGGAAGAATGATTCAAAAAGGTATCGTATACTTATAAACAGTCGTGATATTGCATTGCTAAAAATACGTCCAAAAAAAAACTAAAGGCATTGTCATTCTGGTTAAGGCCGTAAATCTAAACTTGAGCAAAACGACGGCGTGGAACTATTCCTTTTAATTACAAGTATATTTTTTCTGAATGACGTCTGTCGTCGAACAAAATCTATAAAAACTTCAAATTAACTCATTTTGTTTATTAAAAAGCCAAAATCTAGCAAATCCAAACAAACATTTATGGAATTAGCGAACAATACAACATTGTTAATTTCGAAATTTGGATTTCAAAAGCAGTTATACATGTTTTGATCACCGTATCACCTTAATATCAGCAATAAACAACGAATAATCGACTTTTATGGTGTCTTGACGTAAAACTTAAAGGTTGTTTGAAGATTTTGGCCGCATTTAGCCCAATTATACCCTTGACCGATCCGTCCCGCCCACTATATGTATTCAAGACACACCGAATTTGGACACAATAAGACAATTAATAACAACGGTTGTCTGGGACGATGCATAGCTAATGAATGACATTTACAAAGCTTTGCAGTAGTGAAACTGTGTAACACAGTGGTTATTTTATCATGTAAATACATCTTATTGAAGCGTATATTAGCATACATATTGCTTTTTTGTTGGCCGATGTGTCTAATTAGAAGTTAGCATTTGAATTGGGATACAAAACGTGACATATGTTTCGTGGGGTGAGTGAATTGTAAAGTGATTTAAGGTTTATTTATATCTTTGTTTTCATTTTAATGGTATTTCCATATAGATAAATATAATAAAAAAAAAAAAATCTATCTGTATGTTGGTGTTTGTTAAGTAAATTTTCAAATGACTAGTAAATTGAAAAGTCGTTTGAGCTCTAGAGCAAACCGAAAGAAACATTCATTTGTTTACATTTTTGGAAACTAAAATGCAAACTTAGTAATGCTTGGACAAACAGTATATTTTGTTATTCATTTGTTTATTTTTGTAGTTCGGTCATGAACTCTAAATGAAACAAAGATGTTAGAAAGATAGTAGCCAATGTTAATACGGTTCTTTCGTAAACGAAACATGGTAGAGTTGTCGTCGTTGCTTTAATTAATTGACCATAGTCGACCATTGAGAATTTATTGATCTTATATTTTATCAACACATCCTAAATATTTAGTATTTAGGATGTGTTGATAAAATATAGATTTTTAATCAATTTTATGATCGTAACAGAGAATGGTCGTTAAAGCTAATATGGTTAATTGGTAATGCTGATATTAGACGGTTCACCTAAGTCCATGTTTATTTTTAAATTTAATCGTAATACACGTTTAGTACACTTTGTGTATGTCAGATGTTTCAAACCAGGTAGCAGACAAAAAATATCATAAAGCGTCAGATATCAATTTAACAAATGATTTAAATGAAAAAAACTGCTATGGCTAGGTATGTAACGAGAAAAGCTGATTGGTACCTTATGATGTCGATGATAAAATCGCAAATCGAATGGAATCTTGATACACCCGTCATTAACTTAGCAGTTCTAATTAATTACATCCATTTCAAAGGTGCTACAGTGTCACACAACTAATTCCAAAAGACTACTAATTGTGACTTGTACGACTTGCGCAAGCGTGTATCCAAAGTAGTATTACAAAATATTCGTACCGGGATGTTGCACGAGCGCATCTTAATTAAGTTAAGAGTAATTGGTATAGTTCGTCTAATGAACTGTCAGAAGATTCTGGGCTTATTAAAAGAACACCTTAGTTTGTATGTATTACAATAAAGATTACTGCTAACATTGACTAATCTTCTTCTTAAGAGCTATCAGGTCATTCATTATCATAACAACTGTCATCAGACTACAACAGTTCAGTGGATATACGCAACTTCTCGGCAACTCTCATTCAGTTGCTACCAGCATCCCTTCGTAGATTGTCGCTCCAACGAGCCTCAGGGCGTCCCATCTTACGCTTGCGGATTCGCATCTACCCCAACAGACTTCAGTTTTACGGCTGAAGTGGCCCGCCTACCCTACTCCATGTCAACAATACGAAGGAATTATAATAAAAATAAACTAGCAGCTCATTCTCATTATGAGATGCTTGATGGCGTCCAGTTTTATCGACGAAGTCTACTTAGATTAGGATTCTTGTTTGGTAACCTTTACATTTATGAGTCGGTACCGTTTTGGGGTTAATTCTCAAGCACTACAGACTACGAGATACATAGTTTGAAAGAGAGATCGTGGCCCTGGAATATTGCCCCGGGTTTTAGTCAGTACAAATCTGATACTCCGTTTCGCTTCGTCCACGGATGGATTGTGTAAAGAATTATAATATGAGAGACAAAGGAATGATGCCGTGACGTCTGGCAGGGAGTAATGGAAGAAGACGTGACAAACAGTAGCATGGAAGAAAGATGATGATGATCTTAATTGCCTGTATTGACGACACGGATGCTTATGCAAATGGCTTAGTGTTTGACTGCTGTGCTACGTATCGCAGCTACGTATCGCAGGTTCGATCCCCGCACGGAACAAATATTTGTATGGTCTACAGATAGTTGTTCCGGGTCTGGCTGTTAGTGTAGGTGAGTTTAAATGTTTGTAAACGCACCCACGACATAGAAACCCCTAGAGTAGACCAAAGTTATTTTTGTTGTTTTAATACATATCTTCTCATTCTTTCAGTTTAAGCTCTACGAAATATGGTAGCTACAAAAACAATCTACGCTATATCTTACCCGTACATTTCTATAGGCAGTCGGGACTTAACAGTTTAATGTTTCGTTTGAGTATCAGTATATTTTGCCAGAACAAACTACTGTCTGACCTCCGCATAACAACAGGCCAACACAAAAGATTAAGACACGTGATAAGAAGGCATTTTACATATTTATATAGCGCGAAACTAATATAAATATCATTTTATAGATACTAAAGTCTCGGTTATCGGGTTTATTTGTAAGTCTAATACGAACTTAAACTCTTATTGGCTCAAATGAGAGTTTATGAGTAATAAAATGTGTGTCATCTGTATTTACTTATTTAAAATATTTACTGTATGTTAATAGTTTTGTTAGCCCGCGAATTGCAAGCCAAATATTATTAGTTTTTTTTTATGAGGAAAAAATGTTATATAATTTTGCGTATAACAAAAAAGGAATGTGTTAATTAATTTGACAGTGGGAAAAATAAGAAAAGATTTCTGGCATTGTTTTGGCATAAACATAAAGTTTTTGTAAAAATATATACTTAAAAGCATGACAAATTGATAACTGTATCCATGCTTAGAGCTATATTTTCTGTTAGCATATTTTACCTATGAAAGCCTACCCAAGTATGGGTCATATTATATAGTTAACTGTACACAGCTTAATCCTACTAATAATAGTAATACGAATCTTTGTGAGAATGTATGGATGTTTGTAACTTTTTCACGCAAAACTTCTGAACGGATATGGATAAAATTTATTATACAGACAGTTTATATCCTGGTTTAAGGACACAGGGTACGTAAAATCCCGCGAGAATAATCCTGTGGGACAATAACTGAAGTTCACATGAGAAGTGTTGTGGCCTAGTTTTAAAATAAATTGGAAACGAAACCACAAATCCTGTTCTCTGACTTTTTAAAGATTTTGATTTCTACTTATATTCTTTCAAAGGAATTATTTATTGCATTTTTTTGCGGATGGGAAATCATCAAATAACTACCCTGCTCTGGGCGGAGCGGGGGGGAGTGTCAGACTTGTACCAACAAAAACCCACCCATGTTCCTTCTTCTGCTATTTACGTTCTAGGGCTGCGGTATCTCTTCGAACAACCCGCAACCCCGGCAGGCGGTGACCCTGCCAGGCCCCTCTGCTTTGATGACAACCATCTCTTTGAGAAGCGCGTGGATCACAAACGCCGTCGATACGGCCTGTCGTCAATAGACGGATGGACGGTGAGCTACCCACTGCTCACCGTCCAAAGGCCCGCATCTACGGTGACCGGGAGTCGTCTCGAGTCGCTTGACGCCCGGGGCGTCTCCCGCGGATTATTTATTTTTATTGCTTTACCCGTGCCCTTAGATTTTATAAAACCTGTAAACAATTGATAATCCTTTTTTGATGCCCAAAAAGTACTTATTCAAATGTCAAGTTTTACAAGTAACACGGAGTCACATCGTGCAATTTAGGTAATGCATATTCGTCTATTTTTAAATCTGAGTTAATATCTCTTTTATCAAAAGATTATGTCACCTTCTTGACAATTAATTTATATGACAATACCTCTGACAAATATTGTACGTGAGTCACTAGTGTTTAATTCTAAATTAGAGTCACATTTTGTATGAGAATTATTGTATCTAAACTATTGTATACTAATTAAATTAAAAAGGTTTTTTTGCGGTTGAGATATCTTTAAATAACTTCCCCCGCTCTAGGCGGAGCGAGGGGCAGTGTCAAGTTTTTCCTCACTAAAACCTCCATGTTCCTTCTTTTGCCCTTATGTTTCGGGGCCGCGGTATCTCTTTCGAACAACCCGCAACCCCGGCAGACGGATATGGTAGGCTTTGGATCAGATTTCAGAATTCAACACTTTTATTCTTTACTTCTTGTAGCTTTGGCGGTAAGCTACCCATAAGTACCCATTGCTGTACATGCCAAATTGACAATTTCAAGGAAAGCCAAAAGGAATACCACCGAAGTAACTTTTTCGACGTCCCAATTTAGACTGACAAAATTTAAACTTATTCACAAATAGCTAGAGTCTAATCTTCTTCTTTAATAACTTCTTACTTATTCTCATGACACCAAGAGATCATTGCTAATCTAACCAACGGCAAAACATCACAAACAGGGGAAATTGAACACAATGTAAGTTCAATAGAAGCCGCTCAGTAGTAAACAGACAATAATGTGGCGCTTAGGAATTTATTGCAACTGAATTTTATAGCCACAGCCTATTTTGAGTAGCCTTTTAAGGCTATAATTGAATGAAGCAATAACGTTTGACATCTTGTCCTAGTGAAAGCGATGATTTAAAATCAGAATGTGGTGTTCTGCCTCGTAAACATATAATCGTGTGAGGGTTTCTCGTAAGTTATAAGTGGAATGGTTAAGAGGAATTCGCATTCTTGGTAATTCATTATTTTTCTTTTTGTTTGAAACGTTTTTTAAAAGAGCTATGGATTAAAACAACTACACAGGAGATCCCAAACAGTAGTAAACGGTAGCGCGGCACGCCCAGTAGAAGATGGTGATTGGCTGTTTTCGCTAATATTGCTTACGTGGATTCTTCCACTAGAACTAATAATAATAATAATTTAGCTAATTAAGTAGAACTTAATCAGTAGTCATAGTATTTAGTGCCAGTGAGTTACCCTTTTTTGTGAATTTAAGGTTTACTATTAAAAATATTTGCAGTATTCCTCAGTCCACAAATCCTATTTACCATATTTTTCTAACTTCATATTTAACATTCCTCACTCCTTACGCAAACCCGACATTCCGTATGTTACCAACGAGTGGAATCGGGTGCCCAATCCCCAATAATGTTCTCTGTCAGATATAATTCATTAATCTTTTGGCTTCGTAACAGATATTTACATACATTTAAATAATGCTACTTCCATGTACTTACTATTCCAATGGCTGTCTTCACATGTACCTACAAGATTTAATGGTCTTAGACGATTTTTTATTCGCACATTAAGAAACCGCCGGCACGTCGCCGGGGAGACGCGGCAACAATAACTGTTGGATGTGGGTAGATGAAGATTGTTTTGTTGCTGTCTCATGTTACTATATTTCCATATTGGGACCAAAGTTTGAGCCAAGCTTTTTGATAAAATCATAAACATTTTAACGTCGTGTTTTAATAAAATGTCAGCAAGATATCAATTGGCCTGAATACGTGCCTAAATTTGCGTTTGGGCAATATTGCACTTAGCGATATATAATTAATAATAATGTACCAGCCTATATCGCTTGTTAGCTAGATCAATAGCTTGATTCAAAAGCAGTACTTCTGGACACGCAGCGTATTGTTAGGAGGTTCCTCTCTCAAGAACCCTGACCACCGGTAGCATCAGACCCTGTCCCGATGCTGGTGGACAACTTATTTTTTTAAATGTTAATGTTTTGTTTTTTAAGAAATATATTAAAAATTTATTAAAATTAAAAAAAAAAACCAGCCTATTACTGTCCCACTGCTGGGGCAAACGCGTGAGCATTGATCACCACGCGTGCTCAAGATGATGATCAGTGATGTCCAAGAAAAACTTAGAAAGTCGTTTGGCGATATACAGAAAAGTATAAGAATTATCAGTCGACTAAGTATCAATTTACGAGTATTTTAGTAAATCGGAAAACTTAAATTTTCCTCAACGATAAAAGCTCGAACCAACAAACAAAAACATTGCCACAAACATTGGCGCCAATTAGTGGACAACGTTACCGATTACAACAGAATGTCTAGACGCATTGTAAGGCGAATATTTTTTATTTCAGCTACTTGTAAAGTGTGGGCGGGATTTAAATACAAATCAATCATGATGGATGTTGTTGTAGCTGCGTTTTGTTTCCAATGTTTGATGAATTGCGATATCGTGTGGTGTTAAGTTTTGTTGTTCGGTGTGTAAATGCCGTTAGGTTGATTGTTTGTGGTTATTTGTTGATTGTTTTAGGTGTAGTAGCAATTCAGGGTTAAAAGAGGTCAACAGTCTTAAGTTTCAATAAGTTATTGTTGATTGCCTGAATTATAGATATTTATTTTTGAACTGGAATTATATTGACAGCGACAGTGAGGGCACAAAATAAACCAGTGTTGGTTTGTTTTTTTTTTATTGCGCCTGCTTTCCGCGGAAGGTAAGCAGAGGTGTATCTAATGTTACACCCACATTATGCTTAAGTTATTAGTCATGTTTAAATCCCTTGTAATAAGGGCGAGCGTATTTTCATCAACCGGGCACGAATACAAACTTCGTGTTCGCTGCTGATAAATGCCTTCCAATCTAATTAGGTAAAGTTGTCTAAGAGTATTTGCACGAAAATATTTTTTTGGTGTTGACGTGGAGTCCAGAGAGGTAGTTGCATCAAATAAAATATTTGATCTCCAGAAAAACTGCTTTCAATCGACTGTATTTTTTTGTATCTTTGTGTCGCAATTTTCTCATTTTCAAATCTAAGGCCCCTTCCGGAAAATAAACCTTTCGATTATAAACATATCAATAAATTTTATTTATATTGCTTCGGTAGTTATCTTGTATCATACATAATTTTCTTCTAATGTATTTGAATGATATACTTATGTCTTTTAGTAGCAATGAATGTGAAATGAATACTCAATAAGAAATTGTGTGAAATATCATCATACTACAACTAAAAAACCCGAAATACAAAAAAGCTATGGTATAAAAAACGATGAATCAAACAAAAGTCAACGACTTCCGAAAGTAAACTTAATTTCCAATTTATAGTGTTTTTATTAAGTAGGTTTTTTTTTTGCAAAAAGTTTCTTTTAAACCAAGTTGCTTTCCTTAAAAAATATGTAACTTTATAAATTCCTGAAGATAACATTTATTGACCTCTTCAAATGTGATGTTTAGTTAACCGCATAGATATTATAGTATTACGTTTGTGACCGAAGAGTTAGCAGAGTTGTCCAAAAGTGGTCTACCATTAGAAAATAAATAGCCGTATTATTTTTCACTAAAGATCGCTACTACGTGAGCGTCCATGGTAGCAGACACAAAGTGATTCAAATGTCACTCATATCAACACACGCCTTCCAAATATGGGACGTTATGAATTATGGAGACGGTGCGTGTTAAGTGGACGCTGTAAGAAGCTTTAATTTTTTAATAGGTACGTGATTGAAATCCTATGTGTTCCCGGATGCTTAAGGGTGTTTATGAAAAGCTAAAAAAAATGTTTTTAAATATGTACATACAAAACACATGTCATAGAAACATACATACAAATAAATAAAATACATACAGAAGAACACAAAAGTACTGCTTGGGTTCCCTCTATCTGGCAGAATCTTGATGCTCCGAAATTTATTTGGCATAACACACTTAGCATAATTTTCTTTAAACGAACATTTTAAAGGCATAAAAATTATTTGGCATAATGTTTAAAACTTCGAATTAACAATGGCATACTTTTAAGATGGCAGAATTACATTTAGTATAATTACGATTCGCAGAGTTCAAATTTCGCATAATACATTATTTGGTATAATTTCACTTGGCATGCTATGCAGACGGCAGTAATGGTTAGGTTGGGTTAGGTTAAAACTGTGACCTCCTGAGCCAGAAATGACTTGCGTTAATAGAAAAAAGAGATTGTTTTAAGTAGGTTACACGTAACTGAACTATTTAGATTAGGATACCTAATTACTTATTGCATTCAATGACATTATCTCAAATTCAATAAAACAATAACTAAAATAAATGACAATATTTTAAAGAAATAATTAATCAAAATAAAAGACAACTTATAATGACAAAGATGACCCTAACTATAAACTTTCTACGATATGACAATTCTGCCGTTTAATGATCATCGATATATAATATATTATGCCAAAAGACGATTCTGACTGTGAACTTTCTGCGATATGATGTTTCTTCTTTTTAAATATTATGCATATGAAGTTTATGCCTAGAGATGATTCTGACTTACAAAATTATGAGTTTAGAATGTATGATAAATGAGTCTGCTAAACTGTTTTCTGCGAAGTGAAGTTTATGCCATCCGTTGTTATGCAAAATAAAATTATGACAGAAAAAGTTCTGCTATAAAGGGTGGACCCGTACTGCTTATTTCATTTAGGAATCTCTTTCAGCAAACCTACGATAGGACAAATTGATAAGAGTCGTAGACACAGTGTGTAAAAATAATAAATTTAAACTATTATATTTATATTTAAATAAAAATGAAGCTCTAACTGAAACAAATATAATTAAAAGTAATACGTGCACACACAACTTCGGGTCACCACTCATACACTATCACTATCATCATCTCATCCTATTACCACTTTAACGGGGTAGTACTTGGCTTCGGCCCGCGCCCGTCCTATCCTAAAATCCGGCAAACAAACCGAGATACATAACGAGAAAAAGTATAAAACAAATAATAATAAATGTATTGCCCAAAGAAGAATAAAATACATAACATTTAAGTGAGAGCCCTTTTTTAAATTCTATTTTGTGAAAAATGTCCCCACAGTTTCAGTTTCCTCATTATTTTTTGGAACAAAATACACTGACAGTGTTTTTCCCAGTATTTCCCAAGATACACTTTAAGAACATATTTTATCAGATCGACGTGTTTTTGTCATTGTTTCCTTTAATAGACTGTATGATACCTAATTATATTGTGGCCATGTTTATTTTAAGAGTTTCTAAATTTAAAAAGCTAGTGTGTTTTACGCTCAGTTCTTGGGTTCAGTAAATTTTCCATAGAAATGGAAAATTGCTGTCTCTACTGCGTATTCTTTAGTATTAGAGGGCGAGTAACATCTTACCAATATTAGCAATATGATTAACATGATGTTGTTATAATGTTGATATTTGCTTAGCATTATTATTGTAGGTAGGTATTGTGGTATCGCTGCATGTTCTAAACACTAGTTCAAGTTGAAAATTCCATCACATAACATTTCTGTGTTAAAAACGTCCTAAGGATCTCGTTTGCCGCGACTTTATTATTTTATAAATTTTATAAATTCCTATTTCTTGATTACCAAGTCGACAAAGCCGATCAATCGACCAATGAGCGCTCATAAAAGCTCAAAAAAAATGTACCTATTTAATTATTTTTTTCACCAAGCCCTTTTAAAACAAGGTTTTTTCTTTACGGAACATTCAAACACTTTTGCCAAGACATTAACATAGAAAATACGTTTGAAATCAATAGGTTTATAAAAGTTCGAAGTTGGTATAACGTCGCCTTAACGGCTACTTACTTATGAATTGAATGGGCTAAGTGGCACGATGGGCCTCTAATACTAATAGACGGATTAGTTTTCTTTACTGATTGTCGTCAATGGCGAAACGATACCTTAGAAGCCCCTCATAACATAAATGTTATATTATGAAACGGTACAGTAGAGTATAGGTCAAAGATATAACGGTTAACATATTATGGTACATACATAGTAATTTTCGAACAATAAACATGTTTACGCACTTGTGTTTTCTGAGAATCCCAAACTAAAGGTAGGCGAAGTTTAAGTCATCTTCAGGATAAAAGCACCTAAAAAATAACACAAATCCTCGAGATAAAGCCAAAAATACCAAAGTTTAAACAACTCATTATAAGGCCCGCCCACACGATAATCTGGTCGCTGCCTAATTGCTTAACCTTAGTGTGAATTCATAATCACATTAATTAAACAGAGGTGATGTATGTAATTACAATTTGTTTAGCTAATAGGTGTCGTGTTGTGGGCAGACGGTCGAGGTAATATGTTCATTATTATACGGCATATTAGCTATACCACGATCGTATGTTATAGAATAGACATGGAGTATTAAAGATGGAGTGCTAGGCTTTTTGATAAATAGTGATATATATTCCCAAGGAGTGAGATGAAATTTCTAAGGTTCATAACCGTAAGAATGTAGTAAAAATGACGAACATTTTTCTCAAAATTGGGAATTATTAGATATAGCGCGACTGCTGAGCATGATGGTCCCTGGGTTAGATCTTCAGGCCGAGCATAGTGTTTTTGGGTTTTTCCATCTGGAATTTCTCAGTAGGAGCCACTGAATCTGGATATTGGCAATAGGCTCGCATTCAATTACATGGGACTCAAACATAACTGGATAAATGGGGGTGTTCCATAAAGTATATATTTGCCGAACCCTTTGGGGATGATACGCGTGACAATGCTAATATGTTGATATAATAAATTGATTAAAGTATATAAGATCGGTTGCAGCTACAGGTGCAAAGTAGTAGAGGCGGGGCAGGGCTATGTGCAAGCTACGCAATGCCTACGCCAAAGAAAATAGACCGCATTAGCTCTCCATTTCTTCATATTCTACAAATAATAAATAATTAATTCTACACGCATTTAATTTGCAATTTATCGTGCATTCAAGTTTATTATTTATCGATGAACGCTCTGTGGGTATATAAGAATGGAAGAAGAGTGAATGTTAAAAAAATCAAATTAAATAAATTGGCTGCTGCTGACCATAAATGCTCTATTCTTTAACCGAAGATAATCTTATAATGGATAGTTATTATTTTTGGCTAAATAAAAGAAAACGTCCGGGTCAATCTTCAGATTAAGTCACGTTGGTTGTCTGCCTTGCCTAGGTCGGTTAGTAGATAGGTGACCACCCAACACACATCGACTTTCTGTCTGAAGTCTTACAACGAGTCTTACCAAGGGGTATGGTATTGGCATGGCCGTGTCGCGCGCGCGCCTCAGAGAGATGCCAGCAAAGCAGAGGGGCCTGCCAGGGCCACCGCCTGCCGGGGTAGCGGGTTGTTCGAAAAAGATACCGCGGCCCCGGAACATAAAGGGCAATAGAAGGAAAATAGGTGGGTTTTTATCAATACAAGTCTTACACTCCCCCGCTCCACCCAAAGCGGGAGAAGTTATTTGATGAAATTCCATCTGAAAAAAAACAATGATTATTCAGACAAATCAGTACAAAAATGTAAGCACTTAAGGGACAATCACTTCTCATTTTTATTTTATTTAGGTTATCAAAATACCATGTCAAAGTAAAAGCATTTTGTATATAACAAATTATCGTAAACAACCGCAGCTACTATAGGTAGCATATGAGCACGTTTTTTAAACTCGTCACGCCATACAAGCAACTTTTACCAAGAAATGCGTAGGCGCATTTATTCGGTACGAGAAGGAGTCAAACTTGAAACTTTTTATATTTTATGTATAAAGTTATTTTTATGATGTATAGCTTTTTGTTTGTTTAATTTTTTGTCATAAAATATACTTTTTTATTGTGTCTATAGCAGACACAATAAAAAAGTTTGGATGATGTATGGGAATTTGAATGAATGTAGTCACATTTAAGGTGAATTCGAAGGTTGTTGTTATTTTGTAATTCTACTGCGGTTCTAGTAGCTTACAAAGAATGCAGTTCTTTCAAAAGAACAATAAAACCTTTTCAAAATCTGTTAAATTGGATGTTCTTTTGACGTCCAATGATTATATAATATTCTTCAAAGGAGTGTGTTTTCAACAAAAGCTGGACATAATACAAAATAGTACGGATGTGATAGTATGTAGTGTCGATTGGTCCTATCATTAAAAACCATAAATCGAATTCGCAATTCCATTTTTAAAAACAACACATTAAGATCTCGGCTACACATACTTCTATTTTGTTTACTTGAGCAGTTCCTTTATCAGAACCACCACGAGGTTGTTGCCACCACAGAGTACGACAAAGTTTATACCAACAGTGTTTGTTACAAAGTTGACTGTGAGATCACAATAGTATCTTCCACGTAACGGAGCTAGTTAGTACTACGGGAAACGCAAACTTACTTTTCCTTTAAGTCAGCAACGCGACTCTGAAAACTTATGCGGGTTCAATGATTTCCTGTTGTTTTCAAATGTAAACGAATTTGAAGTAGAATTGTTTTAGAAAGTTAGTATTGTTTGGTTGTATGGATAATTGTTTGTGTTGATTATATTTTGTAGCCATGTTGATAACCTTTAAACTTGGGTGGACGGCTTTAGATCTGTGGAACCCATATCTTTGAAAAGATTTCTGTTGAGAGTATTTCACTAACTTATTCTCTTTCTAATTGAATTATCAAAGTCTTTTTAACGGAATCATAGCGACCGGTGGCGTGAATACAAGATCGTTGTTTTTAAAAGTCAATTATCTACGTGTAGCGGTTTTACCCGCGTACACAGAGATTTAAAATACTATATTGTGTTGATTCAGGATATAAACTATCTTCTTACAAAATTTCATTTAAATCGGTTCAGATCTTTGAGCGTGAAGAAGTAATAAACACATAATAAATTTTGCCCTTATGAGATTGGTGTGTTAATTTGTTCAAAAAAACCAATACTATAGAAGTAATGAGTTTAACAAAATGGCACCCAGTGTAGTATGTTTAATTGACGATCGTTTTGAAATGGTTAGGACCCGACCGAAAAGTTTCCACAAATTAGTTTTCTTAAGCCAGTAAGCACTTAATGAAGATAACCAATGGTTGACTTGCAATGGTGTCTCTAACGGCTTGACCCACTTTTCCATAGTCTTAGTTTTATGGGAGAAGGCAAAGAAAAACACATTAAATGTAATGAAGCATTTACTTGAGTTGACAGAAAGTGTGTGTGCCATAAATATTTGTGTATTAAGTTTATCACTTTCACCTTTAGTGCGAAGATGATTGCAATCAGTGGTCTATTGATTTGTTTAAAGTGTCATGACTGGCATATTGCTGTGCATTCGATTCCCAGGTCCGGCAAATTGTTATTTGGTTTTTTACTAGGAATTTCTCAGTCTACGGAGTCTGGATTTGTGTCTGATTGAGGGCAATAATCTAGCCCCTTTAGCATGGGGCTTAAATGAACAAGTGAAATGTGTATGTACTATTAACTAAGCTTTTGCCTTTTGCTTTCGCGGGCGTGATTTTGTCTTGTTTTGTGCCGTTGTTGAAGATTAATCTGGGCAAGGCAGCTTTTACTCAAAAAGGTAAACATCATTATTTCCCTGCCCTTGTCCCATTCTATTTGGGATCGGCGCAACACGTCTTCGTCCATTCTTCCCTATCAGACGTCACGGCAAAAAAGGCAAACGACCAGAAAAATAACTATAGATACTGATAGAAAAATCTTCTCTATAGTGTTTTTAAACTGACTCCACAAAAATACAATTCCTTTAATACGCTGTAAAGATCCATTACAATAAAGACTCGATGTAACTTTGTCCTCACAGTTAAAATGGCGGAGGAAAAGAATTTAAACGTAACTTTGACTCGCCATTTCCTAGAAGACGGAAAACAAAACTATTTGGGAACGAACTAAAAGTTTTATAATCTACGCAATAGAGGATTTTATTTAAAAATAGTTTTCCTCTCCTTTGTCGTGGGTTCGTGATGTTTTCTTTTAAATAACTTCGTGCACAATGATTGTTTGTTGTAGATTGATCAAAACGAGGTACGCATCCTCTGATTTTTTTTTTCAGAGAGTCAGTATTTACTGACTAAAACCTTCCCGTATTCCTTCTTTTGTCCTTTATGTTCCGGAGCCGTGGAGTATTTTTAGAACAACCCGCAAACCCGACAGGCAGTGCCCTTGGCAGGCCACTCTGCTTTGCTGATATCGCTTTGAATAGCACGAACATGAACGCGACGGACGGTGAACTATGCATTGCTCACCGTTCTCAGCATCTACGGAGGCCGCGAGATTTCTCGCGACCGTTTGTGTTTCTTAGCTTTGGTGTTGTATTACGGAAAGATCAGGCCGAAGCGAAATGACTACCTTTGAAAGCAACGAATTGGGAAACGTTCTGTAGATTCTGCCTCCCCCATCAAAGAAGCTTAAGAATGATTATCTCTGTTATAAAGTTCTTGTTTATCATAAAATCTTCACTATCGCGTACGACATACTATTAATAACAAAATTAAATGTTTTCATTTTAATTCGTCGTCCGCATCATAATAGCCGACCGGCCTGGGCTTTGATGTGATCAGGCAATATGCGTAATTGTGGGTTTTGTGGTTAACACCTCGGCTTGAGTGACGAGAGGTAGCGTGGGCGGAGAAAGCGACAATGAGACATTGACAAAGGCACGTTCTTTTAATCGTGGAACATAAAATAATACAGAAGGCTCAGTCCTAATTTGAAGTTGGAACAACATTGAGAGTCGCAAGATTGCATAGTCATTAAATAAGTGTTATCTGGGATGATGAATAAATACCTAGTCATAAAGATTAAAAAATATGTTTCCCAATCTTTCTTATTTTTTGGAGACGATTTTAAAATTCAAATGATGTTTATCTAAATAGTGTCTATGAAATGATATGTCTAATGTTCACAATCTCCCAGGACCAACTTCAAAGAGTCTGTGGTCGGTGAGCTCAAAGTCCGTCCGTCTAGTGACCACAGGCCGTATCATTGATGATGATTTGTTTTCCAATCCGAAAAAAAAACAATCCACATCATTTTTTGGATGATTGTCTTTTGTTTTATTACAGTATCAACCATGCCTGGAAAGTCTATAACCAAAGTTTAGTTAGTAAACCTTCTGAATGCAACGTTTAACAATGTTCTAAATGATCACACCTGTTACCAAGACAGAAGAGCGTAGGTGGAATAATAGAGAGAAAAATATACACTATTCAAACAAGTTATACCTACTTAACTAACGTTAGGTGTTTTGACAATTACACTAAGAGCTAGTGGAGTTTCTTCACACATTTTCTTTAGACTGCACATAAGTCGTAAGTGGGATTGATAATACTGTTTTTGAATAAGAAAACGTAAATTCTAACAAAGATTATGAATAAAGTAAACCTGTATTGTTTAAGCATTTAAGTTTATGGTCTTACTATATCCACTATATTTTATGTTTGTGCTACTGAAAACTAACTAGTTAATTTTATAATGTTTGTTGACAATGAAGTGTAGAAGCACTGAATTTACTACTGTGAGCTTTGTCTTCACAGTTTTTATGCAGAATAATAATTGGGATTGATGTCTTATTTCAAAATATGCTTCAAAATATTGGGTTGGGTGGCCTTGGCCGGTTTAAATAAATGGAGGCTTCTGTAAATGCATGAATAGTTTGATTTAAATTGATTCTATGTTTTTAATTGATTGAGAACTAGTTTTTACCCGCGGCTTCGCTCGCGTTAAATTCGGTATGACACAGTACCTGCTACATGCAGTTTTTGCCCTTGCGCCTTATTGATTTGTCATAGCAACGCTAAGTTTTCCCTTTTCTTCCCTCGTTCTCCCTCATATCCCATTTATTTTAAAATAAAAAATTAGGCTATGTCCGTCTCCAGGGTCCCACCTATCTCTGTACCAAAATTCCTCAAAACTGGTTTAGCCATTTAAGCGAACAGGTAACAAACAAACAAACTCATTTACGCTTTTGTGATATTAGTAAGGATACTTGGTCCGATTAATGAATTCAACAATGAGTTTATAAGAACTCCTGAATGCTAACTCCATTGACATGGCTTCATTTTGTTTAACTAGAAAAAGAGTAAATCAATACATTTATGATTCTGGTGCACTCGCAGCGGAAGTCCGCGTATGTCGAGTTGTATGATCGTGGACGAAGCATAAGAAGTGTGCAAGGATCATAGCAGGTGGCGTTCCATGGTTCTTTCCCCTTTGGTAAAAAAGCGTGAGTTTATGTGTCTTTGATTCTGATCTAACAACTAACAACAGAAGAATTCTTACGTTTTTAAAGTTTATGTCACGCTCCCCGCTTACCCCTTGTCGTTTGCACCACACCCTAACTGCAGTATTTTTACATGGCGCAAGTGTTTTTAATGAATAGGTATTATATTAACTCGGAGGCAGGATTTTATATCATAAACCGTTGATGTCTTATTAACAGCGACCATCAGCTTATCTCGATTATTCGTGAAATATATTCAGCGCTAAAGGTTTTTAATTATATCGACTTTTTATTACTATTTCTGAGTACAACTATGTAGGGTAGATTGTTAACGAATAACGTATGTCCATGAAAGATGTGGAGTTGATTATATTTATACTAGCTTTTGCCCGCGGCTTCGCTCGCGTTAAATTCGGGGTAACACAGTTCCCCTTGCGCCTTATCGATTTGTAATAGCAACGCTAAGTTTTCCCTTTTCTTCCATCTTTCTCCCTCACATCCCACTTTTTAAAATAAATGTATATGTCCGTCTCTTGGTTCCCAACTATCTCTGTACCAAAATTTATCAAAATCGGTGTAGCCATTAAAGCTTGAAGAGGTAACAAACAAACAAACAAACTCACTTTCGCTTTTATAATTTTAGTAAGGATTAATTTTAAATTGAACAGGAATGCACACGAGACGCGTCATAGTATACAATTTATAAACCAAGCCAAAAACATGCTCTCGGCCACCGTAGATGCGTGCTTGTGACGGTGAGCAACGGGTAGCTCACCGTCCGTTCGTCAGCACCTAAATGTTGTAGTATGATGATGACTAAAACCTTCCTCAACCAATGGGCTATTCATATTAACACTAAAATATTTTTTAATTTGAGCTAGTAGTTCATGAGCTTAGCGCGTTGAACCAAACCAACTCTTCAGATTGATATGTTTAGATTCTAAGCTACCTCGTTGGTGGTAACAAGTACTACTTCAGAGCAGGTCCTAAGGTCTCTTCCCAAGTCGGGTAAAGTATAATTGAAGTTTTCCATGTAGAGTTTTTCACTAGCGGCGCGGAGCTGGGACTTGTGGCGGGTTGATAGCAACAGGCTTACCCTCTGTGGCCGCTTAAATAGGATCTTACTTATGTACCTACTAGCTTCCGCCCGCGACTTCGTTTGCGTGGCATAGTTACTTTGGGCTAACGCTCACTCTAACACGCGTGTTGATTGAAAAAATGAATTTTTCTCTCCCCTTTTCTTCCCTCTTTCTCACTTTTTTTTATAAAAAAAAATGTCTATGCCTATGTCCGTTTCCAGGGTCCTAACTATCTCTGTGCTAAAATACAGCAAAGTCAGCTCGGCCATTTAGGCGTGAAAAAGTAACAAACAAACTCACTTTCGCTTTTATAATATTATATTATTATTAAGGATTACATTCTAGAATATCCCCTAGGATTAGTTATGCACGGCCGACGTGTCTTCTAAACTATTTCTAGCATAATCTTCTAGGCTTTGCTCAAGATCAAACTTGCTACATAAATGTCTATTTTATAATTTGACCTACAAACAATTAAAAAAGTAGCGAGTGGCTAAACCACAGCTCTGTTCCTTGAAAAGAAAACCTTATAATTATCAAGTCATAAACGTATTTCGATGAACACTTAAGAACTAAGTTTTCGTTATTAACAGTTTTTAGAGGAATATTACCATAATCACGGTGTTCAGATTGATATCGTTGGGTAAGGCCGGTTATTATTCCGGGGTTGCGGTTTGTTTGAAAGAGATACCAAGGCCCCGGTACATAAAGGGAAATAGAAGACACATGGGTAGGTTTAAGTCCGTAAAAGTCTGACAATCCTCCCTTTCCGCCCAGAGCAAGAAATTATTTGATGATTTCCCATCCGCAAAAAAGAGGGTGGTTATTAATTTATTTAGAGACAAACTACGTCAATAGCCGCGTACCCACCTAGCGCACAGGCTCGCGCGGCAGCCTCGGTGTCCGGATCGCGAGCGATGGCTCGCGCGGCAGCCTCAGTAGTTTTGTTCAATTTACACGAGGCCGCCTCGCGAGGCAGGCTGAGCCATCATAAGTCCGAGAGTATTCGTCATGGACAGTCGTGCATTTTCAGCTGCAGCTATTTTCCTAGCTGCTTATTGTTTAAAGAAACGAAAACAGTCACGTATCAAGAAAAAACCTAGACGCTTCTGGATTGACTCCTCCTGACTGCCCATGATATCAAAATTACACAAGACAAACACGGCAAGAGACAAAACTTGAAGTAGCTTCGCGCGCGAGCCAAAACATAACCGTCCCCACCTAACGCACAGCGCTCGCTGAGGCACCTTTGAGCGCGTCAAGTTTACCGACAACAGATGGCTCGGGGCCGAGCCGTGCTCGGTCGAGCAAACGCGCGCCCGAGGCAGGCCGAGGCACGTCCACACCAGCCGAGGCATTTGGCTCGCGAGGCTGCCGCGCGAGCCTGTGCGCTAGGTGGGTACGCGGCTAATAAGAAATACCGCTAAAATCTCAGCAAATGGCGGTACCATAGCTAGGTCCGAAACTGATCAATGACTATAAACTAGTATTTTTTTTTTAAATACGACTAAACGCCGATAGACACTACGCCGACAGTCTGAGCACCGACAAGACTTTACTTGGAAAAAAATGGGTAGGTTAGGTTAAAACTGTGATATAAAGTCGGCTACGCACCAACCGAGTGAGCGGAACGAGCGGTGTCGTGGCAGCGGCCGGCGGTGGCAGAAACGACTTGCATTAATAGAAAAAAGAGGTGACATTTTTAGCAAAATTTTGACGATCAATTGATATGAGTTACATTTTGAACTTACTGAGTTATTATTTCCAAGGTAAGTATCTAATTATCGGAGATAAATTGCGTCGCTGATGAGCCCTGTCGGCGAAGACTCCTGTCGGCGAAGTGTCCTGTCGGCGAAGAGTCCCGTCGAAGTAAAGTCTTGTCGGTGTTCAGTCTGTCGGCGTAGTGACTGTCGGCGTTTAGTCGTACAATCATTTTAAAATCTCAAAAAATCCTTAACAACATTTTCAGCCAGTGACGCTTCTTGGAACCAGCTATGCGCCACTAGTTTCACTATTGCCTTGAGCTCTGTTGTAGCAATGCACAACTTCTGTTAAATTACACCTGTGAAATACATGAATTCCACCGTTTTTTATTCATCTGTTTTCGACGGCAACAACACTCGATTTAGTTTCACCGTCGGTAATAAAAATGTAGAACAACTTTATTTTTATAAGACTCAAATCTGTTGAGATTTTTCTGTAACAGTTTTTTATTTATTTTTAAACAAACAACAATATTTGAAGAGCTCACATCCTTTTAGTTTTTTTTTGGATGTTTGTGTTGTTATTGATAAACTCTATTGTGTAGGCGATCCAATAACTTGTGAAGTGTGCATTTCCGCTTCAACATAATGCCTACCCAACACTATAATGAATATTAAAGAGAGCATCGTGTTAATCGTTTAGGGCGTAAAGAATTTGGCATATAAATTATCTACCGATTACCTTAACGCCTTATTAGTTGTCAGAAAATAGTTAAGAAACGAGAAAAATGGCCGCCTAGAAACCGTCTCTGTAATTAAAGATAATTATAATATTTTAGGGTGTTTAGTAAAATGATCGATTCATGTGAAAGCGGCAACTAGTATGCAATAATTTTATATCTTTATGGGTTTTTAAAGAACGTTAAAACGTTTTTTTTTATCGCTTCTTAGTTTAACTAATTTGATATTACTCCATTGCTCGTCAAACTCGCTCATTGAGTACCTACTTTTTTTTTTGGATAAATAACGTTTGAAATTGCCACTTAAAGTCAGAAAATCAATATCAGAATATTAAAGTGTCATATGCATCTGAAACACAGCGTGTTATTAATTTTATTCTAATAAATTAAAGCTTTAGGTATATTTTTTCCCACATTTAGTAGGCAAATTATACCAAAGTGCAGTACATCATTTATCTATTTAATACTTTTATAGCGTTATTTATTCAATAAAAAATCTTGTGTTTTATGTTAATATAAACATTGAGAATGTTTACTCTAGAGTAGTCATTTTATACAGGCGTGGTTAATTTGCAATCTACCTATCATGAAAATCGGATCATTGACATTGTTTTCTTTAATTAATTAATCATTCAATCAATAAACAAAGTGTCATACACAAATTCCGAAACACGACCACGCGGCATGAGTAGATCAAAAAACATTTTACGATTATTAAACTCCCCGATTGACAACCGGGAAGGCATTCTCGTCGTTCCCATATTTTTATTGCGTGTAAACCCGTCGGCGCTTTTTTATATCATCTCTTTTAAGTGACATAAATTCTAATACAAAGTCCATTTGTGTATCTCGGACGTCTTAAAAGGTATAGGGATAATCGTTTTTCTGCTTTTTACAAGGAACTCATTTCAATTATCGGTCGATTTGATGGGTATAAAACGCTATGGTATGTGTCGTGTGGACGGCGCCCCACAGCGGTCGGTAGGACGCCCCGTGTGTTCTTTTCCATTTTTAATTTCCAACACGCTAATTTAATTATGGAATCTTGTGTTTTTTTTCCAACGCAGCTGTATCCTGCCAGGCGGTTCATAATTTTCATAAGTTAACTGTTGTTATTCGAATCGATTTCTCCGTTTTTGATGTAATTTTATTATTGAAAATAAATTTTTATTTATAATTTTTTTAGTAGCTTAATCACTGAATTTATTGTTTAATTTAAATACGTTTTGGAGATAGGAATCCTTGATTAAAGGTATTTTTATTAAGTTTCATTTATTACGATCCTGCTCTTATCTCGAAGTGACTATTACGAGTGGATGAAATAATGTAAGTTGATATGAATCTGTGTAGGTGTATCATAGTTGATTTAATGTGGGATAGTGAGATTAATTTTACAAAGTGGGCAAGGACTTTGATGTCTCACGACCAATTGTCCGTGTTTCTATGATCGGTACACGGAGCTATAAATAAATGGAGGAGTTAAATTTTATGTTGCCCACAATCGTTTTAAAATAAAATGTTTTTACAGATAATTAATTTCATTCGCATTGTATGTCAATCTCATCAATAGCTTAGCAAAGAAGCAACCTAAATTAAAAACGCAAAAATAATTTACAACTGGAACTAGTTCTGTTATTATTGTTAAATACAAATATTTATATTCGTAAAAAAAAAATGTGTGCCGTAAGTTTTCATTTATTTATTAACATGCGTAATAACTGAATAGTTTATTAACAAAAAAGTACAGAACACCAATTCATAATTAATCGCAAAATATTCGAAAATATCCGTATTCTGATAGTGAATTGCCCCATCTCTCTTTTAAGCATCCTTGTTGCACGTTGAAAGGTACTGACGGAAGAATAATGTCAACTTCTCGCCTCGAAGATACAACCTAAGAAACACCCGCTTTGTTTTTATTCCTTTTTGATACTATAAAGGAATGCATTCTTTATAGTTTTGATTTTGTCCCGTTATTCGATGATACGAAGGATATTAATTTATTGAAAGTTTTATTACAAATGTTGATACGTTTTTATAAATAGTCGTAAAAGAAAATAATGATCTTATGTTTGATGTATCAAAACGGATTAGCTTTTGTAGAGGCCGAAATGTTAGGATTAGAAAATGCATTTGAAATGTGGTGGGAACTTGGATTAAGTAAAGAATTAGGGTTAAGTTAAATTTATATTAAACATTATTTTAAAAATAATTTATCTTAAACTTCTATAAACCTGATGCAAACTGTGCGATTTCAATTATAATTTTAAACTAAAGAACTCTTTCATGAAAATGGTTAAAAGGACATACAAGTACATAATTCAGTTAGTGTTAAGTTATACTAAGATAACCCCATTCCAAAAACCAATAAACACGTAAAAAGAAAGCGAAATGTCGAAAACCCCATACGATATATCACTCATAGATTCTAAATCAAATTAAACCTCTCCAATGTACGACTAAAATGCCAAGAAAAGACAGATGGGCTCTAGTTATAACTTAACAAGGTGGCTGCAACGATTCATCAAGACCTTGTCAATTACTACTGGCATACGATCATCTTGACACTGTCAATTTAATTAAAATTTATTTGACATTAAACCACGGTGGCCATATTTGGAATTTAGAACTTGAATTTCGAACATGTTAGTTTTCGAAAGTTGAATTCTAGAAGTGCCATGTTTATCTACGTATGATTGATTGACTGTGATAATATTGGTGGATGTGTAATGAGAGTATTGATATGAGGAAAATTGTTATCAGATTTAGATAACGTTGTATTATCGAGCATGTTACTGTTCAGGGAACTTCCACTGGTAAACTTTGATAATATATTTTTTGAGATACCAGATGTAATTTCCTTACCTACTACTTCTACAGAAGACAACACGTTTTAGTCTCAGAACAGCATTTACAACACGTTTTAGTTTTATTGCAAGCGCAATACGGATACATTGGTTGCATATAAGTAAATAGTATGTTACGTATGAATTACTCTCTAGTTACGTCTAAAGCGTTGAAGAAAATCGTTTTATGAGAATCTATTCAAACAAAGTGTTCATGCTTTATAATCTACCAATAAAACCTCTCATAACTTACACACAAACCGTGTGGCCAGACATAGTTACCAACAATTAATTTAATAACCACAATATTTTCTATTACGGACACGTTATTCTGACACTTCCATAATCTATATAACGTAATATTATGGCAGTTTCAACACACTTACTTATTTCGTTCATAACCATATCTTCGTCTAATAAACGAATGGACCAATGTTCGTAGTTACTGATATTTATAGCCGTAAAATCATCTCACGGTTTGTTAATTTAAATTAAAAGCCGCGTAATTATAATGTTCGTGGTTCAGTTCGATTTTCTTGTCGCTCAATGTATGATTTAAATGCCGGTGTGAAATTTGATGTAGTAGCGTAATATGCAAGACAGAACAATCAGGGTGTAGAGGAATTTAACGTTAATGGAATATTTCGTACTTTCTTCTGTAACATTCGCAAATCTGAACAAACATACTTAAATTAAACCTCATAATGTTTACTCCGTTTTGCTTCACTCAGACAGCTAGACAACGCTAATTGTTTCTTTGCTTTTCACCATTTAGTCTTAGCTAATTCAGTGCTAACATCGTCACCTACGACAGCCATATTTCCTGCTTCAAAAGTTTTTCTCCACACCATAATTAACTAAATCATAGCAGCAACACTGGTTAAAGAAGAACAATACCTTCACTCCTGATCATTGAACCTTACATATTGACTTAGGACGCCTCGCACCTGTTTCAACGTAGCCATCACAACCAATTTTCTAATTTGTTGAACAAAGTCGTTTTGTTACACAGCGGGCCATGCAGTCGTATCTTCAACCGCATTGAGCCGCATATTTTCCGCTACTATTTCGTTAAGCCTCTGACCCGTTTACAGGGCTCAAGTTTCATATCTAAATTTAAGATCTAAGCTAAAGTTTTTATCGTATTGGGCGATCTAGGCTTTACATAACAACTTCAAGTTCAGGCCGATGTTTATCGAAACAGTCGGTACTTTGAGGTCGTGTGAATATTTCTTTATAGGCGTTTTAAAATTTTATGCCAAGTATGAATATTAAAAATTTTGAATTACAACCTAGATTGTGGATACATAGTTATGATTGTGGGTTTATGTGGGCTGTGTATACTATTCAGTATATTTCGTGCTGGTTCATGAATTCTTGGAATCACTTAGTAAGTAAACGTTTGTGTTTTAAACGTTGCCTTGAGGCATGGGATTATTTTAAAAAAAAGCCTCTGTGTCGCTCTCTTTTCAGCAACGTGAAGCGTATCTGAATAATTTTCCTCCAGAAACACGTAAATCAGTAATCAAAATCTACATCCGGCGAGTTGCCGCCAAACATTTAAGCCTATTTAGTTTAAATAAAAAACCGGTCAAGTGCGAGTCCGAGGGTTTCATAGAAACTTGCGACATGAATAGCTACATCTTTGGGCTGCATAGACTTTCAGAGCTACAAAGGACCACAGACTTGAGTACATGATTTTGATTTCTATGGGATCTTGACAGACAAACGAACAAGAAAGCGATCCTATAAGGGTTCCGTTTTTTCTTTTTGAGGTACGGAACCTTTAAAAATAACAGTAGTAATGACGGTATGATGGTTTCGCCCCTCTTCCTCAGCCTAGATCGTTATATCCCTCTCGCACTATCAAGAAGGTTGTTATGGTGAACTACACTATCGCTGGTACTATGAAAAGTACTTATAAAACAATCATAATTTTGTTTAATATTCAATTTTCACATTGAAATTTGTTTTCACCTTCTATAAGTCATCATGTGCGTAGCGTTTACCCAACCATGTTGGGGTCGCTCTTAGTCTAATCGAATAGCAAGTGAATACTAGTATTTTACAAGGATCAACTACCTGTAATACAGACGCCAAAGGCAACATTCATATCGAAAACTACAAACTAAATTAAATGTCGCACTATCTAATCCACGCTCAAGGGTGACTAAGCTTCTATAAAATCGCCATTTTAATTCGATTCAATACTATCTGCGATTTAAATGAAACCTTACATTAGCATTTTGTAGTATGAGACATACACTTGCCATCCTTTCGCATTTAAATAGTTATCAGCATTAATTACATTAAAGTAAGGAAAGAAATAAATGAAAAAATAACTTTATATCTTATTTGACGTTGTGAAACTACTGAGTACCAATTAGCAAGAATACATGCCAGTGTTGTTTGGTATTTGTAAGGCGAATGTCACATTGTATCGCCTTTTTTACGGCGAGCTTTATTGCTTGTATGATGTGTCGGAAATTGAGTTTCCAGCGGTTGTTTCAAACAGTTGTTTGTATTAAATTTAATGCCATATCACGTACCTTTATATTGGTGGTGATTAATCGCTAAAAAGGCTTGCATTTAACCATCGTATAATGACTAACTAAGCTAACTTTAATTGTACTACTACTAAGAGTGGGTATGGAAGGTTGTGTACTTTTTTTAGTTGCGGATGGGAAATTATCAAATAACTTCTCCAGGTCTAGGCGGAGCGGGGAGGAGTGTCAGATTTGTACTAACTAAAACCCAACCATGTTCCTTCCATCGCCCTTTATGTTCCGGGGCCGCGGTATCTCTTTCGAACAACCTCCAACCGCGGCAGGCGGTGGCCCTGGCAAGCCCTTCAGCTTTGCTGACATCTCTTTGAGGCGCGCGACTTGCGCGGTACACTCACGCGCCGTCGACACGGCGGGTTGTGTAACTTTCAGTTCAATATAGACACTGGTGTGTCATCTGGTTGGCTGACTATCGTGGTACCTGTTTATGAATGTGGTGGCAATGAAGCCTCGCTAAAAAATAATGACGGGCTTACAGAAAAAATCACAACTCTTTTTATGTGGCCTTATTGAGAACTCACATAATATAATTTTCAAAATTAAAGACGTTCGTTATTTATAAAGTCTTGCATTAAAAATTTATAGAAACAGAAATACTGCAATCCATTTTAATGTCTCAATAAACCAACACCGCATTCCTTCTACGAATCAAAGATCATTGCGGCAAAAAGAACATTGGTAGTCAATTTGTAATCGGCATGTCGTCGGCAAGCAAAAGTGTCGCTTTTAATGATAATAAAATACTTGGTTTATACTTCTGGATTTAAAGTTACAATTAAAGTTATCACGGGTTTATAAATGTTTACAAGATTAAACAATTTTTATAATACAAAAAAAAGAAAAATATCTTGTAGCAATAACGTGGAATCTGATCTGTTTAAGCTTTATACACACTATAAACTTTTTGCGATGTTCAGCTTTTTTATAATGCTGCCTCTATGTCTGAGTGTCGCATTTACTATTGTAGCTTTATTTTGCTGATTTTGCGCGAAATTCAATTATCTTGTAGCAGTTGTTTTGTAATGTAATTTACATTTTTATTAAAGTTGTTAAGATGGTTTAGATGAATTGATATCAAAATAATTTTATTGTCTAGCATATCTATTTCACTTTGTACATTGCTTCTTAAAAAAATAGTAATGTTAAATGACTTCTTACAATCAGATAACGTACCTAAGGAAACGTTTATTTGATGGTTCTGATGTTATTACATAGTTTTCACACAAAAAAGTTACAGCAACGTACAATACGAGTGTGCAGACGTCCTTAAACTTTATGATATTTGCACTACTGTTTCGTACTAATTACTTTTTATGAGTTATAAAAATTAAGCAATTCATATTTTCCGTATATTGAGACCATTTACCATTTTTGGATTTACGTCATATTGACTCAAGAGAGCAATAATGAATTACTGTAAATTATGTAAAATTGATAATCGTTAAGGTGAAGGAAAATGTCAGATGTTTACCGCGGAAATTTTGCGTCTGGAAGTATCTTATCCCGTGTGTGTGGAAATAAAGAAAAAAAAAACTAAATACTGTATTAGAAAATATTAACCAGATGATTATTTTTCTGCAAAATGAACTTGCTAGACTTGTCCATTTATTACAATTTCACTTTTTCTACACTCGTTACATATATCAGAATATCCTATCATATCTTAAACACCGCTCTAATATTTATTAGAAGGCGTAGCAAACGGTCAATTAAATCGGACATAACGCGAATCAAATGAATGCTAAAGACTTGGCGCTAATTGATAACACGCCCTGTCTCTGATTTAAAGACATTTTGTAACATGAACAGAGAAAGTTTATTGGAGACTAGACTAATTCGTTCCATTGATATTATTGTGCAATTATTTTAAGTATTTGAGGGATTGGTTCGATTTATATGGATTGCATTCCTTTCGTGTGTTGAAACGAATGGGAAATTTAAAGAAAAACAAATATTTTCTGCTTGGATTAGCATTGTATTTATCTAGGAAACTTCCTATTCAAATGTATTAAGAATGCGATGGCTGTCATATCACTGTTCTTCTTTACGTCGATTGTGACATTTCTGACAGTTATGGTCAAATAATACAATGAAAAGTGCCGGAAAAGATTTGATTTTTATTGTTTTACAATAAAATATTAATTGAAAATTATTCAAATTCCGTGCATCATAAAATTTATAGTTAGAAAGTTTTGAAGTTAATCAATCGCGAAGTTTCTCTGCCATTGGCATGCGTTTGAGCACTTTAAGTTGAAAAAGAACATCTTTCCATTAAAAGCGTATTAGCACAGTGGGCAGCTGGCGGCCGAACAAATGGTTGACTTAATGAAGAAACATGAGCCGCGATTACGGTAGCGTATAAAATAATACATTATTTTAATCAAACCGTTCTGGGCACTCGATTGTCTATAGGGCCATTAGTTTGCAACAAGTTCCTGGACAATCCAGACGTTGCAACAGGTTCGATGTGAAACATAATTGATTCTGTAATAAAATCCAATATAGACGCAATTGTAGGCTGTATCGTAAACCATGAAGACAAAGTTGTTAAACACGAGAAGAATAATCTAACACCAGAACGAATATTCGAGACAAAAATCGATAAAACAACTTGTGACCGTGTCAAACAACACTAAACCAATAATCGGGAGAATTACACGATCTCTAATAGATCGTATTTCAAAACAAATATTGATGAAGATCAAACAATTTGTTTGGAAACAAAACACGAGCAGACGTACGAGAACAATGCGGAAGTGAGCAATCAAAATCAATCCGTTAATGATCACGAACTAAATAAATGATTATGAAATGAATATTTAGCTCACTGGCTAACTGATCCCGAACTATCACTATTTGATAGACAACTCTCATTAGCATTGTTTATTTTCCTTTCAATCCATGTTATAGGTGCACTGTCTCGCTTTATTTTTCTTATGTCCATTATCCTTTTAGAAGCCCATAGTGAGAATTCTAAAGCGGTAAGTCAAGATGTTATGATAAACATTACTTTCACAATAAATCATGTTTATATTTTTCGCGAAACATTTTATGGTTACAGAAGCTATAAAGACATCGGTGGGTATGTTAAATAAGTCTGAATTTAAAGTAAAATATTCTTTACCTTTTTGTTGTTGTAAGGAGATATTGAGACGTAAAGATCGAGTAGAGGTAAGACAACTTTATCCTAAGAGCCGTATTTTTCTGTCTTTAACATGAGAGGATTACGACATGAGCAGTTAGCCTTAGGCTCGCTTTAGAGATGTGTTTATCTGTCTGTCCACATTACATGTCCTAATAAGACAATATACTAATTTCCAGTCATTACTCAATAAAATGTTGTATGTTTGGTTAGATTTATAGGCTTTTAAATGAATTGGTACTAACAGCTTCTGTCCCATTGAATTCCAAGGTTCATAATTATGCAATGGTTTTTGTTGTTGCTGGATATTTTTGTGAGTCTTTGCTAATCTTAACACAGTAGTTAAATAATAGCATTTGCAGACAGGGAAAAGGATAATTAAAATAGTCAGTGAGTGAACTTTACAGCATTATTATAGCCTCACTTGTTTTTTTAACATCCACAAAAGTCGTCAACTGTCTTCGCTAATAATGTAGTAAAGGAACTTTTCAAACAATCGGAAGTCTTTACCGTCTCCATTGATATTTACATTGTACCTGACAATAGTTGCGTTTTCTGTGTCCAGTATAACTATGTCCATGACACGAATAGCGCTACTGACAATAGGGGTTTGTCCGTCGGTATGTGAAGCACCAATGTGCTGTTAAGATGGCCCTGTTAATGTTTGTAGGAAATTAACACTGCTTTTGCGAACCTCCATTATTCTTTATGTCTTCATTTTAACTCCCTAAAGATTTGACGGCTGTTTTACATATCGCTCTGCCTTTCGGAAGAATTTTATGAGTCAGTTCTCGGAGTATTTTAAAGCTTTTGTGCTTCACTTTCATAAGTAGAAAATTGGCAGTTATGCGCTTTTGTGTTATTCTTTGAAACATGTATGAGGAGTGTATTATTTCTCATTATGTCTTCTTTGTTCAAAACATTTGCTTCGCAGCTTTTGTCGGAATGTTATAAATCTGAAAGTGCATCGCTGTAACCTTAATCTCATGAATTCAATGAGAACAGAGACAGTAGTTCGGCGCCACTTATCATTTAATCTTATTCTCTTTTAGTTTTCATTGTTCGGAATTTATTAATACTTGATTTTTTTTTCTGATTTTAACAATATGTATAACAGTAATAATGCTACTATAAATTTAAAATTGCCGACGTTTTTCTTCTCTTTACATATTTTTTTATTTCTATGCTTCGTTAGTGCCAGATCAACGCTACTGCAAAAACCGCCATTACCGTACAAACGATAGATTAATAATGTACCATCCCCTCGTAACTTAACTACTAGTTGGACGTGATGAAGCCTAATGATATAGTTGACAAAAGTAGCGTCCTTATCAAAATGAAATCTTAATTGATCCGACTATGAATTCATAAAACAATTTTAATTTGTCATGTTTTGCATAAAACGCATTGGAAATAAATTGTTCACGTTGAGAGTGGACATCGTGAGATGACGTGGGAGGGGGAGCTGTCTGATGCGACAGCGCAACAAAATGTCACTTGGCAACTTGTTGAACAATATTTATTCAATACCGACTTGAAAGATGGACACTCGAAACTCTTGTGCAGGAAATGGTTAATGACATTCAGTTCTTAGATACACAATCATGGAGTATGTTAATGTTTCCTCAGTGCGCTACGCCGTACGCGCTCGTCTCGGCTCGGTCACGGTGATCAATTAATTGAATAAAAAAGTTTGACAAATTATGGCAGTCAGTTCGGCGGTCTCTTAAAGAGACATGGTGAATGCGCAAGCGGCAAAAAAGCTTGATACAGTTGAAAGTGTGATTGATGGACGAGACGGCCGCACACTTGCCAAGGACGCCGTAATTGAATTATGATACCAAAGTTATTTCATACTTAGGTTTTGTAAATTTTTTCATGTGCCGGCGGCATAAAGTTCAAAGTGCGGTTCGTTAGGTGCATTCTTTGTTTGTCCGACGCACGTCGGAAGTTCAAGTAAACCGGGCAGTGGCGGGATTCCATTTGATCATTAATTTGCCTCGCATCAGCTGCACAGAAGTGGTTGCGCGATATGCAAAACAATCGAGATACAGCGGAGAGCGACTCGAGAATCTTTGTCATTGGGTGTGTGACACACAGAGGACGGCTCGGTGATTGCGCAGTAACGTATTCAAAAACGAATATTGAATGAAAAAAAACCTTAGCAATGTTCGAGCGTACTGATGGTCGATAGCCATTCATACAAATATCATTAGCAAGATGCATGTTGAATTAATTCCAAACAACTTTGTGAGCACAATAAGTGTTCGCTGACCGTTAGTTGAATGTGTGCGTCGAACATAAAGAACATAGGCGTATAGTTGTCAACTCGATGTTAAATTTCCCTTGTTTAACGATTACACTGCTGTGTTTTTATCATTGTGTACATACCGTAACATGCTAATTATGAACAAAGTCTGTGACACCAATGTGTGTTTGGCTTCACGTAATTAATTACATACTATTGGTACAAACATTCGATGACATTTATTTAAGTACGTTAGGAATTTTGTATTTCGAACGCAATAGTTAACGAATGACTTGTGAGCGCACACGCCTTTGGATCGACTGTTAATTGAATTTCCTTTTACGTTATAACTGTTAAATTTGTTGGAACAAAACGTTTATGGGGTGTCAATACCGTTTCTATTATTTGATTTTATAATTGAATGCATTTGATTAAAATTCTGTTTGAACCGGGAGCCTTCAGCTTACTGTTAACACAATTTTAGTTTTATTGCTAACATTAATTATTATTTACTCAATGCAGTCAGCATGGATTGCCGGCAGAAGTGTACATTTAACTAGTAATTTCAGATTTCTAAGTATTAATACCATTTTTTTTAAATTGATTATTATTAGCAGTTTTTTTTAATATGTAGTAAAAAATGACCCCAGTGTGTTCACAGCCTGTGATAATTCGCGGCGGTGTTCAAAGCATCGATATACCGGTGCGATATCTCCGAAGACGACGGCGCCCCCGTGCGGCGTAACTTAGTACTACACATGTTAATTTCGTGCTGATTACTGAGTAATGTGACAGGTGGCTATGTTACTTAAGGTAATTAGTAATCAAGGAGAGTAGGTGTTTTTTTTTGTTCTGTGCCATTATCACTGTACATGAATTAAAATAATATACTTAAATATAAACAAAAAAACATGAATAGGTAACAATAAATAGATAGGTTTAGATTTTTTTTAGATAAGAACCACTATCTAAAATAGTCGTTTTTGTTTAACAATTTTGAAGAAGAAACAGTTATCAAATCTTTATAACACAAGAAAGTGTTTTCAAATCGGGTTAAGTCCTCGACTCTTGTACTAAGGGCGAGTTACAAGTGCCCGTGCTTTTTTCCACACATACATAATTTTGCATTTACTACTTATCGCGAGTATCGCGACCTTATGGATTAGTTATTTAAGTCGACTGTTAATACTCTGTAATCGTCTTGAAGCTTATCTGGATAAAGTCAATAAGTTGGTCAAAACTAGACAAAAAGGTCCTCTTACCCCGAAACATATGAAACTTGTATCACAAACATACGAACAGCAATGCTTAAATTACTGATAGTAGTAACTGACGGATACCAGCGTCGTCTTTATCTAGATTATCTTGGCATGCATATTCATAGACATACTTAGGATCTGCTTTATCGAAGAACCGACTAGTAAGAAGCAGGTTGCACTATAAGTAGTGTTGAGGTACTGGCAAACGAGAAAAAAAAGTTAAAAAAAAGCTCTTCACAAAAGTTGTACACCAAAATATTATTTTCCTTAGGCACCTACTGTTTAGAAAGGATGTAGTTAACACACATTTTGCAGTAATTTGACGCCGTTTTACCAACCGGGACCTTATGAGGTTATTGGAGACCTCAAACTTAACGTATGGAACAGCTGTTGTAATTAATTTTAAATTACAAAATCGCATGCTGTAAGTTGAAGAGAATTCTTAAATTTCATGACAATAGTCACCCCATAGATTTAGCTGATGTGTCATGTATCAAAATATTGTCGCGCATAGTGGTTTACCGAATCTTATATTAAAATCCTTACTAATACTATAAAACCGAAAATGAGTTTGTTTGTTTGTTACGTCTTCACGCCTAAATGGCTTAACCGATTTTGATAAATTTTGGTACAGAGATTGTTGCGACTCTGGAGACGGAAATAGGCTATTTTTGTTAAAGTGAGAAATGAGGAAGAAGGAGTGAAGAAAAGAGAAAACTAAGCTTTGCTATAACAATACAAGGTGCAAGGGGTAATAGTTATTTGTTATACAAGAGTGCAAAGTTGCTTTTTAACTGCGTGTTCAATTTTGATGACCGAGCAAGCGAAGGATTCTAAAATTGAATCACGAGCGCAGCGAGTAATTCAAAATTAGAATCCTGAGCGTTAGCGAGGGAATCAAAAGAGCACAAGGTGAAAAATCTTTGCACTCGAGTGCAACACGTAACTTTTCATTCCACCTCAGCGAGGAAATGACTAAATGCAAAAAAAAAACGTTTACAATCACAAGATAGGTACACTTTTATTTCAGTTTAGGTATTAATTACTACATTATGACAGGTAAGTATTGCAGAATAATCTTTAAATTATAACAAAATACCTAATAGTAAGGTATAATTAAGAAAATTTTAAAGTAACGTTGCTAAAGTTATTTAAATTGAGTGTAATATTTTTGTTTGGTACTGTAATATTGGTGTTAGTCACTTGTGTACTGTTTTTCGGTAAACTATCTGTCATATTTAATAGTTGTACCGATTCATCGGATTCCCTTGGCGTGAATATTGGAGAGAGAGGGAGATGGTGTGATCGTGTTGAACATATCGTACTGTTTTAAATACTTCTCGCGTGATTGTTGAGGGAGAAAGCTCATTTGCGCATATTTAACAGTTTCAGTCAATTCTGTTAGCGTCAAACAAACTTCCTCGTCGCTAGAATCACTCATTTTAGTTTTTTAACTTGTTTTCAAGTTTCTTGTTTTTAATATAAGGTTTAACAATGACGTGGAAAAATGCCGCGTAAAGAACCGCGTACAAAGCAAATTGAAAAAACACCAAGAAGGTTCCGAGTCTGAGTTTTTAACAAATTAAAAAAAAGTTGTATGATATATTCGGCACCAAAGAGGTAGCAGTAAATCGGTTTAATGTTTTTTTTAATTCACAAACTTAGTGCACACGATGTTCTAAATTCAATTTACTTTATCCTCTAGAGAATAAAAACGGCTTTTCCACTCAGATATTGAAGATTAAAAATACTCTTTCCGAGATGGTGGGATGAAAAAACTATTGGTAGCAGGTACCTGGAAATCAAGGAAAAGGGAAGTGTGGTTTTCTAAATTTAACGCAAGCGAAGCCGCGGGCAAAAGCACGTATGTTTATAAAACTATACTTCACGTCAAAAAGTTCGACCACGACGCTCTCAGCTGATGTCCCCAAGAGACTGGCCGCGTTGGCAGTGGCACGCTGTAGGGCAAAGCTTAGCCTCTACTCAAGGTAAAAGTCAGCCCGTGTTTCACAGGAAATGTCAACAAAACTTTTTGAAATTTACATAAAACGAGCTATGTTTGAATAGGTGTCAATCTCAACTGACAATATTTGAAGCAAAATTAAAAATGATGTTAGGGTTGCGTACCTCAAAAGGAAAAAGCGAAACCCTTATGTCCCCCACTATGTTGTCCGTCCGTTTATTTGTCTGTCCTAGACCCTTTATCTTTGGAACGCGTGGAAGTATCGAGTTGAATTTAAAACCTTATATTCAAGTCTGTGGTCCTGTTGAATTTAAATAAACCCTTTTAGTCGAAGCAGTCAAAAAATATGGCCGTTTATGTCTTGTACGAAACCTTCGGTGTATCTGGCTCGCTCTTGACCAGATTTTTCTCGAAAGATAATTTTTTTAAATTAAGTTGTCAAAGAAAATAGATACACATGTTCCTTTTGAACTCAGACTATTATTTTATATAGAACAAGCTTCTTTCCACAACACCAGAGTGTCATTCGTTTTTAACTTGTCACATCGTTCGAACTCGACTCCCTACCGACAATAAATATTAATAATCGTAATAAAAAAAGAAACAAATCGTTAACCTATCGTGTTTATGTACATATGCAACGTTTTTTCACTCAAATTTATTACGTGTACGTTGCGTTTAATATTCCTTTCGCGTGTTAAACTACAAATTGATATCAGTTCTAAATCGACAATGTATAGTGTTTTGGGAATACTAAGACGAACACACCAGTTGCGGTCGTAATATGAATACAAATAAGACTTTTATTTGTAAGAATTGTACATTTATAATTGAGGTCGGTAGACATGTGATTTACCTTTAAATTGTTCTATTGCTTATTGCATACAAATATTTCTTGTGTGAGTTAGATGATGGACAATTTTAATGTCCCTTGGAAGGATTTAACAATGAGGATGTGAGTCATAAAAAAACCTCTGCGTCAATTCTAATTTTTCCTGCAGTAGTTTCTCTGGAAAATTCTGGTGTTTGTATAAGTATACTTTTTATACGCGAGTTGAATCTGTCTCCAGTTTCTGTTGCTCGATCAATGATCTCATAAAAATGTTGTTATAAAATCTACACTGTTCTTTTTACAGAGGTATCTTTGATGACATTTCTAAACGGATTTTCCACAAATAAAACAAGTGTCTGAAAAAGGTAAAACATGGTGCCAATAAAAAGTCAAGTCCGCGTTCATCTGTCAAGTTGAAGCCATAAAATTAAAACACACCTTCTAATTAATGATGCTGGAAACTGTTGCTAAGTCTACAGTAGCACAATGGACAAAACAACGTCACAATAAAAAGAATGCCATAAAACTACTATAATTGACCGAAACGATCTAAAATTATAATATATTGATTGTATATTCGCCAATTTACATGTCATTTTGTCCATTTAAATTTAATTGTGTGCTGTTTTTGCTTATCCATTTCCAAAGCTACGTGCGAATCGAAGATGTCGTAAAAGTTTGTTATTTTTTTGTGAAACAAATAATAATTGCACAGCTTGATTGGACAGTTGATTTAAATATTAATAATTCAATAACTTATAAATATTGTTATAAACGTGTTCATGACGTGTTTTCTATTGCTATCGTGCAACACGCTCTCGTAAAACCATTTATATTTTATTGGAGAGCTTTTATATCTCTTGGTCTTTTTTAAACTTTAGTCTATTCTGTGTTTCGTTTTTTAGTACTAAAACAATTTTTGACAATATTAAATTATTATAAGATGACAAAAACAGGAATTTTCGCATTCCAAACATGAAACAATAAAACGATAATGAAAATTCCATAAAACCTGCTTATGTCTCCTACTAGTTTCTCAATTAACATAAATGTACAATAAATTATTGTTTCGACAAATAGTTATTAGTACCTATATAGCCGGTATCAGGCGTAGCATCTCCGGAATTAGCAGTAATATGTCAAATAAAATATAATTAATTACCCACACCTTTGTTTTTCACATAATTAACAATTTAAATTAGGTAGAATTGGTGCGACTATTATGTCCGTATGTCCTGGTTATCGAATTCGAAATTAAGTTTCTTTGGGTCAGATGTTTTGTGTTAGACCTTATCAACACACTTCCCTATAGTATTACTAAAATAAATACATAAAAATCAAAAGACTAGTTATAATTGTTTAAGTTGACAGCCGAAGTTCACTACAAAAAAAATCATATAAAAAAATATATTTCATTAGGAAAAACTATCATATTTTCCACTTAACATAAGCATAATATCAAGATTTCTGGACAAAGATATATTCAGATATCAAAGTCGCTATATTTTTGGTTGTGAAAAGATGATATATTGCTGATATGCTGTTACACATTTGTTCCATTTCCACAAAGCCATATGGAAATATGCGAATATTTGTGTTAGTTTTCCTTGAGAAAACGGCATGGGCGCAAGAATACCGTGGAAAGTCTTCTAAATAATACTTTCACTATGCACAATGAGTTTTAAACATAGAACTGTGTTAATGGCAAACTGTGAAACAAACATGGCCGTATACTCGAATAAAAAAAATAGAAAAGGACCAAGAAAATTCGCTTGGCTTACTAAGTAATATGTTATATCTGTAGATACTTACAAAATGCTTTTGCAGTAATTAAACAAATATTGGTAATACTACTTACATATTTATAATAAATTCCTGAAAACGCAGGTATCCAATTTTTTTTCTAAACCTTCTACTCTACATATTTCGCATTTATTTATAAAGGTTTTACAAATACCAATATTACTTAATACATATTTTGACAATAAATAAAAGAAAAGAATGTATATTTTCCAAAACTAGGTTGAGGCCATAGAAAGTGGAACCATTTTTCAAATGGGTAACTTACATATTTTCCTTTGTTCTCGAATACTTGATTTCGAAATTGACATTTGCATTAGTTACGATGTTGTTTCGTTTCGTTTCCGATAGTCGTAAACGTAACTCGATGGTCGTTATCGATTCAATTCGATAGCTTGATGTTACGCTTCTGTTTTTAATGTTGCACTTCGTAATATATTGGTGGCACTTCCCACGAGACACATTCTTGTTGAATCAGCGATTAACATTGTATCTTGAATTGAAAGTTTGAGGCAATGGGCTACTGATGTTACAGTTTTATTGATTTTTATATTTATGGTTTTACGGTATGTAAATTATGTTAATTCTGATGTAATTTACATGCTTGCACTCAAAGTTGTATTAAAATTAAGAAAAAACATAAAACTCGTGTGACTCCGAAATTCGTGAATCTAGATAGGAAAATGTTACATAGAAAACACCACTTAGGTCAGACTAAATTACTCCCAATTATAAGTCATTGTATTAGAGTTCAGTTTCTCTTTTTTTAAGTATGTTTTTAAGTATGTTTTTGAAAATGTGTTAAGTATCTACCTGTATAAGTTGAAGAGTTATCGAAAACAAATATATACATTTTCAGTTATGATTAAAAACTGTCGTATTTAACTCAAAGGTTGACTGGCTCACTGGGCACTATTGTTCATAACGTTTAAATAAATAAACAAAACCAAAGCTTTGCAAATTTTGTAAAGAAGTGTTTTATGAAAAAGTAAGAACATAAGATAATTTACACTCACACTAAATTACGCAAGAGAAATCAAGTTTGTATTATTTTGTCTCTTGATTTGTAGAGTACAGTTATGTTACAAGGGAAGTATTTTATTAGTATTTCTTTTTTATCTTGCTTTTATCCCATTAACGATGGTATATTGTTCGCTGATAAAAAAAAAACATATGTACATATATATTTCGAGATTGCCACACGCGCTGGTATTTCCTGTGTTTAATTTTGGTGGGTATCTGTGTCTTATTACTTTTAATTATAACAGGTTTGAATATACGTTAGCAAGTTATCGTATTTAAAAACCATTGTTTTTATCTTCTTTTGTGTAGTGATTTTTGTAAAATTCGTTACGATTATAAAAGGAATGTTAGGGGTTTTTTAGACTCAAACAAAAAATTTCCATCTAACCACAAAGTGCGTCATAGCTGGTTTTTCAATTTGTTTGGTACCGATTTAAGACTCTGATGATTACATCTATTAAAACCACTGCACGTCGAACAAATTAACCGGCAATTAAACGGCGCTTAGCTATTTAATCGAGCAAATTAACCTATACTCTCAACAGCTGTAATTGCATTGCGTACATGCGTCGAAAACGGTATTTCTTAACATATGTTCAGTTTCTTCGGTAGTTCTTCGGTAGAAATTCGAAATTAACATAGACATGGTCTTTGGAAGGTCACTGTGGTGGGAGCTGACAGTTGTATGGACAAATGCATTGGTTGGTGTCCGGCCGGTCAATTACAGGCCGAAGACGAAGCCGAAAGATGGAATAACCTAAGGATTTTTTTTCTTTTCTTCTTTATTCCACTTGTCGGCAAAGGCGACTACTCTTTCCGTTTCTCACGTCCTTCCAATTCAGAAGGAACCTCTCCAGTCCGTCCTGCCATCTTATGTACCAGTTTCATGCTGGTTTGGCCCACAGATTGTTCGACCGGAGCCGACTTGATCCACATCAGTAATATTTGTTCAGGATTATGTTTAACTGCAATAAAATGTTCATGTTGATTTTCTAAATAACTTAACTAGTGCAACTTTTCAAAAATATTATGAACACGTAGAATTTTGCTTCCTTTCATCGCGCTCTTGCGCATTCGATCAATTTCTACGTTTGCTCTATACTCTTTAATTTTGGCCAAAACTTCAGTCAGTTGTGGCCGAAACCAAAACTTTAACCGAAGATGGCCGAAAGACGCCGAAGGTTGTCGAAGCTTCCGTCGGACACTAGTATTGGTCAAGGTTCCATAATGAATATTCATAAGTCGATGGCTCCCAGAGTTGTCGATACTTACGTACTGCATAGAACACGTTGGCTGTAAACCAATGGTTTATTACCGCTAAACGTTGTAAAGCCGGGCTTTGATTTTATTGGTATCGGTATTGACATTAATAGTAAAAAGTTGAAAATACGTCGTGAATTAAGTTTTACGATTAATATTCTGGAATTAAATGTCGCCATTAAATTATAGCAGACTACTTTGTTGATAATATTAAATAACATGTTATATTTTTTCCAAAATTTTGTTGAAGACAGCAGAATGTGACAATTCATTCTCCTACCCTTGTCCCATTCTGTTAGGGGTCGGCGCAATACGTTTTCTTCTTCCATTGTGTCCTGTCAGACGTCATGGCATCATTTACTCCTTTTATCATATCTTTCCTCACACAATCCATCTTTTCCATCCATCAACATTCAGATCCATCACTCTTGTAGTCACGTGTGCTTCGTCTCTCCTCATTACTTACAAAAGAACTTTTGATGCTAATTATAATAAGTATTTTAAAAGTAAAAAAAAACATGTAAAAATATGCTCTAAACAAACCTCATTCACTAATTTACTTAAATTATGATGTAAGTAATTTATTTCCACACACGTACATTTGTATGTCTACCTTTAAAACGGTGATCACTGCAAGGCAGGTACGACCTCTCGTCAGCTTAGTATGTTAATCAAAGTTGGCGAAATCAAATATTTGTGTTTATCTTATACTATACAAGTTTTATATACCAGAGATCCGGATAAAACCGACTTGGAGACGAAAGTCCGTTTTAATGAAGAAAACTCAGCATCAACTAAATCCTCACCTGAGCGAAATCCTCCGTATGGTGGAAAAAGGTCATTTAAATTTTGTGCATTTTTCACAATTTTATAAAGATGATGATGAGAAGATGATGAAGAGCTCGTGGATAAATAATAGAAGCCGCTCAGGTTTATCTTTAATAAATAAATATCTTGGGACAACTCACACACGGCTATCTGATCCCAAGCTAAACAGAGCTTGTGTTATAGTAATCAGACAACTGATATACATACTTATATAATTTATAAATACATACATATTATAGATAAATCACACTCAGACACAGAACAAACAATCATGCTCATCACACAGCGTTTGTCTTGGGTGGGAATCGAACCCACGACCTCCGGCTCAGCAGTCAGGGCCACTAGACCAACAGGCCCGTCGTTAGGTTAAGCGGCGCTTGCCTAGGTTAGTCTGTAGATGGATGACCTGTTACATACCCATTTTTTTCCGTACCTCGGAAATCACGCTCCGCTACTGGTCCCGGCTGTGATTTGTAGATCTTTGACAGTCGTTACAGGTAGTCAGTGTGCCGAAAAGGGGGGCCTTACTAAGGGATATTGTATTACCCAGTACTAGCTGGGTTGTCGAAGTAAGATAGGCAGTCGCTCCATGTAAAATAATGGTCTCATTCTCATAGTCCGATGGGCTGGCAATCCGACACGACCGGAAAGAGATCAGGTGTAGGACCAACGGCTTGTCGTGCTTACCAAGGTACGTAGGTATATATATTATACCTCTTATCTTGCAAACTCCGGAAAGCTATTGAGAAATTTCTAAAGGAAAAACGTAATAGTCATTGACGGCACGGTTGGCGCAGTGGCTAAGTGTTCGAATGCTGCGCTACAAATATTTGTATGACCTGCAGATAGTTGTTCCCGATCTGGCTGTTTATGTATGTGAGATTAAATGTTTGTAAACGCACCCACGATACAGAAGAAATTCCTAGTGTGGGGCAAAATTTTTTTCACTTATTTCTCTTTGGCCGATCCAGAATCCGATCCCCGGACCCCGTGCTCAGCAGTCGCTATTACGACTGCGGGACCAACGGACCAGTCAACACATAGTACATTAAGAGAGGAGTCAGTAACAGCAAATAACCTCCATAAAGATTGTCAGATAACTTATAAGGGTTCATTTATAGAGAGGAATTGGTCATATCTATTCGAATGATGACGTCACTTCCGTAAGCAAGAAGGACTTATTCTTACAGAAACACAGTTTCATCACTATCTGCATAATAAAGGAAGATAAATCGTCTAGTTACCTTTGTTTATGACTCAAAAACAATATAATTATTTTTCATTTATCTCTATGTGAAATGTCACATTTTCTAAAGTATTCACGGTCATAGTCATAGCCTGGTTGACGTCAAGCAGTCTGACTAAACTGACTGTATTATTCAAGAATTTTTTCCTCTGACGAAGTAATTAAACAAGATACTGTGACATAACTTTTGAAAATTAAACATCGCCTAGATTGAGTGCATATTTCGGCTATGAGATGAAAATTCGTCATTATGTCATTTGATAACATTCCTTCTGACGTATGCGCTGATTTATGAAAGAAAATTGCGTTTATTCAGCATTATTAAAAACAAAAAACACAAGAACACCTTAATATTAAACTAAATAAAATATAATTAAATTAATTAGTTAATATATACAACCTATAAATATACACAAACTAATAATAAAAATATACTCCTGGACACGGCTCGTATTGTTAGGAGGTTTCTTTCTCTGGAGCCCTGACCACCGGTAGCTTGGACCCTGTTCCCGATACCGGTGGGCTACTATTTTTATATTTTTAAATGTTTTTTTCATGATTTTAAGAAATATTTAAAAATGTAATTTTATGTATAGAAAACAATAAATGGACGAAAATATATACAAGTAAAAAATGGAAAATTACAGGGCGTCAAAAAATTCGTCCGTACCGCCGTCAACAGGTAAAGTGCCCAGAAGGCTGGCAGCATTACCGCGTTGGATGGCAATGCTTATTTTTTGTGCAAAAAACAGGCCAGCCCTCTGGTCACGAGAAGAATCGACCAACCGCTTGGCGATTTCTCGAAAAACTACATGGGCACTCGGACCCCATGGCCCTAGTGTTTCAACCCCAAACGGCTCAAAAACATAATTACCAATCAAATTGTGATATTTGCGCCGTTTGAGGTTTTCAGCACCTGCAGCAGCAGCTCCAGCGCAACCCACCGTAAATAACTAAATAAAATAAATAATACCAAAAGGGCTTCAGCTCAGCATAATGCCACATGTACCTGACGCTGATTTTCAGCTGCTGCCTACAATTTATGATAAAAACAGTGTAGTTATGACTTTGGAATTATATTTAATATTGCTTATTAAAACGTATAACATAACATCACGCCTGTAAACTTCGAAAGGTAAAGCAGTAATTTCCATAAAATAGGGCGGCCATATTAAAATCAACTGCGCATAAATTAAGACTTGGTCTCGTAGAGCCATTAAAGATTTATATTCAGCAGTCGCGTTTCAGCCACCACGTACAATAAAAGGATATTTTTAAACATTAAATTCCATTAGCATTGTTTTCAGAACGATATTTTGTGAACGTCTACTATTTATCGCTTCATTTTCTCAGTAAATTTTCTTTAACAGTTCAAACATCATCGTCTATCTATCCTTTTCACAACCAAGTTGGGGTCGGATACAGTCTTACCGGATGCAGCTAAATACCAGTATTTTACATGGAGCGACTGAATTCTGACCTCCACAACCCGGTTTGTACTGGGTAATACGATACTCTTTGGTAAGACTGGTTGTACTTTATTCTTTTATAGTTCAAACAGATCCCATCGAAAATAAATGTTCCAAGTAATAAGGTAAAATTTTAATAAACAAGAAGCCAAACGAGGCAACTAACAACTACGTCTGACCTTCCAAGTCTGTATCGACTAACAATTATACATTGTTATTTTGTATATTCTAAATCTAGAACATAGCTTAGCAACAATCAAATCGAAACTCGCGTGACTTTGAACGTTCGTAAACGGGGTTGGGGTCACTGAATTAATCCAATTCATGAAGCCTTTCCAACGTTTTATTTCTACACAATTTGTGCCCTTTCAACACAGTGTTCTTAATTCGATAGAGTTCAGTGTGCTTTATTAATTTACATTCAGGCTTGGTCGAGATTCTGGGAATGGTTTGTAGGTATTCTAGCTACTCTGTGTTTCAGATTTGATTAGGATGTTTAAACGTAGATTGGGTTTAGTTTTGATTAAATTTGTTAGAAAATGATTAAATAGGGAAATTAATTAATATTTTCGGGGTGAAGGCAAAGTTTCTTTACTTAATTAAATTTTATGTCAGACTTTACATTTACTCTTATAGTTTTTTATGTTTTTACAAACGGTGTAATTTCACCCCTCGCTACTCTTAAGCTAAACGAACCTCAAACACACACCTCTTGACTGAAACCTGACTTGCAAAACTTTAGAAATCGGGTTAAAACCTTCTCTTACAGTTTCCCTACAAACATAAAGTAGGCAGTAACAATTTGCAAAAGAAGGGTGAAAATATCCAACATTTTTCTAAATAATTTGAAAGAGCAATGGCTGAATATAATTTAGAAATAATACTATAAAATGCCAATTATATAGTTGTTAAATGGTCAGTGACTAACAACCTGACCTATAACTGTTTTAAAGTGCATACTAAAATGAACTTAAATCGTCGCTAAATTAAGCGGCCGTAGTCCTTCGTTAAGAGACCCCCTATTTTCTATGCACCCTAACGTTGTGGCTGTCACTAATTGTTAATTCTTATTAATTATTTAAGTCGTTAAATTGCCTTTTCCTCTATAATGTGTATTGTATTTTTAAAGTTTTTTTTTTATTCTCCCAAAGGTTTTCATTTTGTTTTAATCTGTGGGTATAAAAGAAATCGTTTTGAAAATAATGCTAAGTCATCATCTACCTAGCCTTTTCCCAACTATGTTGGGGTCAGCTTCCAGTCTAACTGGATGCAGCTGAATATCAGTATTTTACATGGAGCGACTGCCTATCTGACCTCCACAACCCAGTTAGTACTGGATAATGCGATACCCCTTGGTAAGACTGATTGTCAAACTTTCGGAACACTAACTACCTGTAACGACTGTCAATGACCTACAAATGACAGCCGGGACCAACAGCTTAACGTGCTTTCCGAGGCACGGAGGAAACTCGTGTAACGGGTCACCCATCCACAGACCAACCTAAGCAAGCGCGGCTTAACCTAAAGATCGACTCGAGCGGCTGCTATTATTTAGCCACGAGCTCCTTTGAAAATAATGTTAAGTAGTAGTGACGTATCGCTATTACGTACGTATTACTTATTCCACAAATAATGTTGAAAAAAAAACTTAAACTATTTTGTTCCACGGATGGGTGCAATTTCAGACCTAAGTCCACGATCGCCTTTAATAAATCATAATCATGTCGTTAATGGATCTACCTGACTTACCTAATGATACCTACTGGATTAAACTGGTCAAAAATACCACAAAGCATAATAAAACTCCTTTGACCTTCATCAGGTCGTTAGTCCATCAAATACCAAGAAAATAAAACGATATTTCTACGTAATTTTTACTTACATTCATACTTAGTAGTCATAAAATTATATAACGTACTTAAATAGGATTCAACGAAATGATTAACTGTGAGGTACAATGTTGCAATCAGACAAAAACGACATTTACAGCTCAATTCTACGAAGTTTATCCTAGGAAATGTGGTCTTTGATTGTTATATTGTATTTTTAATCAAATTGTACTGGTAACCCAGTTTTTAAAACAAATTAAAATGTGCTGTGCTTGCAAAATGTTAACGACCTGGCTGCTACGATTTCTCTTAGCCCGGCTACGAAAAATGGTTATTGCGAAGCAAGTGTAGGTATCAACTCTTATTTGCTTTAGTTTCCACAGTTTTCACAAACTTTGGGAGATATAATATGGTGCTTTGTGTGTTCTGACATCTGCACGTTACAAGACCTGACGTTTCAGAGCCTGGAAAACTTTTCGCCATAATAATTCGCGCTTTTTTTAAATATGCAAAATTAAATGTATTTTTTTTTAATTTTTCTAAAACCTTTTTTTAATATTTTTTATTCCGTAAGAACCTTCTACAGATTATTAGAAAGCTACAAAAAAATAATCAGCCAAATCAGCAAGCCATTCTCAAGTTATGGCGTGACAACGGGAAACGGATTTCATTTTAATATATATATAGACTAGCGGCCCGGTACGTGCTTCGCTACGTATTTACAAAAAATGTGATGCAGCGCCATCTGCCGGACAAAATTGAGAATCTAAACCATTCCCAGATCCCCTTGAACACACACAAAAAATTTCATCAAAATCGGTCCAGTCGTTTGAGAGAAGTTCAGTGACATACACACTCACAGAAGAATTATATATATAAAGATATTCAAACAGTTAATTGATATTGGTCATTAAATGTCATTTAAAGTTGATATTGTACAAAGTATATATCTCTGTTATACAATAGTTGGTGTACAAACAACATCTGAATTCCACTACATTAAATATAACAGTAAATTTCAATTTATGTAAAAATGTAGAGATTTTTGTATCAAACCCCATAGATGCCTTACTTCTAAATTTAAAAGCCAACCATGTTCCTTCTTTTACCCTATATGTTTCGGAGCCACGGTATCTCTTTTGAAAAACTCGCAACCTCTGCTGGCGGTGGCTTCTGCTTCTGCTTTGCTGACATCTCCTTGAGGCCATTCGTAACATTTTGCCTAATCGAAACTTCTGAATTCGATCACTAATGATCAAGCCAAAGGGTGCCATATAAAATGGATTATATAAATATGTGTTCATATTCTTGTAGGAAAACGCAGTAAACTATTATATATATTTTGTGTTAGTATGATATCCGATTGCAATTCAATATCACAATAAATAACTACTTATGTTTTATCTGGATGACGGTTTTTTTTTCTACAACATTGTAAAGACAGGTATGAAGATGTGAAATAAAGTGTATATTAATTGCTTGGTAATAAGGCGATTAACTTGATTAAAATTTTAATGAAAAATCTATAGAAGAATTAATAAAATTGTTAATTAATCTTATTTATTCTATTTTCAAATACGTATCTAAACATAGATATTGTCATTTAACCAAATGTAAAACGAACAACACCAAGATTTTTTATCAAACAATCTTTTGAATACATAGTTATCTCATACAAAAATGCTAATTGAAGGAATCCGTGTGTTAATAACATTATCAAACAAAATTAAATTACGTATCTATATTTGTCATCTCATCAAAATACATGGGTAATAAAGCATTATGTCACGGAGTTGACATCCTCTGATACGAATTAATTATCACTCATTTGTCATTGCACACATTGATTTCGTGGGTGGCAAAACTACAATTACTATAAGGCATAAAGAAGATTGCCAAGAATTTGCGTTTTCGCAATCTAATAATTTTCTGGAGGTATTAGGGACAAGCCAGCCACACTATTCCCAATACACTGCATTTCCTGAAAACCAGAATCAGAAACAGCGGCTTTCACTAGAAAAGAGCTGCAACAATGAAGCTCGAAGAACTGTAATATAAACTACTACAATTTATCTATCTTTAATTATGCAACGAAATAATTTTAGAGGAATGAATAGCTAGCTAAATAGTTCCTAAGTCAACTTAGAAAAGTGTCAGTTTTTGTGTATATTAAAATTTCCTGAAAATAATTAATATTTACTAACACTATTAGAACATTAAGTTTGTCAATTGGAGAAAAGTTGAATATTACAAACGTGTTCGGGAATAAACCCAAAAATTGGCCAACGTATAAAACACCCCTCTTTTCTCTTTTCTAATGTCTCTACAACGTTTATATCCATTTCCACACGTCTAGACACCAGATAATTTGTATGCAGAAACTAAAATATAGCTAAGATAAACTGTATGGTCTACCACACATTGCCAAGCTATATTGGGTCAATAGCCAAAAATATTGCCTGGCTATGCCTTAAGAAAATATTTCTAGCAAACATTAAATCTTGCAAGAGATGACACACAGCATTCACAAGATTTGCATGAAAATAGAGATAAGTTTATCATTCTTTTGACATCAAAGGCTGGTAGACGTATAATTGAATAAACCTGTACTATTTGGTTGAATGGAGGTGCCAATATATGGACAATATACCTAACAGTACGTACCTTGTCACGGGTGGTCTGACCAATGGAGTGACAATGTATCGATTCAAAATTTTCCACACATACATGTTTGTTTGTTGTGTTTCGTGTGGGTGTCGTGCCCTTAACTGAAGGTTAAACTCGTCAAAGATTAAAGTTCGTGATTTTTGTTTTGATAAATATTGTACCTACTTGAATGTTGATCATGAAGTTGCCAGTTTTGAGTGTAAAGTTCGTGTGAAGTTTAAGATCTGTAATATAAATACGGAAGCTATTTTCTTAATTGTCTGTTGGCTAGACACGAATGTCGAAATATAAAAAAAAAAACTGTTCTGTAGACCAAGGTGAAGATTGCGAGATAGGCTTAATTCCTACTGATATGACTAGCACACATTCGTCCAAGATAAAATGGTTCAGAAAAACGATACGGGAGGCTGTGGTGTCCCACAAGGTTTTTTGTTTGAAAAACCTTTTGTAAACCGAAATTTATGGGGATTCATCATAACATTTAGTTACGAAATTAATTTGATCTTAATATGCCAAGGTTACATGCAGATGAAAACATTATAGGTTTTATATTTAATCTGTGCCATAAAGATAAGTCTCCACTATTTGACAAAGACATTGTTTTTTACAAGCCAACTAATAACAAAAATACATAATTATCATTATTTTATTTCAAGTTAAATATTGTAATTGTGTTTCTTTGTATTTGTGTTTTTTTGATTTTTGAAATTGTTAAGAGATGGTGACACTACAATTTGATCTTTAAATCCATTTATTTAGGTTGAATCGCTAGGGTAGACCGTGTATTTTTTTTTGTTGTTGTTTGCAATTTGCAAGTCAGTGTTCACCAAAATTCATTGCGATTTGTAATGGTGTCCACACGAAGCAATGTTTTTGAATTTACAAATGTCTTTAAATCTTTCCGAATACGTAACTGCAAACCTGGCAGAAGTTAATCTGGTCTTATGTTTATTTTATCATAAGGAAAATATAATAAAATACGAATTGTTGTTAGGCGTAAACGTTACTAAACGTATTTCCATCAATCCGTATATTCGTATAATTCAATTTCAGTTTCGCAGAATAGAAAAGAAAATAAGCAAATCCTCTATATCCATGTTAGTCCTAAGCTTAACAAATGCATGCGTTGTGGTTTCCATTAGAGATCTATATGTAATCGCCGTGGCGTGCGGTCGACTGTGCCATCCCAATAACCATATCTTCTACGTTTGATACGACGGGCCTTGAAATGTTGGCAGTATGGCAGATAAATGACTCGTTTATGGTGACTTTACAATATTAGATATTAAGTTCTGGGGTTATTTCTTTGTGTTGTGTCGCTCAGGCTATGGATCATCCTGGATATTGTTGATTGGAGTTTAGGTTCAGTGTCATGTTTTGCTTGAAGTTCTGTTGTTATTTTGTCTATCTGTTAATTATTGTGGCGTCTTTCAAGAGAGAATGGAAGATGAAATCTTGCAAGAGAAATCAGCCCGCTACGACAATGAAGCTCTACGACTTCCCGGAGAAAAATCAACTGTCTCGAATCCTGCCATGAAATAAATAAAAAAAACGTAGGAGTTGGAAAATATAGGTTATGGCACAAGAGTAGAAAGTTAATGATGATGATTTGTGCAAATGATTGGCAGTACCAATAGACACTGTAAGCTATATTTGTATGCTTCTATTATAGAACTAGAACTCATGCGATTGAGTTTTGCCTTTTCTCATTAGCTATCACTATTTGCTAACCCATGTTAACTTGAGCTGACGGATGTGATTTTTGCAGTAGTCTTATTTGGCAGCAAATTTTATTTGCATAACTACATCACGTGAGTCTCACAAACTGGCTGGAATGAAGAGGATCAATAGAATTGACATATTTGCATTGAATAAGCGGCGGCGCCTAAATCGATTCTGACATCGACTAATACGTCACCTATCCATTAATGAATAGACCACAATGTTTATGTGCATAATATTTTTAAGTAATCATGACTCAATTAGAACGTGTTAATGAATTAAATAGTTGATGACACAATTCCTTAATACCCGAGAATTTTCACATGACTGTTGACTTTACATATTTGCATAATAATTAAAAAATAAAAATCAGACACGCTGCGTACGATCATGTTAAGTCGTTGGACGTGAGGGTGCATTAATTAGTTGTTAGCTAATGTTTTCGACGAAATGTTTGTGACGATGGGAAAACAGTGGATAATACGGAAAACTTCGTGAATTGACCTCGATAAGCTTGTGCTTGGTGCGTGTATTCACGTGTACTTACTTACCGATTTGGGCGTGAGTTTAAGTGCGTTGCTATGGGCTGGTCGGGCGCCAAAACTGGAGATGGAGAGGTTCAATAAAAGTAGTATCTGTATTAAAGATGTATCTACCAGAAGATCTAGACTAAACTTAGCATTTTGAAATCTTTACCTCTTTACGAATATTATAAAGCTGAACAGTTTTTTGGTTGGACGCGCTAAGTTCAGGAAGTAGTGATTCGAATTGAGAAAAGATTTAAGTATTAGATAGTTCATTTATCGAGGTAGGCTATAGGCATTACATCACACCGTCACATACGTCACTTAGAAGATGAGCAGAGTGTAAAGCCGCTGGGCATTGCTTGTAAGTACACTCTGAAAACGCTAATAATAATGTAAAAAGGAGTAAATATGATTTTACATCTTGTTGAGAGTTGTTCAAGATTTGGAAAATGTCGCCATTTCTCTAGGCCCTCGTTAGTAAACATGATAATTACCACAATTGACATGCCGGTAGATCTTGTGTATTCTTAAATTACTTTGATGACTTTCGTTTCTAAGTACTCTTAGAAAATATTAAAAAAACGAAATCTTAATGCAGTAAAGCCTACCACGAAAATGAAAATTTTAAGATAAACCATAAAAGCCATCAACAAGAAGCAAACATTGCAATACCAAAACCAAAAGCCAAAAGTCAGAAGTCAAAGTCTCAATTGACCCACGTGCCTAGAAAACTAACCGCAGGTCCGAATTAAAATGTTAGTACTGCAAAGCGAAAAACATCTTGACCCGGTTGTATTAATTGAAAATTCAACGACTCTATTCAGTATGCAAGCACCATCTGATCTGGCGAACTTTAGCTCGTAATCGTAAAAACTGGCTATTACTACTTAGATAATTGAATTCATACTTATTTAATAAATTTTATCGAATAATAGATTTTTATCGAAGTGTTTTTGTAATTATTTAAGTGTTTTTAATTGTGGGTTCGTCGTACCTAGTTCAAAAGTATGCTATCTGTTAATCTAGGCTGTGTGCTAAATTCCATCTAAATCCGCTCAGCAGTTTTTGACAGAATGAGTAACGAACATCCAGATATCTATCCTAACAAACTTTCGTAATTATTCTTGTATGATAGGATTTTAAGGTTATTATCGTATTCATAAACCTATAGCAGTGTACTACTGCAAGCTGGCTGGGATTGCGGGTTGTTCGAAAGAAATACCGCGACCCCGGAATAAAAGGGCGAAAGAAGGAACATGGGTGGGTTTTAGTCAGTAAAAGTCAACTCCGCCAAAAGTGGGAGTTATTTGCTGATTTCCTTTGTAGCTTGCCATTTCTTAAATGCTAAAAGCATTGTTAATGAAACGACCTTTTGGCCACAACACTTTCTTCCTTTTTTTTCGAACAAAACAGTGGATATAAGGTATCTGATGAGCCAAAAACATTGGTATGATAAAACAATTTTTAATGGGGTAAAATTAATCATGAAGGTACAAAAAATTCTAAAGAACCCGTAAGTTAACGAACTTTAAAACAAATAATATGAGTATCAAGTGCTAATGTAGCAATTGGAGGGTATTTCACGTTCATATTGCGTTAACCTTAAAACTTTGCTGTTGCTTTGTCCGAGGGTTTGCCCTAGCTGATTGTCCTTTTTTTTAAATCGATGCCCCCAAACAACAAGTCTGTCATGTAGTATTAAATTAGGTGATTTTATTGTCATGACAATTTCGGCATTTATGGACTGGAATACATGTTAGTATTTTTTTCAGATTTAATGATAATGGTGAAGGTATAATTTTCTCTATTCCAGAATTAATGACCCTCATTCCTGCCACTTCTTTTGTGTTGCCCCTTATCAACATAGGTCAAAAATATTTTAAATTAAAAAGTGACAACACAACATGCACCATTGAAATAATGTTTTTTGATTTTATAATTTATTTTCAATTACCTACATTAAATTGCACATTTTTAATTATGTATGTATTATTACGAGAATCAGTGTGCTTTGTAACGGTTTTATAGTATTAGTATAACCACAAGGAAATTGATGTTTTATTATGATTACATTATTGATATCTTAACCTTACCTCAGTTTTATGATTTATGAGGATCACCTTAACCTTAGAACATCGACTTAAGGGTTACGGTCAGGCTGAGGCGCATCTTTTATGGCATATCTATTTGCACAGTGGTCTTGCAACAATGCTCAGGTATGTCGACAGCAAATAAACGTCAGCTTCGAACATTAAAATACATGGGATTTGACTTAGCACATTGTCCGCGGAATGTGATCAAACAAAACATGTTTGAGATTTTAAATATGACTTCGCGTGTCTCATTTTTGAGATAATATTAATTACTCTATCAGATTTTGAAGGACTGTCACTGGTGATCGAAGTAAACAAGGTTTGTTTGTGTAAGATTATGACTAGCCTGAATATTTTCCTCAATCAAGATTGTTTTAGCAAGTTATCCGTAGCAAGAAAAACAACTTCAACTCTCTTAAAAGTTTGTTTTAAATAAACGTTACTTATCCGAAAATGTATAATTGACCGTGGTTCTAAGATCACCAAAACATCTTGAAACTTAGACATAAAAACGCTCTGGGTAATCAATACGGCCTGGCTGACAAACATTATAAAAACTTAAGAGAAGAAAAAAAGAGTTACTTCTTAATAACTTTGCACTTCATATTCTGGCTTGGGTGGCATAACTCTGCATTTGTAAAATGTAAGTACAAGTAATTCTAGTTCCTTCTGTGGTCACTGTATGTTTTAACAGCAACTTTAAAGTTGTTGAAACTTCAACATAATTTACTGCATTTTGGACTTTTCTTTTATTATAATTAACTAGCTTTTGCCTGCGGCTTCGCTCGCGTTAATTTCGGGGTAACACAGTTCTCCTTGCGCCTTATTGATTTGTAATAGCAACGCTAAGTTTTCCTTTTTCTTCCCTCTTTCTTCCTCACATCCCACTTTTTTCAAAAAAAATATTAGCCTATTGCCGTCTCCTGGTTCCCAACTATCTCTGTACCAAAATTCATCAAAATCGGTTAAGCCATTACAGCGTGAAGAGGTAACAAACAAACAAACTCACTTTCGTTTTTTTAATATTATAGTAAGGATGCTTAGTTTAGAATGACAGTTAGTCATCGTAAGATGATTCGAGGCCCTAATAAGAGCTCATGACGTAAATTCACACAATTAGCACAGAATTAGCTCACAATAGACTTCTTTCATAGCAATCTATACAAAACCAGTTTATGGAAATCTCACATTTTACGGGTAATCTACGGTGTACGATCCGTAGTTGAGAGATCTGATTAAACTGGTTTGTATAGCATTATAAAAGCTTAAGAGAAGAAAAAAAGAGTTACTTCTTAATAACTTCGCACTTCAAATTCTGGCTTGGGTGGCATAACTCTGCATTTGTAAAATGTAAGTACCCAAATACAAGTAATTCTAGTTCCTTCTGTGGTCACTGGATATACCGAGCAATGAAAGCCTAGTGGTGTGACGTCGGACAGTCAAGTCATAGGTTTTGAGTTCAAACCAAAGGCCTCTGAGGTTCATGTGTGTATTGTATAATTATCACTTGCTTCAGTAAAGGAAACATTTCAGCAGTCGCCGCCTTTCTAGTCATATCATCTTTCACACAATCCATCCATCGTTTCTTTGGGCAACTTTACTATTATTGCTATCTCTTGTACTACATATACTTTCATCGCGATCGCGATATTCTCTCATTTCTCCGCATGATACGTCCATTCATACCATGAGATGATCAATATCCACACAACTTTTTAGTCACCGGCATTTCCAAATTAAATTACTACTACCAAAATTACAATTACATTTTTACATTCCTTACTAATATTATAAAAGCAAAAGTGAGTTTGTTTGTTTGTAACGTCTTCACGCCTAAATGGCTTAAGCGATTTTTAAGAATTTTGGTACAGAGATAGTTGGGACCCCGGAAACAGACATATGCTAGTTTAAAAAAAAAGTGAGGGAAGTGGGAGAAAGAGGGAACAAAACAACGCAGGTTGAAGTAAGCCCTAGCCCAAAGTAGCTATGCCATCGGACGAAGTCGCGGGCGGAAGCTAGTTACAAATATTTTCCCATAACTTTTTCCTTGACCTAATAACACGCAAACTGCTATAGTCATCAGCCAAGCTGCTAACGCGATTAACAAATCTTTCTAGAACAGAGCAATGTCATGACTAACTCAGTTCACGACTCCGTTCGATTAGGTTCACTGTTTTATTTTCCGTCGCAAGCTTTTATTTCTCGTTTTTTGCTGGCATGATTTGTAATAGAATTAACTGAAGTTTCAGTAGTGATTTATGTAGAGAAACCCTTACTAAAAAAAGCGAAAGTAAGTTTTGTTTGTTACGTCTTCACACCTAAATAGCCAAACCCATTTTGATGAATTTTGGTACAGAGATTGTTGGGATCCCAGAAACGGACAAGGCTAAAAAATAAATAAAAAAGGGGAAGAAAAAATGAAGAAAAGGGGAGATACAGATAGTTTTTTTTCGATCTTCACTAAGGTTAAAGTTAGCGTTAGCCCAAAGTAACTATGCCACGCGGACAAAGTCGCGGGCGGAAGTTACTCATAAATATAGAGAAGATTACTAATAGCTTTTTTTATTCTTTCTTTGTACAATATAAATAATACTGGTTGTGATTCTTTTTGTACCAATTATGCACTTATCGGTCATAATCGCTATCAAAAAGCAGTTATGACTAAATCGCTTAGGTAATGATGTATTTGGTCACCGTTTTCATTGAATTTAGTGTACAATGCACTTTTTCGGTAGGTATTGAATGTTTTCAGTGTTTATGACCGTTTGTTGAAGTTTATACGTAATACCTCACGTAATTCTCCATCTATTGTTTCCTTAGTACCTACAGTTTCATGAACATCAAACCTCAACACCGTGAAGGGTTAAACAGACACCTACTTAAATGGCATTCCCACATTTTGCCAGTTTATACGTTTTACATAGCCTATTGTCAATAACTGGGCACAAATCTATACTCAGTTTGTTCAGTGGTGTTCAGGAAAGATGTTAAAACTTTAACATGATTTACTGCATTTTGAACTTTTCCTTTATGGTCATGTATTTTTATTTGATTCGAAACACAAGTTAGTCATCGTAAGGTAATTTGAGGCCTTAATGCGCGGCAATAAGCTAACTTTAGGTATTCGCGGACGCTAGCTGCATATTAGGCATGGTCTGACACAAGTACACGACAGTATTGCATCGAAAGAATAGTCGAAAATATTACGGTGTTTGATTTTATTTGAATATCATGTCCGCCAAAATTTAGGTCATTTTGCAGTTTTTATTGAATATATAAAATAGGTCTTTTTAAACTTTTTTTTTTCGTAGTACTAGACCACTTTTGTAAACTTATTTTGTGTTACTTTTTACTTTATGTATTGGACTATACACGGTAATTTTTTTTGGCTAATGGCATGTACAGATACGGCTAATTTGCGACGAAACACTAGACGTTTTACGAAGTGTTTGCTTTGTACAGCGCCTTAATAGGAGCTCATGACGTAAATTCACACATTAGACTTCTTTCACATCAATCTATACAAAACCAGTTTATGGAAATATCACATTGTACGGGTAATCTACGGTGTACGATCCGTAGTTGAGAGAGCTGATTAAACTGGAATTGTATAGCTTGATGTGCCGTCGGGTGTACCTTTAACTTGAAAGTTCTTCGATCGTATTTTGCTTAACAAACTACTTTTGCGCCTTCTGCTTTCCTTGTAGTTATGAAAAGAAAATCCTGGAAAACTCTATAACGACGGTTAATAGCCAAGAACTCCAGATTCTACCTTTACTTTTACATATTAAAAAAAAACTATCCAACACAATACGAAAATCTCTTAAAGAGAATTCGCAATATTTCAGGTATTTTTTTATCTTACTAATACCTGCAAAACGACTTTGATGACACGGTTGGCGCAGTGGCTGAGCGATCGACTGCTGCGCTGCGTGTCGCGGGTTCGATTCCCGTACGGAACAAAAATTTGTATGACCTGCAGATAGTTGTTTCGGATCTGGTTGTTTGTGTATGTGAGTTTAAATGTTTGTAAACGCACCCACGACACAGGAAAAAAATTTGATACGATTGCTGCTTAATTTCGCCTCGTGTGTGAAAGTCTTCACGACTAACCGTCGATGAGGCATTTTTTGCATTCGTTTTCCGAAAAGCTCATCAAAACGAGATTTAGAAATAATATCGATAATATTAAAATCATAGACCTAATTAAACACAATCATAATGTCAGTTTCTTTTAATCGCCAGTCAATCTCAACAGTACTTCAAATGCAATTGAATTTGGGCACATAACAAGTTCATTGACACGTCAAATGTGTGACCACATGACAACCAATGACGTTACATTACGGTTGAGCTTCCTCTACACATATTGCGACACCTTAACCCGATGGACACCACAGTCTAAACATTCACAGCCAAGATCGATGAGTGCACTCACAGCGAAATAATTTGTTTCTACAGAATATTTTTACCCTGTGCATCGATGAGTGTGCTTTGAAGAAAGTTTATGCAATCACTCTTATCTCTAATTAAATTGATTTTATAATGTGAGCATTGAGTGGTTTTGATTAGTCAGATGTCTTTGAAAAATTCTTTAAGTTAATTCCACCAATAAGTGTCGAACATTATTGGTAAAAGGCTAAATTAGATGTAGTGGCTTATACTTTTAAATGGCATGTATAAATATGCATAAAATAATATAAATAGGTTTGATGTGTTTTCTATTTAGATTCGTTAATTTAAATATGCACGGATTAGAACTAATGGAATGCTGATGTACTTTGTGACACCTAATTCTATCCTATTCTCACTCTGATGTGAAACATTAGTTTACCGCATTCCTTCATTCTATCAAATGCAAATACTTTAATTCTATTACTTAATTTTTAAATGTAAAATGCAGTTTTTTCCTCTTATACTGTAGGACACAGAAATGCGTGCCAAAATTATGCTGTTACACTTATTACAATTAGTATACCTATCCTCCGAAATTATGGGCAATAATAACTATTTGTCTCGCAATCATGTCCCGAATAGGGAATACATATAGTACAGGAAAACAGCTTTAAAATTACCCACTATAAAGTCGATAATCTCTTTACCACTAATTATTCATAAAATGACACATTCCTTACATCACTACTTTTCATATTCGCAAACTGCTGAATGTACCAGTTTTCGTACGATGCAGATATGGGCATAAATCGTAAAGCCAGCGATATGATGGCGCCAGGAATCAATGAGTGTGTGATAACAATAATAATGATAACACGATAACTTTGAACAGCGCAGACGCCAGTATATGAAAGTATTGACGCTGATAAGTGTTGTTATGGTTTGTTTTACTCGTGTTGGGCGAGATTTAAGGGGAATTATTTATGTTTTAATCCAGGGTTTACTTGGGCTGTTCACTCCACTGATAATTTAGTATAAAACTTAATTCTTCGTGCTGAAATATTTAAAAGTATTATGATTACAAATTAACAACACTAATGCTAGATAGAGTAGTAGCTAGATCTCATACCTAGCATGTGTGTAATATATTGGTGTACCAAAATCTATCCTGCCCTCTGATAACGTCCTGCGATCACACATGCGATTAATAACTAACTTTTTTTACACATTTTTTCTTTCAAACAAAGAAACACTTACGTTTGTTATTAAAGTCATGGTTTTAAGCTTTAAGGATAAAGACAAATAAGGAAAAAGGAAAGTTAAGTAGTGTCACAAATGGAAGAAAAAGTATTCGATTCTCATAATCATTATCATATGCAAACATTATGCATTCAAATCCCCAAAATAACATTTAGTTTCGCGTCAGATTATAAACTTACTGATTTACCGGTTGGTCAAGATGTTCCGCTTTACCGACCGTCACACGTGTTGCCACTACGGAAAGGAATTGCTTAGAGAATGTGTCGAGCCTCGCAACAATACTCTCACGAAGGAAACAATTGACAAACGCAAGTGTTTCTATACGCAAGTCGCAGTCGCAAATGGCATTACCAGATATATATCGGGGCGTTAAGCTATCAAACACGGTCAAATAGATATAATCAGCAATACAAAAGCCTGGACAGTACTGAGAAAATTCTGATACTCTTAGCCTACGTCATCTCACAGGTCGGCAAAGGCTTCGGTTAAGGCCGAGGCAAGAGATACCGCGGCCCCGGAATGTAAAGAGCAATAGAAGGAACATGGGTGGGTTTTAGTCAGTACAAGTGTGACACTCCCCCCCGCTCCGGGAAAGTTATTTAATGATTTCCCACCCAAAAAAAAAATAAAGCCCCATGACTTACTATCCTCAATTCGAAAGATCCAGGGCTAATGTGGACCACTGGTTTTCGGTTTTGTCACTTCGTTCCGCTATCTTCTACGAACTGTTGCAACGCCTTCAGGTTTTGTCAAGGCTACAAAGTTTGTACTGAGAAAAATGAACGCGAAATCCTGAAACAAATTGGATGTAAGAAATATATTCCGTCCAATTTGTACTCTAGTCCTAAATTATCTTTCAAGACCGTTTCTCATAAGGTTTTCTACATGACAGCTTTTGTAATGAAAGGCAAGAATTGTAGATGTTATTTGCTGAGTTAACAAGCCTTAGGTAGGTACATCGTCCGATCTACGAATATCTCATTTATTTTCTCCCCATTTTGTGGTGTATGAAGAAAAATGTTCTTTCTTCGGACTGATTTGTGATGAGAAAAGACAGATGGATGCTGTATTTTTCTAGTATTAATATGGAATTAGCTTCCATTACAGTTTTCTTGTTATTTTCTTTTCTATTTGCAGATTTTTTTGAAAAGATTTGATGAATTTTTTCGTGATGGGACTTAGAGAAAGATATCTTTTTTATAACCAAATACATTAGAATCGATTCATACCAAACCAACAATTACTTAGAGTGAATATTTAGAATTCTTAAACATTTTCATACTAAAAAATCGGCCAAGAGCGTGTCGGGCCACGCTCAGTGTAGGGTTCCGTAGTTTCCCGTCCGTCACAATAAGTGTTCCCACTTATGAGTTTAGAGTTGGAAGAGCGTGCAACATCGCACGCTCCGCGGCAGGCGCTCCGACTTGTGACGGTTTTTAGCCCGAACACAAAGAGGAGCGCTCAAACCTCGACGACTAATTAGATTATATACTCAATCACTCATAAATAAAATTACGAATATATTTAAGTGCAACTTACTTTACTACGGTAAGTCATGAAAGCAAGGAAAATCTTAAAATCGACTTTAAAAAAAATGACGTATCTATCACAACGCTATCTATCGAACCATGTATGAACTGGTTTACCGGTTACCTTAACATTTTGATGGTGTTAAAAAAATGAATTTTAGTTTTGTTCTAAATTGCCTTAGCATGTTCTTAATAGAAGTTTTATGTAGTTATAAGATACCGCCAATGCCAAGGAGAGAACCAACCGAACAATTGGGTAATACCCGACCCAATGTAATAAGTACCTACAGCGCCATCTCTCGGGGAATTCCCCGAGAGATGGCCAATTGGGTTACTTATTAATACAAAGACGTGCAAGAAGTTTTCGATGGTAATTTTGGATTGCGAGAACCGATTTCAATAATTCTTTTTTTGTTTGAAAAAAGATACGTTCAGGATAATAAAATATGTAAATGAAGTTAAAAAAATGCTTGCATATACGATTATACTACAAACTTCGTCCAGAAATTATTTTGTAAAACTTTTTGTCTTTTTGTACAAAAACTGTTGTATCAATCAAGTTCAAAATGATTTCCATAGAAAGTTCTTATAAAGTTCTACTTTTCAAATTTTTTTCATATTTTCTAAACTTATGGTTCAAAAGTTAGAGGGGGGGGACACATTGTTTTTTACTTTTGGAGCGATTATTTCCGAAATTATTGACAATATCAAAAAATGATCTTAGTAAACCCCTATTAAATACCTTTCCAACAATATATCACACGCTAGGGTTGAAATTAAAAAAAAAATCACTTCCCACTTTACATATAGGGTGGCTACCCTAATAAAACATTTTTTTCCAATTTTTATTTTACCACTTTGTCGGCGTGATTGATATACATATTGGTACCAAATTTCAGCTTTCTAGTGCTAACGGTCACAGAGATTAAGCGAGGATGGACGGACGGACGGACTGACAGACAGACATGGCGAAACTATAAAGGTTCCTAGTTGACTACGGAACCCTAAAAACATTCAGACTTTCAGCAAATAGGAAATAGCACGTTGTATGTTTGGGTCATAAGCCAGATGTTTCAGAAGACCCATTTCGAATTGCTTTTATTAACTTTAGTGACGGAGAAAAAATATCCTATGACCTATGACCAAAAAAGCAATTGAATGAGCCAGGATGAAAACTATCCTAGGTATTCCCTATTCCCATGTCATGGTAATAAAATAGATCGATCCGAAGTCTGCGTAAGTATGGATTGTAAAACGATTTGAATCGAGAAATGAATGTCAGTTTGACTATGGTTACAGAATTGTGCATTAATTTGCACAACTTTTTTTTTCGTTTTGGAAATCATCAGACGTCTATGTCAGATTTTTACTGACTAAAACCCATTCTTATTCATTGTTTTGCTCTCTGTGTTTCGGGGCCGCGGTATCCCTTTCGAACAACTCGCAACCCCAGCAGGGAGTGGCCCTGGCAGGCCCCTCTAATTCTGTACACCTTTGCAGTTGATTTTATTTGTACTTGATTATTTTATTCTTTTTAAGAATGATTCTTCTGAACCTAACTGTACGATTCTTAATCCTCTACGTATTTCATCTATACGCTCGTTCAAAGTTTGTCGTAGTTATGTTTGTCTTCTGGCGCCTGCTCTCAGTAATTATTCGAACAAATAGATACATAGTGTCGAGACTCCTGATTTACTAATGTACCTAGTTTTAGCACTTACTCAACGCGGTGCGGATTAAACGCGAAAATCTCGTGGTTAGCACAATTTTTGGTGGTGTTAGGAGAACGGTTTTCTTTTGCTTCGAGTATCTTGGGGTTTTGGAGGAAATCGTAGCTAAATAATAATAATAGTCATCCGTGCCCAGGAAAGCATGTTATTTGTTGAGCTCGGCTGTCATTTGTAGATCTTTGATAGTCTTTACAAATAGTCAGTGCCCCAAAAGTCTGAAAACCAGTCGTAGAAAAGGGTATCGTATTACAGAATACTGGCATTTTACGTAGAGCGAGTTGTCGCTCCACGTAAAATGCCAGTATTCTGGTTGGATTGTAAACCGACCCCATATTTTGATAATTAATAAAGATATTAATGAATAATTATTAATGATAATTCTAGAAAGATGATGATTTTGATATCGTGGATTCGTTTTTATGGCTATGCAAAGTGATATTGGGTCGCATCATAATTTTTAGGTTTTGGCTCATAAAATTTTTGAATAGTCACTTTTCCATTGCCTATTTATTTGTTCAAGTGAATGCTTTTGCTCTGAACGGTACTAGCACTTACAAATTACGCCTTCATTACCCACGCGAGAAAAGCCAGACTACAAAACAAAACAACATAACATTGCAACACTCGTTCTATTTCGACCGACAACTTGCAGGAAAAGTACTAAAAGAAAGACCTGTTAGCCTCCTTCCAATTAACCTCGTTGGTCGATTAGCGGTACTAATCTAAACACATCCACTAACGTGTCGTTTACACGATGAGAGTTTCTCGATGGAGGATTATACTATATAAGGATTGACTTGACTGCTTCTCGTGGTTACAAGCGCGACTGCTGAGCTTGAAGTTTTGGAGTAGATTCCTGTGAAGGTTCAAGTGTTATTGAGGTCTTTACATCAGATATTTCTTAATAGAAGCCACGGACTCTGGATTTGTGTTGTTGGCAATAGGCTCGCCTTCTATTATGTGGGTTACACGGGGATTACAGGCATGATACCACCTTAACGGTGTTGATAAATTTGACTTGTGTTTATCGGTTCAAACGATATGTGCAGCACCTTTGTCACTTTTCAATATTCAAGACGCTAGAATAAAAAGTCTAAATTACAAGTCTAGTAAGATTCAAACTTATGTCATCATCGTATTCAAGCGCTTGGTGTTTTAGCCGAAAAACAAATGAGTGCGATTATTTGCTTCATCTTTTCGAACGGCCATGCTCGCCACTCGACTGTCGAGAAATTCTCTTCATATAAACGAGATTTTTTGGGAACTTCCCTACGTACTGCGAATAACAAGATCCTACAAACAAAATTCTCAAAATTAACAAATGGCGTCAGACAACGAATATAATTAGCAGTGACATAGTTTTTCTCGGTATTCCGATTGTCTTGAAATTAACATAAACTTAAGATAACGGAGCTTAGGTGAAATTCGTCGAACAATATCGTAAGGTTTTGACATCATCAATTTTCTAATTTGTCACGATCAGTATCTGTTTAATTTCGTGAACTCACACGATATTTATGATTAGGTATCGGAAACGGAACGTCGGCACCGAATTATATATTATCTGATAATGTTTCGCCTGCATTAACGAATTGGGACATGTTTTAGGTGATAAAACTGTTTCAAATACTATTGAAGCGTGTACCTAGTTTCTTTGAAATATGTACTTTTTGTTTATTAAAGGTGGTGCTATATTTTTTTTAAACGAACACCATTGTTCATACATAGACCGCACCTGTAAATACTTTTTGCTTCTTTAAACGGTCATTAATATAGATATTTTAAAATGCTTAAAACTAAGTGTAACAGAGTGGGTATTTTACGCTCCCTGTTAACTCAACCTCTTTTCTTTGGGATCACTGATTTTTTATATTTTAAATATTCATAATTATTTCGAATTTCATTCTGTCATTTCATCTTCAACACTCATTTTTTGGCTCACGATTAGCAGCCACACGTGCTAGTTTTTTTTTTTTTTATAAACTGTATCTATATCCTATTTTAATTTAAATGTCCTAAAATCAATTTGTGTATCAGTTATTGTGCAGTTCAGTTTGTGATATTTCACCTAACCTATTGGTATTTTAGGTAAGTAAGTAAGTATGTTCAAAGGTATGTGTTAAATAATTTTGTATTAGTCTTCATCTCTTTTGTGTTATACTGTTTCATTTTTGTTATTTCATTATTAAATGGACAATGAAATAACAAAAATGCCGCTGGGCATGGCTAGTGAACGTGTTCACTTGTACGTGTAGTGTATTGAGACAGAACAGAAAAGGCCTTTTCCTTAGGAAACATTATGAAAGATTAACAAAGTGGTTATAGACCGTATACACCACGTGTACATACAGGAAATTATAACATTTTTAATCAATGAGCAGGTGTGAGAAATAGAGAAAAAACACTAGGTAATATAAGAGAAAAAAGGAGAACAGTAAATAATCGTTGAACACGTTGTAGCAATAGTTAACATGAATAGAAAAAAAAACATGTATTATTCCTTGATAAGAATTTTTCAATATGATTGTACTTCAAGTTCTGTACAATCATATTGAAAAGTTCTTTTTATGAAAAATGTATATCTACGAAAAACTTAAAAAATATCTCATGGAGAATTCGAATAGAAATATTATATGACGATATAATAGAATAATGTGGAAATAGTTTGAATGTATGTAACAGTTTTTACGGAAGTCATTTTAAATTGACGAAACATGACACGAAATGTAAGCACTGGCTACTTACAAGATTTTATTCAATGGAAGTCAACCGATAACCGGTAAGATGTTTTAGAACATATTATCTTTATAGAATCAAAAGCCTTAGTGAGAATTCAAGACGTTAATGTTACGCTACTACAAGATACACCGAAACGTCAATATTAAAATGAAACTACCCGCTTTACATGTAACTTTTCATAATTTTGTATGGATGATAGTGAGTGCGCGTGTTGCAAATAATTCAATTATATGCTAGAGGATAATTCGTATCTTTAATAATTATCATGTCGTTACGTTAACGCCGCGATCTTCGTGCCTTTGAAAACTCTCGCACGAACGCGTGGTTCAAACGTCACATAAATACGTCGTATTGTTTTAACCAAAAATACAATTATCCTGCAGTATTTTAGTAAAATTATATACAACAAGTTCAATCAGTATCATTCCTAAAAAATATTATTTTTAAAATCATTCACATGAAAAGATTATTAATTTTAAAGTCTACGTAGTTATTAACGTTACGTAAACACCGCGCGCTCTTCTCTGGGGGCAAGGGTATCCCTATTCTTAAAAGGTAAGTAAGAGAGGATTTAACTCTTCATTACAAATGGACCTACTCTTGATCTATATTTTAACGTAAGGTCTCAAAATCAGGTTTTTTTTTCAATTGGACCATTACAGGCTTTTTAAATAAGATGCTGTTACAATCCTAGTCACAAGGCATAATAACTTGTGAAAGTACATGTAGTTTCCCATTCCAAAGCGTAGATCTCCATGGAGAATAATGGAAGAATATTATAAAAAAATAGAATGAAAAGGACAGAGATGATTATAAAACTAATCGTGATTTGGAATACTGGTCGAAATGAGGCTTTCCTTTTTTTTTTGAATAGAAACGGCTTTTAAAGTAACAATAATAGTTAGTTATTAAAAAAGTTCCAGTAAATATTACTTTTAATACTAAGCACTTAAATGTACCCACATAACGTTAGAATTTCACACATTGCGCCATCTTAGCAGTTAGTGCGTTACGATCAACAGATAAAATTGTTAAGTATGCATTATAAATGTTTCGAGCCGTCTTTAATAGTTATTTCTACCTAACTTTTACAACAGGATCTGCCCATACAGAGAATACAAGAAGAAAATAGTCTCGCTGTAGTTTTGTTGTGATTTCTTGAATAACGGACTGGCAGACAGATTTTTGGATTTACAGACATATTATTAGTCATAAAGAATTTTCATGTAGATGGACGTCTTCATTTCATCAAGTGCTGCAAGGTACATCACGTTTCTAACGACATCAAAAATATACGTTTTAATTAAAATAAAACAGGTAAAAATATTGTTTTGATTTCCATAATTAACGCATCTGAAGTATCATCGTTTGGATATGCCTATTGTGATTTCGAAATCACAAAAGGTCACCACATTTTTACATGGCTGCTTTAACATAAGTTTTTTAAACAACATTATTATACTTTTAATTCTATGACTGTTTTCTGTATTCTTTCACCGAAACTGTTCTGCCAAAAAATTGCTAAATGTTAATCAACAACACTACTTACGTCGCGAGATGGTCACCGTTGACGTGAGTCTGTGGACGGTGAGCAATGGGTAGCTCACCGTCCGACCGTATAGTGACGACAGGCTGTGTCAACAGCGCGATCGTGTTCCGCGCGGGCTTCAAAGAGATGTCAGCAAAGCAGAGGGGCACGCCAGGGCCATAGCCTGCAGGGCCTGCGGGTGATTTATAAGAGATACCCTGGCCCTGGAACGCAAAAGACAAAAAAAGGAACATGGATGGGTTTTAGTCAGTAAAAGTCTGACACATTCTTGAGCCCCACCCATATTGGGAAAACTTATTTGATGATTTCCCATCCGAAAAAAGAGCATTACTACTATTTACGTATTTATTTAGGTATTATGTAGTACAAATAAAAAAAAATAACAATACAAAAACGTGTAGGCGGCGCCTTCTTTTATTATTTATTTACATTACATACTTACGCGTTCACAAACGTTTAGCTAGCATAAAATAAAATAAGTAAATAAAACTTTATGACCCTGAGTACATGGTTGAAAATTCTATAACAAAAGAAATATTTAAATAAAATTTTCCGACGCTTGTGGCTGCGGTCTTGACCTAAGAGCTACGAAAGGTATGAACGAATCAATCGTAATTACGTCATTAATATAATATAAAAATAATGTTGCCACTCAAGAAATTAAGATTTTCCACATAGATGAGCACTAAGGAATGTCAAAGTATCCTCGTTTACGTTCCTATTAAGCAGTATTATGTTCGTTATTACAAATTAAGAATTGATTGCGATCCCTTCTATTTAGAAGGGATCGTAATCGCTCAAATATAAATTAGACGATTGAAGTCAGCAAATATGACATTAAATTTGATAAAAATTAGTCCTCAAATACAGGATGTAACTAAATTGAAATACTCCGTACTGAAGCGTGTCGAAATAATAGAAACGGAAATTAAACCAATATCAAGTATAATTTACTTTATGTAGACTTCAAAATGGCGGCGAACGTTTATTCTTAACTAGCTGTTCCCCACGGTTTCACCCACGCTGCTCAGCACCTGTTGGTCGTAGCGTGATGTTATATAGCCTATAGCCTTTCTCAAGAAATGGACTATCCAACACTAAAATAATTTTCCTATTCCAACCAGTAGTCCCTGAGATTAGCGCGTTCAAACAAACAATCAAACAAACTCTTCAGCTTTATAATATTAGTATAGATAGCCTTCCTCAAGAAATGGACTATCCAACACTAAAAGAATTTTCCAATTCCAACCAGTCATCCCTGAGATTAGCGCGTTCAAACAAACAAACAAACTCTTCAGCTTTATAATATTAGTATAGATTAGTATAGATTAATGCGAGAGTCTAAAGTAAGACGGTTTAAAAACATTTGTAAATCAAGTTTAATGTCTAAGTTGTATTTAACCACTTACTAATTGCGTTTACGTGCCGCAAAAAGTAAATGTCTTTCAGTTTGACAGTGCAACGAAATTCATTGTGTACTTTGCAACGTTGAGCAGATGATTTTCGAAACATATGAAGCAAGGGAATACGAATACCCTTCAAATCTTACTTATCACCGATACAAAGTGTGTATCGGTGATAAATTGATAAAGCCAGATTTAGCTCAAAACTATTAGCATTATAACTTCACGTTTCATTGTAATTTACATCAGCAACTTCATTTTTTTTTGTCAGATTTACCTGAAGCATAAGTTTACAGAACAGTCGGTTGTCTTGCGACGGACAATGTTTGGCGGCACTAAAACTGGAATAAGACATCACAGTACGGTCGAGCCCTTTTATCGGCGTACAGCGTTAAGTAAAGGCCTCGCTTAAGCACTCGCACTTAAGTGTCTTCACAGACCAGGTTTATTTACACAGAACATTCTGATTATAGCTTTTTGAGCGTAACTTTATTGTGCGATACGAGCATTGTACTGCAACCAGTAAATAAACACTCGTATATCGACAACGAGCAACCGCGGTTGCCATTATTATGGAGTTATTTAACCGTTTCGCCATAAGGACCCGCTTTATTATTAGTTCGACGTTAATAGTGTATTAAATTGGACATTATTCAAATTTTAAAGCGATAGTTTGTTGACTTATTATCGATGTCGATAGTTTTGACTAAGTCATGGCGTAGCGCTGCCCTTTGGTTTCGACAGCGCTGTCGAGAAAATTGGGAAATATATTGCTTATTTTTTTCATGGTCTTGGCTAATTAGTAACGATGTAAATGTCGCTTGAAAAATAAACTGTTATGGTGAAATTGTCACTGATTAAAATTTTCGATTTCTGACCATTTAATCAGTACCTCTCCTTCCATCGTCAACACTCGTCTGGAATGTAAATAAAGGAAATGAAATGTGATTTTAAAAGGTCACGATTTATTGGTCGACGATCAAGCGGTCATGTGCTGGGCGGGTCAAGGCGAGGCTGTGCAAACAATCCTCTTTACTTACATACCTTCCACAACATCCTCCACTCTAAACAAGGAAAAAAAGAAACGTTAATTTACTCGGCGATACTCGGAGACACTCGGAAGTAGTGTTGCACAATGTGACAAACCAGAGGTCAGAATTTAAATCGATTCTTACGAATGTGATATTTTTTTTTTTAAACTTATGGCAGGGGATTTTTTTTTAATTCCACGAAAAAAAGCTTAGGTAATAGTATCGAGAAATTGTATTGGGAAATACCTTTTCGTGATGTAATCGATTTTAACATAATATTATTAATTTATATGACAGTAATAAAAGCTTTTAAGAACATTAAAAGATTAAAAATGTCGCAAGCGTAGATTTTTCTGACACGCATCTATAAAAGCTATCGTTCTTTATGCGTGAGTAGTGATTTTGCGGTTTTTTTTAGCCAGTATCTACAAATATGTAACGAAAGAGAGTCCTTTGCCCAGCAGTGAGACACAATAGGCTCACTAAAAAGTTTACTTTATCATATGACATTATACTGCAGGATTTGTGCGCAGTAACCAAAATGTTTGTATGACCTACTGGTAGTTCTACTGGTAGTTTGTTCCTTTAACAAATATTTGTATGATCTACAGATAGTTGTTCCGGGTCTGGCTTTTTGTGTATGTGAGTTTAAATGTTTGTAAATGCATTCATGGTACAAGAGAATTTCCTAGTATGTGGCAAATTATTAAAAAAGAATAGGTAAGTTATTTAACCATATCCTTGATAAAACTAGATAGTCCTAGTATTTACCACTTGTTATTTTCCATACGGACAATAGGTTAGCATTGAACATTTTAAACTTCTGCAATGTCAGTATTCTGCAAACAAATAGAGGTTTTTACTATGTTAGTTAGTATGTAAAACGCAAATAAAAACATGCACAAGGTAATGTTTGTAAAAACGTGATAAACTGCAAATTAGCACAAAATTAATTTCATCTGAAAATAGTTTTTAATAGACCATACTGTACTACAAACTTCGTCTTTGATAAATATTTTTCTTACAAATGTTGGTGATCCCTGACGTTATATCAATAAAGAAGGAATATACATTTTAGTACACTCTGTAAAAGAAATAAGTTACCAGGCTCATCACAAATAGTTGATTTCTGATTTTAGTTTATTGTTCTTGTTGATTTGGATAGGAACTGTATTTTTTTTCTACTAAATAAATTAATTTTGTTCCAAAACATGTTGAGAAAATCATTTTAACTTTACCTGATAAGGTTGACCACTTATCTCCTTTGCTGACTGTACATAGCAACGAAAGACTTGCCAGTGCTTACAGTTTTGCCATAGACTATACTTAGCTTTTGTTTATTGCTAGAGTGTCGTAAATAACTACAACGACAGAACGCTGCTTTATTTTACTAGTTGTGCAGAATTACGCTTAAAATTTAGACAAATTGGAGATTGATATTAATTGCCATGATCACGCACAGTATTTGTCCGTGCGTACACGCACGGACAAATACTGTGCGTGATATCGAAAGTGTGCTTAAATATCGAAATCTCAAAAGAAATAGTGAATCTGATAAATATTTATATATTAGTGTTAATGATAGTGTGAGTTCTAGCTAACGAGAAATTGGGAACAAGCTTCTAACATTTTCACGAGTTTTTATTAAATACAAGTAGGTACTATTCGACGCATCCTTCAACACAATGTTTTGAGTAAGTAACATTTGAGTTCTTTAAAACGTGATGTTTCACTCCCGAAATCGTTTCCCAGCAATATTTTGTTGCATAGTGTTACTACATTTATGGTGTATGTGAATGGTTCATTTACACCTGGTATAGAAAGAAAGAAGAACCCTGCTGCTTTTCAATGCAGTAGAAGTAGTATCATATCTAGTTATAACATGCTATATACGTACTTTTTGCATTCTTATTTTTTTCCACTAGTCACACAATACATCACTTCCTAATTTGTATCTTGCATCAAAAAAGGTTATTAATGTATGCAGGTTTCACACCTGCCCAAACATCAAATTCATGGTTTAAAGTTCTGGGTACGCTAAAGCGAATTCCGTGCGAGATACGATACAAAATTCCCTTGCATCGCTGATGCCACGTCTCTATGTAGTCAGACCTTTACGTAAATAATGTTTTGCCGTATATTGTGTATTAAAAAAAAAACAAATTTTCGCACCTTTTATTAAATCGTTCTATGTTTTATTGTTCAAGGTTTTATCATTATTAAAGAAAACAAAGATTTACGATAGAGGCTTTTAAAATTTTAAAAGATTATACAACGTTTTTTATACATTACATGGGTCTACTCTAGACTTCAATCTTGTCCTGAAGACACAAATAAAGTCGACGATGAAACGAGCTAATCCAAAAGACACCTTTTAACTTGTGATTTCAATAGTTAAATAAATCATACATATCTAAAACACAAAAAATTATATAATATTAACCATGTTATCGACCTAGCAATAAAATTTCAAGATAATCAAGGCTAAAGTGCTCTCCGTTTAGCAACAATAAAAAAAAAACTAAATAGTTTTCAATATCCGTTTCTTAATCACAAAACACACAATCCATTGCTGACCGAATATTTTTTACACAAAACGTATAAAACTAAAAACGAGCAATGTAATAGTAACAAACCGTGTCTATCGTCCGATACGAGCCTGCCGCAGAAAGGAGTAACTGAGTAAGGTACTGCCGCATTGACCCATTTTGATAAAGTCGTGAATAGATTACGTCCGTCCACTTTAATGCTCAGGTGGTGCATGCATCGCTTTCCGTGTTTGTTTTTTGTTAATATTTATTTTAATGTAGGTGTTTAATTGTGTTTTTATCATCGGTATGGCTTCTGTGCTGTAGTGGCCTGCGATATGAAGACTTGCTTGTTTGATCAATTTTCAAATTGAATTTACGTCGTATTTTTAAGCACGTGCTTTTCGTGTTTAGGAAGAACAAAAAACGACTTTGATGCGTTCCCACTAAGTTTTGAAGAAATAATAGGAATTTTGAATATAAATACACACCATTATTATTAACACAGGTAAGTCATATAATTATTAATTAATTCCAAGATTCACATTCCTTCTCAATAATTTGATTTGCATTTCGGTATTTTGTGACTAATCGTGTTCCGAGTAAATTATGTATTTATGTACATAGAATAATAATAATTTATTTTAAATGTTCATTAACACGTGTTTATGTAGTTTTTAGTACAAATTGACTTCGTATGTATTTGCTACATCATTTGAAGACAGTGAAATATATGGTACCTTTTATTGCTAAATTTTATTTGTTACATACTTCACAGTTATTACCTTCTTAGCAAAAACCAGTACTTTTAAAATATTGTTTTAGCAAGTCATTTTTTTTTTACTCAAACATGTCAGGAATTACTAAAAAATTGTGAGAAGTTGATTTGAATAAAAGCAAACTACCGTTATTTTTTATCGATAAATGAGCAGAATTCATTTAATCACAAATGTATGGTTCTTCTTATCCATTGAAGCGTTTTCATAGTTCCAACATTTAAAACAGTGACTTTTCTACAAGAACAACTACGTAAGTGAAAACTTTGTAAGGTCACCAACAAAGCGTCGCGGGCACACTAATACAAACGCACGCACACGAACAAAAAAGTTTAGCTTATAAGTTTATAATCAAGCGAGGTTTTTATCTCGTAGTCGTTGGCCGCACGCCGCGCCGCGCACATGTCCACCGCCGCGCTGAAGCCTCACAAATACGCGCGTGAAAATAAACCAACACCGTATATGAAAAATCAAGAAAAAAAATGCACCCTGGATAGTTCAAAGACGTCAACACGTCAAAAGCGTTTGACGAAAAAAAGGTGTTCCATTTTGAAATCGCGCGCGTCGGGCTTATTCGGAAAATTATGAAAGTGATGTGAAACGTAGGTGTTTCTCTTCAGAGTACGTTCAGCGCTTACTCTGTATTTTTTTCTAGTGACTACAAAAGCTATTGTTTGCGTTTTGCTTGAATTGAAGCACAAAAAAGTATACTATTTTCAGTGTTTTGTTCTATTGAATGAGAAGTGTGTTGAAAAAATATTACATAAAAGTGGATTGTTCAATTTTAGTAAAGGAAAATCGGCCGAGTAATTCAGTTAGATGTATGTTCTACATAATATACAACGGGACACAACATGACGGCAAAGTTCGGCTATGTAAGTGGATTTGGCATTTTTTTGTTGTTGTAGGAATTTTCATTTGCGTCACTAGTTGCCATGCGATTAGTGCTGTAGCATGAATGGAGCAAGATAACTTTTATATTCTTTTTCGAGGTTTTATCGCCGAAATTTATTTTTAGCATGCTTAAGATAATCTAAGTCATCTAATCTCTACACCAACGACGATAATCTTTAGATTTGGTTATAAAACACACGAAACTGACGTAAATTCGTCCATGAAAATTTTGGTTATGAATGGAAATTTTGTTTTTAGCGCTTTTATATTATCTACGTTGTGTATTAGTGTGTGATATGCTCGTAGATAATGTAAATCTCAATAATATATAAACGTGACAAGAGCGTTAATTCTTCTGATATGCCAGTACTAGACCAAGTAAAGTTAGGTACAAAATAAAATACAGATAATTACGTAGCTTATTATGTTTGTGCTTATAAATCGTGCAGTTGCGTGCTTTTTCATTTGCAGCGTCAGCTACAAAAACAATGACAATTACTTAGTTTACAAAAACAAAAGAGAAATACCATTCAGACAATTGTAATGCTCAATTTACACATGAAATAAACTTTGCACTTACGTTTATTAAATTCAAACAAGTAATTCCTAGTAAAATGTGAAATAGATGTCTCCTCTTAAAATATCATCACTACTAGTCATAATGTTATTTGACACGCGTGTTCTAAGCAGCTTAGTACATAATACCTATCTTCATGTGTGGTTAAAATGAAAAGTAATATCGTATATCATAAAATAAATAAACATCACAGCTACTTTAAGTTCTAAGTAAGCTAAGTATTTTGTAGCGCTAATGTCGGTACTTAGGGGACAGTTAATGATCCATTAACTTTACTTTGATTTTGTATAAGGGTTGTGTAAATATTATTTTATTAGAGCATGACCCTACCGCATATTTTGTCAGAAACTTGAATATTAATGAGCAAGTTAAAAAATACAATTTAGCTTATAAAATCAATGTATCGTCCTATTACGACTGCTTTGCTGGTCGTGTGGTTACAAGCGCTACTACTGAGCGTGAGGTCCTGGGTTCGTTTCCCGGGCCGGGCAAGAGATATTGGGATTTCCATTACTAGCCTTTTTTGCGAATGGGAAGTCATTAAATAACTTCCCCCGCTCTGGGCGGAGTGGGGGGGAGTGTTAGACTTTTATTGGCTAAAACCCATCCGTTCTTTCTTTTGCTTTTATGTACTCAGGCCGCGGTATCTTTCGAATAGCCCGCAACAAGATTCCACCCGGTTGACGGCAATAGGCTCGCCCCGTAATATATAGGACTGAAACATAAATGAGTTTAAAATGAAAATGAGTTAGTGATAAAATATTAAAAAAATATATATATTAACTAGCTTTCGCCCGCGGCTTCGCCCGCGTTAAATTTGGGGTTATACAGTTCCCCTTGCGCCTTATTGATTTGTAATAGCAACGCTAAGTTTTCCCTTTTCTTCGCTCTTTCTCTCTCACATCCCACTTTTTTTTCCTATGTCCTATGTCCGTCTCCTGGTTCCCAACTATCTATGTACCAAAATTCATCACAATCGGTTTAGCCATTAAAGCGTGAAGAGGTAACAAACAAACAAACAAACTCACTTTCGCTTTTATAATATTAGTAAGGATTAGTATTAATAAGACATATTTTTTATTTTCATACAACAAATGAATTTAAATTTTAAATACATCATCAACTGTCAATTAATGATCCATTGCTGTCACGAAACTTCAGTGCAGCTGCACTGACTGCCTCTCAGTAATCATAGCCAGTCTGGCGTCTGAACCAACTATGTATGTCACGTAGATTTTAAATATGCGCATATTTCGCATAGCGCTATGATGTTATCATATACAGTGTAGCTGACCTAGGTCACAAACTCACTTCATTACCCTCTAGGGTATTAAAAAGTTTACGACTTAATTAAACCATTAGTTTGGGTACTAATAACGTAATAATTTCATGCTGAAGATAATCTGCTGGCCAGTAACGGTTTATTGTCTATACTTACTTATAATAATACTTTTTTCTACTCTATCATCAATATTCTCTATTTAAATCTCCCTCTACAAACTTGACTCCGGCCCGTGGGTAGAGTTTGTGTATTCTCTAACGAGATAAAAAGATTAAAGAACAATTAAATAATATAGGATTATGCCTTTAGTAAGTAACAAAGGTCTTAATTAATAACGACACGGTTGGCGCAGTGGCTGAGCGATCGACTGCCACGCTGCGTGTCGCGAGTTCGATTCCCGCACGGAACAAATATTTTTACAGATAGTGGTTCCGGGTCTGGATGTTTGTGTATGTAAGTTTAAATGTTTGTAAACACACCCAAGATACAGTACAAATTCCTAGTGTAAGGCAAAGTTTTTTTTAAAAAATTAACAAGTTCAGTCGTAGTATAGAAGTAGTCTAGTGTCAGTAGTACCTAGTCTATGGCTTATTGAATTTTATTTCGTTTTTTTTTTTTGTGATGTTGTTCGGGCGCACTGACAGGGGTCATATTAATGTATCTATAACAGGATTATTAAACATAAAAAAATAAAAATAAAAAACAAAAGGATATCGTCTGCTGTAATCTATGCATAAGATTCTATAATTCCATCTTTAGTTGGAGCAATATTTAATGACGACTCGTCATTGACGAGCAATTATTGTTACATCTTAATAATTTCTTAAACGTATTCCAATTACATTTACATTACTTAATTGATAATAATATGCTGCGTTAATGTGTGACATAACATTTTTTAAATGTTACTCAATATTTTGAAACAATAAACCTAGATTATAGGTGATAAGTAACAAATCAAATTAATTATTAAGGATTAAAAATAATAATGAAAGCAGTAGAGATGTATATCAATTCTTTGCAGGATGTACTTAACCGTTGATTAAAAACAAAATAATCCCTAAAACATCCTGTTTTTTGAGATAAACCAAGATTCAGTGCCTGAAATTATCGTTTACCGACAAAATTATCACCAGTTTTAACAATTAAGTTACTGTATGTACGGGTATTCTCAACATTTCAAATGTAGCTAAGTTAATACCTTGTTACAGACTAAATCATCTTGTTTATGAAAATAATAGTATAAGTGAGAGCAATTTTTTTACTTATCGTTGCCTCACACTAGGAATTGCTCCTGTATTGTAGGTACGTTTACAAACGTATAAAAAAAACAGACTACAATGAGGTCCAGTGTGTTAGTAACCGTAAAAAGTGAAATTTTTTATATAAAATTATATATATATATTATATAATTTTACAAACACAGTGGCGCCTAAATATTATAAAGTTTCGCGTCAAGTATGCTTATCTGTTGCTAAATAACAGCTATCAGTAAGATATTATTAATTGTTATAAACATTTTAATATTACGGATAATTGGGTCCCATACAGATTATAATTATATTATAAGATATCAATTGTATTATCTTTTAAGAGTGTCAACATCACGATGAGATACAGTAACATGTTTTGTTTTTAAACAACATAAGTAACATCACGCCTATAACTGCTAAAGGTTTTGGCAGAGGTGTACCTTTAGTACGTTTGGAACATCAGGTCCAATTGGAAAGAAATAATTTCCATTTTAATTTATTACAGCGTCTTATTTTCAACATTTCTTATTTTTCTTAATTATGTTTCTCCATTTTGACACAAGAAATGGGTATTAGCTTTAATGAAACAACGTTATTAATGTTTAATTAATACATTCGATCAAGTATTATTTACACTGTTATAATGTTAATTATTGCTAATGTGATTACACAGGTCTCGTTTGTTTTGGTCGAATGATGAATTAAAATATAATTTAAAAAACAATATTGGAACGAAATAATTTCCAATATAGTTTTTGTTTTTAGGTCACACAATTATTTAAATTTATCAATACCATTTACTCATTAACCAACTAACTAACATTTATTAAATTTATAAACTAACTCTGAACATTATAACACTTAAAACAGGATAATTTACCATGTTTGTTATTTATTCCGATATTTCGGCTAAATTACAAACATGATTAACGATGAACTGAAGTTATTGCAGGTGGGTGTTTATGAGCAGGAAAAACGACCCATTAATATCTTCATTAGTCGTTTTTTTTGCGTTTGGTACCACTGACACCGTCAACAAAAATTTATAAATAATAAATATGGTAAATATCCCGTTTTAAGTGTTAACAATAATGTTAGTTACCATGTCAGTTTAAGACTTATAATTAACTAGCTTTTGCCCGCGGCTTCACTCGCGTTAAATTCGGTAGCGCCTTATTGATTTGTCTTAGCAACGCTAAGTTTTCCCGTTTCTTCCCTGTTTCTTCCTCATATCCGACTCTTATTAAAAAAAAATAGCCTATGTCCGTCTCCTGGTTCCCTACGCCATTACAGCGTGAAGAGGTAACAAACTCACTTTCGCTTTTATAATATTAGTAAGAAAGTAAGGATTGAAATAAAAAAAAAAAACAAAAAGGCACCAAACAATTCCTCCTAAATGCGGTCAGCTGGTATATGTACAAAGACTAGAGGGCTTTTCCACGTTGTTAGGCAACACATAGCCTCTGTGTTATTTGTAACGTTAATTTACATCCCGTTTTCATGACATTCCATAAGTACCGACTTTATCAGAAAATACAATGAAAAGAAATTACAGATACGTGAGCGATAAATGTTACATTCGTTTGTACTTAGTATGTGCATATCTTCATGGCCGATCGTGTAAGGTTGCACTCTCGGGAGGATTTGAATGACTTAAGTTACTTTCATATTAGTTTCGACCAAAGAGATTCAAAAGATGTATAGAGCGGATATTAGGAAATTTTGATACCTAACTTTTTAGATATAAATACACGATTGCTCCTTGCAAAACGGGCGTGTAGGTACACTAGACAGAACGATTTGTTACCAAGTAGTAACAAGTTGATTACGTTTTTCTTCGTCTTATCCCGTTTATCACTCGTAAATATTTAAATGTCTTTCAGACCAATTGTGAGGTACCTGAAGGTACCTTAGGACTCTGGTTACAAGCCTAATTTACTACCTGCCGGGTTTGCGGGTTGTTCGAAAGATCTACCGTGGCCCCGGAACATTAAGGGCAAAAGAAGGAACACGGGTGGGTTTTAGTAAATGAAAATCTGACATTTCCGGGGGGAAATGTCAGATTATCATTTTTATTTATTCCAAATAACTTCTCCGACTCCGATTTCTCCGAGATTTCTCAACAGCAAAAAAGATTAAGTATTATAGAATCTGCAAAATCCAGCCAGTCTGAAGTCCGGTACTATTGGTTTACCCAAGCTTCAAGGCTGTATAGAATAGACTGATGATGTATTTATGACAGGGATTACCATGTAAATTATAGTATTCGTTACTGTTTGCCTGCATTATCTCATTACTGGGTAAAGGCAATTATTCTAGTCTAGAATAGACTGTATATTTGGTGTATAAAAACCATCGACATTTTTTCAGGCATAAACATAATCCGGTTGAGCAGATTAACAACTCAACAGCGAAAAAATAAATCAAGCATAAATAAATTTCACAATATTTTAAAAACAAAAAAAAGTGACAGTGATTCCAAATTTAAACTCAATCTGTATTCAGCTGAAGCATAAAACGGGATATTAACCTTACTTTAATTAACACTAACATCAAGCTTAATTATTAATTTCGACAACAATAAGCATTCTTGTTTTAACTCATAAATCTTGTATTTTATTCATGCTTTTACAGTTCGTCAATGTTATTCATATGATTCTAAATGCGACATTGATGCTTTTAGTTGACATAAGACAAGACAGTGCCTATAAAAATGAATACAACGTCAACACTCCGGCCTATAACATTGTTTTTGCAAAGACAAAGCAGAATATGCTAAGTGTGATTTTTTTTATGAGACGTTTCATATAATTGAAAACTTGAGTTTGACTGTAGGTACTGTAGGTGCATTAATTGAGTGTGTCGTGTCGTGGGTTCGATCCCCGCACAGAATAAATATTTCAGTGACCGACAAATAATTGTTCCGGGTCTGCTGTTTGTGTATGTGAGTTTAAATGTTTTTAAACGCATCCACGATACAGAAGAAATTTCTAGTATGGGGCAAAGTTACAAAAAAAAAAATACACTGAATGCAAAGTTTTTATGTCATTACAAAATTGTTGCAGTTCTCGTGTAAGAAAATTTTATAGTAAGTAGTCATGATTCATTGCTAATTAACAATGTTCATAGATGACAATAATATTCAATACAACAATGAATTTCGAATATTTTACAACTAACAAGAATAAAATATTGATAGATAATAAAAGACTATAAACAAAATCTGCAATTTGACTCAACCCATTAGGACAGTCAGCAAATACGCAAATAACCAGGCTCGTCAATTAAATGTTCAACTGAAATTTAATTTATTAATTTAACTCTATTCGAAAGCATTCATTATTTTTTAAGAAATTATTAATATAAGTTGGTATTACTTATCTGTTTCACTGACTGTACATGAAAAAGGTTAAACTTTTTTGGTAGGCAGTAAGGATACAGCTACAAAATGATTTAAGTTATTATATTTTATTAATTTGATAATGATGACAGCATATAAAATATAAGCATAATTATTTTTTGAAAAATGTCCGACTCCACATTACATTTTTCGTTTTTCTCCTACCAACTAGTAACTGGCTTTGATTTCCAAACACAGATAATATTATTAATTAGCATAAAATATCGATAACATTGTCTCGATTCTGAATTATAGATCAATAAATTGTATTGATGTCTCAATATTTTTTAAAGTTTTGGTTGAATTAGCAGGCTTGTAACAGTTTCACAATAAAAATAACAGAAATTAGTATAACGAACAAATATGGCGACGTCTCTATATTGTTAAATATGAGTAATTAACGCTGGAAAAAAATAATAAAAAGTATGTAAGTGTATGTACATCTACATAAATATTAAGACATAGAGTAGTCAAAACAGTGAGTGCTTATTGAGAATTGAGTACACGCGGAATTTTAAAACAGGTTGTACGGTATACGCTGGGTTTATCCAAAGGTATTTATTTATTACATACATACATACAACCCAAAAAAATAAATAAATACATACGTTTTTATTTATTTTTTTGGGTTGAGTACCTACCACTGTGGTACCTAACACAGTCATTAGTAAATTTTTACCATATCTGAGTTTTTAAGTACGTCAAGCTTAAATTTTTTTGCTTAACAATCTATGTTCAGTTTTCAGCCAAACATGTGTGTAAAAAATCATCGGAGTGATTGTTTTCGGTCTGTATTTCTACATTTATTATAAAAAAAACTGTATTTTATAGTGTATACAGACAAATGGAATTCTACTAAAAAAAATGGGCTCATATAAAACCAAAAGAATTCCTATAAATCTAGTCAGAACACGTATTTTTTCGCTACCACATGCGATGTTACGAATTCCCCAATATTTATATTAGTTTTCGAAACATTTATGTTAATAAAGACCTCCCAGACACTCATTAGAATTTACAGTCGCTAGAAACTGTGCTCATTTTGTATTCAAAGCACGCGAAGTTCAAGGCCGAAGCGAGAAAATTCATTACCAACTGAGTTTTGCACATGATAATACAGAAGGTTGATTCCATGTTACGAGCAAAAAGCACGCACACATTCACAGACACGCTTCAGGTGCGGCGAGTGCAAGCGCACTCCCGACTGACATTCGGTCTAGATCGCCGTACGTACGGATACGTCTATGTGTGCGTGCCTGTTTACGCTAGCTTTATGGAACTGATCTTCTGTTTGTACTATTCTGTGGTATACTTCTCCTCAGTGTGGTAGTTTCCCTTTTTATAAATGGTATACGTATAGGCAGTAAAAAGTTCATTTTTATTAGAACTGGTAGAATTCCAGACGGCACTAATTTTAATTACGGCTATATTTTGAAATGTCACTTACAGTTGTGAGTGCCTGTGACTTATGCCTACTAACTTACTGGAAAGTAACGACCAACGGTATTATTAATAAAGTCTATGCTTTAATCAAATATCTTCCCCCGTTTTGGGCAGAGCGTCGGATTGTCAGACTTACTGACTAAAACAAAGGGGCCTGCCAGGGCCACTGCCTGCTTTGGCGCAACCAAAGCAGGCAGCGGGCCTGGCAGGCCCCTTAGTTTGTTGCTTTGCTGACATCTGTTATGGATCACAAACGCGGTGCTGACATGGCCCGTCGTCAATAAACGGGTGGTTGGTGATCTACCCACTGCTTACCGTCCATAGACCCGCGTCTACGGTGGCCCGAAGTATTCTAGAGCATCTCCCGCGGTGGCTGGCTTGGTTTGAGATTCTCTCTCTCAAACGTCCGGCCACCTCCTTTGCTAGTCTTAGCTATGACTGCTTTGCAGAAGGAGGTAACCGCTTCCTATTCCTTCTCGCCCTGGGCATGGACTCATGAAAAAAAAATAGACAGACGGAATCTAAAGCCGGAACTTTAGTGTTGAATTAGTATTTTTGGGCGGTTCTCGTTTAAGAATCTCGGATTCTCAATTGAACACTGATGAGTCTCTCTTCAATCTTGACATTATGAACATAAATTTAGTTTTGTGTCGACATTAGCATAGGGTAAAAATGTTCTTTTATCGAAAATGTGACAGAGAGCTTGTATTTGAAATTGGAACGACTGCATTCATATTTTATGAGAAAACAATGCACAAAGGTTGCAAGCATGATATTAACGATGTCCTTCAATTGAGCCACTTATTTTTTTAACCGTAGTAGCCTTGAAATGCCAGTATTTTATGTTATGCAGCACGAGTATTTGCCTGCCTAGTTTTTGTGAATTTTATTGATCGTGTGGCGATATTGTTTTTTTTATCTTATCCCCTTATCACTTTACTTGAGAATGGATTGATGGAACTAGGTTACTGGGCTTTATTCTGCGTTATATAATAAGTTATCAGTTCTTGAAATTGTCGAGTATTTTTTATTTTTTGGAATGTACAATTCGGTTGTAAACAGTTCACATTAATATTGTTTCTATTAATGATTCTCACGTGTAAACAAGTTGTAAATACTCTTTGTTTTATTTTATTAACTAAAATAAATTAATATGGAAATTAATTATTTAAAGTCCATTTCCTTACGCATAATATTGAGGAAGTCACCGAATCTAAATAATTATTCACTATTATTTTAATGTGAGCTGTAAAACGGCTAATTCGAATAATCGAATAGTTCGAAGGAATGCGAATATTTATACCTATTTTTTCTTTTTGAGTGAAGACGAAAACGTCGGTGCACGTGATTACCAGTAGCAATATTTGGAAAGCGGAGTTTTCGGTTTTATAAACAGAATTTATTATTGTTAAAATTCTGTTTTTTTTTTCAAGCAGAAATCCCTTTTTAATTTTATTCTTGCTTAGGATGTTTGTATTTTTTTTTCAAAATATTTGCGTGCAGTTCAAAATTTTGAGAATATATTTTTATACAAACTATTTTATTTAGGTACGTCCATCGATTAAATATAAGCACTTTTATTTTTCCTTGCACTGCCATTAATGTATTGACGCAAGTGTTTACTATTTCAAAAGAAAATCCCGTGTCCGTATCTTGCGTAAAACGAAATTCTTGAACGATGCGTCAAGGAAATTAGTTTGAATTAACGTTAAGTGTACGTGACTTATCCTATATCAAACGTACAAGTGAAATTGTAATAAGTAGTAATTACGCCGTGGAAACTCTACGCCTATAGTATGCAAAGAATTTTTATGTAAAACATATTGTTGATTTTCCTTTTATGCAAAAATAAATAAGCATGTGTGAAATTTGATTCTGATTTGTTTATACTCGGTAGTTTAAGGAAACACGTGTATTTTGTTATTTTCGCTTGTTATGTTAAAGTCCCATTTAAAAGGGTGTAAGCTTCATGCCATCAAAAGGACACAGACTTAGACTCTGGGGTTGAGAAATTCCTAATGGAAAAGTCAAATGTCACAACATAACAGTCGAAATGTGGGTGCACTGTCAGGTACAGCTGTGCTTAATCCTTTGACGTTTCCAGGCGTATTTTTAATCTATGTATTTCGGTCTAAAACCAAACATTTATTTCTTCTGCGGATGGGAAATCATCACTTTTCTTCCCCCGCTCCGAGAGCTTTAATGATGTCAGTATCAGTCTTTTTCTGACTAAAACCTACCCATGATCCTTCGTTTGCCCTTTATGTTCCGATGCCGCGGCATCTTCTTTCGAACAACCCGCAACTCCAGCAGGAAACACCTGACTTGCTGAAGACCGCAAGTTCGTTTATAAACTAACAAATCTTTGTCAATGTTTAATCTGCATACGTCTAAGCATTCAAGTTACCTAAGCATGATTACCTGGCCTAAGAACCCAAGTTTTTGTTACGCACTATGCCCGGTAGTAGCGATACCTACATATCACGTTACCTAATGGCAGACCGTAAGATTATCAGTGATTAATGACTTTGTATGGAATCTAGATATCCTTAGTTAATATTATAAAAGCGAAAGTGAGTCTGTTTGTTTGTTTGTTTGTAACGTCTTCACGCTTAAATGGTTAAATCGATTTTGATGAATTTTGGTACAGAGATAAGCTTTTTTTTAAAAAAAATGAGAAATGAGGGAGAGAGAGAGAAGAAAAGGGAAAACTTAGCTTTGCTATAACAATAAAAAAGCCACAGGGGCAAAAACTACAGGTAGCAGGTACCTGTAAATCAGGAAAAGAGAACAATGTTACCTCGAATTTAACGCGAACAAAGCCGCGGGCAAAAGCTAGTTGTCTATAGTAGTCGGTAGGCAACGAGTATTTTTTTAATGTTAACAAATTATGAGAATCGGTGGGTAGGTACACGTGTACTGAGGTGACATTGGGCTTTTGTAGTTGCACTTGTGTCTTTTTGTAGCTACTCTAAGTTATTTGGTACTCTTACCCATTTTCACATAGTTTTTCACATAATTTACCATATTAACACGAATGATGTAACCAAGGTTTTATAACAATATTCTGATTTAAAACAGTGTCCATAGAGTTTCTTGCCCATTTTTCTCCATAGAGATCTACGCTTTGGAATGTGCAACTACAGTACTTTCACAGTTCTTATGCCTTGTGACTGGGACTGTAGTTCGACAGTACAAAAGTGGCTATAACTGGCCTACTTGAAATAAATGATTTTGTTTTTTTTTATTTGGGAGATCATTAAGGATCGTCTGATTATTGAATAATGTCACAGAATTCAAACACATACACGCCTTTTTCCTGCTGGGTATTTTGCGTCATCAGCGTTTATAAACCTGGTCATTCAAGCGCCGGTTGAGGGTACTACGCACCTGAAATTCTGAAGAACCTCTAAAAAGTATTCTATGTAACATAGGACTTTTTGCTGCTGTCTATCTGTATTTCTAAAACTTTATTTATTACAAATAACTTAACCTTTTAAAATAAAAATTTGTTGACATTACATGTTTTTTTCACTGCATTTTTCTATATAGGATAGTACACACGAGGAGAGGAGCTCGTGGCTAAATAATAGCAGCCGCTCGGGTCGATCTTTAGGTTAAGCCGCGCTTGCCTAGGTTGGTCTGTGGATGGGTGACCACCCGTTACATACCCAGTTTCCTCCGTGCCTCGGAAAGCACGTTAAGCCGTTGGTCCCGGCTGTCATTTGTAGATCTTTGACAGTCGTTACAGGTAGTCAGTGTCCCGAAAGTCTGACAACCAGTCTTACCAAGGGGTATCGTATTACTCAGTACTAACTGGGTTGTGGAGGTCAGATAGGCAGTCGCTCCATGTAAAATACTGATATTCAGCTGCATCCGGTTAGACTGGAAGCCGACCCCAACATATTTGGGAAAAGGCTAGGCAGATGATGACACACGACGACAGATCAACCTATACAAAACCAGTTTATGCTGCTCTCTCAACAACGGATCGTACACCATAGATTTCAAGTACAATGAGAGATCCGCATAAACTGGTTTTGTATAGGTTGATCTGTCGTCGTGTGTACCAAACTATCCTAGATAGAAAAATGCAGTGAAATACGAAAAGTAAGCTTTTTCTTTGTTTTTATGGTGTGTCTGATTATTTTTTTATAGTATTTCATTATTGCTGAATGTAACTAAAGATGGATTTGCGGTTCATGCCTTGAACTTAGATTTTCAGTGTCAATGACCTCATTAGGCTTATTTAATGTATGGTCTTCCGTTAATCCCATAATTCATGTGCTGCTTGCTTTAATATTTACGAAAAAAAAAGTTTTTATAAAATTAAAGCCTTTATTAAAGACACCTAAGAGTAGAAAAGCCCGGGTTTGCGGGTTGTTTGAAAGAGATACCGCGGCCCCTGAACACTAAGGGCAAAAGAAGGAACATCGGTGAGTTTTAGACAGTATAAGTCTGAAACTCGCCTCCGCTCCGCCGAAGAGCGGGGGAAGTTATTTGATGATTTTTTTATTTTTTTTTTTTTAAAGTCTCATTTGTTCTGGAAACATTTTTTTTTATTTAGCGTTCCTTATTTTATCATCTTGAAATTTTACGCTGACATACAAAATAGTTTTCTTTTTTCAGATCGGCAACTATTTATGTAAGCAGTACTTATTATGTCGTAAGACTCGTCAAGTACTGAAGTTTTATGTGCTATTGTACGTTATGAATTAGTCAAGACTATATTCAATAAAACATACTTAATCTATTCAATCGTTACGTCTTTGGATGTACCTACCTAGAACATGCTAAGATAAGAAACTACATTCTTGTTTTCTTTAACGGCTTGCCTTGTTTATGGTATGGAAATACCAAAATTATGGGTATTTTCAGTACGTAAAAACTCTTTTGTGTCGAAGTTTACAGTTGCAATTATGATGCTTTGGATAACTTCGTGGTTAATTTGGCTAGCCTGTGGTATTGGGGATTAGTATATTTTTCTGGAATTTCATGAAATACTGTTTCAGCTTAGTCATATCCTATCCGACTAATAAATACTAGATATTATTTTGGTTTAAACAGTTAACAACCTTTTCAGTATGGGAAACTAATCTGTTTTTTTTTTGTAGGCTTGCATTTTCTACATTGTAGTGTTAGTGCTGTTAGTTGAACAATGAATACTATAAATAATTTGTACTTGTACTTAGTCGACAATCTTTTAGATACAAACAGTACGTATATTGGTGTGTAATTCTAATACGATTAATATCGAAAATCTATACATATATATAAATATATTGTAATCTGTTTATCGTCGCAGAAATAAATTAGTCATAAATTAGAAACCAGAATAGATTGTAGTTACATAGTATCTTTTTGAGAGATATGGGAACCACGAAAAACGATAACCTATGTATTGTTTTCGCAATAAAGAAATAAAGGGAAATAATCATTCTAGATACATACTTTCATAATTTTCCTGCCCTTGTGCATTCTATAGGGGTCGGCGCAACACGTTTTCCTCTTCCATTCTCCCCTATCAGATGTCACGGCATCATTTACCTTTCTAGAGAATCAGATATACCTCCTTGCGTATAATACGAATTAACGTGATTGTAAAGCGGGCTCATATTAGCAAAAAGATTAGATAGGTTTTGCTATGACAACAAACAATTTATCAAATCTAATAAATTAAATTTCAGTTGCTGAATGCCATAAAGATTAATTATGCAGAGGTGGCATTAAATATATAAATATCTATATTTAACAATAAAACATTTATCCACACGTAGGCGTGTGCTAGACAAATACAGTCGGCATTGTTTACGCTTTACAGCTGTTGAGAAAGATTACTTTCTGGTCTTAATCTATGTTATTATGTATCTTCAACATTAGTCTTAACTTCATTATGAAATCATCATAATAATTTTCCTGCCCTTGTTCTAATTTACTTAAGGTCGGTGCAGATTCTTCTATACCTACATCTATATTTCAATAGTCTGTCAATTCATCCTTTTTAACTTCTTTCTGTCCCTACCCTAATTGACATTTCAAATTTCCGTTACTAGCATTTTCACATTCTTCTGCATCACAAGCCCTAACAGATTTCTTCGTCTCTTTAAGTATAACATTATACTCGTACAAGTACTAAGAGCGACTTAAATTTAAATTTGTGTGTTTTTTTACATTTTTTGGGGCCATTTTACTGTTGGTTTCGTTACATACGTTTTGTGATATTTCTTTAGTAAAAGGATATTTTTAAGGTAGATTCTTATGTGCTTCTCTCTCTGTTACAGGTTACCACAGCTTGCCGTCTCTGCGAAGATATTGTGCCTCCTGATGGTAAGTTTCACTTTTATAATTTAATTTTATATCACAGCAAAGAAAATTATTCTGTCTTGTTTTGTTCGTAATACCTATTTTAAATTACGCAGTCAAATCTGCTAGAAATTAACTTGTCAAGTATTTCAGTTTTGTTCGTGTTCCTAAAGCGTATTTTTTTTTCAAATATAAGTTTATACGACCTTGTATGAATTTGCCAGTTAAGGAGCTAATAATAAAAGCTGTAACGTTGAATTATAAAAAAAAATACGATGATATAAAATCACTAGTTTTAGGAACAAAAAATAACAATGACATAAGTGAAATAATAACAAGAGCTAATCTTCAGCGTGACCTGTTCTCTTATCTTCCTACTTAATTGTACTCAACAGGTTTTTAAATAAAAAAAGAATAAATCGTACTGCATTAATGGACATAAAATTACTAACTCATTTGGCATAGAACATAAATTTTAAAACTAATTCTCAATTAATCTGCAATAAAATAAATTAAGTGTGATCATAAAGTTTATTAATGTTGTGAGAGGTTTTAAAATAAAAATAAAGTCAGATGTTTTAAGGTTATCGGGTGTAGTCATAAACATATAATTTGAAGCGTGGTAGTCTATAAAATTCGCTACTGTATAATTATAATCAATTTGATTGAAATTAGTGGGCTGTTTAAGCAGTAAAATATTATTTTGGAAAGTTGATGCTAATTGGCCCCTCCCATACCATACTAGTCCCCTCTTTAGCAATGAGGATTACTCTTTTGAATCCCAAGAAGTTGTTCATAGACTCAAAAGGTTATATCACTTAACAACTCAATTATCGAAGTTCGCAAAATTCAAATCAAACGATTACTTGACATACATGAAACCATTAGTATGGTTTCAAAATAAAATTTCTCACATGACGATTGAAAATTAGCATGAGGGTTCGATTTGCCTGATTTGTTCCTATCTAGGTTAGATATACACGTAGCTCAAGTACGTAAGCTCTTAATAAAACCAATTTATGTAACACGTAAAAAGGTCAGTTATCCGGTATAAAGGATTAGTAATTTCAATCGCAGCCATCATTTTATTCACATTAGCTAGGTGTAATGAGAAAACGTCTGCCGGTTACCCGTGAAGTGCATACGACGCGTTTTGGTGCGATAAAGCTTCTGAGAAATACTTTATAGCATGGAGATATTCCATACAAAATGTGCAGGAGTGCAGTTACAAAGTTAATTACTATTCCTAGAGATTGTCTCTGGCTCGTATCATATTCTAATTTACACTTAAGCTACACAAAAAAGTACTGAGGAAATACCAGTCTATTACGGAAGTACGTCATACTTCAGAATAAATACAATTAATGCTAAGATTGCATATTCATCTTGTCTGAGAAACGATAACATAAAATGTAATTATGTAAATATTTCGACAAGTCAACAATTAAGATTAGGAACACCGAGGTTGAGTAAATAACTGAGCTTCGGTATTTCCAATTTGTAATCCGCGTTTGATTAGGTTACTTGTAGCGTTTGTGCCTATCTAAAGCATTTGTAGCTTTAACAGAGCCTACCTGAATATATTTGTAATGATTGAAACTGATCTGCATTAACAAATCAGCCGTTAAATGTAAGGAACTAATGTAATATGTCTTGAGCATTACTTTTCCAGAGGGAGTTCTACAAGGGACTATTTTCGGCCCTTTGCAGAGAACGATGCTCCCCGCAACCATAATATAGTTTTCAATAATATAAATATTATATTAAATTATCTTTCAAAATATGGATGAAGTATTGGAAATTATTTAATCCTTTTTCTCATGATTTTAAGTACGTTCACTGTATGTATCCTTGGCTTATCGTTTAGTAATTCGTTTAAAGTATTGTTTTCTTTTAAAAATTGGTACACCGTGACTGATTAGCGTTTACTTACAAACAAACTTAGAATTTATTTTCTTGTAAATTATAAACATGTTTTGTAAACTTGTTTTTAATTTGCAAAAGGTATTGTCTAAGGTATTGTTGAATATTTTTTTAGTGCTAAGTGTCTCAAGATATTGTGCAAGAAACCCCAGTATTTTAGTAGTTACCGTCAATACCTAATAACTGTTTACAATAAATTAAGCTTGTAGTATCATATCTAAGGCAGCGGGTGGCGGCGGCTTTAGCATTTTGAGTAACTACTAAAGCGGATGGAAGTGGATGGGATCGGTGTAGAAGAATAAAACGAGGACATGTTTATTGATAGCTTTAAACCCGAATTGTTTTCAGGTAGTCCGGTGCAAACGGGCTGTATCGTGGTGGGCTGCAAAAAAGAGAGGGCCTTAAATTGGCGAATCATAATAGAATGATAACATGAATAACGCTAAAATTCTTAAAATGGACATAATTCAATATATTACTGCACTAGCTTTTGCCCGCGGCTTCGCTCGCGTTAAATTTGGGGTAATACAGTTCCCCTTGCGCCTTATTGATTTGTAATAGCATAGCGTTGCTATTACAAATCAATAAGGTTTTCCCTTTTCTTCCCTCTTTCTCCCTCACATCCCACTTTTTTCAAAAAAATATTAGCCTATGTCCGTCTCCTGGTTCCCAACTATCTCTGTACCAAAATTCATAAAAATCGGTTCAGCAATTAAAGCGTGAAGAGGTAACAAACAAACAAACTCACTTTCGCTTTTATAATATTAGTAAGGATTTATGCCCCTTTTTGGACTCATAGATCTTTAGTATTCGTAGCAGGTTTGTTTCTGCCGAAGAAAAGGGATTAACTTTATATGTATCCAAATTAATTTCAAATTGCCTCCTCTCTACTCTCCTCTTTCCGCCTCTTTTTTAAAGTAGTTTCTTCTGAAAGCACACAATGCTTACTTACTTCCATATCCAAGTTTTTAACAGGTATATTAATGTTCTTAATTGTACACAAATATACTTCAGGGTTCCGCATTCGTTCGATACGGACGTCTAGACGTTGACGTGACGTGTTCCGCCGACACGACGATAATTAATCAATCACTCAGTCATTTAATTAAATCAATCAATTATCGGTTCAATAACGTAATATTGATTTGTGATGTTGATTATTATCAGGGCTGTTACGCTTGTTGTCCAAAAAGAAGTTGTGTTTTTTTTTGTTTCTCAGCAAGCATTTTTAGTTTTTCTTAAAATTAGCATTACATAAAACATACTTACGGTTTGTAGTACTTCTAATGATCTTTTAGAATAGTACTGTCAATCAATTCTCTGAATCTATAAAGTTACTACCATTAACAAATTGAGATCCCAATTCTAGTAAAAAGCATCAGTCTGTACGTGACTGTGGCTTATTGGTAGTAATTATCACATGTGCCACGTACATTATTAGATATGGTCAAAAACGTAGTATTAAAAAAACATCACGTGATTTTTATGTCAGTAACCGTGCGTTTCACTGAGAAACTATAAAATTTTGTATCTTACGACTAGTTAATAACATGAAAGCCAGTTTAATTGTTGGATTTTACTTGGTTTGAGATGATAGCACTCGTAGAAGTTCACTGAGTTCTTATTGACCGTGGTCAGGACGGGCCCCTAAAGTTCAAAGTTATTTATACTCCGCTGCTACATAGATACGACTACTCCTTCGCTTGATAAAATCATTAAGCCTTTAACACACTTGGATAAAATACTTACTAGAGATCCTATAATCAGGTCTAAAGTAATCTCTAATAAGTCTAAAAACTCTATTAAAAGTTGTAAAGACTCCCTATCTTTCCGCGAACAGATCATATTCAGAGTACGGGACATCAGAGAGTTTAGCGGCCACCTATCATTTGCTATAATTACATACGCAAACACTCCACGCTGTCCGATGAAGAAATTTGCTTTTATTGAATACCGCCTATTACTAGTTTTTCAATTACAAAGCCTGCTCTCAAACATGGGTTATGTTATTATGTAATATTGGATCGTTTATGATGAGAATCTTTTTCTTTTAAGCTTTCAATGTTCATCGATATTGGTTTTAGTAGGCGTTTTTATTCTTGTCATTCATTTTTATAGGCTTGTCTTTTGGTTCGTGCTTATTCACAACTAACCTAAATCTTATAAAACTCAATAAATTTAAAAGTATCGTTTTTCCAGATTATACTTAGCTGTTATCGTATTTTCGTCAAGTTTTCTATAAATATCATATTCCATCTCTGAATTTGCATTATTTATTCTTAAGTATGTGAGTTATTTTGAAAAAAAAAAAAAACAAATGTGCATCAATAAAGGGGTATAGCAGTTCAAAGTCCAAACCGATGTTAACTGCGATTATTATTCGATACGATCGTCATAAAAAATCACAATTTGAGCACTAATATTAATCAAACTGCATATCTAACGCGACTACTTATCGAGAAAACTTACGTAAATCTCTAAAAAAAAAAAATAACTTTTCTATTTAAGAATAATGATTAATTTATCAAGTTGATAATGTATCCTATCATGATACTATCGTGATAAGTGACAAATTAATAATATTTATTCTGAGACAGATAAAGCCTACTTTCAGAGTAACCTTACCAACTGTGTGTTTATTGCCATACTTCTATTATTTATTGTATTTCTATGTTCTTTCCTATTATTCTCTATTGGCTTTTCTTACTTGGTTCAATAGTCCATATTTGACATCCAAAAGATAGAATCTTTATATTTCAGTACTATCCGTTGTAGTTCGCTAATCTGCCTGCTTCCATATGAAGGCCTCTACTTGAGAACACTCGACATTTTGGCGACATACATATGTCCTGTAACTGGGTTATCAGAAACAAAAAGAAAATTGATACCAAGTGCATTGAAACCCCCAAAAGCTGCGTGTGACTAATTTACTTGTATGTGTGGGATCTATTAAAAGTTCATTTTATGAAATAGGTTTTTGTGATCGAATGCCTCAATATTATCTTCCCCAGTTTTTTCATTCTTACCTAATTTGCCATCAAGATTCTTCGATTAAAAAAAAACAGTCAATCCCCTTTTCTTGATAAAATAGACCTCTGAATAAATCAAATCGGATTACAGAATATGTAATTCTCTCTACGCAAGAATTACAGCCAATATTCGGCTGTTTAGTACAAAATATATCTTTTACCCAGTATCGATTGACGTACCTATGTAATCGATATGTAATCGTTTTGATATAATAAATTGAGCAACGTTTGTTTTGCATTTAAATCTTGGAATGCAGTCAGATATTATATATGTGTCTATTTGATGCTGGTGGAGGAAGTGCTTAAGTTCGAATTTCGAAATGATGTTTTTTTTTTTCAAAAATTCAATGCGGAAGTATGGATTCACGCTTTACGTGATGATTTTATGCTAATTGCTTACACAAAAACTGACATTCTAAACTTTATTAATTATATGTATTCCTCTGTGATTATGAACTTATAACAGAAATTTTTTTTACCGAAAATTGAATCAATATTCTTGTTATAAAAATGGGTCCGGATTCAACAAAATACGAAGTTGATTAAAACAATTATGCATTCTCAGTTAAATACGACAAAATGATATTTTTATCAAAAAATGTCGTGAGACGGGTTTACGCAATACAAGTAACGGATCTTCGCAAATCATTAACACGATTTGTCGTTTAACACTTTTGTGATGTGTTTTTTGCTTTTGAATCTCTCTTAAATATTTCGTTTTCTGGCAAAAATATTTTCGATTTAGTTTTTTCTATCTTCGAAAAAAGACTCGCCCAGTAAGTTCCAGACACCATTAAGCAACCTTATATTTATTTACTTTGTTAAAAACATTTTATTAACTTCAGCTTGCTACATTATCAAAGTAAAACAACTATTATCACTTTATCTTGTCGCGTGTGTGGCCAGTCTAATCCGTAAGTAACGATATGTTGATAAGGATTTGGGAACCAAGCTGATCTTAATTGTGAGGTCTCACTGGCAGCATACCACCATCCTTGTTGGCAGAATCATTAAAACTGTTTTGTTTGTTTTTCTTAGTTTTCTTCTTGTTAAAATTTACATATCTTTGTAAATATTCTACATCACATACTTCGTTCATATTCTGTATCTTATGAATTATTTGTATTCAAATCGCCTGGACCAAGTTTTAGTGCATTTAGAATTGATGTAGTACACTTGTTCTTAACGTATAAAACGCGTCTATCATGCAAGTTAGTGCTTATTGCTTTTTAACCCTGGTCGGGGAAATGTGTGAAAATAAATCACTTAAAACCACATAAATATCATGAACCAGTAAAATCTCCCCGGACAGTCTCGCTAAGGCACTTTCTATTTCTACAATAGTGAGGTGACCTATGCATGTGTCGGACAGATAGCCTCTTAATCGAACGGTTCAAGCTAATCCAAGATTAGCAATCTTTGATAGAGAAGTTAGGAAGTGATTACAACTTATCGGATTTAGGTCAGCCGTGTTGAAAGATTAGGTTTTGTCTACAAAGATGTCTATTTCGTAATATTGTTTGATAAACGTTTTTTTTTATGATTAGGGATGATATCAATGCCAACATAACATTTACAATAACTATCAAATTCTTTTAGGAGTAATATGTACGTATTAAAGATTACATTCACCGATTCTCATGGAATTTCCAAATATAATAAAAATACAGTAGAATGCATGAGTAAAACCTAACACGTTTTTTGTCCGAATCACAATGGCGTAGATCCCTCATTAAATTTTGATGCACCCAGATTTTATAGACAGACACAATAAAATGATAATTCCAGTAATGTCCGATGAGTCCACTAAAATATCACACCTTCCAGAATAATGATAAAGATAAAAATACAAATAAGTATTTTACGTTCCAACGTGCAGTTTTATCAGTCATGATTTTTTTATACCTCGGATTCGTAGGCTTTTGTTTTCAATGTGAAAAAGGTTGAAATTAATCTCGTTTTTGGGCCATCGTACTATAAATAACCGGGATCTATTATAAAGCAACCCTATTTAACCTTACAATGGAGGCGAGACGCGTGTCGTTCTAAAACAGAAGCTCCCAAGCTTTGCCGGTAAAACAATAAGTACCGAAAAACAATCAAAAGCTTATATAAAAAGATAAGCAGGTGATTAAATATGAATATCCCAATCACTAACAAGCGTTGAAGTACCTAGCCAAGTACTGAAGATTACATGGTATTGAATACTAGTATTTGTGCTTTGTACCGTGAAAATTTCCGATACACTAGGTAGTTTTGGTTGGTTGACACGTAATCAAGCGTCCATAATTTACTCAGGACGGCTGAGATAAGCCCAATGACAGAACGATCAGTGACCTCCAAATACATGATAATTGCACATATGGATGGTATCGACCTTCCTCTCAATACTTGTACCGTAAACATGATTTGGTGAATGCTAATATTAAAAGAATATTTGCAATATACAGTTAGTTTTGAAATTATAGTTGAAGGAATAAACGAACGTTTTGGGAAAGACAGGATGAAATTAAATAGATCACATGGAAGCAAGCAAAGAATGACGCAAAAGCAAGATACAAAAGATATCCTTGTGCAAAAAACGCTTAAAATCAACTGAAATATCAAAGAAACAAATCAATTACATGGTTAGAACATTTAGATATGATATCTCGATTAATTATCTTAATAGAATCAAGCGTACAAAGTTGAATATCACCTCATGCTACAACAAATTGAGATAAACATATATTTATTTATTTTCCGTAAATGTGATTGCCGCTTATTGCGGTTTGCTTGACTAGCTTTACAGGATTATAATTTACCGCTTTATTTAACACCAATGAAAGATTATATTCTCCACTTCCTAAAAGTATACCAATATCTCAGTAATTTCCATTAACATAATTAACTCTCACATCGTATTTGGAAACAAAACCGTTATTTTTAAGTATGACTCGTTTTGACATGATATGATTATATGTCAAGATTTTAAAACCTAAATTAAAAAAAAGGTATTTTCTGTTATTTAAAGTTTCGTAATGCAAGCTCTCAAGTCGTACAAGTTTCTACAAAACTAACAACCTTATCTATCTCATTTGCATTTACATGTATTGTTTTTACTAAATTGCTATGGCTACGACAACAATTCGAATAACTTAAACATTCAACACTAAAAAGTAAATGCGGTATTGTTTACAAAAAGTTCACGTGAAATGCAATATAGCTGAATAGTGACCGCGTCGCGGTAGCCTATGCTTTCCCACCTGAATATGACACCGCTCGTACAGTTATAAAAGGACCTAAAACAACTGTACATATAAATGTAAAATCAACTTAGATGGACATCTGAATAGGATTTATTATTGCCTAAACTCCACAATGCGAACCCTCAGTCTGACGGATTACCCGAGCACGGTTGACCCATTAAAACGATCGATTGTTTCCTTATTGTAGTGCCTACGACGCGTGGTTCTAGTAATAATTACAAAATTCAATATGACTATAGTAAGTAGTAGTATTTTCTCCGATAGCACGTAACACCGTTTGAAATATGCAAGCGTCGAGATTATCACCGTATGGGCGTGTTTGTGTAGTTGTTGCGTTATAATTTGATTAGTAATACTAGATATCACACGTAGTAATTAAATCATGTGTGAGTTTTTCAAAGCAAATCTAGATCTGGCTGTGGAAATTAGAGGGAATTTTCGACGTGTTTCGGGGTTAACGAGTAAAATATTCAACATCTCAACTCGTGAAGTTCGCAAGGTCATAGGAGATAGGGTTTGATCAATATCTGCGTAATGAGGTGTCGGTCGACACTGGCGCCATTAAAATCCCGGTGAAAGCACCAACAGAATAAGGAAACTAATTTAAACGACTTGACACTTAGCTGTTAGAGTGTGGTGGAATGGACCACACGCAGCAGAAGGGTGTTGGAAAATTTCTCTATAACATCTTCACTAACTTTTACATCACACGCTTTCCTTTGACTGGAAGTACCAGTATTATTTCAATCAAATGCCAATGAACCCGTAGTACGATTCAAGACATCCATTCGTCGTATTGAATTTTCAGCAAGAAGAGTAATTCTAATCTTCTTTCTAATATTCGTAACACATTGGTATTACGTCACCTCTGTACCACAGTCTTCAATCATTAAAATTCGTGAGTAATCCTTGCGTAAATCAGAGTTTTACTGCACTGTGTTATCGCACCGTCAATTCAGCGTAACCATCAGTCTGTTTAAACGCCGATAGCGGCGAAAATATCCAGTTCTGTGTTTCATTTCGAGAAAACACACAAGATGGCTCAATAAGTTCATGAATTTAATGTCCGTAGGTAGTCTTGCTAAATGTTTATTGAGAGATCTTGTCGTGCTTGGTAATTTTCATAATTATCGCCCTTAAAAACCTGATTCACGATAAGCTGGACATATTAGAATATTCTGAATCGTTAGTGAATTTATTCCTACGCTGCATCAAATTGAAATCTTATCTTATGCTGTTCGTTCTTCTAATTGTGCAATCAATTTGTTGGTTCGAGATTATCGCTATTATTTATAATTAAATTGGTGGTTTTGTTTTTGTGCAGGTGGTGATCTGCGGTGCGGTGCCATCGATGGTCCGGTCGGTTCGCCTCTACAGCCAGTGCTCCCATATGTACGTCAACGTGTTTCCAAACGGTACCGTCATGGCTCGCTCCGATGGAAACGACCAGCGTAAGTACCTTCTGTATTTACAACTTTACATCCTAGTTAATATGTGACTTTTACTGCATACTTTGCCAAGGACATCAAATCCTCATTGTGAGAATACTAATAAAGTTGAATGCAGTAAAATAACCATCATAACTGTGATTATAAACTAAACGATGTAGGTGGACAAAACATTTAGGTATTATAGCAACTAAGCAGAAATGATTAACAAAATAATACAAAATTCTGTTACTTAATCGCCCTAAAGAATAAAACAGTTTTGCAGGATTATTAAAATCGATTAATACAAGGAAACATGGTACAAATTACAGGTTGTAAAACCGTATCGATCCAGACACTGCAAAGTAAATACGAGATATGATTCACGATGTCCGATTACAATTATCAATTACCTCCAATTGAATTACGAACGCGAGGACAATACAGACATTAGCTGTTGAATTAGTAATGCTGTAATTGACGACAGTCAACCGTTTAGTTTGAGAGCGATTGTTATAGGGCAGAGGTGTGCAACCCATGGGTCGTTTGAATAGGGAGCAGTGATTTCGTGAAAGTAATTAGTATGCATGATATTGTTAAAAGTATGTAGGGGTCCAATAGCTATCGATGCGAAAACTGTTACTGTTACCATCCAATTCTAGAGCTCCCACATTATAAATAAAAGAACACAGTCAAAATGCAGTAAATTTTTGTGTTCAAAAACCGATATAAAAATCAAAGCTGCTGTACCTACATTCACATGGATTTAAAATTACAAAAAATACCTACATAGGTACTGTATACATAGTATCAATGTGCGCATCGACGTAGATGTTCCTTACATCTGTTAAGTTTGGCAAAAACAAATGAAATACAAAACGGGAAAGTCGCTATTCTGTAATGAATCGATTAATGTTCTGCACTGTTATACTTTGCTTCTGAAAATGAAAAAGGTTTAGTACCACTGCTCTTGACTGTAAATGCCAGGTGTGTCATTTCGCTTACACATTGAAACAGTCAACTCATACTGAAAAAAGCCAAAATTGTGGAACATTTCACATTTTTACAGCTGCTTATTCTCGCGGTAATAGTTAAAGACTCAGACGGGGAAATCCATAAATAATGGACTGTGGACTTCATGAATTAATTATATGTTCTGCTGTTAAGCATGTTGTTGACAGATACTTCATGATCAATTAAAAGAATTAACTTAATTGGGTTTTGTTTTGTAATGTACATTGCCATGTTATTGATTTCATAAACCTTATGCAATTATTTCTACTTTTTCAGAAATATTTGATCTTATTGAAAACAGGGCCAATTGTTGACCCTTGCAGAAACGGTTTTTACACATTTGACAAAACAATTTAATAATTTAAATACTACTCATACGTGAAACCTAAGTGTAACACGAGGAACCTTTCTTAAACAAGTAAAGAAAGTTACACAAGAAGTGGAACTCAAAGATGTACTATGAAGGCTGCATTCGCTAACACAGTAAAAGCACGCGGTGTAATAGTGTGTAGGGGCTAGACGTGAGAAACTATAGGAATATGTCAATACTTGACGGGTCAACGGCCAGTCACCGCAACAGGTACGGACCACTGTGCGATATAGTAACGGGTACAGCATTGCTACGAACTTATGACTGTGAAATGTGACTGTTCTTGGTGTTTCGCATATTTTATACGTGGTTTATTGGTGAAAACTTGGTTCAAAGATTCCAACAGTCTGAAAGCATGTTTTGGTATTTCATTACTCTCTGTGAGCGAGGAGTATCAGTGTTGCCAGGGATCTAGCTATCGCTCATATCGCTGTAGAGTCAAGTTTGTTGTCGTCATGGATGTTTCCAGTATTGAGTACATTTGTTTCTTGTACTTAGGTATTTTGATTATAATTTTCTTTTGGGTCATACTCGTAGGTATTTCGAAGATGTTTTTATTCCATGTTAGACTACCATTTTGCAAAATCCATACGGTTGCCGAATGTCTTAATAGTCACCAATACGTACAGTCATGACTTTTTATTAGACCTTCAAGTGCATAATGAATGAATTCTTTCAGGAACTGTTAGTGCAATAATTTATAACAAAAAGCCGCACGACTGTGTTTTTTCTACAAACCCAGCGATAATTTAAGTCTTAACAATTTTTTTGGTTATTTTCTATCATTATTTCTCCCAGTCCCAACAAAAACATTTGCAAAAACTCCCCTAACGACATCGGCGATAAATCGACGACTTTTTCTATTTATACAAGACTTGGCTTTTAAGCTGAGCTTGGCAAAGTGAAGGGCTTTCATTTTTTCTATTATTTGATGAAAGTAGTGTCTCGCGAATATGTAATAGTATTCTTACTTGCGAATTACTTAATGTTTGTATAAGGACGACGCAACTTTGAACGTCAGCGCTTGTTTAAATTTGCTTTCTCCTTTCGATATTTTTGGACTTTGCTTACTACACGTGTAGTAAGCAAAGTACTATTACGAAGCGTTTTATGGGATAGCTAGATTGTACTGAAATTTCTTTCTTTTGAATCTTTCAAATAATGCGTGATTTTTATATTGAAGTTCTCAAAGTCGTAAAATTATCTTTAAAAGGAGATTCTGAAAATGGTTTGAGCTCGGAAATAAACGTACATTGTTGTTTTGAAATCTGATCGTGTTTTGCAGATATTGCATTTTAAATATTCATTATTTTATCTTACCTAGTGTTGTCTGGATAAGTGCCAAGCTCTGCTTCCCAATTAAGTCTTCTCTTTTTACTGGTATGAGTACTTTCTTGAAGTAGTGGTACTAAAATATTCAGTGAATGGATTTAATTTATTTCATAATTCTGATTATTATTTCACTAAGTACTTATGTGCCCGTATCGCTGGCATATTGTAATTAAACGCAAAAGGATCTTTGTCCGAAATCACAGAAAGGAATTTGTAGATTACGAAGCATGCAGGCATATTGTTGTGGTTTCTTTTATCTACCTAATTGAAATCTTCTATCCGCGCTTAGATTTCCAACTTTATGTATACAAAATCAAAGTCGGTTTTGCTACCTAATGTGTTTTAACTGTGTCTATGCAAAGCGTAACATATTACTATATCTACTGAAGTTCACATTACATCGTACGTCGGTCGTACAACTAGTGACCTAATAATGTCTGCGACAGTTTTGTATCAGCGTTTTGACACGTAATTTAATTATGAAGATGTTTGCTTTATTATAATTGCGTCACCCACGGACAGGTCATTACAAACTTAATGGATCATAAATTCTAATATCAAAATTACCACTTACAAAAGTACCGCAGTCAATAATGTTATACATTACGTACATTTTTTACATAACATCAATAAATAATACAGAGCGGAAAGCCATTAATTTAATATGAACAATAATCGCGTGAGAATAAACATTTATTTGTTGCCAGAGTAAAAAATTTAATCACTTGACCCGTGTTAGCATACCTATGTGTTAGTTGTGAAGCAATAAAAGAAACTACACAGCCAATATTAAATTTAACGATATAATATTGCATCGCCGGCTTAGGATGATCTTTAGATTATGATTGTTATTAAGAAAATACTAATGCCATAGGGTTCAACTGAATTTGGTCGCTTGTTCTCTCCGGACACATTGCACCGCCTACCACCGAATACTGTGTGAAATATGTGACGCTTTTTAATTAAAATTAGATTCGAAGGCACTGATAACGAAATTTAATTATTCCCATCGTGTTAGAAACACGCGACTGGTTGGAACTAACGGCAACAGTGCGGACGCCTCGGGCTTTAAAAAAATATTTTTGAAAATGGAACTTGGTTAAATATTATATGACGCTTTGTGTCACCAAAGAACAGGTTTAAAAAACAAATGGGAGTGATTTTTTTAATCGATTAGTGATTCAAATGTAGAACAGTGGAACATGAATCACATACTTGTAAGAAACCAGTTGTTATTATTTGTATTTTATTTACTTTCACTACGAATAATAAATTACCTGTTGAAGGAAAATTTTACACTTGTCCAAAAATATATTTATGGTTATAACAGTACCTATACAATTCTCAAAATATTTGCGTTGACAGTCAAAAATAATCGAATGAAAAGCGTAGCACGTCACTCGTAGACACCTACAGTTAAAAATATCTTCAACAGAAAACATAAGCTCTTAAACTTTGATAACTCACACTGATGGCTTATTTTTTGTGGCAATTCATCGAAAGATTGTTTGGCGGAACGAAAATTATATGAAATCAATCGACGTAGGCGGTACGGCGCCTACCTAAATTAAGTTGTTACGTTTAAAACATAATAATAAAGGTCCATAAGTTCCTCCGTTTCGCAAAAAATATACCACACACGCGATCCTTGGCTTCAATAATGTGGTATAATCTAATAGGGAATTAATAATGTAATTTGCGCGCCCATCGAAAAAAAAACAGACAGACGTTCTGAATTCGAATGTTTTTTAGCTTCTTTTTTTTCGTATTATAATTATTATAGACCTTTATTACTTTGAATGTGTTTGGAGAACACAATTTTTTTTTAATGAAGTGATTATAAACGGTTTGTTTGCAGTAGTCAGCCACAAGAAACTTGGTGATAAGGTAGGTAAGTGGCGAGACATGCACACACTTTTGAGTTTTTTTCTCTTCTAACAAACAAACAATATGTCAGTGCTCCTCAATATTTTGATATTTATCACCATTGTGTTCTAAGTTTTTGTTATAATTGAATAAACACGTGCTAATTGAGCGGTTTTTTGAATTTAAATTAATATGCAAGTAGTTTACTATTATCATGGGGTCTAATTGCGAACAAAGAAAAAATAGTTCAAATAAATCTCAATAGATGGCGTTATATGTATCGATTTGTTTTTGAGGTTTGTGTAACTGTTTAAATTTGACTATGAAAGAAGTATTTCCTTGTTTTTAAAAATCTCCATAACACAAATTCAAGGAATAATGGGCTCCTAGTTCCAAATTCCATGATTTTACTAAATAATATTATGGTGTTGGCCCTGGTGAGAAGAATTTGTACTACGTTGTGGTTAAGTAACTCATTTACTGTTAATTGTACTAATAGATGGCGTTGTTTTAATTTTTTGAGTTTTACTAAACATCAAGATTACCTAAATACATACCATACCTATTTAGATAGAATGAAATACTTATGAAATGCAATTAAATTAAATAAAACAAAATATATTTCGGACATAGAACAACAAAACCTACTTTTCTTATAATCTATGAATAAAACGCTAATCTGCGCCATAGAATAATAATATAGGAAATTGCAATTTTGCGTTCTCAAGTGTCAACTTTGGGCATAAAGTCCTTGAAGCCAAAATTAAGGATACTTCAAAATAAATAGTTAATCATCGTTTTTCATAATTATGTATGATATTATTAATCTTCAGGTGGAGGCTGTTTGATAAATCAATTACATAGTTAGGACCTACAGATTCAGTTAAATACCCAAAGGTCTTGTTGTATGTCTTTGTTTGCTATTCTGTATCTACTTTTTATGTATTTTACTGAAAGGCAAAGGCAAACTTATTAATTTTTCAGACAACTTCAAAAATAGCAGAAAAAGTATAAATATATCGACTTAATACATACATAACAGTACGCCTTATTTCCCATAGGGTTAGGTATTGGTTTTTCTCCCACCCGAGAATCGCACCTAGATCCTACTGCTCAATAGTAGCGCTTGCGACCACTGGACCAACGAGGCAGTCCTACTTACTCATTGTAAATGATAAAGTACTTATTAATAAAATGATTAATTTGTTGAAGGGCCTGTTGGTCCAGTGGTTAGTGGCCCTGACTGCTGAGCCGGAGGTCGTGGGTTCGATTCCCAGCCAGGACAAACTTTGTGTGATGAGCATGATTGTTTGTTCTGTGTCTGGGTGTGATTTATCTATAATATGTATGTATTTATAAATTATATAAGTATGTATATCAGTTGTTTGGTTACCATAACACAAGCTCTGCTTAGCTTGGGATCAGATAGCCGTGTGTGAGTTGTCCCAAGATATTTACTTATTTTTATTTATAATCTATTGTGCGTTTTTAATAATTTTCCTTCAAACAAAGATCAACATCATCATCCTTCTATTTGGATAGACCTCTGCGCACCAAAACCTGGCCAGCCTGGCGAACGAACCCGCTGGGTTAAGGCAGGCGATTTAGCCTGGCGGCATAAAAAGGTATATTACAAGCTGTAATTACCTTTAAAGGCGGCACGAGAACGTCCACCATGACACGTCCAAAAAATCCGATTTCTATTATATTTATTGTACCTATATTTTATAATAATTACCAAGAACCGACTCTGAAGTGGTCAATTTTGTATTAAGGACTGCCATCGGATAATAATTGTTCAAAATACAAAAGAACTGGTTCCAAAGTCTGGACTGGGCTGGACTAAGTTAGATGCCGTCTTGTAGCATAAAACGCAATTCAAATGAAACTGATAAGTACCTACATTAAGCGACTCGAATCTAAAGGTACTACCTACCTACCTACCTACTCATAAATTACGCTTGCATTTTATTTGCTTGTAGGTATTTTACGCTGAATGTAGGGCTGAGACAAACTCAACCCCACATTCAGTTCAATATGCCAGTAAGTGGTTGGATAATATTAGAATGGAAAGTAAAAGGCACGGATCTTGAGCGCTTGTTTAACTTCACATGCGCAGAAGATAAATTTTTGGATCTCAAGTTCTCATGCACTGCCCTACTCTCATGACTGTAGTCTTTTTTGAGAATAAATTTCTTTAAATACATCTCGTAAGTGTTTTTCTATAAGCGTACAGACATCAGCAGTCAGCAGGTCAACCTAGCCAGAACTGTACAATTTCTAAACCTTTGACTGCGGCTACAGAGTACATTTTATATACTGCGGCCGAACAAACTAAATTAGATTTGACAAATTGGGGTAAGTTGATGAACTGGCGTCTGTACAGTACAAAGCGCAAGGTTATCCCCACTCTATCATCTAGCGCCTAATATCCGAGCCGGTAAGTATACTTACTTACTTTTATAGGTAGGTACCAACACAACATACAAATATTACTACCTACGTAGTTAAGTAACAACTTGTAATTAAAATAAAAAAAATACACACTCGAAACTGAGTCTGTTAAAAAATAACTCCCTGCCCTGTGTCTCAGTGTCTCCTATCATTGCAACAGCTATTTCAATATTACAAATAATTTTAATTGATTTAAATACTTGATAATTATCATAATTTGCGTTGACGTTTACGCTGAACTTAACAAATAACTAAGTCTGCCGAAAAACATGGAGCTATACCCCACTCTATAGACAATATAATCCCACGCTCAAGAAATCATGCGCTATCGCAAAGTAGGCGATTGCCGAGTATCGTAAGCTTCAAGGTCAAAGGGCTACCTTAATTTTGTATGCAGTATGATTTTATCGCCATCTATTGGTTCTTTGTGTAAACTAAACTATCGCTGCAAGCACCATCTAGCGCCGTTGTGAGTAACAAAACCGGGCTCACAAAATAGCCCGAATAGCCCGAAGAAATGACCAACTTATAGCGGTCGCGTTTCTTTGTTTGAGATGGAGTATGTATTATATTACGTACTGTACGTTAGTATTATATTATCTGTGCTATTATGTAAAAAATTCGTCAGCGTTTCAGGAGCCTTTGATTTTTTTTTACATTTACTCAGCATCAATTTTTATAATCAACTGTGTGCCAAACTTATTTAACAACGTTTTTACATCATTTTTTCAATAAATAGAATTTACAGATACATTAATTTATCAAAATAGCAGACAGATACAGTTTATCTGTTATTTTATTACTGTTATTACAACATGTGTTCAACAATTACTCGTTGGGTGGTCTTGCGTGTATTTCCAGTGTTGATGTCGCAAAAAAAAACAGCTGTTTTGTAAACATTCGTACTTTGTTGGATATGTTATTTGTTATTATGAAGGTTATGCGTATTGGGTACTTTTTTTTCTTGTATTCGCATTTGTAAAAATGCATTTTGTCGATCCGTTTTTAAAATAAATTAAGTTTTTGATGAGATTTTATTAGTAAAGTGACAGGAAAATGTCATCCCTAAATATTGTGATGAAGTTAGCAATGTTGACAAAACTGAGACCAAGGTCAATAAATTGACCCAATTGTTATGCAGATAAGAATGTTGTTATACGGATACCTACAATTACATTTTTCTGTAACGGCATTCTTATATTGGTAAATAATTATGAGGAACATGATGCTCACCAAAATGAGGTTGAAAAGTGAATCAAAACGCCTTTGTTAATAAAGCAAGTAAAAAAATTGCGATGTAACTATTTTTATCATTTGTAAAAGGAGGTTTGATAAAGATTCTCTGTTTTACAATACAATCAGCAACTGTCAAAACATCGAAACAACCGATTTTATCGTATCTAAAGAGTTTTGACTGAATTTGGCATTTATCTACATATAATGACCTGATTCCGATTCCTACGACAATCCATACTTATTCATATCACAAGATAACGTAATACGGTTCAAATCACTTGTATTATTTAAGTTGTAGAGATTATTTTTGCTTGACAAAGCTATATTGCAAGGGTTGTCGGTGCAATATTGACATAGATTTTGGTCGAAACATCGTCATGGATTTAACCCACTCCTGTTAAGTCTAGATTTTTCAGACATATTAGTCATGCATCGTTAGTAGGTCAATTTTTGTGGTAGAAGGTGTGTTTGTTTTCAATGTTACAAAAATAATAGATTATTTAAAAGTTTAAACTTATTGTAACAATATCCGTGAGCTATAGATATTGTAAAAAAATAATAATATGCGTTTGCGTTTACACACATTTTAACTCGCATTATACAAATAACCAGACCCGAAAAAAATATCTGTAGGCCATACAAAATTAATATATTATTATGTTCTGTGCGGGGACCGAACTCGCGACACGTAGCGCAGAGGTCAAACGCTTAGCCACTGCGCCAACCATGACAAACATTGCTCTTCGTTTTTCGGGGAAAATAATTGGCAAACTAGCGTTTAGTGTCTACAAGCACTTATAGACTAAAACACAGCATTAAAATATTATGTCTGTCTCTTTATTCTCCATAACAGGGGTCAGACTTCTATTTGCCCTTTTTAATTATTATATTTTGCACAGTCTATCTGTAGTTTCTTCCTCTACTCTAAAAACTTTCCTCACTACGTTTAATGTATGATTATCAGTCTCTTATCACCGAAGATGTTTTAAATAAACAAAATAATCACTTAAATACCTGACACTAATATTTTGCGAATGTTAGAGATCTCTCTGTTAGAGATCAGACTAGGGGGCGTCTAGTGTGTCATGTGCCAGATTCCACGTAAACATTGATAACTAAGGGGTGTGCCACTCCGATACCACCGGATGCCGACCTACCTTCGTCGTGTGGTCGGGGCATATCTGACGGACAGAGCCGTTATCTACCCTGGTCGCTCTGGAGAGTGTAACCGGCGAGAGATGTCGTGCGGTGTCCCACAGGGATCGGTCTTGGGGCCGCTCCTGTGGGACATCGGTTACAACTGGGTGCTGCGCGCCGACGCTACGCTGACGACACGCTCGTCCTGGCTCAGGGGGGGGGTCGCACCAGGCGGCGGCCGACAATATGACACACGGGGTTGCGACAGTCGGGGAGAGGATCCGGCTGCTGGGTCTCGAGGTGGCCTTGAACAAATCCGAGGCCATGGTTTTTCATGGCCGCGGAAACACGCCACCGTCGGGATCCCAGTTGACGGTAGGAGGGATTCGCATCGATGAAGTACCTGGAAATCGTCCTCGACAGCCGGTGGAACTTCGTCGAACACTTCCGACGTTAGGCTCCGAAACTCGAGCGGACGGGGGCTGCTTTCAAGCGGCTCCTGCCCAATCTGAGGGGGCCAAACGCCTCCTGCCGTAGGCTCTATGCCGGAGTCGTGCGGTCCATGGCCCTTTACGGGGCCCCGGTATGGGCGCGTTCTTTAGGGCGGCGCGCCGCCCACTACCTGAACGCGCCCCAAAAGGTGGTAACCATAAGGCTAATCCGGGGCTACTGCACGATCTCTGGTGAGGCAGCAAGCCTCCTTGCCGGACTGCCACCGTGGGATCTGGAGGCGATAGTCCTCGCGCGCCTGTTTGAGTGGCGCGCGGAGGCACTACACCGGGCGGAAAACCCGCTGCCGCGGCAAGTTGCCGCTCGGCGGGCAGACCTCCGGTGCTATCTCATGGTGGCATGGAGAGAGCGACTGTCGCAACCCCGTGCAGGGCACGCCACAATAGTGGCGGTAAGTCCCCTCTTTGAGGAGTGGCTGGAGAGGCGTCATGGTGTCCTACCGCCTGACGCAGGTCCTCACCGGACACGGAAGTTTCGGGAGGTTCCTGTACATCATCGGGCGGGAGGAAGCGCCCGGGTGTCACCATTGTGACGATCGCCCGGAGGACACGGTGGAGCACACAGTGGCGATCTGCCCAGCTTGGGCGATCGGCGGCGGCGATCTCTCGCGTCCGGCCCTGGTTCAGGCTATGGTCCGGAGCGAGAGGGAATGGGAAGCGGTCACCACCATCTGCGAAGCAGTAATGCTAGCAAAGGAGGTGGCCGGGCGTTTGAGGGAAAGAACATCTGCCCAACCCAGCCGCCGCGGGAGACGCCCAGGGCGCCGGGCGCCGCGAGACGACTCCCGGGCACCGTAGATGCGGGCCTGTGGATGGCTGAGCAATGGGTAGCTCACCGTCCGTCTATTGAGTTCGAGTTTCACGCGCGCCTCAAAGAGAGTCAGCAAAGCAGAGGGGCTTGCCAGAGCCTCCGCCTGCTGGGGTTGCGGGTTGTTCGAAAGAGATACCGCGGCCCCGGAACGTAAAGGGCAATAGAAGGAACATGGGTGGGTTTTAGTCAGTACAAGTCTGACATGCCCCCTCGCTCCGTCCAGACCGGGGGAAGTCATTGGATGACTTCCCACCAGAAAAAAGGGGTGTGCCACATAACAAATTATACATGAAAATAATTCAATTACCAATCCATTATGAGCTGTAAAAAGTTGTGCCAACTGTTTTTATAGACACTGTGTCAGTTTTGCTAGCAAGCGAAAGTGAGGGATGTCCCTTACCACGATTGTGGGTTGTTAGAAAGAGATACCGTGGCCCCGGAACGTAAAGAGCAATAGAAGAAACATGGTTGGGTTTTAGTCAGTAAGTGTCTGGCACTCCCCCCCCGCTCCGCCCAGAGCGGGGGAAGTTATTTGATGATTTCCTATCAGCAAAAAAAGCCCTCGATTGGAAGAACCGAGAGCCACAAGTAAGCGTTATGCAGCTTGCATTGAGATGATTTAGACCAACTGTAACATTTACTGTTTGGCTACGCATCAGTGCTACGCCTTCGTAGCGAAGCAAACACCAGCCAAAAAAAAGCTCACCCCTGCTCCAGGGGTGAGTGTCAGACTTACATGGACTAGAACCCACTAATATTCCTTATGTTGCCCTTTATGTTCCGCAGCGACGGTATCTCTCTCGAACAATCCGCAACCCCGGCAAGCGGTGGCCCTAGCAAGCCCCTCTGATATGCTGACATCTCTTTGAGGCTCGCATTAAACACGAAACCGCCGTCGACACGGTCTGTCGTCACTAGACGGACGGACGGTGAGCCACTCATGGCCTACCGGCAACAGACCCGCTTTTACGGTGGATGGGAGTCGCGGTCTCAATGCAAGTTGCATAATGCTTACTTCTGGCTCCCGGTTCTTCCAATGGAGGGCTTAGGTTTGCCACTGGTCGTTGGTTTATCCAGTTCGTACTACGTCGTTTTATATAGGAGTTTAGATCCTTCAGTACAAAACAAAACTTTGCGGCTGTTGTTCTCGAATAGTAAGGCAGAGGTATACCTGATAGCACACCCACTTTTTTCCAGTCATGTTTAAGTTCCATGGAACAGGGAGCGACTCTATTACCACTAGACACAAATCTCAAATCTAGACTATATCTAACTTCCTGATGGGAAAATAACTTTTTGCCTGGCTTGGGAATCACGCGGCCGCGGCTTCGCCCGCGTGAAATCGAAAACAATATCCTATGTATTTTTTCAGACTATAGTCTATCTCTGTGCCAAAATTCATCAATATCCGTTCAGCAATTTTGACGTGGAAGAATAACAAACATCCATGCATCCATCCATCCGTCCTTATGAACATTCGCATTTATAATATTAGTAGGATAGTAGGATATTGGGTTTTACCATAACGAATGTTTCAGTAGCAAACATTTTGTTTAGATTCATAGGCAGACCTGGCTATAGGCTCGCCCCCTATTGTATAGGACTTAACGGGCTACATGTAAAAAAAGTTTATTTATTAAAAGGGGGCCACATTTACAATAAAATAAAATCTTAACTAATAGAGCACAGTTTCTTATTTGCCTAAACAAGGTTCAACCTGTCTCAGGCTATAAAGAGCATTAATACTTTTTTAAAATATACTAATTAGTGTACCAATATGTCCATACCTTAAGAGGATTGTAGGAGAAAACTTATATTGTTAGTGAAAAAAATCGCCTTAAAATTCGTACCCTAGCTCCCTAACCATATTGTAAAGGTATCAGGCATATCTCGTATTGGTGTCAATGCCACATAATGTTTGTGGTCACATAATCTAGTCGGACTAGACGGTAACTTGATATTAGCATCTAAGCTAAAGTAATGTATTGCTAGTCTTAGGATGCGATTAGATAGATTCCGTTGTAGACAGTGCAAGATATTTTTGAACAATTAGCATTTGTATATTGTAAATAATAGAAATATAATTATGTGCGGCCTATTCATTCATTTACATTGCGCTTTTAACTTTGTATTAGGGTACCAAAATAATATCCAATAAATTTAGAAGTTTAGTAACATCATTCAATTATTTTTAAAAAGGAGGTGTTAAATATTTTTGCTTACACAAAAAGTGCTGGCTCAAAACAAAACACATTAAATAATAACGACATATAAATAATCAGGCAAATTGACAATGAAATAGGGTTACCAACATAATAAAAATCTGTACCTTTACCTAATCGTGTGTTTTGAAAAACTATTATATTTTACTAGCTTGCGCCCGCGGCTTCGCCCGCGTTAAATTTGGGTAACACAGTTCCCCTTGCGCCTTATTGATATGTAATAGCAACGCTAAGTTTTCCCTTTTCTTCCCTCTTTCTCCCTCACAACCCACTTTTTAGGGTTCCGTAGTCAACTAGGAACCCTTATAGTTTCGCCATGTCTGTCTGTCCGTCTGTCCGTCCGTCCGTCCGTCCGTCCGTCCGTCCTCGCTTAATCTCTGTGACCTGAAAAGCTGAAATTTGATACCAATATGTATATCAATCACGCCGACAAAGTGGTAAAATAAAAATTGGAAAAAAATGTTTTATTAGGATAGCCACCCTATATGTAAAGTGGGAAGTGTTTTTTTTTAATTTCAACCCTAACGTGTGATATATTGTTGGAAAGGTATTTAAAAATGAATAGGGGTTTACTAAAATCATTTTTTGATATCCTTACTAATATTATAAAAGCGAAAGTGAGTTTGTTTGTTTGTTTGTTTGTTTGTTACCTCTTCACGCTTTAATGGCTAAACCGATTTTGATGAATTTTGGTACAGAGATAGTTGGGAACCAGGAGACGGACATAGGCTAATTTTTATTTTAAAAAAGTGGTATGTGCGGGAGAAAGAGGGAAGAAAAGGGAAAACTTAGCGTTGCTATTACAAATCAATAAGGCGCAAGGGGAACTGTATTACCCCAAATTTAACGCGGGCGAAGCCGCGGGCGAAAGCTAGTTGTCAATAATTTCGGAAATAATCGCTCCAAAAGTAAAAAACAATGTGTCCCCCCCCCCTCTAACTTTTGAACCATAAGTTTAGAAAATATGAAAAAAATCTGAAAAGTAGAACTTTATAAGGACTTTCTATGAAAATTATTTTGAACTTGATTGACACAACAGTTTTTGTACAAAAAAGACAAAAAGTTTTACAAAATAATTTCTGGACTAAGTTTGTAGTATAATCGTACTTATATGCAAGCATTTTTTTTTAACTTCGTTTACATATTTTATTATCCCGAACGTATCTTTTTTCAAACAAAAAAAAGAATTATTGAAATCGGTTCTCGCAATTCAAAATTATTAAATAAAGTATTAATTAGGAAATATAATTCTCTAGTGTTCAACGTCAAACAAATGATAAACTCATAAGTGGGAACACTTACGACTTGTGACGGACGGGAAACTACGGAACCCTACACTGAGCGTGGCCCGACACGCTCTTGGCCGGTTTTTTTTTAAATAAAAATTATGCTTATGTCCGTCTCCCGGTTCCCAACTATCTATGTACTAAAATTCATCACAATCGGTTAAGCCAATAAAGCGTGAAGAGGTAACAAACAAACAAACTCACTTTCCCTTTTATAATACTAGCTTTCGCCCGCGGCTTCGCCCGCGTTAAATATGGGGTAACACAGTTCCCCTTGCGCCTTATTGATTTGTAATAGCAACGCTAACTTTTCCCTTTTCTTCCCTCTTTCTCCCTCACATCCCACTTTTTTCAAAAAACTATTAGCCTATGTCCGTCTCCTGGTTCCCAACTATCTATGTACCAAAATTCATCACAATCGGTTAAGCCATTAAAGCGTGAAGAGGTAACAAACAAACAAACTCACTTTCGCTTTTATAATATTAAAGTAAGGATTAGTAAGGATTGTATTTGTAAATACAATACAAACAGTAATTAAAGTCAAATAAGTAGGTACCTAGACATTTTGCACAATTTTTTGTTTCCTCTCCAGTGTCTGCGGTTTTTGTTATTCTTCAAATAGAATCAGACGTTACAGAACGATCATTAAGAAAACTAAAATTAACCATAGTTATTCTCAGAACCAAGATGATTAACTTAATCTTCATTGAACAAAATGTCTTCTTAACACTTTTTTGTTACTCCAAGTTCACGGAAAACCAGTAGCATCAGACATTTGAAGTATTGATATTTGACGCACCATTGATATTTGTAATATTCAAATAGCTACAATGAATTATTAAACGTTTGTTACAAAACCGTCTGGGTTGATGTGAAACAGCCTTAAAATGTCAGGATTCTTGCTTAGTAGATAAATTATGGTGGTATTAGACATAAGAAAGGTTGACCAGGAAAATATGTGTGAAGGTTTTATTTTTTGGTTTTATTGTTAATAAAACCTTACACGCAAGTTCGGTTCGGCATGTCTTGACAAAGCTGGTCGGGAAAATCATCAGAAATGGACATGTTCATTCAGGGAAAAGTCGAGATAACCTGAAAAGTATTTACGGAGAGTAGGCGCTGGATAAAGTTGGCAGATATCATTAGCCTTGATGTTCACACGGCTTTTTTTCGAATTGTTCTCAAAGGATCCCGCTCTAGGTGGAGCAAAAGGGACTTTCATACTTGTACTGATTATAATACCATCCATATTCCTTCTTTTGCCCTTTGTTTTCCGGGGCCGCGGTATCACTTTCGAACAATCTGCAACCCCGTAAACAACCTGCAATGCCGGTAATAACTCGCAACCTTATGTTCATACCTCTGCCTCCTTTTCTGTGAGAGGAAATTGGATATCGAAAGGTGTCAAATGTATTCGAATTTTTGGTTATGGATTTTTGACATGACGGTTTCTTCACGAGCGGGAAGCACGACCCAAATAAAAAACGAATGTGTGCAGTGATTGCGAATTTCGCTCGAACTAGTGGGGAGCATCCCTAAGATATAATAGATGTTTGTTGTATAGTTCTATGAATAAATTATTTATTCACATGATTGTATAAGAATGTATAGTAATTACATTAAACGACTCGTTAGTATATTTACTATTATATAGATGGGTACTTTTCCTAATTAATACACATTTGTTAAACGGCAATTCTGAAACAATTGTCCGAACTACACATGGGATATGTCACATATTTTTAATTCTAAATCAAAATGTCCAGGTATTTTAGTGTTATGATTTAGATTTTTAGAATTCGTATTGGTTCAGTGAATTCAGTGTCATATATGTCATGTTACTCATTGTTTATCACACCTTGCTAATGTATTCTTACAATCTTATGAATTCCTGGTAGGTGTGCGATTTTATTGTCCCCTTGAATTTTGTATGATGATGACTAAGGATTATGATAATGCCCCAAAAACCCAATGATTAATATCGAATTTCAATAAATAAGCTGATACTTCCGACACGTGTTTTAAAACAGATGTCAACATTGTGACGATCAGGTTATTTGAAACTCATTTTTTTATGTTAGGGAAAATTCTCTGAACAGTTCGTAACACATTTAATGTTCTTATACTTTTCATTATTGAGAGTCTTACTGAAGGTAAGACTCTCAATAATTACTCAGTGGTCACTTGTATTGTGATAGTGTTTTAGACTGTCCATATTTTCTAGTCTATGTCTATTAATAGACTAAAAAATACGGAGACAATCTAGAAAAGCTTTGAAAACCCTTTACTAGCTAGTGGAGGATTTCCATGCCTCCAATAGGAAAAACTACATCTGAATACTTACAAAAAGTATTCAGATTTAGGTTTTCGTATCATTATAGTAGGTATTCATGTCTTCTGATTTCAAAATATTTATTTCACAAAATATGATACTTGTAAGACTTTTCCTGTACCTAATATTTTTTAAGCTTTCACAAAAGCGGAATACAAACTTCCTACTAATTCAAGTTTCGCTTTACCCAACCATGTTGAAATGAAAGCAAACCAAGAAACAATTCATAACTTACATAAGTATGAAGTCGTCTAAGATTAAGATAGGGGCAGACTAAAGGATTTCAATAGTGTGAGTAATCCCTGTTTATAGTGCCTCTGTGGGTACATATCCTGTCGCCAAGAAGGCGCTAGAGGCGCGTTTTCATTGTTACGAAATTTCCGGAGACGGGAAATTAGGTAGGGACGACTTTTACGTAACGATATAAGGAAAATCACGTGAACGTTAGATTTACTACCGGAAGCTATTAGTAGCTAAATCATTTGTCATATTACAAATGTATTTAAACTTCGTGTTTTCGTCTTATATTGGGGTCTTCAGTCCTAAGGATCATGATCTTTGGTGTCACAGATTTTAAGAGAAATTTAAAAGCACATCCACAAAATCTTGTGTGTTTGAAGATGTTTCTTCATCTACACCTACTAAAATTTACGACTGTTTAGTTTCATGTTTAATTTTTCCCACTATCTTGGTGTATCACCCCAGACATTTGAATGTCGGAAGTAACAACGCGAACGCACCCGCTACTAAAGCAGTCTGGAATTTAACACAAGATTCCCGACAAATACTTACCTACCGCAGCGGCTGTATCCTGTCGGATTTGGTCAGATTAACCGCGTTATCCACAGGGTTAAGACGCATCGTACGCGCTTACTAGTTTATATCTGTTTATCTGTCAACGACGGCTCTGTTAACTGGGATTTCGCTTTATCAACAACTGTAATTAGTATGTGGGAATCCGGTTGGTTAATTTAAATGGGACTGGCGCCGGCGTGAATTTAATTCTAATTTTATGTATTGAATGTCTCTTTTTAATTTTATGAAAATATTATTGACGGTATTTTAGAGAAGTTTATGCAATCGGCAGTTTTTTTTTTGTAATTAAGTACTAAGACGGTTTTTCCCCTTATAACATGTTGCTGAAGTAACTTTTTCCTTATTTATAAACATTCATAAAGTGAATAATAAAATACAAAAGACGTTTTTGTAACTTAACTTTGTTTACTGATTATGGATACGTCAAATCGTTACGTAAATCAACTAGATTACAATGTCCACGGCTGTAGACAAAGTCGTATGCTATCAAATATTGCAGACATACTAGCAATACCACACGTGGCATCAATTATTTTTTAACAATTTCTGCTTAATATCGGACAATACTAGCATTAATGATCTCTGAAACATGATTTCAGACATTTATTTGTTTTTTGTTGAGTAGGTTTTTGTGAATTATTTTGCATGCCATTGTTGTTTTAAGTTTAGTTACTATTTATCTGCATTCTTTGGAGGGGGGATTCCTAGGAAATTGTTTTGTTTTATGTTATCCCATTAAGGAACAGTAACATGAAATCTAATAGAATAGAATAATAATATTATTTATTATGTACACTAAAAAAAATAACATAAATAAAGAAAATATGAAGAAGATGATGATGATGATCATTTACCGATCTACCTATTTGAAAAAATAATACAAATAATAACTTAAAATTAGGTTTTATAACTTCTCTGTTTTTAACCGACTTCAAAAAAAGAAAGATGTTCTCAATTCGACTGTACTTTTTTGTATGTTTGTTACGCGATTTCTTCGTCGATTTTGGGCCGATTTTCTAAATATATTTGTGATAGAGAACCCTCTCTATATACTTCCAAAATGATCCCATATGAATTTTATTTATATTGCTTATGAGTTTTCTTCAATAAAACATTTTTTTCTTCTCTTTTTATGTTTGATATACTAATGTCTCTTAGTAGCAATGAATATAAAAAAAAATACTTGATAAGAATTTGTGTGACATGCCATCATACCACAACTAAAAAGGCTAAAATACGAAACTTTGATAAAAATGAAAAACATTGATAGAAATCTAAAGATATTTTAAATGCATTCGGGGATAAACGTTTTTGATAATTGTGGTCCAAACCTTAGCCTTGATGGATCGATTTTAGATTCTTATTCTTATCAGACCTCACGTCAACTTTTATCAGTTTTTCATTCATGAGCTGCACTCTCTGAAATCTTTTTGATAATAAGAGGATTATACCGAACAAAATACTGCAGAAATTACCAAATAAATTTGTCAAAATTATGATAATTTGGTGCACGTGTGTTTTAATAGGATTTAGATTCATTAATGACGTAATAATTACATAATACCGAGCTTATATGGCTAATTCCTCATTATTATTTATATCTAGGTAAATAAATTGAGTTATGTACCTTTCATTCATAAATAATAACCTATTTACATGTGTAAGTTGATTAGATAATTCTATATTATGGTAAACTCACGAAGATAATTGTATAGGATGCATGGCCTAAAATATTTCTAACACCCTCACGGTATTCATTACAAGGAAAGAAAATTAAAGCATAAAGAAACGACTATATGCTCTGTAAAAAAAGCTATGGAATTTAATTTATGTTGTTGTAGGGGTCACAAATAAAGGTGATAATATTGAAAAAAAAATAAGTAGGGGCCTTTTTTCAATCCAGCCTGTCCCTTTGTTGCCCTCCCCCAGCGACGTCATAAGTCGAGTCTTGTACCCCCTTAGCGTGTAGTCGCTTAGTTTGTAAGTTTTTGTTCTGACTGGAAGCCTTTATTTCAAGGCCACAGGAATCGCCCAGTTAAGCAGACGATAACCTCATAGGTAGAAATGAGAAGCCACATCGAAAAAAAAAACAATTTTGAAGTTGTACGAGTTAGAAACAAAGAAAGAAACTTTAAACTAAAAATAAAGATTAAACTAAACAATATCTAAATATTTCACGTATTCTAAGAAAAGATAAGTTTATTCAACAACTGCACTTTAAACTTTGAATATGAATGTAGTTTGTACATAGTTCGTTCTACGCACTTTGACCTAACAAATGACTGTCGATTCAATTTCATATCGATATTATTCAATCGTGACAATTTACGATCTACAGTAATAATCAGACAATGTTTACGTCGTATTGATCAAAGCGGGGCCGGGGTATTAGGTCCAATCGATAAGCAGGTTGCAGGTGATTTTTTTGTATTACAGACTTGAGAGTCTGTAATACAGTATATAGGTATAATAGAAAAGTTACGCAGAAGTGTACCTAATAGTACTCCTCGCCAGTTATGGTCGAGTCCCATGTTATAGGGGGCGAGCTTATTGCCATCAACTAAAGGAGAAATTCCTGATATAAACACACAAGAGCACTTTGCCCGACCCTTGAATCCAACTCGAGACCTTATGCTCAGCAGGCGCAATTGTGAGCACTGGACCCACGAGACAACCAACGAACGAGTCTGGATTAAACCCGGTTAACAATAATACAGGCTAATACTGTCTCACTGCTGACCAAACCCTCTCATACACAGAAGGCACAATTGATCACCACACTCACTCAGAGCTGTATATTTCATATTTTCCCTTAATTGATGTTTGTGATGACAAAAATTAACTTAGAAAGTACACAATATGAATAGAACATGTCACATTTAATAGCAGAAGGCCACTAGATAAAAATTGGATTGTGTAAAGAATGATATGAAGGAGAAAGGATTAAATGATGCCATGACGTCTGATAGGGGAGAATGGAAGAAGAAAACGCGCCGACCCCTAATAGAATGGGACAAGGGCAGAAAAATGATGAGGCCACCAGATAAAAATATAACCAGCGAAATGTAGGTGAAGTCTGCTTAACACTTTGAGGGGAGACGTGATGGACACTGTAAACATTATATACAAGTCATTGTAATCGCAATAATAGAGATGTTGCTCTAAAGAATTCAGGTAACAAGTACAAAGATTACGACGATATCGTTATCGGCTCGATAGCCAGTCATTGACCCGACAGTGCCGGCTAGCTTCCAAATATTTATACTTACTTTCTAGAAAGTTCATAATATTGTGCATTGAGTTAGATTTTAAAGACATTGTTCTACGAAACTGTTTTTCTTCTCTTCAATATAACTTTTCAGTAATGTGGTGTGACTGAATTATTTTCTTGACTTTTTTTCCCAATGTTGACGTCGATGCACGCTTTTTTTGTTTGCGACTTATTAATTACCGATATGCTCTTCCCACTCGCTTCGAACCACGGACTGAACCACGGCCGGACGCGAGAGGTCGTCGCAGCCGATGGCCTCTACGAGGACACGCCAGTGCTCCGCTCAAGCAGGCAGACCACTACACATTCCTACCAGCGATTGTCACAATGGTGACACCCAAGCATTTCCTTCGCCTCCGCCCGATTAAATGCAGGAACTTCTCGAAACAGTAGCATGCTTGAGAGATATTTCGCGACTTGTTTAGCTAATTCTCATATAGGCGGGATTAAAAACTTTGTTAATAGGTTAGCTACTAACCACACCAGAATGACTGGTCCATGATTGTATACTTATCTAAGTATACCAACGTGTCTCAATTCAATTCCCAACCTCCTAGAAGCAAACTAACGGGCTCTACTAAGTTTAAAGAAGCTCCAAGTGAAATTACAAGCGTCGGTCGGCACTTCAAAGCATGTTTACATTACTGAGCTGAGATAATGTTGTCTTTACAAAATTAGCCTATTACGGAGGTTGGGCAATGTTTACTCGCTTCGTTACGTCTGAAAGAAAGTCCCATCGACCCTAAGTCGGCCATACGCTCGTAGGTCAACCTACAAAGGTTTTTGCGTAAACATAGCCATCATGGAAAACTAATATTTAGTTGTGGAAAACTATGAAGAGTTATGTGAAATAAAAATTTGAAATTTTCTCAACATCCGTGTATCACAAACGGGATTCAGCAGAATACCACCTGCAGGTATTTTATCTGGCATGGGCTGAGCTGGACGCCTATTTGATGCAACCTTGAGACACTCCGCCCAGTAGTGGCCGACCGTTATAAATGTATGTGATGTTTAGTTGTCTATTGGTCAATATATCTTTTTGTCATCAATTTCTATATTTTTTAATCATTGTTGAATTTTCTCTTTCCTTGTTGTTTTTTTGGTGTTGATTGCTGTATTGTGTACTACTTCTCCGCTACTATTTTCTGATTAATTTCGTCGTGGGTTCCAAGACTGTTAAATTGTTCCTCTGGGATCTCGTCAGCCGTCATTGTCACGGCATTGTGCTAGAAGTGGTGATTTTGATTATTGCCTTTAAATTTCCTAAGTAGCAAATCGCAATTTGGTGACAAGTTAATAACAACAATCTCGCCTCTAATACAGGGCATCTCATACAAAATGTAATAAGAATGTGGTACATAATATTTGTAGTAATATGTGTGTATACTATAGATGTTCTGTCTACTCTTCGAGTAAATACAGATGTTATGGGACGGCATTTAAAATTAAAAAAATGATTCCAAATTTATTTAAACACGATTATATTTTTTAACAAGACCACATTATTTTATCTTGCGATGTAGTAATACTCATAGGTATTATAAAACTAGGTTTACATGTAAACAATGAGTTTGTGGAATTGTAATATTTGATTATATCAGTTGTCACCATAAACTATGATAAATATGCGTTCGTTATGTAATAAAACCTATTTGATAACATTTTGAGAAACTAGTTTACTGTTCACAGTCCCTTGAATATTCAAGTGGCAGAACAATAAATAATAGGGTATTTTACTCCATATGAAAGAAATTCTAAAAATATACAATTCAGATAGCTTAGGCAACAAGCAATCGGAAAATGTTAAATTTAATTAATAAAATAACTGAATAAATTTTAAAATTGGTTTCAAAGTTTTCACTTTTTTTAGTCTGTTGTTAAAAAGCCAAACAGTGTCCGCCATGATTATTACGTCTTAAGGTTATGTAAACAAAAAAATTGACAACTGTCAACTGAGCAACTATTACTATTTTTGTATTATAAAACTTTACATTTAATTTTTTATTAAAATAGTAGTAATAATACCATGGAAGAAATAAATACTACCATATAATAATACCATAAACTATAGTGAAAAATACAACTAAACAGAAAGATTAATAACAGCGCATTTGTTTACTTAGCCAACTGACGTCATGACCACAGAGTAACATGGCGTCAAGCGTTTTTGTGATTTTACGCGCGAAAATAGAAATTGTAAAATTGAAATGCAGTTTTAAGGCACTTATCGATTGAATATTTCTTTTTTGTTTTTTTTTGGTTGTTTACTAGGACCCTAGGATCAAAATGAGATACTTTTTAAAAATGGGTGTAATACCGTATTGTGTTGTTAGTGATATTAATGTTTGATATTCAAAATTTTGAAATAATCATTGTCTGTTTACGTGACATGATGGTAAGTTACGAAAAAAAAACATTCTAGTAAAAAATAACCTCTTTAAAATAAATAGAAATAAGTTCTGTGTGCAGCTGAAAAAATGTGAGTTTGTGTTTGTCTGTAAAACAAAATAACACCTGTAACTAATCCAAGGACTAAGTAATCTTAACTATTAAGAAGTTAATTACATAAAAACGTCAAGTGACGACGTCTTTATGTACAAATAAGGATTAGATAATAAAGAACATTAAAACACTAGTGCTTCTTGTTATCTTTGCCGTATTTACAAGTGTCGTAAAGACTAAAGAAAATATTTAGGTAAGGCTATTACGTCCTTAATACTGCTGATTAAATTTTTTTTCGTGTACAAAGGTTGTGGAATTGTGGCTGTTTCGTATAAATTACTACGCTTAGTTTTCATTAAAAATGTCAGCCTTCGAATTTTGAATTTTTATTTGAATTATCTAATATTCCACCCTGATTATCTGACACTAGCTGTTCCACGCGGTTTCACCCGCGCTGCTCAGCATCTGTTGGTCGTAGCGTGATGTTATATAGCCTATAGCCTTCCTCAAGAAATGGACTATCCAACACTAAAAGATTTTCCAATTCCAACCAGTAGTCCCTGAGATTAGCGCGTTCAAACAAACAAACTCTTCAGCTTTATAATATTAGTATAGATTACCCAATTGACCTTCGAAATAATTGATGATCCATCGATTCTGACTAAAACGTTTTGTTTCTAATGTCTCCTACACCATTCAATTTTTCTACTGTCACACACACACGCCCATTCACAAGTCACACCGAAATTATAACGAATTTATGTTCCGTTCGAGTCAAAGCATTTTTATTTCTTTTAATGTTAATTGAAATGACACGGCCGGTGTCACAGGCGGCCATGTCCGAGTACATAGTTTTATTTTTATTAATTCTTTTTATACGATACCCAACGAGTTTGGTCTTCGAATTCCATACCACGAATTTTCCCTTTTATATGTTATCTATCGATAGCTGTGACCGCTTACATGGCGACACATTATGATTTTATTCCTTCAAATATGAGAAAAATATTATTTTGTTTGGCAAATATATTGCGCATTTCAGTAATGAATATTAATCACAAAAGCGTATCGTAAATGTTTTGCCTTGGAATATGTTGATAAAGATTTGAACTGTTCAATGTCTTAAATCTTTCCACTTATATTTTGTTTTAGTTATCAAAACTCCTCATAAAACTTCAAATTTATTAGTGTCTTTATCAATTCAATTTAAAACAATGTGTGTGGTCAAAATAAAATATTTCACAGAATCACTAAGTTCATAATGTCAATGTCGATAAGTTAGCCGTCATTAAAATATAATGCTTTGGTAGATAAATAAAAAAAATACTATTGTATAGACAAAGTGTCTGTGTTTATGTTTGTTGTGACCTAGTACCAGAACTCTTGTTTAAATGGAAAAATGAATTGAGATAACGAGCACCAGCTGTAACATTGAAATAAATATTTATTTGCAATGTTTTTAACTACAATAATATTCGATAAAAAAAGTTTCGACACGACAAATAACACCATACACGGTCATCACACAACATAATATTCAAAAGAAATAAAAATATTTGTACGGCATGTAAGCCGCTCCTAACCCGCCATGTATTGAATGTCCGGCAATAGATTAATATTTATCGACATTTTATTTTTGTACTTTATTAGTGTTCAAATATCATTAACGATTAGTTTGTTGCACCTGACTTCGTTCGTAACCCTTCTACAATATAAATTGAATTTATTACGTGAACATGGCCATCGGCGTTGATTGAAATTAGAAAATATGCACCTGGGGTGTCGTTATTACTTCAGCCAGGAGTAAAGTTCGGGAATTCTTTGAATATTTACTTTCTATTCATTAATTCCTACTCTTATGAGTTAATTAATTCCGCTTCGGGAAGAAAGTTTGATTTATGTTTCATTAGTTGGTGTTTTTTTGTAGTAATATTAGTGTTTTTTAATGTGAACAGCGTTTTTAATAAACAAATGGGTGTAATAAAAATATTATTTGTTGATACAATATCATTCTCATTCTTGACCCCAATTTCTGACCTCTGGTTTTGATAATGTATTTTATGAGTGATTTTCTTTTGTTTCAGCGAATCTCACCATCAGTACGCGCGGTTACAGCCTAGAACTACTCATCCACTCTCCAATGCAGGACATGTTCCTCTGCTTCAACCGGTCCCGGCTAGTGGGCAGACGATTGGTAAGTATCAGTCTTACTTGATTCCAAACCAAAGCTCCAATTCACTCCAGTCACATTTAAGAATTGAAACAAAAAAACTGGTATTAATTAGTACTTTTCGTTGTTAACAGAACCGCTACCAAGCGGAGAGACAGCCCAACTGCCTGTTCAAAGAGGAATTTGTGGACGGTTACAACAGATACCACCTGGTGAAGAACGAAGACCGCTATATAGGGTTCAACCGGCGGGGCCTGCAGCTGCGGCGCGGCAAGAGTCGTCTCACGGAGCGACTGCACAAGTGTTTCTCTTTCATGAAGGAGGCCCACGACTTCGACATAAACAGGCACAACCAAATGCGTGCCGGGGAACAGCCCAAGTGGCGTCCGCAGCGTAGGCTCCGGCCGTCGCTCAACGCCATCAAGCCACCGTGTCACGGCACGCGCCACCACCACGGCAGGGCCCAGAGGCGGAGGAACTGCGACGGCACGTAGGCCCCCAGCACCTCAAAACATTAGCAGCTCATTTACGCTTCAACGCTTCGCGCGTTCCGTTGCCAGCTGTCGATGGACATTGTGAGTGGACAGAGTATTAGTCAACTATCGCAGTATTATTACAGTGACGTGGACTGGATAGCGTTAGGTTAGCTCGGCCGCGGTGGCCGCGGCGTTTCAAACGCCGCATGAATGGTAGCTGAAGCGAGAGAGCAAACATTTGAATGGGGAAAAAAACGCCGAGCCGGGACGACGTCCGGAGCTGTGAAATTCCTTAAGGTCGTGTAACATCGTGGCGCTCGTTTACTCTTGTGCCAGCGGTCGGACTCGTGCTCTAAAAGGAAAAAAGGTTTTCTGAGGAAAGAGCAAATAGTAGTCTCGCCAGTCACGAGTGTTCTGCCGGACCACCGCTGGTGGACGCGGCAGGCGCGGCAACGGCGCGGCAACCACGTGGCGACGACCCGGCAACGCGCCGCGTCGGAAGTCTTGTACCCTCGAGTGCACCAGCAGGCTCGCCATCAGTGTAGCAAACGCCTTTACGTCAATTCTCAGTGTGTTATTATTTAAAACGCTTTACTATTAAGTACGGATCGTGTTATCTGCTTGTAAATATAATTAAAATAATTGTGTTTACTTATTTATCAAACAAAAGTTAATCAGAAATTTGTAAACGTAGGTGTTAGATGTAAAGTTGTATTAAAATGTTTTGTATTTAATTATGGGTATTTAATCTATCCGACCAACCGCTCTCTTGTGATTAGCCACAGTCGCTATGACCTAGTTTTCTTTACTAACTCCATGTACTGAAACTTTTCCTTACTAATGTTCATTTGAATATATTTTCCGGTCGATATGTGAATTTGATTGTATGATTTCGAGCGCTTTGTATATATTATTTTAAGAGTTTGTATGAGAGTGATAGGTATTTGAATCTCTTTTGTCAAAATCTTCTCGATTTCTGGCGATTCTTATGATGTTTTCAATAATAAAGTTGCCCGTTTTAGTATCCATTTGAGCTGAAACATAGAAGGCGTCAGTATCGAGTGTTCTGCTGTTATCCATATGTTCGTCACCGTAAATACATATAAAGGACATTAATAATCTTAATATTTTAATAAGATCTGTGCCATAGTGTGGTGGCAGTGTATCTATGTGTTCGCATTATAACTAGTGTGTTAATTTTGTCTGTAAACTTGGAGTAGATAAAATATTAAAGTTAAGAAAAAATTGACAGAATTTATTCAACTGTGCAGTCATTTTCAAAGGGAACATATGGAATATGACGTAATTTTCTTATAAGCAGTATTCAAGTATAATTTTAGTGAAAATGGGAAATTTGTCGACACCAAATTACCAACTAACCCCAGAACAAATGCGTACAGCACTGTATACCTGTTGAAAATGATTGCAAAGATCATCCAAAAATTTAGTGAAAATAATATTTGTATCATGTACCCAGTGTATATTCAAATTGTAGGCAAAATTATCGATTAATGTGGAACATTATAGCGGAGTGAGTAACCCGTCGCTTGCGATAACGGCATACCTCGCAAGGTTTTTCAACTTTTCGCTGAAGGCTTTACAAGAGTCATTAACTTCTTGGCACCATTTGAAATGTACTCAAAATTCAATACACTAAAGAAACACAATGAACTTACAAGTTCTCTACTCATAATAATGTTCGACATTAGGCAATAAAGACCGGGGAGACGTTGTCACCATTCAGTCAATGTATTTAGTGTATCTGTTGCTTGACATTCCAACATTATTCCATAGTACTAAAACCTAGAAGTCAGACCGTTAAAAGACATTGAAACATTCCAAACAATGTGTAAAATAGTTTACAAAATATGCGCTTAAATACATAATAAATTGTTTGTTATAATAACTTGACACTGTCTTATGTATTACTGTGTCTAATTATAAGTATTCAGATGCTGAGAACGAAATATAATTGCTAAGAAAAATTACGAAATTAAATCATATTTAACTCGCTTTTCTTGTGTTATTTATTCCTGACAACATCTTTATTTATTTAAAATTATGATTTCGTTGACGAGGGCGCGGCAGGCTACGAAAGAGATGCCGGGATGAACTAGATAGGTTCCATTAGAGCTGGAAGGGAGAGCTTGGAGTGGGAGAGAGCAGAAAATAGCTGCAGAAAAAAAAAGTCAACCTAAATTAAGAGCTACACTTTTCATGCTTCTTCTTAATCGCGTGGTTAGAGTCTAACCTATTTTTTATGAAGTTCAAAGTTTTTATGCCACCCATGGACCTCTGAGTTACCTCATAATTTTCCTCCCTTTTCCTATTCTATTTGGGGTCGGCGCAACATGGTTTCTTTTTCCATTCTGTCCTGTCAGACGTCACGGCATCATTTACTCCTTTCTCCTTCATATCATTCCTTACACAATCCATCCATCTTTTCTTTGGCCTTCCTCTCGCTCTCCGTCCTTCAACATTCAGATCCATCGCTGAGTTGGCTTTACCTGCTGTAGAGAAATATCTGTCAAGCATGTCTGGCTTCCGTACGATGTTTTCCTTCACCGAAGCAAATGTTATACAATACGCAAATGAATCTGAAAAAGCAGTGTTACTTGTCTTGGGTTTGAACTCTAGACCAAGAGAGACTTGTTTTCTGGCAGTTCAATCTTTTTCTTACAGTTAGTTTGTATTTTTTTTTATTTTGCCGCTTATTGAGTTAGAGTAAAAGTAAAAGGCACAGAAGGTATATTACAGGCATAACCTTCTTATAAGTATAAGGATTGGCTGTCCTGCACGGTTTCTCTTTGGTTAGTAGCGTTATGTTATGTAGCCTAACTCAGTGATAATGTAGGTTTCTAATGGCAAAAATCGGTTTAGTGGTTTTTGAGTTTATTCGTTACAAACAAAAATATAAATCTTTGCTCTTTATAATCTTTCTAATATATCAAATTCTCGTGTTGCGGTGTTTTTTACCAAACTTCTCCGAAACGGCTAGACCGATTTATATGAAATTTGTGTGCATCTGGGTAGATCTGAGAATCGGCCAACATCTATTTTGCATTCCCTTTAGTGAGAAGGGGACCTCAGTGGGTGAAACCACTGAGCACAGCTAGTATTACTGCAGATTTATAATATTAGTGTAGATAAAAATTCCTAAATCTGATACCCGCCTCAATGAATATTTACCCAAAAGTAGCGAGACGGGTGCGGCCACAAAAAAGGCGATATTTCCAATAATCTCGCCGGAAGAGGGTGTTTGCGGGTAAAATGTAACATTTAGAACAAACAGGGTAAAGTGGGGCTAACAGGGCGTGATGCCATCGCCGGCGTGTGCGCAGTCCGGTTAGCACCTAGCTACGTCGGAGCACAGAGTAAGATAAGAACAGAGATAACAAACTACTTGTCTAGAAAAGTGTTTGTAAATATTGTGGTGTTACAACAAACGTAACAAAATAAATGTGGCTTTTGTTCATTTATTTTATTTAAAAACAAAGTTATAACACTGTGTACCTACCAACTCAAAAAGTAAAAGATCCTTCAAACTTTGAAGAATAGTTTACTTTGCACCACTTTTAAACTCTACGTGACGCTGACGCAGAACAGTTGCCACTTAGTTCAAGTCAGTCAGCTTCTTATATAACAGAATACACTTCTAATATAGCTGAATACCAGTATTTCCCATGGAGCATCCGTCTGCCCTCCACAACCTAGTTATTATTGAGTAATACGATACCCCTCGGTAAGACTGGTTGACAGACTTTTGGCCCACGACTTTGCCTAACGACTGTCAAAGATTTACATATGACAGTAGGGACCAACGGCTTAACGTGCTTTCCGATGCACAGAGGAAACTCGTGTGTACGTAATTGGTGATCACACATCTACATACCAACATAGACAAGCATGGCATTACCTAATAATGGACACGAGTAGCTGTTTTATTTTTTAAGCACTAAGATCTTTAGTTAACACTTTATCCAATTTCTAAATAAACCCACAGCACCTCAGCAATTAGAGGTTGCGGGTTGTTCGAAAAAAATACCGCAGCCGCGGAACATAAAGGACAAAATAAGGGCTCCCCTTGCCACGCCCGGAGCGGGCGATTATTTGATTATTTCCCAATTACAAAAAAAAAAAAAACACCACAGCAATACAGCATGCAGACTTGTAATGGATGAACAGACAAACATGTATTACACAACTCTAAAAACCGAAGGAAACGTTTTTACTGAGATCAATGACGCGTACTAAAAAAGAGAAAGAGAGAGTAAATAATAATATGTTTAGCATCGACGTGCAATTCGAAACAACAGTTCCAACTACCACTATCAAACTATTATTAGCATAAAAATATTCTCAACAAAACAGAAATCCATCCTATATTTGCTGTGTGTTTTAATAAAACATGTCCTAAGAAAACGTGCAATAGATGTATGTTTAATTTTGTATGTTTGTGGATAATAGACAAGTACTGACGCCAATTGAGGTGTGCCAGGAGCAACCAATGTTAGCCACCAATGCATGTTAAAGTGGTCAGTACATTTAGAATTTGGTACAACAGTGTTTGGTCAACATTTTCAAGAGGATTTTAAACAAGATGAGGTAAGAAAAATATTATTTTAATCATTATGTTTACTGTTTTAAAAATAGTTTTGGCACGTTGACCTCCGCGAGAGATTCACTTTCAGTACGATTTAATGATACTTTTTTTATTGTTTCGTAAAAATGATGATTTTGAATTTTGATTTTGAGCTGTATGAGAATTTCGCAGTAGCAGTCCGTAGTTTGATGTATCCTACAAATATTATAAATGCGAATGTTTGTGATGATAAAATAACACATAGGATACGTTTTTTTCGACCAACACGTGGGCGAAGCCGCAGGTGCAGGTAGTATATTATATAGTCACATATTTGGTCATAACAACAACAACATAACTGCGAAATATGGTCAACTAGTACTTTTTGTTAAAGAACAATGATCACTAGGGTTGCTGGTTTTTCGAAAAAGATACTGCGGCCCCGGAACATAAAGGTTAAAAGAAGGACTATGGGTGTGTTTAAGTCAGTAAAAGTCTGACACAACCGTGATCAAAAATATAAGTTAAGTTTAAATGAGAAAATAAAATACTAATTAAACAAAATCAAATCATAAAAAAACCCGTATCATTGTATTAAATATGTTCTGCGCCAAATCATTTTATTATAATTACAGGCGGAACATCATTTTAAAACGATAATCATAATTTAGTTTTACTTGTTGTATTCTTTGTTTTCTATATTGTAGAACTAAATGTGAACTGTTTAAGGCATTAGTCGTGATTTGACACGCCTTTATCCGTGTATTGTAATATTATATTATTTCTTCATCTTTAATATCGGTGAGAATTTGCGTCACTATTTTTTTTTACATGTAGTAACGTCAATAGATTGCATCATACATTGTTCACGTTTAAATTAAGAATAGTATAGTTTTTTTTCAAAACAAACGCGGTTTTATTGATTGTTTTTCGAAAAAAGTTTTATTTGTTTTGTTTTCATTTACCAACATTTAGCATTCACCAACCCAAATTGGGACCTCGGGGTGTATAATGGCTCACTTTCTCTTCTCTTTAACTGTAGGTACTTACAGTGGAGATCTTAACAGGCTGATTAAACATATCCCCTAGTAAGCAATAGATAACTAAATTCCCAGACGGTGAAAATGCAAATGCAAATTAATCAGTGATAAAATCCATGTAGGATCGATAAACGTACTTTTAATATTAAATAACTAATAATCATTAAGTAAGTACTGGATTCCTTGATGCATAAGACACGTTGAATAATAAATATTAAGAACGCAAAATAATAGAAATATAAATTATACGATTTGTTATCGGTTGAAAATTGAAACACGAGACGTAATCGCTTGCACCAGCAGTTTTGGTTTTACGCACTTGGTCCGTAACATAAACATTATATTCAATAAATTGTATCCAAATAACTGTTTTTTGGCTGGGAAGTGTCTTTTGCAGGACGGATATTTTGAGGATTCGCAAAAAATGCGGAAAGAATGCGCTGTTGGTATAAGCATTAGGGGCCGAACTAAGCATAGCCTGCATTTCAGCCCTCAACGCCGATTCTCCTGAGTTTCATTTAGTATTGAACCTGTTTTTAAGCTAATTCTTGTTTAAAATGTACGTGTCTAATTTAAAACCGATAAAAAAGTTATAAGAAATATAAAGAATTAAGAGGAAACTTACAAGTTAAATAACATAACTTGGTAAGTGTGTATTAGTCTTCGCTTTGTGTGAAATGGGGATGTGCATGAGTGAGTGTGAGTGTGTATTTATTTGTGAAAATATTTTGTAAAATAACCGGTCAAGAGAGAGTCAGACTCGCGCACTGAAGGTTCTGTACAACTTGCGATATAGACAAACCGTAGACTTAGGATTGAGTATATTGTCAATTCTATGTTCCTTTTGTGCTGTGAAAATTAATTTTATAAATGAACGCGTAAAGGTATCAAGTTAAAATTAAAACAAAATTCTTTTGACTTTAACTTGATACCTTCACGCGTTCTCGAGATACAAGAAATGAACCAACAAGGGTTCCGATTTTTCCTTTGGACGTACAACCCTAAAAAAGTAGATTGCAATCTTTGTATACTCACAAGCAATGAAATGCAAACACTTAGCAAAAGTCAAAATGATTTTGTAGTGAAATAACGGTTTCTACTTTGAGGTAGGACGTATTTGTATGGCTTTTAAAATAGTATGTTCATATTAAAAATAAAAAGGTAAGAAAAATATAAGAGAAAATCGCTTTTGAATTTGTTCGTGTTAAAATCAAACCAAAATGTCTGAACAAAAAAACACAAAGGATAGGAACACAATGAAGAAGGTATTTAGTCCGCCTGTGTGTATTCCTAAAGTATTAAGTATATAAACAAGTCTTCATAAATTACGATATGCAAGGTAAACGTCAGATATGTGAAATTGTATATAATTTTTTTTCTGAAAAGCCAAACGCTACAGATCTTTTATAAACTAACTATCTTGCATGCTCTGTGTGTACACTCATGTTTGCACAAATACAAATATCTTGGATCTTCACTGCATTTCAGAAAAAAAAATACTCCGTGCTTTCTTTTTTTTCAATTCACTTTTCCCGTACGCATTTAAGGTACTCAAATAGGTATCTGATAAAACTATCAAAAACTTAAGTTAAAGAAATATTTTACAAAAAAAGGCTGCTGCCTCTGACCCGTTGCCTACCCTATGTTCTAAGCAAGTTCGGGCAAGAGCACACCGCCGCATATGCCGTCGATTAATATGTTTGTCGATACTAACATATGTACTGATGTATGTGTTAACTATAGCCTTTAGTACGTGCCAGTGCATACCATGGCTTATGCAGGTGTACATCGAGAGACTCTTAAATACGTGGTTTTAAAAGCTTATTAAATGATGCATTTAAATGCAGATTATCGTGATTTTAAGGTGTGAAAAGCTGTTTAGTTATGGTAAAACAAGCATTTCTTTGTCAAGAAGCGGTTTGTTTTGAGTGTTTTCACGAATTGCGTTTAAATGAAATATGCAGTGCTGAACACTTACGTATACACTGCCAAAATTCAAAAGCAACTTCCTCGTGGAATATCGATTGCAACTTTGATATTAGACCTATTTCCGAATACTATAGGTTCCAAAATACTATGTTCGTAGCAACGTAATAAGTCAGAGGCAAGCATATTTAATCAATCGGGCTCTAATAGATCTCACCGAAAAAAGCATGCCACACTTTTACAGCTCAGAAACCGCGCTTGCGACCGCAAGACAAACGAGGGAGTCTCAGTACTACCTAATTAAATAACCAACTTAAATAAAGCATCAAATAATTCCTCCTTAAACGCTACCAACAGTAATGTGCCAAGAGACTGGCGGTGTAACCACATTGTATGGCAATGCTTAGCCTCTCGGCGTTTTTTGGGGCAAGGCCATTCTTGGGGGCACAAGCAGCAAGATCCTGAATGAAGTGGCTAAAGAAATATTCAAAAGACGAATAATACGTTAATTGAGCCAAGTTTGTTAAAAGCCAAGGGACCGCTAACACCTTAGCCAAACATTTGGCTTAGAACTGCACCAACCAGTACCTTATGAACAAATAAAACTGTTTTTTATTCATAAAATATTTTCGTAAATGGATTCTTTAGAAAGAGCGACCAGTTTGACGATCCTCGAGCGCACGTGGCTTCCGAGGGATAAGTACAATTAGGTAGAAACCGATATGTATGAGTTTGTATCTTTAAGGCGCAGTATTATGTCGTTGACCTTGTTCATACATTTTGACGTTGGACTTTACTGCATACGTCTGTCGTAAAAATACAAATAAATTTGTATAAAATTAAATATTCACTATTCAATCAAAAACAATCCATCATTGAACGCAGTTTGGCATTAGAAATTTCATTGTATACTTTTGATTATAATTACGATTAATATTGAAGAGATAAACTGCTTTAAAAGAGAATTTAGAGGTGTGTTTGAATATTTTTTTTACACATTTTAGTATATTTAATTATAATTTGAATTCCATCAATGTATGCAAAAAAGCCTTAAAAATATCATATTTTTTCAGTGATTAAAATTATGTATGGTTTAAGAGATACACTGCGTTAAAAAACCTGATTTTTGGCCGTTCTCAAGAAATCTTCACCTTAAGTGATCTATTATGAGAAGGGTTTATAGAAAATAATAAATGATAAAGTTTATATATTTGTCTATACAAAAGTTTTTGTAACTGGTTTATTTGAAATGAAATACTTTGAGTTTGACTAAAGAAATAGTTTGGACATTAAAACTTTGTGGTCTCTTTTTGTTGTCTATATTTTTATAACGTATAATTTATTGATCGTTTTATTTATACTTACTTGGTCAAAAGTGTTAATAATTGACCTACTTTCCGGATTTTGTTTGAGCTGGAATTGTGAATAAATTTCTAATTTGATGACAATACATTGTTAGCTAAGAGACGGAATTCTAAATCCAATATGGCGGATTCCGAAAGATGGCGGGTTATTTTTATGCATTTCCATGAAAAAGTTATAAAAGGGCTTGTTTAAATTATTCTGTTGTATTTGTCTTAAACCATTTTGGTTTTCGCAAAAACGAAAAAAGATATCGAGTGTTTGTAAAAGCTATTGTTTAAATTACTGAAAGAAAAGCAAAGAGAACAATTGAGCCAAACGATAAATAATATTTAAGAGTTACAAGTAGCCAAATAGTAACCTCTCATAGCTCCGAGCCTTAATAATCTCTGGTTACAAGGAAATTGAAGTAGTGAGCAAATAACTGATGTGCCAAAGCGTACTTATTTCACGAGCTCATTGGGAATGAGGCAGAAATCGTTGGGTATTCCAATAAGAACTATATTGGCTTGATTATTACCTACCTACGTGAGTCTGCTTTTGAGCTCCTTTTAGGGTTCCGTACCAAAAAAACGGAACCCATATTGGATCACTCTGTTGTCTGTCTGTCTGTCAAGACCCTTTATCTCGGGAACGCTTGGAGGTATTGAGTTGAAATTAAAATCATAATTATACTCAACTCTGTGGTCTCAAATTAACCCTTCAAGTCTACGCAGTCAAAAGATATGACCGGTTATGTCGAAAGTTTCTATGGAATCTTCGGTGCGCGAGTCTGACGTGCTCTTGGCTGGATCTTTCAATTTCCATGAATATTTTTTCTGATTTTCATGGCCATAAATTTGACAGCCATTACAAGTGGTCAGATAGGCCTTGGTTGTGGAGGTGATATAGGCAGTCATTCCATGTTAAATACTGATATTAAGCTGCATCTTGTTGGACTGGATGCTAACCCTGACAAGGTTAGGCAGACTATGAGTGGTCTTAATGCACAAGGTGAAGGACCTGTCGGAACCACTGTGAGGATCATCATGTCGTAGAACCAAAATCGAAGATAAGCGACAACTACAAACTGCATTGGGCCAGCATTATAGCCCATTGCATGGAAAGGAGGCATCTAACCTCCTTATTATTATAAAAGCGAAAGTGAGTTTGTTAGTTTGTTACGTCTTCACGCCTAAATGGCTAAACCAATTTTAAAGACTTTTGGTACAGAGATAACTGGGACCCTGGAGACGGACATAGGTTATTTTTTAAAATGAGAAAGTGGGAAGAAATGGGGAAGAAAAGGGGAGAGAAAAATAACTTTGTTTCGATCGTCACGCAGCTTTAAGTTACCGTTAGCCCAAAGTAACTATGTCACGCGCCCGAAGTCGCGGGCGGAAGCTAGTATTATACAAATGAATTATGCTAATGTTTTGGAGTTTTAAAGAATAAAGATGGTCCTTCGCTCTATGACAGGTCATTATGATAGAAACAATAATTGTAAGTAGAAGTAGTTGAACTTTTCAAAGATCACATAAAAGATAATTACATAATTGTATTACTTACTAATTAGCAGTAGATAAGAGAAAATGGGGAATCTCAATATTATTATCATGACTAGGAAGGAGTACTCATCATGTGAACAGTACCTATAGCTTTACATCAGGCCAGTTGCAGTAAAGGCAAACATATCTAGAAAAAGAAAAAAAAACTAAAAGAAAAAAAAGAACATTTATTTAAATTTGGAAGCAACAATAGTTGTTAAGGTAGTGTGTGTTCATAGGCCTTTCATATTATTATCTGTATAAAAGACATACAATATTTGATTTCAAACACAAACTGCTCAGCTCATCACGCAACTACAATGGTGTCCTACTATTTTCGACCACAATTTTCCATGTCCTTAGGAAGGTTGCCTTGGGTGCCTTCATTCCACATACCCTCAGCCATTCAACCCTTCCATTCGAGCTTGACAAAAAATACTCCACTTTGTAAATATTGGACGTTCAGTGTCTTGTAGGTTGGGACATAACGCAAGCGAAAGCGAGTTTTAAGAAGCAATTTTAACGATGTAAATAACAATCACCGATCAACAGGAATCTGTTGATTTACGAAAGGTTTTTTGTGGCATTGCTTCCATTCTCTTTTCATGACTGTCTAGTATGTTCTCTTGTGGTACTTGGTGTATTGGTGTGTTGACCATTTTAAATCATATGCTTTTCAACAGAACTTATCTATTTAGTGCTACCGATAACGACTCACTAATTATGTATACATATTTGTTTTGCTCCTCGGTTTAGCTAAAAACGCCGGTCGCACAGGAAATCAAAACGCAATATCTTACAACTTAACCCACACACCCAAACGTATTGTGTTGGCCCTTTGTCCTTTTAACGCCACTTGTTTGTTTGAAGTCGTAGGGTATTACAAGTCCATTAGGTTCCTCGCGGATATGTTGAGGCATCACAGAGGTGCGGAGGAGACGGGGCGACGAAGAATGCTGATACTTTTATTTTGACATAACTGATTCTTAAGAGAAATTGAAAGGTTATAGTTAATGAGTCGTTTGGAATTTTGCATCTCAAATGTCTTTTTTAACATGGGGAAATCAATCTTTTGCTCTGGGCGGAGCAGAAGAGAGTGTCAGACTTTTACTTGCTAAAATTAATCCATGTTCTTTATTTAGCGCTTTGTGTTCCGGGGTAGCGGTATCTTTTTCGTAAAATCGGCAATCCCGGCAGGCAGTGGCCCGTTGAACACGACAAGTTCGATAAGGCCTGCAGTCACCAGACGTACTGACGGTGAGCTGCCCATTGCTCACCGTCCGAAGACCCGTGTCTACGGTGGCCGGGAGTCGTCTCGCAGCACCCGACGGCCAGTTGGTTTAAGGGTGATTAAAGTATTGCTAACAATCCTAATTTTACAACTATGATTTAGTGACTTCAGACTGAATAAGATGCCAAGATATCTGAGAAAATTCAATAAAAAATCCTTCTGAAACAGTTCAATCCACAAACTTTAACTCTCATATCCAGGGCTAATTTAGTTTTTTTTTTAAATGTTGATACTTAACCCAAAAAAAATAGACAATGCATTCTCTTATTCCCGAAATATCTAGCGCCGTCCATTGAAGTGTCCTCCTATTTTTATTTGTTTATCCCCATTACGTTTTTGGACAAAAGGCGTCGAGTGTTTGGTCGTCTTGAAGAGATCAACAAACGTTTCGGGCAAATAGCCCGGGTTCCCACGATTGGTGCAACCAGTTTCTATGACCCTTATAACCGTAATAAGTGAAATAGTTCACCAGAATATTGATAACGGGAAGAGAGGACTGGGTGTGATTGACATCAAGAGTTTTACTGTTTTGTTTGGTTTTATTTTGAAGATTTTTGATCAGAAGTGACAGGCCAGCTTAATCATTCTTTTTTCTTGTAGGTAAAAAAATATGTCATAGTTTTAGTTACCATACTCCTCCGAAACGGCTTGACTGATATTAATTAAATTTTAAGATCTGACCATCGATCGGTTGTAAACTATTTTTCATACCTTTAGGTGATAATGGTGACCCTCTTCAGAAACCGCGGGGCACTGCTAGTCCCAAATAAAATGAAAGAGACAGTAGACAAAAATGGCAAAGAATTTTACTAGATTTATGTTCCTCACTTTTTAGATTGTTAGTGTTTTTATTTAGTATTTTTATTTATTGCAACATTGGTATTACAAGCTATTCACAAACGATTCGATTAGATTTCGATCTAGAAAGTGTATGTTTGTCTCGCTTTCCTTATGACAAAAAGGAGACGAGTTTGACTGTAATGCGACTTTGGCTGATCTAAAATATGATATATTCGGGATTCGAAACGAATACTTTTGAGATACGGAACCCTCAAAATTGACTAAAATATGACTAAAACTAACAACTATATAACCTGAATACAACGACGGCAATAGGATATTTATGCGTCAAAGTACTCCTCCGCAGTGCTGTCATCCGGAAACTTGCTCAGAAGACTGACAGCATTGCCACGGTGTATGGCATGTTTTTTTTGGCCCAATCAAAGAGCCAGAGCTCTGGTCACCCGAAGTATCGACCAGTTTTCATTATACATATTATCATCTTCCGTAATTAATCCACAAAATCGTATGTTTTGATAAGATATTTTAACGACAATATTTTTCTTAACATTGATTTATTACCCATTTCAGTTTTATAAGAATTTATATCTGAATATCAGTTAATATATCCGGTTTAAGCAAGGATTAAAATACGCGGTTAATCTGCGGAGTTTTCCGTGGATATTAGACACAGTACTTCCTGGCTGTAAAATGGTTTTAGATCAATATATCATTCCCGTGGAACGAGCACAATAAAAGAAGAAATCTCTCTCGCCATAATACTCGGAACATTCAGAGGAAAGTTATATAATGAAAACAAAACAATCAAATGAAATCTCTAAATAGAGATAAATGTTTAAAAGTCAATCGTTTATCAGATAGCATAGTAATGAGAGCTCGTTGAAAACAAACTTATCTTGATGAGACAGTTGATGCGCACGCGCACCATTAATAACCCCGTATAAATAATAACATCATTACCACAATGGTGGACCACCCAAAATCATCACCTTTATAACATGAACATCATAATGCAATCGTAAACTTACAAGATAACAAAGAAAATTTTAAAAAAGAGAGGTTTAAAAACCGGCCAAGAGCGAATCAGAGCGAGCCTTGTGCACCGAGGGTTCCGCACTAACTTGCGACAGAAACAGCCATACTTAGGGGATTTATTTTATCACAGCACAATGGGACCACAGAGTTGAGCATATATATGATTTTAATTTTAACTCGATACCTTTACGCGTTCCAGAGATAAACGGTCTTGGCAGACAGACCGACGGACAACAAAGTAATCCAATAAGGGTTCCATTTTTTTCCTTTCGAGATACGAAACCCTAAAAATGCTTAAAATTAAGAGAAATTGCCGCTCGTTCAAAATAATTGTAGGCTTCTGGTGTCAGCAATTTGCATACTATATGAGGAGCTAATGGATGTAAAGATACGGTTTTTTACTGAATATTCTTGCATGAACAGAACATGCACAAACGTTATTAGCATAGATAAAGACCAAAGAGAAGACTAACACGGCGCATCGACGGGTTTTTAAACAGCCAGCTAGTTTGTAATCAATAGGGTACTTTGTAATTGGTGCTTAATAGATGAAGATGGTAACATAGATTATTTTTCATTATATAATTATGAAGCTGTAAAACTCTTTTTCTTTTTGTACAAGAGGCTGGTGAGTTAAGGAGATGTCAGCAACGGTTAATAATATGCTCTCGTAGAATTCTAAAGGTAATAAGTTACAAAAAATATGTTACCCTGCACTAGGAATTTCTCCCGTATCTTGCTTGACCCTCAAGATACGGGAGAAATTCCGGGTGTTTATAAACTTTTCTATCTGTAGGTCATCCAAAATTTGTTTAGTGCGGGGATCGAACCCGCTACACTCAGCGCAGTAGTCGATCGCTCAGCCACTGCGTCAACGTTGCCGTCAATTGAAAGTTTTACACGTTATCGACACATTATCTTCCTGCCCTTGTCCCATTCCATTTGGGGTCGGAGCAACATGTTTACTTCTTGCTTCACGGTATCATTATGGAAGCAATAATTAATGAATTACAGAATTATTTTGTATTCAATCAAAATAATCCCTAAACTATTTGTATTTGAAATGCAAGTAGTTATTTATGTGAGTCATCTAGAAATCTCCCTGACATCATACTTTATATCTTATAAACTTATTTATATTATTAAATTCTTAGATTACTGTTAATACATCGAATAACAATCGTACTTATGTAGTTTCTATTGATTGATTGATTCTCGTTCATTTATTTGTTTTTCTAACATATCCTTATATTTTTAAACATTTCTTAATAAAAAAAACATAAAAAAAAAACATTTAAAAATATAAAAATAGTAGGCCACCGGTATCGGGAACAGGATCCAAGCTACCGGCGGTCAGGGCTCCAGAGAAAGGAACCTCCTAACAATACGAGCCGTGTCCAGGAGTACCACTTTCTGTATCAAACCCTTGATCCAGCTGCCTAACGAGAGCCTTCTCAGGTGTTGGTCGAGGCTCTTAGCAATTAAACCATTGGCTGTAACGACTATCGGCACAATGATCGCTGAGTCCACGTCCCACATGTCGACAACCTCGCGAGCCAAGTCAATATACTTGATTTGCTTATCTTTCTCGGCTTTCACGAGGTTCTCATCATGCGGGACTGTTATGTCAACAATAATTGCGCGCCGCTCTGATCGATCCACCACCACTATATCAGGCTTGTTAGCAACAATAGTCCTGTCAGTGATGATGGATCGATCCCAGTACAATGTGATATAGCCATGTTCAAGAACTGGGTCGGGCTCATACCTGTAGTACGGCACTTCCGATTCCACAAGGTTGTACTTTAGAGCAAGTTGCTGATGGATAATCCTGGCTACAAGGTTGTGTCTATGCAAGTACTCTCCGTTAGCTAGACGAGAACAACCGGAGATAATGTGTCGAATTGATTCACCCGGACGGTGGCATGCCCGACATATGTCAACCGTGCCGTCCTTCACAATAAATCTCCGGTAGTTATTCGTCATCATAACTTCATCCATAATTGCACAGACAAAACCTTCGGTTTCTCCAAAGAGGTCCCCGGAACGTAGCCAGGCTACGGACGCTGATTGATCTACATCGGGTCCATGTAGGGCTCGGAGAAAGCGTCCGTGAAGCTCCTTACTTTGCCATACCTCCTTGCGGTCGTTAGTGTCAAGTATTACAGGTTTGCGCCAGTTCTCTTTAGCCAAGGAGAGCGGGGTGAGGCCTTTGTCCACTGCAACCACATCTCGATGCATTTCCACGTCTGATTCTAGAAAATATTCCCTGAGACTGCATATCTCGCGATTGTGGAGAGTCTTAGCGTTTAGAAAGCCTCGACCTCCACAACTCCGCGGGATATACAATCGCATGACCGAAGAACGTGGGTGATGCATACGAAATGCCGTTAACAATGTACGGACCTTCCTATCCAGGGCGTCCAGTTCTGTTTGAGTCCATTTGAGTATGCCGAAAGAGTACATCAAAACCGGCATGACCCAACCGTTGAAAGCACGCACCTTGTTTCCGCCTGATAAAAGACTATTAAATACTTTTTTCAGGCGGCCAAAGAAGCGCTCCTTCAACGATTGCTTCATGTCAGCAACATTGATGCCCAGCGCTTCCGACATCCCCAAATACTTGTAGGTTTCGGTTGCTGAGAGGGATCTAAGGTTTATGGAATCTGAGAGCTGGGTTCCCACAGATTCCACAATTTCCCCTCGCTTTACATGCATGACCGCACATTTGTCCACACCAAATTCCATCCTGATGGCGCTACTGAAAGTTTCAGTTACCTTCAGTAGCTCCATCAGCTGCAAATCGTTGGGGGCAAAGAGTTTCAGGTCATCCATGTAAAGAAGGTGAGATATAACCTGACCACCTCTCCTCAATCGATAGCCCAGACCTGAATTCTCCAGCAGCGTGCTTAGAGGATTCAGGGCTAAGCAGAACCAAAGTGGACTCAAACTATCGCCCTGGAATATACCTCGCTCTATCCTTATCGGTTCACTATTTCTCTGAATCTGCCGACATCCTGGATAGCGAAGAACTGTACTCCATTGCCTCATACACGAGATCAGGAAGGTGCGCAGAGTTGCATCAACTTTATACAACTCTAGCACCCTCATGAGCCATGTATGTGGCACGGAGTCATAGGCCTTCTTATAGTCTATCCAACATGTCGACAGATGCCTTCGAGAACGGCGAACCTGTTGACTAATGGCCATATCAATGAGGAGCAGCTCCTTAGTACCGCGGGACCCGTTCCTACATCCATTTTGAGAAGCAGACATGATTGAATTGTCATCAATGTGTTTAGTGATTTTAGCTCTCAAAATGGATGTAAAAACTTTATAAAGTGTCGGAAGACACGTAATTGGTCTATAATTTTTGGGTTCCGCCGTACTACCCGATTTATGGAGCAGGTGGGTTATACCAGTTGTCAGAAACATAGGTAACGACCCTGACTCTAAGGCTGTCTGGAATAGGGCCACCAAACGAACGTGCGACCTCTGGATCCACTTTATCCAGAAGTTGTGCAGTCCGTCCGGCCCTGGAGATTTCCAATTAGGCAACGGACGGACCGCACAAGCTACATCTTGGGGGCTGATTGTTAGGGCCCCCATTTCTGGTATTGGATCGCATGCTCGTTCGACTTCCCGAGTCCATTCACCTTCGGTATGACTGACAGGCACCGACCAGATGCTGCGCCAAAACAAACACATGGCGTCATCATCCGGTGGGTGCGTGTCAGACACACCTTGGTCCGGTCGCTCCCATGCTCTATACACCCACCTTTCATCACTTTGGAATGTGCGATTCTGAGTGTACCGTTCCACCCGCCGCTTATACCTACGAATACGGTTTGCCCATGCATACACTTTCTGTTTCAGGAAGTCGATGCGCTCTGTGATGCGCGACATATAGTCTGGAGGACTTATATCAGTCCCTACAAATGCCCGCCTCACAAAGCGCATCACTCGAGGTCGTGTGTTACCCTCCCTGAAACAGGTTAGTTTGCCAATGAGTGCTCTGGCCACACCAATACGCCGCTCAATCCTGCGCTGCCAAAATGGTATAGCTGGTTTCAGTCGTGTAGCTCTGTCATCAGGAAATTTGACGTGAGCTACACGGCACACCGCTACAGCCGCACAATACAGGATTGAGTGAGCATCAGTGAGGTTCTCGCAGTTGTCAAAATAGCTTGACAACTGCGAATCCAGAGCAGCCACTAGCGCCCTATTTTTTTTATGCATGGGCAAACGAGGTAAGCGTGGTCTAAGTTCGGGCGACATGTACCGATATTCTCGAATCGCACCCTCCAAAGTACTCCTCATTTCCTCACTGCACTGGGTACTTACATTAGTAGCCATGTCATTACTTACCTCGTTAGCGCGATTAACTAGTTGGTGGGGCTGTGGTGGTACCACAGCCTGCGACGAAGAGGTAATGACTTGGCTACTCTGCATTTCAGTTCGTAAGCGATCAAGTACGGTGTCATCCAACATACGATTACGCTGGATAACCCGCACCTGATCCGACAGTCGTTGCGCCGACACGTTGACAGCCGGCTCAAGCACCTGAAACAGAGAGAGCATCCGAACACGGTACGCGGTCAGGTTGTTTCCTCCCTCTGTAGCCCCATAGTATGAGCGCATGACGTTTTCATTGATGGATTGAGTCCATCGCATGCGCTGCACACTTCCGCCGGGAGCTGGGACCCTATCAGAGGCCGGTGGGCCCCGAGGTCCTAAGCCGTCCGGTGGCCGGCGTCTTCCTCGTCGACGAACTGGTGGTGGCGTCGTGGGCGGGGAAAAATACTCGTCGCTCGAGCTCGACGCAACTGCCACGGCCGGTGTCACAGCACTCACGACGAGGCTGGGTTCCGGCGGCGGCGAGGCGGAGCTGAGCGACGAGTCCGGAGGTGGAAGGCGTGCGCTTCTGGCGTGAGCTGATCTGGTCAACATTTTCTTTTTATCTTCATTTCATCGTTTTTGATTTTACAAATGACATTTGTCACTCATGTCATATTTTTTCTTTTTGACTCTATTTGACCAAATTAAAATCATTTTGCACTGGAAATCGATATATGAGGGTCAGCTATTGCAACTTTAGATGTAAGTATTTGTAAAAACTGTTAAAAATAATGTTTTGAATAGAAACAAGAATAAAATATCAGGAAGAGAAATTGAAGTATTTGTCACTTAAAGTGTTGCCAGATATTGATTGATTATTATTATCACATGCTCCAACATGAGATCACTCAGGGAACTTACCGATTAATCGAATTAGTACCTAATTGTCGCCTCGCAACTGCGAAAAGTGTTATTGGGGTTTGGAAGTTGGTCGAAAGAGATACCGCGGCCCCGGAACAAAAAGGGCAATAGAAGGAACATAGGTGGCTTTTAGACAGTACAAGTCTGACACTCCCCTCGCTCTGCCTTGAGCGGGGGAAGTTATTTGATGGTTACCCATCAGCAAAAAAAGAAAAAATGTTATTGGGATTTTGAATCAGGAGTCATTTGCCTGGTTTTTGAAAATAGGTTCGCCAAAATTTTGACAGTTATGTTTGTAATACCCTATTATCGGTCAAGCCGTTTTGGAGGCGAATATGGCAACTGAAACACGAACATTTATCTTAAAGAAAGAAAGACGTAGTAATAAACCTTGTCCCTTCTGATCTATTTTCTTTAAAATTAAACCAAACAAAACATGACCGACCGCTGTGTGAAAATCAAAACATATAAATTAGTTGACTAGATTAAAGATCACGAATGTGAGACTAACTTACGAACTCAATGATATTATAAGGATGATTTTTTTATGTATTAATAAGATAGTTAATCCTTTTAGTGAATTAGGAAATAATTTCATTGAATTCGTAAGTTAGTACAAAATAAATCAGTAAGACTCTTCCAGTTCATCTCATCATTACTTTTCTGAATTATTTCAGTACTTATTTCAGCGATAACTGGCAAAAATTGGGTGTACTATAAATAAGTACACTGCTAACATCTACAGAATTACTGGCGTGCAGTTATATTGTGTTGCCTCCTAGAGACTTCAAAGATGTGGAAATGCAAAAATCAGATGACGTTGACTGTCTGTTTTATTTTGTAATCTGTGCAACTAACTGTACTTAAAACGCGCTACTAAAATATGCATCGACACTTTTGGAAGGCGTTCCATCATGTAATGAGCATATATTTAATGGGCATTATTAAAAAATAATTTATTGCTCAAGCTCTTAAGGTGAATGCTATCACTCAAGTTAATCGGTCTACCAGATTGTCAATCATTTAAGAAGAAGAATATAATGACCCCATTATTGTGATTTTACATCTGTTTTGAAGACCGATGGAAAAAGATCGCAAAGGCAGCCATTGCGGTTGTGAGCGAACCCCCATTACCACAACTACGCTCGATTTAACAGAGAGACATCTGTTCAGGATTTTCAGGTTCAATTCGGAGCCATATCATAACATCACGCCTGTAATCGCGTTAGGGTTAGGCAAAGGTGTACTTTGTAGTACACCTACATTTCGATGAATATGTTTAAGTCTTGAAAACCACTAAAAATCACTAGAGTCCATGTCTGCTACTGAAACAGTCAAAAAAACCCAATAACACTTTTCCCGGCCTGGGAATCGAACCCATGACCAGCAGTCGCGCTTGCGACCACACCACCAAACAGGCAGTGCATATTTATACTTTTCTAGCAGGCATCCGCGGCTTCGCCCGCATTATGATCGAAAAAAGAGTATCCAATGTGCTATTCCACGTTCCAGTCGTTTTGACGTGAAAGAGTAACAAACATCAACACAATACATCCATCGTCACAAACATTCGGATTTATAATATTAATAAGATATACATTCAGTCAAAAAAGTATCGGGAATGGATGATTTGTTTATGGTTCCAAATTAAAATTTTTGTTTTTTTTTTGTAGTTGTTAGATTGGCACAACTGTTTTCCATTTTGGCGCGGAGTTTGAGTTGCATCTGTTATTTATATTAAATACAGTGCTGGTTTTAGTAATATCATAATATAGTGTGTATTGCGAATTTCATAATGGACAAAAATATCGAACAAAGAGTTTGTCTTAAATTTTGCATCGCCAATGGAATTTCGTGTTCGGAGTCACTGAAAATGTCACAGAAAGCTTACGGTGAATCGACTTTATCAAAAACTCGTGCTTATGAGTGGTTCAAAGCGTTCAAAAGCGGTCGAGATGTGATGGAAGATTTGCCTCGCTCTGGTAGGCCGTCAACGTCTGCACCTGAAGTTAACATCGCAAAAGTGAAGAAAATAGTGACTGAGAATCCCCATTCAACTCTGAGAGAGATAGCCGCCGAACTTTCTGTATCTCACGAGTCGATCCGTACCATTGTAACTAATCATTTAGATATGAAACATGTTGCTGCTCGGCTAGTCCCAAAAGATCTGAATTTTCTTCAAAAACTCAATCGCATGAAAGTCGCTGAGGACATGCTAGAACGAGTCAGTTCGGACCCAACATTCATGAAACGCATTGTTACTGGTAACGAGACGTGGGTTTACGAGTTTGACATGCAAACTAGTCAACAAGCTTCGGAGTGGCGCCTTCCAACTGAACCGAAACCGAAAAAACCACGCCAAAGTCGATCAAAAGTCAAAGTCATGTTGACTGTTTTCTTTGAGGTGTTGTGCACTCTGAATATTTATCGGAAGGTCTAACGGTAAATAAAGAATATTATTTGAGCGTTATGCGGCGTTTAAGAGAGCAAATTCGACGAAAGAGGCCAGATATGTGGAAAGAAAATTCTTGGATTTTGCACCTCGACAATGCGCCTTCGCACAAGGCTATCACAGTGAACGAATTTTTGACCAAACACTCAACAAATACCATCTAGCAACCACCATATTCACCAGATATGGCTCCTGCTGACTTTTTTCTTTTTCCTAATCTCAAATTACCACTTCGTGGCACCCGTTTTCAATCGATAGAAGACATAAAGGAGAATTCGCGGCGAGAACTGAACTCAATTCCGGATGCAGCGTTTAAAAAATGTTTTGATGGATGGATACACTTGCGCCAACGAATACGTTGCCGCAAGTGTATCGTTTCTAAAGGAGCATACTTTGAAGGTGATAAAATAAATTTGGATGAATAACAGACATTTTGTGTATTATTGATCTTTTCCCGGTGCTTTCTTGACAGAGTAGTATAGTAGGATTCATTTTAAGAAGAATATTTACTTAATCAAGAAATATATATATATTTTGTAAATACACTTTTTTTTTAATTCACATAAGCAATATTTTGTTCTTTTCTTTTGAATAAAAGGTGGCCACAAACTAGGAACTTCTCCTGCTTCGTGGGCGCGTTTACAAACATTAAAAATCACACACACAAACAGCCAGACCCGAAACAACTGCCTATAAGTCATACCAATATTTGTTCCATGCGGGAATCGAACCCGTGACACGCAGCGCAGCAGTCTATCACCGCTCCTGCCATGTTATTTTTGTAGGATACAAAGTCGTATAAACTATTAATAGACACTAGATAATTATATCCCCGGCAGCGACCGATCGAATTACTATTCGATACCCCGTAACCACAAAACTATCACCTCACACAGTGTCACATGTAAGTATAATATAATAAATTACTTATACACAAACTAACATTTGCCCGTGGTTTCGTTCTCGTCAATTTTGAATGTTACAAACAATTTGAGTTAAACTCTGCTTGCTCTTTTAATCATGATGAGAAAGATACTTAGTGCCATCTATTATTATAATAGATGGCACTACTAATACTTACCTATATGTATAATTTATAAATACATACATATTATAGATAAATCACACCCAGACCCAGATTATTTCTTTAATTGACAAGGTATACTTCTGCAGGGGTTCTATATGTTTGTATTTTATCAATATTGCTTGGGTAATCTATAATACATATTTCTTCTTTATATAATAGGTACGATATGCTAATATTGTTTAGTAAAAATGAAAAAAAAAATACTCGAAACTTTGTGTGAGATACCAACATATCACAACTCAAACGGCTAAAATAAAAAACCGAATTCCAAAAAACAATAAAAAGATAGAAAATAGATTAAGTTCCAGAAGTCGGTGACTTTTGTTTGATCCATAGATTTTTTTGGAAAATAAGTTTTTTGAATGAAATGGCCTGTCCCTTTTTGACAACGTAGGTATATGCAAAATTTCCGGGTGGTTTAAAAAAAATAACCACGAAGGCTAAGGCAGGACTAACTAGCCTAACCTATCCGAGTCGGGGTACCCTGAGTCGTGGTGTTAACCATAATGAGGATATAATTCAAGTATATTTACCAAACAGAAGTATTTTCATCATTATTGAGAGTTAAAAAACCGGCCAAGAGCGTGTCGGGACACGCTCAGTGTAGGGTTCCGTAGTTTCCCGTCCGTCACAATAAGTGTTCCCAGTTATGAAGCCAACCGAACAATTCGGTAATACCCGATCCAATGTAATAAGTACCTACAGCGCCATCTCTCGAGGAATTGGGTTACTAATTAATACAAAGACGTGCAATTTTGGTGGTAATTTTGGATTGCGAGAACCGATTTCAATAATTCTTTTTTTGTTTGAAAAAAGATACGTTCAGGATAATAAAATATGTAAACAAAGTTACAAAAAAAGCTTGCATATACGATTATACTACAAACTTAGTCCAGAAATTATTTTGTACAACATTTTGTCTTTTTTGTACAAAAACTGTTGTGTCAATCAAGTTCAAAATAATTTTCATAGAAAGTCTTTATAAAGTTCTACTTTTCAGATTTTTTTCATATTTTTTAGACTTATGGTTCAAAAGTTAGAGGGGGGACGACACATTGTTTTTTACTTTTGGAGCGATTATTTCCGAAATTATTGACATTATCAAAAAATGATTTTAGTAAACCCCTATTCATTTTTAAATACCTTTCCAACAATATATCACACGTTAGGGTTGAAATTAAAAAAAAAACACTTCCCACTTTACATATAGGGTGGCTACCCTAATAAAACATTTTTTTCAAATTTTTATTTTACCACTTTGTCGGCGTGATTGATATACATATTGGTACCAAATTTCAGCTTTCTAGCGCTAACGGTCACAGAGATTAAGCGAGGACGGACGGACGGACGGACGGACAGACAGACATGGCGAAACTATAAGGGTTCCTAGTTGACTACGGAACCCTAAAAAGTAATTTTATAACCAACTATAGAAATTAAAACAGTTCATGCATGTTGTAAAAATATGATTATTTTGACAAAACCTCTACTGTCGGTAACTTAGTAATTTTGTCGCAGGTTAAGTATTCTATCCAGAAATTTAGTTTTGTTATTCGAAGATCCTTTTTTTTTTAGGACAAATAGTAATTTGAACATGCTCTGATTTGTTGTTAAATTGGATATTTTTTTTCGTTTATTTTATGGGTTTTTTGTCGTTAATTAATTATAACGCTGGTTAATTAGAATAATAGTAGGCCACAGAGGAGGAGGTTAATTTGTTTTTCGGAACCATTATTATTTCCCGTATCCAACCATCGCACCTTCCGCCGTTTTCATAAAATTAGGATAAAAAATATTAATAATTAACTCTTATTCCTTTTTATTGTATTCGTTTTAACATTTAGAGTTGCCCGCAAAGCGAAGCCTGAAAGTGGGTTTTTAAACGGCACGAAATAGTTGGTAATATATATTATCTTTGCCACCCTACTAACATTATTAGTCGCCAAGTCATTATACATATATAGCTCCTCGCCTAATATTTCAATTGACCGGTATAGTTTATTTGCTACATAAAACGCAGCTGCTAGTTTTTAGTTTTTATAATACCCTTAATTTTGAACCTTACATAATATAATAGTCGCGAAAATATTTAATCGCTGGCAAGTTATTTTATTTGTTGCAAGCATTTAGTCGCAATTAGTCACTCGGAAAATAATAAGCTTTTATATTATACGTTCTTATAGCATACTAGAGTAGTCCAATAGGACGGCAATCCGACACGTCCAAAGAGAGATCAGGCGCAGGACCAACGGCTTAACGTACTTTTCTCAAACTCTGGGTTGATACTGTAAAATTCCTAATGAAAAAACCCAATATCACTTTTTACCCGACGCGGGTATCGAATAGACAACTCGGTGTTCAGCAGTCACGCTAGCGACCGCAAGATCAACGGAGCAGTTAAATGTACTAATGCAACTTAAGTTATATGTACTACGCAGTACAAGACACACCCGTATCCGTCATTTATGTTCTTCTAACAAGAGAACTAAACATATTACGTGTACTCTTTGATTAGTTATCGATCATGTGTTCACGTCTGGTCAACAATTAGAAGCCGTACGTTTCTATAAACAAATAAACACGAAAAGGATGTTAAGGCAATGATGTCAGATTTACAACGAACGTGATAAGCTAAGAAAGCCTGTATCCTAAAAATCGGGGAATGCTTTTAGCTAATCAAATCAAACAATCTGATTAATTACCACAGATCGAGTGCTTTTAAGACTGGTGACATTTTTGCAGATCGTGGTTTTTTTTTTAAATTTTTTCATCACCTCTGTTTACCAAACTGTGAAGGAAATCATCTTGAGGATACCAACATATTATCCTGCACATTTAGCAACCGATGGTAGGCCTTTGTGACGTGTACGCTTGTGTACCTGTGATAGAGAGGCTATGGCCTGGATAATTATGAAAACACTGCTGTTTACCATTGGTCAAGGGTAACTACCATGGTTTCCATAAAAACACGATAAAGAAGATTTATTCATTCTTAAAGTAAGGTTTTCTTTAAGTTAGGCCCATGCCTAACTTCGGGAATTATATGAAGGAGAAAGGAGTAAATGATGCCGTGACGTCTCACAGGGGAGAATGGAAGAAGAAAACGTGTTGCTTCCCAAATAGAATGAAACAAAGACAGGAAGATAATGATGACGATAAGTGAGGTGATAGGATAGGCATTTTTGACATAGCATTCTCTTCCATTCTTTGGTTTCATATCTTTCTATTACCAAACCATGACCTTAATAATAGCGTTAGGCACTCATCGTCATCATTACCTGGTGACAGCGATTTAATGCCTCCGATAGGCCTCAGACTTGAACATGCAGAAACATCTTGAACATACATCGAGAAACATAGTCTCTTAGACAAGCTATTTTCCTTACGACGAATTCCTTTACCGAAGAAAGTGAAAATAATACAATACGTCATAAATCCAAAAATCAGAGTTACGTGCTATTGAACTTGTGTGTGAGTGGGTTATTGAACACATTACAATCGGGAAAAAGGAAGAAAGATATATTATGCCGTAGTATGCATTCTAGGAACTATGTATGATAAGCCGAGCGTAAGAATAGAAGCCAATTATAGACTAAACAAACTGCTAACAAGGAAGTAATAATGCTTGTTCCGAGAGATTAGTGACGTGTTATTGAGGCTAGTTTATTTGGAGTCAGCCAAAGAGATACCAGTCCTTTGTTGGACTATTTCAAACTATGCTACTCCATCTTAACTTCATTTAGATTTGTCTTTTTTCAGCACAAATACTGCAGGTACTTTCTTTCTTTTATTATATTGCTATCGAAAATCGTTATCGCAATACTATCGTTCTTAGGTTTGTGTCGGAAGCCATGAAAATCTGATTTTAGCAAGTAACTTCTTCTTCTAAGGACTCATCCAATTCTCTCTTTTCTGAGCCATAATTTTTATTTTTTTTACATAGCATTCTCTTTCATTCTTTGGTTTCATATCTTTCTATTACCAAACCATGACCTTAATAATAGCGTTATCATTAATTGTACTTCAATTTTAAGACACAATAGCCTAGCCCAGCACAATCAAATATTTATGAGATCGACCTCAACTTTATTAAGTTCCAAAAATGTATACAATAAAGTCTTGAGCAGATTTAATCGATCAATTACCGCTTCTATAGGAAGCCGACACCGGCGGCGCTCGTGAAACGCTGAGCTTGTTTCACAAACTTGTATTTCTTTTAGCATTTTATTAAATTATACAAATACTTTATTTAAATGCAAAAATAGTGTGATTAAAGAAAAACGACTCTTTTTCATATTCTTTTCAGAAAATCGTTCCATTTGACATCCATATTGGTACTAGTTTGACATTTAATAAAAAATAACTAGTCCGCTATCTTTATGAGTCCGCCATGTTGGATTTAGAATTACGTAAATCACCTACCCAGGCGCTGTAATCCAAACGAAATATGTAGCATAGCACAATCCAAAACAGAAAATGGTTCAAATTTAGCTTTTCACCTTTTGAAGACCATTTTCACATAAAATGTAGGCAACATTTTTTTTTCGGTCGCCTTGAGGTTGACATTGACGTTGAAAGGACGTGCGTTATATGTTCTAGCGTTTAAAAGGTTAGAAGGAGGAGAATGAATGAAGAAAAGAGGAGGAAGGAAGGAAGATACTGAGCTGATTATTCCTATTATTGGATCTACTCAATATAGTGGAGCAATTTTGAAAAACAAGAGAAGGTACCCGAGTCTTTTGTTAGCAACTAGGCATTTTACACTAGAGAGACTCAGAGAGCAGTTATGATGTGGAAAAAAAAGAAGTGGTTACGCTAAGAAACATGGCACAAGGAATGGAAGATGGTAAGGGACAAGGAAGTTTATCATAAGTGCACCTAAGTTGTTTTTTCTTGGGCTGTTCTATTGCTTACTATTTTAATACAGAGGAAGCATCTATGACAGCAAAGCAGAGTGGCCTGCTAGAGCCACTGCCTGCCAGGGCCACTGCCTGCCGGGGTTGTCCTTTTGGAGTTGTTCGACAAAAATACCTCGGCGCCTAGAGCGGAGGAAGTTATTTGATGATTCCCCATCGGTACAAAAAGTACCAATGTTGTCCCAAAATATAAGAATGATAATGATCTAAGATAGAACTACATATGGGAGAGACTGCAAGTTAATCTTAAATTTAAGTTTTGAGGTTTTTTCTTCAAACGGTTTACCATAGAATTAAACCTGCTACATATCCAAAAGATTAACCTTGGATTAGTTCGAGTACAACTGAAACAATAGGTATGAATAATTCATCTGCAAACACAGATTTCATCAAGGTTTTAATTTTGTTTCGTCACTATCAATATTCTGTTAAAGTTATTATTTTTAATTTGAATAACTGTCTTATTTTTAAACACAGCTGTTAGTAGCTTGTTGCTAAGTGATGAAAAATTATTATTCAAAGAATTTGGTTGATTTGTTTTAATTGAATAAACAATAACTTACTTTATCATGCTACCTGCCAGGTCATGTGTATTATGTATTACTAAAATTCTGAAACAGTTTAAATTATTATTATTATCACTTAAAACGGAATATTTACCATGTTTCCGATATTGTCAATAGCAAAATCCAGTTGAGTGTCGACAGCAAAATCGAGTTGTGAGTGACAGTGTTAGTGGTACCGAACGCAAAAAACGAATAAGGAAGAGGGTAGGTCGTTTTTTTCTGCTCATAAACACCCACCCGCAATAACTTCAGTTCATCCGTGATCATGACGTTTGCAACATCGCCGAAATATCGGAAACTCAGAGTAAATAAAAAACATGGTTAATCGGGCGGCAGTGTGATTAAAAATGTATTGCATCGAGTATGTGGCGGGGTATGGCATACCCGAAAACAAAACTTCCCGTATTTCATTATTTTTATTAACTTTAATTATTTTATTTCTTATTACGTAGTCCCCCAATATGTTTATAAATAAAGCACAAGTTTTATATATTTATTTTATTATTTAAAGTTAAAGCACATTTTTTTAAATTAGCACATGTTCACTGCAATGGTCAGACACATCTGTCAAGCTTGAAGCATCGGAAGAATCTTCTAAAACGTCAAGTAACATTGACCTAAGTCTTTTTTCACCACTGTTTGTTGCTCGCCAATGTTTGTTAAAACCTAAAAAAAACCCGACTTCTAAAAAAAATCTAAAAACTGGAAATTAACTTTATTTCCGGAAGTCGGTGGCTTTTTTTGGTTTCGTTGACTTTATTTGCCACCGACTTCCGGAAATAAAGTTATTTTCCAGTTATTAGTTTTTTTTTAGAAGTCGGTTTTTTTTTACTAAAAAATTTTTATTTCAGCATTTTTAGTTATAGTATTATGATATAATACGCAAACACGGTTAAAAAGTTTTTATTTTTAGCTTTAGTCCCGTCTTAAATACAAGTTTTAGTTCCACATCACGCCATAGATTAAATACTAAGGATCTATATTATGCTTTAGTATTAAACCAATTCAGAAATCATATGCATCATCCCCTAGGGGATACAGCTGATATTTGATCTGATGACTATGTTTCTTAACCTCTCGCGCGTTTCTCGTACACACGGGTGTACGAGAGAGTTGAGTGCCCATAGCGCAATTGTACACACGGGTGTACGAGAGTGTCTTGCACCGATTGGCTATTTTTTCTGTGACGTATATTTTCAAGTAGCAACCCGTTCTTTATTTGATTGAACAGAATAGTTAATTCGCTTTCTATTAAAATATTTTTCATTGACAATATCGATACATGGAATGAAGAAGATTGAAAGAATAAAGTGATCCGTCATTCAGCTATCAGTCACTTTTCGAGCCATTTTTGCGTGTGGTTGCGTGCGGACGAAAATCATGTTTCTAATTAGAATACGAAGAGTAATCTTATAAGATTTATATAGAATTACTGAGAAATAAGTGTAGATTACGTTGCAAGTGTTTGTTTTTGGAAAAGTAATAAATATGCCAGTGAAAAAGTGACGAAACTTGTGAAGATACGTATTTTTTTCCGTCATGGCCGTCGTGTTTCGACTTGTTTTAGTGCAAAATTTATCTCGAAATGCTTTGAAATCTACATAAGTTGTTAGTTTATTTACCTATAAACATAATGAAGTTACTACAAAGTGATATAATTGCATATTGTTATCATAATAGTTGTTGAAAGAAAATAAACCGGTAAAAATGGCGCCAAAGTCGTAAACATTTCCTATAGTACAGACAGCGGCGAATGCGGCAAGAATGGCGGCTTTTTGTTGAGTTGCGGAAAAAGTAATTGTGCCGTGTAATTATTGTGTTTTGATGTGATATGAGTAATATTGTTTTTGTGCAAATGTATGGACTATCGTATTCAAGTGTTTTTTTCGAAAATATGTGTGTGGTTTTGGTGTAATGTGAGAAAGTTAAAGGATATGTGTAAGAAAATTTGCAAAATGCCAATTTATCTCGTCGCTACGAAGTCAGGTCATTTTCATTTATTTATAATCTTACACAGTTCGATAGGAAAACTAATGGGCTTTCCGGGAAGGTATAATTTATTGCATATAATTATCAATACAACCACGAAATTTGCATTTTTCTCAAGGTCAAACCAAAAAAAAAAGAATAATCGAAAAATCCTCGACGCGTGAGGCACTTTGGGTGAATATTCGCGAACGTTCGAGGGGTTAATGACTAGTTGGGGGTGGGGGAGGGGATACGGTCACCCTGCTCCCACTCGCCTGTGTACCCTGGCGAAACCCATACTTATACATGTCATTGCAGCAATCACGGCAGATTTGCTGTCATTTATTGAAGAGTGCCGTTGTATATCACTGAAGATCGATCACCAAATTAAAATACAATCACCTCAAAAAACTGCGATGACCTTCCAAACCATTGTACATAGCATTTTTTGATCATTTGTCTTCAACAACTTCTAAAATATAATCGACGAATGAGTATATCATCAACGTACACGAAGTCAATCTAATACGCATTTACGCAGATAACTCAAAAACTACGTGTCGGATCTTGATATTTTTTATGGGACCAAACGACAACCACCTGCTTTCGAATAAAAAAAGAATCATCAAAATCGGTTCACTCAGACCTGAGTTATGAGGTAACAAACACAATAAAAAAAAAACATACAGTCCAATTGAGAACCTCCTCCTTTTTTGATGTCGGTTAAAAAGTAAAAAAAAACATTAAAATAAACATAAAAAATACAATGACGAAACTCAAACATTTGGCGAGGTTTGACTCACTCCACGTACGCGTGCACCGGATATGTCGAACCGCGGCCGGCGCAACACTCAGATCTCATCACTGTCCCACCCGCAATACCTCAGCTCCAGCTACACGAAACTTAAACCTAAACAGTGATAATAAGAATATTTGCCTATTTAAACAATAGGTGATGTGACACCCCACCACACTCCTTATATCCCGGCTTATATCCCGTTTTAAGTGATAATAATAATGTTAGTGACCATGCCGGTTAAAAGACTTGTATAGTGTAAATATTGGGTTTTTAAAAAAAATTGTGTAATATTCTAGATGATATGTTAAGTGAGGATGTGATTTTAATTCACGTGACTTTCTGCTTTAGGTAAGCTGATTAGAAATAGTGCCTTGGCGGGACGCCAGCAAAGCAGATGGGCCTGCTGGGGTTGCTGGTTGTTCGAAAGAGATCAGATAGAAATTTAGGTACGAACTGTTTTCAGAATAGTAAAGATCCGACCATGATCAAGCTTTTTAATCCTTATCGTTTAATTATTTATTGTTTTTTTGAGATACCACTGTGATTAAAAGGTATTAAAACAATAGGTACAGTTACGAGCATTAATATGTATACTTTTAGCAAAACTCAAGAGCGATTTTCTCGAAATGGTTTTTAATTTAAAATAAGACCTTTTTAAGGTTCCGTGCCTCAAAAAGAAAAAACCGGAACAAAATTGGATGATATGAGATTTTTTTTTTAAGTTTGATTTTTTGTTTTAAGTTTGTCTGTCTGTTAAGACCTTTTATTTCGGGAACGCGTGGAGGTATCGATTATTTGGTAATACGTTAATCAATACAGTTACAGAAAATCACTTTTTTAAAGTTGCTTTGTGATACATGTTGTCGCCCTTGATTGTACATTACATTTTTCATTTGTTCATTTTACATAAGCATAATATTGCAATTTAATATTTCAAATTATGTTTGCTCAACTACTCTTTTGCATTGTCACTGTAATTGGAATCTTACACATTATAATCTGTTGGTAGGTACGATACGTGACTTTCTTATTTTAACGATATGGCGGTGTTAGTACGCAGAATTCTAATTCACCTGCTCTTAATGTAAAGTTTTGACAACACGGTTGGCGCAATGGCTGAGCGATCGACTGCTGTGCTGCGTGTCGCAGGTTCGATGATCCCCGCACGGAACAATTATTTGTATGACTTGCAGAAAGTTGTTTCGGGTCTGGCTGATTGTGTATGTGAGTTTAAATGTTTGTTATGACCCACGATACGATATGACGCCCGGGTGTCACCATTGTGACGATCGCCCGGAGGACACGCTGGATCACACAGGGCACGGCGGTGCTCTGCCCAGCTTGGGAGCAGCACCGCCGTGCCCTTGTATTAGAGGCGATCGGCGGCGGCGATCTCTTGCGTCCGACCCTGGTTCAGTCCATGGTCCAGAGCGAAAGGGAATGGGGAGCGGTCACTTCCTTCTGCGAAGCAGTAATGCTAAACAAGGAGTTGGACGGGCGTTTGAGGGAGAGAACCTCAAACCAACCCAGCCGCGGGAGACGTAGAGCCTGTGGACGGTGAGCAATGGGTACCTCACCGTCGGACCGTCTATTGACGACAGGCCGTGTTGACGGCGCGTTAGTTTTTCACGCGCGCCTCAAAGAGATGTCAGCACAGCAGAGGGGTTTGCCAGGGCCTCCGCTTGCCGAGGTTGCAGGGTTTGTTCGAAAGAGATACCACGGCCCCGGAACGTAAAGGGCAATAGAAGGAACATGGGTGGGTTCTAGTCAGAACAAGTCTGACACTCCTTTCGCTCCGCCCAGAGCTGGGGAAGTTATTTGATGATTACCCATCCGCAAAAAAAGAATAAGGATAATATAAAAAAAGTTAGATAAGGGCGAGAAAGAGGGAAGAATATTTTTTTTCGATCATCACTCGGGTTAAAGTTGGCGTTATCCCAAGGTTACTATACTACTTGGACGAAGTCGTAGGCGGAAGCTAGTAATATTATAAATGCGAATGTTTGTGAGGATGGAAGTATGGATGTTTGTTATTCTTTCACGTCAAAACGGCTGAACGGATCATGATGAAATTTGACACAGAGTTAGACTGTAGTCCACAATAACAAATAAGATACTTTATTTGCGAGGGCGAAGTCGCGGGCGCAAGCTAGTAACAATTAATTGAAGGAAATGCTATCTGAAGAAAATCTATAATTTTACAGCGAACATAATATGCGAAACACCACAGGTATATGAGCAATTTTGATTCTTATCGATACAAAATCTATAGTAATCTCCGAAGTTATTTGATAGATATAATTATTTTAGAATGATTTCATAAGTATATTAGATGATATAGTACACCTTGTTAACTATGTTTTTTTTAAATAAGAAATTCGAGTGTTAGAAGTACTTAGAATATATATGGGAATATTGATTGGGAACCAAATGAAGTTTTTGTATACCGTGGGAATTTGTTTATCCGGTTCAAGTTTTGACGACTTTTTAATGGTTAGTCCAAATTTTAACTAAGACGTTTGCGAGAGGTCTGCCCAACTTGAGCTAAGCACACCCGTGGCCTCGTAGAGGCGATTGGTGGCAGGGATCTATCGCGTCCGGCCCTGGTTCAGTCTATGGTCTGGAGCGAGAGGGAATGGGAAGCGTTTACCTTCTTCTGTGAAACAGTCATGAAGCGAAGCGGTGGCCGGGCGAATGAGGGAGAGAACCTTAAACCAATGCAGCCGCCGTTGGAGACGTCCCGGACGTCGGGCACCGCGGGACGACTTCTGGCCACCGTAGATGCGGGCCTGTGGACGGTGAGCAACAGCTATCTCACCGTCCTTCCGTCTATTCTACGACAGGCCATGTCCATCCTCCGTGTGATTTCACATCCGCAAAAAAAATACGTGTGCCAGAAAGGTGTGATCATATTTCAGGATATAATACACCACGGTTGAGGGTTGCCCGCAAGAGATACTGCGTTCTCGGAACATAAAGGGCAAAAGAAGGGACATTGATGGGTTTTAGTCATTAAAAGTCTGACACTACTATCTGCTCCGCCCACAGGGGGCGAAGTTATTTGATGATTTCAAATCCGCAAAAAGATGGTTATTTTTTTTTATAATTTCGTTTTACAATGTTTTTGTTATAACGTTAGTTACTTAAACTTAAACTGTGTTTATATCCGATTTCGATGGTGGTCCCGTCCACAACAATTTTTAGATTTATGTTATTAATCACACCCTGAAACTTGACCACAACTCTCTCTGAAACGCTGTATTATTCCATTGTAAGTATTGTTGGCAATAATTGTCTTGAGGACATAAAATTCTGGCTTCTGGCTCTGACAAATTCTAATGTGGGTTTTTTGTTATGATTTCTGAATCTTTTCAGCATTGCGATTCTGGAAAGATAATATCGCCCACCTGATTATGTGTGACTAAGTTAGAATGACATTGTTAGTAAAATGAGGAAAAAAAATTCTAAACCTTATTCAGTTAACATAATTATAAGAGTGTTCGTAGAACCCATTACTGAATGAGTTATTTCTAAAGTAAATTGTCGATTTTCGAATAGTGTAGACGGTACCGTGATTTTCCTTAACCCATTCATGCATTAATGTAAATGCGGATCTCAGTCAAGGAAAATAGGTATTTATGTCATATAACAGTAAGTTTATTATTAGCATACAGTAGGCTTGGGTACACTCTGGTACATTTTGATTTTGCAATGAATAATATTCGTCTTCCTTGCCAAGGCTGTAAACTAAGGATGCTGTGAGATTGGATTTTATAGTCATAAATTCAAAATGTTGAAATTTCTGTTTTTACAATTTTAGACACATTAATTTACACTACATTCAAAATCAAAATCAAAAGTCATTTACTCAGTCTATCATTCTAGTTATTCTCTGTCTTTTTCCATAAAAGGTCGACTTCCAATTTTACCCGATTTATCTAAAGACCAGTATTTTTACTTGGGGTAACTGAAAATCTTTAAACTCAACCTCAAAGCATTTATTTCAATTAGACCATAACAGGCACTTTTGAATATCATAAAAACAAGATAAGATGAGAAAATATGCTGCTACAGCCACAAGACATAATAACTTGTGAAAGTACTGCCCATTCCAAAGCTCAGATCTCTATGTAAAAGAATGGGCAAGAAACTCCATGGACACTCTTTTAAATCATAATATTTTTCAAATTCATGGATACGTTGAGATTATCATACATGTGAGAACGATGTAGAAAAACGAGCACACTGAGGTCGTCCAGAGTAAAAGCAAAAACAAGGGTTTAATAGATGAATTAATTAATTAAAACAAACCGTGAGAGATGACCACTCACGACTGACAGGACCCGTTCACGAGCATGACGCCCCATTCAGCTCAAACAAATTTGAAGGAAACTAAATGACTCGACACACACGCCACCATCATGTGAGACATTTCATGACAATCTCTTAGCACTGAATAATCCTCACTAATATTATAAAAGCGAAGGTGAGTTTGTTTATTACGTCTTCACGCCTAAATGGCAAAACCGATTTTGATGAATTTTGGTACAGAGGTAGATTATGGTCTGAAAATAACACAGGATTTTTTTTCGATATGACGTTGGCAAAGCCACGGGCGCAAGCTAGTACTGAATAATATGCTACCCCTTGGTAAAACTAGTCGTCAGACTTTCGGGCCACGCACTTAGATTACTCCAGATTCCCAATAATTAAAAAAAAACACACTATAACATTATAGACGACTGCTTGGTACTCACAAACAAATATCCTTTCTATTACCACTTTCGACTTTTTGAGTTTATGATTAGATTTGTTCTTGTCGTCCATAACCAACCGTTGTTTAAACAAACAAAAACAAAACTATATCAATTTAATAATAAATAATTGATAAAATAATTAACATAACACTGAGTGACCTTATGCCGTATTATTAGATAAGCAACTGAATTGAAATTAATTAACAATCGATTAATTAATATTTCTGTAATAGTATTTTTTTCATGTAATAATAAATAAGGGCGCCGACAGATGTTCGACTTTCCACCAATTCAACAGTCGAAGACTTTGAAATGTAAGTGAAAATGGAAAGTGATACGTGATTGGTATTGATGAACTAATTTAAAAACTTGTAACGTGTGACTGTCTTAGAAGTCGGGAGTCTCACGGACAAAGTGTTATTCGGTTTTTCCATCAAGGGTTTCTCAGTAGCGATTACGGAGGCTGGATTTGAGCTAGATTGATGGAAATAGGCTCGCGTCCTTTGTTTTTGCCGATGGGAAATCATCAAATAACTTCCTCTGCGCTGGGCGGAGCGGGCAAAACGTCAGACTTGTACTGACTAAAACCCACCCATGTTCCCTCTTTTGCCTTTTTGGTTCTGGGCCGTATCTTTTACGAACAACCCGCGACCCGGGTCGTGAGTTGTTCACGTGAAGAATATGGGTGGATTATTATGTACTAGCTTTCGCCCGCGGCTTCGCCCGCGTTAAATTTGTGGTAACACAGTTCCCCTTGCGCCTTATTGATTTTTAATAGCAACGCTAAGTTTTCCCTTTTCTTCCCTCTTTCTCCCTCACATCCCTTTTTTTTCAAATAAAAATTAGCCTATGTCCGTCTCCTGGTTCCCAACTATCTCTGTACCAAAATTCATCAAAATCGGTTTAGCCATTAAAGCGTGAAGAGGTAACAAACAAACAAACAAATAAACAAACAAACAAACTCATTTTCATTTTATAATATTAGTAAGGATTATATTATATTATATTATATATATATATTATATAAGTAAGGACTTTCGCTTTTATAATATTAGTAAGGAAGTAAGGATAACTCTGCTCAACCTTTCAAGGATTAATAGGCGTAATGCAAAACTATAATGTACCTAATGTCTATATCACAAACGATGACTGCAATGTATGCTATCGTACCAATTAAACGATTGGGTTGAAAAATAATGGTCCTATAAACTGCTCGCTTATTGCGCACACATACACGCTAATATTCTGACATAAATACCTTTTATTTTGTTTGTCAATTCTACATAATTTATTGCCGTTGTTTTCCGGACGATTATTTTTTTATTTTCTTTTAACTGGATAGTTTTTTTAGCAATAAAATCGACTATCTGCAGGCACCCTTAAATATCTTATTTGTACATAATGTTTTTGATGTCACTCTATGATAAATAGAAGATATGATATCAGGCGCGTTAGGTTTGAAGTTAGCTAGCTTATCTTAATGTTATCAAGATTATTATCAATCCGGAAGTATCGATGTCCAAGGGAGTCCCCTAACGTCTGGTTGAATTAATGGTCCTTGGCATTCTTTCATAATCAATGTAATAGTGTTTAAGTGTAGTATGATTATGTAGGCTTTCATGTTTAATCGTTTTCCTTATATAATCTTTAAAGTTTGTACATGAGCTACATGTTTCATGGGGGAAGGTCATTACTCGTTTGTGGACTTTATTATTAAGTCTACAAGGTGATGTTCTTTGGGCTGTAAAAACGATAGAAGAAAAACAATTGCATGTAGAAAGAGAATGTTGAGATGGCTGTGTGGAGTGACAAGAGAAGAAGTTTAAAAGTTGCGCCTGTAACAGAAAAATTGAAAGAGAGTCGTTTGTCTTGGTATGGACATGTAATAACTCCTCATTACATATCCATACATGTCCAGTACATAGACGAAGCGGAGAGGAAGTCTAATGAAAAGATGGATGACTGGTGTAAGGAATGATATGAAGGAGAATGGAGTAAATGAGGTGGTGACGTCTGACAGGGGAGAATGGAAGTAGAAAACGTGTTGCACCGACCCGAAATAGAATGGGACAAGGGCAGGAAAATGATCATGACTCTATGTTCTTACAGTCGTTTTGTCACTGTTTACGTACTTCAGTAAAGTGTTAAGTAACTGTTCTTGCAGTTATCTAGCTATCAATGATAAGAATAGATTTGCTTGCATAATAACATTGTATGATAAATTGGCAGTAAAAATACATAATAAATTAGCACTACCCTAGCTTACTTTTCCACGTTACCATACTATCCAAAGAGCTGCATATTTAATCATTGTATAAAAGTGCACTTCGCACTGTGTATTTTATGTTTAAAGTAAACCAATTGTATTGCCTCATTGGTCTAGCTAGCGGTTTGAGGACGACTACGGAGCGTGAGGTTATTTTTTATTGCGGATGGGAAATCATCAAATAATGCTCTGGACGGAGCGGGGGAGAGCGTCAGGCTTTTATCGACAAAACTCACCCATGTTTCTTCTTTGGCCCCTTACGTTCTGGGGCCGAGGTATCACTTTCGAATAACCCGCAACCCCGGCAGGCTGTAGCCTTGGCAAGCCCCTTTTCTTTGCTGACAACTCTTGAGGTTCGCGTGGAACACTAACCCGCCGTCGACACGGCCTGACGTCATCGGTGACCTACCCATTGCTCGTCATCCACATGCCCTGTTCTACGGTGGCCGGGAGTAGCCCCGGGGGAAACGACCCGGGCGCCGCGACGCACATGACGAAAGCAAAATGTTATGTCACCATAGTGTAATGCTTCGAAATCCAATTCCATCCGAATCTTGATTTCTATGACGAGGAACAACGACAAGCAAGACAGAAAGCGACTACAATCGGCCTTGACAAAATGCCTTCGGCATCACTCGATACAAACCAGTAGCTATTAGCTAACACCTCTAACATACAGTCATTTGCGTAGGTATATAACGGTGTTCCTGAATATTCAAGGGCCCGTTAAAATTTTGTCAAACCGGTATATAAGTAATATCTATTATAATAAATACAGTTGCCACTAAACGGACGAGTTGCGGCTCGTATGAGCCGCTTTACAAATTTATTTTTCTAATAATTATCATTCTAAAATCTTGTGATATTAGCATACAATATGAGTTTCTTAGAGCATCGGCGCCAGCGCACCTACGCATGTGTTTTGTGGTTAAAAAGTCTGACACGTTATTTTTTTATAGATTTTATAGAGTACTTGCTAGCTGTGCCTTGCAAAGCGTTGCAATACATGCGATGCAAAGCAATTTTTCCTACCTACCTACCCTACCCTACTTACCCCAAATAACCTACCTACCCTACCTACCTAACTTTATTGAATAGCAACAAAGTTCAAATTGACTCTGTTTTTAGTTAGAAAACGTTTGTATGAGAAAAAGAAAAGGGCGGTTTTTAGGGTTTTCCCGGCAATTATTCGTTTTTTTTTAGTAAAAACCAGCCTTGGACTTCAGGAACATTAAAAAAAAGAATTGGTAAAATTGGTCCAGGTGTTGTTGAGGTATGTGCTTACCAATACATTTTGCGATTCAATTTTATATTATAGATTATTTTACTTGCCTTTACTTGTGAAATAACTGGCGTGGAAGTGAATAAAGACTTTTCTCAACCACGTTAGAATCGGTTTCCAGTCTAATCGAATGCTGATGGTATATCTGACATCCACAACCCAGTTGACCAATCGAATGTATTCATTCTTTTTCATTGAATACTCACATACCTTAAGTTCCCCCGTAGGAACTTAACGACAATCAAAGGGATGGATACTACGGTACCTCTTGGTGAGACTAGTTGTCAGACTTTCAGACCACACGACTATCAAATACCTACAAATGGCAGCTGGGACTAACAGCTTTCTGAAGCACGGAGGTGATGAATGGTCAACCACGGATTGACACGGGACTGTACTAGGTACTGGGATAAACAGGAAGACATAGTGATAAACAGATAAAAAGCTTTAAGATTATTAATATGGATTGTGATGACTGTGTGTGAGTACAGATTGTAATTTAATGCATTTAAGCTGTTGGCGCCTATAAAATATTTGCGATAACTTTTTATCGTCAAAGGAAAAAGGGATTATGTACAATCTTTTAAAACATCACATAATAATGCAAGTGAAGGTATTTTTTGTTTCGACTAACTATCGAATTATGTATATTTGTGGAATTGGTAAACCTGTAAAAAAACGACAGCTGGATCGGTCGATTATCAGGTTAAGTAGCGCTTGTCAAAATCAGTCCGTGGATGGTTGACCACCCTTTATATACCGGGTTTTCTCTCGAAGAGCACGTAAATCCGTTGTTGCCGGCTGTAATTTGTAGATCTTTGGCTGCGGGGTTTTTTTTTAACCCTTAACCACTGACGTACCTACGTATGTGGTACGTCAAATAAACGGTTTTACGTTCAAAACTTCTGTTTGCGCGGGAATGTCTGCTCGACCTTTTTGATAGTTTCTTAGTCGCCGGTGACGCGTTTGCAGCAGTAGAGACCGGATGCCTGCCACGTTCATAAGCAGTTGAGTTTGACCACCCGACGTACCTATGTGGTATGTAGCGTCAGTGTTAGTGTAACATTTTTTTAATTCTTCATTTATGTTTGTCGCCAGATAAAATGAACCGCAAGCGCCTACATTCTATTTCTTTGTCATCCACGTCTAAAATTATCATGTGTTTAAGTAAATAGCGGCGATAGAGAAAAAAAATAGAATCTTGGCTTAACGAATCAGATAAATCATCGGCAGATGAAAATGACTACATAAAATCGGATCGCGGTGTGTCTTCCGAAGACAAAATGTAATGATGGCGAAGAGGCTTTCCGAGGATTTGAAACCATGAACAACTGTTATATACTATTATGTTTTAAATTGAAACGTTGCAAAATCCGGTACGTCTGTCAGACTTGTCGTAAACTGATTTGCTTGCAAAGATCGAAGCCGACCTTTAGGTTTTCGATCGATCTTTAGTTTAAGCCGCGCTTGTCTAGGTTGGTCTGGGGATAGGTGACCACCCGTTACATACCGAGTTTCCTCCGTGCCTCGGAAAGCACGTTAAGCTGTTGGCAGATATTGCACGGAGAAGTCCAAGAGGTATCGTATTGCCCAGTAATAACTGGGTCCTGGAGGTCAGATAAGCAGTCGCTCTATGTAAAATACTGGTATTCACCTGCATCCGGTAAGATTGGAAGCCGACCCCAACTTAGATGGGAAAAGGCTAGGCTCATGCTCGAAAAGGATTATGCTCGAAGCCTACCTGTAATAAGTGCTGTTAAAAAGTGCTTTATGTAAGGATTTACGGCAACTGGGTTTTTTTTTTCTAATTAAAACCGTCCTTAATTATATTAATATAACCAACAAAAGAAGTTCCTATTTTTAAACAATATTTTAATGTTTATTTTTTGAAAATGTCAATGTTGTTTTGATTACCTTCATGGCTAGTGATGAATAACTATTTTTCTATGATTATTATAACCATTTTTTCATTCTTCCTGTTTTATTAGAATGTGTTTAACCGTATAGTTCGGTACGGACCCCTTCGGGGGCTCGACATTCAAACCTCCGCTGTCTCAGTACTGGCCCCGAAAGGGGTCGAACATTTATGTCACACGACCTCCTCAATAATTTTGTAAATATTTTATTTTCTGGTTTAAAAATAATATGGGTGTGTAATAATTAAGATAGTAGAATAAAAGAGGTTTCCGTCTACTGGGACCGCAATTAACTGGGACTGCGGTCCCAGTCGCCGGATCCGTAAAAAATAAATATTTTTCTTCCAGCGACTGGGACCACTTAATGATAACTTAAAAAAATCTATTATTCAAGCCAAAATTAGTACAGTCAAACGAAAAAAAATATAAACTATTTATATGAATATCATTGACTCGTTCTAGACATGATTTTATCTTATGCGCTTAGTAATAGATTAAGCTAGCCTGTTTTGACATAATTTACACATGCAGGTATATACACACAAAGGAAATAGCATTGTATAATACTATCCTTCTCTTACTTTATATTTTAACACAGTTAAGGCTGATTTTGTGATAATTACTTACTTGACTGATTTTGTGTAAAGCCATAACGGCCATTATAAACTAATACGGTATTACATTCATTTTTAAAAAGTATCTCATTTTGATTCTAGGGTCCTAGTAAACCACCACAAAAAATATATTCAATCGATAAGTGCCATAAAACTGCATCTCAATTTTACAATTTCTATTTTCGCGCGTAAAACCACAAAAACGCTTGACGCCATGTTACTCTGTGGTCATGACGTCAGTTGGTCATGTCAACAAATGCGCTGTCATTAGTCCTTTTATTTAGTTGTATATTTCACTTTAATTTAAAAATGAATTTTAAAATTATTACCCTTACCATTGGTGTGCTGTTCCTGAATGTAAAAACACTAGTGTTAAAACACCGGACAAGTTGTGGATTCAAGTGCCAACTGATTTAAATATAAGAAGAACTTTGTTCAAACTTCCGAAAAGGGATCCAACACAATTATCCGAAATCTCGTTTGTACTTTTGTGAAGATCACTTCGATGTAAGTATTATACCTATTTATTACTTATCTAAAATATTTTTCACAATAGGTTACACGAAAAGTATATATTTTTGGAAGTTTGTTCAAATTTGGAGGTTATGTAAGCTAGTACCTAGAAAGTTACCTAGTAAATTTGTACTGTCTCCTTTTACGAAACCGTCTTCCATGGTGTTATTACTATCTATTATTTCAATAAAAATTAAAATGTAAAGTTTTTTAGTTCAAAAATAACAGACGTTGCACAGTTGACAGTTGTCACTTTTTGTTCACATGGCCGTATGACGTCAGACTAAAAACAGTGAAATCTTTGTATTCAATTTTTAAATTTATTTAGTTATTCTATTAACTAAATCTAACATTTTCCGACTGCTTATTGCCTAAGCTATCTGAATTGTATATTTTTAGAATTTCTTTCATATAGAGTAAAATACCCTATTGTGATTGACATAGATAGTACCACGTTTATTATTTTTATTGTGTTTTTTTTATTATATTTACGGTACCAGTTAAAGACTGATTTTGTAATAAACAATTAATTTCTGATTATTAATTATTTAAAAATTGTTGATTGTTATGCACGATTTATGTGTTTTTTTTTTGTTGATTGTTGTTAACACGATCTAAGTGTATGTTGTAATTACGAAAGTTTTAAATAACAGAACTGTACTCAGTGGTTGTTTTTCTTACATCAATAAATGCTGTTTTTAAATCAAAAAGGATTTTTATATTATTGTTACATCTATAATTTTTTTGTTTGACTGTACATTTTTTTTTATTTCAGTTATCTTATAAGTGGTCCCAGTCGCCGGAAGAAAATTATTTATTTTATACAGATCCGGCGATTGGGACCGTGGTCCTAGTTAATTGCGGTCCCAGTCGACGGAAACCTCGAATAAAAATCGCATATGTAAACGTCGTTAGAAGTTCTTTAATTATTGCGTAAGTTTCTTAATTAACCTTTATAAAATCGATGTGCGTAAATTACGATCACAGCCATTTTGATGGCAGTTTAGGTCGACGCTAAAAATCATAAAAAAATGGTTTTCGGACATATAAGCTCCACATTGTTGGGCCTGATTAACGTGTCCTTTTATTACGTGCAGAAATCATTCGTAATTGAACTTAAATTAGCAGTGGTAATGATACATTTTGAAATCTAAAGTCGAAGTTTCGCGCCAATCGTGCTTGTTTACATTTTTCATTTCACATATATCACACGGACGCGAATAGATTCTATAACAAATGAGACAAATATCATTGCAAATATTATAAATAACATGAACATGCCCAGATCTAATCGTAATTTGCAATAATAGGACCATTAACACGTAATATTCATAACCACTACTAAATTCACTTTCGAAAATGACGTCCAATTCTTTTTTTTTAATTTTGTGATGTGTAAATGCGATTATTTCAATCGATTATTTTCTGGTAAATCAATCCACTCGAATAATTAAATTAAGGAATATCAGAAATTGATAGATGAAAATAAGAATAATTTTGTAAAACTAAAACCGACTCAACAACAAACAGTAGAATCTAATCTATAGCTAAATTCGCGCCAATTTTATTTTCAGATAAAAATTCAAATAAGGAATGCGCTCGCTGTTCGAATTTATAATAAAATGTTTATTTGCTATTTTTTTAATAATTTGGTTTTGTACCTACTATTTGAATGTGAATTGCAAAGAGAATAAGGTTGCATATTTAACGCCCTTATTATGATCTTGGTAGGCACAGTAAAAAAAGTCAGCCAAGATAAATTATATTTGTTCGACAAAATTGTTTGTAGTATGGTTGGATTAGTTATTTGGAAAGCGTTTTCCAAATAATGTCTGTTCTTTCATAAAACATGGCTCGTGGCCTACTGGTGCTCCCACATTGCCGTTATAAAATGTTTGTAAACATTTTATAACACCAAAACATTTACTAACAAATGTTAACAATTGTTGCACTTTGTTAGAAACTGTTACATGTTATAAGTGCTCCTACATTGATGGAAAATGTTTAAACATTTTATAACATCTAGTATTGGCTCGCAGTTTGGTTTCGCCTTCTGAGGGCCGAACGAAGTAAAGTACGAAGTAATTTGTTTTGTTATAAAATGTTTACTAACATTACTATACATTTTCTATCATGAAAATTTATTTGTGATTAAATGTTTGCTAACAAATGTTTACTAACGTTATTAAACATTTTCTAACGGCAATGTGGGAGCACCATTAGAGCCATGTTTTATGAAAGTGTTCTTGGAGTGAAAGTCTTGGGGTAGAAATGGCCTAGAGGGAGACCACAATTGAGATTGAGATGAAAAAAAACCCCGGTACACGACATTAAGAAAGCTCCAAGTTCAAAATAACTCTATTTTGTACCTGGAGTTTTCTTGATGTCGTGTGCCGGGGTTTTTTTTTGGGGTGGGAAATCATCAAACAACTTCCCCCGCTCTAGGCAAAGCGGGGGGAGTGTCAGAATTTTACTGACTAATGTCCACCGATCGATGTTCCTTCTTTTACTCGGGGCTGCGGTATCTTTTGCGAACAACCCGCAATCCCGGCAGGACCCTACCGGGGTTGCGGGTCACACACTCCCCCCGCTCCGCCCAGAGCGGGGGAAGTGAAGCGCCACGGCATCCTCACCTACCACCTAAGAAGTTTATGAGAAGGCCTCTTTTAAATTCCAAAAAATAGAGATATTTAAAAATATTTTTTAGGGTTCCGTACCTCATAAATAAATAACACAACCCAAATATCAAATCTGTGGTCCCTTAAAGCTGGGAAAAAAACAACCCTCTAAGTCTACGTAGAGCAAAGATATGACCGTTTATGTCGTCAGTTTGTACGGAACCCTCGGTGCGTTTGTCCGACTCGCATTTGGCCGGTCTATTTTTAATAGGCTGAAGGTCTCCTTATACCTTTCTGATTTTGTTATCCAACCAATACTTTTAAGTGTCAATATTTTAGAGCCCCGGTGTGTACTTGCGTACGGAGTCCCTGTATGTCAAAATCAAGGCTTTACTGCGGAGGCATGGCTGGTTGTGCCGGCTGGGATGCCTGTCTGGCTACAGAATTAGCATGACCTACAAAATTGACCGCCATTTTCATTTATCGTCATTCAAGAAAACAGCCAAAATCTTTTACCGCGAAACCGTTTGACAGCAAATGAACCTCGTGTTTTTTTATTAATTTATATGTAAAATGGCAAAAATAAGATGGAATGTCACTGTTTTTATTTTAGATTTCCGATTTTATTATCAAATGGTTATCTTATGTATGTAATTATTTCCAGCGTTCTTAAAGTACTTAATTTTAGGTAGGGTGTAGTAATATGTATTTTACACACATTTTACAATAAATCAACGCCGTTTTATCGACCTTTTGTGGTTTTTGGAAATATAAACCTCAAACAGCTGCTGTGACTTATTTTTAATTACAAAATTGAATGCTGTAAATTAATGAAAATTCTTGAATTTCATGACAATTCGCGTTACCCCACCGATTCAGCTGATGTGTCATGTGTCAAAATCCTGTCGTGCAGAGTGGTTAAACATCAATAATCAAAGTTACACTTCATTGATGCATCAGAAGGTCCTCAAAGTAACGTACGTATACCATACGTACGTCAGTGTTAGTGCAACAAAATGACACGTCAGTGGTTCAGGGTTAAAAGAACCATACTCCACACTAGGTTTTTTCGTGTACTGTTGCTGCCTTTACAACCATTTAAACTCACATACACAGTCAGACCCGAAACAAATACTTATGGTCATACAAATATTTGTTCCGTGCGGGGATTGTACCCGCGACACGCAGCGCAGCAATCAATCGTTCAGCCACTGCGCCAACCGTGTCGTCGTCGTTTGCTAGTCAGTGGCCTGAATGTTTTAGAACTAGTCTCACCAAGGTTTATTGTCTTATGGTGGTCAGTAGGCAATCGTTCCATGTAAAATACTGATAGATACTTACGTACCTTCGTCTGGTTAGACTGAAAGCTAACCCTAACTAGCTGCATAGCTGGGAATCATCATTTTCCTGCCCTTGTCCGATTGTATTTGGGGTCGGCGCAACACGTTTTCTTCTTCCATTCTCCCCTATCAGACGTCACGGCATCATTTATTCCTTTCTCCTTCATATCATTCATCCATCAACATTCAGATCCATCACTCTTTTAGTAAACAAATAATTTCAGGGGAGAAGTTAGAGAAACATTTCATTAAGGAACAGATTTTTCCATTTTCAAGCTCGCTAAGTTATTCTTCAACATTACGATAACAACTCTTTACTTACAGCTAAGTCTATTGTAAGCCGTGAGATCATTTGAACGGTTTCAGGCGTCCGTTGTTTGTTGCTGCATATATTGGCCAGTAAGTACAGGCTACTTAACTTACTTACTGAACATAATATTCTTAGAAAAGCTAGTTTTATAATACGTTGTTGTAGTAGTAGTTCACGCCTTGTAATCGCCATAAGAATGGATATATAGTAGTGTAGGTAGCCAATAATTCAACCGATCGATTGAATCGATTTTGCACGATATGTTTAAGTTCTGTATATGTAAGGGTCGCGTATTTACAATAGGTACATGGCTAGAACGCCACGGTGTGAAACTAGTCGCGTATAGATTGGAAATCCCTTTTTAATCAAAGTCTTCTAAAACATACAACAGCAGTACCCAAATACTCGCGTATACTTTGTAGTACCCAAAGTAACTTGCTTTGCTCCAAAATATGCAGTGCTTGCAGTGCTAGTCCGCATGCAACTAATCATGTACCTATAACTATTCTGATTAGTGTCAGTAGTAGATAGTTAAATTCTTCTAAAAAAAAAATTTTAGGTTAGGTTAAACTGTGACCTCCCACGGAACGACTTGCAATAATAGAAAAAAGAGATTGTTTTTAGTAGGTTACCCGGAACTGAACTATTTCGATTAGGATAATTACTTATTGAATTAAATGAAATTATTTTAAAGAAATAAATGAGATGGCGTTTTGGCCGTGTATAAATTGAAAAGATGCATGTGCATGTCTGAGTAGTACGCAGAATTCGTGTATACTTTGTAATCACAAATAAAAAGTGCATTACAAAGTATACGCGAGCAGTTTTCTATCGCTGCGTTCTGGCTATGTATACAATGTAAATACACGTAAGGGTCAGCCTATATTGACAATTATTCGGGCGTTAATTTAGCCCGTCGCTGAGAAATATTTGACAAATGATCTAATGACACTTGGAAAATTAATACCAGCATTATGTGCTCGGCAGAGGCTCCTTAGACATTTGGACCAAAGATATAGTAGGTAGGTATTAAAATAGTCAGTTTGTGTTGAAAACATATTACATATTTGTGATTGAAATGCCAAAGCAGAAAGAAACAATTAAATGTAGATGAAGTTTTTCCAGTGTAATTTATTTCGTTAAATTACATATAGCCGATAATAATTTCCAAGACAACGAAATAATATAGATTTAAATCTTTTTGATGCCTTTTGAACACAATCTTATCAAAATCTAAGGAATTTATTAAAAACAAATAAATAACAATTTCCCGGATTCCTTTAGATACAGAAAAGTTATATCGATAGCGATCAAATTGTCGCAGTTTGTCTATTGATGTAGGTAAATAGATATAATATGATGATCGATAAGAAAAGTCATAATCGTAAGCAGCAACAGCAAAGTTAATATTCAACACTAGAATGGCAATTCTAGTGTTGAATATTAACTTTGCTGTTGCTGCTTATGATTATGACTTTTTCGTATTAACTCAACTGTATTATAAACTATATTTAATAACAAATGAAGATTCACTTAGCCGTTAAGATGTACATAACAACATAACAAAAATATAAAAATACTAGCTGGCGCCTGCGACTTCGGCCGCGTGATATCGAAAAAAAAGTATCCTATGTGTTATTGCAACAGTACTATAATCATCCGTCATACATACATCCATCCTCACAAACATTCGCATCTATAATATTAGGAGGATAGTAAGTAGGAAGCAGAATAAAAGGCCCCGCGGCTTTGCCCGCGTGATATCGAAAAAAAGTATTTTATGTGTTATTCCAGACTATAGTCTACCTCTATGCCAAATTTTGTCAAGATCCGTGCAGCCGTTTTGACGTGAAAGAGTAACAAACATCCATAAATCCATCCATAAATCCATACATCCATCCATCCATCCTCACAAACATTCGAATTTTTAATATTACTAGCTTTTGCCCGGTCCTTCACTCACGTTAAATTCGGTAGCGCCTTATTGATTTGTAATAGCAACGCAAAATTTTCTCATATCCCACTCTTTTTTTAAAAAAATAGCCTTTTTCCGTCTCCTGGTTCCCAACTATCCCTGTACCAAAATCGGTTTAGCCATTAAAGCGTGAAGAGGTAACAAACAAATAAACTCACTTTCGCTTTTATAATATTAGTAAGGATTAAGTAGGATAGGTTAGTTATTACACAATTATTTTATACTCTTTGCTGTGCCCTACAGGGTCTGTAATAGTACCTTAGCTTTAAACCCATTGTAAGATCTTCACACATTATGGAATGCAAATAAAAATATGAAATTCTGCTAAACCGGCCGTTTTCAGTCCCCTATATAGGCACTCGTTCCATGATGACCAGGCGACCGGAATAGTTGGAAACTAGGTAAATGATGTTTTGTGACGTAAGTCCTTCTAATCTGTCACTGTCTTAACCACTCTGCACGACAGGATTTTGACACATGACACATCAGCTGAATCGGTGGGGTGACGCGAATTGTCATGAAATTCAAGAATTTTCATCAATTTACAGCATTCAATTTTGTTATTAAAAATAAGTCACCGGGGCTGTTTCATATGATAAGTTTGAGGTTTATATTTCCAAAAACCTCATAAGGTCGATAAAACGGCGTCAATCTATTGTAAAATGTGTGTAAAATACATATTATTACACCCTTCCAAAAATTAGGTACTTTAAAAACGCTGGAAATAATGCACATACACAAGACAACCCTTTGATAATAAAATCGGAAATCCAAAATAAAAACAGTGACATTCCATCTGCATTCTTATTTTTGCCATTTTACATATAAATTCAAAATAAAATACGTTATAAATCTCGACAAAAAATACTAAAAACTGTGTTGCAACATGACATTTCTTAGTGCTGACCGTAAATCTAAGTTTCATCATTACGATTAAAAAGTTGTATTCAACCTAATCGATAATCGTAATGGAGTAAACTTTAAAAAAAAGTTTTGGGACCATGAAGATTGCATATTATTCTACTATTGATATTATAGTTGTTCAAATATCTATGATATCGATAAGAAAAGAAAGACAACAACATTTTGTTACGTTATTTTTTGTTATGCTATAATTATTTTCTTATGCGCCAAGATTTGAGGTACATTTTGCTGTCAAACGGTTTCGCGGTAAAAGATTTTGGCTGTTTTCTTATATGACGATGAATGAAAATGGCGGCCATTTTTGTAGGAGGTCATGCTAATTCTGTAGGTAACTAGTCCGACACCCCAGCCGGCACAACCATACCGTACCGCACCTAGAAAGCCATGCCTCCGCAGTAGAGCTTTGTTTTAGACGGACAGGGACTCCGCACACATCGGGGCCCTAAAATATTGATATAGACACCCGACGCCCGACGCCCGATGCCTGTAGCGTGTCCCGCGGTGGCTGGCTTGGTTTGAGGAGCGCCTCACTTCCCCCGCTCTAGACGAAGCGGGGGGGAGTGTCAGGGTTATGCAATAGAAGGAGCATGGGTGGGTTTTAGTCAGTACTAGTCTGACACTCCCCCCCGTTCTGACAAGAGCGGGGGAAGTTATTTGACGATCTCCCACCCAAAAAAAAACTCCGGTATACGACATCAAGAAAAATCCAGGTTCAAAGTGAACTCATTTTGAACCAGGAGTTTTCTTGGTGTCGTGTTTCCATCTCAATTATGCTCTTCCTCTATAGGCCATTTTTACCCCAAGGCTTCCACTCCAAGAACACTTTGGCCTACGAGCCATGTTTTAGAAAAGAATGAATACGCTGTTCAAATAACCAATCCACCAAACAATTTTGTCGAACAAATGTAATTTATCATAGCTGATTTTTTTAATGTGCTTACCAAGATCATTGGCGCGTTCTATATTCAACCTTATTTATTTCTATTTGCAATTCACATTCAAATAGTAGGTACAAAACCAAATTATTAATAAAATAGCAAATAAACATTTTAATATAAATTTGAACAGCGAGCGCATTCCTTTTTTGAATTTTTATCTGAAAATTAAATTGGCGCGAATTTAGCCATAGATCAGTTTGTACTGTTTGTTGTTGAATCGGTTTTAGTGGCGTAAAAAATATTATAATCAATATTTATAGTATTTTACACGTATTACAAAATAAATTTTTATTTACATCAATCAATTTCTGATATTCCTTAATTTAATTTATCGAGTTGATTGATTTACAAGAAAATAATCGATTGAAATAATCGCATTTACACATCACAAAATTAAAAAAAAAAGAAATGGACGTCAATTTCGAAAGTGAATTTAGTAGTGGTTATGAATATTCCGTGTTATTGGTCCTATTATTGCAAATTACGATAAGATCTGGTCATTATCATGTTATTTATAATATTTGAAATGATATTTGTGTCAGTTGTTATAGAATCTATTCGTGAATATATGATATAATGTGGAATCAAAAATGTAAACAAGCACGATTGGCGCGAAACTTCGACTTTAGATTTCAAAATGTATCATTACCACTACTAATATAAGTTCAATTACGAATGATTTCTTCACGTAATAAAAGGACACGTTAATCAAGCCCAATAATGTGGAGTTTAAATGTCCGAAAACCTATTTTTTTATGATTTTTAGCGTTGACCTACACTGCCATCAAAATGGCGATGATCGTAATTTACGCATTTGGATTTTATAAGACTTAATTAAGAAACTTCCTCAATAATTAAAGAACTTCTAATGACGTTTACATATGAGTTTTTTATTCTACTATCTTAATGAATGCACACCCATATTATTTATTAACCAGAAAATAAAATATTTACAAAAATAATGAGGAGGTCATATGACTTAAATGTCCGACCCCTTTCGGGGCCAGTACCGAGTCAGCGGAGGTTTGAATGTCGAGCCCCCGAAGGGGTCCGTACCGAACTATACGGTTAAATGAAAACATTGACAGCCACGCCTAAGCCAAATAAATGCAGTAATTTTAAATTAATCACTAGCTTTGACTGGGTGTGGTGGATTCAAAATTTATTTTAGGATTTATAATCTTTCGATTCGTTAATCTGGTCGTCCGGTCGATACAGTAGATAGCTACCTATATCTAATATATAGAATAAGCGTGTCACAATGTTCGTTCCCATACTCCTCTTAAACAGCTCGACTGATTCTTATGAGATTTTTTATGCATATTCAGTAAATCTGAGAATCAGCCAGCATCTATTTTTCATACCCCTAGCAGCGGGTAAAACCACTGGGCACAGCTCGTGAATAAATAAAATTATAGTGTCTGTTTGTAATTTTAAAATAATTGCTTTTCATTGAACGCATTTGATAATATTTACGTTAAGTGCTTATAAAAAAAAACACATTTATTTTTTGTATGTCGGTCTGTCTATTTGTTCCGGCTAATCTCCGAAACGGCTGTTACGGTTTTGACAGGAATTTTGCTGGCTGATGTTATAAAGAGTAACCTAGATAAGACATTGGTATTAAAAATATCAAATTGACAAGTTAAGTTTTCATAAAGTCGCAAAGAACAGCTAGTCTCTTATAAAAAAAACCTGTTATCGTGAATCGTTGGTAAACGGATGGTAGGATTAACTAGAAATTGTTTAGATTAAATGACAAATCATGTGCAAACGAAAATTTATCACTTTCACTGTTATCGTTGCAGATCCTGTAGAATGATTAGTTATGAGGAAAATCACCTGCTTTTTGTACTAAGCATTCTCTACTTTGTTTTATAAAGTTAAATGTTTGTGTGTGTTGTTAGTTCTTCACGCTCAAACGTCTATACCAATTTGGATAAAATTTGGCGTATACATAGCTTATACCCTAGATTACCGTATAGGCTTCTTATTCCAGTCTTACCGGGTGAAACAGTAGGACGCAGCAAATATAATAATATGTACGTATATACAGATACAAGATCGACAAACAAAACGACACGGTTGGCGCAGTTGCTGAGCGACTACTTGTCGCGGGTTGTGTCGGTGTTTGCGTATGTGAGTTTAAATGTTTGTAAACGCACCCACGATACAGTAGAAATTGCTAGTGACGGACAACGAATAAAAATGTTACGAGGAAAATGATGCAGTCAAACAACTTGATCATGAATTAATCTCTTCTTAAAGGTACTGGTTGACTGGGTTTTTTGCATTATGATAGGCCTTTTATCTTTTGTAAGCAAAAACACTTATTTATTTGTTTATTTCCTTAACACTATCTAATCAGCCAGAATCAACCGTGTTACCTACACGTGACGAAAATAGATACAGACTTAAGATTGCATTTTCAATAGTGGCACTATGATATTTTCATATACCTATACTATATATCTTTAAATCCTTACCAATATTATAAAAGCGAAAAAGAGTTTGATTGTTTATTTGTTTGTTACGTCTTCACGCCGTAATGGATAAACCGATTTTGATGAATTTTGGTAGGTACAGAGATAGTTGGGACCTAGGAGACGGACATAGACTATTTTTGAAAGTGGGATATGATGGAGAAAGAGAAAAGAAAAGGGAAAGCTTAGCTTTGCTATTACAAATCAATAAAGCGCAAGGGCAAAACTGCAGGTAGCAGGTACCTGCAAATCAGGAAAGGGGAACTGAACGCGAGCAAAGCCCGGCAAAAGATAGTGTTGTATTTAAATGACTAGCTTTCGCCCGCGGCTTCGCCGCGTTAAATTTGGGGTAACACAGTTCCTCTTGCGCCTTATTGATTTGTAATAGCAACGCTAAGTTTTCCCTTTTCTTCCCTCTTTCTCCCTCACATCCCACTTTTTTTTAAACTAAAATTAGTCTATGTCCGTGTCCTGGTTCCCAACTATCTCTGTACCAAAATTCATCAAAATCGGTTTAGTCATTAAAGCGTGAAGAAGTAACAAACAAACAAACAAACTCACTTTCGCTTTTATAATATTAGTAAGGATAGATGATGTTTATTGTGCAAGTAGATTTTTACAAGCACTTTAAAACGAAGTATTTTTTTTTATTAAAAGCTTTTAATTAACTTGCAGTTTATGTATGAATGTTACGGTGGATTCTTTAAACTCTATTTAAAAGTACTTAGATATCTACAATTCAAGCTTGTCACGCAATTTGAAAATTAACTAGTACCAATTTAATTATGTAAATTCATCGGTATATTTATTATATTTTCAATTAAATTAAGTACTGATAGGTAATTAAACCTCGCGATAAGCTTTTATCATCATCTAAATTGTTTCTAATGAGGTTTTAAATTGATAGTTAAAATTTTTAAAGAAAAAAAAAAATCTTCTTTTTAGAGCATTTAAATAAAAGCTTTTTTTATCAGTATTTTTTTGTTTAAACTAGATAAGGCCGGAGCTTTGCATCCAACGACTCTGAGAAGAAATAGGTTCCAGACTAAAATCTTGGGCAACTTCCATAAGGACTATGTAGACTAGTGCCTGATATGGTCTTTTTAAGAAAGAATCACAGGGCCTACCCAGTCTGTGCAAGCATTTGTCAGTTATCATGTAGCTCGACTCATAGCTCTTGATGAGCTCCTTGGAGCTCAACGATACGACGAATAATACCAAAAAGGACATTCGCTTATAGGACTAAAAGTACCATATAGCCAGTAAAAAACATACAAAAAAAATGGCCCACTTATGGTGTTACAACAAACAAATTAAATTTCCAAATGAAATAAATAATAATATTATAATGGAATCATAAAATGTGCACATTAAAATAATACTTAAAATAAAAAACCTAATAAATTTAAATCTCGTGTCACAATGTTTGTCCTCAATGGACTTCTAAACCACTTAAACGATTATAATAAAATTCGCACACCATGTGCAGTTCGATCCAACTTGAGAGATAGGGTAGGTAGGGTATGTAGGGTATGTAGGGTAGGTAGGGTATGTAGTGTAGGAGGGTATGTAGGGTAGGTAGGGTATGTAGGGTATGTAGGGTAGGTAGGGTATGTAGGGTAGGAAGGGTAGGCAGGTAGGTAGAAAGGTAGAAAATTACATTGCAACGCATGCCGGGGCACAGCTAGTATATATATATAAAGTACTAAACAATATAAATCGTTATATAAAAATATGTTGATAATTTTGGAAATAGCGTGCTCATAGAAGGGTAAAGGTCATGTATGATATTATGGCGACATAGCCAAAAATACAAAAATAAATATAGTGACATCTATGACGCAAGTTAGGAACTAAAAATCCTGCATCGTGTAGGTATCGAATCGGCGACATTACAATTTAATTATTTAAACTTCATATACAACAGTAGTACATACTGACGCTAAGCATTATCTATCAGTCAACCTTTGGGTTTAGACTTAATGCATTTATTTTAAAAATACCATTAAGTACAGGCAATTTTGATTGAGAAATAAAGCGAAAGTCACAAACTATAAAAATTGTAAAAGTACTGTAATTACCCATCTCAAAGCGCAGATCTCTATGTAGAAGACTCTGCAAGAAACTCCATGGACACTCTGTTAAAATATGCTATCATAGGTACAAAAGCCAGCTACTGTCGGGCGATTATGAACGCACCAGACAGACATAACTCCACTGATCTGAGGATCCTCCCTTTAAAATAGGAAATAAAAATCCGAATATGAAATGAACCTATTTTTATATTTTTTAAAGAAATGTTTAAAAATGTATTTATAAGTATATAAAATGAATAAAGATAATTAAATAATTTAAAAAAAAATACATTTATGAATCCTGTTAGGGCACAGCGTATAATAACATTTTGAACATGACAATTTTTATTTGCCTTTAAAGTAGGTACCTACATACTTTAAAAGCTTATGTATGAGAAACATATAAATAACTAGCCGTGGCCAGCGGTTTCACCCGCTGCTCACTTAAAGGTATGAAAAATAGATGTTGGCCGATTCTCAAACCTACCCGATATGTACACAAAATTTCGTTTCAATCGGTCCAGCCGTTTCGGAGGAGTATGGGAACGAAAACTGTGACACGAGAATTTTATATATTAGATGAGATAAGTATTTTATTTATTTTAATTTTATATATAAGCAGTTAAATTTGGTTGTGTTACTTATCTAAAAAATAGTATTCACAATTCTCACTGTGTCAGTCCATAAAAAATAACAAATCCCAGTCTTTCCCCTACAAAGTACCTTCATCAATGTTGCCCTTAACAATAATTGGCTCGAACAAGTAGGTAAATTTATTATTATATTTAAGACGCCTCAATTACATACCGCGCTTAATAATTAGTATGGGCGTATTACGTTACCCGCGTAATTTACGGCCCTTAATAGCCGATGATCGGGCGTAATTATTTTCGATCTTGTATCATGTGGGTATGTGTAATATGTATCGACTATCGGTTTATTTTTAACGTGAGAGAGTTTCATATTCTCCATACATACTTACGACAAGTCTCTGAATTAATTTGTGCTTGTATTTTCGGTTTTAATTATGAACGGTTAATTAGGCAAGCTAATATTCTTGAGAATTCATTAAAATTTTGATGGGAAATCGATTTTTGGGAAAGACATTAGTTTACGAGCGAAGCTGTTGCCCGCGACTTCGTCTTCCTGTTTTTCGTATTCCATCATGTTCTATGGACATTTCCAGAATAAAACCTATGATCTGATACAGGTCCCCGGCAATTTGTCAAAGCACTGGCTACCAGGCTAAAACGTAAAAAATACAGTTATATAAATTTGTATGGCCTACAGATAGTTGTTCGGGGTCTGGCTGTTTGTGTATGTGAGTTTAAATGTTTATAAACGCACTTACCATACAGGAGAAAATAGTAGTGTGGAACATTTTTTTTTAAGTGAAACTTCTTTAGAATCGTTGTGATTTCAAACCAGATGCAACGGAAAAACCGACAGGTAAAAGACACACTAATACAAAAATGTATAGGATGAAGCCGGCAAAGAATGAGACAGAATATCATACTATTTTATATTATCGGTCTCTCCTCTAAAGCTTTAATGCTCTTAAGTTCTAAATTTCCGCAACTAATATGATTTTTAAAGCAACTATGTAGTTTAAGTTGAGTGAATTACTAATACATTCGTGTATTTGAAAATTCTTTATGTCTTTAAATTAAGGTCACAATTTCTTTAAACAAAATGTATTTTTTTTTTACCTTGTCGTGAGGCGGTGGACATAATTTCAAATAGATGAAAAAAATATTCGGGAAAAATTAACATATAAATAATGTCGGAAATGGTTTCAATTTGTATCGTATTTTAGTTATCATAATCCTCTTGTATGATTTGTTAAAACTGAAAATATAGAACTTGAGCAATAAATAATGTAACATATGTTAAATAAAGTATAAAATATCTTTAAAAATTAATCAAAAGCTTTCATTTTTAAACAAATAATCTTTGTAATTATCCTACCCTTGTTATATATTTATATTCATCTCATTCTTTTGTCGATTTACTGAAGTTTCACTTCTATCGTGTGTGAATCCCACACACACCTTTTTTTAAAGTTATGCAGACAATTTTTTATCTGATTTATATTAAGTATTATGAATGAATTGCCTGATTTTCTTGACATTACCTACCGTTGATAATAATATTTGTGCAACCATTATCATAATTTACATATTAAGGTCATTAAAAGACCTCGCTTTTTGGGCATCCCCGAAATCAAAGAAACACGTGTATTTTCCCACTCACAAATAAATAGGAAATCTTCGTTGTATTGATAACAAATAAAATATTTTATCTGATGAGATTTTTATCGTCTCATCAAAAATATATTATTTTGTTTTGAAAATTATGACGAGTTTATTGTGTTTGTTACCGATTATCGATTATTATCCGATAGTAATACGATCAAAACTAAATCAGGCTAGGTACAAAATTAGTGAGAACTGCCCACTTATCAGTGGTAGCCGGCACGATAGGAATTTCTCCTGTATCGTGGGTGTGTTTATAAACAGTATCTGTAGGCCATACAAATATTTGTTCCGGGCGGGATCGAACCCACGACACGCAGCCCAGCAATCGCTCAGCCATTGCGCTAACCGTGCCGTCATAATTGTTAAATAATAATTATTAATATGTTGCTATGATAGTATAAATCTGGTCCCTCAGGACATCGATAAGGAGTTCCACAATGGCTTCCTTAAATACTTAGTTCAAACCCGGGCATATTATGGAAAATCTTTATGATTTCTGGAGAGGCCTATGATAATTAATAAGTCATCATTTAACTTTTCGGACTTAAGAGCAATGCAGCAAAACCGTTTAGTGAAGAACTATTTCCAATTAAATAGATACCCTAACTTGATTGTCATACAGCGCTTCCTATAACAATAAGATGATAAGAAACTAAGATGTAGCTTCTAGAAGCTCGCCGTATAAATCTACTTTCAGATGTGTGATGATGGATTGACCTGGGTTCTTATCTTCAAAGCTTCAAGCGCATAAAGTTATAGGCTTGCTCTGTAGCAAAAGTTTATTGAACTGCTTTCATCTACTTTCAAATATGGCATCAATTAATATCCGAATAAGTAACTAATCGAGAGACTTACTCACTCCTAAATAATCTTTAGGTTCATGAACGATTAGATCAACTAACGTCACCATAACGTCAAAAAAGCAGCTTACAGTACGGTTTCTCATGCTAGCTATAACCGTAAATCGATTAGCATCTTTTGGCCTTAAAAGACCGAAATTCTTGAGTATTGACTATATATAACTTTGCTGGTCATCCCTTAAATTGAAATGTGAGTGGTGTTGTTAGCATCCTTGACTAGCCAAGCAACTTTTATTTATATTAGACGGCACGGTTGGTGCAGTGGCTGAGCGATTGATTGCTGCGCTGCGTGTCGCGGGTTTAATCCCCGCACGGAACAAATATTTGTACGACCTACAGGTAAGTAGTTGTTTCTGGTCTGATTGTTTGTGTGTGTGAGTTTAAATGTTTGTGAAAGCACCCACGATACATGAGAAATGCCTAGTGTGGGGTAACGTTTAAAAAAAACTGAACAACATTATCACAAACGCATTTCCTACGTCACGGCCACACAACACGCCACAACTGCCGCGAGTGCATTCATGCGCACGTGTCTTCCGGCTGCTCCTCTTAGAGTCCTTACCCGTCTACTGATGTATTACCAAGATAACTTATTTTTTATACAGATCTTGTTCCTGTTCTATTGCAGAAATTGATGTTCCTTCCTGTGTTTTGAAAGTTCTAGTTGAAGAGCTCTCTTTATTAAAGTTAAATGCAAATTAGTAAATTGACGATAGTTGTTCTGGATCTGGCTGTTTGTGTACGTGAGTTTAAATGTTTGTAAACGCACCTACGATAGGAGAAATCCTAAAGTAGGACAAAGTTTTTATAAAAAAAAAAGCATAGCTATTCATCGCAACATCACTTTTTTTACAGCAATTTATTAATCGTATAATCAACAATAAGGCACGTGTGTTGTAAGAATGCGTCAAATTTAATCTGCAATTAAAACCTGGGGAAGTTTATCAGTAAAAGGAAGAAACAAAATCTGAAGATCGAAGAAAGATTTTGACTCGAGATCTTTGACTTGACTGAAGCCAACTTAGCAGTACTGAGCTATACATAACTAGCTAACCAGTAATCACTAACATAGGTAGCTCTAATGAGTAGAATACGATAAAATATCGATAAACGCTAATACGATGCTACAAAATAGCGGTGCACGTAACGGCGAAGGACAGTCTCTGCGAAGCCACTACACTTCGATGCACGTTACCGCGATAGATTTTCACTGCGATACTACATAACTTCGATGCATCTTACCGCGATATACTACATCGTATACTGAGAAACTTTTACCCTTCGACATCCCTGCTCGATTTTCGTTAAGCTTGTCAAATCAAATCAAATCATTTATTTCAATTAGACCATTACATTTATTTATTATATTATCACTTATCAGAAAAAAAATATGTTTTGAATGAGCCTAAAAAATATATAAACAAAACGCATAGTAAACAAAATACACACTTCACATACATACCTTCCGCGACCTGGGTGCTGCTCAGTAGGATCCCCCGTGTTAGTGTAACGCTGATGAAGATGGCAAATAACGCTTCTGTTGACACCAAAATACCGAGATCTGCATTCAAAATATGTCACTCGTTTACGTAAAAAATGTCTCAAAATCCAAATTTGTTGTTCCAAAACTTTTTTCAAATTATTGTTTAATTCATAAAATTGATACGAAATACTAAATTTTATTAAGCAAAGAAAACGTGCAAAAAATGCATTTGTTTTTTATGAAAAAATGAAAAAAAAAACAAATGGTATTCGATTTTTTTTACAACCAGCCAGTATGTGTTCTAGATCAAAAAAGTTTACATAGGTGTAACCTACTTGGTAAGAAATTATATAATAATTAAATGATAAATGATGTTTATTTTGCAAGTAGGTTTTCACAAACACTTTTACACGTCTTTTTTTTAAAACTAGATGAGGCCGGTGTTTCGTACCCGACTACTCTGAGAAGAAACAGCCGAAACAAACTCAGAGGTCATAGTCTCTTTTAAAGTCCAGACAAAAAAATCTTGGTCAACTTACATGAGGACTATGCAGATTAGTGTCTGAAGTGCTATTTTTAAGAAATCACCACACAGATTGAGTGGACCTGTCCAGTCAGTGCAAGCATTTGTCAGTTATCGTGTAGCTCGACTCATAACCCAAGGAGCTCAACGAAAATTAAATTGATTAGTAACTTGAAATAGTACGAGTTGCTTAGACTTTTTTGATGTGTGTATTATTTTGTTCACTATGAGTTTTGGTTAATATATTTTTAACCGTAAAAAATAATATGGGCAATATGCTTGAAATATGCATTCATTAAGAAAATAAAAATCTCATATGTAAACGTCATTAGAAGTTCTTTAATTATTTAGCAAGTTTCTTAATTACTAAGTCTTATAAAATCCCGATGCGTAAATTACGATCATCACCATTTTAATGGCAGTGTAGGTCGACACTAAAAGTCATAAAAAAATGGTTTTCAGACATATAAACTCCACATTATTGGGCATGATTAACGTGTCCTTTTATAACGTGAAGTAATCATTCGTAATTGAACTTAAATTAGCAGTTGTAATGATACATTTTGAAATCTAAAGTCAAAGTTTCGCGCCAATCGTGCTTGTTTACATTTTTGATTCCACATTATATCACACGGACGCGAATAGTTTCTATAACAAATGAGACAAATATCATTCCAAATAATATAAAAAACATGAAAAATGCCCAGATCTTATCTTAACTTGCAATAATATGACTATTAACACGCAATATTCATAATAACCACTACTAAATTCGCTTTCGAAATTGACGTCCATTTCTTTTTTTTATATATTATGATGTGTAAATGCGATTATTTATTTATTTAATCTTCATGTACAATAGTGGTACATAGGCGGACTAAATGCCATAAGGCATTCTCTACCAGTCAACCTTTGGGTAAAATACGACAACATTGTGATAGGGTACAATACATAAAATATCTAAAACAATTTTTGCGAAAACATATTTATTTATACGGATACTAATACACATATACATATCAAATAAACTAATATATACATTTAAAAATAAATAAAAACGATAACTTTAACAGTAATTATAATGACTTAATTGGCAGACGGACCTAAATAGTGGTTACGAACTTTTCTTTTAAAAGTAAATTTACTTTCGAATTTTTTAATGTCAAAGGGTAGCGCGTTCCAGAGCTTGATTGTTGAAATTACGTATGATTTGGACATAAAACCGGTGCGGTGTAAAGGAATTTGGAGGAGAAGGTTTTCGGAAGCCCGAAAGTTACGACTGAGTGGAGGTTATTTCAATCGATTATTTTCTTGTAAATCATTCAACTCGAATAATTAAATTAGGGAATGTCAGTAATTGATAGATGACAATAAAAATAATTTTGTAATACATGTAAAATACTATAAATATTGATACTTTAATACTTTATACTCAAAAATGCATGTAATGTTGTCATTATTTTGTCAACCTTGTTTCAGCAAAGTCGACCTTGCCATTCAGTTTCAAGGAGCGGCCGGCAAAGTTTTGCTGGCCGCTCTAACAGGCCGGCAATGTTTTGCCGACCGCTATTTTGACGTTTCAACGTTTTAAAAAATCAATTCCAAAAAGATTTTATTTAAAACACAGCTGTTTGAACGTCTAAAGGTAAAAAAAAAAAATTTTTTATTTAAAATTACTTGCTGGTTTTATTTAGATTAAGTACTTGCATTTTTGAGTAAAGCACTATACAAACCTTGGCCCACAATGACTGCCTCGCTGGTCACGCTATGATTGCCTCGAGCTAGCCTAGCTACGCTCTAGGCCTTTCAGCTTGGCCATCATTGCAGTCCTTGCTGTCCTCGTTGTAAAGGCCTAGAGCGTATATATATATATATATCTCCGCTCGTCCATCAAGTGCTGCACGCTGACCGCGCTGTGTCGGCCTGGAGCTGCGCTACGCTGCGCTGTCGGCCATCATCAGCGCGACCAGCAAAGTAGTCATTATAGACCGCGGCAGTAATGTACTATTACGTCACTAAAACCGACTCAATAACAAACAGTACAAATAGAAATAAATAAGTGTGTGTAATAAGTGATCTATGGCTAAACTCGCACCAATTTCATTTTCCGATAAAAATTCAAATAAGGAATGCGCGCGCTGTTCAAATTTATATTAAAATATTTATTCATTTGCTATTTTATTAAAAACTAGCTTTCGCCCGCGGCTTCGCCCGCGTTAAATTTGGGGTAACACAGTTCTCCTTGCGCCTTATTGATTTGTAACAGCAATGCTAAGTTTTCCCTTCTCTCCCCTCTTTCTCCCCCACATCCCACTTTTTTTAAATAAAAATTAGCCTATGTCCGTCTCCTGGTTCCCAACTATCTATGTACCAAAATTCATCACAATCGGTTTAGCCATTAAAACGTGAAGAGGTAACAAACAAACAAACATACAAACAAACAAACAAACTCACTTTCGCTTTTATAATATTAGTATATATATATATCTCCGCTCGTCCATCAAGTGCTGCACGCTGACCGCGCTGTGTCGGCCTGGAGCTGCGCTACGCTGCGCTGTCGGCCATCATCAGCGCGACCAGCAAAGTAGTCATTATAGACCGCGGCAGTAATGTACTATTACGTCACTAAAACCGACTCAATAACAAACAGTACAAATAGAAATAAATAAGTGTGTGTAATAAGTGATCTATGGCTAAACTCGCACCAATTTCATTTTCCGATAAAAATTCAAATAAGGAATGCGCGCGCTGTTCAAATTTATATTAAAATATTTATTCATTTGCTATTTTATTAAAAACTAGCTTTCGCCCGCGGCTTCGCCCGCGTTAAATTTGGGGTAACACAGTTCTCCTTGCGCCTTATTGATTTGTAACAGCAATGCTAAGTTTTCCCTTCTCTCCCCTCTTTCTCCCCCACATCCCACTTTTTTTAAATAAAAATTAGCCTATGTCCGTCTCCTGGTTCCCAACTATCTATGTACCAAAATTCATCACAATCGGTTTAGCCATTAAAACGTGAAGAGGTAACAAACAAACAAACATACAAACAAACAAACAAACTCACTTTCGCTTTTATAATATTAGTAAGGATTAATAAGGATTTGGTTTTGTACCTACTATTTGCATGAGAATTTTATTACAAATATTAACATTAACATAATTTTAAGTTCTAGTTATACATATGTACAAACCATAGCGTGATTAGTACAGTATTCTTGTTTTAAGCTACGCTTACTGCTATTAATTAAGTTGCATTTAATTAAGTTTTTCTCTGTAAGTGAATTTGTAATTCTTCTGAGAAATAAATATATATTAACCGTAAATAGAAATAAATAAGGTTGAATATAGAACGCCACAATTATGATCTAAGTAGGCACAGAAAATTGGGTGGGAAATCATCAAATAACTTCCCCCGCTCTAGGCGAACCGTGGGGGAGTGTCAGATTTTTACTGACTAATATCCACCGATGTTCTTTCTTTTACTCGGGGCCGCGGTATCTATTTAGAACAACCCGCAATATTGGCAGAACCCTACCGGGGTTGCGGGTGTGACACTTCCTCCCGCTCCACCCAGAGCCCAGTGAGGGGGAAGTGAGGCGCCACGGCATCCTCACTTACCACCTGACGCAGGTCCTCACCGGGCACGAAAGTTTCGGGAGGTTCATGCAAATCATCGGGCGGAAGGAAACACCCAGGTGCAACCAATGTGACGATCGCCCGGAGGACACGTTGGAGCACACTGGCAGTCTGCTCTTTTGAGCGGAGCACCGTTGTGTCCGGGAGGTGATGGTGATGTTTGAAGGAGAGAACCTCAAACCAAGCCAGCCACGGCGGGAGACGCAAGACGACACCTGGCCACCGTAGACGTGGGTCTGTGGACGGTGAGGACAGGCCGAAGCGATGGCACATTCGTGTTCCACGCGCGTCTCAAGGAGATGTCAGCCAAGCAAAAAGGTTTTTGTTAAAAGTTTGACACATCCGCTCCGGTCTGGGCGGAGCCGATATTTGATGGTTTCCCATACAAGTGGCGCAAGACCGATATAAATGTGTTGAGAAAAAGAGAGAAACGCTATTTAAAAATGCTTTTTATAGTTCCGTACCTCATAATAAATAACAGAACACCAATATTCAAATCGGTGGTCCCTTCGAGCTGTGAAAAAAGCAACCCTCCAAGTCTACGTAGAGAAAAGATATGACCGTTTATGTCGTCAGTTTGTACGGAACACTTGGTGCGTCGGTCCGACTCGCATTTGGCCGGACTGTTTTTAATAGGCTGAACAGCTTACTGCTATGCAAAGGTCTCCCTATAGCTACCTTTCTATTTTTTTTTATCCAACCAATACTTTTAAGTGTCAATATTTTAGAGCCCCGATGTACTGTCCCTGTCCGTCTAAAACAAAGCTCTACTGCGGAGGCATGGCTTTCTAGGTGCGGAACGGTATGGTTGTGCCGGCTGGGCTGACTGACTGTTTACCTATAGAATAGGGAATATGCATGATTTTTATGACTTAAATTAATCATTTACATTATATCTTACATTTATATCTTTACATTTATATACATTACATTTATATCTTTATAAAATAGAGAAAAAAATATAAATATAGGCTTGAAAATAGTCAAGTTACTTTTTAAAATCAAATTTAAAACATTGAATAAATTCAATCTGTTAAAACGCCACCATTTTACGCGCACTTACGATGACGCCATTGATCATTTGACGTTTCTTCTGTCTGTTTACTACAGTAGCGTTTCAGTTACTTAATAGTTATTTTCAGTTTTAATTGCTAAGCAAACCATGGAAGAAGTTAAAAAAGCTTCTTACAAGTATTGTATGGTACCGAAATGTAGAAACACTACCATTAGTATATCAGATTAAGCGTTTTTTCGTATTTCAATCAACCGTTGCAAAATTAAGAAATCAATGGCGTCAGAATATGAAAAGGGATAGAATATCACTGCCGTGCCCTCGTAGAGGTGATCGGCGGCGGCGATTGCATCGCGTCCGGCCCTGGTTCAGTCCATGGTCCGGAGCGAGAGAGTGGCTCCTTCTGCGAAGCAGTAATGCTAGCGAAGGAGGTACCAAGCGTTTGAGGAAGAGAACCTCAAACCAACCCAGCAGCCGCAGGAGACGCCCGGGGAGACGGGCGCCGCGAGACGACTCCCGGCCACCGTAGATGCGGGCCTGTGCACCGTCTATTGACGACAGGCCGTGTCGACGGCGCGTTAATGTTTTACGCGCGCCTTAAAAAGACGTCAGTAAAGCAGAGGGGCTTGCCAGGGCCTCCGCCTACCGGGGTTGCGAGTTGTTCGAAAGAGATATCGCGGCCCCGGAACGTAAAGCTCAATAGATGGACATGGGTGGGTTAGGAAATCTGACACTCCCCCCGCTCCGCCCAGAGCGGAGGAAGTTATTTGATGATTTTACTTAAAAAAATTCTATCTCCTAAACTACAAATAGTCGCAGAACATACATGAGGGTAATTAATCCCTTAGCATAAGACATCTATTTTTTTTCTCTGGACGCCTATCAACTGGCCATCCTGTATATTCGCAAAGTAACCACACAGAAATACAGTTTTAAACAATTTTTCTCACAAACACTAGTAACACAGTATAAATATTTAAACTTTGTTTTACGGTCAGCACTAAGAAATGTCATATTGCAACACATTCTGTAGTATTTTTTGTCGAGATTTGTATCGTGTTTTTTTTTTATTAATTTATATTTTATGTAGAATGGCAAAAATAAGAATGCAGATGGAATGTCACTGTTTTATTTTAGATTTCCGATTTTATTTTCAAAGGGTTGTCTTGTGTTATACAATTATTTCCAGCGTTTTTAAAAGTACCTACCTATTTTTTGTAAGGGTGTAGTAATATGTATTTAACACACATTTTACAATAGATTGACGCTGTTTTATCGACCTTATGAGGTTTTTGGAAATATAAACCTCTTTATCGTATGAAACAGCCGCTGCGATTTATTTTTAATAACAAAATTGAATGCTGTAAATTGATTTACAGCATTCAATTTTGTTATTAAAAATAAATCACAGCGGCTGTTTCATACGATAAGTTTGAGGTTTATATTTCCAGAAAATACTTGAATTGCATAACAATTCGCGTCACCCCACCGATTCAGCTGATGTGTTATGTGTCAATATCCTGTCGTGCAGCACTCGGCATAATATAATAGGTAGATAGGGATAGGTGAGAATATAATAAATAAATAAATAAAATAAATGTAGATAGCTAATATGACAAGTTTAACGAAAGACGCGCAGGGATGTCGAAGGGTAAAAGTTTTTCAGTACACGATGTTTTGCAATAGATCATCAAAGCCAAGTTGCTCCGTAGTGTATCGCGGTAACTTGCATCGAAGTTAAGGCGCGGCAATAAGCTAATCTTTAGGTATTTGCGGAAGTGACGCTAGCTGCATATTAGGCATGTCTTGTCAGACATGCCTAATATGCAGCTAGCGTACTTGTGTCCAAGTACACGACAGTATTGCATCGAAAGAATAGAAATAAGGTCGAAAATATTGCGGTGTTTGATTTTATTGGAATATCATGTCCACCAAAATGTAGCTCATTTTGCAGTTTTTATGTAATATATAAAAAACTAGCTTCGCCCGCGTTCAATTTGCGCCTTATTTATTTGTAATAGCAATGCTAAGTTTTGCCTTTTCTTCCTTCTATCTCCCTCAAATCCCACTTTTTTTTAAATAAAAATTAGCTTATGTCCGTCTCCTGGTTCCCAACTATATCTGTACTAAAATTCATCATAATCGGTATAGCCATTAAAGCGTGAAGAGGTAACAAACAAACTCACTTTCACTTTTATAATATTAGTAAGGAAGTAAGGATACAGCTCCGTGTTTGAATTTTTTTAGATCTCTTTGGTCAATACAATTTTCTTTGTTATAGATATAAAAAATATGATGGTTGTCGCTGGAATAATTGAGAATTTCAAGACGATAATTTTTTTTTCTTGGTCATTTTAAACATTTTTTTTTCGTAATACTAGACCACTTTTGTAAACTTACTTTATGTACTTAACTCTTTACTTTATGTATTGAACCATACACGGTAATTTTTTTTGGCTAATGGCATGTACAGATACGGCTAACTTTGCGACGAAAAACTAGACTTTTACGAAGTGTTTGCTTTGTACAGCGCCTTAAGTAGTATCGCAGTGAAAATCTTTCGCGGTAACGTGCATCGAAGTCAAATAGTATTACAGTGAAGATCTATCGTGGTAACGTGCATCGAAGTGTAGTGGCTTCGCAGAGACGTTCTTTCGTCGTTATGTGCACCGCTATTTTGTAGCATCGTATTAGTGTTCATTGATATTTTGTGCGTCGAAAAATTCCGTATTCTACTCAGTTCTAATTGGATACTTTTATTTTTTTTTCGGGTGGGAAATCATCCAATGACTTCCCCCGCTCTGGGCGGAGCGGGGGCGCATGTCAGACTTGTACTGACTAAAACCCACCCATGTTCCTTCTGTTGCCCTTTACGTTCCGAGGCCGCGGTATCTCTTTCGAACATCCCGCAACCCCGGCAGGCAGAGGCTCTGGCAAGCCCCTCTGCTCTAATTGGGTACTTAAAGCAACAAAACTACTGCGATAGAATTCCAAGCTTCCCTGTTATTAAGGTTAATCTTCCCACTATTGCTTACCATTTATTCAACCTTCATACATATTTTCTTCTCATATATTTAACTAGACAACTAGGCGTGGTATAAAGGAGTATTCTACGACTGTGTTTAGGACGTTTCAGGCAGAAAAATATTCTTTGTATAGAAAAGTATGCGACTATGACAATTAAACTAAACCGTTCCATCACCGACCAACACCGTCGTATATACCATGCAATTATTATTTGTTTAAGTCTTTTTTTTATCGCGTCGTTTTTCTTTTGCAGATGGGTCATTTGATGTCATTAGTAGCATTAGTAGTCATTTGATGAGTTGGCATTAATGACTTAATCACACCCATGTTACTTCTTTTGCCCTTTATGTATCGGATCTCTTACGAACAACCCGTAACTACGGCAGGATCGCGTTCAAGTTTCATTACGACATCCGCTGTAAAAATATTCGTGCGTCTTACCTCTGTGTTAAAAATTAAAAAGAGATGCTTACGCAAGCAAAACCACATACCACAATGCAGCAAGAAAATAAACGGCGTATTATTACATGCTCAATAGCGGAGTTCTCTCTGGTCGTTTAAATTGAATCCGACAAATCGCCGCCAGATGGCGTTGGTAATTACTACGTATTTAGCTGCTTGATTCATTGTTATAAGATACCTGCACTTTGGAGTGTTGTAAAATGCGTGAATTTATCGCTTTTGCCTTTTTTAAGTGCAGGTCAAGAGTTAAGAATGTTCTAGGTGTGAATGAGGCAAGATACCTATCTGTTGAATTACCTACGGTTTTTTTATTGAGAATTTAAAAGAAAATTTGTATTTTTTTTATATTATGAACAATATGAACAAATTTTTTTTTTTTTTTTATTAAAAAAGAATAACATCTAAGAATACAAAAATAATATACCTACACACGGTCAAAATGAGTTGTATTGTGTTAGGCCAGAAGCCTGTATTTTGCGAGCGAATGATAATTCATATGAATGGAGGTAAAGGCATAATATGATACTACATGTTGTGCCCAGCGGTTTTACCCGCTGCTCAGTTTCTTAGTGTAGTAACGTGATGTTATGTAAGTAATAGTCTATCAATTTCGTGAAATAATACTTACAAATAATACTTTGAAAAAATTTAAGTCAATCCGGCTTAGGAATCGCGTTCTCCCATATAAACTTTGCCACCCTGTTTCACTCCCTTAGGCATTATTTTTTTCATAATCCCGTCTTTATACAGGAAGGCCAGTTGAGAGGCGTCCAAAGAAAAAAATAGATGCCTTATGCTTAGGGGTACCCGAATTACCCCCATGTATGTTCCGCGATTTTGTGTAGTTTAAGAGCTAGAATTTTTTTAAGTACTATTTTCAAAATTTTCACCTATCATTGGTTTTTATTTTTTTTTAAGTATCTTTTTATTCCTACAAGCTCGCTCTGAAACAGCTGCCGCAATATTTTATTTATAAAATTGATTTGAAATTGAAACTGTACTCAATACTTTATTGCATCCCATAATAGGTATACCTACAAGGCTGGTAGGTAAATTAAAGAGAAACAATTATGGACCCTGTCGGGCACAGCAAGTTAGTTTTTAGAGGAGAGGATAAAGCGCTTTTTGTTTAAAAACATAATAATCTATTGAAAAATATGTACGTTTACAATACAATAATAAAGCATTAATAATTTACTATATTAAAGATGAGCTGATTTGTTCTAATAATGAAAGCACATTTGGTACAGTCAAACACATTTTAGTGCCCATTTTGCAGTGGGACTCCAATAACTAACGAAAAGAGTTAACTGTACCGTCTACGTTCACTCACACCATTTGAATGAACTTATTCATTCATTTCTCATAATTTATCCAATTGTTACGTATTACCCATCATTTGAAATTACAACCACAATCGTTATTTTATAATTTGTATTACCTACTTACATAGTGTTATTTAGTTAAATAATTAACGACACATTGTTTTCAGACTATTACATAAATAAAAATATTACATAACAATAGGTACTGTTATAATACGTAACGTGTTAACAATACGTAATTTTATTATAAATTAATTGCTGATTTTACTAAATAAAAGCAAAAAAGAATGTCAAAAAATATAAAAAGAATGCTATTGCCGAAACCAGGGATTGAACCAGGGACCTTTAGATCTTCAGTCTAACGCTCTCCCAACTGAGCTATTTCGGCCGATGGGAACGATGGTGAAAATACTGCTTGCATGCTTTTACTTCGAAACTAATAACAGATTATGACGTCACAAGTGACTACGTATTGAAATAATCAGCATAATATTATTTATGAGTTTTATTATGTTGGAATTTTCTGCTTCAAGTTAATCCGCAAAATTAATACCTACTGAACATAATGAGAGTTTAATGTTGTACAAATAATCTAATATTACTTAATGTTACCGACACTGCTGACATATATTTCCCTGTATTTTAATTGAATAATCTATACTAATCTATACTAATATTATAAAGCTGAAGAGTTTGTTTGTTTGAACGCGCTAATCTCAGGAACTACTGGTTGGAATTGGAAAATTCTTTTAGTGTTGGATAGTCCATTTCTTGAGGAAGGCTATATAACATCACGCTACGACCAACAGGTGCTGAGCAGCGTGGGTGAAACCGCGTGAAACAGCTAGTTAGTAATAAAATAGAACATACAACATTTCGTTGAGCTCCTTGGGTTATGAGTCGAGCTACACGATAACTGACAAATGCTTGCACTGACTGGACAGGTCCACTCAATCTGTGTGGTGCTTTCTTAAAAAGACCACTTCAGATACTAATCTGCATAGTCCTCATGTAAGTTGACCAAGATTTTTTTTTGTCTGAACTTTAAAAGAGACTATGACCTCTGAGTTTGTTTCGGCTGTTTCTTTTCAGAGTAGTCGGTTACGAAACACCGGCCTCATCTAGTTTTTTAAAAGAAGACGTGTACAAGTGTTTGTGAAAACCTACTTGCAAAATAAACATCAGTTATCATAGTTAAGAATTAAATTATTAATACTAAGTATTGTTAAGTAAGGGTGTTATATTATTCGTTATCTACTTAGTTAAAACGAATGGAAACGCTGTAAGAAATAAGCCTTTTTTATTTATTTACTAGCTTTTGCCCGCGGCTTCGCTCGCGTTAAATTCGGGGTAACACAGTTCCCTTTGCGCCTTATTGATTTGTAATAGCAACGCTACGTTTTCATATAACATCACGCTACGACCAACAGGTGCTGAGCAGCGCGGGTGAAACCGTGGGGAACAGCTAGTTTAGAAATAAAATCATAAAAAAAACACGAGTGCAAATTGCACTTATATTTTTTTTTTTGTGATACCTACTTAACTTTTATGGTAGCACCACAATAAAAACGCCGTTTTCGAGTTGTTGTGGGACTTTAACACGACAAATAATTTATCAGGTATGATAAAAAACCAAAATTAACTAAGTAGGTAGTTATAAATAAAGAGGAATTTAAAAAAAATAATGGTACAGAATTTCGTTATGCTGCCATGTGTTGATTTATATGTTACAAAAACACGAAATAAAACAAACACCATAGCGCTATTCTTACTGTGTACCGTGCAGAACAATAAAATCATCGTCTGAATTGAAGGTGCAGGTTAGGTAGGTAGTAAGAAATAAAACTCCACCGAAAGCTTGGAACACACAAGTTGGGTCATAAACACCCGCCACCCAGCTTTGCTACCTTTTATTGGGTATACACTAGTTAATGTTGCCTCATTCGATGCTTTGACGTAGTGAAAATTTAATGATACACGTAAAAGTGAGTGGAATGGGGTATTTATACGACACAATTTCTCAAAAATGATCTAAAAATACAACTAATTTATTTTGGACATCCTATTAATTAATATAAATGCGAATGTTTGTGAGGATGGATGTATGGATTTTAGTTACTCTTTCACGTCAAAACGGCTGAACGGATCTGGATGAAATTTGGCACAGAGATTATAGTCTGGAATAACCCATAGGCTACTTTTTCTCGATACCACGCGGGCGAAGCCGCGGGCGCCTGCTAGTATTAGATTAGATGTTTAATTCCATTGAAATGTACGATATTGATGAGTCCTTGAGTTGGTAAATTAGTGTCGTCACAAGTTTAATCAGGGTAGAAATAAACAAAAATAAGTGTTCTTAAATACTGCAAATTTCTTTTGGAAGGTAAAAAACATTAATTGATGGTCATTTATTTCTAAATTAAAATCTAATGGCAATTGCTATGATGAACTTAGTAGTTCTAAAATAATAAAAACTATAAATCCTGCATCATCATCCTATGAATAAATTAAAAAATATATATTATGCGAATGTTTGTGAGGATGGCTGAATGGATCCTAATGAAATTTGGCGCAGAGGTAGATTATAGTCTGAAATAACACAGGATATTTTTTTCCGATATCACGCAGGCGAAGCCGCGGGCGCCAGTTAGTATGCCGGAATCATTGATAATTAAAAACAAAGCATCAAATGCAACATCATCAACGACAAGCCCACCTCAAATCCTTCACGAGAAGGGTCAAACTCGAACTCCAGGAATTCTTTAACTTCCAAGATTTCCGATTATTATTTAGATCACAGATTTTCATTTGATCCAGTACAGTACAGATCAAGGATGCAATGATCGCTCCTATTATTTCGGAATTGGGACCCGCCTTATGATTAGAAGCACCTATAAAATTATATAGGATGATTTTTGTTAATTAGAAAAAATGGGGGAGCAAAAAATCAATTTGTTTGTTGTTTTGTAAAAAAAGATTGAAGAAACAGTTACATGTTTGATGTGTTTGGATATTTTTAAACAAATATTGTTTGAATTATAAATTCGTTTGGTAATTTTTACACATTTTTAAATATTTCTTAATAAAAACATGGCAAAAAAAAACATTAAAACAGGATCCAAGCTACCGGCAGTCAGCGCTCCAGAACCTTGCCGTGAGTACCGCTTAAATTAAGTAGTACCGCTTGAATTTATTGTTAACGCTTCAATATTATCTAGAGCAGACCAAATAATGGCAGCCATTTGGGTCGATTCTTGTCTAGGTTGATCTGTGGATGGGTGACCAGCTGTTACATACCTACTGAGTTTTCACCGTGCCTCGGAAAGCACGTTAAGCTGGTGGTCCTAGTTGGCAATGACTATGAAAGATCTTGTAGATCTTAGATAGCCATTATAATCTAACAACTAGTTAAGACTAGTTGTTAGATTGTTATACGTACCCTCTGGTAAGCCAAGGGGTACATAATTATCCAGTACTAATTGGGCTGTAGAAGTCAGAGAGGCAGTCGCTCCATGTAAAATACTGGTATTCAGCTGCATCCGGTTATATTGGAAGCCGACCTCTAAGTCCGTCTTCTTTTAAAAAGCATCGTCCTTTCAAAAGCAGAAAGGATCTGGAAAATATTTTGCCATGTTTCTATCAAATCCAGATTGATTCCCAGATAGCGCAATACATTTTATCTACAGGAACTTGTAAAATTAAAATCAAGTTCCAAACTCAAATTTCAATAGCGTGACCAAAATCTCTCTCGATATTTACAGTTATAAATCCAATGCTATTCATTTTAAAATTTAACGACAATAATCATCTATAAAAATACAATCCCAATCCATTAGTAGTTAACCCTGCGGCCACTCGAATGTGGTCCGATGGACAGTCGACCGCACGGATCCAACCCCCTTTTTTTTTTTTTTTTTTTTTTTTTTTTTTTTTTCCGGGTGGGAAATCATCCAATGACTTCCCCCGCTCTGGGTGGAGCGGGGGGGCATGTCAGACTTGTACTGACTAAAACCCACCCATGTTTCTTCTATTGCCCTTTACGTTCCGAGGCCGCGGTATCTCTTTCGAACAACCCGCAACCCCGGCAGGCGGAGGCTCTGGCAAGCCCCTCTGCTTTGCTGACACTCTTTGAGGCGCGCGTGAAACACGAACGCGCCGTCGACACGGCCTGTCGTCAATCGACGGACGGACGGTGAACTACCCATTGCTCACCGCCCACAGGCCCGCATCTACGGTGGCCGGAAGTCGTCTCGCGGCGCCCGGCGCCATGGGCGTCTCCCGCGGCGGCTGGGTTGGGCAGATGTTCTCTCCCGCAAACGCCCGGCCACCTCCTTCGCTAGCATTACTGCTTCGCAGAAGGTGGTGACCGCTTCCCATTCCCTCTCGCTCCGGACCATGGCCTGAACCAGGGCCGGACGCGAGAGATCGCCGCCGCCGATCGCCTCTACGAGGGCACGGCGGTGCTCCGCCCAAGCCGGGCAGATCGCCACTGTGTGCTCCACCGTGTCCTCCGGGCGATCGTCACAATGGTGACACCCGGGCGCTTCCTCCCGCCCGATGATGTGCAGGAACCTCCCGAAACTTCCGTGTCCGGTGAGGACCTGCGTCAGGCGGTAGGTGAGGACGCCATGACGCCTCTCCAGCCACTCCTCAAAGAGGGGACTTATCGCCACTATTGTGGCGTGCCCTGCACGGGGTTGCGACAGTCGCTCTCTCCATGCCACCATGAGATCGCACCGAAGGTCTGCCCGCCGAGCGACAACTTGCCGCGGCAGCGGGTTTTCCCCCCGGTGTAGTGCCTCCGCGCGCCACTCAAACAGGCGCGCGAGGACTATCGCCTCCAGATCCCACGGTGGCAGTCCGGCAAGGAGGCTTGCTGCCTCGCCGGAGATTGTGCGGTAGCCCCGGACAAGCCGTATGGCCACCAACCTTTGGGGCGCGTTCAGATAGTGGGCGGCGCGCCGGCCTAAAGAACGCGCCCATACTGGGGCCCCGTAAAGGGCCATGGACCGCACGACTCCGGCATAGAGCCTACGGCAGGAGGCGTTTGGCCCCTTGAGGTTGGGCAGGAGCCGCTTGAAAGCAGCCCCCGTCCGCTCGAGCTTGGGAGCCAAACGTCGGAAGTGTTCGACGAAGTTCCACCGGCTGTCGAGGACGATTCCCAGGTACTTCATCGTCGACCCGACGCCGATGCGAACCCCTCCTACCGTCAACTGGGATCCCGACGGTGGCGTGTTTCCGCGGCCATGAAAGACCATGGCCTCGGATTTGTGCAAGGCCACCTCGAGACCCAGTAGCCGGATCCTCTCCGCGACTATCGCAACCCCGCGTGTCACATTGTCGGCCGCCGCCTGGTGCGACCCCCCCTGAGCCAGGACGAGCGTGTCGTCAGCGTAACAAACTACACTGACGCCGCTGGGGAGGTCGGCGCGCAGCACCCAGTCGTAGCCGATGTCCCACAGGAGCGGCCCCAAGACCGATCCCTGTGGGACACCGCACGACATCTCTCGCCGGTTCCACTCTCCAGAGCGACCGGGGTATATGACGGCCCTGTCCGTCAGATATGCCCCGACCACACGACGAAGATAGGTCGGCATCCGGTGGTATTGGAGTGCCTCCCTGATGCAGCCCCAGGGCATGGTGTTAAACGCGTTAGCGATGTCGAGAGACACCGCCACGACAACCCCACCCCTGGACACTGCAGCCCCCGTCGTAAGGGCTCTCACGCGCATGATGGCGTCCACCGTCGAGCGCCCCTTGCGGAAACCATACTGGTGATCCGCAAGATCCGGCCCCGTCCCCACAAGGTGCCCGACGAGGCGGTTTGCAATTACTCTTTCAAAGAGCTTGCCCACCTCGTCGAGCAGCACAATGGGCCGGAATGCGGACGGAGAGTCCGCAGGGCGCCCCGGCTTCTGAATGAGGACCAGCTTCCCCGTCTTCCAACGAAGTGGGAACTGGCCTCTCTCCAAGCATGCGCTTAGGAGCCCTAGTAGTCGGGGCCCGAGAGCCTCCAGGGCCAGGACCCAGGCTTTGCCATGCAAGCCATCGGGTCCCGGGGCGGTGTTTTTGGCTTTCAGCCTGCCCACCGCCGCTCTCAGATCCACCCCAGTCACCTCCGGAACGTCGTCGTCGTCGTTGTCCTCGTGGTCCGCTTGTGGCACCGCAAGCGGCGGAGCCATGGGCGGAGGAGCATGCTCCCCTCGCGAAGGGAACAGAGCGCTCACCACATCCTCGACTAGTTGGGGCCGGAGACTCTGCGTCAGCGGGGGGGCCCTGGTGCGGAGTTTATCGCGCACCATCTTGTATGGGCGCCCCCACGGATCCCCGTCCAGAGACTCCAGCATCTCCTCGCGGGCCAGATCCTTGGCCCGCAAGACACCTTCTAGGAGGGCGGTCTTCGCCGCTCTGTACCCCTCATATAGCTCCGCCTCAATGGCTGCCGCATCCGGTGCTCTGATGCGGAGCCTGCGGTGCCTGGCGTACCGGTGTCGCGAAGCGACGCATGCCTCTCGCAGTGCCGTCAGCTCGCGCGACCACCAGTACACCTGACGCCGGGCGCTTCCAGGCCGGACTCGGGGCATTGCCACGTCACTGATCTCCGACATGGCCTCCTGGAACCAGTCCGCCTCATGGTTAGTGTCGGCAGGCCTGTCCGGTGATGACACCCAGGCCTGCACGATCGAGGCTTCCAGGAGGAGCTCCCGGTCCAGCTGTTTGAGCGCCCAACGCGGACCACTCGGGGCCTGTAGGACCGGCGCGCTGGAGGTCTGGGTGGAGACGTCGAGCCGGATATACCGGTGATCGGAGTAGGTCTCCACCTCCTCCATGACGCGCCAGTCGACGACACGTGGCGACAGAGCGGGGCTAGCGAACGAAATGTCCACCACAGACTCGCCCCGCATCCGCACACACGTGGGGACAGAACCCCGATTTAGGACGACCAGGCCTGTCTCCAGTGCCCAGTCCTCCACCATCCTTCCCCGCACATCCGTGTAGCGAGAACCCCAAGCCAAGTTCTTGGCGTTGAAGTCCCCGAGCACTAGCACGGGGAGGGAGGGGTTACCGACGACGACGGTCAACTCCCTCAGGGAGTTGTGGAACTCGGCGAGAGTTCGGCTCGGGGAAAAGTAGACACCCGCTACGACTATATCCCCGAACCGGGCTGCGACGCACCCCTGACCCTTCCTGACACCCTCGAAGGACGGGGTACCGGCGGCGGCCGACGAGATGATGGTCACTGAGCCGCTCAGGTCCTCAACCCAGTCGTCCCTGGGGAGGACAAAGTACGGCTCAGCGACCACGGCGATATGAATCGACCACTGCGCCATGCTCTGGAGCAGGAGATCCTGAGCGCAGGCGCAGTGGTTGATATTCGCCTGGAGGAGGCGCAATGGGGCCGTTATTGGCACTCCATTACAGCCCCCTCCTGGGCTCCCTCTGTTGGCCCGACTGCCGCCGCTCTGGCGTCAGCGGCGGCAGTGATAGCGGTGGCAGCAGCGGCGACAGCTGCGGCGGCGGCGTCGCAGGTCACGGCCTTGTGACCGGGCTGACCGCAGCGGAAGCACAGGCGGCTGCGGTCCACCTCCGAGCACTTGACTGCCACGTGGTGACCCACGTGACAGCGGAAGCACCTCAGAGGTCTGGGCTCCAGCAGTTTGACCTGCGCGGAGACCCAGCCCACCAGGAGCCTTCGGCCCTCCACAATCTTTTTGGCCGCCGTCACGGGGCAGCTAACCGTCACGGTTCGCATGCCCTCGTAGTCAGGACGTACGGTGCCCACTGCCTTCACCTGGTCAGTAGGGCACCCACCAGTCCTGACGACGGCAGCCACCACCTCCTCCTCCACGACGGAATCGTCCAGACCCGAAATGCGCAGGCTTGCGCACTTGACGGGTCTGGACACTCGGGCCTCGTCCGCATCAAGGGACGCCCTGAGCTTTTCGGCCAGAGCGTCTGCGGACGGGCCACTGGTGGCACCGGGGATCTCCAGCATTCGGGCCCCCGTCGCGGTGACACGTAGCCGGAGCCCCCCGGTGATCCCTAACTCCTCCAAATTCACCGCCGCCTTTGCCTTGGCGAGAACGTCGCGGTACGTCACGCCCTTTTGTTCCGCTTCTGGCTGTAGTGTGAGCACTACAGCCGCGGTCTTTGGGGCGCGAAGTCTGGCCGCGACGTTTCGCCGCTGTTTCTGCGCCTTCTTGTGGGCAGCCCTGGCCGCCTTTTGCCTCCTCTTCTTCTGCCCGACCACTTCCCATCCGGCTTCGGCCGCCTGGGGTTCAGGTGGGGGGGCGATGGTGGCAGGCGCTGGTGCTTTTGCCGCTCTGTCTCTCCGTCCCGCTTTCTTAGCCGGCGGCGGCGCCTGTTTTGCCGGAACCGGACTCGCCAAGGCCGGCGCCGGTTTTGACGGAGCCGTCGCCAGTTTTGCCGGGGGCGGTCTTGCAGGGACCGACGTGGGGTTCGATGGTGCGAGAGCTCCAGGGGACCGGTTTAGCGGCACCGGGCTAGAGGCGACGGCTGAGTAAGAAGCCTCTCTGAGACCTCTACTGGCCGTCCCTGGGGCCTTGCTAGCCGCCGTTCCCGGGCCCTTGCTGGCGTTGCCCGGGCCCTTGTTGACAGCAGTCCCCGGGCCCTTGCTGGTATTCCCCGGGCCTTTGTTTGCCAAGGGCGGGCGCAGAACAATGCCCTCCAGCACGGAGAACCGCGCCTGGAAGGCAGCCATCTCCTGCCGAACCAGGTTGAGAATACGATCCTCAACCGGAACGGCATGGCTTGCCGTCTGCTGCCCGCCCTCGGGTGTTTCGGGGGACCTCCTCTCCCGGAGACCGGCCAGGTCCGCCTGGAGCCTCCGGTTCTCCTCTAGGAGGAGTTCCGTGGCGGCCGTCAGGCGGGCCACCTCCGCTCGTAGTTCGGCCACCTCGCCAGACGCAGGAGGGGGCGCGAAGCTTGCCTCTGCAGCCGCTATTATAGTGGCCGCAGCCGTACCCACGGCTTTGAATTTCGTGGCCTTCTTCATTTTCAGGGCCACGTCCCTGACCGCGGCCTCAACGGCCTCCGCAAATCTGGCCTTACGCTCCTGGCTGGAGCCGCCAACTGCACTTAAATCCCCGCTCGGGGTAACCACCTCCGGGTCAGTGTCGCTGGGCTCGGTATCGCCCGGGAGCCCCTCAGCCTCACCAGCTCTCTGGGCCATAGGGCCCCCGCCCTTGCCTCGGCCACGGCCACGCACACCACCGCGCTTGCTGGTGGGGATCTTCCGTGCCGAGGCAAGCTCCCCTTCCGTAGTGGACCCCTGGTCGACTACCTGCCTGGGCCGCTTGAGGAACTTTCCGTTCTCCCTCCTAGCAGCCCCAGCCCTTTCGCGGCGGGAGCTCACTGAGCTTCCCGCGCTCTCCACACTCGATGCGGTGTCGGACTCGCACCCCGCATCCCTAACCTCCCTATCTTCGTCTTTCTCCCTACTCACGTCTTTGGGTTGTGAAAAATTAGTATCCATTTTTGTTCCCACGAGTATGGGGGATATGTGTTGTCCTTTCTGGGGGTACCCCCTGTCCCCAGACAAGCCTTAAGTTGTAACCCGCCAAAGGGTCGGCTGGTACTCTGGCGGGGGTCGCACTAACGACTGAAGGTCCCATAGGAACACCCGTCAGCCATTCATCTCCTCGCGGTGCGCCGCCGCTTGAGATTCGGGGTGACTTTTTATAGAGGTTTTCTACCTCGCGGTCCGGGCGGTTAAGCCAAGACCCTCGGTCCCAATCGAAGCCGCGAGACGTGATCCACGACACTCCGGTTTGGGGTTACGAGATCGACGGGGACAGAGAAGGAGTGCCTCCTCTGTCTGCTCGGGGCATGGTGAGTGCACACCGAGCCCGCCCTTGCTCCTCCGCTGTGCCCTCTGCTTATCAGAGGGTCACGCGGAACAACGCACCGGTGGTCCGGGTTGGACCCCTCCCACGTCAGAATATTCGCCACGGACAGTGGTCTTCCCCAAGGGATAGGAATTTCTCCCCATTACTCGGGGAATGCCACTGTCCGCGCCCAGGGTGCACCGGCCCAGCAACTGCTGCTCCCACTCAACGGATCGAAGAGGGCAGCAGCCACTAGGCACACGTGGAGGTTTTCTGACTTTGCACCCCGATCCAACCCCCTAAGGCAGTGACTCTGACTGGTCATCCTGACCGATCGATTTCGGATAAAAAGAGCCGCAGGTAGCGTCATTAATTGACTATTACACACGTATCGGCACAAAAAGATGTATGAAAGCTTAAAAACAATGAATTTCACCAAAGTTGATAACTCAATTTGGGTCGATGTTATAGCATAGAGAATGGTGTCGAGAGGTAACCGCAGTACATAAATATTTTTATTTTATTGTGACACGCTCTTTTTGAGTCACTTGTCAAAGTCATAAACGAAAAAAAACCTTTACATCCGGGAGATTTATAATGATGAATATTTAAAATAACATTGTTAAGTTCCCACTGTTTTTTTAAATATTCTAATATTAACAAAGTCCGTTTGTGACTACAATATTATTTCTAAAATACGTCAATGACAAACTATTTCGCAGAACGTAACAGAGGCAATTAATAATTATGACAACTTAATATGAATTGAACTTTAACGTATCATATCAACGCTATTAAATTTAAAGATTAATGTCAAATATTAATTGTATGACAAGTCCAATATTTCAACTGTCAAATCAACACATAATAAAAAAAATTGCGTTGATGACTCTATCGTTTCGCTGTTCTATTAAATTGAATCATTGTCGGCATCGTTTATGAAAAGATGCAAGCTGAATAATAATAGTTTGTACATTAATAATGTCGATCACTTTACCTACACGATCGATTCGTTAGAGATAACTTTTGCTCCGTGTCAAAATACCCCTTTATCTTAGATCATACAATCACCATTTTCGCATCAGGGCTTTGTAAAGTAAGTTATTATGAACTTGGACGGTTTATGGGGAGACTTATTCACAAGACTACTCCTGGTTAATTGTATATTGGCGTGTGGTCTTGTAAAAAAGAGCACCCTGTCTCTTCCTGGTATTTGTTTCTAGACTTCATATATTGAAATAATATAAAATATTGAGGACATTAAACAATGATCAAGAATGGATAGCAGAACCACTGGACAGTTTCCAGGGCAAAAACAAAAGACGGCTATAAGCAGGTAGTTAACAAACGTCTGTCATTCAAATATAAGCTGACATCCAAAAAGACTGGCACAACCATTCGTAACTAATCAGAAAACTGTTAAAACAGGGCCAGAGTAATTAATCATTGGCTACTATCGAATTTCTTTTTTTTCTGGCAACCGTTGCTAATCAACGATGCACCTAATGATCGTAGATAAATCAGTAGTTCAACGGTTAATAGCTTTGGGCGGCGCCCCTTAAAAGGGGTATAATTGGGTGATTTTGAGGGTTGCAACGTCACCGTTTTAGGGTTAAGAGGAAGTTCTGAGGGGTAGAGTGTGTTGTGGAGTTTTAAAATGGGAATTGCATTTAGAAGTGATTTAATTTAATTTTATTGTGTTACACGTTCAAAAAAGCTACCACTGTTCTTTTTCTTTTAGGTGGTGCCTTTAATATGCCACTTATATAACTCTATGAATTGATATTGTCTTCAATAGTTTAATTTAACATTCGCAGGAAAGAGTGCCTACCTTCTGTAGATTGTATAGACACTTATGTTATTGATGTATGGTCCTTAATACTTGCTTAAGGCACTTATAGCGCCTTCTTGCAAATTAATTCGAATTCGTTCTAAATTTTTGTTTTCAGAATAATGTACTGAACTACTTAGTAATCTCTTTAGTGTCGGTGTCACTCCAACTTTGTAACTATTCAAGAAAAGAAGGTCTGCAATGTTCTGTGTCGTGTCGATGATTCCCATTTTGAAAGGTCTCTAGTGAAAGTGTTCCTCATCTGAACTTTCATGACAGGTTATCAGACTTCAATTTCATTACCCTAAAAATCTGAATTTATATTCAGATGGTGAACTAAAATTAACATAAACTATCAGTAGAGCTTCTCTTTAAAACATTCTTTAAGTGCATGGTGGCAAGTTAAGGTCAAGCACCAATCACATTAATATCATGATTTATATTTAACAGCCCGCCCTTTGTGCTATTAAGGGTGGAGTTAATAAGTACGGTATGAGCTTTCGAAAAGGATTTTTATGAAAAAATGATTGGTGTCTACTTTGTTTTTGATTTTGATAAATGATGACTTGGTTAATCTTTGAAATAGTTTCGAATGCAAAATTGGAAGCCAGAAAATTATTAGGTTTGTATAAGATACCTGACCAGTAGTTGCGTGACATTTTTAGGGTTGTACCTCATCTATACTATTTTCGATGTAGCATAATGCAGGTGACATTAGATGAAAATACATGTTTAGTACCTAATAGGATGTACTGCTATGGTGGGTAATCCTTTGCCAATGTGATACGCAGGGTAAAGTCTATATTCAATAATGATCGTGAATCACGGAAACGACTGAAGAGAAACTGTTCATCTTACTAACATTTAATCAATAGTCAAGTCTTTTAAAATCCTATTGAATAATGGATTAAACAAACGAAATATTTTCATATTGTTTAGTTTTTCGAAGAAAAAAAACACACAACATGTTCCTTGTTTTGTTGGTTTAAAAAACCTCTTTAATCAAAATTTTGATATTACACCACCAAATGAAATTTGATATTATTTACTGATCACTTCAAAAAGAGGCTTTAACAAGAAGTTCGATAACCTTGGACATGAACGTCATCGGGGGTCGTGACGTATTTAAAGTGATTTTGAATAAATACATAAATAAGATAAACCGGTAAGCAAGCATGTCACTGAACACATTAAATACAACATTATTTGGCGCCACCACTTCCAGTAATGTCTTCTTCATAAGTTTCTCTTTGCTGGTTTTTCCCATTACAGCTCAATTCCTGCTTCTTTTGGCCTAATTTTAGGTACCACCTTCATCTGTTATGGTTGCATTTCTCGCTCCAGTAAGTAACAATGCTAGTCACTAGTATTGGCCTACTAAGAAGTCCACGACTCATAAGCTTTGGGATAGTATCTTTCCTTCTCTATAATCCTTTTAACCCTGTCTGTCTCCGTGTATGTCTATGGCTTAGTAGCTCCTGAACGGATATGAACTAATTTTGATTTGGTTATTTTTGAATGACATTGAATGGTGTCTCAGCCATCTAAAAGAGTAGAGGAAGACCAAAAAAACGATAGATGAGCTTCGTGAAGAAGGATAACTTTCAGCTACTTATTTCGCAGAGGGGCCTGCCAGAGCCACTGCCTACCGGGGTTGCGGGTTGTATGAAAAATTTGTCGAAAAACTGTTTTCTTGGGAATAACACTCGATTCAAAGCTACAATGGGGTCCGCATATAACATCTCTTGCAGGACGCCTTAGTTCAGCAGCATATGCTGTTAGAAAAATCCTTCAGTTTACTGATGTAGATACCGCGAGGCTGGTCTATTTTAGTTATTTTCATAGTATAATGTCATACGGTATTTTACTTTGGGGACGGGCTGCAGACATCGAGTCTATATTTATTCTGCAGAAAATAGCCATCAGAGCCATATATAACCTACGTAGGCGAGATTCTTTAAGGGAACAGTTTAAGGATATTATCATCATGACAGCACCTTGTCAATATATTTATGAAAACATCATGTATGTGAGGAAAAACTTGAATCTTTTTAGTAAAAGAGGTAATAATAAGAATTAGTTCAACCAGGTTTCAGGTTAGCTAAAGTAGACTCATCTTTCATGGGGTACTGTTTGAAATGCTACAATAAAATACCTCCCACATTCTTCAACTGAATGAAACCAAATTTAAATCTTAAGCATAATTATTATAAGTTGGGCATAACCCAACTTATAATATGCTTGCCTACATAGTGTGCGTTTAATACATATTTAATTATATTGATGATAAAAATGCTTGGCTCAATGCTGGTCCTGCTCCACAAGCATAGGGGTAAACTCATTGATTAGTATCCGAAGCTATAGTGGAAACTGCAGAATATTGTAAGACTATCTTTGCAATGTATAGAGTCAATTCTCTAGTATTGTATAATTCTTAAGCCCAAATGTGAGTGCTATGTATTATCATTGCACTATATCTTGGTGGTTGATAGTGTCATGCTCACTTAAATGTCTCGCTGATAGTGGCGGGTGTGTCGGGTCATTTAGCTCCCTTCAAAATGGCCGAGCTGAATGGGGCTGATCCATACGTCATGTTCGTGAACGGGCGCTGTCAGTTGGGACTGGTCATATTTTAGCTACCACGGTCATTTTTAATTTATTCAGATTTTAAATTAAAATTTGCTTTTTATTTACTCTGGACGCTCTTACTGTGCACGTCTTTCTACATCGTTCTCACATATTTGTATAATCTCAACATGAATGATGTAAATACGATTTTGTAAAAACATTATAATTTAAAAGAGTGTCCATGGAGTTTCTTGCCCATTGTTCTCCATAGAGATCAACGCTTTGGAATGGGCAACTACAGTACTTTCACAAGTTATTATGCCTTATGACCGGGACTGTAGATCCATTTTGTTTCTTGACATTCAAAAGTGCCTGTAATGGTCTAATTGAAATAAATGATTTGATTTTGATTTTTGATTTTGAAAGAGCTGCAGCCCAGGAAAATAAAGTGCAAAAAAGAGCATGTATGATACTCCCCTTCGCTCCGCCCCCAAACTGGGGGAAGTTATTTGATGATTTCAAACCCGCAAAAAAAAACAAAAGAGCAGGAGAATGATTTTGATGAGGTGTCATATTCGAGAATGATCTTATTACTCGAGATATTATCTTACGCTTTGCAACAAAGCTTGACTCAGTTGCATAAGGTCGATAAATCTTTGAGCTCTTTACCATTATCAGTCGCCACCTGAGTCTTTACCATCCTCTACCACTGTAGTATATAATTAAATGAACAAACACATCCTCAAAGGCATCAAAACATAAAACTTTAGTCAGTCGACGCCTTGAAGCAAACTCGCTATTATTTAAAACCAAGTTAGTTAATCGTTGCAACGTGACAAGAGGGCCACGCTCGTTTACTTGGAGGAGTACCGTGATCAATGATTTCATTATAAAACAATTTGCAATGTATACAAGTCGCTATTAAGTTAATTTATGATGCTGGTTTGACAGAAGCGAGGTTTGATAACACTGTGATGGTTTGGGTCTAATCGTCCCATGATATCAAATGTCGATCATATCGAACTCATAATTCCTTTTTATTATTTCATTACATTGTATACTCACGAGCAAAATCATGTATTTACTTTCCAAATATCAAAGCGCTTTTCGCGTGAGAAAACGGTTTCTACTTTGTATATCGGCCTAAATTTTGATCAAAATCTTTTCCTAATTACAGAAATGAGGTTGACGATAGAACAAGCTAACCCAAAAAAGCCTATTAACTGGAGACTTAATAGTTGAGGATTATTTGAACTCGGGGACACCGAATCAGGCAGGGTATCCATAAATCGATGACAACATTAGTTTTTTTTTTCGGATGGTAAATTACTTCTAACACTCTGGACGGAGCGGGGTTGAGTGTCAGTGTTTAATGACTAAAACTCATCCGTGTTCCTTATTTTGCCCTTTGTGTTCCGGGGCCGTATTTCGTCCGAACAACCTGCAACCCCAGATGTTTTCTGGCTTAACGGATACAAACAATAATGCAAAGAAATCAAGAACTCGCGAACTGGTTAAAGAATCTATTGAAGAGCATTCAAAAATACATGCGTATTTTTAGGAACATGTTTGTGATCATATTGAATAAACAAAATCTGCATAAGACGGGTTAACATTCCAATAATCAGAAGGTTGATGTTCACTCAGTGATACAGGTAGGTAACATAAACGTCAGGATAACAGGTTAATTGCGTTTCAATCAATTAAATCTAAACATTAAAGAAGTTTTACTATCAATAAATAAGCGTGTTTATGCGGAAACATCAGCTTTGTTGTTGACAAACACGTGCGTAGATGTCAACAATAAGCAGTCTACGAACAAAACTAACGAGATTCTTCCAAAAAGACGCAATTGCAAGAAACTCTAAGTAACATTATCTTATTTCGTGTAAGCTAAGTCTGACATCCCCCCCACTCCACCCAAACGGGGGAAGTTATAAGATGGTTTTACATCCGTAAAAAACAGCTTGAGAAATTTACGCGTAAACTGTAGGTAAGCAAATGATTCTAGATCAGTTCCCCAACTGATCTAGAATCTGAATCTGAATAGAAATAGTAATACAATTATTGACGCTGGTTATATTCAGGTTATATATATATAAACAGTGTATTTGAAGTCCCTTTTTGAGGATGGGAAATCATCAAATAACTTCCAGTGTGAGTAAAAGTGTTAAAGCTTTACTGACATGACCCATGTTCCTTTTTTGCCTTTTATGTTCCTCGGCCGCGGTACCTCTCGAACCCTGATAAGCTGTGGCCTTGGCAGGCCTCTCTGCTTGGAGTACGAACGCGCCGTTTTGTGTCTCTTCCACTCTGTATTTTCCATAGTTAATCAAGAAATTTAAGTAAGTGATAATTTAGTTTTGCAGAACCATAATAGATTGCTAGGAGTAACGTCATATCAATCAGGAGGACGATGGTAGTTGCCTGAAGGAGTATCCCTACTGAATGATTACAAATACTCGGGTTTTCGAAAGTCTCAGATAGATAGTTAGTTCCTCGGGATATTTTACGCTGTTTCGTCCATCGTCAGCGTGTAAGCTCAAGGCTTTGGATCCTTTGTTATAATGATCATGTTTTGTTTTTGTTTCATTGTCGAAGCTATTAGAACTTCTAAATACTGGCAATGAAACCAGATAACCTATCCCATGTCTTCTAACTTCCATCAAAAATAGGTCGTCTCTTGTAGTTCAAAACTACAACATTGAAACCATCACAATATTGCAAAATTCCATAGAAAATACCCATATCAGTTCACTGTTCGCTGGCCTTAACCCATGCAAACGTTGAACGCGTGACGGAATCCGAAACAATACTCCATCAAACCGGCGCGGGCGACTGTTTTATTTTACTGCTTTAACTGTCAAATGTGACCTTACTGGATGCTAGTTTACTGGCCAGTGGCTGGTCTACGTTAAAGGCTTGAAGGAAGCATGCGAATATTTATTGGTTGAAAAAGTAAAGTGAAGTCTTTTGAAGTTAGTGATGTACCTAGTTGAGTTGTTAAGAGTTTAGCGTTTTGTCCAAAGAGCTTTGTTGTTAAACATGTACACTGTCTCCTAAGGAAATTCTTCTTAAAAGTATTTGCTATGAATAACTCGATTATCTACAAAGATGATTCAAGAGAGTAGAATACGGAATGTCGACGCACAAAATATCGATAAACAAAATTGCGATGCACGTAACGGCGAAAGACCGTCACTGCGAAGCCACTACACTTCGATGCACGTTACCGCGATAGATCTTCACTGTGATACTACTTGACTTCGATGCTCGTTACCGAGATAAACTACGGAGCAACTTAGCTTGTATAATCTTTTACGAAACATCGTATAAGTGCCTACTGAGAAACTTTTACCCTTCGACATCCCTGCTCGTCTTTCGTTAAGCTTGTCATAGTAGCCATCTACATTTATTTATTATATTATCACCTATTAGAACGAAAATATGTTTTGAATGGGCCTTAAAAATATATAAACCAAAACGCATAGTAAATAACCTAAGACTATTCACTGACCAAAATTATACACATATCACATACCTTCTTCGACCTGGGTGCTGCTCAGCAGGATCCCCCGTGTTAGTGTAACGCTGATGAAGATGGCAAATAACGCTTCTGTTGACACCAAAATTCCGAGATACTTGAGACTGACTTCTTCCCGCTTGCAATATCCCTACAGCTCTTTTCATTTCATTTGCATTCAAATGACGTCACTCCATGACTTAAAAAATGTCTAAAAATCCAAATTCGTTTGATACAGAATACTAAAATTTTAATGAGCAAAGAAAACGTTATAAAATTCGAACAAATGCGTTTTTTATTTGTGAAAAAAAAAACAAATGATACTCGTTTTTTTTATACAACCAGCCAGTATGTCTTCTAGATCAAAAAAGTTTACATAGGTATAACCTACTTGGTAAGAAATTATATTATAATTGAATAGTAACTTGAAAATTAAATAGTACACGACGTGTTGCTTAGACTTTTTTTGATGTGTGTATTATTTTGTTCACTATGCTTTTCGTTTTGATAGGTGATAATATAATAAATAATTTAATTAAATGTAAGTACATAGCTAATATGACAAAATTAACGAAAGACGAGCAAGGATGTCAAAGGGTAAAAGTTTCTCAATATACGATGTTTCGCAATAGATTATTTATCAAAACAAGTTGCTCCGTAGTTTATCGCGGTAACGTGCATCGAAGTAATATCGCAGTGAAGATCTATCACGGTAACGAGCATCGAAGTGTAGTGGTTTCGCAGAGACGGTCTGTCGCCGTTACGTGCATCGCACTTTTGTAGCATCGTATTGGCGTTTATCGATATTGTGCGTCGAAATTCCGTATTCTACTCGCTTCAAGATGCTTGCAGTAATAGCTGCATCGATATTATTGAAATACCTACACATGGAGGGGTCGGAACTACTAGAGGTGCGAGTTGTTCGAAAGAGATACCGCGGCCCGGAACACAAAGGCAAAAGAGGGAACATGGATGGGTTTTTTAAACCGTCGTCTATCTTAGTTATTTTTCCTCACAGAAGTGAATGATTGTATTCTTTTTAAGCGAAATAATTTTTCTTAAACTGTTTTAGTCAGTAAAAGTCTGAAACTCTCTCTCTCTCCGCTCAGAGCGGGGGAAGTTATTTAATGATTTCGCATCCGCAAAATTGATAGGATGGAAACTTATTTCTCAGTACCCAGTTAAGTTCTACAGTAGTAGGTAACAAGTGAGTGTTAAATTATTTATACCGCTGGTATCAAAATCCCCAGTTATTTTATGGCATATCAAATAAAATCATTTTATTAAAATGCGACAAACATTTGAATCGGCGGTAAAAGGGTTAAATACCGTAAATGTCCAAAATAAAATACAAAGATTGCAGTTTTATTGACTGTCCAACCTTCATATCAATAAAAATAACAGTCGTTAGAATAAATAATTGGCAATGATAAGTTTAAATATTTGAAAAAAGAGGTAAATCCCTTGTTGTTCAGCCATAACTCCGGCATCATCAGAAAAGAATTTAAAATACTGGCGCCAGTGGCCGACCTTGTAAAAAAACAATATCATTTTATTTTTAATAGTTTGTGTAAATATTTTATTGATTTAGAAACGCTAATAAATTGTCTTTTTATAGTTGTCTGTTTATCAGACAAAGTCAAATGCTTGTTCGGTTTTTTGCAGCTATTATTTTCTATTCTGTCACGCGACGCCATTTAGTTTATTGACGGTGACGCCATAGTTCATAGGTAATTTATCGATCTACCAATATCCTGCATAGTTTTGCAAAACCAGGATTTAGGTAGATTCGTTAAGCTTTTTATGAGCTATTTTTGAATTATTATGCTCCTAACTAAGAAGCGTGATCGTGAACGTGACTTGCATTTTTTTATGATACAAAATAATTAAATTATGAATAAATAAATTTTATATTGAAACTAAAAGCATTTTATAACAGCGCCCTCTAGTAGCAACTACCAAAACTGCACCGTCTATAAGTAACGCATTGCTTTCAATGTCAGCGCATGATTTTAGTTCACAACTTCATGTGTAGATGGCGATTTTGCTAGCGCCATCTACCAGCGGTGTCTCACAACAGTTACCATTCCTGACTTCAGTGTAGTTTTCGCAAATTTCTGCAAGGTGTCGCTAGTTGTAATAAAATACAGTTTGAATACATCCATTCAAACTTTCAAGTGTGATAGAAAAAATTGAAGGTAGTAAATTCCCATAACCTCGTGTGTGTAAGGTTCGTTGCGCTTCCTTGAGACAAATAATTATGATTGACAAATAAACCTAAAGACAAAATGATCAACGCTACTACTTCTTTCCTTTTCATAATAAAACCGAGTACTTTTATCATAACACAATCAAAAAGTAGGTCGTAGAGTAAAAACATTTGCCCCGGGTGAGGATCGAACTCACGACCTTAAGATTATGAGACTTACGCGCTGCCTACTGCGCTACCGAGGCGAGTGATAAACAAGTGAAAATAAGCATTCACTATCAGCGTTTTAATTTAAGACCTGTAGGCCTACCACGACGTCTTAAAGAAGAACTTATTCCACTAAGTGAATGAGATGGTGCTAGACACCCTGTATAGCTCTGTCTCTTTCCCTCAATGGAATAAGTTCTGCTTTAAGACGTCATGGTAGGGCAGCAGTTCATATTATAGAAAGGAGGCATGTGTTCCAACATTAGGGAACTTCTTAGACTGAATAAGCTTGTACTAATTAATTGTGTCAAATCAAATAATAAAACAATATTATTTTTCCTAAAACGATATTGATTAAGTATTATTTCCTTGATTTCTGGTTTTCTGAGCAAACAGTGAAACAATATGACAGGTAAATACACAATTAAAGAAAATCCTTCACAGTCGTGCTGCTATTGTTTAATACAATTACGTAGTTAGTATTTTTTTTTTCTAATCAGCAATGTGAATCTTCTCTCTTGAGTACGCGAAGCCATATCAGTATCCTATACATAGCTACAATCATACCGGGAAGCCTTTGGGATTCGCACCGTAATGAAAATATTAAAAGTTGCCGGTTCTGTCCGTCGTCTGTCTCTGACCAGTACACGTCCGTCTGTCCCTTGGCTATTTACGAATTTAGAACAGAAATCTGTTGAATAGACTAATATTTTTTTTGTAATAATATCAGCCTAATATGGAGCCTAGTGCGTGAGCTTATGCCTGGGTTGTGGAGGTTAGATAGGCTGACGCTCCAATTAAAATACTGGTATTCAGCTGCATTCGATTAGACTTGTAGCGGGCATAGCTGCACCGGTAAATTTAGAATATTTAAACTTAATTTAAAACTTCTAATCTAAATTCTAAACACTCACTTCATGAAACGTCAAATACAAATAAACGACAAAACACCACAGATACAAAACACGAAACGCGATTCATTATCCATAACCAACACTTCTTGGCAGAAATATACCTATTTACATATTTACTTAATTACTATATTTATTTCACAGATAGTTAATAACTTTATCCATTTTTAACAATACTAATAAATATTTGCACTATACAATACTTCTTCAATGTATTAGTAGTTGTAAGTTGTTCTTGGTATTTCCGAACTTAAGTCGGGGTAAGTTGGCTATGATCGGAACTACAATTAGCAGGGTCATCGATCGACAGTACTTGATCTGGATCCCTGACAAGTACATGCCGTTCTCTCTGCAAAATCTGGACTTGGGCCAAGTACTAGATCCCGTAATTACTACTATATCGTCTCACTTGTTGGCACTCTGTGCTGTGTAACGTAACGTTATGTTAACGTAATATTTTATTTTACGTTTTGTAAAGTTAGCAATGACTTATTGTTGAGCCTACGCTGTCCTCTCATACTTAGTACGAACGCTGTAACAACAACATTGTAAAGACAAATGATTTTAAAAGCCTTACCATGGAGTTTCTTGCCGGTTCTCTTCCATAGGAATCGACCAACCCAAACCGTGCATCTTTTCTCGACGTTTTATAAGTGCCCATGTAGGCCTATGTGAAATAAAGATTTTGATTTTGTGAATTATCCTATAATAAAAAAAAATATTTTGATTCGTAAGGATCGTAGATGTGTCGAGTATAATTATAAGAACATTAAATCGGTTGTTTTATTACATTTACTCGAATCACTTCAGACTCAATGTTATTGAGAATGACTCAATGTTAATGAGATTACGCAGATGAGGACCAGCCATTTATCCATTCGGTCACAATGCACAGCGAAAGCCTCATTTCATATAATCCATGAGGATATTTTTCAGCGATCGGTGCTTTTGGTAAAAATGTATGGAGATACTAGTCTCCAAATGACTCCCTTGAAAGTTCCCTCTCGTAGTTGCCGCGTTAGAAGTTACTTGGGATCAAGTAAATAACAGAATGATGATTAATTTTTGATAGGGTTCTGAACTGGGAAGAGCTCATCTTGACGGGCCTGTTGGTCCAGTGGTTAGTGGCCCTGACTGCTGAGCCGGAGGTCGTGGGTTCAATTCCCACCCAGGACAAACTTTGTGTGATGAGCATGATTGTTTGTTCTGTGTCTGGGTGTGATTTATCTATAATATGTATGTATTTATAAATTATATAAGTATGTATATCAGTTGTCTGGTTACCATAACACAAGCTCTGCTTAGCTTGGGATCAGATAGCCGTGTGTGAGTTGTCCCAAGATATTTATTTATTTATTTATTTATAAAGATAAATCACTCTGAAAGACTAACATAGGTAGTTGAAAATAAGTTGTACCTACCTATAAATTTATTGCTCCATTCGCCATTCCAATGTTTTCTCTGTGCTGCTATCTGAGTCTAGATTATATTTTGAGTTCCGCCATAGTTCTGATCGAATTATCTCGGTAGTTACAACTCTGGTGGTATCCTTAGCCAGCCATTACGTGGATATTTATTAACTACGAAGAAAACTGACTAGCTTACTCCCGATGTAAAATACGAGAAGGAAATAAGTCGATATGTTTGTAGCTTCACCTTTAATGTATATTCTATTGCTCCAAGCAAAACTCCTTAACACTTCAAACAAGTTAGCGCAATATTTTTATGCCCCATTTAATCCGACATCCCAAATCCTTCTCTAAAAAGTTTTACGTCCAAACTTTTCCTAATCGACACCTAAAATGTCATTATTTCACACAAATCCTCCCTGGAGTGATGAATTTTACCTCGTTTTTGAAGTTGGTAACCCTTCCTGGTTGAATATTTAAAAAGTCGTTGGCAACATTTTAATTGGGCAATCCTGGCAGGATTAAATTATCAAGACACCTAGTTAAGGCGCCTACAAACTTAATGAATTCAACATGAAATTAACTGCTGCGTGGGTCTTTGCTTCGCAGGGTCGGTGCTGTACATTGTATGATACCTTGATGAAGTTTTTTTTAAAGGTAATAGACGCAGGTAACCTAACATATTCATAGGTACTTTAACAATTTTTGTTCCAAGCCATGTTCAGATTGTTATTTCGCTAGTTTGATATGTTTTTGGGTTTCGTGCCCGAAAAAGATAAATCTGAACCGTTATAAGATCACTTTGATATCCGTCTGTCTGTCTGACTCTCAAGGCCCTTTATCTCAAGAACGTGTGAAGGTATCGAGTATTGAAGTTCAAACCATCGTTGCGTCAAGGTAGCCAGCCATGTTAAAAGTTTCAAACGCTTTTTCAATTTGCAGGTCAGTCAAGTGTCTGGATGTTTACCAGATTGTTAGCGACCGTAACAAATATGGGTTTCCTTAGTTTTACTCATTGAAATTATGAAAACAACCTTTTAAGTTCATTTAATCCCATTGAATGAGTTTTTCATAAAATTGACATTCAATGGGAAATTCAAAAAATTGGGATTAAATAAACTTATTACAGCCTCGTCATTTTCATCACGACCCTCGTGTCATATAATTAAATACCTGGGTAAGCAATTTTTAATTTTACTATCACAGTTTCACGATTTGCGTCTTTTACTTCAGTCATGAAAAGTTTTCTGTATGTGTATGTTACAAAATATCATATACCTATATAGTACGAAAGTTTTCAGAGATATCTCTTTTCAATATATAATTTTGTGTGTTGTCTTCATCTGTGTAATTTTTTTTGTTTTTTTTTTTTTTATTAAGAAGGTAGGTAACATAATAAAATCCTAGCCAACTTGCTTAATGTGTACGAGCACCGTTACCGCGGAGCTTACAAAGAGCTTTTTTAATTCACAGCCAACCAATTCCTAAGCGAACGTAAAATGTTTACTCTGCCAAAAGAAGGGGACATTTAAACTTTATTTTTTGGACTCTTTTGTGACTTAATTTTTTACGGAGATTCTCCCGAGACCCATGTTAGATTTGAAACGCTACGGAGTTCCGAAACTTCTTAGAGTTTGTTAAAAAAAAACAAGTCGTTTTTACAATGGGTTACGCAAATTTTCGGGTGGATGAATAATTTTACGGTTCCCTTATGGCGTCTCGCTTTGTTTATTTTGTGAAAGATCAGAGATTAATCGTGTGGAGGTTAAATATGTACAAGTTGTGTGGCATGTGAGTTTGTAAGGGCTGTTTGCCTTCCTTCGGAAGTTTTGTACATGTGTTACCCCGATACATCTTGGGCACATATAACTCGATTCTGTGTGTTGTCAGTACGTATACTATTTTCGTTGTAGCATGGTGCAGTGCAGTGACATTAGATATGTTTAGTGATGGGATGTATTGCTTTGATGAGTAGTCCTTTATGACTATGATATTCAGGGCAAGGTCTATTTTTAGTCATGATCGTAAATCGCGATAAAGTTCCATGTTGTTGAAAAATGGTTTTTCTAACTAATTTCATCTGCATCATGCTACAATGCAAATAGTATACCTTGTTATAATATTTCCACAACTTAATCAAGGTCCTACTTTATGCGAAAATAATGAAATGAAAGAAAATATCAAATCATAATAGTTTCCTATGAAGAAAAATCGGCAAAAACTTCCTCTTCTTGTTCAAGTATTTACTTTTTAAAATACTTGTTTTAAAATGTGGTTATAAGACAATTTTTTGGCATGGCAAGTTACATGAAAGTTATAAACGAAGTGAACAATAGAACTATGTAGGTCAACATAATGGTCGATATAATTCGAGTTCATCAGCACGTTCAGAGCAAAAAAAAAACGTATAAAATCACAGAAGTCTGCAGTCACTGAATTGATTAACTTTTCAGACATTTTCGAAGACTTACCTGCTTATACAACCAGTTGTCCAAGGTATTCGTCATTCAGATACAAGAGGTAGTTAATGTTAATCTTTAGTGTTTTATATAAACTAACCGATTATGTTTTCTTGATATCTGGTCTGATAATAAAGAATTATATTATGTTATTGTTATCCCTGGATCGTAGTAAGTGATAGTCAAGCGAAGAACCCTTAGCCCAGCAGTGGGATGTCCCAGGCTAGCAGTAAATAATAAACTGCACCTATGAAACATACCATCACGCCTGCAATCCCCGAGGGGTTCAGTAGAGGTGTATATAAAATAGTATTATCTTATCCCATGTAATAGTGATAAGTGATTAAGACCTTTGTTACTAACACTAGCGCATCCCTAGATAACTTTCTTTTCTTTTTATTTTCTTTATAAAAGAAACGTTGCCCCACACTAGGAATTTCTCCTGTATTGTGGGTGCGTTTACAAACATTTAAACTCACATACACAAACAACCAGACCGGAATCTTGAGGTCATACAAATATTTGTTCCGTGCGGGGATCGAACCCGCGACACGCAGCGCAGCAGTCGATCGCTCAGCCACTGCGCCAACCGTGTCGCCAACTGCTTTATAATTTACTAGCTGCCCCGCGGTTTCACTCGCGTGGTGATAGAATATACAATATATCTTTATGAATTGTAGCCTGTGTGTTATTTTGATGTTTAGGCTACATTATTTTAAAGTTTCATTTAAATACATTCAGTAGTTGTTGCGTGAAAGAGTAATAAGCATCTATTCATCCTTCCATCCATACAAACTTTCGCGTTTATAATATTAGTAGGATAGAGGGCGAGTCATTTGCCATCAACCGGGCCAAATTAATACTTCATGGTTGGTACTGAGTAATTCTTGACGAAAATATCCAAAATTCTTTGCCCAACTTGGGAAGCGTACCTTCCTCCTCATGCCAACCGGGTCGATGAGATACCCTTTGAAAAAGTAGTCCTCCAATCAAATTTAAATTCAAACCTTCAAAATAACAAAAAAATAAGGGAATTATCCTCACAGACGTACATTAAATTCCTTAAGGCATAAATAAACTTCGTACCACGCGACAATATTTTGCGAGTAACATTAAAATTTATCACTTGTGCAAGAGTTTACGCGAAAGCTGGGTGATAAAATAAAATGACAGTTGTTTAGTATGGTCCCGGGAATATTGTTGGTACATACTAAGGTAGGAATTGAAAGGTATGGGGCGCTAGAGAATTGTTTTATTTATGTCAGTAAATGGCTTTTAGATTGGTGTGCACGTGGTAGGGGTAAGAGGGACAGGAGGCCCTAGTTCTAACGTAAATACGTTTCGACATTATGTTTTTTTTTTATAGTTTCAAGAATTTATCATATCTCTGGTTGAGACTGTTTGTGATAAATGCAAATAATTTGACTAAAATGCTATGGGATAATTGTATTTTCGATTACAATCGACGTTTTTGCGCTACAATTATACCTCTCGCTCCTGCTTCTCCTCAGATGTTCGTTTTATGATATTTTTCGTTTATGTGCTTCCGAAAAAGGTTGTCAGTATTATGCTTGCAGGCATTTGAAAAACCATTGTCAAACTTGACATTTAAATAAATGGAAAAAAATTGGAGTAAAGAACAACGATATTGTATTAGATGAGCCCAAAATCAGAGGGCGGGTAGTTCTTCTGATTAAGTGTTCGAGATACCCGTTTATTTTTATGTTAAATGACTTAAAAATGTCGTTCTTCTCGAAACAGAAGATTTTTTAATCTAATTAAAACAAAATACGATTAGGATATCATTTTTCATAGATAATTATGGTATCATTTTGTTTTAAATATCACATTTAAATACAACTTTACTATCAAGTGTATCAAAACACTAAAACCCGTTGTGTCTCATTCTCCTATCTAATCTATAATTCCTAAAATTCTAATTAATTCCATTGTCTCTAGCTAAAATTAACCCAGTCACGTAATATCCCCAGCTAGAATAATCCATTTCTAAATTCGAAATTCAATTTGCCACACCTGTACTCGATTAACAGTCCAATATCGAATTTACAACTAATTTCGTCGCTTCGTTCGATAACGTTAACTTCTACGTTTACGTTCAGAATCTGGCTCCCGTGTGAGTTTGATTGCACACGGAATCACTTCTCCTGGCGGTAAACTCGATTGTTACGAGCTATTTCTAGAATAATCCTGCGGTTTGCGTTTGGATTTGGAATATAAAATCTGACGTTGAAAGGTTGAAACAGCCAGTACGAAATTCGATGGGATATCTGGCACTTTCATAGAGATTGCTAGAAAAAAAACAGATCTCAAATATTAGACAATATTTTATACATTGAGAGAATACGTATTGCCGTACATAGGCTATTTTTTAAAATTCCTTCGAAGTTTCGGGCAATAAAGAATGGAACATAGAGTTTATTTATTTTTGTAAATGGCATCTCGCAGTTCAACTTTTAAGTTTTTAATATTTCATCACAATTAAATACTATACACGTTCCTACTTCATGTAAATAAAAGTGTTATATGAACCTAACTCTTACATTTGTAGACACTCGTAAATCCTCAACAAACACCATTACAGAAATTGTTCGTAGCACCATGGCCATACGTTTTATGTGCACAAGTACATAAACGATACATAAGTTAAGATTTTACTGTCGAACACAACATAAAGGGGTTGGCATAGGCTTTATGCCGCCAGGATTAGGTTGGGCCAGCAGTAAACATGGTCAGGGCGGCTTTTATATCCCGTTGCAAATAATAGCACATAAAACTTGTGTGAAAAACACTAGTTACGGACTCTAGAGATGAACGGGCCGGTGAGTAGCGTCGGCAAAATTATGAAAAACAATTCGCCAATAATCACACACTCCGAGAAAAATGTTCCCTTTCCAAAAAAAAAAACGCTTTGGTTATTGACATGTGTAAAGAAAGGGAGATAGCATAGCATTTATATATCGTCGTAAGCTTTATTTATAAAAATGAGTGGTGTTTTTTGTCCTACTATCATGGTTCATGACATACACCATGGTGACAGATGCACAGCGGAGTCTTAGTTTTATCCTTTGGGGACGGTACCCAAAAAATATTCACTGTATTCACTGTAGCACTGTGTTCCCTTTCTGAGTTAAACCCCCAGGTAATCTACTATAATAGTATAATGTATCTACACAAATCAATTTTATTCTATTCTAAAGTTAGATAGAAAAGCTAGAAAAAAAAACACTACAAATAAAATCCAACGGAATTACCCGTAACTTATTTTCCTGTCTCTACGATAATTCCTAATTCGGACTAAGCAATAGGATGAAGCAGCTCTTACATAGAATGTCAGGAAAGATTTAGTGGCCACTGTGTATTGGGATGCGTGGTATAAAACTAATTCACTTTGTTTTTATGGCGAAAATAATAATATAGTTTATAGGTATTATAAGTTAGGTACATGTGGTGAAGGTTAACTATAGAGTTTAATGCTGTCTCGCTTTTTTAACCGACTTACAAAAAAAAACAATACAGAAAATAAATTTACTTCCGGAAGTCGGTGGCTTTCTGGAAGTCAATTTATTTTCTGCCTTTATAGTGTTTTTAAGATGGAAACATATTGAGATGGATTCCAGTTTTACATATGTCGATAATTTTTTTAAAATTAATTTGTTAATATTGTTAACAAAGCTTTGAAATACGTTTTTTTTATATATTATTAATTAATTTTATCATGTTTCATTGGGTAACTGCCACTGATTATCTTTTATTGTTATTTTTCTGTTTTCATTATTTCCAATTTTAGCTATAATTGAATTTATTGGGGCGGGGCGTTTTAATATGTAAGTTAGCTTATTTTTGTAATACATTGATTATGTTCTAATAAGTTAGAGTTACTAATCCGCCATCATCATTGGCGTCATCGATATATCCTGTTTTATCTGAATTAAATTGGACTGACAGCGAGTCTACTTATTCTATTTGTCCTAACTTAAACTTTATATTCTGTTTTTGTGTAATTCACTACACACAGGCACATCATAAAATGCATGTAGTGCTAAGACTTATCGATTGAAACTGTTTCTTATACTGTACTCATTGTTGGAGAGCCAATTAATTAAAATAACTTTATGACTTTACAACGAAAGAAAGAAAAAGATAGGTAGGTACTTAATCACTTGCCATGAACTCCATTAGTTCTCCAAAACAAGATACTTTATACTTCATAAAACATTTACGAATTAATCGTGGAACCATTCTTCTGCCGTAATGGCGAAGTCAAGCTATAACGTTCATCGTAAAACTGCCGCCCTTCACTATCATGAAAATTATATTAAGCTGGATATTGTTTTGTCTCATTGAGGGAGGCGAAGATGAAAGAAAAGATGGATGGATTGTGTAAGGAATGGTATGAAGGAGAAAAGAGTAAATGATGCCGTGACTTCTTCCATTCTCCCGTCAGAACAGGGGAGAATGGAAGAAGTGACCGTGTTGCGCCGACCCTAAATAAAATGGGACAAAAGCAAATGATAATGGTGATAATACTGTCTTGGTGTAATATTGACTTAAGGGCTCTTATTATGCTGTCGTCGTTGTCGGGCGCCGCGAGCCTGTGGACGGTGAGCTACCCATTGCTTACCATCCGTCACCGACCGTCTAACGGCCGATCTCAATAATCTACCGAGAGTTAAACTCGGTTAGCTACCAGAGTTTAACTGTTACTTCTGATCTACCAATAACTGCCGTCTCAATAACGAAATTTCCGTAACGATATCTAAAGTTAAAGACAGATCGGTCCTTTCCCTCACAAAAAATGTGTTACGTTTTGTTTCTCCTGAAAAGTATTCTTTTTGCTTATACGATTTTAGCTTCAGTAAAAATGTACTTTAAAAAAACCTGCTTTTATAATTTATACGAAAACGGTATTTCTTTTATAATGAAATAATGATGAAATGCTTTCTAACATGATGCAATAAAACGCATTTTTGACATTTGCCAGCAAACAACGCGACGCTATCGATATCGCGCTGTCAAACAAACTCCCGCGCTCTGTGCTCCCGCGCTCGCTCGCAACTGTTAAAATTTTACTTATTTTTATAAAGTACTTACCTAGTGTGCAACAATTCTATAAAATGGCTGAACAACAAAATGTAAGTATTGCCTGCGTACCCATTGATTATATTTTGTTGAACTTTCTTTATTTTGAACCAGATAAACAAAAAGATTCGCGTGCCACCAATTCGCGCCTAAAATATAATTTACTTTCAGATTAAGGCTAAGCCGCTTGTAAAAGACAGCATAATTCTTCTTCTCGGCATGATAAATAAACATCCAGTGATAACCACCAAAGCGACGAACGCAACAAATAAAAAACTGAAAGAAGAAGCATGGAAGTCTATTGCACAGGAGTTCAGTGCTGTTACGGGAGATATGCGGCGTCCTGAGCAAATTCGACTTAAGTGGGAGAATTTAAAGAAGTCTGCAAGGAAGCGTAGTGCTTTCATAAGACAAAATAACCTTAAGGTCAGTATTTAAGAAGTTTATAATATTACTAGTTTTCGCTCGCGGTTTCACCCGCGTGGTTCCCGTTCCCATGGGATTTTTAAGATAAAAACTATCCTACGTCCATCTCCAGGGTCCCGACTATCTCTATACCAAAATTCATGAAAATTGATTTTGCCATTTAGGCTTGAAGTCATAGCAAACAAACTCACTTTTTCTTTTATAGTATTATATTGGTAAGGATTAATATTATAGTCATACATTTTATTGTAGTTGCTCTAAACTTTGTTTTTAATTTACAGACTGGAGGAGGAAAGTCTTATAAACCTCCTGATGAAGTTTTGGACCAAGTAGCATCAATTTTAGGTGCAACATGCAATGGCTTACCTGCAGAGTTTGGTGGTGATGCAAATGAAGCTATTGCTAGTAAAGCCTCTGAAGCAATTGTAGAAATTTTTGACTTCCAACCATTGCCAGAAGTAGCTCAGGGCAGTACTGTTTTACTAATGGGTGGTGATTGTGGTGGTAATGGTCGTGGTGATTGTGGTGATAATGGTGGTGGTAGTGGTGTTAGTTACACACCAAAAAACTATATTTTTAACACTCCAAAAAGTGCCAGTAAGTTACATATATTTTTAACTTGTCGCTAAAATTTATTTACATAGTTCAGTGATGGGTTACCGTTTTGAGACAAATATTATTTACAGTGCTAGTTAAAGGTTGCAAGGTGTAAAAAATATTATTAATTAAGGATTCATTAGTATAAGCAGTGGGTGAAGGAATTTTGTGCAAATACTGTTTAAATTTTTATTATTTGACGGGCCTGTTGGTCTAGTGGTTTACTAACCACTAGACCAACAGGCCCGTCAAAGCTAGCGTCAGGGCTACTGCCCTGACTGCTGAGCCGGAGGTTGTGGGTTCGATTCCCACCCAGGACAAACTTTGTGTGATGATCATGATTGTTTGTTCTGTGTCTAGGTGTGGTTTATCTATAATGTGTGTATTTATAAATTATATAAGTATGTATATCAGTTGTCTGGTTACCATAACACAAGCTCTGCTTAGCTTGGGATCAGATAGCCGTGTGTGAGTTGTCCCAAGATATATAAATTAAATAAAACTCTTTTTTTTTACAGTGAATAAACGGAGAAAGCTCTCTGAAGAAGTACAGAGAGCTCAAAGAGACAAAGATCTGGGGTTGGCAGCTTATTTTCAAGCTAAGGCACAAAAAGTGAAATTAGAAAATAAAAAGATAGAATTAGAAAATATAAAATTAGAATTAGAAATAAAATTAATGAAACAGAACTGTAAGGAATAGTTTAAGTTTACAATATTTACAGGGTTATTTGTAAAACACCGGCACCTTCTCAGGAGCATGTTACCAGCATCATAATCAACAACTTTTGTTCTATGACATTTAAACATTTATCATATTTTAGTTCATCAGATTTTCATACAAAAATAAAAATATTTAAATTGAACGCTCTAAATGTTACGAAATCTATGCGAATCAAACGTACCTACGGGGACAGTGCGCGGCAGGTGTAGGTATGTAGGTACAACAAACGGACGGAGTTGAAATGTGTTAGATAGGACAACGAAATCTTGATGATTTGTTTTTGGTAAATGTATAACAATTTGTAAAAAATCATAGAACAAAAGTTGTTGTTTATGACGATAGTAATACAGTCCTGCGAGGTTGTCAGTGTTTTACAAATAACCCTGTATAATTAAAATTTATAAGTTAATCTTTACATGTTTTGATTAGTTATTAAGTTTTGTCATATTGTGTATAGTTAAGGGGTGTGTTATTGTGTAATGTGTTGTTTATTTAAAAATATTGTGTCAGTATATAGATAAGTTAGTCTTGATTTATTACATGTATTAAATAATTATTAAGTTTTGAAATATTGTAGTTAAGGGTTGTGTTATTGTGTAATGTGTTGTTTAATTAAAAATATTGTGTCAATATATATTAATTAGTTATTAAGTTTTGCCATATTGTGTATAGTTAAGGGATGTGTTATTGTGTAATGTGTTGTTTAATTAAAAATATTGTGTTAGTATATTTATAAGTTAGTCTTGATTTATTACATGTTTTAAGTAGTTATTAAGTTTTGTCATATTGTGTATAGTTAAGGGGTGTGTTATTGTGTTGTTTAATTAAAAAATATTGTGTCAGTATATTCTCTTTGTTTTTCTTTATTATATTTCATCAGAAAGGTAATGATTAAGAAGTAAAAATCAAACATTTGAATATTTTTTATCATTTAAATATAATCAAAATTAATTACATTTTTTTACAATATTCCTTTGTTGAATGTAGCCCCAAATTTGTGTAGATATCTGAAAAAAAAATTATAACCTTGATCATTTTCATATTATTTTCTAAAATCATAAGACTGACATCAAGTTGTATGATTAGGTACACACCAACTAAAATAATTATCTATTAGATGTTGTCTAACTAGATGATGTTGGTGACCCACTCCTTCAACTAGGGGAATATCAGCTTGCTCAAGCGGTATTTCAACTTCAGGTTCCACATCACTTATATTATTCCACCTGCAAATGTTGTGTAACACAGATGTGGCAATAATAACTGCTTGTGTTGTTTGTAATGCGAGACGAATTTTTAACGAAAGCACTGGAAAGCGTCTTTTCCATACTCCAAAGCACCTGAAAAAAATATTGAATTACTAACAATATTTAAGTTACACAACTGTTCCTACTGAACACCACATATGTATATATTCATATAAAAACAAATAGGCAAGTGATCAATGATAAATAATAGGTAAGTATTAACCTTTCTATGGTGTTCCTGGTCTTAATATGTGATTCATTGTAGCGAATTTCTGCAAGAGATACCGGGTTGAGCAATGGCGTCAATAGGTATGAATTACAAGGATATGCACTGTCACCAATGAGCCATCTATTTTCAATGATCCCTTCTTCACATTGCACTGAAAATAATTATAAGAATGTTATTTTATGTAGGTGATGTTATCACATAAGTATGCATGAAAAGTTTAATAAATACTTAATAGAACATATTATGCATAATACTCACTTTTAATAATGGAATTGTTAAATATAGTAGCATCATGAGCAGACCCTGGCCACCGAGCAACTACATTCATAAATAGCAAGTCTGCATTACAGACTCCTTGAACATTCATTGAAAATATTCCTTTCCTATTCCTGTACTCTTCTCCTATATTAGAACCTAAAAATAAAAATCTCATATTTATTAATTAAGATCTTTTACCTGAAGCATTTTAACAGTAAAAATGACAACTCACTGGGTGATTGTATGGGTATATGTGTACAGTCAATTGCCCCAAGTACTTTGGGGAATCCTGCAATGGCATGGAAGGCATGCTGTGTGTTTTCCAAAACTTTAACATATTCAGGATACAGTCCAGCTATTGCACGAGATACATCAGACACAATTCTGCTAGCTGTTGCTTTAGAAACTCCAACGAAGTCGGCAACAGATACAAGCATTGTGCCTAATGCATAAAATCTAAGAGTGAGCAACAACTGGTGTAGTGGAGATACACCATAGTTCCTGAAATAAAATATTTAATTAGTTGTAGTCATAAATTAATAAAAATATCTCATGTTTAGCTAATAGCTACACTAACTAGGTTGGTTCATTACTTGTGATGGTTCTATTTGATAACTTTAGGTTATGTACTAGAAATAATTTACTCACCGGGAGGATTTCACTCTCAAATTTGGTAAAATTTTCATTAATAACTCATTTACACTATTTTTATTTAATCTAAATCTAAATGTAAATTCCGAGTCAGAAAATTCACTTTCATAGTTAATGCGATTGTACACTCTGCATTCACTAGATACTGTAGCTGTCGCAGAATCAAATACACCGGCTTCATACATCTCATTATCACTTTCATCACTGAACAAATCCATTTTATTATAAAATAAGTCGTAATTATTATTTATACCGCTAGCAAATCGCCCGATTTCGGGAGTTAGCAAATTTCTGACTGACTGTTACGAAAACAAACTAATGTTAACTGTCAAAATGTTATTGAAACGCTCTACATTTTTTTTCTATGGATCTACTTAACTATGGTAAGCAGTAAGCCCTCCCAAATGTACATCAAAGTAAAGGTAGATATTCCAATCTATCTTTAGTTTATTGGAACGCACAAATGTGCTTGTAGCTACTAAAGATTGGTAATGTAACAGATGGTTAAAGGTAAGTACGTTATTGAGATCGGCCGTATATCGGAGTGAAAAAAGACAAAAATCAATTTTATTTTGATAAAGTTTTTTTCGCAAACAAATATGGCCACACATTCGAATATTTTGGCATAAATTTTTCGATCCATTTCATTTCCAACCCAAAACACTTTTTTTTTTAATTGAGACAGTAACACAACAATAGAAGTTGTTTTGAACATATCCAATTCCGGGAGTCCAGATACGATCCTTCAAAGTCCCCAATGTGGGTGTCATCTGAAATATAATATATTGCTTTGGACCGGTCCTTCCCTAAGGATGGACTGTTAATTACCAAGTACAAGTCGCATATCCCGGGGTTCCTTTGAATGTTTTGTATTTATATTAAAATGTTGGCTGTATTTAGGTTAGCGATGTAAATTTTTCGTAAACTTGTTCAGGGACAATTTTCTTTAATGTTAATTATGCTTAGATACTTAAACATCACGTGTGTACTTATTCAATTGATTTAAATAATTTTGTTTTGTCTGGAGGGCTTTTAATATTTTATTTTGTTTTGTATTTCTTTTAGCAAAAAGTATCAACTACACCTAACTTTTACAATATAAATTTCAAAAGAAAATAATAATTAAAAAGAAAAGGCAATGTTCCGAATGACTTCACCTTCACAACGACTTAAGTAACTGGCTGAAAATAACTAAGTTACTCGCGAATGTGCCCCAATCTTATTTTTTTTATTTCTTTTTATAACGGTGACTTTTAAAAGATGTTGTTCCACGCTTGAACTTGGAACTGCCGCTAGGGATGTTTGACGTCATTCCGTTTCGAAAATTAAATTTAAATCCCCTAACGTTTTTTCCCGCCCTCCGAATTATTGCTAGCCGTAAGGACTTTTCCTGTGTATTGTTTAATTTTGTAGGGGTCAACATGACCTTTATTATGATAAAGTGGTCTCATCTACTGGGTACCGACCTTATGTAAATATTTATAATTTATCCTACATTTTTGTTTCTTTTTGTTAATAATGTATGTACGTGGTGATTTTTATTGCATAGTGTCACTGTGCTTCAAATCTAATTATTTAAAAAGTCTTGCTAACTATTGTTTTCCCATTGAGATGATTTTTTAGAAGTTATGGGATTAAAATTCCTACGCCTGTAAAAATACGAAAAAAATTATATCAACTTTCTTTCAGTATCTTAACATTATTTATTTTTGTAGCATAAAAGCCGAAGTCACTGCTTACGGAGCCATAACTGAAAAAGGTAAGGAGCAAAGGCCACAAGGGGCAGCTCGGAGGCACTTGTCAAAGCTCGTAATATTTTATTAGATAACCAAATAAACCTCCAGTTTGGAGTTTGCAATTTTTGCCCCCGAGATGTCTTGGATATTTGCATTAAGGTAAGAAAAATTTGGATTTTTTGTTCAAGAAAGCAGCTGTGTGAATAATGTTTGCAAAAAGAAAATCTTTTTTTGGTTTGATAGATACACACTAAAATACCCTCAGTCCGGTGATTGAAAAAATTAACAAACCAGATTTTGGAGTAATGTTACCAGCAATTGAATGATTAATTATTTGTTAGGACTATCGTAACTCCTACAGAAATCTGAGTCATAAAGATGGGGTTACACTTACCCATTTAATATAATGCATTACTTCGTATACGCACACCTATTAATATTCATAATATAATTTAACGTACCGAGGTTAATTTCACCTAAATATGTAAATTATCATGAGCCGACCACCGTTAATTTCGAGATGTCAGTTTGTAAATAATTCCGTCTCACTCCCTCCTGTTTTTACAAATGGAAGAGTGAAAGAGATGGATGATGCGTGTATTATGAATAAGGTGGCAGGGAAAATTTTAACGGCGCCTATGAGGGTTGTGAATGCTGAAATAACTTTCAAATATTGTCGCTAGGTGGACGGAAAGTTTAGTTCCTGAGGGAGGCTGTTTGCCGGGTCGCGCGTCTCTCTGTTTATAAATGAAAAGCATGTCATTTTACAACAACGTGCAGTGTGTGTTACCCCTTAGCTGAACCCTCGCCACAGTCTACACACACCTCATTCATCCACTTTACGTACTGGATTTTCGGACAGCTTTTTTGAAAACAATATTTTTAATCTGTGACTGGTCGCGACTTTTGAGTTGGCGTATACTGTACACGCGTTTCTGTACATGTTATGTCATTTTGGAACAACAAAGTTAGGGATATTATTATAATGTTCGAATGTGTCCGGAGTTAGGACAACTTTGGTCCTGTGTTTTCCCTTAAATAGAGACCCCCTTCCATTAGTAGGGGGTCATCGGACTGCTGAAGGGAAAGTTTTGGTACTAAATGTAAAATAGCGCACTAACAATGTAGTCTATGTTTTAGAATAAAGTATGAGTCGAGGGAGCTGTTTAGGTAAAGTAAACTATTAGTTACCAAGTAGCGCTAGTTACAACAATAAAGTTAAATAAATTGTTCTTTGTAAATGCGGAACTGGCTATTTAATAAATCTTATCAGCTTTTTGGCTAAACATAAACATTGGGAGGTAGCTGTCACATCAGACGGCTGTGATACGTCTCCAAACTTTTTGCTCTCGATTATGACAGTTATCACACGGTGTTTTCCTTTTTGTTTTAATAATGCATTATCTACATTTAAATACTAGTATTTTGTAAACATAACCGGCACATTTGTAATCCATGGTGGGCTAGAGAAAGATGTACTTAAGAGTACATATATATAATAAGCAAAGAGTCTGTTGCCATCAAATTAACACGACTCTAGACTCCGTGGCTCCTATTGAGAAATTTCTGATTGAATAACCTAATAAAACTTTGATCTAACTGGGAATTGAACAGAACCTAACAAAGCCGTTTCCGACCATTAGACTAAGGCAGCCAGTTTATTTTGTGTTCATATACCTAACAAAAGAATATTCTTTTCACGCAAAACACATTTTAGCCCCTCTACAGAAACGAGACGAAAAATCTCCAGACCCATCTTAACATTAACACAATCTATCAAAAAGCAAAACAATGGAAAACTTCAGGGAACCGATAAACAAGACAAAAAGCAGTTAATCCGACAAATTGCTATTCGCGAGCGAGTAAAGCGTAATTAAAAATTCAATTCCGGAAAAAAAACGCGCGAAAAAAAAATCGGGAGAGGAATCCGCGTCATCAATCTGAAGAATTATTTCATTTGCGTATTAAAATTCTCATTTTGTCCGGTCGTGAATTATTTCGCGTCGTGTTAATTACTACGGTGGGTTACTGTACCCTGAGGGTTAGATGACGGATTCCGTAGTATTGGGGTTAACGTACTATTGTAGGTTAAAAAAATACAATAGCTTTCTTTCATGTGTTTGTTAAAATCGATGAAGCTGACTTGGGGATCCCCAATTCAGCTCATATATTTCTTTGCCTTTTCGAAATACGTATAAAAAAGACTGTCTGTCTGTCTGTCAAGACTCTTTATCTCGGGAACGCATGGAAATATCGAGTTGAAATTAAAAGTCAAGACAAAAAAATAAATAAAAAAGAAAATCAAACTGAAGTCTGTGATCCCTTGGAGCTGTAAATCAACTCTCTGATTTGGCTTGAGTTTGTAGATCTGTGGCAGTCGTACCATGGGTTACCTGACCTGACTATATTACCTGACCGGTACTAACTGGGTTCTGAAAGTCAGATAGGCTGTTGCTCAATGTAAAATATACTATATTTAGCTGCATCCGGTTAGACTGGAAATCGCTCAAATGTAGTTTGGAAACGGTTAGGCAGATGATTTTGTGTTTTTACATTTGCAAGAAATTTAAAATTACTAAAAATAAAATTTAATTTTAAAAATATTTTAAGTACTAAATTTATATACACAGTAATGCGTATTTTTGTAGCCTGCACTCTCCCACCACTGGGCAAAGGTCTCCCACCACTGGGAAAAAGCCTTTCACCACTTACGAATCAGAGCGTCATCCTTGCCCAAATTCGATCCTTATGTAAGCGGTACGCTGTTGTTGCGGGTTGTTCGAAAGAGATACCGCGGCCCCGGAACGTAAAGGGCAATAGAAGGAACATGGATGGGTTTTAGTCAGTACAAGTCTGACATCAAATCCCCGCTCCGTCCAGTGCGACGGAAGTTATTTGATCAAAATAAAAAAAAATCAAAAGTCATTTATTCAAATTAGGCTGATAATCAGCACTTTTTGAACGTCAGATTACAAGAGACAGTCCCACAAAAACGCCCTGCCCTTCGCCACTTCCTAGTGTTTTAGCTGGGAAGAAGAAGTGGCGGAACAAACTCCCCAGCAACACATCTGTCTGTCAGGTTAGAAGAACCAGATTTTATACAATTCCGATTATCACAAGAAATTATAGAGAAAAAAAATAAGAAATAATTCATTCATTGTCACTTGTCAGCTAGCAAACACCAATTATATATGAAAATAAAAAAATAAAATACCAAGTCTAAATAATAAATTCACCAGTCTAACGGGTGTGCCCGCTTACATGTGCAGTGAAGAAGTATCAGGTGATAAACTAGGACCATAGTGCAAAAGAAATAAGCTAAGCATAAAAATGATTTACCAATAACAGTAACAATATATATATATATATATTCAGTCAATGCTCGAGGTCACTAGTTAACCACATGTCAATAAATAAAAACACACAAAATGAAACAAGTAAATAAAGAAAAAAAAGAAAAAATATAAAATTACATGACGAAGACATGTAACATATCAATAAGCTAATTTGGCGAAAGAACATGAAGAGAAAAAAGTAGTAATAATAATCGTCTTGAGTTCAACACAGTGACCAACTATGCTTATCGTCTAAATAGTCGTTAATTGAATAGTATGCTTTTAAACAAAGGTTAGATTTTACTTTAGCTTTAAATGCATTAAATGGCAAATCTAGCAAAGAAGAAGGAAGCTTGTTATAAAAAGTTATACCAAGCCCTACAAAAGAATTATGAACTTTATGCCGGTGGAATCGAGCACGTAGTTTATAATGATTTCCCACCCAAAAAAAAGCGGTACGCTGTAAGCATATATTTAATATTTTAAAAACATTCAAATAAATACTGGATTATTAACCTAACCACATACGCAAAGCTATCGATTGTCTAAATAAACAATGCCATCTAATGACTCTGCGGTGTAATCGAATCGGCTAGGCCTGCCAGACGATTGGATCAAGAAAAACGAAAGATACAGAAGCTCCATACAGTGAATGAAAACAAATAAACGCACATATACAAGCGTACGGGCGTAATTCTCACGTTTGGGTCATAAGCTTCAGTTTGTACCTTCGCTCGCGTCTCTGTATCTTGTGCCAACTTCCTTCATTTGTTTTTTTCCATTCGCTTACACTTCAACAAACCTATCTCTGTAGACGGGAAAATACAGAACTAAAATAAATGTAACAAGTTAGACATATTGTTGCCTTTCTTCTTGACAAGCAGCGCTACCTTGAACTACAACTTAATTTGGTAATACTGTACACTCAACTCGTGGTCAAAAACTCAAGTAGCCTATCACAAGTACACTTGCACTCGCTGTATCTCATCGGTCTCTATGTGTGCGTGTGTTTTCGCTAGTTGCAATGAGTAGACCTTTTGCATATTTTTTTTTATTCTGTATCTATGGGTTGGTATCCACTGCCCATTATTAGTGGACAAACGGACAGATTGACGTCACCTATGTATAATGTAGAATAGGGTCTAGACAAGGTTTTAGTTGTATGTATTTATTGCTTGATTAAAATACGATTTATGTATATTTAAGTGAGTTTTGAAAGTGATTTTGGGTGTCTTCGTTAATGTTTAATGAATATGATGGAATTGCGTTTAAGCTTTATTAATATAAATTAGTTAGATTAGATCTATACCATACTAAATAAATCTATAAATTTAAATAAAAGTCATACAATCGTAAATTGAGTTTTTTGTATTATTTGTTCACCCAGAGCGGGTGAAGTTATTTCATTGATGATTTCTTATCCGTCAAAAAAAAAATGCGAAAAAGTGTGTTGTTTCGTTTTTTTTTTCAGGTCAATCAATTTTGAAATCACACTTTAAATACATAGCACATCTTATAGAATAAGTTACAAAGACCTTGTTCTAGATTTAATGAGTATGTTAGACTATAGTGCCACTCTTTTTTATCTATGGTGTTTATAATAATAAAAGACAACTTATTGTCACGCATTCAGTGTTTTACTTAAACTTCTCCATAAAGGGGGAAAGCAGAAACCTGCTTCGACTTCCTTCCTTCCTTCGCTTCGTTCACGTTCATGAATCTGGTCATACAAGCAAGTCAGTTTTGACCTTAATGGTGAGGTTGTGGTGGTTAACCACAGATAACAATATTAAAAAAAAACTATCATAATTTATAAACTAAAATTATCCCAACTAAGCTCATTAATAACCCACATTAAACACACTCAGCATAAGGTATGGAGGTGTGAATGTGCGAATTAGCAGCGCGTGACGTCACGGCGCAGTGATTAGTGGCACGTGACATCCCTACGTAATGGTCTGCGGTTACTGGAGGCCTCTACTGACTGGGCTGAGAAGAGTTTTAGACAATTTTCAGTTCAACATTCCCATATTCACGGAAAAGAAATTTTAATGTTAGCTGAACTACTGAACCAATTTTTGTAAGTGGCTCTTAAGCTTTCTGGAAATACATATCTCGGCGCGTAGCAAATCGGCTACGAAGTTGTAGCTGGCGTAGCCGCGTAGCTGACAACGATCGTAGCAATAAAACGTGCGTTTTTACAGGTTGTTTTTTTTTGCCTTGACACTTGATTTTAACTTCAACTTGGTGCAAGTGAAATACTAGTATTCAGCTGCATCTGATAAAATAATGAAACTCTTTTTTTATTTTAATCATTGAAATACCTTCACACAAATTAGAAGTCATGGAATTGATTATTTTCAAAGATTGTGTTTTCCTTAGTAATATTATAAAAGCGAAAGTGAGTTCGTTTGTTACGTCTTCGCCTAAATGGCACAACCGTTTTTGATGAATTTTGGTACAGAGATAGTTGGGACCCTGGAAACGGAAAAAGGCATTTTTAAAGTGAAATATGAGGGAGAAAGAAAAGGGAAAACTAAGCTTTGCTATTAAAACAAATAAGACGCTAGGGCGAAACTACAGGTAGCGGGTACCTGAAAATCAGGAAAAGGAAAATCCGTAAGGTAACACCCCAGGAAAAGCTAGTTTATTATAAATGATTATGAAATAGAATGATTGTTTTTGTAATTACACGGAATTCATGTACCATTTTATTTAAATGAAAACCGACGTAATCTTATGTACTATCCGCCTTTTAAAACACCTAAGCTCATTATAGTTTGCCCACAACTACCGCCACACGACATGGCGCCTCCTAATCGTCACGCGTCAATGAGGCACGTTTGACGCACCTAATTGGACAATGTTACACCGAACGTTAGCGCTAACTCGATTATTGTTGACGCGTGTTGCCGTTTGTAGGCTTTAATATAGGTTTAAGTTCGTTTTGAAGGGTATCTAATATCTGCTAGGGTTTGGGGTTGGGCGAAAGAGATACCGCGGCCCCGGAACATAAAGGACAATAGAAGGAACATGGGTGGGTTTAAGTCAGTACTAGTCTGACACTCTCCCCGCTCCTCCCAGAGCAGGGGAAGTTATTTAATGATTTCCCATCCGCTAGAAAAAAGAGTTCCTAATATATAAAATTCTTGTGTTACATGTTCGTTCCCATACTTCTCCGAAACGGCTCGACCGATTATTATGATTTTTTTAAGCATATTCAGTAGGTCTGAGGATTGGCTATTATCGATCTTTCAAACTCCTAAGTGGTAAGGGGGACCTGAGTAGCGGGTGAAACCGCTGAGCACAGTTAGTTTTTATATTTGTTTAGCACGTTTTTTTTTTAACTTCACTTGTTACTAACTAAGAAACTACTTATGTAGTAAAATCTTCGTGGTTTCATTTGGCCAACGTCCCGGTTTTGGATTGAGCTGAAATTTTACTAATATTATAAACGCGAATGTTTGTATGGATGTTTGTTACTTTTCCACGCAAAAACTACTGAATGGATTTTAATGAAACTTTACAATAATATTGCATTATACATCATTATAACACATAGGCTATATGCATAAAGATATATTGTATGTTCTTTCACCACGCGAGTGAAACCGCGGGTCGCAGTTAGCTTTACATATTTGTTTAGTATGGATCACAAAGCTAAATAACGGAGTTGCCTTCCCATTCTTCCATTCCAGAGCGTTTTAAGCGGAATGGGGAACTACGGTACCTACTTTCACATGTTATTATGCCTTATAACTGGGATTGTAGCTTTATCTTTTTGTTTTTTTGACAAAAGTGCTTGTAACGGTCTAATTCAGATAACTGTTTTCAGTTAATTTTTGAGAAAAAGAACTATATCTGAAATCCAATAAAAATAGTACTAAAAAAAACCTTACTTTATCTACGTACGAGCAGCAACCTCCTCAAATGTAATTCTTAGATTTAGTTTAAAGATTAAATTTTAACTGTTTTTTTTTCGTATAAAATAAGTGTTTTAAACCGTGTTATTTATTGGTAATTTATTGGTTTTATTTTATTATTATTTATTGGTAATGTTAAGATTTGTTTTTCCGACAATGTCGTATTTTTCAAATTAAAAATATCAGCAATAAAAGATATTATACACTGATACATACATGATACACTGAACAAAAATAAATAAAATATTGAAGTTCCTTGTGAGACTACATATTACAACTTTACATATTATAACTTTGCAACCTACTCATGTAAGGTAATGAGAAAACCACTTTGTTTCGAATTAAAAGCCCACGCTTCCATTTTGCTTTATAAAGTTAAGTGGGTATCGAAATCACCACGATTCCAATTCTAGTCCTTTAAAATTACCAAAGTTGAAACTAATAAAATATTAAATAGGTACGTTCGAATAGAAACTTCCTAGAATATTAAGTGTAACACACATAATCGCGGCGTATCGCCTCATTGCACGGTCACAATGTGCGGCGCGCCTGCTCAATTCCCAGCCGTCGTAACGTCTAATTCCCGTCTACTTACACACATCAGCGTTTCCGATATCGTGTTGTACCCCCTTTATGCACAGAGTAAGAAAAGAACGAATGCCAAAAAATTGTATTTAAAATATGGAATCATTCTGGCATAACAGGTGTTTCTTTTTACAATCATTTTATATGTAGGCGTTGCCGCTAATTTGTTGTGTTTTATCAGTTTTGGACGACTGCTTATATAAACAAGGATAATCCCATATACAACTAATGTATAGGCATAGATCGTTAAGAGTATCACATTTACCTGTAGTTTACTAAAATTATGTCCTCTGCAAAGATCTGATGGGCTTTTTTTGTCCAGACCGCATACAAAGAAAAGTAAAATGATGTAGTCTTCCCAATGATGATTTTTTGATAAGTGAAAAAAAATATTATAATGATTATTTGCCTCAGTATTAACTATTATTTAACTTATTACGTGCAAAAGCTTCTATTTTCGCACACTACTCTGTGCATTCCTTTTTCCATTTGCACGGAACCGCACAAATATTGCAAACTAAACGGGAGCCAGCACTATTTACAATTTGGCCGCTTCTCCCCTGGTTATGTCTGTCAGGGCCCATTCCACCCGTCGTTATGTTGTCCATGTTTATATTGCCCAGCCTACCTTCTTTTATTAGATAGCCAAACGCCTTATGGTCGGTTAATGTACCGAATTTGTGTTCAGCTGACCGGTCAGATTTTATGTAGGCAAGGAGTATTCAAATTCAGTTTTGGTAATGGTGTGTTTTCTATGAATTTGATATTGGGTTTTGGGTGATTCTGTGTTATGGTACATCAATTGGAAAGCTACTAAAGTAAATTCGAGATGCTTCCGATGGTTTCTGAAATGGTCAAATAAAGATAGAACGAGTTCAAAATATGGGCAGCTATAGTGTAAAAAAACAGCCCCGGAACATAAAGGGCAAAACAAGTAACATTCGTGGGATTTAGTTAGTAAACGTCTGTTCTGACACTCCCCTCCACTCCGCCCAGAGCGGAGGAAGTTATTTGATAATTCCACCTCCGCAAAAAAAAGGGAAAACACCACACGTGCACATTGACACTGCTTCTTAAAATATAATCTTTTTTTATATTATAAAAATTGGAAAAAAAATGTTTTATTAGGGTAGCCACCCTATATGTAAAAAGTGGGAAGTGATTTTTTTTTAATTTCAACCCTAACGTGTGATATGTTATTGGAAAGGTATTTAACATTAAATAGGGGTTTACTAAAATCATTTTTTGATAATGTCAATAATTTCGGAAATAATCGCTCCAAAAGTAAAAACAATGTCCCCCCCTCCTCTAACTTTTGAACCATAAGTTTAAAAAATATGAAAAAAAATCTGAAAAGTAGAACTTTATAAGGACTTTCTAGAAAAACCATTTTGAACTTGATTGACACAACAGTTTTTGTACAAAAAAGACAAAAAGTTGTTCAAAATAATTTCTGGACTAAGTTTGTAGTATAATCGTATATGCAAGCATTTTTTTTAACTTCGTTTACATATTTTGTTATCCTGAACGTATCTTTTTTCAAACAAAAAAAGAATTATTGAAATCGGTTCTCGCAATCCAAAATTACCACCAAAAACTTCTTGTACGTCTTTGTATTAATTAGTAACCCAATTCCCCGAGAGATGACGCTGTAGGTACTTATTACATTGGATCGGGTATTACCGAATTGTTCGGTTGGTCTCTCCTTGGCATTGGCTGTATCTTATAACTACATAAAACTTCTATTAAGAACATGCTAAGGCAATATAGAATAAAACTAAAATTATTTTTTTAACAAAATTAAAATATTAAGGTAAAAACCAGTTCATTAATGGTTCGATAGATGGCGTTGTGTATTGACGTCATTTTTTTAAAAGTCGACGTTAAGATTTTCCGTGCTTCATGACCTACCGTGGGAAAGTATGTTGCACTTAAATATATTCGTAATTTTATTTATGAGTGCATAATCTAATTAGTCGTCGAGGTTTGAGCGCTCCCCTTTGTGTTCGCGCTAAAAACCGTCACAAGTCGGTCGGAGCGCCTGCCGCGGAGCGTGCAATGCTGCACGCTCCTCCACCTTTAGACTCATAAGTGGGAACACTTATTGTGATGGACGGGAAACTACGGAACCCTACACTGAGCGTGGCCCGACACGCTCTTGGCCGGTTTTTTTTTAGTAAGATGTTGAATTATTTCAGTTAATTCGAAATTATTATATTCCAAATTAATGATACATTAATTTTAGAGTTAGTATGTATGTTAACATAAATAAGTAGCTATGTATGTATCTATGGATCTGCCTCTTTAGTTTAGTGATAGTAAGAGCGTCTGCTTAGCATTAGGGCTTGGGATCGATTCCCGGATTTGTGCCCGTTTTTTTTTATTAACTAGTGAAATGTAGGTGAAACTATAGGTATACACTTTTCTAGTATCGTGGCCGCGTTTACAAACATTTAAACTCACATATACAAACAGCCAGACCCGTAATAACTATCTGTAGGCCATGCAAATACATATTTGTTCCGTCCGGGGATCGAACCCGTAACATGTAAGTATTATATTATACACTTATGTCTAACTCTTTAGGGTTTACAGGCGTGATGTTAAGTAATCTATAAAAAAATACTATTTATATAGCTGTAAAACTATTTAAACCTTATAATCAAACTCCCAAGTATGAAACTTAAATAAACCCAACTTTACCACCCGCTAACAAATACTCGACAATACCCATATCCACATTATGCAGCATCGGAAGAAATTTCTAGACAGACGTACATCGCCTGGAGAGTTCACGCTCTATTATCGGTTCGTAGAGATAGGGTAACTGTCCCCATTGTTGGCACTTACGACAGACGCTGCAGGTTTTAGGTTCCAACTAAGAGCTGTGTGAATAGAATTGTGGATTTTCTGCTCTAGAATCGAAATGTAAATGTTTTAGACGATTGTTATTTTTATTGAGAGAAGTTGTGTTTGGTTGTAGAAATTGGTGACTTGTACACATTGTTTATTGTCGAAAATTATCCTTAAAATAATATCGTTACTTAGAAATGCACGTTACGTAGAAATAGTGTCTTGACTGTTTAAAATACCTAAATAAAATAAACTGCATTTAGATGTTTAATAATAAATACCAATGTAAATAATTTAAGAAATAAAAGTATAAAGTATAGCAGTTTTTACTAACACAACCATTAATCACCATATAAATACTACCAGAAAATTTAACAACCATCCATAAATGTAACCAATAAACGGTATATAGTAAAAGTAAGTGAAAATCGATAATTAATTAATTACGTTTACAGGTAGTTGGCACGCCCGTAGCACCTAGCGTAACTAGCGAGCAACAGCCGATTTCCCATGAGGTCCGCGTTCAACGTTGGGCAAAGATCAGGCGGGGGTTAATGTGTAGAGGCGACGACAAGGGTTATTGTGGTTTAAGGGTGATGTGGTTCCTGCCGGGGTTACAGGTTGTTCGAAAGAAACCGCGGCCCCGGAACGTAAAGAGCAAAAGAAGGAACAGGGGCGGATTTTAGTCAAAACCTGACATTTCCCTCCACTCCGCCCAGAGTGGTGATGTGGTAGGTTCGGAATCGAACATGTAAATCTAGCTAGGAAGAGAACTACGAACTAGGAATACGAGAGACTCGTATAAGTTTTACACCCAGAGAGGACGCAGCTTATAAATATATGAACTGCGTCCTCTCCAGTTGTCACTGGCTGAGTATACTTCAGCTGTTGTAAGCTCAAAATTTTGCAATTTGCGAGGCGCAAAAAAGGAAACTAAGACTGCATTGCATGTTTGGAGGGTCAGAAGATGCGTATGATTTTCTAACTGCAGCAAAAACTTGACAGTATTTTTAATTTCACCTCATTTATATAAATCGTTTTATTGATGCTTGTTGCTTGAAGAGTTAAATGCAACCGTAAGATATTTTCTTATTAACTTTTACTCTGACGTCATCTTTTCCTTCAGTGTTTGCTAAAAGCAGCTCAGTTTTACTTCAAGTCTAATGTGCTTTCTTTCACAATTTTTTTACTCTGCGACCAGCTACCGGCGGCGCACCCGCCATGTTATTTCGCCCATTAAGGCACCTGTCATGTGAGTTTACAATAAGTAAATAAGGACTTGCTGGTGATGGGGACGTTTACCCTAATATTGCGTCACTATTGGTGACAATATTGGCCGTTTTGTTTGCTGAAAAAATTAGTAGCTTCGTTATTGGTAGGGTGAATCTGTCGATGATTGGAAAATTGCTATGGGGTTGACTTTGGCCAAGTATTGTAAGTTGTTTAAATCGATTTTTGTGCGTTGTTTTCATCTCTTCGAATCTACTGCACGTTGTTTAGTTCTCTGTTGCAAAGGTACTGTAGAGGTTGGATACCAATCCGAGCGTAGGCTGGTTTACTATGACGTAAGTAGTAGAAGTAGAAAACTGTCTTCTTAAAACAACCCGGTTTATAGAATAGCGTGAGGCTGAAGTGGTATGTTATAAGTTAAGTCTGCACTTAGATTAGGTAAAATTCTGTTTTTCATTTCCATTTCACAATACGTAGGTCTACAAAGCAAAGAAACACACCAAGAGATTGATGATAAAACCCAACCATGTTCCTTCTTTTGCCCTTTATGTTCCGCGATATCTCTTTCGCAGAACCCGCAGCCCGTGATTTTCACACGTCCATTTTGTTTCTGTTTCTAGTCTTAGTTTTTGAATAAACTGCATTGTGTAGGCACTGAACAGCAATGAGTTGATGATTTGATGCTAGCGTACATTTAGCAAACCATTGCTTCGCTTGCAATATACCGTCTATTTTTAAACCAGGCAAAAATACCCTTCCAAACAATTCACTACGAATAAAAAAACATTCCCAATAAATCTTTATATCAAACATCATTTCAATAAAAAACATTCACGCTTACATTCGTATAAAGGGTTCAAAATAAAAACAATAACGGCTCGGGTTTCCCGACGGACGCATATACACCCCAATAATACTTTTTATCATATTTATTGACTGATAAATGGTAACGCTGTTTCAAGTGCATTTGTATGTTTTTTACTCTGTTAGCTGTTATATTTTGAGAATAATTTTTATGTTTACGGGGTATTTTAAGTTCAATAAGACTTATGAACCGGGTTGTTTTCGAAATTTATTAATACGAAATAACAGAAAAGAAATAAATTTGTTTATAACATCTAGATAAACGATTTTTCTGTTATTATCAACATTTAAAGAATACTGTAATAATTGTAATAGAAAATGTTTCCGACGGCCGTCGGCTCCTGTCATTTTGATCCTTTGCAGTTTGGAAGACAATCTAAAATCGTGAAAATCAGAGCCATTTTGTTTGTTTTCTATAAATAAGTATTTTATAAATACTCTGGTGGTCTGAAATGGCCGCTTCACCAAAATCGAAGCGAAAGTGAGTTTGTTTCGTCTTCACGCCTAAATGGCAAAACCGGTTATGATGAATTTTGGTACAGAGATATTTGGGACCCTAGAGACGGACATAGGCTTTTTTAAAAAAAAAGTGAGAATTGGGGGAAAATGAGGGAAAAAAGGCACCTCTAAGTTTACTTAGTCAAAAGATATGGCCGTTTACGTTGCAAGTTTGTATGGAACTCTCGATGCGCAAGACCGGCTTGCTTATTTGACCGGTTTTCTACATTAATAAACATGTAAAAAACCAGTATCACCAAAAAAGTAATAGTAAACTTAGTAGTAATAATAATAATAAAAAAAAAACCGCTGTCAACTCGTCAACGTCAATCTCGTGCAAAAAAATAATTAATACATACTATATATCTTACATTTAACTCTTAAATAATCAAAAATTGTTCATAGAATATCTCCATTTACAAATATTAATGTTGTCTGGAATTAAGGAATTAATAAAGTGAAATTTTGCAATAACCAATACCTACCTAATGACACCATGGCAGACATACGTCACGTGCGCTGTCAAAATAAAAAATCTGTAAATGCATGATGAGGATGATTACAAGATCAGCGGCTCGCCGTGATGCACGCCTTCCACCTCCGGGCCCGTCGCTCAGCTCCGCCTCGCCGCCGCCGGAACCCAGCCTCGCCGTGAGCGCTGTGACACCGGCCGTGGCAGTTGCGTCGAGCTCGAGCGACGAGTATTTTTCCCCGCCCACGACGCCACCACCTGCTCGTCGACGGGGAGGACGCCGGCCGCCGGACGGTTTTGGACTTCGAGGCCCACCGGCCTTTGATAGGGTCCCAGCTCCCGGCGGAAGTGTGCAGCGCATGCGATGGACTCAATCCATCAATGAAAACGTCATGCGCTCATACTATGGGGCTACAGAGGGGGGAAACAACCTGACTGCGTACCGGGTTCGGATGCTCTCTCTGTTTCAGGTGCTTGAGCCAGCTGTCAACGTATCGGCACAACGACTATCGGATCAGGTGCGGGTAATCCAGCGTAATCGTATGTTGGATGACACCGTACTTGATCGCTTGCGAACAGAAATGCAGAGTAGCCAGGTCATTACCTCTTCGTCGCAGGCTGTGGTTCCACCACAGTCCTATCAACTAGTTAGTCACGCTGACGAGGTAAGTAATGACATGGCTACTATTGCAAGTACCCAGTGTAATGAGGAAATGAGGAGTGCTTTGGAGGGTGCGATTCGAGAATATCGGTACATATCGCCCGAACTTAGACCACGCTTACCTCGTTTGCCCATGCATAATAAAAATAGAATGCTGGTGGCTGTTCTGGATTCGCAGTTGTCAAACTATTTTGACAACTGCGAAAACCTCACTGATGCTCACTCAATCTTGTATTGTGCGGCTGTAGCAGCGTGTCGTGTAGCTCACGTTAAATTTCCTGATGACAGAGCTACACGACCGAAACCAGCTGTTCCGTTCTGGCAGTGCAGGATTGAGCGGCGTATTGGTGTGGCCAGAGCACTCATCGGCAAACTAATCAGTTTCAGGGAGGGCAACACTCGACCTCGAGTGATGCGCTTTGTGAGGCGGGCATTTGCAGGGACTGACATAAGTCCTCCAGACTATATGTCCCGCATCACAGAGCGCATCGACTTCCTGAAACAGAAAGTATATGCATGGGCAAACCGTATTCGTAGGTATAAGCGGCGGGTGGAACGATACACTTTGAATCGCACATTCCAAAGTGATGAAAGGTGGGTGTATAGAGCATGGGAGCGACCGGACCAAGGTGTGTCTGACACGCACCTACCGGATGATGACGCCATGTGTTTGTTTTGGCGCAACATCTGGTCGGTGCCTGTCAGTCATACCGAAGGTGAATGGACTCGGGAAGTCGAACGAGAGTGTGACCCAATACCAGAAATGGGGGCCTTAACAATCAGCCCCCAAGATGTAGCTTGTGCTGTCCGTCCGTTGCCTAATTGGAAATCTCCAGGGCCGGACGGACTGCACAACTTCTGGATAAAGAATATTCAGAGGTCGCACGCTTGTTTGGCAACCCTATTCCAGACAGCCTTAGAGTCAGGGTCGCTACCCAAGTTTCTGACAACTGGTATAACCCACCTGCTCCATAAATCGGGTAGTACGGCGGAACCCAAGAATTATAGACCAATTACGTGTCTTCCGACACTTTATAAAGTTCTTACATCCATTTTGAGAGCTAAAATCACTAAACACATTGATGACAATTCTATCATGTCTGCTTCTCAAAATGGATGTAAGAACGGGTCCCGCGGTACTAAGGAGCTGCTCCTCATTGATATGGCCATTAGTCAACAGGTTCGCCGTTCCCGAAGGCATCTGTCGACATGCTGGATAGACTATAAGAAGGCCTATGACTCCGTGCCACATACATGGCTCATGAGGGTGCTAGAGTTGTACAAAGTTGATGCAACTCTGCGCACCTTCCTGAGCTCGTGTATGAGGCAATGGAATACGGTCCTTCGCTATCCAGGATGTCGGCAGATTCAGAGGAATAGTGAACCGATAAGGATAGAGCGAGGTATATTCCAGGGCGATAGTTTGAGTCCACTTTGGTTCTGCTTAGCCTTGAATCCTCTAAGCACGTTGCTGGAGAATTCAGGTCTGGGCTATCGATTGAGGAGAGGTGGTCAGGTTATATCTCACCTCCTTTACATGGATGACCTGAAACTCTTTGCCCCCAACGATTTGCAGCTGATGGAGCTACTGAAGGTAACTGAAACTTTTAGTAGCGCCATCAGGATGGAATTTGGTGTGGACAAATGTGCGGTCATGCATGTAAAGCGAGGGGAAATTGTGGAATCTGTGGGAACCCAGCTCTCAGATTCCATAAACCTTAGATCCCTCTCAGCAACCGAAACCTACAAGTATTTGGGTATGTCGGAAGCGCTGGGCATCAATGTTGCTGACATGAAGCAATCGTTGAAGGAACGCTTCTTTGGCCGCCTGAGAAAAGTATTTAATAGTCTTTTATCAGGCGGAAACAAGGTGCGTGCTTTTAACGGTTGGGTCATGCCGGTTTTGATGTACTCTTTCGGCATACTCAAATGGACTCAAACAGAACTGGACGCCCTAGATAGGAAGGTCCGTACATTGTTAACGGCATTTCGTATGCATCACCCACGTTCTTCGGTTATGAGACTGTATATCCCGCGGAGTTGTGGAGGTCGAGGTTTTTTAAACGCCAAGACTCTCCACAATCGCGAGATATGCAGCCTCAGGGAATATTTCCTAGAAACCGACGTGGGAATGCATCGGGATGTGGTTGCAGTAGACAAAGGCCTCACCCCGCTCTCCTTGGCTAAAGAGAACTGGTGCAAACCTGTAGTGCTTGACACTAACGACCGCAGAGAGGTATGGCAGAGCAAGGAGCTTCACGGACGCTTTTTCCGGGCCCTACATGGACCCGATGTAGATCATTCAGCGTCCGTAGCCTGGCTACGTTTCGGGGATCTCTTTGGAGAAACTGAAGGTTTTGTCTGTGCAATTATGGATGAAGTTATGATGACAAATAACTACCGGAGATTTATTGTGAAGGACGGCACGGTTGACATATGTCGGGCATGCCACCGTCCGGGTGAATCAATTCGACACATTATCTCCGGTTGTTCTCGTCTAGCTAACGGAGAGTACTTGCATAGACACAACCTTGTAGCCAGGATTATCCATCAGCAACTTGCTCTAAAATACAATCTTGTGGAATCGGAAGTGCCGTACTACAGGTATGAGCCCGACCCAGTTCTTGAACATGGCAATATCACATTGTACTGGGATCGATCCATCATCACTGACAGGACTATTGTTGCCAACAAGCCTGATATAGTGGTGGTGGATCGATCAGAGCGGCGCGCAATGATTATTGACATAACAGTCCCGCATGATGAGAACCTCGTGAAAGCCGAGAAAGATAAACAAATGAAGTATATTGACTTGGCTCGCGAGGTTGTCGACATGTGGGATGTGGACTCAGCGATCATTGTGCCGATAGTCGTATCTGCCAATGGCTTAATTGCCAAGAGCCTCGACCAATACCTAAGAAGGCTCTCGTTAGGCAGCTGGATCAAGGGCTTGATACAGAAAGCGGTACTCCTGGACACGGCTCGTATTGTTAGGAGGTTCCTTTCTCTGGAGCCCTGACCGCCGGTAGCTTGGACCCTGTTCCCGATACCGGTGGGCTACTATTTTTATATTTTTAAATGTTTTTTTTTATTATTTTAAGAAATATTTAAAAATGTAATTTTATGTTAAAAAATAAATAAATGTACGAAAAATAATAATAAATAAACATAGTATCTATACTAATATTATAAAGCTGAAGAGTTTGTTTGTTTGTTTGAACGCGCTAATCTCAGGGACTGCTGGTTGGAATTGGAAAATTCTTTTAGTGTTGGATAGTCCATTTCTTGAGAAAGGCTATAGGCTATATAACATCACGCTACGATCAACAGGTGCTGAGCAGCGTGGGTGAAACCGCGTGGAACAGCTAGTTAGTAATAAAATAGAACATACAACATTTCGTTGAGCTCCTTGAGTTATGAGTCGAGCTACACGATAACTGACAAATGCTTGCACTGACTGGACAGGTCCACTCAATCTGTGTGGTGCTTTCTTAAAAAGACCACTTCAGACACTAATCTGCATAGTCCTCATGTAAGTTGACCAAGATTTTTTTTTTGTCTGAACTTTAAAAGAGACTATGACCTCTGAGTTTGTTTCGGCTGTTTCTTCTCAGAGTAGTTGGTTACGAAACACCGGCCTCATCTAGTTTTTTAAAAGAAGACGTGTACAAGTGTTTGTGAAAACCTACTTGCAAAATAAACATCAGTTATCATAGTTAAGAATTAAATTATTAATACTAAGTATTGTTAAGTTAGGGTGTTATATTATTGGTTATCTACTTAGTTAAAACGAATGGAAACGCTGTAAGAAATAAGCCTTTTTTATTTATTTACTAGCTTTTGCCCGCGGCTTCGCTCGCGTTAAATTCGGGGTAACACAGTTCCCTTTGCGCCTTATTGATTTGTAATAGCAACGCTACGTTTTCACTTTTCTTCCCTCTTTCTCCCTCACATCCCACTTTAAAAAAAGAAAACTCTGTACCAAAATTTATCAAAATTGGTGTAGTTAATGGCTACACCAATTTTGATAAATTTTATTTTTATTTTGGTACAGAGCGTAAAGACTTTGTACAGAGCGTAAAGAGTTTGTTTGTTTGTTACAAACAAACAAACTCACTTTCGCTTCTATAGTATTAATAAGGATTAATGTAAAAAAACCGGTATTGATAAAATTACATTTAAATGTAGCAAAATGGTCCAGTTTCAAGATTTATGCAGCATCACAATACTTTTCAATCCAACGTTATATCAACGCAACCGAACCATATCTATTTTTATTTTCTTTCTATACCAAAAATAGATTCTGTTTACACAAAAAACAGGTGCCTTTGAGTACAAAGCACTACTCTGCTTGATCCCAAGTGGCATTAACAGATAACACATATATCGTATGCGTATCGGGTGAAAGCATGGGGAATACAGATTTCCATCCTGTGGTGTTTCGCGATTCGAATTTCAATCGGGTTTTTTTCTAGTTTCGACGACACGACCTATTTCGTGAATTTTGCCAGTATCATGAGGTGATCTTATCATTTTGCACGTAATAAATCACATGTTTTTTTATCTGTTTTTAATACGATACTTTTTTAAATGATAACTTTTTTATAACTTCACTCGCTCTGAGCGGAGGGGGGTGAGAGTTTGACTGACTAAAACCCATACATGTTCAGCAAGCAGGGACCCTGACAGGCCCATCTGCTTTGCTGACATCTCTTTAAGGCGCGTACACGAATGCGCCGTCAACACAGCCTGTCGTCAATATACGGACGGACTGTGAGCTACCCTATATATATTTTACAATTTTGTTTTTGATATTCAGTTTAGTATTAAACTGCTGTTACCTAAGAAAACCATCTCCAGCACCTGCAGTAACCGCAGTAAAAATGGATTTTAAGCCCAATGAAGTAACACTGAAGAAATACTGAACTGCATTTTACTGTTCCGAAAAAAAATCTAAAAAGGCAACAATTGGAAAGGTTTTTATGTCTATGGGTAAGATAGGTATATGTAGGTCCTAATAATATAGGTATCTTACATTAATAACATTCACAAACCTATAATCTTTATACCAGTGCAAAAAATATATTATCTATATAATAAAAAAGTAGCAATAATAACGCTGCACTGCTACCACTGAATGAAAGAGACAAAGCTATACAGGGTGTCTAGCACCATCTCTTTCTCACACTGGAATAAGAACTGCTTTAAGATGTCATGGTAGGCCTACTGGTTTCAAGAACAGACAAGATAGCTTGATACTGCAGCCTTGTAGTATTTCAACTTTTTAATCATTGAATATTAATAATAATATACAGTGAAACCTGGATAAGTGAGACTTGAAGGGACGAGAGAATTAGTCTCACTAAAAGAGGTATTCCACTAACCCAGGGTCTCCACTAACAGAGGTGATTCAGGGCCAAGATGTCGGGACCTCAGCATGAGGTCCAGTTATGGAGGTTTCTCACTTACCCAGGTCCCACTTAACAAGGTTTCACTGTAATAATAATAATTTCTTTAATTGCAAGAAATATGGTGCTTACAGCTCTTAAAATAAAATAGTTACAGTACTACATATTTCGCCTATATTGTCACTGTCATTGAGTTTGTTCCCTAAAGAACCATGTAAACTAAAAAAAAAGTTAATTTCAATTTGCTTTGGGTGGCGCGCAATATTTCTTTTGGTAATTGGATAGGATGCGAGTGAGTAATAAAATTGTAATTAAAAATTAACTATTTTATACTAGTTGAACCTCCCTGAGGGTGCATACTAAGTAGGCAGATAGTAGGCACGTTTGTTTACTAAACTATTTGAATTTATACCGGTGTTACATCGCATTTTATTGGAGTCATAATGGAATTACGTTGAGGTGATGCGCTTATCTTTCATCAAAATGGATTCCAAGATGCAAATCATTTTTTTAAATGAATACACATTTTTCTTCACATCCAAGTATTTGTTCATATTAAGCAGAAAGCAAGCGTGTAATTGCATTTTTAGGGGAAGTAAAGTATAATAGAGTATATATTTTGACACAATGAAATAGTACACTGCCACATTGGCATAGAAGGCGATTAAACTAGGCGAGTTTGGCCTGAAATTGGATTTATTCAGTTAACATTATATTAGAAGATGATAGCTAAGCGATGTAGGTGTTGCAAATTATCTCGACCGGGGTGATCTGGTCGATTTGAGCTTGTCTAGGTTGGTCCGCAGATCACCCATTCCTCTGGGGCTCGGGAGACACGTTAAGCTGGTTGCCATTTATAGATCTTTACCAGTCGTTACAGGTGGCCCGATAATCTGACAGCTAGCCTCAGCAAGATGTATGCTATTTCCCAGTACGTGAAGATGTCAATTTAGGTGGTGGAGATCAAATTGGTATTTTTTGAATTCAGTAAGACTGGAAGATGATCCCAAAATATATTGACGTGACCTTGACGGGCCTACTGGTCCAGTGGTTAGTGGCCCTGACTGCTGAGCCGGAGGTCGTGGGTTCGATTCCCACCCAGGACAAACTTTGTGTGATGAGCATGATTGTTTGTTCTGTGTCTGGGTGTGATTTATCTATAATATGTATGTATTTATAAATTATATAAGTATGTATATCAGTTGTCTGGTTACCATAACACAAGCTCTGCTTAGCTTGGGATCAGATAGCCGTGTGTGAGTTGTCCCAAGATATTTATTTATTTATTTTATTTTATATTGGGAAAAGCCTAGGCAGATGACGATGAAAGTTTACAGCGACATTTACCCTATGGATCTACTCCAAAACAATTCCATGACGTCACCCAGTACACAAACCATATCAACTATCATGTTATTAAACTAATAACCCAAAAAAGTTAACCCTTCATTACTTACCGAAAACACGAACAAAATAATTACTAAATTCGCTAACTAAGTACTCACCCACACCCTGTATCATAAGCTCTAGAGCACATTATAATAAGTTATTACAACATAATTTATTATTCTGTCATTACCGGTGACTAGATTGCGTGACTGTCTGTCATAAGTTAGCCGTCATCTAGCCCTCGATCGGGCCGTCACTGTTAATTTCATTGGACATGGTGACAAAAATTCTGTTTGCTTTTGCCTTTGCCTTTAAAATGACGGTCTAAAGTAATGAGCGGTGATAATAAGTATGGTAATGAGTTTAATTAAGTGGTTCGTGTGTAATGGGTTTTAGAGTGGATCCTGCTGCGTTTTTGTGTACGTTGTTTTGATTTTTTTGTTGTGTAATTTATCTTAAATAATTGTATGCATTTTTGAAAAGAGAAAAGAAAGGACAATTAGCTGCATTTCCCGGAAGGCGCGGCGGTTTCTCATCCGTCGGGTAATTTGAAAACTAAGTTTTTCATAAATTAATTAAAATATTAGTTTTTTAATGCAATTTATTGAACGTTTTTAAACAAATAATATCAAAGAGCAATATTTTAACTTACATCCATTTATTTGTGTGTATCTAATATTAAACAATAATCCTTACTAATATAATAAAAGTAAAAGTGAGTTTGTTTGTTTGTTTGTTGCCTCTTCACGCTTTAATGGCTAAACCGATTTTGATGAATTTTGGTACAGAGATAGTTGGGAACCAGGAGACGGACATAGGCAATTTTTATTAAAAAAAAGTGGGATGTGAGGGAGAAAGAGGGAAGAAAAGGGAAAACTTAGCGTTGCTATTACAAATCAATAAGGCGCAAGAGGAACTGTGTTACCCCAAATTTAACGCGGGCGAAGCCGCGGGCGAAAGCTAGTCCTTTCTATATATTTCTATCCTTACTTAATATTATAAAAGCGAAAGTGAGTTTGTTTGTTACCTCTTCACGCTTATATGGCCGAACCGATTTTGATGGAAGTTTGGTACAGAGATAGTTGTGAACCAGGAGACGGACATAGGCTAATTTTTATTTAAAAAAAAGTGGGATATGAGGGAGAACGAGGGAAGAAAAAGGAAAACTTAGCGTTGCTATTACAAATCAATCAGGCGCAAGAGCAAAAACTGCAGGTCTGCTTGGTGTGTTATACCGAATTTAACGCGAGCGAAGCCGCTGGCGACAGCTAGTAATATTATAAAAGCGAAAGTGAGTTTGTTTGTTACGTCTTCACGCCTAAATGGCTCAACCGATTTTGATGAATTTTGGTACAGCGATAGTTGGGACCCTGGAGACGGACATAGGCTAACACAAGACTTTTTGTTAAAAAAAAGTGAGAAATGAGGGAGAAAGAGGGAAGAGAAGGAAAACTTAGCTTTGCTATAACAATAAATAACGCGCAAGAGAAATAAAGCCGCGGGCAAATGCTAGTCCTTACTATCCTTAGTAAGGAGAACTGTGTTACCCCAAATATAACGCGGGCGAAGCCGCGGGCGAAAGCTAGTCTAATATAAAACTAAGTGTTTTATAGATTAATTGAAATATAAATTTTGTTGATTTTTTCAAGCGACCTATTAAACAATAAAAACCAAGGAGTAATTTTGATATTTACATCCATTTGTGTGTATGAAAAATTAAACAGTAATTCTTTCTCTAACATTATCCTAAACTCACTCACATGATTACGCTGTCCAAACGTTACACTAGTACCGTCAAACCGGGACACGTATGTCGTAAAGCTAGTGATAAACGATTGGTCCAAACAAATCCGACAAGTCATCAATTGCAACACGTTATTGATATTGGCGTGAGCGGGCGTGCTGTGTGGTCACCCTAGTGCACGATGTGTGTTGGGTGAGAAAATATGAAGGAAAATTCATCTATGATAATGCTAAATACTGAACTTTTATATAAAGTGAACAAAAAATTCTATTTTATGAAATATATTATCTTAAATGAATTCTGAATTTATAAGAAGAGACGCTTTGGACGTTTTAAACATTTTGAAAAGGCTGCAAAATACAATTTTATTTATTTCAACAAGTTTTCTAAATTAATGACCAAATAAAGAATTCAATATCCAAATCTATTTCTCATGATCAAACGAAACACATGCAAAATAGACACAAACACCAAACAGATTCAAGACAGCTACAAAAAACCATTGCCAAACGAAGTAAAAATCCGCCACAGGCGAGACAACACCTGCATTACCATAACAAGACATGAAATTTGAATGTCCGCAAATCGAATAACCGTACCGCCGCCTCCCGGAATTAAGTTATCCACTTTTTGCAAGAAAAGACGGACACGTTAACATATGAATATGACAAATTGTCCGCCGGCGGTCAGCCGGACTATCCCGCGTCCGACAGAGTTTTACGGCACCCTAGGGACGAAGGGGACCAACTTGAAAATTTTTCATTCCGGCCGACTAGCCACCAAAGAAAAACGGCCAGGTCACTCGTCAAAACTGTAACAATTTCTCAGAAACAATAATAGGATAAAAACGTTGCCCCTACTTTAACAGTGAAAAAGCCATTTTGGACAGTGTCAATGTTATTTATTTGGACGTTACATGTCGTGAATTTTTATTTTATCATGGGATTCCAACTTTTATTGGCGGTTTTTGAAGCTGAATTGGAAGCACCTGCTCCGAAAAAGTAAGTTAGTTTTGTTATTTTTAACTTTTGTAGTGTGAAAATGAAAAACTATTGTGAATTATTGTAAACTTCTCGATAAGAGGTTTCTTTGCAGGATGCGTACTTTTTTTTAAAAAAAAATCGTAGAATAAAATTATGATAAATGCTATCAGTTCAATCAACATAAAATTATCTATGGTTGGTTATTTGTAAATTTATCATGTTAATAAATAGTATAGGTAGTATATATAGTAATTTATATTCATGTTAATAAGTTGCCGTCGCGAAGTTATTTATTTAAAATATACAACAACAAAAATATACCAGATTACATAGTTAATGAATGCCCAGACAGTATTAAGACGGTAAAAAAGTTTTTTTAAATAACCAAGTACTGTATTAAACACATGCTGAGGCAACTTGCTCCAAAGTGTGACTGTATGGGTGACACGGTGACGGAGCGATTGACTGGTGCACTGCGTTCCACGTGGTCGATCTCCGCAAGGAACAAATTTGTCTGGCCTAGAGTTCCGGGTAAGTCTGTTTGTGTATGTGAATTTAAATGTTTAAATGATAAATAATGTTCATTTTGCAAGTAGGATTACACAAATACTTTTACACGTCTTTTTTTTTAAAACTAGATATAAGATACAACGCCGACGTTTCGTAACCGACTTCTCGACTACCGAAAAAGTTTAAAAAAAGTTAGCTAAATTCCTATGCGTTTTAAAGCAAGTCTAATTTATTAGTAACCCTCAAATTATACAGCTTGTATTTATGTCACAACAAAAATCACATTATTTCCTTATTGATTTACTGAAAAAGTAGCTAGTCATAGTAACACTACATACCGCCACACGTACTACGTAACATTATAATGAAAATCCTGATTTGTGAGTTTGCGGCGACAGAGTAATTCCCAAATGGAATCAGGAAGAGTGCAGCCTCAACCGTGGACCGAATTGCAAATACGCATATGTCGCCGACTTTATTTCATCCTTTCGTGTAGTTCGTGTATTGATAGGTACATATTATAGATCTATGGCGTATCCATGATAGGAGTTTTCTTTGAGAGAAAATTGTTGAATTCAATAGAAATTAAAGCTAAATCTTTTATCTGATTGACTTGTTGGTTTAGTGGTCGCAATGGTGACTGCTCAGTATGAGGTCCTTTTTTGGGGGATGGGAAATCATCAAATAACTTAACCCGCTCTGGGTGGAGTGGGGGGAATAACAGACTTGTACTGACTTAAACCCAGCTATGCTTCTTCTATGGCCCTTGACGTTCCGGGGCCGCGGTATCTCTTCCGAACAACCCGCAACCCAGTATGAGGTCCTTGGTTCAATTTCCGCGTCCGGTAAATTATTGTTAGTGGGGCTTTTAATCAGGAATTTCTCAGCAGTAGGTATTAAGTCTGAATTTTACTTCTTCATGTGGACCCCGTATCTTGGGGGGGGGGGGGTCCGGTTTTCGACTTAGTCCTTAAGTAGATCATTGTGCGTGTGCCGTGCATCTGGTGGCCGCTACTCCAGCTAGCCCACCTCCTTCCAGAAGCAGATGAGTCTATTCGGGTTCTTTTCGAAGTCTGGTTTTAAGCACGATTGATGAATAGGCTCTTTTCCTATGATATGGGACTTTAAAATTACTGAATTTTTGAATCTTATTATATTTTGGTGAGTGTGTATGGCTAGTGTTTTTGTAGTATCATCATCTGCCTTGTCTTTTTCAGACTTGATTGGGGTCGACTGCCAGTCTTACCATGTGCAGCTGAATAGATTGGACGGCATGGTTGGCGCAGTGGCTGAACGATTGACTGCTGCGCTGTGTGTCGCGGGTTAGATTCCCGCATGGAAATAATATTTGTGTGGCCTACAAATAGTTGTTTAGGATCTTGCTGTTTGTGTATGTGAGTTTAATTGTTTGAAAACGCACCCACGATTCAGGAGAAATTCCTAGAGTGGGGCAACGTTTTAACAAAAAAATACCAGTAATTTACATGGAACGACTGAATATTTATATGTACATGGAAAAAAATATGACCACACCCAGTAACTTTCTAGGTATATCTAGCAAACCTGGTCAAAATATACTTCAAACAGTTCACACAAAACTAAAACCAAATTTATTAAAAACAAAGCTACCGTCAAGCTTCCATACCCACCAACCACAAACGCAGAGCCAGTGAAAGTTTTCGTCAGGCTCAAAACAACGAACTCAATTCTACGTCGCATGAGCAATATGAGCATAGCAGATCGGGCTCCCAATATAAATGTAAATACAGAAACGCGGGTGAAATATGACGGTTATAATTGCTTTATTGTACTGAGAACTCGACACTGCGGCCATATGCTAATTTCACGTAAGTTACAGAGCAACTCTGCATATATTATAAGTTTGCTGTACCTATGTGTGTCTCCGTTGTGGTTTTGGGACATGTCACCATTTATTGCATCTTAGGTTTTGTACCGTATTAGAGCTTTCAAACTGTTACTTGTCATCCAAAAGTATTTTAAGAAAGATGTATAAGATCCATATTGTAATACTTGTATATTACAATATGGATCTTATACATAGGGTGAGACAATGGGTGTTATTTATTTTCTCTGGAAAAGCAGCAACAAAAGTAAAAAAAAAATCACAATCAAAAGGAAAACATTGGGTCAAAGACATTAATAATAAATTTAACAAAGACTAACTGAGATTAACGCATATCTAGGAACAAAATATCGTAACTTTTTTTTATTAAATCTTAACTCTAATGATGCCACAAAATATCAAAGCATCACAAAGCTGAAAATTTACCATATATAGCAAACTCTTAAATAAAATAACACATTAAATCCGCCAACAAAAACAAGAATATCCCACTATTATTTCTCTCATAAATATTCAGAAGTAACAGTAGACGGCTCATTTAGTATCCAGCCCCTGTTTTTTGTGATATTGGCTTATCCACAAGAGGGTTGTTAGGATCAACTTGTTACAACAAGATGTAGATCGATATACCCGTTAATGGACCGGACTTTTTTATTAATTACAAGGAAAATGTTGCTGGTAAAAGCTTTTTGAATTTTTTTACTTTTTTTCAGAATGTATTTTTTGAGTCTCTGCTCGAATTTTGCATGAGCAGCAATGTGATGGGAGACTCACTCCCGTATCTACAAGGTGTAACATAATTTTTAGTTAGATTCATAACTATTTTTAGTTTTCCCATACGTATGATACAACAAAAAAACTCACTTTCGCTTTTAGAAATATTAGTAAGGATTTACAATTTACATGGTGTGGGAATGTTAAAACATAAAACCGTTAGAATCAGAATTGATGCAAACATTGATTAAAAAAAGAGAAAAATACATATTTTTTGTTGATTGCATCAGTTACAAAGACTATTTTTTTGCGAATATTAAGATCTCGTGGAACATTTGTTGTTCAGTTACATCAGTCCGAGAAACCACCCAGCAGGGGTTTATTATGTTACAGCTTGTATAAACAAGTCAAAGTGATTATTTCAGATACGATTTTTATTCAGATGATTTGCTTTGTCTTAACTATGTTGGGGTCGGCTTTCAGTCTAACCAGATGACCCAACTTTTCGACTATCTCTTTAACAACTGTCAAAGATTTTCAAATGACAGCAGGGATCAACAGCTTAACGTGCAACAATTTTACATAATATCAAACAATAGGCGATCTTAACCGTTAACAGCGATCAAAAACAACGTTAACGAAACTTCCTCTATCTCACCTCACCAAGAATACACAAACAAGACTTCCATACCTTCATCCTCCGTACATAACACGGATCTAACACAATAAATCACACTGTCTGTCCGTTACAGGACGTATTGGGAATTGATCAAGAGTTAAGTCACGATTGTTGCATGGACGGATCATTCCTCGGGGATTCATTATATCGGGACGCCGCGACTGATTGCCGGTTGTATCTACAGATGGATGTAGGAATTGAATTGGGATACAAGAATACCTATAGATTATTAGGCGTTTATATGATGCTTATCGCTCATGATGTTGCTTATCCGAAGAACACCTTTCATGATGTATGAAGACCTAATTCTGGGGTAAGATCGCCCTTGTTCTTGTGTTTGTTACCAAACTCCTCCGAAATGGCTAAACCGATTTGTATGAAATTTTGTGTGCATATCGGATAAGTCTGAGATTCGGTCAAAATTTACTTTTTACTAGCTTCCGCCCGCGACTTCGTTACTTCGGGCTAGCGCTAACTTTAACCCGTGTGATGATCGAATAAATATATCTTTCTCTGCCCTTTTCTTTCCTCTTTCTCCCACTTATCTTACATTTTCTTTAAATAGCCTAAATTCGTCTCCAGGGCCCCAACTATCTCTGTACCAAAATTTATTAAAATCGGATAGGCCATTTAGGTGTGAAGACATAGGCCATTTAGGTTTTTTGTGGTGGGAAATCATCAAATAACTTCCTCCGCTCTGGGGAGCTCTGCATCAGCCAAAGGTTGAGTGGTAGAGAATGGCGGTGGTGAGATAGAGAATTGCCTTTAAGTCCGTTTTATGCGTTATGTAAATAAATAAGTGTAAGGCTAAACGTTGCCCTACAACGTGGCAGCGCGGCCAGTCTCTTGGGGACATTACCAGTTGACAGCATTGAAGACTTTTGGTGCTACTTTTTAGTTTATTTTTATCAACTAAAAAAAACCAAAAGTCCTCAATGATTTACTATCCGTAAAACCACCTGTTTATTTGAGATTTTTTGGACGCCATGTAATTTTGACACCAGGCTAGACACTAATTACACGGTAGTGAAAAACCTCGTAAATATTTTTTTGTTCATCAAGATTACAGCCGACATCAATACCGAAACTCAAAATAGCCCAAACATAAAACCCACTTGATTTACTAACACGAAACACAAAGCGACACTTGTGCTACCAATTACCATAAAATATCAGAATGTTGCAATCATAAACAAAAATAGTTTAGGAGTCGCTTATAATAACTTATATAATCAAGCATCTTTTGTAAAGGATAATGATTTTGATAGCAGGGGCGTTTGCGATATAATTTATTCAGCACAGCGGGTGATTCTAGTTCTGTGCAAATTGGGTAACATGTGGGCTCCAGTAATCGATATCTTTTTTCATGTGGTGTGGATTTCTTGTAGATTTTTAATGTTAGGAGCTTGTGTAGGTAGTTATTGAGTAGATTCTTGTATACATAATATGGTTGACCTTGTGAAACCCATGATACACCTAGTTTCCTCCGTGCCTCAGAAAGCACTTTACGACGTTAGTCCCGGCTGTCATGTGTAAGTCTTCTCTCTTTGAAAGTCGTTACAGGTAGTCAGTGTCCCAAAAGTCTGTCGAGCAGTCTTTTTAATACTAACGGCATAACCTAGAACTAACTGGGATTTAAAGGTCAGACAGTTAGTCGCTCCACGTAAAATACTGATATTCAGCTGCTTCCGGTAGGACTGGAAGCCGACTCCAAAAGTTTGGAAGCAGATAGGCATGCGACACTTGCTGATTTTGATTACAAGAACATACTATCATTCTTGTATCATGAATAACTTAAGAACCAAATACATCAATAGGCTAAGTACGTAATGCATCGAGATATAAGCGTATAATGGAATTTATCAAAAATCGAAGGGGTGTGCCGTTGCGTCATCTTCCCCTAATTTGGTTTTTATTTTATTTCAACCCCTAAGGGCAGTGTGTGGAATTAGCGATACCATATGCGCTCCTACTTGTGTTACACTTGGTCGTCGACTGTTCATTTTGGTGGCGTGTTTTGATATTGGGGGCTGTGTTCTTTTTTTAAGTACCAATTTTTCGTTTTTGGTTTAATTCTTATCAATTTCTTTTACGAACTCTTTTCTCCGTTAGTTTGCATATTTTTTTTAAGGAAGCTTTTATGTTTTTGTTTTTTTTTATGACTTTATGTGCATTGCAGCTGAATTTCAAATATTTTTCTTAAAATGTTTTTTTGGTGTCCTTTATTCTTAATTAGTAATATAATAAATAAAATATTTATAACGTTAAACCTTCAGTCCTCAAAGAATTAGAGGGGAAAGTAGTACACGCAGATTTAGCCATGAAAGAGTACCTTGCACTATTGCACTTCGGGGCCAAAGGCACTTCTTCCTTTTATCACGAATCCGCGCGTCTTTCTTCCAGTTGACGGAACTTTGTGTTACATACAGGGTTAAAAGAGATTGTGGGTTGTTCGAAAGAGATAACGTACATCACAAAAATTTAATACTTGCATACATCCCTGACTAGTTTTTCCATAACACCGAACACAACATAAGGGCTCACTACAACTAGCGTAATCCGAGCCAGTAACATGTGCGCGGGGCTTTAAATTTTGATCTAATACCGATTACGGGTACGCACCACTCGTGAGGGTATTACATGAGAAAAATTGGTACGGATTAACTGGAGTGGAGTGGTTGTGGTAAGGGTAATTAAGGGTATCTTTTGTATCGACCTACTTAGTTTGTAGATGTGGTTGTTTTGGGGTGAGTTTAAGTCGAAGTTAAAACAATATTTGGTTGAAGACTTTTTAGGGTTCTGTACCTCAAAAGGAAAGAACCCTTATTGAATCATTTTGTTGTCTATCTGTCAAGACACTTTACCTTGGGAACGCGTCGAGGTATTGAGTTGAAATTAAAACAACACACCTATGGTCTCTTAAAGCTGTGGAAAATCAACCCTCTAAGTCTACGCAATCAATATATAGCTGTATATGTTGCAAGTTTGTACGGTTTTTAGCGTCCCATAAAAAAGAAAACCGGCCAAGAGCGTGTCGGGCCACGCTCAGTGTAGGGTTCCGTAGTTTCCCGTCCGTCACAATAAGTGTTCCCAGCTATGAGACCAACCGAACAATTCGGTAATACCCGATCCAATGTAATAAGTACCTACAGCGCCATCTCTCGGGGAATTGGGTTACTAATTAATACAAAGACGTGCAATTTCGATGGTAATTTTGGATTGCGAGAGCCGATTTCAATAATTCTTTTTTTGTTTGAAAAAAGATACGTTCAGGATAATAAATTATGTAAACAAAGTTACAAAAAATGCTTGCATATACGATTATACTACAAACTTAGTCCAGAAATTATTTTGTACAACTTTTTGTCTTTTTTGTACAAAAACTGTTGTGTCAATCAAGTTCAAAATGTTTTTCATAGAAAGTCCTTATAAAGTTCTACTTTTCAGATATTTTTCATATTTTCTAAACTTATGGTTCAAAAGTTAGAGGGGGGGGGACACATTGTTTTTTACTTTTGGAGCGATTATTTCCGAAATTATTGACATTATCAAAAAATGATCTTAGTAAACCCCTATTCATTTTTAAATACCTTTCCAACAATATATCACACAATAGGGTTGAAATTAAAAAAAAAAATCACTTACCACTTTACATATAGGGTGGCTACCCTAATAAAACATTTTTTTCAAATTTTTATTTTACCACTTTGTCGGCGTGATTGATATACATATTGGTACCAAATTTCAGCTTTCTAGTGCTAACGGTCACAGAGATTAAGCGAGGACGGACGGACGGACGGACGGACGGACGGACGGACGGACAGACAGACATGGCGAAACTATAAGGGTTCCTAGTTGACTACGGAACCCTAAAAAACGAAACCCTTATTCACTTTGTTGTCTGTCTGTCTGTCAATGCCTTATACAAAACTAAATGGAAAATGTTTAAAAAACAAACAACAATAAAAATCTGCACCAGAAAAAAAAACGTAAATCGCTTTCCTTGTTAACATAATCCGATATTAAACATCGAAACACAATAAAGAGCAGTTTGCATATGAATATCCTTATCTCCTCCATTATTTACAAACAGAACATCATTACAACTTTTTAAAGGCGCTCACACACGTATCTGCAGCACTTGATCACTGCAAACACAACACATTAAAGACACGGGACGCGTTTAATCTATAATGCACCTTATCGCAATATTTTCCATTTCCTGGAAATACTGGGAGCGTCGGCGGGCATCGTCAGGGGAAATAAGGAAGGCTGAGTTTCACTTTGTTGCCTTTTTTCTTTTTTTTCCGGGAAAATTTTTCGTGCTTCGCTCTTCGTTTACACTTACAACAGTTACCGGTGTTCCGCGATTGTTACCTGCATTTGGCGCTGTTGAATTAAATATACGTGAGCCAAAGGGTGTAACGTCTGGATTTGCGTTCGGAGTTTACAGCTACAATGAGAACGGGTCTTTGTGTTTAAGTTGGACGCTGTATGTGATTGCTTGGTATAATTGAGTATTGTAGGTTTTTTAATGTTGTGTGTTGGACTTTTAAAATTGTTTTTTTTTTTGGAATAAAAGTAAAAGTACGAACGTCGTTTCAGAGTGTAAATTCATTTCATTTTTACTTCTTAGTGTCTTTTTTTTTCAAATCGATGGTAATTTTAATTCGTAAATGAAGTGTTTGCAGTAGATGGTTACACTCAAAGATAGGTTGTCAGAAGTACAGATGATTAGGAATTTTAAACACTACGACATCTGGAAATTGATTGTATAGGTTCCATTAAAATGATTAGTGATTATGAAAACGACAGCAAATTACAATGATTTTGTCCTGCTTTACATTTAATGTTTTTTGACAACTCGGTTGGCGCAGTAGCTAAACGTTTAACCTGCGCTGCGTTTGCGCTACGTGTTGCGGTTATCCAAGCACGGGACAAATATTTGTACGGCCTACCGATAGTTGTTCCGGGTCTAGCTGTTTGTGTATGTCAGTTTAAATGTTTGTAAACGCATCCACGATACAGGAAAAATCATAGTATGGAGCAAAGTGAAAAAAAAGAAACTATGGACGTGTATCGAATTAGACAATGTTTCTACTGCATATCATAACTCTTAATTACCTGACAACACTATAAACATACATGTCATGGAAGCGACTAGAAAATAACAAATTTCATCAAAAATGTCTCAACTAAAAACTTATTAAACCATCATCAAATATCCTCTTCGACAAATACCTGTACTTTCTCAGATAAGCACTCAGGTATCGGTGTCGGTAATTAGTTAATGTTCCCTCTCATCTCCCATAATTTATTGAGACGGAGCGATATCTCCCGGTAATAACTTCCCCCCATCTAGTCGCTGCGGGAATTGACGGTGGCGAAAAACTCAACCAAAATATTAATGCACCAGTTCTATGGTAAGTATTGGCGCGATATTATATTTGGACGAGTCAGTCTTGATCCGTTGAAGGTTTATATTTGGACGCATATTCTTTTTAGCGACGGCGCGGTAGTGCGGTACTGTACTATAAAAGTACTTTCTCGGAATGTTCGCGACGTAATACATAGAAAAACTCACTTTAAACTCCAGGTAGGTGTTTTCTTTCGATTTTTGCAATAAGTGACTGAATTTAAAAAAAATCTTAACCAAGGCATTAATCATTATTCTCATTTTCATCAGAATTGAAACTAAAAATAAAAGGTAACAATTAAAAATTTATTCGTGGGTACAAATGCAAACGTGTTAAGTTTCCATTAAAATTCCTGATTAGTAAGAAACTGCCAAGTATCAAGACCTCTCAATCCCCACGCACACAATGGCTTCAATAATCTCACCGTAGGATTAATCAGGGATTGTTCCGTTCCCACTTCGAGTTGAAAAATTGTCACCATCAGCGCGTCGGAGGCTCGTCTGTAATAACTCGATGATGCATCGCCGTACCTCAGTTCATTTGTTGCCTGCTTTTGTTTTAGTATTTCTGGTCCTTTTGTTTAATATTGCTGCCATTTGATGAAAAGTGGGGAACGTGTTTTTTTTTATTTTATACTCCTTGTTTGTATTCGGTTCGTAGGACCAAAATTTTCGATGGAATAGATTTCCAGTCCTTCTTTTTTGGCCGTAGGCAATCTAAATTGGATTAATCTATGAATTAGGCACGACTGAGGCACTTTCAGTAGCGTTATTTTATTTTTTTGTTTTTCAGCAACTGATACTACAAAATAAGAAATAAAAAATGTCAATACAGAAGTTAAAATATTAATTAGTTTATGTATTTCTGATTTATCCATAAAATCACGCTTACTTTCCCTAAATGAGTAAAGTTGCACCCAATAAAACGCTCACATTTCGTGGTTTTTCAAGTCCTATATAATACGGGGGGAACCTCTTGCCATCAAACACCTGATGGAAGAACACAATAACAATTTGTCCAACTTGGGAATCGAACCCGCGACCTTGTGCTTAGTAGTCGTGTTTGTGACCACTAGACCAACAAAGCTGTTTCTGTAGCGAAATGTTGTATTTGTTATACAGAGGGTAATTTCCACGACTAACTAGCTATTTAATTAGCTTTATCTTAATTAATACGTAGGTTCTAAATCTTCCACCACCTGCCGGGGTTACGGGTTGTTCGAAAAAGTTACCGCGGCTCCGGAACTTAAGGGGCAAAAGAAGGAACATGGGTGGGTGTTAGTCAGTAAAAACCTAACACTTCCCCCCCGCTCCGCCCAGACCGTGGAAAGGTATTGATGATTTCCCATCCGCAAAAAAAAGGTACAAAATCTACTTTCTAGGTTCCTACTCACATACTTCCCGATATAAAACAATCTACGCCACACTTCATTACATTACGAAACTTTCTGGATCATACTTTTCCCATAACAAGTTCTCGCAAGCCGTGATTGGCTGGATCCCCTGGGGGTTTGAACTTCGTCAGCAAATGAGCAGTGAGCTAACACGATCATAATTTATAAGACAATCAGTATTATTTATCGTTCGTGTTATGTTTGATGAATTTGGGAAATGTTAGTAGAAAAATTAGGTAAACTTGGTATGAAGTATGTAAGTATCCTGACATGCTTATCTGTCGAGTTGTTAGATTTTATTTTTCTTCTTTTTCATGTAGTTAGTGCCAGTTTTTGTTGTCGTCGATAAATAACTCTCAGACATGCTGATTTCGTTACGATGTTTTCCTTTACCGAACAACAGATAATTATAAAATACTTTATAACATTTTAAGGCCAGGCAGATAAAGGTACAGTCTGACTGTTTTTAATTAATATCTACAACAATATGTAATATATATGAACTTACATTATCTAACAGATACATATATTGCGTGATTTCCAATCACTGTGAGCTTTCGGTCTGTGAAAAAGTACATAAGTTTATTGTTAACTTTAAAACGGCTTTATAATTTCACACATATAAGTAAACACACTTCTGAATTGTAACTAAATAAATTAAAATTGCAGTATTAAATGTCTAATATATTTTCAGATTTTTATTTTACGAGCATTGAAAACTATAACTATTTCAATATTTTTCAATAATCAGCATTTCTGAGAATATTTTCTTATATTGTTTCTATTGTTTCATATCACTCCGCCATTTTAACCCACAGCTTCCATTTCCGCGGGTCGACTAACAAAAACATCGTGCTCCCTTGCTGTACGTTACGGAAATAAATAAGTACCTACCTACCTACCCACTGCCGTACGTTTCCGCGTGAAGAAGATGTATGATCTAGCAAGGGAATACAATCCCGTACCAAAGGTCGCTCCCGTTAGTATAAATGTAAGTAAATTTGAATAAAACATGGCCGGGCCGCGGTTTTAGAATGTTTTCATGTGTTTTTTTTTCAGTTTGTTGTTGTTGCTTTTGTTTACATGGGTTTTGGATGTATAAATTTTGATCCTGTAAGACTTGTTGTTATTTGAATTCTATTGAAATCTATGCATTTGCTTCTAGTTTACATAACGTATGGCCGGATTTTAGTCCTACTAAAAATAAAAATAAATAAAATTCCAGTTTTTTTTTACTTTGCAAACGATGATATATTATTATGGTAAGTTTAGATTATAAAACTAGCCAAGCCGATTCGGACTCAGAGTTATTATATAAAGGTTCCGTTTTATTATGCACAAAACCTAAAAAGATATTAATTCTTGTATATAACGGCAAGTATAGTACATTTACAAGTTATTATGTCTTGTGAATGGGACTGTAGCAGCATGTTTTTTTGTTTTCCTGACATTCAAAAGTGCCTGTAATGGTTTAATTGAAATAAACGTTTTGAGTTTGAGTTTATCTTTTCTTTTTAGTTAAATTATGCCCTTGATTAATTGAAATAGCAGATTATAGTTTGATAACTAAAATACTTTTAATAGAAAAAGATCGTGACTAAAACTCATAGAAATATCCAAACTAGATGAGATAAGAAACCCACACACCCTTTCACTAATATTAATGACTACTTACAGTACAGCTAGCAAAAAAAAATGAAAGTTTATAATACTTCAGAGATGTTTTTTTCGAATGAATACATACTCATACTTAAGTAAAACATAACGGAGCCTCCGCCATAAGGAGTGATTTCTTCGAAACACAATTCCGCATAGCGTTCCCGTGGTCTTCGCAGCACTCGTCGGCGTCGGTCCTCTCCACACAAAGAGATTCTAGCTTCGTCAGAAAACAATACTTTATTCCAGTCCTCCAGAGTCCATGAAGCACAGTTCCGAACGAACTGAAGTCGAGCAACACGGTGCTCACGGAGTAATTTAGGGCCCCGAGCTGGGCGGTAACTCCTGATATTGGAAGCCAAAAGCCTCCTCCTGACCGTCCACAAGCTATCTTCTACTCCTCTTACTACTTCAAGGCTCTTTTTCAGGTCCACACTTGACGCCTTACGATTCCGCAACGCCTGACACACCAAAAATCGGTCATCTCTTGGTTCTGTGCATCGTTTTCTTCCCAAACCGGGTCTTCTTTTGACCGAACCGGTCTCTTGATACCGTTGCCAAGTCCTCTGGACAGTGGAACGACTCACATTTAGCCGCTGAGACACGTAAATTTGCGAACAACCTTCTTCAAGTAGGGCTGTAATTTTACCGGCCCTTATCACTTAATCACTCATATCAAAAAGTGGTATTCAATGTAAAAAAGAAAGATTAAATTGTTTGATTTTCAGAAAATATCCAAAACGTTTTTATTAAAATATCAGTTAAAAATCGTTTCAGCAATTCGCGCCATTAGTAAAACAATTTTAGAATAATCCACAATAATCATTATTTTTCTTTTATTAATTTTAAATTTGGAACATAAAGAATCATGCCAGGATGCTTCAAATAACATGCCAATATATCGTCATATAAATAAAATCTATTTCTTGTTCTTCTTCATTGAGGTAGAGCAAAACATCTAAATTGCCCGTTTTTTTTTTGCAAAAGAGTTTATATAAAAGACCTGAATTTCATTATTTTACCTGCACAAAAATATTTTATTCAAAATTTCTCTGAACACGGTACCATTGAAACTAAACATCAATAAATAACGTTGACATCACATTAACAAGGGAAGGGTTAAGTTAATACTGTTGTAATCACACACAAGCATACTCCTGTTTATATAAATTAATACCACACATTAGTTCCGTTGGCTTTTTAATTATATTACCGTGTTGCGCCGTAGTCCTTGTCAGGGAACATTTTTATGATCACTTGATCGGAGAAACAAGACTACACATCGATATCGATTAGTTCAGATTTTTATGATATTAGTTTAAATTTTGTGTTGTGCCCAACATACCCGAATCAGACTCCATGCTTTCCTCACCTACCGCCTTACGCAGGTCCTCACCGGACACGGAAGTTTCGGGAGGTTCCTGCACATCATCGGGCGGGAGGAAACGCCCGGGTGTCACCACTTGGCGGAGCACCGCCGTGCCCTCGTGGAGGCGATCGGCGGCGGCGATCTCTCGCGGCCGGCCCTGGTTCAGGCTATGGTCCGGAGCGAGAGGGAATGGGAAGCGGTCACCTCCTTCTGCGAAGCAGTAATGCTAGCAAAGGAGGAAGCCGGGCGTTTGAGGGAGAGAACATCCAGCCAACCTAGCCGTGTGCCGCGGGAGACGCCCCAGGCGCCGGGCGCCGCGAGACGACTCCCGGCCACCGTAGATGCGGGCCTGTGGACGGTGAGCAATGGGTAGCTCACCGTCCATCCGTCGATTGACGACAGGCCGTGTCGACGGCGCGTTCGTGTTACTCACGCGCCTCAAAGAGAGTCAGCAAAGCAGAGGGGCTTGCCAGAGCCTCCGCCTGCCGGGGTTGCGGGTTGTTCGAAAGAGATACCGCGGTCCCGGAACTTAAAGGGCGGAAGGAAAAGTAAAGGAAGGAACATGGGTGGGTTTTAGTCGGTACAAGTCTGAAGTGCCCCCCCGCTCCGCCCAGAGCGGGGGAAGACATTGGATGATTTACCACCCAAAAAAAAGGACTCCATGCTTCTTTTTATATTCGGATTAATGCCATTTTTTTGCGGATGGGAAATCTTCAAATAACTTCCCCCGCTCTGGGTGGAGCGGGAGGGAGTGTCAGGCTTTTACTGACTTAAACCGACCCATGTTCCTTCTTTTGTTATTTATGTTCCGGGACCGCGGTAAATTTTTGTACAACCCGCAACCCTGGCAGGCGGTGGACCTGTCAGGCTGATATGAGGATTAAAAGAGTTGAGAATGATAAAGGAGTCTTTTCAAAAAGGCCTCTCTTTATTTTCAATATTTAATGCTATCGTAGCATCGTGGAAAGACCTCAGCCTACTTTAAGTAAGTTTTAATGATCGTAACTTCTCTGTTTTTTTTTTGTTGAACTGTAGTTCTACACTTGGAATAATTACTCCTGTACCGTAAGTGCGTTTATAAACATTTAAATTCATAGGCACAAACAGCCAGATCCGAAACAATTATTAGTAGTTCGTGCGGGGATTGAAACCGCGACACACAGCGCAGCAGTCAATCACTCAACAATTCGTCAATTCTAATTATTACTTTTATGACAAAGGCAAGACGAACCTAAAAAAAAATGGGTACCAACCCAAAACATAACACGATATTTTTAAACATTTGTGTAGTCACCAAATCATATTTATTTGCATTTGTATACAACTTAATATAAACTCTTGTTCCTCACAAATCATATTTCAGACAAATGCTTATTATACAGTAGATGTTGTCGTCAAAAGGGGGAACCTTGACAATCCGACGTCGCTTACCCAAAAGGGTGTTAAAACAAATGTCGTATGTTTATGGGATTTTCGTGTTATGTTAATGTATTCTGTACCTTTTTGTTAGTCGGGTAATATTTATTATGTGTTTTTTTTCTATTTATTTTAAATATTTCGAGAGACAAGGTAAAAATGAAGGATAGATACCACACTTAAAGAATTGGTTATCTCCCACTGTAAAAATTAAAATATTTTGTAAAACTGGCTGTACTTTACCTACTCCAAGTACAAAGTCATGATCCAAAAAACATTATCTTTGATAATTTGCGAGAATTTACGGATCTCTACTTTTTGGGAATCGATATCCTATATTTGGAATAGAAACTTACTCCATATAAATTAAGTTTAAGATAGACGACCCACTGAAAAGCAAGGCATTGTACCCTTGTACCTTGCTTTCTCTCGCAATCGTACAGAGCCAACAAAGCTTCAGTAATGTTTTTTTTTTTTTCGTAACATTAGTGATAACGCTACAGATGAAGGACACACTGGTACTTGCGTTATGTCTAAAATAATATTGTAGAAAACAAACTCAAAATTGTGCTTCTTCACGGCGTCGATGACAATCGAAATTGAGTTAGCCCAAAATTTGGTAACGACTATGGCGCTTACAGTAGCGTCCAGCTCCTGGTATATGCAAACAACCGGACAGTCAGGGCATACCTATATCAAACGTTCCATAACCAAATTATGAACATTTTCGGTTAGTTTATTTTCACACAATTTTATTTATTTGCATGTTTATTTAAAAAAAAAAAAACGTTGACATTAGGATTTTTTCCAGTATCATGGGTGCGTTTACAAACATTTAAACTCACATACACAAACAGCCAGTCCCGAAACAAGTTCCTGTAGGTCATACAAATATTTGTTTCGTGCGTAGATCGAACCCGCGACACGCAGCTCAGCAGTCTATCGCTCAGCTACTGCGCCAACCGTGTGGTCCTGTTTTATTTGTAAACTTTTTGTTGTCACTACGGTGAATACTATGTATACCTGTAATAGGCATATATACCAGCATTTTTGTATTATTGCGTTCCTTGTAAGTTTTAGTATGTATTACTGTTAGCGTAACAAATTAATAAAAAAATTGCTATCAAAACTTGGTTAAGTCTCATCAAAATTACGTTTAATTAAACCACATAGGCTCTCAGAAAATATAAATAAAATAACAAAAACAAAGTACAATATAAATCAATTACCTACTTAATAACCGACATAGTAACAATACAATAATCAATAAAGAGCAGTAAATCGCATAATAGTTAAACTGAATTACGTGCGGTCCCCAGCTAAACTAAGCTAACCCGATCAGGCATAATTTGTGACCAATTAGAATAATGGCGCGTGTGCCGTGATGTATGCAGACGTCACTAGAATAAAGGCGGACGTGGAGTTGACTATACTAGTTCTTTTTGTGGTATCTCTTTAATTAATACCAAAGGCTGGACATCAACTCAATATATTTCTTGCTATTTTACGCGAAAATAGAGAAACGGAACAAAAAAGCGATGCTTAGAAAAATATGACTTACCAAAATAGTAAAATTTCCACTATATCATTTTCAACATAGATTTTCATTTATCGATATAACAAAAAAAATGTGAAATTTCAATTGTGTGAAAAATCAACAACTGAGCAAAAAGTAGGTAAGTGTAGGAGCTTTTTTAATCCATCCATACAAAAAACTTAGTAATTACAATAATATAATTGAATTATTGCTATCTTCCACTATTTTTAAACTTCCAAACATTTTATTTTAATCTTAAAATTGTTAGTCAACTCCACGAAAACTCTATGTTCTGTAATAAATGTTTGGGGCAACGTTTGTCCAGTGGCAGAACGTCAATGTCGCCGATTGTACTCGCTAGTTATGTATTTATGCTGCGGTTGACTGTAAGGGATAAGTCCGAGCTATTTCTATTTTCATACATTATTTTGTATATTATATGATAGTTTAATGGATTTGGTGTCTTAAAAACTAGTTGATGATTTTCAAGAAGGTTTTTTTTAGGGGAACAATAGATTTTTCTTGTGCATGAAAGAAACTTTTTACAGTAATTTTTAAAGACTTATATTGCTTATTTATCCTGCTTTTGTGGATAAATAAGCAATAAAGCATAATTGTTTCATTCTTCCACGCCCACTTATATTAAATGAATGATCAGCGTCCGTAACCTGGCTATGTTCCAAGGATCTCTTTGGAGAAACCGAAGGCTTTGTCTGTGCAATTATGGATGAAGTTATGATGACGAATAACTACTGGATATTTATTGTGAAGGACGGCACGGTTGAAATATGTCGGGCATGCCACCGTCCGGGTGAATCAATTCGACACATTATCTCTGGTTGTTCTCGTTTAGCTAACGGCGAGTACTTGCATAAACACAACCTTGTAGCCAGGATTATCCATCAGCAACTTGCTCCAAAATATAACCTTGTGGAATCGGAAGTGCCGTACTACAGGTATGAGCCCGACCCAGTTTTCGAACATATCAATATCAAATTGCACTGGGATCCATCCATCATCACTGACAGGACTATTGTTGCTAACAAGCCTGATATAGTAATGGTGGATCGTACAGAGCGGCGCGCAGTGATTGTTGACATAACAGTCCCGCATGATGAGAACCTCGTGAAAGCCGAGAAAGATAAGCAAATGAAGTATATTGATTTGGCACGCGAGGTTGTTGACATATGGGATGTGGCATCAGCGATCATTGTGCCGATAGTCGTATCTGCCAATGGCTTAATTGCCAAGAGCCTCAATACCTGAGGAGGCTCTCGTTAGGCAGCTGGATCAAGGCCTTGATACAGAAAACGGTACTCCTGGACACGGCTCGTATTGTTAAGAGGTTCCTTTCTCTGGAGCCCTGACTGCCTTTAGCCGGTGCCGGGACCCTGTTCCTGATACCGGCGGGCTAATATTTTTTATTTTTAAATGTTTCTTTTTTGTTTTTGATAAAAAAAAATGTAAAAATATAAAAAAAATATGTAGGTATAGGTAGGTAAGTTTGATTTTTTGTCTCGTTTCTAAAAACCCAGTCACCATAACAATAAGTGCGTTATTTAAATTATATGCGCCACATAGGTACGCCCCACACTTCAGTAATATACAAGTACGAGGCGGACGTTTCTCAGTTGTGCGTCTGAATACACTCGCAGCGGACGCGACGGACGCTTCAAAGTTTTAAACTCAAGTAGTCACTGCTTCATGTTGTTGTTTGTTATTCAATAAGTTTTTTTTGCTTTTAGTTCAGTAAAATACAAACGGACATCTATGACTAGCAAACTATTTTTAAAGGGTTTTCATATTTTTTCACGATTATTTTTTGTAGGTAAGGTATGCCATGGAAATACAAAAGAAAAGACGTACGTACTCGAGTAATTTCTTGGACAACAGAGCAGCTTGAGTCAGCTTTCGATGAAATTGACAAAGAAGAACTAGCAATTAATGAAATATCCAGACAATTTGGGATCCAGATCCAGAACATTACAAAGGCGTTACGCCACTGTAAACAAAACAAAGTTGACTTTAAGAGAACATCCTATCCTCGGCTTTAAACATGGAAAAGGTTGGTAGCGTATTTTAAAACATGGTGACTCGGGATTTCCTCCAGACAGCCAATCTATTTGTATGTTAGCTTACCAGTTTGCCAAAAAGCTGCAGATTCAACACAATTTTGATAAACACCAAATGGCTGGTTACGAATGGTTCAAAAGTTTTATTGAGCGAAACCCAGAGTTATCTGTCAGGCAAGCCGAAGACTTTTGCTCTAGCAACAGATCGGCGACAGATCAGGCGAGAGAAAGCAGAGAAGTGAATTATTTCCATGAAATTCTGACCAAAGTCCTGACCGATAATGATCTTTTGAAAAAACCTGAGAGGGTTTATTATGGATGAATGACGAGTTTAGTTTAACCATAAACAAAAAAAAATGTTGCTAAGATAGGCGAAAGCAATATCTGCAAAGAAAAGTGAAACGATGACTATCATACTGCCGTGCAGGCCCTAAAGTGCAGTATGAGGAAAAAGCGGTTTCGAGAAAACCGCGAAAAACTTTTTAACACTGTTTTTTTTTAGATTATTTATGAGTATGGTTCATTTTTATGTTGTTACGAGGAGTAAGTGACAACAAAGATGGTATTCACAAAAACAAATGTTAGTTTTGTTTATTAGATTTTAATTAAAATCGGGTTTTCTAAAATCTTAGCTTTTACTGCACGCAAAAAGTTACACATATGCAGATTAAAATGCGGTAAAAATACTTGATACTACAAAATATTTGAGTTTTTTGTTACTTTGCAGACTAACTTGCAGCATAAGACTTTCTTTACTGCATTTTAATTTGTATCTTGAACTAATTGCACATGTAGTATATAACAATTGCTTCCAACTTACGGGTATATTTAGGTAGGAATTTACAGAAAAAGTACATTATGTATAGAATTTGTCGTTTATTTTATAACGTTATAAAGTAATTGTAAATTAAATTTAAGGTGCTTTGAACACAGGCGGTTATAAAGATATTTCGATAAAAATAAATGGTATAAACCTTTTCGGTTTCGCAAGACACATGAGATCTTTCCTTTAAATGGCACATTTATTGGTTTTATATAAATGTGCCATTTAATTGAAAGATTTTGATTTGTGATTTTCTTTCATCTTGATCTTTGATTTTGTTTAAAGATTGTTCCAAGTTGTGGTGAAATACTTCAATATAATTTTGAAGCAGCTATGTAACTCACTTTTAATAACTCCGATCAAATAAGTTATCGGCACCAGTTTTCCTTGCCGGATTGCCTCCGTGGGATCTGGAGGCGATAGTGCTCGCGCGCCTGTTTGAGTGGCGCGCGGAGGCACTAAACCGGGGGTAAACTCCGCTGCCGCGGCAAATTGCCGCTCAGCGGACAAACCTCCGGTGCGATCTCATGGTGGCATGGAGAGAGCGACTGTCGCAACCCCGTGCAGGGCACGCCACAATAGTGGCGGTAACTCCCCTCTTTGAGGAGTGGCTGGAGAGGCGTCATGGCGTCCTCACCTACCGCCTGACGCAGGTCCTCACCGGACACGGAAGTTTCGGGAGGTTCCTACACATAATCGGGCGGGAAGAAACGCCTGGGTTTCACCATTGTGACGATCGCCCGGAGGACACGGTGGAGCACACAATGGCGGTCTGCCTAGCTTGGGCGAAGCACCACCGTGCCCTCGTAGAGGCGATCGGCGGCGGCGATCTCTCGCGTTCGGCCCTGGTTCAGTCCATGGTCCGGAGCGAGAGGGAATGGGAAGCGGTCACCTCCTTCTGCGAAGCAGTAATGCTAGCAAAGGAGGTGGCCGGGCGGTTGAGGGAAAGAACATGAAGTCAACTCAGCTGCCGCGGGAGACGCCCCGGGGCCTGTGGACGGTTAGCAATGGGTAGCTCACCGTCCGTCCGTCTATTGACGATAGGCCGTGTTGACGGCGCGTTCGTGTTTCAACGCGCCTCAAAGTGATGTCAGCAAAGCAGAGGGGCATGCCAGAGTCTCCGCCTGCCGGGGTTGCGGGTTGTTTGAAAGAGATACCGCAGCGCTTCGATTTTCTATCTTTGATAATCGCTTCGATTTGTGAAAGTAACGTATCGTTTCTTTTTGGTCTTTATATTAGTCTTGGCACATTCATTGGTATGAACTAGACCCTCAAGAAAAAGTCCTCTGGATTACCAGTCCATAGATCAGTAATCAGCAATTAATCCAAGATTGCCATTTATCCTCATTTAAACTTAAAAAACACAGTTTTTTGCATAGATTGTGACACGGTGGTCTAATAAAATATTTGTCTAGGTTCTTTTTTTAACTTTTTACTATATTTTGTATGTTTCTGGTTTTTCCTTTTTTACTTTTTCGTTTATTAGTATTCCTTTTCCAACTGCTTGCGTATGATCTGATAAACTACTTTCTAATGAAGGCACAGGAGTATATTTTTTATCTGCTACCGAGTCCTCAGAATCTTGAATAACTGGTGTTTTAGCTAATAGTGTCACGTTCTGAAAAATATCTGTTGATGTTGGCAAAACCTCAGAACATAATAAATCTTCTAATGTCACAAGATCATTGAATGAATGTTCAGAAGCTATTTCAGTCGTAGCTAAATCCGTTAGACCAGACTGAGAGCCTCCACAAGCCTTCGCTGCCTACACTGGCGCGGCTCAGACGTCTTCCTTCCTCGGCAGTAATCGACACAAAAACACGACTGATTGAGCGAGAGAGATAGCGACAAATTCTGACTAGAACGCAGTAAAATATGACGTTTACTGCAGTGAAATTAGTAAAATCGTTCAAGTTACCAATTATAATGCAGTAACAGAGTATCATACTGCGTTTTAATTAGCATATAACTTATTTTCATCTTTTGAAAAATACCGACTATACTGCAGTAAATAATGAACATACTGCAGTTTAAATAGTTAGTTCTTAGGAAATAAACTAGTGATCAACCATGCAGTATTAACACTGTTGGTACAAAAACTACTTACTGCGTTTTAATTTATACCCCTCAATATTTTTTTGGGTGTAGAATACAGTTTTTTTGTGGTAATTTAGATATTTACTGCGTTTAACTTGGTAAAGTGACGAATCGTGGTAGACGTAATAGCTATTACTGTATTTTAGTTGGTATTGTAATATATTTAGACATGCAAAGTTAAGTTACTGCTACCACAAATTTGATTTTTAAACCGTTTAAAGCATCCTAACAAAAATCTGATTAGATCTTCATGTTCCTTATAACGTGTGCATTAAGGTTCAATATTCAACAAAAAAATGACAAAAAGCCTGTTACTGCGTTTTAGGGTCTGCACGGCAGCATAGCCTACTTCAATGCCACTGGTAATTTTATTCCATCAATATTTATTATATTTAAATTATATTTATAAGAAGCAGGAATTAACAAACTTGAACAATAAGTCAGCATATGTACCTAAATATCAAATTTTTTATTAATGGCTAACTAAACACTTCATAACTCTTTGGCCGGAAGGAAAGGTTCTGCTTATTTCAGATGGACGGACACTCATACTTCAAGTTGCTTCTGATAACGCTATAATTTCATTATGGTTATGTGATATGAGTGATTTTTAAAATACGTTAAAACGGGAATGTAAATGTTTCGTAAGACTTAGGTACTTAATTCTATGAAAGTTTTAATTTTGTTTTCGCTTAAAATAAGTTTTTTATTTGTATTTTTTGGGAATAAGCACATTTTTAATGATTGTTATGCGTTTCATATTAGATAATAATTATATCGGAAGATTATAAATAAATCTTACATTGTGATTACTTAGTATCTCCCATCGCATGCATCTACCCGTCTAAGCGATATCATAGTGGCATCAATCTACATACGTAGGCAAAAAAAAAATATATCTCGCAAATTGTCTCCCCAAAAAATAGTAGTAGTCACAAGGACATCATTTCTACAAATTTCAGTAATAAATAAGTGAACAAATACAGCATTACAAATGATTAAACTACAACTATATTACAGGAAAAATCTATGCCAATACATTTGGTATTAAAATAATTTGACTCTTTCAAAAACTGTGGCAACTATCCTGGTTTTACCATATCGTGAATTACAGGTGTGATTTTGACGTCAAATAACCCTCAAAACAAATAATTTAAAACAAACACAAAATATTAACATACAGCACTAGTTCGGCACGGGTAACTCCATGTTATGCCTTGTCATGACATGTCATGTGTCTGGCAGGACGCTTGTTCGCAGTAATTAGATTATACACAGCTTTGGAAATCAAACGTTTGGCCCTGTAAATAGATATAACAATAGTATGAGCTTTACATGTACAATTTGTATATGGAAATAGCCAATAAGGGCATTGCATGTTTGCCATGTACCTACTCGTATTTTTGCTTTATTTAAACATTAGGAATTTCTCATGTATCGTAGGTGCATTTTCAAACATTTAAACTCACATACACAAACAGCCGTCAGGTCACACAATTATTATTTCCGTACGGAGATCGAACTCGGGACGCGCAGCGCAGGAGTCAATCGGTCAGCCACTGTGCCAACCGTGGCGTTTTGGTTAATAAATACATGGCAGAAATACCAATTCATTGATATTATCATGTCAGTAGTGAATATCACAGAATAGTATCTATAAAGAGTGTTACCCTTAGTGAAGCCGAAAGGTACTTGTTTTTCTTGACATTGCGATCAATTGGGAACCCTTTAGTAGCGGAGATATTGGCGTAAAAGTTCCAACTTTTTCACATGTTTTTGTTCCCGCCTCCGTACTATTCAATGCATATTTCAGCACAATATTTTGAGTGCGTAATCTTGAGTTCTACCGAACAACGTGATTTTTCTCACCAAAAATAAATCGTGTAGTTTCCCAGCAATACTGTTTGCGTAGAATCACTTAGTTTGATATACAGAATGCGAGGTTATTGGCTTTAGGAAGGATTGGCTTACACATTTTATGTGTGTGTGAAAATGCTTCATTTGAGAAGTTCGTAGCACTTGCTACGCCGTGGCTACGAAGTAGTACGTCGTAGCTGTTTGGTCTTGAATGGTGGCTTGTCTTAAGGATTGTGAATTTTTTAATCCACTACATTATAATTCAAGGCACTTTCTTATGGTACCGACTTAAAATCGAACACGTTGTCAAAACTAAGCCTTGAAGAAAATGCTACGGATGCCAGAAAATTAACAGTTTGAGAACTGATCTTTAAGGATTTGCTACACCACATTCTATAATAAAATGTTACTGGTCAGGTGGAGCAGTAAATACCATTAAATTTTAGTATAAAAGGTTGGAAGTGATATAAGATATCACTTTTTTTTACAGTCAGTGCAACCTTATTCCGGAAATGTGAGTCTGTAGATGATTTGTCTCATCCAAAACTTGCTTTAATTGATAACAGCTATTATATAATATGGGTATAATGTTTGGTCGGAATTTTAGGCAGACCATTCATACAAATTTCGAACGCCGTTCATGAAGAAATGGTCGATCCGTATGTCTGTTTGCAAACAAATACTACCTTTACGAAGTACTTATAAGGTACGTATGTCCACGTGTCAGAGCTACCCTCGTCAGTCTTCAGCTAATTTATACCCGCATTTGTTTAACCGAAAAACGTTTGAGCCACCGATTTACAACCCTTGTCTCAACTTTTTTGGATGTATTGCCCTTCTTTTCAAAGTTTTGTAGGTAAAATATCTACAAGCTTTTTGGGAAGGTCCTGGTGTCCAGTTTTTCAATCGTGAAAAGAAGAGCAGATAAAAAGTAGAGTTTTATACGCATAATTGACGCATAAAAAACCAGTTTCATTTTTTGAAAATGTTGGAAACACTAGGAATTTCTCCTGTATCGTGGGTGCGTTTACAAACATTTAAACTCACATACACAAACAACCGTACCTGGAACAACAATCTGTAGGTCATACAAATATTTGTTCCATGCGAGGATCGAACCCACGACACGTGGCGTTAAACTCTTAACTACTGCGCCAACCGTGTCGTCATTTCTTAACTTTTCAAATAAATTGCCAATACTACTTCAATCCATTTAAAAATTATTAAAAGCTACTTACTCAGAAGGCGTCGCGGCAGACCTCGTAGAAAATGGGAGTCCTATGTGAAAAGGGGTGAGCCTATTACCATGAAAAGGGCTAAAATCTAGCTTCGGTCGCTGTTACTGAGATGTCTCGGTAAACTCAATAATGCTTTGCCCAATCCAGGAAGCGATTCTATGACCTCATTCTCAGCACTTACGATTGCGACCACTAGAGTAACGAAGCAGTCATCTGTTAATGTTTAAATGGTAATGTTTAAACTACTTATGTGGTTTTAACTTATCTACAAATAAGTGTAAGTGTATATTATATACATGTAGTAAAAGCATCAATATTGTAGCGTCGCAATTAACATGATACGTTTAATTACCCACGCATAAATTGTGTGCAATATTGTCTGTTTACGAGTGTAAATGGACACATGCGAACGAAATATGAAATGAATTACGGACGAGGCATTATTACAAACTGTGGAATTTTGCACATTTGTTTAAGTATTTTTAGGTTATTATCGCATAAAGATGCATAATAAAAGCTAGAACAGGCTAAGTGGAGTTGGATTCGGGCACGAAATGTTCCGTACATCTATAAAAACCTTAAAAAAGAACATGTTTGTTGTATAGGGCCCCCTTAAATATTTAAATTTTATTCAGTTTTTTAAGTATTTCTTGTTATAGCGGCAACAGAAATACTTCTTCTGTAAAAATTTCAACTGTCGAACTATTACGGTTCATGAGATGCCCGCTGACAGACGCACAGACGGACGGACGGCAGAGTCTTAGTAATAGGATCATGTTTTACCCTTTGGGTACGGAACCCAAAATAACCGTTTTTTTTAATAATGCAACTATTTTATCAATAAAACCGCTTTCAATTTTGAAATGATCCGTCAACGACTGCATCTTCCTATAAATCGTACCACGTCGAATAAAATAGTGTTAAGACGTAAAAGATTTGTTTTTACAGAAAATAACTTATTACAAGTATCTGTATATGTGGATCAAACTATCGATTTGCAAGATTCAAAAACCTACTTTATTTCTAGTATAAGAATAACCTAGTACTTAGTTAGCCACCAAATCAGATGTCGCTGATTTTTTATTAAGAAGCTACCATTCTGCCACAAATCTTTCCTACCTCCATGACAATAATAGCCATAAATATTGGGAACAAATTCCCGCCAATCGCGACAATACGCGTTCCATTTGTCGCGAATCGCGCGGTAAATAATAACGGACGCTGAACTTTATCGAGCTTATTTATTGTCTCATTGTCTCATTATTGGGATAAAATTGCCTATTTGCGAGTAATGTGTTTATTATTCTTAATTTATTGTGTTAATGATGATGTTTTTGTACTGATTCGGCGATAAAGAGGTGTAATTAATGGGCAGTTTGATTTTATTTTCGTCTGTTTTTTTATCAAACCGAAATTTTTACCGAAATCTTTTTTTGAAAATATTATCAATGCGAATGTTTATGAGGATGGATGTATGGATGTTTGTTACTTTTTCACGTCAAAACGGCTGAACAGATCTTGATTAAATTTGGCACAGAGTTAGATTATAGTCAGGAATAACACATAGGATCCTTTTATTTAGGAGAAATACCTAGTGTGGGGCAACGTTTAGAAAAAAAATGCATAGGAGAAGAATTAAAGATTCTGAATCCAATAATTTTCGCTGACCTCAAAGGTCTGAACATCCGACATTTAAACAATAGACACTTCATCTATATAATTTATTGTTGTAATTAGGAACCTGAGTAATACTGGAGCAATAAAATAATAATTGATTGTCAAACTAGCTCTTTCCAATCCAGAAAATTGTGTAACCCTCTTCATTACTTAACATCTTCAATCGTATAAAATGAATACTTTGCGCAATCGACGACTGACACAGGACCTCATATTTTTCTTCAAATTAGTAAATAATAAATTGAACAGCGATACGTTAGTTGAACAAATTGGACTAAAAGTACCCTATAAAATTCCTAAATATCCGTTAACTCACTTATTCCACACTAGAGCATCCAACACAAACATTGGTGTAAACTCACCTCTAAATAGACTTAGTCGAGAGATGAATTTATTGTTTTATAAAATCCGCATCACACGTTGAAATACACCATGTTTAATTAAATTCCTTTAAGACCCAAATACTAATGTCACAAAATCATTCTCCTAAGGACCTGTAGTTTTAGAATTAAGCCACCTACATCTGGCAACTTGCCTACCCAAATTGGCTTCTATTGTTTTTAATTTAATTTTGATCTCATTTGTTTTTCCTTTTGTAACAAGTTTCGTATTTTTTCGTTTTAAGTGTCTTCTGTTATACCCTAAAGAAATAGTATTTTTTGTTGTTTTTGTAGTAGTTTTTTTATTATAAATACATAAATATTATTGTTATTACTCATTATGTAAAAATGTTGGTTAACCTGTAATTGGCAACTGTATAAGTCCAATACTATGTAATTTTTATTTTTTAAGATATTTTTATACAGAAGCTGTTGGTGTCCTTTTTAATAAATAAATAAATAAACACAATAGAATAGAATAAATTTATTCAAAGATAAAAAAAAATGGCACAATAAATACGATAAAAATCCTAATATAATGTAGGTATAACAAAGTTCGACAATATCGAGCATTAAAACTATTTTAATGTGTCCGAATTTGGATCACCAATTTGATTCAATAATATTTAATGAGACACAATGAGGTACGCTTTGTATCATTACCATCGAATAACGGTAATGATCCCATGGGATTTCAACACAACTATATAAAGGTTGTGTACAAAAAGTGTACTATAATGCCACAAAATTGGCAAGTCTCGCTTGATTTGCCAGTTAATATGGCAAATTGAAATGCTTTACGGCTCGTTAAAAAGGTCGCTTAACTAGGGTGATGCGATCGTATTGGTGTAATTCTGTTTCGTGGATGCTTACCTGTTCAACTTTGGAAATCTTTACTTAGTAACCATAAATGAAGTATCTTCCATTATCTGTTCGCTAAGATCTATTAAATTACTAAACAGATTTTAATGCAGTTTTCAGCAACAGATAGAGTGATTCAAGAGGAAGGTTTGTATATATAATATATCAGTCTACGAGGGTCAAACCACGGGGTGCAGTTAGTTAAGAATAAATGTAAATAGAAAATTTTTACTTGACTATGCTGCAAGATCCAGTTTGGTCAACTCTAACTAGCTATAATCAAGTAGGCGTCGATTTTAATACAAATGTTTTTGCCTTTTAATAAATATGAAATATTTTAATTTTTTTAAATCATCTTGTGGCATCCAGCACTTTTCACTTCGCTCTCAATTGAAGTGTAAGGTCGTAAACACTTATAAGTTGTTAAATTGGCACAACTGTTTTCCATTTTGGCGCGGAGTTTGAGTTGCATCTGTTATTTATATTAAATACAGTGCTGGTTATAGTAATATCATATATAGTGTGTATTGCGAATTTCATAATGGACAAAAATATCGAACAAAGAGTTTGTCTTAAATTTTGCATCGCCAATGGAATTTCGTGTTCGGAGTCACTGAAAATGTTACAGAAGGCTTACGGTGAATCGACTTTACCAAAAACTCGTGCTTATGAGTGGTTCAAAGCGTTCAAAAGCGGTCGAGATGTTATGGAAGATTTTGCCTCGCTGTGGTAGGCCGTCAACGTCTGCAACTGAAGTTAACATCGCAAAAGTGAAGAAAATAGTGACTGAAAATCCCCATTCAACTCTGAGAGAGATAGCCGCCGAACTTTCTGTCTCTCACGAGTCGATCCGTACCATTGTAACTAATCATTTGGGTATGAAACATGTTGCTGCTCGGCTAGTCCCAAAAGATCTGAGTTTTCTCCAAAAAAAAAGCATGAAAGTCGCTGAGGACATGCTAGAACGAGTCAGTTCGGACCCAACGTTCATGAAACGCATTGTTACTGGTGACGAGAGACGAGTGGGTTTACGAGTTTGACATGCAAACTAGTCAACAAGCTTCGGAGTGGCGCCTTCCAACTGAACCGAAACCGAAAAAACCACGCCAAAGTCGATCAAAAGTCAAAGTCATGTTGGTTGTTTTCTTTGACTATCGCGGTGTTGTGCACTCTGAATTCTTACCGAAAGGTCTAACGGTAAATAAAGAATATTATTTAAGCGTTATGCGGCGTTTAAGAGAGCAAATTCGACGAAAAAGGCCAGATTTGTGGAAAGAAAATTCTTGGATTTTGCACCATGACAATGCGCCTTCGCACAAGGCTATCATTGTGAACGAATTTTTGACCAAACACTCAACAAATACCATCCAGCAACCACTATATTCACGAGATATGGTTCCTGCTGACTTTTTTCTTTTTCCTAAACTCAAATTACCACTTCGTGGCACCCGTTTTCAATCGATAGAAGACATATAGGAGAATTCGCGGCGAGAACTGAACTCAATTCCGGAAGCAGCGTTTCAAAATGTTTTGATGAATGGATTATACGTTGGCTCAAGTGTATCGTTTCTAAAGGAGCATACTTTGAAGGTGATAAAATAAATTTGGATGAATAACAGACATTTTGTGTATTATTGATCTTTTCCCGGTACCTTCTTGACAGAGTAGTATGTGTTTCCAACTTCTGAGTTGTACCATACTGAAAACAGTATTTTTTAAACATCTGAAATATCGAGAACTCATTTTACACTATAAATATATATATATATATAATATTATTATAAAGTAATTATTTGTGTATGTTTGTGACTCCTTTACGCTCAAAAGTATGGAATGATTTGAAATTAAATTAAATTAAATTTTATACAAAATTTCTTTAAAATCAGCACAAAGCATATTTAAAGAAATAATATTTTAAATAACGGTGTTCGCTAGTAAAACTGCGGGGCGAGAGATTTAAATAATAATCATGAAAAAAAAAACACGTTTTACACCATGTTAGTTTAAAAAGTAATAAGTATGAAATGAATAGCGTTTTAATACATTTTCAAACAAATAACGCCTTAAAGAGTCTAATGTTAAGCAAAACAAACCCCATATAAATATCTTCGTAATAGTAATGATTGGAGATGGAGACATTCTAATATCAGTACGGTCCAGTCTTTGGGGACTGGCCAGACAGCCCGCTCGAAGTTAGCCCAGGGACAATCCGAGGAGATTAGATTAATACGTTTTGCATTTGCTTTATATACGAGTATATTATTATATCGTGGTCACTCTAAATTAATTTAAAGGGGGTGTTTTTTTGAAGCACCTACAAATATACTCAAGCTTTTTTTAGTGTTGAGTTTTTCCTACTAAATTAAATATGGAATTAGTAGAAATGGCCTTTGAAAAATGACTTTAAAATAATTTTACGGCTAAACCTATGCATTTATTCAAGTAATAAGTACAGTTTTATCGCATACCCCTTTTTGCGGATGGGAAATCATGAAATAACTTCCCCCGCCCTGGGCGGAGCGGGGGGAGTCAGGCTTATTCTAGCTAAAACCCACCTATGTTCCTTCTATTGCCCTTTACATTCCGGGGCCGCGGTATCTCTTTCGAACAACCCGCAAATCGCGTACAAGACATTCAGAATAATTATAACTTAATTGGAATTTCAAAATTACTGATATACAAGACTGATTGGTTATTGGTATGGTTGGCCTACAGGATGTTTAGCAAAACGCATAAAAACTTTTCTATTTTCTTAAAACAGCACACAGCATATTGTTTTGCGTAATTTTACGCACAAAGCACACAGCTAAGATAAATAAAACGGTTTAGTGCCCTCGGTCTCCTCAAAATGCATGGACCGTTACATGAAAAAGTTTATTGTGATTTTGCGTTTAAAACAAAAGAGGGTGGCGTTTTTATGCGACACTGTAATGAATTTTCAGGATGCTGAGACATCGAGCCTTTAAATATTCAAGATGTAGGGGAATTTGTACACCTCATTGAATAACATTGCTTCATGCATAATTTTTTGGTTTAAAAATTGTCGCGAGTTTGTTTGTTGCCGTTACTGGTCTAGCTATGTCTGAGGATTTTGGTATGTTGTGACGTTGTAAATACCTATTGTTTTGTGTGATGTTATTTATAAGAAACGCACTTTTAGATTTTAATGTTATAAAATATTTAAGGATTTAAAAATATGTGTATAATCGTGACATTTTTTTTTGTGTTGGATTGCCTCATTCGTATAGTGTTGGGAATGGCGATTGTTGAGCATGAGGTCATGGGTTCTAATCCCGGATAGGGCGAGAGTTTTTTTTAAGCAATTTATGAGCAACAAACACGGAAACTGCATTTTTAATATTAGATGAACTTCTCCCTAACTCTTCAAGGATTTCAGACGTGTTATGTTACTTAATAGTGAATATTAATAAAACACACAATTCATTAAGAAAACCATTGTCAAAGTAGCTTGTTAAAGTTATGTATTTAACAAGCTACTTTGACAATGGTTTTCAGTAATCCTTACTAATATTATAAAAGCGACATAGGCTATTTAAAAAAAAGCAATGATAAAGGGGGAGAAAATTTATATGGGACGTTTCGAAGTTTCAAGGTAGGAAGCTAAAAATCGGTACACACATCTTTGTTACCAACGAAAAATACTTGCAAATCCGGAAAAGGAAACTCCGTGTTACCCCAAATTTAAAGCGAGCGAAATTGCGGGCAAAAGCTACTTACAAATAAATATTATGAAAATAGAGAGCAAGGATGAATCACCCCTACTACGCCAACTGACAGTAATATACCAAAATTTTTGCTAATCATAATTATTACACATGGACGACTTCAGATCAATCACCCCCAAATACTCAACATACCATCCTCCATACATACCCTACCGACCAACAAAATTCTCCCTTTATTAGCGAAGCCAACTATAACTAATACAATTTCTTGTCGGATCATACCCGTAGGGATGGGATCAAAGTTGTCGCTAACACAATTAGGGAGACAGATTAGTTTCGGTCAGAAGTCTCGGAAACTACCTGACCGCTTCGTAAATTGACATTAATTTCCAAGATAAATATGTTAAGAGTGGTTTAATTTGTTTGCGAAGTTGTTTGCATGTCATTACTTTAAATGCTTTAATTTAGATCGAAACGTAAAACCTTGAGTGTTCCAACTAGTATTCAAAGGCATCGGACAAATTAAATTTCTCGTTACTAGTAAAAATCTAGCACTTAGGTCGTAAATTATTTGAAAAATCTCCTTCTGTAGCAACAATATTATCGTTTTTATAGTTTTATGGTTTTTTTTTAACAAGCCACCAAGACCACTAACTATAGTTGCTTTTCTTTCTCGACTATTAGAAACAAAGTGTGTATAATATAGTATGTGCTAAAAACAATTGACACTCACGATTCAATACCAACATAACAAACAGTTCTCAAAAGGTCACACAAACAGTTTTCAATCGCGATTCAAAATTAAAAGCCCCTTCAGAATAACCCTAAACTTACCCGTCTAAAATATTAAAGAAGTGACATTTTAGTCCCCACATAATTACATTGCATCTGATACCGAGACCCACTGCTTTTAGATAGAAGGTACAATCACGAACATAAATGCCTTACATTTGAGCAATATTCAAGTGCGATTTTCTCGTAAAACAACCACTGCGACTTTGTGATATGGGTAACCCTTTTTCTCAAGAATATGGTTTTGAACCAACCGACGACCGAGGGCTCCAGTTGTATACTGCATATACAATTGAGTCAAATATAGATATAATCGAACCATCTCGGACAAAATGCGAGTGTGGAGCCGCAACACTGGATATCTCACACTTTCTTTGCTGTCCGTCGTGCGTGACCACTAATTGCACCAGGACATGAGGACTTCAGTGAGGAAAATTACAGAGCTTTCCAAGTGACTAAGTACTAATCTATTCTATTATTATATAGAACATTCACCAATATAATACAATTATTTAATATAAATTCATATTCTATTATATTATTATGCTTAAGTATTCTTATTTATCGAGTGGTTAATGCTTTACCTGGTGTCTGGGTTTTGGCTTACGTTAGTAAAAGGTCTTAAGGTTTAAGGTTATGCTCGTGACTGTATCTTAAGGGCCAGACGTTGGACAGTTGAGAAAGATATCAAATTGGATGACTGTATGAATTTAAAACGATTCCGATATTTGATATTGGTTTTGAATATCGTTTGCAGTTTACTTTTGGTGTAATTTTATTGCTAAGTTGGAAATTGGAAATCGTGGAAGGATTGGATTGGATGGGTTAGTAACTACTTTTTTTTTGTTGCTTTTTGTGATGTCTATAGTTCCAAAATAAGATAAGAAAATAATCATGGCAATATTATATTATTATTAGCTGTGCCCAGCAGTTTCACCCGCTGCTCAGGTCCTCTTTATCACTTAGAGGTATGAAAAATAGATAGTAGTCGATTCTCAGACTTACTGAATATGCATTAGAATCGCTCGAACCGTTTTGGAGGAGTATTGGAACGAACATTGTGATACGAGAATTTTATTTATTAGATTTTATATTGTCACTCCTGTTTAATATCATAATTGTAGTTGTTGCGCGTCCGCCTGTTTATTCTTCATGACCACAATCACGAAACAGGATCTATTCCTATTGCGAGCCAACGTATTAAAAAGAAAAAAAAAAACAAGTGAACCACTGCTTACCAAAACCACGGTTTAGCTACCAGTAATGTTAGGAACACTTTATATTATGTGTTTGAAGACCACAGCGAACCCAAAGTTAATATAATTCGACAAAACTTAATTAGATATATTATAAAACGAGGTTATTTCCATACTAGTCCTTCTTTTTCCCTAGGGATAAGTCGTACCGTCATCTGAGGTAGCCAGTAACTACATGCTTGTTAACTCGTCTCATATATTATGAAGCTATGTCAAATGGGTACCGGCGACTATAGCTACAGGTTGGTGGAAAATATTTCTCTGCTGAACGTTTTGGCAGAAAACCATATTTTTAGGCTTTCACGAATTAGAGTAAAAATAGAACAAGAGTTATTTATAGAAACCCATCCAACACAGAGGTTTCATGTTTAAATAAGCTGAGCGATGAACTGCTATGCTGGGTGTTGCGGGTTCGATCCCTGTACGGAACAAAATATTTGTATATGTATATCCTACAGATAGTTTTTTTGGGTTGTCTGTGTATGTGCGTATAAATGTTTGAAAAACACACCCACAATACAGGAGAAATTCCTAGTTTGGGGCAACATATAATTACAAAAATAAAAAGAAGTTTCTTCCGAGATACATAAGGAATTACAATTTAATACTTAATATTGCTTCGCCTAAAATGCAAACTTCAAAAGTAGTTTTTAGGGTTTAATGTAGATTAAAATTCAACTGTAGAGCACTCTAGTGTTTTTTTTTCAAGGACATTAAATTTTTTTGTGTTTTGATATCAAAATTACTATAAAAAAAAAACAGAAACAGATATAAACAAGAATCTTAAACTGCATACCACAACCATAAGACGACAATATGTCTACAAACGGTCCTCCGCCCTGAGAATACTAAACTCAAGAATAAAAATCTCAATAAGCAACACCATTTATATCTGGTTGGTTAGATGGGAGGTAAAATAAAGGCTCGCCGAATGTTGGATGTCGCGACCTTCAGGGATTTACTCGACTTACTTATTTAACTTAGAACTGAACTATCTGCTTACTTTACCCACCCAATATTTGCATGAGGTCCGTATCAGTTAACGTTGTTTATTGTTGAACTAGTTATTTATAAGTAGAATTGAGGTTTTGAAAGGTATTTATGTGTATAATTTTATTTATCTTTATTTATTTCTGTATTGTTGTTGATTTGTATTGTAATCAAACTATACCCTATCCTTTTTTTTATTTTCTGAGTCCGATTCATATTATTTATTTTTTAAATTTGTTTTTATTGACATTATAATTTAAATATTAATTTCTGATATAGAAAGGTATACCTTAATTTTAATTTGTGAATTTTGTAATCTTTTTATTAATAATTTTATATAATCTGTATGTTATTTTACGTGTTTACATTATAATTATTAAAATTAATCTCTGACATAGATCTTAATTTTAATTTGTTTCTAATTGTATTTTAATTTTGCATGACTTTACTGCATTCTGTAAACAGTGATTCAATGCAGAACTCATCTCGCAAGCCATCTCGATAGTCATACTCACTTCACTTGTCACATCACCTGTCAAAGTTTTCGTATTCACAAAACAAGAATAAGGCCAAGTGAAGTGAAGTGAGGGCCGAAAACTCAAGTGAGATTTCTCTATGGTAATATAGAGTGACGCTAAATTGTGTCTTGCTAAAATTTATATCGACACACTAAATTACCAGAATTTGCGCTCTACACTAATAGTTTATAGTTTATTCTGGCCTTAAATGCAATGTAAATGTATTATTTTGCACATTTTAAAATTTACAAGTCTTATTTGAGATCGACAATGAAATAACTAGGCTGAATGGGGTGTCGCCCTTGCTTCGTGGTCCGATGAGATGCCTCTGTATTAAAAAAATACTCTCATCACGTAATGTCATTAATGTCAATCGTCTTAAGTGTTTTTTGTTTACAAAGTATTAATTTTATTTCCTCGAGATTTCTCAGTGAAGTGTTTAACAAAATGAAGTAAGTTACGATTTCTTAGGTAATTAGTAACAGCCGGTATCGGTATATTCATATTTAATTATTAATTCCCTATTTCAGTGCCGACTGCGCCGAGCGTAATTCCCAGAGTTTTTAGAAAGGAAGCTTAGCTTGGTAATGGGATTTTCCAAAAATCAAAGCGCCAAACAGGCTGCTAATAAGGACTGGAATCAAATAACTGTAAAACTAAACAGTATGGGTGGAAAAACGGTGAAGACTGCAAAAAAATGATTTAAGGTTAGTTGATAATTTCAGTTATCTTATTTACATAGTATACTTCATATATTTCATTGTGTGTTGTGCTATTTGCGTCTTTGCTTATCATGCAGTGTAAAATCCTTACTAATATTATAAAAGCGAAAGTGAGTTTGTTTGTTTGTTTGTTTGTTTGTTACCTCTTCACGCTTTAATGGCTGAACCGATTTGGATGAATTTTGATACAGAGATAGTAGGGAACCAGGAGACGGACAAAGGCTGATATTTTTTTTGAAAAAAGTGGGATGTGAGGGAGAAAGAGGGAAGAGAAGGGAAAACTTAGAGTTGCTATTACAAATCAATAAGGTGCAATGGGAACTGTGTTACCCCAAATTTAACGCGGACGAAGCCGCGGGCGAAAGCTAGTAATTAATATTTTTGTATTTCTCATTACAGTATTGGTCTGACAAAAAAAGTGCAGTGAAAAAGAATGCTGCTGCACGCGCTGCTTTTGGAAATACTACAGGTTTAGGAATGGTTGAAGGTGGCACATCAAAGTTATCAAATATAGAAGAGCGCATAGAAATGTTATTGGTGGTGAAGGTTTTGTTACAGGCGACACACATTTACAAATACAACCACTTAATGTATGTTATTTATAAAGGTAGTTAATAAGCCCATTCTGTAACTAACTCACACTTATTTTTTGGAATCTACGGACCCAGTCTTTCTTTTAAGTTAATTATTAATAAAAAAAAATCTTATCTTATGTATGTTCAGGTATTTTGCAGTTGTACAAATACACTAGTCAGCTTACTTCACCATGCTGCTTCTGGCTAGGCAGAGGCCAGTGTTTTCAAGCGGGATGCAGCCCATTGACTTTGCTTAATTATTGTCATCTTCTAACCACAGCTGAGATCAATGACGTACATAATGTGTTTACATTATATATACATACACTGCCATGCACAGGGAGCTTCAGAAGGGGCTTAAACGGACAAATACAACAACCTCAATGATTTATATTGGTTTAATACTATCTAAGTTTTGACATTAAAAATTATTTGTTTCAGGATATTGATGAATATTTAATTGAGGTGCCAGGCTGATTATGATGAGGAAATGATCCACCATATGAAGCATCCAAATGTGTTATATTTATATCTGCATCTGTTATCTGAAATTAGAGTAAATAAATACTTATTACTTTCACTTTCATAAAGTAAAATAATAAATTGGTTTATTTTCGTGCTGGTATCTTTATATAACATAAATTATAAGTTTTTTTTAATGTACAGTAATTTGATACACTGATTGATATCCAAATAAACAGATAAAAAATTAAGCATGTGTTTCTTTGACTGAACTTACCAATAGAACATTTCTTGCATAATATCCTTTGCAACAGTAATATCTTTCTTCATTCTCCTTAGGTGTTATCATAGTAACCAATGTGCTATCTATACATTCTATAACACTGGGTATGTTAGTTTACCTATGAAACCTAAAAAAAATAAAATAATAAGTACTAGTACATCTAAATAATGGCTTTAATTTTTTTTTTAATTTTACTGGTAAAGGAGACCAGTGACTAAAAATACATGTAAACCAAATGATACTGGGTCAATACTGGCACAATAAGCCATACATACTGATCAAAGGTGCTCTAAAAGTGATGATTTGTACCTAGGCTGCCTATAATCTCAAATCATATTATTATAAAGAAGAATCTAATAGAACATTAAACATAATTACAATTCCTTTAATGTTTATCTTTCAGCTGCATTTTATGGATACCTTATGTATATGTTTTGCTATTATAGGTTGGTTTAATACATTAACTATTTGATATATGCTGCATGATATTGAAGCTTGCAAGAGAAAAGTATTTTCATTTATATATTTAATTATAGCAATATTTTTTGATAGCTTCCATTAGCCAGAAACGACAGAGTTGAGAGTAGCTGAAATTTTTTTAAACACATTAAGTATTTGTATGTCCTTCAAGAAATTAAAATGGTGCAGTGATAGGTAGGTCTGTAGCATAATAAGAAAATGAGTCAAACAGGTTTTAAGTAACTTAAAAGTAATTAATAAATCATTTATATACCTTAATTCTATTGGTCAGACTTCTTCCCTTTTCTGCAATCACCGGTATTAGAGGTTATGTTATGTAATTTTAGTCTGTACACATGCACATAGTCTTGACCATTCACATATTCTGGGCTTGGCGGCGGCTTGCAGCAACGTCTAAGCCATCAGATTCTTTCAGCAAACTCAGTATCAAAAAAGAACGAGACATCTACAAAAGTTAGAAATAGATGAAAATACTGAGGTTATGAAGTTTTTTATGGTCGCTATATTAGTTTATAGTTCATACTAGCCGTATAAATTTCTCTGCAAGACAATCAATAATGTATGTATATGTAAATTCCTTTCTTTTGGAGCTTATTAGATTGATTAATTTAATCAACTCAAAAAATAGTAACTTTTCATTTGACAGATGAATTCGTGTTTGACATGCGAGATGACTTTCGAGATAGCAAGTAAAACGTGTGTGAGAATACGAAATCCTATTGACAAACGTCAAAAACTCAATTGTTGTAATTCCTCCCGCTTACGATCTCACTCGGGTGGCGCTAGTGTCGAATTCACTTAATTTCAGAATACGAAACGTTGATTTCTCATGAGTTCACAGCGGATTCAGACGTGAGATCGCAATGAACGTTTCAGAATAGCATAGCTGGTAGAACACACTGAACTACCCATTCATATAACATCCAGATATGTATTTTACATAGATATTGTATTTTGTTCAGCATTATAGCTTTGACTTTATGTTCGTAAAATTATTTGCGAAAATGATGGGTGTACTGTTTGAAGTATAATGAGACAAGAACGGAGGTGACTACTGAGATTACTAGTAAAATTTTAAATGAGAAGACACGCTGCGCAGACTCCAAATAAATTGAAATAAAGGCCAGGAAACAAAGTACTTAGAATTAAGGAATAATCCAAGTCTTGAGAGTTCTATGGCAGCCGTGGTTTAGCATGGAATTCTAAGTTTTTATTGTTTTGAAGAATCATCTTTCCGGTGTCTCAAATTAAATTTAGATACATGTTCCAATCTAGCCAAAAAGTCAATTAACATAAATCTACATTGTTCAAAACGATCAAACAGAAGCCGCGAATTCTGTTTTTAACCTACCATAGATACAATATTATCTAAACATTTATGAAGCCAACTCAAATCCCTATACACCTTAAAAAAACCTTGCATCCATTCCATCAAGGCGGTACCTTGGCAAACACACCTTTATTCAGTAAAGATGATTTGTCAAAATAAATTAGGCATAAGACAGAGTCGCCTTGTCAAATATTTATACAGACCCACTGTTGCGAATGTTATTGTAAGGTCTTGTGTTATGGGGCTCACGAATTGGGGAGACTGCTTGGATTCGCTTGAAGAATTTTAGAAAGCTTCACAAATGTAGTCAAATATAAAATACTAGCTAAAAATATCAAAAGAGGAAGAAGAAAGAGATTTCTGTCAAGAAAATCAGAAAATGATTTACAGGAAAACTATTGCCTATATGCCTAGGTCTTTACTTATAGTCCGGTCAAATTAGACCAAAAAATAAGAGTGAAGTTACCTAAATTCCCACCAAGCTGAAAATCGGTAAGATAGTTTGAAACAAAATTTGAAAGTTCCCCATCTTTCCCCTGTAAGGAAAAAAAAATATTCAAGGTCAAAGGTAAAAAAAATGAGTTTTTCGCGATTTTCAGCAAAACGGTAAGTTTTATCATAAAAATATCTCAGACAAAAATTGTAGATCATAAAATTATCTACAAAAAATTAATTATACCTTTTTTTTTCTACGAGCCACCGTTTTTGAGATATAACGATTCAAAAAGTTGTAAAAGTTGTAATCGTCATAATATGCACACGTTTCCACGCCACCTATGAGGTAGTGTACTTAGCCCGTTTTTTTTGTGGTTTCCCCAGTAGGCCTATTCCACGGGTCAGTTTTGATCTCGTTTAATTTGAATCGTACTATTTTTACACGCAATAACTGGCTGTGATATGACATCTGCATTTTACAGGAGGGGAAAAATAACAGTCGTCAAACTATTTGAGAAACAAAATTTAATTGAATGTGCTGAAGTTTTCAAAAATAGTAATTCTACTCGACAAGAAATTATTACTAACGGCATTCGCTTTCTGCTTTCTATGTACGGAGCTCCTAAAAAAACTACCTGCTTAGATAAGTATAGATATGCATGTTTCGTTAAAAACACCAAAAGTAAAAAACAAGTACAATTAGCTTGTCTTCCTCCAACCTCAGTTGCTGCTCATCAACATCTTTTTATGGTATATTACCAAGTTCAAGTGTGGCTTGGTTATCAGCTAGACCCTACAGATTGGGGTTGGAAGTTGGTCAACAATTTATTAGAACCAGTGCACACTTTACTTCCACCTGCGCCGGAAAAATTGCTGAACTGCTGAATTTTTTGCAACTGCAAAAAGGGATGCAGTGCTAAATGTGGTTGCAAAAAAGTCGGACTGTTCTGTTCTCCGGCATGTACACATTGTCAAGGCCGGTTGTGCTGTAATATTAAATCACCAACAGTAGAGGATCCGTTTGATTCCAACGAGGCAACATGCGATACATCGCTATTAATGCAGTTTACATCCACTCAGGATGAAGATGAAGAAGAACAAGAACAAGAAGAACAAGAACAAGAAGATCAAGAAGAAGATTTTGAAAGTTACGACTCGGAAGATTAAATTTCACTACTTTTTTTTAACTTAAATTGCTTTTATCTTTTCAATCTCTGCTAATATCCATTATTTTTCAATAGTTTCAAATTAAACGAGATCAAAACTGACCCGTGGAATAGGCCTACTGGGGAAACCACAATAAAAATGGGCTAAGTACACTACCTCATAGGTGGCGTGGAAACGTGTGCATATTATGACGATTACAACTTTTACAACTTTTTGAATCGTTATATCTCAAAAACGGTGGCTCGTAGAAAAAAAAGTATAATTAATTTTTTGTAGATAATTTTATGATCTACAATTTTTGTCTGAGATATTTTTATGATAAAACTTACCGTTTTGCTGAAAATCGCGAAAAACTCATTTTTTTACCTTTGACCTTGAATATTTTTTTTTCCTTACAGGGGAAAGATGGGGAACTTTCAAATTTTGTTTTTAATGATATTTCAAACAATCTTACCGATTTTCAGCTTGGTGGGAATTTAGGTAACTTCGTTTGTCTAATTTGACCGGACTATTACCAACTAGGTCATGGCCGCGGTTTTGTTTGCATTAAGTTTGATAATTGTCCCACAGATGGATTTACCAAGATAAATAGTATTCAATGTATTTATCCCGGATATAAAGTATCTGTGTGACAAATTTCATCCAAATCTGTACAGTCGTTTTTGTGTGAAAGAGTAACAGACATACATATGGATTTAATGTTAATGCGAAAGTTTTGTTGTTTTTGTTGCATTCATAATATTATAGATTAAAATAAGCTTCATAACAGCAAACTGTATTGTTGTAATTATTTGTTACTAACAAAATGTTAAATGTACTGTAACACAAATAGAAGACTGGTTTAATTTCTACGAACGCCACAATTTTTGTAGCACGTCGTAAGGGTAAGTTCAATTCTCATGTGATTTGGTGGTCGCGATCCATCATCGTCGTGGACGGCTTCCGTAATAATGTACCACTGAATAACTACAACAGAAGAAAATCATTGTTAACATAGATACGTAAATAGACAAACCCACGTTTGTAAGATTGTATTGGCACACATCGTCTTTATGCGATAGAAGTATGGTATAGTATGTATTATGATACATGGACATTTCATTTTCAACATTTTCGGGATTTAATTTGTAGACATCAAAGGTAAGCAACCAAAAGCCACTAGAAGTTAATAATATACGGCGGCACGGTTGTCGCAGTAGCTAAGCGATTGGCTGCTATGTTACGTAGCGCAGGTTTGATTTCAGTACGAAACAAATGAGGCCTACAGGTAGTTGTTCCGGGCCTGACTATTATTTATGTATATGAATTTAAATGTTTGGCAACACATCACGAGATTCTAACTTCGTAAATAATTTCTTAACTCTTTTGTTTGCTCAGGAGCCCTCAAAACCATCAAATTTAGACACCCTAACCACTTCCATAAAATTATCCACCTAAGACAGCTCTCCCTGGATGGATCCGTCCATGGATGGATGCACACACACTTAGTATTCATCAGCTCATTCGTGTGCATGCTTCCGGTTCAGTTACTTTACCGCGGTTTAGTTCTATTTCAGACATGATTTTAAACCCGTCTGAGTACAATTTTTATTTGTGCGTAAAGTTTTAATAAATAAATATTATCCTGTGATGTTTTGATATGTTTTCCTTTGTGTATTACCTTAGTGCTGGTGGAGTTGTATGACTTTACAGTAAAGAATTCCTTGTGTATCGTGGGCGCGTTTACAAACATATAAACTTACTTATACAATTAGCCAGACCCGGAACAACTATCTATAGGCCATACAAATATTTCTTCCGTGCAGGGAACGAACCCGCAACACGCGGTGCAGCAGTCACTGCGCCAGCCGAGTAATCAAAACTGTTATAGTTCCGGAAGGACTTTCATTTTGTCAAAATTTCATGATTCTAGCTACCAAGAAACACAAGGTCTGTAAATATTTATTACTATCGACTAATGGAAAAATACTTTACTACCAACAAACGTTTTGTTGATGAAGACTTCTGAATTCACTTACTTATTACTTTAATCCACAACAAATAAATACTACTTTTACTATACACAAAAAAAACATCCCGACTTTTAAACTTTTGCACGACCTGAATAAACGTTTAAAGAATACCTACTTTCCGAGCGCTAACAGGCAAGACGTAGTTGAAGCAAGAAATTAAGAGTTGAGTCGCGACTCAGTCGTTCTCGGGGGAAATTCAGCCAATCACGAACGAGGATTGAGGGGTACGCGGTGACCATACGTGGCTACTTTTACTGTGGTAGCTAGCAACATATGTGGTACGTGATTTATAGAGAAAAAAGAATTTTTAAAAAGAAAAGGTAAAAGGTTTTGTATATGCTTCTTGATTAAAAAACTGGCCAAGTGCGAATCGGATGCTCGCACAGATTGTTTAGGGTAAGAAGGGGGAATACCGCTCAGCGGGTAATGGCGCTCACCTCTGTATCTCTGTCAAAATAATACTTAGCATCACGCCACGTCGTATGAAGGGCGCGGGGAGGGAGGCTCTAACGGACAACGATGCAAGCGGATGGTCAGCCCGCGTCACGTGGCAGTGAAGTACGTTTCTTTGTTTGGGACCGCGCTGATCTAATTTTTCGTCTAGTGTTTTTAGTCGGTAAGTGTAATTCTTTAATGATTTTTTAATTATTATTGTTTCGTTTCAGAGATAAACTATTCTATTTTATGATAATGTAATAAATCTTCACCAATCGTGTATAATTTTTTAAAGATTTCAAATTATTTACCTAGCAACCATTTGGGGCTATACCGCTCACCTATGCGCCATTACCCCTAAGTGACCAGATGGATACATCTGTGATTAAATTTATATGTCCAAAAATAATATAACACGATTTATATTTTTTCATACCACTAATATATTATTTTATATTACTTATTAAGTTGATTTGACAATGAAGAGCAAAAGTAAATTGAAAAAGGCTGATCCTACGTCCAAATGGGGATAATTGATGGTAATTTGTGATTATAGACTTTACTTTTATTGTATAAAGGTGATCTCATTAATATTTATTAAATTAAAATATGTCTTACTTGTTATATTTAAAAAAACAGCATGTTTTGTATTACGGCGTTATTGGCCCGTACCCTGAACGGCATTACCCATAGTTATGGGTAACGCCGCTCAAACATGTTTTTTTTTTAATTATTTATTACAATTAAGCGGTCATAGATATGAGCTTTCGTTGTTACATTTTTGATTACTATATAATTAAACACTTTATTACATTTCATAATTTTAATTTATAATAAATAATTAAAAATATACACAATGTTTTCCTTAAGTGAACGCCATTCCCCCTCCCTACCCTATTTATTTGGTACTAGCTTTCGCCCGCGGCTTCGCCCGCGTTAAATTTGGGGTAACACAGTTCCCCTTGCGCCTTATTGATTTTTAATAGAAACGGTAAGTTTTCCCTTTTCTTCCCTCTTTCTCCCTCACATCCCACTTTTTTCAAAAAAATATTAGCCCTTGTCCATCTCCTGGTTCCCAACTATCTCTGTACCAAAATTCATGAAAATCGGTTTAGCCATTAAAGCGTGAAGAGGTAACAAACAAACAAACTCACTTTCGCTTTTATAATATTAGTAAGGATACCAACAGCAATACTTACTAAAATTTTATAGAAACTATACAATATATTAAAGTGGTGGTATGTATGTCTATTACAAGTACCTATACGCCAGGATTCCGTACAAACTTGCGACATAAACGGCCATATTTTATGACTGCGTAGATTTAAGGGTTTGATTTTTTCACAGCTTCAAGGGACTACGGATTTGAGTGTATATGATTTTAATTTTAATTCGATACCCCCACGCGTCCCCAAAATAAAAGGCCTTGACAGACAGTCAGACAGTCAACAAAGTGATTCTATAAGGGTTAATTTTTCCTTTTTAGGTAAAGAACACTATAAATCGATGTCATTGATAAGTAATTGAGTTTTTTTTGTAGATTGGAAATCAACAACAAAGTGGTCCTGTAAGGGTTCCGTTTTTTGTCTTTTCAGTTACAGAACCCTAATAATTAGAAGTAGTAACTTATAGATTCAAACTCAAGAATTATCACTTGATAGTCCAACGGTCACACCAACAGGCTGTCACTTGTTTCCTACTGATAATATTAAAATTGATTAAACATTCCTCTTTAAAACTTTGAAATAAAATCTGTAACTGTCGCTAAAAATCAAAATACAATTGTAATCCATCTACAATCCATTATCACAATTAATAGTATGTACGAGTTGTCAAAACATCAATAATCACCGTCAAAGTCCCAAGGGTAAGAAAGATTCCGAAAAACGCCGCGGAAGCTTTTAAAATTAAAATCCATTCATTGGACGCATTTCTTTGTCATTCCCCTTTTAAAAGATAACCACAGATGATCGGGAATTGTCGTAGACGTTCGGGATTCGAATAAAGCGATTTGACGGCTTTTTGAATGATTCCTTTTGAAAAGCCGAAGGGAAATGTGTTTTGTTTGTAAATGGAAGGCTGTTTGAGCTCCTTTTTTTATTAAATTCAGGCTTAATGCAAAGAAATATTTAAAGCAAATAATATTTACTTTGCCTTTTTAAAAGCCCGAAACCAAACTGAAAACTTGAACAAAGAGCAGAAGAAATATTTCTAACTATAGTACGGCCAACGAGAAGCGATACGAAAGGTCATTAACCTAAAAAACAACTGTGGCGTTGACAATCTAATATTTAGCTCTTTCCATCGTGTGCCTTTGTCGTAATGTTTCGGGCGGCAATTTTAGATGGGGTTTTAGCATGGGTTTTGTTTACATTCGGTATCGCTTCTCGTTGGCCGTGCTATAGAAACATTACGCTAGACTAGAAACTGTTTTACCGACATCCAATATTAAACAAAATCCTTACTATAATATAATAATTAATAATTTAATATATATAATATAATAATATTATAAAAGCGAAAGTGAGTTTGATAAATTTTGGTACAGAGATAGTTGGGAACCAGGAGACGGACATAGGCTATTTATTTTTTTAAAAGAGTGGGATATGAGGGAGAAAGAGGGAAAAAACGGGAAAACTTAGCGTTGCTATTACAAATCAATAAGGTGCTACCGACTTTAACGCGAGCGAAGCCGCGGGCAAAAGCTAGTTTAATATAAATGCGTCTCTAGGGTAACAAAAAAAAAACATGTACTTAAATACGAATTTCAATCACTCCACAATTTCCAAAATGTAGCAGGTCGAAAATCAAAAGCCATAAAGATTTGAAAACGAAAAATCTTTGTTCGAATTTCAAATCCCATGTGATTGTCACGTCACAGTAGCTGTGACACTCAGAATTACTGATTGATTATGCATTCGCGTCACGCTTGACGGCCAACGGGAAACAATGTAATTCCAATATTTTTGTTTCTGTTCTGTTTTTCGAAATAACATTTGGGGAATTTTTGTTTTTTTTTGCGCTATTGTGGGCGAGTGTCCCAAATAGATTTCGACTATCAATATGTAAAAAGAAAAATTGGCGTAAGGCAATTATATTACTGGTTAGTTAAAAGCAGTGATCAATATTATAATCGTTTTAATCAAGTCTCCAACAAAATTACAGTCATCAAAACATAAAGTTACTTTTATTCACCCCAGAATAGTCTAGACTGGTTATTTTATCATTAAAATCTGACACTCATCGTCGAAGACACTATAAGGACTTTTTAATTCTTATAGTGTTAACACAAGATCATTCAAACACCATTAATTCACCAAAACACATCGAAAATCACAACTAAACCTCATTCAAAACTTCAGTACCCAAATTGCCCGTTGGTATTTAATCCAAAACCACTAAAGTCATTACCAAGTGACCCTTCTCATAATAAAACAAGCTTTTCATCTTGACACCCGTCTACCCCAAAGACCAGACTGACCACTTTGCGACCCCTGAGATGAGGAGAGAAGATAACGCTAAAATCTCCTGCGCCTGTACTGATAATGGTTTTAAGCTGAATGTAACCAAATGTTGCGTAGATATGTCGTGTTCGGTTAGTTTGTGTGGATTTTAATAGTTTTGATTTCTGTTATTTGACATTTTAAAGACATGTAGAAAATCCACCACAACATAATGTCACTAATGTTGGTGTCACATTGAAGAAAGACTTTAGCTGAATTTCTTTTAAAATATCACCGAGGTCTTGCATTGATTATTCTATTAACATATTTACGAGGCAATGTTTAACGTACTTAAAATAGTAATGGCATTATTTAAAACAGTTTAAAACATTTACTGGATTTTTTTCTAGACTGCACTGTCCTACTGTCACACGGTAATAACGTCAAATTAATAACTTCAAAATCTTAACGATTGTGGTTGAAAGTGCATTTTAAAAAAAGTTTCAAGTAACTGCTCGGTGACATGAAAAAATATGCACTTTCTATTTTAACTGATTAAAATAGTTGAACCATGCAAAATAAACAATGAGTATGAAACTAGAGCAATAAATCAACGTAATTATAACATACTAGCTGTTCCCCACGGTTTCACCCGCGCTGCTCAGCACCTGTTGGTCGTAGCGTGATGTTATATAGCCTATGTTACTCGGGGATAATGTAGCTTTCCAAAGGTGAAAGAATTTTTGAAATCCGTCCAGTAGTTTCGGAGCCTATTCATTACAAACAAACAAACAAACAAACAAATCTTTCCTCTTTATAATATTAGTATAGAAGAGCTTTTTAAATATTTAGATGTCCTGTCAGGTCAAAAAATTAGGGGTGCCTTACGTAGTGATGTGCAAGGCGCACTATCGATGCCATGTAGACGGCGCGGTCGAGTTCGACGTGCGCCTCAAATTTATGTCAGCAAAGCATAGAGGCTCTTAAGGGCCACTCTCTGCCGGGGATGCTGGGTTAGTCGAAACAGATACCGCGGCACAGGAGCACAAACGGTAAAATAAGGAACATGTCAACCCATCTATGTTCTGCTCCTCCGCACAGACCGGCAGAAGATTTTTTATTATTTATCATCTGAATAAAAAAGACGCACCATCGGTATACAATATAAACGACGATAAAATTTATATTGCAGCAAAAAGTTGCGCAATTCCTTTTATTTTTCTTCCGAGAGCTATCTTTATAGAAATATTTATTAACATCTCGTAAACTGGTAATAGTCGTAATCAGAAATACAAGTCCAAAAATATTTACAAAATGTTTTTACCCCCATTTGTTAAGATGAAAGGGGGGTTTTGATAATATTGAAAGACACTGACTATACTTCGTTTTCTTTCAATATCTAGCAACCGCTCTATACATATATTATCATTTAAAATTAATGTTGAAAAATAATAGCATAGTATAATGATATCGATTGTCGATACAGCATAGTTTAAAATTCCCAACCCTACACCCCGATCCCTATTTTAAGCATGTGGCGCATGGCCACTGAGCCCTTCACCCAAATTGAGTGCTACTTTACTGGTTAATAATACGAAGGACGCTTATTTTACTGTGTTTGATCTGTGCTCTATTTGTGCAAGGATTTTTAGAGCACGGGAGTTTTCCTTTACTTTTTTGTTAAACTTTGCTAGTGTGCTGATCTAATTTTGATTTCTTGAGACTATGTCTGAGTGTCGATAACCGAATACATTAGTATACTTCATGTGAATATATCAAAGCTATCTAAAATAAATATATAGTATATCAAATTGCACCTTCGTCATCTCGATATCTGTTTCAAGAAAACAATTTTAGCTGAATTCGGAGTACAGAATTTTTTTGATATTATTAACAGTAGGTAAGTACTAGCTTTTGCCCGAGGAAGCCGCGGGCAAAAATTTAATTCGGGGTAACACAGTTCCCCTTTCCTAATTTGCAGGTACCTGCTACCTGTAGTTTTTGCCCTTTCGCCTTTTTGATTGTAATAGCAAAACCAAGCATACCCGTTTCTCGCTCATATCCAACTTAAAAAAAAATGAAAATATAAAACTTATTTCCGTCTCCAGGGTCCCAACTATCTCTGTACCAAAATTCATCAAAATCGGTTTAGCCATTAAGGCGTGAGGATATAACAAACAAACTCAATTTTGCTTTTATGGTATGAGTAAGGATTGTAGAGTTTTAAGTTAGTACCTGTACATATGTATGTGAGTAGAGGCGCCTGACGCGTAAGGATTTAACCAGTGGCCTGAACCTACCATAAAGCCTTAAAGAGTACCAGAAAAAAAAACAAAAAAGTCACCTGAATCTTGATAATACTAGCCAGATTTAGCCTGCTAGGCCATCGAAAGTTTACAACTATTATTGTAACAAACTTTTATTGCTCATAATACAGTCTATCATTGGATTCAAATTATAACTCTTTTCTTTCTACGATTTCATGAATGTAAAACGTTATTCACTTTTTACTAAACCAAGAACTTCTGGAAAAACTCCGACCTTTTCGATTTTTATGTACTAAGGGCTGATTTTTTAATAGTCATGTACCTTATCTGAGGAATAAAAATACCGGTTTTACATAAATATTCTTTATAGATAAGCTGTCAAACCGCCATTTTATTCCTCAGATAAAAGTTATCTCGCTATTTAAAACTCAGCCCTTAATCGAACTGTAGGAATAACAGTAATTTAGCTGGCATATGGAACACAAAACAAACAAATGTGACACCACACACTATTATCTAAAAATCTCTATCCAAATAGCCAATTAAAATCTAAAAATTCAAGCGACAACTGTTTGTCTTGTTAGCAATATTTTTAATTGAGACAGACCCTACACACGCTGTCAAACAATAGTTCTAAAAACCATTTTGTGAAAACCTCCGCTTATATCCAGCAAACTATATACAGTACAGAGAAGATTAGCCAAGGCAAAGTCCAAGTTTTAAGATCATTGCCACATTGACATTGTCATCTTCTGTCATGTTAACGTTACCTACGTAGTCTCAAGTTTTATAATACATGAGACTTGTGAAACTGCCCAACCTTATCATTCCGTGACTGTAGTTATAAAGGAAATTGCGCATACAAGTTGGAGGGTCAGGTTACGTTGGTTTTTGTGTGAGGTCATTGTTTACCCGAACAAGGCAAATAATTAAGAATGTTCATTGGTTTTGTCAACACAATCTATGAAACCGGCGCAGCATGATTGCGGTGGGATTCGATTGTTTGATCTCTCTTTACACACTGCGCTGAAGTCTATTGGTTCTGTCGCAGATTGGTATTTACCCCTTTATTTTTGACGAATATAATAAAGGTAAGTAAACACCAATTTTTATTTTGTAATCTATGTTTTTTTTTTTTAATTCAAACTGGTTTTCTATTTCTACAGCATAGGTGCATACATAATACAATAAGTTTTCTTTTCTTTGACGTAGTACCTTCACTTTAGAAAAATGAGTCGTCTGACCCCTAAATATCGAATCTGTCCGTAACCATGTTCTGCCAACTATATTAAGGTTGACATCCAGTCTAACCCGAATCAAGGAACTGCTGCCTATCGGGACCTTAACTACTCAGTCAGTGCTGAGTAATACTGGTAACCCCTTGGTAAGACTAGTAGTCCGATTTTTGGGTCACTGCCTTTCGTAACGATTATATATTTTTTTGTTATTAAAAGGACCATATAATTATTTTCGTATTGAATAACAAAATTTTGATCTTTATGTTTATCAATAAAAGCAGCTGTCATTGTAGTCATTTTTGAGCAAATCTTAGAGTAACACATTTTTATGTGAAGTTGCAATCAGATGCGCGTTATCATGCCTTTACTTTTTCCGAAGTTTTTTTGTTTTTTTTTTATTACAAAAACCCAGTTGATAATATAATTGATAGAACACGTGACAAACCTGTCATTCGCAACAATTGGAAGCTACAACAAATATTCCCTTAACACACACACATTAACTTTCATTCTACGAACGCAATTTCTTTCCCGAAAGGATTCTTCCGGGAGTCCGGGGGACTTATTCATTCTCTTATTAGGCCGTGTTTGTTTTGTCCGGGACATCGTAGGGAGCTCCTGGGGTCATTATACGCGGTGTCATGTGATGCGTGAAATTATTTCGTACTTTACACAGTGACTCGGTGCGTGCGCGCCGGTGCTTAGGGGAACGGATTAGGGTTGTTAAGACGCGCGGAGATTTGGCATGGTGAAAGAATTTTAAATGTTACTTGTAATTATTGGATTTTTAAGAAAATGAACCGTAATCCTGGTCTTGGCTGTTAATGCCTCTAAAGTGAAAACCATTACCTAGTACATCATTACCATATATATTACTGGTATTCAATTGTTTTCGGTTAGAATTGAAGCCAGGTTCTGACATCATTGGGAAAAGGTTTGGCGGATTATGATGCTGGACCATTATTCGGCTCTGTACCCTTTTTGATTAGTGCAGTTATTTTTTCGTTTATTGATATATTTACATATAAATTTACATTTTGAAATATTTATTTATAAAAACATTAACAATTTAAAAAACTTTTAAAAACATAAAAATAGTAGCCGACCGGTATCAGGTACAAGTTCCAAGCTACCGGTCAGGGCTCCGGAGAAATGAAGCTTATTTTCAAATTAAGTTACAAATGTATTTTTTTTTAATTATGTGTGGATATATTGTTTTTTTTTTTAGTAAAACAACAACATATTCGGTTTGATCGGAAAGTCAAATTCCAATTACAAACTGTGCCTGTCTGCACTTTTAATTTTGGAACATTAGAACGACTATCGTATCCACAAATTTCTCCAACCCTAGTCCCGCGACCCCAGTCGATAACGACCCGGTATAAAATGAAGTTGTAATGCAATACATCTGCTGCAACATCGCGGCACATTGACGAATTGTTCTGCGATACAAATGCCATTAACTATTGTACAATAAGATGTTTATAGGCCTGTCTGTCGTATGGAGTTAATGAGGCGAGAAAACACTGAATTGGATTTAGTTTAGAGGTTAAATTGTTGATTTCATCATAAAAGTATTGATAGTTTGAATGGAGCAGAGAGAATCATATAAGTTCTATATGCTTTTCATGATTTATGAATTAGCAAAGCTTTTCGTTTTTTTTTAATTTCGTGTTTGTGTCAGCAACCGCAAAGGCGGATTTTAACATTCGTTATTTATTTAGGTTATAATTTAAACAAATTCAGTCGAACTGTTTTCTAAGCCCAAGACTTTCAGGAACAATGTTTTTCCTTTTTATTCAGATTGCCTAAGTTACATGTCTTATCTCATCTGCAATCTTGTTTGTCGTCGTAATAAATTAAATTCCCAAAGAAGTGTGGGATAAACTCGATGTTTTTTAAGTAAGTGACATTCTAAATAATGGGGAATAATATTGTTAAGGGGTAATACCCTTAACAATATTATTCCGCGTGTTTTTTAGATGATGCATAAATAACAGCACCGTAGGTCGGTATATACGCTCATTTTTCCAGTTATGGTTTAAGTTCCTTGTAATAGGGTTGAGCTTAATTGTCATCAAGAGGGAACAAATCTAGACCTCGTGGATGGTACTGAAAAATCCTGATCGAAAACCGAAAAGATACAACTTTGCTCGGCCCATGACGACTATTATTAATTTGAATTCAAACTCAAACTCAAAGCATTTATTTCAAATAGACCATTACAGAGGCAGTTTTGAATGTCAAGAAACAAAATCATGAACACAGTCCCGGTCACTAGGCATAATAACTTGTGAATGTAGGTATCGTAGTTGTAATTAAGTATTTACAATTAAATTATTATTTCATCAATAATTTTTTCTCATATGTTTTTATAATTTTGATTATGTACATGACAAAGAAATAAAAGGAGTCACAGATAAAACAGATCAGACATTACATTTTTATCCTATTATACATTTAATTTAAGCAAATATTTTTGAGAAGTATACAGTTTTCGTAGTTAATTTCATCTCCGTAATAAATATCACAGCCGAATAGAATTTAAAAAAAGCGAAGTAAAAATACATTTATCTTAAACACGATACAGGAATTCCGGAAAATCTCCTAAAACGTTGAAGAGGGGAATAAATCTGATAAGTGAGTTTGTTTATGTGAAAGAATTTCAATTTGAACGCGTGTACTCCGCCTGTCGCACGGCATTACTCGCGACGAGATATTAATGATGGTTGAAAATACGTGCTTCCACCTGAAATTCGAGTGAAGGTTTTCCGTATCTATAACGTGATAGAATTCACGTTATACATACGGAAAACCTTCCTAGTGGTATCTTTTTTGTAGCGAATCGATGGCAAAAAGGTTAAACGCCTTGTTTACTTAAAAGTACTTAATTGTTTAATTTACAGTTAGTAATTTATGCATTGCTGTCTACGACCGTATCCAAAAGGAATGTCTGATGTAAAAACCCAATGCATACAAAAATAAATATTTACCATAATCAACAAAAGACTACGTAGAAATCTCCGTAAATGACACTCGAATCTAAAATCTTGATAAAAGAAAGAACATAATAAAAAAAACTAAGTAAAGCTACACTAAATCCATCCGGCAAGAAATATCCGAACATATTCTCCTACATTCAACCCATTACATTTTCTAGAGTTACACCCCAAATCGCTAAATATCTTAATTTCATCCTACATTGAGCACGTGAAATAACAATAGAACAAGTTGGAAATTAAATTTATTGCTTGTCAAATATCACTTGTCGCTATTGTAACTCTGTTGTAGTGTGGAGTTAGTGGTAATAGACACAACACATGCCATGGTGTTGCCAAAGGGGTAGAGAATAAATGTGATAGAATTATGATTGCTCGTTAAATTGTATTGAAAGAAATTATTTTGTAGAATGGTGATATTGTTAGGTTGGCATGGTGATGGAAATACTCGGTTGCGTCCGCGACTGTTTGGTGTTCTACTTAGTTACATTTACTTTTTACTTAGTTAACTTTATTTCGCTAACAAATACAATAAATAAACAATAACATTATAGATAAAGTAATAGGATTGGTTTTCAAGTTTTCAACATGGAATCCTCTGATTAATATATAACATAAAAGCAAACCACTTGTCAAACGGACTCAGAATAATCGTAAAACGGTCAGAAATAAATGCATGGGTTCAAAAATAAACTACCCTGAAATAAATCTTAAATGAAGCCTGACATACTAATAAAGTAATAATAATAATACTTGATTGTAGTGGTGCGGTTACGTCGGGATGTCAAAAAGAAGACCATACTTTACTAATATTTTTAATTGTTGAACAAAGGTGTGTAAGTTACTGTTACTGTTGTATATTGTTATTATTAATGAACGCTATGTCTAGCCGTGATCGACGTACAAATATATATTCCGCCGTCTTTAGTCGTCGTGTGGTTAGTACCTAACGTGGTGTCCGAGTTTTTATGCCACCCATGCTTCATGATGCATAACTACTGATTTGGCAGGCCGAGGAAAGTATCTCTTATTGCGTTTCCAAAGCAATTGGTAAGTATACAATACGCACAATAATTGCGCGTGTTTTGGCTTCAAACTCGATACCTATCATTTATGGGTCACAGCACTAGGCTGCCTCATCTTACCATATAAACCAAAACTTAAAGTAAACTCCGCCATAAAACAGACAAACATCATATAAAAAAAAACCTTTTAACAAAGCGCTGTCTTTTCACACATTTTCCATCAGAAAACTTTCAAAACAGCTACTATTCAAAACTGCCACTATAACGCAATTCGGTACGTATACTTTTAAACTCATAAGGAAGGCGCATGGCTTCCCCTAGAAGTGCTAAGCCGTGTTGAGACTGGGGTATTCCCAGGGACATGACGCTTATCCATCAATATATCTTTTGCATACCGTGCGTTCGTAGTTTTACGTTGTGTGTAGCTTTAGGTAGGTATATGTAGAGTATTTTGGGAAAAGGTTTGATGATATATTGTGTTGTTTCTTATAATAGGTAAGTATAGGTTAGGTTGGGTTGTTGCGGGTTGTTCGAAAGAGATACCTACCGCGGCCCCGGAACACAAAGGGAAAAGAAGAATCCATGTTCCTAAAAAATAGTTAAAGGTTCTTAGGGTTACTAAAAGTCTGAAACTCCCAATGCGGGGCAAGTTATTTAGTGATTTGACATCTGAAAAACAGGAGATTGTGGTCTAAAAGTGCAGCAAAATGAAAACAAGACGAAAGAGTGAAGAAAGATTGTCCGGGATGCCCGATTATGAAGTGTGCTAGACCACTCTTTTTTATTTCAGAAAATGACTTTTTATTCACTCTATTTGTCGAATACATTGCAAAGAAGTAAGTATGTAGCAGAATCTAGATACCTACCTAATTTAACTGAAACAAACAAGAAGCTAACATTTTTTAGAATAAAACTCAGAACTATTGCAAATACCCTTTTTTAGGCCCAGAAAGTCGTGAAAACAATACATTTTCATTGTTACCCATTTCCCGCAAAATCAAAAGCTGCGTAGTCGTACATAAAGGAACAGTTATTACGCTGGAATCCATAAACACTGAATGTTAACTCACAAAGTATAATTTAAAATTCCATTTCAATCAACTCGCAAAATAAACAAGGTAATTCGTTGGACCATAAATTCGCAATTACGTCACTGGCGAACGACGTTCAAAATTACCTATTTCCAACATTTTTTTTCCATCCAACTCCCTGTAGGCATCGAAAACTGGGTAGGTGTGGTCGGACCAAGAGAAATCGTTCCCATTGGCCGCCTGTGAACACACCCACTGCTGTAACAAAAAGGAACACCGGCTATGAACGGGACTAGTCCCTAAACGGCGAGCCTTGAGAATTTCTCTCTCCCTTTCTCAAGTCGTAGTGTTCTGTTTCAGGACGGTGCCCACTGAAACCGAGTTCGCTCCGAAGTCCCCCGAGCATTGTACAGCGCCATCTCTGTTGATATGGCTGAACTACGTGGACAAAGTTTCAGCAAGATGGCGCCGATAGTCGCGTCGAAAAGCCTTTTGGGATGAGGAAAAGTTGTAGAATTTATTAGGAAAGAACCGAGGTTTTACTTGCTGGTTAATATACGTTTTGTTAACTTACATTTGTTTTACACAGTGTTTAATTTCCAGATTCCGTTATACAGTTATTTAATTATTCATGGACAAAATGATCGGCCATCAATATTATTGAAGTAAAAATTGTTTTATAACTTACTGTCGATTGCAAATAATATATGTATATTAATGATTTAACTATCATTAAAAACTTAAAAATATTGTAGGTACTTATTCTCTTTTTCCATCTAACTTTCTATGGAAAATAAAGTAGCGGATAAGAGATCATATTGTATACTTACCTAATATGAAACATAATTTTTTAAACAACTTCTAATACCTACAAACCATAATGATCTAAGAAGAAAAAGTAGACATTCTGATGTAAGGGTCGGAAATCCAATTCCTTCTAGAGGCTTAGAAAACATCAAAGAGTTTTGAATTTGTAAGTAAACAGACTTCCAAGCGGATTACTACAAGTTTTTCGGTAGCTTTTGTTAATACAATATTTTTTGACAAAAGCTGATAGAATGAAACTTTGCATTGAAACATCTACTCAAGACCCATGAGGAATTTCACGCACTATGCATAAGTAAGCAATCGAAGTGTTGAACAAAAAAACTTTATTACCTACTTAGTTATAAATAGAGCTATACTAAAACCCACCCATGTTCCTTCTATTGCCCTTTACGTTCCGGGCCGCGGTATCTCTTTCGAACAACCCGCAACCCCGGCAGGCGGTGGCCCTGACAGGCCCCTCTGCCGTTGGTCCTGACTGTCATTATTATATGTAGTATAACTTTGACAGTCAATACAGACAGTCAGTAGCCTCAAAGTCTTACCATGGAATATTGTATCACCCAGTCTGATAGGCAGTCGCTCTATTAAAATAATGGCTTTCAACTGATGTTGATGACATAACTGTAAATAAAAGTAGGTACATGACGGCATGATTATGAGCAGTAGTCGAGCGATTGAATGCTGCGCTAAATATCACCGGTTCGAGCCCTGCACTAAACAAACATTTGTTTGGCCTCATAATTTCTACTGATAACAATTCTCCCAATGACGCGACCTCAGGAGATAAGACTGGAAAGCCTTGATGACGGGCCAGGACTTCTGCCCTTTAAACTTAGACAAATGAAGCTCACGACTCATCATCATACCTTCATACAATACGTGCAACTAAGTGACATCGAAACCCAAGTCCACTCCTTACAAACTCAACTAAAGATATGCCAAAATCAAATGACTAACGACACTTACGCACTATACGAAATTCAGTTGGAATACCTCGCTGACAAGCTTGGCAATGTTCTTAAACAACTACAATCCTTAGAGCCCAATAGAGTCAAAAGAGGTCTTGTAGATGGACTAGGTTCAATAATAAAAAGCTTAACCGGGAACCTGGATCACGAACATGCATTAAAATATAATCAGGCAATTAAAATTTTGGAACGTAATCAGAATAAATTAGTAAGCGAATTCAACGGTCATATTAGTCTAAGTAAAGAGTGGATGTCAAAACATAATAGTGTAATCACACAAATAGCACAAAATCAGAACAAAATTAACACTACCCTAGAAACCATATTACAAAATAATGCACTAAGAGAAAATAGCTTAATGAAATACGCTCATTTTGCCCAACTACTAGAAGTTATAAGCGATAATGTAGAGGATTTAACTCAGAAATTAATTAAGATAGAAAACAGCTTAGCTTTTGTTCATACGAGTAGTACACACCATTCTATGATAGATGTAGAAATACTAGAGTCAATGGTAAGGAAACTTAAAACTATCTACGCTGAAGGGCAAATCCTAGATCTGGAACTCAGAGACTATTACGACATTATAAAACCAGGATCATATTATTATGTAAATAAGCAAATAGTATTCGTATTTAAATTTCCAATCTTTTCTAAAAATAGTTACGATTTTTATAGACTCTCCGTAGTACCTAACAAACACGCACAGGCTCTAATTCCACCCTTTCCCTTCCTTGCAACTAACGAGATGTTACATGTGTACATAGAGGCTGAATGCCCGAAGCTGAAAGACTGGTACCTCTGTGAAAAAAGCATCACCCACCAGATTCGCAACAAAGCTGACTGCATCCAGGAATTGATCACCAACCAGGCTCTACAGGACTCCTGCAAGTTTACCACAGTTACCTTGAAGAGAGAAGCTATGGAAAAGCTTGATGACCAACACTACGTGATTTCCTTTCCTCATGAGACGAAAGTACAGCTAACATGTAACCAGAAAGACTATACATCGCTTCAGGGTAGTTATCTTGCTACGATTCCCGTCGGATGTCACCTGAAATCTGAAGAGTTCACCATTGCCAATGTTTATGACGAAATTAACGGCCAACCATTGAAATTAATGAAGATACCTTATGACGCTGCGAAACAGGCTGCCACAGCTACCCAAGTAAATCTGAACTCCATCGATCTCCAAGGACTACATAGCATCCAGGACCAACTCATGATCCAGACTCCTATTGAGCTTGAGAACGTGCATACCGACGCTTTTTATCACACTACAATCCCATTCTATGGAGTGCTATTGAGTCTAGGCGTACTCGTTATCGTCGTATTGACCCGGCGCTATCTATGTGGATGCACCAACACCGGGAAGAAGGATCGCAAGCCATCGACCACAATCCCAGAAAGGGATGAATGTCCTGACAACTTACCGGCAACATTTTCACTCAACGTGCTAAAATAGTCGCCGTTCTAAGGGGGGAGGAATTACATAGTGCAATGACATGAAGACCGCTGACATTGCATCCGCGCCAATATTTATTAATTATTTTAATTGCTGATGTATCTAGGGCGCCAATCGTTTACGCAACTTGTTGTTATCGTTTTCAATTGTAAGAATGATCATTCTATTATCCCACATCGAGCTAGGATCATCATTCATAGGTTTAATTTGTAATTTTGATTTGATAATTAAATTTAATTAAAATCATTTCGGTTTTTTTTCAATCCTCCGATCGCAGCAAACGTAATTAGATATTAATTCGGGTGTTTGTGTATATGAGTTTGGATGTTTTGTAAACGCGCCCCTGATACAGAAGAAATTTTCTAGAAAGGAGCAACGTTTTGAAAAAAAAAACATTTAAAAGATTTACTCGAACTCAAGCAATAGAAGCAGCCATTAAATGCGACATCGATCTCTTATAAGTAGCTTATCAATTTTATAAGGGTGGCTTAGCGTCCTACGCACTAAGCGCTTATCTTTAATACTTACCTACCTCTGAAAACTAATTTCATCGTGCTTTCAATAATTAGTCCTACTAATATTATTAACGCGAAAGTTCGTATGGATGGATATGTATGGATGTTTGTTACTCTTTCAAGCAAAAACTACTGAATGGGTTATAATGTAACTTTACTCAAAAATGCATGTAATGTTGTCATTATTTTGACAACCTTGTTTGAGCAAAGTCGACCTTGCCGTACTGTTTCAAGGAGCGGGCGGCAAAGTTTTGCTGGTCGCTCTAACAGGCCGGCAATGTTTTGCTGGCCGCTCTAACAGGCCGGCAATGTTTTGCCGGCCGCTATTTTGACGTTTCAACGTTTTAAGAAATCAATTCCAAAAAGATTTTATTTAAAACACAGCTGTTTGTACGTCTAAAGGTAAAAAAAAAAGATTTAAAAGATTTTATTCCATATTAGGCTGTATAGTCCAACTACCATTGATAAAAAAAAATAAAGAAGTAACAAAAGCGCGGTTTAGCGAAAATTTTGATTTATTTACTGACTTTTTTGCTAAAAATGAGCTCTCAAAGCGAAAATTCTTCCGATTCAATGTGTTTAACACCGCCAGACATTAAAGATGAAGCTAAATTAGTGGTTGAAAATTCGATACCGCGAAACTCAAAGGAAAAATATAAGCTTGCATATGAAAAATTTGTCCAGTAGAAAATCAGTAGGAAATCTAAATGCTTATCCGAAAATGTTTTTCTTGCGTATTTCAATGATCTTTCCAACAAAATTAAGCCTTCGTCTCTCTGGAATACCTATTCAATGTTAAAGTGCATGGTTCTGATAAAGCACAATTTGAACATTAAAAAAAAATCTAGTTAATTAATATATTTTTTATTTAAATTACTTGCTAGTTTTATTTAGATTAGGTACTTGCATTTTTGAGTAAAGCACTATACAAACCTTGGCCCACAATGACTGCTTCGCTGGTCACGCTATGATTGCCTCGAGCTAGCCTAGCTACGCTCTAGGCCTTTCAGCTTGGCCATCATTGCAGCCCTTGCTGTCTTCGCTGTAAAGGCTTTATCTCAGCTCGTCCATCAAGTGCTGCACGCTGACCGCGCTGTGTCGGCCTGGCCATCATCAGCGCGACCAGCAAAGTAGTCATTATAGACCGCGGCAGTAATGTACTATTACAAGAACATAGCTTATACATCAGAATGACACATAGGCTTAGACTACAATTCATAAAGATATATCGCATATTCTATCACCACGGGAGTCAAACCACGGGGCGTAGCTAGTCGTTCATAATAATTATGTAATATATTTTTATTTTAGTAAGATCGTCGAGTGGTTGTAAGTACGACTGCTGAGTTTGAGGTCCTGGGGTCGATGTCAGGGTCAGCCAAAGTGTTTTTGGATTTTTCCATCAGGACTTTCTCAGTAGCAGGTATGGAGTCTGGATTTGTGCCTTATTGATGGCAATAGGCTAGCTCTATATTACATGGGACATCAAAATAAACTAGCCAAATGTGGGTGTACTATTTTTTTTGCCTCTGTCTCACCCTTCGAATATTACTGGCGTGACGTTCTGTTATATATTGTTTCTCAATTTTTGAATTCCTTTGATACTAACCTGGATTTATAGGTTTACTAACATTATTTGTGTTGTATCGGTATCATAAATGACTTTAGAATAAAGTGTTAATAATCTTAGTTTAACGTTTTTATATCTATAGATTTTCAGAACAAGTTGATCCATGAACTCATACTAAAACTTTGAAATAAAAGTTCAAATTATACTGTTTGTCACGATACTCGTACTTGCGCTTTATTTCGCACATTTTTGCCAGTACATCATTTCATTAGATACTAGCTGTTTCCCGCGGCTTTGCCCGCGTAGATGTCAAAATTTATCCCTTAGTACCGGGATTAAAAGCCTATAGGTATGTGAATCCAAGTAATACAATATTTTTATGAGGAACTAGCTTTTTCCCGCGGCTTCGCTCGCGTTAAATTCGGGGTAACACAGTTCCCCTTTCCTAAATTGCAGGTACCTGCTACCTGTAGTTTTTGCCCTTGCGTCTTATTGAATGTAATAGCAAAGCTAAGTTTTCCCTTTTCTACCCTCTTTCTCTCTCATTTCCCACTTTAAAAAATAGCCTATGTCCGTCTCCAGGATGTATCTACCTATCTCTGTAGCAAAATTCATCAAAATCACCATCAAGGCGTGAAGACGTAATACACAACTCACTTTCACTTTTATAATATAAGTAAAGATTTAATTAAAGAATAACAATCTAAACAAAGAGTACATTATGTACATACATACGTCCGCACAAACTTTCGTATCCTATCCTACTATATCCTCACTTAATAGTTTATGTACATATAGGAGAAAACACAATGAAACACTATAAAAACATAGAGTACAAAACCACAGCAATTTTAAAAGAAATTTTAATCAACAGGCTTTTTCTGAATCAGTAAGCTGGATCGAACCCGCGACTCGAAGCGCAGTGGTCAAACGTTAAACCAATGGGCCACCGTGTTGCCCCACTTGTATATTGTCCCACTTGCTTTCCTATTGTGACCACCCTTACGATTTTCAACACTCCCAATCAACATTTCACCCAAAAACTTTCTGCAAAAGACAAACAGTCTTCAATATAACTGTGCGAAATTGCGTTGTAAGTCACAATATATCGGTAATAGCTAATTAGCCGTAATCCTATAATCGGTCAGGTTAGAAAATTACCCACGCGGGTCCTATTTGCGGTGGCCGCGATTAGCCCCATAAAACTCAGTGCGATCTTGATAAGGGATGCGCGAATCGGCAACGTATACTGTGTGAAGTGCCAGAGTAATAAACATTCGTTTAAATTTATTGTCTAACTGTTGCAGATTAGGTGGGTAGGTAGGTAGTGTGTGTGCGCTGTGGTGGTATGTTAATGGGAATATTCTTGTTTTATTTTTGATGTAGTTTTCTGTGTTGAACAAGGTTAGTAATGCTTTGGGTGTTACTAATAGCACACCATACACATCCTCATGGTATTGACTCTACAGTACTGTAGAGGTCTGATAGCATCGATCAAACCTGTGACAGTATATGCTGGTTTGCAAAGGCATTCGAAAACTCAAGTTTTTAAATAAAGATGTAGAAAGAATAGAAGGGCAGGCATAGTATTGTTTTCTTTTTTTTTTCTTATTAAAACGTTGGCCGACATTACGATTGGGTACGTAGATATGACATGACATGAAATATGAACTAAAATTATATTTTTTATTTTCTGTTTTTTATTTCTCCACACATTATAGTAAACCCACACTTCACTAATTTTGTTTACATCTCATCTAATACAGAGCCTTTTGTACAATTCCAGACCAAAGCTATTGACCATTTCATGGTAAAAAAACCCTATGTAACTTGGCCTGTCCTGGCTATAGAACCCAAGATCTCGACGAAAATACATGCCGCCACTTGACCAATAAGGCAAACAGCAACAACAACAAAACGCAAACCAAATACCTACTGAGTAAAATGATTGCCTCCCAAAATAATCTGTCATCAATTAAATTATTATTTCAGACACCAAAACACATTTTTTTTAGGATATGAAATAATCAAATAACTTCCCCCACTCTGTGCGAAGCAGGTGGGAGTGACAGACTTTAACTGACTCAAACCCATCCATGTTCCTTCTTTTGCTCTTTTCGTTCCGGGGTCGCGGTATCTCTTTCGAATAACACGCAACCCCGGCTAGCGGTGGTCTTTTCAGGGCACTCTGCTTTACTGACATCTCGAAAAGGCGCGCGTGGAACACAAACGCACCGTCGGCGTCCCCACTAGACAGACGGACGGTGAATTAGCTATTGCTCACCGTCCACAGACTCGCATCTACGTTGGTCGTAAGACGTTTCGCGGCGCCCGACGCCCGAAGCGTCTCCCGCGAACACCAAAATACTTAAGTTTGAGTTAAGCTATAAAAATCCTTTATGTCCTTTGTATGTTTTCTAAAAGGTTCTATTCTCAACCCAAACACAAACGCGAAAATAAAGTAGCCTCTCCAAAAATACATCGTACATCAGTATCACATTCATATGCCTAACTGTTTGTAACTATTCAGGAGTTTATTTAGACTCGGCGTAAAATGTTAGACACCGCACGTCAGAGTTGTAAATTTTTCGCTAACTATTCCCACGTACAGCATGATTTTTAGTCTAACTTTTGTCTGCTACAGTCCTCTCACTGTTAGTTTACATTTGCCAGCAACAACCAAACAATACCTTATCGTTGTTAAAATAAAGATCACTGTTATCCCACGTACTTATCAGTGGCTGCAACGAAACGTCAACCTTATCTTTATGAAAATAAAGGTCACTGTTATTATGGTAATGACGTCCAAGTAGAAGTTAGCATACTGTGAATGAACTAAAAGCTCTACTGAGACGACACCTCACCATTTGTATTCAGGTTTAATGTTATATTTAAATGGCCAGTTTTTGTTTCGGATGGTGCTCTTTACTGGAAATGTCTATCAATGTAAATAAAGTACCTAAATACTCATAATGCCATGAAATCTTTATGCTAACATTTTTGTTCATATACTTGTATCTAGGGATAAATTTCAGGATTAATTTTATTGTTTCGCAACAGAATTTTACATCATACATTTTCTTAGGAGACATGTCGGAAATTTTAGTTCACTGAATGTGCTATTATTCTAGGTATCTGCTTTAATCACTATTAACTGTAGACAATTAGATATCAAATTAAATGATCTCGACAAAAGTAGTCCTGCTATTTATATTTTGTTTAAGAAGACGTATATAACCCAAGCCTACCTAAATTAGGTAGTGATTATAGTGGCAAGGGCTTAAAACTAAAACGTTGTAAAACCAGATGTACACCAGGCTTAGTGATGCTACTTTCGTACTAAAGAAGAATTCGTGTTTATTTGGCACTTACCACAAGTACACACTACATAAAAAAGTGTGTTTACTTTACCAAAAAACAAGCTTAAATCTTAACACAACAAAAAAATCAGCTAATATAGTGTTTTACGGCTTCTCCAAAACGGGCCAGTTCAACAAACTGCTGAGCAAGTGGTGCTCGACGCTGGTTTTCAAATGAACCTAAGATGTGAAGTGACGGATGTGAGAGCTTTTATTAAGCATAAAGGGACGTCAGGACAGTCCACAATACCATTTGGATCCATAGTCGATTATATTAGGACGCAGGTAATCGGGCGAGGAGAATCAAACGACGTATTACACACAAAATATAATCAGGGTCTTATTACAAAATGATTAGGAACACTAAATAACTTTTGAACACTGAACACTGACAAAGACACTCCACCAAAAACGTAGCGCGTATTCGTGATGCGAACGGATTGCCGTTCCGATTCGAACTGAGCGTCGCACCAGTCCTTTCTCCCACACTAGCTCTTGGTGTTGCGTCAGAGTGAATGACAACCGATTAGTTCAACAGATGGCGCTTGGCATATCCGGTTGACATTCACTCTTAAATAATCTTCATATAATCAAACGTGCCGTCACGGCCAGACTGACATTAGCACGTCCTCGTGCTGCTCCGTTTCTTTTAGCGTTGAGTTACTCTGCAACAATAAGAAAATAAAACCCGCTGGGATTACCACTTTCATTTAACTCGTCTTATTCCAACTAAGGCGTCCTTTCGACCAACCATCATCTCCTATGATGGACATGGACCGGACAACCTAGCCCTCAACTAGCCATCTCATACGACGTCTCGTCCTATCCGAACGAACACTGGCTAAGGCGTCCTTTCGACCAGCCATCATCTCCTATGATGGACATGGACCGGACAACCTAGCCCTCAACTAGTCATCTCATATGACGTCGCCTAGCTCAGAGAGTGACAGTATCCTTTCGACCAGTCGTCATCTCATATGACGACATGGACCGGACAACTGGCACTCTACCCGTCATCTCATATGACGACATCTTTAACAGTCTAACATCGTCAATTAATTCTCACATATCTGATATTACTTACCTTGAAGTTCCTCACGCTCAGATGCTGAGAGGGTTACGGAGCTTGCGGTTTCAGTACGACCGCTAGATACTGATATTGTGTCGCTATCATCGTCTGATGTTAGCGTTACTGTCCTATCAACCTGGCTCTGCCCTGCCGTCTCGGCCTCCTGATCATTATTAATTAACGAGGTAGCTATCTCTACTAGACCATCATGGCCCCGGGGTACTAAACGCAGATTTTCGTGAGCTTATTTGTAAGTTCGATTAGACCCATCAATGTTTTTCAGCTCATACCGATCATTTTCTAAAACCTTAGTAATTAAAAACGGACCTTTGAATTTTTTGTGAAGTTTAGTCTGATTGCGCTCGTTATTTTTTATAAAAACATACTCGCCTAAAGAAAATGGCTTCACGACTGCCCTGCCTCGATTGAACCGTTCTACTTCTGCTGAAGCTGCTTTCTCAATGTTATCTGAGGCATTCCGTCGGATGGTGTCCAAGTCTGATCGAGGTTGGGGTTCGGAATCTAACACAATTTTTGACATACCTAACGATTGAGCTTTTATCCCAAACATCAGTTCTGTGGGTGAATATCCAGTTACCCTTGACCGCGTACTGTTTAGAGCTAACTGCACATCTAGAAGTTCATCTCGCCAGGTTTTGTTCGGATCGTTCTCAATTATGGTGAGAATACTTTTCAGGGTGCGCATTACGCGTTCTACCTGACCGTTTGCTCTACTAGATCCTGTTGCTATGAGATGAAGGTCTATGGAATGGTCCCTACAAAATTCTCTAAACTCGGCACTTATATCTTGGTCAGCTATAACGCGTTTAGGTGCTCCAAAAAGGCATACCGCTTTTTTGAGAGCTTTAATTGCACTTGCTGAATCTAACAAGGGAGTATATTCAAGGAGAACATATTTAGTGAAGGAATCGATAATTACTGATGAATATTCTTTGCGATCGCTTTTCCCACTGAGTTTACCCGTGATATCAATGTGTACGGTATGCCAAGGAGTGGAGACTTTAGGAATCGGATGAAGTCTAATCTGGGTAGCACCCGACGGACCCTTCGAAGCTTTGCATACTATGCAAGAATCTACAAACTTGCGCACTAGTTTTGACATTTGTGGGAACCAATATTGCTCGTAAAGTTTGTCTAGAGTCTTTTCAGTGCCCAGGTGCTTAATCTCTGTATGGACGTGGTTGATTAAGGTCCAAGTGAGGGAGCGCGGTACAACGGGGAGCCAAAAGCTACTTTTGTTACGCTCAATTTTCCTATAAAGAATCCCTTTTCGAACATCGTAAGTTTGGGCAACGGCTTCAGGAAGCTCTTTGTTATTGTGCTTGTTAATTAGGTCTTGTACTTCGCTATCTCGCTTTTGTTCAACTGTCAGCCAGCCCTGATGAAGTTCAACGAATTGGATAGACTTGTTTCTTTTGGACAGATTGGTACAGGGATAGTTGGCAGAAGGTTTCTCAAGTGGATTTCTGGAGAAGAAATCAGCGTGTCCCATGCTATTCCCTTGCTTGTGAACAATTTCAAAGTCATAAGCTTGGAGGAAAGCCCACCATCTGTGGACTCGGGGTGTAAGATCGGTTTTAGACTTTGATGCCTTGAGAGAATTGCAGTCAGTGAAAACTGTAAAGTGCTGTCCATACAAATAATGTCTGAAATGTTCAACCGCTCGGACTACTGCCAAGGTTTCAAGTTCGTAGGAATGGTAACGAGATTCGGTTTCGGCTGTCCGACGGCTAAAGTAGGATATCACATGAGGCAGATTATTACGTCGCTGAATCAGTATGGCACCATACCCTTCCGAGCTCGCGTCTGTATGAAGCTCTACTGGAGTTTTGGGATCGAAGATAGTCAAGACTGGCTCTGACGTCAATATGTTAACTATGGTTTTGTGTATATCACTATGTTGGCTCGTCCAAGTAATCGGACCTTTCAGTTTCGTAAGAGGGTATAAAGGTCCTACTAAGCGGGTATAATTCGGAATAAAACGACGAAAATAAGATGCGAGACCTAAAAATTGACGAACTTGACTGGCTGTTCGCGGGGCGGGTGCGTCTGAAAGGGCTTGTACCTTCCTAGGGTTGGGAGTTACTTGACCTGATTTTACAACATAACCTAAGAAATCTACTTCGTTTTTCATGAATTTACATTTATGAATGTTTAAAGAAAAACCCGATTCAGAAAGAGCTTTTAGTGTAAGATCTAAACGTGCAAGGCCGCGCGTAACGTCATCAGAATAACAAAGAACGTCGTCCATATATGCCAATGCTACCGTATCTTTAAGCGAACCTAGAGCTTTGTTAATACACCTTTGATATACCGACGCTGCATTTCGTAGGCCAAAAGGCATGGCAAGGAACTCATATTGCCCTTCGGGGGTAACGAAAGCTGTTCGAGCTATGCTATCGCTCTCGGGATCTATCAAAATCTGATGGTAGCCTGATGCCATGTCCAATGACGAAAAATAACAAGCACCATGCAGACGATCTATTTGCTCATCAATTATCGGTAACGGGTAATGTTCTGGCCGGGTATTAGCATTAAGCTCGCGATAGTCTACACACATTCTATCAGAGTTGTCTTTTTTTTTAACGAGTAGTATCGGACTGGCAAAGGGTGACGTGCTCTCGCGAATTACTCCTGCTTCTAAAAGATGTCTTATATTATCCCTAACTATCTCCTTTTCTGCTGGTGACAACCTATAAGGACGCCGCTGAACAGTCTTATTCGGGTCAATTAACTCTATTCGCATAACGCCTGTGGTGACGCGACGTGTTGGTATTCCTTCTATAAAGAATTCGCGGTATTTTTGCAATAATTCTATGAGGGCTACTCTATTATCACCTTGTAAATCTGTATCAATGTTACTGAAATCGTAATGACACGATTTCTCTACAATACCAACCTCCCTACGTAACGAGAAATTAATGCGCTCATTACTAATTTTAACTTCAACACACTTGTCTAAAATGTCCCTGCCTATAATAACCGGTTCACTAATAGCAGTGTTGGGAACTACATGGAACAACACATGCAATTGAATGCCTTCAACATTGATGGGGCTAAGTATTTGCGAGTCACACTTCACTACATTATTATCTCCGATACCCGTGAGATATACGAGTTCATTACATAATGTACCCGGTAGCCTGCTAGCTAAGTCAGAAATCACCAGTGAACAGGCGGAGCCACTATCGAAAAGAAAAGAAACGAGCTCACCCGTGGACGCAGTAAAGGTGCCGGTTGCTGGCCTTCGCTCGCATAGGTGGACCTCCCTGACAGCCGGTTTCTCGTTGTTCCCTTTGCGATCAGGACACGCTGAAGCGACGTGTCCTTGTTGACCACAAACGTAACAAGTGACAGGGCGCGGATGGACTTGCATCTTCACAGGCTGCTCAGCTGTCTTCGTAGCGGCCTTAGCAACAGGCTCTTCCCGTCGTTTGCGACAGTCCACGGCTCGATGACCAGGTATACCACACCGGTGGCACGCTCCAGTAAAGCGTGGTTCATTGTAGCGGCTTTTTTTCACTTCGGTCTCATTACTCTCCTGTCCATCGTATTTTCGTTTCGATGAAATACCGTTGAGTACCCGTAACAACTGTGCTCTGGTAGATACATTACAAGATTGTAGCTCGCGTCGTATAAAACCATCTTTTTGGCATAGTACAGAAGCTACAAATCCTGTGATTACATCTTCTGACATTTCGGTGCGAGGGATGCGCTCTATCATGCTCCAGACACGTGTTGCAGCTTCAGTCGCGGTTTCTTTCGTACCGAGTTGGAATCTTAATATCTCGTCGAAGTAGTCTTGCGGTAGCATCGGTTTCCCAAATTTTGCTAGGAGTAATTCCTTTATGGGCATCCATGTTAACTGTGAAGTTTGCAATTTGGTTAGACACGTGGCTGCTCGACCTCTCAGGGCGTGTGTAAGCGCCAGCAAAAGTTCCGCACCATCTAGTTTTCTACTATTCACTACTATTTCCGTTATCCTGCACCAACCTTCTATGTCCGAATCTTTTTCATCTGGGTCAAACCGCACTAGTTGTATTGTCATGCGGTCTGTATTTTCAGTGAGCGGCGGTGTCTTCAAGAGGCGAGATAATAAAGCTTCCATGTTGCGCAATAAATTGTGCGACGAAGCCACGTCCACATTGCTATCTTCTCCTTGTGAATGCCCTTCGCATCCCACTTCTGATAAAGGGACGTCAGGACAGTCCACAATACCATTTGGATCCATAGTCGATTATATTAGGACGCAGGTAATCGGGCGAGGAGAATCAAACGACGTATTACACACAAAATATAATCAGGGTCTTATTACAAAATGATTAGGAACACTAAATAACTTTTGAACACTGAACACTGACAAAGACACTCCACCAAAAACGTAGCGCGTATTCGTGATGCGAACGGATTGCCGTTCCGATTCGAACTGAGCGTCGCACCAGTCCTTTCTCCCACACTAGATCTTGGTGTTGCGTCAGAGTGAATGACAACCGATTAGTTCAACAGATGGCGCTTGGCATATCCGGTTGACATTCACTCTTAAATAATCTTCATATAATCAAACGTGCCATCAAGCATAAACATTAAAAAATATGTTTTGCCTTATAACCTACTCTTCTTCATAATGTTAAGGTTTCTGATCAGTCTGCTTACTCTAGGGGCATTTTTTTTTGGGTAGGAAGTCACCAAAATGCTATGTTATGCAATGCAGAGGATATTGCAGCGAAGCAGAAGGGAGCATAAGACTTGTACTGACTAAAACCCATCCATGTTTCTTCTTTTGTCCAATGCATCCTGCTTGTCCTGTTGCTTGTACACTACACGAGTTTATGGATTCTACTGTGGCAAACTCGGGGTAAAATTTGGGCTAGGTTTAATTTAGATTGCCATCGACGCGCTAAGACTAGTTTTCACCAATACTATCTACAGTTTCCACAATCCACCTACGTACAACACTGTACGATCAAAACAAAACAGTATGTGTACAAGCAACGTCCGTGGGACGCACAAAACAAAGTGCTACAATTAAGTGCGACCCGCTCTGTCGGAGTTCAACAGTTTTTCCCTCGTAATTCTATTACATTATTAACTTACACCGTGTTAAGGAAATAGGGACGGCTTCGGAGATTTTTTTTGTCGATGTTGTGGGAATTTATCGATAGTTACGTGGATGGTGAAAAGGTAGTTCAAACATCGCCCCAGGCGACGGGCGCCGCGAGCCAACTCCCGACCACCGTAGATGCGAGCCTGTGGACGGTGAGCAATGGGTAGCTCACCGTCCGTCCGTCTATTGACGATAGGCCGTGTCGACGGCGCGTTTGTGTTTGGGATGTCAGCAAAGTAGCTTGCTAGGGCCGCCGCCTGCCGGAGTTGCGGGTAGTTCGAAAAAAAATCCGCGGCCCCGGAACGTAAAGGGCAATAGAAGGAACAAGGGTGGGTTTTAGCCAGTTAAAGTCTGACACTCCCTCCCGCTCTGGGTATTTGATGATTTCCCACCCCAAAAAAAATATTGACTGCATTTCTATTAGGATGCATGGCATGGCTGGATTGCAGCTGTTTCGTTGTTCCATGAATAAATACCAGCAATGTGCTTCTGGAAAATATAAGACTTCGTTTTGAGTTTAACGTGATAATCAAACTGAAATAGGCAAAACATTTGTGCATTACATTTGATATTGAATTTGTATTTTAATTTAAAAATTGTCAATGCGAGTAGGCATTTGCCTACTTAGCAGGAAAAGAAAATTCCGCGCTACAAATGTCACACTTTTCATTGACATCGATGGAAACAACGTGCCACATCCCTACAAAGTGTACGGCGGTCGCTCGTCGCGTTCACAAAGATCGCTAGCTGAAAACTTTTAATACTTTAACTTGACTTTCACTCAATTTCGCTTAACGCCTCCGTTGACACGGCTCGATGCTTCGATATCGCCTTATAAACTGTTGTACTACCTATGGCGATATGGTACAAACTTGATTCTGAAGATTTTAGAAGTACATTTATAAGGTTTTAAGGAAGTGTTGTTTTAATAATTTTATTTTTATGAGGTGATAATTAACTTTTGAAGTTTGTTTAAAGAACTTTTTTTGATTTTTATTGTAACATGTTTGGCTCTTTGAGATAAAGACCTCAGCAAAGTATTGGCTTGCTGTGTACCAATCTCAATAAATGAGTGTAGCCATAAGTAGTTCTGTTACAAAAAAAGCATAAGATAAAACTTGAATACAAACCAAACTTTTCCTTCAAACCTTTAGAGGTTTGAAGGAAAAGTTCCCAATCGAATCCGAACTAAATAAAATACACAAATAGATGGCACCCCAAAAAAAATTGCAAAAGGAGAAACAAAATAAAACCCCATCACGACACGACAAATTGATGTCATCCATCCCTCTCTTACTAACAGTCGCAACATATCACTCGACGCACGTCCTCGGCATTTTTCCTCTATATATTATTAATACATAAGTACAATCCGATGCACCGTTCCCCCCTCCGAGTGATGTATAGCTCTGTCCTTTTCTATATTGTTGGGTCTAGTTTTCCCAAGCGACCGAACCCCGAGGGTAAAACTCCCTAGGGTCGGTATTGACTCTACTGTAGAAGGAAAGTTATCTGTACACCTATTGTCGACCACCCCCTCTCTCCCCAAACCCCGTTTTCAGCCCGTTCCACCCTCGACTTTCTTATGCGTTTTACGTTTTATTTTTGAGAATGTTTCTAGGCTCGAATTCTTGTCGTTTTTATAGTCTGCAGTTTGAACTATAAATATTTTCTTATCTGAAGACAAATATGTCATTTTTATTTTATTTCAATTTTTTTCCTTTGAATACGTAAATAGCTGTTGTCCACAAAAGCAAAAGAACTTCTACCATTTTTTCAATATTTGAGCTCCTTGCGAGTTTCAGGGAAAAAAGACTAAGGGAAGTATTATGTATATTCTTGGATAGTCCAATTTTTTCAGGATCTAAAAACATAGAAAAAAAATTGATTAAAATTACCCTCTATAGCCAAGTTCTATTAGTAACATGACCCGTGCTTAAAATAATTTAAGGCTAAGGCACACCGGAGGCTAATTTGGTAATGCGCGACATGGCCACGCGACCGACACGCGCTGTGACCGCCACGCGACAGATTGACGCGACAAGACGATTTGTTCACTTAACTTGTTTATCGTGAGGGACAGACAAATATGCGTAAGAATAAAAATGTCACTCCCGTCCTCTTTGTCATTTGATCCTCAATCACAATTTCATAATAAGGAATTACAGTTGTCGCATTCTAATCTACATTTTTTTTTAAATTAATTTGAATTGAAGTTACTTATCTTTTTCTATTTATCCTTAACATTACTTCAACATACTGACTAGCAAGATCAGTTTGAACATTAGTTTAAACTAAAGTCTTGAACTTTAACGAACCTGTCGTTCTTGGTGTCTCAATTGCCTCTTCTTACTACTCTATGCGACGAAACGGCGAAACCTAATATTAAAACTGTGTAGGTGACCTTTCCATCTGTGTAGGTAACCTTTCCATGATTTAACCAAATCATTAACCAGTAAAATCAAACTGAAAAATAAATCACAATTACAATACAGAATACAAACCCACACCGCCTGCTCCAAATAAGTCCATCTTCACACCGGTATGGAATGACATCCGGACGGACGCGTGCGATAGACGCGCCACGTGCGCCGCACACGACGACAAACGAGCTCGACTAAACGCTTATTTAGATTATTGTAGCGTAATCTACTTAGATGGTAGCGTTTGCAACCTTAGTTGGTATTGAACTGCAATACCGAGAGTTTTTTTTTTCAAGGTAGTATTTTTACCTTGGTACTTATAATTTATAAAACCAAAGACCCAGTATTTTTTTTAACTTTTTTGTTTCAAAAATTGTTTTTGGTGTTATGCCTCTAAAGTTATTAAGTACCCATTTATTATAACACCCTCTCCAAGCCCAATATTAGATCACCATAATTAATTTAAATGGCACAAAATTGTACCTTTAAAATGGAAGAGTCCTTTCTAATGCTAATTCAGTAGTAATACGATCGCTATTCTTTTCTAAGTACAATTCGGGGCAGATATAAACCCATGCATTATCTAGTCAGGATAACAAAGGAGAATATTACCCCTACAAAAATTGTTAGTATAATATTTCAAGTGGGGTGCAAAAAGTACCATGTGTGAAATGACAATGGTTCAAATGTATGTTTTTGTTTTGAAGACATTTGACGATGATCGATGGGTTCTGTCCAGTTGTGATCAAATTGGATTGATAGTCATCAGTCATAACATAAATTAAGTAGTGTTCTTGATACTATTCGCTTCATGTCTGGTTCTTAAAAAGTGCGACTCTATGTTTTTTGACCATAAATAAAACCTATCAATAAAAATAACCATAGCCACAACTGTTAACAATTTTTAATTTAATGTTGTTAAGGTATTTTTCACACAAAAATAAATAAAAATGAAAACACTGTAAAATTATTTTACGTAATTTAATCTCGTATTTGGTGATAATTTGTTTTATGAAAGATTACAATTTACAATGTCTTATTTGATATACAGTTGCGTTAAACAATAATATGTTACTACATAATATATTCACGGAGTTTATCTCACAAAATACAATTCGTTTGCGTGAATCTAAGCAAAGTGAACCAGAAAAGAGATATTATTTTATTTTTTCGTATACATTCATTTCGACATCAGATTTTCTTTCGTTGTACATTTTATATCCCAAGCTTCGTATTCAATGGATATGTATGGTTTCTAGATATGATCGATATTTCGGTTAAATATTTCGATGTCCGAAATCGTAACCTAAGCGCGAGAAATAATAAAAACGCTATTCGAATTTGAGAATCGAAAAATTTACACTTTTACGTTAGTTACATTAAAAATTTACAACGTTACTTACAATAAATATATCACAGATTTTACAAGAACAAAATCGACACACATTTACCGGAAAACGAAAACAAAATCTTTTTTTACAATGATATTTTTAAATCGTCCTGAGCAGTTCGACGTTAGCCTTCAAATGTATATAAAATCTACACTACGTTCAATCTAGCAACCCAGCTATTGAATATTATTTATTATCTTAATATTTACATCAAAATTACAATTATATTTACAAATACCGACATTTCCCACACATCCTAACTCTTATGAAACTTTGGTACAATCGATAACAGCGATGGAAATTATACAGGCTTGTTAAAAAAATTATGGTAATATAAACAACGAAAACTTACGTAGAAGGGTCTAGTTACAATAATTAGGATTTTAGGATATTTTCTCACAATACGCTATTAAAATTAAAATTAGACAAGCATTAACCAATCACTCACACGTTTAGCAAACAATGTTTCATGACCAAACGTCAGGTCTATTGTTACGATAGAAACTGACCGTCGTAGACGTACGTAAATGGATGCTACTTGGAAGCGAGCGGAGCGGTCTGAGCATACTGTTGAGCGCTGCAAGTTGGTAGCGAGAAGGGATTGACACTGAACGGTGATGATACTAACCCACCCATTCCTGTGGACAAAGAAATTGTATGTTAAGTTCTGCTCTATAAGTAGCACAAGACTAGAGAATTAAAATCTAAGGAAAAACCACACTATCAGACTCATGAATTCGCTTTTTAAACTTCCCACTTTGTATAAAAATACGCACCTCATGTTTTCTTTTTGATATTTTACCACACACACCGCTATATTGTAAGTGATTGTTTGAAATCTATATATTATATCGAGCTTGAAATTCTTCTATCATCTGAATATCAAAAATTATCATCTTGTTAAAAAGTTGGTTCAGTAGTCTCGATAGATTATATATTTATAATATTAGACAAACTGCAGCACAACGATAACCATTGCTTAAATATCACACAGTATACAAACGCATCTGACTTTACTTCTTTGTTGGTAGAATTTACAATTTGAAAAATAATCTTAACTTTTTTCCACGACTGTACCAAATTTAAAATAGGGTTAGCAAAGCAGACATACAACACGTCAAACAACAGCGCTATGAAAAAAACTAAGAAAAAGCGAAACGAAATGAAATCGCAATACAAAATAAAAAAAAAAACAAAACTACTAACACTGAACGGCGAGGTGGTGCCAATTCTGATGATGCTCATTGGCTACCCGTGGCGGACTCTGCCTCACAACGGCAAAAGCGCTCCTCAGCTTAGTCTCTTTATTCTGAGCCCCTTTCATATCGCTGCCGGTGCATTTTGTATGAATGTTTACCGGACAGTCGGCCAGGCTTTTAGAATTCCCATTTCTTTCACTGTAATGTCCGCTATCTTTCGTGTTATACGCGTTATAGTGACGGTCAGATGATAAGTGTCCATTCATGTTCGCTGGATGGTACGGTCCTAGAGACACTGGACGGGATAAAGAAAACAGGGGTTAACACAAAGCGACGTAAACAAACAGATGCCGTGCGAAGAAAGCGTCGGAAACGTGAACTTAAATCTTGTTTGTATTGTTTTGCTGGAGATAAGCTGGGTTAGAAAGTTTAAAATATAAGAAGTTAGATGCACATGTAGTATTTCTTTTGCAGATTTGATATTTTTGTTGTCAGTCAGTTCTATTACTATTTATTTATGTCATTTTTAATCATATTATTATATATTACAATACAGAGTTACTTTTTAAAAAATGGATATGATAGTAAATATAGTGTGGGGATCAAACCCTCTAGGATTATTACTGGAATTATGAATCCTTACTAAAATTATAAAAGCGAAAGTGAGTTTGTTTGTTACCTCTTCACGCTTTAATGGCTAAACCGATTTTCGTGAATTTTGGTACAGATAGTTGGGAACCAGGAGACGGACAGAGGCTAATATTTTTATGAAAAAAGTGGAATGTGTGGGAGAAAGAGGGAAGAAAAGGGAAAACTTAGCGTTGCAATTACAAATCAATAAGGCGCTAGGGGAACTGTGTTAAACCGAATTTACCGCGAGCGAAGCCGCGGGCAAAAGCTAGTAAGCAATAATTTATCATTGACTTTGACAAAAAAAGACTTAACTTCTTAGACATGTTATTCAACATGGTGTTTATAACCAACTCAAAGATAATTTAATTATTAATTTCTTTTTTAAACACAAAATGTGCACGGCAGTGTCACCCACTAAGTTCTAAAAGTACAATTAAATTGATTTTTAAATCACTCACGAGACGTGGTATTGAAGAGTGAGGTCGGCGGAGCAGGGTAATGTTGTGGATGCGGGTAGGCTGCAGGCGCGGCATGCGGCGTCGATGCGGCGGAGCAGTACCGTGGCGATACCGAGCCGCCACTGCGCGCATACTCCTCTAAAAGAAAAAGCCTGGGATCAACACATAATACTGTTAATGACTACACCTGGAATAGTATATAAGAAGTTAGAGAAGAGTTTTATTTGGTTTTGATTGCACGTTTAGAGAATGTTATGTGTTTGCTCATAGCTTTGACCCGTATGCAAGGGCATCGACATTACCATTCATGAAGTTGTTGTTTTCAGCCTTGCTAAAAGTCTTTGGTAAACATAAATTACTTTTAATTTTGATTTCATTATGTTTGTGCCTACACGAATAATTTGAAAAGGTTTATTGTTAGTCATTGAAAGAAAATTTAAAACAATATCCCACCTTCAGTCCACTGCGAGGCCGCAGTATCCTGCACGCTGACCGCTAGTTGTCCTGTGTACGAGTTGAAAGGCATACTTGCAGGCGGTGACCGTGGCGCACCGAGTCCCAGTTGGTTGTTGCGCGGCATCGAGTACAGTGCCTCCGCCAAGTCCGCCGCTCGCTTTAGTATTATTTCCTAAAGTAAAAAAATGTTTTGAGGAAAAAGAACATTATTTATAACATTTAAACGGGATATTTACTATTTTGTTTTACTACTTTCAGATATTTCAGCACAGTTGAACACACCATGGTCATGGTAAATATCCCGTTTCAAATGTTATGAATATAATACTAGTGTCAGTTTAAAAAAATATTAAAAGAATATTGCCTATGATAAACTGGATTACAACTATTGTGTTATTACTACTTAAAGACTCTTTGGTAAATTGGAAAAAATATCAAATCCATTTTGTCTATAATTTTTGCAGCAATAAAATAAATAATAAAAAAGTTGCATTTATAAATGTGAAGAGGATTTCTAATGCTTTATCGGACCCCTTTCAATACGAAATCTGCCACAATCTACAAAATTCTCTATACACACAAAAGGGATAAAATAACAGAACGGCAAAGAAATACATACCTTTGGTAATTTTTCCGGGTCTCCGGGATGTCTTGGAATAAGTTTTTGTAGCCTCTGAAAGCCGTAATCTATCGTTGGCTCGTTCAACGCTGCTATGCGAACAAGAGAAAAACAAAATCAATCATTAGTTGGCCCACTAACAAATAAAAGCCTAATTGATGGATTGTATAAGATTTTCCGATGTCTCCTAATTACTGATTATTTTTGGGGAAAAAAAATTGGAAATAATGAGGGATTGTATTTGATTTGGTAATAAGTAAAGATGTAGTTAGATAATTAGAACTTAACTAGGTTTTTCAAATCGAAAAAGTCCCTTGATAAAAATGGTTGGTAATCTCTGCTAGGTTTCTATAAGGTTCGTAGCAAATTCAGAGCGTGCTACGAACTTTCGTATTGCGTAGATCGATGTTGTTTTTACAAAAAAAAAGTATTTATGGCCAAAATTTAAGTAACACTGATTATGGATAATTAATCAGTGCTTTATAAAAATAGACGTACAAATAAAAATAATAGGAGAGAACTTTCTGGAAAATTCGAAGCAACTTTAGAACGCAACTTTTCTTACCATATGGCGTTTTATTGCTTCCGTCTTTAAGAAAGAAAATAGATTACTACCTCATACAAGTTACGCACCATCTCTAAGATGTTTAATCAAGTCTTTATGTAATCAAAAATTATTTTATAAATATTATTGTATGTTTGTTTTTGTTACTTAATTAGCAGTAGTACTACTAGTAGTTTATTACTTAACAGTACTGAAAGTCCCTCCGAAACCTGACAATCGAAGCAATTAGAAGAACAATAATCTGTTAAAAACACTAAATTGAACCTTATTCAAGCGAGTATACTCACAAACATAAACAAATCTGCCTGGCGCACCCTTACAGAACTGCTTGCTTTTGTACGAAAGCGTCACCTCCACGACACCCGGTATGTGACGCGGAGGGGTCTGCACTCTTATCGCGTGGGATGTTATTAACTGATAAGGGAGAAAATTGTATTAGTGTTTTGTTTGGTGTTGTAAATTAAGTGTTGATTAATTGCTGATCAGAGAAGAATGAAGTTAACTAAACACAAATTAAACCATGATATAAAAATAATGTCTTACGCAGGAATTACGTTAAAGAAAATGTTCTCAGATTTTTGTTTCACTGGACGCTTTTAAAATTCTCTAAAAGGCAAATTGAAGAAACATGGGTGGGTTTGAGTCAGTAAAAGTCCGACACTCCCCCCCCGCCCGGAAAGTTATTTGATGATTTTCCATCCGCAAAAAAAGCCTATTTCAAATAAAATATGGGTGATGAAACTCACCTCACTCCAAACCAACATGGTGCCAAACACAACTTGTAGTCCGTCGAAGAAGTTGTCCCCTACTATGATTACTGTCGACCCCCCCGACGTCCAGCCTTCACTCGGTGATATCGCCTTGATGCATGGTGTGGCTACTGGCAGGGGAGGATATAAACCTGCTGTCAAAAATGTTATTTCAGTATGTCTGACGAAGTTTTTAGTGCCTTTTTATTTATTCTTTTTTCGAATAATTGCCAGTGTCAAAAAAAAAATCGAGTAAAAAAGATGTGATACATAATATTGACCTTCCAATATCAATACAAGCTAAGTCAATAATACCTTTTCGGAATCCACAAATACTTTCGCAAGTCACAACGCCGAGGCTTAAAATAGTTCCCCAACTTTCATATAAATAGCATTCAGGGTCGTAAATGGCATCTCCTAAGAAACCGCAGAAGTAAGGGCTGAATGCTACAACAACTTAAAAGTTGAACGCAAAACCACTAAAACTCGCTCCGTCCTACTTGAACGTACACTTTAGACTGTTCTAGAAAAAGGACAATTGTACACCGTAAAAGTCACCGTATACGTGTCACTGATACAAGGAATAAAGATATCGGTCAAGATAATTGAAAATGAATTTTAACAGTGAGTAATAAAGTTGGTTATAGAATACAGTTTCACGGTCGTTATGACGTTGTCAGTTGCCGCGAGTGCAAGGTTTAGGGGGACACGCGCTGAAGAAGGGAGAAACTGAAATCTTGCGAACAACGTTGTAATAAAGACGGGAGAAAGTGAATTTAAGGGGACGAAAGGCGATTACTTCGGTGGTTCTTTTTTAATTTCACTAATATTATATTCTCCCCATTTAAAATGTTTTAATATTCTGTGGAAAATGTCGCTTGAAAGATGTATTTATTATGTACAATTTCAGATAAAATCATTCTCATCAGTGTACGTTCGGAGCCTCCATCTACTAAGAATGTACTTCTCTAACACAATAAAATAAAGTAGAGAGCATAAATTATTTTAAATGTTAATTCAAATATCAAGCCATTGACCTTATAATCTAGTATAAAGTTTAGATCAAAAGTTTTAGCTTTAAAATAAACAATAACACAGGTTGAAAGAAGGAGGTACTTGAGAGTGCTTCAGAAATAATCGCTCCATAAGTAAAAATCAATGTGTCCCCCCCCCCTAACTTTTGAACCATAAGTTTAGAAAATATGAAAAAAATCTGGAAAGTAGAACTTTATAAGGACTTTCTAGGAAAATTATTTTGAACTTGATTGACCCAACAGTTTTTGTACAAAAAAGACAAAAAGTTGTACAAAATAATTTCTGGACTAAGTTTGTAGTATAATCGTATATGCAAGCATTTTTTTTAACTTCATTTACATATTTTATTATCCTGAACGTATCTTTTTTCAAACAAAAAAGAATTATTGAAAACGGTTCTCGCAATCCAAAATTACCACCGACAACTTCTTGCACGTCTTTGTATTAATTAGTAACCCAATTCCCCGAGAGATGGTGCTGTAGGTACTTATTACATTAGATCGGGTATTACCAAATTGTTCGGTTGGTCTGTCCTTGGCGTTGGCGGTATCTTATAACTACATAAAATTTTATTAAGAACATGCTAAGGCAATTTAGAACAAAACTATTTTTTTTTTTAACACCATCAAAATGTTAAGGTAAAAACCGGTTCATAAATGGTTCGATTGATGGCGTTGTGTAATGACGTAATTTTTTTTAAAGTCGACGTTAAGATTTTCCGTGCTTTCATGACCTACCGTGGTAAAGTAAATTGCACCTTAAATATATTCGTAATTTTATTTATGAGTGCATAATCTAATTAGTCGTCGTGGTTTGAGCGCTCCCCTTTGTGTTCGCGCTAAAAACCGTCACAAGTCGGAGCCGGAGCGCCTGCCGCGGACTCGCGGAGCGTGCAATGTTGCACGCTCCTCCACCTTTAAACTCATCAGTGGGAACACTTATTGTGACGGACGGAAAACTACGGAACCCTACACTGAGCGTGGCCCGACACGCACTTGGCCGGTTTTTTATGATTTTAAATCCTAAAAAAGGAAACGTCCGCTAAATCACTGCACCTTACAAAATTATCACCCCTACTGAATTCAGTGTTTTTTTTTAATAATGTAAAATTCCGCCCCGGCTTTGCTCAGGTGTGATATATAGGTACTTAAAAAAATCACTGAATTCTACTTATATTTATATATATAATATTATAAATGCGAACGTTTGTGTGGATGGATGTATGGATGTTTGTTACTCTTTCACGTCAAAACGGCTAAACGGATCTTGATAAAATTTGGCACAGATGTGGAATTACTAGGCTTTATGCAATAGAAATTAATTTGAAGCACAGTTTCTAAACTAAAAGAAGTACTTTAAGAAAGCTATATAATTGTGCCTGAAAACGCTGTCCCTTGTAAAACAAATGAAATAGTACTACGAAAATGATTTCAAACGCATGTTCCAAGTTTGTTCCGAGCATAATTCCTCACTAAATTATCCGTAGTCGCTTCATGCCCGCTTCAACGCCCCCACCCCTGGAACACCCGGCTGAAGTTCTTTGCGAAATGTCTACAGTGATTCCTTGAATACAAACGACATCTTAAAACGCTGTATTATGAGTTTCGCACATTTATCGCCAATTGACTGCTGAATTTCACACGTATTTACGTAGGTGTTTAAAAAAGATTTTGGTTTTACAAGATGTTAGAAATATTTTGTGATTGGTCATGACACTGGCATTTTTTCGAGAAAAAAAATTGTATCTAAAGAAGTGAATAAAAACTTTAAATTATTAACGTTTTGATAAGTTTTAGTCGTAAAATATATTTAACCTATGACATTATTATGTGACAGTATGTGAAAAAATAATAATATAAACAATGTATTTACTGACAAAAAAAATAAGTGATATCAAAATTTGCACTATTCCAAGCAAAATGTACACAAAAAAATCTCATTTACAAATTCCTCAAAACGCATATTTCAATATCACCCACGGAAAAATTAAAAAATCATAAAGAAATAAAACAAAAACGTACAAGTATTGTCTGTGGCGCCATCTGTACCTTCGCTAGGGTCTAGCCGTTTCGCCCTCCGGCCATGCTTGCTGTTGTTGTGGACAAACATATTGTCTGATATCGCTAAGAGAGGACCATCCACCATTACTTGAGTTGATATTACCACCTAGAATAAAATAGAAATGTTAGTGAATTGCCCTAAATAGATTAAATGTGAACCGAATCACAAATTGAGAAAGTCTCTTATGAAGCTTTCAGTTTTGCATTTTCTTCTTCTCCATTTCACACATAATACATGGCTCAGACTAGTCGTATCTTTTGATTGTACATTATGTCGACTGGGTATGCTGAACCAAACCGACCCAAATATTTGCAAAGCACTCCTTTTTTTTCGGGTGGGAACAAAAAGGAGCACAGCACTTCTAAGGCGCTATTTATGTGCTGGGAGAAATAGCTTCAGTAAAAACTTTTCAATCTTTGTAAATCATACAAACAACCAGCATATATTTATTTATCTATATTTTACTTTATTTCAAAACGAAATTGTGCCAAAGTCTCTTCACATTTATTAATAGACGAAACCAAAAGTACAGTCACCGAAAATATACAACACGTCTACGATTCACACATCTAAACAAAACACCGCATTCTTATACACACCAGCGCAAAGGGTACCGAAAGGGAGAGTCCCTTGGGAGGTGGAGCCAATGTCTCGGGAGCGACGAAATGGACGAAACTCTTCCAATGGGTATGCAAGGAAGTGCATTGTGTGCATGTATGCGTATCAATGTGGTTGTGTGGCGTGGGTGGTCGATTGATAGACGGTCGTAGAGGCCATTCAATCGATTTGTTTTTTTTTTAGCTGAGTGTACTTTGGGATGTAGGTTTAAAATTCTGTTGGGTAAACATGACTATCTGCGTGACTTTGTATGCAAACGTTATTATAGTAAGCGATGGAAAAATAGCCTTTTTTTAAGGTTCCGTCCCTTATAGAATCATTTTGTTTTCCGGCTGTCTGTCTGTAGCTGTGAAAAAATCACCTTTCTCAGTCTACACAGTCTAAAGATATGGCCGTTTATATTGCAAGTTTGTACGACACCCTCGAGCGCCGCGCACTTGGGCTGTTTTTTTTTCTAAATAAATTATGAAAGTCACGTCTGTTACCAACATTAATGATGTCAAACATTTAATATCAATTACTTAGCATAATACTCAAATTTAGAATCTAATCGCAAACAATGAGAGCACAAACCTATAAGTAACTTCACCGCATAGCTCAAAATAGCGCGAAGTTTTACATCTAAATCACCTGGAATACAATATTCACGTCGATAAAGCGACTGCATTATTTCGATTCCGACACCCACCTATAAATATGTACCTAGTTATATATTGTACCCATATATTCTTACCCTTGAAACGGTGGGGAACGACCACTGAATTATTCAATGACACACAGAAAGCCCAAATATAGACATTACTATACACACACACATTGACAGATATTGTTAGTGTTTCAGTTGCATATAGAAATGAGCAATATGTGTAGAACGTTAAGTTCTATATTTGTTTAAAGTTGCTAAGAGGACACGTAAGACAAATATATGTCTTAGAGCAACTGTGGAAGCAAATTTGTACTCATAAGGAGACTGTGTGAATGCACCTTTTTGGTAGTTATGTTAGGGCTGCTACTAATTAGTTATATTATGAGATACGAGATTTTGTGGGGAAGTTTTAAGTGTGAATAACGACTTTGTAGTTTGAGATGGTTTTGTGTAGACCGAACTTCAATGTTAGTTGAATGATGAGAAGTTGTATATAAAACTCCACACTTAAAAGTAGGTCTTTGTGTTATTATTTTGTGGCATGTGTTACTTTCCCTAGTCTTTAATGTTATTAACGGTTTTTTTTATATTACATTGCATTAATTCAGAACAATCTTCCAATTAATTACGTTTGCAGGCAAATAAAATAACATAACCAATTAAAAAATACAATAAAAGGGCAAGCAAAGATCGGTTGAAAGTAAATAAATAAACTCGTATAAATAAATTTAATTTCATTCCTCCCCTAAATTGGAGGCGCTTCAAATATTCAAGAGTCGTGAACGCAACCCTTCCTACAGTTAAGGGCAATACAGACAGTCGTATGGTGCAAGCGAAGATAACTAAACCAAAGTGAAATATACAACCAAATATTGATTAAAATGTTTTGTTGTGACTGGTCTAGTTGTTCGAAATTTCACTTAATTGTAAAGATTATACTTTCTTTATTCGTGTTTTCCAAAAAGTTGAATGAAACGGTAATTTTTATTCATAAGGTAAAATATTTTTGAGCCAAAACAAACAGGCTATAAGTAATGTATAAGTAATAAACTTCAGGATTAATTAAGACCTTAGATAATACGTGTATATGTGCCCCATGGGATGTAGACATTTATTAAAATTATCTTCCAAATCGTTATAATTTCATAAAGTTGCACCGTGAAAATGAAATGTGAATTCCATTACTGATCGAAACGTCTTAACAGAACGCTATAAACTGAAATTTTCTCTTGGATGCAAGAAAAAGATAAATTCACACAGACTAAAAATGTTCTTTAACTGTACATTTTATTTTACGTTTTGTAAAGTAAGCAATGAATTTAGATTGTCCCTTCATACTTAAGTTCTAACGCTGTAACAACAACATTGTAAAACCAAATGATATTGAATGAGTAACCACGGAGTTTCTTGCCGGTTTTCTCCATAGGAAACGATCAACCCGTACCATGCATCTTTTCTCGAAGTTTTATAAGTGCCCATGTAGGCCTATGTGAAATAAAAATATTTTGATTTGATTTGATTTATTCGACACGAAAACACTGAAACTCCATAAACTTTTGTTTTCACTATAAATCCTTTCTGATTCTCTTCAGCTTATGACTTAGAGCATCCAGTTAGAGTACCTAATTCAGACAGACTCGTATAGAGATTGAGGCAATTTTTCGCCACGTCTGGTAATCAAGACACTTCACTTGACGATTTTATTACTACCTATGTGATAGCTGATTCTCAAATTTGGACATACTTGAAAATGTATATACTTAACAAATTTCAAAAGCTATTCCCTCCAACGGTATTAATTAATGATAATCGTTTGAAAATTCGGGCACATTATTTCCAAAAAAAAATAGCATTTGGCAAAAGCGTTTGACAAGGCTAGTAAGTTCAGAGGGGCCTGCCAGGGCCAATGCCAGCCGGGGATGCGGGTTGTTCAAATGAGATACTGCGGCCCCGGAACATAGAGGGAAATGGGAGGACCACGGGTGGGTTTTGGTCAGCACAAGTCTGATACTAACCCGCTCAGAGCGAGGGAAGTTATTTGATGATTTCCCACCCCAAAAAAAGGGTAGTAAGTTCCGTGAATATATGCTACTTTGAAAAAACTTAAGCAAGGCAGGTGGACAATATTTATTAATATATAATAATAACAATAACTAATAATAATAACTCATATTCATAAGTCAACATACCTGAAACCTTCTCATATCTCTGGGATTCCCGGCATTCTTCAAACAATTCTGGTTGCATTTCAGGAAAAACTTCAAGAAAAACCTGCAAAAAAACCAAAATTTTAATACTGTGAACATGGAAACTATTTTGCAAACCTTTTTATATTAAAAACTGTCACAATTTTATACTGGGATCGTAAAATATCGACGGGCGTGTGAACAGATAATATGCAGCAAATGAAGCGGATACATAAATCAAATGTCGACAACGTATAAATACATATACTAAAGTAGTTTTTCCTATTTAAAAAAAACCGGCACCGAGGGTTCCGTACAAATTTCCGACATAAACAGCCATATTTTTTGACTGCGTAGACTTATGCCCCTATCCAATAAACAAAAACGACTCGTTTTGCTTACGGATAGTTGTATTTTGACATAAGTTCTATAAGACTTATGTCAAAATACGACTATAAGCAAAACGAGTAGTTTTTGTTTATTGGAACGGGGCATTAGAGAGTTAAATTTGTTTGTTTTTATAGCACATAGGGACCACAGACTTAAGTATTATGGTTTTAATTTCAACTTGATTACGCCACGGTTTCCCAAAATAAAGGGTCTTGAGAGACAGCCAGACAGACAGATGGACAACAAAGTTATTTAGTAGGTAACGGTTCCGTTTTTCTTTTTGAGGTACGCATCCCTTAAAATTGAGATAATATTATAAAAGCGGAAGTGAGTTTGTTTGTTTGTTTGTTACCTCTTCACGCTTTAATAGCTAAACCGATTGTGATGAATTTTGGTACATAGTTGGGAACCAGGAGACGGACAAAGGCTAATTTTTATTTAAAAAAAATGGGATGTGAGGGAGAAAGAGGGAAGAAAAGGGAAAACATAGCATTGCTATTACAAATCAATAAGGCGCAAGGAGAACTGTGTTACCCTAAATTTAACGCGGGCGAAGCCGCGGGTGAAAGCTAGTACAATATAAAATTGCACCTCAAAATAAAGTTATAAAAGAGTCCATGATTTATAGTCAGTAACAATGTTATTTGCAAACTGAATTCGACAATCAGGAGTCTGCAAAGTTTCCTTGAGTGAAACTGAATTTAAAAAACAAACGTCTTAAGTTTATGGAAGATATTGTGAGAGTAAGCAGATCGAGAGAATAAACTAAATCAAGGACACCAATCTCAATTAGCAAAATATGTAGCTTAACATCGGTAGTATCCAGATGACTTCCAAGAACTTGGTCTGTCTCAAGTTCATCTACAACTTCAACAGCTGTTTCCACTTCGCTACTACGCAACACACTAAAACGTAACGTATTAATTTGTTTCTCCTGTTTACAAATTTGTATCTTCCGCTCTTCCGTTCAAACCACGGGTTCAAACCAAACTTTTTGCTTTATAAATAGCCAATGTGTGAAATTTATGACTTTTTTTATTTTTTTGCGCCATAAACGAAAAGTCGTGTGACGATTTAAAAAAGAATATTAAATTGACGTAAAAGGAAACAAAACGTATGGACAAAGTGCAGACAGCAACTAAAATCCGACTTCATTTTTGAAAATAAAAGAATATAGGACCCACGTTGTTTTATTGGCTGTCAAAACGAAACCTCGAAACGGAATCAAACAATTTCCAACGGAAAGTCTATCGGGCCAACTATCGGCATATCGGATTACACACAATAGTCGGACTTTGCAATTTTATTCGGAGTTCTTTGTTGGTGCAGTGTGGTCTTTATGTCGTCGTCGTAAGAACCATGTGGGGTGTTTGTATAAGTTGGTTGGTGCGTAATGTTGAGCGTACGATCAGGCGAGCGATCACGATGAATGCTTTAGCAGAAATATTTTACATAGCCTGAGGCACCGGCGATGCCGCCACGCCGAATATTGCTGTGCCAACACGTGTGGATTTAGTAGAGTTGTTAGACACCCCTAATGTACGTTATAAATTATTCCTGTTCATGAATGGTTTAGTTGTGTTTTACTTGAGAAATGATTTTTCAATAGTCGCACTGGATTGTAAGGTGAAGTTTATTATTCAAAATCGGACTTGCAATTGTAAACTTGCACCTTTTACCACAACCTAAACCGTGCACAATTTTCACAGATGACGGTATTTCTGTAGCCGCTAAAACAACAAATACAAAAAAAAACGGAAAAAAAAAATAATCCCATACTAACAAACATGATGTTTTTTACTGTTTTATAGAAAACGATAGGGAAACTTACGTACGCAAGTCTGGCTCGCACTTAGCTGGTTTTTTTTTTTATCTTTGGCGGTTAAAAGTGATTGAGGAAAGAGTTGAATTTAGATTAGCTGAACCTCTTTTTTAACTATTCCATTCTCTTCAACCAATCAAATTCGACGGCACGGTTGGCGCAGTGGCTGAGCGATCGACTGCTATGCTCAAGGCCGTATTCACTATCTCGGGGCCCCTAGGGGCCCCTAAAAGGGGGGGGGGGGATACCACAACAACGCAAATTGGAAATTTTTACTGTTTACATTTCGAAATAGACCGAAGGTACCATCGACATCAACAACAGACTTCAGTCATCACATTGCAAAGGTATATTGTATTGCATTCCTTCCTGCAAGTGAAAAGACTTTTGCCACAATCTACAGGACGAAGTATCGGAGTCATTTAAAAACGAAACAAAGAGTAGGAAAATCTTATTATTTTTATCACAAACCTCCTTTTTTTATTTTTAATGGGGAGTGCTGGGCCCTTGGTCATACCTAGTGGGCCCCTAGGCACGTGCCTTAAGGATAATACGGCACTGGCTATGCTGCGTGTCGCGGGTTCGATTCCCGCACGGAACAAATATTTGTATGACCTGCAGATAGTTGTTTCGAGTCTGGCTGTTTGTGTATGTGATTTTAAATGTTTGTAGACGCACCCACGATACAGGAGAAATTCCTAGTGTGGAGCAACGTTTTTTAAAAGAAAAAGAAAATTGAAGATAAAATTTTGGTTCCAGCTAATTAACCCACATAAAAAAAATATTTCTGTGATTTCAGTGGACGTAACAGCAGCTCCATACAAATAGTAAAAACGTATCCAGATAGGAGCAGCGTTGGTACCGCGCGAACGTATTTGTGGTGCCCGCGGCGTCACACATCTGTTCCCGTATTATTTATGTTAAACACCTTATGTCACAATATTGCGAGTTACGACTTTACGAGTTTACGCTACTGTCACACGACTTGCCGTGAATGGGGATTTTATTTTAAGAAGTACAATAAGTAAGTGGTAGGCCTTGTTAGGTTTGTCTGTGGTGTAAGACGAGTACAGGCAGCGAAATACTTAGTATTGTGTACACGTGTACAATATGTCACAATATTGCGAGCTAAGAGTTTACGGCACTGTCAGACGATTTGCCAAAATATAATGAGTAAGTGGTAGGCTTTGTTTGATTTGAAATAAGAACAGGCCGTCAAATAGTTACAAAGTGTAAAGGCAAGAAGGCAACTAGCTTCGATATTATGTCCTTCAAAATATATATGCACAAAATACGATCATCAAGAAAATTTTACGGTGAATTAATGGCACTGTCAGACGATTTGCTGTGAATGTGGATATTATCAAAGATTTTGCTTCAGTGCATTTGCTTGATTTATTAGTGGCGTGATACGAGTACAGGTGGCGAAAGAGTTTAGTGTAAATACAGCTTTTTTGATGTTGTATGCCGCATGCACTTTTATGCATGAGATACGTTACAGGTATATAGAAGGTGTTTCGTCACTCGCCTTTGGTGACGAAATACCTTCTAAGCTGCTTTTAATTTGAAGTTGCTTGCGTAACCTCAATTTTGTTGGTATTTTTCTAGTGTTTTAGCGTCAATTCCTTTAAAGGAGGTAAGCAGAGGGTACTCCCCGTACGCTATTTTAATGAGAAAGTATGTTTATATTATTTCAGTTGTCTCGTGACATTGTTCACGCTATCAGTTTTTAAGAAACAAAAACTTGTCAAGTGCGAGTCTCACGGGTGACTTTAACCGCCATTTCTTTTGATTGTGTTGGTTTAGAGAACTAATTTTTTCATAGCTCCAAGGGACCACAGACATGGGTATATGGTTTCAATTCCAACGCGATACTTCCACATGTTCCCGAAATAAAGGATATTAATGGACAGACAGAAGGGCAACATGTGTCTTTTTGAGCTACAAAAACATAAACAATATATTTCCTATGTCATAGCGCCACCACGTTAGAATATAGTTCGTATTCTCTTTTGCCAACATTATAACACCCAAAATTCAAGTAAACATCCATATTTTTCCCCCAGTAAGACGTATCGTAAAAGTCCTCCCCTGGTCATCGAAAGCTCGAAACATTAATATCATTGTTAGGGCCACCTGACATTTGCGTTATCCTACGGTATCGCTCTCGCGGTGACCGGTAAGCCGAAAAATTATTACCTTTAAGTAAATAGGATGAATGGGTTTTACTTATGATAGGTTTTTTTGTGGAGTTTTTAGGGGTGAATCACAAGACCGATATTGTTTTTGAAGGCTTTGTTTTACTCAACAAAGCGAAATAAATATGCAAAAAGAACGGCCAAAAGCGGGTCAGCCTCGAGCACCAAGGGTCCCGTACAAGGTTGCGATATAAACAGCCATATCTTTTGACTACGTTGACTTACAGGGTTGTTTTTTTCATAACAAAATGTGACCGCAGATTTCAGTATATCGTTTTAATTTTAACTCTACGTTTTTCGACATAAAGAGCTTTAACAGATCTATTAACATACAACAACGTGATATGAAATAAGGGTTTAGTTTTTTTCCTTTTGAGGTACGGTACGCTAAAACACGACCAGTCGTGTGAAAAAGTAACGCGTCAGCAATTAAACAAACTCTCCAGCTTAACGGGCCTCTTGGTCTAGTGGTTAGTGACCCTGACTGCTGCCGGAGGTCGTGGGTTCGATTCCCACCCAGGACATACTTTTGTGTGATGAGCATGATTGTTTGTTCTGTGTCTGGGTGTGATTTATCTATAATATGTATGTATTTATAAATTATATAAGTATGTATATTAGTTGTCTGGTTACCATAACACAAGCTCTGCTTAGCTTGGGATCAGATAGCCGTGTGTGAGTTGTCCCAAAATATTTATTTTATTTATTTAACTATATTAGTACAGATTCATAAAAGATGTTTCACTTCAGTCTAAAAATGCAAAAGTTAAAATAAATATAGTTAGAAATAACAAGATGGATAAGCGAATGTGAGTTTAATAGCGTAGGTTTAACTTGTCACAAACTGTTAACGATCGTTTCAGCCGTGAAACCACAGTCAAACAGCCGCACTTTAGAGGAAAAAGAGAGGTCTTGGAGACCTTCTAATGCTGGTTTAAAGTCGTCTTGAATATTTTATACTATACTAGAATTGGAATGACTATAGTCATGAAATCTGCCTCATTGGTCTTATGGTCGCAAACGCGACTGGTGAACGTGAGGTACTAAGGTTTGGTTCCCGGGTTGGGCAAAGTGTTATTGGGTTTTTCCATCGGTTTCTTAGTAGCTGCCCTGGCGTCTGATTTGGCTCGCGCCGTATTATATGGAACATAATTTTTATTAGGTACACCTCTTAATAACCTTTTTCGATTTGTTATCAAATAAATACCAGATGGAGATACAGAATAATACTAAGTTTCTTGACCTATTGCATCTCAATCGGATAAAAAATATCGAATTCGTAGGTATACAACTTTACACTCCGTTAATTTCGATATCCGAAAAAAGAAGGTTATTTGCGCATTTTCATACGACTTAAAAACTAAATATTGCAATCCAAACTGTGTAAAATTAGTATTTAGTAAATTTCTGACCTAACTAGTTACTGATATAATTAAATTAAATTTTATTTCATACTTACAGTCCATAGTTTTGTGTTAGCAACATTGGTTAAATAATTACACTGGATTAATATTTCTATTTTTTTTACGGATAGTAATACATCAAATAACTTCCCCGATTTAGGCGGAGCGTGGGGGGGCGGTGGCAGTGTCAGACTAAAACCTACCCATGTGTTCCTTCTTATCGGTATCTCTTTCGAACAACCCGCAACCCCGGGCATTAGATTTTATGATTTAATCCAAACTTATGACTATCCCCACTCAGTATCACAATATCACAGTAATATTTTTTTAAACGCCTCAACATCTATATACACATACGCCCCTACATCTCACACTATTCGATGGAAAAAATCTAGTTCGGCATTAAGCCGTGGCAAAGAGCCGAGGTAGTAGGATGCCCTCTTTCAAGTCGACTCGGAACACTTGAATACCCCCTACCCACACCCCTACCAAGGCAAAGACTATGTTTATTTGCATCAGATATTTCTTGGGCAAATGTTTGAAAAAAAAATTGAGACTGTAAATTATTTCTTGATTTGTAGAACTGTAAAAGTTGTAACTGAAATTGAGGAAGTAAATGTAACTGAAATTATTTTATATGAGAACGTATCTTTTTTAAGTTTTTAATACTTAATGTTTGGCGTTGTAAGTTTACCAGACAACTGGGTAGCGTGATTATGAATGTCATGTCCTTGAAAATGACCCTAGTTTTGTTTTTTCTTTAGTCTGAAGGTACTTTAAAGAAAGGAAATTAAATGTACATAAAAATAAATAATCATAAACCTCATACTCAAACCTAACTTACACAAACTAACATAACCTTACAACACAAGCCAAAGAAAAATTCGCTAAACCGCATACGAAAATCGAACTACGCCGATCCGACAACAAGCGGTCTCTTATAACTTTTCCCTTTTAACCTTTCGTCCCCCCCTTGGCCCCGCGGGCCGCGGCCCGTCGCCAGCTCCCTCGGGAGGCGGTCCCCTGGGCCGGCATCGACTCCCCTGGTGCGCCCCTCCCCTGCCACCACTCAATACCGACACGCCAAGCGGACGCCAAAGATTAAGCAGCTGGAAGTGGAGTTTATTGTGTCAAATGGGACTGTTTGTAGGTGAGATTGTAGTGTCAGGTTGTTTTTTTTTTGTGTTTTGTAAAGAAAATGTAACTAATCCTTGCATTTCAATACATGCTTGTATTGGAATGAAGGGTTTAGCTTTCTAATGAAGCTAGAAACCTAGAATATCAAAAAGAAGCTTGTCTAACCAAAATGTTTGTAACATAATATAATTAATTATTTATAACAACTTTGCAAGTTTAGTAGCTTTGTTACTAATAATGTATTTTTTTTAATATTTTTTACTTATAAAAACCAGTGATGCATACAAAATTATAAATATATTGTGCATTGAAGTGCAAATAAAAAGAAAAATCCATAATTCCAGATTATAATCTAGCAAATTTCGACCGTATTTTGATTAACTGTTTTATTTTTTTAGACAGGGTTGGTCTAAATCTGATTCCATTTCTACCACTCCAATTGTTTTCTAACACAAATTGGTACCTATAGACAAAATTTCTAACAAATCTTAGAAACACCGAAACAGATTGTCGTATCTGCAGCTATCTAAATAACATCGTCGAGTTAATCTTTGCGTAACATGCGACGGGCCCATAACGGGCCCAGTTTTCGACTTGTTTTTCCGCGTGCTTCCATAGCAAACGTTAATATTTCAGTGTGTACCAAATTCAAGGGTTAACTGTTCCCCGTCTACGTTGACGATGTAAATAGACCGAACAATTGAACGATTTCTATTGTGATTAAATAGGAATTTAGTACATGATTTGTGTATGTTTTGGTATATTTTTGGTATTTGCCGTGCTGGTATGTGACTTATACAACATAGTGACGGATATATACTATAAAAATCCACAGCAATAAGCTGTAATAGAGAAAGTATTGTGACGAAAACAAAAAAAAAAAGAGTAAAAATCACTACTAACACAGCTAAATGTCTAGCAGATATTAAATCATTTGCAATTTTGCTTACACAAATACTTCGAATCTCATTATAAATTACTCTTCTTTGTATAAAACTGCATTTTAACAGCCAAACCTTTTTTTTATGTCCCAATATTTATTGTTCTCCCAATATCTGACATTGTAGTTCAAAGTATAGCTGCACTCATCGATTTTCATCCATGGTTCGGGGACTTTCACTCTTCCTACAATACTTCCCATACATATATGTATATAGAAGGCTGTAAATATAAAGCACTGTAGTAGTTTTTCCAATGTGTCGAGTGAGGAGGGTATCGCGGGCGACGCAGCATCCCAGCGTCGTCATGGCAACGCGATAAAACCTCGCCTTTTCATAGCCCTCCGTAACAGTAAACGTTAGTTTCAGAGAATTTTGCTTCGACGGAAATTGTATGGTTTTTATGTGGAACGCATATTGGGGCTGGAGAATGTTTGAAAAATCATGTGAATGTTTATTATTATACATATAGTGATTTTTAGGCTCTTATTAGCAGATCTTGCACTTGATAAATTCCAGTACCAGCTTTTGACCCTGACTTCCGGCTTCGAAACTTAGGAGTGAGCTACTAAAATAAAAGCAACAGCCTAGGTCTGTAAAATTTTCGGGCTAAACTTGGAAAAGGTAAATGATAAATGATGCTTATTTTGCAAGTAGGTTTTCACAAACACTTTTACAAGTAATTTTGTTTTAAACTAGATGAGGCCGGTGTTTTGTATCCGACTACTCTGAGAAGAAACAGCCGAAACAAACTCAGAGGTCATAGTCTCTTTTAAAGTCCAGACAAAAAAAATCTTGGTTAACTTACATTGACACCACACAGATTGAGTGGACCTGTCCAGTCAGTGCAAGCATTTGTCAGTTATCGTGTAGTAGACATACTTTCGTATTCATGATATACGTATGGATTAAGGCACTTAAACAGCAACTTATAATATATATACAATAATTACTGCCGCCACACAATTTTTATGAGTTCGAAAAGACACCTAAACTCTGAACTAATGTTACATTTAAAATATAGTTGCTTTAGAATGTTGTTTAAAATAATACAATTTCAAGTAAAACAGCATAGGTTAAAAGAAGAAAAAAAAAAACATAGGTACTCAGATAGAACTACAAGTATGCGTAATTGAAAGCGCATAAAATATTTTCAAGATTAGATTTTAAATCATTATTTCAGCAGTACATGTCCACAAGAATGAAAAACAATGCTTAGCCCTTCTATTATTTTAAATCTTTCTTTAAAACTTTGAATATTCGAATGTCTTTACAAACCATCCTGTACTCGCAAGTTTGATCAATGTTATTAGGCATGATGTACTGTAGATGCCTATAGAAGTTACCCACACTGCAATATTTTAAAAGTTTTCCTGATCTTTAGGTATCTGAATATCCCGCATATACTGTAGTTGGTACTCTTTCAAATCTAAAAGCGCTTGCTCTCGGAGCCGAGTAGTTTCCAATTGACAATGTACCTACTGGTAGACGGGCAATCGCTCGCGGCTTGTAAGCGCCTTTGCCCCTCCCGTCTGCCAGAATTCTACTAAAATACTTCTTGTTGAGCTAGTCAGATGTATCTTGTTAACTTTGATTATAATAATATGTATTTATGTTTTGTTAGGTTATGTGGTAGATAGAAAATAATGGCTGTGACTTACATATACTATGTTGGAAGTGTTCAAAGGATTTTCTGATTTGTCTATGTATTGTGGGAGGTCTCTATTAGGAAACTGCATGAATTACCAACCGAGTTTTAGAAGCTAGCTTAAAAGTTGTGTCGGTTTTGACGCTATTGTAGACCTTATGATTATATGATATGACATTACGGCAAATATCTTTTTTCATAAGGATAATCTAGTTTTGCTAATATTGAGCACAATTAGATGGGACGCGGCCTTAAAAATTCATTAAGAACGATTTGCGAAAATTTTTAACACCTCCATTCAAATGATTTGTAACAATCTGTGCAAACGAATTTCATTCCAAATCCCACAAGGAATTCTCAGTTCTACTAGAGCTTCAAAATCCTGACAAAGTGAAAAAACGTATACGCGTGGTCTTAACAATACAGCTACATGAATTAACAAGTGAGAATGTGTCAAGGTTACTGTCTATTCTACACATATATCTACCACCTAATAAGCGTCATAAACCTCCCCTTAAATATTCATAAGCCGTAACTAGCCGAAAGACTTGTACGCAGTACACTTGAAACACACATACGAACATACGAACATTGGTCTTTCGTGCACAATCAACATACAAAGACAAGGGCCAACATTACGGGGCATCACTTCATTGTGGGCACCGGTCTAATTGTAACTACACTCTTGGGCACTATCATCCGCTCAGCGCTCCGCCGGGTAGGCGTGGGCTACTAATCTTCGACCCCTACATACCAATACGCTTCACCAATCCCCCAAAAGAATAGCAAACTTGTTCCTTACAAAATAAAGTCGAAATTCGGTTGTGGAAAAAAGGTCGTATCTGCAAACGTAGCGAGGGTTAACGCACACTATCAACTCATTAAATTGCATCGCCTTTTTAATGAGTCTGAAAGTGAACAAAGGATATTGAGCGCGATTACATTAAGTACCTAGTTGTAGTGTTAGAAAGGTAAGATAGTGTTTTGTGGACTATTTTCAGGTTGTTTCCCGGTTACTGTTTTGCTGTTAAATGAAAAACTTTGGACATTGTTTGTTGAGGTTGGAAGTGTGGGAATTTTTTTGGAATTGCTTTTTGATGCCAATAATCGAGTTGTATTTCAGTAAATACTGCGTACCTGATCCTGATGTTTGAAATGACATACTTACTTAAGTACTAACGCTGTAACAACAACATTGTAAAACAAAATGATTTTAAAAGAGTATCCATTGAATTTCTTGCCGGATCTACTCCATAGAAAACTACCAACCCGAACCGTGCGCACTTTTCTCGATGTTTTATAAGTGCCCATGTACGCCTGTGTGAAATAAAAATAAAATATTTTTATTTCACACAGGCCTTTTTTATTGTGACACCGTAATTCCACTAGCAATCTTGATTGTCTCACTACAAGCTTTGAATAAAAAATAATCTAGAACTACAGTAGGTACTGTAATATCTTTGATTAGTCTGGCTCTCCATACATTGTAGATGCACGGATACTTTATTGGCCTTATCAAAAATGATGAAAATACGTTCCCAATTGTCATTCTTTCAGAGAGTGAACTAAAGTGAACTCTAACTATTTTATACAATACATAGGTACCAGTAAAAAACTCGCTATAGTAAATGTAAAAAAAAATTAAAGCATAATTTTTATACTTCTTATCATTCATCCGTCCATCACCCAATAAATTAACCCTCACTGACCCTTCAACCACAAAATGATAACCTCATCACAGATAGTTTCCACCACTTACTTTTATGTAAATATATGAAACATTATTACATGCCTCCCTCATATTTACCCGGTGAATATGCTATAAAGTGATATCACGTGATCGTTTTCGGCCGGGTAATAGTTATAAATTACCCGGGTAGTTTATAAAAGCCGGTTAACCCGAGGTAAGCGGACAAGGAGTATAATTTATTATTGGGAAATTCGCGGGCGCGTATTTTCATACGCTAGGCGGATCATGGTATACGTAATTGAAGTGGGTTTATTAAGTGTGTAAGGTTTTGTTCGTTCGTTAATTAAATGAGCTTAGTTCAATCAAGACCGGTTATGAAAGTAAGGTATTCATTTATAATTTTCTTGGTACTTTTATTATCGTGTGATATTTTTTATCCGCGGTCGAGAGTTTTGCTATGTTGATTTCCTATCGACGTTTTTCTTCACGAAAGCAAGTTATCATTGTATGACATATCAAGCTATACATTTCTATTATAACATTTTATTTTCTGTACAGTGAGAGAAAAGCATCAACTGGTTTTGTATAGCTTGATGTGTTGCCATGCGTACAATTAAGAAACAGAAGGCTAATAATACCAAAAACTGTTTAATTTCATTGTTTTGAAACCAAGCTAATAAAAATGTGTAATTAAGGATATACTAGCTTCTGCCCGCGACTTACTCCGCGTGGCATAATTACTTTCGGCTAACGCTAACTTTAACCCGCTTGATGATCGAAAAAAATCTGTTGGACCATTTAGGCGTGAAGACGTAACAAACAAATAAACTCACTTTCGCTTTTATAATATTAGTAAGGATTACTCGATATATTACTTACAGGCAAAACATACATGACAATCATTAAGCTGAAATCAGGCACTTGGCGTTCTCAGACATTTATCAATCGTCTTTAACTCAAAATGAAACTTCTGTATATATGTAATATAAAAATATTCATATAAGTGCAGCGTCTGATGTCACTTTATCACCTAAATATTTGCTTTTAATCTTCACAACTGTCACATGACATTTTCATAACATTCACAAACATCTACTTTCGCCTTCCTATTACACATCACAAGGTAGTCACGTAAACTAGTCTATAATATGGAGGCATGGATAGATTTTTGGCAGAGGAATGAGAAATATTGGAGGCTGCAGTGAGCACTGTATCATATCCGCGAGAGAGACCCGCTGAGTTATTGTATCGGCCGTACACTCACCAACTAATAAGGAATCTTTTTAATCTGAGCACTTGTTATACTAAGTTATAATTATTTACTAAAAGCAGCGAAATTTGTGTGTTTTAAGATTTAGTGTTTACCATACTCGTGTCACGATAGTGCTTTAAAACGTTTTGATTTCTTGTTTATTTAAATACTTTATAGAGTAGTTACCTAATAATCATTTTTATCGGTTGTTTTTTTTTGTATCGGCCATAAATTAAATAGTACTAAAAAGCGTATTTGTATAAATATATTTATTTTATATCTTTATATTTATATAAACCCATCAAAAATCGTGTCTGATAAATATATGACGTAAATAAAGTGATGGAAGTAAAGTCACAATGAACACACAACCATACATTTAATAAAACTAACAAGAAACTGTCATCAATCACAAATCTATAAGCGTTTTGTGCGCGACTGTACCAGATGCTTTATATTCACGGGCCCTACGGGGTATTTATCACTGAAACTTTTAAGGTAAGCATATTTACGTCCCTTTTTTAGTATTTGATCAAATGTGATCCACACCAATAGACAATCTTGGATATAGACAGATGATTAAGTCACGGTTTTTTTTTCTTCTAGCATTTAAACGAAGCCAATAATAGACGCCACATACTGGTCGAAAAAAAAATGGAATCAACAAGCAAAGAAAAATATTTTTTTTAATGTTATTATCTGGCTAGCCTTTTTCCTATTTTGTTGGGGTCGGTTTCAAGTCTAACCGGAGGCAGCTTTATACTAGTATTTTACATGAAGCGAATAAATACATCTGACCTCCATACGCATAACTGGGTTGTAGAGGTCAGATAGGAATGGGTACTTTATACACCTTGGCCGGCTGGTTGTTAGACTTTCATGACACTGACTTCCTGTAACGACTATCAAAGATCTACAAATGACAGCCGGGACCAACATCTTAACGTACTTTCCGAGGCGCGGAGGAAATTCGGTATGTTGAAAGATGGTCACCCATCCACTTACCAACTTAGGCAAACGCGGCTTAATCTGACGATTGCCCCACGCGACTGCTATTATTTAGCCACGAGTATTAAGTATTTTTTACATTTATTTTAGATTATTATTCTTTTTTTAATTAATTATTTACCAACTCTGCCTGTACGCAACTGTCTACTAAACAATAACCAGGAGAAAACGTTGTAACAAAACAACACGAAAGGTATCTACCAAAAACCAAAACATAAACGTTATATCGCCGATCCTACCAAACTGCTCTATCAAAATATAACGACTACGATAAAAACGATGGAAAAGAAACCAAACGTTTCCGACGAATTTCCAAAGATCGTACAATAACGGTGTTCACATCTCTTTCTTACATAAGTGTAAAGTATATGTCTATCTTTTTTTAGCAGGACTTTTCCGTTTTATAGGCAAGTCGATAATATTTGGACCGCTCCACGAGATATGAGTGTTAAATATTTTATGATGTCCAGTGCGGACTTCAGAGTTTGAAGTCGAGCACGATCTTGTAAAGCCTTGTACTTTGTACAACGATACGCCGTCTGCAATTTTACTACCGCTTATCTTATTGCGAACATCTATCAAGTTTAACCTCAAATTTCTGTTACACAACTTTTGTCTCTAAGAAAATGCTACAAAGCTTAGCCTGTGATAAGTAGTACAAGCGATGGTAGTTCTATTTGCTGTAGAAATTAAATCCCAACCGACATCAAATAAAGTAATAAAATCCAAAAACAACCACTATCAGCCATTAAATCTATTCATTCGATCTACTTAATTACAACTCAGTTTTTTGTCACGTTTGTCTCTTACAAACTGTCTTGGCGTAATGTCATTAATCTTAGGAGGCTGGCAGCGCAGCAAACGACCTCCCGTTAAGACCCTCCATGGGCTGGGTGCCCCGTAATATGCTTATACAGCCAGAACACAGAATTACTAAACACCAAAACCGTACAAGCCAAACACAACCTTCCACTAATTGCTATTAGTATCATTAACGCTTGTACAATCCACCGCCCCTTCCAACCTTTGGCCGCGATGCCAAATAGAAAATAAGAAAATAAAGGAATCCAAGCGCGAGAAAAAAAGGTAGTACGTAAGATGTATTTTTTCTCAGAGAAGCGTGTCGGTAGCATTGTTAAATATATCGTCCAATCAGTATCTCGGAACGAGGAGGAATTAGCGTTTCGAAGTGAACGACGGAGCGACGAATCCTGGTCTACCCTTTTATGCGGCGCAGCGTAATAAAAAAAAGAAATCTTATTTGAATTTGGAAGACGAATTAAAAAAAGAAAATGAATTCTGCACTAATTTAAACAGAGAGAGTTTCTAGACGATTTTCGGGGATCGGTCCAGCTTAATTAATGCATTAGAGTTGAAAGTCCCGACGACTCTTCATTTATGCGGGCGAACCATCCATTTTACTTTGTGTTTAACGTTTCATATCCGTAATGAGATTAAATTATAAACTTTTGATAAATTGGAAAGGTACCTTTAAAAAGTTTTGGAAATATTATTGAGGGTATGCGAACGCTGTAGGTGTCAGTACTAGCAGCATTTTATATGTCCCCAAAACTAATCAGAGACAAGAGGACGACCTCCCCACATTGATCCTTAGCCATCAGAAAGGTTACGAAGGCACTTCATCTTCATTCGGGAATCCCTTTAAGGAATCGTATCAGTTGTAATGAAAGCTAATTCTTTCATTAACTCTCCGTGACAACGGGAAAAAATGTAAGACAAACGAAAACAAATCTAGAGGAACTTTGGATAAGTAAATGTTTATTTCTTTAGAGTCGGGTTCTTCGATTGAAAATGTTTTGTATGCTTATTTAATTTTAATAAAAAAAAACCCCGGTATTATATAATGAGCCCTGGATCATAATTATAGCTTTTTTCATTAGACTTTTAAATGATCTTCAAGTACAGAATCATCTGTATTTATATGTATGTATATATCTACGCCATTAATCCCCAAGGATAAGGCAGAGGTGGTAATAGTACACCCTCATTTCGCCAGTTATATTGAAGTCTCATGTAATAGGGGCGAACCTAATACTGAAGAAGAAGTCTGAGCGAAATTCCAGATAGAAAAACCCAATAACACTTTCCTCGACCTGGGAATGGAACTCGAAATAAGCAGGTCAGCAGTCGTGCTTGCGACAACTAGATCTACAGTATAGTCATATTTGATAGCTACATTAAGCTTACACTTAAATGGTGTACTTACTGCAAATTATTCTATTGTAATCACGTCTTCTTAATTCAACTTTATTCTTGGACGTAAAACCCTGCATTATTACTGCAATATATCCGATTTATCAAATATATAAATCGTAACCCGATCTGACAAGGCGTTAATGGGTAGCTCAATGCAATTTAATCTACCCCAGTTGGCGTATAACCGAATTTCTTCTTTATACGCACACTTTAGCGGAGAAAAAAATGTTTAGGGTACTCTCTGTATGGGATGTTGAGTTGGTTAGCATTGATTTTCGTTTTTTATGGAACACAACCTTGATTTTTTTCTTATAAATATTTGGCAGTAGGTAATAAAGCGAAAGTTTGTCACAGTAAGATGCCAACTGTTTAGAACTACACAAAAAAATTGTTGAATAAAATTAAATGAAAAGAGTCTCTACGATTCCGAAACATAAAAGGCAAAAGAAGGAACATAGGATGGTTTTAGTCAGTAAAAGACTGACACTCTTACCCAGCTCCGCCCAACGGGCGAACGGGGGTAGTTGTTTGTTGAAATCCCATCTGCAAAAAAAGGGTATTGTTTTTTGTAAACCTTCTTTCAAGTTTTTTTTTTCATATAGAGCCAGTGACCAAAAAAAACATACAGAAATGCATTCTAATCCACCTCGTATCGTGTCACCCATCTAGTACGCAAAAGATGTGTATCTAATATCAGCCGTGCACCCCCGACATGTGAAACTAGCAATATAAAGTGAAAATTGAATTTACAACTGACAATTGAAGAAGGCGCTTCCATCAAAGGCGACCCCTACGACATGTTTGCCGAAATACATTTTAAAAGAGCGCTCTATTCCTATAAAGAAGAATTATTGCGTTATATCGAATGTGTTCGTAAGTGTACTTTTACTTCAAGGATCAATATGTGAGTCAGTTTTTGTTTAAAACGTTATATTGCTGTTAAAAATAATTGTAATTTAAGTAGTTCAAAACTCCATGTTTTTTATGTAGTTTGCGAACAGTTAGATCAACTATATTTATAATTTTTACGAAAGTTCCAGTAATGAAAAGACCAACCTTTTAACACGGCTTACGATTGCTTTATCTTATACACGCACTAGCTTTCGCCCGCGGCTCCACCCGCTTTATATTTGGGGTAACAAAGTTCCCCTTGCGCCTTATTGATTTGTAATAGCAACGCTAAATTTTCCCTTTTCTTCCCTCTTTCTCCCTCACATCCCACTTTTTTCAAAAAAATATTAGCCTATGTCCGTCTCCTGGTTCCCAACTACCTCTGTACCAAAATTCATCAAAATTGGTTTAGCCATTAAAGCGTGAAGAGGTAACAAACAAACAAACAAACTCACTTTCGCTTTTATAATATTAGTAAGGATTATCCGTGTATTTTTTTTTGCATAAAACATTGACTCTATGTTGAACTCGTTTATAAAACCTTAAATCAATTTAACCTACTTCCTGTTACCAATTCCAACGAACACTTGGTATCCCATCTTAAGACAAGCAAACAAACACACAAGCAAACCACGCTAATGCAATTTACAAAGCAGCCAATCACGAGAGTCAGCCACATTGTTGTACAGTCGCCGTCAAAGAGCCAAAGGAAGCTCAGTGTTCCTTAATAATTAATTGGCGCTTAAACGTGCTGACGTCTTGGAGCCCCTAAGGGGGGCACTAACAGCTCCTATGCATATGCTTGCTATCCGTAAGTGGAGATGGGTTTGCTCATGTTCTGAATTTGTAAATTGTTATATGAAATGAGATTTCCGTTGATGGGTGAGAAGTTGGGTTTTATTCTCGATCGTGTTTGTTTGAAGTAGGAATATTGTTTTAGACGAAACTAGAAATAGCAAAAATACTGATGTCGGTCCAATAGTTCAGTTTTAAGAAATTAAGAACTATTTTTCTTTTTTCGTTTTATTTCGGTTCTAATATAAATGAATTACTGGAAATAATCCAAGTCATTCGAAACTAAAAATACTCCCCTCAAAAAAATCTGTAAAAATCCTAATGACAAAACTCACTATCATCAAGCTAATGGACATAAAACTGTGGTTACGCTGTAACAGGGTCGATTCAAACCGCAATTAACTAAACGTAAAATTGAAGAAGATTGGAGATACTATCAATCAAGTAAAAAAGGCATGATTACATTCAAATCTAGATAAACAAAATAATGAATGGGCCACTCGTATAAATTGAATCTAAGTGATACTTTGCTTTTTGTGCTTTTTGGGACAGAAGATAAAATTTTAAACGGTTTATTGATGGATAGAACAAACACTTCCATTTAATTGTACTTCACATATTCAATAGCAAAAAAAGTGGTGTCTGTAATGAAATACCTACTTGCAACAGGAGTATATAGAACAAGAAGATTCTAGGTGCAAATCTGAATTGAAGTCTAGGCCATGATGATGCATACTATAGCAGATGAGTAATTTCCTATATCGTTTTATACGGTCTTCAAGTAATGTTTAACTACATAATATGAACATCTCACTGAAGAAGTTCTAGTGGAGATGATTGAAAATACTACCACATCCAAACAGCGAGCACTTACTACATCACCGACAAAATAAAAGTAACAATTTGTTTGCTATCTGACCCCAACTCACGCGATGTCATCATAAAAGCAACAATTAACTTTAGTTTGTTTTACTACCAAGTACTGGGTGTGTTTGTCTTCAAAGAAGATGTCACGCGTGAATTTGTATTTAAATTTAATGACGCTTTTACATTACAGCTTTTACTATCCACACTAATGAACGAATAGAAATAAAACCAGATATCTGGCGTAAACTCGGAGAAAAATACACTCAATTTAAAATATAAATTACAAAAGATACGTCTATTATTAGGTACGCTCAATATTATTTAAGCCTCGCCAATATAGCAGTATTACAGTTGAAATTCAGAACGACTGGTCGGAAAGAGGGAGGATGATAAAACCCCGTCACTAATTAAATGGGCTCAAGACGTCCTATTCTTAATAGATTTGTCGCTAATTTGAAGTAATTTTGTCGAGCTCAATGTTACATAAACCGTCGAATGAAATTTAATTATAAATTATTTTTGAAAGAATTAATTATTCTCGTTTCGTTAAATATTAAAAGACGAATTGAAATATCTGTAAATATATATAAGTTTGCAGTTTTATACGGCGGCTTAAGTATATGTTGGTACGAGTAGGTGGTAGTAAAATAGCACCATAGATTAGATCCTACATTGGGATCGGACTAGTTGCAATTCATCATTATTATTCCAGACAATTTATCAAGCGGTTGGCTCGCCGCGCCCGACCGGATCGCACATTCTAACGAGATGGTGAATTTTCACCGAATAATTTGCGAACCGACGAATCACGTATTGGAATCGGGAATGAGGTCGAAATTGAGATAGAAGACCCGAACATTGTGGAATAAAAGGAGCTTCCAGTAAAAGATTTGCGTTGAAGAATAATAAAAATGATCATAATTAATGAACGTTGAAATGAATCCTACGTAATTTATCTATGAAGAATTTACAAAATATAAACTATTGCCAAATTAGGTTTGCATGACTTTTCCTGTCGTTACTGGAGCGTCTACAGTCAGAGGGTCGATGCGATTACGGGAGCTTATTACTGCGACTTTATCATATTTCAATTTACGATCACCACCCAGACTTATCGAGTAGAAAATTGGGGGGCAACCAATACGCAGATATAAATCAGAAATGAGACGTCTCATTACCGAAATATTATGATTTATTGATTTTGTAGCGTATTTCACTTACGCAGAATGTTCGTTTAGAAAAGTTTCCTTATAGAAAAGATCTAAAATTTTCATGTAAATAATTAAAAATTTAATACCCCGGATAAAATTCATAAGCTATGAAAGTTAGCCGCTAATATTACGAGGAATTTTAAGCCGAACAGTAGCATTAGATAAGTCGGCGGGCAAGAAAATGCTTGGTTGGAGGGAATAAGAAAACGGTCCTAGTTGTTAAGTCTTGCACAGTTTCTGTCGCTATCTCGTGGATAAGAAGCCTAATCACCAGTCGTCGTGTCTGTATCGGGCCGAACGAAGCGCGCGAGTATTCCCGAGGGTACTCTTTTGGGACCAGTTTTCTTTTTTGGTTTACATTACACTGTAAGTGTGCCGAATTCTTTTGTTGCCGCCTCCGCTTTTTGTACAGATTTGTGTGATTTGTATTGTGTTTACTTGTGTTAGTATCGTTTTAACGGGATAAGTAGCGTAATTTGACGTGAAATGTATAAACGTAGCAGCAGTATGGATAAGCTGGATACTGAATAGAGACTATTTAAAAAATAGTAAATAAATAGTAGCTAAAACAATGTTCTTTGTAAAGTATTCTGAATCTATAGAACAAAACCAGTCACACCTAATGAAAAGCACAGTTAAATAAATTCTCCTTCGCGAACGGAAGAAAGTGCAAAGCTATTAATAAAAGGACTTATGAAGTTATAGAAACTTTCTCAGTGTAACTGCAAACCGGGCCGTTCCGAAGTCGTGCACCAATAAACTTGTAGTTGGTAACTATTTGTAATATAAATTTATAGTTTCACGTTAACACTGGTTTTCTGCATACGATAATTTATTTAGAACAGAAACCAACTAAACAAATAGAGGTTATAAAAATAAAGAAGGCTCCAATAACGGTAGCCTTGAAAGGTATCTAGATAAGTATCAAAACAAAAAGGTAATAGAGATATCAGACGGTAAAGGAATTTATTTGGCGAGAGGAGGCGAGAGCGCGGCGCCGCGGCGTGTCTAATGAGATAATATAATAGCCGTGATTCCCTCACACCGACGTTTACATACCGAAAATCACCGTAAAACTGCAGCCGATAGAAACCCACCTTTTGGTTACGTAATTTTAATTTAGAATTAGAATTTTGCGTTCGGGAATGCGATGTTTGTGAAAGTTTGTCATTAGCAAATTGTTTTGGGTACAAACTACACAATGAAACTCAAAGAAGTATATTTTTATGTTAACATGACTACAGGTTGGGAGTGGAACACTGAACTTACTTAAGGTTTTACACTTAATTAGCAATTTATTATAAAAGTACTCAAAGGTTTTGCAGTTGACAAAAGTACTAGAAAAGACAGTGTACTTTCTTACGTCAAGTAGGTATCATTGGTACATACCACACGACTTATGTTAGACCTTTTTGAAGAGCCATTAAACCGCTTTAATTCCAAGTTATTTTTATCTTGCGCCGAGTCCTACATTTAGACCCAAAATATGTCTCTATCAAACCGGCAGCACAAGAGGGTCATATCGAATTGGGAATCGATTTTGTCGCACCCGAAATAGGGTGTAAAGATCCCATTGTAATATAGATGCCCGCCATATGTCGTTAGAGACCGGACTTTTTGCCCCTTTTAGTACATTTGTCATTTAAAAAGATTTTTGATGGTATTGATTGGCTGTAACTGAAAATAGAACATGACAAGACTGGTGACGACAATATTACATGGAACTCAACTGGCGAAATGTGGATGTACTATAAAGAACACCTCTGGCGATCCCTTCTGGTATTGCAATACCAGAAGGGATCGCCAGAGGTGTTCTTTGTTGTGTTTTGTTTGACTGATTACGACATCTATTGTAGGATTATCAGTAGCAGTTTCCATAGATAATGTAATAAATGTTAGTTCAATGGAAATGATTTTTCTAATTATCTCCATTTAGCTTTATGAATTTCTAGAAATTACTTTGTTTTTACTAGTCAAGCGACAAATAAGCGACTGCCTATCTTACCTCCACAATCAAGTGAGTATTAGGTAATACGGAAGCCCTTGTTAAGACTGGTTGTTAGACATTCGGGCCACAGACCCAGTAAAAACTGTCAAAGATCTATAAATGTCAGTAAGGACTAATAGCATAACGTGTTTCCCGAGGTACGACGGAAACTCAGTTTGTATGGATGGTCACCCATTCATAGGCCGACCTTGGCAAGCGCAGCTTAGCCTTTAAGATAAACCCGTGCAGCAAAAATACTATTTTTAAGTCAGTGGTTCTCCTGATAATAATATATCCTTACTAATATTAAAAAATCGAGAGTGAGTTTGTTTGTTTGTTACGTCTTCACGCCTAAATGGCCAAATGTTTTTGATGAATTTTGGAGACGGGCATAGGCTAAAAGAGAAGAAAAGTGGAGAGAAAGATTTTTTTTTTCGATCATCGCGCGGATTAAAGTTACCATTAGTCCAAAGTAGTAGGCGGAAGTTAGTCTACTATATTAAAACATTTACTATTGATTGCCTACACTCTCACGCTCCTACTCAATAAACGACACCCCAATTCTAAAACAAACTTTTAAAATGTTCTTCAATCCTTTAATAGCTATTCCAGTCACAATAATTGTTTAACACAACAATCTAGTTTGTCGGTTAAGCCCCTCATACACGGCTCAGCTTTAAAGCCCAAGTGCGACAAAACATCTTAATCATTACGGTTCATAAAATTCTTAAGTGATTGCGTAGGGGACGGTTTGCGTGGGCATGAATTGATTTGGTAAAGTCTATCTTCTAAAGTACCTGGTCAGTAAACGGTAGTACTTATTGGAACAATATTAAGGGGTGTTTAAAATAATTTCAGTGTAATTGATTACTTTTTTCTTCATTTGTATTTTTGATCGGTTTGTTTACTTTGGTGAGTATTATATATATATATATGGGCTCAGCTAGTTTATATAATAAAACTAGCTGAGCCCAGCGGTTTCACCCGCTGAGGTTTAGGGGTATGAAAAATAGATGTTAGCCGATTCTCAGATCTACCCAATATGTACCTACCCAAAATTTGATAAGAATCGGTCGAGCCGTTTCGGAGGAGTACTTTAACTAACATTGTGACACGGAAATTTTATATATTAAATAATTATTTGTAAAATATATCAGTTCTTTTTTAACCTCTAACTAAATGTATTTTTTTTTTCATTAATTATGTTGTTCTACATTTATTTTAATCATATCTCAAACGTGCGTCAAAGTTAATAAAACCCAAAACAATACTACTCATAAAAATATATACCAATTCATCCACAACAATTACAAAAAAAACCTTTTTCAAAAAATATATCGAAAAAAATGTCCATAGCTTACAACAGTATCGCATAAGTTAATAGTAGAGTCGGCCGGGCACGCGGGCAGAGATAATGAAATTGTGTACAGAAGCGCAACGAGCCGCGAGCGTGTCTCGGCCAAAAATCCACTTAACAAATTGCTGCTGATTCGTAGGGTTCTGGATTGTTGCCTGCTTTTACCGTTACGTCAATTATTCGCCGTGTTATCGATACAGGAACGGTTTAGAGTGTTGTTTCGAGTTTTGTTTCCGATTCTGTAGGGATGGAAAAATGATTTGGTATAACATTATTTTGATAATATGAGTGATTTTTTTGAATTTATTACTAGTGTTCCTTTATAAGCAAATATTAAATTTGTAACAGTGTCATAATAAACAATATAAATTAACGATGTCTGTCTACTCGACGATAATTAATTAACACATTATAAGTAGATGCAAACTACGAAAAACTAATCCATCATTGAAAAAGTACTCTAATAAAAATTACTAAATATCCAACAAAAAGTATGCTACTCATAAAATAACTTTTATGATAAAACCTTCATTTGCTAAGTAAAAAGACTATAACGATGACGCATGCATAAAATAATTAAACCATTGGAGAACGTATCATTTCGCTGGCAGCGACAGTGCAAAAAAGTGAAACAGAAAAAAAAAACAAATTGCAAAAAACACGACTGTAATGAATTCGGTGTTGGGCGTTTCGCACGCAATTGCACAATTTCAATTATCGCATTAGTTCGCGAGTGTACCGTGGGCGAGGCACTGTACATGAATGGCTGATGGATATTGCTGCGTGTACTAGTGACTTGTGACAGTGATAGTACTTGATGCTTGACGTTAACTCGTGTAAATTGTATGTAGTTTTAAGTGCACTACAGTGTTTTGAAAAGGAACCTTTCGAAAATGGAACTGTATTTCATATTTTGACTGGCTGTTTTGTTGTGTCAGATATCTGGTTTATATTTTGACTGTGAGATATTATACTGACGACGATCAAAAGCTTTTTTAAGTCCGAACACAATTACCCACTTCACTAATCATAAACAACAATAAATATTCATAAAAAATATCCTTTTATCTGAAATTTTCCGTCTAATAATGAACATCAAAAAACCCAGTTTAATTTAGATACATCAAACGCTCAAAAAATCACAAGTTTTATTGGTGGTGAGGGAGAATTTCCACGATCAACTTCATGCGCCGGAAAAAAAAGGAAAGTTGGCACAAAGGCAACCGTTGATTTTTTTTGTTTCCAAGGTAGAAAAAAATTTGAATCGAGCGAATTACAAAACCGACGTGCGACGTTTGGCGTGCAGGGTTGGTGAAGAACTATTAGAAAAATATCTACGGTTGTTTAAGTTTAATTTACACACAGTAAATTTTAACCTTACTAATATTATAAAAGCGAAAGTGAGTTAGTTTGTTACGTCTTCACGCCTACATGGCTAAACCGATTTTGATGAATTTTGGTAGAGAGATAGTTGGGACCCTAGAGATGGAAATAGGCTAACTTTTTTTTAAAAAAAAGTGAGAAATGAGGGAGAAAGTGGAAAAAAAAGAGAAAACTTAGCTTTGCAATTACAATAAATAAGGCGCTAGGGCAAATACTACAAGTAGCAGGTACCTGCAAATCAGGAAAGGTGAACTGTGTCACCCCGAATTAAACGCGAGTGAAGCTGCGGGCAAAACCTAGTTAATTATAAAAAAGTGATATTAAACACATTAATATCACATATCAATATCACTTTAATAATTGTGTCTGTCTTTCTTAAAACCTCACAAAGAAGAACATTGAGAAATCTGAGAAAAATAAATAACATGATATTTTATAAAAAAAAAAAGGGACCCGCATTGGTTTTATACCAGTGGATTAAGATTCTCACTTACTCAAAACATAATCGCCAACCCTAAATTTCAAATATCGTACGACGTACGACGAGAGACGCCTATCTCTATTGAATTCCCGAAAAAGGCCGAAAATTAAAAAAATATATAGAACGTCTCGCGACCCCTCGTATCACTAGTGGTGGTAGCTCTATTGAAATTTTCGGATATTTGTCAGCCTGATTAGCTGCCGATCCTCCTGACACTGTTCTACATCAGGAGGCTGAATGGCTCAGCGTGAGACCGATGTGAGCGCAATTTTGTGCTGGCTTTTGTTTTTACCGAGCTGTTTGCGGATCCCGATTGACGACTTCCGAAATGTTTTTTGCCCTTATTACTTAGCTTTACATTTAGTAAAGAGATTGCCGAAAATTGTACGGTAATTTTTAGTTATGATTAAATTGCCCTATTGATGTTTAGTTAGGGTGTATGATCTGCACAATGCATTGAGTTTTTGGAAGGCCCGTATACGCCTATTAAAATTTTGTTAACCCATTTGTATTTCATTTCGATTTCATTTGAATTGTGATGATTGACACTGTGATAAAAACATCCTAGTATTTTATAATATTATTTTGTACTGGACTTTAATTGTATATTTATAACAAAATTCATTTTAATCCCTTCAGGAGATTTTGCGCGAAAGAGTTACAAATATCTATACATTATCACAATATATCTTGACAAACTTCCGTATTTATAATAGTAGGATCCATCCATACTGTATCAACCGCGTTTCAATCCTTATAATGCAAAAACAAAATTCTACACATCAACAAGGTCGACCAAAGAGCTTTCAATAAAATTTTCCCTAACAAAAACTCTGCAATAGATATCTGGCAGCCACGATCGCAATAAAAATACAATGCAAACTGAGAGAAAGAGCCTCAAAAGTTTTCTGTATCGCGAAAATGCATTTGCCTCGGGAAAGTTTCGAGATTGCCGTCATTGCAGCCTGATGAATCGCCACGAATTGTGGAATACGGAATTTTAACAAACGCTTGCTACTCTATTGTTTTTGTGTTCAATGAACTTTGCGATTTGTTTTTGTTTGGGTCTCGAGTTTTTGTTGATTGCTTGTTTAGGAAGTTCATAATGTGATGTGAAGGCAGGTTGATGCTATTTTAGAATTTAGACATAATTATTGCCTGTTTAGAGAGATACAAGTCCCAGTCAGACTCGCACACGAAAAGAGTATCGTTCAAATTTGTAGGTAACTAATGAAAGTACCGAACATCGTTCTAACAAAAAGATAAACTGTATTGAAGAACAAACATAACTTTGCCGTTGGAAAACTGTTGTCCCCATAAATGATAAATCATGTTTATTTTTTTTGTAAGTAGGGCTTTACAAACACATTCACACGAATTTAAAAAAAAAAAAAAACTGGTTGAGGGCGGTGTTTCGTACCCAACTCCGAGAAGAAACAGCCGAAACAAACTCAGAGGTCTATTAGAAGGTCCAGACAAAAATCTTGGTCAACTTACATGAGGACTATGTAGATTAGTGTCTGAAATGGTCTCTTTAAGAAAGCACCACACAGATTGATTGGACCTTTCCAGTCAGTGCAAGCATTTGTCAGTTATCGTGTAGCTCGACTCATAATACAAGGGGCTCAACGACACGACGAACAATACCAAAAAAGGATATGGACTATAACATCCTATGTCGATGTATGGAATCGCGGTCAATTTACCAGCTGCAATTTAGTTTCTAATTCACTTTTTTTGTGTTTTTCCCCTTACGCGTGCTCTATGATATTGCTTCTTGTCAATTTTCATGAACGGGAAGTACCCTGTAGATTTTGATTCTCTTCGCGAATGTATGGGAAATACGACATAAACGGCCATATCTTTTGATTGTTTAGACTTAGAGGGGTTTTTTACAGCTTTAAAGAACTACAATCCTTAGTTTAGTGAGGGTTTTAATTTCAACTCGATACCTTTACGCGTTTCTAAAGTAAAGGGTCTTGACAGATAGACGGATAACAAAGTGATCCTATTGGGGTCCATATTTTTTTATTTACAGGTATGGTACCCAAAAAAAGCAGCCAATGCAATGCGAGTGGTGCGGCCAACCTCCGGACTTCATGTTGAAACGAAACGATGAAGATGATGATGAAGAGAGATACTTGACAAATCGTGCACATCTCAAAATCAAAAAATCAAAGGTCTTTTTTATAACTAGGCTGATGTTCAGGACTTTTTGATACAAAACAGTCCCCCTAAACACCCACCCTTTGCCACTTCCTAAAGAAAGACGTCGTTTCTGTTTGTCTAGCTAATTAAAATTAGTTAAAAGGATTTAAATGATAAAATGCTATTAATTGATATTGTACCTTATGTTCGTTTACTCATTTTTATACATTTATTTACATATTTCCTATTTATATAAAAAAGAGCTATATTATTAATATTTAAATATTCACTCACCGATCAATAATAACTGGATCTGAAGGCGTTTCGTTTCTGTTACCACAACTCTTCTTGTCACAACACCGACTGTAAACAAAAAATAATATTAGAAGAAAAAAATATATAAATAAATCTGCACTATAAATTATACAATACTTGAAAAATAAAATAGCCAAAATGTTTGTTTAAAAACCTTTTCAGGTTCGTCAAAAAATAACATCAGAGAGTACAATAAATTCTCAATATCGGGATACATTAGGGCGATCCCCTGTACCTTTAGCAGAGCACTCTTAAAGGGATATCTACCTATCCATTTTGGGGACAAAAATCAATATATTGCTAGTAAACATACTGAAGGGTTCAGATGCATTATGTCACTACACTAGCAAAATACGGACGATTTGCAATGGTTATAGTTAAAATGTCGGTAAAAGATATTGTAAATTACTGAAATATCTACAAAAACAGTACCAATTACCGTTTTTTTTTTCAAGCAGAAACAGTTTCATTTTCACAAAATTAAAAGTTATGATACCTATTTATTTATATAAGAGTTAGTTTGTTTTTAAATTTTCCATTTATTATTTATTTGGAAAGAAAAGAGCTGTTTTTCAGAATTAGTACAAAACTGACATAATTGCTGTTATGTTGATATTGTAATTCTAATAACTACATTGAAAAAACCGGTCAAGACCGAGTCAGGCTCTCGCACCGGGGGTTCCGTACAAACTTGCGACATAAACAGCCACATCTTTTGACTGCATAAACTTAATAAATAAATAAATAAATATCTTGAGACACACATGGCTATTTGATCCCAAGCTAAGCAGAGCTTGTGTTATGGTAACCAGACAACTGATATACATACTTATATAATTTATAAATACATACATATTATAGTTAAATCACACCCAGACACAGAACAAACAATCATGCTCATCACACAAAATTTGTCCTGGGTGGGAATCGAACCCACGACCTCCGGCTCAGCAGTCAGGGCCACTAACCACTAGACCAACAGGCCCGTCAGACAGTTGACAGTTGTTATTTTCACAGCACAAAGTTGTGCATATGGTTTTATTCAATTTCAATTTCGACTCGATTCCTCCACACGTTCTCGAGATAAAGGGTTTTGACAGACAGACGGACAACAAAAGGGTCCCGTTTTTTCTTTTAAGGTACGGTACCCTAATACTTATTAAATTGGCTTAGTTTCTTTGCATAAAGAGGGTTTATTCAAAAATTCTTGATAAAATTACTTTAAAAAAAACTAAGCCACAAGAAAAACAGTTATCAAACGCCGTATCCACGTTAAGCAAACAATACGCTGCACGCGCCCTACCGGGGGCTCCTTGACGCAAAGGGCAAAGACATTGAAAGGACAGACTCCCTAGAGACTCCTCCCCTGAAGACGAACGAGAGAGACACACATATCCAAGAAAAAGAGACAACGATATATAGTCTGAGGTGGAATAAAATTTTAATTGCTCACACTGACATAGGCTAGCATCGTCACACACCCATACATTGATATTGTGGCGAGACTCGGTACCTTTATGAGCGGAAAAACCACCCTAAACAAATGGTTAAATTAATAAGAACGCTCATTTCTTTGTTCGCCCGGTCGTAATTAGGAAGTTACAAGATGCGTCTGTTTGTAAGTGTTGGCGCTTGTTTACATTTGTAATGATTGTACACAGTTTTGTTTGGATTCGTCTAATAATTATGTAGTTAACTTGATCAAAACTTTGTTTCGGTAAACGTTTACGTAAGGGTTTTAATTGTCAAAGGGCTACTGCCGAGCCTTGGATTCGATTCTTAGGTAGACTATTTGTTGTTGGGTTGTTGATATCAATCGACTCACTCCCTATTTCGTAACTAACAAAATTTAGCTGGACTTTAAGTACTCCTCTAACAACCTAGCCCTACAAGGATTAAAGGTATGATGTTATCTGAAAAAAATGAGTAAGATGATGTATTCATAAGTTATTTTATGTAAGGCTAAAAGCAATAAACCCGCCTTTTTAAAGGACCCATACATTATGAGCAATTGTAAAAGTATTGACACAGTCGTATCGTGAATGGCCACAAAAGCCTGCCGTTTGGAGAAACATGACCGTGCAATAATATTTTGGGAGTCAATTTTTATGACAAATGACTATCGCTACCATTTTCTACGAAACAGAAGTGTGTGTAGCTATTTTTGTATTTATGTCAATTTCAAATATAGAATTCGAATGTCTCTATGGTGTCAGCCAGTTTTGATGGCAGTAATAAATAAATGTGATAAACGCCGCAGTTTTGCAGAGACTTTTCATATTTGTAAAAACCTGTGCTTGACTATGTAGATGTGTCTTTTTTATAAGGGAAATCCAAATCATTAATCAACTTCCTATGCTCTGGGTGGAGCGGGGTTGGAGTGTCAGACTTGTACTGACTTAAACCCGCCCATGTTCCTTCTATTGCCCTTTTTGTTCCGGGACCGCGGTATCTCTTATGAATAACCCGCAACCCCGGCAGGCGGTGGTCCTGGTGGAACACTAACGCGCAATCGACATGGCCTGTTGTCAATAAACGGACGGACGGTGAGCCACCCATTGCTCACCGTCGACGCCCACATCTATGGTGGTCGGGAGTCGTCTCGCGGGGTGACAACCAGGACTAGACGTGTCTTTAATTATTAATAATAAATTTATATTATGGTTACCTGCACATAACTTCGTGTGTTAGTAAAACTCGGCACATTTCTGGATTCTTGTCTTGACCTTCATAGACGATAGGCTGTAACAAATACAAACATTTATATTCTCACTATTAAAAAATCTAATATTAATAAACCCATATGAATTAATCTTAAATTTTTCAATTTAGTACCAGTTTGAACTTATGACTCAGCAGTTCACATTAACCTAAATTATAAATTAAGGACGTGGTTCAAGATAATAATTATGATATTATTTAATTAAAAATTGTCGAACAGATAAGATAAAATGGGTCATCTTTATCAAGCTATTACTTGTGCTAATTCATGCACCCTCGCATGCATAATTATTGCATTTTATTATCTAAACCAAAAACTTATTTACATAATTCCCGCATTGAATTCACGAAGCTGATAACGTTTTTAATATCGATTTTAATGCCCTTTTGCATAAAAACTCGAATGAAAACTAGAAAAAATATATTAAATGAGTGTCCATCGAAATTCTTGCCCGTTCTTCTCTATAGAGATCTACGCTTTGGAATGAGCAACTACAAAACTTTCACAAGTTATAATAATATCTTGTGACTGGTAATGTAGCAGCATCTTTTTTTTTTGTATTTGACATTGACATGACATTCAAAAGTGCCAGTAATGGTCTAATTAAAATAAATGCTTTGAGTTTCTGGTCTTAATTATTTACATTCCGCAATTAGACCTTCTGCGTGTACAGTTTGTTTATGTATTCTCTCTCTGTCTAATAACTGGTTATAAAAAAAAAATATTATTATACACTATTTGTTACGGTGAATTGTTTTTATGTGAATTGCATTTTCGATCAACTTGCAATTGATTAATAACTTTTTGTACCCCGAAAAAAAAAGATTAACAAAAACTCCTGCTAAACCTTTTTTACCATGTTCATTTCAAGAAGAATAAGAATAACAAGAAGCATTCACTTTATTTCTCCATTTCGTTGTGTGTTAAAAAAAATATCAGACGTTTCTATCCAAAATAATCTTCAACAATTTGCGCAACTATTACACATCCGCCATAACGCTGAGCCCCCTAAATCCTCCATAGATTTTTCATCCCTGACAAAATATTTAATTGAATATGAAACAGGGTATTATCGTCTTTTGTACCATGGATTTATAAGGACTTTGCTTTGTATATTGTAATAGGTATCTAAGGGTCATACAAAAGTATTTAGGAAACCCAAAATAGCTTTGGGGTCGTATTTTCTGCATTTGGATTAAGTATAAGTAAGGGGATGGGATCAGGTGTTGTTGTAAATCAAATAGATTTTGTATAACTGTATTTTGCAGTTGGTGTAATCAATAGTCATTATGACTGGGAGATTGAATTAAATGATTTAGTAAATACATGCCAAAAAAATAACAACGTTTTTTACTCTGCGTTTTCCTGTAAGATTAACTAGATTTTCGAACATGTTTCTAGCCAAATGTATCACGGTACTTTTAATCGCCATGTGTATCATAAGCACCAGTTAAATTCAGTCAGTTAGAGTTTAGTTAGACTGGTATCCGTATATGTAAGGCCCGAGCCTTGCATAGTTGGGAAAAGGCTGCATGCATAGTACGTTTAAAAAGATTCCAGCTTAGTATATAATAGCATCGTCCCGGTCATATATACCTATGTATTCGATGAGACAAGATGGAGACTTACATTCGACATTCAAATAAAACAAAAACAAAACACCTAACGATACCAAACATTACGCTCAAACGAACCGAAAAGGTCATCCTTATCAGTAACCTTCGCCAACTAAAAGTACAAACATGTTTCTCTCATTTCTTTAGAAAGAAACTATGAATAAAAACACTAGGACCAGATAGTGGTGTGAACTAACATTTTTCAAGTTCACTCGTTGAAATGAGACGATCCCCTAGGATGTCTGGGGTCGGCGGCGCACTGGGCATAGTCCGTCGCATGGGATTCAATCTCTGGGGAATTTGTGGGGATTTAAAAAAAAATGATGTTTAGTTATGCTAGTGTGGTCTGTGGTTACATATTTTGGTAATTAGTGATGTGTCATGGAAGTGTTTAATGTAATTTTATGTTGTGAAAAGTGTGATGGAGGAAAATTACTGTTACGTTCTATTATTAAGTATTATGAATAATTAATGTTCGGGAATAAATTCTCCGTCAGTATGGCGGTAGCTATTTTGAAGGCATACCTTTAGGGGATGTATTCGTATTTTGTTATTTTTGTTGTTAGTCTGTTCTAAAACAGTAATGCAATTTAGATCAAAATTGCTAACATGACTTCACTATCTAAACCTGATTGAATAAAACAGATTGAAACAAAGGAGGTAATCGTCCAAAATGTCACGTAACATTATCTTAATAAGTCCGTACAAATCGAGTGACACGCGAAAGAGTCGTTCACAAAAATGGCGATGAAAAGATGTTCGGGTAATAGTGAGTTGAGGTCGATTTAATTGTATTAAAACGTTAGGCTGCGGGCACACAGGCAATCAGCTAATGCCGTACGGTGCATGCGAACGGGACACGCAACTCTTGTTTTGGTAAGACACAAACATAAGACTCGGGTATGATCGTGCGCAAATTGTGTCAAAGCACTCTATGATATATTGCGCGCGGAATTCTAGATAATTTAAACGGATTCTAAGAATGCGTGAAGCATAAAAACGGTTATTAATTTTGCGTTTCACTTGAATTGCTAATGGAATTTTGAAATTATTTGATTACATTTTGTAATGAAAATTATACAAACACTACCGAAACATACAACTACCGGATTATTTGTGTTCCCATACTAAATCACTATCATATCAATATCTAAAACATCAATCTGCCGACCCTCTGTTTGAATATAGTCTTAAAATACTGGTCCATAGTTCGCCGAATGGGATTCGACTAAATCCCATAGAACGTCTATGGTTTGAATGGAGAGGCGTGCGCGTCGCACGTGGCCTCATGATTATGTTTATTTAACGATGTTCAAACAACATATTAATTTGGTAGCCTTTTGTTGAGAAAATGACTTTCGGAAGCTGGTTTACGAAGAATTCGGGAACAGTTCTATTGGTAAAACTCGGACTAAACCGGGAATTCGCACTGCGACAAGTTAAGTGTGATTTATGCCTGAGTTTTGTGAGGTACGTTTATTCTGAGCTTTTATTTCGAAAGGGCAATTTTAATATACTACATTTTTAAATAACCTATAATTAGGTTGTTACTTTTACTCTTTTTATTTCATATCTTTTATGTTCCTTAGAAAATGACATATTTATGCGCTTACCAACTTAAATATGACTACAGCCATTTAGGAAAGAAATACTGTAAATTCTATGGTACGTGAATAAATTGTGCGGAAATGCAACAGCAGTAATAATAAAAGTATCCACAGTAACTGTTCTGGCAGCCTTGCCAGACTTCTTTGCTTCGTGCGTAAATCATTGCGCTTGTTGCCTTTTTAACTGTTTTATTGTCGTTTTCAGAGGAAAGTTCTGTGAAGAAAATATTTTATTTTGCTGATTATTGTCAATTTTTTTTTCTGGTTCACTAGGATTTTAGTACTGTACAGCAGTCAATAAATAAGAAAATAAATGATTGACATGATGTCAAATTCAGCCTATTTAAAATAAATTTTACTATAGAGCTCCTTTTTGAGTATTAAACACTTGAAATCCCAGGAACGAATAGTGTGTGTTTGTGACTTTGTAGTTTTAGTCAGTCAGTATTTTCCAAATTCGACTGTACCCCTTTACGTAACACAAAGAAAATTGTTCCTGAAAACAGTACAATTTCCCAGTCCGTATGCGTTGTCGCTCATGTAAATCACGCGACACTGCGATGCAAGTACCCCAAGTACGACGAGTACTGGTACAAGTATTTACGTCTCAAGTCCACTGCAGCACACTTTTTATTTGTTACTCGCTCATAAAACAACACTATCGCGCTTGCGGTTGTGATAGAATATAATTTATTTGTAGTCGTATTATTGTGTTATGTGCAGTTGCATTAAAAGGACAATTTTATGTACTATACTTACAAGTTACCAATTTTAAAATCAAGTTAAAAACTCTCGGATACTATCGGTAACATATTATTAGGCTTCAGATTGCAGACTGCAAACTTTTTACCGGTCGATAGTTTAGTAGCGTTGAATTTCCGCTCACAATAGGTCAACTAAATTGCCGGGTTGGGAACAAATTGTACATCAGTCTAACTGTCAAGAGTCTTCGCTCGAACAATTCGTTATTTGATTGGCTGTTTTTGAAGAAAGCAATCGCAGATCAATTAAACAATCGGCAAATGTGTTCGCGAGATAAGAGCGCCATACTGATCAAGCAGTTGGCCGGTAGTATAGTTCAAACTACTACCATTAAACTTTTACCGGTCTTTACCGAAACATAATACAATGCGCACAAACAAGCACACATGTTCATACTCATTATACAATGAACTAGCGATATGTAACGAGTGTTTTAACAAAAATATTATCTATAGTTTAAATTAAGAAATGATCGGATTACATTACACAAACAAAATTAACTTCCAAAAAATATATGTAAGTACATCGAATATCGCTAGTCCGTGACCAGACACATGGTATATTTGAAATTTAGCTGATTTAATGTATATTTTTTTGTAATGATGGTCTGATTGCGTGATAGAATGCTCATACTTCCGTCTCGTACTCAAAGTGAGCATAAGGTAGAATATTTATCTATAGGTACCATAAGCATACAAGCCAGACCCTGTAGTCATAACTTTAACCAGGCCCCCTCGAAAGGGTAAGATACGAAGATGTGGTGCAGTTTTAATTAGCTTTTTGTAATTTATGGTAGCTTTTGTTGTCTTCAATCGAACTTTACACCGTTTTGATTAAGGTTTATTTTAGAGTATTTAGAAGCTACCTGAGGAGTTTTGTTGTGTACTTTAGTGTATTGCAGATGAAAAAAAATAACCGGTGATTTTGTTTGATTTATTTTTGCCACCGACTTCCGCAAGTAAGTCTTTTTTTGGAAAAAAGATTTTGAATTCAGCCTTTTTTAGTTGTAGTCTCACACAAATTCTAATCGATCATTAATTTTTCATTGTAAACACACATTTGTGTGTTCACACAAATTCTACTATCAGAATTAGCATATCGTCTGTATCATTAGAAAAAAATATGTATTATGGAAGATAACTCATAAATTATTTAAGCAATATAGATAAAATCCACAGGGGAGAAATCTCGTTATTAACATACAAAAACCTCCTCCTTTTTGTGATGTCGGTCAAAAATTATATTCTGCATTACATTGAATGGAAAGTATAATAAAAGAAATGAGATACTTTTGTTTGAACCAGGAGTAATAGTTTTATGCCCCGGGCATTAATTGAGTACTTAATTTATTTCATTAACAGATTTTATTTCGCTTTAATACGAAGTTTGTATCGTTCATAAAATAAAAACCGACCAAGACCGAGTCAAACTCTGGATTCCGTACAAACTTGCAACATTAACAGCCATATCTTTTGATTGCGTAGACTTAGAGGGTTCATTTTTCACAATACAGAGGACCATAGAGTCATCATCATCATTTTCTTGCCCTTGTCCCATTCTATTTGGGGTCGGCGCAACACGTTTTCTTCTTCCATTCTCCCCTATCAGACGTCACGGCATCATTTACTCCTTTCTCCCTCATATCATTCCTTACACAATCCATCCATCTTTTCTTTGGCCTTACTCTCGCTCTCCGTCCATCAACATTCAGGGAGTGGAGTACATAATTTTAATTTCAACTCGATACCTCCACGCATTCCGGAGATAAAGGGTCTTAACAGAAAGACAGACAGACGGAAAACAAAGTGATCCAATAAGGGTTCCATTTTTCCTTTTAAGGTAAGGCTTACAAAAAAAAAATATTTTAACGCAAAAACTTCCATGAAACTACCAACTAAACAAAATAGTGCAACCTGTATATCACATACGATTCCGTAATTCTTAGTTAACAACGTTCGGCCTAAGTTAATTATGTTCTCAACATAAATCTTTGGTAATTGGCCTCTGGTTACACAATACTAAGAGAGAACGTGTTGAAATTATATATGTGAGGTGGTAAGGCTACATCATGACTTTAATATCGTTAGTTGTGGTGTTTTTAATTGCTGTTGATTGTTGGAAGAATTTTGGACCTTGGATGAGTTAATTTTCTGTATACGAACCTTTGTTTCTAGACTTTCGCACAATTTACTAATCGATTTGTTTAAAAACACAAATACATTTTATTAATGAAAAAAAAGTTTATTTACTATACTGGATATGAATTAGTCTGTAATAAAAGATTTTTTCTTTTAATTATCTTCTACGAAATTTATTTTGTGGAATTTGGTTACATAGTTTTAAATTGATTCCCGGACAAACGTCCGATTAATTCACTTCTTATTTTTTTTCAGGTGTTAGTTAAGGTGTATTTGAGGCAGAAACTATTTCCTGTTAGTTCGAAAGAGATACCCGGAACATAAAGGGCAAAAAAAGGAACATGGGTGGGTTTTGGTCTATAAAAGTCTTGCACTATCCCCGTTCCGCCCAGAGTCGGAGAAGTTATTTAACAATTTCCTCTACGCAATAAAAGGGCAGAAATTATTTCAACATTTTTTTTATATCAGCTAGAACCACACCCTTTCACAATATAACTACAAAAGAACACCATAATTAGAGGATTAATTTTCTCATAACATCTGGTGAAGTCCATCGAACGTCCCATACAATTCCCACGTAACAAAATCCTTGCAAACGGATTAACACCTACCCACCAGCTGATTCAACCCTTACGTCGATCAAAATCTTTCAACATGACACTCAAATCCAACTGCCAAAAATTCTAAAACTACAATAAAATTGTAACACGAGATAAAGATAATGATTGTGCTCAAACGCAATGCAATTTACTTGACCAAGGGGCGGGTGGATTATGGGCCTAATCGGGCGACGGCGATGACAATCAGTCGTGTGGATGCCACGTGGATGGCACGCGGCTACATGGGGTACTATTGGTACCGCCGTTATGGGACGAACAAGACATGAAGGTTGGGCGTATGGAAAGTTGGGCAAAGTTTTTGACCAAGGTTTACACAAAGTGACATTTTCTCAACGAAAATCATCATGTGCAATAAGTTTTCTTCTTCCATTCTCCCCTGTCAGACGTCATGGCGTTTTTTACTTCGCTTACTCATATTTTTATTAAAGAGAATGATGATGGGAAGAAGGAAATGTAATGGCTTGTCATAAGCTATCGCAAGAATCGCCGTATATACGGCAGGCTTTCCATTGGCCGATAGTTTAGTCCGGCTCTTAATCTGTATGACCATGGTTTCAGTATCGATATATTAGTTTGTTGATATACACGATTGCCTTTCAACTTCACTATCAGCCAACTGCTAGGTCTCTCTCTCTGCCATATTTTATAACTAGCGAATCGTTTGAACGCATTCTATGGAATTTTGATCTGAGCGTTTAGTTGGCCGAATCAACTATCGGTTGATAGAAACTCCGCAATCTGTACAGATTCTAATGTTTTTTATAAGTCTTTTAAAAGTAGTTTTAGAAATTTCAAACTACGTGAAAACTATTGTTTTGCCTTATAAAGATTTAAATTACTTGTTGCAAGGAACGTTTACAAATCTTTAAGGTTGGATTCAAATATCACTGAACTATATATCGTACTTTATCAATATGCAGTCGTAAATGAACTTCAGAGAGATACAATTCAAAATCTTACCTGTTTTGTCACCGAATCGATGAGTCGAACGAATATGTCTTGTTCTTGCCGAATACCTGTGAAAAATGAAAGCAGATAAAATGTTACGTTTACGAAGCGAGGTTTTATTTGGTTTGGGATTCTTAACCTTGAACTTACGTATTATATACGTATAGCACAAATACCAAGAATAGAGTTTTTACATGAAACAAAGACAAAAACTTAATTAGAATAAAACATTAGAAATAATTGCATTTCTAACATACACCAGTATGTTCCCAACATGTTGTGTTTATATTAAGATCGTTCTAATTCTCGCTCCTATAAAACAGTAACATTTACACATAGTAGCAATAAAGATCGTAGCAAGCTACGGGCTACGGGCTACGAGCGTAGCACGATGTAGCAGACATTGCACAATTTGTTAACCTCCTACAATTGCCTCTACGCTTGGTTATCTTCTTTTAGAGTTCCGTGCCCGAAAGCGTTTGAATTATCTTAAAGTTTTTTTTTTGTTAGGGTTAACATTTTTTGTTTTTGTATAACTGATACTGTTATTAAAAAAAAAAATGAAGTCAACTACAAATTACCGTACTGAAATTTTTTCAAAATACGATTTTAAATTTTAAAAATGATTCGGTTATGTTATAATGTCAATTGAATTACATAATGTGCACAAAAACATTTTTAGAATACAAAATACATCCGTATTCATTTTTGAACAAAAGCTAGCACTAGCTTCGACATCGTCTCATTTACCCAACTCAGCGAGCTCCAATAACATAGTCTAAGAGCTTCAATGCAGTCGTCATTCATAGTCCAAGAGCTCGCCATTCTGTGCCAATTTTCCATTATCCCTGGTCTGCCGGCAAGACGGCAAATATTTACAATGCGAGCCATAGTGTATAGTCTGTGTTGTCACCGAACGTCAGTTGAATACGAGATTGAGGTTTACATTTGATTTACACCTTCTTGCTATAGAATAAGGGTTATAATTGCTGAGTTAAATGTTTATCTTATAGTTTAAATTAGTTTTCCTAAAAATTTAAATCGTTGAAATATTTTTATTTGACTGCGTAGATATTAGATACATAATCATTTTTGTTTTCTTAGTTTTTTATATTTTGTTGATCAACATATTAAAAAATACTCAAGTTTTAAATCAGTATAAGTTTATAGAAAATGGTAAATTAGTTTAGCTACCACCAAGAAGAAACGTTAATGTACATTTTTCTTTATAGCAAGCGCCATCTTGAAAACTTGAATAGCTATTGACGACAATAGCATGCATGACAGTACAATGCAAGTCAAGTCGAGCAATATTTGCTCAACTCCCGACAGCCGGGCGATAATGCTCTGCACATCACTGTGTTGACGATTGAGACGATCTGTCTATACAATTATGTTCTTGACTGTACGTGGTACATACAGGGTAAATATTTTAAGTGTAGTTACGTTGATTGAGGTACGTTTAAATACCTATATGCAGATGCCTTCAAAAAGTATCAAAAAATCACAAAAAAACGAATTATTGTGAACGTAAACATTCAGGTACTGTCTGCCTTTTACCGTATTACGCCCTGATAACTGAACGGATTGTAGGTATGTTAATGCCGTGTAGTATTTGAATTATCACTTAAGACGTTTTTTTCTGACACTTAATTTGTAAATTGTAAGAGATTATTATAAATTAAAAAAATGCATGCCTATTTTTAGGCAGAATGTGCACGGCCGTAAAAATAAAATAAAAGAAAAATAGAAATAGGAGAAATAGGTTTCTCCATTTGTTTTGTTAATGTAACCCACATTCATTGCAAATAAATAAATGATTTGATTTCAGCCTAGTGCGTTCCCGAAATAAATTTCTGTTCATACAATGATTGCATTTTAAAAGGAACGGTTTAAGTGCGCCTGCAAAGGAAACAAATATAACCAGGCTCATCAAATACAGATGAAAAAAATCTTAAAAATCCATGAAAGTTTTCATGTAAAATTAAATGTATTTGATAGAAACTAAACAGTTCATTAAATTATTTAATTTGGGTTGAAAACGACAGAGACAAACGAGACTGAGACTTTACGACAAATACTATGATTTAAAAATATTTTCTGATAAAAGACACAAGTCAGTGGAAGTTTCCCTTAACATAAAAAGAGAGGATTTGTCCATCCATATCTTGAACCTCGTCATGGTTCAACCCCAAAACTGGGCAGATAGTCACTTACCATTTGCATAAAGTAATTGAAGTCTGTACTGGATGCCATTGTTCGTCTTTTGCCCTTCAACTTCCTGTAACAAAATGTTATGGTTAATGAAATAGTCTCGTGTAAAGAAATGTTCTATTTTGTATGTACATTTTTTTTCAGCTCATTCTGCTGGTTCTGCATTAAAGGGGTTTATTCATGTTAAGTAACGGGCAACGTCTGCTTGTTTAAACTATCCATTTTAGGAGCGTTTATGAATGACACCCTAAAGATTGTATTAGTATTCAAAGCCATTTTTAAGTAAGTATGCCTTTGTTAGAATGTAGTGTAGGTAGGTAGTTAGTGCAGGGTTTTTTTTTACTAGGAATTCTCCAGGGTACGTTTACAAACATTTAAACTCACATATACAAACACACCTATGTATATTATAACTGGTATAAAAATATCAATTAATCAAAAATAAAATTGATGTTTTTTTTTCGTTTAAAAATGTAGAAGTTCCATTAGCTCAACAGGTTTTCCACTACTTCAAAGCTAAGGCAACTTTAAAATTATACCTGCACAAAAAAAATATCAAAGTCACATAAAATTAAATCGCCTTTCAATACCAAATCCAAAAATAACAAGACCCAGAAATATAACAGTTACATATAAAGTGCGGGCCACACGTTCAGCAAAAACGCGAACATGAATGTTTACTATGTGAATAATTAACACGACGCCAACAAACAAGACGTGTGAACGCGCCAACGCCCTCTGGCGACAGACACTGTAACCTATATACACGTAGGGAAATATGTTTTGGATTTTCGCTTGGTTTTTTGACGTAAATTAAATATTTTGGTGAATTATTTAATTAAGTGAAACGAGTCTAATAACTTAGTGAATGTAACAAGTGAAACTGATGCGATCAATGTAATCGCTTTCATCATTTCATGAACGCCGTTTAGTGCTGATTACCCTCAAAATCATAGGTAAGTCCTAAGTTTAGTATTACCATTTTAGAGAGCTAAATTCTTAATGACAAAAGTTATAGTGCAAAATATTTACCAAGAGAAGAAACTTTTTTGTTCTGTTGATTAGAAACGGTTATGTTTTTTCTAGTCTTAACTTCTTTTTTTTCAAATTAATAAAATTGAAAATGTCGATAGTTAGATATCTTAAGAGTTGATACATTTAATAAAGGGTGTTAAAGTAGCCCTAATGGAGCCGAGAGGCACTTTTTCTCCCCACCATTGACGTTTTTAAAAGTTACGGAGATATTGGGACTCAAATGTTCCAACTTTTTAAAAGTATATTTTTAAATCCAAGTTTTTACACTATAACTCTTTCAAATACGGGAAGTTTGTGTATATATATCATCATAATCCATATAAAGTATAATCTCCATACTATTCAATGCTTCCATGTTCACAATGTTTTGAAAATGTGCATTTTAGTTTTATAGTAAAACGTGACTTATTTGACGGCACGGTTAGTGCAGTGGCTAAGCGATCGACTGCTGCGCTGCGTGTCTCGGTTTCAATCCCCGCAGGGCACAAATATTTGCATGACCTACAGATAGTTGTTTCGGGTCTGACTGTTTGTTTATGCGAGTTTAAATATTTGGAAATGCACCCTCGACACAAGAGAAATTATTGGCATAACGTTTTTTTATTAAAAAGCAATATCACCCAGATTTTTCTCAGCTATAAAATATAGCTTTTTTGCGTTCAGTACTTAGTTTCATGTTCAAAATGTATGTTTGACGCTTTCGCGAAAGGTTAATTTATATCCTGTATAAATAAGACCTTATCATTGTGTAAGGTGGACTTGATAAAACCGGATCTATAAAACCACATGTTTCTCAAAACTCAAAAGTTAAATTTTAACACATGCCACCAGCACGCATGCGCATTATGTAAATGTGTATTGTGCACACAATAGAAATCATGTCGGAGCGATACTGATTGATGAACTCCAGTGAATCCCGATACGTATCTCGTCTCAAACATTTCTTGATAAACTAACAATATGACGCCCGTATTGAAAGGGGGCTAACTAAGTTGAAAGTTATTTGGATACGCTGTATAATCGGCTCAGTTTTGTTATGTATTATTTTCTTGTAAGATATATGAATTAAGGATTTACTACGCGGCTTTTTTATTCATTAAATCATGTCTGTTGTGGTAGGTTTGGTAGATTTCAATTTGATTGCCTCTTTTGAAGAAAAACACCACGTACCTAAACAAATAAACGCTGCAAAAAAAACATACATTGTTAATGATTTAGAGAATCTGCCTATTCTGAGAATCAGGTGATAGAAGGAACTAGTGAAACATTACTTAAACCGCGAAAATCGTTCGTAGTACTACGTAATAAAATCGCTGAAATATAAAAAAAATATTATGAACGTGATATTTATAGTGATACCTACCTTAGTTACTTTACACCTTGTCTTTTCCGTAATCTTTTATTAACTAGTTACAAAATCGTACCTGATCTTTCTCAATGAATCCAATGAAGGCGGTCCGTTCGATTTCGACCGGTTGTCCCGCGCGGTCATAGAGTGCGACCACGAAGTGAAAGAAGTTGCTCTTGCGCAGGTTGCTGGGCGGTTGCTTCTCGAAGTGTGCACGACCCACGCCTACGCTGCTGTAGTGACAAATGAAAATATTTTTGAGAAAAAAACATTGCAACTATTCATACAATTATATTTTTATAGAATGAATTATTTAAAGCATTAGTAATATTTTCAATGGCCCAGAAGTTAAGCGCCTCGCCTCTCATGCATGAGGTTATGGGTTCAAACCCGGGCAAATATCAACGTGACTTTTTTAATTCATATGTACCAACTAAAGTTTAACTAAGACATCAGAATCTGAAATCGCCAACTCATCTTCAGCGATCGTGGTGATCAATACGCGTGCCTTCTGTTTTATACTGTTTTAATCGGAATCTAGCCGCCCTATCCCATAAATTATTACAAAACTATTTATATTTAAATGGCATCTAAATCGACAAATACAGGATATGCATTAATATAACCTATAAATGTAATTGATTGAAACAAAAAAATTATAAGTGCTCTTTCAATATATTGAGAAAAAAATGGTCTATCAAACAGACACATTTCCAATTTTTCAAACCACAAAATGGATTAGGGTGCTACTAATATCCACGACTGTTCCACAAACAAAATATTAATTTGCCATGAAGTTAAGTCACAAAAAAAGCGAAACACACATTTTGAGTTATAAATTATCACATTTCTTTCATAGAACAGTTACTTTGTTTTTGTAACGGCAATTTGTCAATAGACTTTCTGCCACCAAATCTGTTTAGCGCGCTTTTGTGCCAAACCACAGACTAAACAAAAACTACAGATAAACAATGGAATAGATTGTAATCCTTTTTTGAAAATTGATTTACGACTTTTACCGTTACTGAGATTGAGAATGACGTTTTGCAATGTAAGTTTTGCTAATTTTTTTTAATTCACTGTTAACCTTTTTTTGTATATAGCACTAATGACTTTTTTTTTCTAACAAATATGCTTATTTAACTGTGTTATTGTGTCCATATGAGTTGATAATATTATCCGAAAATGTAACAATTTAATAAGCTCTAGTACTATAAAACATTTGGATAGTTCATTTGTAAAATGTTAAAAAAATGAAATAATAAGTGACAGCAAAAAATAATTGAAATATCTACACAAATAACAACTATACCTCATGTTAAAACTTAGAAGAAAGTGAAATTGCCGTTTCTAGGAAACAGAATTATGCACAAAATTATGTAAGATTAACATTCGGAACTTCGGAAGCTATTCTAAAATATCGATAACACTAATGAAGTGACAATGTACGAATAGCGCCACACACATCGATATCGGCATGTGTGGCTGTTCGAATTTCGGCGTTAAATACAAGCTAAAATATACCATTACCATCAGTTTTATATCAGAGGTGATAAGGTCGATTTTGTAATTTAAAGTATCAGTATGTGTTTGTCAATGGGCTCAATAAATGCATCGATAGAACAACATTTCAAATGTGTGCAGTTCATCAAATCTTCGGTCTCATTTCTCATTGTTGTTTCCCGTAGATGTGCTTGTGTTTAGTGATGTTCCACTGTTACCGCTACAAACTAGCTATAATAACGTTATTTTGCTAGTTATTGCGGAACTATGGTTTGTAAAACTAATAGAAAAAAATAACTAGAACTAAGGTAAATCTACGACGTCTATAAACATTCGGTAGACTTAAAGAAAACACTTCTTGCTTTGAATTTTCTATTTCATTGGCAAAACTGTCAGTTTTGCTCCGGATTGTGATCACACTTTCTCTATTTTTCACCTACTACATTCAAATGATTACGCATTTTTTATTTATATTATTATGCATTTTTTGAAGTTCATCAAATTGTTGAGTTTTTTCCTAATTTTGACACAAATTTCTTCTTAAAAATATCGTCATCATAACCTCGATACTTCATTTCGCAGCACTGGAGCACATTACCCACCAGTACCGTATTACGCTATGGTTGCCCATTCATCTCTCCCCGCTGCAGAATTTGCGTAAACAAATTGGTTTCGCGATTGCCATTTTATACTCTCGTAGGCGACACTCCATTGTTTTATTTATCGTTACCAGTTTCGGCGGCGCGTTCACGATTAGGTTGTAGTGCTTTTTCCGCTTACAGATCGCGCGCGTTTTGTCAATCTTTGGTGATTTTTTTAGGATGTATATGTATTTTTTTATTTCATTTGTATGCTGTTTTTTTTTTGTTTGTTTCTTTTTTGTAACCTGCAGTGTTTATGTTAGCTTGTAGCATCCCAAAACTGGGTGAAGGCTCCCCATGATTTCCAAATCTTTTGTTCTAGGGCTAATGTGAACCACTGGTTGTTGGTTCTGTCCTGCTCATGCCATCATCTCCAGCAAGGTCTACTAGTAACATTTTATGGATTTCTGTTACCTTAAGGCCATGGCAGTAGCATTGTCTAAGCAATCCCATGTTTTTTTCCTTTTATCAATTTTATCTATCCCAGAATATTATAGTTTTTCCTAGGATTGCTGTAACGGATTTTTGTTTTAAAAACACACAAATTTCAAACCAATTAAAATCAACTAATCACTCAAACGAAAAACCCCCTTATGTAGAACACAAAACAATTACAATTTGCGTGTACAGCCACTCTTAGAAGGATCATTACCTAGTAATGTAATTTATTAAAAACGCTACAACGCGGGCGCGGCCTAATGATTTACTGAGGCCTTTACAAATTGTTCTATCATCGCCGACGGGTACCTATCTGTCAACATTTGTCATCCTGAGACCCGGTGATTGCTTGCAATTAGTTTAATTAGTGGGTTATTGAAAAATTCATTTTGTTAGGTGGGCGAGGCTACCCATCCTTTGGTTGCTTAACCAAGTACGTTTAATAGCTGGTTAATAACTATTTGGCTTAATTACTTGATTTGCGTTACTACTTTTGCAACCTATCACGTACCTACCTTTCAATGTTTGGACATCAAAGACAATGATGAAGGAAAACCTCGCGATATTATAAAAACTAGAAACTTTTGTTAAATTACGCATTTCCTCGCCATTAGGCAAACGCGACTTATCTTGCAGTTGACTCGAATGGCTGTAACTACTTATTTATATTTAGTCGTAAGCTTCGGAATACTTATGCACTTCGCAGAGTTTATTTTTTAAAATTAAATAAATATATTTACATTACTTTCACCAAATTGTGTTCTGCGGTTTCTTACTATCCCTGTTGGTAACGGCGTAAGGTTATTTTATATTTTAGGAATGTTTATTAATTATTTTTAAAAGTCGTGATAGCCCAGAGGTTGAGCGCCTCGCTTCTCGTACATAAGGTTGTGGGTTCAAATTCGAGCACTTACCAGTGTGACTTTTTTAATTCATATGTATTTCCAAAAGTTTATCTACAACATCACAAACATCGGTGAAAAAAACGTCGTTGTAAGGAAACCTAGACATAAAATTAATATAAGTTTGAAATCACCAAACCGTCTTGAGCAAGCGTGGTGATCAATGCTTGTGCCTGCTTTAATTTAGAAGAGGACTTTGTCTAGCAGTGGGACAGGTAGAGACTGGTATTTATACATCATTTATTTATTTACACACATATTTTTATATGTTTACATATTTTTTATCAAAAACAAAAATAGTAGCCCACCGGTATCGGGAACAGGGTCCAAGCTACCGGCAGAGAAGTTTTTTACTATTATGTTAGTTATATACTCATAACATAATTAATCCAACTACCACTTATTTCTTTAAACACAAAACAGATAAACAAATAGAAAACATTCAATAATGGAAGTAAACATTTTAAGAACGGAACTCGTTTAGCTAAAACATGACAGATGGCGGGAGGGTGCTCAATGATTCTGGACAAACACAATACCTCCCTAATTCGAGGTTGGTACATCAATACGTCACATTATACAGTGTGCCAAATGTTTATTGTTGCACAAGTTCGTTATTATCGTAAAATGTATGGGTTTTTATTCTGTAGATTTTGAATAAATAAATAATTGAAGAGCTCGAAATATTAATGTCTGTTACAAATTACTGTGGTGTTCTAGTTCACTCACTTATAATTTGTGTTAAATAATTTAGATAACGTAGGTACAGGAAATACATTTCATTTCATTGATAAAATGATATGAAAAAGAGAGTAATAGCACCACTTATTTTATCTAGTTACCGATTTTTAAAATGATTATTGGTAATCATAAAACAACATACATATATAACACGTAGTTCCCTTTTCAATTAATGTTGACACTATGGTCTTTTAAATCTTCATTACTATAGAATCAAATACCTAATTTGTTTTATTTTCATTAAAAACTACAGCATAGTCACAACTGGAGAAGTAAACGCATCTGTACCATATTAATTATCCCGATACAGTCACAAGCAAAATACACTACCCTGTACCGTGCCACCGTACCCTACCACATCGCACCAAGCTATGATTTATAGCGCCCTTTGCTTTTATGAATACACACTTGTTACCGCATGCTTCATTATGAGCTGTGTGAAATTTGTACACCCCTGATTGGATACTGCGTGATAATAGACTCATTGTATCCTATGTATCGGCTGGTAGAAATGGCAGGTGATTTTTAGTCATTCGAATTTAAAAAATTGGAGTTGTAATTTTGATACTGGCCTTTCGCAGGGAAGTGATTTACTGTAAGGTTTTATCTGGATTGTACTGCTATATGTGTCTTTGTGAGAAGTAAGATATGTAGTTATCTCCCCATATATAGACACGTTGTAAGAGTGACACATGGAAAGTGAGTTTGTTTGTTTGTTACCTCTTGAAGTTTTAATGGCTACACCGATTTTGATGAATTTTGGTACAGAGATAGTTGGGAACCAGGAGACGGACAAAGATTTTTTTTTTAAGTGGGATGTGAGGGAGAAAGAGGGAAGAAAAGGGAAAACTTAGCGTTGCTATTACAAATCAATAAGGCGCAAGAGGAACTATGTTACCCCGAATTTAACGCGACCGAAGCCGCGGGCAAAAGCTAGTATAAATAATGTTTATTTTGCAAGTGGGTTTTCACAATAACGACGTTATTTTATAAAAAAAATCTAGATGAGGCCGGGGTTTCGTACCCGAATACTCTGAGAAGAATCAGTCGAAACAAACTCAGAGGTCATACCCTCTTTTAAGGTCCAAATCTTGGTCGAATTATATATAGTATAATTATGTTCATAAAATCCACGGTAACTTTTACTATATTAATAGGAACTATTTCTTTTCATCATACAGATCAGTCAATCTTGCACCCACAAAAACTGAATATATCCAGTTGTTCTTTTCTCGTTCAGCCAAACATATTGATTGACAGCAACCCCCAAAAAGCCGGATTAGGAACCGAACTTAATCCCGTACAGTTATTTAATGTCAAATAGGGCACATTCGTTTTGCTTTGAAATCGAAGAGCGCTAATACAATTTCGGTGGCTATAATAAGTTTAATGCGATGCTCTTTTTCGCCCACTAAATGGTTTAACTGTGGATCAAATGAGGGTAGTTTTGTTTTGGTGCCACCATCATATTTCTTATAGAATTTGGTTTCAATCTATTTTTGGTTTCAATAGAGCGTGACTTGAATGTGCATACAAATTATGCAGATCATGCAATTTGGGTTTAATTTAGGTGTCTTGCGTTTTATTTTAGTTAGGAAAAGACTAGGCTGATATGGACGTTGTTTTTTATATAGTCAAAAAATAACTGCCACTTTTAATTTATACCACAAAAAGTCTCTCAAAATTTCATGATTGCTAGCAAATTTAATAGATGTTGCAAGCTCGACAGCACACACTATCATTGGCACTCCGAGTACAAATTATACTATTAGCTGTTTAAAAACCTAGTCACTATCATGTCCAAAAATTAATCGAGCTCTTAACAAAAAATAAACTTTCTTCTCAATCATTAACTAATAATTGATAACAAAAAAAGAAATATTCAGTCCACATATATAAAAATTAAATCGTCATTCCCAAAAAAAATCTTAGTGTTTTTTTACTTGATATTTCATCTAGCATCTGTTCCTCTGGACAAATAGCCATAGCCAAGTCAGCATAACCATAATAGGAAGCAACAAGGTTTACTGCCTACTGCCTAGTTTGTGCCATATCTAAGTATTAACTTTTGTGAATTTTTATCATATCTATAAATTGCACCAAATCAAACATTTCCTAATAAATAATTAGAATATTTCATTCTACTTACTTGGTATTATCAACTAGCGAGGTGGGTGTCATCCAGGCCCGGGTGAGGGGTTCCTCCTTCAGCGAGGTGACGGGTCCTCGGGGCTGAGCGTGGATGCCCCCCGCCGCCTCCTGGTGGTGCAGGCCAAACATGAGCCCGCCTGCAAACATGGAACTGTTAGGAGGAATAGAGGAACAGAAGACTGTAGTAGGAACCTAAGATCTACTTTTTTATCGTGTGGTTAATGCTTATTCTGATGTCAGAAGTTTAAAGGGGCTTTTACGCACAGCATATGCCAGTCCCATTGTATCCTAACAATTGCCAAACTTTCAAATTACGTCGGCCATGAATTTGAAAAGAGTTTTTATGCCACTCATTTTTGGAATTTACTCCTTAAGAATCGATTTTCATATATAAGGCGCCCGGTATGAGAAAAACCCGAGGGGTAAAACCTACTAAAGTAACGAAAATGTGTCACGTTTTTGGTGCGCACCTTTAGTGCGCAACTTTCTAATTAGGCTGTGAGTGTATTTAGACGTACATATGGCATGCTGTATAGGCGACTATACCTATATACTATATGTTATTGGGCTTGTTTGTTTCTATCAGTGTCGATGTATTTATATTGCTATTTTTTTATTAATTTGTGAATTTACCCTTTCATATGATATTAATCTTTTTTCAGTTGAATAAACTCTTTTTGCGTATGGTTAGATACTCGTGCTTAAGGAGTAAACTCCAGTCGTGCGTCGGAGCTGACACACACACTTTTTTTTACTGATGTGAAACCATCATAAACTTGTCCCATTCTGGACGGAGCGGATGGCATTGTCAGTTTTGCACTGACTCAAAACCAAAGGAACATGGGTATGTTCCTTCTTTTGCTCTCTATGTGCTGTGGTATCTCTATCAAACAACTCGCAACCCTGGCAGTTTATGCCGCCCATGAGCCTCTTTGAACTCGAGACCCATGACTTAATGGTCCGACGGTCACATCACTGTGAGATGGAGCAGAGATATTTAAAACATTGTTATAACATTAAAGTATTTAATATCGCATTGGTGATGTAACCATGATCTTGTAAAATTATTATGATTTAAAAGAGTCTCCATGGAGTTTCTTGCAAATTCTTTTTCATAGAGATCAACGCTTTGGAATGGGCAACTGCAGTACTTTCACAAGTTATTTTTCATAGCGTCTGGAATTGTAGCTTAATTGTTTTGTTTCTTGACATTCAAAAGTGCCTGTAATGGTCTAATTGAAATAAATGGGTTTGAGTTTAGTAGTAGTCGTAAGCGCAATTGCTAAGATTTCGATTCCCTGGTCTGGTAATATTTTATTGGGATTTTCCATTAGGAATTTCTCAATAACATCCTCGTAGTCTGGTTTTATGCTCAGTTGAACCATCAACTGAGCATAAAACCAGATAGACCACATAGACTCACAAACTATAGTTTATTCCATGTTTGACTTAAATATTCAATGTACATTATTTCTTATGTAAAACTTTAATTATATAAAAGTTTAGTTTTTATTAAGATAATGTTTTTCCTTGTCAAATATTTTTCAATATTTATTTCTGTGTTAAAACCTAGTTCTTTAAAATGCTGTAATCTCTTATTATTGAAGGAACACACTTAAAACAACCTTTTGTAATGTGTTTTATAATATATCAGTGTATTCTTTGTTGGAGATGCAAATAAATCAAAAATATAACTGGCGATATAGATGTGAACTATTAAGTACCCCTTTGCCTACCCCTTTGGGGAGTACAGGCGTGATATTACGATAGGTTTAATTATTTAATTTAACACTGTGCGAATCCTAATCAAATCCTCTAATACTGGTGTTTTTTTTTAAATTGTGATAGGTACTATTGGATAGTACCAATAATTATACGAATTATTGTAAGAGGTATTATTACACCGATTATTTAAAGATGGAACAGTCAATTTTTTTTTTCTGTTTTCACTTAATACTTTACATAACATGTTTTTCTTTTAAGTAAGAAGATATTTTTCAAACAAGCCTATAGTCTGGATGCAGTGATATAAAAACTTCCAAACCATTTTTCTTGAAATAAGTTATAAATTATATTAAAAAATAGGTACAATATGAGGACTTCTATTTGTTTTTATAAAGTCATTTTTTAAAATTTAAGTATTGTGCACTGTTAAATGAGGTAGGGATTTAAAAAACTTTAATTCGCTTTAAAAAAGATTATGGAATTAGAAGCGACTTAATTTTAAACAACAAAAACGATATTGTATAAAAAATAAGCCACTATAATTTTCTCAACCTTTTAAGTCAAAAAATATTAACATAAAAATACCATATAGAATTCTACAAAATAAAATAAAAGAGTGTCTACCAAATGTGGTGATATTACCACACAATTCGATTTTTCGAAACAGATTACAAAAAAATACTTTAAGCAAAGACTTTTTAATTTTTATAACAGTTTTAAGAACTTAAAAGTATCATAACTGAGATTTACAAACAATATATGAAGCGTAAATTGGTCAACCTATCCTAAAAATCAATATATATATCGGTTTTTAAATGCAGTACTAGTTTACCAAGTTTTATTTTTGCCCAGTGCCTTCTTAATATTAAAATAACATATTCTGTCTTTTTGACTACAATGCATAGTCAAAAAGACAAAATATGTTATTTTTAACACATATTAATTTACTCCCTAGCATTTTAGGGCAATAAATATGACTATGACCTATATACCTACTGTACAAGCGTTTATCTTTATATTATAGTTTCAATAAATCTATTTGCACTATTTTCATAGTAAAGTTTTTGATACTTAATTCCTTATTTTAAAAACAAACAGGGATTTTTTCCAAACTAAAAACAGGTTCCTTTAAAACTTTTGATGTATAAAATAAAAATACCGAACTCTTACGAAATCAACCCGGAAAATGTAATAGAAAGTTCAAGCCTATCAATTTAACTATAATAAAATTACTTCTCTCGCTAAAACGCCACTGAATTAGTACGAAAATTAATTACTACGCCGGCTACGACGGCTGCGTTCATTTGTTATGCTACGCCGTAGACGTTTTCGTAGACATCTCGTAGACTTGATTATATCAACACTTTGAATTAACAATAACAATGATTTACTTTCATTAAATGGTTGGTCAATATTTTTTTACACAAGATATGTTTTATACTAATTGCAAATTAGTATAAAACATATCTTATAACTTTGCCTGATTTAGTTTTGGGACAGAAAATAAATTGAGAAAACTAACTTAAACTTAATGGTTCCAGAATACAATGAGAATATTTTGTATGTTTTTGGCACCTTCTAAGAGTTATTAACAATCAAACTCTTTAGGTACGAATACATTTTTATAACATTGTTAAGCTAAAACAAGTTTCTGAGTGTCTAATCATCACCAGGAACGAGGCACTACGGATTACAAAATTGTTTGCCATAACAAAGTTTTCGTCTTTTTTTTACATACCTGAAGATCTTGGGGCTCCCGAAGGATACAGCTTTCGGCCCCATCCCACGGGGTCGAGTTCCAGCGGCGGCCACGGTGAACCCGTGTACCCGCCCGCCGCGTTCAACTCGTCCGACCGAATCTCGAATCACGACACGCACCCGATTACGCGCCCGAGAGCGCACGAACACCTCCGGAAAATCACGGAGACTCCCGAAAATTGCGGTCTAAATTCAAATTTTATTTTTGTTGCACTGCGTTTTATTTTGTAAATTACTAGACTGTATTTTAAAGTTGTTAGTATTCGTTTATGTTTTTAAAAAAGTTTTTAAGTCCAAAACTGAATTTTATAGAGAAACGTCCTACCACATTAATAAATTCAATTTTAAATCACAAGAAAACCTCAGAAAAAGAACACAAAATTTATTTGTTGAAAAAACTACGTCTTTCGAAAAATTCTAAACTTCGAAGTAACTATCTGTTGTATAACTATCCGGTAGGCGGCTCTGTGTTATCGTATGTGCGTTCTGGGATCGAGTCCCGGTTGTGCGGGCGATCCCGCTGTGAATTTGCGGAACACTAACAAGCGTCGCGGGAGCGCGTCGCCGAGTGCCCGCGCTGCTGGAGCCCCCGTCCGTCCCCGCGGACTGGGGGAGGCGCCCTGGGGACACGCCCTCGCCTCAAGAGCGGGACGGATACACCGACACAGGTGGCGCCACTTGCACACCTCAAATTCCTTTGAAACCAAAAAAGTGCTCGATAAGAAAGACTAAAATGATATCTAAAAATCATGCTTGGATTTTTAGTTGAAAATTTCAACGCACACGAGTGAATTTATAGACGCGTATTATGGTAATGGAGGGACTTTGCGAGGTTGCCCTCAGAGACCGTAACGCGAACGCTGCGAGTAAGGGACAGCGCGATGGATGAGACGACGAACATCTCGCCGGACGAACAAAGCCGAGCTCTGGGACGGCCCACGCCACGACTATTACTTATTAAACCCAAGTTAGATTGACGATGATGAAATTTCAGTGGGAATTGACTTTAACTGCGACCGAGATGAGGTTTTGTCGCCTCATTAATTATATGTAAAGTGTTCTGTATGTTTGAACGTGAACAAATCTGTGATGCTAATGCTGTCGTTAAAATAACGTTTCAGTTCGTTGACACGGCGTTGGCTGCTGATTTATATTTGGGAACTAAAATAAATTCTGAATTTTAGAGAGCATGATACCTAGATTATTATGTTCATAATATTTGCGAGAATATTCGCTTGTGTACGTTCATTGTTACGCCCTATTAGGATGTTGATGTTCGCGAGAGAATGTCTACGTGGTAGTATCAAATGACGATGATCTTAGAATACGACGGTTATAACTTGGCTTTAGCAGGCAGACTCTTACAGGTACTCATCTAGGCCTCATCATTATTAATAACATGTATGGCTCTAGCTAGTTGTTCAGTGTTCTAATCGTGGAGAATTGCCCTATGAATTATTAAGGTCTTTTAAAAATGCTTATTCTTTTTTTACCTGACTTTTTTTACCTTGTTTCTTATTAAATATGGTGATAGTACTATTCTGAACGAAAGCGTTGCAAAAACCTTATTCTACGAAGTAACTGGCCACATCGACTGTCATAAAATTCAAATGTGTGAATTGCAAAACCGAGGTTACAATGTTGGGTGGAGGTGTTAATTCAACAGGGAATTATATGTGGGTGGTTTATAAATATTTTCTTTTAATTGGATTATTGTTGGTATAAAGGGAAAATTGGAAATACTTATTGGGTAATTCATTTTCATTTTCATTTTGGCTGATTCATTGAGTCATTAATTCTAAAGTTAGCTTAGCTAGATAATTTTTTTCGTTGACGAATTTTTGGTAATGATGCGTATTATATATGCACTAGCTTTCGTCCGCGGCTTCGCTCGCGTTAAATTCGGTATAACACACCAAGCAGACCTGCAGTTTTTGCTCTTGCGACTGATCGACTTGTAACAGCAACGCTAAGTTTTCCCTTTTCTTCCCTCGTTCTCCCTCATATCCCACTTTATTTATAGCCCATGTCCAACTCCTTGTTCCCAACTATCTCTGTACCAAAATTCAATAAAATCGGTTCAGCCATTAAAGCGTGAAGAGGTAACAAACAAACAATCAAACTCACTTTCGCTTTTATAATATTAGTAAGGATATGCAATTAGTGTAGGACAGAAAGTCAGTCACTTAAAAAAAATTAAGGGCATGTTAAAAAAAATAATCGTTTTCGGTACTTTCAATATAGAAACATAACATATTTTTTAACAAAGATGATGGCTCTTCTAAAATACTTGATTTAAGGTAACCTTAACGCGTAGAAATGGGCAAAGTACAAGTCGGACTCACGGACCGAGGGTTCCGTACAACCTTGCGATATAAACGGCCATATCTTTTGTCTGCGTATTCTTATAGGATCGATTTACATAGCTTCAGGGGGTCACAGACTTGAGTATATGGTTTAAATTTCAACTCGATATATTCACGCGTTGCTGAGATAAAGGGTCTTGACAGACAGACGGACAACAAAAAGATTTTATAAGGGTTCTGTTTTTTTTTCTTTTCTTTAACACACTCGTAATCCTCAATGGGATAGGCAGAGTATAGGTACTCTGCGTAGTACACCCATATTATGTAGATGGCACGACTGGCGTGGTGGTTTAACGATCAACTGCTGCACTGCTTGTCGCAGGTTCGATTCCCGCACGGCGCAAATATTTGTATGACCAACAGGTACTTGTTTCAGGTCCACCTATTTGTGTTTAAATGTTTCTAAACGCACCCACGAAACAGGAGAAATTCCTAGTGTGAGACAACGTTTAAAAAAAATAGACATTATGCCAGTTATGTTTAAGTCAAATTATACTCATATTTCATAAAAGCTCTCTGAACAGGGAAAACACTACAATACGCGGACGCGAGGGAATATTATTGCTATATTCAACATACTACAAATAGATGGCGAGTTGAGTCGTACTAACGATCGATTTTCTCTAGTAAAGTCATTGGCATCTATTTAATATTATTTTTGTACTAATATTGCGTTTTGAGCAGCTCGATAATAACAGCTGTTCTATGCTACGCTGGTCGATTTTTATATTGTACATTACACCAGCTGGCGCCCGTGGCTTCGCCCGCGTGATCATCAGAATAAAAGTATTCTATGTGTTACTTCAGACTATAATCTAATTCTGTGCCAAATTTCATAAAGATCCATTAAGCCGTTTTGACGTGAAAGACGATTAAGCATCCATACATCCATTCTCACAAACATTTGCATTTATAACATGATATATACTTACATAGTAGGATTATAATTTTCGTCCATTTATTGTTTTCATAACATATGTTTACATTTTTAAATATTTCTTAAAAAAATTATATTAGTACGATAGTTCAATACTGAGTTTCCTTCGTGCCTCTCAAAGCATTTAAGCCTGTTGTTCCTGACTGTCAATTGTAGATTCTTGACAGTCGTTTAGTACTCAGCGGCTCGAAAGTATGACAATCAGTCTTACCAAGGGGTATCGTATTACCCAGTACTAACTGGACTGTGGAAGTTAGACGCCCGGTTAACATACTTGGGAAAATCCTAAACAGATCAGCACAAAATCGAACCCTGGATTTTTTAAAAGGTAAATACTCTCGTGAAGACAAACACAGCAATTGTGAGAAAAACGCTTTTGATGATATTTGGGGGCCAATCGATGCTTTTTGTATCGATGTATTAGGTTACTTTCACAGCGAACTCTTGGTTGTAGTACTAACTGAATTCAATAAAATGAGGATATTCTCAATTCATATGTTTTTTTTTGTTTATCAATTGAGGGCTGATTTTTTAATTTTATTTATTTTGCTAAGGTAATTTATGAGTTACCAGCTTTTGCCCGCGGCTTCGCTCGCGTTTAATTCGGGGTAACACAGCTTCCCTTTTGTTGACTTGCAGGTACTTGCTACTTGTATTTTTGCCCTAGCGCCTTATTTATTGTAATAGCAAAGCTAAGTTTTCCCTTTTCTTCCCTCTTCCTCCCTCATTTCTCACTTTTTTTGAGAAAAAGTAAGGCTATGTCCGTCTCCAGGGTCCCAACTATCTCTGTACCAAAATTCATCAAAATTGGTTAAGCCATTAAAGCGTGAAGACGTAACAAACAAACAAGCAAACAAACTTTCGCTTTTATAATATTTGTAATGATTTACTTAAATACATATTTCTTTTCTAATATAAATGGGCGATTTGCTAAGATCTCTAAGTAGCATTGGAAAATGATTACTCGATAAGAATTTGTGTGAGATACCATCAAACCACGAATAGAAAGGCAAAAATAGAAAGGCTATTTTTTTTTGCCTAAATAGTTTTTCAAGTACCTACAGATCAATGCTCGTGCCTTCTCTGTTTAAGAAGAGTCCTTTTTCCAGCGGTGGGATACTACAGTGGGTGTACTAGGCTGTATAGTAATAGTAGTAGGTAATTCAATTCGAAATTGCAATTCATATTTTGGTGTTTTTTTTTTTGAGGATATTCGAAGTATTTTATTTGCGTCAGCCATAAATAGCAGCAATTATTGTAAGCAATACAAATTATTGCTTACAATTATTTAGAAATTCTCTAATTGAAATAAATGCTATGGGTTAAGAAAAAATAATCACGATCTCGGAAAGGGCTGTAACGATTTGATGAATGATGTAAAGTCGAATTTTACAGGGCGGATAAATATTCTGTTATTTTTTTGCCATTTTTGTTTAAGTCCCATGTAATACGGGGAAGGAGTCTACTGTCATCAACTAGGTACAAAATCCAGACACTCCGTAGCTGCTATTAAGAAATGCCTATTTCTTAATAGCAGCTACGGAGTGTTGAATTGAAAAACTCAAAAACACTAGCCTTACCTGGATTTTGAACCAAGTGTCCTCACGCTAAACAGTCGCACTTGCAATTATTACGCCAACGAGGCAGTAATATTGGCAACACAGTAAAAATATTTAAATAAAGAATTTATGTTTTTCCTCAGTTATGAGCTGATTGGTGCATTGATGTTTTAAGTAGAGCTAGACAATTCAAATCATGTTAAACAAATAAACACCCTCATGAAGATAACATTGTATACAAAAACCAAAGAATATCGACTACTGAACACTTATAAGGTACTACCGTAAATTAAAGTTTTGCAACCTCTCTTATCAAGGAGTATCGTGGCACCCGAGAAACATGGCTGTGTTGGTCATTCTATGCATGCATGATAAGTTAGGCATTTGATGATGAGATACCACCGAACAATTTTATCAAAGCTATGTAGTTGTAGAGAACAAAAAAGTATTATTAGCGATCCATCTATCAATATTATAAAAGCAAAAAAAATATGGATGTTTTTTACTCTTTCACGCAAAAACTAATGAATGGATTCTAATGAAACTTACAACTAAAATATTATAAACAAGAAAGTTTGTACGGATGGTTGGATGTTTGTTACTCTTTCACGCAAAAACTACTAAATGGATTTTAATGAAACTTTAGAATAATATAGCTTAAATATCAGAATGACACATAGGCTACAATTCATAAAGATATATTGTGTATTCTATCACCACGCGAGTAAAACCGCGGGCGCAGCTAGTTAGTTTTGCGTAAAGTTCTATTCAAATGAACTTTTTAGCCAATAACCTTGCAATTAATAGCCGTCACGTCGTGTGCTGTCTTCAAAAAGCTTATGATGATTATGATATTTTATGATGATTTTTTAAATCCTTTTCTGTACCAGTTTCAAGTTGAGTGTACAATACTTAACAAAATTCAAAGTTAAATTTAAAATGTCATTACTTCTTTTGTTTACGGATAATACTCGTGTATGAATGTTTTTTCTCCAAGTCTGTATGTCATGGAAAAAAAATTGTTTGATTGAAAAATTCCATATCGACACAAGTATACAGACCAAACACAAGCACTTGATGTAAACATTACATTTTTACAATCATCCTTTAGCATTCTAGTTTTTTTGTAACAAACACAATCAGTATCAACCATAGATGAATTCATTGAAATTATGAAAACGTTACATGTGAAACAATTATTTTTATTTTAAATCGACATCTCTGATATGTGTAGAGGCTCTGTGATCGCCTGCCGAGTTGGGTATAGCGGGTTCGATCCCTGTACGGAACAAATATTTGTATGACCAACAGGTCAGTTGTTCCGGGCCTGGTTGTTTGTGTATGTGTGTTTAAATGTTTGTAAACGCACCCACGATACAGGAAAAATTCCTAATGTGAAGAAACTTTATTAAAAAAAATCCATTCAGTATTATTTTTACAACCATCCTATAGTGAAGCAATAATGCGTAGGTTGGCACACTTGATTAGAAGTACCCGATTCACTTGAACATTGTAGAAATGCAGATTATGTTCGGAAAACAGAGAAGCTGGCACTGCCAGTTTGATCATAATAGGCCTGCCTACTACAATTTCCTTTTTTTTGCGGATGGGAAATCATCAAATAACTTCTACGACTTGTACTGACTAAACCACCCATGTTCCTTTTATTGCCCTTATGTTCCGGGGCCGCGGTATCTCTTTCGAACAACCTGCAACCCTGGCAGGCGATGGCCCTGGCTGGCCCGTCTGTTTCGCTGAAATATCTTAAAGGCGCGCGTGGAACACTAACGCGTCATAGTCACGTCCTGTCGTCAAATAGACGGACGGACGGTGAGCTACCCGTTGCTCTCCGTCCATAGGCCCGCATCTATGGTGGCTTGAGTCGACTCGCGGCCCACTATAACTGATCGAAATGTCGGCAATGATAACAACACCTCTGTGCCCCAGCTTCCTTTAAGGATTACAGTTCTAAATTACCTTCAAGTATAAAGGTCTCGAATGAAATTTTTATATTGATAGTTTAATGCAGTCTAGTTTGCTGTCTGCATTTTTAACTTAAGCTGTTGCTGTCGATATGCGGCAAGACTACGAAGAACATACTAAGAAACCTTTTAGCAAAATGGCGAAGTAAGTATAGTGACATGAGTACTATCGCCACGCTTAGGTACTCCTTAGGTAAGAAAAAACAACAACTTAGGTATACATAAAATGACTAACATCTAAGTTCAATAACAAGGCACAAACAAGTTGGCATTCGTCTCCGGGGCCTGAGTGCTTTGGGAGGCTACAGAGGGACCGCCTTCCTTGCCACGCCCACAGCAAGCCACGCCCATCTAGTGCCTAGAGACTTGACTGTTACGTGAAATATCGGTTCTTGTTTTAACTTAAGATGTATAATATATTTCACTTAAGTATACGAAGATGATCTTTAAGTTAAGTACTTCATGCCGTAGCGTGTGTAATGCAGTGAAGTACTATTAGGATCTTAGGATTAAGTTATTTCTTAAGATAAATATTGTTTTTTTTGAAAACGCAGGTCTACCTTCTTGATCGTGTGGTTAGTTCCTGGTGACAGGGATTTTATGGCAAACATTCTGACGTGGCCTTACATGCCGTCGAGAAACATCTTTCAGTTATGCTGGTAAAATTATGATGTTTTCTACCAGTTCAACAATAATACAATACGCAAACGAATCTGTAAAATTAGAGGTGCAAGCCTTGTGTTCGATCTGTATGTTCGTATCTTAGAGTTATTGATTCTATGGTGTCCGTTTTGTGTGACATATGGATGAGATATTCCAACTTAGCACCCTAAGCAGTTGTTCTCAACATACTCGTCGAAACGGGTTTTATAAGCGCGACTGTGGAATAAACAAAAGATGAAAGATGTTGTTGTACGAGCATGCCACGTGTCAATTTTGTGTCGTAAGCGAGAAACATGTGAGATATACGTGAGTGTTGGTTCGTTTGAGGTCGTAATTTGTGCCCATAGTTTGTAGTAGTAAAAAATACGCTCTTTGTGTAAAGTTCAAATAAAATTTAGTTATAATAAAATTGAACCTCATGTAGACTACAACGGATTCATAATAAGGTTATCTAATTCAATAGATATATATTTTTCAGTATATTGTTTTGACAAGACATATGACTAATTTAAAGGTTGCTACGCAACATACACAGTCATAAAGATTTAGTTGTTATTAAAAGGTCTGTCTTATACTTTTTGATGATGTTCATTGAGAGCTTTGATGTGCTGCTCTTTCAAATGATCGAGTAGCTAGTATATCCCCAGTTTGGTTGAAAATTCAAGTCATCTTTTTAGTCTGACGTATTAAAGCAGTATTTATTCTAATGTGAGAAAGAGATGGCGCTGGACATATTGAATAGCTCCGTCTCTTTCAAGTAAGTTATGTTTTAAGACGTCGTGGTAGGGTCTGGTCTTTGTATTGTAAGGTAAATTCTAAATCTTAAATATACAAATTCAACATGACCAACTGACGTCGAAACAGAACCCTTAAATATCGAACCTAAAAATAGACGCTCTCTACAATTTAAGGGCACGGTTAGCCCAGTGACTCAGCGGTCGACTGCTGCGCTACGTGTCGCGGTTTCGATTCCCGCACGGAACAAATATTTGTATGACCTGCAGGTAGTTGCTTTGGGTCTGGCTGTTTGTCTATAATGTGAGTTTAAATGTTTGTAAACGCACCCACAGTACAGGAGGAAATCCTAGTATGCGGCAACGTTTTAAATAAAAAATAAAATAAAATAATTTAGCTCTGTAACTAATAAATCAATATTCAAACAATTAGAATCGCAATTTCTAAACCCGTCAAAGCCGCCAGTCTCATTTGGCATACTAAGTCAATTTCCTGAACATCCTTTATTGGAACAATAGCGTCTAGATCCAGGTATTATAATCAAGTTACTATTGTGCTAGTAACTGGAGCGAAGTCAGTTGGGACATCGAATAAGCATAGTGCAGTCGATATAGTGAATGTTAATTTTATTGATGATGTTGAATGAATGACGATTTTGTACGTGATTGTTAAAATGTTACTACTGAATTATCTTTTTGATTTTAAAATAATGAAGTTTCTGGACGATTGTTTCATACAACCGTGATATATTTATTTGAAACAAAAATTAATACCGAAGTAAAATTTTGTTCCAATATGAGCTTGAATCGTCAAAAATATACCTACGTACAATTGTACATTAACATACCCTAACATGTAACATTTAGAAAATAAGTCTAGACCAGAAAACAAAGTATTTTTTCATCTAGATTCCATAATACCTAGGAACTGTGCGAATTTGAAATTGAAGATACCTTAATTCTATTATAAAAACGAATTTAAAAAATCAAGTGTTCCTTCAATATTTGCAGTGTATATTCATAAACCCCTTAAAAGATCATGAGACTCGAATCAAAATTCTAAACCAGTAGTCACGTTACATTTTCGAAACAAGCTGACATGACTTCCTCCTTCATTTTAATTCGAAACCTTAAGTCAGCTTTAAATTACACTTTTTGCTGGCCTTATAACCCCCTCGACGCGGATACCAGGATTAGGGGCTACCAACGGGTACTTTTTCTGCCAGTGTCAAGAAACATCGTCCTGCCTTTACAAGCACCCCAGGGGGTACTTTCAGACCCTTAACGTTTACGACTACCCGATTGCTTTTCTATGAAGGGCCTCTAGGAAATGTCCGCGACAAAAACGGACAGATGCGTACAGCGGATGTTGATACCAATTGATTAGTTTGCAAACAGTGTGAATTTTTGATGGTCTGCGGTGTGTCGAGTGTTTTTTTTGGGTTTGTTCACACTTAATAAGTGGTTAGTGGATAAAAAATCTGGTCACTTAGCTTAACAAGTTTAGGAAGTAAAAGTTTTTTTTATTAATCTACTAAAATTGACGGGCCTGTTGGTCCAGTGGTTAGTGGCCCTGACTGCTGAGCCGGAGGTCGTGGGTTCGATTTCCACCCAGGACAAATTTTGTGTGATGAGCATGATTGTTTGTTCTGTGTCTGGGTGTGATTTATCTAAAATATGTATGTATTTATAAATTATATAAGTATGTATATCAGTTGTCTGGTTACCATAACACAAGCTCTGCTTAGCTTGGGATCAGATAGCCGTGTGTGAGTTGTCCTAAGATATTTATTTATTATTTATTAATTTAAAGCTGTCAAATCGTGACTATTTCTTGAAAGGGATTGTAAAAAATCACAAAGACATGTCCCACGAATTATGCAAAAATTCACGCTCATCTTTCTATAAAGCAATAAAAACTGGATTTAGCAAAAACACACTAAAATTGAAATGCATAAAATAAAACGTCACGTGTTTTGACGTGCATTAGTAATTGTTAAAAGGATCATAACATCAAATAAATGCACCACAAACTGCTCATGATTACCACAAAACTAAACTTAGCAACCAGCCCACGAACAAAAAAAGCAACACGCTGTGAAACAAATTCCACAAACATTTTGACACAAAATGCCGTTATAAAACTCTGAATGCGTCTTCAGTGACGTCTTTGACAAAACAAATAAGCCATAAAAGGGTATTAATGTACCCCGTGTCCGCAGTAAAAGGGTTAGCCGTCTGTCACACCGATACTACTGTTTTGTTTGTACCGTTAAAGTTTGCCGACTTTTTTCGTGAAACTTATAACTTGGACTTGACATCATGCTGTGACATTTTGACGAAAAACTGTAGGCAAAGTTGTGTTAGAATATCAGCTACTATAATAATTTAATATTAGTTGACATTCTAGTAAAACAATCACTTACCTACGTTGTTATCTTATAAAGCTAAAGTTTTTTTTTCAGGTAATAAGTATTTAAACAGAAATATTATTACTAACTGAACTATTACACAACATTGTTAAAATGATATGAGTCTTTGACTGACATGGTTTCTAACATTATTATTAACATTTCAAATGGGATATGTAACAGGAAATAAATAACAAACATGGTAAATATCCCGTTTCAAGTGTCAATTATATTGTTAAAATGTCTCGCCAAAGCAATAAGGGAAACAATTGAATCAAATCTGAAAAAAATAAATGTAACTCGAAAAAACAATTATTAAAATTATAACAGTCAGTTAAACAGACCAGGAAAGTGGGTAAAAAACAAATAAACAGCGTCCACAAGTCATACTGAGAGAGGGCACTAATGTGAACTATGAAATACGTCAGAAATGCAATGCAATGCCAGCGAAAATGGAATCAAAAGGATAAAATTAAAGGGCGAAGTGCATCTTTCATCAAAATATTCGGTATCACGTTTAGCAGAGAACCTCAATAAAGGCAGAAATATATTGATAAAATAAAATAAAAAACCAAAAAAAAGAAGTTGAATAATCATCTGCCTAGAATTTTTACAACTATGTTGCGGTTGGCTTTCAGTCTACCTGGATGCAACTACGTGAAGTGAAAAAACCCACTTAATAATGGGTAATACAATAACCCTTGGTAAGACTGGTTGATACACTTTGGAAATACTGACTATCTGTAAAGGCTGTCAAAATCTACAATGACAGCCGGAACCAACCAAATACTTTCCAAACACACGAAGGAAACTTGGAATGTAACGGGTGGTCAAGCGCGGTTTTCACTATATCTACTTTACTATCAACCTGAGCGGCTGCTATTATTTTTTTTGGGATAAAAAACCTATTTCATAAAAATAAGAACATTATTTTAATACAGTGACAAGATTGACACAAACATCTTAAAGTGCAACATACAGGCATTTTGTCCCATGCATAAATTTCCTGGCTCACATTCTGTAACAAAACTCATTAGATATGCCATAGCCTCATAGGTAACCAAAAATGTACTGAAATATCAAAAAGAAAAAATAAATAAATCACAATCATTACAAACATGAAGGGCATGATAATGTATTGTGAGATGTATTGTATCTGTGTATAAAAACAATTTTTTCTTTTAGTCAAACCAATAACATCAGTATCGTAACATGATACAAGTTTCCTCTGTAGACCACATTAGGATTAAAACGAATTCGTAGAAGACCAGAAAAACGTACTAAGTGATAATCAAAAACGACATTAGTCCAAAATCAAATCGACAAAACAGTTTCAGAAAACTCACCACTTAACGCCACTCAAATGTTCATCCCAAAAGAGCTTGAAAACAAAACCTGAAATACATTTCTTCTACCAAAATATGCATACTCCATGTATCCGCATCGCCTTAATGATGCGACTGTAATTTTCATGATATTTCCATAGCGTTTCCATGGTGTATTTTCCCACAGAACTGTGTTATCATATTTGAGAAGCGGTGTCATGATAAAACACGGTAACTCGTCATAATGTGTTTAACGTTCGCTCTTCTGGTAAGCGTCAAAGAATAAATTGAACATGTTTGTAGATAGGACTTTTCGAAATTCGATGAATAGGTTGGAGTATGATTGACTATTGAAAATATGAGAAACATCTAGAATAATTTACTCTACACTATTAGTTGTTATGCATATTTTCCCCACGTCGTGTGCAGCTTGATTTGTCAAACTACTTTATTATTAATTAAGTAGAACAAACGATCTCATTTGAATTATTTGCAGATTATGAATCAGATGACATACATAGACGGGATAGACACGTAATATCTACAGTTAGTTTTAAACTGTTCTAAAAAAACTTATCGCAAGATTTTAACGAATTTTTTATCAACTCGTTGACAATTAATCATTTTATTTTGCCATCGACACTGTGATAATAAGATTACTTTATAATGTACTCGCAATAAACAATTTTGTCAGTGTCATAAAAGTATCGGCTCTTTTATTTACATCATCTCTGCGTTCATATTTGGGGAAGCTTTACTTATTCAATATTTTCAAATTGGCTGCACACCGCTCTTGTAATGGAGGCGAAAAATGTGGAAACCGAACGAAATGGATTTACGAGCTGATTATTTATTTAGCTTCACGAAATATTAGTCTCAGAATTGGTTTAGATTATTTTTGTCAAAATGCATTTATCTTCTTGAGTTGGTCTGGCTTATATTCGGTGCATTGGTAAAATTGGGAAATTTTAGCAAACGTTTTTAGAAGATAATGATTATTGTTGTCCTCCCATAGTTAGAACAAACGCTGTAACAACAACATTGTAAATGATTTTAAAAGAGTAACCATGGAGTTTCTCGCCGGTTCTTCTCCATAAGAAACGATCAACCCGAACCGTGGAGCTTTTTTCGACGTTTCATAACTGACCATGTAGGCCTTTGTGAAATAAAAATATTTTAATTTTGAAGACTTTTATACATATTCAAACTCGTATACTTTCTCTGAACTCATAGTATAGGTACAATAAAATACTTATCTTATTGCATGCCAAAAGGTAGGCAAATCTTCTTGTATATATATCTTGACGTAGTACAAAATGAACTCGCTTTCACTGTCCGTTCGTTTTGAGCTTTGAAATTCCCCAACAGATTTGAATGCAATTCTCAGCAATAGATATAGTGATTCAAGATGATAGTTTGAATGTGTAAAATTAGTAAATAGGTACATTGTACCCATATGCAAGCAAGGGCGCGTCGCTAGTCAGTAATAAATCAACTAAACTGAAAATATTGGTCACTACGTAAAACTTACTAACATACTTTCTTATTATTAATGGTTTGAGATTGGATACGTAGATCCCGGAAAGATCCTGGCAGATACCTTAGTAGATAGTTACCTGGAATATTTAGCAGAGTCCGGTGTTCGTAGCCGCGCCCAAACTTGTCCTTACTAATTTAATAGAACCTACTGTACAATCAAACATTTCTTTGAAACAAAATCCAAATACATAATTTAAAAACTCTCTTTAATAATAAAAACAAAAAAGATTTTTGCAAATCGGGCCAGAGGTCTTTGAGTAATCGGTGAAAATACATTAAAAAAGGCGTCACTTAAAAAAAAGAAAAAAAAAGTTTTTATAAACATCACGCCATTATCAAAAAGTACGTAACAAAGTAACAAGTGGCCCAAGAGGTTCCTTCTAAATTCGCCATATGAACCTCATGTCAGGGCCACCATTTATCATCTGAGATGTGACAACTGAATTTATTTATAAAAAAAAACAAACAATAGGACGCGTTAGGGCTAGTGGCGCCCCTGATAACTGGTGCTCGGACTTGTAGCTTTTTTATGTAGCCTGTTTAAAGTATTAGAGGGGTAAAAAATAAAATAACAATCGATCTTTTCGGTATTGTAAAAAGGTCATTTTATGAAAGACCATGGCACCTTTTCTGATTGTCCGACTAACTAGATTGATATTGGATAATAAAAGTGCAAGTCGGACCCGCGCACCGAAGGTTCCGTGTTAACATGCCTTAGAAGGCTGATATTTTCACAGCTCCAAGGGACCAAAGACTTAAGTTAGTATGGTTTAAAACTTCAACACGACGCCTCTACGCGTACCTGTGATGAAGAGTCTTGACAGGCAGACATACAGACAGACGGTCAACAGAATGATCCTATAAGGGTTCTGCTTTTTCCTTTTGAAGTACGGAACCCTAAAAAAGCTCAATTAGAATAAATTAAGGATACATTTCTGATTACCTCTTAATAGCTTGCACGGTAAAACTTCGACTAATATTCGAATAATGACACAAATAAAAAGAAAGCCCAATCTAAACATTCTATCGACTACAATTACACCACCATCAAAATCCAAGGGGTACCAATGATTTAGGGGTGCGATACAATACAAAGATAGCAATTTGATATTCAGGCCACATTTTTAATAAGCACCGCTTGCGTCTCGTGCCAGTAACGCCCCGTTGAGCCCCACTATTAAATAACTTTTTGTTGGGCCATTAGCCACTTGAGTGACCTTCTAGAATGGTCAGTTTTTTAGGAGCTATTGTTTGTTCTTGTTTTTCAAGTACTCGTTAACTAAATAAGTACGAGACCCATAATTACAATATCTGTCAAAGCCCGGTTTCCGGTATTTTAAGACAACTCATTGCGTTAGCAAAGCAGAGAGGCCTGTCAGGGCCACTGCCTGCCGTAGTTGCGAGTTGTTCGAAAAAGAAACCCCGGAACATAAAAGGCAAAAGAAGGAACTTGGGTGAGTTTTTGTTAGTAAAAGTGACTTCTCTACCCCTTCTCCCGCAAAACATTTGAAAATTACTTTGTCTACATTATCATAAAATATTATAACTTAGCTTTATCGTACAGTTGGTGGTGATCACCACACAGTAATGTAATGTAGTAGTGTTTTAATGAAATAATGGACCAGATTACACTAAATTTATTACAGAATTGGGGCTTTCTGTATTGCTTTAAAATTGGTCGCTTGGCAGTACCAGAAGTTTCTTTAAAATTGTCTAATCATTTTACTAGATCGTTCATAACTTCTATTTAGCTGAGCAGAGTAAGGAATTACAATTAAGGTTGACCTTCATTTTCTGTACACACAATTCAATTTGAAAAGTGAATAAGGCCATGGTAAACCATATTCCTAATTAACACTCGATCTACAAACGATAATCTTTGTTACCATTTGACACTTGTTTTAACAAAAAGACATTTATTTAACAGTTATAAAGTTATGAGTACGAGAATAAAGGTCCTTGCACAGAAAACTCCGAAGTAAAATTACAAATAAAGGGCATAACCATCCCAACCGCTCTGCTGTCCTCTAAAAAATCGCATATGCGCAACATTATGATTCATTATGATGTTTTTATTGAGTGCACGAGGCGTCGGCATAACGAAGTATTGTGACGCATCTGTTCGTGTTGCTTTCTAGTGGCTTTTTTATGTTCCGTGACAAGTGCAGGCGGTGCCCGTTGTAATGCTTGTATATTTGGACTCTGCGAAAAGACATAATCACTGTTTATGTGTATACCAATTAAACACCCATTTACATTAACTATAGGGTGTACCTAACTTAGTAAACGCAAAACCTATCGTGTGGTGTCACATAATTATCATAAAAATAAAATCAATTTTTTTAAAACATAATTAAATTCGCATAAAAAAACCTTTCATAGGAATTGACGAACAAAACCCCGTATATATACAATGTTTAATTAAATAAGGGAATCGTATACGTATATGTCCCGATTACAGCATAATCAGGGCATATACATATAAGATTCCTACCGACATGTATGAGAAGGTAAATAAAGTTATACAACAAAAGTGGTTCAATTTACCACGCGAAATGTTTTGCGTTAAATTTTCTACACACTGTATTACTGGTACCACTTTTCTATATACCTAGGTGGGAATACATACTATGATTGTTTTACTAGCGTGACTTATTCCATTTTTTATAATTTCCTCCGCTTTCGCTGGAGACGGGAGTGTCAGACTTTTACTGACTAAAACCTTGGGGCCGCGGTTTGTCTTTCGAACAATCCGTCAACCAACCAGTCAACCCTGACTAATGCATCCATGCCTTGCCAAAATACTTCTTAACTCTTTTTTTTGTGTTTGAAATGACATTGTAAAATTTCTTGAATTATATATTCGTAAAGCCTATTTATTTTTATATACAAAAACATCTTCTAGAAAAATAAAATTAAAGTTAAAAAAAATCAAAAACACTGGCAAGAAATCACAGTAATTAAGTACCATTATAATCTACGCACAAGTAATTAAATAAACGACATTACATAAAAAAACACATTGTCCTTTTTATTACGGAAGGAACGACCACTTTAATTAACTTACTGTACCTACTTAATTAAAATTAAAAGCAAGAAACAGATTATGGGGGTCTAAATTTCAAATGCACGGTTCAGACGATCCGAACTTAGACAATACAACTTAAGACCAACTTAGCCTAACTTAGCAGAACATCGTATCACCTAATTAGTATTTCGGTAGTACCGGTGTAACTTGTTTAACTTAGCAGACCTAATTAGCAGCGTCTTGTACCGTGTTGCCTGTTTGTAGATATGTCTACTTAGAACTTGAGAGGAGCTAAGTCGTCTTTGTAATACCTGGTGTATTTGATAGCATTCATGTTTAGGTAGGTGCGCTAATGTAGCCGAAATTTATTTTTAAACCTACTTCAAAAAAGGAGGAGTTTCTGATTTCGTTTTTTTTTTGTATTGTTGTTACTCGATTTCCAAAAATATTTTTATGATCGAACTTCGGTAGTCGGTGACAAAAAATCTTAAGATTACAAAAAGTCACCGACTTCATGAAAACAACCTAGTTTCTGTCCTAAAAAACAACATAGGTATTTATTCGAAGGAGCACAGCTGTTCAAAGATCTACCAAATGATGTCAAAGAAGAGTGTATAATATAAACACATTCAAACTAAAATTAAGAAATCATGAATATGAAATGTAGTTGTACCGCTTATCACCAACACGCATCGGAGATAAAACATATTTATTAAGATTTAAAAAAAAAAAAAACGTGCCCCACACTAAATTTTTCCTGTACAAACATTTAAAGTCACATACACAAACAGCCAGACCCGAAACAACTACCTGTAGGTCATACAAATACTTGTTCCGTGTGGAAATCGAACCCCCTACACTCAGCGCAGTCGTCGATCGCTCAGCCACTGCGCCAACCGTGTCGTGTGTGTATGTGTATTTGTATCTCATTGTAAGTGAACCTATGTAGTATTCTTATGAGGATAAATTCGTTAAACCTAAATCGAATAACTGCAACGATTTAATTTCATTATAACGAATCACTGCCATTCCTTTTAATCAAATTACTAAGACCAGGTCCTATCAATTAGAAAGGAACATTTCACGTTCAATTAACGTCGGTAACCTTACCAAGTGCGTGATATTAGATATGCAGGCCTAATATCCGGTTGGGCTACACATCGACTTGAGGTCTCACTAATTAAATAGAAATCTCAAGACAATTCGCGAGGAACGGATTTCAGCGGGCTGAACCATACGAGGTGAAAATTTGCGAATTAATACGGTCCCTAGTTTCAAGTTTAGAATTTTCGAATTTGCGTAGGCTTTTTATGGTTATCAAAAAGATATGCTTGTACCTGTTTAAGAGTCGTCAAATATATTACTTTTAAGGTTTCGTACTTCAAAAGGAAAAACGGATCACTTACAGGATCACTTTGTCGTCCGTCTGTCTGTCTGTCAAGACACTTTATCTCGGGAACGCGAGGAGGTATTATGTTGAAATTAAAAACTATAAACTCAATTCTTGGGCCCTTTAAAGGTGATAAAAAAATCAACTCTCTCTACGCAGTCAAAAGATATGTCCGTTTATGTTGCAAGTTTGACGCAACGAAACCTCCGGCCAAGTGGGAGTCCGACTCGCACTTGGCAGGTTTTTTTTTGTGTTGGTCAACTCTTAAATTAAATCTTGTGTAACCTACCTTGACACCGATAGCTATAAATTATGTATCCCATAATTATGTTTAATAAACCATTAAACGGGTTAACCTTTCTTTCTCTTCTCAAATAGATAGATGACTCAGATTTTGTCCGTCCAGTGCCTACGCAGCGACCTATTTTATCCTCTTGTCCTGTTGTTTGTTTAATTAGCAACCTATTATAATAGAGGTTAATCATTTTAATATTATTGATTAACCATATGAACGAGATAAAGCACCGAGCATCTGTTCTAGGCTCTTTCACTTTCTTGCATTTTTTTATGTAAAAAATTTAACTCTGCGTGAACCAGCTATTACTGTCTGATTAATCCGGGTTTATAATATAGGTTAACTATTCATGGTCTTTCTAAGCTAACCTAACCCTGAGTTTGTGTTACACGCGCGCCTCAAAGAGAGTCAGCAAAGCAGAGGGGCTTGCTAGAGCCTCCGCCTGCCGGGGTTGCGGGTTGTTCGAAAGAGATACCGCGGCCTCGGAACGTAAAGGGCAAAAGAAGAAACATGGGTGGGTTTTAGTCAGTACAAGTCTGACATGCCCCCCCGCTCCGCCCAGAGCGGGGGAAGTCATTGGATGATTTTCCACCCGAAAAAAATAAAAAAAAAGCCCTGAGAAATAACCCTTATCAGCTTGTCGGCAAAAGTCTACACAAGATAATGTCCCAGGAGATTGTCAGCGCCACCGGCCGAGGCAGGCCCAGAAAGCGCTGGCTAGACGACTTAGATACACTCGTTCGAGGTAACGGGAGAAGTTAGTAGAAGGAATTGGGGGAGGCCTTTGCCCAGAAGTGGGACAGCGCGGTTTAAAAAAAAAGAGGTATTTATTTGAAGCAAACATCTATACTCGACTTGTATGCCAATTGACGCAATAAGAACTCAATTTAGTCTTGTATCAATTACAATTTGGTATTGGTGATAAAAATATCAAATATATTATTTTCTATAGAAATTTTCTATAAAAGACTAGGCCGACTTATCAAAATGAGAAAGCATACTTCTCTTATAAACTAATTTTATAAGCTATAGATACAGCTTGTAAAACCTAATTTTACAAGCTTTACACTTTTTTTCTCATTTATGCTGGGATCATTTTAAAGACAAATCCGATTGAACTAATTACCAGTATTTTAAATAGACCGGCTGGCTATCCACCTCCAGACCCAATTTCTTGGTAATACATTCCATTTACTAAACTCAGCTCAAATTCACCCCCTGTATCACAGCGCTTGATCCGTCAAATCTAAACTAACGGAAGTTATAATTTATGAAGCAAGTTCCGGAGCCTTGGGCCGGAGTCTAGAGGTAATGAAACATCTGATGTATTATGCACAACGTCTACGATCGCCTTAAAACTACGGCTAAGATTATGGAGTGAGGAAGTCTTATAGACGAGATATTTTAGGAGGAAGAATTTTAAAACTGCTTTGAAGATCTTTTTAAAGTAGGTATTGTTATACAATACCCGTACCAGCAAAGCTAACATAGCAAAAAATCCAATCGTAACCGTAATCAACACGACATCGATGTTCTCGTAATCCAATCGTCAAACTGGAAAAAGTAACGGTATTCACAGATCCGTGTGGAGGTTTTTTTAAACATTGCAAATGTGAATTTAACAGGTTACGTTACATAATGGTAGTTATGAAAAATATTTCACTAAGTATTCGATTTGTTTTTTTTGTAAGTATGATTGACGTTTTCATATCATAACACGGTTATGCAGACATGTCAAAATTAGCCGATGACGAATATCAATATCAATATATATGGAGGACTTTTTTCGATTAAACTCACGACACGATTACAATAGAGTGGTTGTGAATAACTATGCTGCTTTACAAACACAGTCGATTACGCTCATTAACGTATGAAAGTACTCAGCCATAATTGCGTCACCAGTAGGTACAGAGATAACTAGGTTTTCTATTACAGATATCTAAAGTAGTTAGTCCTGCAAGCCTGACTGACCCGGTAATGTCGTCTCTATCAGCTATCAAAAAGTTACAGACCTTATTATGCACTTTCGTAGATAGGGTCATTTTTAAAGAAATTAAATTTTAAGCTGTGAATTAAAACATCAAAAACAAACTGTGCTCTCTACCATGTGCAAACGTCGACGTCGGCCTACATTACAACGGTGTGTGTTATGCACTTTACAGCGCCATCTGTTATTAACAAATAAAAAATTGAAGTAGGTATTTTTATCTACCCTATCTAATATTAACTGTTCTAGAATTCATTATGTTCAAAAACTAAGGAGGCTTTTTTAATCTGGGATAAATCTTTGATTCCCAAACGTATTTAAGGTCAGTTTCTCTGTTAACATTTTGAAGGTAAATCCTATATAAACACTTTTTTTCTTAATGATACCTACTACAATTAACATGCTTTGCTCAACGTTGGCAGTGGTTAATTAAAACACAGCGTTTATTGTTGTAATCGCGGCATTCGGCACTGCCATCTACCGATCCCCATTGGTATCAAGTAGTACAGAGTCGAACTAAGCCACTTTCTATTGTCACCTACTGTCGTGAGTTGCAAACATAGCTAGAGACTCTCGTTAATACCGAGAGATAGCGCCACTAGCATCAATGTTTTTTTTTATACTTTTCCTCACACTGCGAATTTCTCCTGTATCGTGCCGTGCGTTTACAAACATTTAAAGACACATACACAAACAGCCAGACCCGAAACAACTATCTGTAGGTGATACAAATATTTGTTCCGTGCGGGGATCGAACCAGCGACACGCAGCGCAGCAGTCAATCGCTCAGCCACTGCGCTACCCGTGCCGTCAAATTATCCTTACTTAATATTATAAAAGCGAAAGTGATTTGGTTTGTTACCTCTTCACGCTTTAATGGCTACACCGATTTTGATGAATTTTGGAACAGAGATAGTTGGGAACCAGGAGACGGACATAGGCTAATATATTTTTCGAAAAAGTGGGATGTGAGGGAGAAAGAGGGAAGAAAAGAGAAAACTTAGCGTTGCTATTGCAAATCAATAAGGCGCAAGGGGAACTGTGTTACCCCGAATTTAACGCGAGCGAAGCCGCGGGCAAAAGCTAGTATTAAATATATTAAAGATTCAACATCAAAGTAATATGAATATTAAAATAACTATGGATATTATATATTTTTTTTTTCAAAGTTTATATACTTACCTATCGTGATGAAAAATAGTTTCTATATGTAATCACAGATGGCGCTCTCAGTATTTTTTTTTGGATAGGTAATCAACAAACCCATCTAGGTTTTAGACAACACAAGTGGAAGTTATTACTTCCACTTGTGTTGTTAGATGGGTTTTATAGACACATAATTTCTACAACTATAAGTTCGCAAAAGGCTTTGTCGATTTTCTTGAAAACCAATAGATGACAACATGCCATTGTGGAAAATGAAGCAGATATGAACGTAGAAACTGTCATGAAATAATTTGTGCATCATATAATTTTGTTTCAAAAGTTCTTCTTCATTCTGTTCCGTGGTACTTAGGTATATAGAGTATTAATGTCACATTTACTTCTACTAATTAATATTTGTATGTCAGTATCAGTCTATGTGCAAACCATGTCCGAATATAATCATATTATTATTTAGACCTAAATGTACCATGTTTTACTACAAATAATATATTCTTTGGACATGGTATAACGTAAATTCAATGAAGAAAAAACAACATGCTTACACTCATAAAATATTTTAAATTGCAACCTTAATCACCAAAACACATAAATAGTAACGACGGTGTCTTCTACATCCGCAATGTGATTCTCGACTCATTCTACTTAATGTTATAAATGCAAATGTTAGTAATGATGGGTGTATGGCTGTTTGTTACTCTTTCACGTGAAAGCGGACCTTGATGAAATTTGGTACAGAGGTATATTATAATCTGGAAAACACATAGGATACTTGTTTTTCGATCATCACCCCGCCGCACGAAGCCGCGGGCGCCAGCTAGTACTAAATAACTTTCATAAAGAAACTCATTACCGACTCGATAGAAAAGGATAAAACGGATGATATATATTTATTTCTTAAACTAGCTTCCGCCCCGGCTTCGCTCGCGTCAAATTCGGGATAACACAGTTCCACCTGTAGTTTTACCCTTGCGCCTTATTGATTGTAATTAGCAATGCTAAGTTTTCCCTTTTCTTCACTCTTTCTCCCAAATTATTGTTTTAAAAGTACCCTATGTCCTTCTCCGTGGGAAGAACATGGGTGTCAGCCATGGAAATTTACCTCAAAAGCTAGGCACAAAATTATTACCTGTCAGCGGGGAATGGAGAGAAGCATGCTCAGAGTAAAAAAAATAGATAAGATCAGGCACACAAGAATTAGAGCAACAACAAAAGCTATTGATGCTTTGAACTTCGCATTAAAAGCAAAATGGAGATGGGCCGCTCACGTAGCCAGACTTACGGATAAAAGATGGACCTACGCAACCACCATATGGAGAGGTCCGCTAGGCAAGAGAAGAAGAGGAAGACCTTGTATGCGCTGGGACGACGAAATTAAAAAAATCGCTGGCCCGAAATGGTGGCAAACAGCACAGGATAGAGATAGATGGAGATATTTGGAGGAGGCCTTCACCCAATCTGGGGACCTCAATAACTAGCTAAATAGCAGTTATAGACACTATTATAGATATAAGTAATATTAAGTAAATATTATACTAAGAAAAGAAAAAAATAGTTTTGTAAATATGAACATTTATTATTAGCTAGTTAAAAGAAAGAAACAAAATTAAGTAATAGTAGTTATAAGTATAAACGTTAATTATGTAGATATAAGTAATAATAACATAGTAATCTAAGAAAAAAAAACATTTTTTGTAAGTGAGGTCAAATAAAGGCTTTTTTATTTATTTTTATTATGTCCTTCTCCAGGGTCACAACTACCCGGTCTCTGTACCAAAATCCATTAAAATTGGTTTACAAACAATCTCTTTTACGCTTTTATAATATTAAGTAAAGATTCACATAGCGGAAAATTAGTTTTTGTGTTTCATACGGTAAGTTGTTTAGAATCACTCTCTTGTCTTAACGGATGCAGGTACCTTAATCAACAGCATAGTACATTTTCAACATTACAAAGACGAACAAAAACCGTTATTAAGTATAGTGTTTTGTAATAAAGACATTATAAGTATACAAAAAGTAATAATACAAAACCGATAATTGTAAGAATGACTAAGCTGGGTGCTGCACAATTGTTGAAGACTAAAGGGACTAACTCTCCAAAAGTATAAGCAGAAACGTTTGTGTATATTCCCGGGGTTTGGCCACATTGGCCTCCATAAGAGACTATACCAATTAAATATCCTTGAAATGTGATCGGTCCACCAGAATCGCCCTGTAACAAAAAAAGGTACACCACATTAATTAGAATAATTAATTGCGGACGCTATGGCATCACTACACTATCATTGTTATTTCTAAATCGTCTTTAGAAAAAAAAAATAAGTTCAAAGCAATTGCGGCGTCTATCTTGCAGCGCTTTTCCCAATAGATGGCGTTGTAGTCACACATTTAGGTATTTCTATAATAATGCCTAATTAAGTTCTGACGTACATACAAAATTCTAATCAAATCAAATCAAATCAAATCATTTATTTCAATTAGACCATTACAGGCACTTTTGAATGTCAAGAAACAAAATGAATCTACAGTCCCGGTCACAAGGCATAATAACTTGTGAAAGTACTGCAGTTGCCCATTCCAAAGCGTTGATCTCTATGGAGAAGAATGGGCAAGAAACTCCATGGACACTCTTTTAAATTCTAATATTTTTACAAAATAGTATTTACATCATTCGTGTTGAGATTATACAAATATGTGAGAACGATGTAGAAAGACGTGCACAGTAAGAGCGTCCAGAGTAAATAAAAAACAAAATTCAATTTAAATCTAAATAAATTAAAAATGACCGTGGTAGTTAAAAAATGACCAGTCCCAACTGACAGCGCCCGTTCACGAACATGACGTATGGATCAGCCCCATTCAGCTCGACCATTTTGAAGGGAGCTAAATGACCCGACACACCCGCCACCATCAGCGAGACATTTAAGTGAGCATGACACTATTAACCACCAGGGCTTCGTCAAGTCAATGATAATACATAGCACTCACATATGGGCTTAATAATTATACAATACTAGAGAATTGATTCTATACATTCTCACTACACGCGTTGGCAAGCGTAATGACTTGATTTTTAACACGAATACGGACACCAAAATGAATGCCTAGTGCCCATTTTCAAGAAAACGAAGTAATACCTAAATTAATGTGAAACATGTGTTCAACCCCATTTTGCCAAATACGTTTAAGTCCTATGAAATTAGGGTTTCAGCCTGTAGCCACCAATTGGGCACAAATCCATACTCTTTGGTTGCACTGAGAAAATTCCTAATGGAAATCCCCAAAAAAAAAAATCTTGCATATCTTTACCAATTATTTGTGAATGAGTAGACATTTTAGAGTCGATTATAGATTTCTAAACGCTTGTTACCCTTTTGTTTACTTCTTAACTTATTTTACGTTTACTTTATAAAACGTAACATACCTACTCGTATACATAAGTACTAACGCTGTAATAATAACATTGTAAAACCAAATCATTTTAAAAGAGTAACCATGGAGTTTCTTGCCGGTTCTTCTGCATAGGAAACGACCAACCCGAACCGTGCACTTTTTCTTGATGTTTTAAAAGTGCCCTAATCAAAATATTTTATTTCACATAGGGATTGATTTTGGACCTAACGCAACCACTCGCCAAAAATGAGGCTACATAATAAATAGGATAGGATCATATAATTCTACCATACCTCGCAACTATCTCTGCCCGAATCGCCTGCGCAAAATTGATTGTCTTGTATACTTATTCTTCCGTAGAAATTATTGCATTTTCGCCTTGTCACGAAAGGAACACATACCATTCGGAGACGCCGAGACGGTTTCGACTGAAATGGATAGTTCTATTTAACAGTGTAACATTCAACAGAGCTTTTGCCTGTATTATTTTTACCGACATATAAACACACTCCTACTCAAGCACCCACACATACCTACACTCACAATCCAACATCCCTCAAAATACACAACTGCATGCCTGGAACAATTGATCTCCTTATGTTAACGGGCGTTGATAGTTGCGACAGTTTTTACTTTTGCAGCTATCATGGTTTTTTTTTTCAACTTTGTATCTTCATGTTTTTGTGTTCCAAAATAAACCTTTTTTTATTATTTTAGCGTCCATTTCAGACCTCCTGGTCAACACTGAGATGTACTGATATCTGCCCGACAGGGAATCGAATCTAGGTCTCACTTGCGCTCATAAGTCAGGGTTGAAAATAATTGCGAAAAATATTGCTGAACATAAATTCTAATTTAAAATATTTGACCTAATATTCAACTATGCGAAATGTGATCGTTGCTGGCAATTTTTTGAAAGTAGGTTTAGTTGTGGCATGATGTGGTATCTTAGCAAAGTTTCTCATCTTTAAAAAAAAAAAACAATAAGTATTCGTTTTGAAATTCTAGTTCTACGCATGAAAAAATAATATAAGAAAATAGATACTCTTTTCGTTAATCCGAATCCTGTTGTCATGCACAAATCGCCTTCCTTGAGTTCGATGCTGTGACTGGGTGTCAGCATCGGCATAGCTTGTACCCACCGCGTAAAATTTACTGGGAACTCCAACTATAAGTAGTAAAAGGAAAATTTATGAAAGAACGTAACAAAATTTATTTTAAACAGGTTGAATAGAAGTTAAAAAAGCAATAAATTTAACAGGTTCCGGTTCAGGTTGTTCGAAAGAGATACTGCTGCAAAAAAGCCACTTGCAAAATTGTCTTTCATTCATCCCTTTTCAATCTTTTTAGGTCAGCTATAACAATATAACTAAATCTTATTCATGATCAATACTCGTTTAGTCCTGAATGCTGAGTGATAGTACAAATACACTTATAAAATACTTGCTTACTACAATACAAATTACCTTTAACACAGCAAAGTCATGATGTTTATTTCTATTACTGTAATGCCCATGTATAAAAAAACTCGAAATTCCTCTCCAAACTTCAGAATAAAATTGTCTTCGGAGATTTCTTCGATTTGAATACCATAACATATTGGATTGAGCGGTGCCCGCCACCATATTGTAGTAGCTTTTTGCGGCCCTGAATACAAATGTTCATTTATCTCAAGTAATATAAACAATTTGTAAATGACAGCTTTGTTAGCGCGGTGGCAGAGCGTTAGGCTACTGTGCTGCGTATCGCGTTTTCGGTCCCCACACAAAACAAATATTTATATGGTATAGGTACATGTTCCTAGTCTAGCAGTTGGTGTATGTAAATACACCCAAGACTTAGGAGAAATGCTTAGTCTCTCAACTGGTACCACAAAAAAAGAGTTATCAGAAACCGGAATTATCGACAACCAGTCTTACAAGATTATCGTGTTGCTCTGTAACAGGGTCTGTTAGAACGAAACAAATAAGCTGTACTTTCAGTCATATTCTGCTGCATCTGGTTAAACTGAAAACTGACCACAACATATTTAAGTAAAATGCTAGCAGATGAAGAGAAGCAGATGAGGTTAACGATTTCAATAACTTACGTTTTATGGAAACAATGTGCAGCTGACAGGACGAATTCGTGAGTGATTATTGATCCACCACAAACCAAGTTCCAATGATTACTTTTTCTGTCCAATTTTATTATTAAAACCTGAAATAAACTAGACTTTTAGTTCAGACGAACAGTAGTTAGAATACACTGCACTTTACATTGTGGACTTTGTTTCCTCAAGTTTCTCAAAGCGGTGTAGGAAGGAAAATCACCTTTGTTCCCGTTGAGTTACACCATTTTATGTTACACCATTTTGTGTTACACCATTTTGTGTTACACCATTTTGTGTTACACCATTTTGTGTTACACCATTTTGTGTTACACCGTTTTGTGTTACACTGTTACCCATTGGGGAAAAAATACCGATTACTAATTAATATCTACTATATTATCGCAACAAATATATTTTCATATTATTACTTTTTGGAGGTGACTTGAGTAGCACTGTTCTTAAGTAATCTAGATACAAATTATAATTCAAGTATATTTACGAAAATAGTCTGCCTACAGGTAGATATAAATTTAGTTATGATTATGTATCTACAATGATTTATGTACCTATAATTTAAATTTTGTCAGCAACATTTAAATTATATTATAATTATCCTGAACGGTTATATTTATTAAAAAATGATTTTGGATTTCAATGGTTTTTTAAATCTTCTTTTGAACAATATAGGTCTGTTACTCTTTGGGAAATTTTGTTCCCGATATGTAACCCTATTACGTACAGTGTAAATTGATAGGGAAAAATATGTGGTTTTTAGTTAGTGTTACGGTATTTTTTTTTCCTAATGGGTAACAGTGTAACACAAAATGGTTTAACTCAAGGAACAAAGGGATAATCGTATCATCCTATAAAAACGGCTAAATGCGTATCGGACTTGTGCACGACGGGTTCCGTACGTTCCGTCTGATGGCAGACGCGCGGATAGCGGAGTTTTAATAATAAGGTAACGATTTGTCCTTTGGGTACGGAACCCTAAACAGTTCGAAAACTTGGCTTGACACACTCCACCTGCACTGGGCCCACGTAATAAATAACGGCTCTTTCCCCCTCTCTGATTCTAATCAATCAGGCATCTAGGCCGGTATTCCAGTAGTGGCCCGGAAACAAAGGAAAAATAAATATGCTGTCGTTTTATTCTTTCTGAACGGAGTCTTTCCATAAGCATTTGGTTTTTAATTTCACCACATTCAAACTGACTTCTGGGTCTAGCTATTTTGGAGCCACGCAATTTACATTTTTAGTTTTGGAAGTTTTTTTTGCGTTTGGTTAATCGACAAATAACTTCCCCTGCTCTGGGCGGAGCGGGGTTTGGAAATGTTCGATCTGATTTACCAATCAATCAATTAGCTCAATAAAGCTTGCTTAGTTTGTTACTCCTTTCTATCATAAATCGTATTCCTTACCTGGTATGGCACTTCTGTAATATCCGCTATTGTTCCACCAAGTATTCTTCGTGTACAAAAGTGTTTCATAGGAGGATACTGACTATTCGCCGCTAACAACTCCTAAGAAAGATACAAAATTTATTTTCGAAAAAAATGTTTTAAGTTTGTTATGAACTAGCTGAGTCCAGCTTCCCTGCTCCTTATCATCGTATGTTATTAGCCTAACACCATTCATACATTATTGCCTTTCTAATTAAGGTGGTGGTTTCATGCACATCACTTTACTTGTTTATTTAATGGCGTTTATGGAAAAGACACCACGATTTTGCCAATACACGTAGAAATTTAGCCACATCAGTTAGATGGTTTCAAAGTCTGAAACTACCAATCAATGACAACATGATTTTATATACATATAGAGAATAGCGTTATTTACACGAAAATCAATTTCATCTTTTGTTAAAGTTAAATTCAATAGCACCATGTAAACAAATAATATAAAAACAACTTTTTCCTGTAATGATACCATTAATTGTAATTTTATGAACTGACATGATTGTACAATCAATCAAATAAATTCATCACAAAGAGTAGGATACTTCTTATAGGTACCAAAAAATTAGAAAAAGAGGGTTAAGTTTAGTTACAAGAAACCTTTTTACGGACGTAGTGACATCTGTCACCATTTTCCAAAAGGAGCTAAAAAGTCTTCATAAACAAGTCCGCACTAGATGGCTGCTATTTCGAAAAAACAAGACAATCTGGAAATGAGAATGAAACATCAATTATTTAAAGATAAGACGAAGTTTGGTGTAGTGTTGTCAACCTAGTTTTGTCTGGTAAATTTTATTAGATCTATTTTATTAAACATCAATAAAAACATGATTTATAAGACTTTAAAACTGACATGGTCACTAACACTAGTGTGTGAACATGTCAGTTTTAAAGTTATAACCCGTTTTAACTGTTAATAATAATTTATTAACACTTAAAAGGGGATATTTATCATGTTTGTTATTTATTCTGAGTTTACGATATTTCGGCAATATTGCAAACATAATCACGGATGATCTGATGTTATTGCGGGTGGGAGTTTATGAGCAGAAAAAACGATCTACCCCCTTCCATATTCGTTTTTTTTTGCGTTCGGTACCGCTAAAACCGTCACTCGCAACTCGATTTTGTTCTCAAGGCTCAATTGGATTTTACCTATGTAGTAGCTATTTAGTAATCTGTGATTTTACTCTCGACACACAAATATTAAAGTATCGCGATATTTTTTCCTTACTTTTTGGGTTTTTATACAATAAATGACAAACATGGTAATTATCCCGTTTTATTTAGTGTCGCAAGTAATCGACCCTAATCGCAATTATATAGCTACATTATAATACCTATACGCACTATACGTTGTTACTAATAATATTATCTAATATATAAAATTCTCGTGTCACAGTTTTCGTTCCCATACTCCTCCGAAACGGCTAGACCGATTTAAACGAAATTTTGTGTAGGTACATATCGGCTAGGTCTGAGAATCGGCCAAAATCTATTTTTCATACCCCTAAGTGAGCAGCGGGTGAAACCGCTGGGCACAGCTAGCTAGTCTAATATATAAAATTCTCGTGTCACAGTTTTCGTTCCCATACTCCTCCGAAACGGGTAGACCGATTTAAACGAAATTTTGTGTACATGTTGGGTAGGTTTGAGAATTGGCTAACATCTATTTTTCATACCCCTAAACCTCAGCGGGTGAAACAGCTGGGCACAGCTAGTATCTTATATAATAAATACGTAATTATGGGGCCCAAGTAGTACAAAATGTTGCTAGAAAATGATAATAGATGTCGCCATTATTCAATATTGGTTTCAAATTATTCTGAAGAGACTGCCTTCTCATCCAGAGATTGGAGGAGAAAACTTATACCAGAAAGAGTCATTCATCAATTTCTAATTTGAAGCATCTGAAAATGTTCAGAAATGCCGCCAATAAGTTTAAAAAAAAAAACCTGTTTAGAAAGTTTCTGAATTCTATCTTAGCCTTTTTACCAAAGAGATTAAAAAATCTCATTAATTTTTGAATATATTTTTACAACTGCTATCAATTTTAAAACAAATATCACTTATCATAAGTGTCAGTGTCAGTAACTGTCTTGTCAGTGTTTTATTTGGTGAATCATAATATTATTGATCATATTTGTAAAAAATATGAGTTACGATTAAAAGCATCTACATTTTTTCCATAGATCTACCTATAATGTCTGCAATTATCCAGTGCCTTTACCAAGAAAATTCTGTGGAAAGTTATACAGAACTAATCTTTCAATGCATTTAATTAGTGTCTAAAATAAATGATGAAATGAGTGCATCTTTCAAGAGAATAGCAACTATTTACATAATTATCAGCTTATTATTACCGGCGCATAGAGGTCGAAAATTACCTGATTTGCTGAAAAACGTAACAAAGCTTGTTCAAGGAGGGGAAGTCGCGGCACTTGGCGAACTGCCATATCAGGTTATACACGTTATTTTTAGGGTTCCTTGTTTCTAAAGCAAAAATACGGAGCCCTTATAGGATCACTGTGTTGTTTGTCTAATATCTGTCTGTCAAGCAAGACCCTTTATCTCGGGTACAAATTCCATTTTTTGTGAAAACGACTTATTTATTTCAGCAAAAGGTCTATTTTGCTTAAACGGAGTAGTATCGCTTCTGTAACCTTAGTTTTAACCCCCAAACCATAGATATCGGAGCAAAATTTTATTCTACATTTTTCTAAAAGAACGAACTAATTTGTTGTTCTTCCAAAGATAGCCTTCAAACAAAAACATGACAAGGATCCAAAGGTATATTACACGTACTGTGGAGGTGCAATCATCGGTAAAGCTAAAATATTGTCCGCTGCGCATTGTTTTGTTGGCCAAAAGTGGAAAATATGCGTTGGGTAAATTCATCATATATAATTATTGTTATTCTAGAACTCTAGGCTAAACAATAGCAGCCGATTGGGTCGATCATTAGGTTAAGCCGCGCTTGCCTAGGTTTGTCTGTGGATGGATGACCACCCGTTACATACCGAGTTTCCTCCGTGCCTCGAGAAGCACGTTAAGCCGTTGGTTCCGGCTGTCATTTGTAGATCTTTGACAGTCGTTACAGGTAGTCAGTGTTCCGAAAGTCGGACAACCAGTATTAACAAGGGGTATCGTATTACCCAGTACTAACTGGGCTGTGGAGGTCAGATAGGCAGTCGCTCCATGTAAAATACTGATATTCAGCTGCATCCCGTTAGACTGGAAGCCGACCCCAACATATTTGATCAGATGATTATTCTAGAACTCGCGGCCGTATCTTCAAGCGTAACGTGGCAGCCCTCAGGCTAGATAAAGCTTAGATCTCCTTAAGGTGGCTGGTAGCTGGAAGAGAGTGAATTTGACTTATGAAGAGCTTAGTAGCATTGCAATGGAAGAAGCCTGTGTCCAATAATAACCTGCTATATGATTATTCTAAAGCTTTATAGGATACTACACCCACGATACAAGATTAATTCCTTGTGTAGGGCAATGTTTCTTTTTTAAGTTTTCGGCATATTCACACTCAGCACAGCTCTGAAAGCTCATTCTACTTTTTTGCCTTTAAGGCTTATTTCTCGGAATTGGAAACTTAATGTTTTTAAATAAATTTTCTCATACAAAACTGATTTGTGTTGAAACCAATTATTGATTAATATAGGCTGTATGTATGGCCGCCATATTTTAAATTAAATCAAATGGTGAAAGTTAAACAATCCACCCTTGAAATAAACAAATACCAACCTCTTTAAACTTGCTATTTCGTAACATATTGACCAGAATTCACAAAATAATATTTTGCTGTTTAGACTTTCCGAAGCCCTTTTTTTATTTTCAGATATAAATCGTATGCGAAAAGTTTAGAAGGAATATATGCAGTTGCAGGAACTGTAAGGAATCTCGGTTATTTTGAAGCAGAAAACCAAGCCCAATGGAGAAGGTTGCAGGACGTGGCTTATCACACAGACTACGATTACCCTAAACATGACATAGCTATATTGGTAAGAAACATTTTAGGTATATAGTTTCTTGATAAACGAAGCATAAGGAAAACCAGCGTAAAATGATCGCACAAGTAGGATACTGGTTGTGCGTTGCTCGAAAGAGATACCGCGGCCCCGGAACATAAAGGGCAATAGAAGGAACATGGGTGTGTTTTAGTCAGTACAAGTCTGACACTCCCCCCCCCCCCCGCCCCGCCCAGAGCGGGGGAATTATTTCATGATTTCCCATGTTGAAAACAAAAAAAGGGGACTCTCTACGAACAATAAAGGACGTTCCCAAAATAATCATTTTATTGGCAAATTTATATTTTGAAACTATTTTCTACTAGCTTTCGCCCGCGGCTTCGCCCGCGTTAAATTTGGGGTAATACAGTTCACCTTGCGCCTTATTGATTTGTAATAGCAACGCTAAGTTTTCCCTTTTCTTCCCTCTTTCTCCCTTACATCCCACTTTTTTCAAAAAAATATGCCTATGTCCGTCTCCTGGTTCCCAACTATCTATGTACCAAAATTCATCACAATCGGTTAAGCTATTAAAGCGTGAAGAGGTAACAAACAAACAAACAAACTCACTTTCGCTTTTATAATATTAGTAAGGATTGATTGTGGTCGCAAGCGTTACTAGTGACCCAAGATCAGGTCTAAAACGCTTATTACACCACCCGATATGAAGGGCCCTGCATCCAGGGTGGGCGTGTACCCTAGTTAGTGCGGCGCTTATTACACTTCTCTGCGAATTGGGCCCTAACTCACTTTATACGCGAATGTCTAGAGAGATAAACGTATTGTCGCATTTTACATTATGCCGTCGGTCGTCAGTATCGAAACTTCAAAAAATTGCTGTAGCAGTGACAACCGTGCTCGCAACAACAAATATTAAAAAAAGAAAGAAGAGAAAGATCTGGGTGAAAGAGTATTTGCGGTTACGTGAAAAGCTTTCAACCTGCACTATTCAAAAGGATTTCGGTTGACTTCGTAAATCATCCAAATAATATTCCCATATGCTACGCACTAGTCGCGTGGCAACTGAGCTCCCTAACCGCCCTAAACGTTATTACATTACCCAATCTGCAGGGCGCTTAGGGAGCTAGGCAGATCGGGATGACCCGATCGCCCTAAATCGGGACACTAACTCCCTAAGTCTTATTACACCACTCTTAGTTAGGGTTAGGGTCCCTCGAAATTGGGTGGTCTAATAAGGCCTAAATTCCCAGGTCGATCAAAATGTTTTTTTTTTTCTTGGGAATTTTTCGTATCAGCCACGGAATCTGGATTTGTGGCCAGTTGTTGGCAATAATGCAACCTCCTTTTAAGTAGGACTTTACTACTAAGTAGGTTTAATATTAGACCTTTAAATAACCCTTCGGGGATTACAAGCATGATATTATTTTCTATTACATAGTTTGTGGAGAAACCATTTAAATACAATGATTACGTGAAACCCATAAGGATGGCACAATCGTATGTGGATTATGAAGGTCTTTGCTTGGTTTCGGGATACGGTGAGGTTTCATACACGGTGAGTTGTTGTTGTTGCTGTAGTTGTAGTAGTAGTCGTTCTTGTTGTTGTTGTTGTTTGTGACGTGCAACGCCATCTTGTGGTTGGGGGCAGCAATCCATCGGCGCGCGGCGAGCAAACTGCAGCAGCGATGCAAAATCAACTAATCATGGCGCGCAAGGTACTCAGCGTGCGCCGACGCGGAGCCGACCAATCTCTTGTGCCGACGGAGCAACGCGCCTATTTATCGTACTTTGTTCTTGCAACTGTTCATTCTCTCCTTCAAAAAAATCATTTTCTGTCTTTTTTTAAAACACGTTGCGAAATTCCTAGTGTGGGGATTCTCCTGTATCGTTCGTGCGTTTACAAACATTTAAACTCACATACACAAACAGCCAGACCCGAAACAACTACCCTGTAGGTTAAACAAATATTTGTTCCAGGCCGAGACCGAACCCGCGACACGCAGCGCATCAGTCGATCGCTCAGCCACTGCCAACCGTGCCGTCAAAACATCATTAAATCATTAGCTCGCACCTGACATGCATGAATTTTAACACGAAAAACTACAACGCAACAGTTGTCGTTGTTGTTGTAAATGAAATTAGACGCTTCAGTTTTGTTAACTTTTGTCTTCACTCAGCATCTTTCATTGGAAATAACACAAAATAAAACAGATTTGAACGTGACAATAACCGATACCTTATAAATACTCAAGTAACAAGTCTAATATATTAATTTAAGCTGAACTAATTATTGATTATTAGGTTTTGAGGGACAAGTAGCGTCTTGTCAAAACTAGGAGTGTATTTTGCGTTTATTTTCGTTGGATCCCACTTTAATATTTTTGGCGTTGGATCCCACAAAACATTATTATTTCCGTTGAATCCCAAATTTGAAAAATACTAAAAAAATACGTTTTATTGCCATTGAATCCCAAAAACTATTTCCGTTGGATCCCAGATGTTTAAAAACATCTCAATGCGGGTACATCCAACAACAAAATCACAATAATATTTTAAGGCGAAATTTTGTATGTATGTTTGTTATTCCAACACGCTCAAACTTCTAGACTGATTTGGATGAAATTTGGGTATGTATATAGGATAGAATAACGGGTGCCTGCCGTTTTTCCGAAAAGATTTTGACAAAATTCCATTACTCAAACAAATTGTAGGAACCGGGAACTAGGTTAGGTCAGGTTAAAACTGTGACCTCCTAAGCACGAGCCGAGCGAGCGGAGCGAGCGGTGCCGCGGTAGCGGCCGGCGATTGCCACAAACGACCTGCATTTATAGAAAAAAATTACATCACAAATAAACTTGATTATTTTTAACTCATGCCAGTCTAGTACTATTTGGAGTACATCATTTGTCTTATTTATTCCCCAGTGGCAACAATCCTTAAAAAATCCAAAATAGACACACGGTGTTTTTGAAATATTTAATAAAAGTAAATCACTTTTCTTCTGAAATGTACACATGTTGTCATAAAATGGGATTCAATGGTAATATCAAATGGGTAATACCTAAAAAATGGGATCAAAAACTGGGATCCAACGAAAATAAATTGTATTTGGTTTGTGTGTTTTTTTAATGGGAAATGAGGAAGAAAAAGGGAAGAAAATGGAAAACTTAGCTTTGCTATTGCAATCAATAAGGCGCAAGGGCAAAACTACAGGTAGCACAGGTGCCTGCAAATCAGGAAAGGGCATCTGTATTACCCCGAATTTAACGTGAACGAAGCCGCGGGCAAAAGCTAGTTGGTTTATGAATCTGCAATACATTTTTACCTCACACAAATAGATATAAACCACAATTCGTGCTCTCAGGATTCGTCTAAAATCCCTCTATTTACTAGGAGTTAACTCACGGCTCGTGACATAAGACATAAAATCACTAAGTTATAAAACAATTTTATTGCCTAGTGCATAATCTTCTTCTATTTCATATCAGCTGCTCGCAAATGCTAAAAACAATATGTCATGTAAACTTGTTTCAGAAATCATCTGACAGCTTATTAAAAGCATATCTGTTTGCTTTTCCGTATAAAGTCTGCTCTCGTCGTAACACAGAGAGAGATATGCTTCATATGATCTGCACATCAGTAGAAGTAGCTGACATTGGAAGGGTAAGAATATTACATGAAATCCTTATCCTAACTAATATTATAAAAGCAAAAGTGAGTTTGTTTGTTACGTCTTCACGCCTAAATGGCTTAACCGATTTTGATTAATTTTGGTACAGATAATTGAGACCCTGGAGACGAATATAGGCTATTTTTTTTAAAGATTAAGATATGAGGGAGAAGGAGTTAAGAAAAGGGAAAACTTAGCATTGCTATCACAAAAATAAAGCCGCAAGGGCAAAAACTACAGGCAGCAGGTATCTGGAAATCAGGAAAGGTGAACACTGAATTTAACGCGAGCGAAGCCGCGGGCAAAAGCTAATATTATGACTATTTTGAACCTAGATATTGCTGTAGCTCCTCCCCGTTTAGTCTGCAGATCCCAATAATTTACGGTTGTAACTAGTGCCATGAACGCGAGATTACTGGAATTTTGGCAACATTTTATTACGAAATTAATATACTATAAAACATCACGCTACGACACATAGGAGCTGAGTTAGCGTGTGAAACAGCTGGGCACAGCTAATAAATATGAAATGCGACAAACACATCCTGTTTATTTTTATCTATCTTTTACGTTTTATAGGGTGACTCTGGTGGGCCATTAGTCTATTCACAGAACTATGAAAATAAAAAGATTTCCAGAACTTTAATTGGTATTGCATGCGGAAGCTACGATGGGAGCAATTCACTCTTCGTAAGGGTGTCAGCATATCAAGATTTTATAGCAAGAAACCGCTGCAAAAAAGACACGAGTTTTGTTTATTTTGTTGTACACACCTTTATTGTATTACATATTTATACTATTATGTAGTTTTGATTTACTTGATTTTTTTAGTAGCTGCTGTTTGAAAGTGCTAAAACAGTTTAGTATGTTCGAAGTCTGAAAGTGAAAGTAAATAAGCTAAAGATAAGTAAAATAAATAGGCTAAATTAAATCAGTCGACACATACATCGGAACGAGTAACAAGCGTTATTTATAATTTATTCAACACTCTCACCTCAAAATTGGTGACCACGCAAGAATAACACGAAAAATAGCAAGATCCCTCAAGAAAAATACGAATAATTTCAAGATCCCACAAAAAGAATACCAAGATCCCGAAAAAGAAGAACCATCATGTCAAAGCATCCGAAAGAATTCAGCGAAGCGCACGAGTGAGTTTCATCCTAATACAATTTCTTTTGGTTTAACCACTCTGCACGACAGGATTTTGACATATGACACATCAGCTGAATCGGTGGGGTGACACGAATTGTCATGAAATTCAAGATTTTTCATCAATTTACAGCATTTAATTTTGTTATTGAAAATAAATCACAGTGGCAGTTTCATACGATAAGTTGGAGGTTTATATTTCCAAAAACTTCATAAAACGGCGTCAATCTATTGCAAAATGTGTGTAAAATACATATTACTACACCCTTCCAAAAATTAGGTACTTTAAAACGCTGGATATAATTACATACATACAAGATAACCATTTGATAATAAAATCGGAAATCTAAAATAAAAACAGTGACATTCCATCTGCATTCTTATTTTTGCCATTTTACATATAAATTAATAAAAAACACGATAGAAATCTCGATAAAAAATACTACAAAATGTTTTGCAATATGACATTTCTTAGTGCTGACCGTAAAACTAAGTTTCATCATTCCCATTCAAAAGTTGCTTTCAACCTAATGGATAATTTATAATCGTATCGTCGTTTCATTCGTTGAAATTACTATGCCAGCTATCTACATTTAGACTACTTTGTTCGTCAAAATCAATTTACACCTTTTTCAAAAACTATCCGATGTAATAATAAGGTTATTGCGTTCTCAATATATAAATAAACTGTGCGATAGAAAATATGGAAACGCTCTTGTTGTAAATAGGTTTATCCTCCATACGTCTAGGCATAGATTTTATAAGTAATGTCGTATGCTACGTCATAGCTACATTCTGTTTCTGTCATTAGAAGAAAAATGTCCTTTCAGTTTTAACATATTTTTACTCAATATAAATCTGCGCATATATCTCTTAACTCCCTTTCGTTTTATTTCCAACAGGTTATGGGCCCAGACCATAGCTTAGTTGACGCTAAATTTGTAGGGAGTGAGTAGAAATTATTTCTTCTCAAGATGCAGAAGAGTGAAACGGTCACCTTACAAAAGTTGATGGGCCAATCCAATTATGGAACATGGTCGTTTGCAATTCAAATGTTTCTGATAGACCATGATTTATGGGACTGTGTTGAAGAAACATTTTTAGCAGACACAGAAGCTGAAAAAAGGCGAGATGCTAAGGCGCGTGCTAAAATATGCCTATTAGTTGCGGAAAACGTGTACCCTCTTATAACTAATGCTAAAACGGCACGTGAAACATGGCTAGCTTTGCAGAAGGCATATGCCGATGCTGGTTTGATGAGAAGGCTGTCCCTTTTGAGAAAGATGTTCAGTTTGAAACTCTCATGTTTTCGAAATATGGAAGCATATGTCACTGAAGTACAGGCAACGCAACAAGCCTTGCATAGCATCGGTGCAGCTCTAGACGACGAATTTGTGGGGATCATCATGTTGGCAGGTTTGACAGATTCATATAATCCATTAGTGATGGCAATCGAGCATTCTGGTGTGAAAATAACAACGGAGTCGGTTATATCAGCACTACTAAAGGAGGGTCAACGTCAGCAATCCTGCAATAGTCAAAAGGATGATGATTCGGCATTGGTGACTGATACTGCCGCAAGCAGCAGTGGCGGAGAGAAAAGAAGAGAAATTATTTGCCATTCTTGTAAGAAAAAAGGGCACTACAAGTGGCAATGCAAACAGTTTAAGGTCAAGCGGCAAGATAAAAACTCGAACACAAATATGGTAGCGTGTAATAATGTTAAATCAGACTTTTTAACTTTTTTGTCTGCTTCAGACAGTAGTGGTAGTTGGGTTATCGATTCTGGTGCTACGTCCCACATGACGCCTAATCGTACACTTTTGGAATCAACTAAATCGTGTTCTAAAATAATTACATGCGCGAATAATCAAAAGATAGTTTCGATTTCTGAAGGTAATGCCAAACTGAGCGTGCATCATGAGGGTCGTAAGTTGGGAATACAATTAAACGATACCTTAGTCATTCCTGAATTAATAACCAATTTGATGTCTGTAAGTAAGCTTGTTGATCAAGGAAAAGTTTGCGTTTTTGATAAACATTATTGTAAAATTTTCGATTCTAATGTATTTGTAGATGGAAAACCTTTATTCTGTGCACCACGTAAAAACGGTCTTTATGTTGTAAATCCGTATAGTGATGGGGCGACGGTCTTTTCAGAAGGTAAGAGTTCAGAAAATTTTGAACTGTGGCACCGTAGATTGGGCCACTTATCTGCTCCTCAAATGGAGATTTTGAGAAAGATTGTCATGGGCCTACACTATGATAAGAGGGTTGAGAATAATCCTTGTGTTCCTTGCAGTCAAGGCAAACAGTGTGTGCAGAAATTTCCTAGAAAGAAAAAAGGTTTCAGAGCTTCTAATGTACTGGAATTAGTTCATACTGATGTAGCTGGTCCTGTCAATGTGGAGACTTTCGGAGGAAATAGATATTTTCTATTATTTATTGATGATTTCAGCCGAAAAATTTTTGGATTTATTTTGAAATCAAAGGATGAAGTGCTACAGAAGTTTAAAGAGTTTCAGGTTTTAGTAGAAAACCAGACTGGTAGGAAGCTTAAGCGGCTGAGGAGTGACAATGGGACAGAGTATACTAATAAAGCTTTTCAGGCCCATTTAGCAAAGTGTGGAATAGTGCATCAGAGAAGCGTCTCTTACACACCACAGCAGAACGGTGTAGCGGAGAGGAGTATTCGCACAATTACTGAGATGGCTAGATGTATGCTTCACGACAGTAATTTAAATAAGAAATTTTGGGGCGAAGCAGTTGCTACTGCTATTTATTTAAAGAATCGATCGCCGACTATGGCTCTTGTGGGTAAGGTTCCCGAAGAAGTTTGGACAAACCGTCGTGTGGATGTGTCAAACTTGAGAGTATTTGGTTCCACAGCACAGGTACTTATAAAGGATGGTAGTCGAAAGAAGTTCGACTCAAAGACCTGTGAACTAGTCTTCGTTGGTTATAGCGAAGTCACAAAAGGGTACAGGTTTATCGACTTGAAGAATCCGCGTAGAATAATAACTGCACGTGATGCCGTTTTTAATGAGAGGTTCAAAACAATCAAACAGAAAGATGAATCCCTCGGCAGTAAGCATTATAATGTGACTTCAAGGATAAACTCAGTTGAGGTAAAGATTCCTTTGAGTGACATGTTGGAACCTGACGAGGAGACTTCAAGGGCTGACGCTCATAGTGAAGTTCTACCGTGCCGGAGTAGCTTAGAAGAGTCAGGGACGACAACGTCGGTAGAAAATGTTACAGAAGAAGAGTTTCTTGACTCCATAGATACAGAGGTTCGAAATCCAATAAGTTGTGAGAACCCTGAATCACTAGAGGAAAACCAGCCTGTTGTTAGGCGCTACCCTCTCAGGAATCGAAAAACTAAAAGAGATGAGGACATGGTATATAATTACCATATACAGAATGATCCGAACCCATGCTCGGTTAAGGAAGCGATGGACCGTTCTGATAGGGATTTATGGATAAAAGCCATGAAAGAAGAATATGACTCCCTGATGGAAAATAAAACCTGGGAATTAGTTAATCGTCCAAGAGACATTAACGTTGTGAAATGCAAATGGGTATTCAAATTAAAAATTGGTGCTGATGACATAGTCCAACGGCACAAAGCCCGACTCGTGGCGAAGGGTTATTCACAAAAGTTTGGAGAGGACTACACAGAAACATTTGCTCCAGTTGTCAAATTATCTTCGATTCGTTTACTACTAGGTTTATCTGCAGAAATGAATTTAAAGGTGCACCATATAGACATTACAACAGCATTCCTTCATGGTGATTTGGAGGAAGACCTGTACATGGAGCAACCTGAGACTTTTGTCACGAAGATAAACCAGGGCAAAGTATGTAAACTGAAAAAGGCAATATATGGCTTAAAACAAGCTGCACGTTGCTGGAACGTGAAAGTACATGATCATATTATTAGAAGTGGATTTTCTAGGTCAGAATATGACCCTTGTGTTTATTTGAAAAAAGGGAAAGACTCAATTCTTGCCATTGCATTGTACGTCGATGATTTTTATATTTTCGGAAATGTATTGAAGGATATTGAGGACACCAAAAAGGCAATGGCAAAGGCCTTCAAGATAAAAGATTTAGGAGAGGCAAAAGATTGTTTGGGAATCAATATTTCTCGGATTAAAGGAGAGATTCACCTTTCTCAGGCCAATTTTGTGAAGAAGATCCTAGATAAGTATGGAATGCTATATTGCAAACCTGTAGTCACTCCAATTGAGCCAAACCTACGGCTTGCAAAGGGGGAGAAGACTGAGGATCTTCGTTACCAAGAAATAATGGGTTCGCTAATGTATTTGTCTTGTGGTACAAGACCGGATATAACATTCGCCGTTAGTTATTTGAGCCAGTTTAACTCGTGTTGGTCAAATGAGCACATGGTGGCACTAAAAAGGGTACTAAGATACTTAAAAGGTACCATTGATTACCAATTAGTTTATAAAAGGACTGGCAAACCGTTAATTGCTTATGCCGATTGGGGGAAAAACGCGGATGGGCATTCTTTTACTGGTTATGTTCTTGTTTTTGGTGGTGCTGCAGTATCATGGCAAGCACACAAACAGCTATGTGTTGCGCTGAGTACAGCTGAAGCAGAGTATATAGCTATTTGTGAGGCTTCCAAAGAAGTAGTATGTGTAAAGGGTCTTTGTGAGGAACTAACAGGGAATTTTGTTACTGTTGATATGTTTAGTGATAGCCAAAGTGCCAATAAGATGGTCTATAACCCTATTAGTAAAAGGTCTAAACATATTAATATTAAATACCACTATGTTAAGGAATTAGCTGAATCCAAAGTGGTTTGCATCAAATATTGTGAAACTAGCTCTATGCCAGCTGATGCCCTAACTAAAGGTTTGGGCAGTGTTAAATTTAAGTTTTGTTTGCAACGTATGGGGATTCAGTGGGCGTGTTGTAAATAGGTTTATCCTCCATACGTCTAGGCATAGATTTTATAAGTAATGTCGTATGCTACGTCATAGCTACATTCTGTTTCTGTCATTAGAAGAAAAATGTCCTTTCAGTTTTAACATATTTTTACTCAATATAAATCTGCGCATATATCTCTTAACTCCCTTTCGTTTTATTTCCAACAGCTCTAATGAAAAAGAGCTTTTTTGGAATGGTTTCAAAAAATTACAACAAATTAAAAACCGTATAGTTAAAAATGCCGTTATTAAAGTTTAAGAAAAGTCTGCTCGCTACGTGCTTATTTTAGTTTTTTTTTTTTAAGTTTTGCGCAGATAATATCTTGCGGGCACTCTATTTACAAATTTCAACTGTTATGTCAGTTTACGGAATGCTAATGGCATGGAAATCACGGAATATTTTTATTCCGCTAAGTCTTAAATTTCTTGTATTCATTTGATGTTTTTAAAGTGTTTGTTATCATGCATTATTTTATATTCAGAATTATGTCTTTCCAATGCAAGTATCACATGAATACCAAATTCATAAAATCATACAGATCTCTAAAATGATTTCACATTATTGTTGTCTAACCAAATATGTTATCTCTGTAGGTAATCCCCCCATTGCTGAGAAAAGACCATCCTGCACAAATACTTAATAATATAAGTTATGTAAAGCATCCAGAATATCAAAAGTGGATTTCTCGTGTTATGAACGGCTGGGAAGGAGTTTTAGGGGAGGTTCCTTATCAGGTACAGACAGTTTTTTACTTATGATCATTACTTATTTATACATGTTATTAAATGACAAATATTTTCAAATGTATATTCCTGAAAACCATCGAAGAATACTAACGGAATTCGGACCTGGATAATTTTCGAGAATATAGAAGAGCCACTGAAGAGAGAAGGTACAATAGCCATCAAAGACGAACCCCTTCCGTCCTCCATTTGTTGACTTTCCATATTGAATCGTGAACGAGCGATGCGATGCGTTGTAGGTATCTACGTTGCGACGCCTAAGTGGTCATATAAATTAAAGAATCGGAACATGTCGGCTTCGGACAACGGGGTAGAGTGATGAAATGAGGAGGAATGCTGCCGTGCGTCTTCAGAGTGTCAACGCAGCACAGTGTGTGTGTGTGACCACTGTGGCATAAGCCTCCTTTAACTTTCCCCACACATTGTAATAAGTTTGAGCCTGCGACTTTATCCACGTCATTTTTTCAGCGGTCGACCTTGAGGGCGTTCTGCTCCCCGCGGTTCCCATTCCAATTCCAAGAAATAAGTTTGCACAACAACTAATTTCGAGGCACGTGGTCACTTTTATTTGAGGTGCGCTTACCGTTTTGTCTTGAAGAAGTGACTCCAATTAAACAACCAGAACAATAAAAAAGACTTAACATCTTTTCTCATAACTAACCTACAATCGTCGCCGCTCACAATTCCCGTTGCCAATGTAAATACCGTTGTAAATGACCTACTGTGTTGCACTTTGTAAATTTGTACTTAGCGAACCGACATTGAGACGACTAAGGCCCGGCGCCCATTATCGGCATTGGCAAGGAACAGGATTCTTCGGCATCCTACATGCAAGCGCACACTGTCGGAAACTATGCTTTGGCATGCTGCAACGTTCTTAGGAATGACGAGACGTCCTTAAGCAAGCTATCCCCGAGTGTTGCCCCGGCGCAGGCGGCGTACTGAAGAATGCCGAAGCATCCCGAAGCATTCTCAAGGCTGCCGATACAGCAGCCTCAAGCATACCGAATCGGTGTTTTTGTTATTACGACCATATATAATGGAAATTTCTACTTTATTGCCATTGTGTTAATGTATTTTGCCATTTGCCACCTAAAATCCTCAGTCGTGCCGATGCCGATGACCTTACGACGACCGATATTATCAGAATCAGACTTAGCACGACCGCACACCGAACACTTTTATACCGACCAACGGCGAAACTGAAACAACAGACATTGCACTATCAAAAACAAATCAGATACATCGACGTTGTTTTCGACAAACACATGAAGATGAACCAGCATACCGAAAAGGAAGTAAAAAAACTGAAGCAAGTTAAAGCTGCCTTCGGTTCAATAATAGAATACAATGCGAAGACAGAACTAATTACGAAACTGACCATCATTCAGGCCTGCATTTTACCGCTGATGGACTATGGAGTGGTGCAACTACTCTCAAGGAATACGAACCTTAGCAAAATGGAACACCAATATAGACTGGCACTGAAAAACGCCGCACAACTACCAAGACGAACACCCACAGAAGTTATCTGGAAGATGGCTGACATATAAGCCTGGAACCTTCGCGCCAAGGACCTTTATAGTAGAATGTTGGAAAACGTTGCAAAACTAGAAATAAAAGATCTAGAATCTCCTGGAGCATACGGCGAATTCAACCTCCTCAGGGTTAATCACAGAATAGGTGACATATTGTATGACCCTAATAAAAAACCGGCCAAGTGCGAGTCGGACTCGCGCACCGAGGGTTCCGTACAAACCTGCAAGGTTTACAAAGTTCGTTCATTACGACAATCGAGTCATAACTATGGTATTTTTATTGCAAAATGAAATTCATAACATTACAATGGGGAAAGATGGAGGAGCATAAATTTAAGACAAAGATCTCTTTATCGTTTAAGTAATCCTTTATTTTATATTAACACATATCATTTATCTATAATATAACTAAAACACTTATACTAGCCTTGCAGCAGACTTGCGAAAGTTCTTTTATTAAAGTTATTTATTTACTAAGTTTTTTAGTCACTATTTAGAAATCTGGTTCAAAAATATTAATTAAGTATTAAATTTGAACCAGACCTGTAAATGGTGACTGAAAAAGTTATGAATAGTACCACATTGAACATTGAAGTTCGAAAAAACGTTATCAATAGTTGTACAACTTCGTGTAGTGCTACTGTTTATTAACGGAAACATGTTTATGGATGAAAAATATGTGGAAATTCCATTTTGGGGATTCATTCTAAAATCTATATTGAAGTCTCCCACAACAATCAGACGAGAAGATGAACTGTACATATTGAGGTTGCTGCCGAATATTGTTGTATTTATACATTCTATTGCAACATTAATTTGACATTGTGGTGACCAGTATAATAACTCGCGGTCATTGCTGTAACTACAATTATGTTTACAATCACAATTTTTTTGGTGGTATAACTACTTAAAATTTTAAGCTTTTCTGAATTTTTCTGTTACCTGTGCTGTAAACTATTGCTTCTTACCAAATTTCGAGATTTTATGTCAACGGGAAGTGGTCTTTAGGTTTTAATTCCCTTGCGTGTAGTTGCGAGTTTCAAAATATGCGGTATCAATGGTTGTACTTTTGCGTTTTGCGTTTTTGCGTTGACTTAGAATTTTTTTTTTTCACGGGTAAAGGCAATTAGATCTAAGTATTTGATATGAATTTCAACTTGATAGCTCTACGCGTTCATGAGGAAAAAAGTAATAAGTTTATATTTATTAAATAAAAAATAAATATATATTTTGTAATGTAACTAAAAATTTAAGGTATTCGGAATGTTTCCTTTATGTGTGCTATAAAACGTTGCTTCATGCCAAATTTCAAGATTCTAGGTCGACTGGAAGTACCCTTTAGGTTTTGATTCCCTTGCGAGTACTTGCGAGTTTCAAAATATGCAACTTAAATTGCTGTTTCTTTTGATTGCGTTGACATAGAAGTTTGATTTTGTTACAGCTTAAAGGTATTATAGACCTGAGTATTTGGTATGAATTTCAATTTAATACCTTTACGCGTTTATGAGGAAATGGGTAGTAAGTTTAAAATTATTAAAAAAAATATATATTATGTGATGTAACTAAAAATTTATGGTTTTCGTATTTTTTCCTATATCTATGCTATAAGACGTTGCTTCGTACCAAATTTCAAGATTCTGAGTTCACGGGAAGCACCCTGTAGGTTTTGATTCCCTTGCAAGTGTCGAAAATTTGCGGCATAAACGGCTGTATCTTTTGATTGCGTTGGCTTAGAAGTTTGATTTTTTCACAGCTTCAAGGGACAGTAGACCTGAGTAATTGATATAAATTTCAGCTTCATACCTCCACGCGTTCCTGAGAAAAAGGGTCTTGACAGACGGACGGACGGACGGACAGACGGACAACAAAGTGATCCTATAAGAGTTCCGTTTTTTCCTTTTGAGGTACGGAACCCTAAAAAGGATACAAATGGTGGCTTACTAACAAAATAAAGGCTCCGCGTCCCCTTAAATTAAAATAAAATGATAATAATCCTTAAGTACATAAATAAAACAAGTAATCTGGCTGTATAATAATATTCCCACATATTGCGAATAAATAAAATACAGCAAACATAGATCCCATAGGACGATATGTCAGCTGGCTCATCTCTGCACGGCCGACTAGCCACAGAGACTTTTTGTACACAAAAGTCGGCAAATAAATGTTATCTGATTCTGATTGGCACTACGTCTTTTCGCAATCTTAAACACCTGCACTTGATATGCTGATGTAGAAGCAGACGCGGCAGCACCCACGCGCGCTCATCTTACGCTTTATGCTATCTCCACCGCCTTCGCCAAGGTTAAGTAATGTCTTCAAGTCCCGCGCAAATCCCGTTCAGGACCCGCTACCATCCCTATCACGAATCAATCACGCAACGCCTCTTCAACATTGCTAAAACCGCAATGCACCGTCACGCAGCCATTGCGTGTATGCTTCACCCGGCTGCTGCAAAGCGGCGTAAAAGTTGTTCTGCTCGATAAACCCGCAACGTTTTGGAGTGGTACCTCTTATACATCTTTTGGCAGGGCTAAGTTTACTGCCAACTTGTAAGTACTATCATTGAGTGCGCTGAGTTACTACTCAAGAAAAGAAAGTGATGCTATTTGCGATGAACAACTGTGTAATACGACCTTTATATGTCTTTCAATCGCTGACACCATGATCGAAAGTCGGTAGATTGCCACAAACTGACTGTGCCGTTTCTCTCAAGGATTTTTAATTTGTATGATTGTGGGTAAACTCGTTACCACTATTATGTAGGCACGTAGGGACACAAGTGAAACAACTGACAGCTAAAAGCACACTGCTTTATTCGTAGGTCAGGGCAGCGCAGGAGCGCAGCCCACATATGTAATAAGCCGCCCTTAATATATAACAAATTTAATACTTAAGTATGCTTTTAAATTACAGGTTGCGCTAAAGATTATGATAAGTCGCAGGAAAAAACTATATATGACATTTTGTGGTGCAACTATCATAAGTCCAAGAAAGCTGATAAGTGCTGCTCACTGTTTTGAAGAAAAAGGATGGTCCTGCAATAAAATATTTCGTCCAGGGTAAGAATGCTGAACTATGAACATTTTCCTTTATGTAATAATATATTTATACATTGAGTATTGCCATATTTACTATAACCTACTTTTTCTCACAAGCACAGCAGCGCTCAATGCTTACACAAAGCTCTGCTTATAAATGGATGTCTTACAAAAACAAGGTTGTCTTCATTGCATGTTTCTCAGGAAGCAAGGTGATGGTGTTCTTCTGTGTATTATCTTGTAGAGTTCTCACCATTAACCGAGTAAACCTCAAGCACACAAACGTTGTCCACGTGAATTAACTCGTGTTTTTTAGATAGAAATACTGTAAGTGCTAAATATTCCTGTTGATTCAACAGATAAATATTTTTGAATGTAGAAAAGTCAGCCAAAGCGTTCTTAAGGGCAAGTACGCAGTCGCTGGGAATCTATTTAACGTTGGAAGATACAGCGCAGACGGTCCTGATGGACAATGGAGGGGAATGGAAAGTGTAACGTACCCAAAAAAATACAAATTCCCGGCCAAGGATATAGCTGTAGTGGTAAGTAATCCCTTCCCACAATTTCGCGCACGGCATTCGGATTTATAACGCCCTTACTGCTGCCCCAAGAAACTTTTCGTAATTCATCATCTTCTTAGCTTTTTCTCATTGTTGGGGTTATTTTGTAACCGAATGCAGTTGAATAGCATTATTTTAAATGGACCAGCTGCCTAATTGACCTCCACAAACTATTAAGGCCCTAGGGTATACGATACCTTTTTTTCAAGACTGTTTATCACACTTTCATACTTCTTAGTGCCTCTAACGATTATTGAATGTATAAAAATTACAACCTGGAAGTGAATTCTATATCTTATCAATAATCTATGGCTCCACGATCTGACCTCTACCACGCATGAACCTCTGTACAGTCCGCCGTTTAAATTTAAACTTTTGCAAATAACTGGAGACAGACGTGTGTTGTTCTGTGAGTAATGTGAATTTGAATTATAGAAAGAAATATTTTAGTGTAACCGATTCAACAATAAAAGGTGTGAGTTACTTTGAAGTTTCGGCATCTATAGCTATTTATTTATTAGTTGCGGGTTAGGGAAATTGAATCATGGCTATTTGATGGTCTGATTTGCAGTCGTTTGTGAATGAAACGGGTTGATTCAAAACATCATTAAATAAATTTGAACAACCAAATCATAACATAATGATAGGGAATCTGTTTTAATGTGTCTGTATATGTTTAAAAATGTTATATTAGTTTTCTATGGGTCTATGCCACCCGAAATAAAGTTTATTCATTCATTCATTCAAATCTAACCGGCGAAGGTCTCCGGTTAGATTTAGTTGTAATTAACTTAATTCTAACTACTGCTAAGAGGGCGCCAGGAAGGTTTAGCAGGTGATCAGCATATGGAACCTTCCACTCCAATACATACACAGCCGGCTGGCTGAAGGGTTCTCATTATCACCATTGATTGGTGATAATGCACAATTAATAAAATGGGATACATACGATCTGGTATGAAATGTTCACTTTTTTCTGGATGGGAAATCATCAAATTACTTTGTCTGACACTCCGCGCTGTTCCGCCCAGAGCGGGGGGCTCAGCGGGGAGTGTCAGACTTGTACTGACTAAAACCCTCCCATGTTCCTTCTATTGCCCTTTACGTTCCGGGGCCGCATTTGTCGGGGGCGTATCTCTTTTGAACAACCCGCAACTCCGGCAGGCCTCCCTCTAAATGAAATGTGCACTTCTTAACTCGTAACTGATAAACATATACTATACATCGACAAAGTAGTGACAAACCCCAAAATATTTTTTGGGTTCCTAGCCCAAAGGGTTAATTAAACAGGACCCTAAAACTAACACTTCACTGTCCGTCCTTCTGTTCGTCTGTCACCAGGCTGTAGGTACGAAACCCTTCGTGCGCGAGTCCGACTCGCACTTGATTTTCTGTAGTGTTTATTTTATTTCAGATTTTAACTTATCCATTCGTTTATACGAAATATATTCAGCCTATTCCTATTGCAAGTCGAAAAAAAGATTATACTGGGAAATGTCTGGTTTCGGGCTATGGCAGAACTGGGTTCTCAGAAAAGGTAACATTTAATTGCATTCCCCCGCTAGACAGTTACTTATTCCTCAATAAGTAAAATCATCACACCACTTGTACCGTTAAATCGATTATGTAGGAATTTCATAAGTATTGTTTTGAAATAACTTCCTTATATCAAGTAACTCACCATTCTCCTCAATCAGTAATTTGAATTCGAGGTTAGCCCGCGACTTCCCCGCATGGAGGAAGAAAATTATCCAACGGATAAGTCATGGGTGCGCAAAGGACAATGCCTCTTTCGGTCTACAAAAGTTTTAAAACTAAATTCACGCGGACATTAAGTTTTTACCTCCAACAATCTATACTATATATAATATACTATATTAATATTATAAAGCTGAAGAGTTTGTTTGTTTGAACGCGCTAATCTCAGGGACTACTGGTTGGAATTGGAAAATTCTTTTAGTGTTGGATAGTCCATTTCTTGAGGAAGGCTATAGGCTATATAACATCACGCTACGACCAACAGGTGCTGAGCAGCGCGTGTGAAACCGTGGGGAACAGCTAGTTTATATATAAAATTCAAACTTAAAAAAATGTATTTAGTTCTTTTCGAGAACTGCTCCAAAAGAAAATCATTTTTTAATAAGTAATTTGTTGTTTAAACTACGTTTTTCACTGAGAACAATACGAAATGTGTCAATGTCAGTTTAAGCACGGGGATTTTGACAGAACTGCAAAAGACCGAGAAGTCGTAACCTAACAGGGTTGCCCTTTACCCTTGTAATAATATTCTCCGTCCATCACAAATGAATAGTAAGCCAAAGTTACTATGGACATCTGGCATTGTTCTTTACAATCAAGTGTCTTGTGCACCCGACAGTTACAGTTTCAGGGTTAGAAAGAGTACGACATAACTCTTCTCCATTCTTCCCAGACGGGGGGTTTGTAAAAGTATTTTCCATTGGGATTGGTGAAAGTCGATCTTACGTGGAGTCTCAAAATATATAAAAGTACTGTCAGTATAACGAATCTGTTGCCCAGTATGCCAGCACTTTAGCAGCTCAAAATGTGCGAAAACAAAGGTCATGGGGCGTTTCTGACCCACCTAATAAAAGTTTGCGTACACGGACCAAATTAGTTTTAAATTGAAGAACTCAATCCCGCCTTCTAAAATATGTAATTTTTTTTATATTCCGTGGGAAAAAAAAAGTTAATAAAACAGAGGATTTTGGCATTGTTGAAACGTTTACAAGCACAATACATGTTTGTATAGCTCTACGAAATATCTCTCGCACACACACTTTGCCAGATAGATAAAAACAGGTAGGCCGACGAGGCTTCGTTGCCTCCACTCACTCGTCCTGATAAACTCTGAAAAGGCAGAATGCCTAACCGACAGTTTGGAGTCTCAGTGCTCCCCTAGCTCGCAACAAGTAGCCAAGCGTCACCTCGATATGGTGAATTCCAAAGTCGAACGTAGAGCTGCCCTACCTCCCGTAAAAGACCCTGATGTAGGTTGCTGTCAAAACGCTCCGTCCCAACATGGCATACGCCTGTGTCGTGTTTTCCCACTCCAAACCCGCTTAGCCCATAGGAAGCGAATGCAGAGCCTTCAAAACCAATTCCTATGTAAAATCACGGAGCCATTTGATTTAAAAATATTCGCCGTCCTTAATTTCCTGAAGCGCCTTTTCAAGCGTTTCTTTGACTCTGTGATAAAACATCGCAACTCTCTTATCGCATCGGCCGCCCAAATTACTAGTACAATTCGCCGTCTTAGACATACTCTCGTCAACCCTGTCGGCGCTATAAACCTGCTAAGGAGAGCAAAAGGCAAACTATCACCATTTGTAAATTCAGACGCAAGCACGGAGGCTGGCGTCATTCCGTTCTCGCGAGGCCCGTCGCCACCCGTCCCTTGCTAGCGCCAACCCAACAGGGGTTGCCGGGCCTTACTCTCGAGGCATCCAAGGTTAAGGAGCGGGGGGACTCCCCCCCGCTACTTAACAGACTTATACTGACTAAAATCTACCCATGTTCCATCTATTGCCCTTTATGCTAACATAAAGGGCATGCCTAAGCATTTTACGGTAGATAGATTTATGTGTTCTGGATAGTTACGTGGGGCGACATCGACAGCCACGCTTGCTGGCGATGCCGCGCGCGCTAACAAATGTGATATAGGAGGCTCCAATGACGCGTACAATTCGTACTCTCAAGCACATAGCGACATTGATCTGTTTCATAGTTGTGTGTTGCTTTATTTGTAATTAGTTACAAAACTTACATCTCTTTGAAGCGCGTGTGGAAGACTTACGTGCCGTCGACACGGCCTATCTTCAATAGACGGACGGACAGTGAGCTACCCATTGCTCACCGTCCACAGGCTCGCATCTACGGTGGCTGGAAGTCGTCTCTTGGGATCTCACGCCCGGGGCGTCCCCCGTGGTGGCTGTGTTGGTTCTCTCCCTCAAACGCCCGGCCACATCGCATCACATGCTTCGCAGAAGGAGGCGACCGCTTCTATTTCCTTTCGCTCCAAAGCATGGATAAAACCAGGGCCGGTCGCGAGAAATCTCCGCTGCCGATCGCCTCTACGAGGGTTCTCTGCCCAGCTTGCAGAAACGCCACTGTGTCCTCCAGGCGATCGTCACAATGGTGACATCCGGGCGTTTCCTACCACCCTATTATGTGCAGATACCTCCCGAAACTTCCGTGTCCGGTGTGGATGTGCGTCAGGCGGTAGCTGAGGACGCAATGGCGCCTCTCCAACCACTCCTCAAAGCGGGGACTTACCTGGTTCTTGAGAACTGATGACATTTTTATATAGGATCGTGGATTTTGAGAATTGATCAATAATCGGATATAATTAGATTATGTGATAAGGCATAATTTGAACAGTCTGAGAGTAACTTTAGTACGACTCGATGGATATCACATGAGGAATTAATGTTATTTACGTTTGGATCGTACCACTTGAGAGTCGTGAGGTCATATTGCTACGACCATATGCGTTTGAATGGAGCTTTTCACATCAAAACATACCAACACCAAGAAGCTATTGAAAACAAAATAATAATAAGAGATCGAAAGAAAATGTCGTGACATGTCCGTTTCCTACGGACAATATTATACGTACAATATAAGTAGATCCTACACGAATTGGAAGAAATGGCACAGAACAGTATTACTGCTCATGTATACACTCCGCCATACTGTAGGAAGCTGTGCGCATGTTGTAAGCATAGTTTACTTTTTATTATGGGCCAGGCATCAAGATGTAATAGATGCTCTTGCGGCCTTTTTAGGAGGAATATCAATAGATCTTGATCAAACAGGGTAAAAATATTATTTAATATTAAAATATTTTTTTCTCCATTCTTCCATGGATACGACACAAGAATACGACCCATACCACTGGGTTGCTGATACATTTAGCTATATACCTTGCCCTATTTCGTTTGTGTACGCCGTGGGTCAAATGTTAAACCCTCGAAAGCCCTCGATTTTGGTGGAATCGCACCATTCAATAAAATTTTACTTATTTTCGAGACCGCCGTTTACTCACAATATTATTTTCTTTTAGGATCAAAGCGAAGTTCTTTTAGTGGCGCATTTAGTCGTTTTTCCAATTAGTTTGTGCACTAAGATGCACGGGATGTCAATGAAAAATTACATTTGTACATCTTCTAGCTTCACAGACGTCGGAAAGGTCAGTTTTATTAACCAACTAGCTTTTGCCCGCAGCTTCGCTCGCGTTAAATTCGGGGTAATACAGTTCCCGTTTCCTGATTAGCAAGTACCTGTTTTTACCCTTGCGCCTTATTTATTGTAATATCACTGCTAAGTTTTTTTTTCTTTCCCCTTTCTACCTCATTACTCACTTTTTTTTAAATAAAATATTAGTTTATGTCCGTCGCCAGGGTCTCAACAATCACTGTACCAAAATTCATCGAAATCGGTTCAGCCATTTAGGCGGTGAAGACGTAATAGATATATTAGTAAGAATTACTTTACTCGCATTCAAAATTCGTTTTATTTTATCGAACAAACAATTGTTTCTGCTTGCGTTACGAATTCCTTCAAAATCTTTCAGAATCTGTTTACAAAGTAAGTTATTAACACGAATACCTACCTATTAAAATATGTATTCAGTACACTGTTTCTACATAAATTAAAATATATAATGTGTTTGTCTCCAAAAAAAAAGAAACATTATATCAATGTCATGCATGCTGAGCTCTGGCTATGTTTGATGGCGTAATTAAAATTGGCTCCATCTCTGGAGTAGTTTCACACACTCGTTCAACCTCACGTATCCAGTCAGTGTCAGACGGGCACCGACCAGATGCTGTGCTAAATACAACTCGTGGCAGGATCATCTGTGGCACATAGTGTGCTTATTGTTAAGTAAGTAAATAAATATATCCATCGCTGAAAAATCCATCGTCGGTTACACAATGCAGCAGACAACTAGAACAGAAGTCACATATGTTTGGTATCCTATCTTCACCTTTCGCGCACCAAAACATCAAAGTGCAGTTTACGGGTTTATATAAATTTTATTTGAAGTTAAAATAAACATAGGTTCTCGTAATTACAAACGACATGAGTTAATAAAATCTTTAATAGGTAGGTCGTTTCAGACTGCTTCACACTCACAGTATTCGTGTTTACAGGGAGATTCCGGTGGGCCTCTAGTATGTGCGAACACAGGGGATCCTAACGACAAAAGCAACGGAACGGGAATATTAGTTGGAGTTGTATGCGGACACAATTACAATGTAGGCTCATTCTTTTCTAGGGTCTCAAGGTATCGTAAATTTATCGCTAGCATAAACTCAGTTTCTATGGTCATGTATAAATATAATTTACAATCGTGTACAGTTATAGCGACGGGTATTATATATAAATCGTTTTGTATTTTTTGACTTGTTTTATTAATTGTACTGTCCTTTCACAGTTTACTAGCTGTGCCCAGCGGTTTCACCCGCTGGTCAGCTCCTTTTTTGGAGAGGGGTTTGAAAGATAGATAGTAGCCGACTCTCAGACTTACTGAATATGCATAAAAAAAATCATGAAAATCGGTCGCGCCATTTCGGAGGAATATGGGAACGAACATTGTGCCACGAGAATTTTATATACATACTAGCTTTTGCCCGCGGCTTCGCTCGCGTTAAATTCGGTAGCGACTTATTGATTTGTAATAACAACGCTAAGTTTTCCCGTTTCGTCCCTCTTTCTCTCTCATATCCCAGTCTTTTTAAAAAAAAAATATCTTATGTCCGTTTCCTGGTTCCCAACTATCTCTGTACCAAAACTCATCAAAATCGGTTTAGCCATTAAAGCGTGAAGATGTAACAAGCAAACAAACTCACTTTCGCTTTTATAATACTATAGTAAGGATTAGATTTATCTGTGCATTGTATATGCGTAACTGCTCCGTTTCTGTGTTGTGTTCTGTGTCTTAGCCGCAAGCACGACTGCTGAGCACGGGGTTTGATTTCCAAGTAGGGCAAAAACTGTTACTGGGTTTGGGGAACAATTTGAAGGCAACCTGAAAAGTTAACTAGCTAATCTGGACAAGGGCAAAACTACCTATTCTGAGTTATTGAAATGCGGAGACAATCCTCTTAAAGCGGTCAATGTGATAAACAACTACTTTGCAAATTTGGCCAGAAATCTTGGACCCAAAAGAAGATTGGCAAAACCACATATACTTTGAGTGTCGCATTTATACTTCGCGTACATTAGTAAAAACACCCGAAAGAGATAGATCTAAGGCCTAATAACATAAATTATAATCATAGCATATTTTTTTGTAGTGGGATTTTGACAGAAAATCGTTTTAAATATTTACCATAAAGGTTAGGTTATGTGTTGTGAAACGTGTAATAATATAGCTATCTCAGACCTTTCTTTAGTTGACCTGACATAGGTGTATTGATTATTGAGCAGATGAATTCATTTTAGAAAGCAAAGTAGGTACTTATCTACACATTTAAAGAATAATAATAGTTTAATAGCGCTTTTCCTATGAGGCGAAACGTATAGGATGTACGTGTAACCTACAGGAGGTTGTTATCTAAACCAACAGGTTATTTATGCCTTCGGATGTTGCTGGAACATGAGGCGAACCGGGCTTAAGCTTGTTTGTCATCTCTGTATATAGGAATGTATTAATGAATTATTATTTATTTATTTATTAAAACTTTATGCACAAGTAACAAAACATTGTACAAAGGCGGACTTAATGCCTTGGGCATTTTCTACCAGTCAACCTTAGGGTGATGCAGAGACAAAGACATAGTAGGTGCAATGTGACAGGAAATGTTAATTATATTAATCATAAATACATATATACATACATAGAATATATACATACATATTATTATGGTTTGGCATTGAGTGAAGCATCAGGTTGGTGATTGATTCATGTTGAGAGCTTTGGTGTGAGGAAACAAACATATCTTCCCAAGCACCAGTGTGAAACTGAGAGTTTTGGGTGTTAGTGTTGCAATGCAATTTGTTTGACGACTGTGACACTGACAGCTCACAAATGACAATTGTTAAAAATGTGGTTAATGTTGCCAGGTAAAACCTATAAAACAACCAATTATATTGTTTTCTTTAATTACTTGAAAATATAGTTAGTTTATGGTTAATATTGGTACAATGCACTCGTATTAATATCTATTAAAAAGGTGTTAATAATGTCATAGTAAAATTATTGTTAGTTTTTAACCAACCAGCCAACATTAATATTCTACTAATGAGTAATATTCTACTGAAAATGGCAATGATAACTGCAACACCCTGTGTTCTGTTTAGTTATTGCTACTTCTACTACTTGATTTAACAAAATCTTTATTTATACTTTTTCTCTCCTTTCCCACAAAATAAAAAAATCACTTTAAGTGGGAAAATAAACTACTGTCCTCGATCTATAAAATGCATACAATTTCGTTTATGATCGTTTCACAAATAGAGCGACACTTAAGCTGCCGATCTTCTTTCCCAACTTTCGCCTCAAACTAAATGCACAGTAGAAATAAATACTAAGCCAGGAATAGTGGGCTCTGTCACACCAGCCCCATTGGAGTCAATGGTAATGTATGATGAGGATGAGGCTGAAGTTGAGACCATCATTCCTAACCTTAAAGATAAATGTGCTGATTAAAGATAAATCACACCCCGCTAAAACACCTTTTCTAAAAAAAAAGTAAAAAATGCATGGCCCGACTAGTATACAATACCATTCCGAATTTCCTTAAGATATTGAATATCAATTCATTTAAGAGGGAATTGAAGAAATTGCTAATTTGTAAGGGATATTATAATATAACAGAGTTTTTGACTGACAAAGAATGTTGATAATTTAATGTGTGTATTAGTTTTATTAATTTAAAGATTCTTTTTGTGTGTCTATTAAATGATAAATGATGTTTATTTTGCAAGTAGGTTTTCACAAACACTTTTACACGTCTTTTTTTTAAAACTAAATGAGGCCGGTGTTTCGTACCCGACTACTCTGAGAAGAAACAGCCGAAACAAACTCAGAGGTCATAGTCTCTTTTAAAGTCCAGACAAAAAAAAAATCTTGGTCAACTTACATGAGGACTATGCAGATTAGTGTCTGAAGTGGTCTTTTTAAGAAAGCACCACACAGATTGAGTGGACCTGTCCAGTCAGTGCAAGCATTTGTCAGTTATCGTGTAGCTCGACTCATAACCCAAGGAGCTCAACGAAACGACGAACAATACCAAAAAAAGGACATTAGCGTAGGTCCCTAAATACTCAACTGCCAGAATCGTCAAAAGCAAAAAAAAAAGTAAATAAAAAGTTATGATCCACATGGTCCTCACATTCACAATAAACAACTACCTACAGACTAGAAAATATTTACAAAATTAAATTAATGAGATCATAATGAAATCATAAAATGTCACAATAAAAAAAAAAAGTAAAATCAAATAAAAAATAATAATAAAATAGGTATAAAACAAAGTAAATATTAATGTCAAATCATTAAATGTCAGTGTATAAAATAAAGGAATGAACAATAAATAAATGAAACAAAGAAAAATTTTGACACTCACTGAGTAAATTAAATTGGAGCAGCTTAATCCCAAGCCTTTTTATCTTCAAGGTAAAAATTAATATTATAGTAAGCTTTAAGAGTTAACTTACGTTTTACAAAAACTTTAAATTTATTGAGGCTTAGTGTTTGAACGTCGTTTGGGAGTTTGTTATAAAAACTTATACATTGACATGTGAACGTGCCCCCTATTTTTTTTAGCCTCGTTGACGGAACGACAAATTTGTGTTTGTTCCTCGTATTTATGTTGTGGATATCACTGTATTTTTTAAACAATTTTATATTTTTATGCGCGTACAAAAGGTTTTCGTAAATAAACTGAGAGGGCACAGTAAGTATATTAATTTCTTTAAATTTTTCTCTGAGGGAGTGTCTGGGACTTAATTTATACATTGAACGAATTGCCCTTTTTTGCAAAATAAAAATAGTCTGAATATCGGCGGCATGACCCCACAAGAGAATACCATACGACATCACACTGTGGAAATAACTAAAATAAACTAAACGGGCTGTCTCTAAATCAGTTAAATCACGAATTTTTCTAACGGCGTGTGCTGCAGAGCTTAGTTTTTTTGACAACTTGTCTATATGAGGGCCCCACTGAAGCTTAGCATCCAAGGTTAAGCCTAAGAACACTGTGTTATCTTCCGGTTTCAACTCTTCATCCTTGATTAGTACACTAGTTTCCACTTGTTTTACATGAGGTAACGTAAACTTAATGCATTTGGTCTTTTTCTCATTTAGAAGTAAGTTATTAACATTAAACCAATTAACGACCTTTGCTAGAGCGCCATTAACATCGTCAGTAGCTAGCTGCTGACGTTTTAGTTTAAATAAAAGAGAAGTGTCGTCTGCAAACAACACTACCTACATCATGATTATCCTTTATGAGGTAAGGCAAGTCATTTATATAAATAAGAAACAAAAAAGGGCCAAGAATTGAGCCTTGTGGTACTCCCATTCTTACTACAGATCCGGGAGATCTTTTCCCGTTAACATCAACTCTCTGAATTCTACCACTCAAATATGACGTAAGAAGATTCAGAGAGGCGTTCCGGATTCCGTAGTGGTGTAGTTTCCTGATTAATGTTTTATGGAAAACGCAATCGAAAGCCTTACATAAATCACAAAAAATGCCCAAAGCATCGCATTTATCTTCCCAGGCATTATATATGTGTCCTAGAAGTTCAACACCGGCATCAGTAGTTGAACGACCCTTTGTAAAACCGAACTGTTTGTTATGCAATAACTTATGTTTATTAAAAAATCTTTGCAGTTGCTCTAAAATTATTTTTTCAAAAATTTTACTAAATGTTGGTAGCACTGAAATTGGTTTATAGTTAGTTGGGTCTGATGTACTACCCGATTTAAACAATGGTATTATTTTACTATTTTTCATTAGATCAGGAAACTCACCACGGTCAATACAATCATTAAATATAACAGCTAATGAAGGAGCTACAATGGTTATAATGGACTTAGCAACGTCCACAGAATGACCCCATAGATCAGCGGTCTTCTTAACATTTAACATATGAAAAGTTTTAATTATATCATTACAATTGACATATTGAAAATTAAATTCGGAATCATGGAATGGAACGTTTTCTTTTAGTAAAGCATCTGCAGCAGCAGGTGACGAGTCTAGCGATTTAGTAGTCGATACAGGAATATCCGCAAAGAAACTTTCAAAGGCTGTAGCAACTTGAATATCTGATTTTATAATATTATCGTCGATAGCAAGGCTGTAGTCACTATTTCGCTTGCAAGACCTTCCTGCTTCGCTATTAATAATGTTCCAAGTGGTTTTAATTACGTTACTACTATTTTTAATTTTTGAACTCAAATAACGTGACTTAGCTATAGTACAAACTTTTTTAAAAACTTTAGAATAATTCTTAACATACAAATTAAATTCTACAGTATTAATACAAATTCGCTCTTCATACAGCTCATATAGCCGTTTTCTACTTTTATGAATACCAATGGTGGCCCAGTCATTGAAAGAAGCGTTATTATTAACCGAAATAGTCTTAGGAACAAAAGTGGTATTAAATTGTGTGCAATACATACTAAAAAAATTGTTATATTGTTGATTGGGGTCATCATTAGTTGACAAAAGTGGTAATTTAGTCGAGAGTTTAATTTTAAAAGTTTCTAGGCGACTTTTAGTTTTTGGGTTAACAATGATATCCTTTTTAGCTACTTTTTTTATAACATTTGGAATTGTGATCAGTTGCCCACAATGATCTGAATCTAATAAGTTAATAATTACTTTGTGGGTTGGTATAACATCTGTATAAATATTATCTAGACAAGTGGCACTAGTCTGGGTTATTCTAGTGGGCTCCAAAAATTTGTTTTTAAGATTGTATGACTGAAACAGGCTTATAATTTTAGTACTCAACCCAGATTTTTCTAACAAATTAATATTAAAATCACCACAAGTGATTATAGATTTCTTTGTGGTACAAATTTTCTGCAACACTTCATCCATTATCTTTTCAAAACAATCATACAAACCTGAAGGGGGTCTATACACACTTAATATGATAAACTGCTCCAATTCTATACAGGCTTTTTCAATTGTTCTCTCAACAGACATGCTTACAATATCCTTGCGTTCTTTAAATTTGAGCTGATTATTTACCAAGATTAATGCGCCGCCATGTATAGCATTTACTCTACTGAATGAGCTACCAACCTGGTGATTACTAAAATTAAAAATTAACTGATGACTTTTGAGCCAATGCTCTGTGATACAAAGAATATCTATGTTATTACAGTTCAGGAAAAGCCCTACTTCTAATTCTTTGTTCAAAAATCCTTGAATATTTTGATGCACCAGGTTGATACAATCAAAATTCCCAATACTTTCACCTGATTTATTATCTGGCTTCCTTACGTTATTGCAAGAGGTTGCCTCTATTAATTGTATTATTATTTTTTTATAGTTTATTTCTGACTTTTTATTTTATTACTTTCTGTTTTCTTTTTAACTGTAATGGTGTTTTTTAATTAAAGACTATAATTTATTTTTATTCTAATTTATAACGAGTAGTGAAATATTTGGTACGCTAAGAATGGCAAAACATGCTAAACTAACAATTTTAAACCTGTTCATCCATATGTGCATATCCAATGTATCATGTTACACATGTTTATACAAATAAATAAATCTTTATCGATTGATTGTAGTTGTTGGTTGGTGACGTGTGGCTTAATAGATAGCGGTATAATTATTGTTCTCAAAACTCAAAATGCTAAATGTAAGTATTCTATTTATGAATTATAACTGAAAATTTTATTTGATATTTGCCTAATAATAATCTTTTGTCTGAGAACAGTTCTTAGGCTATTTTTATACACTACTACTAATAACTTTCACTTTCTTTTTGTTTTAGAAAAATACTGTAAGTCGCTAAATTAAAAGATGTCAGAAAAACAGTAGCCTTGATGACAAATGGTTGGCGAGTTTAAAACGAATGCTTTTACACCAACGAGATACTTTGCAGAATAAAGGCCTATTCAGACCTAAGCGGTATTCGCTGCCGCTGTGGGTAGAGGTACATACCGCGCGGGTTTCGCTCAGGTATTTAGTATCGCGTACCGCGGCTAGAGCGACCTGAGCGATATTCGCTGCCGCTGTGGGTAGAGGTACATACCACACGGGTTTCGCTTAGGTATTTAGTATCAAGTACCGCGGTTTTCTCTGCCGCGACGGAAGCGAATACCGCATAGGTCTGAATAGCTACCGCGCGTTATTCTACCCACAAGAATAGCGAAATATGCTTTGGTGTGAACAGTAATATTACCGCATAGGTACCCACTGGGTTTTCTCTGACGCAGACGGTAGCGAATACCGCTTAGGTCTGAATAGGACTTTATTCGATACTTTAGTGCAAAAAAGTCCTTTCTGACAGCGACACAAACAAGATGTCATGCAACTTACTATGAGTGACATTTACCCAGCTGCTGAGTTTACAAATATAACATTTGTCCAGGAAAACTGTCCTGTTCACCGGGCGAGCACTGTGCCCGACTGATTTTACAATCACCCAAAGGTAATAGTTCTTGCAAAAGTGGAAGTCACCGGGGCTCATGAGAGGAATATGTAACAATTGAAAACACATTGCTTGGAAGTGTGGAGAAGTTAAAGAGGAACCGAAATATGTGCTTATATTGTAGCGTCCATGCGCAAATGTCTACTTGACTGCATTGTAAAATAATGTAGGATATACTAAATATTAATATGTAGATGTTTTTGTTTTAATTATAAGACGGTGTAACTAAATATTGAGTAACATTAACAAATGCGTAATTATTCAATGATTTTAAATTAAGGTTAAGTTTCAATTTTCTTTTCGTTAAGAAAATGAACACTTAAGCTATAACCTCAATTCATTCATTGTGACGTTACATAAAAAAAATCCATAAAGTATAATCATAAATATTAGTTTTTATTAAAATCTACTAAATAAATTCACCCAAAGAAATTCAAATATTTACGAGTCAATATTTAAAATAAGTGGGTATCAACAGTTATATTTGTGTTATTAGAATATCCTTTTCTTGATAAGTTAATATGAATTGACTAAGTGGGAATACTACAAAAAAAGAGTTAAGAAGTTACAAGTGAATTTCTTTTATCTAGGTTGGAATGTGACGTCATAATTCTCATAAGTTTGTTTATTTTATAATAAAACGAATAAACATTTTTATTATCATTCAGCACGACTTTTTTATTTGCACCCTTATAACACTGAAAAGATAAATTTAAAATGACATAAATAGTGAAGTAAATATTAAATAAGTATTTTTTTACTTCATATAAATAAACCTAAACCCAACAAAAACTTAAATATGGTTTCAAAGAAACAAAAACAACTCCATGTTGTAAATGAGACCAGAACTCGAGACACATTGATCGTAAATCCTTTGCTAAGCCCAAACAGCTAGCAACACATACTAAATTTGCGCGAATTTTAGCAATGAAATGTATCGAACGGGTCGCCGGTATAACACATATATAGATGCAATGCAACAGAGATATGATGTTATTTCGCATAGTGCAAGTACAGTTTATTGAGGTGTGTTATCTGTTGAATTTTGAGACATCACTCATACACACACACACGCACACGCAGTGACTGTATTGTGCTCGCGCAGCTCATAGCAATGCAATCCTTCGCGCGCTACTGGAGTTTTGGACGTTTACTGTATGTACCTAACTGTCGCGATGTCATATTCAAAATCGACGTGTTTAAAATATTAGAATCATAATATTTACAGGTATTAAAATCGTTAATGGATATGGTAATACTTTCATGATTGAACTATTTACATTAATTTACACTTTTTCTTCGTCTCCCTTCTAACAAAGTTATGTCCAGGTGCTCGATGCACTTTATTGCACGTATTCATAAGTTTAATTTTAGTCTGTTAAGCTCATTAGTGGCACTTTTCCCTACACTGAACTACTGTGAAACTGCACCGTCGCGCGTCGCACATACAGGTATTTGCCAAATCTGGGCGGACATAAGTCCCAAAAACTAAATTACAATAAAATTATGAAACTGGTTCGAAGTAAAGATAACAAATAGCACAATATTGAAATAATTACGATTATTTATGATAACGTAGAATGAAACGTTATGCTGTCAATATGAGCTGACTGTTCGTGTCAAAACTTCATTGTTTGTTTTCAACGGTTAATGTGGAATGTCTTATATTTTCTGTGTTTTTATGGATTATTGATGACTTGGCTTTGCGTTTGAATATGAGACATACTATGCTCAAAATGTTACCTACACACTCAAATAGAATTCCCTGAATTGACAACAAAATGACTTAGAACTAATCGCTCTGGGTACGTACCAAATTAAGCAAGCAAAATCATGTCCGTAAGGATTGAGGAGCCACATCAGATTTTTTAAATCTGATCTCACCATTATTTAGCAGCAATGTAGCTTATTTTGCAGCACGAATTTTAGATTTAGCAGCAAAATATATCACTAGGTATGTTAATGCAAAAGTGGCTCCTCAATCTAAACATCTGAATTGAGGAGCCACCTGGAACTCGTTAAGTAATCGATGAATATTTATGAAAATTTTGCATCATTTAGTAGCAATTTAGCATATTACCTTCTAAAAAGCTTTTGTAGCTCTAAAACGAAAGAAAATACAATACTTTTTATATGGCTCCTCAATCTAACCTCAATAAGGGAATTTCTATTGGATTTGAGCGATCAATTAATATATTCGACATATTGATCATTTAGCAGGTCTTGTGTTTGTTTTTGCAGTATACGAGTAAAATCGTAAAACAGAGTAAATTTTGTATATGAACACATTTTCTTTGGCTCCTCAATCCTGACGTTCTAATTATATATGTTTGACTGTAGCCACCTGAGATCTCAACGGAATCTAAAACCAGACATACGAACATTTAGCAGGAATTTCTGCTAAATATATCTGCACACTTAAGTAATGTACATATTTAGGATTCTGAAAAAACAATACTTTACTACTTTTTCGTAAATTCTGTGTGTAGAGTGACCATTGATCATTCGACATATTGATCATTTAGCAGGTCTTGTGTTTGTTTTTGCAGTATACGAGTAAAATCGTAAAACAGAGTAAATTTTGTATATGAACACATTTTCTTTGGCTCCTCAATCCTGACGTTCTAATTATATATGTTTGACTGTAGCCACCTGAGATCTCAACGGAATCTAAAACCAGACATACGAACATTTAGCAGGAATTTCTGCTAAATATATCTGCACACTTAAGTAATGTACATATTTAGGATTCTGAAAAAACAATACTTTACTACTTTTTCGTAAATTCTGTGTGTAGAGTGACCACATTTTGGGGTACATACAAATTAATATTTCACTTACGTACCCAAAATAATATTTATTTTGTCAGATTATTTCCGGTTGTTCTCGTCTTGTTAACGAAGATACTTGCATAGACACAACCTTGTAACCAGGAATATCCATCAGCAACTTGGTCTGAAATACAGCCTTGTGGAATCGGAAGTGCCGTACCGTACCGTGCCGTAACTGGGTCGGGCACAAGCCTGTAGCATGTGCCCGACCCAGTTAACGAACATGGCGATATCACATTTACTGGGATCCATCCATTTATTTATTTATTTATGCACACACAAAATACATGACAAGACATTACATTAAGACTGAAGAGCACAAAGGTACAGCGGTATTAGGGGCCCTATGAATGCATGGTTTAGCAACTATCTAAAACAAAGATCACTTAAGGTATGTGTCAGTGGAACTGAAAGTGTACGGGGCGACATTAAATACGGAGTTCCGACCGGCTCAGTGTTTGGACCATTAGGATATATTATGCATGTTAACAGCACGTCCAACGTTTTAAAAAAATGTAAGGCATTTATGTATGCTGATGATACTTGCCTGGTGTATAGCCATAACAATATTAATATTATACAGCAAGATATGCAAAGCGATTTTGACAGTCTGGTTCAGTGGGCACATGACAATGGCATTATTATAAACATAAGTAAAACTAAGTGCATGCTTATTCACTCGCCATATCATAAAAATAAAAATAAATTGTTGACAGTGGGAGTGAAAGGCCACTCGTACGAATGCCTACATAACAACAAATTGAATTGTCAATGCTCATATTTAGATATAGTCACATCTTATAAGTACCTAGGATTAGTTATAGATAACACATTCACTTGGAATCTGCATGTCAACAACGTTTGCAATAAGCTACGATCCATTCTGGGTAAATTAAGGACACTTAAATATGCTGTCAACAGAAAAGTATTGTTTGCCTTATACTATGCACTGGCCGACTCGGTTATCGAATATGGGTTGGGTGGATATGGTCTTACGTTCCCTACACATTTAAATAAAATTAAATTCTTACAGGTAAGATTACTTAAACTACTAGTCGATAAAAACACTAAAAAGAGATTAAATAAAAACTATGAAAAACTGTTCAAACTTTGTAAAGTACTCCCAGTCCATAACAAAACTAAACTTTATATTATGACTGAGCAATTTAATAATGAAGATTACAAGGTGGAACGTAAACATATGTACCCAACTCGTTCATCGAAAAAGAAGACACTTGCTGTCCCCAAAGTAACAAACTACTTTGGCAAGCGCACAAGAAAGTATTTAGTGCCTACATTAGTGAATGAGCTACCCCCACATTTGATAAAACATATCAAGTCGAAAATTCAATTGAAAAACATCCTGAAAAAACACTATCTGTCATTGTGTCCCTAGTTAATTTTAAAGTAAGTTTAGTTTTTAATTTTTCTTAATGTTTCATATTATAATATAATCAAAATCGAAATTTGTAATTAATTGTGAAACGAGAACGACTGCCGACAAACTGTTTTGCAGTTTGGCAGACTTTTTATACTGTATCTACTGTTGTACAAATTTGGAATAAATAAATAAATAAAATTTCATAAGAAGTTTCTTCCAGCAGACCTGCGAGAGGAGAGTTGGATTCTATCACGTTATCCTTGTGTTGGATTTTTATTTTCCTTGGTACAATGAGCTTTAATAACCTAACTTGCAGTGTGTAAATTCGTTCAATGTATGTTTTAAATGTTCGCCCATAGCTTGTAATTCCGTATGCTATAATCGATTCTGCCAGAGCAACATACATATTCAGAAGAACTTTGAAGGAAACTTTAGGTTTGAGAACATAAAATTTTGCCATAATAGCTCGCAGTTTATCACAGACAGTATCCACATGAAATCTCCAACAAAATCGACTATCCACCACAAGTCCCAGGTAGGTATGATGCGTCACTTGATCAATTGCTTCACATTTGCATGACCCTGAAACAGTGGAGTGGAGACAGCTATGACTGTGCGCTTGCACTGTACCTTAAAACAACTATTATTTTTAGATGGTTAGAGTGTACATGAATGATTTTGGTTTTATTTATTTGCATTCAGAACCAGTCCAGCATCGTGTGCCCACTTAGATACTCGATACTCAACACACCTAATATTATCTGCCCCGGGAGCTTTGTTTGTGTTTAGGTTTCTAATTAATTTAATGACACCGTCCTTTTTTGAAGTAAATTGATTTGTCTTGAGGGAACATAATGTGTGATTCTTTTAAGAGCCGATGGTCACACTTGGGCAATTTTTTTTTTAACACCATTCCTCAATTCTATCGCAAAGTTATTATGCTATGGACTTCGCTCCTGTATCATTCTTTTTGAACGCTCTTAATATTGCTTCATCAACCGATTTTTTCTTGCGACCAGATAAAGTATTCAATATTTGCCATAGTTTCCTAGGATTCAATTATTTTCGTACATTTATTTATTTTTAATATAAAATTACATTTTTAAATATTTCTTAAAATCATAAAAAAAAAACATTTAAAAATATAAAAATAGTAGCCCACCGGTATCGGGAACAGGGTCCAAGCTACCGGCGGTCAGGGCTCCAGAGAAAGTAACCTCCTAACAATACGAGCCGTGTCCAGGAGTACCGCTTTCTGTATCAAGCCCTTGATCCAGCTGCCTAACGAGAGCCTTCTTAGGTATTGGTCGAGGCTCTTGGCAATTAAGCCATTGGCAGATACGACTATCGGCACAATGATCGCTGAGTCCACATCCCACATGTCGACAACCTCGCGAGCCAAGTCAATATACTTCATTTGTTTATCTTTCTCGGCTTTCACGAGGTTCTCATCATGCGGGACTGTTATGTCAACAATCATTGCGCGCCGCTCTGATCGATCCACCACCACTATATCAGGCTTGTTGGCAACAATAGTCCTGTCAGTGATGATGGATCGATCCCAGTACAATGTGATATTGCCATGTTCAAGAACTGGGTCGGGCTCATACCTGTAGTACGGCACTTCCGATTCCACAAGATTGTATTTTAGAGCAAGTTGCTGATGGATAATCCTGGCTACAAGGTTGTGTCTATGCAAGTACTCTCCGTTAGCTAGACGAGAACAACCGGAGATAATGTGTCGAATTAATTCAATTTATTATTATTTATTTGTTCCATAATATAATATTTATTCCAAGATTCTTCTATTTTTTATGAGCTTTATTTCTTGTTTTACTATATTCTAGTCGTAGTATTTTATCTGTTAGATCGTTTTTCCATTTTATAAATAAATCGTCCTTTTTTTGCATATGTTATAAATTTTAGTAATTTTTATTATTTGACGTAAGTGAAATATTAATTTGTAGGTACCCCCAAAATGTGGTCACACTACACGCAGAATTTACAAGAAAGTAGTAAAGTATTGTTTTTACAGAATTCAAAATATGTACATTACTGAAGTGTGCAGATATATTTAGCAGAAATTTCTGCTAAATGTTCGTATGTCTGGTTTTAGATTCCGTTGAGATCTCAGGTGGCTACAGTCAAACATATATAATTAGAACGTCAGGATTGAGGAGCCAAAGAAAATGTGCTCATATACAAAATTTACTCTGTTTTACGATTTTACTCGTATACTGCAAAAACAAACACAAGACCTGCTAAATGATCAATATGTCGAATATATTAATTGATCGCTCACATCCAATAGAAATTCCCTTATTGAGGTTAGATTGAGAAGCCATATAAAAAGTATTGTATTTTCTTTCGTTTTAGAGCTACAAAAGCAAAATTTTTAGAAGGTAATATGCTAAATTGCTACTAAATGATGCAAAATTTTCATAAATATTCATCGATTACTTAACGAGTTCCAGGTGGCTCCTCAATTCAGATGTTTAGATTGAGGAGCCACTTTTGCATTAAAGTAACTAGTGATATATTTTGCTGCTAAATCTAGAATTCGTGCTGCAAAATAAGCTACATTGCTGCTAAATAATGGTGAAATCAGATTGAAAAAATCTGATGTGGCTCCTCAATCCTTACGGACATGCAAAATCATATGTTGGAGAACACCTTAAAGCCCATGGAATATATACTTTAGAAGTTTGCCGGGACAACACCTACATTGCAGTTGATAGAAGACTGGAGGGGTGAAATGCCATATTAGGATATTACTGCCACTGTACCGTAGGGACACGGACAGTGGGCTGTTGCTCTCATATAATGAGCATATTGTGGTACATGGGTAATGCCATACACCAAAGCTATGTTGCTGCATCAGCTTCGTTCTTAGATAATCTTTTAATTAGATAATGTATTAAAGGTTATCTAGGAATGAACATTAACTAGAACCAAGATAAAATTACTGAATCAGCACTTCTTATAATTATTATCGTTTTCTTATTTTTATTACATACCGTTAAGTGGTCGGGAGCTCTGTCGGACTCGTACAGGTTGGAGTGCGGGGTGAGGCAGGGAGGATTGAGCTCACCTACGCTCTTCAATCTGTATATCGATGAACTTGTTGCCGAGCTTAGCAGTCGCCATGTTGGATGCTATGTTGATGATGTATGCTTTAACAATATCAGCTATGCTGATGATATGGTGCTGCTGAGCGCGTCAGTTGGGGGACTCAGAGAGCTAGTAAGCATCTGCGAAACATACGCTCATACACATGGCCTTAAATATAATGTGAGAAAGAGTGAGCTTATGGTTTTTAGTGCGGGTTCTAAGTGTCCGGCGGAGGTTCCACCAGTGAGGCTATGTGGGGTGCCTTTGGAGCGGGTACATACGTTTAAGTATCTGGGCCATATTGTGACGTCCGACCTGAAAGACGACGCTGATATTGAGCGAGAGAGGAGGGCGCTGTCGGTGAGGGCTAATATGATAGCCCGCAGGTTTGCTCGTTGCTCCAAGACAGTGAAGATAACCTTGTTTCGAGCCTACTGCACATCTTTTTATACGGGTAGTTTGTGGGTGTCATATTTGCAGAAATCCTACAGCGCTCTCCGCGTTCAATATAATAATGCGTTGAGGGCACTGCTGCGGTTGCCACGCTTCTGCAGCGCTTCAGGTATGTTCGCGAGCGTCCGCATTGACTGTTTCTATGCCAGCATGCGCAAGAGAGCGACCTCGATTGCAAGTAGACTGCGGGACAGCGGTAACAGTCTTCTCAACGTTGTCGCAAACAGGTTGGACGGGCCTTTTATGCAGCATTGGAAGGCATTACATGCGCCCATATATAGGGCTTGGGGCAGGTAAAATTATAAAATTATATTTTTATTGTTTTCAAAATTTAACCACTCATTATTACTATTCTAAGAAATTTAATTTAATTTATTTAATTATATTGAATCCATTTTAGTACTATTGAATCTGTTGTTTAATGATATTGAATCTATTTTAATGATATTGCATCTGTTTTTATGATAAATCTGTTTCTTAATGATAGGGAATCTGTTTTAATGTGTCTGTGTACGTCTAACAATATTATATTAATTTTCTATGGGTCTATGCCACCCGAAATAAAGTTTATTCATTCATTCATTCATTACAACCTGTATTTTATAATCACAAACGAAATAAAAGATTTTTTAAATATTATTTTATTTAACAAACCTTACTTAAAATCCAAGTTCTTAATAGTCTATAAATCGCGTCTGCTAAATTGCTTTCCATGGAGAGAGTTCCAGGAGTGGGTCGTATGGTCGTTGCAGGAGATCTATGTTTGTGATTTATTAAAGATGGCTATTTATTTTTATTCCTGTTAACTTTCGTTTTCGACTGCTTCGTTGGTCTAGTTATCGTAAGCTTGCTTGCCGAACTTCGACTTCTTCCTGGGTTCGATTCCCAAGTCAGGCAAGGTGAAATTCTCATGTCGGAAGGCTGAATACGTGCCCAGTTAGCGACAGGTGGCTCACCGATGTGTGAGCAGCCACTCTAACCGTCAATATGTGGGTGTGACAAATAGCACGCGATTCCACACAGGCATCTCACTTTAGACCTGACTTTAGATTGAATCTCGATCGCAACTAAAAAGCCGCGCCAATGGGAGCCTTATCCGGAGTCGTGCGGTCCCTGGCCCTTTACGGGGCCCCGGTATGGGCGCGTTCTTTAGGGCGGCGCGCCGCCCACTATCTGAACGCGCCCCAAAAGGTGGTGGCCATACGGCTGATCCGAGGCTACCGCACGATCTCCGGCAAGGCAGCGAGCCTCCTTGCAGGATTGCCACCGTGAGATCTGGAGGCGATAGTGCTCGCGCGCCTGTTTGAGTGGCGCGCGGAGGCACTTCACCGGGGGGAAAACCCGTTGCCGCGGCAGATTGCCGCCCAGCGGACAGACCTCCGGTGCGATCTCATGGTGGCATGGAGAGAGCGACGGTCGCAACCCCGTGCAGGGCACGCCACAATAGTGGCGGTAAGTCCCCTCTTTGAAGAGTGGCTGGAGAGGCGTCATGGCGTCCTCACCTACTACCTGACGCAGTTCCTCACCGGACACGGAAGTTTCGGGGGGTTCCTGCACATCATCAGGCGGGAGGAAACGCGCGGTTGTCACCATTGTGACGATCGCCCGGAGGACACGGTGGAGCACACAGTGGCGATCTGCCCAGCTTGGGTGGAGCACCGCCGTGCCCTCGTAGAGGCGATCGGCGGCGGCGATCTCTCGCGTCTGGCCCTGGTTCAGGCTATGGTCCGGAGTGAGAGGGAATGGGAAGCGGTCACCTCCTTCGCGAAGCAGCAGAAGGAGGAGGCCGGGCGTTTGAGGGAGAGAACCTCAAACCAACCCAGCTACCGCGGGAGACGCCCCGGGCGCCGGGCGCCGCGAGACGACTCCCGGCCACCGTAGATGCGGGTCTGTGGACGGTGAGCAATGGGTAGCTCACCGTCCGTCCGTCAATTGACGACAGGCCGTGTCGACGGCGCGTTCGTGTTTCACGCGCGCCTCATGAAGATGTCAGCAGAGCAGAGGGGCTTGCCAGAGTCTCCGCCTGCCGGGGTTGGGGTTGTTCGAAAGAGATACCGCGGCCCTGGAACGTAAAAGGCAATAGAAGGAACATGGGTGGGTTTTAGTCAGTAAAAGTCTGAGATGCCCCCCTGCTCCGCTCAGAGCGGGGAAGTCATTGGATGATTTCCCACCCGAAAAAAAAATGGGAGCCCTATACTACATACCTATTGTGCTAGATATTTATGCTTTTTTCTGCTTAGGTTTTTGCAAACAATAATTATAGTTTCACCCTACATCAATCTACTCTATGTTAACAGTATAACTCGTTATGACCGAGTCAGTATAGTTCCTAGGTCCCGGAAGTATTTTTTTAATTTGAATGGGGAAGTAGGTAAGTACCTATATTTGGCTAGAGAAACAGAACCACGATGATACTGTTGGTAAATAATTATTATCTGATTGAACACCTTTTTGAAACTACATATTACATAAACAAGATAATATTGTATTGATAAATACGCAATCTTGGATTCGTTTTAGGTTATAAACTTCTACCTTGAATTTCTTTTTTGCTTTTTTTTTAGTTTTATATAGTTCTACAGCTAGGTATAAGTTTATATACTGTACAGTACTCCTAAGAGTGAGTCCTATTGTACATTTGTGTTCCCGCTATCCTTCTTTGGGAATTAATTTCGTGTTTACTGCGTGTATATTATGGTAGTCACACCTAATTTTGAAAAGTTCCCGATTTTTACAGACATACAATATACATTCTATGATATAAAGTGAAGGTAGAGTCAGTATATCGATGTCTTTAAATTTTTGTCTGAGGGACTCGCGAGTACTGAAAGAGAGACTATTTTTAAAGCGCAGAAATGTTGTATTCGGTCCATGTCATTCATTTTCATGTCCATGTCTCATTATATTTGGGGTAGGCGCAACACGTTTATTCGGTCCATGTAGATATGGCTTAAAAACTACCGAAAGTTGTAGATCTTATTTTCAACCATTAAAATTACTAACTATGCCAGCTATGTACATTTAAGTCTGCTTTGTTTGTTAAAATTATGTAATAATAACTCCAATGCGTTCTCAATATATAAATAAACTGTGCGATAGAAAATATGGAAACGCTCTAATGAAAAAGAGCTTTTTTGGCATGGTTTCGTTGCATTTTTTGCTATCATTTTATTTTGTTATCAATATTTGTAAGCCTTCACGGCAAATCATAGCGCCCATATGTTTAAAATTAAGATCGTTATGTAAATACCCATGTTTCAAACAAAAGTCTCATTCTGATTCTGAAACGGTGGCGGTTTTTCAATTTCGCCATAATGATTACGATTACCAAATATTTTAACGAATAAAATCATACTAAGTAAAAGGTGAATAAAAGCGTTTGCAGGGATATTATTTGACACACGGCACCAGTCGCGCGCAGACTTATCCTGCGCGCACTCTTTTTACAGATTTCAACTGTTACCTATGTCAGTTTTCGGAATCTAATGCCACGGAAATCACGGAATATTTTTTTAGTCTAAGTTTTAAATTTCTTGTTTTAAATAAATGATTTCAAAGTGTTTTTTATCATGCATAATTTTATATTCAGAATTATGTCTTTCAAATGCAAGTATCACATTAACACCAAATTTATGAATTCATACAGATCTCTAAAATGATTTCACATTATTGTTGTCTAACCAAATATGTTATCTCTGTAGGTAATCCCCCCATTGCTGAGAAAAGACCATCCTGCACAAATACTTAATAATATAAGTTATGTAAAGCATCCAGAATATCAAAAGTGGATTTCTCGTGTTATGAACGGCTGGGAAGCAACTTTAGGGGAGGTTCCTTATCAGGTACAGACAGTTTATTTACTTATGATCCTTGCTTATCTATTACATGGTATTAATAAATAATAAATATCTTGGGACAACTCACACACGGCTATCTGATCCCAAGCTAAGCAGAGCTTGTGTTATGGTAACCAGACAACTAATATACATACTTATATAATTTATAAATACATACATATTATAGATAAATCACACCCAGACACAGAACAAACAATCATGCTCATCACACAACGTTTGTCCTGGGTGGGAATCGAACCCACGACCTCCGGCTCAGCAGTCAGGGTCACTAACCACTACTAGACCAACAGGCCCGTCATTAAATGAAAATATTTTCAAATTATTATAACTGAAAACCATCGCAGAATACTAACGGTGTTCGGACTTCGGTAATTTTGAGAATAAAAAAGAAGGCGTTGAAGAGAGAAGGTACAATAGCCATCAAAGACGAACCCCTTCCGTCCTCCATTTGTTGACTTTCCATATTGAATCGTGAACGAGCGATGCGATGCGTTGTAGGTATTTACGTTGCAACGCCTAAGTGGTCATATAAATTAAAGAATCGGAACATGTCGGCTTCGGACAACGGGGTAGAGTGATGAAATGAGGAGGAATGCTGCCGTGCGTCCTCAGAGTGTCAACGCAGCACAGTGTGTGTGTGTGACCCAATGGTCACACACACACATAAGCCTCCCACAACTTTCTCCACTTTTTATAATCAGTTCGAGCCTATGACTTAATTAAAGTCATCTTTTCAGTGGTTCTTTTTCTAGCGGTGCCAATAAATTTGCACAACAACTCATTTCGAGGCACGTACTCACTTCCATTTGAGGTGGGCTAATCGTTTTGAAGAAGTGACTAAAAAACCGACTACTAGAATAATAAAAAATAATTAACATCTTTTCTTGTAACTGTACAATAATTTGATACTTAATTATGCTTTTCAATTACAGGTAGCGCTAAAGATTGAAGTACCTCGCAGGAAAAACTTATATGTGACATTTTGTGGTGCAACTATCATAAGTCCAAGAAAGCTGATAAGTGCTGCTCACTGTTTTCAAAACACTGAATTTTGGAGTTCAATATTTACTCGTCCTGGGTAAGAATAATAACTATGATTATTTTTCTTTTCATTTCCCACCCAGACTGTGTAATAAACAAATATATTTATAAATTGAGTATTACCATATTTACTAAAACCTACTTTTTCTCACAAGCACAGCGCTCAATGCTTACACAAAGCTCTAATTATAAATGGAAATGTCTTACAAAAACAAGGTTGTCTTCATTGCGTGTTTTTGAGGAAGCCAGGTGATGATATTCTTGTGTGCATTATCTCCAAGAGTTCTCACCATTAACCGAGTAAACCAACTTTGTCAAGTACACAAACGTTATCCACGTGCATTTAACTCGTGTTTTTAGATAGAATAACTTTAGGTGCTCTAAATATTCCTGTTGATTTAACAGATAAATATTTTTGCATGTAGAACAGTTAGCCAAAGCGTTCTTGAGGACAGGTACGCAGTCGCTGGGACTCTACTTAACTATGCAAAATACAGCGCAGACGGCCCCGATGGACAATGGAGGAGAATGGAAAGTGTAAGATACCCAAAAAAATTCGATTTCCCGATTAAGGATATAGCAGTAATTGTAAGTTACCTCTTTTTACAATTTCGCGCACGGCATTCAGATTTATAGCGCGCCCTTATTGCTGCCCCAAGAAACTTTTCGTAATTCATCATCTTCTTAGCTTTGTCTCATTGTTGGGGTTATTTTGTAACCGAATGCAGTTGAATAGCATTATTTTAAATGGACCAGCTGCCTAATTGACCTCCACAAACTATTAAGGCCCTAGGGTATACGATACCTTTTTTTCAAGACTGTTTATCACACTTTCATACTTCTTAGTGCCTCTAACGATTATTGAATGTATAAAAATTACAACCTGGAAGTGAATTCTATATCTTATCAATAATCTATGGCTCCACGATCTGACCTCTACACGCATGAACCTCTGTACAGTCCGCCGTTTAAATTTGAAATTTTGCATATAACTGGAGACAGACGTGTGTTGCTCTGTGAGTAATGTGAATTTGAATTATAGAAAGAAATATTTTAGTGTAACAGATTCAACAATAAAAGGTGTGAGTTACTTTGAAGTTTCGGCATCTATAGCTGTTTATTTATTAGTTGCGGGTTAGGGAAATTGAATCATGGCCATTTTACGGTCTGATTTGTTGTCGTTTGTGAATGAAACATCACTAAATAAAGTTGAACCACTAAATCTAACCGGCGAAGGTCTCCGGTTAGATTTAGTTGTAACTAACTTAATTCTAACTACTGCTAAGAGAGCGCCAGGAGGGTTTAGCAGGTGATCAGAACCTTCCACTCCAATACATACACAGCCGGCTGGCTGAAGGGTTCTCATTATCACCATTGATTGGTGATAATGCAAAATTTAATAAAATAGGATACATACGGTCTGGTATGAAATGTTCACTTCTATTGTGGATGGGAAATCATCAAATAACTTCCCCCGCTCTGGGCGGAACGGCGGGGAGTGTCAGACTTGTACCGACTAAAACCCACCCATGGTCCTTCTATAGCCCTTTACGTTCCGGGGCCACAGTATCTCTTTTGAACAAACCGCAACCCGGGCAGGCGATGGCCCTGGCGTAACTAATAAACATATGCATCAACGAAGTAGTGACAAACCTCAAAAAATGTTTTATGGGTTCCTAAACCAAAGGGTTAATTAAACAGGACCCTAAAACTAACACTTCACTGTCCGTCCTTCTGTTCGTCTGTCACCAGGCTGTAGGTACGAAACCCTTCGTGCGCGAGTCCGACTCGCACTTGATTTTCTGTACTGTTTATTTTATTTCAGATTTTAACTTATCCATTCGTTTATACGAAATATATTCAGCCTATTCCTATTGCAAGTCGAAAAAAAGATTATACTGGGAAATGCCTGTTTTCGGGCTATGGCAGAACTGGGATCACAGAAGAGGTAACATTTAATTGAATTCCCACCAGCCAGTTACTTATTCCTCAATAAACTAAAATCATGACACCACTAGTACCCTTAAATCGATTATGTAGGAATTTCATAAGTATTGGTGTAAAATAAGTTCCCAATATCAAGTAACTTACCATCCTTCCCAATAAGAAATTTGGATTCGAGGTTAGCCCGCTACTTCCCCGTATGGAGGACGAAAATTATCCAACGGAAGTCACGGGTGCGCAAATTTACAATCGAGTGTCTTGTACACCCGACAGTTATAGATTGAGGGCTAAGTTAGAAGGAGTCCGACATAACCTATCTCCATTCTCGACGGAGGTTTTGTAAAAGTATTTTCTATTGGGATTGGTAAAAGTCGATCTTATGCGGAGTCTCAGAATCTATATCTAATATATAAAATTCTCGTGTCACAGTTTTCGTTCCCATACTCCTTCGAAACGGCTGGACCGCTTTAAACGAAATTTTGTGTACATATCATGTAGGTCTGAGGATCGGCCAACATCTATTTTTCATACCCCTAAGTGAGTAGCGGGCGAAACCGCTGGGCACAGCTAGTAATATATAAAGTTCTCGTGTCACAGTTTTCGTTCCCATACTCCTCCGAAACGGCTGGACCGATTTCAACGAAATTTTGTGTACATATCGGGTAGGTCTGAGAATCGGCCTACATCTATTTTTCAAACCCCTAAATCAGCAGCGGGCGAAACCGCTGGGCACAGCTAGTATATTTAAGTAAGTACTGTTAACAAGCTATGGAGCGAAGTATATTGAGCGTCATTCTTACGGACCGCATCAGAAACTCCATGCTTCGCTCTAAAACCAAAATAGCTGATGCTGGTCTTATAGCTGCTAGGTTGTAGTGGGACTGAGCTGGTCACGTCTGCTGCATGTCGGAGGAGCAATGGGCAAAAATAACCACTCCTCAGTGGACACCAAGATGCAAAAAACGACAACTCGGCAGACCCATAAGGAGATGGCCGGATGAGGTAGACTCTTTTTCAAAGGATTGACCTAAAATAGGCTTATAATAAATTTAGGACACGGTCACGTTGTTGATCTTGTGTCTCGATGAGATGTTGATCTTGTGTCTCGTGTCCGAAATTGATAACACAGCAATAAGCATGTGTTAGATCATGATAGCGTAGCTTTTGTTTGCACCGCTGCCTGCCAGTGCCGTATTATCCATAAGGCACTTTAGGCCAGTGCCCACTATGACCAGAGGCCCAGCAAACCCAATAAAAAAATGAAAAAAGGGGGATTGTGTGGTTATATGAACCCAAGGATAAAGTAAAGATTTTTCACTTGAAGGAAGGCGTGTACCTTTGCAATGTGATGACTGAAGTCTGTTGGAGATGATGATGGTACCTTCATTCTATTTCGTAATATAGACAGTAAAAAATTCCAAAACTCGCCAGCATTTTAGCTGCTCCAAATGTTCGAGAACAAAGCTGAACTAATCGTATACTCTCAATTTTGGTGGAATCACACCATTCGATAAAATTTTACTTATTTTTGAGACCGCCGCTTACTATATCCGTAAAGATTGAGGAGACTGATCTCACCATTATTTAGCAGCAATGTAGCTTATTTTGCAGCACGAATATATCACTCGTTATTATAACAGAAAATTTTACCGATACCGATGGGCTCCTATTTTTTGGTATTTTTATATATATATTTTTTTTTCTTTATTCATCATATAATTAAATTAATGCTAAATATAAATATACACAAATGAAAAATTACAGGGCGTCAAAAAATTCGTCCGTATCGCCGTCAACAGGTAAAGTGCCCAGAAAGCTGGCAGCATTACCGCGTTGGATGGCAAAGCTTATTTTTTGTGCAAAAAACAGGCCAGCCCGCTGGTCACGAGAAGAATCGACCAACCGCTTGGCGATTTCTCGAAATACTACATGGCCACTGGCCACTCGGATCCCATGGCTAGTGTTTCAACTCCAATCGGCTCAAAAACATAATTACCAATCAAATTGTGATATTTGCGCCGCTTGAGGTTTTCAACACCTGCAGCAGCAGCTCCAGCGCAACCCACCGTGCTAGGAAGATGGGATGGTGCAAGGGTGTCGACAGAAGTGGCATCCCACACCAAAGATCTACAATACTTCCATATTTTGTACCATTAAACCAATAAATGGTTTGTATTGGTACTCACATTCGTTACTTAATTTCCAAAAACAAGATACGTAAGTAATTTCAATGAATACAATTAACAATATTTTGCGGTAATCACCTATTTACTTACAGAAATTGAAGGTATTCAGATAAAAAACGACTTTTTCTACGACTCAAAGCAGCAAAGACACATACAGGTGGTTTAATTTTATTATTTTTGGCTTCAAATGTTGTGTTTCTTGTTTTATTTTTGTTTAATTGCGTTGTTGTGTATTAAACGATTAAGTTTACTTATTATTATTACTTTCGATATTAAATATGTTGTCATAAAAGTATTTTTTGTATTTTAAATTATAATTGTTGGACTTTATTTCCTTTTTAATATTTTGCGGGAATTTATTCAATATTGAGAGAATAAGAAATTCTACTGTTCGCCTTCCGTATAATTTTTGACTTGAGGTACTACTAACATGTTGTTGGAAATACTTCTAGTAATTATTTTGTGAGTTATGGGTATTTGACAGCTTTTATTATTAAATTGTTCAATTAGAAGGGCCATATGGATTCTAATTTGTATGGGCAATATATGTATTACAATATTTAAATAATTCCATCACGTTATCCTTGTGTTAGATTTTTATTTTTCTTGGTACAAAGAGCTTTAATAACCTATTCACTCTTGACTTGAAAACCCCCAGGTTATAGCTGTCAGGAAATACAGACTCCGGCAGGGAATTCCACTCCTTAGCAGTACGCACAATGAAGGTATTCCCAAACCGTTTAGTGCGTGTGGGTGGGATGTCTACCATGTAACGGTGGCGCATCGCCGTACGTCTTGTAGTCCTATGATGGAACGGGCTTGGCGGAATTAGGCTGTGCAATTCCATCGCACACTCTCCGAAATGTAACCGATAGAAAACCGAAAGGCTGGCAACGCGCCGGCGATGCTCCAGGCTCTGGAGCTTTGACTCAACCAGCGCGTCGTTGCCGATGAGCCTCTTGGCTCGTTTCTCTATAGACTCTAGCGCTTCAAGCTGGTATTTGGCGGATCCGTCCCAGAGATGAGAACAGTATTCCACACACGATCGAACTTGCGCTTGATATAAGTTCAGCAAGTGTTCCGGTGTGAAATACTGTCTCACCTTTGCTAGGATACCTAACTTCTTAGCAGCCAGTTTAGCCTTAGCCTCGATGAACGGACCAAAATTGAGGGTAGATGTAAGCGTTACACCAAGAAGCTCAATATGGTCGGTAATTGGCACGGTTACATCACGAAAAGAAGGAGCAGGTTGAAATTCACTCCTCTTTGCGGAGAACAGACACGCCTGGGTCTTAGCAGCATTGAACTTGACCAAGTTGGCATCTCCCCAATCGGAGACAGCCCTCAAGGACAAGCTCAACCGCTCAACCATGGCCTCGCGAAGAGACCGGATCTGAGACCCACTAGCCCCTGCGTTGGACGTATATCTCTCAGCAATAGTGCTGTCGTCTGCATACCCAAAGGTGCCGGGCACTAGCAGACTGTTAATGTGCAGCAAAAATAAAGTTGCTGAGAGAACCGACCCCTGAGGGACGAGCAGCCATCTATGACCACTCGAATGGACCGATCCCTCAGGAAGTCCGCAACCCAAGTACAAAAACCAGCGGGTAGACCGAAAGAAGGAAGCTTTTTAATAAGGCTTTCATGCCACACCCTGTCGAAGGCCTTAGAGATGTCAAGGGAAACGACAAGCGCTTCCCCATGTTTCTCAATGGCCTCACTCCAAATGTGAATGGCATACGCTAGAAGATCCCCAGTGGACCGGTTTCGGCGAAAGCCGTATTGTCGGTCACTGAGGATGTCATTGGATTCTAGGTATGCCAGGAGTTTACCATTCAGTACACGCTCCATAGTCTTACAGAGTATGGACGTGACTGAAATGGGCCTGTAGTTGGCCGGTTTAGCTCGACTGCCCTTTTTGGGCACGGGTTGCACGTTAGCTTGCTTCCAAGCTTTCGGTACTTTTCCAGTCTCAAACGAGAGGCGAAACAGTTGCGTCAAGATTGGAGACAATTCAGGCGCGCACGTTCTAAGTACAATTGCCGGAATCCCGTCGGGACCACTAGCTTTGTTCACGTCAAGATTACGCAGCACCCTACGGACGTCCTTCTGGTGGATGCGAATGTCGGACATACTCGTCTCGCATCCAGCTGGAGAGGCCGGGGGGCTTGCGTCGCCGCTGTCAAGACGTGAAGATTCCGCAAAAAGAGCGGCAAATAAATTTGCTTTCTCTTCAGCGGAGTGGGCCAGTGACCCGTCGGGTTTAAGCAGTGGTGGAAGTGAGGGGCGACAGAAGTTCGATTCGACCGACTTAGCCAGGGACCAGAACGCTTTACTACCAGCCGGGTATGAAGCAAGTTTGTTCCCAATTCGGCTAACGTGGTCGAACCGAGCTTTCCGCAACACCTTCTTGCAGGACTTGGCAGCCCTATTCAAGGCTCTCTTCTTCTGACCTACATCATTTGCTTTGCAGTTTCGAGCATCGACCCAGGCCAGGTACGCCTCATGTTTAAGCGCTTCAGCGCGATTACACTTTGGACATCGTTAGGTCAGAGAATGGAATGTAGTACTCCATCCCCTGTCGTAAAACTTCCGTCACAGCGTCTGCGCACGTCAAAGGGTCAGTTGAAGAAAAGCAAGAAGGCTGCCAAGGATAACATGCGAAGAAAGATCGCATCCCATCCCAATCCGCTGACTTGTATCGCCAAACCCGCCGAGTGCCTTTAACACTGGGATCGGGCGGGGAGTAGACAGACACAGATTTCACCAGACAGTGGTCGGAACTACTTAATGGTGATGATATTTCAACCGAGTAGCGGTCTGGATCTGTAGTCAGCAGAAGGTCCAAGAAATTGGCAGTGTGCGATTCAACATCCGGCACCCTAGTAGCTCGCTGGACCAGCTGGGTGTGATTTAACGCTAGCGCTAGCTTGTGCGTCTCTCGGCCAGCATGGTCTGTGGACTGGTATGGGAAAAGCCACTCCTGGTGGTGGGCATTAAAATCCCCCAGTAACACAAACTGAGCAGAGGGGTACCGCTGCTGAGCCGCATCCGCCGCCTCACTAAGGTACTGTGCAAGCCTAGTTGTCTCCTGGTCACCGCTATGCGAGCGGTAGACACAGGCATAAATAATTTTATCTATGCCAGTGTCCACCAAAGCCCAAAGTGCAGAAAACCTAGAGTCTTCAAGGTTACGGAGACGCCGATAACAGATGTCGTCCCGGGCATACATGCATACACCCAACCAACCAGATAAAGTATTCAATATTTGCCATAGTTTCCTAGGATTCAATTTATTTTTATTTATTTGCTCCATAATATAATATTTATTCCGAGATTTTTATTTATTTCTTTTTCTATTGTTTTATGAGTTTTATTTCTTGTTTTATTATATTCTAGTCGTAGTATTTTATCTGTTGGATCATTTTTGCATTTTAGAAATAATTCGTCATTTTTTTGCACATGTTGTTATTAATTTTTATATTAATCCAAAGTTTTTTATTTCTTTCACTGTTAATATTTATTTTTCTAATGTATTTTGATTTTTTGTAACATTGCTGGAATTTGTTTTTTATGTGGTCGTAAATTTTATTTGGACATTCCAAATAATCTAATTCGTTCCATTCTAAATTATTAAGTGATGATTTAATTTTATTATTATCAATAAGTTGAATATTTATTTGATCTCCCTGTGTACGTATTGGGTCCGTTCCTACACACGACATATTATCATACGATTTTGTTACTAAATAATATTTTGGGCACGTAAGTGAAATATTAATTTGTAGGTACCCCCAAAATGTGGTCACCCTACACGCAGAATTTACGAAAAAGTAGTAAAGGATTGTTTTTTCAGAATCCAAAATATGTACATTACTGAAGTGTGCAGATATATTTAGTAGACATTTCTGCTAAATGTTCGCGTTGAGATCTCAGGTGGCTACAGTCAAACATTTATAATTAGAACGTCAGGATTGAGGAGCCAAAGAAAATGTGTTCATATACAAAATGTACTGTGTTTTTCAATTTTACTCGTATACTGCAAAAACAAACACAAGACCTGCTAAATGATCAATATGTCGAATATATTAATTGATCGCTCACATCCAATAAAAATTCCCTTATTGAGGTTAGATTGAGGAGCCATATAAAACGTATTGTATTTTCTTTCGTTTTAGAGCTACAAAAGCTATATTTTTAGAAGGTAATATGCAAAATTGCTACTAAATGATAAAAAAAATCATAAATATTCATCTATTACTTAACGAGTTCCAGGTGGCTCCTCAATTCAGATGTTTAGATTGAGGAGCCACTTTTGCATTAAAATAACTAGTGATATATTTTGCTGCTAAATCTAGAATTCGTGCTGCAAAATAAGCTACATTGCTGCTAAATAATGGTGATATCAGATTTTAAAAATCTGATGTGGCTTCTCAATCCTTACGAACATCGCTTACTTACAATATTATTTTCTTTTAGGATGTAAGCCAAGTTCTTTTAGCAGCGCAATTAGTCATTTTACCAATTGATACGTGCTCTAAGTTGTACATGCTACAAATGAAACATTTTATTTGTTCATCTTCTAGCTTCACAGACGTCGGAGAGGTCAGTTTTATTAACCAATTACTTTACTCGCATTCCTAATTCGGTTTATGTTATCGAGCAGACAACCTGTTTCTGCTTGCGTTACGAATTCATTCAAAATCAGTTAACAAAGTAAGTTATTGAAACGAACACCTATTAAAGTATGTATGTAAAAAAAAACTTACATTATAGTTACCAGTAGGTAACTATTATGAGAGTTTAATTTTTTTTATATAAGTTTATCTACATGTTTGTAGTTAACTTGCAAAAATAAAAATATAACAGCTCTGCCTATTTATTTATTTAACTATTGATGTACACACAGTAAACCAGACAGGATAAAATTTGAGTACAAACTAAAGGTACTGCTTATTTCTTAAGAAAATTCTGCCAGCAGACCTGCGAAAGGAAATATGAAAACGAAATGTAGACGACAGTGTGTGAGAGAGTATTAGAAAAATATTTGTGTGTGTCTTAACCCATTATAACTTACATATATTAGTAAATATTAATAAATACTTGTATAAATACATAATGCTTAAGTATATATCCATAAATAAATACATATATTATGTTTGAAGGCGCAATTAAAATTGGCTCCAACGTTCACACACTTACTCGACATCACTCATCCAGTCAGTCTCAGTATGACATACGGGCACCGACCGGATGCTGTGCCGAAAATAATTCGTGGCAGCATCATCTGAGCGGCACATAGTGTGCTCATTGTTAAGTAAATAAATAAATAACCCCTATCGCTGATAAATCTATCGTCGGTTACACAATGCAACAGATAACTAGAACAGTAGTCGGCACCGGTCGGTTTGAGGGTACGGTTGGCGCAGTGGCTGAGCGATCGACTGCGGTGCTGCGTATCGCGGGTTCAATTCCCGCACGGAACAAATATTTGTATGACCTGCAAATAATTGTTTCGGGTCTGGTTGTTTGAATTATTGTAAACGCACCCAAGATACAGGACAACGTTTTTTTTTACATCAAAGTGCAGTTTTATATAAAATTTAAAGTTAAAATAAACATAGGTTCTCGTAATTACAAACGACATGAGTTAATAAAATCTTTAATAGGTAGGTCGTTTCAGACTGCTTCACACTCACAGTATTCGTGTTTACAGGGAGATTCCGGTGGGCCTCTAGTATGTGCGAACACAGGGGATCCTAATGACAAAAGCAACGGAACGGGAATATTAGTTGGAGTTGCATGCGGACGACGTCCCAAAATGGGCGCATGGTTTTCTAGGGTCTCAAGATATCGTAAATTTATCGCCAGCATAAATTCAGTTTCTATGATGATGTATAAATATAATATATTATCGTGTGCAGTTATAGCAACGGGTATAATACATAAATCGTTTCGTTTTGACTTGTTTTATTAATTGTACCGTCCTTTTACAGTTTACTAGCTGTGCCCGGTGGTTTCACCCGTTGCTCAGATCCTTTTTTAGAGAGGGGTTTAAAAGATATATAGTAGCTAACTCTCAGACTTACTGAATATGCATAAAAAAACATAAGAATCGGTCGATTCATATCGAAGGAGTATGAGAAAGAACATTTTGACACGAGAATTTTACACATAAGATTTATCTGTGCATTATATCTGTGTGTGCGCTTGCGACTGAGACGAACGGAGCAGCCGTTTGGTCTCAGTCGCCAGCGCGACTGCTGAGCATGGGGTTTGACTTTCAAGTCGGGCATAAACTGTTACTAGGATTTTCGGTTAGGAATTTCACAGTAGTAGCCCGAAGTTTAGGGTTTGGCGAGAAGATACCGCCATGCCTCAGAAAAGCGTTGGTCCCTCTCCGGTCTTGTCGGATTCCGTCTCATCGGTCTATGAGAGCGAGGAAACAAGAGGAAACTAGTGCACTAAAATATCTCCCGAGCCGATGCCGATGCCGCAGTGGCCGAAAACTGGGAAGAGGACTATATATCTGTGCATATTGAGTTGGCTAAAGCTATTCCGAAATCTGAATTCAACTGACAAGCTTGCAGTAACGCATTTTAGGGTCCACCCTTTATAGCAGAACTTTTTATGTCATAATTTTATTTTGCATAATAGTGGATGGCATAAACTTCACTTCGCAGAAAATTGTTGAGCAAATACTCATTTATCATGGGTTCCCTCTATCTGGCAGAATCTTGATGCCCCGAAATTTATTTGGCATAACACACTTAGCATAATTTTCTTTAAACGAACGTTTCAAAGGCATAAAAATTATTTGGTATAATTATCGTTTGGCATAATGTTTAAAACTTCGAATTAACAATGGCATACTTTTAAGATGGCAGAATTTCATTTAGTATAATTACGATTGGCAGAGTTCAAATTTCGTATAATATATTATTTGGTATAATTTCACTTGGCATACTATGCAGACGGTAGTAATGACTAGGTTAGGTTAGGTTAAAACTGCGACCTCCTACGATCCTCCTATTAATTATTTATTTAAAATAATGTCATTTATTTTAGTTATTGTTTAATTGAATTTGAAATAATGTCATTGAATTCAATAAGTAATTAGTAATCCTAATCTAAATAGTTCAGTTCCGGGTAACCTACTTAAAACAATCTCTTTTTCTATTAATGCAAGTCGTTTCTGGATCGTAGGAGGTCACAGTTTTAACCTAACATAACCTTGACATTACTGCCGTCTGCATAGTATGCCAAGTGAAATTATACCAAATAATATTTTATGCGAAATTTGAACTCTGCCAATCGTAATTATACTAAATGTAATTCTGCCATCTTAAAAGTATACCACTGTTAATTCAAAGTTTTAAAAATTATGCCAAACAAATAATTATACCAAATAATATGTATACCTTTAAAATGTTCCTTTAAAGAAAATTATGCTAAGTGTGTTATGCCAAATAAATTTCGGAGCATCGAGACTCTGCCAGATAGAGGGTACCCCGCACATTAAGTGTCTTCTATGAAATTCGGATTTGTATGTTTTCCTGATGCATAACCTATGGTCCTAACGTCTTTGGCCCGCTTTAGGTACACTCGGACCAAGCAAAACTACGCATGCACATCTTATCGTCTATGGTGGGCTTAAAGGCCATACACATTGGGTTATGCTAGACACAGATTGAGCATGCAAAGCCGAGTTCCATTCCAAGGATAGGTAACTGTACAGTTTTCTTTTTATCCTACTTATCCTACTAATATTATAGATGCGAATGTTTGTGAGGATGGATGAATGTTTGTTACTCTTTCACGTCAAAAACGGATCTTGATGAAATTCGACACAGAGGTAGATTGTGGTCTGGAATAATACATAGGATACTTGTTTTCGGTATCACGCGGGCAAAGCCGCGTGCTATCTCCTAATCTCCCCTCCTCTCTGCTTCGTACATCTCCAAACGTTTCCATTTTTGAGTCCGGGCCTAAATACAAATCTACAAGAATCTTTTGACGCTACATTTAAAAATGAGTCTGTCAAAATTTTGTCGTTGAAATGAAATAGGGGTTTAAATAGCACAATGGTCGCGCATATTTTATAGATCCATCGAAGGACTTAATAATTCCAAGTTGAAACTAACTAAAAAATCCTTCTCTTGATGTAATTTTTAGGAAATCCTATGGTATTATCCTCTGGTATAAGTATTCTATTCTACTTTACTTTACCAAAAGTAAAGTTCGACGGGTCACCAAGATAGTTGCCTTCACCACATGATCATGGCAGAATAGTCGACATCGGCTCAGTTGCCAAAGAAGAAAGAAATAAAGTATTCTACTCTTTGGTCACGGTAAACAAATGTTACATGTATGAATTGGTTAGCCTTGCTATTTTTTTGTAAATAATAATTTAATGTTTCCAAAGTGTTTTGTGCTTGTGTTGTTTATAATTTTATACTCCAAAGTATGTCTTTCACATGCAAGTATCTTATAATTACTTAATTCAGCAAGTAACCCAAATTACCTCTAAAATTGTTTACCTTATTCATTTACAACAATACATTTAAAATATATTATTACCTACTGTAGAAACGGGAGGTATCATTAGTAATAATACAAGGTAGCAATACCATAGGTATTCTTCAAAGTTATTGCACAAAGACGTTTTGGAATCTAATCAGATATCGGTGTTTTGGTTCAAATTGTATGTATTCTCTCCGGTCTTCTCTTCTTTGGAAGCCAGTACAACTTTCAACTTTAGGATAAACAAACCAAATTATTCGTTACACATTAACACCCATTCTTAATTTGCTCTGATAGACCTAAGCGGCTGTAAGTAAGCGTAGCGTCCGTAAAATGTCTAGTAAGGTTACTGGTGCGGCGTTTCTGTTTTCCGTTCACAGCTAGGAAAGTTTAAAAAAAAAGTAAAATCCCCTGGTCAAAATGGAATTACCTATCCCAAAGATGCGATTAGCCGGCTGCGTCGGATACCATTAATGATCTCATCTGCCGTACTCTGGGCACTTTTCCTATTGACAGCAGCAACGTGGACGTATTTTGTGATTATGATAAGTATCAAAATCACAAAATACGTCCACGTTGCTGCGTTTTAAAAATTAAAATATGCATAAGTATGCATATTTTAATTTTTATTATTTTAGATCTATTTGTAGCAAGTGAATATTTTCCATAGTAATACACATTAAAAGCTTTCAGTTCGGAAAATATCCTTCTTCAGACATACCTTATAATATAAGTTATAAAAAGGATGCGAGAGATAAAAAGTGGGCTGCCCGTCGTATATTGAATGGCTGGCCATCAAGCTTAGGGGATGTTCCATATCAGGTACATACGTCATCAGTCTAGCCTTTTTCCTAACTACGTAGGGGTTGGTTTTCAGTTTAAGAGGACGCAGCTGATTACCAGTACTTTATATCGTCGTATACATACACTAGACAGTTATTACTAACCTTGCATATAAAATTTGGATTTTAATACTCTAATCCTAAGGCACAGATTTAGACAAAAAAAAAAACAATCTTAGTTCTTTCCCTGCACACGCCTGATTTTGTTTAAAGCTTCAAAGATGCCCATTCTCCTTATTTTTTTGCGGTCTGGAGCCTAGTGTGTTTGATGCGAAGAAGTAGCTGGTGAGAGTTTGCACAACTGTCGTAACTGTCAACCATATGACAGCTATAATATTGATTCGATGCAATGCGAATAGGCGTCACCAAAATTCCATCGTATTAGGTGCCACACATCGTGATTGGCGCCGGAACGCAAAATTTGTAAACAGAACTTTATCTCACTGTGTGTTCTGTGTCTTGTTGTGCTCCGAATGCAGGGCAGTGTCCGCTGGATTTCTGCTTAGCTTTTGCTCAGCAAAGCATTAATGTGAGAAATCCCCCGTTTTGAGCGGTGATTCACTTCATCTTCTTATCAACTTTAGAGCGATATAACAGTTAGTAGACCTAGACCACTCCACTTCGGCATAGAAATTCCACGAAAAAGTTCCCACGGAAACATCATCGTCATCCTGCCCCTATCCCAAGTTATTTTGAGTCGGCGCAGCATGTCTTATATTTATCATTTCATCGGCCACCTCATTTCTTGGCATATCATCCACCACGCAGTCCATTCATCGCGTCTTTAACCTTCCTCATCAATTATACCAGAGATGACGAACTAATGGCACAACGATTTGGGCACTCAAACAGTTTTAATCATTTTTAATCTTCCTATCATTTTTTAACTCGAGCGATTCACCATTTTCAGAGATGAATAAAATGACTTCGCGTAGAAACCCTTTTAGCGGTGACTCTACTAGTTATTAAAAAAAATCAAATTGATAGTAATTATTTTCCTAATACAATCACTTAGTCAAAATTATTTAATGGCACGTCTGTGGCCTCATTCAACATTTATCTAGGAAAAATGGCACGTTGGTCCATCAAGGTTCGCCACCCCTGTACTATTCCCATCCATATATACTCGAAAAATAATATCATAGGCTCAACATAATTATGTTTTCTTAACCACTAATTGTTCACTAATTCTCATTTTTATGTTTTCACAGGTTTCGCTAAAGGCATATCACATGAGACACCATTACAAATCCTTTTGTGGAGCTTCCATCATAACTCGAATAAAACTGATTACTGCTGCCCACTGCTTTTCTTTTCGAGGATTGACCCGTTTAAGTATTTCCAATCCCGGGTAATATTTTAATAACTAATTATTATATTTCAGTAACGCTTTACGTTACACTTCCGGTGCAGACCGATAGACTGATCATGACTACATTTAGCATTCTGTAAACGAATGCCGGACAAGTTGGAAAGCGAGTTGGACAAGTTTGTCTTCTGCACCAATCGCATCCACTGTTGTGGATGTTAGCTCTATAGCATATTGGCCAAATTTTTTCGAAGTATTTTTTTAATATGAAGTTTTGCGAGTTAGTAAGAATAGGTTCGTCGTTCGTCATAATTGTTTTTCTGAGGCTGCACGTCACTTGCGGGTTGTTCAAAAGAGACACCGTGGCCCCAGATCACAAAGGACAAAAGAAGGAACATGGATGGGTTTTATTCAGTAAAAGCCAACACTCCCTTTCGCTTCGCCCAGAGTAAGAGAAATTATTTGAACATTTTCCATCCCTCTAAGCAGGGATGCTCGTTATGATGTTTCTGTGCACAATTACTTCCGGTTTTGGTGCTCAGCCGAGTGAATCTCACTAGATAAAAGTACACACAATATTTTCTCTGCATATTATCCAGCAATCACTAACTGGTTTTTCGACCTGTTTTATGTTCCGCTAAACTTACAGGTGTGCATTAAATAATATGCTTATTATAATACAACTGATAAATGTTTGAATACTTACAGGAAAATTGGCAGGCAACCACTTCGCAACATATTCGCAGTTGCTGGAAACCTATTAAACATTGCAAGACGTCGGTTGGGTGGCCAATGGAGGGAATTGGAAAGTGTTACATACCCAGCAAAATACAAATTCCCTGAAATGGATATAGCAGTTGTCGTAAGTTTTCATAGGAGTTTGAGCGCAGAGACATAACGCCTTCCAGTAGGCCTACTATGACATCTTAGAGCAGAACTTATTCCACTGAGTGAAAGAGATGGTGCTAGACACCCTGTATAGCTCTGTCCCTTTCCCTCAGCGGAATAAGTTCTGCTTTAACACGTCATGGTAGGGTAGCAGAAGCGTTTTTGGGGTACTTTAATTATTCACTCTTCTTTGTGAAATCAATTTTCCGGTCATTGGCCGGTCTATCAGATCTTTTTCAGACCATTCTGACCATTTTGATCCGGTCAGCACCAACATTTTGTAATATAACATCAGAAACGCTATCAGGACACAGCTTTATGCTTTTTTTAGTACTTTAGTGTTCAAAATTTATTACCTTATCTTACTTTATTACTATTTTTTACTAAAGGTACAGCATATATTATTTTACAATAGGTACATAATACTAAAAAGAAAATTTAAACTTCTGTATAAATATCAGCCACCTGCCACCGGTATGAAAGTTGTTAATTAAAAATAATTAACAACTTTCATACCGGCTGGTATATATGAAAGTAAGGAGGTGGTTTACACATTCTATCCATCGTTTCTTTGATCTCCATCTTCTCTTCTACCCATCCACATTCATACTTAAAACTTTCCTCACGATAAGCTACTCGTAGTGTTTTTGTAAAACTGTTTTTTTTTAGATAATAAATCTTCCTTTCGATTTTAATCGCCTTGTTCGCCCTATTCCTATGGCAGTTCAGAATACAAATTATGCTGGAATATGTTTGGCCTCGGGTTTTGGAAAGACAGGGCACACAGAAAGCGTAAGAGCCATTTAATTTTTATCTTCTATTGTTATATTAATGCTGGCAGGTACAGTGAGCTGCATCTTCTGGGTACATCCCTGGAAAGTCAATTTTAATACGACTGAGGTATCCATACCTATCGCTTAGATAAACTCTAAAATCATGATACCATTGCTATCTAAGGTATGGTATCTATTGGTATCTAAAGTCACACTCCCTGTTCTTTAAATTCAACTTCGATTGTTAAACACAGTAAATATTGCTACTTCCATCACTGCCTTACTTTTGCCCTTTTTGTACCCCTCTCATTTTGTTTACTGATTAAGGGACCATACACGGGTTGCCAACTAACTGCGCCTGAACAACCGTTGGCAAATACGTCCTTGGGTCAGCTTCAGCAGTGGCTGGAAGACGAGAGCTTTCCTCAAAGCAGCCAGTTCTGCGCCAACCATACCCCTAAGTTCTAAGGCTATAGAAAACCAAAGTTGTGCTCTGACTCCTTGCATTCAGAAGGCTCCATCACTTCAGCCTAGTTGGTGGACTCACAAGATTGGTGTTTGACCATCTTTTCTGCTCTTATCCATATTGGTCTGGCAGCTACAGTTAACAAAAGAATAGTTCGTTCCGCAAGTCAAGGTATTGATTGTGATTCGAAGTATTGATTTTGATCCACGTGACTTCAGTAATGAGATTGACTGTGTAATTGTTGTCTATGAATGAACATTTACACATTACATCTGTATAGCTTTAATCTAATAATTTTACCAATTTAATTTTTTTAAATTTATTTTTCTTTAGGATATCAGTGACATTCTTTTATTGGCACATGTAGTCATAAACCCATCGGGATTGTGCAATCGATTATTTGGGAGGTTAATGGATGCCTTTATTTGTAGCTCTGCGGAATTTTCGGATGTTGGACAGGTTAGTTGTGTTTATCATTTTTTTTAAAACGGTGCGTTTATAAATATTTAAATTCACATACACAAACAGCCAGACGCGGAACAATTATCTGCAGGCCATACAAATATTTGTTCCATGTGGAAATCGAACCTGCGACACGCAGCGCAGCAGTCGATCACTCAGCCACTGCGCCAACCGTGTTGTCAAAATATTATAGTATATTGATGACTTGCCTTCCGCAAACAGAAGGGGGTTGAAGATGGCAAAGTTTTTATGGGGGAACGCGATTCCTTGGCCCAATTGTCACATCACGCTTCAATATTTAGAAGCTGAGCAGCGGGCAAAACCGCTGGATACAGCTAGTAGTTAATATAAGCATTTTTAATACACTTTAACAATTCAGTCACCGGTATCACTTAAAAAAAAAATGTGATTCTTCACATTTTTTTTTGAAGTGATACCGGTTGTCATGGCATAGCCATGTAATGTGAAGGAATGAAGATAATGTGTGGAGAGTTTTAATTGTGTATGAGGATGGTGTTTTAGGTGATATGCCTAGAAAGGGGGTGAGTACTGGTGATTACTGTGGTGACGGATAGTAACAAAGTATGCAAGAACAAGACATGCTGTGCCGCCGCGCGCCGCCAACTTTCAGCCTCAAGTTCGGATCATCAGTTTACGACCTGCAGTCGCAGTCTGCATTACACGGATAAATGACCTCTGAAAGTAGCACAATTAGGTACCATTTGATAGGCATCTTATTGCAACAGTAATAAAGCTCACTATGTTTTAACAGTGATAGATCATCAGAGGTAATAAGACTATACCTGCTAGCTAGAAAATTGTCAATTTGCGATTATTTTATGCTGGTAATCTTTGTAGCTAGAGAGCCTTGTATCCTTATCGGGTTGACCTGCTACCCTACCATGAGGTGTTAAAGCAGAACTTATTCCGTTGAGGGAAAGGGACGGACCTATACAGGGTGTCTAGCACCATCTCTTTCACTCAGTGGAATGAGTTCTGCTTTAAGATGTCATAATAGGCCTACTGATGTATCGTACTTTGGAGGTCTTCAACATTTTTGATTCCGCTACAAGGTATTAATTTCAACCTAGGCCAGCAAGTCGTCTGACCAGGCTTCGTGTAAGTCAGTGGGAGAATTAATTGGCTCTTGAAATAATTCAGGTTTAATTAAAAAAAAATCCCAGACTTATCCATTTTCATCACAAATAACTTACCAGTATTCGTGTTTGCAGGGAGATTCCGGCGGGCCCCTGGTTTGCTCGAACACGGGGGATCCCAACGAGAAAAATGTATCACAGGGAGTGTTAGTTGGAATTGTTAGCGGACACGAATTGGGTGCAGGCTCTTTTTATTCTAGGGTCTCAAAATACCAGCAATTCATCGCCAGCGTAAAGTCGGTTGCTATGACTATAATGTGTAAATATAATATGCAAACGTGTACAGTTATTGCAATGAGTGTTTTATATAAAACTTTTGTACTTTTTCGATTTGTTTTATTTTTACTGTTATTTTATTTTTACAGTGAAACTTTTATTACATCGTCTCAAACTTTTTCGTCTGTGTGTTGCATGTCGCGTGACGGTCGGACGCGGAGAAGGGACGTCTAAATGTCTATAATGTAAAAAACAGTTTCACTTTAAAAACCATGGTAGTATTTCATAAAACTACACAATATTTTTTTGTGTATGATTGTTATATCAACACTATCAACAGCTTTTCACGCTTAAGTAATATTGTCAGCGTTATTGGTCAACTTTCGTGAAATTTCCTGCATTACCATAGAGTAAAATAATAATACAAAAAGGAAAAGAGGGACGTCGCATAGAGTAATTGTTTACGTTTATTGTTTAGTTACGACATTTATTATAATGAACCAATAATACTACGCACATTAGGTACCTACTATTCATTAAGATCGTCGATTGTGATCGCAAACGCGACTACTGAGTTGTGGGTTCAATTCCTTGTTTGGTCTAGAGAATGACAGAAAGACAATTTGGGTCCACATTTAGAGTTGATGTTCACTTAAATATGAACATACCTTTAAAATATAGAACTTGGTGAAATTAACGATTATTTCGAACACTGAACAGAAAGAGAAAAGGAAAACCAAACCAAGGGAAAAACGCAATTCGGATTATGATAAGAATGATACGTCGGATTAGGTCAGGAAAAGGGTTACGTTTTGAACAAATATTACCATTTTTTTCTAGTTCCTAACCTAACCCGCGAGACGCAACCACGTTAGGTTCGGAATAAACGATTTATTAGAGCATATTTTAACCTCACAAGGACCGCCATTATTTACGTCAACTATCCGTCAAGCACCGCTGGGCGGGCTCTTATCGTAAGCGTTATCTGATTTTAAGACTTATCTTTACTAGAAATACAGTTTTAAATCGGTCGGGGTTTGGTGGCTCAAATTTGTGCCAGCGGGGCTCAACGGTAATACTTGTTTACTGGCACGTTTTTGTGCCGCTGGGGCTCTAGAGGTTAAGAGTCCAATTTCACCAGGAAACAGGTTGATCACAGGTAGCCTTGTTAAAGCTCCTTAAACGATGGGACACCTGAAATCGTATCCTGTTGTTTTCACAAAACAGGAGCTTATGGACGCTACTTAATTTTGGATTATACTGACTGAAATGAGACTCCGGTACGAGCAGTATTTTTCTCTTTGGGTACATTACTCTATGCTGTCATGTCATTTTTAGGAATGTCAATTTGATGCCACATGTGCACAATCAATTTTCCACTAAATTGAAATGTTGTTCACAAAAGCCTTTATTGAAGAGTTGAAGTTGAAATGTTTCCAAAGTGTTTGCTTTGTCTGATTTTATGTTCAGAAGTATGTCTTTCACATGTAAGTATCAAAGAACCAAACTGATCACTCAAAATGGAAACTCGTTTATAAGTATATAATAAAAATATTGTTATTGTAGGTATCTCGCCCACAGTTGGGCAAAGACCATTCTTCAGACAAAGTTAATAATAAAACTTATACCAAGGATGCGGAATATAAAAAGTGGGTTGCTCGTATCATGAACGGCTGGCCATCAAGATTAGGAGATGTTCCATATCAGGTACAGACAATACATTTTTTGACTATAAAACAAGAATTTTAATACCCTAATCCTAAGGTACTTATTTATTTGAAAAAAAAACAGTTAATTTTCTGTACACAGACTTTGTAGGTGTTGTAGAAAAAAATAACGCTTAAAATGGTCGATACACAATTTTGTGCAGAACTGGGAATAAAAACCATACAAAAACGCCCACTGACCTTATTTTTTGTGGTTTCATCTAGGCAGTCACTTGACAGCTACAGTATTTAATTTAAAAAAGCGATGCTATACACGAGCTAATTTCTAACGGAATGGCAAAGGAAGCTAGCGGCACTTTACTTCTCGTAGTACTCCGACTGCACAGCACAGCATACAACTCTTAATTCTGATTTTACAGATATCGCTAAAGGGTTTAGTACATCGTCTGAGAGCACAATACACATCTTTTTGTGGCGCAACCATTATAACTCCAAGAAAGCTGATTAGTGCTGCCCATTGTTTTGAAAATACAGGGTGGTCTTGCTGCAGTTTTCCCAAGCCCGGGTAATTTTTCAATGGTTAATTAAAAAGGCTTTCCCTTTTCATACATTTAGCCTACTTTAAACTATTGCTGGACAAGTCGTTAGGTTGCTTGTCTTCTGCACCAATCTCATCCGTACATTGCTGCAAGAATTGACTCTGTCGCTCAATTAAGCTAAAAATAATGGGGCCAAATAGGCCCAGCACTGTAGCAGATTCCAAAAGATATTCTATGACAGCATGTCGCTAAGTAATCAAATAAAAAAGTTACAAGAGTTCAAACATTCAAAATATTATCATCATTTAACTCGCCTTTGTGAGATAGACAAAACTGTACGTGATATTAAATAATTCAACAGATAAATATTTGTAATATGTACTTACAGAAGAATTGAAGGCACAGCGCTCCGCAACATATACGCGGTTGCTGGTAATCTATTTACCACTGCAAGATATACATCAGATGGCCCAAATGGTCAGTGGAGGACATTGGACAGTGTTACACACCCAGAAAAATACAAATTCCCTACACTGGATATAGCAGTAGTTGTAAGTATTCATAGAAGATTGAGCGCAGGGTTTTTTGGCTGATTTTATATTTTTTCTGGTTACTGGTCAATAACCAGTGTTCCAGATTTAGGTTCAGCCCATGGTGCAGACGCAGAAACCCACAGCGTCATGTTTTTGCTACTGATTATTATGTTGGATTAGCTTCCGCCCGCGACTTCGCCCGCGTGGCACTTTGGACTAACGTTAACTTTAACCCGCGTGATGATTGAAAAAAAAGTATCTTTCTCTCCCCTTTTTGGAGTTTACTCCTTAAGAATCGATTTTCATATATAAGGCGCCCGGTATGAGAAACATCCGAGGGGTAAAACCTACTAAAGTAACAGAAATGTGTCACGTTATTGGTGCGCACCTTTAGTGCGCAACTGTATAATTTGGCTGTGAGTGTATTAAGACGTACATATGGTATGCAGTATAGGCGACTATACCTATATACTATAAGTTATTGGGCTTGTTTGTTTCTATCAGTGTCGATGTATTTATATTGCTAGTTTTTTTCATTAATTTGTGAATTATATAATATATACATATAATAATCTTTTTTCAGTTGAATAAACTCTTTTTGCGTATGGTTATATTCGTACTTAAGGAGTAAACTCCAGTCGTGCGTCGGAGCTGACACACACACTTTTTTTCTCTCTTAAATCGGTTTGATCATTTAGGCGTGAAGACGTAACAAACAAACAAACAAACTCACTTTCGCTGTTATAATATTGATAAATGATAAATGATAAATGATGTTTATTTTGCAAGTAGGTTTTCACAAACACTTTTACACGTCATTTTTTTTTAAAACTAGATGAGGCCGGTGTTTCGTACCCGACTACTCTGAGAAGAAACAGCCGAAACAAACTCAGAGGTCATAGTCTCTTTTAAAGTCCAGACAAAATAATCTTGGTCAACTTACATGAGGACTATGCAGATAGTGTCTGAAATGGTCTTTTTAAGAAAGCACCACACAGATTGAGTGGACCTGTCCAGTCAGTGCAAGCATTTGTCAGTTATCGTGTAGCTCAACTCATAACCTAAGGAGCTCAACGACACGACGAACAATACCAAAAAAAGGACATTTGTGTAGGTCGCTTATAGCACTCAAACTGCCAGACCTTCGTCAAAAAACAAAGTAAATAAAAGAAATGATCCACATGGTCCTCACATTTACAATAAACAAATAAAAAATAAATAATTAATGAGATCATAATGAAATCATAAAATGTCATAAATGAAAATAATAAGAAAATAAAATGTCACTAATCATAATAATAAAAAGAATGTAAAAATAAAGTAAATATTAATGTCAAAGTATATAAAATAAAGGAATAGACAATAAATAAGTGAAACAAAGGCAAATTTTGACACTCACTGAGTAAATTAAATTGGAGCAGCTTAATCCCAAGCCTTTTTATCTTCAAGGTAATGATTCATGTTATAGTAAGCTTTGAGACATAGTTTATGTTTTATGAAAGATTTAAATTTATTGAGGCTTAGTGTTTGAATATCGCTTGGCAGTTTATTATAATAACGTATACATTGGCATGTGAAAGTACCTCCTATTTTTTTGAGCCTCGTTGCAGGAACAACAAATTTGTGTTTGTTCCTTGTATTTATGTCGTGGATATCACTGTATTTTTTAAACAATTTTATATTTTTATGCGCGTACAAAAGGTTTTCGTAAATAAACTGAGAGGGCACAGTAAGTATGTTAATCTCTTTAAATTTTTCTCTGAGGGAGTGTCTAGGACTTAATTTATACATTGAACGAATTGCCCTCTTTTGCAAAATAAAAATTGTCTGAATATCGGCGGCATGGCCCCACAAGAGAATACCATACGACATCACACTGTGGAAATAACTAAAATAAACTAAACGGGCTGTCTCTAAATCAGTCAAATCACGAATTTTTTTAACGGCGTATGCTGCTGAGCTAAGCTTTTTTGACAACTTATCTATATGAGGGCCCCACTGAAGCTTAGCATCCAAAGTTAAGCCTAGGAACACTGTATTATCTTCCGGTTTCAACTCTTCATCCTTGATTAGTACACTAGTTTCCACTTGTCTAACATGAGGTAACGTAAACTTAATGCATTTGGTCTTTTTTAGTAAGGATTTTGGATAGTACCTACTATATTGTAGCAAACTCAAACTCAAAGCATTTATTTCAATTAGACCGTTACAGGCACTTTTGAATGTCATGAAAAAAAGATGCTGCAATAGCCCCAGTCACAAAAAAATATTTAACATGTGAAAGTACTGTAGTTGCCCATTCCAAAGCATAAATCTCTATGAAGAAGAATGGGCAAGAAACTCCATGGACACTCTTTTGAATCATAATATTTTTAGTAGTGCCTACACCATCATCATCTCAATATAATTTGTCGCAGAAGAATAAACATCTACCTCTAACGATTATCTCTTCTGTCTATATAACTGCCCAGCAATATGGCTTAAAGGTACTTGTTAGGTGTCTAACTTACAAGAACTGCTACCCTACCATGACGTCTTAAAGCAGAACTTATCCCACCGAGGGAAAGAGATGGTGCTAGACACCCTGTATAGCTCTGTCTCTTTCCCTCAGTGGAATAAGTTCTGCTTTAAGACGTCATGGTAGGCTTACAGATCCTAAATTTACATTTTATCTATTTCTTTGTCTGCTGTGCATCAGTATGCAGAATTGCAGACAAGTGAATCAAAATTTTGATAGTAGAATGAGTTAAAAACAGCGAATTGTGTGAACTCTTTTATTTCCTCAATCAATTATAATATACAGGGTATCTCTGTTTAATTCTTATTTAGTCGTGCAAAAATGAGAATAGTAGAAACTGTTTTTTTTTTATAGAATTCAAAGATTATATGATGAATTATTGCGAGAATATTTAGACTAGTTAGACTGGTACAAAATGCCCAAGGCATTAAGTCCGCATTTGTACAGTAGTTTTTATACATGTGCATATTTTTTTAATAAATATTTTATCACCCCGTCACGGATATGTTGGTTTGTCGAAATTTTGTGGCTGGTGGAGCGTCAGTCATCATACGGCCTTGATTGGTATAGCTGTCTACAGATTTTGCTGGGGAGTTAGCCTTCTTTCGTTTCCACCACTTCTTCTTCCCAGCTAAAACACTAGCAAGTCGCGAGGGGCAGGGCGTTTTTGTAAGACTGTTTGTGTAATATGACGTTCAAAAAGTGCTGATTGTCAGCCTAATTTGAATAAATGTCTTTTTATTATGATGGCAAGATCATCAATCTCATCATTGCCCCACTATATACCAGCGGCTTTATAACTTTTAAATTCAGTTATGTTATTTCAGGTAACAGATTATCCGTTCAATTTTAATCGTTTCATTGGCCCCATTCCTATGGCAGTTCGAAATACAGATTATATGGGAACATGTTTGGCCTCGGGCTTTGGCCGAACAGGACACCATAAATTCGTAAGAGCCATTTAATTTGTCCATCATCCCTTTTCGAGGCAGGTTGGGGGATTAACTCAACTATACTGTTGTCGCTGGTACATCATACAGGTGACATAAAATAAATTGTTGTTTTTCATTCTTGAACGTTATCACGATATACAATCACGACGGAATATATTAACTGCTCCATGAATTTCGTAGTCGTAAAATATGGAATCAATATAATTGCAGTAAATTTTATAAATTTAACTACCCAAAATGTTGTTGTCTACAACAAATACTATACAACGTATCAATACATAACTAGCATGCCTTGTCATCGAATGGAGTTATGATAAAATTTTAAAGATAATGTGAGTTTGTAAATTGTACAAGTTTCTTGCTGCCGATAAATATTTTTATTTTATTTATTTATGAATGTTACGAAATGTCACCTGCATGATGCTACAGCGAAAACAGTCAAATGCGTGACATTGTACGCTAAGACTCTAGCCGTGGGTGGACACGGCTCGAGTTAAGGTAAGTAATCCCAATTCTGGGTTAAGCTCGCCTCTGTATGTACACAAGCAATTTTGTTGCAATTGGCATGTAAATTACAAATTCGATTTTGTGAGCATTACAGAATTCAGCAGACAAAAAAGCATTTCATTTGGATCCGAGTGAAGGTTCTGATTGTGATCTAAATGATTGATTTTTTGAATTTATTAACCAGTGCGGCTGCGTAATTTTCTATGAAACAACATTTTAACGCTGTTTCCTTATATTATAGTACCTTTAAGGCAATAAACTTTCTCCATTTAAAGACATTTAATTTTTTTTGTAGGATGACAGTGAGATTCTTTTATTGGCACATGTAGTCGTACATCCAAATATATATTGCAGTCAATTATTTGGGAGACCAATGGATACCTATATATGTACTTCTGTGAGTTTTAAATCGGACGTTGGAATGGTAAGTTATGTAAATCAATTTTATAGAACGGGGTAATTGCGTATTACACTCCACACGTAACGTAATTGGGGAGCAAGTTAGGGATGTCCCTTAAAACATGCTCCCTAATTGCGTCACTAATTACCGAAAATTCTTTACATACAGAGAAAAACATCGGTGGTTTTTAGACAACAAACTGAATAATATTGATATTCTGCTATTTCGCCAATCCTCTTTGCTTCAGACTTGCACGCACAGCCAAGGCAAAGTAGATCAGGCTGGTATTAAGCACAGGTTAAGAACTTTGTGGTGTTAAATAATTCTAGTTATCTGGATGACATCCTGTATTGGAATTGAATACTGCGTGCAGCTACAGGGTGTCCCGAGAACTAAGCATGAAATCGACTAGGAGCATTAACAAGATCATTTCCAAACTTGTTGAACCCAAAATTTATTTCCGTTTAAAACGTTATTACCAATCTTTGTTTGTTCAATCACTTCGTATCATCATTTTCCCGCCCTTTTCCCATTCTATTTGGCGTCAGTGCAACACGTTTTCTTCTTCCACTCTCCGCATCATTTACTCCCTCCTATCATTCATTACACAATCCATCCATTTTTTCTTGATCAATTCAATCTCTCGCAGTCAGGTAAAATTTATTTTGTAACATAATGAGAATTATACTACAAAATTTGACCTGACTGCGAGCAGCATCCCAACTGGTTCATTGTTCATTGTTTTGATGTTAACTTTTTTTTAACCTTATGCACACCACAGTTAAGTAATGTTCAAAACGAAATAGGCAATCAATGCCTTAGAAACAAAGGAACTAGCTGGAACTGCTCGCACTTAAACAAATAACTGGCTTGTTTTCTATTCGAGAGAGAGAGACAGACAGAGAAACACGCGCACGCCGCACGGCTTACAACTAAAGCAAAAAGTGTCGTTACAACTTTTGGTCTTATTTTTTTCCGTCTAGCCTTTCGCAACGCGCGATCAGGAACTTCGTTCCAAAAACCGACCCAGAGCGAGTCCGTGCGACATAAACAGCCATATCTTTGACTACTTAGACTCGCTTAGATGGTTTATTTTTTCACAGCTGGAAGGGATCACAACCCTGAGTATATAGCTTTAATTTCAATTCAATACCCCGCTTCTATAGTACGGACGGACAAAAAAGTGATCCAATGAGGGTTCCGTTTTTTCTTTTTGAGGTACAGAACCCTAAAAATGAATGATTGTAGGTACTCCATGTTCTCCTGCGCGTAAATATTTTCTGGACTGTGAATAAACTTTAATGAGTACTTCTGGGTACACCCAAAAAAATACTGACCTAAAATATCATACTACTTAACTTTATAGTTTGAAATACACACACATTCTTTATTAATCTCAACACATAAATCTACCAGTATTAATGTTTGCAGGGAGATTCCGGAGGGCCACTTGTGTGCGCAAACACAGGAGATCCTAACGAAAAGTTTAAGACACAGGGAGTGTTAGTTGGAGTTGTCAGCGGGCACCTAACAAGTGTAGGCTCATTCTATTCTAGGGTCTCAGGCTACCAAAAATTCATCGCCAGCGTGGATTCAGCTTCTATGATCATGTATAAATATAATACGCAATCTTGTATAGCTTTAGCAATGAGTGTTTTATATAAAACGTTTGTACTTTTTCGATTTGTTTAATTTTAACACGCTTTTATTGGCTTGCCTGTCCCACTTTCCGCTTTCCTTATTGAGATAAAATTTTAATTCATGTTAAGTTTAATAGATGACAAGATTTTAAAAGAAATGATGATTGCTAGCCCGGAGCGCCTCCCGCCGTGAGATGACTCTCGGCCACCGTAGATGCGGGCCTGTGGACGGTGAGCAATGGGTATATCACCGTTCGTATGTCTATTGACGACAGGCCTTGTCGACGGCGCGTTAGTGATTCAGCCTCTACTTCCTCTCTCTCAACTCCACCGCCTGCCGGGCTTGTGAGTTGTACGAAAGAGATATCGCGACCCCGTAACATAAAGGGCAATAGACGAAACATGAGTGGGTTTTAGTCAGTACATGTCTGGCACTCCCCCCTGCTCTACCCAGAGCAAAAAAAGTGCCTTTTTTGGGTGGGAAATTATCCAATGCCTTCCCCTGCCCTGGGCAGAGCGGGGGGCTTGTACTGACTAAAACGCACCCATGTTCCTTCTGTTGCCCTTTACGTTCCGGGGCCGCGGTATCTCTTTCGAACAACCCGCAACCCCGGCAGGCCGAGGCTCTGGCAAGCCCCTCTGCTTTGCTGATATCTCTTTGAGGCGCGCGTGAAACACGAACGCGCCGTCGACACGGCCTGTCGTCAATCGACGGACAGACGGTGAGCTACCCATTGCTCACCATCCACAGGCCCGCATCTACGGTGGCCGGGAGTCGTGTCATGGCGCCTGGCGCCCGGGTCGTCTCCCGCGGCGGCTGGATTGGCTGGATGTTCTCTTCCTCAAACGCCCGGCCACCTCCTTTGCTAGCATTTCTGCTTCGCAGAAGGAGGTGACCGCTTCTCATTCCCTCTCGCTCCGGACCATAGCCTGAACCAGGGCCGGACGCGAGAGATCGCCGCCGCCGATCTCCTCCACGAGGGCACGGCGGTGCTCCGCCCAAGCTGGGCAGATCGCCACTGTGTGCTCCACCGTGTCCTCCGGGCGATCGTCACAGTGGTGACACCCGGGCGTTTCCTCCCGCCCGATGATGTGCAGGAACCTCCTGAAACATCCGTGTCCGGTGAGGACCTGCGTCAGGTGGTAGGTGAGGACGCCATGACGGCTCTCCAGCCACTCCTCAAAGTGGGGACTTACCGCCACTATTGTGGCCTGCCCTAAAAAAGAAAGTGGCTTCATTCTAAATCTGGCCAAGGATGGTGGAGTTTTTTTAAGTATTTCCATGATTTAGGTATCAAATGAGGTTTTTAAGGTTAGGGGCATTTTCCCGTGCTATTTACTCTTCTCTAATAATGAATTTAACGGACTTCCTAACTACAAAGTTAGCTAAAGCTCGTCAGCAGAAATATATGGAAAACACAACTATTGTTTTATATTCAGACATATTTCTGTTTTAAAATATATTGTTAAAATGTTCTGTTACTTTTTACGGGAGGCGAAGTAAACACTACTGGAATTTGACGTTCACACACAGGGATATGCATCCTTTTGCTATGAAAGCACACGAAGCAAAACAGCCACACACTAACATTTTACGAAAATGTGTAAAGTACAACGGCTCACCAGGGTTTGTTGCCACATGGCACTGGCGGAATAATCGACATCGCGTTAGTTGCCAAAAAAGAAAAAAAAGTCTACTCTTTGAATCTCACTCTATTACACGAATATGACGAATTCATGCGAAATGGGGGTCATCCTGTAAATAAATATTATAAAGAGGTAAAGGTAAGGCTTCGACTTATGACGTCGCTGGGGGTGGGCAGCAAAGGGACAGGCTGAATCTGAGTGAAGATACCTACAGCTATACTAGTATATACTGGGGGCTTAGACAAAGTAACATCGCTTCGTATCGAAACGATATCTAAGTTCGTCATCGATTTCTTTTTTCGCTAAAAAGCAAAAATATTGGTTTTGGTATCGAAAATTTTGCTGTCAGTGTCAGTCAAGAAAATCAAATCGGATCAATCCCGCGAGTTACTTATTGCTGTTTTCAAATTTTATTTACTAATAAGAATAGGTAAGTGAGTTGTTGGCGATCGCCGTACTAAAATCGTTTTATTTAAGTGAAATCATACATTTAAAGAGCCGCTTAAGTATTTTAAGTCATAATAAAAATGTTTGATTTTTTTTCAACAAAGGTTTGGGTGGATTGGAAGTCGAAGACAAAAAAAAGGCATTGGCCATAAAGCATCATGCAAGTGGGACTAGAGGTGGGCCAGCAAGCGAGCAAACATTATCAGCTAGCGATGAAAGAGTGCTGGCTATGATGGGTCCTTTAGCAGTAGCAGGACAAAACTCTGTAGAAGAGCTAGGATTTAATGTAAGTACCACCTTCAAGGCAGATGTTTTATAAAATATTCCTATAAACATTGGTCAACCAAGTAACTTTACTCAGTTAACATGAAAGACAACATTTCATTTTTTGTTAAATTAGTTTTAACTTTGTTAAACATATATGACTGAAAAAACTTTGCTATAATTTTTACATAAAAACGTACTAAAAATAATAAACTTGTTCAGTAATAAATAATTTGACGTACATCTACCACTTATTTTTATTAAATCTACCACTGACATTTTTTTTCAGAGATCCATAAATACTGCACAAGATGATCCTGCCGCCCAAGATGATCCCGTCACCCAAGATTATTTGGAAATTGTAGATGGTAAGTCTAAAGACTTAAAATCTTACTTCTTACTAATATTATAAACATGGAAGTTTGTTTGGATGGAAGGATTTTTATTATTCTGTCACGCAAAAACTACTGAACCAATTTGGATAAAATTTAGTACACAGATAGTTTAAACCCAGATTAGCACATAGGAGAGTTTTTATTCCGATTATTTGCGAAGCCGCTGGCAACAGCTAGTATACTATTTATTTGTTGTGTATTATGTGGAATATAAAATTATCTAAAATTCGTAGAGAACCTCAGTTTTACTATTTATATTTTATACCTGTGTGCCAATTTTCATCGAAATCCGTACAGCCGTTTTTGTATGATTGAGTAACTATTAAACTTCCAAACCTCCACATTTTATAATATAAGCAGGATTTGATTTAAGAAAAAAAAAAAAAACAAACAAAGGATCAGTAAACTGTCCAAAATAACACTCATTTTCTTTTGCAGAACTATCCACTTCACAGCCCTCAAATAACTGGCTTCCGCTCGTGCTCAATCAGACTTCGGCTCAACGATGACAGACTGTTGCGCCAGCCCCATCAGCCACATCAGCCCCGGCAGCGCCATCCCCGCCAGCCCAGTCCCCGCCAACCCCTGCAGTGCCCCCGGGGAAGTCTACGAGGCGAAAGCGGCCACCTGCCCCCTGCACGTCTGCTATTTCTCCATTTACCAGGCGTCGTCCGCGGTTGAGGTCGCCAGCGACACCGCAGTCAACAGCTGCCTCTCCCGACCGTCCTCTTTTGCGCGTCCGCCGTAAGCGAGTTTACGGCCGTGGAGTTACGACGCCTGGAGCTGGAGGAAGCCTGGATTAGGCTCCAACAAGATCGAGATTTGCGAGCATTGGAGATTTAGCACGAACGGAACCAGGTTTTAGCTTATTACTAAACGTCGCTCAAGCTTGGCTTGACTATTATCGCAGTAGGGACAATACAGAAAAGCTGTACAATGAGTAGTTCAGCAATTGTCTTGTCCCTATTGCTATAGTAATCAAAGGTTTTTTAGTATGTATGTCCGAAGCCTTAGGCATTCTGCATCTCAGACTTTTGCGAGGTGAGGAATTCCTAAAGCTGTTTAAGATGTTAAGTTTGCAGCAGTTGACGTATGAAGACTGATTAATATAATTATTATGTTATTAGAGAGAAAAAAATTGTTATAGAGTTTATCAAGTGGCTTAATAAAAATATTAAAATATTTAATAGTAATTTTTATTTATTCACCTATATTACATCCTACTTACATTCCAAGTAACATTAAATCTGATTAAAGTCAAGAGGCTGATTGTAGATATAAAATAATAATTAATATATATATAAATACTAGCTGTGCCCAGCGGTTTCACCCGCTGCTCACTTAGGGGTCTGAAAAATAGATGTTGGCCGATTCTCAGACCTACCCAATATGTACACAAAATTTCGTTTAAATCGGTCCAGCCGTTTCGGAGGAGTATGGGAACGAAAACTGTGACACGAGAATTTTATATATTAGATTACATCCTACTAACTAAACGATTGCGCATAGCCCTGCCTCGAATTACATCGTTTTGGTTTTCATTGGAGGTGCTATACTGTACAGCATGATCTTCACTATCTTGTACCCCTGCAGCTGGCATATCACTTGGAGGTGGTATTCTAGCATCTAATGCAATGTTGTGCAGCACGCAACATGCATTAGTGATTTTGCTAGCTATGTAAGGGTGATAGTGAAGAACTCTGTGTCGAAGCATACACCTCCAACGAGCCTTAAGAAGACCTGGCTTGGACATGACGTCGTGTGTACACCTCTACCTGGGATCCTGGTTCTGCATTCAATATAGGAACACTATCCACCTGCTGACCATCCAACTGTGATTAAGGGCGTTCACAACCTCCCTGATGCAGCGACTTGTTGTCAAATGCTGGCCCACACCCACAATTTTGTGGTGTGACCCAGTAGCTAAAAAGTTAAGAGCACACAGCTCCTGAAAAATATAATAATACATTGATAAGTTTACCTATTGATATGGTGGATCTTTTATTGTTCATGCTGTGCGTCTGTAGAATGCACTTCCATACTCTTTGCGTGATAGTCCTACGTTAGAAGTGTTCAAGAAAGGAATAAAGGAAGGTTCCCTGTCTGTTGATTGATGATTATATGTACTTATTTATTTATTTATGTATTACCGTTATTGTATAGTTTGCAATATTGTTTTTAATTTAAGTTATAAATGTATTGTTATTGCACATAAGCATATTATTATCCTTATTTTATGTTGGGCCACTCGCAGTTCAACTCTCTTGAGTTGTTATACTGCTTTTAACCGGACTTGCCTGTAGTGACCTCAATAAATTAAGGCACCCAGCCAAGGCTACAAAGACTACAATATACTAAATGACCGCTCGCTAAGGGCACCCCCTGTGGGGTATGGACCTAGCCTTTTTTTTTCGGGTGGGAAATCATCCAATGACTTTCCCCGCTCTGGGCGGCGCGGGGGGGCATGTCAGACTTATACTGACTAAAACCCACCCATGGTTCTTCTATTGCACTTTACGTTCCGGGGCCGCGGTATCTCTTTCGAACAACCCGCAACCGCGGCAGGTTGAGGCTCTGGCAAGCCCCTCTGCTTTGCTGACATCTCTTTGAGGCGTGCGTGAAACACGAACGCGCCGTCGACACGGCCTGTCGTCAATCGACGGACGGACGGTGAGCTACCCATTGCTCACCGTTTACAGGCCCGCATCTACGGTGGACGGGAGTCGTCTCGCGGCGCCCGGTGCCCGGATGGACCTCGCCTTAGGGCGTCATTGAGGGAGGGCAACAAGGGTGGCTGGGTCGATTATTTAGGGACTTGACCTATACAGCAGTTAAAATAAAGTATAGTGTGGTACAACAATATTTTTGTTGTATAGTAGGTACCTATAATATACATAATTAACCAGACGAATATGCTTTAACTCAAGTTATGAGGAACAACAACCAACAACATTAAGTAGGTGCCTACTTACCTGCAAAACCTAGTACTTATATTGTTTTATTAATGTAAATTTTCTTACCTTTATTTCCAAGGGAATCTCAGGGGATCCTTTTAATCCTGCATGAGCTTTTAGATCCATGCATAACTTCTTAAATGTTCTTGTAGTAGCATATATCCCGACATATCGTTTCGATAACTACAACGTTTTAGCATTCGTTTCGTTATCTTTATTGACGATCACGATCGAGGCGCAGACGAACACTGAAAGTGCTACTTGTCTTACTTGAATAATAATAATGTTTATGGTTTCGTTATGAAATGTAACATTGTCTACCAAATTGCGATAACGATGTCGATTTACCACGTGACTTAGCGCGGCTTATGTCAATCTCATACATTTTAGTCTTTTCGAACTTCGTTATCGTTTTCAAATTGTTACTTTGTCTAAGCCCCCTGGTACCATAATGAGTTTAGTTCTGCGGAAAATTCTACAGACGGCGACGCTATCGAGATTGGCTGTCAAAAATTTCATTATATATTTTATCTATTTTTCTAATAATGTGTGTGTTGACATTTTTATTTAGGAATTATTTTTCTACATTTCTTGTATTTATTTAATGTTTGTAAAGTTTTTGTTATGTATAATTCTATATTCAACAGTATGCGAGTCACATGCAAGTATTACAATAGTAAAATAGTTGTGTTAATTTATAGTGTTTCGATTTTAGTACTAAATTCATTAAATTAAACAAAAAACTATATAACCGTTACGAATTTACAAGTAGGTATCTAATAAACTTATTACTGTTTTAGGTACCTCCCCCACAGCTGGGTAAAAATCATTCTTCAGACCTCGTTTATTATAATAAAAGTTATTTAAAGGATATGGAACATAAAAAGTGGATTGGTCGTATCATGAATGGCTGGCCAGCAGAATTAGGGCAAATTCCGTATCAGGTACTAGTTGATCTTACTTATAACATATTATTTTCGTTTATTCATTGTCATAGATATTTTTTTTATATTTTCACATATTTCTTACAAAACAAAAACAAACAAAAAGCATTTAAAAATATAAAAAAAATAGTAGTCCACGAGCATCAGGAACAGACACCGAGCTACCGGTTTTCAGGGCTCTTGAGAGAAACCTCCTAACAATACGCGCCGTGTCCAGAAGTACTGCTTTCTGAATCAAACCTTTGCTCCAGCAGCCTCCTCAGATGAGTGATAGCCTCCTCAGATGTTGGTCAAGGCTACTGGCTATTAACCCATTGTCCGACACGACTATCGGCGCAATGTCTGCTGTATTTACGTGCCACATGTGGACAACCTCGCGAGCCAGATCTAGATGCTTGAATAGCTCTTATAACATTATTTAAACCGTAATCCTAAGGTTATAATTTAGACAAAAATAATAATCTAGCTTAGATAACCGACTTATCCTTACTAATATTATAAAAGCGAAAGTGAGTTTGTTTGTTTATTACGTCTTCACGCTTTAATAGCTAAACCGATTTTGATGAATTTTGGTACAGAGATAGTTGGGAACCAGGAGACGGACATAGGCTAAAAAAAGTTTGATGTGAGGGAGAAAGAGGGAAGAAAAGGGAAAACTTAGCGTTGCTATTACAAATCAATAAGGCGCAAGGGGAACTGTGTTATCCCGAATTTAAGGCGAGCGAAGCCGCGTTCAAGAGCTAGTTAAACGATAGAAATAATAAAAAAAAATACGATTAGTCCTTCTTACTATTCTATTATCTTACTATTTGTATAGCATTTTAAAATAAGCTACAAAAAAGTCTCTACCCTTTTTCTGTCCTCTTCAGGGTCCTTAATGATCTCAATTATAAATGACCACTTAAGTAAAAATAATGGTAAAGCAATATAGATATTGAGTATTTCGAATAGCATGTACAACTGTATTTAGCTCAGGGGACATGGCATGTGCGACGTTAGGCGTCGGCGACGACTCTCTGAGTGTCTTTTGCATAAGGGGGCCTCAGAAAAATCTTTAATAAGTTACTCGTATATATTTCCGTACGAGTGAGTAGTATTTTTTGGTGATATGGTTGGCACATTGGCTGAGCGATCGACTGCTGAGCTGTGTGACGCGGTTTCGATCTCCACACGAAACAAATATGTGTTTGGCCTACAGATAGTAGTTCTGGGTTGGGCTGTTTGTGTATATGAGTAAGTAAATGTTTGTTAACGCACCCCGATACAGGAGAAATTATAGATTTTAAAAAAGAAAAGAAACATATCCAGAGTCGCCAAGGAACACAAAAAAATTGTGCTAATGCGCGATCGCTGGCAATAAAAAGTCTTTGAATGATTCTCGAATCTTCCACATACTTCTATATTGGAACATTCTAAACTTTAGCGTCATCTAGAATGTTTCCGGAAACCAGGATAGCGTAACAACATTTTCTCCCTACCTTACAATTATTTAATGTGCACTAATTCTTATAATTATTGCTTTTACAGATCTCGCTAAAGGGTTTAATACGGCGTAAGAATGGAATATACGGATCTTTTTGCGGTGCCACTATCGTAGGTCCAAAAAAACTGATTAGTGCTGCCCACTGCTTTGAACAAAAACAATGGTTTTTAGATAAATTATGTAATCGTCCCGGGTGAGAACGCAAAGTATAAAAAAATTAATTACGCATGACTTCATGACATAAGTGTCATGAAGTCATGCGTAATTAATTTTTTTATACTTTGATTTTGACGTTTCAGTATCTTACCCCCGAATACTGAAACGTCACTCAAAATTTAAGTCCCACTTAAGTTTAACAGAGACTCAGAAGTGACGTTTGACCATACAAAATCTAAAGTTTAAGAGCTGCTCAAGTGTTAAGCAGCCCTCACATTTTGAGTGACGTTTCAGTATTCGGGGGTTAGCCTTCTTTAAACCAAATCAGAATGTGTCGTAAAGTGTTTTTTCATCAGCTTCAACCTCATTATATGCTTCCGAGGGTGGCTCGATCGCTCGCTGTATGTATAGCGGCCAATCACTTCGAGCTACGACACTTCATCAGCATCACTATTTACACGTCATTGTCATCACTATTTTACATATACCGTAAATGAAGTTTCATCTCCAAGCGAATAACTTATTTTTTAAGTAGAATGTAACATGATTCTGCCACGATTTTGGAAGGACCCGCCAGGATGACGTGGCAGATTAACGTATACAAAGGAACTTCAGACATTGTCATCGTTTTTTGTTGATATTTTAGCGGTTTCACCCGCTGCTCAGCTCCTTATTGTCGTAGCGTGATGTTATATAGCCTTAATTTTTTTCGATAAATGGGCCGGAAAACATAATTCGAACTGTTCCTGAGTTTTTCAAGCGTAGGTATACAAACCAACTATTACATTCGATAGAATCAGTTTTTTTTTTTAAATTAAAATCTGCTGAACAGTCTTTCATTATCATCATTATGAACACAAACGTTATCCACAGTGGATTTAGCTGATAAATATGTTTACATTCTTATTCTTATAGAAAAATCACCGGAAGAGCTCTTGATGGGATTTACGCAGTTGCTGGTAATCTATTAAACGTTGCACAATATAGATCGGATGGCCCACATGGACAGTGGAGGACATTGAAAAGTGTTACACACCCAGAGAAATACAAATTTCCTGTTTATGATATAGCAGTCATTGTAAGTATTTAAACAGGTATACGTACTGCACCAGGCATTAACATCCCTACTAATCAAGACAATAGAAAATGTAAGTCGTAAAGATCTTTTGTAAATTCCAAAACAACACACTATTTTCTGTTTTTTTTTTTTTCATCAAAACGCAAAAAAAAAACTTAATTATTGAAATGAATTAAGAATGATGATTTAAAATCTTAACTTTAATTCTTCAGTAATAATTATTTTTGGAATCCCTAAATTATTTTCATCGCAGGATTTATTTATGTATTAGGTACATAATATGAATGAACAAAAAACTATTTAAAGTGCTGGTATGTTAGCTCACTAACGGCCGTTTTCAATAACCTATCTATCCTTAGTTCTCGTTACTACAGATAGGCAAATCTGTCCTTTTACGCTTACTTACTATTCAATATCTTACCGACAGATAGCATTTCCTACCGAAGTCGTCTATCTATCGTTGGGAGGTCGGATAGTCTACTAGAGATAGAAACTCACATACTAATCGTTGTTACTTACATTTCAATATTGGTTTCAGTTACTGTCCGATAGATGTAGCTTACTGTGGTAACGTCAATTGTGTATCTGTCAATATCGGCCGGTTACGCGGATAGATAGCAGTTCGAAAATAAGTAGCTTTCTAATAAATACATAATAATGGAATGTTTTAGCAGTGATGATAGCGATATGGAATTATTACAAAAAACACCTTGCAGCCACAAGTTGTATAAGAAACATCGTCTCATCTTTGGTCATTGGCACTGCTTTACTTGACTGTAATACAATAAAACTTTAAAAGCTTGAACGCATTATGGAATGTTTAAAATATCACCTACATAAAAACTTGCTGGATTCATTTTGATTCACTTTTATGATATTGATTAGGAAATATAAACATAAACACGACATTAAGCGTGGGTTGCGTCGGTGTATCGATATGTCAAATCTGTCAATCTCAAAACGTTTTATTATATGATTAATTTGGTAAACAATAAAAAACTACAATTTAAGGTTCATTCATGTTAAAATCTGCAAAAAAAATATACATACTAAGTACTTATGTTCACATAAATAAATAATATAATATTTGTTTTTGGCATTATAGATTAGTGCAGCAATGAACTAAACGTTTCAAGAGAGAAGCATCTATCTTTCGTTAATGACAGATAGATAGCACTTATCCTTGATTGTGAAACGCAAACTATGAATAGATAGGATCTTACTGTTAACTGGAGATACCGATCTATCCGTAACCGGAGATAGGTTATTGAAAACGGCCGTAAGTGAACGTAGCATTCGTTAAGTGACAACCACATAAAGTATTTTATAATACATACAATAATTACTGTGAAATTGAAAGATTTATAGTTTTGACAACTAGTTGCTTTGGAAGTGTTAAATAAAAAATGTGTAAAGGCAAATTGTGCAATCTCGAACTTTAGAGACTAATCTTCTAAACTTTTTGAGGGAAACACCGAATAAATTAGTTTCTAGTAAGGTGCAGGAACTATTGAAGTTATTACTTACGGAGCAAGGGAGTGTTAAGACCGACGTTTGATTTGCAGAAAGGAATATGTAACAGTTTGGTAATGGACCATCTAGGAGGTTTTGATGGAGCTGAGCATAAAATACGTTCAAAAAAATCGCTTCTAGACTGACCATTTGTTACCAAGTAGTAACAAGTATTAGATTACATAAATGATTAATTATGTTTTCATCCCACCATCTCGGAAAGAGTATTTTTAATCTTCAATATCTGAGTGGAAAAGCCGTTTTTATTCTCTAGAGGATAAAGTAAATTGAATTTAGATCATCGTGTGCACTAAGTTTGTGAATTAAAAAAAAACGTTAAACCTATTTACTCCTACCTCTATGGTGCCGAATATATCATACAACATTTTTTTAATTTGTTAAAAACTCAGACTCGGAACCTTCTTGGTGTTTTTTCAATTTGCTTTGTACGCGGTTCTTTACGCGGGATTTTTTCACGTCATTGTTAAACCATAAATTAAAAACAAGAAACTTGAAAACAAGTGAAAAATATTATTTTGTTATAATTTAAAGATTATTCTGTAATGCTTACCTGTCATAATGTAGTAATTAATACCTAAAGTGTACCTATCTTGTGATTGCATTTAGTCATTTCCTCGCTGAGGTGGAATGAAAAGTTACGTGTTGCACTCGACTGCAAAGATTTTTCACCTCGTGCTCTTTTGATTCCCTTGCTAACGCTCAGGATTCTAAATTTGAATCATCCTTCGCTTGCTCGGTCATCAAAATTGAACACGCGGTTAAAAATCAACTTTGCACTCTTGTATAACAAATAACTATTATTTTGCATGTAGGTTTTTACAAACACTTACACGTCCTTTTAAAAAAAAACTTGATTTGGCCGGTGTTTCGTACCCGACTACTCTGAGAAGAAACAGCTAAAACAAACTCGGAGGTCATAGTCTCTTTTAAGGTCCAGACATAAATCTTGATCAACTTACATGAGAACTATGCAAATTAATGTCTGAAATGGTATTTTTAAGAAAGCACCACACAGATTGAGTGGGCCTCTCCAGTCAGTGCAAGGATTTGCCAGCTAGAGTCGTAGCTCAAGGAGCTCAATGACTCGACAAACAGTACCAAAAAAGGACATTTGATTTTCTTTTTTTATTTTGACATTACTATTTTGTTTGTTTGTCCTGTCTATCACTGGTAAATATTGGAATGTCTGTAGATCTTAGTTTGGGTACCAGAGGAACGCATATTTGCAAGTATTTTCCAGATTACAGATGATCCATTCGACTTTAATCGTTATGTTGGCCCCATTCCGATGGCAGTTCGAGGTAAAGATTATTCTGGTGACTGTCTGGCTTCGGGCTTTGGCAGAACAGGGTACAGACCAAATGTAAGAGCCATTTCATTTGAATATGTTGTTAAATTAATACTAACATGTCTTAGCTATTTTCAAAAAATCATGACACTCCTTGTGTAGCCTTGGTGAGAACTAAGAATTTGACGGCACGGTATCGTGGGTTCGAACCCCGCACGAAAAAAATATTTGTGTGACTGACAGGCACTTGTTCCGGGTCTGGCTGTTTGTGTATATGAATATAATGTTTGCAAACGCACCCACGATACAGGAGAAATTACTAGTGTGGGGCAACGTTTTATTAAAAATTAAAATACGTCAAATATAAATTGCATCGATAAAACTATACAACAATGTTCAACACCCGCTCTCTTACTAAGTTGCCAAGAAAACTTGTGTTAAGGATGCTCGGCCCGACGCTTTAGTGTATGTTTCTTAATTGTATTTAGTTATGAACACACGACGGCAGGTTAACCTGTTCTAAACTATTATAACCTGATCCCTCTACCACAGATCGCATACCGTAATTTATTTAACCTGCTCTCTCTCTGAGCAGGTTAAATAAAATGGGCTTGTGTAGGTTGATGTGCCGTCGTGTGTACTTGCCATTTTGTAAATATCCAAGTGATCGATGAAACTGCATCGCATACAAATTGCCCTCTGTAATGATTGGTTCTTCTCCATCACTGGTGTAATAGTCGAATCTGAATCAGTTACATTACAGGCGAATACATTTTCCGTTTAAACAGATTTAATCATTTCTTGTAGGACAAATCTTCCGTTCTTTTACTTGCACATTTAGAAGTATATCCAATCAGAACGTGCAATCGAATGTTCAGAAGACCAATGCAGTTATTTATTTGTACGTCTTTTATCAAAAGCGACGTTGGAAAGGTTAGTCATACTACACCATTATTTATCCACCCATACTCATTATTCACAACGAGCTAAATAATAATAGCCGCTCAGGTCGATATTTAGGTTAAGTCGCACTTGCCTAAATTGGTCAGTGCATGAGTGCCCACCAGTGCGTTCTATACAGATCCTCCGCTTGTCATTTATAGTTATTTCACAGTCGTTACAGGTACTCAGGGTCTCGAAAGACTGACAACCCAGTGTTACCCAGTGCTGCCTTTTTTGCATTTACATACTTTGTTTGGCTAACTAATATTTTGATAATGTGTCCTATACAAAAATAACTTTTCGACATGTGGCCTTTTCGAATTTAAGCATCGACTTACTTACAGATGTTTCCATACTCTACTTACACATAAATCTACCTAATATTAATGTTTGCAGGGAGATTCCGGAGGGCCTCTTGTGTGCTCAAACACGAAAGATCCTAACGAAATATCCTTGTCACAGGGAGTGTTAGTTGGAGTAACCAGCGGCCACCAAAGGAGTGTAGGCTCATTTTTCTCTAGGGTTTCAAGCTACAAGCAATTCATCGCCAGCGTAAACTCAGTTTTTATAATCATGTTTAAATATACTATGCAATCTTGTACAGCTATAACAATGAGTGTTTTTTATAAAACTTTTGTACTTTTTTGATTTGTTTTATTTTTTCACCAACGGTACCTCTCGTAATGCAAAATGACGATAAGTTTATCTTACTAAGTCTTTTTATACCGGCAGAAAATCATAACAAACAATCGTTTGAAATACAGCAGGGATCTGTGCATCATCGGCTCAAGTTAGGGAGTCCAAAGAAATGGAACATTTTAGTAAAATTTTGTTTTTCCTTCTTTAAAAATCAAAGTCATAGATAAAGAATCTATGACTTTGCCCACATTGAAATTAAGCCTACAAAAATACTAAATTCATACGTAAAATAATTGACATTGACAATATATTATTCTTCTCACATGCAAACAGCTCTCTATTAGTTATGGTATGGAAATCCAATGTTGCAACACGACAAAGCCTATAGAAAAAGTGTTTTATATTATTTTATGATGTACATTTTTAAAATTTTTATTTTATAAAATAATATTAGATCGAGAGAGTTCGATTCCGCGCATAAAAATATTTATGACCTACAGACAGGTAATTGTTTTGTGTCTGGCTGTTCTGTTTGAATATCTGAGTTTAAATGTATGACATCGCACCCGCGGTGCTGGATAAAATAGTATTTGGCAAAGCTCAAAAAAATACTTTGATGGTACACCCAATTACCATTGGTTGTATTTCCTCCCAGTTAGTAAGAAAATTAGATTATGCTCCTCGGCTCCTTTAAATAATAAAATAATACAAATATCATGTATTAATCCCTCACTCTTCTCAGGATTCTAGTATTAACCCCTCGTTACGCTCGGGAGCCCTAGTGTTCTTAGGTGCGTTCAGAATTCAAAAAAGCACCCGTAAAAAATATTTACGTGCTGCAAATTTAATACATGAACAAACATATTGTGAAATCGTAATATCCATTTGTAATTCTTAATCCCATCAGGTAACTACTAGGACTAGGTGACATTAAATAAGCATATTATGCTTTCTTCTATCTGTGAAGTTACGTTAACCAACGAGCCATTATCGTCACTTCTTAAACCAACAAAAACAATTTACCCAAGAATATTTTTAATACTAATACAAATAACAATCACAAATTTATTGGTAGGCACGTTGCAACCGGGGTCTGTTACCCATTCGCTGAACAATCCCACCCGCATGTGTAAGTTCGGGAGGCCCACGTTGATACTGGTAGTCACACCGACCAAGATCCCCTGGTGTATATCCACCTCCGCAGGATCACCAGTCTCATAACACACTAAGCTACCGCCTTCAGTTTCCTTTAAATAAAAACTAATATTAATATCAAGAGGATGCATAGATACAATCTATTTATTTATTTGTGTACATACAAAACATTATGTGTATATGTCTGCTTACAACTAACGCGTATGAAAATTGCAGTAAGTACCAGAGAAAGTAGATCTTATTAGGAAGTTAATATACAATTGTTGAAACTTCTTTTATTTAAATCGAAGTGTAAATTTAACCTATCGATTTACTATGTACAAGTAACATTAAACCTACTTCTTAAGGGGTGTATGCATTCAAGATATTTTATTTTAAATCTCCATTTTAATACAAATTTATTTAAAGACAAAAGAAAATTAATTTGATTATTTTATTATATTTAAAACTAAATGCTAGCCCACCGGTATCCACAGGGCCCCAGAAAAAGGAACCTCCTAACAATGCGAGCCGTGTCCAAGAGTACCGCTTTCTGTATCAAGCCCTTGAACCTTGGTCGAGAGTCTTGGCAATTAAGCCATTGGCAGATATTGGCACAATGATTACGGAATCCACATTCTACATGTCGACAACTTCTCAAACCAAGTCAATATACTTGATTTACTTATAATTTTATTATTAACTATGGATTGATTTCGCTTGTTGCAAACAATTCCAATAAAATGCTAAAAATGGTCACCGGTGTAATGCTCGAATTTGTACTATTAAATTACAAGCCTATGTTCCCGACGAGGGAGCTCCTGAACAAGTGGCCTTTGTTGGTTTTAGCAGTTGTTTTTTTCCAATAAAATGGATACATACAGAAAAAACACTATGCGTCTGACCCTCGTATTCACTGCATATGAATAGTCTGCAACTTCGGCACAATATCCTCTCGCATTTTTCCCTTTCCACCATTTCAACCTCTTCAGTGTATACGTACTTTACTTCTGCCCAGCTCTGGAATACGACTTTATTTTAGGAGCAGATTTGAACGATTATAGCTTGTATTTAAACTAGCTTAGAGTTAAAACACATGTTAAGGACCGTTAACTTGTCAAACCGTTATGCCAAAATTAGTGATTAGAGCATATTTCCAGCTTACTATTTGTATCTAGGTTCCTGTCAATTAAGTTATATACTCTTATTCATTATGGTGTTTAAAAAATAATTAATCTTTGGGAGTTCACCATTTTGGATTAAGAATGACGTCACGTTATTCTAAATGCAAAATGGCGCAGGTAATACAACGTCTACCCATCACTTCAATCGATTGGTGATAACTGTTTTCTAATTCAGTTGCAAGATTTGACCTAAACAAATATTGCAATAAAAGTGCAGGTTGGTAGACTTCACATCATTTTTTTTTCAGATCATCTTTTGTCTACACCGTTCTAACAACAGTAGTAATAAAATAAAGTTGAGATACAAAGTAATACACCTGTCTGATAGACACGTGCACTTCTCAAGATCTCTCGATCTTTATAGAATATAGGTCAATTATTACAATTTCAAAAATTATACTATTTCAGGTTATAAAGATTTTAAAATAAAGTCTCACCCTTGTAGCTTTAACGGCGGTAGAAGTGCAGACTCCATTAAAGTCGTAGTCTCGAGTAGCGTAAGGTATTTTGTTGATGTAACTGTTGAAGATCCAAGGCTTAGTCACTCTCTGAAAACCATTTTAATTATCAATGACCTCTGTGCGTAGGTTAATCACTATCAATTATTGGAACTGAGTATTTTTGTTTCAAGCATGGAACATACTACTCCGTTTATCTTTCAACCTTTCAAGCATTTCATTATCATCTTACATCCTTTATAACTTCTCCCGCTTTGGGTGGAACGGGGGGGTGTGTCAAACTTTTACTGACTAAAACCCACCCATGTTCCTTCTTTTGCTTTTATGTTCCGGGGGCGCGGCATCTCTTTCGAACAACCCGCAACCCCAGCAGGCAGTGGCCTTGGCAGGCCCCTCTGCTTTGCTGACATCTCTTTGAGGCGCGCGTGAAACACTAAAGCGCCCGGGTCTTGCACCAGCTTTAGGATGTTTTCCACCAGAGATGTGCTATGCTACGATGTTATGCGTTTGTTAGTCACTGCTTGATTGTTCTATACTGGAATTACTGGGACTCGAACTTCCTCGCACAGTTACCACGCCGCTGCGCATCTTCAACTTCATTGCACATCTCGCTCAGCTCGCTACATAAATAGTATCAGTGGAAACTCTGTGTTAACGGTCACATAGTTTCGTCGCTTAGTCACACTTCCTTGCAGCATAGCTTAATAGTACATCTTTGGTAGAAAAGCTTTACGTCGTTTTTGCTATCACTCATCGTAGCCATTCATCAGCAAGTCTACTCTTTAGGCATAAAAATGTGCCCACGCCTCCTCAGAGATCTAAACGGAGAGCAGACTAAATTCATCGCATTTCCACTCTAAACTGAATTGGATTACCTAGAATTCTAGTAAGTCATAACAACAGGTCATCAGCTAGACAGCGCTATAAAGGATGTATAGCACCATCCTGTATAGCGCTATCTCTTTCCCACACTGGAATGACATTAAAAACAATCCTGCCTTAGCACGTCATGAAAAAACCACAGGATTTTAACTACTTTTTCTTGGCATATCGACAAAAAGTTTGACAATGCGCCTGTTAAAGAAAAAGAAATGTAAAGGAGTTGTTTGTCTTGGTATGGACAAGTAATGAGGACGAAGCGCTTGTGACTAAAACAGTAATAAACATTAATGTTAATGGATGGAGAGGGAGAGAAAGGCCAAAGAAAATATGAATGGATTGTGTGAGAAATGATATGAAGGAGAAAAGAGAGAATGATGCCGTGACGTCTGACGGGGGAGAATGGAAGACGAAATCGTGCTGCGTCGACAACAAATAGAATGTGATACGGGCAGGAAAATGATGATGATCAATCGTCAAAATTACAAACGTGTTTAGCTCAAAACTACAGCAAAACTGAACCAGAGGTCATAAAAAATATTCTCACCGCAATAGCAAGGTTGAAGGCTGGAAATCTATAGAATTTCTGCGAATACACATGGTCTACTGATCGCCATTGTTCACGTCTCGTGTCCTTCGATTCGTTTACAACTGTCTTCAGGATGCCGGCAACAAAATTAATCTGATTAAATGGGATTTTAGGTCTGAAATAAAAATATATACCCGAGTGGTTCAAAAAGTTAGGTCACTGGATACAGCATTAGTTGCTGGGCTCAATCAGAGCGGCCAAACCTTGAGTTACAATTCTGAAATGTTGAAAGTCCTGATGGAAAGCTAGACTTTTTATTTAACTTTAAACTTCCTGTTTTCAGGTCTTATTTTAAAGATGCCGCGAGCTAAAGAGCCGGATTAGTGCAGAGAAAATTCTGGATGGTAGTCCAAGCCACAAGCTAGATAGCTTTTCATCGACCAATATAATATTAAATGTTGTGGGCTCGGTTTTCACTTTTTACTTTGTAAAATACTGTTCAAAAAGCTAAAACAGCTTTCAACTGGCAGATAAATAAGACACAGTCAGACAAACGTTACAGTTGTGCGGTTGTGCATCTGATTATTTCTACTATTGACTAGTAATTTAAAACAGTTTCAGCTTACTTTTTTCTATGAGTGAGGAAACAGTTGGCAGAAGTAAGAACCTTCATAGTTGTGATGATGCTTCCAGCACAGAAGGCACGATATATGTGACTCTCGAACTTTCTAAAGACGAGTACCTTGGCACAAAGAAAATAGTAACAAGTGATCATCTGGATAGCTATAGTGTGTAGATATAGCAGTTTTAATCTTATCTGATGAATCTTAATCTTAACTTAATACCAGTATTTTTTATAAGTTAGTACAAATCTGACACTCCCCACGCTTCGCCTAATGCGGGGGCAGTTATTAATGATTTCCAATCCGCAAAAAACAAATAGCTATGGATGTCTGCTGGATATAGGCCTAATTTTTGCCACAGCATACAGGCTTGAGCCGCTCGTAACCAGCTACTCGCGAGTAACACCATAAACTGTGGCTGGTTGATGGTGAGTGCAGGTAGACCAAAGAATGTCTTGCTGGAATCAACAACCCCTTCACTAAAAGGTCGCCACCACCGTTATTGAACACGGCTCCATTTCGAGAGTCTGGCCCAACAATAAGTTTCGCTTTTAATAAATGACTAGCTTTGGTCCGCGGCTTTGCTCGCGTTAAATTTGGCGTAGTACAGTTCCCTTTTCCTGATTTGCAGGTACCTGATATTTGTAGTTTTTGCCCTTGCGCTTTATTTATTGTAATAGCAAAGCCAAGGTTTCCCTTTACTTCCCTCTTTATCCCTCATTTGTCCCTATAGCTTATATCCGTCTCCAGGGTCTCAACTATATCTGTACCGAAATTCATCAAAATCGGTTAAGCTATTAAGGCGTGAAAACGTAACAAACAAAGTCACTTTCGCTTTTATAATATTAGTAAGGATTATTCTTACATTATGTGGCCATTCGCCAGGACGTACTTCTTGACCACTATGTGAACTCAATCTATTTTCTCGGCCTTGTAAGAGCTGTTGAAATAAAACCAAAATAAATTCGCTTTTTATGTCTGTTTGCTGCAGCACAATGAGTTTTAGAATTTATTTCAAATGAAACAACGAACCTGAATATTAAAATTAAACAATGCGAAGGCAAGCCTAAAGGAGCCTGAGTGTCCAGCTCATTTGTTGAAGTTGACCAACAATACTGACACAAAGATCACGATTCCGACCTCGTTAAATAGGACCTCTACCTAACGGTAGCAGGGTGTGAATGGAGAACTGGATGTATGGATGTGCAACTACATGAGATAAAAGTTTTATCTTTATAAGTGTCCAGCCTCAGCCTCGTAAAGTTATCGGCCCTCTGTGACCCAAAACATGCAGTCATAGTGACATCTGCTACTGACAAAGACATTAAAATATTTACTGAGTATTTTAAATTCCTTTGGCTACCGATGATACCAAGGCATTGGCAAAGTTTAAGCCTATCAAATATAAAATGTCTACTGAATTACAAGCGAAACCAAGAAAAAGTGAAACAATATAAAACTTACCTTTATTCGAGTCTTAATAACATTTTCAGTACTAACTATGTAAACACATAATGTTACAATAATTCTGAAATATAACCTGCCGAAATTCACCTTTGAAGATTTTTAGCGATGGTTCGCGTTGAAAGAATAAGGAATTCATATGAAACGCATTAGAGAACTATATTATAAAATAATTAGTAACAAAAATAAACATCGACAATGATCATGATTTCGCATTTTCGCCTTAGGAGTAAAATACTTTTCAAAGAGTAGAAAACTTAGTACCGGAGTATGAGGGCTGTCTCGCAGAATAATTTGAAGCTGATATTGAATAGTGGCGACATCTATTAGCATTTTCCAGCAACATTTCGTACTACCAGGGCCTCATGATTACATTTTTATATAAAACTCGCTTTTGCCCGCGGCTTCGCTCGCGTTAATATCGGGGTAACACAGTTCCCCTTCCTGATTTGCAGGTACCTGCTACCTGTAGTTTTTGCCCTTGCGCCTTATTTATTGTAATAGCAATGCTATGTTTCCCTTTTTCTCTCTGATATCTCAATAAATCTAAATCGGTATAGCCATTAAGACGTGAAGATGTAACAAACAATTCTTATTCTTTTTTGCACACAAAACAATAATAAACACACAAATTACAATATACAGCTTATGTACAACGGCGAGCTTAAACCAGAATTGGGTTTTCTTACAGCAAACAAACAATCAATCTCACTTTCGCTTTTATAATATTAGTAAGGATGTCGGATCTTTAGAAAGAAAATCGTTATTTGTCATCTAGTAATTTTTTTAAAATACTTTTATGCTGTATCATCTTTTAGTACAAAATTTTAGATGTCGCCACATCTGAACAAAAAATCTGCTATCTGTCACTTCCTTTCTGAAGTGACAGACTGATAACCCCTCATGGCTTTATTAAGTACTAATTAAAGTTCCTATATTAAAGCCATGGAATTATTAAGTTTTCTTGTTAAATTTCCTTTTGTCTCATCCAAGCCCCTAAACGCGACTCCAAAAGAAACCGCAGGCGGCTCCCAAAAATGCGCGACAGCTGTAAAATAATACAATTGTGCAGTCAATTGTGGTATTCATCATAATTACCAAATAAAATTATAGATGGATTGCAAAAGGAATCACCTAAAAGAAAGAGGAGTAGACAAATGATGCCGGGACATATAACAGGAGAGAACGGAAGAAAAAAACGTGTTTGCCGACCCCAAATAGAATCGGAAAAGAGCAGTAATTAATTAAATTATGTATAATTATTTTTCGTACACATGTAGGTAGATCCTACTATATATTATATAGTTATATACATAAAATACTAGCTTTTGCCCGCGGCTTCGCTTGCGTTAAATTCGGGGTAACACAGTTCCTCTTTCCTGATTTGCAGGTACCCACTACCTGCAGTGTTTGCCCTTGCGCCTTATTGATTTGTATTGTATAACGGGCTGGTGTCCGCTGATTCCACGTCTGAGGCGCGTATTTTGCGTATGTGTGGAAATTGATTTGTAATAGCAAAGCTAAGTTTTCCCTTTTCTTCCCTCTCTCTCTCCCCCATATCCCACGCTTTTATCCGTCTCCTGGGTCCCATCTATCTGTACCAAAATTCATCAAAATCGGTTAAGCCATTAAGGCGTAACAAGTATGAGAGGAAGTAGTAGAGGTAACAAACAAACAAACTCACTTTCGCTTTTATAATATTGTATTAGTAAGAAAGTAAGGATTATAAATGCAAATGTTTGTGAGGATGTATAGATGTTTGTTACACTTTCACGTCAAAACGGCTGAACGGATCTTTATGAAATTTGGTACAGACGTAGATTATATTCTGGAATAACACATAGGATACTTTTTTTCGATATCATGCGGGCGAAGCCGCGGGCGCCCGCTAGTACATACTAAATGTAACTGTCATGACGGACTGGAATCTATTTCTTACTAGCTTTTGCTCGCGGCTTCGCTCGGGTTTAATACGGGTAACACAGCTGCTACATGTACTTTTTGCTCTAGCGCCTAATTTATTGTAACAGCAAAGCTAAGATTTCCCTCTATTTCCTTAATTTTTCACCTTTTTTTCTTTGAATCTTTTGATTTTTAAAAAGGAGGAGGTTACCACGGTATGTTAAAAATGGTTTGAGTATACTAACTGTTTAGAGAATTATTTGCTGCAACCTGTTGAAACTGCCACTGTCCAATCCATGTATGACCACTTTATTAAACAAGTGGAGAAAGCCGCAGATCAGTTCATACCTCGGGTAAAGGTCTGTGATAAACCAAATAACGAATTTCGACCCAAGCCATATTGGACTCCACAGCTTTCTCATTCTGTTGCACAACGAAGACTGGCCTTAAAAGTTTTTAGAAATAACCCTACACCTAATAATCTAACCACTCTCGAGCGAATAGCGGAATCTACAAAAACGGCCATACAGCGAGCGAGATCAAGTAACTGGCAAACATATTGTAGTAGCATTGATGAGCAAACATCCAGCTCCGATATGTGGAAACGTATGGGCTGGATTAAGGGTATTCATTCAGCACGGTCATATGTTTCGAACGAACAAAAACTTGAACTACTTAGTACTCTTGCTCCCGACTATACTTGCCGACAGCCACTTCACAGTTTTAATTCAAATAATTCAGAATTGGATAACAGCTTCACTGTACAAGAAATGACTCACTGCTTTTTTTTTTTTTTTTTTTTTTTTTTTTTTTTTTTTTTTTTTTTTTTTTTTTCGGGTGGGAAATCATCCAATGACTTCCCCCGCTCTGGGTGGAGCGGGGGGGCATGTCAGACTTGTACTGACTAAAACCCACCCATGTTTCTTCTATTGCCCTTTACGTTCCGAGGCCGCGGTATCTCTTTCGAACAACCCGCAACCCCGGCAGGCAGAGGCTCTGGCAAGCCCCTCTGCTTTGCTGACACTCTTTGAGGCGCGCGTGAAACACGAACGCGCCGTCGACACGGCCTGTCGTCAATCGACGGACGGACGGTGAACTACCCACTGCTCACCGCCCACAGGCCCGCATCTACGGTGGCCGGAAGTCGTGTCGCGGCGCCCGGCGCCATGGGCGTCTCCCGCGGCGGCTGGGTTGGGCAGATGTTCTCTCCCTCAAACGCCCGGCCACCTCCTTCGCTAGCATTACTGCTTCGCAGAAGGTGGTGACCGCTTCCCATTCCCTCTCGCTCCGGACCATGGCCTGAACCAGGGCCGGACGCGAGAGATCGCCGCCGCCGATCGCCTCTACGAGGGCACGGCGGTGCTCCGCCCAAGCCGGGCAGATCGCCACTGTGTGCTCCACCGTGTCCTCCGGGCGATCGTCACAATGGTGACACCCGGGCGATGACTCACTGCTTTAAGCGTAAAGACACAGCACCTGGCAATGACTGTATAACATACTCATTAATCTTTCATCTCTCACCTGTGAGCAGGCTTTACCTATTGAAATTATATAATTATATCTTTTTTACGGGGGATATTCCAAACCAATGGCGCGAAATATTGGTGACGCCCATACCTAAAAACTGCCCCAATAACAATATAAAACTACGACCGATTTCGTTAATATCCTGTGTTTGCAAAATTTTCCACTCAATGATAACAAAACGGCTTGAATGGTACATCGAAAAAAATAAATTGTTTTCTCCGTATACTTCCGGATTTAGAAGAGGGCAATCATGTCAGGATTGTCTAGTTAAATTAGTAAGTCAGATTTACGTAGGATTTTCGAATAAGGTCCCAACTGTAGCTTGTTTTTTGGATATCTCGAACGCTTATAATAATGTATTAGTAGACACTCTGGTTAATACTCTCGATGAAATAGGAGTTGGGCAAAAAATATGTAAATATCTGTGGAGCTTTCTAAGCGAAAGGCACCTTATGATGAAAGATGAGACTGATCAACATAATTATTTTATTAGGTATACTGATAGAGGCTTAGCTCAAGGAGACCCAATTTCCCCCCTTCTTTTTAATGTGGTCACAATGACTTGTTTCCATAAAATTAAAAATGTAAATATGTGTCAATACGCGGATGATTTTGTTCTGTATTGTCCCTCTGGAAATCTTAATCAAAGTGAACGTGAATTACAGGTAGCGTTAAACACATTTTGTAATATTTTGAATGATATCGGTTTGGAATTATCAGCAACTAAGTCTAAATTATGCATTTTTACAAGAGGTTACAGAAAATTAGAAATAGATTTAAACATAAATGGACATGGTTTGCAGCTAGTACACAATTACAAATATTTGGGAGTGTGGTTAGACAGTTCATTGCGTTGGAGTAAACATATCAATATGATAATTGAAAAAGTACAGAGGAGTCTAAATTTACTCAAAGTCTTGGCTGGTTCTTCATGGGGCCTGCACCCTAAACATTTGAGACATATTTATATAGCCTTAATAAGAAGTCGCATAGACTACAGCAGCTTTTTATATGATGTAAGTGCAAATTGTCACCTAGATAAGTTAAACAAGATTCAAAACCAGGCGTTGAGAATTATAGGAGGTTTTATTAAGACTACACCTATCCATGTTATGGAAAGTGAGCTTTGTGTATCCCCGCTGTATTTACGGAGAAAATATCTAGGTTATAAGTTCTGCTTAAAATCAAAATCCATAGAAAACAATATCACTATTCATTTGTTAGACGAACTACACACTCTTCGACAGAATAATTATTGGAGGAATAAAAAGATCCCTCTGCTGGTTTCCTTATATAATGAAGTGAAAGTAGATCATATAGCAGCATCTAATCCCTTACTGATGTTTACTCTAAGGACATGGATGACCAACATTAATATTCAAGAAGTAATTATATGGGACTTGGATGTAGTTAAATTATCCAAACAAAACTATGACATTAGTTTGTTAAAATTTGAAGTTATTAGAGAGTTGCGGTTGAAGTACAACAAATGGCTTAGTATATTTACAGATGGGTCGAAGAGTGTGGAAGGTCGTGGAGCAGCCTTTTATGTACCTAGTGAACCAATAAATTATGAAAGAAATTGCTTTAAAATAGATAAAAATGCTTCCATAATGACGTTGGAGCTCATTGCGATCTCTGAAGCACTTACCTATTGTAACAGTTGTCAACAAAAAAGTATTGTAATTTGCACAGATAGCAAAAGTTCCTTGCAACATTTAGCTCGATGCGCCTCTGGCCGTAGAGGTGTACCGCTAGCTTATGTTATTCTATCTAAAATAGATGGCATCATACGTAAAGGTGTAACATTGAGATTGCAATGGGTTCCAGCGCACATTGGATTACAGGGCAACGAAGAGGCTGATATGCTGGCAAAATATGCAGTTAAAAATGGAAAGAACATTAATGTAAACTTGGATTATTCGGAGCTTTTACCTAAATTTAAAAATAAATGTTACGATGAGTGGAAGGAATATTTTGACAAGCGCTCATTAGACAAAGGGATCTGGTATAAAACCATCCAGGGTCAGCCTTTTCGTGTGCCTTGGTTTGTTAATAGTCAATTAAATAGAAAATTTATTGTCATAGCTCATAGACTCAGATCTGGACACATTCCATGTAATAAGTTTGCCTTCATGATGAAGAAAACGAACTCGCCCAATTGTGTACAGTGTGGAGTTCTTGAAGATTTACACCACTTACTGATGGAATGTGTTCGGTATGAGTCTGAGAGAAATGAACTGTTTAGGGTCTTGAGGTTGAACAGATTTGAAGTAGGCACTTTCCACAACATTTTATCTAGGCCAAATGGCGATGATGCGAAGAGTCTGTTCAGGTTCATGACCCTGATATGAACACACACATGTATTTAGGTTACGATGGGACTGGCATACGCATTGCGGTAAATGTCCCAAAATTAATAAAGAATAAAAAAAAAAAAAAAAAAGGAGGAGGTTACCACGGTATGTTTTTTTTTTTCTATGTATGTACATAGATTACGCCGCGGTTAATGGACCGATTCGCGTGATTATTTTTTTGTTTGACGCGAAATAGCTGCCAGGTGGTCCCATAAAAATTTCTTTCAGTTTGGTCAAGCGGTTTTTATTTTATAAGCATTATTGTTATTTGGACGATGTTCTTTTAACGACACTTTGTATATTAGTATGTCGATAACTTTAACATTTCTAATCCGATTTGCGTAATTCTTTTTTTGTTCGTTAGAGTACATATTCAAGTTGGTACCCTGGTCATCTAGTCAGCATATGATGATGACCTGCTGTGGTTTGGCACAGACTTCAAACCAAGCAGTAAGCGGAAAGAATAAGTAGTTAGCAGGTAAGTAGAGGATAGTGTTATAAATTGCGTAAGTTATTTATTGCTTTTCATTTGTTAAATTAATAGTTTTTAGCTTTATTTTTCTATTTTAGTTTTTTTTTAAATTATTTAACTATTTTTGCGATTTTTAGTATTTTTGGATGTCGGTTTTTTTTAACGTAGTTTTTTATTTTTTATATTATGACGTGATACCTACTATTGACTTGGTGCCTAATGAAAACATGTGCATATTCTGCTTTACTAAGCAAAGTAATCCTTACTAATATTATAAAAGCGAAAGTGAGTTTGTTTGTTTGTTGTGTCTTTACGCCTACATGGTTAAACCGATTTTGATGAATTTTGGTACAGAGATAGTTGGGACCCTGGAGACGAAAAACGCTAACTTTAAAAAAAAGTGAAATGAGAGAGAAAGAGGGAAGAAAAGGGAAAGCTTAGCTTTGTTATTACAATAAATAAGGCGCTAGGGCAAAAACAACCTGCAAATCAGGAAAGGGGAGCAGTGTTACCCCGACTTAAACGCGAGCGAAGCCGCGGGCAAAAGCTAGTTATCCATAAAATACTGGTGTGGTTTTGTAAATGGTAAGTACATATGCGTTAATACGCACCTACATAACATAATTTCACACCAGTAATCCAGAGCAATGAGTAAAGCTAATACACTCTAGAGCAATGAATACGGGTCACTTAATGAAAGGTATAAATTTCGGAAACTAAGAATGCTAGTTTAATGATATAAATTGTGTTTCATAGACAATAACATACTCCTATACCACACATATTTGGCCAGTTATGTTTTTAAGTCCCATGTAATAAGGAGCGAACCTATTTATTGCCATTAACCGGGCAGATATCCGGAAAACTCCTGATGGAAAAACCCAGCAAAATTCAGTCCAACCCGGGATTCAAACCCAGGACGTTATGCTCATCAGTCGCTGCGCTTACGACCACTACACTAACGAGGCAATTGCACTTGATAACCCAATAATAGTTTATCGAGTTATTAATTAACCCAGCAAATGATACTGGTACCCAATCTTTGAGGTAACGGGGTCAAATTATTCGGGGTCAATAGATTAAATTAAAAGTCGTCATTTTACAAAATGGTTTATTAGTATTACCAGTATAGCCGGCCATTTAAACAATACTTTCCCCCTTTCAGGGTATTTATTGAGGATTATTTTCTGTAAACGTTAGTGTGCATTAAAAAATATCATAATGGCCAACCTTAACATATTAATATCAACATACAACATCACGACAGTACCCAATCCCAAAAGCGCTACTTGGAGATAAACCCATATTTCAGAAATTAATTTTTTTTTTATTAGCTTTTGAAAGAAGCTTTTGGAAGAAATACACGAAACATCTTATCACAAAAAAATAAATACCTAAAACTATCGCATTAATATCACTGATAATTTCCACACTGCTTAATCTTCTCTCCAGATTTTAATTTTATCTTCGTCTTCCATTCCCCAAAGATTCGTCCCATCACCAGTTCGTTCTGCTCTGTTTTTTATCATTTCTTCAGACACTGTTTTTAGATCATAAGCCCAACCAATCCAAGCGAAGAAATCTATGAAGTGAGTCGTCACATTAAGACTATTATTTCCTAATTCCGCTGCACGATAATCCCATGGAAATACATGGTGGTAATTATGAAAACCTTCGCCGCAAGTTGCTATGGAAACTGCAATGTTTTGAGCTGGTTTAATTTTCTTGTCATAAGGCTTAGTTCCCCAGATATGAGCTGCACTGTTGACCAGGAACGTAAAGTTGAGGTTCAATATGTAACGAAGTATGGTGATATGCCAAGCATTGCTCCAGGTTTCTCCCCAACAGTAGACGGGGATAAGAGTTGGTAATCCGAAGCAGACTGCACCAATGAAGGGTATGGCGTATCTGTAAAGATAAAGTGATGTGTTAAATAATAACAGCATTTTTCCATCCGCGTATATAAAGCCTTTTCTATTTTAGCAGATTTTTTTCCCCCGCTCCGGGTGGGAGTGTCATATTTTTCCTGCCTAAAACCCACCCATGTTCCTTATTTTGCCCTATAATCTCTATATGATCCAAGGCCTCGGTGGTATCTCTTCCGAACAACCGCCAACTCCGTTGACCTAAAGCCTTGACCGTCAATTAAGTTAGAAGAATTTATTTCCACACAATTAAATAGTATGCGAAGTTGTTATTTTTATAATACAAAGAAAAATTATAAAAAAAAAACATACGCAAAATTAAATCGTTTTACACGTGAGACAGCTAGTACACGTGCCTGAACCTACACAATTGGAAACTTAACAAAAGTACGTTTGAAAACAAAACTCACATTATTAAATAAGAGCTATTAATTGTAATGTACAGTTTACGTACAAAGGCGAGCTAAAATTAGATCCTGCTGTGTATCATTAATAAAAATTATGATATTTTAATGTTGAATCTTTTAATGGCACTAGTGTTAGATAACTTAGATGTACCTACTTAGATTTTTGTGATTTTGCAAGTTTTTTTTTTTATTTATAAATTGAAACGACATTAGCCGTGGATCGAAATAAGTAAAAGTCATAGTGAGAGATCTTTTCCCAGCTGTGGGATGACGCAGGCGCAGCATCAGTCGATATAATATTGGGCTCTTGAACAACGAACCTCAGTACAATACACAAATTTCCAAGTGATATAGATATTAAAAAAAATTAAACCGTTGCCCTATTCTAAGAATTTCTCGTATATCGTGGGTGCAGTTACAAACATTTAAACTCACATATACAAACAGCCAAATCCAGAACAACTATGTGTAGGTCATACAAATATTTTGAGCGTGCCGGGATCGAACTCGCGACACGCAGTCCAACAGTCAATAGCTCAGCCTCTGCGCCAACCATGTCGTCAAAAAATTATAAATAAGGGCGTTGTTTTTGATGACTTACTTCTTTTGGAACTTCAGCACTGGATTGTTGTATATATCAGACATGTCCAATTCCTTGCCTCGACTTTTGACTTCAGGATGTTTTCTTACGAGCAACCATCCAACATGGGAATAAAAGAAACCACGAGTAGCATTGTGAGGGTCTGCATCAGTGTCACTATACTTATGGTGGAGACGGTGGTCTCTCACCCAATCAGTGGCGGTGTTTTGGAAGGCCAAAGAGTTCATAATCATCAAAAGAATTTGTAGGGGGAGCTTTGCTTTATAGGTTTTGTGGGCCCATAGCCTATGTGCGCCGGCTGTTATTCCTATTTCTGCCATTACGAGTTGAATGAAAGCTGAAAAATAATTAGAAATTGTTATTAAAAAATCGTTTATTTATAAAAAACGGGGGAAGTTACTCATTTGTTGCTCATTTTCCTCAACAGGGGTTGTACCTGTGTTTCAGGCTATAAAGAGCATTAAGACTTATTTTTTAAAACCTTGTGTGTGACTTGTTATTTTCTTAAAACTTCAGACATTATAGGTATTTTTGGAACTGAAATGTATAGCTATGCTTTGGTCATTTAGGTGACTAATACAAAAAACATAAGTGATATTTGGAAATTAGTTGTCAGAGTTCGTAAAAACATTGTATAGAGTTTCAAATTATAAAGTGTTTTGAGAAACTTATTTAAATTGCAAATTTTGATTCGTCCTTGAAATCTATTGGGTTATTAACTTCTTAACGAAAACAATTCTTTGTAAAGACAGTAACCATAGACAGTGGCATTAAATACCTATTGCAAGTTAAATTTTCTTATTTATAACTAATAAAATTGTACAAAAAAACAGTGTTATTTGCAAGTTTGTAGCCAAAGTTAGAGAGAAAAGTTAGAGGAAAATATTTAATGCCTTTTCAAACAAATTTAAAAGAAAAAATAACTAAAGAAAAGAACAGGTTTTTTGTAGCCATCCGAACTTGGTCGGGTTATGTAGGTTTTCGATGCTTCGTCAGTATTTTAATTGTTTTTCTTTAATTACTGAATTTAATGACATGAAATTTTGCATAGTTGTTTATTGTGTTTTGTGAATAGTTGAATGAATACACTAATTATTGGTCATACATTTTACCATGTAATTCCTTTAGAATGTCGTGTTATTTGACTGCTTTGTAAACAGTGATCTATGCATGGTAAATTGTCCTATAACACTTTAATTATTAACGGAACATTATTGATACTTGGCAACATGTTGCAGACACTTACAAGGTTTGTATAAACGTGATAATGTAGACCCCAAAGTGCAGACTTTTAGAACTACGACCAAATAAGCGTTTTTGACGTTTATATTTTTATCTTTTAAGCCCTGCGATTTTTTCTAAATCTGTTTTTTACACAAATTCAAAACAATATGTGTAAAAATCTACAGCTCTTTATGTAAGTGCTTTATATGAAAACTAGCTAATGGCCAAACGTTCGCGCAGCGGAAACTTAAATATCTCCGAAGTTTATGCATGCACAAATTTTATTTATACATACACAAATACACACTAATTTTTAGACACATCAGTTTTCTTCTAAAGTCTATATTTCAAAAAAAGTTCCTCTGGGCGAACGTTCGCGCAGCGGAATCAATTTTTGGTGAATTTCTCCACAATGGCTGCATGCACAATTTTTTTTTTACCATACACAATTATACGACGTCATACACTAAATATCTGCATAATTAAAATCTTTAAATTCAACAACATTCCGCTGCGCGAACGCACACGAATTTTGGTACAGAGATAGACGAGACTTTGACATAGGCTAAAAAAGTGATAGTCTAAGGGCCCGTGAACCCCAGACGCTGAAAACTTGTCAGCGCATGCTCCTAACACAGGTAAGTACGATGGACCATTATGAAGTTTGGACTACCCTGGTACGGTAGGGGAGCGCGGGGCTGGTTTTAACGGAGGTAGGTATTAACAAGCTTATTCCCTCCAAACGCGAAGTGTCAAAAGTATGAGACTCGGTTTAGAATACTCTTTATACACAGCCGAACGTGTCTTGTCAGTGTTCGACCGGCCGTCGCGACGGCCGGTAGAACGACGCGTCGTTAGTGATAGTTGTGCACAGGACCCTCGCTACATATTCGCTATTCGCTACATTGAATCAAAGTTAGTTAAAATTAGTCAAAGTCTAAATTAATCTCTATTCTATTGACTTTAAAACTATTATGATTGATGCTTATTATTTTTACTAGAGTTTTTCTGTAATTGATGAATAAAATTAACAGATTGAACGGGGGGTATTAACATCCTTACTATTCCTTACTTATATACTTATATCCTTACTAATATTATAAAAGCGAAAGTGAGTATGTTTGTTTATTTGTTTGTTTGTTTGTTACCTCTTCACGCTTTAACGGCTGAACCGATTGTTATGAATTTTGGTACACAGATAGTTGGGAACCAGGAGACGGACATAGGCTAATTTTTATTTAAAAAAAGTGGGATGTGAGGGAGAAAGAGGGAAGAAAAGGGAAAACTTAGCGTTGCTATTACAAATCAATAAGGCGCAAGGGGAACTGTGTTATCCCAAATTTAACGCGGGCGAAGCCGCGGGTGAAAGCTAGTAATATTATAAAAGCGAAAGTGAGTTTGTTTGTTTGTTTATTTGTTTGTTACCTCTTCACGCTTTAATGGCTAAACCGATTTTGATGAATTTTGGTACAGAGATAGTTGGGAACCAGGAGACGGACATAGGCTAATATTTTTTTGTAAAAAGTGGTATGTGAGGGAGAAAGAGGGAAGAAAAGGGAAAACTTAGCGTTGCTATTACAAATCAATAAGGCGCAAGACAAACTGTGTTACCCCAAATTTAACGCGGGCGAAGCCGCGGGCGAAAGCTAGTGTTATATAAATTTTCAATTCAAAATGAAATTTTAGATAACGTGCCTGACATTGACATAAGTGTTTCAGAGATTATTAATCAGCTATCAACTGTTCCATCGAATGAGCCGGAACCATCACATGAGCAGCGACTGTCGAGTGAACCAAGGCAGTCAAATGAATCAGCACCGCCAAATGAACCAGGACCGTCAAATGAACCAGCACCTTCGAATGGACTAGAACTGTCAAATGAATCAGTACTGTCAAATGATCCAGAACCATCAAATACGAAGCCTACAGAAAAAATTATAAAAGCGTTCAAGGAAATCCACTATTCTCACTGATACTCCCGAAAAATTGGCCTTAGAGGAAGAAGCAAAATTAAAATCATCTAAAAAGATAAAAACCAGTCAAACTGAAACTAAAAATAAGGGTAAAGGGAAAGGTAAAGGTAAATCAACCCGGAGAGTAGAAGTAGAAAACTTCAGGATGACAGTGAAGAAGATACCTGCTGTTGTTTAGTTTGCGCCGAGTCTTATAATGACGATACATCTGGACTTGACTGGATACAATGTATTTTATGCAAAGGATGGGCTCACATCACCTGTATTAAGGGTGATATCAGAAAATACATATGCCTCAACTGTTTCTCAGGTGATGAGTATTCTGATTAATTTTTGACAAAAACAAACTAGACACCACACACTCCTAGACAACACTACATATTTCCTGTCTACTTTTAAGTACAAATTAGTTAGAGATCATTTAAACTAGTATATTTAAATACTGTCTGATACTAAAAAGTATTAATTAACGCTGTGAGAATTGTTGATAAATGTATATTTAAATACTTTATTGTTTAAGGTAACTCATTTAGATTCTTTAAAACTGTTGATACCAAAAATTTTATGTGACTGATTATGTAATACTAAATAGTTAAGTTTAAACTATTTTAACAAATGTTTGAAGGCTTAAAAGCGTTAATACTCAGTAGATATGGTGGTTAATAGTATATTTTTATAAAAACTTTAAAGATTGTTGATTTGAAAAGTTTAGTAACTTTAAACGTTAAGTTTAAATGGTGTGTTAACTTTTTTAGGCTTATAATATATATATGTATAACTATATACCTATAATAAAACATTTTTATTCGTGTAAATGATGTTTTATTTAAGTATTGCATAAAATTTTTGTTTCAGTTAATAATTGCCTCTTACGTTAATACGTACCCCAGCTCCGTTAATATTTGCCCCAAATGCGGGGCATATATTAACAAATGAATTTTGAGATTTTAGATTTAGATCGGTATTTTACGCACCTTTAGTACCGTTTACCTGCCAAAGTCAGGGCAGCCCAAACTTCTTAATGGTCCATCGATCTTACCTGTGTTAGGAGCATGCGCCGACAAGTTTTCAGCTTTTATAAAATAACGAAGGTCTGGGGTTCACGGGCTCTTGCTCTATGAGAAAAAGGGGAGAAAGAGGGAAGAAAAGGGGAGAGAAAGATATTTTTTATAAAAGATACGGAAGCTAGTAAATAATGATTAATCAACCCTAATTCGAAGTTTAATTTTTAATTTATTTTCTCACAAATTTCGAAACATTTGATATTTCATACACTCGATAGTTATTTGTATTTTAAGAGTCCCTCGAGTTTAGAATTAACGAGAGTCGACTGTAAATACAACGTGTATTGACGGTGACGGCCATGTTGTAGGTGTGCCCATTCTACTTACCGAATACCATCGTTTCCCATTTTGCCGCTGTGAAGCACAAATAAAGGCCGTACAACGCAGCTAAATGTCCGTACCCAAACGTGATGAGGTTGGTGTATACGATTTCATACTTTCTCGGCGATGCTTTAGGTACTAGCAGCAGTGTTCGTTCTTCCTCTCTCAAAATCGTAGTCGTTTGGACGCCTTGGGGCATTTTTCAATACTGTAAAAAAGAACGTGGATTTGTAACGGAAGTGTTTATGAATAAGTACATATTTAGGGTAATATGTACGATAACTTAAATATGTTCACATTCGAATCTCACACAGTTATTACTTTATTAATTTTATTATTGTCAGTCAGTCTGTAGACTGTTACCGTAATGACACACAGATTTTATTATCTGTGCGTCTTTACTTTACTCTCTCATGGGGCTGCAGTTTATACGATCTAAATTTTTTTACACCCTGTAATTATATACCCTTTTTTGTTTTTGTACTTATTATTAAATTATAAATATTATATGTTGGTTAATAATTATTTTAGCATCACTAGTTGTTTTGATAATTAAGAATTGCATTAAGATTTGGATTTTTCTCAGCTGTGAACCAGGGTTTACGGTTAAAGATCAGGTTAAAAACAATGAATTAAGTTATTGTGAAATATTTGCAGGGTTTCATTTTCCATAATCAAAACTTGTTTATACGAATTAGGCCAAGAGACAGCAATTATCAAACGTCAAAATTTGATAATTATGCCAGTCTCCTTATACGCCCAGACTTCGCTTGTGAATGAACTAAAAAAACAAGCTCACTAGACATCTGTTAGATTAAAATCACCTGATTGTGACAATATTACATCATCATCAGATTATTACTGACTAAAACCACCCATGTTTTTTTTACCCTTTATGTTCCGGGGCCGCGGTATCCCTTTAGAACAAGCCACAACCCCGGTAGGCGGTGAACCTGACAGGCCCTTCTGCTTTGCTGACATCTCTTTGAGGCGCGCGTGGAACACGGAACGATCGACATGGCCTATCGTCACTAGACGCCGGACGAATGAATTACCCATTGCACAGGCACACCGTCCACAGACTCGCATCTAGGTAGCTATTTAGCTTCCAGTCCAAACGGATGCAGCTGACTACCAGTATTTTACATGAAGCGATTGCCTATCTGACCTCCACGAACCCGCTAGTACTAAGTTATACTTATAGACAAACTTTCGTTCCAATGACTCCTGTGAGGACTGTCAAGGACCTACAAATGACAGCCGGGACCAACGACTTATCGTGCTTTCCGAGGCACGGAAGAAACTCGGTAACATACAGGTACGGTCAAACCCAGGCAAGCACAGTCTAACCGAAGTATTGACACAATCGGCTGTTTATTTAGACCCGAGCTGCGAAATGTCACAAAACAAATTAATTATAATGAAAAAATAAAAGTATATACTGAAGTCTGATGCCCTTTGGAGTTTTGAAAAAAAAACAACCTTCCAGTCTACGCAGTCAAAAGATTCGGCCGTTTATGTCGCAATTTTTTACGGAACCTCGATCTGCGAGTCCGACTCGTAGTTGGCCGGTTATTTTATTACCGATAAAAAAATGTTTTGTCTGTTGGGAATCACGTACTTAGCACATGGCACAACGAACTTAGTTGCCGGTTCTGGCAAAAATATGATGATGACAATGGAGGTCGCTAACGAGGTCGCTTGTAATTACTCGTATCATTAAAAACAACGTAATGGTTAATAAATCGCTTAATTTTATTTAATGATGCTTACATCCCAAAGTAAAATTAAGCGATTTGACATAAACACTGAGACAAATAAAAAAATACATATTTCTATTACTTAAAGCGTCAAGTGTTAATTAATTCTTTAAAGTCTTACCTTAAAATGGATTCAACTTTTTCTTCAACCATTCATTTTTTTTTAAGAATCACTTATAACTAGTAAGTACTTACGTGAAGTCTTTGCGAGGGAACTAGAAGAACTTAATCAAAATGTATGATTCGCCTTTTTTGAAAACTTGGTCTTTATTAATAACGAGCGCTGTCCTCGCTCCTAATTTGTCAAAAGAGAAACAGAAAGTTGAGGAAATGAGGCAAAAAACGTTTAAAAATACAATAGCGGTTTTATAATATACCGGTTTTGTGTTGAAATATATCTCACTGGAATGTCCTACTGGTATAAATAATCCAGAACATCGAAGACCTTGGCACGACACACAGGTTTAAGGCCGTACCCTAACCAAATAACCTTGAGCATTCGTTCCCTCTTTGCCGGGCAGGAATAACAGTAGCGAATAATGCCCATTTTTTGGAATAAAAACTATATCAAATAGAGTTTTGGGTTTTTGGAAAAAAAAATGTACCAAAATGTTCATTATAAAATTGTGTATCATTAGTGTCAGTAGCAAAATTAAACAATGTTTACTTTACAAGGAGATGCATGTTATTGATCATTATTTCTTGTTCTGGGGTTTTGTTGTAAGGAGATTTACTAAATAAATACTCAATAAAAAATAAATCTACAATAATAGCATCAAGATTATAAAGAAATTTAATGTATTTTTTGTTATTTAGTTCATTTTAAATAACAAGTAGGTACTTAGATAGCTCCAGAAAACTGCACAAAAACGGCTTGCGCGGCGTTTTGGTCGTGGAGGCGCCTTGAGTATTTTTTAAATTGTATATTGCTTATGATTTTAATAATCCTCATTTTGATTTATTGTTGTGTTTATTTTAATTCCTATTTTGATTTTATGTTTTTTTTTTTGTTTTGACATTTGTTTTTACTGGGTACTATGGACTTTGTCTGATCATGTTTTTTTATTTATATCATTACCCATAGCCTACGCCCGCGGTTTAAACGTAACGTATATAGATACGTCGGATTTTTAATTGAAAATTCAATAATCCTATATCTTTTTATTTAAATTGTTTTGCAACAAGCACAAATCACGAATCAGTATCATCCGTAGATGTGAATGAATATATTTTTCAAATTTTTGAAAACATTGCATGAGGTGCGGGTACATAATACGCACCCATTTCACCATCGGGCCGCGAATCATTATTATATTCATCATCATTTTCCTGCCCTTGTCCTATTCTGTTTGGGGTCGGTGCAACACGTTTTCTTCTTCTAGACCCATCCTCCTCCATCCATCCATCCTCCCATCAATCGCAGGTTCGATTCCCACACGGAACAAATATTTGTATGGCATACAAATAGTTGTTCCAGATCTGGCTGTTTGTGTATGTGTGTTTAAATCTTTGTAAACGCACCCACTACACCAATTTCTAGTGTGGGGCAACGTTTAAAAAATATTCAGTCGATATAAAATAAATATTAGTACCTTTTAGTTTTTTACTTGTTGGAGTAAATATTGTCGCACTAACGTAGCCTTTGTACACGATTCATAAGACCAATCCAAACAACACTATTGCTCACAAACAGGGTTGTTTCAACCCCGGTCGTCCACACGTAACTGAAATTGTGTCTAATAAATACCTAATATCATAGAAAATGTTGACGAAAAAACGTTTTTTTTTTACCATAAAGGTACAGTTCTGAACACGACAGCAGGAGGCAAATGGCACTGATGTTGACCGCAAACGCTAGTGACGGTGCCGCCGCAGTTTTTATTCCACGTAAAGTATCCATAGTGACAACACTTGATACTCCCATTGAAATTGAATTAATTAAAAGGAAAAATATGCCTTGTCGCTCTGTAAGTGACCGCCCCTTATTTCAATACTGGTAAATCATCTGCAGTTGCTGTTTGCAACAAAGTTTGTTGCTGCATTATCTACAGAAGCGTTTTTATAGATATATATAGAAAAAAGTGAAGTCGCAGCTGTTGTTGCGGTTCTCTGTCTTGGAATTGTACCTTAACTTATTTAATAATATACACGTGGGAAGTTAAAATACAAACGATTCTCTATAAGATTTATTCTCATGGTATACTACAAGTAGCGTGAGCACATATTTTTCCATTTTAGCATCATATTCGTAAGTAATCACTTAAAGATAACTTTTAACACTTAACACACACATAACTTTAACATGATACTTATGGAAACATCGTTTTCCGCACTTCAACCGACATGCAAAGGAAGCTTGGAAATCTGACTTTCGCACTGAGGGTTTCGTACAAAGTGGGTAACTAAATTGCATACAACTTTGCTGTAACGAAAATGCGACACAAATGCCCATTTATATTTTGTTGGTAGACTTAGAGAGTTGATTATTTCATATCTCCAAGGACAGGAATAATTTTTTTTTGTACAAATTTCTGTTTTTATTTTTTCTAAGGAAACCAAGTATTTCCGGCGGGTGAAAATGGTGAGGGGGGAACCGACCCCTCCCCTCCCCACAATCACTCACAACCCCTTAAAATGGCGACTAAATATTACAATTTTTTTACCCCGCAGACTAATTTATTTCAACTCGATACTTTCACGAGTTGTTCGAGATTTTTCCCAAAGTCTTGATAGACAGAGAGACATACGAACAACAGAGTAATTCTTTAAGGATGTTTTATTTCTTTTTACGTAGGGAACCCTAAAAAGAGCAGAAAACATTTTTGTGTTTAGTTCCTTCATTAACTTTTTTGCAACCGACTTCTGAACCCTTACTATACAGGGTGGCCAGTTGATAGGCGTCCAAAGAAAAAAATTTGATGCCTTATGCTAAGGGGTACCTGAATTACCCCCATGTATGTTCTGCGATTTTTTGTAGTTTAGGAGCAAGAATTTTTTTTGTACTATTTTCAAAATTTTCACCTAACATTGGTTTTTATTTTTTACATATATCTCTTTATTCCTATCATTTTCAGATATTATTTTTTGTGGAATCCATTAACAATAGCAATAGCTACCATGCAAAAAATCCGTTTGCCTAGGCATTGACTAGGCAATAACTAACTAATTTAAAATTTTATATTGCTCAATTATTTTCTGATTTATACATATATGTAATGTGACTGATTGTAATAATTGTAATAATTAAAAATGTGTATAATTGTGAGTCCTGTAGCCCTACTATGACCTCTTAAAGCAATTCTTATTCCGCTGAGGGAAAGAGACAGAGCTATACAGGGTGTCTAGCACCATCTCTTTCACTCAGTGGAATATGAATTGCTATAAGATGTCATAGTAGCCCTTCTGGTAACTTGAAATAAATGATTATTATTATTAAAAAAAATTCTAGCTCCTAAACTACAAAAAATCGCGGAACATACTTGGGGGTAATTCAGGTACCCCTTAGCATAAGGCATCAATTTTTTTTCTTTGGACGCCTATCAACTGGCCACCCTGTATAATACAAACAACTTATTTTCAAGTAAGTATTATTTTTTTTTGGTTAAATGTGGTTCCTCACACACATTCTTGTCAATAATTCAACATTGTAACTAGAAGTTTCTATGACATCATTAAAAGAGGAACTAAGAAAATACACGCACATAATAGTACCTATTAATGAGGCCAGCTCGAAAAATGACTCACGTAAAGTTACCTAATTAAACTCATTAAACATAAATCAAACCGTTAATCACACAGCATTCTGACTATTATAAAAGATAAAAATATATAGGTACCGAAATAAGCGTCCCCTTTTTCAGAAAGTGAGCAGATTTTATTTTAAACAAAATAATGGCTGAAACAAAAACATCAAACTCAAAATGTTGCCGAGTGCATTACGATGGGCGCAAGAAACCCGACCTTTGATAGATAGGTGTGCAGAGGCTAGCTTCCAAAAAAAAATATTAGTCCGTCTTTCAGATTCTTCAAAAATAAGGGACACGTTTTTTTTTATTTGTAAATTAGCATATAATAAATAAAATAATATATTTATTTTCAGGCATCTTAGGCCCATAGATAAATACCTCACAGACAAACATTTATAGCTAATACAATGTGTGTTAGTAAATAAATCATTAGCAACTACGTTAGTAACACTTAACTGCACTATGTCACTGTGCGATTGAAAAAAAAGCGATAAAAGTTACGTGTGACGTCACGCGTTGCTGCATTTTTTCGCAACGAGTGAAGTTACACGTAACTTTAATCGCTATATCCTTGTAATTTTTGGTCTTATTTACAAAACACGTGTCCCTTATTTTTGAATAATCTAAAAGACGTACTAAATAGAATGTAATTACTTTGACCCTTGAAACTACCCTACTGGAGATAAAATATTAGGTACAAAGAAAATGACTTCTATTAAAATAAAGCTTTTAATTTTCTGCATTTTTAGTTATGGTATAATGATATATCACATATCTTTTATCGTTTATTCATTTTCCATTATTACTAAAAGATTGACGAGGATGCAATACGAAAGCATGGTTGGTCTGTCGATGGGTGAAAAACCAATATACTTATACCGAGTCTCCTCTGTGCTTCAGAAAGCACGTTAAGCCGTTGGTCCAATCTATCATTTGCAGATCTTTGACAATCGGTCAGCTAGTTAGTAGATACGTCCGTTTATTGACGACAGGCGGTGTTGATGGCGCGTAAGGCGCGTCGCCCACACGATTAACAGTCGAGGTCCAATGAATGGCAGTGCGCTCATATAGAAGAGTTGCGGCGCGGGCGAGGTGAAGGCGAGGCGGAGGCGAGGTGCAGGCGCAGGAGGGGCGTTCAAGTGTGCTCAAGCCACGACACCACCGCCATTTTGTCATTTGGTTCCCAAACAACCCAAAATCTTCTTCTATTTAAATTAAGAACTTGTATCAGTGCGAGTACGTCTTCGTCTTCTGACGACGACATGGTGAATAAATTAATATTGTGAAAGAAGCATAGCCGCCTGCGCCTCGAATCCTACGCAGAAACCTATCCTCGCCCGTGGTGCGACGCCGCACCGCCGCTGACGCGACGTCGCGTCGCCTCGACTTACCAGTGGGCGACGCGCCTTAGTGTTCCACGCGCGCCTCAAACACATGTCACCAAAGCAGAGGGGCCTGCCAGGACCACCGCCTGCCGGGGATACGAGTTGTTCGAAAGAGGCGTAAAGGGCAATAGAAGGAACATGGTTACATGATTGGATTACATGATTTAACATGGTTACTGAACAACGGGGGAAGTTAAGTGACGATTTCCCACCCCAAAAATAAAAGAGCATGTCATCCATATAGACATAGAAAAAAAATATGTACCTATTATCCTTACTAATATTATAAAAGCGAAAGTGAGTTTGTTTGTTTGTTTGTTACCTCTTCACGCTTTAATGACTAAGCCGATTTTGATGAATTTTGGTACAGAGATAGTTGGGAACTAGGAGACGGACATAGGCTAATTTTTAAAGTGGGATGTGAGGGAGAAGGAGGGTAGAAAAGGGAAAACTTTGCGTTGCTATTACAAATCGATAAGGCGCAAGGAGAACTGTGTTACCCCGAATTTAACGCGAGCGAAGCCGCGGGCAAAAGCTAGTAACTCATAAACCACAAAAGCAATTTAAATAAAATTTAAATGATATTTCTCTCATTCCTTGTGAAATGGGGATGTTACTGTTAGGTACACATCTGCATTACCTTTCAGTATTACAAAGCCTGATGTTATTGTTATACTAGCTTTTGCCCGCGGCTTCGCTCGCGTTAAATTCGGGGTAACAAAGTTCCCCTTACGCCTTATTGATTTGTAATAGCAACGCTGAATTTTTCTCTTTTCTTCCCTCTTTCTCCCCCACATCCCAATTTTTTAAAATAAAAATTAGCCTATGTCCGTCTCCTGGTTCCCAACTATCTCTGTACCAAAATTCATCAAAATCGGTGTAGCCATTAAAGCGTGAACAGGTAACAAACAAACAAACTCACTTTCGCTAAGGATTATGCTGTGTGTCAATTAACAGTATGAATGAAACTGGGTTAATTTCGGTAGTTTTAATGATCCTGCCTGTCTATTAAAAAACGAGAATGCCAATAATTCTCGTTCGAGTTGTTTTCCGCTGTACCGAAAACGAGCTAGTTGAACATAGAGCTAAAGTTTGATATACGACTTGGCATTATATTTTAACTGTTATATGTCCGTTCCAGTACCGGTTACGTGAATATCGAAAAAAGTATATTACACTACACCGGTTATATAATGTAATATATCGTATTTTCTACAATAATTTTGCGGGGTTTTGCAGAACACGTTCGGATTCACAAAATATATATGAAATAGTTTGAGGTTTTGTAAGTACGAATTACACCTAAGGGGTGATAAGTTAGTTCACCGTCCGTCCGTCGATTGACAACAGGCCGTGTCGACGGCGCGTTCGTGTTTCACGCGCGCCTCAAAGAGAGTCAGCAAAGCAGAGGGGCTTGCCAGAGCCTCCGCCTGCCGGGGTTGCGGGTTGTTCGAAAGAGATACCGCGGCCTCGGAACGTAAAGGGCAAAAGAAGAAACATGGGTGGGTTTTAGTCAGTACAAGTCTGACATGCCCTCCCGCTCCGCCCAGAGCGGGGGAAGTCATTGGATGATTTCCCACCCGGAAAAAAAAAGGGGTGATAAGTGGTAACTAGTGCGCGCTAGCTCTTAGTTTATTTTGTGACAACAGAATCTACAACATCGCCATTTTCTCTAATTTGAGTAATACTAATATCATTATTTCTACTCAAAGTATCGTTAATACTGACAAATTGTTAAATGGTTAAGTAATGTCACTTCAATCAATTTCAGTATAGAAAACGTCATTTGACAGGAGCAAACAAAATTTTTGTGATTTTTGGAATAGTTTAAAAAGCGCCATTTACATGATGCAAGTTTGTTGCCTGTTGCATACAATAAAATTGAAGCAATAAATAACTTGCATGGTCTAAACAGTACGTAACATTTTGATCTATTGCGCAAGTTTTGCTTGACAAAATTTTCTTAGTGTAAACAGCACATACAAAAATTTCTTAGGCGATTCTTGCATTCAATTTGACGACACGGTTGGCTCAGTGGCTGAGCGATCGACTGCTGCGCTGCGTGTCGCGGGTTCGATTCCCGCACGGAACAAATATTTGTATGACCTGCAGATAGTTGTTTTGGGTCTGGCCGTTTGTATATGTGAGTTTAAATGTTTGTAAACGCACCCACGATACAAGAGAAATATAGCGTGGGCCAAAGTTTAAAAAAAATGGTTTTCTCTTCATTTGCCAACATGAGTGCATTAAGTGAAGGTGTGTTAATCGTTGCTGCTCTTCTGAGACAAGAAATATTGAGAAATCGTCGTAAAAAGAGGTGTTGGATCAAAAAATGGAGCGTCTAACAATCTTTGAATTACAAATAGAAAATGATATATTTTTTTTTATCATATTTTTTAATAAACAAACTCTTTACAGAACCTTCCAACACTTGAATGAAAAAATTGACAACGCAAATACGTGCAATACTTGAAGCAACCCGCCAATTAATTGTACACGCACATACAACTCTCTGTTTAGGCAAGTCAAAACTTGAAAGCAATAATCTCCTTAACATAATTGTATTGGTCTAAACAAAAGACATTTGCAACTATTTCTTGTCAAGACTTGCATTCAATAATTGCGTTCAATTTTCTTACTTGTATCCTCGTGTAAACAGTTGCGTACAATTATTGTAGGGCAATTAATGCACTTCATTTATTGCATTCAATAATGGCACTTGAATGTTCAAGAAAATTGTATCGTCTAAATGAGGCTTAGTTTAGTTTGTGACAGTATTATGTTTCATATCATTATACTTATTGTTTCATTACTGATCATTGCTGTGTGAAATCGACGCCATTTTCAATATCTGCAAAAACTTACGTTTCATGGATTCTTCTTCAAAAGGTAATGAAACAATAAAATACTTTATGATCTAATGAACGATTGTATCACACATATGATTTAATGATCAATAATATAATTGGCGCATCCTGATTATTGCCTATTGTTTGGACATATAAACGGCAATTACATTAATTGCAATTTGCAACCTTGGTCCTTTAATTGTTTTATTTTTTCTATCTCCACGCAACAACGCAAATTGCTTTATTACTCAACGAAGACTACATTGTCTATTACTATGAGGGTTACCTTTTTTGTGCTCATCAGATGGCGCTACTGGAGAGTAAAGTCCTGTCATTGTTTTATAAGTTATGTCAACATAGGGTAAACAACAGATTACATATTTACAATGCTTACTTAATATTATAAAAGTGAAAGTGAGTTTGATACGTCTTTACGCCTAAATGGCTAAGCCGATTTTGATCAATTTTGAAGACGGACATAAGTATATTTTTTTGAAGTGAGAAATGAGGGAGAAAGAGAGAAGAAAAGGGAAAACTTAGCTTTGTTATTAAGATAAATCAGGCGCAAGGGCAATAACTACAGGTAGCAGGTACCTGCAAATCAGGAAAGGGGAACTGTTTTACCCCGAATTTAACGCGAGCGAAGATGCGGGCTAAAGCAGGTATTAATTAATCGAGCATATTAATTACAAAACGCTAACACAATAACATCTGGCTTTTCTGAAAACCTCACTCTCTACATGAACGTCTGTAGCGACGAATTTATGCGCAGTCGGAAAAGTAAAGTCCTACCTTTATTTCAATACCGTAGTCGTCGATAGTTTTTTGCTTTCTTTTCCACACTTTAGAAACTCAACAAACAATCTGACCGCAATCTTAAACTTTTTACCTAGTTGTTGGAACAAAATATTCAAAAATAACGATAAACGAGCAATCAACGGGACAACACAAAAAAAATGTATTCCTCTACCGATTACTACTTAGTAAAAATATTATGGATCAATTTTCTTTTTATATTCCCTTCATAAGTGCCTGTCTCAATCCCAGGGGTTTGAGTTTCGTTCGTCGGCTTTTTGAGTATTTATAGTGTTATTGCACCCTACTATATGCGGAATGGAATTGATACTTTTTGTATGAAATGAAATCCAGATATCTTGAACAAAGTAACAAGAAAATATACGTAGGTATTATAGAAACTAACTCATGCATGTACCTACTACTCAAGCGGAATTACTTATCCTTACTAATATTATAAAAGCGAAAGTGAGTTTGTTGTTACGTCTTCACGCCTAAATGGCCAAACCGATTTTGATAAATTTTGGTATAGGGATAGTTGGGACCCTGCAGACGGACAAAAAACGTGAGAAAAGGGGGAGGAAGAGGGAAGAAAAGGGGAGAGATTTTTTTTTTCGATCATCACGCGGGTTAAAGTTAACGTTAGCCCAAAGTAACTATGCCACGTGGACGAAGTCGCAGGCGGAAGCTATTTATCTATAATTGAAAGGGAAATCACTGATTCATTGACAAATTTCAGAAACTACAACTGTTAGGAATCTCAAATTTTGCATGTAGAATCATTTAAGACGTAGATGCTCCGGAATTTTGCAAAATGTATCCCCTAAGTAGGTGAATCAAGGTGGCAATGTTTCCATGGGAGAACGCGATTCCTAGGTCGGATTGATTTGAAATTTTGTATAAGTATTCTTTCATGAAATTAATAGACTATACAAGAACACTCAAAGAATCTGAGTAGCACGTAAAATCGCTGTATTTATATGAGGAAAATGGCAAATCTTCCTCCACCAAAAAAAACATATAAATCGGCTCAGTAATCACGCGAAAATCGAATTATGAACCTTCTTCCTTCTTTGAAGTCGGTTAAAAAGATCCAAATCGGCTTAAAAACTAGTCACTTTTAATGAACAAAACAATTACTCACTTTTAACACTGAGGCCCAACCTTAACACTTAAAGATAAACACTAAATGAAGCCGGTGACCACAAGTCGACCCTTTTAAAGTTTCATTAGTGCAGTTGACGTCCCACAGAAAAAGGGTTATACGTCAAGTTTTAAGAAAATCCTGTTACCCTTATTGGTGAACGCCTAAACCCTGATTTTTGATTAGGTACTCTTACATCAAGTAGATCAAGAATTCTAATTGCGAAACACATTTTTAATCACAGTTTCATATTTATGTCAAGATCTTTCTTTTTAGGGTTCCGTAGTCAACTAGGAACCCTTATAGTTTCGCCATGTCTGTCTGTCCGTCCGTCCGTCCGTCCGTCCTCGCTTAATCTCTGTGACCGTTAGCACTAGAAAGCTGAAATTTGGTACCAATATGTATATCAATCACGCCGACAAAGTGGTAAAATAAAAATTGGAAAAAAATGTTTTATTAGGGTAGCCACCCTATATGTAAAGTGGGGAGTGTTTTTTTTTTAATTTCAACCCTAACGTGTGATATATTGTTGGAAAGGTATTTAAAAATGAATAGGGGTTTACTAAAATCATTTTTTGATAACGTCAATAATTTCGGAAATAATCGCTCCAAAAGTAAAAAACAATGTGTCCCCCCCCCTCTAACTTTTGAACCATAAGTTTAGAAAATATGAAAAAAATCTGAAAAGTAGAACTTTATAAGGACTTTCTATGAAAATTATTTTGAACTTGATTGACACAACAGTTTTTGTACAAAAAAGACAAAAAGTTTTACAAAATAATTTCTGGGCTAAGTTTGTAGTATAATCGTATATGCAAGCTTTTTTGTAACTTCGTTTACATATTTTATTATCCTGAACCTATCTTTTTTCAAACAAAAGAAAGAATTATTGAAATCGGTTCTCGCAATCCAAAATTATTGAAAAAAGTATTAATTAGGAAATACAATTCTGTAGTGTTCAACGTCAAACAAATAATAAACTCATAAGTGGGAACACTTATTGTGACGGACGGGAAACTACGGAACCCTACACTGAGCGTGGCCCGACACGCTCTTGGCCAGTTTTTTTAATTTTCTTTTGTCTACTCGCTAACGTAATGCAACAAATACTATAGCACTGTCAAGATGATAAGTGCCTTTATAATTGCCATTGTAAGTGTGTAATACAATTACTCGGCTGGTTTGACCTCCAATAAAGCATTATCTACCTATTCAATCCCATCTCTCTAATTAAATCATTCCTACCTGCAATGGCTACACGATTAAATGTTTGTTCCGAAAGTTGTTTTTAAGTTTTTCCATATTTTTCCAAAAAACAAGATATATAATAAAATTCTCAATTTCTTAAGCAAGTAGTGCTCATTACAATATATACATACTTATATGGTATAAGTATATCTAGCTCCAAAATACTAGTAACGGATTACGTTGCTCAAAAAGCTTGTAAACACTGCCGGATACCCCATGAGCCAAAATGTTGACTCATTATGCCCCTACCTTCGACACGACACGGTTGGCGCAGCGGCTGAGTAATCGGCTACTGTGCTGCATGTCGCGAGATCGATCCTCGCATGGAACAAATTTATGTATGACAGGTAGTTGTTTCGATTCTGGCTTGAGTATGTGAGTTTAAATGTTTGCGAACCCACGTTACAGGAAAAAAAATCTAGTTATAATAGGATAGAATTCCTAGGAACACGTTTTTATTTTTTATTAATAAAAAAAAACAGAAGGGTAGTCATTTTCTTTTCCCAATAGATGTATAATGCAAGCTAACAGTAACTGGTTTTTATTAAAATCCTTTGGAAAAAATATTTTTTTATTTAAAAAATAGTAGTTATTTCTGCAAAGGATGCCAGGCAGGGACCTAACCTAAAAAGAAGTACTTACTACAAACATTACATAAATCTAAAAAAAATATCAATAAAAATCGTTAAACCACACGTTATTTTTATTTAATTTTTAAGTTACACCATTTTGCCTCTCGAAACATTAACGACATCTTAAACGTTTGTAAAATCTTTTCATATCTACAAAGTTGAACAAGCTCGGCTCATGTCGGTTCTTAACAATATCATTCTAGATTTACGAATCCACGCCATATCCTGATTGCATCTAAGGCTCTATAGTATTCAAATTCACTGTCCACATTGCTTTTGCCCAACAGATGATGATGATGCAGGCTAACAGTAACAGGACATAATATAAATACGACCTTTTATGTTCATGCCCCATTTTCCCAGGGGCAAAGAAGCAGAGACGTTCGTTAGTTTCACACACGTTCGTTTATACGAGTACATCTTTCTTATACATTAAAAAAACATACAATAATTAATACTAATACAGTTTTCGAGGAAGTGTATAGGAAATATAAAAACTGTCTTTTGTTGGTTTCGTTGACTTTATTTGCCACCGACTTCCGGAAATAAAGTTATTTTCCAGTTATTAGTTTTTTTTTAGAAGTCGGTTTTATTTTTTTACTAAAAAGTTTTTATTTCAGCATTTTTAGTTATAGTATTATGATACTATAATACGCAAACATCGTACGTTACGTACGTTTTAGTTCCACATCAAGCTATAGAATCTATAGCTTGATGTGGAACTATATGATTTCTTTCATATGATAAAATGATTAAACCAATTCAGAAATCATATGCATCATCCCCTAGGATACAGCTGATACTTGATCTGATGTTTATGTTTCTTAATGACTAGGTGAGGGGTGGGAAAGGGATACGGTCACCCTGCTCCCACTCGCCTGCCTACCCTGGCGAAACCCATACTTATACATGTGATTGCAGCAATCACGGCAGATTTGCTGTCATTTATTAAAAAGTGCCGTTGTATATCACTGAAGATCTATCACCAAATTAAAATACAATCACCTCAAAAAACTGCGATGACCTTTCAAACCATAGTAGTACATAGCATTTTTTGATCATTTGTCTTCGACAACTTCTAAAATATAATCGACGAATGAGTATATCATCAACGTACACGAAGTCAGTCTAATACGCATTATTAAAGATAACTCAAAAACTACGTGTCGGATCTTGATATTTTTTTATGGGACCAAACGACAACCACCAGCTTTCGAATAAAAAAAGAATCATCAAAATCGGTTTACTCAGACCTGAGTTATGAGGTAACAAACACAAAAAAAGGGGTGTGTGTACTTATGTACACGCGTTAGAAGTTATACTTCTTTGACGTACTTATAGAAAAATAATTATAGGCTAATATTTGAATTTTGTCACCATAATCAATATCAGTTCAGCACACAACACTTTCTCGTTCATGTTTACAAACACGATCAAGGAAACAACAACAGAAACAAAACTGACAAAATACAACAACCTCAATGATTTATATTGGTTTAATACTATCTAATTTTTGACATTAAAAAAAATTTTGATTCAGGATATTGATGAATATTTAATTGAGGTGCCAGGCTGTTTATCGTGACAGTATCCACCTTATGAAGAATTAAATCTGCATCTGTTATCTGCAATTAGAGTAAAAAGTACTTATTACTTACACTTTGTGTAAAGTAAAATAATAAATTGTTTTTTTTTGGTGTTATTATCTTAATACTACGCGCTGCTCAGCACCTGTTGGTCGTAGCGTGATGTTATATAGCCTATAGCCTTCCTCAAGAAATGGACTAGGATCCAACACTAAAAGAATTTTCCAATTCCAACCAGTAGTTCCCGAGATTAGCACGTTCAAACAAACAAACAAACAAACTCTTCAGCTTTATAATATTAGTATAGATAACAGAAATGATAAGGTTTTAAATGTACTTATGTAATTTGATATTTAGTCCATTTATTGTTTTATAATGTGCTATCTATACATTCTATAACACCGGGTATATTAGTTTTCTTATAAAACCTAAAATAAATAACATTTTAAAGAAGTACTAGTACACCTAAATAATGTAATCAAGGGTTTAACAAAGGTGTAAGGTTTAAAAGATATGCAATGTCTGCAAGCAGCCATTTGTGACCGTACAATTTACTTTCACATTGAGCTGATAAAAGATGTAGTTCGGGATGGGTACTGAATTCAATAATTTGGTCACAAAACTTACTTTATAATTCTGTAATATAATAGAAAAGTTACCTGTAATTTTTATTAGTTATTAAATATAGTGGCATCAGAAGCTGAACCAGGCCAACAGGCTACTAAATTCATATTTCATCATTTTACATCACACAGCTTATATTAGGGGATCCCTCTCAATATCTAAATTCTCCAGTCTCTGAACCTAAGGAAAGAATTGAATTGTGTTAACAAAAATTAATATAGTAAAACCTAATCCCATCCCCTACTAAATAACACATGGGTGATGAAAAATAAAATTATTATATGATTTACAAGGTACCAATGAAACAAATAAATACTGCTATAACATACAAAAAACTGATGATTTAGATACACCAACAAAGTCAGTCACTGGTATTAGCATTGTCCATAATGCGTAAAATCGTAGTCATTATGAGTTGGTGAAAAGGATGTATCATGTATACCATGAGTAAAATGCGTAATGAATGGTGTTGTTTTGGTTGTCTCAAATGAATATTATGCGGTAAGACATACACATACCTGGCTCCTTGGCTTCGACATGTAAACTTTGTACAGGTGGCTTATCCAGCGGAAAATCTAACTTGGAATTCATTATTATCGAAGATACTAAAATGATCCATCTTCAATTTATATCTTCATTGATTAGAACCACTTTCTTCAACTGGTTCGGAGTTACTCCAGCCCAAAAATCTTTCAAAATCACTTGATTCACTATCTGAACAAGATATTTTACATTTTTGAGGATAGCCGACCGAAATCGAACAGTAAACACATTGAAAACGGCTCGTAACTTTGACAGTTCGTTGACATTTATACTTTTATAAAAACACCAAAATAATATTCATTTATTCACACTGTTTAATTGTACTGTTACGAAACACGTGCTATAAATATAAAAATACTAGAAAGTAGATTTTATACAACTTGAACGTATGTTATCGATTTTCATGCCACCTAGAACTAACTTCACGATGGCCGATACAGTGTGACCAACTACAAATTAGAGATCCTGCCCAACTTAGGCAAAAAAACTGACAAATCCTGCCAAAATCGAAAGCACAAAATGCCAATGTAATTTAATAAAATTCCAAAAATTTTAAATAAATAGACACATTATTTTTTGGAGTTTTATTTAAAATAATTGATCTTAAAGTCTAAAACTGAACTGAATTAAATTATACATTCGTATTAACATCGAATTCTTCTTGATCACTTTCTTTATACATCGCTTTTGTCATTTTGTCAACAAAAGTGCCAGAGAGTAAAATAAAGGGCTAAACCTGCCAAAATGCAGGTTCCTGCCACATATGGTCACACTGGATACCACCTAGAACTAACTTCATGTTGTCGCTGTAGTACCAAATCACTCTCATCAATTTTCTCCATCGCCCCAAAAGAAGTATAACTTCAAAAAAAACACAGTCGAATTGAGAACCTCCTCCTTTTTTGAAGTCGGTTAAAAATATGATTAAATGAATTTATTCTGGATTGGGTATGCACCTCTATGCATTCATTAGCGTTTAGTCGGGATAGAGACAAAATGTTTTATTTGTAAAACTCGACAGTAAGCAGGAAAAATAAATGAAATCAAAAATCATTTACACATTTTGTTTTTGAAGACAGTTGTTGCAGTGGCTAAGCGATCGGCTGCTGCGCTGCCTACGTGGGTCCGATCCCCGCACGGATCAAATAAATGTATGACCTTGTTGTTTCAATGATTGTAAACGCACCCACGATGCCGGAGAAATTCACACTGTAAAGCAACGTTTTTTAAAAAGAAAAACGTATTAGGAAGCGACCATTAAGGCGCGGCAATAAGCTAATCTTTAGGTATTCGCGGAAGTGAAGCTAGCTGCATACTAGGCATGGTCTGACACAAGAACACGACAGTATTGCATCGAAAGAATAGAACTAAGGTCGAAAATATTTCGGTGTTTGATTTTATTTGAATATCATATCTGCCAAAATGTAGGTCATTTTGCAGTTTTTATTGAATACTAGCTGTTCCCCGCTTGATGGTCGTAGCGTGATGTTATTTAGCCTATAGCCTTCCTCAAGAAATGGACTATCCAACACTAAAAGAATTTTCCAATTTCAACCAGTAGTTTCTGAGATTAGCGCGTTCAAACAAAGAAACAAACAAACTCTTCAGCTTTATAAGTATAGATATAAAAATACAGCTCCGTGTTTGAAAAAATTTAGATATCTCTTTAGTTTACACAATTTTCATTGTTATAGATATAAAAAATATGATGGTTGTCGCTGAAAAAATTGAGAATTACGAGACGAATTTTTTTTATTCTTGGTCTTTTTAATTTTTTTTTTTTCGTAGTACTAGACCACTTTTGTAAACTTATTTTGTGTAACTCTTTACTTTATGTATTGGACTATACACGGTATTTTTTGTGGCATGTATAGATACGGCTAACTTTGCGACGAAAAACTAGACGTTTTACGAAGTGTTTGCTTTGTACAGCGCCTTAAATCTGTTTTAAAGCTTTGCCATGACATAGCCGGCACTTATCCGCCTCCAACAAGAACTTGTTTATCAGTTGCTATCATTAATCTGACTATGTAAACACGCAAGATCTTGGAACAGATATATTGGATGTCTTTGGGACAGATTAATGCGTTGAAATTTTACGAAGTCTGAACCTTAATTACTTTTTGAAACCGAAAAACTTGGATTATTTTTCATCCTAAAGTTTCCTGTAAACTAAATGTTGCACCTCGTTTTTTTGGAACGGTACTGTACAAATTTTAGTCAACATTTTTAAAAACAGTGGTAGTGCGCAACTCGGATTTTCATATTCATGTGTACAAATTGCTTAACTCATTATCTCTTGCTTCGGTGAAGGAAAACATCGTGAGGGGACCAGCGTGCCTTTTTTTGCGTATGGGAAATCATCAAATAACATCACTCCCCGCGCTCCGACTAAAACCAGGGGAGTGTCAGGCTTTTACGGAATAAAACCCACCCATGATCCTTCTTTTGCTCTTTATGCTCCTGGGCCGCGGTTGTTTCGAACAACCCGTAACCCCGGGAGGCGGTGGCCCTAGCAGGCCCTTCTGCATTGCTGACATCTCTTGAATGCAATTTCTCGACGGCATAAAAACTGACACCAGGTTCTAACCACATGATAAAGGGGAAGACTCAAAATTTTCCCATTATTAAGATCTATCGGGCTTGATCTTAATTTTCATTTAAAAGGTCTATAATGCAGCGGTACAAAAAAAGAAGAGATTTAGTCATTGATGACATTATAATAGGTTCTTATAAAAAGATTCTTTGTCGTACCTACTAGCTTTTGTTTGGAATCCTTGCTCTACAGTGTTTGAAACACAGCATATATTCAAGAAATGAAAAATGTAACGCATACAGCATGTAACGGTACCGGTCCACTTTATGTGATTTAGCGCATCATTGGAAACACCTGCCAAGCAATCAAGTCCGCAACGCGCTTCGGTGGTGGGCAATGTGGGCACTGCGCAGATGCAGCCCGTCCGCCTCGCCATACCGTCACCGTCCGACCGTAATGGCATACATGCGCGTGCGTTCGCTCTTCGTTCTAACTTGTAAGTCAGTTTTTTAACATTGTTTACATGTTTTATTATCTATATACGTGTTTTTCACTTATGTGAGTAATTTTTTATGTCTGGCTGTGTAAAGTGATCGTTTTGTTAGACACGTAGAGTAAAAAATGTGTGGTGACGACATTGTCTGCAAATGTTTCTTTTTTGTTACGTCATGTTTTATCTGTGGTTAGTATCAAAGCCTTCTTCAAATCGATTTTAAATTGCGAACACAAACAGGAGTGTTTGTGTTTTTCTGAGCTTTTCGACTAGTGTGAATCTTAAATGGTTTGTGTTCGTTTAACCTCAGCCACTCTTTCAAGCATAATGACCAAATTCTATTATGGATCTTAATACAGTAATGTAAAGGTCTTTCAGTTACAAATCATCTGATCCAGCAAGTACCTTCTGGTGGATTGAATTTTAATTAGTTCAGTAGTTGGTTTGTCAATATTTTATTAGCTTACTTAACCTAAAATTCCTTGCGGTTGATGACCGGAACGGCCTACTAATATGCAGTAGGTCATTTAGATTATCAGTTACAATAACAAATAGTACCACCTATTGGAAACTTGTGGTTTTTCCTACAGAACTTACCTTATTACCTTTTGTTTCTTCACCATTATTCTTGGCAGTCTTTTTGTCATTCTTAAAAAGGAGTAGTTGCCATATATTTTTGGATGAACTTTTATTTAAATGGTTCAGCTATGGTAGAGAAAAATAAACTCTTATACACACACATACAGTGGGTTCTCTTTGACACATACAGGCTTAAAAGGACTCAGAAACACTTGCCACGTTTTCAACAGGTAAACCAACTTAACATTTTATAGGGAATTTAAAAACGAATCAGTTAATTCCTATAAAAGGGAAAATCGATACGATGAAAATGTATGAAACGATCTTTTTATTTTTAATAATAACATTTCCTGTTACAAAACTAGATAATGGTTGATATTTCCACGATATTGAATAGTCTATACAATCCTTACTAATTAGGTAAGGTTAGATAACCTAGTAGCTATACTGAACAATAAATGCGAAAATAGTTCTGTTCCCTTTGCACAAATAATATATAATATATTATTCACACAGATAGACCGCGAGCTGAGTTGACATTATTATTTCCCACGTAAAACGTTCCTATGCCTATGGGACAATTACCAACGTAATCGCGGGCGAAGCAGCAGGCATTAGCTATCAATTGTCATTATTCTTATATAACATTAATTAATTAATCACTAATCAATCAGTCACGAAGCGTTATTTTAAACGATACATTTAACGTAACAAACACACATGCACAGTTACGCCTCGCTGTCAGTTATGCCAACTTTACGAAGACATGCAACGAAACTCTTGAAGTACACAACTCACGAACAATAGTAACGTTATGTAGGTAATGTAAGCAACTCGTGTTGAATGTTTAAGGTATTTTTACTGTCCGTGTGGTGTCTCATTTGATTTGACCTCTACTAAAAATGAAATTGCATAAAATCACGCCTGTTATCCCCGCAGTGGTCAACAGAGGTGTAACTTATTAATAGTACTCCCAAATTTAGCCAGTTCTGTTTAAGATGTATGTAACAGACTAGCTTATTGTTATCAACTGTTTACAAAACCAGACTACGTGGCCCCGTAGCTCGCGGTTTTTCTATCAGGACATTGTCAGAATTAGCAATCACCACGCTCAGGATTCTACTTGAGAATCACTCGCTAGGTTCGGGATTCAATTATTAGATCTTTCTCTTGCTCGGTACTCAAATACGCTCGCAACAAAAAATAACAAATAACTATGTTAGACAAATGTAATGTGCATGCAAAGGAGGCGGTGGAAAGGGAAAGAGAGAGCATGCCTCCCACTTTACCCGTACTAGAAGAGCAACCGGGCGTCGAAGGAGGCTCAACGATTTCCGGCCACCATAAGAGGCCTGCGCGTGACGTGTTTAGTCGTAGCTCGACCACCCAGGCCCAAAGAGGTGCAGTGGTTCCTGCGCGTCAGCCCGGAAAATGTGCGGTGCATGGATAGGCTGTACTTGGGGATGGAGCCCGCTTAGCAGGCGGGCTAGTTCCAGTCGCGAGTGAGCGCGAATGTACTTGAATCTCCCGGCCGAACACAAGGTTGTAGTAGGCACAGTGGGTTTGTAGTCGGTTAGGGTCCGACATAACCCTCACCCCCCCCCCCTCCTCACCAGACGGAGGCCACCTATGAGGATATTGCCAAACAAAAAAGTTACCTTATCTTTTTTGTACTTTTTTTAATAATAACGACGAGATCACGAGATGCTTAATTATAAAATAAGGCAGCAATCAAGCAATTTGCAAAACCCATCAAACTAATAGGCCTTTGTTTTAGTTTCTCATAAATTACGTACTTACCTACTGCTACTTTTATTTAATACACACATATTAATACATTGTTTAGTTTTTCACAAAATGTAACAGACCTTAAAATATAATTTAAAAAAAATGAAACACGTGTATCAGAAACAAGTACTTACTAACTCACGTTATTCATAAGATTTTCACTACGTAAAGGAGAATTTTCCAGACTTTATTATCTGATCAAATCTGTTTTTATTATATTTCTTATGTCAAAAGCTTAGTTTGTATAAAAAGTTCAACATTATATTTTGATAGGTATCGTTAGTAATAGCTAACTGCTCATTGCTGGCTTCCTATCCTCCTTACTTATATCCTATCCTACTTACTACTAATATCATAAATTCGAATGTTTTTGAGGATGGATGGATGTTTGTTACTCTTTCACGTCAAAGCGGCTGAACGGACCTTAATGAAATTTGGCACAGAGGTAGATTATGGTCTGCAATAACACATAGGATACTTTTTTTTCGAAGCCACAGGCGCCAGCTAGTTGTCAATATTTTATTAGATAGGAACGTGGTATTATCACAAATTTTCCCCATATTAATAAAATAATAGTTGGACATACCTACTGTCTTGTATGGTTCACAACGTTAGCTCATAAAAAGGATGAAAAGAATTTATTTAAGGCTGAGATGAGAATGCTATAGAGGATATGTGTTACACGAATGATTAAATAAGATCTCGTTTTGGACGTCTGGAACTGGCGCCGGTGACTAAAAGCCGGTTGGCTTTTTTATGAGCATGTGATACGGAGAAATAAGGAAACTATCATGAGGAAGGTCTTGGTTGAATGTGAATCGACTGTGTGAAGGCTGATGATATGGCAAAAAAGGAGGTGTCGGTCAGATGAGATGACCAATAATAGATAACTGTCAAATTAAATCGTTGTTAGGTTTTTCTCCATGTATTTATAACTCTCTTTAATTTGTTTTGTTTGTATGTATGTGTATAAGTATTATCGTTATATTATATTTGTCAATGTTTTCTCGGAAACTTTCTATTGTGCACCTTGCACTTACAATGTTTTCTCTCTGCATCACCCAAATGTTGACTGGTAGAAAATGCCCGAGGCATTAAGTCCGCCTTTGTACAGTGTTTTTTTTTTATACATATGCATTTTCAATAAATAAATAACTATGAAAGAAGAAGTGCTGCGCCGACCCCAAATAAATTTGTATAGGTAAAGGCAGGAACATGATAATTAATACCTAGATGTTATATTCTTTATTATATACAAAATAACAATTATATATTGTAAATGTAATTTTTATAGGTGTAAAATAAAAATAAAATATAAAGAATATCGAAGCTAGCGAAACTAGTGAAGCTTGCTAATACTTAGCTAATTAAATTAATTTGAATAACACATAGCACCAGTGCCCTACATAACCTGACCCTCTTATAAAGTAGTAGGCCTTCAACGATTTTGTAATGAAGCCCTGCTAAAGCTCATACATCAATATAATACTTATGAAGATAGATATCATTACATGGGATACCCATAAACAGAATACCAATTGATCACACAAGTGTGTACGTAAGTTTGTTACTTACCTTAACTTATTCCTACTAAGCCTAATTAACATTATCTGTAACGTTTAAGTTATGCAAAGAAAACGGTTTCTTCATATTATTAAATGTTGATTTAACAATGAGAACATCTTGTCGCTTCGAGTCAGTTCTTACAATTCCCACCATTGCCATCATTGTTTTTGTTTTTACTACGGGACATACTTTCTCAATGAAAAGGGGCCAAGCAGGTTTATACCGTTATTATCTATGTGGCTGTGTGATAAGTAAAGAAATGTCACAAAGTTTAAAGTAGTAATTAGTTTCGAGTAAAGCGTGGTAATGCAAAGAGTTTTCAGCTGTATTGTAGTTTACAGATATTAATTACTTAATGTAGATATAGATGTCGTATGGGATTTCCTACCGAAAAAACTGATAAACGTTCATACTGTGGTGTCCTATAATTGAAGAAAAACCCTATTGACAAAACAATTAAAAAAATATATTGAATACAATAGGTTTTTTTAAGTGCTTTTCTTCAATTATAGGACACCACAATATGAACGTTTAACCATAATTCCGTTAACGTCGCCGTAATTTCGGACAATACATTATAATACACAATAGTGTATTATAATGTATCTGTGTATCCTTTGTGGAGTTCCACGTAAATATGGTTATTTCTTTGTTTAGTATGATTATATTGATTCTTCAATATTTTTATAGAAACCTCGTGAAAAATGGTTAAAGATCATTTTTGTCCATAAGAAATTACAAAGATTTCAATGTGATACTTGAGAACATATTTTTAACTAAAATATAATATATCCCTTTGACAAACAAACTAAGTAGGTAGGTATTGTTTTTTAATCGACTTCAAAACAAAAGGTTCCGACTCCGATCAGGGTTAATTCGACTGCATTTTTTTGTATGTTTATAACATATTTATGTTTTCTTAATACGAGAATATATAATTCGGATTTCGTACACATACAGCATTTACAAATCCACCTGCAAAATAAATAACATTACAAAAACAGATCAACAGATAATGCGAATCCGGTGAAAATATAAAAGTAACGTAACAGTAGAGGAAGTTTTTTTTAAATAATAATGTTTGATCATTTGGTAAATAAAAATATTATGTGTCAACAGTTTAATAACTATTTGTTCCCTCTATAGACTACAGACTCTGCACTTCTATCAATCCTTACTGAATATTGTAAAAGCGAAAGTGAGTTTGTTTGTTTGTTACGTCTTCACGCCTAAATGGCTTAACCGATTTGATGAATTTCGGTAGAGATAGTTGAGACCCTAGAGACGGACATAGGCTTTTTTTCTTTTTTAGGTGAGTAATGAGGGAGATACAGGAAAGACAAGGGAAAACTTAGCTTTGCTATTACAATAAATAAGGCGCAAGGGCAAAAACTACAGGTAGCAGGTACCTGCAAATCAGAAAAGGGGAACTGTGTTACCCCAAATTTAACGCGAACGAAGCCGCGGGCAAAAGCTAGTTTTTGATAAATGTATAATTTTGGACCACGATCGTATCTTAGGTAATCAAAGCAGTATTTTCGCAACTACTAACTAATTCGATGAAGCGGTTCATAAAATAGTAGAACATCTATCAATCAATTTTATTTAAAAAACTAGACTACTCAAGTTAATGCACATAATATAACCCGACCTACCTACATTAACTAACACCTCTACGCAACAATGATTAGGTACCAAAAGCTAAAAAAATACTTAAAACTCACTCACGCATCCATATGATTATAAAAAGCAATCATTAACAATTCTATTACCTGCAAAAAATATTTTGTAATCGGTGCAAACCTGCTTAATTTGACGCATCATTGTGATAACGGTTCAATACTGTGTACTCATTAACGTGGAATAGATCCACGTGTCCGAGAAAAGTGGAATTCATATTATGAATTCCAATTGAAATTGTCAGTTTGGTGGTTGAAGGTCGTTAGTCGAGGGTCATAAGTCAAGGGTCATAATTCGAAGGGCGTAAGTCAAGAGTCGTATATCGGAGGTCGTCTTAAGTAGAGCTATCAAGCTACTCGCAGCTAGCTTCTGAGCCGCCATCAAGTTTAAACGGCACAAAAGCACAGATTATACAGGCATTCCTTTCAGAAATGTATCGTTGTCTCTCATCTTCTAGCTACAACCATTCAGATGAGACTACTACCCGTTCAATACTGAAGAAGATATGAAAATCTGGAATCATTACCTTCTTATATCCGTGTTCCCCTAGTTACAAGCAAAAATAATTAATACAGATTATGAAATCGGTGAGCTAAAATGATAAAACCTACCAGGTGTAACTACGTGAATACACTGTACTATAAGTATCTATATAATTATTATTCTGACATTACAAATAATCTTATGGAATGAATCTAAATTGATATAACTGAATTTAATGATATTAAGTTAAGCTACATACACAATATAATTAATTTTACTCTCATTCTTGTGATGTCTATGATTTGCATGCACTTAGCTTATTTAATATTTCTACACCAGCAGTGCTAGTATGTGTGATCCAATGTTTAACATAAGATCTAAGTCTACCATATACTTACTTAGAAATGAAATATCATATTTTATCTACATCACCTGTTTTAAAGTGACAGTAGGTACTATTTTCACTCAGTTTCTGGAAGCTCATCAGCAGTTTCGGGTGTTACATGCCTGTTTAGATCAGTACATTCAGAAGCAATTACTACACATAATCCGCTTTAATTCGGCTCTTGTCAATCATTATGTACCATTGCTAAAATCATGTTCGGGTTCAATAGAAGAAGGTACTGGTTCATGTAGGAACATACTATATAGTACGAGTATCTTCGCTAGCAACCCGCCCCTGGCCCAAAATGATCGTATCTTGCAAGTTGAAACCAACCCTTATTCACAAAATTTCATGAACGGATGGTTTCGAAGATAAGCGTGAACGAAGAGTGTCACTTGATTTTATAAATTAAAAACCGGCCAAGAGCGTGTCGGGTCACGCTCAGTGTAGGGTTCCGTAGTTTCCCGTCCGTCACAATAATTAGTGTACCCACTTATAAGTTTAAAGGTGGAGGAGCGTGCAACATTGCACGTTCCGCGGCAGGCGCTCCGACTTGTGACGGTTTTTAGCGCGAACACAAAGGGGAGCGCTCAATCCTCGACAACTAATTAGATTATGCACTCATAAATAAAATTACGAATATATTTAAGTGCAACTTACTTTACCACGGTAGGTCACGAAGGCACGGAAAATCTTAACATCGACTTTTAAAAAAATGATGTCATTACACGAAGCCATCTATCGAACCATTTATGAACTGGTTTTTACCTTAACATTTTGATGGTGTTAAAAAAATGAATTTTAGTTTTGTTCTAAATTGCCTTCGCATGTTCTCAATAGAAGTTTTATGTAGTTATAAGATACCGCCAATGCCAAGGAGCGACCCACCGAACAATTAGGTAATATCCGATCCAATGTAATAAGTACCTACAGCGCCATCTCTCGGGGAATTGGGTTACTAATTAATACAAAGACGTGCAAGAAGTTTTCGGTGGTAATTTTGGATTGCGAGAACCGATTTAAATAATTCTTTTTTTGTTTGAAAAAAGATACGTTCAGGATAATAAAATATGTAAACGAAGTTAAAAAAAAATGCTTGCATATACGATTAGACTACAAACTTTAAGTCCAGAAATTATTTTGTACAACTTTTTGTCTTTTTTGTTGTACAAAAACTGTTGCGTCAATCAAGTTCAAAATTATTTTTCTAGAAAGCCTTTATAAAGTTCTACTTTTCATTTTTTTTCATATTTTCTAAACTTATGGTTCAAAAGTTAGAGGAGGGGGACACATTGTTTTTTACTTTTGGAGCGATTATTTCCGAAATTATTGACATTATCAAAAAAATATAGTAAACCCCTATTCATTTTTAAATACCTTTCCAACAATATATCACATGTTAGGATAAAAAAACCCACTTTACATATAGGGTGGCTACCCTAATAAAACATTTTTTTTCCAATTTTTATTTTTTTGTCGGCGTGATTGATGTACAGACGCCTGCAGGTCAAACTACCCGAAACTGTCAATTTTTCCCAATGAACCTTGAACCTTAATGCTTTAGAAATAAAGTCGAAAATCTATCAAAGAAATCTGACAGATTGTAGTAGCTTGATGTGCAGGCGTCTGTACATATTGGTACTAGGGATTGCAATTGCTGGATCCAGCATACAGCAATCCAGCTGGATCCAGCGCTTTTTTAAGTATGCTGGATCCAACATACAGTGCTGGATCCAGCGATGCGGATCGGCAAACGTATCAATTTCTATTGTTTGGTTCCAAATTGCAGCCATTTTCAAAACGGAATGGTCTAGACTAGATGATGACGCAGAATCCATGAAAAAGACGAGCAAGAGCTTGAGATAGAACTTAAAAGAGAGAAGGATAACTTTAATAAACAAAACCCAAAGAAATGAGCGTTTATGAGACCGAAGGAGTGTGAGGTGAACAGTTATCTGTCTATGGTTTAAGACTGTTTAATAACCCTAAATCCGATCAGTGTAGAGGCCGAAAAGGCATTCTCAGAAGGCGGCTACATACGCAGTTCTGTGCAAAATAAATTGGGAAATAAGATAGATAAAATTTGTTTTCTAATGTCTTACTTCCAGAGGATTTAAAAAAAAAAAATAGTCAATCTCTTGTCGTCAGATTTTAAACCGCTTTAGTATCAGCTGTCGATTTTCATAACATATACCTATTAACGAGTGCGGGGAAGATTATATCGCATTCGGAACTTCTTTTGATACAAAAAATAGATTGCAGATTAAAAATTAAAAGTATTTAATATTTAAAAGTATTATTACGGTCCTTTTTGGAGTTAATTTTAAAAGAATTTGTAAGACTGATTGCTACCGATTAGCCGTTCTATCATTAAACATAAACGTAATAAGATATTGCTTACTTAGAAACATTATCTACATGTACTCGTATAGGTATGAGGTCATATGTTATTTAATTTTAAGTTCATTGTTTTGATCTCAAATGGTTAAGAAACCAAAGCAAATTAGTGAAATATTGCGTAGACTATAGTACGAAGTTATTATACAAATTACTAAACAAAAAGTCTTAAAAATGTCGTTTTTTTATTGTAGTTTCACATTTTGCTGGATCCGCGTTGGATCCAGCTGGATTCAGGTCAATCCAGCAAGAATCCAGCTGGATTGAAAACGCCGCTGGATTGCAATCCCTAATTGGTACCAAATTTCAGCTTTCTAGTGCTAACGGTCACAGAGATTAAGCGAGGACGGACGGACGGACGGACAGACAGACATGGCGAAACTATAAGGGTTCCTAGTTGACTACGGAACCCTAAAAATGTACGCAATCTTTTTCCAATTCGATTCTTGACAGTCTAATTTGGTGTTATTTTTCTGTCAACCGGGCTAGTAACAAGAATGAATGAACGAGCATTTGATTTGACAACAGATTAACTGATTGTTGGATCGTGACTTCTGTATTTACAGCTTATCTATAATGATGATTACTTATTTGTTATTTAAGGCTGTTGCAGTAAATGATTACCTTTTTATATCAACCCATTTAGTATAAGCATAATTATTTACAATGTATTTTTTAATGTAGTTAAAGCTGACATGGGTCCTACTTAGTATTAAGTGATATAATGTAATCCTACAATTAATCAACTTTTACCTCTAACAGGCCATGAAAATGCTATAAAACAAATTTAAGTACTTCATTTTCTTGACATTTTATGTGCTATTTACTAGACTCATAAACAAATTTTATTTCTAAACTCAATGCAGTATAGATGATTGATGGTGCTAGGCGTCAAGGTTGCATAGAGATTAAATTCTTTTGCTTGTACCTGCAGCTGTTCGAATATCGTTCGTAAATCAACATGAGATGGCCCATTTAGAACCTTAATGGTTTAAAATGCTTAGTAAATCAAGTTTTGAAATGGTGTCAAACATATTCTTAAGATTATAAACTTAAGAATTCTAAAATAATGAATCATATAAAATTCCGAAGCGAGATAAAAACATAAACACGTTTTGCATAAATTGCAAAACGTGTTTATTTTTATACCTCGATCTTTGTTGTTTAAAAGATAATGATCTTATCGATCGTAAGTATTCTTAAAAAAAATATTTGTCAGTACAGTCCAAAACGGGCAAAAACCGAGATGGCCGACTGAATTCAAATTATTGGTCATCATCCAAATTACATCATGTAAATTTACGTATATGTAATCAATTCTCGAACGTAGAACATAATTTTGTAAATAATATGATTGATGAATTTCTATAGATTTGTCTAATTTTATTAAAACTTATTTATTAAAACTTTATGCACATGTATAAAAAACAGTGTACAAAGGCGGACTTAATGCCTTGGGCATTTTCTACCAGTCTACCTTAGGGTGATGCAGAGAGAAAATAAAGTAGGTGCAGGGTGCATAACGGAAAGTTTATGAAATAATTATATATATAATTAAAATATAACTGTTTCACACAATAAGTAGATAAATTAATGACACAACGTTCGATTTTTTACTTTCATATCAATCAACTAGCTGTCGACTAATAAATAGGCTTGTGTCCATTAACAATAAATATAACTGATAATGGTTTAAAATGATTACTTATGTTATTGAGAAACTAACGAAACAATGTAATTGTTATAAGAGTTAAAGATTAATAATATTTAGACAAAATAAATTACGTAAAATGAAACCTAAAGTTATGTGACAGTGAACACCAATCAGAAAGCGTCTCGCCGTGGGAAATAACAACTATTGACGTTTATAGTATTTTACATAGGACTAGCGGCCCGGTACGTGCTTCGCTACGTATTTACAAAAAAATGTGATGCAGCGCCATCTGCCGGTCAAAATTGTGAATCTAAACCATTCCCAGATCCCCTTGGTGTTCAAGGGGATCTGGGAATGGTCACAAAAAATTTCATCAAAATCGGTCCAGTCGTTTGAGAGAAGTTCAGTGACATACACACTCACAGAAGAATTATATATATAAAGATTTGTCCTAGTTTAGAGGGCGTCCGGGGAGCGTCCGGGAGGGTTATCATTTTGTTGTCCGGGTTTTTAAAATTTGAAGTTTAAAACTCCCATGAGTAATTTGGGCGTTTTAATTCATTAAATTAGGCCGCCCGTGATATGTACACTTCACCGTCCTCCCAGTCCCCGTGCGCACTTCGACTCATGTCCACGCACACTTTTTCGTCCTCCCACCCCGGTGAGCACTTCGACTCTTGTCCGGGTTCTGAACTAAGAAATCTGGGGCTTTCACGCGTCTTATCTTGGTTTTCAAATTTTAAAGATGCCAACCCTAAAATTTTACAAGTTCCTAACAAAATTTGAGTTATTAACGACTAATATCTAGTTAATACACTATTTATTAGTTAATCATTTCAAAGAATTAACCATGGAATCAGGATTTAGCAAAGCAGACAGTAATAATGTGCCCAGAATCGACTCCGATATGATTGGAAACTTTTTCGCATCGAACAGTGACTTCTGCTCATCTGAATTTCGCAATGATAAGACTTCCACGTAAGTAAACAAGAGTATAGAATAGTTATTATAAGCTTAAATATTTCAGTTTTTTACAATAACTTTGACATACATTTTGCAAGATTTTAAACTTATTGATTTTGAGGTTAGATTTACAAAATATGAAAAATTCAAAATATTAATAAACTTATATTAATTTCAGGTCTTCGCGAGCTTCATATGGAGATGACGCCATTAGTTATGTTCAACTTAAGCGTGACGGCAAATATTGTATTGTCAAGTGCAAAATATACCCTGAACATAAAGTTCATTCAAAATTATATGGGTGCACACTGATTGTTGATGAAGAAGACGATACTGTAATCTCCGTAGAATGTCAAGACTGCGTAGCTTCACAGGGGGGATGTAAACACGCAATGGCATTTCTCATGTCGGTTCACCGTAGAAGTGAAGAACCATCATGTACTTCAGTGGAATGTTATTGGAGAAAATCGAAACTGTCTAGAGTCGGTAGCAGCCTAAAATATATGACAGCAAAAGACTTGTCCAAGGGCACGTCCATGTTACCAGTAAATTCATCACTTTTTAAAATATCAACCGACTTATTGTCTAAGTGAAATGTCCTGTAAATTTAAAAATTATATAAAAAATGGAAAAGCTACAGATAAATATTATGCCCAAATGCAGCTACAAATGTACTTATCAGACAAGAAAAAATGTTTATATTATGTATCAAATCGAAAGGTAGAGATTTTAAGTGTTCCATATGATATAGAGTATGTAGAAAATTTAATCCTTACTAATATTTTAAAAGCGAAAGTGAGGTTGTTTGTTTGTTTGTTTGTTACCTCTTCACGCTTTAATGGCTGAACCGTTTTGGATGAATTTTGGTACAGAGATAGTTGGGAACCAGGAGACGGACATAGACATATTTTTTTGAAAAAAGTGGGATGTGAGGGAGAAAGAGGGAAGAGAAGGAAAAACTTAGCGTTGCTATTACAAATCAATAAGGCGCAAGGGGAACTGTGTTACCCCAAATTTAACGCGGGCGAAGCCGCGGGCGAAAGCTAGTCAATAATAAACTACTTGACTTTTGGAAAACCAATGTATACCCATTGTTGTATCAAAATGTAGAACTATGACATTATTTGAAATAAAAAAACAATCTTGAAAGTGTTTTCTGTTTTATTTTATTAAAGAATTTTGCAAATTAATTAATGCACATGCTATGATGATGATCTCATCAAGAATTTTCACAAATTTGAAAGAGATACCATGTGGTCTAAGCATATAAATTTTTTGAACAGATTGAAATACACGGATGAAAATACATCCTAGAACTTGTTGATAAACCATGAGCATCATATCTTCTTGCATGTTTTAGCCACTTTTTCCGTATTTCTCTGTTGTTTGGAAAATATATAAATAACTTGTTTGGCGTTTTTATAGATGTGCTTTCACATTGGGGCACTATGCAGTTTTTATAATATGAAACATTCATTTTAAGCGGTAAAAACTAACTTTATCTTACGAACTCTGTTTGCTTATCACGGCGTGACGTCATTACAGACGCCATGATAGTCTTGTGCGTTTTGGCACCAAATTTAAATTGTTTTTTTAAATCGCGAAATTTATAATGTAAACGCCCCATTAAAAATAAATAAAACATTTTTTTTAATAAAATGGGTAATAAAATAAGCTAAATTTTTAAGCCGTTATTAAAATGTAGTCAACTAGCCTATTCTACTGACTGAGATACACAGTTCAAAATGCGTAACAGCAATTTCAAAATACATAATACAAACATTATAGAACTACATCCATTAAAATTTCGGCGTTTGTAAAGGCACGGTTGAATGGACAGTGAAAGTTTAGACCGCTTCACCTACCATTCGAACTCATTGTGTAATACATATAGAGCATGCGATTCACTCAATGAAACTATACTAAGGGTTCTGTCCCAGAGGTATTTGACCTCTCTGGAGACGAGATTCGCAAAAAGCAGGCATTGAAAACTGGTTCTGACAAGACATGTGATGGAGCAAAAATATGGGTAAATCAACTGAGCGTTCTCGGCTTTGTTTATTGAGTGCTTGTTACCTACTACGCTGTAGCGGCTGGAGTAACTTGTTTATAGTTTCAATTCTAGGTGGTGCTCTAGAATTTGTCGTCTAATCAGAATTATTGGAAAACAAATATTTGTAGATTCTTAGATATAAAAAGTTGCTTCTGGTGATGCGACAAATTCCACAATCATTAAAATTTCTTTTAAACCCACAGCCCTTTATTTATTGCCTGTAAATGTTGAATAACATTTTTTTTTCTTTTTCCAGTGTTACAACTATGCCGAGCTGAAATATCGGACCACTTACCAGAATCTTGGTATTCGGCAAACGTAATCAGCGATGGCTTCCAACCTAAACCGATTTCGGAGATATTCGCAACTCAATCGCCCTTTTCTTCAACAAATCCGATAATTGTTTTGCCGAAACAATCCAGTTCGTTGCCGGCCGAGATCAGGTTATTATCAACCTTAGCTCCTCCGAGACAGTTTTCAACAGGAGGGTCTTCACTTGGTGATTTTTCGAAACCGTCCGTTGCAGTGTTACAATCTTCAACACCTCTTCCACCATCGCTTCACACGCTACCACCGTCTTCGCTACATACTATACCGCAATCAACATTCCTTACAACGCCATCGACGATAGCAGACTTCTCATCGACATTAGCGGCTCAACAACCTCAAATAATAACCAAGTTTACTGAGCAGACCCAACCGCCATCGCAACCTGTGTTCTCAATCCAACCAGAACTACAAACAACTCTAAGAGTACCACAACCACAGAAACAGCCAGCGTCATCTCAATTTTCTCAAACGCAGTCGCAGCAAACTCCACTCGAACTTGTCCGCCGGGATCAGGGCATACCAGGCCAGAATTTGCCCGAACAAGTATATCCCCAGCTTCAACAAACGCAGTCACAATCGACTACCGTAGGACCACAAGCTAACTATTTCATGATTTACCAGCAAGCGCCACAGTCCATTCAGGGATACCCGGGACAGGTAGGAACGTCACAAGAAGTGCCACAGCTAAGTACAGTTCCTCAAGTTCCTACTACGCGAGAACCATCTACAGTGATCATTAAACCGGTGCCTACAGTGTATCCTCCATCGACTTGGACAGCGCCACAATCATCTACGACTCCGTTCCCAGCAACAGTTCGAGTTCAAACCACACCAACTGCAAATACCATTCGGCCCTGCAGAAATATCACGAACGTTGCTCCAACGCCGATACCGCGGCTTCCAGGTGGAGCTCTAAAAATCAGGGTGGTAGCCCCAAGTGGTTCTATCACAAACGTCAACATTAACCCCTCTAAAACCACAACAACGAGAAGACCAACAACGATAAGAACCCGAAAGACACAAAGGCCTAAGAAAAATAACTATGACACTTGTACCGACGGCTGCAAGGGCAGGAGAGAGCCAATATGTGCAGCCCCGATTTCAACTGCCTTCCTGAACCCGAATACTTTGAAGGGTTTCCCATCCGTCTGTCATATGGCTTGCCACAACTCCTACAAAAAGGATTGTAAGTGTTCATTACATTACCTATTTAATCATTACCTCTCCTCAATAAGGGAAAATGTGCCTACGCAACTATATTTAGTAAGCATGATAATAATTCCTACTGCGTTGTTTGGGACCGGTGCACGGTGGCATGTGCAAATGGTTTCACGGCCATAAGTCGTAGGTAGTAGGTATCTAGCTACCCTGTTTTCAATGGCCGCTTGGTTCTACGGCCAGACGGCAAATGGATTAGTAAGAGCATTCCACTGTTATTAGCGGAGTTTGGATTCGATTCCGATTATTATATTCACGATATGATTTGCACCTTAACATAGTTTTTCTTTATTACTCAATCCTTTCGTTGCATGTCAGCGCCCAATTTGACTGACTAACTTTTTTTTGTTAACAAAAAAACATATTTTATACTGATCCAACCGGATTTATTGAATATTGCACAAACAGGTGTTATCGCTTTGCTTTTAAAAAGAACGCTTTCTTCACCGATGAATGAATAATCAATCTTTTTAGTTAACAGTGCGTATAAACTAGGTAGTTAACAAAAACTATTTTGCTTTTGAATAATTGGGCATTTCCACATTACTAGGTACCAATATTATACGAACGAAAGCATGTTAGTACCTAGTAATAAATACTTAAAAAAATTTGCCAAACGTATCAAGTAGATTATATAGATGTTCGTAATATTTTAAAGAAATGAATCCTTGTTTGTTTTTTACCCGTATAACAGTTTGCCTCTATATTTTCGGAAAAACATTTTTATTTTATGGATTTAGCGGAAGAATACCAAAGACAAACAAATCGTAATCCAATACTTGTTACTACTTTGGTAACAAAACGTTGTTATTATGTTTCATAATACTCTGATATTTGTATGCCATTATAATAATATGGTAAAACATGTAAGTTCACAATACTATAATTATAAGACCCTCTCGTACCATGTTTTTTACACAAATAAATTATTCTTATTCTAAAAGTTCTGTCTAATGTTTTCGGTCTAAAGCATTCTTAAATCAAAATCTAATAGATCCTCATAAAAAACTAGTTTATCTAGTGAACGAAATTTTTACTACGTGTTCAATTTGAATCTACATGTTATATTTTAGTGCCTTTTAAAAGTAAGAAAAGTATCTTTGACATATTTTTTCTTTCAATTTCAGCATTCGAGAAGGTGCTGGACGGCCGTTGTAGCAAACTGCGCACGCGCATAAGGACTGTCGATTCCAACACGAAGCTGAAGAGAGAAGAACTAAATAAAGCCCAATACTTCCTTGACAACAGTGGCACTCAGACTATTGTTGAATTCTCAGGTTTAAACCACTAATGTTGTATTTTTATACATGAAAAGGCAGCATTTTTGGTATAAAGCTATGTGATGCATGAATCACATCGTTCGAGGGGCACGAAAGATGACCCATTGTTTTTCTTTACATGGGTCTTTATTTCTCATAATCACTTTCAGTAAATGAAAGCTGAAATATTTTTATTTAGGTAATTATATTTTTTTTGTAACCACACAAATAAAATAGAACGATCAATACTATTAATTTTACTAGTAGCAAACGTTAACGAGATAGATTGTTTGTAATTTACGTTAAAATAATGTAATTGTTATGTTGGAATAATATACATAGGGGCACTAAATACCGAAATACATTTATATACCCTATCTATCTACAGTGATGTCTATGAAGAGGTCGACATATTTATGCATACAGCGAATATGATCTTAATATAAGTTTAACCTAGGGTCCTGGGTGTATATTAACTGCAAATTTACAAAAAAAATGTTTGCAAATTCCAATAAAAAATCGTTCATTAAACTGATGTTCGTACTTTCCATTGTTACATTGTCACTATCATAAAATTATACAACAATTTGTGTATGGTTTTGACGACACAATAACGGTAATTATAATCACTATTATATTTAAGTCACTATCACAAAATTATACAACAAATTGTGTATGGTTTTGAAGACACAATAACGGTATTTATGTACTATATATTTAATGATGCCTGTTATTTCTAAAGGGTTAGGCAGAGTTGTACCTCTTAGTACACACACATTTGGCCAGTTATGGTACCAAGTCCCGGGCAATGCAGGGATAAGCCTAATGGCATCAACCAAGACAAGTCCTATCCGGGGATGTTCGAAAGAGATACCGCGGCCCCGGAACATAAAAGGCAAAAAAAAGTAAAGTTTTTAGTAAAAAAAAAGTCTGACACTCCGCCTAGAGCGGGGGAAGTTATTTGATGATTACCCAACCGCAAAAAAGACAAGTCCAAGAATTTTTAATAATTATTCTATTATTTTGATAAAATATTAGACGAAACTAATATTTAGTTAGGAAAAATTATTATGATATTATATCATTTTACTTTTTATCGTAACAACGGCTCTTATCCGCCTGGTTATTACGACTGATAATTTTTAAATGTTTAATTTTATCAAAATATTTTTCTAAGAAAAGTAGTTTAAAAAGGTATTTTTCTACTTACCTCATTACTGTAATGTAATCATCTTCCGTCCATAAAGATGTACATATTTAAGACATTGTTTAATAATAAATATTGTGTTTTATAATGATCTGTAGTTTAATTTAAAAAAATCCGTAATTGTACTTGTTAAGGGTTTATTTTCAGCATTACTTTATACAAATTGCTCTTATGATCTAATATTTACATAATGTTATATTTCTAAATAGGTACATTATTATCAAGGGAAATAGTGTCAATTTTTAAAAACAAAAGCAGTGTAATTGGATTCATCAGATCAACATATGATTCGATTCGGCCCAGCCTTTCCCTAACTAGTAACATCACAATAGTTAACCACACGATATGATACAATTTTAAATCATTCCTAAAGTTAGAGTACTGCTTGTGTATATAAAAAATGCTTAAAATTTGTCTAAAAAAAAAATTAAGAGAATAATGTAAGATTAAAATTTTTGAAACTGCTTCATACAAATCAGTGCATTTTAACCGAAAATATTAAATGTCAGTCTTTTACAAACATTTTCCTATACCATAGACGTCAAATTAACTAACACATCTTTTGCATAGTCAACCAACTGAAGGTCGAACAAAAACACTGAGCTACATTTTAATGTCAGTTTTACATTTCCATTCGAATTTTCTGGACAAGCAACACCACCATTCATTGCACACTGAATAAAGAGGTTATACTATACAGTCTAATCACGTCACATGGCTAATCAGCACAGACATTTTGAATAAATACAACGTTTAAAATATAACCACCTAGACTTGTCAAACCGCATTAAAACCTCTGCTGGAAGTTGCCTTGTTGTTGCGAACTGCCGCCCTGTTGTTGGCCCCCAAACATCATCTGTTGTTGTTGATGAAATTCTTGTTGATTGCCGCCTGCGTTGTTGCCCTGATTCGGTCCTGTAAGACAAATACATTTAAGTCCAGGATATAGTTTGATCAAATAAAATTGAGAATTAAATGATGACTTTGCGCAGCCAGATTTGAACGTGTTTGGTTCAAATAAGAAAAGCGATAGTGATGAAATGAAACAGTAATTTCCACTGACTGACCAACAGTTTTATCATTGTCCCTGCCATAGGATCCACCGGGGTCCTTCAATAATTTTTGGCTGCCAGCCCGAAGCACATTTTCTTATACTTTTTAAGCGGGCCACGGGACTCGCCGGCGACCCCATGACCTCCTAAACTTAAAAGGTAGTAGATATTAGCGGCATGGAGAGTGTTGCTAGTTTTTTCAGGGCTTCGTGCTAGCCGTAATATAGCTTTATTTTGATAGAACTATTACTTCTCAACGGTATGATATGATAATAACGGTTTTTTCAGATAGCTAATCATTAAATAACTTCTACCGCTTTACATAGAGCGGAAGATTAGTTTTTTTGCCTTTCGTATTCCGAGGCCGCGCCGCGATATCTATTTCGAATAAACCGCAACTTGAGCAGATAGTACCTCAAGTTTGCGGACATCTCTTCGAGGCACGCTTGGAACGCGGTCACGCCGTCAACACGGCGTGAGCTACCTATTGCTCACTGTCCACAAAACCGTGTTTCTTTTAATAGAACTATGACTTCTCAACGGTATGTTAAGCCAACTCAAAGACCCAAGGCATAAAATCTCTGGCAATAGGTTAGGTACTAACCTTACTAATATTATAAAAGCGAAAGTGAGTTTGTTTGTTTGTTACCTCTTCACGCTTTTAATGGCTTAACGGATTTTGATGAATTTTGGTACAGAGATAGTTGGGAACCAGTAGACGGACATGGCTAATTTTTATTTAAAAAAGTGGGATGTGAGGGAGAAAGAGGGAAGAAAAGAGAAAACTTAGCGTTGCTATTACAAAACAATAAGGCGCAAGGGGAACTGTGTTACCCCAAATTTAACGCTGGCGAAGTCGCGGGCGAAAGCTAGTAGATCATATAATATTAAACTAGTCGCAGTAGTTTTAAATAAACAACAAATAAAAACAAGGATCTTATGGGCAATTTCACGAATACTAAAACTCAGGAAAAAGTAAAATGACACCTTGTGAATGGGCCACAGAATTGAAGGTCGAGATTTATAAACACGATCTTTTTTTTATTCAATATAGGCTTGCCTTTGACCGCACCTTGAGGTAAAGCGATGATACCCTAGGCCTGGGGGGAACCGGCCTTGCCCATAAGTAATCGATTCACTGAAACTTTCATGAGATTTGATTGAAAAATCATCAAAGAAAGGCGTGGTTATATGTACTACTATCAAACGACAACTTTGTTAGAGGTCTCTTGGACAAAGTTGATCGACAATCACCGATAACGCAAAAAAACAGCTGTCATTTGGGCAATAGAAGGAACATGGGTGGGTTTTAGTCAGTACAAGCCTGACACACGGGGGAAGATATTTGATGATTTCCCATCCGCAAAATAAAAGGGACCACCGCCAAATTTGGGTTTTATACTGAACATAAAGTTTTTTTTATTTCGGTGTATTTTGAATATGACTAAATTTTTTTTGCGACGGTGAAGGGAATGTGTTATTTATAAGTTACGTTTATATTTCTCGACCTTAGATGATTAATGATCTCTACGGTAATTCTAATGGTAATGGGAACCACTAACTCATGTGTTGTGCTAAAGGTACGCTGTGAAGTGACATGATGTGATGTTATGTGTTGACAAAAATAAAATAAAAACTAATAACATACGGTATAAAGTACCTGACATTCTCATCCTCTTCGCGTTATTCGCTGCGTGGTCATGATTATTAGCTTGTACTTGATTTTGTTGTGTCTGAAATAAATCGAGAAGATTAAATGAATGGGCAGCACTAAGTATCACCTACAGTACCATGTCGTGTTTACTAAGCACATATAGCATGTTACATACAAGTCTTTATTGTTTTAGGGTTCTCTTTTGTCAGCGCTACGTGCAGTTCAACTCGCTAAGGTTGTATTACTACTCAACCAGACTATTCCGTGGTGACATCAAATGAGTTTAAGGCCCACAACCAGGGCTTACAAAGTAAATAACCAATCGCTATTCTCCCCCCCCCCCCCCCCCGTGGTGTTTGAACCTCGGCTTAGGGTATCATTGAGGGCAGCTTTAAATTAGACTGAGTAGGATTATTAATTGGATAGTTTCAAACTACCAAAATATTGAATCTGGTGCCAAAGAAGTAGGTATGTGTCCATTAGCTGCCAAGTACCGACTGTACAGTTCACGCACATTCGTGATAAAAAAAAACGTTCATATTTCGAACCAGCAGAGGCGATTTTCGCAGCAGCCATTAGATTTGCCAAACTATTAAGTAACATGTAAGTTGACCAAGATTTTCGGCAGGACCTTAAAAGAGCCTATGACATCTGAGTTTGTTTCGGCTGGTTCTTCAGATTAGTCGGATAAGAAAAACCGAACGCATCTAGTTTAATAAAATAACCTGCATTGAGCCAATCAGCCTCGCGCACTGAGGTTTCCGTACAAATTTGCGATATAAACAGCCATATCGTTTGACCCAGCTATGAATGGTTAACACAATTAAGTAAGAGAGTCCTTCGCGTCCGGCCCTAGTTCAGTCCATCATCCGGAGCGAGAGGGAATGAAAACCGGTCACCTCCTACTGCGAAGCAGTTATGTTAACGAAGGAGGTGGCCGGGCGTTTGCGGGAGAGAACCTCAAACAAACCCAGCCGCTGCGGGAAACGCCCCGGACGCCTCGGGACGACTCCCGGCCACCGTAGATGCGGGCCTGTGGACGGTGAGCAATTGGTAGCTCACCGTCTGTCCGTCTTTTAACGACAGGCCGTGTCAACGGCGCGTTAGTGTTCCACGCGCGCCTTAAAGAGATATCAGCAAAGCAGAGGGGCCTGCCAGGGCCAGAATAAAACATGGATGGGTTTTGGTCAGTACAAGTCTGATACCCGCCGCCCAGAGCGGGGGAAGTTATTTGATGATTTTCTATCCCCCAAACAATAGTCCTTTTCTACTCACATTATTTTGTTGTTGTTGTTGCTGTTGTTGTTGATTTTGCCGCGCTTTTGAGTCGCTCTTATCATCTTGGTCGTCATCGGTCAAGAATTCCCTCTTCGGATAAGGAATAGGACACCCAGCAAACACATCCTGTGATTACAATATTGCGTTAAATACATGTGTATGTAAAATCCCGAAGCGCACCAAGGGTTCCGAAGAAACTTTATATTTATTAATTAAAACGGTACAACACAAATTACAATAATTGACATAGAAACAGAAAATAAAATAGAAGTAAATTATAAATTAAACAACTTACAATAGGTTCAATTAAAACTAACACGGAACAGTGGACACTCTTGCATACTTTGTTTCACAAAACACCAGACATACTAGCATGACTTTATTCCATTCATCCGCAAACACATCACATTCGGGGTGGGCAGTCAGGAGGGCGTTGAGCATCTCGAGACACACAGGCAATTCAGCTCTGGCGACAGTTTAGGAAAAAGGTTGAGCGAAAATATTGTATCAGCGGTTTTGACGACGTCCGATGTATTTTTCGTTTTACAGACTACAGTGAGCTGAAAGCCCATCAAATCATGAGGTCCTGGGTCCGATTCCCGGGTCGGAAAAAGTTTTATCTAGTTTTTTCCATCAGGAATTTCACAGTAGCAGCCACAAGTCTAGGTCTGAGCCTAATTGATGGCAATAGGAACGCCCCCTATTAAATGGGACCTGGTAAAATGTGGGTATACTATTGGGTAACTGCCTAACACTTTAGGGAACAACGTTGTAAAAGTTGTAATGTTATGTATGGTAAGAGGTTTTATACCTTAACCAATGCTGGCTAGTTGGCCATGACTTTCAGGTCGTTTAAATAAAGAACTAGAAAAACAGAGAGGGCACGGCATAGGAAGTGTGAAATGTATCTTTAAAATATAATATAAAAATATAGTCTTTAAGTATTATATGTGCTTTTATTGTAGTAAGATAGCCCATATCCTACAGTACCTACCTGGGTTGGCAGTGGATCTTCAGCAAAGTACGGGTCTTGCATAGCCTGTTCCGATGTGATTCTCCTATTAGGATCCATTAGTAACAGCCTCTGTAGTAAACTAAAAGCTTTACTGTCTGGTTTTATCTTGTGTCTGTCCATATATTTACTTAGCGAACAGTTTTGGTAACTGAAATAAAAACAATCTATTAACAAGCTGCCAAGCTTAAATGAAACTGGACTAGCCACATCTGTTAAAAGACGGAGGAGCTATTGGCTAAGATAACCACACCGTCGATCCAAAACAGCAGTAAATAGCAATACATCAGGCCCAGAAGTATGGCGGGGAACTCGACTTTCTCAAAAATTCGGCAGTATCAGCTCTAGATGGGGACAAATGAAAGGAAGGGAGGTAGTACAGCAAAGGTCTACTGTGGGACGCAAATGGCTATTAAATAAACAAATGCCTACTTACTTGGATCTCTTAAAATCTTTAACTAAAGTGGCATGTTCAGGCATTTTCCTGATATCTTCCCAGTCTTTCTCCTGAGGGAAGCCCATGACATTAAATATCCTATCCAGCTGGTCATGATGGTAGGGGTTGCTGGTCTTAATGTCCTCTTGCCGACAGTGGAAAATAGGCTCTGATGTCAACAATTCGGCAAATATGCAGCCTATCGCCCAGATATCTGCAATAGGAAACATGATATTGAAAATAAATTTACGTAGATACTGAAATTGATTATTCATAAGCTCCACCCCGCACAGCCAGAGAATTTTAAATTAATATGTAAATCTAGTAATGCTTGTGTCTATAAGCAGAGATAGATTTGGATTGATTCATTTTACTTTTTACACAACTGCCAAAAGAAGGTTTTATGGAATTGACAAATTTAACTAAATGCTTTAGAATTATTGTTTTCGTTTTTAATTATGACTAGCTGTGCCCCGGCATGCGTTGCAATGCAATTTTGTTCCTACCCTACCCTACCTACTACCTACCCTACCCTACTTCTCTTACCGGGATGAAAAGTGTATGTCCGTCTCCTGGTTCTAAGCTACCTCCTCACCAATTTTCAGCTAAATCGGTTCAGCCGTTCTTGAGTTATAAGTGGAGTAACTAACACGACTTTCTTTTATATATATAGATTGTATTATTAATAGAGTAAAAACAAATAATCACACTGTCACAAAATAAACAAAAAGTCATTTATTCAAATTAAGCTGATAAGCAGCTTTTTGAATGTCTACTTTACAAGTAACAATCCCCCAAAACGGCTGGCCTACGTCACTTCCCAGTGTTTAAACTGGGAAGAATAAGTGGTGGAACAAACTACCCAAAACAAGCAACACTTTCTGTCAGGTTAGAAGAACCAGATTTTGTACAATTTAATTTTTTATAAGTTAAAATAAACAATCTATTTCATTTTTGTCACATATCAACAAACACACACCAATAATATTAAGATAAGATATAAAATATTAAGTAATACCATAAAAATATACCTTAGCATAAATAAAGAATCCAAGCAAAAGGGTGTGCCCGCTTACATATCTAAACATAAAAAGGAATTACTAATGACAGTAACGAAGCGAGACATTTTGACGACACAGTTGGGGCAGTGGCTGACCGATCACTGCTGCACTGAGGGTCGCGGGTTCGATCCCCGCACGGAACAAATATTTGTATGGACTAATGTAAATGCACCCAATTCAGGAGAATTTTCCTAGAGGGGCAATGTTTTTTTTTTATAGAAAACCTGGTCAACAAGATGAATGTAAGTAAATATCAGAAACTTATATAAAGTCATTACCAATAGCCTTAGTATAATGTCTAGCGCCAAGCAGCAATTCGGGAGCCCTGTACCAGAATGTGACCACCACTGGATCCAAATCAGCTAAAGGCTTCAAAGGAGCATTGAACAGTCTTGCAAAACCCATGTCAGCTATTTTGACCCTGCCTCTCTCTGGTCCTTCACCCATCACCAGAATGTTTGCTGGTTTCTGAAAATTGTCAAGAAGAGTATTAAAGTATTTTTATTTTCTGAAAAAATAAATTTACACATTACATTTACACTTTACTACTCTCTGTATTACAGTGTACACACAATGGTCGGACTGAAAGGACTAATAGCATAAACCGGTCAAGAAGCAGGGTCCACATGAAGAAGAAGAAGAGTATAAAAGTATAGCAGTGCCCAGCATTGTAGAGTTAGCATAGCGCTTAGTGCCAAAGACTGATGTTTCATATAACGACTGGCCTTCCTCGATAAATGCGCTATCTAACACTAAACAATTTTTCAATACATAATCAGAGTTCTTGAGCTTTGTAATATTAGTATTGGTGTAGGTTTTAATATCTAGTCTTGTATACTGTCATAAACTTTGTAGATCTATAGAGCAGACATGGCCAGACATCACAGATAAAGAGGTTTGGAAGAAGAAAAGGGGAAGCTTTTGCCCAGCAGTGGGAGACTAAATAAGCTAAGAGTACAGACAAAATATCTAATTCTAAAGGGATCAGGAACTATTAGGCAGGGAACATTCATCAGTTATGTAACAGTTCAGATTGAATCAGTATTTGAGGGATTAAGAAATACCGAACACATCCTGTAATGATACTATTTCTGACAATAACTTGTTTATGTGCAAAATCTAATCTTGGATTTTTATTTTCATAGTACAGGTGAACTCACAGTGTATTTATTAAATGAACTGTATCAAAACTCGGATTTTTAATCCCTGAAAGGGTTAGGTAGAGGTGTACCTAATAGTACACTCACATTTTACCAGTAATGTTTAAGTCTTGTGTAAGTTTTGTTTACAAGTTTATTATACACTACTACAATACCTACTTTGAACTATAGTGCCCTTAAATTTTGAGAGACTTAAACATCCACAATGAGCTGTAAAATACTGTATAAATCTTATGCTACCAATAGTACCAATACAATTTCAAATTTTATTCTAGAATTTTACTTTATTTGGTTAATCAAAAGTTTATAATACTTGGAAAATTTTGAGAACACTTACCAAATCTCTATGCAAAACCCAATTAGAATGCAAATAATGTATCCCATCCAAAATCTGATATAGAAGACTCTTCACCATGCCTTTAGGCACCATTACAGACTTTTTGTTGGCTTTAGCAGCTCTATGGAACTTGATAATGTGCCATAGATCATGTTCTGCATAGTCAAAAAGCAGCCACACTTTACGGTCAGTGTGTGAGAGGAAAACACGAATGAGATTTATTACATTTGGATGTTTTAACTCCCGGAGTAACTGAAAAAGAAAATGTTATTCATTAGACTTTGTTTCGACATAAATGCCGCTGGTTCGCCCATATTTATATTATAATCAGCTTTTGGTTGTATTAGAATGGTGCTAGGATGGTGATAGGAGTCTGTACATTGAACAATGAAACATGATTAAACAGATTTTTTTTACATAACCCTCATTAAAGTGAACTAACATAGAATAACAATTTCTTTGTGAAAGGCTTTCTAGTTCAACTTTTAGAGGGAGTAAAACTTACAGCTATTTCCCTGCAAGCCGACATAGACAGCCCAGTCCCTTCAATTTGCTTTAAGGCATAATCCTTAGTATCCGACCCATCTTTTCTTCTAGCCTTGTATACGTGACCGTACGTACCGCGGCCAACTTTACAACCCTCAAAATCAAACAGATCCTCGACTTTTGAACGTTCGTTTTGAGTCTTCACTTTGAAATCATAATCCATCATTACCGGAGCCATGGTTTTGTTTTGAAAATTGTCACCCATTTTTATCTTAGAACGCTTGTTTTTTTTTTGTGTGACTGAAAAGGACAACTATTTGGTCAATTATTGCATTTTTTACAAGCTTTTTAGTTACTAAACTGAACTATAAGAAGGTAAGAATTTTGCTGATGTTAGATAAAATCTGATTTCGTCTTTCAACTATTCCTTTCTTTTTTTATTATTTTCGCAGGTTTTTGCTTTTCTGAACCGTACCGTGCTTTGTGTCATCGACGTGACATCTGTCATTTTCATATTTTTTTCAGCGGGATCAGACTTGGAACAACTGTTTTGACTAACTTGTCTATCCCTAGGGCTATTTGGAAGTTTTGAAATAAAAAATTTGACTAATTATTGATTTCGCCGGTGAAACATTGTAATATTTTCGTATCGTAAAAAATTACAAAAAACTATAATCAATCAAAACGATTATTTGAAACAGCCTCTGAGTCTCAAAAAAAACTTAACTGTTTTTCGTAGTAAATTAATTTTACATTATGCAAGTATTGTCAACTATTTAGAAGATAACAATTTAATGTCAGAAAGACAATTTGACTTTAGAAAAGGTAAGTCAAATGAAGACGCCGCGATACTCTTGACTAACCATGTAGCACACCATGTAGCCTCGATAATTGAAAAAGGCGAGCATGCCATGGGAGTTTTCCTAGACCTTGCTAAGGCGTTCGACAAAATTTCGATTGAGCTCCTCCCATCTAAGCTAGACGGAATAGGAATAAGAGGAGTCGCTCTTGACTGGTTAAAATCCTACCTTTCGAATCGCCAACAGTCAGTAAAAATAGGTAATTCCATAAGTGGATTACAATCAATTAGCTTCGGGATCCCTCAAGGTAGTACTCTTGGTCCTACCCTTTTTGCTTTCTATATGAATGACATGCTCAATGCTTCAATTAGTAACTCTGAAATCATATCGTATACAGACGACACGCCAATTGTATTTCATACCAAAACTTGGAATCAAGTAAAAAAACGGAATTTGCAGAAACCGGAATTGCTCATATTTGCCGAGATTCTCAGCAAGAATCTTCTTACCCTCAATGTAAAAAAAAACCAAGCTCATAACCTTCAGCAAAACGATTGTTTCCAGTCCGCCACCACACTTAAAGCATAAATTTCACACGTTGCAGCGATCATAACCATCCACTCACAGACTGGAACTGCATTTATATAGACCGCACCTCATCTCTTAGATACCTTGGTAATGGTATTACAATAGACGAAAATATTTCATTTAAACCACACATTTATATACATTCGCGTCAGGAAACTTATTGACTGCACACCTTATAAGGTCCTTCGATTAGTATACTTTGGTCTTTGCCAATCTGTACTCCAGTATGGAATTTCAATCTGGGGCAGTGCAGGTAAAACCACATTCATAGAAATAGAAAGAGCGCAAAGAGCAGTAATCAAAGTAATGCTAAAAAAGCCTTTCCGTTTCCCAACGGATTTGCTTTATGAAGAATTTCCTGTTCCCCGAGTTCGACAATTATTCATTCTAAATGCCGTACAGCGTACTCACAAAACCTGATTACCAAGACATACAATCCAAACGCATTTTACACATCCCTCTTCCCAATTCAACAAGTCTTTTAGCTAGGCGGTGTCCTTCCTATTCTCACATTTATGTTTATAACAAAATAATCAAATGCTGTGATATCAAAGGCCTAAACGTTGTCTCATCTATGAAAGTGAACCAGAATTTGCTTCTTTCACTACCATACGACGAAACTGAAGACATTGTCAGTTAAACACGTTTAATCTGTGCTAAACCTGCACCACACATACATGTTGATACATCCACACACACACTTTCACACAAATACACACCCACGCCATTACTAAACATTAGAATTATTTTATTTTCATCATTGTTTTCTCATTTTATTTTATATTCCCCACGGTTTCACCCGCGCTGCTCAGCACTTGTTGGTCGTAGCGTGTTGTTTATAGCCTACAGCCTTCCTCAAGAAATGGACTATCCAACACTAAAAGAATTTTCCAATTCCAACCAGTAGTCCCTGAGATTAGCGCGTTCAAACAAACAAACAAACTCTTCAGCTTTATAATATTAGAATAGATATTATATATATATATATATATAATATCTATTCTAATATATAGATATTAGAATAGATATTATATTATTGTTTATATATAAACAATATTTATAATATATATTGTTTATATATATATAAATAATATATTTATATATATGAAATACATAATATAATATAGTATAGATAGTATAGATTATAATTTTTCCAAATTTTATTTATTTTGCCAAAATGTCTAATCATCACATCGATGAAGATAAATATTTTAATTTAAAGTTAACGCAACTCCGGCCCCCAAAATACAGGCGCAGCTTAGTTTGGGGACCATTGTTAACTTGTTACCGATATTTGAAATGATGATTAAGAAAAATGTTGTAACACTGGTTTAATAATAAATTATTCTTATTGCCATTTTATCATAAACAAGATGCTATAGTTTTGATACTAGTATTCAAAATCTCAAAACGTTTTGTCTATAGACGGGAAATTCCCAATTTTGCAGCGCACACATCGACGAAATAAGAACCAATGTCTCTGTAGGGTTATTTCCAATATTTCTTGGTCTCCAAGTGTGACATCGCATGTACTTGACAAACCGCTTAACACTAGTGATACCAGGTAACAATGGATATTTGTTCCGATATTAAAGAAATGTTAATTGTGGCCTGAAGCCCCCGATCAAGCTATATATTTTTCTTAACGATTTTGTTTGTTGAAGGACCATGGAAGATTTTAAGATCATTTAGAAACCTCTGGCACCCGTAACTTATTTTTTTTAAGCTCTGAACATTTTCGATTACCGAACTCTAACAGTAATTTTGAACTTTAGACTAATTTTGTGGTGAGTTCTATAATGCCTAGGCAAACGGTTTTCTTTTTTGCATGGTAGCTATTGCTATCGCTAATAGATTCCATAAAAAAGAATATCTAAAAATGATAGGAATAAAGAGATAAAAAATAAAAACCAATGTTAGGTGAAAATTTTGAAAACAGTACTTAAAAAAATTCTAGCGGAACATACATGGGGGTAATTCGGGTACCCCTTAGCATAAGGCATCTAATTTTTTTCTTTGGACGCCTATCAACTGGCCACCCTGTATAATGCGCAGAAAACCATTAAGTTCGAACAGAACTATACATTTAGAGTTTGTTTAAATCCTAATCCGCTTTTGCATTTCTCCTCAGTAGTAAAAAAACATTCAAAATAAAATAAAACTACATAATTTGAAGATGTTGATATCCTGGCTTGTCCTGTTAAAAAAATCAGTCAGAAAAGCTTGTTTTAACTCATTTAGTCTTTCAGGCATCGAGTTATTTCTGAGGTGAAACCAATAAAATCTATTATTACTGGACTAATGAAAGTGGGTATTTCCAAATGAAACGTTAGCAACACTCAAAATACCAGCAGAATGTTTTTTGGTATTTGGCTGTTGGCAACAATAGCAATACGCACTCTGCAGCATCGTGCCAGGGTTGCCAACCGTACGAGGTTCCTCGTACAACTACGAGATTTAAGTCTTCCGTACGAAACTTAGCACAAATTATGAACGAGATTTTGATAACATTATGGCTATGTGATTTTTTTTAAATGGCTTATGTAGCTAGTTCCAAATGAGCTTTCTCTTGTATGTATAACATTTTTCTTTTTATATTTTTTTTGGTATTTTGATTCTCTATAATGAGTAGAGTATAAAAAATAATACGATATTGGGAAGCTCCGATCCAACCAAAAAATATATTTTTGTTTCAGCGATATTAGCCTAACATCTATTGATTCATTATTATTGCATAATGAGCAGCATTCATCAGTATTGAATACCTACTGTTATATCGCCATTTGTAGTTATGTTTGCAAGTTAATTTCAATAGTATACTTTATCTTATAGAGTCATAAAGTTATCAGTAATAATGCTGTAACAAGATTATTAATTTGATTCACTACCAAAGAATTTATAATCCCCATCATATGAATGGTTTTATTCAAAAGCTGTGAAATCTCCTTCCTGAATTATTTTTAACAACTTATTATTGATATTATTAATTTCATGTGTTGCAGAATTCTCGATGTTAATAAAACTGTAATTTTATTTGTTTCCATATTATATTTTTCATTTACGAGAATACACTAAATTATAAACTAAATAATCTATCTGTAAAGTTTCGAACGATCATTTTCATATTTTGGCTGAAAACCCGACAAACAAGTTTGTTGGTAATTCTCAGGGGTATATTGGCCCTTAATTAATTTTAATGTACATACGAGATTTGAAAGTGAATAATAATATAAGAGATATTCAGCTACACATGTACGGAGGAATCTTTTTTTGGTTGGCAACCCTTGATTGAGCACTAATGAGCTGCCAATACTGCCAATTCAGTGCTGCCAATCGCGGGGAATATCCCCGATTTGCGGGTTGTCGGTTAGCGCGGGGAGAGCCCGGGGAATGACATAAATCGGGGAATTTCGGGGAATCCAGACCAATTCGGCTAAAACAATTTTATGTCAGATACAAAAATGCCTGCTCAACTGTCATTTGAACACGATTTCGTATTTTTGAACGCATTCATCATCATTCGAATATGGTTACTACGAAAATATAGCAAAAATAATATATGTACTACTATTCCCAATGAAATAAGGGCCACTAAAGATTTAAATTAAATAAAAAAATAATACCTGCAAAAGTATACTCGTATAAATAAGCAGTGGGACCCCTTACTTTAATTTGAATAGAATTTAAATTAAAGACAGTGTCGTCTGTAAACAATTTTTTTTTATTAAAGTAATTTATAAAACTTTTAACACTGTTTTATTCAAAATTTGTTTAACACTTAACAAGTTTTGAATATAACGGTGTTTTTACTCTAAAAAAAATAAATTCTGGGAAAATGTGGGGAATAAATCAAAAACTAGCGGGGAATTTCGGGGAATTGACACCACTGACGCGGGGAACCGAGAATTTTTTATTGGCAGCCCTGAATCACTGATACCTACCTATCTGTCTGTCAGTTCGAAGTTCTCTTGTTAGTGAAATGTGTGTTTTGTGTTTTCAATAGAATTATCGAGATTGTTCTACGTGAACAGTAAAAATATAAGTGAATGAATACTCTTAACCATAGTGAGCGTCCAATTTTGCAGGATTAGTGCCTAATTTCATTTAACTGTGCAACCATGGAGCCGTGCGTATCCGAGGATGAAAACAACTACTCCGATGTCGTCGAAAACTTAATGAACATGTTCGGCAAAGTCATGAGTAAAGACGTGATATCTGCCATCGTCGAGAGTTGCGAGGGTGATTGTAAGTAGAAAACACCATTAATCAATTACCTAGTTTAAATAGACAGACTGAAATGCAACTGTATTTTTGAGACTCCTGATAGTCAGCGCCGCGCAGTTACGTATCGAGCAATTTGTAACGTAGTTTCGATGTTATCGGTCAGCTAATGGTACCTTTGTTATATGTAGTTATGTAGGTAGTTACAGGATGCTTATGCGGAACAAGGATGACAGATGTACGATGTACATGCGCTTTTCGAAAATCCATAATTCATAGGGGAAAGTAGAAAAAGTTCAGTTCATCTCTGGCGATATTGTCGAACGGTCATTTGTCGCAATGGATGTGCGGACGGTAGATAATGAATTGATTATTTATCTGGAATCCTTAGATAACATGATAAAATTGTGTCATTAACAACAACAGTCATGTTTGTTTTGATAACATTAAAGGTGTTATTTACTATCATAAACAAAGGACACGTGTTTTTTTTTAAATAATGGTGGCTTAGTGGCAAATAAAAGTTTTAACATTGATCATTATCAACCACACATTCATTCGAAATAATTATTTTATTGATTTTATCTGTCATGCAACTGGTATTCTATTATGCAGCCTGGGCAGGGCATGAGGTGCGGGGTCTGTCCAAGGGCGTTGGCCCCCCTCACACCTTCCTTTCCTTCTGTCTGGGGCCCGCTTTGATTAATAGCTATTTATAAACTGTACTGCATCAATACTTGTACATAAAAGATAATTCTAAAGGGGTTGCTTTGTGTGACTTACAAGGGCCTTATGTAGGGTTATCAATGGCCCGCTACATATTTAAATAATAAGGTGACTTATTCAATGTGAAGTAACAAAATGGATATTGAATTCTTACACTTTTTGAATACAACAAGTTTACTTTTGAAATGTGTTATTTTATTTGCTTAGTGTGATTGTAACTTATTTTGTAATGAAATCTGGTATGGGGATTATAATCTTTTGATAAACTGCTCTGCCGATCTTGTCTGTTATTATATAAATTGTTTAATACATTTTTAAGAGATATTTAATAGGTAATTTTTTCAAGAACCTTTTGATGCTTTGGAGAAGTAATGTTGATGAAATTAATCAATGATCATGCTCAGCTAACACTATTAGAACTTAATTTTAGAAGTTTATCTTTTGCTCAATGGCTAAATATTGCTTGAATTTGTAAATACAAAACATTATAGAAATTATACAAGATGTCATAAAGTCGGGATTGAGACACATTTAGCCTTTTATTTGGCCACATTTTGTTACAATTGCATAACAATATCTAACTTAATAAAATTCTGAATAAATTAAGCTACATAATACTAATAGTAAGTACACACTTCAACATTATTGAACAGAGAACTGAATTCACTCCATGCATTTACATACCTTTAGAATATCAAAGTTTATGTTAAAATAGAATAACATCATCCATGTTCTGCATATTATGGAAATCTTGTAAAGAAACAATAAATAAACTCAAGATTTTTACAAATAATTTGAGAGAATGTGCACACCATGAGCCTTCATTAGCAAACAAAGAAGTATTTTGACAATACTATTGTAAACCTATTATTTATGTACAATGAATGTAAGTAGCAAACAGCTCCTGCTTCATATGGCACCACCTGTATGTTCCTTAAATATCCTAACTTTCAAGTGCTATACACATTCACAAAATTTCATTGAAATTTGTTGAGTAGTTTGGGAGATAGAGTTCATGAAAATAATACTAGCCATGATAATACTACAAGACCAGTGCAACTCTACTGCAGAGAAAGCATTTGAATTACAGTACTTTCACAGAACATATCTTTTGAGATATGTTCTGTGAAAGTACTATAATAATACCTGTGTGCATGAATGACCAGATGCAGATGTGGACCGGATGTGGATAAAGCAAAATAGTGGTTTCTGCCTAATCCCTTGGTGAAAAAGGCTGAGTTTATGTTGTTTTGTATGTGTATGCTTATAGCATTGTCTTCTTGTTTTTGACAGTTCAAATGTGGTCACAATTGGTGTTGGATTGAAATCAGACTTAAGGAGTCTACTATAATACATTATTGTACCCTGGCCATGCTAGCAACATAATAGGCATACAAAATTTAAAAAGTTTTAGTATAATATTCTCGCTCCTGGCATGGTAGACAGTGACATAAGAGCTGTTGGTCTATGACAAAATGTTATAATGGTCATGTCAGTGAGTGACAACCAACTTGGAAGGAATGAATGAATTGCAAAATCATAATCCTGGAGTGGTGCCCACAGCCTCTTATTTCAGAGGCAAGGTCTTAACCACCGGTCTATCACAACTTTGTATCATTGTCAGTACCTTCCTAGGTAAATATGCTCTGTTTAGGGGAAAAGAGAAAAACAAAACATGTCAGAAAGGCTTTTCCGGAATCCATGATTGAATGAATAGGTATTTAGTTGAAATTCCAGGGTTTGAATTATCCAGGATCCAGATGCTTGATGCAGAACTAATGTTTATATTGCAAACGTCTTTGTAAATTGAGAGCAATTTTAGAGAATGTGATAAGAAATATTGTTCATGTTATAAGTTATAGTTTATTTGGTATTTAATAAAACTACTAAGAATTATGGAGAATTGTAACAGAAAACGGAGGCATATTTCCCGAATACTCGCAGTGTGATTCAATTAACATAAATTATGTTTTAATACTAATATGCAGGATCAATCTAATAATGTAATAACAATTCACAAACAATATTTTTCTTTACCATTATGAGGACAAAACAAAACCATATCCTTTTGATAACAGTAAAGTAATCTTAATTCAATTATGCATAACATACCCACAGTGGGTTATATGAAGTTATATTTAAACAGAAAATAAAAACATCACACAAAGGATGTTTTGTATTAGGGAAATTCCCTTCAATAGTCTGAGATACTACTGGGGAATCCCCACTAAAATAGTTTTCTGTCTACGTACAAATGAACTGAATTCTAAATTTTCTTGGTATGGCATTTATTATCAATTTGTTCTGTGCCCTTATTTTGCTAATAGCCTAATTATAGCCTACATTATTTAAATATTTCAACATCTTTGAATAATTTAACAAAGCTTGTCTAGAGTTAACTCGTTTGTGGATGGTAAACAGCAAAGACTGAATGGGAAGGCAAAGGTATAAATTATATTTAAATTATAAATCACATGCACCTACTGCCTAAACAAAAACAGTTGAAAAATAAATATATTATGTGTGCATTTGCAACATCTGGTTTTGTTACACCTATATGTAACAATCAACAAAACCCCAATAGTAATAGATTTTTCTCATGATTAGATCATACACTTTCTGTAAAAGTGTGGCCTTGTAATGTAAACTTGTTACCAATTTTTCCATATTGTTGCCAATTTTAAATTTACCTGCTTGATCCAATTCATCTTTTCCATTTTCTCTTTCTTATACCAACTTAATAACAATTATACAGCCTCTGGGTATAGACATAATTTTCATATTAATTTGTATACCATTTTGCGAATGCATTATGTTAATGTATAATAACATTTATTAAATTAATGTTTTTATTCCTAGTGAACCTATCTGTGGACGCAATAATGAATATGACAAACGATGGCAATATTATAGAAGAGGAGCAGCCAATTGCAGCAAGTCAAAACATAGTATCCACACAAACTATTCCACTTCCACAAACCAACCAGCCAATTCAGCTTTCCATAGATAGTCCACCTTTTCAACCATCACCATCAAACCTACATTTTCAACCCTACACAACTACCCAATCTTCTCAACCTTACACAATTAGCCAACCAACAACGTCATATGCTTCTTCTGCTGCTCAACCACCACAAAGCACTGGTGCTATAAGAAAAACAACCCAAAAACAAAACCAACACGCGTCAGGATTCTGGACTGAGCAGGTCAAACAAATCTTAACTGACCATAATCAAGGACACAGAACTTTGATTCTCATGCGGGGCGCGCCTGGTAGCGGAAAGTCGTATTTGGCCCGACAATTAGTAGACATGATGATTGGCGCTAGTCCCAACAGTTATAAGACCCATATTTTATCAACAGATGACTATTTCATGGTCAGAGGCCAATACCTGCACGATAAGTATAAACTGTCAGAAGCACACTCGTGGAATCACACCAGAAATAGAAATGCATGCATATCGGGATTGAGCCCAATTATTATTGACAACACCAACATTGAGTTGTGGGAAATGGAACCTTACCTAAGAGAAGGAGTTAGGAATGGGTACATTATACAAGTTGTGGAACCAAAAACACCTTGGGCTAAAAAAGCTCATCAGCTGGTAAAGAAAAATGTGCACAATGTGCCTATAGCTAACATTAGAAGAATGCTGGATAATTACCATGATGGTGTAACTGGTGATCATCTAAAGCAGACATATGGGTTAGCATATCCTAGTGATATGACTCCACCCATAAAGCGGACAGTTCCTCCAATCGTTAAAGAAGAACTGGCTCCAAAAAATGATGCTGCCGTTATTAAAGAACAAGTTACTGCTACTACTTCACAATCTATTGCCAACTCTCAGTTTTTTCGGTCGGCGCCATCAACAATGAACGTACACACGCAGCAATTGTTTACTATTCCCAATCCAGAACAGTCAAATGAGCATAGCAACGCGCCTCAACAATCAGACAACAAGGAAGAGAAGAAAGATTTTTCTCCAATCGATCTGAATGATGATTTGACAGATCAAGAGCAAGTAAAACTCAAACTTTTTATAGAAGCTCAGAAAAAACTAGAGGAAATTGAAAAAGTAGAAAAAGAATGGGATAATGGTGATAATTGGGAAATTGATGAGCAAGGTTTAATAAAAGGGGCTGCCTCAAAAGTAGCTGCGAAAATACCTGCTACTGCTACTATAACCACTTCTTTGCCTGATGCTAAACCTCAAAGGAAATTTAACTTATCACCTCCTGTAACACCGTTAGTTACAGAATCTTTGATGAAAAACGTAAATGAATGTGAAGATTGGAGCAAAATATCAATGTTTATGCCAGCATGGGATGAGACATCCGCACCGTCGGCTTCCGTTGCTAACCAAGAGATTCAAATTAAAACAATATCTAGCGGTACATGTTTCGAAATTGGAGATACAAAAGTAAGCGGTAAATACAAAGTACTGGCAGCCACACCACGTAACATTAACCAATTTTATATGCCATTTGACCGTGAAAAGATCCCACAGAAACGAATGCTCGATAAAAGTAGCATGACTAACGAAGTGATCATCACAAACGCTTACAGGTGTCCAAACGAAGAAAAACATTTCATTGCTTTTAGAAAGCTCTTCAAGAATATTGCACGTTCTGATCTACGAGACATTTTTGATAAATGTTGCGGCGATGTCAATTGGAGTGTGGAAATTGTGCTTGATGGAATGAATAACAATCAGTTTAGAACAGTTGAGACTGAAGAACTGTCAGATCCAGAAGAAGAAAGCATGGAACAATGTGCTTGTTTGGCTAACTATAATATTATACCTGATGTAGCTACACCAGATGTAGTAACAGCACCAATTGAAGAGAAACAAGAAAAAGGGTCAGTTGCGGCAAACGGGTCCCAATCTCAAAAAAAGAAACGTGACATCACAATGTCCGAAGAAAATATTCAAATGAAGCGCCAAATTGAGCAGAATGTGGTAATCGCAGATAATCATTATTCGAAACATTGCCTCAAAATAAGGAAGATACGGCGTGGGGAGCCAGATCTAATGGAGAACAACGTTGAAGAACTTGGAGCTACTGGACTGTCGCCTGGTGCTGAACCATTTGAGCCTAACAATATTAGCAACAACTTAGATTTTAGTGACGACGAAGATGGTTCTGCTAGTGATATCGAAGATGACGTTATTGTTACTGTTAACTTGGGGAGCGCTTTCATAACAGAGTTAGATGAAAAGTTTGGCAGACAAGATATGCAATACCCAGACTACATTGTGCCTAAGATTAGCATCCCAATGTCTAGGTTGAACGAAATTAATGCTTTATGGATGGAATCATTGGCGTTTCAGCTCGACGAACATGCCAAACAAACTGCAGAAATGTTGCAGCAAGACGAAGATTTTGCCAGGTGAGAAAAATTCAGAATTCTTTCAGTTTCCAGTCTATTTTTGAAATTGAATAAAGAAAATCCCAACAACATATTTTTAACAAGACATTGTATAAGCCACAGTTTATACAATGTTTTGTTGCTCGTTTCGTTCGCTCGCGTCGTTTTCATTATTTATCTCTGATTTAGACAAATCGTGGCCAAAGAAGCTGAATTATCACTCGCCGGAAAAGAGCCAGAGGTTCCTGATTTTAAAGAAATAATGGACATGGATATGGCGCTCGCTGTATACCAGAAAGATGTGGCGGAATGGCGGAATAACATGCCAACTGACTTGGCGGCTAAGATGACCCGTGACAAGTTGTACAACTTGTTCCCTGATGTGGACAAGGATACCCTGATTGAGTTACTTATGGCTCATGACAACAATTTCAATGCTACGGTTGAGGTAATTGCTATGTTTTCTTTTAAAGATTAAGTAACTCCTGGAACCTTGACGACACGGTTGGCGCAGTGGCTGAGCTATCGACTGCTGCTACCCTACTATGACCTCTTAAAGCAATTCTTATTCCGCTGAGGGAAAGGGACAGAGCTATACAGAGTGTCTAGCACCATCTCTTTCACTCAGTGGAATAAGAATTGCTATAAGATGTCATAGTAGGCCTACTGAGCTGCGTGTTGCGGGTTTGGTCCCCGCACGGAACAAATACTTGTATGGCCTACAGATAGTGATTCCGGGTCTGACTGTTTGTGTATGTGAGTTTAAATATTTGTAATGTAAAATAGTTTCCTAAATACGATTACGCTTCATTAAAAAAAAAATGAAGCTGAAACCGTAAATGGAACTGTTTTGCGTACTACTCACAACCTCATTTCAACAAATTTCAAAATGCTTTGTTGAATCTTTCCGTCACCCAATGGCTGGCTTTTAACTTGGCCGGATAAATATTTGCTATGCTAAACAACGTAGAAACAACGACTTTAGTCTTTTCGGGACAATTGATTGATAGTGTTGTGGGCGAATTTATTGACGTCAGTTTTTTAGTTTATTTATAAGTTCCCTATTTTGTTATAAATGCGCCAATTACTTGTTTTAATGGTAAATATGCAAACATCTGCCTAGCCCTTGCTAACAAAGTTGGGGTCGGCTTTCTGTCCAACACGTTGCAGCTAAATATCAGAATTTTACATGGAGCGACTGCATATCTGACCTCCACTTTCAGCTTAACGTCGTGCTTTCATAGACACAGGAAAACCCATCCACAGCAGCCTCGGTAGCTTAGCCCACAGATTGACCCGAGCAGCTGTTTATCATTATATGAAATATGCATACATATTGCAGTTTATTGTAAGATACACCTGCTATACAATTCAGTCCCTCTTATGGACATCATAACCCATATTTGGAAACCTACAACTTATCATTTGGATAGCTCAATCTCCTATTCCACAAACAAAAAATGGAATCATTTTTTTCTGCTTTTTGGTTCCTGAATAGGTCCTGCTGATGTCCACTGGCCGCAATGACGTACTGGAGCAGGAAAATGGAGTCAACAAGTTCGTATTAACGGAGGAAATGAAACTCAAGGATAAGATAATGAAGGAGCAGAAGAAGGTACAGTTTTGCAATTCACCAACATGTCATGTGTTTCTTATATCATTGTTTTAAGGCATCAATTGCAATGATTGATGATTGTGTTCCTAAAGTGTATCATAAAGACTTGAAACGGGATATTAAACGTGTATTATTTTTATTGGATATGGTAAATATCGGATATTTCAAGTTTAATGATAATGTTATTGACCATGTCACTTTAAAAACTTATATTTATAAACATTCGTCAGCATTATTTAATTAACTGCTGATTATTAAGGAAAACAATTTTATCTTAAACCAACTGACTCATAGCAATGCTTCATACACAATCATAAGTAGTCATGAGTCATCATGACTGACTACATGCTTTAATCAGCTACTGTATTTTCAGAATAAAAATATGTTGACATTAACGACCTTATCTTCATCGAAATGCGGTTAACTTTCTATTGGGACTGTTTTTCTTGAAAAAAAAACCTCTTGGTATATTTTGCAGGAGCTCTCTGAGACAGAATGGCCGTTGCTGTCCAAGGGCGAGAAAGTGGATATGGCTACTGTGCATGCTTACCGTGAAGAAGCTGACAATCACCTGGCCCGTCGTAATCTGTGAGTAGAAACTAAACCTGGTGAAAATTATGGGTTCGACGGCACCATCATGTTTCATGCCCTTATCCCAATTTATTCAGGGTCGGTGCAACATGTCTTCTGCCATAATTCTGTTACTTGTCTCTTCATTAATCGCCCTCTCTCTAGCCATTTCACACAGTCCATCCATAATTTCTTTTGTCATCCTCTATTCTTATAGCCATGATGCTTCCGATGTCTTCATAATAAATGAATAAAAGCTTATAAAATGAAAGAAAGAAAATACGTTTATTTGGCATAATTATGCTACAAGTGCACACAAAATCAGACAAAAAAAATAAATTAAAAAAAAAAACAAAAAAGGAATGCATTGCTATTATCTTTTTATTGAGCCGAAGTACGTCCGATGCTAGATGTAGGCCTTTCCAAAAACAAGTTATCGAGAGTCCTCTGATGATAATATCATTATTAACTTATCTAATCTGTGGTCACAAAGCTGCCGAAGACAAAACTTATATAATAATTGATTGTGTATTGTAAGTTTCCATGGAGTTTTTAGCTCATTCTTCTCCATAGAGATCTACGCTTTGGAATGGGCAACTACAGTACTTTCATAAGTTATTATGCCTTGTGACCGGGACTGTAGCTTCATTTTGTTACTTGACATTCAAAATTGCCGGTAATGGTCTAATTGAAATAAATGCTCTGAGTTTGAGTGTGAACGATCTGGTTCTAAATTTGGCTTTATAAGTATATTATTCTACTTGTAACTACAGGAATTTATCAGTAGAAGCCACGGAATCTGGATGGGTGCCCGGTTGATAGCCATAAGCTCGCTTCCTATGACTTAGGACTTCAACATAAATCGCAAAATGGGCACCCTCATTTCTTACTTTTTTCCCATTTTATTTTTACAAATGGCTTCTCCATATTCATCTATATATATATATATATATCTATATATATAAAAGGAGAACTGACTGACTGACATATCAACGTACAGTCGAAACTACTGGGGTTAGGAATGTGAAATTTTGCACACGGCTTCCTATTATAATGTATGGGAGCACTAAGAAGGGGTTTTTGGAAATTTAACCTTTAAGGGGGTGAAAAGGGGGAATTTTGTTAGTATGGATAATCTTATTACTTGTGTTAATAAACATGAAACTTGGCACGAACATCTATCTAAGTAAATTATGAAGTTTGGCATTTTTTATTTTTCCAAATTACCTCTTGAGAGGGGTGGGGGGGGGTGTGTGAAAATTTTTATAGAAGAATTTAGATACATGCAACGACATCTATTGGGCCAAAATGGTACTAACGATCAAAAATATGCGAATTTAAAGTTTTCAAAGTGTTTTTCAAGTTTTATAAGTTTTGAAAAATATATTTATAGGAATAAATTTTCAGTATTTTTCGGAAGTCTACGTAGCATAAAAGTGTTTACTTTGTACGAACGAATTTCCATGCATAATATTTTGACAGTTTAACTACGTAATCGATAGATGGCGTTGTGCTGTGACGTCATTTTTCTGAATCGCGGTGTTAAGATTTTCCACGGAAAAATGACCCTCGCTAAATTATTTGAAATAATTGTTGTTTGTAGGTGTCTTGTCTTTGGTCTGTCGGTGTCGTACTGTCATATTGAAAATTGTCATCTTTCGTTTCGGTTCGATTTCGTTCGCTTTAATTGAATTTATTGAGTTGTCTCTCTTGACTCTGTCTGTAGATTTCAAGACGTGTGGTCTGTGATTACTTAAACTTTACTAAATATTATAATTTTTAGTAGATTTTTGTAAAGGCCTTTCGATTATTTAAATATTTTATTGGTATTCTTTTTTATTATTGCACTGATTGATAATATAAAAAAATGAAAGTGGAAACCATTAAAATTGACGGAGAAATGGTGCTACAAGTGGTTGTACCCATTATTGGGGTTAATCCAGCCGGACTTCCATATCATGAACTAACACTGCGCGTGGGCACACCTGTGATGTTACTTAGAAATTTGAAACCCCCAAAACTATGCAACGGTACTAGGCTACAAGTAAAAGCTTTGCATCGTAATATTGTTGAAGCTACCATTTTAACTGGGTCTTCCCAGGGAAAAACAGTCTTCATTCCACGTATTCCATTAATCCCGAACGATCTCCCTTTCGAATTCAAAAAACTTCAGTTCCCTTTAAAAGTTTGCTTTGCGATGACGATAAATAAATCACAGGGTCAAACCCTTAAATTTGCAGGAGTTGACTTGCGACAGCCCTGTTTCTCCCATGGTCAGTTCTACGTAGCATGGTCTCGTGTGAGCTCATCTTGCAGCCTGGTCATATTGCTAACACCCTCCAGAACGACCAAGAATGTAGTCTATAAAGAAATATTATAAAAACTTAATTGTTTTGTTATAGCTATTAACCCGCATATTTCTGGATACATACTGTTTCCTATTTTTAGATTATAGCTCTTTCACGTAGCCAATTCTTCCATACAAAAACTGTCAGATGTCAATAAAAATTATCTATCGATTGAAAAATCAGCCTTCGAATTTTTTAGAGGAAAGTACGAAACCCACGCGGACGAAGTCGCGGGCAAAGTGCTAGTTGTGAATATACCACTTAAGGGTATAGTGAACCGTGGATGCGGTTTGTTTCGGGGTTTCGGCGTGTTCGAAACTGATACCGCGGCCCCGGAAAATTAAAGGCAGCGGAAAGAAGATGGGTGGGTTTTAGTCAGTACAAGTCTGACACTCCCAGTTAGTTAAGTTATTTGATGATTTCCCATCCGCAAAAAAGGGAAGAGTGAAACAACTCGGACAGAAGTACTATTGTAACTTACTAGGGCTGCATCAATTTATGTATGAGATTAAAAAAAAAATTGCATATATACCTATATATATATTTTGTAAGTGCACCGTTTGTATTGCAGGAACTACCAAAAGGCTGAAGACTACATTCGACGCGGCATGACTCAGGTTGCTAACTATTACTCTGAGATTGCCAACTTCCATAAGCAAAAGTACGAGTATGCCAACGGGTTGGCTGTAGCTTCATTAATGCAAGTAAGTAGACGGGTTTTTTCTTCGGCTCCTATCTCTGAGCTTTCTAAAAACACTGAATCAAACATTTTATCTGCTTTGTCAGAGAGAGTTTTGTTATGAAAGTTCGTTGTTTTATTTAAACATGTAATTCATTAAACTCTATGTACAATGGATAATGGTAGTACTACAGACCTAATTCCACAAGAAATTCTCTACCTTAACCTTTGACTTAACTCAATTCAATTTCAATTTATGGTACCTAAAAGTATGAAATCTGGGAAATGTGTAAAGATTTTAAATTACTAAAGGTAAAATTTCCAAAACTGTCTATTTCCCAGAAAATCTTAAGGAGCCCACAGACCAGAGCCATGCATATCTTTAGCTTTAGTGCACCAGCAGTTGACATGTCGCCAACATTCCCGGCGGGTCTGTAGGCTCCTCAATTCTAGGATTATATTACTTAATCAGCAACTTGTGAGGTTTTTAAAAAAAGATAGTGACTAATTTTAATATCCTATTTTCCAGTATCATGCGACGAACAATCCCGATTGCACTACTATCGATCTTCACTACCTACGCGTGAAGGAAGCAAAGGAGTCTTTGGACGTGTTTATAGACACTCATATATCGAAGATGCGTGATGAAGGGGTCCGTCGCAATCAGATGCTGTTCTTCATCACAGGACGCGGCAGTCATAGCCAGGGACGTGCGCGCATAAAACCTGCCACCATTGATCGTCTGAAGCAGCGCGGTCTTGGGTATGTATTCATTGGCCGTACTCCATACCTGCCTAAAAGCTTTTTTTCGGATGGGGTAAACCCAAATAACTTCTCCAGGAGTGTCAGACTTAACTAAAACCTATCCATGTTCTTTTGCCCTTTATTTTCCTGAATCTAAATAGCAATATTTTATAAATCAACTGCCGATCTGACCTCCACAACCTCTGGGTTGCGGAGGTCAGATCGGCAGTTGATTACTATACAGGAAGACTTTTTAAACACGTGCCAAATTTATACATTATGATCTTTGTTAATAATAATAAAATACGTATTTTTTCTTTTAGTAGCACCCAGTACTAAAATATTGAGATATGGCATCGCAAAGTTGTCCAATAATAGAAACTGTTTATGGACATAACGCACCGCCGCGCGCCGGCGCCGCCCCTAATCATTGATAACAACGTAAACATAAGTTGCAAATTTTCCCTTCATACTTTCACGGGGTTAGGACCGTCAAATGTAAAAGGTTATTATTAATCGAATAAAATTTAATAATAAAGGTAAATAAGAACTTAAAATAGATTACACCTTTTACTTTACGCCGTATTTAAACAATTTGAATCAACTTATTTACAATAATTAAACTAAAATCAACTTACTCAGAGTTATTAGTCCACTAACACTAATTCACACACCATAACAATCAAGAGTATTTTAAAAATTGTTCAAAATGTCCTCCATTGTTTTGCAAACAGAGTCTGGCTCGTTTTTGCACATTGTCATTGAGTTTATTTAACACATAGAATCCCTGTCGACGTAGACGAGGTACACTCTCTGCTCCATAATGTCTTTGAGCACCCCGCAAACCACTTAGGATGTAACTCCGCACCATTTCTTATTATTCACGAGACGTATACATTGTAATCGCGGTGCCGGCCCGGGCGGCGGGCGTAGCGGCTCACGGGAAAACAGCACGACCTTGTCGTAAGGGCACGGGGCGCCAACTGAAGGGAAGGGAGCGGGGGGTTTGGTCGGTGACGAGACGCGTGCGCAGCGCTGCATTAAAACTACCCTTTCCGCACCGGCCGCGTATTATTATGAATGATTGACTCGGTGACCTCGCGAAATTGAATTAGCGGATTTTTTGTGATTTTATTTTGAAAATTTTACCTACACTTTTTTTTTCGTATTATTATTCTATTAATGATACTTGGTACATATAAAAAATTTGGCACGTCTTAAAAAAGTCTTCCTGTATATAGATATATATAGATAGTACCAGATATTCGGTCCATTTATTTCTAACAACTGTCAAAGATCCGCAAATGACAGCTGGGACCAATGGCTTTACTAGCTTTTTAAGCCACGGAGGAAACTCTGAATGTAATGGTTGGTCACCCTTCCAGTGAAAGACCTACGAAAGCGCGTCTTAACGTAAATAATGAACCTTGATTTCCCTACTATTAAAAAATAAAGAAAAAGTGCCGTAATATCGACGTCATGTCATTAATTACGCATTGGAGGCGTAATTAAATTAAAGAAATATGCAATTTATGAAAGATTTAAAATGCGGTTTTCCTGTATTCAAATAAGTACAATGAATTTACCTTATTTCGATTCAAACGTTCATTCATTTTGTATTTGCCTAAACAATCTTATAACAGATTAGCTCAGTAAACTACAGGCGCTGTACCTACAAGTCGTCAAATCTGAATTGTAACTTATCTTTCCATTATTGGTTTTATCAGCATTACTGGTTTTTGTGTGGCAGTGCAAATCAGATAAGCGTGAATGGTTTTAATTATCGATCTGGGCACGTTCGACGCGGAAGCGCCAGGTAGCCCGCGAAATTCTAATTTTCTTACGTTTGCTAGGGGTCCGTACCTCAAAAGAAAAAAAAACGGACCCCTTATAGGATCACTTTGTTTTCTGTCTGTGTGACTGTCAACACCCCATATCTCGGGTACGCGTGGAGGTAGTTGAAATTAAAACCATCGACTTATACTCAACTCTCTTATTCCTTTGATCTGTGAGAATCAATCATCTAAGTCTACGCAGACCATCAATATGATGGCCGTTTCTGTCGCAAGTTGGTACCGAACCCTCGGTGCGCGACTTCGACTCGCACTTGGCCGGTTTTTTTTGCGATTTGCAAATTAGTATCTGGTTGCATGTTAAAAAGAAATTCCAAGCAATATGTATTTAAGTGTTTATTTCCATCCCTACATTGTGTTTGCCAGCTTACTACAGCTTTTCTTTCATTTTCCAGGTATTCGCTAAAGAACCCAGGCCTGCTTGCTGCTAAAGTAAACGTCAACACCAAATTGACGTACCAGATGTCTGTTCCCTAGGACTCGGACAACCAAGACAAAGACAGGTTTTTCTATAAGAGACCGTGTCGCGTCTTGCTTGTGTTCGATGGCGCTTTTACCATATGTCGTGGCAAGGAATTCCCGGTCTTTTACCCCGTTTTAGCCACATATGGCCCAGTAGTATATTGCTTGCGTGCCTGCACTGATTTTAGGTTTGCCATCGAAATTAAATACTGGCCAAAGTCGGATGATTTAACTCTCCTTAAGATGCTGGCTCGTGCTACTTTCATTTATGATGCGCCCCATTTTTATTTTGAGCTGGACAAAACAGGTATTTATCGTTACCAACCATTTATATACCACCCATTACCTGTTGCTCCGCCGGTTATAACCCCGTTGCCAATAACCTGGCCGTGCTAAATATAAAACAAAAAAAAACTTTGGCGTTCAACTTCGTCTATTTGTAATCAGTAGTAGTGTTGTTATTCGTAATTTTTAGAATCGCTGTCTATGATATTCAACAAGAATTGATGTTTTAGTAATTGGTAAAATGATATAATAACGATACTTATCGATCCTAAACCGGGATACAACAGATTTTTCTTTAGAATAAGAAAAAAACATTGTTTTTTTTTAGAAGTTGATAAAATTTCACAACACTTGTGCCAGTAGTACACGACCCATTTATACCTAGATTAAGTTGTAAATGTTTGCTCAAAAAGTACACTTTAGTTTTACAATATTTTATAAGTATTATCAACAAAAAATTAAGTAATTTACAAAAAAAGGAAACAATACGTAACTAAAGTAACGAATATATTTTAAGTTTATACCGCCAGTGTATACAATTCGACCAATTATGACGACTTAGTCCATTGACAAAGGGCACAGGGAAAGAAGGGGCTCATCAACGTTTAACACAAATTGAATAAAACGCTAATTTATACTAAAAATCTACATGGTGTGTATGGATACTCATTCTTAACGATGTTATTGACATGTTTTGGACATTACGTAGTCCAACTACCTATTTTTGAGGATTCCGTTTTAATTGGCCTATTCAATCAAAAGTTAAACAGACTTTTCTCACCTAAGCCAGAAATGTACAGAGCAAAAAGGGGTTGATTGTAATAATGAGCTCCTTCTTTCCTTTTTGGAAAAGTAATTGTAGGCAAATGGTTTGAAAGAATATTAAGCAATATTTATGTTAAATTCAATGTATATTTCAGTATGAATTAGTTATGTGGAACATTTGTAAAATATTCTTGAGCTTCAGGGGAACAGAACTTCTTCAATTCCTGTAGGTCTTTATATTTTTCGCCTGAAATAGGCAGTTCTGCCTCATAGCGTAGACCAGGTAATAGGAACTCTTGGTTCTGGAGATTTCTCTGACTTTAATTTCGCCCTGCTATTGACGTTTAACTTTTATCTGTCACAATACGTCATTTATTTCAAAATGGCGGGGTTATGGGCGCGTTCTTGTTTTGTAAACGTAAAATGTGCTCCTTTTAACTCTGATTGGGATGCAATGAGCACCTTTTAAGCTAGTTCGATACGAAATGAGCTCTTTTTATTCCTTGACGTGTTTTTTAATATTGAGGATTACAAAGCAATGGGCCCTTTTTAGTTAGTTTTGAATATGTCATATCAAAGGCCTGTTCAAAATGTACTAAGTGCGATCATTTGTTTGATTTCGTATAAATTGTCGATGAGCCCCTTTTTTCCCTGTGCCCTTCTAGTAGCTTTTGCACGATGTAGCACTTAAAAGTAATCGAAAACCTTATACATTCGGCTTATAGGGCACACCACGTCATAATAATCGCAAATTAGGCTATTACTATCTTTCATATATCATTGATTTACGTTGAAAACAAAATTATATCGTAGCTTTATTCCGCAATTAGATGAATCTATAATTGAGATTAGCTAAATCAGCTTATTTGATTACACAAGGTCGACATATCGTCTATATTTTTGGGAATGGCAAACTCAATAATCTGTCAACTGTTCTCATGAAATGAAATTAAAAACTATACTCGTATATAGCCATTTATGTTGTATTACAAAAATATTAGATGATATGTCGTGTCTGTGCTTGCTCGCTTTAAAACCTCCTTATTCTTAGTTAATATAAGTTTATTTGTCTGTGATTGTTATGTACAGGGCGTAATATAAAAAAAAAAATAGTACCACGAATCGAAACATTTAGTTTTGGTAAACCTTTCTTTTGGAATAAACCGTCCAACCTCTAAGCTACCTTCTCATATTCCCTCCCTTAAGTAACATCAAGTTATAAATCTATTTATTAGAGATTATATCTTTATATCTCTTCCTTCAATAATACGTTATTGCTCTGCCTGTTCACAAATGTGTGCGGCAATCACTATCTCTTATAGATAAGTAGTATACTCGATATTAGTTGCACATATGATATTTTTCTACTCTTATGGACCACTTTCTAAACTCCATTCATATTGTACCTCATTAAGTATTTTCTCGTACAAACTTTATTTAGGACAGAATACATTATTCTTAAGATAGTTTTATTGCACCTAATGCGGACGAGACGAGTTTATGATAATTTTGAATCAATTTTTTTTTTTTATTAAATACACAAGATAATTATATAGCAACACTGGAAAGTAACATTGACTTTTTGTCTGTATAACTCTTTACATCAAATTAATAGTTTCGAACTTCAATATACGATGGATACTGTCAATTTTGAATATTAAACCTAATGTGGTTAGCTCAAAGGCAATTTTTGCATATGGGAAAAAGTAAAAAGCAATGACGATTGTGCCAAATGAGCACCAGAAAATTAAAAGAACAGCTAATCAAAAAATTTTAGACTTTGTGATGATGCCTTTATTGCAAAAGTATCTCAAGGCTGAATGTTAGTATATCTCACATTTATCAAAAAAATAAAATATGGACTGAAAGTCTATTTTGTCGAAATTATTGAAATTGGGCTTTTTGGCCGAATCCGCTTATAAAAATCTTGTAGCCCCATTTTAATATATCGGACTAAACAGGTGTGTTTTTTGAGGGTTTATTGACAGTTAAAAAAAGGTCAAAATACTACTATTTTGGCCGTTGGCAATGCCATTCTCTAGATCGAACAAACCTATTTAACGTATTAAAACATATTGCATATTTTGGTGTCTATGTTTATAGTTATTACTGTATTATATTCCATATCGTAGGGCTGCGGCCGGTTTTGAAATGTTGTCTTTAATCGTTCATATACGGATGTTAGTATAGAAAGTAGTATTTTAGAAGTAATTCGGGATTTTTTAGTAATAGGGATCATTTCGACTTATTCGCATTCTTACGGCGCTGCTCTCAATATCGATTAGTTTTCTTGATGATTTTTTCGCGTGGCAATTCCGCGACTAGGTATCATGCGAATAAGTAAGGATGAAACAAAAAACAGTAGATTTACTTGTAGGTTGACTTAAGTGGTTGATGTGGGCTGCGGGTTGTTCGAAATATTTACCGCAGCCTCGGAACACAAAAGAGTAAAGGAAGGAACATGGATGAGTTTTAGTCAGTACAAGTCTGACACTCCCTTCCGCTTCGTTCACAGTTATTTGATGATTACTCAGCCGAAAAAAAATAAAGGTAGTTGATGCACCAGTCCGGCTGCTATTTGTGCTGTTTTTAGAAGAATATACTTCTGTACTACAACGTGTGCACGAGTACCACATCCAACTATCTCTAGAGAAGGCAAAAGGTGTGGGATTCGTTTGATGGACCGTCCGGTGCTTCAACTGACACGGTAGTATTTTGAATTCCCATCTCTTGTTACGACAAGAATTTAATGTCACACACGTGTGACATTACTTGTCTATAAAATATGAATGTGTAGGTACTCTTAAAGCGAATTAGATATGATATGATATGATAACTGCGTTGCGTTCAATCCGTATCTTACCTGAAAGGAGATGCCATTATTTTGGGAATTCGAACATATAATACGTCAAAAAGTATGTTGAGTGCGCAGAATTACCTTGCGCACACTTAATGTTGTTATCTTGGACCGTATCACTCAAGTAACACTAGGTCGGTATTTTTGGTAGTTTCGGACAAACCGACATTTGTCAGATTCGTATTGAACGCATTTACTAGGATATTATGTACATGTAAGGATTCGAATTATCCTGGCTGTAATGATAAATTAATAAGTTAAAATAAGTTGTTATTAAGATTATTTGCACATGTGCTGGTTTAAATTAATTGTTTAAATTCTCAGCTGGTTTCGTGAAAAGGGAAGATAAACTGTTTTCTGTTCTAGTAATGCCAAAGACAGAATAACTTTTTTTGATAGTAGTATAATAGTTTCGTTTGAAATATAATTAAAACGTAGTCGTAGATCAGCATTTAGGGTAAAGTCGTATGAATTAAAATGTTATTTGTGATAAGAATCAAAGGGGTTGGTGCTTCGGAATCGTGTGATAAATGATCACGTAGAATGATAAAAAATGGGTGATTGTTGCATACAAATGCAAGTTCTAAGAAACTTGAGAATTGTAATGACATTCAAAATGTCAGCTTTATTGCTTAACTTTGAAAATGTGCCATTTAATTTTAATTGCGGTCGTTCGAGTACATTGCTGTAACCCTAGATTATGAGACTTAAAAACTCTTTGGTCAATATTATTATCAGATACATTGATTAATAATCAGTACTTTAAGATGCATCGGTTTTATTCTGATTAATTTATCATACTGTTAGAAAATTTCACGCACAATAATTTTATTAAAAAAAACTAATGATTACACTTAGGGCCTATGCACACCACGTTTTTTAAACGCGCCGTCGACGCGCGTTTGTAGCGATACAGACGCGATACGCACGCAAGTCAGACGCAGCCTGTAGACCTTTGCATACCTGTATAAATACAGACGCGCGTGTGTAGCGATACAGACGCGCGTGTGTAGCGATACAGACGCGCGTGTGTAGCGATACAGACGCGATGCAAACGCGCGTGTGTAGTGATACAGACGCGATGCAAACGCGCGTGTGTATCGAATAATCCGGCAATCGTGAATTCCACAATATTGGCCGGTTTTGAATTTCAGTTATGAAGTTTACTGTGTCGAAAGACTCCATTTTTTTGTTCCAAAGACGTGCGGTGCACCAAATCGCTCGAAACTGCTCTGCAGGATAAAAACGCGCCGGCGACGCGCGTTCCCAAAACGCGCGTCGACGGCGCGTTTAAAAAACGTGGTGTGCATAGGGCCTTATGTATAAAATAATGGCAATGTGCTCTTGATGATATTCTTATTTTCGACAACGCTAATTGATTAAAACTTTAATAATCGCAAAACAATGAGATTTAAAATCTATTTGAATATTTTGAATCGATGCTTAAAATTTGCCTAATATTAGGGTGCTAAATAAATATAAAAATAAAATGCTTTTTTTATTTTGCATCAAAATTTAAGATAGGCTAGGTGCTCACGTTATTAGCGTGGTATCTATTCGATGATAGGATTTTAAAGGGTCGTCATTTCCTATTTGTGAGGAGACAATAAGACCCAATTTGGAAGTTATATATTGAGATGAAAGTAGTGGTTCCGAAAGCGAAATAAATAAATATTAATTTGTAAAACTCTTTCGTTACTAGATTTTTAAAAGACAGATCTCAAAGACAACGTGGATTCAGTAGTTATTAAATTTTAAAGGTATTGTTATTTGGTTATGGTTTTTCTTATTGATTTTTATCATTGTGTTTTCATATTGTACGAAAAATAAAATATTGATGAGTTATTTTTGTTAGAAGTTTTAGTTTTTGATGCCGTTTTTATGAACAATATCTATATTATATGTGGTAAATTGTAAGCCACTTTTTAAGTATCTTGATGTGAACTGTCTGTCAATTAAAAGACAAATAAAGTTACTATGTGTCGTATTTGTATTTTATTTAGCTGCCATCGAAATATGTCCGCATAGATCCACCCCATGAAGGCCGTAAGGTTGTATCTACCATCGACTTCATTGATTCAGCTGCACAACCTTCTCGTGTCGTTAGTCCACACCTTCGTCGACTATAGACTGACCGCTTACCTGAAACTATACGTCCGACTCTCGGTCACCGTTGATGCAGGTCTGCGGACGGTGAGCAATGGGTAGCTCACTGTCCATCCGTCTAGTGAATACAGGCTGTGTCGATGGCGCGTTAGTGTTCCACGCGCGCCTTTAAGAGATGTCAGTCAAGCAAAAGAGAGAGAGGCCTACCAGGGCCACTAACTGCCGGCGTTGCGGGTTGTTCTAAAGAAAAACCGCGGTCCCAGAACACAAAGGGCAAAAGTAGGAATTTGATGGGTTTTTTTTAGTCAGTAAAAGTCTGATCCTCCGCGCAGAGCGGGGGAAGTTATTTGATGATTTTCGATCCTCAAAAAGGCACGGTCTCGGCTAAGCGGTCGGACTATATCTGGAAATATTGGTAATTTTAATATTTATTTTCGAATGAAAAGCGAACCTACACTAAAATAATTTAAGCAGCGCTCGCAGCGAGTTTTCTGAAGATATTTTGATAGCGGTTATGCTCTTTATGTCCGTTTAATGATATGTTCTATGCGTATCTTGCACAGTCAGACCTGCCAATAAGTTCACAGACAAAAAGAAAAAGATTAAAAAAGAAGAAAATGCTTGTCCTACGTTTGTTCACAGCTTTGGTAAAACACTCGTCACATCATATTGCTAAGAACTCTATCTACTTTAGTCTAGATTTAAGATCGTGACAATGTAAGGCGAAAAAAGAACAAGTCTTTTAAGCTGCGAGGCTGTTGTGTAAATGCAAGTCATTAGTCTTTTCTATCTACCGCAATAGATAGTAATACCTTTTTGGTTTTAAATTAGAACCTTGGATGTAAGTCGGCAACTGAGTCTAGTTCATGTTCAATTCCTTGAATAGATAAGTAATTTAATTTAAGCGTGGTTCTAATTGATTTGTTATTTTTTACAAAATAAAAAATATTAAATCATTACGAAACCAGTAAGTAGCTACTTACTGGTTTCGTAATGATTTAATATTTTTTCATAATGTACTGCTTACTTTGTAATGCTTACAAAGCCTGCCCTGAAATTTAAAACTTTTTTTAAATAAAAAAAATCAGCAGTTTTAATCATTTTACAATTTTTATCGAGTATTCTTTTTGAATTGTTACAAAAAGGTAAGCAAATGATCCATATAGACATAAAGAATAAAAAATATTGTAGACGGTAACTCATAAACTACCCAAGCAATATTACTTAGGTAAATAAAGTTGTTATGGGATCACCTGGGAAGCATACAAAGCATTTAGCAAATCGGTCCGGGCGTCTTTAAGTACCTAATCGATGAACATTTTTTTTTATATCTACATAAAAAATGATTCCAACGAATTGAGAACCTCCTCATCGCTTGCTATTTTTTTTTATCTATCAATAAGATTTTCCGACAACTATGTGGACCGTGTATTTTGGCTAATAATAGATAGTGCACCCGCCTTTCGTCAGTTATGTTTCAGTACCACGAGACAGAGGCCGAGCCTAGCCATCAACTGGGAACATCCGGACTCCGTCGCTGCTCTTGGAAAAACGCATAACACAGAGAAGAAAAAAAAATGTTCAGCAGTCGCGATTGTGAACTCTAGACCAGTGAAGCAGTCAGTCATATTAGAATTGTTATTTATTTATATTTTTTATTTTTTGAACATTATGTTAAATACTATATTTTACGTCGAAAAAAGAAAAGTTACGTGGAGTTAAGTTAAGCTTTGAAACACTGATGGTAGGTATTATTGTTAAACGACTAAAAAAACGTAAGTATTACTCCGCCATGTGGTGTTTTATAATTCATTTTAAAAAACAGCTATCAAATTAAATTTCATGAATGCACAAGTAAAAAAACTTGCGGACTTAATGCCTTGGATATGTTCTATCAGTCAACCTTTAGAGTGATGCAGACACAAAAATTATTGAATGATTCAAGCCAAAATTAAATCGTTTAACGAAGTTTAAACGATTTAAACTAATTAACTTTAAACTAACTAACTATTTAAACTAAGTAACTACGATTTAATAAAATCGTAGTTACCTCTTGAAGCTTGTTCTAATTCAGACGAAATGCATTAATAAATCTGTCATCATGTAGGTACCATGACATACTCGTAAAGCAAGTGCACTCGTTGCTATTTTATATAGGTACCAGTTGCAAAATCTAGCCGTGTTCGTCGTGACATTATCAAAATACGATAACTTTTTAGGGTTCCTTAACTAAATCGCATGAACAGATTATATATATCTATACCTACTAATATTATAAAGCTAAAGAGTTTGTTTGTTTGCTTGAACGCGCTATCTCACGAACTACTGGTTCGATTTGAAAAATTCTTTTAGTGTTATATAGCCCATTATCGAGAAAGACTAAATATTATCACGCTGAGCGTATCACCAATGAAGAATGTTTCAATCATATACTGCAACTAAACGGCTGGATCGATTTGAATGAATTATGATTTAAGTAGGCGTAGGCTTTAGTAGCTTGCATGAATTCACGCTGGTTCATTCCAACAGTTTGATCTGTGGATTCCTCAACAAATCGGACCAGTAGTTCCTGAGATTAGCGCGTTCAAGCAAATTAACAAACTCTTCAGTTCTGTAATATTAAGTATAGATATAATTATTAATGATATTCATGATCTTGTATAAATATTATTATGAAAAAGAGAGTCCATGGAGTTGTTTGCCCATTCGCCATAGAGATCAACGCTTTGGAATGGGCAACTACCATACTGTCACAAGTTATTATGCCTTGTGACTGGGTATATAGCTTCATGTTTCTGTTTTTGACATTTAAAAGTGCCTGTAAAAAAATATAGAGCTTGATCGGGGATTATTTCCTGTAATTAGCGTTGATAGCAATAAAGGTATTTTTACAGTTATTGTTATAATTTGGGATTTCTTTATTTTTGGTCTGATTGAAATAAATGCCTTAAGTTTGAAGTTGAAATCGGTTTTGAAGGTATTTGCGTAATTTTTCACCCCAACTACGAAACCTTTCACTTTGCGCGGTCGGACATGTTCTTGGTTGATTTTTTTTCAACGATTTATGGTCAATGACCTTAAGCCTTAGGGGAGTTGATCGGAGACCCTCTAAATGTAACTCTTTTTTGTAGGTATAGATTTAGTGAATGTCTGCAGTTATGTTTAGCTTGATCCAGCTTACTGAGGTTTCTGGAGTCCTTTGTTATTGTGAGGGGATTTTCGTTTGGCGACTAAAAGCAGTTTTGCGATCAATTATATGTATAACCTAATTTCATAGTTATGCTTCCTTCCTATGCGTAGGTAGTTATGATAAAAAAACATTATTATCCACGAAAAGATAACGTTGACCGTCAGTCTGTCACAGTTCTATTCAAAATTTAAGGTGACTAAGGAGTAAGCAGCAAGAGACGGTGTGCGCAGATCATCACTCACAGCTAACTATAGAGAAAAGTAGCTAACTCAAGTCGTTTCCTCATAATCATTTTTGCGTAGAGTTACTTAATTTACCTAATGTACAGAATGCTTGGTTGAAAGGTCTGTTACACCCTTTATATAAGCTTTAGAATAGGTGTAGACCTATGCTGGTACGTAGCAGGTCCTTAAGTACGTCTCTAAGTACTAAGTAGTAAAGCGATCCATATTCCAATCTATTCATCCTTACTAATATTATAAAAGTGAAAGTGAGTTTTTTGTTTGTTGTGTCTTCATGGCTAATCCGATTTTGATGAATTTTGGTACAGAGATAGTTGGGTCCCTGGAGACGGGCATAGGGTCTTTTTTTAAAAGTGTTAAATGAGGGGGAAACACGGAAGAAAAGGCAAAACTTAGGTGTGCTATTGTAGTGTGTGCGTAATAGATCTATGCCTATGTCGGTATGTGTAAGTAGCCTAAGTCTATATAATCAATTGTTAGCTAATAAAGAGGGGATTAAACATCAACTCGTCTTATTAATAACACCTATCCCTACATGGCGACCCTGCCTTCGGGCGCCGCGCATAATGCTAGTGTCGCGTTGCAAGTGATTTCATTTTAATTAGTACGAAAATAATCAGAATTCAAGATGTGTCAATCATACCAGTCCAAAGAAGAGATCTTTTTAGCTCAAAACGCGGCCGGTGCTGCGAATAATGCAAAATTGGAAGAAATTGGGACACATTTGAGCATCCAGACTATATTGACTACAGCAATTATATGCCTCATGGGAGCAGCGCTTCTCTACTTGGGATTTAAGGCATACAAAAAATGCCATACTCGATGGATGCGTCAGGAGATCAGCGTGCAAGCCTTCAGGGGCATACGATTGTCCGGTCGAGGTCGTTGCCAAAATACTCCGAAAGCAGCAGCCAAGCAGAGAGCAGAAAGTGAGTGTCAGTGCAAATCAGTGAACTAATAAGTGCGATAAAGTGTTTGTGTGCAAGATACGTTATTAGAAAGAAATACAGCAGTGAAGTGACAAAAAAAAAAAAGACAAATATAAACTATGCAGTGTCGTCAAAATAAATAAAACCGTGTTTTATGGCTAAGGAATTAGAAAATATTTATAAAGAGTTACGTAAAATACGTACATATTTAATAAAAATAGGACCAAAGCGAAGATTAGAATCTAAGGTTTGTAGTATAAAATTAGAAGAATCGACAAATATTTTCTGTTCATTTCAAAAAATATGTAAAGTAATAGAAGATAGTATTAAAGGATTAAAGAATGAGGAGTTAATATTAATAAATGATTATCGTTATAAAATAGAGGGATTATTCGTAGAAATTAAAGAATTATGTGAACAAGAAAGTAGCTTAAATAGCTCCGATTTTGAAAGTTTAAGTGAAGACGAAGGGAAAATAGTTAAGATGGCGAAATTTGACCTTAAGATAGCACTGAATTTGTTGCCTGTCATGACAAATGACGAGTTAAGTGTTAAACAGTTAATCGATGGGATCGATTATTACAGTTCTATTTTAGATGGTCAATCGCAGGAACAATTAATTACATTTGTTTTAAAAAGTCGGTTATCGCAGGCAGCAAAATTGAAGTTAGCTTCAAATTATGACTCTGTTAAGGAATTAATAAATGATATGAGGGTTCAACTATTGCCGATAAAGTCTGCCACGGCAATACAGAGCAAATTACATTCTTTCTGTCAAAAACAAATGACTATTGATGAGTACGGAAAAGCTATTACTGAGATGTTCGTGGATTTGACGATAGCGCAATCCGAAGGGAAGCCAAGTAATTACCAGGTGTTAAAACCGCTTAATGAGAAACAAGCCATCAAACGGTTTGCCGACGGATTGCGAAACCGTCGATTAAGCACAATCATTGCGGCAAGAAATTTTGAATCCCTCAAAGATGCAGTTCAAGCAGCAGTAGATGAGGAGACATCGATGCCTTCGACTTCATCAGGTGAGATTATGACATTTAATCAAAATAGTCGATATAATTACAGGCGTGCTACAAATAATCATTTTAGAGGTCAGCGAACATTCAGAGGACGCTCAAACCAGGGTCACATGCGCAGAAGTGACCATCATGAGACAAACCAGGACGCAGGACGTGGACGTGCACCTCGCGGATCATGGCGAAATTCGAGAAGATCGTATCGAGGTAGGTCCAATTTTCATAATAACCGAAACAAGTGGACACGTAATTCGGAAACGATGCAGGTTATGACCGAGGATACACCTAAAAACGAGGAACCCAAAAATGAGTTTTTTCGTGCCTAAAAATTACATTATGTCATGTGATAATAACATGACTGTCGAACTTTTTGTAAACGGTAGTCCATTCCAATGGTTACTTGACTCGGGTGCATCCATTTCAGCTATTAAATATAAACATCTTGTCGATCAAAATATTCCATGTCAATTTGAGAGTATGGAGATTAATGGACTAGGAGGCAAAGTACAATCCTTAGGTTACGTTTCTTTAGACTTAAAAATAGATGTTGCAACTTTTAGCCATAAGTTTATTGTTTTCAATTCTTTGCCATGTAAGGCGCATGGAATCATCGGTCATGATTTCTTACGAAAACATAAAGCGTTATTAGATTACAAGAATAATAGTTTATCATTACACACTTTATATGGTAATCCTATTAGATTGACTATTCTGATATCTGATACTAAAAATAATATGTTTATAATACCACCCAGATCGGAGTCGATACACTTTATACAAACTAATATGGAGAAAGAATGTGTTGTTTGTGCTTCTGAATATAGTAAAGGTGTGTTTATAGCTAGCACTTTAGTAAAACCCAGTAGTGGTAAAATACCAGTTCGAATACTTAACACAACGGAAAATGAATTAACTTTAGACAATCTAAACCCGATTATACACAGCGCATCGGATTACAATATCTGCAGTTTTGATAAATGTGACAAAAATGCAACACGCGTTAAAAAACTGTTTTCAATGTTAAATACAAAACATTTAAATAAAGAAGAGCAGTTATCAATTGAAGTAGTGTGTGCCAAATATGCTGATATATTCTTTTTACCGGGGGACAAACTGACAACTACGGATATTTATCAACATTCTATTCGTGTAAAGTCTAATGTAGAACCCGTCTTTGTGAAACCATATAGATTACCCCATTCACAAAAAGATGAGGTACATAAACAACTTCAAAATATGTTGGCAGACGGTATTATAGAGCCGTGTGTAAGTGATTGGTCCAGTCCAATTTTACTGGTACCTAAGAAATTAGACACAAATGGAGAAAAGAAGTGGAGATTAGTTATCGACTATCGAAAACTAAATAATAACATTGAAAATGATAATTTTCCTCTCCCTAACATTACGGAAATTTTATACTCGTTGTCGGGATGTATCTACTTCTCACATTTAGACCTTCATCAAGCATATTATAACGTAAGCTTAGACCCAAATAGTAGGAAATATACTGCCTTCAATTCTGGCCAATATCAAATGACTAGGATGCCCATGGGGTTAAAAACAAGTCCTAGCTCATTTTCGAGGATGATGACAATGGCAATGGCAGGTCTTAACTATGAAAAATGTCTCATCTACCTTGATGATTTGATTGTTTATGGAAATTGTCTGAGTCAACATAATAAAAATTTAATTGACGTTTTTGAAAGATTTCGGAAAGTGAATCTTAAATTAAATCCGTCCAAATGCGAGTTCTTGAAAAAGGATATGTTATACTTAGGTCACGTAGTGTCTGATAAAGGTGTTTTACCTGACCCTGATAAAATCAGTATCATGAAAAATTATCCTATTCCAAAATCGGCAGATGAGGTAAAACGCTTCGTAGCGTTCGCAAATTACTATAGAAAGTTTATAAAAAATTTTGCTGACATAGTTCATCCCTTGAATAATTTAAGTAAGAAAAATGTAACATTTAATTGGGATAAAGATTGCCAGGTTAGCTTTGATACATTAAAACAGCGTTTGATAACTGCGCCAGTATTGCAATACCCATGTTTTTCTAGTGACAATATATTTAAACTGCAGACATCAGGTTACGCGTTAGGCGCCGTACTGTCTAACCAAGACGGAAGGCCAATTGCCTATGCAAGCAGAAGTTTAAATAAAGCTGAACGGAACTATCCCACTATAGAAAAAGAATTACTAGCTATAGTGTGGAGTATAAAACATTTTCGTCCTTATTTGTATGGTCGCAAATTTAAAATTTATACAGACCATAAACCTCTAATTTATCTATTTAATTTAAAGGATCCTTCGAGTAGATTATTAAAATTTAGATTGGTTTTGGATGAGTACGATTTTGATATCGAATATGTGCCAGGAAAAAGTAATGTGGCTGCAGACGCATTATCTAGAATAAGTGTGTCATCGAAAGAATTGAAAGAAATGCATGAGTGTGTTGTAAATGTTATGACAAGAGCACAAAAACGGAAGTTCGGAAGATATGGTTAACACTGACATTTGGCCTGATCAACCAAAAGTCGTGGAAACTCATAGTAAACCAAAGGACACTGTTGAAATGATATTTGTAGATAAAAATACTTGGGATAAATTAAGAAACGGAAATAAAAATGTAAAGTTAAGTAGTCAGAGTACATTGTGTTATGTGCCGTCTCGGATGACATTGTTTATAAACCCAGCGTCCCGATCGCAAATGACGCCAGCCGTATTTGCGAGGGAGTTCGGGGAATATTGTAATATTAATGATATAGAAGAAGTATACTTCATTAAAAATGGCACAACTAAATTGTTTGTGGAAAAGTTGATATCCAAGATAAAGAAAGATACAAAATGGTCCGGACCAAGATTATGTGTATTAAAAGACGTAAATAGAGTAGATGATAAGGATGACAGGAGAGTCATAATTAACGACTTCCATCTCTTACCCACGAGTGGACATGCAGGCATAAGACGAATGTTAAATAATATTCGTAAATATTATTTCTGGCCTAGCATGGAACGAGATGTCCATGATTTTGTGAAAAAATGTCATAAATGTCAGACTCAAAAACACAGCGTATACAATAAAGAGCCCATGGTAGTGACGACTACTGCTCAAACAGCCTTTCAGAAGGTTTATTTAGATATAGTAGGGCCCTTAGATAAGGATAGGCATAATTTTTCATATATTTTAACCACACAGTGTGAGTTATCCAAATATATTATCGCTTGTCCACTTGTTTCCAAAAAATCAGATGAGGTTGCAAAAGCATTTGTAGAAAATGTTATTCTTAAGTATGGTGTTCCAAACACTATAGCGACCGATCGTGGAGCAGAGTTTATCAGCGCAACAATGACAGAGGTGTGTAAATTACTTCATATAAAAAAGCTCAACTCCACCGCATACCATCACGAAACTATAGGTGCATTGGAGAATGCTCATAAACACCTAGGAGCATTCTTGAGGATCCAGACAGACAATCATCCGGAAACATGGAGTACATGGTTACCCTATTGGTGCTTCTCATATAACACTTCTGTGCACAGTGCAACCAAACACACTCCATTTGAATTGGTTTATGGGAAAAAATGTAATTTGCCTAATAATTTATCACAGTCCGTAGAACCACTTTATAACCATGAAAGTTACCCGCTTGAGTTAAAGTACAGATTACAGGTGTCACAGTCTGAAGCGCGAAATAACATCATACAGCAAAAAACCTTACGTAAGCAACAGTATGATGCCAATATGAAGCCTATCATATACAAACCAAACGATCAAATCCTTTTAAAAATAGAAACAGGGAACAAGTTCAGTCCTGTTTATTCTGGACCCTATGTAGTTGTAAGGGACTTAGCACCAAACGTAGAAATAATTAAAAATGGTAAACTAGATATCGTTCATAAGAACAGAACTAAGTTATATTGTACTTAGTAGATATTTTTTTATTGTGTTTGTATACCTAGTTAAAAATATTAGATTAAGAGAAAAAAAAACATAAATGTAAGTTTTTTTTTTATTATTATGTGGGAGATGTAGTGTGTGCGTAATAGATCTATGCCTATGTCGGTATGTGTAAGTAGCCTAAGTCTATATAATCAATTGTTAGCTAATAAAGAGGGGATTAAACATCAACTCGTCTTATTAATAACACCTATCCCTACACTATTACAATAACTAAGGCGCAAGGGTAAAAACTACAGATAACTACAGGAAAGGGGAACTGTGTTACCCCGAATTTAACGCGAGCGGAGCCGCGGGCAAAAGGTAATATAATATATTTATCCTATCTGATCTCTATAATATGAGCATGGATGGATGTATCGATGTTTAGATGTTTTTTACTCTTTCACGTCAAAACGGCTGAACTTCTATATCTTGATGAAATTTGGCATAGAGTTAGATTATAGTCTGAAATAACACATACTTTTTTTTCGATACCATGCGAGCGCCAGCTAGTAATATTATAAAGGGGTAAAGTTTGTGAGGTTGTAGTATTTCTGGATCTACTGAACTGGTTTTCATGATTCATTTACCATTAGTAAGCCACGTTATTTGTGCTAAGCAGTAGGATAAGTTACTACTAGAACGCGGGTGAAACCGAATCGGAAAAAGCTAGTAGTTACCTACTAGCTTTTTCCGATTCGGTTTCACCCGCATAAACCAATTTACTTCAAGTGTTTACTTCACGTGTCCGGTAGTTTGCAGTCCGACCTTCGTGATTAATTTTAATAACAGTACCGAAAGGGTATCGGCAGTAGGAACTCAAAGTGATCCGGTTTGCCTCGCTATGGCTTCTTTCACCAAGACAAATATCAACTTCGTCAAATCTGTAGCGACGAACACCAAAGTCCTTGACTGGGCGGTATTTGCGTTGCTGAGGAGAGTCGTCGCGTGGCCGATGTTTACTTGGTAAAAATGATAACGGATAGTTTCCAACTGCTGGGATATAGGCTTAATTTCCATTAGAGGGTTTGGACCCACGTATCATGATGTAGATGTGAAATGGTGAGAGGTGTGCATTTGGAGAAACATCCTATATGAATAGTAGACTACTGATGATGTTGAAATGACATGACGTCATGGTTGGCTGTTTGGCTGCTGTGCTACGTGTCATGGGTTCGATCCGACAAGGTGCAAATATTGTATGACGTACAGGTAATTGTTCCGAGTCTGGCTGTTTGTCTATATGAGTGTAAACGTTGGAAAACGCATCAACGATATAGGAGAAATAACTAGTGAGGGCAACGTAGATAGAAACATGTTGAGGATCTTATTAGATCTTGTCTGTGTTTGGTGTAGAGCTTTTGTTACAGACACAAATGTGGGATATATTATATTGTATGACGGACTAGTATCCGTAACTCCACGTCCAAGGTGCGCATTTTTAAGTAATTTTGATATCAGCCATAAACGGTGTTCCGTTCAGAAAATCTGTACTAATACTATATATAATATAATATATATAATATGATATATATAATATGATATATATAATATGATATATATAATATAATATTATTATATTATAAAGCTGAAGAGTTTGTTTGTTTGAACGCGCTAATCTCAGGCACTACTGGTTGGAAAATTATTTTAGTGTTGGATAGTCCATTTCTTGAGGAAGGTATATAACTAAAACATCACGCTACGACCAACAGGTGCTGAGCAGCGTGGGTGAAACCGCGGGGAACAGCTAGTGAAACTGTAAAAGTCATAGGATAATGGAACCACGGCGCTGAAATACATTCTGATTTAGTTCTACCGACCCTTCTCAATGGATCATCCTGTGTATAGCTCTACTATTAGCGACCGCCTGCACAAGTGCGTCGTCGATTTTCGATAGTTGAGTCGGTCGTTAAACTTTTTGGTTGGGGTTTTGATTCTTACGAGAAATACTTCGCACACAACTATATCTAAATGGTTACAGCGCAAAAATCGTGAATTTTTAGTAACCCTTCTATTCGAATGCTTGGCGTTCTCTCGCGTCCGGTCCTGGTTCAGGCTATGGTCCGGAGCGAGAGGGAATGGGAAGCGGTGACCTCCTTCTGCGAAGTATTCACCTCCTACTGCGGAGGTGGCCGGGCGTTTGAGGGAGAGAACATCAGTCAACCCAGCCGCCGCGGGAGAAGCCCCGGTCGCCGGGCGCCGCGAGACCGCTCCCGGCCACCGTAGATACGGGCCTGTAGACGGTGAGCAATGGGTAGCTCACCGTCCGTCCGTCGATTGACGACAGGCCGTGTCGACGGCACGTTCGTGTTTCACGCGCGCCTCAAAGAGATGTCAGCAAAGAAGAGGGGCTTGCTGGAACCTCCGACTGCCGGGGTTGCGGGTTGTTCGAAAGAGATACCGCGGCCCCGGAACGTAAAGGGCAATAGAAGGAACAAGGATGGGTTTTAGTCAGTACAAGTCTGACATGCCCCCCCCGCTCCGCCCAGAGCGGGGGAAGTGATTGGATGATTTCCCACCCAAAAAAAAGGGCTGGCTTTTACTTTGACCAGAGGTTAAATGTTGCCATACAACGTGGCAATGCCACAGACAGCGTGGAGGATGTGTTTCTTGGTGCCATTTTCTGGTTTGATGTTAGTTTAGTTTAATTAATGGTTTTTAATTATTAAAATACAAATAGTTTATTGAAACAAAAAGTAACTTTTGAAATTCGGCCTCAGCTCAGTTTGTGTTCTTCAGTCTATGATTGATGTTAGCTCCTGAATCTAGGACCTGAAGGTCTCCGTAGGCTCCATAGGCCTTAATAGTGCCTACTTTTGTATATACTAGGTACTGCATAGTATAAAACAAAGTCGCTTTCCTCTGTCTATCTGTAAAACTCCACAACGGATTCTGATGCGTTTTTTTTTAAATAAATAGAGTGATTCAAGAGGAAGGTTTATATTTAAAATATTAGTACTTATATAAGTATCTTATACCCGTGTAAAACCGGGGTGGGTTGCTAGTAAATAATTAAATAAAAGACATAATTATTGAAACTCAAAGGAGAACATAACCGAAAATAGTGTTGTACAGTTTACATTTTAATTTAAGTGTGCAAAGTTCGATATTAATAAACTTGCACTCTAAACAAAGTACTTGTAAGAAGTACGACAGATAAATTCATTGTGAGACTTAAATCGGTTCAATAAGAACCACATTTCTGTCAAGTAAGCTGAAAGGAAAAATAATTTTCAAGCATTTTATATAGATATTTTTTTCTATAATAATGAGAAAAAGAAATCTTTGCAAGTGTGTAGGTACTTCAACTCTGTATGAGAAAGTCTCGACAAATTCTAATAAAACCTTCCCAAATTGACAACTCAATAGAATAACGAATTTCTTTCTTTCGATGTTTTTCAATGGAAACCGACTGAAAGCCGACTTCAACATTATTGTGGCTTTTCTTTTTTTATATTTTTTGCATTATATCTTTATATTTTTAGTTCATGATAAGGAGGTAGGTTTACTAAAAAGGTTACTGCTCGAAATATGCAACCCAGGAAAACAGCCAGTGTTAAAAATAGCGGAACACTTCAGTATTTCAGTAATATTGGAGCAATGTGGACTGATAGTTATACATAAATATCTACATGTTGTAACATATAGGCAATATTTTGTTCATTACTTTGTTAAGGAAATAAGATCCGAGCATGTCCTTGATATGTCGACATGATTGTGTTTCGCCAATTTCAATTTACACGAATTTATTGTCGCGTAAAGTTCCGGTATCTTAGAATTAATATCGGTTATCTACCGATGAATATAAGGTATTTAAGTTTGAGAATGTGTGACTAAACGATTCTTATTCTTTATTGCACACAAAACAATAATAAACACACAAATTACAATATACACCTTATGTACAACGGCGAACTTAACCCAGAATTGGGTTTTCTTACAGCAAACCTTACTTAATGATTAAAATATTTGCATAATAGGATAGGTACATAATGTGCATAGAAGAACATTGAAAAGCTTAAAATAACTTAGGTACATAACTGATCAGTTGTTAGTTCACTTACATTAAATAAAAATTGCTTACAAATAATAAATAAATAGATAAAAAAAAAACAAATATAAGATACATAAATACTTGATTATATTGACAGGAAATGTTCCCTGATTCCTCTCCGGAACACGTCTAACGAGAGACTATCCCGCAAGGAGTGGGGAAGTGAATTCCAAAGGCGTACAGCACGAACAGTAAAAGATCCATCATACCGACTTGAAGAGTGAGGAGGGAAACGAAGGAGAAGAGATGATGATGAGCGACAAGGTTTACCTCTAGGAACAAGGTACTCAAATCGTTCCCGAAGATACAAAGGAGCTTTAGGATTGTGGAGAACAGAAAAGAGAAAAGAAAGTGTATGAGAATCTCGACGTTGCCGAATTGGTAGCCACTTCAGCTGCTTCCAAAACTCTGACACATGATCATACTTGCGAAGCCCAAAAATGAAGCGGATACACAAGTTCTGCAAACGTTCGAGCTTATCAAGAAGTTCCTCAGTCGCATCAAGAAAACAGACATCAGCATAGTCTAGAAGAGGTAAAAGAAGAGACTGAGCAAGAGTGATTTTGGTTTTAAATGGCAGAAACTTTTGAAGACTAAACGATTGTTGATATTTTTATGTTTCTAGTTTCAGACAGTTTTACAGCAATGACGGACATTATTAACATAAACGAAAATGGATCCGGGTTAAGGTCTATTTAAGAACTAACGATAAGTAACCAGGATAAGGACAAATTGATGACAATACTTACTTGTAGAAAAAAAATCTTTTAATTATTTTATCTTATGAAAATCTTTTACCGCGATGTATTTTCTCAACTTCAGCAGATAACTCGACTGAACGGTTGTATGTCGAATTCGCAGCCCCAAAATAGCAGTTTTGTTTTTAAAAAATAGTACCTGGTCTATTCAAAAAGTATTTCTTTTACCAAGCCTGTTTAAAAACAAGCTTTATTATTTTTTGTAAATTTCAAATAAAATTTTAAATCGTAAGTTAATGGCACATTCGTGTTTTTTTTATCGATCCTACAAATTTTTAACATGTTTTGATTTTCACATTTCATTTTCACGCAGCATATTATGTTCAACTTTAATAAAATATTTTTCATGGTGCTCTTTGTTATATTTGTTGATTGATTTCGATGATCAAAAAATATCAAAATTGGTAAAACCTCGCTTCATATCATTTGGAACTGGGATGCTGCCTTTATGTTTTGTAGTCATGGTAACTTCAAACAATATTGTATCAGCAATATAACAAAATGCCTTTAAAAACAACCCTGGGTAGTCATCAATATGTAGGTACACTCCCTGGTGTCCGCATAAGTGATTTTTAGGACATATTGTTTAAGGCTTAGGGGAAGATTATAAGGCAAGGCATTAAGTCCGCCTTTGGGCATTGTTTTTTTATCCTTATCCTTACTAATATTATAAAAGCGAAAGTGAGTTTGTTTGTTTGTTTGCTACCTCTTCACGCTTCAATGGCTTAACCAATTTTTAAGAATTTTGGTACAGAGATAGTTGGGAACCAGGAGATGGACATAGGCTAATATTTTTTGAAAAAAGTGCGATGTGAAAAGAAAGAGGGAAGAAAAAGGAAAACTTAGCGTTGCTATTACAAATCAATAAGGCGCAAGGGGAACTGTGTTACCCCGAATTTAACGCGAGCGAAGCCGCGGGCAAAACCTAGTATTTGTATATATATACAAATTACATACATACCTACCTCATTTATATCCTTTGTTTATATATATTAAATTTATACATATTGTGTGTGCAAGAAATTAATGAAATACACACAAATTGCAAATGTAGAATGGCGAACGGTGTACCTCATGTGCAGAGTGACCTCCGGGGTGGTTTAAGTGAGGTAAAAATCATACACTCTCCGAACGTATCCCAAAATACCGGTCGACTTTTGAAGGATTCCTCCTGAATGCAAAGAAAAGCTATGTTACCTAAATCATACACGCGGCCTATTTTGAGAAGCCTATTAACGACGGGAAGCAGAACATGCCTTTTATTTTATTTTAATGCGGCACTATTTTATTTATTGTGTCTGAAATGGTCTTTTCAAGAAAGCACCACACAGATTGAGTGGAAATGTCCAGTCAGTGCAAGCGTTTGTCGATTATCGTATAGCTCGACACATAAGTCGAGGAGTTCAAAGACACGCCCAACAATACCAAAACCAAAAAAGGACATTTGTGTAGGTCCCTTGTAGTACTTAAACTGCCAGATAATCGTCAAAAACATATTAACGTAATAACCCACATGCTCCTCAAATTTACAATAAACAAATAAAATAAATAATTATTTACAAAATTATGGTCCTATGGAAAAAGCTGCACAGTTTCAGAGTCTGAATCATACTTAGAAATTAACGCTTTTCTGGTACTTGATGTACTTATAAAGGCTTTAGGTAAGCTTATTTGGAACCTACCTTTAATTGTGTCTATAACCATTTTCTATGAATAAATTATCCTTCTTTCTACAGCCACATTAATTCAATTTATAAGGAAACAAATTAAGCTTCAAACAAACACTTGCCAAAGTCGAGGGCACTATTTTCTACGAATACATTATACCAAGTACGTTAAACTGACCTTTAAGAATCGAAAAATAGATCAGTCAATACTAGTTGCGATATATCATAGGCGAGGACGAATTAGCTTATACGAGTACTCAAGGCTGTAACCGCCCTATGCTTCTGTAAGTGCGGAACAAATGAAATCGAAAGGCTATCTCTGACTCACAGGCGTAGGCTACTAACTGACTGTACGTCGCCAGATCACCTTGACAATGAAAGTGAATTGGACAATGTAGACGGCGATCTATTCGTATAAAAACCGGAGCACCTCCTGTCAAAATTATTCAGTTGCCAGCATTAACAGAATAAACATGTACGCCAAGGTACTATAAGGATTTATTTATTACCTTCACTGTAATACCGATAAAAAAACTGTGTTGACTAAGAACCAGAAAAAAAATTAATTAAACAGATAACATTTTGCATTAAAAGCTCTTGCAAATTGCAATTTTTGCTCATTTAATTACTAGGACATTTTCATCAGGAAGTCAGTAAATATTACTATTTGTACCATAAGTTCTGAGTATTAATCTCGTGTTTTTATTTAAGGTTATCATCGCTCTTTGCGCCGTGGGAGTGGTCCGTGCCAGCGGTCTGTATGAAGCCGCTTCTCTGGGCTACAGCGCGCACGCCATCGCCGCTCCCGCCGTAGTGACCAAGACCATTACCCCTGCTGTCTCCTCCGTGTCTTCTTACTCCACCCACACCGCGCACGGTGGCCAATACGCAGCGTACGCCGCCCCCGCTGCCTATGCCGCTCCCGTTGCCTACGCCGCTGCCCCCGTCGTTGCTAAGGCATACGCCGCTCCCGCCGTTGCCGCGTACGCCGCTCCCGTTGCCACCTACGCCGCTGCCCCCGCTGCCGTCGTCACTAAGACCATCTCCCCCGCTGTGAGCTCTATCTCCTCCTACTCTACCCAAACCGCTCACGGCTCTCCCGTCACCACCTACGCCGCTGGTCCCGTTGTGGCTAAGGCCGCCTACGGCTACGCCGCTGGCCCAGTTGTAGCTAAGGCCGCCTACGGCTACGCCGCTCCCGCTTCCTACGCCGCGTATGCCGCTCCCGCCGTGGCTGCCTACTCTGCTCCCGCCGTGGCCGCCTACTCCGCCCCCGCTGTTGTGACCAAGACCATCACTCCCGCCGTCTCCTCCGTGTCTTCCTACTCCACCCAGACCGCTCACGGTTCCGCGTACGCTCCTGCTGCATACGCCGCGTACTCCGCCCCCGCTGTGGCCGCGTACTCCGCTCCCCTGGTCGCTAAGACCTACGCCGCTGCCCCCGTCCTCAAGTCCGTAGCGTACTCCGCTGGCCCCGCTATCGCGTACAGCGGTCACGGCGCTAACTACGGTTGGTAAACTGAATCAAATTGTTTATGTAAATAGACCAATAAAAAAAATAAACGACTTGCCATAACTTATTTTACTTGTTTGATTTCTGATCCATAGAAACAGTTTAATGGAATACACTGTTAATTTAATCATCAATTAATACTTCATAAAACTTGTATCAACTTTATGTTATATAAAATGTCATAAGCCGAGTAGGTAGTACATGCTGAGCAAGTTTCTTTTGCCTTTCCCTGGTCGGTATCCGCTTCACATAAAGGAACTCGTGCTCCGATTAGTCAGCACGATTAGTTCCTTTATCCTTTGACCTTCAAAAATCTATAGTTAACAAGAAAACTACTTCTATGAACAAATTGTCTTATACTTTGCGTAGGGTTCCACTATAAAAACGGCGGAAAAAAATATTTTATTTATGTTATACTGTTTTTTTTGTATTTGTTGTTATAGCAGAAACAGAAATACCATCATCTGTGAAAAAATTCAAATCTGTATCTGTCACGGTTTAGGAGATACAGCCTGGTGACAGACGAACAGACGGAGAGACAGCGGAGTCTGAGTAATAGGATACCCTTTGGTGTACCCAAGGGGTAAAACGGAGGAACCCTAAAAATGTTGAAAAGCGTAGTTTGTCTTATCTGCATTTAAGCAGAAAGTTATTCATGTGTTCCGTGTCTGTTGCGCGCGCCTCAAAGAGATATTAGCAAAGCAGAGGGATCCCGTTAGACAACTGCCTGCCGAGGTTGCGGGTTGTTCGAAATAGATATCGCAGCCCCAGAACACAAAGGGCAAAAGAAGAACATAATTGGGTTTTAGTCATACAAGTCTGACAGTTTCTGCCGCGGGACAGACAGAGCGGGAGAAGTCATTTAGGTAATAAGATCCCATCCAAAAATGCTTAAACTTACTAATGTGTACCTAATCCTTACTATAAAAGCGATATATTATATATCCTTACTATATAATATATAATATAATATTATAATATAATATATAATATAATATTATAAAAGCGAAAGTGAGTTTGTTTGTTTGTTTGTTTGTTACCTCTTCACGCTTTAATGGCTAAACCGATTTTGATGAATTTTGGTACAGAGATAGTTGGGAAACAGGAGACGGACATAGGCTAATATATTTTTGAAAAAAGTGGGATGTGAGGGAGAAAGAGGGAAGAAACGGGAAAACTTAGCGTTGCTATTACAAATCAATAAGGCGCAAGGGGAACTGTGTTACCCCAAAATTAACGCGGGCGAAGCCGCGGGCGAAAGCTAGTCCTTACTAATATTATAAAAGCGAAAGTGAGTTTGTTTGTTTGTTTGTTTATTTGTTTGTTTGTTTGTTTGTTACCTCTTCACGCTTTAATGGCTAAACTGATTTTGATGAATTTTGGTACAGAGATAGTTGGGAACCAGGAGACGGACATAGGCTAATATTTTCTTGAAAAAAGTGGGATGTGAGGGAGAAAGAGGGAAGAAACGGGAAAACTTAGCGTTGCTATTAAAAATCAATAAGGCGCAAGGGGAACTGTGTTACCCCAAATTTAACGCGGGCGAAGCCGCGGGCGAAAGCTAGTAATATTATAAAAGCGAAAGTGAGTTTGTTTATTTGTTTGTTTGTTACCTCTTCACGCTTTAATGGCTAAACCGATTGTGGTGAATTTTGGTACATAGATAGTTGGGAACCAGGAGACGGACATAGGCTATTTTTTATTTAAAAAAAGTGGGATGTGAGGGAGAAAGAGGGAAGAAAAGGGAAAACTTAGCGTTGCTATTAGAAATCAATAAGGCGCAAGGAGAACTGTGTTACCCCAAATTTAACGCGGGCGAAGCCGCGGGCGAAAGCTAGTCTAAAATAAAGTATTGATTTCTTCACTAGATAACATAACATACATTCAAACATAACATAACGTGTTTCATGAAACAAATCCTTACTAATATTATAAAAGCGAAAGTGAGTTTGTTTGTTTGTTACGTCTTCACGCCTAAATGGCTAAACCGATTTTGATGAACTTTGGTACAGAGATAGTTGGAACCCTGGACATGGATATAGGCGATTTTTTATAGTGAGAAATGAGGGAAAACTTAGCTTTGCTATTACAATAAATAAGGCGCAAGGGCAAACATTACAGGTAGCGGGTACCTGCTAATCAGGAAAGGGAACCTGTTACCCCGAATTTAACGCGAGCAAAGCCGCGGGCAAAAGCTAGTCTAAAATAAAGTATTAATTAATATCTTAACTAGATAACATACTTATAAACAGAACAAAACTTGTTTGATCAAACAAATTATTAAATAAATCTCAGGGAAAAGAAAGCAGGTCTCATCATTCCAGAGTAATTTTATTTTTCGACACATATTTTATGTAAATAATTTAAACCTATTAATCAAGCTGGCAGCTAGTCTAATAACGAAATTAACAAGTCAAAGACAGACGTCTGAATATCTAAACGGTTTGGAGTTGCGTAAACTTGCGACCTCTAAAGTTTGTAAGACATCTTACATAATATTATACACTGTATAATCAATATAATATACAGTTACGAGTGCACTGATTTTTACGATGCGAATATTATAGTCTAACTAGCTGACTAGTCTAAGTCTAATATTTCTAATCTAATCCAATGTGTTATTCCAGTCTATAATCTACCTCTGTGCCAAATTTTATTAAAATCCGTTGAGCCGTTTTGACGTGAAAGAGTAACAAACATCTATTCATCCTCACAAACATTCGCATTTGTAATATTATTAGTGGGATAAGTAGGATATTATATAAAACTCTTGTGTTTGTTACCAAACTCCTCCGCTTCGCTGGACCGATTTGTATGAAATTTTATGAGCATATCGTGTAGGTCTGAGAATCGGCCAACATCTATTTTTCATATCCCTAAATGATAATGGTGAGAAACGGGTGAAACCACTGGGCACAGCTAGTCTTCCAATATTTTTTGGATTTATATTTTTGTCCGTCAAAATAAGTGTTCTCACTTATGAGTTTAAAGGTGGAGGAGCGTGCAACATTGCACTCTCCGCGGCAGGCGCTCCGCGACTTGTGACGGTTTTCAGCGCGAACACAAAGGGGAGCACTCAAACCTCAAACCTCAACGACTTATTAGATTATGCACTCATAAATAAAATTACGACTATTATATAAGTGCAACTTACTTTACCACGGTAGGTCATGAAAGTACGGAAAAACTTAACATCGACTTTTAAAAAAATGACGTCATTACACAACGCCATCTATCGAACCATTTATGAACTGGTTTTTACCTTAACATTTTAGTGGTGTTAAAAAAAATAATTTTAGTTTTGTTTTAAGCATGTTTATGCCTTAGCATGTTCTTAATATAAGATTTATGTAGTTATAACATACCGCCAATGCCAAGGAGAGACCAACCGAACAATTCGGTAATACCCGATCCTAATTTAATAAGTACTTACAGCGCCATCTCTCGGGGAATTGGGTTACTTATTAATACAAAGTACGTAATAATACGTGCAAGAAGTTTTCGGTGGTAATTTTGGATTGCGAGAACCGATTTCAATAATTCTTTATTTGTTTGAAAAAAGATACGTTCAGGATAATAAAATATGTAAACGAAGTTAAAAAAAATGCTTGCATATACGATTATACTACAAACTTAGTCCAGAAATTATTTTGTACAACTTTTTTGTACAAAAACTATTGTTTATTGGAAAATTATTTTGAACTTGATTGAGAAAGAAAGAAAGTCCTTATAAAGTTCTACTTTTCAGATTTTTTTCATATTTTCTAAAGTTATGGTTCAAAAGTTAGGGGGGGCACATTGTTTTTTACTTTTGGAGCGATTATTTCCGAAATTATTGACATTATCAAAAAATTATTTTGGTAAACCTGTATTCATTTTTAAATACCTTTCCAACAATATATCACACGTTAGGGTTGAAATAAAAAAAAAAAAACATTTTCCACTTTACATATAGGGTGGCTACCCTAAGAAAACATTTTTTCCAATTTTTATTTTACCACTTTGTCGGCGTGATTGATATACATCTTGGTATTAAATTTTAGCTTTCTAGTGCTAACGGTCACAGAGATTAAGCGAGGACGGACGGACAGACACACATGGCGAAACTATAAGGGTTCCTAGTTGACTACGGAACTAATATAGGCGATATAACATCACGCTACTACCCATAGGAGCGGGGCAGTAACCAAAGATGCGATTGAAACCGCGCAGGGCAGCTAGCAGTTCTCGAAAACGGCTGTAACGATTTCGATGAACGTTGTAATATAGGGTTTTCCGGTACAAATATTCGAAATCGATGGGAAAATTCGTTTCCTTCTTATTTTCGCCCAAGTAGGCCACGGTCACACAAGTACTAAGCTACTTTTTTCACGGATGGTAAATCAGCAAATAACTTCCTCTGCTCTGGGCGGAGCGGGGGCAGGGTTAGACTTTTACTGACTAAAACCCATCTATGTTCCAACTTTTGCGGTTTGTGTTCCCTGGCCGCGGTATCCCATTCGAACAACCCGCAACCCCAAAAGGTTTTGGCCCTAGCAACCCCCTCTGCTGGTACTAAGCTACTAACATTACATTTTCTATAAGGTCAAAAAGTAACAGACTAATAACAATTTCAGTAGAATATGTTAAAAATCGATTTGTAACCATTCGATATTATTAGTATTCATTTACTAAAAGTCAAATAAATGTTTAAAAGAAAGCTTTCTTAATAATGTGTTATTTCATTCACCTGTTTAGGAATTCAAATGACGTCTGTAGTTGTGTTACGTGTAAATCTGATATGGGAAGCCGCCATTGACGCTCTAACACTACAAACTTAAACACGCAATTACTAGACACCTTAATGCAACGCTCGAAAGGTCATTTTCTCAATGACTAACTTCTATCATTTGCATTGCATAAAGATTCTTCTAGGACTCGATACCAGTTTTACGAAGATGGTATAAAAGTGAATGCATGTGATCTCGATGTTATTTTGTCATCAAATTTATCGGAACCAACATGTTTCGAGAGGTGATTATACTCTAGATTATAATTTAATCAGTGTTGTGGTTTTAAGAAATAATTAATTTTGTGTGTTTTTTTACCCAGTTTGTGATTCTTCTGTGTGCTGGTACCATCGTTACTGGTATCGCAGTACATACTGGAGAAAAGAATGAATCAGCCAAATCTCAAGCCTCTGCGTCAGGAGCTGGTCAACGGCAAGACCATCTCGCGTTACCTTCCCAGGATTCATACAAAAAAATTGCGGCTCCGTCGAGCAAATACTTGCCCAATTCAGCGTCGTCTTTTGAAATGAATTCTGCGGTCGTGGATACTATTTCTGAAGCTGCCCCTGTTAACAAAGTCCAGTTACAGTATGGATCACCTAAAGCGCAACAACCTTCTGTGACTATCTCGTCCTCCGTAGCTTCCGATCCTTCTTCTTCAGAATATAACAATATTCTCGAGAGATACACTCCCGCCGTTGAACCAATAAGGCTGTACTTTGCTGCTCCTGTTGCGGCAAAGACTGTTTCGATCGGGTCTCAAGAACCAGCTAATGCAGGGACAATTCAGGACACTCAGGGTGATTATGGTTATATTACTAGACCTTTTGTAGTATATGCCAATAATGCTGTTCAACCGCCACAGTACTTCGCAGTGCCTTCTGGACAGATAGTTGAGTCACAAAGAACAGTCCAAGGTCATCCTCCTTCATCTCAAGGCCCTCAGTATGGTGTTCCTGCCGCGGCTCAACCCACAAGTTCCCCTATAAAACCGTTTTACCCTGCCAGTACTGCAATACTTGAATCTCACGGAGAATTTAAAGTTCCATCGCCATCTGCGTCTTCATACCAAGTGAATCAAGATCAAGCAACCCGCCCTCCTCAACCACAATACCTTTCCGCTCCAAAGATTATATACAACGTTAACCCTGCAGTAAAAACTGTTTCGGTGCCTGTTCCTGTCTCCCCAAAGAAAGTTACGATCGAGTCTTACAATTCAGTATTGGCTCACCCTCCACCGCCTCCTAAATACGCTCCTGCCCCCATCCCTGTTCCAGTTATCTTTCAACAATTAGAAACTAACCATCCTTCTGTCCAACAATTTGTTCTGACAAAAACCCTCGCTCCTAATGGTGCTTCTGATGCTCAGGGTCGCATTGAAGTGCAACCTATTCGTGTACCCGTCTACAATAGTAACGGAGCAAGGCTGCAATACCATCATATTCCTGTAAATGGTGGGCATCAACAAGGCTATGCCAAAGCTGTGTTGTTCTCCCCAGCTTCAGAGGTTTCCCGTGTCATCTTCAATGGTTTAGGTGTTACCTATGGATGGTGAAATATATCGATAGTTTAGCGTTAGAGTAATAATTTATTGTGATTTTATGTTTTGTAAATAAATGCATATTACCTCAGTTATATAAATGCTTGTTTTATTTTGTTGTTATGCACAAGTGTTGCCAATTATTTCGCAAGTTTCTTTGGATATTTGCCATGACTTACTTTTGTTAGCTTCCGTGTCAGATTTTAATGCATTTAATTTGATATAAAATTGTCCATTTAATTAGGGAAAAAATGATTTTCTTAATTCGTTAAGATTTACGAAATTACTAAGATATAATTTGAACCAATTATTACATAAAGTATTCTAGAGGAAGTTTTATTAAAAATACACAAAATTAATGAATGAGTTATTTTATTTCAAGACTTGTTTCCAGCACAGCCTTGTTTGCTATTTAAAAATAATATCAAGTCAAGATCGTTTGCTAGTTAACTTGGCGTTATTAAAATATTTCTTTTTATTGACATTATTTTTTTCAAAAAAGCGGCTAAGAGCGAGTAAGACAGAGTTGCACAGTTCGAGCGAGACAACGCACTGAGGTCTCCGTACAAATTTGCGACTTAAACGGCTATATCTTTTGGCTGCGTAGACTTAGAGGGTTGATTTTTTCACAACACATAAGGACCATAGACTTGAGTATATAGTTTTAATTTTGACTCGAAAAAGAGTCTTGACAGGCAGACAGATAGACAACAAGGTGATCCAATAAGGGTTCCGTGTTTTTCTTTTGGGGTACGGAACCCTAAAATGTATAACATTTTACTGCGAGGCAACGTTGTTGACATGATATATGAAATCAGTCTTTGAGGTCATCTGATAGACTCATTATCAATAAACATCTAACATCTTGCTACAGATACGCATTACCCTCGATCTGTGGCATAATCGAGTAATAGGCGAGTTCCTTATTCCGTCACAATACATTCTTTTTTGCAAGCTTACTTACAGTAGCAAATATAGAAATTATGGTGAGAAGTTGGTGTTTAGAATTTTCTCGTGTCATGTCCCGTCCCCACTAAGTTCCTGTTTGCGAAAGAATTACGTAAGCGTGAACGATATGAAAGGAAATATTGTTGTGAGTATGTTGTAATGAGAAGCCTAATATCCGTTGCTAATCGTATGAACAGAGATAAAAGAAAATTATAAACTGGATGTAAAGACTACCTCTTTTTTGGGGATGGGAAATCATCAAATAACTTCTAGCGCTAGGCGGGGCGGGGGGGAGTGTTAGACTTATTTGCCCTTTATGTTCCGAAGCCGCGGTATCTCTTTTCCCGCAACCCCGGAAATAAAGACTACCTTGGAGAGTTGAGAACATAATACCTAGCCAGTAAATGACGCAGCCTGCGTCTCACATGGAAATAAGACACGAACAACGTGAAAATGGTGTTCTCTCTAAATATTATATGACAGGTTCTAAAAACCTGTCGGCTGTGAACTTGTGACCTTGGCAATGAACCAACTACAACCACTTTGTTTCTTGTCTAAATGTTGCAATAGTCTGTAAACGACACGCACTTACATCAGTGCGACGTGTGTACGACACTTAACTAAGGAACTATTTAAACGTTTTTGGAAAAAACTAAGCTTTGGAAAAACGTGGAAGTCCGTTTTATTTTCTACAAAAAAGTTTTTTTAACAGTTTTAGTTATTAGTTATGGTGGTATAAGGATATATCACATATTTTTTATCGAGTATTCTTTTTCCATTGTTACTAAAAGATTAGCAGATCAGCCATGTAGACGTAGAGATTTTTTTTTATTATAGACGATAACTCATTAAACTACCTAAACTATATAAATACAATTGATGTGGGACCACCTGGGAAGACCTATACCCTATCAAAAACCAATCGGTAAAGGCGTCTTTGAGTAACCGGTGAACATACATCCTTACTTCCTTACTAATATTTTAAAAGCGAAAGTGAGTTTGTTTGTTTATTTGTTTGTTTGTTTGTTACCTCTTCACGCTTTAATGGCTTAACCGATTTTGATGAATTTTGGTACAGATATAGTTGGGAACCAGGAGACGGACATAAGCTACTTTTTATTTTAAAAAAGTGGGATGTGAGGGAGAAAGAGGGAAGAAAAGGGAAAACTTAGCGTTGCTATTACAAATCAATAAGGCGCAAGAGGAACTGTGTTGCGCCAAATTTAACGCGGGCGAAGCCGCGGGCGAAAGCTAGTAAAATATAAAAAAGTTTCCGACGAATTGGGTTATTGCCTTACTTATTGCCTTCTAAAATCAAAATCCAAATCAAAATATTATTATTTCAAATAAGCCTACATGGGCACTTGTAAAACGTCGAAAAAAGATGCACAGTTCCAGTTGGTCGTTACCTATGGAGAACAACCGGCAAGAAACTCCATGGTTATCTACTCTTTTAAAATCATTTGGTTTTACAATGTTGTTGTTACAGCATTAGTACCTAAGTATGAGAGGACAGCGTAGGCCCGACAATAAGTCTTAATTTACAAAACGTAAAATAAAATAATACTTTAACAAAACGTCTAAGAATCTACAAGGCCAACCATGTCCACTTATTAATCATTTACACCGAATTAGTAAATGGAAAATATAAAAGAAAATATATAAATATATTCTCTTACCAGCCCTCGTGTTAGGTACGTGTCCAGATCATCTTACTACTTATTTCTGGGCCAGCCTTCACGGTACCATAAGTTCTTCCGGCTCCCATTGTGTGGAGACTTTTGCCTAGCAGTCATCGTGCATGCTGATTTTGATTTGATTATTGATTATTAAGCACTTACCTAATTACTAAAACCATCAATTCTTATAACTATGAAATCGACGGAGACAAATGAAATTCTTTGAATTAAACCTTTCGATTCGCATCTTAGCTATTCAAAACTACTTAGTTTAAAAATGATCAATGTACACCTTAATAAGCACCTCAAAACTTGAATGTAGTCAACTGACCTGACTGAACTGACATATAAGTTGCACAAAGGAGTTGGTTGAAGTCTACTTTAGCCTACTTAGTGTGTTAAAATAAGGTGACGTATTTAAAAAAGTAACCTAATAAAGTAAGTTAAGTAGAGTAAACGAGAGTTCGTTTAATGGTTGTCATAAAATTCCTTCTTTCCACGGCTGAAGAATTCCCAAAACAAAATGACAGTAGATGACTAGACATCTAACTTAAAAAACTTGATGCAAGTTTTTCGAGGACTTACTAATCAAATGTGACTTGCAAATCATACTTACACGTCGCCAATTGGCTGCCGGAATAAATATAGCTTCAGGCAATACCGGACAGAGGTTCAATGCTAATACCAGATACAGAGACTCATATAAAAGCGAGAGCAAGTGCTCCAAAAATTACACACAACAACCACTCTCAATACAAACATGTACTCCAAGGTACTATACTGATATTTAAATACTTTACCTTATTATTGCGGTGTGGGTCATGGGTTACTGACCTGTCACCGGTTCTTTTTGTATATTATGTGAACAATTGCGATTTTAAAACATAGAAATATCAAGTGAAAGTGTTAATATTTTAATGTTTTATTTCTATTATCTCAGGTCGTAGTCTTCCTGTGCGCGGCAAGCATCGCATCCGCCGGCAACCTTCTCCATGCCGCTGCACCCGTAGCGTACAGCGCGCCCGTTGCCTACAGCTCAGCGCCCGCGGTCTCCTCCGTGTCGTACTCTTCGCACACCTCTCACGGGCCCGTCGCCACATACGCCGCCGGACCCGTCATCGCCAAGTCCTACGCCGCTCCCGCCTACGCCACCTACTCCGCTGCTCCCGCGTACACCAGCTATGCCGCCGGTCCAATCGTAGCTAAGTCGTACGCTCCTTCAGTGTCCTACCAGTCGATCTCTGCCCCCGTAGCGTACGCGAAGACCTACGCCGCACCCGCCGTCGCCGCCTACTCTGCCCCAGTGTACGCCAAGTCCATCGCTCCCGCTGTGTCCTACTCTTCCATCTCTACTCACTCTTCTCCCCTGACTTACGCCGCAGCCGCCCCCGTCGTCACCAAGACCTACGCTGCTCCCGCTTACACCGCCTACTCTGCCCCTATCGTGGCTAAGGCCGTCGCTCCCGCCGTGTCTTACTCCTCTTACTCGACCCACTCTGCGCCTGTGGCCTACGCCGCGAGCCCTGTCATCGCCAAGACCTACGCCGCTCCTGCCTACGCCACATACGCTGCTGCCCCCGTCGTCACCAAGAGCTACGCCGCTCCCGCCGTCGCGTACTCCGCTGGCCCCGTGCTCAAGTCCGCTGTGACCTACTCGGCTGCGCCCGCCGTCTCTCACGTCACCTACGCTGGTCTGGGAGCCAACTACGGCTGGTAAACACATGGTTGTTAACTATTTATTGTTTTTAAATAATAATCGACTATATAATGTATATATAATAATGTTTGTGTGTTCAAAACATAAAACGAAATAAACAGAAAAGAATATTTTTTCCTTTTTTTTTCTAACCTCTTTTCATGATACTTATACTATTTCTCTCTTTAAATTTGATTAGTTCACCTATAACAATTTGTCCCTAAACGCATTTTTTTTCACTGATAGGAAAAAACAAAACTCATGTAGGTATTATTTTTTAAGACTTTAATAGTTATTTGTTATACAAGAGTGCAAAGATGCTTTTTAACGGCGTGTTCAATTTTGATGACCGAGCAAGCAAAGTATTCTAAAATTGAATCACGAGCGCAGCGAGTGATTCAAAATTAGAATCCTGAGCGTTAGCGAGGGAATCAAAAGAGCACGAGGTGAAAAATCTTTGCACTCGAGTGCAACACGTAACTTTTCATTCCACCTCAGCAAGGAAATGACTAAATGCAAAAAAAAAAACGTTTACTATGCACAAGATAGGTGCACTTTTATTTCAGTTTAGGTATTAATTACTACATTATGACAGGTAAGTATTACAGAATAATCTTTAAATTATAACAAAATAATAGTAAGGTATAATTAAGAAAATTTTAAAGATAAATGAATAAAATTGATATGAACGCATAATTATGCCTATCAACATCTACTCAGTATACTATTTAATTGAGATTAATATACTTAAGTAGATACTGAATGTGCAACTGACTTACTTTTGCAGCCAAATATACAGAATCGGGTGCTTCGTTAAGAAACTTTTCAATATCAGATACAGTGAGGCTCTTTTTAAAAATGCCACTAATTTAGGATAGGTATCGATATGTATGTCTTTTTTCATCTTTACCTATTGTTGCTTTTAGCATCGAATACGTACTCCATAGAGTGCTTGCTTTCTTGTTCTCAGATAATTCTATAAAATATGCCAGCAAAACGTTTTCTGAGAAAGTTTTGGCTCCTTTTGCTAGTCGCCACGTGTTGAACATATCGTACTGTTTTAAATACTTCTCGCGTGATTGTTGAGGGAGAAAGCTCATTTGCGCATTATTAACAGTTTCAGTCAATTCTGTTGGCGTCAAACAAACTTCCTCGTCGCTAGAATCACTCATTTTAGTTTTTTCACTTGTTTTCAAGTTTCTTGTTTTTAATTTAAGGTCTAACAATGGCGTGAAAAAATGCCGCGTAAAGAACCGCGTACAAAGCAAACTGAAAAAACACCAAGAAGGTTCCGAGTCTGAGTTTTTAACAAATAAAAAAAATGTATGATATATTCGGCACCATAGAGGTAGCAGTAAATCGGTTTAATGTTTTTTTTTAATTCACAAACTTAGTGCACACGATGTTCTAAATTCAATTTACTTTATACTCAGATATTGAAGATTAAAAATAGTCTTTCCGAGATGGTGGGATGAAAAAGTTATTATAATTCCAAAAACCATCTAGAGAACGAGAAAGTAGGTTTCAGTGTGGATAATTTTCCGCATTAGGAGATTGTTTTACATCTTTGACATGTTCTTATTACAGAGGATGCGTTAAGGTTTTCTGCAGTTTGCAGGTCAGCGTCAGCTTATATGTTAATTAAAATATGATTTATCGTCATCGTCACCCTGGGGCAGTCTAGTGCTTGACATGGCCTCTTTAATAGCACGCTACATAATAGTTAAGTGCTAACTAAATTTTATTTTACTTTTAAAAACGTTGCCCTACGCTTTGATTTTCTCCTGTATCGAGCATGCGTTTATAAACATTTAAACTCACATATACAAACAGCCAGACCCGGAACAACTACTTGGGAACGGGAATCGAACCCGTGATACGCAGCGCAGCAGTCGATCGCTCAGCCACTGCGCCAACCGTGTCATCTTAATAATATACAGTGTGGAAAAATAAAACGGGTCTAGGGAGGAAACTACCTGAAATCCTTAAGTTGGCTCAATTTAATAAAATCATTGAATGCAGTTTTGTTACATTTTTTAAATAAAGGAATTTTCTTAACTTTCCTTTAAGTAAAAGGAGCCTCATTAAGGATTTAAGGTAGTTTCCCTACAGGGCCTGACTTTTATTTCCACACTGGATATAATATTGTACCCTATGACAATGTTGTGGTAATTAACCCAAATGTTTACTAGTAGAGATTAGCCTTATGGCATTTAGTCCGCCCAGAGTAAAGAAAAAATATCAATTCAAAAATAAATTATATAATAAAACCCTGGTGGAGATAACCAGTCTCAAATGATAGCACCCGTTCACGAACATGACGCATAGATCAGCCCCATCCAACTGATCCATTTTGCAGGGAACTAAATGACCCGACACACACGCCACCATCAACGAGACATTTAAGTGAGCATAACAATCTCTCAACCACCAGGGCAAACGTCGAGTCAAGTACTCAAATCATTGTTCAATATTTTTACATAATTACTCATTATGTAAAAATTTAATTGTAATTGGCAACTATATAAGTCCAATACTGTGCAATTTTATTTTTTTAAGATATTTATATACAGAAGGTGACCTTTTTAATAAATAAAAAAAAACACACATGGGTATTACAATTATACAATACTAGCTGTTCCCCACGGTTTCACACGCGCTGCTCAGCACCTGTTGGTCGTAGCGTGATTTTATATAGCCTACAGCCTTCCTCAAGAAATGGACTATCCAACACTAAAAAAAAATCCAATTCCAACCAGTAGTCCCTGAGATTAGCGCGTTCAAACAAACAAACAAACAAACTCTTCAGCTTTATAATATTAGTATAGATAGATAATATTAGTATAGGTGATATTAGTATAGATAAGGAAATTGAGTCCAATTAGATACGAAACAACTAAATGATAAATCACGTTTAATTCCTAAATAGATTTTTAAAAACACGTTTACACATAATTTTACAAAAGAGGCCTGTATTTGGAACCTGCCTAATGTGAGAAGAAGCGTAACAAACTCAGATGTTATATAATCCCTTTAATCTGAATCCTTGATCTTGATCAACCCACATGCGGACTCTGGGCACTAATCTGCTTACAGATTAGCGTGTGAGATGGTCTTTTCAAAAACTCACACATATTTGAGTGGGCCTATCCAGTCAGTGCGGGCACGCAAGGAGCTCAACGGTGATTCGTACCAAATACTACGAAGTAAAATTGTTATCAGACCAATACAAGTACTTGCTGGGGTTGTGGGTTGTTCGAACGAAATACCGCGGCCCCGGAACACAAAAGACAATAGAAGGAACATACGAGTAGATGGACTTTTGGAAGTAAAAGACCGACAATCCAGGGCGCGGAAATTCATTCGTTATCGTGTGGTAGTGACTAATCTGGTGTCAGTTTCTTGGCCGTTAAGGCTCTTACTTGGCTAACATGCCATCAAGAAATATCTCTTAGCCTAAGCCTAAGATCGGGAGCGGGAGCGAGACGATTCTCAGCTACCGTAAATGTAGCTTGTGGACGGTGAGCAATTGGTAGTTCACCGTCCGTCTCTCTATTGACCATAGGCCGTGTCGACCGCGCGTTAGTGTTCCACGCGCGCTTTAAAGAAATGTCAGCAAAGCAGAGGGGCCTGCCATCTCTTTCAAACAAGCCGCAATGTACATAAGGGGCAATAGAAGGAACATGGATGGGTTTTAGTCAGTACAAGATTGACACTCCCCCCACTCCGTACAGAGCGGGGTAAGTTATTTGATCTTACCCGCAAAACATGTACTATTCTAGACTACCATTTACCTCTGTACCAACGTTGAGATATTTTCAATCATTCTGGCGTGATTGAGTAACAAACTTCCATCCATCTAAACTTTCGCATTTTATACAAATAAGTATATTAGTTATGAGTACGGTCACTCTAATAAATTAAGATTAAATAAATGGGTGACTAGGTAATTATTCTAATTCACAAAAACACAAAATTTTACATCTGTAATTATTTATTCCGTTTTTTATTTCAAATATAAAAACTTAAAATACATTTAAACTGTTAAAACTAAACAAACAAGTTATCACCAGCCAGCGTATTTGGCTTCTAGACCACCGTAAGAGAGTGCGGGCGCAGCGGAGTATGTCACAGCTGACTTCAGTACTGGAACAGAGGAGTATGTGGCTATGGCGGGAGCAGCGTAGGACTTGGCGATGACAGGGCTTGCGGCGTACGCGATAGGCTCCGAGTGGCTCGAGTACGAAGAGTAGGAAACCGCAGGAGAGATGGTCTTAGCCACAATAGGAGCAGAGTAGGTGGTTGTGTAAGCAGGTGCGGCATAAGTCTTGGCGTACGCCAGAGGAGAAGAGTGAGAGGAGATCGAGGAGTAAGACACGGCGGGGGAGATGGACTTGGTGTACACTGGAGCAGAATATGTCTCGATGGCAGGGGCGGCGTATGTCTTAGCGTACGCTACGGGAGCAGAGATAGACTGGTAGGACACGGAGGGAGCGTAGGACTTTGCTACGACGGGAGCAGCGGCGTAGGTAGTGTAAGCAGGAGCGGCGTAGCTGCTGTAGGCAGGAGCAGCTTCATAGTTGACGGGAGCGTGTGATACATGCGAAGAGAAGGACTGGGAGCTGTATGCGACGGGCTCAGCGGCTTGCAGGAGCTCATCGGCGAAGGCGAAACTCGCCATGCACAGGAATACTACGACCTGAACAAACAAATTAATTAGATTTTTTCTTAACTCGACCAACTATTAATTTGATATCTTAAAAACAGTTATTTTCAGAAAGCTTTGCAAAATATGAATAGACCAAAAATTATACAACTTGACACGAAAGTACAGTTACTATACAGCAGTATAATCAACATGAAAAAAATGCGATAATTGACTTAATTATAAATATCAGTACCTTGGAGTACATGTTTGTGTTGAGAGTGGTTGATGTGTGTAATATTTGGAGCACTTGCTCTCGCTTTTATATGAATGTCTGCGGACTGGGCGTTAGCATTGAATCTCCAGGAGACCTTCCCTATGGTTCCGTAAGGACAGAATCAATTAAGTGAAAGCGTGCCTTATACAACGTACAAAATTGTTTCATTTAGACAATAAGATAGGAAGGACCCAAAAGAGCCTAAAAATGTCGAAAAAAACGATTAGCAATTTTCTTGATGCAGTTTGTCTGAAATTCGTACATCCTTTTAACCACTCTGCACGACAGGATTTTGACACATGACACATCAGCTGAATCGGTGGGGTGACGAGAATTGTCATGAAATTCAAGAATTTTCATCAATTTACAGCATTCAATTATGTTATTAAAAATAAGTCACCGGGACTGTATCATATGATAAGTTTGAGGTTTATATTTCCAAAAACCTCATAAGGTCGATAAAACGGCGTCAATCTATTGTAAAATGTATGTAAAATACATATTATTACACCCTTCCAAAAATTAGGTACTTTAAAAACGCTGGAAATAATGCACATACACAAGACAACCCTTTGATAATAAAATCGGAAATCCAAAATAAAAACAGTGACATTCCATCTGCATTCTTATTTTTGCCATTTTACATTTAAATTCAAAATAAAACACGATACAAATCTCGACAAAAAAATACTAAAAACTGTGTTGCAACATGACATTTCTTAGTGCTGACCGTAAATCTAAGTTTCATCATTACGATTAAAAAGTTGCATTCAACCTAATCGATAATCGAAATGGAGTAAACTTTAAAAAAAAGTTTTGGGACCATTGAGGAATTTACCTATGGAGATTGCATATTATTCTACTATTGATATTATAGTTGTTCAAATATCTATGATATCGATAAGAAAAGAAAGACAACAACATTTTGTCACGTGCTTTTTTGTTATGCTATAATTATTTTCTTATGCGCCAAGATTTGAGGTACAGACGCCTGCACATCAAGCTACTACAATCTGTCAGATTTCTTTGATAGATTTTCGACTTTATTTCTAAAGGATTAGGTTCAAGGTTGATTGGGAAAAATTGACAGTTTCGGGTAGCTTGACCTGCAGGCGTCTGTACATTTTGCTGTCAAACGGTTTCGTGGTAAAAGATTTTGGCTGTGTTCTTGAATGACGATGAATGAAAATGGCGGCCATTTTTGTAGGAGGTCATGCTAATTCTGTAGGTAACTAGTCAGGCACCTCAGCTAGCACAACATGAAAGCCATGCCTCCGCAGTAGAGCCTTGTTTTAGACGGACAGGGACTCCGTACACATCGGGGCCCTAAAATATTGATATAGACTGTAGCGTCTCCCGCGGTGGCTGGCTTGGTTTGAGGAGCGCCTCACTTCCCCCGCTCTAGACGAAGCGGGAGTGTCAGGGTTATGCAATAGAAGGAGCATGGATGGGTTTTAGTCAGTACTAGTCTGACACTCCCCCCCGTTTTGCCCAGAGCGGGGAAAGTTATTTGACGATTTCCCACCCAAAAAAAAACCCCGTTACACGACATCAAGAAAAATCCAGGTTCAAAATGGACTCATTTTGAACCAGGAGTTTTCTTGGTGTCGTGTTTCCATTTCAATTGTGCTCTTCCTCTATAGGCCATTTTTACCCCAAGGCTTCCACTCCAAGAACACTTTGGCCTACGAGCCATGTTTTAGGAAAGAATGAATACGTTTTTCAAATAACCAATCCAACCAAACAATTTTGTTGGACAAATGTAATTTATCTTAGCTGATTTTTTTAATGTGCTTACCAAGATCATAATTGGCGCGTTCTATATTCAACCTTATTTATTTCTATTTGCAATTCACATTCAAATAGTAGGTATAAAACCAAATTATTAATAAAATAGCAAATAAACATTTTAATATAAATTTGAACAGCGCGCGCATTCCTTTTTTGAATTTTTATCTGAAAATAAAATTGGCGCGAATTTAGCCATAGATCAGTTTGTACTGTTTGTTGTTGAATCGGTTTTAGTGGCGTAAAAAATATTATAATCAATATTTATAGTATTTTACACGTATTACAAAAATATTTTTATTTTCATCTATCAATTTCTGATATTCCTTAATTTAATTATTCGAGTTGATTGATTTACAAGAAAATTATCGATTGAAATAATCGTATTTACACATCACAAAATAATAAAAAAAAGAAATGGACGTCAATTTCGAAAGTGAATATAGTAGTGGTTATGAATATTCCGTGTTATTGGTCCTATTATTGCAAATTACGATAAGATCTGGGCATTGTCATGTTATTTATAATATTTGAAATGATATTTGTGTCAGTTGTTATAGAATCTATTCGTGAATATATGATATAATGTGGAATTAAAAATGTAAACAAGCACGATTGGCGCGAAACTTCGGCTTTAGATTTCAAAATGTATCATTACCACTACCAATATAAGTTCAATTACGAATGATTTCTTCACGTAATAAAAGGACACGTTAATCATGCCCAATAATGTGGAGTTTAAATGTCCGAAAACCTATTTTTTTATGATTTTTAGCGTTGACCTACACTGCCATCAAAATGGCGATGATCGTAATTTACGCATTTGGATTTTATAAGACTTAATTAAGAAACTTCCTCAATAATTAAAGAACTTCTAATGACGTTTACATATGAGATTTTTATTCTACTATCTTAATGAATGCACACCCATATTATTTATTAACCAGAAAATAAAATATTTACAAAAATAATGAGGAGGTCATATGACTTAAATGTCCGACCCCTTTCGGGGCCAGTACCGAGCCAGCGGAGGTTTGAATGTCGAGCCCCCGAAGGGGTCCGTACCGAACTATACGGTTAAAGCTCTTAGTTATAAATGCGTCACAAAGGATGTGCATTTTTTTAAAACCATTTTTAAACCAATGCCCGTTTTCACTATCATCAGGATTCACCTAATAAGGAGCGTAAATAAAAGCGCGCTGTTGTATTTACAATATTCGTGTCGTCCCCGCAAGTTGGAAATTCGACATGTACAACAGGTCAAAAGTCTGACACCCCCTTTCACTCTGCCCAGAGTGGGGGAAGTTATTCGATGAATTCCGAAACAAAAAAAAAAACAAGTAATACGCTACTACTGTTTTGATAAGTGCACGATAATCTTGAAAGGCGAGACTGATTGTTTCTGCAGTTGTGGAAGATGAAGAAGATGACGCAAATATAACGAACATTCTGCACTAATTAAGTTTATTATCTTTCAGAAGGATCTCGTTGCTAAATAATAACAGACTTTCGGGACGATCTTAAGGCTAAACCGCGCTTGCCTAGGTTGGTCCCTGGATAAAGTAATTGACAATAATTACAGATTTCTGACAACCAATATAACTACAGGGTATTCTATTAATGATGGCACTCAACTGTATCTTAACCAGATGCTGACTGGAAACCAACCCCGACATTGTTGGGATAAGATGATATGATAATAATCTTTTAGGTAAACTTAAAAGGTACAAATCTGATATGCTTTGAACGCGCTCATGGAGACTTTGATGCCTGCTTTTTTAATTTTCAAAAAGTTATTAAAAAACAAAACTTGTCGTTGCTGCCTTTCATATCGCTTTTAAATGGTGTCTATACTTTTAACTGGTTTACAAGAATTTATCCACAATAATATTGTATTATTTATCAGTAGCTTAATCAGCATATATTCCGTTATCAGATTGATACTATTTATGACCGACATGCAATTTTCATGAGAGCAAAGTGTTGTAATTGTTACTCGTTGCTTATAAATAGAATGGCCCATGACCTAACTAAATACTTGAATTAAGCCGCATCCTCTGACTTGCCTTAGTTTAATAAAAAATGATCGTGTCTTTAGTAACCCGAAAGGATGCGCAAAAAAACGCCAGACGTCTCGGCAATTGGAATTTTTATTATCAAATTTTGTAATAATTTATGGTCCTTTTTAAGCCCCAGTTTAAGTCCCGTTAAAATGATACAAATTTGTATAATGCATAAGTCACACGTTCACTTGATTGATTCTGTCCTTACGGTTCTATAGGGAAGGTCCCATAGGAACTCAATGCTAACACCAAGTTCGCAGACACTCATATAAAAGCGAGAGCAAGTGCTCCAAATATTACACACAATCACCACAGTCAATACAAACATGTACTCCAAGGTACCGTGCTGATATTTTTAATTAATTACGAAAAATACAGCATGAAATGTCATTGTGCTTATTCAGTTGCACAATTAAGCCCATTTTGAAATAAATTTATAGCACATTTAATATAGTTTTTGCCTATTGATACTGAAAGAGGTTTACCATGCTATGACAAAAAGCCGATCAAATGGCATTCTAACTGGTTGCGGGTTGTTTAAAAGAGATCCCCCCCGATCCGTCTAGAGCGGGGAGTTGGTTGATGATTTCCGTAAAAAAAATTAGGAGCTTAAAGACGTTTTGGGTTAAATATGGAAAGGATGGTATGAGACTTGCGGATGCATTTCTTCATTGAGTTGGGAGGTTTTTGCCCTGCAGTGTGATATCCAGTCTTGTATTCATAATAAGGTTTGTGGAAAACTGTGTAAAAATACTGTTCATTTGTTTGTTGCAGGTCATAATCGTGTTATGCGCGGCCAATCTCGCCTCCGCCGGTGAGCTACTGCAGACTGAGCCCGTCGCGTACAGCTCCCAGTCTTTTTCTTCGCGTGTATCACACGCTCCCGTCAACTATGAAGCAGCTCCTGCCTACAGCAGCTACGCCGCTCCTGCCTACACTACCTACGCCGCTGCTCCCGTCGTAGCAAAGTCCTACGCTCCCTCCGTGTCCTACCAGTCTATCTCTGCTCCCGTAGCGTACGCTAAGACATACGCCGCCCCTGCCATCGAGACATACTCTGCTCCAGTGTACACCAAGTCCATCTCCCCCGCCGTGTCTTACTCCTCGATCTCCTCTCACTCTTCTCCTCTGGCGTACGCCAAGACTTATGCCGCACCTGCTTACACAACCACCTACTCTGCTCCTATTGTGGCTAAGACCATCTCTCCTGCGGTTTCCTACTCTTCGTACTCGAGCCACTCGGAGCCTATCGCGTACGCCGCAAGCCCTGTCATCGCCAAGTCCTACGGTGCTCCCGCCATAGCCACATACTCCTCTGTTCCAGTACTGAAGTCAGCTGTGACATACTCCGCGGCACCTGCTATCTCATACGATGGTTCTGAAGCCAAATATGGCTGGTGATAACTTGCTTGTATGGTTTTAGAAAATGTACTATAGTGTAAGGTTTATATTTGAAATGAAACCAAATAAATATTTAAAACATTCACAATTTTGATTTTTTTTAAATCTACTTATCAACAAAATCTGTGATAATAGCGTGATAATAACGGACAATTAGATACTTTCGGACGTCGTTAGTTGCCTTATTTAAAACCTAAAAATAAGGTAGTCACGTAAAATGATTCCCAGAACTTTTAAAACTCCATAAATAATTTCGTTTATTTCGGAACAAAAGCAAAAGAGTGTAATACAACATGTAAACGATGTTAGCCGCAAAAGTACAAACTGTAGCGCAGCTAACAACGCCCATCTCCAGACCAGGGATGTAACGGAGGTAGTTTTATCGGAACCGAAATCGGAATCGGAGTTTTCAAATTTGGTTTATCGGAATCGGAATCGAAATCGGAGGCAGGGTCAGTTTGTTTAAGGACAAATAAAACATGATTTATAGTCAATTCTTTTCATTTTTTTTTATTATATTATAAAAAACAACTGTGAAAAAAAAATGGCATAATTCCAAATAAACAAAAGATAAAATTAATGAATTTAAAGTTTAATTCTTCGAACCTGTTCGGCACAGGCCGTCGCGCACCGCCCGCTTTGTTTCGTTCGACCTCCGATTAACATCCGATACGAAAGTATCGGAACCGAAGTCGGAACCGAAAGTGTAATAATAATCGGAAGTTCCGACTTAACGGAACCGGAATCGAAGCTCCGTTACATCTCTGCTCCAGACACAGAATGGAATGATGTTCCAGACAAAAATTTAAAAAAATATATATTGAAAAACAAAAAATTAAACAATATAATAACAAAAATAAACAAAAGATTAAAAAATTAAATAAAGTACATGACATAATGATTTGGGATGTGTGTGAGTAGGGTGAATGGGTGTATAGGTGAGAGTTAATGAAGAGTGTGAAGTGTGTGAGTGTGTGTGAGGGGGTGATGACAAAGTTTTTCTGTTTCGACATAATTAATAATTTTGTGATTTTAACCAGGGGTCAAGTTTCATCTTGCATTTCCTCTTGGTTAATGGGAAAATGTGCAAGCTTTTATTTAATTTGTTATACATTTTTGAGCTTAGATGTTTGTAATGACGAGTTGCAGCAACAGTTCTACGAGACTCAGTGGTACAGACCCTATTTGAGCGGCGAATGACTCAGGCATACCAAAAAATACATATAGTTTCAATTTAATCTGCTAAATCTATCAACATTGACTTACAGGCAAGGCCTACAGGCGGACTTTATACATAAAATCCGCTGCTGAATAAAGCTAATGTCCTTCATTTTGGCAGTGCTATACCACTTTTTTATATTTTTCGTAAATCTAATATCTATCTTCTTTCATTTTGACATTAATAACGTTGTTGGTGCTTAAACTAGTGCTGTAAAATTTAATGGTTTTGTCAAAGACCTTTGACATATGTGATACTACATATAACTTTTTTTATTATGCTGAATAGCTTATGTTTGGCCGCTACTCGCCTGAGGTGAAGCTATGAAATCGATTCACAAGAAGTACCACTTATTGGAACAGGAAAATTTTACCATGGATTTCGTGAGAAAGAAAATTTAAACAATGTTTATTGTATAGCTTTAATTCACGTTCTTGCTTTGACTGTTGTAAATAAAATCTTATCAATAAATATCAAGAATATGGTGGTCGTTTTTACCAGCCATAGTTAGCTCCCACACCGGTATAGGCAACGTGTGAGACTGCGGGTGCCGCTGAGTATGTCACAGCGGATTGTACGGGAGCGGCGGCATATGTGGCTACCGCGGGGGCAGCAAATGTCTTGGTTACGAGAGGAGCGGAATATGAAGTAACAGCGGGAGCAGAGTACGTGGCTACGGCAGGTGCGGAGTAAGCTGCTACGGTAGGGGCGGAATAAGCGGCTACGGCGGGCGCGGAGTACGAAGCTACGGCAGGAGCAGAGTATGCGGCAACGGCGGGTGCCGAGTAGGTAGTATACGCGGATGCAGGCGCAGCATAGGTCCTGGTTACTACAGGAGCCGCCGCAGCGTAAGTCCTGGCTACTACGGGAGCAGAGTAAGCAGCAGAAACCGCTGGCGCTGATGCTGCATATGTCACTGGAGAAGACTGCCTGGTCACAGAGGAGTAGGACACTGCAGGAGCAGCGGCCTTAGCGAAAACTGGGGCGGAGTAAGCTGTGACGGCAGGAGCAGCGGCGGTGTATGTAGAGTATGCGGGAGCGGCGGCGTATGAAGAATACGCCGGAGCAGCGGCGTATGAGGCGAATGCGGGGGCTGCGGCCGCGTATGTAGTGTACGCAGGTGCGGCAGCCGTATATGTGGCGACGGGAGCCGCTGCCGTGTATGTGGCAACGGGAGCCGCTGACGAGAATGAAACTGAAGAGACGGCGGGTGCTGAGCTGTATGCGACGGGTGCAGCGGCTTGCAGGAGGTTTCCAGCGGAGGCGAAGCTCGCCGCACACAGAAAGATTACGACCTGCAATAAAAATAACAATGTGATTTCAAACGCGACAGGAATCACCAGTATGGCACCAGTGTTTTTGTTTAATATTATGTTTCGATCACCAATTTTTCTGTCAAGTATGGTGATAATGCCAATAATAAGAAGCGGATGCGAGCTAATGCTGATAACTATTACAATATTGTCTTAGCATTTTTTCAATCATACTGTAATCGGCATCCTATCCAACCCGATGCAGCTGAACACCAGCATTACACAATGAGTAACAGTATATCTGTACGCCATCTCTCAACTACAGGGTTAGGGTAATCAGGAGATAAAACACTACCGGATTATATTCCGTGGAAATAATATTTTAAACATTTGACAAAATCACTAGTACCTTAGAGTACATGTTTGAACTGATTGTGGTTGTACGGTGCACTTTACATCTGAGTTTTCGGAGCACTTGCACGCGCTTTTATATGAATGTTTGAGACTGGTTCATAGAATCCTAGCTGGAATAGATTACAGTTTAATTTGTTTATGACGATAATATCGGTCAAGTGCGAATGTGATTCACACATGTTTTTAACTGGAACGGTAAAGTTGTTCACATTTCCAACTGCAGTAGTGGTTTAAGGCATATCGGGTGAATATGCTGTTGGCCGTTAAATTAATTGAAATTATTAGTAGTACCTACACGTACGTACATGTTTCTGATGATTGCTTTACATTGAATTAATTCAACGATTACAGCGAGTATTTCGTTAAGATAATTTATGATAATGCTTTAAGGTGTATAAATATGGCCTGTGGACGGTGAGCAATGGGCAGCTCAGCGTCCGTCCGTCTATTGACGACAGGCCGTGTCGACGGTGCGTTTGTGTTTCACGCGCGCCTCAAAGAGATGTCGGCAAAGCAGAGGGGCTTGCCAGAGCCTCCGCCTGCCGGGGTTAAGGGTTGTTGGAAAGAGATACCGCGGCCCCGGAACGTAAAGGGAAACAGAAGGAACATGGGTGGGTTTTAGTCAGTAAAAGTCTGATACTCCCCCTCCCCGCTCCGCCCAGAGCGGGAGAAGTTATTTGATGATATCCCACCCCAAAAAAAGGTGTTTAAATAGATCGTGAATAAATAAAAATTACAGAAACAGAAAAAATAGAGGGTTCCGTACAAACTTGCGACAAATAAATATAAATAGTCATATCTTTTGACTGCGTAGACTTGGAGAGTCGATTTTTTCACTACTTATAGGGACCGCAAAGTTGAGTATATAGTTTTGACACAATTCAATTTCAACAAAAACCTCCACAGACAGAGAAACACCAAACGGTAAAAAATAAGGGATCCCTTTTCCTTTTTGAGGCACGGAACTCCATAAAGAAAGTGCATAAACAATAACAAATATTTGTGATGCCTGTTAAACTGTAAAGTTGCAAAACTCTCATTATAGTCCGGTCAAATTAGACATACGAAGTTACCTAAATTCCCACCAAGCTGAAAATCGGTAAGATTGTTTGAAATATCATTAAAAACTAAATTTGAAAGTTCCCCATCTTTCCCTTGTAAGGAAAAAATTTATTCAAGGCGATTTTCAGCAAAACGGTAAGTTTTATCATAAAAATATCTCAGACAAAAATTGTAGATCATAAAATTATTTGTTTTACCTTGAATATTTTTTTTTCCTTACAGAGGAAAGATGGGGAACTTTCAAATTTAGTTTTTAATGATATTTCAAACAATCTTACCGATTTTCAGCTTGGTGGGAATTTAGGTAACTTCACTCTTATTTTTTGGTCTAATTTGACCGGACTATTAATGTTTGGTGGTTTGACTTAACTAACTGGTTTGGTAAGTTTGGAAATGATTGTATAAATCTTGTAATTGATCCATTTCATTGATGTTCTTCATAATAGCAGACAGTTTCTATCAAACCATTATTCTTATGGGGGAAACCCTATTTACAGCCAGTTGCAAAGAGAAGTGCATCATACATTCCTAGTATTTTTTTTGCGATTACTAAGTAAAATGCCATTGCATGATTGACAAAATCGGCTTATAATTTACAACAATATTAATGCCTGTATAAATGTCAAGTTTATTTGAATCAGCGTTAATATAAGAAATTATTTTCGTTTTGAGTAGCTTTTATTGTTCTACCTTAAATGTAATAATAGGTAGAACCTCATTAAGGTAATAATAGGTAGAACCTTATTTAGGTAATAATAGGTAGAACCTTATTTACGTAATAATAGGTAAAACCTCATTAAGGTAATAATAGGTAGAACCTTATTTAGGTAATAATAGGTAGAACCTTATTTACGTAATAATAGGTAGAACCTTATTTAGGTAATAATAGGTAGAACCTTATTTACGTAATAATAGGTAGAACCTCATTAAGGTAATAATAGGTAGAACCTTATTTAGGTTATCTTGAAGGCTAGGTGATTTTGTGACACTTTGTCTTGATTAACAAGCAAGGATTCAATAAAACTGCAACATATTTTTATGCTTTTATTTCGCTTTTTATATATACAGTCCTAATAAGTATAGGTACAGTCGCATAATAACCAATAAATAAACATAAATGTATCAACAAACAAGTTTTCACCAGCCGTAGTTGGCTCCCAGACCAGCGTAGGTGACGTGAGAGACGGCGGGCGCAGCCGAGTAGGTCACAGCGGACTTGAGCACGGGGCCAGCGGAGTACGCGACGGCGGGAGCGGCGTAGCTCTTGGTGACGACGGGGGCAGCAGCGTATGTAGCGTAGGCAGGAGCGGCGTAGGTCTTGGCGATGACAGGGCTCGCGGCGTAGGCCACAGGCGCAGAGTGGGTCGAGTAAGAGGAGTAAGACACGGCGGGAGCGACGGCCTTAGCCACGATGGGGGCAGAGTAGGCGGTGTAAGCGGGAGCAGAGTAGGTCTTGGTGACGATGGGGGCGGCCGCGGCGTAAGTCAGGGGAGAAGAGTGAGTAGAGATGGAAGAGTAGGACACAGCGGGAGCGATGGACTTGGCGTACACTGGGGCAGAGTAGGCGGCGACGGCGGGTGCGGCGTAGGTCTTAGCGTACGCTACGGGAGCAGAGATCGACTGGTAGGACACTGAAGGAGCGTAAGACTTGGCTACGACTGGACCGGTGGCGTAGCTGGCGTACGCGGGAGCAGCGGAGTAGGTGGCGTAGGCAGGAGCGGCGTAGGACTTAGCAATGACGGGACCGGCGGCGTAGGTAGCGACGGGCCCGTGAGAGGTGTGTGAGGAGTATGACACCGAGGAAACGGCGGGCGCTGAGCTGTAGGCGACGGGCGCGCTGTACGCTACGGGTGCAGCGGCATGGAGGAGGTTGCCGGCGGAAGCGAGGCTTGCCGCGCACAGGAATACTACGACCTGAAACCACAAAATGTAGAGTAATGATCAAAGGGTCAAGTAGTTTAACAATCGGTGATTAAGATATGACAATTAAGACCTGAAATAAGATCTTTAGAATAATTAAATAAATTGACCCAGTTCTCGAGAAAGACCATGACACGCTGTACTGGGATCAGTTTATCATCACTGACAGGACTATTGTTGCAAATGAGTCTGATATAGTGGTGATAGCCCGATCAGTGCGCCGCGTAATGATAGACGATGCTACCATCCCGAATAATAAGAACCTCGTGAAAGCTGAGAAAGAGAAACAACTAAAATATCGTAACTTGGCACAGGAGGTGGTCGACATGTGGATTGTGGAATGTGAGCTCGGCTTTATTGTGCCGAAAGTAGTTACGGTTAATGGCCTGACGACCATCTATCGAAGCTCTCCTTAAGCGGTTGGATCAAGAGCCTGATTCAAAAGGCAGTACTCGATACGGCATTGTGATGAGGCTTCTGTCTCCCCTAGCGGAGCCGTAACTACCGGTAGCTGGACCCTGACTCCCGAAACCGCCGGACAACTATTTTTATAATAAAAAAATGTAACATGAAAAGTGAATTAAGTATCAAATAATTAATACATATTAAATACAATCACATAGTTTTCGAATTAAAGCACTTAAACAATTTAATAAATAATCCAATAACTTAAATCACTGCAGTACCTTGGTGTACATGTTTGTTTTGTAGGAGGTTACTGATTGTAATATTTTTTTGAGCACTTGCTTTCGCTTTTATATCAGTGTCTGCAAACTGGTATTAGCATTGAATCTCCATGAGATATTGCCTAGAGCTCAGTTTGTTCCGTCAAGACAAAACCGGTCAAGCACGAGTGTGACTCACGGCTCGAGTGTAACAGTACAATTAGTATTTACGCAATTCTAGTAAGAACTTGTATAATGTCAATGCTCATGGCCACAAATTAGAAAATGGAAGGTTTAAGGTGCAAAGACAATAAAAAGGGGTGGTTTTGCCTTTCTTCTGCTATTTATTTTCTGAAAATACCCATAACTTGCTGATGTGTACAGGGTATTTTGAAACTCGTAAATATTAAATAGGAGATCCATTTACAAGAAAGAATTCTTCCTGATTTTGAGAGTGAACAAAAAAACCGCCCAAGTGCGAGTCCGAATCGCGTACCGATGGTTTCGTACAAACTTGTGACATAAACGGCCATATATTTTGACTTCGTAGACTACTATTATACTATAGAATTAATTATTTCACAGCTCTAAGGGAACACACACGCGAGCATATGGTATGGACAGACAGATAGACGTACAAAAAATTGATCCTATTGATAGTATCCTAGTGATATGGAGTGCTGCAAAACTAATACATTTTTTCGTAAAAAAAGAGATCTCTTGACAAATAGACTGACTTTTTATGTACTGACATTCTAACTGTATAACTTAACAACTGAGTGACTTAATTAACACAAGTTTTAGCTGTTTCCACAACTGCAAAAGAGCAAGGCTAGGAAGCTGCTTGGAACACAAATCGCTTTACATCGTCCAATTCTAGGAAAAGAATTGGACAAAAATGGCTGGATATTGATTTGGAAGGAGGCAAGGCTGTGAGAAGAGTCCTACATTCAGTCAGTACCAGCATCTTTAATGTCCCAAGTGTGCACACTTTTGGCTTATAGCATTATTGCGATATAAAATGTAATGCAGTGCCAATAAGGTACAAAGTGTCAAATAACTTACCAACTAGCACTTTACTGTAATTAAAGAAGGATACTTATAATTAAAGACGGCTTTAAGTATTTAAGTATCCAAATGACGACTTGAATATGACTTGAATTAACGTTCCTGACTACTGAGTGAGAAACGTTAATTCTATTCAAATATAATTCACTTACACCCGTATCTATAGTCAAACTAAGTATTTATTAAGATTTTAAACAAATTTAAACAAAGTAAAGTTATTTTGTATAACTTCTGAAAGTTTTAACTTTAAGCTAACCTATAACAGAATAAACCTATGTCTCAATAATCACTTTTGCTCAAGTTATCACTTTGACTTCTTTTTAGTTAAGGGTGTCAGTCTTTAAAACTTTTTCACTAGGTTCATGCTAACCTCAACTACCTCGTTGGTACAGTGACCGTAAGCGTGATTCCTGAGCACGCGGTTCTATTTTCGATTCCATGGTCCCGACCAATATGTTTTTTAGTTTTTTTATCAGGCATTTCTCAGTAGCAGCAACATAATCTGGCTTGGTGCCCAGTTAATGGATAACTTTCGATATGTGAGTATACTATTAGGTAAACTAATCTTTTGTGATAATAAATAAATAAAAAAGCTTTTATTATTCCTTACAAACTATTTATAGGAACGAGAAAAAAAGAAATAACTTTTAAACAGTAAAAAGGTTAATATGTTGTTAATGTAAAATATAGAATTAAATTAAAAGACTTATTACTATGTTAGTTAGTTAGTATTGTGTGTTGGTATCTTCTCTTGTATTTTCCTTATGTTCTATGTAAGGACCGCCTGCGGCGGTAAAAGCCTCTTCCAAATGCTTCCATCCATCACGTAGTCTAGCTGTTCTGGCCCAAAGTTTACCAGCTATCTTGACTATGTTGTCATTCCATCTTTTAAAAGGTCTGCCTCTTTTCCTTTTTAAATTTCTAGGCGTCCAGTTTGTTACAATGTGGGCCCATCGTTCTGGTTCTAGCCTCTGAATGTGGCCCGCCCATCGCCACTTGAGTCCGAGTATCTGTTTGATCACATCCTTTGACTTTGTTGCTCTCCTGATCAACTTGGTTTCCAATCGGTCTCTAAGCTTGATGTTCATGAAACTTCGTTCTATTGCCCGTTGACATGTCCTAATTTTATATTGCTGTTTTTTCGTTAGTGACCATGTTTGGCACGCATAAGTAAGGCACGGCATCAAGCAGCTATTCGAAGCTTTAGCTTTCAGGCTAGGTGGGAATGAACTTTTAAAAATTTCTTTCAAGGCCCAGTACTTGTTTCACGTGTTTCTTATCCTTGTATTCACTTCCTTTTCACTACAGTCTTTAAACGATAAGATATGTCCAAGGTATGTGTAGTCTTCCACATATTGTAATGGCAGTGAGTTGACCGTGATAGGAACTTGTTCTTTATTGGTCATTAGTTTGGTCTTATCTTGGTTGACCTCAAGCCTAATCATTTTACTATATTTGAAGAGATTCTCTAACAAAATTTGTAGTTCTACTGGTTCTTCCGACAATACTACAATGTCGTCCGCGAATCTAAGGTGTGATAAATATTTGCCTTCTATTTTAATTCCCTTATATCTCCAATCCAATCTTCTGAAGACATTTTCCAAAACTACTATGAAAAGCTTGGGAGAGAGCGGATCGCCTTGTGTTGACCCCTCGTCCAATCTTAAACGATGGACCTGCCGTTTCTATTTTCACTCGTGCTGTACTTTGCTTCTATATTTCTTTAATAAGGTCTATATAATCAGAGTTGACCCTTGCTCTCTTAGTGATTGCCATATAGAGTGGTGCGATATAGAGTTTTTTTTATATTAATTTGGGGTCTCCTTTCTTGTACAGAATCTTTTGTGAATAACAGGCATGATGTTTCAGGCGTTGTGTAGGTTTTGGTCAAAGATAATTATATTTCTTATACAATTTCTTTTTTAATGCAAGATGAGAGAGCATTTACATTCCATTGAGTGAAACTACCAACAAGCATCCCTTTTTATTTAATAATGTGGCCCCACATTATGATTTTCTCCAAAAAAATAAAAAAAGGCAAAGTAAGGAATGTGTTTGGTTCCATACAAGTCTGATACTCGAGTTAGAAAACAAATTAGTTTGAAGATTGGAAACAAGCCATTAGCCTCAGTAGATTGCGTTAAATATTTCGGATTATGGCTCGATAGGAGTCTCCTATGTAAAAGACATATTAATGAAACATGACAAAAAGCTTAATTTTTTTTAAATATAATTTAAATACTGGCGGGATCTACCTGGGGAACTCATACCAAACACTTACGCACACTGTACATCTCACTGATAAGAAGTAGATTTGATTATGGTAGTCATCTTTACGGGAGTTGTGCTAAAATCCATCTCATCTCATCTATAACTTAGAAAAAATTCAAAACCGAGCACTAAGAATAGTCGGAGGTTGTATCAAAACATCGCCAATATATACTATGGAAAGTGAATTATGTATACAACCATTGTTTGTGAGAAGATTAGACTTATCCTATAAATACTGTGCAAAGGCGATGTCATTTACAAATAATCCAACTATTAGTCTTATACGTGAGCTAATGTTAAATATTACATATTGGCGAAGAAAAAAAAACCCTTGCTTTTATCCGCCTGTACTGATATTGAAACCATTGATATACACTCATCTTATCCATTAGAAATGTTTCGTTTAAATATTTGGATATCATATATAAATATACACGATGTTATTAATTATAATTTAGAGTGTATTCAGAAATCAAAACGTGACTATGAAATACATTTGCTGAAACTAGATGTACTTGAAGAGATAAACTCTAAATACAATGGATGGCACAAATTTTATACTAATGGTTCTAAAAGTTCTAATGGCAATGGAGCAGCATATTTTGGTATGAATGGAGACTGCTCGACTATGAACAAAACTTCTGCATCTGTCTCAATAATGATGCTGGAATTAGTTGCGATCTCACAGACTTTGAATTGCATCAGCAGTGGTTTAAACTGCAATAATTTCGTTATCCTTACTGATAGTAAAAGCGCTTTGCAGCAAATGCTGAGCCAAATGGCTCGATGCGGCTCTGGAGTCAGAGGTGTATCGATAGCTTATACTGTTATTAAGCAAGTTCAAGAAATTAGGTACCTATTCTAAAAATGTGAGATTGCAATGGATTCCATCGCACATTTATATTAGAGGAAATGAGGAGGCCGACCGATTAGCCAAACTAGCAATTACTGAAGGTCTAAATATTAATATTGTACCAAACTATTCAGAAACACTACAAAATTTTAAAAATATGTGCAATAGACATTGGAAAGAATATTTTGATGAGACCTCTAAAACAAAAGGTATCTGTTATAAGATCATGCAGTCAGAGCCTCCTCATATACCATGGTTCTGTAATCATAATATAAAAAGAATTCATGTCATAATAGCACATAGGTTACGTACTGGGCACATTCCGTCAGGAAGGTTTCAATATCTCATGCGACGAGCAACCTCTCCAAATTGCGAAATATGTGGTGCTATAGATGATGTTCAACACTTGTTGATGGAATGTGTCAAGAACCAAACCAAAAGAAAAGTGGTTTTAGAGCAGCTGGGAATAAACCGCTTGGATGTCGGTATTATTCAAAGTATCTTGGCTGAACCGGCATCTGAGCGGGCCTTTATGTTATATGAGCTCGCTTTATATAATAATTTAGAATATGCTATATAGTAATTTGTTTGTTAATTTAAGGTTACGCCTAATGGACTGACATTTATAAAAGTCCTTAATAAATAAAGAGAAAAAAAAAAGTCTGATACTCCTGCTCCGCCCAATGCGGGAGGAGTCACGTTTAGCGGCGTAGTGGCTGAACGATCGATTGCTACGCTCCGTGTCGCGGGTTTGTATGACCTGCAGGTAGTTGTTTCAGGTCTGGCTGTTTGTGTATATTTAAATGTTTGTAAACGCACCCATATACATCATGGGTGCGTTTCAAGTTTCGAGAAATTCCTAGTGTGGGGCTGTGTTTAAAAAATTGAAGACTTCCCGAACAAAAAAAAGCTTAGTAGGTACGTAAAAACCCAAATCAGGATTTCTTGTTCAAAATAAATCGAATAAATTCTGTAAAATATTGGCTAAAAATAGAAATGAATTCGACTGTCAGTAAGCCTATAATCAATGCTGGCATTGACGATAGGCTTATGTACTTGCTTGTGACTTTGTAATACCTACACAGAAACTAGTAAGTTTAAGAACTTCCGCTGCGTTAGTACCTGAGATATTTAGTTAAATGTTGTACTAACAGATTCGTGGAACTCGTTCTGAAGACATCTTGCGAAATTGTTTGCAGATTTGTATTTGCGGCTATGTGATTGCGGCTAAATAATAACTGCGGTCTTTAGGTTAAGCACGGCTTGCCTTGTTTGGTCTATGGATGGGTGACCACCCGATACATTCCAAAGTTTCCGTCCTGCCTTGGAAAGAACAGTAAGCATTTGGTGTGGTTGACATTAAGTAGATATTAGACAGTCGATACAGATAGTCGGTGTCCGAAAGTTTGACAACCAGTCTTACGGATTCGGTTTCGTAAAACCTAGTACTAATTGGCAGTCGCTCCATCCTATCCTACTTCCTACTTAATATTATAAATGCAAATGTTTGTGTGGATGTACAGATGGATGTATGGATGTTTACGATGTTATACGTTGTTGCTCAAAAGCTCAAAAGTGCTTATTATAGTTTATCTAATTGAAGTATATGCTTGAAGTTTCAGTTCTAGCCTAAGCCCCAGACGTTGATAAAACTTTTTTATTAGTTTCAATGTTGCGCCGATTCACTTTTTAACCCACTTAAACATAGAGGAGGTTTTCAATTCGAATGTTTTTTTTACGTTACTAATGTCAGTGCTATGTAGATATTCTGAGAAAGCAATGTATAAGGAAGTATAAGTAAAGTACACAATAGTTGTTATCCCTTCATACGCTTCGGCATTGCAATCGTGGCGTAATTGAATTGCCAAGGGACTTGTTATAAAACAATATAATACTATCTGTGATATTAGTTACTGTTTATTGGCCGATTTCGGGTTTCTGTAAACCAGTAATTGGCCCATAGGGTGAGACTTACCCCAATTCCCCAATGCCCCCCCTTCCCTTTCGTTTTAGAATAGAGAATAACAATGGGTGTTCTCTATTCTAAAACGACTGGACGAACAGTATAACTATATACTGCTGGGAAATGTCCCAGCAGTACCATCACTATAGTTTAATTATTGTTAGTTATACTGTTCGTCCAACTTAGTCAAGCAAATTGATGAAATTGGAAGACCAAAACTTATTTTTTAACAACCAATAAAAGGCTAATCAGCCAATATAATTTGACGAAAGGTTTTGTCTAGTCAGACTGCGTCACATCAGTCAGTAAGCTCAGCAAAACATAGAGTTGTTTTTTTTTGTACTAAATAGATTTGGTCACTGGAGTACAAACTTTAACTTTATCGTTTTTAAACAATTTTTATAAAATCATTTTAGGTATATAGTTTAATGGCCTACTTAATAGAGTACTTAATAAAATACGGAAATATTCTTTTGTTTTTATTTTTCGTTTCATGTTACGAACATACAAACATTTATATACAGTCGACTATTTAACAACAATAAATATTAACTAGCATGTGTTTACCAGCCGTAGTTGGCTCCAAGACCGGAGTATGTGACATGAGAGACGGCGGGCGCAGCCGAGTAGGTCACAGCGGACTTGAGCACGGGGCCAGCGGAGTACGCGACGGCGGGGGCGGCGTAGCTCTTGGTAACGACGGGGGCAGCGGCGTATGTGGTGTAAGCAGGAGCAGCAGCGTAGGTCTTAGTGACAACGGGAGCAGCAGCGGCGTAGGTCAGAGGAGCGGAGTGGGTCGAGTACGAAGAGTAGGACACAGCGGGTCCCACGGACTTGGCGTACACTGGGGCAGCAGAGTATACGGCGGGCGCAGCTGAGATGGTCTTGGTAACAACGGGGGCAGAGGCGTAGGTGTGGACGGCGGGGGCAGCGGCGTAAGTGTGGACGGCAGGGGCGGCGGCGTAAGTGTGGACGGCAGGGGAAGCGTACGCTACGGGAGCAGAGTGGCTGGAGATAGTCTGGTAGGAGACAGCTGGGGAATAAGACTTGGTAACTACGGGAGCGGCAGCGTAGGTGGTGACGGCGGGTGCAGCGTAGGTCTTAGCGTAAGCGACGGGCGCGGAGTGAGTAGAGATGGACTGGTAGGAAACTGAAGGCGCGTACGACTTGGCTACGACTGGAGCGGCAGCGTAGCTGGTGTACGCGGGAGCAGCGGAGTAAGTGGCGTATGCAGGAGCGGCGTAGGTCTTGGCTACGACGGGACTGGTGGCGTAGGTGGCGACGGGACCGTGAGACGTGTGCGAGGAGTATGACACGGAGGAGACCGCGGGCGCCGAGCTGTAGGCGACGGGTGTAGCGGCATGGAGGAGGTTACCGGCGGAGGCGATGCTCGCCGCGCACAGGAATACTACGACCTGGATAAAAACACAAATTTAAACATTGAAAACTTTCTCACATAAGCTTGATCTTCGATTTACAGATCGTGAACACAATTTTACACTATAATGAAATCACATATTTGAAACAGTTACAACAAAAGATCACAGTTGAACCTTAGGGCATCCGACCCGTCAGCTAATTTAACCAAAAATCTATTTTAAATCGAAATTCAATATTAAAATTCACTGCGTACCTTGGAGTACATGTTTGTATGGAGTGTTGTTGTTGTGTGTAATTTTTGGAGCACTTGCTTTCGCTTTTATATCTCGTCTCCAAACTGGTATTGGTATTGAATCCCGTAGTGGATCAGCCGCGGGCACTTTCGGTTTCAATGTCAAGGTGAGTACTCCACCCGGCAGAGTAAAGTTGTGTAATATGCCGGAGGCATTCGATTTTAAGTAGCATCGAATGTACTCCACATCTGTTAATAAGGAAGTTTTACTTGGAATTCGGTTTTGGTGTATATAAAATCAATGGCTTGAATAAACCATAAAACTGTTAAAATAAAATTTATTACGAATGATGTTATTTGTGGGAGGATATCCGCAAACAGGATGATGTTTGTTAGAACTGTTAGATGATAAGAGCTGTATATCTATGTGACTTTATTTATTTGAAGAACATGATAAGAAGATGCTTTGGGATGGAATGATGGAATGGGAAATCATCAAATAAATTCCACATCAATAAGCTCTGCGCGGAACGGGCAGAGCAGAGACTTTTACTTACTAAAACCTACGATGTTCCTGCTTTTGCTCTTTATGTTCCGGGGCGCGGTATCTCTTTCAAACAACCCAGATCCCCGGGAAGCAGTGACCCTGGCAGGCCCCTTTGTTTTGCTGTCTTCTCTTAAAGGCGCGGTCGACATGGGCTGTCGTCATGAGACGGATGGACGGTGAGGTGCCCATTATTTACCGCTTATACAAATTAATGTATCTTTATCTTTCCGTTCACAGTCCATCTACTAAACATCTTTTCATTGTGTGTGATACAAATCACTTAACAGTGTAAAGAGTGGGGTTAATAAATATAATAGGTAAATAATAGAGGTTTACATTTTCAAACATTTATTTTCCATTTGCAAATCATTTTTACTGATTCAGAGCATAACACTTGATGAATTACCAGCCGAGCTTGTTACCATAGCCGCCGTTTCCGTAGCCACCGTATCCGTAACCACCGCTACCGTAGCCGCCGTTGCCGTAGCCGCCGTTACCGTAACCACCGTAGCTGCCGGATCCACCGTAACCGCCGTACGCACCAGTGGAGTAGCTGGGAGAGTGCTCTTTGTAGACAGAAACAGAGGACACAGCATTACCAAGACCGCTGTAACCATGGCCAAGTCCGTTGTAACCGTTGGAGCCATATCCGAGGCTGTTGTAGCCATGACCGCCATAGCCGCCAAGAGCGCCGGAATAGCCTCCAAGGGAACCGGAGTAGCCGCCGAGAGCGCCGGAGTAGCCGCCGAGAGAGCCGGAGTAGCCTCCGAGAGCGCCGGAGTACCCTCCATGAGCGCCAGAATAACCTCCAAGGGCGCCAGAGTATCCACCATGAGCGTAGTCAGCTCCTGCAGCGGGGACAACTTTGGTCACGGAAGTATATGAGGTGGCTGGGCCGCCGTATCCGTAACCGCCGCCGTAACCGCTGGCGTACCCGCCACCATAGCCACCGCCGTAACCACCGTATCCGCCATAACCGCCGTGGCCAGAGTACCCACTGTTCAAGCCACCGCTGTACAGGTTGCCTGCTCGGGCCAAACCGAAGAGGGAGATTGCGACAGCGAGAATCTGCAATAGTGCAGGAAATGATTGTAATATTGTAATTGAAACAAAGGAAAAATAATAAATGGATACGTAGTTTATACTAAAATGTATTTGGCAAGGATTTTATGAAAAATGTAAAAAAATGGTAAAATATATACAGGGATGAAATTGGAATGACTAAACCATCTACGGAATATTTGTGACGAGCTTAAAAAACGTTAGTGTCACTAAAAGAAACCAAAGACAATACAAAGAAACGATTGTTTTGAAATTAATTCACTCATTTGAGCAATGTAATTAAGATTTAAACACTGTAAAATATTCAATTAGTTACCTTAGTGAACATGTTGCTGGTATCTTCAACAGTGATGAGTTGAATGTGTTAGAAGCTATTGTTTCACTCTTTTATATTAAAAATGTAGGAAATAAGTACTCTTTTTCAAGGTTTCTGTAGATTTTGAGAAAACCGGAGCGTAACGAAATTAATTAGGCTTACGTTTAAATGCAATATCAACTAATGTATCCACCGAAATATGACAGGCAATAGCACACCTTATTGTCTTGACTGAAAGAAGGTTATTGTCTGAATGGTAGCGAGATATAATCTCTAATTTATAGAGTTATCTTGAGAATTGTTGTACAAGGGTTGGTATTAGAGTAAACTACAAAACGCGTAGTAATTGATTAGTTAATTATTCATTATGTTTATGCTTTTGATATTGTGATAATTGCTTTGTTTCTTATATGGTCTTCACGATCTTGATACGTACATAGAAAATTTGGAAGTTGTGTTTTTTTGGGTCATTTTAAACTATATGAGCGCAGTTATAATGTTAAATCCCAATCCACGGCTGGACATAAACCTCACCCAAGCATCGTCACAATTAATTCTTTGGGACAACGACTTGCTAAATTCTCTATTGTATGGAGATGTCGGCTGCGCTCGCGCTGGTTGCGCCCTTGACACAACAAAAGATAGTCGATTGACTGAGCGCAGTTGCTCATAAGTTTAATTGTAATACGATCATGTACCCCGGGCGTTAATTTGAAACAATGTTGTAGAAGCAAATGTCAGATAAAGTCTGGTGTTAAATGTGACAGAGAGGACGCTAAGCAAAGCTGATTTTCTTTCGTAAAACTTGGGAAGCTATGTTTGATTGCTAAGTAACTAATTCGATATAAAATGTGTGTGAAACAAAACCACTTCCTATGAGTACCTACCATAAAAGCTGCCATAGTCATTGTCAGTTTGCTTTTGTTTGTATCTTGTTTCTTTCAGTTTCTTATTTTTGGATCAGGCTGACCATGGTTGCAATAAGTAGACAACCAACTATGGTGTGCTATTCTGGTTACTTCAGAGTCTTCGGTCTTCTTTTGCTCTTCGTCTTAGTATTATGTTGTAATTCTGTCATCATTATTTGTGTTAGAAGTGTTTGGATTTAAATCACTGATTGTTCCAATACTGAGTTCAATAAATGGACAGACTAGGTACCATTAGTAGCCTACAGTTATTTTCTTTGGAGTCTGTAAATTGATAATATCATTATCATTTATTACACCGGTACTTTGTAATAAACCATCATATACTTAATTAAGATGTTTATTAAAACTAACATGTTTAGATTTCAAATCAAAAAAATCTTGTTTATATGGCAATTTACATATTTTGATATTTATGTCTAAGAAGAGTTTAATAGTTGACTAAGAGGAAGGATGCACTGATGACTTGATCGCAAGATTATGTGTACAGATGCAGTGCTTGCTACCCCAGTGTTCATTTTAATTTGCTCCATAGTGCCATACGATTTTAATGGCTCGTGTCAAAGTTGTAATAAATCGTTTAAATGCGGAGATAAAGACCTTTTGGCCTTGTACAAGAGCAATTTGGTAATTTTTTTTTGTTCGTTATTTTCCGACTCATGTCCTATTCTATTTGTGGTCACCACAACAATTTTTATTATAACTACCCCGAGATCACTGATCATCTCACTCATATTTAAGAGACATTTATCCGAGGACTTTTTCTCAGTTATAAAACCGTACAAACTTGCGACGTAAACGGCCATATATTTTGATTTTTAGGGTTCCGTAGTCAACTAGGAACCCTTATAGTTTCGCCATGTCTGTCTGTCCGTCCGTCCGTCCGTCCGTCCTCGCTTAATCTCTGTGACCGTTAGCACTAGAAAGCTGAAATTTGGTACCAATATGTATATCAATCACGCCGACAAAGTGGTAAAATAAAAATTTGAAAAAAATGTTTTATTAGGGTAGCCACCCTATATGTAAAGTAGGTAGTGATTTTTTTTTAATTTCAACCCTAACGTGTGATATATTGTTAGAAAGGTATTTAAAAATGAATAGGGGTTTACTACGATCATTTTTTGATGATGTCATTAATTTCGGAAATAATCACTCCAAAAGTAAAAAACAAAGTGTCCCCCCCCCTCTAACTTTTGAACCTTAAGTTTAGAAAATATGAAAAAAATCTGAAAAGTAGAACTTTATAAGGACTTTCTATGAAAATTATTTTGAACTTGATTGACACAACAGTTTTTGTACAAAAAAGATAAAAAGTTGTACAAAATAATTTCTGAACTAAGTTTGTAGTATAATCGTATATGCAAGCATTTTTTGTAACTTTGTTTACATATTTTACTATCCTGAACGTATCTTTTTTCAAACAAAAAAAGAATTATTGAAATCGGTTCTCACAATTTGAATCTCAGATCTCGAAATTGCACGTCTTTGTATTAATTAGTAACCCAATTCCCCGAGAGATGGCGCTGTAGGTACTTATTACATTGGATCGGGTATTACCGAATTTTTCGGTTGGCCTCATAACTGGGAACACTTATTGTGACGGACGGGAAACTACGGAACCCTACACTGAGCGTGGCCCGACACGCTCTTGTCCGGTTTTTTCATAGCTCTAAAAGACTACAGACATCTGTTGAGTATAAGTCGATTAAGTATTATATCGTTTTAGTTTCAAACCGATATCGTCCAGCGTTCCCGAGATAAAGGGTCTTCAGCCAGACAGACTGACGGACAACAAAATGATCCTACGATGGTTGCGTATTATTCTTTGGAGATACGGAACCCAAATTAAACAATGTCTCACTTAGGCAGGTACAAGTTTATTTATACATACAACAGCAACATAAAATCTGCTATAAATTAAAACAGCCATACAGAGAGAAATACAATTTAAATATTTACAATCTTATTCAGCGCAAAAAGTTTTGCTATATACAAAATATACAACCTTTTTCATGCCATTTACCATACGTATTTGGAACCGTAGGCATGGGAGTCACCATAGCCATAACCGGACCCATATCCATAGCCGTCGCTGTATCCACCATGACCAGCGTATCCGATTCCACTGTATCCGTGACTGCCATAACCTTGGCTATAAGACACGGCGACAGGAGCAGCGTAAGAAGCAACTGGAGCGTACGACACAGCTGGTGCGACGTAAGATTTAACAATAGTTGGGGCGACATACGACTTCACAATAGGCGAAGAATGAACTTGGTAACGGGAAACAGTAGAAATAGCTGGAGCGTATGAAATAGGAACGACAGCTTTAGTCACAATGGGAGCTGCGACGACAGTCTTGACGATGGGAGCGGTGTACGCTGGGGCAACGTAGCCGGAGTAGCCATGCCCGTAACCGATGCCTGATGCATAGCCGAGACCGGCTCCATAGCCGGACGAGTATCCGGAGGAGTATCCCAGACCACTACCAGCCCAGCCACCGGCGCGGGCCAAACCGATGTAGCAGAGGACAGCGGTGAACTGAAACAATAAAAATATAATAAGACAGAGGTATAAGAAGAACGTATAAGTCGCCATGTTCAGGTCACACTTCATCATTCTCCTGTACTTATCCCAATTTATTTGTGGTTAACGTATCTCATCAGACATCTTCTTTCTCGTTACATCGTCCATCCATCGTTTACATGGTTTTATTACTTAAAATATGCAAATCTAACACTATAGTATGCACTCTTTATTTGTGTAGATATCTTTGGTAAGATTGAATAATATCAAAGTTATGATATTGGATTCATATCAAGCAATTTGTCGGCACAGTTGGTGCAGTGGCTGAGTGGTTGACTGCTGCGCTTCGTGTCGCGGGTGTGATCCCCGCACGAAATTATTATTTGTATGACCTACTGATAGTTGTTCCGGGTCTAGTTGTTTGTGTATGTACATAAGTCTATATGTACGCACCCACGAAACAGGAGAAATTCCTAGTGCAGAGCAAAGTTTAAAAAAGGGATGTTGAACGAAATGAATTAAAACCTGTAAACTTTTAGAAATGATCCTTTGTTAAATCTTAAAATATATAATAGCAGCCTGATAAAACCCACCATGAAAAAAATACACAGCTATAAATTATCCAACTGATTTCTCACATCTATGTCCTTGCATCTCTATGAACCCTTTAATAGACATAGCGTGTTGCCTCGCAATTTTGCCACTACTTGAAAAGTAGGCCCAAATCTCGGTTTATCTGCCGTCACCGGTCGTTAGGGTACTCACGAGGTCAGTACCTTGACAATTGCGAAACGAGACGTAAACAGGTGACTATCACAAGACAATCCACATTACTCTTCCACCTACGTCCATTTATCACAGTTTTTATCACTAAAGCAATTAATTTGTTTAATGGTGTGATCGTTTTTAGGGTCCCGTACCCTAAGGGTAAAACGGGACCCTATTACTAAGACTCCGCTCTCTGTCCGTCTGCCACCAGGCTGTATCTCATGATCCATGATAGTAAGACAGTTGACATTTTCACAGATGATGTATTTCTATTTTATAGAAAACTAGCTTCAGCTCGCGACTTCGTCCGCGTAACACAGTTACTTTGGGGTAACGCTAATGAACGCGAAAAAAAACAAAACTTTCTCTCCCCTTTTCTTTCCCTTTTTTCACTTTTTTTAGCTTATGTCTGTGTCCAGGGTCCCAACTATCTCTGTTCTAAAATTCATTAAAATCGGGTTGGCTATTTAGGCGTGAAGACGTAACAAATAAACAAACAAATTCTCTTTCGTTTTTATAATATTAGTAAAGTAAAGTAATGATGGTACGGAACCCTTCTCCGTCTCGTACTTGCCTGGTTTTTTCTTTAATGGGATCACGGAAATCTGTGTTTGTTTGAATCGTATGTACGAGTAAGTCTCGATGAATGTAAGGCTTTAAGTGACCGCTCCCGTCCAACGTATAACCTGATTACAAATAATTGTTATATCGGATTAATCACCTTCCGGCTATTTTTTTTATATAAATTATCACTGACTAGCTGGCGCCCGCGGCTTCGCCCTAGTGATATCAAAAAAAAGTATCCTATGTTTTATTCCAGACCATAATCTACCTCTGTGCCAAATTTCATCAAGATTCTTTCAGCCGTTTTGACGTGAAAGAGCAACTAAAATCCATACATTCGCATTTATAATATTAGTAAGATAAGAAGTAAGATTGGTAAGGAAAGATGCTGCTTTATTTTGACTATAGCATTCGTTGAATCAATTAACACTTAAGCTTCATTTCAATAATTTTGAATGTGATGAAGCAATAACCAGATGGATTTAAATAACAAACAACAGTGACGGATTGATTTGTTAAGCAAGGACTCATTTTAATCTTGGGGCTTGTGCAAGATGTCTAGAAATTGACACTTGTGAGTTTAAATCTAGATAAACATGGCAACTTGACTTGTGTAGGTAGGTACGACTAATAGTCTACATTTGATTTCTATTGCTATTTGTGAAAACCTACATTAATATTATAAAGAGGAAAGATTTGATTGTTTGCTTGTATAGAATAGGCTCCGAAACTACGGGCCGGATTTAAAAAATTCTTTTAACACTAGAAGTGGAAATTATGCCTGATGAACAAAAGCTATATAACATGACGCTTCTACCTATGGGAGTGGGGCAGTGACCAAAGACGCGGGTGAAACCGCGCAGGACAGCTAGTAGTAATAAATAATAATAGTTCATTTATTTTTTTATATGTTAGAAAAACAAATAAATGAACTGAATAACAGCTAGGTTGATACGTGGATGGGTGACCCATTACATACTGCGTTTCCTCCGTGCTGGGCTAAGCGCGTTAAGTTGTTGGTCTCGGCTGTCATTTGTAGATCTTTGACAGTCGTTACAGATAGACAGTGGCCTCAAAGTCTGACAGCCATTTACCTCTAACCGGAGCCCATATTCCCTAATATGGGATCCGGTTAGTCAGGAAGCTGACCCCAACATAGTTGGGAAAAGACTAGGTAGATGATGATTTATTAAATTGAAAATAGTTAAATCTATAAACTGCAGATATGCCATCGGAATTAACACAAGAAGAAGGTAGCAGTAAAAGTTTGTCTGACCAGTTTTTGCAGATGCGAAATTATCATATAACTTCCCCCGCTCTGGGCGAATAGTTTTGTACTGACTAAACCAACCCGTGTTCCTTCTTTTGCTTTTTATGTTCCAGGGCCGCGGTATCTCCTTGGAACAACCCGCAGCCCCGGTAGCCGGTAGCCTTGGCAGGCCCCTCTGCTATACAAGTACCAGTTCGAGTAAAAGATCTAGATGATGATAAAGAATGGAGAGAAGAAACGCCAGGAGCAGATAGCGGTGGAAATGCATCGGTGAAACCTCTGTTTAACAAAGCACGTCCTTATGTAGATGACCAAATAGCAGTTGCACTTTGAAGAGCAGTACAACAGTTTAAATATAATTGCACAACAGATTTATATGGAAATAATTGACTCCCGGTAATTTTGAAACGCAGTGCTCAAACAAGAAAAGGTCAAACATTAATATTATAAAGAGGAAAGATTTGATTGTTTGCTTGTATAGAATAGGCTCCGAAACTACGGGCCGGATTTAAAAAAATCTTTTAACACTAGAAGTGGAAATTATGCCTGATGAACAAAAGCTATATAACATGACGCTTCTACCTATGGGAGTGGGGCAGTGACCAAAGACGCGGGTGAAACCGCGCAGGACAGCTAGTAGTAATAAATAATAATAGTTCATTTATTTTTTTATATGTTAGAAAAACAAATAAATGAATGCATCGGTGAAACCTCTGTTTAACAAAGCACGTCCTTATGTAGATGACCAAATAGCAGTTGCACTTTGAAGAGCAGTACAACAGTTTAAATATAATTGCACAACAGATTTATATGGAAATAATTGACTCCCGGTAATTTTGAAACGCAGTGCTCAAACAAGAAAAGGTCAGGTCGGTAACATCAAGTGATTGCAGGACATGTATGTACATTGCAGGACACATTACGGGGAATATCTTACTTATTAATTCGCATTAGACATTATGATTAACGACTGAGTTGATTGCACGTGTGGTAAATTGTATGAAAGCTGTCTCCTCTAAAACCAGTACTGATTGATTCGCTTAAAGGCCAAAGTTACTTAATAAGAACTGGGTTGGGTAACTCTTTGAACGGATTCAGAATAATAGCAAATAGGCTGATCTGGTTCCGCTTTGAAAACCAGTGAAGTGTGACTAGCGAATCTATTGACAGTTGAACTTGTTAAACACATTGGCCCCATGTGTAAATATTAGTTAGTAGGAATACTGATCTAAACGGGTTTATATATTAAGACTGTTTCTAGAAGTTTCTCTAGTTGGTAAACACAATTAATATCTGTCCGAGATTAAAAGTTAGACGTGCAGATCAAAAGTTTACTCATTATTTTGATAAATTACACAAATAAATGGAACGAAAGGAACCCAAAATGCAATGTTCACAATAATAAAAGCAATACTGGAATTTGATTTGGCAAACGGGGTTGTCGACATGTAGTACGAAGAATCTGCAATAATTTGGACTAGCAAAGAGCCTTTTTTTTGTTGTCGATGTGGAAATCCTCATGGATGTCCCTTGACGTGAGGCTCTTGGCAATTAAGCCATTGGCAGATACGACTATCGGCACAATGATCGCTGAGTCCACATCCCACATGTCGACAACCTCGCGAGCCAAGTCAATATACTTGATTTGTTTATCTTTCTCGGCTTTCACGAGGTTTTTATCATGCGGGACTGTTATGTCAACAATCATTGCGCGCCGCTCTGATCGATCCACCACCACTATATCAGGCCTGTTGGGAATAATAGTCCTGTCAGTGATGATGGATCGATCCCAGTACAATGTAATATTGCCATGTTCGACAACTGGGTCGGGCTCATACCTGTAGTACGGCAATTCCGATTCCACAAGGTTATATTTTAGAGCAAGTTGCTGATGGATAATCCTGGCTACAAGGTTGTGTCTATGCAAGTACCTACTCTCCGTTAGCTAGACGAAAACAACCGGAGATAATGTGTCGAATTGATTCACCCGGATGGTGGCATGCCCGACATATGTCAATTGTGCCGTCCTTCATAATAAATCTCCGGTAGTTTATTTTGTCATCATAACTTCATCCATAATTGCACAGACAAAACCTTCGGTTTCTCCAAAGAGATCCCCGGAACGTAGACAGACTACGGACGCTGATTGATCTACATCGGGTCCATGTAGAGCCCGGAAAAAGCGTCCGTGAAGCTCCTTACTCTGCCATACTTCCTTGCGGTCGTTAGTGTCAAGCACTACAGGTTTGCGCCAGTTCTCTTTAGCCAAGGAGAGCAGGGTGAGGCCTTTGTCCACTGCAACCACATCCCGATGCATTCTTGGCGTTTAAAAAGCGTCGACCTCCACAACTCCGCGGGATATACAGTCTCATAACCGAAGAACGTGGGTGATGCATACGAAATGCCGTTATATTATATCAACATAATCATTATAATCCTTACTTCCTTACTAATATTATAAAAGCGAAAGTGAGTTTGTTTGTTACGTCTTCACGTCTAAATGGCTGAACCGATTTGGTGAATTTTGGTACAGAGATAGTTGGGACCCTGGAGACGGACATAGGCTATTTTTTTTAAAGATTGAGGTATGAGGGTGTAAGAGTGAAGAAAAGGGAAAACTTAGCATTGCTTTTACAATAAACTAGCTTTTGCCCGCGGCTTCGCTCGCTTTAAATTCGGTAGAGCCTTATTAATTTGTAATAGCAACGCTAAGTTTTCCCGTTGCTTCCCTCTTTCTCCCTCATATCCCACTCTTATTGAAAAAAAAAATAGCCTATGTCCGTCTCCTGGTTCCCAACTATCTCTGTACCAAAATTCATCAAAATCGGTTCAGCCATTAAAGCGTGAAGAGGTAACAAACAAACAAACAAACAAACAAACTCACTTTCGCTTTTATAATATTAGTAAGGATAAGGCGTTAGGAAAAAACTAGAGGGGGCAGGTACCTGTAAATTAGGAAAGGGGAACTGTGTTACCCCGAATTTAACGCGAGCGAAGCCGTGGGCAAAAGCTAGTATTAAATAAAAATCTATTGACAATATTCTCTGACAAGGCGACTATGTTTGAATCCGTGTCGACAAGACTGACAATGCGAATTTAAATTATGAAAGAATACGACCATAACCCGACAAAGGAAAACCATAAAAGTCAGTTTACGTTCAAAATTATTTCCACATGCCTGTGAGAAAAATTAAATTCTGGCACGGGCCCAAAGCTGTGCTAACGTCACCCGGTCACTAATCTAGACGCCAGTAACTTAGGACGTTTGAAATATTATATGGTAGATTGTATGACGCTGTTTGGGCTATTGAATTGAGTTTTGTCTTCTAGAAAATTTTCTGTTGCAGCCCAGTGTTGGGATTTGTGCGTGGTAAATGACAAATTGGCTTGCCTTCAGATGGAGACTTAACAGTAACTGTCATTTGCGGCAATGATACTGCTCTTCTGCATACCTCGTCGCGAATTAAGGTTGTATGGTAAGGCAAGAACGGTATCCATTTTAATAGCCTAGTGCGGGGAGCAGTTTTGGTAATTAAGGTAATTTGAATGAAAAGTATTTATTTCAAACTTTTTTTTTATTTCTGAACGTATTTATTTTAACGTTTACTTATGACTATTTTTTAATAGTTTAGTTTGAAACTTTTTTTTACTTTGTCACGTCCTGGACTTTCATGATTTTTTTTAAGGCGTAGACAGATGAGTTGTTTGGTAAAAAAAGACTTAAACCACTAATGGCCTGCCGGGGGTTGAAGTTGTTCGAAATACATACCGCGGCCCCGGAACGTAAAGGACATTAGAAGGAACATGGGTGGGTTTTAGTCAGTACAAGTCTGATACTCCCCCCCGCACTGCTCAGAGCGAAGGAGGTTATTTGATGATTATACAAAACAACCACAAATGGTAAAATAATATCTGAGACCCAATTCTCGTCAACAAGAAAACATTGAAAACAAGAAGAAAGAAGAAAAGAAAGGTAAGGAAATAACCCAAGGTGTGGTCAGTCCAGGAAACTAAAGATCCTTAGTCGCAGAAGCTAATTCAACATCACTACAACACTAGATTTATAATTCACTGCACTTTGACACAACACGCAACACTCTTCTAAAATATACTAATTAATACATCCTTGAAATGATGCATTTCTAATGACGAATATCACTATTCTTACCTTAGCGATCATTTTGATGTAGATTGTTGGAGTATGATGTGTTGAATGTTAGCCAAACGAAAAATGTCAGCTTATATAGATAACGAAATCTCAGGAAACAAAGTGGCCTCGCCATTGTCAAGTTTCTAGGTAATTTTAGGAAAATGGCGCACAATCGTACCACAAATGTTGTGTATAAGGTCTCTTTTAAAATTAAAACTATTTTTATATTATTATAATAATAAAAGAATTGAAGGTGAACTAATTTTCTGTATACTTAAGTGTTTAATAATAATACAGGAAGTGGAAATGTGGATGCATTTTTTTTGTAGTGTGGCAATTATTATTTTAACTGTTATTTTAACTTTTCGAATTCGGGTAATGCGTTGCTTGCAAACAATCACCACGGGTTGTGAATATTAGGGTCACGAAAAACAAAACGTAGGTATTGTATTTTTAACCGACTTCAAAAAAAGGAGGAGGATCTCAATTCGACTGTATGTTTTTTTTTTTTTTTTTTTTTTTTTTTTTTTTGTTTTTGTTACCTCATAACTCAGGTCTGAGTGAACCGATTTTGATGATTCTTTTTTTATTCGAAAGCTGTTGGTTGTCGTTTGGTCCCATAAAAAAAATATCAAGATCCGACAAGTAGTTTTTGAGTTATCTTTAATAATGCGTATTAGATTGACTTCGTGTACGTTGATGATATACTCATTCGTCGATTATATTTTAGAAGTGGTCAAAGACAAAATGATCAAAAAATGCTATGTACTACTATGGTTTGGAAGGTCATCGCAGTTTTTTGAGGTGATTGTATTATAATTTGGTGATAGATCTTCAGTGATATACAACGGCACTCTTTAATAAATGACAGCAAATCTGCCGTGATTGCTGCAATCACATGTATAAGTATGGGTTTAGCCAGGGTAGGGATGATGCATATGATTTCTGAATAATTGGTTTAATACTAAAGCATAATATAGATACTTAGTATTTTATCTATAGCTTGATGTGGAACTAAAACTTGTATCTAAAAAGCTAAAAATAAAAACTTTTTAACCGTGTTTGCGTATTATATCATACTACTATAACTAAAAATGCTGAAATAAAAACTTTTTAGAAAAAAAATAAAACCGACTTCTAAAAAAAAACTAAAAACTGGAAAATAACTTTATTTCCGGAAGTCGGTGGTAAATAAAGTCAACGAAACCAACAAAAGCCACCGACTTCCGGAAATAAAGTTATTTTCCAGTTTTTAGTTTTTTTTTAGAAGTCGGTTTTATTTTTTTTCTAAAAAGTTTTTATATGTAACAGTTGATTATTTTAATAAGCGACGGAAATTATCAACTTGATGGGCTTAGTATGTATTGAATTCTTGGTAAAAGCTTTTGTTGATTAAACCGTATTTATATACTTTTGTACAAACATTGAAAGAGTAAAAAGCTTAAGTGTCACCATCTGCCTAGCGTTTTCTCAACTTGGACGACGCAGTTGGTGCATTGGCTGTGCGATCGACTGCTGCGCTGCGTGTCGCGGGTTTGATCCCACGCCGAACAAATGTAAATGCGAAAAAGAAATTCCTAGTTTGAAATAAAGTTAAAAAAAAACTATGTTGGGATTGATTTTCAGTCTAACCGGATTCAGCTGATTTATTGTATGTATATCAGACCGCAACAACCCACGTTAGTAATGGTAAAACGGGTTTTCAGTCTTTCGGGATTCTGACTATCCGTAACAACTATCATAGGAAGCTGTAAAGCTATAGTGTAAACAATTTCAACTGAAAATTTTAAGCTTGAATTAAAACATAGAGTTCGAAAAATTCGAGACGCTGTCGTTAATGACCCTAAATTTTCCATGGAATGGACAGGTAAATGTCGTCGTAAAAAAAGGTATTTTCACTATCACATAGTAGATAAAATATGTCTTGGAGGAGTGCCTAGAATGAGGCTCGTTTCCAAGATGCTATAATATTCAAAGTAAAAGACGCACTAAGGTTTAGACTTTTTCAGAAGGCTTTATAAATATTCACTGGCTTATGATAATGTTTATCTGGGACTTTTTCTCTTTAGTCTAAAAACGCTGCGTGAACAGTTTCTTTCAAGAAGGGTTAGGAAGAAGTGTGCCTAATAGTACCCCCACATTTTGACAGACGTACCTATTAAGCCCCATGTAAATGTCAAGGCTATGGAATAGGGACCAGTCCAGACTGACTAGCGGGTACTGAGAAAGTCCTTATGTCCATGCCATATGGTTGAACTAGTCGATACTTGTCTATACACATTGGGGGCGAAATCAGTTTTTTTTAAATATTGCTTTATTAGTTTATGAGTTATCTGCCCAATTTTTTTTTCTATTAGTCTATAATATGTAAATCCTTATTCCTTAGTAATATTATAAAAGCGAAAGTGAGTTTGTTTGTTTGTTACGTCTTAACGTCTTAATGGCTAAACCGATATTGATGAATTTTGACATAGGCAATTTTTTTTTAAGTGGTAAATGAGGGATCAAGAGGAAAGAAAAGGGAAAACTTAGCTTTGCTATTACAATCAATAAGGCTCAAGGGCAAAAACTACAGGTAGCAGGTACCTGCAAATCAGGAAAAGGAAACTGTTTTACCTTGAATTTAACGCGAGCGAAGCCGCGGCCAAAAGCTAGTAAACGATAAATCAAACTAATGTCACCGACTTGCGATCACCGAATTTTTGAAGTTATACTTCTTTTGGCGCGATGGAGAAAAATGATGAGAGTGATTTGCGCGCGCACAGCGACATCGTGAAGTTAGTTATAGGTGTTCTAGTACCTATATTCATGTTGTATATTCTAGTATTTTTATATTAAGAACACGTGTTTCATAATAAGTAAATATTCTTTTGGTGTGTTTTATTAAGCTCAAATCAATTTCACATTCCAAGCTACCCTTGCCGAGGTTTAGAAATGGATGGGTTACCACGGGGGGCCAGGTTAAGCAACCCTTGCCGTGGTTTGGAAATGGATGGGTTACCACAGTGGGCCAGGTTAAGCAACCCTCACCAAGGTTTGGAAATGGATGGGTTACCACAGGGGGCCAGGTTAAGCAACCCTTGCCAAGGTTTGGAAATGGATGGGTTACCACAGGGAGCTAGGTTAAGCAACCCTTGCCAAGGTTTGGAAATGGATGGGTCACCAAAGTTTTTTTTCTTTACACCAAAGAAGTATAACTTCTAACGCGTGTACATAAGTACACACACCCCTTTTTTATAGTTTTAGTAGGATATATAATTATTGGTCCAGTAGACTACACTTGATGATAACACTGCTACCTTTTGTCATCAACAAGGTACGAAGCCAAACTAAAAATTAAAGCGTGGATCAGTCATCAAAGCTTTTAAAATGTATTCTTGGTCTATCTAGCATTTTCTAGGTTTGACCTAAGTCAATAGTTCAATAACATTATTAAAACTTCTAATTAGTATTTCGGGGCCGTTCGGATGATCGGATATCCGATGACTCCATCAAACGCAACAAGTTTGGCAATAAACATTATGTTTATTTCAAAATCTTAGTATAAATTATAAATCTAGATTTCTTAATCATCTTAAATATTATGATAGGGTTCAAAAATGGTTTCTTGTCTAAAAAAAACAGAACAAACTAGCTAAGAACACACTAAGAAGCGGAGTAGGGGTCGAAACCACTGGGCACAGCTAGTTAGAAATAGGAGGCGTTTTTTTTTGTCATATGCTGCAGTCCGGTTGAGCAACTCAACAAAATAACCTGCTGATTAATCTGCAAGATGCCACACAAAACAATTGTCATACGTTTAAAAATAAACGTGTTTTTTAAAATCAATCCTATTAATAATATTATAAAAGCGATAGTTTGTGATGTATGTATGTTTGTTGCTCTTCCCGGAAAAAACTACTGAATGTATTTTGATGAAACTTCACAATAATATAGCTTACATATCAGAATAACACTTAGGCTACAATGCATAAAGACATATTGTATATTATATCACCACGCGAGTAGAACCGTGCGGCGCAGCTAGTTATTAAATAATTTAATTACTTTACATTAGTAAAATGCAGATGACACTGATTAGCCGTCAATGTTACGACATTCCTCCTGTTTAGATAATTATGAGATCTAGATCTTGTATTATTTATACATGGTCGGCAAGTTCCGGATTGGATTTCGAGATTGATTTGTGTGTCGAATTTTAATGAGCTGACCACTTAAAATTAAACTCAAGCGCCTTGTTTTGACTCTAGAGGTATAGTGTCCGATGCGTAATATAGTCGCATGATCCGCGGTGATCGTTTTGGTGTGGCTGCAAAATATTCGACCTAGGACTGATGTGCTTCTTATTATTTTCAGAGTATTTAGTTTGTACACTAGGGTTAGTGAGTCGTCCTAGTTAAAGAAACTATAACTCTCGTTTACCTATTTCCCATTCTGCGTTCGAAAACTCCTTTGATAAAGGCCGCCAAAATAGTCTTAGTCCACTCCTTTCTCTGTGTGGTTTTTTCCAGTCAACCTCTCACAAATGCATAAAGTCGCCACTTCAGCATTTTCTAGGACTCTTTCGGCAACGACCCATCACCGACCCGTCTTCTGGCACTCACTGCGAGAGCACTGGCCCAACGGTTCTGATGTAATCTACAGACATGGCCGGCCTAATCACACTTTATTTACATTGAAGGCAAATTATTTACGAATGAGCAAATAAGTTGTACCAGACCACACGCTCGCAGGATCAAAGGTGTAAAGTAAATGGTCAGCTAAATGGACAAATTAATCTACGTTATCAGTTTTTGTTATCTCTAGTAAGACACTGACAAATCTGGTTTAAATTGAGGAAGTTGTCTGGCTCGAGAAAATCTAGGATTGGATTATTGTGGACTATTGCATTTACTAGGCTTAATACTTTGATACGTAAAAAATGTCCGTTACTTATATGTAGGAAAATTATGCGTATATATTTAACGTTGTATATCGAAAAAAGATAAATGAAGTAGAACATGAAGTAAGAGAGATTTCTAAGGTAAAAAACAAGATAATAAAATTATAAATATTTATACTTAAAACAATAGAGAAACAGAACACACAGATACTCTCAAGAACATCACCATCTACCCAAACTTTTCACAACTGTGATGGGGTAGGCTAACCGGATGCAGCTGAATACAAGTATTTTACATTAAGCAACTGCCTATCTGACTGGGTAACACGATAAACCTTAGCAAGACTGGTTGTTACACTTTCGGGACACACACAATCTGTAACGACTGTCAAAGTTCTTCAAATGACAGCCGGGACCATTAGTTTAATGTGAATTCAGACGCAAGGTGGGAACTCCGCACGTAATAAGTGGTCACCCATCCATAGACCAACCTAGGCTAGCGCAGCTTAAACTAAAGATCGACCCAAGTGGCTGCTATTATTTAGCCAAGAGCTCGTAACCACATATTGTCATTGTAAACACAGCCAAATTATATCACTGTAATATTAATATTCTGGGGTCAACAGTTGCAAAAGTTCACTGACCCATAGGCCCGCTGGGTAGCTTGATAGCAAGTCACGACAAAAACTTGGTACCCACTACACGTCAATGTGTACATGTATTTTGTAATAAGTTCAGAGAGATATACTATTTTGCCCCGTGGCGACGTCTGTCTATGAGTTAAAATATTTTATTTTCAACATGACTAATGATCTTAAACGGTTCGTAATTAGACAGATCTTGTTTTATATTAATAGTTAATAGAATTGGTTTGAGTGTATTTATTAGATTTGTGATTGGTACCTTTAACCCAGGTTTCAATGGTGTAAATTGATTTGGTTCATCATGACATTGTTTTAAGCTTTCATGGTTTGCCGTGTCGACGGTGCGTTCGTGTTAAATGTGCACCTCAAAGTGATGTTAGCAAAGCAGAGGGGCGTGCCAGGGCCGCTGCTGGCTGGGGTTGCGGGTACTATAAAAGAGATACAGCGGCCCTGGAACACATAAACCATAACAAGGAACATGGATGGGTTCTAGTCAGTAAAATTCTGACACTCCTTTCCGCTCCGCCCAGAGAGGGGGAAGATATTTGATGATATCCTATACGAAAAAAAAAACTTCCTAGTTTTTAACTATATTCAAACTGTTTACCCATACCCATCCATTTCCAAACTTTGGCAAGAGCTTTTTAAGCTTTACAGGTAAGATAGAACATCCCTTATAGACGCCCACATTTCGCCAGTAATGTTTATGCAGTAAGCAATACATATAAAGTTATATTAGTACATAGTTGCAATACCTCGGACAGTAGGACTACATTTCATTATAAGTCACTAAGGATAACAAGTTTCTGACGTGCAACATATGTTGTCACAATAAAAGATAGGCCTATATGTGACATCGCACTTCTATCTCGTTACTTCTTGTCTAAATTATTACTCAACACTTCTTGTTTCGGCCTAAATAAACTGTGTCGTAAGTGTTGGTACATACGGTTCTTGTTGTTCTTGGCTATTGCTTCCAATGTCACTTTGCATGCTTGTGATTCTATATTGGAGTAGCATGCCTTTTTGCACGTAGGGATTTATTTAAATTATCCTACTAATATTATAAATGCGATTGTCTATGAGGATGGATGGATGTATGGATGTTTGTTACTCTTTCCATTTACACAGAGTTAGATTATAGTCTGGAATAACACATGGGATACTTTTTTCCGATCATCACGCGGGCGAAGCCGCGAGCGCCAGCTAGTATTTATTAAATGTATACATGACATGTGAAATGTGAACTCAGCTATCATTACGCCGATTGTCGTAACGAACAATGGCCTGATAGTTAAAAGCTTCGACGACTATCTGTCGAAGCTCTCCTTAGGTGGTTGGATCAAGGGCTTGATTCAGAAGGCAGTACTCCTCGATCAGAGGGGCTTGCCAGAGCCTCCGCCTGCCGGGGTTGCGGGTTGTTCGAAAGAGATACCGCGGCCCCGGAACGTAAAGGGCAATAGAAGCAACATGGGTGGGTTTTAGTCAGTACAAGTCTGACATGCCACCCCGCTCCGCCCAGAGTGGGGGAAGTCATTGGATGATTGCCCACCCGAAAAAAAAAGTACTCCTCGATACAGCTCGCATTGTGAGTAGGTTCCTGTCTGTGGAGCCCTAACCACCGGTAGCTTCGGTAGCTTGGACCCTACTCCTGATACCGGTGGACTAGGTATTTTTATTTATTGTTATGTAATTTTATAAAAAAATAAAAATGTAAAAATATCTGCATTTAAATAAATACCGAGTCTCCTTCGCGCCTCGGAAAATAAGTTAAGCCGTTGTTCCAGGCTGTCATTTGTTGATATTTGACAGTCGTTACAGGTAGTCTAGTCGTTCAAAACTATGACAACCAGTCTTACCAAGGAGTATCGTATTATCCAGATTTAAATGGATTATGGAGGTCAGATAGGCAGTCGTTCATTATAAAATACTGGTAGTCAGCTGAATCCGGTTTTAAGTTTAACTCGACACGTTCCCAAAACAAAAGGGCTTGATAAACAGACAGACAGATAGACAAAACGGTGGTTCCGTTTTTTCCTTTTGAGGTACGAAAGTATAAAAGCAAAGGAAATACACAGAACTTTACTCACTAATCATAATGATGAACAACTGTAATATCTAGGTTGAAGAACTCCCCTACCGTTTATTTATTATAAAAATAAATAAGTAAAGCCCTCCCTTATATACAGTACATGTAATAAACCGAAAAATACTCATATGTTTTGGCAATGTGCCACATCTGTATTTTTCCTAGATAAATTGTAACACCATTAAACATCGTTGTATTCAAAGCGGATGTGAGCAGTTTGTGTTTTATTGTACTTAAATCTATAAATATATAAATAAAATAAATATCTTGGGACAACTCACACACGGCTATCTGATCCCAAGCTAAGCAGAGCTTGTGTTATGGTAACCAGACAACTGATATACATACTTATATAATTATAAATACATACATATTATAGATAAATCACACCCAGACACAGAACAAACAATCATGCTCATCACACAAAGTTTGTCCTGGGTGGGAATCGAACCCACGACCTCCGGCTCAGCAGTCAGGGCCACTAACCACTAGACCAACAGGCCCGTCAAAATCTGTTTAAATACTTGCATTGGTCAGTAAATTAGAGACTTTTAAGATTGTTAGAGAACGATTTTGTACTTTTTATAACTTAAAGTATCGCCAAGCTTAAGGATGAGAAAAAACAAGTTCGTAATTTAAAATATCTACTAATTCTCTAGTGAATAATGAAAGCATAAGTAATGCACTGATGTACTAAGGGTGCTCCTCCTCCTTTATGTGCCTTGGACGTGGAGTTGCAGACAACTTTATTTGACGGGCCTGTTGGTCTAGTGGTTAGTGGCCCTGACTGCTGAGCCGGAGGTCGTGGGTTCGATTCCCACCCAGGACAAACTTTGTGTGCTGAGCATGATTGTTCGTGCTGTGTCTGGGTGTGATTTATGTCTATTATGTATGTATTTATAAATTATATAAGTATGTATATCAGTTGTCTGGTTACCATAATACAAGCTCTGCTTAGCTTGGGATCAGATAGCCGTGTGTGAGTTGTCCCAAGATATTTATATTTATTTATTTTTATACACTGTATACAATACAATACAAAGGTGCCTCCCATGTGTAGACGCAGATCTGTGGACAACAGGCCGTCGCCTGCGCGTTCGTGTTCCACGCGCGAATTAAAGAAATGTCAGCGAAGCATAAGGGCCTGCAAGGACTGCCTGCTCGGGTTGCGGGTTGTTCGAAAGAGGTACCGCGGCCCCGGAACATAAACGGCAGTAGAAGGAACATGGATGGGCTTTAGACAGTAAAAGTCAGACATTCCTTTCCGCTCCGCCCAGAGCGGATGGGACTTCAAAACTTGTTGGCATAGTATTTGGTACACCTCTGCTTCACTCTCCGGGTTATGTTATATTCTCATAACAGTATAATCTCCTGATGACGGCTCTGCACAAACATGCGACAAAAAGCCAAATCTTTTGACTGCTTATAATCAGAGGGTTGATTTCAGCTTCAAGGGACTACAGACTTGTGTATTTGGTCAGACTGGCAGAAGGACAGCAAAATGATCCTATTAGGGTTCTATTTTTGTCTTATGAGGTACGGAATCCTACGGCGTGTGCGCATTATTTGTGCAACAAAACTTATTTATAAATGTGGGAATTGAATATATAAGGTTTCTGAGATCAATAATTATGTCTTTAAGACATAAAATTGATTTGTGCGAAATAGAACAGAATAAATAAACCAATGCTGTCAAGCCAGTACTTACTTCTGCAATTCTTGTATCAACGCAATTCGACGGCATGGCTGGCGTAGCGGCTGAGCGATAGACTGCTGCGCCGCATGTCGCGGGTTCGATCCTCGCTCGGAACAAAACTTTGTATGACCGGCATTTAGTTATTCCGGGTCAGGCTGTTTGTGTATGTGAGTTTAAATGTTTGTAAACGCGCCCACGATACAGATGAATCCTAGTATGGGGCAAGATAAAAAAAGACATTCCTAGACATTTTTATTTCACTGCTTAGATCAGCATGGGAAATAAACGTTTAATATAATCACTTAGTAATAATGTAAGTCATTGCACAGCTCTAAATACGCATAGGTACTATTAAAATCTAATCTGTGTCAAGTGAGAATTTCGTAATGATTCTGTGAAATAGCACGTTTTGGTCCTAGAGTCGGTAATTATCTTTTATGAGTTGCATGTTACGAGGGCTAGGCAGTCTTTTATAACAAGTCAGACAAGACGTCAGACACGATGTGGAATCTTCAAGAGTCTTTTAACCTCGGATCCTGGAGAGAAACATTTTTTTTTATCGTTGGCCTATTCTAGGAATTTCGCCTGTATTGTGGGTGCGTGTACAAACATTTTTAAACTCACATACACAAACAGCCAGACCCAATCGACTGCCACGCTGTTTGTGGCAAGTTCGCTCCCCGAGCGGAACAAATATTTGTATGACCTACAGGTAGTTGTTCCATGTCTGGCTATTTGTACATGTGTATAAATGTTTGTTAACGCACCTACAATACAGGAGAAATTCCTAGTGTGGGGCAACGTTCTTTAAAAAGATAAAGACAACCAATTTTGTGACACATCTTGTCACAGTTACGTGACGTAAGACAAGGCTAGTTCCCATACTTTCGACATCAATTCACCTTGTTCAAGACAATGCCGATGATTATAATGATACTTATCAAGATATTAACACATCATATCGTTATAAATTGTCGGAATTTGTACGGAATTATAATTATACTTCAATTAGAGCATTTTTTTCTTGTAATTGTAGGATGTTAGGTTTTAGGATGTTGACAATGTTATCTTTTGTTATATCTTAAACTGTTATGACTAAATGTTTACATTAATTTTATATTTTAATGCACTTCCTTTCTTTTTTGAATTGTTGTTAAATTTTATTTGAGTAAAAAATAGATTCAGAGCGGATTTTTCCTTTCCTGTTGGATATTGATAGTTTAGCTAAAGTAAAACAAAACTTTTGTATAAACCTATATGATTAAAAAAAAAACAAATCATCGATCTTTATGTACCCTCAATAAATCCCTTTTCTTTCAAGGAACTACGATATAGATTGAATATTGTCAGATGCGAAGGAAGGACATAAATCCAACCTTCCGCCTATGTATGGGAACCTAGATACGAATAATCAGGATTCTGTGGAATCGAACGAAACAGGAATTTGACAGTACTATTCAAATGTTTACTACAGTGGTTTATACCTTTCATTCACAACAGATCCAGTTGAAATCTAGCGTCGGACACTAGGTGTCCGGCAGTTTATTGAACTGGGCCTATTTGGCGCAGCCGTGAGACACACAATAATAATTTCCTTTTTGTGTTTAGATTTAAGTTTTTTTTGATTGATTTTACGATTGGCAAAAGACCAAATGGCTTGGCACGCGACGATGGCAAAAGACCGGACGGTATGTCTTTGTGTCCTTGGAAGTTGGGTAGGCCTTTAGTGTGGGACGCAACGTGCGTCGATACTCTTGCGCCATCCCATCTTCCTAGCTCTTCGTGCTGCGCTGGCGCTGCTGCTGCGGCTGCAGAGAACCTCAAGCGGCGTAAATATAGTAACCTTATTGGGAACTATATTTTCGAGCCGTTTGGGGTTGAAACTTTGGGACCGTGGGGTCCTTGTGCTCACAGCCTTTTTAAGGCAATATCAAAACGTTTGGTTGACACTTCCCGTGACCCAAGGGCTAGCTTTTACTTTGGCCAGAGGCTTAGCGTTGCCATACAACGTGGCAACGCGGCCAGTCTCTTGGGGACATTGCCAACTGACAGCGTTGAGGACGAATTTTTTGACGCTATTTTTTAATTTCTTTATAAGTTTAGTTTAGTTTAATAATTTTAGTTTAATTTATAATTAGTTTAAACAATAAATTTTTGGCAACTTTTACGATTTTAGTTTGTTTTCTATCTTAGTTCAATGTTGTGTGCACTTATGGACTGTACCAAATAAACCTATTTTTTTTCATTTGTTTTTTAGTGTATAGTGTCTTACTTTATAGATAAATTGTCCACCTGATTGTAGAAATGATAAGAGCCACTCTAGTTTATCGTGTAGATGCAGTTTACACACATAAAAAAAACAAAAATTATCATTTTATAAAATTTATTCTCATTGTATAAAAATATATATACAAACATAAACAACTAATTTGTACAGTCGATAAGATGATCACCAGCCGTAGTTTGAAAGGCCGTTGTATGCCACATGGGAGACGGCGGGAGCCGCGGAATAAGACAGGGACTTGTAAACTGGGGCAGCGGCGTATGAGGCGTAAGACGGCGCAGCGTAGGCCGCGACGGGAGCGGAGTGAGCGTATGTCACAGCGGGCGCGTAGGACTTAGCGTACGCAACGGGGGCAGCGGCGTATGTGGCGACGGGCGCCGCGTAGGCCGCGTGCGTAGCGTAGGCAGCGGGTGCAGCGTAGGCTGCGGGCGCGGCGTAGGTGGCAGGAGCGGCATAAGTCGCGTGCGCGGCGTAGGCCGGCGCAGCGTAGGCCGCTACGGGAGCGGCGTGAGCGGCGTATGTGGCTACGGGAGCGGCAGCGTAGGTGGCAACAGGAGCGTAGGACTTAGCCACCAGAGGAGCCGCGTGCGCAGTGTGTGTGGAGTATGATGAGATGGAGGAAACTGCGGGAGCGACCGCCTTCACCACGGGGGCAGAGTATGTGAGGGGTGCGGAGTACGCTACGGCCGGAGCCGCGTAGCTCTTATAGACAGGAGCTGCGGCGTATGTGGCCACGGGGGCGGCGGCATAGAGACCACCAGCACGGGCTGTCGCCAACGCACACAAAAGGACTAGTAACTGAAACAAAAGTAAAATGAAATGACAACACATGTGCACACAGATATTGCACACCTAAAGCCTGTATCTAAAATTAGACACTTGAATGTCATTCAAAAGAACTTCGATTATCCTATTTATAAAAAAAAAAAAAATATCTGGGAAAGTTTTCTTGCTGATATTCCTGGATTTTATTTAATAATTCATTTTATATATTTTTCATAAATATTTTTGATAAAGTCCTTTCCGTATCACCAGAAAGACTAACTGCGAAAACAACCAATACTCGCAAAATTCTTAATAAATTATTTAAAAAACTGCACAAATCACTATAAAACAAAGTACCTTAGCAGCCATTATGATATATAAAATCCACTACGGCAAGTGATACGGTCTGTGTACATACAAGCACTTTTATACTAGCCTCGTTACCCCCGCGAGCGCAGACGCAGGTACCTAATCTAGTCTAGTATCGCAAGTTATAGTTAGAACCCTGTCACACATTAACCGCCCAAAATGTATGCCACTAACTAATATGTAACATATGCTAACTTTCAAACTATATCGTTATGGGAATTGATGAATTTTAGGGTTTTGGTTCAAAGCGGATACAAGGTACAAGTACAGGTAAAGGATACCTTTCATAAATCTATGAAAGTCCTAGGAAATGATTTATTCAACCTTTATTACAAAAATGTAGTGAAGTAAATAAGGTTATTTGATTTATTCTATAAGATTCAGAGAAACCAACATAGACAGTCGATATAGGCAACCATTGGCCCGAATGTCTGACAGTCAGTCTTACCAAGCGATATCATATTATGTGGCTGTAGGTTAAAACTGGGTTGTGGAGGACATGTAAAATATTGGTATTCAACAGCATCCTGTTTGAATGGTAGCTAAACCTAACATAGCTGGGAAAAGGCTAACTTGACGATGATTAAGAGAACTTGTACCTTTACTTACAAATCATTTAAGCTCGTCATAATATTTGGATGCATACTGTATGGAATATTATGTATGTTATTATCACCTTCGTTTACGAATAAATAAATGATTCTGATTGTCATTCTGCATGTCAAGATATCTTCATTCGACTTAATATAGGTCGTTTACTTGTCACAGCGGAGACTTGTCTAGACCCCAGACTAGAGGGAACGTCTAGAATAATATTGTTTGTGGTCTTTTAATACATAAAACAATCCTGAAAATTATAAGAGTTCTAGCAAAGCGATTGGTTGTTCTTGGTTATTTCGGAACTCTACTGACTCCGTTTCCGTGTTTTTTTCCTATCGGAGGGACTAGAAGATGCTTCTTATCAATAAAACATTTCTTGTTTATAACTGTTTTGAACGGGATTAACATTTTTTTATTATTGTTTGCCCCTTAACCGTTGGGCGTTATTCAGTTTCAAGGTCTGATTCATAATTCGGACCATCAAACTGAACAACTTAGCCCATGGAGGCAGTATCGTAATCACGGAACAGAAATCAGCTGTCCAGTACATACTTCAAAACCTACTCGAACCAAATGTCTGGAATAGCTGAAGCATCGAGGCCCTCAGGAATTGCTTGCGCAATCTTTCAATGTCGGACGTTCTAACCGTGATTTCATTAATGAATCACAGTTCCAACTAATTGCTAAGTTCCTGATCATTAAATAATAAACTATAAATTTCGTAATTACTCTTTATCAATGAATGAACTCCTCAACTAGTGACTTCCTGATTAATCAGGGGTGGCACATATGCTCCTGTGAGCGTGGTTTGGCATAGTCGGGAAGTGTAATAAAAAATAAACTAGATTTTATCGGGAGAAATAACTCGGTGTAGCTCAAATTGTGCCGAGGAGAACCGAACAAAATTCAACGATGATAGATGTCCATCGAATTGCACATTGGCACAGGCTGAATAAAAACCGATTAACATCATTTCTAGAAATTATTTCAGGGCGACTGTATCGTTCAATAAATATTGCCGAATCAGAAGTCAACAAGTAGGCACCCCTCACAGTATCACTCAGAACAGTAATCTATCGCACGCCTCATTAATTTGTCTCCATTATAAAGTTTGTGATAGTAAAACTACTACTATTCTTATCTCACTGATCTTGTGATACTGGTACATTGATACAGTGGTAATACTTGCATTACGAAAATCAACCTTACTGCTATGAAATAAAGGTGCTGTCAATACTGAATTGTTACCCCTGATGTACATAAGCTGTTAAGATCAATTTCGATGAAGGAATTAATATTGTCAAGTTTAATTAAGACCAAGATATGAGTTGATCAACTGTAATACCTAATTAGATTTGCAATCGCTTTTTGGTTACGGCAAATTTATAATAGCTCATATTTTATGTTATACTAGCTGTGCCCTGCGGTTTCACTTACTGCTCAGTTCCTAAGTGTCAAAGCGTGATATTATATAGCCTATGATAGTTCTTTGTAATTTAGCTTTTATTGGTGAAAAAAATGATGAAAATCGGTCTAGTGGTATCGGATTCTATTCGGTACAAATAAACAAAATAAAATCTTTCCTTTTTAAAATATTTTTATATGTATAGTATAGATTGTACACTTGTATGAACAAAATGGTCCTTTGGAAAAATAAGGATTTTTTTAAAGTATAGTAGATACTGTACTTAGAAAAATGAATGATAGAAAGAAAGAAATAAACTAGTAGTGATGTTACAGGAAGATTTATATTAAAAAAATAAGAAATTTAATCATAATTAAAAGATAATGGTTTGTTTCTTACCCCGTACTTTAAAGTGACCGATACAATAAAAGAATACGACGAAAATGTCAAAATACCTTACTTGGTGACAGAAGGGCTAGCAAACAGAAAGTTGATGCGATGCTATTGATCTTATTGACTCTTTACTTCTGAGTGGTTGAACTTTTAAAAAGAGAACTGAAATTAAAAAAAACCCAGCTAAGTGCGAGTCGGACTTTCACACCGAGAGTTCCGTACAAACTTGGGAGATAAACGGTCATATCTTTTGACTGCGTAAACTTAGGGGGTCGATTTTTTTGCAGCAAAATATTTACCACCGACGTGAGAGCATATGGCTTAAACTTCCACTATTATATATACTATTTATTTCTGTATATTTTTTTCTGTTTTACACCTACCACTGTTTGTCTCTGCATCACCCAAAGGTTGACTGGTAGAAAATGCCTATGGCATTAAGGCCGCCTCTGTACTTTGTGGTTGAAGTGTTAAATAAATAAATACCTACACGCATTTCCGAATCAAAGGCCCTCGACAGACAGACGGACAACAAATTGATCCTAAAGGGTTCCGTTTTTTTTGAGGTAAGCAACCCTAAAAAAAAACTCATAAATCATCTGATACTTTTGTCTTTTAAACTGGTAATCCAAGTTGCCAGTTTTTTTTCAACGGCCTTGACCCTTCTTTTTAAAATCACGACATCCTTATTTTTCTTTAATCTAGATAACAAAGTGTTGATTCTTGCTTTAGATAATAATGTTTTACGACAGCCCAGTTTACTTTGTGGCTTGAATATAGTTTCAAATGAAACTTTAGTGTCAATGCAAGCCTTTGAGTGCTTTTGTCTAAGGGCAATATACTGGTATTTCGAAAGCTTGGCTTACATGTATCTAGATCACCTAGGATTAAGCTTAGAAATAGGTAATAGTTAGTACTGTTGATTTTGCGTCGAATGGCTAAGTACGGTGGTTGTTGTGTGGGAAGCAGTGTTTAATTATATATTTTTTTATTTTGTTCTGCATAACGCTGTACAATACAGAATTTAGTAAAATAATATAAGTTTTATGTGTACTTATCAGAAACGAGCGAAAGTTTGGCTAGTAAATATGGTATAGGAAACACAAAAACAGATTGGGAAATAAAATCTACACTAATATTATAAAGAGGAAAGATTTGTTTTATGTTTGTAATGGATAAACTCCAAAACGGCTGGACCGATTTTAACCATTTTTTCACTAATAGGAAGTTACATTATCAGGAAGTAACATAGGCTTTACAAGATCACGCTACTACCCACGGGAGCGGGGCAGCAACTAAAGACTAATAATAAGAATGAGTAATGAGATAAAAAAGCGTTAGAAAGTAGATGAATAAAAAGAGCGAGGATGATCAAAGAAAGAAAATGGATAGATTTTGGAAGAAATTACAGTTTTAAAAAATAATTAGAAAATGGTTTCATTACTTTTTTGTGGTTTCTGTTTTAGTTTGTGTAAACTTTGATCCTCGAGCTGCTAACTTTAGTAATTGTTTCAAAGTTCGTTTAAATTCATGACTATCATCTCAAAACTTTAAGAGATCCCTCAAACTTCCGTGAAAACTTACTTATGCACGTAATTAATCAAAAACGTTGTCGCCTATTGATGTTTACGTAATTAATATTCATTTATTCAAATGAAGCCGTTCATGTAGTTCCGGTTCGCTTAGCTACAACAATCTCATATTTTATAATTAACATTAATAGGCTGATGTTTTTTTAACGTTAATAATAAAAAAAACAGCCAAGAGCGAATCAGATTCGCGCACTGAGGGTTCTGGACAAACTTGTCACATAAACAGCCATATCTTTTGACTAAGTAGACTTAGAAGGTTGATTTTTCACAGCTTGAGCTGCCCAAAATCGCTACTTTGTGGTCTTTTTGCAGGGACCACAAAGTTGAGTATATGGTTTTTTTTTATTTCAACTCGATACGTTCACGCGTTTCCGATATAAGTTTCTGGACAGATGGACATCGAAGTGATCCTCCTTTTGAGGTAATGTTCCTTCCTTTAAGATTTTAATTGCTGATAAGCAGACATCTTGACCAGCTACCCTACCATGACGTCTTAAAGCAGAACTAATTCCACTGAGGGAAAAAGACCGAGCTATACAGGGTGTCTGGCACCATTTCTTTTCCTCAGTGGAATAAGTTCTGCTTTAAAACGTCATGGTAGGCCTACTGTTAGAAGAAGTAAACCATAATGATGAAGCCGAACGGTCCAGCAGTAGGTCTCTTTCCTTTGATCATTTAATGGTCACACTGGTCATGCAATATTTTTGCCATAACAAAACGTAAAGTGATGCAAGAAATTCATTTTCACATATTTTGCCAAAAGTGGGCTGTGAGTTCAAAACCATTGTTATTCATATATGCCTACATAACCAAAATCGTGTTATTATACAAGGTCAAGAATCAAGATACATGACCGAGATAATTTAGTCGTCACATAACGAATATAATTATGACAGTTGTTGCACAGAGAATATCTGCCGCCTACAAGTTTACAAAACTTTCAAACTTTTGGCGTTTGGTAGGCCTATTACGAACACGCGGGATAAAGTTAACAAGTAACATTGTTGTAAAATCTAGATAATACTGGCAAAAATGCGTTGATAATGGCACATAGAGAGCTCCATATCCACCAGTTGCGGGAAACGCTCCGGAAGTCGGGTTCCAAACGACTCCCGGCCACCATAGAGGCGGGTCGGTCGTCCGTCTACTGACATCAGGCTGTGTCGAAGAAGCGTTCGACGGGCGCCTTAAAGAAATGTCAGCAAAGCAGAAGGGCCTGCCAGGGCCAATGCCTGCCGGAGTTGCGGGTTGTTCGAAAGAGATACCGTGGCCTTGGAATATGTAGGGAAAAAGAAAGAACTTGGGTGGGTTTTGTCAGTAAAAGCCTGACATTTCCCCAGAGCGGGGAAGTTATTATATCTTTCGAGTAACTCAATATATGCCAATCTTACACTAGAATCTTTGCTTGAAACCATTGTTGGAAAATTGACGTCATTACAATGTAAAAAGTGAATAGCGCGGAACAAAGGAGCAAGAGTGCAAATTGAACTGTCACTTCCGAAAATAACGTTTTTGTGATTATACTTGAGATTACTAAAAAGGCACTGAAACTGGTGACAGGAAGTAATATTTTCGGTTCTTTGATACATATTGAAAAGCAATGATTGAATATTATAACAGGTTCCAATAATTGGAAGTGAACGACGAGATTTTTAATCAACAATTAACTCGGCCTGCTGTCCTTGTCGGCCTTTAGGCCTTTAATTTTCTCGATGTGGAAGTCCTCAAAAAGTGTTGTCTACCCTGGGAAGAACTTAGGTGGCTGTCAAACTCGTATTGTCTGAAACCACACTGGTGTTCCCTCGCACACTTGCATCGCAGGGTAGCGGGATCTGATGCTACTTCCGCTACCCCAAACTTGTGTTAGTCCGACTGAACGGCTTTTGCAAATGAAATGATTACGGATAAACTGAAAAATGACTAATAAGTCATTCTTTCATTTCTCTGGAGCCCTGACCGCCAGTAGCTTGGTTCTGTTCCCGATACCGGTGGGCTAATATTTTTGTATGTTTATTTTATTTAAGAAATATGTAAAAATATAAATAATATGTTAAAAAATTGAATAAACGGAATATGTTAGCTACGTCAAATCAAAAAGTTATATCCCTTTGCGCGTCTGAGTCACTACGCGTCGCCATCTTGGGTCTAGTGTGATGGGGGCTTGTGGATTTAGGCCTATCTCAATCTGGCGCCAGGCCAGCCTGACAACCTGCCTCAGTTGATCTTTGCATTCTAAATATTAGGTTCAAATCCTTACCAATTAATTTCTAAAGTCAAAATTGTGAACCAGCAGAATACAACCATTGTTGCCTTCATTGCTTCATACAAAGTTGGTCTAGTTTATACAAGATCTATCCATTACACTAACATCCATGTGTGCCGTGCTTAGGCCGCGTTTTGCAACGCACATGGACACGGACACAGGTCAATCGTGCGGGCTGCAAGTCGAGTGTGTAACGTAAATCGGCCACAATACATCTTTATCAAGTCCGGTACTGTGACCAGTCGACTAGGGTTGCTCGATACTTGCCATTTGTATCGATACAAAAGCAAAAAAATTTGCATCCACAATCGATCGAAAGTATCGATAGCATGCATGGATTGTGGTTACATTTAGGAGGTGTCTGATGAGAAGACATGCAGCAGAAGAATCTAGTCAAATGTACATATCGCGTCGCAAGAAATAATTTTATTAAGATTTCAGAAAAAAAAAACAGTTCTTTAATTATTATTTGTAATTTATTTGTGTCTCTTTTTTCATTCTTTGGATAATGTGACACGATACGATCCATTAATTCCGATATAGGTACTTTTGTATGGATAACAGACATTTATCGTATTGTTTTGTATTGATTTAAAACATTGCTGTACTGCATTATGTTGTACCGATACTTTGAAGTATCGTAACTTCACTCACCTATTGTGACCAGCGGCCGATTGGACCCGCCTAGCGTGTGGTAATCTGATCTTAGATTGTAACGCACGTGTATGGTAATGTAACAGGATACAGTACGCAAATAGTCAGCTTTAATTAGAGCTTAAGGCTTCTATTTATGTACTTTAAGTAACTTGTAAACTTATGCTGTTTTGTATTAAATGAATGAAAGTGGTATAGTGGGGTAGGTATTTTAAGATTTAGTAGTTATTATTTTAGTAAAAAACAGTTTTACCAAGAGGTTTCGTATTACCCAGTACTAACTGGGTTGTGGAGGTCAGATACTAGTGGCTCCATGTAAAATACTGGCATTAAGCTGCATCCGGTAAGGCTGAAAGCCTTACCCAAAATATAGTAGGGAAAAGGCTAGGCCTGGTTTTTGAAAGCTTACTTTGTAGTTGTTTATCGGTTACAGCTTTGTTGCTCCGAGAATCCACGTGCTGAACTATGTGACGTAAAGGACTCTCGGAATAATGAAAACATTTCACATTACAATCATTGCATTAAAAGTTAAGTTAAAAAAACTAATAAATAAGGTACACAATTGGGCTAGGGTCAAAATTAGGTAAAAAAACCTCACCCTTTCGGCGTACAAAAATATTTTTATAAGAAAAATGGGAATAGTGAGTATTTTAATACGTGTCAAAAATAATAATTTGACAATTTACATTAAAACATATGTATACCAAAATAGAACATATTAGAAGTGCCTATGACTATGTAAGATCTCTATTGACAGAATTTATTAACCTAAAAAACTATATCATATTTCAAAATGCAGGTAAATATTTTTTACACATAGGACGGAAATGTCAGGATTTGCCTAAAATCGTTTACGGCATGAAATAATCCTATTTTCGTTTCAGATCAAATGTTGGTACTATTTTACGTGGTCTTTTTCATCGCTTAAATTTTTAATACAGACTGAACTAACCTTTTCGAACTTTGTAATGTATATCATGGAAATGAAGCTGAATGTGATTCGTATTCGACAATAAAATTCAATAATTTAAAGAAAATAAGACTACATAATTCTGTGAATATGTACTTGGCTTAATTTGGATTTATATACAAATAAAATGTATGTTTTTAATGCTGTAAATGCACCTTAAATATTAGTGAAATTTGAAATGAAGCTAGTTAAAGTACGTTAAAAAGAAATAAATTCTTATCCGAGTTAACTTTTCCAAATGAGCTATTACACTACAACTCAAGTTGACATCAAAATTTCTTGTTCCCGTTTCCCAAATTTCGCATAACCTTTTATTTATTTTAGTATGCCTCAAAAAGATTCGTAAATATCAATGGTCGAAATAAAATTCTCTCCATCTTACAGAACCTCAAACTTTGATGATTTCAATCTCTAGTAAAACTTTCGCTGTTTGACATTGTCATAGTCCGTATACGCACAAGGTCTATTCAAGCACCTATTTATTTTTATTTTGTTATGAAAATTCAAAAACTTTAGTGATAACAATACGAACTAAGCCATTATTACCCTGAATAATATCTTACTTTAGTAAAGAACTAAAAGGTATCTTAAGGTAAGTATTCAAAATATCCACTATACACAAAAACTTTTATTTGTAGACAAAATTGTGTTGTTTGTAGAATGTTGATTCTGTCTGGAACTTAGAACTTAATGTTTTGAATCTAAGTCAACACATTGCCTAGTGATTATCGTGTAGAATGTAGAAATTGGTTGTGTGAAATGTAGTTAACTCCACACTAGGCTAGTTTGCTGTTTGTTTTTCAAATAGGATTTCCTCAAGATAATGTTAATTAATAGCCGCGTACCCACCTAGCGCACAGGCTCGCGCGGCAGCCTCGGTGTCCGGATCCCGAGCGAAGGCTCCCTCGGCAGCCTCACTAGTTTTGTTCAATTTACCCGAGGCCGCCTCGCGAGGCAGGCTGAGCCATCATAAGTCCGAGAGTATTCGTAATGGACAGTTGTGTATTTTCTGCTGCAGCTATTTTCCTAGCTGCTTATTGTTTAAAGAAACGAAAACAGTCAAGTATCAAGAAAAAACCTAGACGCTTCTGGATTAAGCGAATGGACTCCTCCTGATTGCCCATGATATCAAAATTACACAAGACAAACACGGCAAGAGACAAAACTTGAAGAAGCTTCGCGCGCGAGCCAACACATAACCGTCCCCACCTAACGCACAGCGCTCACTGAGGCACCTTTGAGCGTGTCAAGTTTACCGACAACAGATGGCTCGGGGCCGAGCCGTGCTCGGTCGAGCAAACGCGCGCCCGAGGCAGGCCGAGGCACGTCCACACCAGCCGAGGCATTTGGCTCGCGAGGCTGCCGCGCGAGCCTGTGCGCTAGGTGGGTACGCGGCTAATAGAATAAATTGTTGAAAGAGAAAATTAATCCTGATGGCAGAGACGTTAGGCGCCTCGTCGCTCATGCATGATGAGATTAAATCCTTGCAAGTACCAATTTGACTTTTTCAATTCATATGTGGTTTCTAAAGTTTAGTTTTTCAGACAACGGTGAAGAACATCGTGAAGGAATCTGGACTTATAAAATTAAAATAAGTCTGAAAGCGCCAACCTGTTTCGAGCAAGCGTGGTAATCAATGCCTTCTTCGTCGTACCTTCTCTGTATTGGAAGAAGCCATTGCCCAGCAGTGGGACAGTTATAGGCTGGTATTTTAAGAGAAAAAAATTAATCACAGCATTATGATGCAGAGATAATTTATTACACAAGATATAATTTCAACTTAAATGAGTCATAAACGTAACATTTTAAAACATAAATTAAACTTAATCAAGCAGTCAGTCGCGCATACCATGTTAAGGAAAAAATCTAAACCATTTACCATGCATAACTAGCTCCTAAGCCTGAGAACGACATATGAGATACTAAGGGAGCTTGTGAGTAAGTAATAGTAGTTTTAATTGGTTGGGATTCAATAACAGATGCATGAGGAGAATATGAAGATAATCCTGAAGTAACAAACCTAGTTTGATCAAAAGCAGTCGTTGAGTATGGTGCTAAAGAAGGAGACAGAATAGTTTTAGTTAAAGGAACGGAATGCGTAGTATAAGTAATAGGTACAGCGGATACAGATTTCGTTAAAGCTGGAGTATGTACCGTATGTAATAAAGGAGAAGAGACAGAATACGCTGCTCCTTGGTGATAGATGATTGGATTATGAACACCAGTCGAGTAAATACCAGGTATAATATTAGCTGCAACGTCATTTTTAGTAGTCTTTGTTTCGTACTTTTTTAAGCTTGAGTAGGCAGTGTCCAAAGACTTGGTATAAGCTGTATGTTGAGTGCCATCTGGGCTTTCGTAGTTACTTTCTTTGGTTGTCAGTACTGATTGGTACACCGGCTGTGCTTGAATCATTTTGGTATATCCTGTTGGTGTATTGAAAACAGTCTTAAGAATAGGCGTAGATACGGAAGTGTAAGAAACTGAGTTCGCAGGAGAATAATTAGTTCCCATGACTCCTTCGTTAATTAGTGCAAAGGTGCACAGCATTAATAGTACCTGAAAATAAAAAAATAACAAAATGGAGAGAATATCATTACGCATATTTAAAAAGATCTAGAAGAATCTGAATACTGGGTTTAATTTTCTTATTTTTCACGTAAAGCCTTATCTAATTTACGACAGCTTTTTTTAAACTCACCTTTCGTATCATCTTTCCGTTTATTCCTGTTAAAATTTGGTTAATGAGTGACAATTTCGTCAAAAGCTTTAAGCTTTTATACTTCAAGCGCTTTAACAATTTTACCCTCAATGAGCAACATAATAGCTGTTATGCATCACTAAATAACAGCTGCGAAACCAGTTCGAGACCTTAAACCCGGTTTAACCTTTGGCTTAATAACTCACCAAGATCCCACAAAGGTAGAATGAGCGATTATACTCGACTGCTCCATACTTTCATAATATTTAATGTAAAGCTTGACTGCAACATTGACTCCTTGTGGGATCAATTCTTAATAGTTTTCTTGCGTCTATGGTAGTTGAATCTTTATACGGATTTTACCAATGATAGCTGTTTTATTAATGCACGTACAATTTGTGTAAATTATCAGCTCGCCTTATAAGTATCTAAAGGTTTTAAGTAGTATTAAATTAATATCAGTAAGCGAGGTAAAGCCTAATATTCAATCAGTACATGACTTTACCACTGTTCACTTAATAAACAAGTACCTGCGAGATCGTTAGCTGTAATTTACCATCCAGCGTGGTCCAATGCTGGTTAGTCGAAATCACGTATCTTTGCATTCTTTGATACTAGAACCAACCAGTTTCCTCATGATGTTTTACTGTGTAGTTTTGAGAGCAGTTGTACTTTGCGGGTACCGTGTGTTGGAAAGAAATACCGCGGCCCCGGAACATTAAGAGCAAAAGCTATAACAAAAACCCTCCCTGGTTCTAGTCAGTAAAGGTCTGATACTCCCCCCCGCTCCGTTCAGAGCGCTTGAAGTTATTTTATGATTTCCCATCCGCAAAAGAAAGGTATCACGTGGGTTCAAACACCACAACACGCAGAAATTTGCACGCAGGAAACATGCTCATTCTCTCAATAAATCGTTGTTGCTATGGGGACTGTTAGTAATTTTTAAGTCTTAAAGTTTATTTTAATTGTGTTCGTAATAATTATGTTTCCTGAAGTGCCTATACTCGTGTTTAATATCTCAGTAAATATCAAAACATTAAATTCATTGAAACAGAAATCCATTGAGTATTCTCATGCATATTGGTTTCATACAATTCAATTTATCTTATGAACGATTGTTTTCGTTAATAATTATGAACCCGTAATTACATAAGCTCGCGTGTTCGAGTCGGCGAATTATGAACAATCGGTATGTTATATTCATATTCATTTGCAAACAATCGTTATCATCAATGGTTGCTCGTTAGCCCGGTATCGATAAATAGTTATGAATAATCGATTCGGGTGGTTACTAGGCGAATTCGTTTGTTACTGTCGCCTGCAAGTCTAAACATCGATATATCAGAAACACACTCGATTTGTTGCATAATCATTCTCAGAATTTATTCGGTATGTATGTTTGTTGCAATTGCAAGCTAGTCTGTCAATGAACTGTTTATAAATGTTAGCGGTGGTTGGCGAGTACCTACATGCGTTTGAGTCGAGTACGTGGGTGTGACCTGAATAGTATGATACTTGAAATAGATTGTGTTCATTCATTTGTTTGGGATATTCTTTCGGCGATACAGATGAATGTTGATTTTTGTGTTCAGTAATTGTTTTGTTAGCAAAAAAATAATAATAGCTATATGGATCCATATAATATATCTGACTAGATATATGGATGGTTGAGTAGTTGAGAATTATTTGTCAATTATTGGTTTGAGAAGCTAATGAAATTTTCACATGTTTTTTAATACTTTCATGGCCAAAAGAAATAAAGTTTTATTTCTAGCTCTTAGGCCGAATTATACAACTCAGGAGGAGCTAGTGGCCGCTCGAATCTTTCTTGCCTATCTGACTTCCACAACCCATTTAACAACTGGGTTATATGATACTATTTGGTAACACTGGTTATCAAACTTTCAAGCCACTGTCAGACTGTCAACGATCTTCACATGACAGGCGAGACCAACTGAAACAGCTTAACGTGTCTTCCGAAGTAGGTACGGAGGAAATTCGGTATGTAACGGGTGCTCACCCATCAATGGGCTAACCTGGACAAGCGCGGCTTAACCTAAAGATCACGAGCTCCTCGCTATTAAATTTTTGGTCGAATTTATCAACGTTACGGTCAGCTAACCGGGGCAGCTCTTCAATAAAATCTCACTCTCATTTCACTCATGCAACAACTTGCACACAAAAATAACAAAGACCGCATTTTAATTTCACGACTCAAAACGTCGGATGAAAATCACGCCGCAAAGTTTTCTGTTTTTCTATGGCTTAAACATCATGTACGCAGCAATTTCCAACCCACAGTTTGGCCACGACCTCCATGTTCAAACGATAAGCGTGTTGCCACTACAGCTGCTTAAGTTCTAAGATCCTAGGGCCGCCAGAAATTACTTATTTTCTGATTAACAAAATATGTGGGCTTGAGTAGTGTTAATATTACAAACTTCTGCATACTTTGTGCCAATGGCAAATTTTCAGATATAAGGTTTTCAGTTAAGTAAAAATGTTACTCGTTATTAGTAGTTGTTTTTTTTTAATAATAATTAATAATCATCACTGCCGGCTACTTGCCGTGGGCGGAAATCTCCACCACTTTCTAAAGTGTCCCTTGAAACAATTTCGCATCGTGTGAGGTCGTTAACAAGGCGAGACGCTAGTTGGATCACTTTGACTCGTCACATGCTCTAAACTATTTTTTTCATTCGTTTTTCCCACAATTACTATCATGATACACGGGTCACTTGTGCTGTTAAACCTAGTGGACAAGATTCTGAACCGGACTGTGGACATCAGACTGTGGCAGATTATAATATAGGCACTGAAATATCTGCCTAATCCCGTCTGCATCCAGACCGCTGTCGATTTCGTTTGGTTTGACCGCACCTTTGAGCGTGTAAGCATGTAGTAGGTCGTGGCCAAGCGGTTACTGAGTGATACAGGGATGTTGGGTGATAAAGCAATGAAGATTTAATGGCAGGCTAGGGTGGTGGCGCATCAATAAAACATTGGATGGTAAGTGGGAACCCCTGTCGAACCACTATGTATGAGCTACACGCCCCAAGATCCCTTTTTTGTATGCGTTTACTAATATGTTTTCTAATGCATGCGTTTATGTGAGTTTATTTCGATAGTTGTACCGGGTGAAGTTATTTGATGATTTCCCATTGGCAAAAAAGGATTATATCCGCAAAAAAGGGGTATATTTGTCACATAAGAACCTAACTCGACCGTTCAATATTCGGTTACTTTTAGTTGTTACTTATACATACTAATACTGTCCTGCGTCATCTCACTGCTGGGAAATAATTACCTAAATAAAAATCATTCCCTTTATGTAATCAAAAATGCAGGTCGCTGGTCAATACTAATATTATAAAAAATGGTTTCTTATTTAGAGAGTAATCTTTGAAACTACTGATCCAAGATTATTAGGGTTAAGTGCCTCAAAAGGAAAAAACGGAACCCTTATTGGATCACTTTGTTGTCCGTCTGTCTGTCTGTCTGTATATCTATCTATCAAGACTCTTTATCTCGGAACGCATAGAGGAATCGAGTTGAAATTACTGTGTGTGTGAAAAATCAACCCTCTAAATCTACGCAGTCAAAAGTTAAGGTAGGTATATTTTTCGGCTGTATTTAAAACGTTTCCGAACATAACGCGAAGCCATGGGTAACACCTAGTGTTATTATAACACAAATATAAAAGAATTTTAAATAATAATAAATATGATGGATTGAGATCACTTTCTGTTTAGCCAGATAATTAAGTCAATTTATAATATTAACTTTAACTTGTAACTCGACACCACTTTAACTTGCGTTATTTTAGTGTCAAAAAGATTACGATCTTCATCGCTCCTTCATTATCAACGCTGGCGCTATTTTCACTTTTATTTGTGTGAAATAAGGTTCAAAGTGGAGTGTGAAGTTTTGACACTTGGTGTAATTGATGTTTGGTGCTAGTTTTAACACTATAGTTTAATTGTGTCTGTAGGTACTGTTATATAATGTGCGAAGTGATGCAACATGACTAAGTTTCTGTCAAAACGTAAGTGACATTATTCATATTGGAACGAAGTTCCTTATCGCGCGTTGCAAAAGGGGGCAAGATGGAAAAAATTAAGACCTAAAATTGTAACGACACTTATTCACTCACTCTTATTCGTTGTAAGCCGTGCGGCGAGTGCAATATTCTCTGTCTGTCTCTCTCTCTCTCTTTCATAGAAAGAGAGCAAGCCAGTTATTTTTGTTTCGTCTATCTATCGTTGAGTGTAAATAGGTTTTTTGTGCATAATAAATAATAACTTCGTTTGATCCGGGTGTCGCTTGATACCTCTCAAGGTATTTTTTTTTTTTTAGTATTTGTATGATTGAACTGGTCTAAATGGTGCTTATCATTTTCCTTTACCATAAAATCGATCCCACACGGAACAAATATTTGTGTGACCGACAGCAGTTTAGACGACCCACTGTCCGGTCTGGTCGTTTGTGTATGTGAGTTTAAATGTTTGTAACGAACCCACGATACAGCAGAAATTTTAAGTGTGGGGCAACGTTTCTGAAAAAAAGAAGAATCAGAAGGACTTCCTCTGCTAGACTAAATTCCAAGTTATATTTAGTTGTTTGTTGTTCGAAAGAGATACCGCTACCCCGGAACACAAAGGGCCAAAAGAAGGAACATGGATGGGTTTTAGTCAGTAAAAGTCTGGGGCTCCACTCCGCTCCGCCCAGACCGGCGCAAAAAATTGATGACTAGCTGGCGCCCGCGGCTTCGACCGCGACATATCGAAAAAAAAGTATCCAATGAGTTATTTCAGACCTAAATCTACCTCTGTGCCAAATATCATCAAGATCCGTTCAGCCGTTTTGACATCAAAGAGTAACATAATATTAGCAAGATATCTGGCGCCTGCGGCTTCGCTCGCGTTAAATTCGGTATAACACAGTACCTGCAGTTTTTGCCCTCGCGTCTTATTGATTTGTAATAGCAACGCTAAATTTTCCCTTTTCCCCCGCATATCCCACTTTAAAAAAATAGCCTAAGTCCGTCTCCCGGTTCCCAACTATCTCTGTACCAAAATTCATCAAAATCGGTTTAGCCATTAAAGCGTGAAGAGGTAACTAACAAACGAACTCACTTTCGCTTTTATAGTATTAGTAAGGAAGGATTCATTGTTAAGGTATTGTTGACTTCAGAATAAAAGTGTTTCGGTTGTAGGTACTGTTAACTTATATTATTTTAAAAATAAATCTGAATCAGATTTATTTTATTTTGGACAACGTTTTCGATCACCAGCCCACATTTAAAACCACAATTGGCAATGTATGTATTACACGAAGGTGGAAAATGAATGGAGCAACGCTTTGTAGGGATAATTAGAGTTCCTACATTATCTGCACTACAAGCTGTTATTTAACAATTTAGTGCTTAAAGCTATGTTCGATAATAATGGTGTTTTGTGGTGTATTTCTCTTCCTGTTTCATTATAGATTTCGCAATGAAGGAGAAATTAGATTTTTACCTATATATTAGTATTTATTGAGCGAGAGTTATAGCTGGATGGAAGAAGTCGATATTCGACGGTATTAAGTTTAAATACAGTTCAGTTGTAGAAACAAATATAGCAAACGTTATATAATAACAGCCACTCGAATCAATCTTCAGGTTAAGCCTGGGTTGTTCTGCAGATGGGTGACAACATATCAAGTTTCCTTTAAAGCACGTGGAATCGTTGGTCTCAGCAGTCACTTATAGTTAGTTTGACAGCCAGTTTTACCAAAGGGTATCGTAATACCCAGTAATTACTAGGAGGTCAGGTAGACAGTCGCTTTATTTGAAATAATGGTATTCAACTGAATCCGATTACACTGGAAGATCCGAACTTAGAAGAAAAAAGGCTAGGCAGCTGATACGCTGTAGTTTTTTTTTAAATTAGGCGATAAGTTTTGAAAGAGGCACTACAAAAACTACTACTGCATCATAGTACAAAAGTTCTTCCTTGACGAGGTAGCCTCTTTAAGCCACAAATAAAAAAGTCCCGAGAAAGAATTCGACAAAAACTGTCTGACAGTACCAGTAAAGAGAGTATTTTATAGCAATGTCAATTGAACATACATTATGCCTTTAAATTAAAACAATCACACCAGAATAGCACGCTGATGAATATGGTGTAAACGTGTGAATGCAAAGCAGGAATAAATATTATCATTTTTGTAATTTTTCGTCTCGCTTCGCCATTTCTATAGCGTCACCGGTGGCAGCACAAATATCGTTTTGCAGCTTGTTTTGGCCTAAGAGGGCACGATAGAAGGTGATTTGAGAATAGGTCAAGTCATATGCTGTAATGTAAAAATCAATATGGTCTGTGAATACGCTTAGAAAATGGAAGAAAAAAACGTCTTGAGCCGACCCTAAATAAGTTGAGACAAGGGCAGGAATATGATGATAAAACAGGGTAGATGGATTCACAAAAACTTATAAAACCTAAAAAAGAGCAACATAAAATCCAATAACCTTTAGAAAATCATTGTACGGTTACCCCTCTAAAAAAATAACATGTATTACAATAGACATTGCAATCAGTTAAGATTACCGATAGCCAAATTGAGAACTTCATGCTCTAACAGTAATCGAAGCGAAGGTCGAATTATCGAACAATGTCTAAAATTACATGTTGCTTTTATCACATTACAGTGTAGTTATTTGATTGCGATTTATGGCAAAGAAGGGGACCAAACTTTAGGAATTAAGAGAGCTCCTTTTAAAATATTTTACTCAAAAATGCATGTAATGTTGTCATTATTTTGACAACCTTGTTTGAGCAAAGTCGACTTTGCCGTTCTGTTTCAAGGAGCGGCCGGCAATGTTTTGCTGGCCGCTCTAACAGGCCGGCAATGTTTTGCCGGCCGCTATTTTGACGTTTCAACGTTTTAAAAAATCAATTCCAAAAAGATTTTATTTAAAAAACACAGCTGTTTGTACGTCTGAAGGTAAAAAAAAAAGATTTAAAAGATTTTATTCGATATTAGGCTGTATAATTCCAACTACCATTGATAAAAAAAAAAGAAGTAACAAAAGCGCGGTTCAGCGAAAATGTTGATTTATTTACTGACTTAAAAATGAGCTCTCAAAGCGAAAATTCTTCCGATTAACACCGCCAAACATTAAAGATGAAGCTAAATTAGTGGTTGAAAATTTGATACCGCGAAACTCAAAGGAAAAATATAAGCTTGCATATAAAAATTTGTGCAGTGGAAAATCAGTAGGAAATCTAAATCTTTATCCGAAAATTCTTGCGTATTTCAATGATCTTTCCAACAAAATGAAGCCTTCGTCTCTCTGGAATACCTAGGTATTCAATGTTAAAGTGCATGGTTCTGATAAAGCACAATTTGAACATTAAATATTACCACAATTTAACGAGTAACGAAAACGACAGTCAGACGGATATAAATATATTTTTTATTTAAATTATTTGCTGGTTTTATTAAGATCAGGTACTTGCATTTTTGAGTAAAGCACTATACAAACCTTGGCCCACAATGACTGCTTCGCTGGTCACGCTATGATTGCCTCGAGCTAGCCTAGCTACGCTCTAGGCCTTTCAGCTTGGCCATCATTGCAGCCCTTGCTGTCCTCACTGTAAAGGCCTCGACCTACGGTCTCGGCCTTTATCTCAGCTCGTCCATCAAGTGCTGCACGCTGACCGCGCTGTGTCGGCCTGGAGCTGCGCTACGCTGCGCTGTCGGTCATCATCAGCGCGACCAGCAAAGTAGTCATTATAGACCGCGGCAGTAATGTACTATTACTCAAAAATGCATGTAATGTTGTCATTATTTTGACAACCTTGTTTGAGCAAAGTCGACCTTGCCGTTCTGTTTCAAGGAGCGGCCGGCAAAGTTTTGCTGGCCGCTTTAACAGGCCGGCAATGTTTTGCCGGCCGCTATTTTGACGTTTCAACGTTTTAAAAAATCAATTCCAAAAAGATTTTATTTAAAACACAGCTGTTTGTACGTCTAAAGGTAAAAATAAAAAAAAAATTAAAAAGATTTTATTCGATATTAGGCTGTATAATTCCAACTACCATAAATAAAAAAAAAACAAAGAAGTAACAAAAGCGCGGTTCAGCGAAAATTTTGATTTATTTACTGACTTTTTTGCTAAAAATGAGCTCTCAAAGCGAAAATTCTTCCGATTCAATGTGTTTAACACCACCAGACATTAAAGATGAAGCTAAATTAGTGGTTGAAAATACCGCGAAACTCAAAGGAAAAAATATAAGCTTGCATATGTGTAATTTGTGCAGTGAAAAATCAGTAGGAAAACTAAATCTTTATCCGAAAATGTTTTTCTTGCGTATTTCAATGATCTTTCCAACAAAATGAAGCCTTCGTCTCTCTGGAATACCTATTCAATGTTAAAGTGCATTGTTCTGATAAAGCACAATTTGAACATTAAAAATTACCACAACTTAACGAGTATCCTAAAACGACAGTCAGACGGATATAAATAAATTTTTATTTAAATTACTTGCTGGTTTTATTTAGATTAGGTACTTGCATTTTTGAGTAAAGCACTATACAAACCTTGGCCCACAATGACTGCTTCGCTGGTCACGCTATGATTGCCTCGAGCTAGCCTAGCTACGCTCTAGGCCTTTCATCTTGGCCATCATTGCAGCCCTTGCTGTCCTCGCTGTAAAGGCCTCGACCTACGGTCTTGGCCTTTATCTCAGCTCGTCCATCAAGTGCTGCACGCTGACCGCGCTGTGTCGGCCTGGAGCTGCGCTACGCTGCGCTGTCGGCCATCATCAGCGCGACCAGCAAAGTAGTCATTATAGACCGCGGCAGTAATGTACTATTAAATTAAGGTTGCATAAATGGCTTTTAGACTATTGTTTTTATACTGTAAAAGAATTTATTGATAAAAAATTAAGTTTTATTATTTTTCAAATTTTAATGATGTGAAATTCGTCTTCACCGCGTATCACCACCACTTTTTTTTTTGGTGTGAAATCATTTAATAACTTCCCCCGCTCTGGGCGGAGCGGGGGGGCATGTCGGACTTGTACATGTTCCTTCTGTTGCCCTTTACGTTCCGGGGCCGCGGTATCTCTTTCGAACAACCCGCAACCCCGGCAGGCGGAGGCTCTGGCAAGCCCCTTTGCTTTGCTAACATCTCTTTGAGGCGCGCGTGAAACACGAACGCGCCGTCGATACGGCCTGTCGTCCATCGACGGACGGACGGCGAGCTACCCATTGCTCACCGTTCACAGGCCCGCATCAACGGTGGCCGGGAGTCGTCTCGCGGCGCCCGGCGCCCAGGGCGTCTCCCGCGGCAGCTGGGTTGGGTAGATGACCTGTCCCTCAAACGCTCGGCCACCTCCTAGGCTAGCATTACTGCTTCGCAGAAGGAGGTGACCGCTTCCCATTCCCTCTCGCTCCAGACCCTGACCTGGACCCTGGTCCAGGCCATGGTCTGGAGCGCATATCGCCGCCGCTGATCGCTTCCGCGAGGTCACGGCGGTGCTCCGCCCAAGCTGGGCAGACCGCCACTGTGTGCTCCACCGTGTTCTCCGGGCGACCGTCACAATGGTGACACCCAGGCGCTTCCTCCCGCCCGATGATGTGCAGGAACCTCCCGAAACTTCCGTGTCCGGTGAGGACCTGCGTCAGTCGGTAGGTGAGGACGCCATGGCGCCTGTCTAGCCACTCCTCAAAGAGGGGACTTACCGCCACTATTGTGGCGTGCTCTGCACGGGGTTGCGACAGTTGCTCTCTCCGTGCCACCATGAGATCGCACCGGAGGTCTGTACGCTGAGCGGCAATTTGCCGCGGCAGCGGGTTTTCCCCCCGGTATAGTGCGGTAGCCCCGGATCAGCCCTATGGCCACCCTCTTTAAGGGCGCGTTCAGATAGTGGGCGGCGCGCCGTCCTAAAGAACGCGCCCATACCGGGGCCCCGTAAAGGGCCATGAACCGCACGACTCCGGCATAGCGCCTAGGGCAGGAGGCATTTGGCCCCCTCAGATTGGGCAGGAGCCGCTTGAAAGCAGCCCCCGTCCGCTCGAGTTTATGAGCCAAACGTCGGAAGTGCTCTACGAAATTCCACCGGCTGTCGAGGACGATTTCCAGGTACTTCATCGTCGACCCGACGCTGATGCGAACCCCTCCTACCGTCAACTGGGATCCCGACGGTGGCGTGTTTCCGCGGCCATGAAATACTATGGCCCCGGATTTGTACAAGGTCACCTCGAGACCCAGTAGCCGAATTCTCTCCGCGACTATCGCAACCCCGCGTGTCATACTGTCAGCCACCGCTTGGTGCGACCCCCCCTGAGCTAGAACGAGCGTGTCGTCAGCGTAGCTGACGCCGCTGGAGAGGTCAGTCGTAACCGATGTCCCATAGGAGCGGTCCCAAGACCGATCCCTGTGGAACACCGCACGACATCTCTCGCCGGTTCCACTCTTCAGAGCGACCAGGGTAGATGAGGGCCAGATATGCCCCGACCACACGACGAAGGTAGGTTGGCATCCGGTGGTATCGGAGTGCCTCCCTGATGCAGCTCCAAGGCACGGTGTGAGACACCGCCACGACAACCTCACCCCTGGACACTGCAGCCTCCGTCGTGAGGGCTCTCACGCGCATGATGGCGTCCACCGCCGAGCGCCACTTGCGAAAACCATACTGGTGATCCGCAAGATCCGGCCCCGTCCCCACAAGGTGCTCGACGAGGCGGTTTGCAATTACTCTTTCAAAGAGCTTGTCCACTTCGTTGAGCAGCACAATAGGCCGGAATGCGGACGGAGAGTCCGCAGGGCGCCCCGGCTTCTAGTCGGGGCCCCAGAGCTTCCAGGGCCAGGACCCCGGCCTTGCCATGCAAGCCATCGGGTCCCGGGGCGGTGTTTTTGACTTTTAGCCTGCCCACCGCCACTCTCAGGTCTACCCCAGTCACCTCCGGAACGTCGTCGTCGTCGTTGTCCTCGTGATCCGCTTGTGGCACCGCAAGCGACGGAGTCATGGGCGGGGGAGCGTGCTCCCCTCGCGAAGGGAATAGAGCGCTCACCAAATCCTCAACTAGTTGGGGCCGGAGATATGATATGGTATGGGCGCGTCCACGGATCTCCATCCAGAGACTCCAGTATCTCCTCGCTGGCCAAGTCCTTGGCCCGCAAGACACTTTCTAGGAGGGTGGTTTTCGCCGCTCTGTATCATATAGCTCCGCCTCAATGGCTGCCACATCCGGTGCTCGGACGCGGAGCCTGCGGTGCCTGGCGTAAAGTTGTCGCGCAGCGACGCATGCCTCTCGCAGTGCCGTCAGCTCTCGCGACCACCAGTCACCTGACGCCGGGCGCTTCTAGACCGGACTCGGGGCATAGCCACGTCACTGTTCTCCGACATGGCCTGCTGGAACCAGTCCTCCTCGTGGTTGGTGTCGGCAGGCCTGTCCGGTGATGACACTCAGGCCTGCACGATCGAGGCTTCCAGAGGAGGAGAGAGGAGGAGCTCCCGGTCCAGCTGTTTCAGCGCCCAACGCGGATTACTCGGGGCCTGTAGGACCGGTGCGCTGGAGGTCTGGGTGGAGACATCGAGTTGGATGTACCGGTGATCGGAGTAGGTCTCCACCTCCTCCATGACGCGCCAGTCGACGCCACGCGGCGACAGAGCGGGGCCGCCGAACGAAATGTCCACCACCGACTCGCCCCGCATCAGCACACACGTGGAAACAGAACCCCGATTTAGAACGACCAGGCCTGTCTCCAGTGCCCAGTCCTCCACCGTCCTTCCCCGTATATCCGTGCAGCGAGAACCCCAAGCCAAGTTCTTGGCGTTGAAGTCCCCGAGCACTAGCACGGTGAGGGAGCAGTTACCGACGACGACGGTCAACTCCCTCAGAGAGTTGTGGAACTCGGCGAGAGTTCGGCTTGGGGAGAAGTAGACGCCCGCTACAACTATATCCCCGAACCGTGCTGCGACGCACCCCTGACCCTTCCTGACTTCCTCGAAGGACGGGGTACTGGCTGCGGCCGACGAGATGATGGTGGCGAAGCTTCGATGTTTTTGCGTCAAAAAGTAGGACATGCCCTGCGGCTTGTCCTAATTTTGACGCAGAAACTAGTTTTAACCCTTAATCACCTAGCATCGATCACAGTGACTGCATGCAATATATTTTTTCAAATATTTCCGTTATTACGCGTGCCATACGCCTGTGAGTCTGTGTACATTTTCCTCTCCCTCTTCAGTTTGCGCTCCGCGCTCGATCAAACAACGCGTGAGCGCAGTGAAAAGATTCAGGTAATAGTAGATTATTAACCAAGGGGATAAAGAAGTGTCTTCTGTCGTGGGTGAAGATTTAAATGGCGAGTGTAACGAAGGACTTGAGGTTTACTCCCGAGCGTAGCGAGGGTGTTAAAAACTTAAATCACGAGCGAAGCGAGGGATTTAAGACGAGTCCTGAGTGTAGCGAGAGATTTAAGTTTACCCAAGACTAAGACAGCTTTATCACCGAGGAAAATACTCTACTTTTCGTAACATTTGCGAAAAAATTAACACAGTAATAATATGAGATAAGCATTTATTACAGATAATGACATTAAAAGTAAAAGTTAAGATTCGAACATTGGTCCAATTATTTATAAAGAGAGCTACACTTTTGTTTGGTACATTTATTGTTGATGAGTATGATTACGGCAGCATTTGCACTGATGGAATCCGACAATACACTGTCACTGTCGCTTTGATTTAACAATGTATTTTTAAAACATTAACTTATTTATAAAAATAAACTTATCGTTTATGTATTTGAAGAAAACAAAATCGCGGCAAATTCCTAGACTAATATGTTTTGTCGAAAAAGCAAAGGCATCAAGCTCATACAACCTCGTCGGTTTTGGTAATTTTATTTAATAGTCATAACTGCATATTAATTGCGTGTTCGAAAGTGGTACGAAAATTATATTTTCGTACCACTTGCTCAAAAAAGTGACATTCTATGCCCCAAAAAGCGAACATAACAGTAGTCATTTTTAATCTGTCAAAAACAGGGAAAGAATATTGTACTGAATTTCATTCATCCCCTAGGGAGAGAATGTGATTTAAAATTGGAATACTTAATACTGAACTACATCTGTGTTTACACCATTGAGTTTGTATATAAAGCATTAAGCATCTTTTTTAAAAAGGAATACGCAATTTATTATATCCAGTTATGATTATTAAATAAAATTACCAAAACCGACGAGGTCGTATGAGCTTGATGCCTTTGCTTTTCCGACAAAACATATTAGTCTAGGAATTTGTCGCGATTTTGTTTTCTTCAAATAGGTACATAAACATTAAATTTATTTTTATAAATAAGTTAATGTTGTAAAAATACATTGTTAAATCAAAGCGACAGTGACAGTGTATTGTCGGATTCCATCAGTGCAAATGCTGCCGCAATTATACTCATCAACAATAAATGTACCAAACAAAAGTGTAGCTCTCTCTATAAATAATTGGACCAATGTTCGAATGTTAACTTTTACTTTTAATGTTTTTATTTTTAATAAATGCTTATCTCATATTATTACTGTGTTAATTTTTTCGCAAATGGTACGAAAAGTAGAGTATTTTCCTCGGTGATAAAGCTGTCTTAGTCTTGGGTAAACTTAAATCTCTCGCTACACTCAGGACTCGTCTTAAATCCCTCGCTTCGCTCGTGATTTAAGTTTTTAACACCCTCGCTACGCTCGGGAGTAAACCTCGAGTCCTTTGTTACGCTCGCGATTTAAATTGTCACCCGCGACAGAAGACACTGCTTTATCCCCTTGGTTAATAATCTACTATTCATAGTCGGTCATGGTGACCGAAGCTAAGTTGTTACGTTACTTTTAGTGTTAACATTTTCTTGTTGTTTTTTAGGTTTATCATGTTTCAACGTGATAAAAGCATCAGTAGATGGTTAGAAGAGTGTGACTCAGATTCCGAGGATCAAAGGGACGTGCCGTAAATACCAAATGAAGATTTCAGTGACGTTACCAGTAGACCACGTCATTGACGGTGAGTGTCAATAAGACTCTGATATTGATGTCAACGAGTAAAAAGAAGATAATCTGCCAGTTGATGATGATGATCTGCCAATTGATGATGATGCATCTTCCGATGATGATATTCCATTTTACAAGGCACCGGAACTATTTCGGAAAAAATCGGTTCCGTTGGTCGTGTCAACCTCCACTTTCGCGATCAAGGACTTTGCGACAAAATATCGTTTGCCAACCACCAGGATTGAGAAGGAACTTCAGAGATGTTTTGAACATAAATACAACACCATTCGATATATGGCAATTATTTTTTACCTATGATGTCATCAGTAAAAAATAATTGCCATAAGAGAAATAGTTAGAAGAAATTATTAAGCATACAAAGGAAAACAATTCAACATCCCATCCCATCCCAACACCTATCATCAAAAATTCTACATCCCTGCTCGTCTTTCGTTAAACTTGTCATATTAGCTATCTACATTTTTATTTTATTTATTTATCACATTATAACCTATCAGAACGAAAATATGTTTTGAATGGGCCTTAAAAATATATATACCAAAACGCATATTGAACACACATCAAAAAAAGTCTAAGCAACACGTACTATTTCAAGTTACTATTCAATAATTATATAATATAATTTCTTACTAAGTAGGTTATACCTATGTAAACTTTATGATCTAGAAAACATACTGGCTGGTTGTAAAAAAAATCGAGTATCATTTGTTTTTTTTCACAAATTAAAAAAGAAACGCATTTGTTCGAATTTTGTAACGTTTTCTTTGCTTAATAAAATTTTGTATTCTGTATCAATTTTATGAATTAATTAATAATTTAAAAAAAGTTTTGGATACATTTGGATTTTGAGACATTTTTTACGTCATGGAGTGACGTAATTTGAATGCAGATGAAATGAAGTATCTCGGTATTTTGGTGTCAACAGAAGCGTTATTTGCCATCTTCATCAGCGTTACACTATCACGGGGGATCCTACAGAGCAGCGCCCAGGTCTAGGAAGGTATGTGAAGTGTGTATTTTGTTCACTATGCGTTTGGTTTATATATTTTGTAGGCTCATCAAAAAAATATTTTCGTTCTGATAGGTGATGATATAATAAATAAATAAAATAAATGTAGATAACTACTATGACAAGCTTAACGAAAGACGAGCAGGGATGTAGAAGGGTAAAAGTTTCTCACTATACGATGTTTCGCAATAGATTATCAAAGCCAAGTTGCTCCGTAGTTAATCGCGGTAACGTGCATCGAAATTAAGTAGTATCGCAGTGAAAATCTTTCGCGGTAACGTGCATCGAAGTGTAGTGACTTCGCAGAGACGGTGTTTCGCAGTTACGTGCATCGCTATTTTGTAGAATCGTATAAGCGTTTAGCGATATTTTGTGCGTCGACATTCCGTATATTCTACTCATGTGGGTCGGCTTCCAGTCAAACCGGATGCAGCCAATTACCCGTATGTTAACAACTGATGATCTCCCCAACCTTATCAGAACTTGGTCACACGATACCCCTTGGTAAGACTAGTTGTCAGACTTTCGGGTCACTGTCTACAAATAACAGATAGAACCAATGGCTTTACGTGCTCTTTGAGACTAGAAGGTAACTAGTTATGTAATGGGTGGTCACCATATATACAGATTGACATAGACAATGCAAGTATCACGATCTGTATAAAAACCAAGCGTGTCATTTTTTTCTACCTACTATGACGTCTCATGCACATTTTAGTGATGTGACGTCTATTTAGCGGTTGACAACAGATTTTACAATTTATTACACGCAATTAACCATGTTAAATTTGAAAACTGACGTCCGACTAGTGACAAACCATGGCAGACTGAGCGCGAAAGTAGCAGCTTACAATTTTTGTTCGTAAACTGGGCACGCAAAGTAGTTGCTCTTGCGTTATCTATGACTACCTATCTATCTGTGGTGGTGACACATCCACAGAACAACTTTGGCAAGCGCGACTGCCATTTGGCCATAAGCTCCTACCTCCTGAGGAACGAAAATAATTTCATTTATAAAGGACCAAAAAGTCTATTTCAAATTTAATGTTTCTAAAAGGCTATTTCTGCGTCCCTTTTACTTCTGTCTAAAACAATTTTAAAAGCGCGAAGGAAGATAATTTTATTGACAGGAATTGTTAACTAAGAAAACACAATTGCCTTTCCTTATTGGATTAACATTTAAGTAGACATCACCATTACTTCTCCAGTAAGTTAGAGGTCCAATAAATTGGTTAGTCGAGGCGCAATTTTCATTTCCCCTCAATTAATTCTGCGAGGTGAACAATACTTAATTATTCAGGCGGCAAGAATGATTTTGGTTTGGTATATTTTGAAAAGATTGAAAAGTGTGGGTGTCGACCCAATTAGGTCACTTACTACTAACAGAAAGGAACGAAGGTACTAGTTTAGAAGGGTTAGAGGCGAACTTAATAGTACTTCTAAGTAAAAGTTCAGCAGAGTTCAGTTTCAGCCAGTTTCAGCCTGGTGCGATATATTTTTGTTGGTACACAGAGTTACTAACAGTTAGTATTAGCACATAGAAAAAAGCCACCTATCTACTGGGCTCAACTTATTTAATATATTAACCAATAGCTGTTGCCCGTGACTTCGTTCGCGTGGAAATTTTGATGTTTGTGTGTGTGAAATAAATTGCAATGTATTTTAGACTATCATCTATCTCTGTGGCAAATTTCAGCCATACCCTTTCAGCTGGCATAATTGAATAACAAACATCCATCCAAACTTTGGCATTCATAATTGTATGTAAGATTGATTCGAAGAAAGCACACGGATAATATGGTATTTGTCAACAGTCTAGCGAATATTTCTCATCTTATATATAAATAAACTAGCTATTGCCCGCGGCTTCACTCGCGTTTAAATCGGGGTCGCAAAATTCCCCTTTCCTGATTTGCAGGCACTTGTTGCTTGTAGTTTTTGCTCTAGCGCCTGTTTTATTGTAATAGCAAAGCTAAGTTTTCCCTTGTTTTCCCTCTTTCTCCCTCATTTATCACTTTAAAAAAAGTGTTAGCCTATGTCCGTCTCCAGGGTCTCAACTATCTCTGTACCAAAATCAACATCGGTTTATCAATGTAGGCGTGAAGACGTAACAAACAAACAAACTTATTTTCGATTTTTTAATTAAGTAAGGAAGTGACGGTACGGTTGGCGCAATGGTTGAGCGATTGACTGCTGCGCCGCGTGTCTCGTGTTCGATCCACCACTTAGGTATGGAAATCTTCAAACAAAGACAATGTTTTTATCGCCTGTATTATCAATAGCATTCATCCTTATAATCTGAGATATAATAGTCATGTTTGGTAGTAAAAAAAAGTAAAGTGGTAAGTAGTGCTATAATGGGCGAGCTTGTTTGAAAAGAGCTCAACTAGTTGCTCCAATATGTTTTTATTTTCAATGCCTTTTAAGGAAGCGCCATTGTAGCCCGCAAAATTCAAATTTTCTTATGCTTTTTTTTGCAATTCACGGGTCAGTGTCAAGTTGTATGTTGTTTGAAATATAGATTGTGATCGTCATAAATATAGCTTTACAGAGTACCCCAAGTGGGGTCAAAGAGTACCCCATTTCATGAAATACTCACAAAATAGGGCTAGGGACGGTTTTTTTATGATTTATATTCAATAAATCCATAATGTTAACGGTCGCAATTCATATTTGAATTCACACACTGCTTGATACTGACTGGCTATCCTGGCTTCCGGAAATCATCAAATAACTCCCCCCTTTCTGGGCGGAGCGACAGACTTTTACTGACTAAAAGCCACCCTTGTTCTTTCTTTTACCCTTCATTTTCCGGGGTCGCGATTCTTTTTCACAATCAGTGAGACAGTCACCCTCGAACGAAGTCAGCTTTTCTGTTATCATCGTGAATGTTGAATGGATACGTGGAATCTAGATACTGAGTTGTGGTGGGCCAGTATTCAGCAGCAGCATCTGGATAGGCTACACTGGACACCTTGCCCAATACAGTAAAAAGCTAACTAGATGAAACGATGGTGATGACGTCACGACTGTGAGTTAACGAAGATTGCTGTTCAGAGAAAGCTTCTTTCACAAATTCTCATTATTCTTAATTCGATTCAGTAATATCTTTAGTCGTAAATTAGTTGTTTGATAAGCTCTAAATCTAGATTGTGCAATAAAATAAATGTGTTCTTATGTGCAATTAAATCTAGTATCAGACATTGAGATGTCGTTTCATCATTATGTCTATTTATATCGATTAAATGTTTTGGAGTTGTGGGTAATTATTTATTGGATATTAATTAGTTTGAGTTGAAAAACTTGTTTGATCAATATCAAGTACAGTTTTTATTTCGGCTGTTTGATTTTGTTTTTAAAAATATATTGTTCTTTACAATAACGTGTCCACTTTTAATTATTTACAAACGAAATAAAATATATCATTCAAAAAACATCACGCTAATAAGAGGTTAGGCAACCCCGCTTCGGCCATGTATTGGTGCACCATGTATCAGACAAAGCGAGAGTAGTTATTTGATGATATCCCATCTAAACAAAAAATGAGATAGGCAAAGAATTAATTCTCATTTTGATTTTATCATTAACCGGGAAAATTACTTATGGAAAAGCCCAAGAACACCCGGGAAATGGGTCCACCATTTATAGCAGAACTTTTTATGTCATAATTTTATTTTGCATAACGGATGGCATAAACTTAACTTCGCAGAAAATTGTTTAATTTTTCTGCGAAATGAAGTTTATGCTATCCGTTGCTATGCAAAATAAAATTATGACATAAAAAGTTCTGCTATAAAGGGTGGACCCATCGTACTTATACTAAACTAGCTTTCACCCGCGGCTTCGCCCGCGTTAAATTTGGAGTAACACAGTTCCCCTTGCGCCTTATTGATTTGTAATAGCAACGCTAAGTTTTCCCTTCTCTTCCCTCTTTCTCCCTCACATCCCACTTTTTTCAAAATATTAACCTATGTCCGTCTCCTGGTTCCCAACTATCTCTGTACCAAAATTCATCCAAATCGGTTCAGCCATTAAAGCGTGAAGAGGTAACAAACAAACAAACAAACTCACTTTCGCTTTTTTAATATTAGTAAGGATGTTATTCTGCCATCTTAAAAGTATGCCATTGTTAATTCGACGTTTTAAACATTATGCCAAACGATAATTATGCCAAATAAATTTCGGAGCATCAAGAGTCTGCCGGATAGAGGGAACCCCCGGGAAATATGTTATTCTTATCAACTTAATAGCTGTCGTTGTTCTTAACATGCCTAGTTAAATGATTCCCATAGCCGATATAGGACTGGATAGGCGACAACAGTGGACGTTCGGAATTTAAAACAGCGCGTTTTTAGGGCTGCACGACCACAAGGCAAGTTTCTAATGCTGACTTTTAAATTAATCAGGTTGTAGTTTTACTGCTTCTACTTTGTTTTAAATATTACCTTTAGTAGTTTTAAACATAAAACAAGTAATTTACACATGAACATTGAAGTATTTAATACTAGCTTTTGCCCGCGGCTTGGCTCGCGTTAAATTCGGTAGCGCCTTATTGATTTGTAATAGCAACGCTAAGTTTTCCTGTTTCTCCCTCATATCCCACTCTTTTTGAAAAAAAATAGCCGTCCTAGCCGTCTCAGGATTCCCAACTATCTATGTACCAAAATTCATCAAAATCGGTTTAGCCATTGAAGCGTGAAGAGGTAACAAACAAACTCACTTTCGCTTTTATAATATTAGTAAGGATAAATATTATCTCATATATAAAACTCTCGTGTTTTATTAGCTATACTCCTCTGAAACGGCTTGACCGATTCCAATAAAATGTTGTATGTAAATTCAACATTTAATTATAATTTTTTTTTCGATTATTTGAGGAAATGGTCGTAGTCAATTTTATAAATTTAAACTGAGCAGCGAGTGTAACCGCTGGGCACTAGCTAGTTAAATATATAAAACCTTTACCTTTAAATTAATACACAATTCAGTTAATAGGGATACCTTGTTAACAGCAATTAAACAAGAATTACCCCAAATTTACAGTTTCCTTTGGCAATGTTACAGACACCCAACTAAATTATTATATCGGGACAACCTCTTAAAATCTGCTGTTGGCTGTCAACAAGGTGACCCACTTGGGCCAGTGATTTTTAGTTTAGCTATCCACCCAATCATTAGACGGCTAAATTCCAAATTTAACGTTTGGTACCTCGATGATGGAACCTTGGGCGGCGATGTAGATACAGTCTTAAAAGACCTAATTTATTTAAAAAAAGAACTTCATTCTATTGGCCTTGATCTCAATCTTTCCAAATGTGAATTATATTTAGCAGACAGCACCGACAAAAGACTGACTTTATCCAAATTCAACACAATAGCCCCTGACATCAAAATTATTGACAAAAGTTCTCTTCGTCTCCTTGGGTCTCCTATCTTCGAGAATTCCTTTCGAGATTTTATCGATGTAAAAATCCAAAAATTTAATGATGTCTCAGAAAGATTGCTCCAAATTAACATGCATTCGGCTCTTACTATAATTCGTTACTGCTGTTTTGGCCCTAAATTAACATATTTCCTACGTGCTTCCCCATTATGGAAGCACACTAATCTTTTGGATAAAATGGATCAAATTATCAGACATACCTTATCTTTAATTTTAAATGTGGCTCTGGACGACCGAGCTTGGGCTCAAGCCACTCTTCCCATTCGTTTGGGAGGACTCGGCGTCCGCAAAATTTCTAGTATTAGTCTACCAGCTTTCTTATCCTCGGTCCACGGTACTGAGAAATTAATCAGGAACATCCTGGCTTCCACACTGATTGATTTTGATGTGCCATGCTTCTCCGAGGCTAAGGATGCTTGGAAAGTCGCTTGCCCGAACACTGAACAACCCGACAAACCATTTTCCCAGAGACAGTGGGACGAGCCGCTCTGCAGAGTAGTTCAGAATAATCTACTGAACACGTCTGCTACTACTGCTGAGCGTGCGCGCCTTTTGGCTGTGGGCAAGTGGGAGTCGGGTCTTTGGCTTTACGCACTACCGTCGTCGAGCATAGGCACTTTGTTCGACGACACTACTTTCCGCCTCGCTGCTTCCTTACGTTTAGGTGCTCCTTGTTGTTCTCCTCATCGCTGTCATTGTGGTGAAGTAGTCAACAGCCTTGGACACCACGGCCTATCATGCAGCCGAAGTGCGGGCCGTTTTGCGCGGCACGCGAATATTAACGACATCATCCGTCGAGCTCTTGTCACCGTCGGCGTTCCAGCTGTTTTAGAACCCAATGGCTTGGCACGCGACGATGGCAAAAGACCGGACGGTATGTCTTTGTTTCCTTGGAAGTTGGGTAGGCCTTTAGTGTGGGACGCAACGTGCGTCGATACTCTTGCGCCATCCCATCTTCCTAGCTCTTCGTGCTGCGCTGGCGCTGCTGCTGCGGCTGCAGAGAACCTCAAGCGGCGTAAATATAGTAACCTTATTGGGAACTATATTTTCGAGCCGTTTGGGGTTGAAACTCTGGGACCGTGGGGTCCTTGTGCTCACAGCCTTTTTAAGGCAATATCAAAACGTTTGGTTGACACTTCCCGTGACCCAAGAGCTGGCTTTTACTTTGGCCAGAGGCTTAGCGTTGCCATACAACGTGGCAACGCGGCCAGTCTCTTGGGGACATTGCCAACTGACAGCGTTGAGGACGAATTTTTTGACGCTATTTTTTAATTTCTTTATAAGTTTAGTTTAGTTTAATAATTTTAGTTTAATTTATACAGGGAATGTTTTATTCATCTTAAGTTTATCATACAGATCTCAATATTCTTATTATTAAATATAAATGTTACTAAAAATTAGAACAAAATCCGTTCCATTTTTGACATCTAGGTAATACGCAAAAAAAGTAACAATAATTTCATGTAATAAGGCATATTTCATGACAATATAACGTGTAGACTGTGTAGTATTTGCTTTATAATACCCACTTAATTATTATGAGTCTAACATCGGCCTTGCATGCATATGTCCGAGATTAAGTTAGTTACAGTCTGCAGAAAAAACATCCCACATAAAATACAATGAGGATTTCATTTTACTATTTTATCAGCTATCTCTCAGATCATGTAACGAACGCTGCTTTTAGAATCATAAGCAATGTTATTCATCACAATTAAAAAAAAAAAAAAAACACTCTGTCTACTCCTAAAAAAATATCATAGATAAAAACATATTCATCTATTCCTTTTTCCCGTTTGTCTTTATGGTCACCAAGTTGGTTTTACACCTTTTGAAGGGTTTCTAACAAAAAATAGGTAAATATCTAGATAATTTATACGGTAAAACCACATTATCATTTTCTTACCCTTGTCCTTTTTGGGTCAGTGCAAGTATTTTTCTTCCAGACTCCACTAACAACCGCCATATCATTTCTTTGTTAATCTTTAAGAACAAAATTTAACAATCCATACAATACCTACATACAATTTTGTTTGTTGCCTCTACAGCCAAGTTCCGTTTTCCCAGCCGACAAGTTTATTCAACATGTGCTTAATAGTGCCAAGTGGGTTTGGTCGTAATTTTCTTAAGTAATTCAACACTTGGCTAGACGTAAAACTAATAAGGTTTTAACCTTGAAAACGACAACCTACATTCGTTTTTTTTGCAGTACTTATTAAATTGGCATTAAATAACCTGTTGTTCGTATTCGGAAGTGTCTTCGGGCCATAAAATAATTCTGACGGAATCAGTTCCCTTTCAATACCCTTTTTTGGTGATGTGGTCTTGCCGAATATAAAGACGTTAAGGTTTTAAAATATGTGAGGAAGTGCTTTCGCTTTTGTGCCGAAGTAAGTTATTACCGAATTTTATTGACTGATCAGTAATATTCGTAAAATATCATAACATTGAATTATACATTTTAGGAAAACTGACAGTCTTTTATAAATATGTATAGTTATTAATCTATAATAAATATACTAAATTGCTAATATTACAAACTTCCACAGATAAAAATACAATTACTGATCGATAGTAGGTTATTATTATAATCCTCTTCATGTCATCCAATAAAACACAGATTTAGTTCTATACAAAGGTCAAGTCCAGGCCGGCATGGAGTATTATTTTTCACCTTTGGGATGCTTCAGCCAAATAACAAGTAACCACAACACATAGCCACGAGGCTCTTAAGAACCAAGCTTTGTAGCCTGCCCATCTGCATCGCCACAAAGTTTGAGCTTTTCGGTTTTTTCAGACTGTTTTTGACGTGTGTACCATAGAGCTAGACCTTTACGTACTCATTTCATTTCCCTTCTTCCATCGGGAGTCCCGACCAAAAAAAAAAAACGTTTGAATGTCCCACTTCTGGGAAAATGCTTCTCTTATTCTTACTAATATTATAAAAGCGAAAGTGTCCTGTTTGCCAAACCTATTTTGATGAATAACTGGTACAGAAATAGTTGGGAACCTATAGACGGGACATGGACTAATTTAATAAAAAAAAAGTGAGAAAAGGGGGAGAAAGAGGAAAGAAAAGGGGAGGGTTTTTTTTCGATCATCACGGGGTTTAAAGTTTGCGTTAGCCCAATGTAAATATGCCACACGGACGGAGTCGCGGGCGTAAACTAGTATTCCATATTTTTACCATGTACTCTCCTAAGTAAGTCCTAAGATATCAAATGTTTAAAAAATGAGCACTGCTCTAAATACCAAGTTGACGTTACCATAGTCATCGGTACAGTCACCAGTGTGTCGTAGGCATGTACCTTGATTTATTGTAGCAAACAGCTGAATTATTAAGCTGCAGCTTTCGTCACCCCAGTATAAGCTGCGGTTTTCCTTGTATCATTGACCTAACAACCTTATAGGTCTTGAAAAATTCTGTATCATAATTTAATTTAAAAAAGTATTTAACACAGAAATGTTGCAGTTGAACTTTTCTTATAAAGCATTCTAAACATAATTGCAGAAATGTTTTATTAACGTTATAAAAATTCTGTTCCCATTATAAAATGTTATGTATGTGAAATATAACTATGTGATAATAATATCTTATAAGTTCGTATTAACACAAGGTTACATTAGTATGTCACTTGTAAAGGGCATGGGAGAAGTATTTAAGTTCAAATTAACCTGTGGCATGACTTGAATCTGCGCTGCAATTATGTATGATAACATCTTTGGGTTGTTGTACATTCGTCACAAAGTAAATTCGTCACGAAAAAAAGTATGTGTAAATTTGCCACAATTCTAATTTATTTTCAATATATTAATTTTGTTTATTGTAAATTCGTCACATAGCTTTTATTCGCACCGATAGCAAAAAAAAATAAACAAGAAGTAGAATAAAATGTTGTATATTCTTCAGAATCACATCAAGTTTAATAATTTACCTTACATCTACTTAACAACAATCACAGTTCTCGAGTGAACGATTTGCCTAAAACTTAACAATAATAAGATAAACAATAGAAAAAAATTAAATCATAACAAAAATCATCTTTTTTTAATATAAATAAATATAATAACCTAACATCTACGTAAAAATCATAGTTCTCAAATGGCTGGTATGCCCGTAACATTACAAATAATAATAAAAAAACAGTTAAAATCAAAATATTTTTATTTCACATAGGTCTACATGGGCACCTGTAAAACGTCGAGAAAAGATGAAAGTCTTTAATTAACCTAAAACCTACATAAAAATCACAGACACAGACAGCGGCTGATTAACGAACAACATTACAATTATAAGAAAAATATACAACATAGTTATAATCATTTTTTTTCTTAACCTAAGTAAAAATCACAGATTCTGAGTGGCTGACTTGTTTATCTATACTAATATTATAAAGCTGAAGAGTTTGTTTGTTTGAACGCGCTAATCTCAGGGACTACTGGTTGGAATTGGAAAATTCTTTTAGTGTTGGATAGTCCATTTTTTGAGGAAAGCTATAGTCTATATAACATCACGCTACGACCAACAGGTGCTGAGCAGCGTGGGTGAAACCGCGGAGAACAGCTAGTAACTATATAAAAATAATAATTTTTATAAGTATAGAAACTATGTAAAAAAACTATATTTTAATGTAACATATTGATTGGCAATTAAATGTTAAGTACATGTTTTAAAATGCTGCAAAACAAAAAGTTTTTTTAAGAACTTCAGCCAAAGACATGTTATCGTAATTGTCCAAAATAGTTTTCAATTCTTTATCATATGTTAAGTATCGACGTGTTCTCATCTTTAAGGATATATCAAATTTGAAATTCTTTAATTTCCAATCTATATATTCAGCCTTCTTTTTTAGAATATCAAGAAATTGAAACATTTTAAAAACATGTAACTCTTAATTACCAATCAATATAATATTACATGCGCTACAAACTTGCTTGCTATCGCTACTTAAAGAAAAAAATATGAACCTGTGACGAGTTTACACATATTTTTTATACATGTGACGAATTTACTTTCAATGTATGGATTTTTCAAAATATGACGAATTTACTTTGTGACGAATGTACAATAACCCACATCTTTACTGTGATGCACTAAAATCACCTTTATTGTGAGGTCTAATGTGACAAGAATAGGTGTTAATGACATTATTGTCCCCATACGAGTTTGTGAAGGTCCTCTGTTCGATAAAAAAGATCCATCCTTTTACGATTTTTATGATCACCAGGATAATCTGTTAACGAAGTATCTTTCCCTACCATGGCTAATAGCAAAAAAATATCAGAAGGAAAGAAAGTCAGGGTTACAGAAAGAGGAATCCCCTAACGACACGATGTGTGTCCAGGAGTACCGCTTTCTGCATCAAACCCTTGATCTAGCTGTATTTTTTTGCGGATGGGAAATCATCAAATAACTGAGTGTCAGACTTGTACTGACTAAATCCCACCCAGGTTCCTTCTATTGTTCTTTTTGTTTCGGGGCCGGGGTATCTTTTTCAGAAAACCTTAAAAAAATACCACCGTGGGATCTGGAGGCGATAGTCCTCGCGCGCCTGTACGAGTGGCACGCGGAGGCACTACACCGGGGGAATCTCCGCTGTCGCAGAAATTGCCGCCCAGCGGACAGACCTCCGGTGCGATCTGATTGTGGCATGGAAAGAGCGACTGTCGCAACCCCGTGCAGGGCATGCCACAATAGTGGCAGTAAGTCCCCTATTTGAGGAGTGGCTGGACAGGCGTCATTGCGTCCTCAACGGACACGGAAATCGGGCGGGAGGAAACGCCCGGGTGTCACCATTGTGACGATCGCCCGGAGGATACGGTGGAGCATACAGTGGCGGACTGTCCAGCTTGGGCGGAGCAATGCCGTGCTCGCGTAGAGGCGATCGGCGGCGATGATCTTCCGCGTCCGGCCTTGGTTCAGTCCATGGTCCGGAGAGAGAGGGAATTAGGAAGCGGACACCTCCTTCTGCGAAGCAGTTATGTTAGCAAAGGAGGTGGCCGGGCGTTTGAGGGAGAGAATTTCAAACTAACCCAGCCGCCGCGGGAGACGCCCCGGGCGTCGGGCGCCGCAAGACGACTCCCAGCCATCGTAGATGGACGATGAGCAAAGAGTAGCTCACCGTCCATCCGTCCATTGACGACAGGCCGTGTCGACGGCGCGTTAGTGTGACACGCGCGCCTCAAAGAGATGTCAGCAAAGCAGAGGGGCTTGTCCCCTGACAAGCCCCTCTGCTTTGCTGACCTCCGCCTCCCGGGGTTGCGGGTTGTTTGAAAGAGATACCGCGGCCCGGAACGTAAAGGGCAATATAAGGAACATGGGTGGGTTTTAGTCAGTAAAAGTCTGACACTCTCCCCCGCTTCGCCCAGAGCGGGGGAAGTTATTTGATGATATCCCACCCCAAAAAAAAAACCGAAGCCCTTTTAGCAAAAGTAATGCGTGTTCATTCCATTTTATGGATCTAAACAATATTGTGTTAGAAAGAAAACCACGTCTTTGACAGATAGACATTTATCGCCATAAAGGATTCATTGGAGTAAGCAAATGAACTATTGTCGCTGTCAAAGGACAATCTGTGAACATTATTATCAGAAGTTTCAGCTAAAGAGATTCTTTGTAGGCACTTTCGTTTTTCCACACGATTACTTTCATTTAATGATGTGGAAGAAAGAATACGTCACTTGTAACTATGTATGTTCAAAGTGGTTTTTGCCGATAATAGCCGGATGGCTATAATCATTTGAGTGTTATTACAGTTTTTTGGGTCTTTGAAACTGGGTGCTGACTTTCGTAACTCATGATCATTATCCTGCCCCTAACATTTTTTTTGCGGTCAACCATGTCTTTTTCATCCATACTTCTCAATTACTTGTCATCTCCGTCTTTGGTGACCAAGGTTAAAAATCACTATGAAAGGCGGAAGCATTTTCATAGCTAATAACATCATTACAAAGACATTGAATTAATTCATAATTACTATACTTTTTATTCTCACACCAGATCGTGGCAACCGCACTGGTCTGGTCTATATTTAGGTTAAGCCGCACTTGCCTGGGTTGGTCTGTGCATGTGTGACCACCCGTTACATACCAACTTTCCTCTCCGGGCCTCGGAAATCTCTTAGTCCTAATCTAATCTTTTAGTCCCGGCTGTCTTTTGTAGACTTGTAATAGTCGTACTCGTTGCAGACAGTCTTACGAAGTGTATCGTATTACTCAGTATTAAATGGGTTGTGGAGGTCAGATATGCAGTCACTTCATGTACATACGGTGGTTGACTGAAAGCCGACCCCCACATATTTAGGCAAAAGCTAGGCAGATGATGATTCGCTATTCCAACATGGCTACCGAATAAAGTAGCTTGCAAAGCTAAGGATCACATAACACAAGCAAGTTGCAAATCAATAAGACAGCGAAGGCCACTTTCGCAAAGCCGATAGATAAATCGTTGAAATAATTTATTATAATAATACTGTCACTATTAATAGTAATAGTAAACTACATTAGGCTACTATTATTCTGTCGCCTCGAAACAGAATTTCGAAACAAATGGCTGCCTACAACGACTTTGATGTTTATTGCAATGTGTAACTGTAATTTTGTTTGCCTCGTTGGTTGAGTGCCTGTGCTTGAGGTCCTGGGTTCGATTCTCGGATCGGTAAAAGTATTAGATATTTTTTTCAGTAGCATCCAATGAGTCTGGTTGGTGAAAATAGACATGGCCATAGGGGGCGAGTCTAATACATAGGATTAGATTTTTTTAACATAACTAGTGAAATGAGGGAGTAGTATAATTGGGTACACCTCTTCGGGGATTGATTGGTCGTAGGAAGTTGCATTTATTCACTTCACCAACAATCTATAAATGGGTCAAACACAAAAAGTGAACATTGCAAAATCCTTATAATAAAACTTCACGATTTTTTATGAAAAATTATACTTATTTATTTAAAGTTTGATAATAATATTCTTACAAAAATATCAGTAGAGATCAGTCTTGGAGAATTTAGGCAAAAAACACGTTTTTAGTTTTTTTACGTTTACAGAAGAGATCGTGTAGTCTGCAGAAGGGAACAAAAATCTAACTTGTATAATCATATCAATAAAATCAAGAAGAGACACAACAGAAAAAAAAAAACTTAAAATGGAATTCTAATCAACTGCTTAACAAGTCATAATGAAATTGTTATACCAATTCAATACAACAACAAAAAAAAGTTTGTCCACAGAACAGACATTATGTTTCTGTAGGCATTTAATGGAACAGAATATTAAAATATATTATCCTCGTCATAATCGCCCCACATGAAATTCGTCAGCCGTTTTTATCTGTGGAGAATCTTTAGAGGCTTCAGAGTCGTCTGAATAGATTCTTTTCTTCTGGGGTCTGTGCCTTCTGTCAAATATTTCGATAGAAAGATTTGGTTGTCAATCTATCTGAGAGCTCTGGTGAATTTAACTCAGTAGAGCTTCAGAACTAGCTGGAACCACAGGCGAGTCACCGATAGGTATGGATGTTCAGATGAGGAGTCTGGTGGTTTTCGTAATGTGGACATATTTGGTGAGGGGAACATACTTAGCAAAGTGCAAGAGGAAAATGAACGATGAAATAATTAATTATACTATAATATTTAACATCGAAACCACAATAAGAAAACAAAAATTTCTGCATAACGTACTTTACTTTTTTAAAACAATTACCCAATTTTGTTAACAAATGATTTAAAAAATACATTCCATTTGAGAACCTCTCTTTTTATAAATCGGTTAAAAAGAAAGTAACCCTACAGTTTCTTTTTTAATCCAGTGAAACGTCATTATTTATTCACTTCTGTTGACAAATCTCCCATCTGTAGACACTAAGTCTACAGTAAAGATGTCTACACGAGAGACATATTTTAATAAAAACAAAAATGCCATCCTTCAATATGAGGTTAGCATAGAAGCAATGTGATATTTGCATGATGCGCCCATACTCATAAACTGTCTTAATTTTTCGATTAACCAAATTAATCGGCTACAATTACTCGGGTATTCCTTGCACAGGAAAGACACACTGATCTCGACCAAAAACTTGTGTAATTAAATAAAACTAAGGTTTTTCTTGTTACCCACACTTTACTTAAAATCAAAACCGAGCAAATGACAGAGAATACGGTGGTACATACAAATTATGGCTTATTTTTTGTGTCTAGAGAAGTAGACCTTAAATCTGAGAACAACATGTTTATACGTTTTATTTCAAAATATAAAATGATATATTCTTTAATATGTTATATTATGAATATTTGATAATATAACTAATGTTTTGAAATTATGTAAAAGTATCAAAGTATGGACATTTATTTGTAATCATCTCTTAAACTCATTAACCTGGCATCCGTCTACTGAAGGAGACAATTTCAGATTAAAAAAGTAAAAAAATAAAGTAAATTTCAGTACAGTGCGTTTTTAATCTAACGTGACAAGTTTTCCGAATGAAATAGCTAATAAATGTATTTAATGTTAATATTAAATGAAAAAAAAAAACGTATTAAATTAGATGAACACTTTTTATTCACTTTTTGTGTTTGACCCAAATAATCTGGATCGCAACAATGTAACCATGCTGCTGAAATAGAATGGTGTCATTACCATGCAACATATTACTACGTTCCATAAATTAAGGCAACAAAACACTTTCTGAATCCCCAGAATAAATTATAGGCATAATGTTCACAAAAAACAGCCGTGCCGTACCTATTTACATACAGTATACAGTCCTTCATTTCTTTCTTCACACGTCTTACATTAGAAAAACCTTATAATTATCATTAGACAAACTAATAATCAAGGAGGGTTGGCTGCGAGCCTAACCTGTGTAGTTCCTCTGCCAATATAGCAGAGTAGGTGCCATTTAACCACAGTAATAGGCCTTTAAAGCTCAGATGGTGCTGGATACAAGCCAGGAGTAATTTTTGTGGTTGATAACGGTCCTCGTGCCTTCTAATTGACCAACGTTTCTTCAAGATGGGGCAATAAAGACTGGTTGAATTCATGTTCTGTGTCTGATGGAATTGTAATGTCCTGTTTTAAACGACTATTGTAAAAGTAGGAGGTTATGTATTCGACTGGAATTGTTATTTTGTATATATAAATAAATCAAACATAGGTGAACTCTATTGCTGTACTTATGCATTAAAGTAATAATTGTATTATTTGCCAGCGAAACCATCCGCTAAATATTCCAAATCCAGATAGTAAAGCGAATCTCTACCCTAACTTTCAGCCTTTAAGGCACAAAGGCTTTTCTGGACGAGTGAGTGGAAAATTCAGAACTTCTTTTTTTAAATTATGCAGAAGTTGTTTTTTCTCGTCTAGAGTATTTATGGTCTAATTTTTTACAGTCTTTTAACAGATTTTCTTCTACGGTTATTGGAGAGGAAATTGAAAATTGTAATACTGTATCGTATTACATTGCTGTGAAGTATCCTCCTTCCTTCCTGTTTATAAATAAGTTTAGAACTGAAGACTGAGCGTAGGGCACTAGCGTTCTGCAGTCTGAAAAAAAAGTTGCTTTTATAATCGACTAGCTTTCGCCCGCGGCTTCGCCCGCGTTAAATTTGGGGTATCACAGTTCCCCTTGCGCCTTATTGATTTGTAATAGCAACGCTAAGTTTTCCCTTTTCTTCCCTCTTTCTCCCTCACATCCCACTATTTAAAAATAAAAATTAGCCTATGTCCGTCTCCTGGTTCCCAACTATCTGTGTACCAAAATTCATCACAATCGGTTTAGCCATTAAAACGTGAAGAGGTAACAAACAAACAAACTCACTTTCGCTTTTATAATATTGGTAAGGATGTCTTGTGTTATACGGCTAAGCTTATAGATTAACTTGAATAATGTTATCGTCGAAATAAAAAAACCTACTATATTTAAATTACTTCTAGTTTACTGGTCGTGGTACCTACACAGAAGGACTTCATACATATTGGATAATTTTAGCGTCAAATAAACAGCATTGTGGCAGAAAAAAAAACTTGTTTTTTGTATATTTTTTTTTGTTTTTGTAACGCATGAATGAATAATCCTTTATGCAACCCATAAGATTGAATAAATCTTCTTAGCCTGTCGATGGCAATATAAATTAAATTTTAATCATCCTGGTATTTTGGCAACTAGTTTGGCACTTGGGAGGCGTCCATCGGTTCGTCCAGCGGCTGTAGGAATGTGTGTGTGTGTAGTGTAGCAACAGGAAAAGCAGGATACAATGTTGAGCATTTTTTCGTTTGTGGAACAACATTACATTTACGCTCCAGGTCAGAGTCATCTATGCATATCCACTCGTGTTCGGAGTCTATTTATTAAAGACTTTCAAGCCAGCCTGTTGCCTAGTCTTCCTATCACCCCCCCTTTTTTGTGGATGGGAGATCATCTAATAACTTCCCCCGCTCTGGGCGGAGCGGGGGGAGTGTCAGACTTTTACTGACTAAAGCCCACCCATGTTCATTTTTTTGCTCTTTAAGTTCTGAGGCCGCGGTATTTCTTTCAAAGAACCCGCAACCCCGGCAGGCGTTGGCCCTGGCAGGCCCCTTTGCAGGTAGGTACTAAACTACTAACATTACATTTTGTATTAGGTCAAAAAGTAACGGAGTAGTAACCGTCTACTTCAGTAGAGTATGTTTATAAACTATTTGTTTCATATCCCTCAAGCAGGCTTTGTGCATAAGTGACACAGCAACCACAACCTTGTATAAAGACATTAAATATGATTCAACATAACAGGGAAAAGATCCCAACGCATTACAACAGTTTGTGACGCCAAATATTTCTTCATCACTTTAAAACAATACGATTACTGCAATTCACGATAATTTATGTTACAAAACCTAATAATAACCAGAAGATATCATTACTAAGGACATAATAATTGAGATTGCAACAAGATAATTCAATAAAGCAAAAAAATATTCTCCGAAATTCTTACACGCTGTTCGTTGTGTTAGTTAGTAGTTTTGCACTTTTAAGGTTATATTGATTGCATTCTTTGTTTGGATTAACTATATTATAGTACTTAACTTACACACTTTTAAAGTTTGAGTAGTTTATTACTGGGAAGTAGTTTAAATCACGGTCAGTAGTGAGAGTTATAAATTTAATAGTTGTTAATACGAGCCGTGTCCAGGAGTACCGCTTTTTGAATCAAGTCCTCGATCCAACCGCTTAAGGAGAGCCTTGAAAAGTGTTTGTCCATTTAGTCGTCTCAGATTGTGCCGCTTCAATTAGGTCACCGTGTTTTCCATCCAGCAGGTCTCATTTTAGTCCCCTTGGGAGAGACGTTTCATCTAAATTGATATTGATCCCATTTATATGAGACTAGCTTTTTTACGCGGTGTCTGTTGCTACCTACCAATGAAACTCGGGGTTAATAATGTTAATGGGTTAGTGAATAATTATTGGAATTCAAAATCAGTAGTTATCGAAGATTTCTCTCTTGCTGGATTCATTGACCAAAACATACAAATTTGACCTCTATATCATTACTATTAGGTTAAGGAATTTCTTTTGCAGTAAGAGTGATGGTTTTAAAATAAATAAACAAGTGTTTTTTTCGTTTATTCATTTGTTCACATTTATCAATTTCTTTTTTAAAATACCTAAGTTCATTGTGGTCACAGTGGTCAGGGCTCTTTAGAGAAGAACCTCCTAACAACACGCACCGTGAAGTACTGCTTTCTGACTCAAGCCACCAAACGCAGGGCACGCCACAATAGTGGCGGTAAGTCCCCTCTTTGAGGAGTGGCTGGAGAGGCGTCATGGCGTCCTCACCTACCGCCTGACGCAGGTCCTCACCGGACACGGAAGTTTCGGGAGGTTCCACATCATCGGGCGGGAGGAAACGCCCGGGTGTCACCACTGTGACGATCGCCCGGAGGACACGGTGGAGCACACAGTGGCGATCTGCCCAGCTTGGGCGGAGCACCGCCGTGCCCTCGTGGAGGCGATCGGCAGCGGCGATCTCTCGCGTCCGGCCCTGGTTCAGGCTATGGTCCGGAGCGAGAGGGAATGGGAAGCGGTCACCTCCTTCTGCGAAGCAGTAATGCTAGCAAAGGACGTGACCGGGCGTTTGAGGGAGAGAACATCCAGCCAACCCAGCCGCCGCGGTAGATGTCCCGGGCGCCGGGCGCCGCTAGACGACTCCCGGCCACCGTAGATGCGGGCCTGTGGACGGTGAGCAATGGGTAGCTCACCGTCCTTCCGTCGATTGATGACAGGCCGTATCGACGGCGCGTTCGTGTTTCACGCGCGCCTCAAAGAGATGTCAGCAAAGCAGAGGGGTTTGCCAGAGCCTCCGCCTGCCGGGGTTTCGGGTTGTTCGAAAGAGATACGGCGGCCCCGGAACGTAAAGGGCAATAGAAGGAACATGGGTGGGTTTTAGTCAGTACAATTCTGACATGCCCCCCCCCCCCCGCTCCGCCCAGAGCAGGGGGGGGGGCTTGCTTGGGGGGCATCCTTAGATGTTGATCAAGGCTATTGACTGTTAAGCCAGCGCCCGATACGGCTATCGGTACAAAAGACTGCTGTATTCACGGGCCTCATGTCTAAATCTAGATAAATTGCTTATCTTTCCCTGCTTTCACAAGGTTATCGTCATGCTGAACCGTATTATCAACATTTTTTTTTTTTTTTTTAATCTTGGGACAACTCACTCACGGCTATCTGATCCCAAGCTAAGCAGAGCTTGTGTTATGGTAACCAGACAACTGATATACATACTTATATAATTTATAAATAAATACATATTATAGATAAATCACACCCAGACACAGAACAAACAATCATGCTCATCACACAAAGTTTGTCCTGGGTGGGAATCGAACCCACGACCTCCGGCTCAGCAGTCAGGGCCACTAACCACTAGACCAACAGGCCCGTCATAACAATCATTGCGCGACGCTCCAATTGATCTATCACCACGATGTCAGACTTTTTGGTAACAACAGTTTTAACAGTGCGGATAAGTCGAATATTATACTACCGTTTTTTCAGCGTATAAAAACAGGTAATTTTTCAGCAGTGACACTAAAAACAGGTCAATAGGCCTATTTATTTCTTAATAGTGTTCTAAAATTCACTTGGCAAGCATGTTATTGATTACAGCTATTTTGTATCGAGTAGAACAAAAACTTTAATGATTCTATTTTCTTGCGCGTTATTGATAAACATGATTGATTATTTCTCGTGGGTGAGCGTCAACTCGTTTTACTGAAATAATGGCGATTGGGGGAGACCTTTATGTGAACTATTAACTAATGATTACTTAAAGACTACACAGTTGGCGCAGTGGTTACCGTTTGACTGCTGCGCTACATGTCGTGGGTTTGATCCCCGCAAGGAACAAATATTCGTATGACCTAGTTGTTCCGGGTCAAAATTTTTGTAAATGCACCTACGGTATAGGAGAAATTCCTTTTTTTTTTTAGGTTTTTTTTTTATTAAAACTCTTAATTTTGAAATACGTACGGAGCATCCACCTTAAGATGGAAGCCAGTTTATTTTATTCCCATTAAATAACTTCATTGATGACTTTAATAATTATCCTTACTTCCTTACTAATATTATAAAAGCGAAAGTGAGTTTGTTTGTTTGTTACCTCTTCACGCTTTAATGGCTAAACCGATTTGGATGAATTTTGGTACAGGGATAGTTGGGAACCAGGAGACGGACAAAGGCAATTTTTTTTATAAGTCGGATTTGAGGGACAAAGAGGGACGACACGGGAAAACTTGTGTTGCTATTACAAATCAATAAGGCGCTACCGAATTTAACGCGAGCGAAGCCGCGGGCAAAAGCGAATCATATTTTAATCAACTGTATCATACAACCTAAAACTGACCTGTAAAATGGGGCTACCTTATCAGGAGGCCTACCATGAACTGTTATTGCGATTCAATTGATGACCTGAAATAAACTGTTTCGTTTAGGCAACGCCAAATCAAGTCGACAATTGCTTCGCAAACTGTTTTCGTTCACTCCTTTTTCATACCATGAGGTGACCTATCAACCTGAAATGGATAGCTTATGTTTCAAAGTAACCAATTCAAAAAAAGTTGCTATATTTTGGCGTGAAATGAGTCGTTTGGTTAATAACTCTATAAAAATGTGATAATATACGTAATTTAAGGTATTTCAGTTATTATTCATATTACATACTAGCTGTTCCTCGCGGTTTCACTCACGCTGCTCAGCACCTGTTGGTCGTAGCGTGAGCGTGTTATATAGCCTTCCTCAAGAAATGGACTATCCAACACTAAACGAATTTTTCAATTCGAACCAGTACTTCCTGAGATTAGCGCGTTCAAACAAACAAACAAACAAAATCTTCAGCTTTATAATATTAGTATAGATTAATATAACTTCAAATAAAACTAATAAAATTAAGTAAAAAACTTACAACAATTAAAAGAAGGATGGTCATTTCGTACCAGACTACGAAATGATGGCATCCCAACATGCCATATATGTATATGAAAAATACCGGTATTTATTAAGGTCTTAAAATACACAAGAAACATCTTTTTAATTATATCTAACCTACTATTACATATCATTTTACACTTACTCTCATTTACTCTTCTAACCTACCATTACTCGGTTTGTCAATACATTATGCAACTTAAGTATTGAAACACTGAAAGAATAAGTATTTAGCGACTAACTCTCTTCAGCCAGACTTTTCCTATACATTTAATTATAGTGGTATGAGTGATGTTATGTCATCTTTGGTTTTCTGTAGCACACGTTATGCAGATTATGCAGGTTAGAGCAAATTAAGTGTAGTTTTCACTGAAAAATCAAAATCCGTCGTTAAAGCGGACCAGTCTCCATGAGCCGGCTTGACACTGTCGTCAACCGATTCACAGACAAACGGTTGGTGAAATTTGAAAGATGTCCGTTTTTTGGTTAATTCTCTCTTCTGATTCTGAGTAATCGAAATAAATATAAACGGCATCTTGATTACCTGCTCGCTTAATACTAACTACACTTTTAGACTGCGCCGCGTCGAGACAGGTAAAAGGTAGTTGTTGATTTTAACCTCAAAGTATTGATGAGATAATTATAAAGAAAAACCGTGGCTATTTAGATATGATTTTCAAACAGGGTGGTGTTTATAACATAAAAACAAACCAAACTCACTATGGTTTATCTTGGGAAATGAAAAAAATAAGTTAAATCCAGCTTGTAGAAATTTGGCCATTGTCTTTCAAAACTGCTGCCAAATCTGACAAGAGTGGAGGTGCGTTCCTAACTCGTGTTAATCAATTTATTTTAATAACAACACTAAGCAAACCTTTTATATTTCTAAATGAAATAATTGTATAAACTACTATTATTTAATAAGTACTAAAAATGGCGTAATGGTATATAATTTGAAGCTAGAAAACGTTATTTGAAAATGTTTTTGCTGTATTTTTATACTGATTAAGAGTTTCGAAACGCAACGCATATGGCGCGAGTAAAAGAGACAGACTTATGCAACGATTGTAGAACATCATCTCTTTCTCACACCGCGGACCACAGACAAATTTCGATCTTTCATTCAGTCCGTGAGAGATTCAAACGCCTGTCAGCTAGAGGCACTTCATGGTACAAATCTGCGCGATTTAGTTTAGGTACTTATACTGGATTGCATCGGAAGTGAATGGTTAACTAAAAGTTGATGGTAGGCCTACAGTTTCTTGTTAAAAGGAGGATAGGATATACTAGTTTCAGTAAGCGTAAATAATGATTGAGATGAAATTCGGGAAAGGCCTTTAAGTCATTTTCCAAATATACCTAATGGCCGCGTCTTACGAGTTTGAAAATGGTGAACGATGAATGTTGTGACATATCTTAAAACCGAAAATTCGACACCTATGACATCCTCCAAAATGAACTAAGACTGCTGGGCCACTTATCACGCAAATAGGTGTACGTTTGTCTCAGCAGTGCTAGCAGTATAGACTGATCATGAATTATCCTCATTAGACCATAGAGTGGTATTTCTTTACTACCGCGCTTGCTGACGGTTTTCACTCATATGCTCTGAGTAATTAGATTGAAAAGCAGTACCTTTCTATCCGCATTTGAAGTTTGAAAAATACGGAAAAGTAAATTATATCACACAGAAAGTAGTTACTAAAGCCCATAGTAATAACACCGCAGTGTATTAAGGGCAGTTTTATAAGAGGGTAGTAGGGGGCGTAATGACCGGTGTCAGGCGTAACTTATAACAATGGGAAAACTTCGGGACACAGTTGTGTGAACACGGTCTTATACGATTGTGATCGAGATAGCTTTCGTTGTTATGATGATTTATTGGCTTTCTGAGTTTGTATCATCGCGATGCCGGGGATATAATCTAGCCAATCATCTGGAGTATCATCGACTCCTCTAACATCAGTGCGTGTGTGGAATCTTTTCTAAAAAAAACCGTGTTTTTCCGAGGCAGGTGTGCCACGAGCAGGTCAAAAGATGGAGACTCCAATGAGACAAACGACAGACGTACTAGTTGGACATAACTTTTGAGTCAACTATGTCTAAACGATTGAGGTCGTTTTTTTTTTTTTTTTTTTTTTCGGGTGGGAAATTATCCAATGACTTCCCCCGCTCTGGGTGGAGCGGGGGGGCATGTCAGACTTGTACTGACTAAATCCCACCCATGTTTCTTCTATTGCCCTTTACGTTCCGGGGCCGCGGTATCTTTTTCGAACAACCCGCAACCCCGGCAGGCAGTGGCTCTGGCAAGCCCCTCTGCTTTGCTGACTCTCTTTGAGGCGCGCGTGAAACACGAACGCGCCGTCGACACGGCCTGTCGTCAATCGACGGACGGACGGTGAACTACCCATTGCTCACCGCCCACAGGCCCGCATCTACGGTGGCCGGAAGTCGTCTCGCGGCGCCCGGCGCCATGGGCGTCTCCCGCGGCGGCTGGGTTGGGCAGATGTTCTCTCGCTCAAACGCCCGGCCACCTCCTTTGCTAGCATTACTGCTTCGCTGAAGGTGGTGACCGCTTCCCATTCCCTCTCGCTCCGGACCATGGCCTGAACCAGGGCCGGACGCGAGAGATCGCCGCCGCCGATCGCCTCTACGAGGGCACGGCGGTGCTCCGCCCACGCTGAGCAGATCGCCACTGTGTGCTCCACCGTGTCCTCCGGGCGATCGTCACAATGGTGACACCCGGGCGCTTCCTCCCGCCCGATGATGTGCAGGAACCTCCCGAAACTTCCGTGTCCGGTGAGGACCTGCGTCAGGCGGTAGGTGAGGACGCCATGACGCCTCTTCAGCCACTCCTCAAAGAGGGGACTTACCGCCACTATTGTGGCGTGCCCTACGATTGAGGTCTTAAGAGTGAATAAAGATAGTTATAAAAAAAAGACATGCTACAGAAAAGCGTGAAAGATGATATATAGAGCTAGCTAAGAGGTGAGATTGCGCCGTTGGTGTGCTGGTTGCAAGCTTGCTGCTGAGTGTTGGGTCCTGAGTTCTATATCTAAATCGGACAAGGAAATTTCGTTTGTTTCTTAGGATTGACCACAGCTAAGTAACAATTAATAGGTACAACTGATCGTTATTGGAAAAACTAACCTCCATCGATCACAGACGTCTCAATCACAAAAAAAACTGCCGAGCCTATCGAACTCTATTAAATCGATTCGATTAAGCAATCGTATGGATATGCGATGTGTTAAATCGAGTTTTATAACATTTGCTACTGCAGGTGCTCCGATTCTCATCGCTAACGTCCTGTTGACATTTGTCCGGCCTTCGAACATGTGGGTCAATGTGAATTGAGCGAGCAGTTTATTCGTTTAAAGTCGAGCAAAATTTTTGGTGAATTGTGAACTTTTTGGTAATTGGATGTGGTAGTGTGGTTGTTCGGTATGTAGTATACAGTATATATAGTTCGATTTTAGTCCATTCTTTTCTGCTTCCTCGTGTCACTGGCACTGTGCGGTAATATTTCTGTTGGTTCAAACTTTGGAGAAGTTTAAGCAGCCTCTAATTTATTTATGTAGATATTAGGTTGGACAGTTTAAAACAGTAACGTTACTTGCTTTATGCTTTAGTTCCTATAAGTTTGAGGCATTTCTTAGATGTATGTACTAACAAAATTGATTATCGCTTAAAAGTTTTGCAGTATTTTATAATCTAAATGAAAAAAAAAAACATTTCAATTTTTTTTTTTGGAAAAACTTTTTGGTTTTTAACATTTATTTTCGTAGCTCCATGTTTTTAGGCTTATCGTATCCATAATATACCTATAAAAGAATATTCTTATACCTTTGGTATTTCGAAGTAATGTCGTTACTTTAATATATTTGACGTAACTTCGTTCTTTAACGCGCATTCTTTTAATTAAATATCATTGTATTACGGGAAGGAAGTCCGAACATGAACAATGAAAATAAAGTTATTTAAAAGGTTTATGAAAATGACATTTAATTTCCAGATTTTTAAGGTCTCTATGATTACTCTTTGCTCAGGATTGATATAGGATAAGATGGTGCATATTGCATAGAGAGTTGTGTGGAAATCGGTCATCGTGGTATGGTTATGTGTGAGGTATGAGGAAAACATAGTGAAGACATTTTGAATTATGCATGTGCATAGAAGAAAATTCAAATTGTGTCAAAGATTGCGGGTTGATTGGAATAGATACTGCGGCACCGGAACTTAAAGGGCAAAAGAAGAAACATAGGTGGGTTTTAGTCTGTACAAGTCTGCCACTGCCCCCGCTCCGCCCAAAGTGGGGGAAGTTATAGAATGATTTCCCATCCACAAAAAAAAAAACCGGGTGTAGAACAAAGCCTATGACTAGATATATTAGGCTAAGATGTCGAGTACTCCAGCCCACAAATATATTGGGATAAGGAGAGAAGAATGATGAACTAATTAAAAGGGAAAAACAGAACGACATTATACCAACGAAAACAGTCCATTCAACCAAGAACCTTTCCGACTGGGTTTATTTACGTAACAGAGGTCGATATTCTCAAGGCATTTATAAGTACCGTAGGTCGGAAATTCCAAATTCAGCAAATTAAACTTGTACTTGACCGGTTTTATTGTTATTAACGAGGTTACATTATTAATTCTTTAAATTAATTTTATGAAGTATATAAAATAATGTAATTAGTTTCCGTTTCAAACACTTATCATTATTTTGATGACATTGAGGATTTTGTTCTTTGAAGAATATAATGTATTGGTGTTAACTTTCAATGGAAGATGATACTAAATTATTATTGCTAACGGAAAAATTTAAAAAGTGGTATCCAACACAAATTTACATTGAAAATATGTAAAGATTATTTCCTACCGATAAGATAGTTCCTAAGTATTTTTTTACAAAAATAGATTAGTAGAAGTTAGAGGCAGTTTTCGGTTATTTTTAACCGACTTATAAAAGAGGAGGTTCTATGTTCTACTGTACTAATGTAGCCACAGAATTTATGAGCCATCTAAATATTGCGAAGAATCCAGAAGAGTTCATTCAGACTTTTACTTTATTTTGTCTGACTTTCATTCTAGACTTATTACCACGCATAGTTAGGAATGACAATTTAATTACTGGAGTAATGTTTAGGTTTTATGTTGGTGCTTGTTTTTAGTTTAGTTAGTTTTTACTTTGTACAGGTTATAGCGGTTTAGAAAAAGACAGGCGAATGGGAAGAGGTATTAACCGTATAGTTCGGTACGGACCCCTTCGGGGGCTCGACATTCAAACCTCCGCTGGCTCGGTACTGGCCCCGAAAGGGGTCGGACATTTAAGTCATATGACCTCCTCATTATTTTTGCAAATATTTTATTTTCTGGTTAGAAAATAATATGGGTGTGCATTCATTAAGATAGTAGAATAAAAATCTCATATGTAAACGTCATTAGAAGTTCTTTAATTATTGAGTAAGTTTCTTAATTATGTCTTATTAAATCCAAATGTGTAAATTACGATCATCGCCATTTTGATGGCAGTGTACGTCGACGCTAAAAATCATAAAAAAGTAGGTTTTCGGACATTTAAACTCCATTTTATTGGGCATGATTAACGTGTCCTTTTATTACGTGAAGAAATCATTCGTAATTGAACTTATATTAGCAGTGGTAATGGTACATTTTGAAATCTAAAGTCGAAGTATCGCGCCAATCGTGCTTGTTTACATTTTTCATTCCACATTATATCACACGGACGCGAATAGATTCTATAACAAATGAGACAAATATCATTGCAAATATTATAAATAACATGAACATGCCCAGATCTTATCGTAATTTGCAATAATAGGACCATTAACACGTAATATTCATAACCACTGCTAAATTCACTTTCGAAAATGACGTCCATTTTTTTTTTTTTAATTTTGTGATGTGTAAATGCGATTATTTCAATCGATTATTTTCTTGTAAATCAATCAATTCGAATAATTAAAATAAGGAATATCAGAAATTGATAGATGAAAATAAGAATAATTTTGTAATACGTGTAAAATACTATAAATATTGATTATAATATTTTTACGCCACTAAAACCGACTCAACAACAAACAGTAGAATCTGATCTATGGCTAAATTCGCGCCAATTTTATTTTCAGATAAAAATTCAAATAAGGAATGCGTTCGCTGTTCGAATTTATATTAAAATGTTTATTTGCTATTTTATTAATAATTTGGTTTTGTACCTACTATTAGAATGTGAATTGCAATTAGAAATAAATAAGGTTGAATATAGAACGACCTTATTATGACCTTGGTCAGTAAAAAAAATCAGCCAAGATAAATTATATTTGTTCGACAAAATTGTTTGTAGTATGGTTGGATTAGTTATTTGGAAAGCGTTTTCATTCTTTCCTATATCATGGTTCGTAGACCAAAGTGTTCTTGGAGTGGAAGCCTTGGGGTAAAAATGGCCTAGAGGGAGACCACAATTGAGATGGAAAAAACACCCCGGTACACGACATCAAGAAAACTCCAGGTACAAAATGAACCTATTTTGAACCTGGAGTTTTCTTGATGTCGTGTACCGGGGTTTTTTTTTTGGGTGGGAAATCATCAAATAACTTCTCCCGCTCCAGGCGAAGCGGGGGGGAGTGTCAGACTTTTACTGACTAATGTCCACCGATCGATGTTCCTTCTTTTACTCGGGGCTGCGGTATCTCTTTCGAACAACCCGCGATCCCGGCAGGACCCTACTGGGGTTGCGGGACTCTGACACTCCTCCCCGCTCCGCCCAGAGCGGGGAAAGTGAGGCACCACGGCATCCTCACCTACCACCTGACGCAGATCCTTACCGAGCACGAAGGTTTCGGGACGTTCCTGCACATCATCGGGCGGGAAGAAACACCCAGGTGTCACCAATGTGACTATCGCCCGGAGGACACGTTGGAGTACACAGGCAGTCTGCTCTTTTGAGCGGAGCACCGCTCTGTCTTGGAGGAGATGGTGATGTTTGAAGGAGAGAACCTCAAACCAAGCCAACCACCGCGGGAGACGCTACAGGGATCGGGCACCGCGAGACGACAACGACTTTTTGTTAAACGTTTAACAGGAGCGTATATTTGATGATTTCCCATCCAAGTGGCGCAAGACCGATATAAATAAGTTCCTAAAGAATTCCTGAGAAGTTTATGAAAAGGCCTCTTTTAAATTCCTAAAGAAGTCCTTAAATTCCAAAAAATATACACACTATTTAAACATACTTTTTAGTACCTCATAATAAATAACACAACCCAAATATCAAATCTGTGGTCCCTTGAAAAAAAACAACCCTCCAAGTCTATGCAGAGAAAAGATATGACCGTTTATGTCGTCAGTTTGTACGGAACCCTTGGTGCGTGAGTCCGACTCGCATTAGGCCGGCCTATTTTTAATAGGCTAAATCGCTTACTGCTACGCAAAGGTCTCCTTATTAGCATGACCTACAAAATTGGTTGCCGCGAAACCGTTTACCAAAATAATTAAACCATAACAAAAAGCACGAGACAAAATGCTGTTGTCTTTCTTTTCTAATCGATATCATAGATATTTGTACAACTATAATATCCATACTAGAGTAATATGCCATCTCCATAGGTAAATTCCTCAATGGCCCCAAAACTTTTTTTAAAGTTTACTCTATTACGATTATCGATTAGGTTGAATGCAACTTTTTAATCGTAATGATGGAACTTAGTTTTACGGTCAGCACTAAGAAATGTCATATTGCAACACATTTTGTAGTATTTTTTGTCGAGATTTGTATCGTGTTTTTTTATTAATTTATATGTAAAATGGCAAAAATAAGAATGCAGATGGAATGTCACTGTTTTTATTTTGGATTTCCGATTTTATCATCAAAGGGTTGTCTTGTGTATGTGCATTATTTCCAGCGTTTTTAAAGTACCAAATTTTTGGAAGGGTGTAATAATATGTATTTTACACACATTTTACAATAGAGTGACGCCGTTTTATCGACCTTATGAGGTTTTTAGAAATATTAACCTCAAACTTATCATATGAAACAGCCCCGGTGACTTATTTTTAATAACAAAATTGAATGCTGTAAATTGATGAAAATTCTTGAATTTCATGACAATTCGCGTCACCCCACCGATTCAGCTGATGTGTCATGTGTCAAAATCCTGTCGTACAGAGTGGTTAAACAGATTCTCTTATACTCTTTTTTTTCGTGAAAAAAAAAGAAAAAGAAATAATCAAAGACATTTAGGGTCTGTAATGTATGGCCAGTAATATTTAATATTGTTTATAAACAATATGTTACTGGCCATACATTACAGATCCTCACATGTCACAGTCGCCCTGTCCTTTTGGCGAGTGTGACATGGGCGTCGCTGTCATGCTGTTCCCATTAAACCGAACTAAATTACACATCAGCATCTATCGACCTGCACTAGATCCGGTGATGGATTGCAAGTACTGCAACTTATTTCCTCTGCCGGAGAGGAAGCCTGTATTTCAGTCGTGAAATATTTGTGGCTAATTCTGCTAAACATCATCAATACGAATATTAATAAATAACTTCACTTCAAACAAAACAGCCTTCTATTTATTATACAGTTGTCAAAATAAAAGGTAAGTATAACACCTTAAGACAATGTACTTTAAGCCACACATACTTCCATACATTATCTGTCTATTTGAATTCCATTACTGAAGTTCAAGTACAGTCAGTAGAGCAATTTGTCATAATCACGTTACTGGCGCGGTTAGGTGGACAGTTGAGCACGAAACTTACAAAATCAATGTCTACGCATCATTTGTTATATTTTGTGGCCTGTCACTTGGTACTGGTGAGGAAATAAGTGGTAGATTTTGTTTCTTTTTTGTCAGGACATTCAAAAGCCATGTCTAGTGATGTGTAATGGCTTATCAAACTCAAAGCAATTATTTCAATTAGACAATTACAGGCACTTCTGAATGTTAAGAAACAAAATAATAAAGTTAAAGTCAAAGATACTATGCATAAGAACTTATGAAAGTACTGTATTTGTACACATGAAATCGCTGATCTCTGTGGAGAAGAATGGGGAGGAAAATTAATCAATACTCTTTAAAATCATAAGTTTTTACAAGATAATCCCGGCACAAAACAAGTTTATTTCGTCAAATTGTAGTAGAAATAGAAAAAAAAACATCATCAGCAAAGCGATAAACTGAAGGCGAAACGAAATTATCATAACATATTGTTACAAGTCATTTAAAAACTAGATTTAACCGACTAATTTATTCATATTTTGTAGTAAGTGTTCTTGTTAGTATTAAATTATGGACGTTATCTAGTACAATTGTATGCAACTGTACGTTTTGTACATCTTATGTATTATATTGTAGCTATTTTAGTGTGTCAGGTGACCATGAATACGATATGACATGGGTTTAACTGTACAATATATTATAATAATGTTGATATATTTGTAACGACATTAGAGTACAGTAGAGTTAATTTCATCACTATTATATTGCCCTTGCCCTTCTAAAAGGAGCTTATGGCTAACTTATAACCGTCACTCGGGTCATTCTTCAGGATAAGCCGCGCTTGCCTAGGTTGGCCTGTGGATGTGTGACCACCCATTAGATATCGAGTTTTCTCCGTGCCACGAAAAGTACGTTAAGCTGTTGGTCCCGGCTGTTATTTGTAGATCTTTGACAGTCGTTACAGGTAGTCAGTAGCCCTGAAGTCTGATAACCAGTCTAAGCCGCTTGATCACTAGTTTGAGTGTAAATGTTAGATAGGAAGTTATTCCGTGTATAATACTGGCATGGAATTAAACTGCAAGCTGACCCAATACGGTTTTGGAAAAGTCGAGGCAAATGCTAATGTCTTACTCTTATCAATGTTCTTACATACTTTTCTAATACCTTGTCATCAGACACTGACTTTCTCACCATATAATTTTTCATATAGTTTATCCATCGTTTCTTTGGGCTTCCTCTCCGTTTCTGCTCTTCTCCTTCGCATCTTCGAATCCAAAATTATACTCAGAAATTTCCTCACATTATTTTCCTCATTCCTCCGCGTCATTAATTACTACACAATATTCAGTAATCGGCACCACTCTAGAATTTCTCATATTATCTGTATTCCAAGAAGGCACAACTTTTTTAAGCAAAAAAATAATAAAGTATTTTAAAATACCTACACTTTTGTTTTTTTTTTTTTCTAAGTCGAGATTTTTAATGATTTGTTTTTAGAGGATGACAGAAAAAGCCAATGGTTCAACTGCTTTAGGTTTGTATATTTTATTGTAGCTAAATAAATAAGTTGTTACTAAAAGAAGAACTTTTTGTATCATAGTGTTTGCTTGAAAGTCTGAAAAATGTATTTGTACGTAGTTGTTCACATTGTAAACCATGCCATGATCAATCTCGAATGATTTGTCACGTCTAGATGACAAGAGCGAAATGTAACAATCACATAAAAATTCACATAACACTGAGAAATCTTTGCACTGACTTCAAGAGCCCACGAGTCGTAACCTTGGTCCAAATTCAAGAAAAAAGATCTCTCATGTGGGCAATATTAATTGCCCGTCGTGTTGATGTAACGATACTACATGATGTGATATATTTAAGACCTTGATGGTGGTATATCAAAAGTTGGCATGACATGATTGCCACACCCTTTTAGACGGTCGCCTACATATATGAAGGATACACGTACTGAGAAGTTTGCCAGGTTTACTAACTAGCCCACGTCATGTATAAGGTGGCAGTGGGTTTCAGTTGACGATTCTGAAAACTTATGCTTGTTCATCCAAAATGAAGCATGTGCGTGTGTTTTAATTGTTTTAAGACTACTACTAAATCCTACGATTTTCATTTCGCCAATTCCAAGTGTGGTCCCTCAGTTCACACGTACATAGTGAAGCTTAGTATAAATACGCGGCAGCGGGGTGCAGTGGAGTGTCGCCTTTATAGATGTGATCTGCAGCTTTGTATATATGACTTGTTTAATCTTAAAAAAATATGGACTGATATTTGATAACTATAATATTATTTCACTTCATTTTTCTTTTCCTCGCATTTTTTACATTTTTAAATATGTATTTCCTAAAAAAAAATATCTAAAAATATAAGACTGAGATTTGACAACTATAATATTATTATTTTTATGTATTTATTTAACATACTACAAATAGGTCCAGTGAGATAGTAATAATTTAGTACTTAATAACTAGAACAGATCGAATGCGCTTAGTTATCGCTCACATTTTTATTGCAGGATAGTGTTGGGACTACAACATATTATGACTACAGACGAAGTCTAAGTGATCATCATCATCACCAGCTTATAGCGTTCGACTGCTGGACATAGGTGTCTTCTGTCGCACTCAGCATAACTCGATTTTCGGCAACTCTCATCCAGTTGCTACCAGCAATCCTACCTAGATCGGTCTACCGGTTCCACCTTATGCTTATCCATTCGTATTCTCCACTCTACCCCAACGGTCATCAGATTTAGGTATAGGTTAGGTACCATATTCGAAATCAAAAGTCAGTTATACAAACTAGGCTGATGATCAACACTTTTTGTACGTCATAACACAAGTCAGTCCCCCAAAACGCCTTCTCTTCGCTAGTTCCTAGTTGTTTAAGCAGGGATGAAAAATTAGCGGAATAAACTCCCCAGCAACACATCTGTCTGGTTGGTTTCAAGAACCAGGTTTTATACAGTAACTAGCTTTTACCCGCGACCTCTATCTCGTTAAATTCGGGGTAACACAATTCCCTTTTCCTGATTTGCAGATATTTTTCGTTGGTAACAAAGTGTGTGTGTACTGATTTTTAAAATCCTACCTCGAAAACTGCGAAAATTCCCAAATAAAATTTATCCGGTCTTGGGGTTGATTTCTAAAAAAAATGATGCACGAAATTTTTGTTAGTGACAAATAGTCCGCATACCAATTTTATGGCTTCCCACCTCGAAAATTGCGGAATGCTCTATACAAACTTTCATCTCCTATTTTAAGGTAGTGGGAGGTTAGACAGAGAAAAAAAGTAGCTCTTTGCCGAAATTTATCAAAATCGGTTGTGCCATTTAGGCGTGAAGACGTAAAACGAACGAACTATCAAACTCACTTTCGCTTTTGTAATATTAAATTGTAAGGTTATCCAAAGTATTATAACTATGATAGACTATATTTAATTGAATTGGCACATGTTCGCTAGCAAAATACAAAAAAAATGGCAAATAAAAATTGAGAATAATTATACTCAAATAATATATATATATATTAAATGAAAGCCTCCAAGCATAATGTGAACCCGCGTATATTATATTATTTCCTTGGTATTAATTTAATTCAAAATAGAGCAGTTGTTCAGTCAAATTTCACGCCTCATAGTGTTTAACCCTGATACTTGCCAATATTTACTCATTTAAACCTTGAGCTTATTGCAGTGTGTAAAGAATATAGTTTGGTGTGTTGTGTTATTAGAAAATATGTTCGAAAGTCGTACCCCATTGCCACCTGCATTTAAAGTACGATAGTTTGTGAGTATCTATGAAAGGATGTTTGTAACTTTTTCACGCAAAAACTACTTAACTGATATGGATGAAATTTGGCACACATCACATCTCCTGGAAAATGCATATTTCAAACGAAACGACAGGCTATGTGGCTTCCACAACACACCTGGGACCAACGGCCTCACTTTCCAAGACATGGACAACAGAATAGAATACCATACTTTATTGCACACCAAAAGTTCAACATAACTGTTTTACAGAAATTGAAAATTCTATGGATACAATTATAATAGCGGTCTTATCGCTGATAGCGATAATTTTCAGTCCCATACTCTTCCAAAACGGCTGGACCGATTTGAACGAAATTTTGTGTGCATATCGAGGAGGTCTGAGAATCGGCTAACATCTATTTTTCATGCCCCTAACTGAGCAGCGAACGAAACCGCTGGGCACAGCTAGTACTAATATAAAAATATGACAGTCCTGCCTACACGCACAAAGTAATAGAGCAAGTGCACACGACGGCACATCAACCTATACAAAACTATTTTAACCTGATCTCTCTACTACGGTGTGCGATCCGTATTAGAGAGATCGGGTTGTAGTAGTTAAAAAACCGTGTTAAATCTATTAATGAATCTGAATCATTAATGAAGCTAAGTCCATCAGAAATTTAACTAAAGTAAAACAGTCTACGATTCGTTAAAACTTGCTCAATTAGAGTAAATAACCGCCAACTTAAAGTTTTTCAACAATTATTGGCTTTTCAGCAGTTTTGATTTTAGGCAAACGTTTTCTTTTCATTATTTTGTGCTTAGCCTACAATTTTGCTTGAAAATTAGAGCAGGATTATAATAAGGTACTCAGTACGTACCTTAAGTCTCAAGTTTTAATTTAAGTTTACTACTTCACTATTGTAAATCTAAAATCGATTTACATAGCAAAAAAAATGAGGGAACGAGAGGACTTTAAAGAAAAAAAAGGGCCTTCGAAAAATTACAATACATATTTTATTATTTATTACACGTAGGTGTTTGAAATTAAAACTGCCGTCATGCTGCGCCTTAACAGTTCTCGTATTGTGCGAAAGGCACAGCTTGCAACTTACACCGATTATAAATAAATCACAAATATATTGACGAGATGGACGTTTGGTGTTCTCTTATTTTACCCTTGAAAACTCAGTCGGTTTAGTTATTTTTGACATTAAAATTTTAAGGAAAAGTTCAACAAGGCTTTTCATTTTTAATTATCGTATATTAAAAGCTTTACGAATTTTTAGGTAGTATTATAGTCACACAGTTAAGATAGTTGATCGTCTTGGTTTTAACTTTAGCAAAGTTTGTATGGTAGAAAGCTTTTCTTGGCCGGATTGACAAATTTAATAGACTTAATAACACCACGATACGTCACTTAGGAGTTTAGTAGCCGATTAAACCGTAATGAATAAATATTTTCCATTTATTCACATGGTTGATCTAGTTAGTCTTAAGCGCGCGCTTATCTCTTTCAAGCAACCCGCAACTCCGGCAGACAGTGGTCCTGTTGGGTCTCTCTTCTTTTGCCTAGCCTAGATTTGTTCCCTATTGATGGCTTGCTCCCTGTACAAGGGACTTAAACATAAAAAAAATAGTGTGGCATTTTTTTTCCCTATTTTATCTCCCCATTCGAGGATAGTCATTGCATTCAAAAATTAAAGAAATATATCGACTTAACTGTCGCACTTCAACCACCAGCTTTACTAATTATTGTGTCAAGTCAACACACTTTACTAAGGCTATGCCCCATGTTTGTAAAGTTGGTTTCACTGAGGATTAAATGTTATTCCGCCCTTGTAGAAAGCACGACAGCTTACAAAGTCTTGCACTTCACTATAATATAATAATTCATTTATTTCAGACAAACAGTCCACCAATATTAGGAACACCACTGTCCTTCGAGGAATATTGGTGTGATGCTCTGTCCAGTCATTTTAAAAGAACCCATGAAACAGTAATTCTATGCAAAGTTTTACTGAAACAAAACCTCTAAAATCAAAACAAACACAACGGTAAAACAAAGTGATCGCGATAAGGCAAACTGAGCAATTTGCATCAAAAGCGAGGCTCTTCATTCATGTAAGAGTACCCGCAAAATTGAAGATTGTTCATATTCATAATAGCGAGATAGCGAGAAAACTGGGTGTTTTTAAGTGTCATTGTAATATGGGTGTGCGCAATTACGGTGTTGTGGGAGGTAAAATAAATAGTACATAAAGAAATGAGTTGTATTAATATGAAGGGTTTTTTCTGCTCTTTGTAGAATATAAAAGTATTAGTGTAGTCTGGTAGAGGGTTACTATCAATATTTAAAAACGACGAGTTCTACAATAAGTAGCTAATCATACAACGATTAACTGGATCTACTCTAGAGTATGAGTCGGTCAGGCCACACTCCTACCCCGGAATACAAAGGGCAAAATGAAAAACAACAACATGGAAACATTTTAGTCAGAAAAAACCTGACACTTCCTTTTCCACTCAAAGCGGAAGAAGTTATTTGATGATTCCAATCCCAAAAAACCGGCCAAGAGCGTGTCGAGCCACGCTCAGTGTAGGGTTCCATAGTTTCCCGTCCGTCACAATAAGTGTTCCCAGTTATGAGGCCAACCGAACAATTCGGTAATACCCGATCCAATGTAATAAGTACCTACAGCGCCATCTCTCGGGGAATTGGGTTACTAATTAATACAAAGACGTGCAATTTCGTTGGTAATTTTGGATTGCGAGAACCGATTTCAATCATTTTTTTTTTGTTTGAAAAAAGATACGTTCAGGATAGTAAAATATGTAAACAAAGTTACAAAAAATGCTTGCATATACGATTATACTACAAACTTAGTCCAGAAATTATTTTGTACAACTTTTTGTCTTTTTTGTACAAAAACTGTTGTGTCAATCAAGTTCAAAATGATTTTCATAGAAAGTCCTTATAAAGTTCTACTTTTCATTTTTTCTAAACTTATGGTTCAAAAGTTAGAGGGGGGGGGGACACATTGTTTTTTACTTTTGGAGCAATTATTTCCGAAATTAATGACATTATCAAAACATGATCTTAGTAAACCCCTATTCATTTTTAAATACCTTTCCAACAATATATCACACGTTAGGGTTGAAATTAAAAAAAAAAAACACTTCCCACTTTACACATGGGTGGCTACCCTAATAAAACATTTTTTTCAAATTTTTATTTTACCACTTTGTCCGCGTGATTGATATACATATTGGTACCAAATTTCAGTTTTCTAGTGCTAACGGTCACAGAGATTAAGCGAGGACGGACGGACGGACGGACGGACGGACAGACAGACATGGCGAAACTATAATGGTTCCTAGTTGACTACGGAACCCTAAAAAGACCACCTATTGGAAAATTTTATTTAAGTTTTTTTTTTTAAACTTATTTTGATTTTATTGTAATTAATTATGTCGTTGTACTTGTTCTATTAAAGTTTTCATTAAGTGTAATCGTGTAAAAGATTTTAATTAATATTTTAAAGTGTGCAAAGTAACAACTATAATTTACTGGTTGCTGTTTTCATAGTTATAAATCAGTCTAGTCGTATAAAAAGCTCATTGCGTAAAAAGTTGTTTAATATATTTAGTTCGTCCTTTAATCGTATGAATACCCAGTTACTTTACAAAATGGTTGCAAAATGTCTGCACAATTAGAAAAAAAAATTACAGTAATTAACTCAGTGCCTTGACTTGGTAGACATTATCAGCAGCACCTCCATAGACTTACAGCGTTTTCAATTCTAAGATACAGACTTGGGGGTCTAAAATGGCCACTTAAGCAGAATCATAATGGGTTAGTAATAATTATGAATTACGTTACCATCCGATAAATTATAGATAAACAAAGTGAAAATCTTAAACATTTTAAAAAAATTACGTAATTACCCCTGATCTACATGAGTGGAACTGAAATGTAACTACTATGATTATTTGGCGTTGAACAAGATGATAGATGGTCTTCGTTATTTGGTGTCTTTGTCATTCTGGAATGACACCAGACGAGAATGATTGGCAAAAGATTTCATAGTTTCCAAAAAGTGCTGATACTTATAGTAAATGAAGTTTATTTTGCAAGTAGGTTTTCACAAACACTTTTACGCGTCTTTTTAAAAAAAACAAGTTGGGGCTGGTTTTACGTACCCGACTACTCTTAGAAGAAACAGCTGAAACAAACTCAGAGGTCATAGTCTATTTTAAAGCCCAGCCAAAAAATCTTGGTCAACTTACATGAGATAAGTGTCTGAAATGGTCTTTTTAAGAAAGCACCACACAGATTGAGTGGACCTGTCGAGTCAGTGCAAGTATTTGTCATTTATCGTGTAGCTCGACTCATAACCCAAGGAGAACGACACGACGAACAATACCAAAAAAAGGACATTAAGCAGTTCAAACCTTTAAATACCACACACTTGGTAATAACTCCAATCGTTAATAAATAAATAAATATCTTGGGACAACTCACACACGGCTATCTGATCCTAAGCTAAGCAGAGCTTGTGTTATGGTAACCAGATAACTGATATACATACTTATATAATTTATAAATACATACATCTTATAGATAAATCACACCCAGACACAGAACAAACAATCATGCTCATCACACAAAGTTTGTCCTGGTTGGGAATCGAACCCACGACCTTCGGCTCAGCAGTCAGGGCCACTAACCACTAGACCAACAGGCCCGTCAAAATAATGTTATTTAATTTGAATTAATGGCCTCTTAATTAAAAGTGGTTCATGTCAAATTCAGAAACATTGACAAAATGATTTATGAGGCCTATGACAAGTTGACGATAGTAAAGCAGGCCGTGAAATTAAAATGCTTGTAGAAATTAACATAAATTATTGATTAGCAGTCGAGGTTTGTGACGATCTTGTCAAATAAATTAGAGTTGAGATGATGAGCGCAATTTCTGTTCATCATCATTTCTGGTCATCTATCTAATATAAATGATGTTAATTTTGCAAGAAGATTTTATTACGTGGTTTTTTTTTAAACTTTGCGAGGACGGTATTTCTTACCCGACTTCTCTGAGAAAAAACACCCAAAAAGTAACTCAGAGGTCGTGGTCAGGTCTCTTTTGAGGTCCAGAATTACAGATTAGTATCTGGAACGGTGTTTTTAAGAAAGCACCACACAGATTTGAGTGGACCAGTCCAGTAGGTGCACCTGTCCAGTCAGTGCACTTGTCAGTTTTCGTGTATCTCGACTTATAAACTCATGGGTATAAAGAGTACAGTATAAGTTGAAATCAGGGATGGTGGCAAGGTTTGTTTATTTCAGGGATAAGTAATCATCATATAACTTCTCCCGGTTTGGGTGGAGTGGGAGGCAGTGAGCTACTTTAACAGACTAAAACCTTCATCCATGTTCTTTCTTTTGTGCTCTGTGTTGCGGGTTGTACGAAAGAGATACGGTGGCGTATCTCTTTCGTACAACCCGCAATTCTGGCAAGCAGTGGCCCTGGCGAGCCCCCAAGGTTAAGATCAACTTTAGAATCGTCTGCCCAGACATTTTCCTATTACATTTTTCATAGAGCGACTGCTTATATGAATTCCACAACCCAGTTAGTATTGGGTAATACTACGACTCTTAGTAGGACTGGTTATCAGACTGTGGGCCATTACCTGTAACAACTGGAATGAAATGCTTAAATGTATTAGTTCGGAACTCTCTCAGCATTAAATTATGTGTTTAAAATGCAACAGCGTGACTTCGTTTAGATGTCGCTTTATTTCGCCTTATTTTAGTTTTATTGGGCATCGGCATAAATAATAAAATTTATAGTTAGGATGACATGATGATAGTGTATAGTCTTTCTAATAAATAATTAGTCCACTGCACGGTGATTGCATTTAGAGAAGGAAAGGCCGAAATAACGAACGATAATTAAAATACTGTTATCAAAAACTTGAGAGTAGTCAAGGGTCACCCGGATGGAACGAAGTTATTATTCATTATGTACAAATAACCTGTATGCACTCAACATAAATAATCGTCGCAACACCACACTGTTCAATGCGAAATAGAAACTTTTGTTCTTAATTTTTTCCGTCTAACCCCCTTTCGCAACACGCGTTAAGGAACTTCATTCCAAAAACAATATGAAAAGACGAGAAAACCGCGACATCTAGTTTGGAATTCACTTCTCGGTTTTCTTGAAGTACCTCTTAGATTTTATGTGTGTTTAATCAGTCTAAAACATAATCGAATAGATAAATTAATGTGGTAGACTGCTCCAATCACAAGAAATAACCGTTAATACACTAGAATCGTGAGCTCAACAGCACATTACTGTCCTCGCTTCAACGCCTCCATATATAAACCTCAAAATATTACAAAAGGACTTTTAACAATTTCATAACGCTTTAATAAATGAAGCCTATTTTTGGTCTAAGTTGTTGTGTAGCGCTTTATAAGGTTTGAATTAATTGTGTAGATACAGTCCTCAAAAGAGTTTCCTATATAGGTAGCGAACTACAACATTTTTTAAAATGCAATATTCTCTCTGCTATTTAAGTCTTTTCAGATAATTTCCTCAGTTCTATTAATTTTCAGATACAATTTCGTCTACGGAGTTTTTCAAGCTAATTTATGCTATATTATATATAACTTTATTTTAGCAACTATATTATAGCAAACTACATCTAATGCTATATTAATATACTTACAGCAGGGGCAGCTTGGGGCAGCATATCTCCTTCTTCCTTTCTTCTATATTTGGCTAAATTCACATTAGGCCGGACAGATAGTATTGCCGTTGACCGACTATCTGGTTTTGTTGTTCATACTAGAAGCTGCCAATCAGATCTATACAAAGCATTATGACAATACATGATATTGGCATAATGTCCGACAAACCAGAAATCATGACTGAATGTCCGGAAAAAGTGTCGTCCCCGACAGTTTTCTCAGGCGGCCCTGATGTGGTCAGCATGCATGCGACAAAATTTCGGTCCGGTAAAACTGTCAGTCGAACCGAATGTTAACTCGCTTTTTTCTAGCCATATCACATATTCCATCCATCCTTTCTTTGGTCTTCTTATCACATAACCATACACATTCATATACTTACTAAATAGGTACTACATGACTATTAAATATGATAAGCAAATATTTCTGTATTAGACTGCAATAAGATTTGATTAATTGATAATAACAGCTATGAAATGAAATTATTCTGAAATGCACTACAAGGTAATCAAAATGCAAATCAGAGTCAGAAATATCAAACGATTAAAACAGTATCAAGATAACATTTCTTTGCTATTAAAACTGTTATAATTTGCTAACCAAATCCGGCATTTTGTATTTTGACTTTCAAGTCATTTAGATAATGCACCTTTTTATTTGCATGATCAATGAATCAATAAGGTAAAGGTATATGTGGGACTCCACTGAATCTTCCACCTTTTTACGAATGGGAAATCATCAAATAACTTGAACAGGAGTGTCAGATTTTAACTGACTAAACCCCATCTATGTTCAAATTCTAAAATGTAAAAGGACCTTTAAATTCAACGTGGAAATGTACTGCACATACATACGAGTGTATAAATTTTACCTTAGCCTAGGCGGTTCATACAAGTAAGATCTCATTTCGTAACCGCCGGAGTCGGTTTAAGGCATTTCAAATAGTGTATTAATTATCTAAGTGGACCAAATCCTGTCGTGAGATATGACTTTCTATGATTTTATGTAGTCATGTAGTATGTTTGGACCTACGAGTAGGGCAGCTGTGCACACAGATATATTTCAAATGCTTGCGTACGTATCTTGATGCTTTAAGTAAATAGGATAACATACTTCATGTATTGCATTAGGTGTTGATAGCACAGAGGAAGACTTCGCGACATGCATAAGGTTCTTGGTTAAAATCTGGGCAAATGCCAATCCAAGGTTGTGGATTGTTCGAAAGAGATACCGCGGCCCCGGAACATAAAGGGCAAGAGAAGGAACATAGGTTAGCATTAATCAGTAGAAGTCTGACACTCCCCTCCACTCTGCCCAGAGCGGGGGAAGTTACTTGATAATTTTGCATCCGCAAGAAAAGGCAAGTACAGTCAGCATCAAAAGTTGATGACCACATTTTGATTTTCAAAATGACTGTACACCGTATTACACCTAAATCGATCAACATGACAAGCACCAGAAAAGAATGACTATCACAAAAGGGCATAAGTAGGTGACCACCACTTTTCAAAAGTCACTAAACAAAGTTATAGTAAAAAAAGCATAACATTCTTCGTCTCTAAAGTCTCTGAACAATTTTTTTCAAAAATAGCATACCATCGTTTATCTCTAAAGTCCCTGAACAAAATATAATATTATTTTGGGTTTTATGTGTGTGTATTTCGGTACGTATATAAAGTCAAAGTCAAAGTGTTTGGTATATAAATTAAGTAGAGAATGTAAATGTAAATCACCATCCTTTTACTTATTATCAACAAAATGAAATGGTTCGATAAATCAATACAGTTAATTTATATTTTTTTTTAAATTCAGAAATAAAAATATCTCTCCAGCACATGTGACAGCTATCAATCCTATTTCAAACTTGACGTAATACCAGAATGAATATTAAATATCATTTTTTTTGGGATGTTTGGAAACTTCCGTGTCCGGTAAGGACCTGCGTCAGGCGGTAGGTGAGGACGCCATGGCGCCTCTCCAGCCACTCCTCAAGAGGGGACTTACCGCCACTATTGTGGCGTGCCCTGCACGGGGTTGCGACGGTCGCTCTCCCCATGCCACCATGAGATCGCACCGGAGGTCTGTCCGCTGGGCGGCAATTTGCCGCGGCAGCAGAGATTATTAAATGGCATTATAATGTTTATTTGTCAGTAAAGCGCAATATTGATAACTGACACCATATTCTTCTGTCGTCTTTTGTTTTTAAACCAAAAAAAAAGAAAAAGAGGCGTTGACAGCTGCCTGCCATGCTTTTTATGCATTTTCACTCGGTCCAAGAAGGTTGGTAGCGAGAGATCTATCCATTTAACTTTTTTTTACATGATTTAGTTTGGATAGGACAAGATTGGTTTTAAAACTCTGAAGATAGTAACGCGCACATTTTTAGTTTGCAGTTCAGCTACTTTTGATAGTATTAGTATAAGTTTACAAGCTACGTATCCGAAACAAAGTAATGTTCAGTAACTTTTGTTTTTTTTTTATGATGTTAAGTTATTTTTGGACGTGGAAGTTGCCGTGATTGCACTAGAAAACAAAAACAAGTATTTTATATTGTTCAGTGACTTTTGTAAAACTGAATGTTAAGATGTTTTCGCATGTTATAACGATCGGCAATTTTTGACAAAATGGTGTTCAGTGACCTTTGACGAGTAGTGTTCAGTTAATTTTGAACTTTAATGATGTTCATTCAATACTGGCGCTCTATCTTGTTGAGCGATTTATGGGTGATATAATGCCCTGTGATTTTGAAAATCTGAATGTGGTCATCGACTTTTGATGCTAACTGTACCAATTTGATTTTTTAAATTCAATCATACTTTCTAAGTTTATCTTAAATATAAAAAGAATGGAAAAGCTGGGGTTTTTATTTTTATTAAAAAAGCAAATTGTAAAAGCTGGTTAGTAGGAATTTCAGTCCAGAATTTGCTTTTCGAAAAGACAAAGCCGTTTTCACAATAGCCCGTACCTAAGTGCTTACCAAAAGATCTCTGTGATTTTTGGCAGCTCTAGATAAGATATTTCGTGCCTGAATATTCGAATTTTCGGGTATGAAATGGAAGTGGTGTGAATTACCCACCGGATTAGCCAATCTATACTATATATACCTATTATAACTGAAAATTTGGATTGATGTATGTTTGTTACTCAATCACGGCAAAAGACTGAGCGGATCAAGATGAAATTGTCTCAGATCTAAATTTAGCGCTTTTAAGATCAACATTTCCAAGCAAACGAATTCGCTGACAACAAGTAGGTATTTTATAAAAGCCTTCATTCAATTTCCCGGTTTGGCTTAAAATCGATTCGGTACTTAAGCAATATCGTTCGTAAAAATGGACATACATATTTTATGCACTTAGAATGACTAAATTTATAACCAGTGTCGGTATTTATATCGCTCTATCATAACGAGACGATTAATTATCAAGTTATCGATACTTTTTGTGACACTTCGGGAATTCTCGAGCGTCTACCAATTTATGTTTCGCAAACGTAAGTTAATAACTTTAGTACATAGGAATCTGAACTAATAGATGTGGCACATATGAAGTAGGTAGGGGGAAACAGCATTTGTTTGTTCAAAGAAATTCGGAACTGTATAGAAATTACGATGATAAAAAAATTTCAGTGATGGCATAAAAATAACAAGATCATTTTTTTTATTGGCCTCCCGCAGCTCTTCTAACCAATTTATACACGGTGCAAGAAACATGTGCATTACGTGCAACCTGCTGTTTTAGCCAGCATTAAATACTTCCAGTTTTGAACCCCAGCATAGAAATTCACCGGTTCGCTGTTTAAATTATTTATTTTGGACTAAAAATTGTTGTATAATAAATAAAAAGTTGCGTGACAGTTTGTCGGCGGGATTGTTATTGTGGTTGTTTGGTATGTACATTGGTTCACATGCAATATACTTAAAAATAATACAAAAACTTATTAACTAATATAAATATTAGTGGCTATTTCTCCTTAATGAAGCCGTCGGAAGATGGACACCTAAAAATATATATAATCAAAGGCGCCTTTATATATATATTTAGGCATGTATATATTTAGGTGTTTTTAAACATTCTAGTATATTCGTTTTTAGCAAAACTGTTATGATTTAAAACCTTTTTATTTAGGGAAATCACTAAATAACTTAACTAACCTACCTGATACCACGCTGTGAGCAGAGCGGGGGGAGTATCAGATTTTTACTGACCAAAAGCCATCCATGTTCTTTCATTTGGCCTTTATGTGGGGCCGCGGTATCTTCTTCTAACAACCCGCAACCCCCGCAACAAGTACTCTAAAAAACTAGCGCGCCGTCGACACGGCCTGTCGTCGTCGTGACGGTGAGCCACCCATTTCACCGTTTTACCGTTTTTTGAAGAACTCGCAGCCCGAGCAATGTTTCAAACTTTCCCAATGTCTTGTCTCTAACTTTGTTAACTCTTCTATGGTTTATCTAGTTGAGAATCTAGAGCGCTGACTGGACGTTTGCGGTGAAAGGTCATGTAAACCCGTCAGACGGTGTTGGGCAATGTGTGGAGGAAATATTCGTATTAAAGTGTTTTGGTTTGGTTACTTAGTTTGTATTTGAACTAGAATTTCTAGAATGTTCGTGGTTTATTTTGTTGTGTTAGAATTTTGAGTTGATTTAAATTTTCTTCAGTTTGAAGTTGTTAGTCGCAATATCGTGTAGAATGAATGAGAGTTTTTGTTGATCAGTGCTAAAATAAAACAGCAGCGTAATACACTGCACTTTTCACTACGATTGGAGCAAAAAAAAATTACGATCACTTTTTTAATTTGTAATTAGAAAAATAAAACTTTCCGCGTCAATACCCTTTCTACATTAAATAAATTATGTAATCTCAACGCAAAGCACGTATTTCGCCGTAGAGATTGCCGCTTTTGATTCCATTTTCAAAAATTAAATGTGTTTTATTTTATTTTGGGAAGCAGTGGGTATTTATTTGTGTTTAAATAAATACTTTTTTGTTTTAGTAGGCTTGGCAAACAATTTTTATCTTCTTAAGGATTAAATGCAATTTTTCACCCCTCTTAAACTACAACCTACCTCTCTAAGCTACAATAACGGACTGTTTGAGCAAGAGTGAAAAATATTATGCTTAATTACTTTGCTCGGAACTTTAATACATTCAAATCGTGATCGTTTTGCGGTTTGCCGCAAATTCATTTACTAAAGCATAGATATAAATCTTATAACCGGTACAGACTATTTATAAACCCATTCATAATAAAATGTACTACCTTTACTACAAAAGTTCATCAACCTTTATGCTGACGAAACGATGCACCGAGATGCGCACGATTCGATCTCGTAGGTCGTAGTAGTTTATGTAGTCAGTTATGTAACTAGACTTGACCTTGTTCGCTACCGACTCGTCTTCATTCCGTTAACATAAAAATAATACTTGAGACATCGCTGTTAGAAAGGTAGATGTGGCAAATATGATAAAAAGTAGCTCTTTTGTTAAAAGTATTAGGTTTAGTTTTTTTTCTATAGTTTCCACTGCAAAGGCCTACCCTTTCTTCTACTAAATCTCTCTGTTTGTACAATTTCTGACTACATCGAATTGCCAAAAACGAAAACGCACACTCTTTTACCCGTATCATTTGAATGCATAAAAAATTACTATACCGCGGCACTGGACTATTAAGGGCAATAGAAGTAACACGAGTAAGTTTTAGTCAGTAAAAATCTGACACTTCCCTCACAGCGGGACGTATTTCCAATCTGTAAAAAAACGTATTGCCTTCTAATAGGCACATATCAATACATGGAGTATTGCTAAAAAAATCCTGGTTGCCAAACCCAATTTATTTAACCGAACAGGGAATCGAAGAGAAAGAAGGCCTGCTCAGCAGTCACGATTTCGGGGACTAAGTCAGCGAGAAGATAAAAGTATTTTTTTTTAAGTTTGTGCTTTGAATTTCTCTTGTAACGTACAAACATTTATCCTTCACATACACTAACGGCCAGACCCGAAACAACTACCTGTAGGTCATACCAATATTTATTTTTATCGGGCATCGACACGCAGCGCAGCAGTCGATCGCTCAGCCACTGCGCCAACAGTGCCGTCATTTGCATATTAATGAATTACCTATCCTTGTATCACAGACGTTTAACTAACCGGTAAGGAAAGGAGTGCGATTAAAACGTTTATAAGTTTATTAAATAATTTTCAATTAACCGTATAGTTCGGTACGGACCCCTTCGGGGGTTCGACATTCAAACCTCCGCTGGCTCGGTACTGGCCCCGAAAGGGGTCGGACATTTAAGTCATATGACCTCCTCATTATTTTTGTAAATATTTTATTTTCTGGTTAAAAAATAATATGGGTGTGCATTCATTAGGATAGTAGAATAAAAAACTCATATGTAAACGTCATTAGAAGTTCTTTAATTATTGAGGAAGTTTCTTAATTAAGTCTTATAAAATCCAAATGCGTAAATTACGATCATCGCCATTTTGATGGCAGTGTAGGTCGACGCTAAAAATCATAAAAAAATAGGTTTTCGGACATTTAAACTCCACATTATTGGGCATGATTAACGTGTCCTTTTATTACGTGAAGAAATTATTCGTAATTGAAGTTATATTAGTAGTGGTAATGATACATTTTGAAATCTAAAGTCGAAGTTTCGCGCCAATCGTGCTTGTTTACATTTTTAATTCCACATTATATCATATATTCACGAATAGATTCTATAACAACTGACACAAATATCATTTCAAATATTATAAATAACATGACAATGCCCAGATCTTATCGTAATTTGCAATAATAGGACCAATAACACGGATTATTCATAACCACTACTAAATTCACTTTCTAAAGTGACGTCCATTTCTTTTTTTTTAATTTTGTGATGTGTAAATACGATTATTTCAATCGATTATTTTCTTGTAAATCAATCAACTCGAATAATTTAATTAAGGAATATCAGAAATTGATAGATGAAAATAAAAAATAATTTTGTAATACGTGTAAAATACTATAAATATTGATTATAATATTTTTTACGCCACTAAAACCGATTCAAAAACAAACAGTACAAACTGATCTATGGCTAAATTCGCGCCAATTTTATTTTCAGATAAAAATTCAAAAAAGGAAGGCGCTCGCTGTTCAAATTTATATTAAAATGTTTATTTGCTATTTTATTAATAAATTAGTTTTGTACCTACTATTTGAATGTGAATTGCAAATAGAAATAAATAAGGTTGAATATAGAACGCGCCAATTATGATTTTGGTTAGCACATTAAAAAAATCAGCTAAGATATATTACATTTGTTCGACAAAATTGTTTGGTTGGATTGGTTATTTGAAAAGGAAAGAATGAATACGTTCTTTCCTAAAACATGGCTCGTAGGCCAAAGTGTTCTTGGAGTAGAAGCCTTGGGGTAAAAATGGCCTATTGAGGAAGAGCACCATTGAGATGGAAACACGACACCAAGAAAACTCCTGGTTCAAAATGAGTCCATTTTGAACCTGGATTTTTTTGATGTCGTGTACCGGGGTTTTTTTTTGGGTGGGAAATCGTCAAATAACTTCCTCCGCTCTGGGCAAAACGGGGGGGAGTGAAGACTAAAACCCACCCATGCTCCTTCTATTGCATAACCCTGACACTCCCCCCCGCTTCGTCAAGAGCGGGGGAAGTGAGGCGCTCCTCAAACCAAGCCAGCCACCGCAGGAGACGCTACAGGCATCGGGCGGGCGTCTATATCAATATTTTAGGGCCCCAATGTGTGCGGAGTCCCTGTCCGTCTAAAACAAGGGTCTACTGCGGAGGCATGGCTTTCTAGGTGCGGTACGGTATGGTTGTGCCGGCTGGGGTGCCTGACTAGTTACCTACAGAATTAGCATGACCTCCTACAAAAATGGCCGCCATTTTCATTCATCGTCATTCAAGAAAACAGCCAAAATCTTTTACCGCAAAACCGTTTGACAACAAAATGTACAGACGCCTGCAGGTCAAGCTACCCGAAACTGTCAATTTTTCCCAATCAACCTTGAACCTAATACTTTAGAAATAAAGTCGAAAATCTATCAAAGAAATCTGACAGATTGTGGTAGCTTGATGTGCAGGCGTCTGTACTGTAGAAAATAATTATAGCATAACAAAAAAGCACGTGACAAAATGTTGTTGTCTTTCTTTTCTTATCGATATCATAGATATTTGAACAACTATAATATCAATAGTAAAATAATATGCATTCTCCATAGGTAAATTCCTCAATGGTCTCAAAACTTTTTTTAAAGTTTACTCAATTTCGATTATCGATTAGGTTGAATGCAACTTTTTAATCGTAATGATGAAACTTAGATTTACGGTCAGCACTAAGAAATGTCATGTTGCAACACAGTTTTTAGTATTTTTTGTCGAGATTAATATCGTGTTTTATTTTGAATTTATATGAAAAATGGCAAAAATAAGAATGCAGATGGAATGTCACTGTTTTTATTTTGGATTTCCGATTTTATTATCAAAGGGTTGTCTTGTGTATGTGCATTATTTCCAGCGTTTTTAAAGTACCAAATTTTTGGAAGGGTGTAATAATAATGTATTTTACACACATTTTACAATAGATTGACGCCGTTTTATCGACCTTATGAGGTTTTTGGAAATATAAGCCTCAAACTTATCATATGAAACAGCCCCTGTGACTTATTTTAATAACAAAATTGAATGCTGTAAATTGATGAAAATTCTTGAATTTCATGACAATTCGCGTCACCCCACCGATTCAGCTGATGTGTCATGTGTCAAAATCCTGTCGTGCAGAGTGGTTAAGTAACCTGTGAATTTAGATTAACTAATAACGGACATACGTTTTTGGTATGCATGAATAATGGATTCGTAGCGATTAAGTAAAACACTAGGTCACTTGTTTTTCTATCAATCTTACGAACTTTATTCACATAGATTTTTTGTTTACTATGCCCCATCATATACCAATAATATGCCCAATTAAGATTTATATTTTTTATAACTTTCTGCAAACCTTTTTTTCGTGCTTCTATCGCTCTGGGCGGAGTGGAAGGGAGTGTCACTTTTACTGCTTAAAACTGATTCATGTTGCTTCCGGGGCTTCAACTCTTCAACGAACAACCTTCAACCCCAGTACTTTGTGTAAAGCTTTTCCCACTTTTTTAGCTCGTATAAAAAGCTGATTTCAGTATAGCATACTATCATTATAATCATTCTCCTGTTTTTCTCACGTTTTCTTCTTCTATTGTTTTCGTTTTTTTTTTCAGTGGCCTCTTTCTAGCCTTATCATCCTTCACACAGTTCATAGTTTAACAACGTTTACTATTATAGCTACACACACGTCCACACATTCAAACTTTCTTCACGAAATTATAATCCGCGTCAAATGTTCATTCCATGACGACCATTTTTTACATGAAGCATTCCTATGAAGTGGCATACACTTTATGATTGACACAGCGGTCGAGTGTTTATTCTCTTTAAGATGTTTATACAACATCTTAAAGAAAATATATTTATTAGTCGCAATTACGACGAGCAGACAAAATAACAAAAAAAAAGATAACATTCTACTTACAACATATGAAGCAAAAAAAATTACTTGCACGTCCTGACTGCGACATGGTCACCACTTAGCATGATGCTGTGATATTGAAGCTCTAGCACAGCGTTGGTTTTCAGTAGTCAATCCGTGAGAAAAAACGTACGGAAGTCAAAACAGCATACATAAATATTTTAAAATACATACAAAATTAATAAAATATAAATTAAACAGCATCGAGTTTACAGAAAATAAAATAAAACAACCCTATGAACTGACGAGATACTTAAACAAATAAAATAAAATATAAATGTAGATAAATACTCGCTGGTCCCACATCTCAAGCGCACCACTGTAAGGTAAAGCTATTTTCTGTATTTTTATGAGCAATGCCGCATCCACGATTGGTCATTAACAGATCCTCCTTGTAATGTTAGGCAGACGAGTCTAGTCGACACTTGACTTTGCTGAGTTCGTCAGAATGTCTAAAGGCATTAGTTCAAGGTACTTGAATCATCTCTAGCTTTGTTTTGTTTCTCTTTTTTATTGTTGTAAGTCATTGATCTTGCTTGGTATTTTTATTTTGTGCATAGAGTTTAAATTCATGTTTGGTATTAATTTATTTGGTTTAAGCTTTGTGCAGTGGGTTTGTGATTTTTGACTAGTAAGTGTAATGTTTTTTTTTGCGAATGGAAAAACATCAAATAACTTCCCCCGCTCTGGGCGCAGGTCAGACTTTTATTGACTGAAACAACTCATGTTCCTTCTTTTGCTCTTTATGTTTTGGAAGCGGTGGCCTCTGTTTTGCTGACATCTCTTTGAGGTGCGCTTGGAACACTAACGCGTCGTCGACACGGTCTGTCGTCACTGGACGTCTTGTTCACATATTATCGTTTTTTATTGATACCAAACATTAACATGTTCAGCAGTTTCTTAGTATCCATTTCGATTGACCTTAACTTTTTTCGCAATAAGTATGGTTTCATTTAAATTACGTATATTTTACCGTTTAACTTTACGAATATAACTCAATGAACAATAATACCGTGTAAAATCGATAGATTTAGTCACGGATCTAGAATAAGAATAAGATTTTGTAAATTATTATTCTAAAGATGATAAAATTACGATATTCGCCTAAAGCGTGGAAGCATAGCAATACTTCTGCATGTGGATTTGCCCCTGTGAAAGATGGAAACTATCCTACGTATATGTTATGCCGGGAAAAAAGTATCATTTGAACCAAGTATCCATATAACCGTTTTCTCTCTGTTACTAGTCTTGAGTACAAACAGAGCATAACACCTCGCCTGATCTGATCAGACGAAGATATGGCGGAAGATACTGGCGAAATGTGGATGTTTTATTAGGTGTACCTAATAATAAGTAATAAGTCCCATGTAATAAGAGCCAGCCTATCGCCATCTACCGGCCAAATTCAGACTAAACGGGCACTCATTTAAATCATAATATTTTACAAAATCATGGATACATCATTCATGTTGAGATTATACATAATATGTATAATCTCAACATGAATGATGTATCCATTTATGTCAGAACGATGTAGAAAAACTTTGGGATCGATTTCAAGACCACATGCTCGCTATCACTATACCAAGAGACAGTCTAGACAAAGTTACTTTCTCATGTATAAAACATGGATAAAGTAGGTGCATATGATTATAATAACAATGTTCTTGTGTAGTTTGCACTCGTAATTAACTATTGTACGAATTCTGTGCCAAGGTAAGATTTTCGGACGGCCTATTGCGAAATGATGAACTTTTTGCTCGAGCCGTCGAAATTGTAAATGTGATAATAAAACAAGGCTTACTTCTGTGGGTTGGTAAAGAAAGAAGAAATATCTAGGAAGGGGTTAACTAGGAACTGACATAGCGGATCAGAAGTGGTGGTAGAGATGAAGAAGACATGCTCATCACCAGTCTCCTGCTATTATACCCTTTTGGAGTCGGCGCAGCATATCTTCTTCTGCCATACTTCTCTTTTACTTGTCATCTTCATCCTTCTCCATCCTTTCCACAAGGGGTACCCATATAAGCCATACCAATACTAAAACCAACCATTCTGGCGAGAATCAGCAAAACATTGATTGAATGCTCTGCTGAAGCTTTTGTTGTCTCCCAGCTCTTCTTCTTAAGCTCTGTTTACGTCATAAACTGCGTCCTTTGCATCAACTTAAATTTTATCTAGATTTTTAAGTTGTAAGTTTTTGTTTCTTAAATTTACAACATTTGCTGTATGGTCAATGTAAATACATTTAATTTTGTGTATCATTATTTTTATTTTCATATTTCTAGTATTCTTTTTTAGTTGATCATCTTAATGTAGACTTTTAGAAAATGCCTAAAGCATCAAGGCCGCCTTTGTACAGTTTATATTTGTGCATATAGTTTTAATAAGTAAATAAATTATCGCAACCTTATTTTTCGGTAAAATCTCAGATACCAATTACCTTATATACCTGTAACGAACTCTGCAAAGATTGACGTCAGAATATTCTATTAAAATCTGTTTTTTACGTGACGGTTATGGAAAAACGGGTCATATTTGTATCCAAATAAGGATTGGATCTGCGATAGTGATCGTTAGTGGGAGTAAGAAAATAATAAAGCTGTAGCTGCTAGGACGTGGTTTACACACGTGGGTTAAATTGTTATTAGGTTACTATGGAAACGTATAAAACAGTCCAAATAAATCTAGTTTACCTTCCTCAGTAATTTTAACTCCGACAGCGGTAACGCAATATCCACCTTATTGTTTCATACATTGTAAATTAAGTAAAATCAGAGGAAAACTAATTGTCAAGACTGTTTGGGGACTAACAAATTCCTGATTGAAAAACCCAATAACACGAGGTGGGTTATTCTACTTGTAAACGATATTACAAGCAAGAAAGTTCGTTAAGTAGCCAGTTACACGGCCGTTTTCTGCTACACGAAAATTCCCCGTCTCGTTTTTGTATCCTTACTTAATAATATTATAAAAGCGAAACTGAGTTTGTTTGTTACGTCTTCACGCCTAAATGGCTAAACTGATTGTGATGAATTTTGGTACAGAGATTTTTGAGATCCTGGAGACGGACATATATTTTTTTTTAGAAACAAGTAAGGAATGAGGGAGAAAGAGGGAAGAAAAGGAAAAACTTAGCTTTGCTATTTCAATCAATAAGGCGCAAGGGCAAAAACTACAGGTATCTGCAAAACAAGAAAAGGGATCTGTGTTACCCCGAAATTAACGCGAGCGAAGCCGCGGGCAAAAGCTAGTAAATATATTATAGGATTACACCTATTGAATGAAATTAAAGCACAATTGCGTTTTACAAAATTAATTTATTAAAAAAGACGTTTTATACAGAGGTTTTTTACACATTTTTTATATAAATAACTTTTATTACTTACCTGTGAATACAAAAAACAACATTTAATGTCTTTAATTCAGGTTTAGTTATTTATAATACAATATCATCTTATTTAAAACTTTGCGTGGCATTATAAATCAGTAATTAAACAGTCTGATAATGTCAACTTTAAATATAGGAATCTTAAAGACAGACTCAACAATAACGTTTAGCTATGGTAATACCATTTTTAGGGTTCCGTAGTCAACTAGGAACCCTTATAGTTTCGCCATGTCTGTCTGTCCGTCCGTCCGTCCGTCCGTCCGTCCGTCCTCGCTTAATCTCTGTGACCGTTAGAGCTAGAAAGCTGAAATTTGGTACCAATATGTATATCAATCATGCCGACAAAGTGGTAAAATAAAAATTTGAAAAAAATGTTTTATTAGGGTAGCCACCCTATATGTAAAGTGGGAAGTGTTTTTTTTTTTATTTCAACCCTAACGTGTGATATATTGTTGGAAAGGTATTTAAAAATGAATAGGGGTTTACTAAGATTATTTTTTGATAATGTCAATATTTTCGGAAATAATTGCTCCAAAAGGAAAAAACAATGTGTCCCCCCCCCTCTAACTTTTGAACCATAAGTCTAAAAAATATGAAAAAAATCTGAAAAGTAGAACTTTATAAGGACTTTCTATGAAAATCATTTTGAACTTGATTGACACAACAGTTTTTGTACAAAAAAGATAAAAAGTTGTACAAAATAATTTCTGGACTAAGTTTGTAGTATAATCGTAATGCAAGCTTTTTTTGTAACTTTGTTTACATATTTTATTATCCTGAACGTATCTTTTTTCAAACAAAAAAAGAATTATTGAAATCGGTTCTCGCAATCCAAAATTACCACCGAAATTGCACGTCTTTGTATTAATTAGTAACCCAATTCCTCGAGAGATGGCGCTGTAGGTACTTATTACATTAGATCGGGTATTACCGAATTGTTCGGTTGGCCTCATAACTGGGAACACTTATTGTGACGGACGGGAAACTACGGAACCCTACACTGAGCGTGTCCCGACACGCTCTTGTTTCTTACTTGTACGGGTACTTAACGTCTGTCAAAGACCTACAAATGACAGTTGGGACCAAGGACTTTTTTTTTTTCGGGTGGTAATTCGTTCAATGACTTCCCCCGCTTTGGGAGCGGGGGCCATGTCAGACTTGTACTGACTAAAACCCACCCATGTTCCTTCTATTGCCTTTACGTTCCGGGGCCGCGGTATCTCTTTCGAACAACCCGCAACCCCGGCAGGCGGAGCCTCTGGCAAGCCCCTCTGCTTTGCTGACTCTCTTTGAGGCGCGCGTGAAACACGAACGCGCCGTCGACACGGCCTGTCGTCAATCGACGGACGGACGGTGAACTACCCATTGCTCACCGTCTACAGGCCCGCATCTACGGTGGCCGGGAGTCGTCTCGCCGCGCCCGGCGCCCGGGGCGTCTCCCGCGGCGGCTGGGTTGGGCAGATGTTCTCTCCCTCAAACGCCCGGCCACCTCCTTTGCTAGCATTACTGCTTCGCAGAAGGTGGTGACCGCTTCCCATTCCCTCTCGCTCCGGACCATGGCCTGAACCAGGGCCGGGCGCGAGAGATCGCCGCCGCCGATCGCCTCCACTAACACCTCGACCAAGGGCTAAACTTGCTTTTCGAGGTACGGAGGGAACTCGGTAAATATTAGGTAGCCCCCCACATACGGACTAACCAAAGCAAGGGTGGCATCACCTGGAAATCAACAAGAGCTGTTTTTTCCCGTTAATTCCTGCCAAATCGCTAGGTCTTTTAATTCATACTGCCCCGCTCCCGTGAGTAGTAGCGTGATGTTATATAGCCCTTGTCACTCAGTAAAAATGTAGCATTCTAATGGTGAAAGATTATTTTAGATCGGTCCAGTAGTTTCGGAGCCTTTTCAATACAAGCAAACAATTTTTTTTCTATGTTTAATATGATTGAAAAAGACTGTCTAAAACATTTCAGTCCCTGAACCCACCATACAGCCTTCTAATCGATAATCCATCTCTAACAGTTCAGTATCGAGTCAACAATGACTACAGATGTGATCTCTATCCTACTAAATGTCGCAACTCTTAAGGCCAAGCGAAATGTTAAGCGGTCGACAGTGGCCAGATGGATCATTACATCCGAACGGTTGCGCAAACGCACCTAATTGTAGATATTTGCATGTTGTATTTAATCCTTAAGTGTTCTGGTTCTAGTTGATTGAGTTTTGCGTGTGTATGTGGTAATAGTTGTTATAATGATTGATATAATTTTTTTTTGTTTGTTTTAGATTGATTAAGTTTATGATTTACATGGCACGCTCTGTATGAGTCAAAGTTATCATTTATCGCAGGTTAAGTAATAATGAAAATAACCGGCCTAGAGCGAGTAAGACTCGCGCACCGAGGGTTCCGTACAAATTTGCAAAATAAACGGCCATATCTTTTGAGTCGAAGACTTTGAGGGTTATTTTTACACTGCACAAAGGGACCACAAACTTGAGTCTTAATTTCATCATAATAACTTCACGCTCCCGAGATAAAAGCTCTTGACAGACAGACGGACATTAAAGTGATTTAATAAGGGTTCCATTTTTTCTTTTGAGGTACGAAACCCTAACAAGAAATATTTTACAAATTGTATTGTTACAGGTTTTACTTATCTACTGTTATAATGTTCAAATCTAAAATGTTACATTGTAAACTGGAAAGGGAGCGGTTTTAAAGGCACATAGTAATCCAGACGTATTTACTTATATAATAATTTTGATTGTTTTAATAGTAAAGCACAAAATACAACTGTTGATCCAGGACCTATTATATTATTTATTCTGGGCTAGAAGCTAATATAATAATGTAGATATAATGTAAATATCATGTAAAGGTCTTGTCCAGCTCGCCTCGCTACCTTCTAGAAGATCTGCAGCGACGACTTTTGGTTGTCGCAACAACAACAATAACATAAAAGGAATTCATATTTCCATAGTTTAAATGTTGCTGTTTGCGTTCAGTAGCAGAGCCCATTTTAAGTTTAGATACTAAAAGCTTTTATGTAATTTAGTGCTGAGCATGAAGTGTCACAGCAACAAGAACACTATGATTACATCTCAACCTAACAAATTTACCAATTTCTCACTACCTTTGAGTCCACATTTACCCAAGCACTTATTGTGAACTGATTAACTCTATATTTTAGTACCTTCAGTTATAATTAACAAACGTGGTGTTTGTCTTGCTTGTTTGGTCGCTCTTGTTCCAAAAAGTATGTTGGAATATAGAGTAAATTTATAGAGGCGTGACTTGGTTTTGAAATATTTTGTTAGTTGTCCTCCGCGGTTACACCTGCGTGTTTGGTTACTGCCCCGCTCCCGTAGGTGATTGCGTGATGTTATATAGTGTTACTCAGTGATAATGTAACTTTGTAATGGCAAAATATTTTTTGATTTCGGTTCAGTATTTTTTGAGTTTTTTTTTTTTTACATAATTTATAATATTAGTGTTGGTGAAGAATATAATAGAATTGACTTTATTGTTTAACAGAAACTGCTAATTTTACGGTAGCAAAGGCGGTCTTATCGCTGATAGCGATATCTTCCAGACAATCTACGAATATAAAAATATAACAGGAGGTAGTCAATGATGTACCTACTGCTAATACTACACAAACAATGTGCACATCGATAATTGAATGTTAAGAAAGACACACACGACACAGTGGATAATGAATCGTATGAAATATAGTCTGGTCTTCTTGGACAAGACAATCTGGACTTTATCATTTAACGAAGAGAGAGATAGGAAAGGAAACCCTGCATAAATAGACATATTTCTAATTGAATTGTCGTACGTACGAAGTAAAATATGTAAGTGTCACTTCTACTTTCTTTTGTTATTCTATGGCCCGAGACAAACTCAAAGTTACTCGTATATCAGGGAGGTTCTATTCAACTAAATTGTATTTGTTTTGTGAAAGCTCTGACTCTGAGTTGTTCTGTCTGATTTATGATCGTCATTTGAAATTATGTGCTCTGGTTTTGTCCATTATGAAGCGTTTGGTACTGTTTGCTTTGTCTTAATTTAGTCGTTTAATTAGTAAAGTACATGTTTTGGCTCAGAATTTTATAAACAACTTATGACATATTGTGTGTAGAATATATGTCATTGATTAAAATTTGCTCAGCTTTTGTGAACAAAAGTTTCTAACATATTCATTCATATTTTTTTTTTGGTCAGTCTTTACTGTCTTTTAATATCCTACTATATAATAATATAATCCTTACCTTATAAGTGAAAGTGGGCTAACGCTAACTTTAACCCGCGGGGTGATCGAAAAAAAATATCTTTCTCCCAAGGGGGGAGAAAGATATTTATTTCAACCTTTTCTCACTTTCTTTTAACCTATGTCCGTCTCCAGGGTCCCAACTCATCTCTGTACCAAAATTCACCAAAATCGGTTTGGCCATTTAGGTATGAAGACGTAACAAACAAACAAATAAACCCACTTTCGCTATTATATAATATTAATCAGGATTTTTGACGAAATCAATATACCTACCATATTTTATATACACAAAGCGCAGTTGTTCAGTTCATAAAGCGTTACAGAAAAAATATTCCAATAAGTAAATGATTTACGAATAAAAGAGGAACCACAGTCAGTCCGGATGTTGTTTGATGTAAGGCAGATAATTTATACCTGGTAATCAATCTGATACATATTGCGCGTAAACAAATACCGGTACCGGCACCGGTTGTATGCTCAAAGGGCTCGGTTTTCCGCTATACGTTATTTTTTATTGAACTCCCAAAATATTGTTTTGTTCTATTTTGTTAAAGTGCGGCGAAGGTGGTTTCGCGCTCAGAAGGGCTATTCTCTAAGAGTAGGTACAGCGTCGAGCTATCAAACATGACGATACAGCAGCGCTAAGCTCGACGCTGTATTCTTAGAAAATAGACCTGCTGGTCCTATATGCGCTACGAACATAGACAATAGGCGAAAGGGGGACCTGGCCTTTGCCCAGCAGTGGGACAGATAAGAAGCTTATAACAACGGTGGGTTTAGGATCGCCATAGAATAGAGTAACACACTTATCATCTTAACAATTCAATACCGTATTTCCACAATTTTTCTTTGTCATTTTCATGATATATTGACCAGGTTAGGCTTTGCTCCCTGATAAAACTGGCTGTAAGACTGTCTTTCTTCTCGTTTCCTTCCTATAACGAATCTCTAGATGCACAAGTGACAGCTAAAACCAGTGATTTCTAGGGCACAGTGGTGTCTTGTTTTATACTTGACCCATCCATGAATTGACTTCGACAAGCGTTGTCGGAATTTATGTCGAAGAACAACTTGTTTTATTGGCAAGCATAATGTCAGTGGAGGGTAATTTGGCTCCCGGCCTACGTAGATGCGGGTCTGTGGATGGTGAGCAATGGGTAGGTCATAGTCCGTACTTTTAGTGACGACAGGTCGTGTCGACTGCGTGTTCGTATTTTTGACGAGCGCCTCAAAGAGATGTCAGCAATGCAGAGAGGTTTGCCCGGGCAACCGCCTGCCGGGGTTGAGGTTTGTTCGAAAGAGATACTGGGGCCTCGGAACATAATGGGTAAAAGAAGGATCATAACTTTCCCCGCTCCGCTCCCAGAGCGGGGGAAGTTATTTGATGATAACCCATCCATAAAAAAGGCATATTGTCATGAAATAAACCCTACAACTGTAAATTGTATATAGGTAATTGTACTATAGGGCAGGATTGGTAATATCTTGGTAGAAAAGTAAGCATTTAGAGAGAAGGCAAAATGTACGTTACGAAATTATATATGATAATAATACATATATTTTACAAGTAGGTTTTACAAACACTTTTAAAACGCCGTTAAAACAAATAAATTAAGTACGGCTTAAAAAAACAGTAATTACGTCTACTTCTGAACGTTGTTAAAACTTATTTACGTTAGTTTTCTGAGACATGTCGCACAAAAATGTACTGAATCTCGTAAAACCACTTGTCGGCATGATGTATTTTAAGATTTAATAGGAAGTTTATACAAAGCTTGAAAGTTAAACATTAATTAAATGAAGCTTAATATTTTTGTGTGTGTATATCTTATATTTTAATTGCCCCAAAATTTACTTTTAAGGTACTTGGGCCTTAAGCATGTTTCACTTCCTGTTTCCGTTAATTCTACTAATATTATGAATGCGAATGTTTGTGAGGATGTCAATACGGCTGAACGGATTTTGATGAAATTTGGCAAAGAGGTAGATAGAGTCTGGTATAACACATAGGACACTTTTTATTTCGATGATCACGTCTTTGCTACCGTGTGTCTTGTGAACATGAGGTCCTAGGTTTGATTCCCCAGTTGGGCAAAGTGTCTCACAGTAGCCATGGAGTCTGTAATTTAACCTGGAAGATAACAATAGGCTTTCACCCTTTTAAATACGACTTATACTTAAATGGTACACGTGATACCTTCCATTTGGCCATTTATATATAACTAGTTTTCGCCCGCGGCTTCGCCCGCGTTAAATTTGGGGTAACATAGTTCCCCTTACGCCTAACTTTTTTTGTAATAGCAACGCTAAGTTTTCCCTTTTCTTCCCTCCATCTCCCTCAAAAAACACTTTTTTTAAATAAAAATGGTTCCTAACTATCTCTGTACCAAAATTCGTCAAAATCGGTTTAGCCATTAAAGCGTGAAGAGGTAACAAACAAACAAACTCACTTTCGCTTTTATAATATTAGTAAGGAAGTAAGGATTGTAGTGGTACACTCAATGTACATTGGGATGGACATGTAATGAGGAGGTACGAAGCACAAGTGACTAAAAGAGTGATGGATTTGAATGTTGATGGACGGAGAGCAAAAGGAAGGCAAAAGAAAAGATGGATGGATTGTGTAAGGAATGAAATGAAGTAGAAAGGATTCATGATGCCATGACGTCTGATAGGGGAGAATGGAATAAGTAGTTACACCTTTTATAGGGTCCTCTTGTTGTCCGTCTGTCTGTCGTTTTGTCTGTCAAGACCATCTATCTCAGGAGCACGTGAAAGTATAGAGTTGAAATTAAAACCATATACTCAAGGCGGTACCTTGGATCAATCCCGTGAAATCAACCTTCTAAAACTTCACAGTTAAAAGATATGGCCGTTTATGTCGTAACGTAAAGGACCAGGGCGAGATTGGACCCACACTATTTATATATTAACGAAGCATCATTCACTTGCGAGTTAATGGTTATTATAACTAAGAGTTTAATAATAAGATTATCTAAAAAATATTGAATGACTAGATTATGGCAATTAAAAGTTAGAAAAGATTTTTATTTACTTATAAATAAGTCATGCAGTTATTGAACGCGTCGTATTTCGAATTACATTCCAACATACTATTTAAATTATTTACGTTCTCACACTAGTAGATATTTACGGTTGTCATTTTTAATAAATGAAACTTGTAAAATATAAAAAAATACATAGAAACGTTAATATTAAACATGCATTCACATTTTTTATTACAAAAATGCACAATGTTGAAATAATTACGATTATTTATGATAACGTAGAATAAAACGCAATGCTGTCAAAATGAGCTGACTGTTAGTGTCAAAACTACTTCGTATTATTTCATTGTTGGTTCTTCCACAAACGCCATTAAATAAATAAGTCAAGTCATTGTTGGTTTTCAACGGCTAACGTGGAATGTCTAATATTTTCTGTGTGATTTTGTGGATTATTGACGACTTGGCTTTGCGTTTGAATTAATAAGAGAATACTATTACTATGCTCAAAATGTTATCTACACACTCAAATAGAATTCCCTGAATTGACAACAAATGACCTAGAACTAAGTAAGTAAGTACCTATATTTGGCTAGAGAGATACAGAACTACGATGATGCTGTTAGTAAATAATTATTATCTGATTGAACACCTTTGTGAATCTACATATTACATCAAAAAGATAATATTGTATTGTTAAATACGCAATCTTGGATTCGTTTTAGGTTATAATCTTCTACCTTGAATTTCTTTTTTCTCCCTTCCTCTACTTTTCTACTCATTTGCTTTTGCGGAATCCTCGGTGCGCAAGTCCAACTCGCACTTGGCCGGTTTTTTTTTATCAAATTGAATGACTGTGTCATGAAGCCAGTGTTACGGTGGAGAATCATATTTTAATCAACGTTTAACCTGATACTTACCCACAAAATAAAAAATAGATGTAAAATAATTTGAATTTCGGGGTTTACCCTGGCGCTATCCAATGCAAAACTCTATCCGCAAATACTCAACGTTTGTGTAGCTGAGTAACCACGAAATTACGCCAAAATAAGCCTTATTGTAAGCTTGTAAAAATAATGAAACATTACAATTTGTACGCCATTAGTGGTTGTTATTCAATATCAAAGAACCAGGTCGTTGCCATGGCAATGGTTCGAAATATTTTGGTCAAGTTTCGAGATTTATATTGTTGGAATTGTTTCGGGGATTCGCATGGGTACTGTTTCATTCGGATTATTTTATATCAACATAACGTAGGTGCCTAAACAACAAATATAGGATACAGTAAAATATAGGTTGAACCGTGGTTGTTAGGCAAGTGGAAAAGGCCTTGTTTAGAAAGTTGTAAGCCGTAGTTTTGCACCTAGGCAGGCATTTTAATTTATTTAAACTTTATACATATGTGTAAAAACAGTATACTAAGGCGGATTTAATGCTTTGGGCATTTTCTATCAGTCAACCTTAGGGTGATGCAGAGACAATACATAGTATGTGCAACAGAAAAATTCAGAATAAAATATCATATAAATACATACTTATATATATATAGTTAAACAAAATACAAAAGCATTGAGAGGTAAAGCTACATAAGAATTAAATTTTCACAAGTAAAGCGACGAATAAGACCAACCAATCAATTTCAAACCATTTATTTCAAGTAGGCCACTTATAGGCACTTTTGAACTATAAAATACACAAAAAAATACAATCCCAGTGACATAACATAACAACCATGGAAGTACGATAGTTGCCCATCCCTAAACGGAGACACTCTTTTAAATAAAAATATGTAAAATCATTGATCACTTGCCATCAAATCTAAGCTTAGAGCAGCATGTCTTCTTCTTTCATACTCTTTCTAAATTACAATATTGTTACAAAGCCTAAGTCACATCATTCATTGACAAGAACCTGCTCCATGGAGCGGGCTGAGAAGGAGAGCGAATCCACATCATTGGCCATGGTCAATTCGCTCTCTTTCTCAGCTTCCACCCCAGTCGAGGAAACAGTATAAGTTGATATATATAATTTATTATTTTCTATAATGTTTTTTTCATTTCGAAAATTTCGGTTTCGAAATGAAGGTGCGATATATCAAAACCTAACTAGTCCACGAGAAAATTAGTTCTAAAAATACCAGACCAGAATTGAGCAAACTGGTAGTTACTATGGTCCCGTAATTTGAATATAGAGTGTCAATAATATTCCTACTACTTCTTAATTAAGTTTGAGTATCGACGCCAATTTAAATGAAGCCATAAAATGTAAATCAGGCATTTAGGTCACACGTCATTAGTAGGGCAAATATTCGACGTTCACTTATTTAATGAGACTATATTCGCTGGGAAGTGAATAGCTAGGTAGATCATTCGATCTGGGAACTGACGCAGACGGATGGTTTGTTTATAACAAACACGACAATGGTTGCATCGCGAATATCAAGAGAGCAGGGAAAATCGGCCAACGGCGAGTTGGACTCACGCATTGAGCTCGGTCATATCTTTTGACGGAAAAGACTACAAGCCCTCTTGACTCAGAGGGGCTTGCCAGAGCCTCCGCCAGCCGGGGTTGCGGGTTGTTCGAAAGATATACCGCGGCCCCGGAACGTAAAGGGCAATAGAAGGAACATGGGAGGGTTTTAGTCAGTAAAAATTTGACACTCCTCTTATTTGATTTCCCAGCCCAAAAAAACGGTTTTAGTGATTTTAACCACAAAATTGAGTTTTAATTTCAACTATATACCTTCACGCGTTCTCGAGATAAAAGGTCTTAACAAAACATCAACAAGGTGATCCTATTAACTTTAAAAACCAAAGACATTAAGCGAGTAGAGGATGATAAAAGAAATTATAAATGGACTGTGTGAAGAAAAAGATAATATTCTAGATAAATTAATTCTAAGTAAGTTCTAAGCCATGTGTCTTTCAAATGTTTAAAACAAAGTGCATATAGACAGTTCTAAAGGAACAAAGAGACCATTACTCACACTATATTTTTCAGTCTAGAAGCGTAACGGCGAGCTAAAACAATAGAGGCTAAATAAATGGTAACTAAATATCTGGGGAAGCCTTGTTTTAGAAAATGTATTTTTAGTCGATGCAACTTGATATTTGTTGATTTTAGCCGATAGAGTTATTAAAAAATACAGAAGAACTGTGTCCGTCAAATATATTTTTTTAAAACTGAATTTAAAAATCATGCAAAACTTCCCAACAGAAATTGTTGGTTGTAAATATTTTAGAAATATATTTTGATGGTAAAAAGTAATTTCTAGATTGATCACTGTAGAAATAGAAGCTCGTGGCTAAATAATACCGAGTTTCCTCCATGCCACGTAAAGCAAGTTAAGCTGTTGGTCCCGGCTGTCATTTGTAGATTTTTGACAGTCGTTACAGCTAGTCAGTGTCCCGTAAGTCTGACAACCAGTTTGACCAAGAGGTATCCTATTACCCGGTACCTACTCTGACCTCCGCATAACCCATGCGGAGGTCAGATAGTCGCTCCATGTAAAATAGTGGTATTCAGCTGCATCCGGTAAGTTTGGAAGCCGACCCCAACATCGTTGGGAAAAGGCTAGGCTGATGATGATCACTGTAGAAATATGTATACCGAAAAGAGATACCTGAGTAACTAACTTTATTCAAGAATATTTGAGTAACAAAATAACATTGAAATGCACGCAAAACAGTGTAACGAGTGACCAAATATAAAATTAATTTATGACATGGTTGACGCAGTGGCAATCGATTGCTGCACTGCGTGTTGCGGGTTCGAACCACGCACAGAACAAATATTTGTATGGCCTACGAATAGTTGTTTCAGATCTAGCTGTTTTTGTATGTGAGTTTAAATGTTTATAAACGCACTCACGACACAGTAGAAATTTCTAAAAAACAATAATAAGAAAATAAAGAATTATACACCAAAAAACGTTTAGAAATTTTAATACATAGATAAAACATACAATAGTCAATTTGAGAAAAACTTTCAATACAAAGAGTTGTAATCGTTGTGTGCCCGAGAGCTCCTTGAGCTCATCCCACCAATTCTCTTCTTTCATCGGGAGTACAGACGCGTACTGTTGGAACCAATACCTTGTCCATATATTTATGGATGTTACGAAGGGTGTAGGTTGCGATTCTTTTTTCAAATTTGTTTTTTTTTATTCGTGCCATAATGTATTTATTCTTATCATGTTTTGTGTCGTATCTGACCGTGGCTTCACTTGTTTAGGCACTATTACAATATCAGCGTTGTGACTTGGTTGCCATGTTGCAGTACCAAGCTGAGATAGAGGCCTTTTTAGGGTTCCGTAGTCAACTAGGAACCCTTATAGTTTCGCCATGTCTGTCTGTCCGTCCGTCCTCGCTTAATCTCTGTGACCGTTAGCACTAGAAAGCTGAAATTTGGTACCAATATGTATATCAATCACGCCGACAAAGTGGTAAAATAAAAATTTGAAAAAAATGTTTTATTAGGGTAGCCACCCTATATGTAAAGTAGGAAGTGATTTTTTTTTCAATTTCAACCCTAACGTGTGGTATATTGTTGGAAAGGTATTTAAAAATGAATAGGGGTTTATTAAGATCATTTTTTGATAATGTCAATAATTTCGGAAATAATCGCTCCAAAAGTAAAAAACAATGTGTCCCCCCCCTCTAACTTTTGAACCATAAGTCTAAAAAATATGAAAAAATTCTGAAAAGTAGAACTTTATAAGAACTTTCTATGAAAATTATTTTGAACTTGATTGACACAACAGTTTTTGTACAAAAAAGACAAAAAGTTGTACAAAATAATTTCTGGACTAAGTTTGTAGTATAATCGTATATGCAAGCTTTTTTTGTAACTTTGTTTACATATTTTATTATCCTAAACGTATCTTTTTTCAAACAAAAAATTGTTGTTGAATTACCACCAAAATTGCACGTCTTTGTATTAATTAGTAACCCTATTCCTCGAGAGATGGCGCTGTAGGTACTTATTACATTGGATCGGGTATTACCGAATTGTTCGGTTGGCCTCATAACTGGGAACACTTATTGTGACGGACGGGAAACTACGGAACCCTACACTGAGCGTGTCCCGACACGCTCTTGGCCGGTTTTTGAGGCTCATACAGGACCAATTTAGTTAATTGTCTTATTATATTTTTTTGGTTTTTGTTTTTTTCTTATTCCCATTAAATTGGTTTTATTGTTTCGTTCTGTGTGAGTCTATTAAATACATTTTCTTTCTATTGAAATTCCACATATATGTGCAAAGCACTTTGTTACAAATTTTATAATGCGCACAGCCAAGAAATGGAATTCCCTGCTTGTTTGTGTAGTCCTGGTAATTCATTAAATCTGAATCTATCCAAGTTGCGATTTAATGGGCCTTTTTGGTTAACTAGTTCTATCGCCACCTAATCTTTTTATTCAAGTCAAGATTGAGGTCAAGAGCAGGCCCATTTAATATTTATAAAAAAGTCAGATGAACTGTTTCTTTAATATATTTACTAGTTTATCTTATTTTGGCGTATACTTTAATAACTTAAATAAGTTTCTTCATTTTTCTTAACATTTACTTAATTTCGGTAAAGTTTTAATTTACAATGTCTTAATCGTATCATTGTTCTAAAAAGTACAGTTACAGATACTATGAATATTTCTAAAGTTAATAATTTTGATCCCAATCACGTGGCGTTTAGAAATAAAAATTATTTAAGCCCTTTGCTAAATAAATTCGCTTATTGAACACAGTTTGTGCTTTTACAAGCAATTATCCTACAATTATTTCATTTAAAACCACTGTTTCACCAGCTATCACTTCTAGGCGGAGGGGCAGGCGGCCTGAGAAAAAAGAAACATGACGATCATGCTTGTTATCTCCGAAGAGTTTAGGCAGAGGTGTACCTACCTTATGGCACAAGCACATTTTGCTAGTTACATACATAGAAGTTCCAAGTCCACGGTGAGCCTACTCAAACTCAAAGCATTTATTTCAATTAGACCATTACAAGCACTTTTGAATGTGAAAAACAAAAAAGATGGTGCTACAGTCCCAGTCACAAGATATTATGACTTGCAAAAGAACTGTAGTTGGACATTCCAAAGCGTAGATCTGGAGAAGAATGGGCAAGGACACTTTTTAACACATAATGTTTTTAAAAAAAAGGTTGCTACTGAACAAAATCCTTATGGGAATAACCCAATAGCACTTTGCTCGACCTGCGAATTGAAACCATAACCCTTTTTTTAACAGTAGCGTCATTTATTAAGAATCCACTAACCCTGGCGTATTCCAATTGCTGCCGTCGCATAAAGCTGTCGTCGGGGTCTCTTGTAACCTGAAAACGAAACAAAAAATAGTTTGAATAATGGTTTAGTCTTTTACAGTTTTTTTTTGTAATAGTGAAAATGAACTGGCCAAGAGCGAGTCCGAGTCGCGCACCGAGGGTCCCGCATAAACTTGCGACATAAACATCCATATCTTTTGACTGTGTAGACTTAGACGGTTGATTTTTTATATGGCAGACAGCGGACAAAAATGTGATCCAAAAGGGGTAAGTTTTTTTTTTAAACTTGGGTTAAAAAAACACGCCCTTGGATCACTGTAAAAGTGTGATCAATTATGGCATACTCAAAATATTGCCTAGATCCATTGAGAAAGTTTAGTCGTAATCAGTTCTCTTTGTTGAGTTTATTCCTGGATTTAGTAACAAATATAGGTAGTTTTTTTATGAACGTATTTTTCTTGGGTGAACCCAGAAGAAGTGAACTCAGTTCTTACAGAGAAACCTATATTCATTATTAGTGTTTTCCAAACTCTGGAAACATCTACATTCACTCATTTAATTTGATAATAAAAATATATATCGCACGCTCACCAAACAAATTCGTAACTATTTTGGGAGTTTTGTTTGGTGATCGTGCGATATTATTTTCATTTCCAAAAAAAAAAACAGTTAAAAATATACTGACTCAAAAATAAAACATGCGGAATATGGGAAAATAAGACATGGAGTGAACATATTGAAAATGAATATATGAATGTTCACTTTAAACCAAGTAAAATGAAGTAAAAGACACATAACATAAACAGCTTCAAAAGGAAAACTTGAAAGCAAAACTTGTACTAACCCAGAGCCCAAGTTGGCTAGCGTCATTGCTTCGTGTGTTCTAATTTTCCTTCCGTATACGCGCCAAAGTTTGACACAAAGTGGAGTTAGTGCGGCACACCATGAAATCCCTAGGAAGAATCCGCAAACCCACCAACCGTGCTGAAAGTGCCATTTATAAATGTTTATTTGAATTTCAGGGGTATGAAGAATGGGGTGGAAAGCTCTTCATCTTCTGTGGAAAAGGGAGGATCCTCCGACTAGACAGATGCTGTGTCTGGTAGGCCGCTATCCGAGAATTGTTGTCGGGTTCTGCTATATGGTTCTCTCTGGTAGTTCGGGCGATGTAGATATTGTAAGTTCCTTCTTCGATTGTGGCATTTTACTTTTATGTCGTTACAGTATGTATTACAGAACAAAAATACACACTGTGCAATCGATAATTGAAATTAATATAGAAATATTGTCTATGATTTGCCTATACCTGTCTTTTTTTTTTTTTCGGGTGGGAAATCATCCAATGACTTCCCGCTCTGGGCGGAGCGGGGGGGCATGTCAGACTTGTGCTAACTAAAACCCACCCATGTTCCTTCTATTGCCCTTAACGTTCCGAGGCCGCGGTATCTCTTTCGAACAACCCGCAACCCCGGCAGGCGGAGGCTCTGGCAAGCCCCTCTGCTTTGCTGACTCTCTTTGAGGCGCGCGTGAAACACGAACGCGCCGTCGACACGGCCTGTCGTCAATCGACGGACGGACGGTGAACTACCCATTGCTCACCGCCCACAGGCCCGCTCCTATATCTGTCTTAAAATAAACTTTAGTATTTTTTTTTTTTAATGTACTAAAACAACTCGTTACAAAAAAAGCAGTCAGTAATGAGGTATTTATAAAAGATTGATTATATGTATTATAAAATTGCACTTACAAAATTGCATGGTAGAGATGCAGGTGACATTACAGTCTGAATAAGAATTTAACTATCGTTTCCATGTCACAATACTTATTCTCACAGGACTGCAAATAGCACAAAATGTTCATTAAATCATTTTCTTACCAAAGACGATACATATTGGGAGCATAGCAAGGACCTCGCGGCCGCATACACAGCGTACAACGGTTTACATCTCGCTGCATGCTTGCCGGTCGATATGAGCACGTGAGTTCGCCAGCCAGCGGCGTGGGAGATCAGTCGGGATATAAACATCGAAACTTTCTGGAACAATCGAACAAGTAAATAATCTTAACTAGTAGGAAGTTCCTTAAATCACAAGACTGGCAGTAACAGCAGTAGGGATGTTCTAGAAATTTTGATTCTTGCGACGTTTGTTCAGCGTATCGAATGTTTTTTGCTAGTTTGAATTTCGTTATATTATTTTAATTAACACAGAGAAATTAAAGGAATGAGGAGGCTAGGTAGAACGATTAATAGTGAGGCAAATATTGCGAAATTTTTTTTTAAACCCACCCACCATACAGGAGTAGATACCTAATTCCTAGTGTAGGTTGCCACATTAGGAATTTCTCCTGTATCGTGGGTGCGTTTACAAACATTTAAATTCACATACATAAACAGCTAAACCCGACAACTACCTGTAAGCCATATAAATATTTGTTCCGGTAATCGAACCCGCGACACGCAGTGCAGCAGTCAATCGCTCAGCCACTGCGCCAACTGATGCCATCAATGATTCGTGCAATCATTTTGTCGTTTATGAATTTGGTATAGAAGTATAAAATACTAGAAAAAACATTTGTCTGGACATTTTTAGTGTGGTTCTTTATGGTGTTTTAATCATCTACCTAAGTATATTAAAGCATTGCTATCTTCTACCAGCTTACCTTCTGAGCAATAACGTCACCCTGATTGTCGATATAAAACTGTGCGGTATGGATGTGGCTTAGCGAAATGTTCAGTTTTCTTCTAAACGGTAACAGTTGGAGTTCCAACTCGGTCAACTTGTAGACCACATCAGCGCGCAACTGTTCCAGGGGTTTTATGTTCGTGAGGTAAAGTCTCTGTGTTCTTGTGGCTGGAAAGTTTAACCTGGTCAGTACAACCTGCTTGAACATTTATAATAAATCTAACTGGCCACTTGTTGGTCCGTGGTCACCTAGTTGTACTTTATAATTGCAATTGTAAAAATAAAGTTCAAATTTACTTTATTTTTTCAATTGCAATTTTAAGTCCAAAATGCTGTTAAAAATCATTCGAGCCGGCTATGAACCAACAATCTTTGTATTTATAAAATGAATACCCAATGTTACCGTTAAGGCTGTGCTGTCATGTTTATTTCACATTTACGTCCTGCCTATCATAGTTTTGCCCCTGTCAGGCTTTTTGAAGAAAAGTAAGGCAAGCTTTCAAAACTTTGGCAATTTATGAAGAATTCGGACTGATGCTTGCCGAAGTGTAGTTATGTTTGAGTTTATCACCCAGTTTTTTTAACAATGGACTCTATGGTTAACATGAAAAAGATAAATTTTATACCAAACAATATATCAAAGTCTAGGCTTTACATGTATTGAAGATAATTCAACTGAAGAAAATGTATAAAACATCCGTACCTAGAGTTTCCAATCTTCCTGCAGTAGTCAAATCCGTCACTTGAGCTGCTATATTTTCAAGTTGATCTACTAAAGATGGCAGGTCTTTACCAACAACAGGTACGTTGTAATCCATTCTAGAACGAATAATAAGATTTGAACATAAAGAAAAAAGCTTTAAAGTACCTCTTCCAGTTTTGAATCTTTTTTTCTTAAGGATTGGTTTAAACTTTGTCTTGTAGAAAAATATTAATTCATTAGTATTAAGTGTTTCTGCTGGAACGAGGTCTTAGATTGGATTCCTAGTAGTTCAAGTGTTATTGGGTATTTTTTTCGGTTCAAAATCTGGGTCTTTATCTCGGTTATAGCAATAATATTGCCTTCTATTACATTCAAGAACTGCAATAGAAGGCAGTGAGAACCATTATAGGTGAATTGTGTATGTACTAGAGAAAGAAGAAAAAAAAATGAGTCGCAAATTACTTCGAGCACACAAAATAACAAAAAAATAAACATTAAACATGCGAACATTTACAAATATACTGACTCAAAAATAAAACATCGGGAACATAGGAGAATAAGACATGGAATAAATACTCCAAATAACTTGCACGTCGTGACTGCGATAGGTAGGTCACCACTCAGCATGATGCTGTGCTATGGGAGCCCACTGCTAGTTTTCAGTGGTAGGGTGATTTATTTTTTAAAAACTACAGGTTAAGTAGAATTTGTCATAATGATTACCTATATTTGGCAATATTCACATCAGACACAATCAGCATTTCATGCAACAAGCGACTGAAGTTCACGGATATTGTCTTCAAGAGTCCTACGTCTATCGAAGAGGCTAATCTTCCAAAATCCGTCTGTAGTTCCTCCCATTCGAAATAAGAGGTCTCCTTATTTACATCAAGTATTTTATCCAGTTGGAAGACCACGTACGCTGGTCTATCTTTTTCACAATCTCTGAAACAGTTAATTGAGAAATCAATCCCTTTCAGAAAGAAAGTTTAAAACAAGTTTATTTGGCACAAGGCCACACACTAATAAACTAATGCAATAATAAACTTATGCACACACTAATAAAAAAATATGAAACTTAATCCTAAACACAAATAAAATAAAAAGAAGATAAGAAATGTTATCAGGTAATCTTTCATCTGTGTATCAACCACCGTGATTTATCCCTTATCCTTTTCAACAAAAAAATGTATTTGTTACCAGGTATTTCTTTAGGTGGTACCAACCTTGTCTGCTACACAATACTTTTCATGTAACAAGAGCAGCCTTTTTGGGCCAGCAATGTTGGGGTAGGTTTCCAGTCTTACTGGATTCAGCTGACTTCCAGTATTTTATATGGAGCGACTGCCTATCTGACCTCCACAACCCATTTAACAACTGGGTAATACGATACTCCTTGGTAAGACTGGTTATCATACTTTCGAGCCACTGACTACCTGTAACAGCTGTCCTACAAATGACAGCCGGGACCAACGGCTTAACGTGCTTTCCGAGGCACTTAGGACACAGTATGTAATGGATGGCCACCCATTCAGAACCAACCTATACAACGGGGTTTAACCCCAAGATCGAGTCGAATGGCAGTTTTTATTTAGCCACAAGCTCTTTTAAGATTAAAGAAAGTTAAAAAACAATACTATGTTCAAAATTACCTTAGCACATCCTTAACAGAAACATCAATAGTTATGTTCTCAAGTTCTCTAAACATTGCGTCGAAGATTCCTTCATTGTTCGCCAAGAGCGGAGACGGTCTATCCAGTAAATTTGTTAGCGTTTCGTACTGAGAGTCCCATAGGGCGTGGCATACGTATACCTGCAACAATGTTGTAACTACTTATTTGTTGAGTCAGTCATTCATTTTATCCGATATACATCAGCCATTTTAGACCCCCTGAATACACAGTCAGGGGGTCTAAAATGGCTGATTTAGCAGGAACATAAAAGAAAGAAAAAAAAATACGTTAGATCGGTAAATAAAATAAAAGAGAAATGACAATGAAAAAATAAATATGAAATGCCTGTGAGTCTGAAACTACTTATGTGGCAAAATATTTTTTTTTGACTGAACTATAATTTAATGCAACACCTACATAATTATACATAACAAGAACCTTAAGTTGTAACAGCATACGCTACAATTAACACGGGAAGTTTGCTTGGAACTCAAAGTTAGTATCAGTACTAGCATGTTCTGAACAACTTGCTCACTTGCTCAGTGTTTCAAAACGCCTTCAAAGAAAAATGTAGCAATACACACGAAAGCGATTTTCACAACTGGGGGAACCAGTAGAACAAAGGCGTTGGAAAAAAAAAACAGTTTTGCTCCTTTGATTATACGTGCGAGTAATTTTACATGGAATACCGAATACTAGCGTAAGTCTTTTTTTTTTCGGATGATAAGGCATCAAATAACTTCTTCTGCTCTGGGCGGAGCGGAAGGAAGTATCAGACTTTTACTGACTAAAACTCGGCTGGGTTTGGGAATACATCTTTCTGTTCCGAGGCCGAAGTATCTCTTTCAAACATCTGTCAACTCTGGTACTAGCTTAAACCTGCAGCTGTACCTTCTATCATGAGGAATTATGCCTCGGCTAGAAGTATCGTACACTGGCCATGACCTATCTATATGTTTTCAGCCAAATCCGTGCATCCTATGTAACGCCGATGACAGACAGACAGACTTTCGAATTCATAAAATTAGTATATATGAGCGTGTTTTGTTTCTTTCAACTTACTTCTGCATGACCAGCTATGAGGAACATGGCTGATACTATGCCCCAGAGTATGAGAGATACGAGGCATAAACAGACTGCTGATCTGAAACATGATCATACGTTACAATACCTTAATGTTGTCTTTGAATGCGGGCTTTTGTGCAACCACACTGACGTTTTTTTTAACCCATCAAATAGAGAACGAGCCTACAGCTTTCAATCGAGCACAAAGACTCGGGGTTGAAATATCCTGATGAAAACCGCACACATTCAGACTTGGAACCGAACCCATGGGCACGATGATCATCGCATTTCGGACCACAAGACTATTAAATATCCACTGCATTGTATAGGCCTCTTTTCTGTGGGAAATTATACCCATAATTAAGTAGAACCAAAGGTTTTCTAGTAGATACCATGCTGCAGATCAGAATTAGCCATATCTTTTTTTACTTGGAAAGTTCTGTGTGGAAAGCGAACCCCTGACACGCAGCGCAGAAGCCTATTTCTCAGCCACTGGACCGTACCTACAGCGTTGTGAAATAGGTGTGTATCAATTTTCAGACCGCAACATTTATTACAGCATGGAGGACTTGCAACTTATACACAAATTATATTAAATTATTAGGTATTAAAAAAAAAACTTTCAAAAAGGAAACCATAGACAACAGTAAGTCAATTATAATCCACAACCCACGTCCAATGTAGGTTGATACAGGACCATCATGCAGTAAAAAGGGTACTTACACTTTCAAAGTCCTCCTTGCGTGTTTCTTGGCGTGACCACAACCACAAAGCATGCCCAATATAATCAGCATCATGACAAAGCCAAATGTTACAATGCAGGCTGAAATTGCGTTTCTAAATTAATAATTGTTATCATAAAGCAATAAAATAATAATAAAGCATGACGAGGTAAATAATAGGGTGAGCAAACAAAAGGCGTTGCTGGTATTTCAGTGAAAAATAACAGCATACAATGCCATAACACGCTGCACGTAGCCAAAAAAACACGGTTCGTTGATTTCCAAAAACACTCTTTTTTTAATGAACATAACCACAAATTTTAACCACAGCTGAAATCGGGTTATTGTACATTCGTCACAAAGTAAATTCGTCATATTTTGAAAAATCCATACATTGAAAGTAAATTCGTCACATGTATAAAAAATATGTGTAAACTCGTCACAGGTTCATATTTTTTTCTTTAAGTAGCGATAGCAAGCAAGTTTGTAGCGCATGTAATATTATATTGATTGGTAATTAAGAGTTACATGTTTTTAAAATGTTTCAATTTCTTGATATTCTAAAAAAGAAGGCTGAATATATAGATTGGAAATTAAAGAATTTCAAATTTGATATATCCTTAAAGATGAGAACACGTCGATACTTAACATATGATAAAGAATTGAAAACTATTTTGGACAATTACGATAACATGTCTTTGGCTGAAGTTCTTAAAAAAACTTTTTGTTTTGCAGCATTTTAAAACATGTACTTAACATTTAATTGCCAATCAATATGTTACATTAAAATATAGTTTTTTTACATAGTTTCTATACTTATAAAAATTATTATTTTTATATAGTTACTAGCTGTTCTCCGCGGTTTCACCCACGCTGCTCAGCACCTGTTGGTCGTAGCGTGATGTTATATAGACTATAGCTTTCCTCAAAAAATGGACTATCCAACACTAAAAGAATTTTCCAATTCCAACCAGTAGTCCCTGAGATTAGCGCGTTCAAACAAACAAACTCTTCAGCTTTATAATATTAGTATAGATAAACAAGTCAGCCACTCAGAATCTGTGATTTTTACTTAGGTTAAGAAAAAAAATGATTATAACTATGTTGTATATTTTTCTTATAATTGTAATGTTGTTCGTTAATCAGCCGCTGTCTGTGTCTGTGATTTTTATGTAGGTTTTAGGTTAATTAAAGACTTTCATCTTTTCTCGACGTTTTACAGGTGCCCATGTAGACCTATGTGAAATAAAAATATTTTGATTTTAACTGTTTTTTTATTATTATTTGTAATGTTACGGGCATACCAGCCATTTGAGAACTATGATTTTTACGTAGATGTTAGGTTATTATATTTATTTATATTAAAAAAAGATGATTTTTGTTATGATTTAATTTTTTTCTATTGTTTATCTTATTATTGTTAAGTTTTAGGCAAATCGTTCACTCGAGAACTGTGATTGTTGTTAAGTAGATGTAAGGTAAATTATTAAACTTGATGTGATTCTGAAGAATATACAACATTTTATTCTACTTCTTGTTTATTTTTTTTTGCTATCGGTGCGAATAAAAGCTATGTGACGAATTTACAATAAACAAAATTAATATATTGAAAATAAATTAGAATTGTGGCAAATTTACACATACTTTTTTTCGTGACGAATTTACTTTGTGACGAATGTACAACAACCCCTGAAATCAACTCTAAACAAAGATTTCTTCTATCTTATATCTAGAACATTGCGTTAATGTCACAGTTCTTTTTTATATTTGTGCGTAACATCATGCGATCATGCCACAATTATTAAATAAAGCATGCAACTTATATTACTAGAACATTATTTTGTTTTGACAGATACTTAGGTAGGTACCTGTCGGATGGAACCCATTCCGAAAATCACAATCGATTTCATACTTTTCAAACTTTAGCAAGCTGAAAAGCGCTTGACTATTCTATCTCAACAAGTAAACTATTGAACAAAGATAACAGATTCACAAGACCACATAGCGCTGCACAGCGCTTACTAATTTCCGATACAGAACAAACTTTACCTAACATAAGTGTCCACCTTGCGAACTCATATCTTTGTACTCTCTCGAGACTTGATTCTAGTTGTCTTGCAGTAGTATGCAAACCCGACGTCAGATGGCGCACTATGTCGCTAAGGATTTTAGCAGAACTGTGAACTGCTTCGCGACGGTTTCCTACGTCTCGGAGGATATCTGTGGGAAAAATACAAGAATTCGAAGGAACCAGCTTTGTTTTGTTGGTTTAAAAATGTAATTATGTACTTAGCTGTTTTTATAAATAAAGTCAGTAGTAAAAATTAGTTGACCATCTAAATAGTTGAAGGCATATTTAATTTACACGTTAGTTTTTTTTAAATATGTGTTTCAGGACGTTTTAGTGAATAAATATACTGTCAATAGCTATAGTTTCTTAGCGAATTGAGTGAGAGTGTCTTTATACTATTTTGAGTATCACGGGGTCGTCATAACTTGGCCAAATTAAAATTTCTAATACCTAAGGATGTGATGTGAAGTGATGGATCGCCCCTCCCCTTTACCGTTTACTGTACATTAGGTACCCCTTGACTTGACGGATGTAAGTGACTAGATGGCCAGGCTAAAGACCCAATATAATAAAATAGGATTTTTTAAATGATTTAATCTTTCTGGTTACCATCTCTAACTTGCGTGGTCTGCGCCACAATTGCTGCAGGTAAAGTTCTGAATTCTTGCCGGGCCATTGATATCGCACGAGTCAAGTTCTCCACCCCCAGAGTACGGAGTTCCAACAATTGCTGCTCGTGTAGAATCTGAAATGGTAAGTTATGAACTTATGATACACAAAGTAATGAAAGTTATGTTGTAACTGTACGAAAATGCAGTGTTGTTGCTGTTTTTGTTAAACAACTGTCAAACTTCACGTGCAAGTTAGAGACGGGAATCCAAAGATTGTGCCAAGTTATTTTTGTGAAATTTTGATGGAGAAAAGGTGGTAATAAGCAGCAGCCTATAAAAGCCACTCTGCTGGGCAAAGGCCTCTTCTCATACAGAGAAGGCTCGAGCATTGATCATCACGCTTGCTCTCGACGGATTGATTTCAAACGTCTTATACTAATTGGTCTAGGGTTTTTCACAAAGTTGACCCCACAACCTCATGAATGAGAGGCGTCATTGCTTAGCCTCTGGGTTTGAGTATCATGAAATTTAGAAAGAAAAGTTATGATAACTAAAATCTTAAAATTCAAACTGAAACATTTTATTTGAATAAGACCGTTGCAATCACTTCTGAATGTCAAAACCAAGAGGACGAAGGTAATGTCCCAGTCACAAGCCATAACAACTTGTGAAAGTACCGTAGTTGCTTATTTCAAAGATTACTTACTAATCACTATCGATAGTAATCCCATTCACCTAAAGATAGTCTTCTAATCCAATCAGAAGTTTCTTTTGTGTTATTACCTCTCTATTCAAACAAAATCAAATCATTCATCTAAGGTTGACATCACTTTTTGAACGTCAAAGTTTATAAAAGACAGTCTTCCGAAACGTCCACTCTTCAGCTGTTTCTCGGATATTAGGTGGGAAAAAATAGCGGAACTCCCCAGCAACACATCAGGTCTGTCTGTTACGTTAGAGAAATCAGATTTGCATTTACAAAGCATAGTGTATGCCTATCATTTTTTTTTACCAAATTGTGACGTTTGACAGGGGAAAATGGAAGATGAAAACGTGTTGCGCCGACACCAAATAAAATGGGACAAAGACAGTAAAATGAGGAATATATACCTACCAAATCAAACTTCATTTTCAACTCCAGCGAATGAGTATTGATTGTATCACAGAGAGGTGAATCTTTCAAAGTGCAGTGTTTCTTGAGGTTATCCAACTGCCGAGCCAAATCTCTGATTCTATCTGATGCTGCAGATGCTAAGGAACCTGCTTTGATGCTAACGTCTCTTAGGGATGATATCTTTGTTGATAGGTCTTCACTTTCTGGAAAGATAGAAATAACCAATAAGAAACGTTCTGTAGATATACGCCTGTCAATAATTGACGTACCTACGTGCTTAATAAAGTACGGGGGTTTAAGAATGTTAGGGATGGTCATCAATCCACGTGACACCCTTGGCAAACGGTACCTAACCTTAAAGGTCGACATGTGCAGCTGTTATTATTCAACGAACCCTTTTTAATAGCCATAGTCATACGGCCTTGCTCTGATCTTGTCTCATTTCTTTAATGCATAAAATAAAAGAAAGAAAAAGCAATAATTGGAAACGCACAGGACAAAACAATTAAATAAAAGAAATAATAACTAAAAACCGCTCAAGTACGAGTCAGACTCGCACACCGAGCATTCCGTACAAACTAGCGACATAAACGACCATATCTTATCTTATGACAGCATTGACAGCGTTCACTAATGCCCCGTTCCAATAAACAAAAACGACTCGTTTTGCTTACGGATAGTTGTATTTTGACATAAGTTGTATGAGACTCATGTCAAAACAAGTATCTGTAAGCAAAACGAGTCGTTTTTGTTTATTGGAACGGGGCATTAGAGGGTTTATTTTTCACAGCTCGAAGGGACCACAGACTTTTGATGGTTTTAATTTCCACTCGATACCTTCACGCGTTCTCGGTATTAAGGGTCAGACAGACTGACGGACAAAAACGTGATCCTATAAGGGTTCCGTTTTTGCCTTTCGAGTTATGGAACCCTAAAAAATAAGGTTAGTGGACCTGTGCAAGGCCATAAAGGCCTGTATTCCAGCGTGGTGCTATTATAAAAATAAAAACGACACAACCCTGGTATTCTGATATCTGTCAGATACGATACCGCCGATCTTGTTTTCCAGCATGTAAGATGCATTTGCATCCAATTTTAATTCTTTTCTGTGTATGTACAGTCAGCTACGCTAGTAGGTATACAGGTTAAAGAGGTACATTTGAAATTTGCTTCCTAAACGATCAATATTTTCATTTGAAATTTATTAAAATTAATAAACGGTTTAATGTAACAAATCGCCAAGCGATTGGTCGACTTTTCTGGTCACCAGAAGGCTGGCCTTTATTTTGGCCGAAGAATTAGCATTGTCATCCAATGCGGTAATGCTGCCAGCCTTCTCGGCACAATGCCTTTTGACGCCCTGTAATCCTTACTACTTACCTATTTGTTTGTTACCTTTTACGCTTTAAAGGCTAAACCGATTTTGATGAATTTTGGTACAAAGATGGTTGGGAACCAGTAGACGGGCATAGGCTAACTTTTTTACAAAGAAGAAAAAAGAAAACTTAACGTGGCTATTACAAACCAATAAGGCGCAAGTGCTAAAACTGCAGGTAGCTGTACCTGCAAATCAGGAAAGGGGAACTGCGTTACCCCGGAATTAACGCGAGCGAAGCCGCGGGCGAAAGCTAGAATGTATAAAATTTTACTATTTTAAAACTTATACATATTTACTTTTAGTTAGTTTCTGTTTGTAGTTTGTAAAGAATAGTTGTTTTGGATAAAATAAATAAATAGTTTACAAAGGTATCAATCGGTTTCTAAATAACTTCACCCATATATTTCGAGCCTCTGTGCTTATTACGTTTGCTGACTGTACTTAAATGTACTATATTTGGACTTTTAGTAAATAAAGTTAGTGTAAGTAGATCGGTAGACAGTTGATTTATTACGTGAAAGTTTGATTCGGTATTACAGTTTTTCCAATAACCTAAAACTTTCGTAATGTTTTATGCAAATAACCCAATTAAAATAATTTACAACTTAAATTCACTCCATCTCGTAAGTTTGAAATTGGAATAAATAATTTTAGGATGTCTGTAATGCCTTTATTAGATTTCAGATCTCCAGCGATTGATTCTAATGCATACATATTATTGTTATTCTAATTTTATTCGGCTAGTTTCAACTCTATTTAGAAAAGGCATGAAAACACGCAAGGGAGTAATAAGTCTCATTATTAACGTATTAAGCCTATTGTTTTGGCTCGGCATGAATCCTTACTCCAGACGGCTACTGACAAATCTCTATAAATTGTTCCTACACGAAATCTTACCTGAAATAATATCCGCCAAAGAGTCGAAGACTAGATCGATCCCGCTCTCCGAAGATATCGCCTGTTGAATAGGATCTCCTAACAGCGACTCGACGTCTGTGGATGAACGAAGAAACTATTAATCACACACTGTATTATCCACTCATTAATAATCGTTTATTCTACCTTTAGAGTTAAGAAGCTTTATGGTCCTGAATTTGTCTAGCTATAGTTTTTTTTTTTTATAGAAGTGTGAAATAGACAGGCATTAAATCTAGACTTCAAAATATGCAATACGGTATTACACCCATTTTTAAAAAGTATCTCATTTTGATCCTGGGGTCCTAGTAACGACCAAAAAAAAAACAAAAAAAAATATCCAATCGATAAGTGCCATAAAACTGCATTTCAATTTTACAATTTCTATTTTCGCGCGTAAAATCACAAAAACGCTTGACGCCATGTTACTCTGTGATCATGACGTCAGTTGGTCATGTAAACAAATGCACTGTTATTAGTCTTTCTGTTTAGTTGTATATTTCATTATATTGGGATTATTATATGGTAGTATTTATTTCTTCCATGTATTATTACTATTATTTCAATAAAAATTTAAATGTAAAGTTTTCTAGTACAAAAATAAAATACGTTGACAGTTGTCACTTTTTGTTCACATGACCATACGATCGCTTAGTAAAACAACAGACTAAAAAAAGTGAAAACTTTGAAATCAATTTTAAAAATTATTTAGTTATTTGATTAACTAAATCTAACATTTTCCGACTGCTGATAGCCTAAGCTATCTGAATTGTATATTTATAAAAAAAAATCATATAGAGTAAGTACCCTATTGTTAACATGAATAGGATAATTGTATAAAATAGGGTAGTAGTGAAGATAAAGGTTGGACAGAGGTGTATCTAATAGTAATCTCGCATTTCGCTAGTATCTCTAATGTAAAGATATGATTCCGAACCCGGCAACAAGCAGCAGTGCTGCCTTGCAGTGCTGCCTGCCGAGCAAGGCGGCAGTGTCACTCTGTTCGTGGTGATGCATTCGTTACTTTACTTTGAGCTGACAAGATGTTGATTGATGACCAACTTTTAATTATCTCGTCACTGCTTATCTGTCGGCGGTAGGGTGACACTGACGCGCCGCAGTGCTGCCGCGACATTGCTGCTTAGCTTGGAATGTAATCTCATATAAGCTTATAGAAATTGTAAGGGGACCAGTAGTGTCTCAGCAGCAGTGCTGCGGTAACACTGCTGCATGCAACTTTCGGTTCGGAATCATACCTTGATAGACGACATGTTTGGCACAGTGGCTGAACGATCGACTGCTGCGCTTCGTGTTCGTCCCCGTTTCGTTCGTAATTGTTTCGGGTCTGGCTGTTTGTTTATGTGGGTTAAAATGTTTGTAGACGCATCCACGATACAAGAGAAATTCGTATTGTAGGGGAAAGGATAAAAAAATAATAGGCGAACCTATGCCATCAACAGTTTACAACACCAAATTCCATGGCTGCTAATGAGAAATTCTGATTTATAAACTAGCACGATATGAACAGTTCCAGAACTTGCACACCACAAGTCAGGGGTCAACCGGAATGTTTGCGGTCAACTCATACAAATCAATTTACTATAATAATATACTCTATTCCTGGGACTCTAGCTAGAATTACCAGCTGTAACCGCAATTCTACGTACGTTTTGGTACTTGCAGTGTAGGTAACTGGTTTCGGATGGAAAGCAAATAGTGCCACATGGTTATTATTTTCCAATATTTTTAACCGACTTCAAAAAAAGGAGGAGGTTCTCAATTCGTCTGTATGTTTTTTTTTTTTTTTATTTTTTTTTTTTTGTGTTTGTTACCTCATAACTCAGGTCTGCGTGAACCGATTTTGATGATTCTTTTTTTATTCGAAAGCTGGTGGTTGTCGTTTGGTCCCATAAAAAAAAATCAAGATCCGACAAGTAGTTTTTGAGTTATCTTTAATAATGCGTATTAGATTGACTTCGTGTACGTTGATGATATACTCATTCGTCGATTATATTTTAGAAGTTGTCGAAGACAAATGATCAAAAATGCTATGTACTACTATGGTTTGGAAGGTCATCGCAGTTTTTTGAGGTGATTGTATTTTAATTTGGTGATAGATCTTCAGTGATATACAACGGCACTCTTTAATAAATGACATGTATAAGTATGGGTTTCGCGAGGGTTGGCAGGCGAATGGGAGCAGGGTGACCGTATCCCCTCCCCACCCCTACCTAGTCATTAAGAAACATAAACAGTCGATCAAGTATCAGCTGTATCCCCTAGCTAGGGGATGATGCATATGATTTCTGAATTGTTTTAATACTAAAGCATAATATAGATACTTAGTATTTAATCTATAGCTTGATGTGGAACTAAAACTTGTATCTAAGACGGGACTAAAGCTAAAAATAAAAACTTTTTAACCGTGTTTGCGTATTATATCATAATACTATAACTAAAAATGCTGAAATAAAAACTTTTTAGTAAAAAAATAAAACCGACTTCTAAAAAAAACTAAAAACTGGAAAATAACTTTATTTCCGGAAGTCGGTGGCAAATAAAGTCAACGAAACCAACAAAAGCCACCGACTTCCGGAAATAAAGTTATTTTCCAGTTTTTAGTTTTTTTTAGAAGTCGGTTTTATTTTTTTACTAAAAAGTTTTTAGATTTTTTTTTATGACGAGCTGCGCCCAGCGGTTTCACTCGCTGCTCGGCTCTTCAGTGTTGTAGCGTGATGTTATTCTTGTCTATTAACAATTCAATTCAATTCAATTTATTCACAAACAATTTACATTGTATTTGAAATCACAAACAATTAAAAATAATAATAATAGCATAAAAGAAAAAAAAAACAATCATAAGTCATAGGTTCAAAACTAAACATTAACAACAAACATTATAATCACACATTTTAAATCAGGATAAAAAAAAAATACAATTAATTTATTAAATAAAATTGTTTTGGAATTCATGTCAGCTTAAAACATAAGTCATTTTAAAATTAAATTCACATTTTCATATTTATATTACATGTCGTGAACGGAGTAGAGACATTTATCCAGTAGGAATGCTTGAAGCTTTGTTTTAAATGAAGACGTATAGATTAAGCTTTTTAATTCTAGTGGTAACCTATTGTATACCTATTGTAACATAGTGAAAGTATGCAAAATCTCAAGCCAATCCAAGCAAAGAATCGCGTTCTCCCATACAAACTTTGCCACACTGTTTCACCCGCTTAGGGATTGAAATCCCGTCTTATTGAGCACCTACGTACTGTAGCTTACTATCCTTACTAATATTATAAAAGCGAAAGTGAGTTTGTTTGTTTGTTTGTTTGTTTGTTACCTCTTCACGCTTTAATGGCTGAACCGATTGTGATGAATTTTGGTACATAGATAGTTGGGAACCAGGAGACGGACATATTTTTTATTTAAAAAAAGTGGGATGTGAGGGAGAAAGAGGGAAGAAAAGGGAAAACTTAGCGTTGCTATTACAAATCAATAAGGCGCAATGGTAACTGTATTACTCCAAATTTAACGCGGGCGAAGCCGCGGGCGCAAGCTAGTATTTCAATAAAATGCGCATAGTTATTTTTATATTCTATTAAGATTATATTTCATAATTATTATATTTTAAGTTACATGTCACACTTCTATTTCATTCCTATTCTAATGTTTTTTCTAAGTTCTTCATATAAAACGACCTGAGTATACGTTATGGCCAATCAGCCAGCACTGGTTAAGGTATAAAACCTCTTACAGTACTAAAAGGATCTTCCATGACAAATTTAAGACCAACACTTGTAGTTTTTGAGGATGATGATGAGTAAGTCAGTGATTTTCTCTTATATATGTATGAATATATGACAAATGATAATATTGTAATGGTATGGTATGACTCATACCATACCATTTCATACCGTATGAGAGCTAAAAGATCTACTGATACCGGTCCTGAATTAAACTAGGCAGAGTTTTTGGCGGAAGGAAATCAAAACTCAACGAGGGCTATTCCAAAGATCGTGCAATGGAAAGATCACATACTGGTAAAACCAAAAGCTAAGAAACGCGTCGAATCCTTCAAACATTTATAGCGATGCAATATACTTATAGCAAAGTGGTCTCAGTAATGATTAAACATTTTGAGTGTGATTCGTCAGAAGTTTGTAAAATCCCTGTATTGAAGAGTAGGTCAACAAATAAATCAAATAAATACCTGCTTTATTTATTTGTATTGATCTACAAAGGCACTTACCGTAATGTAGTTAAACAGTTCGATACTTCCTCATACAACACATCATTAATATTTTTATCAAACTAAAAGTAAAGTAAAATAAGTTAAAAAAAATATTTTTTTTTTATATTTGGTCCATAAAAACCATAAGATACCCTCTTAAAAAAACTAAGAAGAAATGTTTATTAGTGTAATAAGTAATCTTTATTTATCTTTAAAGCAAGTCACAGACTTCACCTCTTTACTGTAAAATTCTGCATAATTATATATTTTAGGTAAGTATATATTTACCTCAGTATTATATAAATTTATATTTATCTCAGTAGTTATATTTATACAGGGTGTTTGGAAGATCGATGCAAAGCCGTGAAGCAGACCTAGTATAGACTATTTAGAACCATTTGAACCTAACTTGTCTTCGGCGAAGTGTGACTATTTTTTTTAAATCAAATTTTAATGATTTTTGATGATAATCCTAAAATTTTGCAGTTATTTGCAAATAATTAGTCAGTTTGAAAGATAAATCATTTATTTTTTTAATTTATTTTATTAAAGTAATGTCTGAACAATCAAACGAAACATGATTAAGGCATCTGTGTCATGAGAATTTTTTTTTTTAGAAAGTTGAAGTTAATACTTCTGTTTTTAGATTAAGAAAACAGACTTTTGACAGTTTAAAAAAAAATCACGGATCGTGCTTTTTCTGTTCAAACATTTTTAAAGACATGCCTAGTTATTAGACTTTCTTTTGAGGTATCAATTACGCAGATAGCTTACAAATTATTGAAATTAGGATCTACAAACTAAAGTAAGGGAGAAAATTAAAATGTATCGGTGAAATAATTATAACAAAATTTTAATACAAATCATTTATTTTTCATGTTCAAAATGTCCGCCGCGGTTCCTAACACAAGCACGGGCCCGTCTTCTCACTTCCGTTGTTGTAATTTTCAACTTCATCTCTAGTTTCATTGTTTCAAATGCTGAATTTATTCTCGCAATCAGTTCTTCTTTAGTATTTATCTCTACGTTTGTATAAACTTGTTCCTTGGCCCGACCCCACACGAAAAAGTCAAGCGGCGTTAGATCGGGTGACCGGGCGGGCCAAGGGATTGGTCCGTCTCTGCCGATCCAGCTGTCAGGGAAGCAATTGTTTAAGTGCTCGCGTACATTCAATGTCCAATGCGCTGGACAACCATCTTGTTGGAAAATAATTTCTCGGTCTCCTGTGAATATTAGGGCCCCGGATTCCTCTACAAGCTCTGGAAAATCATTTTGTAAGAATTCCAAATAACTATTGCCATTCAAATTATCCGGTAAGAAATGGGGCCCAACCAGTGTTCTGCCGATCACTCCGGCCCACACGTTGACCAAGAATTTCCTTTGAAATGACTTCTGCTTTTTCCAATGTGGATTGTTGTGTTTTTCAGCCCATTGATGAAGATTGTGGAAATTAGTTATGCCTTCCCTAGAAAATTTACTTTCGTCTGTCCACAAGATTGACTTCAGAAACCATGCATTTTCAATGTCAGAGTTAAGAAGAAAACGACAAAACTGTATCCTTCTCTGAGGATCTCGCTCTTCAAGACCTTGAACGCCCGTGCCATGATACGCATACCTGTTATTTTGGTGCATTGTATTCCACACTTTCCAATGGGAGATGTTTAAATTTCGAGCTACTTTTCTAGTGCTGGTATGTGGATCAGCTTGAAATGCCGCTAAGATATCTTGTTCGATGTCAGTACCATGTCTACCTGGATTGACTCCAGGTTCCACACGGTGTATCCCATCTGCAGCAAGCCGACGAAATGTGTTGTAAAACACTCTTACGTTCGGTACTCTCCGATTAGGATAGCGTTCTTGGTACATCCGTCGTGCTAAAGATCCATTGCCGTCTGCTCTGCCATACATAAAAACGATGTCAGCATATTCCTCGTTCGAGAAAGTAGCCATAGTCAGTTCTCACAAAAACGGCTGGTAACGCACTAAAAGTTCAACTTAAAATAAAAGTTCAAGAGTCACGTGCAGGAGCGCAAAGGGCTACAACTGAACACGATGAATTGTCACGAAAAAGGAAATAACGTCTAGTCACAAGCGCAGTTGTTACTCGTACTCGTACTGTGAAATGTGTTCACGTAACTAGGGGTGCGCGGGCGCTACCTGAAATTGTCAAAGTTATCGCCATCTTATCGCTCGCGTCACGCGTCGGCAGTGTTAGAGAGTCTCCCCTAAATTTTATTTCGAATGTCCAAAATTAAAGTTATCTTCTTATTTTTTTTTAAAATAAAATCTATTTTTTAATAAGTATAATAATAAATGTTATTATTTTAAAGCACTAGTCTCGTTTTATCACCCTATTTCAAATGTTTAATTTTCTCCCTCACTTTAGTTTGTAGATCCTAATTTCAATAATTTGTAAGCTATCTGCGTAATTGATACCTCAAAAGAAAGTCTAATAACTAGGCATGTCTTTAAAAATGTTTGAACAGAAAAAGCACGATCCGTGATTTTTTTTTAAACTGTCAAAAGTCTGTTTTCTTAATCTAAAAACAGAAGTATTAACTTCAACTTTCTAAAAAAAAAAATTCTCATGACACAGATGCCTTAATCATGTTTCGTTTGATTGTTCAGACATTACTTTAATAAAATAAATTAAAAAAATAAATGATTTATCTTTCAAACTGACTAATTATTTGCAAATAACTGCAAAATTTTAGGATTATCATCAAAAATCATTAAAATTTGATTTAAAAAAAATAGTCACACTTCGCCGAAGACAAGTTAGGTTCAAATGGTTCTAAATAGTCTATACTAGGTCTGCTTCACGGCTTTGCATCGATCTTCCAAACACCCTGTATGTGTATGTATGTTTTTTAAATGATTGATAATTGAAAATTTTCCTGTTTTTTTTTTACTCTGTGTCTACATATCTCATCCAACTTTCCTCTCGCAAGTCTACTACGGAAGAAACTTCTATTGAAATAAGCTGTACTTTTGTGCTCTTCTGTCCTATTGTACCTAATGTCCTGTCATGTATTTTGTGTGCATAAACTCACTCTTCAAATCCTGTTTATAAGCATGCAGCACAAGATCCACAGGCGGCACGAGACTGTGGTGTAACTCCCGCGCAGCCGCCGACAGCCAGGATGCGATATCTGAGCACGCGCAGCTGACGACGTTACGTCCATCAGACGCGGCTGCACGCGCCTGTTCGTTGCTTACTGCCATGCCTGCTATGAAGACGCTGGAATGATGATAGAGTTGGGTAAACTATTTTGCTTCTGTAATAATTAAAGAAACTTTGAGTTGCAATCAATTCAGTTTTTTTTGTGTTAGTAGTAGTTTTTAATGTTAATAAATTCACATTTTTTATGATATTTTCATTCTTAACAATCCCAGGAACTTGAAAAAGCCTACTAAGTCTTGATTGATGTTGTAGCAAAATGCTAACTGCTGCAGCTATTGCTACCTGTGCGTACATTTCCAGATGAACTGTCGTCTAAATGACACTTAGGCATCTGTATCAGAAGGACGAGGATTTGTTTTAATAAACAAAAATAGATTATTAGTCTACCAATACCTATTCAGTTTTAAGCTGTTCTAATAAATTAAATAAGTTATAAATTGTAATATAATACTAGCTGCCCGCGACTTTGCCCGCGTTATATAAAAAAAAAGTATCCTGTGTAATATTCCAGACTATAATCAAAAAAATCTGTGTGGTGCTTTCTTAAAAAGACCATTTCAGACACTATCTGCATATTCCTCATGTAAGTTGACCAAGATTATTTTGTCTGGACTTTAAGGAGACTATGACCTCTGAGTTTGTTTCGGCTGTTTCTTCTCAGAGTAGTCGGGTACGAAACACCGGCCTCAACTAGTTTTAAAAAAAGATGACGTGTAAAAGTGTTTGTGAAAACCTACTTGCAAAATAAACATCTTTTATCATTAATCTACCTCTGAAATCTTATTAAGATCTGTTCAGCTGTTTGACGTGAAAAAGTAACAAAGATCCATGAATCCATGCATTCTCACAAACATTTGCATTTATAATAAAAGTAGGACACAATAACACAACTTACTGTTTAATTTTCGATTTAAAAGTTAATCAACTGAAAACAATAAAGAATCCGGAATCAAACTTTTTGTTCTATTTCCTCGTTAGGTGAAGTTCCGTTTTAATGAGCGTTGACGAGCAAAGGCATAAGATGAAGGATATATTGCTATTTCCGCACTTGTTCTTATTATATTTTATAAACTGAGTTATTAATACTATTTTCATTTATAACCGGGTTGTTTTCTTCCCCTTTTCTCTCTTTTACTTTTAAAAAAGCGTAGTCTCCAGGTTCTCTACTATCTCTGTACCAAAATTCATCAAAATCGGTTCGGCCATTCACGTGTGAAGACGAAACAAACAACCAAACAAACTTACTTTCGCTTTTATAATATTAGTATGGATATATAATATCTACAAAAATATTGAAAAGTCGCTTTTCATGTGAGCGCTTATCATCATCATCTGCGTAGCCCTTACTTAAATATGTTGGGATCGACCTTCAGTCCAACCGCATCCGGTTGGACTGAAGGTCGATCCCAACACTCAGTTGCTCCATGTAAAAACTCGTGTTCAGCTGCATCCAGCTGTGCACGAGTTTTTACATGGAGCGTGGATTACTGCGTATCTGACCTCCGCAATCCAGATAATACGATAGTCATTGGTTACAACACTACTAGTTGTCTGAATTTCGGGCCAATGACTACCTGTCACATGTCACAAAATATAATATTTTAAACTTAGCGTTCACATGTTAGGACACTGACGTGACCGCTTGGTTTAAAAAATATATTAGATATTTTGACAAGCATGAGGAGCAGTTTTCAATTAAACATTAACTGCAGAAGATTTATAGTTAATTCATTATTTTAGGTCGTGATTGTACATTATTTGTTAAGGTTATTTATTTACACGAATCCAATCGCAAATAATTCTTAATTTAGTTTTGCGGAAACGCTGAGAAATTTTAATTGTCGAATTTAAATTTAAAAACACTGTTCCACTGATTAGTACTATTTACAAAATATTTAGTAAAATTATAAAAAAAGAACAAGTTTAATTATGGGAATACTAGCTTTTGCCCGCGGCTATTTTGAGTTAAAAAATTTTCATCAGCAGCAGATCATCATAATTCTTCTGCCCATATCTCATTCTATTTGGGGTCGCCGCAACATCTTTTCCTTTTCCATTCTCCCCTTTCAGACGTCACAGCATCATTTACTCCTTTTTCCTTCTAATCATTCCTTACACAATCCATCCATCTTTTCTTTGGCCTTCGTCTCCGTTCAACAACATTCACACCCATCACTCTTTTAGACCACTCGCAGATGCCGCCAGAAGCAGGGACTGAATTACCCAAAGATCAAGGTACCTTTATATAAAATGCTATTTGGCGCAGCCGTGAGACACACAATTACGTATTTGTTATTATCGTTTAGTTTTAAGTCTTTATCTCATTTTGTGTGCACTTGTGGCATGGGCCAAATAAATGTTTTTCTTTCTTTCTTTATATATCGGTATGACGTCATACCATTGAAAAAGGGTTACCGAAATATTTCGATACCGTTATTTTTTTCAGTGGCAGAATTGAGGTTGGAAATGCGTACCGGTATGTTTCGGTAGAAGTACTGTAACCTTTATAAATGAATCGGTAGCGGTACCTTAACCCTAATAAATAGGGGTTTTCTTTGATGCACCGCCTCACCGCACTATGTCCTTCACTTGCTGATTGCACATTATGATGACTCAGTATTGGTTTTTATTTCCGATCGAAAGGACACTACTGTGTACGCCAGACTGCAACATGCCGCCGGATTTAACCGAGTGCCTACCAAAAGGTTTTCTTCTTTCTTTTGTTCTTCTATCAGACTGGAAGAATGTTACCTCATAAACGTGTACAGCATATACTTTAACGATTTTAACGAAAGTACCTCATATCTATGTAGTTTAGTTAGATTACATTATTTATATTAAACGCAAGTAAACTTGTGTAAGAAATACACAAGTTCTAATGTGTTCAACACCCTGCGCACGCGCGCCGCGCCCCTTTTGGCATGTTTTTCGGTAGCAAAATCGTATAAAGGTTAAATAACAATTTAGTCCAACCTTAATTTAGAAAAGGTACCGGTATAGCTCAACTTTTATTTTATAACGGTACCGGTATATTTTTGAGGTACCTTAACCTTATACCGAAACCGCTTTCAGTCCCTGGCCAGAAGATCGTCAAGTGTACAGTACAGTTATCGGCATGCAGCGCAAGATGGAAGGGCCATTGTCAGTGAAGACGCCACATACACAATTGAGATCTGAACCGTCACCCTATCAAGAGATTTTCTTTGAGACGGCCGACTTAATTTCGGAGTCTAAATAGATTCTAACATTGACATATGGAAAGAACTTGGGCTTGGAGAAGATGAAGACACCGTCTGTTCACCTGTAATAGTCATTTCTATCCAACTGATATTTTCTTCTTGTTTAAATAGTTTTTGTTATTATTTAACTTTTTTACTTTAACTTAACAATTTGCTTACTATAACATACACGGATATCACAAATTATTACAATCACGTTTTCGGAAATCACGACAATTGTTAACCGTATTATTGAACTATCCATAGAAACAATGAAGATATTGCTGCTTTGATTTTCAAGATATGTATTGCACAGACTCAAGTTCATATCAAGAACTGTAACAGCTGGAGCACGAAGTTTCATGCACAATAGTGATTGCAATATGTCGAGTCTATTTACTACGCAAATTACTACGAAAATTACTACGCAAAGAACTAATTTCATCCGAAAAGTCATACTATATATTCATTCATCATCAAAACATTTCAATAGTCACGTACTTTGGTACACAACTTACCGTTACATTTAAAAATCCGTTTATTATTTCAAATGAAATGTATAGTTTCATTTCATTTCTTTCAAAGTTTAATCTCACTTAACAATACCTTTTTTTTTCAAATAGTTACTCAACTATACCATTATCAGGTTGATTATTCATCGATGTTCGCCTAAGGTTTTCATTCTTAATTAAATCACCCAATAAACAGCAAAGCCTGAAAAGATATTCCCGTCTTCTGATTGAAAAGGCAGATTTCCAACACGATACACTGTCGGCGTTTAATTTAACTTTCTAGAACTTTCCTACACATTAGAAGAGGTCGGAAGTTTCTTGTGAACATTTCCTCTCAAGTATGTTTTAAAATTAATTAGGTAACAACCGTGGTACCGGCGCGTGTAAACATGAGGATCGAATAAATTAGTTCGTAATTTATTTAAAGACGGCTTTAAGAATAATTTTGTAGGCGATAATGAGTTTACTTTGTTTAGTATTTCGTTTACTCATAAGATCATGTTTGTGATTGTAGACGGACTTGCGTTTTTATTGTTTGTCTGGGAATTCTTAGAATGTTTGTGATGAGAGAAGCATATTACCTACTATAAGTTAGTAGAATTGTATAGTTGTGTTTAGTATAGTTAAACAACAAAAGACCTTATTCATAAATACATAGCATTCATGGGGATTCTCATATTTGACAGGGTGATGTTATAACTGAGCCAGGTTTTAACTTAGGAATAAAACAACACTTCTGAATCAAACCAACAAATAAAAGAAATAAAGGTCCAGAAAAAACCAATAGATTGTTACTGACCGATATAAAAAAAAAACAAATACCTTCTTCATTCAATTTTTAAGACGACTTTACATACTTAAAAACTGCGCACCGCAGTGTTACCCGCGGTGAAAAACTATATTTAAGTTATTTTATCACGGGAATACCTTATTTCTGGGATCAAAAGTAGTCTATTAATCCGCAATATATGCTATAAAATTTTAGTGTGATTTCTTTTAAGATTGAGATATTGTATCTAATAATTAAAAAGAAGTGATCTTAAAAATATCTGAGTCTTAGGTGCCCGCGTGGACTTACTTCTTACGTTACAAATCATTAAATGAAAATCTGCTCAGCTTATCTTCAGGTTTCTTGTACTATTAAGGAAAAGTACCAATGCCTTTGAGAGTGCCTTGAGAAAATATAAGATTAATATCGTACTTACCAGCAGATGAGCACGACGAATAAAGTAACAACCACCAGGGCTCTGTCATTGCATTTTGAGTTCTCCGTTTCCGGAAATAAAGCTCCAGTTTCTAGTTCATCTTCGTATCTGGATCTTGTAAATAGAGATAGTATTCCCAGGATGAGGAGGTACGCAGGTATCACGAGAGCAATGCAGGCAAACGCGATGATAAACGCGAGGAACGTTGATTCCACCTTTATTGACTGGAACAAATGAAACGTTGGATAAAATAGACTCCTTGCGAAACTTTGTAAGAAAAGAGCTTTGGTTTTCAATGCAAAAATCGTTAAAACACACACGTTATAAGGTTAAAGATTTTTTATGCTGGTAACCTTATTTAATAGTCAATACCATTTTGATTAACATAAATAAATGTATAATAATAATATTACAATTTTATGTTTTGTTTTGTGTCAGACATTTTAAAACTTGTTGTGTACGCAAAGAGATCTTATATCTACTTTTTCGCCAGTGAAACTGACGCGATAACACAATAATATAGAATATGCAAGCAATGCTAAAATTAATAATTTATAGACTTCGTCCTGTACCATTAAATAATGTGGTGTTCTTATTTTAATTTTGTAATACTGCACTTATTTAATCATTTATTATTTTATTTTGCGTGTTTTTGTGAAACGGAACGCAATTTTGAAACGCATCATCTCACATAATGTGACGTCACAATTTATTTGTCAAAGAAATACTTTTCATTGAAAAGTACGTAAATCCTTAGGTACTTCCTTACTAATATAATAAAAGCAGTTTGTTTGTTTTTTTGTTTGTTTGTTACCTCTTCACGCTGTAATGGCTAAACCGATTTCGATGAATTTTGGTACAGAGATAGTTGAAAAAAGTGGGATGTGAGGGAGAATGAGGGAAGAAAAGGAAAAACTTAGCGTTGCTATTACAAATCAATAAGCGCAAGGAGAACTGTGTTACCCCAAATTTAACGCGAGCGAAGCCGCGGGCTAAAGCTAGTTTTATTATAATATTGTAATTGCAATATGTCTGCTTGAATAGAACTTTAAAATGTGTACAATTATTTTATTAAGAGCAAAAAAATAATATTAAAAAAGGGAAATCGTAGTAAATGACGTCGCGTTATGGCCGCAACAGCCACAAGCGTTTCAACTGTAGCAATTTATTTTTTGCAACATGCAGTAGTTCCTTGGGTTATTACAGTACTAATTTCATTTCAGTTTCATTGATTAAAATATAAAAAATACAATTATTCACCTTTTTTAAATGGTTCACCAGCTGCCCAGCTTTTTCCCAACTTTTTTTGGGTCGGCTTACAACCTAGTTAATAACTGGGTAAAATGACACTCCTTGGTAAGACTGGTTGAAAGACTTTCGAGCCACTGACAACTTCATGTTCCTTTCCTGTAACGGAATCGGAAAGACTGTCATTTGTCATCTTTGACAGTAAAGATGACAAATGACAGTCTTTCCGAGGCACGTTGGAAACTTGGTATGTAATAAATGGGTGGATATCTCGTCCACGAACCAACTATGGCAAGCTTATCCTCAAGATCGACTGGAGCGGTAGTTATTATTCAGGCACGAACTCCTTATTATTTATTCTATTTTTACATGCTATTAAAAAGACTTATAGAAAAAAAGTATTTTTTTCTATAAAAAAACCATTCAACCACAATAGGAATTTTTCCCGTGTCGTTGGGTTTACAAAACGACGTTTACAGAAGTACTTGGAGGTTATACAAAGTTTAGTGTTAAAGTTAGTTTGTTTAGTGTGGAAATCGAACCCGCAAACGCAGCGTGGCAGCCGATTTGAACTCATTATCATTAAATTATTTGGTTTCGGCGCAGAATGACTTATAATCCTCTATTACTTGTCATTTTATAAGACACCATTTTCTTGCCATATTTCTGCGCCAAGAGTGCTGTCAAAATTAATTTACGGGTTACCAAATATATTTTTCTAATAATTTAAAATGTATTCACGCATACAACAGTCTTTTAGTATATCCATTCTATATACACAATTATATAGACTGTCTATCCTAAATGACTGCGAAATTACATAATGAAATAATTACATTTATTGACCTCGTACCGCCATCTTTTCCGTCCAATAAAACTCGCCGAACTTGCCTTGAGTACAAAACCGCAAATAAATTATAATTTTATGATTCAAATAATCATAATTATGGCGAATAAAAACTACTCTAAACAAAATATATCATATCGAAAAAAAAAAAATTATTGATCTAAATATCAGTTTCCGCTCAGCGTAAACTTATGATGACGTGAGTTAGAAGTGCCTAGTCTTCCATCTTATATTTTTGGAGTGTTGACAAAAATGGCGTCCTTGTACTTTGATATACAAATACTTGATTCCGAGTACGTACAACTAGTGCTCGGTAAATATCTGCTAACCTTAGTCCCGGTTGTCATTTTTAGATCTTTAACATTCGGTTCAGATAGTCAGTGGCCCTTTTTTTGTATATGGCAAATCATCAAATAACTTTCCCCGCCCTGGGCGAAGCGGGGTGAAGAAGGGGGTTCAGACTTGCACTGACTAAAACCCACCCATGTTCCTTCTACTATTGCCCTTTATATTCCGGGCTGCGGTATCATTTTCGAACAACCTAGTCTGTACTGGCAACCAGTCTTATCATGAGTTAACGTATTATTAACCAGGTTATTAAAGCAGTCGCTCCATGAAAAATATTGGTTAGACTAGAAGCCGACTCCAGAAAAGTTGGAGAAAGACCAATCAGATGATGAAGAGTAAAAACAGTGTTGACATACTGCATTTGTTACATTTTTTTAATGCGTTCCATAAATTAAAAACGTTTTACTTTAATTGAGATGATTAACCAGTTTTTTATTAATAACTCTTAAATTATAAGTAGGCAGCCAACAGACCAGTTTGTTTAAAACATTATGATTATATTCTTTAAGATCATGGTTATCAATTTAAAACTAGGCTCATTAAATATTCTGAGATTTTATTTTGCGATGTTATTTAAAGAGGTCAATATTTGTATTTTTTTATTTATTCGTAGTTTACAATATCCATAGTTATGAATAAAACCTTTTCCTCTGTGAATATCTACAAAAAATATCAAAATTATTTATGTTTGAGCTTTTCTACAAACGTCCTGATCGTGTGCTTCGTGCTTTTTGTGTGAGTTTGAAAGCGCGTCTTGTTATTTTTCCGATGATCCAAATAAAAATCTAGTTTACTCGTTATTTGTTAGTGAGGAAGTGTCTAAACAAGAAGACTAGTGACGTGAACTTTATAGCAATATCGAACTTATGAATATTTATGTTTAAATTAGCTTGCTTTCAAGGTTATCTCACCTACTTCCTTAAGTCAATTTGGAAATATTTTTTTTTTATGTTAACTAACACCGGTGAACAGATCCCATGTTAGCAAGTCATGATTTATCTGTACTTATATTTTGATTAACTGCATAAGGTGCTTGACATAAAGTGATGGGCACAAATATTTTTTCCTTCCCGAAATATTTTCAATAAAATTTTGATACTGCCCAAAGTTTCGTAATCATGGAATAAACGTCAATTTACGACTTCTAAAAAACACATTTTCATACCTTTACAAAATTATACTTGTCAGTTCTCCATGTAATATTATATAAAAAAGAACAAATATATAATGTTCGCTAAGAGCTTACGTAATTAGGAATGAGGGATGTGTCTTGTCTGAAAGAAAAATGTGCTCTTGTGTTAACGAGAGAAGTGAATCCCAGAGGATTCATCGCTTAATGGTACTGACATTATATCCTGATTCTTTCAGATAAACTCATATTTAATTCATATTTTTTTAGCTGATTTCGCTTTCTCTGTTAATGTTTTTACAGGAATTTGATCCGATATTATCATATTGTTTTATGAATATGATGTAGTGTAGCACACATGCAATTCATTATCAGTAATTATTCATATTTTGTTTCGTGTGGTTATTACTGTAGTACTGTAGACCTGGGATAGAACAGGCTGTTTTGCAAAGACGTTCGAATACTCAAGTTTTTAAATGAAAACTTAAAAAGAAGAGAAGAGCTTAGCCTTGTTTTTTCATTGTGTGACATGTATTACTGAAATTATGAACTAAAATATAATTTTAAAGTATTTTATTTTCTTTCCAATAAGTAGTACACACCTACCATATCACAGAACCTGTCTGTGTTAGAATTTTTAGAGGCGTCTGTCTTTAAATATCTCTCAGGCATGCTAGTTTTGTTTCACTGAATCAAGTGATAATTATACAAAATGCAGATAAATTCGAAACATCAGTACATGTCTTGGGTCAACGAGTTCGGTTCTTGGTCAGCTTCGAGACTTAATTATCAAATATATTACGTTACATAAGGCTTTCACTGTTAGCCTAATACATCCTTACTTCCTTACTAATATTATAAAAGCGAAAGTGAGTTTGTTTGTTTGTTACGCCTTCACGCCTAAATGGCTAAACCGATTTTGATGAATTTTGGTACAGAGATTGTTGGAAGCCTGGAGACGGACATAGGCTATTTTTTTAAAAGATTGAGATATGAGTGAGAAAGAGGGAAGAAAAGGGAAGGGAAGGCCTCCGCCTGCCGGGGTTGCAGGTTGTTCGAAAACGATACCGCGGCCCCGGAACGTAAAGAGCAATAGAAGGAACATGGGTGGATTTAGTCAGTAAAAGTCTGACACGCCCCCCGGGAAAGTTATTTGATGATTTCCCACCCAAAAAAAATGAGAGAAGAAAAGGGAAAACTTAGCATTGCTATTACAATAAGTTAGGTGCTAGAGCAAAAACAAAAGGTAGCAGGTACTGGGAACTGTATTACCCCGAATTTAACGCGAGCGAAGCCGCGGGCAAAAGCTAGTACAGTATATAATAATCCCTATATTGTGCTATACGCTGTCACCCTGTTAAGCAAGCGACAACCTCCTCGGTTGAACTGCGAGATGCTATTTAAAAGAAAAAGAAATACCTTAAGCCTCTTGTCTGTAGGATATAGAGGGCTATAAATTATTATCATTGTATTATTTTTTGTTTTGAGACGTTTCGCAAAGTTATCCAACATAGTTTTGAGAGCAATGGTGATAAGGTAATCATATAACACTGCTTTACCATCCTGCGTTCAAGTCGTACGTACACGTAAGTCATATTCATTGCCAGTAGACTAACACTGCTTACCATGATCTAGCAACTGATTACGCAACTCCGTATAGGCTTAATCTTAAATCAGACATTCTTTGGTCAACAATGAATAAAACAGAATACCAAATAATAAGAAATGAGTTCATGTAATTGGATATACCGTTTATTCATCACGCAAAACAAGATCTTCTTTCAAATAACATACCGACGGAAATATTCGAAAACCAAACTGTAAACAATTCTATCTTTTGTTAACTCCTCGCTTGTCTTTCGTGAAGTGTTTTTTAAGTCTTCCTATAGTGAACACGCGGGTTATAAATTTGTGAGGAAAGAAATCTGAACTTGGTTCTCACTTAAAAGGTTTCTGTCAATGGCCGAGTTGAATGTGTATATATTTTAAAAAATCGATAGGAAAAGTGATCTTATTACAGTTAAGTCAAGATTGAAATTGAGACATACAGAAGAATGATTTATTTAAACGTATATTATGTCTGAGGTAAAAACGAGGTACAAAGGTAGATACGAGATATAAGGTCAGCTTCTTGTTTAATATTATTTTTATTTTATTTTCTGATTGATGCTACTAAAGGGGCAAAATACGCAGCCTCACTCTAGACTGAATCAATTTATAGTACCATAGACACAACGCAAAGTGGACAGGACTCACTTGAAGTAGTTTTTGACATTCGTGGCAAAATTGCCAAGCTGGTAATGTTTACAGTAGTAATTTGAACAAAGAATAGAAACAGCATTTGAATAATAGGCCATCAAAACTGTTGTCCGCAAAAAAGTGCCTAATACGGGACAGCATTTACACGTTGAATAAAATTTGATCTCTAATCTCTGACTCAAATTAAACATTAAAGGACGTAAAGCTAAATATAAATATAAAGCTACCTACCTACCCTATTAACTGAATATAAATATTTAGCTACTACAGTAATGAGTAACTAGCGAAATGGATTTAAAAATATTGAAGATGCAACTGAAAAACATTACGGAATATCACTATAATAAATTGGGAAAGCGCAGCAAACACATTGAAAGATAGTGGTAATGGAGACGCATTATCGCCTCCCTACGTTCTTGACGTCAAGAACCTCGACCTGGTAACAGGAAGCGATCCTTTTAAAATGTCAATGTCTTACTGTGGACATAACAGACGTATGTTAGCTTGATATGTGGGAATATTAGTATGGGTTCCGGTTAACATTTTAAGAGAATACCTTTTAATTTTGTAAATGTATTTTAAAGGTTTATACTTCTTTTTTTTAACTTAAAGTCAACTTAAGTACTAGTTTGCTCGACAGAGGGTAGGTATAATACGTGATTTTCTCCATAATTTGAAAGGGTTAGTAGGATAAAGTCTAGATAGGTGCCGCCGGAGGATAGATGCCCCTAATTATTTGATTCATCGCTTAAATCAAAAACCAATACGGCATAGATGTCATAAAAAGTAGAGGTTGCAAAAATCACTATCACTCTAGGACATTTATCAAAGATAATATTTTAACTTCTTATGAATTTTTAGATTAAACCAAAGTACTTGTTAGTTCTAAAATAATTATTCCTAAAAGGCTAGCATCTATCCCGAATTTAAACTATCAGGTAGAGCACATTTTTTTTTACTTGCGTAAAATGTATCTTCTTGACTTTGAACCCTTTATTTTCGCGTCCAAGATTCATTGTGAAGGTCACTGTTTGTATCACTAAAAGATCTTGATTTATTAACTTGTTTCTCCAGTGACAAAAACTATAAGTACGACAACAGGTATTCCTTTTTTGGTTTTACAAAACTACAAAGTAAACTTTTCTCGGTCACTGTAGTTACTAGTTGCCATCATTTATCTTTATGAACCGGTTGCGTGAGCTATCGGCTTTTTCCGTGATATTTATTTAGCAGACTTATTTCTGGAGGACCTTCCGATTATACATCAGTATTGGTCGGGTCATCAGCAGTGGTAAACGGCTTTTAGGTCACAATGTTTAAATTAAAAGTTTTGTATTCTTTTGTTTTATTTTTAGTGATTTTGAAATGCAGTTCCGCTAAAGTAGCGCGTGAGTGTTCATTATTTTCATATTGTTGTCATTTATTTAGTTACATACATATTTTTTATATTTATTTATCAAAAACAAAAAATAACATTATTTTCATTATTGTCATTTAATTATTTACATATATTTTTTATATTAAAACAAAACAAAAAAACATTTAAAAAACATAAAAAATAGTAGCCCACCGGTATCGGGAACATTTTCATCATTATTAGATTTTACAACTGCTTCTTATTTAAAAAAATAACCTGGAATAGTAGATGCTACCAACTTTTTAATCATAATGAGTGTTCAAGTCGTTCTCAGTTTCGTATATTATCATACGAGTAGCTGCTCCCCACGGTTTCACCCGCGCTGCTCACCACCTGTTGGTCGTAGCGTGATGTTATATAGCCTATAGCTTTCCTCAAGAAATGGACTATCAAACACTAAAAGAATTTTCCAATTCCAACCAGTAGTCCCTGAGATTAGCGCGTTCAAACAAACAAACAAACAAACTCTTCAGCTTTATAATTTTAGTATAGATTTTCTTATATAGGCATAAAACAGAAAACTGTTTATTTTCACTATTGGTAATCTAATAAACTTTTATTTTATTTTTTCAGCTTCATACATCAAAAACTGCCCAGGATTAAAGTCAGATTGTTTGACGAAAACAGTACAAGAAACACTGCCACTATTTGCAAAGGGAATTCCAGAACTAGGGATTGACGCTATTGACCCCTTGAGACAAGAATATATAAACGTGGTTTTACCAGGAGGATTCAAAGTTGAATTCCATAATGGAACCATGACTGGACTTAAGAAGTGCAAAATAGATTCAGTGTCGTAAGTAAAACTGATTATTTTCTTACTTAAAAAATAGAACTGTATTATGGCTTTAAAATAATTAAAATTAAAGCCAAAATACAGTTCTATTTACTGCTTATTTTCTTGCAAAGGCCGTATGGTAAGTGAACGTGGCATTTAAACGAAAACGAACATTGATAAAGCTTCTGATAACATTTAACATAATAATGTAAACGCGCTTATGATTATTATTTAATTGAATGAAACACAATATGCTTTTCACATCTTAGAGTAGATGTGAAAAGCATAGGTTTTTTAAAGTATTTTAATAATAAAATTAGAAGTAAATGAACTAGTGTTGACAAAAAAATATATGTCTGTAAATGTTAACAATTTTATTTATTACAGATATAAAGATAATGAAGCTAATTTAAAAATGCATTGCGATCTTATTATCAAGGGATTGTATAAAGCTGATGGAAGAATATTAATTGTGAGCATAAAAGGCGATGGAAAAGCCAAAATAAAAATACGTGAGTATTATTATCCGGCTGAAATAGTGTCGATGATAATTTAGGTTTAAATTTTTAGAAATTAATAAAGTTAAAATGATAAAACAAGTGTTTACTGTAAAATTCAAATTCAATTTGAAATACTTTCGTTGATGTGTGTGTGTGTGTGTGGAATAAAAATCTTTTTATTTCACGTAGGCCTAAATAAACACTTTAAACGTATTGATAAAATGCACGTTTCGGGTTGGTCGTATCCTATGGAGAAGAACCGGCAAGAAACTACATGGTTACTCTTTTAAAATTATTTGGTTTTACAATGTTGTTGATACAGGATAAGTACTTGAAAGAGAGCATGATTTTTCGTTTTCCATCAATTTTTCTTTTGTCTTACAGAAAATGCTGCTTTACATGCCAAAATTAAGTTCGTAGATAACGTTCGGGACGGAGTGGTATACCACGAAGCAAAATCAATTGAAATCACCCAGAACTATGGAGACAAGGTCACGTTTGCTCTGACGAATTTGTTCAAGGGGAATCCCGAATTGGGTGAGTATGCAAAGAGTTTGAAGTTTGAAAGTTCGGTAGGTATTAGAAGAAACTTTAAAACGTTTTCAAACATTGCTAAACTTGACCTAGTTTAGCTTTGTGTTGTATTATTGTTGTTATTGTGTACACTACAGTCTATCCTTTAAGTAAACACGCTTTTATTAACTTCATAAGTCTTCTTCGTTCTTCATCAGTCAAATCTTAGAAGTTTAAATTTGACCTACTTCCCGTCGTAATGATTACTTTCGGTGGCAATGCATGTAGAGCTAAGTGAGGTCACGACAAAAAAGAGACTGAGCAGTTTTTTTTATGTCTTCTCATGATACGGGAATCAAATGAAAGGGTTTCATAAGAATAATTCGAGAAAGTGAGTTTTTTTTTTGTAAACTTTACTATATTTTATTTTGTGACCGTTATTTTTATTTGGTTTTTCTTTTATATTCGCGCCCCTGACATCTTTTCTTGTTCATCTTTCTCTTTACTGAGTACGTTGTACGTTAAGTGGTATTTTATGTTTATAAGAGAGTCTGCTATGAATAGCTCACCGTCCCTCCGTCCAGTGACGACAGGCCGTCTCAACGGTGCTTTAGTGTTCCACACGCGCCTCAAAGAGATGTCAGCAAAGCAGAGGGGCCTGCAGGGGCCACCGCCTGCCGGGGTTGCGGGTTGTTCAAAAAAGATACCGCGGGTTTTAGTCAGTACATGTCTGACACTCTCATCTGCTTCGCCCAGAGCGGGGGAAGTTTTTGATAATTCAACATCCGCAAAAAAAAGACGTAAGGTGAAAGCGAACCTCAACTTTCGATACAAAATAAAAATCGTAATTGAGGAAATAAGGTAATTTAACGTTAATGTTCTTTCTTTTCTTTTGTTGCTGGGGAGTTTGTTCCGCCACTTCTTCTTCCCAGCTAAAACACTAGGAAGTGGCGAAGGGCAGGGCGTTTTTATGGGACTGTCTTTTGTAATGTGACGTTCAAAAAGTGCTGATTATCAGCCTAATTTGAATAAATGACTTTTGATTTTGATTTTTTGGTATTGTTCGTCGTTCTTGAGTTGAGAGTCGAGCTACACAATAACTGTCAAATCGAGGGTCAACCGCCAGGAACTCCTGACATATTTTGACAAAATACTTTTATTAATTAAAACAAACATCCAAAAATCTATCCCACACGATATGAAAACCTAAAGAGAATTTGCAATATTTCGGGTATTATATCTATCTTGCCAATACCTACGAAATACTGGCGAGCAAATTTGCTAATTAATTAAAATAAGCGTATTTCATTCTTAAAAATACTAAATAATAAAATACTTTCACTGCCGACCAAATACCTCTTCTCATACAGAGAAAGCACGAGCATTGACACACGCTTGCTCCCAACGGGTTGACGATTCCGGCCTTATATTGATTAACAAAAAAGCTTTCCTCGCGAAATTTTCCTTTAGTTGTCTGTGGTGTCTTGAATTTCTTTTTAGAAAGTACACATGGATTGAAAAAGTTACATTGGTACTTGCCCGGATTTAAACTCACAACCTCATGCATGAGAGGCGAGGCGCTTTATCTCTGGGCCATCAAGACTTTATTTATCAATGCTATAGACAAATTTAATACGTGCCCACTGTGAAAAGGTTTAGGTCAAAATATGGTATTTCCTTACTCGAGCTCAATATAGACTTGGCACAGATAACAATAACAACATGTTATGTTGTAAAAAAAGAATAAGTTTTTACATCTGTTTTAAATTTTATTTTTACGACCTCGTCTAAAGTGGATACAACTCTGATAAAACAAGTTATATCACAAAATCTGAAAAATTATAGGTCACTAGTAATTTTAACAAGTTATACCAGTTTAAAATTTTGGAAACGAGGAAAGATAGCGCAATATTATTATTTATTTATTTTTTAAAACACGTTGCCCCACTCTAGGAATTTCTCCAGTACCGTGGGTGCGTTTACAACCATTTAAACTCACATGCACAAACAACCAGACCCGGAACAATTATTTGTTGGCCATACAAATATTTGTTTCGTACGGGGATCGAACTCGCGACACGCAGTGCAGCAGTCGATCGCTCAGCCACATATAAATTAGCTAAGATGTTTTCTTTTTGCTTTCAGGTGAAGCGGTATTGCTGTTTTTGAACCAGAATTGGAAGCAGGTAGCTGAAGAATTCGGGAAACCTCTTGTTGATAAACTAGTTGATATAATCAATGCAATTGTAAAACGATTCTTTTCAATTGTACCTAAAAACGAATTGTTTGTGGATTAATTTATTGTAAGTAACTTAAGTTATTTTAATTGGATTGTGAAATTATAGTTGTTAAGATAGCCATAAAAATTAATAAATATTATTGATAAAAAGTTAATGATTTGAAGTTATCTATGTGTATTTACATATAATATAGTTCAGTTAGTTAATTATCTTAATTACCAAGACAATTAACAAGACAAGCGACATCGATGCGCAAAATATTACCTTGAATTATCATTAATTCAAAGTAATATTTTGCGCATCGATGTCGCTTGTTCGTAAATCAGTATTATCATCATCATCTTCCTATGCTTTTTACCCATCCTTGTTCCTTCTTTTTCCCTTTGTGTTTCGGGGCCGCGGCATTTCTTTCGAACAACTCTACAAGCGGACGACGGACGGCGAGCTACCCATAGATCTCCTTCCACAGGCCCGTATCTACGGTGGCCGGGAGTCAATTAGCGGCCCTCGACGCAGGAGCGTCTCCCGCGGCGGCTGGGTTGGTTTGAGGATCTTCCTACCCGTATGTTATAAGTGAACGGTTTTTTCTTCCATTATCCTCTGTCAACTGTCAGGCAATCATTTACTTTTTCTTATTTCTTTTGTGCCTTTTTTAACACAATTCATCTGAATGGTTCTACTATCTATTATTATATATCTATTATAGAGTTCAATATAAAATCATCTTAGACATACCTGTAGAAAAGAGTACGGGAATGTGAATTCGCCCCACACTATATCCTTGACCAGGCCTGGAAAAATTAAATATAAAACTTAAAAAAAAAATACACAAAAATAAATCCTCATTTTCTACAAAAAACATAAACTTCAAATAGCAACACAAACCTAAGCACTTACTTCAATTACAAAAGTAAAGAATCCAGTCGGTCCACTTTATTAGCGGGTGAGGTAACGAGATCATCGCCGCGACCTCGTTGGAAGAGTCCGTAGTGAAGCCTTTTGATATTGTAAGGACAGGTACGAGGTCACATCGGTAGCTTACTGTTTTATCTACCACAGAGACTGTTTTGTTGGCAATGTAAAATACTAGCCGTACTTAATTAGGTTAATGGACGAATTTTGAGTTCTTTATTAGGATGATTTATTTATAGATATACATCAAGATAAATTTATCTGCAGTGGACAAGGTATAGACTCATGTTGAAGATACAGAGAGCTAATCAAATTGTCTATTAAAAAATGTTTTTGTTCTCACACTTCAGTTATATATACAATATATCGTTTATAAATCCTTACTTCCTTACTATAATATTATAAAAGCCAAAGTGAGTTTGTTTGCTTATTTATTTGTTTGTTTGTTTGTTACCTCTTCACGCTTTAATGGCTACACCGATTTTGATATTTTTTTTTGGTACAGAGGTAGTTGGGAACCAGGAGACGGACATAGGCTAATTTTTATTTAAAAAAAGTGGGATGTGAGGGAGAAAGAGGGAAGAAAAGGGGAACTTAGCGTTGCTATTACAAATCAATAAGGCGCAAGGGGAACTGTGTTACCCCGAATTTAACGCGAGCGAAGCCGCGGCAAAAGCTAGTTCTATTATATTACAAGCAATCACGGTACTACAAATTTTAATAAAGCCATTGCTTACCCACTGGAAAATCAAACGGGTATATCAGATAAAAAAACTCCGACATAAACCCGAAAGGGTGGAATCCCTGTTCCAATTTCAGCGCGGGTATTAAATATGTTTCTTTTTGTGGCAAATTACCAAATCTTATTTTGCTTCTATCCTTTTCCTCAAACCAATCCTCTGTGTAACTTGCTATAATATCATCTTCGGTAACTGCTGTTTGTGTAGTGTTAAAAGCATTTTTGGGTTCCTTGAAAACTTCTCTTGTTATGGGTATCACTTGTATCGTTGTTTTTACAGTTGGTTCCGCAGTTGTAGCTACATGAGTAGGTACTATAGTAGCTTCCGTAGTAGTTATTTTCTTAATTGGTGTTAGTTCTGGCTTCTGTTGGCGTCTCTCCTCTGTTTTAGCATTTAACAGATTATTATACTTTTCCAACCAAGCTTTTCCTGCAGTAGAATTAAGATTTAAATTTCCTGCATCTCTTTTCTTCCATAAACTACCAACTTTTTTGCTGCCTTGATATATATATTCATGGTTATCATTTTCATTGTCTTGAGTTTCAACAATATTTTTAGAATTGTCCTCAAAGATTTTTTCCAAACAGTTGTCCCAAAGAAGAGGCTCAGATTTGAGATCGCCTAGATTTTCTTCAGATATCTGCAATTTGTTTTTTTCGTATTTTCCCGCGCCACTTTCATCTAGAAGTGATTTCACATTTCCTTCGCGCGCTTTTTTATGATTATTAGTTTTCTTGTGTTTAATCGAGGAAATTGTAGAGATTGTTTGGAAATCCTGTTCTGGTAATTCGAAGGAGATTGTTGCGGCAACGTCATTTAGATTGTTTCCGGTGGAGGCCGTAAGCGTAACTTCGGAAGTCGTTTGCTGGATTCGCGTCAGAAAAACGGCAGTAACTTCACCTTCTGATGAACTTTTAACTTCACTTACTGTGTTAAACGATGTTAAGCGTGTTTGCGGGTTGACTCGATTTGCGAGCACGACTAGAATTAATGAAATCGTGGCCATAGCAAAGTCATATTTTATTAGATTTTTATTTAATTTATTTGTTCGCGACTGTGTGTCGTAAGGGTCGACGGTTGACTGAGCCGGAGGGTGGACATTGTACGGGGGATTTGTAGCACTTAGCAGTCTGCCCAGCGACGTTGCACAATCATATCACGACGACAACGTTTCAACCGTGCCCATTAGTGGATTAAATGAACGGTAGGTTTGCTTGGATTACTGTTATAACTCGCTTAAAATTATTGTTGACTAATAACCGTGTTATTTAAATATTGTTTTTTAAGGTTTTTTGTACTGTTCGTAAATGTATGTATTTTTTTAAAACTCTAGCAAAGTGAAAAATATTTTATGTAACATGTTACAAATCACAAAGTATTTGTTTTTTCATAGAGATGGTGCGATAACAGATTAATTGGCATTTAATAACAGTTTATTAGTCGACCACACAAAGTACGAAAGGATACCAATGTCCTTAGACTTGAGTACGCTGATGTGGTCACTTAGGATTACTCAAATAATGTTATACAAGCACAAAAGTTTAAAATGCCACTGGGAATTAAAAACCTTAAAACAATATTGGATTAAAACTACTAAAAGTGGATAATCCGAGATTAAGATCAATTTCATCGTGTTACTTCAACTTAGTAATAAAACGCACTTTTTTAATGGTGGGTGAGTGATACGTGCCTCAAATCCGGAAGCTTAGCCACGAGCTATTGCTGAAAAAGATCAAGTGCGTGACTCGCGCATGAATTTTTCTGTTTATACTTTGGGCTAACGCTAACTTTAACCTCCGTGATGATAAAAAAAAATCTTTCTCTCCTCTTTCCTTCCCTCTTTCTCTTCCCTTTCCATACCTCTTTCTCTACCCTTTCCTTCCCTTTTTCTCTCCCCTTTCCTTCCCTCTTTCTCCTTCTTTTCTCACTTAAAAAAAGCCGTTAGAATGTGCCCGTCTTCAGGGTCCCAACTATATCTGTACCAAAATTCACCAAAATCAGTTCAGCCATTTAGGCGTGAAGACGTAACAAACAAACAAACTTACTTTCGCTTTTATAATATTAGTTCGCTCATTTCTGATTTCTCACTTTTTTATGTGAGAAATGAGGGAGAAAGAGGGAAAACTAAGCTTTGCTATTACAATAAATAAGGCACAAGGGCAAAACTACAGGTAAGAGGTACCTGCAAATCAGGAAAGGGAAACTGTGTTGACCCCGAATTTAAAGCCGTGGGCAAAAGCTAGTTTAAAATACGGTGCGGGATCGAACCTGCCGCACGTAACTCAGTATTTAATTGCTCAGCCACTGCTCCAACCCTGGCATGTTACAAGCTACCGCGACGTACTTAAGCGAAAGATACAAGTGACATTTGTCGCTATTGTACAGAATTACCATTTTATGTGTTCAGCTACCCTACCATGACGTGTTAAAGCAGAACTTATTCCGCTGAGGGAAAGGGACAGAGCTATACAGGGTGTCTAGCACCATCTCTTTCACTCAGTGGAATAAGTTCTGCTTTAAGATGTCATAGTAGGCCTACAGTTCAAGGTAGCGTTGCTTGTCATGAAAATTCATAACGAAATGTCAAACTTGATGCATTTATTTTAGTTCTATGTTTACCCACCTGCATAGTTCAGTTGGTAGAAGTGTGTCGCATCGATCGCCTGAGCAAGGTTTTGGGTTCTAATTTTGAGCAAAAATAATTAACTGCAAAGTTAAAACTAAGCGGTTTTATCTGATTTATTTATGACTTACATTTTCTGAGGGTTCAGTGCACAAATGGCGCTGTGCCAACCATAAATCATGACGTTTTAACCGTATGACATACAGAACCTAGCCATGCGTAATTTATTCTTACATATCGAACTTTAGAAATGGACTGTTCCACAAGTATTTCTAATGAAGGAAGATATTAAAAACATGAACTTTTTTAAAATAATTATAACCTAAACATACCTCAAGTATGAATGTTTCAAAGATTGCGGGTTTTTCGCGGGATTGCGGGTTATTTGCAAGAGATATCGCGGCCTCGGAACAAAAAGAACAAAAGAAGGAGGTCAGTACAAATCTATCACTCCCTTTCGCTCCGCCCATTATGGGAAGAGTTATTTTATGATTTCTCATTCGAAAACAATCCGTATCTGCATTTCAGACTATTGGTCTGTAACTGCAGTAACGACGTGGAAAAAAAAATTGAACGACTACATTATGACGACACAGTTGGCGCTCTGGCTGAGCGATCGACTGCTGCACTGCGTGTCGCGGATTCGACCCCCGCATGGAAAAGATATTTGTATGGCCTACAGTTTTGGCTCTGGCTACGTGTATGTGAGTTTAAATGTTTGTAAACGCACCGACGAAACAGGAGAAATCCTAAAAAAAAACTACATTTACCAATTTTATGTCTCTCATTTCTTATGTGTTACTATTGAGCCGGTCATTTTCTTTCAATTTTACAAATGCTAATCCAGTCTTGTTATGTATTTCGCCAAAAAAAAATTTTGCTACACTACTTAAACTTCGGAAATTGAGTCATCAACATACAATTTCAGCGCCAAGAACACCCTTTTATTCAGCCAAAAGAATATAATGAAACGTTCGCGCTTACAATCGAGCTAAAGTACAATCTACATAATACAGTAGTCTACGACATATCTTGCAAGTTTTCACACAGGAATCCTGCAAAAATCCTTTAGTTCAGAGATAATAACACAAGTGCGCAGTAACGAGGATTTTAAAATTGGAAACACTCATTTAAAACAATTATTATTCTCCTGCCCTTATCCCAAGTTATTAGGGGTCGTCATAGCATGTCTTTTTCTCAGTTATTCGTCCTTTCATCGGACACCTTCTTTCTTGCCATATCATTTTTCACACAGTCAATCCATCGTTTATTTGGCCTTCCACAACGCCTATATCCATCTACACTAAGACTGGTAATTTTCCTCACGACATTTTCTTCATTTCTTTGCACTACTAGCACCAAACCAACCGATTACTTCACAACTTTTCAGTCACCGACGCTACTTTCAGACTTCCTCTTATGTACTCGTGCCTTACTTCATCCATTCGCGTTACACCATAGCATTCTTATCTCAGTCATGTGCAAATGCATTTTATACATTCCTTTTGTATCTCTTCATTCTAAAAAACATATTTAATTAATTTTAATAATAATGAAAATCGGCCAAAAGCGAATCAGACTCGCGTACTGAGGGTTCCGTACAAACTTATGAATAGCCATATTTTTTGACTGCGTAAATTTAGAGGGTTTTTTACCACAAAGAGACTACAGAGTTTAGTATAATGGTTTTAATTTCAACTCGATACCTCCCCGCGTCCTCGAGATAAAGGGTCTTGACAGACGGACAGACGGAAAACAAAGTGATCCAATTCAAGTATTTAACCTGAAAATTAAAAAAAAATCTAATAGGGACGAAGAACGTGCAAAAAGAAAAAATAACCCTTACCGTTACAATAGATTCACATAATGTTTGCAACGCACGCTTATTCTAGTGCCTCAGTTCAGTAGAGAAGGCCCACGTATCAAAAGACTTATATAAAATCCATGGTACTGCAAACCAACATCGTTATAAATAATCAGGACTTCAGGAGAGCCTAGCCTTATTGCTATGAGAAAAAGTTAAGTCGAACACTGAAGGAAATACTTATTTTGTAATGGCAACAAGTTATTGACTTACAAAGTTTTGAATAGTCTACAAAGCAGAGCTGTGTTGTGCACCAATTTTCATTACGTTTTCATAAAGGTTAGTTGCGTTAAGTTTAATTGAAGTTCTGACTGCGTGGTCTATTGTTAGGCTGTTATGACCTACTCGGCACTCGTTAATGAAACTACCGCATCTGTGAAAAGAAACTGGAATAGGGAAAAATGAGCCTTAGCGTATGCGACTTTTTTGTTTCGTAATGCTTATTTTGGTTATTTTACGAAAATGCTCTATAATTTTCTACAGCAGCAGCGAATACTGCATACCATAAGCTGTGTTTACAGATAATTAGTCTGCAAAATTTTATTTGAATGTAAGTCTGAGGAACAGAAGAAGAAGTGCTTTTTTCAAATCATCTAAGGACACAAGAGCCTAAAATTTTACTTTTAGTAATATTTCCCACTTTATTTTGCTGCTGACCATAAGCGGTATTTACAGATAATATTATTAATAGTCAGCAAAATACATTCTAAGACTCATAGCACAGAAGTTTATAATAAAATATCAATAACTTGTTAAGCTTTATGGATCCAAACTAATATTTGAATGTAGGGACTCCGAGATACACTTTTGAATTCACATTAACAAATGTTTTCTTAAAATAATTAAATCGAAGGACATAATAGCATATTTTTTCTTTTATTAATAATTTCCACTTTATTTCATGGTTTTCTTTAACTAAACACTTGACAAATTCGTCATCTTGCTTTGATCGAATTCTTCAAATAATAAACTAGTTTTTTTATTCCCATCTCTCAAGAATATTTTCTCTTTTTTAATCTTTCCAGCCTGTTTTACCCAGGGATCAAAACGCAAATGTCATGTAAAAACAAATTTCCGAGTACTTACCGATCCGATTTCCTTTGCATCCATACATAAGGTATTTGAATACGGGAGTTTGACTTGAATTATTCATTGGACTTGTACGCGGGTCTCAACGAATAGTATTTGAAATGCAATCGCGCATTATGTGCGACTTTGCAAGTGTTTGACACTTTCCGAAACAGATTTACCTTTAGTATGGATTTTTTAGGATAAGGAGGTGAGGTATTCGTGGAATGTAAAATACGATGTAAGGGACGATGTCTCTGCCGGGGTTGCGGCTTGTCCGAAAGAGATACCGCGGCCCCGGAATAGAAAGGACAAAAAAGAAGGAACATGGGCGGATTTTAGTCAGTAAAAGTCTGACAGTCCCCGCCTCGCCCAAAACGGGTGACGTTATATGATGATTTTCCAACGACAAAAAAAAAAAAACGATGTCAAATGTAACATATTAAAGAAAAGAAATCTGTCACTTAAGACTATGAAAATTGTAGATAGATTAACATTATGATTCTCCTCATTTCAATTTATTTGGGGTCAGCAGGAAATCTTATTATTCTATTCTCAAAATTGTAAGTATTTGACAAACTCTTTCAAAACGAAATGGTGGTTATCTGTAGTAAAGTGTACTAAACAAGAAAAACCTAATTTGTTTCTGAGATTTAAAACTAAAATATATATTTATATTAATTCTTACAAATATTTTGATAAAATTGTGTTTTACACTTTATTCATGACACAAAAGCTTTTTAAATTACATACACTGACATACATAACACACAGTCCGTTTGATATAAGTGAGGGTCAAACGAAAACAGACATAAAAGCTCTTATATTTATTGAAAACGAAAACACACCTGATATAACACCCAGAAAACGCAAACAAAGCATCCTTCACTGCCGGGCAACCCTTTTTATTAATATTAAATCTTGCAGTACAGGTGCCGCTATAAAAGTCCGATTATACCAACATCTGATGCTTCAGTTCTACTAAACTATGTTGCAAAAAAACGTTATGGATGCGTGTTATTTGAGTGGAATACTTTGTTACTTAAAAAAAAAACTGAATTTTCTCAACGAAAGTGCGATCGGACTTTAACCGCGCGCAAGACGTAAGACAGCAATTTGAATACCGTAAACATCGCGCTTCAGGTCTCAACCATTCCTAAGCATTTCTCTAAAATCACCTTTCCAAACGTCAAAAGCACCACTTCAAAGTTCACAGCAATATACACTTTAAAGGTAAAGGTGTGAAAAGGGTAAAGTGACTTTTCGCGTGGCAGAAGAAATGGGGGCACGCGGCCGTTACTGTATGTATGTGTGTTGAGTAAACAGACTGCTTTTCTTTCAGGTTGAGGTTTGCTCGAGATTTTTTAAAGGTAAATTGACTGGTCGCAGCTGTTTGAAGGGAAACGGGTCAGCGGGTCTCGGTGGCGTGTCATGTTCATGTATCACCAGGGTCGCATTTGGGAGACTGACATGTTACTAACAAAGTTTAATGGTTCAGTTGAAGTTTAATAAATATGAGCAAACAGTGATGAAGCAATACTATTTTTACTACTTTTGAGCAAATAATTATGTTGAATGCATTATTATTAACTTCTGACACGGGATATTTAGATACTAAATTTATTATTTATATTGCGATCCCGATACGTTTAATGCTGTTTGTGAATCACGCATATTTTACCAACTACATTTTAAATTCAGTATCAGTTCACTTTGAATCTAAACAAGAATACTTAACGTCATTAAGGCACCACACATACAAAACATACTTTCACATTCACACACATACTCACACTCCACATACACAACTCCACCATTTCACAAAACACACACACTCGCATACTTCATTTTTTCTGCTTGGAATATTTTGATTTCTTTATGTTTACTTTTCATTTTGTTTTAGTTTATCTTGAATGTTTGTTTATTGCATGAGTTCTTGTCTCAATATAGATATAATAAAGGGAATGAGCGAAACCGCCCCAACACAAGTATCTTCGATAACTTATTGGGGATGTTTCATCTTACATGTATTGTAAAAATTTTGAGACACAATAAAACTATTTTATTTTATTTATTTTTATTTTATTTTTAGTTCATTTAAATAAAGCCTGATTAAAGATCATCCAAATGAAAACTTCCTGATCTATTGACATTTATTTTTGATAATAATTTAAGGTTTGTTTTTAATAAATTCCGTTGGAAATTTTTGCATCTATTTTCAACTATGATCTTTCATTCGATCAATCATATTTTCTTCTAAAAATATATTTTGTCTACCATATTTGCGTATTAACATTCCAACACGTGTGTTGAATCAGGTATGTAAACTTAATATTTATTTTATTTACTTCTTTGACATTTTGTTTCTATTATGTTAAGTTTGAGGACTTGCCGTGACATTTGCAAAAGATAATCCTTCGCAACATTTTTTTTATTCATTTAAGCCATTTAAGTTAGACTTTTTCAACTGCATGTTTACAAGAAGATGGATAGTATACGTTAACTAAATCACGATGTAACACATAAAAAAAAAACGCATGAGGCTAATTTGCCGCCACTTCAAGCTGTTAGAGAATATGTGTTGTTTTAAGACATTTTGAATATTGCGCCAAAAAGATTATAGACGACAACTCATAAACTACCAATAAAAATAAAATTGATACGGGACCACCTCAGCCTTTGGAACAAAAAAAAACATGAAAATCGGTCCACAGTTGGTTGAGTAATCGAAGAACGTACCTACACACAAACGGTCGAACATAGATCCTTCTCCTCTTTTCAAGTCAGTTAAAAAACGATAGGTATGGATAGCAAACAACATAAGCTAAAGCTTAGTATGATCATCGTATATATAATATTAAATATCTAATATTATCTTAATATTATAGTAACGTAGTTAAATTATTTGCAACAAGCACACTCAGTGTCATATTCTAAAAAATATGAAAATATTACACGTGAAGCGTGCATTTTTAGTTTGAAATAGGTACGAGCTAGCGGATTGTAATCACTGGGATCATTTCCTTACTCATCATTCGCTGTTCAGTAGAGTCAGTTAAGACCCTTCTGATGGTTTTTTTTGCGGGTTGTTTAAAAGAGATACCGCGGCCCCGGAACGTAAAAGGCAACAGAAGGAACATGGGTGGGTTTTAGTCAGTAAAAGTCTGACACGCCCCCCGCTTCGCCCAAAGCGGGGGAAGTTATTTGATGGTTTCGCACTCAAAAAAAAGCGTGCATTTTTGCCTCCAAATCGTTCTAGGACCTCTTGTTTAACTTTATAGTAGGACGTCAACCTTAGGCTGACCTAGCTTAGTAGGAAATCTCATTTAAATAAGAGACCAGCTGTTTTTGTTTACCTAAATGTTAACACAAATAAGCGTAGACCACGAATACGATGATCATACTAAATTGATACTTAAGTCTTCGCAAGCTGTTTGGAGAGAGGCCAGTTCCCACTTCGTTGGAAGACGGGGAAGCTGGTCCTCATTCAGAAGCCGGGGCGCCCTGCGGACTCTCCGTCCGCATTCCGGCCCATTGTGCTGCTCGACGAGGTGGGCAAGCTCTTTGAAAGAGTAATTGCAAACCGCCTCGTCGGGCACCTTGTGGGGACGGGGCCGGATCTTGCGGATCACCAGTATGGTTTCCGCAAGGGGCGCTCGACGGTGGACGCCATCATGCGCGTGAGAGCCCTTACGACGGGGGCTGCAGTGTCCAGGGGTGGGGTTGTCGTGGCGGTGTCTCTCGACATCGCTAACGCGTTTAACACCATGCCTTGGGGCTGCATCAGGGAGGCACTCCAATACCACCGGATGCCGACCTATCTTCGTCGTGTGGTCGGGGCATATCTGACGGACAGGGCCGTCATATACCCCGGTCGCTCTGGAGAGTGGAACCGGCGAGAGATGTCGTGCGGTGTCCCACAGGGATCGGTCTTGGGGCCGCTCCTGTGGGACATCGGTTACGACTGGGTGCTGCGCGCCGACCTCCCCAGCGGCGTCAGTGTAGTTTGCTACGCTGACGACACGCTCGTCCTGGCTCAGGGGGGGTCGCACCAGGCGGCGGCCGACAATATGACACGCGGGGTTGCGATAGTCGTGGAGAGGATCCGGCTACTGGGTCTCGAGGTGGCCTTGCACAAATCCGAGGCCATGGTTTTTCATGGCCGCGGAAACACGCCACCGTCGGGATCCCAGTTGACGGTAGGAGGGGTTCGCATCGGCGTCGGGTCGACGATGAAGTACCTGGGAATCGTCCTCGACAGCCGGTGGAACTTCGTCGAACACTTCCGACGTTTGGCTCCCAAGCTCGAGCGGACGGGGGCTGCTTTCAAGCGGCTCCTGCCCAACCTCAAGGGGCCAAACGCCTCCTGCCGTAGGCTCTATGCCGGAGTCGTGCGGTCCATGGCCCTTTACGGGGCCCCAGTATGGGCGCGTTCTTTAGGGCGGCGCGCCGCCCACTATCTGAACGCGCCCCAAAGGTTGGTGGCCATACGGCTTGTCCGGGGCTACCGCACGATCTCCGGCGAGGCAGCAAGCCTCCTTGCCGGACTCCCACCGTGGGATCTGGAGGCGATAGTCCTCGCGCGCCTGTTTGAGTGGCGCGCGGAGGCACTACACCGGGGGGAAAACCCACTGCCGCGGCAAGTTGTCGCTCGGCGGGCAGACCTTCGGTGCGATCTCATGGTGGCATGGAGAGAGCGACTGTCGCAACCCCGTGCAGGGCACGCCACAATAGTGGCGATAAGTCCCCTCTTTGAGGAGTGGCTGGAGAGGCGTCATGGCGTCCTCACCTACCGCCTGACGCAGGTCCTCACCGGACACGGAAGTTTCGGGAGGTTCCTGCACATCATCGGGCGGGAGGAAGCGCCCGGGTGTCACCATTGTGACGATCGCCCGGAGGACACGGTGGAGCACACAGTGGCGATCTGCCCGGCTTGGGCGGAGCACCGCCGTGCCCTCGTAGAGGCGATCGGCGGCGGCGATCTCTCGCGTCCGGCCCTGGTTCAGGCCATGGTCCGGAGCGAAAGGGAATGGGAAGCGGTCACCACCTTCTGCGAAGCAGTAATGCTAGCGAAAGAGGTGGCCGGGCGTTTGAGGGAGAGAACATCTGCCCAACCCAGCCGCCGCGGGAGACGCCCATGGCGCCGGGCGCCGCGAGACGACTTCCGGCCACCGTAGATGCGGGCCTGTGGGCGGTGAGCAATGGGTAGTTCACCGTCCGTCCGTCGATTGACGACAGGCCGTGTCGACGGCGCGTTCGTGTTTCACGCGCGCCTCAAAGAGAGTCAGCAAAGCAGAGGGGCTTGCCAGAGCCTCTGCCTGCCGGGGTTGCGGGTTGTTCGAAAGAGATACCGCGGCCTCGGAACGTAAAGGGCAAAAGAAGAAACATGGGTGGGTTTTAGTCCGTACAAGTCTGACATGCCCCCCCGCTCCGCCCAGAGCGGGGGAAGTCATTGGATGATTTCCCAGCCGAAAAAAAAAAAACAAAAAAAAAAGTCTTCGCTAGCTTTGTTTAAAATAGCCTCTCGAGACATCTTCAACTGTCACAGGGGAGTTTATACAGTACCTTTCAATAGGCATGGGGTAATCCAGCTATCATCTACCCAGGTGCTATCTTGTTGACTAAAGATTTAACAAATAAAGTACTTTCAAGAATGGTATAATAAAGTTGTTTTTTCGTTGCCTGGGAATAAAGAGTACCTTAGGTATCTTAGGTTTTCTGTATTGTCTTTTGGTAATAATTTGTGTTTCATATCCCATACACCGTCTGTCTGTCAGTTTAGAAACAAAATTATAAATTAAGGCTCTGTACAAAGCAAACTCTTCTTAAAACGTCTAGTTTTTCGTCACAAAGTTAGCCGTATCTGTACATGGCACAAGCCAAAACAAATAACCGTGTATAGTGCAACACATAAAGTAAAGAGTTAAATAAAATAAGTTCGCAAAAGTGGTGTAGTACTACGAAAAAAAATGTTTAAATGGACCAAGAAAAATTTTTTTTCGTTTTGAAATTCTCAAGTTTTTCAGCGACAACCATTATTTTTTTTTTATATCTGTAACAAAGAAAATTGTATAGACTGAAGAGATATCTATAATTTTTCAAACATGGAGCTGTATTTTTTTATATTTAATAAAAACTGCAAAATGACCTACATTTTGGCGGACATGATATTCAAATAAAATCAAACACCGAAATATTTTCGACCTTATTTTTATTCTTACGATGCAATACTGTCGTGTACTTGTGTCAGACCATGCCTAGTGTTCGAAGGTCAGGAAATGAGAATACCGTTCTTCAGGATAACTATTTTATTTTCTTAGTTTAACACTTCACAATCAACCTTAGTCAACTAGATATTAATATTACAACAACAACATTATTATTCTCTTAGTTCAACACTTTAGAATCAACCTTTGTCAACGAGAGATCAAACTCCAATGCCCGGGTTCCCCTGTGAAATCATTCGAAGTGCACGAACGCACGAACGAATGATTCTACCAACGTTAGAGTGAATTGTCGGTGACTAAATAACCGTTGAGTCAATACAACATCTGTATGACGTTAACAAAGACATTCAAATTATTTTAATATAAATATAGGCTAACCGGTCTTACTTAAAAATAATAGAAGAAGCAATTCAATTATGCTAAAAATGCTGACAGTCGGCCTTTCCTGACGCTTACACGTCCCGTGGAAAAGTAGTTATAGTTTTGAGTAACTAAATATTACTATTAGTTAACATTTTCATAAACAGAGAGAAAAAAAAAAACTTATAAAAATAGTTTTCCTGTAATTGACTAATGTTATCAGGCTTTATCATATGGACACATAATTATCATCACTTTTCCCCTTGAAAATAGTCATAGTCATAGTAGTCATAGTATTTTATTGATAAGGGATTCTTACAAGTCACAGATTCATAATATTCATTACATTAAAGTTACAAGCAATAAAAATTTCAAATCAATAAAAAAATGTCAAAACAATAAAAGATGTCAAAGCAATAAAAGATGTCAAATCAATAAAAATGTCAAAGCAATAAAAGATGTCAAATCAATAAAAAATCAAAATCAATAAAAAAAAATCCAAATGTCAAACAGGTAGAAATATTGCAAATAAAATAAAAAATCAAAAACACAAAAATCTAACACATTAATTATAAGTCAAAGTTCAACTATTAAAAAAATCATCAAAGCAGTAAAACGCTTGCTCGACAAGCCATTTTTTTAAACGAGCTTTGAAGGTTCCAATGGTCGTGGCACTAGAAATGGTCGACGGCAGCTGGTTATAAACTGTCGGACCCATAACATGAGTCGTCTTGGATGATTTTATAAGTTTACACGAGACCGACGATAACTGACCCTTGCTTCTAGTGCAGTATGAATGTCGGCTGCCCACCTTAGGGTACAGATCCAGGTTCAGCCTTGTATACAGAGCGACCTGATAAATAATTATAGCAGGTAGCGTGAGGATGCCTAGTCTAATAAAGTGCGGTCTAGCGGACATGTCCTGCGGTATCCCGACGATGGCCCGCACGGCTCGCTTCTGCATTCGGAAGGCGCGTAGCCAGTCGGCAGCACGTCCCCATAGCTCAGCGCCGTATTGGAGTTGCGAGTGCACCGTCGCGAAATAACAAGACCGCACTTCGCGTTCTGGTAAAACGCGCGATATTCTGTGAAGGACTTAACACGCACTACCCAACATTACATACATTCTGTTGCCAATATTACATTAATTAATTACTACACAATTACACCAGCAACACCAGCACTGAAGGAATCATGGTGGCCTCTACATATCCACCGCAACTCAAGCATGCTGTGGCCCCTGCACTCCACAACATATACTAACGACAATGCCATAGTTACAAGTATAATTGGGTTTTTCACAAAGCTTTAAGATAACTACACCCGCACCATCTGCATTGAAGGAATTACGGTAGCCTCTACATATCTACCGCAACTCAAGCATGCTGTGGCCCCTTCACTCCACAACACGCTAGCGACAATACCACGGTGGCGAGTATAATTTGGTCATCATGACAATTTTGACATAACTATACCCACATCATTAACACTGACGGAATTACGGTGGCCTCTACCTATCCACCGCAACTCAAGCATGCTGTGGCCCCTTCACTCCACAACACACTTTATCGACAATGCCAAAGTTGCGAGCATAACATTTCAGTCTATCATTACAAAGCTAGCACATTGTGGCCCCTTTCTGTCCACAACACACTACGACATTAATGAGTTAAGTTGGATAAATTATTATGGCCTCTTCATATCCATAATAACTGCTACGGCACACTAGCCCTTACATATACACAATTCATAATCCTTACTCTTATCGATGCTTATATAACATTTCAATGGATAAACGATAACATACTTTATTCTAGATCTTAAATTAACTACCTACTTTAAAGTACATTTTACAAAGATATTATTATTTTGCAATATTGGTGTTCTTGTAACTACCCAATTCAAAGAGCGAGTGTCTAGTCCTCATCAGTTTCCGAGTCGCTATCACTGTCATTATTTCTGTTAAAGACTAACCATGGATGAATTTTATCAACTGAAAACACTCCAGTGATTTTTTTTTGTACCCTTACGGGACACTGGAGTATCTTCTATCTTATACCTATCATTATCAAAGACCTCTACGATACGGTACGGACCACGGAGCTTCGGGACTAATTTCCTACTTTTCCCAATTGATGGGATTTCTCTTTCGACTCGAACTAGATCACCGATCTTGAAAGTTACTTTCTTTCTACTCTTATCAAAACGTTTCTTTTGATCTATTTGATTCTTTTCTACGTGTTGTGATATTTCCTTCCTTATGCTTTCGATGTTATTATCTCCTTCTACAGATTCATCAACTATATTTAAATTTAACAAAGAATTAGGTGTGCCCACTAAATCGATACCAAATAACGCTTGAGCAGGTGTCTTTCCTATTCCCTTATTTAATGTATTATTTAAACCCCACTGAATTTCGGATATACATTCATCCCATAAATGCTCCGGTTTGTTATGATTAGCTGCAGTTAGAGCAACTAGGACCGTGCGATTGTAGCATTCCACTTGCCCGTTAGCACGTGGTGTCGCTGTCGCATTTAGTACGTGTTTAATGCCTAACGTACTTAAATACTCTTCAAAGCGCTTGGACGTAAATGAACTACCCCTATCCGAGATGATTCGAGTAGGAACGCCAAATGTGTGGAAATAGTTTTTTAAAGTAGATATAGAATTTACAGATTTCGTATTTTTGACTGGGGCTAAAATTGTGTATTTCGTAAACGCATCAATTATTAAAAGCAGATATGCGTTTTTCTTTTTGCTTCGCACAAAGGGACCCAAATGGTCTATATGTAAGGTATGAAAGGGGCGGTCTACTTTAGGTATCGGGTGGAGTTCACCAGCCTTTTTACCCGCTGGTATTTTTGAGTGGGCACATTGTAGACAAGAATCGACATACTTTTTAATAAACCGCCTCATTTTGGCAAACCAGAAGGTACTTTTAATTTTATCGTATGTTTTATCGAAACTGTAGTGACCCATATCATCATGATGAGATTTCAATATTTGCCATCTAACCCCTTCAGGTACAACCCAGCGATCTCCTGCCTCAGTTTTTCTATACAATAATCCTCTTTTAATTACAAAACTGTTTTTAATTTCTAATATACTGTTTGTATCCTCATCTTTTAATATATTTATGATACGTTGAAGTTCAGGATCGTTCTGTTGTACAGTCGTTATCCATTTGGTTTCGATACATCGTACTTCAACAATCGCGGACCCAACTGGATTTCGACTAAGTGCATCTACGTGGGACATAGTGGAACCAGACTTATAAATTATTTTAAAATCGTATTCCTGCATAATGTTCCACCATCTCGCCACTCTAGGTAAAATGTCTCTTTTCTCAAAGGTTGCCCTCAAAGAGTTACAATCTGTAACGATGGTAAATAGTATGCCTAAAAGGTATGTTCTAAACCGTTGTAACGAACTCGCAACCGCTAAAGTTTCCAGATCATATGAAGTAAAACGAGATTCTTCTGGAGAGGTTTGTCTGCTATAATATGCTACAGCATTAAAAGGCGCGTCTTTATTAGCCCTTTGTAATAGGATACCAGCAATTCCTATTTTTGAGGCGTCTGTATGGAGTTGAGTTTCAGACCCAGGGTTATAGAATGCTAGAATTGGACGTTTAACTAATTCCCCTTTTAAAGTATTAAAAGCGTCCTCCTCAGAGTCCGACCACGTCCACTTTGCGTCTTTCTTTAAACGTTGAGTAAGTGGTCGGGCAATTGCTGAGAATCCTTTGATGAAACGGCGAAAGAAACTACAAAGTCCTAAGAATTGTCTAACTCTGTGTTGATCGGTAGGGCGAGGAATTACTTCAACAGCATTTATTTTAGCTTTACCCGGTCTAATGCCACTAGCGCTTACTTCAAACCCAAGGTATTCAATAGACTCCTTTAAGAAGTTACACTCTGACAATTTAAGTGTAATACCTGCTTTACGAAACAATTCTAGAGTTGATTTTAGATTTTGGAAGCCTTCTTCTATAGTTTTAGATGGTATTATGACATCATCCATGTACGCAAACGCTTCTTTAAACCGGGCGTTACCTAATATATTGTTTATTGCTCTTTGGAAATTAGATGGTGCATTTACAAGCCCAAAAGGCATCCTATTGAACTCATAATGTCCGTCGGGTGTTACGAAAGCCGTTAGATGTTTTGATGTTTCGGATACGCATAACTGGTAATAACCTGACATGAGGTCTAAAGTCGTGTAATATTTATAACCTGACAAATTATCTAGCTGATCGTCAATTCTAGGAATGGGATAATGCTCCTTAATCGTTTTCTTATTCAAAGCTCTATAGTCGATGCATAGTCTGTACTCCCCGGACTTTTTCTTCACGAGGAGAACTGGAGATGCATAGTTCGAAGAAGATGGTCTAATTATGTCAGACTCTTCGAGGTCATGAACTATCTCACGAACAACTTGTCGTTCCGTAAAAGGTATGCGATACGGTCTATAAACTACCGGCGTAGGATCGCTGAGCTTTATTTCCATCTCTACATTTGTAATACGTCCTAGCTCTCTAGTGGAAAAAGCAAAACAGTCTCGGAATTCGTTTAAAAGACAAGTTAATTTGATAAGATCGCTTTGACTAATTTGGTTGCTAACAGATAGCATTTTAGTGTCAATAATATTAATAGAAGAGTCGCTGCCAACACATTGTTCAATTTTATTAATGGTGTGACAATTGGCACGAGTTAAAGGGAGGGCTCGAGATAAAAGGGTGCCTTTATTTAAAATGACGTTATTTTTATTCAAACCGTTCAACCAAAGAGCTGACCTACCACTAACTAATTGTAAAATACAAGGCAAAATATCATACATCTTTTGAGGCTGAGAGCATAAACCAGGTTCAACCAAAATTTCGCCGTCATACGGTGGGTTTGAATACACGGCTACTTCGGTGCGACCTACTATAGTGACCGTCTCGCAAACATAAAGTTCTATGCATTTTGGTTTATCAACAACTTGGTCTTTAATAATTAGTACGTCCTTTGTTTTATAAACCACTACATGGTTTTGCTCAGTAAATGTTTGACCAATTAGTAATGATACTTTCATAAAATGATCGGGTACTATCAAAACTTCTACGCGTGCTCTAACTGAATCTACTTCAATTTCGACATCGCATTTTCCTACACAGTGAACCAAGGAGTTTCCGAATCCCCTCAAAACCGGTAAATCACCGTAAGATTGCGTTATATTTAACATTTTAGCATCTGACTCCCTAAGCATAGTGATTTGACTACCAAAATCAACGAAACACTTCAAAGTGTGCCCGTTAACTATTGCATCCTTAAAATATTTAGTATCATTATCTTGTTCCTTTGAAATATTTAAAACTGTTTTATTTATTTCGGACTCGCGTTTAGTGGGACAATCGGCAATTAAGTGACCTACTTTATGACAGGATTCGCATCTTTTAATTGGGTGTTTACATTTAAAGTGTTGGTGCCCTTCTTCTCCGCAATTATAACATTTTAAAGTTTTATACTTATTGTTCCTATTTGTATTATCCTTAGATGATTTAAACTGTGTGCTATCGGAAGGGCTCGCCTGCGGAGTAGCGTTTAACTTGTCATTTCTTTTTGTTGCTTTTACACTACGGAGACAAACTAACAATTTATCCGGTTCACTGAACTGAACCGCTTCTGCACTTGTCCTAACCGATCTATCATCAATTCCGAATAGTAAACAATCAATCGCATTTTTACCCTTAATGTTACATCTATTTATTAGAACCATCTTTTCGTAGTAATATTCTTCTAAATTATCCCCAAAACGTGCTTTACAGGCGAGCATTTCCGTCAGCAACCGACCATAATTGTCATCAGAAGGAAACGCTAAACACAATTTTTCTTGCCACTCCGTCCATGTAAATAATAAACTAGGTAAACCTTGGTACCATTTTTGGGCTAAGCCAACTAATTTTGGTAAGGCGTAGTGAATAATTTGTCGTTCAGTCCAGTTATAAATCTTAGCACATTCGTTAACCTTGGTAATCCAGACATTAATACTCTGGTTACGCTTGGTTGGGTCAAATTCAGGTACAACATTTAAAGTCGGAAAACGTTCAGAACTTCCGTCCGTCTGTATAGATTTAACTAGTTCTCTAAACACATCAGCAAAACTAGAGTCTAAGACAGTAAATTGGTTACTTGGTAGTGGTGGTGCAGTGTGACCAGAAGCCACAGGTTCGCTTGACCGACGCTCGTAACGCTGACTGCTGGTCCCAGCACGTGGCAGCTCTGCTGGATCTTCAGGGAATTCAGGAGTTCGGGTTCGCCTTGTGCTCCTTTCTCGTCTCGATTTCTTGCGCCGTGAATGCTTGCGGCGCGATCTGCGACTGCGCCGGCCCTCTGTTGATGACTCTGACTCACTGCTAGAGCCCTTAGATCTTCTTACACGTTTCCGCGATCGATCGCTTGGCATTTTTGTCACTTAGCTTTTAAAGCGGGTAGTTTTTTTTTTTTTTTATATGCGGGCGTAAAGTTGTCACCAAAACCGTTACAATTTCTGGTGGAATCCCACTTCTGACCTGTTCGAAGGTCAGGAAATGAGAATACGGTTCTTCAGGATAACTATTTTATTTTCTTAGTTTAACACTTCACAATCAACCTTAGTCAACTAGATATTAATATTACAACAACAACATTATTATTCTCTTAGTTCAACACTTTAGAATCAACCTTTGTCAACGAGAGATCAAACTCCAATGCCCGGGTTCCCCTGTGAAATCATTCGAAGTGCACGAACGCACGAACGAATGATTCTACCAACGTTAGAGTGAATTGTCGGTGACTAAATAACCGTTGAGTCAATACAACATCTGTATGACGTTAACAAAGACATTCAAATTATTTTAATATAAATATAGGCTAACCGGTCTTACTTAAAAATAATAGAAGAAGCAATTCAATTATGCTAAAAATGCTGACACTAGTATGCAGCTAGCGTCACTTCCGCGAATACCTAAAGATTAGCTTATTGCCGCGCCTTAAGTAAATTAAAAAATAATGTTAATTCAATTGTTTTATACACGAAAATAATGAATTAACAAAACAGACAAAATGAAACTGTTATGCTGTTCAAAATTAACATCTGATAAAGTAACGAACAGTATTTAAAAAAAGTAGTTAATTATAATATCTGTAAAGTTTGACATATCATGGACGTTACAATAAAACACACATTCAGTTTTAATTTTTTTTGCGATTTAAAACTCTTACAAACACTCTCACACTAAATCCGTCCCTGGCGCATCATATTTCTATTAATTACCGCGTCAACTGGGGCGCGTCCCATCTCGTGGCCAGAGCATCTTTAACCGTGTTTTTCTTGCACCTCTCGCTTGTCGGGGTAAGTAATTAATGTTGAGATACGATATTATGAGGCGCCATGTTTTCATAGCGTCTGTTTAATCTTTTTTTTAAACTATTTGTATATGTACATACATAACACGCAACACCAATCCACATTTTACCAATTTCGTTTAAGATTGATGTCTGTCGGTCTGCCGGAAACCTGTCCTTGTACTAACGGAGCTGCGGAGTCGTGCCGATATGAAGATGAAGATGAAATTCGCGTTGTTCACGTCACGGGTGAAGGTGGTGATTTTAAAAGCACTGCGTTTTTAAAACAACCAATTTATAAGTAAACGTGTGCTGTTAGTTATTAAAATTAATTAATTGAATTAAAATAAACTCAACATAAAAAAGAATACAAACGTTGTTTAACCCATTCAATAAACAGAACAACAAAAAGCTCAATTCAATTAGAAAATGCCTTCAAGTTATATTATGATACGGCATCCTCTTGGCATTTAATTAGGAGCCTTTTGATCTCATCTCCGAAGAGGAGGAGACCCCTTTTCCGACAATTCCCCTGTTTCGTGCTTCACCCTAAGCCGCATCAACAAAAGCATCCCAAGCTTATTTAGTATAAAAAAATACAAATGCTGTTAGAATTTTCGCCTTTGCGATCGCTAGAGATGCGTTTTGTGTACGGTGACTGTGGGAGGAGGAGGGATAGGGATAAGGAGTTGTGATATACATTGATTTACTTTTAGGAAAGTATTTTCCCGGCTATCATTTTTAGATCTTTGACAGTCGTTAGAGGGAGTCAGTGATTCAAAAGACTGCCAAGCAGTATTTATTTATTATTGTTCCATGTAAAATTTTGATGTTTAGCTGTATCCGATTGGAAGCTGACACCAAAGTTAGCTAGACAGATGCGTTAAATTCGGTATATAACACCAAGCAGACCTGCAGTCTTTGCTCTTGCGCCTGATCGATTTGTAATAGCAACGCTATGTTTTCCCTTTTCTTCCCTCGTTCTCCGTTATATCCCACTTTTTTTAAATAAAAATAAGCCTATGTCCGTCTCCTGGTTCCCAACTATCTCTGTACCAAAATTCATCAAAATCGGTGTAGCCATTAAAGCGTAATGAGGTAACAAACAAACAAACTCATTTTCGCTTTTATAATATTAATAATATAGTAAGGAAGTATTACATAATTATAACTTGTTTCCGATATCTATAACAATGTTCAAGATTTTTTTTGTGACTCAAGTTTAATTAATGTATTCTTATTCTTAGTTCAGACTTTGAAAACTCGGAAAATTATGAAAATAAGAAAGAACGAAATTATTCAAATGAATGTCAAAATTGAAAAAAAAAACTATTTCACAGAAAAGAAAATTAATTTGAGAAAATAGATGATAGATTTGTAATAAAAAGAAGCATAAAAAGCTATGTTCTTCTCTTTTTTTTCTATTCTCTATTTAATATACAACCTGTCTATTCGAAAGTCATTGCAAACCAGCCAGCACTCTTAAAGGTTTCATTTATAGTATAAAAACCTTCACAGTACCTAATAGAGAGACGGCCTTATTTCGCGGTAGAATAGTTGAAAATATTTGCGAATGGTGATTAGCAATGGCAATATTATGTTTTATTGCGTGTTAGCGTCATTGTCACGACAGGCACACCGTTGATATAATTTGTTCAAGTCGCATGTTATCGCGGGCGAGACTATTACCATCAACCAGCCAAGATAAGCAATGGATTGCTGTTATTGAGAAATTGGTGATAAAAAAACGCAATACAGTCCTTTTGACCGTTTACGGCGGCCAATCGCAGCGGAGTGTATACGAAAGCACAGGTACCCTCTTTGTTCTCTTACGTCCGGTGGGACGGCAATCCGACACGACTAGGGAATGATCAGGCTCAGAAACAACGGTAGAAAAGCCCAATGCTTGACCTGGGTATCGATCCCAGAACCTATAGCTGAGCTGTCGCGCTTGCAACCTTTAGACGAATGAGAGAATCAACAGCATTGACAGGAATAAAAACAACATTTCCCCCAATAATACTTATAAACTCTTTTCATGTTTCCTACCAAATTTAATATGATTAAAATAAAATACCAAAGAAACCAAGCAAGTGGGTACACAAAACCTAAAACCAAGGCCAACCTCGTCAACTCATTCATTTTATTTGGTATCCCTACACTTTGGTACTTGATGCCTCTCCAACGCCCCTGTCTCTTTTTCAAAGACTGTAAGAGATATGCTTTTGTTTTTGATATCATTTGGGTTGATTTTCACGGAAGTGAGTTGATACAGTATGGGTTTGTAAATAATTTCTCTTCTATTAATTACAGTATAGCTAAAAAAAAAATAGCACTTAGCAAAAATAAAATAGAACTGAAGTGACGGCACTGTTGGCACAGTGGCTGAACGATCGCCTGCTGCGTTGCGAGTCAAGAGTTCGATCCCCGCACGGAACAAATATTTGTATGATCTACAAGTAGTTGTTTTGCGGCTGGCTCTTTGTGTATGTGAGTTTAGACGTTTGTAAACGCACCCACAATACAGGAGAAACTCCCAAAGGCAATTTTTTTTTAAATCAGAAGATTTCTACGTACTGTGTGTTATTGTTGGTTTTATTGAGTAAATAAAATACAACTGTAACTTCCATATTGCCCTCAGTTGTTAAGTAGCCTTGTATTTAACACACAAATCTTAAATAAATCGATCAAATTTTGCCACCAAAGCGAAGTTCGGTTAACGAAACCCTCTTTTACCCATAAAATATCAGCTATAGGTGTCTTAGTTTAAATGCAGTTCCCTACTCGATCTTATCCCCATCTTATCGGGAAAGTTTCGATGGGATTTGGAAGGTGGTAGTTAGTCCCATACACTTCGGAGGACGGCCGAAAATTTATGTCCAATTTCCCCAATATTCCCCACTCGAATTGAAATCGAGTCTGCGTTTAATTTTGTAGATTGCATCCGTTGATTCCATCAATCAACTGAATTTGGGTCAAGTGGCTGGGTATAAAAACAGCGAAACATCTTTTGATGAAATTGAGTGAAGAGGACCATCTATTTTGAGTGTTTTTAGTTTCAAACACGGAACCAATTGTTTTGGTGTTGCCTTTAGATATCATACGAGCAAATCACTTCAGTATCTAATTTTTTTGCCAGACTTTAAGGCGTTTAACATACATATTTGTTGCTACGTTATTCTTATTATTATTTTTAAAAACGTTGCCCCACACTAGGAATTTCTCCTGTATCGTGGGTGCGTTTACAAACATTTAAACTCAATGACGCACCTGAGGCTCTGCAGGAGCCTGATATATTTGTCACGGCAACGGTGCTGTTCTTGTGTATTTTTAAGTTAAGTTAATCACTTTATGTCTGTCTTTATTGAGCCCTTGTGTCACTCACACGTAATATATAGTGATCAAGTAATTTCTTAATTTCCCTTTTTTATTTGAGCCCATTCCCTTCCGGGGCTGCTGGTTGTTCGTAAGAGATACCGCAGCCCCGGAACGTAAAAGGCAATAGAAGGAACATGGGTGGGTTTTAGTTAGTACAAGTCTGACACTCACCCTCGCTCCACCCAGAGCGGGGGAAGTTATTTGAAGATTTCCTACCCCAAAAATTAAATGCCTATTCTCTTCAGTCCCGCATAAACTTACGTATACAAACATATTCTAACTAATAAGTAATGATGATTACCTCATTGGTCTAGGGGTACCCAGCGCGACTGCTGAGCTTGAGGTCTTGGGTTCGATATCTGGGTCAGTAAAAGGGTTATAAGGTTTTCCATCAGGAATTTCTCAGAAGCAGCTAGAGTCCGGATTTGTGCCCGGATGATGGCAAGACTCGCCCCCTGTCACATGGTTCATAAACATAGCTGGAAGTTTGAAAGTTGGGCCTACAAAAAATGCAAAGGAGTCGGTTGTCTTGGTATGGACATGTTGAGTGATGGATCTGAATTTTGATGAATGGAGAGGGAGAGGAAGATCAAAGAAAAAATGGATGGATTGTGTAACAAATGATATGAAGGAGAAACGAGTAAATGATGCCATGAAGTCCGACAAAGGAGAATAGAAGAAGAAAACGTGTTGCACCGACCCCAAATAGAATGGGACAACGGCGGGAAAGTTATAACAAAAAATGTGGATGTACTATTAGGTACACGTCTCTGCCTAACTCTTCCGGGATTAAAGAAGTTATGTTGTATCTAATGTTTTTTTGTGTTATTTGTGCATAAGTCCGTTTGCACCTTTAAAAAGTACTTAAACCTTTGCAGTGACACTTATCTATGAAAATGTATCAGTGATTTCATTAAGTTAGCTAAAATAATATTTTTTCGTAGTACCAACAGTTTAGAAGATATTATATGCTACGAGTTTTGATTCAGCCCTTCAGGAATTTCAATGAAAGCGTAGGAATTTTTCATCTATGATCCTCATGTTATCGCTGCGCAGTGAGATTTTCATTTTCAAGTGCACTCGAAATCGACGTATTGATGAGATTTCCATTAAAAAGGGAGAAAACATTTAGAGGGTTTTTCGTCAGGTATAACTTAGATATCTGGCAAAAGTTGCTTTTAAAAACTAACGTGTCTTATTTTACGAAGCAAATGTTTGGAAACATGTTACTTATAACATTTTAGTTTCATTTCTGTCTAACTCTTAGACAATTCAAATGAAAAAGAGTTAACAAAGAAACTTAGTAAGCCATGATCTAATTCGTCATTAACTTTTTTAGGGTTCCATAACTCAACGGAACCCTTATTGGATAGGGCACGCCACAATAGTGGCGGTAAGTCCCCTCTTTGAGGAGTGGCTGGAGAGGCGTCATGGCATGGCGTCCTCACCTACCGCCTGACGCAGGTCCTCACCGGACACGGTAGTTTCAGAAGGTTCCTGCACATAATCGGGCGGGAGGAAACGCCCGGGTGTCACCATTGTGACGATCGCCCGGAGGACACGGTGGAGCGCACAGTGGCGGTCTGCCCAGCTTGGGCGGAGCACCACCGTGCCCTCGTGGAAGGGATCAGCGGTGGGAGCACCGCCGTGCCCTCGTGGAGGCGATCAGCGGCGGCGACCTCTCGCGTCCGGCCCTGGTTCAGGCTATGGTCCGGAGCGGAATGGTAAGCGGTCACCTCCTTCTGCGAAGCAGTAATGCTAGTGAAAGAGAAGGCCCGGCGTTTGAGGGAGAGAATCTCAAACCAATCCAGCCACCGCGGGAGACGCCCCGGCCACCGTAGATGCGGGCCTGTGGACGGTGAGCAATTGGTAGTTCACCGTCCGACCGTCTATTTACGGCGCGTTCGTGTGCACGCCTCAAAGAGATGTCAGCAAAGCAAAGGGGCTTGCCAGAGCCTCCGCCTGCCGGGTTGCGGGTTGTTCGAAAGAGATACCAAGGCTCCGGAACGTAAAGAGCAATAGAAAGAACATGGGTGGGTTTTAGTCGGTACAAGTCTGACATGCCTCCCCGATCCGCCCAGAGCGAGGGAAGTCATTGGATGATTTCCCACCCGAAAAAAAAAACCCTTATTGGATCACTTTGTTGTCGGTCTGTCTGTCTGTCTTTGAAGACCTTTTATCTCGCGCCTATATACAACGCGCGGAGGTATCGAGTTGAAATTTACCTAAAACCCATATCATCAAATCTACACAATCATAAAAATCAACCCTCGAAGTCTATGCAGTCAAAATATATGACCGTATGATCTCTCAATGTGCTAGTCTGACTCGCTCTTGGCAGGCTTTTTTACATTTTGACAATTGCTTTTGTATTCTAGGAAGCCTGTATTAAAAATCAAAGGTTTTCATTCTATTATCGAGTTCCTTCCTCAATACAATTTTGACAAAAGAGTCTACAGTATACAATGAATCTTAAAATTTGTTGCTAAGCGCAAATCTCGAGAACAGCTGAACCGATTTTGCCAATGATTGATTCGTTTTCAAGAATGGAAATGGAATGGAAAACAGATTTAATTAGAGTTTACATTGTTTTAGCAGGTACTTTTGTCAGAAGTGACAACTTTAGCTCAGGTGGTGCTGCAACCTTTAGTACTTTAGAAGACAGGCAGTAACTTACATCTTCTGTGATTACTATCGAGGTTTTTAGAACAGTTGGTTGCGCTACTACCCTCCTCTGTTTGAAAGCCATTTCATGGGGATTCATTATGTAAGTAGTCCTCATCTCCGGGAGTCCTCCATATTGTATGTAAACGGCATTTAGTTAAACACACATTGTCATCCAAACCAAACACGTTCCTATGCAAAGTTTAGCTCAATCAAAAGTTGGAAAGTCAAGATTTTTTTACAAAGTCACACGTGATACAAACTGAAGATTATTAATAATAACTATCCACTAAACTACGTATTGTGTGACATTATTCTATCATAAATGCAGTCTTGAGTTATGAACGACAAGCTATTGAAGAGCCAGTACGAACGAATCCATCAAAAGTCTGCAGACAGCCATTCAAAATTCGTCTTATTTGCTTTCCTGCTTTGATTGATGTTCCTTGTACAGAAGTTCAGATGGTTGAATGGAACCTAGAATTTATATAGGTAGGTACCTATTTATTCCATTTTTCGATTTGATTATTCTGTCATGAGCTAGAAAAAGCCTGAATCAAGTTACTTGAAACTTGGTTCGCAGTAATACTCTCTGATTGCTCCGTTGACGCTGTTATGCCGTGATCAACCTCACGGCGTATGCCATTCATCAAAATATGTTTAGTTGTTAAGATATGAAAAAGTAAAATGAACAAACAAAGTTGGTACTATATTGAAATTGTATTTTCCCATAGTAGAAAAAAAGGCTTCCTTTGTCTCCTATATTTATTTATTCATTAAATGCACAATGTACAAAAAAAGTTACACGCTAAGCTTATAACTAGTGAGTACATGACCCTATATTGCACTAGTATGGGCTATTAGACCGGATACGGTCTGAATGTAACTGACAGCACTAGCCATTAGCATTATTACGTAAGAATATTGATATTTATTGCAAAAGTGATAACTTTTGCAAAAAATATCAATATTCGTACGTATGGAATACAGAAGGGGAAAGCAGTGATGACCTAGTTGTGTGACCGTCAGATTGCCAAGTCTATTACTTAGAAATCCGGCTTCCTTAGTTCGAACCAAAAGCACGCACTTCTGATTTTTCGAATTCATGTGTCTATTGTATAATTATCACTTGCTTCTTTGAGCAATATAAACCAGCATGCCTGAGAGATTGTTTTTGACAACATGTTGGCCAAGTCAGAGGCGGCTTCTGGATGGCATAGAAACTGCCATCAGGTTAGTCACTAACCACACGATAATGAAGAAATATGACTTTTGTGTATTTTTACATAGATACTATTCAAAATCCTTGACGGTATACTTAAAGAAGCTTCCCAATTCATCTCACCTACTACATATTTACCGAAGGCAACAATCCATTTACGCACTCGTTCGCAACCCGGGCCTTTTCTGTTTCTCGAACAAAGTGAAAAATAAGTTGAGAATCCAGGACTGTACCATAAATTCTCCGACAAACGGGTCGCGGTGCTATAAGTCCAAACTTTACACGTTGAAATTAGCTCGGACAAGTTTACCCAACAAGTTTCAGTTGAGAGAGTGTTTTCTTCGGTTACGAATTTCAGGTAGAACTTTTGAATTTATTTTCGTGAAAGTTTTCCAGTCACGAGTGTTCTTATTACGTTTTTGGTGGGATTCAATTATTTTTCGGTACTGCGCTACACTTGAACCGCACCTTCCCAAGCGCATGTTTCTTAGCGCACTGTTATTTACCATGCGACCTCAGTGTGGGTGATGGACGTTATACGTCTTCGAATCTTCTGTTCTAGAACATTTTCCAGCAATACTTTCTTTGGTGACGACCATCGTCAAGGCCCTTTCCCAATTACGTCAGGTCTGGTTTCACTTCCACTCAAGCAACTAAAGCATACTCGAAGTTGTGTTCCTGACTATCTTTAAAATGGACAAGTTACAGTTGATGTTTCAGTCACATTTTTTTTTCTCGGATTTAGTATCACTGTCAATGTCGTACTGATTTTTATTTTCGTTAGACTAAGGTTGCAGTTACACCATGAAGTGTAACTAACACTTACGTCATTTCCTTATGGCTCATTTTTATTTTGTTGTTAATTGCTTTGGTATGTTTTTTTTTAAATATTAAAATGGGTTTTTATAAATAGTGAGGAACGTTTAAACGGCGTTTTTAATACAATATTATGCAATATTATAATATTTATATCGATACACATTTTCCTCCTTACCGGTTTTGGTAACAGCAACATCAAGCTATTTCTAAGCGTGTGCCCTAAGTTTGCCTGGTTAGACAGAATTTGCTTTTGAACGAAAATCGCCAAATATGTATAGAGAGACCTAAGCCCTATACATACACCTATAGTTTTCAGTTATACTGTTTTATGTATAACATTTGAAAGGATGTTTTTGCGTTTGCGGACGTTGCCTCCACACTATCGTGGGTGCGTTTACAAACATTTAAACTCACTTACACAAACAGCTAGACCCGGAACAACTATCTGTAGGCCATACAAATATTTGTTCCGTGCGGGGATCGAACCCGCGCCACGCAGCGCAGCAGTCAATCACTCAGCCACTGTGCCAACCGTGTCGTCAAATTTCGTAACGTTGACGCCGAGAACTTGTGCTTGGGCATCCTATGACTTAGCTTTAAAAGAGTAACCATGGAGTTTCTTGTCGGTTCTTCTCCATAGGAAACGACCACCCGAAGCGTGCACCTTTTCTCGACGGTTCATAAGTACGCATTTAGGCCTATGTGAAATAAAAACATTTTGATTTGATTATTTATATACATGCCGTCGAGAAATATCTTTCAAGCTTGGAATGTTAAAAGAAACTTGTCTTTTCAATTTCGCGAACAGGAAATTCTTAATAAACAAAAAAAAAAATATCTTATAACTAGCTGCGCCCTGCGTTTTCACTCGCGTGGTGATAGAATATACAATATATCTTTATGAATTGTAGCCTATGTGTTATTTTGATGTATAAGCTATATTATTGTAAAGTTTCATTAAATTCCATTCAGTAGTTTTTGCGTCAAAGAGTATCAAACATCCATTCAAACTTTCGCGTTTATAATATTACTAGCTGGCGCCCGCGGCTTCACCCGCGTAATATCGAAAAAAACCTATGTGTTATTCTGGACTATAATCTGTCTCTCTGCCAAATTTCATAAAGATCCGTTCAGCCGTTTTGATGTGAAAGAATAACAAACATTCATACATCCATCCATCCTCACAAACATTCGCATTTATAATATTGTAAGTAGGATTTTAAGTATTAGTATATTAGTAGGATTAATCTTATTTTCAGTAAAGTATTTTCCACGACGATTTACTTAAATCAAATTTTAGTATAAAATAAAGTTGTAACAGGGTTGTGAAACTGACGTAGTCCACGAACAGCACCCGTCCGATGTCGGAGCGAGGTCGACCGCTTCCAAATTCTATTATTTTCATTAACAGTACGGTTCTTTTATTTGACTAACTTTTTGTAATTTTGAGGTGGACAACTGAATAGTGCCTGCATTGTTTCTGAATCGTTAAAATGCTTTACAAGGAAATGTGAGTTCCGAGGTTGCGATTTGTTCGAAAGAGATACCAAGGCTCCGGAAGATTAAAAGCAATAAAAGGAACATGTGGGTTTTAGTCAGTACAAGTCTGACACTTCTGCAGCTATTTGATGATTTTCTATACGTAAAAAAGAAAATGTGAGTTCACGTCCAAGTGATTAAATCGTGAGTTTTCTTAGAATACAATGCTCTATAATAATAGATCATAAAATAGTATGGAAAAGAGATACAGAGCAGACACAGAGCTCTGAATCGATCCGGCAGAGATTAGAAGACAGTACCTACCTTTACAACTAATGAGTTGTGTCAACGTTATTTCTGTAACGGACTGCGTTCACAACCGTCGGATCTTTCGCATTTTACTACTCTATAAAAGACTTCTTATTGGACAAATCACTGCTCCAATATAATTTCCCTCAGTCATGATGTGTTCGTCGTTTTAATAAAATAAATATGTATTAATAAAAGGGCGGGACATAGCTGATCTATTTAATTATTTAAGACCTGTATTATGTACAAATCTATGATACACAATAAAGATATTGCATTGAATTGAATGTTATTTTTGTCACATAGAATAGGTTGAAGATGCCATTTGCCTGTCAAAGTCACATAGCGACTTTGATATAAATAAGAAAAAACTTACAAGAGGTAAGTTTTTTCTTATTTATATCAAACTCTTAGGGTTATCTAAAAAAAGACACATACGTTCCCCTGCTCTAGGAGGAGCGGGGGGAGGTATGCGACTTTTAATGGCTTAAACCCAGCCATATTTCTTCTTTTGCCTTTTGTGTTCCGGGCCGAGGTATCTTTTTCGAACAACCCGCAACCACGGCAGATGTTGACGTGATCTGGAACTATCTTTCGACTAGCTAGTAATTATGGATGTCTGGTTATTCAAGATCAATAACCTGTACCTACTTACTTACACAGTCAATACCGCTAAATGAAACGTTAACGTTTTCAATAAAGTTCCGAGTTACTGTTGATGGAAACAATAAATCCAAGTAAAAATTCAATTAGGACATTGTCTTGAACGTGTCTGCGAAAAAGTCTTAACACAATTAGGCGTTGCTAGCCACAATGAATACGAAGTTAATCAAGCAAATGTAATAAAAGCTGGTCAGAATTTGGTTGGTGTTAGATTTTAGAAAAGAATAATTTTATGATCACATCATCGTTTGGCTAGTTAGTATAGGTCTTCCCAAGGCGAAGTGTCACCAAGTTTTTGATTCAGATTTTCTCAGTGGCATGATGAAGGTCATTGAAGGTTGACGGCAAAAGTCTCGTCCCCTATTAAATGGAGCTCAAACATATCTGGCGAAATGTGTGTGTTAGGGTACACGTTTGCTTAACTCGGGGATTACAAGTCTTATGTTATGTTACATTATCACTTCAAGTCCATCATTATACTATCCTTTTTTTTAAAAAGGGCGCTTAGATTACGGAAAATTATAAAAAAAATTCATGGATTTTTTTTGGGAGTCTTTATGAACAAACGAAGGGTTCTCAAAATAGTTAGCCCTTTTTTCGGAGTGGAAACCATCATTTAATTTCCCCCGCTCTGGTTGGAGCAGCCCCCCCACGTGTGAGAGGTTCTTGATTATTATTTCAGTTTTTTGCTGTGAACTTAAACAGGTTATGTGTAAGGCGAACAAGTAAAATTATATAGCGAATATAAACATTAGAAAAGACTTAGGTTTATCTAAAAATGACTGAAGACTGGTCTTGATGAGGTCGTTTTTTTTGCGGATGGGAAATCATCACATAACTTCCTCTACTCTGGGCGGAGCGGGGGGAAGTGTAAAACATTTACTGGGTAAATCCACCCATATTTGTTCTATTGCCCTTTATGTTCCGGGGCTGCGGTATCGCTTTCAAACAACCCGCAACCCCAGCAGGCTGTGGCCCTGACAGGCCCCTCTGAATAGTAACCCCTTGCTTAGGTTGTCAGGTGTACCAAACATATAAAAAGCGAGTGTCACGATCATCGTATAGTTTTTCTAGTTCTACATTATTATCTCTTTGACTCCAATTCTTCCCTGGTGCATACAGTTGGACAGCAAACATATTATTTATTAAATTTATTTTAAATAATTAACATGTACTTATCTAAATTCCATGGGAGATTCGTAAGCTTTTTTCCCTTTCTCATTCCTGAACAAAGGCCTTCCTCTACTTTTTCTATTTCTCACGAAACCGCTTGTCCGCTGTCCAGGTCTGATGGAACCTGTCCAGTTTATTACGCCATCTCCTTCGTGGCCAACTTTGACGTCGACTTACCGTTCGAAGGCAGTTTTATGCCGTTTTGGTCAATAGGTTGCGGCAGATATGTTCTGCCCATACTCATTTGGGTTAGGTAACATATTGAGAAACCTTTTCTTTATTTTGTCTTGGAGCGAAAGCACCGCGCCGTGCCGTCACCTTCATTCACGTCGAAGATTGCCGAGTAGTAGGTGACGCCCGAATAGCGCAGTGTTGGTTTTTCAAACAAGATCATTAATTTGATCTTAGTATACCCACTGCCCTCCATTGCTTGTTGGCGAAACTTCTGTTTGAATTTCTGGATGTTAATCAAAGAGCAACTTTGTGCCCCATAGGTAGGTAAAGTCAGTAAGAATTACCAGTACCTATACAAAATATATCTATAAAACATAAACCGTTAAGAGCTTATATTTTTCAGACTTTTTAGGTTTTCTTGCTACTCGCCCATTTACATATTTGTATCTACGAGTATGGTAAACAGGCTGGAGAGATGATGAAGTCTGTGTAGCGTTGAAGGGTGGAAGTAAATGTTTCACCCTAAATCATGAAGACCTGATGTTGGTAGCTTGGTAAGTATTCTGTAATTTAAAAAATAATTTTGATAAAATAAAAACTAAAATAAAAAGTTGATTCGTTGTTTTTTCTATTAAAATTACCATAATATGTGTGTCTACCAAATAATAGTCAAAAATCATCAGTTTATTTACCATTATTTGCGTCTGTACATTTGTATGTCTATCATATCAAAAATAGGCCAAGCAAGATAATTTACGCATTGAATAAACGTAGAAAGTAAATGTTGACTCAAAATCCAAAAATAGATATTATTGAAACTGGATTCGACTATAATTGATTCAAACAATCTCATATTGCTCATTGATTAGTCAAAACAATTTCAGAGAACAAACAAATTAAACAAAATAGAAGTCCAGGAATTTAACACTTAATTTGGTAGCAATTTGTGCAATGGAATTTGTGGAGTAAACCCGTCAATCAATAGTGGCATCAATTTGATACAAATCAATGGTGATTAACGTTCATGTTTGATTGGATTTGAATGCGGACGTTAGTTGACGGGCGTTAGTACAATGAATATTTACTTCATTTGAATATTCGGTTACAGTACTTGGTTTTAAGCACTTTCCGTAGCCGAAGCTTGGGTATGAAACCTGAATACTAAGTAGATTATTCGTTAGGCTTGCTTTTGGAAATAATCGGAGAAAATCATTTTACCACTTCTAAGTGGGTTTGCAGATAAATAGATTATGTTGTATTCGTCATCGTGGTTATTTATGCCGTAAGAAGAAGTGCTGTGGGTACCTTTAAATTAAGATATGAGCAGGGAAGTGGAAATTTACATATTTTATTGAAGCATATGATTTTACACATTTCTGTATTCTAACTGATGGTAATGATACGTATTGTATAATTATGACATACATATTTTTCGGATGGTAAATCATCAAATAACTTCTCCCGCTCTGGATGGAACGTATCTCTTTCAAACATCCTGCAACGGGCCCCTCTGCTTTTCTGACATATTTTTGAGGCATGCGTTGAATGCGAACGCACCGTCGACACGGCTTGTCGTCACTAGACGGACGGATGGTGAGCTACCCATTACTAACCGTCCACAGACTGGGACCGTTGAAAGGGACGATGAAAATGAGTCGAATGTGAGGAAGATATAAGAAAGTAGAGACGCCTGCTAGGGCCTCTGACTCTCCTCCCGCTCCGCCCAAAACGGGGAATTTATTTGAGGATTTCCCATCCCAAAAAAAAGATACTAACCACGCTATAAAGAAGAAGAAAATTAGTTGCAGTTTAACCGCCTACGGCCGGCTAGTTCCAAATAGTATCAGCAAACCTCGAATGATTTAAACTTTTTTTTTGCTCATTAATTGAAAATTATGATCTTTTTTTCACGTGACCACCTTTTTGACACTGAACTGTGCATAGTATTGCGTGTTTGACGATGAATGGACGTGGACGAAGCAAAATTTAAGGACCGTAGGAGGTTGCGTTTTGTGTCCTCTGCCTACCTCCATGGTAAAGAGGCGCGTGTTTATGTGTACAAATAAGACTATAATCTACCTCTGTGCCAAATTTCATGAAGATCCGCTCAGGCGTAAAAGATTAACAAACATCCAAACATCCATCCGTCTTCACAAATATTCGCAATTATCCTTACTAATATTATAAAAGCGAAAGTGAGTTTGTTTGTTACCTCTTCACGCTTTAATGGCTAAACCGATTTTGATGAATTTTGGTACAGAGATAGTTAGGAACCAGGAGACGGACATAGGCTAATATTTTTTTTGAAAAAAGTGGGATGTGAGGGAGAAAGAGGGAAGAAAAGGGAAAACTTACCGTTGCTATTACAAATCCATAAGGCGCAAGGGAAACTGTGTTACCCCGAATTTAACGCGAACGAAGCCGCGGGCAGAAGCTAGTCCAATATATAAAATTCACGTGTCACAATTTTCGTTCCCATACTCCTCTAAAAATTTTGTGTGCATATCGGGTGGGTCTGAGAATCAGCTAACATCTATTTTTCATGCCCCTAACTAAGCAGCGGGTACAGCTAGTAATATTATATAAGTAGGTAGAATTTAAAACATATCTATCCAAAATTTCTATCCAACACAAATATACAAAGATTTTCATACCGATTACTAAATTCAAGGCGGGCTATTTACTCTCAACCAAGAATACTACAAATATTTTCATTCAACCCCTAACACAATCAGCCATTAAACTCCTTACAAATACGGTAAAAGCAAAGTTGTCCAAACAATAAAATGATGTTCGGTCAGTCGGGACAATCCACTTCACTTGTACTTGCCACAACAAGTTGTTAACTTACAGACAAGTTGTGACTTGTTCACGTTCCGTGTACAAAGGTTCTACAGCATTGTTACTAAGAATAGAATTCGCTGCACTTGGTTATCTCTGTAGTGAGTTGTTCGGGCGTTTAATTAAGAGTTTGTGACTTATGAGTTCGTGTATGTATGGTATGTTCAGTGGTTTATTTTTGTTGCTAAGTTGGCCTGCAATAAGTTCTAGAAAATAAAAGCAACTCAAAGCTTTTTAACTGTAGTGTAAAGTCGAGATAGATGCCTCCGGAAGATAGATACTCCGATTGTAATTACTTGATTCATCGCTTGAACCGCTGCTAATTTATTTATTAATCGATATGCTCCACCAACCACTAATAAGTGGACCGGGTCTTGTAGCTAAGTATAATCTTTATTACACAAGAAGTGGTTACATTTTTTGTAAAGTTCCTGACTCCTGTGCTAGGTGAAAGACTTTTGTTACAGGAGCCAGTGCCCTCTCCTAAAGGAAATTTTATAGTAATTTGCTATGTGCGATCATAGGATGGCAAGGTGCGATCAAATTTTAAAGATTTGTGGGGATATATGCCTTGCTTTTTAGTGGCTCTTCTATCCTATACGTAATTTATATGGACTAAGCAAAGAAAGTCGACATCAGCAAAAATTGATAATACTTTTGAAAAATAAAAGTTTTTTACTTTTCATAAATTTGTAGATAAATAACCAAAGTACTTGCCAGTTTTACTAATAAAATATTTTGATTTTAGTAGTAGGAGATAAACCAATGTTTCGAAAAGTGTGGCATCCATCCTGACTTTATCCTTTTTCATGCGGATGGTAAATCATCAAATAACTTCCCCCGCTCTTCCCCGCTCGGGCCGAGCGGCGGGGGGGGGGGAGTGTCAGACTTGTACTAACTAAAACCCACCCATGTTCCTTCTGAAAAGAAAAAGACTAGAAAAGCAAATAAAGGCAAAGCTTTTCTATCAGTCGCACTGACAAGGCATTTTAAATAAAGAATGCTAATTAAGATTTTGCGACTAGTGAGTGAGTGTGTTGTATATGGACTGGTTTTGTTGCTAAGCTAAGCTGCTATAAAGAGCAAAATAGACAAAAAAAAACATCAGGACATTAAAATCTTCTAATAAAGTTCTTTAATTAAAACCATTTAATTTAGCGTTAGTAAATTGTGAGTGTTTTATGTCAGAGCGATTTTTAGTTTGGTAATTCTTATATACTGTTTAAATGTGTTTTTTTTTATGTGGACCCAATTTATACGAAAATTAAACGATTTAAACGCTTGATATCTGCAATATTGTTGAAGCAGTATAGTAAAATAAATGCCTTTCGATAAAAATGATACCGCGGCCCCAGAACACAAAAAGCAAAAGATGGAATATTGATGGGTTTTTAGTGAGTTCTAATCTAACACTCCCTTCTGCTCTACCCAGAGGAGAAGTTATTTAATTACCCATCCGCATTATGTATGTATGAAAGTAGTTAAAAAAAGCACAAGTACTGCATTAATTTAATTGGCGCTGTGTTAATTAAAAAATTTGCATACCTGTAGTATTCTTTTTACAACGTTAATAAAGCCTGAACAAGGTAAAAATCTGTTCGCTGACTACCGTGAGTTATGTGAACAAGAGAAAATTACCTAACTTGTGTTATAAAATACGTTTTAACGAGCGTTTAAAACTTTATACTTGTCTGCTTACAACGGAATTGGTATAAAAGAGAAAATCGATAGGGTATTATTGTTTTGAAAAATTTTGTAATTACTTATTTGTTCGGAATATCAAGATGTGAATGCTGACAGTATCAAATACGGAATAGTGTTTTGTTTTACATAAGATAGGTATTTTTTTTGTTTTCTTTTCAGCAAGTCTTGTCAAAGAAATATTATAGAAGCCTAGCTTTTGCCCGCGGCTTCATTCGCGTTAAATTCAGGGTAACACAGTTCCTTTTTCCTGATTTGCAGGTACCTGCTACCTGTAGTTTTTGCCTGTGGTTTAGCCATGTAGGCGTGAAAACGTAACAATTAAACAAGCTCACTCTCGTTTTTATAATGTTAGTAAGGATATCTGGACTTGTTTTGATTTTAGGGTTCTTCCCAAAATGAAAAAACGGATCCCTTATTTGCTGTCCATCCGTTTATCTGTCAAGACCAAGGGGTCTATGGAAAAAAGATAAAGGTATCTATGGAATGCGTGGAGGTATCGAGATGACATGAAAATCCAACACTTAACTTTATGGTCCGTTCATGCCTTTACGCAGTCAGGAGACACGGCTGTCGCAACTTACAAAGGAACTCTCGGTACGCGATTCAGACACGATCTTGGCCGGCTTTTTTGTGTTTTACTTTATGGTTTTAATCTTTTTGTTTTCTTTAAAAGTCACAACGGGTTATTGAGTAATGGTTTTAGAAAAAAAAAACTAACTAAGTTATGATATTCAATCATTATGGTGAAAAAAAAACAGGTATTGACCTTGACTTTTTTTATCTAAATCTAAATAATAACGCAAAGCGACTCAATATTTATAGAGTTTCGTAGTTTTTGGATGAGTGGAAAATAATGATTTGCTGCTACGAGAAGGTTTTTTTAAATATCTTTATAATAGCCATATTTATATAAAAAAAACTATAAATACGAAAGGAAAAAGGAAACAGTGAGAGAGACCAAAGAAACGATGGACGGGTTTTGTAAGGAAATATATGAAAAAAAGGAATAAAATAGCAAGTCTATAAACTGGAGAAAATGGACAAAAAAAACGTGTGTGTGACAATCCCAAATAATATAGGACTAGGGCAGCCAAATGACGCTGAGAGATAAATCTGATGCAGAAATAATAAAGTTATTCTATATTTATATCTGACATTTTTACCAATAGTCGTATTTATTAAAATCCAAGACAAGTGTGCCAACCTATTTAACATTTAAAAGTAAGAAAAATATAATTATTTGATTTGCATAAAATTTATTCCAAGTTGATATTTGGAAACAACAACAAAAAAACTAGTTTGAATGCCTTTTGATCATGTTTGGTTAATGCCGTTCTAAATATAAAACGATATTAATTTAAACATGAAGTAAATAATTATATTATTATCTTTAATAGCTACCTGTGTCTTAGCATAATTATGTGCCTAGATTTTTCCCAACTATGTTGGGGTCGGCTTGCAGGCTAATGAGATGTATGTATTTAATACTAGCGGCCCAGTACGTGCTTCGCTGCGTATAAAGTGAAAGAATACAAAAATCAGTTAGAACATCGAATCATTTCTTAAAAAAATATATCACTTAAACAATATTTTTTGTTTTTCCATTTTGAGTGTGAATAAACAAACGGCTGGGGATACCGACTCTGGAACAGGCAACATATAGTTGGCCATGTGAAAAACATGATTCTTCCAAATTCATACCACAAACGTGAGGTGTTTGCCCTAGGGCCTTGTTAATGGACATCGCATATGATAAACGAACAGGATATTGTAATGTTGAACGTTTGAACTCGAATGGCATATCAGTTGGTATCATAGGATACGCCGTATCAAACAAACTTCTCATTTAGATTTAACAGTTAAGATCGTAGCTTTGATCTAATTTGGCAATAACTTTTTCACTGCCAATCTGGTGCCATTACACAGTTTTGGTGGATTCATATTTTGCAATAACATAATTAAAAAGTCTTTCAGATTTAAGCAGTGCGGTGGCATGCCAGCTGGTTCCAATGAATTTAAAAATTCAACTGGAAAATTTAATGCCTCATCTTGATTCAAAGCACTGTTAATTGATTTATATATCGTGACTACACCTGGCAGTTTCTCTTAAATTTCAAAATTAATAGCATTGATATGAATGTTCTTTGGTGCTAAAATGGCGCGTTCTCTCAACCAATCATGATTTCTATAATTCTGAAGAATATTCGGAAAAACACATTCCATCAATCAATTATTTATCGACTGAAAAATGACACGCGTCAAAAATCAAAAAATGACACGCGACTTCAATGTCAACGTACTTCTCAAGGCACCAAGGAAACTCGATACGTAATTGGTGTTCACCAATCTAAGGACGCACATAGGCAAGCGGGGCTGAACCTAAAGATCGACCTGAGTGGATGTTAATAATAAGTCACGGTAACCTTTGTCTTAGCGTATCAAGCTTATAGCTGATATGAATAGCCGACAATTTAGCTCCGCAGATTTTGCTAACTGAGACAGTTACAGATGATCAACAAGTGCACGGAATGCTAAGAACTCTTTACTATAATTCTAAATGAGTATGACCTAAAAAGTAAGTAGTCCTACAGTTTCCTAAGAGAAACTATTGCCCAACGCCATCAAGTGATCATAAGAAATAAATGTCATGTAGAAAATCTGACGCCACAAGTAATAGGAAAGGATCTTGTCAAGATGACGAAACGCGGGAAAGGCGGGACTGCCTCCCACGTCCAACTAAGACAAATGAATGGATATTTTCAAAATGAATAGAATAAGACATTTGTGGGCAACAAATGTCTTATCACAGGAATAACACATAAAAGCTTCGACTTCTGTTTTAAGCCATACATTTTTTTGCAGTTCTGTAAAATGTGAGCAATGGGTAGCTCACTGTCCGATCGTCTATTGACGACAGACCATGTAGATGGCGCGTTCGTTTTCCTCACCGTCTCAAATATTATAGTAAAGCAGTGGGTCTGCCAGCGCCACCGTCTGCCGAGGTTACGGATTGTTCTAAACAAACACCGCGGCCCCGGAAAATAAAGGGCAAAATATGGAACATGGGTGGGTTTTAGTCAGTAAAAGTATGATATACTGACGGAAAGTTATAGAAAAAGGATTTCACATTTTATAACTAAACTTCCCCTTAGAGGTTATATTAATTCTTGGTTTTCAAATATTGTGAGCTCAATATATTTATTTGTTGTCATTCGGCGATCAAGGGAATTACAGAAAATACTCCATTAATTACAGTGAAAGTTTAGCTTACTGTTGTAAAACGAACTACTCCGTAGCGTTACAAATAATTGACCGCCATAAAATATTTAAAAAGAGATCAATAAAACAAATGACAACCTCAAATAAAAATGTATTCTAATTATAGTCTTATATTGTACGTAATACTCTTATTGGTTTATTTAATTCTTAGGAATGGGAACATAGATCAGTTCACTGTAAGGTACCACAACGAAAAACTTTTCAATTATCTTGATTGCTAGTGCCACTGCATAGTCAACGATGGGTTTTCCAAATTCTTCGGCTACTGGTTTCCAATTTCCATTAAGGAATGCAAGGACAGTGTCACCTGAAACAATCAAGGAACATAAACATAACAAGCTTGGCTATTAACATTATTGATTATTAAGATAACATAATTCACGTCTGTAATACCCAAGAAGAGAGGAGGGGGTACGTACTCGTATACTCTTACACCCTACATTGCCCCATGTGATGGGGGCAAGCCTCTTCTTGTCAAGCAGATCTTAAAAAAATTGGGTTGTTACTAGGAAATTGCTGATATAAAAACCGAATACATTTTTGCACAACCTGCGAATCACTCAGCAGACAAAGTGCAAGGTGAAATATAAGAACATGATTTCTTGATAACAATAATTCAAAGGAAATAACTTAATAACTGTATAAATAAACCTTGACAAGGCGATCATTATCAAAGATTATGTAGCAAATTCTTATCTGATTACAGATACTATACGATTTTGCTGTGCCCAAGTAGGTCAATAGTTTTTTTATTACACATCGGAACATTCTCGGATATACACACTATGATCGGCAGAGGATTTCCTTTAGAGGAGGCATTGAAGACGATCAAGTAAAATAATTGCTACTGTGGCTTATTAGCAGCTAGCAATGAGGTTGTAGTTATTTCCGATAATTACGATGTAATTTTTGTCATTGGCTGAAGTGAGATGATGATAATGTAACCAATTTACAATCAGTTGCAGTTAGTTAGAAACCCGAAAGACTGTCAATCAGTCTTACAAGGTGGGTGTTTTGTGTCACCTATTTATAAAAATATCATACCAAAGATACAAAATCCTGTGTTATTCCAGACCATAATCTACTTCTGTGCCAAAGTTCATCAAGATCCGTTCAGCTTTTTTGACGTGAAAGAGTAACATAATATTAGTAAGATAGCTGACGCCCGCGGCTTCGGCCCCGTGATATCGAAAAATCACTTTGTGCCAAATTTCATAAAGATTCGTTCATCCAAGAGTAACAAACATCCATCCATCCTCACAAACATTCGCATTTATAATATTTATAAGATTTGCTGGGTAGTGAAGGCTATATGTATATTTCTGAAGCAAACACTCAATATAAAATACTGATAGTCAGTTACATGACCTTAAAAAGAAAGCTGACCCCAACATCAACTAAATCTTGAAATGTTGTTTATTTTACACTGATTAAATTCTAGCGTTTGTAATACTTACTTAGTGTCTTGCTTTCCTTGAAAAGATTCTCAAGTTCAAAGTGAACGTTATCTCCATAGTCGAAAGAGTACTTGTAGTTCTTCACACCGAAATGATCGACCCCTTCTTTATCTTTTACGTACTTTGTATTGATATCAACCTTCATTCTGAGATTAGCTGTAACAAAAATGTGTCTTTAATAATAAATCCTTTAACATAAATTATTTTGTTTGCGATTTGTGATATACACATGTTCTGAATAAAATACAAATACATACTAAATAATTTTGTTTTAAGTGTTAATTTAAAAATAAATTAAAATTAAAACTTTAAAAGAAAAACAAATCTCATTTCCCGTTTCGATACAAAAGTTTCGTACCCTAAGGGAAGATGAAACTTTTGTCCATGTAACTTTTAAAAATGCATAGCATGAAAACGACTGCTTCATGTTTTTAGAAACAATCGTTTACATAATAATTTCTTAATCACGCCGCAATCTGCAATGAATTTTGAAAATGCAAAGCCACCAAACTTGAAAAGGACTCCGTAGACAACAATAAGTAATTAATTATATGTATGTACTGAATGTATTATAAATGGCGGTACATACTTAGCTTCACTTTGGCGTTGCCGCCACCGTCGATGTTGAATAACAGGATCTTTCCAAGAGCATCGTAGGTGCCTTTGATTGTGATGTTGCAGTGAAATGCTAGGATAAAGCGACGCTTCTCAAGTTCAGACCTGAAATAAAATACAAGATTTAAGATATCTACGCCAAACTAACAAACACAAAAACAAACATGAACACATGAGTATAGACCTGTTATTTCATACAAAAGTGTTTGAATACTTGATTACTATTGGCTGATTGCCTCGAGCTACGATTTAGTACAGAATAAAAAAAATGTACTGCCACTTGTTCGAGATCCACGTGTAATGTCTGTGGTATTTGTATCTTTAAATGGACTCAAAATAACCAGCTCGTCCTCCTAACAACATTAATGTAGATTCTTTTTTTGTTGGTTAATTTCCAGAGTTTTCTTTGATATTACTGAAATATTATCTGTTTTAGAAAATTAACACTCTATTTCTCCATAAAATTTTAATTAAAACAGGAATAATTCTATGAGAACTTTAATTTAAAAAATCTCTCTTTGACGCAAAAGAATCCAGCCCACCTTATATCTAACTTTTATTTACCTTTCAGAAGTAAGTAATATAAAAATAACGATGATGTTACGACTGCTTTCGTGCCAAGACTGCGTAAAATATTCAAACAAACTTTCAACCTAATAATCGAAGTTTGTTTGCCAAGTTGAAATTCTTTACTCGTAATTAAGACTTTAAGGGATAAACTTTAAAAAATAAAAGTTAATGCTACAGGTACTCAGAGGCATGGTCGCTCGTTTTGATGAAATTGCGAGTAAAAAAATTTATAACGATGCAACAAAGTCTAATATCACATATTCTAGAAATATTGTGAAGTATGGAGGTTGATTGTGGAATTACAGTGACTCCTACTAATCTTAATGCAAGTAATGATTTCCATTAATAGTAAGGCAATAGAGTGACCTTTTTATATATAGAGATAATTCTTATTCTCTCTTATTTTTATTTGGTTATTTAATAAAAGCTCATTCATCAATGTTACTACGAATTTTGAAAATAACCTAAGTACTTCAAAGCAAATATCATAATTACGTCTCCAAATGGTTGTAAGTTTATTCTATATATTTTTACTTCTCTATTTAGTTAAAGAGAGTGTATAATAAGTACTAGCTGGCGCCCGCGGATATTCTAACTCTGTGCCAAATTTTATCAAGATCCAGCTCAGCCGTTTTGACGTGAAAGAGTAACAAACATCCATACATCCATATTGGTAAGATCTCTCGTTATAATTTATGTAAAGTAAATGTTTTCTTGAAAACTTTCTGATATGCACCCTGCACCATCTATGTCTTCTTTCTGCATCATCCGAAGGTAGACTGGTAGAAAATGCCCGAGGCGTAAAATCCGCCTTTGTACAGTATTTTTTTATACATGTGCATAAAGTTTTAAGAAAAAAATAAATATTTGATGAACTTATCTTTTTTTTATTTCGAAACAAATTATTTTTATTTGCATTTAGCAAGGATAACAAAAAAAATAAAGCAGTTTAACAGTGCATTTAGCCAAATTAATTGTACGGTTGAGAAGAGAAAAACAAAGACAAAGACAAAAAGTTAATAAAAAACAAAGAGGTAATGGAAGTTTTGAGATTTTATATCAGTTTTTATGTAACGATATTAAATAATTAAGTTGTGTAGCGACCTTCATCTTTAATATTATATAAAAGTCGTTTACAGTCTTAAGGTAAAACGAAGCGAGGTTCAAAATAATATTATTATAACTTCATTACCATATCTGTTCGCGCACGTGTTTATTTGTTCTAGAACCATCAGTTTCTCACAACATTAAACTCTATGTTAGTGTGGAAACATGAAGATGACAAAGTTCATATTGTTTCTGGTTCTATATTATAACATTACGCCGCGCGCCGGGACGATGGGTCCGGGTGGCTATCCACATAATTATAAGTCTCATGTAAAAGAAAGCAAGCCTATTGCCATTAACATTATGCGGCAAATATTGTTGAGGTTTCATGTTTTGATTTATTAATTTGATTGTCTATTTTGTTTTATTTTATTTTTATTTAGTTTTTTATTTTATTATAATAATTAATCGGGCTCGAAATCAAACTGAGATATTTCTGATAAAAAAAAAACCAATAAACACTTTCCCGACCTTTTTTTAAGGATGGCAAATCATCAAGTAACTTTCCTCGCTCTAGGCGGAGCGGGGAGGAGTGTCACACTTTTACTGACTAAACCCACTCATGTTAATTCTTCTGCCTTTTATGTTCCAGGGCCGCGGTATTTTGTGTGTGTGTGTCTTAGGTACTAAGGGTGTTGTGATAGATCGCTGACACTACAAGTATGAGCACCTCTTTTGTAAAGAAGGTAAGGTTGGTTCCCATATAGTAATGTTCCCGTAATCTGCCAGAAGAATACACAGTAACACAGCTGGTTTATAAATAAACTTTATAAAATAATGAAATAAATAAGCATCCCTATGAACTGTGCACGCTATGTGTCACAATGTACTTATTATGCCATCCTATATTTTGTGCGATTCTTGTCAAAGCCGAAAAATACACGGAAAACATCGATAAATTCCCTTGGTTTCCCCCTCGCGAATCCCTTTCGACAAACAAATAAAAACTGATTTGTGTTGCAACTGTATTTATACGTGGCCTGTATTTAAAGATAGAATATGATTGCAACGAAAACCATTGTGTATACAAAATTCAGGACCATTGCAATTGGAGACGGACCAGGGCTGGTAGCGATGTTGATGAGCGAACTGCAAGGCTATTTTATTTTAAATAATAAGAGTCTGGTAAAGGGTTCCCTTGCTCTTTAAATTTTTATTCTGCCAGTACTTAGTTAAATGGTGATGATAATCAAACATGGATAACTATCATCACCATTTCACAGCCCACTGCTCGACATATCGTCATCGTATCATAGGTAAATCTCTTTCAGCTGTGTGTGATAATCGTCGTTCTGCTTAGTTTTTAGGTGTCCCACCTTACATTATTTCTTACATTTGAAACAGGATATTTATAATTTTAACCGTTGATTTTGAGTTTCCGATATTTTTAGTTTCCGGCGCAATTGCACACGCCATGAACACGGATAAACCGAACTGCGACGAAATATCGGAAGTTATATTTTTTTGGATAAAAAACATTGAGAACTAACTAAAATCTTTTTCAAGCTATATATATCAATTTATCATGACGATAATGATGTAATGTTGATCGATTTAGCTAACTGCAGCAGCAGCAGCCGTAGTTTGTCTCCCTCATAAATAGAAAGCATGCGGATTGAAGATCCGTGAGATTAGCTTAGACAACATCCATATTATTTGGGGAAGGAAACATTACTTTTCATACTATTTGTCAATAGCGAGACGACTCCCGGCCACTGTAGACGTTGGTCTGTGATCAGTGAGCAATGGTTAGCTCACCGTCCGTCCGTCCGTTAGATGAAAGCCGTGTCGACGGTGGGTTCGTGTTCCACGAGCGCCTGAAAGAGATCTCAGCAAAGCAGAGGGGCCTGCCAGGGACACCGCCTGCCAAGGTTGCGAGCTGTTTGAAAAAGATACCGCGGCCTCCGAACATAAAAGGCAACAGAAGGAACATGGGTGGGTTTTACTCAGTACAAGCCTGACACTCCCATCCGCTCTGCCCGGAGTGGGGGAACTTATTTAAGGATTTCTCATCAGCAAAAAAGTCACAAAACATTAAGGGTAAAAGGAACCTGGGTGGGTTTTAGTCAATAAAAGCCTGACAGTCCCCGCCCCCCCGCTCCGCCCAGAGCGAGGGAAATTATTTGATGATTTCCATTTGTCAATTCTCCACCGTAGATTCACTAAAATCCCATTTCCAACAAATATTATAAATATTAAAGTTTGTGAGGCTGTATGTTTATGGATTTCGTGCCTGAAAGAATGAAATTTAACACATACATTTATGTAATCTGAATTACCATACTTTTTATCCCAACAGAATGATCATGTGCGAAAGTTATCAAACTTCATGCAGGTAAAGCTGTGGCCATTAGCTGATAGATAATAATATTGCTCGGAACATAGGACATTAAAACATTTTGCGATCTTGACCCTTACTTGCAGTTCAAGATTATTATTATGCGGTCATTAACGAGATCGTTACATTAGATGGTCATTATTATCATAGCCATTAAGTAATATATATTATATATCTGGTTAACTATAAACATATTAGTGTTAAATAGATACCAAGTGGTTTTGATCAATGATACTTAGGTAATCAATCTTCATTCTCCGGTCCTTATCCAAAGGTATTTGGGGTCTTTTTCTTCCATACTCCTCTGTTATTCGTCATTTGATCGCACACCACCTTTTATTTTATTTGGCCTTCCTCTTCCCCGAAACCCGTTCACATTCATAGAATAGAATATACATTATGGCACACCAAAATTTAAAAATAAAAATCTTTTACAAAAAAAAATGTTAATTCTGTGGTTACAATAGCGGTCTTATCGTTAAAACGATATAATAATAATAATAATAATATATAATTCTGTGGCCCGACTGTCAAAGTGACATGACGTGTTTTCTTCACTACAATAAATTTTAATCAATTTTACAAATAAATATACACCGAAACCTACAGAAACCAGTTAAAGTAAACAGATAAATACCCAGATTAATAAAATGAAAAGAAGAAAACGGATTTTTAAAATGAATGTTAACACGTCGACATGCTGACCAGACGACGGGCCCAGGAACAACAGGCACTCCCACCATCTCCGGGCTCGCCGCTCAGCTCCGCCTCGCAGCCGCCGGGACGCGCTACACGCGTGAGCGCCGTGTCGCCGGTCGCTGCAGTTGCGTCGAGCTCGAGCGACGAGTTTTTCTCCCCGCCGTCGTCACCACCACCACCACCAACAAGACAACGACGAGGAAGAGGACGGCCACCAGCGGGCTTGGGATCTAGGGGCCAACAGGCCCCGATCAGGGTCCCCGCTGCCGGTGGAAATGTGTCGCGCATGCGATGGACTACGTCAATCAACGCGAATGTCATGCGCGCATATTATGGGTCTACAGAGGGGGGAACTAACCTCACTGCGTACCGTGTTAGGATGCTGTCTCTGTTCCAGGACCTAGAACCAACCATCAACGTTTCGGCCCAACGACTGTCGGATCAGGTGCGAGTCATTCAACGCAATCACATGTTGGACGACGCCGCGCTTGATAGGCTGCGCTCAGAAGTACTGAGCAACCGTATCATCTTGACTACGCCACAAACCGCGGTGCAAGCGTCAGTAATTGACGGGACGCAACCGCGTTCCGACCCCGCTGTCGTAGAGGAGGATGATAGGGTTACTACGGTAAGTAGCCAGTGCAACGAACGATTGAGGAGCGCACTGGAGCATGCGCTTCGCGACTATCGATCCACTCCAACCGAACTTAGACCCCGATTACCACGGTTACCCATGCATAAAAAAAATAAGACGCTGGTGTGTGCCCTGAACTCTCAGATCAAGAATTTATTCGAAAGTAGCGAAGATCTCGTTGATACGCACTCGATCCTGTACTGTGGGGCTGTTGCGGTATGTCGTTTAGCTAACGTCAAATTTCCAAGTTGTGACGTAGCTACTCGACCAAAACCATCCGTACCAGCCTGGCAGTGCAGGATCGAGCGGCGTATCGAAGAGACCAGGGTACTCATCGGTAAACTATACTGCTTCAGGGAGGGCAATACAAGACCACGTGTGATGCGCTTTGTGAGACGGGCATTCTCGGGGACTGGAATCAGTCCTCAAGAATATATGTCTCGTACCACAGAGCGCATCGACTTCCTGAAGCAGAAAGTTTATGCATGGGCAAACCGTATTCGGCGGTATAAGCGGCGGGTTGATCGGTATTCACAGAATCGCATGTTCCGGAGCGATGAGAGGTGGGTATACAGAGCTTGGGAGCGACCCGAACAAAGTGTGGCTGACGTGTGCCGCCCGGATGATGTAGCCACGAGTTCTTTCTGGCACAGCATCTGGTCGGTACCTGTCTGTCATACTGAGGCTGACTGGATGCGTGATGTTGAGCGTGTGTGTGAAACTATTCCACAAATGGAGCCAATCTTAATAACATCTTTAGATATAGCCAGTGCAGTTCGTCCGTTACCGAACTGGAAGTCTCCAGGACCGGATGGACTGCACAACTTTTGGCTCAAGTGGCTCAGTAGTTCACACACTCGCCTGGCATCACAATTTCAGTCTTGCCTTGAGTCCGGGTCTCTGCCACAGTTTTTAACAACAGGCGTTACCCACCTGCTCTATAAGTCAGGTAGTCCCGCGGAACCCAAGAATTATAGACCGATCACGTGTTTATCGACGGTCTATAAACTTCTTACGTCCATTTTGAGAGCGAAAATTAATTCACACATTGACAAAAATTCAATCATGTCTGCCTCTCAGAATGGATGTAGGAACGGGTCTCGCGGTACTAAAGAGCTACTCCTCATCGACATGGCCATTAGCCAACAGGTTCGTCGATCCCGCAAGGATTTGTCGACATGTTGGATTGATTATAAGAAGGCCTACGACTCAGTGCCACATACATGGCTCAAGAGGGTGCTGGAGTTGTACAAGATAGATGCAACCCTACGCGCCTTTCTTGAGTCGTGTATGGGACAATGGAGGACGGTACTTCGATATCCAGGATGTCGACAAATCCAGGGGAACGATGAGCCTGTATGGATTAAACGGGGAATATTTCAGGGCGACAGTTTGAGTCCACTTTGGTTCTGTCTAGCCCTGAATCCTCTAAGCACATTGCTGGAGGATTCAGGTCTAGGCTATCGGTTGAGAAGAGGTGGTCAGGTCATATCTCACCTCCTTTACATGGATGATCTGAAACTCTTTGCCCCCAACAAATTGCGACTGATGGAGCTACTGAAAGTAACTGAAACTTTTAGTAACGCCATCAGGATGGAATTTGGTGTGGACAAATGTGCAGTCATGTATGTGAAGCGAGGGGAGATTATGGAATCCGAGGGAATTCAACTCTCGGATTCCATACACCTCAGATCCCTTTCCTCATCCGAAAGCTATAAGTATTTGGGTATGTCGGAAGCGTTAGGCATTAACGTGGCTGACATGAAGCAACTGTTGAGGGAGCGTTTCTTTGGTCGCCTGAAGAAGGTATTAAAAAGCCTTCTTTCCGGCGGGAACAAGGTGCGCGCCTTCAACAGTTGGGTCATGCCGGTTTTAATGTACTCTTTCGGCATACTCAAATGGACGCAGACTGAACTCGATGCCCTGGATAGGAGAGTCCGTACATTGCTGACTGCAAATCGGATGCATCACCCACGATCATCGGTGATGAGACTGTACATCCCACGGAAGTGTGGGGGTCGAGGCTTTTTAAACGCAAAGACCCTCCACAACCGAGAGGTGTGCAGTCTCAGGGAATATTTCTTAAAAGCCGACGTGGGTATGCACCGAGATGTAGTCGCAGTGGACAAGGGACTCACCCCGTTGTCCATGGCTAAAGAGAATTGGCGCAAACCTGTAGTACTTACTACCGATGAACGCAAGGTAGTATGGCAAGGTAAGGAGCTTCACGGGCGCTTCTACAAGGCTCTTCATGGGCCCGATGTAGATTTTCTGGCGTCCGTGTCCTGGCTACGATTCGGTGACCTATTTGGGGAAACTGAAGGTTTTGTCTGTGCGATTATGGACGAAGTTATGTTGACGAACAACTACCGGAAATATATTATGAAGGATGGGACGGTTGACGTGTGTCGGGCATGCCATCGTCCTGGTGAGTCCATCAGACATATTATTTCTGGTTGTTCTCGTCTAGCTAACAGCGAGTATTTGCATAGACACAACCAAGTAGCCAGGATTATTCATCAGCAACTTGCCTTGAAATATAATCTTGTTGAATCTGAGGTACCGTACTACAAGTATGTGCCCGACCCAGTTCTCGAGAAAGACCATGTCACGCTGTACTGGGATCGGTCTATCATTACTGACAGGACTATTGTCGCCAATAAGCCTGACATAGTGGTGATAGACCGATCAGCGCGCCGCGTAATGATAATCGATGTTACCATCCCACATGACGAAAACCTCGTGAAAGCTGAGAAAGAAAAACAACTAAAATATCTTGACTTGGCACACGAGGTTGTTGACATGTGGAATGTAAACTCGGCTATCATTGTGCCGATTGTCATAACGGCCAATGGCTTAATTGCCAAGAGCTTCGACGAACATCTGTCGAAGCTCTCCTTAGGTGGTTGGATCAAGGGCCTGATTCAGAAGGCAGTACTCCTCGATACGGCCCGCATTGTGAGGAGGTTCCTGTCTCTGGAGCCCTAACCACCGGTAGCTTGGACCCTGCTCCCGCTACCGGCGGAAACCTATTTTTATATTTTTAAATGTTTTTTTTGTTAAATTTATTTTCTAAGAAATATTTAAAAATGTAATTTTAAGAAGATAAGTGAATAAAGAGAAAAATAATAATAATACTAGTACTACTAGTCTACTACTTAGAAAATTGTGTTATTAAATCAAGGAGTAAACAGAAATAAGTTTCTTTAAAGAAAGAAATAAAAAAATAAGGAATTTCTCAAAAGTAGTCACGCATTCTAAGTTTGTGCCTTGTTAATGGTAATTGACTTGCCCGCTAAAATTATTATGCTTTATTGTGGCCTCAAAACTCGTTCATTGCTAGCAAGTATTTTTACTGAATAGTCTTTCTTGGTGTGAAACGATAATGCGGCCTAGGATAAAGTACGCTTACTTAGAAGAAACCGATTTACTCATACTTTGCAGAGATCTAGATTATAATGACCTGATGTAACAGAAAAGCCGGCAGAGTTTCTGTTTGAATTTCGCTCAATTAATATGGATGCTTAAAAGCATAGCGCTTTGTTCGTTAATTTGTTTTTTCTCTAGCTTCCACCCGCGACTTCGTCCACGTAACATAGTTACTTTGGGCTAACGCTAACTATAACTCGCGTGATGATCGAAAAAAAATATCTTTCTCTCCCTTTTCTTCCCTCTTTCTTCCCTTTTTCCAAATTAAAAAAAATAAGCCTATGTCCATTTCCAGGGTCCCAACTATTTGTGTACCGAAATTCATCAAAATCGGTTTGGCCATTTAGGCGTGAAGACGTTATATAGTACATATATGATAATATCCCACCCGAAGAAAAAAAAACGTAACAAACAAACAAACTCACTTTCGATTAAAGTAACCAATGACAAAATCATGGATCTTTTCCTCTATAAATGTGGTTGACTAGAAATCGATTATCACTCTCTTGTTTGTTTCACATTCTAGTTCTCACGGTTAATGTAACCGGAACCTTTTTGTTAAATATGTATCAAAATAATACATTTGTGAACGATAGCGACATCTATGGTCATGTATGCAAAACTATAACTATGTTTGTCTATCAATAAATCTTGTAGTCTGTGGTGAGCACTTGTAGTTTCAATAGGTTATGGGCCCAGACCCGTTTTTAATTGTGAAAAGTTATAGTTTTATCAAGTGAAATGGCTGGAAGTTATATTGTAAATGTTCCGAAACTCAGGGGTCGTGAAAACTACGACGAGTGGGCATTCGCGGCAGAAAATTTCTTGATTTTGGAAGGCGTCGACATCAACAAGCAAGGTACCGGTGATGACACAGCAGTTAGCGTCGTTGACGATCAAAAGGCAAAAGCTAAATTGGTGATGACAATAGATTCGTCGTTGTACGTCCATATAAAAAACGAGAAGACTGTTTTGAGTGTATGGAAAAAACTCAAGTCACTATTCGACGACTCGGGATTCACACGAAGGATAAGCTTGTTAAGAAATTTGATTTCTATTCGCCTGGAGAACAGTGAGTCAATGACGGCCTACGTTACGCAGCTCATCGATACGGCGCAAAAATTAAGAGGTACCGGCTTTGATATAAACGAAGAATGGATTGGATCTTTGTTATTGGCGGGTCTACCCGAAAAATTCTCGCCAATGATAATGGCGATCGAACATTCTGGAATAGCTGTTTCCGCCGACGTCATAAAAACAAAACTGTTGGACATGAGTGATAATGTTGGCAACAGTGAATCGGAAAGTGCATTTTTATCAACGAGAGGTTGGCAGCGTCATAAAGGGCATAAAGTTGGCAAAACTGGAGAAACGTCCATGTCGTCTCGACCTGCTAAAGTGATTAAATGTTACAGGTGTAAACAAACCGGCCATTATAAAAACCAATGTCCACAAATTATTGAAACTACAAGTGCTTAAGGAAAAACAAGTTAATGCATTCAGCGCAATGTTTATAAATGGCAGTTTTGATAAACATGAATGGTACGTCGACTCCGGCGCAAGTAACCACATGATGATCAGCCAAGAAAACATAAAGAATGCGTCATATAACCTCACTACAAAGGAGATTATAGTTGCAAATAAAACAACTATGCCAGTGTTATGCTCAGGAGATACACAGATTACAACAGTTGTGAATAACAAGGAGTATGATATTATTGTTAAGGATGTGTTATGTATACCCAATGCCACCACAAACCTATTGTCTGTCAGTCAGCTGATAAAGCATGGTAACAAAGTCAGTTTCCAGCGTGAATGTTGTTACATCAGGAATCGGCAGAATGAACTGATAGGTGTAGCACGGTTAGTGTACGGAGTCTACAAGTTGAACACCAGGTCAGAATGTTTGTTCGCGGCTTCAGCAACAACGACCTCAAATGTAATATGGCACAGAAGACTTGGCCATATTAATAGCAAAGATATGAATGACATGAGAAATGGAGCTGTTGAAGGTTTGGAGTTTGAAAAGAAGGCAGAGATCAGTAAGTACGATTGTACAGTGTGCTGTGAAGGCAAACAAACTAGATTACCATTTCCACATAGCAATCACAGGAGTGAGCATGTCCTTGAGAAGATACATGCAGATGTGTGTGGGCCAATGGAGACCAAATCAATCGGCTTATCCAGGTATTTCTTGCTGTTTGTGGATGATTACAGCAGAATGTCATTTGTCTATTTTTTGCAGAATAAAAGTGAAGTCTTCTCCTGTTTTAAAGAGTTCAGAGCCAAGGTTGAAAAACAGATGAATTGCAGTATAAAAGTGTTACGAACAGATAATGGCACAGAATTTTGTTCAAATGAAATGAAAAATTATTTGAAACAGTGCGGCATAATTCATCAGAGAACCAACCCATACACCCCGGAACAAAATGGGATGTGTGAACGATTTAATCGCACAATTGTGGAAAGAGCCAGATGCTTGCTCTACGATGCAAAGTTCCAGAAAAAGTTTTGGGCTGAAGCAGTTCACACAGCAGTGTATTTGAAAAATAGAACAGTAGCCTCAGGGCTGAAACAAAAAACTCCTTATGAACTTTGGACGGGCTGTAAACCAAATATTGGTCATATAAGAGTATTTGGAAGCACAGTTATGGCCCACATCCCCAAAGAGAAAAGGCTTAAGTGGGATAAAAAAGCTGAAAAGCATTATTTAGTTGGGTATGATGAAAATGTGAAAGGGTACCGGCTATATAACCCTAAAACTAATAAGGTTATAACAAGCAGGGATGTCACTATAATTGAGCAGGACAATACAGAAATGATGCAAGCTGTAATAAATGAAAACAACATGTCATCTGACAGTGTTGACCAGCTTAGAGATTCTGATGGCTCAGACTCTGAACAATCAACTAGTACAGTGAAGAGTAATAATAATGACAGTACCTACATAGAAGAAGAATCCAACAGTAGTTCTGCTGATGAATTTTTTGACAGTGTACCAGTAAGGGAGTTAAAAAATTTACAGAATGAGAAACCAGATAAGGATGTAAGAGAAAGAAAAAAGCCTGATAGATTTGGTTACAGCAATGTGTGTGTTACAACAGATATAGATCCATGCGGGGACCAGTTGCTAACATATGAAGAGGCTATAAACGGGCAAGAATCTAAGCAGTGGTGTATAGCCATGCAGGAGGAATTGAAGTCATTTAGTGAAAATGATGCTTGGGAAGTAGTGGACAAGCCTAAGCAAGCTACAGTGGTTAAGTGTAGGTGGGTTTTTAAGAAAAAAGTGGACAGTGATGATAATGTGAGATATCGTGCTCGGTTGGTTGCCAAAGGTTTTTCACAGAAACCAGGAATAGACTATACAGAAACATTCTCTCCAGTGGTACGTCATTCGACAATAAGACTTTTGTTTGCGTTGAGTGTTAAATATAATCTAGATATAAATCATCTTGATGTAACCACAGCATTTCTAAATGGGCATTTAAAAGAAGATGTGTATATGTGCTTACCTGATAATTTTGAATGTCATGATAGGGAGAACAAGGTATTGAAGCTAAAGAGGGCAATCTATGGATTGAAACAATCAGCTAGGGCATGGTATAGGCGTGTAGATGATTGTTTGCAATCTTTAGGATATAAAAAGTCAATGTATGAACCTTGTTTATTTATTAAACAAACTGATACTGCTAGAACATACATAGCTTTGTTTGTAGATGATTTTTTTATTTTTTCTGATTGTAAAAGAGAAACTGAATGTCTTAAGACTGAATTAAAATCTAAATTTAAATTAAAAGACTTAGGAGATATAAGACAGTGTTTGGGTATGAGGGTCAGAAGGAAAAATTGTGAGATTTTTGTAGACCAGGAACAATTTGTTGATCATTTGTTGAATAAGTTTAATATGAAAAGTTGTAAGCCAGTTAGTACACCAATGGAGGTGAATTTAAAGCTTATGAAAGGAGACACTGGTTGTAGTCAGTATCCTTACCAGCAACTTATAGGAAGTTTGCTTTATTTATCTATGTTAACCCGTCCTGATATATTTTATTCTGTTTGTTATCTTAGTCAATTTAATAATAACTATGATGAAACACATTGGAAACATGTTAAGCGAATTTTAAAGTACTTGCAAAAAACAAAACATTTTGGTTTAAAATTTGTTAAAGATGATTTAGATTTAATAGGCTATGCCGATGCTGATTGGGCATCAGATTGTGTGGACCGTAAGTCTTATACAGGATATATGTTTAAGATGTCTGGTAGTGTCATCTCATTTGAATGTAAAAAACAATTAACAATTGCTTTATCTAGCACAGAAGCTGAATATATGGCTATATGTGAGGCAAGTAAAGAAGCCATCTATTTAAGAAACTTGTTGTTAGAGTTGAAATGCAGAAATGAGTCACCTATACTGTTATATAATGATAACCAGAGTGCACAATTGTTAACTAAACATAGTGTATTCCATAAAAGAAGCAAGCATATTGATGTTAGATTCCATTTTGTAAGAACAGCTGTTGAAAATAATTTTATTGTGATAAAGTACTTAAATACAAATGATATGCCTGCAGATATATTAACAAAAAGTTTAGGTTGCCAAAAACATTGTAATTTTGTAGAACAGTTAGGTGTCACTCCATTGTAGATTGGGTTACTTTCCTGTTTTTAATTATAAATTGTTTTACTTTGTGTAAATGTCAATTATTTTGATAAGGGAGTGTGTTAAATATGTATCAAAATAATACATTTGTGAACGATAGCGACATCTATGGTCATGTATGCAAAACTATAACTATGTTTGTCTATCAATAAATCTTGTAGTCTGTGGTGAGCACTTGTAGTTTCAATGCTTTTTTTATTAAGTCATTATACATTAATGTTTCAATGTTGAACTCATCACTCAGTGGACAGTAATTATTCGTTGAATCATTTAAAAAAAGAAAGAAAGAAAAAATATTTATTTGTCGCAAATTACGACGAGAACACAAAATAGCAAAAAAAAACATACAAAGCATCACAAACATTTACAAATACATATACAGGGTGGTATTTTGTAATGCCACCTGAAGGGGAAGTACAGTTAATACTTAAAATAGAAATTTTCACTCATAGAAAACATTCCTTATTTTTGAAAAGAAAGAAAACGGCATTCAAAGATTTTTTTTAAATTCGCTTGCCGCACAAGGTAATCGAACCGAACTAAAATCTGTAAAAGTTGCACCCTGTACTTTTATTGCATCGATCGTTAGGGTCAATAAGGATGAAATCTCTTTAATGAACTTCATAAGTTAAATGAAAGGAAAACAATAAAATCTTAAATTGAGCGAAGCCGCGGGCAAAAACTAGTAAACAATAAATCAATCAGAATAAGATTTAAAAACCAACCAAATGATCTGAAACATAATTATGACATCTACTTTTTGTCGAATTCCTAATTATTTTATTTTACATAACCTGCTTATAGTATGGACATTAATAAAACAAGAACGGTTTGAATGGTGAAGAACCGGCAAGAAATTCCACTATTAAATTTCATTTTTAAAATATTTGTCAATCAATTTTGAACATAATTTTGTTAAACATAAAGTTCAGTTGACATAATGAATTGTTGATATAATTTCATTTTAGCTAATTTCATATGACTTTGAACTTTTCGTACCTCTAATGCACATTTCACATCATCATCTGCCTAGCCTTTTCCCAACTAGGTTGGGGTCGGCTTCCAGTCTAACCGGATGCAGCTGAATATCAGTATTTTACATGGAGCGACTGACTATCTGACCTCCACAACCCAGTTAATACTGGGTAATACTATACCCCTTGGTAAGACTGGTTGTCAGACTTTCGGAACACTGACTACCTGTAACGACTGTCAAAGATCTACAAAAGACAGCCGGGACCAACGGCTTAACGTGCTTTCCGAGGCACGGAGGAAACTCGGTATATAACGGGTGGTCACCCATCCACAGACCAACCTAGGCAAGCGCGGCTTAACCTAAAGATCGACCTGAACGGTTACTATTATTTAGCCACGAGCTCCTCCATATATATGCACATTTTACATAATACTCATTTACTATAATATTCATAATCTCATAGTTAATATTCATAGTTTAAACGGAGCGAATCGATAATATTCTTAAAAAAAGGAATACAAACTAAAAAAAATAATAATAGATATATTTATTAGTGTGGTAAGGTTTTTTTTTTAAATATTAAAACTTGAAAATTGGTAAAAAGATACCGGCCAAGAGCGAGACAGACAATCGGAGAGACAGACTGACAACAAAGTGATCAACTAATGGTTCAGTTTTACTATTTGAGGCCCGGAAACTTAAAGTTAATGAAATTCACCAGTGGACCATAGAAAAATCAATTATTAAAGTTGAAATAAATATATTAAAACCGGACAGGTGTGAGTCGGACTTGTGTACCGAGGGTTCCGTACAAAATTGTAGGTAACAAAATTAAATGAGAGTAACAAACATTGCTCTAACGAAAAAAGATTGAAGAGACTTTTCCGTTGCAAAACTGTTAATGAATCTACAGATTTAAAAATTTTGGATTTTCCCTTTACTAGCGCACATCTAGTAAAATGTCATGATTCTTCTAGGTCAACTTAAAGTAACCTGAATTAACTTCTCCGCTAGCGCATTTTCTGACCGATCCGTTTTTGTAAACCACAATTTTATATGGGCATAAGCTCAATTACCTCATACAATGTGCATTTGAAAGAACTTTTTTGCAATAAAATAAACCTACTTAAAATAAAAACAGTAAAGTTATTTTCCACTTTTTGTATTTTTTGCAAAACAGATTTTTATTTCAACATTTTTACTTATGGCATGATAATAATACTCGTACCACATAATTTTTTATCAAGCTTGCATTTTACATTGTTATTACTAAAAGATAAGCAGATCATCCATATAAAAATAGAAGAAAAATAAATGTATCATAGGTGGTAACCCATACTACCCAAGCCATAAATAAATAAAATTAATTGGGACCACCTCGGAAGTATATATACCCTTTTGGAAAAAAAAGAATTATGAAAAATCGGTTCATAGTTGGCGGAGTAATCGGTGAACAAACATAAAAAAAGTTTGTACATAGAACCTCCTTCTTTTTGGAGTCGGTTACGGTTCCCGTAGAAGGTGAAGTAGATGTTTGATTAACTATTAATAAATTAACTAGTTTCATAATTATCCATTAAATTTAGTCTGTTGAATTACGTCTTTCTAATGAGTTTTGGTATTAATTCCAAATTAATAACCGCAAGTGAGAAATCATTTCATTTCTGAACTCCAAACTATCAATTAATACAAGACAAACTAGTGTCTTCAAAATAATTAAACGATATTTGTTAATTAATGATGACATAATTGTTTCAGGGATTACATTTTTATTTGTGATGACAGATGTTAATTAAGACTGTGCAAAGAAATAGTTTAGTAATTTATCCATCTGTCACTAGTTCGTCACTTCAATATCCAGGTCAGGAAAAGTGTTATTGGGATAACAAAAATAAAACTGACATAAAAAAGTGAAAAGTAACTTTAATTGCGAAAGTCGGTCACTTTTGTTATTTTCGTTGACACTTTCGCCAACGACTTCCAGAAGTAAATTTGTTTTCCAAGTTTTAGTTGTTGTTTTTTTAATGTCGGTTTATTTTTTTATTATTCTCATAACACCTTTCCCGACCTAGGACCTCTGCCCCGATGATGACATTACGCTCACCCCATAAGGGACTTAAAAAAATACTGCTGACAGGTATGTACAGGCATACCTTTCATAAGCAGAGGTTACCTACGTAACCTCTGCTTAACCCCTGAAGCATTGTAATGCTAAGAGCCATGTTATGTAATTTTATATCATCATATAACCGCCAATTAGGCATAATCTTTCTATTAAGTTGTGTTCGAAACTAGTTAACAGTTTTTGTCACCATTTTCCTTAAGCTACCTGTTTTTAATATCTTAATAATATTGGCCTTGGTCTCTGTAAACCTTTGATTTACATAGTACCAGAGATAGTAGGTCGATTCGAGCAAAGTCATTTAAACTAATATTCAGCATTGCCATTCATCGTGGCAATTGTCGTTATTAAATACAGGGTGACTTGTCAGGGTTGTTGTTTGTAAGATACCGCGGCCCCGAAACATAAAGGGTGGCCCTGGCAGGCCCCTCTGCTTTGCTAACATCTCTTTGGTGCGCGCGTGAAACACGAACGAGCCGTCCACACGGCCTGTAGTCACAGACCCGCACCTACGGTGACCGGGAGTCGTCTCGCGCCGCCCGATGTCCGCAGTGTCTCCCGCGGGGTTTGTTTGGTTATTTATGACATGTTTATGTCTTAATTTAGTTCAAGTCAAAGTATTTGTTTTTTTCGTGAATATTTTTGTTTAAATAGGTATATTGTTTAAAGTTAGTTTTTTAACAATTTTTAGCTTATTCAAAATAACTTACACAACATCATCCACAATGCAATTCCTGAAGCCTGTAACTTTCCCATTATAAAATGTAAATGTTAATCCGTTCAGGGGGATGGACAGCTTATCGATGACGAAGGGATCCAGGGATTCAAGTCCGAGTTCTGGAATGCCTTTGACAAACTCTGGGATAGCATCTTGCGTTGCTTTTATTAGGCAGGCTCTGGAGGTATCGTTGCAGGGGTGAATGTAGTCCGCTGTAAAGATATTATTCATCAGTCATTATTTTAAATAAATTTTCTTTATTTATTTCTAAACATAAATATTTATCAAATTTAAAAATAAAAATAGTAGTACGCCGGTATCGGGAGCAGGGTCCAAGCTACCCGTAGTTGAAGCGCCAGCTACAGAAACCCCTTCTTAAGCCGCCTCCTCGACACTGCTTAGTATGCCTTTTTTTTGGGGTGGGAAATCATCTTATAACTTCCCTCGCTCTAGGCGGAGCGGGGGGGAGTCTCAAACTTGCACTGACTAAAACCCACACATGTTCCTTCTTTTGCCCTTTACGTTCCGGGGCCGCGGTATCTCTTTCGAACAACCCGCAACCCCGTGCCTAGTATGCTTTACTTAGAGTACTGTCTTCTGAATCAAGCCCTTGATCCAACCGCCTAAGCAGAGACAGATTCGACAGATGGTCGTCGTATTATTACCTCAACTGTAATATGTAGCGATAAGGATTATCTACAGATAAACCGCACAGCTAGCAGCTGATTAACATAAGTATAGATATTAGTCATTGACAGCGCGATTGGCACAGTGGCTGCGCAGCGTGTCGCGAGTTTGAATTCCGCACGGATATAAAGGCAAATATTAATACGACCTACATGTAGTTATTCCGGGTCTAACTGTTTGTGTGTAAGTTCCTAGTGGAGGCAAGGTTTTTTTTAAAACAACAATAAGTTAATTAAATAAAAGGGAAAAAAATCAAGTATTATTTAAAATTATAGACACATTATATCACACTTTTTTATAATATTTTGCAATAATAAAACTTATTACGTGAAGCTTAATTCTTATATATATATATATATATATATATATATATATATATATATAATACTAGCTTTTGCCCGCGGTTTCACTCGATTTAAACACGGGGTAACACAGTTCCTTTTTCCTGATTTACAGGTACCTGCTACCTGTTGTTTTTGCCCTCGCGCCTTATTTATTGTTATAGCAATGGTAAGGTTTCCCTTTTTTCCCTCTCTCTCCCTCATATCTCAATATTAAAAAAAGGCATATGCATATGCACGTCTCCAGGGTCCCAACTATATCTGTACCAAAATTCATTAAAATCGGTTGAGCCATTTAGGCGTAAAGATGTAACAAACTCACTTTCGCTTTTGTAATATTAGTAAGGATGTTTAAAAATATATAATTATATCTTATAATATATGGCCGCCCATTCATGAAGAGTTTTTTTCAAGTTTCACCAATCCTAGGACCAACCTAGGTAAGCGCGGTTTAACTTTAAATTGGTCCAAGCATCTGTGATTATTTATCCATTCCTTTAAGCATTGTAAATAACGATTTAAATTATTAACAGAAAAGTTCTGTAAAAGTATGTTTTTTTTAACAAACTTTGAGGGTACACTAGAAATTTTTCCTGTATCGTGGGTGCAAACGCACCACAAACATTTAAATTCACATTTACTAACAGCCAGACCTGAAAAAACTATTTGTAGGTCATACAAATATTTGTTCCGTGTGAAGATCGAATCCGCGTCACGCAGCGCAGCAGTCGATCGCTCAGCCACGGGGCCAACCGTGTCGTCAATGTGCGTAATCATTACTATCATTTTAGCCCTACATGTCATAATGAACATGAGACAGCATGAGACAGCGTTCAGCAGTTTAGCACTAAACTGCATCATTCACCCACCTGCCAAAAGCATCAAACAAAAAAGATTTTTATACTTATATTTAATAAGGTGTTTTATTTGTTATGTATAATTTTGTTCAATTACCTTACTAAAACTTAACGAGCTGTAAAGTTATAACAATTTACAATACCTAACCAAAAAAACCAGAATTCACAATTTATACCAAAAAAAACTTTAATTACAACAAAGGAAGTTAAAGCAGTTACAACGTTTTCAGGTATAATTGATATTATCTTTTGAATTATAATATATGTGTATATATATCTATTGGGGTACGAGGGATCAGAAACATCTTTTTCACCGGCCCAAATGTCCAAAGGTTGATGTCAAAGGCCCCCACGCACCATCAGGCGACGATAACAAATATTTTATCGACAGATAACAGAACTAGTCAAAAGTTTGAACCGCAAAAAACCAAGATGGAGATAGTGGATGGAGAGAATGACTAAATATACCAAAGGAAGCCTTCTATGGAGCGGAGACATGGACGTTACGAATGCAGGAACGACGCAAGATTGACGCTCTGGAGATGTGGTATTAGTGATGCATGCATCGGACTAACGTGTTAATACTCAATGAACTCGGTTTTAAACAAAGACTATCTTCGCTAGTGCAATTACGAATCCTCAATTTATTTGGACATGTTACACACAAAAAAGATTCCATAGAGCTTTTGATGATCCGAGATCGAGCTGAAGGCACGAAACCTATTGGTTGATCGCCAACTCTTACTACAGACTATCAAATCTGCCACTAATAAATATGCTCGCTATATAACCAATAGCGACCGGTGAAAAGAAATCGCAAAAGCAGCCATCGCAGTTGCGAGCGACCCCTCATGTTGACCATCACTCTGTCAAGAGTGTACGGCTAAGAAGACCTAAGTATCATAAGGGATTTTTGTAAGAGCATAAGTTTGTATGTTCTCCTTTTTATGACAATTTAAAACGTAGGTAGCGTAACACAACTGGTAATTGATGACACGTTTGGCGTAGTGGCTAAGCGTTTGACGGTTGCGCTACGTATCACGGGTTCGGTCCCTACACGGAACAAATATTTGTATGACCTACAGATAGTTTTTCCGTGTCTGGCTGTTTGTGAATGTGAGTTTAAATAATAGAAAAATCCTATATAGAGAAAACGTTGTGAAAACGTTGTTACCATTAGGTTCAACTCTGTCCAACTTTTCGTGGATTATACGCTTTATGTTTGGTTATTTAATAACGTCGGTATTTGTTTTCCTGATACGGATATCTGTCAAGATTAAAAATACATTAATATGATTCTTGAACTTGACAGATAGCCGTTGCCTATTATTAAATAACGCAATTTGAAATCAGATTAAATAAAATATTAAGGTATATTAGACTGTAATACTTTATTTTACAGTCTAATATATTTATAATATATGATATATGTTAAATAACATAAATAGATTACAACAAAAAAATTTATCTACATTACAAAATGGATTTAGTTAAAAATAGAAAAAAAATAACCTTGTTTATCTATTCTGACATTTGTACCTATCATTATGTTAGTTCGGCCTCGTATTTATTATCTTACTAGCTTTTGCCCGCGGCTTCGCTCGCGTTAAATTCAGTAGCGCCTTATTGATTTGTAATAGCAACGCTAAGTTTTCCCGTTTCTTCCCTCTTCCTCCTTCATATCCCACTTTTTTATAAAAATAATAGCCCAACTGTCTTTGTACCAAAATTCATCAAAATCGGTTTAGCCATTAAAACGTGAAGAGGTAACAAACAAACAAACAAACTCACTTTTGCTTTTATAATATTAGTAAGGATTTGATTTAATTGAAAAAAAACTAACGTTGATTATAAAGTCCAGTTAGTAATTAAGTAAGTCAGGTCCCACCCGTATGCACCGGAGTCCTTCAGGGCTCCGTGATTATCTCCTCTTGCCTCCGCTCTATACCAGCGACATCCCGAACATGGACAAGGCTCATTAAGCTCTCTTCGCTGACGACACGGTCATTTACTACTCTTGCTGAAGCCAAAATGGTATCGTCCGCACCCTCCAATCCTCCACAGATACCTTAGGTGACTGGTTCCGGAGGTGGAGTGATCTTTTTCTACCGACTCTACAGAGCCTTCCCTCCTAACCCCAATCCGACCATGTTTGGCCCTTGGGAGAAGTAAGCCATACCTAGGTGTAGTCTTCGACCACCGCCTTACCTTCGGATAACATATAAAAATGATACGCTTCCGTGCCGTTTTCGCTATAGGCAGACTCCACTACCTATTTAATGCACGCAGCAACAGATCACTAAGTGCAAATTGTGTTTCTATTTGACGTGTATTCGTCCTACCATGACATACGCACTCCAAACCCTTCCGTCTCCATAAGATTCAGACCCTCCAAACCAATTTTTTCGATAGGCCACGGGACCTTCCTGGTACTTAGGAATGAGCGATTACATATCGATCTCAAACTCCGAACCATTACACAAAAACAGTATAATGAGCTGCCCCTGATCGCAGCTCATTATATCCCTACATCGATATCCCGAGTCTTCGCCATTCAAAGCGCACCCTCACTATTCCCGATGATCCTATCACTATCCTCCTGGAAAGTAGTTGGGAACAACAAGTTCCATCGCGAAACCTGTTGCGAAACACCAGTCATATCATATACCAAACTGTTACCACCCCGCGAAGATAAGCCAGTAACTACAAATATACCCGAGGTCCGTATCCCACAGGGGTTGCCCTAAGCAAGCGTTTATTTATTTTTTAACTTAGTTTGTAAGCCCTGGCTGTGCTTTTAAGGTCGCCACAAGAAAGACCGGTTAAACAGTAAAACAACATTATAGAGAGAACTGCGAAAGGCCAAACCGAAAATAAAAAGTAAGTCAGGTATTAAGTCAAGTTCAATAAAGAAGGTAATTATTTCATACTGCATAAGTGCACTTGGAACTGCATTGCAATAAGGGGTTTGTTTAAAAGCGATACTTATTTATGTATCATCTATGGACGACTTACAACAAAACAGAATTACAGACTTCACTTACAAAAAACAAACAACAAGAGAGGGAGAGCGTGAAAAAAACATCAATTCCAAGACACTTCAAAGACAAAATAACAAAGCATCAAACTTAAACAAAACACATAATTCATAATACTATGAAATAGACGAGTACTTAGATCTATTTAGTATGTAAAAACTAAAAACGACCAAGAGCGAGGCAGACTCGTGCGCCGAGGGATACGTACAAACTTGCGACATAAATGGCTATATTTGACTGCGTAGACTTAAAGAGTTGATTTTTTCATGCAAAGGCATCACAGATTTGTGTAAATGGTTTTAATTTGAACTTGATACCTCCTCGCATTGACAAGATAAAGGGTCTTGACAGAGAGAAAGACAGATGAAAAACAGGGTGATCCTATAAGAGAGCCGTTTTTAGGTACGGGACCCTAAAAATGTCGAACGGATAAGTAAAAGATGTAAAACGCAGCGTTGATTGTTAAATCCCTTTTTTTCGGATGGAAAATCAAATCACTCAAACCCTATGTTTATGTCCTGTTTTAGAGGCAAATAGTTCATGTTCCAGTAACCCCTTCCTATATATTACTAGCTTTCGCCCGCGGCTTTGCCCGCGTTAAATTTGGGGTAACACTCACAGTTCCTCCTGCGCCTTATTGAGTGTAATAGCTACGCTAAGTTTTCCCTTTTCTTCCCTCTTTCTCCCTCACATCCCATCCAATTCCTTTCAAATCAATCCCTTTTTTTAAATAAAAATTTGCCTATGTCCGACTCTTGGTTCCCAACTATCTCTGTACCAAAATTCATCAAAATTCACGGTTTAGCCATTAAAGCGTGAAGAGGTAACAAACAAACAAACTTACTTTCGCTTTTATAATATTAGTAAGGATAGTCAAGATCAATTATTGATCTTGACTTGCAACCTGACTGACTTAACAACAACCATAACCAATGTATCTCAGTTATTTAATTGTATCCAACAATAACATTTGTGTTACAGTTAATACTTCAGAAGGGCTACTATGACATCTTATAGCAATTCTTATTCCACTGAGTGAAAGAGATGGTGCTAGACAGCCTGTATAGCTCTGTCTCTTTCCCTCAGCGGAATAAGAATTGCTTTAATAGGTCATAGTAGGGCTACAGAGCAGGTATTTGAAAGTATCGAAGTAGTGTTGCAGTTTTATAGTAGCTGATTTTCAGATCGTTTTACATTATGCCACTTCCAAATTTAATTACTACCATAGTTCTTTTTTTATTTGGCTCTAAAAAGGTTTTTCTCAGTCTTCTTCCGGATAACATTCTCTTGCTATCAAAATAAAATCTTATTTTGAAATCAAGTTCAACTTCTGAGTTGATTATAATGGATCTAGGCCAAGAAGCGTTTCTGGTTTTGTTTTCGTAACTTCTTAGTCATTTGTAATTAACTGATGGTCATTAACCCGACCGTGAATTGCGGGGCTCGTGGATACGAACAGCAACACTGGTCGAGATTTAAGGTTAAGCAACTGATGCTGAGGTTGGAATGTGGATGGGTAGATACAGTAGACAGTAGTAGTGTAGTGGGTCCTTCGCGCCTCGGAATGCAACTTATTCATTTACAAATATTTAAGAGTAGTTACTGTTAATCAGAAAGCCTGAAGTCAACAAGAAGCATCCATGTAAATTACAGGTATATAGCTGCATCCAGGTAGACTGGAAGCGAGCCCAAACATAGCCTTTTATTAATTAATGTAACTATTTATGTTCACACTGAATATAGTAAAGAAGACGGAAACAGAAATATAATTACAAAGGTAATGCCTTTCAACAAGGTGAAATGGTGAGATACTGTTCTTTCAACCTTTTTTTGAAAACTAAAACAGTTTTTTCAGATTTTGTTTTTCCTAATGTCAGACGGAAGCGAATTCCAAAAAAGGGTTAGTTTTAATGCCTTCTTTATTGTTTCTACAAAAAGATACTTAACAATTCAGTAACAGGCTTTTTTTTTTTTTTTTTTTTTTTTTTTTCGGGTGGGAAATCATCCAATGACTTCCCCCGCTCTGGGTGGAGCGGGGGGGCATGTCAGACTTGTACTGACTAAAACCCACCCATGTTTCTTCTTTTGCCCTTTACGTTCCGAGGCCGCGGTATCTCTTTCGAACAACCCGCAACCCCGGCAGGCAGAGGCTCTGGCAAGCCCCTCTGCTTTGCTGACTCTCTTTGAGGCGCGCGTGAAACACGAACGCGCCGTCGACACGGCCTGTCGTCAATCGACGGACGGACGGTGAACTACCCATTGCTCACCGCCCACAGGCCCGCATCTACGGTGGCCGGAAGTCGTCTCGCGGCGCCCGGCGCCATGGGCGTCTCCCGCGGCGGCTGGGTTGGGCAGATGTTCTCTCCCTCAAACGCCCGGCCACCTCCTTCGCTAACATTACTGCTTCGCAGAAGGTGGTGACCGCTTCCCATTCCCTCTCGCTCCGGACCATGGCCTGAACCAGGGCCGGACGCGAGAGATCTCTACGAGGGCACGGCGGTGCTCCGCCCAAGCCGGGCAGATCGCCACTGTGTGCTTCACCGTGTCCTCCGGGCGATCGTCACAATGGTGACACCCGGGCGCTTCCTCCCGCCCGATGATGTGCAGGAACCTCCCGAAACTTCCGTGTCCGGTGAGGACCTGCGTCAGGCGGTAGGTGAGGACGCCATGACGCCTCTCCAGCCACTCCTCAAAGAGGGGACTTATCGCCACTATTGTAGCGTGCCCTGCACGGGGTTGCGACAGTCGCTCTCTCCATGCCACCATGAGATCGCACCGGAGGTCTGCCCGCCGAGCGGCAACTTGCCGCGGCAGTGGGTTTTCCCCCCGGTGTAGTGCCTCCGCGCGCCACTCAAACAGGCGCGCGAGGACTATCGCCTCCAGATCCCACGGTGGCAGTCCGGCAAGGAGGCTTGCTGCCTCGCCGGAGATCGTGCGGTAGCCCCGGACAAGCCGTATGGCCACCACCCTTTGGGGCGCGTTCAGATAGTGGGCGGCGCGCCGCCCTAAAGAACGCGCCCATACTGGGGCCCCGTAAAGGGCCATGGACCGCACGACTCCGGCATAGAGCCTACGGCAGGAGGCGTTTGGCCCCTTGAGATTGGGCAGGAGCCGCTTGAAAGCAGCCCCCGTCCGCTCGAGCTTGGGAGCCAAACGTCGGAAGTGTTCGACGAAGTTCCACCGGCTGTCGAGGACGATTCCCAGGTACTTCATCGTCGACCCGACGCCGATGCGAACCCCTCCTACCGTCAACTGGGATCCCGACGGTGGCGTGTTTCCGCGGCCATGAAAAACCATGGCCTCGGATTTGTGCAAGGCCACCTCGAGACCCAGTAGCCGGATCCTCTCCGCGACTATCGCAACCCCGCGTGTCACATTGTCGGCCGCCGCCTGGTGCGACCCCCCCTGAGCCAGGACGAGCGTGTCGTCAGCGTAACAAACTACACTGACGCCGCTGGGGAGGTCGGCGCGCAGCACCCAGTCGTAGCCGATGTCCCACAGGAGCGGCCCCAAGACCGATCCCTGTGGGACACCGCACGACATCTCTCGCCGGTTCCACTCTCCAGAGCGACCGGGGTATATGACGGCCCTGTCCGTCAGATATGCCCCGACCACACGACGAAGATAGGTCGGCATCCGGTGGTATTGGAGTGCCTCCCTGATGCAGCCCCAGGGCATGGTGTTAAACGCGTTAGCGATGTCGAGAGACACCGCCACGACAACCCCACCCCTGGACACTGCAGCCCCCGTCGTGAGGGCTCTCACGCGCATGATGGCGTCCACCGTCGAGCGCCCCTTGCGGAAACCATACTGGTGCTCCGCAAGATCCGGCCCCGTCCCCACAAGGTGCCCGACGAGGCGGTTTGCAATTACTCTTTCAAAGAGCTTGCCAACCTCGTCGAGCAGCACAATGGGCCGGAATGCGGACGGAGAGTCCGCAGGGCGCCCCGGCTTCTGAATGAGGACCAGCTTCCCCGTCTTCCAACGAAGTGGGAACTGGCCTCTCTCCAAGCATGCGCTTAGGAGCCCTAGTAGTCGGGGCCCGAGAGCCTCCAGGGCCAGGACCCAATTCAGTAACAGGCTTGAGAAATAATAAATACGCAGTCGATTTATTTAAAAAAATAGTTTTGGTTGGAAACAGTTGGAACGAAAACCGACGCCAAAGGCTGGACAGATTATAAACAAGACTGTGAATGTTGGTGACATTGTCGCTTACGCAACCTTAAGCCGTTAACAGATTGCTATTAAGTTGTACGCACTGTATGCGTTATTTTTTGGAACATGTAAACATACAGACGTGTGACTGTAATTCATCCATACGCCACTATTTGTGTTTATAACATCCTATGTAAAGGGCCACGTAAAGGGTTTATTTTAGTTAGGATATTTTTACAAATGAATATTTCCCAATAAAAATGTCTAAGGCTTACCCCATTACCCCATTTTAAAACTGAAAATGGGGTTTAAAAATATTTTGGAACACTAAGAGGAGATATATTTATTTATTCTCATGTTACTTACTTCCTTGTAGTTGTAGCATAAATATACCTACTCAATCAATTTCGAACTTCTTACAACCAATCAAAAACACGAGAAATATTGCGGTAATAATTTGTTATTCATTCAAAAATAGAACTGTTAACAATCAATAAGTGTTGCAAAATTTAAAAGAGGAATTAAAAGAATACTTACGTGCCAGTTTTGCATATCCACTATCGCAGCAAAATACAATGAAAAAAAAAAAAACACTACCGATTGCGGCTTGCGAACTCATTTTCGGCGTCCACAATGTCGAACAATTAAAGACTTACTCCAACTGTATCGTCGGCGGCTGGTATAACAGCTATATATCGACTAAACGCTAAGATTCCTACGAGACCTTCAACTGCCGACATTGTAAGCGGACGACCGGTCTGAGACGAACCTCTGCGGTCTATTATGGCAATTAAAACTTCATAGATGAGATAATTAGCAACTGGATATGACATGAAAAACAAATATAAGAATTTAACCTTATAGTTCGGTACGGACCCCTTCGGGGGCTCGACATTCAAACCTCCGCTGGCTCGGTACTGGCCCCGAAAGGGGTCGGACATTTAAGTCATATGACCTCCTCATTATTTTTGTAAATATTTTATTTTCTGGTTAATAAATAATATGGGTGTGCATTCATTAAGATAGTAGAATAAAAAACGCATATGTAAACGTCATTAGAAGTTCTTTAATTATTGAGGAAGTTTTTTAATTAAGTCTTATAAAATCCAAATGCGTAAATTACGATCATCGCCATTTTGATGGCAGTGTAGGTCGACGCTAAAAATCATAAAAAATAGGTTTTCGGACATTTAAACTCCACATTATTGGGCATGATTAACGTGTCCTTTTATTACGTGAAGAAATCATTCGTAATTGAACTTATATTAGTAGTGGTAATGATACATTTTGAAATCTAAAGTCGAAGTTTCGCGCCACTCGTGCTTGTTTACATTTTTTAATCCACATTATATCATATATTCACGAATAGATTCTATAACAGCTGACACAAATATCATTTCAAATATTATAAATAACATGACAATGCCCAGATCTTATCGTAATTTGCAATAATAGGACCAATAACACGGAATATTCATAACCACTACTAAATTCACTTTCGAAATTGACGTCCATTTCTTTTTTTTTTAATTTTGTGATGTGTAAATGCGATTATTTCAATCGATTATTTTCTTGTAAATCAATCAACTCGAATTATTAAATTAAGGAATATCAGAAATTGATAGATGAAAATAAAAATTAATTTTGTAATACGTGTAAAATACTATAAATATTGATTATAATATTTTTTACGCCACTAAAACCGATTCAAAAACAAACAGTACAAACTGATCTATGGCTAAATTCGCGCCAATTTTATTTTCAGATAAAAATTCAAAAAAGGAATGCGCTCGCTGTTCATATTAAAATGTTTATTTGCTATTTTTTATTAATAATTTAGTTTTGTACCTACTATTTGAATGTGAATTGCAAATAGAAATAAATAAGGTTGAATATAGAACGCGCCAATTATGATCTTGGTAAGCGCATTAAAAAAATCAGCTAAGATAAATAAAATTACATTTGTTCGACAAAATTGTTTGGTTGGATTGGTTATTTGAAAAGCGTATTCATTCTTTCCTAAAACATGGCTCGTAGGCCAAAGTGTTCTTGAGTGGAAGCCTTGGGGTAAAAATGGCCTATAGAGGAAGAGCACAATTGAGATGGAAACACGACACCAAGAAAACTCCTGGTTCAAAATGAGTCCATTTTGAACCTGGATTTTATTTGATGTCGTGTACCGGGGTTTTTTTTTGGGTGGGAAATCGTCAAATAACTTACCCCGCTCTGGGCAAAACGGGGGGGAGTGTCAGACTAGTACTGACTAAAACCCACCCATACTCCTTCTATTGCAAAACCCCGACACTTCCCCCCGCTTCGTCTAGAGCGGGGGAAGTGAGGCGCTCCTCAAACCAAGCCAGCCACCGCGGGAGACGCTACAGGCATCGGGCGTCGGGCGTCGGGTGTCTATATCAATATTTTAGGGCCCCGATGTGTGCGGAGTCGGAGTCCCTGTCCGTCTAAAACAAGGCTCTACTGCGGAGGCATGGCTTTCTAGGTGCGGTACGGTATGGTTGTGCCGGCTGGGGTGCCTGACTAGTTACCTACAGAATTAGCATGACCTCCTACAAAAATGGCCGCCATTTTCATTCTTTTACCGCGAAACCGTTTGACAGCAAAATGTACCTCAAATCTTGGCGCATAAGAAAATAATTATAGCATAACAAAAAAGCACGTGACAAAATGTTGTTGCCTTTCTTTTCTTATCGATATCATAGATATTTGAACAACTATAATATCAATAGTAGAATAATATGCAATCTCCATAGGTAAATTCCTCAATGGTCCCAAAACTTTTTTTTAAAGTTTACTCCATTTCGATTATCGATTAGGTTGAATGCAACTTTTTAATCGTAATGATGAAACTTAGATTTACGGTCAGCACTAAGAAATGTCATATTGCAACACAGTTTTTAGTATTTTTTGTCGAGATTTGTATCGTGTTTTATTTTGAATTTATATGTAAAATGGCAAAAATAAGAATGCAGATGAAATGTCACTGTTTTTATTTTGGATTTCCGATTTTATTATCAAAGGGTTGTCTTGTGTATGTGCATCATTTCTAGCGTTTTTAAAGTACCTAATTTTTGGAAGGGTGTGATAATATGTATTTTACACACATTTTACAATAGATTGACGCCGTTTTATCGACCTTATGAGATTTTTGGAAATATAAACCTCAAACTTATCATATGATACAGCACCGGTGACTTATTTTTAATAACAAAATTGAATGCTGTAAATTGATAAAAATTCTTGAATTTCATGACAATTCGCGTCACCCCACCGATTCAGCTGATGTGTCATGTGTCAAAATCCTGTCGTGCAGAGTGGTTAAAATACTTTGAAAAAAAACGCCTCTTTTTTGTATTATAAAACCGGTAGCATTTGCGTCAGTTAAAGCCATAATGATATAATAATTAGATAATTAATAGATTATAATTATTGTTGACAAAGAATAATTGATAATCGTTCTCCTGTCCTTATACCAATTTATTTGGGGTCAGCGCAACATGTCGTCTTTTTTTTTCAAACACGTCTCCGTCATCTCAGCAATCACCTCCTTTTTTCGTTAACACAGTCCATTCATCGATTTTCTGGTCATCCTCTACTCTTATAGCCAACCATAATCAAATAAAAAAAAATATGTCATAAATATTCAAAAACACTTTCTTTACCTTTTTTTCACTATGTTTTATAGATTTATTTGTTTGTCTTTTGTTGGAAATTGGTGAAGGAAAACATCGTGAGGAAACCGAGAATTTTAATGATTAAAATTGTTTACAAGTATAGTATTTAATGCTCGTGTCTTCTCTGTATGAGAAGAAAGAAGCCTTTGCCCACCAGTGGGACAGTTATAGGCTGCCATTATTTTATGTTAATTTTGTAATATCAACTTTTAAGGATCGTGGAAATATACACAGTTTTGTGGCACCGACAAGTTGATTATTGCCAATCTATTGGTATAAGAAAGATGACAGCTAACATGTGTCATGTGTTTTTGACACAATAATTAAGTCGAAAAGATTATGATGCTGAAAAAAAAGATCGACTTTTCTATTTTATTGAGGTAAAAAGCAGAAATATAATAGAACTGAATTAAAAAGCAATATGTGCTGATAATCAGCACTTTTTGAACGTCAAAGTTAACAAGGGTCAGTCCTCCAAAACCCACGTCCTTCGCTTCTTCAGAGAATAATTTTACAGTACTTTAGTAAAAAGAAACCATGCTACGTAACTTATTGGGTTATTTTGTATGTCTTTTTTTAACATACCATAAAAATGTCATCATAGAAAAACAAAACACTCAATCGCAACTTGCGATTCCATATTCAATTAAATTCCTTCTTGACAATTAAATTTTACCATTCACTAATCAACACGAACGCAGGTCAATGTCTATTTTAATTAACGCGGCTTTTTAGGACATGCTTCCGTCACCATGCATGATTGAGAGGTCATGATTCTAGTACCGTAGTATTTCTATCCAAATTGGTGAATAAAATTGCTAACACTCATTCACTTATCATTTGTTATCCTCTCTCACTTATTGTTCTCATGAATGGTTGTCTCGTCGGTCTTGCTGCTTAACACGAGGCTCGTTTCGATTCCCAGGTACGGCAAAGTATTATTAGGCTCCTCCTTCAGTTTTTTTTTCAATAGCAGGCTTAGAAAGCCGAAGGGTTTGATCAATAGCAAAAACTGTCAATTGCATGGGACTACAATTGGCTTAACGTGAGTGTGCTAAAGCTGTGCACCTCTGCCTAATTCCTGGGGAAACATAGACAAGATGTTATGCTTTATTACCATGAACGATTAGTCTGTAATAAGAATAAGAATAAGAATTTTTTTATTTGTATAGAATGTAGGTATTACAATAAGATGTTAACAAAATTTCAAGAGTCCTTGTACATTCTGCCTTTCGGCATACAAACATTTATGGGTAGACACCGGTACATACATAAAACATTGCAGCTTACCAGCGCAGAAAAATATGTTCCCATATACTATCACAAATCATCATTCAAAAAATCGGATATAGAATAGTAACATTTTTGTAACAATAAGTCGGTTAGTCGTTTTTTGAATATTCTAAATGGTTGTTCTTTAATAACTTTAGGTAACTTATTGTATACCTTTGGCGCCATGTGTGTGGCGCCAAAGGTATACAATAAGTTACCTAAAGTAAGTAAACGCTTTTTTTTAACAGTGTGGTGTTATAGGTACCTGTGTGCAATAGATTTTGATACTGAGATCTCATACAATTTGTCCTCTTTCGTGTCTCACATAACGATGGAAACAGATGCGGGTTGGTTTTTACAAAAATGGATATTTCTAGAATGTACAGACATGGGAAGGTTAGTAATTTATGTAATTTAAAAATAGGAACACAGCTGTCTGTAACCTGTAAGTTAAAAATCGACCGAACGCATCGTTTTTGGGCTTTGAAAATGTTTTCTCTTTCACTACTATTACCCCAGAATATGATGCCAAACCTCGACGTTGAAATAACGAAGCCATGGTAAGCAACAAGGACTGTATTGATTTTGACTTTTTTAGATAGGTTGTATAACATGTAGGCATAAGTACTCAGTTTTTTACAAATAAATTCAGCTTGAGGTTTCCATGTTAATTGATTGTCAATTAATATTCCTAAAAATTTAGCTACCGTTACATTTTCAATCTTATGATCATCATAATTGACGTTTAAGTCTATTGGATTAATTCGTTGGTAAAAATGCATGATATTAGTTTTTTGTATATTTATTTTAAAATTATTGTAATTAAGCCAATTAACTATAGATTTAAGAGTGTTGTTAATATCATTTTCATAGTTTTCTTTACTTGTGCATTTAACTAGTGCTGTGCTGTCGTCAGCAAACAATACGATTGGATGGTCTATTTGAAGTGGAAGGTCGTTGATATAAATTAAAAATAAAGGCGGACCGAGAACGCTTCCTTGAGGGACGCCATATTTGATGTTTCTATAAGAAGATCTGAATTTTATTTCGCGTTTTGTATGTAAAGAAATATTAGAAATTTCAGTATATTGCATGCGACCAGTAAGATAGGAATTAATTAAATTTAATGGATTTCCTCGAATCCCGTAAGCTTGAAGTTTGTTTATAAGTGTCTCATGATCTACGTAGTCAAAGGCCTTTGTCATATCCGTGAAAATGGCGCAAACTGGTGTTTTACTATCTACGTTCACCATTATAGTTTTTAATAAATCGAATATAGCCATATTGATGTTTTTATCTTTACGGAAACCTTTTTGTTCGTCACAAAGTAAGTTAAATTTTGTCAAAAAATTGTAAATTTGTTCATATATAATTTTTTCTATTACTTTAGAGAACACAGGAATAAGAGCAATGGGTCTGTAATTTGACATATTTTCTTTATTGTTTTTTTTATGAAGAGGTTTCACAATTACTGTTTTGAGACTCTTAGGAAATACTCCGGATGATACACTTGCATTAATAATGTGACTTAAAGGACCAGAAATCACATTAGAAACGAATTTTATGACTTTAGTGGAAATGCCGTCGTAACCAAAGCTCTTTTTATTTTTCAATGATTTTATTACCCTTGATACGTCTTGCGGTACAACTGGGGACATGAAAAACGAATTTGGATTATAATCTATTTCCTTTACACGATGAGACGCAGATTTTGGTGAATCCGAGACTTGATCAACGAAAAAATCATTAAATGATTCAGCTATATCTTTAGGGTTAGTTATTATGACATCGTGATTATTTATCTTTGAGATGGGTTCATTAATATTATTATTGTTGTTTATTATATGCCAGGCTGTCTTTGATTTATTTTTTGAGTTTAGAAGTAAGTGGTTATTTTGGGCTTTTTGAGTTAACTTGACGATTTTTTTAAATTTTCTGGAATAATTACGAAACTTTTGTTTATTCTCCTCTGTGGGTTTTATTCGTTGCTGCCACAGTAGAAAGCGCTGTCTTTTACTGCATATACGAATACCCCGTGATATCCATTTCATTGATTTCCCAAATTTAACAGTTGTATATTTTATGGGGAAGCACAGATTGTATAGTAAAAGAAATAAATCCAAGAACATATCATATGCTAAGTTTGGGTCCTCGCTATTATATACCTCTGAAAAAGTTAATGATAGCAGATGGTTTTTAAATTTGAGTAGATTTTCATTCGAAATATCTCGTGTACTTTTACGCCAAGATTGTATCTGAAATGATTTATTAACCTTGATCTTTAGAATTTGCGCTGTGTGATCAGACAATGCTAAGTCTATTACTTCCCATTTACATTTTTGTCTGTAATTGTGAGCAAAATTATCTAAACAAGTGTTACTGTTAAGCCTGGTGGGAACATTTATTTCTAATTTGAGGTTGTAGCTCAGGAGAAAGCATTCAAATTCCAATGTAAATCTGTTTCTCAACATTGTATTTATGTTGAAATCACCACACAATACTATTTTAGAGCCATTTTTAGTACATATAATTTTTAAAATACTGTCTAAATTTTCATAAAATTTGTTTAAGTTACACATTTTAGGAGGTCTATATATACAGAGAACGATGACATTTTGTTTAACAAGTTTTATAGCACAACACTCAATTGTACCTGTTACAGAGTATCTCATTATGTCTGGTAGTTCCTTGTATTCAAGCCCTTGTTTTATCAATATGCACGCTCCTCCGCGCTTTATGTTATTTCTAGAGTAACATGCTGCTAATTTATAATTTGGAATGAGTAACAGTTTCTCGTGTCCAGACATTATAAAATGCTCTGTTATAATAAACGAGAGAGGTGTAATAAACGAGAAAGATTCAAACAAACATCTTTAACGAGCCTACTTTATAAATTTCATTCTGCTCGCATTTCAACATTAGCCACATGTGTTCTTGACTTGTTGCATTTACATCAATAAAAAAATAAAAAATTAGGATGTAAGGAACCAATCTTTTCTTACACAATCTAAAGACTAAAATAGCAACATTTCAATATTTATTTCGACAGTTAAGAATTTATTTTGAAACCAGATTTAAAATTAGAATGGTGCCCCATTCCAATTTTAAACCTGGTGATCTCAAATAACAATTCAAAACATCATTTATAGGTATTTTGTTTGTTATGCTCGCCGTGGTCATCTACTATAATATTGTTTGTAGTCTTTATTTTTAATTTCCTGTATTATTACTAGAATAATAAAATTTAGATTACAGTCGATTAAATATCTGTATTTAGTACTGGTGTAAGAATAAATTTCCCAGTTAATGGTTATTAAATAGTTTTAGTTTATTTTAAGCCATACCTATTTGTCAGAATTAAACTAAATGTCAGATCAAATCTCGGTTATTAACACGTTTTTGTTTAGCTTTACCTGAAACTTACTACATCAGTATTTTTCTGAGTTTTTCAGAAAAACCGTCTCCTTTATGAGAACGCTGTATGGTTTCCATCAGAATATTTAAGGGGCTCTTAATTTATATGCCTGACCAAACTAACTCACTTTCAACAGACTCACGGATTCCTATCTACCTCTACATTCGATGGTCATCTCGTTTACCTAAATTATGGTAGACAAGTATGATGAATTATGGTCATTTAATCACAAAAATCTATATTATTAACTATCTATAATTATAATAAATCTGTAGAGAGGATGGAGGAGGAGATTACATGAAATATATTTCTAAAATAACTATCAGGGGGTGATTAGTGATCGATACTGATACTAAAAATGCAATCAGTAAAATTTTTGTCTGTCTGTATGTCTGTATGTTCTTTATAGAAACAAAAACTACTCGACGGATTTGAACGAAACTTGGTACAATTATTCTTTATACTCCTGGCCAGGTTATAATATACTTTTCATCACGCTACGATCAATAGGAGCAGAGCAGTGAAGGGGAATGTTGGGAAAACGGGAGAAGTTACTCCATTTTTTATGCTTCCGTCGCGTGTGTAGCCTTAATGGTAAAAGCTACACAGAAATCATGTATGACGGAAATGTTCTCCTTAAAATTATGTAAAAAATATCCTACGACAGTATATGTCTATCTTTAATGGTTGACTCACAATAACACGTGTAACTCCCGATAGCTAAGCAGTTCGGAGCTTTCTTATTATATTTGTCTACTCTTACGTTTATAACACTCTCACTCATCTCTTATTCAAAACAATTAACATTATTACCTATTCAATAAAAAAAAATCATATATATATCGGTAAAGAAACACCAAAGTTATAAATTAAATACGCTAATAAGCCGTCGTGCGTGAATACTGAATCATGCCATAAGGATTATTTTTGTGTGCGTTCGACGCGGCTACCGTAATTTTTTGGCTGTTGATGTAAATAAACGTTCAGAATTTTCGACCTTATTGATAGACAGTGCTTATTAGCGCGACTTTTAGTCTTTAAATAATTTATTTTAAGATTTCTTTTGTTGTTATTTTATAAAATAGGTATTAGTTATTTTGTTTTGTTTTTTTTTTTAAATATCCGTTCAAATTACAAATTGTTAATAGTTTACATTTTATTTCTTTTTAGGTGAAATAGTAGTAGGTAGGCATAGGTTTTTAAATACCGAGTTTTGGCTAATTTATGTTCAGTTTTTTTATTTATATTATTTAGGTAAAAGCGTAGGTACTATTATTAATTATAGTTACCTATAGGTATTATTTATTATAGTAGTTTCAGGATTTTATTTTTAAGTGAAGTAGGTATAGGTAGATAGTATTGGACAGGCGTTTTAGCATTATTTTCATTTCTTTTTTTGTTTCAAGTTGTACTTACCTACATATTTCTGGGTATACTTAGTTCTATTAGAATTATTTAGTTTTAGTACCTACATAGGTAATTTGGTAATTAACAGGTTCTTATAGATAATAATTATTATACTTAGGCATAATTAGACTTAGTTAAGGTTCCTACTAATTTAATTTTGGATTTAAGGATTTATTTAGGATCAGTTTTATTATTTAAGTAGGCACTTGGATTTTTTAAGTGTAAGGTAGCTATAGTTAGGACCTCTATCGTAACTTATTTTGTTAGGTAAATGAATGCCTTTCAATTATTTTCATTAATCCTTATTAATATCATAAAAGCGACACTGAGTTTGTTACGGCTTCATGCCTAAATGACTAAACTGATTTTGATGAATTATGGTATTGAGATAGTTGGTACCCTGGAGACGGACATAGACAATTTTATTTAAAGTGACAAATGCGGGAGGAAGAGGGAAGAAAAGGGGAGAGAAAGATTTAGACATTTTTTCAATCATAACGCGGGTTAAATTAGCGTTAGCCAAAAGTAACTATGCCACGCGGACGAAGTTGCGGGCGGAAGCTAGTATAAAATAAAGTCATGTTAGTTACGCTACTAGTTATAACACTACTATTTATAACTCAAGATCCGCTGAATCTATTTGGCTGTAAATTGGAGAAAATATAGCTTAGAACCAGGAGACGAATATAGGATTTTTCATTCAGTTACTTAGGATAGGTAGGGTAAAGTAGTAAAGTTGCATTGCAACGCATGCCGGGCACAGCTAGTTCAGAATAAAATTACAATTACAATGTTGCTGTAGTCTTACACGCTGCACGTTCTGCTGACGTGGTGCCCTGCACCACACGTGCGTCATTAACTTGCCATAATTACATTAATTACATTTCATGAGTGAGTGTGATTACTGCAATGCGGTGACCAACAGTAGGGAAAGAAATCGACAACGGTTTTACGTTTACGTTTTTTAGTGATCTTTTCTCTACGAACAGCAAGTGTGGGGCCAACTTGAACTGTAAGTGTAAGGGGCCAACATTTATGAAACCTTACAGATGCTTCTTGGTTAATTAATACTGCTATGACCGATTAATGCTTTAGTACATTAATAATAACAACCTGTTAGGTATATCTTCATGGTGCGTTGCGCTTGCCTAGGTTGATCCGTAGATAGCCCCTTTATAATAAAGGGGAATTTATAATAAAATGTTATAATTACATACCGAATATCCTCCTTGCCCCAAAAAAGACGTTAAGCTGTCAAAGACTGACTAACTGTCAAAGATCTACAAATGACAGTCGTTACAGGTATTCAGTAGCCCAGTAGTTGGTTTAATTGTCAGTAACTGGGTTGTGGAGGTCAGAATTATAGACAGTTTTTATCGACAAGGATATCATCAAATGACTCCTCCCGATCTAGGCGGAGAGAAAGGGAGTGACAGATTTATATTACTAACTAGAACCCATCTATGTTCCTTCTTTTACTCTTTGTGTTCCAGAACTGCGGTGTCTCTTCCGAACTAATCCGCAGCCCCGAATGTAATACCTAATCGAAAAAAAGCCTCCCCTTTCTCCCTTTATACTTCACTAGCTTTTGCCCGCGGCTTCGCTCGCGTTAAATTCGGTGTAACACAGTTCCCCTTGCGCCTTATGGATTTATAATAGCAACGCTAAGTTTTCCCTTTTTTACCTCTTTCTCCCTCACATCCCACTTTTTTTTTTTTAAATATAGCCTATGTCCGTCTCCTGGTTCCCAACTATCTCTGTACCAAAATTCATCAAAATCGGTTTAGCCATTAAAGCGTGAAGAGGTAACAAACAAACAAACAAATAAACAAACAAACAAACTCACTTTCGCTTTTATAATATTATATATATATATATATATATATATATATATATATATATATATATATATATATATATAATATATATAATATTATAAATATTATAAAATTATAAAATAAAATTATAAATAAGTAATAAGTAAGGAAGTAAGGATGTCTTGTGCGATCAGACAAGTTCAATCCTGAAACGAGATCACTTCCTTACACAACCTTCGCGGCGATGACGATTAAAACAAATGTAGTAATATAGTTAACAGTTGTAGAACTTAATTACGTGCTGAATATTTATTTCATGTAAAATCTTCGATGCGTGAATCAAGCCTGTACAATTTTGACTGGTTTTTTGATATTTTTCTGGCCGTGAATTCACTTCCGTTACATAATTGGATTAGTACCTATCTGCATGCCTTTGAGAAAAAAACATAATGCTGATATTTTTTGCTTCTATTGTTTTTATTAACGTTGTACACATACAGTATCTACTTATGGAATTATAGTAGACTTGAGTACAAGTATAACTAAACAGTAGTAGAGCCCAGGTTTTGTGGATTTGTTTGTAAAATATTGGTATTCAGCTGGGATACTTGGTCGCACTTTCCGATCGAGGCCGCAGTTAAAGATGAAAGTTGGGACAGGTGAACAAAGAACAGCCGTTACAGGTATTGGAATTTCTTTAATATAAGCAATGATTGTTGACATAACAGTCCCGCATGATGAGAACCCTGTGAAAGCCGAGAAAGATAAGCAAATCAAGCATATTGACTTAGCTCGCGAGGTTGTCGACTCAGCGATCATTGTGCCGATAGTCATATCTGCCAATGGCTTAATCGCCAAGAGCCTCGGCCAATACCTGAGGAGGCTCTCGTTAGGCAGCTGGATCAAGAACTTGATACAGAAAGCGGTACTCCTGGACACGGCTCGTATTTTTAGGATGTTCCTGTCTCTGGAGCCCTGACCGCAGCTTAGACCCCGTTTCCGATACCGGTGGGCTCCTATTTTTGTATTTTTATATGTTTTTTTTAATCTATCTATACATAATATTATAAAGCTGAAGAGTTTCTTTGTTTGTTTGTTTGTTTGAACGCGCTTATCTCAGCGACTACTGGTTGGAATTGTCCATTTCTTGAGGAAGGCTATAAGCTATATAACATCACGCTACGACCAACAGGTGCTGAGCAGCGTGGGTGAAACCGCGTGGAACAGCTAGTATTTAATAAATATGTAAAAATATAAATAATATGTTAAAAATTGAATAAACGTAGGTTTAGGTATTAAGGTCAGTTGGTGCTTCCAACTGATTCTAAGAGATACATTTCAAGCGGCTTTTATAACAATAATTCAGCACTTGCTAGAATAGAGAGGGTGGAATACTCACTCTGTTACACAGCTGCAGCCGGTACGGATACCGCGGCCCCGGAGCATAAAGGGCAATAGAGGGAACAGCAAACAACCCACCCAGGGTTTTGATTTCCCATCCGCAAAAAAGAACCAGACCCAAATAAAGATGGGAACAGTTTAGGCAAAGACTGTACTACAACTATTGGCTATACCCCACAAAAGTATCTTGTAAGTCTATTTAGAAATAGCTTATTACCGCTAAAATATAGGTAACCGATATTTGGTATCGAATAAGGTACTAACAGACCTCGAAACAAAAGAATGAAACTGAAAACAATTTAAGAAAAATATTTTCACAAACCGTGCGAATCCTAATCGACAAAAGCCGGCCAAGTGAATTTGTTGTTTGTTCACACAAGATTTCGAGGTTACACAAGCCTTCATTTAGTTCCGTATTTTCTTAAACAGTTTGAAAATTATTTGGAGTAAATAATAATTATATTTATATTTAAGACTGTGTAATCAAGCCCTTTTATTTTGACATGTCACGCAATAATGATAATAATAACGACCATCTGTCGTAGTTTTAACATCTGTTTTAGTGTTTGGATCAAGAGCCAAATCAGGCTCTTCAAAAAGACAGTATTCCTCGATACGGCCCGCATTGTGAGGAGGTTCCTGTTTCTGGGTACCGGTAGTTTGGACCCTGCTCCCAATACCGGCGGACAACTTAAGTATACAAATAAATATAGGTCATGATAAATAAAGGAAATAAAAATCACTAAAGTTAAACTCCAGAAACTAGTTCCCCAAAAAAAAAAAAAACTACTAGATCCATAGTGCCCATTTACAAATACGTCCACAAAACTGTGCAATAAAACCCTTCAACTAAATTATATTTTGACCGACTACTTTTTACTGACCGAACCCACCCACTTAAATTAGACCAGGCATAATATTAATTAGCAAAACTGGATATCTCATCGACATAGCTATACCCAGTACAAACCATTATAACAGGTTCTTTCTTCTTTTAATTCGTTGTACTTGGATATTCCAAGTACAACGAATCAAAAGAAGAAAGAACCAGCCTCTGGCATCTGCAGAAGTAACAATAGTCCCAGTGTTATGGTAGCAATATTGTCCACAACAGGAGTAGTAGGTCCAAAATAACTTGACCAGTCTCTTACTTCCCTGAGCACCCTCTAGCACCTACTTTCCCTCTAGCAGAGCCAACTGGTGCAGAAAGCATTGATGTAGGCTAGTGAGTTCCTACAATTTGACTCAGACAACCTGCACCAACATATCCAGCTAAACATGTGGTGTGTTAGTAGGTATATCCAACTAACACACCCCGTGTTAGTTGGATATACTCTCAAGCTGGCCAAACCGTGTTGTACCTATTTGTACCTCTTTAACTTATCTGTCTCTTGCTTATCCGGTTTTACAACTCTTATAACATGGATAAGATGATCTAGTTGGACTTAACGACATGGTTGGTGCTGTGCAAGTGTGTGATCGACTGCTGTGCTGCATGTCGCGGACCTATGATACAGGAGAAATTCCTAATATGGGGCAATATTTTTTGGTGTTGTTTAATAGCAAAAACTACGGTAAAATCAGTACTTATTCTAGTGTGGGAAAAGATAGCGCTAAAAATTTTGTATAGCTCTGTCTCTTTCCCTCTCTGGAATAAGTACTGCTTTTAAACGTCATGGTACCTGGATGAAAGGAGAAGACCTAAACACGCATGCGATGAGATGATTGGTTCGAGGCGGCGAACGTCAAGAGTATTTGAACAAATATGGGGTAGACCAAGCAGATGGATGTTAATAGCTAATCCTTCCTAATATTATAAAAATGAAAGTGAGTTTGTTTGTTTGTAACGTCTTCACGCCTAAATGGCCAAACTGGTTTTGATGAATTTTGGAACAGAGATAGTTGGGACCCTGGAGACGGACATAAAAAAAAGTGAGAAAAGGGGGATAAAGAGGTGTAAGAAAAGGGGAAAGAAAGAAATATTTTTTTCGATCATCAAGCGGGTTAAAGTTAGCGTTAGCCCAAAGTATCTATGCCACGTGGATGAAGTCGCGGGCGAAAGCTAGTAAAAAATAAACTTTTCTGAAAAGTTTATTTTTGATAACAGTTAGTTGTTTGAAAAGTTTATAATTATTTAATTTTGTTGTTTAATAATATGTTACAAGGTTGCACGTTGTTGTTACATAAATCTTCACATATTTGTTACAATGAAACTAATAACTATTGGTAATTCCTTGTTGTATGGTATTAAGAAAATTATTTAAACAAGTTCTATGAAAAATAAGACAGAAATTGTAGGAAAATTCCACAAAACAACACGTGTTAGTTCTAGTTGGTTGACATCGTGGTCTATTGCTGTAGAAACCAAATGTACTGTATATCGCTGAGTAACGACGTTGTGACGCAGAGTAGTGTCGTTATTCCATTAGCGTCTTTACTCGGTTTTGTGTGTTAGCACAAAGTCTAGATTTGTACTTAAGGTACGTCTCAGCCTAACAAAAAGGTTTTTGATAATTTAATCCTTTTTTTTTTGGCGTGGGAAATGTCCCGCGCTCTGGGCGGAGCGAGAGACGTTATGCATGTTCAGCATATTCCTTCTATTGCCCTATATGTTCCGGAGCCGCGGTATCTCTTTCGAACAATCCGCAACCCTGGTAAGCGGAGGCTCTGGCAAGCCCCTCTGCTTTGCTTATATCATAATTTAATCCCTTGGATTCAAAAGGTAATTTGAAGTTTGTATGACAGTTTTTTTTATTTGTAAAAGCGTAACTCTTATAGGAAGTTTTATATCGGGAACGAGTTTATCGAGTTGAAATTTAAATCATATAGTCAAGTCTGTGGTCCTGAAAACATCAACCCTCTAAGTTAACGACGGTTTTTTCTTGTAGATGGGAAATCCCATACTGGCAACTCTTCCATTCGCTGAAAGAGAATACACTAACTTAACAGCTAAGTTCATATTTTGTTTTTAAACACTCACTAGCTTTTGCCCGCGGTTTGCTCGCGTTAAATTCGGGGTAACACAGTTCACCTTTCCTGATTTGCAGGTCCCTGCTACCTGTAGTTTTTGCCCTGGCGCCTTATTTATTGTAATAGCAAAGCTAAGTTTTCCCTTTACTTCCCTCTTTGTCCCTCATGTCTGAATCTTTTTTTTAAAAAAAGATAGCCTATGTGCGTCTCCAAGGTCCCAACTATCTCTGTACGAAAATTCATCAGATTCAGTTGAGCCATTTACGCGTGAAGGCGTAACAAACAAACAAAGTCACTTTCATTTTTATAATATTAGTAAGGATTACCTGGACATTAAAAATACCTGGTGAACGCGTTAACGAAGCCAAGGAAGGAGTTTGCATGGATCGTATCAAGTTGCTCTATGGTTTCTGCTTCCCAAAAAAAAGGTCGTAGGTACTTTAGACAACCAATCTTTGAAAAGTACTCTTCAAGTATTTATTTGATAGATATTTTTTATAGCTGACAGGCGAACATGTTATTAAGATACTGGAATGGTCACTCGAGGACGATTTACAACAAAAAAAAACCAGTATCTAAATAAAAAGCACGTCATAGATAATTAAAATTACTGGTTTGGTCAGCTTTATAAGAATTAATGTTAGTTATAATAAAATGGCAATTATTTCTATTTTTAAATTTGCCTGGCTCGCTATTTATTATATTGCCCAGCTTATAGCGTCAACATCAAATCATCAAATGTAATGACTACAATTTGCTTTTATTTTTCTCATAGAAAGAATGAATTATAATTTAGTTATAGGCTGAAATGGAGCAAACAAAAGTATGCTTAGTTTATATTTTTAACGGATCATAAAATAACTTCCCATGCTGTGGACAGAGCATCGGGGAGGGGATGTTGGACTTTTACGGACTAAAATCCACCCATGTTCCTTCTTTTGCCCTTTATGTTTCGGGGCCGCGGTATCTCTTACGAACAACCGGGTCGCGCGGCAGGCGGTGGCCCTGGCAGGTCTCTTTACTTTGTTGACATCTCTTTAAAGCGCTCGTGGAACATTAACGCGCCATAGACGGACGGACGGTGAGCTACCCATTACTCACCGTCCACTGGCTTGTATCTGTGGTGGCCGGGAGTGGTCTCGCAGCGCCCGACGTCTGGAGCACCTCCCGCGGCGGCTGGGTTAGTTTGAGGTTCTCTCCCTAAAACGCCCGGCCTCTTCCGCGAGTATGACTGCTTCGCAGAAGGAAGTGACCGCTTCCCATTCTCTCTCGCTCCGGACCATGGACTGAACCAGAACTGGTCGCGAGAGATCGCCGCCGCCAATCGTCTCTACGAGGGCGAGGCGGTGCTTAGCCCAAAATCAGAGGCCTTGTATTCGAACTATTGAACTATGACTTGGCAGTCCGAGGGTCACCCCACAAGGCTAACACTGCTTAGCATTACAAAATATATAATCTTAGACAATTATACACCAACATAGACCACCACACACATGTATACTCAGTATAATCAAAATCCGTTTTCTTGCTTCTACAAGCCAGTAGCTCCTATAAATTAATTTGTAACACAATTAGTTATACATTCAGAACCTGTGCTCTACAATCAGCGCAGGAACTAAATGCAAAGCGTTTTAGGAACTAGACAGGGTACAAGGTACATATTGCTCTTGTTTGGAACATGGGACATTATTCATTTGGAATAAAGTTTTGTAGTTATAATATAAGTTTATGTTTCTGTAGGATGAGGTCACTGGTAGCTGGTTCCTGCCCGCTTTTTCACCTGAGTAAATTCCTCCTTTGCGAATAAAATATTTGTACCATGTTTGTTTTATGTCTTAAAAAATATTCCAACCCTATGAACATTGCAAAAAAAGAATGTGAATAAGCCGTGTAAATATTTATGAAATTTATGTGCGGCTCCAAAAATTTTTGAAGTAATTAAAAAAAGTAATTAAAACTTAAAACTGTCAAGGTCCGCGGTAGTATTTACGGATATCTTGGGCGGGGCATGAAAACTCAATTTATTTATGACGTCACTATTAGGACCATTTGAGTATTTTTAACTCGTAGCCAGGGACAGAAGCTACGATCGCCTGTTTTTAATAGGATAAAGAAATCAAGATCAATACAAATATTTCGTTTTCATAATAATATTTTGTTTCAGTTTATAAAAAATAATCAAGTAAGCTCTTCTTATTTATTAACACAAAATACGGTTATTACTGTACACACTAAAATACAGTTCATGAAAATAAGTTTAATAAAATTAATTAAAAAATATTTTACATTGAATTTTCACTTGGTACTTAATAAAACAAAGAGTAAATGTAAATTAAATATAAGATATAAAATTAAATATACAAAATGTGAAAAAAACCTATCCAATCCGTGAGGGTGTAATTGGGTAGTTGACACCATTAACCAATAATTAAAAAACACAATTTTTCTGAAAGAACACCTTATTTTAGACCTGACAACTCCATTCATTTAAAATAACTTTAAAATGCGATTTTTAGTTGCTTTTAAATCCATAAAATTAAATAGTTGCATCATTGACTTGACAACTTAGTGACGTCATCGGTTGCGAGTCTCATACAAAATCTATGGGGGAAGCGCGTTTTGACAGCAATTGATTGGTGGTGTCAACTACCCGAGATTAGATTCTATTTATTTAATACTTTTTGGACAACAAGCAAAACAAATTACCCGACAACAATTTAGTAACATGTTGATGTTGACATGGCAATACTAATTGTTGGGTAGTGAAGTCAAAGGCAAACATTTAACGCTCGATAATACCAACAAGGTGTTGTCGCGTTTTAAGTTTGTTAGAATTAAGGGGATGGTGGTAATTTGGAAAAAAAAATATGCATTTTTACGTTCTTCACGTACTTTAATGAATATTTTATATTTCTCATTTTTACTCGAGATCGGATAGGGTTTTATAACATATAACCTAATATGTTGATGATATTTCAGGGGGTTAAATAGCCTTTCACTGTACACTTATTTTAAAGAGGTGTCAATAATACTTCTGAATAATAACCTAAGGATGTTTAAAGTAAGATCATGTTTAAATAGACCGTACTTCTTCCGTTTAAAGCTTTATTTATTTTGTGCTTCATTCAATTATGTTCTATTAATACATTTAATTTAAATTAGCTTTGTGGTTGTGTTCCACAAATTATAGAGCAATTAATATCATGACCTTCGTATCCTGGTATTTGTTCTTCGCAGGAACTGATAGACGCTACTGAAGACATCAAACTGGTGTCGCAAATCTGGGCAGACACGTTTAGTTTGTCATTACGAAGAACAAAAGGCTTCCATTATTTATTATTAATCGTTGTAAAGTAGAGAGTGAATTAAAACACAAACAAATGATATATTAATAATAAATCGATCGAACCAAGCACGTTTTCATAGGTAAAACAGTTTTCAACCGACTTCCTTTTTATTATTTGGTTGGTAGTTTTGGGTACAATGTTTATTTACCAACAATACTAAATTAGAACACAAATCTAAAAGCTTTTTTTTTGTAGTTACTCTGAATATGTAAAAAAAATGTACACTATTTACAATAAAAATAATAATTATTTGAAAATTATAAAGTATTTAAATATATTTTTTATGCTAACGTGAAAAACGGAATTTTGGCTTGACTACCCTAAGGTAAGATTTTGGTATAAATACCATTTTAACGTAAAAGTAGGTTTTGAATATTCTTGAATAAGTACTTTTAAATGACAAACTATTTATATTTTTCTAGTACTAGCAAGTTTGTAGTAAGAAATAATGTTGAATTTTTCACGAATTCACTTTGGGATGGTACCTTATTCATTTAAGTCGAATATATATTTGATAATACTATTAATAAACGAACAATTACACCTTGAGCAATAATAAAGTTGCACAATGTTCAATTTCAGACATTTAAATCATTCACTCAAAACATGTACTCTTTTTTCTCTACAGTATTTTGCAAATCCGTTTTAAATAGAAGGTGCTTAATAACATTACTTAGTTGATTAATTGGTCTTGACATTCATAATTGGTCTTTTTTGTTGAAAATCAGTCAATCTTTTATTAATTACCTCTGTATATTTTCTTCAAATTTCTGTTTTCAAAGTAATTTTGAATTTGTTTTGAACGTTCTTCTGTTCTAATTGATTGCATGGCAATATACTGTCACACAAAAAAAGGTTCATATTGACTCAGCCAGGGATGTACTTGGAGATGCTCTACCGTTCTTCTTCTTCTTTTTTATTTTTAAATATCTTGAGATATTTAAAACCAAGTAATATGAATATAGAATAATACTTGCCAAGTAAAAACTACACATGCATTCAATGCCGTAAATCTGGTTCTCAAAGTTAAGAAGGACTGCATTAAATGCGGTCCCTTTCACGCTAGACATTTTTTATCGAGCATTAGACAAACGCTGGACAAATTAGGCAAAGTTGTTTCTGTACAAAATAGATTTAGTTAATTAAGTTTTTGTATCATAATTCATCTTATTCACCTTTGAACGGTACTTATCAATACTTAGGTATAGGCACATATAGCAGCTCATCGTACGGCACTGCATCGAAGAACTTCTTCGCCGTTGTCACGGTGACATTTAACGCGAAGTCCACAACTGGTTGTCCGAACTCCTCGGTGACTATTCGCCAATTTTCATTTAGGAACTGCAATACTGTATTACCTGAAAAAAAAACAGCACCCATGAGCATAATGAAGCGTTAGAAGAACCGAGGTTGCGGATTGTTCGAAAAAGATACCGCGTCCCCGGAACGTAAAGGGCAATAGAAGGTACATAGAGTGGGTTTTAGTCAGTACTAGTCTGACACTTCCGCTCCGCCTAGACCGGGGGAAGTTATTTGATGATTTCCCACCCGAAAAAAAAAGCGTTTGAAGAAGTTTTAAGTCTTTTAATTTTCATTATTTCATTTATAAAACACAACGACATTAAAACGAAAAATGACAATAATGACGAGGACAAAACTTGAGATGTACTTTTGCGTAGAATTTTAATTTTCGACAGTCTAAATGATAGTGTAAAAAGAAATGACAATAGCAGGAAATGTTCAGAGTTTCAGATTTTGATGCCGTTTATTTAAAACCACACTTCCTTGAGAAATGTTAAAATATATTAGTCAAGTCAAAGACTTCCATTTAAGTTTCACTAGCTGTGCAAAAAAACAGCTAATGGCGAAATAAAATACAGAACAGAGCTCCGAGACTCCACGTGGAAATGTAACTCAATTTGAATTAGGAGTACATTATTTCCTATTAAGGAATTAATAATGCTCGTGCCCGTTTTTATTAGGGCTACGCTTTGATGAATAAAACGGAACTCTCTCCTAAAATTTTAAATAAAAATTGTACTTCCGGCTTAATTTTTCAAGTTTTTTGAACCATAGAAACTTGTATTAAATTGGTTATAATGGCATGGTAAGCCATTGTAGCCATGTCGGCTTTACAAAATGATGCAGCATCTAGCAACTAAAAACTCCGGTGCACTGCATCAAGCTAAATATAAACCAAATGAGGAAGATAATATACAATTACGATGTTTAATAACGTGATTTAAAAAAGTATCCAGTATAAATAAAAGAAACAAATATCTATACTTACTCAATTCAGGATTGCCTTTGAAGAGATTATTGATCGTATAGACGATTCTCTCGCCGTAATCAAACGTAAACTTGTAGTTCTTAATCCCGAAGTGATCACGACCTTCGGCGTCCTTGAAGTACTTCGTGTTAATATTCAGCTTGATGATCGAATTCACTAGAACATTGATAAATTGATGGTTAATGTCAAATCAATATGAATAAACTTGTAGGTACTTGAATCAATGTAAGGGCACTTTTTGTTGAACGAGTTGTAAGAATATCCATCATAAAGCTATCAGTCTGTATATCAAACCAAGTTACATTTAACAAAAAATGGCAATATTTTTGATCATTTAGTTACAGGGTCATTGAAGGATAAATAGTAAGATTCAATAGAAGATGCACACTAAAACATGTGTTATTTGTGTACAGGGACATAAAAAAGACATCTGGGAATCGAAACACCACAACCTGCTACTAAACAGGAGAGACGAAAGGTAAAATTAAATAGTAGAAGTAGCAAAGATAAAAATGTGGTCAAAATGCTAATCTCTTTTTAGTCAGTCAAAGACTAAAAAGAGCAAAATGTTAAAGAATAACTTTGATGAGCCCTAAATTGACTACAAATTCAGTTTTTTTTCAAACATACAACTCCTACAGAAATTTAAGAATAAATTAGCTATTACTCCACAAAGCCACGTAAATACCGTTTGGCTTGAGGGCCAAGTATAACAATCAACCACACTTTAAATAATAAGGTTGCAAAGGTTAGCCTGGCTTTTAACAATAATAGGGTGTCAACATTTACAGCCTAACCCATCCCCAATACAATAAAATATGAATGCAATTCAAACTCAAAGTATTTGTTTTTAAAATACCAGTAGCAGGCACTATTTAAATATTAAATGTAGTCCAACCACAAGGCGTAGTAAACATCAAAGGGGCCTGCCAGAGGCGGCGGTGAATTTGGAGGAGTTAGGGATTACCGGGGGGCTCCGGCTACGTGTCACCGCGACGGGGGCCCGAATGCTGGAGATCCCCGGTGCCACCAGTGGCCCGTCCGCAGACGCTCTGACCGAAAAGCTCAGGGCGTCCCTTGATGCGGACGAGGCCCGAGTATCCAGACCCGTCAAGTGCGCAAGCCTGCGCATTTCGGGTCTGGACGACTCCGTCGCGGAGGAGGAGGTGGTGGCTGCCGTCGTCAGGACTGGTGGGTGCCCTACTGACCAGGTGAAGGCAGTGGGCACCGTACGTCCTGACCACGAGGGCATGCGAACCGTGACGGTTAGCTGCCCCGTGACGGCGGCCAAAAAGATTGTGGAGGGCCGAAGGCTCCTGGTGGGCTGGGTCTCCGCGCAGGTCAAACTGCTGGAGCTCAGACCTCTGAGGTGCTTCCGCTGTCACGTGGGTCACCACGTGGCAGTCAAGTGCTCGGAGGTGGACCGCAGCCGACTGTGCTTCCGCTGCGGTCAGCCCGGTCACAAGGCCGCGACTTGCGACGCCGCGCTGCACTGCGACGCATGTGCGACAGCGGCCAAGCCGGCCGATCACCGGGCGGGTGGCAAAGCCTGCGCACCACCACCAGCCAAAACCAGGGGCAGAGGTAGGTCTTCAACAACGACCACCACCACCAACGCCGCCGCCACAGCCGTCGCCGCTGGCGCCGCTGCTGCCGCCGCTATCACTGTCAGGCCATCAGAGGGGGCCCAGGAGGGGGCTATAATGGAGTGCCAATAACGGCCTCATTACGCCTCCTCCAGGCGAATATCAACCACTGCGCCTGCGCTCAGGATCTCCTGCTCCAGAGCATGGCGCAGTGGTCGATTCATATCGCCGTGGTCGCTGAGCCGTACTTTGTCCTCCCCAGGGACGACTGGGTTGAGGACCTGAGCGGCTCAGGGACCATTATTTCGTCGGCCGCCGCCGGTACCCCGTCCTTCGAGGGTGTCAGGAAGGGTCAGGGGTGCGTCGCAGCTCGGTTCGGGGATATAGTCGTAGTGGGTGTCTACTTCTCCCCGAGCCGAACTCTCGCCGAGTTCCACAACTCCCTCAGAGAGTTGACCGTCGTCGTCGGTACGCCAAGAACTTGGCTTGGGGTTCTCGCTGCACGGATGTGCGGGGAAGGATGGTGGAGGACTGGGCACTGGAGACAGGCCTGGTCGTCCTAAATCGGGGTTCTGTCCCCACGTGTGTGCGGATGCGGGGCGAATATGTGGTGGACATTTCGTTCGCTAGCCCCGCTCTGTCGCCGCATGTCGTCGACTGGCGCGTCATGGAGGAGGTGGAGACCTACTCCGATCACCGGTATATCCGGCTCGACGTCTCCACCCAGACCTCCAGCGCGCCGGTCCTACAGGCCCCGAGTGGTCCGCGTTGGGCGCTGAAACAGCTGGACCGGGAGCTCCTCCTGGAAGCCTCGATCGTGCAGGCCTGGGTGTCATCACCGGACAGGCCTGCCGACACTAACCACGAGGCGGACTGATTCCAGGAGGCCATGTCGGAGATCAGTGACGTGGCAATGCCCCGAGTCCGGCCTAGAAGCGCCCGGCGTCAGGTGTACTGGTGGTCGCGCGAGCTGACGGCACTGCGAGAGGCATGCGTCGCTTCGCGACACCGGTACGCCAGGCACCGCAGGCTCCGCATCAGAGCACCGGATGCGGCAGCCATTGAGGCGGAGCTATATGAGGGGTACAGAGCGGCGAAGACCGCCCTCCTAGAAGGTGTCTTGCGGGCCAAGGATCTGGCCCGCGAGGAGATGCTGGAGTCTCTGGACGGGGATCCGTGGGGGCGCCCATACAAGATGGTGCGGGATAAACTCCGCACCAGGGCCCCCCCGCTAACGCAGAGTCTCCGGCCCCAACTAGTTGAGGATGTGGTGAGCGCTCTGTTCCCTTCGCGAGAGGAGCATGCTCCTCCGCCCATGGCTCCGCCGCTTGCGGTGCCACAAGCGGACCACGAGGACAACGACGGCGACGATGTTCCGGAGGTGACTGGGGTAGATCTGAGAGCGGCGGTGGGCAGGCTGAAAGCCAAAAACACCGCCCCGGGACCCGATGGCTTGCATGGCAAAGCCTGGGTCCTGGCCCTGGAGGCTCTCGGGCCCCGACTACTAGGGCTCCTAAGCGCATGCTTGGAGAGAGGCCAGTTCCCACTTCGTTGGAAGACGGGGAAGCTGGTCCTCATACAGAAGCCGGGGCGCCCTGCGGACTCTCCGTCCGCATTCCGGCCCATTGTGCTGCTCGACGAGGTGGGCAAGCTCTTTGAAAAAGTAATTGCAAACCGCCTCGTCGGGCACCGTGTGGGGACGGGGCCGGATCTTGCGGATCACCAGTATGGTTTCCGCAAGGGGCGCTCGACGGTGGACGCCATCATGCGCGTGAGAGCCCTCACGACGGAGGCTGCAGTGTCCAGGGGTGGGGTTGTCGTAGCGGTGGCTCTCGACATCGCCAACGCGTTTAACACCATGCCCTGGGGCTGCATCAGGGAGGCACTCCAATACCACCGGATGCCGGCCGACCTATCTTCGTCGTGTGGTCGGGGTATATCTGACGGACAGGGCCGTCATATACCCCGGTCGCTCTGGAGAGTGGAACCGGCGAGAGATGTCGTGCGGTGTCCCACAGGGATCGGTCTTGGGGCCGCTCCTGTGGGACATCGGGTACGACTGGGTGCTGCGCGCCGACCTCCCCAGCGGCGTCAGTGTAGTTTGTTACGCTGACGACACGCTCGTCCTGGCTCAGGGGGGGGTCGCACCAGGAGGCGGCCGACAATGTGACACGCGGGGTTGCGATAGTCGCGGAGAGGATCCGGCTACTGGGTCTCGAGGTGGCCTTGCACAAATCCGAGGCCATGGTTTTTCATGGCCGCGGAAACACGCCACCGTCGGGATCTCAGTTGACGGTAGGAGGGGTTCGCATCGGCGTCGGGTCGACGATGAAGTACCTGGGAATCGTCCTCGACAGCCGGTGGAACTTCGTCGAACACTTCCGACGTTTGGCTCCCAAGCTCGAGCGGACGGGGGCTGCTTTCAAGCGGCTCCTGCCCAATCTGAAGGGGCCAAACGCCTCTTGCCGTAGGCTCTATGCCGGAGTCGTGCGGTCCATGGCCCTTTACGGGGCCCCGGTTTGGGCGCGTTCTTTAGGGCGGCGCGCCGCCCACTACCTGAACGCGCCCCAAAAGGTGGTGGCCATACGGCTTATCCGGGGCTACCGCACGATCTCCGGCGAGGCAGCAAGCCTCCTTGCCGGACTGCCACCGTGGGATCTGGAGGCGATAGTCCTCGCGCGCCTGTTTGAGTGGCGCGCGGAGGCACTACACCGGGGGGAAAACCCGCTGCCGCGGCAAGTTGCCGCTCGGCGGGCAGACCTCCGGTGCGATCTCATGGTGGCATGGAAAGAGCGACTGTCGCAACCCCGTGCAGGGCACGCCACAATAGGGGTGGTAAGTCCCCTCTTTGAGGAGTGGCTGGAGAGGCGTCATGGCGTCCTCACCTACCGCCTGACGCAGGTCCTCACCGGACACGGAAGTTTCGGGAGGTTCCTGCACATCATCGGGCGGGAGGAAGCGCCCGGGTGTCACCACTGTGACGATCGCCCGGAGGACACGGTGGAGCACACAGTGGCGATCTGCCCAGCGTGGGCGGAGCACCGCCGTGCCCTCGTAGAGGCGATCGGCGGCGGCGATCTCTCGCGTCCGGCCCTGGTTCAGGCCATGGTCTGGAGCGAGAGGGAATGGGAAGCGGTCACCACCTTCTGCGAAGCAGTAATGCCAGCAAAGGAGGTGGCTGGGCGTTTGAGGGAGAGAACATCTGCCCAACCCAGCCGCCGCGGGAGACGCCCATGGCGCCGGGCGCCGCGAGACGACTTCCGGCCACCGTAGATGCGGGCCTGTGGGCGGTGAGCAATGGGTAGTTCACCGTCCGCCCGTCGATTGACGACAGGCCGTGTCGACGGCGCGTTCGTGTTTCACGCGCGCCTCAAAGAGAGTCAGCAAAGCAGAGGGGCTTGCCAGAGCCTCCGCCTGCCGGGGTTGCGGGTTGTTCGAAAGAGATACCGCGGCCTCGGAACGTAAAGAGCAATCGAAGAAACATGGGTGGGTTTTAGTCAGTACAAGTCTGACATGCCCCCCCGCTCCACCCAGAGCGGGGGAAGTCATTGGATGATTTCCAACCGAAAAAAATAAATAAAAAAAAGGGGCCTACCAGGGTTGTTCGATAGAGGTACTGCGGCCCCGGAATACAAAGAGCAATGGATAGATTTTAGTCAGTAAAAGTCTGACAAAAAACTTCTTCAGAAATTATTTGATAATTTACCATCCGTAAAAAAGCATAAAAAATACTGTAGTTGGCATTTTCAAACTCCTTGGATAAAAATATTGTAAAAAATCCTTGGTTTAAACATGAATTGCTAAGAAATCACCAACAGGCATAAACGATAACGCAACAACTTTCAATATTTAATATTCGAACGAATGCACGATTTCTATTTCATCGCGAGTTGGTATTGTATCCGTTTAAAATACATGAAGGCATTTCAGTGATATTTGCAATTTATTTTCATGTAACGTTAGCTCTATGAATGTATTGCCTTTCTTAGAATTCATGCCACGATACAGAAATTCGTTTTAGGTAGTCGTGATCACGTGGGGTGTTCGGTTTATTTGTTTTGTTCTCTTTACCGCCTCCGCGTTAATTAGTTTGAACAAGAAATGCATGGTTCTCTGTTATTTCCTTTGATCTATTTGACAAATGTTACACGTGTCTCAAGATTTGAGAGCAAGGAGAGATTTGTTGGTAATTTTATGTTCGAGTGGGATTTTGTGGTGGCAAAAAGACACTGAAGAGGTGATTTCAAGACGCTATTTGTCTAGGTAGCGCTTTAATATAAAGCTCTTGATTGTTGAAATAAACTAATACAGTCTTCAAAACGATCAACAAAAAACCGACAAAGTGTGAATCGGGCTCGCCCACCGAGGGTTCCGTACAAACATGCGACATAAATGGCCATTCTTTTAGACTGCTGAACGGGACCAAAAACTTGAGTATATAGTTTTCATATTTGGATACCTCTACATGCTTCCGAATTAAAGCGTCCTGATGGACTGACGGACAACCAAGTGAGATAATAATAATTAAATAGATATTATGAAAAATTATTCAGACGTTTTTGATTAGTATAGTGAGTACAGATTCAGTCATGAAATTCAAGTACTTACCAATTTTTATCTTTGAGTCTCCTTCGCCATTAATGGGAAACAGCAGTAATCTTCCAACAGCTGTATATTTGCCCTTGATCGTAATGTTGCATCGCACGTCCAAATTGAATATATTCTTTTCCAGGATTGCTCTGAAAAGTAAAGCGTATGGTATTTTATTTTTCTTTTATTACACTATCTGGAAGTTTTTGTCTGGATAAAAACATGAAACAACTATATATAAAATATGAAAAAAAAATACATTAATGATTGCATTCTCAAGTACAACCAAAATTAAACTTGAAAAAACCCATTTTTTTGTAAAATCAATTTTATTCACACGATACAATTTCATAACCCAAAACTTTAAGCAACTTACTTCAGTATTCATCATTTATAAACAAAATGTTTCTCTAAGCCTTTTTATCCCACATCTCAGAACCCTTGGAGCCATATAACAATAGGAAAAACAATTTAGATATGTCATACCCTTTTACCCGACGACAACATAATAAGCTCCATACTTCGTCCCAGAAAAGCCTTATATTCGGATAAACGGTTCCTCGTCTATCCTTGAAAGTAGGTTGGGAAGTGCTAGTATCTTCTGGATCTAAATACAGGGACCATTTTTGAAGACTGCGGTATTTGAGGGTTGATTTTCAAAGGATTTCTGAGTCTTGAAGAGTTCTTTGAACCATGAAGGTTTGGTACTGTTACCCTAAGGCTGTTAAACCTTTGTTTTTGTCTGGACAAATCAAAAGGACGCAATATTCTTTGGAGCTGTGGACATTCTTCGATATATAGTATTTCTAAGTAGGTAGGATCTACTCTAGAAATAAGGTTACTGCTGAGATGACTATCAGTAGAGAAGTAAAGCAACCCACCTCGAAGAATTTGGATTTTTTCAATGATAAATTGTATAGATATATATATATACAAGCTGTGCACCGGCATGCATTGCTATGCAATTTTCTACCTTCCCTACCTTTTCTTTTCCTTGCTATAAACCTCACGGAGCCCGAGACCTTTCCAACGAATGCAAAACCGTGGGAATCGGTTCGTGCGTTCTGGAGTTATAGCGTCAGGAAGGAAAACCCGACTTGTTTTTGTATAGTAGATAGTTCGTTAAGTTTTCAGACAGAATTTTTAGTTTTGGCAACATCTTGGAGTGTGTCGTTCCTGTTTGCTGCTGGGTTTTTAACTTTCAGTGCTGCGTAAAGACATTAATAAATGTAAAAATAAATTTAAAGTGTAACCTTGTGTTAGCAAAAAGGAGCATCAGCTATGGCTTTTTTTTCTTCTCCCGGTCTGAGCGGAGTGGAAGAAAGTGTCAGACTTTTACTGACTGAAACCCATCCATATTACTTTTTTGCCCTTCGTGTTCTGGGGCCGCGATATATCTTTCTTATCCTTAACCCAGGATAAGTCATGGCTAAGTTCAGCTACAGTTTAATTGTTAATTTAGTGACACTGTCATATTATACTTTAGCAAGGTCGTTAAATTGAGCAGATAAAAACCCACCATATTTATTCATAAAACAATAATTTGTCACATCAACTCTATCCTTGAAAAGTCCTTTTGTTGTTTTGTAGTACTAAAACACAAAGGGTTTCGTCAACTCACAGTTTCGTGAGAATAAAACCGCATTGCTGTGGTGAGGCAAGGTTTCCTTAGTCGTAGTTAGGTAACCGCTACTTTTAAGTAGCATTTTAGATTGCGACGCGCGTTAAAATAAAATTAGTTTAATGGATGACTTGCGCTGTGATATAAAAAGAGAATAAATGCAAAAAGGAATAGATTGTTTTAAGATTTACGTTAAAATTGAGTTTTTCAAGGTCATCATTTGACCTAGTGGAAAGTGGTTTTCCAAGGTTTTGCTCTGATTTCTTTAAATTTTTGATGAAATAGATCACTATCCACTTTTATTACATATGTACATTACTATCTTACCTACTACTTTTAAATATGATATGAGGGGTAGGCAGAAAGATCAGAAAGCCACGTGGTACAATCTCTACGTACTTATTTTAAGAAGAGACGGTAGAAAATCGATCTTAAAAACATTGTTTATTAAGTTACCCCCCCCCCCCACAGCGGTTCCTGTTTATCGTTGAAAGATGAAACAGACGGAATGACGTTAAACATGCAGGACACGAAGTCAGCTTAAATTAATATTTAATTTTCTACAGGGTTCAGTCATTGCATTAAAATTCATGGTCAAAGTCCAGTTCAATATCTACTCAATACTGCAGAACTTAAAGACATTGTCGTTTGCTGGTTCATGCATGCGATACGATGAAAACCGAAGGCAAACTATAGTTAATACAGCTTAAGGTGGCAAGTTCTATGTACTAGTGTAATTCAAAGTTTTTTTTCAAAACTTTCCACTCCATAATCGGAAAGCATATTTATTCAATCTTTTTGCAAACATTTTTGTACGGTTTGTTTTATGAAGGCAAGATAGGTATATCAAAAGAAAATGCAACTCTAACAGTATGGCCATTTAAGTGTGCAGTTTAAGGTGGCGGTGCTTGTCATTAAAGTTTTTTATCGGAAAGTGCGCAGATAAGTTGGTTGAAGTATAACTTATTATTTGAATTTTTTGTGACAGTGATATAAGTTATAGTTTAAAAAAACCTACTGTCAAACTTGCCCTTTTATAGTATTTTGTTTGTTAGTGTTATTTTATTTAATTGTTTTTATGTATTTAGTTAACTACTCTTTAAAAACCTTTATATTTGGAAAGAATATAAAATAATAGACCATTTATTTTTGCTCTGTATTATTCAACCTGCACAGACAAGTTTGTTGAAGGTATGTTCTAACACTCATTTTTGATTTATTTTTTTGTAGGTCTCGGCGTATGTTCTAATTGAGAAGAGATTGACAATTTGAAACAGAGCAATTCATTTTTACCGTAATTTTTATTCACTAATAACATCCTGAACTGATATCATCATCATCGCTGCCAAAGTCGGTTCAACAGCAACGCGCTGCAGCTGCCATACTAGGCAGTGCGAAATTTCTGACTGAACTAGCATATTTTGTAATATTTTAAGTATATTTTTAAATAAAAAATGCAATTTATATTACGAACCATTTATTGACTATGTCCAATGTAAATAAATTATTGTGATTATGATTGTGAAGTTCATATTTTTACATTATTCTGGTTCTACATATCTCTACAAACGTATCAAAAAGTACGTGACCTAAAAGCCGTGGAATCCATGGCCTTCAAATATGTCTTCATGTAGACAAAAGCATCATCCCAGGAATTTCAAAGATAATCTTTGAGACCTTTGAGACCATTTGAAGCGGATATAATCGTTTCTTTGTTCGAATGTGATTCAGGGTACAGGCCAAGAGTTTGCAACAATTTTCTCTGAGTCCTTACGTAGAAAAGGATTTATGTACACGTTGTGAAGTTGAACTTGTGCAAAAAACCTTGGATTTGACATTTGACCCATCAAAATATATCTTTTAAAACAAACCCCAGATTAAAAAAATTCTCCTGTACTGTGGGTACGTTTACAACATTTAAACTCACATACACAAACAGCCAGACCCGAAACAACTATCTGTAGGTCATACAAATATTTGTTCCGTGCGGAGATCGAACCCTAAATAAAAAAAATTAAAATAAATTGTTTTGTTTTTTAAACGTTTCCCCACACTAGGAATTTCTCCTGTATCGTGGGTGCGTTTACAAAAATCTTCAAATGAAACTTAACTTGTTTCAGGAGAAAATTAAGTAAATATTCGTATTCGAGATCTACATAATATTTGCTTAATTTTAAAACGCTCGCTTTTGAAGTTCCAGAATAAAATTATAAACAAAGGGATAGTTCTCTCTGCGGTTTATACAATGAGCTCTATCCACTTTTATTTTATTTACTAAGGGGATAACAACCCTACGAAATATAAATAAGAACAATGTTGATGTCTAGATTGACAGCCCAAGTTTCAAACAGGTAAGTATTTTGTGGAATATAAAAAAAGATCCATAATAAAGCACTACTAAAACATTGTGGACAAAAAGTTTTTATAAAATATTTAAATTTATACTTAAAAAAAAAGATTAAAAAGTAGTAAAAGCAGTTTTTCATATATTTAAGGGTTGCACACCAGTTTGCACAACCCTCTTCAAAAATTTATATATTCAATGCTTAGTTAAGCTTACGAGCTCCCATCGTGGGGTTCGCTCGTACTGCGTTGTGAATTAGGACAAGACTGCGCTCCGACTGTACGCCAAAACCGGTATCGAAACCATAGCGCGATTCAGAAAGTGCACACTTTCCTAATAACGCCATCTATCGTGCCATGGGTCCAACTTTTCAATAACGTAACAGGTAATATGAAAATCTAATAATGCATGTCTATAGCTCCATAGTAATAAAACATACATAAAAGTAACTGTTTGTTTGTATATTGTTTTGTATTGTGTTATTTTTTCTCGATTGACCAATAGGATCGCTATTAAGTTTGGCAAAGATATAAATTTCAATCAGAAGAAGGATATAAGGCATTATATTTTCATACTATAACCTTGAGCATTTGTTCAGTCTTTGCCGCGCAGGAGTAACAGTAGTAAATAATGCCTATTTTTTGGAATAAAATCTTCATAAAATATTTTTAGGGGTTTTGGAAAAAAAAATTGTACCAAACTATTCATTATAAAATGGTGTATCTGTTGCAGTCAAAACTCTTAACTAGTCAAAAGTACCTACTACTGACTAGCAAAAACAGTCAAAAGTGCTTTTGAATAAAAATTATTGGTTTTTAGTACTTTTGACTGCAAATTTGCGGTTAAAAGTACTATTAACTGACGCTCTTCGTCAAAAGTAGTTTTAACTGCAATGAAGCATCAGTCAAAAGCATTATTAACTAACACTAGGTTAGGTTAGGCTAAAACTGTGACCACCTACGCCAGAAACGACCTGCATTTATAGAAAAAAGAGATTGTTTTTAGTTGGTTACCCGGAACTGAACTATTTAGATTAGGAGGCATTACAATCTTTTTAAGAGTTTTGACTGATACAACCAGACAAAACCACTTTTGACGGAATCACTTAATCAAAAGTACTTTTTACCAGCTCCATTGGGAAAAAACTACTTTCAACAGTTATTTTAGTCAAAAGTACTATTGACTAAAGCATACGATCAAAAGTACTTTTGACTGATTTTGCTAGTCAATAGTACTTTTGACTGGTTAAGAGTTTTGACTGCAACATATCCATTAGTGTCATTGGCGAAATTAAACAATGTTTACTTTACGAGGAGATGCATATTATTGATCATTATTTCTCATTTCTGGGGTTTTTTTGTATGGAGATTTACTAAATAATTACTTTATAAAAATAAAAAATAAATAAACAATAATGGAATCTAGATTATAAAGGAATTTAATGTATTTTTTACACGACTGCCCCAAAAAAGGTGTGTTATGTTTTTAGGGTTCATGTATGTTTGTATGTATGTGAGTTTCTTTATTCCATCATAACTTATAATTTAGTTAATTAGTTCGTTTTAAATGACAAGTAGAAAGCTCCAAAAACTGCAGAAAAACGGCTTGTGCGACATTTTGGTCGTGGAGGCGCCTTAAATCCATATTCCTTAACTGTTTGATTACTGACAACTGTCATACATGCTCACAAATACGAGGGCACGTGACCAACTTGTAGTAGTTAACATAGCATTTGTGTATACTTTAAGCAGGAATTGTTAACTACTGTCATAATAATCTGCCTATTTGCCAATCAATTTTTTTGACGGCACGGTTGACGCAGTGGGTGAGCGATCGACTGCCGCGTTGCGTGTCGCGGGTTCGATTTGGACGGAACAAATATTTGTATGACCTATAGTAGATTGTTGCGGGTTTGGCTATTAGTGTAAGTAACTTTAAATGTTACGATACAGGAGAAATTTCTAGTATTGGGCAATGTTTAAACAAATAAAAAAACTAGCTACGTTGGTATCTACTCAGCTGTTGTCTAATGTTAGCAAACTATTACATAAATGGTTATTAATAATCTATTACAAATAACATGTAGGTTGAGGTCTTTGGTATACAGCCTTATTTACCTCTCACAAGCGTGGGATAACAAGTAAGTAGTCAACGAGAATTCTAAATTCTGTTTCTAGAAACACGTTTACGAAAAACGCTAAACTGAATTTTGAAACGCACCATCTGGCAACACAGAAATAAAAATAAAACCCAATTTTCACACGATAATAAATAAAACGATATGGGTTTACAGCCTGCTGTGTTTCAGAGTTGTTTTTTTATGTTTTTGTCACTATTCATTTTGGAAATCCTTAACAGTGATAGTTTAGTAACACTTGGTAAAAGGTTTTTATTCCCATGTGGGCCCTCGAAAGATCAAAATCTTTAGTTGGCATTCTACTACCACTCCCACTAAAGTTTTTATTTTAGATTTTTCTACAATCATTGGAACCTATTTCTACCAGTCCTTGAACTGGTATATATATAATTAATTTTTTTCTATAATGACAACATGTTATTTATCGTATTCTTCTCAACTTATTCTTTCATTTGATACCTCTTCTTTCATTTAAATAACTAGGTCGCCATCTTTTTGACTCCGCCATATTGAATTTCAACTTCTGATTTGTTTTACATACTTACTGGTTAAGCTAATAAAAATCGTGTTAATGTCTAATATAAATTTTCAACTTACTCAACATTCAAGACTTGACATTTTCTCAGACCCGTCGCCTTTCCATCATAAAACGTCACCTTGATGCCAGGCAGCTGTATGGGCAGTTCATCAATAACGAACGGATCTAGTGGTGGTACCCCTAGTTCTGGTAGACCCTTGGAGAACTGTGGTATCGCATCCTGGGTTGCTTTTATTAGGCAAGCCGGTTCTGTGTTGTTGCAGGGGTGGATGAAGTCCGCTGTGGATGGATAGGAAATAAAATTAAAGATTGTCTATAATAAAATTGACAGCTTGGTTGGCGCAGTGGCTGAGCGATTGACTGTTGCTCTGCGTGTCGCGGGTTCGATTCCCGCACGGAACAAATATTTGAATGACCTACAGATAGTTGTTTCGTATCTGGATGTTTGTGAGTTTAAATGTTTGTAAACGCACCCACGATACAAGAGAAATTCTTAGTTAAAAAAATTAGAGAGGGAGGAAAGTTTAAGTATGAACGTGGATAACTATCCACATTTATACTTAAACTTTCATAGGAGTGGAGGAAGGCCAAAATAAGGATGAGCTGTGTAAAGGATGATATGGCGAAAGACGAGACCTTGAAGCGTTACTTAACCTTGAAGATCGATTCATGCTGCTGCTATTATTTAGGCAGAAGTCATCATTCTTCTGTCCATATCCCAATCTATAAGGAGACTGCCCAGCATGTGTTTTTCTTTCATACTTCTTTATAACTTATCATCTCCACACCTCCTGTCGAGCCATTTTATTATTCACAATAGTTCATCCATCGTTTCTTTGTTCGTACTTTGGTGAAATTAAAAGGTTTGTAGAGGAGCTGGCTGACTAAACGGAGGTAGAGCCATCATGCTTTTTGCTTTGCAGAGCTGCCAGGGCTACCGCCCAGACGCCCCGGGCATCGGGCGCCACGAGACGACTCCCGGTCACCGTAGATGCGGGCCCGTGGACGGTGCGCAATGGGTAGCTCACCGTCCGTGCGTCTATCCGACAGGCCGGTGTCGACGGCGCGTTAGTGTTCCACGTGCGCCTCAAACAGATGTCAGCAAAGCAGAGGGGTCTGCCAAGGCCACCGCCTGTCGGGGTTGGAGATTGTTCGAAAGAGATACCGCGGCCTCGGAAAGTAAAGGGCAATAGAAGGAACATGGGTGAGTTTTTGTTAGAACAAGTCTGATACTCACCCTCGATCCGCCTTGAGCGGGGGAAGATATGTGAAGATTTTACATCCGCAAAAAAAAGGCATCATCTGACCGATCACTGGGCATCTGACCTCCTTTATTTAGTGTGTAACTTCAAACTTTTATGATTTACTAGCTGTGCCCCGGCATGCGTTGCTATGCAATTTTCTACCTTTCTACCTACCCTACCTTTTCCTTGCTATAAACCTCACGGAGCCCGAGACCTTTGCAACGAATGCAAAACCGTGGAAACCGGTTCGTGCATTCTGGAGTTATAGCGTCAGGAAGGAAAACCCGACTTATTTTTATATAGTAGATAGATAACCATTTTTTGTTTTTTTATTTTACGGTTGGGCGAACCTGGGGGAAGTATCAGACTCTTACTGTCTAAAATCCCACACTTTCAATTGCCTTTAATGTTCCGGAGCCGCGGTAGCTCTTTCGAACAACCCTCAACCTTAGACTCATGACGCCTTGACAATAACGTTAGAAACAACCTCCTAAATGATTTCAGACTCTAAATCTCACACTACGTTTTAGTTGTATTACTTATTGATACAGAAGAACAGAAATCAACTGCGCTTATTATGCTCGACTCGATGGTAACGCCTATTTGCAAGCATCGGCTGTATGACAACCATGACCTATCTGTTGCATTCCAGAGATGAAAGTGATATAACCCATACAATGCAACCTGATTGCCCGGTTACGCAGACAATAACCTCTTAGGTTGAATTGCAAGATGACATTCTAAAAAAAACAATGCAACCTGAGGCAATAAATTATTTGATCAAGAAATTTTCTAACGAAAATCAGCGAAGATTTATTGAAAAGGTTAGCGCGTAAAACATTACAATATTTAGTAATAGTTCTTCGACTAAAGAGTGAAGGCACTGATTCAGAATAGTTAAGCAACACTATACTGCAGTCATTTCGCGATAGGCTCACGCGATGCATTAAGGGGATGGTGTGCATTTTTGATTAGTTTGTTTTTTGTCTACATAATGCTAAACAGGCAAATTATATGGTATTTCAATAGTTGCAATGATCAGTCATTTGTAATTGTATAAGAGGTTTCTCACTCGGTTAGTAATATGTGGTCATCTACAGGTCAACCTTGGCAAGCACGGTTTAACCTAAAGATCGACCAGAGCAGCTGTTATTATTTACTTCTGTTCTTATATAGCACAAAATTTGATAATAGCATCATTACTTTTTTTGTTTACATATTTTACTTTATTTTATTTTACACATTGTTGTATTAGAATTTTAGAGATTAAATACGTTGCACTTACAGCAATGACACTTACGTAATAAAGGATATCCTTTACAATTACAAAATCCCACGCAGAAAAGCGTTACTATTTATTCCTTCCAAATAACCCTCCAAAGAACATTGCGTAAAAAGATTCATTTTGAGATCAAACAAAAGGTGTTACGCAGTAAAGCCTTGGAGACACATACTTCACACGTAAATTAAAAAAAAGCATCTATTTAAGATGTGTTACTGTCATTATCCGTAGCTGCCTTTGTTCGTGTGAGATAATTATGTTACAGCCTGTTGGTACCCTTATTGTTTAAAGTAAATATATCTCAAAGAAGGTGTCAATTTCATTCAAAGAATAATAATAAAAGAATAAATTTGTAATAAATCTTTTTTTGAAAACGGATCTAACACCGCCACCGTTTTTGAAAATATTTAACGAAATAATTCCAAATTATCACAAGAAATATTCACTTATGTCAAGAAGTGGAAATAATGTTTTTCTATTCATCCGCCATTCTTTTATGATTAATTTCGTAACGGGATCTTCTTTTCATCGAGCTTTATAGTTTCCGCACTCTTTTGTTTGTCATTAGGTTGATTTCTGGCTTATAGGAATTGTATTCTTCTCGGCCGCCAGTCATTATCCAAAACAGAACCCCCATCATCAAAATATCCTTGTAATTTTAACTAATGAATATCTTGATACCCTCATGATTCTCCTGTTCTTATTTCAATGTATTTGGAGTAGGTGAAACAGAACTTCTTCTGGTATACATATTTCTCTATTACTATTACAGCTACTTCATATCTATAACATATACAGTACTTTCACAAGTTATTATGTCTTGTGACCGGGACTGTCGCTTCAACATTTTGTTTTTTTGACTTTCAAAAGTGCCTGTAATGGTCAATTTGAAATAGGTAAATGGTTTTGGGTTTGAGTTTGAGTTTACTCGTCATTTCGTCAAAGACGACTTTTCTAGCCATATAATCCTTCATTCAGTTGAATCATCGTTTCTTTGGTCTACTCAATACTTTTGTAGCCAAAATATAAAATAAAATTTTCGTATGAAAATTTAAAAGAATACTCGAAAGTAAATAAAATAATTAAAAACAAGCATCCCCTTAATATCTCGGTACCCATTGATTACAAACGTGCAATGTACGGAAACACGTACATTACTGGCATATCCTACATAATCTGCATATTTCATCACACAACGTAGGCACCTTTATGGACATGCCTTAATACCGGAGACATTTTATGACCGAACTTGACCTGGTTCGTGCAAATTGTTTAACTTCGTTGTTCATATTTTTGGTCCCTTTGACATGTCGGCTTTGTTTGACAGTTCATAAGCGTATAGGGGTTTTATTGAGCATTGTTAACATTTGTTCCCAGTACTTTAATTGCGTGTTTCAATGTTTTTGGGGTTCCGTACCACCAAATTAAAGAACGGAACCCGTATTGGATGACGTTGTTGTCCGTCTGTCTGTCTAGGCCCTTTATCTCGGGAACGCGTGGATATTAAAACCAAATGCTCAACCTGTGGTGCTTTTGTGCCGTGAAACAATCAAGCCTCTAAACAATCAGCGTGAAATAATCAAGTCTACGCAGTCAAAAGATATGGTTTATGACGCAAGTTTGTACGGAATCCTCGCGATTCTGACTCGATCTTGTCCGGTTTTGTATTTATGTGCGTTGCCTAATTAGGACATTCTTGAAGACCTTTTTGGAACCATTTTATAAAGCGGTGTTCTAGAGAGCTAAATTGATGTCTAAAAACAGCTGATAATAAAAAAACCTTGTGAAAAAAAAACTGATAAGATTGTTACTTATTTTACAAAAAAAAATTAACATGGCGATGTATTTCATTCTGATCTAAGATTTAAAATTACTTAATAATATTTTATTGATATTCCTACTAATATTATAGACGCGAAAGTTTGTGAAGATGTATGGATAGATGTTTGTTATTCTTTCAGGTTAAAATTACTGAACGGTTTTGATGAGATTTAGCACGCATATCGTATATATCCTATATTAAAACAAAAGTACTATTCTTTTTATCCCGGGATAAAAGGAATAGTACATTTTGTACTACTATCCCGTGGGATAAATACCAAATAGAATGCGGATGAAACCGCGGGCATGACCTGGTGATAAATTAGAGGCAGCTTGAAATATTGGAAATTTTGTTATATGAGAGGATTACACATTCAAATGAACACTTGACCAAAAGATCATTTAACAAGAATTGTTATCTCACTAGCTAGCGCCCGCGGCTTCGCTTGCGTGTAGATCCAAAAAAAATTAGCCTATGTATGTATAACCTACCTCTGTTCTAAATTTCATCAAGATCCGTTCAGCTGTTTTGACGTGAAAGAGTAACAAACATTCATACATCCATCGTCACAAATATTCGCATTTAAAATATTAGTAGGATTATAATATTAGTAGGATACTAGCAAGTAGGACTAGTAGGATGGGTTTGATTCCCAGTTCGGACAATGTGTTATTAGGTCAAGTAGGTGTATTATTAGGTAAACTTCTGTGAAATGCTTCCAGGTTAACAATAATAGTAATGTTAGTTTAATATCTTAAAATATAAAATGCTCGTGTCACAATGTTCGTCCCCATAGTCCTCCGAAATGGCTCTACCGATTTTTATGTTTTTTTTTTATTTGCATGTTCAGTAAGTCTGAGAATCGGCTACTATCTATTTTTCATACCCCTAAGTGAGCAGCGGGTGAAGCGCTGGGCACAGCTAGTCCTTACTTTTATATATATACATAATCCTTACTTTTATAAAAGCGAAAGTGAGTTTGTTTGTTTGTTTGTTACTGAAGAGGTAACAAACAAACAAACAAACTCACTTTCGCTTTAATGGCTAAACCGATTTTGATGAATTTTGGTACATAGATAGTTGGGAGCCAGGAGACGGACATAGGCAAATTTTTATTTATAAAAGTGGGATGTGAGGGAGAAAGAGGGAAGAAAAGGGAAATCTTAGCGTTGCTATTACAAATCAATAAGGCGCAAGGGGAACTGTGTTACCCCAAATTTAACGCGGGCGAAGCCGCGGGCGAAAGCTAGTAATCTATAAATCTATCTGCCCTAGCATTGGCCTTTGATGAATGACGCGTGCGTAAGGACCCTCTTGCGTGCAGATATCCACTTATCTCTCTACTATTAGGTATTATTTACTCTTCAAAACAATCTTGATACAAGCATCAAAATTATATAATGTTGAAAAGGTACCTTGATGCTTATCAGTGTAAATTACAGTTATAACCTTCATGCAATGAAAATAAAAACGTTTTAAACATGCAACTAGACAAATATTATGGAAATATCTCATAGCAGGTTTGGGGAAATTGGCTTTAGTGAATTACGGCGCCCGCGAAAAATAAGTACCCTATGTGTTATTCCAGACTATAATCTACCTCTACGACAAATTTCATCAAGATCCGTTAAGCCGTTAAGAGTAACAAACATATACCATATATCCATGTTTCCCCACAAACATTCGCATTTATAATATTAACTTAGGATATAAAGTTGGAGTAGGAAGTAGGAAGGATCTAAAATATTGGTATTCAACTGCATGTGATAAGACTGGAAGCCGATTCCAACATAGTTAGGAATAGACTAGATGACGATGAGATGTAACAGGATCTAAACTACATATAATAATGGACTCCGTATATGTTTTTTTAGTCTTCATTTTTATTATTGTAATTTACAAAATATCTCTATCGTTACCCAAATATGGGCAATTATTAATTTTGTTAAGATTTTATCACTGCTTACTTCCCCCTCTGGGTGAAACAAGGGGGATTACTGACTAAAACCCTCCCATGGTCCTTCTTTTGCTCTTTGTGTTCCGAGGCCGCGGTATCTCTTTCGAACAACCCGCAACTTTTACTGCTGCTTTGTAAAGTCCATATATTATCTTGTTACAATATATTTTCACTTTAGTAAAATTATTCTTCAAGTTTTAACAACTCTTCAAGTGCAGATGACCAAGTACTTTCAATACTAAACTATCCAGTTTGTCGTGCAATGAAGCCAATGTTACAGAAACTAGAAATACAAGGGATCCAGTTCTGTGACACAATCATAACCGGTTACTGCACCTTGGAGGTAAAATGGGAGAATGGCACGTGGTGCAGTACTACGCCGGCACCATGTATTAACTGCATGGGTTTTAAATGAACTGCTTGTTGTACTTCACTTACGTGTTTAGTAGGGTACGCTCTTCCGGATTGCTTTAATACCTGTGTTAGATACCAACCGATTTGATAGGCATTAATTACAGACTTGAAAGGTAAGAAGGTGCATTTCAATTTGATTTATTTAAACGCGCTTTTTTTTCGGATGGGAAATCATCAAATAACTTCTCTCGGAACGAGAGGGAGTGTCAGACCTTCACTTCCTAAAATCCATCCATGTTCTTTCTTATGCCCTTAGTGTGGCTACAGTATCTCTTTCAAATAAGTGGCAACCCCAGCAGTGGCAGTGGTATATGCAGAAACCTCCTGAACCTGTTCCGGTAGGTGAGAACCACTACTAATCGCCACTATTGTGAAGTGCCCTGTTCGGGCATTTGATCGGGCTTGATGATTGAAACACCACAGTTATCTACATCTTAAATCTTAGTCTTAATTCGTTCACAAAACTTTGAGACCTTTCGCATCTATGTTCAGGTTGGCTTTCAGTTTAATCAGATTCGTCTGAATGCCAGTATTTTATATGGAGCTACTACCTGTTTGACCTCCACAATCTCGTTAGTTTTTTTTTTTCCTCTCAAATCTGTAGGATTCGGTCTAGCCTAACCTAAAACATCTGAATATATTTTACATGGAACGACTGCCTATCTGACTTCGACAACCCAGTTAGTAATTTTTGAAACGAGACGCCTTGGTAAGAATGGTCGTCTGACTTTTGGGCCACAGACTACTTTTATTTATTGATAAAGATTAACAAATAACTGAGCATTCGAGGCAAGGAGGAACCTTGAAGATATACCCATGCGGTTGTTACTATTAAGCCACAAGTAAAGAAAGATCACTAGTAACTAAATCGAGGCCAAAAACAAAAAAAAAAACGATTTCATTGCTTATGTTGTTGTCAAGTTCCTATCCAAAAAGTATGCACTGCACACGCAAGTTGATTTGCTATTGATGTTTTTTTTTGCAATAATTATAACAAGCTACTAATACCTAGTCAGTCTTGACCTCATAGATTTCCATTGGTTCATCAAACACTACTTAGTTTGTGTAGTCAAGTGAAAATATGCAAATTACTCAAGGTCACATTAAAAACCCGCGTTGTTATACTAGACTGCCTGCAATGACACTCATTTCATAACTGTGTAATGTGTTGATAAAAAATATTGCGCAAAAATATATTCGAATGGATGATTGAAGCTACTATGTTATAAAATATCCACCTATTTATTTGTTTCTTTCTTTTTTTTTAAATTGTCCCACACTAGGAATTTACAAAGTGTATATGAGTATAAACGTTTACAAACATTTTTACTCATATACACAACCAGTCAGATCCGAAACAACTACCTGTAGGTCAAACTACTTTTTTGCGTGCGGCGTTCGAACCCGCGACACGCAGCGCAGCAGTCGATCGCTCAACCACTGCGCCAACCGTGCCGTCCTATAACTTGAACTTAAAAACCTGGAATTCAAAGTTGCTAATAAGGGTGTCCCCAATTGAAGTGATGTTGATGATCATCGCCCGCTCTTATTCCAATTTATTTGAGGTGGACAGCATTTCTTCTTCTCGTATACTTTTTTTTACTCTGTATTACTTTAAGATATGTTTCGAAATTGTACCAATAAATATTGATCTGGCGGCGGATACCAATGATAAATAATATTTATTTTGCAAGTAGGTTTTCACAAACGCTTTTACACGTCTTTTTTTTTAAACTAGATGAGGCCGGTGTTTTGTATCCGACTACTCTGAGAAGAAACAGCCGAAACAAACTCAGAGGTAATAGTCTCTTTTAAGGTCGAAGGTAAATGTCAGTTGAGTTGGAGTAATGTATTCAGAGCCGCATTCGCAATTTGTCTTTACCAGTTAGAGTGACCCTTTTATCTGCACATACAAGCTGTCATTCTTCATCCTCGTGAAATTTAAGGAGGTAACTATGCAAATGAGTCTCGACCCGAATCTGGAGTTTATATATAACTAGCTGTGCCCCGTGGTTTCACTCGCGTGGTTAAAGAATATATAATATATCTTTATGCATTGTCGCCTGTGTTATGTTGATGTATATTAATACTATTGTAAAGTTTCATTAATATCCGTTTAGTAGTTTTTCCGTGAAAGAGTAACAAACATCCAAACATCCATACATTCACCCATCCATAATAAACTTTCGCGCTTATAATATTAGTAGGATATTACAAAGAGGAAATATCTATTTGTTAGTTTGTATCGAATACGCTCTGTAACTGAACCGATTTTAACTTCTATGTTCCGGGGCCGCGGTATCTCTTTCGAACAACCCGCAACCCAGGCAAGCGGTAGCCCTGGCAGGCCCTCTGCTTTGCTGACATCTCTTTGAGGCGCGCGTCGTCACGGCCTGTCGTCACTACGCGAAATGACCTTTGCTTTTTACTAAACAAGCAAACGCAAACGTTTATCTGAATTTCCCTAAACGCACTCTCTCTGAAAAACTATCGAATTTAAACCACTAAAAAAGGAGTTATATTATTTTTGATCAAGCAGCGTCTAATTGATTATTTATTGATTTTATGACCTCCTTCTGATTTTTGACGAAAATGCAAAACTACTCCTTGTATAAAACAACCTTACCTTAAGACTTATTTGACCTTCTTCACGGTATCACTTAAGCTGAGGAAACGCAGTTGCAAAAAACGGTTGATACCGTTGGCAGTACCTGCATTTTGTCAACGTAAACTCAACTTAATGACTTGAGTATACGGAGTTGCGGGCTGTTTGAAAGAGTAACCGCGACCTCGGTACACAAACGGCAAAAAAGGAACATGGATGAGTTAGGGTCAATTCATACTAGCGCAGAGTCGAAGCGCATCGAAGCGTCAAATTCCTCACAATCAAAGCGAAGTCGCACGCGCGCAGGCGCGCGAATTCCCTCGAATGTGCGTGAATTCGCGCGTCTTTTTTTTTCCTTGGAAGAAATATGTGCATTACATTGTGGAAATAAGGGTGAATTTGCTATATTAAGTTTCGGATTGACGCTTCGATGCGCTTCGACTCTGCGCTAGTATGAATTGACCCTAAGTCTCTCTTCCGCTCTGTCAAGATCCGACATGTTACTTACTTGATGAATTGCCATCGGAAAAAAGCATTATAGTATCATGAACTCCCCAAAACATACCATTAAACACAGTAGATTAATTGAATTATCTCTTAAAGCCGCGGTCTACACGTTTGCTATTGAACCTAAACCAATATTTACTTTAAGAAGGTGAAAGAAACATAAACAGTAGTATGTGAGTACAGGAAGTGAATAACATTAAAATATGAATGTCTTATCGTATTAAATATAAGAACGCATATAAGTTTAACAATACTCTTCTCATGAAAAAAACGAAACAATCCTGGTAATTTTTAGGCACTATTTATATAAAAAGAGGGCTGCTTTTATTAAAAAAAATATGCCAATAAACAGCTGGTAGTTTAATCCGCACAACGGTGTATCACAATTCCAAATGTAAAGTAAAATTTTCGAAGTGTATCGATATTATTTTAATAGCCATTGCAAGTACGATTGAACAGGCATAAAAAGAAATAAAACTATGTTTTTGGAGATTAATTTTGTATCACAATCGCTAACGAAATTAGACATAGTCGGCACTGTTTGCGTATTTGTAGCTGAGCTGTCGTGGGTTCGATTCCCGCACGGAACAAACATATTTGTATGGCCTTCAAATCGTTGTTTTGGGTCTGACTGTTTGTGTATGTGAGTTTAATGTTTGTAAACGCAACCACAATACAGGAGAAATTTCTAGTGTGGGGTACTGATTTAAAGATATATAATATGAAATGGATATAAAAATATATGGGGCCATTGACCCCAAAGAGTCTTCTAATTAATTTGTCTCTTATCATATTTTGATCTATAATAAAATAATTCCCTTCATTTTATGAAAGTTGTTTGCATGGGTTAGTCTTGCTTGTGTATTTTTGTGCAATCAGTATCCACTTCGTTTTAACAGCATTTCACCTTGAACTTTAAGATTTCAGATGGCCCTAATTTTTTTATTTCTTCACTGGTAATAACAATAAGTTAAGATTGTAAGCAATTCGCTGTGGTAGGAATAGAAAAAGAACTTTATTTGTACTGAAAATAGGTACAAGTTACAGATGTTAAGTTTAAAATGATTAAGATACTAATTATCTTAACTAAGACATGTTGAGGCTTGTGCCGGGGTTGTGGTTTATTCAAAAGAGATACCGCGGCCCCGGAACATAAAGAGCAAGAGAAGGAATGTGGGTGGGTTTTAGTAAGTAAAAGTTTGACATTCCCCTCGCTCCACCGACAGCGAGGAAAAGTATTTAATAATTTTGAAAAAAAAATCTTCTATAACTATACGAAAAGAAAGAAATTACAATACTTATTTACCTGGTATGTCAAAATTCGTAGTCATCAACAAGTAACAATCCGGATCCGCCAATCCTTAAACGTTTTCTAGGCTAGAAAGCCTAGATAAAGTTAATTCAAGGTTTAAATGAGATATCTAAACAGCAGCTAACAAGATTGGCGGCAACGTAGACGGAGGTATTTAGCTAACACCACTGCGTCCTGTGGCTTCTCTCTGGCCTTGACGAATATTTCTAATAATCGGTTTCATGAAACAATACGTTGCATAATAGTATAAGTATTAAAGGAATGTCCAAGTAATGACAATGCATAGAATTACATTATTGAAGATCTAATAAATAGATCCAAAATTATTAATCAACGCAACAAGAAATAGAAGAGTCAAAAAATACTGCTGCTATGAATGATATCGTGTGGTTATTTACAATAGCCACATAGGTCGATATTCAAGGTTACAACGCTTGCCAAGGTTAAGCAGTACACACGTAGGCCCTTTGTCCCGGTTTTAAGATCTCTGAAGTCAGCTGTAATCCTTATGGGTCGTTCGGAAACCTAAAATTCAAGCAGACCCTAGCTCTTCCAAGGACTATGTTATACAATAAATCATTGTTTATAAATAATCTTGCCCCACACTAAGAATTAATCTTGCATCGTGAGAGCGTTTGCAAACATTTAAACTCACATACACAAACAGCCAGACCCAAAACAACTATCTATATTTCATACAAATATGTATTCATTACATGCAAAACACTGGTTAAATAATAAGAGCAGCAATGGAGAAAACTTCAGGGTAAAACTAGAATTATTAAGGTCAAACCGTGGATGGGTGACCGTCCATTACATATTGAGTTTTACTCCGTGAAGCGGAAAGCACGGTAGCTGTTGACTGTCATTTGTGAATCTTTCAATAGTTACGGGTTCAACTGCATCCAGTCTATTAAAAGTTGGCCAAAACATAAATGGAAAAATTTTAGGCATATGATGATTGATGTGAAGATACTGATCATGCGTGAGCGTCAAAAAAAAGAGTGTGTTTCACTCGCTCTTTTTTTGCGGATGGGAAATCATCAAATAACTTCCGTCGGTCTGGGGGGGGGGGAGTTTTAGTCTTGTACTGAATAAACCGACACATGTTCCTTCTATTGCCCTTTATGTTCCAGCGCCGCGGTATCTCTTTCAAACAACCCGCAACCAAGGCAGGCGCTGGCTCTGGCAGGCCTCTCTGCTTAATTACACATTCTCAGATCATAATTTGACCGATGGAAACCAATGGTTTAACACTCCCGATACCATGGTATTTTATGACTTTGTCGTAACCTTCAATGTGATTGAAATTCTAGGAATTCATTGATTAAAGTTCACTGCTGCTCCAACTTCTGACATTTAGTAATATGTGAAAACGTGCAGAGCCCTGTAGGCCTACTATGACATCTTAAAGCAGAACTTATTCCACTGAGTGAAAGAGATGGTGCTAGACACCCTGTATAGCTCTGTCCCTTTCCCTCAGCGGAATAAGTTCTGCTTTAACACGTCATGGTAGGGTAGCTGACATGGATTCGGCCAGTTAATCAGACTTCTTCTTCGCGGGTCGATGGCATATATAGTTTGGCTCAACAACGCTAAGACTATTCGCTGAAAACATTAGAACCTCACGTCTATAGGTGACAAGGTAGGTGGAACATGAAAAGTGGGCCAGTTTTTATGTTTATTTATCTGACAATTACGAGAGCGAGGGTTACTTACTTATTAAATTTAACCTCTGACAGGAAAGTATTCCAATTGTTCATCCTTGACCCTATTGCCACACCCTTAAGACTGGCAGTTTCCCTTACAATCAGAAGTGCTAAATTAACGTATAATCAAGACCAGGGAAGCTAACTGTGTTATTCAATGAATCTAGTACGAGTTTGTTCAATATTTGGTTTGAATTTCCTTAGTGAAATTGTAATGTTATCCGCATACACTACTTTAGTATTATGAGGTAAATGTACGTATATAGATAGATTAGATAAATATGCACAAACAGAAAATGTTAAGGTTCTCATAGTAATGACATCCTCACCATTTCAGTCAATTTTCTCAATTTTTGAGCGAGTGTTAACATTAATTGATTACGAATATCGAACGTTTTCTCTCGATTAACATCTACCGCAAAACCTATGCAAGAAATGAAGTATTTCGTCTGTATCAATCAATGTAATACAATAAGGTACTGTACATAACAATAATCCACATTCTTTGTCCAACAAATCTATCGAGGCCAAATCAAAAACCGCAACTAGGTCCGCGAGCATTGCAAAAACAAACAATAAAAAAACTCACGTGCATACTTTGCTGAACAGTCGCTGACGAAAGACGCAGCCGACAGCAGAGTGAAAACCAAAACATATCTACTATCACACATAGTACCACTGTGATAACAGCTAGAAGCACAAAAACCAGGAGGACACTAACGACCTGACCCCTCGTGTCTTCGTACTACGCTTATGTAAATAAAACAAGTTCTATATGATTGTTGCATAAATCCAACCAGCTCTTTGCCAATGTGAAGCCTGATTTTCACGGAACGCTAGCCACTAATCCGTTCCACAAAATGTTCGCGACGTGAATGCGCTGGGCTGCGTGCGCCGGCGACCGTATTCTGGGATATTACACCGCGATTGGCCAGCAGTGTAGTTTTCGAAAAGTCGGTTCAAGCATGAAGGTCGTGGTGTCGAAGTTTGTGGGTAGTACTTTCGTTGCATTGGCCTAGGATTTTGTTGATTGAAGACTCTGCACGTGTAGAGTGTCGTGACCTACTTATGCTACTGGATCCTAACATACTCAACAAGCTCATACAATTCATTCACGTTAATAATTAGGACCCTAAGACGTCCTAAGTCACAGGATCAAAACGATACAATTCACCTTTCTACCATGTTTGTTTTTTATAGTTCCAACTATGTTGCAGTAATATACACTGTGTATTCATTTTCCACGCAGAATCTAAAGAAAAACGCCTCGTTTCGCTTACTCGCTACGTTGCGTAAGTGGTAAGGCAACTAAGCGAACCGGGTTGTTATGGTGGTCGCCGATGACCTATTACCACTAATTGCACAATATGTCAGCTAAACCCAATTTGGTATAGCAGAATATGTCTCCAATATGTCGTTTTTGTTGGAATTATTCGGCATGTGAGATAAGACCATCCAGGTTATAGCGGTACAAGAATATTTTGGCGCTTGTTCAAAATCAGAACTAATATCGACATCCTCTTTTTGCACAACATTTAACAAATGTTCACTAATGGTGCTGCCTGAATAATATCATTTGACTAAAAGGTCTTTATAGCTCTATGCACGACCTAATTTGAATTCGTACACCACAAAGAGCAAAAGCACCGACGAGCAATATATAGACTTACCAAATTTCAAAAGCGGTTATTTCGTAATAGTATTTATTGCTTCTAAAATACAATTTTCGTGAAACCGTTAATCAAAACAGTAGGAGGAAAGTGTAGATTCGATTTGACAAGATTTATGATAACAATCCAAAAAGTATCGTAGGTACCTATTAATAATGAGACAAAAAATTCTCAATAACGCAGTGTCTGGACATTTGGGTAAAAACCCAAATGTCCGGTCTGTCCGGCTATTAGGTTTTGACAATCTGGCAACCCTACCCGTGTCTATACATTACAGTTATAAATAAAATAAATATAAAAAAATGTTTTTTTTTTTTCACACAGAATGCGCGCGTTCGTGAGAAGTGGATATACTTAAGGCCTTTGCTTAGAAGTGGGATAGAGTAGCCTCCAACAAAGAAAAAAAAGCAGACTATAACCACAAAAATCAACCATTATCCATGTATTATTACCGTTAAGACAGGAGGAGACCTATATCGCTTTATGGAATACGTTCTACAATGGGTGTTAAATCATATGGATATAAACTTTATCACACCTGTGTCATAACACGCACGGCACGGTTAGCACAGCGGCTTAACGATCGACTGTTGCGCTGTGTTTCGCAGGTTCGATCCCCGTCTGGAACAAATATTTGTATGACTTACAAGTAGTTGTTTCTGGTTTGGCTATTTGTGTATGTGAGTTCACTTTTTTTAAACGCACCCATTTAATAAGAGAAATTGTGTGGGGCAAAGATTTTTAATTAAAAATGCACCCAACCTTTAAAATTAAAGTAATATTGCGTTTTTTTCTCAATTAAAATGTAATGTTTGGATGGGACATTGTTATTACAATATTGACTAACAATGTACATGTATATTAATGGTGGAATAAAATCGTGTAAGCGCATTATCCTTACTAAATAGGTAATACCCAACTATTTCAGCAAAAGGTGCGTGATCGTTGCGTTTATGCATTAAATCATTTCAAGGTAGCAGTTGGGAGTCCTACCGCCGTGCCTTGTGTGCGCGCATCGGTGTCGAAACGGTTAATAACTTTCATGATTCATCATTATCTTTAGTGTTGGTGTTTTACAATAAGTAGGTACATTGCCTAGTTTGGTACTATAATATTACAGCAATCGGTGGTGTTGTGAAAAACGTACTGAATAATTTGTTTATATTTTTTTCGTAAAGGTTAACACTAATAGGTATTTTATAATTACAAATGTTCACTATGATGGATGAGGACTATGATGGTCCTGCTACTACACTTAATTTTTTTAAAATACCCGCCTGTAACTGATCCAATGCAGTGCAAAGGCATTTTGTCATACAGGGAGGCCAGACTATAATCACGACACGGATTACGGTTATTCGATTTGAGACTCATTTTAATTTTATTGCAAGTCATCATTTTAATTTTAAAACCCAAGAAAATGTGCCGTCTGGATCTACTATATGGTCGCATTTAAGTATTTTTAACTCTTACCAACGCCAAGTGTAGTAGATGCAACATTATTATAATTATTAATCCTGGAAATAGATTGGCTAACGTAAGTTGCAATCACGGCAACAAAGTAGGAGCAACCTACTTTGTTTTTATTGTTCCATTTGTATTTATATGCTTGTGATACTTTACTTAATATTATAAATGCGAATGTTTGTGAGGATGGATGTTTGTAACTCTTTCACGTCTAAACGGCTGAACGGATATTGATGAAATCTGGCACAGAGGTAGATTATGGTCTGTAATAACACATAGGATACTTTTGTTTTCGATACCGTGCGGGTTTAAGCAACAGGCGCCAGCTAGTGTTTGATTTTTTTTTTGTTATCCTTTGTGCTCTTCCTAATTGCGTTATTTTTTTTTCTTTTTCTTTTTGCAGCCGCCAGGTAGCGATTAGCTAAATACGCCTTGCAGCACTGCGGTGGCTCTGATTCATACGTAAACTACACAGTTTAAATTTACATTATAGTATTTGTTATGAATGTGTTGATATCTACAGCACCATGTACGAACTTCGCTTCTCATCAGCATTTTGTCACGGTAAATTATACATCCTCACTAACATTCGCATTTGTAATATTATAGTAGGATAGGATATAGTTTTAAGTACCTGTCGTGAAGATTTGTGCATACTATCTCACCCACTTTTGGAACCGAGATAGACGACAGTCAGTCGCTGAATCGACCAAATACTTAGAATGTGACCGATAAGCCAGCATGGCGAGTAGCTGTCCCCGATACGGTAGAGTGAACTGATTACATTATTTTTAAATGTGATTATAATAATTGCCTACATGCTTAGTAAACACACTTTTGTTAAAACTGGCCAAGAGCGAGCCAAATTCGCACACCGAGGGTTTCGTACGAACTTGCTACATAAATAGCCATATCTTTTGACTGCGTAGACTAAGAGAGTTGATTTTTTCATAGCTCCAAATGGCCACAGACTTGATATGATATAATTCAACTAGATACCTCCACGCGTTCCCGAAATAATGGGTTTTGACCGATAGACATACAGACGGACAACAAACTCATCCAATAACGGTTCCGTTTTGAAAAAATCAAATCTCTTGGTTGATAGTTGACAGTGCAAGGGAGCTACAGACTTGAGTATACAGTTTGTGATATCAATTCAATACCTCTACGTGGTCCCGAAATAAAGGGTCTTGATAGGCAGACAGACAGACGGACGGTGATCCAATAAGAGTTCCGTTTTTTTCCTTTTGAGGTAAGGAACCCTAAAAACCTTCCCTGGCTTAGGTTTTCGTGTTGTAATCATTCCATAGTTAATTAAGTTTTAAGTGATGAGATTATCTTTAAGGCTCACGCAAAAATGCACAGCAAAGTCATGATTATAATTACTATGTTGTTTCAAATACTGCCTCGTTAGTCGAATGATGGTTATCATGTGACCCTGAGTTGGATTGTCAGGCAATGTGTTATTAGGTTTTTGGATCAAGAATCTGTCAGTCGCACGGAATTTGAATTTGTGCTTGGATAACAATAGGCTCGCCACCTTATTACAAGTGACACAACTGGCGAAATCTGAGTGTACTATTTAAGTTGAAAAAAAAAATTGAAATCATCAAATAACTTCCCCCGCTCTGGGCGGAGCGGGGGGGACTGTCAGACTTGTGCTGATTAAAACCCAACCATGTTTCTTCTATTTTATGTTCCGTGGCCGCGGTATCTCAACAACCTGCAACCCGCCCCCCCTGCAGACGGTGGCCCTGGCAGGCCCCTCTGCTTTGCTGTCGAGCACTGACGCGCCGTCAACACGGCCGACGCGACGGACGGACGGAACTCTTCCGGAATAACAAGCCTGTTTTTATTTACCAAATACGATTACAATTAATTTATAATTTCTACTATATTTATATATTTTTGAGGAAAAGTATCATAATTTAATTTTGTCGATAAAGCGCCAATACGGATATCCTTACTAATATTATAAAAGCGAAAGTGAGTTTGTTACGTCTTCACGCCTACATGGCTAAAACGATTTTAATGAATTTTGATATAGAGATGGTTGGGACCCTGCAGACGGACATAGACTAACTTTTTAAGTAAGTAAATGAGGGAGAAAGAGGCAAAAAAGGGAAACTTAGCTCTGATATAACAATAAATAAGGCGCTAGGGCAAAAACTACAAGTAGCAGGTACCTGCAAATCAGGAAAAGGGAACTATGTTAACCCGAATTTAACGTGAGCGATGCCGCGGGTAAAAGCTAGTTAGCTTATAAACTTACCGAAAAACACATCTGATTTGTAGTACTGTCTGTAACATTTCGTTAGTCTCTTAATCCCCAATCAGTAAGGATGAGTCAAACTTTGGACTCCGATAAGTACAGATTATTTTAACTTCATAATTAACTTTCTTGATTTCCTTGCGCTCATACCAAACAGATATATACAACAGATGCAGGGTTAGTTGGTTGAGAAGGGAATCGTCTTATGGTTTTTATGAAGCGGTAAAGACAAAAAAGGGAACCTTTTCAATTATATTTTTTTTGTTTATCTGCGACAGAGGTTTATTAAGCCATTTTAGAAAAGAAGAAGGATGAGATTTTGTATAATTGTATTTTGTAATTATACGGAGCTTTTCAATTATATTTATGTTTAGGAGCAAATAGGATAAAAGGAGCAAAGTGATGACAGAATGGTAGCCCAGAAGTGGGAAATGAAATAGAAGCCCTCAACGCATCGATGGGAAGACGAAATTAAGCTCACAGGTCCAAACTGGAAGAGAGTTGCAAAGGACAGAAAGCAATGGTAGTTATCGAATACGTTGAAATAAACCAGTTGTAACAGTATTTAATTTAAAAAGGCACAAAGGAAATCCTCCTTTGTGCCTTTTTAAATTAAATACTGTAAGTGAATAAATATCTGATTTTCTTATGATTATAGATACTGTTGAGAACAGGATAATTTTATAGAGCAATGAAACCACAAGTTCAGCTTTTCATATATTGCAGCACATGTTTTTTCACAGACTGACTTTTTCTTAAAACAAAACATAAAACAATGACAATCAAAAAGAAGAAATATAAAATTATTAAAAAGTTTGGTAGCTGGTCGCCAACATGGCCCCCGACGGTGTGAAGCACCAATTTACTGGCCGGCGACCAACAATACCACCTTTCGAGTGGGTCGTCGCAGCACGCCCCCCTTCGTGGTGACGTCCACAACTCTGACGATGCCGTCTTTCCCCGGGTGCACTGCCGCGATTCGCCCTCGGGGCCATTGATTCCTGGGTAGCGTGCCATCTGCAATGAGGACTAGATCGCCCACCCTTAACGGACGAGTCTCCTGCAACCGCCTTCTAGGTGTGAGCGTGGGTAGGTACTCGAGCACGAAGCGCTGCCAGAAGTGGTCTGCCAGCCTCTGCGCTTTCCTCCAGTTAGCACGTCGAAACAAGTCGGCGTCGTCGAAGACATTAATGTCTGGCTCGCTGCTTGGGCTTCCGATCAAAAAAGTGAATGGAGTCAGGGCGTACTCTGCGTCTGCATCCACAGAGACGTGCGTCAGTGGTCTTGAGTTGATAGTGCACTCGGCCTCTAAGAGCAGGGTGTTTAACACATCTTCCTTTGGAGTCCGCTGCTTCAATGTGACTGCGATAGCATTTTTCACCGAGCGGACTAGCCGCTCCCAACAGCCCCCCATAAAAGGCGCGGATGGGGGTATGAATCGCCATTCGATTCTTTTATTGGCGCAGAAGTTGAACAGCTCTGGCAGCATTTTTGCTGCGCCAATGAATGACGTTCCGTTATCAGAGTATATCCTAGTCGGGCATCCCCTTCTCGCAATAAACCGCCTGAGTGCCATCAGGGCGGAGTCCGACGATAATGTCTCCACAATCTCTAAATGCAGAGCTCGCACTGTCAAACATGTAAAAAGGGCAATCCATCTCTTGGCAGTGCGTCTGCCAATAGCAACGTTTAGAGGGCCAAAATAATCCAGCCCTACGTATGTGAAGGGGCGCTGGTGATGTGCTAATCTGGCTTTTGGCAAGTCTCCCTCTGGTGGTGATTCCGGCTTAGCCTTCCGGTTGCGGCAAAACTGGCATCTTTGTGAAGTTCCTCTGACGGCTGGTCTGAGGCTTAGAACGTAGAACCTCTGGCGCAGTTCATTAACCACTAGCTCGTTATGTCCGTGGGCGTATCTGGCATGATAGGAGTGTATCAGTAGCTTGACGATAGGATGTCGGCCATCCAGGACAATCGGGCGTGGCTCTACATACTCTGCGACGGCAGTGCGGCCAGAAAGGCGTAGGAGCCCATCTTCACCGAACAAAAGCGACAGGTTCCGAAGCCTACTATCATTCGAAACGGGACGTGCTGTTTGAACGTGCATCAAATCTTCGTGAAAAGAATCTATTTGGACTTTACGAAATAAGTGAACCTCCGCAACGTTGAGGTCTACAACGGAAAGGGCAAAAAGGTTACGAGCATCTCGAAGTGCTTCTTGAGTGAATTTGGAATTTGGGTGCAAAATTGATCGAAACTTGTCAATACACTGATGGGTTCGCGCTGTGGCACGAAGTAACCGGGTCCAACTGCTAAAGCGTTGGTGATCCGCTACTACCGGTGAAGGTAGTTGTCGCGGTGAGGCAACTATCAGTCCCACAGATTCCGAAGCTCGTTTAAGTTCTTCGGTTACCGGAGGGATGGCACACGTCGGTTCACATGGCCAGTCAGAGGGTGGAGACAAGAGAAATGCGGGTCCTGTGAACCAACGTGAAGAAGTCGTGAAATTGTGAATGTCTCGCGTAGCGTCGTCTGCGACATTTAAAGCCGTGGGGACGTATCTCCAACTGTGGATGTTTGTTGTTTCAGCTATCTCTCCCAATCGAAACGAAACAAAGGCTTTAAACGTGCAAACGTCGCTACGAAGCCACTTTAAAACGGTTAGAGAATCCGTCCAAAAATAAACTTCATTGGGTGGTCGTCTGTGAGCTTCAGTGACGTACGCGCTGAAACGCGAAGCGATCAGGGCAGCTTGGAGCTCCAATCTTGGGATTGAAACGGGTTTCAGTGGCGCCAGCCTACCCTTTCCCCCTACCAGGGATAAGCTTACGTTGTCAGCTTCGTCTGTGAAGCGCCAGTAGACCACACAGGCGTACGCGCGTTCACTAGCGTCGGCAAAAACATGAAGTTGGGCATTCTTAATGCGCCCGGTGTCGCGAAAGTAGCATCGGGGAACAGAACTGTTGCTTAATTTTTGAATTTCGAGCAACCATCTTTTCCAATCTTCAATCAAATCAGCCGGCAGTGAATGATCCCAGTCGATGCCCAGCTTCCAGGTTTTCTGGAATAGTGCACGGCCTTTCATAATAACGGGAGTTAAAAAACCTAAGGGATCGTAGACAGACATCAATAGAGACAATGCTGAACGTTTTGTATACTTAGTAGGGGCCTTTGGAAGGTTCTTGGCGAAACAAAGATTGTCCTCACTGGTGTTCCACGTAAGACCTAATACCCGAATTTGTGAGGGAGAAGTCGGACCTAAGCTCACCGTATGTGAAGCGTCTGTTGCATGTAAGTCTGCAGGGATTATCGCTAGGGCTTCCTTACAATTCGAAACCCAAGAACGCATCTCGAAGCAAGCAGCTTTATGTATAGACCATATTTCAAATGCTCGCTGAGCCGCCTCACTGATGCTGTCAAAACTCCCTAAGAAATCGTCCATGTAATGGTCCTCGACGATGGACCGCACGGCGTCCGGGTATCGTGACTGGAATTGACTAGCATTTTTATTTTTCACCCAAAGCGCAGTACACGGGCTAGATGCGGCGCCGAATATCATAGAGGACATACGGAATTCCTGGAGTGGCAAACCGGGGCTATCTCTCCATAAAAAACGTTGGGAGTCCCTATCCTCCGGTCTAATTTTAATTTGCGGGAACATCTCTTTGATATCTCCCGACAAGGCAACCGGGCCTTCCCTAAACCTCATCACGATGCTAAGAAGCGGCTGCAATAGGTCCGGTCCAGTCAGAAGAAGCGAATTGAGGCTGACACCTGCACACTTTGCTGCTGCATCGTGGACAACGCGCAGCTTCTTCTTATGTGGGTGGGTAACTCCAAAATGTGGAAGATACCACGGGACCTGGCCGGACGGTGGACCCGAACATAATTCAGCGTACCCTTTGCTTATCATTTCTTGAATATTTTGCTTGTAGGCATCGGCATAAGCACTATCCTTAGCCATTTTACGCTCGAGGCTAACAAATCTAGATAAGGCTAGGTCACGGCTTTTAGGGACGGTAGAGATATTATCGCGCCATAATAGGCCCGCTTCGTACCTACCAGAATTTAAGCGCTTGGTAGACTCCTCTAAAATGTTTAACGCACGTTGTTCGCTAGCGCTACGATGGTCTGCCTTGGTTATCCCTATAGAGTCCAGTCGAAAGTATTCCTTGATGAGGTTGTCCAGTGAGTCATTGTCGACGGCGACTGAAATATGATTAACAGAAGTGGCGGCGTAAGGTCTACTAGAAATATAACCGTAGAGGACCCAACCAAGCGCGGTGCGAGCGGCTGCAGGTTGTTTACGAGTGCCGTGACGAACCTCTGAAGGAAGCGACATGTGCCAATTGTCCGCACCTATCAACAACATGGGCTTCGCATCATCATAACAGACGACGTCCACTAGATCAGATAAGTAATCGTACCTGGCTACATCGTCTAAGCGTGCTGTCTGCCTTTTGATGCCCAAGTTGGGAATGGTGCGTGCTCGGATGTCAAAACTGTCCGTACCATATCGACCCTTTACTAGGATATTAACATATCTCACATCGGCCTGCGTACTCAATCCACCAATGCAGTCAATATTCAGCCTACACATAGGGCCCTCAGCTCCCACTGACTCCGCCACAGACTGATCCAATAAAGTCACGGAGCTCCCGTCGTCAAGAAGGGCATATGTATTAACGCTTCCAAGGGGTCCAGAAATAGTGACTGCTACAACCTTTAAGAGTGGCTTAAGGCAGGATGACTTCAGTGGAGTAGAGTTGTGGGCCACGGTGACCGTTCGCTGCTCTTCCTTCGACGTGCTTGGTTTCTGCGCGTTGAGGCTGAGGATTTCCGCGGCTGAGTGTATCTCGACATGGGCTGTCGTCACAGGTTGGGGTCTATGCAAGAGGGTGTGGTGCCGCCTCTCAGCCGGGCAGCCTTCGAACTCACACTTCTTCTTGCAGTGGCGATATTGGTGCGAACCCTTTATAAGACATCTACGGCAAACCTTGTTCTCCATCACCCATTGCCACCGATCGTCCAGAGGCAGAGACTTAAAACCTTCACAGTCGCTAACCTCGTGCTTACCGTTATGGCAGTAATGGCATGAATAAAAACTTTTCGACTTTGACGTGACGTTTGACACTGTCGCAATTGCGTAAGTTTTGTCTCTTGTGGTTTTGATGGGATGACATTGACCTTTGACAAGATTCGGCTCTGACACTATGACATCAAATTTAATTTGTAATTTTGCCTCGATTTCAAGAAAATCGGCCAAAATCTCCAATTTAAACTTACCGGAGCCAACTCTCGATGATGCAAAATCTCTCCATTTAGATCTGAGGAGTGGGGTCAACTTACCTAGGATGATGTTGAGAAGGTCCGGTGAAGCAAGGTGCTCGGGCAGATCCAGCAAGCGGATGACTTCGACGCAATTACGGACGCGACAGGCAAAGATGTTAAGCTCTCTCGCGGACTCGTAAACACTTATTTTAGAGAGGGTTTTGACCTCAGAGATCTGGTGGAGTACGATGACTTCCGGTTGAGCGAACCTGGTCTCGAGCGCTTCAACGATCTGCTCTGGGTCATCAGCTGCTATTAATCTTATGGAGACTGCCTCTTTAGCAGCACCGTGCAGCGCCGCGCCAAGTCGTGTGATGTTGTCACTAGGAGAAAAGTGCGCCTTGGATTGTTCATAGGACTTCTTGAAGTGAAACCAATCCGAGACGTGACCATCAAACTTAGTTATATCACAAACCTTTGTTGTCCTCTTCCCTGTGCCTCTAATTGCGTCGACCAGCTGATTAAATGATGTACTTAGATCTTGGCAATGATTTTTATTTTTGTAGCAACAATTTTCATCATTAGTAAGTGTGCCTAAACCTAGTGCATGTTGTGTACGTTCAGCTGGCTCAACTGATGAGTACGCGCCCACAGGGAGCGTACAGACACAGGGAAACGGGTGCGTCAACGTGCCGGCTGGGGCCGGATGCGATGGCGGGTGAGCGGAGGCCTGACGAGGTGGCGCGCAGGTGAGGACAGGGCGTGTCTCGTGGGTACGGTCCAGTACATCAAAGGGAGGATGTGTCACTGTCACTGGACCATTTCCGTAGGCTGTGGCGGGCGTCGAACGCGGACGGTCCTGCGGTACAACGTTAGAAAACTTCGGCTTGTCTGTCCTGTCAACAAATGAATGCGCTTTGTTACCTCGCTTCGGAAACATCGAAATTGATTCAGCTAACCAATCTTCGACTCTGCGCTGTGGTCTCGTGTAGTGGGACTTGTCGGAATGGCGGGATCCTGCACTTATAGAGTTGGCTTGGATAACGGCCAGCTTCGCCTGCAATTCCAACTCCACAACGGCGGTTTCACGTTCCGCTTGGCTGCGGTCACGTTCCGCTTGGCTGCGGTCACGTTCCGCTTGTAGGTTCGCGAGCCGACGAGCGTGCTCCGCCTTTGCAGTCAGGATTTGTGCTTTTAATGTGCTGCTAGAATGACCTGACCGTGCACTCTGAGGCACGATGCTTGACGAGGTCCTGCTGGCGGGTGGTAAGGTCTCGTTAGGGTTGGTACGGGGCGGCGCCGGCGCGATGGCACCGAATGTGGAAGCACCACCCTCTTGAAGAGCACCTGTTGAAACGATACCTGCTGTACCAGTCTCCGCCATTGCTGCCTTTGTCTGCGATCTTGTGGTGGGCATTTAACCGTTCACTTCTGACACCAATGTTGAGAACAGGATAATTTTATAGAGCAATGAAACCACAAGTTCAGCTTTTCATATATTGCAGCACATGTTTTTTCACAGACTGACTTTTTCTTAAAACAAAACATAAAACAATGACAATCAAAAAGAAGAAATATAAAATTATTAAAAAGTTTGGTAGCTGGTCGCCAACAGATACGTTGCGTTCTAATTATATATTTTTTTACAGTTAACAGTATCAAACAAACGCTTAATGTCAGTAAATAATAAATAAATATCTAATAAAATAAATATCTTGGGATAACTCACACACGGCTATTTGATCCCAAGCTAAGCAGAGCTTGTGTTATGGTAACCAGACAACTGATATGCATACTTATATAATTTATAAATACATACATATAAATACATGCATATTAACATACTTTTACCTATGTGAAACGAATAAACCCATTAGAAATTGAATATTATAGATAAATCACACCCAGACACAGAACAAACAATCATGCTCATCACACAAAGTTTGTCCTAGGTGGGAATCGAACCCACGATCTCCGGCTCAGCAGTCAGGGCCACTAACCACTAGACCAACAGGCCCGTCGAAAGTAAATAGTGTGCCAATAGTCTTTTTATTTATTTATTCAAGACTTTTATGTACTTACTAGATAGATAGATATAGAGAAAAGAAGATAGAAACAGAAAAATGGAACTTTTTTCTTTCTTTATTTGTGGAACGCTTATAGAATTACAGCCTATTACTGTTCAACTGTTGGGTAAAGATTTATGTGGCCAACATTGGAAGAGTGATCATTATACGTGCCTTCTGATAGTGCTTAGATCAGTAGACTTCATGTTTACATTAAAGCAGAGGGGCATCTGCCAGGTTCACCGCCTGCCGCATTGCAGGTTGTTCAAAAAATGTATTGCGGACCAGGAACATAAGAGGCATAAAAATGGGCGAGTTTTGGTTAGTAAAAGTCTGACATTTTCCTCCCCTCCGGATGGATGGGAAATCATCAAATAAGGGCTATTTGATGATTTCCCATCCATAAAAAATGCACACATAAACATAACTGATTCGGGTCTCCTCAGGATATTTTTTTCACCTGTTACATAATACACAAAAAAAACTGTCGAATATACGATGGATGCCTTTAATTATTTACAATCAGGCCGCTTTAACTCAAATCACCAGAGCATCACCGGTCTCCTAAGGGTAACTTTGTTTTAATTCAGTCATTAGGGACTCCACTGTCTCACAACAGATATCAAAACGGAGCGTACTGCATAACTGTAATATGTTTTGAGGCTCTGTTCGAGCAATTCGCAGAATAACATTGTTGCTAATTATGCAAGCAGATTATGTTGCATACAGCTACTAACTAATCAGACTTTGGCGATTGATGCCATGAATGATTATTCCGCTATCTTTCCGAAAAGATGGCAGAATAAACATTCAACTGGCGAAATTTGGCCGGCCACCATGCAAATACTTAATGAACTATTGTTTATTATAACCGTTTTCAATTCTGACTTTTATACCTATGTGTTTGTTTGTTTTTGAGCGTATGGGACTCGTGGGCTGCAGCTGAAAATCAGCGTCAGGTGGCGGCCTTGTGTTGCCGTCTGGCATTATGCTGAGCCCTTTTGGCATTATTTATTTTATTTTGGTAAGGTGTTCCTGATTTTTGTTTTTAATAGTGATAATAAAGGCAATTTTCTTTCTTTCCATTATAACAAATAATTTTTGGTTGCTCAAGATTTTTATTATAATACAGTCTTGAAAGTGTATCTTGAACCTACGAATATTGATGGATGGAGAGGCAGAGAAATACTAAGAAAAATAAATTAATGGATTGTGTGAGGAATGAAATGCGTAGACTTCAAGTAGAATGGGACAAGGGGAAGAAGGTGATGATGTCAGTTGCTGATAGAATGTGTTTATTGTGTAGATCATCAGTTCAAATGTCATAATGAACACTAGAATATTGTACAGAAAAACACAAATCGAATTCTTTTCGAGATTAAGTCTATCAATAATCTGTGGATTGCAAGTTGCCAGACATACCAGGAATAATAAAAATTATTCAGTAACTTGACTACCATCCTAGTTTGAGTTGCCAGCGTGCTATGGAGCGCAGTATCTTAGATAAAAAAATAGAAATCGTTGTCGTAGCTCAAAAGACTCCAGGATGTTTGAAAGAGATACCGCGGACCAAAAGAAGGAGCATGGATAGGTTTTAGCCTGAGAAAGTCGGACACTCCCTTTCACTCCGCCTAGAGTGGGAGAAGTTATTTGTTGATTTACCATCAGAAAAAAGCTCTAAATAATAGCTGCTACTGCGATATAAATGAGACCAGTCAGAACACTTGGGTCGCATACCGAACGAGCTGTGGGTCAGTCTGTCTTCCTTGAGAATTGGAAAGAAGTAATTCAGAAACGCAGAAAAATAATGGAGGCAGGCTTTTGCCCAGCAGTGGAATATGCACAAGCTATAATGACAAAATACAGTAATAGTGACTGATTCATAACATGAATCAGTCAGTTCCCTGAAATTATTAATCAAACACCATAAAAATCATAAAACTATTTACTGTTTACGTTCTGTTTTTCTGTTGTGTTTTACACGTCAGTTATGTAATAAAACTTTATGATCCGTCCACTGTGTCTTGTCCAATAATTCCTTTCTGGTTTATGGGTCTCATGCCTCAATAATTGGCTTGTTTTTTGTAACCGTTTAAGGAGCAACTAAATGAACCTGTTATCATCATCATTGATCATCTGGCTAGCCTTTCCCAACAAATTTTGAGTTTACTTCCAGTTTTACCGGACACACCTGCCTACCAATATTCTACATGGAAACAATGGCTACCTAACCTCTACAACTCAGTTAATACTGGGTATTACAGAACCCCTTGGTAAGACTGATTGTCAGACTTTTGGCCCACTGGGAACCTGTAACGATTGTCAAAGATCTACTAATAACAGCTGGCAAAAACAGCTTAACCCGCTTTCTGAGGAACCGAAGAAATTCAGTATGTAATGGGTGGTCACCCATCCAAGGAACAACCTAAGCAAGCGTAGATTTAATTCGAGATCTACCTGAACGGCAGTTTTCATGTTGCCTAGATGTCTATCTAAAGTATTTAAACTCAATGTTATCGCAAGAGAGCCCACATGTTGTCCACTGCGCAAAGCTACAGAAAAAGCATAAATTAACCTGTCACCAGCCTTTCTAATGTCAATGACCATTTAAAGGCCAGGGAGACTGCAGTCTATCATGTTATAAGTGGAAAACTGCAAAGGTTGGTAAATATTCTACACACTTTGTATGTACGGATTTATATCGCTACTAGCTGGCGCTCGCGGCTTCGCACGCGTGACATCGAAAAAAAAGTATCCTACGTGTTATTCCAGACTATAATTTACCTCTGCATCAAATTTCATCAAGATCCGTGCAGCTGTTTTAACGAGAAAGAGTAACATACATCTTTACAAAAAATCGCATTTATAAAATAAGAAGGAAGTAGGATAGCTGGCTCCGCGGCTTTTCCAAATGTATCGAAAACAAAGTATCCTGTGTGCTATTCCAGACTATAATCTACCTTTGTGCCAATTTTCATCAAGATCCATTCAGCCGTTTTGACGTGAAAAAGTAACAAACATCCATATATCCATCCTCAGAAACATTCTTATTTATAATATTAGTAGGATAATAATTGCGGAGTTATTATCTCATGACAGACTAAGTTTTATGGTGGAATGAACGTTAATCGTGTTCAAGTACGACCTGATTTTGGTCTCTTAGTTATGTCTATGGTCTGATCGCGTAACTGGGCAAAACAAGTGAATGTGAACTTGCACCAAAAACTCGCAATTATAAACGACTAGCTTTTGTCCGCGGTTTCGCTATCGCGTTAAATTCGGGGTAACACAGTTCCCCTTTTCTGATTTGCAGGTACCTGCTACCTGTAGATATGGCCTTGCGCTTTATTTATTGTAATAGCAACGCTAAGTTTTCTCTTTTCTTCCTTAGTTCTCCCTCATATCCCACTTTAAAAAAAATAGCCTATGTCCGTCTCCTGGTTCCCAACTATGTCTGTACCAAAATTCATCAAAATCAATGTAGCCATTAAAGCGTTTTTTTCGGGTGGAAAATCATTTAATAACTTCCCCCGCTCTGGGTGGAGCGGGGTGGCATGTCAGACTTGTGCTAACTAAAACCCACCCATGTTCCTTCTATTGCCCTTTACGTTCTGGGGCCGCGGTATCTTTTTCGAACAACCTGCAACCCCGGCAGGCGGAGGCTCTGGCAAGCCCCTCTGCTTTGCTGCCATCTCTTTGAGGCGTGCGTGAAACACGAACGCACCGTCGACACGGCCTGTCGTCAATAGACGGTCGGACGGTGAACTACCCATTGCTCACTGTCCACAGGCCCGCATCTACGGTGGCCGGAAGTCGTCGATGGCCTGACCCAGGGCCGGACGCGAGAGATCGCCGCCGCCGATCGCCTCCACGTTGAGTTATGCGCTTACCAACACATTTTGCGATTCATTTTTATATTATAGATTATATTTTGAAATTAAAAACGCGTGGATACGCGTCCATGCGATAAATGGTTTTTATAGGCAGACAGACAGATGAGCAGATAGACCGACAGACAGACATACGGGCAACAAAGTAATCTTATAAGGGTTCTGATTTTTCTTTTAAGGTACGGAAACCTTAAAAGTAATTTAAAATCTATAGTTGTTATACTTGACGTATAAAAGGGTCAAGGTTTGTGAATCTAATACTACCATATTATAATTGTGATTGTTTGTGAGGATGGCTGATTAATATAATTTAATTGTTTGATCTGTCTCGCAAAAACTACTGAACGGATTTGGGTGGAACTTAGGTTATTTTTATCCTTGTTGTAAAGTTCTGTGGGTCAGCTATCAAACTTCACACAGGCGATGGTTCAGGCATAAGATAATTATTTAAATATTGGAATAATCCGACGTTCACAAGCGGTTCATTGACCAATTACTTACGATAAACATGCACAATGAACGAAACCGAATATAAATTAAATTGTTAAAGTTTTGACAGTATGTCCACCACAGGATAAACACAGGTTTGTGATCATATTATCCGCAATGAATTAATAAATAATAGTAAATTGTGCATGGCCGATGAACAATTAGTGAATTGTTTAATTTTGCATGTTTTTTAGGGTTTTGTAGATCAAAAGGAAAAAACGGAACCCTTGTTTTGCGGATGAGAAATCATCAAATAGCGAGGATGGGGGAGAGTCAGACTTGTACTGACTAAAACCCACCCGTGTTCCTTCTACTGCCCTTTATGCTGCTTTGCTGACATCTCGACGGACGGTGAGCTACCCATTGCTTACCGTCCACATGCCGCATCTACGGTGGCCGGGAGTTGTTTTGCGGCACCAGTCTCTCACGACGACTGGGTTGGTTTGAGGTTCTTTCTCTCAAACGCCCGGCCATCTAAAACAAAACGCTCGGCCACCGAAACGAAACCCTTATAGGATCACTTTGTTGTCCGTCTATCTGTTTGTCAAGACTATTTATCTCAAGAACGCGTGGAGGTCTGTACCGAGTTGAAATTAACTCAAATCTGTAGTCACTTGGAACTGTAAAATCATCTCTCTAAATCCATGCAGTCAAAAAATATGGTCATTATGTTGCAAGTTAGTATGGAGCCCTCGGTGCGCGAGTCCGACTCGCACTTGACCGGTTTTTTTAGTTCGTAACTCTACAAAAGTTATCGAAATGTTAACATATTAAAGTAAAAAAACAAGCCAAGACTGTCAAAAAATCTTATGATTTAATAACGCAAACATGGTAATTGAGGATTTTTTAACAGACTTTTCATAATATTTGAAAATTGCACACAATGAGATCATGATCTAATTATTTGCAGCTTTAAATGTAACTACAATCGGCGTCACAATAATCGCCTCTTCAAAAATAAGTTGTCCCGCCAGCAACGAATACATTACAGATGGAACAACATGCCTCAAGAGACTATTGTCACATTAATTTGGTCGATGAGAGAGCGCATGGAAGCAGTCATCAGGACTAGGGGTTGTAATGTTTGCTGATGAAATAAAATTTAACTTTTTAATCATTTGCATTAGATTGCTTTTTTTATTCCCTGGTAAAAAAACCAAATCTATTGATTTATTCTGAAAATCAAATAAATTGTCTTTGCAATGATACTTTATAGTCATGTCTACCATTGATCAATAGGGTTAAAATGACTTTAAAGGGAATTTTTGAGGTGCGATTTTTAGGTTAGTTAGTACCTAGTAGTTTCTAGGTTAACTTACCTTTATAAACATTTTACACTGAGATTACTACCGATGATTTAATTACTGTGGTCTTTATGAACCATAGCAGGTTCATAAAGAACACAGTATTTTAAACGGCACAAAAAGTCTTAGCACTGACTTTATACGTATTACACAATTTACACAAGGTAATGCGACTAATTGGAGCGCTAGTTAAGTACATAACTAATAGTTACATTCGTCGTACATTAATATGAGATAAGTTGTACCAAAATAAATCTAAGTTGTGTGTGTAATTTGCACAGTTTGCTACGAGTAATAATTACGGCGGCCGGGTGAGGGGTAGGACAGTCGGTCTGGTGGTAAGTAGATATCTTTATGTGCTTAAAAATAGTGATGTGGTAAACGATATTGATTACATGTTGTTGAATACGTCAAATTATTTAATTGTTTTCTACCTATGAATGATACCAACACAATCCGTTGGTATCATTTATGAATGATACCAAGGTTTTGGTAGAAAACAATTAAATAATGTGTTAAGGATTTTTAAATAAATAGTGATTTACGTGAAAGAATTTACGTGCTGATTTTAAAATGATAATTTTAATAAGTGTAAATTTAATACGCTCATGCACTCGTTTAAAACTTTTTCGGAAAGCAGTATTGTACTAAATTGTAATTAGCTTATTCTGGACAATTAGCAACTTACTGTAATTTTTGTCAGTCAGGCAACTCCAAACTGGCGCAGCGTATGTCAAACATGAGCTAACCAGGGTGGTATAAATGAGTAGTTTAGTGGCAACGCTCAACTTTGACTTTCTATTTAGAATAGGTTTTAAAGCATTTATAGCCTTCAGACTCTTTTCACGAAGTGCATCAGTGTTTACATTCCAGGTCATTTTACTATCTAGAAGTTTTACTCCTCTTTACCAACTTATTACTAATCTACCGCTAGGCAAAGACCTCTTCTCATACCGAGAAGGCAGTGATGTCATACTTAAAATAATTGTAAGTCCAAGTTTTCTCACAATGTTTTGCTTCACCCATGTCTGTGCCATGTCCTAGGTATCTACCTAGGACATGGCACAGACATGGGTGAAGCAAATAGATAGATTTCTAAAGTATCTACTTTAGAAATCTATCTATCTATGTATATAAAAATAAGTGGCATTTTTCGTTGTCACTTTATAACTCAAGAACGGGCTCACCTATCCCAACCAAATTTTCCGGGTTTGTTTGAACTATTTAGTAGATGGCTTATGTGAAGTTTGCACAAAATTTTTCAAGTGGTTCTTTATTTATCACATTTTTTGTAACAAATGAATTCAATAAATGGCGGGTCTTGTTTTGTTATGGAGATTTTTTTTATTGTGCTGTCAAATAGTATAGTATACTCATCCACCAGTTTCAATAGGTAATACGTCTTATTTCAATTTATTATTTACAAAAAACCATTTAAAAGTACAGCATTTGACGTGATTTTTTGAGACGTCAAAGGGTATATAAAGATCGTATTTGACAGCTGATTAATGACACAATCATGCAAGCTGTTTCGAATAATTCAGGTGGATTATATTTCTTGGATGCACCTGGTGGTACAGGTAAAACGTTCGTTATATAATTGATTTTAGCAACTATTCGATCTAAACAGAAAATTGCATTGGCACTTGCATCTTCGGGAATTGCTGTTACATTATTAGAAGGTGGTCGAACCGCACACTCTTCATTAAAATTGCCATTGAATATACAGATGATTGAAACTCCGATTTGCAATATTTCAAGAAATTCTGCTATGGCAAAAGTTCTGCGATTAACGTCAATTATTTTAATGCAAGATTCACGTGGTAAGCAACAGCTTTTTGGTGGCGCATTGATATTACTGTCAGGGAATTTTCATCAAACATTGCCTGTCATTCCTTGATCAACTCCTGCTGATAAAATAATGTGCCTGTTTGAAGTCATCAGTTCTTTGGAGATATGTACGAAATTTTACACTAAACATTAATATGCGTATTCACCTACAAAATGATCCAGCTGCCCATGAGTTTTCAAAACAATTGTTAGAAATTGGTGATGGCAAAATACAAATCGACAGGACCAATGGATTGATCGCTATACCGAAAAAAATTTGTACTATTGTGCAATCGATAGATGAATTGACTGAATGTGTTTTTTCGACTATTCTTCAGAATTAAAGAAATCATGGTTGGTTGAGGGAATGTGCCATTTTAGCACCAAAGAACATTCATATCAATTCTATTAATTTTCAAATTCAAGAGAAATTGCCAGATGTAGTCACGACATTTATAAGTCAATTGACAGTGCTATGAATCAAGATGAGGCATTGAGTATTCCAGTTGAATTCTTAAAATCATTGGAACCGGCTGGTATTTCTGGTTCTTTAATTATATTATTGCGAAATATTAATCCAGCAAAACTGTGTAATGGCACCAGATAGGCAGTGAAAAAGTTATTGCCAAATTTGATCGAACCTATGATCTTAACTGGTAAATCTAAAGGAGAAGTTTGTTTGACACCGCGTAACCCTATGATACCAACTGATATGCCATTCGAGTTCAAACGATTACAATATCCAGTTCGTTTATCATTTGCGATGTCCATCAACAAGGCCCAAAGGCAAACACTTCACATTTGTGGTATGAATTTGGAAGAATCATGTTTTCACATGGCCAACTATAATAAATGTTGCCTGTTCCAGAGTCGGTATCCCCAGCCGTTTGTTTATTCACACTCAAAATGGAAAAACAAAAAATATTGTTTATCCAAATGTTCTGGATTAAGTTTTTAAATAGCTAGCATTTAAGTAATAATTTTTTTTTTTAAGAAATGAATCGATATTCTAATTTATTGTTGTATATTTCACTTTATAAGTAGCGAAGCACGTACCGGGCCGCTAGTATTAAAATAATAATTACAATTTGGGCTAATTAGCCTACTTGCAGCTATGACATTTTGGACAGGCGTTTGAATATATATAAGGCGCTTTGAGGTCGACCCGTACTCAGCAGTAGACTGACGTATGCTGATAATAAAGAAGCTCCAACATTTCCCCGGGCGTTGAAACCAACAGTTTCAAACAGATTCAGAAGACACAGGCAATGGGCAGATTCTATTGAACGCCCGCCGTATGACTCCAGTGGCCGTCCGGACATCAACTATCCTTGTGATGCCAACAGTTCCGGGGAGGACAGCCACTATTCGTCCAAGTTTCTACTTCAAAGGAGGAAGATTATCCTCCTTAATCACGACCAAGAAGTCATGCTTTAAGCTATCCTTCCAGGAACGTCATTTGGACCTCAACTGTAATTCTGCCACATAGGTACTCCTTGCTCCATCTGCTTCAGAAATGCTGGCGGAGCTGCTCAATCCTTTGATAGCGAGACAGATGGTTGGAATAGTAATCCTAGTAGTCAGGTTGGGGCAAGGAAGTAAGTGGCCGTCTAACAAGGAAATGTCCTGCCGTGAGCGGTGTATAATCTGTAGGATCTGAAGACAACGGCGTCAGTGGTCGAGAGTTCAAGATAGCTTCAATCTAAGTTAGAGCGGTGTACAGTTCCTCGAAAGTCAATTTATAATTTCCCAACACTCGTTGAAGGTGGTACTTGTTGACTCCACACCCACCTCCCAGAGTCCAGAGTTCGATGATAAAGAAGCGCCAACATGCGTAATGGTGGTTTTCATTACAAGACGTAAAGATATTTTATTTACTGTAGTTATCAATATTTTTTTTCCAAAGCAAAAGCAAGACAGCTGAATGAGGAGTTTGGTCTTGCACCTTATTCCTCATTCAGCTGTCTTGCTTTAGCCTACTAAAGTAACCCAATGAGGCTGTCAAATAAATACCGTCCACAAAAACCATTGTTTCGGTCAGCTAAAGCTTCTAAATGGCATTTTCTAAAATAAATGTTTAGTTAAATCTGTATAAAATCTCCAGAATAAGTGGTGATTCTCTAAGACATCCAAATTTGCAATTAGTTAGAAACATAAAAACAATTCCCTGAAATTTGGCTTAGTGGGGGTGAGGTTTGTGTCAACACATAATTAGTTTGCTTTTCAACGTAGTGTTACATAATCATAATTGGTAACTGGAATTGTGTGTTGTGTATCAAAAGTGTCTTAATTTGCACACAATCATAGGAATCCTTCGTTTTTAATCCAAATTTGCAACCGAATCAAGTTAATTAAACCTGCATCCGGATTAAGACACAAAAGTGTCAACGTTTAGGCAGCGCCTAATTGATAATCTTCTTAATACTTTCTAGCTACTTCACATTTAGAAGATCCTATTGAGAACCTTTAAAATGGAGACTGGAGGAGCTCGTGGCCAGCTAATAGCAGCCGCTCGGGTCGATCTTTAGGTTGAACTGCGCTTGCCTAGGGTGGTTTGTAGATGGGTGACTACCCATTACATTCCGAGTTTCTTCCACGCTTCGGAAAAGTCGTTAAGCTGTTGGTCCCGGCAGTCGTTTGTAGATTTTTGACACGTTACAGGTAGTCGGTGTCCAAAAAGTCTGACATTCAGTCTGTCTAACGGGTATCGTTTTTCCCAGTACTAACTGGGTTGTTGATGCCAGATAGGCAGTCGTTCCATGTGAAATCGAAAATCTAAATATGTAATAAATGGTCACCCACCCACGGACCAACCTTGCAACGCGTGGCTTAACGTTGAAGGTGTGATGCTTAAGTTTAAGTATGTAGTGCTGATATTGTTCCAAAAAAATAAATTAGAAAAAAGATCCAGAGTATGGCTGTTATTATTTAGTCAGCTACCCATGTTAAAAGATCGTAAGGGCTACCGCCACTACCCAGTGCAGGGCACGCCACAATAGAGGCGGTAAGTCCCCACTTTGAGGAGTGACTGGAGAGGCGTCATGGCGTCCTCACCTACCGCCTGACGCAGGTCCTCACCGGACACGGAAGTTTCGGGAGGTTCCTGCACATAATCGGGCGGGAGGAAACGCCCGGGTGTCACCATTGTGACGATCGCCCGGAGGACACAGTGGCGGTCTGCCCAGCTTGGGCGGAGCACAGCCGTTCTCTCGTGGAGGCGATTGGCGGCGGCGATCTCTCGCGTCCGGCCCTGGTTCAGGCCATGGTCCGGAGCGAGTGGGAATGGGAAGCGGTCACCTCCTTCTGCGAAGCAGTAATGCTAGTACCTAAAGGAGGAGGTCGGTCGTTTGAGGGAGAGAACATCAAACCAACCCAGCCGCCGCGGGAGACGCCCCGGGCGCCGGGCGCCGCGACACCACTCCCGGCCACCGTAGATGCGGGCCTGTGGACGGTGAGCAATGGGTAGCTCACCGTCCGTCCGCCGATTGACGACAGGCCTGTTTCACGCGCGCCTCAAAGAGATGTCAGCAAAGCAGAGGGGCTTGCCAGAGATTACACCTGCTGGGGTTGCGGGTTGTTCGAAAGAGATACGGCGGCCCCGAAACGTAAAGGGCAATAGAAGGAACATGGGTGGGTTTTAATCAGTACAAGTCTCTGACATGCCCCCCCGCTCCGCCCAGAGCAGGGGAATTCATTGGGTGATTTCGCACATGAAGAAAAAAAAAAGGGCTACTAAGCATACCGTGGCCTCCATTTTTTTTTTCTTTAATAAAAACGTTGCCCCACACACACAGGAATTTCTTCTGTATCGGATGCGTTAACAAACATTTAAACTTACATACCCAAATAGCCAGACCCGGAACAGCTAGCTGTAGGCCATACAAATATTTGTTCAGTGCGGGGATCGAACCCGCGACACGCAGCGCAGCAGTCAACACAGCAGAAATGCTTCTTTGACAAATAATGATCGGTGCACCTAATAAATGTTCGTGGGCATGGTATTAGTTAAGTGATAGCGCATTTACAGATTTACCCTACTTCTTTATTCTCGGTAGTTGTCGGGAGGATTTTTTGTTTATACTAGCTACTTAAGAGCACTTGAAAGAGCGATACATCAAAGCTTTCACTACACCCCCAGAAAGCCATAGAATGCAGTCGCAGTGGCCAGAGTCAATGGCGTCACCACCATAAGTTAATACTTACTAATAGTTAGTGCCGACGAGGAACAGTCCTATGCATAAGTAAACGCCTGTGCAAAAATATTAAGCAATAATGTGTAGATCAGTAGGAAGTATTATAAAACTTGCTTACTGAATTAAAACTCAAAGGCAAATAAAATCCTGGGTTGCGATTTGTTCGAAAGAGATACCTCGGCCCCGGAACTCAAAGGGCAAAAGGAGGAACATGGATGGGTTTCAAAAAGTAAAAGTTTGACACTTGACTATCTTTGGCTTTGCCTAAAGTTGAGGAAGTCACTTAAAAAATTCCATAAAAAAGAAATAGGAAACTAGGAGGAATTCCTAACCCGAAGCATGGTAAATATTTTCTCATAAATATTTGTATGTCTTTTAAAAGTATCCTTTTCAATCGATCTAATGTTTATAGCGTTACTGTTTTAGTTGAGCATAAAGTCTTTGTTTTGATTTCCATTCCACAATAAAGAGCAAAGTGTTATTGAGGTTTTCCCACCGGATTTACTTAGTAGCAACACCTATCTGGATTTGTGTCCGGTTGATAGGATAGGCTTGCCACCTATAACATTATACTTTATCATGATCATCATTGGCCCACACAGTCCTTTACTTGACACAGGCCTACCCAATTGCGTGCCACCTTATTCTTGTTCACAACTCTCAAATAAAATCAAATCAAAAAAAAAAAATTGTAAGAATATGGTACAATAGATGATATAATAATATTAGTTCCAGCATATCTCGCCATACTATGACGTACAAATATTTCAACAAAAATAATAATCAAGACTTATATTATAAAACTAAATATTTATAAACATAATCTACAAATAAATCTAATAAAACTATATCTCATCCAGTTGCTACCAGCCAACTATTTTTTTTAGGCTTAAACAATTGAATGAATTAAAAAATAATTTTCCCCGCTCTGGGCGGAGCAGGGGAGAGCGTCAGACTTGCACTGACTAAAACCCACCCATGTTTCTTCTATTGCCATTTATGTTGTAGGGCCGCGTCAAACAACCCGCAATCTCGGCAGGCAGTAGCCCTGACGGACCACTCCGATACCACCCACCCTGCGGAAGCGTCGTTCCACTTAGTTTTTGTGTAACTAAGTATGGGTGTTCTATGAATAGATAGGAAAAACAGCGTGTTGGCAAAACAAGAAACACAATAAAAATAGTGGTTCTAGAATACCTAATTTTATTTGTGTGAAACACGAAACGAGTTTTATCGGAAGTGCTATGGAAGGCAGATCATAATAATTATAACTAAGAATTACTATGTTGTTGACCGTGTCCACACCCGTTCGCGTTCCACGCGCAACTCAAAAACCTACCAGGTTCATCACTTGCCAGGGTTGCGGGTTGTTCGAAAGAAATGTCCGTTACCCCGGAACATAAAGGGCAGGAGAACAATCATGGGTGGGTTTTAGTCAATAAAAGCCTGACATTCCCTCCTGCTCCGCCCAGAGCGGGGGAAGTTATTTGATGTTTTTTTAACATACAATTTAGGTACGTAACTTCTACTTTATAAGTAAATCTAGATGCTGCGGCTGCTACTCAGCAACTCCACACCCGTTCGCGTTCCACGCGCAACTCAAAAACCTACTAGGTTCATCACTTGCCAGGGTTGCGGGTTGTTCGAAAGAAATATCCGTTACCCCGGAACATAAAGGGCAGGGGAACGATCATGGGTGGGTTTCAGTCAATAAAAGCCTGACACTCCCTCCTGCTCCGCCCAGAGCGGGGGAAGTTATTTGATGTTTTTTTAACATACAATTTAGGTACGTAACTTCTACTTTATAAGTAAATCTAGATGCTGCGGCTGCTACTCAGCAACTCCTGCTGGAAAAAACTCAAAAACACTTCGAACACACTTAGCAGTCGCTTGCCGAACGAAGTAGAGTTACCTTATTACAACTGTAACCATGAACAAAAATCTTAAGTAAAATTGATTAACGATTGAGCTGATATTTTGCATACATGTATTAATTATTTTTCAAGTGCTTCCAGAAAACAAAACACGTTAAAATTACAACAATACAAGCTGTGCCCAGCGGTGTCACCTGCTGCTCAGTTCCCCCTTATCGCTTAGGGGTAAGAAAAATAGATAGTGGCCGATTCTCAGACTTACTAAATATGCATTAAAATCTTCGGAGGAGTATTGTTATTATTTATTTTCGGATTATTAAATTTTCGGAGGAGTATGGGAACGAACATTGTGACACGAGAACTTTATATGTATATTAGATATATTTATGTCAATCAAGTTGTCATTTAGTATGAAATAGGGTTTAAATTATAAATAATATCTATATCAGCATAATTATATATTTATATTATATTATTTTATAATAAACTATTTTAGGAACGAAGTTCCTTACAAAGCAAAGAGTTCGTAAAACGTTTAATTTTTCGTCGCAAAGTTAGCTTGATATGTACATGTCACTAGCCAAAAAAAATTACCCTGTATAGTTCAATACATAAAGTAAAGAGTTACACAAAATCAGTTTACAAAAGTGGTCTAGTACTACGAAAAAAAAAAATGTTTAGAAAGACCAATTAAAAAATCTTTTCGTCTCGAAATTCTCAATTTTTTCAGCGACAACCATCATATTTTTTATATCTATAACAAAGAAAATTGTATAGAGTAAAGAGATATTCAAAATTCTTCAAACACAGAGCTGTATTTTTTTTATATATTCAATAAAAACTGCAAAATGACCTACATTTTGGCGGACATGATATTCAAATAAAATCAAAATCCGAAATATTTTCGACCTTATTTCTATTCTTTCGTTTAACTGTCGTGTACTTGTGTTAGACCATGCCTATTATGCAGCTTGTGTCACTTCCGCGAATACCTAAAGATTAGCTTATTGCCGCGCCTTAAGGGGCGGAAAAAAATTCATTGTAACGAAACTTTTTGCTATAGTTTTAAGCCTTGCGGCGTGCGCGCGCGTGTTCTCTGTCTGTCTCTCTCATAGAAATCAAGCCAGTTATTTTCGTTTCGTCTTTATATTTCGCATTGAACAGTGTGGTATCGCGACGATTATTTTTGTTGAATGTATACAGGCTTTTTTTTGTACAAAATAAATAATAACTTCGTTCCATCCGGGTGTCCCTTGACACCTTTCAAGATTTTTCTTTTATTATAACGCAAATTACAAGTATTAAACAACATTCGCAAAACAACTTTAGTTGTACAATTAAAACACGATTTTGCAAGGTTAGCCTTCAAATCCTTGTAAGAAGTTACACTGAATAGCCAAAAAATTGATACCAAACTACAGGCAAAGAGATCTAAAGACTTATACAACATTATTTTTAGTTTATGCGAAAGCCGAAACACCTATCCAGTATTTTTTTATATTAAGAATCTATGTACAAAATTTCAAAACTGTATCATGAAAAACCAGAAAGTCATAAGTTTGTTATGTTACCTGGATATCCGTACAAATACACTGTCACTAACGGCGCACGGTGTCCCTGCGCCGCGACTGTGACTCGCGCGCATTTCTTTTTGGCGATTCCGGCCGGGTGTTTTATGCGAATAGGTACTTAGTGTCGCATGGTGTCCATATTATAAACTTTTTTTTAAATTTTTGGAAAAAAATATAACATGGTGTAAAAATTATTGGAATCGATTCAGTTACTTATTCTGAACAAACTATATTCAGGTTTCGCATATACTAAAAATAATGTTGTAGAGGTAAAGTCGAGGGAAATAAGCACGAGGGACGCAAAAAATTCTGAAGTGTGATCTAAGAAAAAAAGAAAACATACACAACTTAAATAACGACGAGTCGATAGTAATATGACCAAAACAAAAATCTTATGTGTATTTTTTTTTCAGCAGAACTGATTTACATTTTCAATTTAGGTCAATATTGTCAACCAAGTTAAAGTTACAGATACAAAACTTGTGATAACATTGTGATCCAAATAACTCAAAATTCTAGTGCTTTTAATAATACTGATTCAATAGCATGAGTTTGCGGCGTTAACGTAACAAAATACGATAAAAAATACTCCAGTTCACACGCCATATTTTCATAATTTTCAAAAGTGATTCATATCGTAGAGTAGTGTCACAAATGTTGCATGTATTTGCATGCATCGGCTCTAAAACTATGCAACTGAATAGGAAAGGCGCAATTTTTCTGCTCGCCATTGTAGAACAGGCTATTAAATAATTTGTAGATCGAAACTAGTTTCAGTGTTCACAGATTAACGAAACATACAAGTAAAAAAACAATGTTTTCTAAAAAAATAGCAGTATTCTTTACGTTTACATTTTTAACTTTTTGTGACTCCTCATTTGGTGAGTTTCAAAAATTGTTTTTGTTTTATTTGCAGCAGTCCGTTTGTGACAGTGTTTATTCAATGTTCAACTTAAAAAAGTGCCTGTAATAAAGTCGACTAAAAACACCAAAAGTGATAAATAACTTTTACAGAATACAGAAGTCGGTGACTTTTCTTTTTTTTATTCAGTTTTTGCCACAAACTTCTAAAAAAGTCGGTCCTAGTTTTGGTAAACAAGCTCTTTATTTTTTCCTTTTTTAGTCGTTATAAAAACAAAGCCAACCAATAATTTTTTGATATATTTTTAACAAAAACAAACATATTATTTAAATAGATCATAATACAAGTTTTTTTTTTAATATAACTCGTCTTATATCAGCTAACCGATAACTTATGTTTGGCCGGCGATATTTTAAAATGTAATTTGGTTGTTGATTTTTCATTTTTGCAACGAAACGAAAAATCGTCTACGTTGGGCGAAACCGGTTCAAATGGCGTCAGTGAACTAAGCCCATATTTTCTATATATAGCTTGCTAGAAGACGCTTTTTTCTTTTTAGGGACATAACCAAGTCGACGCCGTGAGGAAAATGTTAAAGGCTATAATGTGTTATTACAACAACAAAATCATCTTATTCAGGACAAGAAGCATTGGTGTTCCTTACTAATATTATAAAAGCGAAAGTGAGTTTGTTTGTTTGTTTCCTCTTCACGCTTTAGTGGCTAAACCGATTTGGATGAATTTTGGTACAGATACAGATAGTTGGGAACCAGGAGACGGACATAGGCTATTTTTTTTTAAAGTGGGATGTGAGGGTGAAAGAGGGAAGAAAAGGGAAAAGTTAGCGTTGCTATTACGAATTAATAAGGCGCAAAGGGAACTGTGTTACCTCGAATTTAACGCGAGCGAAACGAAGCGAAAGCGAAGCCGCGGGCAAAAGCTAGTACATACATACCTAACTTTAAAAGTTATTTTAAGAGGGTGTTTACTCTTCTGCCGTAATCGATAATCGACACTGGTCTAAGTTCTCGTTATCCAATAGTCAAATCAGCAAACATATTCACAGATCCATGTGAAGTTTTAATACATTGCAATGTATGTTTAACGTTACATAATATTGCAAATAGAAGTTTTTTATAGTATAATTAGCGCTATATCGTAACACGGTTGTGCAGACATGTTAAAATTGGTCGATTATGGATCTGTGAGTAGTGTTTGGAGGATTTTTTCGATTATACTCACGGCACGGTTGCAATCTAGTGGTTGTGAATAGGTATGCAGAACGCAAGAAAGCTATACACCATAATATACAATTACCTACTCAATACTCAATACTTTATTGCATCCCATAATGTATACAAGGCTGGTGGGTAATTGAAGAGAAACAATTATGAACCCTGTCGGGCACAGCAAGTTAGTTTTTAGAGGAGAGGATGAAGCGCTTTTGTTTAAAAACATAATAATATTGAAATTAAGGAGGAAAATCTTATATTGAGATATTTAAGTAGGTAGATATTATTTATGTGCAGTGTCGACGCCAACGCCATCCAACGGACTGAGTCCGCACCTCAAGCTGTAGTGTTGAGTGTGAAGCGATAGATGGCGTGCGCGTCAATAATTAAATCAATTTTCATAGACTAAATTCCATAGTGTTCTGTCTTTAAAATTTTAAAACTTTTTTCTTCAACGTTCTCTTTTGCCAACTTGAACGATCAACGGACACGTTTTTTCTTCTTCGACACGAATACCTGTTTAAAGTTGTAAAATCTACAAGTTTTAGCAATAAACGAATTATAAACCGTTCGCCTACAATTTTCATTGAAGAGGACCCAGGAAACCCCCGTAGCTCAAACATTGGACCTTCGGAGCCGGAGCGATAGCTGAAGATTGGACCTGGAAGCGGACTACCTAACTAAGAGCGAGTTAGAAATCTTGGACAGGAGTCTGGAGCAGCCTTGGCGAGTTCACGAGAAGGACGTCATTCAAATACGCGACGACGAATGCGTTGACCTCCCCTGCACATCGTGAATACGGCTTCAGCAGCTCAACGGTCAGGTTTTCCTTCCCATATCATCCTTCCCTTTGTAGCGAATCTGTGTTAAAACCGTGCTGTTTTATAATTACAGTATATTGAATGCTTGCTGAGTAGGTGAGGAACCTGTGGTTGCTCATAGCTGCAGGTGCTACCAGTAATTACCGAAGTGGAAACCGTGAGTACCTTTTCTTTCTTTTCTGTAAGCCTTTAAAATGTTTGGTGAAGATAAATTGTTATCAGTTTCTCCTACAAATAACCTTTCTGATCTCAAAAAGCAACGGGGTATTGTCAAAGGTAGATTAACCAATTTTAAAAAGTTTATAGACCAATTTCAAGATGTCATACCTTCTGAAATACAAAATAAAGAGATTCAATTCCGTATGCAAGCATGTAAAGAATTCTTTAAAACTTTCAATGACATCCAAGGTAAAATTGAGTTACTCTCACCTGAGACAGATATTGCTTCTAACAGTGAATATGTAGAATCTGTGGAATTAATATATTTCAATTCCTTAGCTATTGCTGGGAGTTTAGTTGACAGTGAAAAGACTGGTAACAATGTTAGCGATACAAAATATTCATCCCGGGCAAACATCAAGTTGCCTGAGATTAAGCTGCCTACCTTTGATGGATCGTATGATCAGTGGCTAGAATATAAGAATTCATATATTACCATGATCCACACACGTTCAGATTTGGATCCAATTCAAAGGTTTCATTATTTAAGATCTTCACTCAGTGGTACAGCATTGCATGTTATAAGTGCATTAGAGTTTACAGCTTCCAATTATTTACATGCGTGGGAGTTACTAGAAAATAGATTTCACAATACTAGACTCTTAGTACATAACCATTTAAAATCTCTATTTTCTATAACGGCTTTGAAACAGGAATCAGCTTTGCAAATAAGGAAATTAATAGATAGTGTTTTGCGTAACCTACGTGCATTAAATACTTTACAAGAACCCACAGAGTCATGGGACACACTAATTATCTATTTGATTGTGTCAAAATTAGATATCAATACTGAGCGTGATTGGGAAAAGCACAAAGGTTCTTTAATAACTGACTCCGGGTTTAAATTGAAGTTGGATGATTTGCTTACATTTTTAAGGAATAAAGCCGATATATTAGAAATGATTCATGCTAATCACAGTACTTCTTCTTCTAATAAATCACACATTAAACCGGTTGGGTCTGAGACGAGGAACACTCAATACAAACCTAACCATACAACACATAGTTGTGTAGTTACAAATACAACAAGTACCAATAGTTCTAAAGGCAAGTCATCCAACAATAATTCTAACAAAAATAGCCGTAGTAACTGTCCATCTTGTAACGGTAAACATCCTTTATATGCGTGTTACATGTTCCTAAATTTATCAATAAAAGAAAGAAACAAATTCGTTGAAGATAAACAAATATGTCTTAACTGTTTACGTTCAACTCACTCATTAGCGGACTGTCGATTTGGTCCGTGTCAAATTTGCGAACGTAAACACAACTCTTTGCTTCACATTACCGGTTCCGACAATAATGCGAGTGTGCGTAGCGAGAACACAGCTGATCGTAGTGTGTCTCATCAAGCTAGCACGTCGACCGCGTTGCATTCCTTTACTTTAAATTGTGATTCGAATACATTACAGGTAGGATGCGCCGGCGACAATATCGTTGGACAAGGTGCTCTGCAATCGGTATTGCTCTGCACAGCGTTAGTGGAGTTAATCGATAATAATAAACGAGTTCATACAGCCCGAGCGCTGTTAGATAATGGAAGTCAGCATAGTTTCATTACGGATAAACTACGCCGACAACTCAATGCGTCTACTATACAGTCCACTATACATATATCGGGCGTCGCACAGTCTGTGACGCAATCAAATGAATCGTGTGACGTTATTATGCGTTCTAAATTATGCGATTACAGTACTAGAGTTAAATGTTTTGTCTTGCAGCGTATCACTAGCAGGTTACCCGCGACTAACATTGATACTCAGCTTATACGTATACCGAATAATATCCAGCTTGCAGATCCCACATATCACGTTCCTTCGGAAATCGATTTGTTGATAGGTGCGGATCTCTTCTGGGATCTATTGCACGAGAATAGAATTCGATTAATTAACGGGCCTTATTTACAAAATTCTAAGTTAGGATGGTTATTAGCCGGCCCTATTCACTCTAAAAATATTTGTGTTGATAAAATTCATTGTAATTTTAATCAAACGTTAAGTGACCAACTTCAGCGGTTTTGGGAAATAGAAGATGTTCAACAGTCGAGCAACGTACTTACTCGCGACGAACAATTGTGCGAGGACTTGTTTATTACCACCACCAAGCGCGAGGCTGATGGTAGGTTTTCCGTACGGATGCCGCTGAAGGAGTCACCTAGTGCGTTAGGCGATTCATATGCCATGGCCAAAAATAGATTTTGGTCATTAGAACGTAAATTAGAGCGTTCTCCCGATTATAAACGGTTATACTGCGATTTTATGCGGGAATACGAGAACTTAGGTCATATGACGCGGGTCGATAAATATGATAATAATAATTATTTCTTGCCGCACCACGGGGTGCTCAGAGAAAGTAGTACCACTACAAAATTGCGGGTGGTTTTTGATGCTAGTGCTCCGACTACATCAAATAAGTCGCTTAACGACATTCAGTGGTCCGGACCGGCACTTCAAAATGATATATTTTCTATACTGTTGCGATTTCGACAGTATAAGTACGTAGCTTGTGCAGACGTAGAAAAGTTTTTTAGACAGACTTTAATTCAACCGGATCAGCGATCGCTGCAACTTATTTTATGGCGGGAAAAACCGGTGGACCCTCTGCGTGTTTATCAACTCAATACGGTAACATACGGAACGGCATCAGCGCCCTACCTAAGCATGCGGTGCATTCGGCAACTAGCGAAAGAAAGTAAAGATGAAGCAGTGTCGCGTGTTATTACCGAGGACATGTTTGTCGACGATTTAATTTTCGGATGTAACAGTCATGAAGAGTTATTGTCTATGTGTACACGTATATCGCAAGTGTTACAATCGGGTTGTTTTTCACTTCGTAAATGGACGTTCAACTCTGAGGTGACTCGTAAGGCGCCGGTTGATTTGTTCACGGGTGAACATACACAAAACAAAACACTCGGTATAGGTTGGCAAAACGATTCCGATGAATTATATTATGTCACTAAAGTTGACGAACAGTCTGCGACCAAACTAACTAAACGCATAATGTTATCAACAGTTTCACAGATATATGACCCATTAGGTCTACTTTCCCCTGTAGTTATAATTGCAAAAATATTACTGCAGAAATTATGGCTTAGTAAATTAGATTGGGATACACCAGTGCCACTAGATATTGCTGTGACGTGGAATAATTTTATAAATAAATTGCAGAACTTAAATCAATTAAAAATTCCTCGTCGTGCATTGAGCGACCACGATCAGCACAAGGAACTTCATATCTTTTCTGATTCATCACAAGACGCGTACGGTGCATGTGCGTATATACGTACATATAGCGATGATTCGAAATGTTCCGTTCAACTATTGTGTGCTAAAAGCAAAGTAGCACCATTAAAGGCGCTCAGTATACCGCGTCTTGAGCTTTGCGGGGCGTTAATAGGCGCTAGACTATATAAAAAGATTATCGATTCACTGAGAATGGTGTTTACGAAAACTTATTTCTGGACTGATTCGACTATAGTTATTGGTTGGGTTCGAATGTCTCCACATCTTTTGAAAACGTTTGTTCAAAATCGTGTTACCGAAATAAACGAACTCACAGGTGACTCGATTTGGCTCCATGTTGCGAGCAAAGATAACCCAGCTGACTTACTGTCCAGAGGATTAAGTCTGGAATTATTAATTAATAATAACTTATGGTGGAACGGACCGGCCTATTTACAAACGCATGATAATACATTTTACGCAAATAGTGAAGTTCACGACTCTTCTCGGGAAATTATTAATTTACCTGAATTGAAAACAAATCAAGTGTTTAATTTCGTAAGTACGTCCGAGAACGTTTCAATTAAATTCAGCGAATTTTCGTCATTCAATGAAATGAAGCGGGTAGGTGCGTATGCACTACGATTCATAACATATTTACAGAATTTAATTGTTGAGCGACGGTCTACGCGTAGTGACGTAGTACAACAAACCGATACGTTATCTGTTTCTGAACTTGCCGCGTCGCAACGTATGTTTGTTATATTGTCACAAAAACTTTCATTTCCTGAAGTTTACGATAAACTTATGAATAAATTGCCTTTAAACGTAAATAGTAAGGAAAATAGTCGTATATCCGGGCTAAATGTTTTCATGGATAATCACAATATCATTCGAGTGGGCGGACGACTTTCGAATTCTTCCACTTTTGATTATAATAAGAAGCATCCTATTTTGTCGTGCAGTAGACACGAGTTCACGATATTATTGGTTAGACATGAACATAAACGGTTACTCCACGCGGGTCCCCAACTTCTTTTGTCTAATTTACGTGAATGCTGGTGGCCATTGAGTGCAAGAAATTTAGTCCGTAGAATAGTTAATGAATGTTTTATATGTACTCGACATAAAGGTAAAACTTTAAATCCTATAATGGGCAACTTGCCGCCTGAACGTCTGGATCCTGGATTCCCGTTTAGTCGAACGGGTGTGGATTATGCTGGGCCAGTCTACATATTGAATCGAAAGGGGAGAGGCAGTCGTTTAACTAAAGCATATATTAGTTTTTTTGTTTGTTTCCTCACTCGTGCGGTTCACTTGGAACTTGTTACCAGTCTTTCTGCTAACGACTATATTTTAGCGCTTAAGCGTTTTATTAGCAGAAGGGGCAAACCCAATGCTATTTACTCCGACAATGGTAGGAATTTTGTCGGAGCAGAAAAAGAATTTAAGCAAAGTTTAGAAAATAATTTTCAACGTCTTAAAGATTTCGCTGCCGTAGACGGCATCGAGTTTCATTTTATTCCCCCCTATTCACCACATTTTGGAGGCTTGTGGGAAAGTGGGATAAGGTCTTGCAAACACCACATAAAACGTGTGTTAGGTAATGCCAACTTGACCTACGAGGAGTTCAGCACGGTTTTGGCACAGATAGAAGCTGTCCTGAATTCCCGTCCCCTCTCTCCTCTATCAGCAGACCCTCACGACCTGACCCCACTGACTCCGAGTCACTTTTTCATCGGTCGGCCTCTCACTGCACCGCCCACTGAAGACTTAGCAGACGTAGCGACATCACGCTTGGATCGTTATCGTCGCATAGAGCAATTACGTCAACACTTCTGGCAGCGTTGGTCCAAAGAGTACGTGGTGGAACTGCAACAGAGGACCAAGTGGAAGGGGAACAAGGACGACATCGCCCTAGACAGTTTAGTCCTGATCAAAGAGGATGGACTGCCGCCTTTACATTGGAGATTGGGACGCGTTATCAAAGTGTTCCCAGGCACAGATGGAATTTCACGAGTAGCTGACATACGTACTGCAACTGGAACAACGCGAAGGGCATTTTCCAAGATATGTCCACTCCCTCGCCAGCCTGAGGACAACACCACCATCGGCGCTTGATTCTCCAACCTTCTTGGAAGCTGGTGCTTCCAACGCCGGGGCCATGTCGACGCCAACGCCATCCAACGGACTGAGTCCGCACCTCAAGCTGTAGTGTTGAGTGTGAAGCGATAGATGGCGTGCGCGTCAATAATTAAATCAATTTTCATAGACTAAATTCCATAGTGTTCTGTCTTTAAAATTTTAAAACTTTTTTCTTCAACGTTCTCTTTTGCCAACTTGAACGATCAACGGACACGTTTTTTCTTCTTCGACACGAATACCTGTTTAAAGTTGTAAAATCTACAAGTTTTAGCAATAAACGAATTATAAACCGTTCGCCTACAATTTTCATTGAAGAGGACCCAGGAAACCCCCGTAGCTCAAACATGCAGATTTATATTAATTTTATTTATTATTAGATATTATTCATTTATTTATATATTTATTTATTATTAATAGTTATTAATGTTCTAGATTATATATAAGTCATTATTTTATATATTTATTTATATATTAGGTAGCTGTAATTTTTCATTATCTAAATAGTAAGTAATTAAAGATATTGCACGGTAGATAAGGTAAATATATGTATTAGGTATTACTTGGTTATTTCAATTGTCTTCGTTTCTCTAGATGGAATTTATCTTTGAAGTATTCGTCAATTGTGTAGTAGCTTTTATCTAAGAGAAATAGTTTTAGTTTATTTATAAATATATTGTTTGTTTCTGTGTTTTTTATGTATTCAGGTAATTTATTGTAGATTTTTATTGACGTAACAAACGCACTAGAGGAGTGCATTTTTAATCGTGAAGTTGGCAGATTGAGTCTATTTCCATGTCTAAGTTTGATTTTTGTTTGTATGTCTTCTCTTTTGCTGTAGAACAGACTGTGGGTACTTCCTAACAAATTTGCAAATTTCAAATATATAGAGACATGGTAGTGTTAGGATGTTTAGTTCTTTGAAGTGTGGTTTACATGAGTCGGTGTCTTCTATGTTAACCAATGTTCTTATAAGTTTCTTCTGTATTGTAAATAGCGAAGGTGCGTCTGTACTGTTACCCATAATATTATTCCGTATTTAAGCCAAGAGAACGCGTACGCATAGTATGTTACTATTGCTGTTTTGAGATCTGTAGTTTTCTTTATTTCTCTTATGCAAATTTGGATAACTTTGTTTTTAATTTCTGTATGTGTGGTTTCCAGTCTATGTGTGTATCTATGTCTAGGCCTAAAAGGGTGAATTTATTAACTATTTCTAACTTGGATCCTTTGTATTCAAAATTTATATTTATTGGGGTTTTTTGTCGGGGGTGGAAAGTGACTATTTTTGTCTTACTAAAGTTAATTTCAAGGTTATGTTCGTTCATCCAGTATGTTGTGGTGTCAAGTATAGATGTTCGTGTTTGGTTTAGGTTTTGGTTATTTTTACATGATGTTAAAATAGAGACGTCATCGACAAACAATACGCACGTTTCATTTATGTGGTTAGGGAGATCATTTATGTAGACTAAGAACAATAGGCATCCTATGTGACTTCCCTGTGGTATGGAGGCGTTTACAGGTATGTTTTGTGATCTAATCAGTTCAATGTGTTGTGTTTGTGTATTGTAGTGTTCTATTTCTACGACTTGTTCTCTGTTTTTTAAATAAGATGTAAACCGGTCATGACTTTTTCCTCGGATACCTATGTTGTAAAGTTTATTTAACAGTATATCGAATTGTACTTTATCATACGCTTTGGTCATGTCTAATAACAGTCCAATAGCGTATTTTTTATTATCAATAATTTTGAGTGCTTCTTGAAGACCTACTGACCCTACATTTTCTAATTCACGACATGCATAGTGTTGGAGGTTTAACACCCCTTGAGTTTTAAGGTTTAAGAATATTCCCAAATAATCCCTAAGGTTTTTGCTGTATTAATTCCATAACAATTTTACACATTTCATGTCGTGTCTGTTTACCACTTTAAGAAGCAAAAACTGAAGAAAGTATTGATGATTTTGTGTCCTCAGAAGTTATTAAACGGATCATTTTCAACTCATAATATCTAACACGACCAAGCACTAAAAAAAACGGCAAACGTGATGAACGACAAACCATGTTTGCTTACCCCATCAAAAATTATGGAATGAAGCGAAAATACACAATAACTAATGCGACTAACTGGGAATATCTATACCTGTACCATATTTGCTCACCCCTTTCGGGAACTTTGGTAATTGACAAAACATCAAACACAGCAAGTGATTTGACTATCCTAGAATCTGCTTGGACCAGTCTATAGAAGTCTAGCCGATCTCTTTTGCATACATGTTTAGTTTAGAAGACCTGGGACTAAAGGAAGGAATACACTTTCTAACAAAAAAAAAAATTCAAATGTACATGAAGAACAATCATTAAAATCCTACATAGCGCACTCAATGTTATTATGACTTAACCTTAAGGCGCGGTAACAAGCTAATCTTTAGGTATTCGCGGAAGTGAGGCTAGCTGCAGACTGGGCATGGTCTAACACAAGTCGAGACAGTATTACATCGAAAGAATAGAAATAAGGTCGAAAATATTTCGGTGTTTGATTTTATTTGAATATCATGTCCGCCAAAATGTATGTCGTTTTGCAGTTTTAATTGAATATAAAAATACAGTTCCGTGTTTGAAAAATTTTACTTATCTCTTTTGTATATAAAATTTCCTTTGTGTTATAGATATAAAAAAAATTATGGTTGTCGCTGAAAAAATTGAGAACTTCGAGACAAAAAGATTTTTTCGTGGTCTTTTTACACCATTTGTTTTTTGTAGCACTAGACCACTTTTGTAAACCGATTTTGTTGAGGTCTTTACTTCATGTATTGAACTATACACAGTATTTTTTTTGGCTAGTGGCATGTACAGATAAGGCTAACTTTGCGACGAAAATCTAGACGTTTTACGAAGTGTTTGCTTTGTACAGCGCCTTAAACTGTGGGTGTTATCTCGAATGAAAAAGTCTGAAAAATGCCTTTGATTGTTAAATGGTTAGATTGAAATACATTTTGATCAAAATAACATCTTTTGTTTGCATTTAGTAACCCATAAAAAGATAAAACATCAAACTGACACAATACTTATTAAACTTTTTAGAGATTGGCCTTTAAAGATCGCGGTCTATATGACCGCACGTCTATTTAATTGTAGTGTTACGGCATGAACTATTGGACCGTAGCCCACCAGGCACAAACACCCGTCTGGTCAGAGGATTTTCTTTTTCCGGGGATGAAGAATTTAACACCCTGTTCTTGATACTGCTAAAGAGTAACTGGGGAACATACATAAAACAGTTTCCGACGAATGAGAACATCTGTTTAGCATTTGAAGAAGAAATATTTTTGGTTCTAGATGTTTTATTGTTTCTTCCCCTATTTTATTTATTTGGGTTGCGATGACCGACAACCCCTTAAGCTATCTTTTACCCGTTTTAATTCATCCCCCTATTTGTTTTTATAGTTTGGAAATACTGGCAAAATGATTATGTTTTTTGAACATCATAAATACAGAGAAAAAAAATCTTAAATTCTACTGTTATAATAAAAATAAAAGAATATTTAAGTGAGTAATTATTTAACGTATACAATTATTATACTATTTCATTTTTTTTCAGTTGAAAATCTTCCAAAATGTCATCTCGCCGATAATGATTGCATGAGAGATCTCTACGATACTGTGCTCAGAGACATTGGAAAAAATGGGATCGATTTCTTGAACATACCACCAGTGGATCCCATTCATCTGACAAATGTCACTGTCAGTGTTCTCAACATGGTCAACATCACGCTTGTGAAAGGAGTTGCGAAAGGCATAAAGGACTGCATTTTTGAAAAGTTCAGGTTTGTGTGAAACGAAGATTTTTAAGACTTATCGGTGCGGTGGTCTTATTAGTGTTTTCGGGCAAGAACTTTATTTATTTTGGGATGATGACAAGTTTAGTTTTTATTTGTGGATCGGAAATCACCAAAAAACTTCACCAGTCTCAGTCTTTTAGTGACTAAAATGTTTTATGTTCCGGGGCCATGCTATCTGTTTTGAACAACCCGCAACTCCGGCAGGCGGTGGTCCTGGCAGACCCTCTGCTTTGCTGAACACGAATGCGCCGTTGACACGGCCTGCAATTAATTTCGATGATAATTATTAATATTCTTTTATGCGAAAGCTTGTGCGGTGGTATGGATGTTTATTACTATTTCAAGTAACAACGGCTTTGGATAACATCTGGCATACAAGTAGCTTATAACCTGTTTTAACTTATAAAATTCTATTAATCGCGGAAGAACAATCGTGTGGCGTGAGTTAGTAAGATATAATTTGACCCGATGTTACACAAACTGTATGCAGGAAAATCAAAGCAATAATCTCCATTTTAAATGACCTTTATATTTTAAAAGAATATAATAACTCAATGCACATACCATGACTTTTTGGTTAAAATTAGCTGACGTCTTTTTGTAAATCCTTACTAATATTATAAAAGCAAAAGTGAGTTTGTTTGTTTGTTACCTCTTCACGCTTTAATGGCTAAACCGATTTTGATGAATTTTGGTACAGAGATAGTGAAATAAATCAACTTTGCAATCTTTTCCCCTCGCCCCTCCCCACAATTATTCCTCCACCCCGTGTTAGTTATTTACAGTTTGTCCCATTCGCCATTTTGAGGTGGTTTTTGGTATCGTTTTGGCCAGCCTTCTGCCACTTCAGCTTATAAACTCTGTTATTTATGGTTACTTCGTTTCCTTTCCGGATAAATTAATTTTAGATTCGAATACTGATGCGATGTAGTCGTCTTGATTCCACAATTACAGTCCACATTAAAAACAAAAAACCTGCATACTCGTTAACCAAGACAAAGAAGTTGCGAACACAACAACAGAATCAACTGATGCAGAAATTAATGACAGTTTTTCTGCTCATGAACATAGTTATTATGGAAATCGTGTTAGATATGACGTTATTAAGATCGAGCGAAATGGAGTGTGCCTAATCGCCCCCCGAGTCCGTCGTGGACATGTAAAGTTGATGTCAGAAGTTTACGTTTTTGCTTACGTACCTTGCCTTTTATTTGGCATTGTTTACTCAGAGTACTGTCCCAAAAAGTGAAATGAATGAATTTATTTGTGAACCAAAAACCCTTGCCTTGTTCATGTCTCAGTTGTTACATACAGCAATTGGCATATTTCACTGTTAAATGCTCAAAAAATCTTAATGTGCAATTTTGAATTTTCGCATGAACGGTGGTAGGAGATATTCGGGCGGGTGAAGCGTCTGTTATCAGCTTTATACAGTTGAAGTTTTTTTTTTTAATATCTTCCTTATTTATAGCAAGCACTTTAGGCTAAAGCACTACCTGCGTAACCTTTTGGGTTAGCTCGTCCCATCGTCGATCTCAACTCTGTCCTTGAGATGGAGGTTAAGAGTGAGCCCATGTACAATATAAATACATCGGCTAAGAGTGAGTTAGACTCGCGCACCGAGGGTTCAAACTTGCGACATAAACGAGCTATTACGGTATAATAGACTTATAGAGTTTTTCATAGCTCCAAGTGACCGTGACAAGTGACAGACTTGAGTAGATATTCACAGCACATAATTAAGGACTTGATAATTATACATTTGAGTATACGGTAAAACCGTATTAGTATTTCAACTTGATGCGTTCACGCGTTCCCGAGATAAAGGGTCTTGACAGACAAACAACAAAGTTATAAAATAAGGTTTACGTTGTTTCCTTTTGAGATACAGAACTCTAAAAACCCTATAATAAGTACCTGAGCCAGCAAAAAATGGTACTAATGTGTCTGTTAGTATTTGCATAAGATTGGCGTCAAACCACCGAAACAAATGTCAAAACAAAGTTGGATACGAAAATAATAATCTAAGAAATCACATGTAGCAAAAATGTGCAGGTTTTTTTTACAAAACGTACCATCACGCTTTCTTTACCCGTAGGGCTATGCAGAGGTGAATTTAATGGTACACCCACATAGTTATGTTTGAGTCCCATGTTATAGAGGCGAACCTTTTGCCATCAATCGGGTAGAGATCTAGACCCCGTGACTACCGAGTCTACTGAGAAATATTTCATGGTAAAACCCATAAACATTTAGCTCGACCCAAGAATCGAACAGATGAGCAGTCACGTTTGCGACCACTTAACCAACGAGTACAAAATTTGACAAGAAACAACACTAGCAAACGATAGATAAGATACTGTTAAAAAAAAGACTTTTGGTTTAAGTAATAGAACAAAAAAAATTAACTAGTCAGTCAACTATCCTTCTTTCTTTCTTGTCTATAGTCCTCCTTAACGTTTTCGGCCACAGTGGCCAATCTCAGCGGAGATAAGCCTTCTGCGAGACAGATACCGTGTACAAGTGTATGCGCAGACAACGGTGGATTCTACACTTCACTTAACGTGCTTTCCAAGGTACCCCCAACTTTAAAACTCTGGGCTGTCACTAGAAATTCCTAAAAGAACAATTCAATAAGACTTTTTATTCAAACCGCGTTGCTTTGCTTTGCTCAGTAGTAATACAATGATCCTTAAAATATTTTAATTCCAGTATCAATATAACTGAAGAAAGGGGGCACCAAGAGAACACGTGTGACGTTACTATCAAGGGACATTATAGAGTTGAAGCTTCTAGCCCATTGCTTAGAAACTTTTTAGGAGGAAATACTATACATGGTGATGGACATGGGAAAGTCCAAATCGGTAAATATACTTTATAAATAAAATAAAATTTTGAACTACTTTATAGTGTGTTTAGTGTAACGAAATGCTTGACAAAAGAGAGTGAGCTTAGAACAAGTACAGGCAGATGATTGTGACAATTTTCTTCTTTGTTTGCCCACAACTTTCCGACCACGTCGTCGGTAGCAGCGCAGAGGTTACTTCGGCTGCATAGGAGGTGGGACATGGTTTGGGATACGACTCCAAAACCTAGCTGCTGTTTCATTAAAGTTGTCCCACAGTTCCGAAGACGTTTCAAGGCCTTCTAGGTGGACCACTGAACGTTGATGCTTCTGCACGATCAGTAGCGACATTCATTTTATAACGAGTAATAATGAGTTAGGCAACTTACATAAGTGATGGGATTTGTGATAGCCCGATTATGATAATGAAATATTTTAACATTACGAGGTCGTCAGCGACAGAAAAGGCGAAAATTAATTTATTTGAAAACTATCCACTCAATCATGTAATATGTCATGGTTTCAATTTTGCAAATGTCAAATCAAGCGGCCGTCTAATATGATGGATTTAATTTGACTTCTAATTAATTCATACTTATGTCCAGCGCTTGTGCTTGAAAATAATTAAATTTTGTCTCTGCATTTATTTGGTAATTTAACAGATATATTTGAGAATATGTTATTATATCGTCAGAAAAAAACATACAGATACCGTCATGGTGGTGGCCTAGACAGGTTGTTTCAGATCCTCCTATCCATCGTTGGTTATGGCAATTTGACCCCTGTTATTAAGTGATAGGCATTAATAAAAAAGTTTTTTTTCAAATTCCAGAAAAATTGAATTTGAAATTCGACTTTCCGTTTTACGCACAAAAGCGTAAAGATGGAGAGATCTACATAAAATGTATTTATGACCTCATCAAATACGAATATGATATTGGAGGCAAAGTTGAATTCTTCGCTGATAATCTTTATTTGGGCAATGAGGATGTCGGTAAGTATAAATACCAATGGCTTTATTTGTTTTTTGTCAGCTCACTCGAGTAATATACCTATGAAAAGAAAATCTCCTTTTTTAGAATCGCACAAAAAAATGTTTCAGTTTAAGTACCGTGATAATTAAAAAAAAAATAAAGTCATTGACTTAAAACAATAAGTGTTATAAGTATAATGGTCACTTTTTATATTTTTATATCTTCCAACTAAAACATTCATTTCAAGTTTTTTTCTCTGTTCTCTGCAGCTAGATTCGGGTTTTTTATGAATTCAGGTACCGGAACAAAATAAAAGAATTAGTAAAACTTTAATATTTAGCTTCCCACAGACAGAATAAAAAAATAATTTAGTGACTAAAAATGCACATTTTAAATCTACATTTATGAGAACTGGTTATAACAAGTCACATTTTTGACGGCAGGTAAATTTAAAGTTATGCCCAAAATACCCCAACCTCCAAGGTCTTCTTCCCGGAGTCCCGCGGAATACGATAAATAAGAATACAGTTTTTTTTTACATTTTTCTTTTTAACTTGTACGGTCGACATACAAAGTAAATGTTGTTATTTCAAAACTAACCTGTTGGTAGATTATACCGAAGACAACCACTGAATTTGTATATTTTTGTCCCAGAAAGGTGTGAAAAATTACTTGTGTCCTGGCTGTATATTTGATAATTGCCTTTCATTTTGAAAGATTATTTTAGAGTTAACTATGTATTTACGTTACGTTATAAAAAAATAATTTCTGAAAGTGTTAATTATGTTCCATGTATTTCTGTATTGAAAAAGGAACTACTGTGATAATAATTAAATCCTGTTATTGCTCTCTCAGTGACCCTATATTGTATTCTCAAATTATGATATTTTAACTTAACCAAGAAAGATTAATATGTTTTCCTAATCCTTAAAGTTCTGTACTTAAGTTTAAGTACATAGTTAGTAATTTTGGGTTTAGGTAAACCTCATCCCGAAATTTTCATGAATTGAGTTAGCGATGACAATTTAAAATTTATTTTTATTAAGGGTAAATTAACGACCATTAAGAAGCCTGCATTAGTTTTGGAAAGCAGCCAATGAAAATTGAATAAGGCCAACTATAACGGAATTCTTTTGTTTCTAGCTCAACCAATCACGGAGATGCTAAACACAAACTACCGCTTGATTATGTCAGCTTTCGGCCAGCCCTTCATCGACAAAGCTATGGAGTTCTACTTCATGTTTGCTGGCTACTTCTTCGACAACATTCCCGCAAGACACTTCATCATTGAAGACTTGTCTCCTTATGCCAAACCTTGATCTAATCATCTACTATTTTGAGTCCAAGTAGCCTTTAAGATTCTTGATATTTATGTTCTTATAAAAATTATCGCCAACTGTTTGAATAAAATATTTCGGAATTGTATTTGTAAATAAAATGTTAACGATAACTACTTCATGTTCGTTTTTATTAAACTTAGTTAATATAAAGCAACTTAGGTTCCTCATTAAATTTAATGTTTCGTTTCCTCATTTTAGATTTTATCCAAAACGTATTCCCAGATTAAAGTGAACGAGGAAGTGAACTCACAAGTGTTCGGAATCATGCTATGTTATCTTAATCTTAATGATTCATATAGGTACATATTAAGCTGCAACCCCATAAGGCCAGTATGATCATTGTGAAATGATTGCAGCGATGGCCAGGATGCGGCGAATATTTGAGGGTTAGGTTACCGACTTTTGTCGTCACTAAGCGAGCCTTTTAGTGATAAAATAAACAAGCGAACACACAATTAAAGAAATAGAAGAAGGTCAATCAAGATGGTTAAATTGTAGGAGGAACGATATTCAAAATAATATGATACAGTCAACAATCGGAAAAACAACACTTACTTTAAAGTGTGAGTGCATATTAAATAATGTATCCTGGGCTAGTTTTAATTTTGTAGAAGGTATAAAATGAATAGAATAGAATAGAATATACTTTATTGCACACCAAAAATTGAAAAAACAAACTGTTTTATAAAAAAGTGCTAAATCTATGGTTACAATGGCGGTCTTATCGCTAATAGCGATATCTTCCAGACAAACTTTGGATGGACTTTACGAATATAAAAATACAACGGGGGGTAGTATGAAATGTATGTTGTTGGCAAAAATTTACAATTATTTGAGACTAGAGGCTCTAGCAGAAGTTTACGGTGTTGACGTAATGAAATATGTCGATAATCAAATTCAAAATTTCCGCTTACCATGTATTTTTTTCATATTTTCAGAATTTATTCAAGATGGATCATAGTGTGCAAAATAATTTAGTTAAAATGTTACAGGACAATTATATATTATATATGCTACAGGATTTTTTCATAAAAATAAAAAAAAAACGACCCTAAGATTAGGTAAACAGAACCTAACAATTTTTGGAGAGAGATTTTGGTGATGGGGAACCATCACCAAAAAACCTCTTAATGTAATTAATTATGTTTGTAAACGGAACGTGAAAGCAAAAAAAAACAAGTTGATAAACTGGTAGTTACTTTATAGGTCTAAATAATTTGGGTTTGAAATACATTAATTACAAAATGAATACAAAATTCAAAGCAGACATTAAAAATATAAAATTTAAGTTACGTTAGTTAGTTTAAGTCACATTTTCAAATGATGAACTACATATTATTATTATCTAATGAATAAAGCGTTTGTAAAACGTCTCTACCTTAGCTCTTAACGTAAGGTGACAAATCATCAGTGAGAAATTCGGTGACTGGAACCTCGTTAAAGAATTTTTGAACATACTTATAGAACACAGCCAACGCTTTGTCAATTACAAAATTCCCAAAGCTCTTTATGAGGAACTCCGAGTTTTCGTTGAAGATGTTAACCACCACAGTGCCTGAAGAAAACGGAAACAAAAAAAAAATGTATTTTATGAGATAGTACCTATGTTTCGAAAAATCATTAAATTTGGGTTCAAATACACTTTCCTGATTAGCAGGTAGTTTTCGTTGGTAACAAAGATTGTGTGTATCGTTTTTAGCCCAACTATCTCTGTACCAGAATTCATCATAATCGGTTTTGCCATTTAGGCCTGAAGACGTAATAAACCAACAAACAAACAAACTCACTTTCGCTCATATATTATTAGTAAGGATATAAATCTGAAATCATGAGCAAAGGTGCTAGCGCCTTCTCTGTTTAAGAAAAGGTAAATACCTTTTCTTAAACAGAGAAGGCGCTAGCACCTTTAGTTAGATAGTTCCACGGCAGCCGTGGAACTATGCATTATAGGGTAGGATTTTTATGTTACGATAAAAGAAAACTATTATATACTCACTAATTTAAGGAAAGGTAAATACCTTTTCTTAAACAGAGAAGGCGCTAGCACCTTTAGTTAGATAGTTCCACGGCAGCCGTGGAACTATGCATTATAGGGTAGGATTTTTATGTTACAATAAAAGAAAACTATTATATACTCACTAATTTAAGGAAAGGTAAATACCTTTTCTTAAACAGAGAAGGCGCTAGCACCTTTAGTTAGATAGTTCCACGGCAGCCGTGGAACTATGTATTATAGGGTAGGATTTTTATGTTACAATAAAAGAAAACTATTATATACTCACTAATTTAAGGAAAGGTAAATACCTTTTCTTAAACAGAGAAGGCGCTAGCACCTTTAGTTAGATAGTTCCACGGCAGCCGTGGAACTATGTATTATAGGGTAGGATTTTTATGTTACAATAAAAGAAAACTATTATATACTCACTAATTTCTTGTTTGCCAACAAGTATATTGTCAACATGAATTGTTGTATTTCCTTTAATATTGAAGTCATACGTCGAATCTTCAGGTTTTATCACGAAATGCAGTTCACAATCATCGAGTTTCTTTATTTCAAAACCGAAATCAAAGGACATATGAGCTTTTTCTGTAAAGATAAAATACACATTGTTTACATTGCTTTGTAAAACAAACGAAAACTAAATAATACTGTAATATTTTTTGTTCTTTGTTGTTTAAAATTCTGCTTGAGATGCAATTAAATATTGAAAAAAAACAAAAAAAGTATTTATTTTCCCACGTTTATTGTCAAGGTTATTATTGTTATTGCCTGACTCAACGTGTCTTTGATTTTTATCTAAAATCTTCATATTATAATCTTATAAATACTTACCAACAAAAACTCCTCCATTTCCTTTACCATGAATGTTGATACCACCAATGAGCGCCAAGAGACTTGGAGTAGATTCGATATTATAGGTTCCTTCGATGCTGAAGTTGTCGCATACAAAGTCGATCGTGTTGCGGAAATTTTCTAAATCAGTCCTTTAAAAGATAGGTATTTAAGTTATAAGAATTGACTTTTTGAAAAAACATGTATGCAGTTATGAAATATTAATTGTAAAGTATGTACCACGTAATGTCATATGTTTGTTTTATTCATATTATCTATTCTACTTTAAAGAGCGTCTGAGGGCCATGAATGCAACGGGAAACTTTAGGCACATGCGCTTTTGTGATCCATCTTTTTCTTTTGGTTAATCACAATCATCACTTCTGAATCATCAATCTTTTTTTAACGGAATAAAACACTTACTTGAAACTGGTTGAGTAGCAGTTCTTAAAACCTTTAGCTTCTCCTTCCAATAGTGTAAGCTTTATCATTCCTAAGGCTTGAAGTTCTGCATTTTGTATAGTCAAAGGATCAATTTTAGGTACACCTATCTCTGGGATACCATCGTCAGATATCACTTGTAAAAAGTTTCTATATAAAGCTCGCACGCATTCATCGTCATTGATCGAACATTTTTTATTGATTTTATCAACTGAAATAAAGAAAAATGTTCAGAAAAAATTATTAGTTATAAGTTTAACAGGAAAATTAAATGTAGCCATTGATTTAATTCAAAAAGCAAGATTGTAGTGTTATAAAAAAAGGCTATAAAATTAACCCCGTGGATAACATGGTAAGGGAAAATGTTAAAAAAAAACAGATTGAAAATTTAAAATTGATGTAGAAATACTTTTTAAGCATAACCTCAGTAGAGTAATAACATTTATTTCTACTTTTTTATTGAATATACAACAACATACAACGGGGTATTCTAAATTGCTTGCTTGGGAAAATTAACCGATGTTTTTGAAAAAGGATGCCTTATTGCACGGCAAACAAATTTTGAATAAAAATATACGCTGACTAAAAAAACATTTGTTATTAAAATTGTTTGTAATATTTTAAATAAAGCACTGCATATTTATATAACCAATACTCACCAATTACTACAGATTCGCAAAATGCAAAGATGGCACTGGCAAATAAAATTGTGTTAAATTGGAACATTTTCACACTTTGCTGTGTTACTCAGTAAGGTAGGTACTGACCTAATGTTGACTTGCGAAAAGCACACTCAATTTATACACGTATAATCCCGGCTAAAACTTAAACGGCCATCCGTTAAGCATGAAGCTACATATAATAGCTACATAAAATGCAAGTGGTTCCGTGGAAAAAATATAATCATGATTTTAAGAGCGGGGAGGAGTTTCTTTACTGACTGAAACCCATCATGTTCCTTCCTTAGTCCTTTGTGTTCCGGGGTATCTCTTTCGAGTAACCCACAGGCAGTCCTTAACCTTTCCAACCCTGGCAGGCCCTTCTTATTTGCTGACATCACTTTGAGGCGCGCGTGGAACACGAACGAGTCGTCGAAAATTCCGATAAAACTCGTTTCGTGATTCACATAAATTTAATTATTCTAGAACCAGTATTTTTATTGTAACACAAACGTGCCATCGACACAGTTTGTTGTCAATAGACGGATCTGTCCGTCTCGTCGTCGGTGAGCTACCTATTGCTCAAACCCGCGTCTACGGTGCCCGGGAGTAATATCGTTTGAGGTTCTTTATATCTAACAATTTTTCATCGAGCTCTGTGGAACCCTACATATTTTTATTTTGTATCAAACAATGAATTTGGTAAAGGCGATATGTAACAAAAACTTGTATTCTCGTACGTATCATGACTGAAAAGGTGAAATAATATCGCTCATCGATCTGAAGTAGGTACCGTGTCCTTCAAGATTGATGCACAATCAAGACTTCTAATGTCTGTAATCGTGCCATCTAAGATTTTTTTTTGGTTGGGGAATCATCAAATAACTTCCCGCACTCTAAGTTGAGCGGGGGCGGAGTGTCAGACTTACTAAAATCCACTCATGTTCCGTTTTTGCCCTGTATGTTCCGGAGCCGCGGTATATCTTTCGATCAAGCCGCAACCCCGGCCTTTTCAAGCCTTTATCTGTGGTGTTGAAGATGCGGTTGCAATTCTTCCATATTAATTTACCCAAACTGCACATAAAGTAATAACTATTTAAACAAATCGAAAAGAAGGTTTGCTGCATCAGCGAAGGTTGCGCGTAAACTTTAACATAATTATAATGTACCGATGATTTCATATTCTTTTTTACTACCGTATTTAACAGTACTCTTCTTTCATTCGGGCCTTTTGTATACTATATAATCAGATGGTGAATATTTGCGGCTATTTGAATTATTTCTCTGATGGGTATTTATATTTTTTATATAAAAAACAAATTAAAATATTCTTATTTATTAAACACTTTTAGTTGAATGTGTGCCTGCTTAAAATATACGAGCAAAGTGTTTTCTGCACTGTATTTCCAGCCTTTTCACTAGATGTTTTACTGGTGAGATGTTCTTACTGTTATCAGAATCAAGAAGGGTTCCGTAGGTTCGAATTGCTGCATTCTGCATATAGGCCAGGATCTTCTTCCATACAATTAAAAATAAATAGTTTGTATTACATTTCACATCATATATTCCCCGCAAGGTATTGAATTGCCTGATTCTGTAAATTGTCGTTTAATGTCATCCAAATGTACGGTTGTTTTCAACACCTTTCTTGATATAGGCAATGGAAATATTTGAAATCAAAATTATATTTCGCTGAGAAATGGGGACTGGCCAAAATACTGTCCAGCAGTGATGTGATGGCAGCACCTAAGAGTAAACATCCAGCGCCTACGGTTGGCCTCACTTCCCCCAATTCCACTCGCATTTGAAAGATTTTTGTGTTCAGGCTCCGGAGAAAATAGTGACGAGTTCATGAGTTATCTTGCGGTTCTGGTCAACCAATGCTCTCTAGTAAGGCGAACGATAATTTCCTTTACATGTTTTGTATGGCGCAAACTTATGCTATCGCTAACGAATAGAGTTGCCATCGAGTGCACTTACGTACAGACATATTTTAACCAAGATGTGTTTCAAACTATAATATAAATTGCTTGCAACAAAGTTCTATCACAATTTGGCTCCAGTTCCGAAAGGAGCTGAGAGGCTGTAGTACAAACGTTATCCTTTGCTTGAAACTAATCGAAAACTGAGGTTAACGTCAAGGTTGATGTAAAAAACGCCTTTAAATTCACATCACACACTTTGTTGGCGAAGAACACACACACTTTGAAGCCTTCGTTTACTTTAGTAAGAAGCCGATGGAAATAAATAAGATCAACTTAACGGAAGTAAAGCCAGGATGCGCCGAATATTTGAGGGTTAGGCTACCGACTTTTATCGTCACTAAGCGAGGCTATTAGTAATAAAATAAACAAGTGAAGAAATAGAAGAAGGCCAATCAATATGATTGAATTCTAAGAGGAACGATATCGAAGAAAACGAAAAAATGTATCATGTGGTAGTTTTAATTTTGTAGAAAGTAAAAAAAGGAATGTATGTTGTTAGCAAAAATCTACAACTATTTGAGACAAGAGGCCCTAGCACAAGTTCACGGCGTTAATTTAATTAAAATGCTACAGGATAATTATTTAAAAATGAAAAAATCGATGCGTACCAAGGCCTAAGATTATCTGCAGAGATTCTTTGGTGATAAATCCTTAGTATAATTATGTATGTAAAGGGAACTCAAAAGTAAAAAAAAAAACTAAAAAACTAAAAAAACTAAAACTTAAACTGATAAATACATAATTAGAGTTTGAAATACCTTACAAAATACAATAACAAAATTTAAAACAAAGTCATTATAAATACAAAATTTACGTTAAATAAAACAACATCTCACAACTTCAAATGATGAAATATATCATACTACTATCGAATTAATACAGCGTTTTTAAAACGTCTCTACCTTAGCTCTTAACGTAAGGTGACAAATCATCAGTGAGAAATTCGGTGGCTGGAACCTCGTTAAAGAATTTTTGAACATACTTGTAGAACACAGCCAACGCGGTGTCAATAAAATAATTTCCGAAGGTCTTTATGAGAAATTCCGAGTTTTCGTTAAAGATGTTAACCACCACAGTGCCTAAAGAGAAAAAAATAGTATTTTTATAAAATAGCATGTTGTGAAAAATCTTTTTGGTTGCTATGAAATAAAATTACAGTTAATTATAACTTGATAGGTTTGACGACGTCCTCGCGACTGATTCACATTTTTTTTTTTATAAATTGTTGTGTCGTGATAACCTAGAAGAAAATTTTAGCTTTTTCAATTCATAATACAATTTTTTTAAGTTTATCTAAGACAGCATAGAATTCGGTGAAGCAAAACTTCGCGGACAAACCTGGACTTATAAAAAACTAGCTTATGCCCGCGACTTCGTCCGCATGGCATAGTTACTTTGGGCTAACGCTAACTTTAACCCGCGTGGTGGTCGAAAAAAAATTATATTTTTTCCCTTTTCTGCCCTTGTCTCCAGGGTTCCAACTATATCTGTACCAAAATTCATCAAAATCGTTTAAGCCATTTAGGCGTGAAGACGTAACAAACAAACTAATTTTCGCTTTTATAATAATAATAAGGATATAAATAACACGGCCGGAATGGTAAAGAGCTGTGCCCTAACAAAAAAATATTCATGTACATTCATGTATAGTACGTCATTTTAACGCTTACATGCAGGGCTTTACAGTAGTTTATGATTTATCATCAGAGAATAGGCCAGAGACACTATAAATAGAAAACAAAAATAGCGCCTTGACAATTGGAATAGCAATGATGAAACATTCAGAGTTTTATAGGCGTAACAAAAGAGGAAGATTATTCAGACGCCATTTAGTAAATAGACTAGGCTATTCATAAAAAGGAACTAATTCCACAAGGAAGGCCGTACGTCTTGATTTAATAGCAACAAAGCACGAAAATACGTGATAAAATCAACGCAAGACGACAATGTAAATGTCAATCAATGCAATGTCAGAATATAAAACCACACAATCAATGAACAAACTATATTTTTTTGCATTTTCTCCCGCCTATTTTAGGGAAATGTAATTAATGGGATTATTTTTTATTTATTTCAAAAGGAATTTTCCTATATTAATCATTACTGTGCATTATCAGGGCAGGATCTGGCCATGTCTTTTGAAATCAACAACCCGTCGTGAGCAATGGTGCTGACGCGTTACGCCTTCTCTGTTTAAGAAAAGGCATTTTGCCAAGCCGTGGGACAGCACAGTAGTACACGGTACAGTAGGGTAGTATTTTTATATTACAATAAAAGAATCTGTTGTGTTACTCACTAATTTCTTGTTTGCCAACAAGGATATTGTCAGCATAAATTGTTGTGTTTCCTTTAATATCGAAGTCGTACGTCGTTTCTTCAGGTTTTATTACAAAATGTAGTTCACCATCATCGAGTTTCTTTATTTCAAAACCGAAATCGAAGGACATATGAGATTTTTCTAAAAATAAAAAAATACAAATTGTTTACATTGCTTTGTAAAACAAATGAAAACTAAATAATACTGTCGTATTTTTTGTCCTATGCTGTTTTTAATCCTGCTTGAGATGCATTTAAATATTGAAAACAACCACAGAAATATTTGTTTTCCCACGTATATCGTCAACGTTATTATTGTTATTGCCTGAATCAATATATCTTTGATTTTTGCCTTCAATCTGCATAATATTATAATCTTCTAAATACATACCAACAACATATCCTCCATTTCCTTTACCATGCATGTTGATACCACCAATGAACGCCAGGAGACTTGGAGTAGATTCGATATTATAGGTTCCTTCGATGCTGAAGATGTCGCATACATAGTCGATAGTGTTGCGGAAATTTTCTAAATCAGTCCTTTAATAACAAAAAATGAAAAAAAAACCTAAAACATGTATGCAGTTATGCAGATATGAAATATTAATTGTAATGTATGTACCACATCATTGTCATATTTGTAAAACATTGTCTTATTCATATTATCAATAGGTTACTTTGAAGAGCGGCTGAGGGCATGACTATAACGGTCAACTTTCTGCACATGCGCTTTTGTGATCCATCTTTTTCTTTTGGTTACAATCATTACATCTGAACTATCAATCTTTTTTAATGGAGTAAAACACTTACTTGAAACTGGTTGAGTAGCAGTTTTTAAAACCTTTTGCTTCTCCTTCCAATAGTGTAAGCTTTATCATTCCTAAAGCTTGAAGTTCTGCATTTTGTATAGTCAAAGGTTCAATTTGAGGTATCCCTAACTCTGGGATACCATCGTCAAAAATCACTTGTAAAAAGTTCCTACATAAAGCCCGCACGCATTCATCGTCATTGATTGAACATTTTTTATTGATTTTTTCAACTGAAATAAAAAAATATGATGCTTTCGAACGTTCAGAAAAAAATATTAGTTATTAATGGAATAACATAAAGAAGGAAGATTTACAGCGTTTTATATTGCTATAGCAATAAAAAAAAAAGGTTATATAATTAACCTCGTGGATTATTACATCCGAATAAGAGGAGATTAAAAAAAAACATCACTTATTGAAAGTTCATTTGTATTTTACTGAAGAAGAAGGTACTGTGTAAGCATAACCTCAGTAGAGAAATCAATTCATTTTTTTTATGGAACGGCAACGATTAGTCCTAATGAAGGTATATCCTCATTATTATCATAACAATGAAAAATATTTACAGGTAGTTGACCTCGTGGATTACAACGGGGTATTTCAATTTGCTTGCATGCGAAAATTAAAAGGTAACTTTTTGAAAAAAGATGCTTAATTGCACGGCAAACAAATCATACATCAAAATATTCACTGACTTCAATAAGCATTCCTTTTTCAAATTGTTTTCAATATTTTATATATAAGACTGAATATTTATATAACTAATACTCACCAATTGCGGCAGATTCACAAAAAGCGAAGATGGCACTGGCTAATAAAATTGCGTTAAATTGGAACATTGTGACACTGTTTATTGTATTACTCAGTGAGATAGATACTGACCTAATGTTAATTTGCGAAAAGCACACTCAATTTATACACGCGTAACCACCCGTTAAGCATGAAGTGAAATATTAAAATGCAAGTGGTTCCGTAGAAAAATATAATTACGATTTTGCAAGAGCGGGGTGGTTCCAGGTTTTTACTGACTAAAACCCATCCATTTTCCTTCTTCTCTTCTTTTGTGTTCCGGGGCCTCGGTATCTATTTCGAACAACCCACAGACCAACCCTTTTTATTTGCTGATCTCTTTGAGGCGCGCGTGGAACACAAACGCGTCATCGACACGGCTATTGTCACCAAACATAGTGCTTAGTTATAATTATTATAATCTACCTTCCATAGCAATTCCGATAAAATTCGTGTCGTGTTTCACACAAATTAAATTATTCTAGAACCACTTTTTTATTATCATACGATTGAAAGTGCCATCCTCACGGTCTGTTGTTAATAGACGGAGAGTCGGTGACAGACTTGCTCAGATCCGCGTCTACGGTGGCCGGAAGTCGTCTCGCCGTGCCCGACGCCTGGAGCATCTCTCGCGGTACTGGGTTGGTTTCAGATTCTCGCCCTCTAACGTCCACGCGTGATTACTTCGCAGAAGGAGGTGACTGCTTCCCATTTCCTGCTGCCTCGGACCATGGACACTGAACTAGAGCCGGACGCGAGAGGTTGTTGTAAGTAGGGTAGACCGTCAGAGTGTGTACCACCGTCTCGTCTGAGCAATCGTGACACCCGGGTTTCCTCCCGCCCGATTATGTGCAGAAATCTCCTGAAATTTCGCATTTTATTTAAAGGAATAGATTAGGAAATAGGTAAATTATAAATTAGATAAAAGAGATTATTTGGTTACAATTTTTCACCGAGCTCTGTGGAAGCCTTTTTTTTTATTTTGTTTCAAACAAAAGGAAACTTTAACATAAAATGTACCGATGATTTCATTCAACAATGCCCTTCTTTCTTTCTTGTCTTTTGTATACTATTTAAATATTTATATAAAAAAATCTAAATCATATTATTATTATTTATAAAATAGTTTTAGTTGCATGTATAAAGGGCCTGCTTAAAATATACGAGCAAAGTGTTTTCTGCACTGTATTGCCAGCCTTTTCACTAGATGTTTTACTGGTGAGATGTTCTTACTGTTACCAGAATCAATTAGGGTTCCATATGTCCGAATTGCTACATTCTGCATATATGCTAGGATCGTCTTCCGTAGAATTCAAACTAAATAGTTTGCATTACATTTTAACATCATAGATTCCCCGCTTTTAAGGCCTGATTCTGTAAATTGTCGTTTGATGACAACCAAATGTGCGTTTGTTTTTAATAATTTAACTAAACTAAGCATAAACTAAGTTTAAGGGTATTAAACTGGCCAAAATACTGTCCAGCAGTGATGTGATGGCAGCACCTAAGAGTAAACATCCAGCGCCTACGGTTGGCCTCACTTCCCCCAATTCCACTCGCATTTGAAAGATTTGTTTTGTTCAGGCTCCGGAAAAATAAGTGACGAGTTCATGAATGAGATTATGGCTCTGGTCAACCAATGCTCTCTAGTGAGGTGAACGATACTTTCCGTAATTGTCTTGTAAAGCGCAAACTTATGCTCATTGCGCATCAACAAATCGAGTGCACTTAAGATATATGTTCCAAACTATAATATGAATGGCTTGCAACTAAGTTCCAGCACAACTTGGCCCAAGTTCCTAAAGTAGCTTAAAAATTGAAATGTACTGCAGCCTCACAAGGCAGTATATTCCTCATTCTTTGCTTGAAACAAAACGAAAAGTGAGGTTATCGTCAATATTGATGTAAAAAACGCCTTTATATTCACATCACACACTTTGTTGGCGTAGGTAACAAATACATTTAGAAAATAGGAGACTGTACTCAACAGGTGGTGTTTAGTTATTATAGAGTTTCAACCTAAATAATTTTAACATAAAACCAAGAATGTACTATATACTCTTTTGTGTCTAAAAAAATACGTAGACGCTGACCAAAAATTATAATAACGATTTTTTAAAAAATACGTGTAGATTTTAATTTTTTATACACTATTGTATTGGTAAAAGTCTAGAATTTAAAATAATAATTGTATGAATAAAAATGTGATTGTAACCAAAATGTTTATAATATTTTATTTTTTTATTTTAAACTCTGAGCTAATATTTCAGGCAGCTAAATCAGGTAAATATTGGCTGAAATATAAAGTTGATTAATAATAAGGAAGTTCTCTTTAAGGAACTCTCTCGGAAACATTGCAAGTTGAAACAATAGTTAACTTTTACGTAATTTTTTTTTAATTTTAAGTCTTTAAAACGTTTTATAATAATAAACTCCTGGTTAGAAGAATAATGTGCGTTGTGATGCAGAGGGAGAAACCGCGCTGAACTAAAATATCATAAAATAAGAGCAGAAACACGATTATTGCTCCTTTTAATTACTAAAATTGCTAAAGTCAAAATTGTCCAAAAACCTTCAATTAACAGGACATGAAAAATGTCTCTTTAGCAGAACACTGGGCCCAGGGCTCATGTGATCAAAATAAGTAACATTGATGCGGAAAAATTGTATCGTGTGTGGAAAAATTGCAGTATTTCTTTTTTGTTGGAAATTTGAAACTATAACGGCATAACAACAATCCTTACTAATATTATAAAAGCGAAAGTGAGTTTGTTTGTTTGTTACGTCTTCACGCCTCAATGGCTAAACCGATTTTGATAAATTTTGGTACAGAGATAGTTGAGACCCCGGAGACGGACATAGGTTTTTTTTATACTGAGAAATGAGGGAAAAAGAGGGAAGAAAATAGAAAACTTAGCTTTGCTATTACAATCGATAAGGAGCAAGGGCAAAAACTACAGTTAGCAGGTACCTGCAAATCAGGAAAGGGAAACTGTGTTACCCCGAATTTAACGCGAGCGAAGCCGTGGGCAAAAGCTAGAATCAAATAAAAGAATACGAAATGTGCCCTAAGCCTAGCAGAAACAGAGGCTTCCCCCCAAGCGGAGGGGCCTGCCAGGGCCACCGCCTACCGGGTTTGCGGGTTGTTCGAAAGAGGTACCGCGGCCCCGGAACGTAAAAAGGAACATGTGTGGGTTTTAGTCAATACAAGCGTGATCCTCCCAGAGTAGGAAAAATTATTTGATGATTGCCAACCTGCAAAAAAATGCATAGCGACCATCAAAATATAACCTTCATCAAAATATAACCTTGTTCCCCTTAATTTTGGTGGTCTGGACACGTTGTTAGAACGAACAAGACCCAAGCACTCAAAACTTTACTCTATGATAAAAAGTCAAGAAAATTGTATGGCGATCGATCAAGATCAATAATGATTAGTATTGGAGATGTAAAACAAAAATGCCGGCAGTAAGTCACAATGGATAAAAAGACTCGACCAGGCTCTGCCCATGGCTCAGCGGCTTCTATAGTCTTAAACGATGATCATTACGAACTTAACGTAAAACATTTAAAAACAGACATGGAACATAACAACATTTTATTGATGACAAAATTATGAATAGTTTTAAAGATTAAAATAATTGGAATCACAACAGGATTAACAAGAAACAAAGGTTTTCGGAATAACAAAAATGCGTTGTTTAGTACACAGCAAAAAACGTTGTTACCATCACAAAAAATACAGAATTCCAAGTTTTTTTTTGTTTTCGCACTTTGTTATTTAACTAAAGTATGCTAGCTTCTAGTGACCATCAAGAACTTAATTGTTTTTTAATGTTAATCAGGCAAATTACGCAAAATGTCGTTTTATAGCTATGATCCTGTCTGAGCCGACATAAAATGCCGGATATTTATTTAACAATAATGTTGCGCACCATGTTTTTTGGTTGCAAGAAGTATAATTTATAGAAACGTTGCTAGTAACGTGCTAATATTCTTTACTTCGTTTATAATAGTTACTTGTTTTTATACTGCTTATTAATATAATACTCCATCTTAGCTCCTAATGTAAGGTGTCAAATCATCAGTGAGTAATTCCTTAGCTGGAATACCGGTAAAGAATTTTTGAACATTCTCGTAGAACAAATCCAAAGTCTGATCAATTCCAACCTTTCCGAAATTGTTCACGAGGAATTCCGAGTTCTCGTTGAAGATGTTAACCAGTATTGTACCTGAGAAAAATAAGATCATGCTATTATATCGAACCCTTACCGCCAAGCAACCGTAATAGACGATAAGTTTACTGTCAAAGTTTACAGAAGCAAGCTATAGTATTCAAATAAAACATTGGTTGATTTCAAAAACTAAAATGGATTTCAGTAATGAGTGGATGTTAATTTTCTGGCTTAAATTATCTTTTATACTGAATAGCATATTGTGCAATGCCATTTATGGTTGCAAAGCTTTCAACTGTAATTCTTATTAGGCTTGTCTAGTTCTTGTCATAAATTAGAAAGTTATTATTAAAATAATGCGTATGATTGTTACTCACTAATTTCTTGTTTGCCAATCAGTATATTGTCAACTTGAACTGTTGTTTTTCCTTTGACTTCGAAGTTAAAAGTGGAGTCTTCAGGTCTTAACAGAAAGTGCAGTTCACCGTCATCAAGTTTCTTTATTTCGTATCCGAAATCGAAGGATAAATGAATTTGTTCTGAAAAAAAAAAAAACACATCAGATTTAATTACTGCTTGCGGTTTTGACTTTTCATTAGAAGTATAGCTAAACCAAAATGCTATAGGCAATTTTGATTAATTTATCCCACTTCTATTAAAATAAAATTTTGCTGACTGGAGGCCTTTGCCCAGCAGTGAGACGTTACGGTAAATAAAAAAAACACGAAAGGCTTATTCACACTTGTCTATCCTTATCATGGTTGTTGTATGATTCTATGAGTGTTTTAAAATTTCACATTATAATCTTTTGAATACTTACCAACATCAGCTTTTAAATTTCCTTCACCGTGAATGTTGATCCCACCAATAAGTGCCAAGAGAGTTGGAGTAGATTCAATTTTGTAAGTTCCTTCAACGTTGAAGACATCGCAAAAAAGGTCGAGTGTATTGCGGTGGTTAGCTAAATCGTTCCTTTAAAAAAGTATTTTAGTTATTAGAATATGTCCTTTCGGGATAAATAGACATGCTGTATGTGAATCGTTTGCAAAACTTTGTCTTATTAATAGTTTCTTTTAATTAGAAGCTGAGAGCGGCGATTACAGTGGGCAATTCTCGTCATGTGCGGTCTCCACCATCCAAGGTTTCATCATTTTGGATGAGAAAGAATCATCACTTTTGAAGACATGGTTGGCGCAGTGGTTAAGCGTTTGACTGCTGTGTTACGTGTTTGTTGTTGCGTGTTGCGAGTACGTGGTTGTGCGGGGTCGCGTTGTTCCGGGTCTGGCTGTTGTTTGTGTATATGAGTTTAAATGTTTGTAAACACACCCACGATACAATAGTAATTCCTAGTTCGGCAAAAAATAAACCTTTCATAAAAAGGATATAGACTTACTTGTAACCGGTAATTTTGCAACTTTTGAAACCTTTAGCTTCAACTTCCTTCAATGTAACTTTTATCATTCCAAGAGCATCAAGTTCCATGTTTGTAATGACGTATGGATCCATTTTTGGTACACCAAACTCTGGGATGCCATTTTCTGTTATTTCTTGTAAAAAGTCTTCATATAAAGCTTGCAAACATCCATCGTCAGTGATCGAGCATTTTTTATTGACTTTTCCAACTGAAATTAGGAAAAATGATTATGTTTAAGAAAACCTGTTCAACAGTTTTTATTAATTGCTTAAAGCAATAAGACAATAAAATTAACCCCACGGATAACAACGGGGTTTCCGAGTTCAGTTTTTTTTTTGGAACGGGACATCATCAGAAGCGGGGCAGCGGAGGGGAGCGTCAGACTTTAACAGACTAACCACCACCGATGTTCCTTCTTTTGCCCTTGATGTGCCAGGGCCGCGGTTTCTCTTTCGAACCTCCCGCAATCCCGGGCACCCCGCAACCCCAGTCTCCCGTAATCCAAGTTTGCTTGCGTAGGTAGATCAACAGGTTAGATTTTAAAACAGTAAAACAGATTTAACATTATCAAAATTCGTGGACATGTAACATTTAAAAATAATCATGTATATGACTGATTCTCACCAATGGCTGCAGATTCACAAAAAGCGAAGATGGCACTGGCTAATAAAATTGCGTTAAATTGAAACATTTTGCTATTGTTTGTTGTATTACTCAATGAGGTACTGATCTAATGTTGATTTACGAAAAGCACACTCAATTTATATACTTTAATACGTATGGTCACAAAGCATGAAGTGAAATATTTGAATACTAATGGTTCCGTCGAAAAAAACCTGATCTAAAATAAATTCAATTATAACCATGATTGTATGAACATTAATAGTTCTAAGTTATTTGTGGTGTATTTTTTGTTGCAACAATAAAGAGCTTAATCAATAGAAAATAAGGACAAACGAGCAAGTAGCTTGGAATTAGCAGATATGGCACCACATGGGTGAAGTTGCACATTTTGTTGAAATTATGGTGTTTCGTGTTAAACCTGGAACATTATTATTTTGATAGCCTTGCTTTGTATTTCTCCTGAAAGTAAAAATAATTTGCGTAGTCTGGTTTTTGGCTAGACAAACCAAATCCAATACATCCAAATGTTACTGAATAATGTTCTAGTTCTCATCAATTAGTTTGATAGATTATTATTAGATGCTGACACTGTGTTTGAAATCAACAGTTGGCATCATTTTATTGTATCATACCTAATGAAATGAGATTAAATATTTTTTAAATTAATATTTTCCTTTACCTCTGTGGAACCATAAAAACATGTTTTTTGTTTCGAACAATGAATTTGGTAAAGGAAGTACAAAAAGGTTTTTTTACTTTATTGTTATGCATATCATGACTGAAAACGTAAACAATAGATAAATAACAAGGAACTAGCGTGTCTTTCGGATTACTTAAAAAGTTGTATGCAAATAAAATAAAACCGCAAAAATACTCTACTACAAGAATTTCTCTCAATTAAATTAATCAAAGATTTTAATTAATTTATAAAAAAAATGTTTATAAATTATTTACAAAAATTTCAATGGATATTGAAAATAATAACTGTAACAGTGGTTCAGGATTTGCACGTGAATACATCATAATCAGTGTGGTGTCAGTAGTCGTACACGATAAAAGCAGCTGCCAGGCCAAGCCTGAAGAAAAGTACCCAGTAGGCTACCAACTGCCAAAGTCCATCTAGAAATTTCTAATCAGTTTGATCGTTAAAGTAAGTTCTATAAAATGAAATGTGATTGCCCAGCCACATGGCAGATGTTGATGATCCACCTCCTGTCCTGGTCTTGGTACAACCACATTTCCGCCTGGTCCGAGTCCAGTGCTAAGAATATTCTTCTTCTTAGCGTGTCCATGATTACCTAAATTGAGTCACCCCAATCTTGGCGACGAGTTTGGCACTTTCAGTAGCGTCTACACGTCGATGGACGCTTGTCGCCGAGATCTGTCACCCGAAGCACGAAGTCAGCATATATTCCTCCAAGTGTTAAGATGATTTAGAGGGGGGAAGGGGGCAGAATTCTGATAGAAACTTATTTAATAAAAGAATAAATGCCATATTCTAATCTCCCTATTGTTTGTAATTGCGTAATTTTTAAAGCCTTTTTGGGTAGTTGCGGTAACGTGCCTGGAGGGGATTTGCCTTATACTAAAAATGCATCATCATACATTTTAGGTCTGTGCTACCGTGTATCGACGTTCCTCAGATATTTGATATCAACGACAATTCGTTACAGGCTGTCAATGGTTCCATAGACTGATTACCAGTTTAGTAAGAGATACCAAGTTTTACCAAAAGTACCTGGGTTGTGGAGGTGAAGATGATGATGATGATATATTTTGGCTCGCTTGTTGTATTGTACAGATCCCGGACTCAATTGAATGCGGTCTAAATTCTAAAATCAAACGATCTAATATTTTTTCTGCTGACTTAAGTACTTGTTGTTTTAGAATGAAAAAATGAATGTCTTAATAAAGCATATAGCGTAAGCTACATACTGTTTTATATGTGCTTTAATATTATTCTGTCTTAATTTTTAGATTTCCCTACAGTTACTACCAATATTAGGATATTCTCTGTAGCAGCCGCTGAATCTGGATATGAGATGGAATGGAACCTAATCATAACTGGTAAAATATGGAAGTACTATAAAGTACAGCCCTGTCTTTTCTAATAATAAATATTATTTATGCTTTTAATGCACAATCAAATGTACAAATAGTTTAACGTTAGGCTTAAACTAGTGAGTCCAAAACCCTATTAGGGCGCAGCAAAATGTCTTAAAACAAATACAAATTATATTGCAGAATCTAATATCACGTATGGTAGAAACTTCCACAATATTACATTATGTAGTTAAACTTATATCTAGTCATAAACAATATTCATTAAACATATATTAGACCTCGAGCATTGACTTAATATAATTATTTATATTAATCTTTTTTATGCTTAGCTTATTTCTTTTGCACTATGGTCCTAGTTTATCACCTGTGACTTCTTCACTGCACGTGTAAGCGGGCACACCCGTTAGACTGGTGAATTTATTATTTAGATTTTGGTATATTTAAAAAAAAAATGTTTTTATATATAATTGGTGTTTGCTAGCTGACAAGTGACAATGAATGAATAATTTCTTATTTTTTTTATAATTTTTTGTGATAATATAAATTGTATAAAATCTGGTTCTTCTAACCTGACAGACAGATGTGTTGCTGGGGAGTTTGTTCCGCCACTTTTTCTTCCCAGCTAAATGATCTTGATCCAGCTGCCTAACGAGAGCCTCTTCAGCTATTGGTTGAGGCTCTTGGCAATTAACCCATTTACCCCCAAGGCTAAAGTATCCCCAGGAAAATGAAATAACTTGTATTATTTGGTGGAGAAATACTCACCGGCACGGAATCTTGGCCAAGCGCGTATTTCGCGATAACAAGAGCTTTAAGTGTTTCCTACGATTATTTATTATGAAGGTTGGTCTAAAAAATGTTTACCCTTAGTTCAAGAGGGTAATTTATCATGTTCGAGTGCAATATGACGTTATTTTTAAGTTTTAGTTGAACCCGGTCATCTGAGCGACTAAGTTGCTGTTTTAAATTTGTGTTTTGTGAAATTTTATTGTTAGGTTATTCAATTATTGTGATATTGTACTGTTACTTCAATAACTAAAGGTGATTTAATTCCCATAAAAATGCCATTAACACCATCACAAGTTGCACAAGCTGTAGCATTGATCGAACAAGGGCTGACACAGCGAGAAGTTGCTGTTAATCTAAATGTGCCACGTTCATCGATGCAGTATGCGCTGAAACGATACCAGGAGACAGGCCGCTACTCCCGCAGACCAGGCAGCGGAGGCGTCAGATCCACATCAGCCCGGGATGACCGCTTTATTGTTCTGGAAAATTTGAGAAATCGCTACCTCACCGCTGTTGAGATACGCCAGCGACTCCAGTTCACAAGAAGGGTCAATGTTAGTGAACGTACAGTGAGAAGACGAATGGAGGAAGTTAATTTAAAAGCTCGTAGACCAGCACGCGGCCCAGAACTTCTCAGAAGTCACCGAGTAGCTCGACTTCGTTTCGCACGAGAACACGTCAACTGGACCCATGAGCAGTGGGCTCGAGTACTGTTCACAGATGAGTGTCGAATCGCTTTACGAGCTCCAGATGGTAGGGAGCGAGTGTGGAGAAGAAGAGGAGAGCGGTTTTTACCTATTACCACCACACAAACTGTTAGTTTTCATGGAGGCTCTATAATGGTTTGGGGGGGAATAAGTTCCGATGCACGTACGGAGTTAGTTATCGTCGATAACCGATTAACGGCAACACGATACATCGAGGAGATTCTTCAGGAACACGTGTCACCATATTCAAGGTTTATTGGGTTCGATGAATTCCTCCTAATGCACGATAACGCGCGCCCACACGTTGCAAATTGCGTGGAGGAATACCTTACAGAGGTTGGTATTCAAAAATTGCAGTGGCCAGCTCGTAGTCCAGACTTAAATCCAATAGAGCATATCTGGGACATGCTTAAAAGAAAAATAAAGTCCTCCTCCAACCCGCCTGAAACTCTGAACGAGCTTCGAAATACAGCACTGACCGCTTGGGAAAGCATACCACAAGTTGAGATCAGAAACATCATCCAAAGTATGCCAGAACGAATGCAAGCTGTTATCAGGGCTAGGGGAGGAAACACCCGATATTAAAATGCAAACACAATTAAGACTTTTTTGTTTTTTCACATTTTGTGATCTTTTAAATTGACAGTGTTAAATGCAATATTTTTGTAAAACTGATTATTTTTTAAAAGATTACTGCTGGTGCATCAATTTTTCAATAACTGTGTTACAAAACCATAAATAAACCTTAATTTAGTGCATAAACCCATAATATAGTGAAAATTAAATATTTAAATAGAAATTATCGGCAAGTAATTGGTGGCCAAGTTTCCGTGCCGGTGAGTCGTTAGGCAGCTGGATCAAGGGCTTCATACAGAAAGCGGTACTCCTGGATACGGCTCGTATTGTTAGGAGGTTCCTTTATCTAGAGCCCTGACCGCCGGTAGCTTGGACCCTGTTCCTGATACCGGTGGGCTACTATTTTTATAAATTTAAATCATTTTTTTATGATTTTAAGAAATATTTAAAAATTTAATTAAATGTGGAGAAAACAATAAATGTACGAAAAATATGAAATGATACCACCTTTTTCCAAAACTGCTTTGTTATTACTTCCCTTTTATGGAAGTTTTAATAAACAACCAGAGAACTCAAAAACTGTCGGTTCGATCAACTTTCGGCCAGCGTTGCTTAATAAATTCATGGAGTTTTACTTTATGTTTGCTAATTAGTTTTTCGACAAGACTTATTTCTTACGTCAAACCTCGATTTAACCATAATTTTATATTTTTGGTTAAAGATATACCCCATTGTTTTATTAACCTATGTGACAAGCAAGCGCGGGCCCTAAAAAGAGAAGGTAAAATTACTTGACTTGACGTGTAGTGGTTATCCTACTTCAATTATATTTATAACTAGCTGTGCCCAGCAATTTTCCCTGCTGCTAAACCCCTTAGTGTCGTAGCGTGATAAATTTAGTCCATTTATTTCGTAAAATTTAAGTCAATCCGGCCTAGCAATCCCCTTCTCCTATATAAACTCTGATACCCTATTTCATCCATTTAGGGGTAGAATTTCGGGCCTGTGGGCAATGGGTAGCTGACCATTCGTCCGTCTATTGACGACAGGCCGTGTCGACGGCGCGTTAGTGTTCCATGCCTCAAAGAGATGTCAGCAAAGCAGAGGGTCCTGTCAGGGTCACCACCTGCCGGGGTTGTGGGTTGTTCGAAAGAGATTCTGCGGCCCTGAAACATAAAGGGCAATAGATGGAACATGGTTTGGGTTTAGACAGTACAAGTCTGACACTTCCCCATGCTCCGCCCAGAGTGGGGGAAGTTGTTAGATGATTTCCACATCCGCAAAAAAAGGAGTGGTGGAATTTTGAAAAATCCCATCTAAGTGAGCAACTACGTCCGAAGCTGTTGGTCCCGGCTGTCATTTGCAGATTATTGACAGTCGTTACAGGTACTCAGCTTCCGGAAAATCTGAAAAGTGGTATTTCCAATGGGTATCGTATTACCCAGTAGGGGAGATCCTTGTACCATGGGACACTTTTCTTCAATTGTCCATAATTTAAGATCAGATTGATCAATGACCATGAATGTTGAAATTTTTATCAACTAGCCTATAAGATCACAATATTATGAAGCAACAAACGACTTACTACGCTTTATTTATAAAAAAATGGCATTTAATTATTTCAGAAAATTTGTCCCAAGGTACAATAATGGTTCGTACCTCGACACATTTTGTTTCCATCATCTGACATAAATGTTATATATCTCGATAATTTAGGTATTAATGGGCAGCTGTTAAAGTCGTTTAAAACACTGAAAATATAAGAAAAATTATCATATAATCACTTTTTATTAGATAATCAGTTAAACAACCATAATAACAAAAGTTGTTCCTAAACATTACTACTGCTTATTCTTAGACGTAAGGCCGCATTTTTGACAGTAATTATCAAAACAGGTGTAATCTTCGTGTACCCATAGTCGACAAGTGACGCACTGAATTCAGTATTCTGTGCTCGAAGTAGTGAAATAATGTCCCAAGGTACAAAAAATTCACTGTCCCGAGGTACAAATTTCAATTGTTCAAAACAAAGTGTGGTTATAATTTATAAATCACAGAAATCTATTGTACTGAAATAAAATAAGTGATTGTAAATATAAATAACAACTAATTGTATCATAATGAAACGGCTTAGCTCTAAATATTTCGATTTTAACACAGATTCAAGTGGATTGTAAAAAAAAATCGGGCGAAAAAATCACACTGCATATCACAACTAAACAACGACGCAAGATGGCCGACTTTCCTTGTTGCATCCTGAATATTTATGTGAAATGGTTATTAGATGTCGCTAGTTACCCTTTCTAGATGCAATATTTCTGGTTCAATGAGCATGTCCCAAGGTACAAGGTGTCCCAAGGTACAAGGATCTCCCTAACTGGGTTGTGGAGGTCAGATAGGCAGTCGCCCCATGTAAAATATTGGACTGGAAGTCGACTCACATAAAATTGTGCAAACGCTAAGCAGATGATGACACACACTCAGTGTGAATTGCAAAAAAAAAAGTGCTTTAGTTATTCTGATGTACTTCGGGTTAATAATTAATCATTATTTTGCAATTTAATGCCGCAAACTCGTGCTATCAGCAGATAACGCTTTGTCTATCTTTGCTATCTATAACTTCTAATTATGAAAATGATGTCTATGTACGCACGACGGCATATCAACCTACACATAACCATTTTAACCTGATCTTTCTACTACGGATCGCACCCCGTAGTAGTATGATCAGGTTATAATAGTTTAGAATAGGTTAACCTGCCGTCGTTTGTACTTTCAAAATAACATGCTAATGACTTTCTTTTGACTTTTTTTGCAAATTTGTAAGGAAGTACCCACAGTTCTACAGCAAAAGAGAAGACATACAAACAAAAATCAAACTTAGACATGGAAATAGACTCAATCTGCCAACTTCACGATTAAAAATGCACTCCTCTAGTGCGTTTGTTACGTCAATAAAAATCTACAATAAATTACCTGAATACATAAAAAACACAGAAACAAACAAAATATTTATAAATAAACTAAAACTATTTCTCTTAGATAAAAGCTACTACACAATTGACGAATACTTCAAAGATAAATTCCATCTAGAGAAACGAAAACAATTGAAATAACCAAGTAATACCTAATACATATATTTACCTTATCTACCGTGCAATATCTTTAATTACTTACTATTTACAAAATGAAAAATTACAGCTACCTAATATATAAATAAATATATAAAATAATGACTTATATATAATCTAGAACATTAATAACTATTAATAATAAATAAATATATAAATAAATGAATAATATCTAATAATAAATAAAATTAATATAAATCTGCACATAAATAATATCTACCTACTTAAATATCTTAATAAAAGATTTTCCTCCTTAATTTCAATATTATTATGTTTTTAAACAAAAAGCGCTTCATCCTCTCCTCTAAAAACTAACTTGCTGTGCCCGACAGGGTTCATAATTGTTTCTCTTCAATTACCTACCAGCCTTGTATACATTATGGGATGCAATAAAGTATTGAGTATTGACTTCTTAAATGCCCATGAAGGTTAGGTTTTATTTTTATAAATAGCATCTGGCTATTGAACCTAGGAGTTATCGTCTGCTTAATCGGGCAATTCCTGTGAATTCCTTCAAATTAAGGCCTTCAGCCAGAGCAGATGAAGTTTAGGTTCATTTATCTCTACATTATTTATCAATATCATCATACTATCCTAATCTTCATCTCAGCAGTTGTCCTTTTTTGTATCTGTTTATTTGTAAATAATTGGGAAATTAGGTCTCAATGAAAAACCATATTCTGGCTACAGCTTCTATCCACACGCAGCACATGGTTGGTTTTCAATGACCAGCCAAATTAAGATCTTAGCAATGATACGATTGCAATTTGATCTTAGCCTTAATATTTAGCTGCTCATTGAAAACAAACCATGTATGTATAGTCATAGACAATAATGACGAACGTAATGCAAAAAGAATCTTAAATGAAACACCAAATAAACATAATAATATTTTATTTAGGAATTGATTGAAGGCAGTTTTACAGATTAACATAACTTTTATCTGAATAATACCGGATAAAACACAAAACAAAGATAAAGCGAATAACATAACATAAAATCAACGCCTTGTTTAGTTACCAAAACAAAATACTGTGGGGCCAGGAAAAAAAACCATTTCTATATTTATTTGTTTTAACTTTGGTAGGTTATTTTGGTTAGATACTAGCTTCAATTAATTAATTTAGGTCCAATGTTTATCAAGCCATCAAAATTATTATTTATATAATTATCATCGTTTTTGAAACAATATTGAATGCATCGTATTCATTTCTAAACAAATTTGCGCAACATTGTGTTTGTGTTGCTAGAAACATTATTGTTGGTTAACTGGCATGTATGCAACGCTCTTATATTCTTAATTGATAAAAGAAATACATTAATTAGTTACAAAACATTGTGTTCAATGAATACGGGGTTACATATTACTCTCCATCTTAGCCCCTAATGTAAGGTGTCAAATCATCAGTGAGCAACTCCTTAGCTGGAATACCGGTAAAGAATTTTTGAACATTCTCGTAGAACATATCCAAAGTCTGATCAATTGCAATCTTTCCAAAATTGTTTACGAGAAATTCCGAGTTTTCGTTAAAAATATTAACCAGAACTTGACCTGTGAAAAATAAAATAATGTTAAATGGAGTCCTTTTCATCGACACAGTATAAAAAACATTTTTGGCTGAAGTTGGTTGAACGTTTTTACAGTGTAGTTATTTGCTTGTATGAAACTTAACACACACTAATTGACTGCTAATAATTGACGGCATGGTTGGCACAGTGGCTGAGCTTATAGACTGCGTGTCGCGGCTTCGATCCCCGCACGGATTAAATATTTGTATGACCTACAAGTATTTCTTTCGCATCTGGCTGCTTCTGTATGTGAGTTTAAAAGTTTGTAAACGCACTTACGATTTTTGACACATTAATTAAAAAAATAACTTCAACACCAAAAGCTATCAGTGGTTTTAACGAATGGGATTTATGGTTTCTGTTTTAATTGATTTTCTATAAACAAACGTGCAGCTTCTATCTGTAATCACTAATTGGAGAAGTACTCGACTGAAGATAACGTGATTTACCTTACGAAAAAAACAACTCTTTTTTTGGTTTTAATAAATATTGTCGTGTTACTTACTAATTTCTTGATTGCCAATATGTACATCGTCAAGTTGAATAGTTGTTTTCCCTTTAACATCGAATTCGTATGTGGAGTCTTCAGGCCTTAGCAGGAAATGCAGCTCACCGTCATCCAGTTTCTTTATATCGTATGCAAAATCAAAAGACAAATGAAGTTGTTCTGAAAATAAAAACACATAATTTGTTCATACTTCTTATGGTTTAGATTTCTATGGTTTTATGGTTTGTCTTTAACAGTATAGCCTTTTTAATTTTGGTTAATATAGCTTTGTTTGCATTGCAAAATGTGTGAAGATCTTAAGAACAATTACGGACTCTGTTGGGCACAGCATACAGTATAAAATAATTTAGAAAAAAAATAATCCATCAACCATAACAACTTCTCGTACCTACTTGTGTTCAAATAAGGAGCTATATAATAAATAATAGCAACGGATCGGGTCGATCTTTAGGTTAAGCCACTGTTGCCCAGGTTGGTCATCACCCGTTACATACCGAGTTTCCTACATAACTTATTTATCGTTGATGTCTAATTCTATATGTATAATAAAACGTCACAATTAACTGTTTTTTTAGATACTTAAACTTTAAATACATACCAACAACAGCTTTTGCGTTTCCTTCACCATAAATTTTGATACCTCCAATGAGTGCCAAGAGAGTTGGAGTAGATTCGATTTTATAGGTTCCTTCGAGGTTGAAGACATCACATAAAAAGTCGAGCGTGTTGCGGTGGTTTGCTAAATCATTCCTTTAAAAAAAAGTATTTTAATTATTAGACTACGTCCTCTTCCTTTAAAAAAAAATATATATTATACTATGTCTCGGGAAAAACAGGCGTATTATACTAATTATTAATAGCTTCGTTTAAATAGAGGCTGCGATTACAATTGGGCAAATTTTGACACGTGCACTCTCAATATTTCTCCTGCTCTAATCCCAATTTATTTAGGGTCTTCGCAGCAAATTTTTTCACATACATTTATCTTTTATTCGACATCAGACACCTCTTTTCTTGCCATATCCTCTCTCACATAATCCATCCATCGTTTCTTTGAAGTTCATCGTTTTTGGATGACTACAATCATCTTATTAAATAATAGATTAGTACTTACTTGTAACCGGTAACTTTACAGCTCTTGAAACCTTTACCTTGTCCTTCCTTCACTGTAACCTTTATCATTCCAAGAGCATCAAGTTCCATATTTTTTATCTCGAATGGATCCATTATGGGTACTCCATACTCTGGGATGCCATTTCCTGATATTTCTTGTAAAAAGTCTACATATAAAGCTTCCAAACATCCATCGTCAGTGATCGAGCATTTTTTATTGATTTTACCAACTGAAATATAGAAAATTGGTGATGTTTTAGGATTTTCAGAATTACTGAACACACAAATGAATTTTATGGATAGATTTTTACTGAACAACAATGATGATTTTATTTATTCAATTAATTTTTATTTTTAAATTAATTATTATATACAAACTACATATGGACACAAACTAATAATTACAGGGCGTCAGAATTCGTCGGCATCGCAGTCAACAGGTTAAGTGCCCAGAAGGATAGCAGCAGTACCGCGGTGGATGGCAATGCTTATTTTTTGTGCAAAAATCAGACCAGCCCTCTGGTCACAAGTATATATTTTACAATGATGAGCAATAATGATTTACCCACATATTAGATATGAGTGTATTTTAAATAAAACAATTATTTCCGGTGATTCATCCCTTAGAATAAAATCGAACGGGCTATCACAATTTTGCGTGCATGGGAAAATCAAAAAGTAAGACTTAAAAAAACCGTTTTGAAAAAATGTCAGAGTAATCAAATCTTTTATTTAATCTTATATTTGTCACATATATTTTACTACTACTTACTAATAGCTGCTGATTCACAAAAAGCAAAGATGGCACTGGCTAATAAAATGGTGTTTAATTGGAACATTTTGCTACTGTGAGTGAAGGACAGATCTAATGAAAACTAAAACACTCTTAATTTATATACTGTAAAGCGGACGGTAATTTAACGTGAAGTTAACTCTTAAAAATCAAAGGGTTCCTTATAAAAAAAAAAATGTTCTATTTATTTAATGCACTGAAATTCACATGCAGCTGACAAAGTGGAATAACAAGAAGCTGAATATATAGTATATTAATATTCATACATGAAAATACCTGTTAAAATTAATAAATAGATAAAAAAAAGTAATGTAGAAGTTAGATTGACCCAAAGACATTAATACACATTACATACATTTATAACGGTCGCCCACTATTGGGCGGTGTGTGTCTCAAGTTTGCACCAAATAAGAGACCAGCTCAATGCCAGATAATATTAACGCCAGCTAGATTACCTGACGCTGGTATTCTGCTGAATCCTGCTATTGACACACGGATGTCGAGAAAAAGCAATGACCTAAAAAGCCAAAAAAGGAACAATACCAAAAAAAGACATTTGTGTAGGTCGCTTATGGTACTCAAATTGCTAGATAATCGTCAAAAACAAATAAAAATATAAAAGTAATGTAATCCACATGGTCCTTACATTCACAACAAAAAATAAAAAAGGTAACCAAATTAAATTAATGAGATAATAGTGAAATCATAAAATGTCATACATCAAAATAATACAAAAAAAAATGAAATTTAAAAATAAATGTATAATAATAAAGTTTTTAACAAAGTAAATATTAAGAAGTTAAAGTTAAAAATTATAGACTTTTTGCCTGTATGGCGTTTTATCAAAACGAACGTTTTATTTAACGAAAAATTAAGGTATATTGACAACAGCATAGAATAAAACCACCCTCACCAAAAATACCCATACAGCCACGCTTGGCTTAAAATATAAAAAAAAAACCGTAAAGGATACAATATTTCGATTTTAGCGATGGGTTTTTTTTTTCAATTATTCGCTTACAACACGGTTGTTTTTAAAAAAAAATGTCACTAATAGACACGCTACCATTTACTCTTTATAATGTCACTAGTTTTTGCCCGCGGCTTCGCTCGCGTTAAAGACGGGGTAACACAGTTCCCCTTTTCTGATTTGCAACTACCTGTAGTTTTTGCCCTTGTGCCTTATTTATTGTACTAAAAATGCTTAGTTTTTCCTTTTCTTCCCTATTTCTCCCTCAATTCTCACTTTAAAAAAAATCATCATTAAAATCGGTTCAGCCATTTGGAACTGAAGATGAAGACATAACGAACAAAGAAATAAACTCACTTTCGCTTTTATAATACTAGTAAAGATTGACAAGTGACAGGATTTCGTAATATATTTTTCATCAAATAGAAAAAGGTGATAATCACTAAACGGCCGAACAGATTTTCTTGAATCAAAGCGCTCAACACGTTTGATAAAGACACCTTTCAAACAAAAAATCTTGATCATAATTGCTTCCCTCTTTCAGGAGCTACGACGCCACAGATATGCACATAGACACCTACATACTTTGCCGTGTCGCCGGCGCGTTAGTGTTCCACGCGCGCCTTAAAAAGATGTCAGCAAAGCGCCAAGGTCTTATTGTCAGTAAAGTCTGACACTCCCCCCCACTCTGCCCAGAGCGGGTTTAAGTTCTTAAGACCCTCCTACTGACCTAGTCGGTTGTCTCAGGGCAGAACCGGAGTCATCTTCATGGTTTTTCCATGAGCTCTGTGGAACCCGAACGGTTCTTATTCTCATTCTAACAATGAATTCAGAAGGAAACTATGTAACAAAATATTAGAATTATTCATTAATTGTTGAGATTAGTGCGAATTTAATTAACCTCAGCGTTATTATTTATTGTCTTAAAAAATGTATTCGTAATGTGATTATGAATCAGGTGTGTCATTTATATCCGGGCTAAAGTCTATCAAGAAAGCCTTGACAAGACGCAAGTACTTAGAATTTTTTTTTTTTATAAAATTGTCAACGACGCAGGTTATAAATTAGATGATGCGAGACCTTACTGGGTCATACGATACCACTATGTAAGACTGGTTGTCAGACTTTCGGGCCGCTGAATTCCTGTACGACGGTAGATCTACAAATAACAGCCGGAACTAACGTCTTAACGTGCTTTTTGAGACACTGAGATTCGTTAAATAATAGATGGTAACTTATTCTCGGACCGAACTAAGCAAGCTTTGCTTGACCTTGATTATTATTTAGTGACGAACTCTCTGGCACAAATTTACCAATATGTATGTTAATCATTAGGTGTCCGGGGTAGCGAGTTGTTCGAAAGAAATATCTCAGCCCCGGAATATAAAGGGCAATAGAAGACGTCACGGTTGGCGCAGTGACTGAGCGATCGACTGCTGCGTTTCGTGTTGCGGGTTCGATTCCCGCACGGTACAAATATTTGTATGGCCTACATATAGTTGTTCTAGTTCTGGCTGTTTGTGTATGTAAGTTTGATGTTTGAAAACGTATCCACGATACACAAGAAAGTCCTAGTGTGGGGCAACGTTTTTTTTAAAAATGAAAGAAGAAGGAACATGGGCGGGTTTTAGTCAGTACAAGTCTGACACTCCCCCGCTCCACCCAGAGTGGGGTAAGTTATTTGATGATTTCCCAACCGCAAAAAAAAAACATTTGGCGTATGTACCTATATTCTATTTTTGGAAACTATAAAAAAAAAGACAAGTCTATCTTTACTACGGTTTTTTTTTGCTTCTTGAAGAATTTTAATGTAATTAGCGTCATTGTTCCTTGTTCATTATCTTGCATAGTTTTTAATATTTTAAGTTGTTTATAATTATAATATTAATATTTATAAATTAATAAAATACGTCAGCACTAAAACTGGTTAGTTGCTAGCTTGTCGAAGAAAAACCTTGTGTTTGAATTTTTTTAACAAAAAGTAATAAAAACATATAAAAAAGTGAGTCAACTTTGTAAGCAATATTTTAAACACATGCTCATGTTAATTATGGAACTTAATTAGTATGTAAATAAAATCGCCAGTGACTGAAAAGTTGATTCATATTTTTAAATAAAGAGGAATGAGGAAAATGTCGTAAGAAAAGTATTAAGTATAAAAAAATTACCCTCACCAAGATTTTCTCCTGTAGGTGTGTTTACAAACAAACATTTAAACTCACATACACACAAACAGCCAGACCCGGAACAACTATCTGTAGGCCATACAAATATTTGTTCCATACGGGGATTGAACCCGCAAAATGTAGCGCAGAGGTCAAACGCTTAGCCGCTGCGCCAATGGGTTTAAAAGTGGAGTAAGACGAAGAAAACGGGGGATAGACAGTGTGAAGGTTGATCTGGCGAGTAAGAAGCTGACCACAGGAAAGTATGGAAGACAGCCCTTATAAAAAAATGTATTAGGCAAGGAGAATTATTGTTATCTTATATCAAAAAATTCTTGTGTCACAGTTTTAGTTGCCATTCTCCTGCGAATTGGGTGATAAGTGTAGCCCTCTTTGAGCAGTGGGTGAAACTACGGGGCGCAGCTAGCTTTTATTATATACCTAGCTTTTGCCCGCGGCTTCGCTCGTGTTAAATTCGGGGTAACACAGTTCCCCTTGCGCCTTATTGATTTGTAATAGCAACGCTAAGTTTTCCGTTTTCTTTCCTCTTTCTTCCTCACATCCCACAATTTTTTAAAAAAATGTCTATGGCCGTCTCCTGGTTCCCAACTATCTCTGTACCAAAATTCATCAAAATCGGTTTAGCCATTAAAGCGTGAAGAGGTAACAAACAAACAAACTCACTTTCGCTTTTGTAATATTAGTAAGGAAGAATACTAGTAAGGATATATTATTATCAGGAGAACCACTGTCTAAATAATAGTATTATCGCTGCACGGGCCTGTAAAGGTCTGGAAGTAAGGATTGTAAAACTAAGTACTTCAAAAAATTGTTATTTCGGTTGGCTTGGCATTATGTTAGAAAAATGTTTTAAAAATGTCTTTCTGATTTCCACCTGATACTATGTTGTGTAATGTGTCTATTGTTCAAATTAATGTTTTTTTTTGTTGGAGGGTCGACAAAGTCACGTTGTTCGCCCAGTCAGGTTTTTTTTCTTTGGTTTGGCGATGTATGAAAATTTAGACCTGTAATCGATTAAGATATTTATTAAGAATCAGAATGGGCCACTACATATTCTGTTTTGTGGCAGATCTGCTTTAAAGCCTGTATAATTCCTGTTAACAATATGGCAACGAGTTACCTCCTAGAGGAAGCGCCTACCACATTGGTTAAGCAACCAGTCTCCTAAACCAACACAGAAATTATTATTTCAAAAGGTTACATCTGTCTTGCTGTGAATAACTTACAATAAGAGAATTGTTTTTTAATTATTATTAGGTATTTCACAGATAGCTACACAAACCGTTTAGAAAATGTTGGTTTATAAAAACCCAAAAGTAAGTTTACTCTCGGAAATCGGTAACTTTTCTTTGATTGACAAGCCAAAAAAAAGGTTGCGTCATTCGTTCTCTCCATGCAACCATGAGATCAGAAGGGCTACTATGACATCTTATAGCAATTTTTAATCCACTGAGTGAAAGAGATGGTGCTAGACAACCTGTATAGCTCTGTCTTATTCCCTCAACGGAATAAGAATTGCTTTAAGAGGTCATAGTAGGGTAGCAGATCGGTGATCTGTCCGCTGAGCGGCGGTTTGCCGCGGCACCGAAGATCACACGGTGACAATCCGGCAAAAAGGCTCGCCACCTCGCCGGAGATCGTGCGGAAGCCTCGGATCAGCATAATGGCTACCACCATCGACTGATTAGAAGCCATCAAACTTGTAAAAATATGCACCCTGTGACTACGACTTTAGAAACAAATAAGTTCAGCCATTTATTAGAGAAAAAAAGTAAAAAAAAAGCTTCTATATTATATTTTTTAAAGACCTATCGATAGATACCAGGATACATACGTAGATTTTTTAAGAGATGCTTCTTTAGTTGCATGTATGGATAAAAAATAAATAAACAAGGTGTCTGGTGCTGGTTATAATCCTACTAATATTATATCCTATCATACTAATATCCTACTTAATCCTATCATATTCTTCTTTCAAACTCAAACTCAAATCATTTATTTCAATTAGACCATTACAGGCACTTTTGAATGTCATAAAAACAAGAACAAAAAAAATGATGCTGCTACAGTCACAAGACATAATAACTTGTGAAAGTACTGTAGTTGCCCATTCCAAAGCGTAGATCTCTATGGAGAAGAATGGGCAAGAAACTCCATGGACACCCTTTTAAATCATATATCATAGTCTGTAAAACAAATGTAAATAAATAAATAAATAATGTTTTATAAAATCATGGATACATCATTTATGTTGAGATTATTCATAATGTGAGAACGATGTAGAAAAACGAGCAAATTTAGAGCGTCCAGAGTAAAAGCAGTAATTAGCACGAGTTTAATAGAAGAATTAAAACAAACCGTGGTAGCTAAGAGCTGACCAGTCCCAACTGACAGCGCTCGTTCACGAACATGACGTATGGATCAGCCCCATTCAGCTCGACCATTTTGAAGGGAGCTAAATGACCCGACACACCCGCCACCATCAGCGAGACATTTAAGTGAGCATGACAATCTCTCAACCACCAGGGCAACCGTCGAGTCAATAAAATTACATAGAACTCACACATGGGCATTACAATTATACAATATTAGGAAATTGAGTCTATATAATGCAAAGATAGTATAACAATCTTCTTCAGCTGCCACAATAACTTCAGATGCTGATTAATGATAGTTAGTTTGCCCCTATGGTTGTGGAGCAGGACCGGCATTGAGCCAAGCATTTATGTCATTAATGTAATCCCCCAACTTATAGTATGCTTGCCTACATAGTGTGCGTTTAATACAAGATGTAAACTTCGATTCATTTAGTTGTAGGATGGGTGGAGGTATTTTATTGTAACATTTTAAACAGTACCCCATAAAAGAGGAGTCTACCTTAGCTAGCCTGAAACCTGGCTGAGCCAGTTGGTCCCTATTTCTAGTATTATAGTGGTGTCTGTCACCTTTTTTACTAAATAGATGCAGATTTTTTCTAACGTACATGACTGTCATGATGTTATTTTTTTTAAACAGTTCTCTTAGAGAATCGCGCCTACGCAGATTGTACATGGCTCTGATGGTTCTTTTCTGCAGAATAAATATAGACTCAATGTCTGCAGCTCGTCCCCATAGTAAAATACCGTATGACATTATACTATGAAAATAACTAAAATAGACTAGTCGCGCGGTATCTACGTCAGTAAATTGACGGATTTTCCTTACAGCATATGCTGCTGAACTCAACCGTCCTGCAAGAGATGTTAAATGAGGACCCCATTGTAGCCTCGAGTCAAGCGTGATGCCCAAGAAAACAGTTTTATCGACGAATTCTAGTTTCTCTTGATTCAATACTATGTCACATTCATTACTTTTGACGTCTGGCAGAGCAAATATTATGCACTTTGTTTTTTTCCCATTCAATGGTAAATTATTAGCAGTAAACCAATTATGGACCTGCATTAGCGCGTTATTTAAGGCGTTAAGATTTGTTGCACGTTTTTGTATGTTACTTCTTACTAATATTACAAATGCGAATGTATGTGAGCATGGATGGATGTATGGATGTTTGTTACAATTTCACGTTAAAACGGCTAAACGGATCTTGATACCCCTGAAGAAGTGTACCTACTAGTGCACCTACGGAAAGTAGAGTAGTAGTCAGTTTATGGACTTTCTTGCCCTTTTTTCTCCTTAGAGATCAACGCTTTGGAATGGAATTACAGTAGTTTCACAAGTTATTTTGTCTGGGGACTGTAGCTTACTTTTTTGTTTCTCAACATTCAAGTGCCTTTTTTTTTCGGGTGGGAAATCATCCAATGACTTCCCCTGCTCTGGGCGGAGCGGGAGGGCATGTCAGACTTGTACTGACTAAAACCCACCCATGTTTCTTCTTTTGCCCTTTACGTTCCGAGGCCGCGGTATCTCTTTCGAACAACCCGCAACCCCGGCAGGCAGAGGCTCTGGCAAGCCCCTCTGCTTTGCTGACTCTCTTTGAGGCGCGCGTGAAACACGAACGCGCCGTCGACACGGCCTGTCGTCAATCGACGGACGGACGGTGAACTACCCATTGCTCACCGCCCACAGGCCCGCATCTACGGTGGCCGGAAGTCGTCTCGCGGCGCCCGGCGCCATGGGCGTCTCCCGACATTCAAGTGCCTGTGATTGTCTTAATGAAATAAATGTTTTTGAATTTGAGTTATATTTTAGTTAATTAAAAGTGGTGACCCTATTGCCATCAATCACACATAAATCCAAACTTCGTGACTGCTACAACAAATCCAGATTGAAAAACCCAATAACATTTTGCTCGACCTTAATTTCCCACTACTAGAAAAAGTCTCATCTTTTTACTAATATACGTTTTACGTGCGCCACCTCGAACCAGCCAATTCAATGCGCGTCCAGGTCATCTGTCCACCTCTCCGGCCGGCGGCTTCGAGCGGCAACATCCATCCACAGGTCGTTGTGCATGCAGCTTTCATGACCCATCCTATTACATTTGAGCTCCGTATCCTGTTTGCCTACGTCAAAAAATCCTGTCATTATATTATGACTTTTTTAAATCTTTTCCATATTTGAACCTGATTTGAATTCACCATCTAATGGGCAAGATGACAGTAAGACAGAATCATTAAAATATTGTGTTTATCTGATAAAATATTGTGTATGAATTGTGGAAAAAATCTCCATTTTTAGATTTAAGACGAGATTATTATTTTATTTTAGAAAATAAAATTACCAAATACTGCCATCCGCCATGCTTTTTAAAACACAAATCAAAATCAGTAAATACTGTCACTCACACACTGTCGATAAACAAGTTCTATTCCTTTTCGGGTTAGATTTACTACCGAAAAACTTGTTATTAATTTCTAGTATGTGAAACAAAGTCGCAGAATATTAAGAATATATAGAATAACGTTACAACTTACGTCAAAGTGATCTTCACAGAAATAAATAGAAGTATCAAGACTAACAGCTTTAGGATCTCTCGTGCCAGAGTTAGCCACTTATATCGCATCGTTTTATCGTTTGACACGTAAATTAACACTTTGTTAGGGGTTTTTAATGACGTATTAGTGCACTGAGGGACCGCACACTCCTTTGGAATTCATATTTAAATAATATTTAATATGTTTTATTTGTTGCTTTGACTCTAATGTTTACAAGTTTACTGAGGGTGGACGTCACAGCAAATGTCAACGCCGGTGACTGCGTTTTGGCGCGAATTTATGAACGTTTCATTAAAATTGCATTTTTTTCAATAATAATTTAATAAATTACAGAAATATTATATTTTTTAGAAATAGTAGATACTTAAGAATATTTTAAAACACATTTTCATAAATTGTCATCTTGCCCATTCATGAAACGTGAGGCCTTAACGTTTCCAACATGACACTTTTCTCTATTCAATTCCAACTTCAAATGTAGAAGTTTGAAATATGCATGTACACACAATGAAGTTTCAAGCTACACAAAACCAGTTTGTGCAGATCTCTCAACTACGGATCGTACACCGTATATTTCCCGTACGATGAGCGATCCACATAACCTGGTTTTTGTAAGTTGATGTGTTGTCGCGTGTACATAATAACCTTTTCAATTTTATTCTCCATATTTGAACTCTTAATTCATAAGAAGCGAGGCCTTTACTTCTGGGCCAACACGACACTTTTCTTTATGAACTCCAATTTCAACTCCAAATTCTTTATGAGTTCCAATTTTAAATGTTTTACAAAATGTAGAAGTAAAACGTCTAATTTGCATCTACATCTATATTTAAAACTCTTTACATTGTATTAAGCCTGTCATTTATTTCTCTGGATGGTCAACACCATTCAATTATACTTCATTAATGCTTCAAGCTAAGAACTAGTGAGCATTGGCCTTGGGTTATTTTTTTTTCTATTTTACACCCATTGTACGTGTTTCCGTTTCTTTTGTGGACGTTATATATATTAAAATCTGCGAGTTTAGTCATTATTTGTGGAAAGACTTAGAGAAGCAACCATGTTTGTTAAAATTGGTCTGTTTGTTGTGTGCACAGTTTTTATGTTTAGTGAATCAGCTTATGGTAAGTTTATAAAAAAAAATATTTTATCGTTTAAGATTGTTTAGCTTTCTTTTTGAAAGCAGAAATGCATGCTTCATCTATTTATGAAACTGAAACTTGCTAAATATTGATTTAAAGCCCTGCAATTTGAGAATGAAAAAAAAAGACATGTTTTTGGTGCCTCGCTAATTACAAAATGTTAAAAAATCAACTTTATTTTAATACCTATATTTTGATTATTCTTTTCTGTCTAACAAAAAATATTCAAATAATATATATTATACAAATTCTACTTGTATTGAGATTTAATCATTTCTTTGATGAAAATAATTCTTCTTTATAGTTGACACTTTGGGAAAATGTAAGAGCACTGACAGCGATTGTCTAAAAGGACTTCTCCAATCAATCGTTACGGATGTCGCCAAGACGGGTGTTAAGGAACTGGAGATCCCACAAATCGACCCCATTACAGTATACAATATATCCATGTCTCTAATGAATATCGCTGAAATGACGTTGATTGAAGGGACTGCTAAAGGAGCCAAAGATTGTGTCGTTCGCAAGTTTGAGTAAGTAAAACATTTTATGGCCAGTTTTTTAGTCGTTCTTTTCTCGTTCTTCTAACCCTTAAAACAACCATAAATACCTTGCAAACTTAAGAGTAACTACCCTTATAAAACTGAACTCTATATGACTTTTTATGTGTTGGTGTTGCAAGTCATAGGTGTATTTATACAGCGTGTACCAAGCTAAGGAGTATCGTAATACTCAGTACTAAATAGATTGTGGAGGTCAGATTGACAGTCGTTCTGTTTGAAAAACTCATATTCAGCTGCATTTGGTTACGACTAGAAGCCGACCCTAATATAGTTGGGTTCAGGCTAAGCAGATGATCATATACATCAGGGGTGGCCAAGGTGGAGATCTACAGACCCTAGGGATCTTTTTAAGGACTCTGTGCGATCTAACAACGGCAAACTTAAAAAAAATATGAAACAATATAGGTCAGTATCAATATTTTTTTTATTAAATATTATAATATGAAACGCGCAGTATTTTAGTGATTATGTTGTGCATCTGTTACACGTTTTTATTTTATTTGGACTGGAATACGGAACAACGACCAAGCAAGAACGACTGGTCGATCGCGATCGACCGGTTGGCCATGTCTGATATACATCGTGTACCAGAAATGTTTGGTTAAAGTTGTTACTTTCTTTTTAAAAAAACGTTGCCCCACACTACGAATTTCTTCTGTATCGTGGGTGCGTTTACAGACATTTAAATTCACATACACAAACATTCAAACGCGGAACAACTCTCTGTAGGCCATACAAATATTTGTTTAGTTGTATTGTCTTTTATTTGCCTAAAAAAAAAAAACAAACAACTTGTGGACACTTGTGCACTAAATCTCCCGCGCCTATGGCTAATCTCCGCTGACATTGGCCACCGTGGTCAAAAATGGTCAGGAAGGAATACCAAAAAAATAATGAGTTAGTTTCAACTTCTGAATGATGACAGGCCTCTTTTTTTTTTTTTTTTTTTCGGGTGGGAAATCATCCAATGACTTCCCCCGCTCTGGGTGGAGCGGGGGGGCATGTCAGACTTGTACTGACTAAAACCCACCCATGTTTCTTCTATTGCCCTTTACGTTCCGAGGCCGCGGTATCTCTTTCGAACAACCCGCAACCCTGGCAGGCAGAGGCTCTGGCAAGCCCCTCTGCTTTGCTGACTCTCTTTGAGGCGCGCGTGAAACACGAACGCGCCGTCGACACGGCCTGTCGTCAATCGACGGACGGACGGTGAACTACCCATTGCTCACCGCCCACAGGCCCGCATCTACGGTGGCCGGAAGTCGTCTCGCGGCGCCCGGCGCCATGGGCGTCTCCCGCGGCGGCTGGGTTGGGCAGATGTTCTCTCCCGCAAACGCCCGGCCACCTCCTTCGCTAGCATTACTGCTTCGCAGAAGGTGGTGACCGCTTCCCATTCCCTCTCGCTCCGGACCATGGCCTGAACCAGGGCCGGACGCGAGAGATCGCCGCCGCCGATCGCCTCTACGAGGGCACGGCGGTGCTCCGCCCAAGCCGGGCAGATCGCCACTGTGTGCTCCACCGTGTCCTCCGGGCGATCGTCACAATGGTGACACCCGGGCGCTTCCTCCCGCCCGATGATGTGCAGGAACCTCCCGAAACTTCCGTGTCCGGTGAGGACCTGCGTCAGGCGGTAGGTGAGGACGCCATGACGCCTCTCCAGCCACTCCTCAAAGAGGGGACTTACCGCCACTATTGTAGCGTGCCCTGCACGGGGTTGCGACAGTCGCTCTCTCCATGCCACCATGAGATCGCACCGGAGGTCTGCCCGCCGAGCGGCAACTTGCCGCGGCAGTGGGTTTTCCCCCCGGTGTAGTGCCTCCGCGCGCCACTCAAACAGGCGCGCGAGGACTATCGCCTCCAGATCCCACGGTGGCAGTCCGGCAAGGAGGCTTGCTGCCTCGCCGGAGATCGTGCGGTAGCCCCGGACAAGCCGTATGGCCACCACCCTTTGGGGCGCGTTCAGATAGTGGGCGGCGCGCCGCCCTAAAGAACGCGCCCATACTGGGGCCCCGTAAAGGGCCATGGACCGCACGACTCCGGCATAGAGCCTACGGCAGGAGGCGTTTGGCCCCTTGAGGTTGGGCAGGAGCCGCTTGAAAGCAGCCCCCGTCCGCTCGAGCTTGGGAGCCAAACGTCGGAAGTGTTCGACGAAGTTCCACCGGCTGTCGAGGACGATTCCCAGGTACTTCATCGTCGACCCGACGCCGATGCGAACCCCTCCTACCGTCAACTGGGATCCCGACGGTGGCGTGTTTCCGCGGCCATGAAAAACCATGGCCTCGGATTTGTGCAAGGCCACCTCGAGACCCAGTAGCCGGATCCTCTCCACGACTATCGCAACCCCGCGTGTCATATTGTCGGCCGCCGCCTGGTGCGACCCCCCCTGAGCCAGGACGAGCGTGTCGTCAGCGTAGCAAACTACACTGACGCCGCTGGGGAGGTCGGCGCGCAGCACCCAGTCGTAACCGATGTCCCACAGGAGCGGCCCCAAGACCGATCCCTGCGGGACACCGCACGACATCTCTCGCCGGTTCCACTCTCCAGAGCGACCGGGGTATATGACGGCCCTGTCCGTCAGATATGCCCCGACCACACGACGAAGATAGGTCGGCATCCGGTGGTATTGGAGTGCCTCCCTGATGCAGCTCCAAGGCATGGTGTTAAACGCGTTGGCGATGTCGAGAGACACCGCCACGACAACCCCACCCCTGGAATGACAGGCCTCTTGAGTCTGAAAATCGTCCCAACCCATCAAACAAAACTTTTTACTTTTAGGTTTCTTCTAACTTTAAACCTTCTTTTTAGGGCTAATGTGGAAGAGGAACGCGCATTCATAGAAATGATGTGCGACTTCTCTATCAAAGGTCGCTACAAGGTGTTCTCAAACAGTCCTCTTCTCAAAACTTTTGTCGGTGGTGACACGTTGGAAGGAGATGGAAACGGAAAAGTCAAAATGGGTATAATAATATATTTTTAGCTTTAGCTTAATTATAATAAAATAAATAGTAAAAATCTTTATTGAACCCAAGCCTATTCAAATACAAGGTAAAGTTAAAATAATGGTAACCCATTATTTTAACTTTACCTTGTTTTTTACAACAAATTTAAAAAACATTGCTTTTTTTAAATTTGTAAGTCTTGAGTAGGTGAGAATTTGTATCTTAGAGATTTGTGTTCCTCCGCGGACAATGTTAAAAGTCAAACGGATTATTAGATTAAACCTTTGCCTACTTTACGTCATAAATTAAATTAAATAAAAACCATTGAATTAAGTTATAGTTATATGTAGGGAAGCGAGGGTATGTTTGTTTGTGTGTGTGTGCAGTGTGTGAGTATGTGGGTGTGTGTTGTGAGAGTTTGCATGCATCCATAATATTGATTGGAATTTGCTGAAGTGGGAAATTTATAGGTGGTCTTTGTGAAGATCCTCAGTATTTTAATATAATTGATATTATACCTGGACCTGCCTGCCGGGGTTACGGGTTATTCGAAATAGAATCCGCGGCCCCAGAACCCAATGGCTAAAAGAAAAAACACGGATGGGTTTCGGTCAATCAAAGTCTGACCCTTATCCGCCCCGCCCAGAGCGGGGGAATTTATTTGATGACTAGCTTTCGCCCGTGGCTGCGCCCGCGTTAAATTTGGGGTAACACAGCTCTCCTTGCGCCTTATTGATTTGTAATAGCAACGCTAAGATTTCCCTTTTATTCCCTCTTTCTCCCTCACATCCCAATTTTTTAAAATAAAAATTACCAAAATTCATCAAAATCGGTTTAGCCATTAAAGCGTGAAGAGGTAACAAACAAACAAACTCACTTTCGCTTTTATAATATTAGTAAGGATTTTCCATCCCTATAAATAAACGCGGAAAAACGTAGGCTAATTTAAAAAAAAAAAATGAAGCTCAAGATTCCGTGCAAAAAAAGTTAAATTCCATGAAATTCAATTCAAATTAGAAAATATTTAATGAACGTCGCAAGCAATAGTTATATAATATAATATTGTAATTTTTGTTTCAGATAAATTGTTATTTAAAGCGGAGATGGGTTTCTTTATTCTCAAGCGCAACGGAGATTTTTACATTAAACCTAAAAGTGAAAAAATCAAATACACGTATGATGTCGGTAAAATGCAGTTCTTTGCTGACAATATTTACATTGGCAAACAGGAATCCAGTGAGTACCATTATCATGTTTTTTTTTCATAGTACTATTTGCTGTTACGTCAAACATTGTAAGCCAAGCATTGATTTTATTAAGTTGATTAATTCCCATTGTTCACACTGCTAAAATTTTGATAGTACATAGTGAGGAAAGCAATGAAAACAGTGGACCCTAATTTAAGCATTCATTTCAATATTCGATATGTTTTAATTGTGCATGCACGAGTGCATGAGGCACATATTCCGTTTGTCGATCCGTTTAATGACGAGAAGCCGTGTTGACGGTGCATTCGTGTCTCCAAGCGCTCCTGAAAGAGATGTCAGCAAAGCACAGTGGCACGCCAGGGCCACTCTCTGCCGGGGTTGCGGGTTGTTCGAAAGAGATAACGCGGCCCACAAACGGAAACACAAAGGGACACACCCCGGAACACAAAGGGCAAAAGAAAGAACATGGATGTGTTTTAGTCACTACAAGCCCGACAATCCATTTCGCTCCGCCCAGCCATAGTAATTATAATAATATGCTGATTTTCCATTCGAAAAAAAAAATAGGGGTTAAAGCACGTATATGAAAAGCAGATGTACTTATTTATTTGTGTATTTAGGTATTAGGTTTAATCTTGGGTTACTTTACGGAAATCTATGATAGCCATATCATATTTAATGTTTAACTTGATGTGTCACCGTGTAAACCTTAGTTTAACTGTTTCTGCGATACCTCGTTTTTAGGGTTCCGTAGTCAACTAGGAACCCTTATAGTTTCGCCATGTCTGTCTGTCCGTCCGTCCGTCCGTCCGTCCGTCCGTCCTCGCTTAATCTCTGTGACCGTTAGCACTAGAAAGCTGAAATTTGTTACCAATATGTATATCAATCACGCCGACAAAGTGGTAAAATAAAAATTTGAAAAAAATGTTTTATTAGGGTAGCCACCCTATATGTAAAGTGGGAAGTGATTTTTTTTTTAATTTCAACCCTAACGTGTGATATATTGTTGGAAAGGTATTTAAAAATGAATAGGGGTTTACTAAGATCATTTTTTGATAATGTCAATAATTTCGGAAATAATCGCTCCAAAAGTAAAAAACAATGTGTCCCCCCCCCTCTAACTTTTGAACCATAAGTCTAAAAAATATGAAAAAAATCTGAAAAGTAGAACTTTATAAGAACTTTCTATGAAAATTATTTTGAACTTGATTGACACAACAGTTTTTGTACAAAAAAAGACAAAAAGTTGTACAAAATAATTTCTGGACTAAGTTTGTAGTATAATCGTATATGCAAGCTTTTTTTGTAACTTTGTTTACATATTTTAGTATCCTAAACGTATCTTTTTGCAAACAAAAAATTGTTGTTGAATTACCACCAAAATTGCACGTCTTTGTATTAATTAGTAACCCTATTCCTCGAGAGATGGCGCTGTAGGTACTTATTACATTGGATCGGGTATTACCGAATTGTTCGGTTGGCCTCATAACTGGGAACACTTATTGTGACGGACGGGAAACTACGGAACCCTACACTGAGCGTGTCCCGACACGCTCTTGGCCGGTTTTTCATTATCTTGTTGGTAATTTGTGCCAGAAAATGCAAAAATGCAAGCTTTAAAAATGTTTTTAATATCGTTTTGGAGTAACTTAACTTATAACAGGAACTTGTTATTTCTAATATGAGCCTATATTGTTCTAATGCATGGCAAAGGCCTTCCTTCTTTACTACCGGCATCTAACCGATTCAGTGCGATTGTACAGGAACTAAATCAGAATTGACCAGAAATGTGTGGTCCCATACAATAGGGGTCGCGTCCAAGTAATAACTGTTCAGTTTGTCCGTTTGTATCACGAGGAAGGTGTCAGATTTGTACTGCTAAAGCTCAACCATGTTCCTTCTATTGTCATTAATGTGCCGGTGCCGCGATGTCTCTTTCAAACAACCCGCAACCCCGGACTAGAAGCCCTTCTTTATCTCTGACAGAGTTCTATCTCTCTGTCTTAGAAACATTTTTAGAATATAAATAGGTTTAAAGAGATGAAAATTTTGTGGGCCGTTAAGTAACATAATTTACAACAATGCTATCACTTGAAAGCGTCTAATCCATACTTCTTCGCTAAATGTACCTACTTTAAAATGGCGCAGTGGCTGCCTGAGCAACTGCTGTGCTGCGTGTCGCGGGTTCGATTCCCGCACAGAACAAATATTTGTATGACCTGCAGATAGTTGTGTCGGTTCTGGCTGTTTGCGAATGTCAGTTTAAATGTTTGTAAACGCACCCACGATTTAGGACAATTTCCTTGAGTGGAGCAAAGGTTAAAAAACCGTAACTGCCTGTTGTGATAATTATCTTCTAGCCCCGTGTTAAACTTATTATATAGTTTTACAATCTCGAAGTAAATAATGTTGAACAGGCATAAGTGTAATTAAGGTAACCGACTAGTTTATAATTAAACGAGCATACAACAGTACCAGGTCTACATAAGGGTTAAAGATCAGTTGTCTCAGTGTTACTAACTCAGAATAATTGTGTTTAATTTAGCATTTATCTACGTCGTCATTTAAGAAAACTGGTACTAGGTTTTTTTATTTATGTAGCTTAGTCAGTTTTAAAAATAGTACATAATTGTTATACACGCAGTATTTTTTTTTTTATTTAATGTCTTAACTCACACAATGATTACAAAATATGTTTCATGGTAATATTTTTTTATCATTAATCTTATATCAGAGATACGAGGGACTACGGAACCGAAAAAAATAAGTCGTGGTTTCCCAACTGCGTTTTATGTTACAATTTATTATTGCTTATATCACAAAGTTGTTGTCCTGTTACATGGGACTTCAAATATTTGTGAAATGTGGGCTTAAAAGCTAGTAGGTTCCTTTACTATTCAGACATTACAAACGTATTATGTAACGGAATATACAAAGTTTGAATGTTACTTAAGAACTGAATTTAAAGAAAGAATTAGGGTTGTGGAACTTACTTACATCGTTACGCAACACATTTTAAGTATAGTAAAAGGGTTCCGTACCTCAAAAGAAAAAAACGGAACCAAAAAGGTTTATAGTTTGTAGTCCGTCTATATGTCTATGAAGGCCGTTTATTTCGTGAACGCGTAGAGGTATTGAGTTGAAATAAAACCATATATTAAAGTCTGTGGTCCCTTGGAGCTGTGAAAAAATCAACCCACTGAGTCTACGCAGTAGTACGCAGTCAAGTTTGTACGGAACTCTCAGTGCGCAAGTCCGACTTGCACTTGCCTGGTTTTTTTATTCATCTTCCCCGTTTGTACTTTTAGTTATTTCATTGTTGTGAATCTTACAGGCAAACTCGTGACCGGTCTTTTGAATAACAACTGGAGAGCATTGATGGCGTCATTCGGCAAACCATTTATGGACAAGGCTATGGACTATGTGTTCAACTTCCTGCAGAAGTTCTTCGACAACGTACCAGCCAAGAGTTTCCTTACTGATGACTTGTCCCAGTACGCTAGGGACGCATAAAAAGGTTTATTACATCATTGTATTTTGTAATGTCTATCAAGAATTTTAACGATAACGTGAATTGTGAGAGTTGTAATAGTGAATAAAATATGTTCGAGAAATTCGGTTTTTATTTCTAATCTGTTGGCTGCGAAAAAGTGTTCACAAACGAATCAAATTATGTTTCTACATGTACTAAAAAGTGACCTAAGAAAAATTTCAGGAAAACTTAACATAAGTTTATATTGAGGAAACCCCATACAAATTTTGAGACTCCTAACGGTAGTTCCTGAGAATTCGGGATTTAAAGTTTTATCAACCTCAAAACGTAAAACTTATACAAATTTTAAAATAACTACACAATGCAGAAAATAATCACCAGATATTAAATTTTAATATCTGGGACATCTGACAAAATATGTCTAGGACAGACGTATAAAACGTAGAGACAGGTTCACCATACATTGGCACATGTGTCATCTGACTGCTTTTGAACATTTGTGGTAAACAAATACTATTTCGAGTTGAATAAAACCTCAAACAATTTTACTATAACATCATGAATAAAAATTAAAACGATGCTAACTGAAAAAAAGGTCAAAAAAGAAAAAAACTAATTGTTTAGTTCAAAGTTAACGTCACTTTGTACAACCTACGAATGCATAAAGCCGGCGAAATTTTGTTTGTCCTCTTTTTTTTTTAAATCCTGGTGATTGTCGTTTGTCCTACGATTCTGTCAAAAACGGACGTCAAGCTTAAATGGTTTGTAAAAATACAATTTTCATTCCCTCTGTCGTCAAAAACACGTTTTACGGTTCACATAGCACATAAAGGATTTCAAAAAAAGGCGATCATTTCATTAACAATAACATATTTTCCGGAAAAACCGCAGTTTTGAAATAGTAGTCATTATTAGGTATTATTCCATGAAATTTCTTTGCAATTAAACTTTCTTTTAAAGTTATAAATAAGGCGCCAGGGCAAAAACTACAAGTAGTGTGTTACCCCGAATTAAACGCGAGCAAAGCCGCGGGCAAAAGCTAGTGTTTCATAAAAATACAAACATTTTCAAGTTGACACAATAAGACTTGTGGCCACTTTAGCCCTTGAATCTAATATTTATTTAGATTGAGCAAGAAACCTACTCAAGAAAACTCACAAACTTCTTCAGAGGTCATAATATAATAACAATAAATTTATTTATTTGCATAGCCATATAAATACACAAAAAAATAATAATTTCTAAATAACAGGTTAGGCAAATTATGAGCTAAAACTCGGAGACAGCTGTCTCCCAAACTAGGTAAGAAAAACCTGTACCGTCAACTGTGGCAACTTTACCGTATTTTTTACATTTTTAACAGACTATAAATTTACCACAACATGCAGCTATATATTCAAATTTTTGTTGATTAATTTTGTACAAAATATGTGTCTCTTTTGGTTGAACCAATCAATTCTACTAAATCTTACACAGAATGGCTAAAAAAACCAAGAATATGAGCGAGGTAAAATTGACACAAATTAGGCAACTTTACCTAGCGTACAGCTTTTATTGAATTTATGTTCCACAGTGCATGCAATTTAAAGTTGCCAAAGGTCAGGCGATAAAAAAGCGATGTATTTTATTTTCAAGTTATCATCTTCGTTTGAATAATCATTATCAATCATAGGTAAAGTTGCCAATAGAAATTCAAAATTATCATAGAAATGGCCGCATGTCATCAGGGTTGTCGAAAAATAATACACATTATATTTTTTTTAAATAATAAACTTTTATTTCAGCATTACTTTGCGTCAAAAAATTAAGTCAAAACTATTCGTTAAACAGTATGTACCTATTACCTAAAACCTAAAATAAATCTTCTCTCGAAAGAAAATAGACGGAAACGCGGGACAGGTTTATCAGTATTCAGGTTTTCACTCTTTTTTCAATTGTCCGTCGGGGTATGGCAAATTGCTTCTCAGCTTCATAAGAAGTTGTATTTTTGTAAGTTCGCGCTCCCAGACGTCTTTTATTTCTTTTGTTTTGTTTTGGAGGCATCTTGAATACAACGTTTGAAAAAGGATATCAGCCAAATTTGTTATCAACTTATGTCACATCACAATATTTCATGAACGAATAAAAAAGTTGATGAAATTTTAAAAGGGTTTCCTACATAAAACCAGTTTAGTTATGCAAGTGACAACCCTAGTCATAGGTAAAGGTGCCTTCATGCTGAGTTTGGTAACTTTACCTAACCTCAAATAACATTACCTTTTCGAATAACTCTGCAATTAGAAGATTCTTAAGATTTAATCACTGCGATATACCTTCATGACAATATACCAAATACTATTTAATATACGCCACTAACCTGCACTTTGATTAACTGCAGGAAACACCAATCTTTATGCGAAGACGCTGCGCACGAAATTGACCGCATGTAACAAAAAAGCACTTTATTTTGACAGTTAAAGAAGTTGCTAGCTTAAAAAACTTTTTGGGTTTCCACAATTTATTACAAAATCTGCCAATATGTGCGAAATAACATAAACTGTCACAGACAAAACAAAAATTAAGTTGAATAGGGTATGCTTAGGTAAAGATGATCTTTACTTTAAACTGAAAGTAAAGATGCCACAGTTGACGGAATTTGTAAAAAAACTTGCAACATCTTTCAATCTTTTTACACTCTTGTCGACCCAATTTGTGAAATTTAAGTATTTTGTTTAATTTATTGTATACTAGCTGTCGCCCGCGGCTTCGCTCGAGTTAAATTTGGGATAACACACCAAGCAGACCTGCAGTTTTTGCTCTTGCGCCTGATCGATTTGTAATAGCAGCGCTAAGTTTTCCCCTTTCTTTCCTCGTTCTCCCTCATATCCCATTTTTTTAAAATAAAAATTACCGTCTCCTGGTTCCCAACTATCTTTGTACCAAAATTCATCAAAATCGGTTTAGCCATTAAAGCGTGAAGATGTAACAAAGAAACAAACTCACTTTCGCTTTTACAATATTAGTAAGGATAGTAAGGATCCTAGAACTAGCAAAAAAGGTATTGTTTGTGTGCGAATTTAGTTTTATGTGTGGCTGTGGGAAAAACAATGTCTGAGCAGCGCTTGCTGCTTATGATGAGTGGAGTGCGGTGTTTTCGCAAAACACAGTGTAGAACAAAAAGTTGTCTCACTTTCAGGATAACGGTAGGGTTTAGAGTACATGACCTTCAGGACTGCTCTCTGGGCTCTCTCCAACTTGATGAGAGTGGTCTTATTTGTCGCACCCCAAGAGACTATACAGTATGAAAGCAGTGATTGGGTTAAAGTGTAATAGACTAACTTAAGAGTTTGAATATCAGCTGATTGTCGGAGGTTTTTAAATATGTGGATGAGTTTTCTTATTCGTGTGACTAAATTTTCAATGTGTGTGTGCCAATTTAAATATCTGTCTACATCTACGCCTAGGTATCGTATATTAGAAACCACAGAGAGAGGGGGGCAGGTACAACTAGTTTCAGAATTTGTGCATGAATGTATTTTAATTACTAAAGGTAAACTTGGTTGCGATGCAAGGGAAATTGAAAAAGGCATGACTTTTGTTTTTTTCCTAATTTAGCGTCAAGAGATTTTTTGACTACCAGTCGGAGACCACATTTACGCCAGTCTCCGCAAAATCTCTCGCTTCATTCCAATCCCTTCCGTGAAAAAAAATGTACAGTATCGTCAGTATACGTGAAAATGCGACACTTTTTTAGGAATAGTTGGCATAGCTCATTGATGTAAACAAGGAATAACGTAGGGCCAAGAATACTTCCCTGGGGCACACCATACTCTATCCCTACATCATCACTGACCATATCATCAATCCTGACACACTGAGAGCGATTAGCAAGATAATCCGTAAAAAGATTTAAGGGTAGGCCACGTATTCCTATATCCTGCAGTTTTTGTATAAATATGGGGATAGAAACCGTGTCAAACGCCTTAGACATGTCTATAAAAACACTTAAACACTTTTCTTTGCGATTTAAGTTATCCGTCACAGCATTAGCAAAAGCAGTGACAGCATCTTCAGTCCAGACACCTGACCGGATGCCAAATTGGTTACTTGCAATTATATTATTAGTGTTTAAGTATTTTACTAAGCGTTTGTTAATTATTTTCTCGAGGATCTTGGAAATCGTGGGTAAAACGGAGATTGGCCTGTAATTATTTACCGTGTCTCTATCTCCACTCTTGTGGATAGAGTGGACTACTGCTTTCTTAAGGGCATCGGGGAAAACTCCAGTCGTTAGGGCTAAATTACAAATGTGTGTAATAGGTGGGGTTAAGAAAAGACTGGAAAGCTTAAGTAATTTACTAGGGATGCCGTCAAAGCCGACAGCGCAGTCACTACGAAGGTTAATAATCGTGGCTTTAATTTCAGTTTCATCGGTCTCCAACAGTGCAAAAGATTTTACAATTCTTCTTTTTCTTCTTAAATGGTTTGTAAAAATACAATTTTCATTCCCTCTGTCGTCAAAAACACGTTTTACGGTTCACATAGCACATAAAGGATTTCAAAAAAAGGCGATCATTTCATTAACAATAACATATTTTCCGGAAAAACCGCAGTTTTGAAATAGTAGTCATTATTAGGTATTATTCCATGAAATTTCTTTGCAATTAAACTTTCTTTTAAAGTTATAAATAAGGCGCCAGGGCAAAAACTACAAGTAGTGTGTTACCCCGAATTAAACGCGAGCAAAGCCGCGGGCAAAAGCTAGTGTTTCATAAAAATACAAACATTTTCAAGTTGACACAATAAGACTTGTGGCCACTTTAGCCCTTGAATCTAATATTTATTTAGATTGAGCAAGAAACCTACTCAAGAAAACTCACAAACTTCTTCAGAGGTCATAATATAATAACAATAAATTTATTTATTTGCATAGCCATATAAATACACAAAAAAATAATAATTTCTAAATAACAGGTTAGGCAAATTATGAGCTAAAACTCGGAGACAGCTGTCTCCCAAACTAGGTAAGAAAAACCTGTACCGTCAACTGTGGCAACTTTACCGTATTTTTTACATTTTTAACAGACTATAAATTTACCACAACATGCAGCTATATATTCAAATTTTTGTTGATTAATTTTGTACAAAATATGTGTCTCTTTTGGTTGAACCAATCAATTCTACTAAATCTTACACAGAATGGCTAAAAAAACCAAGAATATGAGCGAGGTAAAATTGACACAAATTAGGCAACTTTACCTAGCGTACAGCTTTTATTGAATTTATGTTCCACAGTGCATGCAATTTAAAGTTGCCAAAGGTCAGGCGATAAAAAAGCGATGTATTTTATTTTCAAGTTATCATCTTCGTTTGAATAATCATTATCAATCATAGGTAAAGTTGCCAATAGAAATTCAAAATTATCATAGAAATGGCCGCATGTCATCAGGGTTGTCGAAAAATAATACACATTATATTTTTTTTAAATAATAAACTTTTATTTCAGCATTACTTTGCGTCAAAAAATTAAGTCAAAACTATTCGTTAAACAGTATGTACCTATTACCTAAAACCTAAAATAAATCTTCTCTCGAAAGAAAATAGACGGAAACGCGGGACAGGTTTATCAGTATTCAGGTTTTCACTCTTTTTTCAATTGTCCGTCGGGGTATGGCAAATTGCTTCTCAGCTTCATAAGAAGTTGTATTTTTGTAAGTTCGCGCTCCCAGACGTCTTTTATTTCTTTTGTTTTGTTTTGGAGGCATCTTGAATACAACGTTTGAAAAAGGATATCAGCCAAATTTGTTATCAACTTATGTCACATCACAATATTTCATGAACGAATAAAAAAGTTGATGAAATTTTAAAAGGGTTTCCTACATAAAACCAGTTTAGTTATGCAAGTGACAACCCTAGTCATAGGTAAAGGTGCCTTCATGCTGAGTTTGGTAACTTTACCTAACCTCAAATAACATTACCTTTTCGAATAACTCTGCAATTAGAAGATTCTTAAGATTTAATCACTGCGATATACCTTCATGACAATATACCAAATACTATTTAATATACGCCACTAACCTGCACTTTGATTAACTGCAGGAAACACCAATCTTTATGCGAAGACGCTGCGCACGAAATTGACCGCATGTAACAAAAAAGCACTTTATTTTGACAGTTAAAGAAGTTGCTAGCTTAAAAAACTTTTTGGGTTTCCACAATTTATTACAAAATCTGCCAATATGTGCGAAATAACATAAACTGTCACAGACAAAACAAAAATTAAGTTGAATAGGGTATGCTTAGGTAAAGATGATCTTTACTTTAAACTGAAAGTAAAGATGCCACAGTTGACGGAATTTGTAAAAAAACTTGCAACATCTTTCAATCTTTTTACACTCTTGTCGACCCAATTTGTGAAATTTAAGTATTTTGTTTAATTTATTGTATACTAGCTGTCGCCCGCGGCTTCGCTCGAGTTAAATTTGGGATAACACACCAAGCAGACCTGCAGTTTTTGCTCTTGCGCCTGATCGATTTGTAATAGCAGCGCTAAGTTTTCCCCTTTCTTTCCTCGTTCTCCCTCATATCCCATTTTTTTAAAATAAAAATTACCGTCTCCTGGTTCCCAACTATCTTTGTACCAAAATTCATCAAAATCGGTTTAGCCATTAAAGCGTGAAGATGTAACAAAGAAACAAACTCACTTTCGCTTTTACAATATTAGTAAGGATAGTAAGGATCCTAGAACTAGCAAAAAAGGTATTGTTTGTGTGCGAATTTAGTTTTATGTGTGGCTGTGGGAAAAACAATGTCTGAGCAGCGCTTGCTGCTTATGATGAGTGGAGTGCGGTGTTTTCGCAAAACACAGTGTAGAACAAAAAGTTGTCTCACTTTCAGGATAACGGTAGGGTTTAGAGTACATGACCTTCAGGACTGCTCTCTGGGCTCTCTCCAACTTGATGAGAGTGGTCTTATTTGTCGCACCCCAAGAGACTATACAGTATGAAAGCAGTGATTGGGTTAAAGTGTAATAGACTAACTTAAGAGTTTGAATATCAGCTGATTGTCGGAGGTTTTTAAATATGTGGATGAGTTTTCTTATTCGTGTGACTAAATTTTCAATGTGTGTGTGCCAATTTAAATATCTGTCTACATCTACGCCTAGGTATCGTATATTAGAAACCACAGAGAGAGGGGGGCAGGTACAACTAGTTTCAGAATTTGTGCATGAATGTATTTTAATTACTAAAGGTAAACTTGGTTGCGATGCAAGGGAAATTGAAAAAGGCATGACTTTTGTTTTTTTCCTAATTTAGCGTCAAGAGATTTTTTGACTACCAGTCGGAGACCACATTTACGCCAGTCTCCGCAAAATCTCTCGCTTCATTCCAATCCCTTCCGTGAAAAAAAATGTACAGTATCGTCAGTATACGTGAAAATGCGACACTTTTTTAGGAATAGTTGGCATAGCTCATTGATGTAAACAAGGAATAACGTAGGGCCAAGAATACTTCCCTGGGGCACACCATACTCTATCCCTACATCATCACTGACCATATCATCAATCCTGACACACTGAGAGCGATTAGCAAGATAATCCGTAAAAAGATTTAAGGGTAGGCCACGTATTCCTATATCCTGCAGTTTTTGTATAAATATGGGGATAGAAACCGTGTCAAACGCCTTAGACATGTCTATAAAAACACTTAAACACTTTTCTTTGCGATTTAAGTTATCCGTCACAGCATTAGCAAAAGCAGTGACAGCATCTTCAGTCCAGACACCTGACCGGATGCCAAATTGGTTACTTGCAATTATATTATTAGTGTTTAAGTATTTTACTAAGCGTTTGTTAATTATTTTCTCGAGGATCTTGGAAATCGTGGGTAAAACGGAGATTGGCCTGTAATTATTTACCGTGTCTCTATCTCCACTCTTGTGGATAGAGTGGACTACTGCTTTCTTAAGGGCATCGGGGAAAACTCCAGTCGTTAGGGCTAAATTACAAATGTGTGTAATAGGTGGGGTTAAGAAAAGACTGGAAAGCTTAAGTAATTTACTAGGGATGCCGTCAAAGCCGACAGCGCAGTCACTACGAAGGTTAATAATCGTGGCTTTAATTTCAGTTTCATCGGTCTCCAACAGTGCAAAAGATTTTACAATTCTTCTTTTTTGGAGATACACGGAAGAGTCAAACGTCGAATTATTTATTATTTCTGTAGCTTGATTATTTTCCACGTTCACAAAAAAATCGTTTACCAAATTAATAGATGCACTCTTTGTTTTGCCAGGGTCAAACAAATCCCGTGGGGGGGTGCGATTTTGTTTCATATTAGTCATATTTTTTTTTACGTCCCAAGTAGCCTTTGTGTTGTTCTTGGCTTTAGAAAATTGATGTCTCTCATAGTTTCGTTTAAGTTTACGAAGAAGGCTATTACAAAAATTTCGGTATCTAGTGTAAATTAATTTCAGAATATGGTTTTCCGTCTGATTTTTTTTTTTGTGCATACGATCTCTATTCCTGATACAGCGTATAAGACCAGGAGTTATCCATGGCTTTATATTGCGAAATTTTCTTGTTAATATTTATTCTAGTCAATATTTGAGTAAGAGAGTTAGTTGCTTCATTGGCGTTGTTAGAGAATAAAACTATCGAGAAATCAGTACTTTCTATGTCATTAACTATAGATGTGTAATCGATTAATATATTTGTGGTGTATGACTTTTCCTTAGGGGTATCCAAATTTAAACTCACCAGAACCGGACTGTGATCTGTTATCTGCGATTCGATTACAAGTGTAGTAGCCATACGGTTTGTTTTTAACAGAGCATGATCCAGACAGTTGTCCTTTCGTGTTGGATAGAGATGAGCTAGTAAAAGACCATGAGAACCGGCAAGATTTAAATATTCGTAAGAATGGCCATCTCTATTGCTACTTTTAATGTCGATGTTTACATCACCAATCAGAACCACTTGTTCGAACTTTTCTAAAGAAGAGAGGACTGAATCTAGGCTATTAATGAAATTTTTAATGTGAGTGTATGATGGTGATCTATACAGCATGTTGATTTGCATCCTCGCCAAATTCAACGACGTAACTATGCTAATGATTCTCGACCCGAATCGATAATAAAATAAGTAGGTTTTTTTTTACTTTTTTCGTATTTTCAGAAATCGGTAAGTGTACACTACACTCGGACGATCTGCTCCTACCTTTACAATAAAATTGCGCACACTACAAAAAAGCGAATGCACACAAACTATTGCACGTATTTCTAGTGCCTAACGCTGCGCCCGCGCACCCCCACTTTTACCCTTGTGACCCGCCCAGCTGGCCCCCGCTCCGGCGACCAGTGTTGACCTTGTCTCTGCGCAGTGAAAACGCTCGCAAAAAAATAAAAATATCGCTCCTCAGGCAGGTGCGCCCTTGGTACATCGTATGTTATAATTATTTTAGTGCAAGATAACGCAAAATGACTCCAATGTTGAGTTGGTGGAGATGGTCCGTTTGTATGCCATTAGTGGAGATAGCCTACATCGAGTGAGGAAAAGTTAAAGTGGTTTCGACACCATCAAATCAAACGTTTAAGTGTTACGTAAACTGAAAGATAATCAGCAACGTCGTGCTAATCTGTGCCTAAAGTGTGTGTGGTGTGTGGTGGTGGCAATTTCGATCAATTCCTCCGGCAGCCTCAATTTTAGGCAAAACTAACATTTTATTAATCAGCTGATGCGCGGATCAACGAACGCCGCACGCTGCGTGTATTTAGTAGGTAACTAAGTAGACGGAGCCTGTGTGCGTGCATGCCGCTGTATGATACGAATGCGCCGACGCTCACGCACACTGATCTGATTGTTCTGTAGGTGACCAGGGCCACTTCAAGGTAGAGACCTTGAAGTGGAGATATTCTTTAATACTGTTAAATTAAAACAGACTGAGACATATCATAAAAGCGCCGTATATTATTATTGATCAGGTAAAAAACTAACATTTTATTAATCAGCTGATGCGCGGATCAACGAACGCCGCACGCTGCGTGTATTTAGTAGGTAACTAAGTAGACGGAGCCTGTGTGCGTGCATGCCGCTGTATGATGCGAATGCGCCGACGCTCACGCACACTGATCTGTTTGTTCTGTAGGTGACTAGGGCCACTTCAAGGTAGAGACCTTGAAGTGGAGATATTCTTTAATACTGTTAAATTAAAACAGACTGAGACATATCATAAAAGCGCCGTATATTATTATTGATCAGGTACCGTAATTTTCATTGATTATTTATGACTTTTATTAGCACCTCCTAAATTTTGGCGAGGATGCAAATCAACAAATTGTATAAGAGTACGACTGCTATGTTACCATTTATCTTGCATATAAGGCAATTTGACTCTAGAAAATCAGGTTCAATGATTTTACAGTTTATATTCGTTTTTGTGTCGTTTTGATTTTTGAAGTTCTTGGTTTGAAATGAGCGATAGCCTTGCAGCATAGGAACGTTTGCAGTCTTGCTTAGCCAACATTCTGAGAAAACAACAACATCGCAGTCTGTTTGTATTTGTTGCAGAAAAACAGTAAACTCGTCAAAATTTTTATTTATGCTTCTGATATTGAGATGTAAAATGGACATAATTTATCTGTATGTTTTATAGTGTTAGGACATCCTATCACAGATACTTTATAAGACTTAGATACCTGGTAGGAATCGAGGTCGCTTAGCACATATAATGGATCAGCCATTAGCAATTAGAACAGGACCTAAATGATCATGATATATTGGACTGCATAATATTTTACAAAAAAAACTTAATATAGTCTTCGTGTTCAGTAATGTAATTCCCATCAACTTATCGACAGATACGGTTAATAAATGTAAAGAATGAGATGCGTGTGTGATGGTAGAGATTAATTAATGTATGAGAGTATGGATAAAAAGGATGATTGTTATGGCGTGTGGCATCAGTATTACAGATTACATCAAATTTCTGTAGTTTAAGAACACAAATTATTTTAGACAATACAATAAACTTAGTTTCTACAAAACTCAAAGCATGCAAAAGGCAAAACCTGATACAAAAATAGCAGAGACAGGCAAAAAGTCAATCTGAAGTTTTAGGTATCTTGCTGAGATCTGCCTCCGTATTTGTACGTATAGAAGAATCGCCCTCCTTCTTTCGCATTAGTATTTTGCCGTATCAGATCCAGCAAAATCCATATCTGTTGTTTTTGGCGTATTCTCGCGCCAGAAAGAATAAGCGTCTCTTTTAGGAAGTTAAATTTTCAGAAATGTAAATCTGCTTAGTAGGGCCCGCCAACTTTAAACCTGTTGTTGACAGTTTGCTATCTTTTTTGTTTTTATTATATAACTAGCTGTGCCCCGGCATGCGTTGCAATGCAATTTTCTACCTTTCTACCTACCAGCCTACCCTACGTACCCTACATACCCTACCTATCGTACATACCCTACCTACCCTACATACCCTACCTACCCTACATAACCTACCTACCCTACCTACCCTACATACCCTACCTACCCTACATACCCTACCTACCCTACATACCCTACCTACCCTAAATACCCTACCTACCCTACATACCCTACCTACCCTACATACCCTACCAACCCTACATACCCTACATACCCTACCTACCCTATCTCTCAAGTTGGATCAAACTGGACATGGTGTGCGAATTTTATTATAATCGGTTAAGTGGTTTAGGAGTCCATTGAGGACACGACAACATTGTGACACGAGATTTATATATATTAAGATAAGATTTATAGGACTGCACTATTTTTTCTTTTGCAATAACAGTCGTCAAGTCTACAATCACAGTTTCATTCTTAGACTCGGTTTTTACTGAAAGAAGAAGGCTGAAATATGTCTCGAATTTCAGATTTTTTAAGGTCAACATTTAAGACTTTACTTGTTTTTATGACAGTTTCGCAAAGCATTTCTTGGTTTTCCCCACTAGTAAAAGGCAAGTTTCTTATTTCTAAGCTCGATGACTTATTTACAACTTCCAAACTTTCAAATTTTTGCTCAAGTATTTGTATATACATCTTCTCCCTGTTGGTAGACTCCAGCCTGGCAAGATTTTCAATCAAATCATCGTATTTTTTTGTTAAAAAATCTGTCGTTTTCTGAATCTCATAGTTTTGTGCCTTAATTTCATTTAAGGAACCCAGCGATTCATTATACTTCCTGTCTTGACTACTAAGCAGCATATCATACTTTTTTCCCTGGGCTTCAGTAAAATCCAAGAGCGTTTTCTTTATTTCAGCCATAAATTGGTTCAGATGCAAGCGGAAATTTGATCAGGGCGAGGGCCCTGATCAAATTTCCGCTTGCATCTTCGCGTTATGTTTGATGCAAATTGTTGCTGCGGAGTAGCCGAACTCATGTCTGGTTCAGAGCCATACTGACTTTCAGCTGGCTTTTTTGGAGGATATCTTAAGGGCATTTTGTATTTGAAAGAAAAAAAAGAAATGAAATAGAAATAACGATATTTCCAATATCTTCAACTAAAGTTTTTCACTAAAGTAATTATGAGGTGAAAAAAAAAACAAAAAATAATTGCGGTGTGTGAGATTTGAACTGGCCCTCACTTAGTTTCAAAGAGCGCTCTAGCTAGACCGACCGGCCAAGTGAACGATATGTCATTTGATCCAAATGTTCCTTCTGTAGGGTAACGAAGATTTATGACTGACCGGATTTATTAACCTCTAATTGTTTGTCAATGTCACAGCACTCAAAACAGACCACTTTTAACGAATGTTTTTAAAAGTTATTTTGTAATTGTACTGCAATCACTTGTTGTCACTCGCGGTTTTAACACAGGTTTTTCGATAAAACGTTTGTTTACGATTTAGTATACTGTAGCTAAAAAACAATGCAGATTTAACCAACTTTTCGATACACGGGCGCACGCGCTAAGATTTATATGAAACTCTGAACTAAACAAACTCCAATCTGGAACCCCAGCAGATATTTGAAGATTAATACTTTGTATGTAAAGGTTTGAACCTCTGGAAATCCATAAATAAAAGATAGAACACCATAGAAAATTATTTTTATTTAAATTGAACTTTTACCGCTGCATGAAAATCAAAACATGATTTAAATAAGTTCACTCTATAAAAAGAAACACGAATGCGATTTACAATTTCAAACGTGTATTTCTATGAAATGTTAAAAAAGTAACATGGATGAAAGTAACTTTAAAAGGACTTGATAAATAGGATTTTAGGATAGGATGCAATTTTTTAAATTAAAACAAAACTGCTATTTCGTTTCTGCAAAGGCTCACCTCACACACCAGACCAGGTGGCCTATGATGGCCCCAAAACGTCGCGATAAAAGAAAGCCTCAATGTGGTTTTATTTGTCCAGTAAGGGATAAGTATAAATAAAAATAAAATAAAATAAAAAGCCTTTATTGTTGAATTTATTTTAAATAATTAGAAGTTATTTGTGTACCTAGTACTAATTTAACTTTATTATTAACTAATAGACTATACTACTTAAAAACATGTTATTTTCTGGTTGAACTATTTATTAAACTTAACTACTATAATAACATTTAAATCGGCGAACGGTAATTACTCTTCAACTTGTCTTCCGACAAAGGCCTCCTCTAATGATTTCCATTCTATCCTTTCTGTCCGACTCCACGTTGGACCCGCTATTTTTTGAGATCATCTTCCCATCTCCCAGTCTGCCTACCTCTGTTTCTTTTGCTGTCTCGTGGGTACCACTCTGTTGTTAGTCTTGTCCAATTTTTATTTTTTCTCTCTTGACATAATATTTATGAACAAGGGATAAGTATAAAGTGACAATAAACTGCATATCATCGTAAAAGATCAAGGAAATTAATATTTATGTCTACATCACGCTGCGTACATTTGATGTGCTGACGCGGTGCGTTTGTGTTCGACGCGCACCTCATAGAGATGTCAGCAAACCAGAGAATTCCGCTTAGGCTACTGGCAGCTGAGGTTCCGGGTTATTGATATAAATACCGCGGCCACAAAATACAAATGGTAAACGAAGGAACATGGGTTTTAGTCAGTACAAGTCTGACACTTTCCTTTCGCTTCGCCCGGAGCGGAAGAAATTGTATGGTGATTTTCCGTTCAAAAAACTGAGAAATAATTTGATTATTTCCTTAAAAAAGGCTGCCCCTGTCGAATGACAGTTCTTTGCTTTTTTAATACGAACAATTTCCGGTGGCAGACAATGTATCTAAAAAAAATCATGACATACCTACTCGACTTCAAGGCCAAAGCAAAAGCCAACGAAGTGAATTTATGAACTTGAGATCTTGTAAAAAACAGAGAATAATAACATAGTTATGTTGAATGTGAGTTTATTTATTCAAATTTGCTTTATTATTTGAGCTATAATAATTAATAAGGCTCACTTGCCACAAGATGTTGGATTCACGACGCGTGACGAAATGTGGAATATTAATTACTTAGCAAGTTACTAAGGACGTGGTTTGTGGATTTTGTTATACATAAGGAAACGGAAATTAATGAGACTGACTTATTTTTATTAAAAATGAAGTATAGACAGCTGATACCTTATGATTTATTTAGTTATAAATCCATTTTATCATCGCCAGAGAAAATTGTGGGTTTTTGATTATCCCAATAAACCTTATATATAACATTATTTTTGTATTTTTTTTAAATATCAATACATAACATTAATGTTATACTCATTATGTTAAAGTTTAGGTTAACCTATAATTGGCAACTGTATAAGTCCAATAATATATTTTTTTATGTTTTAAGATTTTTTTATACAGAAGCTGTTGCTGACCTTTTTTAATAAACAAATAAATAAATTATAACAGTGAGTGAAAACAAAAAAGAGTGAACAGAGAGACTACTTCTTTAAGAGCCTTGCTGGTGCAGCATTGACCGGATCCATAGGCAGATATCTGACTTGCAGTTGGGTCCATTATTTAATTATTTTTGTATGTGTTTTATTGGGAAAACTTGAGGAACCATTTTTGTAAGTACACGCTCTAAATACTAAAACTTACAGACTAAGATTTGAAACAAATTTTAGGAAGAATTCAATAAATAGAGCACCTTTATTTATATACTAGCTTTTGTCCGCGGCTTCGCTCGCGTTATATTCGGTATAACACAGTACCTGCTACCTGCAGTTTTTCCTCTTGCGCCTTATTGATTTGTAATAGCAACGCTAAGTTTTCCCTTTTCTTCCCTCCTCATATCGCACTTTTTTTTAAAAAAAAAAGAAAAGAAATAGCCTATGTCCGTCTCCTGGTTCCCAACTACCTCTGTACGAAAATTCAATAAAATCGGTTTGCCATTAAAGCGTGAACAGGTAACAAACTTTAACTTTTGCTTTTATAATATTAGTAAGATTACCTTTCCTCTCAATTGTGAATATTTATTATATTGTATTTACATATCTGTTTACATATTTTAGTGTAATGTTTAAATACAGGTACATTTTATTACTTACTAGCTTTTGCCCGCGGCTTTGTTCGCGTTAAATTCGGTATAACACAGTACCTGCTACCTGCAATTTTTATTTATTGATTTGTAATAGCAACGCTAAGCTTTCCTTTTTCTTCCCTCTTTTTGCCTCATATGCCACTATTTAAAAAAAAATAGCCTATGTCCGTCTCCTGGTTCCCAACGATCTCTGTACCAAAATTCACCAAAATCAGTTTAGCCATTAAAGCATGAAAAGGTAACAAACAAACAAATTCACTTTCCCTTTTATAATGTAAGTAAGGATTGTACTTATATATTATGTATGTACTTATATTTAGGTTAAGACATTCATATTAAGGATAGTTTCTTCTTTCTGTTCTCACACACTAATATCTATGTTTTTCTTCGTAAGTATTTCCTCTCACAGGCCTGCTGGTAGATTTCTTTCGAAATAAGCTGTGCCTTTTGTTTTGTATGACGTTTTCTAGTGTTTTTTCTGTATATGCATAAATGATAATATAAATAAATAGAGGTTAGTGAATCATGTACTTATATGGTATTTCAGGCGGACAATAATTCCTTCCTCTTTAAAACCTGTAAAACCACCGAGCTATTTCCTCCCCAGAGCGTTATTTTACAAAGTTAATATATAAACACCATTCATCCACACAGATGTTGTATGAGCTCAAGTGGCATGCTCCCTGTCACTTCCAACCTTAACTATTTTGTTACCGTTTACCCAGAAAAAAGTACATTGACATCTAACCGCCATTTAATATCCAACCTTGACTGAAACAGATAGAGTCTTATTTTCTATGTCTCAGAAAGTAAATGTATTCATTATGCAAATTGAATCCTGCTCACTAGAAAATAAGGTCGAATTTTATACAAACATTATTCATATGTCAAAGATGCACCTTGTTATGTTTATGTGAGTGATTTTATTTACATTTGGCTCAGTGATATATTGTCGCGTACATTTTTCATTTGCGACGCTTTTCATGTATGTCCTTGTCAAGTGGACACTTTAGCTTTTAGCATGGAGTTTTTTTCTGGAAATGTTTTATTGTTAAAAACAGTTTGTCGTAATGAAATATGAGGTAGCGGAAATTTCATGAAAGACCTTGCAAGCACCATGGTGTGTTTTATAGGACGCGTGAGATTTAATTTTAATTACCATACAGAAACTCGAGATTTGCTCTGTATGGTGGGTTTAATCATTTATTTTTAAAACTGTTAGTTGCCTGCGACCTATCCGTCCTCCGCGTGTAATAATTATAGAAATATTACACCTCGGAAAATCATAAAAACAACTATATTATATAATCGTTTTTAAACTTAGAACAAAATAAAATCTTAAATCTCGCCGTCCAAAGCTTACATCTCTATGGAAAATAATGGGCAATTAGCTCCATGGAAACTCTTTTAAATATCTATCCTATTTTTCTGTATTCTGTACTATTCAGTGCGTACATAAATCCTTACTAATATTTTAAAGCGAAAGTGAGTTTATTTGTTTGTTACCTCTTCACGCCTTAAGGGCTAAACCGATTTTGATGAATTTTGGTACAGAGATAGTTGGGACCCAGGAGACGGACATAGGTTATTTTTTTAAAGTCGGATATGAGGAAGAAAGAGGAAAGAAAAGGGAAAACTTAGTTTTGCAATTACAAATCAATAAGGTGCAAAGGCAAAACCTGCAGAGCGAAGCCGCGGGCAAAAGCTAGTCATTAATAAATAAATACAAGCTACCTAATGAAATAATAAACAGACAAATTTCATTGATTTATATACCTAGATGAAGCCAGGTTCATGAACGCAGGCGGTGGTCCGCTTCCCTTTTGTTAAAAATGTACATCCTATTTACATTTGCTTAAGAAAAAGTGCGGCGGTCGGAAAAGGTACCTGCTTATCTCAAGTTTTCAAGGATCTGGTGGTTCCGGTCACAATACATTATTATTAAAAGACGATCATCATGTCTTTTTTTGAAAAGTTATTTATATAAAGCCTCGTTGGTGGAGTGGTTGCCAGCGCGACTGCTAGGCATTCAATTTCCAGGTCGAGTATCCTTAAAGGGTTTTTGTATTAAGCGTTTCTCATTAGCAGCCACAAAGACTGGTTTTGCACCTGGTTATGCAATAAGCGCGTCCCATCTGGTAAAACATTGGTGCTTTCAATCCATGAACTCTTAGGCAAAGGTATTATTGTCACTATACCTTTGCCTAATAATTAATGGATTGAAGGCGTAATGTTCTGTTACGTTTTTTTTTGCCATGTCTATCGAAAATATATTTTAGTAATTTGAAATAATTCTAGAGCTTAATTCTTACATTATTGTAAAATAATATATATTTTTGTATATTTTTTTCATAAAATTTTAAACCTATTTAATTTTCTATCTACATCACACTTTGTTGAACAATCACTAAGGTAAAACGGTACAACTGGTACTGACGCATAGAAGTATAATTTAATGTTACACAGATCTTACTATTAAATTATATAAAAAAGTTATTTACGTCATAACGCGTAATACAAGTGTTCGCGCCACAAACTTTGCACAGAAATCTCAACTGTTAAGAGCTTATATTACAGTTCATTCTATCTTACGCTTTTGTTGAATCACGGTTGTACAAAGAGACAGTTGAGAATCTGTAAAAGACTACAAATGAAGACATTCATTGCGCTGTGATAACTACATTAACATCTCTGACAAATTAAATAACAAGATATGGAACCAAAACGAAACATAGAGTTGCAGACAAGTAGTACAAACAAATGTGCGACACAACCTTCACGTGTTGACACAAAATTAAGGGTTTCGGTGTTTGCCTTATTTAATGAAGAGGCTGAAACGTGTAATCTTTTCATTTTATGGTTTATAAAGCGTCGAGCAAGCGTGTCTAGTACAGTCACCCAGTTCACTAGTGTCATACAGTTCTTTAGTAAAATGCTGCAATTATTTCTATTGCTCACGTTGTTTAATTGTGTTTACTCTATGGGATTACGTAAGTTTTAATTAGTTGTGTGTTCAAATGCGTTTACATTTTGCGAAAATTGCATTATGTTAAAAGCGTCATTTTAGATTAAATCCTTTTTATAATTGTTATCAATGCTGCCAAAATTTGGGGCATTTAATTCTCATTTTGTCTAACCATCCCCAAGCGTACGACTATTTCAGTATCAAGATCTAATTCAGAATGACTTCCATGTTTGATATTTAAATCGTGTTTAGTTAGGGTTCCGTATCTCAAAAGGCAAGAATGAAACCATTATCGGATCACTTTGTTGTCCGTCTGTCTGTCAAGATCCTTTATCTCAGGAGTGCGTAAAGGTTTTGAGTTTAAATTAAAAACCAAATACTTAACTCTTCCCTTTGTGTTATGAAAAAATCAACCCTCTAAGTCTAAGAAGTGAAAAGATATGGCTGTTTATATTGCAAGTTTCTACGGAACCCTCAGTTCGCGAGTCTGACCCGCTCAATACCAAACCGCTACTTGCTACTTCAAACCGTTTCATTATTGAAAATTACTCAATATTTAATAACTTTCTTACTTGTTTGAGTTTTTAGTAATAATAAAAAATAACTGTCAGAGTAATTATTTAACTATTTCAGCCTCATTTATATCTTCATGTTCAAGAAATGATCCAAATCTTAACGAATGTGCTTTGAAGTCCGCCCGAGATTCTATTCATCAGTTCTCTTTAGGAGATTCAAAGAGGGGACTTCATCCCTTAGACCCGCTGTATGTAGCAGAAATGACGGTCTACATCCCGAATAAGCAAGGTTTTAGAGTTATATTCAAGGACAACTATTTTACTGGCCTTTCGAAGATGCATATGGAGAATCTAAAGTAAGTTGTATAAATGGCAAAAAAAAAAATTAGGAAAAAGTTGCCCCACAATAGGATTTTCTCCTGTATCGCGGGCCCATTTACAAACATTTAAACTCACTTACACAAAGACAACCAGACACACACCTGTAGGCCATACAAATATTTGTGCCGTGCGGAGATCGAACCCGCGACACGCAGCGCAGTCGATCGCTCAGCCACTGTGCAAACGTCCCGTCAGTTGTGTTGCCACTGCAGAGATTCAGATTACGGCAGGGAAATTATGCATACGCGTAGGTATATTTTGTGTTCTTCCAAACTTGACATAATTGTTTACAAGCAATTTATATACACACAGTAGACAAGACAGAAAAAAATACTAAATTATGTATTTAGTACATATCGATTTCCTTACCTACCCTACCTACCCTGCCTACCCTGCCTACACGGCCTACCCTGCCTACACGGCCTACCCTGCCTACACGGCCTACCCTGCCTACCCTGCCTACCCTGCCTACCCTGCCTACCCTGCCTACCCTGCCTACCCTGCCTACCCTGCCTACCCTGCCTACCCTGCCTACCCTGCCTACCCTGCCTACCCTGCCTACCCTGCCTACCCTGCCTACCCTGCCTACCCTGCCTACCCTGCCTACCCTGCCTACCCTACCTACCCTGCCTACCCTACCTACCCTACCTACCCTACCTACCCTACCTACCCTACCTACCCTACCTACCCTACCTACCCTACCTACCCTACCTACCCTACCTACCCTACCTACCCTACCTACCCTACCTACCCTACCTACCCTACCTACCCTACCTACCCTACCTACCCTACCTACCCTACCTACCCTACCTACCCTACCTACCCTACCTACCCTACCTACCCTACCTACCCTACCTACCCTACCTACCCTACCTACCCTACCTACTCTTATTTTTATATAGTAGATAAAGCAAGTAGTTTAAACTACGAAATGTTCTATTATTATACACTAGCACAGATGCAAACATTGTTTTACCAAATGACTGAGCATTTCTGTAACCAATGATTATCCTCTTATAATGGCTGTTCAAATACCTGGAAAAAATTGCCTGGTTGTTATTAAATGTGCTATATACTGTAAAAAAATTAAAACTCGTTACTAAGGAAACTCATTTAAATTCCGTTACATTGATTTTATACAGAAGAAACCATTGCAGTATTATTTTACAAAGGCCAAATAAATTGACAATAAACTTCTTAGTCTTGTTAGTTAAATGAACGTTTAAAATTAAATTGGGCAAATCAAATCAAATCATTTATTTCAATTAGACCAGTACAGGCACTTTTGAATGTCAAGAAACAAAATGAATCTACAGTCCCGGTCACAAGGCATAATAACTTTTGAAAGTACTGTAGTTGCCCATTCCAAAGCGTTGATCTCTATGGAGAAGAATGGGCAAGAAACTCCATGGACACTCTTTTAAATTATAATATTTTTACAAATTCGTATTTACATCATTCGTGTTGAGATTGTACAAATATGTGAGAACGATGTAGAAAGACGTGCACAGTAAGAGCGTCCAGAGTATATAAAAAAACAAAATTCAATTTAAATCTAAATAAATTAAAAATGACCGTGGTAGTTAAAAAATGACCAGTCCCAACTGACAGCGCCCGTTCACGAACAAGACGTATGGATCAGCCCCATTCAGCTCGACCATTTTGAAGGGAGCTAAATGACCCGACACACCCGCCACCATCAGCGAGACATTTAAGTGAGCATGACACTATTAACCACCAGGGCTTCGTCAAGTCAATGATAATACATAGCACTCACATATGGGCTTAATAATTATACAATACTAGAGAATTGATTCTATACATTGCAAAGATAGTCTTACAATCTTCTGCAGCTTCCACTATAGCTTCGGATACTTATCAATGAGTTTACCCCTATGCTTGAGGAGCAGGACCAGCATTGAGCCAAGCATTTTTATCATCAATATAATCCCCCAACTTATAATATGCTTGCCTACATAGTGTGCGTTTAATACAAGATTTAAATTTCGTTTCATTCAGTTGAAGAATGTGGGGAGGTATTTTATTGTAGCATTTCAAACAGTACCCCATGAAAGAAGAGTCTACTTTAGCTAACCTGAAACCTGGTTGAACTAATTGGTCCCTATTTCTAGTATTATAATTGTGTCTGTCACCTCTTTTACTAAAAAGATGCGAGTTTTTCCTGACATACATGGACGTAGTTACACGATAAGGATCCAATCCACATTAAGCTAGTTTTGAGATATTGAATTTTGAAGTTTGCATCGGAATTCTTCTATGATGCAGTGCTGTAAATTTGTTGGTTTTATTGAAATTATAAGGAAAACTATTTATATTTTAACTTTAAATAAAATTTACTAAGTTTAATTTGATATTTCAAATATTATTCAAAAAAATATGGGTTTGGATCCTTTTTGATAAATTGTATTCTCAATAAAGCCAGCATAAAATGATGTTTCGCAATAAGGAACCACGTCATGAATTGTTAACTTAATCTTGAAAAATAAATAAAACTACTAATAATTCACTAAAAAAGTAAAACCTGTAGTGCTTGACACTAACGACCGCAGGTTATGGCAGAGTAAGGAGCTTCACGGACGCTTTTTCCGGACCCTACATGGACCTGATATAGATCAATCAGCGTCCGTAACCTGGCTACGTTCCGGGGACCTCTTTGGAGAAACCGAAGGTTTTGTCTGTGCAATTATGGATGAAGTTATGATGACGAATAACTACGAGATTTATTGTGAAGGACGGCACGGTTGACATATGTCGGGCATGCCGCCGTCCGGGAGAATCAATACACATTATCTCCGGTTGTTCTCGTCTAGCTAACGGAGAGTACTTGCATAGACACAACCTTGTAGCCAGGATTATCGATCAGCAACTTGCTCTAAAATACAACCTTGTGGAATCGGAAGTGCCGTACTACAGGTATGAGCCCGACCCAGTTCTTGAACATGGCAATATCACATTGTACTGGGATCGCTCCATCATCACTGACAGGACTATTGTTGCCAACAAGCCTGATATAGTGGTGGTGGATCGATCAGAGCGGCGCGCAATGATTGTTGACATAACAGTCCCGCATGATGAGAACCTCGTGAAAGCCGAGAAAGATAAGCAAATCAAGTATATTGACTTGGCTCGCGAGGTTGTCGACATGTGGGACGTGGACTCAGCGATCATTGTGCCGATAGTCGTTACAGCCAATGGCTTAATTGCTAAGAGCCTCAACCAACACCTGAGAAGGCTCTCGTTAGGCAGCTGGATCAAGGGCTTGATACAGAAAGCGGTACTCCTGAACACGGCTCGTATTGTTAGGAGGTTCCTTTCTCTGGGGCCCTGACCGCCGGTAGCTTGGATCCTGTTCCCGATACCGGTGGGCTATTATTTTATATTTTTAAATGTTTTTTTATTGGTTTTTATAATAATATGTATAAAAACCAATAAATGAACTAGAAATTCACTAAAAAAGTTTTATTCATATATTCGCCTATGTATCGGTTTTTGAAGTAACAATAATTATCAGAAAGGATCCAAGTGAATTGGATCTCTTTTAAGATTACTTATTTTATACTATTACCAATAAATATTGTTTCTCACTAATGATCCATGAGGATTGGATTTTTTCAGTGGATTCATAATAAACGCCCGCCATACATGTGGACTGGTACCTCGTGTTTATAACAATGTCATGTGTTCGTATTTCACTGGGATCTTTTTGCTGACCGAAAATATCGACCTTTACGGTCTCTTTGGTATAGTTAACTCAATTTTGGTAGTTTTGTGGATTGGATCCTTATCGTGTAACTACGTCCACATGATGTTTTCATAAATATATTGACAAGGTACTGTCATGATGTTAATATCCTTATACTGTTCCCTTAAAGAATCTCGCCTACGTAGGTTATATATGGCTCTAATGGCTCTTTTCTGCAGAATAAATATAGACTCGATGTCTGCAGCCCGTCCCCAAAGTAAAATACCGTATGACATTATACTATGAAAATAACTAAAATAGACTAGTCTCGCGGTATCTACATCAGTAAACTGACGGATTTTTCTAACAGCATAATTATGCTGCTGAACTAAGGCGTCCTGCAAGAGATGTTATATGCGGACCCCATTGTAGCTTTGAATCGAGTGTTATTCCCAAGAAAACAGTTTTTTCGACGAATTCTAGTTTCTCTTGATTCAATACTATGTCACACTCACTGTTTTTGACATTTGGTAGAGCAAATCTTATACACTTCGTTTTTTTTCCATTTAATACCAAATTATTAGCGGTAAACCATTTATGTACCTGCATTAGGGCATTATTTACGTCGTCAGGATTTGTGGCACGTCTGTTTATCTTAAATATTAAAGAGGTATCGTCAGCAAACAACACTATTTGTGGTTGGTTTTTAAATAAATGGGGTAGATCATTAATATATACTAGAAAGAGGAAGGGACCTAATATCGATCCTTGTGGTACAGCCATCTTTACATTTAAACCCATTGAATTGACACCATTTATTTGTACTTGCTGCTGTCTATCATTTAAATACGATTTTACTAAACTAAGGGCAAGTTTCCCTAGGCCGTAATGTTCAAGTTTTAAGAGAAGGGTTTCGTGGTTCAGGCAATCAAATGCTTTTGAGAGGTCACAAAAGATCCCTATGGCATCCTGTGCCTCTTCCCACGCAGTAAATATGTGTTTTAATAGGGTGACACCGGCGTCAGTGGTACAACGTCCTTTGGTGAAACCATACTGCTTTTCATGTAATATTTTATTGGTGTTAAAGTGGTTGAGCATTTGGTTAAGCATTACCTTTTCAAACACCTTGCTGAAAACCGGCAAAACGGATACGGGTCTATAATTATTGGTCTCTTTACTGTCCCCAGATTTGAAAAGTGGTATTACCTTGCTGTATTTCATAAGGTCCGGGAAAACTCCTTGGTCCACACACAAATTAAATATGAAGGCTAAGTACGGTGCTATAGTCTCAATGATAGCTTGACAAACTTTAATTGACAATCCCCAAAGGTCTTCGGTTAATTTGATTTTTATTTCTTTAAAAGCTTTAATGACTACAGTGGGGTTAATATGCTTAAACTGAAACTCAACCGAGCATGGTAAAACGTTTGCTTTTAATAACTCAACAGAAAGCAAGGGTGAGGAATTTAACGTTTCTGTAGTTTTAATTGGGATACTAGTAAAGAAATCCACAAATTCTTGAGCAACTTCGTTTTTAGTGGTTAGAAGACCACGTGAAGACTCTAGTGTAATATCATTATTATATTTTCTATTTCTATTAGTTTCGCTATTGATTATTTTCCAAACCGTCTTAATTTTATTATCAGCGGATTTAATCTTGTTGCTTATGAATAAGGCTTTAGCTACCTTGTAGGTGTTTTTAAACATTTTTGAGTAAGTAGCAACATAGCGATTGAATGTTTCCGAGTTGATGTAAGGCTTAAGGCCGTAAAGCTCAAACAGTCGTTCCCTACTTTTTCTTATACCCTTAGTTGCCCAATCACTAAACATAAACTTTGGGCTAATAGATTTAGTTTTTAATTTTAGCGTATCATTGAACTCTATATAGACAACCGAAAAGAATTCCTCATAAAAATGATTTACATTATTAATATCATATCCCGGAATGCCTAGATTACTTATTAAATTATTGTTAAATTTATTTAAATTGCTTGGTGTTATTTGTCTAGACTGTATCTGAATTTTTTGTGATGATGTGTAGGACTCGAAAACGACGGTTTGACCGCTGTGATCAGAGGGAAGGTAATTTACAATGGATTTATCTAAGAAGTCGCAGCAACAGAAAACATTATCAATACATGTAGCGGTATTTGTAGTAATTCGGGTTGGCTCCGAAAACACATTCAACAAATTAAATGATTTAAAAAGATTTAAGAATCTACTGCTATTTGAATTTTCATCTAGAATATTGATGTTAAAGTCACCACAGATGACTAGCGATTTATTACCTGTTGCAAGTTTTGCCAAAGCATCTTCCATTTCTGACTCAAATATCGAGTAGTTTTGATAATTTGGGGGCCTGTAAACACACACTATGACATGCTTATCCAGCTCAACACAAGACAATTCAATATTATGTTCAACCGATAGATCAATTATATCAATACGACTTCTAAATTTAATACTATTTTTGACTAAGATTAGTGAACCCCCACGCATCTTAGATTTACGGTTAAAGCAACTGCCTACACTGTAATTTTCATAATTAATTAACATTTCATGATCTTTTAGCCAAAGTTCGGTGAAACATACAATATCAAACTTGGTTTTTTAAAAACAATTAAATCTCTAGTTGTTTTGAAGAGAAACCTTGAATATTTTGATGAAATAATTTCAAGGAATTCTGCTTAGCCAACTACATAGTGGAGTGCTTATAGGCATAAAAATGGTAAAACCTCGGAACCCAGGGCCAGTCAATGAATCTGTATATCAAGTGTTAGACTGCATTGTTAAAACCTCGAATAAAAAAGTTAAAAAAAAAATTTGCCCGATCTCGATTACAACAATTTTTAACAACAATTTACTGAAAAATGAGAGGCGGAAGGGGGAAAAAGTGTTTATAGTAAAAAAAAAATTATATGTTATAAATTATGTTTGCGGAGTAACTTCAATGTTAATTTTTTAAATTGTCGTAAAAAATAATGATTTACAAAAATAATTTATCGTTAACTATACACATTATTACATCATTGTTCATTATTGTCATCGTCGTCGATCTCGTTGATGTAGATTGTAGGTGAAGGATTAGTACAGCTGTCACCATTGCATTCTAAGCAACCTGCAAAAAATAGATATATCTTTTTTTTTAATAATAAATCATTTATTTTTGGACCAAAGTTGTTGTACATTTAGTAAACCCGCCAAACTGCGTAACAGTTTGTCGGCGGGATTAACTTAACTTAACGCATTAAGATGCAAACATAAGTAGTTACAACAGGTATGAATTTTCAGATACGTGGTTTTGGTTGCTGAAATGCAGTTTTTAGGTGTTAGTTTATTTCAATTTGTGTAACCGTGCTGTTGGTGTGCTTATTATTAATAAATAATTAAATAAAAGATAGTCTAGTTGAGACTAGACTGGCTTTTATTTTTATTTCCAGAGTTTTCATTTATATACGTATTAAAAGAAGAAAGGGATGCATTCGCCCAGCAGTGGGACGCTATAGGCTAGATTAAATTAGATAATGTGTCCCACTATGCTAGATTTTTGCAATGACAGTCGATTTTTATGTACCAATCGTAGAAGAGGGCATTACCATATCTCTAACACAGCTTAGAGCAGCTGAGGGTTCTTCATCAGATACTTCAGACCTTCGATTTTGACGCCAAATGAAGCGGCCTACCAACTTGAATATTTTTTGTAAAGGCAGTATATCGATCTCTAATAGTTTGGTTGGGCTCTTGTTCTTTCTAATCAGGGTCACCAGGTACTTCAAATCTTCGGTTATTCTAGTTTTTATAGTTTTTCCTTGATGTGGCCATTATACCCTAATTCTGTACCAAATTTCAGCTCTCTGAGTTTATGGGAACTACAAGTTATATTTTGATGATCATGAGTGAGTGAGTAAGTGTCATAAATGCTAAACTTTGGTTCCCTTAACTTCGGAATTAAATAGCCTACAGGCTTGAAAGTTTGGATTTTAAGTACGTAATTATAGCTTACTAGATGACGAAAATTTCTGCGTTCTAGTCTTATCCAGAGGTTCTCAAATAGGGGCCTAAAAATCCGGCGAAATGGTAAAGGATGGTACGGCTTAACAGCTGCTGTTATCCCCTCTATTCCCCTCCCCACTCTTCATCGGTATACCTGCAGTCCCTAGAAATCCAAGATCGAGTTTGTTCTTTTTAAAATATAACTTAAACTAATATAAATAAAAGAAAAATCAAAAAAAAAAATATATAATTATATAAAAAAAAAAATGAGATCGCATAATATTTTTTTTTTTACATTTTTCTATATTATACTATCAAAAACATATTTCCAACGTTTATATCAAGATTCATTGACTGGCCCTGGATTCCGAGGTATAAACCTTACGGCACTACACTAACAGTATTATAATTATGCTGTCTGAGTAGGACTGTAGCTTCATTTTATTGTTGTCATTGTTTCCACATTTCAAAAGTACCTACCTGTAAATTGCCTACTTGAAATAAATGCTTTTGACTTGATTTGAATTGCTTAACAAGAGTTCATGTGGATCTACCACATGGATTGTCTGTAAAATTAGTTCCAGGTAATCTCCGAAACACTTGAATCGATTCTGATGTGATATTACATTTGTACTGGCAATTAAGTGATGTATAACTTGGGCAGTTATGGGATACGGTTCCATGCCAAAAAAACATTCCAAAATTGTTTACAAAATCTGATTCTAAAGGTTGTATTTCAGCGAGACCTGTCAGGGCCATTCTCTACCTTGGTTGTGGGTTGTTCGAAAGAGATACCGCGACCCCAGAACACCAAGGGCAAAAGAAAGTACATAAATGGTTTTAATCAGTAATAGTCAGTCACTCCCACCCAGAGCGAGGGAAGTTATTTGATTATCTCAGTGATATAGGAAGCGGATAACTCCATATATCACACACGCATTAGCCTGCCTATGTAGACGACATAGTAATAGTGTGTAATAAGTACATAGATATCTGGTTCCATTAGCATTTTACTACCAGAACGTTATGATTACCATAAGTAACGTTAACAAAAGCAGTATTGGATAGCAATCTCATTATGTAGACGTGAAAATGATCGTATAAATTCTAGGGTCGGCGGACTAAAGCACATAAGTCAAACTGTCACACAAACAAAATGTTCTAATATCCTTAGATTTAAAGAGAATAATAACGTTCTATAACAGTATAAATGTTATCCCGGGAATGCATAAAAAATAACTAGTCCGCCATATATGATTTAGAATAACGTCACTTATTCAAAAAACTAATGTTTTTAAACTACGAATGTAGGTTTTCAAAATAACAAAGCTCAAAACTGCGAAAGCATTTTAATTCAGATAAAATCACCATTGGATTGCTTTCAAATAGACTTTACAAAAAAAAAATATAATTTTTCGTAAGAATAATAAATTACCGAAATATTCCATTTAAATTACTGCGAGCCTTTTTAAGCACAACGTCAAAGTACATTAACAATTCAATTTTGTCACCTTATTTTTTTAATTCGGTAATTGTTTTATCTTGCTTCCGTCGTGGTCTACAATTAAAAATCTTTTGGAGGGACATTTCCTTACCTTCTAACAGATTTTAGGGAAGCCAAAAATAAAGGCTCCTTAGGGTAGCAAATCTACAGCCATTTATCGGGAAATTGTTCCCTGAGTCACAACGGTTTGTTCATTGAACCCAATTATAATATTCTGGGTAAATCCGCAGTCATACTAACTTATTTAAAGATAGGTTCTTTTGCATATCTATATTTTATCATGTTTTTTTACCACGCATTTCACAAGTAATTGTAAAATAAAATAATTGTAAAATTTTATTGTAGCTATTTACTATTTATTTAGACAATTTTTCGCAAAATGATTCTGCAGACTGTAGGAACGTAATTCTATAATGAACTATGTGCCTGACTAACGACAACGTCATGACTCACGGACAATTAGCTTTGGGCCTTTTAATTACGAATAATATTATGAAGGCGCCTTAACTTGAAATAATTAGGCTCAGACGTTGATTCATTGGGAACAAAAGGCGTAATGGTGTGAAAAACCGCGCAATGATCGTGCAGAATTTGATTCAAACTAGCCGGCTGGGTTCGTTAAATGGATGCAAATACATTTTTGCATATTCATCACTTCTGAGCTTTGTTCTGCAAGTTTTCTTGTTCGGACTTAAGAACTTGGATTAAAAAGGCATGAGCGTTTTAAATAGTGATTTTTAACTTGCAATTTTGATTAAGTTCTTGTAGATGGGGGGGGATTAGGGTCTGATTTAAGCATTTAATATTTTAAAAGAATAGTTTTGAGCTCAACGCTGCGCTGAAAAATAGGAATTACGGGTAAAAAGGCTGACAGGCTCAAATGGGGTTTGGTGGGTCATAACCGCATGCATAACGGTGGGTGGGCAAAGGTCTCAACGAGTTGGGTACCGCCGAAACCAGCGTAGAAACAGGTGGTGAGACAATCTAGAACCCGCAACACGAAGGCTGGTTCGATTCGAAGTGGCGCAGAAGAAGAATATCTGCAAAGATATGGCGAAGGCCTTTACTTAGTAGTGGGACATACAAGACTAAAATAAAAGCTGACATGATTGATTAAAGGACCTGGACGACTAAGTTACAAAGAGTGGTTCAATTAGGCTACGAGAGCATTGACAGCTCTTAGATATAGACCTTATGGCGCCTACGGTAGTCGCCGTCGTAGAAAATTTATTGTTAAATCATTTTCAGTTTTTAGGGTTCCGTAGTCAACTAGGAACCCTTATAGTTTCGCCATGTCTGTCTGTCCGTCCGTCCGTCCGTCCGTCCGTCCTCGCTTAATCTCTGTGACCGTTAGCGCTAGAAAGCTGAAATTTGGTACCAATATGTATATCAATCACGCCGACAAAGTGGTAAAATAAAAATTTGAAAAAAATGTTTTATTAGGGTAGCCACCCTATATGTAAAGTGGGAAGTGATTTTTTTTTTTAATTTCCACCCTAACGTGTGATATATTGTTGGAAAGGTATTTAAAAATGAATAGGAGTTTACTAAGATCATTTTTTGATGATGTCAATAATTTCGGAAATAATCGCTCCAAAAGTAAAAAACAATGTGTCCCCTCCCCTCTAACTTTTGAACCATAAGTCTAAAAAATATGAAAAAAATCTGAAAAGTAGAACTTTATAAGGACTTTCTATGAAAATCATTTTGAACTTGATTGACACAACAGTTTTTGTACAAAAAAGACAAAAAGTTGTACAAAATAATTTCTGGACTAAGTTTGTAGTATAATCGTATATGCAAGCTTTTTTTGTAACTTTGTTTACATATTTTATTATCCTGAACGTATCTTTTTTCAAACAAAAAAAGAATTATTGAAATCGGTTCTCGCAATCCAAAATTACCACCGAAATTGCACGTCTTTGTATTAATTAGTAACCCAATTCCTCGAGAGATGGCGCTGTAGGTACTTATTACATTGGATCGGGTATTACCGAATTGTTCGGTTGGCCTCATAACTGGGAACACTTATTGTGACGGACGGGAAACTACGGAACCCTACACTGAGCGTGTCCCGATACGCTCTTGGCCGGTTTTTTTCTATATTAAACTAGCTGTGCCCGGCTTGCTTTGCAATGCAATTAGCTAGCTAGCTCTAGCTATCTACCCTACCAACCCTACTTTTATTCCCTTAATATTCTCTTCTGATATTATACTACAAAACAAAAAAAATAATTAGTGAAATCGGTTATCCACAACTCGCCCGATGTGAAGCGATGATGCGGCCAATGGTGGAGCATGTTTGCCTGTAAAATGATAAATGGATGTTACTGTTTTTTTTAGGTTCGATCTAGAAAATAAAATCATAATAGCAGATGCTTTGGTCACCTTGAATGTGAAGAACACGTACGATTTAAGTGGAAAACTGCTTCTTATACCAGTCAGTTCAAATGGAGATTCTAATATACACCTAAGTAGGTGAAAATTTGACTATGTTTTTCATATGCTTGTTTATATTTAAAAAAAAAAATAATCATGTTTGTTTATAATTGTAGGAATAGCGTGTCGACACATATTTATATCTATCTGTTCCCAAAGTTAATTCCATAAAAAAACAATTTACATGCTATATATAGCCAGCTATAATAATTAAATCACTTAAGACAACATTTTACTATGACTAATACAACTTAAGAATAATAATAATTGTAGTTCATTAAATAAACAAGGATAAAAATATAACATTTTTTTTCAGAAAACACACTATTACACATACGTTTTTGGTACGAACATGTTGAAGGTCCTGATGGTAAAATTTACTGGAAAATATACAAACACGATATTAAATACGAAGTGGAAAAGGCGTCCTTCAGACTAGAAAACTTCTTAAACGACAAAAATATTGGTAAGTAGGTACTTATTAAGTATTTTTTTAAACATTAACATTTTTAAGATATTATACTTTTAATATAGGCACATCAAGCGAATATTGGTCAGCGTAACCCCAGCTAAAAACTCAAAAGCAAAATACTCAATCGTTTGTATAACATTTCGTACAGCAGTTTTCTACGATGACTCAGATGACATGGGAAAACTAACGTTCATTAAAATTATCATAAAATGTCTAAAAAAGTATTAGTATAACAAAATATAATTATGTGAATACTGGAAATGCTCTTATCGTTCTTTTATATTACTCATAGTATTTTTATTTTTAAGCATGACGCACATTCCCAGAAAACAAATTTGAATTTTGTTTTGTTGAAATTTTGTTTTTCAGAAATATGTAACTATATATAAAATAGAAACAAAGATAGATAGTATTTAAAATAGAAACAAATAGCCTTTTCGAGGAAACCAACATTGTGAAAATGTTAAAGTAATTTTAACGAATTAAAATACAGAACGCCAATCTAACAATACCGTTTGTGACCCAATTAAAACTGTGTTCGAAAACACAAAACAGTTAGTTCAACCAAAATCGACAAAACTTCATAAATTCATCTATTTATTCGTTCCCAATAGAATTAACGGATATAACAAATAATGGAGCTTTGTTAGAGGCTGGTAGAGTGTTAGGCAAAAAATACTGCCACAATTTTATGATTGATCGTTGTGGAAGTATTTCGAGGACCGGTAACAATAAAATTGAACAATTTATGATGAAAAAGTACTGGAAATGTGAAGACGAATTGCATGTTTTGATGTTTGTGAATTTACACGATTGGCAATATTTCAAAATCAATGTGTAGAGTGAAAGGGATAAACATGATATATCAAAAGTTATTGTTGTATAAAAGGTCAGTTCTTTTGGCCGAGGGTGTATGTGTCATTTTGAAAGAGTAATGGTGCATTTGATTGATGCTGCTTGAAGCAAAAAAAAAACTTGATCATGCGCGATTATAACGCCGTCGTCTCAATCTATAGGACTAAGCAGAAATTATTATTTTATAGACTGGTGTTACGAAATTCAGATAAAAAAAAACATAAACCATGCAAAGCTTTACAAATATTTGCAAATACGTATACATATGGGACAAAATAAAAATAGGTTGCACTTCGTGACTGCGACAGCTAGGTCACCACTCAGTATGATGCTAGCTAACTAACACTTCTAATCTTCCCAGGAGACCAAATCAACAGGCTTTTAAATGAAATGTGGCGTGAAATAGTTGCTGACGTAGGCCCATCCATCTGTCAATCACTTAGTGCGGCTGTCGTGGAGAATTTATCAGTATTGCTGGCACAAGTGCCTTATGATGAACTAATGCCGGAATAGTAATCTACGTATATTGGCTTAAGGATGTATTGTGCAAGATTGTATTTGAATGATTTTTTCGTAAAATAAATGTTATTATTTTTGATGGTGGTTTGTTTTCTTGTTGTGACTGTCAACAAAACTTTTTGTTGCTTGTGTCTTTATTTCTTATTTGTATTATGATGTTGTAAAACTGATATTATACACTTCAGATCGTTTCGTCCAGGAAAATACGCCGAAAGCTTGGAAAAGGAGCAAACATTAACACGTTCACTGCGCCATCATTTTCAAAGAACTTTCAGCTGGTGCTTTGGAGACCTAAAAGATCTCGAAACTAATCTGCCCTTTGGTGCGTTTGAGACCTAATCAGTCTCCTAAAAATACAGTTTTGAAAATAACTTATATCTTCGAGAAAACCAATGACATATATTTTAAAGTTTATGTGGGTGAAAGATAGCCTATTGCTCTATATTTTGCTAGGTTCGCACGCAGTTATGACATTTGAATAAACTACAAATACCAAAAAAAAATTAGGTATCGATTGTATCTCGTATCGCAACCGAAGATAGTTCAATATGTGTAGTAAGTAGTGATGGGAATAAAATAATATCTCAGTTGTCGATTGAAAAAGTTTTATAAAAATTTTATATTCAATTCTTATTTCAATATAATCAATCACAACAAATTAATATAAAACAAAAACAGGATCAATTCTTTGTGCGGGGAATTGTCTTTAATAAAAAAATAAATAAATAAAAACAATCAAAATCTGAATCACTGTCATTATTAGCCAATGGGGGGCAAATTTGAATATTATCCAAATTTTTTATTTTACTGGACGATGTAGCGTTATAATCCGGTGTTGATTTTTCGTTGGAAACCTCACCAAAACAAATAGATTTTCTACACTTTTTTCTTCTAAAATCACTCATTGTTAATAAAAAAAGTAATCAACACGTACACGACGTATATACGCGAGTGTTATTTCCAAAACGTGAGCGCAACCTGCGCGCACGTCGATGCTAGGACAACACTAACACGAGTCACGGAGCGCCCGCGCCGCCCTCCCTTCCTCTCTTGCGTCTACGAGGCCTATGATTCCACGAGTATCGACATATCTCCTAACGCAAGAAATGAATATAATTATAGTACTGTGCGTTAGGGACCTAATCCATCTCTAATTTATTTTTTAATGTCTATAAATTCAGTTTTAAGTAGAAAGCAAATATGTATATTTGTCTTACTCATACATAAAGAACTTTACAAGTTAGATCCTCCCGCAAGGAGTGAAACAACACGATTTTATTCAACGCACAATAGAAAAGTCGTGCAAGAGATCTGATAGATCTCGTAATGCAGCGAACGTGTTAAATTGTCTGTATTTAATTTCGAGCTAGAATGTTGTGACAAACTGATTACTGATTTTAACGCAATTTATCTGAAAATAAAACAAAAAAATACAAATTCCTTTATTGCTCTAAAAAAAATTAATAAACTGAAATAAAAATCTGTATTCTTTGCGCATCACACTAAATCGTCCACCAAGGAGATAGAACATTGTCTCAAAAATCCTGTTCCACATTAATTTATCGTTGGCCCCGGCGAGCTCTTAATTAAACCTCTGCGGACCAGAAATTACATTTAATTTCTGGTCCCAGAGAACCTCTGTTTATTCACTAATTGCTGACTTACTAAATATCGGGTTACCTATTACAGGTCGCCCACATTTTCGCCTATTATTTCAATAGTTTTTTTGATACCCTCGAAAAGGATTGGTTTTAAATAATTGTCAGAGTATCAAGTTTCAAATGTTTAATGAAGGTTTCAATGAGTTTATTTTTTAAGTTTCAGTATGTATAACATTTTATCATACATTGAATATAAATTTACTTTAAAAAAAGGTATGGAACATTCTGGAATGTTCTATATAAAATTCCAACCGCCATGATACACTATCATCACAAGACCCCCCAACAGTATTCATTCCCATTACTCCTTTACCGTACTTAAAAGCAAATAGTATGTTCTCTACAAACCGCCTGTATTTGTGCAAACCATAAACATTATCACTGACGTAGGACGAAGTTGCAGCTCGTGATTTAATTAAATTTTAAGTTCATCCATACAGAAACCCCAGCAGCCATCTTTGAAAATGATTGGATGCTGAGGGAATTTAGGGGGAAACCGCTTCTCGATTTTTGCTCTGGTTTTGCTGTGCCAGATGTGTTTGTACAGAAAATTGTTACGTTTACAATTATGCGTAAAGAAAGTGAAAAATACAGACTGATGCAAATGTCACATGAAAATAAATCTGGTGTTTTTTACTGTAAAACATGTATTTCGAAGACACAAGAATTCCGCTAAGCAGTAAGCACGTCTGAGAAAATAAAATGTCACAAGCAGAAAAGTGCCAACTTTATGTACTTTGTAAATTCAGAGCCAAACCACATGCGTATGTAAATCTAGATACTCAGTACAACAATAAAAGAACACACAAACACAAGCATAAACGATTAGCTGGCGCCCGCGGCTTCGCCCGCGTAATATCGAAAAAAAAGCATCCTATCTGTTATTCCAGACTATAATCTACCTATGTGCCAAATTTTATCAAGATTCGTTTGGCTTTTATGACGTGAAAGAGTAAGAAACATCCATACATCCTCACAAACATTCTCATTTATAAAATTAAGGAAGATTATCGGCTATCTTTTACATGAAGATTTCAAACTAGAACTGCAATTACAAGGGCAAAACAAAAGACAGGCGACAACGAATATCTGGGCTCAAACGTAATTTACCTGAGATAAAGGTGGAACAATGTGCCCGCCTTACCAACGGTGAGGAAGATGAGATTACCAGGAATGGGTACCATAATACTGTTTGCGTCGGCGGAGAAAACTTAAAATATAACGTTTGAAATTGCTGATGCTTACGTTGCTGTGAGAAATGGGTTGTGGAATGGAATTGTATGATCTAGGGGAGTTTTGTGTGATGAAATTGTATAGCGTTATACACTGGTGATAACGTATTTAGTTGGAAATTTGGCTCATTTTTTCAGGGTGCCGTACTTGAAAATAAAAAAACGGAACCCTTATTGGATCACTTTGTGGTCCGTCTGTCTGTCTGTCTGAAAACCCCTTTTCTCGGAAACCCGTTGATTTATTTAAATTAAAACCATTATAATATACCTTAGTCTTTAGTCTATGTTTCTTTGAGCTGTGAAAAAATCAATTCTCTAAGTTTAAACAGTCAAGAGATACAACCGTATATGTCGCAATTTGTGTACAAGTCTGACTCGTTTTTTGTTGCACATTGTACATGGTGTTAAAGGGTAATTATCCTTACTAATATTATAAAAGCGAAAGTGAATTTGTTTGTTTGTTTCGCCTTCACGCCATAATGGCTATACCGATTTTGATGAATTTTGGTACTAAGATAGTTGGGACCCTGGAGACGGACATATACTATTTTTTCGTACCACTTGCTCAAAAAAGTGACATTCTATGCCCGAAAAGGCGAACATAACAATAGTCATTTTTAATCTGTCAAAAACAGGGAAAGAATATTGTACTGAATTTCATTCATCCCCTAGGGAGAGAATGTGATTTAAATTTGGAATACTTACCGAAATTTATACTGAACTACATCTGTGTTTACACCATTGAGTTTATATATAAAGCATTATACATCTTTTTGAAAAAGGAATACGCATTTATTATGCAGTTACGATTATTAAATAAAATTACGAAAACCGACGAGGCCGTATGAGCTTGGTGCCTTTTCTTTTTCGACAAAAAATATTAGTCTAGGAATTTGCCGTTTTTGTTTTCTTCAAATACATAAAAGTTAAGTTTATTTTATAAATAACTTAATGTTCTAAAAATACGTTACGATGTTAAATCAAAGTGACAGTAAATTGTCGGATTAAAATCAGCTCATCAACAATAAATGTATGTACCAAACAAAAATGTAACTCACTCCATCAAGAATTGGACCAATTTTTCTGTTAACTTTTACTTTGAATTGTCATTATTTTTAAAAATTGCTTAAATAATATAATTATTGTGTTATTTTTTCGCAAATGGTACGAAAAGTAGAGTATTTTCCTCGGTGATAAAGCTGTCTAAGTCTTGGGTGAACTTAAATCCCTCGCTACACTCAGGACTCGTCTTAGATCCCTCGCTTTGCTCGTGATTTAAGTTTTTAACACCCTCGCTACGCTCGGGAGTAAACGCCGGGTCCTTCTTTACGCTCGCGATTTAAATCGTCACCCGCGACAGAAGACACTGCTTTAACCCTAGTCGTAAAATAAACTTAAAAAAAAACAGTGGATGATATTAGACCTACGGGAGTTTGATATATTTAATTGATTACGCAAAAATATCAGGTATTTCGCATAATATTTTATTTTAAGTAGAAAACAAGACAAGATGTCTGTGTATTCCTTGTTTAACTATTATTTTTAAATATTTAATATATATATAACTATTTATTTATACGACTCTTAAGCTACAACAGAAGTGTTAGGAAAACTAGAACCGTTTATTTCATTTTGTGTAGGACACAAAGAGAAATAATACATTTGTTAAAGCAAAATGATGTCCAAAACATGTTATTTATGGAGTTACAAACTTACAATAGAAAATAGATGTGCTTTAAAGCAGTTTAAAAAAAACTAAGCAAAGCTGGCTCTGCACCAAGACTTGAAATATATCATCATGTGCGCGCTGGCAGATTATTTTCAGTTGGTACTTGCAAGTCCTATTCTGACTTGCGTTCGCCTGTTCGCAGAATGGTCGAATCCTACAACAGACATTTTTGCTCGTACTATAATAGTTTTAAAAGTTGTATACTTGAATGTTCTCTCTCTTTCCTCCTTCATTTCATTCCTTACATAATCCTTCCTTCTTTTCTTTGGCCTTTCTCTCTCTCTCTCCATCTTTTATTCGGACAACTTTTGCTTACAATTTGCCTCTATTTATTAGGACATTAAATAATTTGATTGGCGAGTTAAATGGCTTGCTTGGTAATCGTCCTATGACACAACCGCTTACTTTCCATCTCAATGTTAGTAAATTCATAAAAAAAAAATGTATTATTATATACCGTATCCCTTAGTTAATGCAGAGTAAAGCCCAAAATTAATCCGACGCAAACTCGCGAGCAATAGCTTAAAGGGGTAAGCAATATTGCATTATGTCCATATTCCTCAAGTGTTTGATAACTGACAACTGTCATGATAAACATTAGAATAGAAGGGTTATAAAGCAAGACAAATCGCGAACCTAACAGGTAGGTACAAAGTTACGAATTGAACCTGTTAGGTTCGCGATTTGTCTTGCTTTGTTTTCTATGGGAAACATCTAGCTGTATAAAATTTTTGTGTATCTATTGTTTTAATAAAAAAAAACATAAATCTTACAGCCTCTACTCTATGGTTTGTTCAAGCTGCCTCCGTCACGCACCTACCTTACATGCAACAATTCCGATTCACTTCCTCTTTGGTTAAAAGCTTCTAGTTTCTTGAGTTTGTTAAAAGCCGTTAAAGCCAGTATGAATTGAGCCTTCACGGCGAACACAATGGGCTGAAAAGGCAACATTAAGACCAGATTTTAGTCGTAAGTAAGGCAATGACTTGAGATATTGTAATGCAGACGCCGTTGTCTGTGGTTTCTTTGATAGACCTTAGCAAAGTAATAATATCTTTCAAAATAAATAAAATTGGAATGTCGGTTTCTAATTTTAAAATGTCATTTTTTTACCGAATGCATTTTGTAAACTAGTATAACAAAAAAATTTTTTTTTGAATCTCTGTCTGTTTATTTCAGCTCATCTTCGAAACGACTAGATCGATTTTGATGGGGCTTTAAATGGCAGTTATTTTAAAGGGTAAATAAGGGAGTATCTTTTATTTGTAAAAAAATATGTTGGTTGTGTCCAAAAAAAGCCATGAAATAGTGAACAAAATCCGATTCAAATAGGGAAGAAATGCATATTTTTACAATAATTTTACACGGACTAAGGTTGTGGGCGACAATTAGCTAAAGCCTATTTGTTCCATATTATCTTCCACATAAAATACACTTTTACAGATAAAATTATTAATAACAGTTTTTTGTTAAGTATTCAGTAGAGATGCGAACCCCTTTATGGATGTTGGCCTCCTCTAGCCTTTTCCACTTAGACCTTTTTCATATATTTTTAGGATTCCGTACCTCAATAGGAAAAACTGTCATGACCCTTTATCTCGGGAATTCGAGGAATATCTAGTTGAAATTAAAACCATATACTCAATACCTTTACAGCTGTGAAATCAAACCTTCATCAAATCACCCTTCTAAGTCTACGCAGTTAATAACCGTAATATATGACCATTTATGTCGCAAGTTTGTACGGAACCCACGGTTCGCGGTTTTTTACCTTCTACCTGTTATCTGAACGATATCGTCGATTCATCGTTTGTTAGGTCTACATCCTTTCACCTTTCTTTACGGTCGTTTCCATTTTGTGGTATCATAGACAAAGAATACTTTAATATTTTTGTAGCACATTACTGAAGACTCTTGAAACGTCTTATCTAAATAAATCCAATCTCAATTCCGCATTCTTGAGCATTTTTAAAGGAATAAATAAATTTATCTGCGTCCCAGGTACTTTCTCGAATCTTCTTCCGCACCTGTTGTAATTGAGGGTCGTACACTAAAATATGGCTCAGTAGTCTGAGAGCCACCTGAAAGTTATTCCTCTCTTTTTCTTCAATCTGCTTATTTTTATTCGGTGGTCCAGAACATACATATGGTTCTACAATTTTGTGTAAAATTACGGGAGACTGACTCTTAATACTAAACATAACACTCCCAAATAGAATTATGTTTTAAAAAATACAAGATTACTTTAATCTGTAATTTGGACTCAATTTTGGTCTAATATATAATTTCTGGTGAAATTACAATAAACCTAGTTATTGACATAAATAAAAACAACATCATTATTAATCATCCCGTTTCAAATGTCATCAATAATGTTGGTGAACATTAAAAATTTAGGTATTTCCCCTAAAATATATCTTCAAACCTCAGTTTTATAATTCAAAAAATGATTAATTTTGTTTTCATACAAGTATCTGTCTTGTCTGAAAAATTGCCCCGACCAGTCAACTTAAATTATCCATTTATTTCTTTGTAGACTACGTTACTATTCCCTTTTGTGCCATTTTTACGATAAAAGAAATCTGCAGCTGGTGCCAAAAGAAATAATTTCGTCAGCACCACTGAGAATACAGAGATTTAAGTTTAAGATGTTGAAGTTGTCTAGATAATGGATATTTTCTTTACGTTTTCTAAACGAGTTCTTAAACTTATATTTACGAGCCGTTTTGGGGTTGAAATTTTGGGACCTTTGTGGGGTTCTTGTGGCAGATTTTTAAGGAAGTTCCAAAATTTTTAATTGACACTTCCCGTGACCCAAAGGCTGGTTTTAACTTTGGCCAATTGACAAAGTTGAGGGCGAATTGGTCGACGCTATTTTTAGTTTATTCATAAGTTAGTTTCTTTGAGTTATTTTAATTTATTATTGCAAAGTGTTATTAGTGTTGTTAATATAAAACATAAGGTAAGATCAGTTTTATAATATCTTTGTAAACAAGCGGGCGAGGTCGTGTTACATGGTCGCAAGGAACACTTAAAGGACATAGCGACCGCTTAATATTTCCCAGCTCGCTTACTCCCAGACGATGCAAAGCGCCCAAGGGCACAAAAACAATTTACTCCTCTAAGACCAGTTTTATAACGGTAGTAGGACTTTGCAAAGGATTCTCTTGTACTTTTAGAAGTCTATTTCCATCACAAAGTCGTACCTGGGGCTAGGAATGTAAGAAGCACTAGCTCATTCCATCCATTGTAATGATTCTGATTGTCTTCGTGGAAGTATGAATGCGAATAGTAAGTAGCCAAGAGCTATTTTCCAAGAGTAGATAGTATGACTAAAAATCTTTGTTCTTACACAGGTGATATAATGAACATCATTATATCTATCATCATAATTTAAATATATAAATTAAGCGGAAGTTATCGATGAATCAGCAATACTATAAGTCAAAAGGGACGTATTCGTGTTTTGGAAAGGAAAGGATTATAGAAAAAGGAAATCGATTTAGCAATAACATAAATTAAAGTATTTAATAAGTTTTTAAGTTACAATGAAACGTATTATAATGTAGGTACCTCCTACCAAGTAAAAATATAAAAATTGTAGAGAAAAATAATTCGCCTAGCAGGGGAATATAAAAAATCTGTTCATATATAAATCGACGGGAGATTTCAACCGAGGTAAGCGGGTTCCGTACCTATTTGCGTTTAGCTGTCCAATATCTTGTCGGAATAAAATGTCCATTGAGACCTACCGGTTTAAATCCGACATGTACATTTTGACTGCAATACAGGGATCAAAGTGTGGTGGCGCAAAATAAAAATGGGGCTGCATGGAAAAATACGGAGGAAAAAGTATTTCAGTTATTGAAATATAGTTCGAAAAATTCAAAGCCGATTTGCACATTTAATTTCAAATATTATTGAATAACAGCAGAAAGTTTAAATGTTGATTTTGGCAATTTTTCATGGATTGTCTCACATAACTTCATACTAACCAACTGAGCTCCCTGTTAGTCGTAGCGTGATATCAGTGGCTTTAAAGCATCTTTGCATTATTTATTTTTCAACTATACCTTTTCAGGGCACATAGGTTTGATTTTTTCAAAGTCTCGTATTACAAGCATAAATAGGAAAGATAAATGTATTTGACAGGGCCACCCTTAACATTTAAAGGTCGGAAAATAGATTACGACCGATTCTTAGACCTATCGACCTATATAGTGTGAAAAAATAAGTCGGGCCCTGGAGGGAAACTACCTTAAATCCTTAAATTGACTCATTTTAATTAAAGGAGCCATTCCTTTTTTTTTCAAAAGAAACAATACTGCATTCTAAGGTTTCCTAAAAATGCGCTTGCTTTACCCGGGGTCAAACATTCTTAAATTAACAAAAAAAAAAACACTCGCTATTGCACTCGCATAATATGCCTGAAAAGTTTAAAAATAGGATGTTTGACTTTGCTTGCAATGCGGGACAATAAGATGGCCTGCAAGATGTCCAGACCTAATGGTGATGAAATTTAGATTAAATCAACAAAATCGATACCTACCTGCTACCATATATTTGTGGACCTAGACAATACTATCTACTTTTACAAATATTTCGTTCATTAATTTCTTAAAACGTTGTGATCAAGGACCTACATTCTTTATTAATTCTTAGTCTGCTCTTTAGATTTAAGATTGTATGGTGTATAGCCGCAGTCTATGAAAACAAATAAAGAGCAAAGTGAGTATTCCTAAATTTAATAACTGTGCCGCACAACCTACTTAAAGTCCCCGACCTAGTTATTGTATTGTGGACCTTATGAGACGTTTTATAGTTATTAATCTAAAGGTACCACGACTAAATAGGGGCACTTAGCCAACGTATTGGCAATTAACTGCGAGCGTCTCTACTAATGAAGATCGAACGGTTCTCCGGTATCAAGGCTGGTGGTATAGTATGAACCACTCAAGTGTTGCAATGACACTGACAAAAAATATATGAGAGGTGCACAATGGATTTCTGAAGTAAGCTGTTTGTATTCTTCGTGAGTTTGAGTTCGTAAGGATGATGACAATTTCGGCACTTGACTTAGTGAAGGAATACCGTTGGAAACCACTTTTATGACTGCGTAGAAGTTATCATCACGTTTTTTGCTTTGCGTGAAGATTAGAATTTGACCCTTTCCCAGTTTCCATTTAAGTTGAAATTTTGTTACGTGTATAGTTATGACGACAATGTTTGGTTTAGATTTAAATAACGTGACTTATAATTAATTATTGTGTTGTGGCGCTAAGATCACCGGAGTAAAATTAGGTATAAAATTTCTACGCGTACACAAAAAAACTAGCCAAGAGCGAGTTAGACTCGAGCACCGTGGGTTCCGGAAAAATTTGCGACATAAACGGCCACATCTTTGGATAGACTTAGAGGGTTTTTCCTCAGCACAAAGGGACCATAGAGTTGAGAATATGTTTTTAATTTCAACTCCATACTTCCACGCTATTTCGAGACAGACATTTGTGTTGTTGACAGACAGACAGACGTACAATAAAGTGATACAATAAGGGTTATTTTTTTCTTTTTGGGGTATACAACCATAAAAATGACAGGCACAAAACAAAACATTCTACAATTATAGCAACAAATACAATTATGTCAATCAAATTGACATAAGCGTTTTTTTATTAACCATTTTTTTAAACGTTGCCCCACACTAGGAATTTCTCCTGTATCGTGGGTGCGTTTACAAACATTTAAACTCACATACACAAACAGCCAGACCCGAAACAACTACCTGTAGGTCATACAAATATTGGTTCAGTGCGGGGATCGAACTATTAGGTACACCTTTTCACGGATGGAAATTCATCAACCAACTTTCCCCGTTCTGGGCGGAGTGGGGGGGGAGTGTCACCTTTTACTGACCAAAACCCATATGTTATGTTTGTGTTCCGGAGTCGCGGTATGTCTTTCGAACAACCACCAAATAAGGTGTACCTCTGTCTTACATTTTAGAGAACACAAGTGTGACGTTATGTTATGTGTTTCTTAAATATCGGTTTTAATGTACTGGTAATCAAAAATAAAAATAATTGTAGCATGTAAAAATATGGTGCCATAAACCAACAACAACAGTAACAACAAAAGAATAGCGGCTTTTTAGCAGTAGATTAGATAGAATCCAAGGCAAAGCTTTTTACAGTATCGTAAGTAAAAGCTGGAACTAGTGCCAGCACCTCAGACTTACAATTATGTACTTGTACATCTAATATATAAAATTCTCGTGTCACAATTTTCGTTCCCATACTCCTCCGAAACGGCTGGACCGATTTGAACGAAATTTTGTGTGCATATCAGGTAGGTATGAGAATCGGCTAACATCTATTTTTCATACCCCTAACCGAGCAGCGGGTGAAACCGCTGGGCATAGCTAGTGTACATATAGATTAAAGTTATGAACGAAAACTGTCCAGCCTTTGGAAGACAAAAGGTGGCAATAACTGTACCTCCATACTTACCGATTGTCTATGTCGTATTATTACTTTCAAATATAAGTCCATATCTTCTTAGGTAACCTTTTGATGAATTATAAGATGAAACAAAGTGGTTTATTTACGTTCGAGTAAGTTGAAGTGGTTATTTAACAAGAAAAATGGAACTAAAATAACAAAATAATTTTAGCATCAAAACTTTATCTTGACTACATTTCATAAACATCCAACATCATTCTCTCGAAAATAAAATCTAGCAATATTTTCTCGACAATTTTCTAGACTCTATCAAGTAAAAAATGTAACGAACTTAATGACAAGTATCTTACTTACGAAGGACAAAAAACACAGTACGATCTTAAGAGGTGGGACATGATCATTAATTAAAAGACAGCAGATGTTCGGAAGAAACTTGCAATTAGACGAGAATAGTAAGTTAGGGCGGGGAAAATGGTGGCCTAGGGGGAAATAATCCATTTTATTGCCTACTATTGCTTTTGGTGACAGAATTCTATTTATAGATAAGATTGCTTGTGGTTTGTTCCGAAATAGATACTTTTGAAAAGCCTTATGTGTGTTTGAGGGGGTTTCGTAACTTGATGGCGTAACTCCAAAATATTTTTTTTCTAATACAAGGGGCTTCTTCCTATAAATTTGATTTTCCAAGCAATTCTGATTTTGCAGAATCAAGATTTTATTTCTGCATCTATACTATTTTCATTGTAGCATGATGTGGGTGATAATAAGTAGATGAAAAGACGTGTTTAATTATGAGATGTATTGCTATAATGGGTAACCTTTACTACTTTAATATTCGGGGTAAAGACTATATTATTTAGTCATGATCGTAAATAGCGCTAACGTTCCAGTTTGCAGTGAAATGGTTCATCTAAATAATATCAGCCGCACCATGCTACAGCAAAAACAGTATAACACAGGTAAACTTTAAAACTAGAAAAGGAAGTTCAATTCTCTTCGTACATTTATTTATTTTTCCACATATAATTACTTTTTAAAATATTTCTTAAAATCATAAAAAAAAGAAAAAACATTTAAAAATAGTAGCCCACCGGTATCGGGAACAGGGTCCAAGCTACCGGCGGTCAGGGCTCCAGAGAAAGGAACCTCCTAACAATACGACAAGGCAAGTTCAATTATTATGATCTAAATTCTTTCACAATCCTACTCTCATCATCTGCCTAACCTTTTCCCAACTACGTTGGGGTCGGCTTCCAGTCTAACCGGATGCAGCTGAATATCAGTATTTTATATGGAGCGACTGCCTGTCTGACCTCCACAACCCAGTTTTTTTTTTTTTTTGTGGCAGGAGTGGGAAATCCCCACGGACACCTCGACTGCCTCACGAGTAGTGAGACAGTCGAGGTAGTGTCGGACTCGAACCGACTAAAAACCACTCCTGCCTTTCCAAGTGTCCCTGTAACATGATCAGAGACCTTAGCGTCTATTGTTTTGGTTTGATCATGTTGTTTGGTGGCCGGAGAACCACACTGTGCGCGTTTTGTTTCGCATTTTTATTAATTTTACTATTTTACTACGCCAAAAGTTTTTACAATTATTTTATTTACTGTTTTGTTTTTTGCTAAATTTATTATTTTACATTATCTTAATTATTTTACTGTTTCTCTACGTTTTTCGATATCGACGTTCTATTTATTGCCCTGCTCGTATATACAGATATATATTACTAAGTATTGGATATATTTCTGTTAATTTTGGTTTTAAATTTGTTTTCATATCACACAATATCTTTACTAACGTTATAATAAATTACATGTAGTTTATGTAAATCTGTTGCCTAGCTTGTTTTAATTACCGATTGATATTCAATTTTTATACTTAGTATATTATTGGATATCACGTGTATTAAAAGCTGGTTTATCTTAATGGTATTGTGCATTAATATTGCATTGGCTTTCAGAGAGAGAGCGCTTTCAGACACGACACAACTTGACAAGCTCACTAGAGTTGACTCACTGTCCAGCATAACTCCAGTCGCTTTCTTACGAAAGGGACTCCAGTTTTCGGTTTCCATTGAGCCAACCCCAGCGGCCTGCTCAATGCGTCTGCTATCTGGTTGTGTCGAGTCAGTCTTCTCTATGTACGCGGAAGTGGGCGCATCGACAACTTTAGCAGTATGCTATTGAGGCTCTAGCGAATGCGTCCCACTTCCTACGTATCGGGCAGTCATTGCTGAAAGCATTGTGTGAGTGCTCCCCTAGCTTGGCTCTGGTGCAGTTCACGCACACCGCTACTTCGCCGACCCGTTTAACCGGGCAGTCCGCCCTAAGGTGTGGACCGCCGCAGTGACTACACAGGTCAGCGGGCTCCGAGCACAGGCGTTTTCCATGCCCGTATCCCAAGCAGCGGGTGCACTGCACCAGAGGCGTCTGGTCTTCGACGCGCACTCTCTGGAGGTCAATCCGAAGTTTGCCCCCTTCGAGTGCCCTTCTCCAGATTACTGGGTTAACACTCAGCACAATGCTATTTACAAGAGGGTTTCTTGTTTTCCGCCGATATTTAAGACAAATTCTGTGGTCCTGGTCCTCGAGGCCGTGAAAAATCTCCCGGTTCTGGTTCCTAAGGGCCCTCAGCACTTTTTCATCGCTGTGTACTAACAGAACGTCCCTAAGAACCAGAAGCGGGTCTCGATTTTTTACTTCCGACGACGAGGTTTTCTCCGGCCGCCTCCAATCGGGCTTTGAGTTTCGTTCTCTCGTCCCTCGTGGCGCACCCCATTATTACCCTTTGGTCTTTCGCTTTTCTGACCCTCTCAACGCGCACCCAGCCCTCCTTCGCGTCCGCCGCTTTCCTCACCCTTTCAAGAATTTCGTCCGCCGTATCCATCTCCTGTGTTGAGGAGACGACCACGGAGTGAAGCGTCGTACGCTCCAGGGCCTGAGCCCCGGTTTGGCTCTTGGTGACAGCCGCAACACTCGCGTAGGTGGTCTCTCCAACACTTTCCCTGCTGGCCAGACTGTCTCGGAGTCTCTCGAGTTTCTCGGAGTTGTCCTTTAACTCCGAGATATGCTCCTTTAGGGTGTTAAGAAGCTCAGTCTGGCCAGCAAGGATTTCGGTGGGGATGGGTTGGGGACTGGGGTCAGCGGCGGTCGCGGGAACCGGTACGGCTGAAGGCGCGAGAGGGGCATTGTCCCGCTCAGACTCCTTCACCAGCTCAAAAAGCCTGTTTATGCCTTCGAGCACCGCAGTCTTTATCTCGGCCTTGAGGTTGCGAGAGTTGCCCAAATTGACCTTAGCCTTGCTCAGGCAAGCTCTCGCCTCCGCAGTGCGACTGGGGTACCCGGCCTCAGACTTTTTGAGCGGGCGAGAGTAATCCGCAGTAGCTCGTTGCGTCACCGGGACAGCACAGCCCTCTTGCGAGGCGGAAGGAGTGTCGTCTCCGAAGGAGATTCTCCTTCTCGCAATAGCAGACGAGGTCTCCACTTTCTCCGCCGAACGCGACGAGCTACGCGACTTGGGAGTCCTTACGGTGCTAGATGGGGTGCGAAACATGTTTAAAACGGGGAACTAAATCGGTTAAAATAAACCCCTGTAGAGAGGAGGTCAAAATAAAATTAAATTTAAAACAGAGAGAACAGAACACTTGGAACATCTGTGTCCCTGTAAAGGGGGAAACACAGAAAGAATAATAACAATTTAGAGACAATACAAGTAACACAAAAATGTAAAAATAAATACTGTCAATTAAAATCAATATTTGCCTTCTCAGCTTGGTCAAAAATAAAAATAAAATAGTAAATTCAAGCGCTTTTAACCCTTAAAACCCTATTTATGTGTCGAAACGAGATTACAATTAAGCCAAAAGGTAAAATAAAATAACAAGAAATAATAACTGCCGACCACCCCAGCCTTCCTATACACTATAGGGTGGGTGGGTGGGCGGGGATTTTTATTTCGAGCTAGGCCCTCGACCGAGGTGTCCAGAGACGCGTCTCCGCGCGGGCTAGCCGATTATGGAATAAAAATTACTGTCGGTGGAACAAAAATTTTGGGCCACAACCCAGTTAGTACCGGGTAGTACGATACCCCTTGGTAAGACTGGTTGTCAGACTTTCGGGACACTGACTACCTGTAACGACTGTCAAAGATCTACAAATGACAGCCGAGACCAACGGCTTAACGTGCTTTTCCGAGGCACGGAGGAAACTCGGGATGTAACGGGTGGTCACCCATCCACAGACCAAGCTAGGCAAGCGCGGCTTAACCTAAAGATCGACCCGAGCGGCTACTATTATTTAGCCACGAGCTCCTCAATCAATCAATACAATCCTACTCTAATGGTAACTAATTTGAATATCAGCGTTAACCTTAGCACCGAGCTAGATCCTTACTAAATTTATAAAAGCGAAAGTGAGTTTGTTTATTACTTCTTCACGCCTAAATGGCAGAACCGATTTCGATGAATTTTGGTACAGAGATAGTTGGGACCCTGGAGACAGACATAGGCTGTAACAGACTGAGATATGAGGGAGAAAGAGGGAAGAAATGGGAAAACTTAGCATATTGCTATTACAATAAATAAGGCGCAAGCGCAAAAACTACAGGTAGCAGGTACCTGTAAATCAGGAAAGGGAAACTGAATTACCCCGAATTTAACGCGAATGAAGCCGCGAGCAAAAGCTACTCTACTATAAACTTTTACTGAACGAGACAATGATAGTTCGTTAAAATTTAACGTCATTAAAGGCACGGCGATTAAATAAACTCACTTTGACGGTGGACGTCGAAGTGAGTTTATTTAAGGTGTTATGTCAATCCTTCTACTCGAGCGGTCCATGGATGTCATATACAATTCCAGCTTAAAATGTCCTGCCTGTACAATACAACAACGCTTTCAGGATGCTGTTGCGGTCGCCGCGGCGTTGTAGTGCGTCGGGAATGTTTGCTGCAGCTTACACGGATAACTTCCATTCTATCATGCGCAAGAAAGCGGCATCTTTACTGCAACGCTTGCGAAACACTCGTAACGGTATCCTGAAAATGATTGCTGGTAGGCTTCCCCATTCAAAGGCACTGGGTGAACTTAGCTATAGGTTCATGTAATTAAGTAGTACTAATAACACTAACATAGTATATAAGCATATTCTGTAACTAATTAACTGACAAATTATGGATCCCACTGGGTCGGAAATAAAGTTTTTTTTTTTTTAATTTAATTCAAGACACCTAAAACTATCCAGTATTAGGTGTCTAATAACCGTCCGACATATTTTCGTCAAACAAAGTTTTTTTTTTTTAATTTTAAGAATTTGTAGGACAAAAACTCGTGTAAGTCGTTTTTTTTTTCTTTTCATGATTTTCAGTTGTAGGATTTTCGTAGGACTTTTTGATTGAGTTGCTACAAAAGAAAAGAAAAAAAAATGCCTTTTTATTGTGTTTATGAATTACTAGAAATTCGATCCCGGCTGCTAGGGTGAAAATGGTTTGTCCTAAGAACTAAAGGTGGTTCCAAAATTTCAGCTCAATCGATCAGGTGAACTAGTTACAGTTGCGGGGTTTGAACAGTACACACTTTAAATTAAGTAACAATAAATAATAAAAAATCACAGCAAATTATTCATTAGATAAGTTGCTTTTTGTTTAAGAAAAATGAGTCAATTTTGTAATCTTTGGCCAATATGTCTCATTTACAGTTAAAATTAAATAACTGGAAGGTTTGTTTTCCTAAATGTGTGGGTGGGTACCTTTTTGATGTCAGTGACAAAATCATTATCAGATTTTTTTGTAGTCATTCTTTTATTTAACATTTTTGGATTATTTACTTTTTTTACTCGTACGTAAGTTATTCATATTTTGCAATAATAAAATAACAGATTTTCTGACAGATTAGTATTTATTAAACTCCCTGTAGATTTGAGAATAAGACAAGCTCGTAAGTCAGAAATGTCTACTAATAGATTTAAATCTGGTGAAATCCTTTCAAATTAACATTTTGGCTGACAGAAAATTTTACAAAGGCTCGCGCTTTAAGCTATCTTTGATTTCAAATGCCACAATTGTTATTTTCGGATTGTTCAAAATTCTGATTTTAAGACTATTATTTTCTTTGGCGTCATCGAAATTATTTCAAAAACTGCTAAAACTATTTTTAAATGACTATGTATTATGTTGTTAAGGCGAAATTGAATAGTAGCACCAAAACCTTGAAAAAGTTATTTATTATAGGAATGTAATTCCATAATAGACATGACACCTGTTTCTTGTGAATGGTTAAGCCGATTTGTCCTTATAGAACACTCATATATCGCCAGTGACGTTTAAGTCCCAAGTAATAGAGAGCCCATCAATCACAAATCCAGACCTTACAATAGTACCTATCTACTGTATTTTCGTATCCAGCTTAAAACAACAATCAAAACTGTTAAACCAGAGCCATACTATGCAATAACCATGAGCAAATGGTAGTCCTTCCACCCGTCCCTTTCGTCCGTACAGTTGCGACAGGAAGTATCGACAGCGCGTTCGTGTTCCACGCGTGCCTCAAAGAGATATCAGCAAAGCAGGTGCGCCTGCCAGGGTCACCGCCTGCCGGGGTTGCGAGTTGTTCGAAAGAGATACCGCGTCGGAACTGGAACGTAAAGGGCAATAAAAGGAACAGGGGTGGTTTTTAGTCAGTACAAGTTTGACACTCGTCCCCTCTCCGCCCAAAGCGGGGGAAGTTATTTGATCGTTTCCACCTACAGTATGGAAAGTTATTTAATGATTTCTCATTCTCAAAAAAAAAGTTAATTAACCTATAATTGTCGCCTCAGGCTCTCGTGGCTCATAAGATAAAATGAATACGCTATGATAAATAAATCACTAATAATCATCAAAATTCTAAAACACTACTTTAAGCCTTTAACAATATTTGAACAGCTTCTGAAACCAGATGAATGCCATTCATAACAGTAGGTCCTATCAGGAAATCCATTCGAAAAGCCAAACCAAGACACGAAATAAATTGCAACCGTACGCGGTCACGCATGAAAATTCCTCTTCCATATTAAATGGAAAGTACCAATGATCAAAGTAATAAATATAAAACAGGGTAATAAATCTGTACGTCCACATCCTTTGGTCCATTATTACGGAAAGAAAGACCCAGAGCGCATTAACTTTGGAGTGTATCACATTCGCATAGGAATGTTATTACCGAATTTCAACGACTGCATAGAGATGGTGTGTGCTTAGCTCTTGAAGCGGATATTTAGTTGTAAGCTGAATGGATTCCTTTCGTTAGCTCACAGTCTACCAAAGATCCTAGTCTCTTTTGCGTAGTTCTAAACCTTGTTTACTTTTTCTCCTATCTTATTCTACGAAGCAAACATTACGAGTGATACAAACACGCTCCCCCGACACCGCTCAATTCCACTGCGTGTAATTATTCTAAAAGTTAGCCAAGTAATCTTTGCAACGACAAATATGTTACCTTTATTGCTATGACTGGGTGTAACAAACAAGTTGTTTATAAAATATCAAAACAACACATCCGCAAGTCTGTCGGGCTATAGGAAACAGACAAACAAGGTTTTTCAAGAACAAAGACTCGACCCGCGGTTCTATGAAGAATACAAACTAGCAAACATGGAAATGCGGTCTTGAAAAATCTTAAGTCGATGTGATAAAGACGATTTTTGTAGAGTTTAGTTATGGAGGCATTTTTGTTCGTCGGGATATAAGCCAGTGACGTTACGGAATGTGTGTTTCCCGTAAGAGTGCTATACCATTGTGGATTTACAGGGAATTGAATTTTGTTGTTCTTAGTGACGGTATGCGGCGGTATATCCTCGCCTTAGGCGCAATTTGATATACACTAAATCGAATAATAACTAGTCGATAATAGCGTGTGTTAAAACGTCATCAAAATTAAAGGTGCATTCTGGAAAATGCTATACACTAATAGTCTACTAACCTATCACCATTCTCATGCCCCTTATCCTAATTTATTTGCAATTGGTTTAACATTTGTCTTGTGTTATAAATCTGCAGCAATTGTTTTAAAAATCGGCAGAAATAAATAATTTAATTATAGCTCCTAATTATTAATATTGAATTGACAAGTCTTCAGTCAGCTGTTGGTGCCAGATACAAACAGCTTGTAACCGTCGATACTTTTGACGAAAAAAGATTTACTGAAGAAGAGGCTACGCAATTAGAGACGAAACTACTTTCCTATTCAATGGATAGTTCTTGTTTTATGAATCTTGATATCCATTTACTATTTTAATGAATGTTGCAAATTGTTCTAAGTTCGATGCTTTTAAAAAAATACAATCGTGACCCTATTATTTTAGAACATACTTTTCAAGTTCCTCCTCTATGAATATAATATAATGTGTGGAAAATTCGACGTGATTTCATTGAAGATTGTTCGTAGCGAATATGGTGGAGGCTGGAAGATAAAATCTAGGGTGGGATTTGCAATATTCAAGTAAAGTGGCGAGAAGATCGCTATTCATATGTGTAAAGATTTGCACAAACTATTCTAGTGTTACGATAATTTTAGAATATTCAATGAATATTTTTCTCATTATTTTTGTCGTTGGATCCGGTTTCTCACTATAATTGTTTCGTTTGGCAAAATAAATCTGCTTATTTTTTTATGATTGCGGTGTAATATGAATACGACGTAGCTAACAATATACCATTTCCCACAAGAAGTTTATTTGGCATGACTGTCATGTTATAAAAGTGTATACAGTTAAAAATAAAATTTAAATCTGTAAAAGTTATTTATAAGTCTGATGAATTCTAAAGATTCTTTCAAGAAACGTAAGCTAAATTAATTAAACTTGAAATAACGAGGAATTATCGCAACAACTTTATATTATTGTAGTCGATGTGTTGTAAAGACAACACTGAAAGAAAACTAACTGTACATAAAGATGTACAGTTTTCTTTATATCTTTAAAGACTTTTTTATACCTTAAAAGTCTTTTCAACGCCCATTTTTTTGTGGATGGGAAATCATCATAAAACTTCTCCTGCTCTGGGCGAAGTGGGGAGGAGCGTCAGACTTGTACTGACTAAAACCCACCCATGTTCTTTCTACTGTTCTTTATGTTTCGAGGTCGCGGTATCTCTTTCGAACAACCCGCAACCCCGGCAGTTTTGCCCCTTGCCCCTGTTTGCCAAATCTTAAACTTACTGACTTCTTTTTTTTCTGGCCCTTACTGAAATAAGCACGTCGGAAATGAAATTGAGGTTCGTAAAAAGAAAGCTACACTTCGTATTACTTCGGGATTTTACACCATGCCAGACGTATTAAAGTTGTCAAGTCACGGGCTTTGTTGACGTTTCGAAATCCACCATCTTAAACTAGTCTACGTTGTTTGTTTACAAAACAGGCACCTGCAGTTTGGGCAGAATTTAAATGATGGATTCTCAAAGGCTCTGTTTTGCTCCGATTAAACTTTTACGAAGTCCTGCTACTGTGCTCGCACTGCTCACTGAATAGGAAAGAAATAATCCTTTGTGTTATTGTTAAAGTTGAGGATTAGATGTGTTTTAAATCTTTATTTTCGTTTGTTATTCGGTTTTTGGTGGTTGTTAGCTAAAATTCGAGTTGTCATTGCTAGAAAAAGAGCCACCAGACCGAAATAAAAACGTAGATGATGACTGCAAATTTTAATGCTGAACAAGCAAGTATAGATATTTAGTTAAATATGTGGGTCTTTTGGGTAAGTAATCTTATTACTATTGTAAATGCGTAAGTTTGTGAGTTTGTATGGATGTTTGTTACACTTTCACACAAAAACTACTTCCCGGATTTGGATTTTGGCACACAGATAGTTTATAACCACGATTTACACAAAGAATATATTATATTGCGGTATTAAGATCGTATGGTACAACTACGGAACTTCACGCGGGTGTATATGTGTATTTTATATATGTAAAAGGAAGATCACTGACTCACAGACAAGTGTTAGGAGTCTCAAATTGTGCATGGGGTATCTTTTTATGATGTAAGTGTTCACTAAGACGGGATTTTGCAAAATTAAACTCCTAAAGGGGTGAAACAGGGGCTTTACGGAATTAGTTGTCTATATAACATCACGTTACGACACTAAGGAGCAGAGCACCGGTCGAAACATATATAAAACTAGCGGCCCGGTACATGCTTCGCTACGTATTTACAAAAAAATGTGATGCAGCGCCATCTGCCGGACAAAATTGTGAATCTAAACCATTCCCAGATCCCCTTGAACACACACAAAAAATTTCATCAAAATCGGTCCAGTCCTTTGAGAGAAGTTCAGTGACATACACACTCACAGAAGAATCTATATATATATATCAATACTAATATTATAAAGCTGAAGAGTATGTTTGTTTGTTTGAACGCGCTAATCTCAGGGACTACTGCTTGGAATTGAAAAATTCTTTTAATGTTGGATAGTCCATTTCTTGAGGAAGGCTATAGGCTATATAACATCACGCTACGACCAACAGGTGTTGAGCAGCGTGGGTGAAACCGCGAGGAACAGCTAGTAATATTATAAAGCTGAAGAGTTTGTTTGTTTGTTTGAACGCGCTAATCTCAGGGACTACTGGTTGGAATTGGAAAATTCTTTTAGTGTTGGGTAGTCCATTTCTTGAGGAAAGCTATATAACATCACGCTACGACCAACAGGTGCGAGCAGCGTGGGTGAAACCGCGGGGAACAGCTAGTTATTATATATATAAAGATATATATTTCACATACGGTCAGCGCAGTGGTTGAGCAATCGACTGATGCGCTGCGTATCTCGGGTTCGATCCCCGCACGGAACAAATATTTGTATGGGCTACAGATAATTGTTCCAGGTCTGGCTGTTTTTGTACGTGAGTTTAAATGTTTGAAAACGCACCCGCGATACGGGAGAAATTCCTAGTGAGGGGCAACGTTTTTTTTTAAATAAAATCTCAACCTCATTTATTTGTTGATTATGCTTCTTAGGTGGCATTGTTTCAGATATTGCTAAAACTTTCATGATACTTTTAACGCAATGCGACTAGCCACAAGGACTATTCTAGTAAGTTACATTCCTTGTTCACAGGCATTATTTTCTTCGACAAACGACCTATTGCCAGAAGTGCCACATTTGGTCACTAATGGCTTTCTGTTTCAAGTTGACCTCAGCTTGAATTTACGGAGCATTGTCACTGGTATAATGAAGAGTTACGGCTTGAAATCTAAGTGGTCTTTCGATTTTAAACTAAAAGCAACTGTTTAAATTGCTGTCTGCTGCATAGGTTATCCTTACTAATATTATAAAAGGAAAAGTGAGTTTTTTTATTTGTTTGTTACGTCTTCATGCTTAAATGGCTGAACCGAATTTGATGAATTTTGGTACAGAGATATTTGAGACCTTTTTAAAAATAGCCTATGTCCGTCTCCAGACGGACATAGGCTATTTTTTATTAAAAAAGATTGAGATATGAGGGAGAAAGAGGAAAGAAGACGGAAAACATAGCATTGCTACTACAATAAATAAGGCGCAAGGACAAAAACTACAGGTAGCAGGTACATGTAAATTAGGAAAGGGGAACTGTGTAACCCCGAATTTAACGCGAGCGAAGCCCCGGGCAAAAGCTAGTAGAATAATATAAGCTCATAGAATGTCTCATGAAGTCATGGATACCATTTTCAGTGTGGTTGAGCGAGATAGGAATATTTAGGCGTACTATGCGCTCTTCATTATCTGTGGTAATACTTAGCACGAACGCGCATTCTTCATCATCTGCTTAGCCTTTTCCCAATTCTTAAAGTTCAAAATATTATAAGCCAAATCAGTATTTTAAAATCGTCGAATTAACGTAATGTTTACATTGTGCGCTCGTGCTTGGGCCTCTTTGCGGACGGTAAATCATCAAATTACTTGTCTCTGCGCGTAGTGAGGGGGAGTGTCAGACTTTTACTGACCAATGTTCTTTCTTTTGCCTTTTGTGTTTCGGAGCCGCGGTACTTTTTTCGAACAACTCGCAACTCCGGCAGGCGTATACTAAAATGAAATAAAATAAATTCACTATCCTTACTAATATTATAAAACCGAAAGTGAGTTTGTTTGTTTGTTACCTATTCACGCTTTAATGGCTAAACCGATTTTGATAAATTTTGGTACAGACATAATTGGGAACCTGGAGACGGACATAGGCTATTTTTTTAAAAAAGAGTTGGATATGAGGGAGAAAGAGGGAAGAAACGGGAAAACTTAGCGATGCTATTAAAAATCCATAAGGCGCTACCTAATTAAACGCGAGCGAAGCCGCGGGCAAAAGCTAGAACTAAAATAAAATTCAATTTTGAATAGAGTAAGAAATCAGCTGACACTGGTTTTGTTACCATTAATGTTAAGTTTACTCTACCATTGCATCACAGTCGCATGACATACGTTCTTGTATAGACTGTAGTTTTTATTAAATTTTCAGGCAACTAAAGCCCAAAGATAAATACTAAGAAGATAAATACTATATTGCAAATACAAATCGTGTTCGTAAATAAATCCTTGATAACGAAGTTAGTAGCACTTTACTACCACTGTCTGCTTTCTGGCGTTTTATAGCTGACTATTACTGCCGTGCGAGAAAATTTGAGGTATTAACCCACAAAAAAAGGAGCTTTTTAATTCGACATGTACATTTTTCTTTAAATATAGTTTCGTTGTTTTAGGGAATGTATTTTGTTTATAATCATTCAAAATAGATACCTACTGCTATATGGCTTAGTTCATTAGATATGTATTTATTAAAGCGGATAGCTTTAATAAATAAATATAAAATGCCATTAAATTCACTTTTTTTTTGAGTTACCATTTTTTAGCATAACACGGCAATATACTCTTCCAAAATTACTGTATTAAAACAAATCATTGTGTACTCGAAACCGAAAGTTGTAGTAGTACTAATTTTACTAAATTATTTCCCTTCTCGAACTTTTTATGGCTTCAACAATCAAGCGAGTTTGATTAAATTGTAACAAAAATCAATTTTTTGGATTCCATCTTTAATTCTATTTTTGTTTGGCACTAGAAACAGTTCTTTGATAAAATCTCTCCGCTTGCTTTTGTTTTCTTAGCTAGCTTTTGTTTGCTCAGAATGTATTGATTGTGATTCAATTTATTAGCATATTTCCTTTGTTTGAAAGTATGTATGTGAGAATTTATACTTCATACTCTTCAATAAGCAGAATAAATCAATACGTACCCAATAACACTGTTATAAATATGAACTAACTTTGCTTTAAAAAACAGTAGATTAAAATGGTCAAATTTTTAATTTACTGTTTTTTCAACCCTAAAACTAAATCATTGATTTTAAAATGAGACTGCATTTACCAAAAACTGTTATTAAAAGCTTTTTTCAAAAGAAGTTCGTCATAACCGCATGTTAATGAAGTATTAAATTAGTGTAATGTTAATTAAGAATCTTCTTGTCTAACCCTCATCAATTAAAAAAGCTTCAAAGAGCAGAAAAGTAACGGTCCTCTGAAGAGTAACGTTTATTAAAAGATTAATTTTACCATTCGTAAATTAACTATTGTTAGGTTCATTGCACAGGTGCTGAAAGAAACCTTCAATTATCAGTTAATTTTTTCTTCCTCTAAATTGGATGTCTCTGTCCACAACTCGCCTGATGTAGACGTAGCTTAGGGTGGAGCACGTTTGCTTCGAAGAAACCGATTCACTTGAATTTTGAAGAGTCAGTTGCCATGCAGTTATTTCCTATACAAGATAATAAGAGAATAAAATATAAAAGCATAGTGTGGAACTTCAACCATATTACGGCGACACTTCGCGGTATCTCTGCTCGTTCGAAGATAAAATGGATATAATGTATTTGAACCTTTTATTTTTGAAATGACGAGCTCGTGGTAAGCCGCGCTTGCCCAGGTTGGTCTGTGGATGAGTGACCACCCGTAACATACCGAGTTTCCTTCGTGCCTCACAAAGCACGTTAAGTCGTTGGTCCCAACTGTCATTGGTAGATCTTTGCCAAGACAAACAGTTTTACCAAGGGGTATCGTATTACCCAGTATTAACTGGGTTGTGGAGGTCAGATAGACAGTCAGACAAATATATCGAGACTTGGCCATCGCACTAAATAATTGAATTTACATGTGTTTTCAGGCGATTGAATTTACACGTGTTTTCAAACGATGGCCAAGTCTCAATATATTTATATAAAACATTAAAGAATTTTAATATTGATAAGCGTCACTATATGCTGTTAATTATTACGTAACAACTTAATGCTACGAGTACGGAGATTCCAGACACAATTGATTTTCAATTGTTATGGACCACGATCGTGGTCTTAGAGACTGGACGTATTAAGACAGAAAGTCGCTTAAGTAGAGACTGAATAAATTAATAACCGACTTGGTATTACATGGATCTCACAACTTTTTACCGCAGAACAACTGAGTTGCGAGACTTGGTTTTTTGACAAGTATTGTTTTTGATGGGATCTCATTTCTTTTTGTATTTTGTAGACAGTTCTACTTTTTTCCTTTTCGGTACCTTCTACTTATTTTATATATGTATATCTACCAGCAACGAATTTTCTTAAAGCCCTCTCTCTGACTTATGAACTTTTCTTATTTATGTAGGTAGCCTTCCGTTTTCTCTTTTCCGGTACTACTTCTTGAGCTTCAGCTACAGTTTTTCTAAGAGCCCACTCCCTGTCTCTATGCGTTTTTCTGGGAAGCTTTGATGTTACAATTTTTGACAAATCTGGACGGTAAATGCTTCTTAGTCTGTTGCATGCTGTAACTGCCCGCGCTCACTCACTAGCACCGCAGCGCGTGGTATAATAATTAATTTACAACCTTACGCACTCGTAATAAGTACGCACGTACGTTTTTTGCATTAAATAATTTAATTTACACGTGTTTTCATGACGGGAATACCCATTTTTTGCTCGATTTGGCAGGGGCACTACCATGCGCCTATATTTATATGTGACTAGCTTAAACCCACGGCTTCGCACGCAATAATAATAACTGCCGTAAAACATCGTTACGAATAAAGCCAATATTGAAAAATTTTACTGAAAACTTGGCTGTATGGGCTTAATTTTCTTTGCGGTCTTTTCTAGTCTAGATTTTTTTAGTTTTTCCTTGATTCGTACACCAAACACTACTTATATTCCAAATTTGAAGCTTCTAGATCTGCTAGAAGTGCCTTAGAATTTTGATGATCGCTGAGTCAGTGAGTGACAAAATTAAGAAATTTGACCCGTTATAATTCTTAAAATACTGGTTCAAATTGAATGAAATTTAAAATATACCGTGTCTTTACAATGCCTGCATGGTTACTAAAAATTTCAGTCTTCTAGTTTTATCTACAACGAAGTTACAGGGGGTCGAAAATGGTCTGAATTGCTTCGAGGAAAGGATGGTACGGCCGTGACGCTTTTTTGCTCGACTTGGTGGGGGCCCTGCCGTGCCCCCAGATCAGCCTCCCGGACTATATTTTTCATTGACAGAGAATTCTTCACGCAAATTTTTAGAGTTCCATACTTCATAAGGATCAAACGAAACCCTTATAGGGTCAGTCGGTTAAAAACCCCTTTATTTTGTGAACGCGTGTAAATATCGAGTTGAAACTAAAAACATAATATTTTTTTAAAATCTGTGGTCCCTTGCAGCTGTGAAAAAATCAATCCTCTTAGTCTACACAGTCAAATCATATGGCCATTGATGTTGCAAGTTTGTCCGGAACCCTCGGTGCGCGAGTCCAACTCGCAGTTAGCCAGTTTTACTGCTTAACACACGTATTTTTATTATTATTGTAAACCTGTTTTTAGTTTGTAAGTTATGTATAAATGCTAAAAAGTGCGAACTCATTTGTGCGAGCCTTGTAATAGCACTGACGATCAATTTTATTTCTTAACTTAAACGATTACATTTATTTTTTAAGTTTCTCTCTGAAGAGAATTTTCTTCACATGATATATTATTGAAAATGGTTTATTAATGATTCGTATTACTTGCAATTTCTTACAAAAACCTTAAAATTTTGTTCTCTTATTGCTTTAATTCGGTATCATTAGTTATTGGTGTTCAATTATATTTAACGCAAAAAATACGTGTGATGTTATGAACTTTTTTTGGCAGAGATATATAGAAGTCTATTTTCTTAATCGACATCGTTCATTTTGCCCAATTTTTACAGTGATTTTTGTAAAAACATGAGTTCGATTCGATTTTAACAGTTTGCTACCAGCATAAATAAAATACGGTTTTTTTCATTCACACCTTGCTGATAAGATCAATCTCTATTCTCTAAGCAAGGTCTTCACTGAATTAAGAACAAAAGGGTCTGACAAGTGACAGCCAATTGTTTAGTTGTTTTTCCTTATTACGACGATTTTTTTTATTGCAGCGTTCCAGTGAATAGACTGATAAAAAATGATGGTGTTACAGATGGCGCCACCATGTGTTGAAAAAATTGTTTCAACGTACGAGTATTTGTGAACATTTGTTTTGCATTGTTATAAGATGTTGCCGCTCTTATTTGTCACGTAAGGTGCGTTTAACAATGGAAAATGGATGTTGGTTGGTTAACTTAACTACTGCGAGAATACCATCGCAAAATAAAAAATATTTTTTCAGTAGTACGACTTGATGCAAGCCTTTTAAAATGGGTAACCTAAAGGTGGTGATAGACATTCACATGTAATGAGCATTTCTGCGAATGTTACATTACTGAAAAAATATATATGATAGCGTTTTAAGGATTTATTCTACCGAGAGTTCTGGCAAGCATTCTAGCAAAATGACAGTAAATTTTCTGCGAACTTTTTAACCGTCTGACATCTTTATGAAAAATATTTTTTTAACGAACGTCGACTAGAAGGTTCGCTTGAAAGATCGTCAAAATGTTCGTAGCGAGGTGCGTCTCTATACTTAACTCTGTTTGTTGATCACTTCGAAAATTTAAAAGCGCCGAATGTTCGATATTCGTTCGATGTTCTGTTACAAGTGATTCTCAAGTCTATTAGCACCTTTAACCCATAATTTGTGGTGTGTTGGTTTTTTATAGGTTGGCAGAAACAAGGGAATCCTGTTCAGGTGGAGATTCATCGAAGACTCTGCCCTGGACTATAAAATGTGGTGCTGTGTTGTTTGTTCAATACAGAAACAAATGAACGGCATTGGAAGAAATATATTGATTAAATAGCCTATAATACACATTTACCCAGCAAAGTATTTAAACGGCTCAGAGGAATTAAGAATGACACCAATAATTAGTTAAAGTTTTCCTCTTTTCAACCTCTGTTAGACATTTTCTTTATTTAACTATGAAGTATCCAACCGTGAAAACATTTGTTTACGACTTTAGGCGATGCGATTTTAACGTGCCTGCTTATTTTTTAGGATTGCTGTCTAGCAGCTCACGTAGGAAATTGTCGTCTGCTTTAACGGACTAATTTTAAGGTGCTCTAGATATAAGTTATCTAGTAAGGGGTTTATAAACTAAAAACTCAGTGACTTCACGCTGAGGGCAACCCCTGTGGGATACAAGTCTTAGCTTAGGGCGCCATTGGGGAGAACAGTGCGGGACAGGCTAAATAAGGACAAGATCATTATTTAAGAGCGGGTTTAAAGCTACAGGCTCAGCATCGCGGGCTGGCACGAGCAAGGCTCGGGGACGACTGCGTCAATTACTTCCTCCGGCATAGTAACTTTAACCCGCGTAATGATCGAAAAAAAAATATCTTTCACTTCCCTTTTCTTCCCTCTTTCTCCCCTTTTCTCACTTTTTTAGGATCCGTTTTATAGTCCGTTTCCAGGATCCCACTATCTCTATAACAATTTTTTTTTTTTTTCAGTAACTGTTACTACAACATGCGTTTCGGTTGAGCGTATAACTTGTGGTCAAACAGTAAGTTTTTTAAAAGCTTTTGAAGAAAGTCTTATATTCTCATACTCACCTTGTCTTGGCAAGAGTGTACAGACTTCTTCACATCTCAATTCTCATTCCCTTTTCGTTCAAACACTCTTTCAACATATATTATTCTGAATTTGAATGAACGTGGTTGAAATATGGACCCTTTCTTCTGTCAATAAATCTTTTGGACTGTTTGTTATTTACAGGTGAACTTTATTTATGGGGGTGATGTGAAAGGTTATTTTTTTTAACATTAACTTGACGTTATAGGTCAAATATTTTATACACTAAAAAATCTATAACAATTTTTTTAATTAGCCTTATTTACAAGGTTTGGGCAAAAACTATTCTATTATTTCCAGTTTTCGTTATTTCGCGCCTCTTCCCACCAATTAACAAGAAACCAGTCAATCCACCTCCACTACTCCATAAAGAACATCGGGAAATTTAAAAATGTAAACGAAACAACACCTACCCAATTCGTTATTTTGTAAAAACAAGATAGAAGAAAACACAAAACCCACATCTAGGAAATGCTCTCCTAATAACATAATTACAAAAAAATATTCGGGGACGAAATAATGTTACTCAAAAAACTTGAAGTGAAGCTGAATCGCAACTTAATACTTACTAAAGTTATAACAAGCAAACACTTGGCTCACCCACTAGAGATGTGCCATTTGCACTTAAAACAAAACTTTTAATTAGATACAAGTGTTCCATCCGGTTTGTTTGCGGTTTCCGCTATCGTCGCCGGCGGCAACTTTCGGTGATATTACGTAGTTTTCATTTAGCTATTATCTTTTACAGCATTTACGGTAAATACACTCAAAGGTGCAAATTTACTGCGTTTTAGAGAAATTATATTATATGTATTTAGTACAAGGATATTCGGCAGATAAAATCAGACTCTATCATCTTCGGTTTTTAGTTTATTTTGTCATACTTTTCGGTTCTGTGTGTCTTTCATCAACTTCAACGTTAGAACTAACATCGCCATTTTGTTTTTCTTTTGAGATTATTATTTTATCAATCGTCGGGTTGGCCCACAGTTTATGCGCCTCGTACTGTATCATCACCGCCAATGTTTTCTAACAGAACTACCAACCCGCTTTACGGTCACCTAGGTGATTGTGATACACTGCTTGTTACAAAGATAGCCTAAGTTGTATCAGAAGAAATCCCCTTTTTACGTATGAAAATGGCTTAGCCTTAGTTTTTATGCTGCCCTTAGCCACCTCTCACTTTATACGCCATTAAAATATGTTTGAAGCAATAACACATGAATCTGTAAAATCAGCGGTCAATCTTAAGACGCAGTCCGACGGCGACAGTGACACCAGTAGGTTATCACTGCTGGTGGTAAAAATAATGGCTACCTCATTTGACTCAGCAATCCTGAAATAGCCAAAATATTTTGGATAAAATTCAGTAATTGCATTAGCAAATATTTTTATCGTTCCCAAGAAACTATTAACGTTAGGCAAGTACCACTTAAAAGTTTTCATTGTCAAACTAGCCGGGAGTTTTTAAAATTCCTGTTGGCTTAACTTTTATTAGAAAATAGTTATAGAACGCTTGCTTTGTATACCTCCTGCTGTATTTCACTCTTAGGTAACATTTTTTTCGTATCTATACTTAATATTATAAAGCTGAAGAGTTTGTTTGTTTGTTTGTTTGAACGCGCTAATCTCAGGGACTACTGGTTGGAATTGAAAAATTCTTTTAGTGTTGGATAGTCCATTTCTTGAGGAAGGCTATAGGCTATATAACATCACGACCAACAGGTGCTGAGCAGCGTGGGTGAAACCGCGTGGAACGGCTAGTTTATAATAAAAAAGAGCTGTGTCAAGCGGTTTTACCCGCTGCTCAGTAGGGTTACCATGACATCTTATAGCAGTTCTTATTCCTGGGTGAGAAAGAGATGGTGCTAGACACCCTGTATAGCTCTGTCTCTTTCTCTCAGTGGAATAAATTCTGCTTTAAGACGTCATGGTAGGGTAGCAGGTCCCCTACCGAAGAGGGCCAACCTTATCATTTAGGGGTATGGAAAATAAATGAAGACTGATTCTTTTCTAATACTTACCAAATATACATTTAAATAGAACTTTCATAAAAATCGGTGAAACTGTTTTGAAGAAGTATGACAACTTAAACTGTTGCACGAGTTTTTTTTAAACGTTGCCCCACACTAGGAATTTCTCCTGCATCGAGTACACAAACAGCCAGACCCGGAACAACTACCTGTAGACTATACACATATTTCTCCTGTGCGGGGATCGAACACGAGACGCGCGGCGCAGCAGTCAATCGCTCAACCATTGCGCCAACCGTGCCGTCAATCCTTACTTAATTAAAAACCGGCCAAGAGCGTGTCGGGCCACGCTCAGTGTAGGGTTCCGTAGTTTCCTGTCCGTCACAATAAATGTAAATGTTCCCACTTATGAGTTAAAAGGTGGAAAGCACGGAAAATAAAAAAAAAATTACGAATATATTTAAGGTGCAACTTACTTTACCACGGTAGGTCATGAAAGCAAGGAAAATCTTAACATCGACTTTTAAAAAAATTACGTCATTACGCAACGCCATCTATCGAACCATTTATGAACTGGTTAATACCTTAACATTTTGATGGTGTTAAAAAAATGAATTTTAGTTTTGTTCTAAATTGCCTTAGCATTTCTTAATAGAAATTTAACAATTCGGTAATACCCGATCCAATGTGATAAGTACCTACAGCGCCATCTCTCGGGGAATTCGGTTACTAATTAATACTTTTGAATTGTGAGGACCGATTTCAATAATTCTTTTTTTTTTTAAAAAGATACGTTCAGGATAATAAAATATGTAAACGAAGTTAAAAAAATGCTTGCATATACGATTATACTACAAACTTAGTCTAGAAATTATTTTGTAAAACTTTTTGTCTTTTTTGTACAAAAACTATTGTGTCAATCAACTTCAAAATAATTTTCATAGAAAGTCCTTATAAAGTTCTACTTTTCAGATTTTTTTCATATTTTCTAAACTTATGGTTCAAAAGTTAGAGGGGGGGGGGACACATTGTTTTTTACTTTTGGAGCGATTATTTCCGAAATTATTGACATTATCAAAAAATTATCTTAGGAAACCCCTATTCATTTTTAAATACCTTTTCAACAATATATCACACGTTAAGGTTGAAATTAAAAAAAAAATCACATCCCACTTTACATATAGGGTGGCTACCCTAATAAAACATTTTTTTCCAATTTTTATTTTACCACTTTGTCGGCGTGATTAATATACATATTGGTACCAAATTTCAGCTTTCTAGTGCTAACGGTCACAGAGATTAAGCGAGGACGGACGGACGGACGGACGGACGGACGGACGGACGGACAGACAGACAGACATGGCGAAACTATAAGGGTTCCTAGTTGACTACGGAACCCTAAAAAAGCGAAAATGAGTTTGTTTGTTTGTTACGTCTTCACGCCTACATTGCTAAACCGATGTTGATGAATTTTGGTACAGAGATAGTTGGGACCCTGGAGACGGACATAGGCTAAATTTTTTTTTAAAGTGATAAATGAGGGAGAAAGAGGGAAAACTTAGCTTTATTAGTACAATAAAACAGGCGCTAGAGCAAAAACTACAAGCAGCAGGTGCCTGCAAATCAGGAAAGAGGAATTTTGTTACCCCGATTTAAACGCGAGCGAAGCCGCGGGCATTAGCTAGTTAATATATAAGATAAGAGGTATTCGCTAGACTGTTGACAAATACCATATTATCCGTGTGCTTTCTTAGAATCAATCTTACATACAATTTATGAATGCCAAAATTTGGATGGATGTTTGTTACTCAATTATGCCGGCTGAAAGGGTATGGCTGAAATTAGCCACAGAGATAGATGATAGTCTAAAATACATTGCAATTTATTTCACAAACATCAAAATTTCCACGCGAACGAAGTCACGGGCAACAGCTATTGGTTAATATATTAAATAAGTTGAGCCCAGTAGATAGGTGGCTTTTTTCTATGTGCTAATACTGACTGTTAGTAACTCTGTGTACCAACAAAAAAATATCGCTCCAGGCTGAAACTGGCTGAAACTGAACTCTGCTGAACTTTTACTTAGAAGTACTATTAAGTTCGCCTCTAACCCTTCTAAACTATTACCTTCGTTACTTTCTGTTAGTAGTAAGGGACCTAATTGGGTCGACACCCACACTTTTAAATCCTTTCAAAATTATACCAAACCAAAATCATTCTTGCCGCCTAAATAATTAAGTCTTGTTCATCTTGCAGAGTTAATTGAGGGGAAATGAAGATTGCGCCTCGACTAACCAATTTATTGTACCTCTAACTTACTGGAGAAGTAATGGTGATGTCTACTTAAATGTTAATCCAATAAGGAAAGGCAATTGTGTTTTCTTAGTTAACAATTCCTGTCAATAAAATTATCTTCCTTCGCGCTTTTAAAATTGTTTTAGATAGAAGTAAAAGGGACGCAGAAATAGCCTTTTAGAAACATTAAATTTGAAATAGACTTTTTGGTCCCTTATAAATGTAATTAATTTCGTTCCTCAGGTGATAGGAGCTTATGTAAATGGCAGTCGTGCTTGCCAAAGTTGTTCTGTGGATGTGTGACCACCACAGATATAGATAGTCATAGATAACGCAAGAGCAACTACTTCGCGTGCCCAGCTTACGAACAAAAATCGTAAGCTGGTACTTTCGCACTCAGCCTGCATCGGTGTGCCACTAGTCGGACGTCAGTTATCAAGTTTAAAATGGTTAATTGCGTGTAATAAATTGTAAAATCTGTTGTCAATCTCTAAATAGACGTCACATCACTAAAATGTGCATGAGACGTCATCGTAGGTAGAAAAAAATAGCACGCTTGGTTTTTATACAGATTGTGATACTTGCATTGTCTATGTCAATCTATATATATTGTGACCATCCATTACATAACTAGTTACCTTCTAGTCTCAAAGAGCACGTAAAGCCATTGGTTCTATCTGTTATTTGTAGACAGTGGCCCTAAAGTCTGACAACCAGTCTTATCAAGGGGTATCGTGTGACCAAGTTCTGATAAGGTTGGGGAGATCAGCAGTTGTTAAAATACGGGTAATCGGCTGCATCCGGTTTGACTGGAAGCCGACCCACATGAGTAGAATACGGAATGTCGACGAACAAAATATCGATAAATGCTAATAAGATTCTACAAAATAGCGATGCACGTAACGGCGAAACACCGTCTCTGCGAAGCCACTACACTTCGATGCACGTTACCGCGATAGATCTTCACTGTGATACTACTTGACTTCGATGCACGTTACCGCGAAAGATTTTCACTGCGATAAGTACCACTTAATTTCGAGGCACGTTACCACGATAAACTACGGAGCAACTTGGCTTTGATAATCTATTGCGAAACATCGCATAGTGAGAAACTTTTACCCTTTTATATCCCTGCTCGTTTTTCGTTAAGCTTGTCATAGTAGCTATCTACATTTATTTTATTTATTTATTATATCATCACCTATCAGAACGAAAATATGTTTTGGATGAGCCTACAAAATATATAAAACAAACGCATAGTGAACAAAATACACACTTCACATACCTTCCTCGACCTGGGTGCTGCTCTGTAGGATCCCCCGTGTTGGTGTAACGCTAATGAAGATGGCAAACGCTTCTATTGACACCAAAATACCGAGATACTTCATTTCATCTGCATTCAAATGAGGTCACACCATGACGTAAAAAATGTCTCAAAATCCAAATGTATCCAAAACTTTTTTCAAATTATTGATTAATTCATAACATTGATACAGAATACAAAATTTTACTGAGCAAAGAAAACTTTATAAAATTCGAACAAATGCATTTGTTTTTTAATTTGTGAAAAAAAAACAAATGATACTCGATTTTTTATACAACCAGCCAGTATGTCTTCTGGATCAAAAAGTTTACTTAGGTATAACCTACTTGGTAAGAAATGATATTACAATTGAATAATAACTTGAAATAGTACCTACGTATTGCTTATACGTTTTTTGATGTGTGTTCACTATGCGTTTTGGTTTATACACACATCAACACGGTCTAGGGATATTTCATACTCAATTAAATAACTCGAAAAGTACTGGCCGCATTGGAATCTGTTAAACACCGATTTGTTTGTAATTTATCTCGGACTAATTCCATTTTTTTTTTAATTCCTTTGTTTCGGTGGCATAAAAATGTGTTGATGTGTAGGAAAGGGAATTTTCATTTGCGCGAAATTTAGAAAACTATACGAATTACGATCAGTTACAGTTTATTTGTCATTTTTAAAGAAATATAAAGTTAAATTTGAGGTATTGCAGCCATGCAACGCCGATATTTGACAAGGGCGGAAATGTTAGGAGCTGTGGGAATGCCGGAAGCTGGGTCTGTTCAGCGTAATGTTGCTGAGGCCATAGGGACTCACCAAAATGTAATTTCAAGATTGTGGACACGCTATTTTGCCACAGGTAAAGTAGCGGAGAGGCACAGCACTGCACTACCCCCAGACAAGACCGATTTTTGCAAATTACTGCACGAGCTCAACCAAATGCAACGGCGACTAAATTGGTCCAAAGGCTGCGATTGGAACACCAAGTGCTTGTGAGTGACCAAACTGTGAGAAGGCGACTGCATGAAAGCAATCTACGCTTTCGTCGACCACTGCGGGTCCCACCTTTACGGAGAGGCAATCGTGGACGACGATTAGAATGGGTTCGGAACCACGTGGACTGGGGCCGTGAGCAATGGTCCAATGTGCTGTTCACGGATGAATCCAGGTTCGGCTTCCAACCAGATTCACGAAGGACGCGTGTTTGGCGAATTCCTGGATGATGGAGCCGTCTCCAGAACCCTCAGAAAGTTCACTCATACGAAGGGGGAACAATTATGGTTTGGGCAGGAATTGGCCTTGGAGGACGGACGGATCTCGTTTGGATCCGGGGCAATATGACGGCAGAACGATACGTCCAACAGGTGCTAGGGCCCGTAATCTTGCCCCACAGAACACAAATGGGGCAAGATTTCCTGCTCATGCACGACAATGCCCGGGCACACACGGCGAGAACGGTTGCATCTTGGTTACACACACACAATGTTAGGGCCTTAGACTGGCCTGCTCAATCGCCAGATCTAAATCCCATTGAGCATGCGTAGGATATGCTGCAAAGAAGAGCTCTGAAGGAAGTTCTTGAAAATCTGGCTACAGAAGATCAACTTTTTGAGCACTTCAGAAGGACATGAGACAATATTCCGCAGCAAGACATTGACAACCTTGTTCTGAGCTTGCCGAATGGTTGCCGATGTGTTATGGGCATCATGGCTGCTTTCTCAGACGACTAACTTCAAGTTTATAAACACAAATTAAATAGTTTTTCTATTTTTACAGTTTTTACTCACTAATTAAAAGTTAATTCATATACGGTTTCTGCCTATGTTTAATTTTTTTTCATAAAATCCTGAAATTTTATTCTAAGTACCTTAACCATTATTAATAAATGGTAGAATATTAAATAACGCATCTTTTAAATATGTCGTATAAAAAATTAACACATTGACAGTAATTCGCTTTTTTAAAAATATCCCGTGTTGATGTGTGTATATTTTTAAGGCCCATTCAAAACATATTTTCGTTCTGATAGGTGATAATGTAAAAAATAAATGTAGATAGCTAATATGACAAGTTTAACGAAAGACGAGCAGGGATGTAGAATTTTTGATGATGGGTGTTGGGATGGGATGGGATGTTGCTTTTTTTCCTTTGTATGCTTAATAATAGAAATTATCTAACATGTCATCAGTAAAATATAATTGCCATATATCGAATGGTGTTGTATTTATGTTCAAAACATCTCTGAAGTTCCTTCTCAATCCTGGTGGTTGGCAAACGATATTGTGTCGCAAAGTCCTTGATCACGAAAGTGGAGGTTGACACGACCAACGGAACCGATTTTTTCCGAAATAGTTCCGGTACCTTGCCAATGGAATATCCTCATCGGAAGATGCATCATCATCAATTGGCAGATTATCTTCTTTTTACTCGTCGACATCAATATCAGAGTCTTATTGCCACTCACCGTCAATGACGTGGTCTACTGATAACGTCACTGAAATCTTCATTTGGTATTTACGGCACGTCCCTTTGACCCTCGGAATCTGAGTCACACTCTTCTAACCATCTACTAATGCTTTTATCACGTTGAGACATGATAAACCTAAAAAACAACAAGAAAATGTTCACACTAAAAGTAATGTAACAACTTAGCTTCGGTCACCATGACCGACTACGACATTATATTTACCTGAATCTTTTCACTGCGCTCACGCGTTGCTTGATCGAGCGCGGAGCGCAAACTGAAGAGGGAGGGGAAAATGTACACAGACTCACAGGCGTAAGGCACGCGTAATAACGAAAATATTTGAAAAAATATATTGCATGCAGCCACTGTGATCGATGCTAGGTGAATAAGGGTTAAAACTAGTTTCTGCGTCAAAATTAGGACAAGCCGTAGGGCATGTCCTAATTTTTGCTAGCTTCAATATTTTTGCATCAAAAATTGGGCCGCAGGGCATGTCCTACTTTTTGACGCCAAAACATCGAAGCTTGATGGATGATGGAGCGAAATTCTTTATAATCAAATTATTTTTGCAGCTCTAAAAAACCGACAGCTTTGATAAGTTTTTAAAGTAAATTGAAAACCATCAGTAAGCTTAACCCAGCCTTTTCCAATACCAATTCTTTCAACAACGTAATTTTAATCAACATATTCCAAACGTGTTCGTATAGTGCAATAAAACTATTCTTTCCATTCAATAATGATCGAATCGGTGAACAATAGCCCGCGAACAGTCTGCAAATGGTAATTGAAGAGCAGAATCAACCCGTTTTAGTGCTGATCAGGCATTTTTCCCGCTCTAGTGCACTTTGTAGCCACTTCCCCACTTGGTTAATTCACTTTATCATCTTTAATATGCGAAAAAATTTAACCATCCCCTTATATAATTATCTTTACGTAGATTACAAAGGAGCAGGAATTTTGCATAATTGTGCTTACCTACACATTATTTCTTTGGCATTTTGACCTGAAAAAATGTTTGTGTCATTTTTTTCTTTTTTGATGTCTACTTATTTTTCTTAATAAGGTTTCTTTTTCTTAAGTAATGAAGGCAATTACAGTCTGCAGGATACAGTCGTAAATTGTATTTTTTGATAAAAGTTTTAACATGTTTTCATTTCTGCAAGACTTCGGCTCACGACGAAAGGTTCATGATCTCTAATAAAAGTACTTTTGCATATTAAATCACGAACATGCAATATAAACTTAACGTTTGAACGTTCAGTATCATTCGTAACTATGTTTTTTTTTATTTTTTTCGATTTATTCAGATCTTTAGTTTTGAATCCATCACTCACTCTCAGGCTTACATCAGAGATCAGAAATACTGCTTATATTAAAGACTTTAATAGTTCAAGTGCTGTTTAAAACCATAACGATAGTTTGATTGAGTGGCTCGTCTCAACACTTCTCATTTATCGAGGCTAATGCATTTTTGCGCATCGATCAAACTGCTGTTCATATGCAGGATTTGGAAGCCATACTGCGCTGACGTTTACAGAAAAGAAAATAGTTTATGAACATTTTGTTTGAATTTTTTTTTTATTGTTTTACAGCTTTGATTTTATTACTCAGCACAATCCTTTACACAACTAAATTAAAATACCTGAAAGAAATAAACCTAATTAAAAAAAATGCGTTTCGACTTTTTGTCTTCGACCTCACCGCTGTCAATTGGTAATGTCTAAAAGAGACTGGCCGCGTTGCCACGTTCAGCACAGCCTCTGGCCAAAATAAAAGCCTACCACGGTCACGGTAAGTGTCAAATAAACGTTTTAAATCCTTAAAAAGGCTGTTAGCACAAGGACCATTAAGGCTACTTACTATATTCCACGCGAGGTTCTGTGCAGCCGCAGCAGCGCCAGCATAGCACGGAAAACAAGGAAGACGGGATGGATTTTTAAATAATAGATAAGGATAGATATTATCAAAACCTCCGGTTTTCTGGGTACATTTGAATGTGTCTTTTTTATGAACAATGAGCTATTTGCAATTTTATTTTTATGTTTTGTATTTGTGAACTGAACGTTCTGTTTTATATTTTTATTTTATAATTATCTGCATAGCAGAGCGTTGAAAAAATATGATTATTTAGGCATTTAATAAGGTAAGTTTATTTATTTGACCTCGCTAAAAATAAACAACAAAACTTTATAATACCGTTGTTCTAACTAGATATTTTAAGTATTCATGTAACATAAGTAGGTACTTCACATTATGAATACAAATTATGAAACATTTGAAAAGGGACAAAGAAAATATAACATTTTGACGTAGGTACCAGTTGGCCCACGCAGTATTGTATGGTTTATAAAAGGTAGGGCTAAGTGATGATCTAGTAACCTTTTGTGGATCATGTTTAAAGGTTTGTTAGTAGACGTCACGGTTTTGTCTAGTGGATAATTTTGCATTTTTCTGTTTTTAGAGGTGTTATTGGTTCAAAATACAAGGCGCTACTGCTAAACTACAATAACTTGATTGGTAGTTAAAATAAAGCCATATGTTTAACTCTGTGTTCCCTTTGTGTTGTGAAAAAATAAGTCAATGAGTTTACGCAATCAAAACATATGGCTGTTTATGTAGCAAGTTTGTACGGAACTCTCAGTGCAAAATCAAATCAAAAGTCATTTATTCAAATTAGGCTGATAATCAGCACTTTTTGAACGTCAGATTACAAGAGACAGTCCCACAAAAACGCCCTGCCCTTCGCCACTTCCTAGTGTTTTTGCTGGGAAGAAGAAGTGGCGGAACAAACTCCCCAGCAAAGAGTGCGCGAGTCTGACTCACTCTTGGCCGGTTTTTTTTATATCTCTATCTATCTATGTTTGTAGTTTGTTAATAATGTACATAACATTCATGAAATATTTTATTTTTGAAAATAAGGGTGATTAAATATCGTTCTAGAATTAGTTTACCAACTAAAATAAAGCTATATTATGAATCTTTCGATGATAAATGGGATAACTTGACCGTGTTATGTGTATTACAAAGTAGATATACCTAAGGTATATACTCTATAGTTTTTTTTTTTAAATTCAAGCTGGGTTAATTTATTCAATTTTCTACCGATTTATACATTTATACCCTTATAATACTTTTATTAACATTTTTTTTAATTTCTTGAACATGTGCAGAAAAACATTTAAAAATAAGTTTCCTCCGCAGGGTCCAAGCTACCAATTTTATTTTTTAAGTCTTGGGTGAAACGAGATTTATGTGATTTAGATTACACACGTTCATAACGAAGTTTCTGCGGTCTCTTTCCTAAGAATCTTTCGTTAATAAATGAGTAAATAAAAAAATGTTTGCGTTTAGAAACTCATATAAATGAGATTTGTTTATTTATTAATATAATATCAAAGAACTTTATTTAAACCCTATATTTGAACATTTAACAAAAAGCAAAATGTGCATTGTGATGCATCTTTTAGCAATATTAAAATATGATAATTCGCCGAGTAATTAACATTTTTCCGGAACAGATTTACGCGAAAATGGTAGAATGCGCGTTTTAATTAATTTAAATGGACGGCTAATCAATCTTGTTGACACAGTGTTCCTGCGACCCTTTAAATTGTTATTTTTTTTCATCGATTCCATTGTTATGTTTTGGTTTTTGAACTTGATCCGGTATATACAGTCAGCAAAATATATGGTAACCAGGCTTATCAAATATAGTTGAGTTTTTTTTGGAAACCGATGGATTTCTTCTATTCAATTTTTATGGAATTGTTTTTCCACCAAAAGAATTTAACCTTATTCGAAAGCATTATAATTTTTAAGAAAATGACGACTTTATTCATCTGTTTTTCTGACTGTAAATATGTCGTATGTTTTTTTTCCGGATGATAGATCATCGAATGACTTCTCCAGCTCTGGCGAGTGGACGGGAGTGTCAGACTTATACTGGCTATAACCCATCCATGTTCCTTCTTTTGCCTTTCGAATAACCCGCAGCCCCGGCAGGTTTTTGTTATCCCTTTGAGCGCCATTGTCACATATGTGTCGAGGAAGTATGTATTCTGGACACCAACGACATAAATATGTGTCAAAAGAGTACGTAAAATGAGTTTTTTTCGGCGCGGCACTTTCTTGCGTTTATGCTCTGGCGTTGAAAACGTTAAGAATGCTACTTTTAGTAATTTCTATTATATTTTTAGTACCCACATTGATTTATCAAAATGCAACAATATGCTTTGAGGTCTCACTTGACAGTCGTATTGCTGTATACTCGTAAATCGTCATACCTATGCTAATGAGACCTGAAGTAGAGCACAGGTGTTATGCTAATGGAGCGTGGAACGAAAGCTTAGCCGCAGACATAGGAATTATGAGGATTATTATTCTAAGCTCGTTTTAGATAAATTGCTTTTGTCCTCATATTGGGAGTAAACATGATTTTGTTGGAATCCTAACTAATAATATAAAAGCGAAAGTGAGTTTGTTTGTTACGTCTTCATGCCTAATTGGCTAAACTGATTTTGATGAATGTTGGTATAGAGATAGTTAGGACCCTGGAAAAAAGTGAGAAATGAGGGAGAAAGAGAAAAGAAAAGAGAAAATTTAGATTTGCTATTACAATAAATAAGGCGCAAGGGCAAAAACTACAGGTAGCAGGTACCTGCAAATTAGGAAAAGGGAAATGTGTTACCCCGAAATTAACGCGAGGGAAGCCGCTGGCAAAAGTTAGTTTTACTTGGTGTTTTTTTTTTGTTGTGTCACACTACTGGACAAAGGCTAGTAGCCCCAGTTCATTTCAGAAACGATTCAACGATTTCGAACGATTTCAATAAATAGTATCGGTGTAATATTCTAGCACAGCACACGTTGCATTTAATAAAAATAATTATATATTTTCCATCAAACAAACATTTTTTTCGATAAGCTTTAAATAATAACTGAGCTGAAAACTTAAAAATAATATTTTTTAACCAAATGTTCAGAAAAACTTCCGATTTGTGTACGATAAAATACAAAAATCGTGTGGGCTTGCCTCATAATTAATTCATGATATAACTATGTGAACCAAAGGGCAGAAAGTAATGTACCGAGGAAAGGAAATTCTGAAAGGGTGATATTTGAATTTGATTCGAACCTGGCGCCTTTGAGGTGTCCCAAGGACGGTTGGGGTCTTACACATAAATAAAATGAAAGACTTGAGTATTTATTCGGGGTAGAAATAGTGAAAAATCAGAAACTACAGTCTCTCATCTTTCATCTACGGGTTCCCATGCAATGTCCTGTTCATTATTTCTTCGTTGTAAAGTCTTAAGAATTGTTTACTATTCTTAAAGTCTGTTAATTAAAAGGCTTAATAATAATAACTCATTTATTTCAGACATACAGTCCATAATGATAACAAAACAACAAATTACACGTTAAACTAAATCAAAAAGAAGTAAAATAATTAAAAAACACATACAATTTTAAAAACAGTAATTACATTAAAATTGCCAATTAAAAAGGTAAAAATCACGATCATTTTATCTTGTATACCTATACCTATTTATATTGACATGTTTAAACTGGCGTGAATAGTCACGTGACTTCTTAATTATTAAAACAAACGATGCGCGCAGTCAAGTCCCACGCGTTACGCTGGTCTTTCATCCTGAAGAGTCCTTAAGGGCTTGTGTACCCAAAGCTGCGAATCGGTGCGATGCAATTTCGCAACGCAGAAAACTGCGACACGAATTGCTGCGATGTGGCAAGGCGTCTTATTCCTAAAATTTCGGTGACCATTCCTTCGACGACCGCCAACCGTACTGAACGTAATTTGTAAACTAGGCTGTGACATACATTGCAAAAAAGCAGTGCACTCTTCTGTTATTGCTAAGAAGATATAAATATTTTTTTTGGGTTCATCCATTATATTACTATTATGAATGCAGATAAGAAATTTTTTCGTCGAAAACTGCTTTATTTTAGTATGTGCATATTTTCTCTTGCCTACACGTTTCTCGTGTGTCAGAGTGGACTACGATGCAACGTCACATTGCAGTTTTCTGTACAAGACCTTATTCAAAACTTAAACCCATTACGTTAAATTGTTACTGAACATATTTTTTTCAAGTTTTGTTTGTGTTACCAAATAAATCACATCAACAAAGTACAATTTTCTTTCGGAAAACTTGGCAAGTGATGAAAATATCATTGGCCCATAAATATGTGATATCGCGATCGTGCGACAGCAAACGATAGTTTTCAGCGATGGCTTTATCACTTTACACTTTATTGCTCTCTAAAAATAACTTCTAAGTTGATAAAGTAACGGATACTTCGCTGTTTGGAGGTTTTAATTACTTTTTAGGACAATAGCTTAGAAATATCGATATTTTGATCTAATCCCTTTTCACCTGTTCAATGGAAGGTCTAAAAGCTGTTTTTTTAAATGAATAACTAACTTTTAGGGTTAGACAGAATACTTATGGCATAAGCATTGAAAATTTAAGGAGGTGGCCGGGTGTTTTCAGGATAGAACCTCAAGCTAACCCAGCCACCGCGAGACAACTCCCGGCCACCGTAGATGCGGGCCTACTTATGGACGATGAACAATGAGAAGCTCACCGTCCGGCCGTCTGTTGACGACAGGCCATGTCGACGGCGCGTTAGTGTTGAGATGACAGCAGTGCAAAGGGGCCCGCCAAGGCTACCGCCTGCTCTGGTTGCGGGTTGTTTGAAAGAGATACCGCGGCCCCTTTCTCCCGGAACATAAAGGGCAAAAAAAGGAACATGGGTGGGTTTTAGTCAGTACAAGTCTGAGACTTCCCCCGCTGCGCTTAGAGTGGTGGAATTTATTTGCATCCGCAAAAAAGAAGAATGGACGCATTTCGAAGTCTACAACAAATCTGACACAGGACTAACATACTACCGTACCTCATAAGTGTTTTTGGTTGCTTATTTTGAATTGAAAACTGTTTTACTGTTGACTAGCTGTACCTTACGGTTGGGATATCATACAAAGAAGCCTTCCTTTTGAATCACTCTATCTATGGCTGAAAGCTGCATTAAATCCATGGAGCAGTTTAAAAGATCTAAGCGAACAGATAGTGAAAGTGACTTCCATTTATATTATGTAAAGATGAACTCTCGCTTTGTTAAGGGCCTCTTGTCTGTTAAGACATTTTAAATCTATTTGTATATTGTCACAACATCCTATTGGCATCGTCGGCGTCTACCCATGAGGAAACTTCTTAGACATACTAGGCTTCTCCAAACAACATAATTTACAAAACCTCAACTGTGACGTCACCAAAACATTACCCAACTATCCAAGTCCAATCATAAACGAACAAAGTGATCAAACAGCTATCAAAACTTAGGTCATCTCTAACATCTAAGGCCTTAAACTGAAATCTGTTACCGAGAACCGATTATCCCTTCGACCTTAACAAACTTATCACTTACAAGTGCTCTACGGATGCTTTTGTAGTGGTAAATAGGCTCTTACTCGTGGGCCATAAAAGTATTGCTAACGGCGATTTTTCACGGCTTAAAAAAATGCACAGGCCTTTGCTCAGGAGCGTAAAACTTGCGACTTACACGGCCATCTTTTTTGAATGTGGAGACTTAGAGGCTTTATTTTTACAACACAAAGTGAACAAAGAGTTAAGTATATAGTTTTAATTTTAACTCCACACCATAAGTTACGGTGGTAAGGAGGGCTTTGAGGTACGAAATACTAAAAAGGAGCAGCCTGGGCTCTGGATTTGTCCCATTTTACTGGAGTAGGCTCTATCTAACCTGTCACATGGAATATGAACATTTATTTACGATGTAAGTGTAGACCGTTGTCTTAACCTTTGGGGAATTTAAGAGTACCTAATGTATCGTTGCGTTGATGATGCTTGCGCATTGTTCCGATATAAATCCAAAGTATAATATCACTGTTAATTATTCATAACATTTAGCGGAGACCTTTACTTTTGGAAACAGTAGGACGGTGCGCAAACGCTGAAGCGTGGAGTGAAAACGCTGCAAGCGTATATTTCATAGCCATCGGGTAAGGCCGTGTTTACACTATCAAAGTGAATAAGAGCGTAGGACGTTGACGGATGGTGTTTGTACACACACCGAGGGCCCCTGTGGTTCTACGTAAACAACAGGTTTATTTATTTGCAAAGTTTTCTGAGTATTATCCTCGTGGCGGAAGTTTTGGGACTTGGTTTTTTCGAGGACTGTCTGTGTTGGGCTTATTATCTACTTAAGTTAAGGATCAGGCTTGTTGGCTGTGAATTGTGGCTACCCTTCAGTCTCCGAAACATTTTGAATGTCTCAATGTTGGGTTTTTAGGGCTATATTGTCATAATAATAATACGCTGGCTAAGGAAGCGGAGGGAAGCTTGTGGTGATTTTTGCTGAGGATAAGGCCTTGAGGTTTCATAACAGTTAATCTTTCGACTGTAATAACAATAATAATTCAAATTTTATAACACGTTTTTTTACTTTCCCCTGTAAGTTACTATATAAACAAATCTTACAAGTTAAATATGACCCACTTCACAAATTCAGATTGAACCAAACTTTTGCACAAGTATTAATTTTTATTTTATTTTTTGCACACAAAAAGCAAACACTTACGTTACACGAAGTTACTACTAGTAACTAGCACTAACAAAATAACATTTGGCTAAAATGTAACCCAGAATGCTGCCACCAGGTAAACATCAAAGTTTATGTTCAAGCTAAGAACAGTAAGAAGTAGTAGGTGCAGCGAATACTTAATTACTATTAGGTGGTATAAAACTGTATATTATATAATATTTGTTTTATTGTTTAGTTTGGGTAATAATACATAGTTTACGAAGTCACAACATTCAAGTCTTTTAATTATTGTACAAAATAAAACACATCCACATACATTTCTGTCAATCAAATTGACAATGACTATGACTTTTTTTTTAAACTTTGCCCTACACTAGTATTTTTTCCTGTATCGTGGGGGCGTTTACAAACTTTTAAACTCACATAAATATACAGCCAAACCCGAAACAACTACTTGTAGGTCATACAAATATTTGTTCCGTGCGGGGATCGAACCCGCTACACGCAGCAGCGCAGTAGTCGATCGCTCAGCCACTGCGCCAACCGTGTCGTTAATGGTTACTAATTTAAACATGTTAATATCCTTACTCAAGCTTTTTTTAATAAACCATAATAGATAGCAAACTGATCGCATCTGAAACACTCTGCATTGCAAACTTAAGTGTGGCTGGCCACATGGCATGAGTACATCTGGAGGTGGCTATGGAGGTAGACTGGCGACGAACACGAGAGGTAGCGATCTAATTGATCTTTTGCGGGGCGAGACATGGCCAAAAAACGTATAGATTGGTTAGGAATTGTTAGGGTAAAGCCTTTGCCCTGCAGTAGTAAACTTAACAAAATAATAATATTTATTACAATCGTCATAAAAGATTTAAAATAAGAAAAAAAATGGCATTCAAATCTAGACATTTGGTTTTCGTACCTATTTATCAAAGCTTGAAGGAAATCCTAATTTTATTCCGAACCTACATTCGTTTTATGATGGCACTGAACCATCACAATTTCATATGTTTCTACACCTCCACATTTATTTTTTAGCAGCATCTAACAATAACGTGAAAATGTTTACATCAGCAACAGTAATAAATCGCTGCAAATGGTTTTACATCCGTTTTATCACTAAACGCGAGTGTTGTGATTTTTAGTGCTAACCTTTATGGGCTGGGAGTCTGAAACTATTTGGCTGGTAAGCAATAAAGCTTAGCTTTTTGTGGCTATGTAGTAACAATACTTTAAAATATATGCACAGATATAGATACTTTTTTGAAATATTTTGTCTTAAAATTGTTAATTTACAGGTACAATTTACCACCTTTTTACGGATGGGAAATAAATAACTTCCCTCGCTCTGGGCGGTACGGGGGGGGGGGACTATTGCCCGCGCTGGCAGGAAAATTTACCACCTTCCCGTAATATGGAACTGAAACGTCATCAACATCTGCTTAACCTTTTCCCAACTACGTTGTGGTTGACGTCTCTATAATCTCAAAAAGCTTACCTACCTTCAAAACCTATTTAGTATTGTGTAATACAATACCACTTGGCGAGACTGTCTATTAGACTTCCACCTCTGACTTCTGGTAAAGTCTGTCAAAGATCTAGAAATGATAGCCGGGACCAACGGCTTAACGTACTTTCTAAGGGACCCCCCACACTAGCGTCTTTCGAGCGTCGTCGTCGTGCCAGCGTGGTGTTTGTGTTTGTGTCTGTGTTGGCGTTTATGCACACTGCCAGGTGGACGTTGCGCGGACGCTGGCACGACGACGACGCTCGAAAGACGCTAGTGTGGGGGGTCCCTAAGGCCGCTATCCCACTGGCGTTTTACGAGTGTCGGCGTCTCTCAAATGTCTGCGCAGCGTCAACGTTGCGCAGAAGCGACGTTGGCGTCGCGTCGTCACGTGACAAGCATTAACGTCCGCTGCACGCGACGGTAACGTCACGTCTGCGACACGTTAACGTCGCGTTTGTTGGTGTTAGGTGGGGTCACCCATCCGCGGAAGAAATTAAGTGTCATGTGGGTGTGTGGGCTACCAAACTAAATGCGGAAAAAGCCGCTGGTATAAGCATAACATGCTATATATGCATAATAGCTTGTCGATATTATGAAATATTTTCGGTATGGAATATTTTTCTAAATTATACCATACCGCAAAGTGGTAATTATGACCTAACTTCGTGTTTTCTAACTAACATTATTATAACACTATTGTAACACTTCTGCATATTTAGAGGAACATTTGTTGGAAAACTTTCATTAATTTATCTAGTTGAATGTAGTAGTTCGGCGCTGTTTGGTTTTGATTTTAATTGTGTAGTATGTTTGCTTGTCTGAAGTTTAAAACAATTTATTAGCGTAGTACTTTGAGTTATTACTAATAACTGTTGCTGAATTACCTGTCATCGAACTTTAGAAACCATTTTTTAGGTTCCGTATCTTAAAACGAAAAATGGGAATATAATAAGATCACTGACCATAATAGGATCACTTCGTTATCCGTTTGTCTGTCCGTCTATCCAGATTTTTTTTCTCGAAACCGCGTGGCGATATCAAGTGGAAATTAATACCGTTTACTTTATGTCTGTGGTTCCTTGGAGCTGTACAAAATCTACGCAATAAAAAGAAATTGCCGTTTGTGTCGTAAGTTTGTACGGAACTCTCGATACGCGAGTCCGACTCGCACTTGTCCGGTTTTTTATGTTTTTATGTAGGTAGATTTACAGTTACATTCTATCCGTTTTTATCTCAAAAACAATTCTTGTTCATAAACTTTCCTAGACGATGTCGCTGTCAAATTGAGTTGTCGTAGAAACTGGCCTAACTTTTATCTTCGTCGCGACAAATAATTTTCAAAGTCGACGAAGTTTGGATGAAAGTATTAGTGGCTGAAGTGATTAGTGAATTGGATGTTGATAGGGCTTAATGATACTCAGATATTAATTCGACGGGTGCAAAGTAAAAAGAGTCATCTACAAAACAGCTACTTTTCAGGAGAGCGCATAATAGAAAAAAATGCTCCCATTTTGTCAATTTTAAACCAAATTTATTGAAATTTTCATTATTGCTTCGTTATTTAATAATATATCCACATGTATATTTCATTTCTTCTAATTATGTTTAATTTACGAGATATTGTAGTTGTCTGCATCTACATTGCGCTTAAAAATATGACAACTGTGTTAACTACCACTTGGTCGTTTCTACGCGGGAATTCAAAAATTTAGATTTAGTTAAGTGTGGTTCGTACATTTTAGTAAATAATGAAAAGTGTAACACTTTCTATTATTAAAATTAGTTAATGACCATTTTACATCTTAAATACACTAAGTTCAGAACATAACTGCGCAGATGTCTTTTTCTACGTCGTCGATTCAGTGCAAGGTACACGATTTAGAAGGAGGTTAAATGAAATATCTACTTAGGAATCATTCATTTATTAACGTAAAAAACTTAACTTCTCATACATTTTTGGAAATAAAAATAAAATCTATAAAAATCTTACTGATAATTAAGAGGTAAGTAATTGCAGGATCTTTTTTTTTTTTCGGGTAGGAAATCATCCATTGACTTCCCCCGCTCTGGATAGGGGGGGCGTGTCAGACTTGTACGGACTAAAACCCACCCATGTTCCTTTTATTGCCCTTTACGTTCTGAGGCCGCGGTATCTCTTTTGAACAACCCGCAACCCCGGCAGGCGGAGGCTCTGGCAAGCCCCTCTGCTTTGCTGACTCTCTTTGAAGCGCGCGTGAAACACGAACGCGCCGTCGAGACGGCCTGTCGTCAATAGACTGACGGACAGGTGAGCTACCCATTGCTCAGCCGTCCACAGGCCCGCATCTACGGTGGCCGGGAGTCGTCTCGCGGCGCCCGGCGCCCTGGACGTCTCCCGCGGCGGCTGGGTTGGCCTGATGTTCTCTCCCTCAAACGCCCGGCCTCCTCCTTTGCTAGCATTACTGCTTCGCAGAAGGAAGTGACCGCTTCCCATTCCCTCTCGCTCCGGACCATAGCCTGAACCAGGGCCGGACGCGAGAGATCGCCGCCGTCGCGCCGATCGCCTCAACAGTTGGGGACGGCGGTGCTCCGCTCAAGCTGGGCAGATCGCCACTGTGTGCTCCACCGTGTCCTCCGGGCGATCGTCACAATGGTGACACCCTTGCGTTTCCTCCATGAGGACGCAATGACGCCTCTCCAGCCACTCCTCAAAGAGGGGACTTACCGCCACTATTGTGGCGTGCCCTAATTGCAGGATCTTTGGTTGAGAATTCAAGAGATAAACTTCGTTTGAAAAAAAAATGATGGCCTGCCTGAGTTTATTTTATTTTATTTATTTATTTATTTATTTAAATCGAACACAAAGATTCATATTTTTGTTAGTAGCACTTACAAATCTATGTTAATAATATATAAAATCAAGAAAATTAAAAGTAAAATTATCAAAATTAAATTTAAAATCAAATTAAAAAAAAAAAAAAATACATTAAAAATTAAATCATTAAAATTAAAGACAAAATTAAATTACAATCACAATAAAATGTCTAGAGGAAATATAAAAACATGACATTAAATAAAGTTATCAAAATTACATTATAATCAAAAATCAAAATTAAAACATTAAAATTAAATCTGAACATTAAAATTGAATACAAAATTACATTACAATACAATCACAATTAATTTAAATATCTATAACTATAACCTTGCCCGCATCCAGCTGCACCAGACTTGCAGCTGTGCATTCGAGTCCAGTGCCACAGGAACGGGCAGTCCGGCCTTTCCGATATCACCTTTAAAATACTGTTGGTACTCCCCCGAATCCTTTGCATCAGGGATGCTGTTCTCTTCCGCATAATAGCCTGGAAGCTATCTACACTTGCGTCAGCAAACATGGCAGATGCACTACAGAACCGTGGGAGCCCCAACAGCACCCTAAAGGCGTTATTATATTGAACGCGAAGAACGTTGAAAGCCCTCTGCGTATGTCTAACCCATAGGCTGCAAGAGTAAAAAGACTGGCAAAACGCCTTAAACAGAGTTAGTTTTACTTCCCTAGTGCAACGTGCAAACCTACGAGCCAGCATATTACATCGGATCGCCAACGCCCTTCGTTCCCGTTCAATATCACCATCATCATTCAGGTCCTCAGTAACAATGTGACCAAGGTACCTAAAATGCGACACCCTGTTTAGTGGTACACCATACAGAAAAACCGGAGGAACTGTTTTAGGCTTTCTAGTACCAACCCTAAACACAACAAGCTCACTCTTTCGTACATTGTACAACAAACCATGTGAGGCGGCGTATCTTTCACATATCTCCAGCAATCGTCTGAGTCCATCAATTGAGGGACTCAGCAGCACCATATCATCTGCATAACTGATACTATTAACTATCTTACCATCAATAGAGCATCCGATACCAGTACTGCTGAGCTCCTCGATCAAATTATTGATGTACAGATTGAAGAGCGACGGGGAAGTCAGACCTCCCTGCCTCACCCCACACTCCAGCCCATACGCCCCAGACAAAGCACCCGACCATCTGACCTGGTTGATTTGGTGGCCATACCAGTAGCTTAAGAGCTCAATGAGCTCATTAGGAAAACCTTGCTCACGCAATTTTGACCATAGGATATTATAATCAACCAGGTCAAACGCCTTGGAGAGGTCGAGGAAAGCTGCATAGACCGGTGTGTTCCTATCAGTGTAGTACCTGACAGTGTGCTTGAGCGCCAGAATAGCAGTCTCCGTGGACAGCCCAGCTCTAAAACCGAATTGAGCGTCATGTAGATTGAGCTGCCCAGTTACTCTCCGCTCAAGCACACCGTCAAGCACCTTTGCTGATACAGTAGCCAACGATATCGGCCTGTAATTGTCTTTGTCTGAGACATCGCCGGTCTTGTTCTTGACTATTGGTACAACAATTGTCCTCATCAGGTCAGCCGGAAGATACGAGTGCCTAACGCAAAGATTAAAAAGCATGGATAGAACTCTTGGGAGATGCGGACCAGCATATTGGAAGTGTTCTATGCTAAGGCCATCGTGGCCCGGAGATTTGCCCCTGGTCATCGACTGTATGATGCTCCAAATCTCTTTTGATGAGATATTTATTGGAACACCAGACAATCCACTTTCAGGCACACCTCCCCGTACAGCCGACTGAAGCCGAGAACTTACTTCAAAATGCCTCTTAAACATGTTCGCAATCTCCTCAGGCTCAGTCATGCCATTAACGCTCACTGGAACCGCAAGTTTTGGACTCAATCTTTGTGTGGATTTCCAAAAATTCTTAAAATGCTTGCTCTGATGTTCTGTTGCCAAAATATTCATTTTAATTTGTTCCTCATTATTCTGGCAAAACTTTAATCTTTCCTTAAAAACTTTTCTTGTGGCTCGCATTTCCACAAAATGCTGCCCCGAATTAGGTTTTCCATGCCACACCCAGTTAAGAAAAGCCCTTCTTGCGTTCCCGTGAGCGTCCCTGACATACCTGTTCCACCCAATCACTGTACGCCGCCCCCTCCTATCGCTCGACAAACCAGCACTGCCCTCCGCCGCTTCCCGAAGCGATGTCACGATATTATTATACAATGCATCAATTACTTTATAGTGTTCCTTGTTATGGCAAAAATTATCACAACAATTTCCGAGTTCAGATGGGAAGTCTACAGTTCTTAGTTTCTCCATACACAACCTATAATAATAGTCTATTTGTGATGCATCTCTTTCACCCCATATAGCCCTATCAACGGTCTTATTCCCAGATATAGCTGAAGGATTCGACGGCCTAACCATGCCCAGGTTAAGTTGAACGGCGAGTGGAAAATGGTCTGACCAGTACGAGTCATGGTAAACTTCCACCTTCTCCAGGATTCTCCAACTTGCCTCAGACACCAAGCAATGGTCAAGCCAACGCCTACTCCCGCATACATCACTTACAAAGGTATAAGTACTAGAGTCCATGCCGAAATGAATATAATCGGCACAGCGCCATCTCTGTTCATTACAAAAACTTAATAGTTCACCACTAAATAATTCACCAGGGTGCGCATTAAAATCTCCAAGTATAAATACATGCTCCAAATTAGCACTCTCAACAATTGCAGCAATTTCACTGAGGCACTCACAGAATTCATTTAAATTATCAATACAGTTAGTCGGCATATACACACTAAACAATAACAACGTGCGATCGGCGCATGTCGCTTTGACAGCCGCGATACGATCACTCATACAAGGTATTACTGAGACGGATGCAAATACCGACTTTCTCCATAAAAGAGCAACCCCACCATATGGCCTTCCTCTCAATACCCCCGCTGACGTATCCACCGCAGATTTCCCGAAATAACCAAACTCATCATCCAAACTACCAAGTATTGACAACTCATGCGGCAACAACCAGGTTTCCTGCAACGCAACTATATCCACAGACTTACAGAGGTTTTGTATACACACTTTCGACCTCTTTAAGGACTTACAATTAAAACTTATAAACTTAGTAAATAAATTATTGCAACCAGTTTTTAGTATGTTATCCATTAACGAAACTTATTAAATGTACTATCACTCGACTGCACGACCTCCTGTCGGCGCTCGGTTACACTATTATAGTAAACAAACCTACGGAAAGATACTCCAGCGGGCCACAAGTTCACATCCATAAAAACATTCAACTCCTGCTTAGGTATTAAAAATTTATAAGCCGCATACCCCTTGTTCCTTTTCATATCTATCTTACGCAATACAACTTCAACATTCGTTTTACTCTTAATATATGTAACTATATCTTCCATTTTTGTTTCCTTGTTTACGTTGTAGATGTAAAAAGGAACACTGACATCTGCTGCCTTAAAAGTACAATGAGGCGATATATCTGCCATGCCCTTTAACCCAACAAACCGATTTTTCAATCGTCTCCGCTGTATCTTAATCCAACCGTCATTTGGAGATTCATTTTTCCATTCACCTCCCTCTCGCAAAACATCTGACAATTGTTTGCACTTGTGACGATCGGGAGTCGACGAACTATTGGTTTCAACACGCGTCATTGTGTCACCGTTCGGCGCCGCGGTGGGCCTCACTGCTCCGTCCCTTGTTTCTTGGCTCGCCGCTGGTGTCGCTGTCTCTGTTGCGCAGACGTCACTCATTGTCGAAACCGCCGTAGGGGCCTCCACGCGCTCAATACCACTTCTGCCACTACTCGCGTCATCATCCACCGGCTGCGTGCGCGCCGCCGTCAACGAGACGACACTATTACATACAATAGTGTCGTTGAGCCTCTCGCTTGCACTGTCTTCGCAACCGTCAATCGTTTCGGCCTTTGACCTCTCCGGTATAACATGTGTTAGTAGGCCAACTGGACCACTTTCGTACTCAAAATTATTATCAATTAAACACGCACCTCTTCTACGATTTACATTAATGCTTCTATATTTAATGCTCGAATTTCTCGATGTTTTTATCTCACTCAAATCCTCCGTCGTAACATAATTTCCTTTAATGACAGCCACATCTTCTTGTAGTTTAAGAATATCTCGAAGAAGCCGAGTAGCGTCCAGGTGGTCGAACGTTACTGGTGGAAGTTTATGCAGATGTCTGGCTACAAAAATTGGCAACAACTCGGGATCTACCTCCTTTATTAGGGCAATTATATCCTCGATGTCCCTTCGAGATTTGCCTTCTTTTTTCCGTTTGACTTTTCGGCGAGATGTATCAACTGACTCGAATAGCAATTGTTTTGCAAGAGTAATTTCATCTTCTGTAAATGCAGTAACACACAGACGAATCATACTGTCCTCATCCATAATTGCCGCTTTATTTTGAATAAAAGCGAGCAACTCATTAATCACGACGTTGCAATTATTACATTTCACAGTTGACTTTGTCATTGTCACTTCACAAGGTCAATGACCGCTCGGTATAGCACTCGCTGTGCACGCGCGTTCGCTAACACAGCTGGGAGCGGACTGATATATGGTAAGAAACTTTATGAAATAAATTATTCTAAGAAATATTGACACAAACACCAAACTTGTCATGTTTTCACAAGTTTTCAAAAATGAGTCCAATGTTTCCAAATATCTGTTATTAAACAGATATTTGGATCTAAGTCTGATAATGGACGCGGCGGACTTGAAGTAAAAGAATTGTATTCTGAGGGCGTCGGTGTATCTAATTTGCTCGGAGAATCTCTATTATCAACATCAACATTTTCAGAATTAAGTTGTATTTCAGATTGAGAGTGAACTGGTGTGACCGTCCTAGAGTAGGTACACAGAACATGGGGACTTATCTTGCAGAGTTAACTGATACTCGTTTGTCTCCATCACTGACACATCAAGGTCTCCTATAAGATGTTCAATAGCTAATTCTTCGGCCAACACACCATTTTTCTCGAAAAATCCATCGCTTATGTTCTGTAAACTTTCATCTTCTTTAAAAGATCGTTTCGGACTTTCCGAACATGAAACAATAGTAAAAAATAACAGTAAGAAAATACAATTTAATTATTAGTCAATTAATATAGCTAACAGTAAGAATTAACGTAGGTAGGTACTCATAAACAACAAACAATACAAATTTACAAAAGTAAATTGAGACATCTACATCACAATCTCAACGTTGAAAAAGCTATATGGCAGATAGCCGTTTATGCGTCGGTATGACTGACCGCTGGCCCCCCGCGCGTCCCGCGTACAAACGGCCAGTGGTAGTTATTCGCATCTACATCGCGCAATTTCACAAAACCAGTGTAGTTGTCTTCTTTTACGTGACAAAAGTACCAAAACTAAGGTGATATTTGTATTTTTGTTTTTGCTATGTTGTAGAACATGATATTTTAAGTTAGTTTTTGCAAAAAACCAAAAATCTCAAAATTGCAGTTGACTTTTTTTACTTTGCACCCGTCGAATTAATGTTACTATACTACTACTATAGGCACTATATTAATAATGATACGTTCCGTTTCTTTTGGTCTCATTAAAGTTTATTCCTACTAATATTATAAATGCGGATGTTTGTGATGAAATTGGCACAGAGGTTGATTATAGTCTGGAATAACACATAGGATACTTTTTATTCTTGCCTTGTTTAAGCCGCGGGCGCCAACTAAAACTATTTTTATATCACATAGGCCTACATGGGCACTTACTTTACTATTATATACTTTGACATAAAACGTCGAAAAAAGGTGCACGGTTCGGGTTGGTCGTTTTCTATGGACAAAAATTATTAAAAAAAAAAATTTGACACGAAATGTTTAGGTAATCTCTACAAATATCAAATAATATAATATCATTATACAATATAATACAAATAATATATGTTTATACATTTGGAGTAGGTATTAAATCACGCCCTGAGTATTTTCAAAAATGGCTAGACTAAGGTTAGAAGCTATTGATTATTTCTGACTATAGTGTTTAGGTACACCTCTACCTGGTATTCGATTTTAAAATGATTAATTAAAAAGCAGACTGAATAAATTATTGACATTAATCTTCAAACTTTTCCTAAAAAACTGTTACAATAGTCTAGTTTCCGAAAAAAATATTGGTCCATCTTTTAGATTATCCAAATACTATATATGGGAACCGTATTTTTTAAATTAGAATAACAATGACAAGGATATAGCCTATTAAAGTTACGTGTGACCTCACGCGTTGTCGCATTTTTAACGAGTGACGTCACACGTTGAATAATCTAAAAGACTAAATAGAATTTAAGTAGTGTAGTAAACTACCCTATTCTATATAATATATAGAATAGGGTAGTTTACTACACTACTTAAATTCGGTCACACGTAACTTAATATATAATATATAGATAATCTAAAAGATGGACCAATATTTTTTTCGGAAACTAGACTATTGTAACAGTTTTTTAGGAAAAGTTTGAAGATTAATGTCAATAATTTATTCAGTCTGCTTTTTAATTAATCATTTTAAAATCGAATACCAGGTAGAGGTGTACCTAAACACTATAGTCAGAAATAATCAATAGCTTCTAACCTTAGTCTAGCCATTTTTGAAAATACTCAGGGCGTGATTTAATACCTACTCCAAATGTATAAACATATATTATTTGTATTATATTGTATAATGATATTATATTATTTGATATTTGTAGAGATTACCTAAACATTTCGTGTCAAATTTTTTTTTTTAATAATTTTTGTCCATAGAAAACGACCAACCCGAACCGTGCACCTTTTTTCGACGTTTTATGTCAAAGTATATAATAGTAAAGTAAGTGCCCATGTAGGCCTATGTGATATAAAAATAGTTTTAGTTGGCGCCCGCGGCTTAAACAAGGCAAGAATAAAAAGTATCCTATGTGTTATTCCAGACTATAATCAACCTCTGTGCCAATTTCATCACAAACATCCGCATTTATAATATTAGTAGGAATAAACTTTAATGAGACCAAAAGAAACGGAACGTATCATTATTAATATAGTGCCTATAGTAGTAGTATAGTAACATTAATTAATATCTGAGTATCATTAAGCCCTATCAACATCCAACTCACTAATCACTTCAGCCACTAATACTTTCATCCAAACTTCGTCGACTTTGAAAATTATTTGTCGCGACGAAGATAAAAGTTAGGCCAGTTTCTACGACAACTCAATTTGACAGCGACATCGTCTAGGAAAGTTTATGAACAAGAATTGTTTTTGAGATAAAAACGGATAGAATGTAACTGTAAATCTACCTACATAAAAACATAAAAAACCGGACAAGTGCGAGTCGGACTCGCGTATCGAGAGTTCCGTACAAACTTACGACACAAACGGCAATTTCTTTTTATTGCGTAGATTTTGTACAGCTCCAAGGAACCACAGACATAAAGTAAACGGTATTAATTTCCACTTGATATCGCCACGCGGTTTCGAGAAAAAAAATCTGGATAGACGGACAGACAAACGGATAACGAAGTGATCCTATTATGGTCAGTGATCTTATTATATTCCCATTTTTCGTTTTAAGATACGGAACCTAAAAAATGGTTTCTAAAGTTCGATGACAGGTAATTCAGCAACAGTTATTAGTAATAACTCAAAGTACTACGCTAATAAATTGTTTTAAACTTCAGACAAGCAAACATACTACACAATTAAAATCAAAACCAAACAGCGCCGAACTACTACATTCAACTAGATAAATTAATGAAAGTTTTCCAACAAATGTTCCTCTAAATATGCAGAAGTGTTACACTTAATTAATGAAGGGTCCATGGTTTGTATAAAACCATTAATATCTAGGCTACAATACAAAGAAAGCACAGAAGATTGAATTCATACAACTAGTGAAAACGCACGCACTCATAGAGATGATTCATTTTCAGCGTGTGCAAATGCACTGGCGATCGGCATTTGTTTGAGATTCCCTCACGTACGTGTCAATGTGCACGTGCCTGTTTCTCATTGATGTATGACGTCGGTCTTCTGTATCTATCTATTCTGTGGTAACGAGTAAAGCAAAGCAGTGTGGCACTAATGGCTCAGCTCTAATATCCACACCATCTGTCAATGTCATGTCTTTGCCCGCTTTTTGTAGCACTTATGTACGAAACTCTCAGTTCTATTCACTTTATTATAATGTTTTCCCTTTTTATTTGCTATGATGACCGGATGGATGGGTTTATAATTATATGGCTGGCTCTTGGGGTTGCTTTCTTGTTGACATGATGATTTTGATTTTATTCTTACATTTTGAACATAACTGAAATTGGTACAGGTATTCGCCCAGCAGTGGGATAATGCAGCCTGACATAAATACTAATCACTTAAATTGTACGATTCCGAATAAATTATAGCAAACAGTTTATACTGGGTTGTGGAGGTCAGATAGGCAGTCGCTCTATTTAAAATACTGGTATTCAGCTGCATCCGGTAAGGCTAGAAACCGACTATCAACATAGTTGAAAATAAAGGGCAAAAAGAACATGGATAGGTTTTAGTCAGTAAAAGACTGACACTCCCCCCGCTCCGCCCAGAGCGGGGGAAGTTATTTAGTGATTTTCTACCCCAACAAAAAAATAATGGTTAAGATTAATGAAGACAATTTTGTATTCAGATTATAATTAAGCCATTAATTATTTATAAGTTTTTTGAATAACATGGTTACAAACATTATTTATAAGTTTGTAACGTGACTGATCGTTTTAAACTTTATAAATAATGTTCGTACCTATGTTACTTAAAAAACTTTTAAGTAAATAAAAAAAACATGTTAAATATCCCTTTACATACTTCATTAATCATTTAATTAAGCGGTGCTTATGTTAAGGCAGTAATGAGACAAGCACGAACAAGGAAATACCACGTATCGCTATAAATAATGGTTATTGTGATGGAGAAAATAGCTTTTAATTTAACCGCCACCGGCCAGTGTATGTTAAATACTTTTTACAACATTTTGGCGAAATATATGACCCATTTTTACATCAATTGTACGTAATGATGTGTTCATTATAGAATAAATTTTATAACGGTAGGAGTTCGCATAAAAAATAAAAAATTCTATTAGCTTCGCGTTCTACACGAGAACGCTGGTTTAAGTTGCATACCAATAACAGGCTAAGAGATATTAAAAATAGATGATCAGGTACTCACAGGATGCTGGGAAACAGTAGGACACCACATACGTTACTAGCAGTTGTATTTCACGGTATTCTAGTGTTGTGTGTAATTGAAGCGGAAATCCTATTGGAATTCTGAATTGTCAAAGGCTGTGGCAGTTAGGAGGCAAGCGTTAGCAAATTTCCGTGGTAATCCAACTCCATCGCATTCAAGTATTTTGCAAAATAGGATAAGATTAGCGCAAAATCTAATACGGAAAGCTGTACATGATGACTAAACACAATATTGCCCAACCTTAGACCACTCAACTTCGGCTTTCGAAGTTTGGCATAAGATGAAGTAGATAAAGGGTCACAGGTCTCCAAGAACTATTGTGAACAAGTTAAAAGCCAATAACTCACTTAATAGTTTTATACTTAAGTATGTTTCTCCAGATGAACCGGTATTCTCAATTCCGAATAAGAAATTGGAAGAGGAAATCTCCATCCAAGAGTTGATTAAATGTATTAAATCAAAGGATAAATCTCCTGGATGCGATGGTATTTCATACACAATGATTAAAAACGTACTTTATAAGAGTTTATGTATTTTACTGAAATTAATGAATGATTGTGAATGATTGTGAATGAAGTGATGAACAACAGTTTTGTTCTAGGGCAATGGCGGGATACAAATATAATTGCTATCTCTAAACCTGGACGGGATCCTAATCAGACTTCGTCCTTGAGACCAATTTCCTTAATATCTTGTCTCTGCAAAGTTTATCATTCCATTTTGAATAAGAGCGTGAGTGGTTTTGGAACAACACAAGCTACTGTCGGATATTATGGTTGGCTTTAGAAAATCCAGAGGTTGTTTAGATAGTTTGAGTTGCTTAGTTTCTCGCATTACAGTTAAATTTTACTAAGCTTTATATAACCAAAGGTTCGAAAAACGTGTCTACGGCTTAACATAAAATTATATTTACATTTTTTACACCTATTATACAAAGTGTCTGGTCATGGACTAGCGATATTCTAGATACTTATGTAACGAGTGTTTAAAATATACTATTACGCTACACACTTGGGTCTAATTCACTTCACCGCTTTTTGGCCATTTTGAGATATTCTCCATGCGTGTACAAAAAATAATCATATCTCTCAAAGTGTTGGTCTTACTGAGACGACAATAAGTTTATTCAGAGGGCAACAATATTGCCTTTCGTAGTGTAAGCTCACATTTTCGTAACTTTAGAAAACAAAATTATAGTCCACAAACATACATTTTGGTAACTTTAGAAAACAAAACTAAAGTCCACAAAAGTATGCAAATCAACGAAAGTTTTGTAAACTTTTTTGTGAAAAAAGTGGTAGTGTAACAAACATTTTAGTACTCAAATTTATAGATTAAAAACTATAAATTTGAGTACTAAAATGTTTGTTATATTAGTATTGTATATTAACCTATAAAAACTATTGATTTTAAAGATATCCTGTAAGTAGCTCTTTAAATATCTTGGAGAACCCATATGTGTGTGCTAGAAAAAAGCAAACTTCCTGATTCTTACATAAATCCCCCTTCTACGACTACACCAGAATTTCCTTCCAATTTCATCCTCGGATTATAATATTTTATGGGTACTCCACAATCTATATCCGACCGATTTATATTGATGAGATGCTTAAAAAGTTTAATTTCGTCAGGAAACGTTCCGTTCGTGAAACTTTTAATAGAGCTTTTCAATGCAGACGCAAGTTTAAGCCAATTTTAATTACTAGCTACCGAGGTATTTTGTCGTTGATGTCGGTCGGACTGGTAAAACCGTCCAAGTGCGAATCGGATTCGCGCACCGAGGGTTTCGTACAAACTTGCGACATAAGCGGCCATATCGGTATTTGACTGCGTAAACTTAAAGGGGTTGCTTTTTTCACAGTTCCAAGAGGCTACAAATTTAAGCAAATGGTTTTAACTTCAACTCGATACATCCTCAGATTCCTGAGATAAAAGGTCGAAGGAAGGTTGACAGACAGACAGATGGACAACAAAGTGATTGTTTGAATGTCATGCTCCAGTTGTGTTGCTGGTGGACTCGACTAAATGAAACTCCGTTTTCGATATAAAGACTGTATCATTTGACTGATCTTGATTTTTTGTGTGCTGATTGATTTGCGTTGAAATTGAAATGAATAATTGAAAAATAACATCGATCAAAGTATTGCTAAAATATGAACGGAATATTTTAAGGTAATATTGAACCCTACAAATTTGTTTGTCGGTAAGTACTCACGACAGCAAATGAGGCTAACATGAGCTAAGCGTACAAAACCGGAGAGGCCTGTCAGGGCCACCGTCTGCCGGGGTTGTGGGTTGTTTGAATGCGATACCACGGCCCCGGAACATAAAGGGCAACAGAAGGAACATGGTCCAGTATGGAAGAAGATAATATAGAAATAAAAGGGGTGATATTATACTATACATATTTACCACACACACTAGCTGTTATGACAGCTTCTGGTATTCTAAAGTCACTTGCACTCCGAAACGATACATAATATTATGCATTTGTTGACTTGTGAGTCCGACAGTGACATGACCGCAATGTCCTCATGCCTTTACCGTGGGGTGTGTTGACGACATGACTTTCGAGTTGACACGGTTTGGAATTTACAAAATGTTGTTTTATACTGTATTAGGTTTCGACATAACTTTTTTTTGGTAGAGTATCATCAAATAACTTGTCCAGCTCTGGGCGGAGGGAGGGAAATATCAGACTTTACTTACTAAAACCCATCCATGTAACTCTGTATTCCGGGGCCGTGGTATCTCATTCAACCCGCAATCCTGGCAGGCAGTGGCTCTGGCAGACCCCTCTGCTTTACTGACATCTCTTTGAGGCGTACATGGAATACAAACGCGCCATTGACATGGCCTAACATCACTAGACGGACGGACGATAAGCTACCTATTGCTCACCTTCCACAGATCTTCAGACTCAATCAAGATTCAGACTCAGTCTACGGTGTCCAGGAGTCTCCTCACCACGTTTTGACATAACTACGTTTCTGATTTGAGTAGGTATTTGGATAGTAAAATAGTCAAATTCTAATTAGGATGATTTCTTTAATATAGCAATCTTAATTTAAAGCCGTAATTGCTAAGTCTTAAAGTTCAATAACTCTATTCTTAAAAAAGGCCTTTTTGGGCAGTAATAAAAACCATGTGAGTATTTTTTTATTATTCTAAACTAGCTTTTGCCCGCGGCTTCGCTCGCGTTAAATTCGGGGTAACACAGTTCCCTTGCGCCTTATTGATTTGTAATAGCAACGCTAAGTTTTCCCTTTTCTTCCCTCTTTCTTCCTCACATCCCACATTTTTCAGAAAAATATTAGCCTATGTTCGTCTCCTGGTTCCCAACTATCTCTGTACCAAAATTCATCAAAATCGGTTTAGCCATTAAAGCGTGTAGAGGTAACAAACAAACTCACTTTCGCTTTTATAATATTAGTAAGGATTTTGTTGTCCGTCTGTCTGTCTGCCGAGACCGTTTATCTCTGGAACGCGTGAAGGTATTGAGTTGAAATTAAAACCATATAAGTAACTGTAGGCACTTTGTGCTGTGAAAACCAACTCTCTAAATCTACGCAGTCAAAAGATATGACTGTTTATCTATAAGTCCAGCAACTAACAAATAGTGACCTGCTACCATGACGTCTTAAAACAGAACTTATTCCAGTGGAAAGAGACATAGCTTTACAGGGTGTCTAGCACCATCTCTATCTCACACAGGAATAAGATGTCATAGTAACCCTTCTAAACGCTAGACTTTAGCATCATCTTCATACATGTTCCTTTTTTGCCCTTTGTTTTTCAAGGCCACAGTATCTCTTTGGAACAAACCGCAACCCTGGCATGATCACTCTCCCACACTGGAATAAGATTAAAATAGACTGCTTTAAGACGTAATGCATGGTTACTCTACTGATCATCAATTTTGACTCCATATTGTCAAAACGAACCAAGCCAAAATTTCATGTGTGATATTGCTTCATAGTAATACATCCTAACAGTAAACATGTCTGTGGGTAGTCCTATACGGCTATCATATTCAGGGTAAAGCCTTAAAGGCTTTCAGTCATGATCAGAAATCGAGGTAACGTTCCAGATTGAAGAGGAATGGTACATTTTTCTAATGTCACCCGCACCATTGCAACAACGAAAATAGTACCTATTATTATTAAATACAGATGGATGTAATTCTCTGCTCTTAGTTTAGTTTGATTTAATGATATGTACCGTAACCTCTCGCTTACAACTTAAACGTACACACGGCAACAGATCAACCTATACAAAACCAGTTTATGCTGCTCTCTCAACAACGGATCGTACACCATAAATTTCAAGTACAATGAGAGATCCGCATAAACTGGTTTTGTATAGGTTGATCTGTTGCCGTGTGTACATGTCAACGTAAAACTGATTGGCCAGTTGCTTGCATCTTTGTACAATGTTAAAGTTGTTTTCTCGTATCATCATGTTGTAGGCATAAAAATCCATGCATGAAACCTTTTTGTTATGCAAGGAAAGACCTGTTACAGGATTAATTTAGTTTTCTGCCTACTGCCTACGCCTTAAATACGACAGCATGAATATTAATAGCCCATATTCTTTTCTAGGTTACTATCTATCACCTAACTAAATTTCATCAAAATCCGTTCAGCCGTTTAGGCATGATAGAGCAAAACTCCCAGCAAAAACCATAAAAAAATCACTAACTCAATTCAGTTTTCTGCCTACTTCCTACCCCCTAAGTACGATGGCGTGATCATTTTGATCTTATATCCGTTTTTAGGTAACCATCTATTACCTTACTAAATTTCAATGAAATCCGTTCAGCTGTTTAGACGTGAAAGAGCAAAAGTCCCAACAAAAACGACTAAAAATCACTAACTCAATTTATTTATCTGCCTACTGCGTACCCCCTAAGAACGATGGCGTGATTATTTATAGCCTATGACCATTTCTAGGTTATCATCTATCACCATACCAAATTTCATCAATATCCGTTCAGCCGTTTAGGCGTGAAAGAGTAACAGACAGACAGACAGACAGAGTTACTTATGCATTTATAATATTAGTATGAATTATTTTGTACCCGTAAATCAATCAACGGTTTTGAGATGTAAACTATTTTTTTAAGATAACACTTTCTTTTGGCTTTTAGGTTTGTTTTTACATCGATCGATTATTACGTAATCAAGAAATCTGCCACTGGTTGTCATTGACAGCCAGATTCTACCTACTCTTTTTATTTATGTCAATCGTTAGACCCTTACCTAAGTCCCACGCAATTTTTCAGCCATCGTCAACATTTTGCCGAGCTAAAATGTAATGAAAAATGTTTATTTACATCGAAACGATATTTACGATGATAACAATGTTAGCTACCTTAACGAGGAATTTTCTTAAACAAGTAACCTACTAAACTAATACTCGTTTTTACCTAGATATTTTTATTTCACCGCACATTTGCAGTGTCCTTTTATAAAATATAATAATTAGTTTTAATTAATGCAACAATATCCTATCCTACTAATATTATAAATGCGAATGTTTGTGAGGATGGATGGATGATGTTTGTTATTCTTTCACGTCAAAATGGCTGATTGGATTTTGATGAAATTTGGCACAGAGGTAGATTATGGTCTTTAATAACACTCAGGATACTTTTTTTCGATATCAAGTGGGCGAAGCTGCGGTCGCCAGCTATCTTACTAATATTATGTTAGAGTAACATAATATTAGTAAGATAGCTCACGTCAAAACGGATGAACAAATCTTGATGAAATTTGGCGATTTTTAGAAGTAGATTATGGTCTGGAATAACACATAAGATACTTTTTTCGATATGATGCGGGCGAAGCCGCGGGTGCCAGCTAGTATACAATAAAGCCAACCGACTAGGAAAATGCATTTATTGTACAAAAAAATGTGTCAGACTAGAATCTTGCAGGCCCTTATTTAAAATACATATCTAAGTTACTGACCTTTACCGGCGGCATGTATTTGTTTGTGTTATCGGTGTTTGTAAGGAAGCCTAGTGAACTCTTTACATTCAAAAGCGACAGTTACACAAAGCGGAGACCAAGACATCCAACAAAAACTATGATACTATTTTGTAAAACAATATTGATAAAAACAACGTTTCTCATATGTTATTTTTATGCTATTTTTAATGAATTATCTAGAAGTAGAAGCGAAATAAAGAGAATCTCTCAGACTTTCGCTCTTCAGAAACAAATTGCATAAATGCGTATTTACAATATGTACATGGCTAGAACGCAAGCATGTGAAACTTGTCGCGTATCAATCAGTCTTCCAAAGTATTCAACAGTAGTACGCAAAAACTCGCGTATACTTTGTAGTGGCCAAAGTAACTAGTTTTGCTCCAAAATATACAGTGCTAGTCCGCATGCAACTAATCATGTATAACTATTCAGATATTGTTAGGATAAAACTGTAGATTCCACTGACTGGCGTTTTGCATACTTACTACTTAAGTGACAGAATTAAAACAGAAGACGAATCCCCAAAAAAGCCCGCTCAAAATATAGCGACGAAATTGAAACGTCTTAGCGACGAAACACTAAACAACTTTTGAAATCGTATATTTTTAAAACACAAAGAATCCCTTGAGACGACACTCATAGTTTCAGAACCTACATTCAAAATACACCCCGTTTCAGTTTAAATAAAAATACAATATCAAACAAAAAAGAATCATATGCGAGGCCAAGTTCTAGTAAACCCAGTCCATTATGTTGAAATCACAACGTTTCGTTGTTGTGGTTTTACAATATGGAACATAATATCGCGGCAGCTCAAAACACAATTTTGTACGGATTCATGATGCATTTAGAGGGTTGAATAACCCATGTTATATTATGCTGGGGGTTATGCTATGGAATTATTATTTCAATCAGAGTTTGAAATTGAGATACCTAAAGAAGTTTTTTTATTGCATTGGTTATGCTGAAAACCTTTTCCTTCTTTCCTTCCTTAATGACAAAACTAGAAAATAGCATCAAAGACTCATTTTAAACACTGTCTGCTGGTACTCAAGAAACTGGTGACGTTACCCGAGTCTTCACAGCTTATTATAAGGGAATTCCCATCACCTGTTTTAGTTCTATTGCGCCTAGTTTGTTTCTCTTGAACCGAAGCCGAAGGTTATCTTTTAAAATAAACAACCTGGTAGATCAATTTCGAATATCACAACGAATGCTATATCTGCTTTTAGTTTTTCTTTTCTCAGTCTTTCTAACACTACAGATAAAACTACAAGCAGATACCATCTCATAATAATTAGATACAAGAAACTGTAGCCGTTGGGCTGTTTTTATGATACCATTTTTTTTCGGATGGGAAATTATCAAATAGATTCATTCCCTCGCTCTGGGAGCGGGGGGAAACTTATACTGACTAAAACCCACCCATGTTCCTTCTATTGCCTTTGATGTTCCGGAGCCGCAGTATTTCTTTCGAACAACCCGCAAACCCGGCAGGCAGTGGCCCTGGCAGGCTCCTTTGCTTTGCCGACATCTCTTTGAGGCGCGCGTGGAAAACCCCAAATATGTTGGGTTAGGGGCAAGAGAAGAACTATGACACAGACAGCCGATTCTTTGAAATTCAAGTATTCAGCTGCGTCAAGTAAACCTGAGAGCTGACCGTTACAGAGTTATAAAAACGCTGGGCAAATTTTGATTTTATTATTAACTAGCTTCCGCCCACGACTTTGTCCGCGTGGCATAGTTTTTTTGGGCTAACGCTAACTTTAAACCGCGTGATGATCGAAAAAATAAATCTCTTTCTATCCCCTCTTCTTCCCCCTTTCTCACTTTTTTAGCCTATGGCCCTCTCCAGGGTCCCAACTATCTCTGTACCAAATTTGATCAAATTCGGTTTGACCTTTTAGGCGTGAAGACGTAACAAACTCACTTTTGCTTTTAAAATATTAGTAATAGTAGATTATTAACCAAGGGGATAAAGCAGTGTCTTCTGTCGTGGGTGACGATTTAAATCGCGAGTGTAACGAAGGACTCGAGGTTTACTCCCGAGCGTAGCGAGGGTGTTAAAAACTGAAATCACGAGCGAAGCGAGGGATTTAAGACGAGTCCTGAGTGTAGCGAGAGATTTAAGTTTACCCAAGACTAAGACAGCGTTATCACCGAGGAAAATACTCTACTTTTCGTACCATTTGTGAAAAAATTAACACAGTAATAATATGAGATAAGCATTTATCAAAGATAATGACATTAAAAGTAAAAGTTAAGATTCGAACATTGGTCCAATTATTTATAAAGAGAGCTACACCTTTGTTTGGTACATTTATTGTTGATGAGTATGATTGCGGCAGCATTTGCACTGATGGAATCCGACAATACACTGTCACTGTCGCTTTGATTTAACAATGTATTTTTAAAACATTAACTTGTTTATAAAAATAAACTTAACGTTTATGTATTTGAAGAAAACAAAATCGCGGCAAATTCCTAGACTAATATGTTTTGTCGGAAAAGCAAAGGCATCAAGCTCATACGACTTCGTCGGTTTTGGTAATTTTATTTAATAATCATAACTGCATATTAATTGCGTGTTCCTTTTTAACCCTTAATTCGACAAGAGACAAAAATCATGAATTTCTATTGTTTTTATTTATTTTTGTCATAGTAAGATGTTTTTTAGACCAGGAAAAATAATTTAAAAAATCTAGGATATCTAGATTTTCAGAAAATGCATGTCCAGTATTCTGGACATTGCCAGGTCCTCCATAAAGTAACAGTAAATATCGATGTGAAGTATACTGGACTTTGCCGAATTAAGGAATTGTGCGATAATTTTAAAAATATGATAAAAATGAAAAATCTTTGTGTATAACAAAATAATTTATTGCAGTAAAATAAAAAAAAAAAATTACCTACTATTTATAGGTTGCGCGGCTTCAATACAATTATATAAAACACAAAAAGTTCATTCCTATTTTCTTATAATGACATAATTTCATAATTTTGACATCAATAATTATCAAAAACTACAGCTTTTTACATTAACTGTAAACAACAAGCTTCTGAAACTTCCACCATCTAACTTATATTAAATAGTCAGTCAAAACTTTCCAAAACAATAGTTTCACTTAGTTGCTATGGTAATCGTAAAAACAATTGCTAATCCAAATACATCACAAATGCGCACCTCAATAGTTTTGCAAAGGACTACTTGGCTCTTTAGGTTCTTCTCCTTCAGCCTTAGGCTTTTCTTGAGAAAACTGAATGTATTGATATGACTTTAAGTCGTATACCATCCCCGACATACCTGTCCAGACAGAGTTTTTGAAATGCTACTTACTGGGTTCATGGGATTATATAGCCTTGTGTTTCCCGCCTCTGTCCTTTTATATGGTATTGTCTTTTCTTCAATGCTGTACCTCATCTCATTTTCAGTGGATTAGTAGTTCGTCCTTACCTTCTCTAGAAGCGGCCTCATATTCAATATTGATCCAAATTGGGACAGGAATTGTCTACGAAATGAATAACCCTGCATATGCATTCAAACCTTTTCAGAGGCTATAACGTTAGGCAATTGCTGGATATTGTAGTTTTATCATAGTAGTAAGATAGAGACACGTAAGATGGCAAATTCAATTTACCTGGCTGGTAGATGACAACAATTCTCTAATTAATGGGGCATGGATAGTTCTTCGACTTCTGGCTCGCTATTGTGTATTTCGTCGTCAGATGTATCGTCATTTCTGATGTTATTGTTGGACATGTTCAGGTTTTTCAGTGACGATGGATGGTGCATTTTCTGATAAGATTTCAACTTCCTGGCTTCAAATCTGGCTCTTTATCAGAATTGGTGAAGCCTTCTATGTCTAAAAGAGTTAGATGGTGGTACTAAAGCTAATAATTATGACGCGCGTGGGGTTTTTCTGAAAACCTGTAAATAAAAGTATTGCTAGGTGTCAAGAAATAACATATAAAACGCATAATACGGATATTAGTTTCTAATATTTCCTATTTTTTAGTTTTCTGTATCATGGGCAAAGTCCAGTATACTGCACATCGCTAAACCATACTAAATCTTTGAAAACCTGGCAATGGGAAATATACTGGACACCCAAGTTTCACAGAAAATAACGCAAGATCTATAACTAATATTGTGATTGTAGTATAGGTATATATACATAAATACGTTACGGAATATACAGAGAATAAATAACTATTTACTGTCGAACAAAAATAAAATATAAATCGAGACTTACCGAGAGCGGTCGCGACGCGTTCTTCCTCTCTGACATTGCGCCAGCGAGTGACTGGCTGTGAGCATGTGCTCATGTACAGTTATTTTTAATGTAGTAATATAGGATAAAAACAAACTGTTCGACACTAAACAAAACCCTAATATGGTAAAATAAATGCTATAGATTTTTTCAAACTGGACGTCCAGTATAGTTCCCACAATCGAATTAAGGGTTAAAAAAGATGCTTAATGCTTTATATACCTACAAACTCAATGGTGTAAACACAGATGTAGTTCAGTATTAAGTATTCCAATTTTAAATCACATTCTCTCCTTAGGGGATGAATGAAATTCAGTACAACTTTCTTTCCCTGTTTTTGACAGATTAAAAATGACTATTGTTATGTTCGCTTTTTGTGGCATAGAATGTTACTTTTTTGAGCAAGTGGTACGAAAGGTATATTATTATTTCATTATTTAGGATTGAGTGTATCTTCATCAATAGCATGAACGTATAGATAAGAACTATATTAATTCGCATTTATTATTAAATAATCATATAATAACCTATTTCTCTAATATCCTAAACCATTAATTAGCAAACCATAAGCCTAACAACCTACACGATTTGATTAAAGTCATACTATTTATAATGATGTGAACAGGCACGGTAAACAGGTAATTCCCGGAGAGAATAAATCCACCTATTCTATTCAGTCTATAATGTTGGCGTCATGATAGATTAGTTTGTGCAACGTGCTAATATCAAACTGTGTGCTCTGTGAGATGAATTTATGTTGTATTTTACACTCAATATTAATTGGCTGTGGAGTTGTTTATTGCATGCCATTGGCTTAGCACGGCCGTTTTTGTCTTTACGGATCTAAAATCATGAGTGTCAAACTTTTACTAACTTAAACCCATCCGTGTTCCTTCTTTTGCCCTTTAAGTTCTGGGACCGCGTTATCTCTTTCGAACAAAGAGCAGTGGCAGGCCTCTCTGCTTTGCTGACATCTCCTTGAGGCGCGTGGGGAACACTAAAGCGCTGTCGATACGGCTTAGCAGGGTTTTATTTTATTTTATTTTATTTATTGGGAAAAACAAACAATAACACATTAAATATAAAGCATAATAAAGAATAACAATAGATTTACAAATGTGATATCAAAAACGTTTTCCACAGATAAAACTCTTGGTTCTTGCAACGAACACAAACAAGTAGAAAAAAACCAACGTTAAAAATAATAAAGTTTTTATTTAAACTACCGACATAGCTCATATATCTTGTGGGAGAGCAGTGCTTATATTTTACAATGCAATAAGTTCGCTTGAAAACTATTGTGCTTTTGCTGCCAACCAACGAACTATTTATGAGAAAAATTTTATTAATTAACTCAGAAAAATTGTGAAACAAGCTCCGAGCATTGTTTCCTTTGTTGTTCTTTAAAATTGATTGTTTGAAAGAATATAAAAATAAGGTATTTTTCCATTGAATTTCATTGTACTGGTAGCGATTGTGAATTTCAGTTTTAGCATTCAACTGAATTAGACATTTTAAATCAAAAATCCAAACTTTTGGGGCAGACATTCGTAATAAAAATAAAATAAAAAGATAAACTAAAATTCTAAATCACAGGCGTTTCAACTGTAGTAGAAAGTTGTAGAAGTTTAATTTATTTTTGTGACAAGTATTAGTTGAAATAAACATTTCATATTTTTTGGGTTGTTCTTGTTAGTACTGATTTTCATTAAGAAAAGAAAAAAAATATTCTTCACAAAGGCAAATAAATATAAAACGGAGAATAACCCACGTACGAGCATAAGTCAATCCTATGTTATGTAGTAACATAACATTACGCCACTAATTCGAATTCCGTTACGAGTTTTTTGCAAAATTCGTAACGGAAGGGAATCTCAGGGGTCAACTCAAACTGGTTGCTGTTTTCCACCTGATTTTTCCCTATAATAAGCCGGATAAGTTCAATATTTTGCCGCTGAATACTAAGCGTGCCTTAATTATAGTATATATTTATGCCATCAGTTTATAGATCAATATAAATAATGTATTTATTAAAGGTTAAATTGTGAGCAATTTTGTTTAATCTTCTTTACTAAATCTATAATCCTAGCTGTTATGATAAGCTTAATAAGTTTGTTAATTAAAGTTTGTTTGCAACATGTGCTTACTAGGTGAATTTAGTTTATCCGGGTGTAGCTGAATTCTTGTATCCTACTAATATTATAAATGCGAATGTTTGTAAGGATGGAGTTTTGGAAATTTGTTACTCTTTCACGTCAAAGCGGCTGAACGGATCTTGATGAAATTTGGCACAGAGTTAAATTGTTGTCTGGAATCCTTACTGATATCCTTACTATCCTTACTAATATTATAAAAGCGAAAGTGAGTTTGTTTGTTTGTTTGTTACCTGTTCACGCTTTAATAGCTTAACCGATTTTGATGAATTTTGGTACAAAGATAGTTGGGAACCAGGAGACGAACATAGGCTAATTAAAAAAAAAAGTGGTATGTGATGGAGAAAGAGGTAAGAAAAGGGAAAACTTAGCGTTGCTATTACAAATCAATAAGGCGCAAGGAGAACTGTGTTACCCCGAATTTAACGCGAGCGAAGCCGCGGGCAAAAGCTAGTATTACATAAAATACTTATTTCACATCTTTATTTACATAAAGCGACTAAATATCTGACCTTTCAAAGAGTTAATTTTGTAGCCATGGATGATTTATTTTCAAGTGGTACAGATAAAGTTTTAGTAAATGCTATGCCAATACAATCAACAGAAATAGTTTATTACTACTGCAATTTCTCGAGACCTGCCGTAATCTTGCAGCAGGGATAACCAAACTTATTATAAATTTCATCATTATGGATGCCCAGAGGCCAGAGGCCCTAGCGTTTGCAGCGATAAATTAACGAAATTTGAGTGGAGTATGAGTCGAGCTACACGACAGCTGATAAATGATTGCACTGAGTGGACAGGTCCACACAATCTGTGTGGTGTTATTAAAAAGACCTTTTCAGACACAAATCTGTTGCGGTTGCTTGTTGTTCGAAAGAGGTAGCGCGGCCCCGGAACGTAAAGGGCAATAGAAGGAACATGGGTGGGTTTTAGTCAGTAAAAGTCTGACATACCCCCCCGCTCCGCCCAGAGCGGGGGAAGTCATTTGATGATTTTCCATCCGGAAAAAAAAGACACAAATCTGAATAGTCCTAATGTAAGTTGAGCAAGATTTTGACTGGATCTTAAAATGGATTATGACCTCTGTGGTTTTTAAAAACAGAAGAAAACGCAACAAGCACAGAATTTAGAATTTAATTTGTATGTTAAGAATTATTCTAAAGTTTTTAAAAAAGTTTGTACTATAGCTAAGTCACGTTATTTGAGTTCAAAAATTAAAAATAGTAGTAACGTAATTAAAACCACTTGGAACATTATTAATAGCGAAGCAGGAAGGTCTTGCAAGCGAAATAGTGACTACAGCCTTGCTATCGACGATAATATTATAAAATCAGATATTCAAGTTGCTACAGCCTTTGAAAATTTCTTTGCGGATATTCCTGTATCGACTACTAAATCGCTAGACTCGTCACCTGCTGCTGCAGATGCTTTACTAAAAGAAAACGTTCCATTCCATGATTCCGAATTTAATTTTCAATATGTCAATTGTAATGATATAATTAAAACTTTTCATATGTTAAATGTTAAGAAGACCGCTGATCTATGGGGTCATTCTGTGGACGTTGCTAAGTCCATTATATTCATTGTAGCTCCTTCATTAGCTGTTATATTTAATGATTGTATTGACCGTGGTGAGTTTCCTGATCTAATGAAAAATAGTAAAATAATACCATTGTTTAAATCGGGTAGTACATCAGACCCAACTAACTATAGACCAATTTCAGTGCTACCAACATTTAGTAAAATTTTTGAAAAAATAATTTTAGAGCAACTGCAAAGATTTTTTAATAAACATAAGTTATTGCATAACAAACAGTTCGGTTTTACAAAGGGTCGTTCAACTACTGATGCCGGTGTTGAACTTTTAGGACACATATATAATGCCTGGGAAGATAAATGCGATGCTTTGGGCATTTTTTGTGATTTATCCAAGGCTTTCGATTGCGTTTTCCATAAAACATTAATCAGGAAACTACACCACTACGGAATCCGGAACGCCTCTCTGAATCTTCTTACGTCATATTTGAGTGGTAGAATTCAGAGAGTTGATGTTAACGGGAAAAGATCTCCCGGATCTGTAGTAAGAATGGGAGTACCACAAGGCTCAATTCTTGGCCCTTTTTTGTTTCTTATTTATATAAATGACTTGCCTTACCTCATAAAGGATAATCATGATGTAGTGTTGTTTGCAGACGACACTTCTCTTTTATTTAAACTAAAACGTCAGCAGCTAGCTACTGACGATGTTAATGGCGCTCTAGCAAAGGTCGTTAATTGGTTTAATGTTAATAACTTACTTCTAAATGAGAAAAAGACCAAATGCATTAAGTTTACGTTACCTCATGTAAAACAAGTGAAAACTAGTGTACTAATCAAGGATGAAGAGTTGAAACCGGAAGATAACACAGTGTTCTTAGGCTTAACCTTGGATGCTAAGCTTCAGTGGGGCCCTCATATAGATAAGTTGTCAAAAAAACTAAGCTCTGCAGCATACGCCGTTAGAAAAATTCGTGATTTAACTGATTTAGAGACAGCCCGTTTAGTTTATTTTTCTTTCTGTTATTTCCACAGTGTGATGTCGTATGGTATTGTCTTGTGGGGTCATGCCGCCGATATTCAGACTATTTTTATTTTGCAAAAAAGGGCAATTCGTTCAATGTATAAATTAAGTCCCAGACACTCCCTCAGAGAAAAATTTAAAGAAATTAATATACTTACTGTGCCCTCTCAGTTTATTTACGAAAACCTTTTGTACGCGCATAAAAACATAAAATTGTTTAAAAAATACAGTGATATCCACAACATAAATACGAGGAACAAACACAAATTTGTCGTTCCGTCAACGAGGCTAAAAAAAATAGGGGGCACGTTCACATGTCAATGTATACGTTTTTATAACAAACTCCCAAACGACGTTCAAACACTAAGCCTCAATAAATTTAAAGTTTTTGTAAAACGTAAGTTAACTCTTAAAGCTTACTATAATATTAATTTTTACCTTGAAGATAAAAAGGCTTGGGATTAAGCTGCTCCAATTTAATTTACTCAGTGAGTGTCAAAATTTTTCTTTGTTTCATTTATTTATTGTTCATTCCTTTATTTTATACACTGACATTAATATTTACTTTGTTTTATACCTATTTTATTATTATTTTTTATTTGATTTTACTTTTTTTTTTATTGTGACATTTTATGATTTCATTATGATCTCATTAATTTAATTTTGTAAATATTTTCTAGTTTGGTATTGTTCGTCGTTTCGTTGAGCTCCTTGGGTTATGAGTCGAGCTACACAATAACTGACAAATGCTTGCACTGACTGGACAGGTCCACTCAATCTGTGTGGTGCTTTCTTAAAAAGACCACTTCAGACACAAATCTGCATAGTCCTCATGTAAGTTGAGCAAGATTTTTTTTTGTCTGGACTTTAAAAGAGACTATGACCTCTGAGTTTGTTTCGGCTGTTTCTTCTCAGAGTAGTCGGGTACGAAACACCGGCCTCATCTAGTTTTAAAAAAAAGACGTGTAAAAGTGTTTGTGAAAACCTACTTGCAAAATAAACTTCATTTATCATTTATCACACTCAGCGACATGGCATCGTTTAAAAAATATGAAAATATACATTTTTATTAAAGTTGCCTCACACTAGGAATTTCTTCTGTATTGTGGGCTGATTTACAAACATATAAACTCACATACAAAAAAGAGGGGACCCGGAACAACTATCTGTAGGCCATACAAATATTTGTTCTGTACGGGGATCGAACATGCAACACCCAGCGCAGCAATGGATCGCTCAGCCACTGCGTCAACCAAGTCATCAAATATATAATACTAAGCTTTCGCCCGCGGCTTCGCCCGCGTTAAATTTGGGGTAACACAGTTCCTCTTGCGCCTTATTGATTTGTAATAGCAACGCTAAGTTTTCCCTTTTCTTCCCTCTTTCTCCCTCACATCCCACTTTTTTAAGATAAGAATTAGCCTATGTCCGTCTCCTGGTTCCCAATTATCTCTGTACCAAAATTCATCAAAATCGGTTTAGCCATTAAAGCGTGAAGAGGTTACAAACAAACAAACTCACTTTCGCTTTTATAATATTAGTAAGGATTACCTGTGATGAGTGTATTTTAACATTGAAATAACGTATTTTGTTACGTTAATGCCGCGAATTCGTACTAGGGCCTCAGAGGCACGAGCATGCCATGTAAACGTAAAGTAAACACATTGATTTTTTATCAAAATTTATCCATTCTTTTAATTTTTTTTTTTAAGTTGAACGAGTATTTTTAATTAAATAAACGACGTTCTCGTATTACGTAACGTACGTTAACAACAGTTTGTGCTGTAGACTCTGAAACTTATTGTGTTCAACCACGGTATATGATAATAATAACGCATTGTTTTTGGTCACTGATGTCAAAATACGTAATTTGATAGCAATCACTTTTTTTAATGCTTTACCATTAAAAATGTGTTTTTATTCATTCACAGTTAATTATTTCATGTTGCGTATTTTTGGTAAAACGGAACGCAGACTCAAAACACATCGTCTCAGATTATGCCGGTAGTGACGTCAAAATACATGTGTAAAAAAACATATTCATTAAAAAGTATTTAATATTATACTTCTGCTTAGTATTTAAATACTTTACAGTAGTGATTTCAATTTTTGCATTAAAAAAAATAAGATTTCGTTCGGAGTGATAAAAGCTATTTATTCCATGATTTGAAATCTGAAAAAAAAAGAATACACGAATAGCGATGGCAAAACAAGAAACACACACACTTCCCCCCGCTCCGCCCAGAGCTAGGAAAACTATTTGATGATTTCCCTTAAAAAAAAATCCCATGCTCAGGCATCGCCAGTGTAATATAAACGCCAATTAGTCGTACCTTGTACCAATCCTTCATCAACCAGCCCTCATGTGTAAACCGAATTAATTCAAAGACGGTTCGAGCAATTAGCGATAGGAAACGAACATCTGATCCTGGCCCGGTCATCGAGTGTAATTAATTAATAAAGTTCAGGATGTGCGCCTAAATGACTACTTACAGTTTCATATGCGATTGAAATTGCTTGGGAATCTCTTAGATAAATTTAACCAAGGTTGGCTGTGTGATGGAATTATATCTGCATTTAGTTTAAAAAACAGTTAAAAAGCGAGTTAGATTCGTGGGGCGAGGGGAATAAAAGATACTTTTTTATCGATCATCACGCGGGTTAAAGTTAGCGTTAGCCCAAAGTAACTATGCCACGCGGACGAAGCCGCGAGCAAACGCTAGTTAATTATACATAAGTCTAAGTTTCTTCAAGATGTATTCCTTCACCGATGTCTGTGATGTTGTAGACAAACTCACACACAAAATTTTATATAATATATGGAAATGAATAAAGAAATAGTTGCCATGGCTCAAACAAAAAGTATTTTTCTATATTTTTTAACTATATTCTATAGACAATGTCAACAACAGTATTGACTAACTCCTGAGGCTAGTGCAAAACTACAATGTAAAGCTAAAAAAATGCTGTTCGCTTTTACATCGAAAAACGAAACACAAAGTAAATAAAATAGCTTTTATTTTAATAATAAAGTAAAAGAGCTTTGTACAATACCCTGTAACAAGATATCCGATTGAAGTTTGAAGACTTTCACTCAACGGCCTGAATAAAATCGACTCTTTGGGAATGTAAAGCATATAGAACAGCCATAGTGCAAGCTAAACAGTGAATTGAAGTTCAAGAATCAACCCAACTTACACATCCATATTGAGCTATTTGTTATCCGAAAATTTGTCTAGGTAATTAGTGATTTTTACTGCAATTTTCTACGACTACAACAACTACTGCGAAATATACAAATTTATTTTTATTGTATTTCTCAAGCAATAGAATAAAACTAACTTCCGCCTGCGACTTTGTCGGCATGGCACTTCGGGCTAACGCTAAACCCGCGTGAAGATAAAAAAAAATCTTTCTCTCCTCTTTTCTACTCTTTTCTCACTTTTTCCGTCCGTCTCCAAGGTCCCAACTATGTCTGTGCCAAAATTCATCAAAATCAGTTTTGCCATTAAGGCGTGAAGACGTAAAAAACAAACAGACTTTCGCTTTTATAATATTAGTACCTAAACCAAACATAATGTTTAATGAATATTTCTTTGATAGGATTTCTTTTTTTTTACAACTACTGCTTTATCCATTACACCAGCAGTTTGACATAATTCATTTTTATCTCAATGTGGAAATTCTCGATGGTTTGATGATGATCATAATGAGCCGTTTTGGAGGAGTATGGGAACCAGCATTATGACACGATCATTTTAAATGTTAGAAGATACATGCATTTATTCGACTAATTTTAACTTGTATTTTGTTTTTACTTTTTTTTTAGTGTACTGGATTTCGGGTCTACTTGACATATTTTTTGTTTTAACATTTTTTCTCTAATATTCATCCTGTCAACGTCATGCGTACCTGACATTAGCATAGTTACTGAAATCGCCGTTTTTAGATGATAGTTTACTTGAATTTATTATTTTGTTTGTGACAGTGGTCTTGATGTACTTATTCGCGATCTATAAAATGGGTCCTCGCGAGTCCCTCAGACAAAAGTTTAAAGAGATCGATATACTGACTCTGCCTTCACTTTATATCTTAGAATGCATATTGTATGTCCGTAAAAATCGTGAGCTTTTCAAAATTAGGAGCGACTACCACAATATTAATACACGCAGTAAACACGAAATTGTAATTCCTAAATTTAAATTAACAAAAACTAGCATGTCATTTCTAATAAACAGTATACGCTTTTATAACAAGTTGCCGAAATCAGTTATAGAACTGACAGATGGAAAGTTTAAAAACTACATAAAACGTGTCCTTATTAAAAACGCATATTACAAAATCAAGGACTACGTAGAAGATAAAGAAGTTTGGCTATAGTTCCTTCTGCGCATGCGGCTTCCCTTCCCTTCCATATTCAGCACAAATTTGTGGATGTCTCTAACTATTCTCAATCTTGTTTTTTTTTGTGACCTCTCTAATCATTTTTTTTTGCAATAGTTGTCAAATCACATATTTATATCACCCTTGTTCTGAGTTACAGTACTGATAGCAACATCTGTGCGACTCGTCTCTTAGTTATTATTTTGTTTTTGCATATATTTTTTCTCTTACTTTTGTATAGATTCTTTTCTACCAATTAGTTGTGAATGAGTGGACATGGTTGGCCTTGTAGATTCTTGGACGCTTGTTAACTTATGTTTACGTATTATTTTATTTTACTTTTTGTAAAGTAAGCAATGACTTATTGTCGGGCCTACGCTGTCCTCTCATACTTAAGTGCTAACGCTGTAACAACAACATTGTAAAACCAAATGATTTTAAAAGAGTAACTATGGAGTTTTTCGCCGGTTCTTCTCCATAGAAAACGACCAACCCGAACCGTGCATCTTTTCTCGACGTTTTATAAGTGTCCATGTAGGCCTATGTGAAATAAAAATATTTTGATTTGATTTGATATTATTTAAATAAAAAAAATAAAGCACAAACAAATCTATACATCTAAATAATTATATACTTATTATATTTATAATAATCATGTTACAAGGGTAGACAATCCTGTCAGAGGGCAGGCCCCCCAGGGCTTCCGCCTGCCGGGGTTCCGGGTTGTTTGAAAGAGATACCGCGGCCCCGAAACTTAAAGGCCAATAGAAGGAACATAGGTGGGTTTTAGTCAGTACAAGTCTGACAGTCCCCCTCGCTCCGCCCAGAGCGGGGGAAGTTATTTGATTATTCCCCATCCCAAAAAAAGAGCAGACAATCGTGTATAGTGTTGTTTGTTTTCAGTATTTTTATAACTTTTTTTAAAAATGCAAGGGTTTTCTGCAAAGAAATGTTGTTAGCTAATAACAATTGCATCACTGCCTCATCTTTACTATGACACAGTCCTACTAGAAATGTATCCCCTAGGGAGAGGATAGCTGTGCGCTTTAAACTACTTGCTATACGAAGTGTGTGGGTGTTTGTCAATAGGTTGTGTATTTTACTGGCGCTCTGGATGAATGTGGGTGAGCGGTACAGATTGACGCATTAGCTCTGTTTACCTAATCCCAGCTGGATGAAACGGGAATTTGTAGGAGTTTCAAGAACTGTATTGGGAAATATGAATGTTAGTTGTTTGAACTGGTGTTAAAGCTTTTTGTGTAATTCAAATTAGGTCGTATTTTGTGACTATCAAATATGTGAGCGACTTGATATTTTAAATATGCAACTGATTTTGATGTCGATCATTTAGGCCATTGATTTTGGAACTAGAACTCAGTCACGACCTAAGGAAGTTTACATAACAAAATTCAATAGTACTGTTCTCATATTGTATTGATTTACTTTAAAAAAAAAGGTACTTTTGAAGATATATTGTCTTAATATGTCTTCAAAACTTATGTACGGAAAACCTTAAAGCGTCTCATATAATACAATACAACAAAGTTGTACTGGTGGCGAATATTGTAATTTTGAAAATCGTTTGTATCTCAGAAACGTAACGAACAACGAGCAAACCTGGCAAACAACGGCCTTAGCGGGTCTTTCCATTAAAACAAAAAAACTTATAGAAAGTCATCAAATAACTTCCCCCTCTCTGAGCGGAGCGTGGCGGAGTGACAGACTTGTACTGAATAAAACCTATTCATGTTCCTTATGTTGGCCTATTGTGTTCCGGGCCCATGGTATGTCTTTAGAACAACCCAACCGCAACTCTGCCAGGTGGTGGTCTTGGCAGACCCCTTTACTTTGCTAACACGGCCTGTCGTCACACGGTGGCCGGGAGCGGTCTCGCGGCCGCCTTGTTATCCCTGCCATCTTTTTATAGAAAAATACCTTTTACTAAAATGTGTTCACAGTTTAGGTAGTTTTGTGACTTTTTTGTCTGTTTGAAGAGAAACAAAGTTTCAGTGTGCGAGAAAACTATAAAACAATTAATTGAAGAGAAAACTAATAGACAAGTAGCGAGAAAGTTTAGATTGATCTGTGTAGTAGACTTAGGTGTGGTTATTTATTCATTTATCTTACGAGGCTATCAGCCGACGTCTCTGACGAAAAAAATACGGCAGCCTGGTACGACGAGCTGTAAAAAATAATTACGATTACCTTTGACGATTTCGTTTAGCATAAATTCACCTAGTATTAATGTAAATACCGAGTAATAACCGGTTTTATTTTTCATCATACGATCTTATTACAGTAAAACTCATAATATTCTTCCGTTTCTATTTACAGCACCCCCACAAAACTTCACACGATATTACAATCCATGAAATCCGTACCTGTCTAAAAATACACCCTGTGGGTTAACTTTGTTAACGTGATAAACTAAGGAACTTCTCACATTGATTGTAATGCGATAGCGTGCGGAAAATGCGACCCGCGATTGTACGGAGACAGTTTGTAGAGTAACAACTGTATTTACTGTAGTTTGTTCGTCGGTCTCCTGTGGTTTGTTGGCGTTCCGTGCTGATAAATGTTACCAAATTATTCATTCAAAAAATAATGTAATTTTACATTCAGTGTCATATTTTTTTCGTTTATTTATTAAAATATTTCTTAAAAAAAAACCTTTATAAATACAACAAAATTGTAGTCCACCCCACCGGTATCGGGAACAGGGTCCAAGCTACCGGGCGGTCAGGGCTCCAGAGAAAGGAACCTCCTAACAATACGAGCCGTGTCCAAGAGTATCGCTTTCTGTATCAAGCCCTCGATCCAGCTGCCTAACGAGAGCCTTCTCAGGTGTTGGTCCAGGTTCTTAGCAAGCCATTGGCTGTAACGACTATCGACACAATGATAGCTGAGTCCACGTCCCACATGTCGACAACCTCGTGAACCATGTCAATATAAACCAGTGACATTATTATTAGCTTCATATATTATTTTTCATTGCTATTTGCCATTGTAAATTAACAAAATAAATTGTGTTATTAATATTAATTATTTCTGCAAGTATAAATAATATAAGTAAAAATAATAAGTAATAAATAAGCTTGTGATTTGCATGCCTCAAGGTGCAATAAGGATGGACTGTAGTATTTTCTTTTTTATGCAGTTGTGATTATTAAATAAAATTACGAAAACCGACGAGGCCGTATGAGCTGAGAATGAGGAATTAGCCGCGTTTTTGTTTTCTTCAAAAACATAAATAAACGTTAATTTTTTTCTAAAAATAAGTTAATGTTCTAAAAATACGTTACGATGTTAAATCAAAGCGACAGTGACAGTGAATTGTCGGATTCAAATCAACTCATCAACAATAAATGTACCACACAAAAATGTAACTCACTCTATCAATAATTGGACCAATGCTTCGAAAGTTAATTTATACTTTTAATTGTCATTATTTTTAATAAATGCTTATCTCATATTATTATTGTGTTATTTTTTTCGCAAATGGTTCGAAAAGTAGAGTATTTTCCTCGGTGATAAAGCTGTCTTAGTCTTGGGTGAACTTAGATCCCTCGCTACACTCAGGACTCGACTTAAATCCCTCGCTTCGCTCGTGACTTAAGTTTTTAATACCCTCGCTACGCTCGGGAGTAAATCTCCCGTCCTTCGTTACGCTCGAGATTTAAATCGTCACCCGCGACAGAAGACACTGCTTTATCCCCTTGGTTAATACAAAGTACATTGTTGTTGGTTGTCACAAGCTAAATAAGCAATGTTTTCGACTAATAAAAATAAAAAATTGAGACAAGACCTTTTTCATTAGTAATGTCACAAAATACAGAAATTATTTTTTTAAGAAAAGCTGCGAATGTATTCAAATTAGAGTTTATGACTGTTAGCGTATCATACGTCGCGTAGCAGCCATAGCACTCGTAGCAGACGACGCGCGCGTAGCACTGACTTTTTTCGTAGCTTTGCATGTAGCAACCTCCTTACTATCTGTGTGCATTCATGTGTAATGACAGGAAGTTAATTCATTAATTTTCCGCATCAGTAACTACTTCAGCACCATATCTGTGGTTCAATAAGGGTGGGCATTTGTAATTATTGTGGTTTTATTTTTGGAATAATATCTGGCAATTCTTTTTGGAATTACATCTGGGAAAATAGGGGCATCTATTTCTGTTTGGCCGCGTGGAAAGTAATGAAATTTATGTAACTATAATTACCCCTTTTTTACATGAATCATTCAAACATATTGGCGTAAACATTGCCAACACGTTCATGTCTTTTGAAAAATATTACAACAAAAATGATTTACGTAAAAGCGCTTCTGTTGACTCTGTTTATCCAAACGTTTGGTATGAGGGTTTATTTGGAATATTTAATAGTTTACTCAGCCGTAAAGAAAGTTCAATTTCCGTCAGTATGTACTCTGAAATCTACTGGGTGGACTGAATCGACGATATGTTTATTTGACCTAAGAAATGTGATCTTGATGTGTTAGATGAAACCAAAAGGCGATGCTAAGATTATGAGTAATAAGCATCTGCCCGCAACTTCGTCAGCGTGGTATAGTTGCTTTGGGCTAACGCTAACTTTAAGCCGCGTGAGAATCGAAAAAAAAACTTTCTCTCCCCTTTTCTTTCCTCTTTCTCACGCTAATCTCAGTACCAAAATTCATAAAAATCGGTTGGGACATTTAGGCGTAAAGACGTAACAAACAAACAATCTGACTTTCGATTTTATAATATCAGTAAGGATAAAAAGATCTAGAAGAAGAACTCATGCTACGCCAACTACTAAATTGGAATAGGTAAGCACTTATTCTAATTTATTAGAGAATAACGATGTTATTTTAATAAATGATACTATACTTAGTTAATCAGTACTACCGCGCTAACTAAAAGTGCAGTAAGTAGGTTATTTGTAAGAACCTCCTTACTGCACTTTGTTTGTTGTTTGAGAGAAGAGTTTGTTGCTCATTACACTTTTATTGCAGGAAATTGTAAAGTATGGGTACTTCAGTTAATTCATACACGGATATATATGATACTTTTTATCCAGGTAGTACCTCCCCTTTTCTTCTGATAGGAAATCATCAAATGACTACTCGCGCTCTGGACGGAGTGTCAGACATGTACTGGCTAAAACCTTTTCATGATCTTTACTTTGCCCTTTGTGTTCCGGGCTTACGGTATCTCTTTCGAACAACCCGCATACGGGCCCTTCTGCTTTCCTGATACGTCTTTGAGGTGCTAGTACCTTTCTTTTAATTTCTTTTTTAAACTCGACTTGGACAAAGCCACAGCAAAAGATGTTACAAAAAAAAATCTGTAAAACAGTTTCTAAAACCACCAAGAATTCAAACGAAACATACTTTTCACATGTAGTTACTCTATTTTAAAGCTTGTAACATACCCGGATACGTTATTCCGTACAGGTGTATCACATAGTTTATCCAGACTCCTTGCACTCGCTTATGATTTTACTGGTAGCACTTTTATGAAATATTTTTCACGTTTTCTTAGACCATAACGTTTAGATAAAAGTCAGTAGTTCTAACATTATGTTTTATTCAAAGAAAAAGTATAATTATATAGTACTATTTGTACTCTTAATAAATATGATAAGAACCGTCTTAAATAAAGTCATCATCAACAACTTAGCGATTTCCTAACTATGTTATGGTTGGCTTCCAGTCTAACCGTATGCAGTTAAATACCAGTATTTTATATGAATCGACTGACTATCTGACCTCCACAACCCAGTTAGTACTGGCGATACGTATTCAAAAAGTATTGAACATAAAATATAGCTGATTTCATAATATTAATGGATTGACATTTTATGAACCCTTTTTAACCCATAGATTGTAGATATTTGTACAGCAATGTTTTTAAAACTATTACTAATGTCGGCCATCTATTTTTTTATAGAGTTTCACAAAAAAACTTTTAATGGTAAACAACAATTATCCTATAAATAATTATTCATGAGCCAAAATTATCTAGTAGCATTATTTGCCTACTTTTTTGCCTTTAAGTTATCTTTATTTATTCTACTGTATTGTAAATTGTGTGACCATAATTTATGATATTTTATGCGGAGCAAACATGGCCAGTTATCGTACAGAGGTAGGTTTGGACGGAAAAAGGGAGGTTTTTGCCCAGCAGTCAGAAAATGGTGCCGATTCTGTTGTCACAAAACTAAACTTTTCAAAAAAACACTATCATTTAATTTATTTCAGTCAAACGACGTTTTCACTACTGGAAAAGATTAAAGTGACAATACTTAACCATTTTACTTGTAGTGCAGTTATAGTTTAGTTACTTAATTTAGAGAAAATGGCAATCTCGCTATTCTGTAATTGACGTTTTTCACATAAAAAGTGGTTGCCAAGCTAAATCAAACTATATTTAACCGCGTCTAAAATGATGTAGAACAAAGTTAGATATGATTGGGTATATCACTTTAAAATTAGTCTTGTAATAAACCACCGGATTAATCCAGCGGTTTATCAAAATCGGCACCATAAACAATATGAGATTCGAGACTAACAAAAATAATAATAGCTTAACTACTGGTTTACTTGGCCAATAACAAATGAGCATTTATCAATTAAAAACCACACAGATTTGCCCACACACAGCACTCGGTAAATAACAGTAAGCGATTGCTGTTTAATCTATGGCAACAGTCTGTACAGAATTAACTGTGGCCGACGTAACTGCAGTAATTAATGAGTGAATTGAAACAGTTGGGTGGTAAACCTCGTTTGTATGAAATGTTTTCGGTTAATGTTGGTACGGTTCCAGGTAAGGTAAACGTCAAAGTTAAGAATATGTGATTGGTACCGACTGCCATTACAAAGGACATTGGTAGTTTTTGAAGTTATACTTCTTTTGGCGCGATGGAGAAAAGTGATGAGAGTGATTTGCGCGCGCACAGCGACATCGTGAAGTTAGTTATAGGTGTTATAGTAACTATGTTCATGTTGTATATTCTAGTATTTTTATATTTAGAACACGTGTTTCATAATAAATAAATATTCTTTTGGTGTTTTTATTAAGCTATTGCATAGCTTTTAAATCAATTTCACATTCCAAGCTACCCTTGCCGAGGTTTGGAAATGGATGGGTTACCACAGTGGGCCAGGTTAAGCAACCCTTGCTGAGCTTTGGAAATGGATGGGTTACCACAGTGGGCCAGGTTAAGCAACCCTCACCAAAGTTTGGAAATGGATGGGTTACCACACGGAGCCAGGTTAAGCAATCTTTGCCAAGGTTTGGAAATGGATGGGTTACCACACGGGGACAGGTTAAGCAACCCTTGCCAAGGTTTGGAAATGGATGGGTTACCACACGGGGACAGGTTAAGCAACCCTTGCCGAGGTTTGGAAATGGATGGGTTACCACAGTGGGCCAGGTTAAGCAACCCTCACCAAGGTTTGGAAATGGATGGGTTACCACACGGGGACTGGTTAAGCAACCCTTGCTGAGGTTTGGAAATGGATGGGTTACCACAGTGGGCCAGGTTAAGCAACCCTCACCAAGGTTTGGAAATGGATGGGTTACCACAGGGGGCCAGGTTAAGCAACCCTTGCCAAGGTTTGGAAATGGATGGGTTACCACAGGGGGCCAGGTTAAGCAACCCTTGCCGAGGTTTGGAAATGTATGGGTTAGCACACGGAGCCTGGTTTAGCAACTCTCACCAAGGTTTGGAAATGGATGGGTTACCAAAGTTCTTTTTCTTTACACCAAAGAAGTATAACTTCTAATGCGTGTACATAAGTACACACACCCCTTTTGACCGACGTAAATTGAATCTTCTTGGCCGCATTAATGTTGTGATTTACGGGGAGGTTATTTTTCTCATAGCTGCTGTGTTCAAGTGGCGGAAATAACCTGCCTAGTTCCTCTTCAATTTACTCGAAAAGATAGTGACGTTGTAGCTTTCTTGTTAAATTGCAGTTGAAGTACACAAAAAAATTATGTTGGTAAAATTAATTAAATCCATAAATATTACCAATATCATCCAGAGTGCCTACTTTCTTTTATAGCGGTATAACTTGAATCATATTTCAGTATGGGTTAGATATCAATCGAATTGTTTGGTATAAGTCCATGTCTCCTAAACTTCTATGAGAAGTGATGGTATAGTTCTCGAGGTGTCTGATTTATTTGGCGTTACGGAATGAAAATGAATTGCATTGTATTAGAAGTTTATTTTTAAAATAAACGAAATGCACACACAAGTGTTGAGGTTCACTATTTGTAAATATAACATGTAATCACTGTAGGGATTAGCATTTAAAGCATACTTCGACGCCAGTTATTTTCGAGTCCCATAAAAATAATAGGAGGCGAGCCTTTTGCCATCATCCGCACGCACATCTAGTCTCCAAGCTGTTACCGATAAATTCCCATTGGGAAGACCCGGCCGTTAAAAACAAAAACAGTATAAAATAAAATTCAATACACAGTCGATAATGCGTTGCGGTCACATCACCGCACTAAAAACTATTCCTACAAACTGTACTAAAATCTTATTCGACGATTGAGAACTCGTAAAACGGAAACTTATTCACTTCTCGACTCTGCTGCGGACGAATCTTTTGTCCATCGTCATTTTCTTACGTGTTTTTAAAATCCAGGATATTTTAGGGTTTTTTAGGGTTTGTACTTGAAAAAAAAACATGGCATCCTTATTAGATCCATTTATGTCAATCTGTCAAGACCTTTTATTTCAAGAACGCGTGGAGGTATAGAGTTGAATTTAAAACCATTTACTCATGTCTGTAGTCCCTTTGTGTTTTTAAAAAATCAACCCTCTACATCTACGCAGTCAAAAGATATGGCCGTTTATGTCGCATGTTTGTACGGAAACCGTTTTTGACCGTTTTTTTTTTTATTTTTAGGTATCTGTAAATGCATCCATGATGAAAGTAAGTAGGTGGCGTACATAAGAGGAAATTGAAAATGGCGCAGGTGGCTGACAAATTAACTGGTAACCTTGGTATTGGCATATGGAGGAAAAATATCATGAGGCAAGTTGAGTATGAATGTGAATGGCTGTATAAGTAGAGAGAGACCATAGGAACGCTGGAAGGACTGTGTGAATGATGATTGTTGACAACGTATTTAGAAAATATATTTATATAGCTCAAAAAGAGGTGTTTCCTGAGATGACAAGTATTAGAGACGTATGAAGAAAAAGACATGTTGCATCCTTCATCATTTTCCTGTCCTTGTCCCATTCTATTTGGGGTCGGCGCAACATGTTTTCTACTTCCATTCGCCTCTGTCAGATGTCGCGCCATAATTTACTCCTTTCTCTTTCATATAATTCCTTACACAATCCATTATGAGCCGACCCTAAATTAATTGGTACAGGCCTCCAAGGTACATTGATTGCCAACCTTATGAAAGTGACTGGTGTCTGGGTCACACTGGCTGTGAAACAGAGAAGACAGGCTGTTGCAGCGTTGCTTAAGATAGACTAGTCGTGCTGCATTAGTTTGATTGAATTGATGAGAGATGAACAAACATCAAGGGATGTTTAATCTTTTAAAAATCCGTTAGTAAACATTTGAGATTTTTTAACCTATTTTAACAACCTATTTTATTAAAATAGGTTGAAACTCTACATCATCTGCCTAGCCTTTTCCCAACTATGTTGGGGTCGGCTTCCAGTTTAACCGCATGCAGCTGAATATCAGTATTTTACATGCAGCGACTGCCTATCTGACCTCCACAACCCAGTTAGTACTGGGTAATGCGATACCCCTTGGTAAGACCGGTTGTCAGACTTTCGGAACACTGACTACCTGTAATGACTGTCAAAGATCCACAAATGACAACCGGGACCAACGGCTTAACATGCTTTTCCGAGGCACGGAGGAAACTCGGTATGTAACTGGGTGGTCACCCATCCACAGACCAACCTAGGCAAGCGCTTCTTAACCTAAAGATCGACCCGAGCGGCTGCTATTATTTAGCTACGAGCTCCTTGAAACTCTACATTAAGCTTTATTGGACTACAAAAAACAAAACGTTGCCCACACTAAGCATGTGTACTGGGTGTATTTTTAAAGGCCCGTATTTAAAAATATTTAATATCACATACACAAACAGCCAGACCCAGAACTACTAAAATATAGTCATTTAAATATTCTTTCCCGCGGAGATCGTACTAGCAACACTTAGAGCAGCAGTCCATCTCTCAGCCAATACGGCAGCCGTACCATGGATGACGATAATTTCAAACAAATACCTAATACCAACCCACCTTCAGTCGACCTCAATGCAAAGTTGCAGCCTACCGTCCATAAGCCATGAATACTAGGCCAGACGGGAAATAGAAACATTGACAAACAAACTTTGTTCATTTCAATTAGTGAACTAGTTTGGTAGCCGACACCTTTCTATGACTGCCTGACAGGTTCACTGAATCGCTATTCAGAAATAAGACAGTTCGTTAGAGTTTCTAATAAAGAGGCTTGTGGCTAACCTAGTTCTCCATTTTAAAATAAGCAGGTATTTGTGGTTGTTGGTGGTAATTGTGTTAATATATTAATCGATTTGTATTGCTATTCTTTAAGAATACAGCGTCGAGTTCTGCGCTGCCGCAGCGGCAAGTTATATATTGAGTCTGGGGTCGTTGTTGCGCTCAAAGCTGTATTTTAAGAGAATGCACAGCACCCTAAGGTTATTTCATACCAGTTTATGCCCGTGGCATTACCGTAATGTCTCAAGAGATCGTTCTACCGAGATTAAAACTATGCTATGCGTTAATCTAGGGAATAAGCTATCTATTTCAACCAAATCGTTTCGAAGTTTGAGCAAGAAGGTGTTACACATATGCAAACTCGCCTTTATAATATTTATATGAAAGTAGGATCAATTGCTTTGCGGGTTTGAAGAACCTGCCTGCTTGACAGCGAAAAATATAAATTATTCATTAAAATACAATTGGGAGATTGTGTGGTTTGGCAGGCAATTCACTTCCAAACAAAACCTGTTAAAAACTAATTGGTTATAGAATAAATCAATATAATAACTTCCTAAAAACAATTCTTCAATTGAGTTATTAATAGTAAATAACTTTTCAAAGCTATTTTCATTTCAACATGTATTTAAGTGTGTGGTTTCCTGATTGACGCAACTTAATTGTGGTAGACGTGATTTTAGTGCGGTTTTAGCTTTACCTTAATTAAATATTACCTTAGTTAAATTAAATTATTTGACTTCAAGCTTTTGTTACTGCAACCTAATGCTTGAAAAACGAGACGCTTTACCTCTGGGCAATCACGACACCTGTTTTGATATCTTAATTAAATTCCTTTATTTGTTCATTATTAACCGTGGAGGAGTTCTCTCGTGATGAAATGAACTTTTTTTTTGTAAATGGGAAAACATCAAATAACTTCCCCCGCTCTTCTTCTCCACCAGGAGCCCCCGGTAAGTATCAGACTTGTCCTGACTAAAACCTACCCATGTCCCTTTTATTGCCCTTTACGTTCCGGGGCTGTGGTATCTCTTTCCAACAACCCGCAACACCGGGAGGCGGTGACCCTGCCAGGCCCCTCTGCTTTAGACGAGGCGAACTTGGCTGCAGAATTAAGCCATTTCTGTCAATTAATTCAACTCAATCGGTTTTTAATGCAGTTGCAAGAAATTAGCCTTAGTTTTGGTTAAGAAGACCAATCAAACAAAAGTTTATTAAAATGGAAAGGCTTATAATCCTTGCTCTATAACGCAGTTTCACGACCTCGGATTTCGACAAAATATTCCACAACATTGAACAAGTTTTACTTACCGTGTGCATTCGAAATACGCTTTTGCTAACTACGCAAGTCGAAACATGACGTCACACACAAGTCAATTTAAAGTTACTCCCTCTGCAATCTTGTATTAGCATGCCGTTTAGTTAGACCTTGTTTTCACTAGGGATGTCCGTTTGCAAAACTCGTTTCTAAAATATCTACCATACATGCATATGCTTTTAGAAAGCCTTTATAAAAACTGTAAATTTAAAGATAAAGATAAAGATAAATTTATTTGTTCAAACATGTGTAACATGATACATTGGATATGCACATTTATAGATGGAACAGGTTTAAAATGGTTGGTTCAGCATGTTTTGCCATTTACAGCGTACAAAATATTTCACAATTCATTATAAATGATAAATTAGAATAAAAATAAATTAATGTCAATATTCAATTAATTAAATAAAAAAAATGTCAGAATAAAAAAACGTCACAAATAAATTATAATCGAAAATAATACAATTAAAAGAAAAAAAAATCATAAAAATATTAAAACAAAAACACATAGTAAATTATCAATATTCAAAATTTGTCAGTCAGAAAGTCTGTTATATTGTAATACCCCTTACAAATTAGTAATTTCTTTAATTCTCTCTTAAATAAATTAATGTTCAACATCTTCAGGGAATTTGGAATGGTATTGTATATTAGTGGGGCCATGCACATTACACTTTTTTTTAGAAAAGCTGTCTTAGCGGGTTGTGATTATACCCATAGTCTGTACTTCTCACGTCGATTTCTACCTGTAATATTATGTAGAAGCGGAAACAAATGAGGATTAGTTTTGACAAATACCGCTATTTCTAATATGTAAAGTGACGGAAGTGTTAGAATTCTATGCTGTATAAACATTGGCTTGCAACTTTCAATAGTTTGCAACCCAAACATAGCCCGAATACAACGCTTTTGAGCCTTTGTATTGTATTGTATTGTATAACGGGCTGGTGTCCGCAACTCCACGTCTGAGGCGCGTATTTTGCGTATGGGTGGGAATATTATTCGATCCACCCCAGCTCCACGAGAAACGTCAGCAGCGCCTTGGTGTTGCTGACGATCTCGCGAAGAGTACCTGGGTTACCGAAGTACTTTGCCCTGTATGGGGCAACCTCTGGGCAGTGCAGAAGCACGTGGGCTGCTGTTTCGTCTACCTCCATGCAGGCTCGGCACAGTGGGCTGTCTGTGACTCCTAAGACAAAGAGGTGTTTATTAAAAGAGCCGTGGCCAGTAACGGCTGCTGTGATTGTGCGCAGCTGTGGTTTTGTCATCCGAAGCGCCTGTTTAGTGAAGCGGCCGTCGATGCTAGGAAGAGCTTCCTTGGCCTGCCTGCACTCACCGTGGTCCAGCCACAGTTTGTGGTGTAGTTTTTTGGTGCGTTTCCTTACCAGTGTACGTAGGTACCCAAATGGTAGTGGCACGATAGGTGCGGGGCCCACTGGTACCATGCTCGATCCCCTTCTAGCAAGTTCGTCCGCAGCGTCGTTGCCTCGGGAGTCGCTGTGTCCTTTGATCCATTGGATAGTTATTTTGTTGAGATTACCATTTTGAGCCTTGAAAGCAATTTCTTTCAGAGTTGAATTGCCCCAAAAAATTATTCCATATCTTAACACTGATTCAGCAAGCCCGTAGTATGCTGTAAGCAAAGTATCTGTGTTAACAGTCGGTGCCAACTTATAAAGAGCGTATGACGAAGTACTAATTTTTTTACAAAGTTCATTAATGTGAGTTTTCCAATTTAATTGTCTATCAATGATTAATCCTAAAAATCGCGCTGTTTCAACTTCCTGTATTATATTATCTTTGTATGCTAATTTAAATTTTGATGTATTATAATGTAAATTTTCTCGTTGTCTAAAATGCATTATGTTTGTTTTACTAATATTAATTTTTAAATTATTATCGTTAAGCCAAGTTATTATAGATTTCAATGAATCATTAGAATCAGAATGGTAGTTAACCATATTTTTAGATGCTATGGTTACAGTACTATCGTCAGCGAACAATGACATGGGTTCCTTTGTTGCATTTGGTAGATCATTAATGTATATTAATAACAAAGGAGGGCCTAACACACTTCCCTGGGGAACACCATATGTGATGTATCGCTTTTCAGAGGAAAAAATCAGTTCCCTTTTTGCTTTAAAATTAAATTTTGAAATTTAGGTTATTTGTTGGCGGTCTGATAGATATGATTTTAACAATCCCAGAACATTACCCCTTAAACCATACGCCTGAAGTTTATTTAGCAGAATATTGTGGTCCACATAGACGAATGCCTGTGACATGTCACAATAAATTAAGCAAACCGGTAAAGATTTGTCAACATGCGAAGAAACTACGTTCAAAAAGTCGAAAACTGCCATATTGATGTTTTTATTTTTTCTGAAGCCTTTTTGTTCATCACAAAGGATTTTATTTTTATCTAAGTACTTAGTGATTTCACCGTAAATAAATTTTTCAAAAATCTTTGAAAATACAGAAATGAGTGCTATGGGTCTATAGTTTTCCATTAAGTATGTTTTATCTTTTTTAAATATAGGTTTAATAATTGTCAATTTGAGGTCTTTAGGAAATGTCCCACTTTGGATACAAAGGTTCAGAATGTGACTTAAGTGTTGAGAGATATCTTCATTAACTGCTTTGATTACCTTTGTCGAAATACCGTCATAACCTACACTACTAGTATTTTTAAGATTTATTATTATTTTCTGCATATGGTACGGCAAACAGGGTGATAAAAACATTTAGTGCGTTTGGGGATTAATTAAAGCTGTTGATTTCTTACCTGCTCCTGGAATAGGAATTATTTTGTCAATGAAATAGTTATTAAATGCGTTGGCAATTTCTGTAGGATTTTTTGTTAATTTACTGTTAATTTTTAATTCAGTTATTGATTGTTTTGGTATGTTTAATTTACTATTATTTATAATTTGCCATGATGTTTTACTTTTATTAGTCGATGTTTTTATTTTGTAATTGTTTTGAGCACGTTTAGTAAGGTTTATAATACGTTTCAGAAGTTTTGAATAATTTTCATATTTTTGTTTATTTGTCAATGTTGGTTTCCTTCGGAAATTCCAGAGTAAATCTCTTTTATTTTTACTACAGGTCTTTATTCCTCGTGAAATCCACCTTGGCTTTGTATTTACTTGCACAGTAATTTTAGTTAGCGGAAAACACAAGTCATAAAATAATTTAAATGTTTCAATGAAATAATGATATGCTACTGTCGGATCAGTTGTATTATATATTTCACAAAAATAAAGGTTTTTAATATGACTTTTAAACTTATGAATATTTTCTGAGCTGTAGTCACGCTTCATTTTGTGCCAATACTTTAGTTTAAACATTTGTTTTACGGGAAGCTTAATTAATTGGGCAGTGTGGTCTGATAAGCCAAATTCTAACACATCAGTCTTACATTTTCTTTTAAAGTCATGGGCAAAGTTGTCTATACAAGTCCCACTTGATAGTCTCGTGGGCTGCTTTAGTGCTAAAGTGTGATTATAATTTAACAACAAACATTCAAAATCTAATGTGGCATTATTGCACTTCATGGTGTCTATGTTAAAGTCACCAGCTATAATTGTATTATGATTACTAATTTTAGAAATACAATCTAGAACCTGGTCAAGCCTTTCTAAAAACAAATAGAGATTGCATTGACTCGGTACACGGTATATACAAACTATTATAATTTTAAAATCAAGTAACTCAACTGCACAACATTCAATTACATTATTTATGGACAATTTACTGATTTGAGACAGATCTTTGAATCTATGTACCTTATTGACAAGGATACAAGCTCCACCTCTTTTATTACAAGTACGACTAAAGCATGCCGCTAGTGTGTAATTAGGTACGTTCAGGTGTTGTTCATAGCCAGCCAACATAAAATGCTCAGTGATACATATTACATCAATGTCTATATTTTTGTCTTTGAGCTGTTCTATATTTACTAACAGGGCGTCAGACTTGTTCAGAAGTCCCGCTATATTTTGATGCAAAACATTGAGATATTTAGTGTCGAAAAAACAATGATGACGTTACTTCTTCAGTATTCACAACATTTTCTGAAGAGGAATGGATGTCATTAATTAAAAGCAACAGATTTTCTTAAATATTGCGAAAACCGTAGTTATTTATACGGCCTGTCAATGAATTAAACATTGTGTGATCATACGTCAAATTATAATTAGTGTCAAAAGAATATGCATGTTCATGAGTTAATAAGTCCAAATACAATAAATTATTAAATGTTTCAATTCTCCAGTTGTAATATTGTCAAAGCTTCTAAGTTTAAAGGTAGGAACGCAGACTATAACATTAGTGTAAGTAATTTGTTTTAGAATATTCCGAACGTATATTATAGTATTGAAATAATTGTTGGTAATTTTAAAGTCCTCTTCTCCAATTAATAAAATACAAAAATCATTCAGAGTATAGTCACATAACTTTGTTTGAAGTCCGCTAAGAAGTTGCTGGATTGTTCCGCCTGGTGTTATATAATGGCAAATATCATAATTGTTATTAAGTAAATCTTGAGCGGTTGCTAGGACTTTATTTTTAGGGTTCCGTAGTCAACTAGGAACCCTTATAGTTTCGCCATGTCTGTCTGTCCGTCCGTCCGTCCGTCCGTCCGTCCGTCCGTCCGTCCGTCCTCGCTTAATCTCTGTGACCGTTAGCGCTAGAAAGCTGAAATTTGGTACCAATATGTATATCAATCACGCCGACAAAGTGGTAAAATAAAAATTGGAAAAAAATGTTTTATTAGGGTAGCCACCCTATATGTAAAGTGGGAAGTGATTTTTTTTTTAATTTCAACCCTAACGTGTGATATATTGTTGGAAAGGTATTTAAAAATGAATAGGGGTTTACTAAGATCATTTTTTGATAATGTCAATAATTTCGGAAATAATCGCTCCAAAAGTAAAAAACAATGTGTCCCCCCCCCTCTAACTTTTGAACCATAAGTCTAAAAAATATGAAAAAAATCTGAAAAGTAGAACTTTATAAGGACTTTCTATGAAAATTATTTTGAACTTGATTGACATAACAGTTTCTGTACAAAAAAGACAAAAAGTTGTACAAAATAATTTCTGGACTAAGTTTGTAGTATAATCGTAATGCAAGCTTTTTTTGTAACTTTGCTTACATATTTTATTATCCTGAACGTATCTTTTTTCAAACAAAAAAAGAATTATTGAAATTACCACCGAAATTGCACGTCTTTGTATTAATTAGTAACCCAATTCCTCGAGAGATGGCGCTGTAGGTACTTATTACATTGGATCGGGTATTACCGAATTGTTCGGTTGGCCTCATAACTGGGAACACTTATTGTGACGGACGGGAAACTACGGAACCCTACACTGAGCGTGGCCCGACACGCTCTTGGCCGGTTTTTATTATTTGCGCTCAGTATACATATTTTATTTTTTCTTGAAGGTACAGTGCACCGGGTATGTCCCTGTTGTTTTATAATCTCAGTACTGTTAGAGATATTTAGTGGGGATTGGTTAATATGCGAGGTTGTTGATGGCTCTTTATATTTCTGTTTAATAGTTTTAGTCTCCTTTATAGCTTTACTTGCCTTCTTCATCGGAGATGAGGCTTTATGCTTAACTGGAGTAAGCGTTAACTTTTTGTATAAGTTATTCTTTTTTAATAAGTCTTCATTTGTTTGTCTGAGTTTGCAATTCTCAGACGACAACAGTTCAATTTCTCTGTGAGCGCTTTGTAACTGAGCCTCTAAATCTACTAACTTGTTATTGAGAACGTTTACTTGATCATCTTCATGGTCGGATAAGTCGGGCATACTAGTTACAGTATTCTCTAGGGTTTGTGAGATACTGTCACTGTCATCGTCAGTTGTTAATGAACGAGTTCGGTTACGTCGAAACGTGATGTTTTCCAGAAAGTTCATGGCTATATCCTTTAAATGTCTTGAGAGGGATTTAAATAATTTTTGTCTCTACTTTACAGAAACACTCACAAAAAGACTACTGCAAAGTACTCGGGATCGAACTTAGGACGCTTTGATTCACAGATCTACGATGCGTCCGTAGCCGGCACGCCAACTGGTTACTTAATGCAATGTTCGAAATTTTGGTTCTGGTTCCAGGGTTTTTTTTTATATAATTGTTGTTAGCTGAGGGTATATTAAATTTTAATTAATAACGAAATTTGCAGCAATGTTCATTAAACCAATGTTTATCACTAATAAAATCACATAATTTTAATATTTGACAATGATTATACGTTAATGATTTGTGTATTGCACTGTGTTTGTTTGTATTATTAATAAAGTCGGTACTAAGTTTATGTTGATGTTTTTTTAAGTAAACAAAACATCTCTGATCTGCACTGTCACTTGTTTGAGTTGATTTATGCACTTTTCTTGAGAATTTCAAAGCGATAACACTGTGACGCGGTATTTGCACTGTTATTAAGATATTTTACTGATCATTTGGTTGTTATTTGTACATTTATTATTTTTAAACAATTTATTATACGGAGCTGATATTGATCGTGGCACTAGCGCCCTCTGTTGTCAGAGTCTCTGTTTTGTTGTCATAAAACAAAATGAGTGGGTTTTTTACCACTTTGATACGAAACTATATAAAATCAGTAAATAAAGCTACTTTTATTGGTTATTTTGAGTTTCACGGGACGCAACCCTAAAACTTTTTAGTAAACCGCTGAAAGTTGCCAAGTTTAAAAAGTTGCACCGGAAATTAGGTAAGTAATTATGAAAACTGATATAAACTGTTGTGCAAAATACACACTTACGTCATAGAAGCCTATAGTATTTAAAATAATCATAGATTAAAAACACTATATCTTAGTAGATTCCAAAATATGTTTCTTATTTCTTTTAAAACAGTACTATTTATTGGAATTAGGTATTTCAATAAAACTGATTAAGATTTCTAATCAATCAAACGATATTTATTGAGGAAAAATATAGTACAAACTTTCTACTATAATGACTTTGTCAAAAGTCATTATAAAGACGTATAAAGACGAAACGTCAAACAATACCTTCCAATCAGACCTTTTGGTGTATTTACACTGACATCTTATAAATTTATATTTATGGAAAATGATTGTCTTTCTACTCAAAATAAAACAAAGAAAATAATTTAAGCATTGATAAATAATTTAATACATTTTAATTAAGACGTCTCGTCCCACGTTTGTCACAACTTGCCACAGTAAAGCAGAATTGGATCTTATTTCACGTTTACTCAGAATACATGCTTCGTGAAGTTGGAAGTGATTATCTGAGCACTAATGGTAGGCTGGAGCAACCAACTCGATTATAATAAATGGTTACACTAGATTATAATTTAATACGGTTTGCACTTAGGTATCCTTAGATCTACCAAAATTCATTACATCATCGATTACATACATCATAAACTTACGCCTTTTTTCATAGGGCAGAAACCACAGAAATCTACCTGCTACGATCCTTTCATATTCCTTTTGTCCACCACGTCCACGTTCCTGTATGTGGTCATTCCCGTATGCTGGTTCGAGTACCGGCTTGATTATTGCCATTGGTTCATTTTAGCAAGTTTTCTTTAATCATATTATTATTTCTTAAGTTACAGTCTTTACCAAATCTTTACTATCGTAATCCAAAAAAAGAATATCAGTCATACAAACTTAGGTTTTGTAAGGATAGGTTGGGTAAGATAATACATAAGTTGTGTATACGCATACATACAACTTATGTATGATCTTCATATTTCTGCCCTTGTCCCATTCTGGGGTCAACGTTACACATTTTATTGTTCCATTCTCCAACGCCACGGCATAATCCACTCCTTGTTTTTTCATATCTTACAATCAATCCATCTTTTATTTAGCCTGCTTCTCCCTCTCTATCCACTAAAATTCTGGTCTTCAAACTAATGTATACAAAACCAAAAACAAATATTTAGCTACGAGGATTGTATAGATTCAGAATCATCTCATATTAATAATTTAAAAGCAATAATAGGGTACTTTTACCAGACGTACACCTACATATGTGTGTATGGACCTTTATAAACGGATCGGAAACGATTATATCATCAATTTCCATAAAAGAATTCTTCGAAACTCTTTGCTCAATTCGGGTCAGGAGAAATTCAAGGTTATACCCGAAATAACTCGTTATGTATGTTGGCCTTTGTAATGTGTGGGAGTGTCAGACTTTTACGGATCAAAACCGCTCCATTTTCCTACCTACCCCTTTTTGTTCCGGGGCCGCGGTATCTCTTTCCAACTACCCGTAACCCCCGGCAGGATGGGTCTTGACTCGAGTCCTTAGGGTCGGATTGTTTTAGACGATTTTTCAAATATAATATAACCAATAAATTATAGGAACTCGCCATAACTTCTAAACACAATACTTAAGTGATTTAAAACCATAAGTTATTTTATTTTTAAATACAACACAAATACGTGATACGATTACATAGCACACTAATAAACAAGGAGCAAGATTAAATACTATTCTCTATAATAATAATTATTGATTTCAGTAGTTAGTAAACTTAAAAAAAAATAGTCAAAGTCAAAAATAGAAAAAAAAAGTCTGTTAAACTTTTTTGTTCTCATTAACGATTAAAATATTTATTTATGAAGTCTATTGAAACTTTTGTCGATAATTCAATAAGCTTTACTGTTGAACGATCAAACAGTTTATAGACAAGATAACGACACTAGAATTTGGAAGAAAAATGGATCAAGAATATAAATGATCAACAAAATGCAACTGCCAGCTACAGCTAATGTTTTTTAAGTGAGTTAGGATCTTGGAGGTAAAAACTAGTTGCCACGTTATTCTATATTTGATTCAATTTTCCGCTTTCTTCGTCTGTAACATGTGTATTGTGACTGTTAAGACTTGAAGTGGTTCTATTCTTATTCAAAATAGAAGAATTATCGTTTCGCTAATTTTAATTTTAATGCCTAGACCTTAGGGTCTAGATTTCAGGGGTAGATTTGATACTCGCTGAGGATTGTGAAAAGTCAGGTATTGAGTCATTTCATGTAGAATAATTCATAGAAAATTTATGAAATTCAGCTGTTGGTTAGACTAGAAGCATATTCAAACATATGATGTTGATTTGTTTAACCCTCACTTGTGCCCAAATAATAATAGTGCCTAATACGGATAGCATTTTCATCTCTTTAGTTCTAACATCTCCTAACCTACTTTCCCTTTCACATAGTCTGACATTATTATCTCCGGTAAAATCTATGCTCCATTTTCCCCCTTTGTTTACCCGGAAAATCATGCCACCATGACACACACTCCTCCAACAAAACGCATATATTTTCATTCAAAAATACTTCTTCATTCTTAAAAATAAATTTTCATTCAGCGAGGTTTTATTTATCGTAAGTCAAAACAAGTGGGTGTCTGTTATCTGTGGTGGTAATGGCGTCGCATGTGACGTCACTTCACTCTCATTAGGCGTCGGTTACGGTGTACTGGATGCGTAAACAATGGTGTCAGGATCTGTGTACGTACATCGAATGGGGGTGTAGTTGGTAATTATTTACTGTTTCAACCCGGTTTTACGCCTTCCTTTATCATTGGTTCTAACTGCTCCGTTGGTCTAACGGGATCTTGGATTCGATTCCCGGGCATAAAGTGTTATTGGATTTTTCCATTACAGTGGTGTGTTGTGGTAAGATACCTCCGTGCCTCGAAAACACGTAAAGCTGTTGGTCCTGCGCCTGATCTTTCTCCGGTTGCGTTGGTTTTTTGCCGTCCCATGGAAATATAAGAGTGAGAAAACAGAGAGTGCAACTGTGCCTGCGCACAAACTTGTGCACTATAATACCTCTCGCGCAGAGTAATTGGCTGTCGTGGCCGAAAACGATCAGAAGAATATTTCACTGATTCTTCCCAAAGAAGTTGATTTGGTGTTTATTAGCTAATAAGCTTGATACGCACTTACTTATTTTACTGCACTGCAGTAAGATTAAAAAATACTGCCTGATCTCACAATTTTATTTTGATACTAGCTTTTGCCCGCGGCTTCGCTCGCGTTAAATTCATTCTTAAGAGCAACTCACTCTTTTTAGAAAAAATAGCCTATGTCCGTCTCATAGTTGCCAACTATCTCTGTACCAAAATTCATCAAAATCGGTTTAGCCATTAAAGCGTGAAGAGGTAACAAACAAACAAACAAACTCACTTTCGCTTTTATAATATTAGTAAGGATTATTAATTTTTTAAATTTTTAACTACAAAATATCCCAACAGGTACTTACCTAATCAGACAAAAGAAAAAAAATAAAGGATTATTTTTGCTAATACTTTAATAGTTTTTGAAGTGTTAGTTTAAAAAGCATGCAACTAAACTTCTAAAACTTAGAATTTAAACATAAAACTTAGAATTTGTTTTAACAAAAACCCTTTATCAACTTGTCTTCAGACTAGTTCATAAAACACCGAGCAAAGAAAAGCAATAAAACATTGATTTTATACGAGTGTGGGGATCAAAAAGAAAATGGAAATTCTGTGTAGTCGGCTTCTAAGTGTACCCTCTAAAATATACGATATCCATTACAGTCCGCGGGCTCAAAGGTAATATTCTTGGTGCGAAGTTCAAAACGGTGTAAAAGCATTCTTGTCGTACAAATTACATTTTAAAGCATGAGGCTGTCGCAAGCACTTGACACTCATTACTGTGCGGTTTGGGGAGGGAACCGCATAAACAATAGTGTATACGGGCCCCTGTGTCGTGCCCACTGAACCCTGAATAAATTCCTGTGTGGAAAGGAAATAAACATGTTTGTATTGCGCCAAGGGAAGGTGCAAACTTGCATATTTTTTGGTTTTTAATGCTCTGCCGTTTTGTGATGAAATGGCATTGTATTAAATTGTTTGATGGATGTTTTATTCTGTTTGTTTTTGTACATTAGGGTTAGTTTGAGTTTTATGTTGTAATTTTATTTGTGATCGTATCTTTTAGGGTAGCAGCGTTAGTGTTGCGTGGGTGAAATACTTCTGTAATAATGCTTCAATTGGAGTAGAAAAAACTGAAAGAACTAGATATATTGAAAAATAGAAAAACATTGTCAGAATCCCACACGTGAATGTGTGTTGCAAAGAGATTTTCACCACGTTCGTGATCTTTATACAAAGGCCTTTTAGCCGCATACTAACAGACAACAAGTTCCTTTGAACGAATCCATAATTACAGTTCCAAAAATAATATTATTATATCAAATGAATTGTCTTCCACAAACAACAATCTTTAACCGTGAATATATTGACAAAAAACAAAAAGAAAATCAAAAAACAATTAAATGCAATTAAATTAAATTTTTGGCAAAACATGGACGCTCACAAAATCTATGAATTTGATACCTCGCATGTCTGATTAGTCAGTTTATGTAAACGCATGTTTGACAAATAAATGATCTTTCTTTCTTCAAACAAACCTACAAACTTTTATCGTAGTATTTTCCGCTCCAATTCATAAAAAGGTGTAAGAAAAATATTTCCTTTGTCTTGAACAATCGTTTGACTTTCCGTTCTTTAAGACTATTTTGCTGTGCTAAAGCTACAGGTATTTATGCTGTTTGCACCTGTAATGAACTTCTCAAACGAAAAGCAGTTTATGATTCCCGAGCTCGGCTTTAACTGCGAGCTAATATTTAGTTGCATTCACTTTGAAGTCGTGTTCAGAATTTAAAGTACAGTTTTTATATTTTATTAAAATTTAGCTTAATGACTTGGGTTTATTCCAACATTTAATGAGTTGTCTGCTTCATTATATGGCTGTCACAATCAAAGCTTAATTAAACTTGAGTTACGATAATAACAGTAAATATTTCGCAAACATTAATTTTTAAATAGTTTTATATTTTGTACCGCACTTTTAACTCCAATTAATTAGTCATCTGGCTAATATGTTTATTTCAAAGTAGCAATATACAAATAAAGGGCCTAGCCCAAGAAGTCGCCCCATCGGAATATTCCCATCTTTCCTCGGCGTTTTATAAGTGTTCTTGTAGGCCTATGTGAAATAAAAATATTTTGATTTGATTTGATCTATCCCTCGGTGAGCTATTAGTAGTACTTTCTGGTTCGCACTTGCCTGGTTTGTTTTCAGAAGTTATTAGAGAATTGCTTAAACATTTTTAGTACAACAATTATTCATTTATTGGTTTTAAATGCGCATGCACGTAATCAGTTACAGAACTGCTTAATTGGACGTTAATGGTGCGAAAGATTTCACATTTATCTGTGTACTAGCTTTCGCCCGCGTTAAATAAAAATTCGGTGTAACACAGTTCTCCTTTCTTAATTTGCAGGTACCTGCTACCTGCAGTTTTTGCCCTTGCGCCTTATTGTTTTGTAATGCTATTTTTTCCGTTTTCTTCCCTCTTTCTCCCTCACATCCCACTTTTATTTTTCTTTGTTATTTGTTTTCGTCCGTCTCTTAGTTCCCAACTATCTCTGTACCAAAATTCATTAAAAACGGTTAAGCCATTAAAGCGTGAAGAGGTAACAAACAAATAAACTCACTTTCGCTTTTATAATATTAGTAAGGATAGTAAGGATACTTTATTGCACACCAAAAATGGAAAACAACTATTTTACAGACATTGATAAATCTATGAATAAAGTAGCGGTCTTATCGCTGATAGCGATGTATTCCAGATACCTTTCGAACATATAAATATAACGGGGGCTTGTCAATGATATAGCTACTGCTTCAAATTTATAAATACACAGAAAAATGAAAGTTTTTTTTTATCATATTTCAGACCTAGACTCATAATGAACGTTCTCTCAGTCCCTTAAAGAATTGCCCACCTTGCAAAACAATGCGCGAGTAACCTATCTTTGCTACTTCACAAAAAAAAATTGCGATGAGTTTAAATTCTGCTTTCAAGAACATTGTTAAAATGCTAAAGTCCTTGGATAATGGGGGCTAACGAGAATATCTGAAAAACCCAGGACAAGATTATGACGCCACTCGGAGAACATGGAAAACGAACAAAACAAAACACTCGCGGCTGCATCAAACGACAGACGGTCAGTACGACCCTCAGTAGACAGATATTTCAGTAGGTCTGGTTAAAATATGCATTAGACTTAAATATGGATGAATAAGACTTTTGGGACAAACTTGCAGACCACATGCGACATGTCTGGCGATTTTCCCGGGGTTTTGCTGCATTAAAGTCTGCCTTTCTCCGTATTCAGTTACACTTAGAGAATGCTTATTTTTATGGGTTCCATACCTCAAAAGGAATAAAAAGCCCCTTATTGGATCACTTTGTGGTCCGTCTGTGGCAAACCATACTTATACTTAATAAGCCCAGCCCTTATAAACTTGTAAACAAATCAACCTTCTAAAATTATGCAGTCAAAAGAATTCGACTCGCCCTTGGCCTCTTTTTTTGAGTATGTGATAATCAAGCCCAATATTATATTATTTATTCTGTTGTATCTTCGAAAACTTTCTGTTAATCTATCTGTACTATGACAACTAACTCGTAGAATTTTTTATAAAGCGCATCATCTCACTGTACAAAAACTGATTTTAAAAACATGAAGTGGTCTTATGATGATGCTTAAAAAATGAAATAAACATTTTAGTAGCTCTCATTGATTCTTTTTATTGCTTCTTGCTTCAGCCAAAACAATGGGAAATATTTATTATTTTAGGCAGATCGTGCAAAAGTAACAAGTCAGTATTATAACGGAATTGCAAAAGTTCAGTGTCGCAAAATTAATTATTCTAAGCTTAAAAATATTTTATCTCTATATATGTCGGTGCTTAAATGTAACTAATGGTCTATTTACTCTATGGTTTTACGTGTTTGTAAAGTAAGCAGCTACTTTTTGTTGGGCCTAACTCACTGTTACATAATAACATTGTAAAACAAAAAAATTAAAAGAGTAAATGCAATTATTTTAATAAAATTTCTTCTCAATACGAGAGTTATTTGGGTATTCTGACAATGAAGTCGGGATTCAATCCACTAAACATTTGAAATCCCTTGCCTCACAAGATCACCTCTCATCCTTATCACATTGTAATTTCGTCATTCATCGACAAGTTAAGCACAACACTAACCTATGCCAAGTGTTGTTATGTGAACAGAAATGTTATTGGCTTGGCTGGCCGCCATATTGGGTGACTCGGTGACTTAGTCTTGGCGAGAACAAGTAGTTTGTGAGTACATTACTCATGTGCCGGTGTCTAATATATTCTGATCAGATGCAGAATGTGTTGAGTTTGATAAATGACGTGACATAAGCAGTATTTATTTAGTTATTGGATTTGTGACTCTATTTGTATGACCAAAAGTTTGAACGTCAACTTAGACAAATCAGATTATAACGAATTTACTAAAAACCTATTAGTACTTTGACATTCGAAAAAAACGTTTTATATTTCATAACGTTCCACTTCAGTTGTTCATAAAATAATAACAATTTTGTACAAATTGAAAATAATGCTATGCTATCTATAAATAAAATACCTTTAGCTTAACGCTATCTCCGATATTATAAGTTTCTAATTGTTCATGTATGAGATTTTCACAAAGCAAATTGATAATCTTAATGTTCTCATTTATATTTTATTCTTATATCTGTATTGTATAAGTATAGTTCAGTAAGGTACTACTTATCCTTTTATAATTCTGCAAGTTCTGTGCACTTTTATAAGTGACGAAATCACTATAATTAAAACTATTTGTGAATTTTATGTAGGTGGCGGTGTATTAAGTAAGCCGTTCAGGTGCCCTAAACTAATAAAAAAATAAGTATCAATTAACATTAACTGAGAGTAAATTTAAAATAATCTAGACACGCAAATGTTGCAGTGATTTCTACAAAAAAAAAAAACGATTAATAACAATTACTCACAATTAAGAATATTAATCTCAAGCCAAATGACCACAAAGAGCAATCAATTAATTTCAACACAATCTGACTTCTGGCAATTGATATCAATTGTCACGGGCAATTAGCAGCTGGCTTCAAATAGCTCGGATTAATACAACTTAATTTGTATACAAAAGGCAATAAATTATTCTCGTCTAACCGCAATATTACTTTGATGAAACGATATTTCTTGAGTGTTGCAAATAAATTGTTATACGGCGAATATTCGTTTATTGTAATGAGCAATCATTTGTTATAATTCTTCTAATTTGCTGTTAATGAGATATTGCCTTGTTATCTTAAAGCCTGTTCGCTCAAATTTTTAGTTCCACTGCCTTCATTTAAATCAATCCATAGATTTTTTATTTATAAGAAAAGAAAAAAAAGAGAGAAGAGGTGGCAATAATCAGGTACTCTGCCTGGTACCTTCACTTGTCTATGCCTATGAACCTATCGTTATGAAAGAAACACATATAGCCAGATTCCTCAAGAAGACACAGAAAATAGAAGACAAAGCGAAGTCGTGGAATAAAAGCTACATTCAAAGATTTCATAAACAGGAATTAAGTTACAGCTCTTTTCAAAATGGAGAGAAATAAAACATTAAAGGAAAAGGACAAATTAAATTACAAACGGATGGAGGTGTAGACATCCGGTGCCGCGTCCGAAATTTGTCCACTTCGGTTGAACTAAGTGGACTGTACTTATGCAGCTCCGACATTATGCGCCAGTTATAATTCTGCCCCAATGGGCGGACACAAACAGCGTCGCCTGGAGCGTTGGCATCTTATGACATTCTAAATCACCGTTCAACCAAACATTTTCCATCCGAATATCGCATGAAAATCTTTTCTTTTTTACATCACGGGTAACAAGCCTGAGAGGAAGCATCTGGTCGGAACTCAAATTGGATAAAAAGATATAAAACTGAACTTTTCGGCCAGACAATTCTCAGGTGGAGCCTGGAGATTACAATATAGGTACCTACTGTCGGTATATTTCCTATGTTTGTACAGTCACACACACTTAGGTCTAAACACGTTACTACTTTCAAGTAATTTTCACTTACTGTCTTGCTTGCAATGTATACAAAATATGTATAAACGGACCCTTGACGAAACCGTCAACCAAGCAATATAAACATAAAATCAAAGAACTTTATGCAAAAATATTACGACTTATTTGTTACCGATGAAAACAAAAGGAGGTTCTCAGTTCGACATGTTTATTTATTTCAAACAAAAAATCACATTTTGCTATTGAACTAAATGTACCACTCAAAACATTGTGGAGGCATTTAAAGTAAAGAAATAACTATAAAAAAATGTATTTAAAAAAAGTTGTGAAAAAGAACTTTGAACTCTAAAACCTCCGGTAACAAGAAAGTTCCCAATTTGCTTTAGAACAAAAAAAAGGATCACAATAACAGGGAATATAGGTGCTGTAGAGTCATTAAAAACAAACATATTACTAAGAGACCCATATAATTATGAAATAGATTTATCATAAAAGTTGCATTAATTATTCCTTGAGAAAACCACCCTTGAAACTTCCAAAGCGTAGGTACACATAAAAGTGCTTGAACTGTACATTTCTGTCTGGGTGCTCCTTTGGGATTGCGGTGAGGGTAGGTGTAACAATACAGACATGACGGTTATTAAGTTACCCACGGGAAGTATTTTGAAGTTCTAGAAAATAGAGTTAAATACTAAAAAAACAGCACCCGTACCAGGACCGCACTTAGAGGTGCCACTGCCAGTTTTGCCAGGAACTTATTTTTTGTGATAAAATTGAGATTAAAAGAACAACAGAACAGATCGACTACAAAGATATAAAGTTTGTAGATACCAATGGTTTGTGCAGGTTTTTTATCGTACACTCTTCTGATGATGTTCTTTGCTTTCCTGGACATGACATGCATACATAACACACACATGTACTATGGTATGCATAAATTTACATATTATACAATCTAGCAATAAAATCAAAGATGTCCATAAACATGCTTATATGAACAGATTATTACACTATCTCAACAAATAACCTTATCCATTTCTTCTTTGAACCCGTCATTTTCCTCAAACATCGCCGAATAAACACGAATTCCAGAAATCAATTCCTATGTAGATACACAATCATAATTTAATATCATACTGTGCAAATATGCGCTGAAGTCGAACGCTATTGTCAAGGAACTATAGTCTTGTATATGAGGATATTGGAAAGGAAGGAAACAGCCTTCCAACATAACGGAAAGTAGGCCCGGAGTTCCGTATACCGCGTGTCACCGTCGCTGATATGTGTTTCAATTCGTATCGGTCGGTTTTATAGGTTGCGGTTCAGAGGGAAAATTGCGCAGTGATTTGTGTTAAGGGTTGAATTTTGGGGTTAAGGATAGTAATGTGGGGTTATTGGGTTTGTGCATTGCTATTGTGTGTTGATAGTTTTACGCACAGTTTGCGATTTAAAGTTACTCGCAGAATAATTGATTTAAATAAACATACGCTCAAGTTCCGTATTTAAAACGTCCTACGGGTTAGTCTGAAATAATTTGATGCCATTACTATATTTCTTTTGTTCCCCTCTGCTTTTGACTCCCGAACTGAAATCGTTAATCTCATGTCAGCTGTAAGTTGTGGATAATTTATTAGTCATAACAACATTCAATCATAAAGAAATGTTAAACGGGTGGATATTTGCTCAGTGTCCTTTTTTCTCTCCTAAAGCCAGAATAAGAAATTGTTCAATGACTTACAAATTTGTCTAAAGAAAAATCCATTGTATAATTTGTCAACAAACAAAGCATTAAACTTGTAGCAATGTTCACTCTAGTTTGGCATTTCTAAGAGAAAGGTTAATACCAAATATTACAACCCAATCTAGTCAACAGAATCTATTTGAAACTAAACTGAAAAATGCACTGTGAATTTTAAAGGAAATTTAATACATTACCTGCTTAACAAGCACGTGTGCAGACTACATGTGACGCCTGTTAGCAATGTACATAGAATGATTGACACAAATTGGGAATATCGCGCTACAGTCGTTATTGGATTCAATCACAATTTCCCACACGATGTGATGTAGTTGGAATTTATCAACATCTATTATGACTTCGATTATTACTATTGTATTGTATTAGAAGTAAAAATGTAAAAAAAAAACACTTAAAACCTACATCCTTGCCAAATGCTGCCAATCGCATAAAATATAAGAAAAAGATCAATATCAGCAATCATTTCAGCACAGGAGTTTGTAAGAAATTCGACTAATTAAAAGTTTTATAAACGGTTTCCTTCGTCGTTAACTTGTATATATTACGACGATTAGAGAAAAGTGGGGGAAATCAGCTCGTTACCTTATTTTATGACAAAAGTGTCGACTCCACCCTTAGTTTGAACTGTTCCTATATTTAATCTGTGGATTTTATAAACGACCGAGTTGTAGCCAGTTATTCTCGCTACCGTTTATACCTAATGCTTCATTGCCTATTCTAATCTCCTGTATCATGAATTGAATTGTATAGAATTTAATGAATGCGTTGTGCGGGTTGAGTTCCAGGTTTAACAAGTTTGTAACAGATGTTGTCAAACCCAGTTTAGTCTTTCATTAATAGTTTTTTTTTCTCAAGTAAGCGACATGATTATGACTTTAGAGCCTTGAGCTCAAGCTTCTAAATAAATTCTAAATACGGCCCATCAAGATTCTTGAATATACTGAAATAGTCCAATTTCTCCGAAGAGTTTAAGCTGACGTCAGATGCCAACAGCTGGCGATTAATGAGATATTCTTACTGAAGTTTCTATCCACAGTCCTAATCATAATTGACAGCATTGTTACACTTCTGAGTCTGGTTACTCTAATTGTTCTCATGTTTCCCTAGTACATCCCAGGGAATAAGACGGCACAGAAATACGATGTTCCATAATGAATCCTTACTAATATTATAAAAGCAAAAGTGAGTTTGTTTGTTACGTCTTCACGCTTAAATGGCTAAAGCGATTTTGATGAATTTTGTTACAAAGATAGTTGGGACCCTGGAAACGGACATAGGCTATAACGTTGTAAAAAAGGGAGAAATTAAGAAGAAAGAGGACCCCGAATTTAACGCGAGCGAAGCCGCGGCAAAAGCTAGTAGAAAATATTGCAAATAACCATAGACAAAGACTGGGAGTCAAACATCAAGAGAATGTGCTATACACTTCAGTTCACATACAGTAAATCATCTAGCTTTGTTGTGTCAACACAATCTATACCGCCATTGTCAATCCTAGGCCATTTAAAATGTTTTATTGAGGTCAACACTTGTTACGATTGGTAGTTTTGGTGGTGGCAATGGGGAGTGTTCTAGAGCGATTGGAGAAATTTATAACTGTTGTTTTTAGTGTGTGAAATACACTAACTAGTTGTGAGATATCAACACACTCTTAGATACTGAACGAAGAGTTTATTATTATCATTTGTGCTTAGATTTCCCATACCTTGTTGTCCTCCAGAAGGTTAATCAAAAAAATAATATAGATAAGCCTTGTAAGAATAGATTTTGATTTTTGTTTTTTTTTTAACTTTATATAAATATATAATTTTATATATTGTTAAGTATTTAGAAAATTGTTTTGTAATGTAAAGAGACAACGACAACTAAATATCCTTTTGTACCTTTTCTCGCACATAGTAACAATGACTTTTACCGCTCTTTTCAACCATCACCTCTATAAATAATGCAGTTACTGGGTAGATTAGTATTTTTTTTATTAAATTGCTCGTATTAAATTCCCTACTAAGACAACGTCACAAATTCCCACAAAATTGCACTATACTTATTCCGATCACTTTTGATAACATATAACATTACTCTTGTATATCCCAAAGTGTTAGGCAGGGGTCTCTCAAAATGTACAGCCTCATTAAACCAGCAATGTTTAAATCCCCTGTAATAGGGGCAAGCCAAACGCAATTACCCTGACACAAATTTAGACTCTATGGCTAGTGAGAAATTCCTGATGGAAATTTCTGTCTTTGTCCAACTTTGGAACCAAAACCCAGGACCTTGTGCTCAGCAGTCGTGGTTTTGACCACTAGACCAACGAGGCATTTGTTGAAGTGATGATAAATAGGCTTTATTAAGGAACCCAATTAAAAGCGACCATATCCCCGTCTCGAATGTTCTAACACAAGAATACCGTGGTCAAATATCTCGACCACAATTTTCGACTTATTCTCCGACTTACCGGTTGATCATTATCCCTTCCTCTTTTCCTCATATTTCAGTCACCTATTAGGGGCGTTTCTTTTGCGAACTAATATATGGGAATGCGCTCTTTAATTTACTGCTGGGGTTGTTGGCGTTGAAGTATCTTTTATTTTCGTCGTTATAGATACCAATAATAATCAGATTTTATATAATACTAGCTTTTGCCCGCGACTTCGCTCGCGTTAGATTTAGGATAACACAGTTCCTCTTTCCTGATTTGCAGGTACCTGCTACCTGTAGTTTTTCCCTTGCTCCTTATTTATTGTAATACCAAAGCTATGTTATCCCTTTTCATCCCTCTTTCTCCCTCATCTCACTTAAAAAAATATATAAGCTATGTCCGTCTCCAGGGTCTCAACTATCTCTGTACCAAAAAAATCGGTTCAGCCATTTGGGCGTTGAGACTTAACTAACAAACAAGCTCTCTTTTGCTTTCAGAAAATTAAGTATAGAACCGATGTTTTATATCTGTTTGCCGAAATTTACATGTCCATATTAAAATGACTTTAAAAAACTTAGGTTACTACAATGTTCGACTTTTAGCCTACGCGGTTGCCATTTTTATTTAATATACCATCCATACCTACTTGGTATTCTGACTATATGCCTCAATTAATGGAGTCCAATTGATCTATGTGGAGTCATTGACGACACCGTAGAAGTGGCGAAGTTTTAGGCTTACAAAGGGGTTGGGAGATTTGTGTATGAAGCGTGGCCTGCCTAACTTCTACTACTTCATTTTATTCTCAAAATGGCGGCTACGCTAAAATCCTGTATTCAAATAAAGTAGTTGGTATCAATACAAAGATTTGTTCCTTTTTTTCGGTTGGGAAATCATCAAATAACTTTTGAATGGGGGCAGGGGAGAGTGTCCATTTTTTTTTCTGATTTATACCCATTTATGTTCCTACTATTGCTCTCTGTGTTTCAGGGCCGCGGTATTATAAACTATTCTATACTTTTGTGCCTTTATGGCAAAATTTTCCAAAGCGGAACATACAAATAATACAATTTTGATTATGGTTTATATCGAAAACGTTATTGTTTGTGTTGATGCCAGCCATAGACTAATATCAGTTTCATGCTCTGGGAGAGAACTTCTAACAAACTCAGCCGCCGCCGGAGACAGGCGATTCGCGGCGACTCCCGGCCACCGTAGATGCGGGTTTAAGGACGGTTAGCAATAGGTAGAACACCGTCCGGCTGTCTAATAACGACAGGCCGTGTCGACGGCGCGTTCGTGTTCCGTGTGTACTGCGTGAATGCGTGTGTATTATAAAAATAAAACAAAATTGTTAAAGTTAGGGAGACCAAATAATGCAAAGCAATTTAAATACCTACTGTTATGCCAGCGACATCTTCGATCTCTAAAAATTGTTCAATACCGCAGATTATTACCAGCCTACACCATTCCAGAGTTATTGCATCTAGTCAGCTAGAATCCGAAGGCAGAGGTTATAAACAGTTTTATAGTTTCTATCAGCTATAATGAAACCATCGTTATACGTGATGCGGTGTATTAAAGTCGGTGCCTATACGTCCCGTTTACGGTTCCTTGTTACAATTTTATAGTAGAATATAGGAAATAAGCGGATCATACGGGAAGGGTAAACATTGGATTATTTTATTACTTTGTTTATAATAGGCAATTTGTCCTATCCGATCCTAGAATTCTGTGTATCAAGTTTCTCAATTGCGATTTTAACGATAAATAAAATGTTTTATTAACGACATCGTAGTTAACATCAAAAAAACTTACAAGAATGCCTACTATTGTTGATCATCATGCTTGAGCTAAAACAAGTTACAAATAAAATTTAATATGACCCAACAAATATAAAGGCAATTCATTTCAAAGAAAAACTTATATATTCAAAGCAGCGTCGATTATAAGGACTCAACAAATTCAGACGAATTATTTCGGAACGCATCTGCAAGCGTCGATTGTTCCAATCGGTTTCAGTTATTTAAAAGTCACGTGGCAATTCACACCTGTTTGGACATCGGCGCGATTGAATTGCGTACTTTATCCCGTACGTCACGGAATTCGCCTCAGTTGGGTCACAGCTTTAAAGCTGCAGTTATTTATTGGTAGTCTAGTGAAATATTACACTTCCTTTACTACCGCTTTTTCAACATTTTAGTTGAAAAAGGACAGAATGAGTGAATAAAGTAGGGAACCCCGACATGAACTTTCCTCGGCGAGACTACGAGCCATTAATGTTGGATAAATAAACAGTTCTTTTCTATTTATAGTCTGTGGTGAGGTGACTGAGTATCTCTTGAATACGGCTTTCATAGTCTATCTTTAATTACTGTTTACTTCATAACAAACGCGTTCAATTCATGTTGTTTTTAGGTCAAGTAGTATCTTTCATGTTTATGGGTCATTTACGCTGTTATTATGAGTTAGAGAAGTTGTTTTTTTGTTTTAGAAAGAAGTTTAAGCTGGTAGATTCCTGTCTAGAACTACTACATTAAGATAATATTTTACTGGTTGATATTTTGTGGAAACATCTATGCGATGGTGTTTTCATATAGTCTTACACGCCGCATCTTAATCAAGCTGCCACAAACAAACAATTGCATGACTGATTATAAAAATAAAATTCATGATTTTTTTTGGAAAATTTTAAGATTGTATATCAGATCCTGACCTTATAACCATGGGACTACTTAGAAAATATACCTTTTCAGACAAAAATCTAGCCAAGGGCTGAGTGAGTCGGACTCACGCACCAAGGCTTCCTAACAAACTTTGCCCTCGTAGACTTAAAAGGTTGGTTTTGTCCAGATCCAAAACACCACAGATTTGAGTATAGGGTTCTTTTTAACTGGATACCTCCACGCGTTCTTGACATCGAGTATTGATAGACAGACGGACAACAAAGTGATCATTTATAAGAGTTACGTTTATTTCCTATAGAGGTAGCTTTCCCTAAAGAAAGATTCCGAGGAATCTCCTCCTGGCTTTCGAGTATTTTGAGAATAATAATTGATCCCGGTATTCATATTTCTTTGCTGCTATATATTCAACTACCTATATTATGTTCACAATGGACCAAAAACGACGAATATTAATATAATTATGGACTTTCGAATTTTACTACCGTGGATTCAATTAGTGAAACGATCCATACAAAGCGGCACTTATTATTTTCCCACGAATCATTGCACTGTGTAATATGAAATCTCGTCGCTATGAGATTCCATACCTGAACGTTCTTCCATTATGTGAGGGTAAAAGGCATTTTTGAATTATTGGATATTAATTTCCTTCTATGCCACCGATAAATTGGACTAGAGAATTATTTTATGAAATGCCAATACTCATGATAATATAGTGGGTTATTCCGCATATATGTATATTATATATTCTGACGTGGTGGTTTTTGCAAATTTCCAAAATTATTTGCTGTCTAAAGTTATTCGTAAATGTAGTAATATTTTGTTGTATCGTTTCAAGACAGGAGAAGGCTTAATATCTGCCTGGCCGATTCCTAACATTTTTGGGTCAGCTCAGTCAGTCTCACCGGATTCAGCTGATTTTACACTGAGCAACTGTCTATCTAACATCCATAACCCAGTTAGTATCCCAGTACTTTTGTGACAACCGTTGTCACCAAGGGGTATCGTGTTATGGGTAACACGCCAGCTCTTGGTAAGACTGGTTGTCAGACCTTCGGAACACTGACTATCAAAAAAATACTTAATATAGAGGTTTCTGAGGGAAGGGCTAGATATAGGATACCTTTAATACTTTTGTTTTAGCTTTTTAACCTTTCATGTAGACATCACAAACGATTGCGTTTATGGAATACTTTATTCAACGAATATGTTATTTTGTCTATTTAGGGAGATTCTGAAAATATCAGCCACAGAGCCCCCCAGCAGCTGAAATCGATGACGACACTCTGCAGATGGATATTTGCCTACAGGAAATATAGATATTATGTGTAAACTGCCTAAACAAAGACTGCTGCCCTACTTGTTGCGGGTTTGATCCCCGCACGGAACATATATACATATTTGTTTGACCTACAGATAATTGTTCCGGGACTGTGTGTTTGTGTATGTGAGTTTAAATGTTTGTAAACGCACCCACGAAACAAGAGAAATTCCAAGTGTCGGGCAACGTTTTTATCTCTCTCATTTATTACCATCCCGTTAGATCGCTTTCAGCGTAGAATTTTAATCAAATTTCAGACAGAACAGAAACGTGAAAAGAAATGAGAAAAAAAAACAAAAGAATTTCAGCTCCTCTCAACAACCCTGCAGTCAATGAATATCTCATGAAAGTAATTCTATTAACAAGGGGAAACATTTAACGCGATATCACACACACCCTGTGTATGGGGTAAGATAACGAATACCCCATACCAACACAGGTCACGTCTGAAACATTCAGTGTGACCGAGACTGGGTCCTACATATAAAATAATAATATCATTCGTTATACTGTGTATTGTAAAACGATCCGTCTGTCCGTACGTGTTATAATAAGAGGAGAATATTATTGGACTTGAGTTGAGCTCTTCTTGAGCAAGAGTGGTAATCAATAGTCATTTTTTCATGCATTCTCTGTATGAAAAAGGCCTTTGTTTCGCAGTGGAACAATATCGGGCTGATTTTGTTGCTATTGGGAAGAAAAGTGAGTTTTCATAGAATTTTATTTTGTGTTCCAGTTTCATAATGAAGCTTTGGAGTCTTCATGAACTACTTTCGATTATAATACAGTTGATGACCATTGCAAAAGTTGAATATATAATATTTAAATTCACTCTTTTCGAAGCGGTCAAGCATGCATAATATACACCAAATATGGTCATGTATATTTAAGTTAGTGCTTATTTAATATTTAACACACTGTGTCTACGTGTCATAAAAATCTGTCCTATCGCAGGTCTGCTAGAAAGAATTTTTTAAATGAAATAAGCCTTTGTACTCTTTGTCCGTATATTTTTTCCCTTCGTGTGTTTTGTGTGTACATTAATAAATAAATCATACTAAATAACTCTATGGAAAAAAATATAGCTGGGATAAGACTTTTTTGAGCGTTCTTAAAAACGTAGATATATAATTCTACAGAAAAAGTTCTACATTTTAACTTTAAAACGATTATAATATCTTAAAACAAATATATTATACTATACAATTACGTGGTAGGTATCTTGTTTTTAGGAATAAAGTAATAAATGTGAGTACCAATACAAACCAAAAAGTTTAATGGCGCTACAGCAATTTGAAAGTGTCAACGGTGTAAATGAATAACAAAGGTACTGTTTATTTTAAAAACAAAAAAAAAAATTGAGGTTTGAAAGCACTAATTATGCTATTTAAATCGAAATAAATTAGAAAAAGTCTCAGGCGGGACTTGAACCCGCGATCTTTCAAAAAAATTGTACCTTTTCAAGTTTTTTTTTCTAAATAAGGCACAAATTTGCTGCGGGACGGTATTATTACTAAACTTATGCTTAAAACACTTGTAATTTAGAAGATTAAAAGCTTAGTTTAGACAAATGAAATACTCTCTCTCACGGTGGAACTCAAAATGACTCAGACGCTGAACGCCGTAAGGCACAGTTAGTCTTAATAGTCTAAGATCAAGTGAAACATTCACCTTTACTAATCTGATACAAAAAATAGGAAATATTTTTAACCCCTTACAGTAATAAAGATATATATTTACAATAAGAAACAAATAAGACTTATCGTGAGACAACGCTCCTTAGATGCAGTCAAAGTGACCTCTGCGCTGCCACTGACGATGCTCTAAATATAATAGCAATAAATTGCAACTTAAAAAAGAAATATGAAGAGAGAGCAAAGAGCTAGATAACATTAGTTTCACTATGATTTCTGATCTTTTAAACTGTGTTACCGGTGTTTTCAGGAATAAATTTGTTTATTTGTCGTTCACCCTACTACTAGAAGGCCACATCATAGCAATTACCACTAATGGAGATATAAAATATTTAAACATCCTTCTCATGCATTTTGTCAGTGTATTTATGATGTTATGGTTATGATCTTAGGGTTCAGTAAAAACAAAAATAAGAAGCTTGATTTCAGCCTGACTCTTGTACTACAGTGACAATAAAACACGGTGGACGTATTTCTCGCTAAAGATTTTCCGTGTCTGCGTCGCTGTAGCCATTTGTTATAATTTCCTGACTAAATACGCCTCGCTAAGAACATAAAAAACATTCTCTTGTAAATTATGACAGATTATTATTTCTTGGACACAAAAAGCAACGTAATTATGAAAGAGAGTTTAAAAGAGGTCGTATGGTATTTTTGGAATATCATTGTTATTTATTTTGTTATATTGTAAGTACTTTTATGCAATGGAATTTAAAAAAAAAAGGATGAATTATTTTTGAAAAAACAAGTTTTTATACTATTTCGCTTAATAGTAATACGACATTACGACATTAGTGACCCCATACCAGAAATGGGGGCCTTAACAATCAGCCCCCAAGATGTAGCTTGTGCTGTCCGTCCGTTGCCTAATTGGAAATCTCCAGGGCCGGACGGACTGCACAACTTCTGGATAAAGAGTATTCAGAGGTCGCACGCTTGTTTGGCAACCCTATTCCAGACAGCCTTAGAGTCAGGGTCGCTACCCAAGTTTCTGACAACTGGTATAACCCACCTGCTCCATAAATCGGGTAGTACGGCGGAACCCAAAAATTATAGACCAATTACGTGTCTTCCGACACTTTATAAAGTTCTTACATCCATTTTGAGAGCTAAAATCACTAAACACATTGATGACAATTCTATCATGTCTGCTTCTCAAAATGGATGTAAGAACGGGTCCCGCGGTACTAAGGAGCTGCTCCTCATTGATATGGCCATTAGTCAACAGGTTCGCCGTTCCCGAAGGCATCTGTCGACATGCTGGATAGACTATAAGAAGGCCTATGACTCCGTGCCACATACATGGCTCATGAGGGTGCTAGAATTGTATAAAGTTGATGCAACTCTGCGCACCTTCCTGATGTCGTGTATGAGGCAATGGAGTACAGTCCTTCGCTATCCAGGATGCCGGCAGATTCGGAGGAATAGTGAACCGATAAGGATAGAGCGAGGAATATTCCAGGGCGATAGTTTGAGTCCACTTTGGTTCTGCTTAGCCTTGAATCCTCTAAGCACGTTGCTGGAGAATTCAGGTCTCGGCTATCGATTGAGGAGAGGTGGTCAGGTTATATCTCACCTCCTTTACATGGATGACCTGAAACTCTTTGCCCCCAACGATTTGCAGCTGATGGAGCTACTGAAGGTAACTGAAACTTTCAGTAGCGCCATCAGGATGGAATTTGGTGTGGACAAATGTGCGGTCATGCATGTAAAGCGAGGGGAAATTGTGGAATCTGTGGGAACCCAGCTCTCAGATTCCATACACCTTAGATCCCTCTCAGCAACCGAAACCTACAAGTATTTGGGGATGTCGGAAGCGCTGGGCATCAATATTACTGACATGAAGCAATCGTTAAAGGAACGCTTCTTTGGCCGCCTGAGAAAAGTATTTAATAGTCTTTTATCAGGCGGAAACAAGGTGCGTGCTTTTAACGGTTGGGTCATGCCGGTTTTGATGTACTCTTTCGGCATACTCAAATGGACTCAAACAGAACTGGACGCCCTAGATAGGAAGGTCCGTACATTGTTAACGGCATTTCGTATGCATCACCCACGTTCTTCGGTTATGAGACTGTATATCCCGCGGAGTTGTGGAGGTCGAGGTTTTTTAAACGCCAAGACTCTCCACAATCGCGAGATATGCAGCCTCAGGGAATATTTCCTAGAAACCGACGTGGGAATGCATCGGGATGTGGTTGCAGTGGACAAAGGCCTCACCCCGCTCTCCTTGGCTAAAGAGAACTGGTGCAAACCTGTAGTGCTTGACACTAACGACCGCAGGGAGGTATGGCAGAGTAAGGAGCTTCACGGACGCTTTTTCCGGGCCCTACATGGACCCGATGTAGATCATTCAGCGTCCGTAGCCTGGCTACGTTCCGGGGATCTCTTTGGAGAAACTGAAGGTTTTGTCTGTGCAATTATGGATGAAGTTATGATGACAAATAACTACCGGAGATTTATTGTGAAGGACGGCACGGTTGACATATGTCGGGCATGCCACCGTCCGGGTGAATCAATTCGACACATTATCTCCGGCTGTTCTCGTCTAGCTAACGGAGAGTACTTGCATAGACACAACCTTGTAGCCAGGATTATCCATCAGCAACTTGCTCTAAAATACAATCTTGTGGAATCGGAAGTGCCGTACTACAGGTATGAGCCCGACCCAGTTCTTGAACATGGCAATATCACATTGTACTGGGATCGATCCATCATCACTGACAGGACTATTGTTGCCAACAAGCCTGATATAGTGGTGGTGGATCGATCAAAGCGGCGCGCAATGATTGTTGACATAACAGTCCCACATGATGAGAACCTCGTGAAAGCCGAGAAAGATAAACAAATGAAGTATATTGACTTGGCTCGCGAGGTTGTCGACATGTGGGATGTGGACTCAGCGATCATTGTGCCGATAGTCGTATCTGCCAATGGCTTAATTGCCAAGAGCCTCGACCAATACCTAAGAAGGCTCTCGTTAGGCAGCTGGATCAAGGGCTTGATACAGAAAGCGGTACTCCTGGACACGGCTCGTATTGTTAGGAGGTTCCTTTCTCTGGAGCCCTGACCGCCGGTAGCTTGGACCCTGTTCCCGATACCGGTGGGCTACTATTTTTATATTTTTAAATGTTTTTTTTTATGATTTTAAGAATTATTTAAAAATGTAATTTTATGTTAAAAAATAAATAAATGTACGAAAAATACGACATTATAGCGAGTAAAACAAACGAAGGTACAAACCACAACTGGAACGGTAAGGTAACCTATTTATTTCTAAACCTTGGCAAGATCCTAGTACTTTTGCCCCACGCCATACGGTTGTGGTTTTCGTTTATGTTGGGGTTAACCTCAAATAAATAAGGATACTCACTATGGGCAAGAAAAAGATGTTTTTTTTTACTATTGGTCACAATGTAACTTTACAAACAAACCAGATGAACAAACCTATTTGTTCAATTCTGATAGTTACAAAGTTTATCTTAATGATGAAAGTAAATCTTAATTATTTCAATGTTGAAATGTTTAGTATTATTATTCATTATTTAATGTACGTTTAAGCCATGAAGAGGAAGGCCTTAGTGTTTTGAACCAGATCTACTTGTATTTATCTGTTTTTTTATTTCTGCAGAAATACATTTTTTTTATGTATTTGCTCATCTTGTCACAGAGAACAGGACAATCAAGGTGTTTCTTTTTCTTTCTTTTCCGCAAAAAATGACTTAGAAGGTTGATTTTTTCACAGTACAGGCTGGTGGACTAGACAGTATATGGTTTTAATTTCAACTCAATAACTTAACGCATTCCCGAGATAAAGGGTCTTGACCGGCAGATAACATTGTGATCCAAAAAAGGTTCCGTTATTTTTCTATTTGTGTTATGGATCCCTAAAAAACTAATGTGCCATCTTTGGAAGTCCGTCATATTGGATTAACAATCATGTAACTTAGCTTACCATGTCATGGTAATTTAAATAGTAATTCCAAAAAATTCAAAATTCATTTATTTAGCGTACACATTGTTCGTTAGCATACATACATATTATTAAGTCAGACGTAACAGAAAACTTACAGGATTATCAGCGAGTCCCAAACTAGGCACAGTGGTGACCCAGACACTACACAAAGTTACTATATTGCGAGTTGTTCTGCTACGCTAATGTTATCATACAAATGAAATAAAAGAAATCATAAAACTAAATTATTAGCAATCCATTGAAAATATAAAAAAAAAAACATACTGAAATAAGAAATAAAATTAACAACATTTTAGGAAAGTGTGTGAGTGTGTGTGTGTAAGTGTGGGTGTTTAAGTGTGTGTGTATTTTGAGGGTGTGTGGTTCATCTTACCATTTATGGGTATCAACTTTAAGAGCAAAGAAGACGTTCAGTTTCCTCATATGTTCTGCCTAGTACCATAACCATTCCTTTAATTTAGTATTGGCCTCACAGTAGTTACTTGGTACACTGAAAGTTGTGCTTATAGCATTAAACACTCTTGTGGGGAGGTATGACGAGAGCCGGCTGCAAAGAGGGTATTTGCTTTTGGGAGGGGGATTCTTTCTGCGATTTTCCTACCACGTTTACTGCAGCTAGAGCGATTTTCGCTAGCTTTTATGAGGTTTAAAAGTGACCCTAGAATGCACAGTTGACGTACGCGAAAAACCCCAGACTCCTTATACAATTCATCCGTAGAAAAACGACGCGGATTTCCTAGAAGTACTTTAAGGACAGCCCTCTGGGCGCGTTCCAGCTCCAGCATGGATGACTTTGCAGCGCTGCCCCAAACATTGACACAGTATTGTAGGACAGACTGGCATAATGAAATGTAGACCTGAATGCAAATGTTCTTTGGAGCACTGGCTCGCAAGAGTTTCGCGATGTAAATGAATTTACGAGTCTTTTTTGCAAGTGTTCAAATTTGTGCTTTGATATTCAGGTTCTGGTCGATTATGACACCTAGATATCTCGTGGTTTCTACTCTGGCAATGGCATTGCAGCAACAGTCGTTGTTGGAAGATGATGCTGCGGCTAAAACACTGCACTTTATGTCGTGTGTTTTAGTAAGTCAATATTTGGCCTGCTAGATTGATTGATATGAAACATTAAAAGATTCGTTTTATCAAGATTGAGTGTTAGCAGATTTTGTTCCAGCCATGTCATTATAGCCCTCATCCCTTCTTCTGCTGCATCCATAGCTTTTTCCCAAGTAGTTTCCCGAAAGATTATCGCAGTGTCATCAGCGTAACAGATGACTTCAGACTGCGCAATACTGAGCCTCAGTATATCGTCCATATACATAATGAAATGGGTAGGCCCCAAAATGCTTCCCTGAGGCACCCCAAATTCCACCGGATGTGACCTACCTTCGTCGTGTGGTCGGGGCATAACTGACGGACAGGGCCGTCATATACCCCGGTCGCTCTGGAGAGTGGATCCGGCGAGACATGGCGTGCGGTGTCCCACAGGGACCGGTCTTGGGGCCGTTCCTGTGGGACATCGGTTACGACTGGGTGCTGCGCGCCGACCTCCCCAGCGGCGTCAGCGTAGTTTGTTACGCTAAGGACACGCTCGTCCTGGCTCAGGGGGGGTCGCACCAGGCGGCGGCCGACAATATGACACGCAGGGTTGCGATAGTCGCGGAAAGGATCCGGCTACTGGGTCTCGAGGTGGCCTTGCACAAATCCGAGGCTATAGTTTTTCATGGCCGCGGAAACACGCCATCGTCGGGATCCCAGTTGACGGCAGGAGGGGTTCGCATCGGCGTCGGGTCGACGATGAAGTACCTGGGAATCGTCCTCGACAGCCGGTGGAACTTCGTCGAACACTTCCGACGTTTGGCTCCCAAACTCGAGCGGACAGGGGCTGCTGTCAAGCGGCTCCTGCCCAATCTGAGGGGGCCAAACGCCTCCTGCCGTAGGCTCTATGCCGGAGTAGTGCGGTCCATGGCCCTTTACGGGGCCCCGGTATGAACGCGTTCTTTAAGGTGGCGCGCCGCCCACTACCTGAACGCGTCCCAAAAGGTGGTAGCCATAAGGCTGATCCGGGGCTACCGCACGATCTCCGGCGAGGCAGCAAGCCTCCTTGCCGGACTGCCACCGTGGGATCTGGAGGTGATAGTCCTCGGGCGCCTGTTTGAGTGGTGCGCGGAGGCACTACACCGGGGGGAAAACCCTTTGCCGCAGCAAGTTGCCGCTCGGCGGGCAGACCTCCGGTGCGATATCATGGTGGCATGGAGAGAGCGACTGTCTGTCTGTCGACTGTGGCACGCCACAATAGTGGCGGTAAGTCCCCTCTTTGAGGAGTGGCTGGAGTGGCGTCACGGCGTCCTCACCTACCGCCTGACGCAGGTCCTCACCGGACACGGCAGTTTTGGGAGTTTCCTGCACATCATCAGGCGGGAGGAAAGGCCCGGGTGTCATCATTGTGACGATCGCCCGTAGGACATGGTGGAGCACACAGTGGCGATCTGCACAGCTGGGTGGAGCACCGCCGTGCCCTCGTAGAGGCGATCGGCAGCGGCGATCTCTCGCGTCCGGCCCTTTGTTCAGGCTATGGTCCGGAGCGAGAGGGAATGGGAAGCGGTCACCTCCTTCTGCGAAGCAGTAATGCTAGCAAAGGAGGAGGTTGGACTTTTGAGGGAGAGAACATCAGGCCAACCCAGCCGCCGCGGGAGACGCCCTGGGCGCCGGGCGCCAAGAGACGACTCCCGGCCACCGTAGATAACTACTATAATGTCGCTTATTTCTTGATCATCAGTAGGGTGCAGAAACAGTGAGTCTTTAGGTGGGTTTTTACTTTTAACACTGAGGCATTGATCGGCTTCCGTGGACTGCCACTTCTTTAAAATGTTGGTAGCAAGATTCTTTCCGACTGAGACAAAGAACTCATTGCACACATCGATAGAGCAATTGTTGTTCCCTTTGCAGCTCAGCAATTCTTGATTGTTACTGGTCCGTTTCGGAATTTGGCATATTTCTTTTATAGTCCGCCAGAGCTTTTTCGGTTCGTTACTGTTTCTTTCTAACTCTTTTCTGTCTTGATCAGATTTACGCTGCCGCGGGATGCCGTTACAATAGTTCCTGTACCTCGTGTAAACAATTTTAAGGGCATCATTTTTAGGTTGCTGGTTCGTTTGAGAGTTAAGAATATCGCGTTGACAGATGCATCTAAGAAGGCCTGGCGTAATCCAGGGCTTTAGGTTAAATTTTGATCGACTGATTTTAATTTTGGACGTGTGTTTGTTGATTATTCCTGTCAGAGTGTTGTTATGTTTGTCTTGGACGTAACTTCGATACAGTCTAGCTGGCTCAATTCTTCAATCACCTTGGAGTATTCGATTTTTAGTCTAAATCTGTTTTTGTGTTTGGAATTGGGATTTGAGTACTTAACTCCGAGAAGTACTATGTGGTGATCTGTTATCGATGCCTCGCATACAACTCCCTGAGCTGGAGTACCTTTGAGTTTGATGTAGCCATGGTCTAGACAAGCTTTTCCTCGAATTGGTTGAGTGATAGCAGGCAGCAAACCGTTTAAAAAAAAAAACTTTTAGGTTTTTATAATAATACATACATAATACTATAGAGACGAGACTTCTTGTCTACGCAGTTATCACGTTCTGAGTTCCATGAGCTGCATATAAACGGCTTCTTAGCGTATTGCCCTTAAAATGATTTTGTTCTATAGAAGATGGGATTTCCGTTATGTAAGTTCTTTGTTTATTCCTGCCGGGATTGCGGGTTGTTTGAAAAGATACAGCGGGCGCGGATCATAAAGTGCAAAAGAAAGGAACATGGGTAGGTTTTAGTCAGTAGAAGTTTGACACTCTCCCCGGTCCGCCCAGAGCTGGGAAAGTTATTTGTTGATTTCCCATCTGCAAAAAACGATAAACATGCACTTAAAATTAAACACAAGGACAGCTGATAAGATTTTAGTGGAACCTAGAGGCAGGGTGCCCAAAAATGCTGTTTAGGGTATTTTGTTATTTGATTTTTCTCATCCGCAAAAAATGTCGTTTATTTATAATATTTATTGGATGTTTTGTGCACGTTCAAACTACGTCTCAGATAGCAGCATTTTAGTTGAAGTTGTCTATCGGCCAATGATTAAATTTATGTAATTTTAACAACATCATCCACCCAACCTTTTCACTTAATGTGTTGTTTTATGATTGCAAATGCTATTGCTGTATAGAGTTAGCATTGCATCTAACACGGTAATGTTGAAAGCCTTCTGGGCACTCTTCCTATTGTCAGCAATGCGGACGAATTCTTTGACTCTCTGTAATTATTTTACTATTTATATACTAGTCCACATTTTTATTATTAGCTCATGTCTATTTATAGTTTCTAAAGGATAGTAATTGTTACTTGTTGTAAATAAAATAAACAATATCCCTTTATCAGGCACATGATGTTAGGTTTATGCTGCCTTATTTAAATTAATTCGAGTAAAAAACGGCAGCCTTGCACAACTATGTTGTAAAGATCCTGATGGCAAGTCCTCAAGATAAGCCGGTGTCCCAAACATCAACACTTTTACTGTCGCTTAGGCGTCCGGTTTAAGCTGTAAACCGTAGTCAGGCTATAAAAATTGCCGTAAACCATGCGTATCATAGATGGGCTAGTTTTAGTTTTTAGTGCCTAGTGATATTGTGAAAACGGGCGCTTTCATTGCAGTTGTACGGTGTTTTAAACTGTTTGTCAAAGGAAAATCAACAAATGACGTGTAAAAGTATTTGTGAAAACCTACTTTCACAATAAATATCATAAAATCAATGATTGTGTAATGTGTTAGTTCTTTTAATTTTACTCAAAAGCGCAAAAGATAACACTTAAAATATTCTTATTTCGATTTGATTAGATGCACGACGACCAACCAAGCTTTACAAAATCAGTTTCGAAGATCTGGCATTGCACGGGAAATCCATAAAATCGAGAATAGGTTATACTGGAAATGTATAGCTAACGTGTACACTACTGTGCGTTAACTTACATAGGTATTACTATCGATATTAATCTTTTGTAAGACTGAACGATAAACAAGAAAATTGTATAACTTATCCTAAGATTAATATCCAATTACATTAAAAAAAAGCCTGGTCAGATAAAGGCCTACTAGATTCGTTCGCAATCTCAGAATAATCGTTTCAAAATATCGATGTTGACAGGATAATATTATGCCTAATATAGTCCCATATTAAGCATAATATTATCTGTTATATAGAACAACAAAGCGAGTTTACTGCATTTAGTACCAGGTTTTTAGATCCACGAAAATGGGCGTAACATTATAGAATTTTCGTGGATCAGCCACGCCAAAAAGTAAGTCTTGTTCTGTCTTTTTTTTATAATAAACTTTGCCCCACACTAGCAACTTCTCCCGTATCGTGGGTGCGTATTACAAACATTTTAATTCACATACACAAACAGCCAGACCCGAAACTACTACCTGTACGTCATACAAATATTTGTTTCGTGCGGGGATCGCAGTCTGCATCCTTGCAGTGTTTTTGTTCTAGACCATTCCTGGGAATTTCCTAGTTACAAAGATATTACAGATCAAAGTTCCAACAATTTAACCAGTTATTTTTCGTCAGTTATGATTAAAATCCTATATAATAGGGAGTGAGCTTATAACCATCAATTAAGCTTTACCCAAATGTAGACTCCGTAGCTGCTATAGAGGAAATGCCTAATGTGAAAAGCCAAAAACACTTAGTTGGCCAAGGATCGAACCCAGCGACTGCTAGACCAACATGGCCGGCAGATAACCATATATAATAGGTCAACTTCCACCTAAAGATTTCGTAAACAAACAAAATGGTCCACTTTGTGATTTTTTAGGCCTCGTTATAATATAAACTTTGTGATTAGAATTAAAAAAATTGTGTTTTTAACTGCTATTGTATGTTTTTTCTTTCTATTCTATTCTTTTGTTTCTTGTTACTCATAAAATAAAACACTAAGCTATATAAACAATTTATTTTCTCTCCGGTTGCTGATTTAACATTTAAGTAGACATCAACAATGTTTTAATCATTACTTCATTATGTATAGAAGAAAAGTATTGTGCGATCTGAATAACTTTAAGATTTTCCCTTCAAACAGTCTTATTATTATTTACATATTAGAATAAATTCACATTAGTATCAGTGAAAGTTTTATACATGAAGATATAAAGAAACGTAGTAGACAAACTAACTTTATAAGACATTAAAATTAGAAATACACAAAATTAACTCTTATTATAATAATGTATAGTTATAGTTTCATAATCTCAAATTCGACTATTACAAAAAATACAAAACTTCCTTTACCTGATTTGATACTAAAACATGTCTTAAACACGATACTTTATCCGTAGTATAAATATTTACGTTATACAATATTACTATTCTTCTGGGAAAATTATTTACACATACATTCATGACGACATCTCCTGAAGAGGTAGTTGTAGATCACAAAGATCTACGTCTATATTATTGGCGCATTTGTTTTTCAACGTCCACAACTCACATTTACACACTATTGAATCATTACAGAAATCAGACCCGAAGCTACTGGTCCACATGTACTTAAAACTTATATTTCTCCTCTAGACCATCAAATAACTAAGGATGTCTTTTAACTGGCAATACATACTTTTGCCCACAATAGTGTCTATGTTCCGGGGATAAATCCAAATGAACAACGTTTACTGCCTTATCAAAGGTTACCCTCGGAAGTCATCGCGTCAATGTCACTTCAGTGTCACTCGAGCTCCGTGAGCTCTCTTTAATAACGTCAAGTTCTCTATTAGATAGGGATGAAGTACGAGAGAATTTATGAGCACTATATTCACTTTTTTCATCATGAATGTCATGACCACAACCATTGCCGTAGTCTTTGTCTTCATCGTCATCATCTTCCACAATTTCATTTACTTCAACCTCTAATAAATTATCGTGTTCTTTTTGTCCGTAAGAGTTGAAACTTCTCTCGTGGCTTAAACTGCGAATTCTATCAAGATTATGTTCTAAATTTTGCAAATCATCATCAACACCAGGCGAGTCATCAAACTTCCACTTAATATTTGAATTAAAATGTTCCACACCTGGGTACATACTTATGCTATTACTTCTATGCCCGAAAACCGGACAGTTTCGGAACTCTCACAACTCCGGATGCCTACCGTTACAAGTCTTGTTGAAGTTTCCCTCATCTAAGCTTAAATTGGAACGAGAGCGACCGCATTCCAAACCAGGACTAGGTCTAAACAGGCACATGTCAGAGGTTTTCAATCTACACTGACGCGAACAGGATTCAATTTGAAAGGCCGATCTATCAAGGTGTCTATAATCTGTTGGGCCATAGCCGTCGAAGTATCTGGGGTCTTGTTTACAAGTGCTGCTTTGACAGCCAGTTCCTTTGAAGGAACCGGAACATCGAAGGGGATCTCGATGACATGCCTTCTGAATGGCGTGAAGAGACGAAGATGATACAGTGCGTTCTAATATTTCGCCCCAATATTTTTCTCCGAGGCCTTCAAATTCCCCTTTTGAATGTAAACCATCTGACGTGACGGGAGACCCACAACATCCTGTTGTAGGTTTTTCGTAGCTCGGGTACGATTTTGATCTCCGACAGCAAACCTGTAAGAAATAACATTTTAGTTCATGTACCGATTGCCTTATAGATCTAAGACAAAGTACTGCTTCCTTTTAGTTAACTTATTTGTAAATGAACATGTAATAATAGTTACTTTAAAAGTCAAAAAATGGTCAGTGTATTAAGATCCTGATACTGCGTTAAACAGGTAAGTTCCTCCAAACAGACAGGTTTTGTGTGTGATGGGCCACTGCCCGACAACTGTTATTATAGCATTCTTAACATGCATATTACGCGATGCAGGACTTCTAGTTTGAACTTGTGTTACTTCATAAATGTCGCCACATAAATGTATATTTGATTTTAATTTGAAACTTAAATTATTTATTAAACTGTATTCCTCCTCGACAAAAATCATTGATTAATGAAAAGAATAACAAAGTTTTTAATAAAAACCTCAAAATAATTAGCACTTACATAGTATTGTAGTAGTTCATGACTAATTCTCCTAAAGTGACTATTTAATAGCCAGTACAGAAATGGGTTCCAAAAACTGTTGCTTAAGGCCAGCCATGTGACGATGAAATCCAGGGAAGGTGGAACCTGTACGATAAAACTTAAATTAGGTCAAATACAAAACTCATTCTAAATAAAATAACTCCATAATTTGACTCCTTATAACCTTCTAAAATGAATTCTCAAGACACATGGAATATATATATGGTTGAAACAGTCGTTATAAAGGATAGAGTGTAATTTGTTAGTCTACGTATGTCTATGTAGACGAACAATACAAAAGTACCAGACAAAAAGACGACAATGCACAATTACACTCTATCCGTTCTCGTTATTATCTTCAAAGGCTTTCGTTAATATGCAGCGCAAGAGAAAAGCAATAAATGTTTCCATAGGAAAATACGGTTTTGAAACCAGACGAAGCATTATGGACACTTTACAATTGATATCTTTAGAACAGGATACTTTTAGAAATGGTGTCCGTATCCCATGATGAATGTCAATATGGTTTTCATTAATAAAATTGTGGATCTCGAATATGGTAACTTTGAATCCTACCAAATCTGATATTTTAAAATAAAGAGTTTAAAAGACGTCGATTCCTAAACTGTAAGGTTACGAACACACTGAGAGGTGACTTCCTTAGCGCCTAGAGGCTAATGCGTGAAACGAACGTTCTATGATTTAAGCCGCAATGCGCGCTGGGCGCTAGCCGCCTAGCATATAGTAAGTACGCAGCCTCTACGTACTAAGCAAGCCATCCTCAGTGCGTACATTAACTTATAGAATATGATTCTAAACATATCATAATTATATGACAATAGATGCTGGTCGTTTTAAAGACAACAAAAAGTTTAAGGTTGTAGCTCTAGAATCATCTACTGAATTGTAGTTAAGACCAAACTTCTTAAGAACGATACATACTTAACAATAAATATATTATACCAAAATACAAAAATGTGTACGGGATGAGAATTGCTGAATATTTAGTACCTTCTTAACAAATTATCAGACGACCTGCAGACTAAACACAAATTAAACAATAATTACAACAATAATTAGTACAAATTTAAACGATAATATACACTAAGCATGCTCTAACTCAGAGATGGCGAACCAATGGCACGCGTGCTATTGACGGCACGCGGCACAACAATTTAGGCACACAAACAATTTTAATCATATTTTTATCTTTCTATCATTTTTTAAATCGCCGGAGCGATTCATTATTTTCAAAGATGAATGAAATTGATTCGCTTAGAAACCGTATAGCGATGACTCTACTAGTCAGTAAAAAAAAGCTTCGAATTGATAGTAATTATTTTCCTATTACAATCACTTAATCAAAATTATTTGATGGCACGTCTGTGGCCTCATTCAATATTTATCTAGAAAAATGGCACATTGGTCCATCAAGGTTCGCCGCCCCTGCTCTAAGTTATGAAATATAGAAAACAAGCTTTAAATTCGGGATAACACAGTTCCCCTTGCGCCTTATTGATTTCTTTTTTAATAGCAACGCTAAGCTTTCCCTTTTCTTCCTTTTTTCTCCCTCACATCCCATTTTTTACAAAAAAAAATCACCTAATTAATTAATTGCCTATGTCCGTCTCCTGGTTCCCAACTATCTCTGTATCAAAATTCATCAAAACCGGTTTAGCCATTAAAGCGTGAAGAGGTAACAAACAAACAAACTCACTTTCGCTCTTATAATATTAGTAAAGATACCTAAGGCATTAAGTCCGCCTGTACAGTTTTTACTTGTGCATAAAGTTTTAACAAATAAATAAATATGTATCAAGTACGAATAAATGGCTTGACAGCATACAGATAAACTCTGGCAGATTTGCGTGTATGGCAAAATAATGTAACTTTGTAAAATTGTATTAGAAATAAATTAAATCAATACAGTTTGCGTTTTGATGACACAAACACCGAACAATAGTGTTCTAAACACTATTTTTATGGCACACAGGCACAAAGCTGTATCTGACAGCTATGATAAACGAATATACATTAGCTCTAAACAATATCAAAACAGAAATCCATACCTTGCACCCGGTACAAGCCGCAACCACTTCCTGTATAGTAGCCGGAGTGACCATAACGATGAAACCTAATGACATTGCAGCCATAGTCCGTGATGTACTCACACTATGTGGTCTTACTGGGGCTTGAATCTGTACCACAGAAAATTAATATCGTCATCATTTGTTATGTAATGTTTGCTCCTAGATGGGATAACGTGCTTAAGCTTTATGGGATGTGTAGTTGCTGTAAATAATATCATTTAGGCAACTAGACTTTTACGATGATGTTCATTACTTTTTTTTTATATCAAGGGCAAATTCCACCTTTTGGTATTCCAATGTGCACAACTCCTGCTTGAAACATGAGTGCAAAAATTACATTTTGCTTAAAATGCGTTTACTTAGTGCTTGTTAAATCAAAATTGAAGGTCTAAGTTCGCCGTGTCGACAGTGCGTTCATGATTCACGCGCACCTTAAAGAGCGCAACACCTCTTTTCTCTGTTAAAAAAAGAGAATGTCAAAGGAGATACCACGGCACTGGAACATAAAGGGCAATAAAAGGAACATGGGTGGGTCAGTTCAAGTCTGACACTCGCCCCCGCTAAGCTCAGAGCGGGGGAAGTTATTTGATGATTTCTACCTCCGCAAAAAAAAAGGTCTAACTTCAGTTTGAAAAGATCACGATCATTGGTAATGTCTGCCCTAAGTGCAGCTATTAGGTTGTGGCTCATTCCGTCACTGACCGAACCGTTCATAAACTTAAAGTGAAAAACTTACTTCACTTTACGACTAAACGAGAAAGATAACTAATCCAATCTCCACAACAATCTCGATTTATAAAGCAAAGTCGTAATTCTAAACTAATGTTTCACTCGATCTAATAGAATCTCACAGAGAACGCGGCACTTAAATAAGTGAAGCCGGGAGAGCGTCACTTGTACTTAAAAGGAAAGACAATATATCATAACTCCAGTATATCGGTAACGAAGTTTGAAAAAAGATAAGGAAGGATGAACTCACGGATATAATTTTATTATCTTTTATGCAATTACTGTGTGCGAGATTTTATTTATTATCTTGATTTACAAAAGTTACTCTTTTTGTGTAACGAATGTTTATTTTATATTTTATGTTATTGAGATAAATTGCGGATAGGCAAACATAAGGCATTTTCATAAATTATGAACATTGGTAGGTAGCAACCCTACGTGACCTGTTTAGGGAAACATATATTTAATGTAATCATTGTTGAAATTGTTTACTGTAGAACTCTACGAACCACCGAAGCACTATATTTTGGATGGTATTTCAAATTTTTTTTAAACACTGTAATGATTACGTGTTCACTTGATTCGCAGTATGGTATAAATTTAGAATGTAGAAGTAAGTTATGTATTTCATTTCTGGAGAGTGTCATTCAGACCATTAATCTGACACAATCCGTACAAAACTTTAATGGGTTTCGAAATGTATGGGACAGTTCTTTTTTGCGTGGTAAAATTGATTACTTTAATCATTTGAATCACATCATGAAACTTAACCTTTCAGATGCACGCCATAGAATGCTCTCTGTGTTAAAACGACAATCTTTTAAGGGATTTCAGAAGATGAAATGAAACGATCTGCAAAAACAGACACCTTTGTCCAGCAGTAGACTGTTATTAACTATGGATTTCTTACCACGATTTCGTTTTCGCCATGTGACGTTTTTGCACACGGTACAGGCACTCCGTTGGGTCTCAAAGGTTCTGGATCAAACTTCCCTCGGCCTTTGCTGACGTGGAATCCCGAACCGTAACAGTACATCAGTGCCATTGTTGTTGGGAAGTAGTAGGCGCAGCATGATAGAATCCTGTTATAAAAATAGTTAATTTTCTTTGAAGGTATAAATAAAGGAAGGTGAAATATCAAAATAACTTCGGTTTTTCTATGATCTGTTACGATGCTATATCAACTCGGCCTAATTGACTAGCATAGTACAGGTTTTTTATAGAATAAGCGGCCCGCAAGTACTAGTTATACTATGACTGAAATGCAGCTTACCGTACTTAATTCCACACTATAAAACCAGCCAAGTACAACTCAGACTCGCGCACCGAAGGTTCCGTACAAACTGATACCTTCAAGCATTCCCGAGAATAGGGGTCTTGACAGACAGACAACAAAGTGATCTTTTAAGGGTTCTATTTTCTAGATACGGCACCCTAATTATAATGTAGAGATTATGTGATAATGGTTTTAAGCTTAGATATAAAATCATCCGTTTCAACTTACGTGCAAGATTTACTTACCTGAAAGCCACTCTGCTATGAAAAACATCGCAAGCCATGAGTCCGGTTGAGTTGAAGTAATATCCAGACCTTGGTAGCACCATAATAGCGAATAGAGACACTGACAGTATCCAAGTTATACTTATTACAAGTACACAACCCTGAGTCAAAAAGAAAAAATATAATAAATAAGAAATTCTTCTAATATATGTCGTTACTAGCTGCGCCGCGCGGTTTCACTCACGTGGTGATAGAATATACAACATATTTTTATGAATGTAGCCTATGAGTATTCTGATAATCGTTTCATCAAAATATATAGTTTTTGCGTGAAAGAGCAACAAACATACTCACCAACATTAATATACGTTACAAACTTTCGCTTTTATAATATTAATACTAGGATTGTTTCTCCTCTACTAGATAAAATAAAATTAAGCCAGATCAAAAAAACTAGTAAGCTAATGTCAAAATTCTTTCAATATAATGTAACTTATTTATGTCAGCTTTACTTAATATTTTTGCTTCAATACGGCCGGGCCCGTTGTTTCATTTAGTTGTGTACTTTATTTATTTATTATATAGAGACTATTTGAACAAGTGAATGGCACATTTAAATATTACTAAACTATGAGTTTATATTTCCAACACAACTTTACATAATACCAAATTCAATAAGGTGACCTTGTCCTGTCCGACCTCAGACTACTATAAATTGTATTGTCAGTATATTTTACACAGTCTAGTAACCCCTAGAACTTAATTCACGTCAACGTTATGAATAATAACTGCTTTAATAATTTGGAAACTCGTGGTTAGTGAAATATTATTAGCTGCCAGGACCATGATAACATTTCAGAGTCTTCTGATACTAAAAACAATATCTATTATCAAAATTCTCCTAAGTTATGGCAAGGAGAGCAGTGAATAAAACCGCTGGGCGCAGCTAGTAAACTTATATTTTCGTACCTATGTTAAACCAAAAAGATTTTAAAATTATTAAAACCTTTAGCTCTGTTTTAAAAATCTTCTTTTACTGATTTCAAATACAAGACTAAAAGTTTCAGGATAAACCTAATAAATTATACAAAACATTTTATTTCAAAGCACGAAAAAGTTCATTTAAATCACTTACTGAACTACCTTTAATACCTAAGTGAGTTTAGTCTCGATTCTTTGAAACTTTTTAAGCCGCTCAAAGAGATCTCTTTTCTCTCACACACAGAAATCTTCCTGCGATTCGGGGTACATGTGTCGACAAATAAAGTAATTTTAAGTTAAAAAATGTATCAAATATTTCAACGCTTAACTTCAAACGAGCAGTGATTTTAACGTTAGATAGGTAAGCTAATATTTTCTATAACGTTTCGACTGGGACTTAGTTCCATAAAGAAATACTTTCCAAAGTGTGACTGTTGAAGATACGTTTAAAGAACGCTTTTAAGCTGTGAAGCAAATAAAAAACGAATTATGTGTTTTACAAAGTCTCCGTAAAAACAGAAAGAAAATCAGTATGCAAACAAATAGTACGGGAGGAGCAGGTATAGAGAAACTTCGTCAGAATAACGGAATCTGTTCTCTGTATATGCTGCAAATTATATCAAACTAGCTGTCGCCCGCGGCTTCGCTCAAATTCGGTATAATACACCAAGCAGACCTGCAGTTTTTGCTCTTGCGCCTGATTGATTTGTAATAGCAACGCTAAGTTTTCCCTTTTATTCCCTCGTTCTCCCTCATAACCCACTTTTTTTAAATAAAAGTTAAATGTTTGAAAAACATGTTGGTTGTACATGGACGTGTGCTGTCAAAACACAAACTAGCGCTTGTTTGCAAACGGGTACCTGTATAGTATTGATTAGGCACTAAATTCTTGCAGAGACGCAATTGGTCTCATTAATTGCTACTTTGAAAGTAATTCAAAATAATAGTTATAAACGTTTAATAAACGTTCCCTAAAAGTGTTAATTAAATCCACGTGGATTTAATTAACGCTTTTAGGTAACGTTTTATTTATATTTAAACACTAGCTTTTGCCCGCGGCTTCTTAATTTATTGATTTGTAATAGCAACGCTAAGTTTTCCCATTTCTTCCCTCTTTCTCCCTCACATCCCTTTTTTTTTTAATATTTGCCTATGTCCGTCTCCTGGTTACCATCTCTGTACCAAAATTCATCTAAATCGGTTTAGCCATTACAGTGTGAAGAGCTTTCGCTTTTATAATATTATATATATATATATATATTATATGTATATATGTATATATGTATATATATATATATATAGTAAGGATAGTAGTTTAACTATCGCACAGTAGATGTCTGACAGTGACAGCAAAGTTTACGGTGACCCCAATAATCAATCCTATAAGATTTTGGCGCGGTACGAAATTGCTTTTTATTCAACTTTGACATTCAACCAAGCTGATAATATGGCTGCCTCCAGTAAGAAATAAAACACCAACTCACCTTTTTACTCGAATGTTTATGATAAGTATCTGGGTGCAACAAATATAAATATCTATCCATAGCCATGCAGACCAATATAACCGCACTTTGTTGACTCACAGCTCCACGTAAAAGAGCCTGAAAATAAACAAAAAGGTTTTAATACAAATAAATTAAGAAACAGATCGCGTCAACGATGAGGAAACATTGCTGGGCATCTAAATAGCCTTGATCTACGAAACAAAAGGCCCACTTCGTAAAAGGAATAACGAGTCAGCAGGCGTCGGGCGTCAGTTACAAAGCTTAAACTTCATCCTACTTTGTGCTCGGTCACTATAAACCATTAGCTGAGACCGCATTGTGTGCTTTCATAGAAGTTTTAGCAATTTTATTGTTTACGGATCGCCGTTTCGCTGGAACGTCAACAATTACCCTTTTATAAAGTTGATCTTGTAACTATAAAAGGCCTTCAGATCTTTTTCTTTAGTAATCGTCTTGATCCCTATTGTTTGCTTTTTTTTCTATATTTTATTTTATAATTTTCCAAAACAAAAATTTCGGCTTTCAAAATGATCATCAAGCATCAGCAGTTATACTACACCAATTTATCCCTGACATCCGATTACCATTTAACTTTGCTTTGCGAATTACGAACTTTTTTCTTCCAAGGTAACTTTACTCATTTTCTCTTCATCTCTTGTTTAAACAAATTTCGCAGGGACCTCGTAACTTTGCCTAGCTCTAACTAAATTAAGTAACTCTCCTGAAATTTTGATGGCAAACTAATTTTAGTGTAGGTACTCAGTTTTATTTTGTATTTACTATTAAAGTTTTAGTGCAATACAAGTTCTCTTTAAAACTTAAAGACTTAAGAAGAAATATTGACACACAGACTGTAGTACAAATCATTCAAATAGACTATAAATGGAATGAAGGCAAAAATAAAACGATTGATTGTAATTTTTGATTGCATGAGTAACTTACCTGTATTTGACAGAATATCTCTCCGTATGGCCAGCACTTGTACAAAGCCGGGAGGAGAGCTACTGGAGCGATCAAGATTCCCGTGAATAAATCGTTGAGTGCGAGCGAGGTCAGTAAGTATCTTGGCTGTAAAATATGGCACCACATAAATTACTTTCGTTGAGAACTATCATTGTGAATTAATGACCAAGAAAGATGTCTTATGATGCCAAATAACTTAGGTAGAACCTAGTAATATTACACCATTATTCAGAACCCTAACATCGTTGTTATCTGACAAGCAATTATTCAGACACAACCAAGGTTTTATTGTAATTGAGAGAATTCTGTACTGAAAATCATGAAAGTAAATTATATAGAAATAGCCGTTACTGAAATATTTACAAGTGGTAATTGCCCATTGTGGAAATTTTAACGGGTTTACTAAAGGTACAATGAAACCATTTAATACCTAAATTATACTATTTCACATTTTCCTTCACTTGTAGCTGTTTGACAATTTCAATCGTTGCATGTGCATAATTAGCATAATTTTCATTCGCAAAACTAACAATGTTTTTGATGAACATGCATAAACATACCTGATTATCAATATACTTGATATATCTTCTATTATTCAGAACACAGATCAAAACCAAGTTCCCGAAGACAATTGACATAGACAAAGCAAATATGAAGAATGCTTTCAAGATATCAGCTGGAGCAGGGAAGGTTGAAGGCCAGCCTTTGCCGTTCAGCCAACAAGAGCTGTTGGATAAAGATGGCGCTACGAGTAGTGCGCCTTTGGTCGAGTCAAACATAGTCGGCGCCTGTCGGCAGCGCACTTTCCTCTTAAATAAGGCATTTAGATCATATGATGTACACTGTCTTCAGACTTTCTTGATTGAGCATAATATGAAGGATCTGAGTTCTTGGGATTGTTGTAAGGTATTCCACTATCATAAGCTTCTAGTGTTGGGTTTAGCTTCTTTAAGTTCTTGTCTTGTCTTCATGTTTTACCTGGAATAAATGAGAAATTCAGATGTTATTTTAAAATCTGAGTACGGGACGATAAGAAAAATTGAAGATAGTCATTTTCTTGTCATTAAGTCTCAATAATGAGGACTGGCGTGGTATAATTACCTAAATTAAACGTTAAAATGTTTCAGAGAGTCATAAACGTTTCTTAGCTTCCAAGATTTTACTGCGAATCTGTAAGTGTATCCTTAAGTCAAAGTCTGTCTTAACTGGGGTTGCGGGTTGTTTTCCGGGGTTGCATGTTGTTCGAAAGATATACCGCGGCTCCGGAACATAAAGGGCAATAGAAGGAACATGGGTGGTTTTTAGTCACTACAAGTCTGACACTCCCCCTCGCTTCGCCCAGAGCGGGGAAAATATTTTGATAATTCCCCATCCACAAAAAAGAAAGGAATGTCTAAAACGGTTAAAGTTTTTTAAACAAATACAAAACAAAGAAACAGCTTTTGTAATCAGAATCTAATTGAAGTCAAATACTTTGTTAGAATTATGTAAACTGTGAAGCTCGCTAAGGAGGAAAATCTGGAGCCTCTGCGATGTACGAAGTTACTTTAAAACATTTTATGATACTAAGAATTTTTCGCAGTAGTTTAAAGTGAGGAAAAATAAAAGGATATACGTGGAGCGTGCGTGACAAGACACGTCTTTAGAATTTTCTCCTTGAGCTATATTTTTCCAATCGGAACTTTTCCTAAGATTGGTGGCGAGTGCTCTGTCAATTTCCTGGGGGAAATAGAGTTCTATGTCAAGAGTGAAGTAGCTTTCATCGCTTCTTACTATTATGGTATTCTGTGATAATTGATTTGATAAAAGAAGTTTTTATATAACTTTGAAAAAATACTGAACAACAAATCAATACCTACTCTTAACAAAAATGTTGTCATCTAAAGAAAATCCTTTTTTTGCAGAAGAAAATTTATCAGGGGGGGCTGTCAGACTTGTACTGACTAGAACCCACTCATATTCCTTCTTTTGCAATTTATGTTCCGGGGCCGCGGTATCTCTTTTGAACAACCTGCAACCCCGGCAGAAAGAAAATCCTTGTTATTACTCAAGTATTGAATACAACAACTGATAACAAAAAATCATCCTCACAAATAACTCGATAGCCTTAACACTGGCCAAACTGTGTACGAAGTTGTACACACCCTCATACCAATAAGGGGAAAAAGGGATCCAGAAGCGAAATTTTACTGGCGCCCATAAATTTGTTTTTGTTCAAGAGTCGAGATATATTAGGAAGTTAATGCTAAGTAGATTGATCCATCTGATGGAGAAATAGCCTATAAAATAGTGAGTACTTCTTTCTGTATCTACAACACATCACTTCGTGAAGGTTGATCTATAAACATGGACGTTTTTTAGGTTGAACGGATGAACTTGTGAGGAATTTGTTGGAAACACATTCAATTATATAAAAAAATTGGTTGTTTTAAGAGACAATGTGACTGATGGCTTTATTGAAGTCGAAGTAATAGATTACGTTACAGACAGCAACAGTCGTAACTCATTACCTGCCTAGTTATTTTTTTACCATGTTGAGGTTGCCCTATCTGACCTCCACAACCCAGTGGCAACAACACGATACCCGTTGGTAAGACTGGTCGTCAGACTTTTGGGGCACTGACTACATAACGATTGGCAAAGATGTACAAATTAAAGCCGGGAGAAACGGCTTAATGTGATTTCCGAGAAAACTTTGTAGACAATGAATGGTCATCCATCCACGGACTAACCCAGGTAACCGTGGCTTAACACAAATATCGACACGAGTGACTGTGTTACTATGGGTAGGGTTGTTAGCCACGTGCTCTTCCAATGATTTTAACAGGATAAACCGATCTAATTAGTAATGGTATAATTTGCTGGCTGTTTGTGTATGTGAGTTTAAATGTTTGTAAAAGCAACGATTTCTAAAGAAATAAAAAAAAATCTAACCTTTTCTAAAATTTCAGTTAACATTTTAATTTAAGAAAGAAAGCTCCAAAACATTAAGAACTAATTGCTGTCCTTTCTTTAGTACTAAAAACATCGAAATACTTTTGAGCTCAAATTGAAATCTTGGCTCGCCGACTTTATTAGCTTCTCTCGGAGCTCGTGCTGTAAATACAGGGATCTCGACATCCACTGCCGAAGTAGCAAAACATAATAAAAACCTTCATTCGAAGTACTTGAGAGGTCACTTAGGTTCGTGATGTTTTTACAAAAAAAGTACGAAGCCATGAAGACTGGATTTTTTATATGGTTGTTTCTATACAATGAAAATGTAGAAAAAATGGACTCAATACGACAATTTATGTTGGTTTCCATGAAAACACTTATATGGACTTTACATAGTTTTCAGTCAGCCTTTGGCTATTTTCCGACATGAAGCAAGAATATTGTTCTAAACTTCATTGATTTTTAAGTCGTTGAAGAGAATAGAATTAGTTTATTATCATACGTAGTAGGTAGATGATAAAGATGTTCAGAATAATTTTACAAAGATTCTTCACTAACTACCTTAAATTGTGTATTAAAATAGATAAATTAACTGAAAAAAAAAAGTTCTATGTAACATTTGTATTTGAAATTATTACTGTTTGAATGCTATAAAATGCTGCTTTTAATTAAGCTCACAACACAATAATATAAAACAGGAAATAGCTCGCTTCATTTTTTTAAGGAAGGTGAATATTTTATGTCTTTGGCAATTGTAGGGTTATTCAACAAAAACACAGGATGTTGTTCGAATTTAAAACGAGACATAATTTATCATCAGAATCACAATGTGGAAGTCCATTGCTGTACATAGGCTCGCCACTCGCCCAGTCTTTGGCAAGACATCACTAGCAATAAATTATCTTCAGTCACTATCCAAACCAAAAGAAAATCCCTAAAACCTGCCCTTAATTCCAGACCAACTTACGTCAAAATAGTTCTTCTAAAGAACAAAGAAAACTCTGACCTTATCGAGGATGAATGACAGACTTGTGAACTACAATATTGGTAGATCTCTCGTTACATTAATTAAGGTAAGTATATTAATAGAAAGTTTTCACAGAAGATGTACTCGAAGAAAGGAAACTAAATTTAATTAAGTATTGAAACTGAAATTCCCGCACGAATTGTTTCTAGTCCTTATTTTTAAGTTTATTGTTGCTCTAATAATAGGATAATTTGCCGGGTTTCATTTCTTGTTTGGGTAAAATTTCGTCCGTAAAAAAGAACTCCGTCGCCTTCTGTAAGTCAAACATAGTGAACGTATTTGACAACACGATGCGCGTAATGCTATGCATTGGATTGCTGCGCTACGTGTCGCGGGTTCGATCCCCGCACGAAACAAATATTTGGATTAAAATAATATATAAATTAGTTGTTCCGGGTCTGGCTGTTTGTGTATGTGACTTAAAATATTTGTAAACGCACCCACGATTCAGGAAAAAATCCTAGTGTGGGGCAAGGTTTTTAAAAAAAAGATAAATAATATTTCTAATTATACTGTGCAATCAGTCTGGATTTGTACTCAATTAAATATCTTGGGACAATAAATAATAATAAATAAATATCTTGGGACAACTCCCACACGGCTATTTGATCCCAAGCTAAGCAGAGCTTGTGTTATGGTAACCAGACAACTGATATACATACTTATATAATTTATAAATACATACATAATATAGGTAAATAATATAAATATCTTGGGACAACTCACACACGGCTATCTGATCCCAAGCTAAGCAGAGCTTGTGTTATGGTAACCAGACAACTGATATACACACTTATATAATTTATAAATACATAATTATTATAGATAAATCAGACCCAGACACAGAACAAACAATCATGCTCATCACACAAAGTTTGTCCTGGGTGGGAATCGAACCCACGACCTCCGGCTCAGCAGTAAGGGCCACTAACCACTAGACCAACAGGCCCGTCAAATAATAATTGATGATAATAATATAATTTCTCCTTTTATACATAGAACTGAAAAATACCAATGTTTGAAAAATACAAAATTGGGTGTCGGGTGGTTTATTCAATCCCTAAATATTTTGCAAGTATTAGACACTGCCTGCTTAGGCACATATGGAACCAACCAGTTCCTGAAGGATCTGTCCTTTGCGGACTACTGGTAAAATGTTATATAGCTTCTGTCTTTAATATTTTTTTACATGGCCTTAACATGTCGGAAAGATCTCGAGTACACTGCAGGGGTCCACTTACTTTTAGTAGCTTAGTTTTATTACTTACGAAGAGTAAGGGTGGATTATAATGCCGTTTTATGGGAACAAGAATTTATTTCGCCAAATAGCAGACACATTGTCTAAAAACAATCTGGAATATTCTGCGCAATCTTAAAACGTTTTAAAAGTATTCCGGCTTTAATATTTCGATATCGGCTTCGGGGATGTGAATGAGGTTTACAGATATATTCTATACTTGCTTTTGCCCGTGGCTTCGCTCCCGTTAAATTCAGTATAACACAGTACCTGCTACCTGCAGTTTTTGCCCTTGCGCTTGCGCCTTATTGATTTGTAATAGCAACGCTAAGTTTCACCTTTTCTTCCCTCGTTCTCCCTAATATCCCACTTTTTTTTCTAAATTATATATATATGTCCGTCTCCTGGTTCCCAACTATCTCTGTACCAAAATTCATCAAAATCGGTGTAGCCATTAAAGCGTGAAGAGGTATAAAACAAACAAACTCACTTTCGCTTTTATAATATTAGTAAGGATGTAATATATTGTATGTGTCTATAACCGTATTCAAATCACTAATGTGTATAAATCACAGAGACGCTTACTGTTTAAAAGAAAGCTACAAAACAAACTTTAGTCTGTTTAAGTTTTAGACATAATAATGTCAACGCACATGAGGGAAATGTTTGAAATGTTATTTTTGAGGATTGCGCACAGATTTTAATGAACATGCTAATAGCCAAAAAAATATTTAAAGAATTTTTAGATTCTTATTAAGAAGAACATTTAATTTTCTTCCACCAATAAATCTGCGATAAACAATAAAAACGGCTACAAAATAAATTCCATTATATTCTTGCGATAATATCCCCGGTTTGGCCAAACTTAATGCCATATTTGGCGACAACATGTCTGGCCCCAGCGCTGACCTTTGTTTTGGTTTTCATATTTTTATAGGGAACGCGGCTTGAATAAAAATGTATACTTTTTTATTAGTTCTTCTACTGTATGTTGAAGGCGTTAAAGGGCGTGAAACATGTGAGAACGTGTGACGGGTTTTGATACCCGTATTAATATCTTAAGATTTTGGAGCCCCCGGGCTGCGGGTTTGTTCGTAAGAGATACCGTTAGCCCTCAAACACAAATGGATAAAAAAACATGGATACGTTTTAGTCAGTAAGAGTCAAACACCTCCGCCTTACACCCACAGCGAGAGTTATTTGACGATTATCCAATAAGTAAAAAAAAATTTATACATTTGTGCTGCACATCAGTGGTGGCGAAATAAGTTACGATTGCCCCATATTTTATTGAACAACTGCCACTGCTACCACTGCCTACCGAGGCTGCAGGATGTTCGAAAAAAGTACCGCAGCCCCGGAACACAAAAGAAAAAAAAAGAAGGAAAGGAAGTTAGTTGATGATTTTCTATTTTAAAAAAATCTTTGAAATTTACAACCCTATTTAACTAAGCATAAAACCTGGATTAAGGATGAAGACTGAAGGAAACTTAGTACCGGGATAAAAACTATGTTTTTATCCCGGTACTAAGTTCCTTAGAGATAAATTCGACGTCAAAACAAGGGACGCCGCGTGCAGCAGCTAATAAAATACATAAATTCATACCTTTTTCTAAGCGGATACTAATATCACCACCTGCTACAGTCGTTACGTACACTTTGGTCACGTTTCATACACCTGAACTCGAGTTCGTTGTATGTACACGTACGTAAATAGATTAATTATAAAATTTTAATTACCGGCTTCACATTTATTACTATACAATTAAAATAAGTGAAATGTTTTTTTTGATATCACGGATGAACCAAAGTTGTTGCGGGTCTACCCTCTTCCTTAATCTTTTTTTGCGCTCGGTACCGCAAACGCTGTCACTCACAACTCGATTCTGATAAATAATAAACATAGTAAATACCGCGTTTTAAATGTTATTAATTATGTTAGCTTGACCATGTCAGTTTAAATACAGATACCCGCTTCACAATGTAATATTTTCAGAATTTAGTTCTATAATTCTAGTTTTAGTTTTATTCTATTTTCTATTTTTATACTATATTATTAAAAAACATACATTTAAAATATTATATTATGTTATATATTTTATAAAAAAATATATTTAATAAAATATTACGTTGTATAGTGTTATTATCGGTATAATTATTGATGACACTAACGCCGCGTACACAAAATGCTCGAGGCTAAAGTCTTACTTTTCAGAAAAACATTTCCAAATAAAACGAAACGAACATACAAAGTGATATTTATTTTCTGCACTACTATTAATCCTTACATTATTTCATGCCTTATTCAAGCCAAGCTTTCACCAAAGGATGCGGTTGAGTGCCAGCACTATCTTTCGCTGACACAGTTATCTACACGTTATGCGCCAATTCGAACATTTTATTTCAATAAATGGATTTTTAAATTTCAAGCTGTCCTTGTTGAAATTATAAATACCTATTTATAAATTCAACAAGGACAGCTAGAAATTAAGTATAGCTAGGCAAGAATAATATTGCTTGGGATAAGTTGCTGTTAGTCATCATCGGCATCTGCGTACCTATCCTTTTCCTTACTATGTTGGGATCGGTTTCCAGTCTGACCGGATTCAGCTGAATACCAGCATTATACATAGATCGACTGCGTAACTCGAAGTTAATAACTGTCAAAAATCTACAAATGATAGCCGGGGCGAAAAGATCAATCGGGATTTTTGGGCCTAATAATACATCCCTCCCGTCTAAAGGCCGAAGCGGTACTGCCCAGATGTGCATCGGGATTCTAGTGAGGGCCGGGGGGCAGGGCGGTACAAGCGGTTGGAAAGCTTGAATTTTCAGAGGATGATTTTTGCGACGAAAAACAAGGGGTTAACAACACAACGAATTGGCCCTCCCTACTCATAATTCGTCCTGAAAAACTTTGGGGCCAAATTTGAAGGTTTTAATTGAAAACTATCCATTTAAAATTCATTTTATAGGTAACTTTGCGCTATTTTCTATCGTGAAAGTTTTATGGAATCGATTTTCGAAACGGATAGTTCTTAGATGTAGTTCACAAGTTCGCTATATATTAATCACAACGTGAAAACTACAGTTAGAAAAATAAGAGCTATTCTAATTTCACAATTTGAGGGAAATTTTAAATATTTTACAAATACAAGTGATTGTGCATTCGTGTGTCTAAATCGAACATGTTCGGAAACAACAGTTTTGTATGAAAATATTCGCAATGTCCGGTCTATAAGTTGGCAAATAAAAATCAATCTGCTGTTCCATACGAAACTGCAAAATAATATTTTGGGTCAGGCATTTTATGAGTTGCGGGTTGTTTGAAACATAAACATTTTTCAAACAACCCGCAACCCGGTTGGCCTCTGAACACAAACAACAAAAGAAGGAACAAAAACCTACCCTTCGGTTAAGTCAGTAAAAGTCTGACACTTTCCCCCGCTCCACCCAGAGCGGGCAAAGTTATTTGAAGATTTCCCATCCGTAAAATAAATGCATGTTATGAACTAATTCCACGAAATAAAAAATGTTTTGTAAAAATGTTATGATGTTTCATACATAAATACGTTAAGTAAAGGAAATAATACCTATGTAATCACCAACAGAATCACCCCTGAAATCCTATTTGAGTCGTTACATTACATCCTACATAAACCACATCCTGCGTCACTCAAGTGAGGCCATCCTTAGCACAACACTTACTGGTAAATGGGGCATTACGGCGTTGCCAGTGTAATTAGTACTGCTAGAGCTTCAGGTAAATTAATTTAGAGATTAGGGTGGTGACTGACCTGTGATAACTTTGCGCAATGGTATGTAATTGTATGTGTTACAGTTGTGTGAGTGATCAGGGTTAGATAACTGTTCTTGTAGTTGGACGCGATTTGATTTTAATACAAATCGCGACATATGAAAATTGGGCGATGAAAACACACACACGTGGGAGGTGTATTAAGGGAAATAAATGGGTGGAGCGGGGGGAAGTCGCATACTTGTACTGACTAAAACCATCTCTGTTCCTCCTTTTGCCCTTTATGTTCCGTGGCCGCGGTATCTCTTTCGAACAACCCGCAATGATTCGGCGGGCCCCTCTACTTGCCTGACATCTCTTTGAGGTGCGCGTTTAGCTCTAACGGCCTGTCGTAACTAGTCGGACGGACAGCGAGCTATTTATTGCTCACCGTCCAATCGCATATACGGCGGCCGGGAGTCGTCTCGCGGCGGCTGGGTTAGATTGAGGTTTTATCCCTCAAACGTCATGCCACCTCCTTCGCTAGCATGAATGCTTCGCAGAAGGAAGTGAAGGCTTCACGGTGGGGTTTGAGATGGGATTTATCTGTTTAGATAAAACCCCCCAAAAACAAATCGTGGTCCCGCCTAGTCGTTAGAGGTCAACCAATCATCGGTCAACATGGTTTTATTGAGTGTACTTCCGATTTATCAATAACTTAGATATACATATAATCAAGAACATATTATTTTTTGTTTCGAAACTTTGGTACAATTTTTCTTCAGTGAGGTCAATTTGTCATAATATTTTACGTGTGAGCATCGCTTAATCTAATAAAAGGCTATTGGGTCTGCCGCTAGGGACCTATAAATCTTAAGGTTTTTATGAGACTTGACTCTAAGCTTTATAATCTAGAGCTATAATGTGTGGCGGAGCGCAAAGCTCTGTGATTTTTTTTAAATAATTTATGATTCATTATGTCAACAACTCAACAAACATGATCTCAAAATTTGGGATTACTCTTACCTCCTCATTCATTAACGGAATAAAATTATATTTGATAATGCTGGCCAAACTCACAAGTGTTAATTAGATTTTCTCAATAAATCAACTTTAATGTTGCGTAAATTACAGTATCTTAAAAATATATTTTTGTGACTCAGCTTAACACCATAGCAAAAGTCATCAGACCGAAATTCAGACTTTATATCTTCACCGGCACATTGCCAAGTCGATAAACCAGGATCACCATTTGATATTGTAAAGGGTAATGCACACTTTTTCGGTGCACCCACAATATGATGCGGGCGTAATCACGTACTACATCAGATCATGATACAGACTTGGCAAGAAAGTTAACCAATACTTCCTTGCCAAACAGTTTGTAATAATATGAATTCAACAACAATAGATAAACTTTTGCTTTGGTCACAGTTCATTCAATACAGATATTGAACGATAAACACGAGAAAGCTTTTACTGTTGAGCCGTTTTAGGTTTTTGATCCGTTTGATATGTTTCCGTACCTTTTTTTTGTTGGAACGAAGCCAACTTTCGCGAAATATAAAAACAGAATTTGGCTAATAAAAATAATTGTATTTGTATAAAAAGTTATGGCGTATATCACGCAACGCTGGCGCGTCGGAGCTGCGTGTCGAGTTGGTCCCGAGTTCGCGCGGGTTCACGCGATTTCGTTTCGCGTATGTGTATTACGCTTAATAACCAAGTATCGCGGCGTGAAACCGAATAATATTTTCACAAAATGCGTTATTTGCACAGTCGCAATCGTAAAATCCGACTTTTATGCTTCGTCGCTCTTAGTACGATGATAGCTTCTAAAATTTCCTACGAATAAATCCAGTCAGCCGGTACCCTTTGAAATCTTATTGAGTAAGCTTGTTTTATTTGTTACCTCAAACGACTGCGATGTTTAAAATACTTTATATTCTTGAAACTGTTGAGCTTAAATAGATGTCTTAAAACTGAAAGATTTAAGACCGACAGTAAGTTTTTTACAGACAGTGGTTACAAATGACTCCGATTTATTTTCTTTATGTGGCTTTTCAGTTCGTTGTAAAGGTTTTAGTGTTTTAAATCGTTTATAAAGTTAGAATGTATTATTTAAAGAACCAGCATTTATTTGTAATTTATAACCTTTAAAATTCATTCAAAAATACATTGAAAACATAATTGAATTCCGTTAATCTGGAAGACGACCTCAACAAAGCTAAATAAAGGCTAGTAAGATGAAGATGATGTTAAAATCAATTCATTATTATTAATTTTAGATGACACTAACGCAAGCAAGTTACAAATTCAAATCCTTACTAATATTATAAAAGCGAAAGTGAGTTTGTTTGTCCTCCTCACGATTTAATGGCTAAACCGATTTTGATGAATTTTGGTACCGAGATAGTTGGCAACCAGGAGACGGACATAGGCTAATATCTTTTTTGAAAAAAAAGGGATGTGAGGGAGAAAGAGGGAAGAAATGGGAAAACTTAGCGTTGCTATTACAAATCAATAAGGCGCAAGGGGAACTGTGTTACCCCGAATTTAACGCGAGCGAAGCCGCGGGCAAAAACTAGTGTTTAAATATAAATAAAACGTTTCCTAAAAGTGTTAATTAAATCCACAAATATGTCACCATATTTTAAATTACTTTCAAAGTAGCAATTAATGAGACCAATTGCGTCTCTGCAAGAATTTAGTGCCTAATCAATACTATACAGGTACCCGTTTGCAAACAAGCGCTAGTTTGTGTTTTGACAGCACACGTCCATGTACAACCAACATGTTTTTCAAACATTTAACTGTGGCAGACGCTTTCTTTTACGGATGGGAAATCATCAAATAACTTCCCCCGCTCTAAGCGGAGCGGAGGGGAGTGTCAGACTTGTTCTGGCTAAAACCCACCATGTTCCTTCTTTTGGCCTTTATGCCTTGATATCTCTTTAGAACAACCCGCAACCCCAGTTGGCGGTGACCCTGGCAGGCCCCTCTGCATCTCTTTGAGGCGCGGAACACTAACGCGTCAACACGGTCTGTCGTCACTGGACGGATGGACGGTGAACTGTGCAAAACGCTGGCAACTGTGATCCAGTTTATACTGTATTATATAAAATGTATTATTTGACATATTTTAAAACTTAGATTAAGAAAAATATGTAATAGTACAAGTGAAAATAAACAGGAGGAATCGTAGTTCATATTTGTATGCATTACGACATAAAGTTGTCACTAAGAAATACTGGATGTAATTGTGAGGTTGCTTGACATTATTCACAAAATAATCTCGTACAGCTGTCCCGGAAGCCTTATAAGTACTTCTACCGAATACTGAGTTGGCTTCAGCTAGACCGCCCACTGAGACTGCGACGAAACTCAGGATTAATAATAATTTATTTAGCAATTTCCCCACAATCTCCTTATTTCAAAACTTGTTGGCATGTTAAAAAAAAAGTTTTTTTTTATTACCATAAACATTTAAAAATAAACCTTTTATTCGCTCCACGTTATGGAGCGAATAAAATGTTATATTTATTCCAATAGCTTAAAAAGTTCTGCAAACGAAAATTGATAAAATAAATAGATTTCCTTTTTTTTCATAACTCAACATTGAGCAATAAGAACATCAGTCGCTCGTCTATTCCTAAAAAATAATCAGTTGTCCCAATCATTTCAGTCGAGTGGTGGTATATAAATTTTGTATTGATTACTTTTGTGATTACGATGTTAGTTTGACGGTCAAACCTTTATCCTTATAACCTCATTTTCGATATTTGTTTTATATTATCTTAAATCTCTTTGTTTTTCCTAAAGATTTCACCACCCCGGAAATACGGACGTGGCTTCAGTGAGACCGCCCACAAAGCAACTTACTACGAAACTCACGAAATCACGATTCATTTAACAATTTTCCCCACTCTAGTAGATGCTTTCTTTATTTCGTGTTATCATATTTGTCTCTTTCTTTATTTGCCTGTATCTTAAATTGCTTCAGTTTTCCAATTCATGGTGTTGATTTATGAGTTAGTTTGTTATTTTTTTTTATGGTAGAATTTACCTGAAAGTTTCTGTAGGTATACTATGCTAGGAACTTTGGATTATTTATCTGTTTTTAATCAATTTCCATAAATATTTAACTTATAAATTTAGATTTTTATATCTATATTCTTATTTCCAAATCAATGTTAATTAACTTGACCGAAATGTAGAAATTGAACGTGTTTTATATTGTGCCAGATATTTCAAAGAGATTTTATGACTATGGCACGACAGCACATTAACTGAGAAAAAAAATGTTTATTAGACTCGCACAGGACAAAGCAATAACACAAAAATAGTTAAAAAAAAACGTGTTCCGTACAAACTAGCAACATTAACGGCCATATCTTATGACTGCGTAGACTTGAGGGATTTTTTTGCAGCACGGAGAGACCACAGACTTGAGTGGTTTTAATTTCAACTCGATACCTCTACGCGTAATAAAAGATCTTGACAGTCAGACGGATACACAAGTAATCCAATAAGGGTTCCGTATTTTCGTTTTGAGGTACGGAACCCTAAAAAGAAAAAAAAACACTGGAAACTGGAAGATTAGAATAACGTGACTTGGTTAATCAGGCATTGTCGTTCAAACTCAACATGTATGCAAAATTGCAGTTTAACAAAAACCGGGTAGTGCATCAAATTTAATTTCTAAGATTTGACATTAGTTACAGCGGAAGCTAATAAAATGGTGTCAAAAATAGTAACATCAACGTCAATGTTGATAGTATTGTTTTTATCTAAAACTACGTCTCGTATCTTGCACGTTGAAACGTTATTACTTTAAAGCAATGGCATCACTTCGCTAACTGAGTCGTTATCGTCAAACTATCGCCATTAAAGTGACATAGTAGCGCTAAAGATATTGACAACCGTTAACTGTCATAAATCTTAACTTTTTTACTGGTTTTGTATAGAGCGATGGTAATCAGAGCGTTGATAAGTTAAGCAGATACTGTGTTAAAACAAACATAAAATACAATTTTAGTTTATATTTCACAAATTGTCACGTCAATCTTGCAAATTTTCTAATTCTATTCTATACTAGCTTTTCTCCGTGGTTTCACCCACGCTGCACAGCACCTGTTGGTCGTAGCGTGATGTTATATAGCCTATAGCCTTCCTCAAGAAATGGACTATCCAACACTAAAAGAATTTTCCGATTCCAACCAGTAGTCCTTGAGATTAGCGCGTTCAAACAAACAAACAAACTTTTCAGCTTTATAATATTAGTATAGATTTATTCATTCTTTACTTAAACAACCTGTATTCGAACGTCATTGCAAACCAGTCAGCACTCTTGATGGTTTGCTTCACCGAACTTAGGTACGATTGGCCAGTTTCTATTTTATTTTATTATAAAAACAAAATCGTATCATTTTCTCAAGTTATATTCATAATAGTTAAGTTTTTATAACAATAACGTATTAATTACTGTTTGCCCTACTTTAAGTTAACCATATAAAGAGGTCAGTTAGTTGTATTTACCGTTTTTTTTTTTAAAGAAACCATACGGAACAGCATTTCATATTAATTTTCATAATAATAAGGGTTCCGTACCCTTTTTCACATGGGTAAACTGAGTGGAGCGGGGGTGCGGTGTCAGACTTTTACTAATTGGCTAAAACCCGTTCATGTTCCTTATTTTGCTCTTTGTGTTCTGGGGTCGCTGTTTATCTTTCGAGCCATCCTCAACTTAAGCCCTGGCAGACCCCTCTGCTTTGCTGACATCTCTTTGAGTCGCATGTGGGACACGAAGGTGTCGTCGATACGGCCTATCGTCACTTGATGACTGGACGGTTACCCGTTGCTCACCATCCACAGTTTCTAAACCTCACTACGAAAAAAGGGAACCTCTATAGGATCACTTTGTTGTCCATCTCTGTCTGTCAAGACCATTTATCTCGGGAACGCGTGGAGGTATCGAGTTGAAATTTAAACCATATACTTGCATGAGTGCATGGTGGCCGTGGTTGCAGCCTGTTTGAAAGAGATACCGCGGCCCCGGAACATAAAGGGCATGAGAAAGAACATGGGCGGGTTTTAGTCAGTACAAGTCTGACACTCCCCCCGATCCACCCAGAGTTAGGGATGTTGTTTGATGATTTCCCATTCGTTAAAAAATACTCAAGTCTGTGGTTTCTTGGAGCTGTGAAAAAACATACCAAGTAATGAAAAGATATCACAAATTCGCAACACACCACAAAACTAAATAATCTTTTTTTGATAAAAATAATTGTTAAAACAAATATTTACAACAATGTTATTAACAATTTCAAAGAATGCAATACTTTATTGATTGCTTATAAATGACATGTAATTCCAACTCAAATACATTTATTTATACCCATAGGAAATCATAAAACTAAGAACAGGTTTTCAGTAAAATGATGTCTCACTATGTGCTGCTTTTCAAGGAGTACAAATTATGTTTACGCTTTAAAAGTGTAGGTTGCAGTTTTTATGAGTTTTAAAATTAATTACTCTATAAAATATACATTAAATAAAAACAATTTTAAGCAATACAAAAATAAAAGTTTTGTGCTAAATGGCTAATAATAATAATGTCATGAACTAAATTTGTTAATCATCGGTGTACTATTACAAACAAATTAGTTGAAATTTTTCTTCAAGGTATTCATTTATGGAATAGTATGTTATTTGGGTTAGGACAGAATGTTTTTTTATAATATATTTAGGTATATCTTGATGCGTTTATTAATTTGGGTTTTTATAATACATATATTTAGGCTCGGTCCTAGGAAACTTTTTAAAATAACGACTGTTTCATGGTGACTTACGGATAACATAAAGGATACGCTTTCAAATTAGTTAGGGTTACTTGTAAGGGACGGATAATACTTTTAGATTGATAAAAACGGTGCCTGTCGCTTTTAATTCATCATCATTGTATCAGTTCGTTTATTGCGGGCATGACCTATATTGAATTTTTTTTGAGGAAAGTTATGACAAAAATGCAACAAAAAAAATACGTGTGGCACTCGGGAACTGCCGCGATAGAGCTATTGTATAACATTTTTATCAACTTATGCATTAATTAAAAAAAAAACTTATGAAACATCATAAAAAAAACTAAATATAATATTTAAAAAGTACTTCAAATGAAAATAAGTCGCTAAAAGAAAAATTAGACCTTGGGTTTGATCCAGCGTAATATTGATTGACGATCCGATTCTCTACCAACCACGCTAATTGAACATTGGAATCGCGAATGAAATAACTGACAGTATTTGTAATGTTCGGTGTTTTTGTAACGAAATTTCTGGATTCGATCTCAACGCTCAAGGCCCGCGATAGAAGCTATGCAATAGCTTAAAATCTGATAACTTGATTTCAAAAATGTATATAAACCATCGCTAATTACAGTTTCAAAACACTAAATAACTTCCATTGGCGCAACACTAGCGGAAGATAAAAACAACAAATTCATCTAAGTGTCCCTAAAAATAAACGCACAAAACAGGTCAGGGATATGTCGTCCCATTTGGCTGCAGCATGAACTTGGCTGGACGGCCAAGACTAGAGTGAGCGAAACCAAGCTATATATTATAAGTACGAAAATTATTCTCCCAGTCTCTTTGTGCTTTAGACACTGGCTTCATACAACAACTGTACCACGTTTGCTGATTAAAAAGTAAAACCTTTTGTAGATATGTACATATTTAGCAACGGAAAGGGTAACATCAAAATTTTATTTGAATAAAGTTGAGTTGAGTTTTAATTGACATTGTTTTGGATTGAAAAAGTAATTGAGCACTGTTTTATGTAAATGTTGAGATAAAAAGGGGAATAGTATCTGTTTGTTTTGTTATTCTGTGCAATTTATAAATGTCAACAAAGAGTAATGAGTCTTGTGTTTTCAGTAAGAGACACCACTGAATATTATTTCTCTATGGATTTTAACGCTGTGAGTGTGTGTTCAGTATGTTTGGTAATCCACTTTTATTCAACACTGCGTTTACTTTGTATAATTTAATCATCTATTGGATAAAGTGGCAATGGTAACCATTACAAACTGCAGCAAATCAGCCATTTCTTCCACGATCAACATTACACTACCAATAAAATTACAAAGACCACAATCAAATCACAAGCTCTATTGTACAAAATAACGATCACAACAATCACTGTAATGGTCAGTTTTCCTGCACTACACCGCACTAACTCCTTTCTTTTCCGGCTATCTGACATTACAAGGCAATAAAGGGCAAACTTTAGAAGTAAGCGGAAAACTTACTAAGCTTATTTTCGTAGTGACACGAGAATTAGTGAGAACGAGGAGCAGGTTCAGACTCAACACACAATAGATAAGTCCAGAAGTCTAGCTTTGTCGAGCGGAAATTAATATTAATTTTATTTCACAATAACTTTATATTATTTCTCTTCTTCTGTGCCCTACAAGTCAGATCTTAATATATTATGGAATGCAAATTAAGATATGAATATGAAAACTGGCGCAGGTAAACGACACGCGTACGTGACTTACAGTAATCTCAATTGAAGGTACACTTTTAATAACCACATCAATGTTCTATTTCTCATAGTTATCTGAAAAGCTCTTGTTTTTGAAATGGGTCGATAATACACTATCAAGCCATCATTCTGATCAACAGTGCCGTGGCTAGATGTCACTAAAATAACGAAAAGATAATTTATAATTGACAAAAACGGCCATCATGAAACTGAAGATATAACGTTCAAAATAAAACCGCAGCAGTGTTGTCGCTTGTGGTTATTGTCAATCGCAATGCCAATGATTCGTCGCTTTCAAAATGTCATTCGTGTACAACGAATGACAATCGCGACTGCGCGCTCTTCGTGAGCCATGTCTGTGAGTGCGTGAGTTATCGCTTATTTAATGGACTAAACTTTCTGTAACTTTCTACTCCGTGTTTTCAAATTGTAAGTCGCTGAGACGAAAACAACATTTGATACGGTCTGCTACACTTGTGTTTGGGAAAACCTCACATTTTTACGATCAGTTGTTCTGAATAGGTTTCTATTCTAAGAAATTGTTATACCCATACCGAAATTATTGTGTAGTATTGGAAACGAGATGGGGTTACTTACTATATGTGGTATTGTTTTATATGCTATTTTATTTCGATGCTATGCGTTGGGGATAGATATTCTATTTGGATAGCATTTCTTGTATATTGTGAATCATTTGCCTTTCAAGTATTAAATATGAAAGTTTCTTTCACAGCTAAGCGAGAGCATAACCTGGCTAGATTATAGGACATAGGCTCGGAGATTAGAATCTTTTTAGTACGTTCCCGTTGGGATACCGAGACCGGAGATAACCGAGATGCAAAAAATCGAAGCTGCGCTGCAAAAACTTTTGCTCAAAGGTATTATTTCAAGCTATGAGCAAACTATTTTGCTTTTTAATTCTTCTGTTTTAAACACATAATGCACAACGACAAAAAGAAGTAGAATGTTCATCAATTGTGAAAATAAATCTTTGTTTTTTAAACAACATACAGGATGCTGTTCTCATTTCGTATAATCAAAATGTCGTATACCGCTGAAGCAAAATCCTACTAGGAATTTTAAGCAATTTACATTTACAATATAATTTACGCCCGACCGCTTATCTTATTCAGGGAAGTCCCAAGAGGACCAAATGTCTGTTATTTTCATGTAGCCACTTTAAGTAATAAGGCAAGTACTCGTAAGACTGTTTTTTTTGTACTTACTAGCAGTTGTATAATTCAAGTAAAGTTGTAAATGTTCGCCTAGGGAAACGAACATTGATACGACGTGAATAAAACTAAAATCTATCTTGAATTACTATCTACAAATGTGTTTACAGCTCTTGAAGTCCCTGAGGCTACACACGTGTAAGAAACTAGGTATGTACATAATTATCGAAGCTACTTTTACATATATGTAAAAATCTTCGGAGTCTCCCAACATTCACAAGAAAATTAAATTTGATTAACCTGACAGTTGAAAAGCTTTCGCCAACGCAAATTCTGAGCAAAAAAAAAACAAATAAACGTCCTATCAGGAAACGGCACCAAGTTTGTCGTGCTCTTTAAATCACGGTTTGGGTAATGTCCTTTGTGTTTTTATGATCGCTTTCCCAACGAGAATGGCAAAATAAAGATAACAGAAGTGTGATACGTAGACTCAAATAAGTCTGCTTATACATACGTATATAAATTCGCCATCCCTATTAATCGCAAAATGTGGAGACACATGACTCACGACTCCCAGAGAAATCTTACAAGGAAAAAGTGAAGGCAATTTGTTTGACCATTTTTACTTTCCGAAAGTATTTTATTAATATGAGGGCTAAAGTGGGCTTACGTGTAAATGTGTCCATGACGTTTTTTGCCATCAGACCTTTAACCCAGCTATCCAGCTGACGAATTAATATTTTGTACATAGGTACTATTTTTTTGTTCTCGTTTGGTCTCTATTACGGGAGATACGATTTTCAAGTATTCATTAACCAGCTTCTGATCAGTTCCTTTAATTACGGTTGGAGCGAGTGCTGGTACTAGTCAAAGCCGCCAGACTACGGCGGCACTCCTAAAATTAACTACGTTTTCGTGGAAATTTGTGCGATTGATCATTGGTATATCATGAACGCCTAATACAACACAGTGAAAATGAAATGTCACATTTACGACACAGCACATATTTTGGAATTAAACATTTAACGTTGTTATCTCGTTTATACATTTTTAAACATATTTCTTAACAGGTTTAAATATTTCTTTAAAAATATATGGTGTATGTAATTATTCTAATTATTAACTTTTCTTCTTATACTTATATTTTAAATATTTCTTAAAAAATCTATAATAAAAAAATATTTAAAAATAAGTTTCAAACAATATCGAGAGCAGGGTCCAAGCTACCGGTGTAAATGATGTTATTATTATTTTAACTTCTTAATTGGCCACCATTTCACACTTCTTGAATGCTCTTTATCTAATATGGAAATCGTTTCGTTTTCAAAGATAGTACCTATATATAACAATTAAAAGATGAAATATGCCTATACACACTACATATATTCACGAATATTTATACTCACGATTTTTACGACACGAAATTAAAGTAAATGTAAAAGTTAAGAGCTTAGTCACCAATCTCTAACAAATATTGTAATATCCGAAACTTTTTCTATAAAATATCAAATATTTTTTCTGTGCCAACATTATTCGGGCCTATAAAATCTCGGAGATGAAAAAGTAAAGAAAGACGTTGATCGTATTACTGAAACCTCCGCTGTAGTAATCGAATATGAGATATGCCACAATAAAACCTAATTCACCGCTAAACGAGTAGAAAAGTAACCACATATAAATGTATTATGACCAGTCATGCGTGATAGTCAATGAGAACCAATATCATCTGATTGTAATCATGTTCATGAATATTTTGGAGATTGGAAACTGAAATTATTTTTGGATTCGTTCCAATAATTGGCACTCAGTAAAAAAAAATATTTCTGACAAATGCAAAAATAACAACGAACAAGAACTAACTCGTCAAATGTTTTTTGTAGCCATCAAATTGTATCGACGAACAAAAGAAATAAACATTTGAACGGAAAACGAAAGACTTTGAATTAACGTAACGTGACGTTACATTAAATCAAAGTCTTTGTTTTATGTACCTGCAAAAAAGGTAAATGGTTTAACAAAGTCGGAACTACATATTGTAACTAGTCGCGTAGAAAACAAGCGACCATTATATTTATTTTCCATTCTAACATGTAACAGAACAGTATTTCATACTGCCAAGACTTTACGAACTAATACTGTTTCGTTGTCCCATTATTTGTATTCAGAATTCGTAAACAATTGACTGGAAATAACTTTTGCTACATTTACGTTTCGCCACACGATTGATGTTCCTCTAACTTTATCAAGAAGCGCGAACAGAAAAAAACGTTCTACCGAGGAACATGTCAATTCCACGAAGACAGGGGTGGATAAATTATGTGAATACTCCAAGGCTTTATACCGAGTACACAGATGTCACAAACATATTGTTACCCGAAATCTTCGGATTTGTATTTTGTGAAATAATAAACAGTGTAAGTGTTATTGTTTGATTAGGGTTATTGTTTGATTATTTATATTTCTATGTTTAAGCTGCGGGCCAAAATAGGTATTTTTTAACCCTAACGCATGAAGAGTCGTAGCCGACCTCGTAAAAGGTGGCTCGTACGAGCTGGACAAAACCAACGACAAGTGTTATTTTGTTTGCTCGTTGTAATTTGCGACTAATAAATGTTTTTTTTTTCTTTCTTTTACTGGTTCACATTAATAGTTCAAAACATTAAGGAAGCCATTGGAAGAAGCCTTTGCCCAGTAGTGCTGTATTGTTAATATGTATTTTCACAACGGATTTAATTGTTCATTACTAGACACTTTCACGCACGGAATAAATATTTGTACAGCCTACAAAAAGTAGCCCACCGTTATCCCTGGTAGACCCTGTTCCCGGTCCAAGCTACCGGCGGTCAGGGCTCCTGTGAAAGGAAAGAGTACCGCTTTCTAACCCTATCGCTATCAAACCCTTGATTCAGCTGCCTAAGGAGAGCTGTCTTATTAAAATACGCTCTAAAGTAGATACACCTAAAGTCTGTATAACTATGTCAGCAAAGCAGAGGGGCCTGCCAGGGCCACCGTCTAAAAGAAAGTGCTGTATAACTTATTCTGAAAAACATGATAAACATATACAGGGTGGCCAGTTGATAGACGTCCAAAGAAAAAAATTAGATGCCTTATGCTAAGGGGTACCCGAATTACCCCCATGTATGTTCCGCGATTATTTGTAGTTTAGGAGCTAGAATTTTTTTAAGTACTATTTGCTAAATTTTCACCTAACATTGGTTTTTATTTTTTATGTCTTTATTCCTATCATTTTTAGATATTCTTTTTTGTGGAAACTATTAGCGATAACAATAGCTACCATGAAAAAAAATCCGTTTGCCTAGGCATTGTAGAACTTACCACAAAATTAGTCCAAAGTTCAAAATTACCATTAGAGTTCGATAATCAAAAATGTTCAGAGCTTAAAAAAAAATAAGTTAGGGGTGCCAGAGGTTTCTAAATGATCTTAAAAACTTCTATGGACCTTCAACAGACAAAATCGGTAAAAAAATATAGAGCTTGATCGGGGATTATTTCCTGTAATTAGCGTTGATAGCAATAAAGGTATTTTTACAGTTATTGTTATAATTTGGGATTTCTTTATTTTTGCCACTTTTATGATAAAAAAATACGGTAGATAGTTTACAAATTTTATTAAAACACGTTACAAAAGGTTTTCAAAGTGCCGCCTTACCACAGAAATGCACAATCTACATCTACGGAGGAAATTGTCTTTTTATTCTAGCTCCTAAACTACAAATAATCGCGGAACATACATGGGGGTAATTCGGGTACCCCTTAGCATAAGGCATCTAATTTTTTTCTTTGGACGTCTATCAACTGGCCACCCTGTATGTTGTTTCAGTACCTATATTGAAGATTGTAGTAATGTAGATTTTAATTATCTCCTAGCGACGCTATCTCTGACGTGCCAAGTGTCCTTACATGCACCAAAGCTGACCCCAAAACAGCTACGTTATGAAGATAGCACTTTTTGGGGAAACAGAGGAGGAGAGGGGGTTTATAAAAAGGGGTAAGGCTTAATTGTGCCATCATATTGAATTCAGAGAATTTGTATTTCGTATTTCTCTATCTTACACCAAAATACCTCCACGTTTTGCGAATCGTAAGCCATTTACTACCATCCAAAATCACTTACAATATAACTTCTATTGAAGTCCATGGCGGTGAAAATGGTTAATTAATTAGCTTGAACCAACATAATGTTGATTGCATATTCGAGCGTGGTCGTAGTTCGACAAATGGAACCTACGTGTTGTTCACCACTCACTTTGGTCGTACTGTTGTTTTCCATGACGCTTTCCATACATTTGCATAATTTTGTTTCGTGTTCATCGTAAGACTTAAGCAAATAATCTTCGTACACTCAAAACCTATAACATGTTAATGTTATAAATGCGAAAGTGTTTGTTTGTGTGTGTGTTTTACATTCATCTTAAAGTTGCAGTTCTTAATAGTTGCAAGTTGTTAAAACTGTTGTTAAATCAGTGACAATCTCTAAAATAACTGTAGGCATTTTATCCATGATCACCTTTAGTGCAGATCAGATCATTATACTGACCGAACAGTGTCGACGGCCCGTTCGTGTTTTACGCGCGCCTCAAAAAAGGTTTACAAAACATAGGGGCCTGCCAGGCCCACTGCCTGCTGGGATTGCTGGTTGTTCGGAAGAGATACCGCGGCCTCGGAATACAAAGAGCAAAAGAAGAAACATGGATGGGTTTTACTCAGTAAAAGTTTCAGTTAAAGAGGTTGTGCTTGAACTTGTTTATCAGTTATATTTTTTAGAATATTTTCATCTCCAACGTTTTTCTACACATTAGTCACACTCGACATAGTTTAAGTTCAAATAATATCCCAGTTTCTGCTCAAATATTTCTACATGACACAGCTATTTCATTAATACATTTCAGTATAGAAGTAAAGGCATTCAAGAGGCATTCTCTACCAAGACGGACGAGGCACCCACACCTGATGGAAAATCAATAACTGTATTTGCATATCTTAACAACGAGATATATAATATTCGCTGATATATGATCATTTTATTCATTAAGTACGTACTAAAGCTTCAGTGTCGTTCTTGTGAATTTCGTTTCTTTGTTATTTTTCAACAAATTGTGAAAATTGGGATTTCCTGACTGTTTTTAAAAAGAGTTCTTTATTCATAAGTCTACCATATCATAGGTGTGTGCGAATCCTTACCAATATTATAAAAGCGAAAGTGAGTTTGTTTGTTTGTTACGTCTTCACGCCTAAACGGCCAAACCAATTTTGATGAGTTTTGGTACAGAGATAGTTGTGACCCTGGAGACGCACATAGGCCATTTACTTTAAGTAAGAAAATGGGTAGATAGAGGGAAGAAGTTAGCGTTAGCCCAAAGAAACTATGCCACGCGGAGGAAATCGCGGCGGAAGCTAGTATTCACATGAAAATATCTGTCACTCTCAATAATGCAAACAAATGAAGTTGACTATTATAAAAATATATTTGAAGTGCTTTCGTATTTGTGTTCTCCGCGGGTTAATCCGCATCTTTTTAGTAAAAGAGGTGACAGACACAATTATAATACTAGAAATAGGGACCAATTAGTTCAACCAGGTTTTAGGTTAGCTAAAGTAGACTCATCTTTCATGGGGTACTGTTTGAAATGCTACAGTAAAATATCTCCCCACATTCTTCAACTGAATGAAACGAAATTTAAATCTTGTATTAAACGCACACTATGTAGGCAAGCATATTATAAGTTGGGGGATTATATTGATGATAAAAATGCTTGGCTCAATGCTGGTCCTGCTCCTCAAGCATAGGGGTAAACTCATTGATAAGTATCCGAAGCTATAGTGGAAGCTGCAGAAGATTGTAAGACTATCTTTGCAATGTATAGAATCAATTCTCTAGTATTGTATAATTATTAAGCCCATATGTGAGTGCTATGTATTATCATTGACTTGGCGAAGCCCTGGTGGTTAATAGTGTCATGCTCACTTAAATGTCTCGCTGATAGTGGCGGGTGTGTCGGGTCATTTAGCTCCCTTCAAAATGGTCGAGCTGAATGGGGCTGATCCTAGCTGAACGGGCGCTGTCAGTTGGGACTGGTCATTTTTTAACTACCACGGTCATTTTTAATTTATTTAGATTTAAAATGAATTTTGCTTTTATTTACTCTGGACGCTCTTACTGTGCACGTCTTTCTACATCGTTCTCACATATTTGTATAATCTCAACACGAATGATGTTAATACTATTTTGTAAAAATATTAGAATTTAAAAGAGTGTCCATGGAGTTTCTTGTCCATTCTTCTCCATAGAGATCAACGCTTTGGAATGGGCAACTGCAGTACTTTCACAAGTTATTATGCCTTGTGACCGGGACTGTAGATTCATTTTGTTTCTTGACATTCAAAAGTGCCTGTAATAGTCTAACTAATTGAAATAAATGATTTGATTTTTTTTATTTTTTCAAAGTTAGCGTTAGCCCAAAGTAACCGAAATCGCGGGCGGAAGCTTTTTTTAATAAAAAAGTCAGAAAAGGGGGAGAAAGAAGGAAGAAAAGGAGAGAGATTTTTTTTTCATTCGTATCGTGGGTTAATCTTTAGCATTTATCTTCAAACGTCAAATTTAGTTGAGGTACAAAATTTTACAAATCTTCAAAATATAGTACCAGAGACCCTTTGACCCATCAAATAAGCATGATATTTTTGGGCAACCAAATGTTAAGCACCTTAAATTGGTGTCCATTTCCGTGCTATAATCGCATCGTTTGTCTGTCACCGTCACAAAGGAAGCGATGGAGAGTGCGAAAGCAGACAGACGACTAATGGTCCACACTCGGCGAATCGACGTCACTTGCTTTCACAGAAGTGATAATGCATGGAGCAAGCACAGAGAAGGACAAAAGTTGAGGTCCATACGACAAGCAAAAGAGTCACATGCACACATATACGTGAACTTACGGTGATATATTCACAACAGGTTAGATTCGAAAAGTCATATCCCTATCCTTTTTGGCATTTTATAAGCGAGTGAGACAGACTTACCACTTTCCGAATCAGTCGTTTGTAAACACGGGGGCTGAACCGAATGCCAGTCGTGAGTTTTCGTTTTACGTAAGTGTGTACTGTTTATGTGTGCGTGCGTTTTCGCTCGTTGAATAGACGTGACCTCTTGTATCTATCTGTATTGTGGCACCAGCTTTGCGTCAACACGCATCTCCACTGATACTACAGGAGCAGCGTATATTCAATTTTGTGTGAAATGTATTCAAGAGCGTGTGTGTTTGTCAACGAAATGAGACTTATATAAGACTGTTTGACCTCTCATCTGAGTATAAATGGCTTCATATTTTTCTAGGCTGTGGAGATTTGGGGCTTGTCTATTCAACGCTGAGGCGGGAAAAATAAGAGAGGCTTTCTCAACAGCTTGTTTCATTTCTGTTCGAGAAATATAATAACGTGTACGTGACTATTGGACTAAGCAGTGCTTTTTCTTAAAGGTCAAATAGGATATGTAGGCCATACATAAACTATATCCTTGTTACCAAACCGACTTATTTTTATTAATATTGACAGCACTCGGACTAATATGATCAGTACTTGTGATAATCTATTGTTTGTAATATAATTTGATGGATTCAATTTGGTTGTAGTTCTAGATACAATCAACTGACGTTTCCCGCCATGATCAAACGCTTGATTACGTCTCAAATGCATGAATCAGGCGAACAGTGGGCACCAATAATTAGTGTAATTAATTGTATGTGTATGGGATGAGGGTTAGCATGAGGGTTAGGTTGGCATATATGTAATACTAGCTGTTCCCCGCGGTTTCAACCACGCTGCTCAACACCTGTTGGTCGTAGCGTGATGTTATATAGCCTATAACCTTCCTCAAGAAATGGACTATCCAACACTAAAAGAATTTTCCAATTCCAACCAGTAGTCCCTGAGATAAGCGCGTTCAAACAAACAAAGAAACAAACTCTTCAGCTTTATAATATTAGTAAGTATAGATCTAGTACCTTATTTTCTCAACGGCTCGCCAACACACAGATAAACCTTGTGAGGTTTGCGTGAATGGCAATATATTGTCAAGTAAGTGATTAGGTGTCTTTAGAAATAAATAATAAAATTCTAAAATGACCAAATTCTAAATATATCAGTATAGCTACATACTTATATTCCTAACCGCGTATGTGACAGGTAGCTAATTAGAAACATTGATATTACTATTTCAATTGAAATGCAAATACGATACATTCGTCCTCATGGTGGCTTCACTTTCCACCCCCGACAAAAAACCCCAATAAATATAAATTTTGAATACAAAGGATCCAAGTTAGAAATAGTTAATAAATTCACCCTTTTAGGCCTAGACATAGATACACACATAGACTGGAAACCACACATACAGAAATTAAAAACAAAGTTATCCAAATTTGCATATGCCCTCAGAGAAATAAAGAAAACTACAGATCTCAAAACAGCAATAGTAATATACTATGCGTACGCGTTCTCTTGGCTTAAATACGGTATAATATTATGGGGTAACAGTACAGACGCACCTTCGCTATTTACAATACAGAAGAAACGTATAAGAACATTGGTTAACATAGAAGACACCGACTCATGTAAACCACACTTCAAAGAACTAAACATCCTAACACTACCATGTCTCTATATATTTAAAATTTGTAAATTTGTAAGAAAGTACCCACAGTTCTACAGCAAAAGAGAAGACATACAAACAAAAATCAAACTTAGAAATGGAAATAGACTCAATCTGCCAACTTCACGATTAAAAACGCACTCCTCTAGTGCGTTTGTTACGTCAATAAAAATCTACAATAAATTACCTGAATACATAAAAAACACAGAAACAAACAATAAATTTATAAATAAACTAAAACTATTTCTCTTAGATGAAAGCTACTACACAATTGACGAATACTTCAAAGATAAATTCCATCTAGAGAAACGAAGATAGTTGAAATAACCAAGTAATACCTAATACATCTATTTATCTTATCTACCGTGCAAAATCTTTAATTACTTACTATTTAGATAATAAAAAATTACAGCTACCTAATATATAAATAAATATATAAAATAATTACCTAATATATAATCTAGAATATTAATAACTATTAATAATAAATAAGTAAATGAATAATATCTAATCTATACTAATATTATAAAGCTGAAGAGTTTGTTTGTTTGTTTGAACGCGCTAATTTCAAGAAGTACTGGTTCGAATTGAAAAATTCTTTTAGTGTTGGATAGTCCTTTTCCTGAGGAAGGTTATAGGCTATATAACATCACGCTACGACCAACAGGTGCTGAGCAGCGTGGGTGAAACCGCGAGGAACAGCTAGTAATAAATAAAATTAATATAAATCTACACATAAATAATATCTACCTACTTAAATATCTTAATATAAGATTTTCCTCCTTAATTTCAATATTATTATGTTTTTAAACAAAAAGCGCTTCATCCTCTCCTCTAAAAACTATCTTGCTGTGCCCGACAGGGTCCATAATTTATTGTTTCTCTTCAATTACCTACCAGCCTTGTATACATTATGGGATGCAATAAAGTATTGAGTATTGAGTGGCAAAATGGTCCACAGCAGCTTATAATTAACCTATTCTGCTACAGCAAAATTTAATTGATGATTTACCTATATGTCGTGGTTAAAATGTTCCAAGTTCGTTATTTCAACGACAACTACAAAAAAGCACTAAAGTGGTGTTCTTAGCAACATTCATTTGGTCTTTCAGCAATAGGGCAGTGCTTTACCGGATTAACCTTCCTGCAAGGAGTTTTACTACTCTTTTGTCTGTATTTTCTTGACAGACAATTAAGTCTGACGCAGGTTTAGGTGGACAATGGACCGCGATCTTCCTACATCACTTTCGCACATATTGTGTGGATCCTAATTGTACACAACAGGCCGCACCGCACATTTTGTGTGAAAGTAAAATAAACTACGAACTAGTATTTTGGTATGATCTCAAAAACCACATGAATACAACCTTTTATAGAAAACCTTTTTATTTCAGAACAAGTTTTTTTTTAATATAGGTACGACGTAATGTTTTCGTATTTAGTTCAGCAAACTTTTTCAATTGATACCTATTCTATTATATCTATAATATGTATGTATTTATAAATTATATAAGTATGTATATCAGTTGTCTGGTTACCATAACACAAGCTCTGCTTAGCTTGGGATCAGATAGCCGTGTGTGAGCTGTCCCAAGATATTTATTTTATTTTATTCCATGGGAGTGCATAAATCCTTACTAGTCCGTCATCTTTGTAAATGAACGATGTCTCGGAAAAATTACAGTTCATTCGGTTGCCGATAGCTGATTTTAAATTCAGTCAGATTTGTCTGAAACATTGCAAGTTGTATGTATTGTAACAAAAGGTAGTTCACTAGTTTCCTTGAGCTAAGCCATGAGAAAAAAACGTATCTTTCGGTTTTATTACATGGAAATTTTCTTTCTGTTTCAAGCTGACTCAATATTTCAAAGTTGCTCTTACCTGTACGAGCCTACTAAATTCACATAAATCACTTAACTTATATATGCAATTATAGTCTCAAGTGTTTGTGAACAGTCCATCAAGGGGACAATGGCTATCTGAACAGCTGTCCGCACCTTTGTGACATCACTTAGTGGCACTAAATTACCACCATTGTTCGGTACGGCGGGAATAGATTTGGAAGTCTAGACATTAGTCAGGGACTTGTGTGAATGATGCTCGTATAAAAGTATACTTATTATATTCAATATATTTAACGTATTTACATTTTTAATTGTTTTTAGAAAGTTCTTCATTTAAAAACAATTAAAATAAATATGCGTTTTATTTTGCTCGTGCTTTCTCGTAAAAAAAGAATAGAGAAGAACTGGATTGTTTTCTAAATACTTATTGAAAACTTTGTGTTATATTTATAAATAAGATACGTATAACTCACTTAAACAAACTAACATACAAACAACTCATTATTCACTTAACAGGATTCCGCTGTCAGATAATTATTTAAGTAGCAAACAGTTTTCTTTCCCTCCAGCGATTTCCAAGCCACACGTACCAAAGTTTTTCTTCATGCCAAGTTTGCGACCAACTTTGGCACCAACTTTTCGAATTTACCGCGTATACACGTGCAAGGTTCGAATAGGTATTGTGTCCTTTGACATTTTTCGTACCTTTTCCGAACATCACGTGCGATAAAAATGCGTACCTAGACTGAAAATGGGAAGAAAAATTCGGTTATTCGACGTTTTGATCTACGCATAAAGATAAATCGTGATGTGGTTGTGTATTCCAGAATTGTAAGGACAGGAAATAAAATATATCGTCAGCATACAGAACTAACATATTTTTATCTAGTACTTAGCTTTGGTGGAAATGTACATAAACTCATACAAGACCAGAATAATCTTTGTGAAATATTTTCGGAAAAAATATTACAAGAACTTGAAGCTTTTGCTGAAGAACCTGCAATGACATGACAAACAACTATCAAATACACGCAAAAGACTGCATGTTAGATCACAGTTTACTTACGAAAAAAAAACTTCAATCACCAGTACGATTTTTCTTACGCTTTTCATTACCGAAATGTTTTCATTTGACCTGAGCAGGAACACAACCAAAAAATTACCATCTTACACAGAAATGATTCCACCCAACATTTCTCCACACAATAAAATCAATTTCAGAACCATACCTTCCCATTGATCATTGGAAACAATAACTAGAACATATCACTCAACACTTAGAACAATGGTCGTCGAGACAAACTCACAGCGTGTGATCGCAAATCGTCTTGTTTTGACAAGTCGTGACGTCACATCGTTTGGCTATGGTATGGCAATATGCACTGTATGTACATGTTCGTACAGTGCAAATACCTATATATAAACTGAACTGAATAATAGGCTTATGTTTGAAGTATGGGCTCAATGCGATTATGCCAGAATGTGATCTAGTCTATTAAGTTAAATGGTATATTCGCCGTGACAAGTAAAAGTTTATATTGTATGGCATAGATTTTCATTTATTTTAGCAAGCTTAGCTGTGACAGAATTTGATGTAAGTATAACAAAAGTGCCTGCTGGGGTTGCGGGTTGTTCGAAAGAGATACTGCTGCCCTGGAGCACAATGGGCAAAAGAAGGAATATGATGATGGATTTAGTCAGTAAAAATCTGACACTCCCCCCGTTCCGTTACAGCGGCGGAAATCATTTATGGACTTCCCATCCGAAAAAAAAAGTAAAACAAAAGTTACTTAAATTATTTTTATGACTATTGAAGTGGATTTTATTTCCTTCTGGGAATGAGTAAATTTAGAAAATCAAATGATTCTGCACAACTCCAGGGGCCTAAAATGGCCGCTTTAGCAGCATCATAACAAATTAATTACGTTAAAATTCTTGAAATGATGCAGTTGATATTGAGAATTATCACTTTGTGACCATTTTACGAATGGTAATGTAATTCATATCATGAACCTATGATGATTCTGCTAAAGGGGCCATTTTAGACCGCCAGAATGGCAATATGTTTGAACAAACGCGAGCTACACGAAAACTGAAAAATGCTTGCACTGACGGGACAGGTCCACTCAATCTGTGTGGTGCTTTCTTAAAAAGACCACTTCAGACACTAATCTGCATAGTCCTCATGTAAGTTGACTAAGATTTTATTTGTCTGGATTTGAAAAGAGACTGTGATCTCTGAGTTTGTTTCGGCTGTTTCTTCTCAGAGTAGTCGGGTACGAAACACCGGCCTCATTTAGTTTTAAAAAAAGACGTGTAAAAGTGTTTAAAAAAAAAACAACCTACTTGCAAAATAATAGTTATTTGTTATACAAGAGTGCAAAGTTGCTTTTTAACCGCGTGTTCAATTTTGATGACCGAGCAAGCGAAGGATTCTAAAATTGAATCACGAGCGCAGCGAGTGATTCAAAATTAGAATCCTGAGCGTTAGCGAGGGAATCAAAAGAGCACGAGGTGAAAAATCTTTGCACTTGAGTGCAACACGTAACTTTTCATTCCACCTCAGTGAGGAAATGACTAAATGCAAAAAAAAAAACGTTTACAATCACAAGATAGGTACACTTTTATTTCAGTTTAGGTATTAATTACTACATTATGACAGGTAAGTATTACAGAATAATCTTTAAATTATAACAAAATAATAGTAAGGCATAATTAAGAAAATTTTAAAGTAACGTTGCTACAGTTATTTAAATTGAGTGTAATATTTTTGTTTGGTACTAGAATCACTTATTTCAGATTTTTCACTTGTTTTCAAGTTTCTTGTTTTTAATTAATATAAGGTTTAACAATGACGTGAAAAAATGCCGCGTAAAGAACCGCGTACAAAGCAAATTGAAAAAACACCAAGAAGGTTCCGAGTCTGAGTTTTTAACAAATTAAAAAAAAGTTGTATGATATATTCGGCACCATAGAGGTAGCAGTAAATCGGTTTAATGTTTTTTTTAATTCACAAACTTAGTGCACACGATGTTCTAAATTCAATTTACTTTATCCTCTAGAGAATAAAAACGGCTTTTCCACTCAGATATTGAAGATTAAAAATACTCTTTCCGAGATGGTGGGATGAAAACATCATTTATCATTAAACGGATATGACTGATACGGTGACTGATATTATTACTGATACGGTTTATGGTTTGGCAAAATGCACTGTGTACTGTTTTGTAGGTACTAAACAGAATAACGGATAGTGTTTGAAGTGTGGGTTGAAGACGAAGTCGATAGTGCCAGAATATGATCTAGTTTGTGGAGCTGTTGTTGTGACTGCCTGTTTAAAATGATACAGTCGACATGAAAAGTGAGTACAAATTTCGGGAATGTTAGCATCCATTTCTACTTCTAAATGTATTTGATGAAACTTTATGTGATAGCTTTTGAGGTAGATATATTTTATATACATCCCTAAATAAATAAGGATGCTGTAAGTAACAAGTCCAAGTGGATTGTGCTCTTTTTTATCTGTATTTGAAATATGAATTGATTATATAATATGAATTGCTGTTAGTTTGTCATGCTAACACTCCAGAATGACTGGACCGATTTGCCTCAATTTGTCCTGAAATATTTGTAGAAGTTCAGTGAAAGTTTAAACGGTTAGGTAGGTGAATAGATAGACAGGTAGGTAGGTAGTGTAAATAGGTAGGTAGACAAGTAATAGATAGGAAAAAGGGCATCGCAATGCGTGTACAGCTAGTTCAAGATAAACATTGCTTCTAACTGGATTGTGATTTTCATGTCGTGAAGGAGTGGAGAGAAGGCCAATCCTTCATTTCCTATGACCCCACAATGGTATGTTGGTTCACCCGCCACCTTCTTTACAAAACTATCTCGTATATTAATAAATTACTACAGCAGGAAGGCGGACACTAAAATTAATGTTTGAAAACTAATTTATCTACGTCAGAGTATTATTTTAATGGGATTCTCCAGGCTTGCAATATCTTTTATTACTCACAATTTACAGTGCACTCATTTTATTCATGTTTGCAGCAATTAAACATCCTGATTTTTCCTAAGTCTATGGTAATATATAATATAAAATCTATGTGGTAATGCAATAATGAAAATTAAACTTCTAGCACCAAAGAGGTTTTAGATGTTGTGATGATGCTATGAGGAGATCGTGGGACATAATAATCACATGGGTCAATTTTCGAGGTTAATCCGCGCTTGCCAAGGATTGTGTGTTTGTCGATGGGTGAAAAGGCACGTAGGAAACTCGGTATGTATTGGAGACATACCAAGTTTCCTACGTGCCTCGAAAAGCACACTAAGTCGTTTATCCTGGCTGTAATAACGTCATATTCAGTACTAAGCCGTTTGCGGAAATCAGATACACAGTTGCTAAATGTACAACACATTTAATTGGTTAGGTTGCAAGCCAAAAAGATTAGGTAAATAATGATGAGAGGGACAAAATATCAAAAGATACTAGAAAACTGTGAACCAATCTCGACTTTACAGTTTTACCGACAGCAGCTACTTGGATAATGATGCTGACCGATTAACTGCTTCGCTGCGAGTTGCGGGTTCAATCCCCACCCGGAACAAATATTTGTATGACCTAGTACAAGTAGTTGACAATACAGGAGAAAGTAGTGTGGGCCAACGTTTTTTTAGGAGTATATTTTTGAATAATAATGTTCATCCCGATAATTTTCATTGACAGTAAAAAAAATCTAAATAGGCTGAATTGTTACTAAATGGTAACAAGTACTATTTCCAATTTTCTTTGTATTGCTTTTGCTTAAATTATCTTTGTCATAGAATATATTTGGCATTGACTTGTTAGGACGACGAAAAAACGAATTGAAATCACAGACACACAATAAATAAACGTGTTAACCAATGTTCGTTTTTATTAATGAAAGCTAAAAGACCTTTGCTCTGCATTAAGACAATAAGGTAATTATGTAATTTATTGATTCGTTATCAAAATAGCAGCATTTAATCAAGGCCTAGACGTGATCTGTTAACTGAATAAATATTTAACACACACGACCGCATCCCACAGTGTACTCTCAAGAACCAGCATATGTAGTATTTACGTAGTTATTACAAGAAGAACATTATTTTAAGGGGGAAATACCAAATTACCCATTCTCCACACAAACGGTAATAATTTATTCTCCAACAAGATTACCCTCAATTGGTAAATCAAGTACCTACAACCCATTCTTAGAGTGCCCTTAGACCATTAAATACTCATTTGTGTTCTTAGTATCGTATTATAATGAGTCTTCAAGATGAATGAAAAATATGACATGTCAGTAGCGGAGAAAAGAATTAAGGATGGATATGCAATTGTGAATCTTAAACCAAACCAGCCGCCGCGGGAGAAGCTCCGGGCTTCGGGTGCCAAACGTCCAACCGCCACCGTAGACGCGGGTTTGTGTACAGTGAGGAATGGGTAGCTCACGACCGCGGGTTCGTGATCTACGCCGATCTAGTAAGCAAAGCCTGCCCTGACCACTGACTGCCACGTTTCCGGGTTGTTCAACAGAGATAGCGCGCCCCGGAACACAAAGGGCAAAAGAAGAAACATGGATGGGTTTTAGTCAGTAAAAGTTTGCCACTCTATTCCGCTCTGCCCAAGTCAGGGGAAGTTATCTGAACATTTCCAATCCGAAAAAAAAGGTTGATCTGGTATGCCAAGAATGAACAAAGTAATGAATGAGGATCCTAGAGGAATGTTTATAATTTGCACCAAATGCCGAACAGTGAAATGGGTAGTCTATCTTGACATGGACAATGGACATGTGATGACGAGAGAAGAATTACATATGACTAAAAGAGTGATGAATATAAATGTTGATGGATGGTGCGGAGGAAGAAGACTAAAGAAACGATGAATGGATTGTAAGAGGAATTAAATTACAGAAAATTGGGTAAATGATATCGTCACACATGAGAATGGAAGAAAAGAACGTGTGTATCTTAGGACAACATCAGGATAATAAATAAAAAACCGGCCAAGAGCGTGTCGGGCCACGCTCAGTGTAGGGTTCCGTTAGTTTCCCGTCCGTCATAATAAGTGTAATGCTGCAAGCGTGTAATGTTGCACGCTCCTCCACCTTTAAACTCATAAATTGCCTTAGCATGTTCTTAATAGAAGTTTTATGTAGTTATAAGATACCGCCAATGCCAAGGAGAGACCAACCGAACAATTCGGTAATACCCGATCCAATGTAATAAGTACCTATCTCCATCTCTCGGGGAATTGGGTTACTAATTAATACTTTTTTAATAATTTTGGATTGCGAGAACCGATTTCAATAATTCTTTTTTTTGTTTGAAAAAAAATACTTTCAGGATAATAAAATTGTAAACGAAGTTAAAAAAAATGCTTGCATATACGGTTATACTACAAACTTAGTCCAGAAATTATTTTGTAAAACTTTTTGTCTTTTTTGTACAAAAACTGTTGTGTCAAGTTCAAAATAATTTTCATAGAAAGTCCTTATAAAGTTCTACTTTTCAGATATTTTTCATATTTTCTAAACTTATGGTTCAAAAGTTAGGGGGGGGGAGGGACACATTGTTTTTTACTTTTGGAGCGATTATTTCCGAAATTATTGACATTATCAAAAAATGATTTTAGTAAACCCCTATTCATTTTTAAATACCTTTCCAACAATATATCACACGTTAGGGTTGAAATTAAAAAAAAAATCAGTTCCCACTTTACATATAGGGTGGCTACCCTAATAAAACAATTTTTTCCAATTTTTATTTTACCACTTTGTCGGCGTGATTGATATACATATTGGTACCAAATTTCAGCTTTCTAGTGCTAACGGTCACAGAGATTAAGCGAGGACGGACGGACGGACGGACGGACGGACGGACGGACGGACGGACAGACAGACATGGCGAAACTATAAGGGTTCCTAGTTGACTACGGAACCCTAAAAAGATGAATACTTAATAAGTGATATAAGTGTCATTATTACTAAGCGCTAATGTATACATATTTTTACTCTTGACTGTACCTACATCAACAAATCAATAAGCAAATTTAACCTACGTAACGAGGAAGGGAGGCAATGTGCCCAATAATAATTTATACGCGCTCATCAAATTTGGAAAGTTTTTTTTAGGTTAGCAACTTGTACAAAGTTAGATTATTTCTTGAGAACGGAACGTCATCTTCGAAAAAGTTTTGTGTAATGATACCATGAATCCTGGACGTGGGTTTTAACGATTGGTTGATTTTTGGCAGAAGATGTCAGTAACGCTATTTTCTAAGAATGCAGCGTCTAGACGACTCTCTATGAAACTGGACGCTGCTGCAGCGCCAAGCGCTACACTGTATTTTTAGAGAATAGCCCTACTAATCGTGATGCTACCTGTTTGAGTTTGCTTAAGATGTTCCCAAGTCAAAATGATTAAATGCATAGGTATCGGTCTAATACTCTGCCATAAATGTAAGCCAGTACCCAGTGTGTCGTTTCCCATACTGAGATAGGCTCGCTCTCTTTTACATAAAACCTAAGCATAACTTGCAAAATATCCAGGGTCTTCTATTACGTACACTTCTGCCTAACCCTTCGTTGATACCGAGCGTGATGTTATCTTGATAAAAAAAAATTGTTCATTTACTAATAAATAAAACAGGCTTAGCATAAGCTATTGAGTCTAAAAGTATATTTAATCAATTTAATAAAAAAACATTTCATAATATCATGTCTTTAATTCGCAAAGGATTTAAGCAGAGATGTAAGTAATAGTACTCCTACATTTCACTAGCTTTGTTTAAGTCCAATTTAATAGGGGGTGAACCTATTGATATCAACCGGGCACAGATCCAAACTCCGTAGCTGCTACTGAAAACTGCCTGAAGGAAAAACTTAACAACATTATTCACCCAGGTCCCAAACACAAGACTACTCAGCAGTCAATATAGCGACCACTTGACTAACAGGGCAGTCATGTGAATACACACAAGAAAAACTCCGATTATTTCTACAATCCAAAAAGGTTAAAGCAAACCAAATACTCAATCAATTTTTGCTTTTAATTCTACCACATAAAAGTGCTGTTTGTTGAATGTGCCAACATCAAATCGATACTCAAAGGATTTTCATTAAAACGATTGAAAAACATGACATTTACTTTTACGTGGCCAGTACCCACTAAAGGAAATCAGCTTTACGGGTCATTTACCGCCTACCGTTTAATTTTATTTTCCAAGCGCTTCGGTACTTAAGCCAGTAAATAATCGGTATACTTTCATATTTTATTTTGGTGATATAACTGTGATTTTCTTTAATGAATAAAATAGATTTTGTTTTGTCTTTAGTGATGTGTAACTTTTGAAAAGTCCTAATATAACATTTTACATCCTAATATTTATTTTACTGTCGTTTCTCTAGGACTGGCTAGTTAGTTAGTCCCCAAACTGGTTTAAGAGATTTTATGCCACCCGAGAAGTATCCCTCATTCATGCTGCTTTCCATACGATGTTTTCCTTTATCGAAGTAAGTGATTTATTATTCATAATGAATTCATCGCCCACCGATTGTATATTGATAGAAAAACTTTTGTTCTTGATCGTACTACATGGGAGGGAAGAATTTTACAGAAATGGAGTTGAAATTATTGAAATAGGTATGTCAAAATATACGAAGGTACTGTGAAGGTAGTATTACATTAACCAAACTGTGAAGCGTGCAGGCTGGTTTGCAATGACGTTCGAATATTCAAGTTGTTTAAATAGAAAAGAATATAGAAGTTTTTTTTTTTAAATTATGTCTTCTTATATTATTACGAATAAGCGACCCTATAATGACATACACTTATATTAACTGTTACTGTACAAAATAAATAAGAATATCAAGCAGTTTTATGGAAATAGCTTAAACACTAAAAACAATTTCTGTTGGTAATCCATGGAGATTGCTATTAATTTTAAAAAGAAATGATTTCACATTTTTTTATAAAAGCCCAAATAAGTTTTTTGCTTCTTTGTTTTACTGGTTAAGTGAAATAAGATTAAGATATCATATGTGACATTCAAAGATTTTCAGTACCACATAAGTAAAAAAACAATAAAATCCAATAACACTAAAAATAACGACAGAAGTTTTCGCATTTTTTTCTTAAAATAACAAGAGAAGTTTTCGCATTCTTTATTGTTTCGAGTCTGGTTGTGCAACAAAATAAAAGTGTTTCTTTGGAAGAGTTTACTAAGTTTGTAGATACGAATTATTTACAGTAATTTTCTTTGGTTATATTTGTAGGAATCTTATTACAAAAGACTATTTACAGATATATATTTTTTAAAATAATATATATTTTTGCTATATTGAGTTATTTATAAATATTTAAAAAGTAAGAAAGAAAAAACGACAAGTGAAACAAACTGTAGGATGCCTTATCTGTTGCACACTTTGGAAGTGCAACTTGCCCAGACTAAAACAAGCCTTCCTTTTGTAAAAGAAACAAAATGATAATCATAGTAGACTGACAGCATTGGCGGCCTTTGTAAACTTTAATGCTGATCATAAATCTATATTAAAAATTAAATAAGCAAATGTCCCGATACTTACATAAGTATTAAGGAATAGCCCTTACAAAAAATTAAGAAACTCCTGCCATCATTGCTGACAAAAAAAATGTTACTACTCTGTTACCGGCTTTATATTTTTTTTTTTAAGTTTTGTACCTACCTAAAATTAACTGTAATTGTACCACTGTTTTTTTTTATGCCAACAGGCAGAATGTACTGGGAATAATCTCAACGAAACAGCATTATTGTAACAGCTGCATAATATAAATAATAATTATTATTATTTATAAGTGAACAACCTCACAATAGGAATCCGCAATATGCAGGCATGGAATACCCACTATTTAATTTTACAATGTTCATTTCCCAATACACATTTGCGGGTTTCATTAAACTTCTAACATATACAACACATACATGTGGGCATCCTTTGCAGCTAGATTGTTTAATTCGGAACTCAAAATAGTAGTTGTTTCTATAGACAAACCGCATTGGAAACATTTACACTGATGCATTATATTACTATATTCCATTTTAATCCTAACTAAACCTCATTTGTTTGTTATAGAATGATTGTTCACGTCAATTGGCAAAACATGATGGTAATTATGTAAAACAGTTGTGAATCGCTATCTTTGATAATATTAGGAGCACATTTGGTAGTATTTGAGTTTCGTACCACAAAGGTAAACACGGAACTTATAGGATTACTTTATTGTCTGTCTGTAACTACCTTTTATCTCGGGAACCCGTGGAAGTACCTACTGTGTTGAAATCAAAACTATATATGCAAATCTGTGATATCTTGGAACTGTGGAAAAAAACATCTCTCTTAGTCAAAAAATATGGCCGTTTGTATGTTGCAAGTTTGGTCGAAACCCTCAGTGCACGAGTCCGATCACTCGCACTTGGCCGAGTTATTTTGTTTATACAAAGTCTGTCTAACCTGTGTTAGATCTTCTAACCAATATGCCGAATTTTGCGGTTTTTACCATCATTTGGAGATCATTTATTCCGCAAGGGGAATAATGGGCACATCAAAGTTTAACATGGAAATCTCGATGTTTTGACATTTCGCCACGAAACAGGAATGGGTCGTCAGTAAATTATATTTACCGAGGTACGCGATTGCTTTGATCCTTTTCCAAGTCCTCGTAATTCCATCACAGTAGATTCTCAGACTTTTTATGTAATTAAAGCAAATAAATACAAATAAATTCGTCTGAGGTACTCCTTTTTGCGGATGGGGAATCACCAAATAACTTTCCCCGCTCTGGGCGGAGCAGGGGGGAGTGTCAGACTGTTACTCTCTGACTCTCCCCCCTGCTCTTTTTCCTTTTATTTTCCGGGGCCGCGGTATATCTTTCTAGCAACCCGCAAACCTGGCAGGCGGTGGCCCTGGCAACCCTGACAGTTCTCTGATTTGATCGCGCACGTGGAACACGAACGGGCTGACGACACGATTTTGAGTTACCTTTAACATTCATCTGAGACGTTGACGTTCTAATCTTTTTCTCTTCCAATTTGTAATATATTTATATGCATCTCAATGCTTAACAAAACTAAATCGGTAACCAAACATTGCATCCCTCGTATATATACAACTCGGCGACAAAGTTTTTTTTTTATTAATGAATATTCTTTCATTTTCCGGAGATAATTTTCAGGTGGCTCTCTGATTTCGGTCCGAATTGAAGTGAAGTCCGATTCGAAATAGTGGTCTTGGCGCCGATGTGACCCTATTGTATAGGTGTATACACCTACACAATAGGGTCACATCGGCGCCAGAGTTCAGAGTTGAGTTCAGTCCAACCTATAGGTTGGACTGAACTCAACTATCTTGTAGCACTACTTGGAACAATTTGTTTAATTAACAATATCTGTTTGGACGACACCGTTGGTGCAGTGGTTGAGCTATCGACTGCAACGCTGCGTGTCGCGGGTTCGATTCCGGCATGGAACAAATATTTGTATAGCCTACAGATAAAATTGTTCCGGGTCTGGCTACTTGTCTATATGAGTTTAAATGTTTGTAAACGCACCCACGATACACGAAAAATTTCTAGTGTTAGGCAACGATTTCATAATTCATAATAGAAAAAACAATCTGTGATTTACCTACGTTACTGGTCCCGAAAGTTAGTCTTAGTCGTATTAGTAATACTGATGTTTTACTAAGGTGCATCGTATTTCCTAGTACTAACTGAGTTGTATAGGAGCAGATAAGAACGCGCTCCATGTGAAGTACTGGTAATCAGGAAAAATTACATTGACTAGGCGAGGGCACTACCGTTCCCTCCGATATGCTGAAGATGATGATTCGATTCGATTTGAGTATCCTTACTATTTATTTATCCTTACTTGGCCAAACGGATTTTGATGAATTTTGGTACAGAGATAGCTAGGATCCTGGAGACCGACATAAGCTAAAAAAAAATGGAAAAAGGGGGAGAAAAAGGAAAGAAAAGGGGAAAGGAAAGAAATGAACCCTAATCAGACTATAGTTAAATATTGTACAGGAAGTTACACTAACGTTTTCAACTGTAATTTTAAGACGCTTTCATTAGTTTTAATTGACTGTATTAACTATGTAAACAAATTTTGAAATTCCACTTCCCGGGGCCCAGTATAGCAGAAATTTTGCTAACTTGTTAAGTTCGAATGGCTACGTTACGTTAAGTCAATTAAATTAAATCAATCAATGAAATCAAAATGTTTTTATTTCATATAGGCCTACAATGTGCACCTAAAAGTGCACGGTTCGGGTCGTTCGTTTTTTGTGGAAAAGAACCGACAAGAAACTCTGTGGTTAGCGAGGGAATCCAAATATGGCGGACGAGTTATTTTTTATGTTTACCATGATTCGGGTATTAAATGAAAGCGTTTGCTGCAAAGAGTGGGAGAAAACGAAACTATAGTAAGTATTATTCTCAATCACTTCAAAAGCTACCAGAAAGTCGTGAGAGAAAAATATGTAATCATACCATACGTATCTTTGTAAACATCGAATGTTCAATTCGCCTAATATCAAAATATAAATTGACTTTTCTGTCTGCCATGCACAAGCTTACTCCGGCTGTTACATGAGACAAAACATATTACAAATAATTTATTACACAGCGCACGGTTTCATGTAACTCATTTCCACGAAAACGTCGCGAGTGATACTGGCCCAAATGGCAATCTATATAATAAGGGATAACGGAGACAGATAACAGCTCAATGGCGTCATGTTGTCCTTTCCTCCTCGCTTGTGTAAAACGAGTATTTCTTTGTTGTGACTATAAAGAAAATGAGTGACGTACGATTTTTTTTATTTAATTTGTATAAAAGGAAACCACTAACCGACTCATCACAAAATATAAGAAACTACAAGGTTAGATAATTTTTTTTTTCTTTTAGAATATAGGTGCTCACTATAGACAGTATTTATCAAAATTACTTTGACCGGATTGATTTAAAATTTTACATAGGAATTCTTTCATGAAATTAATTGATTATATAACATCACGCTACGACACTAAGGAGCTGAGTAGTGGGTGAAATCGCTGGCCACAGCTAGTTAAATATATTTAAAGATCCGGGATACTACTGTTGTGGATGGAACTGCCTAAATGTTTTAGATTATTAATTATAGAAACCGAATGTGAAGGATTTAAAAATAAAGTAAGGGTATTAATTCCTAGAGCTAATCAGATTTCTTTGAAAGAAAATTATTGAAAATGATAATATGTTCAAAAAAAAAACAGAGGTTGTGCGTTGTGGTTAGTTATACTTACTTTTCTAATATAAAGCATTAATAATGAATCTGGCTCGACTAAGCCCGGCTCTAAAAGCAAGACCCGGAATATTTGTATTCATGAACTGTAGGCCCATGAATGTGTATTATGTCCCATCTAGACCATCTTACGCAAGTATAATATCTGCGAGAAATATTCAAATAAGTTATTGCTTCTTATGAAATGTTAAATCAAACCAAGTCGACGCAGACACCGAAATATGTGGGTGAATGGATTAATATAAACTCAAATAAATCCAGAGAGCACGATTATTTGTAAAGAATGGAAACATTTGGAATGAAAGAATTGAACTTGCTTACGTAGAAATATTTGAAAAGAAAAAAATCGCACCGTCGAATGATTACTAAAAAGGTGGGCGAAAGAAAACCAAGCAAAATTAATGTTTAAGAGGAAAAGGTAAAATGTGTATATTAAGGACGATAATTTTCAAAAACTTTTCTCGGGATGAAGGATTAATTCAATAACACAATCCGATCACATCAAATGAGTTATTTGCCTCGAAAGTCTTCTTGTTAAAGACTGGCAGACTTTGCACACGAATATTAGTATTTAAGAAAATAAAATCAGTTAGTATTGAAAGTTGTTTCTTTGTTTGGTCAACTTTGAATGAATTGTAGCATACCGCTTATGGATTTCAGAAAACTAAGTTGGCTTTTACTACTATATAATAATATATAATTTACTACTATAACTATTTCAAATAATGTCTATCTCAATTTCAATACTCCTTTCTATTAGTTTAATTAAATGATCTTCGTTATCATTGACTCCTGGTAGCACTGTCTTGGCAACCTCTTAACTAAATTGGTCGACTCCGACATTTATAGATACTGACGCTTTTACTACAGTCTATCTATTGAGTGCTTGTGAGTTAGTAGAATCTATGATATAAAGGAGCCTTAAAGGCCTAGAAACATTTCATGGTTAAACAAACTGAATGATTAAATCTTCATCCTTACAATTTTTTTACACTATACAAGTGGGTAGGTATTAAAGAGCGTTAGCTATACTTAAATAGAGCTACAAAGGCAACTAACTTTATCTTCAAACATTAAACATTTTGTGTTGGTAGACCATATTTCATGTGAGTAGACTCAAGGCTAACTTTAATCCATACTAATATTATAAAAGCGAAAGTGAGTTTGTTTATTTGTTTGTTCACGACTTCACGCCTAAATGGCAAAACCGATTTTGATGAATTTAATTTTGGTACAGAGATAGTTTAGTACAGGAACCCTGGTGACGGACATAGGCTAACTTTTTTTTTAGCAGTGAGAAATATAGAAGAAAGATTGAAGAAACAGGAAAACTTAGTATTGATATTTCAATAAATAAGGCGCAAGGCCAAAAACTACAGGTAGCAGGTACCTGCAAATCACGAAAGGGGAACTTTGTTAACCCGAACTTAACACGAGCGAAGCCGCAGCGAAAAGTTAGTTTATAATTTCGGAGGATTGTCTTATGCCATTATTGAGTCACTCATACAGATAATCCGTTTGCGTGCATCGTATTCACGCTTATCAGGAGCGGATCAAAATTAGACCCCTGTCGAAGCCCATCAACAAATTTTCATCAAATATATTCTGTTAATTTGATTAAAGTAAACATTTTTGCATAAACTCAAATAGATTAAACAGCTAAGTAATCTAATTTTACTAAACAACATAACGACCGATGAAATAGCCAAAAAAGTAATTGGAATTGTTGAAGGCGTCGTTTAACCGACTATCGTAAGTTTGGTTGTTTGTTTGTTTTTAAAGAATCAAAACTCCAAGTCCAACAACTGTTACAGGAGAGAGAAGAAAGTGAGGTGGAAGTCGTTAAAGTCAACAGCAAAAACTCTTCCTTGAAAAGGCAGTTAGTAGACCTTCATCAGCAATACTTGGACGTTGTTGATGAACGGGATCAGCTAAAGGTGGTCACAGATGGTTTCAGCAATCGCAGTAATTTATATGAGGAGGCTTTGTGTAAGATTAGGGACCTAAAAGATGAATTGATTCATGCCAATAGTTGTATTTTAAAGTTACAGAGAGAAAGACAAAGTACTCAGGTTATTGAAACTAACCGTTTATATAAGGAATTGTTAAATAGTAATTGTAACTCCCCTTCCTTAATAACTATTGATTTGACTGAAGATTCCTTACTAAAACCAAATTATTCAGTAAGCAATAAGAAAATAAAAAAATATGCTAAGTTAAATAGACTAATTAAAAAATGTAATCAATTTAAAAAACAATATAAACACTTTTCTAAAAACATTCCACTAAGAAAAGAACGTGTTGATTTAGTGAACAAGTTAAAAAATTATCAAATAAAGTTAGAAGACAGTATTAAAATATATAATTTAGATACTCAGCAATTGCAGTCTGAAATAGAGGTACTTCAGGACTCACTTAGTTCCCTTTCTAGTAAATATGTGAGTTCTCAAAACCAAATAAGGGAACATATTCTTGCAGCAAATGAGTTGGTAATGAGTCAATGTAGTTGCCATACAGTTTCCAACCATGATACTACCCAGCCTGAGGTAATGGAGGACCCGTCCCAGGCTGAGAATTTGCCTCTGGACTGTATACTGAACCAAGATGCAGTTAATATTCCACTAAATAATTTACAAGTGGTACAAACTGAGATATATGATAGTTGTGAATGTTCTCACTCAGTAATGTTCTCAGATAGTATAGGAAGGGGTGTAGGTAAATTATTAAGTAATAACCTGAGTTTTCCCAGTCAAAATAATTGTATGCCAGGGTTAACTTATAAACAGATAATGGCATTAGTAACTGGAAATGTTTATAGTGAAAATACTGATTTAACTATATTTATAGGAAATAGTTCAAAAATTACAAGAGAAGACATCACAGATAGTGTAACTGAGTTGTTAAAGTTGAACTGTCGTAAAATAATATTGTGTGCTTTTCCATACTTATATAAAAAGTCCAACAAACAGAACAATTACATTCACATGCTGAATAAGCATATGCATTTCTTGGTAGGTCACTATTGTGACAAGCTTGTATATCTTGATGTCAACACTGTTGTTGATAAGCTTAGGTCGACACGGGGTAGTGTGTTTCTACCTACTAGTTGTAGACACAAAATAGCTAGGCTATTAGCTTATAATATTCACTCGGACATAAATATTATGTCTATGTTTTGTACAATTATTAACACTGCAAATATTAGAACTTCTACTAATATACCTTTTTACAAGGAAGGCGGGGGAGTATTGTCGCTCACTCCGGCTCATTTAAACTAGCTAGTAAGACAACAGACACCAAGGTACCTTCTGGCTCTCAAATAGTTAAATTTAAAAAAGGGGCTAAGCAGAATTCCTTGAAATTATTCCATCAAAATATTCAAGGTTTCTCTTCAAAACAACTAGAGATTGAATTGTTTTTAGAAAAAACTAAGTTTGATATTGTTTGTTTCACCGAACATTGGTTAAAAGATCATGAAATGTTAATTAATTATGAAAATTACAATGTAGGCAGTTGCTTTAACCGTAAATCTAAGATGCGTGGGGGTTCACTAATCTTAGTCAAAAATAGTATTAAATTTAGAAGTCGTATTGATATAGTTGATCTATCGGTTGAACATAATATTGAATTGTCTTGTGTTGAGCTAGATAAGCATGTCATAGTGTGCGTTTACAGGCCCCCAAATTATCAAAACTACTCGATATTTGAGTCAGTAATGGAAGATGCTTTGGCAAAACTTGCAACAGGTAATAAATCGCTAGTCATCTGTGGTGACTTTAACATCAATATTTTAGATGAAAATTCAAACAGCAGTAGATTCTTAAATCTTTTTAAATCATTTAATTTGTTGAATGTGTTTTCGGAGCCAACCCGAATTACTACAAATACCGCTACTTGTATCGATAATGTTTTCTGTTGCTGCGACTTCTTAGATAAATCCATTGTAAATTACCTTCCCTCTGATCATAGCGGTCAAACCGTTGTTTTCGAGTCCTACACATCATCACAAAAAATTCAGATACAGTCTAGACAAATAACACCCAGCAATTTAAACAAATTTAATAATAATTTAATAAGTAGTCTAGGCATTCCGGGATATAATATTAATAATGTAAATCATTTTTATGAGGAATTCTTTTCGGTTGTCTACACAGAGTTTAATGAGACGCTAAAAATAAAAACTAAATCTATTAGCCCAAAGTTTATATTTAGTGATTGGGCAACTAAGGGTATAAGAAAAAGTAGGGAACGACTGTTTGAGCTTTACGGCCTTAAGCCTTACATAAACTCGGAAACATTCAATCGCTATGTTGCTACTTACTCAAAAATGTTTAAAAACACCTGCAAGGTAGCTAAAGCCTTATTCATAAGCAACAAGATTAAATCCGCTGATAATAAAATTAAGACGGTTTGGAAAATAATCAATAGTGAAACTAATAGAAATAAAAAATATAATAATGATATAACACTAGAGTCTTCACGTGGTCTTCTAACCACTAAAAACGAAGTTGCTCAAGAATTTGTGGATTTCTTTACTAGTATCCCAATTAAAACTACAGAAACGTTAAATTCCTCACCCTTGCTTTCTGTTGACTTATTAAGAGCAAACGTTTTACCATGCCCGGTTGAGTTTCAGTTTAAGCATATTAACCCCACTGTAGTTATTAAAGCTTTTAAACAAATAAAAATCAAATTAACCGAAGACCTTTGGGGATTGTCTATTAAAGTTTGTCAAGCTATCATTGAGACTATAGCACCGTACTTAGCCTTTATATTTAATTTGTGTGTGGACCAAGGAGTCTTCCCGGACCTTATGAAATACAGCAAGGTAATACCACTGTTCAAATCTGGGGACAGTAAAGACACCAATAATTATAGACCCGTATCCGTTTTGCCGGTTTTCAGCAAGGTGTTTGAAAAGGTAATGCTTAACCAAATGCTCAACCACTTTAACACCAATAAAATATTACATGAAAAGCAGTATGGTTTCACCAAAGGACGTTGTACCACTGACGCCGGTGTCACCCTATTAAAACACATATTTACTGCGTGGGAAGAGGCACAGGATGCCATAGGGATCTTTTGTGACCTCTCAAAAGCATTTGATTGCGTGAACCACGAAACCCTTCTCTTAAAACTTGAACATTACGGCCTAGGGAAACTTGCCCTTAGTTTAGTTAAATCGTATTTAAATGATAGACAGCAGCAAGTACAAATAAATGGTGTCAATTCAATGGGTTTAAATGTAAAGATGGGTGTACCACAAGGATCGATATTAGGTCCCTTCCTCTTTTTAGTATATATAAATGATCTACCCCATTTGTTTAAAAACCAACCACAAATGGTGTTATTTGCTGACGATACCTCTTTAATATTTAAGATAAACAGACGTGCCACAAATCTTGACGACGTAAATAATGCCCTAATGCAGGTACATAATTGGTTTACGGCTAATAATTTAGTATTAAATGGGAAAAAAACGAAGTGTATAAGATTTGCTCTACCAAATGTCAAAAACAGTGAGTGTGACATAGTATTGAATCAAGAGAAACTAGAATTCGTCGAAAAAACTGTTTTCTTGGGAATAACACTCGATTCAAAGCTACAATGGGGTCCGCATATAACATCTCTTGCAGGACGCCTTAGTTCAGCAGCATATGCTGTTAGAAAAATCCGTCAGTTTACTGATGTTGATACCGCGAGACTAGTCTATTTTAGTTATTTTCATAGTATAATGTCATACGGTATTTTACTTTGGGGACGGGCTGCAGACATCGAGTCTATATTTATTCTGCAGAAAAGAGCCATTAGAGCCATATATAACCTACGTAGGCGAGAATCTTTAAGGGAACAGTTTAAGGATATTAACATCATGACAGTACCTTGTCAATATATTTATGAAAACATCATGTATGTCAGGAAAAACTCGCATCTTTTTAGTAAAAGAGGTGACAGACACAATTATAATACTAGAAATAGGGACCAATTAGTTCAACCAGGTTTCAGGTTAGCTAAAGTAGACTCATCTTTCATGGGGTACTGTTTGAAATGCTACAATAAAATACCTCCCCACATTCTTCAACTGAATGAAACGAAATTTAAATCTTGTATTAAACGCACACTATGTAGGCAAGCATATTATAAGTTGGGGGATTATATTGATGATAAAAATGCTTGGCTCAATGCTGGTCCTGCTCCTCAAGCATAGGGGTAAACTCATTAATAAGTATCCGAAGCTATAGTGGAAGCTGCAGAAGATTGTAAGACTATCTTTGCAATGTATAGAATCAATTCTCTAGTATTGTATAATTATTAAGCCCATATGTGAGTGCTATGTATTATCACTGACTTGACGAAGCCCTGGTGGTTAATAGTGTCATGCTCACTTAAATGTCTCGCTGATGGTGGCGGGTGTGTCGGGTCATTTAGCTCCCTTCAAAATGATCGAGCTGAGTGGGGCTGATCCATACGTCATGTTCGTGAACGGGCGCTGTCAGTTGGGACTGGTCATTTTTTAACTACCACGGTCATTTTTAATTTATTTAGATTTAAATTGAATTTTGTTTTTTATTTACTCTGGACGCTCTTACTGTGCACGTCTTTCTACATCGTTCTCACATATTTGTATAATCTCAACACGAATGATGTAAATACTATTTTGTAAAAATATTAGAATTTAAAAGAGTGTCCATGGAGTTTCTTGCCCATTCTTCTCCATAGAGATCAACGCTTTGGAATGGGCAACTGCAGTACTTTCACAAGTTATTATGCCTTGTGACCGGGACTGTAGATTCATTTTGTTTCTTGACATTCAAAAGTGCCTGTAATGGTCTAATTGAAATAAATGATTTGATTTGATTTGATTTGTTTAGTGAATATTTTGATAGAAATTCGTGTCGATTCACAATAATACAGGAAATAAATCTTCTATTCACAATCCATCTAAAAATAGGTCAATTGAAGGCGAAATTATTTCGTAATTGAGTAAAATAGGGTGGGTTAGAGTGAATGTGGCACGTAAAGCCGGCACGTTTGCAGGCATCCCTCTCGCTTCCCCAGCTATTTCAGATATTCAAAAGGTCGCCCGTTTTAAAGGACCTCATTATTGAAGCCTATCTGTGTTTCGACTTTGAATAGACTATTTATTTGAATTAATTCTATCAAGGACTTTGGGAATTCTACGATTATTTGTATTTCAAACAAGCGTTTGCAACGACATGCAAAGAGTATTCGTCATAATGTTGTGTTTTTTGTTTTAATTTATATTTAGCGGTAAAATTATTATGATTTATGAGTCAAACAACAACTTTTATAATACTAATAGCTTTTGCCTGCGGCTTCGCTCGCGTTAAATTCGGGGTAACACAATTCCCCTTTCCTGATGTATAGGTACCTGCTACATGTAGTTTTTGCCCTTGCGCCTTATTTATTGTAATAGCAATGATAAGCTTTTCCTTTTCTTCCTTCTTTTTCCCTCATAATTCAATCATTTTGAAATAGAAACAACCTATGTCTGTCTCCAGGGTCCAAACTATCTGTGTACCAAAATTCATCAAATTCGGTTTAATCATTTAGGCGTGAAGACGTAACAAACAAACTCACTTTTGCTTTTATAATATTAGTGAGGATTTATTTCACATAATAACAAAATTTCGTATTGATTTATTACCGTTGTCATCGTTCATTTATTCTTTTCATTACGTATAATTAAATTATTAAACATTTCTTAAAACCAAAAAAAACATAAAAAAAATAGTAGCCCATCGGTATCGGGAACAGGGTCCAAGCTACCGGCGGTCAGGGCTCCAGAGAAAGGAACCTCCTAACAATACGAGCCGTGTCCAGGAGTACCGCTCTCTGTATCAAGCCCTTGATCCAGCTACCTAACGAGAGCCTCCACAGGTATTGGTCGAGGCTCTTGGCAATTAAGCCATTGGCAGATACGACTAGCGGCACAATGATCGCTGAGTCCACATCCCACATGTCGACAACCTCGCGAGCCAAGTCAATATACTTCATTTGCTTATCTTTCGCGGCTTTCACGAGGTTCTCATCATCCCCACACGCACTAAACGGTTTGGAAATACCTTCATTGTGCGTACTGCTAAGGAGTGGAATTCCCTGCCGGAGTCTGTATTTCCTGACAGCTATAACCTGGGGGTCTTCAAGTCAAGAGTGAATAGGTTATTTCTAGGTAAGCGTGCTTCATCGTCGACCACATCATCACTTACCATCAGGTGAGATAGTGGTAAAACGCGAGCCTATCAATAAAAAATAAAAAAAAAATGTGGGACTGTTATGTCAACAATCATTGCGCGCCGCTCTGATCGATCCACCACCGCTATATCAGGGTGTTGGCAACAATAGTCCTGTCAGTGATGATGGAGCCATCCCAGTACAATCTCCGGTAGTTATTCGTCATCATAACTTCATGCATAATTGCACAGACAAAACCTTCAGTTTCTCCAAAGATATCCCCGGAACGTAGCCAGGCTACTGTTATGTTAATGTTGTTATTATTAATGTTCGGTAATATAATTATTTGACTTAAATAGCAAATTGATTTTTTGATATCTGTATTTGCAGTAAGTGCACTTAATTAATCTCTAATGTGAATGTACTATCAGCAACTGATTAACCAATAATATCCGCGAGGCATCAATTAATATAAACATCAAAATAATTAGTATTTCTGCATAATTTTTCGGGGTGAATTGGTTTGAAATTGCTGGGATAGAAGTAACAATTTGTACATAATTATATAATTTTAACTCTTAGCTTTAAAAAGCATAGTAAACCACACACTTTGTCTAAATTGTCTTTTTATAAGTGCTACTGAAAAGCCCTTCATATCAACAAAAGGTAAGAATGTTCTAAAGTAGTTAAATCATGATATAGTATTAACTGAATATTACAAAGGTAATATCTCTACACAAAAGAGGATAAAATAATAAAAAGCCATTAGAAACAGTCCAATATTAGAACTTAAACGAAAATCTAATTTCACTACGTAAGACTATCAAAAATATTCTGTTCTTTGAAAACAAAGACGTTTTCACATGTGAGACTTTCATTAGTCTTGTCTTTCAAATGTAGTTTATTATGGGTATGTCCATTAAGGCCCCCACTAATGGAGAACAATCCGAAATAAGCGGTCAAAATCAGGGTCCGACCCAACCCTACGAATTTCATTTATAAATATTTAAGATCGTTACGTCGATAAGAGTGAACCTGTTATTGCTTTAGAATTGTCTTTGCAACTGGTAAATTGAAGGTTATCATCAACTAACACTAGACAAAAGGTTATGGACAGATTGTTCTGTGTGTAGATTGTTAGTCCGAGAGCCAGGTGCAAATTTGGTTAATTATTTCTTCTCGTTAGATAATTGGCGATACGCATCAGACAACAGTATCATAAAGCCCTATGACCGTCAGCTGCGGCGCAGTGGGGGGGATGTGTAGTTGTAACCTCCCACGCATGAAGAAAAAAAAAATCACTTATTTCCTCTCGGCTAAAAGTTTATCAAATTATAGATAACCCAATACCTCAACAAAAAAAAAGTCAGCTGGCTATAACATAGTGCATTGTACGACAGCTGATAGCTAGATCATGGGAAAAAATTTCTTCACTTTCAGTGATATCCTCTCGGCTAAAAATTTACCAGATGATAGCTATATGTAACTATTGATAAATATATACGTCAGCTGGCTGTATCTCGGTGGAAAAATCGTCAGCTGATACTTTGAAGGTCGTTACGTAGAAGTTAGCCAGAAGCATTTACTGACTATTTAAAGGCATCAGCTGACCAGGTTTCCCTCGACTTATTGCTAGCTGTTTTTTTTAAATAAAAAGAAATAATAATAATTAAAAATAATAAAAAAGAAAGACGTCATTTCCTCCCACACGAAAATTTGTGAACTGATTTTAAATATAATACTGTGATAAATAAAAAAAATCAGCTATTTATCAATAGTTACATATAAGCTATCATCTGGTAAATTTTTAGCCGAGAGGATATCACTGAAAGTGAAGATTATTTTTCTCATGATCTAGCCATCAGCTGACGTACAATGCACTATGTTATAGCCAGCTGTCTTTTTTTTTGTTGAGGTTGGGTTAGCTATAACTTGATAAACTTCTAGCCGAGAGGAAATGAGTGATTTTTGTTTTTTTTACAACTGCTCATCCCCCCCACCGAGCCTCAGCTGACATTCAGCTGAGGCTTTATAGTTCGATTTTCTGATGCGTTTTACTAATTATCACTTGAGAGGAACTTGGTCATATAAATCTGTTACTGGCTCTCGGACTATGTGTTTTATTAACATAGGTAAAGATATAAAAAATAATTTCCTAAATTAATTTCTATTTGAGGTTCTAGAAAAAAAATGCTAAACTGAATCGCAACAAAAGTATCAGTACTAGTTGCAAAAAAAGGAACAAAGAGTATAAAGTACTTACTGAAGTGAACTGTTTTGTAGTCAAAGTGCCGTATCCCATTAAATTTTAAATAAACGACTGCAAAGTTGCTGTTGTATATTTCACTCAGTTTGTATGCAACGTTCTCGGGCTTATTACAGTCACTTTTGGGAAAAGCCGGGCAAACTTCTTAAGACTAAATGTTTCGGTCAAAGTGTATAAACTTTGGAGATTTGTTTAAATATTACTGTTAATATATTCCCTTGCTTCATGGAATCAAAAGTGTTTTCTTAAGATGCGACGCTTCTAAAGTAAGAATATCTTTTTCAGTCCAGGCATCACTTCTTTTATTTCCAAAGCGGGCAAGCGTTTTGCCAGCAATCGGACTCAAATCCAGATTCTGCAAATAACAATTTGCCTGATGACGCAACGGGGTTGGAACCAAAGACCTCATATTTTACTATTAGTCCATTGAAATGTTAAATATTTTTGGCCTAACCTTGCATTTTTTAGAGGACGCAATTTTATTTTTTTGTTGTGTAGTTGGGGTCAATGTAAAGCTAAAAGCAAGTTTGTGGGGTCGCCACCCTTGTCCCACGGCCGCCATCTTAAAAATAGGGGTTGAAATGGTTTTTACGAAATATCTCTTAAACTAGTATTTTGATAAATTAAAATTATTATTTTTTTTTTGTTGCAAATTAAATTCTCTACGACTTTGGTCCAGTAACTTTTTGTCTTAGAACTATAAATAAAAAAGTTATAAGTGAAAATATTCACAAATTCAAGAAACAAAATTCTATGGGTGTGATTTATCTATAATATGTATGTATTTATAAATTATATTATTATAAGTATGTATATCAGTTGTCTGGTTACCATAACACAAGCTCTGCTTAGCTTGGGATCAGATAGCCTTGTGTGAGGTGTCCCAAGGTATTTATTTATTTAATTATTTTATTTTTCAAAATAACTTTGTTTTATCATTTAACGAAAAAAATAATATCGGACCATTTTTGTAGATCGTTTTTTGAGGAACAACTTTTATACAGAACATTTTTTCATTAAGTCAATAGCTAAGGTTTAAGGTAAGGCGCCCCGAAGTGAGTACTATTTTTCAGTACTCTTAACTATACCTATATTATACGTGTGTACTAATAACGTGTCATCAGTTATTGTTGTTTTTTTGTTTAATTTTGTTATTGTATTTTTTTAAATTAAATAGGCAATAGAAGGAACATGGGTGGCTTTTAGTCTCTAGAAGTCGCGCCCCGCTCCGTCCAGAGCGGGGAAAATTATTTGATGGTTTCCCATCCCCAAAAAAAAAGACCAACAAGGCAGTCTATCCAAATACAAGACATTTAACTACTCTCTTAGTTTCGCAATCGTAATCGCGACTGTTGAGCACGGTGTCATGGCTTCGATTACCGGTTTTTTTATTGGATTTTTCCATTAGGAATTATCATCACAGCAGTCCGGAGTATTGGAAATTCGCTTTAAAACACCCCCGTGCTTTGGAAGCAGGTTAAGCCATTGATCCTGCGCCTAATTCCGCTACGGTTGTATCAGATTACTGTCCCATGGGACTATGAGGGGACAGAGAGTGCACCTGAGGATGCGCACACATTTGTGCACGATAATATCTCCCGCGCAGTTGGGTAATCTCCGCTGAGATTGTCCACCATGGCCGAAAACGGTGAGTACGACAATGTTATAGTATTACCAAAGTCTACCTTTTTAAGTTAAGAAAAACACAACCAATAAAAAATAGAAGTAAGTACATAAAATAATTTTAAGTTGTTGTATATTTTCCTGCGGCTTAGAAAGTGTCATATGAAAAATAATGCTCCAAAAGGAGCTATATGTCAGCATCCCTAATGTTGATTTTAGATATGCCTCAAAGCACAACTTAACTTGATAAATACAGACATTATGCAGATCATCTACATCCACAACATGCCATCGACATTGTTAAAACAACTCCCGAAATCAGAACGCTCCACTAAGTAAGATTAACAGCGTGCTAACCCAAACGGTATTTATCTACAATTTACATCCGCTAAAGTGCCTTCATTTAATTCTTCCTCGCTAAGAGTAAACCTGGGGATTATTTTCATTATTACTATAATATATTAACGCAGAACAAACTTAGAAGCTTAATTAAAAGCGAGTCTACGCACACCTCAGTAAAATCTACATAGATGTATTGTCACAAAGGTCCTTAGAGGAGTGACGCAGACGCCTTATAAACTTCGAGAATTATGAAAATTTCATGCTAAATGATGATGCTCGTGTTAATTAAATCCTGTCTCACAAATTAACTATGTCACACGAAGTGTTTTGTGGGATATAAATGGGAAAACGACAAATAAATGTCTTTTTACGAAAAACTGTTCGTAATGAAAGGTATCTCGAATTTTATAATAAAATCTGTTGAATTTTTGTATCAAAAGTTTTTGAATAAATGACTTTATAAGTCTCTGCATGAATAAAACAAATTGTTTTGGAGTTAAAATAAAACGAATTTTATACAACAGAAGTATAATCGGACATTGTGGCAGTAAAGTTTTAAGTTTCAGTGGAGAATACGTTGTAAAAGTTATGTTTTGAAAAATGTCGTATATTTTTCTTGGTATCACATGAGTAGTAGTCGTAATAAATAGCGGTAGTAACATATATAACAATAAATAAGGCACTGTTGCCACGGACAATATTTTTAAGGGCGAAAGTTTATCATTGTGTCAATAAAGATTCTACGAACTACGAAGAAAACTAAAGAAATACTACTTATACTTAAAGATGTCTAGCTTCAACGTAATTTACTTTTTCATTCCATTTTTAACAGACACAAGAATGCCTAGTTTGTCGAATAAATATCGTATTCGACTGAAACCATCATTAATGCACAACTCATTCAGCTGTTGTGCTGACTTAAAATGTGTCTTTAACAATTTCTAGTTTTCAAAAGAAGACCATAATCATATTTTTTACAACCAACTAATTTCACAGTTTCTACCTGAACCGTCCCCATTTTCTAGAAATGCAAACCTTCCCGCGCATAGTTCAGCCACGACAGCTGCAGTACTAAATAAAATCAAAGCGAGAGCATCTACACGTCACTTTGAAGAGCTAAGACTAAGAAGTGAAGGCACCAGAGCGAGTTCTGAAGACGTTCCTAGATTAGAACTGTGTAGGCGTGCCTAAACCCGGTTTAAACTGAAGAGCTTTGGTATTCGCACGGTGTTTCCAAGTCGTATTTAATTTATAAGCTTTCTGAATCGTTCCCATTTCGTTCGTTGGAAAAATGGCTTGGTGAGTTTTGGGGTGGCAGTTGTAATGATTTAATTAGTAAAAGTTAGAGTTGTATTTTCGATTAAAGCAGATGTCTTTGATATTTTATTCATTAATTGAAAAGTGTAAGTATCTCTCAGTAAGAATGTGGACAAACCATAAGGCGATGCAGAGAAAAAACCGGCCAAGACCGAGTCAGACTTGGGCACCGAGCGTTCCGTACAAACTTTTTTACAACACAAAAGAACTACAGAGCTGAGTATTTGATTTTAATTTCTACTCGATACCTCCACGCGTTTCCGAGATAAACGGTCTTGACAAACAGATGGGCAACAAAGTGATCCTACAGGGTTCCGTTTTTTTTTCGTTTGATGTACGGAACCCTAAAAACAAATTAGGTGGTTCGAATATGAAAAATAAATAGCTTACGTGTTTATGAATTATATAATTGACCTTTCGACTTCATCCCTTATCCCATTTTGATTGTGATTGAAAATCCCTTAAACCAGATATGTATAATACCAACCAAATATAAGTACCTTCAATAACCTTGACACCAATGTTAGCTATGAAGTCTTATTTCAAAAAAGAATCAATCAAAACATTTATTTCAATTAGACCATTACAGGCACTTTTGAATGTCAAGAAACAAAATGAAGCTACAGTCCCGGTTACAAGGCATAATAACTTGTGAAAGTACTGTAGTTGCCCATTTCAAAGCGTTGATCTCTATGGAGAAGAATGGGCAAGAAACTCCATGGACACTCTTTTAAATTATAATATTTTTACAAACTCGTATTTACATCCTTCGTGTTGAGATTATACAAATATGTGAGAACGATGTAGAAAGACGTGCACAGTAAGAGCGTCCAGAGTAAATAAAAAGCAAAATTCAATTTAAAATCTAAATAAATTAAAAATGACCGTGGTAGTTAAAAAATGACCAGTCCCAACTGACAGCGCCAGTTCACGAACAAGACGTATGGATCAGCCCCATTCAGCTAGACCATTTTGAAGGGAGCTAAATGACCCGACACACCCGCCACTATCAGCGAGACATTTAAGTGAGCATGACACTATTAACCACCAGGGCTTCGTCAAGTCAATGATAATACATAGCACTCACACATGGGCTTAATAATTATACAATACTAGAGAATTGATTCTAAACATGGCAAAGATAGTCTTGCAATCTTCTGCAGCTTCCACTATAGCTTCGGATACTTATCAATGAGTTTACCCCTATGCTTGAGGAGCAGGACCAGTATTGAGCCAAGCATTTTTATCATCAATATAATCCCCCAACTTATAATATGCTTACGATACGAAATTTAAATCTTGTATTAAACGCACACTATGTAGGCATAGTGTGCGTTTAATACAAGATTTAAATTTCGTTTCATTCAGTTGAAGAATGTGGGGAGGTATTTTATTGTAGGAGGAATTTCATTTCAAACAGTACCTACCCCATTAAAGATGAGTCTACTTTAGCTAACCTGAAAGCCGGCTGAACCAATTAGTCCGTATTTCTAGTAGTATACTTGTGTCTATCACCTCGTTTACCAAATAGATGTATTTTTTTTCTGACGTACATGATGTTTTCATAGATATATTGACAAGGTACTGTCATGATGTTAATTTCTTTAAACTATTCTCTTAGAGAATCTCGCCTACGTAGATTATAAATGGCTCTAATGGCTCTTTTCTGCAGAATAAATACAGACTCGATGTCTGCAGCCCGTCCCCAAAGTAAAATACCGTATGACATTATACTATGAAAATAACTAAAATAGATTAGTCTCGCGGTATCTACATCAGTAAACTGACGGATTTTTCTGACAGCATATGCTGCTGAACTAAGCCGTCCTGCAAGAGATGTTATATGCGGACCCCATTGTAGCCTTGAATCGAGCGTTATCCCTAGAAAAACAGTTTTATCGATGAATTCTAGTTTCTCTTGATTCAATACTATGTCACAATTACTACTTTTGACGTTTGGAAGAGCAAATCTTATGCACTTCGTTTTTTTCCCATTTAATACCAAATTATTGGCGGTGAACCAGTCATTTACCTGTAATAGGGCGTTATTTACATATTACAGAGGTATCGTCAGCAAACAACACCATTTGTGGTTGGTTTTTAAATAAATGGGGTAGATAATATATACTAAAAAGAGGAAGGGACCTAATATCGATCCTTGTGGTACACCCATCTTTACATTGAAACCCATTAAATTGACACCATTTATTTGCACTTGCTGCTGTCTATCATTTAATATGATTTTACTAAACTAAGCGCAAGTTTCCCTAGGCCGTAATGTTCAAGTTTCAAGAGTAGGGTTTCGTGTCTAACACAATCAAACGCTTTTGAAAGGTCACAAAAGATTCCAATTCACAGAATGATCCATAATGTACTCTTTTTCATTTAAAATTCCCAGCTATGTAGAACGGTAGAAGGTACTTCAGCAATTTTACGCTAGTTTTTCAGTCAAAGCGCAAAGCTCTATCACTCTGGAATAAGAGACACTAATGATGTGTCGCAATACTGCTTTAGTAATTAATAATTCCCTGCAGTAGTGTCATACACACGTTTTATTCGAATGAGCAAAAGAGCTAATGGAAAACTTTTCTTTGATATAATATTTGTGATCATTCTCTCATTCGGGAACAAAGATCTTTTTTATTAAGCTGAGGTTGTGATAATTATAAGTCTTTAAACTGACATGGTTACTAATATTATAATTATCACTTGAAACGGGATATTTACCATGTTTGTTATCACACAAAAGTCACCGTATCAAGTAGGTAGCTATCTTTTTTCCTTACTTTTTGGGTTTTTACACAATTGAACCACTGGATTCCAGGCTCTTGATAATTGAAACCGATCCTCTCAGTTGGAATTCCTATATTTGGTAATCTCAATTGCTTCTCTTACCAATCTAGGAATATAGTGGCATTCTGTCGAGATGACCTGAGGGTTATGTAACTCAATCCAGTGATCCGATCCTGCTTCCAAAAGATGTTGACCTATGGTAAATATCCCGTTTCAAGTGTTAATTTGTGGTGGTAATTGTTTGCCTCTTCATATTACCACTAGCTGCGGTTTTACCCGTGTAGACCGTAATAAAAAGCCTATGTGGAAATCCAGGCTTTAAGTTATCTTCTTACCAAATAACTTCCAAATCGGTACAGACATTTGAGAGTGAAGGAGTACAAAGATGCATACGTATCTTTGTTACTCCTTCACTCTCGAAAACTTATATGTGTATACATATAAACTTTCGTCTTTTATGATATTATAGTGTGGTTGAATAGAAATCGAAACACAATCAACAAAGCTGATTAAATAAAATTTATAAACGGTTGCTTACATATGGATTAGCTCTTTAATGTTATTTAATAAAATTTCACTCCTCTATTGAATCGATTCAATTATTTAACCAAACGTTTAATGTTTAATTTCATAACATTATCTCATTTCAAATGCGTTTGAAAAAACGAATTCTAAAGAAGAAGGACGTAATTTATTCCACCAGTATCTTTTTTTCTTGTTTGTACTTCGACTTCTCTGTGGTCCGCTTTTCTTTTTTTAATTTGAAAAAAAGAACGGAAGATTGTGACATTTTACCAACTCACACTGGGCCAGTGTGGTGAATAATGGCTCCTCCAATAACAAAACTCCTTGCCTGTATTGTCCAAAGAGGCAAGTAGGCAACGTATACCCACATGTCGTCAGTTATAATTTTAAATTACATGTAATAGAGGCAAAGCTATAACAAATTCATACTTCTTTTTACTACCCGCATGCTACTGGAGATATCCTGAAGCAAAACCCAGTAACATTTTTTCCGGCCTGAAAATCATACCCAGGACGAGGCCGTCATCAATATAAACGACGGAAGCTTTAACTAAAGAGGTTTAATTAGCATAGGGTTATCTTGACCCAACAAAAAAAAGTATACATTCCTTTTTTGAAATCCTCTAAACCCAAAGTACTAAAACAATTAAATTAGCATAATAATGAAGAAAGTCTCGAAATGGGAATAAGGTAGAATCTGACATTTTAATTGAAAATGTTGAATAAGTAATTAGCTGAAGTAACGAAATTCATAGCGAGATAATTTTCGGATGAGTCCGCTTGATAATAATATTATTGAGTTGCTGTAAAAATTACCATTGCCGACGGCCTGCATAATCATTAAGATCTTGGTCGAAAAGTCTCTTCATTTAGTCGTAACTTTCTGGCTTCTTTGTTTACAAACATTTAATTATATTACAATATTATTACAATAATACCAGCCTATAACTACCTCACTGCTGGGCAAAGGCCTCTTCTATGCTGTGCTGTGGGCTCCCATGCCACAACACCGTGCTGAAGGGTGATTTACCTGTCGTAGTCACGACGTGCAAGCTATTTTTATGTCGTCCCATGTATGTATGTGGAAATGTTTGAGATGCTTTGCATGTTTAATGTTTATTTTTTTGTTATTTTGTGTGTCGCAATTAATTTGCGACTATTAAATGTTTTTTTCTTTATTTCTTCTCATACAGAGAAGGCACGAGCATTAATCACCACGCTTGCTCAAAACGGGTTGGCAATTTCAGTCTAATATTAGTTATAAGTTCAGATTTCCTCATGATTTTTTCCTTCAATGATGTCTATGATGTCTTAAATAAATTTAGAAAGTGCATATTAAAAAAGTCACATTGGTACATTTTAACCGCATTTAAACCCACAAGTTCATGCATACGAGACGATATTCAACAATAATTCCTAATCGAAAATGGTATCTAAATATCGACGGTAAAAAAGACAAATGGGTAAAGCGCCACATTTTATATTCTTAGCTTTTTTAAGTGACTTCGTATTATAAAATAATTCTGAAGTCACTTCTAATGTTAACTATTGCTTTATCAATATGACCTAAATGAACCATTCTCATCTCACCTTAGATTTTGAGTCTTTGTTCTACAATATCTGAGCTCGATTCGTTCTGTCCATATCACCTTCAAGCTACAAAATAGTGGTGTATTTTGTAGATTGAAGGTGATATGGACAGAACGTTGATTTTTAAAGTTTATATAAACAAACCCTTTTTTTGGATGGGAAATTATTAAATAACTTCTCAAGCTATGAGCAGAGGGACTAACTAAAACCCATCCATGTTCCTCATTTTGTTTTGGGACCGCGGTGTCTCTTTCGAACAACAGGTGGATGAAAGCAACCCTTAGTTTCGGAAATGGAGAACTTCTATGAAAATTAGAACATACATTACTCCAGGGACGCGGACGGTAAACTGCGACCGTAAGAATTTGCAGTCATTTGAAATGTGACGCACCATGGCACAAGTCTGTGGTTCACCGAATAAATTGTCTTTGCATCCTCTATCTAGCTCATTCATTTGGTATGGTAATTAATCTTAATATTATATTCTATTGTGACAACAAAAAAAGATCGATTTTCGACTTATTTTTTAAATAAGTATGATAAAGGTTAGTACAATACATTTAGAAAAAAGAAAGAAAGAAATGTTTGTACAAGCCATAAATGTACGCAGTAATAAAAATAATAAAATTTAATTCTAAACACTAATAAAAATAATGTGACACACAATGATATTGTATCTCACGGCTGCGCCAAATAGGCCTAGTTCAGCAAATTGCCAAGCAGCTAGTGCCCGACGCTGGGTTTCAACTGGGCCTGATATAGTGTGATGTGACGAACGTAAATCGGTTATGACCAATTTGACATAGCAGAAGCGCCCGAGGGACGGTAGTGATTCTACGTTGTCAAAGTTCCGATTCTCCTCTAGATACAAATAGTTCTCCAGAAAATGTTCCACCTATAGAGTAACTGGTGCTCTCAATTTGTGAGAGTATCCGTACCATCAGAATTTGTTTCCCGCATCGTTTTCACTGAGGGGTTTATCCGAGGTGTTTTAATAGCTGCCTCAAAGTTATACCGGTTGAATCGCCGTTGGCTGTGTTCTAGAAGCTGAAAACTGCTTTGTTGTGGTTTAATGTATAGAATTAGGGAGTTTACTGTATTATGTAAACTAATATTACAAGACAAGTATAAACTGAACTTGTTTGTATGTCACACTGTCATGAATGAACAGATTTCAGATTTAATTTCTTTAACATGATCATGTTCTTTTTTTTCCTTACTACTATGGGAAAAGGGCGTGAGTTCGTAATGATGTAAAAATATGATTAAAGAAATAGTATACTTAAAAAAAACTTTCTCGCAATTAACTACCTACAAGCAATATAAATTTATACGGGACCACCTCGGCAGTATACCCTTTCGAACAAAATAGAATTATGCAAATCGGTCATCAGTTGGCGAAGTAATCGGTGAATATTCGTCCTTTTATAAAATACTAGCTTTGCCCAGCGGTTTCACCCGCTGCTCAGCTTTTCTTCTGGGGAGGAAGGAGTTTGAAAGATACATAGTGGCCGATTCTCAGACTTACTGAATATGAATAAAAAAATCATAAGAATCGGTCAAACCGTTTCGGAGGAGTGGGAACGAACATTGTGACACGAGAATTTTATATACTACTAGCTTTCGCCTGCGGCTTCGCCCGCGTTAAATTTGGGGTAACACAGTTCCCCTTGCGCCTTATTGATTTGTAATAACAACGCTAACTTTTTCACATCCCACTTTTTTAAAATAAATATTAGCCTATATCCGTCTCCTGGTTCCCAACTATCTATTTACCAAAATTCTTCACAATCGGTTTAGCCATTAAAGCGTGAAGAGGTAACAAATAAACAAACAAACTCACTTTCGCTTTTATAATATTAGTAAAGTAATAGTAAGGACTAGCTGTGCCCAGCGGTTTCACCCGCTGCTCACTTAGGGGTATGAAAAATAGATGTTGACCGATTCTCAGACCTACCCGATATGTACACAAAATTTCGTTCAAATCGGTCCAGCCGTTTCGGAGGAGTATGGGAACGAAAACTGTGACACGAGAATTTTATATATTAGATAAGATAAGACGAAATTTACCTAGCATGTTCATACTAACATACTGAGACTCAAACATTTTTCCAATGGCTATCCCCATGTAGATACCAAATAGTTTATTGAGTAGCGATATAACAAAATATTTAGGCAAACAAAAACATATAAAACAGAAAACATTGTTTGAAGTAGGCGTCATCCATCATCGCCTTTTAAACATAATAAAATTATACTGAAATTCATTGCACTATAAAAATGTTCGTATCGTGCGGAAAATTTTCTTTCACACTATAATAAAAATAAAAACACAATTTCTCTGTTAAAAGAAGAATACTTTCCCGCATCACTTCAAGTGAATGGGTTACCGTGTGCTACGATAATGGATGCTGCAAAATATCCTCGGCTATCCGGCCTATACCTCGGCTACAGAAGTTTGGCGTTAAACGACAAGTGAAATTTCAGGCATACAAAGAGTCTAGTCTACAGTCTTTAAAATGTTTGTTCCCCTAGATTTTTCATCCCCATAATGAAAGGCAATGAAAAGACAGTATGGATATTTTTGGTCACTGAATGGACCCGAACATTTTTTTTGCGGATGGGAAATCATCAAATAACTTCCCTCGCTCTAGGCGGAGCGGGGGGGAGTGTCAGACTTGTACTGACTATAACCGACTCATGTTCCTTCTATTGCTTTTTACGTTCCGGGGCCGCGGTATCTCTTTCGAACAACTCGCAACGCTGGCGGTGACCCTGGCAGGCCCCTCTGCTTTACTGACGTCTCTTTGAAGCACGCATGTAACACTATTGCGCCGTTGACATGGCCTATCGTCAATAGGCGGACGAACGGTGAGCTTCCCATTGCTCACCATCCTGAGGCCCGTATCTACGGTGGCCGGGAATCGTCTCGCGGAGCCGACCTTCTGTACTATTTATTATGTGGTGATTCACATTGTTGCTATTTTAGAAACCGTAAACATTAAGTTAAGCTTCACTAAGCAGAAAATTCTAACAGTATTTGTTAAGTTACCACTTGTTCTTTGTTCCGTGAAATTCGTAATTTCATGTGGATTTCAGTATTACGGAGTTAAAAGGTAATCCTTTTTTGTTAGAATTTTTTGTAAAACGAGGATAAATGTTGGGATATAAACAGACTTTCCATTTATTCGGCAATAGTACGGAATCCTTTTTTTCAATTTTCTTTCATAGAGAAAATGAGGTGGTTTTCCTGTTCATTCTTGCCAATGCCGCATTGTATCTGTTACTCATTCATTAAAGTAGTAAGTGAATCTTTTAGTGAGAGGTCTAAGTCGGAACAAAATCCGCCATCTCAGTTTATTCAAGGAAAGAACGGAATCCTGATAGGATCACTTTGTTGTCCGTCTGTATGTTTGACTGTCTGTCAAGGCCATTTATGTCGGGAACGCGTAAATGTATCGATTTGAAATTAAAACTATATACTAAAGTCTATGTTCCCTTGGAGCTGAAAAAACAATACTTTTAAGTCGCAAGGTTGTACGGAACCCTCGGTGCGCGTGTCCGACTCGCACTTGCCCGAGTTTTTTTTTTTTAAGTACTTGACACAAATGTTTACCAAAACAAGCTAAGCGAGCGCACGCCACAATAGTTGCGGTAAGTCCCCTCTTTGAGTAGTGGCTGGAGAGGCGTCATGGCGTCCTCACCTACCGCCTGACGCAGGTCCTCACCGGACACGGAAGTTTCGGGAGGTTCCTGCACATCATCGGGCGGGAGGAAACGCCCGGGTGTCACCATTGTGACGATCGCCCGGAAGACACAGTGGAGCACACAGTGGCGATCTGCCCAGCTTGGGCGGAGCACCGCCGTGCCCTCGTGGAGGCGATCGGCGGCGGCGATCTATCGCGTCCGGCCCTGGTTCAGGCTATGATCCGGAGCGAGAGTGAATGGGAAGCGGTCACCTCCTTCTGCGAAGCAGTAATGCTAGCAAAGGCGGAGGCCGGGCGTTTGAGGGAGAGAACATCAGGCCAACCCAGCCGCCGCGGGAGACGCCCAGGACGCCGGGCGCCGCGAGACGACTCCCGGCCACCGTAGATGCGGGCCTGTGGACGGCTGAGCAATGGGTAGCTCACCGTCCGTCCGTCGATTGACGACAGGCCGTGTCCACGGCGCGTTCGTGTTTCACGCGCGCCTCAAAGAGAGTCAGCAAAGCAGAGGGGCTTGCCAGAGCCTCCACCTGCTGGGGTTGCGGGTTGTTCGAAAGAGATACCGCGGCCTCGGAACCTAAAGGGCAATAGAAGGAACATGGGTGGGTTTTAGTCAGTACAAGTCTGACATGCCCTTGGAAGGTGGAAGTCCTTGGATGATCTCCCACCCGAAAAAAAAAATCGAGCGCTGTAGCATTTTAAAGCCCATTGACATAAGCAATACAAAACATAACGCCTGTTATTTCCAAAGGGCCAGAGATGACGATTCTGTTGGCGCAGTAGCTAAGCATTTGACTGCTGTGCTACGATCCCCGCACGAAATACATATTTGCATCACCTACAGATAGTTGTTTTGGATCCCGCTGCTTGTGTGTATGAGTTTAAATGTTTCTAAACGCACTCACGATACATGAAAAATTCTTAGTGTAGGTAGGGCAATGTTTTTTGTTTTTTTTAAACATTCAGTTTTTTTTCAGTTATGTTTAAGTCCTACGTATTCCTGCCGGGGTTGCAGGTTGTTCGAAAGAGATACCGCGGCCCCGGAACGTAAAGGGCAATAAAAAGAACATGGGTGAGTTTTACTCAGTACAAGTCTGAGACTCCCTCCGCTCCGCCCAGAGCGGGGGTAGTTATTTTATAATATCCCATCCGCAAAAAGAGGCCTATGTAATAGGCGGCTAACCTATCTGTATCAACGGAGCACAAATACAGACTCCTTGACTGCTACTAAGAAACCCCTGATGAGAAAAACTTGCTCAGCAATCACGAGTTGACATCGACATTGACGTTGACGTTATGAATACGGTTCAAAAACTTCAGCAACAGCAACAACCTTTTTCCCTACTTATTGTGGCTTTCCTATTATTTTTGTCCAATAATAGAACACTTCAATAGCGTCTTCAACGGCCATTGAGGTCATCTTCAGTACAAATGTGAGTGGCACTTGGGATTCTCAAGAAAATGTGACATAATTGTATAAAGAACAGCCTTCTCGGCTTTATAATAATGGTCTGTTTCCTTTGCAGCTTTCTACGTACTTGTAACAACATTACTGGTTTTCCAGATTGGTCACTGCAATTCGCACTTCAGACGATTGTGTTTTGTTTCTTGTTTTCGGGTAATTTTCAAAGGAAACGTTACTTGAAGTAACATTTGCTTATTGTTACTTCTTGGTAAATGAACGAGTAATAACAGTTATAGCCACCAAGAGAGGACCCTACTACTAGGGTAACGTTTTCTTATAGTCAGACAGTAACTTAACAACCATAACTTCAAGTCTAATTTCTACTTAATACCTACTCGTTAAGGGCTCTTTGTTTTAAATTACGTCGACATAGGGGTCTGGGCGTTGCGCCTCAAATGGACTTAGGCAGGACATCTGGCTAAACGTAGACATGGCCGATGGAGCAAGGCTTCCGCTAAGTGTCAAAGAAACCTGGGCTGTTCTAAAGCTTGTTGGGTCGACGTTATCGTCAAAATTGTGAAAAATTCAGCACGGAAACGGCAAGTAACTCAAAATTAAGGAGAGGCCTATACCTAGCCGTCGGTAATTTCAAGCTGACTTAAAGATAAGATCCTTTTTATAAATTACATAATTGGGTTTGCATGAAAATCCTGCATTAATTCACTGTCGATTTCTCTTTCTTTGAATTCCCGCATCCGTTAAGTTCCACTGTGGGACTTAACAACATTCGACGTTTTAACGTTACCTGAATTAAAATGTACTTCACTTTAGTAACGTACTTGTATGTGAGACCGATTGATAATGAGCTCGTTCGCAATGCATTTACTTTAACGACTAGACAAATTTCTACGGAATTTGGCGAACTGATACGATAGACAATTTTTATTGCGCTAGGACGATAGCAACGCTGCAAAGGAAATCAAATAATGAGGTTCGCCCACTACTGCGATCACTACCCTCTATATTTATATCTAAATTAACTTATGGTTGGTTATACATATATATCTAACGTATTCTAAATTCATAAATAATATTATCCTACGCTGCTCGGAAAACCCTCATTTAATAATACCTAAAAGGTAAGACGAGGGAAATCGGTAGATGAAATCCAAATATACATAGAAAACCTATTAAAGGGAGATATTAATATGAATGAAAGGTAAAATATTATGTAAGCGTTTACTCCATATTAAATATTAATACAGCAATTTATTTCTACTCGCTTAAACTACGCTGTCGTAGCAAATATATATATAATATAAATACTTCGGATTAGGATTTACTGAAATGTTTTACGGTCATAAAAAGAAACTTCAAATCATTACCAGTGGTTTCTTTGGTGTTAAACACTACCCATATTATAGGTAGGAGGAATTTAGAGTCTATTAATATTTAGAGTCTATTAACAAACTAAGTCTTTAATATTGTGAACTGGCTATGGACGTATAGATAGAATACTTGTTTAATTTATAAATGTATGTTATTACAAATAAAGAAAATAAACACGTTTTTTTTAAAGAATTATATTCGTAGAAATATTTGTTTGCCTATAATCAGTTAAAACATTGCGACTACAACATTGTAATTAACTGTATGTAAAATCTTGCTAGATTTTCTTTTAGAGCTGAATTGCTATTCAGCTCTCCAGAATAAATATAAAGAGGCTGCACAAAGCCATCACCATTGCTATAAAAAGATAAAGTTGAAAAAATAATAGCTTAACCCGCTTCCCGCTACAATAAAACGTAATTTACGTCCCTTTTGTGACATGTAACCCTAACATGTCTAAAGAGGTTGAGACGAAACTATTGCAGGGGATGACTTATGTGCTTGTGAAAAATGGTTACGGGCAAACCAAGATGGAACAAAGAAGATTAAATTTTTATTCCCTGAGTATTATCAAACCATTTGCAATATTATTATCTTGTTGCAGTACGGCACGGTGGGGTTGTTTTAATAAAAATCAAATAGCCACTCTTCTTTTTAGGGTTCCGTAGCTCAGAAAGAGAAACGGTACCCTTATAGCATCACTTTGTTGTCCGTCCATGTGTCTGTCAAGACCCTTTATCTCAGAAACGAGTGGAAGTATCGAGTTGAAAGTAAAGCCATTTTACGTCTTCCCTGAAACTGTAAAAAATCAACCTTCTAAGTCAAAAGATGTGGCCATTTATGTCGGAAGTGTGCATGGAACCCTCGGTGCGCGAGTCTGACTCGTATTGGGCCGGTTTTTTTCTTGCCTGCTTTGTACATATTGCTAGCTGGGTCCAGTGACACAATTCCCATTGTCCCATGGGACCCATTGTTTAGCTCCTTTTCTGGAGAGCGCCACCGCTATCACTTAGGCGTATGAAAAATATTTGTGGGCCAATTCTCAGACCTACCCGATGTGTTTTCAAAATTTCACACAAATCGGTCCAGCTATTTCGGAGGAGTTTGATAACAAACACCGCGACACGAGAATTATAAATATTAGATATAGTAAAAAGACTGTGTGATACAAATGTAAACAAACCCTTCATGATACTGTCAACAAAGCATTCGGTACATCAAACTAAGTATCTCTCAACAACAGACTGAGGAACGACTTTTTTAGGGTGAATAATCGAGTTTTACGATAAAACTAAACATATCTTGTCTACGCAATGTGATAATAGATACATTGCAAAATACAGGAGACACATAAGTATTTTCAGTAAAGTTGTAATATTAAAAAAAAATAATGTACTTTTTTACCTTATGAAAAGTTTGAACTTTGATCTTTAATATCTTCGTAACTAAAGGGTTCCCAGGTCTGGTCTATAAGAAATAAATACGGGAAAAACAAGTGCTTTTTGGTTTCAATAAGGGTTTTTTAGACCTATCAATCTTTCCAAGATTAAAAAAATAAAAAAAGAAGATATTTTTTGTGCAAGTAGAATGTGGCTGTTTGGACGCTCAAAAAACTTGTTGTTTGGACTTTTCTTAACGTGAAAATTTTCTTCAACGATTTAAAAAGAAAATTGCCAGTAAACAAAACAGAACAGGCAACAAAATCCCGTAAAGCCACGAATTATAATTGAGAGTTCCCTTCAAGAGCTTCAATAACAAACCCAATGCCAAATAATTGTAGAACATTAATTCAACACACAAGACATTTAAACCACTGCTGTTCAATTCTGCATGTATCTGTAATAACATAACGCTTCCCTTTCTACGAATTCCGGAACGTTACCACATTGTAGCGTCTACAATATAACAAGGTTTGCCACAACGGCGGTATCAGCTTTGATTTAAACGGAAATTGTACGCATGTTTGCTTTGTATGATAGATTTGATTGATAGATGACACCTTAGCAGCTTCTATCCATCTATAGGCGCTTACGAAACTTGACTAGCAGTTCAGGCAGTGCATTTTTTAAACAACATTCATAGATTTGATGTTGTTATAATTTTAAAATAAAACTTTCGAAAATACTTACTGCGATATTTTTTTAATGGTATTTAACATTCCATCCTTTGAGATTATCGTCTACTACGTAAGTAAGGCCTTCAGCCAGGGCAAAAAACTTACATTCGAAAGATATACCGCGGCCCCGGAACATAAAGGGGCTATGGAAATAACTACCCCGCTCTGCCCAGATCGGGGGAAGTTGTTTGATGATTTCCCATTTGCAAAAAAAAAGCGACAACACGCTAAGAGCTTCCCTTGTGAGGTTTGAGCCTCGACTTAGGGCGTCGCTGGGGGAGGACAGCATAAGGTCAGGCTGGCGCTGAGTGATAATATTTTGGGACTTTTTTTAAACTACTGGCTCAGCATCGCTGACTCTAGCAAGGGAAAAGAGACGCTTGCGTTCGAACAGTTCGTGGTAAGCGAAGAAATGAAGCGGTCAACAATCGTCTTGTAACTTGCTTGCCTTTTGCCTAATACCATAAGCATATAAGCTACCTTTACCGTTCCTTAAATAGAAAACTCCTTTCTATTAACGTTGTTATGTTATAGCTACCGCAAAACGCAGACAAGGATTTCACTCTTCAAATTTCAAATTAATTACGGAAACGTCGCTTATTCGAATTATTATTAAAACACGTTTCCAACGCCCACTTTATTTCAAATACTGTTAAAACAATAACACAAACGGTAACAGCCTCTAAGATATCTCAAGTAAATTACTTATTCACGCGAATTAAACCCGCTAAATATGATTAAACTTGAAGAGGAAGTTATCGGATACAAACACAAAATCCTTTGGAACGTACACCTTAGAACTGGTTTCTAACGAACTTGATTATTGCAAAGGAGCTTAGGAGAGCTTGGAATGTCGAGGTAAACTCACGAGCAATTTTGGTTGGAGGACTAGTTAATGTGTTTGGTTAGTTACACTTACGTATGGTTCTATTTAGTGCGGTCTAGATATTGTATTAACTGTGAGTACCTAAAGGTACGGTTCCATAAGCGATCGCAAAAGCGAACCGGCTCGATTGCGATAAAGGCTCCTTGTGGTAAACGCAGTAATCGACCGTTGGAAGACTTTCTATTTTTGTCAAGCTTTAAGTATTTTTTTTCAAAGCCACTATTTTCCACTGCTAAGCAAAGGCCTTCCTTTCAAATCTCTCTACTTTTTGCAATTTCGAAGAACGTTTGCCCCTTGAATATGAGCAGAGGCAGTTAAGTTAGTTTGTGTATGTACTTTAATCTAAAAACGCTTTTATGCCCCGTTCCAATAAACAAAAACGATTCGTTTTGGTTACGGATAGTTATATTTGACATAAGTTCTATGAGACTTGAGACAAAACGAGTCGTTTTTGTTTATTGGTACGGGGCATTAGGGGTCGACAGTCCGACTAAAACTATTTTCAAAAGGCCATGTCATAGCATTGGTATTTGTCGCTGCGGTAAATGGTTCTGATTGCCTTCGAAATTATGCCTTTAGTAACGCCCTTTTTTGTAATGGGAAACTATCAAATAACTCTCTTTTTATCTTTGGTTGGAAAAAAATCAAATAACTTTCCCTGCTCTGGAAGTGAACTTTTACTGACTAAACCCATCCATGTTCCTACTTTTGCCCTTTATGTTACTGGGGCCGCGGTATTTTTTTTCTAACAACCCGCAACCCAGGAAGTTTTAGTTACTTACACCTATGATATTATTTGTTCATAATGGGCTTCTAGATACAGAATTTTTTGCCAGTGATGTCAGTAAGATAAGAGGCTCTGATTATCGCATGATAGTACTACCAACACAAGAAACAGGAAAATGTGTAGATATAACTCTTGGTACGTTTTTATGTTTTTCTACTTCGAATAAAAATTAATAATTTATTGTGATTAAAAGTTATTATTAATTATTTTTAAATAAAAGCAGTCTTTGTTGTTTTTTTCAATTCAATGTATTTATTAATTTGTATTCGACTACCAACTCGCAGCTAATAAAATACAGTAATAACAGTGTACAATTAATTTCCGCTCATCCAGACGTTTCAAGCAGTGGCTACAAATTGAAGGATACTTGCAATTAAGTACCTTATCTGTTGTGCAAAGAGGCTTAAAAACAAAAGAAAGATGGAAGACTCCATAATTTGTTTGGTTGAAAAACAATGAAAGCCGCCAAGCCGTTAATGTTGCAGCCAAAGATTTTGTTGTGCACGAACAAATAGATTTGCGTTTTATCAGAGCCTTTGTCGCCATAATTGGTTAATCTTAATATTAGTTTATTAATGCTTAAACCATATTTGAAAATTTGTAAATCGATTCTCACATTAGATTTATACTTAACGCTATGCCCTACAAGCAACATGATTGTATCAGAGCTTATAGCTTATTGTTAGATCTTATACATCGCAATATGGAATGCAAATAAAGATATGAATACAAATCCCTTGAAGTTTTGATAATAAACGTGAATGTGAGTAAAAATGATGCTAGAAACAGCTAGACTGGGCAGTAACTACTGAGAGAACAATATAGTCCTAATAAGTAATATAGTCCTAATGACGGTTTTCCGCTTTATAAGCTATCGGCGCGGGAGATATTATAGTGCACAAATGTATGCGCACGCACAGGTGCACTCTTTGTTCCCTCGCTCTCACAGTTCGATGAGACGGTAATCTGATACGACCACAAAATAAAAAACGCAGGATCAACGGCTTAACATGCTTTCCGAGGCACGGGGGAATCATACCGCCAACTTCTTTCGTACAACCGGCAGCCCTGGCAGGATTAAATTTCAACCTTAATGACAGTTTTAAAGAACCAATAAATATAAGACTGCAGTAATTTCTACGCATTTATCGTGCACTGCAGTGACTATACTACTATTTCGATATTCGAGCTACAGTAGGCAAAACGCCAGAGTAAGTTACTCTTCGAATGAAAGCGCAACGTAGTTTTAAAAGTCGTTTGAATATTGACCTGGCAGAATAAAACTAGTCGTGTTCGCGGATTCACTGGAAAGTTATTAGTTTTCTAGAACGAAAGGCATTTTATGCTAATTCAACAAGAGTTTTTAAACTGCCTCTGATCCGAACGGATCTCCGAACATTTAAAACTTAAAATATAAATGAATAAACCAGGCTCTTTCTCAATATTTTCTTCATTGTGTAGACTGAAAAATTGACAACTCCATGACGCCTCTATCTTACCAAAGCAGTAATTTACAAAAAAAGCATTACGTTCAGAAAATCAACCGAGAAAAAACAACATACATATTTTACTATACCCATAAATTCAAAAACTCCCCAACTTCGTATTTTTTTGGGATCCTTCACCCCTAAAACAAACGGGTAGGTACTCCATTTTATTTTCCAAACCCATAACAGCATGGAAACTGTCCAACATTCAGCTCGGTAAAAACGCTTGTTTACGTTAAACGCACAACCGACATCGGTTTCTCTGTGCTTAATTCTCCTAATAGTTCATAAGGAACATTGTTCTGGGCCACGAACAATGTTTACGCATCCTTCGTCGTGATTTGTTGCCAGGCTTTTTATTGTCTTCTTTTATTTTTTTCATCTAGCCACACAATTCGCGAGCTCCAAATTCAAATTGTTCCCCCACAGAAAATTTCCGCTGTGCCGAGTTTTAATTGAGAAATGTATTTATTGTTTCAATATTCACGTGTATTTTTTTTGTTTTTTTTTTTGTCTAATGTGTGCAATCTCGGATAAATGATACGATTGCATAATTTTTAATTGAAAGTCAAATTCGAAATCTTTAAAATATGATAAAGTTTTATTAATTATTCAGTTAGGGCTACAATTTATTGAAATCAGGCATCTGGTTGGACCCTTTTTTAGTTATATACTGTATAAATGTTTTGCCTATTTACTGAGCCTTCTAATTTTAGGGCGTACTGATAAGTCGTACTCGTAATTAATTAATACGATACGATCTACGGTTTCGTCTTGTCATACAAAACTTTTTGGTTTAAGACCAAAGATCAATAATCACAGTGAGTGCTTGAAAAATTAAAAACTTTACTGATTAACTTTATTAAAAATATTGAAATTTTCTTCAAAAATTCATAATGTTTTGTTTAATAGTTACAGTTTTTAGAGTAAATCCTCAAATAAATAAATATCATAATCTGCACTTCCATTATATTCATTAAGAGAAAACACAACCACACATAAGAACTGCGTTCAATAGTGTCAGAAATGTCAGGGTCATACACAAAACGGGTTATAAAAATGTTCGAAATAAAAAGTCGTTGTTTTTTTTTTCAAATCAGTCTCATTTATTAGGTAATGTTACAAGTAATTAGAAATTAATCAAAAACCAGATCGTTATTCGAATTTCAGCAAGTTATTTAACTTTATTTTTTTTTACGTTCACAGAAAAGACCCGTTTCCACAGAAGAAAGTTAATATAATATAATCACTGTAGATATAGACATTTACTTGCCATTTAAACTCGTAATAATTAACAAAAGTTATCCTGTCAAGAATAGGTACTTCGGTAAATACAAACAAAAAAATCTTACCAACAATCTTTTTCTTTGATGATATCTATCTATCTATATAAATAAAAATGAATTGTTGTTCGTTAGTCTGATTAAAACTCGAGAACGGCTTGGCCGATTGAGCTGATTTTGGTTTTAAAATGTTTGTTTTAGTCCAGGGTAGGTCTAAACGGTGAGCAAATAAGGAAAAATTGCGAGTAAGATAGAGTAAGACGACAATTCCATTTTCCCATATAAAAGTTGACCACTTACTTTCTGTCAAACATTTGACGGTATTCGTACTCTCAGTCCCACGCGAATTGAAGAACGCAATAAAACAAGACTTTTGAATCGACAACATAATATCAACTTTGCTCATAACATCGTGTATTTAAATTTCAAAATATAAAAATAATTAATGTGTTGACATGTTTGATAGGTTAAGCCAACCTTACAGTATTACCAACTCTCAAAATATTTTTATTTTAATTATAAGTGTATCCGAACGTTCCATTGTTTTGACAGTTCGACCGGATTAATGACTTTTCCCACAGATTTCTGTCACTTCACAGAATCGAAAGAGGAGCTTATTCAGCGTGTTTTTCCGGACATTAAACAACAATATAATAACTACGATTGGCACAAAGATGTCGATAATCTCAATGCCACCATTCAGAATTTCCTTTCAGGAGAGTTGTTTACGTACAAATCAGTTGACACGGCTACAATGACGTAGTCAACTATCCTACATAATTTTTAAATTCATTGGACTTGCCTGGACTAGCACTACATAATTTGAAATTAAAAGTAGGGTCAGTTGTCATCATGCTGCGTAATATTAATCAACCTCGACTTTGCAATGAAACGAGATTGGTTGTGAAGAAACTCATGAATAACATCATCGAAGATAAAATAATCAAAGGAAAATACAAAGGAGAGGATGTCTTAATCCCACGAATACCTATGATTCCAAAGGATTTGCCATTTGATTTTAAAAGGTTGCAATTTCCCGTGCGTCTAGATTTTGCAATGACCATAAATAAATCGCAAGGCTAATCGTTGCCAGTTTGCGAAAATAATTTAGAGTTTCCCTGTTTCGCACATGGACAATTATAAGTTGCGTGTTCGCGTGTCGGAAAACCAACCTCCTTATTTATTTACGCACCGCAAAAAAAACTAAAAATATTGTCTACCAGAAAGCACTATATTAATTAACTGTATATGTACAGCAGTGGACATTTATTGGCCGATATCATGATGATGATGATATTGTGTGATGAAATGATGTAATGATGATGTGTTGTATTTAATTTAAGCAAAGATTTGTTTATCATGTTCACAGTCCAGAAACGAGCACATCCAAGAAAAATTTTAAACTCAATGTGATACAATTTTTTTTTTATTTCAAAATATATTATCTTATATATTATCATTCTTTTTCTTTTTCTTTTCAAATTATGCCTTCCATCTTTGCTTGACGATTATTTTGCCAATGTCAACGTGTATTAGTAACTCTTTATTTCCACCAACTTGGCTTCATCTACTTGGGAACCAGTTGGCTCGCCTGGACATGATAATATGGCGAAAGGACTAGGCGACTCGGACAAATCTGATTCGATCAGAACATTATCAATGTTGAGCTGCTGGCTGTCTTCAATAACATCAATATCTACCAGAACATTCTTGATGTTGGGCTTTTGGCTGTCTTCAATAACTTGAATGTCCTGTATGTCTTCGGCCGATAAATTTAATTCACAGAATGTCTCCTCAGATGATGAAGATGACATTGTATAAACGTGTTTTAGTTTAGATAGCAGCTTTTGCTTTAATATTTTTTTGTACTTTTGCCCTGTTCACGCGTATTATTCGTTCTACATTCTTACCACACTTGGTACAAAATCTGAAGGTGTCAGCGATTATGTTGTAGCATTCGTCGCATCTTAATAATAATTTAATACAACCTGGACAGTTATTATTTTTGTTCTGCCGTTCCATCTACTTTTGACAAAAGGGACAATGCATTTTAAGGAGTTAAGGGATATATAACTTCACCATAACTTTTGGAACACAGTTTTAAAATATCAATAATTTAAATATTAAACTTGTTTGAATTCTTTATTTTCTCGATGACAGATGTACTTCTTCTTCTTTTCCTAACTATGGCCACCGTAAAAAAAAAACGACAGATGTAGTTTGATAGTTATAGTGTAAATATTTGTCAGTAACAAATATTTACACTATAACTATCTACTACTAGTTAGGAAAAGAAGAAGAAGTACATCTGTCACTCAAAAAAAAAATTGTTTATGGTAAAATGTTACTTGAAATGTAAACGTCTCTTTGCTGTGAATCTATACTATAATTCTTTAATATTCCTAAAAATCTAAAAGCAACAAATTTCAATAAAATTAAAAAAAGTATTGTGTCGTGTGTTTGTAACTTACTAAATATGCCTCCAATAATTAGGCGGTACGAAGTTCGCCGGGTCAGCTAGTTAGTAATAAAATGTAATTTTTCGAGGGTCAAATATTGAAATTATACCATTTTTTTTTTATTTTAGCCTCTTATCTTTATTTATTTTATATTTGATTAATAAATAAAATGTCAAAATAAAAAAAAAAAACATAAAAATACCGTTGAAAAATTTTTCAATCACTATAATTATTTTCAAAGAACGAAGATCTTTTTTTTGGGGTGGGAAATTAAGAAAATAAATGAGCGGAGCGGGGTGTGGTGTCAGGCTTGTACTGACTAAAACCCACCCATGTAAGAAACATGTTCGAAAGAGATACCGCGGCCGTCGAACGTTAAGGACAAAAGAAGGGACATGTGTGGGTTTTAGTCAGTAAAAGTCTTACAGTCCCCTCCACTTCGCCTAGAGCGGGAGAAGTAGTTGTTATGATGATTGGGATCCGCAAAAAAATAAGGTTTACTTGTAAGGTTTCACTGTTAAATAAATACAAATGCCATGAGGTACAAAATCAAATTAATACTATGAAATGTTTCAACAACGTCATGTTATTAATTAAACGTCATTATGACATGTGTAAAGAGATTGACAGCAACTGAATGCTTGTCTGCATTGCACATCACTGCATTGGACAGCATTTAGTAAAGGTACGTTCAGAGTTTGAGGTTTGCAGTCTGTCCGTAATCTGTCGTAATTGTTTCGAACTATTAAGAAGATGTATCAAGCTTAACTAGGAAGGTTTGGCTATAAGCTTTACCGTTATTACATCATCTAGATAAAACAATAGATCATAAGGGTTTTTACCGATGGGAAATCATTAAACTGCTCTGGGTGGAGCGGGGGGGAGTGTCAAGCTTTTACTGACTTAAACATACCTATGTTTCTACTTTTCCCATTTATGTTCCGGGGCCGCGGAGCACGAACTTGACTCGCACTTGGCCGATTTTTTTATTACTCATAAATACCTATTATTGTAAAGATTCAAATTTTTCATTATTTTATAATGATGAAATGAAAATAAATGTTACTTAGTAAGAAGTTCTAATATTTATGTCATTTTATGGTAAAATATATACATAAGTGCACAACTCTAAGTATAAACTTTTTTTTTGCGATTAGAAAATCATCACGTAGCTTCCCCCGCTCGGGGCGAAGCGGGGGGGAGTGGCAGACTTTTACTGGTTAAAATCGACCCATGTTCCTTCTTTTGGCCTTTATGTTCTAAGGCCGCGTTATATCTTTCGAACAACCCGCAACCCCGGAACATACGACCTTATTTACCATGTTTGTACACAAATAATATTATTCTGTTCTATCTGATCTCCATATACTACTTTACCGTCATAATATACCTACCTATCATATGCATTGCCTTTGTTCCAAAGCCCCTTTTCAAAAGTTCTAACATTATAAACCACGTTTTCATAGAGGCTTGCTGCTTTTGAATACTTATTCTAGAAACAAATCTGTTCTGGCCGAGTCTTAGAACATTATTTCCAGTTGTCGTAAACATTGAAAGACATAGAGAGTTATAAGATGTAAATCCTCGTCAATTTAATAAATGCCATAGTAAAGTATGTCTGGTAGATGGATGGATGGACGGATGATTGTTACACTTCAACGCGAAAACTACAGAACGAAATTTGGTAAAACAAATTAGATTGAGGTAGATTGTATCTGGGATTAATACATGATACGTTTCGCACTGATATTACTGTATCATGGAAGAATTACCGAAGCTACAAGCAATCGAAAACGCGGTCATAAGCTAGCGATTTCATCTGAAGAACGGTACGGAACAGGGAGTCTAAAATAGACGCTTAAGCCGAATCATAAAACGCCAACATTATGAATTACGTTACTATTCGAAAAGGGTCACTAAGTGACAATTCACAATATTAACTGCGTCTGTGACCACTGTAAGTATTTAAACGTAATTCATATTATTATCCTATGATAAATTAGCTTAAACGGCTATTTAAGACTCCCAGAACGTTGGAAACAGCAATAACAATAATATGAATATGGATAAAGAAGACAACTTTTTCTTCAATATTTCTTCATTACTCGTCATTTCGATAATCACCTCCTTTCTAGCCATTTCATTTTTAATCTAAAAAAGAACAAATGGTGTGTGGTCTTTCATACTCAGTACATTCCTCACTACTTTTCCTCATTATTCTGCATCACAAACCCAACCAACATCATAATAGCCCCGTAGTCGCAATGCCTTTTATCTATCCCTTTTGTGGCCTAAAATCCTGATTCATAGGCAGTATATAGGTATAACCATTGTTTAAATTGTGAAAGCTTGCGTAAAAATCCAACAGTGAATTTTGATTTTCGGGCAGTTTCAACACTACTGTGACAAACAAGTACTCAAATATAAACAAACTGCATTTTGGATCACGAATGGCGTGTTTTAAAACTGCCACCTGGGGCCTAATATGGACATAACTGGTTTATAACATAAATGACGTAGATTTTCTCTAAATGGTCACAGTTTAATATTATGAATCACTTGCCTAGCCTTTTTCCAAGTATGTTGGGGTTGGCTTCCAGTCTAACCGGATGCAGCTGAATATTTTACATGGAGCGACTGCCTATCTGACCTCCACAACCCAGTTAGTACTGGGTAATGCGATACCCCTTGGTAAGATTGCTTGTCAGACTTTCGAAACACTGACTACATGTAACGACTGTCAAAGATCTACAAATGACAGCCGGGACCAACTGTTTAACGTGCTTTCCGAGGCACGGAGGGAACTAGGTTTGTAATGGGTGGTCACCCATTCACAGACCAACCTGGGCAAGCGCGGTTTATCCTAAAGATCGGCCCAAGCAGCTGCTATTATTTAGCCACGAGCTCCTCCATTTTACGAACTGTAACGTTATTTATAATTATTATTCTATGAGTTGTGCCTAGCGGTTTCACCCGCTGCTCAGCCCCTCAATTTCGTAGCGTGATGTTATATAGTATTAATTTCTCGAAAGCATGCCTATGCAAAATGTCAAGTCAACCATGCCAAGAAGTTTTACCATACAATCCCGTCGAGAGCACCTTCGTGCTAAAAAGTAAGTCGGTGATTTTCACTTTTATAACATCATCTGCCTATGCCTTTACCAATAATATGAGCTAATTACCAGGAGCAACATGCATATGGAGCGGCTGCCTGTCTGATAAGTTGAGCAGTTTAGGTTCCCAGTTCCTTGAAAGGAATTGTTCCAGTCTGTATAATACACCATTCCTGTAGTAATCTTCGATGCATTTAGTCTCTATATGTGTCAGTATTTTAAAATATTTATATGAACAAACTAGCTGTGCCCAGCGGTTTCACCCGCTGCTCACTTAGGGGTATTAAAAATAGATGTTGGCCGATTCTCAGACCTACCCGATATGTACACAAAATTTCGTTTAAATCCGTCCAGCCGTTTTAGAGGAGTATGGGAACGAAAACTGTGACACGAGAATTTTATATATTAGATTAAAGCTCATTAAATTCAGAATCTGTCTGCACACAGGTAAATGCTGTTCAAATCTCCCCACGAAATACTTCGGTTTGGTTTAAATACTTTCAGCTATTTTACACTCAAGTATTTCTACAAGCGGGGCCACACGAGGCTACTAAAGTAATTGTACTTTAGTAGCATTACACACCACATAAGGAAAATAAAAGCCATTAATAATTTAAAGAATCAATCAATCAGAAAGAATTTCATATCCTGGTAGCTCTGCTACTTTATACGTTTTCATTGGTATACATTTCTCCCCGTATTTGTATTACTTAAAAGTGTCGTACACAAAAATACAATATCTTTTAAGAATTATATTCGACGGAAGCATCAATAAACTGGGCTTCAAGTAACTGAGCTATTGTCTTCAGATAATATTTCGTGATATTTCGGTTCCCAAAGAAAATTGCTTTAAGGGGGACCTTTCACCCGGAGTGGCAAACGCCAAAGATAAGTTAAACCAATTATTTGGAAGTAAGAAATATCAAAGTGTTGTAGTAACGAGGTTATGGATTCATTTGTAGATTTCTCGCTCCATAGCTATCTTAGATTCAATTCAGTTAACATTGTTGGTAAAAAGCTAAAGGAAGGTGGAACAATTTGACCCTTAAAAAGCATTAGGTTTAAAACTGAAAATTGAATACAGACAAGATAAAAATAATAACGATCCCTTTGATTTTGTTCAGTGTAAAATCTACACAGTTAACGAATACTAATGAAATACGAACTTAAACAAACACGATCAAAGTTATTTCCATCCAATCATCTGAACTTTTAATCTACAAAAGGAACAAGGTCCAAAATTTTGATTACTCGAGTCAAGATTGAATAAAAAAGTAAAATAAATCTGCGCTAACAACGACTCCATTGTGATTAAATTGAAAAATTAGTCGCAAAATTCCCTGCCCTGTCAATCTCGGGTTCCACTTTGTAACGTTGACGAATCACTCAAGTGTACAGAACCCTTCGGACGAACTTGGACGAAAGTTTTATTTCGTTATCTCTCCTGAACGGAACCTCGAATTGTACAATTTTAATGGTGGAATTCAGTTTTCCAAGTTCTACGTACTTTCTCGTTCTATTTTAGAAAAGAGTGGTAAGCCTCTTTTCTAAAGCACTATAAAAGGCGTGAACCCTAAACCTAGTTTCGCTAGAACTTGACGGAAATAGTTCAGAAACGGGTATACAAAAACATTACAGTACTAATTAGTATTGCAGGTCCTTTACAAATCGATGTGTGATCTGGTGTTATCACTTACCATGTTCATTTGTTAACATCGCCAAAATTCATTAACTGGACACCACCACTTTTGCAACACTAAAATTTTGACCTAAAAAAAGTAAAAGAAAATAGTTTTAGTCCACTTCGAAACGAATTCACATGTACTGTTTGTTGTGATTAAATGAAGCCAGAATCTTTAAATTTCTATATTCAAGATATATTTTCGAGCGGAGTGTGGGCGATGCGTTCGACCCGCGCAGACGTCCTGCTCCCGCAACGTTTCAGTGAAGACTGAATGGTACTAAAGCTGAAAAACTGAAGTATGACGATCTCTGTGGACAGTCACCCGCTGCCGTGAAGATAAGTCCAATAGTACTTGCGCTAAGCTGATTACGAGCCGTGTTTCGTATCTCTATCTTCAATACTCAAGTTTGGTGATTATAGACACCTTAAAGTACCCGTTACGGGATTGTTTGGGGTATATTATTAAACCTTCTTGTTCTTGGTTTTCGTATTTAAACATTAGATAATATAATCTCTTGGTGGATGCTAATTAAGGAGCAAAATGGAAAACTTCATCTAATGTTTCAGACAGTTTACACCTCCGTGGAGTTAATGAACGACAATTGTGGCTGAAAGGTATTATCACACAGGATACAACCCGCATACGTAATGTTGACCTCAATCAAGGAGCCTGCTAGTAGGTGCTTATTGATGTCTAAGTATTGCGCATTTTCTTAAAGTGTTTATTAATTATTTATATATCACACAAATAGTTTATTGTTATATAACACATATTGTTATACAAAGATTAATTTATATCTGCTTTAGAGATCCTTACTGACATTATAAAAGCGAAAGTGAGTTTGTTTGTTTGTAACGTCTTCACGCCTAAATGGCAAAACCGATTTTGATAAATTTTGGTACAGAGATAGTGGTGACGCTGGAAACGGACATAGGCTAATTTTAAAAAAAAGTGCGTTAAGGGGTTAAAGAGGGAAGAAAATGGGAGAGAAAAAAAAATTTCATCGATCATCACGCGGGTTAAAGTTACCGTTAGCCCAAAGTAACTATGCCACGTGAACGAAGTCACGGGTGGAAGCTAGTCATGAAATAAAAAAACCTTATATTAACCTTAACCCCTCTATAGATGAAGGTCTCCTCCAAAGATATCCAGTCTTGGGTTGTTTGCATTCAGTTTATTCCGCCCCCTATTACATAGAACTTATAACTAGCGAATCAACTTCATGAAGTTTACATGCAAACTTCATGAATTACATGGCGTTATGTAATATTATGTCTATACTTTTTGCTATTACGATGTAAAAACCGACACAAAATCTTCTTACTTGCCGATATATAAAGAGCCTATTGTATCCCTAGGTTTACCATAATACGTCGAATTTATAAGATTTGGGGAAGCCGGATGCTGTTGACTTCCCCTAACATACATATCTCTTTTCATTGTACATTCTATATTAAGTTGCTATCTTTTTACCCAAGGTTTCCGAGTTGTATAGGCTCTCCTAAAAACAAAGGGTCTATAGAAATCGATGCTTTGTTGTACTAAGATCAAGGGCGACATTCTAAGAATCTCGGTGGCAAGTTTTTCTTATAAAACAATGTTCTTTATCAAGGGGGACAATAAAATTACATTTAACTTGTTTTTGAACTTTCCAGAATTTTGTGGCAAGTAATTCCAACATTTCACCGAATTGAATAAATAATTCGGTTGACTGATTATTTTCGTTTCATTCCATGTTCATACAACATTGATAAAATCATATAGGAATGATGACAATTTATTTGCTCCTTTTGTTTATGGGCCGCTCATTTTAAGAGAGCTTAGCAAACTAATAGAACATTGTCTTACTGCACTACTATTAATAATTAACTATGTAATTAAGTTTAATTGTGACAACCGTCAACCGTTTTTTCGTTTATCTGACTCTTTGACTCAATAATATTGAACACATATCGCATGGAATACCAACGATATTTTTTTTACGTTTAATTTATTACCATAATTATGTAATTGGATTTTGGCAGTTCAATTGCCTATAATTGGTTAATCCTCGTCAACATATTGCGTTTGGCAGTAATCCCTTAGATTAGATACCATGCAAGGATTCTAATGTATGTTACTTGATACATTTATAATAGGTAGTCAATATGATATAAAAACATGAGTCTATTAGGATCCTTATTTCTAATTGACATAATTTCCAATAAAAAAATATGCAATCAAAAATGATCAATAAGTAGGTACTATTGAGATGATAATTAGGAATAATCTATACTAATATTATAAAGCTGAAGAGTTTGTTTATTTGTTTGTTTGAACGCGCTAATCTCAGGGACTACTGGTTGGAATTGGAAAATTCTTTTAGTTTTGGATAGTCCATTTCTTGAGGAAGGCTATAGGCTATATAACATCACGCTACGACCAACAGGTGCTGAGCAGCGCGGGTGAAACCGTGGGGAACAGCTAGTCTATCATACTTAAACTTTATGTGTCGGCGTTCAAACTGGTTTAGCCGACAAGTACCTATTAGATATTACGACAGACCTCATCCAGGATCGATTTTTGCCTAGCTCTGTCTTTATAATAAATAAAATAAATTGGTTAGTTTCCACCATGTCTACGGTCGCAACATATTTAATATTCTATAAAAAATCACCATTTTACATAAAATTTCATCCAAAGTTTTAGCCTGTTCTCTTTGGTAGATTCAGCTCCGTCGCGTTTAATAAGTCAGATATGAATAATAGGCGTCTAGTTTGCGAACCCCCCGCTCTGGACGAAGCGGGAGGGAGTGTCAGACTTTTATTGACTAAAACCCACCCATGTTTCTTGTTTATGTACCGGGGCCATGGTATTTCTTTCAGACAACCCGCAACCCCGGCAGGTGGTGGTCCTGACAGGCCCCTTTGCATGAATAATAGGCTCGTATTAATACTATTGTAAAACAGTATTAATATCATCAAAATGTTACAGGCAAATCTAGTTTACGAGCATACTATTGTCGGAAAGGCATACAAATAACACAACGTTCATAAAAACTACAGTAACTGCAAAAAGGACTCACATTCAAAAATGCACATGGCGGCCGCTGCAATCCGAAAAATATTTGATACGGTTTTTCATCATTCATTTTACAATTCTCTTATTACAAAGCTGGTGTTTTTTGCACAACTTTCTGTATGGTCCACTGACACACCGAGTTTGAAACGTGAAGCTCCATGAGTAATGGGCAAAGTTGAAAGAGTTTAAAATTGAACTGTCCATATTTCGGCTGAATATTAATTTCGTGGATACTAGTTGGCATTTATTATGAAAATTAATGTTAAAAATAGTCAAGTGATTAATTTGTTCGATAGAGGATTTGCGGTCTTATAGTTAGGGATTGATTGAGTTATGAAAATTTTCGATGTTTTGACATTTTCTCGTACATAATTGTCTGCATCCAATTTGGACCCGCGGTGCGTTTAATTTCATCCTCCCATCTCTTGTAGGGTCTCTCTTTCTTTCTTTTGCCTACTGGCCTCCTCCATTTTGTTATTTTTTTTTGTCGACCTTTGATCCTGCAGTCGGTCTATGTTTCCGGCCCACTTCCATTTTAATGCAAGAGCATTTGGTGAACCGTCTGTTGCTTTTGCGATGTTGTGTATTTTGGTATATCTTATTTTATGTATTTTTCTTATGTTTAGCATACTCCGCTCCATTCCTCGCTGGCACGTTAGAATTTTGTCGATGGTATTTTTGTTGAACTTCCATGTCTGACAAGCATAGGTCAAGCATGGTATACGGCAAGAATTCATAACCTTAGTCTTCAGTTTGATTGGCATGTTGCTCTTAAATATTGCTTTAAAGCTCCAGTACTTATTCCATGTTAACTGGGCCCTGCGCTCAATCTCCTGGTAGTTGTTTGATCTGTCGAAGCCTATTTTGCTTGCCTAGGTAAATGTATATTTCGGTGTATTGGAAAGGTTCGTCGTCGACGTATATTTGTACCTTAGTGCTGTTAGTCATTACCATCGTTTTAGAGCGATTCATGTCTAGCCCGGCTAGCCTGCTAGCTTCGTTTAGTGATCCTACCAGGTGTTGTAGTTCTTTTCCTTTCTCCGATATCAGCACTTGGTCGTCGGCAAAACGTAGGTGACTTAAATACTTGGTTTTTATTCTTATACCGCACTGATTCCAGTCAAGCTTGTTATTATCGACTCAAATGCGGCTATAAATAGTATGTGAATTGTTATTTTACATACAGGTAAATACTTAAGTCAATTGCAAACTTGACTAAATACGAGTTTTCATGATAAAACGTCAGAAGATTTTAAGATCAAATAATTCATAAATATATATATATACCCGCTCGAACCTTAGCTTTTTATTTATTTTTTTGCATTCATAAATTTTTGAAAATCATCAAATAAATTTCCCCTCTCTTGGCGGAGCGAGGGGGAGTGTCTGACGTTTATTGACTAAAACCCACCCATGTTTCTTCTTTTTCCGTTTATGTTCCGGGGCCGCGGTATCCCTCCCGAACAACCTGCAACCCTGGCAGGTCGAGGGAAGCCTATCACCATATTTTTATTAAGAAAACAAATACTTTTAACTCTTTTTTCATCAGTCTCTATTTGACATTCTGAATAAGAGCCCAGGGCACGATTCAAGTGAGTCACAGTTTCCATAAGTGTCATAAAAATGACATGAGATTTAACATTTACTAGGACAGGCCCTAAAAATAAATAATATCCTTAAATCATTATTCATCCTAAATTCTATCGATTCTCTAACTTTTCAACATAAGTCAAAGGTTACTTATATTTATGTATGAATTGCCACAAAAAACCTACCCGTTCAAATAAATAAACAAAGACCCGTTTTTCTAAAGTGCCCAGGGCCTTCTATTCTTCTGAAAATCCTACCCATTAAAACATTTGTATAACATCTCAAATATTTACAAACTGAATACGACTAAAACCAAAGTCTGAGTCAAAATGGCATAACTTAACTACGAATATATCACCTTAATTAATAAAATTTGCATAACAATCATATGCAATACAGTACCTCTATTTAGTATTCTAGCTTAATGGTGGCCTCCCTTGAGATATAATTAATAATTGTTTTATGCAAATCAGCATCCCTTATCTTTAGTGAGACTACATACGCTTCTGTTGCGAAGTCAAATGAGGGCCTTGATAATTGAATTAACCTCAAAATTGTGCTAAAATGCTTAATACTTTAAGTTGATTTAATATAAATATGAAACGTTGGATTAAAATGTTTTGGAATGACCCTTACAAGCCTTTTTGGACTTGTAATTAAAACGTTTTTTTAACTATAAAAGCTTAATTAGCTTTTACTTATTTTGCGCAACTTGCGTTGGCACGTACAGATCTTAAATATTAAATTAAAAAAAAAAACGATTTATTTCGTTTTTGTTTATGACATTTCAGATACATTCTGTTTTAATTAAACCCCGGCCACAAAAAGGATTACTTTAAGTTTGAAATTTGTATGTCCGTGTGTCTGGCTATGGTATCAAACCTCTTGAACGGATAAACTGATTTAGATTATAAAGGTGTTTAATTGAGAGTGTTTTTAGCTATTTCTCAAGAAAACCTCTTTTCTTGTTGATAAAGACACATACAACTTCCATAGGTCTGATAGATTCAAAATTAGAAATGCTGTCATCTGAAAATGATACAAAACTATAATTACCTTGACCAAATGCGCAGGTAATATCAGGATCATGCAGGATATCCAACAAACCAGAAGAACCTCTGCCAAACCCTTTAGGTATTACAAGCGTGATTTTATATTCTTCAAAGTTCATATCAGTGAACAATCACTTGTCGTCGAAGTATTTGTGACTCAACGCCGCATTAACGAATGTAATCAAAAAGCTTCGAATATTTAAACACTTTACAAGGCACTGAATTTTAAACAATCATAAAACAACAATAAAACCAGTTGATTGTTAAACTTATTGGCCATTCTAATTTCCTTCAAGGTTTATCTTTTTAACGAATTGAATCAGAATTGAATCATTTACGTCTTGCACACGACCGACTGCTAACAATTGAACAACTAGATTAATTTATGTTTTAGTTTAAAAACGACGCTTTCTCGTATTCTTCTAAAAAAACCCTTTTAATTAAGACCAATATCATGATGGTGCATCAAAATTTTCTAGTTTGACATTTGTGGAATTCCGCAATATTTCTGTGTCAGTTGAATGATGTCTCTTAAGAATGCATTAAATCAAAGAAGTCAATCGAAAATATTTCCGCACGCCTCAAGGAGATAAATAAGCAAAGCAAAGGTCCCCAGGGCCACTGCTTGCCGGGGTTGCAGGTTGTTCAAAAGAGATACCGCAGCCTTGGAACACAAAGTTCAAAAGAAATAACATGGAAGGGTATTAGTCAATTTGAGACTTACAAAACGCTTTGAGAGAAATGACCACTGGTTATATTGTCTCTTTAGCTGAAAGGAAAACCATCAATAAAAGCTAAAGCGAGTTGTCAGTTTCGGGTTTTCGGGTTCGATTACTGCACGGAATAAATATCTGTATAGCCTACAGATAGTTGTTCCGGGTCTGGTTTTTTGTGTATGTGAGTTTAAATGTTTGTAAACGCACCCACGAAACAGGAGAAATTCCTAGTGTGGGGTAGCGTTTTGTTTAAAAAAATTACAAACGTGTGTGTCACTTGGGAATAAAATAACTTTCAATCGGTGAATGATTTTCTGTAATTAAATTTGTGTTACCAGAGATAACCCTCTATATATCACAAACTTTATCAAATTATTAATTTGAATGAGGAAAAGGTAATACAGCTAAGATTCGATTTAGATAGGTATATTTAAATTACATTATCGAGCAGAAATTGAACATTCGTCAATCAAAAGACAGTCACAGACAAAAATAAAATGTTCAAACTCCGAATACAACCGAATTGTGCCGATCTTCACCGACCAATTCTTCATCGGCACTTAGTCATAGACTTGGTCGAAGAAAGGGATGAATCAAACCACTGGACAGGTATTAATGCAGGACAAGTGTGTGAAGACGTATGTGCATCCAGCTGGATAATAGGGATCCAATGGACTCTGACAAAATCGGTGAAAGGAAATTTGATCGGCGCTTTGTGTCAGGCCTTAGCTATGTTAACTTCGAATTCAAATACCTACAAAACTTCAATAAAATTTACTGTCGTGTTAATTCATTTATTTGGCGCCTTTTGTTTATTACTGTTTACTTGAATTAATCTTCCGATTCGACAATTTTCATAATGGTTATAGCATCAAATAAAAATAAATAATTTAAAAACGCGGCTGCCGTTTTAATTTTTTGTTGCTACTAACATCTTGTTTTTTTCTTTTTAGTTCATTTTTTTGACACGGCAGTTGTGTGTTATTTTTAAATTATTTATTTCTATTTTAAACCTTTTAGTGATAAGTTTTAAATAAAAATATATCGTAAAACAAAATATAGTTTGTAGGCATTAAGTAAGAAAAAAGGAACTTTTAAAGCATGTCGTGTTTTATATGTTATCTGTATTTAACTGCCTATATCTGTTTCGAAGTTCGAACTTAGCTACTGAGGCAATTAAGTTTAAGTTAGCACACATTCTTATGATTTACTTGGATAGAAATAGATTATTTATAAATCTTTTTTTATCGACAGTTTTGATTAACAATGTATCTTGGGATCCACTCGTCAAATCCTAGATGATAAACACAATATGCATTAACAGAAAAAAATAAAATAAAAATATGTGGGTGTTCAATTATTGATCATACCCGCCACATTGGATTTCTATACTTTTACAATAGCCTATGTTACTCTTTCTAACGATACCCCATACATGTAAATCAGTTTAGGCGTTTAGAAGTTATGATGGAATAAAGAAACTCACATACATACAAACATACCTACATGAACCCTAAAAACATAACACTCCTTTTTTCGGCCAGTCGTGTAAAAAGTAATGGGCTAAATGTTAATTACTACAGGGACAATAAAATACGTCAAACACTTAAAAAGACTGAAAAAAAAACAAAAATTCGGTCAAGAGCGGTTCCGTACAACGGCCATATTTTTTCACTTTTGACTGCGTAGACTTAGACAGTTGTTTTTTTCACAGCACAAATGGACCGCAGAGTTGAGTATTTGATTTTAATTTCAACTCGGTTTCTCCACACTTTTCTGAGATACAGAGTCTTGACAGACAGACACACAAACAGACAGGTGGGCTACAAAATGATCCAATAAGGATTCCGTTTTTTTCCTTTTGAGGACTCTAAAAATTATCTTTAGAAGTCACTCAGTCAATTACCGAGTTTATCTGCATAGTATCCCATTATAATCGTGAGATTACAACCCTACCGTGATAGGGTTGTAAATCTCCCTACTAATACATTAAGGAGTGATCATCATCATCCTTTACATTAGATACACATTATCACACATCACAACTCAATATTATGCCACAAACCATGCGTGTCTCTCACTCAATAATACATTCCCTTGTGTTCCCTATTTGTAATGGTAACGATAACGTTATCTGCCCTAATTAGACACAGCCTTCAAGGTATAGGGTGAGAGTATTAATCAATGTCCGTAGCATCCATGGAATAGGGGTTGGGACATTGATTTGATTGACTTCAGATGTTCACGTTATTGCCCATTAGTTTCAACAGACTACGAATTAACAAAAGTGATGCTTGTGGCAATGTTTTTATTTAAAAGTTCTATCAAATAAATATGAATAAAAAATATTTATTTCAGCTGATTTGATTTAGATAGATAGTTCAGACAAAACAATTAAATCACAAAATAACATAAAAATATTCAGAACCAAATATACAATTAAAATTTAAATCAAACAACTACTAAATAATTAATCAAAAATATTAAATTTTTGTTTTAAAAATAAATCAAATCACCAATTGTATAAAGGATATCCACAATGGAGATCCTGTCCGCCACAGTAATTAGGATTTTGTTACGGCTGCCACGCAATCTGCAGATCATGGAAACCCTTTTTTGCGATAAAAGTATATATTAATAATACGCTAAAAATCTTAACTGTAGGCTATGACGTCACTACTGATACTATGACGCATTAAAGCAGAACTTATACCACTGAGTTAAAGAGATGGTGCTAGACACCCTGTATAGCTCTGTCTCTTTCCCTCAGAGGAATAAGTTCTGCTTTAAGACGTCATGGTAGGGTAGCAGATCACCTATTTTGATCAGTAACTCAGAATAGACCGTGATTTAGCAAAAAATACGAGTAGCAAAACTTCTCACTGAAAAGCTTTCTCCAACAGTGTACACGTTATTGCCATTGGTTATCTAAAACATCTTTACCTCGCGTGTTCATACAAACCCTTATCGGTTCCGAACTTGTAATGATAACGTTATCTGCCTTTAGAAACAGCCTTAAATGTAGGGTGAGCGGATTAATCAATGTCCGTTACATAGATAGCATAGGGGTTGGGACATTGGCTTGACTGACGAGATGTTCAGTTTAATGCTCATTGAATTTAACTCTGCTAATTGTTTCTCGAAATTTGTAATCAACTTTGTGAGCCGGCAATTGTTTTCGGGAGACATAATTGTGTGGGTTTGTTATGAATTGTTGACTTTGTCTGTTGCTATTCGCGGGTATGCAGCTATGATGTATTCGGGTGACATTAAATGAAAAAACATGTTTAGTTATGGAATGTATTGCTATGATGAGCAGTCGCTTACGTCTATGATATTCAGGGTAAAGCCTGCAATCAGTAATGATCGTAAATCGCGGGAACGTTCCAGATTGAAGAGGATCAGTTCATCTAACTAATGTCGCCCGTACCACCTACAGCGAAAACAGTTTACATGGGTTTGTGCCGTGAGTGCAGTAAGTTTCTTTCTTTTTTAAAAACGCACCTACGATACAGGAGAAACTCCTAGTGTGGAGCAACTAGGAATTTCTCCTGTATCTTTGGTGCAATTACAAACATTTAAACTCACATACACAGACAGACAGACCCGAAACAACTATCGGTAGGCCATTTTTTTTTTTCGTGTGGTTTTCGAACCTGCAACACGCAGCACAGCAGTCGATAGCACAGCCCCTGCACCAACCGTGTCGTCAGTTGTTTTTCTGATAAATTAAAAATTTACTAAAGAGTAAATCAATTGATTGAAATATTGTGGTAGATCTAAATATTTTGCTGATTGACTGGACTGTGGAACGTACGTTGTTACATGATGGCGAATTTAAAATAATAAACAACATTTTAGTTCATACAATTAAGCAAAAAGAATAAATAGCTGTATATTCAGAAACAGTGACGTTTATCTTTTAAAAAAATAACCAAACAAATATAACCATGATATAAGAATTATGAAACATAAATAGAAAATAACAATAAAATCTGACTCTCCCTTCCCAAAATAATTTAACACCAAAACACACTGTCCAAAATCAGCATGTTACATACGATAAAAAATTAACGCCAACATTGTAAGGCGAGGTCCGTTCGTGTAAACCAACTGCGTCAAAATAAAATATTAATACTGCAGTCAGAACATTGGGCGTTTGACTGGAAAAATGATATAAACATCTGTAGGGTCAGTAAAGGCAGGTTCATACATTGACGTGATCAACGGAATATATTGGATGTAGGTATCAAAATGTCATAGTATCGACCACACTGCGCTGGCAGATCTTAAACCATGGTATGCGCTTAATAATGAATATACATAGAGCATTAGGATCATAATCTTGTGAACAAGTCCTCGAAGATTAACCACCAAACCTAGAATAGAAAGACGGTATTTGCTGTTGAAAAGTCTACAGATATGGAAATCCCTATACCTATAGCAAAAACGTTTTATTAATTAATTAAACTTCTAAACTTAAATTCAAAAACTTTCGCTCGGTATTAATATTTCTCAAGTTTCTTATATATTTAATTAATAATCACGAATATTCAAATAACTCAGTTTCTGAAACAAAAACTTTCAATTTGCCAGAATGAAACTCAAGCCATATGATTTTCCAGACGAAAAAAACAAAGTCATGTGATTCGATTGACTGTGAACAATATATATAACCAATTACAGTTGACTACGTACTTTCGATACATTACTGAGTATTACGGTAGCCCTTTGTAAGACTGGTTGTCAGACTTTCGGGACGCTGACTATGTGTAACGACTGCCAAAGATCTACAAATGAATGTGGGGACAAACGGCTTTTAAGATTTTCGAAATTTATTAACAAAATATTGTTCCAAAAGCTTTGATCGAGAATCAAGGAATGCATAACATACAGGACAAAATACCGGTGATCCTCGAAAGGTTAGTCTGAGATACTAAAAATTTGCAAGTTATGTTTAAGTCCCATTGCCATCAACTATAGTCCTCTTGACAATTTTATCCACTCAGCAGAGATTGGCCATCGGCCTGGAGATATAATAGTGCACAAGTGTGTGCGCAGACACAGGTAAACTCTCTGTTCCCTCACTCTCATAGTCGGATGGCCCATTAGCCATCAACTACTGAGTTAATAAACTACTACTAACATTTCTGATAGAAAAACAACAACTCAGGAAATCGAACCCAGCACCACAAGCTCTGCAGTCACTCTTGCAACTGCTAGACCAACGAGGCAGTCAGAGATCAGGAAATGCTCCTAATCTGCTTCAAATAAATCCGTCAGTCACCGCAAGTTAAAGTATGAGTCAGCTTTAAAATGAAGTGACAGTTGCACAGGTAGCGCCCTGACTCCAATATTACTCACGTGAAATTCGTCTTTTAACCATATTTATGATCGGCGAATTTATCGGCCTGTCCATTTCCAAACCGTTTACTTTATCTGTTCAGACATGGCCATTGAATCAGGAAAAATAAATACAGAAAATATCCGAAAAATGTCGCAGCAGATTTGTGAAAATATGATCATAATGTATTGTATCACTTTGTAAAAAAAAAACTCATTTGATGGTATTTTCTACGCCCTATGAAAACCGATGTGTGTCGTAATGGATGATAAAATTACTTCGAGGCAATGAGCTCTGTAGTGCTAGTGTTATTTAAAACGAAAACAAAGTTTGACGACACGTTTGGCGTAGCAGCTGAGCGATCGACTGCTGCGCTGCGTGTAGCGTGTTCGATCCCCGCACTCTATCTGTAGGCCATACAAATATTTGTTCCGGGTCTGGCTGTTTGTGTGTGTGAGTTTAAAAGTTTGTGAACGCACCCACGATACAGGAGAAATCCTAGTGTGGACAAAAAAAGAAACGGTCTGTTAAAGTATCTATTTAAAATTAAAACCATTTAATCAAATCTGTGGGCCCTTGGAGCTGTGAAAAAAAACAGCCTATTCAGTAAACTTAGTCAAAAGGTGTGGCCGTTTATGTCTCAAGTTTGTATGGAACCCTTGGCGTGCGAGTGCGACTCGCACTAGGCCGGCTTTTTTGTAACATAACATATACTACGCATAGTAATATCGAATAATTGGATGATGTTCCCTTTTCTAATCGGGGATTATATTTCCCGAGTGATTAGACAGGGATGTATTAGTACACCCATATTTTGAAACTACATGGTTACTCTTTTAAAATCATTTGGTGTTAAGTATGAGAAGACAGCGCAGGCCTGACAATAAGTCATTGCTTACTTTACAAAACGTAAAATAAGATAAGAAGTCAATAAAAGTTAACAAGCGTCTAAGAATCTATAAGGCCAACAATGTCCACTCATTCAAAACGAATTGGTAAAAAATTATCTATACAATACAAAAATATTGCAAAAAAATAACTATATGAGACAAGTCACAAAAATGTCGCCATCAGTAGTAAAAACTATGGAACGAATGGAGTAAAAAAAGTGGAAATATTATGTTTACTCGTTGTTTTGTTTGTTCCAACTTCTAAGTCTTCATCTGTGACTGATAAACAGATCCGTTTTATAAATTGGTTTTGTTATGTACGTTCAATCAATCAAGAGGAAATTGACCAAAATTAGCCTGCAATTGGGACCCTCTTTTTTTCGGATGTGAAATCATCAAATAACGTCCCTGCTTTTGGCGAAGCGGGGGGAATGTCAGAGGTGATAGACTTTTACTGACTTAAGCCCATCCATGTCTTCTTTTACCCTTGTGTTCCGGGGCCGCAGTATCTCATTCGAACCACTCACAGGAGTACCCAGACTTGTTGTTAATTAATTAAAAATGTACTTAATAATATACTAATGCCATACACACCATCAATTATATACACACCATATATTATTATCCATACATCTTGTCCGTTGAAGCATTGTACTTGTTATTTTGTACACTGACATCGTGGGTACAGTCACTTACCAAATTCGAAAGCGAAATCAAGAATCAAATTATGATCAAATTCTCGTGAAATTTAGGTTTCTACTTTGAGATAAGACCTATTTCAACGTAATAGTATGACTTCTAAAATATTATGTTGGTGAACCCAAAAAAAACGGTTATCAGTACAGTAGGAGTATTTTCAATTTTTTGTAATAACTTGTAATTGATGAAAACTATTAAAAACAAGAAACAAATGGAACCTCCTATAAAACACACATCAAATTTTGATATACCTTACTTAACAGGCTTAACAATCAATCACACTGTTCACGAAAGTTAACGAGTTTTTCATCCCGATAGCTTCCCCGCAGGATATAAAATAATTAAAAACATGCAATGACCTATTGGAGTGTCACCCATGTTAAATGTCAACCTCTGAAATGTCGATGATCATGCCGAATATACGTGACAATTTTTTGAGATAAATTGTTGGGTTTGTAATATGAATAATAGAACTTGTGAAGTCAAAACTCTTTTCAACACAGTCTACGATGTTTGATAGGACGGTGTATTGTCATTATGTAGCCTTTCTTTAAGATTCGATCACCGGTTTCACCATGAATCATTCAATGTAGGAATGTGGCCTCAGGTGACAGGGCATAATACCTGCACAAAGTGACTAGATAGAAGGCAACTCCCGTGTGCCACCAGTTGTAATGTGGACACGGGTTTTCACACCTTCGAATTCCCTCTTGCTTGGGAGATGCCGTGCCATATTCTTGCAGCAGGATCGCGCCTGTGGCCAAAGTCATGGTCCACAGCAGTAGGAGGCAGTAGCATGCTTATATTAGGACGTCATCTCGCAAAAACAGGTGGATCGCTTCAGGAAGAAACACTCCTTCGCAGATGTAAATCGCCGCAGAAGAAAATGGCGACCTGCTACCGCCCAGAGGTGTAAGAAGAGTGACCAATAGATGGTGAGATCTATCATCGCTTTGCACGGCTTCTTATAAGTGGTGACGATGTCTCAAGTGAGCCCGAACATCGCCATAGGGTTTTCCGCCCCCTGCCGGGTTTTCGGGTTGTTCGAAAGAGATACCGCGGCCCCGGAACATAAAGGGCAAAAAGAAAAATGTGTGAGTTTCAGTCAGTAAAAGGTTGACACTCACCCCTACTCCACCCAGAGCGGGGGAAGTTATTTGATGATTTCTATTGTTGATTAAAAAAGGGTTTTCCGCCCGGGGCGGGCTGCGCTGGATGGGTAATCCAGCCATCAAAACGACAGCAGGCACGCCACGGGATTTTTTTATAGGTCCAAGCTTCACATAAGCAAACCGTCTCCTCTCCTAAGCAACTCAATGAATTTTAAAGCAGTTTCAACCAAGGATAGACTTATTTAAGAGGAAGGATTTTATGTATAATATCTTAGACTACGTATATGAAACCGTGTAGTGCAGCTAGTTTTAGTAAAATAAAAAGGCAAACTTCCTTGTTTTCATATTTTATTAGAAAAAAACTAACAAAACTTACACGATTCCCCCCCTGCAATGATACAAATTTGTCCACCCAGATTCATTTCACCCGTAATCTGATTTGTCATAATAAAATATTTATAAAGCGGACGAACGAGTTTTGCAGGTGCTACTAAAACGGTTCCCTCATAAAAAAATATTGCGGTAAAAAATATGAGTGACATGCACCGAAGAGACAGGACAGCTCACATGATAAATATTTTCAGTTGTCTGTGGCTGACAGTGTAGAAAAATTTGTTGTTTGACTTTCATTTGTTTGTTAACCGAATGGTTTAATAGACAGTTTTGTTTAAATGTTTATTGCGGTGTAGATTGAGCTTTTGAACATTGAGCACAAATAGGTATCTTACTATTCTTGATCTTATTTATTTCTGTTCTCTTTTATTAGATTTTCAATTCACGTAAGTAATACACGTTCAGAATAGTTAAAGTTCTGATGGCAACATTCGTGTTACTTGTTCAATATAAATATACAAACTCGAACCCAGAACTTTTGTTGGTCGTTTTAAAAGCGACCATATAAGCCTAAGTGAATAAAATATTTTAAGCCTTTGGAATATGTTTTGCAAAAAAAAACGGCAGTTAATAATCCTTTAGACGTTTTTAGACGGGCCTGTTGGTCTAGTGGTTAGTGGCCCTGACTGCTAAGCCGGAGGTCGTGGGTTCGATTCCCACCCAGGACAAACTTTGTGTGATGAGCATGATTGTTTGTTCTGTGTCTGGGTGTGATTTATCTATAATATGTATGTATTTATAAATTATATATGTATGTATATCAGTTGTCTGGTTACCATAACACAAGCTCTGCTTAGCTTGGGATCAGATGACCGTGTGTGAGTTGTCCCAAGATATTTATTTATTTATTATTTATATTTTTAAGGTACCGTAGTTCTGGACGAAAAAACGGAACCCTTTTTTCTTTGTGGATGGGAAACCTTCAAATAACTTGTACTGACTTAAACCCACCCATGTTCCTTCTATTGCTCTTTATGTTCCGTATCTAGGTTACGTAAGACCCCAGGGTCACCTACTCATTGCTCACCTTCCACAGGCCCGCATCTACGGTGGCCGGGAGTTGTCTCGCGGCGCCCGGCCCCCGGGGCGGTTCCCGCGATGACTGGGTTGGTTTGAGGTTCTCTCCCTCAAACGCCCGGCCACCTCCTTTGCTAGCATTACTGCTTCGCAGAAGGTGGTGACCGCTTCACACTCCACGGTGGCAATCCGGCAAGGAGGCTCGCCGCCTCGCCGGAAATCGTGCGGTAGCTTCGGATCAGCCTTATGGCTACCACCCTTTGGGGCGCGTTCAGGTAGGGGGTGGCGCGCCGCCCTAGAGAACGCGCCCATATCGGGGCCCGTAAAGCCGCGCCGGCCCGCACGAATTTGGGAGTTAAACGTCGGAAATGCTCCACGAAATTCCACTGGCTGTCGAGGATGATACCCAGGTACTTCATCGTCAACTGGACGCTGATGCGAACCCCTCCTACCGTCAGCTGGGATCTCGACGGTGGCTTATTCCCGCGGCCATGAAAGACCATGGCCTCGGATTTGTGCAATGCGTGGTGGCATTGCACAAATCCGGGACCGAGACCCAGTAACCGGATCCTCTCCGCGACTATCGCAACCCCGCGTGTTATAATGTCGGCCGCCGCCTGGTGCGACCCCCCTTGAGCCAGAACGAGCGTGTCGTCAGCGTAGCAAACGGAACCCTTATGAGACAATTCGAGTGTTGTAAATGTTTATATTCCTACGAGTTGGCACAAATGACTCATTCAATTCAGGCGAACAAAAAAAACACAAATAAAATCCAACAAAATTATTTAATCGCAAAAAATAAGTTTAAATTTGAGCACTGGTGATCTCTGCAATGGGCAATGCTTCGAAGTAGTTGACAATGTTATTGAATATTCTCTTGGCAGCCATGTCCATCATGGGTCCGCCGAATTCATCAGCGATTTGCTTCCAGTTGTCGTTCAAGAAATTTAGCATAGTCTCACCTAAAAAAAAAAGAAAATATCAATATTTTTTGGAAGCAAAAAAGATGGTAGGCAAGCATGTGACATTTTGTTTTTTTTAAGGGATCGGAAATCATAAAATAGCTTCCCCTACTCTGGTTGGAGCCGAGGGGAGTGTCAGACTTTTACCAACTAAAACCCACCCTTGTTCTTTCTTTTACCCTATATGTTTCGGTGCCGCGGTATCTCTTTTGAACAACCCGCCACCCCGGAAAGTAGGTAACCTTACAGTTGCATACTATCCGCGATGAGAATTGCTGAATTATTTATTACGTTAAAAAAAGTTGTATTTTTCCCTTTCTGGGTTAAAAACTCGTACAAGCCGAACTCTTATTTTGTTGAAACTACGAACTACGTTTAGCCAAATGAATGCCAAGTCATAGTGCTATCACTAGAGATGTGATAGTAGGATGCATATTTACCTAACGTAAATTTTTGGTTAACGAACGGTTTGTTAAAATCTCGGCAAAAATCACTGATAATAAAAGTAGCAAAAAGCAAAGATATTACGTTGTAACAGGGAATAGGTAATCATTTGTGTGGTTTATTACCACATATCATAAAGTTTACACAGTTTTTTTTTAATTTTCCGTCATCACAGGTTTTTTTTTGTTGATAAAAATGTGCTTTTCAAATTAGTCAGCACGCCAACTTTAGGTAAATACGCATCCTAATATCCAACTCTAATTAGGTATATTACTGACTTGCGTCGTACTAACAACGAGAAAAAGTAGCTATAAGTATAATATTTTTCGTCAGCCTTTAACTTTTTTTACTTATTTACCTACGTTGTTGAAAAGTCAGGAGAAAAAAAATGCTTGTTTTGCATTAAGGGAACACCGTGCACAAGCCAATACGTAGCGCCATCATTTATGCTCGACAAAGATTAATTCCGCATCTATTGTCAACATTCCCAGGTTTTGTTGATGTTTGATCGAGAAACTCAATTTGAAATACAAGGTTTTTAAAGTTTTTTTTTTTCTCTTACTATTTAATTTATAGGCTAGTGCAAAGTTTTAATAAAGTTCGTAGATAGTCCAGCATTTAATACCGTGCGCGTTTTGCAATAGATATAAACGCAAAGCTAGTTCATAATAATTTACGTTTTAAAATTTCATAGTGATAAATCATGAAAACCTAGTTTTGCACTACATTTTGTATTAACTTTTATTTAGTTAGGGAATGCTAAAAGGAATACTTGATCATAACATATGCCATCGTAACTGAAATAATTTGCTATCTCAACATGAATTACTCACATGTACGCTCTCGGGCATAACATAGCGCACTTTTTGTAAGCACCATTTTTAACATCTATATTACGATTGAACCTATGTTAAACAAATGATTTGATTTGATTTGAATGATGTATCCATGATTTTGTAAAAATATGATGATTTAAAAGAGTGTCCATGGAGTTTCATGCCTATTCTTCGCTATAGAGAGAGATTTACGCTTTTGAATGGGCAACTACAGTACTTTCACAGTTGTCATACCTTGTAACAAGGACTGTAGCTTCATCTGTAGCTACAGTGTCATTGTTTCGACATTTCAAAAGTGCCTATAACTGGCCTACTTGAATGAAATCCTTCTTATTTTGATGTTTTACTCCATGTTCACACATGTATCTTAAATTGTCCATCACCGTTATATCCAATGGAATCATAGTTTGGCATTATATAAAAGGAGAAGGATAAAAAGTACTTACTAAGTTGTTTGTTGCCATTGAATAAGTTAGTCAAGCCATAATGAGCGTGGTCTTTGACATCGAAAGTTAAGTCGTATTTCATAGGCTTGATGATATCCTTTCCATCAGCGTTCTTGATTATATCGTAGTGGATGTTCAGTTTGATTTGAAGGTTTTCTGGAAAAAAAGAAGAAATTAGTTTAGTTTATTAAGGTTTTGGGAACAAGGTATTGATTTTGAGCACCTTTAGAATTTAACTTGCTAGAGGTATGAAACTCTTGGCAGATCTTTCGACAAGGCGGGTGTCGGGTCTTGTAGGCCACTCACTGCCCAACCGTTACTTGTTGGGTTATGACTCTGCTTGCGAGATGTAGGAATTCTCAATTAGTTCTTCAGTGGTTGCTTAGATGGCGCTGTAGTAATTTTTGATATGTTCATATTTGTGTTGCTACAACTTTATAAACTTGTATGGTCACTGAAATTATTAGTAACGTTTGAAACGGGGTATTTACCATGCAGTTTTATTCGATGTGACTTCCCTATATTTTGACGCTGTTGCCACCGCCACGATCACGGATAAACTGAAGTTTTTTAACAAAGTATAAAAAACATGGCAAATATCCCATTTCAAACGTTATTAATAACCGCTAAAATACTTCAGTTTCAACGATGGGGAAATACCAGTAAGAGCGCGCAGAGGAAACGTTACATAAATACGTCGACTATTATTTTATTAAAACTACCACTATCCTTTAGCATTTTAGTTAAATTATTTGCAACAAGCACAATCAGTATCATCCATGTTGGTGCAGTGGCAGATTGACTGACTGCTGCGCTGCGTGTGGCGGGTTCGATCCCCGCACGGAACAAATATTTGTATGGCTTTCAAACAATTGTTTCTGGCTGTTTGTGTATGTGAGTTTAAATGTTTGTAAATGCACTCACGATATAGTAGAAATTACTAGGATGAGGCGACGTTTTCTTAAATACTTAAATTACAAAAATATTATATGTGTGCTAGGTCCTCAACTCTAAAACACTGATGAAAACGCATTGATGACCAATTTTTGTCCAGCTCTAAAATACTAAGATGGTTGTCCATAAATACGGACTAGAAAGAGGTAAATTCTTTGAAAATGTCTAAATATCATATAGCCGTTGAGGGATCAATAGTTTTTTTTTGGTTGAAAATAATATACTCACTCAGTTTCAACTTCAGCTGCCCATCACCAGTGATTGGTAGGATCAAAAGTCGGCCTCCAGCAGTGTAGTGACCCTTCACTGAGGTGTCCAAGTGGAATGTTACAGAGAGGATCTTCTTCTTCGTGTCCCAGCTGCCAAAGAATAATAGCTTATGAGTAAGTGCCAGATATTTTGATGCTTTTTTAACGCCTAAATAACCATACAATTCTTTACTATCAAATAACTACGGGGAAGTGTCAGATTTTTAATGACTGAAACCCATCCATGTTCCTTCTTTTGACCTTTAGGGGCAGCTGTATCTCTTTCGAACAACCAGCAACCCACGCATACAGTGCCCGAGAAATTTAGTAGAGGTGTACTAGCCTACACACGCTTTGCATGCTCATACAAATTCTCTTGCGCTGTTTCTTATTGGTTATTAAATTAAATAAGGCGTTGTCAATACTACTCTACAAATTTGGACGATGATGTGTGTCATGCGGCTCCGTTTGCTTACGTAAAAATCTTCACGATTTTTTCAAAGTGGGGGGTCAACTGAACTGACTTTTTGATGACTTGACTTTTACATACATAACGCGTGTAAATAACTGAAGGGTTAGGCAGAGGTGCACGTATTAGTTCAACTGTATATCCTCCATATTATAGGGGACAAACTAGACACTAATCTTAGTAGTTCACCTGCATAACGCCGGTTAAGTCCCATATTATAGGGAACGAACCTATAAGCATCAACCAGACACTAATCTCAGACGCCGTGGCTGCTACTGTAAAATTCCTAATGGAAAAACCCAAAAGCACTTTACCAGGCCCGGGAATCGAACCCTCATGCCCAACCATCACACTTACGACCAATGGACCAGTTAGGTAATGAACTATTAAGGTGTAAATGGAAAAGTTTTGGGTTTTGATAAATGTTCGACATATCGATGAAACGTTTTCTTTTTAAGCTAACAGTCTGGCAATCATGCATTCAAAACAACTATTTTATTAAAAAAAAAAACACACACACCGAATCAAGACTTAAGTACTTACTCAACGTTATCAACAACGGAACTCTTCAATCCCTTCATGATACCTCCATCCAAGGTGAACTGAAGTCCAGCCAGGTCGAAGGCAAGATCATCCATTATCATAGGATCCAGTACTTCAACGTTGTTGTCCGGTATTCCCGCCATGAAAATTGGCACCATTTTTTGGAACGCCGGTGTCAAACAGGCGGAGTCCCCGAGCTTGCATTTTTCTACGGTTGGTAGTACTGTAAACATAAAACATAAATTACATTATTTTCTTTTTCGTAACAGTAACATCAGCGTTATACCCTTTTTAGGGTTCCGTAGTCAACTAGAGGGTTCCGTAGTCAACTAGGAACCCTTATAGTTTCGCCATGTCTGTCTGTCCGTCCGTCCTCGCTTAATCTCTGTGACCGTTAGCACTAGAAAGCTGAAATTTGGTACCAATATGTATATCAATCACGCCGACAAAGTGGTAAAATAAAAAATTGAAAAAAATGTTTTATTAGGGTAGCCACCCTATATGTAAAGTGGGAAGTGTTTTTTTTTTAATTTCAACCCTAACGTGTGATATATTGTTGGAAAGGTATTTAAAAATGAATAGGGGTTTACTAAAATCATTTTTTGATAATGTCATTAATTTCGGAAATAATCGCTCCAAAAGTAAAAAACAATGTGTCCCCCCCCCTCTAACTTTTGAACCATAAGTTTAGAAAATATGAAAAAAATCTGAAAAGTAGAACTTTATAAGGACTTTCTATGAAAATTATTTTGAACTTGATTGACACAACAGTTTTTGTACAAAAAAAAAAAGTTGTACAAAATAATTTCTGGACTAAGTTTGTAGTATAGTCGTATATGCAAGCATTTTTTGTAACTTTGTTTACATATTTTATTATCCTGAACGTATCTTTTTTCAAACAAAAAAAGAATTATTGAAATCGGTTCTCCACCACCGAAATTGCACGTCTTTGTATTAATTAGTAACCCAATTCCCCGAGAGATGGCGCTGTAGGTACTTATTACATTGGATCGGGTATTACCGAATTGCTCGGTTGGCCTCATAACTGGGAACACTTATTGTGACGGACGGGAAACTACGGAACCCTACACTGAGCGTGGCCCGACACGCTCTTGGCCGGTTTTTTTAAGATGGGAACTCTTCAAATAACTATTGTCGCTATGGGCGGAGTGGAAGGGAGAGTCAGACTTATGGAAACTAAACTCTATCAAGTTCCATATTTTGCCTTCGTGTTCCGGGGCCGTGGTACCTATATCTTTCGAACCTACCCGTAGCCCTTTTTTTTCCGAGTAGGAAATCATCTAATGACTTCCCCCGCTCTGGGCGGAGCGGGGGGGCATGTCAGACTTGTACTGTCTAAAACCTACCCATGTTTCTTCTTATGCCCTTTACGTTCCGAGGCCGCGGTATCTCTTTCGAACAACCCGCAACCCGCAACCCGTAGCCCCTCTATTATAAGATATGCTGACATCTCTTTGAAGTGCGCGTGGAACACGAACGCGCTTCTTTTTTGCGTATGCGAAGTCATCAAATTACAACTCCACTCTTGGTGGAGTGGAGGGGAGTGTCAGACTTTTACTGACTAAAACCCAACTGAAAAAATGGCAACCCACACGAACGCGCCTTCGTACTGCATGTGGTTACTAGATGGACGATCGGTGACTTACAAATAACTCACGTATGTACAAGGCGCCTACGGTGGCCAGAATTAGAGTCTCACTTCTTTTGTATTCTGTCATCGCGAGTTTTCCGAGTTTGTGATGCAGATTCTAAATATACACTAAACCCCTATCAAATGTAATGATTTCTTCTAGAATATCTGAGGAAACAAAATAATTATGATGATTAGACCATCATAAATAATTACATCTGGCAGTACCTTTATAAGATGCGCGCATTATTTGCATATCACTTACAAACTAATGTCATGCTCATAAAAAGTAATTGGCCACTTACAAGAAAAAAGTAAGATCGATTATATAAATTATATTCTATTATTCTTGATTGCAGTATGACATGACATGGCAACATTATGCAATTTTAATGTTTTTTTTTTTAATATATTTTTCGTATTTAAAATTATTCTAGAAGGGATTTGTAAGGGTATCTTGTAATTTTTTATGATAGTAAAATACTTCTATATAGGATAAGTAATCCCCGAGTTGGAAGCGATCTATTGGACCAATAGACTGTCTGACGCAATACACGATTGAAGATTGATATTAGGCATTCGGTTAAGAATCGTTTAATGTTAATAAAAAAAGACAAAGGAGATTTCGGGTTTTTGCCTAAAAAGGATAAAGAGGTTTAATTACAAAAACCTATAAAAAAGAATCTCGTCTGACATAACACCCGTTCCAATAAACAAAAAACGACACGTTTTGCTTACGGATGGTAGTATTTTGACATAAGTTCTATGAGACGTCATGTTAAAAACCTACTATCCGTAAGTAAAACGACTCGTTTTTGTTTATTGGAACCGGGCGTTACTTAGCTTAGCCTTCCCCCGAAGTAACAATGCTTGGATTAAAAAATTCTACTTCTTCTTTACTTTATTTCTCGTGTTGGAAAAAATACATACGCAAATTAGTAATTCACGGGAAAAATACAATGACCTTTCAATTTTAACTGCAGGTTACTTACTATGGTCACCTTTTTTTTGTAGTCACCTCTGCCTGGATATTCAAATTATGTTTTTATTTTTTCATACAAAATGTATTACTGCTCCTTATATGACACAAATGGTGAACAAACGTCGATTTTTATTTTTGTGTATGGCATCTCGCAGTTCAACTTAGGAGGTTGTCGTCTGCTTAACCAGGCAATTCCCTTGAATTTAAGGCCTCCAGCTAGGGCAAAAACTTACTAACTAAGCGATTACACGCTATGGGCACTCCCTGCGGGGTAGGTATGGGGTTGCGGGGGGACTCCCTCGGCTTAAGGCGTCGCTAGGGGAGGACAGCAAAGGGACAGTCTGGATCTGAGTAATAACAACGTTGATTTATACTAAATCGCGCTATGTAAGTTGCAGATGCAGAAAATACTTTGGTATCAGCACTACAAACATCTTAAAGGTGACGTTACGACGCAACGCCACGTTCTTAGTCTTTTGGCAAACTGAATCTCTCACTGCGGATAGCCGTGTGGGTGGAAGATCTGCACTGGAGTATTGGGCTTCGCTGCTGGAATAGTTGCGTTACTAATTAGTCTACAGCTGTTCCCATTTCTTCTAATCAAAGCGTGCTTCGGGCGTGTACATTACCATAATAACTTATGTGTATCATCACAGTGTCACGTACACCATAATTACAAGAACAATCTAATTCACAAATTACCAATCCATTAATTAGGTAACTGTTAATGACCACGAAATTATAAAATCATTGAAATAGTGATGTTCGCGTTAGGCAATACATTTTTAGAAACCACACCTTCTCAAAGTTTTTTTTTAATTGGTTTCGCAGCAGGATAACAATACCCGTAACTGGTATTTACTACTGTACAGACTGTCATTAAATTTATGACGATAGGTTTTGTTTATTTTTATGAACAGTAAAAGATTTCATAACTTAAAAAAAAATGGCTTGCCTTCGTCATGTGCTATAATAATAACTGAAATCAAATAAGTATCGGTGTAAAGGATATTTTTATCTGATTGAGGAAGTTAAATTTTTAAAATAGCTTTCGTAAATGAAACATCGACGCACAAACGAAAAGCACGCATTCAATAGAACATCCCAACATAAAAAACATCGGTATATAAAAAAAAAATTTGGTCTATTCATTACCGTACTGTCACTTTTGGTAGGTTCATAGTTTTTGGATATTTTAAAGATATACATGTAGGTGTCAGTAAATTAGAGGTAAACTAGTAAACAAATAATTAGTAGTCAATAAACAAGTTGCTACAATTTTCATAATAATATTTTGCTTATTGCGTTGACCATGTCACTGCGACAATAATGAAGACCCGCATCGTATTTCCGCATGCGTGTTACATTATTTCCGTACAGTTATTAAGATTGACAAAACTAACTATGTGCACAAATATTTTGTGCTTAGCCTTTTTCCAACTATGTTTGGTTCGGATCCTAGTTTATCACAGCAACAAATAAACATTAAAACGTTCACAGTGAAGGAAAACTTAAATAGCTCCTTCGTACCGAATCTGAGAAGACACAGTCGCCACAAACTCATAGTCTCATTTAAGAGCCAGAACAATAAATATTTTGGTCAACTACATAGGGATTTTGTAGATAAGTGTCTGAGATGGTGTTTTTAATAAAGAACTACTCAGTTTTGAGTGGAACTGACCAGTCAGTGCGAACATTTGTCAGTTATCGTGTATCTTGACTCATAACTGAAAGAGCTCAACGACACAACGACCAATACCACCCAAAAAAGGACGTTTGTAGTATTTAAATATTAAGTAAGCATTTGAATTTAAAGGAACTTTACAACATAACTCTTTGTATTTTTCTACACCAATTATAGGTGGGTAAGTCTTTAACAAAATTTTAAATACCATGAGAACTATGAGAGTAACACACCATAATAATCAAATACGTTAAAAATTCCACTATTAAATCTAAACCTATCTAAAAATGCTTCTTAAAATATTCAGTACCCACCAGTAGTAACCTCTCATCCACTATTATTGGAACTTAAACATAACCGACTCTAGACTTCAATCTTGTCGTGAAACTTGACGCTGCGGCAGCGCTAAGCTCAACGCTGTATTCTTAGACCTATTAAAGACAGAGATAAGGTCGAAGATAGGACGAGCTAACTCAAACGAAGTATATTAACTTGGGACTTAGAATAGATTCGGGCTATACGAACTCGAGAACACAGACACAGGCAGGCACAGATGCATTACGAAGTTATGCTATGCCATGCTATGTCAAATCTTACCTGCCGATTGAGCAAAACCGAACACCAGCACTGCCAAGCACGTTACTTTGAACACCATTTTAAGTTCAACACAAACTCTTCAACAGTTAAATGATGACTGTTCTTGAACTTGAAGAGAATGCGTTAATATACTAGACGAAACCTCACCGACCATAATTACGTAGGTGTAGTGTACATAAATTAAATGGTATAGCAATTTTCTTTTACAATTTAATTTTAAAAAAATCCTATTATAAAAAAAAAAAATATTCAATTGCAATTTTTAAATGTACCTTTAGTACATTATAAGTCTGTTCAAAAATATGCATCATTGATCTTGTAAGATCTAGTAGTAATTAATTTAGACTTGAGAAATTTCTGAAAAAAAATACCTTTGACGCAAAAATCTTAAAGGACAAAAGTTCATCATCAGGTCCATTTATCTTATTTAAGTTAATGTTTTTATTGACGGCTTTCCGTATTGAATCACAGTTTTTGCATGAATGAAAAACATTATTTTACATACAAAATGTATAAAATTTCAAAACCAAAAATTCATCATTAATGATTCCTAGCATTTATTTTGTTGTGTCCCTTAACACTCGTTTACCTACTGTGCAAAATAACGTTTAAACAGATTTTAATAAATAAGATTTTTGTTTAACTTTGAACTACTGATAAGTGTTATTATTTTTTAGGCTGTCCGCACGCTCTATTTTTTAAATTTTTATTAAATGGCAAGCAAAGCCAATAACGACTATTCTGCCAATGTCAAAAGTAAATCATGGAATACCAAGTGTTCAGTTAGTACGGAACTAAAAGAAATCCGCACGCTCATAAAACTACTCTGACAATTTTCAACCGACTTTAAAAAAAGGAGGGTGTTTTCCATTCTCTGTATTTCTTTTTTGTACGTGTGTTACGCGATTGACGCAATTCTTCGTCCTATTTGTGACAAATTACTGACAGAGCAATAGCTAGATTTCAGGTTTTTCTTAAAGTAACCACTTGATGGCTTTTTAAATTCATGACAACGAACAGTCATCAGGTACGCAAAACATTATTCAGGGAGTGTAAACGACTGCCAATAATAAGCCTTTTATATTTTCGCATTAATGTCAACTCTTCATTCAAAGTAAGCTAGGTAACGTACCCACACACTAAGCTTCTTTATGCATATAGTACAATACTTAAAATTAATATCGCTACAATGATTATTTTTTCTTTGGGGTGGGAATTCATCAAATAACTTCTCCCGCTCTGGGCGGAGCGGGACGGACTGTCAGACTTTTACTGACTAAAAACCACCCATGTCCCTTTTACTGCCCTTTACGTTCCAGGGCCGCGGTATCCCGTTCGAACAACCCGCAACCCCAGCAGGCGGAGGTCCTGGCAAGCCCCTCTGCTTTGCTGACATCTGTCGACACGGCATGTCGTAAATATACGGACGGACGGTGAAACAAAGTCTTATGTGTATTTTTTTGTCAGCTTATAAAAAAACTTCACATTCTTAGGTAGCCAATATCAAACTGCTATCATTTGCGTTCGGTTAACTGTACATTACAATTATTGTTAGTTTTGATCAAACAATCAATCCATACCCATCGTTCCGCATTGCAAACAAACGTTCAAACGTTCCATTTTTAAACTTTTCAGGAAAACTGAGTTCATAAAAATCTTGTACAGCAAAAAATAAATATCCTATCGGTTAGGATAATAAAATAGCGAGTGTATGTTTTCTTTTAATTTTAGAAGGTTCGAATCCAAGGCGAGGCAAGCGCGTTTTAGAAAATCTTTGAATGCAGTTTTGTTTCTTTTAAAAAATAAAGGAAAATCGTCTTCTAGTAAAATGATCCAACTTAAGCATTTAAGGTATTTTCCCTCCAGGGCCCGACTTATATTATAATCATTAATCAGTTGCAGATAAACTCATAAACTACTCTTACAAGTACTTTATTATTACCCTTGCAGAACGTTGATTCGGCCAGCTACGCCAATGCAAAGTGTTATAAAATGTTGCCTAAACACTGGTATAGGCCTAGTTTAAAGGCAGCATATTATCACACCCTCATTAATTAGAAATATTTCAATCATCACCAACTTCGAACTGAGTTTTATTTTCTCTTACGTTTTCCCTATAAACACTCCTTTAATTTTTACGCTTAATTAGTCCAATTTAGGCATTCGAAATCGGATTGACGCCATTTTAATTGTTTAATACCCGGAAGTCGCGAGATGCGGTCACAGGTCAATTGATCCCAGATTGAGTTGGTTTCATTCAATTATGTATCGATATCCTGGAGTAAACGAGTAGCCCATTATTGTGTTCATTATCTGTATTAATGGGTTTTAACCCACTTGTATACAACACTGGCCTCATGCATCTTTTATGTAAGCTTAACTTTTGAAGAAAACCACAGGGTTGAGTATATTTCATCTCGATACCTCCACGCGTTCTCAAACAGACAGACAGACGGACAGCAAAGAGATCCAATAAGGGTACCGCTTTTTCCTTTTGATGTACGAACCCTAAAAAAATACAATTATATATTTTTTAAATGATAATCATCTGCTTTTGTGTTGTTTTCAATAGTATGTTTTTATTTTATTGTATTTTTTTTTTGTTTATTTATTAAAACTTCATGCACAATTAAAAAATCAATGTACAAAGGCGGACTTAATGCCTCGGACATTTTCTACTTGTCACCCTTAGGGTGATGCAGAGACAGAAACATAGTAGTAATTTAGTGTAATTTAGTAATTTTATGTTTCTTTTATTGTGTTTCTTGCTGACTAATTTACCAAGTTTTATTTCTGTGTTGTGGATCTTGCTCTCTGAAATAAATAATTTATTTATTAACTGGTTTTTGCCCGCAGCTTTCGCTCGCGTTAAATTCGGCCCGCTACCTGTAGTTTTTGCCCTTGCGCCTTTTTATTGTTATAGCAATGCTAAGTTTTCCCTTTTCTCTCCTCTTTCTCACTCATATTTCAATATTTAATAAAAAGAATAGCTTGTTTCCTTCTCCAGGGTCCCAAATATCTCTGTGCCAAAATTAATCAAAATCGTTTTAGCCATTCAGGTGTGAAGACCTAACAAAGAAACAAACTCACTTTCGCTTTTATAATATTAGTAAGGATTTAAAACAATGTCGTGGAATTGGTATGGGTAGTGTTTTAGAGATAACTTTCGGATTATAAATGTCTGGTATTCCCGAAGGGTTAGGTAGAGGTGTACCTAATATAACTCTCGCATTTCACCAGTTATGTTTTAGTCCCACGTAATAGGGGGCGAGCCTATTGCCATTATTCGGACCCAAATCCAGACTCTATGGTGACTGCTAATTAATTCCTGGTGGAAAAACTCCGACTCAGGAATCGAACCCAGGATCTCATGCTAGACTAACGAATCAGTCAATCGTTACATGCTATAATATTGTAGAGCAAAGGTGGAAACTATTTGAGATGTTAAAGAATATAATTACTAAGTAATAATTACGATATAAATACTTGTAACATCACGCTATGCTAATTATATAGTCTACTGCAAACAATGTCGTATAATGAACGGGTACTTTTTTGTTGTTAAACATTTTCCTTATAGTTTTACTAGCTTTCCCCTGCGGCTTCGCCCGCGTTAAATTTGGGGTAACACAGTTCCCCTTGCGCCTTATTGATTTGTAATAGCAACGCTAAGTTTTGTCTTTTCTTCCCTCTTTCTCCCTCACATCCCACTTTTTTAAAATAAAAATAAGCTTATGTCCGTCTCCTGGTTCCCAACTATCTCTGTACCAAAATTCATCACAATCGGTATAGCCATTAAAGCGTGAAGAGGTAAAAAACAAACAAACTCACTTTCGCTTTTATAATATTAGTAAGGAAGTAAGGATGGTAAAACAACTTGTGAGCTTTATCAATATAGCGTAACCTTTTACATTGGCGTGAGCCGCGGATAGACGAAAACGTTTCCTTCGGTATTTGCCGGAAGGGCGCGCGGTGGACGCCGCAAGCGACGCGCGGCAAATGTGATGCTAATATTTATCTTGTTCATGTTATTTTCATATGGTTATTGTTTATTTAAGAGCGTGTAAGTATTTGAAAGGCGTGCATCAGGCATAAGAGAATTATAATATAGGGCCAACGTAATCCTTTTCTAATTTGAAACGCATAGTACTGGGTTTTAACCCGAAAATGATAGTAATTAAAAAACCACTACATTAAAAAAAGAAATATCTTTATATTACACAGTTACAAATTTTTACTAAAAATATTTTCGTCTGCTACGACATGTATACTGCTTACATACTTTATTATTAAATTTTAAAGTATAATGAATTCTCATTCTTATGAATATCTTCTTCAAATAAACTATTGGGAAACAAGGGCAGGGTACTATAAAACCGATTTAGTCTAATTTATGCATTTTATGGAGACAAACGCAACCACTCGTCTTGACGCGGCACTCATGACTCGCGAGGTCCGCTTAGAGGTCTCGTATTCGCGTGTTTGTGTGAGTGTGGCGTTTCGAACGTTAGTACGTAGTTTCCGTACTGTCCATATTTTTACTGTGATTTTGATAACTTGCAGCGTTTTGAAATGCTGACATGTTTCGTTTTATAGACGCAGTAAGTCGCTTTGGTTTGTTGCAAATTCTAAACGTTTTTCGAAACGGTACCGAGCTCTCAATGGTGCTGGTGGAGCCAATAAAGTGCAAGAAGGTGTGTTAGATTAAGTGATCTCGATCTCCATAAATTGGTGAAATCGGCCCTGATTGATGCTGATGACGTAATTGTCGGTAGAGGAAATTGTTTTCGCCTTTTCCTCCGCTTTTCTAATAAATTTCTTAGCGGGATACAAAGATAAACAATTAAAATGTTTCAAATTTTTAGATAATTATTTACTAACATATTACATTGTTACCATGATTTTAAGAAATAAAAATGTTTTATTTTTTAATATCGTTTATATCTGTGCATCTTAAGACGCACGATATTATCATAGCAATCTGTTACATGTAGGCGTATTGCGTTATCGAATAATTATTATAATATCTGTTTATTAAACAATAAATTGGCGTTTACAAAAAACAGACTCATTTGGTAAGGTTAGCAAGGAAAATCAATTAATACAGATGAAAACCATTCGGTTTTACAGGATAATTATTGGATAACGGCTAACTTTACACTTCAGAAACTTACCGCTTCAAGACGGTATTTTATATAAAATTAGTTGACGATAAAATTAAGGAAAAAAAAAACATTTAAAATTGCATTTTCGTTTTACAATACATCAGCTGTATGTGTGTGTATTGCACTTTTATTCCATTGGCATTATTTTGTCTATTTGCACAGATAGTTCCTGTTTCTTAGTTAAATATTACAAATGCAAAAAGTGTAATAATAAACCAATAAATAATAGATTTCAAATAATACTGAGTATTGAGATTCAAAGGCAACGTAAATGTATTTGTTGTACCAAAAACATTGAACAATGGTTGAACGTGAGTTAAGTCTGGGAATAGTACATTAGTCGAAATTCTTGGCAAGCTTAGATATTTTCAAGAATAGCCTTAGCGTGATGGAATTTTGAATCGTAATGAAGTTGAGAAACTACAAGAGTGGCTAATGTTTTATTTGAATTAAAAACAATAAAAGAAAACGTATCTTCGATTTGAACTCCGGTGGACTTCGGGGCTATACATGTGGATGAGACTGTTCCAAACCTCAACCACGACCCTCAGCAGGTGATTGGCCGATTTTGGAGGGATGCTGTAGAACGAAGCTATTCGCGATCGAATAACGGCCTAAAAATTTAAGTCATCAAAATTTGCCTAGCCTTTTCCCAACTATGTTGGAGTCAGCTTCCAGAGTTACAAGGTGCATCTGAACACTAATATTAAACATGAAGTGACTGCGTGTAGGACCCCTACAACCCAGTTAGTACTGGGAAGTACGATGGCCCTTGATAAGACTGGTTTAAAGCTTTCAGCTAACACTAATAACTTTTAAAACGATGTATAATTGACAGCCGAGTCCAACAGGTTTACGTGCTTTCCGAGGCAGAAAGGAAACGAGTTTCCTTTTTGACATGGAAAGCCCTTAAAGAGAATCAGAGAGAAGGAGATTGAGAGAGGGAGGGAAGGATATTTTCAGTCTCCTACATTATTCGTATAGCAATGAAGCACTGTGAATTCATCAGTTTCTGTCGTTGGTATCAAAGTAATTTAAAGAAAAATCCGAAAAACCACTGACTTCAGTATATGGTTTTAATTTCATGTCGATAACTACACGTCGTTCTGGAGATAAAGGGTCTTAAGAAACAGATAGACAAACGGATAAAAAAGTGATCCATGATTGACATGATCATAAGTGATGATGATGAATGTGATTTAAAAAACAACTACAAATATTCAAAACATTATATTATCATCACAACCGAAACCTAAACCGTACAATACTTTACTATAGCTTAATTTTTGGCAATAACTTAAACAATAGCAATATTATCCAAAGGCTCGGATAGTATGTATGTTTTGATGCATGTGAATACTTTCTTAAGCGGTTTTTCCAGCATAGGGCCACCGAATTCCTGCGAGATTGCCTTCCAGTTCTCGTTCATGAATGAATGCATTGCGTCACCTGAAATAATAAATTGAACATGATCAATTTTAACAATAATAAAAATGTATATAGTTAACTAACTGTACCTAGCGGTTTCACTCTCAGCTTAGCTCCTTTATTATGATGCTCTTCCCTTATCACTTATGGGTATGAAAAGTAGATTACGACTAATTCTCAGATCTACCGAATATACGTATAAAATTTCTTAAAAATCGGAGAAGCCGTTTCGGAGGAGTACGGCAACTAAAAAAAGCGAACGTTAGTTTGTTACGTCTTCAAGCCTAAATTGCTAAACAGATTATGATGATTTTGGTACAGAGGACCCTGGAGACGAGACTAAAAAAGGGAAGAATGAGGGAGTAAGAGCGAAAAAAAGGGAAAACCTTGCTTAGCTATTACAATAAATAAGTCACAAGGAGAAAAACTACAGGTGCAAATCAGGAAAGGGGGAACTGTGTTACCTCAAATTTAACGCGAGCAAAGCCGTGGGGTAAAGCTCGTTGTATATACATATAAGAAGAAATAAACATTTACTCTCTGATGAAGAGTTCTTACTTTTACTATGAGGTGTCTTAGATTTTTACAGGATTTGATAGTTATCCGTTTTGAACTCAAACTGGACTCTCCTTTTGTAGGTTTGCCTAAGTCTACATAACATAACATCATGATGGCATAATGCACTCTTCAAGGGTAATTTTATAAGGGTAAAGTAGGGTGTGTCCTAAACAGTACACCCAACTATCGCCAGTTATGTGTAAGTCCCATGCAATAGAGGGCGAGCCTATTGCGAAAACCCAATAACACTTTGCCCGGCCCAGGAGTTGAACCCAGGATGTCACGCTTAACAGTCGCGATTGCGACCAATACCCTAACGAGGCAGTTTTTATATTCTAATTTTTAGCTGAACACCTAATTAATTTAAAAAAACAAAAATTGTCGTCCATAACTTAAAGTCTCAATCAACCAAACGCAGATAATCTTCGACACTTACTCAGCTGTTTGTTCCCGTTGAACAAGTTGGTCAGCTTGAATTGTGTTCTCTCGTTGTTCTCGTAAGTGTACGTGTAGCTCTTAAGCTCGATAACGTCTTTTCCATTCTCGTTCTTGATGACGTCATAGGGCATTTTCATGGACACAACGAGGTTCTCTGAAAAAAAAAATAAGGAAATGTAAATTTAATTTAATTTATTTAAAATAATCAGATAACAGAGAACCACATTGCTAGTAAAGTACCTTATAACTAGTGTTAATGTGTGAAACACTTTGTACAGAATATGAAACAAACTTCTGAAGCGGCCATCTTCCCATGGTATGCCTCAGAAAAGGGGACAATCTTCACACTCTCGGCCACAGTTTTTAGAATGCTGTTGCTACTGGCCAGGGTTCTCGCTGATACAGGCGCTACTTTCTCTGCATGATTGCGTGGAAACCATCAGTCCAATTCTGTGCAAACATCTCTGATCCATTGCAACAACAGCAAAGACAGCCTCAAGAGAATTTAAAAAAACATTTGGGCTCCTTAAATTAATTAAGTTTGAGGTAGTAAACCTTACCTACACCTCACCTACACAAACAGCCAGATCCGGAACAAATATTTTTAGGCCATAATATTTTTTTTCCGTACGGGGATCGAACCCGCGAAACGCAGCGAGCAGTCGATCGTTTAGCCACTACACCAACCGTGTCATCATTATTCCTTATTTGTCTTGTAGTCGCGGTGTAGTGGGTTTTTCAACAAGTTTCTTTTGCAATTGGACTTCCAACATACATAAAGACCATAGCCGACTCACGTGTAAGAATAGTGGAACTGAGATGAAAGTTTCATCTGTTTTCTTAGCAGGGACTAACAAGAATTAATACGATTTTTTGTTAGTTTTGATTCCAATTTTACATTTAAATTTTTTCTATCCTTGACAAATGATGAAAGCAGCCAGCCATTTGAAACGCTGAATTTTCCCGGTTCCTATAAAACCATTTAGCTAAAAAAATAAAAGCTGAAACTTACGAATATCCAAAGTTACATCTCCGTCTCCACTGATGGGCAGGATAAGCAGCATACCTCCAGCCTTATACTTTCCGTGCAGCGTTAGGGGTGCTGCATGATAGGTTAACTCGATAACTTTCTTCGCAGTGTCGACCCTGGAAGAATTTTTTTAAAAAAATTCATATTTAGTACAATGGCATTATTCTCCAGCTATTATTATAATTTGTTTCGGAGAGACCAAACGTTTTCTTCATATCCTTACTAATATTATAAAAGTGAAAGTGAGTTTGTTTGTTTGTTACCTCTTCACGCTTTAATGGCTAAACCGATTGTGAAGAATTTTGGTATATAGATAGTTGGAAACCAGGAGACGGACATAATTTTTATTTAAAAAAAGTGGGATGTGAGGGAGAAAAAGGGAAAACTTAGCGTTGCTATTACAAATCAATAAGGCGCAAGGAGAACTGTGTTCCCCAAATTTAACGCGGGCGAAGCCGCGGGCGAAAGCTAATTTATATTATAAAATGGTTACCCTCATTTTTGCTTTGCCGAAGTCAGGCAATAAGAAATTCCTAGTGTGGGGAACCACACTAGGAATTTCTCCTGTATCACGGGTACATTTACAAACATTTAAACTCATGTACACAAACAGCCAGACAGAAAACAACCAGGATTGGGTCTTACAAATATTTGTTCCGTGCGGGGATCGAACCCGCGATACGCAGTGCAGCAGCCGGTCGCTCAGCCGTTGCACCATTTATTGGTCCCCTTTTTTATTATTTATAACAGCAAATACAGCATGGAGGACTTACAGCTTAAAAAGAAAGTTATTTAAAAAAAACAATCATAGACAACAGAAAGTCAATAACAAGCCTTCACGTAAAGAACAAGCCTACAAAATTTAAATCAAATGTCATCAATCATAAACAGCACTTTACACATTAACCTAATAAAAGGTTACATTAACAAATTCAAATATAATATAAAGGCTAAACAAGTACCTAGTTGACTGAATTATAGGAACTTGTCCCTCATTTCAAGCACGGATGCTATACATAAAGTTCTAGGTTCGATTGCTAGATGGGTCTAATTTAATTGGGTTTAAGCTTTAGACACTTTTTAGTAACATAGAGTCTGGCTCAAATGGCATTAGGGTCAACTCCGATTTCATAAAACTTAACAGAACTAACGAAAAGTGGCCATACAAAATGAATTTTGGATACTTAAGCAATTAACTTACTTAAGTTTATCAATTACAGCATTCTTCAACCCCTTAATATCAGCATCTTTGATGGTCAACTTCAGTCCAGACAGGTTGATCTTAATGACGTCAATGTGGACTGGGTCTAGAACCTCCGTGCCTATTTCTGGGATACCGGCAGTAAACGCTGCCAAAGCATTCTGTGCCGACTTCTTAATGCAGCTTGAATCGCTTAAGGGGCATTTTTGTATGGGTGGTACTGAAAAAGAACATTAATTAGGTTTTTGAAATTCTGCAATGCTAAAACTTTGTGGAAGTACACACGAGAAGATAAACAGTCGAAAACTTATGGCAAAGAATGGTAAAAGATAGAGTCAGCTGGAACAGTTGGGGAAGACTTTCACCACAAGAGGCGGCAATATATTTTAATATTCATTTACTAATATCCTTTTTGTTCTGTTATCGCACCTACTGTTTTTTGTCTCTGCTTCACCCTAAGGTAGACTGGTAAAAATGCCTAAGGCATTAAGTCCGCCTTTGTACAGTTTTTTACTTGTGCATAAAGTTTAAAAAAATAAATATAAATACATAACTACACAACACATAATAATAAAAAAAAAACAAAGTGTAAGGGATTACAATTAAACTAAATAAATGAATAAGCGCGAGGGTTGATAAATATTTTTTAGATAACTTTAACATAAAGTTGTCAGATTTGACCTATGGTTTTTTGTACGAAGATGTTTTGCAAAACCTGGGATTTGACTCTTCTTGGAACGTAATTAATTACTTTTCGTTTCTTATTATTTCAAATACTGTGCACAGTATTTGGTCAAAGTAGCGGTACATATTATAGTCTGTGCATGCGTTGCAATGCAATTTTCTACCTCTTCTACCTACCCTATCTTTCAAGTTGGATCAATCTGCACACGGTGTGCTAATTTAGTTTAAAATCGGTTACGTAGTTTAGGAGTCCAACGCGGACTAACAACGTGACACGTGATTAATATATATTAAGATAGTACCTACGTAGTGATGAATGATTTGTTTTTTTTTTATAATACCTTGCCCCATACTAGGAAGTTCTCGTATTTAAAGTATGTTGATAATCTCAACGGTAAACAGTATTTTGGTAAGTTCAATGATCCATGATTAATAATGATGAGTCAATTGTTGTTAGAATTAGCTTTGGATAACAAAGGCCTATAAAAATATATGAACACTAAAACGTATTGTGTTGTATTCCATGCTTGGATGCTAAGTAGGGGACTATGTCTAAAGTACTATATGATTTATGAATCAAATTTCTGTTATAGCAATATAATGTCTATCAAAGTTAGAAATGATTACTGGAGCAATTTGCAGTACTTCTTCCCAACTAGAATCAGCAGTGTAAACGAAACGTAAATACATCGTTACTTAATTGAAAATACAATTATCTTATGGCATTTTAGTTTTGTGACAAGCACAATCAATGTCATTGGATATTAATCAACATCCACCTTTTCCTTACGATGTTGGGGTCGCCTGCCAGTCTAACCACGAATACCAATATTTTACAAGGAGCGACTGCCTATCTGACATCCACAAGCCAGTTCGTTCTAGGTAATACTGGTTGTCAGATTTCGGGACACTGACTATTTAAAATAAATAAATAAATATCTTTTGGGACAACTCACACACGGCTATCTGATCCCAAGCTTTGAGCTTATTTTTTAGAAATACATTCGTATATAATTTATAAATACATACATATTATAGATAAATATATTATTACTAGCGGTTTCACCCGCTGCTCATTTAGGGGTCTGAAAAATAGATGTTGGCCGATTCTCAGACCTACTCGATATGTACACAAAATTTCGTTTAAATAGGTCCAGCCGTTTCGGAGGAGTATGGGAACGAAAACTGTGACACGAGAATTTTATATATTAGATGACATTAGTAGAATTGAATCAATAAATTCTAAATTTATACTAGCTGGCGCTTGCGGCTTTGACAGCGTGTTATCGAAAAAAAAGTATCCTATGTGTTATTCCAGACTGTAGTTTACCTCTGAGCCAAATTTCATCAAGATTCGTTAAGCTGTTTTGACGTGAAAGACTAACAAACATCCATATATCCTCATAAACATTTGCATTTATAAATATTAAGTAGGAAGTAGGATTACGAGTGAAACGATTACTTTTAAATCAAAAAGCCGGCCAAGTACGAGTTAGACTTGCGCAGTGAGGGTCCCTACAAACTTGCAACAAAAATGATCATATCTTTGGACTGTGTAGACTTGGAGGGGTTTTTTTTTTACAGCTCCAAGGAACCAGACTTCAGTATATCGTTTTCAAGTCAACTCGATACCTCCAAGCGATCTCGAGATAAAAAGTCTTGACAGACAGACAGGAGAACAACAAAGTGATCCTATAAGGGTTCCGCTTTTTACTTTTGAAGTACCCAAAAACGACGCATTTACGTTCCGATCGCACCACATTAACACTCTCGTGCTAGGCCCTCTTGTAACTTCTGACGTTAAAATACTACCGCAGCTTTATCACTACCTAAGTTTCATTAAATAATAAGAATAAAACAGATTTTTATTATAAATGTCCCCAAATATACCTGCTTACCATATAGGTAATTGAGTGGTCTAGGCCGTTTAGGTATACAAACGGGTCATTAACAGAATGTCATTTGCAAACTATGCTACAAATGGCACATTAAACAAGTTTATTTTAGTGTTAAGTCTAAGTACCTATTGCTTAGTTTTTTGCAGATAGGAAATCATTAAATTACTTCTCTCGCTCTGACTTTTAGCGTTAGACTTTTACTGACTAAAATCCACGCATGTTCCTTATTTTGACTTTTATGATCCGGGACCGCAGTATCTCTTTCGAATAACCCGCAACCCCGGCAGCCGGAGGTCCTGGCAAGCCCCTCTGCTTTGCTGACATCGCTTTGAGGCATGCGTGGAACACGGCAGGTATTGCTTAATGATCTAGTTGGTGGTTTCTGCGATGGATACTTGATTCCAGAGCATAAAATCACGCGAGTGTCGTCTACGACAAGAAACTCATTTCACCTAAATTTTTGACACATTTTCGTGTCGTTGGCTATTATAACACTCTTGGTTGCCACATATTTTGACAATGACGTTCAAAATCGTAATTTAATTCAACTTAAAGTCACTTTTTGCACCTCAAGTTACATTGAAATCAAATTATCAAGCTGCGCAACATTGCATTAACATACAATACTTACAAGTACTATTGTGTCATTATTTAATTAAATGCCCTGTTGATTAACTGTTTTTATCTGATTTTTATTGTTTAAGGAAACAAAAGATAAACGCAAAATACATGCCATCATCTTAACATCATTGTTTATTGCAAAACGCGATAAACCTGTCGGGAAATAGCTTTGTATCGTGTTGTTCTTTTTAAAAATCAAGAGCCACTTATCCACATTACGACTTGCATTTTCTGTCTTCTTTTGTTTTGGCACAAGATTATCAGGAACAATTATCTTTTGTATCTATATTTTAACGTATGTACGCACAGCAACCGTTGAAGTTATGCGGGTCTCTCATTCTAGAGGAAATGGTAACACAGCTAGGCCATGTTATCCTGGAAATATAATAACTTGTGGTTTTGCCGTGTCTATTATAACTGAAAATCATGTTCGTGTTTGTTTTATCGCTTCGTTTTTAGAAACGTCAGAACAAAACTAGTTGAGGTTTTTACCATAATTTCGTGAATTCATTCCGTTATGTTGATCGATATAAACCAATCAATCTAAACAAATCAAGTTTATACGGATCTCTCATTGTGTTGGAAATCGGTATAAAACTAGGTCATGTTATACTTAAAATTTATAGCTTGATTTGTCGCCTGTTCACAACAAATATTCACATTTAACTATTTTTTTTTATCAAATATCTTCTCCCGCTGTGGGCGGAGCGGAAGGAAATGTCAGACTTTAACTGACTAAAACCGTGTTCCTTCTTTCAGCTTTTATGTACCGGGGCCACGGTATCTCTTTAGCAACCTGCAACCCCAGTTGGCAGTGGCCCTGGCTGCACCACCGCTTTACTGAAATCTCTTTGTGGCAAGCGTGGAACACACGGCATCCATAAAATCTAAGTTAAATAACTTAACTTAGATTTTAAAGATAAATCGTATTTATATTAGTAGTACAAACCATCGTCACCGTTGGTATGCGTAGCTATTTGTTAGGTTTAAATAAACAGGTATTTAAATATCGTCTGTTTAAAACCTGAATAATTATAAAACTCATTAGCGCATTATTATTTGATTCATCGTTTGATCTTGACATCTACTACTACTTGTAATCATTTAATCTATACAAATTAATATAACTGCAGTGTCTCTTCGTCATTACAAAATAACAGCTCTTACTGAACGTTTATGAAAGTATATATACGGTACTTATAATAAAGTAATGTCATAAGAAAAAACTTAAATTATTTCAATTGGAAAAGAATTAAGATTCCGTGCACAAAAATAAAACCAATGCAATTATTACCAAAAACCTATACAAATTAATTTCATGTGTACGAAGGTCGCTAGCAACTGTATACAACAAACAATATTCACTTATATGACATAGAGGTTGGTGCATTTTTTGTGTATAGCATTTTATAACAATGACATCATTTTTTCTGGCGCTGTAGGTATACTCAGCCATACATCCAAAACTCATATACATTATCCTTACTAATATTATAAAAGTAGTAATTAGTTGTTCAGCTACTTTTGACAGTTTCGATTGTTCAGCGAATTTTGAGCTTTTAAGATGTTAACTCAATTCTGGCACTAGTCTTGTTCAGCAATTTATGTAACACTAGCTTTAGCCTGCGGCTTTTCTCGCGTTAAATTCAGGCTAACACAATTCCCCTTTCCTGATTTGTAGATACCGGCTACCTGTACTTTTTGTCCTTGCGTTTTATTTATTGTAATAAGTAAGTTTTCCCTTTTCTTCCCTCTATCTCCCTCATTTCTCACTTTTTATAAAAAAAAATTGCCTATATCCGTCTCCAGGGTCCCAACTATCTCTGTACCACAATTCATCAAAATCGGTTTAGCCATTTAGGCGTGAAGGCGTAACAAACAAACTTACTATCGTTTTTATAATATTAGAAAGAATTAATAATAATTACAAATGTTTAACGTATTTTTTTCTTAATACTTACGGCAAATATGTGACTAGTTACAATTTATTGCGGTAAAAATTGTTTTTATGTGGTATGTAATACACAACTCCATAAAAATAAATTTACTTCCGGAACTCGATTATTTTTATTTAATTCATCGATTTTGTGCCAGCGACTTCCGGAAGTAGATTTTTTTCCGTGTGTATTTTAGTGTGTCCTTGGAAATCGGTTTATTTTAAGATATTTATTTTAAGCCTTTTTAAATGTGGTGTGATGGTATCTCATACAAATTCTTATCGAGTATTAATTTTGCATTGCTTCCAAGAGATATCGTCCATGAACATAAGATAAAAATATAAATAAAATAATGCGGTACCCCTTCTTAAGTATGGTCTTACGATTATAAAAAGAAGTTTCAAAAAACAGCCCAAAATCGACGGAAAGATCGCTCAACATACAAAAAAAAGACGAATTAAGTACCTCCTCCATTTTTTGTAGTTGCTTATTCAGATCTTGTACTTGATTTTACTAGCTCAGATTTATAATGACAACTGCGTAAAATATCAAAGCTGTAAAAATACCTTAGCGATGCGGAAATGCACTTATTATTCTCAATTATTTTTTTTTCAATCCTAGTTGTTATTGTTATAACTTTATCTCCGTCTTCAACCCCAGTACGTACCTACTATTTATTTCATCCATCAGCATTAGTTTTAAATGGAAAATCAAAACATGATTTTTCACCCCAAAAACAAGCCGTTTCCCAACAAATAGAATGTACAGTGGTAGCTTTATTTATAAATGCATATCTGACAGCTTCGTGAAGGATTCATTTACACCTGTTTAAGCCATACAATAAAATATCCTTGTTCAGTTAAGTTTACTTCCCTGTTTAAAATACGTTAAAATTCGGCCATGGTAATTTAGTCTATGACAAACAATAATATTATAAAAATAAACTATTAAAAATCATTATAGTAAGCAATAAGTTTGCACTATGTTATGTCTGTACAGTCTTTTCTCAAATAATTTACCTCGCAAAATAGCATCCCAACAACGCCTTTAACGAGACAAAAATAAAGACTATAACGATGTGGACAGATCTCACTGACAGATCAGTGATTGACAGTAATGAAAACTCGATCTGCCTGCCTTTTCCAACCATTTTAGGTCAGCTTTCTGTCTATCCGGATGCAACTGAATACCAGTATTTTATATAAAACGACCACCTATCTGACGCCGTTTTCGTGAATGAGGATCAAACATACATCCATACTCACAAACTTTCGCATTAATAATATTACTAGCTTTCGCCCGCGGCTTCGCCCGCGTTAAATTTGGGGTAATACAGTTCCCCTTGCGCCTTATTGATTTGTAATAGCAACGCTAAATTTTCCCTTTTCTTCCCTCTTTCTCCTGCACATCCCACTTTTTTAAAATAAAAATTAGCCTATGTCCGGCTCCTGGTTCCCAACTATATCTATACCAAAATTTATCAAAATCGGTTTAGCCATTAAAGCGTGAAGAGGTAACAAACAAACAAACTAACTTTCGCTCTTATAATATTATATAATCCTTACTAATATTATAAAAGCGAAAGTGAGTTTGTTTGTTTGTTTGTTTGTTTGTTACCTCTTCACGCTTTAATGGCGGAACCGATTTGGATGAATTTTGGTACAGAGATAGTTGGGAACCAGGAGACGGACATAGGCTAATATTTTTTTGAAAAAAGTGGGATGTGAGGGAGAAAGAGGGAAGAGAAGGTAAAACTTAGCGTTGCTATTACAAATCAATAAGGCGCACGGGGAACTGTGTTACCCTAAATTTAACGCGGACGAAGCCGCGGGCGAAAGCTAGTATAATATATAATAATAAATAATATTATTAGTAGGATAGGATATTTAGAACATAATATATTTTATTCAAAGATCACAAAATTGGCACAATAAATAAAATTGAAAATCCAAAATAAAGAAATAATCTAGGGTCAGCAAATATCGATGCCTGCACTAGGTTAAATTAAACCTCTATCACAGGCGGCACTTTCTAATAATTTATTAGTGTTTGGACAACAGATTTCTTAACAATATTTAACATAAATGGCTGGTCTTCCATCCACAGATCAACTCAGGCAAGAAGATAGCCCCGAGCCGCTTTTATTATTTAGTCACGTGCCCCAGTGATTTTCATCACAGTGATGAAATCGAATTTGGAAAATATTTTTGTAAGGACTGTAGTGACCATTATTCACACCTTTATCATCTCCATGCGACAAGGTAAATAAGTCATTGAAGTAGCATCCTTATATTACTTGTCGGCCGTGAGCATAAATATTAAAACAAACAGAAATACGCAAATGTACGTGATTAGACCACAAATTGAATTATAAAAAGATCTACGTTCTAGTGTTCGTAGTTATCTATCTAATTTAGCGCATGCCTTATCTTGATTTTTTGCATTATAATGACGAATTAGATGGCGGAATTTCACGTTTTTATTCTTGGGAATGTTTCGAAATTTAATTCTCATGCATACCTGTCTAGATCCCAGGTCATGTGATATAATATCCTGTTAAATTTATTTATGTTATATATTTATTCCCTGTTATATATTTTTTGCGGTGGGAAAACATCAAATAACAGCTCCCGCTCTGGGCAGAGCGGAGCGGAGTGTCGGACTTGTACTGACTAAAACCCACCTATGTTCCTTCTATTGCTAGGTCGCTTTACGTTCCGGTGCCGGGGTATCTCTTTCGAACAACCCGCAACTAAAAACTAATGTAAAAAGTTCTTGTGACAGACGGACTGACACGCAGCGGAGCCTTCCTTATAGAGTCCTGATGGCAACTTTATGTTACGAAACCCTAAAACTGAACATAATTTAATTTTGTAATTCTTCGGTAGATTTTGTAAGTAGGACACAATTGGCGCCACGGCTATTGCAATGGCTGAGCGTTCAACTGCTGCACTGTGTGTCGCATCTTCGATCCCCACGCGAAACAAATATTTGTATGACCTACAGATAGTTGTTCCGGGTCTGGCCGTTTGTGTACGTGACTTTAAATGTTTATAAACTCACCCAAATTCCTAGTGTAGGACAAGATTTTTTTATTAAAAGAAAAATGTTTTATACTAAGTCATCGTTTATATTAACAGAGACGAAATTAATTCCAAAACAATAAAGACCTTTCTTCGTCTTTAATTACTTCTAAGTTCTGTTTTGTAAATAAGATCAAGTAAGTATCAACTTAATTAGAGAAGTACGTAAACAACTTACTGGTATGGATCAAGATTATACCTGCCTTGTACAGTTAACGTCAAAAGTTAAATAGGGTATAAAGTTAGGTTATCTTTAACATTAACTGTCAAAGTTTGACCTCATATTGACGTAAGTAGATATTATCTCTACACTAGTATCAAGTGTTTTTTTGGTCTTTAGATGGGACATGAATTGTGGAGGAAAAGATAATATATCAACATTGCTGGGGTTGTGGGTTGTTCGTAACAGATACCGTGGCCCCGGAACGTAAAGGGCAATAGAAGGAACATGGGTGGGTTTTAGTCAGTACAAGTCTGACACTTCCCCCGCTCCGCCCAGAGTGGGGGAAGTTATTTGATGATTTCCCATCCGCAAAAAAAAACATAACAATAAATAGATATATAACATAAATAAATATTATAACAGTACATATTTGTTTGACTATATCAAAAGGTGTTTATTGTAAACAAAGAACAATTAAATTGATCATGATCTAATGTTGTATGTACGATGAACAGATAATAAAAACTAACTGTTGTCCCCGCGGCTTCGCCCGCGACGTCGTGGAAATGTAAACATAGTACTGGGATTAAAAGTAGCCTATGTGTTAAATCAAGTAATACACTAGTTGTGTGAAATAAATGATTTGATTTGATTTGATTTCTCATCCTCACGAAATTTCGCCTTATTTACTAGCTGTCCAGCGCGGTTTCACCCGCGTCTTTGGTTACTGCCTCGCTCCTGTCGGTAGTAGCGTGGTGTTATATAGTACTCAGTAGATAATAATATAGCTATCTAATAGTGAATGAATTTCAATTTGATTTCAAATCGGTTGTGTAGTTTTTGAGTTAAATCTAAGCAAACAAACAAACAATTTCCTCTTTATAACATTAACTTAAGATGTAGGATAACTTGGAATGTTTCACATGTAGTTAGTATTTATTTCTTACCAGCAAAAATACTAAACATAGGTAAGTAATGTAGATAAATTTATTTTTTCGATAATATTAATTGACCTTATATTAATATTGGCAGGAAATAAAATTTATTTTTAAAAATATATGCGGATAAGTTCAAGTACGTTGGTTACGGTAACCTTTATGCTTTTATTTTAGTTTTAAAATTTAGTAACAATTGCACAAAACTACAACTGCTAAATGCTCCAAGCCACTATGGCTTGGAGCATTTTAAAAAGGTTAACTGAGTTTCAATATTTTAATGTAACAAATAATTGGCTAAATACAGTTATGATTTGGGTGTGATTTATCTATAATATGTATGTATTTATAAATTATATAAGTATGTATATCAGTTGTCTGGTTACCATAACACAAGCTCTGCTTAGCTTGGGATCAGATAGCCGTGTGTGAGTTGTCCCAAGATATTTATTATATTTATTTAGTAAACAGTTTTTAAAAATACCTTTGTTTTGTTACTGGACTTAGTCCTCCAATTTAAAGATATTAAGTTAATATTATTTTTCATTATCTACGTAACAAATTACGGACAAAATATTTTAATACAAATTCTCCATCACCTTCTATACCTACTATGTTCTACGTCACTTCATCTATTCCAACTGCTAATCACTTGGCTTAGGCCCGTGTTATCAGCATTTCCTGGCTAGCCGATTATATACAATATGTAGGTATGCAAAGTTAAAAATATTTAAAAATAAATACTTACATGCTGCAAACAAAACTGTTAATTGAGTTAACAAAAAAAATGTATTAAAAACAGCACTCATCGCGATTAACTTATTTCGCAGCACAGTCCGTTCGAAAGCTCGGTCACGATACAAATCGCTTGAAATGTTGCCTTCTGTTATATATAAACTTTGAGCTATCAGCTGTCAAGGTCAATATAATTAATCTCATCATTTGATTACCGAAGGATTAAGTTTTTTGCTATGAATGATTGCGTTTGATCATTATAAGAGTTATACCCTCATAAACGAAAAATATTTTATTAATCGGATACAAATACTAAGGTATATTTAGTCTAGTTTCTTAGAAAATAGATACCAAAAAAATACTGTCCATGTCCAAGTCGGACTCGCGCACCGTTTAAATTTGCGACATAAACGGCCATATTTCTTGACTGCGTGAGTTAAGAGGGTTCATTTTTTTACTGCTTTAATTAACCACAGACTTGAGAATACGGTTTTTACTTCAACTTGATACCTTCATACGTTGGGTAACGTATGAAGGTACCAAGTAGATAGAGGGTCTTGACAGACAGACCGGATAACAAAGTGATTCTACAAGGTTTCCGTATTTTCCTTTTGAGGTTCAAAACCCTAAAAATAGTTACAAATCAACTGAAAGTGTCGGGCCACATAAGTCGTGAGGCATTTGCTAAGAAAGATTTTGAAAAATTAGGGTGGTTAAAAGTTTTTATGAAAATATTTCGTAAAATGACTGCCATTGTTGCAGTATACCTATGCCTATGAGAGAGCAAATTTGAAAAAACGTTTGCTGTGTCAGCCATCATTAGAATCGTTATGAATAAATAAAAGATACCCACCTAAAAATAACATCCATTATCGTCATTTCTATAGTTTAGCAATCAACTAGTCTATGGTGTTACAAGCTTTTTTCAAATCCGCAAAAAGCCGTCACAACAAAAATATGCAAAAAAGATATAGTGCGAATTATCCTATAAAAAGAACTGAAAAAAACTTTAATTGCGAAGTGATTTATAAAAATATGTTAAGTAACAAATATGAGAATTTTAAATCTTGTAGAGTCTGAGGAAGGCAGTGAAACATTGGAACTAATGTTCAGTTGTTAGGAATCAACACCTCAAAAGAAAAAAACAGAATCCTTAAATAGAATCATGTATGTCTGACTTCTCCTTTTATCTTTATCCTTTATTATTTATTATTTTTTTCTCAAGAACGCGTGGAGGTGTGGAGTTGAAATTAAAACCATAATATGCTCAAATCTGTACTACTATTTTTTTTGCGGGTAGGAAATCAGGAAATACAATTATTTGATGATTTCCCATCCGCATCCGCGTGGAAATCATCAAATAATTGACCCCGTTCTGGGCGGAGCGGGGTGGAGTGTCAGACTTGGACTGACTAAAACCCACCCATGTTCTTTCTATTAACTTTTATGTTCCGGGGCCGCGGTATCTCTTTGGAACAACCCGCAACCCCGGCAGAATCTGTGGTCCCTTGGAGCTGTGCAAAAAAACTTGACTGAACTTGTGGCAAGGGACTCCCGGATGAAACGAAGTTATTATTTATTACGTACCAAAAACCTGTTCAATGCGAAATAGAAAGACGAAACGAAAATAACTGACTTACTTTCTATGAGAGAAAGTGAGAGAGAGAGAGATACAGAGAAATACGCAGCAAAAAGTGTCGTTACAACTTTTGGTCTTAATTTTTTCCGTCTAGCCCCCAATAACTACCCTCTAACAGTCAAAAGAAATGGCCGTTTATGTCGCAAGTTTTTACAAAACCCTTGGTGCGAGAGTCCGAATTGCACTTGGCGAGTTTTTCTCTCCTAGTTCTCTTTCTGGGAAATGGATTTGATCGAGATTTAATGAGAGTATTTTTAAGAATAGACGTGAGTACTTGTTAATTTAATGGTCTCAGATTGCATATTTTTAACACTCAACAGCAAAACTAACTTTGTTTTTTATAAAGAATATTCCTCCTCTTACCTTAGAAATTATAGGGAAGTGGACACCATTATGCTCTTGAGATTGCCCCGGTTCTGTAGTGCGTCAGAGATGTTTGCACAGAACCGTACTGACGGCTTTCACGCAGTCGTACGGAAGAAGATAGCGTCTGTGGCAGCTAGATCCCGGGCCAGTAACAACAGCATTCTAAAAACAGTAACTGAGAGTCTGTTCTCCCCTTTTTTGAGGCACTTTGTGGAGAGGATGACTGCTTGATTCACTGGCTTTCATCTTCTGTACAAAGTGACTCATACTCCAATTGTTTTATTTATGTATGTACTAACACTAGATATAAGGCGTGCTACTAACACTATGGATCTCTGGTATCCGAAAATAAATAAATTATTATTATTATTATTATACGGCGTTAGAAGCAAATAGGACACGAACCACTGACTTAAGTAAAAAAGTGTTCAAGGAAAATAAATGTGACACACGAATAGACGTACAGAACAATGCTAAAAATCCTTCAGTAAAGTTGAGAACTTTAATGGTTTGAATCACCTTCTTTGAGGAGGTGATTTCTTCTTGATTTAAACTTTATTTCCGGAAGTCGGTGGCAAATAAAGTCAACAAAACCAACAAAAGCCACCGACTTCCGGAAATAAAGTTATTTTCCAGTTTTTAGTTTTTTTTTAGAAGTCGGTTTTATTTTTTTACTAAATACTTTTAGCATTACTGCTTCGCAGAAGGAGGTGACCGCTTCTCATTCCGGACCATAGCCTGAACCAGGGCCGGACGCGAGAGATCGCCGCCGCCGATCGCCTCCACGAGGGCACGGCGGTGCTCCGCCCAAGCTGAGCAGATAGTCACTGTGTGCTCCACCGTGTCCTCCGGGCGATCGTCACAATGGTGACACCCGGGCGTTTCCTTCCGCCTGATGATGTGCAGGAACCTCCCGAATCTTCCGTGTCCGGTGAGGACCTGCGTCAGGCGGTAGGTGAGGACGCCATGGCGCCTCTCCAACCACTCCTCAAAGATGGGACTTAACGCCACTATTGTGGCGTGCCCTGCACGGGGTTGCGACAGTCGCTCTCTCCATGCCACCATGAGATCGCACCGGAGGTCTGCCCGCCGAGCGGCAACTTGCCGCGGCAGCGGGTTTTCCCCCTGGTGTAGTGCCTCCGCGTGCCACTCAAACAGGCGCGCAAGGACTATCGCCTCCAGATCCCACGGTGGCAGTCCGGCAAGGAGGCTTGCTGCCTCGCCGGAGATCGTGCGGTAGCCCCGGATAAGCCCTATGGCCACCACCTATTGGGGCGCGTTCAGGTAGTGGACGGCGCGCCGCCCTAAAGAACGCGCCTATACCGGGGCCCCGTAAAGGGCCATGGACCGCACGACTCCGGCATAGAGCCTACGGCAGGAGGCGTTTGGCCCCTTCAGATTGCGCAGGAGCCGCTTGAAAGCAGCCCCCGTCCGCTCGAACTTGGGAGTTCGACGAAGTTCCACCGGCTGTCGAGGACGATTCCCAAGTACTTCATCGTCGACCCGACGCCGATGCGAACCCCTCCTACCGTCAACTGGGATTCCGACGGTGCCGTGTTTCCGCGGCCATGAAAAACCATGGCCTCGGATTTGTGCAAGACCACCTCGAGACCCAGTAGCCGGATCCTCTTCGCGACTATGGCAACCCCGCGTGTCATATTGTCGGCCGCCGCCTGGTGCGACCCCACCTGAGCCAGGACGAGCGTGTCGTCAGCGTAGCAAACTACACTGACGCCGCTGGGGAGGTCGGTAGAAAACACCCTTAGGGTGTTACAGAATACCACGAAGAACTACGAAACTAGGGTACAGTCGGGATAGATGCCTCTGGAACCTCCGCCTTCCTGGATTGTAATTACATGGTTCATCGTTTGAATCGCTTGCTATTTTATTTTTCTACCGATAATATTTTTCAACTAATACTAAATGGACCGTGTCTTTTGACTCTGTGCAATTGCATGGAAACGCAAGGTACGATCAAAGTTTTGTGGCGATATACGCCTTTCTTTTCAGTGGGTCGCAAATTCTAAACAAAATTTATATTGTCTAATTTATCCCAAAAAGTAGAGGTCCGCAAAAATTGCTACTGCTCTAGGAATATCAAAGAAAGAAGAATAAAATAATTATAAATATGTAGATGTAGAACCTAGAACAAAAGAACTTAAAGTATTTGCCTTTGTCTTACAAATAAAAAACTTTGATAACTGATTTGGGAGATTAACAATTATTTCTAAAAGTATCACACTTTTAGAAAAAGTTGTTGATCTCCCACTACTGTCTATACCGACTTTACCCTACCATACTTTTAAAATTTGCGAAATAATTGTTGGTATGAATAACACATCTGGGTATAGAAAAATGGAAACATAACTTGTAGTGTGGAGCAGCGTTTTAAAAAGAAAAAAAACTACAACTGAAAAACTGAATGAAGTCGTTCATATTGCTTTATCTAGATTTCAAATAAAATACATGCTAAGTAAGAAGGTACAATAATTAAATTCGTGTTGCTAACATTTCATGGCCAAATATGATACGAAAAACCACAAGCAAAAACATCAGAGATACGTGCTTTTAAATCTATGTCATGACTTGACATAATAATATATTACATTAATAACATAAAAAGGGGCCATGTAATTACTATTGACATTGGGTAGGTGCTAGTCATTACTAGCTTTTGCCCACGGCTTCGCTTGCGGAATTATTTCACGGAAATGTTTTAAATACGACGTGTTGATTTGCAACCTCATCAAAATTCGGAAAGCAGTCGTAAAATCATAAACAATTAAATAAAAAATACGGTACCTGCTCACTAATAATATACTTTTTAACTGTGTTTTGACAATGTTTTGAAAACAACAGAATCACCGCTCTATACCGTCGAGTGTCCGCGACTTCGTACGCAATAGGTTCGCGATTTGCTTAAAATAACTTTTTTGTAAAACATAAAATCTACTTCCAAAAAAAATTGTTTTGTTATCTCAGCATTTTTAGTTATGGTATAATGTTAAATCACCAAATTACTAAAATATTAGCAAATCATCCATATAGACGTAGAGGAAAAACATGTATTATAGACGATAACTCAATAAAATTAATATAGGACCACTGGGGAAGTATAGGTACTATCAAACAAAAAAGCAAATCGGTCCAGGCATCTTTGAGTAATCGGTAAACATACAAAAGAAAAACAAAAAAAAGATTCCGACGAATTGTGAATTTCCTCCTTTTTTAAGTCGCGCTAATCGGTTAAAAATAGGCACACTAAATCATAAGGTTCTTAATACCATTTTAACTTGCATTACGTTACTTGATACACTATTATCTGCCTTACCTTACAACCGTTCTATTCATTAAAAAAAAAATTGTTGTTGTAGTAAACTACTAAAACTACAACAGCTGGCAAATAGTCGAGGTATTCCTCTTTATGTCTATATTAGACATAGAAAAAAAGAGACGTTATACCAATTTCATGCATGCCTGTGATTTGCTAAATTATTTTTATGATACATAATAGGAATGGGTTTGTGTAATTATGTAGTGAGTGTGCTTATTGTTCAGTAAATAAATAATACATCATTGCTCAACCCCGCTCCGCTCCGGGGGGGTGTGTCAGACTTATACTGACTAAAATCCACCATATTCCTTCTATTGCCTTTTACGTTCCGGGGCTACTGTATCTTTTTCAAATAACCCGCAACCCGGCAGGTGGTGGCTCTGGCAGACCCCTCTGCTTTGCCGACATCTCTTTGAGGCGCGCGTGGGACACTAACGCGTCGTCGAAGTAATCTTTTCAAGACAACCTTTAAATGGATTTAAGGGAGGAGGAGAGACAGTACTGTAGGTAGGCTGATGTGTTCCATTATACAAAACGAATGGTTTCAATTTAAAAATCAAATTAATACTATATTATAGCGAATAAATATTTCATAAATATAACGTATGAGTATAAAGATAACAATTCTCAAATGATACCTATGCACATGCAAACATTTTATCTTTGACCGTGTAATCAAGAGTCTGGTCGATCAAAACCAAGTGTTTCCTGTACATGATGAATCAAGGAAGTTTCGTTTAAGCTTTAGACTAACTTGAGTGGTTTTAATAGCGATGCTTTTGTTGCGACTCGAGGTCGTAGGTTCGTAATAACGGAGTTGTCATCAGCTCATAATGGTTCACAGCTGTTATTTCTCTTTGAACACTTCGTCTTGACATTGTTATACCTTGCGCGAAATTGCCTTGTTTCGGAAAGTGTTAAAATATTGATGCATGCGACTGTACACCCAAATTTCGCTGGTTATGTTTATTCCCATGTAATATAAGGCTGTTGCCATTAACCGGATACAAATCCAGTCTCCGTAGCTGTTACTGAAACATGCTAGATAGAAAAACACTGCCACCCGCGGGAATCGAACCTAGGATTTGATGCTCAGCAGTCTCGGTCGCAACCCCAACCAAAAGAGGCAGCCAAAGTTTTGTTTTTTTTTATTCTGAAATAAAACGTTCAACCTTTTTAATCCATTTCTTTTTTCAAATAGCAGACGACCACTTTTAAACTGTATTCGCTTTAGCATGGTGCGGGTGACATTAGATGAACCGTTCTTTTTCAAGCTTGAACGTTGTCAAGATTTATAATCAAATCTAAATCTATTTACAAAAAATATCGTAGCATATCACTGTGGTAAATTTAATAAATTTTACGTTACAAAATGTCGTCTAAAGAAAATTAATAATAATATGTTATGTGTGTCACATTGAACCATACTAACGTTTAGTAATGTATTGTTATTTGTTTTTTTATTTGTCATCTATAGTCGTGCTGGCCCAGCAAAACGTAGACGTAAATTATGCAATAAAGTCTCCTTTTTTCTATAAATAAATATCGCCTATCCATCACAATACATCACTAAAAATGTCTTGTCACCTAGTGTCATCGGGACGAAGCTAGAGCGAAAACAGGGCATGTATTCGTTGCCGAAATACCTGTTTATATTAATTTAAAGGTCATGGTTCTTGTACTGAGTAATACTAATGTTTTCAGTGTCTAATGTACTATGTGTGCATATATGTATTTATGTGTGTTTATCTTTTAGTATATTGATTGGTATAATTTGCACTTTAACATTGTTTTGTTACTTAGTCAGTGTTGCGAAGTTTAGGTAAGATTAGGTGGTTTTGCAGTTTTTTTTTAAGAAAAATGTTGCTCCACACTAGGAATTTCTCCTGTACCGTGGGTGCGTTTACAAACATTTACATTCATTTACACAAACAGACCACCAACAACTCCAAAAACACCAGACCCGGAACAACTACCTTCAGACCATACAAATATTTGTTAATTGCTAGAGAATATCTACTTATCTATCTTTTTACTTTTTAGTCACAAATAAACGATTGTTATTTTTTATTTGAAAAGTATCGATTTAACCGAACCGACTTAAAAAAAGATTCATGGGCTGGTTTAGACGTTTTAGTCTTTTTCTAATTTACTGACTAATCAGTAAATCAAAAAAAGTCTGATATTTACCTCTCCCTGCTGCACCCGACCGACGGAAGTTATTTGATGATTTCGTATCCGCCAAAAAAAGGTGGCAAAAATATTATTAAAATTCGCCGCCTTGATTTCTTTACTAAAAGTCTAGACACTAAACAATAATTTATTTTAGTTTTTATTATTATTTTAAAATTTTGTAAGCTTCTTAATTGAATTCATCATATTAATACAAAAAAATATATAACGATAAAAATGATACAACGTCTCAGATGTATCTTCTGTGTTTGTTTAAGTGATACTTTAAGCAAACACGTCTGGAGTATTTTTCTAGCAAACAAAATTGAGATTTACGGCCAAACTCGACTAGATTTTATATGTTTTTTGTATTATCACCTCTATAAATTATAATTTGCGCTGTCTAAGTAAAGAATGAGGTTAAAAAAGGCAGGCATACCCATTACGTATTAAAATTATGGATCCAGACTGTAATGATGCATGGAAGTGGTATCAACGTATCATAATCAGATAGGTAAGTACCTAAATCTACTTTATACATAAAATTCTCATGTTTCTTACCAAACTGTTCCGAAACGGCTAGTCCGATTTGAATTAAATTTTGTGTGCGTATCGGGTAGGTCTGAGAATCGGCAAACATCTATTTTTCAAACCCCTAAGAAAGGGGAATGGCAGCAGAAGAAACCGCTGTTCACAACAAGTAGATATGTAGTTATAAAAGAAAATCACCATCTCACTCATCACGAAATCTCAGAAACGTTAGGTGCGTAGGTGCTCCTGCTCACCTCAGACGGGAATCAGCAAAATCCAACCCCTATGGTTGTGAAACGAAAAGAAGTTTAAATAGGAGATCGCGTTTCCTTGACTGGACACCGACACTGACACACAAAATTGGTTGCCTCTTTAACACTACATTACTTATATGTTTATTTACATAAAACGCACACAAGCGGACGTATTGCCAATGGCATTCTCTACCAGTCAGCCTTTAAGCGATGTGGATAGAGACGAACTGATAGGTGCAAAACAAAAGACGTAATTTTCATTAATTATTTTCCATTTTTGGAACGAAGTTCGTTATCGCGCGTCGCGAAAGGGGTCTAAACGGTTGGAACGAAGTTCCTTATCGCGCGTTGCGAAAGGGGGCTAGACGAAAAAAAATTAAGACCAAAGGTTGTAACGACACTTTTTGCTATAGTTGTAAGCCGTGCGACATGCGCGTGTTTCTCTGACTGTCTCTCTCTCTCTTCTACTTAGAAAGCAAGCCAGTTATTTTTGTTTCGTCTTTCTATTTTGCATTGAACAGCGTAGTGTCGCGACGATTATTTTTGTTGAGTATATACAGGTTTTTTGTACATAATAAATAATAACTTCGTTCCATCCGGGTGTCTCTTGACACATCTCAAGTTTCTTTTTATCATTCTGCCCGCATGCAAATTGTTCATTGTTAACTAAAAAGAAAACTGGCCAAGTGCGATTAAGATTCACGCACTGAGAGTTACGTACAACCTTGTGAAATAAACGGCCGAATACATAATTTTGAGCGTTGATTTTTTCTCCAAAGGTCTACAGACCGACAAAGATAAATGGTTCAAAAGTGATCCTATAAAGGTTCCGTTTCTTCTTTTTGAGGTACAGAACCCTAAAAAAATGCAGGTGTTCACTACATTTTGACGTTTTATATATTTGTTTGTTACAAAAGTATAAAACGTCAAAATGTTACAAAAGTATAAAATATGTGGAAATAACAATTTTCTCGCTAATTACTGATAAAAAATCTACATGGTTCAGAATATATATTAAATCCATGATACCGTCGTTTTAACGTCGGTTTCTCTTCCAGCCTAAAATAAATATTTTTCACAAGTCATTATTTAGTAAAACTAATAACAGTCACGTCAATCAAGCTAATAAAAAGCAGACATCCTGTACGACGAGTTTTTTTTTTGAATATTCTTAGTTTTTGTTTCTAAACTTCTAGTAGTTTACCAGATTTATAATGTATATTCCTTTTATACTATACACTATACTACCCACCCGGCTTCGTGCAGATGCCATCTAGATACTAATATTATTCATATAAACCATCCTCTTGAATCAGTCTATTATTATTATTATTGCTAAAAACTACATTAGAATCCATTGAGGAGTTTAATACTTAGTGGTAGCGACTTCATTAATGAATTAATAGAGTAGTATATACCAATATTATAATAAAGAGAAATGACTTGTGGGTTTGTTTGTATCGAATAGGCCCCAAAACTATGTACTTGAATGATTTAAACCATTACCAAGATTACCAAGATTATTTTTTCACTAATATTAAGCTATATTATTAGAAAGTAACAACACTACGACTATACAACATCACGGTACTGCCCACGGGAGCGGGGCAGCAACTAAAATGTTTATGAAACCACGCAACAAAGCTATTAATATTTTATAAAGAAGTAAGGTTTGTGAGTTGGGGTGTTTGGGGTAATCTGCGGTACTACTGATCAGATTTTGAGAATTCTTTTACCAGTAGAAAGCTACATTATTCCTACTTATGTTATCACACTGCGAGCTTCGTGACCGTATTAGTTGAGTAAGTTCCTACGGTACCGTGGGTGGAAAAGCTACTTACCTATTATAATATTAGTTACCTAGGTACCTGTTTGGTTTTACTAATAGGCCACATTTGTGCCACATGTTTTTTGTGATTTAAATTATTTTGGAGTTTCGTAGTAGTACTGTTTTTTTTCTGCTAATCTCTTTGAAGTTACTCAAGCTTATGTTATTTTGGGTATCTACTTTTAGTGGCAATAACGGCAGGGCTACTAGTTTTTTTTTTTAAACTTTGACCTTTGATAGGAATTTAAAGATACTGTACTGTATAAATTCTTATTAAAGGTCAAAGTTTGCGAGGGCGTTTACAAAAATTTAAACTCGCAAACATAAACAGTATATTTTTGTCGCTGATTGTACCTACCTAATTAACTATTTTTCTTCGAACTTATTCCGATCGCACGATTTAGTTTGTAAACATGAGGTTAGCTTAACAGTTAAGTAGGGAAACACCTATTCGTTTCTAAAAAATACTCAGAACGTAAACAACACGTATTACAAAATATTGCAAAGGTTATAAGTCCAGTGTGAAAAATCGGCCAAGTGCGTGTCGGACATATAGGTTCCGTAGCACCAAAAAATATAAGTAAAACAATATTATTAAAGCTCGTTCAAATTAAATAAAATTTACGCTCAACCGCAAAACTGAGATTGTTCTTTATAATATTTTACCTCTAGAGCCCCAGCGACACAAAAACGTGCCTGTAAACCAGACGGGCCTCTTAGTCTAGTGGTTAGTGGCCCTGACTGCTGAGCCGGAAGTCGTGGGTTCGATTCCCACCCAGGACAAACTTTGTGTGATGAGCATGATTGTTTGTTCTGTGTCTGGGTGTGACTTATCTATAATATTTATGTATTTATAAAATACTAGCTTTCGCCCGCGGCTTCGCCCGCGTTAAATTTGGGGTAACACAATTCCCCTTGCGCCTTATTGATTTGTAATAGCAACGCTAAGTTTTCCCTTCTCTTCCCTCTTTCTCCCTCACATCCCACTTTTTTCAAATTATTAGCCTATGTCCGTCTCCTGGTTCCCAACTATCTCTGTACCAAAATTCATCCAAATCGGTTCAGCCATTAAAGCGTGAAGAGGTAACAAACAAACAAACAAACTCACTTTCGCTTTTATAATATTATAGTAAGGATAAGTAAGGAGTAAGGATAGTAAGGATAAGGATATTATACACTTCTGTCTAAGTTGACACACTAATACTTGCTTTTTATAACATAAATGCGCATTTGTGTTATAGTCCGTTGTAATAAGGGTTGAGCCTATTGCCATCAACTCGGCACTATTCTAGTTTAGTTAGTTTGTTACGTCTTCACGCCTAAATGGCCAAAACGATTTTGATGAATTTTGTTACAGAGATAGTTGGGACCCTGAAGACAGACATAGGCTAAAAAAAACCGGCCAAGAGCGTGTCGGGCCACGCTCAGTGTAGGGTTCCGTAGTTTCCCGTCCGTCAAAATAAGTGTTCCCAGTTATGAGGCCAACCGAACAATTCGGTAATACCCGATCCAATGTAATAAGTACCTACAGCGCCATCTCTCGGGGAATTGGGTTACTAATTAATACAAAGACGTGCAATTTCGGTGGTAATTTTGGATTGCGAGAACCGATTTCAAATAATTCTTTTTTTGTTTGAAAAAAGATACGTTCAGGATAATAATGTTGTAATCGAGTTTACCAATACATTCATAAAGGAAAAATTTTTGAAAGGCACGAAGCTTTACAACTCGGTCCACAAAACAACTCCGCTTAACTCGTCACATATGGGCCTAGAAGGCACCAGTCCTCTTTATTTTTCGGACCATCTTACAAATAAAACAAAGCGTCTTCACTTTCTTGCGCGAGATTTTGCTACGGCTGAAAGTTATCGGTTTTGTTGGATTGCGAACGGCAGAATTTTTCTCCGCAAAGAAGAAGGAGAAAAATATATATTGGTCAAAAATGAGAACACTCTTTTACAGCTGCGCGGAAAATAACCGAAACTATGTATTATGTTTACTGTATCTAGAAATATTCCTAACTGTAACACATCTAAAGAAACTCGTACTCACCTACAAACAAGAAGTAGAAGTTTTTTGCATAACTTACACTAACACTCAACATCACATAGCACATATCCAAACATCTCATAAAAAGTTTAAAAATATTACATGTTCAATTGTTCTAACCTTGCCTTTTCCAACTACTTTATCCTCTAAATGCTTATTAATTAAAGCGCGAATTAGTATCAGAATCCTATGTCCTGTTAAAATTATTAATGGCTAATCAAATTGATCTTTTTGATGAAATTGATAGCACAGAAATTTTCACTAGCACCAAGCACAATTTGCCTGAACAATGCGTTACAGATCTGGGAATCGGTGAAAATCAAGTTACCATTGTACACCAAAACATTCGTAGCATTCAAAAAAACTTTGACAATTTTACGTTATTTCTAAATAGACTAAATTTCTTGCCTGATATTATAATTCTTTCAGAATGCAGACTTAATAATACAACTCCTAAAGTATTTCTCCAAGGCTATGACTGTCATTACTCCCAAAACTACCTTAATCAAAATGATGGTCTGGCAGTTCTTTACAAAAACGATTTAAACGTCACTATCAACGAACCACCATTTAAAGATGCAAACTGTCTAGTGATTCGTGTAAGAACAGATCTCACAATTTGTGCAATATATAGGTCTCCTTCTTTCTCGAACATTTTCAATTTTTGTAATTCACTAGACAATGTTCTTCAAACTTGCACTACGTCATCCGTTGCAATAATTGGTGACATTAATATTGACATCAAATCTGGGACTGAAGACAAACGTGCAAGCGAATATCTTGATGTCACAAGTCATCACGGCTTCTACCCAGGTCACCAATTCACAACACGTAGATCATGTCATTTTCAAAACTAACAAAGCCGCTAAAACCGTCATCTGTGAGACTGGTTTGACTGATCATGACACAGTGTTAGTTAGTATACCGATGGAGCCGCTAAAACTGCCGTCTTCTACAGGCAAAACTAAATACAGAAGAAAGATTGACTATCCCAGTTTCGTATCGGAAGTTGAGGATGCAGACTGGAGCAAAATATTGCATCACCATGATGTAAGTGAAGCGACAGAGGAACTTACAATAAAATTACAAGAAATCATTCAACGACATACAACAACAGAAATAGTACGTAACTCTAAGTCGATTAGAAGACCGTGGATGACAGCAAATCTGTTGAACTGTGTAAGGAAAAGAGATACTCTCCATACTGAAACCAGGAAAAGAGAAAATATTAATAACCACGCCTTACAACAACACTACAAAACATACAGAAACTATTGTAATAATATTATACAGAACTTAAAAAATGCTTACGAAAAAGGACTACTAGACAACTCTAAAGGCAATTGTAAAAATACCTGGGCGGCGGTGAAATCGATCTGCAATCTAAAGAGTAAGACATCGACCAATATGGCGCTTCTTACTGCCAAACCTGAACCAGTGGTCGCGCTGGATATGGCTAACAAATTTTTCGCTAACATAGGAGAACAACTAGCAAAAAACACAATACTACGACTACAAAAAACGGAAACCGAACTTGCTAATCTAGTCAAAGGGCCTGAGAATATGGATGCATCTCCAATGAACTCCTTCTTTATGAACCCTACTGATGAAATGGAAGTTAAAGCAGTTTTGACAAGCCTAAGCAATGACTCAGCTCCTGGATGGGATGGTATATCAAACCGTGTCCTTAAACTTGCAAAGCATTGTCTAGCTGCTCCTATTGCACATATTTGTAATCTAAGCATGTTTAACGGCATAGTCCCACCTCAAATGAAAGTTGCAAATGTGTGTCCGATTCATAAAGGAGGAGATACGACCGTAGTATCCAACTACAGACCAATATCTCTACTTACGTCACTCTCGAAAATTCTGGAGAAACTGGTGAATAAGAGACTGTTGACATATCTTGAGAAAATGAAAATACTTTCCACAAAACAGTACGGTTTTCGCAACGGCAGGTCCACCGAGGACGCTGTTACTAATTTAGTTGACTTTGTTGTTGGTACACTTGATAAAGGGCAAAAATGTAGCGGCGTCTTCCTGGATCTTGCGAAAGCTTTTGATACCGTGTCTAGATCGATCCTGTTTCAGAAAATGGAATGTATTGGCATTAGGGGTACTGCTCTCGCTTGGTTTATTTCGTATCTGACTGAACGCAAACAAAGGATATGCTTGGGAGATTCCCAGAGTTCTTTTGCCAATGTTGGGTACGGAGTACCTCAGGGTAGTGTCCTGGGACCAACTATATTTCTACTCTATGTCAACGGTCTCTGCTCACTGAACCTGGATAATGGACAGATCTTTGCGTATGCTGATGACACCGCTGTAATTTTTTACGGAAGTACTTGGAAAGAAGTCTACAGAGCCGCAGAGCGTGGAATGATGACCATTTCCAATTGGCTGCAGAATAACTTGTTAACACTAAATGTTTCCAAAACCAAAATAGTAAACTTCTCAATCAACAAGAAATCGTCTGCTCCCACCCAACTCTCACTCAAATTCCACAACTGTAGCTACTACCCAGGATGTACGTGCAACTGTCCCAAATTTGATCAGGTTGACTGCATTAAGTATCTTGGCATTAATATAGATAAACACTTGACTTGGAACAAACATATTGAAGCACTGAACACCCGCGTGAGAAAACTCCTGTACATATTTAAAAAACTAAGTTCAATAGCAGACAACCATACTCTAAAAACAGTCTACTATGCGCTATGCCAGACGATCTTGGGGTACTGTATAGTGGCTTGGGGCTCAGCTGCGAAAAGCACTTTTATCACTGCTGAACGAGCGCAAAGAGCTATCCTCAAAAGAACTTTTAATCGGAGGCTACGTTACCCTACAGACGCACTGTACCGAGACACAGGCATGCTGACGGTTCGTCAGCTGTATATTAGGGCAGTTATTCTCAGGTTCCATACAACTGCACCGACCACCGCGGTAAAAGATAAACGTGTGCGTCGACTACCTAAGTGGGATAAACCGTTTTGCCGTCGGGTTTTTGGTAATAAAGCGTTTTCGTACATGGGGCCGCACTTATATGGCAAATAAATAAATAAATAAATAACAAGACCAAGTACACATGCAAAGAACTTGTAACGGAATGGCTTCAACATTTAAATTATAATGAAACTGAACATGTAATAGCAATATATTAGTTAACTTCAAAACACTCATCTACACATATACTCTCACAATCCACTCATACACACATTTCCACCTATACACACTCAACACTTACTACCCACAACTCACACTTCACCTCCTCACTCACTCCCATAGAAGTAGACCCCTCAGAATTGAGGCATTCTTTGCCGCTAGACACACATCATCATTCACAGTACCCTCATACAATCTCTCTATTTTAATCTTTTTGTTATTTTTTTTTTATATTCTTTCTTAAGTTAATAAATCTCAAGCTTTTTTTGGGAAATAACGCTAGTATATTGTTCCACTTTAGACGAAAGAGACTGAACCCCACGACACAGGGTATCCTAGTGTGGGGTTCAGTGTCATTTAAATTATGTATGTACTTTTTTGTAGAACAATAAATAAAAAAAAAAAAAAAAAAAAAAAAAATATGTAAACAAAGTTACAAAAAAAGCTTGCACATACGATTATACTACAAACTTAGTCCAGAAATTATTTTGTACAACTTTTTGTCTTTTTTGTACAAAAACTGTTGTGTCAATCAAGTTCAAAATAATTTTCATAGAAAGTCCTTATAAAGTTCTACTTTTCAGATTTTTTTCATATTTTCTAAACTTATGGTTCAAAAGTTAGAGGGGGGGGGACACATTGTTTTTTACTTTTGGAGCGATTATTTCCGAAATTATTGACATTATCAAAAAATTATTACAGTAAACCCCTATTCATTTTTAAATACCTTTCCAACAATATATCACACGTTAGGGTTGAAATTAAACTACTACCCTAATAAAACATTTTTTTCAAATTTTTATTTTACCACTTTGTCGGCGTGATTGATATACATATTGGTACCAAATTTCAGCTTTCTAGTGCTAACGGTCACAGAGATTAAGCGAGGACGGACGGACGGACGGACGGACGGACGGACAGACAGACATGGCGAAACTATAAGGGTTCCTAGTAGACTACGAAACCCTAAAAAAGTGAGAATAGAGTAGGGGGAGAAAGAAGGAAGAAAAGGGCAGAGAAGGATATTTTTTTTCGATCATCACAGGTGTTAAAGTTAGCGTTAGCCTAAAGTAACTATGCCACGCGGACAAAGTCGCGGGCGGAAGCTAGTTTGTTATAATTAACTGTAAGTAACCTATCTATATAGTAATTGAATTATCAATGAAGTAATTCGTAAAAATGAAGTATCTTTTTGTACGTGTAACTCCTAACCAAAAAGAAACCTGGCAATAACTAACCTTAGGCCTATATTACTTAAAGTAGGCGACCATACGTTTTTATGTGCCTTGAAAATTCGCAAAACGGACACAACCGTCAACGACGTCTGCCCTCACGCGTCTGCCCGTGTTCGGGTCGCGCACTCAGCGATGAGCCACTTCTTCCCCACCGCACCTACCCCGCTCCCCCCACGCCTCGTTCGCCTGGCACCGCTGCCGGTATTTATCACCGAAACAGTATTTATCGCCGAAATTGCTATGACTCTGCATTTTAAATCTGTGATATCTTCGAAAATATTTATTTAATTTACATGCTGTAAAAAGCCATATTGATCTTTATTAAATGCACAATGTATTTAAGATACTTAATTGGATAAGGATTAATACTGTATTGCTTAAAATCGCTTCGTAAATAAGCCATTATTTCTCGTACAAAGTAAAGGATAAAAATAGTTATTGTGGGTTATTCCTAAGAGATAAACATATACCATCACGGACTTTTTTGTAGACCTTTTTAAGTTGTACAATACTGTAGTACATTGTTTTGATCTATCTTGTAGGATTTAGTCAGCGTTTGCAATGTAAGCGCAAAAAATGTGTTTTTTTACGACCTCACATTAGAAACCTCAAAAATTGTAGCCTATGTGTTATTCTGATGTATAAGCTATAGCCTATGTGTTATTCTGATGTATAAGCTATATTGTGGTAAAGTTTCATTCAAATCCATTCAGTAGTTTTTACGTGAAAGAGTAACAAACATCCATACATCCATACATACATACAAACTTTCGTCTTTATAATAGTAGTAGGATATATGTATGTATATCAGTTGTCTGGTTACCATAACACATGCTCTGCTTAGCTTGGGATCAGATAGCCGTGTGTGAGTTGTCCCAAGATATTTATTTATTTATTATTACCGTCGAGCCCCGCTGGCACAATTTTGTGCCACCAAACCCCGACCGATTTAAAACTGTATTTGTAGTAAAGATAAGTCTTAAAATCGTTTCTGAACGAATGTTCTCGACAGCAGATAATGCAAAAGTTGAAGTTAATACGAAAGTGAAGTTAGTACAAAAATTTCGTGTTCGCGCTCTATGAATTGCGTGCGAATTTTAATATTGCGGGAATCGGATCGGACCCGCCCGGCGGTGCTTGACGGATAGTTGACGTAAATAATGGCGGTCCTTGAAAGGGTAATGAAAAACAAAGCCATATACAGTTTGATGGAAAATCCACATCTTAAAAACTAACTAACTTGTAAAATTGTTACTTGTTAAAGCTTATTTTCGTTCAAAGGTTTTATAAATACTATAAACCTGTTTTGGTTTTTCTGAATTTTCCTCTACTTAATTTAGTCATTAGAGAGGGAAGCGTCATTTTATACGATTTTAGAAGCAAATTTCTCATCAACCATTCACTCCATTCCATTTCATTCACTTGAAAAAAAAATTACTTCGATGTTATTTGTCAAGACCTATGGACCAATGGACATCCCACATAGTTTTGCACGTAGATTACTTTTAACCCTTGATTGCATATACCTATGTTTATTGCATTTCGACGGTCTCTACGTAACTACATAAAGACATGTCGAAATTGGCATTTGTCTCATTGGCTTTAGATTATCTATGTGCACATGCTGACATACGATTTTTATTTTTATTTAATTTACTAGCTTTCGCCCGCGTTAGATTTGGGGTAACACATTTCCCCTTGCGCCTTATTGATTTGTAATAGCAACGCTAAGTTTTCCCTTTTCTTCCCTCTTTCTCCCTCACATCCCAGTTTTTTACAAGAAAATATTAGCCTATGTACGTCTCCTGGTTTCCAACTATCTGTGTACCAAAATTCATCAAAATCGGTTTAGCCGTTAAAGCGTGAAGAGGTAACAACAAACTCACTTTTGCTTTTATAATATTAGTAAGGATTTACCTTGGTTTTAGAAGTAGTATAAGAGAACAAGTCTTATAAGTAAATACAAAATGTCGTAGAAACAGTCATCTCTCAGTTTTTCTAAGAAAACGTGAAAAAATAAAATATTTATGTGTAAATCTATACTAATATTATAAAGCTGAAGAGTTTGTTTGTTTGTTTGAACGCGCTAATCTCAGGGACTACTGGTTGGAATTGGAAAATTCTTTTAGTGTTGGATAGTCCATTTCTTGAGGAAGGCTATAGGCTATATAACATCACGCTACGACCAACAGGTGCTGAGCAGCGTGGGTGAAACCGCGTGGAACAGCTAGTGGTATCATAAAGCTCTTAAAACTGTTAAAATATTTATTTATTTATTTAAATCGAACACAAAGATTCATATTTTTGTTAGTAGCACTTACAAAACTATGTTGATAATATATAGAATCATGAAAATTAAATAAGTGAAATTATCAAAATTAAATTTAAAATCAAATTAAAAAAATACATTAAAAATTTAATCATTAAAATTAAAGACAAAATTAAATTACAATCACAATAAAATGTATAAAGGAAATATAAAATCATGACATTAAATAAATAAAATTTTCAAAATTACATTATAATCAAAAATCTAAATTAAAACATTAAAATTAAATCTGAACGTTAAAATTACACCTCAACATTAAAATTGAATACAAAATTACATTACAATACAATCACAATTAATTCAAATATCTATAACTATATAAAATATCTATAACCTTGCCCGCTTCCAGCTGCACCAGACTTGCAGCTATGCATTCGATTCCAGTGCCACAGGAACGGGCAGTCCGGCCTATCCGATATCACCTTTAAAATACTGTTGGTACTCCCCCGAATCCTTCGCATCAGGGATGCTGTTCTCTTCCGCATAATAGCCTGGAAACTATCTACAAACAAAGCAAACATGGCAGATGCACTACAGAACCGTGGGAGCCCCAACAGCACCATAAAGGCGTTATTATATTGAACGCGAAGAACGTTGAAGGCCCTCTGCGTATGTCTAACCTATAGGCTGCAAGAGTAAAAAGACTGGCAAAACGCCTTAAACATAGTTAGTTTTACTTCCCTAGTGCAACGTGCAAACCTACGAGCCAGCATATTACATCGGATCGCCAACGCCCTTCGTTCCCGTTCAATATCACCATCATCATTCAGGTGCTCACTAACAATGTGACCAAGGTACCTAAAATGCGACACCCTATTTAGTGGTACACCATACAGAAAAACCGGAGAAACTGTTTTAGGCTTTCTAGTACCAACCCTAAACACAACAAGCTCACTCTTCCGTACATTGTACAACAAACCATGTGAAGCGGCGTATCTTTCACATAATCTCCAGCAATCGTCTGAGCCCATCAATCGAGGGACTCAGCAGCACCATATCATCTGCATAACTGATACTATTAACTATCTTACCATCAATAGAGCATCCGATACCAGTACTGCTGAGCTCCTCGATCAAATTGTTGATGTACAGATTGAAGAGCGACGGGGAATTTTGAATTGTAGAAAGAAAATATTTGTTATTGCTTATAGAGTTATTTCTAGGGTGTGTTGAACACAAATAACGGTCTCCTGTAAATCTTGGTTTTTGACTTAACCTTATGTACGTAGAAACCGTAGATTTATTTTGATGATTTCGCATCGTATTTGTATAGCGATTCATAGAAGGCTTCTATTTTCCAACTCATAACTATGCTAATAGTGATCATTTTCCTGCCCTTGACCCATTCTATTTGAGGTCGGCGCAACACATTTTCTTCTTCCATTCTCCCCTATCAGACGTCACGGCATCATTTACTCCTTTCTACTTCATATAATTCCTTACACAATCATCCATCTTCTCTTGGCCGTCCTCTCGCTCTCTGTCCTTCAACATTCAGATTCATGTGACATAAATAGGTACTTACATCTGTTTGTCACAAACATTTCATTCAGACGGACGGTCATGGCAAATCTATAAGAGGTTCTGTTTTGCAATTTGGCATTGGAACCCTAAAAAGACTTATCTAACTTGTTCTCCCTATTAGGTTCCTGTTTTTCTATCAAGCAAAACATGATTTCAATCATGTTTTTTTTTATATTTAAATACCTACCTACTTCTTAAAAGTGCATGCCAGCTGCAAGCGCCAAGGTTGGCAAGACTATTATGTTTCTCCAAATTGCTTAGAATTCGATGTAATCTTATCCTGTTACCTACGACTGAATCTGTTTTATTAAATTGCTTTTATAGTTTTTTAGGGAATCAAAAAATTGAATATTCGGGAAAAACTGAAAGTGTTTTTAGCCAAGAAATACCACTAGCCGCGCCTTAGGTAAAACATGTCTCTTTATTCAAACCAATATTGTAACCCAAAGAACAATCAAACCAAATCGACTTATCTTCCTGAACCTGCTACGTTCCAAAATGATCCAATCCCTTTGTTTTTAAAATTAAATAACGCTTAATATCGCCATCAATTGATCTGGGTAAATCCGTTACAACTTGCAGTAATACAAAAAATTCTGTCGCGTACAAAATTTAATTTCTTTCTACAGAGCATTAGGGACGATTCTTTTCAATCTCAGTATAATCGCAATTTAATTTCAGTTTCGAGCCGCGACTTCTGTCCTATCTCGTTTCAATGCAAATTGCCGCAAAACGCTTGACGACTGAATTATTTAATCGAACTCGAGGGCTCTTTGAATGGTTTTCTTTTTCAGGGAATGTTACAGTTACATAATGTCTAGAAAGGATATTTTGTGTGGCGGTAAAAGAATTAGGGAGGATTTTAATTTTTCTGTAGATTTCTAGCTATTGAGCAATCGGTGCAAAGGAAAAGAATTTGTAGATATATCTTATACAGGGTGGCCAGTTGATAGGCGTCCAAAGAAAAAAAATAGATGCCTTATGCTAAGGGGTACCTGAATTACCCCCACGTATGTTCCGCGATTATTTGTAGTTTAGGAGCTAGAATTTTTTTAAGTACTTTTTTCAAAATTTTCACCTAGCATTGGTTTTTATTTTTTATGTCTTTATTCCTATCATTTTTAGATATTCTTTTTTGTGGAATCTATTAGCGATAGCAATAGCTACCATGCAAAAAAATCCGTTTGCCTAGGCATTGTAGAACTTACCACAAAATTAGTCCAAAGTTGAAAATTACCATTAGAGTTCGATAATCAAAAATGTTCAGAGCTTAAAAAAAAATAAGTTAGGGGTGCCAGAGGTTTCTAAATGATCTTAAAAACTTCTATGGACCTTCAACAGACAAAATCGGTAAAAAAATATAGAGCTTGATCGGGATTATTTCCTGTAATTAGCGTTGATAGCAATAAAGGTATTTTTACAGTTATTGTTATAATTTTTTTTGCCACTTTTATGATAAAAAATACGGTAGATAGTTAAAAGTTAAGTTAGACAGAAAAAAGTTCTTAAAAAAATTCTAGCTCCTAAACTACAAATAATCGCGGAACATACATGGGGGTAATTCGGGTACCCCTTAGCATAAGGCATCTAATTTTTTTCTTTGGACGCCTATCAACTGGCCACCCTGTATAGGTATAACGGGAGCTCGTAGCTTAATAACAACTGCCGCTCGGGGCGATCTTGAGGTTAAGACGCGCTTACCTAGGTTGGTCCGTGGATGGGCCACCCATTAGGTACATACCGAAGTTTCCTCCGTGCCTCGGAAAACACGTTAGGTAGCCAGTGGCTTGAAAGGCTGCGTAATATGGCACCAGATGTTGATATATGTAGTTAGGTGTTGTTATACAGGTAGTTATCAATCCATTTTTTTTATCGGGATAAAAACAGTTCTAAGAACAATGATATCATAACCTAAGTTATAAATATTCCAGAGTTATAAATGTATAAGTAACCTACGACATTTTCCACAACATATTAAAAGTTATAGTAAGTACCTAATGAATACGTGATTAGGTACTATTTAGCGTCGTTGTCACTTGCAACTTAATAATAGTCTATCATAATACCTATAAGTACCTACATTATCAACGTAGTCAGGCAGGTCATGAAGTGTCAGCTAATCAATTTAATTTGCTGCCAATCAGTTCGGAAATCGAAGAGCGAAGGTACGTGTGTGCTGTGAGTTCCGACAAGAAATAGTTATTATGTTCAAGGAAATTAGGTACCGCTTCTGCCTAGGATCTAGGAAATTAGAATATATTATATATTTTGCTGTATTTGTGTGATATATTTGCTTCTTGTTGCGCAAACTAGTTACATGTAGGTACGTCAATAAGATATGCAATAATGATGGGTTGTAAAGAATAAATAGGGATTAAATATAATGACCACCATAAAATGCTTTGATACGTATGTAACCAAAAATATCTACTTAACACCAGAAAAATAATGTCTAAAATTACAATAGTAGGTACCTACCAGCTATTTTAGTCACGACTGCACTTTAAATTGTATTTGATCACCAAATGTAGTAAATGATCACCAAATCTAATCGAATTATAACCTCATTATGGTTAACACCACGATTCAAGAGTACCCCGACTCGGATAGGTTAGGTCAGTAGGCTAAGGCGGGAGCGTAGCGGAGCGGAGCTCCCGCTTCGTTTCGTGTTTTTTTTTAAAACCACCCAGAAATAAAAACTTTGGTTATAATTTTATTTTAAAATACTGGTTTAATTTTGGTGATCATTTACTATTTTTGGGTTAACCACGATTTATTTGGAGTCATTTTTCTGAAATAGGTTAGCTAAGTGTTAAAACTTTGGTTATAATTTTACATTAAAAAGCGGGTTTCATTTTGGTGATCATTTACTATTTTTACTGACTCTCTCGATCTTTTTGAGGCGCGCGGGGAACACTAACCTTCGACATGGCCTGTCGTCAATAGACCGACGAGCGGTGAGCTACCCATTGCTCACCGTCCACAGGCCCGCATCTACGGTGGCCGGGAGTCGTCTCTCGGCGCCTGACGTCCGGGGCGTCTCCTGCGGCGGCTGGGTTCGATTGTGTTAAAAATAGATACTAACAAAAAAAAAACTCCGCGCTCTTGTACAGGTCCTTTGCCTAAAGTCGCCAACTTGCTGACAGACGGCGTATAGGTATTCTTACTTTTTTTAATCGTTATCCCACACTAAGAATTTCTCCTGCAACTCACATAGGTACCTACTCACACACAACCAGAGCCAAACCAACTACTTACCTGTAGGTCATACAAATATTTGTTCCATGCGGGGATCGAAACCCGCGACACGCAGCTCAACCGTCGATCGCTCATCCGCTGCACCAACCGTGCCGCCGTAATTGGAACTCTTGGACGCATAACAAAGGATATAGCACAGCTTTTCGTGCGAATGTGTGGAAAATCAATGTTAGGAAGTTATAGAATCCTGAAGGAAGAAGGGAGATGAAAATGATGTTTCATTGACTGCTCGTCTTGGATCTCAACGGGGAGGATCAGAGGTGGATCATAGGTACATAGCTTGAGACGCAGTCCCACGACCAGCTGCTGTATCGTCAAAGTAGCCCCACTGAAATCACCAACATCTTCCCATTTCAGGTAAAACATAAAATAGTGTTGCTGATTATCTTTGCTGTAGGTACCGAGTGGCAATTAAACTGCGATGTGCGTATAATTATTATCAGAGGTACTTTTATACACTACCCTACCTACCTTTAGATGTATTTACATGTCTACCTATTGATTTATTTTTATAGCACTTGATGATTTTTACGTAGATGTCATGTTTTATTACCTAGTTTAGTAATAAATTTCTCAAGAGTGTTTAGGTAGGTATTCTGTTGTTAATACTTTTTAAAGGTATGAAGAACAGGGTGTAAAGTTCTGGAGAACTTTACACCCTGTTCTTCATACCTTGGTCGGAGGATCCTCCCTTTTCCTTAGAGGATGGATCCTCTAAGGAAAAGGGAGGATCCTCCGACCAGACGGGTGTCGTGTCTGGCGGGCCACTGCCCGACAGTTGTTTGTCGGGTGCTCGTATATATGCTAACTGCGCGTACAACTTTGCTTGCGCGATGTAGGAATTCTGCCGTTAGTTCTTCAGTGGCTGGATAGATGGTGCTGTAGTACTGTTTGCCACTTGCATCTTTGTGTCGCTACAACTTTATAATAGGACATGTAGGTAAAAGTACACGTGTTTTCTAATACTGTATCGATTACTCGTGTTATTGTTGTTGATAGCCATGGAGTATAGAATCGTGCCTGGTTAATGGCAATAGGCTCACCCCCACACGGTACTTTTTTTAATATCTTGCCCTACTCAACCACACTAGGATTTTCTCGTGTACCTATCGTGGGTGCATTTACATACATTTAAACTCCAGAAACAACAGCCAGACCCGAAACAACTACATGTAAGTCATACAAATATTTGTTCCGTGCGGAATCGAACCGGTGACACGCAACGCAACAGTCGGTTGCTCAGGCATTGCGCCAACTATGGCGTCGTACTTTAAACGTTACTGGCGAAATGTGGGTGTACTACTGGGTAGATACGTCTCTGAAAGACCCTGTGGTAACAAGCGTGATATTATTATGTTTTTACGAACACAAAATATTTTGAATTTCATTTTATTTTACAGGACTCACGTCAGTTGTAATTGTTCCTCCACGAGAAAATCGCTTATTCTGTAGTACGGAATTGTTTACATATTATTATAAGAGTTCACCACCTACATAATACTACCTACCTAATAGCCGGACAGACCAGCCAGTTTTCCCGGTCATTTGGATAAAAACGCCGGGGACCATGCGCATTATTGAGGGTTTTGTGTCTCAGTATTTAGATACACCAAAAAGATGAAAAATCAAGCTTTTTCGATTATTAGGTCCTATAAATCTTGTTGAATAGAATGTAATTTAAATAAAATCGAATGGAAAATCAGTCTACTTTCTTTAATATTAATCACTCAAATACTGTCTAATAAAAGCAGCAACTAGCAAAAGCCGTTTATTATGGCATTTTGGACATCCAATCAGAAAACCTAACTATATCCGGCTTTATCGAGACGCCTGGCAATGTTACCTACAGCTTATTAACTAGGTAAGAACTGAGTCGCATTTTCAAGAACATGCATAAATTCCGTCGTATACTGTGAAACTTTTACCCTTCGACATCCCTGCTCGTCTTTCGTTAAACTTCACATATTAGCTATCTATATTTATTTATTATATTATCACATATCAGAACGAAAATATGTTTTGAATGGGCCTTAATAATATATTAACCAAAACGCATAGTGAACAAAATAATACGCACATCAAAACAGTCTAAGCGACACGTAAGTACTAAGTATTTCAAGCTACTATTCACTTAATATAATATATCATTTCTTACCAAGTAGGTTATACCTATGTAAACTTTTTTGATCCAGAAGACATACTGGCTGGTTGTATAAAAAATCGAGTATCATTTGTCTTTTTTTCACAAATTAAAAAACAAATGCATTTATTCGAATTTTATAACGTTTTATTTGCTAAAATTTTGTATTCTGTATTTTATGAATTAAACAATAATTTGAAAAAAGTTTTGGTTAGATTTGGATTTTGAGACATTTTTTACGTCATGGAGTGACTTCATTTGAATGCAGATGAATTAATGAAGTATCTCGGTATTTTGGTGTAAACAGAAGCGTTATATGTATGCATCTTCATCAGCGTTACACTAACACGGGGGATCCTACTGAACAGCACCCAGGTCGATGAAGGTATGTGAAGTGTGTATTTTGTTCACTATGCGTTTGGTTTATATATTTAGGTTCATTCAAAAAATATTTTTGTTCTAATACGTGTTACTTATATAAATAAAATAAATTTAGATAGCTAATATGACAAGCTTAACGAAAGTCGAGCAGGGGGGGGGGCTCCTTTTTCTTCATTCACATTCATACATACGTACACATACACACACCTAGGCTACGAGTACAACGCAACTAACCTTTCTGAAACACCTCACACCAATAAGGTCAGCAGATAATAAAGTTTTAATGGTAGGTACCTACATTCGTCGCCATACTGATTACCTATCCTTTTTTTGTTTTTACAGATAGGAAATCATTAAATAACTTCCCCTGGGCGAGCTATTTAGTAAAAATCTTGCCAGGAATAAGTTTCAATTAATTGTGACAATTCTTGTTGAACTGTCAAAACTTAGATTTCGCAGTTTTCGGAGCATATTTGTAATAGATTAGAGATTAATTCCAAAACTCAGAGGGTCCAAAACGGTCGATTTTGCTGAATCATAATAAAAAAAAAACTTAAAATGGTCACAGACACAGTTATTATTGTAAATTGTCACTGTGACCATTTTACGAAAGGTAATCCATATTATCAACCATTATGATTCTGCATAAGCGGCCGTCTTAGATCGTACTTTAGGTTGTAACTTAAGCCCGACAGCTACTACAAAATCCGGGAAAGGTTTTTGTAAATAAAAAAACGAAAATAAACCACAAAAGTTAGATCAATTTAATTAATTGTAAATATATTTTTTAATTTATTAGCAGTACGTAACCCTTTTGCCTAAATTGGTCATCATAATTCAAAATACACAGACAAAAATAACGATCTAAGATATTAGAGACCACACAAATACAAAAAAAAAAAAATATTTGCAATTGATTTAAAAAATATTATCATAAATTAAAATACATAAATGGCATTAACTTGACTAAAATAATGACTACGATCAGAAGCGCGACAATTTTCTTAAAATAAAATACTTACGACAATTTGGTAATATGTATAATTATTTACTAAGTATGTGATAAACAATTTTAATGATTTGTCACAAATAAAGGAAAGAGGTTTGAATTATTTGTCCTGCTTCACTTCGGCCTTTTTATTATATTTTCGAAAGAGCAGCCTAACAAAGTAACAATCTTCGCTGACAGTACCACTACTTGTAAAACTTTTTTTTTATTACTTAAGTTATAAAATGAATGTTGTACTGGTGGTGCCATCAGTGAATAGCTTCTAAGATTTTGTCTCATTCAAAAGATTTTTGTTTTATTTTATTAGACAATAAGACGGCCGATATTCGAATAACCATTCTTTACACAAAAATATATCCTCCCATTTAAATCTACGATGAAACGCAGAACACTGTACTAAAGATTTCGTACTTATTATTTCCACTTCTTTTAAAAGTTTAAATAATAAAAAATGTGTCAATTTTAGACATTATGTAGGTACATATAATTTTACAGCTTGTATCGATGGTATGAATGGCACCTGTAGCTTAGAATTGTAATGTTTTTTTTACACTTAACATTAAAACCATACAATTTCAAGTGTGTGTTCACAATGATATAATTATAGTCATGCGTGGTCAGCATTAGAGTTAAAAAAATATACCACTTACAGTGTTTTTTTTTTCAATTATACAATAAACCCATTTACATTTAGAGCAATCATTAAGTATTAGGTATTTTCTCCAATGCATGATTAGTTTGAACAAATATAGTTTGTGATGCTCAAAATAATGTATAATTGAGTGTGGTACAAGTGTGGCACAAGAACCACACTCAATTAAAATAATATGATTGTGATGTTGGTCAAAACTACACAAACTTTGCGAATTTATAGAATCGAAGAAGTAAATTTTTTCAATGTATATTATTAAAATATTTTGTGCATCTGAATTTGTAAAGATTTTATAATGAAACGACAAAAAGTTTATGAAATGCAAAACCTTAAGGTTCATTCCTTAAGGTTCTCATCTGTCAGACCTTTATTTAAAAGGGTTATTGTACATTCGTCACAAAGTAAATTCGTCATATTTTGAAAAATCCATACATTGAAAGTAAATTCGTCACATGTATAAAAAATATGTGTAAACTCGTCACAGGTTCATATTTTTTTCTTTAAGTAGCGATAGCAAGCCAGTTTGTAGCGCATGTAATATATTGATTAGTAATTAAATGTTACATGTTTTTAAAATGTTTCAATTTCTTGATATTCTTAAAAAGAAGGCTGATTATAAAGATTGGAAATAAAAGAATTTCAAATTTGATATATCCTTAAAGATAAGAACACGTCGATACTTAACATATGATAAAGAATTGAAAACTATTTTGGACAATTACGATAACATGTCTTTGGCTGAAGTTCTTAAAAAATCTTTTTGTTTTGCAGCATTTTAAAACATGTACTTAACATTTAATTGCCAATCAATATATTACATTAAAATATAGTTTTTTTTTACATAGTTTTACACTTATAAGTACTATTATTTTTGTATAGTTATAAACAAGTCAGCCACTCAGAATCTGTGATTTTTACTTAGATTAAGAAAAAGAAATATTATAACTGTGATGTATATTTTTCTTATAATTGTAATGTTGTTCGTAAATCAGCCGCTGTCTGTGTCTGTAATTTTCACGTAGGTTTTAGGTTAATTAAAGACTTTCATCTTTTCTCGACGCTTTACAAGTGCCCATGTAGACCTATGTGAAATAAATGTATTTTGATTTCGATTTTAACTGTTTTTTTTTTAATTATTTGTAATGTTACGGGCATACCAGCCATTTGAGAACTATGATTTTTACGTAGATGTTAGGTTATTATATTTATTTATATTAAAAAAAGATGATTTTTGTTATGATTTAATTTTTTCTATTGTTAAGTTTTAGGCAAATCGTTCACTCGAGAACTGTGATTGTTGTTAAGTAGATGTGAGGTAAATTATTAAACTTGATGTGATTCTGAAGAATATACAACATTTTATTCTACTTCTTGTTTATTTTTTTGCTATCGGTGCGAATAAAAGCTATGTGACGAATTTACAATAAACAAAATTAATATATTCAAAATAAATTAGAATTGTGGCAAATTTACACATACTTTTTTTCGTGACGAATTTACTTTGTGACGAATGTACAACAACCCATTTAAAAACATAAAAATTATACAAAAAAAGAAAATAAGCGTAGTCAAAATATATTCATTCTTATATCATCATATTAATATTAAGTACTTATGTCTACTTAAATAACCACGTAATACGTATGAATATGTTACTTTTTTGTCAAAGATCACTTCTGTAAACTAATATTGTTGAAATCATGAAAAGTTATAAAAACAATTCTTCACCAACACATATTTCTCTAACTAGGCCTATCGAAACTGTAAATTATAGAAAGGTGTATATTCCTTGACACGAATCAATTAGGAAGAATATTGACAAGTTAGATCCGCGTAGGTGGCGCTAAGTAGGTATTGTGTTCATTTCTTTTAGCTATGGTTATTTGTAAAGAATCTTGAGATCTTGGCGCTAACCGATTTTCATTCAAGATGGCTTTGACAAGTGACACACAATCAGTGTTCTCTCGCGAATTTACTAGCAAATAACCTGATTAAGGGTTTTCGCACTACGCGGCCACAATAAAGACATGGCTGCAAAAGCGACTTTAGTCGCCTGAAATCTAGTCGTAGACCGGTCGTCTGACTAGGTTTGTTCCCGATAGCGGCCATTTTGGTAGCCGCGTAGGTCGCGAGGTCCCTACCGGTGAATTACACATCCTCTAAAACCGGTTTTCCTTTAACGCAGTGATTTATGTGCTGGTCGCGATCAGATTCGTTTGTCAAATACGCATTGAGAGTAAATTATAAGTTAAATCTTACTGCTAGTAAAATACTGTAATACGTACTATGAAAAATACTAAGTGAATACTTAGGTAAAACGGCTTTGCGACACTATTAAATACGGCAAAAATGTTGATTAGAAAATTTTAAAAGGTGCCAGAATACTTATATTCATAATGGTGTATATTTACAAAAGTTACAGTTTGCTACGAAAGATAGAACATATAAATAGCAATATATATATATATATATATACAGGGTCATTGAAAAAATACCCGAAACCTCTTAATCCTGCCTTCATATCATGACCCTGAACAACATTTGTTCTACGACTTTTCAAATTTCGAAGAATTTTTTTTCCATACAAAAAAATAAACTTAGTCAAAATTTTGCATATATCATTTATGCGGTGAGTGCGGTGACCAACGAAAGGGAGCCGCCCGGCCGCGCCGGCGCGGCTAGATCAAACGGCGCGCCACGCTCAAGGAAGCGAGCGGGCGCACAGCGCGGGGTTCGGGGTCATGACAGTCGCATGAGTGCCTTACTCGTAAGAACACGCGTGCGCGTATACCGCTATCGAAATTCGCGCGTATTAGTAAATTAACTACATATTAGCGGTTTCATATTTTGAATTCAATTTACTTCATCCATCTGTTGATATTGAAGAATGTGTTATGTAGGTACATACTTGTAATGCGATGAAATATTCAGGGGTCAATGTACTACTTGTATGTTGCCTACATTTATTATTTTACTCGATTTTGGTTGCTTGCACTTAATAATCGCCAATAATTGAGCAAATCTTCTGTAGGTACGGTACCTACCTTGTTAAACGAAAGTCGACAAGGTCCAATTTAACATGCGCGCGGCGCGGCTATCAAAGTGGGTACGCGTGTAGTATACGCAAATTTTACAGACGTCAAATAAATGAAAACAAATTGTTTTTGGCTACGTTGTTTAGTTGAGGTCAAAGTCGTAGAACAAATGTTGTTCAGGGTCATGATATGAAGGCAGGATTAAGAGGTTTCGGGTATTTTTTCAATGACCCTGTATATTTTAATAAGAACTTTTGTTTTTAATTTGAGATCAATTCTACAGGATTCAAATTATATTAATTTGATATGCATTATTATTTAGCAACAAAAAATATCGTTTAAGAAATGTTACCATCTTTAATAGCAATTACTGGTCTGAAAATACTTTGATCTGAATGTTGAAAGTAGGTTAATTCCATATTTAATTTACAAGTTCCCAATAGCATAACTCTATTAAAATTGTGATGGTGGTTGTACACTATAACTGAAATATTTCCAGGCAGGGCAAGTTCGACCGTGTATTTTGTAGCGTGTATTGTCAACGACAACTGGGGTGTTGCTTACATTTTTGTTGGCAGCACCGCCACATTAGTGAAGTTCTAATACAAAATTTTGATGCATTTATCAATATAATCTATTATTTATAAATCGCAACTAACGACTATAACATAGATGAAGTCTTAGTGCAGATCTTATTTTCCTATACGAAAACAATGTTTATTCATTGACAGTATTTGAGTGGCAATTGTAATTTTTTTTTATGTAGTTATTTTTGGTTGGTTATGAATTTACGAATCCCTTGGGAACTCAGCCAATTTCACAACGAATAACGAAATGGTTTATGTTATACATCACTACAGTCCGCAATAATATTTTTAATTAAAAGAAATTGAAAATAACACCCCAGTAAGAGTGTGGCTCTGCCAGGGTTGTGGGTTGTTTGAAAGAGATACCGCGGCTTCGGAACATCAAGGGCAAAAGACATTGGTGGGTTATTTGATGATTTCCCATCCGCAAACAGTGGTGTGGCCCAGTGGTGTCGTTAACAATAAACGTTTGGTCGAACTCATCTACCCTGGGTATTCCTCACTTGCTCTCTATATCGTGTCAGTTTACTACTACAGTAGACTACAGAGAGCTCGAGCGTGTACAACCATCATTGCAGTGTAAATTTAAAAGTGATATTACAAATATTCGACTTAACCAACTACTTGCCTATCTACTCAGACTTATATAATAAATAAAACACTACTCTTTTAGAGTATATAACTACTTTAAATACCACAATGCCCCGAATTGAGTAATACACAATCTATCACACTACATTTTTCGAATTTTGGTATAATTTTTTATCACATAATTATCAAATTTATATACCTAGAAATGGTTGGAGTTATTTTAATTTGGGCGACAATTATATAACTATAAGTCGCTCAAATCAAAAGAAATCTTATTCTTAATAACATAACGTTGATTAAGAGCTGGCTTACAATCAATACCTGATTTTTTCTCAACATTATTCAAACACAATACTGTTTTACATGGTCAAATTAAATTAGCTTGAAAGACTACAGACGTGCAGACTGCCAACTAAATCTGATTTTGTTTACGCAACTTGATAGTTTAAATAATGTAGCACAGACCCTTTTATTTACAAATCCATTACTTAATTACTACTTATATAATGAAATCCCAAGTGTAAAGACATTTTAATAATAGATAATTTGCATTGAAAGCAGATTTAACAAAGTAGAACATTCGAAAAAAAAAAAGAAATAAAAAAAATTGACACTCTCGATTTATATTTATTCATATTTATTTTGTTTTGTTTACTTTTCCGATAACTTCTTCACTGTTAAACACTTTCACAAATGATTCAAAATTATCTACACAATGAAATAATATCGCTTAATCAATACAGGGTGTTAAACAAAACTCAAAGTAATTGGTAAATTCTTAACGGTACCAATTTCTTCCTAATACTTCTTGTGCTTTGAGATCGGAATCGAGAGTAAACATTTCACAGTTCGCATACACCCTGTATATTTTGCGCACATAGTCGAAAGACCAACATGGCGTGCTTCTATTGGCTCACAATAATGCACAATAAAATTAAACAATAATTTTTAGCTGAAGAATATATTATTTTATTTAAACTGACATTTATGGGGTATCCTTGTTATGAGCACCCAATATTCTGCAGTCATCGCGTGATTATGAAGCTTGCAACAGCGTCATAATATGGGGTGCTGATAAAAAATAGAAATCACGAAAGATATCCAGTAAGTGACAGTTTAAATATTGCATACTGGATTTCCAACTTTCGTTATGTCCAGCGTTGAGAATACACAGCGCATCTTAGCACATCAAAACTCACGGTTCAATTTTCAACCCTAAACGCTAAGCAGAGCGTAGGAAATCCCGTGAGAACAAAGGCTAAATCACCAATTTCTACGAGTACTTACGAAGACTCCTCCTCTACCAACGCAGCCTGAGACAAAGAAATCTGCTGCGACCTCGGCATTCTTCTTACAAAAAAGGTTTTAACACACGGCGCAAGTAAATACAGAAGTACACCTGCTGCTATTATGGACACTGCACAAAGTGCCCATTGGGCAGTTTTTATAGATGTCGCTGTCTCTGCAACTGGCCTCAAGAGTTGGCAAGTAGATTTGAGTGAGGAGGACGTGTTGTAAGGGCCTGTAATGCGAACGTTTGCACCACAGTCTAACGTTTGGAAGCCGATCCATCCGGCTGATCTGTTGAATGTTACCTGGAAATATGTAAAATAGTTTTATGGAGATATTTATTTCATGATGTTGACTATTAGGACATTTTATATCGAATGCAATCTGTCTTTTTACGTCTAGTTTTACAAGATTGCGGCACGTAAGCTGAACCAAAATGGCACTGGATTCGAAAGCACAGTCTTATAAGAAGATTTCAGACATTGCTTTTTACTTGAAAAAATTATAGCCAAGATTTGGTATTCCAATTTGACCAGCATGTTTAGTTTTTAAGAAAATCATTTTTTAAAAATCGCCTACTTTTGTGCCGGGTATAGAAAAAATAATATATCTCTTAAAATAAGTACTGAACGCAATTAGTCTTTTTACATCACTGTAGACAGGTACAATGATAGGCAACAGTAGATTGCGACCCGACAATGAGTTACTGCGCATTCAAGATCATCAAATGCGCCATGGTCTGGGTTTTGGTGGAGTTTTACCCATAATTGTACCTGCGCGGATAACTGCCATTTTGGATTAAAAGCTATCGCTATCGAAAGACAACCAAACACTGTAAGTTAAATATTTATGTTTTTTTTTTCAACTCTCACTTACCTACATGTATGGAGGGCCACCCCTATTTTTACTTTTTACATACTGCCACTTCACGTTGTGTAGCGGTTCTAAGCACCTTCTATTTATAAAGGCTCAGCTGTAAAATGGCTGCGACATGAAGACAGACAGACTGACACGGTGAATAATAAGTTCCTTTTTGCCATTTGACAACGTAACCTCAAAAAACACCAGTCTACTACGCGCTCGTAGATTCTTATACAGTACACATTGATGAAAACTGAAAATAAATGAATGCTGTTTACCTGCAAACCCTCCATAGCAGTATATCCTATTACTGTCTCCGTTCCTCCCATGTCCAGCCCTAGTTTATAGCAGTACGTGGACACCGTCCCTGTCGTATGACTGCTGTTGTGAACACCGACAACTAACATGTAGTTCTGTAAAAATAAAACGTCAAATTTAAATACACATCATAAACTACCCTTTTTGCGGATGGGAAAACATCAAATAACTTCCCCCGCTCTGGGCGGAGCGGGGGGGAGTGTCACACTTGTAAACCCACCCATGCTCCTTCTTTTGCCATAAAGGGCAAAAGAAGGAGCATGATCTTGAATGCGCAGTAACTCATTGTCGGGTCGCAATCTACTGTTTCCTATCATTGTACCTGTCTACAGTGATGTAAAAAGACTAATTGCGTTCAGTACTTATTTAAAAAAATATATTATTTTTTCTTTACCCGGCACAAAAGTTGGCGATTTTTAAAAAATGGTTTTCCGGGGAAGCGGTATCTCTTTCGTACAACCCGCAACCCCGGCAGGCGGTGGACTTGGCAAGCCCCTCTGCTTTGCTGACATCTCTTCTATTCTTACCTTAGGTGGTATCTCTAATGTGAAGTACTGGTTATCAGCATCAGCACTAAGTAGGTCTATTGCCAGCCATGGTAATGTCCATTCTTGAGGCTCCGGCCAACAGGCAGCCTGGAACAAGTTAAACGAAATCATAGAATACTATTCACAATCAATACTAAGACAAAACTTTCACTAGCTTCCATTGCTAAAGTTAACGTTTTTGACTTTCGTGAATTTATTAAAACAATACCTATGTCTTTCATAAGAGCTCGTGGCTAATTAACACTCGTTTGGATTTTTAAGTTAACCTAGGTTGGTCCATGAATATGGGCTGTGCATCTCATGCCCAAGATTATGGGCTGTGCATCTCATGCCCAAGATTATGGGCTATGTATCTCATACCCAAGATTATGGGCTGTGCATCTCCTGCCCAAGCTTATGCATTCAAATCAGGGAAAGTACCGATGTGACTAAGTATTTAATTTATATTACTTTCTAAGTTGATCTAGACCATAATTGACATCGGTAAACGAAATCATTGTGAGAAAACGGAGACTATTAATTAATATAAAAATGATTTGTTTGTATGTATCTTTAGGTATTTGTCGTTATATTTTATTTGTCTTCTTGAAAACTTTCTATTATGTTGCACCTCAGTTTTCTCTCTGCAATAACCCAAGGTAGACAGGTAGAAAATGGTCAAGGCACTAAGTCCGCCTTAGTAGTGTTTTTTATACATACATGCATTACCAACCCGTCCGAGCAAGCTTGGCTCGTTCGTTCTCTATTTGAGAAGAGACCTTTGGGCGGTTGTAGGTCAGGAAGTTACTGTTATTATAACAATAGTATAATAAATTATATGACTTTTTACCTCTCTTCTATTCCAAAATTCTTCCAATAAAAGCACCTGAGATTTTCTTACTTCATTCTTTAGCTCGTTGACAACCTGAAACCCGTATAATTACCGACTTAAAACATGTCTGTTCCATTGTGTATTGTTTTTTTTTTCAATTGATCGGAAACAATTAAACAACTTCTGCCGCTCTGAGCGGAACGACAGCGAGTTTGCCCTTTGTGTTCCGGTACCGCGGTATATCTTTTGAACAACCCGCAACCCTGGCCGGCAATGGTCCTGGTGGGCCTATTTGAGACTCTGAGGCTGGTACTGAGAATTTGTTAGATGGAAAAACTTAACAACCTCTGCCCGACCTGAGAATCGATACCATGACTTCAATAAATACGATAAACTACGGTACCTACTATAAGAGGTTTTATACCTTAGCCAAAGCCGAATGCTGGCTGGTTGGCTATGACGTTGCAATACTCAGGTCATTTAACCACTCTGCACGACAGGATTTTGACACATGACACATCAGCTGAATCGGTGGGGTGATGCGAATTGTCATGAAATTCAAGAATTTTCATCAATTTACAGCATTCAATTTTGTTATTAAAAATAAGTCACAGCTGCTGTTTCATATGATAAGTTTGAGGTTTATATTTCCAAAAACCTTATAAGGTCGATAAAACGGCGTCAATCTATTGTAAAATGTGTGTAAAATACATATTACTACACCCTTACAAAAACTAGGTACTTTAAAAACGCTGGAAATAATGCACATACACAAGACAACCCTTTGATAATAAAATCGGAAATACAAAATAAAAACAGTGACATTCCATCTGCATTCTTATTTTTGCCATTTTACATATAAATTCAAAATAAAACACGATACAAATCTCGACAAAAAATACTAAAAACTGTGTTGCAACATGACATTTCTTAGTGCTGACCGTAAATCTAAGTTTCATCATTACGATTAAAAAGTTGCATTCAACCTAATCGATAATCGTAATGGAGTAAACTTTAAAAAAAAGTTTTGGGACCATTGAGGAATTTACCTATGGAGATTACATATTATTCTAATAATGATATTATAATAGTTAGTTAGTTAGTTAGTTGTTCAAAATATCTATGATATCGATAAGAAAAGAAAGACAACAACATTTTGTCACGTGCTTTTTTGTTATGCTATAATTATTTTCTTATGGGCCAAGATTTGAGGTTGAGGATTTGAGGTTTCGCGGTAAAAGATTTTGGCTGTTTTCTTGAATGACGATGAATGAAAATGGCGGCCATTTTTGTAGGAGGTCATGCTAATTCTGTAGGTAACTAGTCAGACACCCCAGCCGGCACAACCATACCGTACCGCACCTAGAAAGCCATGCCTCCGCAGTAGAGCCTTGTTTTAGACGGACAGGGACTCCGAACACATCGGGGCCCTAAAATATTGATATAGACACCCGACGCCCGACGCCCGATGCCTGTAGCGTCTCCCGCGGTGGCTGGCTTGGTTTGAGGAGCGCCTCACTTCCCCCGCTCTAGACGAAGCGGGGGGGAGTGTCAGGGTTATGCAATAGAAGGAGCATGGGTGGGTTTTAGTCAGTACTAGTCTGACACTCCCCCCCGTTCTGCCCAGAGCGGAGGAAGTTATTTGACGATTTTCCACCCAAAAAAAAAACCCCGGTACACGACATCAAGAAAAATCCAGGTTCAAAATGGACTCATTTTGAACCAGGAGTTTTCTTGGTGTCGTATTTCCATCTCAATTGTGTTCTTCCTCTATAGGCCATTTTTACCCCAAGGCTTCCACTCCAAGAACACTTTGGCCTACGAGCCATGTTTTAGGAAAGAATGAATACGCTTTTCAAATAAACAATCCAACCAAACAATTTTGTCGAACAAATGTAATTTATCATAGCTGATTTTTTTAATGTGCTTACCAAGATCATAATTGGCGCGTTCTATATTCAACCTTATTTATTTCTATTTGCAATTCACATTCAAATAGTAGGTACAAAACCAAATTATTAATAAAATAGCAAATAAACATTTTAATATAAATTTGAACAGCGAGCGCATTCCTTTTTTGAATTTTTATCTGAAAATAAAATTGGCGCGAGTTTAGCCATAGATCAGTTTGTACTGTTTGTTGTTGAATCTTTTTTAGTGGCAAAATATTATAATCAATATTTATAGTATTTTACACGTATTACAAAATTAATTTTTATTTTCATCTATCAATTTCTGATATTCCTTAATTTAATTTATCGAGTTGATTGATTTACAAGAAAATAATCGATTGAAATAATCGCATTTACACATCGCAAAATTAAAAAAAAAAATGGACGTCAATTTCGAAAGTGAATTTAGTAGTGGTTATGAATATTCCGTGTTATTGGTCCTATTATTGCAAATTACGATAAGATCTGGGCATTGTCATGTTATTTATAATATTTGAAATGATATTTGTGTCAGTTGTTATAGAATCTATTCGTGAATATATGATATAATGTGGAATTAAAAATGTAAACAAGCACGATTGGCGCGAAACTTCGACTGATTAGATTTCAAAATGTATCATTACCACTACTAATATAAGTTCAATTACGAATGATTTCTTCACGTAATAAAAGGACACGTTAATCATGCCCAATAATGTGGAGTTTGAATGTCCGAAAACCTATTTTTTTATGATTTTTAGCGTCGACCTACACTGCCATCAAAATGGCGATGATCGTAATTTATGTATCGTGATCGCATTTGGATTTCATAAGACTTAATTAAAAAATTTCCTCAATAATTAAAGAACTTCTGATGACGTTTACATATGAGTTTTTTATTCTACTATCTTAATGAATGCACACCCATATTATTTAATAACCAGAAAATAAAATATTTACAAAAATAATGAGGAGGTCATATGACTTAAATGTCCGACCCCTTTCGGGGCCAGTACCGAGCCAGCGGAGGTTTGAATGTCGAGCCCCCGAAGGGGTCCGTACCGAACTATACGGTTAAAATAATTAAAAAGAAGACATCAAATAAAAAAACAATCTTGAAAGTATTTTATGTGCTTTTACAGTAGTATAACGCAGTCTTCACAGTACTTTCACAAGTTATTATGCTTTGTGACTGGGACTATAGCTTCATTTTTTTGTTTTTGAAATTCAGTGGGGCATGGCATGGCCTAATTAATTGAAAAAAAAATGCCATGAATTTGAGATTTTTACGAAAAGTTATGGATTACCTGTTCAAACAATTTATCCGGCAGCTTAATCTGCGTAGTTCCACTATCTACAATACTCTTCACACGATTCAGTTCCACGCACATTTCTTCATCAGGTTCTTTCAACTTATCTTCGACTATAACCTCTTTTATTCCAGGGCTCATTGGCTTTATGACTCTGATTGCTATGACACCTACTTCATACCATCGTTGACGCAACACTGGGGTCCGGAATGTTTTGTTATTATTTGGGTTTGGTGTGCGGTCGTCTGTAATAAAGAACAAACTCGTGATTATTATGTTTTTATCCTGTTTAGAAAGTATTGTGGGACGTCCCGCTTGAGGAACCAAAGATCTTAAGGTGGAAGCACCTGGGTACGTTTTTATGGTTCTGTAACCAAAGAGTAAAACAGGACTATTATTAAGAGTCTGTTGTCCGTCCGTCTGTCATCAGGCTGTATCTCATGAACCGTGATACTTAGACAGTTGAACTTTTCGTAGATTTGAATGTTATTTTGTTATAGCTATAAAAAAATCAAAAAAAACTGTTACTTCCAAATTATTGTTTACAAAAAAAAATTGCGTATCACGCGATCAAAGTTGCGAACAAAAGCCGTAGCGCGAGTACGTTAATTAAACAAACAAAGTAAATACGTCGATTTTTGAATCGAAAACTTTTTTAGTTTCTATTTCAGCCGTTGTGGTATGATGGTATCTTACTCAAATTATTATTAATTATTCGTTTCTATTGCTAGATACAGTGGCGTAGCGTGCCTTGTCGGGGCCCCGTATAAAAAAAAAATTGAAGGCCCTTATATCGGGTAAAGATTTTTCCACAAAAGAAAAAAAATATTGTTAAAAGAAATATTTATTTATCATAACATAATTCAACCATTTTACAAATAAAAATCAAGTTTTAAATATTCTCTCTCCTTGCCTTTTTTCGGCAAACTGATTTATTAAATCATTTATAGCTGAATTGGCTGATGATGATTTTAGTTTTTCTAAAATTTCTGCCTCTATGGACAATAGTGAGGGGGTAGGGGCCCCCGTGGCCCTGGGGGCCCCGTATAATTGATACGGCAGATACGGCGCTAGCTACGCCTCTGGTTAGATACTAAAATATATAAGTACCTTTATTATCTATATACAGTAGAAGAAACAATCAGGAGTATAACACTCCTGTATTATACATATATTTTTGGATATAAAAATAGTTTTAAAATCGACCCCAAATTGACAGAGAAATAGCGTAACAAACGTATTAAAAATAAGTATATTATCTATATACTTACAGTAAAAGAAACAATCAGGAGTATAACTTTTGGGATACAAAACGAGTTTTAAAAATCGACCTCAAATTGACAGAGAAATCGCATAACAAACGTATTTTAAGTAAGTATATATTATCTATATACAGTAGAAGAAATAATCAGGAGTATAACTTTTGGGATACAAAACTAGTTATAAAAATCGACCCCAAAATCGACAGAGAGATCGCGTAACAAACGTATTTTAAATACGTATAATTATTATCTATATACAGTAGAAGAAACAATCAGGAGTATAACCTTTGGGATACAAAACTAGTTTTAAAAATCGACCCCACATTGACAGAGAAATCGCGTAACAAACGTATTTATAATAAAACCAGCCAAGTGCGAGTCGGATTCACGCAAACAAACTTGAGCGACAAACGGCCATATCTATTGACTGCCTAGACTTAGAGGGTTGATTTGTTCACAGCTCCAAGGGACCATAGACTTGAGCATATGGTTTTAATTTCAACTCGATACCTCAACGCGTTTTCGAGATAAAGCGTCTTGCCAGACAGACAGTAAGACGGAAAACATGGTGATTCTATAAAGGTTCCGTTTTTTGCCGTTTGAGGTACGGAAACCTAAAAATACAGTCGAATTGAGAACCTTCAAAAGTTAAACTTTAAAACAAAAGTTACATACTTACCAACAACATTAAAATAACCATAATGCGTTGTGTTTGTCGTGCTAATTGGTCCACAGAGTTTTAAATGGAATGACATTGGTTTGTTCATATTGCGATCCAGGGCATCCAACCAGGATTCAACTGAGCCTGACTTGCCCCAAGCGCCAACTGGCATGTACGCGAGTCCGAGAAGACCCTGGAAAAGGAAAGATGACTAAATAAGTGTTATTTTTTTTTAAGTCAATGACAGAACTGGATGATGGGATAAAACAAGACTATCCATTTAGAGTTATGTAACAGTGACCACCTAATCTCAACCTTATTGCAACGTATTTCAAGATCTTTTTTTTGTTTGTTAAATAGCTTTACTTTTATCCAACTTAGCTTTATTGTTCATTATTTGTTACAAAATACTGGCCTTAGCTTGGTTCAGGCGCCAGTCGTCTAATAAATAAAATAATTTTTCCTGTAATATAATTATTATAAATGATGTTACATCGTATTATGCACTGATAGACAGGGATGATGGTTATGGGCTGATATGATGATAAGCACTCTCGTTTTTATTTGTGGAAAAAAAACAATTATTATTTATATAGGGGAACAGTATAGTTATTGGCCCCTACATAGTTATTAGCCATTTCAACATCGGTATTGAAAAACTAGCTACCCACATTACTACATGGTAAATTTTAAAATGCACTATGGCAGCACAATTGTTAACTGTCAAAATGTTTCGGTAAAACACCGCTAGGTGAATTCGTTCTTTTGTAGCCTGTGCTTTTTTCGTGCCGGTATCGAAAATAGGGAAGTTTGTTGAATAAATGTTAAGATCATATAATTTTAGAATATCATATTCTGAAATTAATTTACAAAGTTTAGTGATTTAAAATGCGTACAATATATAGAGTGATATGCATAGTACGCGTATTTGAAGTGTAAAACGACAAAATCATAACATAACCTTAAAAAAATGTAGTGGCCAATTACTGTCAATAATTTAAATAACATTTACAGTAAATGGCCACCTATGTCAATTACTATATTAATTTAACCCAAAACAAAATGCGTTTATAGTGATAAAAAACTCTACTGTCTGTTATACTAGGCATTATATTCGTTTGTCACTCATTTTAGGGCTGTGTAAATAGTTATTGGCATAGGCCAAGTACTATGAAGTCTGGAATAATTTTCTATACAAAAAAGGAGGCCAATGACTATAATATTTTTTATTTGCACAAAGTCACTCATGCTATTTTTCTGTTCTATCAGGTTAAATAATAAAAATAATCATGCCAAAGAAACCTCAGTACACCAAAGAAGCCCTAGATGAGGCGTTAGAAAACATTCAAAATAAAACAATGTCTTTAAGAGCAGTTGCAAAAAAATATAATATTCCAAGGGCAACTTTACAATTTAAAATAAAAAATCCCACTTCTAAATCTGAGTTTGGACCGACGCCGTATTTGACTCATACGGAAGAAGATTCTATCAAGGAATGGCTTTTTAAAATGGCCCGGAAAGGCTTTCCAAGAAAACCAGATGATGTTCTTGATACTGTACAAAATTTTTTGTCTGAAAATCCACGAGAAACTCCTTTTCTTAATAACAGACCTGGACAAGGATGGCTAAAGGCTTTTTTAAAACGTCATCCTAGTTTGGCTCAGAGAACCAGTGAAGGAGTTACTAAAGCTAGTGCCCTCGCTTGGTTATTGGATTTTTGTTAAAGTTTTTATTTTATAATTTTAATTATTATTTTGTTTTCTATGGCCAATAACTGTAACATTACATGGCCAATTAATGTGATTATGGTGGCCAATAACCGATAATTCAATATTTGTATCTTTATGTTGACTTTATTAAAAACGTATATGGTGAAAGAGTATGTAAGCCATACCATTGAATAAATACGTTGATGTTATATATTTTAAAAATTATTTCATTTACATCTACCCGTTTTTTATTTTTATATATTATAAATAGTGTCTTGAGGTGGCTTAACTGGCCAGTAACTATACTGTTTACCCTAGTTTCCATAACTTCGACGTAAGAAATCTTAAATTTCTATAATGATTTTCTTTCAATCGAATTTAAACCATTGGACGTCCACTTTTAAGCTCAATGCTGCTCAACCTTTAAAAGTAAAACTATGTATTACGAGTTTTAATCAACATAACAGGGGTGCGGCGGTACTCAATTGTATGTCTGACGCACCCCACGAGGTCAGCCTTGTTAAAAAAAACATGAATTATTCTGAAAATTTATTCCAGTTCGTGTAGATTAAAAATCACTTGATTACCTGGTGAACTAGTTTTTTTCTGCAGTTTCGCTCGTATGGTAGTAGGAAATCACCAAAGGAATACCTAATCTAAATCTGTAGTGTCCAATTTCGTCGAAATACGTTTAGCTGTTAAGTCCCGAAAACGTAACAGAAGGATAGATAGTTACTTTCACATTCATATTATTACTAGCTTTCGCCCGCGGCTTCGCCCGCGTTAAATTTGGGTTGACACAGTTCCCCTTGCGCTAAGTTTTCCCTTTTCTTCCCTCTTTCTCCCTCACATTCCACTTTTTTCAAAAAAATATTAGCCTATGTCCGTCTCCTGGTTCCCAACTATCTCTGTACCAAAATCCATCCAAATCGGTTCAGCCATTAAAGCGTGAAGAGGTAACAAACAAACAAACTCACTTTCGCTTTTATAATATTACTAGCTTTCGCCCGCGGCTTCGCCCGCGTTAAATTTGGGGTAACACAGTTCTCCTTGCGCCTTATTGATTTGTAATAGCAACACTAAGTTTTCCCTTTTCTTCCCTCTTTCTCCCTCACATCCCACTTTTTTCCAAAAAATATTAGCCTATGTCCGTCTCCTGGTTCCCAACTATCTCTGTACCAAAATTCATCAAAATCGATTTAGCCGTTAAAGCGTGAAGAGGTAACAAACAAACAAACAAACAAACAAATAAACAAACAAACAAACAAACTCACTTTCGCTTTTATAATATTAGTAAGGATAGTAAGGATTAGTCCAGTTTCCAGTATAACTGGGTGCAAGAAGCCCATTCTCGAGAAGACTGGAGATCTTTGGAGGAGACCTTCACCTGCAGAGGAACCCCTCTGCAGGTGAAGGCTTGCAGAATAAATAATATAATATAGATTAAGACAAATTTAATAAATAGAAAAAAGGTATAGGCACTTAGGAAAATCTATTATTAAGACACACTAACATACAACTAGTCTTTTTTAAGTACTAACACATAGTTTAAGATCTCGCATTGTAAGTTATTTAAGATTACAAGAAATATAAGGTTTTTTTATAATATTAGTAGATTAGGGCTATGGAAGTATGGTATGAAGATGTATTATAATGGCTAGGATATACATATGTGGATAGGAAATCTTAATCATTATACTAAAATCATGTGTCGCTATGTTCGTATTACAAACTAATCTCCGAAACACCACAACCGAATTCGATAAAACTTTTTTGAATTTGTATCGTTAATTCCAGCCACCAATATAAGACTTTTGGACCCGATAGATGGCGCCGTACGACACACGAACAGGTCACTAGTTTTATAAAATAATAATTTGTTCAATAGGTGCTTACCTGCCATCCCGAGGCCTTAGTGAAAAAATCATGACTGTCGGTTATGAGTGCAAAGTCTGAACGCACTTCTGGTATACTTAGTGTCGGGAAGTGTACCAAGTCTGAAGCTAGAAGTCCCATCCATGTACCTTGAGTATAAGCTGCCTGTATCTGTAATTAATATTGAAAGGTTTTATTTTTAAGTCTGCACAAAAGTTGGCAACATTGAGAACTGCAATCTTCCCCATTTTCCACCCATACAAACAGAGAGGACCAGTTTAAAAATTACTTTACTGTCTCAAATAAAGGTAAGTACTATATCCCGTGCTTGCGATGGCCCATTCTAACTTTCACCGTCATTAAAAAAAATACCGTGACGTGAAACTTTTTTTAATTACATTTTGTTTATAAATCAATATATTAAAAAAGTTTACGCAATCAAAGGATATAATCGTTTATGTCGCAAGTTCGTACGGAACCCTCTTTTTTCAGTGATACTACGTAAATTATGATTTAATAAATAAATATGAAATACACAAAAATAAAATAAATATGAACTACACAAGCTTTTAGCCACAAAACTCTACTTGCTTATGATAAGAAAACACAAAGTTAATCTCAGATAATACTTGATAACGATAATAGACCTTGATTCCATACGCAAAAGGGTTTTACTTACAATGTTTCCACTGTTATAAAGAGTGCTTGAGTTAGCTGCATGAAAGTATTTATCACTATCATTCCGAGCGTAAGACGCTAGGGCTAAAGTTGTGCTGCCTGTATCCACCAATAGCTTAAACTGAAAAAAAGTAAAATATCTAAGATTGAATTAAGGAGTTCCTTCAAAAGGAAAAAAAAACGGAAATCTTATTGGATACTATTTTTGTCCATCTGTCGGTCAAGACCCTCGGGAACGCGTGGAGATTTCAAGTTGAAATTTAAACCATATAAGTACTAAAATCTGTTGTACCTTTGTGCTGTGAAAAGACATAAATAGTTGAAGAAATAATTGTTTGGCTAAATGAGATTACTGAATATGATCAGTTTGAAATTATAAAAAAGAACTCTTAAAAATAAATACTAATAATAAATGCCGTTTGTAGCATTAGTAACTGAAGATCTCTTTAATGTCAAAGAGCTAACATAGTACAGTCAAAATAGACATTTCAGGTTGCAAAAAATCGTATAGACCTGAAATTTGGTGGGGGTCTTAAGTACACCATTATAAAAGAAATACCAAAAGTCCCCACCGATCCGACTTGTGCAACAAAAAAATATTCAAGGTCAAATGTTAAAAATATTGTTTTTTTTGCATTTTTCCGGTAAACAGTAAGTATTATCGCAAAAGTAGGTTAGACAAAAGTTGTAGATCATGCAATTATCTACAAAAATTACTTCCATACTTTGGATGGATCACCATTTCGAAGATATCGCAATTTCAAAATTTTAAGAAGTCATATTCTACATAATATGCACACATTTCCGCACCACCTATGAGGTAGTATACGAAGCGCATTTTTTTAACGTGGTTTCTCCGGTAGCTATACTCCACAATCAATTGTAATTTAGTTTCATTAGATGGCGTCCTATTAATTAAAAAAATAGTACTATCGATAATGATTAAAGTGGAATAGTTTGTTGTTGATTGTGTAAAAATTTTAATCTGATTGGTAATCTTTACATGCTATATCTATGGTGATGTCTTCTTCACTTTCTTCTTCATCTTCTTCCGGTGTTTCTGTAAATTGCTCTAGTCAAAATAGCTTGATAACTGCGAGAACCTTACTGAAGCTCACTCAATCCTGTATTGTGCGACTGTGGCGGTGTGTCGTGTAGCTCACGTCAAATTTCCTGATGACAGAGCTACACGACCGAAACCAGCTATACCATTTTGGCAGTACAGGATTGAGCGACGTATTGGTGCGGCCAGAGCACTCATTGGCAAACTAATCTGTTTCAGGGAGGGTAACACACGACCTCGAGTGTTGCGCTTTGTGAAGCAGGCATTTGCAGGGACTGATATAAGTCCGTCAGACTATATGTCCCGCATCGCAGAGCGCATCGACTTCCTGAAACAGAAAGTGTATGCATGGGCAAATCGTATTCGTAGGTATAAGCGGCGGGTAGAACGGTACCCTCAGAATCGCACATTCCAAAGCGATGAACGGTGGGTGTATAGAGCATGGGAGCGACCGGACCAAGGTGTGTCTGACACGCACCTACCGGATGATGACGCCATGTGTTTGTTTTGGCGCAGCATCTGGTCGGTGCCTGTCAGTCATACCGAAGGTGAATGGACACGGGAAGTCGAGCGAGCATGCGATCCAATACCAGAAATGGGGGCCTTAACAATCAGCCCCCAAGATGTAGCTTGTGCGGTCTGTCCGTAGCCTAGGGTCAGGTTAGGGTCCCTACCCAAGTTTCTGACAACTGGTATAACCCACTTGCTCCATAAATCGGGTAGTACGGCGGAAACCAAAAATCATAGACCAATTACGTGTCTTCCGACACTTGGTAAAGTTCTTACATCCATTTTGAGAGCTAAAATCACTAAACATTCACTCACACACAACATACACACTAAACATTCTTGATGACATTTCTATCATATCTGCTTCCTGCTTCTCAAAATGGATGTAGGAACGGGTCCCGCGGTACTAAGGAGCTGCTCCTCATTGATATGACCATTAGTCAACAGGTTCGCCGTTCCCGAAGGCATCTGTCGACATGTTGGATAGACTATAAGAAGGCCTATGATTCTGTGCCACATACATGGCTCATAAGGGTGCTAGATTTGTATAAAATTGATGCAACTCTGCGCACCTTCCTGATCTCGTGTATGAGGCCATGGAGTACAGTCCTTCGCTATCCAGGATGTCAGCAGATTCAGAGAAATAGTGAACCGTTAAGGATAGAGCGAGGTATATTCCAGGGCAAAAGTTTGAGTCCACTTTGGTTCTGCTTAGCCTTGAATCCTCTAAGCACGTTGCTGGAGAATTCAGGTCTGGGCTATCGATTGAGGAGAGGTGGTCAGGTTATATCTCACCTTCTTTACATGGATGACCTGAAACTCTTTGCCCCCAACGATTTGCAGTTGATGGAGCTACTAAAGGTAACTGAAACTTTCAGTAGCGCCATCAGGATGGAATTTGGTGTGAACAAATGTGCGGTCATGCATATATAGCGAGGGGAAATTGTGGAATCTGTGGGAACCCAGCTCTTAGATTCCATAAACCTTAGATCCCTCTCAGCAACCGAAACCTACAAGTATTTGGGGAAGTCGGAAGCGCTGGGCATCCATGACGCTGACATGAAACAATCGTTGAAGGAACGCTTCTTTGGCCGCCTGAAAAAAATATTTAATAGTCTTTTATCAGGCGGGAACAAGGTGCGTGCTTTCAACGGTTGGGTCATGCCGGTTTTGATGTACTCTTTCGGCATACTCAAATGGACCCAAACAGAACTGGACGCCCTGGATAGGAAGGTCCGTACATTGTTAACGGCATTTCGTACGCATCACCCACGTTCCTGGGTTATGAGACTGTATATCCCGCGGAGTTGTGGAGGTCGAGGCTTTTTAAACGCCAAGACTCTCCACAATCGCGAGATATGCAGTCTCAGGGAATATTTCCTAGAAACAGACGTGGGAATGCATCGAGATGTGGTTGCAGTGGACAAAGGCCTCACCCCGCTCTCCTTGGCTAAAGAGAACTGGCGCAAACCTGTAGTGCTTGACACCAACGACCGCAAGGAGGTATGGCAGAGTAAGGAGCTTCACGGACGCTTTTTCCGGGGGTGTGTAATGTTCGGCATAATAACAAACGCTCTAATTTCACTTGGACTAACGTTCATATGACATAATTTTCATGACATAATATCAAATGACATAAATTCATATGACCTAATGATTCATATCATAATATTCATTTTACATAATAACATTATAAGAAATATAATATAACGTTCATTTGACCTAAAATTCATGTTTGATGGGCACAGTTCTAGCCTAACTCAAATGGCAGTTAACCAAACCTTAAAATATTCTATGCATGGTCGAGGGCGGGCTTGGTCGACGGAGCCCGCTTTTGGGTGGTTTATAAAAAAATAACCACGAAGGGTCCCCCCTCCCCGTTCTAACCTAAACTATCCGAGTCGGGGTGGGGCTAAAGTCCAGATTGCATCCAGTTTCTCCAGGTAACAATCGTTGAGGGTGGTAGGTGTATAGGGTATAAAGTGAAGAAAAAAAAGCTTAACACAATATTTATTAAATTTTCAGTGTATCCCTTTTTTAGGGTTCCGTAATCAACTAGGAACCCTTATAGTTTCGCTATGTCCGTCCGTCCGTCCTCGCTTAATCTCTGTGACCGTTAGCACTAGAAAGCTGAAATTTGGTACCAATACGTATATCAATCACGCCGACAAAGTGGTAAAATAAAAATTTGAAAAAAATGTTTTATTATGTTAGCCACCCTATATGTAAAGTGGGAAGTGTTTTTTTTTTAATTTTAACCCTAACGTGTGATATGTTGTTGGAAAGGTATTTAAAAATGAATAGGGGTTTACTAAAATCATTTTTTGATGATGTCAATAATTTCGGAAATAATCGCTCCAAAAGTAAAAAACAATGTGTCCTCCCCCTCTAACTGTTGAACCATAAGTTTAGAAAATATGAAAAAATCTGAAAAGTAGAACTTTATATAAGGACTTTCTAGGAAAATCATTTTGAACTTGATTGACAACAGTTTTTGTGCAAAAAAGGCAAAAATTTGTACAAAATAATTCCTGGACTAAGTTTGTAGTATAATCGTATATGCAAGCATTTTTTTTTAACTTCGTTTACATAATATTTTATTATCCTGAACGTATCTTTTTTCAAACAAAAAAAGAATTATTGAAATCGCTTCTCGCAATCCAAAATTACTACCGAAAACTTCTTGCACGTCTTTGTATTAATTAGTAACCCAATTCCCCGAGAGATGGCGCTGTAGGTACTTATTACATTAGATTAAGTCTCTCCTTGGCATTGGCGGTATCTTATAACTACATAAAACTTTTAACATGCTAAGGCAATTTAGAACAAAACTAAAATTCATTTTTTAACACCATCAAAATGTTAAGGTAAAAACCAGTTCATAAATGGTTCGATAGATGGCGTTGTGTAATGACGTAGTTTTTTTAAAAGTCGGTGTTAAGATTTTCCGTGCTTTCATGACCTACCGTGGTAAAGTAAGTTGCACCTGAAATATATACGTAATTTTATTTATGAGTGCATAATCTAATTAGTCGTCGAGGTTTGAGCGCTCCCCTTTGTGTTCGCGCTAAAAACCGTCACAAGTCGGAGCCGGAGCGCCTGCCGCGGACTTGCATGCTCCTCCACCTGCGAGAAAATCTCGCTGCGGCGTGACTCTGATGTGAGATTTTCTTTACAAATGTCGTGTGGGCGACGCGCCTAACGCGCCCGCGCCGCGACTGCGCCTCGACTCTTGGTCCTGTGGGCGACGCGCCTTAAACTCATAAGTGGGAACACTTATTGTGACGGACGGAAAACTACGGAACCCTTCACTGAGCGTGGCCCGACACGCTCTTGGCAGGTTTTTTTAAAGAATATTATCGATTCGCTCCTTTTTGTTTTAACTATGAGATTATAAATATTATAGTAGGTAAATGAATAATATGCTAAATGAATATTAAGTGAAATGTGCATTATAGGAAATGTTCATTATGTCATATGACATTATGTAAAATGAAATTATATCAACAATTCATTATATCAACTGATCGTTATGTTAGCTAAAGTTATGTCAAGTGAACGTCAGATTTTTGTTATTATGTCAATCGTTACACACCTTTTTTCCGGGCCCTACATGGACCCGATGTAGATCAATCAGCGTCCGTAGTCTGGCTACGTTCCGGGGATATCTTTCGAGAAACTGAAGGTTTTGTCTGTGCAATTATGGATGAAGTTATGATGACGAATAACTACCGGAGATTTATTGTGAAGGACGGCACGGTTGACATTTATGTCGGGCTTAATTGCCAAGAGCCTCGACCAATACCTGAGGAGGCTCTCGTTAGGCAGCTGAATCAAGGGCTTGATACAGAGAGCGGTACTCCTGGACACGGCTCGTATTGTTAGGAGGTTCCTTTCTCTGGAGCCCTGGAGCCGGTAGCTTGGACCCTGTTCCCGATACCGGTGGGCTACTATTTTTATATTTTCAAATGTTTTTTTTGTTTTTAAGAAATGTTTAAAAAAATAATTATATGTAAAGAAAAGAATAAATGAACGAAATAATACTAGCCTATAACTGTCCCATTGTTGGGCAGAGGCCTCTTCTCGTACACAGAAGGCACGTACATTGATCGACATGCTCAAGCCGGTTTTACGATTTCAGACTTTTATTAGTTTTAAAATCAAAATCAAAAGTCATTTATTCAAATTAGGCTGATAATCAGCACTTTTTGAACGTCAGATTACAAGAGGCAGTCCCACAAAAACGCCCTGCCCTTCGCCACTTCCTAGTGTTTTAGCTGGGAAGAAGAAGTGGCGGAACAAACTCCCCAGCAACACATCTGTCTGTCAGGTTAGAAGAACCAGATTTTATACAATTCCGTTTATCACAAGAAATTATAAAAAAATAAAAATAAGAAATTATTCATTCATTGTCACTTGTCAGCTAGCAAACACCCATTATATATATAAAAAAAAAAAAAAATTACCAAAGTCTAAATAATAAATTCACCAGTCTAATGGGTGTGCCCGCTTACATGTGCAGTGAAGAAGTGTCAGGTGATTAAGTCCAGGTTTCCTCATAAAGTTTTATTTCACCAATGTATGTGGTGTCTTCGATAAATTTTAGAAATTACATAGGTATTTATTATACAGGGTGGCCAGTTGATAGGCGTCCAAAGAAAAAAATTAGATGCCTTATGCTTAGGGGTATCCGAATTACCCCCATGTATGTTCCGCGATTATTTGTAGTTTAGGAGCTAGAATTTTTTTAAGTACTTTTTTCAAAATATTCACCTAGCATTGGTTTTTATTTTTTATGTCTTTATTCCTATCATTTTTAGATATTCTTTTTTTGTGGAATCTATTAGCGATAGTAATAGCTGCTATGCAAAAAAAACCGTTTGCCTAGGCATTGTAGAACTTACCACAAAATTAGTCCAAAGTTCAAAATTACCATTAGAGTTCAATAATCAAAAATGTTCAGAGCTTAAAAAAAAAATAAGTTAGGGGTGTCAGAGGTTTCTAAATGATCTTAAAAACTTCTATGGACCTTCAACAGACAAAATCGGTAAAAAAATATGGAGCTTGATCGGGGATTATTTCCTGTAATTAGCGTTGATAGCAATAAAGGTATTTTTACAGTTATTGTTATAATTTGGGATTTCTTTATTTTTGCCACTTTTATGATTAAAAAATACGGTAGATAGTTTACAAATTTTATTAAAACACGTTTCAAAAGGTTTTCAAAGTGTCGCCTTACCACAGAAATGCACAATCTACATCTACGGAGGAAATTGTCTTTTAGTTGTAAACCATGTCTCGTCTCAGTGTTAAGTTAACGTCTAACAGCAAAATTGGTAATTCTTCAAGAACTCTTTGTAGGTGGCTCCATCCAGCTTGGACAGCGGTCTGGCTATGGATTCTCCATAGTCCGCTATCGAGAATCCTCATTCCGTAAGACCATCAAATTTTCAACACCGCTTCGTTACAAAAGGTTTTCAAAGTGCCGCCTTACCACAGAAATGCACAATCTACATCTACGGAGGAAATTGTCTTATACTTGTCTAAAGGCTTCTCTGTTACTTCTTACAACATTTCCCGCTTCTTCAATTTTCCGTTTTAGCTCTTTCTCATTGTTAGTGTCCCGTGCGTACCATCACGAGTCTGGACGGCAGCTCGAATGGTGGTGGTAAACTAATTGGTAGTTCACCGTTGAGAACGCCGGACCACATTTTCACACTGAAGCGGTGTTGAAAATTTGATGGTCTTACGGAATGAGGATTCTCGATAGCGGACTATGAAGAATCCATAGCCAGACCGCTGTCCAAGCTCGATGGAGCCACCTACAAACAGTTCTTGAAGAATTACCAATTTTGCTGTCAGACGTTAACTTAACACTGAGACGAGACATGGTCTACAACTAAAAGACAATTTCCTCCGTAGATGTAGATTGTGCATTTCTGTGGTAAGGCGGCACTTTGAAAACCTTTTGTAACGTGTTTTAATAAAATTTGTAAACTATCTACCGTATTTTTTAATCATAAAAGTGGCAAAAATAAAGAAATCCCAAATTATAACAATAACTGTAAAAATACCTTTATTGCTATCAACGCTAATTACAGGAAATAATCCCCGATCAAGCTCCATATTTTTTTACCGATTTTGTCTGTTGAAGGTCCATAGAAGTTTTTAAGATCATTTAGAAACCTCTGGCACCCCTAACTTATTTTTTTTTAAGTTCTGAACATTTTTGATTATCGAACTCTAATGATAATTTTGAACTTTGGACTAATTTTGTGGTAAGTTCTACAATGCCTAGGCAAACGGATTTTTTTTGCATGGTAGCTATTACTATCGCTAATAGATTCCACAAAAAAGAATATCTAAAAATGATAGGAATAAAGACATAAAAAATAAAAACCAATGCTAGGTGAATATTTTGAAAAAAGTACTTAAAAAAATTCTAGCTCCTAAACTACAAATAATCGCGGAACATACATGGGGGTAATTCGGGTACCCCTCAGCATAAGGCATCTAATTTTTTTCTTTGGACGCCTATCAACTGGCCACCCTGTATAGTACTTAGTACTTGCTACAACCTCAATGTTGCCGTCAATGTTTGGCCATCAATGTTTTTTACTACAGGTAAAATCTACTCAAAGCTATCTGAGCATTTTACTACAACTTCCATTTTAACTAGGCAGCTGAATACCAGTATCTTACTTGAGGAGTCTTCTCAACCACCAAAACCTAGTTATCGCCGAAATACTAAAAGATGTTTGATAATTGGTTTTTGCATACTTAACATTAACATTATAATCCTTGAAGGTTTCGACAGAGGTATCCCTATAGTTTGCCCACATTTTGCCAGTTATCTTTCAAGTCCCATATATTAGAGGGCCAGCCTTTTGCAGTCAATCGGGCATGTACTCAATCTCCTAAAAAATATTGATAGGAAAACCTAATAACACTTTTCTCAATCCAGGAAAGATAAAATTGTACCCAGAATCTCATACTTCTTGCAACCACTCGAACAAAGCAGTGGTCATTACAAATTGAAATTATTTGTAGACATAATGATACTATAGGAATTCAATAGTTCCAGTTACAATCTATCTTAATCACTCTTTTACAACAACAATAATTGTAATTCCAAACACTTTTGTAATAAAAAGTAAACTGTTAGAATAAACACCATTGTCCCAGGCATCATAATAAAATGTATGTTATTGTCTTTGGCACTGCTAATAAACTACCTGATGTAAGCATTAGTAAATAAAATCATCATTATTACTCATCAAGCTATACAAAACCAGTTTATGTGAGTCTCTCATTGCACGGGAAATGTTTACAAAGTGAGACCATGTTAAACAGGAAAAATACAGCTTGATGTGTTGCCCTGTATACTTAGTGGGGCAATAATTGAAACCTGAAAGTAGGCTCCTGCTATATGGGGTGCTGTGTGGAATTGATCATAGGATAATTGTAGTTTTTCACATACACCCTACCTACTCCACTACATTTCATGCAGAATGAATATGCTTGCTGATAAACCCTCTGGGCTTGTCATCTCTTGAAAATGTGATGTTTTGTTGTCGTTTGAATTCATCATTTTCCTTCCCTTGTCCCATTCTATTTAGGGACAGCGCAACACGTTTCCTTCTTTGATTCTCCCCTGTCAGACGTCACAGCATGTTTTACTACTTTTTTCATCTTATCATTCCTGACATAATCCATCCTTATTTTTTGGCCTTCATCTCTCTCTATATCCATCAATATACACATACATCAGTCTTTTAGTCACATGTGCATTGATGTCATTGTCATTGTCAATGATAATGTCATAAAATCATTATTTCATATTTGAGTAGAAGTAAATAAAAGACACAAACCATACAACACAAAAATTAAGTTTTTTTTCTTTAAAGATCTGTTTCTAGCAAGAACATAGATTAAAAAGAAAATTGGAAATGCTTAAAATGTGTAATAAAAAGCTGAATGCTCAGTTTCCAATGCTTGTTTGCAATCCTAGTCTGTAGAACCTTGAATGAATGGTCATTCAAGGATGCAAAAAGTCTTGATGATGGCATCAAGACTTTTTGCATCAAGGCATTTTTTACTTAACCAATTTCGTATTATATGTCAAGGTCTCCTCTTTCATATATAACAAGATTGAAGTAAATGAATTCTTAGTACCTACCACCAACTACTGCAGGGTTCAATATGACACAGCAGTCATAAAGTCAATGAATCTGCAGATCATAAATACATATGGAAGGTAACTTTGATCTATAATTAAGATGTTCCATTATAACCTCTTTTAAAAGTATTAGTATATGAAAGCAGTGTCGTTTGGATATTAGCCAAATGAAGATATAAGTAGTGCATTATCATTTACTTGTTTACATAAAACATTTCTTTATTTTGTGAGAATCTAATAAGAAACTTTATTATAGTTCTTACCTTCTGATGAGGATGACCTATATTAACTTCTATAGCATAAGCTTCTCCGGCATCGCCATACAAATTTATTTCTTCACCAAAAGAATAACTCAAACAAACAATGCAGACTTGAAAAATAATACAAATCACAGTCATCTTTACTTTATACTGACAATGTACGACTGAACAATTTAGTCTTATATGAGGAATCAGATGCTCTTCTTTGTAATTGTTTGAGATAAAATATTTTTTTTTATTTAAAATAAATATTTACGCTGATGCATTCATCAGATGCTTCGTAGCGTTCATACATAGCTGTCAGAAACACTGAACCTGTGAAATTGATTGAAGCTTGAAGTACCTATATGGCACTGCTGTATTGAAATTGAAATGCCAAATTATGTGACAATCACTGACAAGCAAGGAACATTATTTACTCTCTGTCAAGTGACAGTGGTACCAAAGGTTGCAAGGTTTCAAAAATCAACATGAATCGTTATTTATCTCGACATCAATGATAACAGCAGCTGTTGCTGTTTCATATTATCTTATTTAAAGAAAGGTGTCTAAAGTAGGATGGTCCTGAGTTAAAAAATTACCTCTTGAGCTTCGACATTATATTTCATTTATAAAAAATATTTAACAAATTATATGGATAGGATTAATAAAATTAAAACAGACTCATCCGGTATGTAGTAATTAACTCGATGAATTATTTTTATTTAATCATGTACAAAAATAATAATCACTGAAATAGATTCTCGCAGGAAGTTTATGAAAAAATGGAATACTGAACGAAACGCGCGCTTTTTTTGATGTCAAAGAAACTGTCATTTCATTACATAACTTCAATTTTGACTGAAGGAAGAAAGAATTTGAACTATTTGAAGCATGTACATTTTGTAAGAGCAGGATACATTTGGAAACATTTTGGCAGAAGAAAGAGAGGCAAAACGCTTTTTATGCCCGAACTTACAATATATTTTACTTCAAATTCATTACAGAACGTTTTTTTTTACGGTGCTGTGATAGGTACTAAACAAAAACATTCCGCTCACAAGATTAAACAAAAATTACCCAAAACTTGCATTAACTTCCCGAGTAATTTTAAAAATGAGTCTTTGGGTAGATAAACATCGACCGAGAGATTTGATGAAACTGGATTTTCATACAGATCAAGCGGTTCGGTTGAAGAGTCTAGTTCAACAAAGTGATTTTCCTCATCTGCTTGTTTACGGTCCTTCTGGAGCCGGTAAGAAGACTCGCATAATGTGCTTACTACGAGAACTATACGGTTCAGGTGTAGAACGTCTTCGTCAAGAAACCATGACATTCACAACACCTTCCAACAAGAAAGTAGAAATCATGACTGTAAGTAGTAACTATCATATTGAAGTCAACCCAACCGATGTTGGTATCCACGATAGAGTGGTTATTATGGATTTAGTAAAGAACGTAGCACAAACTCACCAAATAGACTCCTCTGGGCAAAGAGAATTCAAAGTTGTTATATTAAATGAGGTGGATGATCTAACAAAGGATGCACAGCATGCTCTACGTCGAACTATGGAGAAGTATGTTGCAACATGTCGCCTTATTCTTATTGCTAACTCTATTTCACGAGTTATTCCTGCAATCAGGTCCCGTTGTCTGACAATCAGAGTACCCGCACCTACAGAAACTGAAATTGCCTCTGTACTGAAGACAGTTTGCAAAAAAGAAAGTTTGAGTATCCCTCCAGAGCTGGCTATGCGGCTTGCTAAAGCTGCAGACCGTAACTTAAGAAGAGCATTACTAATGTGCGAAGCCTGTAAAGTACAACAGTATCCTTTCACAGCAGACCAGAAAATACCTGAACCTGATTGGCAGCAATTTATCAGAGAGACAGCAGCCATGATATTGTCAGAACAGACTCCCAAAAAGCTTGGTGAGGTTCGACAAAAACTTTATGAATTGATTATACATGGTGTGCCTCCAGATATGATTTTTGGAGGACTTTTGAAGGAACTAGTACGAAATTGTGACATGTCTATGAAATGCCAAGTTGCTAGCCATGCAGCTACCTATGAACATAGAATGAGACTTGGCAACAAAGCAATATTCCATCTAGAAGCATTTGTTGCCAAGTTCATGGCAATCTACAAGAAGTTTGTTGAAGAATCCATGGGTGATGTCTTCTAAAAAATAGTAATAAAATAAAACTCAATTGTGCCTGTTTTTATAATTTTTAATAAATAAAGAAATTAATTTTATTATGTTGTTTCTATGCTCAATGACCCCAATGATTCTGCTCTTAAGTCATTTAATTAATTACAAATTTTATTTTTCATTGTAATACTTGTAGTAATGTTTTATAGGTACTCTAGTAGAGAATAATCTAAAGTTATCTACTACAGTATGCATCAAGGCTGCTGTGATTTCATTTGAAAAGTGATCCAATATAGATTGCATATTCTGTAAGGCATCATCAATTATGTATGCATCCCGAGAATCTGTAAAAGAAAAAATGAGATTAGTTGGTAGCTATTTATATTTTAACCTTTTGAATGCCAGAACATAAACACATGCTTGTGCCCTCCACAACAAGGAACTAATGTCAACTATATTTTTGTCATAATTATTTGTTTTTGGTGTCAAAAATATTATTGTCAATTCTTAACCAACTTATAAAAAGAAGGAGGTTCGACGGTATTTTTATTATGTATTTCCACCGATTTATTATTATTATTTATTTATTTCTAAAACACGTATTCACTTGACAAATATTGCCATACACGCAAACCTCACAGGGTTTATCTGTGTGCTGGCGAGTCTTCAAATATTATTAAATAAATATTAGTATCTACATTCTTAAGTTAGTATAGTAATGTTTATATTTATACTTGTAACTTTTCGAATCTGTCGTATATAACGCTTGCAGGTTGTCTGATAGTTTTTTAAGAAAATAAGGTACAACTAGTAAGCTTACAACGCTAAATGTGAACAGATTTTCATAATTCCTTTTAACAATTGAAAGAATTTTCGCTCGCTAATATTTCTTAGTATCAATGAGGATAACTAGGAAAATTAATACTTCAAGAGAATTTGTGAGAGATAGGTAGGTACCATCACACCACAATATTAAAGGCAGAAATTAAAAAAACATAAACCGACTTAAACAAAATATTGAAACCACGGAAAATAAACTTCCTTCCTGTAGTCTGTGGTAATAAAAATCCTAGCACCCTATTCGTCTGATTTTACCATAGAAATTCATTATAGGCAACACATTACTTTAAAGGAATCTAATTATACATTTACCAACAAATGGATTATCCTAGTTTAGCACTAAACTAGACAAAACAAACTTCTCTATTTATTATATTATCCTGTATCTATTATTTATTTAGGCTGATTAGGCCTGTGTTACCACTTAATCATAAAGCTATAGGTAGGTACTATTATTGTAAATGTGAATGTCCATAATTTTTACGCCTACACTGCTAAGCGGATTCAATACAACTCGATTTTTCTAGTAAATTATTAGGTCATTCCATACATAGTAATATAGTCGCTCGGATCGATGTCAAGGTTAAACCAGTCTTGCGTGTGTGGGGGTGTCATATTATTACCCAATAGGTACTTACTGGGTTGTGGAGGTCAGATAGGCAATCCCTCTGTGTGAAATATTAGTATTCAGCTGAGCGGTTTAGGCTAGCAGCCGGAAAAAGTCTAGGCAGATGATGAGTAGAACTTAGTCATTTATATCTCTCAGCATAATCGTTAGCCGTCGAAGGCAGCCTATTCCCTATTAAACCCGATTATTTTGAAAACTCGATCGATAACAACTGAACAAAGTAGGTAATGACCCAAAAATCCAGGCTTACTTGGTTGCAAATAATACGAAGGTATTCGCTTATTCCTGACAGCTATCCTCTCAGGGCCGATAACAATGTAATCCTCATTATCAATGCCCCGTTGTATCATCCCCGCATACGTTATGTTGCTCTCTGCACCCTCTGAAATTTAAAACGTTGTTTTTATGCGGGTAGTTAGAAATTACGGTAAACTGCAGTTGGACCTACCTACCTAATCTACTATCGAGGACTCCGGAACGTAACCACTTATCACCCTTATGCTTTGAGTTATAAGGGTGAAAAGTGGTCAGGCGTCGGTGTTCTCGGTAGAACAACATTGGTTTACGTTTATTCTGCACACAAGTACCTCAATACTCAATACTTTATTACATCCCATCTATATCTATACTAATATTATAAAGCTGAAGAGTTTGTTCGTTTGTTTGTTTGAACGCGCTAATCTCAGGGACTACTGGTTGGAATTGGAAAATTCTTTTAGTGTTGGATAGTCCATTTCTTGAGGAAGGCTATAGGCTATATAACATCACGCTACGACCAACAGGTGCTGAGTAGCGCGGGTGAAACCGTGGGGAACAGCTAGTAACTACATAAAACTTCTATTAAGAACATGCTAAGGCAATTTAGAACAAAACTAAAATTCATTTTTTTAACACCATTAATGTTAAGGTAAAAACCAGTTCATAAATGGTTCGATAGATGGCGTTGTGTAATAAAAGTCCAAGTTTAAGATTTTCCGTGCTTTAATGGCCTACCGTGGTGAAGTACCTACTTAAGTTGCACTTGAATATATTCGTAATTTTATTTATGAGTGCATAATCTAATTAGTTGTCGAGGTTTGATTTTGATTTGTCCGCTATTAAAATGTTCTCGTATATTTTGAACAGTGTTAATCATGTTGAGGACGACGCTGTGCGCGCCTTTCATGATTTGTTAGCCCAACCCAACACATATCGTTTCGGCCTAGAGAAGTGTCTCTTTTTCTTTACCCGGAACTAATAGAGCCTGTGCCACAAAACGAGTCTCATTTACAAATTATATATGGCGGAGAAGTCGGGTTTGTGGGGCATTGGATTTGCATTTATTACATCAATGGAATATTACGGGTCTATGATAGTTTATATAATAGTTTGAGTCATTCGCAGCACGTTTACGTTAACGCACTATTCCCATACTTGGATAATAATAAAATACAACTCCCTAGTGTTCAACATCAAACAAATAATAAACTCATAAGTGGGAACACTTATTGTGACGGACGGGAAACTGCGGAACCCTACATTGAGCGTGGCCCGACACGCTCTTGGCCGGTTTTTATGATGCATGACAATGCCAGACCCCACACAGCAGGAATCGTCAAAAATTACCTCCAAGACAAGACGTTGGTATCACCGTAATTGAATGGCCATCAAGAAGTCCCGACATGAACCCAATTGAGCACCTGTGGGACGAATTAAAGCGAAGCGTTCGAGCTCGCCATCCAGCCCCACAAACATTACAGGAACTGAAAACTGCTATCGAAGAAGAATGGGAGAATAACATGTCATTTTAACATTGATTAATTCGATGCCAAATCGCATGAATGCTGTCATTAATACTTTAGGAGGCAATACAAGTTATTGAATAAAAAGATTTTTTTGACTAAACCATTTTTTCTTTAAAATTAAAACAAATGTCTTAGTCTGTACAATGGCAAAATCAACACTTAGGTCATTGAAGGTAATTTAAAAAATAATCAAATTCAGAACAATTAGTACATGATCCTAATGTTGATTATGCCTTATTTTTTTGATCGTTCATACAATTTTTTAAAGTTATGGACGTTACTAAATCATTATGCTAGGTGGCTTGATTTAGGAGTCCGGGAGTGTACCTATATAGAGACATGGTAGTGTTAGGATGTTTAGTTCTTTGAAGTGTGGTTTACATGAGTCGGTGTCTTTTATGTTAACCAATGTTCTTTTAAGTTTCTTCTGTATTGTAAATAACGAAGGTGCGTCTGTACTGTTACCCCATAATATTATACCGTATTTAAGCCAGAGAACGCGTACGCATAGTATGTTACTATTGCTGTTTTGAGATCTGTAGTTTTCTTTATTTCTCTGAGGGCATAGGTATGCTTTGGATAACTTTGTTTTTAATTTCTGTATGTGTGGTTTCCAGTCTATGTGTGTATCTATGTCGATTGTCTAGGCCTAAAAGGGTGAATTTATTAACTACTAGCTTTCGCCTGCGGCTTCGCCCGCGTTAAATTTGGGGTAACACAGTTCTCCTTGCGCCTTATTGATTTGTAATAGCAACGCTAAGATTTCCCTTTTCTTCCCTCTTTCTCCCTCACATCCCACTTTTTTTTAAGAAAAAAAATAAAAATTAGCCTATGTCCGTCTCCTGGATCCTAACTATCTATGTACCAAAATTCATCACAATCGGTTTAGCCATTTAAGCGTGAAGAGGTAACAAACAAACAAACAAACTCACTTTCGCTTTTATAATATTAGTAAGGATTTCTAACTTGGATCCTTTGTATTCAAAATTTATATTTATTGGGGTTTTTTGTCGGGGGTGGAAAGTGACTATTTTTGTCTTACTAAAGTTAACTACCTACTTAGGTAGTTTTGGTCTTTATTTTAAGTACCTAAGTAGGTACTTACCTACCTACTATGTCGAAATCGTGTTTTTACCTACTTACTCATTTTGTGGCGATATTAATTACAGTCATAATATAACACTAAGCCTAAAATCCCCGAAGGCATAGGTGTAGGTAGATACCTACCTAATATGTAGTAGGTACTTACTTCACCTTTATTTCGGCTATTATGCAGTTACGTAAGTCCCATGATTTATTGGACAAGCTTATTGTCATCAACCAGGTACAAATCCAGGCTGTCACTGAGAAATTCCTGATGGAAAATCCCGATAACACTATAAATTCTCGACCTGGCACCGACCCCAGCCCAACCTTATGTCAAACAGTCCACGACTAAATGCATGCCTAAATAAAATCACATGGCGTGTATTTCCCAAACAGCATAACATTTAGGAGCTACCAATGATATTTAAGTAAATATTAGAATATCATTGGGACCTACTGAGTAAATTGACCTTTCCACGTGTTAAAAAGAGAAAGGTAGGTTCCTACCAACTTAATCACCATCAATTCAGTTTGTAGCGACACAAAGATGCAAGTGGCAAACAGTACTACAGCGCCATCTATCCAGCCACTGAAGAACTAACGGCAAGATTTCTACATCGCGCAAGCAAAGTTGTACGCGAAGTTAGCATATACATATACGAGCACCCGACAAACAACTGTCGGGCAGTGGCCCGCCAGACACAACACCCGTCTGGTCGGAGGATCCTCCCTTTTCCATAGAGGATGGAGAACTTTACACCCTGTTTTTCATTCCTATAAAAGTTTTATGTTATCAGCTACTAAGGACACTAGGTAATCAGTAGCGAGATCGTAATTTTTAAGCTTAGCTAACTACTAGCTTAATACTTAGTTATTATCTACTTATAGGTCACGCATACATTAATTACATTCCAACCTTAATTGGAACCGATTAACAGGAAAGATCATATACGGAAGGTAAGTACAGCCTATGTAGTAGGTAAATACTCCATTATCGGTCTATTTATCACATTATAAGTGCAATTTAAAAAAAACGGTCCGTACCTACCTCGACTGTTTCAATAAAACCGGTAACTTGACAATGAACAAACATCTCGCATCTGGTTTATATACGGAAATGCAGGTAGGTACTTGACCTACCTTGATCTTACTGGACAACTTACAAAATTCTTAACTTATTAAATTAAAAGAGAAGGTTCCGCAAACTCACACAGAGTTTACGAAAACTTTTTTTTCGTACCATTTGCTCAAAAAAGTGACATTCTATGCCACAAAAAGCGAACATAGCAATAGTCGTTTTTAATCTGTCAAAAACAGGGAAAGAAAATTGTACAAAATTTCATTCATCCCCTAGGGAGAGAATGTGATTTAAAATTGGAATACTTAATACTGAACTACATCTGTTTTTACACCATTGAGTTTGTAGGTATACTTTATAAAGCATTCAGCATCTTTTTTAAAAAGGAACACGCAATTAATATGCAGTTATGATTAATAAATAAAATTACCAAAACCGACGAGGTCGTATGAGCTTGATGCCTTTGCTTTTCCGACAAAACATATTAGTCTAGGAATTTGCCGCGATTTTGTTTTCTTCAAATACATAAACGTTAAGTTTATTTTTATAAATAAGTTAATGTTTTAAATAGTAGATTATTAACCAAGGGTATCCCCTTGGTTAATAATCTACTATTTAAGCAGTGTCTTCTGTCGTGGGTGACGATTTAAATCGCGAGTGTAACGAAGGACATGAGGTTTACTCCCGAGCGTAGCGAGGGCGTTAAAAACTTAAATCACGAGCGAAGCGAGGGATTTAAGACGAGTCCTGAGTGTAGCGAGAGATTTAAGTTTACGGTTTACCCAAGACTAAGACAGCTTTATCACTGAGGAAAATACTCTACTTTTCGTACCATTTGCGAAAAAATTAACACAGTAATAGTATGAGATAAACATTTATTACAGACAATGACATTAAAAGTAAAAGTTAAGATTCGAACATTGGTCCAATTATTTATAAAGAGAGCACACTTTTTTTTACACTTTTGTTTGGTACGTTTATTGTTGATGAGTATGATTACGGCAGCATTTGCACTGATGGAATCCGACAATACACTGTCACTGTCGCTTTGATTTAACAATGTATTTTTAAAACATTAACTTATTTATAAAAATAAACTTATCGTTTATGTATTTGAAGAAAACAAAATCGCAGCAAATTCCTAGACTAATATGTTTTGTCGGAAAAGCAAAGGCATCAAGCTCATACAACCTCGTCGGTTTTGGTAATTTTATTTAATAATCATAACTGCATATTAATTGCGTGTTCCTTTTTAAAAAAGATGCTGAATGCTTTATAAAGTATACCTACAAACTCAATGGTGTAAAAACAGATGTAGTTCAGTATTAAGTATTCCAATTTTAAATCACATTCTCTCCCTAGGGGATGAATGAAATTTTGTACAATTTTCTTTCCCTGTTTTTGACAGATTAAAAATGACTACTGTTATGTTCGCTTTTTGGGGCATAGAATGTCACTTTTTTGAGCAAGTGGTACGAAAAATACATTGTTAAATCAAAGCGACAGTGACAGTGTATTGTCGGATTCCATCAGTGCAAATGCTGCCGCAATCATACTCATCAACAATAAATGTACCAAACAAAAGTGTAGCTCTCTTTATAAATAACTAGCTTTTGCCCGCGGCTTCGCTCGCGTTAAATTCGGGGTAACACAGTTCCCTTGCGCCTTATTGATTTGTAATAGCAACGCTAAGTTTTCCCTTTTCTTCCCTTTTTCTCCCACACATCCCACATTTTTCAGAAAAATATGTCCGTCTCCTGGTTCCCAACTATCTCTGTATCAAAATTCATCAAAATCGGTTTAGCCATTAAAGCGTGTAGAGGTAACAAACAAACTCACTTTCGCTTTTATAATATTAGTAAGGATTTTGTTGTCCGTCTGTCTGTCTGCCGAGACCGTTTATCTCTGGAACGTGTGAAGGTATTGAGTTGAAATTAAAACCATATAAGTACTTAACTAAGTAGTAACTTTGTGCTGTGAAAACCAACTCTCTAAATCTACGCAGTCAAAAGATATGACTGGTTATCTATAAGTCCAACAACTAACAAATAGTGACCTGCTACCATGACGTCTTAAAACAGAACTTATTCCAGTGAGGGAAAGAGACAGAGCTATACAGGGTGTCTAGCACCATCTCTATGTCATACAGGAATAAGAACTGCTATATAATGTTATAGTAACCCTTCTAAAAGCTAGACTGTAGCATTATCTTCATACATGTTCCTTTTTTGCCCTTTGTTTTTCAAGGCCACAGTATCTCTTTGGAACAAACCGCAACCCTGGCATGATCACTCTCTCACTCTGGAATAAGATTAAAATAGACTGCTTTAAGACGTAATGCATGGTTACTCTACTGATCATAAATTTTGACTCCATATTGTCAAAACGAACCAAGCCAAAATTTCATATGTGTGATAGTCCTTCATAATACATCCCAACAGTAAACATGTCTGTGGGTAGTCCTATACGGCTATTATATTCAGGGTAAAGCCTTAAAGGCTTTCAGTCATGATCAGAAATCGAGGTAATGTTCCAGATTGAAGAGGAATGGTACATTTTTCTAATGTCACCCGCACCATTGCAAAAACGAAAACAGTACCTATTATTATTAAATACAGATGGATGTAATTCTCTGCTCTTAGTTTAGTTTGATTTAATGATATGTACCGTAACCTCTCGCGTTCAACTTAAACGTACATGTCAACGTAAAACTGATTGGCCAGTTGCTTGCATCTTTGTACCTACAATGTTATAGTTGTTTTCTCGTATCATCATGTAGGCATAAAAATCCCTGCATGAAACCTTTTTGTTATGCAAGGAAAGACCTGTTACAAGATTAATTTAGTTTTCTGCCTACTGCCTACGCCTTAAGTACGACAGCATGAACAGAAATAGCCTTTTCTAGATTACTATCTATCACCTAACTATATTTCATCTAAATCCGTTCAGCCGTTTAGGCATGATAGAGCAAAACTCCCAGCAAAAACCATAAAAAATTAGTAACTCAATTCAGTTTTTTGCCTACTTCCTTCCCCCTAAGTACGATGACGTGATAATTTTGATCTTATATCCGTTTTTAGGTAACCATCTATTGCCTTACTAAATTTCATTAAAATCCGTTCAGCCGTTTAGACGTGAAAGAGCAAAAGTCCCAACAAAAACGACTAAATATAACTAACTCAATTTAGTTATCTGCCTACTGCGTACCCCCTAAGAACGATGGCGTGATTATTTATAGCCTATGACCATTTCTAGGTTATAATCTATCACCATACCAAATGTCATCAAAATCCGTTCAGCAGTTTAGGTATGATAGAGCAAAACTCCCAGCAAAAACCATAAAAAAAAATCACTAAATTAATTCAGTTTTCTGCCTACTTCCTACCCCCTAAGTACGACGACGTAATCATTTTGATCTTATATCCGTTTTTAGGTAACCATCTATTACCTTACCAAATTTCATTAAAATCCCTTCAGCCGTTTAGACGTGAAAGAGCTAAAGTCCCAACAAAAACGACTAAAAATCACTAACTCAATTTATTTATCTGCCTACTGCCTACCCCCTAAGAACGATGGCGTGATTATTTATAGCCTATGACCATTTCTAGGTTATCATCTATCACAATACCAAATTTTATCAAAATTCGTTCAGCCATTTAGGCGTGAAAGAGTAACAGACAGACAGACAGACAGACAGAGTTACTTTCGCATTTATAATATTAGTATGGAAGCATGGATTGGACCAATGTTCGAATCTTAACTTTTACTTTTAATGTCATTATCTTTAATAAATGCTTATCTCATATTATTACTGTGTTAATTTTTTCGCAAATGGTACGAAAAGTAGAGTATTTTCCTCGGTGATAAAGCTGTCTTAGTCTTGGGTAAACTTAAATCTCTCGCTACACTCAGGACTCGTCTTAAATCCCTCGCTTCGCTCGTGATTTAAGTTTTTAACACCCTCGCTACGCTCGGGAGTAAACCTCATGTCCTTCGTTGCACTCGCGATTTAAATCGTCACCCACGACAGAAGACACTGCTTTATCCCCTTGGTTATAATAATATTAGTATAGATTTTTTAAAATTAAAAATAGTAGCCCACCGGTATCGGGAACAGGATCCAAGCTACCGGCGGTCAGGTCCCCAGAGAAAGGAACCTCCTAACAATACGAGCCGTGTCCAGGAGTACCGCTTTCTGTATCAAGCCCTTGATCCAGCTGCCTAACGAGAGCCTTCTCAGGTGTTGGTCGAGGCTCTTAGCAATTAAGCCATTGGCTGAAACGACTATCGGCACAATGATCGCTGAGTCCACGCCCCACATGTCGACAACCTCGCGAGCCAAGTCAATATACTTGATTTGCTTATCTTTCTCGGCTTTCACGCGGTTCTTATCATGCGGGACTGTTATGTCAACAATCATTGCGCGCCGCTCTGATCGATCCACCACCACTATATCAGGCTTGTTGGCAACAATAGTCTTGTCAGTGATGATGGAGCGATCCCAGTAGGTACAATGTGATATTGCCATGTTCAAGAACTGGGTCGGGCTCATACCTGTAGTACGGCACTTCCGATTCCAGAAGGTTGTATTTTAGAGCAAGTTGCTGATGGATAATCCTGGCTACAAGGTTGTGTCTATGCAAGTACTCTCCGTTAGCTAGACGAGAACAATCGGAGATAATGTGTCGTATTGATTCTCCCGGACGGTGGCATCCCGGACATATGTCAACCGTGCCGTCCTTCACAATAAATCTCCGGTAGTTACTCGTCATCATAACTTCATCCATAATTGCACAGACAAAACCTTCGGTTTCTCCAAAGAGGTCCCCGGAACGTAGCCAGGCTACGGACGCTGATTGATCTTCATCGGGTCCATGTAGGGCCCGGAAAAAGCGTCCGTGTAGCTCCTTACTCTGCCATACCTCCCTGCGGTCGTTAGTGTCAAGCACTACAGGTTTTACTTTCTTAGTGAATTATTAGTAGTTTTATTTATTTTTCAAGATTTAGTTAACAGTTCATGACGTGGTTCCTTATTGCGAAACATCATTTTATGCTGGTTTTATTTAAAATACAACTTATCAAAAAGGATCCAAACCCATATTTTCTTGAATAATATTTGAAATATCAAATTAAACTTAGTAAATTTGATTTAAAGTTCAAATATAAATAGTTTTCCTTATAATTTCAATAAACCCAAACTTTAAAATTCAATATCTCAAAACTAGCTTAATATGGATTGGATCCTTAATCCTTATCGTATAACTACGTCCTTATTGTTGATGAGTATGATTGCGACAGCATTTGCACTGATGGAATCCGACAATACACTGTCACTGTCGCTTTAATTTAACAATGTATTTTTAAAACATTACATAACTTATTTATAAAAATAAACTTAACGTTTATGTATTTGAAGAAAACAAAATGAGACGAAAGGAAAGGGCACAATAGAAAGGGATACGTGGTGGTGGTTGACAGAGATACAGAATGTGCTGAAGGAAAAAAAGAAGAAGTTCAAAGAATGGCAGTGTTGGAAATGAGAGTGCTAGTTTGAAAGTTGTAAGGAAGAGTGAGTATGATGCTCTCAAGAAAAAAGCCAAAAGAGCTGTGGCCATAGCGAGAGCGAAAGCCCAGAACCAAGTCTATGACACACTGGATAGTCCAGCAGGCCAAAAAAACCTTTACCGGCTTGCTAGAGCTAGAGAGAGAAAGTCGAAGAATGTTTGTCGGATAAAATGCGTAAAAGACGAAGCTGGAATGGTTATATCAGATGATGAGAAAATTAAGGATAGGTGGAAAGGTTACTTTGAAAGACTGATGAATGAAGAGAATGACTGGAATAGTGTGCTTGAAAATAAACCAGTGAATGAGGGACTAGTAAGAAATATTAGTATGGATGAAGTGAGGATTGCTGTGAATGGAATGAAGAATGGTAAGGCATTAGGACCGGACGGAATACCGGTTGAAGTATGGAAGTCATTGCGGATGGCCGGATGGACGTGGTTAGCTTTATTCTTCAATAAACTGGTGCTGGAAGAGGCCATACCTGACGAATGGTGTAACAGTTCGCTGGTGCCCATCTTTAAAAACAAAGGTGATGTGCTGGAGTGCAACAATTATAGAGGAATAAAGCTAATGTCACATAGTATGAAAGTTTGGGAGAAAGTTATTGAAAGGCAACTGAGAGAAGAGAGCGAAATCACACAGAGCCAATTCGGTTTTATGCCTGGTCGGGGAACGACGGACGCCATTTTCGCTATCCGCCAGTTGTGCGAAAAATACAGAAGTGCACACAAGAACTTGCACATGGTGTTCATCGACCTCGAAAAGGCATACGACCGGGTACCGCGTGCGGTTTTGTGGTGGGCTCTTAAGGAGAAAGGTGTGCCTGGGAAGTATGTGCAGTTGATCCGTGCGATGTACAGTAGATATAGTACCCAAGTCCGGTCCACAGCGGGCACTACCGGCACCTTCAATGTGGCTGTCGGTCTGCACCAAGGACTCTTAGCCTTAGCCCTTACCTCTTCCTGGTGATATTGGACGCTCTCACGTCGGACATCCAGGAAGAGGCTCCCTGGTGCATGCTGACGACGACATTGTATTGGTTGCCGAGAGCGGCCAAGAGGTCCAGAGCAAATTGGAAGTGTGGTGGCAAAGACTGGAGAACGTTGGCCTGAAATTAAGCAGAACTAAAACAGAATACTTGTTCTGCGATTTCGGCGGTCTCTCCAGTCCTGTGCCCATCACCCTTGCCGGAACGCCTATACCGATCTGCTCCAACTTCCGGTACCTCGGGTTGCTTGTCCAAGGGGACGGCGAAGTAGACCGAGACGTAACGCACCGGATCAACGCAGGATGGATGAAATGGCGACAGGTCACTGGAACAACTTGTGACCCACGGATGCCCCTCAAGTTAAAGGGGAAAATATATAAGTCCGTGATTAGACCTGTTGTACTGTATGGGTCAGAATGCTGGGCTGTAAAAAAGGTGGATGAAAAACGATTGCATGTAGCGGAGATGAGAATATTGAGATGGATGTGTGGAGTGACAAGAATGGATAAAGTAAGGAATGAATTTATATTCGAGGAAGTTTGAAAGTTGCGCCTGTTACAGAAAAGATGAAAGGGAGTCGTTTGTCTTGGTATGGACATGTAATGAGGAGGGATGAAGGACATGTGACTAAAAGAGTAATGGATCTGAATGTTAATGGACGGAAAGCGAGAGCTTCCTCTCGATCTCCGTCCATCAACATTCAGTCCAAAGAAAAGATGGATGGATTGTGTAAGGAATGATATGAAGGAAAAAGGAGTAAATGATGCCATGACGTCTGATAGGGGAGAATGGAAAAAGAAAACGTGTTGCGCCGACCCCAAATAGAATGGGACAAGGGCAGGAAAATGATGATGATGATTTGAAGAAAACAAAATCGCGGCAAATTCCTAGACTAATATGTTTTGTCGGAAAAGCAAAGGCATCAAGCTCATACAACCTCGTCGGTTTTGGTAATTTTATTTTATAATCATAACTGCATATTAATTGCGTGTTCTTTTTTAAAAAAGATGCTTAATGCTTTACATACCTACAAACTCAATGGTGTAAACACAGATGTAGTTCAGTATTAAGTATTCCAATTTTAAATCACATTCTCTCCTTAGAAGATGAATGAAATTCAGTACAATTTTCTTTCCCTGTTTTTGACAGATTAAAAATGACTATTGTTATGTTCGCTTTTTGGGGCATAGAATATCACTTTTTTGAGCAAGTTACCACTTGCTTCACTTCACTTGCACTGAAAAATATTTTTCGTGCTAGAATCAACCCCGCAACTCATGACGTGAGGTATTTAGTAGCTAAGCCACTGTGCCAACAACAACGCAAAATCTTTGGCAAGTAATAAAGTAGATATCTAATACGAGGATTCGTCTGAGATGCGAATGTTAAAAGCCCCCTAGGTCCTTAGGCATTTGTCACTGTAGGTACTTACGAATATCCATGGTGATAAAAGCATTATGTGGTTCTCGTCTTCCAGCTACTTCCATACTTATCTGCCCTGTCAAATGCAAGTCACTGGTGAATATCACTCCGTTTTTACCACCTTCCAAATCAAACCTGAAAAAAAAAGAGTAAAAAATTCGGACAAATTTTTGACACCCTTTTACATATTTTATTTACAGTCTGTTTTGTTGATTTACAGTTTGTTAATAATGTACCTAAATAATGGATAATTCATTATATTGAGTTCAATAAAAAAAGTGTAGCTTTACGATAATAAAACTGATTACTTTATTGTCTGTATTTCTACCTACGGATTAACGAAATACAAAAAGAACCTTTGGAGATGCTGGGATTTGAACCCAGGACTTTCAGCATGCGAAGCAGACACTCTACCACTGAGTTACATCCCCAATGAAACTAAATTTAAAATTATCGACTACTATGCAAATATTATTGTGTTAAAAAATAATGATTAAATAGCTCATTTTAAGTGAAACTCTGTGTTCCTTTAAGTTTAAAGTTTAAACACCACAAATCTCTCTAACACAAAAACGTTACGGCTGATTCTTTATATGTAAATAATGATTAAAACCTCCTTCCGACGAGTTTGGTCCACCTGGCACCGGTAACGTTGACCCTTCTCAGTGAAAATGACGTTTGCTGTTCGGGTAAGGATAGGGCCACACTGTTGATAATGACTGGGTCGACACGCTGCATGCCGAAGTGACCGCTGTCCATTAGAAAGAAGAAAGTCCTTAGACTGCGCCGTAAGCAATCGATATTGTCTGCTCTGCATGTGGGGAACGGAAGTGGTGACACTGAAAATAAAAAGAATACGGTTGGGCTAATTAGTGGTCAAAGAAGGGTATTTTTGAGGCGTTCTTTTGTAGGTATATTTTTTATTCGTTCAAAAAGTGTCTGCTTATATGAGTAAACAGCGATTTTGAACTAACACTCAGGTCCAGATCATACAACAGATTCCTAATATTTGATGGATCGTTATCAACACGGGTTGCCCAGTGTGTTCAAAACTGTATGGTCCTTCTTTTGCCTCTCTTCATACATGTAACAGAGGGCTCAAAAAACAATCTACATAGCAATCTATCTAAGTAAGTATGTGGGATGTCTATCGAAAGCTCTTAAAAATGGTTGATAAAGATATTTGCTTCCGAAATTCCTCTAATTTTGGTTTTTAAAATAAGATTCGATATTTAGGTTTTGATTATCGTAATTATGAACTTTTATAGTTGAGTGTAAACTGGCAAATAAAGAAGCAGTAAAAATATTGTAGCAAATATTGTTTTATAAATAGAGTTTGGTGCCACGGAGGTGTGTGCGAAAACTTTTTTAAAAATTATTTTGATGTAGTGTTCACTTCAACATAATGAGTTGACAATAATTTGTTCTTCAAGAATAAAAAGCGTTTGCTCCGTAGAATACTGGTGAACTCTGCACGTAGTTTTAGAGACAAAAAAACAATTCGTTGCAATCAACGTTAACAAATCCACATCAACGGTTTTGATGATGTTACGGTCATAAAAATTTATGAATATCAATTTTGTTTCTTCAATAATCATAAACGAAATTGCTTCTACAGTTTCCAGCCATCTTCTTTATTTTTTTAAACAATGTCAATGATCGTTGAATTGGAACTTGATAAAAATGCGGTTACTGTGAAGGCTCTACAATAAAATAATAAAAACCTTTACAATACTGGTTGTGCTAAATTGTCCCAAGGATTTTTATTTTTCTCTTTTTATTTTTTTTTGCCACCGGTCAGAGATAATAATGGAGATAAAACAGAACATGGCTTTATTTCTCATGCGAGGTCATTGACCACAGATAAATCACTTTGATACGGAGACATTAGCTATAAAGGGACTTACTGCTTTTTTTTAATTTTTTTTTTGTAATAAATGTCCGGCCTAAAAGTCAACCTTTAGATAAGTAATTTGGTTGCGGGGATTGGGGGCTTACGCATAAATATTTAAGTAGGGTTTAATAATAAACTATCACAACTTTTATAAAATTCTGCTTACCTAACGTTGAAACTGATTGACCGGTAAGGGTTGCTGACAACCAACCTTGCCAGGGTTGCGAGTTGTTCGAAAGAGATAGCATGGACCCGAAACACAAATAAACAAAAGAAGGTACATGGTTTTCTTAAAAAAACGTTGCCCCACGCTAGGAATTTCTCCTGTATTTTGGGTCCGTTTACAAACAATTAAACTTACTTGTCTGGCTGTTTAGCCAGACCCGAAACTACTATGTAGGTCATACAAAAATTGTTCCGTGCGGGTATCGAACACGCGACAAGTAGCGCAGCAGTCAATCGTTAAGTCACTGCGACAATTGGACTAATTAAATTGAATATCTAGGTACTGTAATAATTAGATATTACTAGTTAAAATAAAGCGCGTATAATATTTTAAGGAATATAATTTAAATCATTTTTATTCACATGTCACACTTCATAAATCAAAGCCGTCATCCTATTCTATATTTAAAACGACCTGAGTATTTGAACGTTGTGCTTTAACAGCTAGCATTGCTTAGGTTAATAAAACCTCTTACATGAGCTACGCCCACACTTATGAATAAAAGGATCAACGTAGATCTTAAGTGAAACTTAACTTAATTCATTAAGTTCTAATACTCAAGGACCTACCTAACCCTATACCAGAATTCCCGTTTATTTTCGTTGGATCCCAGTTTTTGATCCCACTTTAATATTTTTGGCGTTGGATCCCACAAAACATTATTATATATTTCCGTTGAATCCCAAATTTGAAAAATACTAAAAAAATACGTTTTATTGCCATTGAATCTCAAAAACTATTTTCGTTGGATCCCAGATGACAACAAAATCACAATAATATTTTAAGGCGAAATTTTGTATGTAAGTTTGTTATTCCAACACGCTCAAACTTCTAGACTGATTTGGATGAAATTTGGGTATGTGGATAGGTTGTGTTAGAATAACGGGTGCCTGCCGTTTTTCCGAAAAGATTTTGACAAAATTCCATTACCCAAACAAATTATAGGAACCGGGAACTAGGTTAGCTTAGGTTAAAACTGTGACCTCCTACGCACGAGCCGAGCGAGCGGAGCGAGCGGTGCCGCGGCAGCGGCCGGCGAGTGGCACAAACGACCTGCATTTATAGAAAAAAATTACATCACAAATAAACTTGATTATTTTTAACTCATGCCAGTCTAGTACTATTTGGAGTACATCATTTGTCTTATTTATTCCCCAGTGGCAACAATCCTAAAAAATCCAAAATACACACACGGTGTTTTTGAAATCCTTACTATTCCTTGCTATATAATATTATAATATAATATATATATTATATATAATATTATAAAAGCGAAAGTGAGTTTGTTTGTTTGTTACCTCTTCACGCTTTAATGGCTAAACCGATTGTGATGAATTTTGGTACATAGATAGTTGGGAACCAGGAGACGGACATAGGCTAATTTTTATTTTAAAAAAGTGGGATGTGAGGGAGAAAGAGGGAAGAAAAGTGAAAACTTAGAAAACTGTTTTACCCCAAATTTAACGCGGGCGAAGCCGCGGGTGAAAACTAGTATTTAATAAAAGTAAATCACTTTTCTTCTGAAATGTACACATGCTGTCATAAAATGGGATACAATGGTAATATCAAATGGGACCCATCGACCCATACCTAAAAAATGGGATCAAAAACTGGGATCAAACGAAAATAAATCAGAATTCCTACCTATACGCTTTATAAATCAATTAACCGCTTAGGCGTCAATTGGTCACTCAAAGGTGGCATTAACTCGTTAATAATTAACAGTGAATTGACGACGCGTAACTTTTCCCAAGTATGTAAGGTCTAACCGGATGCATCTGAATACCTGAATTTTGTACGGAACAACTGCATACCTATCTGATCTCTTTAACCCAGGTAGTACTAGGCAAAATGATATCTCTTGGTAAGGCTGACTACTTGTAAGTAACTACGGCCACCTGCCAGGGACACCGCCTGCCGGGGTTGCGGGTTGTTCGAAAGAGATACCTCTGCACCGGAATGTGAAGGGCAATAGAAGGAACATGGGTGGGTTTTAGTCAGTACAAGTTTGACACTTCCCCCCGCTCCGCTCAGAGCGGAGTTGAGAAGTTTTGAGTTGATTATGCAAACTTGACCTTTTTATTACTTACTTATAACCATTTTTTGCATTTTTTTGCCTAAACAATGAGTATATTTTGCGTGAACACTTTAAAAAGAAACCGGGATGTTGGGTTTTTTAGTTCTCACGTAATTTTGAGTGTAGGTCTATTCAAACTTTGGTAAGCAATTTAAGTTAATTCAACTTAGACGAATATTAAAAGTTTATGTTAAGTACCCATTTAGTAAATTTATAATGGCTAGTACCTAGACTAGTAGTATAAGTATACCTACTCGTAGATTAGTTGTACCGCAAACACAATCATATAAATAGGTTTTAAAGTTGTTTGTCCAAAAACAAAAAGTTGAACCCTTGAACTAAGTTAACAATACGTTCTAGTCGTTTTTAGAACCGAAGAAGCAAAGGTATTTGAGAAAATAAATGATGATCATAAAATTTCGTTGTTCTGTCAACATCTAGCTCGGTATTGAACTTTGATTTTGTTTCAGTAGAGATGTAGTTAGACAATATAATAATAGTTATTCCGTATGAGGTGTCTGACCGCTTTTCTATATTTCTTTTAACATTGATTGCAACAAAAGGGCTGCCATTTTCTTTTTTGATACCTAACACACTTTACTAGAATTATAGCAATATTCATTTAATCCCTATAGTATTATGTACTAGCCCACTAGGCTTGCCTAGTGACCTGGTACCTAGAACATAATACAAATATTTTGTTCATGACATCACGCCTGTAATCCCCGAAAGATTAGACAGATGTGTAGTAAAATAGTGAAAGGAAGAAATATAAAATATTAATTTGTCGCAAATTACGACGAGCACACAAAATACCAAAAAAATTAACATGCAATGCATATCACAAACATTCACTAATCCTTACTATATATATATATTATTATATCCTTACTAATCCTTACTAATATTATAAAAGCGAAAGTGAATTTGTTTGTTTGTTACCTCTTCACGCTTTAATGGCTGAACCGATTTGGATGAATTTTGGTACAGAGATAGTAGGAAACCAGGAGACGGACATAGGCAAATATTTTTTTGAAAAAAAGTGGGATAAGAGGGAGAAAGAGGGAAGAGAAGGGAAAACTTAGCGTTGCTATTATAAATCAATAAGGCGCAATGGGAACTGTGTTACCCCAAATTTAACGCGGGCGAAGCCGCGGGCGAAAGCTAGTAATATTATAAAAGCGAAAGTGAGTTTGTTTGTTTATTTGTTTGTTACCTCTTCACGCTTTAATGCCTAAACTGATTTTGATGAATTTTTCAGTTTATTGACTAACCAAGTAAAAAAACTTACATAAAAAGCGTAATTAATGCATTTGCGAATCTGGTATTTTGTTTTGTACACACGACGGCAGGTCATTCTATTATTAACCATTATAACCTGATCTCTCTACTACGGATCGCACACCGTAGTAGAGAGATCAGGTTAAAATGGTTTTGTGTAGGTTGATGTGCCGTCGTGTGTACCTATCGTAAATTGATCTCTAAAAAACCAAAATGTTATTCTTCCTCTCACTAACTGGTTCAGTTTACAAAAGTTCAAGGTCTGAATACCCCACCATTGCTTTTATGCAGTTTGATGACATTACTGTGACTTCCTGTTTTATGTGTATGCATTGCAGTGCATTCCTACTCATATAATTTCGAACTGGTTTTAAATATTTTTGCTACTAACTTAATTTCCTATTCAATTTTGTTAAAGGCGATCCTGCTTTTTAAATACCTTCATTATTTGACATTTGTATATAATTTACCTTGTAAATGTCTTTAACTAAATGGACCACCCGATGCGAATGGTTCATTAAAAGATATTTAATTTGAATCGTTCTATAGCTGTTTAAAGCCTGACAGAACACCCTTTGGGGTATCTGGGAGCACGGCAGGGCCCCCGCCAAGTCAAAAAAACGGCACGGTTCGTATTATCCAGAACTAACTGGGTTGTGGAGATCAGAAAGAAAGTCGCTCCATGAAAATTATCGGCATTCAGAAGCAACCGTATTGGAAACCGACCCCAATTTAGTTTGGTAAAGGCAAGGTAAATGATATTAAAGCAGTTAAAAGTTTATATTGCTAAACACATATGAATAAAACCGGCCAAGAGCGTGTCGGGCCACGCTTAGTGTAGGGTTCCGTAGTTTTCCGTCCGTCACAATAAGTGTTCCCACTTATGAGTTTAAAGGTGAGTCCGCGGCAGGCGCTCCGGCTCCGACTTGTGACGGTTTTTAGCGCGAACACAAAGGGGAGCGCTCAAACCTCGACGACTAATTAGATTATGCACTCATAAATAAAATTACGTATATATTTCAGGTGCAACTTACTTTACCACGGTAGGACATGAAAGCACGGAAAGTCTTAACATCGACTTTTAAAAAAATTACGTCATTACACAACGCCATCTATCGAACCATTTATGAACTGGTTTTTTCCTTAACATTTTGATGGTGTTAAAAAATGAATTTTAGTTTTGTTCTAAATTGCCTTAGCATGTTCTTAATAAAAGTTTTATGTAGTTATAAGATACCGCCAATGCCAAGGAGAGACCAACCGAACAATTCGGAAATACCCGATCTAATGTACCTACAGCGCCATCTCTCGGGGAATTGGGTTACTAATTAATACAAAGACGTTCAAGAAGTTTTCGATGGTAATTTTGGATGGCGAGAACCAATTTCAATAATTCTTTTTTTGTTTGAAAAAAGATACGTTCAGGATAATAAAATATGTAAACGAAGTTATAAAAAATGCTTGCATATACGATTATACTACAAACTTAGTCCAGAAATTATTTTGTACAACTTTTTGTCTTTTTTGTACAAAAACTGTTGTGTCCATCAAGTTCAAAATTATTTTCCTAGAAAGTCCTTATAAAGTTCTACTTTTCAGTTTTTTTCATATTTTCTAAACTTACGGTTCAAAAGTTAGAGGGGGGGGGACACATTGTTTTTTACTTTTGGAGCGATTATTTCCGAAATTATTGACATTATCAAAAAATGATTTTAGTAAACCCCTATTCATTTTTAAATACCTTTCCAACAATATATCACACGATAGGGTTGAAATTTAAAAAAAAAACACTTCCCACTACATATAGGGTGGCTACCCTAATAAAACATTTTTTTCCAATTTTTATTTTACCATTTTGTCGGCGTGATTGATATACATATTGGTACCAAATTTCAGCTTTCTAGTGCTAACGGTCACAGAGATTAAGCGAGGACGGACGGACGGACGGACGGACGGACGGACAGACGGACAGACAGACATGGCGAAACTATAAGGGTTCCTAGTTGACTACGGAACCCTAAAAAATATCATGTCTGTAGTCCCAGCAGGGGGACTTGGGCGTTGGAAAAAGGTACCTACCTACCAACAGAACATCCAAATCTTATTGTTTAAGTTTCATTTAATTGAGGGTTTTTTTTGGCTATTTCCATTAATCAGGCACAAATCTAGATTGGGGGATGCAATGTAACTAAGAAATACTAAATTAATAAAAAATAGCATACTTCTCGACCTGAGAACCGAAGACAAGAACTTAATCTTGGTAGTAGCGTTTTACGACTACTATACTGCCGTGCAGACCCTAAAACGCAGTAAAAGGCTTTTTGTAATTTTTTTGTTGAATATTTAACCTTAATGCACACGTTTTAAGGAATATGAAGATCTAATAAGATTTTTGTTAGGATGCCTTAAACGGTTTAAAAATCAAATTTGTGAAAGGTAGTAACTTAACTTTGCATGTCTAAATATATTACAATACCAACTAAAATACAGTAGGTAATAGCAGTTACGTCTACCACGATCCGTCACTTTACCAAGTTAAACGCAGTACATATCTAAATTACCACAAAAAAACTGTATTCTACACCCAAAAAAATATTGAGGGGTATAAACTAAAACGCAGTAAGTAGTTTTTGTACCAACAGTGTTAATACTGCATGGTTGATCACTAGTTTATTTTATATGAACTAACTATTTAAACTGCAATATGTTCATTATTTACTGCAGTATAGTCGGTATTTTTCAAAATATGAAAATAAGTTATATTCTAATTAAAACGCAGTATGACACTCTCTTACTGCATTATAATTGGTAACTTGAACGATTTTACTAATTTCACTGCAGTAAAGGTCATATTTTACTGCATTCTAGTCAGAAATTGTCGCTATCTCTCTCGCTCAATCAGTCGTGTTTGTGTGTCGATTACTGCCGAGGAAGGAAGACGTCTGCGCCGCGCCAGTGAGAGTAGACAGCGAAGGCTTGTCGAGGCTTTCCCTCAGTCTGGTCTAACGGATTTAGCTACGACTGAAATAGCTTCTGAACATTCATTCAATGATCTTGTGACATTAGAAGATTTATTATGTTCTGAGGTTTTGCCAACATCAACAGATATTTTTCAGAACGCGACACTATTACCTAAAACATCAGTTTTCAAGATTCTGACGACTCGGTAGCAGAAAAAAAATATATTCCTGTGCCCTCATTAGAAAGTAGTTTATCAAATCATACGCAAGCAGTCGGAAAAGGAATACTAATAAACGAAAAAGTAAAAAAAGAAAAACCAGAAACATACAAAATGTAGTAAAATGTTAAAAAAAGAACCTAGACAAATATTTTATTAGACCACCGTGTCACAATCTCTGCAAAAAACTGGGTTTTTTAAGTTTAAGTGAGGATAAACGGCAATCTATCCATTCTGATTACTGGTCTATGGACTGGTAATCCAGAGGACTTTTTCTTGAGGGTCTAGTTCCTACCAATGAATGTGCCAAGACTAATATTAAGACCAAAAAGAAACGCTACGTTACTCTCACAAATCGAAGCGATCATCAAAGATAGAAAATCGAAGCATCAAATAACTTCCGCGGGGGAAGTTATTTGATGACAATGATGACACCCGGGCGTTTCTTCCCGCCCGGTTATGTTCAGGAACCTCCCGAAACTTCCGTGTCCGGTGAGGACCTGCGTCAGGCGGTAGGTGAGGACGCCATGACGCCTCTCCAGCCACTCCTCAAAGAGGGGACTTACCGCCACTATTGCGGCGTCTAATATTTTGTAGTATCAAGTATTTATATCGCATTTTAATCTGCATATGTGTAACTTTATGCGTGCAGTAAAAGCTAAGATTGCAGAAAACCCGATTTTAATTAAAATCTAATAAACAAAACTAACATTTGTTTTTGTGAATATCATCTTTGTGGTCACTTAATCCTCGTCACAACAAAAATATGCACCGTACACATAAATAATCTAAAAAAAAACGGTGTTAAAAAGTTTTTTGCGGTTTTCTCGAAACCGCTTTTTTCCTCATACTGCACTTTAGGGCCTGCACGGCAATATAGCAAATAGACAAGCGAATGGATAAGGCATTTTTGTGTAAGACGGTGTTTATCGTCCTAGTGCCGACCTCCTCTTTGTAAAGACGAAAATAGAGTTTTCCACAAGGTTAGTTTCAAACCATATTGAATTCCTGAATAAACTGAAAGTTAACGGTCAAAAACTGATATCGACTTTTAGTAATTAAGAATCTTTTTTCACGTCGTTTTCTTAAAAAAGTTTTAAATATTTATAAAAAGTCTTCTTTTAGATTTAATAAGTTTCCAAGTTCTGCGGTTTGCTTTCGTTTCTGTGAAATTGGATGTTATCCAAGTCAAAAAAGACTTTCTTTAAGTTTTTGATGATTTTTTTAGATACCTAACCCGTATGGAGTTTCTGCGTCGACTCGTACAGGCCTTTTGGTACCATTCAATATTTCAGATTTTTTAACTCCTAGTGTGGGACAAAGTTTATTTAAACAAATAAAAGGTTTCTATTTCTCGATTTTCACCCAAACAAAGCTCGGTTGCCTGGGTACTGTTTATAAAACAAACAACATTTTCTAAAATTAAAAACAGGCGGAAAATAAAAATAAAGTAATATCGGCTGCATGTTGATACACATTAAACTTGACTGAATGGGGTCATAGAAGGTTACTAATACTGTTACGGTATACCTACATTACTACATAAATGTACTTAGCAAAAGAACGATTAATATCTTTACATTCATTTTCTTTTATAACTCGAGTGTTTTGAGTGACGTTGTGTATTGCAGTGGTGGTTTGTTATTTTTTAAGATTATGATCTTATTTTATTAATTATACACATAAATACACACAACACAGGTTAATAGTGGCACTTTACCACACCACTAAAGCTGTGAACTGCATAATTTAGGTAGGTAAATACTTCCAACATTATTAACTAACATTTTTAAATTGTCTTAAATGTTTTTCTTTGCAAATTATATAATTTATAATCTTAATGTTCTCATTTATAAATTTAATTATCTGTATTTTGTAACTATAATTCAGTATTACTACTTGTACTTTCATTTCTCTGCAAGTGCTGTTGACTTCTATAAGTGTCGAACTCACTATAACTAAAAAAAACGGTTTGTGATTTTTGTTAGGTTTGTAAGTTAGTAGGTAAGTCTTTGTAGTGCCCTGAATAAATAAATTATTAACTTGACCCCCTTAATTCAGAAATTAACAAATTGATCAGAAAATACATTTAAGTGACTTTAGAAAACAAAATTAAAGTCCAAAAAATATGCAAAAAAATATCAACGAAACTTTTTATGTTAAAAAAAATTGAGTAAGTACTAAAATGTTTTTCATACCTATTAGAACATAGAATATCTCTAGTCCGTGACCGGACACATTGTATGGTAAGACCTATGGCTTATCGTGCATTCCTAGGCACGGAGAAAACTCGGTATGTAAGGGATGGTCAGCAAAAAGTATAAAGTATTCGTGAAATAAAATTAATAATAATGTCTTTTACTTAGTACTTATAAGTAAGTGTCCTACTCACTCAGTTATAATTGAGAAATTGGGAAAATGTTACTTTTAAATTTATCCTGAAATATACTGATTTGTTTTTTGTAAGTCCTTCAAACGACAGTAGTCAACTAAAACTACCTTTTAATAATTAAAAACATAAAAGCCTTCATTGTAGGTAAATATACTAAATTTAAAAAGAAAAAACTCTCAGAACCGCACAAAGAACAACTTAATTTGACATAAAAAGAAAAGGGTTTTGTAGGAAAATTGGGACTTGAGTTGAGTGACAACCTTTTAAAGAAAACGTTCACTTCCGGGCCTCATTTCCTCTAGTTACGCTAAATTGAATTTAGATAATATCTCAGTAAGTGCTCCTTTTAGTGTCAGTATGGGGCACAGAGTCAAGGGCAAGGATCTCATAAATTCTCTAAGAAAACATTACGGCAGGTCAACATAAATTAGCTACACAATTCAGACATCATGCAAACGTGATGGATAACGATATCTAAACGCTTAAAATTGACTTGATGTTTTTGGGAGATAATAATTAAGTCAAAATCTTATTCTTTTCCCGGTTGCTTCATATCACTACTAGCTTTCGCCCGCGTTAAATTCGGGATAAGACAGTTCCCCTTTCTTGATTTACAGGTACCTGCCACCTGTAGTTTTTACCCTAGCGCCTTATCTATTGTAATAGAAATGCTAAGTTTTCCCTTTTTTCCCACTTTCTCCCTCACTTTTCACTCTTTTAAAGAAATAGCCTATATCCGTCTCCAGGGTCCCAACTATCTTTGTACCAAAAAATCATCAAAATCGGTTTAGCCATTTAGGCGTGAAGAGGTAACAAACAAACAAACTCACTTTCGCTTTTAAACTATTGGTAAGGATGAATATACTGTAATTATCATATTTACATCTTGACGCATATTTATCTATCATCTACTCTTCCACTTATGTCTTTTGAAAAGTATAGGCCTTTATTTCGTTTGATTATTGATTTTTATTTTGGTTTATATTAATTACATTTAGTTTTTACATTTTATTTCTACGATATTTAAACTTTACAATTATTATACCTATATTTAGGTGTCAATATTTTAACTACTTACTTTTTTTCTTTTATTACAAAACAAAATTCTACTTCTTATTTTATAAGGTACCAGCAGACGCAGCAGACTTTAACACCATTTTTATCTTATTACCCAGTACTAACTAATTATAATCTAAATAGCTTCCGCCCGCGACTTCGTCCGCGTGGTATAGTTACTTTGCCCTAACGCTAAATTTAACCCTCGTGATGACCGAAAAAAAAATATATTTGTCCCCTTTTCTTCCCACTTTCTCCCCCTTTTCTCACTTTTTTAGCCTATGCCCGTCTCCAGGGTCGCAACTATCTCTGTAACAAAATTTATCAAAATCGGTTTGGTCATTTAGGCGTGAAGACGTCACAAACAAACTTATTTTCGCTTTTATAATATTAGTAAGGATTATACCCCTTTGAAAGACTGTATGTAAAGAATGAAATGATAAGAAAGGAGGCGACTGATGAGATGACCAGTAGTAAAGAAGCATGGAAGAAGAAGACATACTGCGCCAATCGCAAATTATTAGGGATCAGGACAGGAGATTTCATTGACAATAAAATCTGTCCCCCTATACCTACCTAGTTACCTATTTCACAGTGACTTACAGCCTAGATCTAATAAAAGGAGTGCGAAATGATTCATTCTATTCATGTTTTTCTTTTTAGTTATATGGCTAATACTAACTGGCGCGCGGATTCGCTCGTGTGGTATCGAAAAATAGTACCTTATGTGTTATGTGTGTCCAGACTATAATTTACCTCTAGGCCAAATTTCATCAGGATCCGTTTTGCCGTTTAAACGTTAAAACGTTTTAGAGTAACAAACATCCATACATCCTCACAAACATTCGCATTTATAATATTTGTAGGATTAACATAAATTCCTTATGAAAGAAACACCAGTAAAAATAAATGGAATGAGCTGCGACATTTCAGTATTTGGGTCGAGATAAAGATAGATAGAAACTCTGTAAGTTGGAGACTGTTGAAATGAAATGTAAAAGGAAGATCCTACTAGTGACCTTTTAAGAGTTTCAAATAAAATTAAGCCGTTTGTTGTTTCAAATTAATTTTAAATTCCAGCAATGTTTATTTACATCTTTTGTTAAAATATTGATTCTTGTACCTTTGTTTAGTATTCTAAATTTCAGTTAAAGTAGATTAATTCAAATCTATGGCTTTTTTAAAAATGGGAAATTATTCAAACAGCTTCCCTCGCTCTGGGTGGAATGGGGGCAGTATCCGACTTGTACTGACTAAAACCCAACCATGTTCTTTCTATTGCCCTTTATGTCTCCCTTTCGAACAACCCGCAACCCCGGAACAACCCGCAACCCTAGACAAATCTATGGCTTCTACATTTGTATAGTGAACCGAAGTTGTACTTATTATTTATTGCATGCATTTAAAATATACACACAAATTGCAATACTTAAGCTTTTGTAGAACGGCCAGCTTATCCCACATCTGGGTTTTCTTACAGCAAACCTTACTTAAATTGTGTAGGTACATATTATTACAGGCATTAAAAAGCTAAGATAAACTGAAATTCTCTAAGGACCTCATCAAGAGCCTACCGGGACTGCAAAAAAAAATTGACCCAGCGAACAAACAATAATTAACTGATTGATATATTAATATTGAACTGGTTCCAGCAACTAAGTTACAAACTTACCTACTAAGTATCCAATCTTTTCCACAACAGTATTACAAAACAGTATTTTCGTTGAACTACTAATCCGATTCCACATATTCTTTCAGTAATGTGAAGTATCTTTGAGTATTTTTCTATCTAAATTTTTAAATATTACAGAGGGAAATTTTCCGAACTGATTGATATATTGAACTGGTTCCAGCAACTAAGTTACAAACTTACTTACTAAGTATCCAATCTTTTTCACAACAGTATTACAAAACAGTATTTTTGTTGAACTACTGATCCGATTCCACAAATTCTTCAGTTATAGAAAGTATATTCTCTATTCATATTTTTAAATATTACCGAGGGAAATTTTCCCAACATATCGCGAGCAAAACCGCAGACAAAAACTTGTTATTTCTATACCTAGGAAATGGACCGCAATATACTTCGAAGTTTTTATATGTTTTCCGCATAAAATGTAAGAACAATGCCAAAAAATACTCACTCGGATCATAGCTTTTATGTACCAACTGACCATCGCAATACAATAAAGTTTGGGACACAAGTACCACACAAAAGACGAACTGCACACGACCGAGTACCATCTTGCTTGCACTTATAAACACGAAGAAAAACTCCGTCGTTACCACCAACGTTTTATATACGGAGTTTATTTTCTCAAAATCTTAAAACCGGATTGCTGGAGCGAATTTAAGGTGCGTTCACATTGTATTTCGACCCGCATGTGTCGTTTTATTCGGTGTTAAATGTAATGTGCGAAAGGTTTTTATGAAAATTTTGTTGTGGTTATGCTAACACTTTAAACAAGGAACTCAAATTGATTGTGCCCGGTTATTCTTCAAGGTTATTTATGTACTTAACAGTAGACAGCTCGGAATGGGACTGCTGTAAATGTTTTTAAAATCACTTATATTAGTTTCAATAGAGAATTTTATGAATGGTCTATAGAGATCGAGTTTTGGGTTTTAAATGGAAATACGACAATACCCTTGACTATTGTTTTCTTTATTTAGAACAAATAATAAGAACAATGGTCATTTTCTTGCTTTACCTTAATGGCGAAGCAGTGAGGAGAGATGATGAACTTATAAATGTATCAACACGTCTACGCTCAATCTAACTCTAATAATTTTATTTTTATAATTCATTTTAGTGTTCATGGTCATTTATTGGTCATACAAATATTTTGTTCATGCGGGGTTCGGACACGCCAAAAAAGAAGGATGAAGCTACAGCAGTCACAAGAATAGAATAGAATATTTTTTTTGTATAAAAACATGGTTCATTTAAGTCTTTTAATACTGATAAGCTAACATGTTTTTCTGTAGACTGGCATACAAATATTGGAAGAAATTGATCTTAAATGCTATACATGAGGTTTTTATAATTATTAACTTAGGTAAATATCTTTGTAAAATTTGCAAAAGTAATACAGTTGGCCATTCCAAAGTGAAGATCTTTATGGAGGATAATAAGCAAGAAACTCCATAGACACTCTTTTAAACCAAATTACTTTTACATGATCTTGGCTAGGTAGGTACATCATTCATGTCGAGATAATACATTATAATTATGTAAGAATGGCGTACACATTAAAAGCCTCCAGAGTAAAAAGATTGATGACATCTTCCATTTTTATAGCAAAAGAGTCCTTGAATTAAAAAAAAAAACGCCCTAAAGTGAGTCGGACTCGCGCACCGACGGTTCCGTACTGCGACACAAAAGGCAATATCTTTTGACTGCGTAGACTTTACTATCTGGTTACAATATCAACTCGATACCACCACGCGTTCCCTAGATAAAGGATCTTGACACACAGACAACAAAGTGATCCAGTGGGGGTTTTTTTCTTTTGACGTGCGTAACCCTAAAACGTTACGATTTTTATGATGATGTTTCTAAACTTGTCTACAAATCGATCAGCGTTTTATTTCCTTTGAAATTCAATAAAACCATTGGACCATAGTCTTTGCTCATCAAGGAAATACGCAGATAAAAACGACGAGTTTCACTATTTCCTTCAACCTTAATTAGGTATGTGGTTGGTTGATAAATGATCTGTGCAAATTTAATGATCTTCCTTTATGAAAAATCTTAGGAGAAGAATATACAAGGAGTCGTTGTTTAATGGGTTTTACGTTAAAACAGTTACCAAGTATTTTTGGACAATACAAGTAAAAGATACAGTAATCTTATTGGTTATATAGACGATCGCGTAAAGAGCTTATTGCGACTATGTAGGAATAAAACCTGAAAGCGGATTTCCTAGCAATTTCATATTTTATTTTGTGAAAATAGTTCTATATTTGTAAGTTGGCTTATTGGGCTTATAATGTCATAAACAGTTTCAATGAAGTTTATATTTGGGGAATGTTAACTATTTTGATGTTTCTGTTAGCACACAAAATAATTAAAAGAACCTTACTATACTGTTTTTGCATTAGCATGGTGCGGGTGACATTTAATAGTTAGACGTACCTTCCTCTTTTCAATCTGAAACTTCACCGCGATTTTCAATCGTTTTTGACTAAATAAAACGACTGAATAAAAAAATTACCTTGAATATCATAGCCTTAAAGAACTACCCGTCATAGCAATAGATCCAAAAGGAAAAGGAAAGAAAGGAGGATTTTATTTTTATTATTTAAAAATTCTGTTTGTTTTTATAAAAATAATTATTTGTTATACAAGAGTGCAAAGTTGCTTTTTAACCGCGTGTTCAATTTTCATGACCGAGCAAGCGAAGGATTCTAAAATTAGAATCCTAAGCGTTAGCGAGGGAATCAAAAGAGCACGAGGTGAAAAATCTTTGCACTCGAGTGCAACACGTAACTTTTCATTCCACCTCAGCGATGACATGACTAAATGCAAAAAAAAAAAACGTTTACAATCACAAGATAGGTACACTTTTATTTCAGTTTAGGTATTTTAATTACTACATTATGACAGGTAAGTATTACAGAATAATCTTTAAATTATAACAAAATAATACTAAGGTATAATTAAGAAAATTTCAAAGTAACATTGCTACAGTTATTTAAAATGAGTGTAATATTTTTGTTTGGTACTGTAATATTGGTGTTAGTCAGTTGTGTACTGTTTTTCGGTAAACTATCTGTCATACTTAATAGTTGCACCGATTCATCGGATTCCCTTGGCGTAAATGTTGGAGAGAAAGGGAGATGGTTAGGTGTTTCATAACGGCTTATTTTTTATGTAGAAGGGCCAGTCCAAGGATCCGATTGAGGCTCTTTCAGTGTAATGGCTCCTACGATGCCTTCACATATTTTAGACTTATTTTAAACTTATTTTGGATGGAATCCTCTATGTATCCCTCTACAACTGCATTGGACTTCCAGCCGTGGCGCTTAAGGGACAGGAGATCAGCTTCGGACTCAGCCAAAAGTGTGACTGAAGTTCGTCGGAAACAATGACCCGTGTAAAACAGGGGTTCTGGAAGTTCAAGAAATGTTGCTATTTCTCGTGGGATACTGCCAATTTTATTAGTAGCCATAGGCTGTCTAACACACTTTCCATTGCGATACTGTAGAAAAAATCGATTGATTGGAGTGTTAGGCTTGATATTTCTCAACAATAGTTACGTATTCCTTGAGAATGACGAAGTTGCGGTCTCTTTTTGTCTTTGTATTACGTAAATTAATTAATAGTAAGTCATCTGAATGTGTCTCAATTTTTGACATTAAGTTGTGTTAGTTCATTAGTTCGACATGCTCCGTTTATTCCAATAATAAGAACAACCTGTTACGTAAAGAGTTAGTAGATAAATGAATAAAATTGATATTAACGCATAATTATGCCTATCAACATCTACTAAGTATACTATTTAATTGAGATTAATATACTTAAGTAGATACTGAATGTGCAACTGACTTACTTTTGCCGCCAAATATACGGAATCGGGTGCTTCGTTAAGAAACTATTCAATATCAGATACTGTGAAAACCTTCGATATTTTTGGTTGATGACCAGATGAGGCTCTTTTTAAAAATGACACTAGTTTAGGATAGGTATCGATATATATGTCTTTTTTCATCTTTATTGTTGCTTTTAGCATCGAATACGTACTCCATAGAGTGCTTGCTTTCTTGTTCTCGGATAATTCTATAAAATATGCCAGCAAAACGTTTTCTGAGAAAGTTTTGGCTCCTTTTGCTAGTCGCCACGTGTTGAACATATCGATACTTCTCGCGTGATTGTTGAGGGAGAAAGCTCATTTGCGCATTATTAACAGTTTCAGTCAATTCTGTTGGCGTCAAACAAACGTCCTCGTCGCTAGAATCACTCATTTTAGTTTTTTCACTTGTTTTCAAGTTTCTTGTTTTTAATATAAGGTTTAACAATGACGTGAAAAAATGCCGCGTATAGAACCGCGTACAAAGCAAATTGAAAAAAACACCAAGAAGGTTCCGAGTCTGAGTTTTTAACAAATTAAAAAAAAGTTGTATGATATATTCGGCACCATAGAGGTAGCAGTAAATCGGTTTCATGTTTTTTTAATTAACTAAAACGCTTATTACACCACCCGATATCAAGGGCCCTGCTTCCAGGGTGGGCGTGTACCCTAGTTAGTGCGGCGCTTATTACACTTCTCTGCGAATTGGGCCCTAACTCAGTTTATACGCGAATGTCTAGAGAGATAAACGTATTGTCGCATTTTACATCGGTTGTCAGTATCGAAACTTCAAAAAATTGCTGTAGCAGTGCATCCGTGCTCGCAACAACAAATATTAAAAAAAGAAAGAAGAGAAAGATCTGGGTGAAAGAGTATTTGCGGTTACGTGAAAAGCTTTCAAACTGCACTATTCAAAAGGATTTCGGTTGACTTCGTAAATCATCTAAATAATATTCCCATATGCTACGCACTAGTCGCGCGGCAACTGAGCTCCCTAACCGCCCTAAACGTTATTACATTACCCAATCTGCAGGGCGCTTAGGGAGCTAGGCAGATCGGGATGACCCGATCGCCCTAAATCGGGACACTAACTCCCTAAGTCTTATTACACCACTCTTAGTTAGGGTTAGGGTCCCTCGAAATTGGGTGGTCTAATAAGGCCTTAACTTAGTGCACACGATGTTCTAAATTCAATTTACTTTATCCTCTTGAGAATAAAAACGGCTTCTCCACTCAGATATTGAAGATTAAAAATACTGTTTCCGAGATGGTGGGATGAAAAATATATGCCTTAACATCTAATGTCACCCGCACCGGCCGCACTAAACTAAAGCAAAAACAGTTTATTTTCAAATACTGTCATTTCGAAAACACTGTTGTTTGACCACTTCCTCCCAATTGATTACATAAAGTTCAAAACGTATTAACCGGCGAAAGAGTTAGCGAGTTAACGAGGGACTTACTGGAATCCTAGACCATTCTTTAGTCTATAGGTATGTATTACGTCTTGCGTAACTGTATCTAAATTGTTGGCCTACAGCGTTAAGGGGTTTTGCGTTTAAAGCATTTAACAAATAGATCGAATATTCTTTATCATGTACACCACAGTCTTATGAAGAGTTGTCTTTACCTTTGGATGGATCTAATAGAGGACGAGAGACGTACTGTATGTAGCCTGAGGTATTCCATTATTCAAACGATTAGCTACATTTATAAAAATAAATAATCATATATTATATTTTATCATCAATCTTATTTGTTATTTTTTTTTATTCAGCTTGCCAATATCGCTGTCAAAAGCTGCTCTTGAAAGGTGCGATAGCCTTAGTATTATTATATATTCTTTCATGTACACGTACCTAGATATACATACAAAACTGTTAAATTACTCTCAGCGCTCAAAGCCAATTCTTCATATAATCCAACAACATTAATCGTCTTAAAATTTGTTTTATGCTTTTACGGATTCGGATTTTATTTATCTAGACGTACGAATTGAATGATAACACACACAATAATGCTGCCGTTAAGAAAATAAAAGAAAGAAAACCAATTTAATTTGAACATGCCACACGTGACGACAAAAAAACACTAAACAAAATAAGATAATAATATCATGTGTCTCGCTGCTAAACAACATAAACACGATGCTATATCAAGAGATACGAATCCGCGAACATAGGGGATGACATATTAGCATATTATATGCAGCATTCCAATCACGAAATGCATTATTATGCAAAGCATACGGAATCTTGGTAAATAATGGACTTAGTTTTGGCAACATTTTGTGCTTTTCTATTTTCTAGTAGGTATCTGGATGGAGTCAAGGGATTCTATTGAATAATCATTATTTGTTTTAAACTACTAACTTTCACTGTCACTTATTGGATTATATGTATATTCGCAATTTCCGATCATCCCGCGATCATGAAGCTTGCAATAGCGTCGTAATATCGGGAATCACGGTATTTGGAAATCACATTAGATAATTATTTCAAACGTGAGAGTGTACGTTCTATTGAAAAGTTGTTTTTTTTTATTTTGTAATCTTATTAAGTACTTAATTTTAGAACTGGTGCCTTGTCGAATCTAGTATTTTATTGATCTCTGCTTTTTTATTGTATTCTGTTTGTCTGCTTCTCTGCCTTCTTTTTAATCATTCTTCAATAGGAATGTTGGTAGCTATGGGTAGTTAAATTGGTATTTTCAACAGATGCTATACTTTGAGCCCGGAGAATAATACTACCTAATACCCATTTAAACAGGAGAAATGTCAAGCGTATTGTGGAAGTGTACGAAGTGTACGTACACAGATATTGTGTTTGCACCCACTCGCTTTGAAAGCCTCTGGCCAGATTCCAGGACCTGGGACCTGGAGGTAGCTTTCAAAGCGTTTCGTAATTCTACAATAGCTTACTACAATATTGGCATAAGCTTTTCTTTAGAATAATATTTCTATTCAATACATTTGTAACAATGTTTTTGTTACAAATGTATTGAATGTTTTTGTCTATCCCCGTCAGCCATATTCACAAATGCTTCGATTCGGGATGGTCCGTTTCGATTCAAATATTATTATGTAGTTCGAAATCGCAGAGTGTGTGAATACGGGAGCGAGTTGCCTTCTCTTTTTCTTTATTATCAAAGTCCGGCGACAGATTGGACTCAAGACATAATTAATGTGACTAAAGTTACCTGTAGATTAATAAATTTATCTTTTGTTTTTATTTTACTGCTGTATCTAAGAGGTCACTCAACTCATTAATGAAATACAAACCTGACTCATTTCCTCACATAGCCTTTATTATTTTGTTGCATTTTATTTACTGTCAAGAGCCGGTTTGAACTGCTTTTAATTATCCTTAATAATATTATAAAACCGAAAGTGAGTTTGTTTGTATGTTACCTCTTCACGCTTTAATGGCTAAACCGATTTTGATGAATTTTGGTACAGAGATAGATGGGAACCAGGAGACGATATGAGGGAGTGAGAGGGAAAAAACGGGAAAACTAAGCGTTGCTATTACAAATCAATAAGGCGCTACCGAATTTAACGCGAGCGAAGCCGCGGGCAAAAGCTAGTAGCAAATATATTAAACAATAGTCAAATTAAATAACAAGTTACTTAAACTTAGGTCTGGTTTTCTCGAAGCAACTGGCTTGTCCTGCATTATTAGTGGACTATAATAACGGTTGAGGATATGGAGATTTTAATGCACTTACTTCAGGTACCTTTTGTATCAGGACCTACTTATTCGGCCTCTTATAGGGCTTTATTTAATAATTGTCTCATATCCTATATTTTAATTTTTTCATAAATTTATTTTTTTTATATTATGTTTTACTATTTTGTCCTGTGCGATTCAAATAAATACTTTTTTATTTCTTTTAGGAATACACGAAATTGAGCTAAATATTAGCATAAATTCTTGTTTCGCTGATGTCGTTGCATTGACTAGCGTTCTGCAAGCCTAGTAGTGAGAGATTTCTTATTACTGGAATTTCCTTATTATAATCTCGGCTTAAAGAAAGTCCGCTTCAAAAGTTTTCCACAAGCATATTGCTCGCGACACACTGTGGAGGTTCAAGGAAATAATAAAACAGATTTTTGATAATAAACTTTACGAGATGCAGTCTAAATTGTTAACATTTTCTTAAACTGAGCGAGCAACCGGTTGTCAGCTTTAATAATTATGTCGGTACGGACTATTGTTGTTTTTATTTTTATTTTGTAATGGAACCATGTCTGCTTGCTGGTTTATTGAATTAACTTATGGTATTCCCCAGGTTCTAGACTTCCTGTCAGCTCGAGGTATGCATGTAGATAATGTGGGAATTTTAGTGAACCTGAGACTGGTTTGTAAAAGTAAATGTAATTTCTTTTGCATTTTTGTTATTAAATGTTGACTTTGACTTGATTTTAACTTAAGCCTGGTTTAATCTGGTTGAAATGTTATTTATTTCGTTAATTTTGCAAATAAACTAACTTGTTTTGTCATAAGTAACGTCATGGCCATGAAATTAAAAGATTTTTGTTAGTATTTATTGGTCAAATCTTGCAATTGGATTTCAAACCAGTTTCTCCCAAACAATTGAGCACACCTTTGGTTCTGGTGACAAACCATTTCTATGACAGATATGACTTAATCCTGCCGCGAGAATCGCCTTTTTAAAAAATAACTCCTCAACGGTTAAGAACACGGACCCGAAACTTTGTATACGCGTTTAATGTTATTAGATTCCAATAAAATCTTGCTTTGAAAAATCAAAAACCGGCCAAGAGCGTGTCGGGCCACGCTCTGTGTAGGGTTCCGTAGTTTTCCGTCCGTCACAATAAGTGTTCCCACTTATGAGTTTAAAGGTGAGTCCGCGGCAGGCGCTCCGGCTCCGACTTGTGACGGTTTTTAGCGCGAACACAAAGGGGAGCGCTCAAACCTCGACGACTAATTAGATTATGCACTCATAAATAAAATTACGAATATATTTAAGGTGCAACTTACTTTACCACGGTAGGTCATGAAAGCACGGAAAATCTTAACATCGACTTTAAAAAAAAATACGTCATTACACAACGCCATCCTTCGAACCATTTATTAACTGGTTTATACCTTAACATTTTGATGGTTAACACCATCAAAATGTTAAGGTATAAACCAGTTAACATCGACTTTTAAAAAATTACGTCATTACACAACGCCATCTATCGAACCATTTATGAACTGGTTTTTTCCTTAACATTTTGATGGTGTTAAAAAATGAATTTTAGTTTTGTTCTAAATTGCCTTAGCATGTTCTTAGTAAAAGTTTTATGTAGTTATAAGATACCGCCAATGCCAAGGAGAGACCAACCGAACAATTCGGAAATATCCGATCTAATGTACCTACAGCGCCATCTCTCGGGGAATTGGGTTACTAATTAATACAAAGACGTGCAAGCAGTTTTCGGTAGTAATTTTGGATGGCGAGAACCAATTTCAATCATTCTCTTTTTGTTTGAAAAAAGATACGTTCAGGATAATAAAATATGTAAACGAAGTTATAAAAAATGCTTGCATATACGATTATACTACAAACTTAGTCCAGAAATTATTTTGTACAACTTTTTGTCTTTTTTGTACAAAAACTGTTGTGTCAATCAAGTTCAAAATTATTTTCCTAGAAAGTCCTTATAAAGTTCTACTTTTCAGTTTTTTTTTTCATATTTTCTAAACTTACGGTTCAAAAGTTAGAGGGGGGGGACACACATTGTTTTTTACTTTTGGAGCGATTATTTCCGAAGTTATTGACATTATCAAAAAATGATTTTAGTAAACCCCTATTCATTTTTAAATACCTTTCCAACAATATATCACACGTTAGGGTTGAAATTAAAAAAAAAAATACTTCCCACTTTACATATAGGGTGGCTACCCTAATAAAACGTTTTTTCCCAATTTTTATTTTACCACTTTGTCGGCGCAATTGATATACATATTGGTACCAAATTTCAGCTTTCTAGTGCTAACGGTCACAGAGATTAAGCGAGGACGGACGGACGGACGGACGGACGGACGGACGGACAGACAGACATGGCGAAACTATAAGGGTTCCTAGTTGACTACGGAACCCTAAAAAGAATACAATAAAACCATAACAATTGATAGATAGGTCCATTACCTAGTCATTTTATGTTTAACTTTAAGACTCAATCTAAACCCTCTTGTCTTCAATCTAAACCCTCCTGTAGCCCTTAATCATCGATTTACCGATAATTTGTGACAGTATTAAATAAACAACGAAAGACAAAACCAGGAACTCCATTAATTTTCTGACAGCAACGATCGCAAATTATTGTACAATCTAAAGCGATTGCCAGTTACGTAATAGGCTTGTATTGTATTGTATTGTATAACGGGCTGGTGTCCGCAACTCCACGTCTAAGGCGCGTATTTTGCGTATGGGTGGGAATATTATTCGATCCACCCCAGCTCCACGAGAAACGTCAGCAGCGCCTTGGTGTTGCTGACGATCTCGCGAAGAGTACCTGGGTTACCGAAGTACTTTGCCCTGTATGGGGCAACCTCTGGGCAGTGCAGAAGCACGTGGGCTGCTGTTTCGTCTACCTCCATGCAGGCTCGGCACAGTGGGCTGTCTGTGACTCCTATGACAAAGAGGTTTTTATTAAAAGAGCCGTGGCCAGTAACGGCTGCTGTAATTGTGCGCAGCTGTGGTTTTGTCATCCGAAGCGCCTGTTTAGTGAAGCGGCCGTCGATGCTAGGAAGAGCTTCCTTGGCCTGCCTGCACTCACCGTGGTCCAGCCACAGTTTGTGGAGTAGTTTTTTGGTGCGTTTCCTTACCAGTGTACGTAGGTACCCAAATGGTAGTGGCACGATAGGTGCGGGGCCCACTGGTACCATGCTCGATCCCCTTCTAGCAAGTTCGTCCGCAGCGTCGTTGCCTCGGGAGTCGCTGTGTCCTTTGATCCATTGGATAGTTATTTTGTTGAGATTACCAACCTTATTTAGTCGCTGGTGACACTCATGTATTAGCCCACAATTGACTGTTTGGCTGTTTAGTGCTTGCAGTACAGCCATGCTGTCCGAAAGTATGCGTATAGAGTGGCCCTCAACCTTCCTTGCCATGATGGCTGAAGCGGCTAGGGAGATGCCCATGCATTCTGCCTGAAACACCGTGTTGTGGACCCCCAGAGGTACGGCTATGTGGATGTTGAGGTCCTCTGAGAAGACTCCGGCTCCCGTGCCAGTACCTGTTTTGGATCCGTCTGTGAAGATTCTTACCTTTGCGGGGCATAGCCCTTCGCAACGGTGGTCTTCATGGAGCTGGATTTTGTATTTCTTATCGAATACGAATTGTTTAGGTATCCGATCGTTTATAGCTTTGGCTATTGGGAATTCGTTGTAGAACTCCTCCAGTACCTTGGTATGCTGTGTATATTTCTTACCCCATAGATGAAGTGTTTTGAGACGTAATGCCGCCGTCGTTGCCTCCTGCTGAATGAACAGGTGGAGCGGTGGAAGTTCTAGCATGGCTTCAAGGGCTGCAGTTGGAGTAGTCCTCATGCAGCCAGTGATCGCCGTGCAGGCAAGCCTCTGCATACGTTGAAGTTTAGCTGAGGCTGTCACCAATCTGGTGCGGGGTCACCATACCACGGCCCCGTACGTGACCATAGGTCGGATTACCGCGCAGTAAAGCCAGAGGATGATTTTGGGAGACAGCCCCCACCTCTTACCTATCATCCCTCTGCACTGCCAAAAGGTGATGCAGGCTCTGTTTAGTTTATTGTCTAAGTGACTGCTCCAGTTTAACTTACTATCCAGGATGACGCCTAGGTATTTCACCTCGCTGGCTAATCGGAGTTCAGTATCGAATAGTTTGGGTAGGCGGTAAGGTCCTAGTGTTCGCTTTTGGGTGAACATGACTAGTTCAGTTTTATTAGGGTTTACAGACAGGTCGAAATCCTTGCACCATCCTTCAACGATGCATAGGGCCTGTTGGGTAAGGTTGCAGATTGTCCCCGTTACCTTTCCTGAAATGAGGATGGTGAGGTCGTCTGCGTACCCTATTGTATAGAAGTGGTTTGCGTTAAGTTTTGTGATAAGGTCGTTTATCACTAGGTTCCAGAGGAGCGGGGATAGTACCCCTCCTTGAGGACAGCCTCTGGCTATCAAGGCCATCTCCTGTACTTCTGCCAGGCGCACCACTCTTTGACTTATAGCAGCATATTAGTGATCCAGTCTATCATTACCTGTTCCACTCCATGTCGAGACAGAGCGTTACGGATGCTGGAAAAGTTGGTTCTATCGAAGGCTCCTTCGATGTCTATGAAGGTTCCTAGACAGGTTCCCTTCTGGTGTATAGCTTCTTCTATTCGGCTGACCACTAGGTGGAGAGCTGATTCGGTAGACTTACCCGAGCTGTATGCATGCTGGTTGTCATGGAGTGGTATAGTTTTTAAAACGCCGTCCCTCAGCTCCCTTTCGCAGATCCTCTCCATGGTTTTTAGAAGGAAGGAGGTCAGACTGATTGGTCGATGGGCTTTGGCGTTTGTGTAGTCACCCTTACCTGGCTTAGGGATGAATATAACCTTCACTTCCCTCCATCCTTTAGGAACGTATCGGAAGGCAAGGCACGCTCTCATTAAGGGCAGCAGTTTACTGGCTACGGATGTGCTACCCCACTGCAGTAGAGCAGGGAAAATGCCGTCCGGGCCTGCCGCCTTGAAAGGATGGAAGCAACGGATCGCCCACTGGATTTTCTCCAGTGTTATCACCTTGTCAGCGTAATGCCAGTCGTTTACTGATGGCGTTTGAGTTGTCTCTGTCCAGTCAATCACCTGTGTAAATGCGCATCCTGGAAAGTGAGTTTCAATGAGGACGCGCATCGCCTCTTCTGGTGATGTGGTGAGTGTATTGTCAGGTTTTCGGAGAACAGTGGGCCCAGGTGTTTTTTGTTGTGCCAGTATTTTCCTTACCCTATTAGCTTGTTGACAAGATTCGATGTTACCACAGTACTTACGCCACCCTGTGGTGCTCCTGAATCTTATGCATTTTTTGTAGCTGGATTTGGCCGCGTAGTAGGCGTCCCAATCCTTGTCCGCCCAAGTATTCATAGCTCTGTTTAGGGCTTGTCTTACCTTGCTGCGCTTACGCTCCAGTTCCGCACCCCACCATGGTTGTTTCCCTGATGTGTTTGGCGGAACGGTTTCTGGGCAGGTAGTCTGGTAGCTGTCTAGCATTGACTTTGTGAGCTGACTTACCCGCTCTTCAATATGCGGTGTGCTCTCGTAAGTCACCCAGTCATTGATTGACGCCAGCTTGTTTTCAAGGGTGCGCGTATATGCAGCACGGTCTGTATTGCGCGGGTTGCGCCGTGGCAGTGTAGGTGTTACAGTAACCTGGATGTCGAAACGGATCCACCTGTGGTCCGAGCAGGAGGCCTCTTTGGAGACCTGCCATCCGGTGGTGATTGCCGCTGCGCCCTCCGAGGCCAGAGTAAGGTCTATAATTGTGCGGCTACGCCTGGTTACAAAGGTCGGTTCAGAACCTGTGTTTAGTAGGGTTAAGTTGGTTGAAAACAGATAGTCAACTAGAGTCTTACCCCTTTCATTCTGCGTGTCCATGCCCCACAGAGGGTGGTGGGCGTTGGCATCGGCCCCTATGATAACCTCCAGCCCGGTGCACTCGCAATGTCTTACGAGGCGGGCGAGGTCATGTGGGGGCGGTTCCTCACCCTCGGGCATATATACCGAGGCGAGGGCGATTGCCACCTCTGCGTCGTCACGCTGTATAATCAGCCTAGCTGCAGAGATATCCCTGCAACAGAAATCTGTTAGTGGCTGTGTTTTTAGGTTACCTGTAGTATAGATACACGATCTGGGTTGGTCGTGGTCTGTAGTAGCTAAGAGCTTACCCCTAAGATTGGAGAGGCCTTGTATGCGGCCACCCCTGATCCACGGCTCCTGGATCAAAGCGATGGCTGTTTGTTGAACCTCCAACCACTTCCGTAGCTGAGCCGTCGCGGTCTGACTGTGGTGGAGGTTAACCTGCAGAACCCTACAGGTCGACGAAAGGGACGCCATCGCTGGTCGCGCCCTCCTCGTCACCTGCTAGTCGCAGCCCGGCGAACAGGTCGCCCGCGTCGAAGCCCTCCTCCCCGGGGTCCGAAACCGACGACAGGATGATGTCGTCGATCTCTTCTCCCGATGAGAGAACGGCGTCCACGCTGGCGGCGGAGTCGACGGCCGGCGCTGCTGCTGCAGGAGTGTCCGCGGGTGGCTCCGCGGGGTTTGATGTCGGAGGTTTCTCTTCCTCCGGTTTCGCGACCATGGTTTCAGTGGCCGGATCCCAACCCTGAGGGACGTCGGCAAATTTGCCGTTCGGGCCCTGGAATTTCACGTACACCGTCCCTGCGCAAAATGAGAGACGGCGTTCGGCTTTCATCAGGGCCGGAATTTGGTCCTCAGGGATGCCAACCACAATGTACCATGCCGCGGCCTGTTTGTCGCCGTGCAGCAGTACCCACCTCCTGATGTCCACCCAGGAGTTTTGGTAGCACAGAGCTCGCCCAATACTGGTCGGCTCTGTGAACATCCCCTGCTCATTGGGGATGAGTATGCCACATCGTACGCGGCGCTGGATCTCCGACTGCCTCTTGATCACCAGCGGAGTGCTGGCGGGAAGAGGCATCTCGGAAACGAGTTTCCCCAGCCAGGCCAGCGTGTGTTCGGTGCCACACCACAGCTTAAGGACCCCACCGGCGAAAATAGGTTTGGCCCTGAAGTTCGGTGCGGGGACATCCGGTTTGGGAGAGCAGGATTCGGCAATGATCTGCTTCTGTATGGCTGCTAGCACCTGCTCTGACACCTCCCTGCTGATGTGCCCCGTGCGGCCGCATGTGACTGCGACGTCGAGGTTGGTGCTAGCAGCTTGGGCGTAGCTTTGGTGGGCGACCCGTTTGGATCTATCGAGACACGGCCGCTTATGCTCGCCACGAGGGGATGAGGTCTCGTTGAGAGCTCGCTTGGCCGCGGTCTGATCCATCCGAACGGGCCGCTGGTTCCTGTGCTGGCCCTGTACCTCCGCAGCGCTAGCAGGCGGTTGGCTAGGTCCTGGTTGACTGGTGCCAGCCACGGCCCGCGATCGCTTGCCTGCGGAGAAATTGACATTACCGCTGGCCGATTTAATCGTAGCCGCGGCGTTAGCCTGTATGGGTACTTGTGAAGATTTCTTACCTCTCCACAGTTGACGACGTTCTTTCTTCGTCAGTCTGGTCCTCTTCTTACCGACCCCTTCCGAGGAAGTTGGGGCGGTCTGCCTCGGGTGGTCAGCGCAGCAGCACTGGGTACTTTCCGAGGATTTCCCCTTGGTGCCCTTGCGCTTACTCCTCTGCACCTGCCAGGCGAGCGCAAACTCGTCTCCGGTGATACCGGGCTCCACCGGCTGGCCAGTGACGGCCGGCGGTAGAGGGGTGGCTTGAGGATCCACAGGCAGAGGTGGGTGTTTGCTAATAGCCCCACCTTCGGAGTTAACCGTCGGTGTAGGCTGTGTGCCTGCGAAGGAACGAGGAATGGTACTGGTCCCGGGCAGCGCCGATTTCCTCGGTTTAATACGGGACTTTGTTTTGGTCTTGGCAGCGGTTTTCGCCACTGCCGGACCGGAACCCGCGCTGGAGCTTGCCGCAAAAGCAGCAGAGCGCCCAGGGGCGACAAAGGTGCCGACGGCACCTCCTGTGGGAGCTTCATCGGCTTTCGCCTCCGCTCCAGTATGTGTTTGTGTTTGTGGTGTGTGTGTGAGGAGTGTGTGAGTAAGTGTTTGTGATGTGTGTGTGTGTAGTGCGTGTGTGTGTGGTGTGTGTGGTGTGTGTGTGTGTGTTGTGTGTGTGTGTGTGGTGTGTGTGTGTGTGGTGTGTGTGTGTTTGGTGTGTTAAAAGGTTTTTTATTATCCATAATAAGTGTGATAGATATTCATCTCTCTGGCTTCCCACCCTCCATGGAGCCCGCACCTGGGAGCGTCTCGCTACAAACAGCTCGAACACTAGGACTACCAGAGAGATATAGGTGCGCAGGGCTGGCTTACAGTGCGACATCGGGTGCTTGATCGGGTTGGTAACCCTCACTTACACCGTCAGCATGACCTTAACCCACCGCTTCGGCCTTCCAAAGATGGCCTCCACGGACCCCCCGCACCTCGCCGTGGCCCTCTGACGGGACACAGTGGCCATTTCCCCACCCTTGGCTATTGGGTGGGGCCACCGTTTCACTTGAAATCCGGACCAAAGAGGGCGTGTTGCCTTACGGACGCATTAACACCAGCGCCGCTCGGCTCAACCCCCCAGGACTCCTTCATCCCCGCTTACGGCGCTCAACTGCGCAGGTCCTAGCGCAGGTGACTCGATTCCCCTGCTCATCGCCAGCTGGATTTAGTGGCAGTTGAGCCCACGACCACTCAGTCACAGAGGGTCGTGGTTAGGAGTGGAAAAGCGCCTGGTGGTTTCTGTTGCGTCTATTTCTTAGGGAATTAGACCAATAACAGGGCGGCAACCTCGTGAAGGTGGATCCACCAGACTTGCCTTGGGGATCTACGCGACTGTTGCGCTCTCCCCCAAGACCTCGCCACCTTACTGACTCTGAAGGAGCAGTAAGGTAGGTTTGCATCTATACTACCAAGCAAAGCGTAAGCAAAGCGTAAGCAAAGCGTGTCGTTGTGCAACCGCAAAAGCATAAATACAACCCCTCCCTCAAAATAAATAAATAATAGGCTTACTGCTTCTCCAAAGATCGTCGACTGAACGCAAACGCTTATCACACATACGAATTATTACAAACCTTTGTGTTTTCTTAGGTAAACATAACACAAATGCCTTTTTATTTAACTTTATTACTTGTATCAACATTACACGTTGATAAAGCCGGAGAAATATGAATATTTCAGACAGTAAATACCTTAAATGGATTCCGGTTCTTTGACATTTTGTTACCTTTTTGCAAAGGTACCAACTTTTTGGCTGACTCATGATCTTTTTGCAAGTTCATACTTATCTCTGTGTTGTTTGGCTCTACTTGAGAAGGGACCAGTATGTCCAGGTGCTTTCATATCACTAACAAATCTTACATTATCTACTTGCATACCTCGATCCGGCAGGATGTCTAGAACCTGGGGAATACCCATAAGTTTCTTTTGTATGCATAGCACCTAGATGAATTACTGCATTTCATCTAGGTGCAAGCATTCTAATTTTTTTTTCATTAGTCTAACCTGATGCAGCTGAATACCAGTATTTTACATGAAGCGACAACTGAGTTGATACTAGGTAAATGCGATGCCCTTAGTAAGACTAGTTGTCAGACTTTCGGACCGCTGACCATCTAACGACTGCCAAAGACAAAGTCAGCCGGGACCACTGTGCTTTTCGAGGCACGGAGGAAACTCGAAATGAGGAGCGTCTGTTCAAAAGGTCGTATTTCACTTTCCAAGTTTTTATTTTTTTTATTTTTTTTTGAACTCATAACAAAAATCTACACTGAATGAGCCTAAATACTTGTTCAAAAGGAGCGTATTTCCCATATAATAAAATCTTAAAAAATTGGATTCCAATCAAAACGGATGTATTTCTGCATTAAAATGTTATTTTGGATTGTTTTAAACAGAACAGGCATATTTCTTCTACAAATAGCATCTTTTATTTATTTTTCTGTTCAAAAGGTCATATTTTTTTCCTTACATAACAACTTTAATAAAAATCGATTTGTTTGACTAAAAAACGGTATCGAGTCAAAAGATGACGGCTGTACGTTGAATGTCATTGCCAATAGCAACCCTAAAAAAATAAAAAATAAAAAAATATATGACTACATCTCTTTATCGACGTCGACAGATGACACTGACAGAAGTTACTCCTAACGTTTTGTCTTTCGATGCGAGTTGATGGATTTTGTGAAATTTTGAAGTTTGGAAGTTATTATAAAGTAAAAATCAGAGTAGAAGTAGATAATAAACATCAAAGTATTGCTCATAATTGATTGATTTTTTTATTTTCACAGAAGGCCAAAAAACTTCACTAGTATTTCTCTTTATTTTGTATTTCCAAAAAGTCCATTCACAAAGCTTTATTTCTAAAAGTGTTAAATCAAAAGGGCATATTTCTAGAAGTGACAAATCAAAAGGTCGTATTTCTAATTTGTCCGATCAATAAGTCGTATTTCTAAACTAAAATTAAATTTAAAAAAAAAATGATGTATTTTTTTTATTTTTTTATATGCATGTATTATTGTAGTCTTAATCCTCACAATGAGCTTACATTTAATTAAATTTTAGCATTTTTATAATAGAAACTAGATGTTTTTGTCTGTTTTTGTGAAGTTTGTTTATCATAAAAATACGTCCTTTTGAACAGATGCTCCTCAAATGTAACGAAACGTGAAAACCGTAAAAGCCGTACTTGCCAAGGTCATTCCATGGATGGAATGACCTTGGCAAGTACGGCTTTTACGTGAAGATCGTCGCGAGCGGCTTAAAACGGGTAAGCAAGCATACCATACTTAAACAGATGTGAAACACTAGCCCTGTTGCCTTTTTCCCGGTAAAATAAAACCATCTATAAAACTTGGCACTCCTTCTGTAACACAACCCAAACTTAATATTATAAATGCGAAAGTAACTCTGTCTGTCTTTCTGTTTGTCTGTCTTTTCTTCAAGCCTAAACTACTGAACCGATTTGTTTGAAATTTGGTACAGACATAGTTTGGAGCTTGAAAAAGGACATGGGATAGTTTTTATTACAAAAATAAAAAAATGAAATACAAGGACAAACAGCGCCATCTATGGTCAAAAATCGGCATCAATACGGTACTATAAATGTCGAGCTGTTCCTATGCTTCGTAGATAGATGGCGTTGATCGCGTAATGGTGTCATTACACGTGTTTGGTTGGCTCATGTTATTATTTTAATTCATCGGAAAATTCATCCGAAAAATAGCAAAAAGGTATGAAAAATATAATATAACTAGCTTTTGCCCGCGACTTTGTTCGCGTGGAATAGGACTTCCGGCAGATTTTTGGTTTTACCCACATAGTTCCCGATCTCGCGGGATCTCTTCAAAAATAAAACGTGTGAGATATTCTAGGGAACTCTTCAAAAATCAACATAATGAGCTCTGCGTTTGAATTTAAAGAAGTCGCGGACAAAAGCTAGTATAAAATAACGTCTCGTGCCGCTAATGAGCTGAGTAAGTTAGTTTAGACAAATCCGGGTAAACAGGTCAGAGAAATGGATCATGAAGGTTTTATACTTTATTCATTAAATTTATTTACATTTGTGTTTATTATTTATCGCAACTCTGTTAGGAGTTTTGCGGGTAAGCAGTATTGATATTGGAGATCAGTCCTATTAAGGCCTTATTAAGGGGTATCGTATTACCCAGTAATATCTAGGTTGTGGAGGTCAGATAGACAGTCGCTCTTGTAAAATACTGGTAGTAAGACTAGAAGCCGACCCATAGTTGTGCAACGCCTAGGCAGATGATGGTGATAATGTAATACTTGTTCCAGCTCAGTATGGGACTTTGTGCTTGGTAAGATTCTTGTTTGCGTACAAAATCCTACTAATCCTTACTTATATTATATATTATTTATATATAATATTTATAATTATAAAAGCGAAAGTGAGTTTATTTGTTTGTTTGTTACCTCTTCACGCTTTAATGGCTAAACCGATTTTGATGATTTTTGGTACAGATATAGTTGGGAACCGGGAGACGGACATAGGCTATTTTTTATTTAAAAAGAGTGGGATATGAGGGAGAAAGAGGGAAAAAACGGGAAATCTTAGCGTTGCTATTACAAATCAATAAGGCGCTACCGAATTTAACGCGAGCGAAGCCGCGGGCAAAAGCTAGTATTTAATAAATGCTAGTTTTATTTTATAAATGCGAATGTTTCTGAGGATGTATAAATGTATGTGTATATGGAAGTATGGATGTTTGTCACTCTTTAACGTTTAAACTGCTGAACGGATCTTGATGAAATTTGGCATAGAGGTAGATAATAGTCTGGAATAATACACACCTACACAAATGTCCTTTTATTGGTATTGTTCGTCGTGTCGTTGAGCTCCTTGGGTTATGAGTTGAGCTACACGATAACTGACAAATGCTTGCACTGACTGGACAGGTCCACTCAATCTGTGTGGTGCTTTCTTAAAAAGGCCATTTCAGACACTATCTGCATAGTCTTCATGTAAGTTGACCAAGATTATTTTGTCTGGACTTTAAAAGAGACTATGACCTCTGAGTTTGTTTCGGCTGTTTCTTCTCAGAGTAGTCGGGTACGAAACACCGGCCTTATCTAGTTTTAAAAAAAGATGACGTGTAAAAGTGTTTGTGAAAACCTACTTGCAAAATAAACATCATTTTTATCATTTATCACACGATACTTTTTTGATATCACGCGGGCGAAGCTGCGGGCGCCAGCTAGTTAAAAAGAAAACTGCTCCATAGGAAGTATGCCTAACAAAAACATCAACTCAGAAACAATTTTTATATTTAGTTTTCGTATTTCTTGTAATTCTTTAAAACTAATTCACTACAGTGTACACAGACAGTCTTTGTTTAGGCACATAACTTACATTACCTTTAAAAGTATTTGCCGAAAAGGTTTTGTTTATTTTTCAGATCCCTCTAAAAAAAGAATATCAAAAGATTTTTGTATTTATAGCAAGGCAATACCTGACGAGAATTTTCTTTTATGGTTGATTAAATTATAATTCCAATTTCCGTTTTAGTAAGAAATAAAATGTCTTAAATTTTTCTTTAATATTCTATGAAACTTTGAAGATGATAAATGAAGTTTGTGGTTTTTTAAAGAATTAAATGGTTTACGTCAGTGCTAATTCTTGTTTGCGGAGGTCGGAAAACGTTTAATTATTGGAAGAGGTGCAAAAATTTTAAATTGTTTACCAATTTCTGATTCGTTAGCAAGAGTCTGTTTGAATATTAATATAAAATAAACATTAATTAATATTTTGTTAAATTAATACCTCTAAGATTTCCCTGAGAGAGTACACGAAGTATGCTTGAATCATTTTATGGAAAGAGTTCTGATTTGAATTAAATTCTTTGAACTGCGTGATGTATTCCGTGTTCTATGATGATAAGCTTAATAATGACGAAGGGGAATAATATTTCGTAAACACGCTTTTATCAGTACCTACCTGTAGTTTGATAATATTTTGAAAACTTTCTTCTTATTATTTCTGTTACCATATCTAGTTCATGTTTGAGCTTGAAAATCAGTGACAAAATAGTATGTTACCGTGAACATACTATTTTGCAGACTTATGTGAGCTGTGAGGTTAACAGAATTTGAAGTTTTAATTTAGTTTAGATTCGTACTTCTCATATTAATTTTGCTGATATCAATACAAACTGTTGACCGCTGATTTGCTCCCGCCGATGTTGATAATCTTTCCAGGTTAAAAAGTATCGTATATCCTTCTCCAGGGTATCATTCTGTAAAATATAAAGATCTTTTTGTGAACAGCTAATAGACATACAGATGGATGTAAGTAACTTTACATCTTTACTATAATATTATAAAAGCGAAAATGAGTTTGTTTGTTACGTCTTCACACCTAAATGGCCAAATCGATTTGATTAATTTTGGTATAGAGATAGTTAAAACCTTGGAGACGGACAGACTAAATAAGTGAGAAAAGAGGGAAGAAAAGGGGTAAGACTTATATATTTAATTCGATTAGCGTAAGCGTAGCGTAACTATGCCACGCGTACGAAGTCGCAGGCGGAAGCTAGTTTGTACTATAGGTATCTAAGTTTAAATGTGGTGTGCTATTTTTGGAGCTTCAGCCTGACACCTAAAAATCCGGTACTTGAATTTATTATTTTGTGGAATTACAAAGCCGAACGAAGAATCTAGAATTTTGTGGTGGCTTTGTCCGGCGCCTATGTTCAAGCCCCTAGCTTACTGGAGTTTCGTTCAGCTTCTAGAGATTACGTTCCAACACCGCTTCAGAGGCCAGGTTCATTGGACCGTATAACTCAGCATTATTGCTTGTATGCGAAACACCCAGCCTCTAATGAAGTTTCTACAATTGATGGACAGGTTATTATAGAGCTACTTTATGAATGAGTTTGTCTTAGGATATGAAATGGATAGTAGTCCGGTCAATTTAGACAAAAATAGTGATCAAATAAAAAAAATATCGACAGAGCCAAATCTTCGTAGAGGCCTTAGGTTTACCAAAAGGTATAAAGTGTCAAAAGTCCCAATCAGTGCCATGTGTGCTAAGGGACTTATTCGAGGCAAAGGTCAAAATCGTAGGTTTTTTGGATTTTTCTTGAAAACGTTAAGTTTTATCGAAAAAGTACCTCAAAGCAAAGTTGTAGATCTTAAAATTTTCTATAAAAATGGTGTTTATGGTTTTTTTTCTAAGACCCACTATTTCCCAGATATTTTACATATCCATAGATTCTTTCTATAGTCCGGCTGTATAGTGTTAAGTAAAATTTATTTGCATGTGTAACAATAAATGCATGAGCCTTGTACAATCTACCTTATGTTAGGTATGAAAAAAATAATGAAATTGTTAAAATTGAACGTAAGATTACATAAATGGTTTATGGTTAAAAAGAAATGGTCGACATTCATAGTATACAGGGTAATTTGTAAAACACCGACAACCTCGCAGGACTGTATTACTATCATCATAAACAACAACTTTTCTTCTATGATTTTTTACGAAATTATATAGGTACATTTACCAAAAACAAATCATCAAGATTTCGTTGTCCTATCTAACACATTTCAACTCCGTCTGTTTGCTGTACCTACATACCTACACCTGCCGCGCACTATCCCTGTAGTGATACTTGCTTCGCTATCGCTTAGGTACGTTTGCTACGCATAGATTTCGTAACATTTAGAGCATTCAATTTAAATATTTTTATTTTTGTATGAAAATCTGATGAACTAAAATATGATAAATGTTTAAATGTCATAGAACCAAAGTTGTTGATTATGATGCTGGTAACATGGTGGGTGGGTTACAGGGTGCCGGTGTTTTACAAATAACCCTGTATAATATACCATCGTCTTCAAAATACAAAAGGAAAAAATCTTTTGATCCTACCCAATTTTGATGCATCGGATGAACACAAGTTTGCTGTGTAGGCGCAAGCGCCTTTTCCTAAACGGATAAGGGTCCGTTCATACAGACCGGCTCTGAGAGCATCGGCGCGCAGTTTTCTTTTCACACAGACCAGATCGTATACACTTGGGGTTAGTCGAGCGGAGCCGCCAACTATTTCACATAGACCGGCTGGAAGGGACACGCGTGGCGCGTGACGCAGCCGGTCGGATGCGCTTGGAGTCCATGCAATATCGTTTTAAACCTTCGAACACATGTGATTCGAGACACAATAGAAAGTTGATAACAGTGTGACAGCCGGCTGTTGCTTGCTCCTTGAAAGGATTGTGCTATCAAAATGGCGTTTGGCGTGGGGCGGCGCGCACGTAATCGGAGCCGATTGCAGCGCGAGCGAGAAAGAGCACGCAATCGGACCCGATCAGCTGCGCGAACGAGAAAGAGCACGCGATCGGAACCAATCAGCTGCGCGAGCGTTAAAGAGCATGCAATCGGAGCCAAACGGCTGCATGATCGAGAAAAAGAACGCAATCGGAGTCGGTCAACTCCTCTTATTATTTCACACCGCCTTGCAAGCATTCTAAATTACAAAAGCAGTGCACATGCAAAAATAAACCTTACTACAAATACTGAAAACTCTGTTTTCAACGTGAAAAGAATCTGCTCTCCTTTCCGAGCCGGTCTGCGTGAACGGAGCCTTAGAAGACTTAAAATACTAAAAGTTTGGGTAATATCACATGCGACTTTCAAGTTAATTTAGGGTAAACCTTGCATTTTAATACTGCATTCGCTACTGTTAATACGTGATTGTTACCTCGTTCCATCAAGCTGCCAGGCATTTATAAGACAATTTCCTCCGTAGATGTATTTTGTGCATTTCTGTGGTAAGGCAGCAATTTGAAAACATTTTGTAGGGTGTTTTAATAAAATTTGTAAACTATCTACCGTATTTTTTATCATAACAGTGGAAAAAATCACAAATTATAACAATAACTGTAAAAATACCTTTGTTACTATCAAAGCTAATTACAGGAAATAATCCCAGATTAAGCTCTATATTTTTTTAACGATTTTGTCTTTTGAAGGTCCATAGAAGTTTCTAAGATCATTTAGAAACCTCTGGCACCCCTGACTTATTTTTTTATTAACCATTTTTTATTACACATTTATAACCTGATGACAGTAACTTGATCTTGAGTATCTTGATTTTGAAACCATCCAACATCCAAAAGGCCATCACTTTTATTGTGTAAAATATAGATTTATAACCTGATGACAGTAACTTGATCTTGAGTTTCTTGATTTTGAAACCATCCAACATCCAAAAGGCATCACGCTACGACATTATGGATATGAGTAGCGAAACCGCTAGGCACAGCCAGTGCCAAATAAAATACACATTTATAACCTGATGACAGTAACGTGTGCAAATATGCATATCGTAGTCCAAGAGATTCATTAATTAAAAAGAAACTTAACATTATCATTATGTCATCTCCCTCTAATTTATCTATCCTTGCAACACTTGGAGTGTTAGGTAGAGAGTGCAAAACCACGTACAGAAAATGTTTCAATTTCGAGATCCTCTCGTATGATTTCACATGATCTATGGTTTTGCAGATTGCACTAACGGAGTGTCAGCCAAAAACCGCTGTGAATACACGTGTTTTGACAGTTATTGATAGATAGATCCAGGCGCCATTTTGTTTTAGAATCCAAAGTAAATTCTCTGAATTTGCACAGAAAACACGTGTCCTGCATTTAGATGTTCACTCGAACGAATTTCAGTAGAAACGTTATTTTTCCAAAGTTTAACTTCGCCTGCTCGCCGTGAGCTCAGCTGCTAAACCGACAAGCCTCTAATCTTAATATCTAAGGCTGGCGGAATTTCCATTAATCTTCGTACTGAAAACATTGCTATCCAAAGCGGTGAGACAAGTAGACAACGGTGACGTCGTGGTGTCCAGATTTTCGCCCTTACACATACCGGACATCCTACAAAACAAAAATAAATAGGTAGCTATTAAAAATGGCAACTTTACAGAAGAGTGAAAAAGCTGTATAATTGTACCTATTCAATACCACTTTAACCGACTTAAAAAAATGGGAAGGTCTTAATTCGGCTGTATTTAATTTTTTGTTCTATAATTTGTGTTTGCTTCAAATCGGATTGAGATGTTGCTTGTTTGTGATTGGCTGAAACAACACGTCTTCCAATTCTCTTTCAAACGGTATGAAAATGTCAACACCGATATAAGGTGTACCACTTCAATTATGCGATTTGTGCTGTGGCTCATTCAGTGCAATAATCAAAATCAAATCAAATCTAATTTTGGGATTATTTCCATACTAGCTGCCGCCCGCGGCTTCGCCCGCGTGATGATAGAAAAAAAGTATCACCAGAATCCATCAAAATCCGTTTAGCCGTTTTAACGTGAAAGAGTAACAAACATCCATACATCCATCCAACCTCGCAAACATTGGCATTATAATATTAAATATTAAATTAAAGTAGGATTTTTGTTAGTAACAATGTTCTTAGTCTATACGTGTTAATAAAAGTACAATAAAACATAAAAACAACCAGAATTGCAGTATTAAATCAATCAATCAAATAAAACATTCAAATTACTTAATTAGACAGGGGCTTACTCTCGTGTGTAAGCCTATCAAGTATCCAGTGCGTTATCAGGACCGAGTTCCATCGACCGGGAAGACAAACAAGGCCATGATGGAATGAGGCATTTAAATGTTTTTTTTTTTAAAAAAACCTTGTCCCACATTAGGAATTTCTCCTGTATCATGGGTGCGTTTACAAACATTTAAATTCACATACAAAAACAGCTAGACCCGGAACAAATATCTGCAGGCCATATAAATATTAGTTCCGTGCGTCAATCGCACCCACGACACGCAGTCGATCGCTCAGCCACTGCGACAACCGTGTCATCAATTTATTTATACTAGAGGAAATAGCTACTACTAGTTGAGTGGAAGGTAGTACAAAATATATATTACTAGGTAAATTCGGGTAACACAGTTTCCCTTGCGTTTTATTGATTTGTAATAGCAACGCTAAGTTTTCCCTTTTCTTCCCTCTTTCTCCCTCACATCCCACTTTTTTAAAATAAAAAGTAAGCCTATGTCCGTCTCCTGGTTCCCAACTATCTCTGTACCAAAATTCATCAAAATCGGTGTAGCTATTAAAGCGTGAAGAGGTAACAAACAAACAAACTCACTTTCGCTTTTATAATATTATATGTATATATTAGTAAGGAAACGCACGGTACGTATGGCATGTGTAACGTAGGACACCCCTATCTAGGTGGGGCGATGACCTTACGTAGAGGACAGACTATGTGCATAGATGTTGTAGCGCTGCGAAAAAATCAACCCTCTGAGCTCCGGAACACAAAAGGCAAAAGGAGGAACATAGATGGCTTTCAGTCAGAAAATGTCTGACACTAACGATCCGCGGGGTTATTGTTAAGTTATTTGATGATTTCCCATCCACCATTATGTCGCAAGTTTGTACGGAACCCTCGGTGCGCGAGTCCAACTCGCACTTGACCGGTTTTTTTATTTGTTGGCAGAGTTGAAAATAAATTCCATTTACTCGAACTACAACCACAAAAACGAGCTAAAGTGCTTGAAATCTTTACTAATATTATAAAAGCGAAATTGAGTTTGTTTGGTACGTCTCGTCTGTACGCCTAAATGGCCGAACCGATTTTGATGAATTTTGGTACAGATATAGTTGGGACCCTGGAGACGGACATAGGCTATTTTTTTTAAGTGAGAAAAGGGGGAGATAGAGGGAAGAAACGGGGAGAGATTTTTTTTCGATTATCACGCGGATTAAAGTTAGCCCATAGTAGATCATATTGCCATGCGGACGAAGTCGCGGGCGGAAGCTAGTTTATTATGTTGAGCTAATACGTTATACGTAACATCACGCAAAAAATGCAAAGATCACTTTCAAGTCACAAAGTCCTACTAGAAAAACAATAATCTTTCATAATAAGCCGTAAGCTTACCTGCCCCCGCACATTTTCCTTATTACAAGATAGCCAAGAACAATTTCACCTGACATCCAGCTGACTGAGGAAAATGTTGTTTTCTAATATTTACCGAACATTAATCAAAGTAAAAGATTCCTTTGTTTATCGGTACAGTTACCTTAGACAGCGGGCGGGCCGTATTGTAATGGAATGGGCTTTAGTAGCGTCGGAGAAATAAAATTTAAACGACAAATACAAAATTATCTAGAAGCTTTTTTGTATTATTTTCGTACATAAACAGAGGCGCTCGTGGCTAAATAATAGCAGCGGCTCGGGTCGATTTTTAGGTTAAGCCACGCTTGCCTAGGTTGGTCTGTGGATGGGTGACCACCCGTTACATATCGAGTTTCCTCCGTGCCTCGGAAAGCACGTTAAGCCGTTGGTCCCGGCTGTCATTTGTAGATCTTTGACAGTCGTTACAGGTAGATAGTCAGTGTTCCGAAAGTCTGACAACCAGTCTCACCAAGGGGTATCGTATTACCCAGTAATACGATACCCCTGGGTTGTGGAGGTCAGATAGGCAGTCGCTCCATGTAAAATACTGATATTCAGCTGCATCCGGTTAGGCTGGAAGCCGACCCCAACATAGTTGGGAAAAGGCTAGGCAGATGATGACGTGTTCTAAATATAAAAATACTAGAATATACAACTTAAACATAGTTTTCGATTTTCATGCCACCTAGAAACTTCACGATGTCGCTGGCTAAATTCACTCTCATCATTTTTCTCCATCGCGCCAAAAGAAGTATAACTTTAAAAAACAAGCCCAATAACATATAGTATATAGGTATAGTGGCATACCACATGTACGTCTTAATACACTCACAGCCAAATTAGAAAGTTGCGCACTAAAGGTGCGCACCAAAATCGTGGCACATTTTCGTTACTTTAGCAGGTTTTACCCCTCGGATTTTTCTCATACCGGGCGCCTTACGATAACTGCAATTTGAAAGTCAGTGTCAGGTTGTGTGTTGAATTAAATATAAATCGCGACCGTATTAAGCATCACGGTGTTATAATAATTACAATCGTTAATAAAAACCCCCTGAGTTAATTTAATCTCATAAAATGACTATCATAATAAAATCTCGGGATTATATGATCACATAAGGGTTGTAAAGATGATTTTAATCTTTATTAAGAAATTTTAGTTATGCATACAATCTGATAAAGAGCCGCAAAAAGGGAAACAAATCCTTAGTAATATTGTAAAAGCGAAAGTGAGTTGGTTTGTTTGTTTGTAACGTCTTCACGCCTACATGACTAAACCGATTTTGATTTTGAATTTTGGTACAGAGATGGTTGGGACTCTGGAGACGGACATAGGCTAAGTGAGAAATGAGGGACAAAGAGGGAAGTAATGGAAAGGCGCTATGGCAAAAACTACAAGTAGCAAGTACCTGCAAATCGGGAAAAGGGAACTGTGTTACCCCGAATTAAACGCGAGCAAAGCCGCGGGCAAAAGCTAGTTATAAATAAAAACAATCTAAATAAAATATTTAAAAGTACTTCCAATGAAAAGAAGTAGCAAAAAGAAACATTTTTTATCAACTGGACAATAAATAAAAAACTAAATATAATATTTAAAAAGTACTTCCAATGAAACGAAATCGCAAAAAGAAAAACAAGACCTTGGGTTTGATCCAGCGTAATGTTGTTTGACTATCCGTTTCTATACCAAACACGCTATTAAATCATTAGAACCGCGATTGAAATTACTGACCGTATTGTGCGTACCAAAATCGTGACACATTTTCGTTACATTAGCAGGTTTTACCCCTCGGATTTTTCTCATACCGGGCGCCTTATATATGAAAATCGATTATTAAGGAGTAAACTCCAATAAGTAGAAGGTACCGAAAAGGAAAAAAGTAGAACTGTCTACAAAATACAAAAAGAAATGAGATCCCATCAAAAACAATACTTGTCAAAAAAAACCAAGTCTCGCAACTCAGTTGTGCTGCTTTAAAAAGTTGTGAGATCCATGTAATACCAAGTTGGTTATTAATTTATTCAGTATCTACTTAAGCGACTTTCTGTCTTAATACGTCCAGTCTCTAAGACCACGATCGTGGTCCATAACAATTGAAAATCAATTGCGTCTGGAATCTCCGTACTCGAAGCATTAAGTTGTTACGTAATAATTAACAGCATCTTATAGTGACGCATATCAATATTAAAATTCTTTAATGTTTCATATAAATATATTGTGACTTGGTCATCGCCTGAAAACACGTATAAATTCAATCGCCTGAAAACACATGTAAATTCAATTATTTAGTGCGATGGCCAAGTTTCGATATATTTATATGAAACATTAAAGAATTTTAATATTGATATGCGTCACTATAAGATGCTGTTAATTATTACGTAACAACTTAATGCTTCGAGTACGGAGATTCCAAACGCAATTGATTTTCAATTGATATGGACCACGATCGAGGTCTTAGAGACTGGACGTATTAAGACAGAAAGTCGCTTAAGTAGAGACTGAATAAATTAATAACCGACTTGGTATTACATGGATCTCACAACTTTTTAAAGCAGCACAACTGAGTTGCGAAACTTGATTTTTTTGACAAGTATTGTTTTTGATGGGATATATCTTTTCTGCAGCTAGTCCGCTATAAAAATCAGAAGATAAAGAAGATTACTAATTATAGAGAATACAATACATCATTTTCCGTTGCTCAACAATGTATGGGCCATACATGGACCAACAATGTTTTGGCGCAGAGCAATGTCCTTTTGGAAGACAGTCGATCTTCTAATAGACCATTGTCTTAAGTGATCTAAAGTTTTAGATCACAAATACATCGCAATCGGTTTCAAAGCGTTTCGTATTTCTTTCTACTATGACTTTCAACAGTATAAACATAACGATTTTGGGGACCACAATCGTTTTTTGCCCTGTGGTAACCCATCCCCTGTGGTAACCCATCCATTTTCAAACCTTGGCAAAGGTTGCTGAACCTGGCCCCGTGTGGTAACCTCATCATTTAGCGTGGCGACTAAGTAGCGACGCATCGCCACGCAAGAAATCGGTTTCCTATCCTATCATATCCTACTTATCCTACTAATATTATAAACTAGCTGTTCCTCGCGGTTTCACCCACGATGCTCAGCACCTGTTGGTCGTAGCGTAATGTTATATAGCCTATAGCCTTCCTCAAGAAATGGACTATCCAACACTAAAAGAATTTTCCAATTCCAACCAGTAGTCCCTGAGAATAGCGCGTTCAAAAAAACAAACAAACAAACTCTTCAGCTTTATAATATTAGTATAGATGTGAAAGTTTGTGAGTATGGATGTATGTTTGATCCACTTTCACGAAAAAAACTGCCGAACGGATCTTGATGAAATTTGGCACAGAGGTAGATAGTCTGGACAAACACATAGTATACTTTTTTTATCATCACGCGGGCAAAGCCGCGGGGCGTAGCTAGTAATATTATAAAAGGGATTTTTAGAGAGGATGGATGAATTTATCGATGTATGAATGTTTGTTACTCTTTCACGTCAAAACGGCTGATCGGATCTTGGTGAAATTTGGCACAGATTTAGATTATGATCTTGAATAACACATAATACTTTTTATTTTAATAGTCACAAGCCGCAGGCGCCAGCTAGTATTATATATGAAGTAGATATGTACGTTCGAAGGAAGCTTTCATAATTATTAGTCCTTGACGATTGATTGTTTATCTTTACGTAATGAGGGGATTTGTTACTAATTGCCACTTGCCTTTTTTTTTGTTTTTTTTTTTCTGGTGGGAAATCAATCAATGAATTCCCCCGCTCTGGGTGGAGCGGGGGGGCATGTCAGACGTGTACTGACTAAAACCTACCCATGTTTCTTCTATTTCCCTTTACGTTCCGAGGCCGCGGTATCTCTTTCGAACAACCCGCAACCCCGGCAGGCGGAGGCTCTGGCAAGCCCCTCTGCTTTGCTGACTCTCTTTGAGGCGCGCGTGAAACACGAACGCGCCGTCGACACGGCCTGTCGTCAATCGACGGACGGACGGTGAACTACCCATTGCTCACCGCCCACAGGCCCGCATCTACGGTGGCCGGAAGTCGTCTCGCGGCGCCCGGCGCCATGGGCGTCTCCCGCGGCGCCCGGCGCCATGGGCGTCTCCCGCGGCGGCTGGGTTGGGCAGATGTTCTCTCCCTCAAACGCCCGGCCACCTCCTTTGCTAGAAGGGATGTTTACGTGTTATGAAACAAGGGAAGTTACGTAGACTTGTTTACCACTGAACAAGGGGATGTTTACATTGTATTGATAACGTTTGAAATGCTTTTCCTAGTATTGTTTGGAGATTAGTAAACATAAAGTTCTGCAATCATACAATGTTAATGCAGAGGGTCAATTTTTTATCAATTACTAGCTTCCGCCCGTGACTTCGTCCGCGAGGCTTGATCCTTTTGAAAATGCTAACTTTTACCCACACGATGATCGAAAAAACATTATCTTTCTCTCCGCTTTTCTTCCTTCGTTCTCTACCTTAGCTGTAATAAAATCTATATGTAGCCTATATATCTCCAGGGCCCAACTATGTCTGTACCAAAATTCATCAAAATCGGTTTGGCCATTTAGGCGCGATGATGCAATAAAAACACAATTAAACTCACTTTCGCTTTTATAATATTAGTAAGGATTATTAGCTCTCTTATTATTATTTAAATGATTTAGTACTAGATATTTGTTCCGAATGTAAACGTGCCTGACGAACAAATTATTAAAATTCAAGAAAGTCGTAATGTTGTTTGAGAATGTCACGTTCTTTTTTTTGTTTTAAGGTGAAATCTGCGGTTTTTTTCCTATATGTGTTTTTAAGTAAGTAAATAAAATGCTTATTAATAAAATGACTTATTAATTTTATTTTAGGAGTATTATATTGTCTATTAAAACAATTTATTGCATTAACTTAGCATTTTTAGTTTCTGAGATATCTTAGGTTTCTTTAAGTGACCCTGATTCATTGCTCTAGAATGTTTATCATCTGCACTGATTCAAGTTCAAAGACCTAGTAAATATTTACATACTTATCAAATATTTATCGAATGTCATAATTTCTCAGTCATAGTTCTCTAATGTTGCTTATGTAATAGGTATACATTCCTAACAATTGTATAAGTACTTCATTATGAATGGAATTTTACAGTTTGCCCTTTGTATAAATGAACGGTCATCTTCAAGAGATTCAATGGATATTTTATCGAGTGTGTCATTGCCTTATGCAAGGATTATTCTTCGCTGGATATTGTGTATATCAGGGATGGTCAACCAGTCGATCGCGGCAAGGTAAACAAAATAATTGCGTCTAACAGATGAGCAAAATAATCACCAAAAGTCTGTTCGTAGTATAATATGTGCGATTAAAAAAAAAAACGACATAACGGCATACATATTGGTTGATGTTTTCGTCCGTAAAAAGTAGATCTTGGGCGTATTCAAGGCGGTCACCCCTGGTTACTCCTGATCGTTTTCGGTCACTCTCAGCGGATATTAGCCATCGTGCATGGCACACTTTATGTTCCCCCACTCTCATAGTCAGATGGGACGGCAATGTGAGCTGGGAAGCTAACTCTTCTGAGTTAGCTTCCGTTATGGTCGCAAGCACGGGGTTCTCCCCGTGCTTGCGACCATAATCGTAGACCATAGTATATCATTGGTCTGCTATCAAGAGCAGGCCTGCTCATCAATAGAGAGTGGATTTTATTCACTGTTGCTTTGAAAACTGGCAAGAAATAGACAGGATTAAAACCAAAACCCATTATACACACGACGGCACATCCTCAAACAAGAAACCATTTTAACCTGATCTCTCTAGTACGGTGTGCGATACGTAGTGGAGAGATCAAGTTATTATAGTTCAGAATAGGTTGACCTGCCATCGTGTACTTGAATCTTGTATTCTGACAAAATTTCATGGAATAGGTAACAAGATTCACTCATTTACTCAAGATCAGGTTTATATGTTTCTGGAATTGTTGCGTGTTGCTTTATATTATGCAATTCAGGGTATGCCATTACATGCGATAGATGCATAAAGTCTTTAACTCACGTTACCCTAAAACTCCACGGTGTCATTTCGCTTCCGTCAATCGGAGGCCGGAAGCAACCTGCATCTATTTTACGATTTTCTCGCTCACCCCCAGCTGGATCATTTACCAATCTCAAAAATACTAATCAAACAGAGGCCTAGAGTAAATACATCTATATAAAAAATACTCGTTTCACACAAAATAAAAATATATTCCAAACTTAAAGAAGATATTCACATCTATGGATGAGTCTGATTGTGTATTGTTGCAAAGAATTAACTGAAATAGTACTTGTCCGAGTACTGTCGCTCAACCTAGCTTAGAATTATTCTAATCTATTCTTAGCTGCCCCAATTTTAGTAAAGGCCCATATTTTTGATAGTTCAGCACTGGGTACTGACGTCGACCTGCTGCCAACGTATTTTTGTATGCGGAATAAATATGGGTTCGTCTCAAAGTTAACCTTTCGCCTTTTAGAAGTAACGCCTTCAGTGGAAGTTTAAAGGTCAAATCACATCAATGGGGCATCGTTCCTTTAACTGTATTACTACCCATTAACCGAATAAGGAAATGTTGAAATCGTCGTTCTATGAATAAATGCATTGAAAAGAAAAAGGTTCCGTAGCACTGAAAAATCCTTTTTAACACCCTTGCTCGTAAAGCTGATGTAATTCCACCGGTTTTAAATATGTAAAGAGGGTCATAAAAAACGCGTGTGTTATCAAAGCAAATAGTTAAGTTATAGTCCATACAAATTCCATAACAGCATTATTTGCCATTTCAAATTTGGAACTGATCGCCGCCGCACGACTCCAGGCTGCTAGTGAGCAGCACGCTGTAACTATTTTTTTTTTTATTTATTTATTTAAAGGGTTTTGTCGATTAGCGCTGTTACTATTCAAATTTCGAACTAATTCGAAAGTAGGCAGCGCTAGCTCGCTGTTAAAATGGCGGAGAAAGCAACAGTGTGCATTCACAGATTGAGTTTATTTAATTATTTTTTTCTGTTTCCTCGCAAAAGTGTTAAAAAACGTCGTACGATATACGTGCGTATTGGTTATAACATGCTCGTCTCAATTACGCCCTCGCCTGCGGCTCGGGCTGAAATTCCGACTCGCATGTTATAACCATCTTAACGCACTAATATCGTAATGTACTATTTTAACACCTTTGCTCGTAAAGCTTATATAATTCCATCGGTTTTAAATATGTAAAGAGGGTCATAAAAAACGCGTGTGTTATCAAAGCAAATAGTTAAGTTATAGTCGATACAAATTCCATAACAGCATTATTTGCCATTTCAAATTTGGAACTGATCGCCGCCGCACGACTTCAGGCTGCTAGTGAGCAGCGCGCTGTTACTATTCTTTTTTTTTTTAATTTATTTAAAGGGTTTTGTCGCTTACCTAGCGCTGTTACTATTCAAATTTCGAACTAATTCGAAAGTAGGCAGCGCTAGCTCGCTGTTAAAATGGCGGGGAAAGCAACAGTGTGCATTCACAGATTGAGTTTATTTAATTTTTTTTTCTGTTTCCTCGCAAATGTGTTAAAAAACGTCGTACGATATACGTGCGTATTGGTTATAACATGCTCGTCTCAATTACGCCCTCGCCTTCGGCTCGGGCTGAAATTCCGACTCGCATGTTATAACCATCTTAACGCACTAATATCGTAATGTACTATTTTAACACCCTTGCTCGTAAAGCTGATGTAATTCCACCGGTTTTAAATATGTAAAGAGGGTCATAAAAAACGCGTGTGTTATCAAAGCAAATAGTTAAGTTATAATCCATACAAATTCCATAACAGCATTATTTGCCATTTCAAATTTGGAACTGATCGCCGCCGCACGACTCCAGCTAGTGAGCAGCGCGCTGTTGCTATTCTTTTTATTTTTAATTTTTTTTAAAGGGTTTTGTCGCTTAGCCCTGTTGCTATTCAAATTTCGAATTAGTTCGAAAGTAGGCAGCGCTAGCTCGCTGTCAAAATGGCAACAGTGTGCATTCACAGATTGAGTTTATTTAAAATGATTTTTTTTTCTGTTTCCTCGCAAATGTGTTAAAAAACGTCGTACGATATACGTGCGTATTGGTTATAACATGCTCGGCTCGATTACGCCCTCGCCTACGGCTCGGGCTGCAATTCCGACTCGCATGTTATAACCATCTTAACGCACTAATATCGTAATGTACTATACTAATATTATAAAAGCGAAAGTGAGTTTGTTTGTTACGTCTTCACGCCTAAATGGCAAAACCGATTTTGATGAATTTTGGTACAGAGATAGTTGAGACCCTGGCGACGGACGAAAGCTTATTAAAAAAAAGTGACATAGGGAGGGAAAGATTTTTTTTTTTCGATCATCACGCGGTTTAAAGTTAGTATATTATACTGTTTCCGTAGTAGCATGTTGCGGGTGACATTAGCAGAATTTACCATTCCTCTTTAATCTAGAACGGTACCACAATTTCTGATCATGACTGAAAGCCTTTAAGGTTTTACCCTGAATATCATACCTGTATAGGACTACCCACAGACATATTTAGTGATGGAATGTATTACTGTTAAGCACTAATAATTTCATTTATTGTCACTCGCACCATGCTACAGCGAAAATAGTGTAATAATTTTTTTAACACCCTTGCTCGTAAAGCTGATGTAATTCCACCGGTTTTAAATATATAAAGAGGGTCATAAAAAACGCGTGTGTTATCAAAGCAAATAGTTAAGTTATAGTCCACACAAATTCCATAACAGTATTATTTGCCATTTCAAATTTGGAACTGATCGCCGCCGCACGACTCCAGCTAGTGAGCAGCGCGCTGTTGCTATTCTTTTTCTTTCTTTTTTTTAATATATATAAAGGGCTTTCCCCCGAATAGGTTCTGAAACGTCACTCAAAATTTAAGCCCATTTAAGTTTAACAGAGACTCAGAAGTGACGTTTGGCCATACAAAATCTAAAGTTTAAGAGCTGCTCAATGTGTTAAGCAGCCCTCACATTTTGAGTGACGTTTCAGTATTCGGGGGTTAGTGGCTTGGCGCTGCTGCTATTCCAATTTCGAACTAATTAGAAAGTAGGCAGCGCTAGCTCGCTGTTAGAATGGTGGAAAAGCAAAAGTGTGCATTCACAGATTGAGTTTATTTAAAACGTTTTTTTTCTGCTTCCTCGCAAATGTGTTTAAAAACGTCGTACGATATACGTGCGTATTGGTTATAACATGCTCAGCTCAATTACGCCCTCGCCTACGGCTCGGGCTGAAATTCAGACTCGCATGTTATAACCATCTTAACGCACTAATATCGTAATGTACTATTAAACACTCTTTCATATATCATTATGTACTTAAATAACAAAACTATTGTAAAGCAATGTATGTGCTGCAGTTGTCCAAAAAAGTTTCATATCTCAAAACTGTTATATTAAATCTTATCTAAAAATGTATTTAGGGAACCTCAATATGTTATTGAAGAACTTTTAATGAACACCGCGCAAAGATAAATTACGTCAATTTATTTTCAACTCTTATTTATATTAATTGAGGGAGACTGCTTTCACTTTTTCACATTATATGTATTTGTGTACCGGTTCATCGGAAAATGCATGTCAACAGTGTTAAAGTAAGAGGGCTGTGACATACGGATGAACACACGGGCAGACGACGGAGTACGAAACTATAAGGGTTTGCCACTTGGCATCGGAACCCTGAATAACATACTACATCAAAATGTTTCTTGGTTTTTATAAAATTATTTTTGCGATGAATAGAGCTACTAAGCTAACGCGAATGTACTTTTTATAACCCGCAGCAGCCTTTTGAATCTGCTTAATAGATTTTTCATGGAGGTAAATATTCATATGGAAAGCTGTTCAGAACTTCAAAAGCTTCGTGGCATGTTATCTGTTATCATGTTTCCTTATTACGTGTTTTAAGTAAAAAAAAAACTTTTCTATTTCAGCCCTTTTTAGTTGCAGTATGATGCTATTTTACACAAATTCGGTTGCTACTAAAACATTACCTAAGCATCTCCTTGTAAGTCTGTTTGTATGGCCCCGGAACGTAAAGGGAAATATAAGGAACTTGGGTGAGTTTTAGTCAGTATAAGTCTGACATTCGCTCCGCCCAGAGCGGGGAAAGTTATTTGATGACTTGGGAAGTCATAGAACCCAAAAAAAAAAACATGTCATCTATATAAAAAAATATAGAATATAGGTCATAAACTACTGAAGCAATACAGATAAAATTAATATGGGACCCCTCCGGGATTATAGCCTTTGCAAAAAATAATCGACTTCCGTAAACCCCAAAAAAGGCTGAAAATAAGCTTTATTTGGAACTTGCTTTCGCCCGCGGCTTCACCCGCGTTAAATTAAATTAATACAGTTCCCCTTGAGCCTTATTGATTTGTAATAGCAACGCTTAGTTTTCCCTTTTCTTCCCTCTTCCTCCCTCACATCCCACTTTTTTAAAATAAAAAATAGCCTATGTCCGTCTCCTGGTTCCCAACTATCTCTGTACCAAAATTCATCAAAATCGGTTCAGCCATTAAAGCGTGAAAAGGTAATAAACAAACAAACTCACTTTCGCTTTTATAATATTAGTAAGGATTCTCTTTTTTTTGCAAAAAAGATTTATATTTCAGCATTTTTATTTGTGGTACAATAGTATCTCACACAAATTCTTTTGATTCTTTCTTTTGATCTTTTCTATTGTTTTTCCATTGCTACTAAAACATTTAATCATATCATCCATGTACCATAACAAGAAAAAATATGTGAAATAGAAAATAACTAACGAAGCAATACAGATGAAACTGATATAGGACCCCTTCGGGAGTATACTCTTTTGACTGTAAAAAGAAGTTTGAATGTCAGCCCACTATGAACGGAGAATTCGTGTTACAAACATAGAGAGAAAAATACAGTCGAATTAAGAACCTCCTCCTTACTCGGTTAATAATAACTGGTAAATACTTCCCGAAATATGAGTTAAAAAAATATAAGTTTCCTAACAAACCTCGAACTTTAATCCTACTAATATAATAAAAATACAAATGTTCGTGGGAATGGATGTATGGATGTTTGTTAGTCTTTCACGTCAAAACGGTTGCTGTACGGGTCTTGATGAAGTTTGGCAAAATATATTGTTTATTCTATCACTACTCGAGTGAAACCGCGGGGCACAGCTAGTATATGAATATTGTGATGGTGCCACATAAGAGAAAACCTAAGCTGGAAAACGATCACCTCAACATAATTAAAAGAAATGAAACGCAACCGTTGTGTAAAATCATCATTTATTTTATAAATCTTCGAAGAAAGCATTCTTCGGGAACTTTTCCGCTAAAGCCCTGATGTTGTGGATGACGGTGATGTACGCGGTTTCCACAATCTTGCATATAGTCTTTTTTCTCAGAGAAACCTGGTTTTTCTCGTAATCTGCCTTCATGCTCTTCGCATCTGTGTCTGTTGATAAACAAACAAAATGTGAAGCACATAATACATTACATCACGTCTGTAATTCCTGTACCTCTACAATAGACACGGGTGGCGCAGTGGCTGACCGATCGACTGCTGCGCTGCGTGTCACGGGATCGATCCTCGCACGGAACAAATATTTGTATGGCCTACAGATACTTGCTCCGGGTTTGGCTGTTTGTGTTTGTGAGTTTAAATGTTTTTAAACGCACCCACGATACAGGAGAAACTCTAGTGTGGGGCAATGTTTTTTTTTAAAAGAATAGTATAAATGCATTAATTCCCATATATAGTATGTGCTAATTATTATCATCCGTGCACAATCCCAGACTCGGAGGACACTACTGAGAAAGGATGCCGAAAGAAAGTAATACGATTATTTTTAGACTTGTGCTAAAATATTTGTATTCCTTCCATCGACACCACGCTTTCGGCCGAGAAACGTCAACTGCTGGACATATGCCTCCAAACACTCACAAAAGAAAATGATTAAAGGAAACAGAATTTTGACTTTAACGTCTTCACCTTTCCTTACTATATTTTCATTAATATTTATTTTTAAACACTAAATCTCACATAAAAATAACTTAAATAAACTAAAAAATTGTTAAAAAATCTCTTATGTCCTGATGTCCTCATCGCAGTCAAGTCCCCAAGAGACTGGCCGGGCTGCCACGTTTTATGGAAACGCTAGCCGCGTTCAGCCTCTTATTAAATTCCTAGCAATTTTTTCTGATATTTTTCAAAGATTGTTCTTATGTGTGTCGTTGTTTATTTATTATATTTTAACTTACCATTATCTAAAACAAGCTGTAGACTATCCCCAACACTCACAACTGGTTCTCCAATGATTTCGCAAGTGTTTGTTTCTGGACCCACTACAAAGTATTCTTTGTCACCTCTCTTTGTCAGACTGTAGCCGTACTGTGAGGTTCCCAAAGCAGCTGTTGAGAAGGTAAAGGTGATCAGTAAGGTTGCGGTTAACAGTCAATTCTAAAGTACTTTTCTACTTTTTTTATACAGAACATTTTTTCATTAAATCTATAGTGTGTACTAATAATGTGTCAACAATTATTGTTTTTTTTTTGTTTAATTTCGTTATTGTAATTTTTTTTTTAATTATAATTATAAATTACATTACGCGGACAGGGCCGTCATCTACCCCGGTCGCACTGGAGAGTGGAACCGGCGAGAGATGTCGTGCGGTGTCCCACAGGGATCGGTTTTGGGGCCGCTCCTGTGGGTCATCGGTCACGACTGGGTGCTGCGCGCCGACCTCCCCAGCGGCGTCAGTGTAGTTTGCTACGCTGACGCCGCTGGCGCTATATTTTTATGTTCTCGTTTCATCTCTTTCTAATCTAAGACTTAGTTTTGATCTTGGTTAGACTATCATGAAAGTTCTACAACTTTATGGGTCCGCCTAGTCTTTTGACGTGACAACGTCTTATAAATTGGTTTGCCGGGTGACACTTCAAGAAACTGAGTTACGCTCCGCTCACGTTATGCGCTCACAATGAGAGCGAGTGAGAGGCACGCGTCCCTTCCACTCGGGCATGGTTAGCCCGCCTAAGAGCGAGAGAGACAGACATAAAAAGTGAAAGGCACGCGTCCCTTCCACTCGAGCACAGTTTCACATTGAAATTATTTTACCACTCAAAGTCGTTGTCACGTAAAACTTTCACCCGTATACCGACTTTACAGGCAACCAATTTTTTTTTTCAAAACTTTAATTTAATTTATTCTTATATATTTGCAGAACTTTCACTGAAACCGTCGGGTTTCAGTGAAAGTTCTGCAAATATATGGTATCATCATCTGCCTAGTCTTTTTCAAAATTTTAATTAAATTTATTTTGATCGGGTCAGTCTTACCGCATATACCAGTATCAACCAGTACCAGTAGGCAACATTACAACCAGTAGAATACCAGTATTTTACAAGGATAGACTGCCTATACAAATAAGGTAAGTCACATTCTTCATAATTTAGATTTGTACTTATACCGAATTTATGGTCACTATGTATAAATAAATAATTTTAATTTCAGTTGCCAGTTTACAAACTTATAAAATACTAGCTTAGGCCCGCGGCTTCGCTCGCGTTAAAATTCGAGGTAACACAGTTCCCCTTGCGCCTTATCGATTTGTAATAGCAACGCTAAGTTTTCCCTTTTCTTCCCTCTTGTTCCCTCACATCCCAGTTTTTTTTAATAAAAATTAGCCTATGTCCGTCTCCTGGTTCCCAACTATCTCTGTAACAAAATTCATCAAAATCGGAGTAGCCATTAAAGCGTGAAGAGGTAACAAACAAACCAACAAACAAACAAATAAACAAACAAACAAACTCACTTTCGCTTTTATAATATTAGTAAGGATAGTATATAGTATAGTATAGTATAGTATTAAAGTATTAAAATATTTTAACAAGAGAGGCCTCTTTTTAAGTATTGGATACCTGAGTTAGGAAACCAAAGAATTTCAACTTATATCTAGGCAAGTATGTGTGTGTGGTGTGGAGTGGTGTGTTGTGTTGTGGAGTGGTGTAGTGTGCATTGTTGTATGTGTTTGTGTTTCTGTGAGTGTGTCCTTTATGGTTATATTATAGTATCTTATGTTATTTTGTAACAGTGTCTCGATGTATAAAATCATTGCACTTACTTGCTGAGGCTGTGTAAGTTCCAGTTAACGCCTTGTTCTTCTTAGTGAATATGACTTTAAGATCTCCAGCGATATTCAAAACAGCTTTCGTTTTCAATAAAACCGTTTTCTTGTCTGTGTCCATTCTGCGGGTAAATTATGTAAAGAGGTTATCAATGTGATAAAGTGGTAGAAACAGGCAATTAGTGCTATCAATGAGTTGTTTTAATGTTGCATCTTTAGTTCATGTTATTTCTTTGATCAATTTTGCGTTATGTGATTTGTGTCTGTTGATAATGCTGTCATTTAATGTATTATATAACCGGAATAAAAAAACTATTATATAGTTTTTGGAGTGGTACACACGACGACACATCAACCTATACAAAACCAGTTTATGCTGCTCTCTCAACAACGGATCGTACACCATAGATTTCAAGTACAATGAGTGATCTGCATAAACTGGTTTTGTATAGGTTTTTTTTTTCCGATGGGAAATCATCCAATGACTTTCCCCGCTCTGGGCGGAGTGGGGGGGGCATGTCAGACTTGTACTGATTAAAACCCACCCATGTTCCTTCTATTGCCCTTTACGTTCCGAGGCCGCGGTATCTCTTTCGAACAACCCGCAACCCCGGCAGGCGGAGGCTCTGGCAAGCCTTTGCTGACTCTCTTTGAGGTGCGCATGAAACACGAACGCGCCGTCGACACGGCCTGTCGTCAATAGACGGACGTACGGTGAGCTACCCATTGCTCAGCCGTCCACAGGCCCGCAAGTACGGTGGCCGAGAGTCGTCTCGGCTCTCTGCGGCGCCCGGCGCCCTGGGCGTCTCCCGCGGCGGCTGGGTTGGCCTGATGTTCTCTCCCTCAAACGCCCGGCCTCCTCCTTTGCTAGCATTACTGCTTCGCAGAAGGAGGTGACCGCTTCCCATTCCCTCTCGCTCCGGACCTTAGCCTGAACCAGGGCCTAAGAGGGCACGGCGGTGCTCCGCCCAAGCTGGGCAGATCGCCACTGTGTGCTCCACCGTGTCCTCCGGGCGATCGTCACAATGGTGACACCCGGGCGTTTCCTCCCGCCTGATGATGTGCAGGAACCTCCCGAAACTTCCGTGTCCGGTGAGGACCTGCGTCAGGCGGTAGGTGAGGACGCCATGACGCCTCTCCAGCCACTCCTCAAAGAGGGGACTTACCGCCACTATTGTGGCGTGCCCTGGTTTTGTATAGGTTGATGTGTCATCGTGTGTACATAAAATTTCACTGTTGTATTCGACTTTGTTTTTATTTTATAGTGAAAGTAATTACTTCGGAATCGGTGGCTTTGTTTGTTTGACATCATAATTGGTTGTAATGGCCGTTGCTAAATGCTAAACTAAAAACCTTTTGCTCCAATGTTAAAACCAACTCACTAAAACCAATTTAAAAACAAAACCTGAAGTCCTAGAAGGACTTGTACAGTGTTCAAACAACGTTATTTTTCAATCCTGTATCAAACGAAACGTTAAGATAACGACGGGATTAAGATGTTTCTGACCTTAGACTTCTCCTCTTTTTTGTTCATTTAAACCATAAACATATCTTATCTTGAATAATTAAGTGGTTCCTCTTACAAAATGAATGTACACACGTTCCCTAAAACCAGTTTAATCTTTACTTTTGTATAATTATTTTTTACACATTTTGACGTTAGCTGCAAAGGTAACCCAGATGGTAATCAATGACCTAGCGATACGCAGCTTTCTGTGATCAAGATTATGAAAAACTTAGTCTTTTTATCCAGGTCATTTGCCTTTGTATTCGATTTAATTATGTATATTTATTAGTACGTATAGCTTTTTTAATTAAAGTTGCGAACTATTTTAACAACACAGTACATAGTATAACACCACGCTCTAAATCCACTGAGTGTTGGCCAGAGGTGTATTTAATACAACACCCACATTTCATCAGCTATGGTTTAGTTTCATGTAAAAGGGGGCGAGCCTATTGCCATCAACCGGGCACAACTCCAAACCCCGTAGATTTGACTGCGAAAACCTTAAATGAAAAACCCGGTCGGACCCAGGAACTCATTCTAGATCACTTGTGACCTCTAGATCAACGAAACTACAACAACAAAGTCGTGTAAAAATATGTAATGTGTTTTATGTAATCTTTTATGATTATTTTGTTGTATGAAATGTTTTAAGTACCGGAATTAAATGAATTATATTTATTTACTAGCCGTGCACAGTGGTTACATCCGCTGCTCAGATCTTTTTTTGGAGAGGGGCACACTTATCACTTAGAGGTATGAAAATGGATTACGATTCTCATACCTACTGAACATACATTTTAAATTTCATAGAAATCGGTCAAGCCGTTTTGGAGAAGTATGGCAATTAAAATTTGGATTTTTGATTTGATACTCTGAAGCATGGCAATGCATAAAACAAAACTAGTCGGCCATATTGGATTACGAATGACATCACCAAGCTCACATTGTATGCATTAGCTTAATCAAAAATCTGGAAATGGGTCATATTTATCTTCCGAGATTTGTTATATATTTAATTAGTGAGTTGTAGTCAAATCAAATAAACACGTGTTAAAATGAACTTACTTGAAGTCAGAGATCTTTTGGTTCTTCAATCCAGTGACATTAATATTCGTGAAATCAAAGGCTAATCCCAAACCCTCATCGACGACTACTTTTAATTCGGGGATGATCAAGGGGTCCGAAGGCTTGATATTATAAGCTGACAAGCCATTGTAGGATTTCTCCATAAAGGTCTCCGTAGCTGTGCTCAGGCATAGGATGTCATTTTTTAGGCATGAGTTGAATAGTTTTTCTGTAAGGAAACGTTTATTAAGAGAAAATATGTGAAAAATATTCAAACGTATGATTTTTATTGTTCCGTACCTCAAAAAATAAACGGCACCCTTATTGGATCACTTTGTTGTTTATCTGTCTGTCAAAACCCTTTATCTCTTGAACCCGTGGGGGTATCGAATTAAATAATATACTCAAGTCTGTGGTCCCATTGATGTGTGGAAAAATCATATCTCTATGTCTACGCAGTCTAAAGATATGGCCATTAGTGTCTTAAGTTTGTACGGAAGCCTCGGTGTGCGAGTCCGACTCGCTCTTGTTAAGCTAAATCACTCTGTTTCAGTTAGAGGTACAACGAGCCTCTCAAATATCAAAACAAAATGTGATTTTACAGTAATCATAATTGTTCTCCCGACCGAATTTAATATACTGCGGGGGGGCGTGTCAGACTGTTACTGACTAAAACCCACCCATGTTCCTTTTGTTGCCCTTTACGTTCCGGAGCCACGGTATCTCTTACGAACAACCCGCAACCTCGGCAGGCGAAGGCCCTGGCAAGCCCATCTGCTTTGCTGACTCTCTTTGAGGCGCGCGTGAAACACGAACGTGCCGTCGAAACGGCCTGTCGTCAATCGACGGACAGACGGTGAGCTACCCATTGCTCACCGTTCACAGGCCCGCATCTACGGTGGCCGGGAGTCGTCTCGCAGCTCCCGGTGCCCGGGGCGTCTCCCGCGGCGGCTGGGTTGGCTTGAGGTTCTCTCCCTCTAACGCCCGGCCACCTTCTTTGCTAGCATTACTGCTTCGCAGAAGGAGGTGACCGCTTCCCATTCCCTCTCGCTCCGGACCGTAAACTGAACCAGGGCCGGACACGAGAGATCGCCGCCAATCGCCTCTACGAGGGCACTGCGGTGCTCCGCCCGAGCTGGGCAGACCGTCACTGTGTGCTCCACCGTGTCCTCCGGGCGATTGTCACAATGTTGACACTTACGGGAGACCATGAGAAACACATTTATTTTTTTAAAATAATTAATAGTCATTTGGTATTAATAAGAAAAAAAATAACAGATACATCTTTAAGAAATTCTCTATACTTTGCAAGAGATTCACATTAATCAAAGTTGGTTGTTTTTGCCAGCGAGTTAAATATTGCCTTAAAATTCTTGGCACAGCGATAGATATTAATACAGGAATTTAACATACCTCCTTCCGAAAGGACACAACTGGCGAATGTAAGCAATAATAAGCTCCTAAAACCAGCCATGTTGCCGGAGTAGCGACTAAATGGAGAATGATGAAGAACTGAGTAGTGTCTACTTAAGACTACACTTTCATTTGTTTATGAACTGATATAGTAATTGAAGTAACCAACAATTTTGATAACAAAGGTCAAAGTTATCCGACGCATATGACTTTTGAAACGCAAGTGATAATAAATGACAATAGTGCTTCGGATATTGAATATTGAGAATGGTTCAATGCTAAGGGTAATAGATAAACTGATAGAGTGGATTTTGGTTTAATGCTGAGGAGAACAGATAAAGAGTTAAAGCGGATTTTGTACCTTGCTTTACACTGGAAGAAGCGATAAATGTTTATTTTATCACCTCTTCCAGAGGTACTGCTTATTATTTTTTGCAAGCAGATCTGCGAAAGGAGATATGAGAACGAAATGTAGACGATAATGTGTGAGAGTGTACGAGAAAAATGTATGTGTGTGTTTAACCTAGGTATTAAATTTAGACATATAAGTTAATATTAATAAATACTTGTATAATTACATAATGCTTACATTTATATTCATAAAATTACGATTGAGAGAACAGGAAATGCTGTTCCACTCTGTTTTTTTTAATAGAGCAACGGTTTTTAAAACGCGAATGCTAGGCGGCATTAAGTTTCACAATCGTACAGCATGTTCCGAAAAGGAATACAAACAATAACTGGATTTGTAAGGCTGGATTTGAGTAGGGATCTAAGATGTAAAGTTGTACTTGAGTGGAGTTTTTTGTTTTACGTAGCCACACTAGGTATTTCTCCTGTATGTTGGGTGCGTTTACAAACCTTTAAACTCACATACACAAACAGCTAGACCCGGGCAACCACCTATAGGCCATACAAATATTTGATCCTTGCGGGGATCGACCCGCAACACGCAGCGCAGCAGTCAGCCAGTGCAACAACCGTGCCGTGGCATTTGCTTATTCTGAAAATTATGTCATATTTTAAAACAGAACTTGTTGTACAAGACTGCAGATGGGTTCAAATGTTATCATGACTAAAATATCATAACTTGAGAAGGTTAAGCAGAGTCCACCCTCATCTTCCTAGTTATGCATAAGTTCTTGTGAATACTTATTGCCATAAACCAGGCAAATATCCTGACTACAAAATGCTTATGGGAAAATTCTTATGGGAAACCCCAATACTATTTTGCTCAACCTTTAATAGCAATCGAACCAAGGACAACGAACGTTACGGTTTGCGTTTGCGAAGAAAGATCAATGAACCGGTCATGTCATCGTGACTTACAATTAACTAAGAAAAATTATAACGATACAATACGGAGGAAAAAACAACTGCATATTTTGTTTCTGATAAATATATTTCAAGATAATTTATACAGTAGGTATCTAGGTTACCTAATTCTTTAATGAGTGGCTTGTTTTTGCGGATGGGAAATCATAAAATGACTTCCACCGCTCTGGGTGGGGTGTCAAACTTGTACTGATTAAAATCCACCCATGTTCCTTCTTTTGCTCTTTATGTTCCAGGGTCGCGGTATCTCTTTCAGTGTGCGTTCGCGCAGCGGAATGTTGTTGAATTTAAAGATTTTAATAATGCAGATATAGCGTATGACGTCGTATAATTGTGTAAGGTAAAAAAAAATTGTGCACGCAGCCATTGTGGAGAAATTCACCAAAAACTGATTCCGCTGGGCGAACGTTGCCCCAGCGGAACTTTTTTTGAATTATAGAATTTAACGCGAGCGAAGCCGCGGGCAAAAGCTAGTATCTGCATAATTAAAATCTTTAAATTCAAAAACATTCCGCTGCACGAACGCACACTATCTTTCAAACAAACCGCAACACCGGCAGGCAGTGCCTTGCTGATATATCTTTGAGGCGAACGTGGAACACGCATGTTTGTCTTCACTAGACGGACGAACGCTAAGCATTCTATTGCTACCGTCCACAGACATTTATGTGTTGTAAAAAGAAGACAAGCTTATCGGAAAGTAAGATAGGTAAGTTACTGGTCAACGGGTGTCATTTGTACCTAGTACTAATCTTTGATATTCGTTACAGGAAGTTAGTGGCCCTAAACTCAGATAACACAATCCACCAAGGATATCTTACTACCCAGTACTGTAGTAACTGAATTGTGGGGGTCAAGTAGGCAGACTCTTAATGTTGAATGGTGGTAATCAATTGCATCACGTGAGACTGGAAGCCGATCGACATAGGACAAAGCTACTCAAATGATGGCACCAGATTTTTAACGGAAGCCTTAGATCCCACGGTAATTCATGTTATAACTTAACTAAATAATGTTATTTGTATTATTTCGAGAAATCGCCAAACGGTTGGTCGATTCTTCTCGTGACCAGAGGGCTGGCCAATTTTTTTGCCCAGAAAATTGCTATCCAATGCGGTAATACTGCCTGGATTATTTAGAGGCACAAACCATTTTTTACTTGTATGTACATATTTTTAATGATAGTTTGTGCCTATATTTAGTTTGCATGCTTAGCTTGTTTAATTGATGTTTAAATAATTGACAGCCACTAAATACTCCACAAAACTTATAATTGATTGCCAATAGGCGGATACAGCTTGCAAATGGCACGAATTTATGATGCGTAAATGTCGTCTGATATAATTTTTAATCTCTTGTTGTTTGCGTGCCCATTCGACCCCAAAATATTTATAGTAATTTGTTTACAGAGGGTGTTCTAAAGTTCAAGGTTTTATCGGCATCTTTCGTTGTAAACTTGCCTTTTAAATAAAACTTAGTACAAACGTAAGTTTTACGTAGGTAATTAAAAGTATGTCTCTTTAAAAAAAAAAATTGTCCCACACCTTACGCGTTTACAAACATTTAAACTCACATACACTAACAGTCAGACCCGGAACAACTTCTATCTGAAGGCCATACAAATATTTGTTCCGTATGAAGATCGAACCCACGAAACGCAGCGCAGCAGTCAATCGCTCAGCCACTGCGCCAACCGTGTCGTCACAGATATGAGATCCGGTTTTATTTTGCTGTTATGGATTCATTAAGAAAAATCTATATTCGAAAAAGACCAGTAGTCAATTTCGGTTTAGTTTGTGGAGAATTTCGTAGTGAAACACATAATTCTGTATTGTGTATTATCAATTCGGACAGTAAATGATGTCACTTTATTTGTAATCTGCTGAGGCAAACATTCCAAGCTAAGTAATATAAAAATATTTGCACGTACTTTTGCAGCTGAATTGAAGTCTTATAATACTAATAGACGGCAATCATAAGTCAAATATTCGCCTGAAATGATAAAATCCCTCTCCATGTAGCAGTTACTCAGAACTATCCTTCTACGCCATCACGTTGGCACCATAACTCATCTCTCACGAAGCCTCGTTTAGTATTGCGATCACAGGAGCCAGTACAGCACCGTTCCAACATGATTAACTTGTTCAATTGCTATGGCAGCGTAAATATTTGAAAATCTGGTATTATTTGTGATTTTTTTTCTTTTCAGTTTTCCGAACGTACGATTGACAAATCGGAATCTATAAGAATATATATGTTGTTGGACAACTCTATATTCTGGAGAAAGAAGATATCGAGCTGAAATGAAATCAACCAAATAAGTAGCTGAGCAATCGACTGCTGCGCTGCGTGTCGCGGGTTTGATCCCCGCACGGAACAAATATTTGTATTTTAAAGAAAGAAAGGTCTACAATCCATTCGAGCAAATCAAACTTCAATTTTGATTTATGGGGACCACATTACAGCTTCCCAATAGCTTAGAATGTCCCAAATCTTTATGGAACTCTCGGTGCACGAGTTCGACTAGCAATTGACCAATTATTTGATGTCGCAGTACCTTAGGTACTGCTACCGATCCTAGGAAAGCCTAGGGACCCCATGAGATTCTCAGATGGCGTGAGGCCAAAGCGCTGTGCCTTTAATTGGTGCCAGGTGGGACAGGGGTTTAACTTTTCCTAAATTCTCAATACATAATGGAATTAGACTTTGTACTATTCCCTACAATATTTTATTTCGACATCGAGCAGGTACCGCAAATAACGATACATCTAAATCTACCTCAAACTAAGACGAAGTATCGTGAAAGTTATAGACTTTTATGTATTTGTTTACTTAGGTTGGATGTAGGATCAAAAAGTCTAAGTGGACCTAATCATTTCACTCACTTTTCCTAAGAATAGGATAACCTACACTAGATATCTTTTATAGGTTAGCTGTTAAATGCAACCAGTGCAGTGTTTACTGAATTGTAACAAATAGAAAGTGACGCTATCTGTGCTTGGATACGAGAAAATCATTGAGATGTGGGTCATCTAGTCACCTAGTTATCAAGACAATGTTCATTGGTTTGAATCGATTTTATTTGAATAAAACACAGGCTCAAAACCCTTGGATAATTTTTTAAAGATCTGGCACACTTAGCACGCTTAGGATCATTAATCTAATTATTTTCTTCAATTTGTTTCTAATTATCAATTTGAATATGAATAAGGCATTGAGTGTCATCGGCCAAGCTCCTATTAGAAGAACGATAGCAATCATCTGCCTAACTTCAAATATTTTTGAGAGAATGCCACGAAAGGTCATAAGGCGCCTTGCGACGGGACGTTACTGATCCAAAAGCAATACGGCGAAATTGCGTTTGTGAATCTGATAAATGATGTTTGTTTGCAAGTTGGTTTTTCCAAACACTTACGCCTTTTTTTAACTAACGAGGACTGCAGTAGTCCGCGTGAGACGATTTCAGAGAGAGAAGACAATTTCAGGCACTATGATATATATCTATGAAGATTAGTGTGTGTGTAGGGTTCCGTAGTTTCCCGTCCGTCACAATAAGTGTTCCCAGTTATGAGGCCAACCGAACAATTCGGTAATACCCGATCCAATGTAATAAGTACCTACAGCGCCATCTCTCGAGGGATTGGGTTAGTAATTAATACAAAGACGTGCAATTTCGGTGGTAATTTTGGATTGCGAGAACCGATTTCAATAATTCTTTTTTTGTTTGGAAAAAGATACGTTCAGGATAATAAAATATGAAAACAAAGTTACAAAAAAAGGTTGCATTACGATTATACTACAAACTTAGTCCAGAAATTATTTTGTACAACTTTTTGTCTTTTTTGTACAAAAACTGTTGTTTCAATCAAGTTCAAAATTATTTTCCTAGAAAGTCCTTATAAAGTTCTACTTTTCAGATTTTTTTCATATTTTTTAGACTTATGGTTCAAAAGTTAGAGGGGGGGGGGGACACATTGTTTTTTACTTTTGGAGCGATTATTTCCGAAATTATTGACATTATCAAAAAATGATCTTAGTAAACCCCTACTCATTTTTAAATACCTTTCCAACAATATATCACACGTTAGGGTTGAAATTAAAAAAAAATCACTTCCCACTTTACATATAGGGTGGCTACCCTAATAAAACATTTTTTTCAAATTTTTATTTTACCACTTTGTCAGCGTGATTGATATACATATTGGTACCAAATTTCAGCTTTCTAGTGCTAACGGTCACAGAGATTAAGCGAGGACGGACGGACGGACGGACGGACAGACAGACATGGCGAAACTATAAGGGTTCCTAGTTGACTACGGAACCCTAAAAAGGACATTTGTATAGGTCGCTTACAGTACTCAAATTGCCAGATAATCGTTAAAAACAAAGTAAATAAAGTAATTGTTCTCATGGTCCTCACATTCACAATAAACAAATGAAATAACCAATTATTTACAAAATCTGAAGTTGCACTGTGGATCTGAGGTAATAATTAGCTATGCTACTGTAAAAAGAAACAAGGTGAAACATGTGCGAGTCTCATCGCCCTGGGTTATGAATGTGGCGTTACACTATGGATGTATAGTAATAGACTTGGCTGTGCTACTGTGGTTATCCGTTAAAAGGTTTGGACATGTACAGTACGGTCTTAAGTGTTGCATAATACCACAATATAAATAATACAGCGGCAATTTCCGCAACCCTTACAATTATTATAAAAGTGAAATTGAGTTTTTCTAAATGGCTAAACCGGTTTTGATGAATTTTCGTACAGAAATAGTTGAGACCCGGCAGACGGACATAGAATAAAAAAAGTGAGAAATGAGGGAGAAAAAGGGAAGTGAAGGGAATACTTAGCATTGCTATTACAATAAATAAGGCGGAAGGGCAAAAACTACAGGTAGCAGACACCTGCACATCAGGAAAGGGGAACTGTGTCATCCCAAATTTAACGCGAGCGAAGCCGCGGACAAGAGCTAGTTTAAGTAATAAACTAAAGTTTTTTTGGAGTTTATTGCAGTTTACTCCTTAAGAATCGATTTTCGTATATAAGGCGCCCGGTATGAGAAAAATCCGAGGGGCAAAACCTACTAAAGTAACGAAAATGTGTCACGTTTTTGGTGCGCAACTATCTAATTTGGCTGTGAGTGTATTAAGACGTACATACCTATGGTATGCTGTATAGGCGACTATACCTATATACTATATGTTATTGGGCTTGTTTGTTTCTATCAGTGTCGATGTATTTATATTGCTATTTTTTTTCTCATTAATTTGTATATTTACCCTTTCATATGATATTAATCTTTTTTCAGTTGAATAAACTCTTTTTGCGTATGGTTAGATACTCGTACGGGCCGATTTCACCAATTTATTGAGATCGAGATCACATAATATAACACACCTTCTTGCGCTTTATTGGCTCCACCAGCACCATTGAGAGCTCGGTACCACCTTGAGGGTCTTCACAATCACATCGAAGTGCTTGATTGGTTTCACCAGAACCAATGATAGCATGGTGGGACGGGTTGAAATAAAACATCTGAAAACTGATTTCACCTTTCGAATTTCGAATTTCGTTTTCTAAAATGAAGTTTCCGAGGACAAACAGCGTAATAGTTGTCACAAAAACGAAAAACGTTTAGAATTTGCAACATACCAAAGCGACTTACTGCGTCTATAAAACGAAACATGTCAGCATTTCAAAACGTTGCAAGTTATCAAAATCACAGTAAAAATATGGACAGTACGGAAACTACATACTAACGTTCGAAACGGCACACTTACACTAACACGCGAATACGAGACCTCTAAGCGGACATCGCGGAGCTGTCAGTCGTGAGTGCCGCGTCAAGACGAGTGGTTGCATTTACTCCATAATCATAATGCATAAATAAGACAAAATCGGTTTTATAGTACCCTTTTGTTGTATCCTAATAGTTTATTTGAAGAAGATATTCATAAGAATGAGAATTCATTAAAGTATAAAATTTAATAATAAAGTATTCCGAACATGTCGTAGCAGACGAAAATATTTTTAGTAAAAAATTTGTAACTGTGTAATATAAAGATATTTATTTTTTTAATGTAGTGGTTTTTTAATTGCTATCATTTTCGGGTTAAAACCCAGTACTATGCGTTTCAAATTAGAAAAGGATTACCTTGGCTCTATATTAGAATTCTCTTATGCCTGATGCACGCCCTTCCAACACTTACACGCTCTTAAATAAACAATAACCATATGAAAATAACATGAAAAAGATAAATATTAGCATCATATATGCCGCGCGTCGCTTGCGGCGTCCACCGCACGCCCTTCCGGCAAATACCGAAGGACACGTTTTCATCTATCCGCGGCTCACGCCAAAAATGTAAAAGGTTACGCTATAGTGATAAAGCTCACAAGTTGTTTTGTATTAATATTAAACTGATCCGTGTTATAAACGATCTTTTTTTACTAGTATTAACCGAAGCCATGAGATTGCTAACTTAAATTTTATTTTTTAACTACGTTTTTAACGTGATAAAAAAATCGAGTTAAAATAACAACTCGATTTTTTTATCACTACAGAACACAGAATCCGATATGATATTAAAAATAGTTCAATTTCAAAAACATTTAGAGTGACAACGCTAAAGCTGCAGTGGAGCGTAGGTATTTATTTCTACAACTAGGCCTAGTTTTCTTACTGTCCAGACTTATACTGTGTCAAAATTGTTTATATCATTGTGTCAATTTTATATTTCGTTTCGCGATGTGCTGCAAGCTTTTCCTATTTCTTTACGCAAAAGGTATGTCGTTGACCGGTGGATATGGGACGCTGTGCGTAGCATACCTTAGGAGGACCAAATTTTGAAGTGATTGAACAAAAAGCGGGTGCTGTACGTCTGAAAAAGATTTCGCATGAAACAACGTACTTATCTTCTTCCAAGCTTAAATCTTCTGGTCGGTTATGAGTTCAACGGTTGTGAGTTCGTGCAACTCTGTTATTTGTGAGTGCAGCCTTGAGGAAATTCGCTGTCGTACTGGTATGGCTGAAAGTGCAATGTCCAACCTGGAATAAATTTGGATGACGCGACATCCGGCGGATTATTGGTCCGTGTACTGGTGTTCTCAATATTTCTTTTTTGGCTCTGTAATGTGGTGCAACAAAAGTCGTGAAAGCAGAAAAATGGATGTTTTTGAGATGTGGTGTTTGTGAAAGCTGATACGTAATCCATGGACCGAGATAAGACCGTAATGGGAGCATCTCGTCCAACTCGTTCACGAGAACAACATCACCAAACTGCTTTCCTCAATCGACAGGAGCGTATTTTCTGATTTTTCAGACATATTATGTGTGCGTGTCTGAAAAAACGTGTAATACTGGGCCGGATAGAAAGAAAACGCGCGCAAGGCAGAGCGCCTGCAATATCAAAAAGGCTATTTGAGGCAGTTTCTACCGAATGATTCGAACTACAGGAGACGGGTCATATGTGGTTGCTCTATCCTGAGCAGTGATAGAACTACGAAAAAGTAGAACATGAAAGTAATCTAATCAAACGATGTAATGGCTCTTGTTTTATCAATAATTGTTATATTTTTAATGCAAATGTTTAAATAAAAAGCTTAAAACAAAGCGTATTTTCTTCAGAATATTGTAGAGAGTTCCCCGCCATCTATTGATACATTGTTGATCTAACTTCCGACCGTATACGCAAAAAAGTATAAATGACGGACTTTTTAAATTGATTTATTCCATTTAGTGTCTCAAGGACCCGAGCCTCATCGAAATCATATAACTACATTAAAATACCTACCTACTATACGCTGCTACTAATAACATCCTTACTTAATATTATAAAAGCGAAAGTGAGTTTTTTTGTTTGTTTGTTACCTCTTCACGCTTTATTGGTTACACCAATTTTGATGAATTTTGATACAGATATAGTTGGGAACTAGGAGACGGACATAGGCTATTTTTTTTTAAAAAAAAGAGTGGGTGATGAAGGAGATAAAGAGGGAAGAAACAGGAAAACTTAGCGTTGCTATTACAAAACAATAAGGCGCTACCAAATTTAACGCGAGCGAAGCCGCGGGAAAAAGCTAGTTCCATATAAAGACGTGATTCACTTTATTGTCGTTTTGTTATGAACTCTATGTCATAATTTCAATAATTTTCGTCACGGTAACAAACTTTTTGGAACCCTCCAAGAAGTTTGTTATATATTTAATAGAAGAAGTTGTTTTTAATCTGTGAATGCACATTTCATTGGACAAGGAAAACACAATCAGATAGGAATAAAAACCACTTTTACAAAGAGAATCTTTAATAACAAATGATTTATGTAGGTATAATTATATCACACCGGTTGTTCCCAATGACTATGAGTTAGGCTAAAGTGAACTTATTTATCAGTACACCTACATTTTGTTAGTTTCCTTGAATGCCAATCGAAGCCAGTCTGTAGTTTGATGCTACTATTCCTGCTGTTCTGAAAATATATATTTATATTAATTTGAAATACTAAAATGTTTTTGTTGTTAGTAAATAATGGACCGTTACTGATTTATTGTTATTAACTGTTTAGTTCCTTATCCAGGCAAAATACCAATGGCTGGAATGAAGCCTTACAGCTCTGACTCTTTACATATAATTCTATATGCAGCGGAATCCATGCAAATCGGCAGACATCACTAATATCACCTAATTGCATAGAAACGTGGAGCACATTTCAACTAATAAAGGCCACCCTGTGGTTTCTAAATAACAAACAGTACCTAATAGCTTACGCCAAGTCCACAGCTGAATAAAATGAATCATTATTTGGTACTTACATGTCTGTACGAATCTATTTTACCGTCTGCAGAATACAGGTTCACCTCTTGGTTTTGTGAGATGAAATCGTGTGATAAATACCTGGTCGTCAAGGATGACAAACTGTTCTTTTCTCTCGCGTGTCAATCTTGGACGACCAACATCCTCATTGCAACGTTCACGTGAACAGTTTTTCCACTTTACGTAGCCAAATACTAACAATATCAATATTTTTAATAATAAATATTTTACAAAAGTGTCACTGTCAATACACTGACAGCTCATAGTTTGGTTTTCGACTTGATCGACACAAATCGGGGCGATCAATCCTAACTTTAGTTAATAAATCTGATCACGTGATTTGTTCACAGCGAGGGAACGAGATAGCTACAATTTTGTAGCCTGTCTTTATCTCGCAATTGCCTATTGTCATTGTCATAATTGTTGTATATTATTGTAAGTTTATTTTATTGAAAATATGGATTTTATTGGCTGTGTAAAATAAAAAGTCTTCACGTGAGCTTTGGGATGTTTGTCGCTCAAGATCGATAAACGAGAGAAAGGAATATTTTATCAACCTTGATGCTCGGGAATTTATAACATGATTTGGATTTTACAAAACCAACACTTCTGCCTGTACTGGAGTCTATCAACGATAAATTAGTGCCAGCAGTAGAGGTCCTAAGGCTGATATGATGATGATGTGATGAATATCTAATTTAACTGGCAAATACGAGTGTGAACTCACAAAATTGGTTCATCAAGCTGACTTCCTCAAAACAATATGTTATGTGTACTTATCTCATGTGTAGTTAAAGATTTTCTTAAATAAAGTTATTTTTATTCCGAAATGGGAGCGTGACTGTTTATCCTTTTTCATACGAAATGTGCATTCACAGGTCTACAAACAGCTCCATCCATTAACTTTAAAACAAACTTCTAGGCTTCTTCGTTGTACTACTAGGTGACTGAAAACTAAATAGGTAGTCTGAAGAATATACGCTATTTATTTAAATAAGCACTTTATTTTTAATCCACATCCAAATTAATATAAAGTATAAGGCGCATCACATCGTTTGATTAGATTACGATGATTCATGTGAAATCTTCTTCAAATCCGCAATTTTTCGCTGTACTCGTTTTTATTCAACAACTTTAAAATACTGATTCACTAACTTTAAAGTGTCTAATTGTTGCCATTTGCGGATGCCGATTCCCTTTTTCATTTAAAACCATTCCTTAAGTTATTTATAGGAATAGAAAAAAGCAAGTAACACAATGACACAACTGTAAATGCAGGTTTGACAATTAATTGCATTTTGATATTCTGGCGATTTCGAGAATAATACTCGCAGTAGGTTGCTTTCCGCTGTTGCAAAAGCTAAACGCACTACGTTTTTGTGAAAAAAATGCGATCTTTGAGTTCTTTGCCATGGAAACGTAAAAAGTGTTTGATCTTTAGATCACGAAAACGACCTTAATCGAGATCATGTTACAAAATCGGTGAAATCCACCCTGGAGTAAACTCCAATCGTGCGTCGGAGCTGACACACACACTTTTTTTTTTTCAATTATATCTTATTTTAAGTAAGAAATAATATTCCTTTTTTCTCTAATTATATCAAACATAGTATCAACCACTTCGTAATGGTAGCTAGTTTATTATTTTTGTACATTAGCTTTGTGTAATGGATTTGGTTGATTGATGTGGTCAGTTTGATGTGGTTTGGTAGAGCAATGACCTGATTCGTTCTAACGTTTTGTGCTGACATATTGGTTTTAGCCGGAGATACACTGTGTTATAATTAACATAATATATTGATAGATACCTTTTTAGTAAGAATTATGTAAGCTGAAAAAGCAAGCCTAGCAACATTGCCACGTTGGAGGGACAACAAAATTCCAGACCTCAGATCGCAATTTTTTTTTGGGAGTGGGAAATCATCAAATAACTTCCCCCGCTCTGGGCGGAGCGGAAGGGAGTGTCAGACTTTTACTGACTAAAACCCACCCAATGTTCCTTCTACTGCCAAGTTTGGGTGGAACACTGATCGGCGGCGGTGATCTCTCGCGTCCAGCTTTGGTTCAGTCCATGGTCTGGATCAAGAGTTAATGGGAAGCGGTCCCCTCCTTCTGCGAAGCAGTCATGCTAGCGAAGGAGATGGCCGGGCGTATGAGGGAGAGAACCTCAAACCAACCCAGCCGCCGTGGGAGAAGCTCACCGTAGATACGGGTCTGTGGACGGTGAGCAATGGGTAGCTCACCGTCGCGTAAGTATTTCACGCGCGCCTCAAGGAGTTGTCGGTAAAGCAGAGGGGCCTGCCGGGGTTGCGAATTGTTCGAAAGAGATACCTACAGCGGCCCGGAACATAAAGGGCAATAGAAGGAACATGGGTAGGTTTTAGTCAGTACAAATCTGGCACGCCCCCCCCGCTCCGCAGCGGGGGAAGTTATTTGATGATTTCCCATCCGCAAACAAAAGGCTCTTTCTTATCTTTTTAACTCATTTAAGTTTAGATACCGGTAATATGGGCACTTATAAAAGTCTAAAAAACTTCGTGATTATCGTTTTCTCCAGACAAAACCGGCCAATAGAGAAGTCTCGCGAGGTCTGACACCGAGGGTTCCGTACAAACTTGCGACATATGATTTTTTCACAACTTCAAGTAACCACAGACTTGAGTATATAGTTATAATTACAATTTGAAACTTTTAAGCTTTCTCGAGATAAGGGTTCTTGACAGACAGACGGACAACAATGTGATCCAATAGTAGGTTCCGTTTTTTCTTTTTGAGTTACGGAACCATAAAACTAGCCCGAAAGTCCATGATTCTTCTTTTATTCAACACCCATGTTCCAGAATAATGCTATTTCCAAATACCAAAATTGTCATAGCACTGAATAATCATTGACATAGGTAATTGAATAGTCATGTGAATATCTAGTTTATTTACCTGAGGAAGTATATTTCGTGGTTCACTGAATTCTATCTCGAATTCATATTGAGTATTGACACAGCGAGCGCGCGTAGGATGTCTCGCTTCATGACAAGAAGACTTTTGCTTTTGAGACACGCTAAGCTTTCGAAATGTATATAAACTTCATGTAAACGGCAGTATTCTGGGAATTAAAGAGATTCGAAAATGAGATTTTGTGTTGACATATTGAATACATTACTGTTCACTAGTGACCCGCCTTTGCTGGCAAAGGTAGAATACTAGATGTGGCGATATGTCTTAGGTTTAGGTTACCTACAATTCCTAGGTCTGGCAAAGTGTCATTCGGTTTTTCCGTCAGAAACTACTCAGAAGCAACCACGGAGTGTGGCTTTTGTGCCTAATTATTGGCAATAGACTTCCTTTTACCTGAAACATCGCTAACCTAACAGTACACTATAAGGTACGACTCTGCCTAAGCTGAGGCACACCTATAATGGAATTAGAAAGGCGGAATTCGGGGATTCTAAACGTGATAATGTAATGATATGTGTACCTATATCAAAAATAAATATTTAAGTTATATACGCATAAAGCCTTTCGAAATAAATTGTGTATTAAAATAATCCATCAAAATCAGTTGCGTCGTTCAGAAGAGGTAGTGTGTAGAAGTAGTCACATACCGCAGGGTCATGGGTAATTGACATTTTTGCCATCGAGGAATAACCTGGATGAGGCTAGCAATGGATCGTGAAGATTGATAGAAAACCGGCCAAGTGCGAGTCGGAGCTTTACGTCGAGGATTCCGAACAAAGTTGGGACATAAACGGCCATCTCTTTTGACTGCGTAGACTTACGCCGGTTCCAATAAACACAAAACGATTCGTTTTGCTTAATTAAGTTCTATGAGACGTATGTCAAAATACAACTATCCGTAAGCAAAACGAATCGTTTTTGTTTATTGGAACTGGGCGTTAGAGGGTAGATTTGACAGCTCTGAGGGACCATAGACTTGATTTTATTGTTTTAATTTTAATTTTCCGACATAAACAGATAGACAGGCAGGCGGACAAGATGATCCTATATAGATGCTGATGTTGGTCACACGCGATAAACGATTTGTAGCATACATATTCGTTACGTCGGTTTTCCCAGACGACTTTGTTTTAAAAAGTGTATGTAATTAAACATTTAAGCAGAATATAAGGTATAAGGTTAGGTTGCGTTACTGGGTTTCCCCATCAGAAACTCGGTAACTTAAAGTCAAGCTTTTGTAAAATATTAGTGTGTTTTTTTTTAATTTATTTAAAGGGTTTTGTCGCGTAGCGACCACATCACCCAGTGCAGGAAAAGCTATTTATAATCTATGTAACACTAACTTACGATCTACTTATTACTAATTTATACAATTCTTTTGCTTTCTCGGACATTGGAAAGTCAAGAATGGAATTACAAATTTTTCATTCCGGACACACTCCATCAGAATATGAAAAACATCATCAATTACTCCTCAGTCATCTTATTTTTTTTATCGTCAGATGGTTTTAAACGTCAAATCGTAAAATGCTTTAAAAATCAATTGTCATGTATAGGTTCTACCATCATCCAGCTTTAAAAAAAAACAAGATGAGATTAGTCGCATAAAACTATGCATTGTCATCGAAACTAAAAATTATGCAAAAATTCAGTTATTCTGAAAACGGGAATTAGGTCAAATATGACTAGTTTCGTTTACATTGGCACATAAATAGCGAAAGTTGAAACTATAAAACCGTGTTTAGAATTACCTTTATTTCAATGAAATTTCACATCAGCTTTCTAAAGACTCAAATATCCGAAGCATTAGGTGGTTCCCGTATAAATAACTTCAGAGAGAAGCTGCGCTATTCACAGGGTGTTCATAAATCCATGCGGTTTCTGTGACAGCCACGGCCCATATTTTCTGCTATAAACTGCTTTGCAGATAGTTACACTTTATGTTACCGATTACTGTGGTGTCTTTATCCGTGTTGACATTACGTGTAACTGGTTGTTGGATGTAAAGTATTTATGTTACATAGGTAGGTACTAGCTTTTGCCCGCGGCTTCACTTACGTTAAATTCGGGGTAACACAGTTCCCCTTTCGAATTTTTCGTTGGTAACAAAGATATCGTGTACCGATTTTTCGCTTCCTACCTCGAAAACTGCGAAAAGTACCATTTAAAATTTCATCCCCTGTTTTAAAGAGTATGGGGGTAGATTTCCAAAAAAAATTATGCACGATGTTTTTTTTTAAACTGAGAATTTCATGAGAAAGAGGGAAGAAGAAAAAGGAAAACTTAGCTTTACTATTACAATAAATAAACCGCAAGGGCAAAAACTACAGGTACCTGCAAATCAGGAAAGGGGATCTGTGTTACCCCGAATTTAACGCGAGCGAAGCCGCGGGTAAAAGCTAGTAAAATCATAAATACCTAAACAATTTCTTATACAGGAAAATATTTAAGTAGCATGATGAACGAGCTATCACTTTTGCGAATGCGCTAAGCCGGCAACGGGGTCGACTATAAAAATGAATTCCTAAGATCATCTATCTCTGAACTATTTCGAGCGTTTTCGCTTGCCTTGCGAAGATTTTGGGACGCGAAAATAACGGACGATGTCGTCCAGAACAAATGTTTCTATCTCATGCATTCCTTTCAGTAGAAATAGGACAAGGGCTAAAGTTCTTCACTTTAAAAATTCAAAAATATTTGAGAATGTTCCAAACACAACACTGCCTAGCAATCGTTTGATCTATATTGCTAGATATACACACATCAACACGATCTAGGGATATTTTTAAAAAAGCGAATTACTATCAATGTGTTAATCTATTCTAATATTATGAAGCTGAAGAGTTTGTTTGTTTGTTTGAACGCGCTAATCTCAGGGACTACTGGTTGGAATTAGAAAATTCTTTTAGTGTTGGATAGTCAATTTCTTGAGGAAGGCTATAGGCTATATAACATCACGCTACAACCAACGCGTGCTGAGCAGCGTGGGTGAAACCGCGTGGAATAGCTAGTTTTTTATACGACATGTATATATTTAAAAGATACGTTTACGGTACTTAGATTATAATTTCAGGATTTTATGGAAAAAAAATGAAGCATAAACAGAAACCGTATATGAATTAACTTTTAATTAGTGAGTAAAAACTGAAAAAATAGAAAAACCATTTAATTTGTATTTATAAACTTGAAGTTAGTAGTCTGAGAAAGCACTTATGATGTTCATAACACATCGGCAACGATTCGGCATGCTCAGAACAAGGTTGTCAATGTTTTGCTGCGGAATATTGTCTCATGTCCTTCTGAGGTGCGCAAAAAGTTGATCTTCTGTAGCAAGATTTTCAAGAACTTCCTACAGAGCTCTTCTTTGCAGCAAATCCTACGCGTGCTCAATGAGATTTAGATCTGGCGATTGAGCAGGCCAGTCTAAGGCCCTAACATTGTGTGTGTGTAACCAAGATGCAACCGTTCTCGCCGTGTGTGCCCGGGAATTGTCGTGCATGAGCAGGAAGTCTTGCCCCATTTGTGTTCTGTGGGGCAAGATTACGGGCCCCAGCACCTGTTGGACGTATCGTTCTGCCGTCATATTGCTCCGGACCCAAACGAGATCCGTCCGTCCTCCAAGGCCAATTCCTGCCCAAACCATAATTGTTCCTCCTTGGTATGGGTGAACTTCCTGAGGGTACTGGAGACGGCTCCATCGTCCAGGAATTCGCCAAACACGCGTCCTTCGTGAATCTGGATGGAAGCCGAACCTGGATTCATCCGTGAACAGCACATTGGAGCATTGCTCACGGCCCCAGTCCACGTGGTTCCGAACCCATTCTAATCGTCGTCCACGATTGCCTCTCCGTAAAGGTGGGACCCGCAGTGGTCTACGAGAGCGTAGATTGCTTTCATGCAGTCGCCTTCTCACAGTTTGGTCACTCACAAGCACTTGGTGTTCCACTCGCAGCCTTTGGACCAATTTAGTCGCCGTTGCATTTGGTTGAGCTCGTGCAGTAATTTGCAAAAATCGGTCTTGTCTGAGGGTAGTGATGCAACTTGGCCCCCAGTGCCTCTCCGGTACTTCACCAGTGGCACGATAGCGCGTCCGCAATCTTGAAATTACATTTTGGTGGGTCCCTATGGCCTCAGCAACATTACGCTGAACAGACCCAGCTTCCGGCATTCCGACAGCTTGTAACAAAAACTGTAACTAATCGTAATTCGTATTGTTTTCTAAATTTCGCGCAAATGAAAATTCCCTCGCCTACACATCAAGACCTTTTTATGCCACCAAAACAAAAGAATTAAAAAAAAATAGTCCAAGATAAATTACAAACAAATCGGTGTATAAAAGATTCCAATGCGGCCAGTACTTTTCGAGTTATTTAACTGAGTATGAAATATCCCTAGACCGTGTTGATGTGTGTAGTTCATCACAATGAACTGAAGAAACAGATCAAGACTGCAGCATCTTGTTCTTTTGTAAGTAAGACATAGCGCTGCCCCGAAACATAAAAGGCAAAACAAGGAACATAGGTAGGTTTTAGGCAGTAAGAGTCTGACATTCCTCATCTGCCGCCTAAAGTGGGGAAAGTCATGTGATGATTTGCTATCCGCAAAAAAGCATCTTGTTCTAGCTTCAGTTCGTTTATTTTACTCTAGCTGGCATCCGCGGAATCTCCCGCGTGTCAATCGAAAAAAAAGTATCCTTTGTGTTATTCGAGACTGTAATATGCCTATGTGCCAATTTTATCAAGATCCGTTCAGCCGTTTTGTCGTAAAAGAGTAACAAGACATCCGTAGGATGGTGACAAAATTGCTAAACACAGCAATTTTGTCACCATCTTCAAACTTTCGCAGGCATTATTTCTACAGCACCTTGTCTTATTTGTACTTCAGTTTTAATATCATGTGCCACTGTGTCAGTATTTCTTTTGTACGTAAGCAATCTTAACCTTGTTTTTGCTGTTTGCAGCTTCGGATACTTATTAATGAGTTTACCCCTATGCTTGAGGAGCAGGACCAGCATTGAGCCAAGCATTTTTATCATCAATATAATCCCCCAACTTATAATATGCTTGCCTACATAGTGTGCGTTTAATACAAGATTTAAATTTCGTTTCATTCAGTTGAAGAATGTGGGGAGGTATTTTATTGTAGCATTTCAAACAGTACCCCATGAAAGATGAGTCTACTTTAGCTAACCTGAAACCTGGTTGAACTAATTGGTCCCTATTTCTAGTATTATAATTGTGTCTGTCACCTCTTTTACTAAAAAGATGCGAGTTTTTCCTGACATACATGATGTTTTCATAAATATATTGACAAGGTACTGTCATGATGTTAATATCCTTAAACTGTTCCCTTAAAGAATCTCGCCTACGTAGGTTATATATGGCTCTAATGGCTCTTTTCTGCAGAATAAATATAGACTCGATGTCTGCAGCCCGTCCCCAAAGTAAAATACCGTATGACATTATACTATGAAAATAACTAAAATAGACTAGTCTCGCGGTATCAACATCAGTAAACTGACGGATTTTTCTAACAGCATATGCTGCTGAACTAAGGCGTCCTGCAAGAGATGTTATATGCGGACCCCATTGTAGCTTTGAATCGAGTGTTATTCCCAAGAAAACAGTTTTTTCGACGAATTCTAGTTTCTCTTGATTCAATACTATGTCACACTCACTGTTTTTGACATTTGGTAGAGCAAATCTTATACACTTCGTTTTTTTCCCATTTAATACTAAATTATTAGCCGTAAACCAATTATGTACCTGCATTAGGGCATTATTTACGTCGTCAAGATTTGTGGCACGTCTGTTTATCTTAAATATTAAAGAGGTATCGTCAGCAAATAACACCATTTGTGGTTGGTTTTTAAACAAATGGGGTAGATCATTTATATATACTAAAAAGAGGAAGGGACCTAATATCGATCCTTGTGGTACACCCATCTTTACATTTAAACCCATTGAATTGACACCATTTATTTGTACTTGCTGCTGTCTATCATTTAAATACGATTTAACTAAACTAAGGGCAAGTTTCCCTAGGCCGTAATGTTCAAGTTTTAAGAGAAGGGTTTCGTGGTTCACGCAATCAAATGCTTTTGAGAGGTCACAAAAGATCCCTATGGCATCCTGTGCCTCTTCCCACGCAGTAAATATGTGTTTTAATAGGGTGACACCGGCGTCAGTGGTACAACGTCCTTTGGTGAAACCATACTGCTTTTCATGTAATATTTTATTGGTGTTAAAGTGGTTGAGCATTTGGTTAAGCATTACCTTTTCAAACACCTTGCTGAAAACCGGCAAAACGGATACGGGTCTATAATTATTGGTGTCTTTACTGTCCCCAGATTTGAACAGTGGTATTACGTTGCTGTATTTCATAAGGTCCGGGAAGACCCCTTGGTCCACACACAAATTAAATATGAAGGCTAAGTACGGTGCTATAGTCTCAATGATAGCTTGACAAACTTTAATAGACAATCCCCAAAGGTCTTCGGTTAATTTGATTTTTATTTGTTTAAAAGCTTTAATAACTACAGTGGGGTTAATATGTTTAAACTGAAACTCAACCGGGCATGGTAAAACGTTTGCTCTTAATAAGTCAACAGAAAGCAAGGGTGAGGAATTTAACGTTTCTGTAGTTTTAATTGGGATACTAGTAAAGAAATCCACAAATTCTTGAGCAACTTCGTTTTTAGTGGTTAGAAGACCACGTGAAGACTCTAGTGTTATATCATTATTATATTTTTTATTTCTATTAGTTTCACTATTGATTATTTTCCAAACCGTCTTAATTTTATTATCAGCGGATTTAATCTTGTTGCTTATGAATAAGGCTTTAGCTACCTTGCAGGTGTTTTTAAACATTTTTGAGTAAGTAGCAACATAGCGATTGAATGTTTCCGAGTTTATGTAAGGCTTAAGGCCGTAAAGCTCAAACAGTCGTTCCCTACTTTTTCTTATACCCTTAGTTGCCCAATCACTAAATATAAACTTTGGGCTAATAGATTTAGTTTTTATTTTTAGCGTCTCATTAAACTCTGTGTAGACAACCGAAAAGAATTCCTCATAAAAATGATTTACATTATTAATATTATATCCCGGAATGCCTAGACTACTTATTAAATTATTATTAAATTTATTTAAATTGCTGGGTGTTATTTGTCTAGACTGTATCTGAATTTTTTGTGATGATGTGTAGGACTCGAAAACAACGGTTTGACCGCTGTGATCAGAGGGAAGGTAATTTACAATGGATTTATCTAAGAAGTCGCAGCAACAGAAAACATTATCGATACAAGTAGCGGTATTTGTAGTAATTCGGGTTGGCTCCGAAAACACATTCAACAAATTAAATGATTTAAAAAGATTTAAGAATCTACTGCTGTTTGAATTTTCATCTAAAATATTGATGTTAAAGTCACCACAGATGACTAGCGATTTATTACCTGTTGCAAGTTTTGCCAAAGCATCTTCCATTACTGACTCAAATATAGAGTAGTTTTGATAATTTGGGGGCCTGTAAACGCACACTATGACATGCTTATCTAGCTCAACACAAGACAATTCAATATTATGTTCAACCGATAGATCAACTATATCAATACGACTTCTAAATTTAATACTATTTTTGACTAAGATTAGTGAACCCCCACGCATCTTAGATTTACGGTTAAAGCAACTGCCTACATTGTAATTTTCATAATTAATTAACATTTCATGATCTTTTAACCAATGTTCGGTGAAACAAACAATATCAAACTTAGTTTTTTCTAAAAACAATTCAATCTCTAGTTGTTTTGAAGAGAAACCTTGAATATTTTGATGGAATAATTTCAAGGAATTCTGCTTAGCCCCTTTTTTAAATTTAACTATTTGAGAGCCAGAAGGTACCTTGGTGTCTGTTGTCTTACTAGCTAGTTTAAATGAGCCGGAGTGAGCGACAATACTCCCCCGCCTTCCTTGTAAAAAGGTATATTAGTAGAAGTTCTAATATTTGCAGTGTTAATAATTGTACAAAACATAGACATAATATTTATGTCCGAGTGAATATTATAAGCTAATAGCCTAGCTATTTTGTGTCTACAACTAGTAGGTAGAAACACACTACCCCGTGTCGACCTAAGCTTATCAACAACAGTGTTGACATCAAGATATACAAGCTTGTCACAATAGTGACCTACCAAGAAATGCATATGCTTATTCAGCATGTGAATGTAATTGTTCTGTTTGTTGGACTTTTTATATAAGTATGGAAAAGCACACAATATTATTTTACGACAGTTCAACTTTAACAACTCAGTTACACTATCTGTGATGTCTTCTCTTGTAATTTTTGAACTATTTCCTATAAATATAGTTAAATCAGTATTTTCACTATAAACATTTCCAGTTACTAATGCCATTATCTGTTTATAAGTTAACCCTGGCATACAATTATTTTGACTGGGAAAACTCAGGTTATTACTTAATAATTTACCTACACCCCTTCCTATACTATCTGAGAACATTACTGAGTGAGAACATTCACAACTATCATATATCTCAGTTTGTACCACTTGTAAATTATTTAGTGGAATATTAACTGCATCTTGGTTTAGTATACAGTCCAGAGGCAAATTCTCAGCCTGGGACGGGTCCTCCATTACCTCAGGCTGGGTAGTATCATGGTTGGAAACTGTATGGCAACTACATTGACTCATTACCAACTCATTTGCTGCAAGAATATGTTCCCTTATTTGGTTTTGAGAACTCACATATTTACTAGAAAGGGAACTAAGTGAGTCCTGAAGTACCTCTATTTCAGACTGCAATTGCTGAGTATCTAAATTATATATTTTAATACTGTCTTCTAACTTTATTTGATAATTTTTTAACTTGTTCACTAAATCAACACGTTCTTTTCTTAGTGGAATGTTTTTAGAAAAGTGTTTATATTGTTTTTTAAATTGATTACATTTTTTAATTAGTCTATTTAACTTAGCATATTTTTTTATTTTCTTATTGCTTACTGAATAATTTGGTTTTAGTAAGGAATCTTCAGTCAAATCAATAGTTATTAAGGAAGGGGAATTACAATTACTATTTAACAATTCCTTATATAAACGGTTAGTTTCAATAACCTGAGTACTTTGTCTTTCTCTCTGTAACTTTAAAATACAACTATTGGCATGAATCAATTCATCTTCTAGGTCCCTAATCTTACACAAAGCCTCCTCATATAAATTACTGCAATTGCTGAAACCATCTGTGACCACCTTTAGCTGATCCCGTTCATCAACAACGTCCAAGTATTGCTGATGAAGGTCTACTAACTGCCTTTTCAAGGAAGAGTTTTTGCTGTTGACTTTAACGACTTCCACCTCACTTTCTTCTCTCTCCTGTAACAGTTGTTGGACTTGGAGTTTTGATTCTTTAAGCTCTTGGAGGGCCGTTCTCAACTTGAGCTCCATCTCCTGAGCAGTAGCCTTACGGGTCATCACAGGCATGGTTTCAGGATTATTTACTGAAAAATAGAAATAAAGAAACGGTGAGAACTAACAGAATAGACAAATACAGAAAAGTTAGCGGTGAAAGGGGAAAGAAAAAAAAAATAACAAAATGGGCAAAAGTTCAGATATGAAATTAAATGAGGTAGGATATTATATTAAGTTTAAAAGATTATCTTTATATTAAATTAATCTAATAGAATATTGACACACAACATCACTTTGTCACTTGGTAGATACGCTTTTTGACCTGTAAAAGTTTCCCTTGACTAGTTCTTTACGTCTAGATTAAAGATTTACTTGTAACGATAAGTAATTTGTTGACGTTTTTAAAGGTCGTTAATTTAAGCGTAGAATGTGGATTGTTAACTTGCTTTGCTACGATCTTAATCCAGATCAAGTATATAAAAACAAACTGGGCAAGTCCGAGTCGGACTCGCGCAACAAGAGTTCCGTATAAACTAGCGACATAAACCACCGTATCTTTTGACTGCGTAGATTTCGAGGGGTGATTTTTTAGCAGCTCTAAGGGACCACATACTTGGGTTTTGTTTTGCAAATTTTAAATGCATGAAGTTACCCATCTTTATAATATTCGCCGCACAATATCGTATTTTGTTCTTTTAGATCATTGCGTTTTCTCGAAATCAGTATTTCACTAGCGGGATTCAGCAGAATAGGCGCCAGCGTCAGGTGTAATATTCTCACTGCCATTATGCTGAGCTGGACTCCTATTTGGTGCAACCTTGAGACACATACCGACCTGCAGTGGACCACCGTTATAAATGTATGTGATTATTTTGATTGTCTATGAATCAATCTAACTTCTATCTTATTAACCTCCCTTTTTTAATTTGATATTTTTTGTATTAATTTCTGTATTGTTTCTTTGTTGCATCAAATAAATGACTTATCGATATATCTTGTACATATATTGGTGGTCTAAGGTTCCTTCGTCTTCCATTTGTAAGGCTTCGGATGCATGCTAAGTTCTAGAATCGTATTTACATTCATTCATAGGTCTCGTGGCCTTAATCGTAGAGCTGTTTGTTTGTTGACATGTACTCATGTTCGCAGCTTACATAGTTTGGGACACGTCTATCAATGTTACTTGACGGACATTTTTCTTTAACGTACTCCTTACGTTAAAGAAAAATGTCCGGTATAAGAAAAGTATTATGTTTATTAAATATTGTAATAAGTAAAAATATTAACACCATCCAGGGTTCCGTACAAACTTACGACATAAACAGTCATATCTTTTAACTGTCTACGCAGTCTCACTACTTAGAGAGTTGTTTTTTAACAGCACAAAGGGACCACAGAGTTGAGTAAATGGTTTTAATTTCAACTTGAAACCTTCACACGTTCCTGAGTTAAAGAGTCTTGACAGACAGACAGACAGACGGACTAGAAAGTGATCCAATAAAGGTTCCGTTTTTCTTTATAGGTACGGAACCCTAAAAATTGCTAAGATCAACGAATGCCTAACCCAATCATACTACCATAAATATGAAAGTTTGAAACATAATCACTCCAGAATTTTTTCAACACACATTCACATCACAATTTCCGCGCAATCAAAGTGACGGACAACAGTTAAATAATTACAGTAAAACTCCAGCACTAATTCAGTAAAAAGCCGCGTACTGCGTAAAGTATTAATGTCTGACCAGCTTAGGGTTGAGTGCACTGCGACAGCCAACCACACCGATACAAGCCAGCTTTTGTTACACTCCACTGCAGCGCTATGATCCTAATTACTTGAATTGGCTCGTTATTAATTGGATTTGGATTATTCTGTCATTTGGGTAATAAAGCTAATTAATAGCTGTTGATGAAGATAGACGTGTTTGTTGCCTTGTTGAAAATACGAGTAATAACAGCCGTTTGGGTCGGTCGTAGATGGGTGACCATCCATTTTAGGCCGAGATCTTTGACGGTCGTTACAAGTAGTCTGAAAGTCTTACCAAGGGTTATCACACTAACTGGGTTATGGAGGTCAGATAGTAAGTCGGTCCATGTAAAAAAATGATATTCTGCTGCATCCGAGTGACATTGAGAAGAAGACCTCAACATTGTTGGGAAAACGCTTAATAGTTGATGCTCTTGTGGATTGCATAGATGGCGCTGTAATACCTTCTTTTTCTATTGTCCGATCCAATTCCGTCGAAAGTCGTGTTATCATGAAGCGTTTTGAAGGCGAATGCTATTTAAATAAACACGAGAATGTTGATTATGTAGTAGCTAGCTCGTCATCGACGCAGTCGACGTATTCGTAGACGTAGACTATTCATCAAATGCCTCTACTAAAATAAATGATATAGAATTTCATCTTAGGTATTTAAGACAGGCTTATTTGCTTGATGTTGTCTCGAAAATAACACGTAGGTTCTAAGGGTGGGAGGGTGGGAGTGCTGAGCAGACTAAGCTTTCTATTTAATTAGAATACCTATGTAAATTGCTAAGTTTATAGTTATAAATAGAAATACGATATTAATTAGGCCGAAGAAACAGAACAGTTTAAATACAGAATTCAAATACAAACTCACTAGGCTCCCATTGGGAAACATGGAAACGTGCTTTAGAAATATATTTCTTAGCAATGTAGAAAGCCAATACATACTGTGGAGTGGAACTCGGACTCAAAAAAGCGACTTCCAAAAAAATCATAAAAAGTCAGGAAATAAATTGGCTTTCGAAAGTCGGTGACTTTGGTTTGATACATGCATTTTCTTTGCCTTCGTCTTTTAGTATCTTTGGAAATTGAAGCAACAACTTTCAAATAAACAAAAGAATTAGTTCACCTAGTCGAAAATTATGATGATGAAAATGATTTATGTAACAAACATAAAAAAATACAGTCAAATTGAGAACAACCTTTTTTTTAAGTTGGTTTAAAATAAGCCGATTGCCTAGATTGATCCGTAGTTACTATTCAATAGCCGCGTACCCACCTAGCGCACAGGCTCGCGCGGCAGCCTCGCGAGAAAATGCCTCGGCTGGTGTGGACGTGCCTCGGCCTGCCTCGGGCGCGCGTTTGCTCGACCGAGCACGGCTCGGCCCCGAGCCATCTGTTGTCGGTAAACTTGACGCGCTCAAAGGTGCCTCAGAGAGCGCTGTGCGTTAGGTGGGGACGGTTATGTTTTGGCTCGCGCGCGAAGCTACTTCAAGTTTTGTCTCTTGCCGTGTTTGTCTTGTGTAATTTTGATATCATGGGCATGACTGCCCAGAGGAGTCAATCCGGAAGCGTCTAGGTTTTTTCTTGATACGTGACTGTTTTCGTTTCTTTAAACAATAAGCAGCTAGGAAAATAACTGCAGTTGAAAATACACGACTGTCCATTACGAATACTCTCGGACTTATGATGGCTCAGCCTGCCTCGCGAGGCGGCCTCGTGTAAATTGAACAAAACTACTGAGGCTGCCGAGGGAGCCATTGCTCGCGATCCGGACACCGAGGCTGCCGCGCGAGCCTGTGCGCTAGGTGGGTACGCGGCTATTGAGTACCGACGTTTTTTACGTGCCTCACAAAGCACGTGAAGCTTAGATTTATTCTTTCTTTTTAAAAAACGTTGCCTCATACTAGGATTTTTTCCTGTATCGTGGGTGCGTTTACAAACATTTAAACTCACATACAGAAACAGCCAGACTCGAAACAACTACCTGTAGGTCATACAATTCTTTTTCCGTGCGGGGATCGTACCCGTGACACGCAGCGCAGCAGTCGGTCGCTCAGCCAATATTTGTATGGCCTACAGATATTTGTTCCGGGTCTAGCTGCTTGTGTATGCGATTTTAAATATGAGTTGCACTCACGATACAATAGAAATTCCTAGTCGGGGGCAAGGTTTTTTTTAAGAAGAAGAAGAAATAAAAAATACTTAAACAATTTAAAAAAAAGGAAGAGATTATATTATGTTCGACCTTTTTCTTTAAAACGCGCCTTCTAGGTCGTCTGAAAATTTTTCATGAATGCTCATCATATAAAAATGTTTGCTTAAATCAAAAAAGGGTCATTAAGCACTTCAGATTTTCACGTAATTAATTACATTCCTTTACCACTTACCCACCCCAGATTCCAAACACTCAAATATGTCAAGGGCTTAAATCACCCGTCTAAGTGGAATTCGTTGAGCCACTTACAACTCTTCCCTCCTCTGTAAAACCGCGGAATTCGCGACAATTTACAACACGTTTACCCTTTAAGTGACGTCAGAGTACTGTTTTATACAGATAATAAATAAGTACGGAAAGCCTCTACAGGGAACAGGTACAATTTGGCAAGTGTGTACATTATAATGTGCTGAGTTGGTTAAAGGATGTTTATTGGGTTTCAGTGGAAATTGGTACTTTTCCACATTGTTATTGTTTGGGGAAAATTGTTAGCAAAAACATGTACATCTGATACGAATAACCTTATGATTTGTTTGCATACACGTAGTCTCTAGTCTCTTTTTTTTTTGCGGATGGGAAATCGTCAAATTAGGTACTAATTCCGCTCTGGGTTGAGCAGGGGGGACTTTATATTCCTGGGCCGCGGTATCTATTTCGAGCAACCCACAACTTCGGCGGGAACCGTAACTTTAACAGTGGTCTCTAGTCTTAAATGGTTTTTTACCAGAAATATGGTATGCTGCTTTGCTATAGATACGTTTTAACCCCACCAATCAAATTCATTGGTCCATACAGTTTAGCACTGGTTATATATAGAGTTAAACTAAGCTATGTTCTTTTTATGGATAGATGCGTGCTCTGGCAGAGCAGAGTACCTTTAGTTGGCGCGAGTTTCTGCCCAACTTGGATGAAGCACCGCTCAGCGGCGACGATCTCTCGCGTCCGGCCTTGGTTCAGTCCATGGTCCGGAGCGAGAGGGAATGGGAAGCGGTCACCTCCTTCCGTGAAGCAGTTGCGCTAGTAAAGGAGGTGGCCGGATGTATGAGGGAGATAATTATCTCTAACGCTACGGTTGTCGACCGCCGCAAGACAACTGCCGGCCGACGTAGAAGCGGGTCTGTGGACGGTTAGCAATGGGTAGCTCACCGTCTATATGTCTAGTGAACACAGGCAGTGTCGACAGCGCGTTCGTGACTCACGCGCACCTCATAGAGATGCAAATCTGCTCTCTCCGCCACATAGCTTAGCATCATTGGAAAAGGTCACAAGTTTAGTAGCTTTCACACCGCACCATAGCGCTCTGCATCTGCATCTCTGATAGAAAAGCATTGTTATAAATCTCATTTGTCATCTTTACATCAGTTTCAAAGACTGACCCCGAAGTTCATTGACCTCACTTAGTCGGCGAAGTATCTATAGAACTGTACAGAAATCAGTGGCGGGAGCAACTTAATAAATATTTATTATAATGGAGATCTACGACTAGCAATTAGGTTACCTTGGAATAATAACAATTAATTATGTAATTAGTGTCAGTGATATTATGCTTTATTAGAAGTGCTTTAGAAGGTTCAATTTAATGTGTTTTTTTGTAATATAGAAACCTACAACTACCTACCTTTTTTTCGGTTGGGATATCATCCAATGACTTCCCCCGCCCTGGGCGGAGCGGGGGGGCATGTCAGACTTGTACTGACTAAAACCCACCCATGTTCCTTCTGTTGCCTTTTACCTTCCGGGGCCGCGGTATCTCTTTCGAATAACCCGCAACCCCGGCAGGTGGAGGCCCTGGCAAGACCCTCTGCTTTGCTGTCTCTCTTTAAGGCGCGCGTGAAACACGAACGCGCCGTTGACACGGCCTGTCGTCAATAGACGGACAGACGGTGAGCTACCCATTGCTCACCGTCCACAGGCCCGCATCTACGGTGGCTGCGAGTCGTCTCGCGGCGCCCGGCGCCAACCTACAACTACCTTGTAACTGAATTTCTAGTCTTATTTAGTAGGTACTTGGTGTACATACCGTACCATCCTGTGTAAGTAAGGTGAAAGAGAAACTTACGCAAGTAAAGTTCGTTAGTTCTTAGTCAAGTAAGTTAAAATCTGTGAGGCGCAGTTTTTTTGCGTTTCGTACCTCGAGAGGTAGAAACGGAACCGGAACGTTATAGGATCACTTTGTTGTTCGTCTGTCTGTCAAAACCCAGCATCTCGGGAACGCGTGGAGGAATCGAAATTGAAATTAGAACTAGGTATGTAATTAAGTACCTATGTGGTCCCTTGGAGCTGTAAAAAATCAATCTTCTAAGTTTACGCAGTCAAAAGATATGATCGTTGATGTCGCAAGTTTGTACAGTAAGTACCCTCAATACGCGGCCCGCGGGTCCGACTCGCACTAAGTCGGTTTTTTTTTAATATGTAAACCATTTTTGCGTCGACATGCCCAGAACCAACACTTCGCTGAATTACGTGTTGAGAAATGACCGAGACCTAGGTCATAGTTAAGATTGAAAAACCGTCGTGGTATTAGTATCACCACCACTAGTTTTTCAATCTTAGAGGTCTATGTCAAAATCAAAAGCATTTATTTCAAGTTGGCCCATTATAAGCACGTTTGAACTTTTGAAACAATGACATCAATAAAATATAGCTACAGTCCCAGTCACAAGGCATAACAATTGTGAAAGAACTGTAGATATGTATGTGCTGTATGCCAATCTTTCATTGATTTGGCTTGTCCTAGATCAAGTTTCTAATTTGGTTTGTGTGTTTGCAGATTGATTACAATTTAGCCTCCTACAACAACCAAATCCTGACTTGACTTTGACATTGGAGTATCAATCACTGACCAGCAATACAAAGGCTAGTCACAACAGAAGCTGAAACAGCATTACAAATAGATCAATAAAAATGGCGCTGGCTACCATCCAGAACGACATATTCAAACCTTCCATTGCAAAAGATTAATGCTTTCTTCAGTCTCCTTTAAAGAAGTCTGTTGAATCATGGCCCATGTCTAGTGGCTAGGGGCTGGTGGCTCATGGCTAATGTTTTCTCGGATTAAGAAAATCGTTTTCTAATATTCACCTATTTTTGGTCGGAATATGAATGGCAGTTCACCAGTTTGTTCGCTAAGTGCCCGTTTCGATAGTTTGGCTGTATCGTAATTCACTATTGGGTAGTTATTTCATGAGTTAATAGTAGTAATTGATAGATAACGGGAGAGGAATTTAGTTTAGTTTTATGTGTAAATAATGTTTAGTGGGCTGGAACGGTTTCAATCAAACTCTCTATCAACCCAGAGAAAAACGATTCTGATGATTTTTTTTTAAGAATACAATTAATGTAGTTTAGATTTCGAAAAACAACATCCATGTAGAGAGTGTACGTTGGTGACAGGACAGAAGTTGAAAACCAACCGAAGTCACGCGAACTGGCGAACGAAAGACTGTTTTATTTTATGTCGTAGACAGAGTATTATATAGACTGGTGAGATCCGTGCCATCGAAAGGGACAGATAAAAAGTACATCCATTGTTCAGGGTTACCAAGTGATGTACATTTTACCCATTCTTCACAAAATAAGATTTTTATTATTTAGTTTTAGGTTTCGATGAGAAATAAAAAAAAATGATGGAATTACAATACTTTATTCACAAATAAACTAATTATTGTCCTTGAAACAGCACTAACTTATTATGTATGTTTCTAACTCTTGATTTTGGTTCAAAACACTGTTTGGTACCGTAGTGAATGCGAATTTCAAAATAATGCATTGCAATTGATTTAATGAGGAGAGTTCTGTGATTCCCTATAAAGGGCTGACTATCAAAATGGTCATTGACAAAAATATTAATATTCGTACGTGTGCATTCCTTGAAACATGATAATATAAGTTTAGGCATCAAATTTTTCTCATTATAAAATGATATGCCTTTGTGTGAACGCGCTCGGAATATCTTTTCTGCCAATTCACAGACTCGATTCAAATCACATGAAGGATAAATAAGGCCTCCTTTGTCTCTACTGGCAATGATTCCGTGATAATTATCTGTGATCAATGCTAAAAGACAATCCTCACATTTGATAACTTTCCTCAACTTTCTTGCAATAAAACCAGCAATATATGTTACTATTTGTTTAGAATATAGAGTAAGCCTAGAAGGATCAGTTAAATAATCATGATCAACCATAGGATCACATTCTAAGGGTGCATCCGTGTCAGTAATTGGTTCAGAAGACAGTTTAGTAAATAGATTGATTTTTTTTTCAAAACGTATTTCACTAAATGTTAAAATTTTAATGTCTTCGAGTGGAATACAATTTCCTGTTGTAATGTGTTTAATTTCACCGTGGACAACCAGACGTTTGTAAGCGCTTTCAAATTGAATAGCTGTTGGATTATTATTAAACCCACCTCTAGCGCGAATAGAACTAAAAAAACATTCTAAATGATCCTGACTTAATTTGTATATGGGCAGGAATTTCAATGCATCAGGAAGTATATACTGATTGTATAATTTTTTTACACTTTTTATGCAAATAAGAAACCCGAAAAAGCCTACTTTTCTGTTGGATAATAAAATGTTTTGGTTGTCTAATTTAAGACCGATTAAATAGGTTTCCATCTCATTAAAAAACAATTCTACTTCTTTGATATTATTTTTATAAATTGGTTTTTTTAAACCGTATGTCTTAAAATTACGGCTATTTAAAACATCAAACAAAATGTTCATTTTTTTTATAAATTCTACAGTAGCCTCCGATCCAGCAAATTCAGTCAAACAAAGCTCTTTATTGCAAAATTCGATGGCTTCAGCCACAGAATTACTGAAAGTTTGCGCTGCAAGCTTTACTTTCATTATTTGCTTTGCAAAATTGATATGCTGGTTGCGCAGCTTATTGGCTAAATGAAGTCCTTCGTTTTGCTGTAATTCATGAAGTCTGATAATGTAATTCCAAGCAATTCTTTGACCATTTGAATCAAAGAGTTCCCCTTTTTCTCCGAGTGTGTTCCTAACTAACTTAAGCATATGAACAGGATCCGGCATGATCATAATTTCTTGATCACCTACATTGAATGTAGTTTTAAGATTGGTGACATTTGAGGGCTCTAAGACACATCCTAGACTCCTGGCCATGGCAAAATTTGCGGGACACCCATCAAAAGTTTAACGAAATTGTCTTCACACCACAAGAGTTTAGCAACTCCAAACACTGAGTTACTAAATTTGCCTTCTGTCCGCCATTACACCCATCAACTAAAAAATAACCTACAGGAATTTTCCAGGAATCATTGATTGCCGTAAGCATAAATACTAGCGCTTCTCTAGCAACAGCTACACTGTCACCTTCTAATGATTCCCCGAAATTAACGAATCCTACGCATTTCTTTCCATTCCATTGGACATGCCTACGTATGGCCATCTCATCTATACTTAATGCGCAAAACAAAGTCTTACTCTGCGCTTGCGCACGATTGGCTAAGACCTTCACACATTCTAAAGATTCTTTAGTGAATCCAGGATTACCGTCAACACTTTTATACCAAGAACGTAAGGTGGATGGATGTGGCAGACAAGAGTTAGAAGTTTTTCTTACAAAATTGTATGCACGTGGACTAATAAAATGTAAGCACAAAGCAAACTTTCGGAGGGAAGGAGAATATTTTCGGCTGGTAGATGGGTTGACAACTTTTTTCAGAAAATCTTTGTTAACATTTTCAATCGATGATAATAGCTCACAATCTTCTTCACCAACAAGCAGTTTTGATTTTAATTCTGAAAGAACATGTTCTAAATTTGCCACCTTTTTGGTTAACCTCCTAGATTTTTCTCTAAGGGCTTTTAGCTTTCTCAAACGCTGTTTTGATATTTCTTGGTCTTTCTGCCATTTTCGTTTCAATGTTTTGGGCGTCAACTCAGGTGACGAATACTAGAAAAAAAAAATATATATATTGCGCACTTATTGAAACAAAATCATGTACATACAGAATTTCTGATCGTTATTTAACTGTTAAAATATAAATCCTACAGACTTACGGATAAAATTGTTTTTGAAGTACCCGCTAATGGTTCGGGGACTGTGGCTTCACTGCTCTTAACCATAATAGTGCTTCCTCGATTTATTGACTCTGTAAACTAATGGAATCGAATGTTAAAATTTTATAACTATTGTAATAAAACTCAATCTTTGCAATCATATAAACTTACAGATGAAACTGGTTTTGAGGTCCCCGCTAATGTTTCAGCAGATGTGGTTTCACTGCTCTTAATTATAATAATGCTTCCTTGATTTACTGACTCTGTAACCTAATGCAATCGAATGTTAAAATTGTATAACCATTGTAATAAAATTTAATCTTTGCAGTATATATAATATATCCATTTTTATTACCATATTCGGAACAGCATCGGGGTATAACAAAGTTTTTTTTCCTTTCTTTATTAAAAGACTATGGTCAAAGTGTTGGCTGCAAATCCTGGAACTCGGTTTTGGAGCCCAATTAGGTCTATTAGTAGCAGCAATCCACATGTTTCTTATTTCGGGTTCATTTGGAAATCTGCAAGTGTAATTAGATTTTATTTAATTATCTTTTATTATTACCAATATTCTTACATAATTTCAAGATTTTTATAGTACCTATAGTGTATATATATTTATAGTATAGTAGTAGCTATATATGTAGTAAATAATATGTTAACCTCAGGTTTGCATATTGTAGGTACACCAGCTATAAGTAATAAGCTGCCAATAGTACCCGTGCACTCTGTGGGTTTGATAGTCACAGGGCATACAAGACCCTCAGAGTTCAGTATAAAAATACATTCAGGATGTTGTTGGGGTTTCTGCGTTACTAGTGAACTAGGAATGTTTGCCAACCCACAAAGTAATACTTAGTTGAAATACCATCTATGCGCATTTAGGAGCGTCAACAACATTTAGAATGTCGTTGACGGTCTTCAGTGAAAAGCCGTGCTACTCCACTTGAACGCATTGGGCAACACCAGGGCGTTAGGTGAGTGCACATATATGAATTAAAATATTTTATTACGTTTGTTACTAATCTAGTATGAAAATAATGTCATTACTAATATCATATATGTATAGATACAACCTGTTATTTTTTTAGTGACGTTGCGTTACATAAACAGTACTACCCATATAAAAGGGTAAATTCCCCGTCAAAAAGTGGCAACACTGAATTTTGAAATAAGAAAATAAAAACATCGCTAAAATTACGATTCTATGAGATTTTTCACATTATACAAATAGTTATGAGATTATTGCAACTATTTGATTATAAATAGTAGCACACAAACCGATGAAATACTTGAAAAGTTCGAATACTTACGAGTGAAAGGACAATCCCGCAATCTTCATCAAACTATCACTTTTACAGTTTATTACACTGCACCTTACCATTTTGCACAGTTGTACGAATGTAATATAACAAATTGAGCACGAAAATACCCGTATTTTGTGTATAATCTCGATGTAATTGATAAGAATCAATGAGACGTGAATCTACAACAGTCACAAACGTCAAACTTGTTGTGCACAATGATGTGCTCAGCCGGCACGCGATAAAGGACAGAAACATGTATACTTTGTCTCTTTTCTGTGCCAGTGATGACGATATGCTTGTCTTTGTCTTGTGCGAATGCAAAGGAAGATATCCAGCAGTCTTGTCTACGTTTTATGTTCACAGAGATTGACAGTTTGAATTGTGTGAAGTTTCGCGCATTTTGAAACTGTACCCGTTTTATTTTTAATTGTTATTGTTGAAACTAAAACTAATATAATAATTTTCGGGTCAAATATCAGAATATACGATAAGATAGACTGGAAAAGACTAGAAATGCCTGAGGCATTAAGTCCACCTTTGTACAGTTTTACTCGTGCACAAAGTTTTATTTTACAAATAATGAATATATAAAGCTTCAAGAGTGGAAATTCATTAACAAAAACTAATTATAACAAAAGAATCATTTTTATTTCATAATTACAATGTAATCAAATCCCAATCAACAATTATTTGGCTTACGTAACCTTGCGACTAGTTAAATTTTTTTAGTAGACATTTTTTAATATAAAAATTAAAAAGTTACTTCTCTGTCAAAAACTTATAATAGACCAGGGCCGAAGCCTTCAAAAACGGTAAAAAATAAAAAAAATACAGTAGGATAAATACCTATTAAAAAAAAATAAAAAACCAAGCACTTGGTTATTTCAATTTTTGACCTAAATTTCGAGGTTATGTGAAAAAATTGTCAATACAAAAGTTGTTGATCTTTTTATTACCTACAACTTTGCCATTTGACTTTTTTCCATAGGACTTGTAGTTTTGCCGGAAATCAAGATAACCCATTTTTTTGCCTTAAAAGTTCACCCATCATTTTTTTTTGTGTTTGTTACCTCATAACTCAGGTCTGAGTGAACCGATTTTGATGATTCTTTTTTATTCGAAAGCTGGTGGTTGTCGTTTGGTCCCATAAAGTACAAGTCTCACAAGTAGTTTTTGAGTTATCTTTAATAATACGTATTAGATTGACTTCGTGTACGTTGATGATATACTCATTCGTCGATTATATTTTAGAAGTTGTCGAAGACAAATGATCAAAAAATGGTATGTACTACTATGGTTTGGAAGGTCATCGCAGTAATTTGGTGATAGATCTTCAGTGATATACAACGGCACTCTTTAATAAATGACAGCAAATCTGCCGTGATTGCTGCAATCACATGTATAAGTATGGGTTTCCGCTCCCCACCCTTCACCTAGTCATTAAGAAACATAAACATCAGATCAAGTATCAGCTGTATCCCCTAGGGGATGATGCATATGATTTCTGAATTGGTTTAATACTAAAGCATAATATAGATACTTAGTATTTAATCTATAGCTTGATGTGGAACTAAAAATTGTATCTAAGACGGGACTAAAGCTAAAATAAAAACTTTTTAACCGTGTTTGCGTATTATATCATAATACTATAACTAAAAATGTTGAAATAAAAACTTTTTAGTAAAAAAATAAAACCGACTTCTAAAAAAAACTAAAAACTGGAAAATAACTTTATTTCCGGAAGTCGGTGGCCAATAAAGTCAACGAAACCAACAAAAGCCACCGACTTCCGGAAATAAAGTTATTTTCCAGTTTTTAGTTTTTTTTAGAAGTCGGTTTTCATATTCCCCACCTTTTATAATGGGTTTCATACTACTGTATATTTATTTGGTTTCAAAAATTATCGACCCTGGTCTATAAGTTTGATTTGCTAAAGTGAAAAGATACTTTTTGTAATGTTATTACCCCCTTGAATATTCCACGACTGTAGTACCTACCTACGCTACATCATGTAGAACTTCGTTACGGGATGCTTACAAAACCTAAAGAGATAGTCAAAGTTTCACTAACGATCGCGTCTTGTAAGTAAATGACACACAACCGTTTATAACCAACAAGTATACAACTGTTTTTACAAGATACTTGAAGCTCCGGTAGCACTTTGATACTATAAAATAGTAGATGTTTCCTGTTTTATTTATTTGCTTGAAGCGTACATAACTAAAATCATTTATTTTACCATTGCATGCTACTATTTTCTATTTAAATATGGTATTCTTTGTATTCTGTTATTTGTTTTTCTTTGTATGACCATTTACTTCGCCAACTGTGGACCGATTTTCATATTAATTTTTTTGTTAGAAAGCCTAATACTCCTCATATAGTCCTAATATCACCAAGTCAGGATTTGATGATGGGAATTTTAAGAAATCGATGGCAACCCTAAAAAATTGTAGGCATGTAGATGTGTTACTTATATTTTTTTAAGTTATTTATTAGGTATTTGCGTCTGGTAGTCAGCATCTTATACAGCTAAGCTGATGATGGAAGGTTCATCTCCTTAGAGGATCTCAGTTAGTATCTTTAAGATCATTTGTAGTATTCTTACAAGTTTTTCAGGGGTTAAAAAAAGCCTAATATAATAAAAATGTTACTTACGGAAGTCGGTGACTTTTGTTTGTTTTGTTGTATTTGTACTTTTTTGTAACTGACATCGAAGCACTTATTTTGGAAATAGGTTAGTTTTTCATACGTTTGTTCTCACCGCTCGCCGCCACCGCTTTCGCCGCCGCTCACCGCGGCAAGGTCGTCAACGGGCCTCTGTACCAAAAATCATCAAAATCGGTTCAGCCTTTTAGGCATGAAGACGTAACAAACAAACTCACTTTCACTTTTATGATATTAGTTAGGATTTTGGTCATGTTTCTTGACCCCCATTTTCAGTGGTATTTATGTATTGTAATTATTTTTTTTAAACTTTGCCCCACACAAGGAATTTCTCCTGCATCGTGGGTGCGTTTACAAACAATTAAACTAACATACACAAACAGCCAGACCCAAAACAACTATTTGTTGGCCATACAAATATTTGCTCCGTGCGGGAATCGAACCCGCGGCACGCAGCGCAGCTGTCAATCGTTCAGCCACTGCGCCAACCGTGCCGTCAAAAACTAAAAGCTATGTTTTGTTAATATTCACTTATAAATATTTTCACGAAATATTTAAGATTTTTAAATTCCTTTTCCATATTAAAATCAGAAGAGCTGCTTACATTATTAGCTAGATCGTACTCATCCACTGGGTTAAACTGCTCGTTGTAGCGATTCCGTCCATTATATTACTTCAGGAAAACCGGACTTTGAATATACATAGTTGCTCAATTTTGAAGCGGTGTCGTTAGCTCCAATTTAAATGCATCGTTGTACACAAAGTTATTAAAATATCTAAATATCTTGGGACAACTCACACACGGCTATCTGATCCCAAGCTAAGCAGAGCTTGTGTTATGGTAACCAGACAACTGATATACATACTTATATAATTTATAAATACGTAGGGTTCATCTTGTAGGGGGGCCTGCCAGGGTCACCACCTGCCAGGGTTGCGGGTTGTTTGAAAGATGTACCACGGCCCCGGAACATAAAGGCCAAAAAAAGGAGCATGGGTAGGTTTTATTCAGTACAATTCTGATGCTCTCCCGCTCCGCTCAGAGCGGGGGAAGTTTTTTGATTATTTCCCATCTAATGCGGCTAATAAAAGTAGCCTCTCGGCTCGAGCCACACTTTCTGTTGGTCTGTGGATAGGTGACATACCGTGTTTCTTCCGTGCCTCGGAAAACACGTTAAGCTCTTGATCCCGTCTGTCATTTGTGGATCTTTGACAGTCGCTAAAGTCTAAAAACCAGTCTTAACTAGGGATATCGTATTACCCAGTACTAACTGGGTTTATGAGGTAAGACAGGCAGTTGCTAAATGTAAAATACTGCTGCATCCCTACGCTGTCTTACTAGACTGGAGGCCGATTCCAACATAGTTGGGAAAAAGCAAGCCAGCTGATGATCTTCTATTGCAGAGATTTGTGTCCAAAGCAAGATCACACACTAGTGCGATAAAAGACATTGTTATCGTAGCTCTAAATGTCCTTATGTAATTATAACTTCTTTCTGTTCCAACATTATCATTCCCAACTTGTTCTAATATGTCACTTAGATGTTCCAATCTCAGAATATAAACAGTTATTCGTCCTCCCAAACTATTGAAGTGTAGTAGTAGTAGCAAATACATCTGGCAGACATCCAAATATGTAATATAAACAATGAGATTATGTTGTTCTGTAGAAACATAAAATACTTCATATTAAGGGGGACAATTTGCCGTGCCAACCATAGAGATGTAGCGAGATACCTATGTCTGAGACTGATTAATATCCACATCACTAGTTTTTTGCGTGGAATAATTTTGGAGGAACTTGTGGCTTTATAATAACAGCCACACGGATCGATCTTCAAGTTTAAATCAAAGTGGAGGAAGGAACCTCGGAACGTTAAGTTGTGGTCCTAGCTATCATTTGTAGAACAGTTCATTATTGAGTATACAGGCCAGTCGGTCTATGTTGAATATTGGTGTTCAGCAGCATTTGTTTTGGAAGCCTAACCTAATATAGTCGAGAAAATGCAAAGCAGAGAAAGACTCAACCGAACCGAATCGATTTTATTTTGTTAGGGATCTTCTTACACTACGGAATACGATAAGCACGTACATATCTGCAACATGCTACGTAGTCCATTTGTTTACCACGCTGCGTAGGGCCGTTAAGGAGTTTCACCACGTGCTAATCTGCAAAAGAATAGTCAACAAGCCTACAAAGTGAGATTTTGTTGTTTCGTCAAGTCTAGTCTATATTTGTGCCTGGTAGATAAAAATAATAATAAAAAGCTTTACCGCTTTCTGGATCAAGGGCTTGATACAGAAAGCGGTACTCCTGGACACGGCTCGTATTGTTAGGAGGTTCCTTTCTCTGGAGCCCTGACCGCCGGTAGCTTGGACCCTGTTCCCGATACCGGTGGGCTACTATTTTTATATTTTTAAATGTTTTTTTTTTATGATTTTTAGAAATATTTAAAAATGTAATTATATGTATGTAAAAATAAATAAATGTACGAAAAAAAAGCTTTATTGCATAAGTGCTGTTACAGTAAATACAATATAACAGTTGCACTTAACAAATAAACTTTGGTAACAAGCTCACCTCCAATTGCTGGGAATTAAACTTAAAGGGCAAAATGTGGGTTGCAAGCACTTGTTAGCTACACTTCTGTCAACCCCTTCGTGATTAAAAAGACGCGATGTTATGAAGATAAATATTTTTATGTTAAATACCTTAGTGATACCTGTAATAATATTTATGCCTGCGTGGCGCCTACTTACCGTTCTCATTACGAAACTGGGACATTGAGCCAAAACCGTTAATGACTGCGTATATGGAAATTTTATTGCAAATTACAAACATGTATCAGATATTTTCTAATTAAAGCTTGACCCCAAAGCTGTTGTTCGGAATCGCGAGTACAATTTGTAGGATGTTTTTGTGGATGTTAAGCGAAATTGGGTCATCTGGTAATCCTTTCATGATTGTGGGAATTATGGTTTTTCATAATTTCCATGATTATAATCTGGGAGAAGAATAATTTTATATCTCTTCTTTTTTGTTGTTCGTATAATATCTGACCTACGTGTCTTAGAGATTGATAGACGATTTTTTTTCGGATGCCAAATCTTAAATATATCTTCCCCTGGTCTGGGTGGAACGGGGGGACAGACTTTTGCTGACTATAACCCACTCATGTTATACGATACGATATCTCTTTCGAAAAACCTGCAACCTCGTCTGCGTCCATACATACCTGAGGTTGCAATGTCTGATTATGCAGATTTATTTTCGTTGGATCCCAGTTTTTGATGCCATTTTTTAGGTATTAACGATGGGTCCCATTTGATATTACCATTGAATCCCATTTTATGACAACATATGTACATTTCAGAAAAGTGATTTACTTTTATTAAAAATTTCAAAAACACTGTGTGTGTATTTTGGATTTTTTAGGATTGTTTCGGTATTCTAACATATAACATATCCAGATACCCAGGTTTCATCCAAATCAGTCTAGAAGTTTGAGGGTGTTGGAATAACAAACATGCATACAAAATTTCGCCTTTAAATATTATTGCGATTTTGTTGTTGGATGTACCCGCATTCAGATGTTTTTAAACATCTGGGATCCAACGGAAATAGTTTTTGGGATTCAATGGCAATACAACGTATTTTTTTAGTATTTTTCCAATTCAACAGAAATATATAATAATGTTTTGTGGGATCCAACGCCAAAAATATTAAAGTGGGATCAAAAACTGAGATCCAAGGAAAATAAACCATTATGCATGGTATGCTGGCGTGACCACGATGACTATTCAGTAATTATTCAGAAAATACTAGGCTCTGCTCTTTCTTCTGCTCATGTTTTCGGCCGTATATTACCCAAATGATGAACCAGGAAAATTTTTTACATTTTTCCACGACATTCCCGTCGACAAAATATTAAAAATTTATAATATTAATAATTAAACCTCGCTTAGACGTATCTTAACGTCTTAATATAAATTCCTAACAACTTAAGTGGTTACGTAATACACACTTCAACCCACATATTTTTATGTTGTATTTGCATAAAATGTATTTACCGAGCCATGTCGAGAGCTCATTAAAAGTCCGAACGCAACTTTTATCCTACAAACCCCGTAGCGGAAACAGGACGGATTATAGATAACAGGTAAAGTACGCTTATACTAAGAAAGCCGAAACTTCGGCATCAAGGAAGAAAAGACCATGCTGCTTTCAAAATAAAATTTGATTTTCCGTGAGGGTTAGTCAATCCGGAAAACTAAAAATACGCTGCGTCAAAAAAGAACAGACCAAATGTCGTTGAAAATAAAGTTTGATTTTCGATGAGGGTTTGTTAATCTGGAAAACCACGAAAGTCCGTCAGCAAATATCAAGGGTATGTCACGTTGTACTCGTTGTGATGTGTTCCGGTGCTTGAGTAGGAGTCGGCCATTTCACAGTGGTGTCGGGTTACAACTAGATAAGCAGAATAGTGTTTGCCTTTTTATGTATTACTGACGTCTGCCTGCATGTTATTTTGTTGTGTTCATGCTAACACATTTTTGTGATGTGAACGAGTACATTTTATGTTGTTTTGAGACTGGGGAATCAATTAGGTACTTATTTCCAAAAGAAAAATGATATAGTCGTAATTCCTTCGTTTGTATTTACGTATTCTAAACTAAAAATCGCCCGAAACAAGGTTTTCATATCAGCATGCCGTTAGTACAGGTCTTTTAAAACTGCACACTTGGTTTTACATTAATGGAATCTATCCTAATAACAACCCAATAATCAGAATCTATATGTGCTTCTTCTTCTTCAGTTTTACATGTGTAAGTGTAGGTGGAGGTATACCTAATAGCACACCCACATTTCGACAGTTAATAGGAAGAGCCTATTGCCATCAACCGTCAGTTAGACCATTACAGGCACTTTTGAATGTCATGAAACAAAATTATGAAGATACAGAACTTGTGAAACTTGCCCATTCCAAAGCGTTTATCTCTATGGAGAAAAATAGGCAAGAAACTTGATGGATACCTACTCGTTTAAATTGTAATATTATAACAAAATCGTATTTACATCATTTATGCTGAGATTATACAAATATGTGCGAACGACGTAGAAAGAGCGTCCAGAATAATTCAATAATTAAAAATAAATTAGAAATTAACCGTACTGAATAAAACAACTGATAGAAAAACCCAATAGTAATTTGCTTGACCCGAAAGTCGAACCCAGTCGAACGAAGCAGTCAGGCAGTCGGCAGTCAGTTTTGTGACTATAGATGTTTAAAATGACTGGTACATGACCATAGTCATCCTTTGGGCTTAAACCCTCAGACCCTTAAAACATCGATGACTCAGCAAATCGCCAATACTTATATTGTCCCCAACATTTTGTCCAAGCAAATTAATTTTAACCAAAAGGTAAATCCTATATCAATACGAAGCGGATCTGTGGCGCAGCCTTCGGCCATCAATTGTTTAGCTATAAAATGCTGTCTTTTTTTTATTAAATTTGTAATTTTCCGTCTAGAATGTTGGCAGATTTAGACTTTGTTATTTCTTCTTGGGTCTTTGAAAATTAACTTTTTTCTCGCGACTTTCTACATACTTGCGAACGGTTATTTCCTGGCTCTAGTTTAAAATAAAACCGGCCAAAAGCGTGTCGGGCCACGCTCAGTGTAGGGTTCGTTCCCGTCCGTCACAATAAGTGTTCCCACTTATGAGTTTAAAGGTGGAGGAGGAGCGTGCAACATTGCACGCTCCGCGGCAGCGGCTCCAACTTGTGACGTTTTTTAGCGCGAAACGACTAATTAGATTATGCACTCATAAATAAAATTACGAATATATTTAAGTACAACTTACTTTACCACGGTAGGTCATAAAAGCAAGGAAAATCTTAATATAATGTTAAAAAAATGAATTTTAGTTTTATTCTAAATTGCCTTAGCATGTTCTTAATAGAAGTTAATAAAATTAAAAAAAAAGCAAGTTTAATAGAAGTTTTATGTAGTTATAAGATACCGCCAATACCAAGGAGAGACTAACCGTACAATTTGGTAATACCCGATTCCAATGTAATAAGTGCCACAGCGCCATCTCTCGGGAAATTGCAAGAAGTTTTCGGTGGTAATTTTGGATTGCGAGAACCATTTCAATAATTCTATTTTTGTTTGACTGTTACTACAAACTTAGTCCAGAAATTATTTTGTACAACTTTTTGTCTTTTTTGTACAAAAACTGTTGTGTCAATCAAGTTCAAAATGATTTTCCTAGAAAGTCCTTATAAAGTTCTACTTTTCAGAATTTTTTCATATTTTCTAAACTTATGGTTCAAAAGTTAGAGGGTCAATCGCTCCAAAAGTAAAAAACCATGTGTCCCCCACACATTGTTTTTTACTTTTGGAGCGATTATTTCCGAAATTATTGACATTATCAAAAAATGACTTTGTATCACACGTTAGGGTTGAAATTAAAAAAAAACACTTCCCACTTTACATATAGGGTGGCTACTCTAATATTTTTTTTCCAATTTTTATTTTACCACTTTGTCGGCGTGATTGATATATACATTGGTACCAAATTTCATCTTTCTAGTGCTAACGGTCACAGAGATTAAGCGAGGACGGGCGGATGGACGGACGGACGGACAGACAGACATAGCGAAACTGTAAGGGTTCCTAGTTGACTACGGAACCCTAAAAAGGATTTCTTTTAACTAATTATTTTTACATCCAATTATTAAGTGCTGGAAGAAAACATCAGAAAACAAACATCGATTTTAAAATACGGTAACCAGCAAAAAAAAAATATCCTTACTTATTTATTTATTTCATCTCCTACAAAAGACACACAGATACATTAAAATACACAATACAATAGGTTGATTTAAGTGTGTTCTTTTAATTATAGGAGACCACAGCATGCAATTATAACTAGGTGTTAACACAGAAAAAAAAAGTCAAAATTCTAAACTATTTTAAAATTATTGCAAATATAAAATTATTGCATAGAGGGAAAAAACAAAGACATACCAATTAATTGAATATTAGTATAGAATACTAACGACACAGGAAATTCCAGTGTAAGCTTCAGGATTCAATGTAAAAACTGTATTTTTTTCGGAACAATAAATGATTATTATTAAAATTGATTCTCATAGTCAATTTTAATTCGAAGACTTATGCGTGTTTATTTTTTAGTTTTATGATGTAAAATACTACTACATTATCTTTTCGTTTATTGATTTATGCAAATATAAGTTTACATTTAATTTTTTTTTTTAAATAAAAGTGAAATAAAAAAATCCACTTTATCTTATTCCGAGTTTCCAATATTTCGCCGATATTGCAAACGCCATGATCACGGATGAGCTGTGTTTGTGTTAATAAAAACACACATTATCTTTTAAAAATAAATTGTTTGAAGGAAGATACGGATTGGCTGTCTGTCAATCCATATCATAAGATAGGTAATCACTTTTTTCTTGTTTACTAAGCCATCAGTTCTGAAGTCGATGTGCCATTTTTACAGCTGGCTACCAACTGTTTAAGCTCAATTATTCTCAGAGAAGTCGTTTACGAGAACAGACTTGAGTAAATAAATTGGACCAATTTAAATGCTAATGACGCGTAATGATTTCTTAGCGTTCCAATTTGGGACAGGCCTTGTCTATAGCCGCTGCTTTGCTTCATTAGGAGAAGCAAGGGAAATTAATTGCTTAGCAAAATTGCTACCAACTTATGTTGTAGGTTGTACAAGATTTTTTTTTTTCTTTTGAAAAATACGTTGTCCCACACTAGGAAATTATTCTGTTTCGTGGGTGCGTTTACAAGTTGAAAGTTGTATAAAATGGCTATGGCCTTAATATGTTGTTGGAATGTGCCAATCCGACAGTTAAATTAATTTCTCTGACTGTACTTTTTACTGGTTATAAAAATACTCGATCTTTTGAGATTATTTAGATACTGGCAAGGTGGCCTTTTTGTACAGATTGTGTAAAAATCATCAAATCACTTCCCCTACTCTGGGCGGACCGGGGAGTAGTGTCAAACTTTTACTGAGTAAAACCACCCATGTTCCTTCTTTTGACTTTTATTTTCCGAGGCCGGAATACCTTTTCAAACAACCCGCAACACCGGCAGGCGGTGGCCCTGGCAGTCCCCTCTGCCTTGTAGACATTTCTTAGAGTCACGCGAGAAACACGACCACGCTGTCGATACGGCCTGCTGTTACTGGCACTGGCCTTACCTATTTACTGTTATAAATGTTATACAACAAAGAAGGTTAAATATCCTTGTAGCGGGCATAGCTAGAGCTACACCGGTAGATTACTTAATTTAAAACTAAATTATAAATCAGTATAAATTGTAAACACTCCACCTTTTATTCACATACCAACATTCACAAAACGTCAAAGCAAAGCACCACAGATGCAGAACACCACAGACAAAAACCGATCATTTTCCATAAATAAAACCAACATTTCTTCACATAATTATTATTATATTTACATATTTAATTAATTACTATATTTATTACACACATTATATCCTTATATATTTTCTAATAATACAATAAATATAATAATAAGAAATATAATATAATTCTTATATAATTTTAAGAAGATAAGTGAATAAAGAGAACAATAAATATTTACACTATACCTACAACAATTCTTTAATCTGCCGTGCAGACCCTAAAACGCAGTAACAGGCTTTTTGTCATTTTTTTGTTGAATATTGAACCTTAATGCACACGTTATAAGGAACATGAAGATCTAATCAGATTTTTGTTAGGATGCTTTAAACGGTTTAAAAATCAAATTTGTGAAAGCAGTAACTTAACTTTGCATGTCTAAATATATTACAATACCAACTAAAATACAGTAATAGCAGTTACGTCTACCACGACCCGACACTTTACCAAGTTAAACGCAGTAAATATCTAAATTACCACAAAAAAACTGTATTCTACACCCAAAAAAATATTGAGGGGTATAAATTAAAACGCAGTAAGTAGTTTTTGTACCAACATTGTTAATACTGCATGGTTGATCACTAGTTTATTTCATATGAACTAACTATTTAAACTGCAGTATGTTCATTATTTACTGCAGTATAGTCGGTATTTTTCAAAAGATGAAAATAAGTTTTATGCTAATTAAAACGCAGTATGACACTCTGTTACTGCATTATAATTGGTAACTTAAACGATTTTACTAATTTCGCTGCAGTAAAGGTCATATTTTACTGCGTTCTAGTCTGAATTTGTCGCTATCTCTCTAGCTCAATATATCGTGTTTGTGTGTCGATTACTGCCGAGGAAGGAAGACGTCTGCGCCGCGCCAGTGTAGACAGCGAAGGCTTGTTGAGGCTCTCCCTCAGTCTGGTCTAACGGATCTAGCTACGACTGAAATAGCTACTGAACATTCATTCAATGATCTCGTGACATTAGAAGATTTATTATGTTCTGAGGTTTTGCCAACATCAACAGATATTTTTCAGAACGTGACACTATTAGCTAAAACACCAGTTTTTCAAGATTCTGACGACTCGGTAGCAGGAAAAAAATATACTCCTGTGCCTTTATAAGAAAGTAGTTTATCAGATCATACGCAAGCAGTCGGAAAACGAATACTAATAAACGAAAAATTAAAAAAAGAAAAACCAGAAACATACAAAAATAGTAAAAAGTTAAAAAAAGAACCTAGACAAATATTTTATTAGACCACCGTGTCACAATCTCTGCAAAAAGCTGTGTTTTTTAAGTTTAAATGAGGATAAACGGCAATCTTGGATAGATTGCTGATTCAGTAATCAGCAATCTATCCAAGATTGCCGTTTATCCTCAAAGTTCTCTGGATTACCAGTCCATAGACCAGTGTCTATGGACTGGTAATCCAGAGAACTTTTTCTTGAGGTTCTAGTTCATACCAATGCCAAGACTAATATTAAGACCAAAAAGAAACGCTACGTTACTCTCACAAATCGAAGCGATAATCAAAGATAGAAAATCGAAGCATCAAATAACTTCCGCGGGGGAAGTTATTTGATGATTTGATCTCTGGGCGGAGCAGGGGAGAGTGTCAGACTTGTACTGACGAAAACCCACCCATGTTACTTCTATTGCCCTTTACGTTCCGGGGCCGTGGTATCTCTTTCGAACAACCCGCAACCCCGGCAGGCTGAGGCTCTGGCAAGCCCCTCTGCTTTGCTGACATCACTTTGAGGCGCGTGTGAAACACGAACCCGCCGTCGACATGGCCTGTCGTCAATAGACGGACGGACGGTGAGCTACCCATTGCTCACCGTCCACAGGCCCGCATCTACGGTGGCCGGGAGTCGTCTCGCGGCGCCCGGCTCCCGGGGCGTCTCCCACGGCAGCTGGGTTGGCTTCATGTTCTTTCCCTCAAACGCCCGGCCACCTCCTTTGCTAGGATTACTGCTTCGCAGAAGGAGGTGACTGCTTCCCATTCCCTCTCGCTCCTACCATGGACTGAACCAGGGCCGGACGCGAGAGAACGCCGCCACCGATCGCCTCTACGAGTGCACGGCGGTGCTCCGCCCCGCGCTGGGCAGACCGCCACTGTGTGCTCCACCGTGTCCTCCGGGCGATCGTGTCAACGGTGATACCCGGGCGTTTCTTCCCGCCCGATTATGTGTAGGAACCTCCCGAAACTTCCGTGTCCGGTGAGGACCTGCGTCAGGCGGTAGGTAAAGACGCCATGACGCCTCGCCAGCCACTCCTCAAAGAGGGGACTTACCGCCACTATTGTGGCGTGCCCTGCACGGGGTTGCGACAGTCGCTCTCTCCATGCCACCATGAGATCGCACTGGAGGTCAATTTGCCGCGGCAGCGGAGTTTCCCCCCAGTGTAGTGCCTCCGCGCGCCACTCAAACAGGCGCGCGAGCACTATTGCCTCCAGATCCCACGGAGGCAATCCGGCAAGGAAAACTGGTGTCTGATAACTTATTTGATCGGATATAATAAAAGTGATGTCCATAGCTGCTTCAAAATTATATTGAAGTATTTCACCACAACTTGGAACAATTTTTAACAAAATTAAAGATCAACTTGAAAGAAGAAGAAGAAGAATCAAGAAGAAGAAGAATCAAAATCTTTCAATTAAATGGCATATTTATATAAAACAATAAATGTGCTATTTAAAGGAAAGATCTCATGTGTCTTGCGAAACCAAAAAGGTTTATACCATTTATTTTTATCGAAATGTCTTTATAACCGCTTGTGTTCAAAGCACCTTAAATTTAATTTACAATTACCTTATAATATTATAAAATAAACGACAAATTCTATACATAATGTACTTTTTTCTGTAAATTCCTACCTAAATATACCCGTAAGTTGGAAGCAATTGTTATATACTACATGAGCAATTAGTTCAAGATACAAATTAAAATGCAGTAAAGAAAGTCTTATGCTGCAAGTTAGTCTGCAAAGTAGCAAAAAACTCAAATATTTTGTAGTATCAAGTATTTTTACCGCATTTTAATCTGCATATGTGTAACTTTTTGCGTGCAGTAAAAGCTAAGATTTTAGAAAACCCAATTTTAATTAAAATCTAATTAACAAAACCAACATTTGTTTTTGTAAATACCATCTTTGTTGTCACTTAGTCCTCGTAACAACAAAAATATAAACCATACTCATAAATAATCTAAAAAAAAAACAGTGTTAAAAAGTTTTTCGCGGTTTTCTCGAAACTGCTTTTTTACTCATACTGCACTTTAGGGCCTGCACGGCAGTAATGTAATATAAATTGTCTTAGTAATTTCTGAACATAACCTCGGCCAACTCACCTGTGGTCGGAACAGATGACTTGCGTTTTCAATCAACAAGACGATAAGCATGGTCATCGTTCTTTCACTTTGATCCGGACCCCTGGCACCGCACGCTGTCCTCTCCGCAAGCTAGTTAGCCGAGTGTTTAAGTGAACCCTTCATCCCGTTGTATTTTTATTACATAGGTTCACTGAATCACAGAAGTGGTCAGTGAAAATAGATTAATACTATCGAAAGTGCTAGTTTCATTACCTTCACCGACCCACTTCATCCTTAACGAAGCCAAAAGGCACTGCCTTGTTCTCTCCAATATTGTTTTGTCCTAGACCATACCTGGGAACTAGAAGTTCCAAATTGTTAAAACTTGTGAAAAAGTTGATACTTGTATCCCTAATATCTCCACTGGGAATCCAAGTTCCAACGTTTTACAAGGTTTTTTTTTATCCAAGTTTTTTATATAACAACATTACGTTTTATACCTCGCCGATATGATTTAATGCATCTATCAGCACATTTGTTGAGTTCGTTACATTGATTTCTACAGCAAAACGTGATTTTTCACCCCAAAAAAAAAATCGTTTCCCAGCAATATATTTTGCGTAACTAAACGTAAGAAAACTAACTTAGTTTGATGTGTCCATCATACTTAGTTCACATAGAGTAAGACATAATATAAAAACAGTTCGATATCAATTCATTTCAACTGAAATATTTTCACACGAGATACAAATTACAAAAATGCATTAAATGCTTTTGCCCCAAATTGCCTACCCCATGGTTAAAACCGATGGCCCCCACGAGTATCGTTGAAGGTAACAAAGAGATTAAAACACAAGAAGGATGGCCATTTCTGACCACCTGTGATCTAACAGAAACACACTTTGATCACAATCTGTATAAAAAGTTACGTGTGACACTATGGCAATCAGTCTTCTCTAACCTTTGTTGAGGTTTACCCAAACCTCCATTTCGTAGAGAGGGTATTTTCTATTTTCCTCCTAATATGAACAGCGATAAATTATCTGGGTCAAAGATAGGTCAAAGACAAGAAAGTAATAATGAATGATTAACACGACAACATCAAGAAAATTGTTTCATCACATAACTAAAAAGGAATCAAAGTAATTTGACAAAAAAAAAACCTACTATATCCTACTAATATTATAAATGCGAATGTTTGTGAGGATAGATGGATGGATGTACCCTTTCACGTCAAAACGGTTGAACGTATCTTGACAACAAAGGTAGATTATAGTCTGGAATAACATATAAGATACTTTTTTATCATTACGTCCGCGGCTGACAACTAGTCCTTACTAATATTATAAAATCGAAAGTGAGTTTGTTTGTTTGTTACCTCTTCACGCTTTAATGGCTGAACCGATTTTGATGAATTTTGGTACAGGGATAGTTGGGAACTAGGAGACGTACATAGGCTATTTTTTATTTAAATTAGTGGGATGTGAGGGAGAACGAGGGAAGAAAAGGGAAAACTTAGTGTTGCTATTACAAATCAATAAGGCGCAAGGGCAAAAACTGCAGGTAGCAATTACTGTGTTATACCGAATTTAACGCGAGTGAAGCCGCGGGCAAAAGCTGGTATTTAATAAGGGTCGAGCATTCCTGTTAGAAAAACAACAATTAAAAGCGGTTTGACAACCCTGGGGTTGAATAATATGTAGAAAATATGGCATGAATGTTGGGTGACAACTATATTATGTCATACCGAGCCCTTTTGTGAAGGAAGTACTTTTACAGTGTCTCTGTTATGTAACCGGCTTTATCATAGACGGAAAAACTTTCGGAGCGTCTTACTAAGATAAGTTAGTTTTTTTGTCCTTTACAAAAAAAGCTATACTTTTATAAGACTGGAAAAATACCTAAAGATGACCCGACTAGAATTTTGGCTGACTAGCCGACCATGACTTTGGCCGACTAGCCGACTGTGATTCTGACCGCTATAGCTAGTTAGCTATTTTGGCAACTATTCTATTTCAAAAAAAGGTTAGTTGGCCAAGCCGATCATTGTTTTTATTGTTGCTTCCTCACAATCATTGGTCATGTATTTTTTTGTTTTATTGTGGTTTTATTTCTGACTGGATTATAATAAAAAAAAATATTACCTACTAGAATACTACTTAATAGTACCTACTAGTTAATTAATAAGTTTTTGCTACTTTTATATTTTTATATAAATATATTGCTTTAGTACTAGTTAATTAACTAGTTTTTGCTGCTTTTATATTTTTCAGCAATACTGCCATATTTGAGATTTTGAATTGAATGAAAGCATAATGTCAGTTAGCGAACCATACCAAGCTGAAATTTGAGTTCAATTGGTTAGAAATAACTATTTTAAAATTCAATTGCAAGATTTGACCTGAACGAACATACGTACCTACATACAAACATTGCAAATTAAACAAAGCTTGTTATTAAAACAACCAATTACAAAGAAGGTTCCACTAAAATTATTGGTTTAAAAATCCCAACAAATCAAGAATCAACAACATTCTGAGAAACGACAATCAAAACGAAAATCGCTTTTTGCCGACTATTATTAAGCAATCAAGTTGGAAAATATCCTCCTTGGGAACTTAACAACTGCATTATTTAGATTTATACTTTTGATAAAACCAATTAGAAAATTCAGATTCGTTGAATTCACAATCGGAATGATTCTTAATAATTCAATATCGCGCACATTGCCACAAATCTTGATAAGCCCAATCATGCGAAAGCACGACAAAAGGCAATTTAAATCTCATTTCAACAAAATGTCCTACAATCGCCGCAGCGGAAATTAAAGTATGAATCCCAGATATTATTCATAAGAATAATTAGTATTTGGATGAGTTTGGATAAAAGAGATATTTGCATTGTTAATACTGAAAAATCTTCGGCCCAAATTCGGCACAAATGACAATTTAATTTCAAGTTTTAAAAGCCAATTTAATAGCCTCATTGTTTTTAAAATTATACATTTATTGTTTAAATTACTTACCTATACCTACACCGTAGACCTAGATCGTTTGTTGATTGGCTGTCCTTGTATTCAAATGCTCAGTGGTCATACACAACTATCTAACATTACACAATTTACGCACAGTGACATTTACAACCGTTTAATGAACTAAAATAAGTTAAACGTTCTTAACTTCTCATATAAACAGTAATATCTCCTTTTTTTCGCCGCTTTAAACAATACCTTTTTTGAGTTGTCTCATTTAAGATCTAGTTTTGCGAAATTAGCCTATAATAACGAAATTGCCACTGTTGTCAAATAAGCCCGGATGTTTTTAAATAGACTTCGGGCAGAAGCTGACCAAGGCAAGGAAAAGGTCGTGAGAATTCATAGATGATCCGCCCTTTTTGGCAAAGGGAAATCATCAAATAACTTCCACGCTTTGGTTGAAGCCGGGGGGAGTATCAGACTTTTACTGAATAAACCATACTGAATATCCATGTTCCTTCTTTTACCCTTTTTTCCGGGGCCGTGGTATCTCTTTCGGACAACTCACAACCCTGGCAGGCTTCTCTGTGTTTTTTAACAACTCTTTGAGGCGCGCGTGGTACACTAGATGGAAAGACGGTGAGCCACCCATTGCTCACCGTCAATAGACTATCGTCTACGGTGGCCAGGAGTCGTCCCGCGGCACCCGATGCCTGGAGCGTCTCTCGCGATGACTCTGCGGTGGAGTGTGGGTACATGTGTTGTTGTTCACTCAACATCGTGCGCCGCCTGTCCTATTGCCTGTACCTACACTGCAGGAGGTAATGGATATTTCTGAAAGAGCAAAACACATAGCTGAAATTTGTTGTGATTCAATTAAGATTGTTTTCGACACTTTATGAAGAAGCTTCTGTGTGACAGGGTATCAGCCGTTATCCACCACGTGGTCTCAGTATAGGATGCTGGGTTTATTATAAACTAGCTTTTGCCCGCGGCTTCGCTCGCGTTAAATTCGGGGTAAAACAGTTCCCCTTTCCTGATTTACAGGGACCTGCTACCAGAAGCTTTTTGCCCTTGCGCCTTTTTTATTGTAATAGCAAATTTTTCCCTTTTCTTCACTCTTTCTGCTTCACACCTCAATCTTTAAAAAAAAATAGCCTATGTCCGTCTCCAGAGTTGGCGTGAAGAAGTAACAAATAAACAAATTCACTTTCGCTTTTATAATATTACTAGCTTTCGCCCGCGGCTTCGCTCGCGTTAAATTCGGTATAACACACCAAGCAGACTTGCAGTTTTTGCTCTTGCGCCTGATCGATTTGTAATAGCAACGCTAAGATTTCCCTTTTCTTCCCTCGTTCTCGATAATATCCCACTTTTTTAAAATAAAAATTAGCCTATGTCCGTCTCCTGGTTCCCAACTATCTCTGTACCAAAATTCATCAAAATCGGTTCAGCCATTAAAGCGTGAAGAGGTAACAAACAAAGAAACAAACAAACTCACTTTTGCTTTTATAATATTATAGTAAGGATAGTAAGGATATAGGAAAGGATGTCTTTGTATTATTAATAACGTTTGAAACGGGATATTTAACAGATAAATGACTTTCTGATATTTCGGCGCTTCACAGTGTTTCGTTTAGAACAAGTTAGCGGAACAAAATAATTTTTAACTTATTTTAATTGTTTATATATAAATAAAGTGTCTTACACCGTTCTGTGTTCTCTAAGTCGAATGGTGTGGATGCAAGATGGAATAGTCACAAAGTTACTATTTTTTTTTTTAAGCTCTGAACATTTTTGACTATCGAACTCTAATGGTAATTTTGAAGTTTGGACTAATTTTGTGGTAAGTTCTACAATGCCTAGGCAAACGGATTTTTTTTGCATGGTAGCTATTGCTATCGCTAATAGATTCCACAAAAAGATTAGCTAAAAATGATAGGAATAAAGACATAAAAAATAAAAACCAATGTTAGGTGAAAATTTTGAAAATAGTACTTAAAAAATTCTAGCTCCTAAACTACAAATAATCGCGGAACATACCTGGGGGTAATTCGGGTACCCCTTAGCGTAAGGCATCTAATTTCTTTCTTTGGACGCCTATCAACTGGCCACCCTGTATATATGAAGTTTAAAACTAATAGATTGTTAAAATTACTACAAAATAAAATAGGTAAACAATCAACAATAAAAAAAACCAAGTCAAATACTCATCATCAGAAGATTCCTCATCCCCACTCTCCAATTCACTAGAATCTTCCGATAATGAGTAATCCCCCTTACTAAATTCGGGAACTGATGTTGATGGCTTTTTTTTTTTTTTTTTTCGGGTGGGAAATCATCCAATGACTTCCCCCGCTCTGGGTGGAGCGGGGGGGCATGTCAGACTTGTACTGACTAAAACCCACCCATGTTTCTTCTATTGCCCTTTACGTTCCGAGGCCGCGGTATCTCTTTCGAACAACCCGCAACCCCGGCAGGCAGAGGCTCTGGCAAGCCCCTCTGCTTTGCTGACTCTCTTTGAGGCGCGCGTGAAACACGAACGCGCCGTCGACACGGCCTGTCGTCAATCGACGGACGGACGGTGAACTACCCATTGCTCACCGCCCACAGGCCCGCATCTACGGTGGCCGGAAGTCGTCTCGCGGCGCCCGGCGCCATGGGCGTCTCCCGCGGCGGCTGGGTTGGGCAGATGTTCTCTCCCTGAAACGCCCGGCCACCTCCTTCGCTAACATTACTGCTTCGCAGAAGGTGGTGACCGCTTCCCATTCCCTCTCGCTCCGGACCATGGCCTGAACCAGGGCCGGACGCGAGAGATCGCCGCCGCCGATCGCCTCTACGATGTTGATGGCTTATTCACACACACTAACATTTCGATTCCACATCCTTCTAACCATTGTTTTATGTTGATGAGAAATGCATCCACAGTATACTTAGAAGATGACCACTTTTTTTTTTCGGGTGGATAATCATCCAATGACTTCCCCCGCCCTGGGCGGAGCGGGGGGGCATGTCAGACTTGTACTGACTAAAACCTACCCATGTTCCTTCTGTTGCCCTTTACGTTCCAGGGCCGCGGTATCTCTTTCGAACAACCCGCAACCCCGGCAGGCGGAGGCTCTGGCAAGCCCCTCTGCTTTGCTGACATCTCTTTGAGGCGCGCGTGACACACGATCGCGCCGTCGACACGGCCTGTCGTCAATCGACGAACAGACGGTGAGCTACCCATTGCTCACCATCCACAGGCCCGCATCTACAGTGACTGGGAGTCGCCTCGCGGTGCCCGGCGCCCGGGGCGCCTCCCGCGGCGGCTGGGTTGGTTTGAGGATCTCTCCCTCAAACGCCCGGCCACCTCCTTTGCTAGCATTACTGCTTCGCAGAAGGAGGTGACCGCTTCCCATTCCCTCTCGCTCCGGGCCATAGCCTGAACCAGGGCCGGATGCAAGTGCGCCACCGTGTCCTTAGGGCGATCGTCACAATGGTGACACCCGGGTGTTTCCTCCCGCCCGAAGACGTGCAGGAACCTCCCGAAACTTCCGTGTCCGGTGAGGACCTGCGTCAGGCGGTAGGTGAGGACGCTATGACGCCTCCCCAGTCACTCCTCAAAGAGGGGACTTACCGCCACTATTGTGGCGTGCCCTGCACGGGGTCGCGATAATCGCTCTCTCCATGCCACTATGAGATCGCACCGGAGGTCTGTCCGCTGAGTGGCAATTTGCTGCGGTAGCAGAGTTTCCCCCCGGTGTAGGGCCTCCGCGCGCCACTCAAACAGGCGCGCGAGGACTATCGGCTCCAGATCCCACGGTGGCAATCCGGCAAGAAGGCTTGCTGCCTCGCCGGAGATCGTGCGGTAGCCCCAGATCAGCCGTATGGCTACCACCTTTTGGGGGCGTTCAGGTAGTGGGCGGTGCGCCGCCCTAAAGAACGCGATCATACCGGGGCCCTGTAAAGGGCTATGGACTGCACGACTCCGGCATATAGCCTACGGCAGGAGGCGTTTGGCCCTCACAGATTGGGTAGGAGCCGCTTGAAAGCAGCCCCCGTCCGCTCGAATTTGGGAGCCAAACGTCGGAAGTGTTCCACGAAATTCCACCGGCTGTCGAGGACGATTCCCAGGTACTTTATTGTCGACCCGACGCCGATGCGAACCCCTCCTACCGTCAACTGGGATCCCGACGGTGGCGTCGGTCGCGACTATCGCGACCCCGCGTGTCATATTGTCGGCCGCCGCCTGGTGCGACCCCCCCTGAGCCAGAACGAGCGTATCGTCAGCATAGCAAACTACGCTGACGCCGCTGGGGAGGTCGGCGCGCAGCACCCAGTCGTAACTGATGGCCCCAAAACCGATCCCTGTAGGACACCACACATCTTTTTTTTTTTTTTTTTTATTATTGATAGGCTCGCGTTTGACCACTATCTCACCTGATGGTAAGTGATGATGTGGTCGACGATGAAGCACGCTTACCTAGAAATAACCTATTCACTCTTGACTTGAAGACCCCCAGGTTATAGCTGTCAGGAAATACAGACTCCGGCAGGGAATTCCACTCCTTAGCAGTACGCACAATGAAGGTATTCCCAAACCGTTTAGTGCGTGTGGGTGGGATGTCTACCATGTAACGGTGGCGCATCGCCGTACGTCTTGTAGTCCTATGATGGAACGGGCTTGGCGGAATTAGGCTGTGCAATTCCATCGCACACTCTCCGAAATGTAACCGATAGAAAACCTCCACTCCTGGTGGTGGGCATTAAAATCCCCCAGTAACACAAACTGAGCAGAGGGGTACCGCTGCTGAGCCGCATCCGCCGCCTCACTAAGGTACTGTGCAAGCCTGGTTGTCTCCTGGTCACCGCTATGCGAGCGGTAGACACAGGCATAAATAATTTTATCTATGCCAGTGTCCACCAAAGCCCAAAGTGCAGAAAACCTGGTGTCTTCAAGGTTACGAAGACGCCGATAACAGATGTCGTCCCGGGAATACATGCATACACCCGCGCGTGGTTTAAAATTGTGCTCCAGGGTAAACCCTGGGTAAGAGAGGTACGACACGTCTGACGGACATCCGATCTGCGTCTGCGAAAGAAATAGGAGTGATGGCTTCTCAGTCTCGAGGTGGTGGTGGACTGCGACGAGATTTGAGTGCAGACCTCGAATGTTGCTGAGGTGCACTTTAAGAGAGAGGGAGTGCAGCCGCTGTTTAACGTTATTCCTATTTCTTGTTCTTGGCATTTTTGTAAGAGTGAAGGAAGGGGAGGAGAAGGAAGTGAAATGAGGCTCCACGCTGCTAACCTTCAGACACGCACTGGATGGATGGTATCGACTGGGGGACTAGCCTGGAGACTGCGGGGACGCCCGAGCCCCCCCGGGAATGTCCATCGGGCCCTCTCATCTGGTCGCCAACCAGCAGGATGGTGCATTCCGGGATTTTTCGACAGTTGGTAGGGCAGCCTTTCGTGTGTGGCTAGCACACTACTTGGGCCCCCAACTACCTGCGGTCGGCCAGCGGCGCACCGTGCCTCGGATCCCGCTACCCTCCGCGACTAGTCTCCCGATACATCCGTACCAGTGTGAGTCGGATTGGTCTGCCTGCAGTGGAGCAACTATTTCGACCCAACTCCTCAATAGGCTACACCGGACGTCGTACCGGAACACGGCTAGGCCGTTTGGCGGCACGTCTTTGCCCGGTGGGTGGTCGCAAGCCTGCGGTCGAAACCTACCACCAGTTATGTCACCTGATTAGCACCGCCCGGGGACCACGTGTAGGGATTCCTTAAAGGGTACTTTCCTACGGATGCGGGTGACTCGGCCCCCAAAACATCTTTTGCCATTTACACTTTCCAGAGCGACCGGGGTAGATGACGGCCCTGTCCGTCAGATATTCCCCACACGACGAAGGTAGGTCGGCATCCGGTGGTATCGGAGTGCCTCCCTGATGCAGCTCCAAGACATGGTGTTGAACGCGTTACCGATGTCGCGGGACACCGCCACGACAACCCCACCCCTGGACACTGCAGCCCCCACTCGTGAGGGCTCTCACGCGCATGATGGCGTCCACCGTCGAGCGCCCCTTGCGGAAATACTGGTGCTCCGCAAGATCCGGCCCCGTCCCCACAAGGTGCCCGACGAGGCTGTTTGCAATTCAAAGAGCTTGCCCACCTCGTCGAGCAGCACAATGGGCCGGAATGCGGATGGAGAGTCCGCAGGGCCCCCCGGTTTCTGTATCAGGACCAGTTTTCCCGTCTTCCAACGAAGTAGAAACTGGCCCCTCTTCAAGCATGCTCTTAGGAGCCCTAGTAGTCGGGGCCCGAGAGCCTCCAGGGCCAGAACCCAGGCTTTGCCGTGCAAGCCATCGGGTCCCGGGGCGGTGTTTTTGGCTTTCAGCCTGCCCACCGTTACTCTCACCTCCGGAACGTCGTCGTCGTTGTCCTCGTGAAGATGTCCACGTTTCGTTAAATTTTGACGATAGGCTCGATATTTTCATTTTGAGTTTCTTCAGTAAATATTCCAAAGCATCCATTAGATTATGCTGCGCACTTAAATGATAAAAAATGTGACTTATTCTTTCAATTTTATCATTTTTTAACCATTCATCGAAAAACTCTAGTTTTGTAATTAAATAGCTATGACTCGTTCTGAAAGAAAGTAAATTACTTTATCTACGGGCCGTTTAGAGAGCTAAAAAATATAGTAACCTACGCCTGGATGTTGTATTTATAACATACTGAAGAATCTAGCTGGATACTTCGGGATAAAAAAACTTGCAGTAGAAGAAAAAATATGTGGGATTATTTCAACATACTTATAAACTTTTACTTACAGGAAAAAATTTACGTGTATACTTTTTTTAATAAAGTCGAAATAGTCAAAGGTGTGCTAAACATGCAACTTATTTGTAAATGCAAATTGCGCTTTCTTTATAATTAACATTAACGCCTCCACAAAATTACTTATTGAAGTAACAAACAAATGATTTCTTAGAATTCCTTACCTGGGAAGGGTTGTTAACAAGTTGTGTTTTCACGAATTCCTGGAAATGTCGTCATGAATTTTGTCCCGCTAGCTTGTACTAGACGAAACACTGTGCGCTGTTGCAAACGCCAACATCCCAAAAATGTATCTTTTATTTTTGGTTCTAACTCTAAGTCATGCCAGTTCCCACTATATTTTCCTTCACCGTTTTGAGTTTTTACATACATACCGTGGTAACTTACTAAGTGCACACTTCCCTTAATTTTTGGATGTGTACCTAAGGTCAAATAAACAATAACTGCTATCTCTAACGAATTACGACCATGACAACCTACACTAACCACGAATTGTCAAACGTAAGGTTTGGCTCAGTAGAGTGAAGAGCCAGGGTTGCAGGTTCGTTCTAAAGAGAACCCCGGAACACAAAAGGCAAAAGACGGAACTTGGATAGGTTTTAGTCAGTCACCCCCACAAGCCTGACAATCCCTTCCGCCACGCCCAGAGGCTGATAATAAACCTTTTTCGTTGACCATCGTCTAGACTTTTTATCTTTTCGATTACTTTGGTTGACCGCTCAAAGCAGTTTTAATGACAACATGATGACAACTGAGAAGTGATTTGACATAATACAGAAAAGCATTGCTGAAAAGTTTTTTTATTCCGAAAATTACCTTATCAAAATATTATTACGTGAATACTAGCAAAAACGAGAAGTACCTAATTAGAACTTTACATTGCAAATAATAAATCACACACCAAAATTATGATGAGTTGTCCCATGAAAAAACAACATTTGAAACAAGATTTTAGCCCTGATTTTCAACTGTATTTCAAGCAACAGTTTAAGAATGATTTTGAACAAGAGTTTAAACAAGACTTCAAGCAGGACTTTAAACAAGACTTTAAACAGGATTTCAAACAAGATTTTGAACAAGATTTCAAAAAGAACTTCTGACAATAATGTTGTAATGTAATATTCTGTTGTTCTGCACCATGTACCTATTTATTGTTTTCTAATATATTATCAAAGATTTCTCCTTACTTAGCTTTTGATTGTTTTGAGTAATTATACTTAAACTATTGCCACTTTATAACCCCTGTATCATCATTAAAAATGTGACAATTTAAAAGTCTCTTGAAAGACTTTCAGAAACAAAGCATTCAGTGCAACTGCCTGCTAAATTTTGTTGACACACACATGAGTTACTGCAACATTTTGTTATAAAAAAATGCATAGGCTCAAAGACGGCTTGCGGCGTGTGATGTGCACTTTCTTAATTATAGCCATGTTATTCACTCCTGAATGCGAATTATGCTCCAGATGTTAGATCATAATTTAATATCAGTAAACATAGCGGAAAATAAAACAATGGCTATGTCTTTTACCAAATACTTTAGTAGGTATCTGGTCGACTGTGTTCTGAGGTAAAAATAAAGAAAATGATTAATCTTAGAATAAAATCGATTTTCCACCCCTGTAGAACATACTGTACATGCACTGTCACTGTTATCGGAATCGTTAAAGCCGTTTTCGAGAACGCGATTACAAATAGGTAGGTATAACACCCTATGGCTATACACATAAGGCTCATTATCAATAACATACCCGGTAAGTACTAACTTTATTTAATTTTACAAAACTACGTTACATATAACTGTCAATATTCTTGAGTTGCTAACCTAAGCCATGTTGCTTCTATCTTGTCATTATTTCTACTAATTAATTAGGTTCGGTTCAATAATTGTTCGGAAATAAGAACAGCAATCTCGCTTCTGCTGACGTCACTAAAAATAATTAACTTTCTTGTCTTTCCGTAAACAAGAAAGTGTAGGTACCTACCGATAAGAATTTATCTAACCATTCGTAAGTGCAGTTTAGATATAGTTGCGCGGGGGTGGGGCCTGAGCGTGAGGCGCGGGGGGCGCTGTTTTCTGTTTGACCGACCGACCGAGTCGGACCGAGTGAGCTTCAGTCGCTCGGGACGTCTAAGCAGAGGGGTCCGCGCGCACTCTATAATTTTATTTTGCTGTCGGCATTTGCTGATAAGAAGAAAATAATTCGTGAAAATGGTGCGTGCGACTTGTTCGGCCCTACATTGTCCCTCCTCTTCACGCACTCACAAGGATTTGAAATTTCACCAGTTTCCTCACGACGCGAAAAGGTAGATAATAAAACCGTTCTTGTGTTGAATTACGTAGATACCTTCTGTTAGTTTGTGTTTTCGTGGTGGCGTTCCACGCTCGGCACTCCTGATTATTAGTTTTTGTGCACAGGATTCTAACAGTAACCATAATCTTTTTCTGATGTTGTTTTTATTTAACTCTACTGGGCCACAAGTTGGATTACCATCCGTCCGGACTTATATTTTGTTAGCTGTGGGTCTATCTTTGTCATTTGTACGGGCTTAGAACGAGATTTTTAGGACATACAAAACCAGCCAAGTGCGTGTCAGATTGGCACAGAAAGGGCACCAAACAATATTATTAAAAAAGATACGCTCATTTAAATGTATAGGTATTATGAACAAAAAAAAACAGCTTTAATGTCTGGTGTTTATGTAAGTAAACTATTTGTAGATTACAATGTAAGGAGAGTCAATAGGTACTTAGCTACCTTACACTCCACCTTTGGTAATTTTCATGGAACTGCTTGAATAAATTGCAAGACAGGCTAATTGCAAACTATCTTTGATATTATTTAGGGATCGTAAAATAATTAAAGACACTTTTTTTTTCAGGCGCAAAATGTGGTTACTCGCTTGCAAAAGATCCGACGTGATTGATAAAGACTGGGATTTTTTTAAACACAAATATCTGTGCAGTAAACATTTCCAGAAATGCATGTACACTAAGAAAGACTACCTCAAAAAATCTGCAGTCCCATCACTTCATTTGTCAGAAAAGCCTTTACAACATGATTCTTGCACACAAACTGTAGAATCTATACAATACGTACGATCCTACTTAGAACAAAATAAAAATGTGGAAGTACAATCACAAAATGTTGCATCAATATTATATGTTACAATGCCGAACTTAAAAAAGACATCTACATCAGCATATACGCAAACTATTGACGTGGATATTCATCAAGCTAACATTAAAGAAGAAACAATTACTGGTAGGAAGATTGAAGAATCAGTAATAAAAACAGAAAAAGATGCTGAAAACGAAAAGAGTGACTCAAATGCATTTGAAGAAGATTTAGGAATTCAAACAGAAAGTTGTGATAATGAGGAAAGCAGTGACTCCGAACTATTCGAAGATGTAAAAATAGATATAGTTGAAAATCCAATATTACGTCATGCGCTGTCATCAAAGTGTGGAGACCCTGAAATAATGAAAGATAACGAAACACTTTGCAACCAGGTTAAACAGGGCTTACAAGAACTTGATAATTATGAAATAGTAACTACTCTGAAGGCAGCTGAAAGCTGTGAGGGTACTAACCCGACAAATACTAAAATGATGCAAAGACAAGATGAATGTGTGCAAACTGACAGAGTAATTGTAATATATCTAAATCCTGATGGAAGTGGAGAGTCTATAAATCCTGCAGACTGCAAGTGCAAGAAAAAGACTTATGATGACATGACTCGTGAACAATTTTTCAGATGCTGTAGTAAGTTTTTGTCCCCGAACTTTTCTAACTTAGTTAGGACACAGATGTATTTAGATGGCGTTGCCAAAGAAGTTACGTGTACACTAGAAGAAGCTGGAAATGGTAGCGATGCAGTCGGAAGTAGTAGCGATGAAGCGGAAATGTTTACGTGTGATGAAGAAGAGGTCATTGGACACCAAGAAATGGTTGCACCTGAAGACGTCGTCGCTGACACAGAAATGTATTTAGATGGCGTTATGAATGATGAAGCCGCCGGTAGTAATGTTGGTGAGGGAGTGACCAAGTCCGTCGAGAGGGCTGTTAAACGTCAAAAATTTGTTACGCCTGATCTTATCATCACTGACATAAAGACTGTTGATAGCAATGATAGAAATGACTTGTCCGAACTGTGACTTATTTTTTGTAAACAAAATGAAATTACATGAATAAAATATTTTTTTTCAATACCCCTAATAATTTGTAAACTTTTCATTACAGCACTAAAAAATAAAGTAACAAAGTAACAGGATTTTTTATCGCGCTTGTGTAAATTTGCGCTCAACAGCTAAACAATTTTTTGTTATACCGTGTTAGGCCCGGCGGCGCCCATTATCGGCATCAGCAAGGAAAAGGATCCTTCGGCATCCTACATGCAAGCGCACACTGTCGGAAATTATGCTTTGGCATGCTGCAACGTTCTTAGGGATGACGAGGCGTCCTTAAGCATGCCGCACCGTCCTGTAGCATGCCGAAGCGTCTCATATCACATTACCTCGATTGTGTTGTGTGTGAGTCAAATGATGCCGGCGGGCGTACCGAAGGATGCCGAAGCATCTCGAAGCATTCTCAAGGCTGCCGATACAGCAGCCTCAAGCATACCAGAGCGGTATTTTTGTTATTACGACCATATATAATGGAAATTTCTACTTTATTGCCATTATGTTAATGTATATTGCTATTTGCCACCTAAAATCCTCAGTCGTGCCGATGCCGATAATGGACGCCGTGCCTTAATGAGAAACACTGTTACTGCAGTTTGAATTAAAAGAACTGAAAACTAAATATCACATTTTATTTAAACCAATAATTCATTAACTTAAGAAAAAAAAGTTTAAGAAAACTTGATGCAATTTTTAGAAGCATTTACTTTTTTTTAAAGGCTCAGTTACATGAAGGTGTGGAAAGCCCGTACGACTTTTTTTCATATTTTCTCTTTAGTAAAGTATGTCTAGCGGTTCATAAAATACACTAGGTACTCTCCAAATTTCAACTGCGCGGTGCCAACAACCTCAGAGTGAAATGGCTGTGATATGCAGAAAGACGGACAAAGCGAATCCATTAGGGTTCCGTTAACTGTACATAAAATGCCAATCTATAATTAGTAATTCAGTCGTTTCTAAGATGGCGTTCGATTCAACACTTTCACACATTAAAATAAACGACAAATAATATGACGACAATAAGGATTAATTTGATTGAACATTTATTTGCGTAAAATGCGGCTTTTTTGTGAGGGGTCCTTGACGTTGAACTTTGATCTGTCAAGTGTTATAAGTAAATATAATACCTACATAAATGTACATGTTTATTTACTGCTCCATGTGTTGGGCAGTAGGTATTTATTTTTAAAGCATTGTGATTCCATGTTATCGAACAAAAAATCAAGTCTCGAAAACAAATTAGCGTAGATAAAAACTATTAATATGGATTTGGATAAAATTTTGCAAAATAAATAGTTTAAAACAAAAGTAAACTGAAATTCATATAGGTCAAAAACATACACCCTCCATTCGGGCTTCGCGCAGTTGAGTAATATTTGTGACAGACTGCTACTTTCTCTATGCTCGCGGCACCGGCGCGCGACTCGTGTGCTTGGAAACAAAATTAGGTCGGTGTCGGTCGGCAAATGATGCGATGACGCAGCTAGCATCCCATGTACAAGAATGTACAGTATTTCCAGGCAATAGCGCGCACTTATGCATGGCACATGACATTATCGGCGGGGCTATCGTCCCTTCTCTCTCTGGTACGTAAGCGTGAATGTATCGCTATGTGCCCGTGATAACAAAAAGAGCGAGATGGTGGGACGCGCTTCTGCGTGTTAGAAAGAGCCGGCGATAGAGGAATATGAAACGTTTACGTTGCTAGAGTAGTGTGACTTGGGACGTGCCTTCAGGGTCACGCATGTTAGTTTTAATTCTTAAAACTACCAAGTTGTTGACTAACAATGTCGAATTTAACTTGTATCGCACATCAATGTACATCCTCTTCAAGAAATAATAAGGATTTAAAGTTTCATCACATTCCTTGTGATGCAGAAAGGTAAGAGACTTATCATCTAGAAGTCAAAAACCTTTAATCAATTTTATTGTAGAAATGTACGCATGACAACCAATCAAGTTAAACAAAACTAGTTTACGCAGATCTCCCATTGTATTGGAAATCTATGCAAAGCAAGGTCATGTTATACTAAAAATGTACCTATAGGTAGCTCGTTTCACCGTGTCTACCAACACACTTAATTTGTATGTGCGTGAAGACTTATATTTTTTGATTTTTTGACGGACCTGTTGGTCTAGTGGTTAGTGGCCCTGACTGCTGAGCCGGAGGTCGTGGGTTCGATTCCCACCCAGGACAAACTTTGTGTGATGAGCATGATTGTTTGTTCTGTGTCTGGGTGTGATTTATCTATAATATTATGTATGTATTTATAAATTATATAAGTATGTTTATCAGTAGTCTGGTTACCACAACACAAGCTCTGCTTAGCTTGGGATCAGATAGCCGTGTGTGAGTTGTCCCAAGATATTTATTTAGTCTTACAGTATTCATTATTATTCAATTCTATACCAACACATAACCAGCAGGTTATTTTGTCTGTTCTCATTTTTCCACTTTCTACAACAATCGCTATTTAAAAAGTTTACATAACAACGCTATCTAGCGGCATTTTTACGTATTTTTTGCACCAAATTACTTTATTTATTTTTTACAGCTTGGAGGACTTACAACTTATAATAAAAAACTAACAATAAAGAGAACCTTTTTCTATGGTTTTCTTTTTTTTTGCAAGCTAGTAACAAAAAAAATGTAAATGACTTTACTGTCGGCTATCATCATTGCAACACCATATACCTACTTCTTATTTGACTTATTAGTTTTCAAGATTTTCACTGAATTTTAACTTTGATCATTGAAAGTTGATCAATAACGTACTCAACGCCCAACATATTATCTACGTTATTGATGACAACTTCTGAGCATGGGGTCATGGGTTCAGTTCCTAAGTCGGGCAAAAAGTGATATTGGGTTTTTCGATAGCTAATTTCTCAGTAGCAACCCGAAGTTTGGCAGATGGGGGTATGTTCCCCTGTGCCTCGGAAAGTACGTGAACTTGTTGGTCTTGTTTAGCCTGAGCTCTCTGGTAGTGTCGGATTGCCGTCCTGTCGGACTATGGAAGTGATGGGAACGGAGGGTACATCTGTACCTGCGCACACACTTTTGCACTATAATATTTCTCGCTCATAATAATATGGCGAATCTCTGCTATGATTGGCCGTCGTGGCCGAAAATCGGTCAGGTCAAAACATTCTTCATTAGAAGTTCTGATTATATGAAATGAATAGTACCTATTAATCTTAAAGCGGGGCATTCACTAACAGACATACCCGTAGACACGCCTGCGGGCATGTCCGGGAGGGCATCTTTACAAGAGGTTTGTCCTTAAGTCTGTATGTGTGTGTCTATCGCAGACGGTCTGGCAGGCCGACGTTGCAAGCCCGTGCGATCTCATTTTGTCTGCGCGGGCACAGACATGTCCGAACGTGAATGCTTACCGCAGGCCGCCTTTTCACAGACACAGGAGTGACAGCAACCAATGCAGACGTCCGTTTATTATTATTTGACGTGGAGGTTTTTTCAGAATGAGGTTTAACGACAACAAATTCTCTGGGAAGAGTTTATAGCTATCTACAAAACATATCCATATTTATGGAAGGTAAAAAGCAAGGAGTTTATGAACTCAGTGTTCATAAACTCCTTGCTTTTGACCAATTACGCAATACTGCCTATCAAAATTTAATTGAGAAATCCACACCGAAACCGATTTAGCATTTGTTAAAAAAAATAGAATTCCTAAGGAACTCATACAGGCGTGAGCTGCGTAAAATACGCCAGTCAACAAGAACTGGTTCATCAGTAGATGAGGTGGTATGAGTTGGTGTTATAATCTGCTCCAGTTCACGTCCGATCAGGAGCAAGCACGAGCCGGTACATCGTTAATAAGCTCACCGCCTAATTCTTTGTCAGACGAATCATTGGTAAATACAAATAAAAGTACATAATATTCAATTATATTCTAATTAGTAAAAAATAAAGTATGTAGGGTAGGTAGGTGGGTGTAGGTGATTCAATAAAACTCAATATTGTACTGGATAGCAGCACCAGTAATTATTGCAATTTTTCGTCTTTTCGTAGCCATCTTTAATGTGCACAACTAATCGCCTAGCCGGTCTAAAATAGACTGATGTGTCCGTGTAGTGTATTGAGGCGCCAGACATGCCCGGACAGACTGTCCGAAGGCGTGCCTACGGGCATGTCTGTAAGTGAATACCCCGCTTAAGAACTGCTAAAATACCTAATATGTTACTAACTCTATCTGACCGTTACTGCGCCTGTCACATATAGTATGTACATTATTAATTATATAATTATGTCTTTATGACATGCTGTGGTTTCCTGTAAGTGAAGGTGTACACCTAAGTGATGCTATTGTCGTCTTCAATTTATTTGTTGGAGTTTAGTTTCATTCTAATTAAATAAGTAAAAATACTTGATTATCGTCATAAACTAAAAGATTATTGTGAAGATACCTATCTTCGCGATAATCTTAACTTCCGATCCCGACTACATAGTCGGAATAATAGTATTAATTCCTCTAAAACAACGGACAAATAATTTATAACTGAACAGTGCAAGTGTGGCAATAGGAATTTTGTTATGAACTAGGGATATTTTTAATTAACCCAATAACATTTCTTTTATTCCAATTATTCCTTTTCAAAATCCAACGAGAGAACGAACGAAGCCAAATTTAGTCGTCAACTAAACGCATCATCGGAGAAGAAAATCATGAAATTGCCAGATTTAAATTCATGGATTGCAAGTTTTAGATTGTCAATTACAAGTGGTACAAATACGCAATTAAAATAAATTTTAGTATAGAGTCTGCGATGTTTTACGTGTACTGTTGGACCATTATTATAGGGGAAAAAAACATCTTCATCATCTTAACCCAAGTTACTCTTTTACAGGCTTGAACAATGGATAACAGCATGTAAGAGAACCGATTTAATAAAAAAAAACCCGAGGTTTTTTAAAAACAAATTCGTATGCAGTTTACACTTTGACAAATCTATGTACAGAAATGAAAATCTGAAACAGTCTGCTACGCCTTCGTTGAGTTTGACAGGAACTTTTCAGGACTCATCAACGCAGACGTGGGAATCTATAAAATTAATCAAGCCTAGAGAATCTACTCTACTCAAAAGTGAATCATCTGATCTTAAAAAAATTGAAGTTGCAACATCTTATACACAGACTGAAGAAATTGATTTCAATGCTAATTGTGACGCAGACGTTAAAGAAGAATATAATAACACTGATACACTACTTGAAGAGCATAATATGCAATCTGCAACTGAACTAAAAGAAGGGGGTCGTAAAATGGCAATTGATGATGTTTTGCAAGTAAACGAGCAGCTTGACGACCAATTAGGAAAAGAACTAAAAAATAAAAACGAACCACGGACATGGGTTCAAAATGTAAATTCTCCAATAACGATAGACAAAGAAGTTCAAACTAATTATGCAGTTGTCTATGATATACCCAAAAATAATATATGTTTTCATCAATGTTTACGATGCGGTAAAAATTCAAATAGGCTAAAGCCTGTTTTAAAACCTGACAACCGTATTACAATTGAAGATTTCGAAGCTGCTTGTGAACTATTCCTAAGTCCAACGTTTTGTGCTACTGTTAAAAATCAGATTAAGTTAGACAGAATCCTGAAAAAGAAAAGAATGATCTCGAATTTCTAATAACCTTGAGAATACAAGATTGTGGAAACTAACTTGTTAATATTATCAGTTGTCCAATGTCAAAACGCCAAATGATAAAAATTATATGTTTAATAAAAAATACCTTATTATTAAATAGTTTCATTTACATATTTTATAAAATAGTTTTATTAGGAGAAGATGGAGGGACGGTATGGATGGTATTCTCGTTATTTGACGAGAATTGGCTCAACGTTAAGAAAAGTGGAAATATTGTGGGGAGGCAGAGACGGTAAGACGGTTAAAGAAAACAAAAAAAAGATAATTTTTTAAATGACCCTTTTAGTGTCGTTAAGTTCTTACGGGCGAACTTTAAGTATGAGAGTTTTCAAAGAAAAAAAAATGAAAACATTCAATAAATTAAATTGTTCTATTATATGTATGAAAGTTATTTCTTGACGCTAAATGTGGTGTGTACCTACAACAAAACAGTACACAGAAGTGGTAAAAGTAAAACGTTTGTATATTATGTTAGAATAATGTAGAAAATAAGTTAATTTATTACTTTGTATATTTATTAGTCACTAGTTTTTGCCCGCGGCTTCGCTCGCGCTAAATTCGGGGTAACACAGTTCACCTTGCGCCTTATTGATTTGTAATAGCAACGCTAAGTTTTTCCTTTTCTTCCCTCTTTCTCCCTCACATACCACTTTTTGTTTAAAATAGCCTATTTCCGTCTCCCGGTTCCCAACTATCTCTGTACTAAAATTCATCTAAATCGGTTGAGCCATTAAAGCGTGAAGAGGTAACAAACAAACAAACTCAATTTCGCTTTTATAATATTAGTAAGGAAGTAAGGATTGTGGTCAATAGTATAATTAAGTAGTTGCGATGATGCCTTTTAAGTTGGTACGACTGTCATCTGATACCAACCAAAGTGGCGCGCTACATTCAAGTTTTGCCAGTTGACGGTGTGGCGCGTTTTATAATCGTAAAGTAAGCAAGGACATATTGTACTTAAGTACTAACGCTGTAACAACAACATTATAAAACCAAATGATTTAAAAGAGTAACCGTGGAATTTCTTGCCGGTTCTTCTCCATGGAAACAACCAACCCGAACCGTGCACTAGAAAGTCAGTGGAATAAAGTATTTAGTTGAATTTAAAATTGAGTTTTACTGTACGAGTCCAAAAATTATACAATTTTATACCAATAACAGATCTAAAATAATAAAAACGTAAAATATAATTTAGTTATAACTAAAATAAATAATTGTCAAGTTAGACACATTACGTTTGGCCTGTTGCTAACCGTGACGTTTGTTATTGCAATGAGCGTATTTAAATGTATTGTACGTATCAACGTATATTTTGCTCCCAAATAAAGCCAGGTGCAGCCCCTATTTATTTTCTTCATAAGCCTGTTGTTTTTTTTTCATTTTCACAATATATTTTTACGTTCACTACAAAACAAAACTTTACTATGATTGAGGTTGATTTTGTTTTAACTAAACCAAAACTTTAATTTTAGGATATTCTACACCTAGCAAATTAATAATTTAAAAAATTAAATGTTGTGTCTTAACAAAATTCAGGCCTATTTTTTAATAACGTTATTAAGAATGTCACCTCCCGCTCTACGCATGCGCGGTGTTAGCACCCCTTCAGTTGAGCCAGTTTATTCCGAAGCGCGCCTGAAACCGGACAGGGGTGTTTCGACTTACGAGACGCGAGATTCTCACGTAACTGCGACTATGAATAAATTCATTTGAAAATAGAAAATACTGTATTATAGTGATGATATTAAAAATAAACGTGTGTTAGTTTTATTTTTAAATAAAAATGATCTTTCTGATAAGTTTTAAAACATAGTTTGTGGTTTTAACGGTGTTACTGGCTGTTGTGTTTTAAATTAAGAATATTGTTTCTGTGTTCTAAGTTTTAAAGTGGTGTAAAAACTCTTGAAGATGAACTGGTAAGTTCGTTAGTTCTATACGTCCTGAATAAATTTTGTTTACTATTATAATTGTAAACAGAACTTTGAATGGTAGAAGGAATTTCTAACATAATTTTGTAAAACTTTTTATTACAGCCACTTTAAGCTTACGGAGTTACGTACTCGTGGCTTTAAATTAATTGAAATACTTTGTGATGTGCTGACGGGAACAGTATTAATGATAATTGTTTATTCATTTGTTTTAAAATTAATTACTAAAGTTACGATTTATGCTAAATATTTTCCGCTGTTTTGAAGATTAAATAGCAGTCTTGTAATTAATTTACATGGAAAGACTGATTTTGAAACAGTTGGGAGTCCAACAAAAGAAATTTTAGATTTTGAGTGAGTATCCCAATTGTTTTTTTTTAATACTGAATAAGCTTTCGTTGACCGCAATTGTATGAAGGTTGATTAATTAAAAAATCTGATAAAAATATTTTATACGAATGGATATAACCTATATTGTAAGATTTGTTTAATAAATCAGACGTGTCGGACAGTAAAAAAAAAAAAAAAATCTCTTCGTATGCAATAAACTAGCTGTTCCCTACGGTTTCACCCGCGCTGCTCAGCACCTGTTGGTCGTAGCGTGATGTTATAATGGACTATCCAACACTAAAAGAATTTTCCAATTCCAACCAGTAGTCCCTGAGATTAGCGCGTTCAAACAAACAGACAAACAAACTCTTCAGCTTTATAATATTATAGTATATTATTTAAAATGTTCGTGTAGATAATAAAGTTCAATAATGCCAGGCATTGAATTCAACGTTAAAATATCTTAATTACAGAAAATATATAATCACGAAATATTTTGCCGCGGGACAAAAAGCTGCAAGAAAAAAGGAACCAAGTGATATTACCGTTAATGGCCGTGAAATGTTAAAAACGGTTTATTTATTACTGTAGTAAAAATAAAATAAAACTTCATGTCGAATTTCAGTTGAAAGTCGTTATGGCTTCAGTATTATGGTTATGAAGTAAAATAACTTTTGTTTTTAACGATTTTACTTTTGATCGGCTGTGAAAAGGAGGGTATTTGGGGGCTCTTTAGCTGTAGGTAAATTTATTTAACCGCTTTAGAAAAAGGATGATATTTATTTTTAATTATTATACCTAAATGTTGCAGTCAAAACTCTTAACTAGTCAAAAGTACTATTGACTAGCAAAATCAGTCAAAAGCACTTTTGACTGAACAGGTTGGTCAAAAGTGGTTTTGACTAAAAATGATTGGTTTTTAGTACTTTTGACAGCAAATTTGCGGTTAAAAGTACCATTGACTGACGCTCTTCGTCAAAAGTAGTTCTAACTGCAATAAAACATCAGTCAAAAGCACTATTCACTAACACTAGGTTAGGTTAGGTTAAAACTGTGAACGCCTACGGACCAGAACGACCTGCATTTATAGAAAAAAGAGATTGTTTTTAGTTGGTTACCCGAATTGAACTATTTAGATAAAGAGGCATTACAATGTTTTTAAGAGTTTGGACTGATACAACCAGTCAAAATCACTTTTGACGGAATCATTTAGTCAAAAGTACTTTTTACCATCTCCATTGGGCAAAAGTACTTTTAACTGTTATTTTAGTCAAAAGTACTATTGACTAAAGCATGCAGTCAAAAGTACTATTGACTAAAGCATACAGTCAAAAATACTTTTGACTGATTTTGCTAGTCAATAGTACTTTTGACTGGTTAAGAGTTTTGACTGCAACATATATATACATATTATAAATATTAGAGTTTTATTGATAAAACGAATGAAGATGATCTAAAACGTTATTAATGTTACAAAAAAACAGCTTAGTTTTTGTCTTGATTACAGCTTTTAGAAGCCGACCCCAACATAGTTGGCTAAACGCTAGGCAGATGATGGTCATTGCAATAAATTTCTTTGTATGTTGTTGTTTGTCATTTCTTTGTCACTGGACCACACCAGAGAACCTAGTTAAGGAGTTTGTTTAGAATAAAGGTTTATGTTATAAAATTTACTTTATATATACGTACCATTCAATCCATTCATCAGCACTAAAAAGTAATTTTACACGCCAAGAAAAGCAAATGACCCTGGAACATTTTTTTTACAGTGTTACTTTTTTTGCTAAACATAATGCTTGGATGAAGGCTTCCAGAGAGGACCGCTTGCGCCCTGTATGTAACAAGCCTATTTATCTCATGAGAGCTATAAACATCGATAAAATGCTGTCAGCCGGCTGCTTCTCTTTGAACTAATTACGGCGTTCCACCATCACTTACTCACTTGTCAAGCGAGGTAATCAAAGCTATAAATCCCTTTAACCGTTCTTTGTAACTGTTAATTATCAGACTCACGATCAGTAGCGATCGTTTAACGGTGGAAATATTTGAGTTATCTTTACTTAAATACGTCTATACTAAAACTAGCTGTGCCCAACGGTTTTAAACGCCGCTATTCTAATTAGTGTCGTAGTGTGATTTAATATAGTTTATTAATTTCGTAAAATGTTACACAAATTATTTGATTAGTGAGTATTGTTCAAACTATACGTCTTGTAATTGTGATTAGGTTATCAAAATAGATGAGTACAATTAAAAGTTTTTTGTTTTGGTTGTCTATGCCTTATCATTATCAGTCATGATTAGATCTAACGTTTGCAGACGCATAAAAGATTTCAAGTAAGGTTTTCACACTTAACAGCCTAATTACATTTATGTCCAAAAACTTGGTCCCGAAAAAAAGTACCGGCATAAAATGTGATTAATAAAATATAAAGTTCCTACATTGTGCCCGCTGCCAATTTGTCCAGTGACCGTGAACGAAGTTAAGCTCATCCCTTTTGTAAAGTCTAATCGAGAGGATCGAATAGATTCGACATAATCGATCATGTGACCATACTGGCGACTCGACAATATCGATACACGTTAGCTTTTCATAGATTAACACTATTTGAACTGGTTTTTTTTGTAACGCCTGTGTTGGTCTGTCAATGTTAGATGGGTCCATCAATTACGTATCAAGTTATCTCTGTGTCTCGGATAACCCCGTTGTTTCCAGCTGTCATTTATAAGATTTTAGACAGACGGTAAAAGCTTAAAAGTCTGATAACCGGTCTTTCCAAATGTATTACCCCGTAACTGGGTTAAGCAGGGAAGTCAGACGATCAAAGGCAAGAATGGTTTCTGGATCCAACATTGCTAGGAAAAGTCAAGGCAGATGATTGATATCATCGATATAATATATACAGCACAAACCTTATTTTTTTCTTTGAGCTGAATTGAATTTTATTTGAGCGGTTTTGTATGAAAATGTCAGGAATTTTTCGGTTAAAATGTTTAATATGATTGCGATTTAGTTTCGTTTTTGAAATATAAAGTTGTTTTGGTTTTATAAAGCAATAGGTACCTAATTAACAAATTACGATACTTAAATATTTTAGAAAATACCTTTCCACCTTCACCCTATGGTAGACTGGTGCAAAATGATAATCATCAACTGACTTCTATCGCTCTGGGTGAAGCGGAAGGGAGTGTTAGACTTGTACTGACTAAAACCCATCCATGCTCCTTTGTTTGGTCTTAGTGTACCAGGCATTGCCCTTTGTGTACCGGCCTAAGGCATTAAGTCTGCCTTAAAATTGACTTTTTAATGTGCATAGTTTTAATAAATAAATAACAATGTTATGTATAATTATTTTTGTACATTTATTTTAAATATAATTATATTTAGTTTTAAATTATTATACGTAGTCTTATTGTAGTATCCTATTCTTTTGTGTCAATATTTGTCCATGGAACATGTGTAATATAAATAAACGACATGATATTTTTTTAAATATACAGGGTGTTTGGAAGATCGATGCAAAGCCGTGAAGCAGACCTAGTATAGACTATTTAGAACCATTTGAACCTAACTTGTCTTCGGCGAAGTGTGACTATTTTTTTTAAATCAAATTTTAATGATTTTTGATGATAATCCTAAAATTTTGCAGTTATTTGCAAATAATTAGTCAGTTTGAAAGATAAATCATTTATTTTTTTAATTTATTTTATTAAAGTAATGTCTGAACAATCAAACGAAACATGATTAAGGCATCTGTGTCATGAGATTTTTTTTTTTTAGACAGTTGAAGTTAATACTTCTGTTTTTAGATTAAGAAAACAGATTTTTGACAGTTTAAAAAAAAATCACGGATCGTGCTTTTTCTGTTCAAACATTTTTAAAGACATGCCTAGTTATTAGACTTTCTTTTGAGGTATCAATTACGCAGATAGCTTACAAATTATTGAAATTAGGATCTACAAACTAAAGTGAGGGAGAAAATTAAACATTTTAAATAGGGTGATAAAACGAGACTAGTGCTTTAAAATAATAACATTTATTATTATACTTATTAAAAAATAGATTTTATGTTAAAAAAAAATAAGAAGATAACTTTAATTTTGGACATTCGAAATAAAATTTAGGGGAGACTCTCTAACACTGCCGACGCGTGACGCGAGCGATAAGATGGCGATAACTTTGACAATTTCAGGTAGCGCCCGCGCACCCCTAGTTACGTGAACACATTTCACAGCAAAAACGACTTTATTGGTAAGACAATAGGGTCGTGTTTCTTTAGATAGGGTCAGTAACTACCTGTTTTTTTGAAGGGACGCCAGTTTACTCAGTCGAGTAACAACTGCGCTTGTGACTAGACGTTATCTCCTTTTTCGTGACAATTCATCGTGTTCAGTTGTAGCCCTTTGCGCTCCTGCACGTGACTCTTGAACTTTTATTTTAAGTTGAACTTTTAGTGCGTTACCAGCCGTTTTTGTGAGAACTGACTATGGCTACTTTCTCGAACGAGGAATATGCTGACATCGTTTTTATGTATGGCAGAGCAGACGGCAATGGATCTTTAGCACGACGGATGTACCAAGAACGCTATCCTAATCGGAGAGTACCGAACGTAAGAGTGTTTTACAACACATTTCGTCGGCTTGCTGCAGATGGGATACACCGTGTGGAACCTGGAGTCAATCCAGGTAGACATGGTACTGACATCGAACAAGATATCTTAGCGGCATTTCAAGCTGATCCACATACCAGCACTAGAAAAGTAGCTCGAAATTTAAACATCTCCCATTGGAAAGTGTGGAATACAATGCACCAAAATAACAGGTATGCGTATCATGGCACGGGCGTTCAAGGTCTTGAAAAGCGAGATCCTCAGAGAAGGATACAGTTTTGTCGTTTTCTTCTTAACTCTGACATTGAAAATGCATGGTTTCTGAAGTCAATCTTGTGGACAGACGAAAGTAAATTTTCTAGGGAAGGCATAACTAATTTCCACAATCTTCATCAATGGGCTGAAAAACACAACAATCCACATTGGAAAAAGCAGAAGTCATTTCAAAGGAAATTCTCGGTCAACGTGTGGGCCGGGAGTGATCGGCAGAACACTGGTTGGGCCCCATTTCTTACCGGATAATTTGAATGGCAATAGTTATTTGGAATTCTTACAAAATGATTTTCCAGAGCTTGTAGAGGAATCCGGGGCCCTAATATTCACAGGAGACCGAGAAATTATTTTCCAACAAGATGGTTGTCCAGCGCATTGGACATTGAATGTACGCGAGCACTTAAACAATTGCTTCCCTGACAGCTGGATCGGCAGAGACGGACCAATCCCTTGGCCCGCCCGGTCACCCGATCTAACGCCGCTTGACTTTTTCGTGTGGGGTCGGGCCAAGGAACTAGTTTATACAAACGTAGAGATAAATACTAAAGAAGAACTGATTGCGAGAATAAATTCAGCATTTGAAACAATGAAACTAGAGATGAAGTTGAAAATTACAACAACGGAAGTGAGAAGACGGGCCCGTGCTTGTGTTAGGAACCGCGGCGGACATTTTGAACATGAAAAATAAATGATTTGTATTAAAATTTTGTTTTAATTATTTCACCGATACATTTTAATTTTCTCCCTCACTTTAGTTTGTAGATCTTAATTTCAATAATTTGTAAGCTATCTGCGTAATTGATACCTCAAAAGAAAGTCTAATAACTAGGCATGTCTTTAAAAATGTTTGAACAGAAAAAGCACGATCCGTGATTTTTTTTTAAACTGTCAAAAATCTGTTTTCTTAATCTAAAAACAGAAGTATTAACTTCAACTGTCTAAAAAAAAAAATTCTCATGACACAGATGCCTTAATCATGTTTCGTTTGATTGTTCAGACATTACTTTAATAAAATAAATTAAAAAAATAAATGATTTATCTTTCAAACTGACTAATTATTTGCAAATAACTGCAAAATTTTAGGATTATCATCAAAAATCATTAAAATTTGATTTAAAAAAAATAGTCACACTTCGCCGAAGACAAGTTAGGTTCAAATGGTTCTAAATAGTCTATACTAGGTCTGCTTCACGGCTTTGCATCGATCTTCCAAACACCCTGTATATAGGTATAAATATATGAGAACATTTAATTTAGCAAATATTTTATGCACATTTTTGCATTTATTTTCTTGCTTCCGTGATGTTTCAATTGTTAAGGGTTGGGTAGGGGACGGGACTACATGTACCTACCTACATAAAATATACACAAGCTTAAAAACCCTGGACCCACATTTTGCATAGAAAAACAAAAGAATGTATTTGTGGCCTTCAGCTTAATTTATGAGAAGAACATAAATTGAAAATTACCCTTCTACTTAAATACTTTTTAAAAAGACTTAATTTTTATAATGTATTTAAAACTAAGCTAAATTGTTATTTGTTGAAGTATTTTTTTCACTTTTTGGCGAATCGATTCGCTTGTTCTAACATAAAAAAGTTGTCTAATAAATCGCCTTGTTTGTTAAGCCCGCTTAGAACTTAGAATAATATCTTTATATCACGCATAGTAATCCCCGAAGGAGGGAAAGGCAGTGGTGTAACTTATATATTATTTAGAATGAGGAAAGACATTGAAAGGTGCTTATAATTTATATTTAAAATACCTAGCTAGCACAGCCGGTTTTGAAAGTAAGAATACGATTTTTATCAACCACTTGGTTGCTTAAACAGTAAGGTGTACAATTTTTTTCGGGTTGCTGTGGAAATGCTCTATAGCTAGTCATAATTTAGTTGCACTTGTACCTATTATACATATATACATGTTTTTAGGGTTCCGTACCTCAAAAGGAAAAAAACGTAACCCTTTTAAGACCCTTAGAACTGTTAAAAATCAGCCCCCAAGTGTTACGGTTTCTTAATAATTGGCTAATTCGTCATACATTTCGCATTTTTGCGATATCCTACTAATATTATAAATGAAAAAGTTTGTGAGGATGGATGGATGTTTGTTACTCTTTTACGCCAAAACGGATTTTTGTTGTTTTGCACAGAGGTAAATCATAGTCTGAAATAACAAATAGGGAACTTTATTTTCGATGATCTCGCGGGGGAATCCCTGGGCGCCAGTTAGTGAATTTATAAATAGCAAAATAGATGGTAAACACGTAGGCATATGTGGGGAGCACGACGTGCCTACGTGTACTGTTCCCCTTTGGTCAAGTGACACACCTAACACTGCAAGTTCTAAGCGTCTTGGAACACCGCTTACAAATTGAGTCTGTCAGTCTCCCCGAGTCATACCAATAACTAACATAAGAACCAAAAGTGATTAACGTTGTGGCACGGCTCTATTATTTAGAACTCTGGTTTAAATAGAACTGACGTCGGTGGTGAAGTCACTTTGAACTTGAGCTGGGCTAGTAAGAAGTTTCAATGGAATGAATGGTCAGTTTATACTGGTTTTGACATCTGTGACGCTTACTGCATCTTAAAAAGTATATTGTAAATACAACTCCATTTTCTGGTCAGCCTTTTCGATTTGGAATATAATTGAACTCTCTACTAATTTGTTGTAAGAGATATTTAAGCCACATTTTAAAAGGTAATTTTGGACGCTATAGATTTGTATACGGTAAAATTGTTCGTTTTATGATTGTTTGGTAAAAGGGGCCTTCTAGGAACCACCCTCTTCTATTTTTTTTAAATACGTTGTCCCACAGTAGGAATTTTCCCTGTATCGTAAATAATAGTTACCTTACTATCAAGACCTACATCAGTGTCTGTGTATCTGGCTTATTTTACACTCCGTTATTAGTTAACAATTTAATAGCTAGGTTGTCACATATTGGCATGTCGTTGTTAATGTTCTGTTCAAGGAATATTTTATTAATAATTACAGTAAACTAGCTCTGCCCGCGGCTTTGCTCGCGTTAAATTTGGGGTATAACAGTTCCTCTTTCCTGATTTGCATATACCTGCAGTTTTTGCCCTTACGCCTTATTTATTGTGATAGCAAAGCTAAGTTTTCCCTTTTCTTCCCTCTTTCGCCCTGCCGAAAAAAAATCCCGTCTCCAGGGTTCCAACTATCTCTGTACCAAAATTCATCAAAATCGGTTTTGCGAGATAGGCGTGAAGATGTAACAAACAAACAAACTCACATTCGCTTTTATAATATCAGTAAGAATTGTAATTTGTACAATACACAACACATCATCATTATCCCAGTCTTATCCCAACTATATTGGGATTGGCTTCCAGTCTTACCGGGATTGATCTGAATACCAGTATTTTCCAGTTACAGTTGAAAACCAGCATCGGTCACTAGTTGTCCGGCAGTTTGCTGAACTGAACCTATTTGGCGCAGCCTTGAGACAAACAAAAATTATCTCTTTTTAGGGTTCCGTAGTCAACTAGGAACCCTTATAGTTTCGCCATGTCTGTCTGTCCGTCCGTCCGTCCGTCCGTCCGTCCGTCCGTCCGTCCGTCCGTCCTCGCTTAATCTCTGTGACCGTTAGCACTAGAAAGCTGAAATTTGGTACCAATACGTATATCAATCACGCCGACAAAGTGGTAAAATAAAAATTTGAAAAACATGTTTTATTAGGGTAGCCACCCTATATGTAAAGTGGGAAGTGATTTTTTTTTAAATTTCAACCCTAACGTGTGGTATTTTGTTGGAAAGGTATTTAAAAATGAATAGGGGTTTACTAAGATCATTTTTTGATAATGTCATTAATTTCGGAAATAATCGCTCTTAAAGTAAAAAACAATGTGTGTCCCCCCCTCTAACTTTTGAACCATAAGTTTAGAAAATATGAAAAAAATCTGAAAAGTAGAACTTTATAAGGACTTTCTATGAAAATTATTTTGAACTTGATTGACACAACAGTTTTTGTACAAAAAAGACAAAAAGTTGTACAAAATAATTTCTGGACTAAGTTTGTAGTATAATCGTATATGCAAGCATTTTTTGTAACTTTGTTTACATATTTTATTATCCTGAACGTATCTTTTTTCAAACAAAAAAAGAATTATTGAAATCGGTTCTCGCAATCCGAAATTACCACCGAAATTGCACGTCTTTGTATTAATTAGTAACCCAATTCCCCGAGTGATGGTGCTGTAGGTACTTATTACATTGGATCGGGTATTACCGAATTGTTCGGTTGGCCTCATAACTGGGAACACTTATTGTGACGGACGGGAAAGTACGGAACCCTACACTGAGCGTGGCCCGACACGCTCTTGGCCGGTTTTTTGTGTTTAGATTTGTTTTTTTTTAATGTTGTATTTTTTTTCTTTGTTTTAGGTTGTGTGCACTTGTAGCACGTGCCAAATATACTTTTTTCTCTTTTTCTTTCTTTACATGGATAGCCTATTCTGTCTGACCTATACAATGCAGTAGTCATGCAGTGTCCTAGGTTTAATATAATGCCCCTTGGTAAGGCTGGTTGGTAGATCTTTGACAATCGTTGCATGGCCACATCTGTAACGATTGTCAAAGATCTATAAAACATCCTCTAGCTTCTCCCCGAGGAAACTCGGTAAAACTCCATCCAAGCACCAACCTAGGCAAGTATGGCTTAACCTTAAGATTTAACCGAGCGGCTGCAATTATTTAGTCATGAGCTCTGGTTATATACCAGAGATACATAGCAACTCCAACTAAGATAAAGAATCGTTGTAGACGTGAATCCTACTGGTGGCAACGAGATATTCCATGAAAAATGTGGGGATTATAAGAAGGCGGAAAAATATTCTTTACCATGAGGTTCTTCGATCTTCCGCAATCAATAAAATAAAATTCGCTTAGCATTTTTGTTCTCCATTTCTCTAAGAAATTGTAAGCAACTTGTTACGTTAAAGGAATGATTTTACGTTTAAGCACACTGAAATTCGAAAGCAATTTAGCTTTCTTTGTTGTATTTTCGTGTTTTTATCTGCAGCACAATGCAATTTAGTTTCTGTAAATGCTTTTATTTTTTTTTTTGGTAAATAGTCTGCATCTTAAGGGGCTCCTTTCGCAAAGATTTTTAAAATATACGTTTTTCAAATGGTCTTCAACCTTAAAAAGACAACAATGAATCGCCAATAACTATGCAATACATGACTCATGCTCTTAAATTTTGCAGCTTTTTAATATTGTATATTGAAATAAATACAGACAATATTAAATCGGGCAATATTAGGCAGTGCTTAGGCGGAACATTCAATCAGGGAGATCGATCAGGTGAATAAAGCACTTTACGCTTTCGTTCCAATTGGGTAAGCAGAAGTTACAGAACGCCTCATGCTGTGATCATTTCATATCTACCTTTTGCCAAAAGTGAAATAACAACCTATAACTGTCCAACTGCTAAGCAAAGGCCTCTTCTCATACAAAAAGGCACGAGCATTAATCACCACGCTTGTTCAAGATGGATTGGTGATTTAAGACTTGTATTAAATTATTAGTCAAGTTTCCTTACTATGCTTTCCTTCACCGATGTCTTTCATGTCTTTTTTTCTATGTTCCAGAGCAGGAATGTTAATTGATTATTTCCCATCAATTTACTTCCCCGCTCTGGGCGGAGCGAGAGGGAGGGTCAGACTTTTACTGACTAAAACCACCCATGTTCTTTCTTTTGCCCTTTATGTTCCGGCGCCGCGGTATCTCGTTCAAACAACCCGCAACCCCGGTGCGCTGCGCATGCGCTGGCCCTGGCACGCCCCTTTGAATTTCTGTGATGTCTTAGATATTTTTTTATAAAGTACAAATGAATGTAAAAAGTCACTTTGGTACTTGCCCAGATTTGAACCACAACCAGAGATTTAAAATATATATATTAAAATATTATACATTACATTTAGAGCCTCTTCAGATAATTAAGCCATTTCATGCAGAATCGATACAGATTTATTATACTTATATTAAAATCGTAATGATACACACACCACAAACTGCATTCCACTGGTATTAATTGGTTAATTAATGGTTGTTTCGAAGTATTTATATGTTTGTTTATTACATTCGGATAATATTCTCTGATTATTTTCACAAATGTATGTGTATTATGAAGTACGACTCTTTTTAATCCTTCAGGCAATACCTGTAAGCGTGTAATATTTAAAGCCTATTGAAAATTGAAAAGCTTGATAATTCGGCAAGTAATGAGTTTGCGAATAGCTTTAAATGTTTTGTAGTCTGTGGTATCTGTTTATTAAATTTAAAATGATCTCCATTCTAGATTCATTTATTTATATCTCATATTGAATTGATCCTAGATAACAGGGGCACGTAACTGCGACATTTTAATTACAAAACGTTTATCCGTAGCTTTCAAGAACCCTTTTCAATTGAATGCCTTTTAATATTTTACTTTTCACGAGTGAATCTTTTGTTTCATGGGCTTTATTTCTTGCAAGGATCCTTGAACCTTTGCATAATCGGAGCAGCCGATATGGAGATTAACCGGTAAAGAAAGACAAACATTCAACAACCAGATATATTCAGACAATTATTATACCATACAATAACATAAGCCACTTCAATTGCATTTTTTGTGTGAATATAGATCACATGTAAGTATCTCGCAAAAACCCCAACCCATTTATTACCCAACCAATTTAATATTCTGTGTAAAAAAAATATGTGTCCTATGTCCGTCTCCTGGGTTCCATTTATCTCTCTACCAAAATTCATCATAATCTGTTTAGCCATGTAGGTGTGAAGACGTAACAAACAAACAAATAAACTCATTTCCGCTTTTATAAAATTTGTAAGGATTTTTAAACGCTTATTAATAATTTAAAACTAAATAGAGCATTTAGCAAATGCTAGTTAACACCTTTTTCCAATTTGACCCTTCAATTATGACATCAAGCAGTGTTTCTAGAATATCTGTTGTAGTGCAGAATTCTCGGATCAATATTCAGGTTAAACCGCATTTCCATAGGTTAGTGTAAGGATGGGTGACCACCCATAACATACAGAGTTTCCTCTGTGTCTTGGAAAACACATTGAGCCTCATACAAATTAGTTTAATTTCGGACCGTAAATTCATTCGCTGACGACGAGTTTATAGGTTAATCGTATGTGTTGTTGGTCTATGGATGAGTGACCACCCGTTACATACTGAGTTTCCTCCGTGCCTCGGAAAGCACGTTAAGCCGTTGGTCCCGGCTGTCATTTGTAGATCTTTGACAGTCGTTACAGGTAGTCAGTGTTCCGAAAGTCTGACAACCAGTCTTACCAAGGGGTATCGCATTACCCAGTACTAACTGGGTTCTGGAGGTCAGATAGACAGTCGCTCCATCTAAAATACTGATATTCAGCTGCATCCGGTTAGAGTGGAAGCCGACCCCAACATAGTTGGGAAAACGCTAGGCAGACAGTGTGTGTTGTTGTGATGATAAGGGTAATCAATCGATATTGAAATTGCGTACTCTTTTTTACTTAGGTTTACCTAATCGCACAAGGAAACATTGATCCATTTATTTTTTCCTGTGTCGTGAGTGCATTTACAAGTTTTAAACTCACAAACACATTTTTTTTTTGTCAAATCACATATTTATATAACAATTGCTCAGAATAGTTTCAGTACTGATAGCAACATCTGTGTGACTTGTCTCATAGTTATTTTTTATGCAATATTTTAAATTTTTCTTGTATAGATTCTTTTTTACCAATTCATTGTGAATGAGTGGACATGGTTAGCCTTATAGATTCTTAGAAGCTTGTTAGCTTTTGTTATTTTATTTTACTTTATGTATGTAAAGTAAGCAATGACTTATTGTCGGGCCTACGCTGTTCTCTCATGCTTAAGTACTAATGCTGTAACAACAACATTGTAAAACCAAATGATTCTAAAAGAGTAACCATGGAGTTTCTTGCCGGTTCGTCTCCATAGGAAACGACCAACGACGTTTCTTGACGTTATAATAGTGCCCATGTAGGCCTTTGTGAAATAAAAACATTTTGATTTTGGTTACGACAATTATCCAGACCCGAAAAAACTATCTCTAAGCCATACAAATGTTTGTTCCGTGCGGGGATCGAACCCGCAACATGCAGCGCAGCAGTCAATCGCTTAGCCACTGTGCCAAACATGCCGTCAAAAATTGTTGTTGCTATTTGTATGACACAAACTTTAGCATATTTCCATATTAAAACCTTCTCGCTTTAAGAGTTTTTTCATGATAATTTTTACCATAATGTTGTGCTTATAGGACTTTGGTCAAAGAGTATGAATAGGCTTGACATTTTTCAACTCACTGATTTGTTTCTTTTCAAGTTTTGACATTGAACTCTGTCATGTGTCACATTGGCAGAGCTTTTTTTTTATTAAAAAAACGTTGCCCCACACTAGGAATTTCTCCTGTATCGTGGATGCGTTTACAAATATTTAAATTCACGCGAACCTGCGATACGCAGCGCAGCAGTCGTGCCGTCAAAATTCCGCCGCTTCGATTCTTAACAAAAGATTTTTCTTAATATTTTTATTTATTTCTTCCCTGCTCTAGGCGGAGCGGAAAAGAGTGTCAGACTTTTACTGACTAAACCCTGTCCATGCCCCTCTGCAATTTGGGGGCGCGTTATCACTTTTGAACAACCCCGGCAGGCCCATTTTTTTGTTTAGTTTATTTGTTCTTTGTTATTTTTGACGACGCCTTATATTGGAAATCACGCGTATACTTAGTTTTTTTCTCTCATAAAAAGATCAGTCTCTAAATAGTTAAAATAGGTTCATGACATGCCCAGTGGTCTGTCAAACGATTTCCGTGGACAAAATTAATGGGGGAAATTCTGAACGCGTTGCTTTGGTGTCGGCCACGCAAAAACTTTCCCTCGTTTACTTTGTTTTTGCTCTGTGTCTCACACAGACGATTATCGTGGGGGCTAATGTACATTTCGTTCTCGCCTCTAAGCAAGGTACTGCGTAAAATAAATTGTAATGCTTTTATTTTCTCATCAAGCGTTTGATCTAGCTTTAGCAAGGGATAAAAATTCTGCCCGGTTTTTCGGTTATTTTTAATATTTATGTCATTTTGTGTGTGCTTAATTACTTACTCCTAAATGATTATGAATGGATTAGCTTTGATTTCATATTTTTCTCTAATATACCTAACGATTTTGTACATCTTACTACTTTGTATTTTTGAAGATGTTTGTTACTATTTTACGCAAAAACTACTTTTTATATTTTAATGAAACTTTGATATACATAGCTTATAATAATATATCAAATATGTTATATTTTACAAAGATCTTGTCAAGCTTGTAATACAAAGATACAAAAATCTGTTTCTTAATGATATAGAATCTGTTTTAATGTGTCTGTGTGTGTTTAACAATGTTATATTAGTTTTCTATGGATCTCTGCCACCCGAAATAAAGTTTATTCATTCATTCAAAAAGCTGTTGAAAGTCAACGACAATGGACCGCATTTCACAAAAAAAAAATCAACGAAGTCATAAAAATAAGTTACACCCCAAGTGCATAATAAGTAATAACATTACAAATAACTTTTCTTACATAATTTCGTTTATTTCCCCCTCTTCAATGTGCCAACGACCATCTTCGCGATTACTTCCTTCCCATTGATGTTATGACAAAGAAAAATCTTTCCCGCCGCACAGTGGTTCTAACGCGGAATCACTTGTGGACAAAATGGCTTGGCATCTTAACAATCTCAACAATTGTTACGTAACCCCAGAGGGTACGTTTCCTAAATTTTCATGGAAAAGATAAGTAGGGTGTTGTAAATGGAAAGTGGTAACGTCTCTTACTACAATCTGGGGACAAATAAATACAATTGGTAAATGGGATTTTTTGTTCTATGATGTTCGGAATTTTAGTAACAGTTGGCGTCGACAGATGGCGTTATAGGTTTCAAATATGCGAGTGTACTGCATCAGTATAACATAGAAAAATATTGCGTCATTTTGCTTAAAGATAGCTGGGGCCTAAGTCTGCTATTACAATGGTGTCAGAATCGTCGATCACTGATCGCAATGGTTTATTTTGAAAAGTTTAGTATGTGATTACCAAAATTATCAAAATCAACCATTATGCGATCAATGATCGACCATTCTGACACTGTTGTATTAGCAGACTAAGGCCCCTGTTGTGCCGTTGAATTGTATCAGTATAAGTTTATTTTTCTCTTAATAGTAATTCCCTTTCTACAAATGATTTCGTCTGGTACCTATTGAGATGAAAATCTGAATCGAGTCGAACATATCTACTGATATCTAAATATATAAGTAAGATTATTGGTCTGTTTTGTTAGATAATCCACGCATATTTTCCACCATAATTGGAATATCTAGAACTCTCAGTTCGTCTTTTATATTGTCAATTGGGTTTGGATAGGTTACCGAGACAAAATCTGTAGCATTACGGTTTTGGTCGAAGTAATACATGATCCGATAAAACTATATTCAGGTACTTATTTAATTTGTACAATCAATTTAAAGATCATTCTAAAACATATTAGTTTAATGTGAGCTCATTAAAACAAGTTATATGTTTTGGTATGTTCCCATCGGTCATTTGGTTTGTTAATTAAAATCGTCTCATTATTATGAGTATTATTAATCCAGGTTTTATGTAAATGAGTCTGGTAAATGTTGATTCAATATTAGGTGTGTGTGTGTGTGTGTGTGTGCGTTATTGCGTTAAAATTTTCTGGTAATGATTTTATTTTTCACATGTGATTTGCATTAATTAGTTGAGTCTGTATCCACATTGTTTTTGAAACACATATCATTATCTTTATGGAACAAACAAGTAGGTGTCTTAAAGCAGATTATGGCAGCAGCGGCAGTTATACAATTTGATGTAGCATGACTCCTCAGACCCACTTCTACGGTGGCTGGGAGTCGTCTCGCGGCGCCCCCGGACGGCTGGAGCGTCTCCCGGAGCTGTTATGTTGGTTTGAAGTCCATTTGCGCTAGTCTTAGAAAAATGTTAGGGTTGCGCCACATATAGAAGTACGAATTATTTTCATGATCCCATCCTTTTCTGTCACTCAGAACCATCATTTGCTTAAGCAAAAAACAGGCAGTGCCCTCGGAAGTAGGCGTACTAACGGATGAAGTCCAACCCAAAGCCGTAACATAGTTTAGTGGAGTGGAAGACTGGGCACGGCTTATTTTAAAATACAAACGTTAACAGTTTATGAACTAAATAAACGTATCTTTATCATATGTAGCTACGGTAAAAACTTCATTAGCATTACTTAAATCAAAGTTCAATAAGAAAAACCTTTCAAAATCAAAAATCGTTTATTCGAAAGTTAAAAAAACAGTTTGTTCGTTTCCTTAAGTATTTTTTTAATACCTATGCCAAATCTCGTTTTCCACTAAATTAACTATTAATTTTGTAATTACTGGTTTTAGATTAATTAATTAGGCATTAAAATTATCTTTCTCGGGCAAATTGTTCAATATCCAAGCAAATGTTTTGCAAATGACACATTAATTAATATCATAAAACTTAGTTGTATAAATTGTAATTAGTAACTGCCGCAATATTTCAAAATTCAATCTGGATAGTTCAAAACATTTATTAGATTAGAATTTAGTTTTAAAAAAAGTTTAGTACATTACTGCCGCGGTCTATAATGACTACTTTGCTGGTCGCGCTGATGATGGCCGACAGCGCAGCGTAGCGTAGCTCCAGGCCGACACAGCGCGGTCAGCGTGCAGCACTTGATGGACGAGCTGAGATAAAGGCCGAGACCGTAGGTCGAGGCCTTTACAGCGAGGACAGCAAGGGCTGCAATGATGGCCAAGCTGAAAGGCCTAGAGCGTAGCTAGGCTAGCTCGAGGCAATCATAGCGTGACTAGCGAAGCAGTCATTGTGGGCCAAGGTTTGTATAGTGCTTTACTCAAAAATGCAAGTACCTAATCTAAATAAAACCAGCAAGTAATTTAAATAAAAAATATATTTATATCCGTCTGACTGTCGTTTTCGTTACTCGTTAAATTGTGGTAATTTTTAATGTTCCAATTGTGCTTTATCAGAACCATGCACTTTAACATTGAATAGATATTCCAGAGAGACGAAGGCTTCATTTTGTTGGAAAGATCATTGAAATACGCAAGAAAAACATTTTCGGATAAAGATTTAGATTTCCTACTGATTTTCCACTGCACAAATTTTTCATATGCAAGCTTATATTTTTCCTTTGAGTTTCGCGGTATCAAATTTTCAACCACTAATTTAGCTTCATCTTTAATGTCTGGCGGTGTTAAACACATTGAATCGGAAGAATTTTCGCTTTGAGAGCTCATTTTTAGCAAAAAAATTAGTAAATAAATCAAAATTTTCGCTGAACCGCGCTTTTGTTACTTCTTTGTTTTTTTTTTATCAATGGTAGTTGGGATTATACAGCCTAATATCGAATAAAATCTTTTAATTTTTTACCTTTAGACGTACAAACAGCTGTGTTTTAAATAAAATCTTTTTGGAATTGATTTTTTAAAACGTTGAAACGTCAAAATAGCGGCCGGCAAAACATTGCCGGCCTGTTAGAGCGGCCAGCAAAACTTTGCCGGCCGCTCCTTGAAACAGAACGGCAAAGTCGACTTTGCTCAAACAAGGTTGTCAAAATAATGACAACATTACATGCATTTTTGAGTAAAAACCATTAAAACTAATTAGGGACTGCTAAGACGATTAAACTTGCATGTAATCAAGGTTTTATTGTATTTTTTTTAATATATTTGTTTTATTTTTTTAGTGCTGGCCATTAATAAAGCTGTAATCGTTTCGGATCTAGGCTAATGTATTTGAACGATTTATCTCTTGGTATAACTTTCACAGAGGCCAGTGCAATGACGTAACGGAACAATTTAAAATGGCGTCCTTTGGCGGAATTGTTGTTGTTTTTAATCTGGAAATGTCATTTGGTGGCTATAAAAGCCCGGAGTATAAATGAAGGTTACCATTTGAATCATTTATAGACTTATTGCTGCGTCCGGTAAAGTTCCGGTTAACTTTTTGGACCATGAGGTTTTACAAAATTTTGCTTCATTTACCTGGTAGTTATTGTCACTTTGTGAAACTGAGTATTGCAATGTTTTATTGACCAATTTTTTTTCGGATGGGGAAATCATCATTTAACTTCTCCCGCCCTGGGTGGAGCGAAAAAGGGTGCTTCTTTTGCCCTTTGTGTCCCGGGGGCCACAGTATCACTTTCGAACAACCTGCAACCCCGGCAGGCAGTGACCGGACAATATATATATTTATTAACACTTTTTTGAAACACGCGTGGAACGCGATGTCGCCTCGGTCTGACGTCATGGCGTCACTAGACGAACGGTCGGTAAGTTACCCATTTTCACAGACCCGCGTTTACTGTGGCCAGGAGTCGTCTCATGGCACTCGCGTCCCAACCATCATGCGTAGTTTTCGGACACAGGTAAAAATAAACATTCATACCTGAACTATTTTTACGTGGAGTAATATTCTAATAAAGTTTACCTACGGGAATGAAAACTTTGCTCTGGTGTAGACGGTGTTTGAATAAACCACAGGCGCTTCTGGTATTTAATTCACTAACAGTTAAGAGTAACTTTGTCAAGATAGTAGGTAAGCAAAGTTTTACTCAAACTATTCACGGCTACACTGAGTTATTTATGGGACGTCTTTGTGCAAACTTTGATATGAATATGTTATGTAATAATACTTCCCTCTTCTCACAATTTAAAAGCTCTACTATTGTTATTTAATATCTGCTGTAATATCGTAGCTAAATAGCTAAAATAAAAACCTAATAGATTTTTCATGTCCGTCTGTAAGTCTGTCCATCCGTATTTCACAACAACTTATCTCTAACACTAATGCATAGTTGAAGTATTATTATATAGTCCTTACAAAATGATTATTGATTCACGTTTAATTAAATTATCAGATAACAGTTTAGCTAATAAATGACTTTCAACAATTACAACCACTTTCAACAAGCAAATTTGGAATTCATTGAAAAGCTATTAAAGTTCAGAATTGATATCAATTCGATCGAACTATGTTTAAGGGCAGTTTGCCAAGCAGTAATTGAATTAATAACACTTGAAAACTTTACTCAGATGACAGTTTAAGGTCAACTTTTCACTCAGGGTATGCCTGCCTAAAGATTTCGTGATTGTGAATTGTGTCAGCGATTTTTGTACAAATCAATGAACTGAAGATGCTTAGTTCTGAGATAATTATGCGGGTATCACATGACACCGCTCATCCGCGCGGCACGCTTGTATGAAACCCGTTGATACCTGTGCCACGTGTAGATGAACAGCGCTCACCGCTCTCCAGTAGCAATACATTAGCTTCGCCGCCTCCGGTGAACGCGCGCACTAGCGGTGATGTATGAAAATCACCATGAGGTGCAAGAACTACCTAAATCTATTAAGCATGGGCCCCTTGATTGCGTCGTGAGAAGGAGTGAGCCATAATCCACAACGCCGGCCCAGGGTTGGTTGACTTACCCTCCCTCCATCCCTCCAAAGCCATTCTTATTAGTAGTATGACCTGACTGAGGAAACCTATATTTAATGGTCAGCATTACCAAACCTGATTGAAGCAGGGTCGTTTTTTGTTATAACGAGTACCCTTGACTTAGGCGCCCTTGATCCCTCGTTATGTTTAATAAAATTCCTAAAAGTATCGGAAATCGGCACAAAAAAAAATGCTTACATAGCCGTACCTTACTGACTACCATTTCATGGAGATTGAGCATAATTATTATGGAGAAGCGCATGGTAATCGCTTTGATAACGCTTTGTGTTGCTATAACAACATTTTTAACAGGATATCACAATCCTGTTCAAAATTAGATTTTAAAGTAGTTTGTGTCAATTCAATGAATTTTATTAATTTTATGATCATCATCGCTGATAGAGCTTGTGGCTAAATCAGAACAGTTCCTCGGGTTTTTTACTTGGGTATAAACTTGGGGGACACCCATTTACAGGCAGACTATCGCAGATGGGTTGCCCCTAATTTTATACTGAGATTCCTCCATGCCCTCGGAAAGCGTGCTAAGTCGTAAGTCAGTGACCCGAAAGTCTGACAACAAGTCTTATCAGGGAAATGCTAATAGCCAATGCTCACTAGATTGTGGATGTCAGATAAGCAATGACTTCGTGTAAAATACTAGTATTAAGCTGCATCTGGATAGACTGGAAGCCGTCCTCAACCTGGGAAAAGGCTATGTTGGTGATGTGACTATATGTCAAAACAAATTAGAAAAAGTGAAATGTCTCAGGCGGGACTTGAACCCGCGATCTTTCTCTTACAGGGAGAATGCTTTGACCACTAAGCTACCAAGACACCGTCTAAGACATTCCAAATTTTTCCTATACGTCTTAGGGCGACGTTTGGAGCCCTCTACCGACAATTCTACTAAATATCGGAACCAATGAATGATGTTACAATCATTTTTAAACATTGATTTTTAATGATTTCTCCGGCCAATTAACTATTTTGAGGTTTGAAAGCACTAATTATGCTATTTAAATCGAAACAAATTAGAAAAAGTGAAATGTCTCAGGCGGGACTTGAACCCGCGATCTTTCTCTTACAGGGAGAATGCTTTGACCACTAAGCTACCAAGACACCGTCTAAGACATTCCAAATTTTTCCTATACGTCTTAGGGCGACGTTTGGAACCATCTACCGACAATTCTACGAAATATAAATAAAATCAATGTTTAAAAATGATTGTAACATCATTCATTGGTTCCGATATTTCGTAGAATTGTCGGTAGATGGCTCCAAACGTCGCCCTAAGACGTATAGGAAAAATTTGGAATGTCTTAGACGGTGTCTTGGTAGCTTAGTGGTCAAAGCACTCTCCCTGTAAGAGCAAGATCGCGGGTTCAAGTCCCGCCTGAGACATTTCACTTTTTCTAATTTGTTTCGATTTAAATAGCATAATTAGTGCTTTCAAACCTCAAAATAGTTAATTGGGCGGAGAAATCATTAAAAATCAATGTTTAAAAATGATTGTAACATCATTCATTGGTTCCGATATTTCGTAGAATTGTCGGTAGATGGCTCCAAACGTCGCCCTAAGACGTATAGGAAAAATTTGGAATGTCTTAGACGGTGTCTTGGTAGCTTAGTGGTCAAAGCATTCTCCCTGTAAGAGAAAGATCGCGGGTTCAAGTCCCGCCTGAGACATTTCACTTTTTCTAATTTGTTTCGATTTAAATAGCATAATTAGTGCTTTCAAACCTCAAGACTATATGTCAGCTGATTATTATCATTACCGGTCAACCTTCACCAGTGCGTATCTTAATGTAACATCTCAATTCAATTAATCCACTTCAATTCAATAACGTGAAAATCTGTCCAAGATGATACAGCCGTTTGACAGATGGTCTAACCTATCCAACCCGTTACCAACCAATGAGATCCTATCAAACTCGTAAAACTGCCGTCACTTATAGAATATTTCTCGTAAAGACCGCCTGATCGTTTGGAGGGAAACGAATTTATCTTGTCGCGTCAGCAAACACTCCTTGATCATCCGTCAGAACGTGACAGACGAGTGAAAAGTTGTTTTTTTCTACAAATTTAGGGTTACTTGAATTTATAAGAGTGGGTAAGATTTTCATGTTTTTCTGATATAAGGAAATGCTAAAAATATGTGAAGGGTAATTCAATTCAAGACGCGTTTGATCCCTTTTTGACGATCGTATTGGATGGTGTTTGTATATTTTAGGATATTATAGCACCCGCAGTATGTTATTTTTAAATTTAGTTTCTCGATTGAAAACTCTTTTTGAGGTTCCGTACCTCAAAAGAAAAATACGGAACATTTATAGGATCATTTTGTTGGCCGTCCATCTGTCTGTATGTCTGTCAAGGCCCTTTATGTCGGGAACGCGTTGAGGTATCAAGTTAAAATTAAAACCATATACTCAAGTCTGCGGTCGCTTAAGCTGTGAAAAAACAACTTTCTAAGTGTCTAAAATCGAGAGTCTGACTCGCTCTTGGCCGTTTTTTTTTTACTTTTATATAAATAATATCACATGTAAAGTATAGCGTTCTGAAGTGTTTAAGTATAGAAAATGTTTTACTTCATTGGTTGTCAAGGCATCTCCTTATTTTATTAATTTGATTAACCGTAATTCCACCAGAATCATATAATTAAAGTTTGTAAACTACAATGAGCAGTATTTTAAAGGAGTAAGGCACATTTTCACTACCAACAAACTCCCTAACAATAATCCTTGACATACTATTATAATCTCTTTAACAATGCCACCAATAACGACAATACACTCTCGACTCATTATATTAGACTGATGAATTTAACGAAGCAAACTAGGTGATAACGAGGGGACAAATTGCAAAGAGGCGTGTGTATATGTTCTTATATGTTCAATATGTTGCGGTGATGTACCGGAGTAAATTATGGGCAAAGGAAAGTAGAACGCTGTTTCTATTGTTGTGTCCCAAAAAGGTTTCTTCTAGAAAATGTTGTTAGATTTAATAAGAAATGTCGTGATGGTCCTGAGGTTAAGCGCCTCGTCTTTAATGTGTGTGGTTGTGCTTAAAACCGCGAAAGTACGAGTGTGATTTTTTCAATTCATAAGGAACGAAAATTTTTATGAAGGAAAATAAAGTAAAGTAACCTGTACTTATAATTAACTAGCTTTTGCCCACGGCTTCGCTCGCTTTAAATTTAGGATAACACAGTTCCCCTTTCCTGATTTACAGGTACATTGCTACCTGTAGTTTTTGCCCTTGCGCCTAATTTATTGTAATAGCAATGCTAAGCTTTCCCATTTCTTCCCTCTTTCTTCCTCATAATATAACAATCTTTTTTGAAAAATAGCCTATGTCCGTCTCCAGCAAATTCATTAAAATTGGTTTAACCATTTAGGCATAAAGACGTAACAAACAAACAAACTCACTTTCGCTTTTATAATATTTTATTAGTAAGGATAGACGTCTGAAATTGTCAACCCGTCTTGAGCAAGCATGGTGATCAATGCTCGTACCTTCTTTGTATGAGATAACGCTTTTGTCAAGCAGTGGGACAGTAATAAGCTGCTATGATTATATTTTATATTATTATAAAAAGGAAGTGTGAAGCATAATAAAGCCCCAAATCATTTCAAATTGCCAACAGTCACCTCTGCCGAAACTGCAGTAATAATTTCGGCTTTATCAAACGTTCTGCATTTTGAAGTGAGCGACACTGTCGTTCAGCCCAATTGACTGTTCGCCGAAGTATTGCTTTTGACTCCTATATTAGGCATCCAATTTCGATCTCTATTGAAATAATTTAGTTACTCTTACTATTTCAATTTATGGAATGATAATGTTATATTGTTGTGATTCGTAGTAGCATTTTTCAGGATGAGACAATCTTACATTTCCTGAGACGACATCTAATTATTATTTTAGCTTGAATTTACTATGACACTTAATTATGTTCTCTTTCGGATATGCAGGTTCTCAATATAATAGTAACTAAAAACGACTAAATATAGTAAACTAACAGTCTCCTCAAAGCTCTCAGTCGGGAATATGTCCAAGAGACTGGCAGCTTTGCTATGTTAAATGGCCACATGACCTCTGACTAAGGTAAACGCCAGCCCTTGGGTCACGAGAAGCGACAACTAAGCGTTATGATAGTTCCAGTTGAATGTGATCCTGGTAAAGTGTCGGTTTCTGTTGCATTTAATAAAACCTCATTTCATTATAGCTTTTGAGTTCGATACTAAGCTCTTTTGACATACAACCAAATCCATTAAACCATGATACCTCTTTAGAAATACATATCATTAAAAAGGCCGCCGGAAACCCCGTTACGATGGATAGCTCCCCGGGGATCCAAAATGAAATATATTCGTATTTCATCACGATCCGAAAGGGCCAATAATTTCGTTAAAAGTTCTAACCACGGGTGTGAACTGGTGAAGCGGTAAAAGAGAGCAAATATTACTAACATACAAATAATTACCTATTGTACATTTTCAGCTATTAGCATAGTTTCTCTTGTTCTATTGGGTTTTTTGTACGCATGTTTTTACTGGAAAACTGCAGTGACAGTAATTAAGTTACTGTAGTTGCAGGGATCAAAACCAAGCTACGTATTTTCAAATGTTTCGACTCGTAGGTCATGCCAAAAGAAAAACGTCTCAAAATTTATATTTATGTAAAAAGAACCGGCCAAGTAAATATAGGGTTCCGTAGCACCGCCATTTGGCTATAGAACTATAAAAAACTTGCTGCACCCCAAAATATTTTATTTTATGGTTCAAAAATCATACTGAAACAATTATTATTATTAGATTTTATTTATTATTAGATTACGGATAAGTATGAAACTATTTGACCCAAGAACCAAATGTTCGACGACATCTGAGGTCGACTATCTAACATGGTGGACCATTGTGGTTGATTACAGCTCACTTATTCTCCAGGCCTATGAGTGGCAGGCTGCGGGTTAGTTCGAATGAGATACCACAGCCCTAGTATTTAAAGGAAGGAGTATGGTTGCGATTAATCAGTACAAGTCTGATGCTCCACCCACAGCTTAAGGAGTATTTTTTTTTGCATTCCCATTTGTTGTGTATTTTTACATTAAACGGGCTTACTCTTGTCCTCAATCTCCAAAAAAAAGAGATGAGGTCAACGACGCGATGGAACGAACTAATCCGAAAGAAGCTTATTAAGTCAAGACGTAAATAGATCAAGAGCGCAAACTCTGGCAAGGACTTCCAGTCATTGGCTGTGCGCATAATAAGTTAGGTATAGGTTAATAATAGTATTATTAATTTCTGTTGGTTTCCACGTAAATTAATTTAACAATTCCAGTCAACCTACATAACAAATGATCCATAAACCAATTAAGGTTGCACGACCATCTTCCAATAATGGAATACACAAGATCAAGTTATGCGTGACATCACGTGGGACATAGTGACCATTGAACGTGTTCTGCGCAATAATGGACCTGTACGTAGTCTACTGGCTATTAATTATAATCTATTGTTTGAGGCCGTACTTGAATGCATAGCTTTGAAGAAGCGAAGGTTGATATTCCAGCATGAAGTTCTGATTTGGAACATACAGCTCTCTCTATGGCTGCTACTGACGAATCCCTGAAAGAGAAATCCAAAAACAATGAATGAATGAATGAATAACTTTATTTCGGGTGGCATAGACCCATAGAAAATTAATATAATATTGTTAGACGTACACAGACACATTAAAACAGATTCCCTATCATTAAGAAACAGATTTATCATAAAAACAGATGCAATATCAACAATATGGCCGACTCTTGAATCAAATTGAGAATCTCATGTTCGGTATTGCGCCCACTGGACCAATGAGGCCATCATATGAAATATAGAAAGCTACTCCTGGACACGGCTGGTATCGTTAAAAGTTTCCTCTCTCTAGAGCCCTGAATGCCTGATACCGTAGAGCCACAATTTTTTGTATTTCTTTGGTTTTTATTAAGAAATATGTTAAAATATAAAAAAAAAATATGTTAAAATAATCCTTCTACTGTTACTCATCCCATAATCCCTTTTCCCTATTTTTGGTAGTGTTAAGAGAATTTCTCATTTGAGTACCCTTTGGAAGTATAGTAAAATGTCTTGTGTTGCCAAGAGATATACGATACCATCTTATATGAACGTATTTAATCAATCAAACTGTACTAAACCAGTTTATGCGGATCTTTCATTATACGGGAAGTCGCGCAAAGCGACTGTCTCCGTGTGTACCTTTGTGTCTTGTATCTAGTTGGTATATTGATAAAATTGACTGCCCTGAGCACGTTGGTTATACCAATTTTATGCATTTCAAGACATAAAGTATACTCATAATGCGACTTTATAGTTTTATTCATTGTCTTTTAGTTCTTGACTTATGCAGAAAAATCCTCAAAAACTAAAACAGTAGTTTCGTTAAGAAAACGTAGGTACCTGTAGTTGAAATTGTCTCAAGAAAAAGGACTCATTAAGGACTACATTTATTAAAACTACTACTATACTCCGAAACTACAATGCAGAGACCGTAGAATAGAATATAATAAGTTAGGAGGAGTCGCACTATAAACCTTATTACTTTCCAGACAAAGTCTGAACTATGAATATTCACATTCCAATAACCGTCGCAATTTCTTTGTTCTTTAGATTTATTGCTATTTAATTGTGTAGAGGAAGTTGTTCTTTGTTATAGTTTGGTGGAGTTCGGAGTTATAATGTACAATGTTAGTATTATTTCACATACTGAATAGAAACTCGTTGGTTGTTTTTTGTATTTTTACAAGTAAATAAGTTATCCGACCCACTTTTAATCAAAATCAAATAAGTACCATTAGAAAATCATGAGAACGAAACAGAGCTATACATGTTTAACGCCATCACTTTCCCACACTTGAATAAAATTAAATACGCTATGGTAGCCCCACTTGGTTTTGCAATACGACCGTCAGTCTTTCAAATCAAACTTGTGAATTTGAAAGAAACCATTACTTTGAAATGACAATACCTACAAATATCTGTACGTAAAGTAGTTGTTACAGTAGGTCGCTTCGGGATTATTCATCACTCAGTAATAAAGCTGCTCGGGTTCAGTAGAAATGAATCAAATAAATCCTCATCTTCGATCCTCTTTCGCCTCTCATTGCATGAATAAATTCAACGGTCAGATTATTGACTCGGTCACCAATATTGAAATTAGCTAAATTTCAAAGACTTTTCTGTTACGCAAAGGTAAATTTATATCTTTGCATAGTTTGTCGTCAGAGGGCGTTGGCTTTAGAAAGTACGTTAAAACTAAAATAAATAATAATAATGTCATGGACACATTTATCTTAATATAATTTAAAGTAATGTTAGCAACTAAATACAAATTGATTTTAATTTTGATTTATTGTGTTGTGTATTGATGAGGTTGGGGCCAAATATTAACTGCACGCTTAACTTCAAGATCCAACCAAAATACCGAGAGTCCTCCGTGATTCGGAAAGCAAAGCTGTTGGTCCCGTCTGTTATTTGTAGGACTTTGACAGTCAGTGGCTCGAAAGTCTGACAAGGAGTATCGTATTACCTACTTATCTGCCGTCAGAGTCTGACCTCCAGAATCCAGTAAGGTTTTGGAGGTCAGATAAGATCGGTAAGACTAAAGCTTTCCTCAACATAGTTGAAGAAGACTAGGCAGATGATGATGTGTTGTTTATTGTATGGATTATAATTGTCTATAAATAAGTGAATTCATGCATAAAATATACGATTTAGTTATTTAACAGTAACAACGATAGGCCGAAAGTTTAACAACCTAGAATATTTGTATAATCCTTACTTAATATTATAAAAGCGAAAGTGAGTTTGTTTGTTACTTCTTCACGCTTTAATAGCTAAACCGATTTTGATGAATTTTGGTACAGAGATAGTTGGGAACCAGGAGTCGGACATAGGCTAATATTTTTTTTTAAAAAAGTGGGATGTGAGGGAGAAAGAGGGAAGAAAAGGGAAAACTTAGCGTTGCTATTACAAATCAATAAGGCGCAAGGGGAACTGTGTTACCCCAAATTTAACGCGGGCGAAGCCGCGGGCGAAAGCTAGTTATCTTATAATTGAGCGCCAAACTAGCCACGCAGACGTTGTTGATGGTAAGGTATATAACGTTTTAATTAGAAGAGGATGGTCTTCTAGAAAATCCCCCTTTCAACCAGTCAAACTTAAAACGAACAATTTTACCGTAGGTATACAAATCTATAGCATCCAAAATTACCTTCTAAAATGTGACTTAAATATCCCTTACAACAAATTAGTAGACGGTTCTATTAAAATCCAAATCGTAATCACAGCTGAACGTGACTATTACGTATGAAAAACGCATTTAATTAAAGACAGGGTTATATGAATTTAGCAAATAACGCTTTATTGGCGTTCACTCTAAGCTTGATATTGCGTGGATTCCTCGCCTTAGGGCCTTAGGATGGATACTAATAGCATCCTACGCGGTACATTTTTATTTTCTTTGTGTTTGGTGAATATATAGCGGATTGACGTGATATTAAAAGGCTTCGACTTCTCTGTAGCTAAACAAGTGTACTTTTATACAAAAAGTCCATTTTTTTTGCGGATTGGAAATTACCAATTGACTTTCCCCGCTCTGGGCGGAGCGCGGAGGAGTTGACACTCTTAGTGTAAGACTTGTACTGACTAAAACCCACCCAATCACCCATGTTCCTGCTATTGCCCTTTATGTTCCAAGGCCACGGTATCTCTTTCGAACAACCCGCAACACCGTCGGGCGGTAGTCCTGGCAGGCCCGTAATTAAAGGTTGATTGTTAGTCACCTTCTTAGTCAGGTGGACATAAGCGCAACTGGTGAGCATGAGGACCTGGACTCGATTTCCAGGTAGGAAAAAGTGCTATCCGGTTTTTCCATCAGTAATAAGTATTTTTCATCGATCCGTGAACTTTTACTACTTCGAATTAGCTAACAAATCTTTACGAACGTGATGGGTGTTGTGATTTATTTAGTACTCGCTTTTGCCCGCGGTTTCGCTCGCGTTAAATTCGGGGTAACACAGTTTCCTGATTTACAGGAACCTGCTACCTGTAGTTTTTGCCCTTGCGCCTTATTTATTGTAATAGATGCTTAGTTTTCCCTTTTCTTCCCTCTTTCTCCCTCATATCTCAATGTTTTTTTTAAAAAAATATCGTATGCTTATGCCTATGTCCGTCTCCAGGGTTCCAACTATCTATGTACCAAAATTCATCAAAATTGGTTAAGCAATTTAGGCGTGAAGACGTAACAAACAAACAAACTTTAATAACTTGGCCTCGTTTTGTACAGATTTTCCGGGCAATAAGAGATCCGCATAATCTGGTTTTGCTAAGTTTGTAAGCTTGTGTGTACAATAAATATCTTGGTATTTGCCTGTAAGTCGTCAAAAAATCAAAATATTTTTATTTCACATAGGCCTACATGGGCACTTATAAAACGTCGAGAAAAGATGCACGGTTCGGGTTGGTCGTTTCCTATGGAGAAGAACTGGCAAGAAACTCCATGGTTACTCTTTTAAAATCATTTGGTTTTACAATGTTGTTGTTACAGCGTTAGTACTTAAGTATGAGAGGACAGCGTAGGCCCGACAATAAGTCAATGCTTACTTTACAGAAAGTAAAATAAAATAATAAATAACCAAAGTTAACAGGGGTCTAAGAATCTACAAGGCCTACCATGTCCACTCATTCACAACAAATTTGTAGAAGAGAATCTATACAAGAATAAAAAAAAATAAACAAAATAATACCAATGAGACGAGTCACACAGATGTTGCTATCAGTACTGTAACTATTCAGAACAAGGGTGATATAAATAAGTGATTTGACAACTATTGCAAAAAAATGATTAAAAGAGATCACAAAAAATAATAAGATTGAGAATAGTTAGAGACATCTTCAAATTTGCGCTGATTATAGCTCCCAGGGAAGCCGCATGCGCAGAAGGAACTATAGCCAAACTTCTTTATCTTCAACGTAGTTCTTGATTTTGTAATATGCTTTTTTAATAAGGACACGTTTATGTAGTTTTTAAACTTTCCATCTGTCAGTTCTATAACTGATTTTGGCAACTTGTGCCAACTCGTGCAAGTCTTAAATGAGTTTTATTTGCCCGGGAGTGGGAAAGATAAGCAAAAAAAGAAATAGTTTTAGTAGAAATTTAGGTTACCTAAAATGAGCCTAAAATATTCAATTTACTGAGTGTACCTACACACTTGACTGTTTGAACAATGCCAACATACAAAAAAGTACGCATAGGCACAATGTCTTGTGGAGCCAGCCTAACACTCGAATAAAGAGGGTAATGTTTTCCAACGACCGTTGTTTGTTCAGGAATGCGTGTAAGCTTTGTACTCGTCTTGTGACATCCGATGGAATTGTGTTCTCAAAGAAAACATCAACATCCTTAACTTGGGTGATGTGCTTGGTAGGATTTACTAAGGTTTTTACCCGAAGTATAATGAAGTAATAATAGTAAGAAGGTCGCTTTAGAAATAGAGCAATTTTAGACAAAAAAATTTTTAGTAAAAAAATAAAACCGACTTCTAAAAAAAACTAAAAACTGGAAAATAACTTTATTTCCGGAAGTCGGTGGCTTTTGTTGGTTTCGTTGACTTTATTGGCCACCGACTTCCGGAAATAAAGTTATTTTCCAGTTTTTAGTTTTTTTTAGAAGTCTGTTTTATTTTTTTACTAAAAATTTTTTGTCTAAAATTGCTCTATTTATCAGCTTTCGAATAAAAAAAGAATCATCAAAATCGGTTCACTCAGACCTGAGTTATGAGGTAACAAACACAAAAAAAAAACATACAGTCGAATTGAGAACCTCCTCCTTTTTTTGAAGTCTGTTAAAAAGCAAACGCTACGGGCCTGTTGGTCTAGTGGTTAGTGGCCCTGACTGCTGAGCCGGAGGTCGTGGGTTCGATTCCCACCCAGGACAAACTTTGTGTGATGAGCATGATTGTTTGTCCTGTGTCTGGGTGTGATTTATCTATAATATGTTTGTATTTATAAATTATAGAAGTATGTATATCAGTTGTCTGGTTACCATAACACAAGCTCTGCTTAGCTTGGGATCAGATAGCCGTGTGTGAGTTGTCCCAAGAAATTTATTTATTATTTATTACGAAGGCCATTCAGACTTCTTTTTTGTCAATCGATCAAAAAAAAATTTGAACGGATAGATTCATAAATGGAACTCCTAAGCGAAATGGATTACGTGATTTGTTTTTAAAAATTTTTATTCTATCTATTTGAATTTCGAAAAATATCGTTTCACAAGGTTCAAGTTTTATGTATTTTTTTAAAACGTTTGGACACGAGAAACTTGAAAGTGAATTTGTTTTTATATTCTCGGGTGTACACATTAAAACTTTTGCTGCATATTTGCGTTGCTAATTAGCTTAGCTTGAATGAAAAAACAACATTGTAGAAATATTCTGCTTAAAAATGGCCAGTTTATAGACACCAACTACAACCAAGACAGTTCAAAAGTCATAAAACAGTGCCCGATAAAAGGATCCGAACATTTTTTACGTCATAATTTTGCGACAGATGACCAATATCGGTCATAGTTCAAATGGCAAACATAAAAAGCTGATATTGTCATCCTTTTGCAAGAATAACGGTTATAACCGAATACATGAATTCTGATGTTATAACACTTATGTGAGCGGGCCACAAAGAAAACTGTACGGCCCAAGAGTTGGTCGATAAATCTTTCTTTTTTATGAGAAACTATAAATTACTGTGCCTTTCACCGGCCATGGTCATAGCTGTCTTACTGATCCCTGGACTTAGGGACGGAGAAATAGTAGGAGCGAAAGAAATTAAGAACAGTTACTGGAGCAATAAAAAGTAACGGCCACCGAAGTACAATTAAGGGGTATTACACACACGTGATAGCATTGCCAACTTCGACAAAAATCCCTAACGTTTGCGACAAGACATTTACTTTATGACTCTAGTGCGTATTGAGGAAATTAGATGAGATTATAGTAATTATCTTCCGGAAAATTTTGAAAGTAATTATAAGTTTCAGTTTTATGATAACCTGGGTTTGACTTTTCGTTGTTAATGTCAGGTTGAATAAGCAATTAACAGCATCTTTTTCTATTATAGTAACTTGGTGCCTGTAAAATGTCCAAGTAATTAAAAAGCTTTCCCATAAATAATCTCATTGAAGCTGCTCACTTACTTTTTAATGAAGGTTGATTTTAGAACGCACCTTATAAAACTTTTATAATAGTCTCGAAAGGTTGTCTATTGTTTGCCCGAAGATTATATGCCATAATCATCATTTTCCCGAATTTCATTTGCCCGAATGTTTCATTTGGCCTAAAAGACATGACATACTTTTAATTGCCCGAATTTTAGATACCATAAGACACGAATGCCATAAGTATTTGCCTTATTTTTTTGTGCCATAATAATTATTAGACATAATATTTAAATGGCATAACAAGTATTAGACAAATATTTATTTATTCTGTGCATGGTTGATGGTGGGCTAGGTCGACGGCTCCTACTTCTGTGTGGTTTATAAAAAAAATAACCACCTATCTAACCTATCCTGTCCGAGTCGGAGTGCCCTAAAGTCCCGATTGCATCCAATTTCTCTTGATATAAACAACCGTTACACACCCTATGTCGATGGCAGATTATGTTATCGCATATCATAATTAGGGCATGTGATAATTAGGTCTTACAATGATTATGACAAATGATGTTATGGTAAGTGACTTTATGGGAAACAATGATTCTGGCACGTGACTAATATAACAAATGAGAGTAGGGCAAATGAGTATTATGTCGTATGATATTATGGCTGTTGACTATTATGGCAAATGATTTTAGGGCAAATAAAATTCGGGTAAACGGCGGTATACCGTCTCGAAACCGTTAAAAATGTTGTAATAATAAAAAGATAAAAAAATCTAAGACTGGTACTTTCTGATTTTTTGTTGGCTCTTGGACACGGTTTGCATCGGAGGTTCCACTTTCTGGAGCCCTGACTGCCTGTACCTTGGTAACCTGTTCCCGATGTCAGGATGGGCAGCTATTTTTTATTTATTTTCAAATGACTAATTATGTATTGTTTTTAAAGAAGAAGAATTTTAAAACCTAAAATGTTTAAACGAAAACAAAAGTATAAAAAGTACTTAATTTTGTTATCAAAGATGAAATAAAACCTGAAGTTAGTCAACTCCATTTAGTTATATCAATGTTTTACCAGCATCCAAAGAAAAACGTGTACCAAACTGGATGCAACAGCTGCTTCTTCCCAAGTAGTTGGAATCCGCTAAGAGGAATGGGCTGTTGTCACTAGTAAGGCACTTTAGCAATTCCATTTAGTAAGTTTTTTGTTTAGTACCACTTTAAACGGATGGAAAACATCCTTAGTCTGAATTGACTGCGTTTCTTGATGTATTCTGAGCGAAAATTTGTCATTAGTTATACTCTTTAAGCAAGTGGCAAGAGCCCGACTTGACGTAAGTAGATAATGGAGAACTGACTACTTCTTAAGAGCAATAATCGAGTTTAGTTTGGCTTAAGCACCATTACCAAATATTGCTGAGAATAGATCAAATTTCTAGGTAACTCCAGCTTATAATGAACTAGCTTTTGTCCGCGGCTTCGCTTGCGTTAAATCCAGGGAACACAAATAACCTTTCCTGCTTTGCAGGAACCTGCTAGCTGCAGTTTTTGCCGTTGTGCTAAGTTTTCCTTTTGTTCCCTCATATCCCACTTTTTTTTAAATAAATGAAACTGTATTAGAGAACAAAATTAACTTTACTGTGTGAAAACCGATGTTCCCATCGACATAGGTCGCGGTTAGTTTACTAACTGAAATTAACTGAGTAATCACATTTTTTGTGATGCATCTACAAACGAGACGGCCGGAATTGGTATAGAGCTGTGCCCTAACAAAAAAAAAACATGTATATAATGTACAGTACGTCATTTTAAAGCTTACATGTAGGCAAATCAAATCAAATCAAATCAAATCATTTATTTCAATTAGACCATTACAGGCACTTTTGAATGTCAAGAAACAAAATGAATCTACAGTCCCGGTCACAAGGCATTATAACTTGTGAAAGTACTGCAGTTGCCCATTCCAAAGCGTTGATCTCTATGGAGAAGAATGGGCAAGAAACTCCATGGACACTCTTTTAAATTCTAATATTTTTACAAAATAGTATTTACATCATTCGTGTTGAGATTATACAAATATGTGAGAACGATGCAGAAAGACGTGCACAGTAAGAGCGTCCAGAGTAAATAAAAAACAAAATTCAATTCAAATCTAAATAAGTTAAAAATGACCGTGGTAGTTAAAAAATGACCAGTCCCAACTGACAGCGCCCGTTCACGAACATGACGTATGGATCAGCCCCATTCAGCTCGACCATTTTGAAGGGAGCTAAATGACCCGACACACCCGCCACCATCAGCGAGACATTTAAGTGAGCATGACACTATTAACCACCAGGGCTTCGTCAAGTCAATGATAATACATAGCACTCACATATGGGCTTAATAATTATACAATACTAGAGAATTGATTCTATACATTGCAAAGATAGTCTTACAATCTTCTGCAGCTTCCACTATAGCTTCGGATACTTATTAATGAGTTTACCCCTATGCTTGAGGAGCAGGACCAGCATTGAGCCAAGCATTTTTATCATCAATATAATCCCCCAACTTATAATATGCTTGCCTACATAGTGTGCGTTTAATACAAGATTTAAATTTCGTTTCATTCAGTTGAAGAATGTGGGGAGGTATTTTATTGTAGCATTTCAAACAGTACCCCATGAAAGATGGTCTACTAAACTAATTGGTCCCTATTTCTAGTATTATAATTGTGTCTGTCACCTCTTTTACTAAAAAGATGCGAGTTTTTCCTGACATACATGATGTTTTCATAAATATATTGACAAGGTACTGTCATGATGTTAATTAATATCCTTAAACTGTTCCCTTAAAGAATCTCGCCTACGTAGGTTATATATGGCTCTAATGGCTCTTTTCTGCAGAATAAATATAGACTCGATGTCTGCAGCCCGTCCCCAAAGTAAAATACCGTATGACATTATACTATGAAAATAACTAAAATAGACTAGTCTCGCGGTATCAACATCAGTAAACTGACGGATTTTTCTAACAGCATATGCTGCTGAACTAAGGCGTCCTGCAAGAGATGTTATATGCGGACCCCATTGTAGCTTTGAATCGAGTGTTATTCCCAAGAAAACAGTTTTTTCGACGAATTCTAGTTTCTCTTGATTCAATACTATGTCCCACTCACTGTTTTTGACATTTGGTAGAGCAAATCTTATACACTTCGTTTTTTTCCCATTTAATACTAATTTATTAGCCGTAAACCAATTATGTACCTGCATTAGGGCATTATTTACGTCGTCAAGATTTGTGGCACGTCTGTTTATCTTAAATATTAAAGAGGTATCGTCAGCAAATAACACCATTTGTGGTTGGTTTTTAAACAAATGGGGTAGATCATTTATATATACTAAAAAGAGGAAGGGACCTAATATCGATCCTTGTGGTACACCTATCTTTACATTTAAACCCATTGAATTGACACCATTTATTTGTACTTGCTGCTGTCTATCATTTAAATACGATTTAACTAAACTAAGGGCAAGTTTCCCTAGGCCGTAATGTTCAAGTTTTAAGTGAAGGGTTTCGTGGTTCACGCAATCAAATGCTTTTGAGAGGTCACAAAAGATCCCTATGGCATCCTGTGCCTCTTCCCACGCACTAAATATGTGTTTCAATAGGGTGACACCGGCGTCAGTGATACAACGTCCTTTGGTGAAACCATACTGCTTTTCATGTAATATTTTATTGGTGTTAAAGTGGTTGAGCATTTGGTTAAGCATTACCTTTTTAAACACCTTGCTGAAAACCGGCAAAACGGATACGGGTCTATAATTATTGGTGTCTTTACTGTCCCCAGATTTGAAAAGTGGTATTACCTTGCTGTATTTCATGAGGTCCGGGAAGACTCCTTGGTGCACACACAAATTAAATATAAAGGCTAAGTACGGTGCTATAGTCTCAATGATAGCTTGACAAACTTTAATAGACAATCCCCAAAGGTCTTCGGTTAATTTGATTTTTATTTGTTTAAAAGCTTTAATAACTACAGTGGGGTTAATATGTTTAAACTGAAACTCAACCGGGCATGGTAAAACGTTTGCTCTTAATAAGTCAACAGAAAGCAAGGGTGAGGAATTTAACGTTTCTGTAGTTTTAATTGGGATACTAGTAAAGAAATCCACAAATTCTTGAGCAACTTCTTTTTTTGTGGTTAGAAGACCACGTGAAGACTCTAGTGTTATATCATTATTATATTTTTTATTTCTATTAGTTTCACTATTGATTATTTTCCAAACCGTCTTAATTTTATTATCAGCGGATTTAATCTTGTTGCTTATGAATAAGGCTTTAGCTACCTTGCAGGTGTTTTTAAACATTTTTGAGTAAGTAGCAACATAGCGATTGAATGTTTTCGAGTTTATGTAAGGCTTAAGGCCGTAAAGCTCAAACAGTCGTTCCCTACTTTTTCTTATACCCTTAGTTGCCCAATCACTAAATATAAACTTTGGGCTAATAGATTTAGTTTTTATTTTTAGCGTCTCATTAAACTCTGTGTAGACAACCGAAAAGAATTCCTCATAAAAATGATTTACATTATTAATATCATATCCCGGAATGCCTAGACTACTTATTAAATTATTATTAAATTTATTTAAATTGCTGGGTGTTATTTGTCTAGACTGTATCTGAATTTTTTGTGATGATGTGTAGGACTCGAAAACAACGGTTTGACCGCTGTGATCAGAGGGAAGGTAATTAACAATGGATTTATCTAAGAAGTCGCAGCAACAGAAAACATTATCAATACATGTAGCGGTATTTGTAGTGATTCGAGTGGGCTCCGAAAACACATTCAACAAATTAAATGATTTAAAAAGATTTAAGAATCTACTGCTGTTTGAATTTTCATCTAAAATATTGATGTTAAAGTCACCACAGATGAGTAGGCTTACAATCGGATATATTTTATGATCAGAAAATAGGTGAGAGAATAGTCACATAGTCCTATAATACGTGATAAAATCAACGCAAGACGACAATGTAAATGTCAATCAATGCAATGTCTGAATATAAAACCACATAATCAATGAACAAAGATATATGTTTTGCATTCGCTTTCGCCTATTTTGAGAAAATGTAATTAATGCGGTTATTTTTTTTTTATTTTACAAGTAATTTTCATTATATTAATCATTATTGTGCACTACCAGGGCATCGTTCGGCCATGTCCTTTACGATTTTCGTTTTATTTCCATTTATTGGTATTATACGATATTGTGCTATCTATGCTTCTAGGAAATTACATGATTCTAGGTCAACGGGATACGGGAACGAATACTCTATAGATTTATAAAATTCCCTGTGCATATTTATGGGTAATGCAACTTAAGTCATATCATATCGTCCGTCGATTGACGACAGGCCGTGTCGACGGCGCGTATGTGTTTCACGCGCACACAAAGAGATGTCAGCAAAGCAGAGGGGCTTGCCAGAGCCTCCGCCTGCCGGGGTTGCGGGTTGTTCGAAAGAGATACCGCGGCCCCGGAACGTAAAGGGCAATAGAAGAAACATGGGTGGGTTTTAGTCAGTAATGTTATAATGACAACAAAAAGTTTACAAGTTTTGTTTTTAAAGTAAAATAACACTATAATAGTAACATAAAAATAAATTAAATTGTATGAGTTTTTGTGTCTTTTGAGGAACAGAGCCATAAAACATATACAATGAAATAGTAATATTGTATTTTCAATTCAAAAGTTAGGTTTATACCGCGCAGTCGTATTGGGGCCTTACGTTCGTAAGTATAAAGCATGAGCTTATTAACACGTTCACTGCGCCATCATTTTCAAAGAACTTTCAGTTGGTGCTTTGGAGACCAAAAGATCTCGAAACTAATCTGCCCTTTGGTGCGTTTGAGACCTAATCAGTCTCCTAAAAATACAGTTTTGAAAATAACTTATATTTTCCAGAAAACCAATGACATATATTTTAAAGTTTATGTGGGTGAAAGATAGCCTATTGCTCTATATTTTGCTAGGTTCGCACGCAGTTATGACATTTGAATAAACTACAAATACCAAAAAAAAATTAGGTGTCGATTATATCTCGTACCGCAACCGAAGATAGTTCAATATGTGTAGTAAGTAGTGATGGGAATAAAATAATATCTCAGTTGTCGATTGAAAAAGTTTTATTATTTTTTTATATTCAATTCTTATTTCAATATAATCAATCACAACAAATCAATATAAAACAAAAACAGGATTAATTCCTAGTGCGGGGAATTGTCTTTAATAAAAAAAAAAATTCAATCAATCAAAATCTAAATCACTGTCATTATTAGCCAATGGGGAGCAAATTTGAATATTATCCAAAAATTTTATTTTACTGGACGATGTAGCGTTATAATCCGGTGTTGATTTTTCGTTGGCAACTTCACCAAAACAAATAGATTTTCTACACTTTTTTCTTCTAAAATCACTCATTTTTAATAAAAAGTAATCAACACGTACACGACGTATATACGCGAGTGTTATTTCCAAAACGTGCGCGCGACCTCCCACGTCGATGCTAGGACAACACTAACACGAGTCACGGAGCGCCCGCGCCGCCCTCCCTTCCTCACTTGCGTCTACGAGGCCAATGATTCCACGAGTATCGACATATCTCCTAACGCAAGAAATGAAAATAATTATAGTACTGTGCGTTAGGGACCTAATCCATCTCTAATTTATTTTTTAATGTCTTTAAATTCAGTTTTAAGTAGAAAGCAAATATGTATATTTTTCTTACTCATACATAAAGAACTTTACAAGTTAGATCCTCCCGCAAGGAGTGAAACAACACGATTTTAATCAACGCACAATAGAAAAGTCCTGCAAGAGATCTGATAGATCTCGTAATGCAGCGAACGTGTTAAACTATACTAAACGGCTACGTAAATCTACAGTTCATCAATTGCCATGTTGAGCTTCATTTGTCAGTAACAGCCCAACCCATTGGATCTCTATTATACCCGAAACAGTCCACATGAATAATGTAGGTTCCATATTTTTCTTCAATAAATTGTAATTTTATTCTCCTGTATCCGTCCGTACGTGGCCTTCGGAGTTTTTTTTCATTACAGTTCATTATTTCACTTGACGGGTGAATGTAATATTCGGAACCATTCGTCTAGAATTCGCTTCCATAAGACAACAATGTCAAGTCGGGCGAAATGAAGACTAAAATATTTCGACACCGGATAGAATTCTCGGGTAGTGAATGGTTTTGTTTGAAATGTCATTCTATACATTTTTGATGTAAAAGTGGGTCAAGCTAAAATAGTTAAATCCGGGAATGATTTTGAATTAGTTTATAAATGGAGCCGCCATATACATGCAATTATGTGTTGAAAAAAATATTTTCGTAAATATCTGTTTATCGAAAGGTCTTTCTTTTGAGGATGGGAAATCATCAAATAACTTCCCCCGCCCTGGGGGGAGCGGGGGGAGTGTCAGACTTGTACTGAAACCTACCCATTTTCTTTCTATTTCCCTTTATGTTCCGGGGCCCCGGTATCTCTTTCGAACAACCCTTCAAGGCCCCTCTGCTTTGCTGTCATTTGTTTAAGGCGCGCGTGGGACACTAAAGCGCCGTTGACAAGGCCTGTCCACAGGCATCTACTAGGCAGGGAGTTGTTTTCCGTGGCGGCTGGGTTGGTTTGACGTTCTCTCCCTCAACAACCGGCCAGCTCCTTCGCTAGCATGACTCATCGATAGGTCTTAAAAATTAATATGGAGGTTTTTTCAATACTTGTTTAAGTAAATAGTTGATGATATATTTGCATTTTAAGTTTTAAAATTCCCCCCTCTAATTTATAGTTTCTTTAGCGGTGGTCGACTGTAATTTTCCACTTAATTGAATGAGCGTTAAAAGTATTGTTACTATATTTTTTGATGGTATGGAAACCTGTTTGTACGAGATTGAATCGAACTTGTTTTCTTTCGGTTTCCATGTTTCTATGGAGACACGGCCTCTGTTAGACTACAATTTACAATAAACCTAGTGTATCACCGGTTACTCGTGCTACGATGCAAATATGTATGGGAAGACAGAGACCGTACACCCTAGGACGCGATGGCGGCGTTATCGTAAAGAAATACGTTGATTTTTGTATTAAAAATACATCTTCGTGTAGCACTTTATTAAAATTATTTGCAACAGGCATACTCAGAATCATCCATAGGTGTCAATAAATTCTGAAAATAATGACAATATTAAACGTTTACCGTCATTTACGTTAACACGTTTTTCATCTTAATATTAATATTCAGAAATGATTAATATCTATGGATGATACCTACAAAGCGAGCGTGTTGCATGTAATTTAAGAATAGGAAAAATTAAAATAATTTATTTGCTAGAATGTAGATGAATCTATGATCTTAACATGAATGTGGCCCGTTTATATTCTACCATTGAATGTGGTGTGCAAATATTTAATTTTAGAATGGCTTAAATCATAAGAAGTGTCATTATTAAAAGTGTCACAATGTACATCATTATTTTGTTATCCATAGGATTGTTATAAATGTCTAAATTCATATAAGTGCAACGATTTAACTTCATATTACATTAATATTTTATGATGTCAAAGTAAGATTAATAATAAATATCTGAAAGTTACAGGATAATTCTATGTTTAATTAAAAAATCCACGTTCGTAACGTTATCGAACTTGTGGTCGGACCTCAAAAATACTATGACGAGTTAAGTGTAAAAGATTTTGTACGTAATTCTAAAAACACTATTTTATGAACATCGCCAGATCTATCGTAAGCCATGCTCTGTGGATCTGAGAGCGGCGGTGGGCAGGCTGAAAGCCAAAAACACCGCCCCGGGACCCGATGGCTTGCATGGCAAAGCCTGGGTCCTGGCCCTGGAGGCTCTCGGGCCCCGACTACTAGGGCTCCTAAGCGCATGCTTGGAGAGAGGCCAGTTCCCACTTCGTTGGAAGACGGGGAAGCTGGTCCTCATTCAGAAGCCGGGGCGCCCTGCGGACTCTCCGTCCGCATTCCGGCCCATTGTGCTGCTCGACGAGGTGGGCAAGCTCTTTGAAAGAGTAATTGCAAACCGCCTCGTCGGGCACCTTGTGGGGACGGGGCCGGATCTTGCGGATCACCAGTATGGTTTCCGCAAGAGGCGCTCGACGGTGGACGCCATCATGCGCGTGAGAGCCCTTACGACGGGGGCTGCAGTGTCCAGGGGTGGGGTTGTCGTGGCGGTGTCTCTCGACATCGCTAACGCGTTTAACACCATGCCCTGGGGCTGCATCAGGGAGGCACTCCAATACCACCGGATGCCGACCTATCTTCGTCGTGTGGTCGGGGCATATCTGACGGACAGGGCCGTCATATACCCCGGTCGCTCTGGAGAGTGGAACCGGCGAGAGATGTCGTGCGGTGTCCCACAGGGATCGGTCTTGGGGCCGCTCCTGTGGGACATCGGCTACGACTGGGTGCTGCGCGCCGACCTCCCCAGCGGCGTCAGTGTAGTTTGTTACGCTGACGACACGCTCGTCCTGGCTCAGGGGGGGTCGCACCAGGCGGCGGCCGACAATGTGACACGCGGGGTTGCGATAGTCGCGGAGAGGATCCGGCTACTGGGTCTCGAGGTGGCCTTGCACAAATCCGAGGCCATGGTCTTTCATGGCCGCGGAAACACGCCACCGTCGGGATCCCAGTTGACGGTAGGAGGGGTTCGCATCGGCGTCGGGTCGACGATGAAGTACCTGGGAATCGTCCTCGACAGCCGGTGGAACTTCGTCGAACACTTCCGACGTTTGGCTCCCAAGCTCGAGCGGACGGGGGCTGCTTTCAAGCGGCTCCTGCCCAACCTCAAGGGGCCAAACGCCTCCTGCCGTAGGCTCTATGCCGGAGTCGTGCGGTCCATGGCCCTTTACGGGGCCCCAGTATGGGCGCGTTCTTTAGGCCGGCGCGCCGCCCACTATCTGAACGCGCCCCAAAGGGTGGTGGCCATACGGCTTGTCCGGGGCTACCGCACAATCTCCGGCGAGGCAGCAAGCCTCCTTGCCGGACTGCCACCGTGGGATCTGGAGGCGATAGTCCTCGCGCGCCTGTTTGAGTGGCGCGCGGAGGCACTACACCGGGGGGAAAACCCGCTGCCGCGGCAAGTTGTCGCTCGGCGGGCAGACCTTCGGTGCGATCTCATGGTGGCATGGAGAGAGCGACTGTCGCAACCCCGTGCAGGGCACGCCACAATAGTGGCGATAAGTCCCCTCTTTGAGGAGTGGCTGGAGAGGCGTCATGGCGTCCTCACCTACCGCCTGACGCAGGTCCTCACCGGACACGGAAGTTTCGGGAGGTTCCTGCACATCATCGGGCGGGAGGAAGCGCCCGGGTGTCACCATTGTGACGATCGCCCGGAGGACACGGTGGAGCACACAGTGGCGATCTGCCCGGCTTGGGCGGAGCACCGCCGTGCCCTCGTAGAGGCGATCGGCGGCGGCAATCTCTCGCGTCCGGCCCTGGTTCAGGCCATGGTCCGGAGCGAGAGGGAATGGGAAGCGGTCACCACCTTCTGCGAAGCAGTAATGCTAGCGAAGGAGGTGGCCGGGCGTTTGCGGGAGAGAACATCTGCCCAACCCAGCCGCCGCGGGAGACGCCCATGGCGCCGGGCGCCGCGAGACGACTTCCTGCCACCGTAGATGCGGGCCTGTGGGCGGTGAGCAATGGGTAGTTCACCGTCCGTCCGTCGATTGACGACAGGCCGTGTCGACGGCGCGTTCGTGTTTCACGCGCGCCTCAAAGAGTGTCAGCAAAGCAGAGGGGCTTGCCAGAGCCTCCGCCTGCCGGGGTTGCGGGTTGTTCGAAAGAGATACCGCGGCCTCGGAACGTAAAGGGCAATAGAAGAAACATGGGTGGGTTTTAGTCAGTACAAGTCTGACATGCCCCCCCGCTCCACCCAGAGCGGGGGAAGTCATTGGATGATTTCCCACCCGGAAAAAAAAAAAAAAAAAAAAAAAAGCCATGCTCTGTGGCTGTGAAATGTGTGTCAATATTTAAAAATGTGTTTATTTTGTTGATATTATACCACTGTGCGACAAAACACAGTTTTCTCGGCAAGAGTCGAGATTGCCTCTGGCAAATAGTGAAAACATTCCGTTGGTACCAGGCACGGCTGTAATACAGACAGACAGGAAAATAAACAAGTCAACATACAAACAAACATTTGCCCTAAAGCAATAATCTGCCAATGCACGCAGAGAGAGGAATCCCGATAGTCAAAAGTTGTTTATATTCTGTTTCTCGACAATCTGTTGTTAACGCAGTGAAATGTTATGTTTGATTTATCGCCTGTTTTCATGTTCGACTTCTGTCAAAATTATATAGATGAATATTGATAGAGGATATTTTTAATGGAGAACACAAATGCGGAAGCAGAGGGTGCTACTTCAAATATGTTTATGGTCAACTTCAATTGTTTGCATTATTGAGAATGACAGATATTTTTATTTTAATACTAGCTGTCGCCTGCAACTTCGTCGGCGTGGCATATTTACTTTGGGCTAACGCTAACTTAAACTCGCATGATTGACGATGACGATGACTCGCTTTTCTCACTTTTTTAAGCCTATGTCTATGTCGTCTCCAGGGTCGTTGGCACCCTAGAGACTATCTCAGTACCAAAACTCATCAAAATCGGTTTAGCCATTTAGGTGTGAAGACGTAACAAACTCACTTTCGCTTTTATAATATTAGTAAGGATTGTTGATGTCGGACGAAATTGTATTTTAAATTCTAGGAACCTAGTCCTATTTTTTCGAAGTATTGATGATATCCATATACCTACCAATTGAAATTTTAAACTACTTTTATTTATTAGATTGTTATTGAGGCAATGCGCTTCCAATCGTGGATTTAAACAAGTAGTTCAGTAGTGACTAATTAAAACTAGTTTTCTTTAACAATTACTTCATGAAATAAGAAGAAAAACAACTTACAAGGCCTTTACATATTCCATCCACGTTACAAGAAAGAAAAAAAAAGAAATGAAGGAACAACGTTTTCTGTAACATGTTCGTTTATTTCAGAAAAGGGCATGAAGAACAAGTTACGTAATATGTAAATGACAGGCTGCTTTCTTTACACAATTACATTCTAGATTCGTGATTGATTTGTTTTTCAACAAATATAATGTGGCCGTGGGTGCCCTGAAAGGATAACAAAAAATATTAGGAGAACATCTCATTCATCAAACTTAAATATATTACTTTTCTACGAAAAATAGGAATTGGAAAGCGTGGAAGGGCATTGATAATGGTCCAAGATCCTAGAGCCGCCAGACCTTACTTCGATATTTTTTGAGTAACACACTGTGATGGATTGAGTATTGTTGGTAACCATATTTATTTATTTATTCATTAAAAAGATCACCAGCAGCTTCTGTATAAAAATAACTAAAAAAAAAAAATTGCACAGTATTGGACTTATACAGTTGCCAATTACAGGTTAACCAACATTTTTACATAATGAGTAATAACAATAATATTTAATATGTATATAAAATATAAAAAAAAATATATCTATATCATAGGCACATTGAGTAGCTTGCGCCGACGTCCAATTCTCAGGTATCAGGTGCTTAAGTTACGTAACAATATTACTTACTTTTTATAATCTTAAATATGGTTACTAGCTTCCGCCTACGACTTCGCCCGTGTGATATGGTTACTTTGGGCTGAAACTAACTTTAAACCGCGTGACGATCTAAAAAAAATGTATTACTCTCCCCCTTTCTCTCTCATTTCTTACGTTTTTTAGCCTATCCATGTTCGTCTCCAGGGTTCCAACTATCTCTGTACCAAAATTCATCAAAATCGGTTAAGCCATTTAGGCGTGAAGACGTAACAAACAAACTCACTTTCGCTTTATAATATTAGTAAGGATTATACGTACTTATTTCTGAGCATCTGGCTGAAATTTCCGCGAGCGAGTAGTGTCTGGCATTCTGGTTCTGGCTGTTGAAAGATTGTAGTGACGATCTGGAAAACTATAAAACTTTGTAATTTCTGTCTACATTTAGGTATGTTAAATATGACATGTTTTTTTATTGATTATACATGATTCAAACGCCATACTTTACAGAACATTCAATTAAAAACCGACTTAGTGCGAGACGGACTCGCGCACCGAGCATTCCTTCATTTCCACCGGCCATTTCCTTTGACTGCGTAGACTTGAGGACTGATTCCAGTCCCTGAGAATGTCACAAAGTACATCACACGTGGTCTTGTATTACCCTCCCTCAAGCAGTTTAGTTTACCGATGAGTACCCTGACCCCGTCGATAAGCCGCTCGATCCTGCACTGCCAGGCTGGTACAGATGGTTTAAGCTACACGACATACCGCAACACCCCCACAATACAGGATCAAGTGTGTATCAACGAGCTTCTCGCTACTCTCAAACTAATTCTTGAGTCCAGGGCACACACCATCGAACTATTTTTCTTATGCATGGGGAATCGTGGTAATCGGGGCCTAAGTTCGGTTGGGGTGGATCGATAGTCGCGAAGCGTGCATCCTCCGGTGCGCTCCTCAACCGGTTGTTGCACTGGCTACTTACCGTAGCAGCCCTATCATCCTCCTCTACGACAGCGGGGTTAGAATGTGGCTGCGTCACATCAATAATTGCTGACACTTGCACCGCGGTTTGTGGCGTAGTCAAGATGACACGGTTGCTCAGTACTTCTGAGCATCCTAATACGTTTACGTTACGTTTCTTGCCTCTCTCCCCCTTTTACCCACTTTTTTAAATTAGTCTATTTCCGTCTCCCTGTAAAATGTATCTTGTAAAATTGTGTATCTCTGTAAAACTCATCAAAATCGGTTGGGCCATTTAGGCGTGAAGACGTAACAAACAATAAACTCACTTTCGCTTTTATAATATTAGTAAGGATTTCAAGATATCTCAAAGCGTTCTCGAGAGACAAAAGGCTTGACAGACAGACGGACTACAAAGTGATTCTATAAGGGTGCTGTTATACCCTTTTGAGGTACGGAACCCTAAGGTCTTTGGCCGATTATGAAAAAGAAATCCACCCAACAGAATACATAATTAAAACGGAATTTGATCAAAGTAATCCTGAAAATCAGCAATATATTAAAAGGTCCTCATATATCAAATAAACTTAAATTAAATCCTGTTTTAATTGAGAACCAGTTGCTCAGTCAGCCAGCCGGCTGAGGTACAATGGGATAGTAAGTGATAATCCCCCGTTACCCCCTCGACTCGCTTTGTTTCCGACTTGTTTTATACGGATTATTGAATCAGCACTAACACGATATCCATTCAAATATTTACGGAAGCTAAATTAGCTTCGGAAAACAAAGGAGTTTTGTAATGCCTTTTTTTGGAAACCACTTATTTTAAAGTGTTTTTGTGTTATATCATGCGTTTGGAGTGGGTTCTTTATTCGTTTGATTCGCTACTCAATTGTTTTTTATTGACTACTAGCTGTCTTGCGCGGTTTCGCCTGCGTTTTTAGTTCCTGCCCCGCTCCCGTGGATAGTAGCGTGGTGTTATACAACACCATTATCACCATTATCGGAGAATAATATTATCTGCTTCCTATTAGTGTAAAATTTGGTAAAATCGGTTCAGTAGTTTGGAGCTTATTCTATGGAAACAATCAAACAAATCTTTCCCCTTTATAATATTAGTATATAAGATTTGGTCAATCTTATGGCGTTCTCTATAAAACAGGAAGTTTAAATATTATATTCGTTATTTACATCAGTTAGAAAGAAGAAATTCGGAAATGCCGTCTCACAATTTTATTATATCAGACCTACCAATTTTTATATTTCTCCCCGGAAAAATCACACTAGACCTTGATTGCGAGTACGAAACGTAATCTGAATGAATTTTATATGCCTACACAATTATATTTGAGCACATTTCAGTAATTCGTTTTTATTTTTGACTATGGAACGTTTTATCTTATATTCGGTTCTTGCTGTGGCTTTTAAATAAGGAGCTTCTGGTTAAATAATAGCAGCCGCTCAGATCGATCTTTAGGTTAAGCCACGCTTGCATAGGTTGACCCGTGGATGGTGTTTCGTGCCTCGGAAAGCACGTTTAGCTGTTGGTCCCGGCTGTTATTTGTAGATCTTTGACACTCGTTACAGGTAGTCAGTGTCCAGAAAGTCTGACAACCAGCTTTATCAAGAGTCTCGTATGCTCCAGTGCTAACTGGGTTGTGGAGGTCAGATAGGCAATTGCAGTCCGCAGGCAGCTGTATCCAGTAAGACTGGGAGCTGCGCAGATGATGATGATGATTTAAATAATTGAAATATATGAAAAAGTGACTAGCCTTAATCACTACAAATTTATGGACCAACCCTAGGTTCCTCGTTTTTTCGCAATAAAGATATCTCACAAAGTAAATAAATTACTTTAGTATCGGGAAAGGGGCATAGACCCTAAGCGTATTTTAGTTTTAAGTATATTCTCTAAGTTAGGATGCCGAGAATGACGTATTGAAAGTATGGTGCAAGAAAGACGAGCGAGAGAAAGAGCGAGTGAGAGAGAGTTTATATAATACAATTATATAAACTCTATAACTCTATAACTATGAGTACAGGAAAGTGGGAAAAGGTTGCGAGGGATGTGGGTCATTTTTCTGAATTGAGTGCGATAGAATAATTTAGGCGTGCGACTAGATAAGACGTGCTTTGTATTTTCTTTGTATTTGTGTCATTTTTAATAAACGTAAATAATCTTATTCCCTGTTTTTAGGGTTCCGTAGTCAACTAGGAACCCTTATAGTTTCGCCATGTCTGTCTGTCCGTCCGTCCTCGCTTAATCTCTGTGACCGTTAGCACTAGAAAGCTGAAATTTGGTACCAATATGTATATCAATCACGCCGACAAAGTGGTAAAATAAAAATTGGAAAAAAATGTTTTATTAGGGTAGCCACCCTATATGTAAAGTGGGAAGTGTTTTTTTTTTTAATTTCAACCCTAACGTGTGATATATTGTTGGAAAGGTATTTTAAAATGAATAGGGGTTTACTAAGATCATTTTTTGATAATGTCAATGATTTCGGAAATAATCGCTCCAAAAGTAAAAAACAATGTGTCCCCCCCCCTCTAACTTTTGAACCATAAGTCTAAAAAATATGAAAAAAATCTGAAAAGTAGAACTTTATAAGGACTTTCTATGAAAATTATTTTGAACTTGATTGACACAACAGTTTTTGTACAAAAAAGACAAAAAGTTGTACAAAATAATTTCTGGACTAAGTTTGTAGTATAATCGTATATGCAAGCTTTTTTTGTAACTTTGTTTACATATTTTATTATCCTGAACGTATCTTTTTTTCAAACAAAAAAAGAATTATTGAAATCGGTTCTCGCAATCCAAAATTGCACGTCTTTGTATTAATTAGTAACCCAATTCCCCGAGAGATGGCGCTGTAGGTACTTATTACATTGGATCGGGTATTACCGAATTGTTCGGTTGGCCTCATAACTGGGAACACTTATTATGACGGACGGGAAACTACGGAACCCTACACTGAGCGTGTCCCGACACGCTCTTGGCCGGTTTTTACACTAAAATCGAATCAGACAATTTAACGAACATTACATTACTGAAGAGAATAGTTCAGATACTTAATACTGTATCTAAACCAAGGGCCAACGTTGTAGGAATCTATATATCAGTGAGGTGATATTGGATTCTTGAACCTCTAAGTCGGGTATTTGCTAGAGATGTATTCGGCCACTTTTTTGCTATTCGGTATTCGGCCGAATAGAATGCACTATTCGGCCGAATACCGAATAGCAAATCTTGTAAAAAACACACGTTATTTTACTCAAAATAATGTATTTATTTCCAAATTACAACATTTTAGTAGTTAACATTAATCAGTGGTAAGTTGTAATGGATAAAAACGAGGTTATCAGCATATTTCAGCGCGAACGCAACGAGAAAAACAGGTTGTGACTTGTCTTATTCCAGCTAACGCGCCCCCACCAAGCATGTACTTCGCGCCGAATATTCGGCGTTTCAACAGTGTTGCCGAATATTCGGTATTCGGCCAATTCACTATTCGTGGCATCTCTAGTATTTGCTTAATGCATAAAGACGGAGATGGAAGATTACTTCAGCCATAGTATTAATATAAACGTTAAAGAAGTACATAGTGGTACTACGTTTATGAACTCTGTTAAAACACCCAATCCTTTAAAGGCCTATTCAATTGTTTTTTAGAGTTCCGTACCTCAAAAGGAAAAAAAAACGGTACCCTTATTGGATCACTTTGTATTCCGTCTTACATATAGACGGAATACTTGTTAGACATATGTACATATTGTCTGACAAGACCCTTTATCTCGGGAACACGTGAAGGTTTTAATTTGAAATTAACCATATCTTAACTCTGTGGTCTGTGAAAAAATCATCCCTCTAAGTCTACGCAGTCAAAAGATATGGCTGTTCTTATCGCAAGTTTGTACGTAACCCTCAGTGCGCTAGTGTGACTCGCTCTTGGCCGGTTCTTTTAAATTATTATTTTTTTGTTAGGGCAGCTGCTATTTTAAGTTAAAATATGTACTTGTCTAGTTGCTGACCTAAACGCGAATTTCAGGAGAAAGAGGCGAAAGGCGATTCGTTTTTGTGGGACTGTCTCTTGTAATTTGACGTTCAAAAAGTGCTGATTATCAGCCTAATTTGAAGAAATGACTTTTGATTTTGGGCAGGGCCGACAAACAACTCATTTATTTAACTTTTGCTATTAAATTGCCTGCTAATGAAAGCACTTGTAATTTCATGAATAGAATAAATTAGCAATGCTATCTATTCATTAAAAAAATTCACCGAAAAAGCTCCTTTTAAAAACCTACTTGGAAAAACAATTTAAAAAGGTCTAAGAATCGTCCACTTTTGTCGTATCCTCGTGTTGATTAGTTCTTATGTATTTTCTTATTTATGTACACATTAATATCTGCGTTTATTTATTGGTTTGCAAGTGGTAATGTTCTCGATGTGGTACCTAGTTTAAGATCATTGTCGATGCGTCAAATCGTTAGCCTAGTAATCTCAAACACGATTCTGCTGAGCAGAGCCGATAACGAAGGAGACAGGAAACGAGCAGGATGTTTAACCTAACAATTGTGGAAATCATTACTGATAGAACTAATGGAGGGAGATTTTCCCCACCAATGGGACTATCCGGGTTTGTAACAGTAGGTACAGGTTATCATCATCTGCCTAGCCTCTTCCTAACTATGTTAGTCTAACCGCATGCAGCTGTTTCCCATAATTTTATATAGAACGTCTGCTCAAATGGCCACCACAACCCAAGTTGTACTGAGTAATACAATAGATCCGTGGTCAGACTAATTGCTAGAAAACGCGTAACGTTGGTGTTTTCTGAGGCGCAGAAAACCAGTTGATACAGATGATAGTGAAATCCTTACTAACATTATAAAAGCGAAAGTGATTTTGATTGTTTGTTTGTGACCTCTTCACGCCTAAATGGCCAAATCGATTTTGATGAATTTTGGTACAGAGATAGTTGGAAACCCTGGAGACAGATACAAGCGATTTCTTTTTTTAAAAGATTGAGATATGAGGGAGAAAGAGAAAAGTTGGATTCTGATTTGCAAGTATCTGCTACTTGTAGTTTGTGCCCTAGCGCCTTATATATTGTAATAGCAATGCTAAATTTTCCCTTTTTTTTCCTCTTTCTCAAGGATAAGAAAGTAAGGTTAAGGATAACATTTAACTACAATGTCAAAAATACTCCTGATTACCCGTTCGTAGAATTCACAGAAGATATTTAATATTATTTTCAAGCAAAATTATAACATTTTTTTTAAACGTTACCCCACACTAGGATTTCCCTTGTATTGTGTCGTGGGTGCGTTTACAAACATTTTAAACTTACATACACGAACATCCATATCATATTTGAAGCATAAATCATCAAGTAGGCTTGATACCACAAATGCCTAGAAAATTGTCGAAAATATCTAAAAGGTAATAGAATTTCATTTTCAACTACATTTTTTGATGCCAAATTCAACCAATCCTGCTAAAATTTGTTGTAAACATACCGAGCCCTTTAAAAGCCATTATTAAATCAAATCGAAATCATTTATTTCAATTAGACCATTACAGGCACTTTTGAATGTCAAGAAACAAAATGAATCTACAGTCCCGGTCACAAGGCATAATAACTTGTGAAAGTACTGCAGTTGCCCATTCCAAAGCGTTGATCTCTATGGAGAAGAATGGGCAAGAAACTCCATGGACACTCTTTTAAATTCTAATATTTTTACAAAATAGTATTTACATCATTCGTGTAGAGATTATACACATATGTGAGAACGACGTAGAAAGACGTGCACAGTAAGAGCGTCCAGAGTAAATAAAAAAACAAAATTCAATTTAAATCTAAATAAATTAAAAATGACCGTGGTAGTTAAAAAATGACCAGTCCCAACTGACAGCGCCCGTTCACGAACAAGACGTATGGATCAGCCCCATTCAGCTCAACCATTTTGAAGAAGGCTAAATGACCCGACACACCCGCCACCATCAGCGAGACATTTAAGTGAGCATGACACTATCAACCACCAGGGCTTCGTCAAGTCAATGATAATACATAGCACTCACATATGGGCTTAATAATTATACAATACTAGAGAATTGATTCTATACATTGCAAAGATAGTCTTACAATCTTCAAACATTCTACATTGCAAAGATTCTATACAAATTGACGGGCCTGTTGGTCTAGTGGTTAGTGGCCCTGACTGCTGAGCCGGAGGTCGTGGGTTCGATTCCCACCCAGGACAAACTTTGTGTGATGAGCATGATTGTTTGTTCTGTGTCTGGGTGTGATTTATCTATAATATGTGTGTATTTATAAATTATATAAGTATGTTTATCAGTTGTCTGGTTACCATAACACAAGCTCTGCTTAGCTTGGGATCAGATAGCCGTGTGTGAGTTGTCCCAAGATATTTATTTTATTTTAATCTTCTGCAGCTGCCACTATAGCTTCGGATACTTATCAATGAATTTACCCCTATGCTTGAGGAGCTGGACCAGCATTAAGCCAAGCATTTTTATCATCAATATAATCCCCCAACTTATAATATGCTTGCCTACATAGTGTGCGTTTAATACAAGATTTAAATTTCGTTTTATTCAGTTGAAGAATGTGGGGAGGTATTTTATTGTAGCATTTCAAACAGTACCCCATGAAAGATGGTCTACTAAACTAATTGGTCCCTATTTCTAGTATTATAATTGTGTCTGTCACCTCTTTTACTAAAAAGATGCGAGTTTTTCCTGACATACATGATGTTTTCATAAATATATTGACAAGGTACTGTCATGATGTTAATATCCTTAAACTGTTCCCTTAAAGAATCTCGCCTACGTAGGTTATATATGGCTCTAATGGCTCTTTTCTGCAGAATAAATATAGACTCGATGTCTGCAGCCCGTCCCCAAAGTAAAATACACAGTAAAATAACTAAAATAGACTAGTCTCGCGGTATCAACATCAGTAAACTGACGGAATTTATATCATTGTGTCTCTAAGTCTGCATTTTTTTTAAATTACTCAAAGCAGTATTAAATTACAATATCTGGATTGGTGTAAGCCTTTATCAGTTTTGTAAAAATAAATAGGTAGCTAAAAAGTGTCAAATGTCAAACCAAAATTAATTTGCGTAATAGAAACGGAAAGCCAAACAAATGATTTAAGAGGCCGTGTCATATCGGTTAACATACTAGTGGTGTAAAATGATATCTTAATTAAATTACGATATAACAATATCCAAGGACTGGCTTTTACTTTGACCGGAGGATTTCGTTGCCATACGACGTGGCTACGCGATCTATCTTTTTTGGGCCATCATCTACTGTTTATTTTTAAGTTAGTTTATTTAAGTTATTTTATGTAAATAATAAAAACTCATAATAATTTTAATTATAGATCGCATATTATTAAATAACGTGATTCAATCATTATGGCGCGTATATTATTTCTCGATGTGACCCATTTTGTTACTGTAGGCTGAAAAGGGGAAAACAGGCACAAATTTGTACATTAATGAGTATGGATATAAATGATGTTATTAAAAACGAATTAGTTACAAACTGAAATCATCAATGCGTAACCAGAATGTTATAGCAAGGGGTCAAAAAAAAAAATAGCCTCGGAACGTAAAGGGCAATAGAAGAAACATGGGTGGGTTTTAGTCAGTACAAGTCTGACATGCCCCCCCGCTCCACCCAGAGCGGGGGAAGTCATTGGATGATTTCCCACCCGAAAAAAAAAAAAAAAAAAAAAAAAAAAAAAAAGGGGTCAAAAATGGCCGATTAAGCAGAAATCATAATAGGTTCAAAATAGAAAGTCACATATTCAAGCCAATAAATGACTTTTGATTAAAAAAAAGCGCTTATCATCAGCCGATCATCAGCACTTTTTAAACGTTATTAATGACGTTAATAATATGAATTACGTTACTATTCTTGAAAATTGTTAAAAAAGTGACAATCTACAATATGAACTGAGTCTAAGATCATTTTAAGAATTTTAACGTACGTAATTCACATTTTTATCCTATTATGAATCGCGTTCGTGTTTCACGTGCGCCTCAAAGAGATGTCAGCAAAGCAGAGGGGCTTGCTAGGGCCTCCGCCTGCCGGGTTTGCGGGTTGTTCGAAAGAGGTACCGCGGCCCCGGGACAAAGGGCAATAGAAGGAACATAGGTGGGTTTTAGTCAGTAAAAGTCTGACACGCACCCCGCTCCGCCCAGAGCGAAGGAAGTTATTTGACGATTTCCCACCCCCAAAAAAAAGTGGCCATTTTAAAGTCCCAGTATTTCGAAGGCAGCACTCACACGAAACCACCGATTATTTTTGAATATTTGAAGTCACCAACTAACACTTGTCATGTACGAACCACTCAAGTACTTGCTACACTTCTAAAGACTAGCTAGTACTTTATATGGACGAGTGGCCTGAATCGCTACGTTGAATAGTACTGAAAGTTGATATATACAATTTTTTATGTATGATATGTGAAAACATGAAAATATTTTCATCAATGATTTTAGAATTATTTTTTTTTAAAGTTACCTTTATAAATTAAAAAAAAAAAATAATTCAGGCAACGAAGTCTTATGTATTGCGCTGAGTCAAAATGTCATGTTATATTCTGCAAAAACGCCAATATTATGTTAGCTGATTTTCCTAGCAAATTTTAATTAAATGCGATCGGACGAACGAAATTTTCAAACAGTATAGTAGTCATAACAGTTCGGTTACCTTATTAAATATAAAAAATGTGACGGAAGAGGACATTTTCGTTTATTTTTAATGAGTACGTCGCACTAGTATTATAATGCTCAAATAGAATTGAAAAGCATGGGCAAGCATTGTGGGCAAAACCTTCTAGTGGTTAAAATGAAAGAACTTGCAGCCTGGGTAACTTTAAATTGTCTTTTTTAAATAAAAATTGCTTCATATTTAGAGTATGTATTTGTTTGTTAGTCTCTTTCACGGAATCTGAAATTAACTGACGTTGTTGTCAGATTCATGCAGCATAGCTTTTACAGCAGGCAGTTTTGCAACCACCAATTTGAAAAGCGTGAAAATAAATTAGGAAAAGATCCACATTTTTTAAAACATATTAAAAAATGTGGATATTTCCCCAATTTATTTTTCAAACAGTTTTTATTAACGTATTAATTTAGAAAGTGGTGTAGGTTCCATTTTTAATTTAAAAAAATGAGAATAAACTCAGCAACTTAGTAATTTCCCCATAGCTAGATTTATTCTAGGGGTGTATAGCAATATCTACATTAACGTTCTGTGACAAACTGAAACAAGTTTGTCAAATTCAAAAATATCAAATTTTGTAGTGAACCTATAATTAATCAAATAACTGGTTGCTCCTTCTACGTTCTTAAATCAGAGAATAAGCCTAGTCATTACTTTTTATAAAAAGTTGATTACTTTCATCAAAGAGCTTCGTTCGACACGATAAAAGCGTTGCGTGCTGTTCTACGGTAGTTTATAATCATCTAATTATTTATTTCGCTATGAAGCTTACTATTTCAAATCATTATTTACGGCGTCACGGAAAGCTTATTATAGCTTGACCTGGGTGAAGCAGTCAAGCTAGTTATTAGCTTGCTTTTACCTGACTACGCGGCCCCGGCCCAGAATGCGATTTGTTTTCTCTGTAGATTTCTGCTTTAACTAAACACAGACAGATTGTACGCTAGTTAGTATTTTCTATTTCATATATTATTTATGTACAAAAATGTTTACATTTTCTGAAGTTTGTGTTGGTAAGCAAATAAAAATAGAGAAACCTAACCCACGAGGACCCTATTGTATATAAGAGTCATGTTGATGTCTGTAAAAGAATGTCATTGAGGATACGGTTGGCGCAGTGGCTAAGCGATTGACTGCTGCGCTGCGTGTCGCGGGTTTGATATTTGTATAACGTGCAGATAGTTGTTTCGAGGGTGTCTGTTTGTGTATGTAAGTTTAAAAGTTTATAATACAAGATATAAGAGTCAACCCACGATACTATAGAAAATAAATTCATAGAGTGCGGCAACGTAATAAAAAAAAAAGACATGACCCTAAAAATATCACCAGATTGAAATTCTTATCCTTATTATTAAAGTAAGGGGGTGTGTTTGTTTGTTTGTTACGTCTTCACGCCTTAATGGCTTAACCGATTTTGATGAATTTTGGTACAGAGGTAGTTGGGACTCAAGAGACGGACACGAGCAACAAAAAAAAACAAGTGTATATGAGGGAGAAAGAGGGAAGTAAGGGGAAAACTTAGCTTTGCTATTACAAATCAATAAGGCGTAAAGGCAAAAACTGCAGGTGGCAGGTACCTGCAAATCAGGAAAGGGGAACTGTGTTACCCCAAATTTAACGCGAGCAAAGCCGCGGGCAAAAGCTAGCTGTTTTATAAAGCAGATTACCAGACATTGTTTTGAGTTTAGCGTATAACTGTGTCCTCTGACTTGTCTTCTGATATCAATAAATTGAATCACCAATTCACTTCACTCGTGTTGTTTAAGTATGGCAATTACCGCCTTTACCTTTTTATGCCGAGGGTGAATATGAATTCAGATTTGTATATTTTTGGGTAAAATAGTAAACTTAAAGTATCATTTCAATATTTTTATTGTTACAAATGTATTGTAGTTTAGTGTGCCATTTAAAGAATTTAAATTAATCTGGAAAGCTTTGAAAATCTTTTTTTTAAGGTTTTATTGTATTTATTAGATATATGTCCATAGTAATCGCCATCTTCAACAAAATCAATCTCTTTTCCAATCAGAGTGTGTTAAAAAAGTACACCCTTTTTTTAACACATTTATCACAACTCCTCGTGAATTCCTTATCTATGACTCCAAATATCAGAAAAAAATATTAGCTCAAGAACTTAAATAAGGCATTAAATTATGTAGAGTTATCAGTGTGTGTTTGGTACCTTCTGAGGGCCTGTGCAAATAACAATGCATATGTTTCATACAAACTTTTGTCGGTCATTGCTGTCAACAGATAAAAGAAGAAGGAACACAAGAAATTCGCATTAGACGAAACGGTTGTTTCATTTGCTGATTTTTTATCAAAAGCACGTACATGCAAAATCCTCCTAAATAACTCATACAAACGTTATCCTAAAGGCATAAAAGGTCACATTTTTACCGTCTATAAATTTCTAAGCAGATTTCTTTACCTGAATAAAGTCGATAGTCTAGATGTTTATCTTAGGGAACCTTTCTGCTGAAAATATAAGTACTAGATTCTAGATATAGACAGTGTAATGTTCGACCCAGCGTGCAAATTGACGTCGCCTGTTAGTAATGACGGTTCATTCCGCTACTTTTATAAAACCTGCCTTTTTAGGAATTGGGCCAACTGTGCGATTTTCAACTGAAAATGTATAGTCTTTGGGTGCTTTTAACTGTATTTAAAACTTTGTTTACTGTCTGTATTTTTTAATTTTAGCAAAAATGGTCTTAGAAATTGGATGTACAATAAATCTTGCAATTCCTGCAAGGTAAATGCCCATAAGGCGACTAGCTGGCCCCCGCGGATTCGCCCGCGCGATGATCGAAAAAAAGTATCTTATGTGTTATTCCAGACTATGACTCTGTTATGTTATGCTATGTCTGATAACTCTGTGCCAAATTTTCATCAAGATCCTTTAAGGTGAAGATTTCTTGAGAACGGCCAAAAATCAGGTTTTTTAACGCAGTGTATCTCTTGAACCATACATAATGTTAATCACTGAAAAAAATAGGATATTTTTAAGGCTTTTTTGCATACATTGATGGAATTCAAATTATAATTAAATATACTAAAATGTGTAAAAAAATATTCAAACACACCTCTAAATTCTCAGCAGTTTATCTCTTCAATATTAATCGTAATTACATATAATCAAAAGTATACAATGAAATTTCCAATGCCAAACTGCGATCAATAATGGATTGTTTTTGATTGAATATTAATATTTAATTTTATACAAATTTATTTGTATTTTACGACAAACTTATGCAGTAAAGTCCAACGTCAAAATGTATGAACAAGGTCAACGACATAATACTGCGCCTTAAGCTGTTTTGAGGGGAAAGACTAACAAACATCCATACATCCATCCTCACAAACATTCGCATTTATAATATTATTTACACCTCAGCTTGACAATCAAACAATCATGCGAAAAAAACAATATATCTGCATAATAAACATATTTTTTTTACGTTAAAATGAACTACAACAGATCCCTCACTTCAAAAAACTTTCTTAGTTTGACAAATACAATAAAGATTCATACAAACCGAATAACACAAATCTCCATGGGAGGAACACAAAAAACTCAAATACCATTTATTAAAAAAAGAAACCCAACACCGAGCAAGTACGCACTTCAAACTATTGCGTCTAAATGCGAGCCACCCACCCGTAGGCACCTCAATTTGCATAACATAGCTACCACGGCAATAATTATTAACATCGGCTCTCAGAATCCAATATATTAATTGTACTGTTGGCATCAGTTACAGAATAGTTGGAATTAGGATATACCAATCCATGTGCAATTTAGAAACTTAGATTACCTAAAGTGCTGTGGGTTGTTGCGACAAAATATTCTGTACCGACTTTAAGTGAAACACATACATTGGGGGCCTAAAGTGGCCAGTTTGGCAGAATCAAATGGGATAATTTATGGGCACACAGGTGAAAACCTTTTTTTTACACAAGAAAACAACATATTATAACCTGATCTCTCATCTACGGATCGCACACCGTAGTAGAGAAATCAGGTTAAAATGGTTTTGTATAGGTTAATGTGCCATCGTGTGTACAAAGGCGCAAATTATTTCAAAAAAAAATTCTACCAGCAAGCCTGCGAAGAAATATGAAGAAAAAACCGGCCAAGAGCGTGTCGGGCCACGCTCAGTGTAGGGTTCCGTAGTTTCCCGTCCGTCACAATAAGTGTTCCCAGTTATGAGGCCAACCGAACAATTCGGTAATACCCGATCCAATGTAATAAGTACCTACAGCGCCATCTCTCGGGGAATTGGGTTACTAATTAATACAAAGACGTGCAATTTCGGTGGTAATTTTGGATTGCGAGATCCGATTTCAATAATTCTTTTTTTGTTTGAAAAAAGATATGTTCAGGATAATAAAATATGTAAACAAAGTTACAAAAAAAGCTTGCATATACGATTATACTACAAAATTAGTCCAGAAATTATTTTGTACAACTTTTTGTCTTTTTTGTACAAAAACTGTTGTGTCAATAAAGTTCAAAATAATTTTCATAGAAATTCCTTATAAAGTTTTACTTTTCAGATTTTTTTCATATTTTCTAAACTTATGGTTCAAAAGTTAGAGGGGGGGGGGACACATTGTTTTTTACTTTTGGAGCGATTATTTCCGAAATTAATGACATTATCAAAAAATGATCTTAGTAAACCCCTATTCATTTTGAAATACCTTTCCAACAATATATCACACGTTGGGGTTGAAATTTAAAAAAAAAACACTTCCCACTTTACATATAGGGTGGCTACCCTAATAAAACATTTTTTTCAATTTTTTATTTTACACTTTGTCGGCGTGATTGATATACATATTGGTACCAAATTTCAGCTTTCTAGTGCTAATGGTCACAGAGATTAAGCGAGGACGGACGGACGGACGGACGGACGGACGGACGGACAGACAGACATGGCGAAACTATAAGGGTTCCTAGTTGACTATGGAACCCTAAAAATACGTAGACAGTAGTGTAAGAGAATACGAAGAGAATAGAGATAGTTAATACCCTGGACACGGACGTAGGTTATTTTTTTAAGTGAGAAAAGGGGGAGGAGGGGGGAAGAAAAGGGAAGATAAGGAAAGTAAATATTTTTTTGATCATCACGTCTAATCATAAAATCTTTCAGCAAAATATTATTCAAGTAATAATTTTTTAAATGGTTACAGACGTGGTTAATATTATGAATTGTCACTTTGTGACCATTTTACGAATTGAAACGTAATTCATATTATTCAATTATTATTTTGCTAATTGGCCTGTTGGTCATCACTAGTTGCTCTATACCTAGGTATGCTTGAATTTTGAGTTGCGTTGATTTAATTTGTGGTGCTCGCGCCTCAGTCAAGAACAGTTATTCGTTTTTTACGAAGAAGGTCTTACATGGGTACTTGTAAATCAAAATAATGGTATACTAGCTTTTGCGCTCGCGTTAAATTCGGGGTGACACAGTTCTTCTTTCCAGATTTGCAGGTACCTGCTACCTGTAGTTTATGCTGTTGCGCCTTATTGAATGTAATAGCAAAGCTAAGTTTTCCGTTTTACTCCCTCTTTCTCATCATTACCCACTTTATAATATATATATAATATAGCCTAAGGCCTGGCAGGCCTGTTTCTCAAGGGGGTAGGCAAAAATCACATAACACCACATGCTACGAACCTTGCACACTTCTTTTGCTCTCTTTCTCGTATTAAAGACACTCACACTGCATTGCGTATTTTATTTACCACATAATAATTGCATTGGTAGCCTTATTGGTAAAGCAACATTTTAAGACTTTCATATCATATTTCCACTTCGGTTTCCACATCATGACAAAATAACTAAGACAAAAATAACAACCAGAAACATATGCCAAGTTAATTTCGTAAGTGCTTAGTTCTTTTATAAGTTTAAGTTCATGAAAAGTTTTTATTGATTTGGTAGAATAAAGACTAAAATAAAGTTGAAGTTATCAAAAGAGATGGTTGATTCTATTTTTCAAAGTTTCCTTTGTTGAAACTTACCTCGATATCTTTTGAAGATAGATGAGACGGTGTTCACAAGATAAAACATAGTTTTATAAGGTTCAATTGTATGTGCCCAATAGAATTCGAAATAAGTTTATCACGTAACTGAGGCTATAAAAATGTTTTCTGATTTCACATACTTTAGTAAGAGTGATCATGATAATAGACAATTAATATTCTTTGGCTGCCGACTCTGACAATATTAACCAAAAAAGGGTCGTTGAATTTATGTTTCCTTGTCAATAAAAATAACAGTGCAACCTTGAGACACACCGCCCAGTACTGGGCGACCATTATAAAATGTATGTGATGTATTTAAATGTCTATGGGCCAACTAACTTCTGCCTTATTTTTGAATGTATTTATTTTTCTTAGTTTGATATTTTTTGTGTTAATTCCTGGCTTGCGTCTTTTGTTTCATGAAATAAATAATTTGTCTATCACTTAAATTCAAAGATAGAGCGAGACAAAGCTAATAATAATATCTTATTAGATATTATGATTATGATTATGATATTATGGCATTATTGATTGGATTGGATAATATTTTATCCAATCCAATCAATAATGCCATTCACAGGAAATTCCCGATAGTCCATAATGACCTTTACTCCCCATTAGGTATGACATTATGACACATCATTAGTGATTAACTGTTTCGCACTTGTGTGTATTAATTATTATATCTAACGAGTCGACAAGGACAGGTAACATGACATGACAGTTATTTTGGGACAAAGTTGTTGCTACTTGCTTATATTTCTGTCTATTTGTATATATACTTACAGTAGGTCTCATTAAGATAAAATATAGGTTGGTAGCGTATAATAGTAAATCTTATTTACTTTTGTTTTTATTTATTACTAAAAATAATAGTATATACTTTTGCCCTTTGTGTTCTGAGGCTGAACAACAAGAGGTTTTCTTTACATAATATTTATGTTACACATATAATAAATTTTACGGTCTGTTGTTCTAGATAGGTCAGGTCAGGTCAAAAACACAAACATGTTATAATTCACAGAATATTTAGAGCGCTAAGTTATGTAGATTAAGGGAATGTTTTAACAATTGCAACAATGACATAATATTCTTATCAATAACTAGCTGTCCCCAGCGGTTTCACCCGCTGCTAGAGGTATGAAAAATAGATTTTGGCCAGACCTACCCGATATGTTCACAATATTTCGTTTAAATCGGTCCAGCCGTTTCGGAGGAGTATGGGAACGAAAACTGTGACACGAGAATTTTATATATTAGACTAGCTGTGCCCAGCGGTTTCACCCGCTGCTCACTTAGGGGTATGAAAAATAGATGTTGGTCGATTTTCAGACCTACCCGATATGTACACAATATTTCGTTTAAATCGGTCCAGCCGTTTCGGAGGAGTATGGGAACGAAAACTGTGACACGAGAATTTTATATATTAGATAAGCAAATAATGTAGTGGTGGTCCTGAAGAAAAGCGTCTCGCCTCTCATACGTGTTGATTGTGGGTTCAAATCCGGGCAGGAACCAATGTTACTTTTTCAATACATATATACTTTATAAAAGTTTATCTAAGACATCACAGACATCTGCGAGGGTTGCGGGTTGTTCGAAAGAGATACCGCGGCCCCGGAACGTAAAGCAATAGAAGAAACATGATTGGGTTTTAGTCAGTACAAGTCTGACACTCCCCCCGCTTCGCCCAGAGCGGAGGAAGTTATTTGATGATTTCCCACCACAAAAATATAAATAAAAGACATTACAGACATCGATTACAAGACGACTAATAACCTAGGTACTATAATAATAGTCAATTTTAAAGCAAAGTGAACTCGACGCATGAATTTTGAAGTCGGTTTTCTTCCAAAAAAGCACCTATTAATTATGTTTAGGAATTAAATCGCGAACTCTGCTAATTTATTTATGGAGCTTTGCTTAATCACTTTTAACTACTCTTGTAATTCTAGTTTCGCGTGTTAACAATCAAAATCACTCGCAAGTTCATTACAAAGAGCTACTCCATTATTGTTTACTATAAATAGGTTTATAGCGTGAGTAATTAAATCCTAATTATACGGATCAATCTAAATATAGTTAATTTTATACTATACTCTAAATTATACCATTAAGCATTTTGATTAGTTTAATCACATTAATTATAATTACATCACCATAATTAGTATTCCGCTGTTCGATAATTTAATAACATGCTATTAAGCATGTCATCGTCTGCATCGCCTTTTTCAGTCATATTCGGGTCGACACCCAGTCTGTCAGCCATATTCGGGTCGACTCCCAGTCTGTCAAAGTTTTTGGCCGCTGACTACCTGTAATGACTGCCAAGATCTTGGTTGTGTGAGTGCTTTTCGAGGCACGAAGGATATTCGGTATGTAATGGGTGGTCACTCGGTCACAGGTCAAGCTACGCAAGCGCTGTTTTTTACCTAAAGGTCGGCCAAAAGTTTAACAATCAGTCTTGCTAAAGACTATCGTATTATCCAGTACTAACTGAGTTGTAGAAATCAGATAGGCAGTCGCTCTAATATACGGTAGGTTAGGTTAGACTCAAACTCAAAGCATTTATTTCAATTAGACCATTACATGCACTTTTGATTGTCATAAAAAAAAAAAAACAAAAAAAAGATGCTACAACAGTCCCAGTCACAAGACATAATAACTTGTGAAAGTATTGTACTGTAGTTGCCCATTCCAAAACAAAGATCTCTATGGAGAAGAATGGGCAAGAAACTCCATGGACACTCTTTTAAATCATAACATTTTATAAAAACATGGATACATCATTCATGTTGAGATCATACGATTATATATATATATATATATATGAGTATGATGTAAAAAAACGACCACATTTAGAGCGTCCAGAGTGAAAGCAAAAATTAGCAAGAGTTTAATAGATGAATTAAAACAAACAGACCCAAACTTAGTTGAGGAAAGCGAAGTAAGCAATAATAGAGTTGCTTCCAGCTTTAATATTTGTTATAATACCAATTATCTAATACCTAGTGACGGCACTGTTGGCGCAGTGGCTAAACAATTGACTGCTGCGCTGCGTGTCGCGGGTTAGATTCCCGCACGGAACTAATATTTGTATGGCCTACAAGTAGTTGTTTCGGGTCTTCTTCTTGGGGCTGTTAGTGTATGTGAGTTTAATTGTTTGTAAACCTACCCACGATACAGGAGAAATTCCTGGTATGAGGCAAAGGTTTTTTTAAAATATATATATATATATATATTGGAATCAATAGTCGGTGTAGTTGTAGGTAAATTTAAAGCAGTGCGAAGTCACGGTAAATCTCTAGTGTTGTTATAAATATCTCATTACTACAGTAATTAGTGAGGCTGTTCGTTATATGTATATTACAAACATTCTCACTCAATGGTTGATACGAATACCTACGTTTCTAGGTATTCGTATCAATCAATTCTGCTTAGGCCCAATACTACTTAGTCTTTGAGAGATTGTTAAACTAAGCCGAAAATAATGATGTACGATAAATTTATTCGTCTACATTTAATTTTCCTAAAACCTAATTAGGTTCTGATTCATTTGTAAGACTTTTGTAAGTAATATTTCACTGTTTTGTCTTTATTATTGTATTTAAAACATTTTTTACTGAAAACTTTACCTTTAAAAATGTTCTTCTTTTAATTTCCTTAGGCTTTATAAATGTCTTTAATTTTTTTTACTTATTGTCCTATTTGTAAAACTAGAGGTAAAAATATCGTTTCGTTTAGTTGTTTATTAGGAGAAATTGTAAGCCGTTTTCTTAATAGTAATGTTTTATTTTATTTAGATCATATTAAGGACCGTATCTTGTAAAAGAGTAAATAAATTGAAGGCTAAGATTTTCTGCTCCAGAATAGGTTTATTTATGGTTTCGTTGACGATGTCATGAATAGTATTATTTGTGTCACACGTAATAGAAATCTCACCTATCGTTCTATGCAAACATGTATATAGCTTAAATTTGTTTTCACGTAAAAAAGTGTACATGTGCAAAAAAGGGCACATGCCCTTTTTGCGGATGGGAAGTCGTCAGATAACTTCCTCCATCTGGGCGCAGCTGGGGGGAGTTGTGTTATGGGGCCGCGTTATCTGTTTCGAACAACTAGCAAGCCCGGTAGGCAGTGGCCCGGGCAGGCCCCTATGTTCACCATGCACACTCCCGCATCTTCGGTGGCCGGTAGTCGTCACGCAGCGGATCGGTTGGTTTGAGGTTCTCTCCCTCAAACCCTTCTTCGCTAGCATAAATGCTGTATATACCCTGACTCCTGAGGTATACTTAAAATTTCAATCTTCGAGCACTATTATTCGGGCCATCGCGTCGGTTCCTGCCTGATGCACCGTAAAGTATTTATGTCACTTTATATTTCCCACTGCTGGGCTGGCCATCCCCATATCCTTACGGGTACTCATTTCCTGCACCACGATACAAATAATATAAACTCACGACTACATAACCCTGTCTATAATTTCCAAATGGTATCCAAAACCCTGTAAACAATTTCCAAATGTTGTCCAAACAAACAAAACTTTTATTTCAACTTTAACAGCAGTAATAATAAAAAAAAAAACAAACTGTACCCCTGCCAATATGTGAAAAAAACGCGCTGTATAATCCACTTTAGCTATCCGTTCTGTAAAACCAGACACGCTTAAGTAATATATCGCCTTAGTGATGTTCGTCTTGATTAATCTTTCATGCATCAGATAGTATGCGACAATGTACCGGCAGAGTACCTGGCACACGGAAAATTATTGTAAGCTTTTGTGAGTGGCAAATACGATGCGAAAATGCTTTGAAAGTGGCTGTTTCTCTTTATTACCTTACTAATATTATAAAAGCGAAAGTGAGAGAATTTGTGTGTTTGTTTATTACGCCTAAATGGTTAAACCGATTTTGGTACGGAGATAGTTGAGACTTTGGTGACGGACATAGGCTAGATATATATTTTTTAAAGTGAGACATGAGGGACAAAGAAAGAAGAAAGGGGAACACTTAGCTTTGCTATTGTAATAAATAAGGCGCAAGGGCAAAAAAGTCACAGACCTTTGGTTTTGTGGATTCATATGCGTATTGTTCAATTAACTCTCGATTCGGTGAAGGAATAACATCGTGAGGAAATAAAACATCGTCTTATTAGATATATTTTTCGACAGCATGTAAAGCCAAGTCAAGAGGCCAATGGGTGGCATAAATACTCAGGTACTACTCCAGATAACGAAAAATTTTGGATTTTTGACGATGATTCTAATAAATTTATTTGTTACGACTTTTTCTAGATATAATAACTACGGGGTGTAAACCAAGCCTTTACAAAGTCGTTTACCATGCATTCTGTACATTAAACTAAATAGGTAGGTAAGTAAGGTGATAAGTCACGTTTTCCGTAGAACTCAATGCTACACACTCAAAAAATTGTACTGAGGGAAACCATGAACACTTTTGTTTTAACTTCAAAGACCTCCCGTTTTGAAATACGGGAGGTTTAATAATATATATAAATAATGTTAGTTAAATAAAAACAATAAAAAAATTCGTCATTAAATTGAAACTTTGACTACTAATATCTCTCTCTCTCTCTCTATCTGTGACCAGTGTCTCTCAACTACGTTACGGGTACATAATGCATAAGTACCCGTAACGTAGTTGAGAGACCTTCAGTTTAAAAAAGAAGAATATTGACCTTTCAAAATGCAGCATCCAACAGCCTCTTAGCTGGATTTTCATGCATGAAATCATATTGCGTTTCTTGACAGCTCTTACTATTTCTAAGGATTTTTCAAAAACGAAATAACACGTTCAATTAAGAGCCAAGAACAAGAAAACGTGTCCACAATTTCTAAAAGCTTTCATTTTATTTGCCAACGGTATCATTAGCAACATTATACGAGAGCGAGACGCTTATATATTACTGTTCGCATCTTTATTGCTTCCTGTGATAAATAGAGATAAGTGTAAGACTTGGAGTGTCTGATGGTGTAGAATGGAGATTTTCTGTAAAATACAGATATTCTGTAGTATACTATGTGCTAGTAAATAAGGAAGCTTTTACTCTGATTTGAGACTTAATCGACTGTTTCTTGCGCCATTTTAATATGTATATTTGTGAAAGGGTAGAGTATACCGTTGCATAATATAAAATCAGCTAATGTAAAAGTAACACATTTAGGGTTGGTACATATAGAGTTTTGCGGATAAATCAATCAATAAATTAATGGGGTTAGTTTAGGCTTGGTTTGGGTTAATTCTTCAAAAAGGCCAGCAGCAGTTGGTTGTTAGTTTCAGGGTTTCAGGATACTTTAGATTAAAGGTAAATTAGTTTGTCAACTGACACGTGCCTGTCAATTAACTCCTTTGTTGTAGTCAATAGGTCATCTTTAACATCAATTCCCAGAAAATTGAACCTTATGTAAGCTACTGGCTATTACAAAAGTCAAAGGATGGCAAATCCATTACAATGAAGACTTTGCCTGGCAGTAATTAACACCCACCTTTTTGCTTTGATATAAACGTTTCATAAAGTACAGAGACGTTTAAATATCAGAAAATGTACGGTTACGAAGCAACTACATAATTGGTACATAATCGGTTTACCGCTAATAATTTAGTATTAAATGGGAAGAAAACGAAGTGCATAAGATTTGCTCTACTAAATGTCAAAAACAGTAAGTGTGACATAGTATTGAATCAAGAGAAACTAGAATTCGTCGAAAAAACTGTTTTCTTGGGAATAACACTGAATTCAAAGCTACAATGGAGTCCGCATATGACATTTCTTGCAGGACGCCTTAGCTCAGCAGCATATGCTGTTAGAAAAATCCGTCAGTTTACTGATGTAGATACCGCGAGACTAGTCTATTTTAGTTATTTTCATAGTATAATGTCATACGGTATTTTACTTTGGGGACGGGCTGCAGAAATCAAGTCTATATTTATTCTGCAGAAAAGAGCCATTAGAGCCATATATAAACCTACGTAGGCGAGATTCTTTAAGGGAACAGTTTAAGGATATTAACATCATGACAGTACCTTGTCAATATATTTATGAAAACATCATGTATGTCAGGAAAAACTTGCATCTTTTTAGTAAAAGAGGTGACAGACACAATTATAATACTAGAAATAGGGACCAATTAGTTCAACCAGGTTTCAGGTGAGCTAAAGTAGACTCATCTCTCATGGGGTACTGTTTGAAATGCTACAATAAAATACCTCCCCACATTATTCAACTGAATGAAACGAAATTTAAATCTTGTATTAACGCACACTATGTAGGCAAGCATATTATAAGTTGGGGGATTATATTGATGATAAAAATGCTTGGCTCAATGCTGGTCCTGCTCCACAAGCATAAGGGTAAACTCAGTATCCGAAGCTATAGTGGAAGCTGCAGAAGATTAAGTAAGACTATCTTTGCAATGTATAGAATCAATTCTCTAGTATTGTATAATTATTAAGCCCATATGTGAGTGCTATGTATTATCATTAACTTGACGAAGCCCTGGTGGTTGAGTGTTATGCTCACTTAAATGTCTCGCTGATGGTGGCGGGTGTGTCGGGTCATTTAGCTCCTTTCAAAATGGTCGAGCTGAATGGGGCTGATCCATACGTCATGTTCGTGAACGGGCGCTGTCAGTTGGGACTGGTCATTTTTTAGCTACCACAGTTCATTTTTAAACTTATTTAGATTTAAAATTAAATTTTGCTTTTTATTTACTCTGGACGCTCTTACTGTGCACGTCTTTCTACATCGTTCTCACATATTTGTATAATCTCAACCTGAATGATGTAAATACGTTTTTGTAAAAATATTATAATTTAAAACAGGGTCCATGGAGTTTCTTGCCCATTCTTCTCCATAGAGATCAACGCTTTGGAATGGGCAACTACAGTACTTTCACAAGTTATTATGCTTTGTGACCGGGATTGTAGATTCATTTTGTTTCTTGACATTCAAAAGTGCCTGTAATGGTCTAATTGAAATAAATGATTTGATTTGATTTGACTATAATTATGATTGGACACAATCATACAAATAATGAAAATTATGGAAAATACTTACAGAATTATTCAACTTGCTCTTAAATACAGTCTTGTAGAATCGGAGGTGCCGTACTATGTAAGTACCCAGCCCAATTGTAGAGCATGTCAATATCACATTGTACTGGGATCAATCCATCATCACAGACAGATCTATTGTGGCCAGTAAGCCTGATGTAGTGGTAGTGGATCGACCAGAGCGTCGCGCAAGGATTGTTGATTTATCGCATTACGAGAACCTCAAAGCCAAGAAAGATAAGCTTATCAAAATTGACTTGGCTCGCGAGATGTGCACTGAGTGATAATTGTATCTGCCAATGACATAATTGCCATACCTCGACCAATACTTAAAAAGGCTCTCGTTAGGCAGCTGGATCAAAAGCTTGATAAAGAAAGCGGTACTCTTGGTGACGGTTCGTATTATTGGGTGATTCCTTTATCTGAAGCCCTGACCGCCCGCAGCTTGGACTCTGTTCCTGATACCAGTGGGCTAACGTTTTTTGTTTTATTTATTTCTTAATAAGAAATTTGTAAAAATACAATGAGAAAATGTGTAGAAATAAATAGACTAAAATTATGTAATCATAGTTACTATAATCAATACAATGACCACACAATCCTATATCTAATATATAAAATTCTCGTGTCACAGTTTGCGTTCCCATACTCCTCCGAAACGGCTGGACCGATTTTAACGAAATTTTGTGTACATATCGGGTAGGTCTGAGAATCGGCCAACATCTATTTTTCATACCCCTAAGTGAGCAGCGGGTGAAACCGCTGGGCACAGCTAGTAATATTATAAAAACGAAAGTGAGTTTGTTTGTTTGTTACCTCTTCACGCCTTAATGGCTAAACCGATTTTGATGAGAGACGGACATAGGCTATTTAAAAAAAAGTGGGATATAAGGGAGAAAGAGGGAAGTCAAGGGAAAACTTAGCTTTGCTATTACAAATCAATAAGGCGCAAGGGCAAAAACCGCAGGTAGCAGGTACCTGAAAATTAGGAAAAGGGAACTGTGTTACCCCAAATTTAGAAGCCGCGGGCAAAAGCTAGTAACAAAATAAGAATAGGCGCCATGTGCTTGAGCACACAATGCCCTTTATTTTGATGATTGCGATTTTGTCTATTGTGTGTAGATTTTGCAATAGTACCAACTATAACTACACACAATAGACAAAATAGATCTTTAACAAAAGCATTCTCAATTCAAAGTAAAGTAGGGTAATTTATTTAGTTGATTACGGAAGAATTGAAATGTGCATGTAGCGCACGTTCCTTGACGGTCGTTTGTAACTGTACTTTTAGTAAACGTTGTTCTTTTGGCAACCCTACCTGGGAAAGAACAACGTTTACTAACTATAGAGGTTTGAATGTCCAGTGATGTGCAATTCAAGGATAATCCACCCGTCACTATTTTGCTTTGCAGTAAATAATTAACCTGGTTATTTAAGTAGAACACCATTATTATTCTACCATATCCTAGAACATTTTGTTTGTTGAAGGTTCTTTCGGTCGAAGTCAATAAATCACTACTGAGACAAAAACCCAAAGATACTTTGCTTTTCACAAGGATTGGACACAAAATGATTTGAGTAACTCAAAGAAATATTTTTGCTTTTTCAAAAACCGAATGGTGCCGATTCATTGCTGCAACATAGGAAATCCAGCCAACAGTGTTAAGTCACTGGGAAACAAAGGCAAAAAACAAAAGCAGTTTATTTGAGCAATACCCACCGTCAGGAATACTACTGTTCAAGCAGAAATCAATCACGAAAAACGAGTAGGTACGGTTTTCATAGACATTTTTTTGGTTTCCGATGTGGTTGGAAAGCCACAGCAAAGAGAGTGGAACTCCAGATTGGTTTTGTGAAATTCTTTTCAACGTGTTCTCTTATATATACCTATATATCTATGTTTGGGACTTATTAAAATAAAGTAGGCGTTAGTAAATACGTTTCTCAATTAAGTTTAGCGATTTTTTTATGCAAGAAATTTTGTAACCGCGTCTTTCTCTTTTGCAGAATGAGCTGAGGTCGAGTAAAGCACATGGAGTACTGAAAAAGGTAAGCGTTTTTATTTTGTATCGATACCAAGGGCCACATAAAGCTATATTAAAACATTACATTTGGCTAATTTTTTATTAAGAATATAATATTATTTTATTGTGCAAGCAATAAAAGAAACAATATCGTCAATTAAAGAAAAGACGAAAATCATCATTTATTAATCTGGCAACAATAAATATTGAATCGTTCAATATTCTCTAAGAATGCGTCATGAGTTTACAAACCAGCACAAACCCAGTGGAACATCCCTAACTTTTGGTGTATTTACACGTCACGGGATCGAAGGTCGGGACGTGCTTGGATTGCGTCGACGTTTGTCAATCGTCAATGCGTTGCAACCGCGCTAATCGCGCACAATGTATGCAACAATATTTATTTACGTTGGCGGTGACAGGCTTTGTCAATAACGTGATGTGTGAAATGGCGTTTAATCCTTTGAAAAATCAGTTCGTTTTCGTGTTGATTTTCAGCGGATTTTTACCTGTTGGTATGAAATGTAAAACGGTTCGTCAGATATAGTTGATTTTTTCTTAAAAACCGTTGGACGTTTTCAAATTAAATTTAATATATATAATTCACATTTAGTTTTCTGTAAAAACCATTTCACATTATTCGAAAAAAGAAATAGATTTTTAACAAAATGTTAACTGTAAATGACGAGGCTGGGTACTTATCTCTTTTGCTGACTGTACCACTACTGAACATGAAGTTCATATAAATAAATGATAAGTGCTACGTAGGATGTGCACAAAAATTTTTTCCACATTAGCATCGCCGTTTATTTGTTTGCTAGCCACGCACTCTAGAGTGGTGGTCTTGGGAAGCAGTGGACGATCCAGGGTAAATTTCATGCAAACAAAGCTAAGTCCATAGACGTGCTTAGATTAGCCATGCACTCTTGAGTAGCACCGCGTTTATACAAAAACGCACTATTTGCTCAGATGGCAATAACTCTCCATAGCCTAATATATTATTCTACTCTCTTACGTCTACAAATACAGTTTATCTTTTAGTGTTTGTACATAAAGCCATTTTCCTCAGATATTGCCACCATAAAAGTTCGTTCACCCCAGGAAAAGAATCTTGATTAGAATATTGAACTTTCTTTCAGGGATAGCCACGGGCTAAAGTTCTAATGACAAAATTCACTTCAGGAAATGAGCAAAATCGTGATCCCATTGGACGACGATCGTGTTGATATTATCATATTTTAATTTATTCTACTTTCTTTATTTAAATTTCGGCCTGTGGGGACTTGAGGAGAAGACTAAGAAATTTTCGCGGTTTCATGTAGGTATTTTTTGAAAATAAAATAAATTTAAAATTAGATTGAATGAAACGTAATCGAATTTTAGTGTTTGTTGGTTAAAGAAGCACCTCTAACATCTAAAGCTATCTAAAGTTTTTTTTTAACTATAAATATTATATTGTTCAGGTAATCACAATAATGTTTAACAAGCCCCAATTTCTTCACAACCCTATGTAAATAAAATGAATATTTTAATACTCAGTATGCTTTTCTTTGTACTTTGCTAACTCTTCTTTGTAAACAGGAATTGTTACATTCCCAAATATTATTTTAGGGTCTTAATTCGGCGGTAACTGAGGTTGTGTTTGAAAGAAAACTGACTATTTTCGTTTGCAAAACAAATTTAATAAAAAAAAAACAAAAACGTAAAGCGACTGCGCTGCTTAATTTAACTAATTGAATACCTACCGTCAGAGGGATAAAAAAGTTTAACTGAAAAAATACCTTTTTTGGGTGTTTCATCCTACTCGCTTTGCCCAGTCCGAGCCCACGCTACCTAGTCCCACACTAATTAAGTGCCACTCCAGATTTTAGCCTCTAGAGAAATACTGAGTATTTTTGGAATTTTTATTAGAACACGATATTTTACAATTTCAAATACGAATTTCAACCTCCTCGTAAGGATCTAACAGGTATTAAACACTTTTCTTGCGCCCAAGTAAAAATTCCTAAAATGGATTCCAAGGTAATTTTACCGAATGAAATTCGGGACAGGAAGATATTTTTGAGTATACTTAAGTATTCGGATATTCCATTATGTTTTTATCAAAAAAGAGAGAAATTTATTCTACCAATTTTTAAATGGGTTTAAGAAATAACATCTTGTACAAGTTTCCTTGAGGTAAATTCACAAAGAATAAGGACTTTTCTTGTTATAGATAGGTATAATATTAGTATTTATTTGTTTATATATTTAATTTGACGCTATTTGTACGTCTCATCACCAATAAAATAACCTATAAAGTACCTACAAATGAGAGTTACGTGTTCAAAATTTATTATTAGTTTATTCAATAACAGTTCTCATTTAAAAGGTATCATGAGTTTTAAAGCATGTTTACTGTTTGAACAGTTATTATAAAATAAGTTTCAGTGTTTTATATTATACAGATGATAAGGTATTTTTATTCACAAAATAATAATAACAATGTACTTACCGGAATTTTTCGAGACATGTTTGCAATTTTATATCGCTAAAATCACCACTCAAATTTTTCGCGCGGTTTGAATCCAAAATGTTTTTCTTTTTGAGCAATAATGCAAAACTAACTTCGGGCCACTAATAAAAAAAGAAAAAAAACGGATGCGTTCACAATTTGTTGAAATATTTCTATGTCTAACTAGTACCGTAGTGGTAGCAAGTATTCTACCATTATTGTCTGATTAAAGGTTAAATATTAGCTTTGTGTTTTAAGTAAAAATGTGTTCCTCTATTCAAAACAATTATATGTACTAAAACTGCAGCTTTCACAGATAGACAGAAGGACAACAAAGTGATGTAATAACGGATCCGTTTTTTTTCTTTTGAGGAACAAAACCCTATAAAACAGCCGTGTGTATTAATTATTTTGACTCTGTAGGTATTACATTATTGTAGGAAACAGCTGCTTTCTTTTCGTAGCATGTGCATTTTCTTTTCTTATAAAAAAACGATTAAGGTGATATTGATTTACAGAAAATAAAACAACCACAACATTTTTAACAATCATACTTACTTTAAAAGGCATCCGAAGTCTGAGTTTTATGAGTTTATCCTTCAGAAATACTTCAGAACTTATCACATCCCCTATTTTATGATGTCGGTAAAATGCATAGTGCCTCTAGCTATAAATTTTAAGTTCCTTATAACAAAGCGAATGAATAAAATATTTTATTGAATCTCACCATCTGAAATCCATTTTATACTTCCAGTGATTCATATATCGATGACAAAGGAAGCGTTTTAGTGAGTTTCTTTTTACTTACAATTTTATTGCCTGACTACCTCGTCTTAAGGTCGTAAGTGCTACTAATGATGGGGTTTTAATGCTCAATGCTTAATTGCAGTCCAGGGCCTGGATTTCCTGCCGGGGTTGCGGGATATTCGAATGAGCCGCGGCTAAAGGGCAATAGAAGGAATATGGGTAGGTTTTAGTTAGTACAAGTTATTGCTGATTTCCCATCCCAGAAAAAGAGGGCCTAGATTTGTGCCCAACGGATGATAATGGACACGCCTTAGTGAACAAACTTGGCCATTGAACATAAATACTTAAAAAGGCTGTAAAGCTAACTAGCTTTACAGCCTTTTTAAGTATTTATGTTCAATGGCCAAGTTTGTACAGAACTCTGTATCTAAATATATTGGCTTTGTTGCGTTGGTTAATAAAAGGAAATTGGCTGCATTCAGTTTGGAAGTAAATTTAAAAATTGCCTTCTTATATTTCGCGCTGTTGGCTAAAAATCTGATTCAACGCTAGAGAATATATTTAATTTAATAATATAAATAAAAATGCAAATAAACATCATAAGTTTAATTTGCTTATGTTTTATTTTCTACCGTTGTATGTTATGACGTTAAACGTTTTTTGTTTGGAATAACATGAAGATAATAGTGTTAAAACCGAATAAAAAATATCAGACTATAAAGACATTCTTATCAAAACAATCAAAAACGTTAACGGCAATTCCAAACAAAATGTGAACTGTAACTGCTTTGGTTTAGAAAATAAAGTTTCAGTCCATTTTCCGGAAATATTTGTTCAAAGCAAACATCAGGCTTGAACTGACTTAAAATAGTGGAGACAATTATAGTTTAAGCGTAAATTATCTTAACATTACCAAACAGACTTAGATTTTAGTCTGGAATAACACATGGGATACTTTTCTTCGATCATCACGCGGGCGAAGCAGCGCGCGCCAGCTAGTGCTAACATAATCATGGACGTTTTTCCCACGTTGGGTAATAAAAATTAATACATTCAGTTTTACTTTCAAGCTATGCTAAATGCAGCCAATCCTAATATGGCTGAAGCATAAATTGATATACACAAAAAAGACTAAGCGACGAACTTATATTGTTTTTACAATAATTAAAAAAGTATCACTAACATCACAAAATTCTGCAATTAAAATTTTGTACTGAAGCGAAAACTTGTGTGTGTGTGTTATTTATCCAATTAATAAACATTATTTATAAATATGTTCTGCTCTACAAATACTAATTTACGTTTCTGCCCCAAAATAAAACAATACATTATGCAAGCTTTCGAACTACCAACGCGAGCATTCCAACTAATCTTCGTTTGTAGTCCATTAACTAAAAGTCACAATGCTTTATAAGCATTGTATCCATGTACATAATATCAAAGTATCTGTCTTGTTTTCGTTTGAAAAAAATTATGAATTATTATCTTATGTGTTCTTAATGAAATTATTTACATAATAAACTGAGAAAACTCCATAATAAATCAATCAAATTGCTAACACCATAATATTTTTTGATATATTGTAAAGTACTTTAAATCCATAAAGTTTAAAAAGGTCAGACCACTTTACCTTCTCAGGGGAGAATTGAAGAAGAAAACGTGTTGCGCCGACCCCAAATAGAATGGGACGGGGGCAGGAAAATGATGATGACCACTTGACATTTGTGTTTTTAATGTTTAGCCATGTTACATTGAGAAAAGTTTTTGTTCCGAAAAAAAAATCCGCTCATTTATTTCACCCCACAACCACTCTCAATATGATTTTCACTTTGAAATCTCATATTCAAATTTCACAAAGCTACATTTCAAAAATAAGGCATTCTTTAAAAACCACACAGTGTGTTTTCCAACACAGTATCGGATTGGCCCCATATCGGTTTTCGTATCAAAAATATCTCAGCATCGAGAGAAAGTTTTCAATGCAAAGAGCAACGTTTTGAAAGGTACGTTGTTACCTTCGAATGCCGACTGCATCGCGATCGTTTGCGTTTCGCTACGTTGCGCTTCGTTGCGTTGCGTTCGTAGCTGATGCACAAACAAGCTCATGCGGATCGGGGAAATACGCGTTTGGAAATGTCGAGGTGCATTAACCAATTATATTTGCATAAAAGTTAAGGCAAAAACTACGCTTGCACTTCTTTGGTGATTTTGTGAATTATACCCTGTTAGAGTCAAAACATTTTCTTTTCTTTTTATTAACTAACTAGCCTGCAACTATTGTCCCACGGCAAGACAAAACCCTCCGACTTCTTTTTACAACTGTGTGAAGAAAGGCACGGGTAAGATCTTTTGGCAAGGTAAAATTAGATTAAAAAAAAATAGGGTCCTAACAAAAAGGTTCTATTATAATCTGCTGGCTGATTTACGATGATTTTCTCACGAACAACAGTATCAAAAGTCGCATGTGAGCACAGTTTCTAATTAATTTTAAGATATAAAAGCCGTCGTTAGTTGTTTTGTCAATTGGTAATAGAATTTTGCTGTATCTGTGGTCCTTTTTTTGCGGATGGAAAGTCGTCAGATAACTTCCCCCGCTCCGGGAGTAGGGTCAGACTCGTACTGACTAAAACCGACTACGGTCCTTCCATTGTCCCTTATGTCCCGCAACTGCTCTGCTTTACTGACATCTCTGACACGGCCTGTCGTTACTGGACGTACGGACGGTGAGCTACTTATTGCTAACCGTCCACAGGCCCGCATCTGCTGTGGCCAGGAGTCGTCTTGTAGCACAAACGTTTAGAATAAACGTAATGTACACTCAAACATTAAAACTTTAAGCACGTTTTCCAAGTTTATGTTGGAACTAAACAAACAGTAAATGCTGTTGTTTGACTCGATGCTACAACCCGCATTGGCTGGCGAGACAGTAAACCAATCAATTACAGTCCCCCTTCTCTACTAATGAAAACAAGCCATAAAAGATAGTGACGTATTAACATGAATCACAGAGCTGAATTTCTGTTGTACTACAAAAAAATACGATTTGTTATTTCTGACGTAGGTAACCATTTGCATTGAACTTTCTGAAGACATAATATTATATATTCATTCATGTTAATGGAATAGTTTTTGTTATCTGTTCATTAACTAATTACAACTAGAGCTGGCGTTGTGCAAAAAAAATTTTTATCACATATATATTTAAATAGATTTTTCATGAGGAATCTAGCCGTTGCAGCCACGGAGTCTGAATTTGTGCCCAGTTGAAATCAATAGATTCGCTCTCTATGACACGGGATTAAAAACATAGCGAAATGTATGTGTACTATTAAGTACAGCTTTACCTTATTATCGGGAACAATGGGAGTGATAATGTTACTTAAATTCTGTCCTATCTGAGACGTTAGACTACCTAACAATAACACCTCATAAACCTAACCTATAACCAAACTCTTATCCTAATTATATTACCTCTACAAAATAGCAAATAAAGTTGATTTTAGAATAAATCTTTATTTATTCTAACTTCAACTCTATTTACTATTTTGTAGAGGTGTTATTCGAAACTGATTTACTTTTAAATTCCTAATTCTGGGAGTTAGCCAGACTAGCCTATAAGCGTTAGGCTCAAGCTCAGAATCCTCGAACACCTGTCGAAAAAATATTTTCATGCGAATCAACCCATATTGTTTTTCTCGTGAGCAAAATATGTTCTCCAGATTTTTCGCTCAGTCTCAACGCCTTTGAAAGCAGGGGCCTAGGGAAATAAACAAAGTTAAATGACTTGGCTTGTCAAATTTTGAGTTTACCGTCAGTACCAGAATTAGGCCGGCTTGTTTTTCAACTTACCCCTCACATGGCTTATTGAATTCGTCGAAGAAAATGGTAAACTCGTTTTGAACGCTGAAAATTCGATTAGGAGGAATTGTTTTCGTCTTGGTAGCGAGGTTTTTGTATAATAAAATAATACCACGTTTATTTTCTGAATGTATCGAGGCATTTCCTCATTGTAATTAGTTGGTATGTTATTCCAAATAACGGGAATGAGGTTAAAGGTGGAACATTTTAATAAACTTTTTGTTGTTTTCTTCTCTTTTTGGATGGAATAAAAATACATTGATTTGGAACGTGTTTTGTGAAAATTATGTTCCGAACGACTGAGGAATCATTTTACTGTAAATTGATTTTATATTCTATTGCTTTTTTATGAATCCCAATCGGTATATAAATTATATATATTATATATAAATTCTTTATTTCACCAAAAGCCATTACATAATAAAATTAATAAAATAACATTGATCAACAATAAGGCTTATTAAAATGAATGGTGGCAAAGAAATAAGAATCTAGGTAAAAAAAAAAATATGTAAAGAAAAAAACAAAATAAAAACATTGGTGATATGGTAAGTGTAGGATGTGAAAGAGTGTGTATGTGCATGAGTGTATGTGTATGTGTGTAGTGTGTAAGTGTATGGTGTAAGTGTGGTCAGATTTCGATTCAAGCATTATGTTACTATTAAATACCCTCAGTGTTGTCGTAGTTTAATGTTTGGAGATGGTCTATAAGTAACTGTTTGCATTCGTGTTTTAGGTACGAGAATTTTTTAATTTTTTTATTCAAGTTGTTGTACAAAACATTGCTCATAATATAAAATTGACGTTTGGCAATGGCAGTTCTATGGCGTTCGTGAGGGAAGACATTGTGCTTAAGCCGGCCTGTCGGTTCCTTTAGAGGGCGTTCTGAGTGTTTGCGAAGGGTAGACAGGAGCACATAGAGTTGCCTGACAGAGAGGACCTTGCAGTCGGAGTAGAGCTGTAGAGTGGAATACCTACGTGGACGAGAGAGCATTACTTTGAGGACAGCTCTCTGGGCTCTCTCAAGGCGAATAAACACACGTTTTGTGGCACCACCCCAAACGGGAAGGCAATGGGTTAGAACGGATTGGCAAAGGGCAAAATATACTAGTTTAAGCGTTTCACCATCAGTAGAGTTTCGTAGTTTCTTGAACACATATATAAGTTTACGTATTCAGGACGCGACATTTACTATATGGGGATGCCAGTTAAGATGCTGATCAATGAGAACTTCTAGATATTTTACACAGGGGGATTTATTGAGGAAGATGCAGCTGCACTGAGTTAAGGAGCCACAAGCATATGCTTTTAGAGTAAGGGAATTTGAGGGACACAGATTTGATCGGATGGCAAAGGGAACATATACAGTTTTTTTAACGTTTAAAGTAAGTAGGTTATTATTCAAACATTTCACAACAGAGGAAAGCGCAGCCTCGGCCTTTTGGTATGTCTGAGGCCAGTCATAACCATCTACGATAAGGGCAGTATCATCCGCATACGTAAAGATCTTGCAATTTTCCAGAGACAGTTTACAGAGATCATTTATATAAATGAGAAAGAGGGTAGGTCCCAGTATGCTACCTTGCGGAACGCCGTATGCCATTGGAAGCTCATCACTTTTGTATTTGCCGATTTTGACTTTTTGGGTGCGATCAGTCAAATAGTCTGCGAAGATTTTTAATGGATGACCACGTATTCCAATGCTTTCCATTTTTCCCAGTAAAGCTGGGGCAGAGACGGTGTCAAACGCCTTTGACAGATCGAGGAAAATTCCCAAGCACTTGTGTTTTTTATCTAGCGTCCTAGCTACGTGATTGGACAAATCCATAACTGTGTCTTTTTCTTAACCCGTATTGGTTATTGCCTATTATATTTTTAGTTTCCAAAAAATTTGTCAGATTTTTGTTCAAAATACGTTCCAAGATCTTTGACATAGAAGTTAAAATTGAAATTGGGCGGTAGTTACTTACTTCATCTGTGCACCCAGACTTATGAATGGGGTGAACCAAAGCTTTAACATTATTTTTTGCATTACGAAACTGCTCTTTTTCGTACGAGCTTTTAAGCTTTGTCAGCAGCGAATTGCAGAAATTGCGATAGCGAGTGTAGGTGATTTTTAATAATACATTATTTGCAGACTTTCTGAGTTTGACAGGCATACGATCCCGGTGCCGTATACAGCGGAGTAAACCCGGTGTTATCCACGGCTTCAAGTTACGCTCCCTTTTTTGGACTGTAAGTTCACGTGTGTGTTGTACGACTATAGATGAGAGATTACCAACTAATGTATCTGCCGCATCATTAGGATCTAGGATAGACAATACAGGAGACCAGTCATAAACTTTTATACTCTCTACAGCAGATTCGTAGTCAATTTTTGACCTAGTAAGGTGAATATCCGAGTTAGCACTCCTAGTTTGTAGTAATAATAGCAGCGGTTTATGATCTGTTATGGATGATTCTATAACGAAAGTCGTAGCCGATTTATTTGTTTTAAGTACAACGTGGTCCAAACAGATAGTAAGCCGTGTCGGAAACAGATGAGCTGGGAGAAGTCCGTTTGAAGCAGCACAGGTTAAATACTCATCCGAGTGCTTATCAATATTATCAGTCTTAATAACAGTGTTTATATCACTAATCAAAACCACGGAAGGGGTTGCTATTTTGAGTACGTGATCGAGACTATCAATAAAGTTGTTGATATTTTTAAAAGAAGGAGGGCGATAGATAGCCACTATTGTGACGTCTTCTATGAAACAAAATAAGGCAGTTTGCATTATTAAACAGTGGTTCCTTGACGTCAGCTTTAATGGAGGATTTTACATAAATAGCACAACCGTCATTTAGATTATATGTCGTTTTACTAGAATATGATGTGAAACGATCTAGGGTCAGCAAGTGTGAGAGTTTGCTTAGCCAACACTCCGTAAGAATCAGTACGTCACACTGGAATCCTAATAATCGCATAAGCTTTTCAAAAAACTTTGACGAAGTATACTGATACTTCGTCAAAGTTTTTTGAAATGCTTCTAATGTTTAAGTGTAATATTTTTAAACCTTTTGTCGGGTCTTTAATAAACTGTGTTTTATTTAAGTTCTTCTTTATGTAATGGAATTTAGATATGTGAAAAGGTAAAAACTATCTAATAAAAAAAAAATAACGCTATCTTTATTTTGCAGAAATTGTAGGTATCAAAGTAAAACTAGTTAAAAAGTAGTTAGAGTTTCACAACTATTAACATAATAGCCAGACTAAAACACTTGTATTTGAAAGTCATGGTGTCTGATAATATTTAGTTGACAAATTAATCAAAAAAGTTATGCCAAAACCTTTTAAAAGTTATTTAAATAATTTAGTCATAAATCTATCAAAAGTTGTTCCCAAAGCTTACCATTTAACTGACTTTATTTTAGTTTAAAGTTAACTAATTTACAAAATTAAGGGACTGCCAATGAAAGGATCTAAGCGCAAAGTGACCCATTAAATATTGAAATCTTTTAAGCATCTAAAGAACGCTTAGATTTTGATTTCGCTTGTAAATAAATTGTTTAGAAAATAAAATTGCATAAGACGACAGTCAATTTAATAGTCTGGCTTCATTGGAAGTGAATGTGATTCAAGACCCTTCTGAATTAGATCTATAGGTTGCCTTTCTTATCTTGTGTATGCCAGTAATCAAATACAATGAAATCAACCAAAACGATTCGAATTTCAACGGGTTCAGTGAGCTTTTGCTTCTCGGAATGAAAAAAAAAATTGTACACGTCTGTTATCGTTCTTGTTGATATAACGTCTATTTTCCTCTAAGATATTTACTAATAGCTTAAACCTACTTTAAACTATTTAAAACACTCTTGAACAACAACTAACAACTCTAAAAGTAACTACTTGATCATTAAGAGCTGTACTTTACAGGGTGCTTTTCACAAACGGTCCTAATGTGATAATAATTCTCAGTTGTAACGGAATCCCTTTATTTGTAATCGCTTTTCAAACTTCTACCAGCCCGAAGCTATTATAGAAACACAAAAAGTATAAAAATGGGTATTCTCCTTTGTAAAAATACATGTAATGTAACTATAACTACCTACAGTCGATTTTCGATTTTATGTTATATCATCAAATAACTTCTCCAAGTTTGAGCAGAGCGGCGGGAGTGTCAGATTTGTACCGACTAAGACCCATCAATGTTCCTTCTTTTGCCTTTTGTTTTCCGGGTCTGCGGTTTGTCATTTAAACAAGCTCCGGCAGGCAGTGGTCCTAACGGGCCCTTTAGACTTGCTGATACATTTTTGACCCGTGCGTCGAACATGATTGACTCCAAGTATCATTCAAATAACCTTAAAATGATTGAGTTTTATAACTGTGATGCATCGACAGGTTATAAACAAACACAAATCGACACGTAAAATAAGTTACATAGCGCAAAAAGACAGCACTATCGACCACAAGGTGCCAAATAAAGGTATGAATTCATCAATACAACTAGTATCAAAACTGTTCGGTTTACGTGTAGTGAGAAACGATTGGCAAAACTGAAGAGATCTATAGAAACTACTGGCTTTTGAAATTAACTATACTAGACGTGGCTAAACATCATCAGTGTAAACAATCATAAGTATATTGAATAGATGAGTCCCTGCGAAAGTCGTAAAAGGAGACTGAAGGAAATGGGCTCTGTTGTATGTCAATCTAGGCACTCGATGCTAGACGGGGAGGGCTGTCCTTTCGACGTAAAAATCCAAGTGTTTATTTCGTATATCAACATCGCAACCAGTACATAACTAACAGACTGTATTTTACTTATGTCTTTGGCGATAAGCTGTGGGCAGATGTCATAGTTAATTCTGGCTGAATGATTATCAGAAGAAATGTTGAACAAATCCTGAGAGTCCTTAGACTCCAGCGCTAGTTTTTATTAAAAAAAAAATCGTCATAATAGGTAATCGATTTTTTTCATGTATTTTTTATTTGTATTAATCGAAGTAATCACCCATGCAATCAATGTATCTTTGCCAACGCAGTGGCAGTTTATTGATGCCCTTCTTAAAGAAATCAGCTGGACGGGAGGCAACAAATTCTTCAAAGGCATTTTGTACTGCCTCTCGGTTATTGAATTTTTTTCCCGCCAAGAAGTTATCCAAATTCTGGAAAAAGTAGTAGTCTGTAGGTGCAAGGTCTGGTGAGTAGGGCAGATGATGGAGAGCTTTCAACCCCAGTTCTTGCAACTTGGAGACCGTCTGCTGTGCAGGATGAGGTCGCGCGTTGTCGTGCAGGAGCAGCGGAGACGAGCGATTGACCAATGCTGGTTGGAGATGTGTCAGCTTCTCCATCATTGTGTTCAGTTCTTCATAGTACACATCTGCAGTAATGCTCACCCCGTTTGGTAAGAAGCTGTGATGAATCACACCGGCGCTAGACCACCAAACAGTGACCATCACTTTTCTAGGGGTAGACCCGTCGCGCGATTGCTAACAATGTAGGTAAAGTGCCCCAAACGTCGAGCTAATTTGAATGAATTTTTGATTTTGGTTAGACCTTCGGAAAAACGAAGATTTCATAGTTATATCGATAATTATATATAACGAAGTATATGTTTCCAGAATCGTTACGAGTTTTCCTATCAAATGGTACTATTGAATAAAGAAATAAGTCTGACCTGACCACACAGCAGCTCGTTATGTTTTCATTTTGATCATTTTCAGCCACTCGTCTTTGACATTCAATCCCTTCCTTCCACTTGACACCACCAAAACGACACCACTGGTGGTGTCGTTTGGAATGTCTAGTCCATATAGCACCACCCTAGTGATGTCCAGAAACGCATGTTTTTGACAAACAGCTCCCAATTAATTATTTTAAATTATCTATAGTTATTAAACGATAATTAATAAAACAGAGTTTATAAAATATTTTTTTTTATTTAAGTGAAGTAAGTAGTTATGTAGGTATTAAAGAACGGACCGGAAAACTAGTCTTCCAGCAACAATTGTTGTTACGTGCTTGTAATGAACTTTTCTTTTAGTGTTTCTTTTCCGGGAAAAAAACTTTAAATATAAACTTTGTCAAATGACGTACCTCATTAATGAAACTGGTTGAACTTAATTGGAGTTTTCATATCAACAACTTTGTATGTAACCTCACTAATAGTCGGTGGTGTCATATGGACTAGAGATTCCATACGACACCACCGGTGGTGTCGTTTTGGTGGTGTCAAGTGGAAGGAAGGATTCAATCACATTACACCGAAACTACACATGTATTCACTAAAACGACACTGTAATACGATAGCCCATATGTTTACACAGAAACAATATAACTCATACACTGCAAAACTCACTAACTACGCGACACTAAACGTTTTTGTCAACACAACAAAAAATGTAAACATAATGGCGGCAAGCCGCTCCGACCGGTCGGTACTTGCTAATGAAAATACAGTCGGCTCACGAAATATGTTACTAGACTTTCAATGAAAATATTATTTTACTATTATGTGCTGTTATTGTCTAGAAAACTTTCATATTGTTTTTTTATCATTATTATTGTGATATTTTTTTATTTATAACCTAATTCTAAATAATATTATACTATTATTTTGGTGTTTTATGTAATGTTCATCGATCTCCGTCAATTATGAACCGATTTGGTTTTAGCATGTTTTTTATCAAAAATAAATGAACTATGATTAGTACCTATTTACTTACTTACTTATTTTGTAATGATATCGAGCCGAGGGCTTGGAATGGTTTGAAATAAATAAAAAAAAATGTAAAGTTCTGATATAGCGAAGCTGTAGTTTGTGTGTGCTTGTGTGTGCCTATTTATTGTTTTGTTATGAATCTATTTGAAAATAAATGATTATAAATCATTATTTGACTAATTACTTAGTTACTCATTTCCCAATGACATCTATTAGAGGGTTCGAAAGGTTTGAAATAAAATGCATTTTTTTTCAAGGAAAAATATAATAAAAAACACAATAAAAACACTATATAGGTACTTATTTACTTCTTTTGTAATGATATCGAGCCGAGGGCTTGGAATGGTTTGAAATAAATAAATAAAAAAAATGTAAAATTCTGATATAGCGAAACTTTAGTTTGTGTGTGCCTATTTATTGTTTTGTTATGAATCTATTTGAAAATAAATGATTATAAATCATTGTTTGACTAATTACTTAGTTACTCATTTCCCAATGACATCTATTAGAGGGTTCGAAAGGTTTGAAATAAAATGCATTTTCTTTTCAAGGAATAGTATAATAAAAAAACACAAAAAAAAAACTACGAATACATTTTTTTGTTACATATTATGAAAAAAACTGAAGAGAATATGCTTTATTTACACTTTATTGAAAAAAAAAAGATAGGTACATATTATTGTAACAGGTTTAGTTTTGTCTTGTATCGTGAGTTTTATTTATAAAACACAATAATAATTGTAAAAATTGCTATTGCTAATTGTTAAATCTATTGAGCATATTATTATCTATTAGTTTCGGTGGTGATATGCTCTTTGATGCCTTCGTCCCAGATGTCGGTGAAAGCTTCATAGGGCGTATCGTAGTCTTTGTTTGGCCCAGGGGTAGGACCTGAGAAATTCTCACGAACAGCCCTGAACGAATCAAAGTCTTCTACCCACGTGAAAATAGCAGATGTGCCATGCAATAGAGCTTCGGCAGCGTCATCCATCCCCGCTTCGATCTCACCTACCAAAGTTTGTGACGGTTCGTCTAGCTCTTCCGGGTCAGGAAGGTCCCTCCTGATACGTGGCACGACCGAGACATCGAATTCGTCATCGAACTCGCTGTCCAGATCACTGCCATAGCGCGTAGGCACCGCCATAGAAACCACTGTTGTCCCCGAAGTTGATGGACGAACCTCAAAATCGGCAACAACAGACTGCGGAGGCATGGTGCTAGTCGGCAGAGGAACAAGATCAACTATCCTGCTGCCGCTGGGTCCCGGCGCGTCTAGTGCGGCACCCATGACGATGCCGCCGCCGCTGGTGGTGCCAGGGATTCGTGCGGAGGGCCTCCTCCGCTTCGTCCTCTTACTCCTCCTCACTAACCAATAAGAAAATATGTAATAAAAATCCAACTAACATAAAAAAAAAAATATTTTTTTCGAAAAAAAATATTTAAATCGGGACTAAATCACGTTAGGCGTTCATACAACTAATCAATAAGAAAATATCTAATAAAATCCAACTAACATAAAAAAAGCATTTTTTTTTCGAAAAAAAAAATTAAATCGGGACTAAATCACGTTAGGCGTTCATACAACTAACCAATAAGAAAATATCTAATAAAAATCCAACCAACATAAAAAAAGTTCGGAACACAAAAAATATTTGGTCGACTGTACTTTACAAACGAAAACCACCATTTCACTTTGAAACACACTATACGAAATAAATACGCAATAATATTAGAATATAGTACCCAAACTATGTTTTTAGATAAATAAACTGACTGTTTACGTATATTTCAAACCATTTTGAAGAATATTCATCACAAAAACTTCGAACAAAGACGGCGGCCATTGCCCAAAAATCTATGTTATCGAAAGTTTTGCGACTTTTTCAATACTATATTCATCACTTTTCGAAAAACCAATACTCAATACGGAAACTACAACTAATGCTCAGTAATTCTACTAAAAAATCCAAAAAGATTACTCACCGTTTGCGTCTTGATGCCATGATTCATCCAAACTTTTGTTTCACCAAACTTGACGTTGAACACAGAAATTCGCAGAATGAGACTTTATTTTTTATTTTCGTTCAGGTTCGGTCCTGCTTGACCAATTAGCTTTTGCACTTTCTAAAAAAGGTTGACAAAGGATGTTATTCTCGACTAGTGCACAGATTGGGTTGTTTAGTTCGTTCAAATGTCTAAAATATGAAAACCACTCACAGCGGTTCAAACTTTGCACCCGTGTGCACGTACGACATTTGTGGCACAAGTAAAACTTTGCACCCAGTGTGACACTTAGACGCGCGACGGGTTAAGGCATTGTTTAGGTGCTGAGCACTTGCGGTTATCAAACAGGATCCATTTTTCATCGCAGGTAACAATGCGGTTCAAAATTCCTTCCTTCGACGCGTACTTCGCGCTGGCGATCATTGAGTTCGTGGGGCACCCATTTGTCAAGCTTTTTTACCTTGCCAATTTGACGCAAATGGACCAATATTGTTTTGACACTAACGTCGAAAGCTGCCGCTAATTCAGCCGTAGATTGTGTATCATCAGCTTCCACAATCGCCTCTAACCACTCTGCACGACAGGATTTTGACACATGACACATCAGCTGAATCGGTGGGGTGACGCGAATTGTCATGAAATTCAAGAATTTTCATCAATTTACAGCATTCAATTTTGTTATTAAAAATAAGTAACCGGGGCTGTATCATATGATTAGTTTGAGGTTTATATTTCCAAAAACCTCATAAGGTCGATAAAACGGCGTCAATCTATTGTAAAATGTGTGTAAAATACATATTATTACACCCTTCCAAAAATTAGGTACTTTAAAAACGCTGGAAATAATGCACATACACAAGACAACCCTTTGATAATAAAATAGGAAATCCAAAATAAAAACAGTGACATTCCATCTGCATTCTTATTTTTGCCATTTTACATATAAATTCAAAATAAAACACGATACAAATCTCGACAAAAAAATACTAAAAACTGTGTTGCAACATGACATTTCTTAGTGCTGACCGTAAATCTAAGTTTCATCATTACGATTAAAAAGTTGCATTCAACCTAATCGATAATCGAAATGGAGTAAACTTTAAAAAAAAGTTTTGGGACCGTTGAGAAATTTACCTATGGAGATATGCAATTAGTAATAGTTGTAGTAATAATAGTAATAGTTGTTCAAATATCTATGATATCGATAAGAAAAGAAAGGCAACAACATTTTGTCACGTGCTTTTTGGTTATGCTATAATTATTTTCTTATGCGCCAAGATTTGAGGTACGGACGCCTGCACATCAATCTGTCAGATTTCTTTGATAGATTTTCAACTTTATTTCTAAAGTATTAGGTTCAAGGTTGATTGGAAAAACACAGTTTTTTCAATTTGATTTGATTTGATTTGACGATGAATGAAAATGGCGGCCATTTTTGTAGGAGGTCATGCTAATTCTGTAGGTAACTAGTCAGGCACCCCAGCCGGCACAACCATACCGTACCATGCCTCCGCAGTAGAGCCTTGTTTTAAACGGACAGGGACTCCGCACACATCGGGGCCCTAAAATATTGATATAGACACCCGACGCCCGACGCCCGATGCCTGTAGCGTCTCCCGCGGTGGCTGGCTTGGTTTGAGGAGCGCCTCATTTCCCCCGCTCTAGACGAAGCGGGGGGGAGTGTTAGGGTTATGCAATAGAAGGAACATGGGTGGGTTTTAGTCAGTACTAGTCTGACACTCCCCCCCGTTTTGCCCAGAGCGGGGGAAGTTATTTGACGATTTCCCACCCAAAAAAAACCCCGGTACACGACATCATGAAAAATCCAGGTTCAAAATGGACTCATTTTGAACCAGGAGTTTTCTTGGTGTCGTGTTTCCATCTCAATTGTGCTCTTCTAGGCCATTTTTACCCCAAGGCTTCCATTCCAAGAACACTTTGGCCTACGAGCCATGTTTTAGGAAAGAATGAATACGCTTTTCAAATAACCAATCCAACAAAATAATTTTTTCGAACAAATGTAATTTATCTTTTTTTTACTGTGATACTACTACCAAGATCATAATTGGCGCGTTCTATATTCAACCTTATTTATTTCGATTTGCAATTCAAATTCAAATAGTAGGTACAAAACCAAATTATTAATAAAATAGCAAATAAACATTTTAATAAAAATTTAACAGCGAGCGCATTCCTTTTTTAAATTTTAATAAAATTGGCGCGAATTTAGCCATAGATCAGTTTGTACTGTTTGTTTTTGAATCGGTTTTAGTGGCGTAAAAAATATTATAATCAATATTTATAGTATTTTACACGTATTACAAAATTAACTTTTATTTTCATCTATCAATTTCTGATATTCCTTAATTTAATTATTCGAGTTGATTGATTTACAAGAAAATAATCGATTGAAATAATCGTATTTACACATCACAAAATTAAAAAAAAAAGAAATGGACGTCAATTTCGAAAGTGAATTTAGTAGTGGTTATGAATATTCCGTGTTATTGGTCCTATTATTGCAAATTACGATAAGATCTGGGCATTGTCATGTTATTTATAATATTTGAAATGATATTTGTGTCAGTTGTTATAGAATCTATTCGTGAATATATGATATAATGTGGAATTAAAAATGTAAACAAGCACGATTGGCGCGAAACTTCGACTTTAGATTTCAAAATGTATCATTACCACTACTAATATAAGTTCAATTACGAATGATTTCTTCACGTAATAAAAGGACACGTTAATCATGCCCAATAATGTGGAGTTTAAATGTCCGAAAACCTATTTTTTTATGATTTTTAGCGTCGACCTACACTGCCATCAAAATGTCGATGATCGTAATTTACGCATTTGGATTTTATAAGACTTAATTAAGAAACTTCCTCAATAATTAAAGAACTTCTAATGACGTTTACATATGAGTTTTTTATTCTATTATCTTAGTGAATGCACACCCATATTGTTTATTAACCAGAAAATAAAATATTTACAAAAATAATGAGGACTTAAATGTCCGACCCCTTTCGGGGCCAGTACCGACCCAGCGGAGGTTTGAATGTCGAGCCCCCGAAGGGGTCCGTACCGAACTATACGGTTAATTCGTCATTGTCGACCAAAGTCTTCGGATGACCGCAAGGTTCATTTTTCAGGTCGAAATTTCCAGAACGGAAGCGAGCAAACCAATAACAGGTGGTGCGTTGGTTTGTAGTGTTAGCTCCGTAAACTTCGTTGATATTGCGTACCGCTTGTGCCGCGTTGCTGCGACGACGGTACTCATATTCCATAATTACTCTAATTTTTAACGCATCCATGATGACGAAAAATATTGAAATGCGATGAAAATGTAACACTAATCAATAAACAAATGACTACTTTTGGAAAAAAATAATAAATTTTATATTAGAATTCTTAGCCAAACAAAAAATATTTTGATTTGAAATGGCCAATCTGCAGAACGGCAATTTCATAGGTAAAGACCTAATATTTATGTAAAGGTCGTGCTAGGGCCTTTAGTATCGGAGCAAAAACAAATTTTAATTGTCTTTGGTTTTGTTACTTCTACCGAAAATAAATCTGTTTAAATCAGACAGATTGTACAAATTATAATTACGTGCTGGTACAAATTATTCGTCTCCAAACACTAACTATGCAAATATCACAGAACAAAATGCCAAAAATAGGTACGAATATTCAACAGCACTAAACCGACGACCTTCTCTAGATATGTATATTGTTTCTTCAACGGAACTTTAAGACTTCCCGGGTTCATTAAATAGCGGGGGTTCCTAGATAGTAATAGAATTCTGTGATAGCAACATCGCGACGTACTTAAATGGAACATTTTAGTGGCATGTCACCGGGCAGAGTTTTGCTTGGATACAAATTGTGTTAGCGTTTATAAGATGCTTTGAATGATCAGTTAGAAACAGTCGACTTTTAACGCGTTGCAATTAATATCACTATTTTAAAATATCTAAGCAGTTAATATTGTCCCACTTCCCGGTTTTCCCGATTGAGCTGCATCAATTCTGCATCTTTATAATTCCATTTTTATTAATGAATAACTTTGCCCCACATTAGGATTTCTTCCGTATCGTGGGTGCGTTTACAGACATTTAAGCTCACATTCACAATCAGCCAGTCTTGATACAACCTGTACCGTGCGGGAATCGAACCCGCACGTAGCGCAGCAGTCGATTCGTTAACTACTGCGCCAAACGTGCCGTCAATCGTCTTCATTCTTCCTCTGAAAGCTACATTATCCCTGATTGACACAAGTGTGCATTAATAACGTTCTTAATGGTTAATTTCGTACATAACGAGAGCACTGATAAGACTGTGTTGACAGTTCCGCTGATATTTGAGTACTCTAATAATCAGAATGTGGAAAACCTTTACAATACAATCATTTATTCTCAGATAAATACCTTACTGACAAACATGAATATCGTCAACACAAATCGTGTTAGTACCACCTAACAACTATTCCTACACCCTTTCACAGCACTAGTTCATGTGGCACTTTTGTCTCTGGAAGCGTCAAAGTGTTTTACTTGGGAACCTGGAAATGATAAAGGGCTGTGACAACTAAAGCTCCATTCCTTCCAACTTGAACCCGATGTCGAATCACATCCAAGTAAATGCACTAGGAAATCTCATCACCGAACTAAATAACAATTAGGCAATGAGCTTTTAACACACAGTGCATTTTCGTTTCCAATTACTGAAATCTGTCACTCAAATAAACTCTATGCAGCGAACAATATTAAGACCAAATGCACTCTCTAAAGCTAATGTATCTCTTAACACACAGTACATTTTCGTTTTCAATTACCGAAATCTGTCACTCGAATAAACTCTATGCAGCAAACAATATTAAGACCAAATGCACTCTCTAAAGCTAATGTATCTATTAGCTTTAGGGAGTGCGAAATGTTGTTCGCCGTAAACAGTTTATTAGTAACGTCGTTCGTTCGTTCGTTCGTCGTACGTTATCGTTTTTTGTCACAAGATAGTTGTAGTCAGTTTTAATTGCCTATACTGCCGTGCAGGCCCTAAAGTGCAGTATGAGGAAAAAAGCGGTTTCGAGAAAACCGCGAAAAACTTTTTAACACTGTTTTTTTTTAGATTATTTATGAGTATGGTGCATATTTTTGTTGTTACGAGGACTAAGTGACAACAAAGATGGTATTTACAAAAACAAATATTAGTTTTGTTAATTAGATTTTAATTAAAATCGGTTTTTCTAAAATCTTAGCTTTTACTGCACGCAAAAAGTTACACATATGCAGATTAAAATGCGGTAAAAATACTTGATACTACAAAAAAATTGAGTTTTTTGCTACTTTGCAGACTAACTTGCAGCATAAGACTTTCTTTACTGTATTTTAATTTGTATCTTGAACTAATTGCACATGTAGTATATAACAATTGCTTCCAATTTACGGGTATGTTTAGGTAGGAATTTACAGAAAAAAGTACCTACATTATGTATAGAATTTGCCGTTAATTTTATAATATTATAAGGTAATTGTAAATTAAATTAAAGGTGCTTTGAACACATTTCGATAAAAATAAATGGTATAAACCTTTTCGGTTTCGCAAGACACATGAGATCTTTCCTTTAAATGACACATTTATTAGTTTTATATAAATGTGCCATTTAATTGAAAGATTTTGATTTGTGATTTTCTTTCATCTTGATCTTTGATTTTGTTCAAAGATTGTTCCAAGTTGTGGTGGAATACTTCAATATAATTTTGAAGCAGCTATGTAACTCACTTTTAATAACTCCGATCAAATAAGTTATCAGGCAGCAGTTTTCCTTGCCGGATTGCCTCCGTGGGATCTGGAGGCGATAGTGCCTGCTTGAGTGGCGCGCGGAGGCACTACACCGGGGGGAAACTCCACTGCCGCGGTAAATTGCCGCTCAGCGGACAGACCTCCGGTGCGATCTCATGGTGGCATGGAGAGAGCGACTGTCGCAACCCAGGGCACTCCACAATAGTGGCGGTTAGTCCCCTCTTTGAGGACTGGCTGGAGAGGCGTCATGGCGTCCTCACCTACCGCCTGACGCAGGTTCTCACCGGACACGGAAGTTTCGGGAGGTTCCTGCACATAATCGGGTGGGAAGAAACGCCCGGGTGTCACCATTGTGACGATCGCCCGGAGGACATGGTGTAGGACACAGTGGCGGTCTGCACAGCGCGGGGCGGAGCACCGCCGTGCCCTCGTAGAGGCGATCGGCGCGGCGGCGGCAATCTCTCGCGTCCGGCCCTGGTTCAGGCCATGGTCCGGAGCGAGAGGGAATGGGAAGTGGTCACCTCCTTCTGCGAAGCAGTAATGCTAGCAAAGGAGGTGGCCGGGCGTTTGAGAGAAAGAACATGAAGCCAACCCAGCCGCCGTGGGAGACGCCCCGGGAGTCGGGCGCCGCGAGACGACTCCCGGCCACCGTAGATGCGGGCCTGTGGACGGTGAGCAATGGGTAGCTCACCGTCCGTCCGTCTATTGACGACAAGCCATGTCGACGGCCCGTTCGTGTTTTACAAGCGCCTCAAAGTGATGTCAGCAAAGCAGAGGGGCTTGCCAGAGTCCCCGCCTGCCGTGGTTGCGAGTTGTTCGAAAGAAATACTGCGGCCCCGGAAAGTAGAGGGCAATAGAAGGAACATGGGTGGGTTTTAGTCAGTACAAGTCTGACACTCTCCCCCGCTCCACCCAGAGATCAAATCATCAAATAACTTCCCCCGCGGAAGTTATTTGATGCTTCGATTTTCTATCTTTGATGATCGCTTCAATCTGTGAGAGTAACGTAGCGTTTCTTTTTGGTCTTAATATTAGTCTTGGTATTGTATGATGTATGAACTAAACCCTTTAAGAAAAAGTCCTCTGGATTACCAGTCCATAGACCAGAAATCAGCAATCTATCCAAGATTGCCGTTTATCCTCATTTAAACTAAAAAAACACAGTTTTTTGCAGAGATTGTGACACAGTGGTCTTATAAAATATTTGTCTAGGTTCTTTTTTTAACTTTTTACTATATTTTGTATGTTTCTGGTTTTTTTTTTAATATTCGTTTATTAGTATTCGTTTTCCGACTGCTTGCGTATGATCTGATAAACTACTTTCTAATGAAGGCACAGGAGTATATTTTTTATCTGCTACAGAGTCGTCAGAATCTCGAAAAACTGGTGTTTTAGCTAATAGTGTCACGTTCTGAAAAATATCTGTTGATTTTGGCAAAACCTCAGAACATAATAAATCTTCTGATATCACAAGATCATTGAATGAATGTTCAGAAGCTATTGCAGTCGTAGCTAAATCCGTTAGACCAGACTGAGGGAGAGCCTCAACAAGCCTTCGCTGTCTACACTGACGCGGCGCAGACGTCTTCCTCCCTCGGCAGTAATTGACACACAAACACGATATATTGAGCGAGAGAGATAGCTACAAATTCTGACTAGAACGCAGTAAAATATGACCTTTACTGCAGCGAAATTAGTAAAATCGTTCAAGTTACCAATTATAATGCAGTAACAGAGTGTCATACTGCGTTTTAATTAGCATATAACTTATTTTCATCTTTTGAAAAATACCGACTATACCGCAGTAAATAATGAACATACTGCAGTTTATATAGTTAGTCCATATGAAATAAACTAGTGATCAAGCATGCAGTATTAACACTGTTGGTACAAAAACTACTTACTGCGTTTTAATTTATACCCCTCAATATTTTTTTGGGTGTAGAATACAGTTTTTTTGTGGTAATTTAGATATTTACTGCGTTTAACTTGGCAAAGTGACTGATCGTGGTAGACGTAACAGCTATTACTGTATTTTAGTTGGTACTAGCTTTCGCCCGCGGCTTCGCCCGCGTTAAATTTGGGGTAACACAGTTCCCCTTGCGCCTTATTGATTTGTAATAGCAACGCTAAGTTTTCCCGTTTCTTCCCTCTTTCTCCCTCACATCCCACTTTTTTCAAGAAAATATTAGCCTATGTCCGTCTCCTGGTTCCCAACTATCTCTGTACCAAAATTCATCAAAATCGGTTTAGCCATTAAAGCGTGAAGAGGTAACAAACAAACAAACAAACAAACAAACAAACTCACTTTCGCTTTTATAATATTAGTAAGGATTGTAATATATTTAGACATGCAAAATTAAGGGTTATTGTACATTCGTCACAAAGTAAATTCGTCATATTTTGAAAAATCCATACATTGAAAGTAAATTCGTCACATGTATAAAAAATATGTGTAAACTCGTCACAGGTTAATATTTTTTTCTTTAAGTAGCGATAGCAAGCAAGTTTGTAGCGCATGTAATATTATATTGATTGGTAATTAAATGTTACATGTTTTTAAAATGTTTCAATTTCTTGATATTCTAAAAAAGAAGGCTGAATATTGGAAATTAAAGAATTCCAAATTTGATATATCCTTAAAGATGAGAACACGTCGATACTTAACATATTATTATGATAAAGAATTGAAAACTATTTTGGACAATTACGATAACATGTCTTTGGCTGAAGTTCTTAAAAAACTTTTTGTTTTGCAGCATTTTAAAACATGTACTTAACATTTAATTGCCAATCAATATATTACATTAAAATATAGTTTTTTTACATAGTTTCTATATTTATAAGAACTATTATTTTTATATAGTTACTAGCTGTTCTCCGCGGTTTCACCCACGCTGCTCAGAACCTGTTGGTCGTAGCGTGATGTTATATAGCCTATAGCCTTCCTCAAAAAATGGACTATCCAACACTAAAAGAATTTTCCAATTCCAACCAGTAGTCCCTGAGATTAGCGCGTTCAAACAAACAAACAAACAAACTCTTCAGCTTTATAATATTAGTATAGATAAACAAGTCAGCCACTCAGAATCTGTGATTTTTACTTAGGTTAAGAAAAAAAAATATTATAACTATGATGTATATTTTTCTTATAATTGTAATGTTGTTCGTAAATCAGCCGCTGTCTGTGTCTGTGATTTTTATGTAGGTTTTAGGTTAATTAAAGATTTTCATCTTTTCTCGACGTTTTACAAGTGCCCATGTAGACCTATGTGAAATAAAAATATTTTGATTTTGATTTTAACTGTTTTTTTATTATTATTTGTAATGTTACGGGCATACCAGCCATTTGAGAACTATGATTTTTACGTAGATGTTAGGTTATTATATTTATTTATATTAAAAAAAGATGATTTTTGTTATGATTTAATTTTTTTCTATTGTTTATCTTATTATTGTTAAGGCAAATCGTTCACTCGAGAACTGTGATTGTTGTTAAGTAGATGTGAGGTAAATTATTAAACTTGATGTGATTCTGAAGAATATACAACATTTTATTCTACTTCTTGTTTATTTTTTTGCTATCGGTGCGAATAAAAGCTATGTGACGAATTTACAATAAACAAAATTAATATATTGAAAATAAATTAGAATTGTGGCAAATTTACACATACTTTTTTTCGTGACGAATTTACTTTGTGACGAATGTACAACAACCCAAAATTAAGTTACTGCTATCACAAATTTGATTTTTAAACCGTTTAAAGCATCCTAACAAAAATCTGATTAGATCTTCATGTTCCTTATAACGTGTGCATTAAGGTTCAATATTCAACAAAAAAATGACAAAAAGCCTGTTACTGCGTTTTAGGGTCTGCACGGCAGTATAGTATTACCTACGTTGGATTGATGCGATTATGTCCCCCGCACCTCAGCTAGAAGTGACGAGAAAGAACACTGTATACAGAACCCTCCGGCAAGACGGAGGACATCCATCGAAGATATCCACACGTAAAAAAAGGTTTATTCAACACAAAGGTTGTCGGTCACGTATGGGGAATATAGATTTATTTTGGATCTCGCATTCAACGCGGCCATGTTTACCAGTTTTCGATCTTCAACCGACTATTAGCAAAAAACAGCTAATTAAAGCACGAAGAAATGTCTTATTAAAAATATAAAAAAGTATACATTTTACATACGAGACCTTGCTAGGCCTCGACGTCGCCTCAGTGGCAGTCAAAATTAATAACTTGACAAATAAGGATCGAGCAAAAAGCCAAAACTTAAAAAAAAACCGGCCAAGAGCGAGTCAGACTCATGCACCGAGGGTTCCGTACAAACTTGAGACATAGCAGCCATATCTTTTGACTGCGTGGACTGATCGGTGACAGGGTTGATTTTCACAGCACAAAGCAAACAGATCACAGAGTTGAGTTAATGGTTAATTGCAACTCGATACGTCCATGCGTTCCTGACATAATTAAAGGGTCTTGACACAGAGACATGCGGATAACAAAGTCATCCAATAAGAATTCAGTTTTTTCCTTTTGTGGTACGTAACCCGAAAAATCGTGAATTTCTATCCCACACAGTAGTTACAATCGTAATAACTGCCTCTCTGGTTGATCTTGAGGTTAAAGGCGGCGCTTGCCTAGGTTGGTCAATGGATGGGTGACCACCGATTATTTTTTGTTGGCTTGGGAAACTATCAAATAACTTACGGAGTCATGTCAGACTTTTACTGACTATAACACACCCATGTTCCTTCTATTGCCCTTTACGTTCCGGGGCCGCGGTATCTCTTTCAATCAACCCGCAACCCCGGCAGGCGGAGGCTCTGGCAAGCCCCTCTGCTTTGCTGACATCTCTTTGAGGCGCGCGTGAAACACGAAAGCGCCGTCGACACGGCCTGTCGTCAATAGACGGATGGACGGTGAGCTCCTCATTGCTCACCGTCTACAGGCCCGCATCTACGGTGGCCGGGAGTCGTCTCGTGGCGCCTGGTGCCCGGGCCATCTCCCGCGGCGGCTGGGTTGGCTTGATATTCTTTCCCACAAACGCCCGGCCACCTCCTTTGCTAGCATTTCGGCTTCGCAGAAGGAGGTGACCGCTTACCATTCCCTCTCGCTCCGGACCATGGACTGAACCAGGGCCGGACGCGAGAGATCGCCGCGGTCGAAGGCACGGCGGTGCTCCGCCCCGTGCTGAGCAGACCGCCACTGTTTGATCCACCGTGTCCTCCGGGCAATCGTCACAATGGTGGCACCCGGGCGTTTCCTCTCACCCGATTATGTGCAGGAACCTCCCGAAACTTCCATGTCCAGTGAGAACCTGCGTCACTCACGCGGTAGGTGACGACGCCATGACTCCTCTCCAGTCACTCCTCAAAGAGGGGACTTACCGCCACTATTGTGGCGTGTCCTGCACGGGGTTGCGAGAGTCGCTCTCTCTATGCCACCATGAGATCACACCGGAGGTCTGTCCGCTGAGCGGCAATTTGCCGCGGTAGCGGGGCTTCCCCCAGGTGTAGTGCCTCCGCGCACCACTCAAACAAGCGCGCGAGCACTATCGCCTCCAGATCCCACGGTGGCAATCCGGCAAGGAGGCTCGCTGCCTCGCCGGAGATCCTGCGGTAGCTACGGTGACCCCATTACAAAGCGAGTTTCCTCCATGCCTCGGTAAAAGACTTAAAGCCGTTAGTCCCTGCTGGTATTTGTTCGTACGAAGAAACAATTCTGATTGACCAGTTCACCACGTATGGGATAAAGATCACAGAGAAAGTAAGTATCAACCTTTTGTCACTGGCGAGCACTCTTCAATAGGCTCAGCTATTTGGGTCGACACACAAATCCAAATGACGAGGATAGCGCACGTCTCATCTTCAACAAGGCTGAAATGACAAGCGCAGCTTTTGCCCGCGTCCTGACATTCAAATAAAAAAAACTCTTTGTATTCGCGTCAAAATTCATAACATCGCACACTTTACGGTTATGTTGCAATCATAATGTAACAACCTCTTTATAAGTCGTTCGGCTCAAATGTCCGTTTTAGCATAAAATGGCAAACAATAAAAAATTATCTTGAAAATAAAATCATTGTTCCTTCCTGTTTTTGATGTAGTTTTAAACGATTGTGAAAAAAAAATCGTGTATTAATCTTAATCGACATCGTTATGATAACATGATAAATCTCAACATCAACTGATAGTACACAAAAACCGGAGGATGCAGCTTCTAAAATGGTAATTGATGATGTTTTTCAAGTAAACAAGGAGCTTGACGACCAATTAGGAAAATAACTAAAAAATAAAAAACGAACCACAGACATCGGTTCAAAATGTAACTTCTCCTATTACGAAAGACAAAGAAGTTAAAACCTGACAACCGCATTACAATAAGATTTCGAAGCTGCTTGTAAACGATTCCTAAGTCCGACGTTTTGTGCTACTGTTAAAAATCAGATTAAGTTAGACAGAATTTTGAAAAAGACAAGAATGATGTCGAATTTCTTAAAACCTTGAGAATACAAGATTGTGGAAACTAACTTGTTAGTATTAAGAGTTGCCCAATGGTAAAACGCCAAATGATTCATGTGAATATGTTTAATAAAAATGCCTTATTATTAAATAGTTTCATTAACATATTTTTCTGCCTCGTTAGTCAAGTGGTCGTAAGCGTAAAAGTTGAGCATGAGGTTTTTCCTGGGTTGAAACTTTTCTTTTTAAGTACAGTTTTTAGGGTTCAACGGCAATAACGAAACCCTTATAAAAACACTTCGTTGTCCGTCTGTCTGTTTGATAAGACCCTGTATATCAAAAACACATGGATGTATCGAGTTGTAAAACTATATAGGTCAAAAGACATGGCCGTTTAAGTTGCTAGTTTCCGCAAGGAAGTCTCAGTAAGTACACCGGTTTTTACTAGCAACAATTTTCTATGCTAGCTTTAGTAGACTACGCGTCATGTCATCCTAAAGCGCTTTGAACGCAGCCTATGTTAGCCCATTTAAACGAGGTCCAGGTAACACGATTTCAAACTTTGAGATTACTTCGAACCAGTTATACATCTAGTATGTAGAAAGGTCATCTAGTAGGTATGAACTCTGCGCGATGGAATTTCTCGTCGACAATAATGAAGAACTTACTTAAAAAATTTCATACCCTTTTTATCACCGGTGACGAACTTTCAGCTCACCTTCACTCTAAAAAAAAAATATTGTATCGGTAATTACGAGCTAGGGGCCCACAAGCCGTAAATAGTCTAAGTAAATGATGGAGAAGATGGCGGAACGACTTGGATGGTAATCTCGTTATTTGGCAAGAATTGGCGCAACATCGAGAAAAGTGGAAATATTGCGAGAAGGCACCAAATTATACCGGATCAGGCTGACAAAAAATAATGGTAATTTTTTTAAACGACCCTTTGAGTGTCTTTAAGTTCTTAAGGTATGAGGGTATTCAAAGGAACATTAAATAAATTAAATTGTTCTATTGTATGATAATTATTTCTTGACCCAAAATGTGGTATGTATGTGTGCACCTACAATAAAACAGTACACAGAAGTGGTAAACGTAAAACTTTTGTATATTATACAATTTTATACCAGTATCAGATCTAAAATAACAAAAAAAAACAATAATGTAATTATAACTATATTACATAACTGTGAAGTTTGACACATCACGTTTAGCCTGTTGCTAATCGTGTCGTTTGTTATTGCAATAAACGTATTTAAATGTATTACGTACGTATCAACGTATATTTGCTCGCAAATAAAGTTGTTTTTTTTTTAATTTCCACAAGTCATATACGTTCACTTATCTGAAACAAAACTTTACTTTGATTGAGGTTGATTTTGTTTTAACTAGCAAATCATTACTTAAAAATAAATTATGTCTTAACAAAGTTCAGGCTTATTTTTTAATTTCTCTATTATGAATGTCATCTCACGCTCTACGCATGCGCGGTGTTAGCACCCCTTCAGTTGAGCCAGTTTATTCCGAAGCGCGCCTGAAACCGGACAGGGGTGTTTCGACTTACGAGACGCGAGATTCTCACGTAACTGCGACTGTGAATAAATTCATTTGAAAATAGAAAATACTGTATTATAGTGATGATATTAAAAATAAACGTGTGTCAGTTTTTAAATAAAAACGAACTTTCAGATAAGTTTTAAAACATTGTTTGTGGTTTTAACGGTGTAACTGGCTGTTGTGTTTTAAATTAAGAATATTGTTTCTGTGTTCTAAGTTTTAAAGTGGTGCAAAAACTCTTGAAGATGAACTGGTAAGTTCGTTAGTTCTATACGTCCTGAATAAATTTTGTTTACTATTATAATTGTAAACAGAACTTTGAATGGTAGAAGGAATTTCTAACATAATTTTGTAAAACTTTTTTTACAGCCACTTTAAGCTTACGGAGTTACGTACTCGTGGCTTTAAATTAATTGAAATACTTTGTGATGTGCTGACGGGAACAGTTTTAATGATAATTGTTTATTCATTTGTTTTAAAATTAAATAATAAAGTTACGGTTTATGCTAAATATTTTCCGCTGTTTTGAAGATTAAATTGCAGTCTTGTAATTAATTTACATAGAAAGACTGATTTTGAAACAGTTGGGGGTCCAACAAAAGAAATTTTACTGTTTGAGTGAGTGTCCCAATTGTTTTTTTTTAAAACTGAATAAGCTTTCGTTGAACGCAATTGTAAGAAGGTTGAAAATCTATTTTCAAATATAACATTCCATATTTAAACTACGTCACACAAGCAGTTATGTCGCATCTAATAAAAGAGTCTGCATTATAAACACGTGCAAATTGCAATCGTCTTAATATCTAAACAGTAATTCGTCATTTCAATGGAAAAATGGCGTCAATGATAATAATTAATTAATAACATAAGTACACAGATGGATCTTTGAGTAATAGTGCTTTAACTTGACCCATTGATTTATTAATTTAAGATTTCATTGTTTTCCTTTCATTTAACTTATGAAGTTTGGTAAAGAGATTTCGTCCGTATTGACCCTAAGGATCGATGCAATAAAAGTACAAGGTGCAACTTTTACAGATTTAGCTAACTTAATTTAACTTTTACAGGTAGTATCTAACCTAAGTTCGTCTTAATATCAATTTTATGCAAGTACAAATGTCTATGCAAGTACAAAAAAACACATTTAGACCAGTGACCAGATAATGCTTAAAAAAAAACAACCGTAATTTAAAGCCAGTAAATTACTACACAAATCCGACATTACATCACCATATTAACAAAGATACATGTACGACGAACTCCTAAAATCCTGTATATTTCAAATTGGATTTGTATTTCGGCAGCCATTTCCAACAAACGTGAAGCATGAATAAAATTAATAATTAGAATGGTATCAAAGAGTAGTGAGTTAATGAAGTACTAAGTAAGTATAATTTTAAAACTTCTTCTAGATAATCAGAGATTTAACAAAATCATCATCTGTTTTGATGATTTTCTACTTACATAGTTATTTACAGACTATATTTAATTTGTGATTTTAGTTATTTATGTTGGGAAGCCACCAATAAATCGTGTATTCTAATATTCTGCAAGTGTAACGTCTGCCAATAATCGATGGAATGAATTTTAACCCTCTAGATCATTGTGTAGATTGTAGGGAATATTAAGGGCACTAACGGCAAAAACCAATTAATAATTGATTTCATACCGTAATCGTGTGTGTTAATGAACTAGTACCAAAAAGCAACACTCCTTATTTTTGTAATTTGGTTTTGTTTGCATAAAGTATCAAAAACCAGAAAACCTATTTTAAACCATATTAAAGCAAATTCTATCACTCATGAATGTTTATTTTTATTTGATTTTTTGGATTGATTTTTTTTTTGTAATCATTGTAATAGTAGATTATTTACCAAGGGGATAAAGCAGTGTCTTCTGTCGCGGGTGACGATTTAAATCGCGAGCGTAACAAAGGACTCGAGGCTTACTCCCGAGCGTAGCGAGGGTGTTAAAACTTAAATCACGAGCGAAGCGAGGGATTTAAGACGAGTCCTGAGTGTAGCGAGAGATTTAAGTTTACCCAAGACTAAGACAGCTTTATCACCGAGGAAAATACTCTACTTTTCGTACCATTTGCGAAAAAAATAACACAGTAATAATATGAGATAAGCATTTATTAAAAACTAGCTTTTGCCCGCGGCTTCGCTCGCGTTAAATTCGAGGTAACACAGTTCCCATCGCGCCTTATTGATTTGTAATAGCAACGCTAAGTTTTCCCTTCTCTTCCATCTTTCTCCCTCACATCCCACTTTTTTCAAAAAAATATTAGCCTATGTCCGTCTTCTGGTTCCCAACTATATCTGTACCAAAATTCATCTAAATCGGTTCAGCCATTAAAGCGTGAAGAGGTAACAAACAAACAAACAAACTCACTTTCGCTTTTATATTATTAGTAAGGATAATGACATTAAAAGTAAAAGTTAACATTCGAACATTGGTCCAATTATTTATAGAGAGAGCTACACTTTTGTTTGGTACATTTATTGTTGATGAGTATAATTGCGGCAGCATTTGCACTGATGGAGTCCGACAATACACTGTCATAGTCGCTTTGATTTAACAATGTATTTGTAGAACATTAACTTATGTATAAAAATAAACTTAACGTTAATGTACCTATTTGAAGAAAACAAATCGCGACAAATTCCTACTACTACTACTTACTAATATGTTTTGTCGGAAAAGCAAAGGCATCAAGCTCATACGACCTCGTCGGTTTTGGTAATTTTATTTAATAATCATAACTGCATATTATTTGCGTGTTCCTTTTAAAAAAAGATGCTTAATACTTTATATACCTACAAACTCAATGGTGTAAACACAGATGTAGTTCAGTACTAAGTATTCCAATTTTAAATCACATTCTCTCCCTAGGGGATGAATGAAATTCAGTACAATTTTCTTTCCCTGTTTTTGACAGATTAAAAATGACTATCGTTATGTTCGCTTTTTGGGGCACAGAATGTCACTTTTTTGAGCAAGTGGTACGAAAATGTAATTATTTAAATTGAATCCATACTTATGAGTGTAGGATTTTTTAAATGCTTGAAAATTCGTAGGTTTCGTGAACGCATTAATACACACTCCAGTCGCTCACTATTCTCTAACTTCGCGAAACTACTTGAATCCTTGATGACGGGCCCCGGGTAACCGTTATAAGTTACTAATTGACCGTCCGCCGAAATTTATACGAAAATTCATTTTTGTTTAACTCGACCTTTTGACTCACTTATTTAATTAAGCCGAAATCGCCTAGTTACCAACTAATTTGACTTTAAGTGCTTAAGTAACTAGCTTAGTTGTTGACTGAACTAGTTCTAGGTTGAATGCGGACTTGCGTTTAATGTTTGTCTTTATAACTAGTTACTAGTTTATTTATGTGATCTCTTTAATCATTTTGTTTTTGCAATAGTTGTCAAATCACATATTTATATCACCCTTGTTCTGAATAGTTACAGTACTGAAAGCAACATCTGTGTGACTCGTCTTTTAGTTATTATTTTGTTTTGCAATATTTTTTACTCTTGTATAGATTCTTTTCTACCAATTCGTTGTGAATGAGTGGACATGGTTGGCCTTGTAGATTCTTAGACGCTTGTTAATTTTTGTTAACGTATTATTTTATTTTACTTTTTGTAAAGTAAGCAATGACTTATTGTCGGGCCTACGCTGTCCTCTCATACTTAAGTGCTAACGCTGTAACAACAACATTGTAAAACTAAATGATTCTAAAAGAGTAACCATGGAGTTTCTTGCCGGTTCTTTTCCATAGGAAACGACCAACCCGAACCGTGCATCTTTTCTCCACGTTTTATAAGTGCTCTTGTAGGCCTATGTAAAATAAAAATATTTTGATTTTGTTTTGACTTTTAACGCGTCCATATTAAACTGTTCTGGGGCCTAAGTCTGCTATTACAATAGTCTCACAATGCTCGATCACTGATCGCATAATGGTTGATTTTGACAAGTTTGGTAATCTACTAATACACTGTCGTCATTATGACATTCCACTGGTCAGTCACTGACAGTCCATTGAAAGAAATTGCTTAAAATGGTAATCTCGTACATAATGACAAACGAATGACTGACGCATGCGGTAATCTGCTAAAATTTTGACAGTTCCTTTGATCATTGATCTACCATTGCAAAGTCATTGTGTAGTCATTGCTTTTAGTAGCCCGGTTTGACAAAAAGTGTTTGCTATCCATCGTGTTTGTGGAGTATTGATTGGAGAAATATGTTCACGACGAGCTAAAGAATATTTATTAAAGATATTCATGCCCTATAAAGTGGATTTACATGTCCGAAAACCACATTTTTCATGATTTTTAGCGTCGACCTACACTGCCATCAAAATTGCGATGATCGTAATTTACGGTCTTGGACTTTACAAGCGTCTTGCTCAATAACTCAAGAACTTCCAATGACGTTTACATAAGAGTTTTAAATTCTATTATCTTAATTGATGCACACCCATATTATTTTTTAACCAGAAAATAAAATATTTATAAAAATAATGAGGTGGTGGTGTGACTTAAATATTCGACCCCTTTCAGGGCCAGTACAGTACCGAGCCAGCGGAGGTTTGAATGTCAAGTACCTGAAGGGGTCCGTATATAAAATGTACTCTGTGGTCTGTACAGAACTATATGGTTAACGTTAGTTGCTTACATTTGACTGTGACAGCTAAAACATTATTGAGTTGTTTTAGAGAAATTGTGTTACTCATAAAGACTGATGCCAAGCCGTCATAGTGACTTAAGGCCCTGAGTGGCCACAAGCAATATTGAATGTTGATATTAGTATGCCCCCCAAATAATATAGTAATAAAAGAAAATTAATTGAAAATTATTGAAAAACATTGGAGTTTCCAAACTATAAGGTTATTTTTATGTGCCCTACACAAGTATTGAAAACTCTTCCTACATAAAATATAAAAGCTAAATATACTATTTCTATATTACAGATAGTTGAAAATAAAACAATAATAATGTATTAATAGAAAACATTTAATTCATCATAAACTAAAACATTGTCAAAAATTGTGTATCACACAGACAGGCTGCAAAAAAAAATTATATAATGTTAGCCTTTTAACATTTTAGAGCAATCTTACTGCATTCAATAGGATTCTAAAAATAGTATAGTTTGTTATCTTAACCTGGTTGTGGTGCAATTTGATATGCAATCACATTCCTTATTTGGTTTACCGTTGTGGTATATCAATGTTCAGCAAATATGGCGTTTGCCTTAGAAGAGAGGTGCCACAGCTAATAGAGATATGAATGTGGACAACAATAACAAAATGTGGACTGTTGGTGTTGAGTGTTGACTTGTTCCCTGACTGATTTTATTCCTGCTTTGGTCCAACATGCATGGCACACCAAACTATCACTGTCTTGTAGCGGACTGGAAAAGAAAAAACAATATTATGTATTTATTTGCAAGGTTTCGTAGTTTGAATCATATTTGCATATTATCATTACAGTTGTAGACTTGTTATAGTTAAGTACCTGTTGATGTCCACAGTCCAACCCATGTTTTTACGAGAGATCAAACTTCGACAATTTCCAACAGGTGTCTTCGCAATCTTGATATGTTAAAAATTACAATTTATTTACACAGCGTGCATATCCACTTGCAACAGTTCGCAGTGAAGAACTCGAATCAGATTGTATGCCGGGTCTTCGATAGGTGCTGACATCAAATCCATGTTATCGTGGGAGTTGTCATTATCAGCAAGAGCGGAATCCATATTCAAGCCGTGGTCGTCAAGTATAGGAGAATCACCAGAGTCAGTATTCATGGTCAAAAACGGCGATTTTAATAGAAAGCGAAGCTCACTGTGATGCAAATGTAAACAAAGCTATGAAATGACATTTCTAATATTGTCAACTGACAAATTTCAGTGTTGGATTTGTTAGGATGCATTATGTAGATCATTTTAAAATCATCATTTTATATTTTTTAAGTTGACTAAACGTGTTAACATAAAATGCATCGGGACAGGAAAAATATATTAAATAAAATCTGGCTTGAATAAACGTTTAAAATGTTGTAGTAGTTTTTCGAAAATCATTTCTACCAACGGGTTTTATAATAATGGCAATACTACAATGTCATTCTGCTACGATTCCATTACGAGACCACTGGCCGACCAATGATCGACCATTGTAATTTAGCAGATTACGAACTTTTAGCACAATGACAGTGGGATCGTGTTGGAATGACAAAGTTATATAAAATAGCAGACTTGAGGCCCTGGTTGGTTATTGTTTAAAGAACAATCAAATCCAATGGTTGATTAATTTATGATTAGGTATATAACGTAAATCAGCCCATAACTTCACACTGTTAGGATACATACAGGCCGCATATACCACGTTCCGATTGGTGGGTGCTATGTAATGGATTTTGTTAACTATAGGACATATCAATTTACTGTCTATGTTTCCCTGCACTGTTTTGACAACACAACGCAACAGTACAACCTGGCAGTTGAGTCACACGAAGTAATTACGTGTACCTACAGGAGCAAAGCATGACTTCTATATTATATAAAATCGAGTATATACTCTGTAGAGTTAAATAGAGGTATACTCAGTACACCCACATTGCCGAAAGGAACTTAATTCTCACTACAAATAAATACAGGGGATTTGTTCAATAAATTCACAACTTTATACTTACTACGGTTTAGCGGTGCTGTTAGCAACACACACGTCCAACATTAAAGCTGAACTTTACTACGAGTATATAGGTTTTATATAAGCTGCAATACATACAATATACATTTTGAAACTTTACCACAATTCTGTACTTAAGTGTTACTAGCTCTCCAGTTGTCTAGTTAGCTTAAATAACTAAATCGTGTGAACATAAAATGGGTGCTATAAATAGTATAATCCGATTAGCTAACATGTAGTAAGAAGAAGGCTCATTTCTGACCCATTAATATTTTCATGGGTGGAATCCGGGCTGGAATTTGTTTTTTATTTAAATATGTAAGTATTATGTTTTGATTAAAAATTTTGGAGAGTGAACAGTACCTAGATTTTTGCTGAAAATATGCTTGAAGAATTTTGCGGAAAATTCCCATTATGATCCTGTTAATATGAAAATGTTTTAGTAGCTTGATAAACTTTTTCATGTGATAATAATAAACGTGTTATCATTATCTCCGGTTGTTCTCGTCTAGCTAACGGAGAGTACTTGCATAGACACAACCTTGTAACCAGGATTATCCATCAGCAACTTGCTCTAAAATACAATCTTGTGGAATCGGAAGTGCCGTACTACAGGTATGAGCCCGACCCAGTTCTTGAACATGGCAATATCACATTGTACTGGGATCGATCCATCATTACTGACAGGACTATTGTTGCTAACAAGCCTGATATAGTGGTGGTGGATCGATCAGAGCGGCGCGCAATGATTGTTGACATAACAGTCCCGCATGATGAGAACCTCGTGAAAGCCGAGAAAGATAAGCACATTAAGTATATTGACTTGGCTCGCGAGGTTGTCGACATGTGGGATGTGGACTCAGCGATCATTGTGCCGATAGTCGTATCTGCCAATGGCTTAATTGCCAAGAGCCTCGACCAATACCTGAGGAGGCTCTCGTTAGGCAGCTGGATCAAGGGCTTGATACAGAGAGCGGTACTCCTGGACACGGCTCGTATTGTTAGGAGGTTCCTTTCTCTGGAGCCCTGACCGCCGGTAGCTTGGACCCTGTTCCCGATACCGGTGGGCTACTATTTTTATATTTTTAAATGTTTTTTTTTATGATTTTTAGAAATATTTAAAAATGTAATTATATGTATGTAAAAATAAATAAATGTACGAAAACGTGTTATTATAAACTGTTGTTTAGTCCATTAAAGTATAAAAACAAGTAACAATGAACTTATTAGTAAAAATACTGTTGAAACTTAAAAATGAAACCTACCCGCATGAAACGCAAACCATTGTATATCTAACCATAATGGGTCTTCAATGATTTGACCTTTTAGGGTTCTGTACCCAAAAGGTAAAACGTGATCCTATTACTAAGACTTTACTGTCTGTCCGTCTGTCCATCTGTCCGTTTGCCACCAGGCTGTATCTCATAAACCGTGATAGTTAGACAGTTGAAATGTTCACAGATTATGTATCTCTGTTGCCGCTATAACAACAAATACCAAAAGACAGAACGAAATACATATTTAAGGTGGCTCCAATACAATAAGTGTTTTTTTTTTGCTGATTTTGCCCCGTTTTGTCGTTACGGAACCCTTAGTGCGCGATTCCTTCATGCACGCCTCAAAGAGATGTCAGCAAAGCAGAGGGGCCTGTCAGGGCCTCCGAATGCTGGGGTTGCGGGTTGTTCGAATGAGATACCGCGGCCCTGGTACATAAAGGGTAATTAAAGGAACATTTGGGTGGGTTTTAGTATCCAACGTTAAAAATCCATAATCTCATTAGCATCCTCTTTAAGTCAGAGCAATTATCCAACATGTCAAGATCTTCAAGTAGTATGTCCTGCCTGTGAAAACGTGGACACTCCTTAACATGAGTGTGGGCCATGTGTGTGAATTATGGACTAACTGTACCCAATTGGTTCATAATTAGAGGGTCACACAGCGAACTATGAACTGGGTTAAGCTCGACAACCAAAATTAGCCTATTTTGGTTGCGATTATGATCATAGCTCACAGAATAGGTAAGTTGAAGTGGCAATGGGCCGGCCATGTTAGCCGTTAAACCGATAACCGTTGGCATTGACGTGTTCTTGAGTGGAGAGTGCGAATCGGTAAGGGTAAGGTAAATCTTCTCAGGGTAGCTTTGCTAGTAGCAACTGAATGGTAGTTGCGGCGAATCGAGTTAAGTGGAGTGAGATTGAAAAGGCCTATGTGAGATTGAAGAGTGATGATAAGCCAACATGTTACTTACTTCCTCGAAGTTTAAGCGGACAATCCCAAATCGTTTTGTTATTCCTGTGTATGGCCTCTTAAATAAAAATAAAACTAGTAAATGCGCCATATTGATCATCTAAAAATAAAATGATGTACCAAGCTTCATTACAGACTATATTTTGAATTAGTTGATGAATTTACGGATCGAAAGTATTAAAAAACTTGCCCTCCTCTGGAAACTTGCCCTCCTCTAGGCGGAGCAAGAGGGTGTCAGACTTTTACTGACTTAAACCGTTCCCGTAAGCGTTCCAGGGCCGCGATTTTTTTTCGAACAACCTGAAACCCGAACGCGAACCCTGAAATGCGAACGCGCCGTAGACTTGGTTGTCAATAGACGGACGGAAGGTTGAGCTACCTATTGCTCACCGTCCTCAAATAAACGTCTACGGTGGCCGGGACTAGTCTTGCGGTGCCCGACGCCCGGAGCGTCTCCCGCGGCGGTTGGTTTAAGGTTCAAAACGATAAACGCTTAGACTGGTTTTTTTTTACATGCATAAGAAACCTACGTTTATTTTAGGATAAAAATTAAGGAGAAAAAAATATATCAATAATGACACCAAATCTGAAATAGCTCAACCACTAGATTGAGTTACATAACCCTCAAGTCATCTCGACAGAACGCCAATATAGATACCCAGACTGGTAAGAGAAGCAATCGAGATTACCAAATATAGAAACTTCGTCTTACTTAGTTTCAACTGTCAAGATCATAGAATACAGTAGTTCGAATATTCGCGAACGGATACAGTGAGTTTTGTGTGTCGAGAACAGAATCGGGTTGTGAATGACAGTGTTAGAGGCACCGAGCGTAAAAAAACGAATCAGGAAGAGGGTAAAAAAAGAATCAAGAACGGTTTTTCTGCTTTTAAACATCCACCTGCTATAACTTTATTTATTTATTGAAACTTTATATACAATAGTGGTACATGGGCGGACTTTATGCAATAAGGCTTTCTTTAACAGTCAACTTTTGGGTAAAATACATGAAAACAATCACAACATTGTGATATGGTACAAAATTATATAAAAAAACATATAAAACTAGTTGTTTTCGAAAACGTATAATATACTTATACAGATACACATATACAAATGAAATAAAATAATAAATCCATAAATAAACGAAAAACTTAACAGTAATACTATGACTTTTAATAGTGGTCATGATCACCATTTATCCGTGATCATGGCGTGTGCAAATGCAAAACTCAAAACAAATAGTGAACATGGTAAATATCCCGTTTTAAATGTTATAGTGATAATAAATATGTAAGTTTAGAAACTTAAAAGTGACACCTACGGACAAATCTATTTTATTTTCAAAACTTTGGAATCTGATCACGCACAAAAAACATTAACTTCCTAAATAAGATAAAATCTATACGATAAATATTTCATTATTCAACTACTAGGAACTAAAACTTTTATTATTATTTAACTTACTTAGTAAAAAGAAAAAAATATTTTCACGTCCTTCCCTTGTACGGATAAATACGAACGAATAGGGATTACAAATATCTTCTGAAACTTTCAGGGTCTAAGGTGAACGAACGAAAAAAGGATTATTCATGTTATTCATTTAAGATACCAGATGGTGATTTCTTAAGAAAGTTATAGATAAAAAAATAACTTTTATGGGATAGATACCTACTTATTTTACGACATCAATGCAAATGTATTTTGAGGAGTAAATTTAACGGGAAACACTTAAAAACTTTGATTTTGATAACAAGAAAACACTATAAAAAAATTATTGTTTCAATATAAATACAAAAAGCTAAGTTTTTGTTGGTCAAACGACTGTTGTTTAATTGCAGCTTAAAGAAAAATAAATGTTCCTCATGGCCTATGATTTTTTAACGCATCGTTAATATCCCACTAGAGAGGATAAAGTTTAAATCACAAGACCTTGAAGCTACATATTTTCTTTTGGTTTTCACACTTTCCTAATCAGCTTTATATTTATGTCACACGGTGAAAACATCTTTCATTTTAAGCTTAGCTTACAATTTGGTATTAACTCAATACAACAAAGTTCCCTGTAGTCATCATAAAAATACTAAAAAAGGTGTTATTTTAATTTTCTGCACTATGTGGTGTCTGTTAAATAGAAAATATACAGGTATTTTTAAAACGTTGCCCCACAATCTGGTTATTACTCCTGTTTTGTGGGTGCGTTTACAAGCATTTAAAGTCATACAAAAAGAGCCGGGTCGTAACAACTACCTGTAGATCATTTAAATACTTGTTCCGTGCGGGGATTGAACCTGACACGTAGCGAAGCAGTAAATGCACCTGTAGTTTTTGCCCTTGCGCCTGATTTATTGCACTATCAAAGCTAAGTTTTCCCTTTTCTTCCTCCTTTATTCCTCATTTCTAACATTAAAAAAGAATTTCCTAAGTCTGTTTCCAGGGTCCCAACTATCTCTGTACCAAAATTCATCAAAATCGGATTAGCCATTTAGGCGTGAAGACGTAACAAACAAACAAACTTTCTTTTGCTTTAATAATATTAGTAAGGATACTACAACCACTGGCTCACTCTTAACGTAATCTCAGAAACAAAAAGTACCAGGAGTCTCAAATTTTGCGTGGGGGATCCTTTTAACGAAGGTGCTTTCTAAAAAAGAATTTTGCTAAATTCAATCCCTAAAGGGGTGAAACAGTTTTTATGGAAGAACACGATGCCTTGGCCGGATTATTTATAATTAAACTACTAGGATTGCATGAAGTTGCAGGTGGTATTCATTCCAACAGCTTGATATGTCGATAAAATTTACTTGCTTTTTATCCCGATCCACTGGGCTAAAACAGCGGGGCGCAGCTAAAGGCTATATAAAATCATGTTACAATACTAAAAAACTGAGCAGCGGGTTAAACCAAAACCACTAAGCACAGCTAGTATATCTAATGTATAAAATTCTCGTGTCGCGGTGTTTATTACTAAACACCTCCGAATGTTCTGTGCATATAGGGAACGTCTGAGAATCGACCAATATATATTTTTCATACCACTAAAAGATAAGGGTGACCCTCTCCAGAGCTAGTATATATAAATATATATCGATTCTGTAGGTTACATATTCAGGCCAAGTGATCTGTGCCTTCATGCCTGCGCAAGCAAGCATGAACGCATGAAGGAGTAAGAGAGTGTTTGACTGTACAGGCAACACGGCACAAGCATAACGAATCGTATTACCTCGGTATTACCCACCTACAAGCTAGTGAAAAACTCACATCCCCGGAATAATAGGGTCACGGACATCAGACATGTATGTGAATAATGTAAACGGTTAGCACTAAGAGCTCGTTCATTATTTACTACCGGTTTAGTTAAGTGACGTCAAACGGAATTGGTGAAGGTAAGTTGATCTCTTACTTTGCTGGGAAAATGTACATTATGCTTACGTTATCTGTCCTTATTTAACCTTTGTTGAGTGCGATAGTCTGTGTAGTTATTATCAGGTGACAAGTTTTTTTAAAGTATTGGGTTACGCCTATTTTTTTAAATTTACTTTCTTTTTTCGTCAAAGCTCTTAAACCAAGTGGTTTAAGTGCTTTGACGAAAATATCAACCAGTAAGCTTATAGTATAAGCTTGGGTTTCTTCAATAAGTTCTTCCAAAAATCCACACAAAAGGACATTTTCGGACATCCAATTCCGACAATCCATCTTGCCAGAGGGGCAACGGGAATATATAATATAAAACTTTAAGAAAGTTCTGTTTTATTTTTGTAAACTTTATGTACAATAGTGGTAAATAGGCGGACTTAATGATTTTAGGCATTCTCTACCAGTAAACCTTTGGGTTAAATACGACAGCATTGTAAAAAGGTACAAAAGTTATATCTTAAAAAAAATATACAGGTTTCGAGAACTTATATACTTCTACATATACAAATCAAATGAAAGAATTAACATTATTTAAAAATACAAGAAACTAAACAGTAATTACTATGATTTTTAAATTCATATCGATACCGGAAATTTCAATTGTCGTAAAGGACATTTTGCCGAAAATAAGTTATATATATATATATGGAATCAGCATCGCGAGCTCTATCGATTGGTATATTTAAAATAATCATATCTTTGAAAAAAAGTGCCTTACGACCCCGATTTTTAACCGCTCTAGCTCGGTTTTTTTTACTTTTTGGGATTTATCGTGAAAATAATTTTTAATATGGAGCGTAAAGTCATGTTTTAATTATTTATGCGGTCGTAAGATTATTTTTGTATTGAACTGTTTATACGACATTATAAACAAATATTATTATTACGAATCGAAAGGTCGTAAACATATTATTTTATAATTGAAACCCTTACGACCTAATCTATGCTTTGCTTTATCTTACGTAACTAGGTCGTAAATGTCGTTTGCTTTTTATTGTCCTTTACGACCCTAATTTTAAGAGAAACGCATTTTTTGTCTCGTTCATAATGCCGAGGAACACAGCGCCAGCGACAGGTTACGACCTGAGACGACAAATTGCGCGGGGGCACGATGCCTAGGGCAACGGGGGTGTAAGTATCGGGTGCGGGAGGATCGCAACTCATACGATCCACGTCGCTTCGCCATTTTGTGCTATATCGTCAGTGGTAATGGACATGTTTGTTTTGTGATGAATAGGTATTAACAATGGCGGCAAAAAAACCACTTAAACATTGGAATTCTTTAGAATTAAGAAAAAGAAAGGTTGATTCAATATCACGCTACCAAAGCAAGATGTTACGGTAAGTGATTTAATCATTTATGTTCGTAGGTAAGTACTCAAGTCTGTAGTCCTGTTGTGTTGTGTAAAAATTACTACTCGAAAATTCATGCTCATTACGATGTTTTGAGATGTTTTTGTCATCTGTAGGTAATCTATTATTCTTAATAAGTTATTGAAAATAACATTTGAAAGATCCTAGAATGTTTACGAGATCTGAATTTTGATACCTACTGATTTATATTTATTAGCAAACATGTCCGTGGGCTAGAATAAAATTAAATCTGGAATTGTGATACCTAAATGTTTTAAGTATTATTTTTAAGCCATAACTTGGGATCTTTTTATCCGGAATTTTGTTTGGGTATGGGATTATCACTAAGTAGGTACCTATTAAGATAAATTTTGTAGGTATCCTGCGACACGGATAAAAATCTTACCCCCTTACATATAAACGATGATTAACAGATATCTAAGTTATGTTGTTACGTTTGTTTCTGTCTATCAACTTTGTAATTTCATGTCGCATGTCGCGGTAAAAGACAATAGACAAAATCACTCAACTAATCACACTAATATCTAAATGGGAAAGTTTGTGACTATGTGAATATGTTTGTCACTCCTACACGCTCAAACTTCACAACCAATTTGGATGAAATTTGGTGTGTAGACAGTTTATACCCTTGATACATAAACATGGGCTACTTTTTATCGTGCTTTACCCGGGCTTACCGCGGGTGAACCCGCGGGGCGCAGCTAGTATTACTCATAAATCACTCAAAAACGGCTGTACGGATTTAGATGAAATTTAGCCCACAGGTGGTTTATAACCTAGATTAACATAATGTAGGTTACCTTTTATCCTAATATTCTTCCGGTAACGGGAACTATGCGGGTAAACTCGCGGGGCGCTGCTAGTCGTTTATAAGTAAGGGAGTTAAAGTATTGGTCGTAAAGGACATCATAAAAAGATTTTGCTTGCTATGATGTCCTTTACGACGTAAGTCCTTCATGTTACGTACCTACAAGTTACCTACGCGTTATAAACTAATAGATAGTGGTTAGCGCGCGAATTGCATACTTGGATCTTGCTACTTGCGATCCTCATATCTTTGGAACCCTTTGACCGATTTGGAGTTTGACTGATCTTCGAACTTGCAAATTTAATTGAACCAAATTATAAACCCTTCAATTTTCATCCATATCAGATAAACGGTTTCCGAGTTATCGTCGGAGTGATATACATACAAGCGCCAATTTGTCCTAATCCGAATAGACTCACATTTGTTTTGCTCGGTCTATTATACATTTACTACCTATTGATTTGATACTATTTTAGAGTCGATGCTGAGCATTATTGTAATGTTGACCCAAGCAGTATAAGTATTGAAAATGAACGTTCCATTCTTGAAAAAACGATGGTTGAAGATAAATATTTTGAAATCGATAACAATAATCTTACGTAAGTTAAATTCATTATAATTATTAATATCTATTACATTTAATAAAAGCGAATAATGTGTGTGAATGTTATTTATACCAACTAATGAACTGATTGTGATGAAACTTGGAATGTCTGAACGTGAACGTGTGTGAACTTGTGTTGAATCTGACTGGACACAGGCTACTGTTTCCTCTCATAAAAAGAGGAGGCTATTATGCATGTATGTACTTTTTACCCAGATATTTATACGGGATCGGAACTTACATGGAAGAAACTGCAGTGCGCAGCTAGTTAATTTTCTATATAATACAACTGTCAAAGGATAAATACCTGCATAAATTCTTGATACTGCTACAGCAAGCTTACTAAGTTTATGTTTTTTCAGGAATACGCAGCGTCCTAGTGGGAACTCTTTTCAATCTTCTGCTAATAGTAGTGACGTAATTGTTGATACAGATGAAGAAAATTATTGTGAAAATGCGAACATTTTTTCTAATTTAATTCGACAAGAAAGCAAAGTAAATATTAAACGAAATGAAAAAGTTTCCAAAAGAGAGCTGAGAAGATATTTACGATCCACTAAGTTTGGTGAAAATTCGGTAGTTTCCAGTGTTGATAGTATATTATTATCACCACCGTTTGCAATATGTCAAAACCGAAAATCACAACAACTTAACACTTAGGCTACTCCTATTGGCGAGGTACTTACCGCTGACGTTATCCAAGACTTACCTTCGGGTGATGTTGTCTTTGCGCCTGAACCTGAAATAAAGAAGATCACTCAGACTACTCCAATTGTCGAGGTATTTACCGCTGACGTTATCCAGGACTTGCCTTCGGGTGGTGATGTCTTTGCGCCTGAACCTGAAATAAAGAAGATCACTCAGACTACTCCAATTGTCGAGTTATTTACCGCTGACGTTATCCAGGACTTGCCTTCGGGTGATGTTGTCTTTGCGCCTGAACCTGAAATAAAGAAGATCACTCAGACTACTCCAATTGTCGAGGTATTTACCGCTGACGTTATCCAGGACTTGCCTTCGGGTGGTGATGTCTTTGCGCCTGAACCTGAAATAAAGAAGATCACTCAGACTACTCCAATTGTCGAGGTATTTACCGCTGACGTTATCCAGGACTTGCCTTCGGGTGGTGATGTCTTTGCGCCTGAACCTGAAATAAAGAAGATCACTCAGACTACTCCAATTGTCGAGGTATTTACCGCTGACGTTATCCATGACTTGCCTTCGGGTGGTGATGTCTTTGCGCCTGAACCTGAAATAAAGAAGATCACTCAGACTACTCCAATTGTCGAGGTATTTACCGCTGACGTTATCCAGGACTTGCCTTCGGGTGGTGATGTCTTTGCGCCTGAACCTGAAACGAAGAAGATCACTCAGACTACTCCTATTGACGAGGTAGTTACCGTTGACGTTATCCAGGACTCTTCTATCCTATCCTGGATGTCTCCGGGTGATGTTGTCTTTTCTCCGGAACCACGGGCGCATCATTCCCGCGACATTTCTTTTACTGAAATAGTAACAGACAATGTTGACCAAAGCACATTAGCTCAACAACCTCAGGTGTACACTTCTTTGAAAACAGTGGTCTTTGAACCTATGGATTTAGAAGAGAATAAGGGTTCTCCTTCTCTACTTAGATCTTATTTTGATCCAACAACGGACACCAGTGTTCATGAAATGAATTTTGAACACCCTAAATCGAGTAAGAAATGTCGTAATAAGATTTTAAAATCCTACGTTGATTATCTTTCTGATAATGAAGACTTTTCAGGAGGTAGTTCCGATCTTTGGAGCATGAATGAGTCCGAGAGTCCAACTAATAGTGAGAATAAAAATAAAAAGTGTACAAAAAGGAAACAAAAAATAAAAGCCAATACGATAGAATACTTAATTAAAGACAAAACTAAAAAGAATAACAAAAGTAAACTTAGGAAACAACAAAAAAATGCTGGCAAATCGTATGAAACAAGATCAGGAAGTATTATCGAAGAGAAGTTAATGAAAACAAACCCGTGTTTACCTGGCGTATGTGCAAGAAAATGTTACGAAGTATCAGAAGTTTAGAAGAATGAGCCTATTTAAATATTTCTGGACTCTAGATATTCAACGTCGAAAAGACTGGATCGTAAGATGTGCACAACCGATTCCAATCAAAAGAAAAAAAACTAAATGTGTAGAAAGCAGAAGAGGCCAAACATTTGAATACGTTATAAATGAAGGTGAAGGATTTAGACCGGTTTGTCAAAAGTTTTTGATTAATACATTAGATATTACCCAAAAGTTCATTTTATATACATTAAAAAATTCACACGAAAATATGGCAAGCGTAGAAAAGAGAACATGTCATGCAGGAAAGTATAGTGATAAAGATAAAGCATACGCAAAAGCTTTTATCGAAAGCCTTCCAGCCGTTCCTTCACATTATTGCCGTAAAAAGAGTTCATGTCTATATTTACCGCAGGAGTTTAAAAATATGACAAATTTATTTAGGATTTATCTCAAACACTGCCAAAATAATTCTAAGTTACACTTAAGTGAAAAGTTTTTATAAAAATATTTAATGATGATTACAATATTCGATTCCATACACCCAAAAAAGACAAATGTGTTATCTGTACAAAAGCTGAAAATACAAAATTATTATCAGAAAAAGAAATCAAGGATATGGCTGTTCATCTCGAGGAAAAAAAGGCTAGCTACCAAAGATTTAAAATCCATCAGAAATTAACTTCCAACGATACGCTCACCGTTTAGCTTGAGGCGACCTGCAAAAAGTGCTTAACACTCCTTACGGAGAGAGTATGTTGCTATATTACTCTAGGAAATACGCCGTTTATAACTGTACATTCTATGAAAGTCAAACCAAAATAGGACATTGCTATATATGGGGTGAAAGCGATGGGAAAAGGGGTGGCAATGTAATTGCTACTTGTATTTATAAATTCCTACTAGAAATTGATAAACGTCCTGTTAAAAATGTTTTACTTTATTGCGACTCTTGCCCTGGGCAGAACAAAAATAAGATAGTTCTCACAGCTCTACACTACTTTTTACAGAATTCCAAAAACATAGAAGTGATACAAATAAATTACCTACTACCTGGGCATACGTATATGCCCGTCGATTCAATGCATGCGGTCATTGAACGTGAGGTTAAACGAATTATTGTTTGGAGTCCGAATCAATGGCCGACGTACATAGAATCTGCAAGAAAACGTCCTGAACCATACAAAATTAATGTTTTGGAGTACTCCGATTTTATCAACTGGGACAGCTTGGTGTCTGAAAAATTTACCATTACTTCTCAAAGGCAAATACAGCTAAAAGCAATGCGCATTGTCACGCTCAAGAGCAAAAACTCTAAAAGTATGGAGGTGAAATATTCAATGAAAGAAAATGAAGACGCTCAAATAGTAAAACTGTATGATGAAGTAAGAAGCGGATCAAAAGGAAAAGGCCAAGGAAAAAAAACAAAAAAAAAAAAACCTAACAAGTGCCGACAAAGTAGAAGATAGTTCTAGTATTGGTTTACCAACACTTTATGACAAACGTAATCCTATACCAGTCGCCAAATATAACGATTTAAAGCGTTTATGTACTAACGGAACTATCCCAAAGCGTTTTCATAAGGAGTATTTTGATCTACCGTCTTTAGAAACTGTTAAAGATATTCTTCTTGAAACTGACGAGGAAGACGATATTGACGCAATTGATCTTTAAGATTTTACTTTTTTAATGTTTTTTTTTTAATCTTTATTTTTTTTTTAATGTTTATCTTATGTTCCTACTGAGACACGAATCCATAACCCATTATAAGCATTGTATTTAAAAAAAATGTTTAAGTTTCAATAATGCCAGTAATTTAAAACTAAAGTTATTTGTCATTTAATTAATACTTAAGAGTCAATTGTTTGAGTTTTTTTGGGAAAAACTGTTATTAGTTTGGTTATTTTAATTTTATTATAAAGTTCAAGACTGATTTGATAATTATTGTTTGAGTTTCATTATTAATTATTTAAAATAAAAAGTTAGTCAATAGATTAGTTTCTAACTTAATCTAAAAATTGAGTTGTTTTTCAGCATCGTAACGATTACTTGCGTTTTAAATAGAAATAGCACCAAGTTTTGTTTAAATTTTGAATTCCTAATAGAATAAGATTTTTGTTACTTTTTTGCTTAATATATTGATTAATAAATAAAAAATAATAACAATCACCTTTTATTTCACTTAGTTTTACAACCTATTGTAGGTATTTCTTAACTAGATGTTTAGTTTTTTTGTTCCTTTTACCCCCTTAGTCTCTGATTAAATTGACTAGTACTACCCATTGATGATCAAGATTAGTCCTTTGCGATACATCTGACTTTATCATTATCAATTTTTTGAGGCTGTAAAGTACTTCGGTTCAATTTTTGTGGGCTGTAAAGGACACTCATTTTCGTCAATAATTAAGTTTGGTTTATTTTGTGTATTTATAGAGATAGAACACGAAAAAATAGTTAGGGTTTCTTTTGACATCATAGACATAGCACTTTATTTGAAAAAGATATTAGACTTAAAAACATTTTTTTTTTTTGTTTTTTGTCTATACTGAAAACTCGTGTTTTGTCCTTTACGACAATTGAAATTTCCGGTATCGATATTATTCCCGTTGACGTTGAGAGGTAACTAGGATTTTTCGGGAATACCCAATCATATCCCAATCTCTCAATTTCGCATTTAATATACAAACGTGTTCAAAAGTTGAATGTAACTTTAGGGACGTAGACATGAGGTAACAAGCGACGCCCGTAGCGTCGTAGCTGCATCTCGTAAGCACAGTAATTTCACCGTAGCACGAGTCTACAAAACTGCTACGCTTTTTTCAATTGTTGAGTTTTAAGTTGATAAGTTTTGTAACTACTGTTCAAAAGTTTTCCAAAATAATGTAGTGTTGGTGGCAACGCTTGCTAAGTTCAAACTGTGGATACCCATCCTCGGGTTGACATTGGCAAGCATTGCCTTGCAAGCCATTCAATACGTAACGAGACACTGATGAGTGGCACGTTAAGCCATTAGTCCTGACTGTCATTTGTAGGTCTTTGACAGTTGTTGGAAGTTTATAAAGTATTCTATAACCTGAAAGAAATCCCGGCAACCAGTCTTACCAATGGATATCGTATTACCAAGCATAAACTCGTTGGTGGTAGCCAGCTAAGCTGTCACCCCATAAATAATAATGTTATTCAGCTACATCTACTTGAGAAAGACTAAGCAGATGATGACCAAAGAAAACTTGGTTCAAATAATTCAGTGGTTCATAACGTTTGTGTTGAATGATACCTGAATCCCCGAAAACAAAATAAAATGCTCAGTGTTGAGTGTAATCCCGTTTGGGGACCGCGGAGAGATTGGCTCGGTCCGCCTCATGAAAAAATATTGAAAGTTTATGTCCACAACGATGTTAGAGCTGAGTCCCGTTTAAATAATAAAGGCTTTGTGGATATTGTACTTGTATTTGAACGAGATTTATTTATCTAGGTTACGGATTTTGCTGGATGGTAAACAATGTGTTTTAAATCGGTTTGTAAACCAATTTGGTTTTTATTATATTTTTTTTCGTAGTTGCTTTTAAAGGTCGTAGGTTTGTAATACGTGTACTACGTTCTAAGTCAAAGAAGTCGACTGAAAAGACTTATCTTGAGTCTCTATAACATCAAGAAATGGTTTAAGTATTTAAAAGGATGGCGAGATTATGCAAGCATTCATTTGACAGAATTGCTTGAATAATCGAACAAAACGTTTACAAATCCTATACCATAATACCGTTAAAGCTCAGTCTAAAACATAACACACTATACACAACGTTAACATAACATATCAATCCTTATCTTTGCATGATAATTATTGTGTAGTACCCAGTCCAACTTTTACCAACATTTTTTCTCATCAAAAATTGCTGTATCATACAAATTGTGAAACCGTCGCACGAAATGATTTAAGAGAAAGTTTACAACTTCTGTTGGGTAGTATCCAAAATGGCAATACTTGTAAGAAAAACTTTTTCAAAGAAATTCTTTTCGTTCTCAAAATAGTACATAGGTTTTTCTTGTCTAGCTTTATTGCTTTTTGCGGCAACCAATCAAATGTCTGAAAATGTCTCTTGCGGATGTATTGGTTTTCCCACTGAGAACACAATCACTCACTGGCAGGGTAGAAAGATGGCGAATTCCAATATTTGTGGTGCCAAAAGAACGTTGAGTGCATAACTTGTCTCATGAACCGCATTACAAGCCGTCAATTTCTATTTGTATTGTAATGCGTTCATCATAATATGTTGCTTTTTTTTAAAAACCCCACGCATATATTAAAATTGCCTTGACGTGCTTTACTTGTGTGTGCTTTACGCAAACCTTTTTTACAAATAGCACAACCCGGAACAACTATCCACACAAATACAAATGTTTGATTCGTGCAGGGATCTAACCCGCAACACCAGGGGCGAATCTGCATAGGGGCTTTTTGGGCTGTAGCCCAGAGCCCCTCGAGGGCCCCCATTTAAGACAATAAACAATTGTGTATAAATATAAACACGGATTTTTGGCAAGCATACAACTGTACCATAAGCAACCTTACCAAACACATACTAGAAGTGCGCTTGATGTGTCGTTGTATGTACCTAGTCCATCATTATCGAAAATGTGGTTAATTAAGCAGGTCCCCAAATAGTATCAGTCCAGGGCCCCACAAACTCACGGTCTGCCTCAGCGCATAGAGCAGCAGTCAGTCGCTCAGCCACTGCGCCATCCGCTTTATTGCCCAATTAACAAGCCACGTCTCTATGCACTATGTGTTTTACTCAATACTTTATTGTGTGTTTTCAAGTAACTGAGTTTCATACTGATATAAGAACAACATAATGATTAAATAAATCGTATTTTTCCATTTCATGTTGTTCTAGATACAAATCCAGACAGAAGCAGTAAACTTGAAATGTAGCAATATTTTGATCAAACATAATATTCCTATCTTGTCATAAATCAAGAAACATTGTCTTCTGGCAGAAGTCTCTAAAAATAAAATCTTCGTCGACCACAAAATGTAGAATCCTGTCTATATCTTGGTTCTTATATTTATTTACGACGTCAAAAATCCACATAAATTTTGATATTTAATGATATTTGACATTAAAGTACGTGCATTAGCGTGCAATGAAAATATTTGTCAAAAAAAAAAACATCTGATCATAAATAAAAACTTACAACTTCAAAGTAAATTCAGTGTAATACATCGTAATTATATATGTGCTAAGCGGTTTCACCCGCTGCTCGGTTAGGGGTACAAATAATAAATTACGACCGATTTAAATTTCATCAAAATCAGTCAAGCCGTTTTGGAGGAGGTTGATAACAAACACCGCGACACAAAATTTTTATATGTGAGAATAAATTATGTGCACGGTCCAAAATAGGTACAGTCGTTTTAAAAATATATTTTAAACAACTGAAAGTTTGCACCCACAAAACATGCTTATACAGATTATTTTATTTAAATGTTAACACTCGCATGTCTTGTCTACCGTAACCACGGGAACAATGTATGTTCGAGGAAATGCCGTGCCATTTTGCCTGACCAAAATAATGAACGGAAACTAAAAGAAAAACAGAGTGAAATTATTTTTGTTATTGCGTACACTATATTATTATATATATGTAGGAGTAATTTAGATAAAAGTTAAAAATATAGTCGGTACCTGTGGGAAAACTCTCTTAATTTGTCAGGGATATATTTTTAACTAAATACCAAATATTTTAGAGGATACTGAGTAAGGATCATAGCAAATGGGATGAATCATTTCTACGTGAGGATACTGGATCGTTAAAAGAAGTCTCATATTATGGGAACTTAACGTTTTTTGTTTAAATCAAATTTAGCCTAAGCGTAAATAGCATAAGTTTAACTACATTGTTCTCACAGATATGTATCATCTCAACACGAACGAATCGAAAAAAGTGTCAATGCAGATTCTTACCCATTCTTCTCCATAGAAATATGCTTTGCCGTAGTAGCTATTATTAGCAACTACGGCACGTTATTATGCCTTGTGACTGGGACATGGCTTTCTGTGTTTGTCATTCAAAAGTGCCTGGAACGGTCTAATTGAAATAACTGCTTTGAGTTTGAGTTTGATAACATCACCATCATATAGGAAATTGTGTTTTCTAGGCAAACCTTGCAAAAATTGATTTTAATTGAACAAAAAATATACTATTACCAAACATTGATTTTCCTTAAATAAGTACTAGATTTTGTAAATAGTCTGCCTATTTGGTTTAAAAATTGATTCTTTAAAGGTATTGCAATTTTAGGCACTACTTTTGTTATCTTTTTCTAATAAATATTTTAGTAGGTTTCTGGTCACCTGATATGCTGGCCTTAGTGGACTTGGCTTAGGCGCCTGGCTCCCACAAATAAAATACATTATTCTTTTATCTATGATACATACATCGTAAGTACTAATTTTATTTATTTCTGGAAGAGAAATAAACAAATTTATTATTTACTAGCTTTTCCCGCGGCTTCGCTCGCGTTGAATTCGGGGTAACACGGTTCCCCTTTCCTGATTTGCAGATAGCTGCTACCTGTAGTTTTTGCCCTAGCGCCTGTTTTTTTTTTTGTAATAGTAAAGCTAATTTTTCCTTTTCTTCCCTCTTTCGCCCTCATTTCCCTCTTTTATCCAAAAAAAATAACCTATGTCCGTCTCCAGGGCTCCAACTATCTCTGTACCAAAATTCATTGAAATCGGTTTTGCCATTTAGGCGTGAACAGGTAACAAACAAACAAACTCACTTTCGCTTTTATAACATTAGTTAGGATTTAAATTATGTATTGAATTCAAGTAGAGCCACAAAATTATACATGCTAAACTTAAAACATAAGTAATAATATGGTTCAAATACAGTTCACAATAAATAAAGTCTACAAGAAAAACTGTGTCAACGATGAATATAAACAAGTTGTAATACAAAATTTAATCATCATTTACATAAGAGGAACTGTAATTAACTGAGTATTTAAAGTTGTACTATTACTGCGGAATTAGTGCCTAAAAATAAATAGTGAGAAAATTGCCTTCAATTCAAATGAAAAGTATAGGTTTGCAATTCTCGTGGCAACATTTAACCAATTATATTGCTTTGGTAAGGTATTTAAAGTACCAAGACTGGTTGTACAGCAAACACACAACAAAGTGGGAAGGCAGGTCGAACAGAGGTGCAAGAAATGCACAACTTCAACACAACTTCATGTATGCCAGACATTCATATAGTTGTGTTAAAAGATTTTTTTAGTCTCACTAGTAAAGAAAAGTGTGTTTAAAACACACTTTTCTGTAAAGAAAAGTGTGTTTAAAACACACTTTTCTTTAATAGCTTACTTTAAGTCCCATTTCTGCCCAAAGGTCACCCCTTTTTCCTGAAACACACATACAATTAAAAAAATACAATATAATAACCGTTTCCGTATTGACAAATCTCTGCAGAACCTAGTTATTGACGCAGGAAATATTATGAGTAAGCAAAGCCAGGCCAATAAAATCTGTCATCCTTTGCTGTTGGGGTCGTAGTTAATCGGTGGATACATCACAACCGGAGAGATCAGGCGCAGGACCACCGACTTAAGATAGATATAAATTTCAGCTCCACCAAACCATCATAAAAACACAAACCGAAAAATTAGACAGGTTTTAGTTAAGTATTTTCCTCCCTCGACATTAATTGAAAAGATTACACAAGTCCACAGCTGCTGAGGTCATTAATTGGTCGATGAACTTAGGAAAACAGGCACTTAGAAAATGCTTTGTTTTATGGGCACATAAGTCTTAGTTATGGTCTCAGAAAAGAAATATGGTTTAGGTATAAATTCTACAGATCTATGTGAGATAATGAGTTTTTCCCTGATCAACGCCAATTGTGCCAACAGTAGCGTTTTTTAGAAGAGCATGTGTTTGGAGACTTTGACATTCCAATTATGTTTTGAGCTAGATTTAGCCCAAAATAGACTTTCACTGACTAAAGCCCACACATATTTCCTCCATTTGCCTTTTATGTTCCAGGGCCGCAGTATTTTTTTTTAACAATTCGCCAAGTAACCCGTAAGTGGGGTTTTTAATGCCCGATTTGGCCAGTAATATTACGTATAGTATTAAACGGATAAAATTAAAAATAATGAAACTATGACGCCAGACGACGGTAATTAATTTCCGCGAGCCGAGTAATGTACTTTTGCCACCAAGAGAAAATTAATTAAGATACACACATGATGTTTCATTAATTTAATTTGCTTTGCTAGTCTTGTCAAGGAAATAAAAACCGCCGAACCTCAAAAATCATCATAATGTTTGTGAGTGAAGTTACCATAGACATCCCTATTTGGTTAAAAAAAATACGATTAAACTGGCCAGTTACATAACAAAAATTCTCAAGATATTTTAATGTATTTAAAAGTTACTGGCCCAGAAAGCAATGGCAAAACAACCTTAATGTACCTTGAGGGCTGGTTCAAGTGGTGAAAAGATTAAGGAATAAGAAAATCCTTTGCCCAGCATTGGAAAATAACAAAAACCCGGCCAAAGGGGAGTCCGATTCGCGAACGACGCTTTCGTACAAAGTTGTGATATAAAGGGCCCTATCTTTTGACTGACAGTCTTAGTGGGGTGATTTTTACACAGCAGAAAATAACTACAAGCTTCAGTTAAAATTTCAACTCGATAACTCCACGCTTCAAACCAGAACGCGCTTCACGCGTTTACAAGATAAATGGTCTAGACAGACAGACGGATCACGAAGTAGTCGAAAAAGGGAAACCCTTATAAGGGTTTCCTTTTTTCCTTTTAAGGTACGGAATCCTAAAAACAATGAAAACCTAAACTAGAATAAAAGTAATTACACCATCTTATCAGTCACAAGACGTCCGCAGCTGCATATAGCCTTCGCTCAATACAGTCCTGCATTTATGCACTTACACAGGTACACTACACTGTCTGGGGACTTTCCAAAATCATGAGTTCGTTACGCTTGAAGTTGGCAAAATTCCCATCCGATCAATCCCATACAATTCTTTAATATTCCTTGCTATCGAACACACAGAAAAACAAACGAAGGTAATTAACGAAAAACTCCCACGTTGTTCAGTAACCTACCTATAGGTACAACCTCATTATAACAGAGAAATAAACTCCTACCATTATCTACGTTTACTTTTTAATTTCCGAGTAATTTATGACGCGGCCGCCGATCGACAACGACTCGAATGTAACTTTTAATTTTTACTTTTTTATGTCTTAAACAGCTGCTGTTTGACAGAGTACACCACGGACGTTCAGCCAGCCATTTTAGACTTATTGAGTATTTTACTTGGCCTTAAATATACCAACTTCTTTATTTTCCTTAAATTAGGTAGGTACAGTAGCGAGCACGTTTAAGTACACACGAAGCAAGTTTTAAATTTTGATTTCTCTTACTGTTTTAATAATAAAATGTTTTCTCGAACATAGTATTCAATTTATTTTTTAGACGATGCTAACTTTAGGAATATCCCTATATCGTGTTTGTATTAACAAGCACTCACGTACACACCTGTAGGTCATACAAATATTTATTATTTCGTACGGGAATCGCAACCAGCACACGCAGCGCAGCATAAAATCGCTATTCTAATAAATCTTATCTCAAAGTGGAAACCGTTGTTTTACGAAAACAAAAAAGCTTTTGAATTACGCTAAGTGCGCTAATATGCATTATATTAGCGCACGTGACTGTACTTGGTTTGTATTGTAAAGCTTGAAAGGTCACAATGGTCGTTAAAAGAAAAACTTAAAGGTCATGAAATAGGGATTACAATACTCTTCAATGTTCTTGATTGGTTCTTTACATTCTTAAACGTTTACCAGAGGCATTTTATAATTTTCAATCTATAAGCAAACGTAATATAAACCATTGAAAAAAAGTCAATTTTTTTTAAATCAATTTTTATTTTCCATGCATTTTCAAGATACTCCATAACTCCATTCTACCAAGAATCGCGGAACATTAGGTATTTTTGAAACTAATGACGTTACTATTTCGAAAATCTACTATTAACTTTACAAGCATACAGTTACGGTATTTTATAAAACTTTCATACATTTACACGTAAAAATAGTTTGCATTTATTTTGAAATTCAATGAAACTCACATTCATAAATAAAAACTTTTTACTGGACCTCTGTCATGAGTGAATTTGTCAGCAAAAAGGTTGCATACGCAGCCAAATGGCATATACTAGGCCTGTATCTACGGTGGCCGGGAATCGTCTCGGGGCGTCCGCTGACCCATGGCTCACGGTTCTTAAATAAATAACCATTATAATAATTATGCATTTCACTGACCTGATTTATTTCATTTTAGAAAAAAAAAAAACGAAAATGTTCTGCAACTATTTTAAAAGGGCATTATTAAAACAAGCTTTGATCCAAACACATTTTAGTTTGAACTATATTAAATTGCTAAAATGTACCCCGAAAACATTTGGTGTTTTTCTTTATATCCTATAACGGGTAACAAATTGATTCCCGGATGATATGCGCAGTTACGAACAGAAAGGCAGAAAATGTGAGAAAAAGTAGGTATCTCATACAGGCTTTTTCGTTTGGTTATAGCAATGTCGATACCAGCGATTTTCTATGCTATTAGGTATAGAATATTAAATACTGTCGAGATTACATTAAACAGCCTCACACACAAACACATATTTTACTTACTCAGGTACCTTTACCTGATAGAGTATGTCGACACGGAAAACAATATTCTTTGTAGGAGACATTTTCCGCCTTGAACATATGTGAAAGTAGTGGAACCTTATTAAAAGTGAATTTTCGTGGTATATAACGTATGTTTGTATCTACTTTTATTCAAAAGAGTATCTTTATCCAAAGATTACAGGAAAAAGCAGTAAAAATAGACATATACATATTGTTGCGAATTGCGTAGGGCGAATTGCGTTGCGCTTTTCGCCTCATTATAACAGATTGGATATTTCAAGTAATGATGTGATTATAGGGATGTTTAGTTTTGTGAAAAACAGTTGCAGCTAATATATATTTTTTGTGTCTTTAGGTAATCAAATTTCCTCCTTGCCTCGAAACCACGATTAACCGTTGATCCCAGCTATCATTTGTAGATCTTGGCAATCTTTATAGATAGTACATGTCCTAAAAGTCTGACAACCAACCTATCAGGGTATAGTATTAAACTTTTTATTTATTTATTTATCTTTCTTACAACTATCATTACAATACCTGTACCAATTGGTTTGTGGAGGTCATATAGGCAATCACTTCACTAAAGTACTGGTATTCAACTGTATCCGGTTATAAGGAGGACCCCAACGCAGTTGGGAAAAAGCTAGGCAGATGATGACGAATTTTTTATAAATATTAATATCTTCTTTCCTCGTGGCCTAATTTATTTTTTTGTTTTGGTGTTCAACATTAGTCAGCGAATAAAGCGGTCTAGCTGAAGTCAGGAAATATAAAATCAAACGCCAATGCCAATTTCCCGTGTTCACCATTTTATTATTTTTTCCAGCAACGGTTGTCAAAGATTGACCAGAATTGTGATTTGAGCAAACGAACTAATTAGATTGGCAGACAATTAACTAACAAAGATCATGAAATGTTAATTAATTATGAAAATTACAGTGTAGGCAGTTTTAACCGTAAATCTAAGATGCGTGGGGGTTCACTAATCTTAGTCAAAAATAGTATTAAATTTAGAAGTCGTATTGATATAGTTGATCTATCGGTTGAACAAAATATTGAATTGTCTTGTGTTGAGCTGGATAGGCATGTCATAGTGTGCGTTTACAGGCCCCCAAATTATCAAAACTAATTATCGATATTGGAGTCAGTAATGGAAGATGCTTTGGCAAAACTTGCAATAAATCGCTAGTCATCTGTGGTGACTTTAACATCAATATTTTAGATGAAAATTCAAATAGCAGTAGATTCTTAAATCTTTTAATTTGTTGAATGTGTTTTCGGAGCCAACCCGAATTACTACAAATACCGCTACATGTCATCATTTTCCTGCCCTTGTCCCATTCTATTTGGGGTCGGCGCAACACGTTTTCTTCTTCCATTCTCCCCTATCAGACGTCATGGCATCATTTACTCCTTTCTCCTTCATATCATTTCTTACACAATCCATCCATCTTTTCTTTGGCCTTCCTCTCGCTCTCCGTCCATCAACATTCAGATCCATTACTCTTTTAGTCACATGTCCTTCATCCCTCCTCATTACATGTCCATACCAGTATTGATAATGTTTTCTGTTGCTGCGACTTCTTAGATAAATCCATTGTAAATTACCTTCCCTCTGATCACAGCGGTCAAACCGTCGTTTTTGAGTCCTACACATCATCACAAAAAAATCAGAAACAGTCTAGACAAATAACACCAAGTAATTTAAATAAATTTAACAATAATTTAATAAGTAATATAGGCATTCCGGGATATGATATTAATAATGTAAACCATTTTTATGAGGAATTCTTTTCGGTTGTCTACACAGAGTTCAATGATACGCTAAAAAAAAAAACTAAATCTATTAACAGACGTGCCACGTATCCTGACGACGTAAATAATGCCCTAATGCAGGTACATAATTGGTTTACCGCTAATAATTAATAATAATAATAATCTTTATTTAACACAAAGAGTACAGATACAATCTAAGGCTAATTATACACTCAATAAAGTTAGTTGTAAAATCTGCAATTACAATATATGAAACCCTGCCTCTCAAACTAGGTAATGACCTGTATTTTGAGAGACAGTGATCGGTCACACAGAATTCTTTAAACTATTTGTTACAACAAGCAATTTATGAAGCAGTGTCGCTCCACCGCTGCAGTAATGAATTATGTTCTGATATATTCTGTACTGTTAGGGTGAATGTAAGTGTTGTGAAGGTTAGTGTTTTGTGTGTGGGTGTGTGAATGTTTGGTGTGATACGTATGCGAGCTGATGTGTGTGTGTCTGGGCTATAGAAAATTAAGTATTAAATGGGAAAAAAAACGAAGTGTATAAGATTTGCTCTACCAAATGTCAAAAAAAGTGAGTGTGACATAGTATTGAATCAAGAGAAATTAGAATTCGTCGAAAAAACTGTTTTCTTGGAAATAACACTCGATTCAAAGCTACAATGGGGTCCGCATATAACATCTCTTGCAGGACGCCTTAATTCAGCAGCATATGCTGTTAGAAAAATCCGTCAGTTTATTGATGTTGATACCGCGAGACTAGTCTATTTTAGTTATTTTCATAGTATAATGTCATACGGTATTTTACTTTGGGGACGGGCTGCAGACATCGAGTCTATATTTATTCTGCAGAAAAGAGCCATCAGAGCCATATATAACCTACGTAGGCGAGATTCTTTAAGGGAACAGTTTAAAGATATTAACATCATGACAGTACCTTGTCAATATATTTATGAAAACATCATGTATGTCAGGAAAAACTCGCATCTTTTTAGTAAAAGAGATGACAAACACAAATATAATACTAGAAATAGGGACCAATTAGTTCAACCAGGTTTGAGGTTCGCTAAAGTAGACTCATCTTTCATGGGGTACTGTTTGAAATGCTACAATAAAATACCTCCCCACATTCTTCAACTGAATGAAACGAAATTTAAATCTTGTATTAAACGCACACTATGTAGGCAAGCATATTATAAGTTGGGGGATTATATGGATGATAGAAATGCTTGGCTCAATGCTGGTCCTGCTCCTCAAGCATAGGGGTAAACTCATTGATAAGTATCCGAAGCTAAAGTGAAAGCTGCAGAAGATTGTAAGACTATCTTTGCAATGTGTAGAATGAATTCTCTAGTATTGTATAATTATTAAGCCCATATGTGAGTGCTATGTATTATCATTGACTTGACGAAGCCCTGGTGGTTAATAGTGTCATGCTCACTTAAATGTCTCGCTGATAGTGGCGGTGTGTCGGGTCATTTAGCTCCCTTCTAAATGGTCGAGCTGAATGGGGCTGATCCATACGTCTTGTTCGTGAGCGGGCGCTGTCAGTTGGGACTGGTCATTTTTTAACTACCACGGTCATTTTTAATGTATTTAGATTTAAATTGAATTTTGCTTTTATTTACTCTGGACGCTCTTACTGTGCACGTTTTTCTACATCGTTCTCACATATTTGTATAATCTTAACACGAATGATGTAAATACTATTTTGTAAAAATATTAGAATTTAAAAGAGTGTCCATGGAGTTTCTTGCCCATTCTTCTCCATGGAGATCAACGTTTTGGAATGGGCAACTGCAGTACTTCTTTCACAAGTTATTATGCCTTGTGACCGGGACTGTAGATCCATTTTGTTTCTTGACATTCAAAAGTGCCTGTAATGGTCTAATTGAAATAAATGATTTGATTTGATTTAACGATAAATTTACCTAACTCTGTTCAAGTAGGTACTATATTTAGATGATAATATTTTAATAGTGTTGTAACAATATTGATGACCCCATAAACTCTTGTTTATAACGAGGAGCTACCCACTTTCCGGGGAACCTAGATTAATAGACCCTGTTTCCGCTAAATTCATCATGTTGTGAAAGTTATCGTTATTATTTTTGGGTCAAGTTGATATTAGTTTTATCTTCCTCAATCCTCCTTCCCGCCACAAACTTAGTTTATTTCTAGCTCAAAATCGATCAAAAGAAATCTCATTATAACAATGATGTATCGAAGACCTTTCAGATATAGGAAAGAGTCTATTTTCGAGGATCAGAGAACCCGTTTGAATATTTTATTTCTAATTTCATTTAGTTCTTTGTTCCTCGATGCAGGATTGAAGGGCCTTTATTTTGAACAATGAGATAAATTTTCTTTCGTTTGCTGTAAAAAGATATTGTTTTAATTAGAATTTAAAATTAAAGAAATTAAGTATTCAATTAAATAACGAAATATTTTCATCATTTGAGAAAATGAATCGTTAAAATATTGCCATATATTGCATAAAGATTTTTTTTTAAATAATAATACTAAAAATACACTGACCAAATTTATTTTTTAAGTTATTTCATCAATGTAACAAACAAACAATTTATAAACCTAACTGAAGTGTCACTCAAGCAGCGACGCCATACACAATTCGTAAGGTGATATCAAGTGGAGTTGTGTAGTACACTTGGTAAGACATGATGATGGCAGGTGGTGTTAAGTGGTAGAGAGCCATCCTTCTTCCATCCTTTTTGAATGATTACCGAGAGGGGGTAGAAGTGATAGCAGACAAACAGCCAGATGTATGGCATTCAGACGATTGTGGCTAAGACCTGGTTTAAACTTGCCCAGACCAGGAAATAATTACACAAAAAAACCAATTTACTGATAAAAATCTTCCAGACGACCAACGATGAAGATTACAGGAACACGAAAAGTATGTAATTAATGCAAGTTACTAAAGCCGTTAATTAACAAAGGAAGGAGGAAATACTGCCTTCTATGAAGTATCATTTCATGGGTTCTTCCTCATTTTCGGGAAATTGCGACGATTTCCTTGAGTTGCTGAGGAAAATTGACGTGTGGAGGGTAAGTCGATATTATAAGATAGAAAGATTAACAGACCATGGACCGAAATTGTGTCATACATTGAGATAGATAGAGGAAAAACAATGATGCTTCCACGTAAAGAAAAAAACAACAAAAGAAAACCTTATTCTGATCTCAATAAGACTGATGATATCCACGTCTACAAGTTCTGATATTAAAAAGTAAAACGGACGATCGAAACAAAATGTGTAAAAAGAAAATCGATAAATAAAGACAAAGAAGACGCGTTAGCTGATACATCATTATCACAAATTGAAGCATCTGCCGGATTAAACGCTTTAAAAGTTAAACAATACCCGCTTAATGTCACAAAGTATGTAACAGATAGACTCTAATCCGATGTAAAAACAAATCTCTCGAAAAACAAAGAACAAACGCTGAACGAAATGAAGCAAACTGGCAAACAATAAAATTCGTCATGTAATCAAATAAATGGTGTTTCCTTTACGTAACCAAAGGTTCGAATAAGTTACCCAAAAATAACAAGGAAACAATATTGTTTTCGCTTATCATCCTCTGCCGAATATTCGATTAATGTTATCGATTATCGAATGTTATATCGAGAGTCGGCCACTTTGGTATCGTTATATCATTTTATGCAATCGTTTTCCGGGTTCTCGGTAAGTTAAACTTTGTCGTTTAGTTTATCGTGCGTAAAATATAATGGTGTCATGTAAACGTACATAAAATAATTATAAATTTTATCTAGTATATTATTAAATGCCTTGTTAGTTAAGTGATCATAAGCACAACAGTTGAGCATGACATCCTAAGTTCGGTTCCCGGGTCGCGGGAAATGTTATTGGGTTTTTCTATGGCATGGAGTCTTGATTTATGCCCGGTTAAAGGCAATAAACTTGTCCACTATTACACGAGACTGTTACATTATTGAACTAACAAAATGTGGGTGTACTATTAGGTACACATTTGTATTACTTTAGAAATCTTGGTCGTTTTTCTACTTACCTAATGCTCAAAATTTTGAATTCGGTAGCGATTTAATTTACATCTTTCTTTGACTGAGGAAATTTCTACGAAATTTGTTTGTACTCATTCTGATTCGTGCAATCACTTCGGCTTGCGTGACTAGCCGTAGTTCAGGCTAAATTTATTGTACTTATTTTTAAAAGTTCCATTGAAATGAGATTCTCATTACGGAAGCTCTTTTGTCTATCTAACTTCAATGGGAAGTGAGTCGCCTTCCTTCCATAGAGACTGTCCATTTATTCGAATTTGCTTGCTATAATTTAGTCAGTTCCTTAAAAGCGGACGAGTAAACAGCACTATCGTCTCTTTTATGTACGATTCTCTTGTCACAGTTTCAGTTGCCATACTCCTCCGAAAAAGATCAACTGCTTTTTTATGAAATTTTATTCGTAATCTACATAGTTTTGGCCCCCTCCAAAAAAGGAGTTGCGGTTGAAACCGCTGGGCACAGCCAGTCTTTATACAACATTATTTTTAGTTTATGCGAAAGCCGAAACACGACAGGTGTTTCGGCACAGTATTTTAAAATAAAGAATCTGTACAAAATTTTAGAACTGTATCATGAAAAAACCATAAAGTTAAAAGCTTGTTATGTTACCTGGATATCCGTACAAATTCACTGTCACCAATGGAGCGCGGCCGGCGGCGTCCACGCACCGCGCGCGCCTTGCGTTCATAGATAATAATAATTTCTTAGTTTGTATTGTAATTAAATGGTGATAACATTTTCCATCACACTGTCTTGCAGGCTTTGGACTGTCGTAATGGTCAAGTGTAGGTATAGATATTATTATGTACTTAATTCGTAAATGCAGCCGATAACATTTAGTCGATGCGATTTGTTACTCCTTATGCCAACCACTTAAAGTTCAAAATCGCATTGACATGTTAACACAGCTGACTGTAGGTACAAATAATAACTTTCTACAATTAAACATTTTGGCGTGTTTAAAAATGTTAATCATCATTATTTACGATTATTCACTTATTTACAATAATACACGCAAGCTACCGTAGTCCCTGCATCTCTGTGTGGCCTGCAAGCATCGTGTTCCACGACACTGATGCCAAACTGCTCCTGGTACCGCTGCACTACCAGTGAAACATTATCACCACAAACTGCTACCTAATGTTCGCATAATTTCCGTGTACTGACCGTTTGTGTAGGCAAATTACATGATTAGGTATTCGTAATTCGATATCACGCGCGGATCGCGTATTTTAGGGAACGGGGTGTGACATGTGTGCATCAACTCGTATTAGCCGGGCGACTGAGGTCGCGACTGACTCGCGCGCATTTTTTTTACCGAGTTCCAGCCGGGTGTTTGCGAATAGGTAGGTACTTAGTGTCGCATGGTGTCCATATGAAGGAACATGGATGGGTTTTAGTCAGTAAAAGTTTAGCACTCCCTTAAAATTTCCCATGCGAAAAAAAGCCTAACTTTAGTTTTACATAATGTTTGTTTAAAAATACGTACGTATCTATAATATTTCTTCGTCGACCTTGTAATTTTTGTGTCCAGAAGTTAGAATAATTGCCGGAAACATAGTCTGAAAATGGCATAGCCAAAAAGGACATGAAAATGTATCTACGAATTGTAGGCAACGTTTTAAAAAATGTACAATCAAGTTAAATCAATCAATTTAAGTAGTCGCTTGCTTCAAAATGGCGGAGGTTAGTAGGTATTCTAAAACTCAATATACTGGCAATAGTCATCGTGGAAAACTGTCATCCAAATTGGGTGCCGAAACGATGATAAAAAAACTTTGTTAGAATGTCGACATAAAACCAATTGTGTATGCGACTGTACTAAACGTGTGGATGTGTGTTAATGAAGGACAAATTTGTGACTGGAAAGTCACACGCAAACAGTTACACGCTAAACCGAGTCTAACCCTAGTTGATCATGGTCTTACATGTTTTTTAGAGATCGGGACTTCTAAAAGAAAGAACGGAAGCGAACCACAACTCTTATTGAATCCCTTTGTTATCCGCCTGTCAGTCAAGATTCTACATCTCAAGAACGTGTTTGGGTATTGAGTTGAAATTAAAACGTATTCTCAAATCTGTGGTGTTTGGGAGCTTTGAAAAAAACAACCTTGTAAATCTTCGTTCTAATTTTTTTACTAGGAATTTTCTTAACTTTTATAACAATCGATCACGCTGGCTGGGCTTTTAAAGCTTCTTCAGTATGTATTCTAATTTATTTCTATACCTACACTTTTTGAGCAGGGTCCAATCACCGGTGGTTAGGGCTTCCGAGACAGGAATCTCCTAACAATGCGGACCGTATCAAGGAGTACTGCCTTCTAAATCATTAATCTTTTTGTACATTTTTTTACATATTTGTTTAAACTCGTTATTCTCCTTTTCTTGTGTCAAGCAGCGGTTTCCCTGAACTTTAAGTTGGTCATTCATTTTTACTTTAAACAATTCCGTTTTTGCTATATGAACTTGAACAGAAACCAAAGACAATAAGGGACTTTTTTTCCTCAAAACTTGTGAAATATTACGTTACTGTGGCAGCTTAATAAGTGCAAACTGTTCCAAATGACTTAAATAAATTGAGGTAGAGTAATTGCGACTAATTACGGTATTATATTTCTTTTGACATAATAGCAAGCACTGACTTTTATAGTGCATGTTGAATTGAAAATTAACAACTGTGTTAGACGCCATTTTCTTTGGTATTTTAGTTTTTTGTTGGAACTTAATGGTGTAGCAATTTATGTGGCATGAATGTGAATAATTTTGTATAAACAAGTCCTTATAACAGCGCATTGAATAGAATTGAATTTTTGACCTCTATTTTATTAAAACGTGATTATTCAATAGATTTGATTTTTTTTTAACTTTGCCTCACATTAGGAATTTCTCCTATATCGTCGATGCGTTAAAAAACATTTAAATTCACATACACAAACAGCCAGAACCTAAACAACTACCTGTAGGTCATACAAATATTTGTTCCGTGTGGGGACAGAACCCGCGACACGCGACGGAGCAGTCGATCGCTCAGTCACTGCGCCAACCGTGCCGTCAAATGTTTTTCATAATAACTAGATCCACACTAAACTTACAAATGTGAGAGTTACGGACCGTCTGTTACTGTATGCTGTGTGAATTTCAATGATATATAGTACGCGGGTTGAGTTGAAAGTAACCTGAGATGGGTCATTCAACCTCTTTAATCTTTTATTACAGTACTGTGTCACTGTGGGATCATGAATTTACGATTTACATGTCGCGCATAATTATCAATTTTTGGTACCTGGATATTGATAATTAATTATCATGAGATTTTTATAACTCAAACACAAATTCACCACTAATCACTTAGATACCGCACTTGTGTACAAACAAAACGGTTATATCCTTACTTATAAAAGTGAAAGTGAGTTTGTTTGTTTGATTGTTACGTCTTCACGCCTAAATGGCTAAAGCGATTTTAATGAATTTTAGTATAGAGATAGTTAAGACCCTGGAGACCGAAATAGGCTTCTTTTTTAAAGTAATAAATGAGGGAGAAAGATGGAAAAAAGGGAAAACTTAGCTTTACTATTACCAACTGTGTTACCCCAAATTTAACGCAAGCGAAGCCGCGGGCAAGAACTAGTAATCTATATATCGACCGATCCTTCAAGAAAGTTCTACAACTTTCTGGAACCTTCTTCCTGGCTCCCAATAGGAATATTCTACGATTTTTTGAATCTTCTACGCTCTTCTATAGAAGCACATTCCAGAATCGCAAGTAATGTAGCATGTTCTCGTAAAGCAGCCCACATAACATCACAGTGATATCATTTGCCTCTTTGTATGCCATAAAGTTGAAATTGAGTCCAGAGACCCTTCGCTGTTTACATACATCTCATAATACCTATTGATCGGTCTTAGCACACAAATTCAATACCTAGTGACCATTATGTGAAATATGATGAGGGTTGATTTCATGAGAATGGGTTCATTTTCTAGTAACATATTTTACTATGATCATTATATGGAGCAGTGTATTCTTGATTCAAGACAAGACTGTACTGGTGCTAAATACCTATGCCTATATCCTTACTAATATTATAAAAGCGAAAGTGAGTTTGTTTGTTTGTTACCTCTTCACGCTTTAATGGCTAAACTGATTGTAATGAATTTTGGTACATAGAAAAAAAAAGTGGGATGTGAGGGAGAAAGAGGGAAGAAAAGGGAAAACTTAATTACAAATCAATAAGGCGCAGGGGGGACTGTGTTACCCGTGTTGCCGCGGGCGAAAGCTAGTAATACAATAAAGGAAACTTCACAACTGTACTTACCAAATACTATGTTTTCTAGAAACTAAATACCCCGTATTTTTTGTAGTAACAATTTTATTTTACTAAATACATCGAAATACCACTTCTATCTTTACTAACATTTCAAACAGATTTACGTATAGAATCAATGTATCATTGGAAGTGCTTCGAAAGAATACCTTTTTCTTGAGCTGAATGTATTTTCTTTCGTCTGGAGTTATAACAATATTTATAGTATTGCTTTCTTTGGTAGTATTGGGTTACAAGTGCTGTATAATGGCGACCGAATGCCAGCTGACATAAAAACTCACTACGGTATAAAAACGTTTAGTTTTTGTCGCAAAGCTGGCAATTTTGGATATTCCGTGTAAAATATCAAACGAAGCAAACACGACAAACTATGGCGTGTTCGCTTCTAAAACAAACTTTTAGGGAAGTACCACACTCACCTTGAATTTTTAAAGACCGCACTGTAGCTGACGTCCTTCACAAAGAAGAGTTAAGCCAAAAAGTTTCTAACTACACAGGACAAACTAAAATAAACTTCTAAAGTAATCTTTTGTTAGACATCAGATTTATTAGTTCAATTGTCCTGTTCTATATCAAAGCCACTTTTGTTCGAAAAACCTCATTAGGTACAATATGATAAACGGAATAGAATTTCGTGCAGTTTCAAATCAGATTATTGACCGTTCCAGAACGTGATTAAACTTGGAATAACTGTTCGAACTTTGAAAATGCTTTTGGGGAACGATTGTATCTATGCTATTGTTTCACTTTTGAATTTGACTCTTGAATGCAAACTGCGACAAATGTTTGAAAGGTGTTTACGTATATGTTTATAGTAAAAGAAAAAAAAGGTAATTAAAACGTAAAATGCTGTGATGCTTAGAGATTACGGTATCTGTTTCTCAAGAAGCGAGCTATGACGGATTCTTGATTTTACTAACTGGCTTTTTTCAGTCCATAGGCAGTCGCGCCAATTAAACTAGTATTGAGCTACATCCAGTTTGACTTGACGCTGACTCCAACATTGTTCCTGTTAAAATAATCCAATTACTACTGTTTAAATATCATCATTGCTTCTGTTACAATAAAACATGTTCAATTATTTATTTTAAGCAGGGCAAGAACAAAAATAAATATTTTGACGTTTAAATATCAAAATTTCAAGATAATTGCCCGCTGCCGCGTTGTAATCATTCAATTATACCCACTTGAAGAAATCTTTAACAAAATAATTAAGCTGCTTATTAACGTTTTCTTTCAGGACCATGATACTGAAGTTGTTAACAGGGGTAGCCGCAAGGGATTTAAATGAATCTTTTGATAATACAAATCCTATTGATTGGACTGCTGTTCGGGTACAAAACATTTTAAAGTTCGTCGTTTCGCTGACCGCAATCAGAAGAATGGAGTTTGGAACTTCATGGCTGGCGGTGGCTGCGAACCTCGGGGAACTTATTCTTATCAACTGAATGCGAGATAAATGAGATTCTCTCTTGTTCTTTAAACGCTTGGTCGCTATGTGTGCGAAGATTTATTTTCAAAGCGAGCACCGAAATATTAATTTGGGTTATTTCCTTAGATGTAGAGAGGAAATGAGAACGCTTTGAGGCATTAGTCGAGAGAAAATATTATATTATTATCCTATTTGGGCTTGTGATAATTCTTTATTGCGTTATTATGTATCGTGCCAGTTATCATGGGAAGGCAGTGACGAATCATTCATTAATTATTCATCAGGTTTATATTTTTTGCTGACTTGATGTAGTCAAAATCAAAATATTTGTATTTCTCATAATGTAAATAATGTCCATGTAGGCTACTACCCGAACTGTGCACCTTTTCTCGACGTTTCGAAAAGGTGCACAGTTTGAGTTAGTCCTATGGAGAAGAACTGACGAGAAACTCCATGGTTACTCTTTTAAAAAATTACTAAAATAGAATATATTTTATAAAGCTAAAAACTATTAATTTAACAACTAAAAAGCAATAAATAACTTACGAAATTTATAACACCATCCTCTACTTACCTACTAACTACTTATTCTTTCCGCTTACTGCTTGGATTGAAGTCGGTGCATTTTTATGGGACCACCTGGCAGCTATTTCGCGTCGAACAAAATAAGAATCACGCGAATCGGTCCATTAACCGCGGCGTAATCGATGTACATACATAGAAAAAAAAATACCGGCCGAATTGATAACCGCCTCCTTTTTGGGAAGTCGGTTAATAAAATCATACGCTAACAAAAGTTAACAAGCGTCTAAGACTCTACAAGGCCAACCGTGTCCACTCATTCACAACGAACTGGAAAAAAAGAATCTATACAAGATTAGGAGAAAACATTGCAAAAAACTGTATGAGACAAGTCACTACACACGGTTTGAATGAGAATGCCTTCATTTACGTGATTAAAACTGTTTTCATTGAAGAGTTTTCTGTATGCTTCAAGGACCTATAATAAAAATTATAAGTAGGTACACCTCATTCTTGGTATGGCTATATTTTTTCAGTTGGTTTTTGACATGCTCTTTTCATAAGGATAACTGTAAAGTGGATTCAGAACATTCATTTTAAAAAAAATTATGTTCCAAAGGACCATGGGGGATTTTGTATGAACCCAGTCCCCACCCTTCAACAGACTTGGGATGCATCTCGATTTGTTCACTGGGACCCAGAAAAGTCTAAAGAACCTGTGTTAGTTTCAAAATCAATGGGGTTTATTTAAAAAAAAAAAAATACTTTAAAACAAAAATCATTATTTTCTACAAACAAAAAGCATATTTTCACGTAAACAAATGACGATTCTATACAAAAAAAAACTTGGTTCTCAAACGGAAAATCTTTGAAAAACATTAACAGTATTCAGTTGATTAATATACACTTATTAGTAAGTACATCTAAAGCATGTCAAACGATACACTTCTAACTGTTTATTTGCGGATGGGAAATCATCAAATAACTTCCCCCGCTCTGGGCTAAGCGGGGGGAGTGTCAGACTTGTACTGACTAAAACCCACCCATGTGCTTTCTGGGCATTAGAAAGAACTTGGGGGGGTTTTAGTTTTACGTTTCGGGGCCGCTGTATCTCTTTCGAACAACCCGCAACCCCGCCAGGCGGTGGATCTGGCAGGCCCTTTGTTTTGCTGACATTTCTTCGAGGCGCACGTGGAACGCTAATGCGCTGTCGACACGGTTTGTCGTCAATAGACGGACGCACAGTGAGCTACCCATTGCACACCGTCCACAGGCCCGCATCTACGGTGGCCAGGAGTCGTCTCGCGGCGCCCGACGTCCGTGGCGTTTCTCGCGGCGGCTGGGTTGGTTTGAGGTTCTCTCCCTCAAACGCCCGGCCACCTCCTTAACTAGCATTACTGCTTCGCAGAAGGAGGACCGCTTCCCATTCCCTCTCGCTCTGGAGCATGGACTGAACCGCTCCGCCCAAGCTGGGCAGACCGGCACTGTGTCCTCCGGGTGATCGTCACAATGGTGATACCCAGGCGTTTCCTTCCGCTCGATTATGTGCAGGAACCTCCTGAAACTTCCGTGTCCGGTAAAGACCGGCGTCAGGCGGCAGGTGAGGACGCCATTGCGCCTCTCCAGCCACTCCTCAAAGAGGGGACTTACTATTGTGGCGTGCCCTGCACAGGGTTGCGGCAGTCGCTCTCTCTATGCCACCATAAGATCGCACCGGAGGTCTATCCCCGGTGTAGTGTATCGACTTATACAGGTAGTATCCACTTATACAGGCTTGCAAGGACTATCAACTCCAAATCCCACGGTGAATACGCCAAGGAGGCTCACCGCCTTGCTGGAGATCGTGCAGCAGCGTCGAATTAGCGTGATGGCTACCACCTTTTTGGGGCGCGTTCAGGTAGTGGGCGGCACGCCGCCCTAAAGAACGCGTCCATACCGGGGCCTCGTAAAGGTCCATGGACCGCACGACTCAGGCATAGAGCCTACGGCAGGAGGCTTTTAGTCCCCTCAGATTTAAAATACTATTATGCATTTGTGCTGGTGCGAAGTATTTATGTCGCCCTAACCCCATATACCATACAATGGATATAATGTGCGATTAATCGTAAACAATCGTAAGCTTAATATGATAGCTCCCTTTTTTTTGCTGTCGGGGGGAAACTTTCAAAAGGCGACCGGTCTTTGGGGACAAGACCGGAGAGTATAGCAGTTTTACCGCACTAAAACCACCCCGGTGATCATCACTGCACATGAGAGGCGGCCCTGTTTCCTCTTAATAGACCGGTCCAGAGCCCCCTCTGTGCTACGCCTGTTAAGGCACATCAATGTAGCGACTACACATAGGTCACCCCTGAGCCTCGCTGTGCATGTATGCACAACAGCACGTGACCACGGTGCTGCCGGTCATCTGTGAGGTCTCTCACTAAACGCTCAGAGTCCCCACTCTGAACGCCCGTGACCCCTAAATTCCTACCTGCTTTAAGTGTTGCAGGTAGGGTTTCGGCGTGTTAAGCGGCGAGGCGGTTGCCTCCTCGACTTCTTCTCCTACTGCGATCTGCCCTCTCACGATCCCGTTCGGCAGCCTCCTTCTGGACTATCTCTGTCTCGCCGAATGAGATTACGCCTCTCCAGTTGTCAGAGTTCACCAGCATAGCCCCAACTACAACTGGCAGAGACAGATCTTGCCCGATTCTAGCGTCCAAGACCCTTCGTTCCAAGTCGAACGTATACTGCGCAGAATCCAAACCGCCGCCACAATGATGACAGCTTGCCGTGGCCTCTCTTCCAATCCTATTCAGGTACTCACTGAAACAACCGTGATTCCCTGTGAATCCTTGCACATTATCACCACTATGGCGGATGACGCAAATTCGACTGAAAACCCTCGCGTCCATATCTGCCAATATCTATCCAGCGGTGGGAAACGTGGCAGGAGAGTTGTTACCTCAATGGACACAATACGGTATCTTCGTGCCATGCGGAATGCTCTTTTCCGCTGCAGACTGTTAATTTTAGTCCTAGAGCGTCGGACGTCTGACAGCAGCCTATTTAACCAAACAGGCTTATAAAGGACCATCGATCGCACAACCCCCGCGTAAAGGCGGCAAACTTCTTCTCATTGCCCCCCAAGATTGGGAACCAGTCTGTGCAAAGCGCTTACTACCTATCCGACTCGGGTAACTAGGCGCTCGAAGTGCTCTTCAAATCCCCACCGAACGTCCAAAGTCAGGCCAAGCGACTTAATAAACTTGAAAACTTTATTTCGTCCCTCCTGAACTTACGCTTCTCCGACTCTGACTGACAAGCTGGGTGGCTCTCTGGTCCTTGGCAGCTTATGGAACCAAAGTGCCTCAGTTTTAGGTGGCGCTATCTCTAGACCCACTTCGCGGATCGACGCCACAACCTTTTTTAGTCCCAGCTTCGCAAACTGAATAGTCTCTTCAGCAGTGTCCCTGCCAGCTAAGCCCAGGGTGTCATCCGCGAAGCAATTAATATTAACGCCAACGGGGAGATCAATACGCAGGACCACATCGTAAGCGAGGTTCCATAAGAGAAGTCCTAAAACAGATCCCTGCGGAACTCCGCACATAATCTTCTTGCGACGAACGCTACCGTCCCGATCCTCATAGCAAAAATATCTGTCACGAAGTTTTAACCCTATATAGCGCACACTAAGGAAATGTGTTAGTAAAAGAGAAATAAATATATGAAAAAACAATATACCATAAAACCTAAACCCCACGTATTTGACATTTGTCGCCATAGTAAAAAGTTCTCCATTCGAGTAGATCTTTCAAATGACACATGTTTCTAATCTGTTGGTTGGTGGGGACGTTTCTTCCCATGGTCCTTTAAAAGGTACAAAAACAATGGGAAAATATTTTAATTTTTTACGGAAAATGAATAATTTTTGCGAACAAAACTGAGAATGACTGCATATAAAACCTATTGTTTACCCAGCTTTAGCTTTTTGCCAGTTTTTAAATGCACGAAGTTGTTCATAAAATGTAATCGTCAATGTTTCTTAAAATTGTATTATAATTTATACATAATACTAGCTGCTCCACGCGGTTTCACCCACGCTGCTCAGCACCAGTTGGTCGTAGCGTGATGTTATATAGCCTATAGCCTTCCTCAAAAAATGGACTATCCAACACTAAAAGAATTTTTCAATTCCAACCAGTAGTCCCTGAGATTAGCGAGTTCAAACAAACAAACAAACAAACTCTTCAGCTTTATTATATTAGTATAGATTATAAAATTGCCTACTTATTGAATATTTAAAATTGTTTTCCATTATTAATGATTCTAATGAAAATTTATAGGCAATGCATCAGTGTATGCATTTATTCAGGTTCATTGAATGTTATTCCGCAAAAACCGCTTTATATAATAAATCGGTATGCATTCATGTGTAAAATACTTTAAAACCGAGCTCAATATAAATGACACGACCGGAACTTGTATAGAGCAATACCCTAACAAAAAATATTTTTGTACAATAATGTACAGTACGTCATTTTAAAGCTCACATGCAGGGCTTTCAATAGATTATATTTTATCATCAGAGAATAGGCGGGAGACACTATAGGTAGGAAACAAAAAACGCGCCTTACCAATTTGAATAGCAATGATCAAACATTCAGAGTATTGTAGGCGTAACAAAAATAGGAAATACTATTCAGATGCAATTTAAATATAATAGACGCATATTAAATAGGTTAGGCTATTCATTTTCCAATTCCACAAGAAAGGTAAAATATGCGTTGCTCGCATCGATCAGGAATGAGATCATGATTGCAGATTTATCCTCCGATCCTGTAAGGCTGATTGACATTCTTAGCTTTGCCTTTTTAATTAATAAAATGTTACAGACAATTTAATAAATGTGTGTTTTTTTCTCTGGATACCCACATATTTCTCTAAGTTCAGCAGAATATTAATATTAGAAGTGTAAAGGATATTTTGTGGTCTAGTTTCAATAGTAACAAAGTACGATAAAACGTTATAAAATCAATGCAAGACGACAATGTAAATGTCAATCAATGCAAAGTCGGAATATAAAACCACACAATCAATGTACAGTCTGGCGCAGGTAGTGGAGAGGCAAAATTACAACGTAACAGCTTGACGTTTAGTTTGACTTACGACCTTCTATTTTCAAGCATCGCTAAGGATTACCTACAATGCTATGAACTGCGCGAGCACAATACTGTCAGTGCGTGTGCGTACATGAGTGATGTCTCAACATTCAACAGATAACACACACACACAAATTGTAGTCGTATTAAGCGAAATAACATTATAGTATATGTTGCATTTACGCGTTATAGTGATACCCTTTCGTTACATTGTATTGCTAAATGTAGACCCTTTCGTTACATTGTATTGCTAAAATTCGCTTGGTTTTAGCACGTTTTAGTATGTGCTGCTAGCTGTTCGGATTTAGCCATGGATTAGCGATAATTGTGTCCCGAGTTCGAAAATCAATCATAAGGAGAAGTTGTTTTTGATTTTTTTAAAACCATATTTAGGTTTTAATCAATAAAATGTTTATGTTTATTTATATGAAGTTAAATATTACTTATTATTATCTTGACTTCACTATTTATGTTATTTTAAATTTATCTTTTCGGTGTTGGAAGGTGGAAATAAAAAAGTCGTGCTGAATGATAATAAAAAAATGTTTATTCGTTTTATTCTAAAATTAACAAACTTTAATGAGTATTCTGCCCTGCTTGTGATATATACAGTAAGTAACATGGAAACACTTTCGAGAAAAAGGCGGTAGAAGTTTTTTTTTTACCTTTGACATTTCTCCCAAAGTATATTTTTTTCCTAATTTTTCTAAATTGTATCAAATAAACATGTGTTATTTTTAACAATTTGTATATTATTATTTTCTTTATTAATAATATTTAATTTTTAAAGCTTCAAAAACTATGTATGTTAAGGTATGGACAATTAAAATAAATTGTTTTCTTAGTATTGTTACAGTAAGTATGTGACTTACTGTAACAATCTTTAGTTTGAAGTACATACTGCAACTATGATAACAGAGTGAGGTAACGTTTAAATAGAATATCAAAAAAAGCTAAATTTGCCCTATGTTATTTAATCACTTACTGTAGTTATAACTAGGAGCGATATGAAAATTTGTGGCATCTACTATGAACCATAATTAATTACTCTTTCTCGATATTATTGGTTGATAAACGAAACAAAAAATATCGTATACAACAGTGTTTTAATAAATTTAATAAAAGAACGTATGTATAAGGCGCTGTACGATCATCAGGCTAATCTGGGGCTACCGCACGATCTCCGGCAAGGCGCTGAGCCTCCTTGCCAGATTGCCACTGTGGGAGCTGGAGGCGATAGGCCTCGCGCGCCTGTACGAATGGCAACGGAGTCATTACACCGGGGGCAATCACTGCTGCCGCGGCAAATTGCCACCCAGCGGACTGACCTCCGGTATGATCTCATGGTGGCATGGAGGGAGCGACTGTCACAACCCCATGCAGGGCACGCCACAATAGTGGCGGTAAGTCCCTTCTTTGAGGAATGGCTGGAGAGGCGCCTTGGCATCCTCACCTACCGCCTGACACAGGTCCTCACCGGACACGGAAGCTTCGGGAGGTTCCTGCACATAATCAGGCGGGAGGAAACGCCCGGGTGCCACAATTGTGACGATCGCCCGGAGGAAACGGTGGAGCACACAGTGGCGGTTTGCCCAGCTTGGGCGGAGCACCGCCGTGCCCTCGTGGAGGCGATCGGCGGCGGCGATCTCTCGCGTCCAGCCCTGGTTCAGTCCATGGTCTGGAGCGAGAGGGATATTATATATATTTATCCGAGTCGGGGTACTCTGAGTCATGAGTGAGAGAAAGTGATGGTGATTTTTTACGACATTTACCGTTCCTTGAATGCAAATCCTAAGATTTACCAAGTGAAAGATGGTAAAAGTTCGAATCCCATATTTTTATGGACATTTACCATTCATAGTCGGTAAATCTTAGGTTTTACTGGAAAATCTTAAGATTTACCGTAGTTCGAGCTTTTACAGTGACAGTTTGTTTGTCCTCACTTTTCCTCACTAAATGGCCAAACCGATTTTGATAAACTGTAGTATAGTTGGTACCCTGGAGACGGACATAAGCTAAAAAAAGTGAGGAAAAGGGGAGAAAGAGGGAATAAAAGGGGAGAGAATGATTTTTTTCGATTATGAAGCGGTATGAAGCGTATTATATATATATATATATCGATACCTCCCACGTAAGTTGTTGTATCTCCAAAACTGCAAATTTACAGTAGAGCGTTTCAAAGATTCAAATTGAACCAAAATCTGCATTTATTGTTGCATCTTTTTAAAATTTCGTATTTAAATGTAATATAATAGTCTTCTTAAATCCGTTAAAAGATATTTTAAGTAATATGTCTATTTTCGGAGATATTGTTCATACAACATTTTACTCCGGAGTAGAAGTTATGTCAGTTGTTGCATCTGATACTAACAACATTATACCGCGGCGCCCAGATAGCATTACTTGTGGTATATGATAGTTACAACTGTATACGTTGAAAAACATAAGTCTTACTCTGTTGTATGTGGTAATAATATTTATATTAGTTACAGAATTCAATTTCCAATATGAAGGTGATTAATTTTTTAGGTTAATAAATAAAAAATAAATGTTATTAAGGTTATTTTTTTTTATTAGAAACAACATTAGTGAACAGAAAATCTTTGAAAATAAAATAATGAGCTTTTAAAACTTAATTAAATGACTTCTTCTGTTGCGGAATAATCAAGAACGTTTCATTATATAACAATCATACAAAAGACTTTTTAAAAATTATACAAAGTTATAGAATAGGATAGGTAACGTAACAACAGAACTAATCAAATTCATCACTATAAAAAATAAAAATATGAACTTAGTTAATTAAATGAGATCAGCTTAAAATCAAAGTAGTTATTTGGTAACCATTTCAAATTTTTGGCATATACTTATTGGTTTATAATAATGAAAAAGAAATGTTAAAATAAAAACAATTGGTTAATGTCAACCTAAGAAACCTAAAATTAGCTTTTATGGGAGCTTAAAACAAAAAAATATTATTTTTATGAGATCAGTATTAAAATCTGAGATGCTTAATCAAAAGCAATATAGAAAAAGAAAATAGACGGAATATTTGAAAAAGACTAATGTTTATTCTGAATCAGAAAATTCAGCGTCATTATTAACGCCAGCAACGAAGGATGGTTTACCCACCTGTTTCGCCCATCTAACCAAGCTAAACCATTCAAAGTGTGTATAAATAAGTTTATTTTTGGACAAACGTTCTATTAGAGCATGTACGCTATCACCTTCTGCCTGGGTGTGACCTTTTTCAAGAAATGTATGTTTGATAGTTAATAGTTAGTATATTAAGCTTATGAGCAATATAAACATAAAACGCAAACACGATACAATTGCGATTCTGACCGGTACATTTGCCAAACTTATTTATACACCCTTTGAATGGTTTAGCTTCGTTAGATGGGCGAAACAGGTGGGCAAACCATTTAACGTCATAGAAATGAAGCATACAGATTTTTAAACTATAAAACACTTTTGATTGGACGTCATTGGTCTAAAAATGTAAATGGGAACGTAGTTAGATGGAATAAAATAAAGAAGTAAGTATATGTGCAGAAGATCCTTTTAAAATTATGTATCGGTAAGATTTGGCAGACAGTAATGCTATGACAATTGCCCTTAATTAATACCACTACCCGTAGACGCCAAAGGAATAGTATGGCTGAGCTATGCCCCTTGTTATCCATCCGTCTTCCCATAACTAAGGTAAATATGACGACTTAATGAACCAGAGTCATACTAAAATTATTCCAGTTACGTATCACGACTTTTTCAGGCATTTATCTTTCGTTGCTCGCGTTAATAATGACGCTGAATTTTCTGATTCAGAATAGACATTAGTCTTTTTCCAAATATTCCGTTTGTTTTTCTTTTTTGTATATTGCTTTTGATTAAACATCTTAGGTTTTAATATTGAGCTCATAAAAATAATATTCATTTGTTTTATATTGTTTTAAGGCTCCCATAAAAGCTAATTTTAGGTTTGTTAGGTTGACAATTAACCAATTGTTTTTATTTTAACATTTCTTGACATGTACTCTTTTTCCATATTACGTAAATTCTTTCCCTTAGTGTCTATCCATTCATTAAAATGTTTTTTTACTAAATTACCTTTATCTTTCCTTGGTTGACGACGGCGATCGCTTGTGCTAGGACTATTATTCGAAATATCTGACAGCGGACTTTGTTTATTGTTGTATACGTAGTTATATATGCTGTATCGACCCCCAATATTATAACTTCATGTTAATTGTTACTGTGTTACGCGCCTTAGGCGGCCGGAGCTGACACAGCATTCACGGTAGCGCCGGGATGTTATGGCTAACGCCTGGCGACACGCATCCGATAGAGATAAGAACTTAGACTAAGAAATGTATTAGCTTTAGTTAGAAGATAGATCAGTCTTAAATAAAACCTCTTCGTGTCAAGACTCCTGTCGTTTGTTTTTAAAAACCTTCGGCAGTGCCTCCGGGATTTAACTGGCGCAGCCGGTAGGATATCCGCTTTCTAAACGCTGTGTTCGAGTACACAAAAATCGGTCTCGCGCGCGGCTTCGGGTATCCTCGAACCAAATAAATAAGTTTACCACGTGTGGCGACGAAGGTTCCTGTCCACGGCACGAGCAGCTCTACGGGAAGGCATGGGATCGAGCAGACTGTAAGTAGACCTTTTTACTATCCTGTCTCGTCCTTGTTATTTCCTGTGTTGCTCCTGTAGGACTTATTGCGTAACTTTTAAACTAAAATCGTTGAAAGTTATTTGATTTCTGCACAAAATTGGCAGGCCTATTTTTAAGTATATTTTTATAATATAAAGTGTTTAAGTAAACTAATTTGAGTTATTTGACTTCTGCACAAAATTGGCAGGCCTATTTTTAAGTATAATTTTATAATATAAAGTGTTTAAGTAAACTAATTTGATTAAAATGCCGGATCAAGTCGGAGTAACTGTCCAAATGATCCCTAAAGATATTTTAAGTTTAATTCCTAAGTTTGATGGTGACAAAAGTATACTAAATTTGTTTATAAAGAAAAGTGAATATATTTTAAGAAATTTTAACGGCCCTAATAATGCTGTTCAGACTACTTTTAACTTCCATGCTATCACTAGTAGATTGTGTGGTAGAGCAGCGGCTCTATTAAGTGAAAGAGAGGATATAAACACATGGGACCAACTAAGATCTATTTTGATTCAACATTTTGGTGACCCCAGATCAGAGGACTGTGTGGCAATTGAGCTAGAAAATTTAAAAATTAAATCTAATGAAACTTATCTGGAATTCTGTAACAGAATTCAGCAAATACGCAGCACTCTGATTTCCAAGGTCAATTTGCTCGCTAATGAGGAAATGAAAGCAGCAAAAATGGTAATTTACAATAACTTGTCTCTTAACGTGTTTTTATATAATCTGCCAGAGGATTTAATTAGAATCGTAAGACTCAAAAGTTGCACAAGCCTAGAAAGTGCACTCAGTGTCGTAATGGAAGAGGTCAATTTTCAATTTCAGTATAACGCAAAAAATAAGAGTAATACTAAAACAGCCCAGCCTCCTCCGAATACCAACCAACAAGGTTTTAAATTCCAGCCTCCAATGAGACCTTATGTTCCAGCCGTAAATAATTTCGGTTATCCGGTTAACCAAAACTTTAAGTTTGGAGTTCCACATCTGCCGCAAAATAATTTTAGGTCGGGTTTCAATAACGACTATAGATTTGGTGTACCTAACCAAACGTATCCCAAACCGGGTATGCAACAGCCTCAAGGCTATACACCAGTGTACATTTCAGGTGGTCCGCCGAATCAGAACAATTTTAAATTTGGTATCGGACCTCAACAAGGATCTAGACCTCAACTTAATAACGCACATAATAGACCCAATCTTAATCCACCAAATCAGCAATTCAAATTCGGTATACCGCCGCAATATCAACCACAACGTAATTTACCCCAGCCACAAGACACTGATGTGTCTATGCGCACTGTCCGCCCCCTTAGAAATAATATGATTATAAATAACTCCGATGACGAGAATACGCTTCACTTGTATAATAATAGTAATGAAACGCAAGTACTCCAAGACTTGGATTTCCAACCTGACTACGTAAACTGTGCAAATAATGTACACCTTACTGATAGTTACGAACACACCGCCTATAACAATAATTTCTACTTCGAAAATGTGGAGCCTATTTCCAACGAGACTACAAACCAAGAAGAATACGTAAAATTATCCTATGATAGCCTCGGGAAACGATCGCCTGAAGTAATCAATTTAAATTGCAATAGTATAAATCGATTACCATACATCTATATTCCAGAAATTAATGCCCGTCTAATGATTGATACCGGAAGTACACGAAGCTTTATTAGCCCAGGAAAAGTCGATCAATACTTTTCTGCCTACAAATATTACGAACCATTTGAAGTTATCAGTACACATGCACGTAGCTCACACGACCAAGTTATAGACATACCTTTACTGAAAACCTTCAAAAGTTTCCTCAAACACAAATTCTATGTTTACGATGCCGATAGCCGATACGACGGATTAATAGGTTCGGACCTATTAAAAATGTTAGATGCAACAATAGACATGAAGACGCAAATTTTAAAAACACGAGATACAGAAATACCTATAGTATACAGCCTCACATGTGAAATCACTTTAGACCCTTGGACTGAAACAATAGTAAATGTACTTACCAACCAAGATAATAACACATCCTTACAGGGTAACGTAGGTGATACTGAAAGACCTGATAGTCCAATATCAATATCGGACTCTTCAGAAACATTGACTGCCTCGTCACCTTCAGACATTATGTCGTCTTATCCAGTCCGAGCAGCTTCCTCCAGCACCCTCACAGCGGATTCATTACCTGAAACAATACACTCAGCACGAGATATCGATACAAACGGTATCCCTATCCTAGATGAAGCTGTAGACACGAAGCCCCATCAAGTTCTTGTTTTTACCTGGAACAGAAATCAATTATCAGTAAAAGATTCATTACGTGATAAACAAAAAATTTTTGAGATACACTTACCTGTAGATAATCCACACTTAGTAAAACAATTCCTTCTGGAATACATACATCCTAAAATAAAATATTTCTTTTATTTTGAGGATCAAATACACCGTAGCCAGTTTACAGACGCTGTTATTAAACTGTTTAAAAAGGATACTGTTAAAATTTACGAATGCACTAAAAGAGTTATATATGTAGAGGACGAAGACGAACAACGTTCAGTCGTACTTACCTACCATCATGGTAAAACCAGCCATCGCGGCATCAAGGAAACTCTCATGAAAATAAAGCGAAACTACTTCTGGAAAAATATTGACGTAACTGTTGCCACGGTAATAAATTCATGTGAAACCTGTAAAAAACTAAAATACGATCGTAAACCCTTGAAACCAGTATTACAGTTAACACAAACATAAACGAAACCCTTTGCTGAAATATTCATAGACCTTTTCTCAATAGAAGGGAAATACTTTTTGACGATAATAGACGCTTTTAGCAAATTAGGACAGGCTTTCATACTCTCAAACCGATCCACTCCTGAAGTAGTCCGCGCATTAATTAAATTTTTCTCGTTCTATGGCGTACCAAACCGGATAAGTGCCGATCCTGGAACCGAATTCAACAATACTTTGTTTAAAGAAACACTTAAATTTTATAAAATTGATCTGCACATAGGTACAGCACATAACCCTAATTCTATGGGTTTAATAGAACGCTTCCACTCAACCATCTTAGAAATATATCGTATCGCAAAATATGAGCACCTAATTACTGATGCTGCCGACGTAATGACGTACGCGATTATGTCCTACAATCAAACTATACATTCGACAACAGGTCTTACGCCCTTTGAAGTTGTTTTTGGACACACCGATTCGAATAGCACCTTCGCAGTTAACTTTAATAAACAATATACGCAACAATTAGTTAACGATCACATGAAGCGAACTAAGTATCTCTACCAATACTTAACGGATAAAATAATAGCAAACAAAGAAAAGGTCAAAGAAAAACGTGATGGTGAAACATCGTTCGATATTCAAGAAGGAGACACTGTATTCATAAAAGGAGTAAACATTAGACGAAGTAAAGACAAACCTCGTTTTCAAAAAGCACAAGTATCAGGCGAAATCGTTAGGAAAATTTGTCCTGTTAGAATAAATAATCGTGACACAAAAGTGACACTTAAGGACATTAAACGACATCCACAGATTCCTCCTCGTGCTCCTGGCCCTGACCTCCAGGATACACACCCTTCAACTTCAAAGGATAGATAAGAACCCTGGCGTATTGATTCTGAAACAAGGTCAAGCTAGCGTAAGTTACAATAAGTGGACTATTATTAAGGTTTTAGATTTAAGTTTGATTCATGAGGATTTAGAATTTAATATTAAAAGATATGCAAACTTTAATGAATATATACAGAAACATTTGGGAAATGATACCTCGAATTATCAGCTGTTTGATGTAAAACTCCAAACGGATTATGTTATGAACAGTAGCATAGAAACATTTAAGCAGTTAGCCCCATCGATGAGGATTAAACGTGGAATTCTAAACCCTCTAGGATCTATTATTGAGATTATTACCGGTAACTTAGACAATGACGACGCTAGCAGATATGATAACATGATTGATAATATAAAAACACGTCAGGATGCATTAGCAAACAAGGTAACGCTTATAACAGAAATTTCTAAAGCTTTAGTTAAAATAACGAACTCTACTAAAAACAATTTCATGCAAATTGAAGAAGAAATTTGGGAAATAACAAAATTAATTAATCAAAATAGCATTAACATTACCACACATAACTTTGTAAATATCTATAATCTATTTTTACACAATTTTCAACTATTGTACAGTCGACTGAATGAGATTGAAATTTCCATCACATTCAGTAAATTAAAAATATTACACCAGTCTCTGATAAAGTCTGATGAGCTGTTCAAATCATTAAAGTTCATAGAAAAATCTAATAAACTAATGTATGAAGTAAGCTATGATAACTTAGTTAAGTTAGAGCAGTGTATCGAAATAAAAGCTTATTCGAAGGGAAGTCAAATAACGTTTATTTTAGAAATACCTATAATCAAAGATGAAATATATAATTACTACAGAGCAATCCCCATACCTATTACCAATCATTTCAACCAGACCACAATCATTATTCCCAAACACCCCTACCTCTTAGTAAAAGGGTCCGAAATAGTCTCGCTCTCCCAGCCTTGCTACGAACTCTACGGGGCGAAGTTCCTGTGCTACGAGGACGAGTCCCAGCTGCCAATGGAAGACACCTGCATAACCGCATTAATGAGATTCTCCCATAACACAAACTCCTGTCATCCCGTACCAGTGGAAATTCACACTCTTAAAATACAACCTGTGGGGAAAAGGCGTTGGATTATCTATAGTAGAGCCGAAACTATACTATCAGAGATCTGCAATAACGAGATAACGAAAGAAGAAATAAAAGGTACTTACTCTCTTAACTTGGATGGACACTGCGATGTCAAGATAGGTAGAGTTACCCTAAAATCTAATCAAACTACAACAAGTAATATCGACTCTTCGAAATTAACAATTGTCAATCTTCCTGATGTAACACCCATCGAGCCACACCTGCAACGCAAGCCTATCAATTTGGAGACTAGTGATTTAACAAATCTGCAACACCTAAATAACTTATTGGAAGTTAGTAGAAGTGAAGTGAAAATCGACAGTGAAAAGTCAATTAATGTGAAAAGTGTTAGCGTCGGCACTCTAGTGTTATATATTATTATAGTTTTAAGCATTCCTGTATTCATAGCTCGTAAGTACGGAAAAAACGTAAAAAAATGTTTGTGCCGAAATGATCGGAGTGACAATAATCATCCCAATGATAATCATCCCTCCGATAATTTCGAACTTATGGGGGGAGGAGTTATATATGCTGTATCGACCCCCAATATTATAACTTCATGTTAATTGTTACTGTGTTACGCGCCTTAGGCGGCCGGAGCTGACACAGCATTCACGGTAGCGCCGGGATGTTATGGCTAACGCCTGGCGACACGCATCCGATAGAGATAAGAACTTAGACTAAGAAATGTATTAGCTTTAGTTAGAAGATAGATCAGTCTTAAATAAAACCTCTTCGTGTCAAGACTCCTGTCGTTTGTTTTTAAAAACCTTCGGCAGTGCCTCCGGGATTTAACTACGTTGAGCAGCTAGACAGATAACTTGGTGAGGGTACGGGCAAAAGTTGATAAGTTTTCCTTTTGTATATAATAATGGCAGTAATCATTATTACAGTCGTAGTCCAAGTGGTTGGTACCACAAGAAGGTGAAGGGTGCGGTGTTTCGAGATTTGCCGTATTAGAATCTGAAGCAACTTCTAGGTTACTATCAAAGAAATCTGCATCAATTATGTTTGCTAGCTGAATAATATCTGACTCATTAAAGCTTATTGGTAAAGGAGACTCTGAAACAATAATAATGTTTTGTATAATAAATGATCAGCAGATTTAGGCAATCGAACCTGAGACCTCGGCGTGCTAATACAATGCACTAGGTATGCATCTGGCTATTGAGGCAGTCGTACTTACCATTTAAAGATTGACTTTTGAACTAAACACTACTAGACTTGACTTACAACGTAAATTTTAAGTAAAAAAAAAAGTAAATCCAACGTAAAATATAGCATTTCACTATACAACTACATTTTAATGAACGATTTCCGAAGTAAAACGATGTATTTATTAGATACAACAAAATGTTAAACTTCAACGAAGACGTAAAATATTGTATGTATTACATACAACATTTTCGATGAACGCTCACCGGCGTATATTGTTGTAAGTAATCTATACAATAGTTTAGGTTGGTGCCACCTTGAAAAGAGTTAGTAATCTAATTCATCCGACAAAAATAATTAAAAAAGAAACTTACCATTCATATTTTGTAGGTTTGAATAAAAAAAACTGTTTAATTCTATTTAATTTAAAATTTATTGTCCTTTTCAATGGGTGTATCGGAGTTGTTGCTTTGTATATTCGCATTATTGAGCAAGTCTCATATTCAACGCCCTCTTGATAATATAATACTTGCACGTTTCATTATAACAAATAAGAAGTAAACTAATTACGTCAATGAATTAGCAAATAATATATGCGATTGCAACGTGCGTGCGGCCGGTTGAAAGTCCGGCGTAGTCTGTTGTATGTAACCAATACGCGGCGCGAGCGCGTGATTCTGCCCGCCCCGCGCCCCGCGTACACAAATGTATAGGCATATACAACGGTGTAATCCGTTCGCGTTTGAAACTTACAACATTATACGTCTGACAAATCCTTTAAAAATAGTGTTTTTGTTGTTTTTTTACTTTGAATGGATGTAATGATCCATATTAAGATATTTTTCAGCAAAAAAGCAAAATAGCATTTTTGTGGCATACAACAACTTACGTGGGAGGTATCGATATATATGTAAATCCATCAGTGATATATAAATCCATCAGTGACATATTTATAATAACCTGAGCCACCCGTAAATGATGAATAGGCTTACCTTGTGTATGTTATGGGGAATCCCATAAACAATACAAGACAGATTATTATAGTTTTAGTTCGAAGATAGCATCGCGATTCAGAAACCATAATAAATGAATGAATACGGTAATAAATTACTATTGTCGACATGAATTATGTTATTGAATGAATTAATCAATCATTAATCTAAACTTATATATTAATAATTATTATATAAAGAGGAAAGATTTCTAATACTAATAGCCCACGTGAGCGGGGCAGCAACTAACGACGCGGATGAAACCGCGCAAGACAGCTAGTTTTCTATAAGAAGAATAATTCATGATGATTATTTTGTGGCGATTGTTTTTGTGAAGGTCTACACATAGGCACGTGCACACCATGTCAGCTTAAAGACTTAATCCGGGAAAGTTGTGCCGAAAAGTTTACGTGTGAATGCTTTCATACCTGTCATACAAGTCGTACCCGGAACCAAATACTGCGTGATAAAGCACCTGTCTAAACAGTGTGTAATAATTCCTCGGTATTTTTGTCAAAATTGTGACATTCTAGTCTTCGCATGATCGCACTTTATTGCTTTACCTGATTGTTTACGAGCATTTTTAAGGTATTGGAATTGTGTTATTTTCGTGTCTAACGAACATTAGTAAAGACTAATAAATCAGATCACATATTATGTAGGCAAAGAAATTATTCAATATTGATGAATGTTTTTGTTGGTTCATTAATTTGGAATGTAGACAACCTTCTATCGTGTTTATAATACATAAAAGCATACAGTTCATATAGGCCCGAATGACAACGTGTGCTGACGTCCAAGCAGTGTTTGAATCGGGCGCGGTCTGTGCAGTCGTGGCAAAAGTTTTAATCTTTCTATTTATTAAAACAAAAGTTTTTTTTAAAACAAAATATTAACAAATGTGTTCTGCCCAACTGCGGAGCAGTATGTCGGCAGTTAGTCTCGCATTGGGTTTGGGTAAAGCCTGATTATGGCGCACTGGGTCATTAAGAATATTAAATAGAGTTAAACTTATTAGAGCAAAGGACCGTGTGCTGAGTTGCACTGAAAAAAATATCGTAATAATCATATCGTGTAATTTTTCAGGTGTAAATATGTGCCCTAAGCGAAACATCCCATTTTTTATTGTATTACAAATAAAAAAACATAAGTAACCGTAACTCTCTATCTTTTCAGATACACCATGGGTACTTGGTACCGCGTCGCGATCGTGATATCCACCATTTGTACCAGTGTTCTTACACTGGTTCTGCAGAAGACTGAGGATAAGGAAACTTATGGTAAATACTTTTGTAGCTGCAATGCATAAACACATCATCCGTCCGCTGCTCGACCGATATCTACAATGCGAACGACGCGCCACCACACATACTATTTAGGAACTACATTTGTTTATTAATGTCAGCTCGTTCCTATTGGCCGTGAATGTGTAATGGGAGACCTGTTACTCCCACCATTATATTTTAGTATTAAGCCTTGTACATATTCCTGTAACCCTCAGTCTATTCGCTACCTCAATACAACTCGCTACACCTAAGTACATCTGGAGTATTATTTACCACACACCACCTAAGCGCTACAGTGGTGATATCCCGACGTGATCAAGAAAATATTACCGACGTGATTAAGAAAATATTACCGACGTGATAAAGAAAATATACCGACGTGATAAAGAAAATATACCGACGTGATATAGTGATATACGACGTTCGTGATCAAGTGAATATACCGACGTGATCAAGTAAAAACCTCCAGATCCTGCTGCGAATCACGTGGACTAACCTCCTGCCACAATCAATTCGCACAGTCCTCGCTGTCAACGATAGAAAGCCGACATCCACGAACTGGCAATGATGGCTGACAAGATACTCGAGCAGACGCAACCGTACGGCACAGTCGCAGCAGTTTCATCCACTTCCACAACCCCGCATGCATCTATGTCAATTGAGGAGAAGATCGACGCGCTTACGAGAGAAATAGCAGAATTAAAGACGCAACAATCGCATCACAATAGCTATCGACGCAGACCGTTCAATAGGCGACACTCACGATCGCGGTCGTCAAGCCGGACCAAGTACGATCGCGCGCCTAACGACCAATCAGCGATCTGTTTTTATCACCGTAAGTTCGGCAAAGAAGCGCGAAGATGCACGCGTCCGTGTAGTTTTGAAGATAGCAGTGCCCACTCGGGAAACTAACACCTGCGTTGGCCGAGGCGGGAACCGGCGCAAGCAACTCTTCCTACCGCCTATTTATAAACGACAAAAACTCAGGTTTGTCATTCCTAATTGATACTGGTGCCAACGTGTCTGTGATACCTAAGAGAACAGGTGGGAAAACAACACCAACCGATTTCTGTTTGTATGCGGCAAACAACACGGTCATTCCAACGTACGGAGAGAAGACATTACAACTGGATCTCAACCTACGCAGACCGTATACCTGGAAATTCATCATCGCCGCAGTCAGCAAGCCCATTATCGGTGCTGATTTCCTAAAACATCATCAACTTCTTGTCGACGTAGCCGGCCGATGTCTCGTCGACAAAATAACCAACCTCACCACCAGAGTACCAGTCACCTACTCCGCCGAACCAACAGTGAGAAGCATTGATGTTGATCAGCCGTTCCACCAGCTACTCAGCAAATATCCCGACATTGTTCGACCATCATGCATGAAAGATAGTCCAAAACACCGCGTCGAACACTACATTGAAACTACCGGTCCACCAGTATACAGCAAGACAAGACCTTTACCACCGCATCGATACCTATCCGTGAAAAAGGAATTCGAGACAATGATGCAGCAAGGGTTATGTCGTCCCAGCAAAAGTCCATGGTCCAGCCCGCTACACGTCGTACCAAAGAAAAACGGCGAAATACGCGTATGCGGCTATCCAGTGCCACGTCTCAAAGATTTTACTTATCTACTTCACGGAAAGAAGATATTTACTACTCTTGATCTGAATCGTGCGTACCAACAACTTTGCGTACATGAACCAGACATCGAGAAGACCGCCATCACTACTCCATTCGGCCTATTCGAATTTCCTCGAATGTGTCCAGGACTCAGAAATGCCGGACAAACATTTCAACGTTTTATCAACGAAGTGCTCAGCGGTATAGATTACGCATTTTCATTCATTGATGACGTAATTGTCGCATCTGACAATGAAGCAAGCCACATCGAAGACCTACAACAAGTGTTACACAGATTAGACAACTACGGCATCACCATAAACCCTTCAAAATGTGTCTTCAGCAGAGAAACTGTCAACTTCCTCGGTTATGAAGTGTCAAGTAACGGAATCAAGCCACTACAAGATAAGGTCACTGCAATCACTGCTTACCCCAAACCCGAAACGATTCACGACCTACGACGATTTATCGGAATGATCAACTTCTACCGCGACAATATTCCGAACGCAGCACACTTACAAGCACCACTTAACGCGTACCTTCATAATTCTAAGAAGCGTGACAAAACTCAAATCGAATGGAACAAAGAAGCCTCACAAGCATTCGAGTTGTGCAAAGTAGGCATTCAAAACGCCGCCTTGCTCGCTCACCCATCTCCATTACCAAACGACGCCGTATCGTTAATGTGTGACGCATCGAACACTTGCGCCGGCGCCGTATTACAACAATTTATAAACAAAAAATGGATACCACTTGGATATTTTTCTAAGAAGTTCTCCGACACACAACAGCGATACAGTACATTTGACAGAGAGTTATTATCAATATTTATGGCAATAAAACACTTTAGAAAAATGTTCGAAGGCAGAGAACTCATTGTTTACACCGACCACAAGCCGCTGACTTACGCTATTCGCAAGCCACCGTCAGATAACGACACTCAAAGACGCACTCGTCAGCTGTTATTTATCAGCGAGTTCACAACGGACATTCGTCATGTGAGCGGAGTAAATAATGTTGTTGCTGACGCACTCTCACGCATTGAAACCGTCGAATTACCGTCGCCAATCAACTACGATGAAGTAATACAAGCGCAAGAAAAGGACAGCAACATACCCAAATTATTACAACAAACGAATATCCAACTGAAAAAAATCGTCATGCCCGGTACAAACAAACCCATATTCTGCGAAACGTCTACGTCACACGTTCGACCGTACCTACCAACTGACTTTCGTCGCACCGCTTTCAACGCTGTGCACAATACAAGTCACCCTGGTTTACGAGCTACACGCAAGCTTATGCAAGAACGCTACTTCTGGCCAGCAATGAATACCGACATTGGCGATTGGGCGAAATCATGCACACCTTGTCAACGTTCGAAAATACAACGTCACAACCACAGTGAAGTCGCAGCATTCCCGCCAAGTGAACGATTTCAACATGTACACATCGATATCGTTGGACCGCTACCTACATCTTCATGCGGACATCGATATCTGCTGACAATGATCGACCGCTGTACACGATGGCCCGAAGCTGTACCGTTGAAAGAAATAACTGCCGATACCGTCGCAAGTAAACTGTACGAAACGTGGATATCTCGTTACGGGTGCCCTACAAGAATAACGACTGACCAAGGACGACAGTTCGAAAGTCAACTATTCCGAGACCTCGCACAACTGCTGGGGGTAGACCGAACCCGTACTACTGCCTACCACCCGCAAAGCAACGGCATCGTCGAACGCTGGCACCGAACACTGAAGACTGCACTCATGACCCGACTAGAAGACAGTAACAAATGGATTTCCGAGCTACCTACAGTGCTACTGGGATTACGAGCCGCCGTGCGCACAGATACCAACACCAGCGCCGCGCAGCTCACCTACGGTCAAGCACTGCGCCTACCTGGCGATTTCATAGCACCATCACCAGCAGCAACGAAATTGGATCACAACTACGTCGATCACCTACACGACGTAATCATGAAGTTGACGCCTACATACAAACCGCATGCCAACAAGCGATGTATGTTCGTCCACAACGACCTCCAAACATGCAGCCACGTGTTAATACGCGATGACACCGTCCGCAAACCGTTGCAACATCCATACAAAGGTCCGTATAAAGTCATCGAGCGCAACGAGAAGTATTTCACCATACAACTACCAGGAAGATCCAGCACCATATCGATCGATCGACTCAAACCGGCATACACTATCAACACCGAAGATCACGAAAACCAAGCTAGTGAGACAACTCAGTCAGCTGCAGCTACCACCGAAGATCACTCCAGCATACTCCCGGCGAACACCAACGAAAACCGCACAAGATCAGGCAGAATAGTGAAGATGCCTGTACGCTTTTGCTAGGGGGGGAGTACTGTAGCTGCAATGCATAAACACATCATCCGTCCGCTGCTCGACCGATATCTACAATGCGAACGACGCGCCACCACACATACTATTTAGGAACTACATTTGTTTATTAATGTCAGCTCGTTCCTATTGGCCGTGAATGTGTAATGGGAGACCTGTTACTCCCACCATTATATTTTAGTATTAAGCCTTGTACATATTCCTGTAACCCTCAGTCTATTCGCTACCTCAATACAACTCGCTACACCTAAGTACATCTGGAGTATTATTTACCACACACCACCTAAGCGCTACACTTTATTTAAACAGCCTAACCTATAAGTTTGTTTTTAAACACAAGATAGCTTAAATAATGCTATTTGAGCTACCTTACTATCCTTACTTATATTATAAAAGCGAAAGTGAGTTTGTTTGTTTGTTTGTTACGTCTTCACGCCTAACTGGCTAAACCGATTTCGATGAATTTTGGTACAGAGATAGTTGGGAATAAATAATAGAAACTCAAACATGAATTTTAATTCGCGTCCCTCACTCGTAAGTCGAGGCCAAAGACTACAATAGTATATAGGGTATAGACAGGCAACTCTACCTTATTTTTATCGACAGCACGTTGCGCCATCTATCCATTGGGTCCTTTAACTATGAATATAGATCTATATATAATATGTATAGCTATACCAATTCGCATAGATATCGAGCTTTTCAGGAAGAACATCGTAAGCGGCAATTTGTACTTTTTACAATGACTTTTTCTTTCCTAATACTTGTTAATTAGAAAAGAAAAACGCTTTCCTGTAAAAAGTGCAAATAGCCGCTTACGATGTTCTTTCTGAAAAGGCTCCGTTTATTATTATGGAGTTATATGTATTAGTGGTTTAGGGTGTGTGTATTATAAATGAAATGCAGTTTGTTCTTTTTACAAAATTTATTTTGTATTTATTTTATACATTCACAGACATGGATTGCTTTATCCTCTTCCTCCCTTTTTGGAGAAGTACATACTAGCCTTTGCTTGATGGAAGTTGACTCAGTGTTTAGTTCACTTATTCACTAATCGCAATAATGGGTCCAAACTCAAGAGAGCCTATGCTCGGTAGTTCACAGAACAGTAACTTCACAAAGTTTTTTCCGAAACGTCGACACGGAGGAACAGAGGCTCAAATCGACGTGATTAGAAAATGCACTTGCGAAACTAACAGAACAAATTGCAATGAAAATCAGCACTAAAAACAGAGAGAAAATCCGGCACTCCCGCGCTGACAGACATTCACAATTGTAATGTTACCATTGCAATAATAATAAATTACTAATATTACTCAAAAAAGTGTAATTTAAAAAAAAAAATATTTTTATCTTATCAAGCGATCCAAAAATTCCGTAAATATAGTTTTATGATTAAAACCTTAACTTATAAATTATTGTATTCCAATTACATAGTTTTTTCCTTATTTTTGTGTTTATGTATTTTATCATCTCCCGGAGCCTTATTCATATAATTTCATATTGTAACATAGTATTTTTGTTTTAGCGACCCATAGCCGAGATGGCGCTGTTCTCAATAAAAAAAGTAAAATTTCTAAATATTCTTAGTTGCCATAGCATGGTCGAGGCGACGGACGTAGCGTCAGCGGCGGTGTGGCGTCGCAGCACGGGCGAGGATAGGTCTCTGCGTAGGAGTCGAGGTGCAGGCGGTTATGCTTTCTTCACATTATTAATTCATTCACCATGTCGTCGTCAGAAGACGAAGACGTACTCGCACTGATACAAGTTCTTAATTTAAATAGAAGATTTTGGGGTTGAGATTTGGGTTTTTTGGGAACAAAATGGCGGTGGAGTCGTGACTTGGGCACACTTGAGCGCTCCTCCTGCGCCTGCACCTCGATTCCGCCTCGCCTTCACCTCGCCTCTGCCCAGTTTTTCCCCGCAATTCTCGTATATGATCGCACTGCCATTCATTTGTACAGAAAATCTTGTTGTGACGTGCCTCTCATGCGTCCGCGCCTCAACTGCAGATCGACTGTTAATCGTGTGGGCGACGCGCCTTAATCGTGTGGGCGACGCGCCTTAATCGTGTGGGCGACGCGCCTAAGTAAGCTGATGTTGAGTTCAACATTTTCTTTAGAATTTACATTACGTTTCCATATTTCTTATTTGTGACTGGGTTCACTTGTGACCTAAATTTTGCTAGACAGAAGGTGACAGTTAAGATAGTTTTTCCAAGTTAAAGTTGATACTGATTAGGGCGGGCCACAGTGTATTGTTAAACTCTTCTGGCATCACGTTTGCATATTTGAACTTTTTTGTAAAAAACATGAATTAATCTGTTGAGATGTATCTCGATATGTCTATTGAACTTAATACTTTGACCACCACCATACGTAACCTACCAAGTTTGGTGGCAACTGCGTAATTTATTAATCTCAATATGTTTGAAGTATATTTTATTTATAGACGCAGTAGTTCTTTAAACAGCTTTGTGTTGTCTGCTTTAATCCAGAAACAATTTCCAATTCTCAATTCAAATTTATTTGACGTGGCGTTTTAAAATGATTTACTTCAATCGAGGAGTGTACCTATTTAGGGAGCTTCTTCCTAAAGTCTCGGTACTGTGGTCTTTTTTTTTATTTGCCGATGGGAAATCAGTGAATAACTTTCCCTGCTCTGGGCGGAGCAGGGAAAGTCAGTCTTTTACTGACTCAAACCCGCCCATGTTCCTCTTCGCCGAGGTATCTCTTTCGAATAATCCGCTACTCCGGCAGGCGGTGGCCCGGGCAGGCTCCTCTGGGGTGATGTTGTTTTAAGAGCACTTGCTAAGCCTTTTTATAAAACGAATCAAGGTATTTCTGCATATAAATGATTTTTTAAAATCCTCTGTTACTAAATTATATTGAGTAAAGATAACCTAATCCAATTGATCTCGCCTTTTATGAAATTTTCCGTAGTTCATGAAATTCTTTTCATTCCTGTTCTTTCCTACTACCGGGCAAATACCGTCACCATTACTGTTTCCTTTCGTTGAATGACACTAAAATTAATTATTTCACAGACCGTCACTACTGGTACGCGCAAGCACAGAAAACATTGGAGAAACGGCTGCAGTACGCATCAGACAAAAATCCTGTCGCAAAGTGAGTACATTTTTTATTACATCATCGATATATATCAGAGATAATTGAGACCACAGAGATGGACATTGGCTAATTTAAAAAAAAAAGCGAGAAATGAGGGAGAAAGAGAGAAGAAAAGGGAAAACGTAGCTTTACTATTATAAGCTGGAGCTATAGTCTCTTTTCTGTTACTAGTTTCGGCTGTTAGTATGCCATGGTCGGTTTTGTACTAGTGTAGCATGACAGAAATTTTCCCATAAGCAATACTTTCATAAAAATCTCTGTCAAGTTCGTATATAGGCCACATCGGACTCAAAGCGTTAACCTAAAGATCGACCCAAGTGGCTGTTATTATTTATCCACGATCTATTTAGTAAGCAAATTACAAATACAAAAAAAAAAGAATTTACTTAAAAAAATAGCATAAATAAATAACCCTGAAGGTATTATACAACCTTCAACAACCTATAATATGTATTTACATCTTGGTACATACGTAGTTATAGTTGAAAAATAGACCACCAAGCAGAATAGTTTTATCCATGAGAACAATTTCGAAATCGAAAAAAAAATGAGTTCATCTTTACACGTTTCATAGTTATAGAGTTAATTACACCCATTAACACCCAGTCAAAATAAATAGAATTACATACAAATCCCAAAAGACAGAACTCCTTGTATTTTCCTCCTCCTCCAAATGTTTATTTTCCTCTGGCCTCATTTCCGAACTCGCGTCAAAAGACCAACTTTCGCACGTGTTTTCTTTATGCGAGCAAACACACTCGACCCCAACTAGGATCTAGGGGTCCAGACACAATACAGCACAAACAATAGAGAAACTAGAGACAAATATAAGGATCCATGTCGTACATGTAAATTGTATGTTTATACATGTTAATAAAATAGATATAGTGGGAACATTGAAAAACATATGATACGAAGGCTTTTTTTGCGGATAGAAAATCATCAAATAAGATGTTAGATTTGCACTGACAAAAACCCATCCATGTTCCTTCTATCGCCCTTTACTTTCCAGAGCCGCGGTATCTCTTTCGAACAACCCGCAACACTGATGATATAAAGGTTTGTATCCTATTTCAGAAAGAATATTTAGTTGAAGTAGGATGCCTTATGCATCCTACTTTCCTTAAGAAAAATAAACTACATAACAAACCATAACATCACGCCCGTAATACCCGAAAGGTTAGCCAGAGGTGTACCTAATAGTGGGTACACATTTTGCCAGTTAAGTCGTATATCACGAGGGGCGAGCTTATTGCCATTGTAGTGTATCCTATATCCAGGGTTGCGGGTTGTTTGAAAGAGATACCGCGGCCCCGGAACAGAAAGGGCAATAGAAGGAACATGGGTGGGTTTTATTCAGTAGAAGTCTGACACTCCCTCGCTCCGAAGTAAGTGCCCCTGAGTAGAGTGGGGGAAGTTATTTGATGATTTCCCAACCCAAAAAAAGTGTATATATATAATCGATATGTGAACACTGTCTCACGACCACAAGTAGTCTGGGGAATGTCACTAATTTCAACTGTCAGTCAGTATGATGGTGGGAAGTTTAAAGGTAGAAGCGTGTCCTGGAGTTGGGCTTGGCAGTATGGTGAGCCTGTGATTTAGTTAGTTTATTTAATTATCAACTTGTACCTCTGCTACAAGTGGATACTTCAGCCATCAATAGGGAAAAAATGCAGACTTCATGGTTACTACCATAGATTTCTCCTCTGATGGAAAAACCCAATAATACCCGCTCATTCGAAATCCCACATGGACCTGCAAATTTAATAAAAAACGTAAATAAATGTGAGGCAACCCTAGTGCCAGAACTCAAACAATTTACGAAACAATTGAACTCACAGACAGCCAGATCCGGAACAACTACCTGCAGGCCATATCAAAACACACCGCACCGTGAAATTCATGAACAAGAGGCATAGTTTTTGTGAATTAGTAGACAAGTCAACTGCCTAAAATAAATATAAGAGCAAACAAAACTTTTTAAATGAAATAGCAATTGTTATAGAAGAACGTCTTTTTTTCGAAAATGAGCTTGATTCTTTGAGGTCCAGCGTTTGAAATAGTCATGAGTTATTTTTGGAAATACCAAAACCAAATTGACTTGAGTGATTTTAAGAGATAAATCATAGGCATACTGTTCTGCTCTACTACAACTACTAATCAAGATTAATGACGATACAAACTGATTGCACGAATAATATTCTGTTGTAATAAAAATTGAGCAAATAATTCAGTCAACACGATTTCTAAGCGAAGTCTTTCTATTACAAACATGCGTGTAGTTTGCAAAATATTTAGCTCTAATAACAAAAAAAAACTCCCATTTCCTCGTATCCAGGTACAAAAGATTGATATGTAATTAATGATTTTGTTTACATACCTGCTACTCGACCCTTTTGGGGGACGAGTTAAGCTTCAAAGCCCCCAAGCCCTCACATTGGCCCACATTGGTCTCAGGGAGCGTTGACACTGATAAATTGTAATATAAAAAGTAGAAAAAAGGGTTTGTTGTGATACGTTATTTTTATTGTGTAACTTAATACTGCTTGGGTACTTAATAATAATTCATTGAACGCAAAATAAAGATAATGCGTTAGGAAATGAAAGTGTGTTTTCTAGTTGATTATAATTCTAAGAAATAAATAATATACGCTGGTTCAAGGCAAACCACAAAACTGTAAATAAGATTTACACTTAGCGTAATGAAAATGTCATAATGTCTGCCTGCGTCAAATGATTGATACGGAACACAGGTTTTATTTTTACTTATTTATGTTTTTTTCTACAAAAAAGTAGGTACATAATACATAATTTAAATGACACTGAACCCCACACTAGGACACTGTGTCGTGGGGTTCAGTCTCTTTCGTCTAAAGTGGAAAAATATACAAGGTAGTGTTATTATTCAATTTAACCAAATATTTTTTTAACCTTTTCCACTGAGAATTACTCAATAAAAATAGCAAAGTTACAAAAGACACACAAATATTGGGTACCCTCTCTATAATCCTATGGCGCTCGATAATGGTTACTTGATAACTCAAATCAGAATTCCAAAAACTTTATTTTTAACCTATGTTTTACTCGGGTGAAGGTCTCCACCATGATATTCCAAATCTTCTCAGTGCGTTTTTCTCCAACCGACTTCTTATTAACAAACTTGCGACACACATATCTTTTGATTGCGTAGACTTAGAAAGTTGATTTCTTCACGGCGTAATGGGACTACAGAGTTGAGTACGTCGTTTTAATTTCAAGATGCCAAGAGAAAGGATATTGACAGACAGACGGACAACAAAGTGATCCCATAAGGGTTCCATTTTTATCCTTATGAGGTGCTAACCCTAAAAAAAGAAACATTACTTTCGCAATATCATTTCCAAATACAAATGTTTGTTTTGGCAGTTTTTATTTTAAATATTGGGTATCTCATACCGTCTGAAAAAAAAAACTAAAAAACCTTTTTTTTGTTCAGGAATGTGATACTAGTAGTAGGCGATGGTATGAGCCAGACTACGGTCACAGCAGCTAGGATACTTAGAGGTCAGAGACAAGGACAATCCGGGGAAGAAACAGATTTGATCTGGGACACTTTCCCTGCAGTCGCGTTGGCAAAGGTAAAGTATACTTTTAGTAATTTGTATCATCTTCAGACATCAGAATAGGATATAAAGAATATTTTCTAAACATCACAGAAGTATTTTCATAGTCATTTAACGGCTTTATTTTGTTGTTATTAACATCCTCCGTGATTTGATCAAATCCCTTAGGGATTTGGCCAAATCTCTGATTTTATCATATCCCTGCGACATATATAGGTATATAGCTCCGGGATTTCATACAATAACCACTAATTCAGGAATAGGCTAATATAATAAACTATCCTATTTGAATCTCCAATCATCTTGAAAACAGATTTAGGGATTCTATTCCCTTCTGGTAAAAACTACGAACTTTATCCTTTTATGAGATGAACTTTTAAAAATAATTTCTTTACGCTCAGTTTTGTTGTACAAATAAAGTGAAGCCATATAAATATCCCCATACCATGTTCAATAAATAGACACATAGTTAATAATAATACGCATAAACCTATAAAATATACTTTTGAGACAACATAAATTGGGATTTGGAAGAATTAAAATGGCCTAAGTATCTTTGAAACGGAAATGAACAGGAATTCACAAAAACAATTTCTGATCCAATCTTTATTTATTACTAGCATTTGCCCGCGGCTTCGCTCGCGTTAAATTCGGGGTAACACAGTTCCCCTTTCCTGATTTACAGGTACCTGCTACCTGTAGTTTTTGCCCTTGCGCCTTATTTATTGTAATAACAATGTTAAGTTTTCCCTTTTCATCCCTCTTTCTTCCTCATATCTCAATCTTTTTTTTCAAATAACCTATGTCGGTCTCCAGGGTCCCAACTATCTGTACCAAAATTTATCAAAATCGGTTTAGCCATTTAGGCGTGAAGATGTAACAAACAAACAAACTCACTTTCGTTTTTATAATATTAGTAAGGATTGCAAATTTGTAAAATGGATAATAATGGTTAAAGATTCAGCTACCTCTCTGCCGAAGTTTTAAGGGTTGTTCGAAAGAAATACCGCGGCCCCGGAACAAAAATGGCAAAAGGAGGAACATGGGTGGGTTTTAGTCAGTACAAGCTCCTAAGCGTTTAATTAGTACAAGTTATTTGATGATTGCAGGTACGCAAAAAAAAGATTCAGCTACCGACTGCAATAATGAGGTCAATAATTAATTAAATATGCTGGAAGATGCGCTTCGCGAATATCGATCCATTGCAGCCAAACTTAGACCCGGATTACCACGGTTACCGGCACTGGTGTGTGCCTTGGACTCGCAACTTAAGAATTTATTCGAGAGTAGCGAGGATCTCATTGATACGCACTCGATCCTGTACTGTGGGGCTGTTGCGGTATGTCGTTTAGCTAACGTCAGAATTTCAACTTATGTCGTAGCTACTCGACCGAAACCTTCCGTACCGGCCAGGTTCGAGCGGCGTATCGACGAGGCCTGGGTACTCATCGGTAAACTATACTGCTTCAGGGAGGGCAATACAAAACCACGTGTCATGCGCTTTGTGAGACGGGCTTTCTCGGGGACTGAAATCAGTCCTCAGGAAAACATGTCTCGTGTCACAGAGCGCATCGGCTTCCTGAAGCAGAAAGTTTGTGCATTGGCGAGCCGTGTTCGGCGGTATAAGCGGTGGGTTGATCGCTATTCGCAGAATCGCATGTTTCGGAGCGATGAGAGGTGGGTATACAGAGCTTGGGAGCGACCCGAACAAAGTGTGACAGACGAATGCCGCCCTGATGATGACGCCACGAGTTCTTTCTGGCGCAGCATCTGGTCGGTGCCCGTCTGTCATACTGAGTCTGACTGGATGCGTGATGTCGAGCGAGTGTGTGAAACTATTCCAGAGATGGAGCCAATTTTAATTACGCCATCAGACATAGCCAGAGCTGTCCGTCCGTTCCCGAACTGGAAGTCTCCGGGACCGGATGGACTGCATAACTTCTGGTTAAAATGGCTCAATACTTCACAAACTCGCCTGGCATTGCAATTTCAGTCATGCCTAGAGTCCGGATCTCTGCCACAGTTCTTAACAACAGGCGTTACCCACCTGCTCTATAAGTCAGGTAGTTCCGTGGAAACCAAGAGTAATAGGCCGATCACGTGTTTATCGACGGTCTATAAACTTCTTACGTCCATTTTGAGAACGAAAATTAACAAACACATTGACAGTAATTCTATTATGTCTGTCCCTCAAAATGGATGTAAGAACGGGTCCCGCGGTACTAAGGAGCTACTCCTCATCGACATGGCCATTAGCCAGCAGGTTCGTCGATCCCGCGAGGATTTGTCGACATGTTGGATAGATTATAAGAAGGCCTACGACTCAGTGCCACATACATGGCTCAAGAGAGTGCTTGGTTTGTACAAGATAGATGCAACTCCACGCGCCATTCTTGAATCGTGTATGGGACAATGGAGGACTGTTCTTCGATATCCAGGATGTCGACAAATCCAGGGGAACGATGAGCCTTTATGGACCAAACGGGGAATATTTCAGGGACAGTTTGAGTCCACTTTGGTTCTATCTAGCCCTGAATCCTCTAAACACATTGCTGGAGGATTCAGGTCTAGGCTATCGGTTGAGAAGAGGTGGTCAGGTCATATTTCACCTCCTTTACATGGATGATCTGAAACTCTTTGCCCCCAACAAATTGCGACTGATGGAGCTACTGAAAGTAACTGAAACTGTTAGTAACGCCATCAGGATGGAATTTGGTGTGGTCAAATGTGCAGTCACGTATGTGAAACGAGGGGAGATTGTGGAATCCGAGGGAATACAACTCTCGGCTTCCATACACCTCGCATCCCTTTCCCCATCCGAAAGCTATAAGTATTTGGGTATGTCGGAAGCGTTAGGCATTAATGTAGCTGACATGAAGCAATTGTTGAAGGAGCTTTTTTTTGGTCGCCTGAAGAAGGTATTAAATAGCCTTCTGTCCGGCAGGAACAAGGTGCGCGCCTTCAACAGTTGGGTCATGCCAGTTTTAATGTACTCTTTCGGCATACTTAAATGGATTCAGACTGAACTTGATACCCTGGATAGGAGAGTCCGTACACTGCTGACTGCAAACCGGATGCATCACCCAAGATCATCGGTAATGAGACTGTATATCCCTTGGAAGTGCGGGGGTCGAGGCCTTTTAATCGCGAAGACCCTCCATAACCGAGAGAAAAGAAAGAAAGAAAAACTTTTATTACTCGCACAAATCAAGTAAAACAGTAATAAAATAAAATAGTACAGACAAGGTTATTGTCTGTGCGAGGCCAAAAAAGATCCCTGTCTCAGCATAAGCTGCGATATTCTAAGAATAAAATAACACAGCGCTGGTATTCTGACAGGGCCAGTTAGTGGTATCACGGACACAGAACGGAGCACATATATAAATAAATATTCTATTTACAGATACAGAGATTAAATTACAAAATAATAGATAAATACAGAGAGGTGTGCAGTATCAGGGAATATTTTTTAAAAGCCGAAATGGGTATGCACCGAGATGTGGTCGCAGTGGACAAGGGACTCACCCCACTATCCATGGCTAAAGAGAACTGGCGCAAACCTGTGGTACTTACTACCGATGACCGCAAGAGAGTATGGCAAGACAAGGAGCTTCACGGGCGCTTCTACAGGGCTCTCCACGGATCGGTCTATCATTACTGACAGGACTATTGTCGCCAATAAGCCTGACATAGTGGTGATAGACCGATCAGCGCGAGGCGTAATGATAATCGATGTTACCATCCCACATGACGAGAAAGCTGAGAAAGAGAAACAACTCAAATATCTTGACTTGGCACACGAGGTTGTCGATATGTGGAATGTCAGCTCGGCTGTCATTGTACCGATAGTAGTTACGACCAATGGCCTGATGGCTAAGTGCATCGACGACTCTCCTTAGGCGGTTGGATTAAGGGCCTGATTCAGAAGGCAGTACTCCTCGATACGGCCCGCATTGTGAGGAGGTTCCTGTCTCTGGAGCCCTAACCACCGGTAGCTTGGACCTCGCTCCTGATACCGGTGGAAACCTATTTTTATATTTTTAAATGTTTTTGTATTATTTTATTTTAAAAATATATTTATAAGTGTAACGAATAAATAAAGGAAATAAAAATTAAATATAAACCATTCAACACTCTTCATAAACGTTTCAGAGAGCTAATTAAGTTCTTTTTGCTTAATTAACTAGAGGATGCTGTAAGGGTTATTTTTAACGAACACGCATACCCAACATGGCGGTACAAAGTAAACGATTATTATGAAGATGAAGTCAACAGCAAAAACGTATTAAATTTTTAATGAGTTAAAATATACTAGAGAAAAGTTTAAGTGCTCTGTTCCAGGGTTGTTTATAGTTAATATAAATATTAACTACAAACCATGAAATAAATATACTATTTATATACCTGTAAATATACCTCAAAAATCTTTAGTATATTTACTATATTACTATACTATACCATATACTACTATCCTTACTAGTATTATGAAATCGAAAGTGAGTTTGTTTGTTACGTCTTCACGCCTAAATGGCCCAACCAATATTGATGAATTTTGGTACAGAGATAGTTGAGACTCTGGAGACGGACAAAAGTGAGAAAAAGGGGAGAAAGAGGGAAGAAAAGTGTTTTTTTTCGATCATCACGCGGGTTAAAGTTAGCGTTAGCCCAAAGTAAATATGTCACGCGGATGAAGTCGCGTGCGAAAGCTAGTTTTTATTTTATCTAGTTGCCGCTTGCCCTTAAACCAGGTCCTAGGATATATGTTTATAATACAGAAAGATTTTTAATCGTTTGAGTTTTTAAATTTTCACTGTTATTCTAGGAACCATTAACAAATTTGTTAAAATTCAAAAACAAAAGTTGTTGATTAGTAAATATTGCGTGTGCAAAATTTTGGTTGACGGCCCTGTGATACTTATCACATAGCTATCATCCATTAACAAAGTAAGCAAGGACTGTTACTCTACAACCTGCTTATATTATTATAACCAGCTTAAAATTAAACGGTCCAGTATGATAACATACGTGGCTGTTATCGTTCACATGAATATTTCAAGTTCACAAATTGCTTTAATAATTTCATACACCAACAAAATTTGAATTGATCAAATAAGAAATTCATTCAAAGATGATACAATTGAAGCAACGTATAAAATCTACATGCATAATACATATCATCAGCAATAACATGCTAAACAGTGAATATAGGACGCCATTTTATTTTTATCGTTTCATGTGCCTTTATCTCCAAGTTCTGCTAATTTTGCCAGTCAATTTTAGGAGAGCATTTTTTGTATTCTCCTTTAACGTTTCATTTTTTTAGAGCTCTCTAAAAAGCTTTTGATGATAAGAAGCTTAAATTTGAACTCAAAAGCAGCCAGCACAGCACGTTATCAATTTATTTTGTGATCGAACCTCACTAGCTGCTAGCTGGCTTTATCAGTACCAACTCGTACGCCGTTGCGGTGACTGAGGGAGGCCATAAGCGTTGAATGTATACGAGATACACTATATTAGCTACATAGTTAAGGTGTAAATAGTTGCAGTTTTCTATTTCACTCGACACATTAACCTACTTTCTTTTGTGTACATATAACTCGCGCTAGAAATCGTATGATGAGAATTCTCTTCTTATACTCCCACGTAAACAGTAATGCTCATACGGATTCTGGCATGAGAGTGTCCCATTGTTTTTCATGTGTGTTGTAAGAGGCGATTAAAGGATTATTCTGGGACAGCAGCTACCTGAAAACAAATAACATTCTATTGTGATCACCATGCCATCTGTGTGTGGTGTTATAACAATTTTGGAAACTCAATTCTTTTCGGGGTACTTCTTTTTGTATAGTAAATGACACAGATTAGATATTAGCACTAAAGAGACGTCCAAGACTGTCGTTCTATTATGCCAGTAGTTGTGATTGCGGCAATATTTACAAACTATTTTGAACGACTATAAGTTTTTATTATTAGTATGTACCTTAAGTTAGACAATACACGGTCGAAAGGCAGCGTATTTTAGGATGTGACTGTGCATCTAAAGCTTCGGTCTGCCTTTGACCCGTAGACGGCTTAGTCTCTGTGGTGTCAAAGGGTGTACAATGTACAATGTGGTGTCAAAGGGTGTACAATGTACACCCTTTGACACCACAGAGACTTACTCTAGCATGTTAAACTTGACTTGACTTGACTTGACTTTGCACTAGCATATTAAAATGCACTTGACCAGCAAAGACGTTAGTCCATGTTTGGACCGTATCGTCGTATCTATGTTCATCGGTCATAAATCCATTATTTGTAAGATGAGATTATTTCTGTATAGTACGTATGGGCCTTCGATGCCTGAAATAAATTGATTTATTATTATTATTATAAATATCAACAGGTTTGTTGTGCAATATTAATAGCCAATTAATGAATACTGGGCATGCGTAAATACTATTACCAACTACATAAGTAACCTTTCTTTGTATCCACCTATCCAAAACTGGCTGAATGTTTTTGTGTTTTTCAAATATTAAATATATATTTTTTTTTACCACCAGACTTACAATATTGATGCCCAAACCGGGGAGTCTTCAGCCTGCGCTACTGCTTTACTCTGTGGCGTGAAGGCACGGTCTGAGACAGTGGGTTTGGATTCTGGAGGTCACTTCAACAACTGTGATTCGACTATCAACTCCAAAGTCACTTCGCTAGTGGATTGGGCTCATGAAGCGGGTAAGCATGTCTACTGTTCGACATTATTTATCATATTTTCCAGATTCCTACTAAAAAAAAAAAACTAAATAAGAATGACTATGAAAATTTTAACTTTATTTTAAAAACTAGCTTCCGCCCGCGACTTCGTCCGCGTGGCATAGTTACTTTGGGCCAACGTTAACCCGCGTGGTGATCGCAAAAATGTATCTTTCTCTCCCCTCTTCCTCCCACATTTGTCACTTTAAAAAAATTGCCTATATCCGTCTCCAGGGTACCAAGTATCTCTGTACCATTAAAATCGGTTCCGTCATTTAGGCGTAAAGCATTGAGGCGTGAACAAACAAACAAACTCACTGTCGCTTTTATAATATTAGTAAGGATTAATGAAAATAAATTGAAAGGCATTCAGTTAGGTACCTAACAAAATCAGTTACGTTAGAGGTCCTAACTATAGCTACCTTACACTTAAAAAATCCAAGTGCCTATTTAAATAATAAAACTGATCCTAAATAAATCCTTAAATCCAAAATTAAATTCTTAAAAATATATAAGTAGGTACCTAAACTAAGTCTAACAACCTAAAAATAGTTTAAGTACTTACGTACTAAATTATATCTAATTATGCCTAAGTATTCGTACATTTATTTATTTTTCAACATAATATTTCTTCTTCAAAATATTTCTTAAAATCATAAAAAAAACATTTAAAAATATAAAAATAATAGCCCACCAGTATCAAGAACAGGGTCCAAGCTACCGGCGGTCTGGGCTCCAGAGAAAGGAACCTCCTAACAATACGAGCCGTGTCCAGGAGTACCGCTTTCTGTATCAAGTCCTTGATCCAGCTGCCTAATGAGAGCCTCCTCAGGTATTGGTCGAGGCTCTTGGCAATCAAGCCATTGGCAGATACGACTATCGGCACAATGATCGCTGAGTCCACATCCCACATGTCGACAACCTCGCGAGCCAAGTCAATATACTTCATTTGCTTATCTTTCTCGGCTTTCACGAGGTTCTCATCATGCGGGACTGTTATGTCAACAATCATTGCGCGCCGCTCTGATCGATCCACCACCACTATATCAGGCTTGTTAGCAACAATAGTCCTGTCAGTGATGATGGATCGATCCCAGTACAATGTGATATTGCCATGTTCGAGAACTGGGTCGGGCTCATACCTGTAGTACGGCACTTCCGATTCCACAAGGCTATATTTTAGAGCAAGTTGCTGATGGATAATCTTGGCTACAAGGTTGTGTCTATGCAAGTACTCTCCGTTAGCTAGACGAGAACAACCGGAGATAATGTGTCGAATTGATTCACCCGGACGGTGGCATGCCCGACATATGTCAACCGTGCCGTCCTTCACAATAAATCTCCGGTAGTTATTTGTCATCATAACTTCATCCATAATTGCACAGACAAAACCTTCAGTTTCTCCAAAGAGGTCCCCGGAACGTAGCCAGGCTACGGACGCTGAATGATCTACATCGGGTCCATGTAGGGCCCAGAAAAAGCGTCCGTGAAGCTCCTTACTCTGCCATACCTCCCTGCGGTCATTAGTGTAGTATCAATATTTCTATCGTACTAGTGTGGATATATAGGATGGTGTGAATATATTAAAAAGGAATCACAGGTCAAGTAAATCACAAGTATAGGTTTATTGAAGAACCAAAAAGAAGTCTGTCTACAATGACGTTCAGTTAAGGACTGTCTTCCAGTCTCTTCTTCTATAATTACATTACCTACGTTTTGGGTTTCTCACCCCACTCGGTCATACTGTCAAACAAGCCGCTCTCGACGTTCCCACGCATTTCCCATTCTTACAAATACAATACGGTCAAAACATCTGTACACAGTATGCTTAAAAACTATTTACTTTAATCTTATTTACGAGCCCAAAAACCCTTACCGTCATAAAAATAAAAGATGCAAAAGAATATACAAAATACAATTGAAATAGCCTACAACTAATTTTTACAACTCCACATTCGGCCATCCTGCGACGACAATTGCCCTCAATTGTCTCTCCATCTGTTGTTTTATGGCCTTCCTCAGGACCCATTCGCCATAGTTTCATATGGTCAGCTGATGTTGATGTTCGCTGAGGCCCCTTGTGCTCACCAATTTTCTCAACTAGGTAGCGATCGTTTCTCAGCACTTTGGTAACTCGATATGGACCCAAAAACTTCCCCTTGAGTTTGAATCCAGGCCTAAACTGCGTCCGTTGAATAGCCATCCAGTTTCCCTCATGGTAGGCTTTGGCTGGCTTACGGTTTTTATTGAACCCTCGGCAATTTTCTTCTTGGGTTTTCTGTATCTGTTGCTTGGCCTCTTGCCGCAACTCTTCTTGATCTTCTTCGAATTGGGTTGCCCACTCTTGTTCAAGTAATTCGTTCAGGATCAGGTCATCATTTAGCCGTATGTTGACACCAAACAACAATTGACACGGTGATCTTCCTGTATTACGATTCGGCGTTGTAGTGATGTATCTTTTAACATTTTCTACCTTTTGGCGCATCCCTTTAAACCAGAAGTCTCTTCTTACAAGATCTTCGGTTTTGTTAATGCCAAAATGTCCCCGGTCGTGTGCCCTCTTAATTATCTGCACCTCCATATTCTTAGGAACTGTTACTAACACCTGTGGTTTGCTATCTAAACATTTATACAATAAGTGTTTCCTAAATAAATATCCGTCGGCTTCATTGCGCGTTGCGGCGTCTTTAATTTGCTTAAGACTCACATCTTTGTCTTGCGCACTTCTCAATCGCGCAATTAAGCCTTCGTCATTTTCACAAATATACAATATCTCAGGTAAAGGAATTCTACTAAGCGCATCTACATGTGCCATATTTTTACCTGGTCTATGCTCTATTTTATAATTAAAATCACTTAAAATTAACACCCATCTTGCAACTCTCAAACACATTTTCTCTTTCTTAACAGTAGCAGTAAATGCTTGACAATCAGTTACAATCTTAAATTCTATATTCAACAAATATATTCTAAAATTTTCCAATGCTTTTATAATCGCTAATACTTCTAATTCGTAACTACAATATCTAAATTCTGCATCGATCGTCTTACCACTAGCGTAATATACGGGATAAAGTTTACAATCTTTCTTTTTAACTGGTACTATCGGACTTGCATACTCTAACGTAGAAGGCCGAATAATTCTCTCCTCCATCCACAACTTCATTAATTCGTTTACTTCTTTGCGCTCTGAAGGAGCTAATCTGCGAGGCCTTGAAGCTACTGGCTTATCCGACGTCAAAATTATTTTTGCCGGTATACCGACATCACGCGTAGCTTCGGGCTTATAATTCGCAATGGTCTTTTTGATTTCCTCCCGATAATAATCCTCTTTGATGTGAGGTAAATCAACTTCTTTTGCTTCGTCTACCACGTTAACTTTAAATATGTGAGGTTGCGTACTTTTGTCATCGTCTAATTTGAAAAAAGTGACCTCCCCCCGTCGAACGCGAAGCTCTACTTTATCTAGAAAATCCGTACCCAGTAGAACAGGACGTTTAAGTATTGAATCTGGTACGACATGAAATTCGACGTTAAACTTATCATGTTCTACTATCATGCTAGTAGAAAACTTACCTAAAGTTTCATTCACTTCGGACCCAAGCCCTTCAAAACATACCTGCCTACCCTGTAGGGGTGGCAATCCCAAACTCTTGTACTCACTCTTACGCATTAGCGTTAAATCACTACCTGTGTCTACTAAGGCTAAAATCTTACAGTCTTTAATTGTTATCTGTTTTTGATATCTTTCCTTCGATGGTCTGGACACCACATACACATCTTTCGGTTTTGCCGTACACTCTGTAGCTACGTGGCCAAACTCATTACACTTAAAACAGTTTTTCCCTTTAACTTTATCAGGACACGTTGAACTAACGTGATCTTCGGAACCGCAGTTGAAGCATCGCTTCCTAGTTCCCTCTGGAGTGCCAGCTTGCGTCTTGTTGGAACTTTCATTCTTATCCGTCTTTGCCGGTGCCTTCTTCTTCGGTGCGTATTGGATTTGACGAGTTTCGGGCTTCGCCATTTCCTGTTTCATTTGTTCGTATTGAGCGAATCTTTCCTTTAGCTGCTTGATGTCCTTTGCACCGTATAACAACGCTTTGTTAACCGCGTCATCAGGAATACCCTCTATGATGTATTGAATTACCGTGCGAGTATCTAAATTCGCTGGCGCGGCAATCTGAAACATCTTGTACGCAAATTCTTGTAGCGTCTCCTCATTCTTCTTTTTCCTCTTACATAATTCTCGATGTATTTTTAAACTGTCGATTGTTTCCTCGAACTCGTCTATTAGAGCCTCTTTTAATTGACGCCAGGTTTTTGCGCATCTTTCGTAACTAACGAATAATTTCGCGGAACCCTCCAGCAGGCGTTTGGCATAAACAATCTTCTGCACCTCGTTCCATGCACATAGTACAGCCATCTCCTCGAAATCATCCAACCATCTTCGGATATTCGAGTGACTATCACCATTAAATTTTCTTAATGAACCTTCAACATCCTCAAAGGTTAATAATACGCGCTGTGATACCTTTTGTCTTCGTACCACTGGCGTCTGGTAGCCACTTCCGTCGTCATAAGCGCCACCATCATCGTCGTTGTGTTTTCTGAGGTTGATTAGGGCAGGATCCTGGATACGTCCGTCTTGATGTCTCCGATCTGCGCCGCCGAGTCCTAAGGCGTCAACAACCTCAGCGTCGTCATCTTCTTCGTCATCGTCTTCTTCAGGTTCTTCCTCTTCATTGCCAGCAATGCGGTCACGTTCCAGCAGCAGTGTCGCTCTCAGTCTAGTCAACAATTCAGGCTTGCGACCTGTCACCCGGAGGTTGCGACGTCTTAGCTCCTCTCTGAGCTCCGGAACCCGCATGCAGGGAAGTTGATCGTCATTCAACTCTAACCCCGCAACACCTCTTGCGACCTTGTCAATTAAACCTTCCATGACTAACTCACTCGCGCACTTTATTAAAACTTTCGCACCTACTGACACGTCTTTCCCCACACTTATAGTTTCTCGATTGCTGTGATCCCGGACGATAACTGCTGTGATCCCGGACGAGCCCCCAAATGTAGTATCAATATTTCTATCGTACTAGTGTGGATATATAGGATGGTGTGAATATATCAAAAAGGAATCACAGGTCAAGTAAATCACAAGTATAGGTTTATTGAAGAACCAAAAAGAAGTCTGTCTACAATGACGTTCAGTTAAGGACTGTCTTCCAGTCTCTTCTTCTATAATTACATTACCTACGTTTTGGGTTTCTCACCCCACTCGGTCATACTGTCAAACAAGCCGCTCTCGACGTTCCCACGCATTTCCCAATCTTACAAATACAATACGGTCAAAACATCTGTACACAATATGCTTAAAAACTATTTACTTTAATCTTATTTACGAGCCCAAAAACCCTTACCGTCATAAAAATAAAAGATGCAAAAGAATATACAAAATACAATTGAAATAGCCTACAACTAATTTTTACAACTCCACATTAGTGTCAAGCACTACAGGTTTGCACCAGTTCTCTTTAGCCAAGGAGAGCGGGGTAAGGCCTTTGTCCACTGCAACTACATCCCGATGCATTCCCACGTCGGTTTCTAGGAAATATTCCCTGAGACTGTATATCTCGTGATTGTGGAGAGTCTTGGCGTTTAAAAAACCTCGACCTCCACAACTCCGCGGGATGTACAGTCTCATAACCGAAGAACGTGGGTGATGCATACGAAATGCCGTTAACAATGTACGGACCTTCCTATCCAGGGCGTCCAGTTCTGTTTGAGTCCATTTGAGTATGCCGAAAGAGTACATCAAAACCGGCATGACCCAACCGTTGAAAGCACGCACCTTGTTTCCACCTGATAAAAGACTATTAAATACTTTTCTCAGGCGGCCAAAGAAGCGCTCCTTCAACGATTGCTTCATGTCAGCAACATTGATACCCAACGCTTCGGACATACCCAAATACTTGTAGGTTTCGTTTGCTGAGAGGGATCTAAGGTGTATGGAATCCGAGAGTTGGGTTCCCACAGATTCCACAATTTCCCCTCGCTTTACATGCATGACCGCACATTTCTCCACACCAAATTCCATACTGATGGCACTACTAAAGGTTTCAGTAACCTTCAGTAGTTCCATCAGTTGCGAATCGTTGGGGGCAAAGAGTTTCAGGTTATCCATGTAAAGGAGGTGAGATATAACCTGACCACCTCTCCTCAATCGATAGCCCAGACCTGAATTCTCCAGCAACGTGCTTAGTGGATTCAAGGCTAAGCAGAACCAAAGTGGACTCAAACTATCGCCCTGGAATATACCTCGCTCTATCCTTATCGGTTCACTATTTCTCCGAATCTGCCGAAATCCTGGATAGCGAAGGACTGTACTCCATTGCCTCATACACGAGATCAGGAAGGTGCGCAGAGTTGCATCAACTTTATACAATTCTAGCAACCTCATGAGCCATGTATGTGGCACGGAGTCATAGGCCTTCTTATAGTCTATCCAACATGTCGATAGATGCCTTCGGGAACGGCGAACCTGTTGACTAATGGCCATATCAATGAGGAGCAGCTCCTTAGTACCGCGGGACCCGATTCTACATCTATTCTGAGAAGCAGACATGATAGAATTGTCATCAATATGTTTAGAGATTTTAGCCTTCAAAATGGATGTAAGAACTTTATACATTGTAGGAAGACACGTTATTTTTTTTTTCTTTCTCTCATTCTGCTTCGCGGCAATCTGTTGTGCACAACAATAAGCCACTACATTGTCTGATAAATCAATATCTGCTTGTGGTTTATAGCTTGGAACGACACTTCTTAGTTGGGTGTCTCATTCCATCCTGCTAAATCTATCCTGCAATGTTGGAACACTGTGTCTTTTTAATCGTTTGTGTTGAAGGCCTTGTTCTCCACTCAGTCTGAGAGCAAGTTCATTTTTATGAGTTGCTAGTCTTCTCTGATAAGCGCTGTTATACTTTGCTATCTCCTGTTTGGCAGTTGGTAATTTCAAGTCGAGCTAGATGATCTTATTACTGATGTAAAAAAGAAATGTTAAAAATGACTCTCAGTGTTTTGGTTTGGAATCTTTCCAGTATCTCTATGTTACTGTTACTGGTTGTACCCCATAGCTGGATGCCGTAGGTCCAAATTGGTTTTAGGATGGCTTTATATACAGTCAGCTTACTCTGTGTGGTCAATTGCGAGTGGCGTCCTATTAACCAATACATGTTACGCAATTTTAAATCTAATTGTTTTCTCTTTGTCCAAATGTGTTTCCGCCATGTCAGCCGTCTGTCCAAGTGCATACCCAAGTATTTTGCGCTATTTTCTTGCGGGATTTGTTGATTGTTAAGTGTGACTGTAGGGCATGTGTCTCTCCTGAGAGTAAAAGTTACATGGATTGACTTGCTTTGATTTGCATGGATTCTCCAAAGTTCGAGCCATTCCTCTACTTCGTTGATGTGGTGTTGCAATTGTTCTGACGCAGTATCTGGGTTCGTATGTGTGGATACCAATGCTGTGTCATCTGCATACGTTGCAACCGTAGTTTTATTTGTTGTGGGTAGGTCGGCAGTGTACAGAATGTAGAGAACCGGACCAAGTATGCTTCCCTGAGGAACTCCTGATTTAATCTCATGCGGGGTAGAAATTTCGTCGTGAAACTTGACCTCGAAACATCGTTTACTGAGATAAGACTTAATTATTTGAAAAAATGAGTAAGGGAGTATATTTTGTCCATCATATTGATCATGATTTGTTGAAACTTGGCGAACATTAGCTCTAGTTTGTCTGAAGAGTATTCTGCATCAGGTAGGTTTTGGATTGGTTGATGGTTTGCTACATCTGCGTAGCTTCTTTTGTCATTATAGTTAGTTTGTTTTAGGTTTGGTTTTGCTGTTTCTTTTAGTACTTTGTTCACTTTTGCATATGGAGTTGGATTTTCTTTACTCTTTGGCTTGGTTTTTAATATTTTTTCCTTATATTGTTTGTATTTTGTACATCCTCTATAGCTTGCAGGGTGATTTTCTTAGCAATTTGCACATGTTGCATCTGTTTCTGGTATTTTGGTGCATTGAGAGGTAGAATGATCGTTTCCACACTTTACACATCTGAATGGTCTGAAACATTGGTTTTTGGTATGACCAAACCTCTGACATCTTTTGCATTTCATTATTTCTTTTTTCTCGTAGGGAGCTTCAAAAGATACCCTCATTTGACTTAAATATTTTAATTTGAATATTTCTTTATTGTTTTTATTTGGTTCCAGATCCACAAAGAATATTGGTAACGCTTCTTTGGTCGATCTGTGTAAGACGTTTACAATTTGTCTAACCTCATATCCTTGTTCCTTCAGTTCTGTTTTAATTAGAGAAGTATCTTCAGTAGAGTGAAGTCCTCTTAGTACAACCCTATACGCTCTTTCTTTTTAATTTATAGGTGTAACGTGCTATATTATTTGCTATGAAGTGTTCACGGATTACTTTGTAGGTATTTATATCATTTCGCATTAACTTGATGATAATGCCAGATCTTAAGGTTGTCATCGTATATGAAGTGTTAATTCTGAACAATTTTATTCACAATAGCTTTTAATGCTGTTACATCCATGACACCCGTCACAAAAAATGGTTCAGGTTTTGGTACGTACTCTGTTACCGTAGCAGGTTCTTCTGTTTCTTCACTATTCAGTATATCAAACTTGTTGTGCGTAGGTACATTGTAGTTCTGAGCATTCTTGGATTTCTTTGTATTGGGCTTGTTTCCTTTCTTTTTTGCCTTATAGAAGGAACTTTGTCTATTTGCCACTGGACTGTAGGGTTTTCAGTATCACATGTAGGATCTGTTTCCTTGTTTTTAATTTGTGTGTCGCTAGCTTTATGTGCTACTAATGTTGGTAGGCTGTTGCTACGATTTATGATGAACATGTTTTTGTTCAATTTCTGTTGAATCATTTTGTTGGGGTTGTTTAAATTTTCATTTGTTACATTCATTTTGTTCCCACGAGTTAGAACGATCTAAAAAGTCACTTGAAGGGTGACGCCTATTCCCTCAAGAAGGCTCCATACATCAACGTTAGCCAGGTCCGTTGAAGTTGACGTTAGGAACTTGCCGCATGCAAGCCATGCATCCTCTCGGCACGTTTCCTACCTTATGATTACGGTGAATTTTTAGAGAGGCTTTCTACCTCGTGACACAGACAATGAAGCCATTGCCCCCGATTCCATCTTTGGAGTTGCGGGTTGTGGAGGTCATTTGCTACCCCCAACAATACTTGCTTGTTAGGCAAGCTGATTCAGGTTAGTAACCGCCGCCCGAGACTCGGCGTTGTTGCTCGTTTGGCACCACCCGGGGGAGACGTGTAGGGTGGGTCTAGGAAAAGATGGTAAATCCTACGGACAAGAGCAACTTCCCTCCCCCTTACCGGAAGACACGTTATTGGTCTATAGTTTTTGGGTTCCGCCGTACTACCCGATTTATGGAGCAGGTGGGTTATTCCAGTTGTCAAGAACTTGGGTAGCGACCCTGACTCTAAGATTGTCTGGAAAAGGGTCGCCAAACGAGCGTGCGACCTTTGGATCATTTTTAACCAAAAGTTGTGCAGTCCGTCCGGCCCTGGAGATTTCCAATTAGGCAACGGACGGACCGCACAAGCTACATCTTGGGGGCTGATTGTTATTGCCCCCATTTCAGGTATTGGATCGCACGCTTGCTCAACTTCCCGAGTCCATTCACCCTCGGTATGACTGACAAGCACCGACCAAATGCTACGCTAAAACGAACACATGGCGTCATCATCCGGTAGGTGCGTGTCAGACACACCTTGGTCCGGTCGCTCCCATGCTCTATACACCCACCTTTCATCACTTTGGAATGTACGATTCAAAGTGTATCGTTCCACCCGCCGCTTATACCTACGAATACGGTTTGCCCATTCACTTTCTGCTTCAGGAAGTCGATGCGCTCTGTGATGTGGGACATGTAATCTAAAGGACTAATATCAGTCCCTGAAAATGCCCGCCGCACAAAACGCATCACTTGAGGTCGAGTGTTACCCTCCCTGAAACAGATAAGTTTGCCAATGAGTGTTCTGACCACACCAATACGTCACTCAATCCTGTACTGCCAGACTGGTACAGCTGGTTTCGGTCGTGTAGCTATGTCATCAGGAAAGTTTACATGAGCTACACGACACGCCGCTACAGCCGCACAATACAGTATTGAGTGAGCATCAGTGAGGTCTTCGCAGTTGTCAAAATAGTTTGACAACTGCGAATCCAGAACAGCCACCAGCGCCCTATTTTTATAATTCTTGGGCAACCGAGGCAAGCGTGGTCTAAGTTCGTGCGATATGTACCCATATTCTCGAATCGCACCCTCCAAAGCACTCCTCATTTCCTCATTGCACTGGGTACTTACATTAGTAGCCATGTCATTACTTACCTCGTCAGCGTGACTAACTAGTTGGTGGGACTGTGGTGGAACCACAGCCTGCGACGAAGAGGCAATGACCTAGCTACTCTGCATTTCGGTTCGCAAGCGATCAAGTACGGTGTCATCCAACATACGATTACGCTGGATTACCCGCACCTGATCCGACAGTCGTTGTGCCGACACGTTGACAGCTGGCTCAAGCACCTGAAACAGAGAGAGCATCCGAACACGGTACGCGGTCAGGTTGTTTCCTCCCTCTGTAGCCCGATAGTATGAGCGCATGACGTTTTCATTGATGAAACTAGTCCATCGCATGCGCTGCACACTTCCGCCGGGAGCTGGGACCCTATCAGAGGCCGGTGAGCCTCGAAGTCCTAAGCCGTCCGGCGGCCGGCGTCCTCCCCGTCGACGAGCAGGTGGTGGCGTCGAAAAATACTCGTCGCTTGAGCTCGACGCAACTGCCACGGCTGGTGTCACAGCGCTCACGACGAGGCTGGATTCCGGCGGCGGCGAGGCGGAGCTGAGCGACGACCCGGAGGTGGAAGGCGTGCATTACAGCGAGCTGCTGATCTTGTAATCATCTTCGTGCATTTATAGATTTTTTATTTTGACAGCGCATGTGACATATGTCTGCCATGGTGTCATTAGGTATTGTTTATTGTAAAATTTCACTTTATTAATTCCAGATTCAAAATAACATTAAAATTTCTAAATGGAGATATTTTATGAACAAGTTTTGATTATTTAAGTGTTAAAAGTGAGAGATATGTATTAAAATTATTTTTGTTCGCACGATACTGACGTTGACGAGTTGACAGCAGTTTTTTTTTTTATATAGTATAACTAGCTTTTGCCCGCGGCTTCGCTCGCGTTAAATTCGGTAGCGCCTTATTGATTTGTAATAGCAACGCTAAGTTTTCCCGTTTCTTCCCTGTTTCTCCCTCATATCCCACTCTTTTTGAAAAAAAATAGCCTATGTCCGTCTCCTGGTTCCCAACTATCTCTGTACCAAAATTCATCAAAATCGGTTCAGCCATTAAAGCGTGAAAAGGTAACAAACAAACAAACAAACAAACTCACTTTCGCTTTTATAATATTAGTAAGGATTATTATTATCTATAAGAACCTATTAATTACCAAATTATGTAGATACTATAACTAAATAATTCTAATAGTACTATACCCAGAAATATGTAGGTAAGTACAACTTGGAACAAAAAAGAAATGAAAACAAAGCTAAAACGCCTGTCCAATACTATCAACCTATACCTACTTCACTTAAAAATAAAAACCTATAACTACTATAATTAATTATACCTATAATTCATAAAAGTACCTACGCTTATACCTACATAATATAAAAAGAAAACTCAACAAAATTAGCCAAAACTCGGTATCTAAAAACCTATGCGTACCTACCTACTACTACTTAGCCTAAAAAGAAATAAATGTAAACTATTAATAATTTGTATTTTGAAAGAATATTAAAAAAAAAAACAAAATAACCAATACCTATTTTATAAAATAACAACAAAAGAAATCAAAAAATAAATTATTTAAAGACTAATAAAGGCCGAAGCACACCAGATGCGTGGCGTGACGTGATGCTTGCGCGCACCAGTTGTAATGTATGAAACTGTAAGAAAGGTGTCAGACCAGATGAGTGACGTGTACACGCGCGTGATCCACGCACGTAGAGCTGCATCTTGTCACAAACCGAGACCGTGCGCGTGTGTAGCGGAACGGCAGCGTCACACACGCGCCTGCAGTGATGACGTTGTATTATATGACGCTCCCTGTTGATGCCAGACCGGGCACGCACGCATACTCATCGGTCAGTGCTGCACGTGCGCACGCACGCAAAGTTGTATTTCGAGTGTTTTTTTTTTTCGCAATGGAGACAATTTTAAAGGAAAAGCTAATAGAAATCGTCCGCAAATACATAAAGAAACATAAAGAGTACAAAAATAAAAGTTACAAATTATTATAGGAGAGACTTGGGAATACGCTGGAAATACCTAGATGGTAAGCTAAAATTACAGTGCAGCAGTTCTGCGTAACGCAATGCGTGCGCGCGCGACGTGCGCTGCACCGGGCTTGGCCGGTGTGACAGCTAGCACGCGCGTGTGCACGTCACGTCACGCGTCACGTCACGCCACGCATCCGGTGTGCACCGGCCTTAAAAGTCGCGTCGTAGCATTGTCTGTCAATAAGGTCGAAAACTCTGAACGTCTATTCGCATCAACAGCCAAATATTACGGTAGCCGCGTCGAGCGCACACAAAAATATAATTATGGCATGATTCAGTATTCACGCGCGATGGCTTATTAGCGTATTTCATGTATAACTTTGGTGTTTCTTTACCGATTTATATGATTCTTTTTTTATTGAATAGGTAATAATGTTAACTGTTTTTAATAAGAGATGAGTAAGAGTGTTATAAACGTAAGAGTAGACAAATATAATCAGAAAGCTCCAAACTGCTTAGCTATCCGGTGTTACACGTATGATTGTGAGTCAACCATTAAAGATAGACGTATGCTGTAGTTGGATATTTTTTATATAATTTTAAGGAGAACATTTCCGTCACACATGATTTCTGTGTAGCTTTAATGGTTAAAGCTACACAATGCGACGACAGCTTAATAAATGGAGGAACTTCTCCCGTTTTCCCAACATTTCCCTTCACTGCTCTGCTCCTATTGATCGAAGCGTGATGAAAAGTTTACTATAACCTGCCTAGGAGCATGAACAATAATTGTACCAAGTTTCGTTAAAACCGTCGAGTAGTTTTTGTTTCTATAAGGAACATACAGACAAACAAAAATTTTACTGATTGCATTTTTGGCATCAGTATCGATCATTTATCACCCCCTGATAGTTATTTTGGAAATATATTTCATGTACAGAATTGACCTCTCTACAGATTTATTATAAGTATAGATTATTAAAGCATTTTATTTTTGACGTGACAACGTCTTATAATTCGATAGAGCCGGCTGCACGCACGAAAGAACATGACTCATGCGGCGTTACCTCGCTCTGAGGCGTACCATGTAAGGCATGTAAGTGCAAGCGAGAGCGCAGAACGAGCGACAAAGAAGCACAATCGGCCTTTGCGTTCGGCAGCGTTCGACATCCGTCACAGAGTACATTGACATCCGTCACAGAGTACATTGACATCCGTCACAGAGTACATTGACATCCGTCACAGAGTACATTGACATCCTTCACAGAGTACATTGACATCCGTCTCTCTCTTACTTGAGTGAGCGATGCGTCTGCGTGGACAGCTGCTATACTATTAGTACATTTACATGTTTTGATCGAGTATCAAGTGCAGTGAAAAATGAATGTGGTGTCAATTGTTTATAGCAACGATAATTACAGCGATAAAGGTAAAGATTCTTTCAATATTAATTATATATTCAGTGATATATTGTCGAATATTCGTGCTTTCATCATTAAAATGAATAGCATCGGTCCGCTAGTGCAGCGATTGTAGGTTATGCTATTAATAAATGACAAAATTAAAACAATAAGTTAACAGAACTATTTCACGATGAATAAAAAATCGATGGCTTTACTATTCAATCGAAATAATTATCGAGCGTAGCCTATACATACAAATCTATTAAACAAATAAAATTACAATTTTCTTTTGAAAAATGCTACCATTCCATCAGTATTTTCTTAAGACATTGTCACGTTCAACTATCGTCAGTAAACCGACTTTACAGAAAACCAATTTTTTGATTAAGTGTTTGGAGAATAGTGAAATGGTTGACATTGTAACAACTAGAACCACTAGCTAATGTCAGCAAAGTTTCTGTTAAGCTCTGCTCTTAAGCCGGGGTCACGTAGTGGGAGCGGTTTTGTAGTATAATCTGAGCACTCGATAACGTAACGACGCAAATAAATAACTTCGCAATCATATTTAATTAAGATATTCAGTTTCTTAGCTTTTATGGAGACAGACTTCAAGAGAGAATATAATAGTTACTGTTTATTACAGCAAGCCTACATCATCACACTTAACTGAAAACAAACTAGCGGCTCCATACATTTATGTTCACCTATCGACAAAAACTGTATTTCTTTATGCGTATTTACGATTTCGTTTCATAGTATCTACTTAAAAGTAATTGTTCAGTTAAATGAGTACTACACAGGATGTGAAGTAAGTTAATAATGACTCCAGTTTATGTATAACTAGCTTTCGCCCGCGGCTTCGCCCGCGTTAAATTTGGGGTAACACAATTCCCCTTGCGCCTTGTTGATTTGTAATAGCAACGCTAAGTTTTCCCTTCTCTTCCCTCTTTCTCCCTCACATCCCACTTTTTTCAAATTATTAGCCTATGTCCGTCTCCTGGTTCCCAACTATCTCTGTACCAAAATTCATCCAAATCGGTTCAGCCATTAAAGCGTGAAGAGGTAACAAACAAACAAACAAACTCACTTTCGCTTTTATAATATTATAGTAAGGATAAGTAAGGAGTAAGGATAGTAAGGATAAGGATATTATACACTTCTGTCTAAGTTGACACACTAATACTTGCTTTTTATAACATAAATGCGCATTTGTGTTATAGTCCGTTGTAATAAGGGTTGAGCCTATTGCCATCAACTCGGCACTATTCTAGTTTAGTTAGTTTGTTTGTTACGTCTTCACGCCTAAATGGCCTAAAAGATTTTGATGAATTTTGTTACAGAGATAGTTGGGACCCTGAAGACAGACATAGGCTAAAAAAAACCGGCCAAGAGCGTGTCGGGCCACGCTCAGTGTAGGGTTCCGTAGTTTCCCGTCCGTCAAAATAAGTGTTCCCAGTTATGAGGCCAACCGAACAATTCGGTAATACCCGATCCAATGTAATAAATACCTACAGCGCCATCTCTCGGGGAATTGGGTTACTAATTAATACAAAGACGTGCAATTTCGGTGGTAATTTTAGATTGCGAGAACCGATATCAATAATTCTTTTTTTGTTTGAAAAAAGATACGTTCAGGATAATAAAATATGTAAACAAAGTTACAAAAAAGCTTGCACATACGATTATACTACAAACTTAGTCCAGAAATTATTTTGTACAACTTTTTGTCTTTTTTGTACAAAAACTGTTGTGTCAATCAAGTTTAAAATTATTTTCATAGAAAGTCCTTATAAAGTTCTACTTTTCAGATTTTTTTCATATTTTTTAGACTTATGGTTCAAAAGTTAGAGGGGGGGGGGACACATTGTTTTTTCCTTTTGGAGCAATTATTTCCGAAAATATTGACATTATCAAAAAATAATCTTAGTAAACCCCTATTCATTTTTAAATACCTTTCCAACAATATATCACACGTTAGGGTTGAAATTAAAAAAAAAACACTTCCCACTTTACATATAGGGTGGCTACCCTAATAAAACATTTTTTTCAAATTTTTATTTTACCACTTTGTCGGCGTGATTGATATACATATTGGTACCAAATTTCAGCTTTCTAGTGCTAACGGTCACAGAGATTAAGCGAGGACGGACGGACGGACGGACGGACGGACAGACAGACATGGCGAAACTATAAGGGTTCCTAGTTGACTACGGAACCCTAAAAAAGTGAGAATAGAGTAGGGGGAGAAAGAAGGAAGAAAAGGGCAGAGAAGGATATTTTTTTTCGATCATCACAGGTGTTAAAGTTAGCGTTAGCCTAAAGTAACTATGCCACGCGGACAAAGTCGCGGGCGGAAGCTAGTTTGTTATAATTAACTGTAAGTAACCTATCTATATAGTAATTGAATTATCAATGTAGTAATTCGTAAAAATGAAGTATCTTTTTGTACGTGTAACTCCTAACCAAAAAGAAACCTGGCAATAACTAACCTTAGGCCTATATTACTTAAAATAGGCGACCATACGTTTTTATCAAATCGCTAGTGCCTTGAAAATTCGCAAAACGGACACAGCCATCAACGACGTCTGCCCTCACGCGTCTGCCCGTGTTCGGGTCGCGCACTCAGCGATGAGCCACTTTCTTTCTTTCTTTCTATGACTCTGCATTTTAAATCTGTGATATCTTCGAAAATATTTATTTAATTTACATGCTGTAAAAAGCCATATTGATCTTTATTAAATGCACAATGTATTTAAGATACTTAATTGGATAAGGATTAATACTGTATTGCTTAAAATCGCTTCGTAAATAAGCCATTATTTCTCGTACAAAGTAAAGGATAAAAAATAGTTATTGTGGGTTATTCCTAAGAGATAAACATATACTATCACGGACTTTTTTGTAGACCTTTTTAAGTTGTACAATACTGTAGTACATTGTTTTGATCTATCTTGTAGGATTCAGTCAGCGTTTGCAATGTAAGCGCAAAAAATGTGTTTTTTTACGACCTCACATTAGAAACCTCAAAAATTGTAGCCTATGTGTTATTCTGATGTATAAGCTATAGCCTATGTGTTATTCTGATGTATAAGCTATATTGTGGTAAAGTTTCATTCAAATCCATTCAGTAGTTTTTACGTGAAAGAGTAACAAACATCCATACATCCATACATCCATACATACAAACTTTCGCCTTTATAATAGTAGTAGGATAATAAGCACACAGACAGCACGGTTACATACATACAAATTGAAATAAACTAACACCTAAAAACTGCATTTCAGCAACCAAACCCACGTACCTGAAAAATCATACCTGTTGTAACTACTTATGTTTGCACTCTTGCTTTATACGGTGCCCCCCAAAAAATAAAATATCTTAATGCGTTAAGTTAATCCCGCCGACAAACTGTTACGCAGTTTGGCGGGTTTACTAAATGTACAACAACTTTGGTCCAAAAATAAATGATTTATTATTAAAAAAAAAAGATATATCTCTTTTTTGCAGCTTGCTTAGAATGCAACGGTGACAGCTGTACTAATCCTTCACCTACAATCTACATCAACGAGATCGACGACGATGACAATAATGAACAATGATGTAATAATGTGTATAGTTAACGATAAATTATTTTTGTAAATCATTATTTTTTACGACAATTTAATAAATTAACATTGAAGTTACTCGGCAAACATAATTTATAACAAATTTTTTTTTTTTTTTTACTAAAAACACTTTAATATCCCCCTTCCACCTCTCATTTTTCAGTAAATTGTTGTTAAAAATTGTTGTAATCGAGATCGGCCAATTTTTTTTTTTTACTTTTTCTTTCGAGGTGTTAACAATGCAGTCTAACACTTGATATACAGATTCATTGACTGGCCCTGGGTTCCGAGGTTTTACCATTTTTATGCCTTACGGCACTCCATTAATAAGGTATAATGATTGAAACATTTTCTCAGAACATCTTCAATTTCAAAACACATAATTCAATTCAGTCGTGAATACGCATTCCCGATCTGACCTCCTTTCCCCCTATCAACCTTGTACCCGTCACTTATGAGTGACGTCACAAACAATGTTTTATTTTACCATCCATAAGGAATTCTTTGTATCTTTTGCCTTCAGAAGGAAACTATCCAATAACAGTGATATTTACCCAAGGGAACACAGCTCGTAGATGAATAGATACACTTCATTTTATCAAGTGCGTAACGTTTTCAATAATATTTGAAATGTAATGTATCTAATGTATATCAAATTGTTTCTCATTCTGTTTATCGAAATGAACAAAGGATAGAAATAATAAAATATAAATGAATACATTCCAAATGTTTAGGTATTGGGTAAACACGAAATATGTCAGGAATTTCAATATAGCTGCCGTAATTTCGTAATTTGAATTAAGATAAAAGTTATTTGATTAAAATGTCAAACCGCAAAAGAATGCTGATTCATTTGCATTTATGTACCAGTGTTGTAGGTAGACTAATTATAATTATACCCCACTCTAATAATTAATCGTGTATAGCAAATTACAGTAGAATATAAAAACATATTCGGAATAATCGTCATACTTCTTCTTAGCGTGTTGTTGGCATAATTTCGTTAAAAATACATATTTAACCAAAACTTCAGCAATGAGAAGTCAGATCGCTGTATTGCGTCAAGTGCGCTGGTGTCAGGGCATGCATTGCATGATGGAAGATGAAATCAGCATTGAACACTTGAATTAAAATTCTGATTCAACAATTAACTAAAAGTTGGCAAAACTGCTTGGTAGAAATTTGTCTTCTTTTTTTTTTCCTTGTCATTGCTTGCTAGCCTGGTGCCTCTGATTAGGCTTTATATGCAGTTGGAAAACATAAGCCAGGTCTTTTGTTTTGGCTTCCTCACGATGTTTTTTCGAAGCTATTGATAGTTTTACAATATGCTAATATATCCGATAAAAATAGAAATAAAAAGAATCATTAAACAATATTTCTAATGCCTTAAAATTTTCATGCTGGTAGAATCACCAAAACCTATCAAACCTTCACTATAAAACGCCGTAAATCAGGCGAAATTGTGTAGTTGGTAAAATATGGGTGTAATAGTTATATCGGGTGCCATTGTGTGGTGCATTCGCCTCGATGGACTGGCACTCAATGGGCAAGTCTGTGAAAGGAATCTCGGCCATGCTGCATTAGCTAGTGGTTCTAGTTGTTACAATCTGATACAGCTTCACTCTTCTCCAAACACTTAATAAAAAAAATGGTTGTCTGTATCTAGTTAAACGAGATCGTATATTGCTTTTGGAATATGTTGTTGTTGACTTTTATTTTGGAAATTATGTCATACTTATTTCGAGCCAAAAAAACAAAATCAAAATCATTTATTTCAATTAGACCATTACAGGCACTTTTTAATGTCAAAATAAACAAAATGTTAAGTTACAGTCCCGGTCACAAGACATAATAACTTGTGAAAGTACTATAGTTAGTAGCCAATTTAAAAACTGGGTAAGTAGATTTATTTTGCAGTTTTTATTTTTTATTTATAATGTCATATCTACGATTACAAGCTAACCCAATGCGATAAATGCGCCTTATTTAATTATTAGGTTGTAATTAACTGAAGTGCATTTAAAATCATACGTCCCGAGCAAATGAAGCTGCAAGTACGTAGTGTCCGAAAAACAAAGAACGGTGGCATAATAATAAGTACCGAGACAAAACAAGATGCGGATAAACTAAAGAGTGTAGTTCAACTCTTCACAGTCGGACTTACCGCTGACGAACCCAACAGGCGTAAACCCCGGGTCGTGGCTGTAGGTGTGCCGACATCCCTGTATGAAAATGAGGTCTTTAAATGCATTTTTGATCAGAATGTAGCCGATAAGATACCAGCGATAACTTTGGAATCCTTCTTGACCTCTTTAAAATTAAGCCACTACGTTAACTACGTTATTGAAGTTCTGGCCAACATTCGAAAAATACTAATACCTCAAACAAGGATTTTTATAAATTGGACATCTTGCCCTGTAAGAGATTTACATTAGTTACGAGGTGTTATAAATGCCAACAGTATGGCCATGCAGCAAAATCTTGCAGAGAGGTAAATCCTATTTGTAGTCACTGTGGTGAAGCTGGTCATATCATGTCTGAATGCACGAAGAAAGGTGACATACATATGCCCCGAAATGCGCGTCTTGCTCACGCTTTAAAAAACCTAGTGATCACAAAACGGGAGACGTAGATTGCCCTGCTAGAAAAATTGCTGAACATCGATACATAAACTCTGTGAACTATGACTAGGTCCCACCTTGTGCGTCATACCCAACTAGGCCAGACTTCCGTTGATTTTTACGCTGTGGAAGCAAATTCTCGGCAACAACAAAAATGTGTTGACTGCGTTTTGTTTTGCTATATCTATTTACTTGTTTAATTTCTAATACTGCTGACAATCATATTAGTATTGCAATGAAGTGCTACCTTGTTTTTCCTTATATTGTATTTACACTTTTTCTTGGTAATCTTATATATCGCACACCTAGATCTAAAGAGGTATAACTCAAAAAAACAGTTTTTTCAGAAAACGCAAAAAACCGATTGCCGTGTCCCTGTTTACTGTAGACGTGTTCTGAATATAAATACGCTTTCATTACGCAGCTAGAACAAGTATACTATAGAAATCTGGTGTTTATCCTATGTATTGGGGTTAAAAATTGGATTTTCAGAGTTATTTCCCTTTTGCTAACCAATGTATGTAAATTTATTAGGATATTTTGAGTTGAGCCTGTGTTGATGAATCAAGTTCTTAGTTAGCTCTCGTTTGAAGAATAACCAGAAATGTAAAATACAATAGAATTTTGCATTATTTATAATTAATCTGTGTGATAGATAGCTTCTTGACCAGCAGTAAGGGGATCGTTGGATGATGAATTAGCAAAAAAACACTTATAGTACTGAAATCAATCAACATTGTTTGTTAACATTACTTTTTAATCATCTAACATCAGTCTCATAATTCGCTCATAATTGTAAAATATTTGAGTTTGTAAATAATCAACAAAATAAAAGTAATTTATCTCTTGATATAAATGTTCTGGTTGTTTGGGCTCTCAAATAATGAGATTCTATCCTAGGAATAGAATTTAGAAAATCAAAACAGGTTTTCCAATTATTGGGTCAATTATTGGATGAAGGTCTGAAGACTGGAGAACATTGGCCTGAAATTAAGTAAAACAGAATACTTGTTCTGCGATTTCGGCGGTCTCGTCCTGTGCCTATAACCCTTGCCGGAATGCCTGTGCCGATTTGCTCTAACTTCCGGTACCTCGGGTCGCTTGTCCATGGGGATGGCGAAGTAGACCGGGACGTAACGCACCGGATCAACGCAGGATGGATGAATGAGAATGGCGACTGAACTGACACTGGAACAAATGTAACCCACGGATGCCCCTCAAGTTAAAGGGGAAAATAGACAAGTCCGTGATTAGACTTATTGTACTGTGTGGGTCCAAGGTGGTCCAATTCTTCTTTCTTCCACATGTTTCTTAGACTTAGACAGAGATTGGTAAGCTTTACCTGAAAACTGTTTTACGACTTTCGAATTTCACTGTGCTGGTTTACGTACCATCTTTTTGCCTTTTTTTCGATCCCGGAATTTTGAGAATTAGTTGCAGAAGTTACAGCATTTTGAGCATTTTTACTCACTATCATCTTCTGTATCCGACGTACTACTAGATTTAGAAGAACTCGAGCTGCTGCTATTACTGCTGGTGCAAGACGGAGTCGACGATGATGAGGGGGGTATGATTTTGGGTGGAATCTGTCTTTTATGAACCAATCGAAATTTAGTATCCTCATTGGAGTCGTCAATATCACTTTCATCGCTCCGGATTGGTGAAATATAATAATTTGGTCCGCTGGTAATTTGTTCATTAGATATGCTAGGGATAGATGTATCAATCACCGATAAGACGGCACGAGTATCCTTGAATGAGACTTCTTCTCTTGATAACGTTATCTTCAAGTCATCCTCTAGGGTTTCATCTTGTATAGAAACGATGGGAGGAGTAACGTTTTCTTTTTCTCGATTTTCTACCATATTAACTAAAAACCGACCACGTCTCATGGTTTTCATAAAATTTATTGTACTTACTAACATGGTCATTTGTATCAAATTTATTTAAACAGCCATCAATTTAATATTTTTACCCCATTAACGATTACTCTAAAGCAGTTTTTGGGGCATACCATCTAAAGAGAGCTAACTCAAAAATTTAAATTAAAAAGGAAACAAATCCATTAATTTCAAAGATTAATATACCATTATACGCATTTGAAAAGATCCTTATTGCCAATAGGAAAAGAGTTCAAATTAAGCAGGTTTTTAAAGAAATTGAAGAGCTTAAAATATGAGTCAACAAAACAGAGTCAATTACAAATTCGAAAATGTTTCATCAATAGGGCAACAACTCAAAATAAATATAAAAAATATGATCACCTGGCCAGCAAAACGGGTTCAATTCAAAATGTTGTACTAATTCAGTAAGCAGCAACCACCAACAAAGCGCTAACTCAAAATAATATTCTTCAAACTTTCAACAATACAGGTACAACTCAAAATAACTTCAATTTGTTTACAACGGACACATGCTCTTCGCTCGTTATTCTGGTTGCAACTAGAAATGTCCCTGTTTTGGTGGGGGCTAGCAGGGCCCGCTCAATCAAATAAAGAGACACTTCACGCCATCTAGTTTCGAGTAGTAGACATATTTTTAAATCTGTTTTATTGGTCGATAGGCTTTTAGTTCGGGAATTTGATGGCGTGCATAACTCAAATTTGATGATTTTTGAGTTGACTCCCTTTCGATCTAGGTGTGCGATATTATGTTCATTTTTTTTTGTTCGTATCTATTAATAGCGTTTAAGATTTATATCATAATGTAACTAATACTTAGTTAATCTTTTTACTAATGTTATCTAAATATTGTTAAGAAATTTATTGTCCTAACACTAATTATTAGAAAATCCCGCCTGTGATACAGGTTTAATTTAACCTAGTACAGGCATCGAAATTTGATATAATACCAATACTATTTCTAGGATTTAAATTGTATTTAAAGTGCCAATTGTTTGTTATCTTTGAATAAATATTCTATTCTATTTAGAAAGTAGTAACAGTTGTAATACTCACTTACTAACTAATATCTATAATCCTAAAAGGAAAAAAAAAGAAGCTGAACAAAAGTGCATGCTGTCTCCTGTAAGTAGGTAAGGAGTGCACCTACATTATACTATTGTCGTCCATAATTTAAGTTCAATGATCTGTGTACATCTTTTGTTGGATATCCTTAATAAATAAATAAATAAAATAATTAAAGCGAAAGTTCATGAGGACGTTTGTAAAAACATCTGTTGCTCTTTCACACAAGTTTTTGCGTGAATAAAAATTAAGAAATATTGAATGGATTTTAATAAAATTAAACAATAATACTGCTTACATATCAGAGTAACACATAGGCTACAATTTATAAAGATATATTTTATATTCTATCACCACGCAAGTGAAACCGCGGGGCGCAGCTAGTATACCATCATTTTGTATCGAGCTGTATTTCTGCATGTGCAATATAATTTTCATTATAAAAGAAAACGCCTTCATTATTAGTATACCGAAGTACACTACCGCACGCTATAATAGAAGAGCCAGAGACCGTCCTACCTTACTCACTCCTAATGAAAAACACGAAAAACTTGATTTCTCAGAAACTGAAATATTTCAATTCTATTTTTTTTTACTTACGCAAGGAAAAACAACCTGAAACATCAACATTTTATGAGTAACCTACGTTATATTTTGAGTCGAAACAATTTTCATTTTGTCACGACACACCACAAACCTTAAACTCTTTATATCATAATCGTAAACCTAGAAACGACTGAAAGCTAACATTTATGTTTTATATAAACAGTTTAACGTCAACCAAATAGACTTTCTGAAGTTCATTGTTCAAGGTTCTTAAAATATTCAAGATTCCAGCTCTATTTTCTTAACATTTTTGCATTTATTACTTTTGAATGGTACAGCTCAAATGTTAGTGAAAACTTAAGTGATACACTTTTATTGTTTCACGTGCGCCTCAAAGAGATGTCAGCAAAGCAGAGGGGCCTGCCAGGGCCTCCACCTACCGCCACCGGGGCTGCGGATTGTTCCGGAGTTGCGGGTTGTTCTAATGAGATACCGCGGCCCCGGAACGTAAAGGGCATGTCTAACACTCCGAAGTTATTTGATAATTTCACACTCAAAAAAATACGTGTGACACTCGGGGACTGCCGCGGTACTAAAGCTATTGCATAGCATTTTTTATCAACTTATGCAATAAATAAAAAAATAAAAACAATCTAAATAAAATATTTAAAAAGTACTTCCAATAAAAAGAAGTCGCAAAAAGAAACATTTTTTTATCTACTTAGACAATAAATAAAAAAACTAAATATAATATTTAAAAGGTACTTCCAATGAAAAGAAGTCGCAAAAAGAAAAACAAGACCTTGGGTTTGATCCAGCGTAATGTCTTTTGACTATCCGATTCTCTAACAAACACGCTATTAGTACATTAGAATCGGGATTGAAATAACTGACCGTATTGTGTAAACGACGTTAGACAAGCCACACCTCCGTGCCCGTCGGAGTGGGGAGCGTCAGGTTTTTTTTCGTTACGAAATTTCTGGATTCGGTCCCCGCGATAGAAGCTATGCAAAAGCTTAAAAGAAAAAGTGATACACTTTATTTTAAACTAGCAAGCCATCTCTGCGTCGTACGAGTGTAGTGAACTGATTGGGCAACATATTTCTGAACATATCTTAGTGGATTTTGTGAGAATGTTTTGTGTATAACACAATAAAGCATTTACAAACTTTACTTTTTACCCTCTTACCTCTATTGTAAGTAAAAATTAAAAGGCTGGTAATATTAATCATAAACCATTGTTCAGGTAAATCCACTGGCTTCGTGACCACAGCGCGGATAACGCACGCAACTCCTGCGGCGTTGTATGCGCATGCGCCGTCCAGATATTGGGAGGATGATAGCAGGGTACCTCCTACCGTCAGGAAATACTGCAAGGACATAGCTATGCAGCTTGTAGAGAATGAGCCTGGAAGGAGTATGAATGTAAGTATTACTGACTGTGTTTTGTCGGACTTGGGCACCGAGGGTTTTGTACAAACTTACAACGTAAACGGCTATAAACTTTTATATATGACTTGATTTTTTCACAGTTTGAAGGGAGCTTAGACTTGAGTATATGGTTTTAATTCCAACTCGATAACTCACGACTTTACGAGATAAAAGCTCTTGACAGTGTTCCGTTTTTTTTCTTTTGATGTACGGAACCCTAAAAATTACATTTGGTTTTTTTGTGGTTTGTTGCGAAGATAATTTCTCAGATTTGGATGGAATGTAATATTTTTAGATTTAAAAATATTACATTTTTAAGTCAACCTTCAACTTTAACCATTTTTCGTTACGAAAATACGCTGTTGGATTTTGACGCTCCGCTCAGTATTTCTAGCAGTGGCAACAATATATTATGTTGTATTTCTGCTGGTGATACTATTTAAAAATTGTCAAAATCAGATATACCTTTGTCTCTGTAGCAACACAGACCTGATTAAAGGACGTAGTAATCTTTTGATTGGCATCTAACATAAAATCTTATTTGAAACTAAAATTTTATGAACTACCAAAATCTCGAAAGAAGCAAACATTTTAGGCAAGTTTGCATCAAAATAAGTAAATTTACGTATCTTTTTACATAATCTACCCGTACAATTTTCATACAAAATGCACACTAATTCAGTAAAGTTCATGTCCTCGAAAATGTTTACGAAACAAAACACAGAGCAATGTTTTGTTAAATTAAAGCTAAGAAGAAAGGGCATAATTTTTACTTGAAATTTTAATAAGTACAAAAGTAAGATTATCTTACTTTTATTAATAGCTCTCTGGGGATGAGTTAGACTGAATCCTGAAATTTCACAAAAGCCTTTTTTTTTGCAAATTAGTAAGTGATGTTAATTAGATACGAGTACTTAAGTTGGCGTTGTTAAGATAACTATTGAGTTTGACGTAGCTGGGCTGGGCATTTTAATTGCTTTAGCTGTAGTTTATGTTGACGTTAATGATCTGTTGCATTTCATTTTCTGATACAGCATTTTAGACTATAAAGATTACCGGACTGAAAAGGAAAGAAAAGAATGCTTATAAACATTGTAAGCTATGGGGATAACGCTGAAAATGCTTTAAAAAGAGATGACGGTACAAAGAGTCGGACGGTAGGAAATTCTGACGAAATACGAGTACCTAATAGGTATATTATATAAAATGGTTTAGAAATTGTATCTACCTACTACGAATACAATGTAGGTACAGTGAGATACCTATTCCTTTATAAAATACGTATAGAACTCCAGTACAGCTAAATGTCTATCCAGAAAACATCGTATATTCTGATTTTAATAGCATCGAAAGTCATATTCAATGCCAAATAACAAAATGTGCATTATTATTCTATGAATTGTTATACAGTAACGATTATTAGACAGTAAAGGTAAAAAAAATCTTCGTCTGTATGGAAATATTAATATTAACCTTGCTGAAATGTAAATTAGTAGGTGAAAGCTAAAGGACCTAAGTCCATTTTTTGTCATTTTTGGGTTTTAAATGATTTTTATTCAGAATACCCAAATTGATCAAATGGTAAAAGACATTAAGTCCGCCGCTAATTTCGCAGATGTAGAATTATAAATAACATTAAGTCCCTAGACGTGAAAAAGTGAAAGATCGTATGGTTACTTAATATTGTTCACTATTTAAACAATTAATAGGTATAGGTAAATGTGAAATGATTGTATGTGGGAGTTAATGTTATTTACCACTACGCTCGGGTTAGATTTGTTCCTTCTATTGCTTTACGTTCCGGGGCCGCGGTATTTCTTACGAACAACCCAGCAGGCGGAGGCCCTGGCAGGCGCCTCTAATTTGCTGACATCTCATTGAAGTGCGCGTGCACTAACGCGCCGTCGACACAGCCTGTCGTCAATAGACGGACGGACGGTGAGCTACCCATTGTTCACTGTCCACAGGCCCGCATCTACGGCGGCCGGGAGTCGTCTCGTGGCGCCCGACGCCCGGGGGGCTCTCGCGTTGGTTTGAGGTTCTCTCCTTCAAACGCACGGCCATCTCGTTCGCTATCATAACTGCTTCGCAGAAGGAGGTGACCGCTTCCCATTCCCTGTCGCTTCGGACCATGGACTGAACCAGGGCCGGCCATCGTCTCTACGAAGGCACGGCGGTGCCCCGCCCAAGCTGGGCACACCGCCACTGTGTGCTTCACCGTGTTCTCCGGGCGATCATCACAATGGTGACACCGGAGAGTTTCCTCCCGCCCGATTATGTGCAGGAACCTCCCGAAACTACCATGTCCGATGAGGACCTGCGTCAGGCGGTAGGTGAGGACGCCATGGCGCCTCTCCAGCCACTCCTCAACAAGGGGACGAGGGGACTTACCGCCACTATTGTGGCATGCCCTGCACGGGGTTGCGACAGTCGCTCTCTCCTTGCCACCATGAGACCGCACTGGAGGTCTGTCCACTAAGCGGCAGTTCGCCGTGGTAGCGGAGTTTCCCCCCGATGTAGTGCCTGTGCGCACCACTCATACAGGTGCGCAAGGACTATCGCCTCCAGATCCCAAGGTGGCAATCCGGCAAGGAGGCTCGCCGCTTCGCCGGAGATCGTGCTGTAGCCCCGGATAAGCCTAATGGCTACGACCGTGGGTGGCGCGCCGCCCTAAAGAACGCGCCCATATCGGGGCTAAAGGGACATGGACCCGCATGACTCCGGCATAGCTCAGGTTGGGCAGGAGCCGCTTGTAAATAGCCCCGGTCCGCTCCAATTTGGGAGCCACACGTCGGAAATACTCCACGAAATTCCACCAGCTGTCGAGGACACCGATGCGAACCCCTCCTACCTTCAGCTGGGATCACGACGGTGCTTATTCCCGCGGCCATGAAACACCATGGCCTCGGATTTGTGCAATGCCACCTCGAGACCCAAATTCTTTCCGCGACTATCGCAACCACACGGGGTTGCGATAGTCGCGTCATTGGTATTCGGTGATACCGGAGTGCCTCCTTGATGCACCTCCACGGCATGGTGTTGAACGCGTTGGCCATGTGGAGAGACACCGCAACGACAACCCCACCCCTGGACACTGCAGCCCCCGTCGTGAGGGCTCTCACGCGCATGATGGTGTCCACAGTCGAGCGCCCCCCGCGGAAACCATACTGGTGTTCCGCAAGATTCGGATCCGTCCCCACAAGGTGCCCGACGAGGCAGTTTGCAATAACTCTTTCAAAGAGCTTGCCCACCTTGTCGAGCAGCACGGTGGGCCGGAATGCGGACGCAGATTCCGCAGGGCGCCCCGGCTTCTGTATGAAGACCAGCTTCCCCGTCTTCCAACCGTAGGAGCCCAAGTGGTCGGGGCCCAAGAGCCAAAAGCCTATTCGATTAAGCCACACACCTATAAGCACAAGAAAGGGGGGGGGGAGTGTCAGACTTCTACTGACTAAAACCCACCCATGTTCCTTCTATTGCCCTTTACGTTCCGGGGCCGCGGTATCTTCTTCGAAAAACCCGCAAGCCCGACAAGCACCAAAAAAAAGTTGCACGATTTCCCGAGAGCTCTGCAAAGGATTCCACCCATTTTTCATATTTTTTATAATACATTAGCTCAGGAGAGCACTGTATGTAACTTACTTTTTAAAACATTTTCCATGATGTTGTATCGTACCTAACTTATAAAATAATTTAATTTACTATACAGGAAAGGCGTAAGTACCGTCATACTATAAGATATCATAATAAATCTTAAAAGTTAAAGAACCGTAAGTCCGATAATACAGCCTTAAGGAACTATATTTATTAAAAAAAATATCTAAATATAATAGCTTAAGTATCCATCATAATCATACTTTTTATTTGACAATGATACGATAATTATTTTTCTTACTGTGTCGATTTTAATATCTATTTTCAGATCTTTAATGAGCTCTACTGAATACTTTATAAAATGTGACTTAAGGCCCTTCACTTCCTCGTAGAGGCGATCGGCGGCGGCGATCTCTCGCGTCCGGCCCTGGTTCAGGCCATGGTCCGGAGCGAGAGGGAATGGGAAGCGGTCACCACCTTCTGCGAAGCAGTAATGTTAGCGAAGGAGGTGGCCGGGCGTTTGAGGGAGAGAACATCTGCCCAACCCAGCCGCCGCGGGAGACGCCCATGGCGCCGGGCGCCGCGAGACGACTTCCGGCCACCGTAGATGCGGGCCTGTGGGCGGTGAGCAATGGGTAGTTCACCGTCCGTCCGTCGATTGACGACAGGCCGTGTCGACGGCGCGTTCGTGTTTCACGCGCGCCTCAAAGAGAGTCAGCAAAGCAGAGGGGCTTGCCAGAGCCTCTGCCTGCCGGGGTTGCGGGTTGTTCGAAAGAGATACCGCGGCCTCGGAACGTAAAGGGCAAAAGAAGAAACATGGGTGGGTTTTAGTCAGTACAAGTCTGACATGCCCCCCCGCTCCACCCAGAGCGGGGGAAGTCATTGGATGATTTCCCACCCGAAAAAAAAAAAAAAAAAAAAAAAAGGCCCTTCACTTTTCACCTACATAACAAGAGAGTTTCTTGCGAAGTTTAATCAAATAGTGCTAAGAACATGCAAATAGTGCTAGTAATGCTTAGAACAGCTTTACCGACTTATAGAATATTACCGCTTTTGCGTTCTTCAGAATAACATACTGGGAAATAAACTACAGATTTTAGTAGAGTCCCTTTTGCTTTGTTTTGTGTTTGTTTTAGATGAAACATCCGACGATAGTAGTACTTTTCTACTTTGTAGAAAATATACCTAATTATAATAATAGTGTATTTTTATAGTACTAATGTTATGTAGAGTTCTCTAATTAATTAAATCAGGCTCTAAACTCTACTATTTTATACAAAGAGAATATTAAAATTCAAACAATTAACCGTATAGTTCGGTACGGACCCCTTCGGGGGCTCGACATTCAAACCTCCGCTGGTTCGGTACTGGCCCCGAAAGGGGTCGGACATTTAAGTCATATGACCTTCTCATTATTTTTGTAAATATTTTATTTTCTGGTTAATAAATAATATGGGTGTGCATTCATTAAGATAGTAGAATAAAAAACTCATATGTAAACGTCATTAGAAGTTCTTTAATTATTGAGGAAGTTTCTTAATTAAGTCTTATAAAATCCAAATGCTTAAATTACGATCATCGCCATTTTGATGGCAGTGTAGGTCGACGCTAAAAATCATAAAAAAATAGGTTTTCGGACATTTAAACTCCACATTATTGGGCATGATTAACGTGTTTTTTTATTACGTGAAGAAATCATTCGTAATTGAACTTATATTAGTAGTGGTAATGATACATTTTGAAATTTAAAGTCGAAGTTCCGCGCCAATCGTGCTTGTTTACATTTTTAATTCCACATTATATCATATATTCACGAATAGTTTCTATAACAACTGACACAAATATCATTTCAAATATTATAAATAACATGACAATGCCCAGATCTTATCGTAATTTGCAATAATAGGACCAATAACACGGAATATTCATAACCAATACTAAATTCACTTTCGAAATTGACGTCCATTTCTTTTTTTTTAATTTTGTGATGTGTAAATACGATTAATTCAATCGATTATTTTCTTGTAAATCAATCAACTCGAATAATTAAATTAAGGAATATCAGAAATGAATAGATAAAAATAAAAAATAATTTTGTAATACGTGTAAAATACTATAAATATTGATTATAATATTTTTTACGCCACTAAAACCGATTCAACAACAAACAGTACAAACTGATCTATGGCTAAATTCGCGCCAATTTTATTTTCAGATAAAAATTCAAAAAAGGAATGCGCTCGCTGTTCAAATTTATATTAAAATGTTTATTTGCTATTTTATTAATAATTTGGTTTTGTACCTACTATTTGAATGTGAATTGCAAACAGAAATAAATAAGGTTGAATATAGAACGCGCCAATTATGATCTTGGTAAGCGCATTAAGAAATCAGCTAAGATAAATTACATTTGTTCGACAAAATTGTTTGGTTGGATTGGTTATTTGAAAAGCGTATTCATTCTTTCCTAAAACATGGCTCGTAGGCCAAAGTGTTGGCTTGGAGTGGAAGCCTTGGTTGGGATAAAAATAGCCTATAGAGGAAGAGCACAATTGAGATGGAAACACGACACCAAGAAAACTCCTGGTTCAAAATGAGTCCATTTTGAACCTGGATTTTTCTTGATGTCGTGTACCGGGGTTTTTTTTTGGGTGGGAAATCGTCAAATAACTTCCCCCGCTCTGGGCAAAACGGGGGGAAGTGTCAGACTAGTACTGACTAAAACCCACCCATGCTCCTTCTATTGCATAACCCTGACACTCCCCCCCGCTTCGTCTAGAGCGGGGGAAGTGAGGCGCTCCTCAAACCAAGCCAGCCACCGCGGGAGACACTACAGGCATCGGGCGTCGGGCGTCGGGTGTCTATATCAATATTTTAGGGCCCCGATGTGTGCGGAGTCCCTGTCCGTCTAAAACAAGGCTCTACTGCGGAGGCATGGCTTTCTAGGTGCGGTACGGTATGGTTGTGCCGGCTGGGGTGCCTGACTAGTTACCTACAGAATTAGCATGACCTCCTATAAAAATGGGCGCCATTTTCATTCATCGTCATTCAAGAAAACAGCCAATATCTTTTACCGCGAAACCGTTTGACAGCAAAATGTACCTCAAATCTTGGCGCATAAGAAAATAATTATAGCATAACAAAAAAACACGTGAAAAAATGTTGTTGTCTTTCTTTTCTTATCGATATCATAGATATTTGAACAACTATAATATCAATAGTAGAATAATAATATGCAATCTCCATAGGTAAATTCCTCAATGGTACCAAAACTTTTTTTAAAGTTTACTCCATTTCGATTATCGATTAGGCTGAATGCAACTTTTTAATCGTAATGATGAAACTTAGATTTACGGTCAACACTAAGAAATGTCATGTTGCAACACAGTTTTTAGTATTTTTTGTCGAGATTTGTATCGTGTTTTATTTTGAATTTATATGTAAAATGGCAAAAATAAGAATGCAGATGGAATGTCACTGTTTTTATTTTGGATTTCCGATTTTATTATCAAAGGGTTGTCTTGTGTATGTGCATTATTTCCAGTGTTTTTAAAGTACCTAATTTTTGGAAGGGTGTAATAATATGTATTTTACACACATATTACAATAGATTGACGCCGTTTTATCGACCTTACGAGGTTTTTGGAAATATAAACCTCAAACTTATCATATGATACAGCACCGGTGACTTATTTTTAATAACAAAATTGAATGCTGTAAATTGATGAAAATTCTTGAATTTCATGACAATTCGCGTCACCCCACCGATTCAGCTGATGTGTCATGTGTCAAAATCCTGTCGTGCAGAGTGGTTAATATGTGTGTTATGTTATTTCGGTGTTTAACACGCAATTTGAGATATTGGTGGACAAAAAGACACGTTCTTCACAAAGGAAATGTTTTTTCACATTTGTATTTTGTTTCTAAAAGGTTATAATGGGTGGTGGTAGAAGACATTTCCTGTCAATTGGAACCCCAGATCCAGAGCATCCAGACAAAGAAGGAAGAAGATTTGATGGTAGAAACTTAGCAAAATATTGGGCAAGAGAAAAGAAAAGGCGGCAATTGCGAGCTAAATACATACACACAAAAGAACAACTTGAGAAGATAGATCCAAAAGAAGTGGATTATTTGTTAGGTAAGTAAAACGCATTATGTTTCTATACATTTTTGTGCTCGCCGTTCTATCCACAAATGAATAGTTTTTCATCATTAATAAAAAATTATAGTGTAATACTTTATTGACCGCCTTGTTCTACCCAGTGCTGCAAATAGGCCAATTGTATTTTACGCTATGTTTTTCTGGTTTGTAAAAATTTCAGCCAGAGACCTCAGATGAAATGCATAAGAAATGACACCTGTTAGAAATTTGATACATAATTTTTGTGAACTTATTACTAATTATTTGGGGTCGGTGCAGCATTCTTTCTATACTTTTAGTCAGCTCCTGTCCAGAAATGTAAACAAAATGAAATGTAATTAAATTGACTGCTACTGGAATGTTAGTTAAACTTTACTCATACAGATTTTTACTCATACAGATCGGATGTGAAAAATGATGACTTTAGAAAATTTATAGTATTGATTTTCTGAAGCCATAGTTTTGAAAGTAAAAAATATTTTTTACTTTCAAAACTATAAAGCAAAAAACGGCCAAGAGCGTGTCGGGCCACGCTTAGTGTAGGGTTCCGTAGTTTCCTGTCCGTCACAATAAGTGTTCCCACTTATGAGTTTATTATTTGTTTGATGTTGAACACTAGAGAATTGTATTTTATTATTATCCAAGTATGGGAATAGTGCGTTAACGTAAACGTGGTGCGAATGACTTAAATTATTATATAAACTATCATAGACCCGTAATATTCCATTGATGTAATAAATGCAAATCCAATGCCCCACAAACCCGACTTCTCCGCCGTATTATTATATAATTTGTAAATGAGACTTGTTTTGAGGCACAGGCTCTATTAGTTCCGGGTAAAGAAAAAGAGACACTTCTCTAGGCCGAAACGATGTGTGTTGGGAGGGCTAACAAAAAGGCGCGCACAGAGCGTCGTCCTCAACATGATTATCACTGTTCAAAATATACGATTATACGAGAACATTTTAATACCGGACAAATCAAAATCAAACCTCGACGACTAATTAGATAATGCACTCATAAATAAAATTACAGATATTTATATATATATAACCACGGTAGGTCATAAAAGCACGGAAAATCTTAACATCGACTTTAAAAAAAATATGTCATTACACAACGCCATCTATCGAACCATTTATGAACTGGTTTTTACCTTAACATTTTGATGGTGTTAAAAAAACGAATTTTAATTTTGTTCTAAATTGCCTTAGCATGTTCTTAATAGAAGTTTTATGTAGTTATAAGAAACCACTAACGCCAAGGAGAGACCAACCGAATCATTCGGTAATACCTGATCCAATGTAATAAGTACCTACAGCGCCATCTCTAGAGAGAGAGAGAATTGGGTTACTAATTAATACAAAGACGTGCTTGAGAAGTTTTCGGTGGTAACTTAGTATTGCGAGAACCGATTTCAATAATTCTGTTTTTGTTTGAAAAAAGATACGTTCAGGATAATAAAATATGTAAACGAAGTTAAAAAAAATGCTTGCATAAACGATTATACTACAAACTTAGTCCAGAAATTATTTTGTACAACTTTTTGTCTTTTTTGTACAAAAACTGTTGTGTCAATCAAGTTCAAAATAATTTTCCTAGAAAGTCCTTATAAAGTTCTACTTTCAGATTTTTTCATATTTTCTAAACTTATGGTTCAAAAGTTAGAGGGGGGGGGACATATTGTTTTTTACTTTTGGAGCGATTATTTCCGAAATTATTGACATTATCAAAAAATGATTTTAGTAAACCCCTATTCATTTTTAAATACCATTCCAACAATATATCACACGTTAGGGTTGAAATTAAAAAAAAAAACACTTCCCACTTTACATATAGGGTGGCTACCCTAATAAAACATTTTTTTCCAATTTTTATTTTACCACTTTGTCGGTGTGATTGATATACATATTGGTACCAAATTTCAGCTTTCTAGTGCAAACGGTCACAGAGATTAAGCGAGGACGGACGGACGGACGGACAGACAGACATGGCGAAACTATAAGGGTTCTTAGTTGACTACGGAACCCTAAAAATCATAATTTGTATCCAGCCATGAAATCACGACGATCAAAGTACACTTAACTGGAAGCATTCACATTTAAATTGTGGTAAAATTCAAGTCAAAATATTCACACAGATTGACGGTGAATCCCAGAAGCGCGTCTGTATTCACAACCATTTGACCTGAAGATTCGATTTTAAGTACTGTGCAGACGTGTCTGCGTTCACTATGCATTTCAATAAGTGTGAAAATAGAATTCCCAATAAATTCTGAAAGCTTGACTAGACTGTCATTTTTAACTACCACGGTCATTATTAATTTATTTAGATTTAAATTGAATTTTGCTTTTTATTTACTCTGGACGCTCTTACTGTGCACGTCTTTCTACATCGTTCTCACATATTTGTATAATCTCAACACGAATGATGTAAATACTATTTTGTAAAAATATTAGAATTCAAAAGAGTGTCCATGGAGTTTCTTGCCCATTCTTCTCCATAGAGATCAACGTTTTGGAATGGGCAACTGCAGTACTTCTTTCACAAGTTATTATGCCTTGTAACCGGGACTGTAGATTCTTTTAGTTTCTTGACATTCAAAAGTGCCTCTAATGGTCTAATTGAAATAAATGATTTGATTTGATTTGTTTTCGAAGACCCAATAGCTTTTGTAAATAAACTTAAGCTTTATACAGACGATTAAGCTTAACTTTGTAGACAAAACATCTGCTCCCAATACTTCGTCATTTGTTACCGACAATTCTGAGCTAGAAGAAAGAGGGCAAGGCTAATACGATCAAAAGATGGCTTCTGATCTTCATAATTCATTCCAAGGCCACAATATTGGAGAAAATATGGCCGGGAGTGTAATGGCTGGGGTAGTTGATAACCAAGAAAAAGTCAATCATGTTGCGAAGGCCTGTTTATAAGATGTGAATGTGGATATGAATCATGTTATTCGATACACTATACATTCAAGGCAAAATGTGAGACTACGAAAAGAGCAAAAAGTACCCAACGCTCTTTCGATATTGAAAATATGTGTTCGTATATTATCGTCGTGCCGAAACAGCGTTAATCGAAACCCATATTTAAAAATAGCTATAAACAATATAGGTGGGAAGCTAGTGAAATTTTGTTAGTTCAGGTGGGATAATTAAGTTTTTACTGGTATATTTCTGTAAAAGTACAGTCTCATTTTAACATGAAGGTATCCAAATATCAAAGGTTGCGATTATAATAGATACCAAAACTTCAGCATTATAAGGGCACGGAAAATATTACTCGTACATTAAAGTTTTACTTCCGGGAAAACTATCTAAAAACTCGTTATTATGTCTTTAAATTATGGCTGAAAGCAATAATTTAAAGACGTGAGTTTAGGAGCCATTACTTTCATGAAACTGCGTTTTTATACAAATTTTCTAAAACGCCTCACCTACCGCCGGATTATTTAAGAAACTGGTCCCTTTTGTGTGCTTAGTCGGGTTTGTTTAAGGGTTAAAGCTTACTCAGCAATTTGAGTGTCCACAGAGCCTGTTTTGGGTGACCCAAGCTTTAAACCCGTTTTCAATGGAAGATTAAAAAGATATAAATAAACAGGTTAGTTGTCATACTTGTTTTGATATTTGCTTCGAAGTAATAGCTGCGACATTTCATAAGTCTGACAAAGTATTTTGAATTGGGCTCCTAGCACAAAATACAAAGTAATATGATATCATTACATTTCGTACAGACGTGTTCATTAGCAATATTTAATAATATTGACCTTCTTAATTTTAATGTCGTAATGTATAAAGTATTCTTGCTTAGTGTGTAGTTTTAGTGGACAATGCACACAAAACAGTGAACATTTAACACTAAAACAAAATGGAAAACAGCCCCTGTAATCCAAGGGGGCCAGCGCAACGCTCCGCCTCGCCGTCACAAAATCCAGCAGATGTTATTGTTTCAACGCCTGAAATCCAACGATGGATGGCCACCATCCAGCAGTACCTGAATGAATTTTGCTCTATTGCCGCGGATGGGAAACTCAATACGGAGCAGAAATTGAAAATCACAAACCTCTGCCGTAAAGTCGAATCTGGTACGTCACAAATGGCTGTTCTATACCAGTCGCTGAAGCAAAGGGCCATTCACGCGGATGTCATGATCGATACCCTGAAACAACAACGCGATCTAACAGAGCATTTTTCGGACCTCAAGCAAACGTTTCTAGACTCTTGTCCTGCGAAGAATACTTCTTTTGCCGATGTTGTGAAAAAGGGATCTAACCATTTCATTCGACTGAATAATTTAAGCTCTGTCGCCATTTATCCCGATGATAAGTTGAAAACAAGTGACGAAACAAAAGAACTGGTGAAAAAAATCATACGTCCCGAGCAAATGAAGCTGCAAGTACGTAGTGTCCGGAAAACAAAGAACGGTGGCGTAATAATTAGTACCGAGACGCAACAAGATGCGGATAAACTAAAGAGTGCAGTTCAACTCTCCACAGCTGGACTTACCGCTGACGAACCCAGCAAGCGTAAACCCCGGATCGTGGTTGTAGGTGTGCCGACATCCCTGTCTGAAAATGAGGTGTTTAAATGCATTTTTGAACAGAATGTAGCCGATAAGATACCAGCGATGTCTTTAGAATCCTTTCTGACCTCTTTAAAATTAAGCCACAAATCTGGGAAACGAGAAGCTGCGACCTGTAACTACATTATTGAAGTTCCGGCCAATATACGAAAAATATTAATACCTCAAACAAGGATTTTTATAAATTGGACATCTTGCCCTGTTAGAGACTTTACATTAGTCACGAGGTGTTATAAATGCCAACAGTATGGCCATGCAGCAAAGTCTTGCAGAGAGGTAAATCCTACTTTAATCACTGTAGTAAAGCTGGTCATATCATGTCTGAATGCACGAAGAAAGGTGACACCCCGAGATGCGCGTCTTGCTCACGCTTTAAAAAACCCAGTGATCACAAAACGGGAGACGTAGATTGCCCTGCTAGAAAAATAGCTGAACACCGATACATCAACTCCGTGAACTATGACTAGGTGCCCACCTAGTGCGTCATACTCAACTAGGCCAGACTTCCGTTGATTTTTACCCTATCTAAGCAAATTCTCGGCCGTAACAAGAATGTTTCGACGGCGTTTTGTTTTGTTTTGAAATATTTATTTACTTGTATAATTTCTAATACTGCTGACAATCACATTACTATTTGCAATGAAGTGCTACCTTGTTTTTCCTTATATTGTATTTACACTTTTTCTTGGCAATCTTATAAATGTTATTTTTTTTGTTCGTATCTTATAATAGGTTTAAAAATATATATCATAATGTAACTCATACTAAGTTAACCTTTTTCACTAATGTTATCTAAATATTGTTAAGAAATTTACTGTCCTAACACTAATTATTAGAAAATACCGCCTGTGATACAGGTTTAACTTAACCTAGTACAGGCATCGAAATTTTGTTATACCAACATTATTTCTAGGATTTAAATTGTATTTATAGTGCCAATTGTTTGAACTTTGAATAAATATATTTCTATTTCTATTACTCTGTAAGAGTGGGCGGCATCAATTTGGCCCTTTTTTTCGGGTGGGAAATCATCATACGACTTCCCCCGCTCTGAGCGGAGCGGAGGGGCATGTCAGACTTTTACTGACTAAAACCCACCCATGTTCTTTCTGTTGCCCTTTATGTCCGGGGCCTCGGTATCTCTTTCGAACAACCCGCAACCCCGGCAGGCGGAGGCTCTGGCTAGCCCATCTGCTTTGCTGACTCTCTTTGAGGCGTGCGTGAAACACGAAAGCGCCGTCGACATGGCCTGTCGTCAATAGACGGACGGACGGCGAGCTACCCATTGCTCACCGTCCACAGGCCAGTATCTACGGCCGGGAGTCGTCTCGCGGCTCCCGGCGCCCATGGCGTCTCCCGCGGCGGCTGGGTTGGATTGAGGTTCTCGCAATTGGGCCTTTGAAAGGAAATTTTAATATAACTCGGGTAGTCAATTGATGCAGCCTATCGTACTTGCGGTGAAATTCATAACTCACGTAATCACGACCAAAGGATTTATAAAATTACAAAACCAACAGAATTTTACTGTCCGAAAGATCGATTGGTGCTTGAAATTTTAATTAAAATTGGACGTGACGAGCATAAATAATAACAAAATATATTCTGACTACTAAAATTTTTGATAATCCGCAAGCTTCAATATTTTTAAACGTATTATCGGAAGGCTTTATTTCTTTTGCTTGTTTCAGTTAAAACTACTGTCGTTTAAATAAGTCATATGTAATATACTGCACAAAAGTTTTTAATAAAAATTTACAAAGCAATCTCGACTTCTGAACACCACTTAACTTTACCCGGATACGCAAAGATCAGGAAACTATAAAAGTAATGAATTTCCTGTGCAAAATTAATATAGAAGAGACAACAGGGGTGTGGAAGTCAGCATTTGGTTTAAGAAAAGTTGGACCAAAAATGTTTCCGGTCCCTTGTAGAGTTTATGAAATATTTACGTTCGCCCAGATTACGTTTACCGAGTTTACATTATGATCAGTGCGGCCCCGTTGTGTAATCCCATTTGAATCCTTTTTAATCTCACTCGCCCGACATAAAGTAACATTTGCATTTCAAATATGGATTATGCGGTTACCAGCATTCTTAATTCAAAAATTGTATTGTTAACCACGCTCCTTAGTATTTTAATTCATCTGTCACCTAAGTAAGTGCTGTTGCAATACACAGGATTTTTGTCTTCTTTATATTATTTTGTATTTTGAGTTCCTTGTATAATAAGCATTGTGTTTAACAAAAATTGTAATGTTAACCACGCTTCTTAATATTTTAATTCATCTGTCACCTAAGTAAGTACTGTGGATTGCAGGATTCTTGTCTTCTTTATATTTTGAGTTCCTTGTATAATAAGAATTGCGTTTAACTGGTTTTTAGACTGATGTCGTCTCCGTTTTTTATGACTTATGTTTTTTTTTTTTGCTAAGTTGTGTGGTAATTGGTGGGATTAAGGGAGTGAGGAAAATGTCGTGAGGAATGTTTTGAGTATGAATATTACTAAAGACATTATGTATGGACAGTAAGAAGGATGAAATGTCTAGAAAAGAGGCGACTTATAAGATCAAAAGTAGTAAAATGGTAGTGCAATTAATCTATAAAAAAGGCTAACAAATATTTTTCATTATCATTAGATAATGAAAAATATTTGAAGGCCTTATACGAACATGACAAAAACATCAATTCATCAGTTCCAGTGATGCGTTCATTTCGAATAAGATTTATACATTTAAACAGCGTTAATGCGCTTAATGATGTTACTGCACAGAAATGTGTTGTGAATAAAAATTAACGACGGGATTTTAAAATAAGTTTCTTTTTTCAAGGCCTCTTTGAGCACTCGCATATGGACTTCAACGTGGATCGAGATGCGGTTGTGGATGCGGAAGAGGGAGCCAGCGCGAGTGCTGATGTCAAAACGAAGGATCCGTCCTTAGGTGATATGACTCGTGCCGCTTTGTCAATATTAACCAAAAACGACAAAGGATTTTTTCTACTTATTGAAGGCAAGGACTTATTTCAACTTTTTAACAGTTTTTTTTTAAATATTAATTTACTCAGTATCATTTTTCATTGTTAGTGCTTTGGATTATATTTGTAGGTAGTATGAGATTGTATTGTAACTGACCTCCTTTTTCCTGCGCAGGTGGAAGAATAGATCACGGTCATCACTTCAACAGTCCATATAAAGCTCTTGACGAGACTTTGGAGTTAGAAACCGCACTGTTGGTAGCATTAGAGAAGGTCAATCCCGCTGAAACTTTGATCGTAGTCACCGCCGATCACGGTCATGTAATGACTTTCGGCGGGTTTAGGGTACCGAGAGGACACCCTATTTTCGGTAATAAAATAAACACAAATTAAATTATTTAAAACAATTTTAGTCTATACAATTTCCTATTTAATATTCAAGTTTAAATGTGGATAATGGATGCCAAATATGTATAGAAGCAAATAACATTTGGCACAGACTACAAAAGTTACTAATTGAAGTCGTGTGCCAAACGTTTTTCGTTTACATGATGTCGTCTAAACCGCATTAATAGCTATTGGCTCCGCCGTTGAAATTGCAGCTTAGTTCTGGAAATTAATTAAAGATTGTTTAAACTTCGAGATTTTTGCGGCTTTAAAAGTACATACAGAGATTTGAGAGTTCTTCAGAAGTTTGAAGTGTGTTTTGTGTTTAGGTGCTGATACTGTGGTGTCGGATATTGATGACTTGCGGTATTCTACTTTGCTTTATGGCACTGGTCCTGGCCATTCTGAACCCAGGTTTGTGCCGGTAAATACGACATCTACTGCTATTGCTGCGACTGATACTGTCCATGCAGCTGCAGTGCCTAAGCAATGGGCTACACATGGAGGTGAAGATGTGCCTATTTGGGCTTTAGGTAAAATTTTGGCCATGCAAAATTACTTTAATAATTATACAAAATAAATAATTATACCACTTTAACTATACCATCTGTTTGCTTAACAGGTCCAATGGCGACGACATTATTTGCGGGGGTAGTGGAGCAAAGCTACATTGCTCATGCCATTGCGTATGCTGCCTGCATCGCCCATCACTCCAGGAGGTGTCAAAAAAAAAACAACTTCACACAACCACCGGTGAGCAACTAAAAGACAAAAAAGTTTCCTTGTTCATGAATATTTCTTCTTTAGGTCCGTATTTTACCATAAACAACTTTCAGACAAAAGAAAAATTAGGGAAATATTCAAGTTTTTATCGCATTGTTTAGAAGTTTCGTGCCTTCACGTCACTATTGTTTCGTAAATTTCCACAGTTCTTTAATAAAAAAAAATCTTGGGACGCCTAATTCTGTAATAACTTTATTGGCGACAAATAAATTCATCATCATTTTCCTGCCCTTGTCCCATTCTATTTGGGGTCGGCGCAACACGTTTTCTTCTTCCATTCTCCCCTATCAGACGTCATGGCATCATTTACTCCTTTCTCCTTCATATCATTCCTTACACAATCCATCCATATTTTCTTTGGCCTTCCTCTCGCTCTCCGTCCATCAACATTCAGATCCATTACTCTTTTAGTCACATGTCCTCATCCCTCCTCATTACATGTCCATACCAAGACAAACGACTCCCTTTCATCTTTTCTGTGACAGGCGCAACTTTCAAACTTCCTCGAATATATTCATTCCTTACTTTATCCATTCTTGTCACTCCACACATCCACCTTAACATTCTCATCTCCGCTACATGCAATCGTTTGGCGACGAATAAATTACGTAAATAAAATACAATAGGGTGAATTTGACTGGTGTGTTATTATTTATAGCTGGAAAAGCCTTCGAACTGCGTGCCTCCAGAGGTTAGCAGCGTTTCAGCAGCGGATGAGACCAGAAGCCATGGGTCCAGTGGTCGCCGCATCGTAGTCGCGTCAAGTGTCATGGCAGACGAGCGCTCGCCTCACTCATCGGCTCCGCTACCCGCCACCCTTATCATCTCGCGCAACTTTATCTCAAGGCTATTCAAATACATCAGCCACCTAACTTTTGCTTGGTTGGTCGTTAAATTTTAAATATTTATAAGTGAAAATGTAAGTAAAAGATTACAGGCACACAGGCAACGAAGTTTTGTTAGTACATTACAAACAAAACTTCGTCCTATCTATATATAAGTTGAGTGTGAATTCGGTCAATGGTGATCAAAAACATTTTGTACAGAAAATGGTACAAGCAAATTAGACATGGGTACCTCGCGAATGAGAGATAAAATTAAACTAGCTCTTTAGTTACAATCTAGCTCTCAGTCGCTCAGTTGTTCACGAAATAGCTCACTAGCTCTTTTAGCTCAACGGCTCATTGACTCTATAGTCTGTGGCTTTGCGAGTAACGAGTGGTGCCGCCAGCGGCCCGACAATGTCCGAACTGCCCCGACGAACAGGTGAACGATTTCGCATGTCGCTCACTAACCAACTCTTCGGCTCAATTCAATACAGCATTGTAAAATGATGATTTTTAAATACGCTTATCTAAATGATAACGTCTATTCATTACATTATACTCTCAATTAGTTAGCTTCTCAAATATTATTTATCTAGGAATCTAGATTGACAGTCCTTAGCCTGTTCAAGTATGAAGGAAAATCAATCATTTATTTATTTTATAATAAAAATAAAACAACCCAATGAATCTAATTTTACTATAGCTCGCAACTGAGATAAATGAACTACAGAACTTTAAAGATTATAAAGAGCCACTGAGCTAGTTGTATTGTTTGACTTGCATAAAGTAATTCGGCTCAATTGGATCTGTAGCTCGCAACTAATCAATTGAACTGAAGAGTTAAAAGCGTTATTCGGTGAGCTAAAGAGCTAAAAGAGCGATATAGCTCTTTTGATCAAAAGAGCTGTATCTCTCTTTTCTTTTCAGTGAGCTACATTTCGCATGTCTAATGCATATACGGTGATTGGAATGTCAATACAGTAATTATTTGTAGATATAAAATAAATGTGACGATCATTATTCAGTCTAATCATTAAATGGATTTTTAAAAGAATTGTTGTTTTCAATTTCGTCCCTTTTGAGAAATATGTTAACCCGATGTCTATTGAAATGATCTGGGATTAAAGTTTTCTATCGAGCGAGCGATAAAGTAAGTCAGTTGATATAACTCAATCAGGTAAATTGTCTTTTCGCTCCGCCTAACTCAATAAGAAACGTAGCGAAGAATGAAAGTGGTCGCCATTTAATACGTCGGTAGTTTACCCACAATAAATGTTTCCAACATACGATTTTATTAAGATGCAGATAGCGTATCAAATACAACATATTTTTTTTAAAGTTGCTATTATTAAGCATTTATTTCAGATTATAAAAAAAAAACATAAATTGTTAGTAATTAAATAAAAATAATTTGTTACCGACTTAAAAGAAGGAGTTCCTATGTTATATTTTTATGTGTGTTCACCGATTACTCCGCCAACTATAGACCGATTTTCATAATTCAGTTTTTTTTCAAAAGGGTATACTTTCTAGTTGGTTCCATGTCAATTGTATCTAAATTGCTCGGGTATTTTATGAGTTATTGTCTATAATACATATTTTTTCTTCAATGTCTACAAGGATGATCTGCTGGCGTGTTAGCGGCCATGTCATAAGCACAAACCACCTACTTGGTTAAAGTTTTATTGTACCTAATCTCCTTCTTTTTAGCGTGCCGATGGCAAATTAGAGTTTAATTTTGGCCCAAAGTTCAGCTATCCGAAGTCTGATCGCTGATGCTGATTCATCGTCCAGTATACCGGAGTCAGGGCATGCAGCACAAGATGGTGTTGGAAGGTGATGTTAGTTCGTTATGGGTATTGTAGGTAGATTAATTTACAACTAACTTAATTAGCTCGACAAAGATTTTAAGTAAATGTGACTTTCCTTTTGACATGAGTGATTATTATGACTATAAAATCAAAAGCGAAACTAACGAAAAAAAAACTCCACAACATAATAATATTACACACAAGTACAAAAACAGGGACATTAAATTCCTATTTTTGTATCGGATTTACCTGTAGGTATTTATTTATTCAATTAAAACTTTATGCACATGTATAAAAAACAATGTACAAAGGCGGACTTAATGCCTATTTAAGTATAAACGTACTTCAAGCGTAACAGGAAAATGCCATAATATTCTGTAAAGGTGAAATACCTACTCTGGGTAGGGTAAAACCACCAACCAACCCCATTATCAGGCAGGTAAAATATGAAACATTCTCTTACGGATCCACCGCATACTAAATTAAACAAGATTTATCGTGATTTTACTTTCATTCTATGTATACCATGATATGGGCGAAATGTTGAACGTTATACACGATTATCTGTGAACAAATAGGTAATCTTTTAGAGTATAATGTTGTTCCTTATCAAAAATCTAAAGTTGTATCAAGATGTGATTAAAATAGCTGTAACCTTTTAAGGGTTCAATATAACACTTTGATTAAGAGCCTGTCCTCACGTTATTTATAAAGAAAAGCAGTTGCTCGTTACATTTGTGTATATGTTAGGATGATGAACGCGGCTGATTATTTTATCAATTTCAGGGTTGACCACAATATTATGAACAAATTTGTAACGGACATCAACCACTTTGTATGGCGTTTGGGCTTGAACATGAACATAAAAATATTGCACTATTTTTTATTTTAGCGAGTGGCTTAGGGTACATAGAAAACATATATATGTATAGTAGGACGTTTTGTATTAAATCTAATATATAAAATTCTCGTGTCACAGTATTCGTTCCCATACTCCTCCGAAACGGCTGGACCGATTTAAACGAAATTTTGTGTACATATCGGGTAGGTCTGAGAATCGGCCAACATCTATTTTTCATACCCCTAAGTGAACAGCGGGTGAAACCGCTGGGCACAGCTAGTTGTTTAATAAAAAATAAAACTGCAACACTTTAAAATAAGAATTCATTTGTAAAATTATTCATTTTCCTGCGTTAATAAAACGCGGTCTAAAAACTGGGCCGGCGGAGTTATATTTTCATACCTGGCCCAGCTTAAGTAACATATCACAGACATGATGTGAGCGCAGCAACCTACAGTCCTTCGGCTGACTATGCAATTGCAGCAATAATGCTTAATAGCTTGTATGCCTTGATTTTGATCTTCATATAATATAGGGGTCGTTAGGTGAAAAATCATCAGAATCCATGTTAAGTAAGAAAGCTTTGTATGTGTGACAGAGTGAAGTAAGTACGTGTGCATGTATGTGTGTCGCCACAATATCCAAGAGAATGTCCTACGAACTTAGTCGCAAATAAATCATCATAGCGAAACCACGTCTTTCTGTTATCAAGAATTCCTACAAGCTAAATGGAACCTTGAATCTATAACAATCCATTTTGAATGGGGAATTCGTCAAAAATATCCAAAGTCAAAATAATATTCACAGCAATATTGGAACAAGAGCGCGAACACAGAGCAAATGAAATTGACATTAACAATGAATCGATCACCGGTATTGGATCGGGGTTGCCAGTTCTCTGAACTAGGTATCAGTCAAACTATACGATTTTTTGCTTTGCGTTTTATTTCTGTAAATTATGCTGAGCTGTTTTGCTTTGCGTAATTGTTTTGGGTATAGCCCATGCTGCATTCAAATTAGAATCTTCAAGAAAAGCACGCGTGAATAAACTCGCTACAATAACGGACAAAACCCAAATGAACGAAGACGAAATACCAATTACGAACGTTAATTACAATTGTTATGTTTGTTACATTTTTTTCCTCGATAAATACTTTCTTGGTTTGATCCACGTTGCGTAGGCAAGCTGATGATGATGCTATTCCAAAGATGAATATTCCAACATGAACGATGAATATTCCAACGACTAGATAAAGCTCGGTCTTCCATCAAACATTTTAATGTTTTGAAGCTCCCGAATCGAAACATCAAATACCGATGTTATTTTTTCTGGGCTTTTATTCTGGCAACCCTAACTACATGCATCCCGCCATGTTGCACAACAACTGTCACCATACACAACCAATAATCAATTTCAAATCTTTTTTATTCGTTATCGTATTGTTTGCTAAATGATTTAATATTTTTTTTCTCAATACCTACAACTGTTCACCGGTTAGCCCATTTTGGTTGAAGTTCTTTGTTTAGAACCCAAGGAGAGTAATAAATTTAGTTATTATTATCAGAACTTGTATAACCTGTTTACAATAATTCACCTAATTTATTTGGCTTCCGATACTCCACATTACAGTACATCCTATTTCAAACAATAGGTTAGGGATGTCACTAAGAGCGTGAATGCTATTGGTTGACACGACGCCTGATAACACAATTGTTGTACCGAAATAGATGTGACAGGTTTTGTGGCACTTTCAGCGTGACTCATGATCGCTTTGTTCCAAGATGAAAGCGCTTACAAGATGTGTTCAGCAGATTTATATCTAGGTAATAACATGAAACCACGTTGGACCATCGCATTTGTCTTGCGTGGGCCGCAGTTGCTGTAATGAATAATATGTTCCGCGTGTGTACTGTTGGTTCGCGGAATTTCTGACCTAATTTTCAGCAGATGTCGCAGTTCAGCGTTTTTTTTTTATTGATCATTCCCAACTACGTGATAGATGTTATTCCGGACTATAATGTACCTTTTTTTTCGGGTGGGAAATCATCTAATGACTTCCCCCGCTCTGGGCGGAGCGGGGGGGCATGTCAGACTTGTACTGACTAAAACCCACCCATGTGACCCATGTTCCTTCTGTTGCCCTATACGTTCCGGGACCGCGGTATCTCTTTCGAACAACCCGCAACCCCGACTATAATCTACCTTTGTGCCATATTTCATCAAGATCCGTTCAGCCGTTTTGACGTGAAAGAGTAACAAACATACATACATCCAACCCAACAAACATTCGAATTTATAATATTAGTAGGAAAAATCAAAGTACGGACCGTAAACAAAAAAAAAAATGATTTTGTAGTGGAAGATAAACAAATATTTCTAAAATGTTGCATATATCCCGACTTTACCCGAACTGCGATTTTTACGTTGTTGCGCAGACGAATTGTTCAAACGTATGCAGCAATATACAAAGTGTAAACAGAAGCCGTTAATAAAGCATTTAACTTTGTAAGTCTACGCAGATTTATCTCGTAGCTGCACGCTATTGCTGGAAACCGACGTTTGTTGGTGTGAAAAATCACTTTTGTTTATTGACTAAAAAGTAAGCACTACAAACATTGTGTAGATGCTTTAAATAGTCATGGTCATAGAAGTATATCAAACTAGCTTTTGCCCGCGGCTTCGCTCCTGTTCGTTTGGGGTAACACAGTTCCCCTTTCCTGATTTGCAGGTACCTGCTACCTGTAGTTTTTGCCCTTGCGCCTTATTTATTGTAATAGAATTTACCCTTTTCTTCCCTCATTCTCTCTCATATCTCAATCTTTTTTAAAAAAAGCCTATGTCCGTCTCCAGGGTCCCAACTATCTCTGTACCAAAATTCAACGAAATCGGTTTAGCCATTAAGGCGTGAAGACGTAATAAACAAACAAACTCACTTTCGCTTTTATAATATTAGTAAGGATTACAGTTTACTTTAAAACTTGTTTTTAATAAAATGCTTGTTAAAAAGGAGCTTGAACTAAAACTTTTAAGTCTTTTTTCACATATCACAGTAATTCGATACTTAAACATTTTTTTTGAAAACCTTTCACCAATATAGGTATTCCATCTGTATCGTAGGTGCGTTTACAAACATTTCGTGCGGTAATCAAACCTGTGATAACGCAGCAGTCAATTCGCTCAGCCATTCCATCTATGATTAGAACAAAAAGTATGAACGGTTTCGTTAAGGCTCTTTCTACATTCAATTTTACAAAAGTCTTTTAAATTCTTGAAATTGCAATACAGTGTGTTAAGTAATAAAGGCGCTGGAGCGTACGAAGAATCAATTCTGATTGACCAGTTCACCACGTATGGGATAAAGATCACAGAGAAAGTAAGTATCAACCTTTTGTCACAGACGAGCACTCTTCAATAGGCTCAGCTATTTGGGTCGACACACAAATCCAAATGACGAGGACAGCGCACGTCTCATCTTCAACAAAGCTGAAATGACAAGCGCAGCTTTTGCCCGCGTCCTGACATTCAAATAAAAAAAACTCTTTGTATTCGCGTCAAAATTCATAATATAGCACACTTTACGGTTATGTTGCAATCAAAATGTAACAACCTCTTTATAAGCCGTTCGGCTCAAATGTCCGATTTAGCATAAAATGACAAACAATAAAAAATTGTCTTGAAAATAAAATCATTGTTCCTTCCTGTTTTTGATGTAGTTTTAAGGGATTGTGAAAAAAAAATATTTCGTGTATTAATCTTAATCGACATCATTATGATAACTTGATGAATCTCAGTCTTACTTTGACATTTTCTGATGGAATCTATAATATTAGAGTAGAAATGAAGATTAAGTATAAACAGGAAAGATTTGTTTTTTTGTTTGTAATGGATAAACGTCAAAACTACTTTAACGTTTTTTGATAGTATAATATGAACGCAACCAAGTTTGTCTATTGTATATTATCTGTGGCTCTGTGTCGTCACTTATTTACTGATGTACCAAACAAATGACTGTGAAATAAAACTCCATTTTTCTAAATGCTAATATTTTCATTTACCAACCACTAAAATATCATCATGGTAGCAGAGCGTGGTTTACTAAAACAAGAAAAGTGAAAATACAGAAAGCACTTGAAAAACCGAGCGGAGTATTTATCTGATACAATTTTGAGGTCAGCCATCTTGTGCAGCGGCGTCATAATAGAACACAGTTACCGGCGTGTTGGTCTGATAAGTATCTCAAAGTACACAAAGAAGATGTCTGGTCACAATCCATTTCACATTGACAGACTTGTTGGACGAGACAATTATACAAGTTGGAAGTTCGCCGTGCAAGCTTATTTCGAACTGGAAGACTTGTGGGGATGTGTCACTGGAACCAACACTGAGAGCGTGAAGGAAATCAAGGCAAAATCTAAACTTATACTATTGTTAGATCCTATCATTTATGTGCACGTGCAGAGCGCGACCACGTGCAAAGAAGTTTGGCAGTGCTTAGAACAAGCTTTTGATGACAGTGGATTATATAGAAAAGTTGCCTTGCTGCGAGACCTCATCACGACAACGTTAGAATCTTCTCAGAGTGTAGATGTTTACATAAATAAAATCATGTCAACGGCCCACAAGCTTAGAAATATTCATTTCGATATTAACGATGAATGGCTTGGGACCCTGATGTTGGCTGGCTTACCGGACACTTATAAGCCTATGATTATGGGGCTAGAGAGCTCAGGAATTAAAATTAGTGCTGATTCAATAAAGACAAAGCTCCTGCAGGAAGTACAGTGCTCAGAAGACTCAGCATTTTTTGCTAAGAAAAAGGGTTATCAAAAGAAAAATATGTCAGACAAAGGACCCAGATGTTTCAACTGTAATAAGCGAGGACATTTTGCTAGAGAATGTCACACCCAAAAGAAAAAGAAACCAGAAAAAGCCGAAGACTGCAAAGATAATAAAAGTTTTGTTGCAGCATTTTCAGCATCTTCACAGAAAATGAATCCGGACCTGTGGTATGTGGACTCAGGCGCCTCCATGCATATGACCAATAGAGGTGACTGGATGTATGATGTGACAAGTTCTCCGATACCAACCATAACTGTTGCCAGTAAAACACCGTTGCCTGTGGATAGTATGGGAAAGGTTAATTTATTAATTAATGGAGATGAAAATTGCAAAATTCAGGTAAAACAAGTTTTATACATACCTAAACTTGCTGCAAACTTACTATCAGTGAGTGCTATGGTCAAAAATGGTTGTAAAGTAAACTTTAGAGACAAAGGTTGTGATATTTATAGTAAAGAAGGAAATCTTTTATGCTCAGCTACTTTAGTGAATAACTTGTATCAGTTGAATACACACAGAGAGGTAATTTCAAATTTATCTTGTACAGATAGTCTAAGCAGTGTCGTTCTATGGCATAGGCGCATGGGACATCTGAATTTTTCAGATATTAACAAGCTACCAGAGTGCGCTGAAGGTGTAGAACATTTTGTCAAACATAAAGGATCAATCGCATGCACCACCTGCCTCATGGGAAAACAAACCAGACTGCCTTTTGACAATATTGGTTCGAGAGCTACACAGCCACTGCAGCTGGTCCACTCTGATTTATGTGGACCCATGGAACAAGAGTCACTGGGAGGTATGAAATATTTTATTACCTTCATAGACGATTATACAAGAAGGGTACATGTCTATTTCTTGAAAAATAAGTTAAATGTCTTAGAAGTTTTTAAAGATTACAAGAGCAGAGTAGAAAACGAATTGGAATATAAAATAAAAGTTGTTCGTTCAGATAATGGTAAGGAATATTGTAACAACGATTTTGAAAACTTCTTAAGACGGCATGGTATAGAACATCAAACAAGCACTCCGTACTCACCCCAGCAGAATGGTCTTGCAGAACGTATGAACAGGACCCTGGTAGAAAGAGCAAAGTGTATGTTGTTTGATGCCCAATTATCAAAGCAATTGTGGGCGGAGGCCTTGGCTACAGCAGCCTATATTGTTAACAGGTCACCCACTAAGTCAGTACAAGGTAAAACACCTATGGAGATATGGTCGGGTAAGAAACCTAATTTATCAAATATAAAAATATTTGGCTCTGAGGTTATGACTCAAATACCCAAGGAAAAACGACAAAAGTGGGATTCTAAATCTAGGAAACTGATATTTGTTGGATACTGTGAGTCTTCAAAAGGATACAGAGTATTAGATCCAGACAATAATAAAATTATTAAGACTAGGGATGTCATATTCTTGGAGAATGTTGATAAATATAATCATAATACATACATACCTTGCGTGCCCAACAGTGTTCCAGATGAGCAGCAAGCTGAAGAACCCTGCGAGGAAGAACCAAAGAAAGACTTGTCCGATTCCTCTGATGAGTATCAGTCTGGTGATGATCCCACATATTCACCAGAGAAACCAATTGAAATTGAGACACCGATTCGTAAAATAAATTTACGTCCACGTAAACCTGTCCAGAGTAATACGGAAAATGAGCATGATGTAAGTTACTTCTGTCCAGCTTTTGACCTGAATGAACCTCAAACAGTAGAGGAGGCCCTTTCATCTCCTCATGCAGACCAGTGGAAAATGGCAATGCAGGAAGAATATGACTCCTTAATAAAGAATGAAACTTGGTCATTGGTTGACTTACCACAAAGTAAGAGAGCCCTGCCCTGCAAGTGGGTGTTTAAAACGAAAACTAATGGGAAAGGGGAGATTGAACGTTTCAAGGCAAGGTTAGTCATCAAAGGTTATGCACAGAGAAAGGGAAGTGACTATGATGAAGTATATGCTCCAGTAGTACGATATAGCTCAGTCCGTTACTTGATTGCACTAGCTGCTAAGTTTGATTTAGAGATGGTTCAGATGGATGCAATAAGTGCATTTCTTCATGGTGACATCGACACTGAAATTTATATGTTGCAGCCTACACATTTTGAAGTGAATGCCCAGGTATGTCTGTTGCACAAATCAATCTATGGACTCAAGCAAGCTAGCCGGCAATGGAATCTTAAATTAAATGATGTTCTGCTTAATATTGGGTTGAAAAGATCAAAAATTGATCCATGCATTTATTATTTGGTAAAGGATTCAATGATGATATACATTGCAGTTTGGGTCGATGATTTTTTGATTTTTACCAATGATAAAAGCACCACTCAAGAGTTAAAAGAAAAATTAATGAAAGGATTTGATATGAGGGATCTGGGTGAGATGAGGCAGTGCATTGGTTTTAATGTAAATAGAAATCGTGAGGCAGGTGTGATCATGATAGACCAGGAAAAATATATCAACTTGATCCTAGATCGTTTTGGTATGTCTCAGTGTAGGCCAGTTCGCACTCCGATAGAGGTCAATGCAAAATTTGATAAAAACCCTGAAGGTGAAGCAAATAATTTACCATACAGGGAAGCAGTGGGATGTCTTATATACTTGGCTCATGTTACACGTCCTGATATTGCATACGCAGTTAGTAAATTGAGTCAGTACTGTAACAATCCAGAAACTCAACATTGGCTTGCAGTAAAGAGAGTCATGAGATACCTTCAAGGTACCAAGAACCTAAAGATGTGCTATGTCAAAGAAGAATCTCAAGAGATAACTGGATATTGCGATGCTGATTGGGCTAGTGACCCACTAGATAGAAGATCATGCACGGGATATGTTTTTCTGTTACAGAAAGGCTCTATTTCATGGAACTCATGTAAACAGCGGACTGTTGCACTTTCTACAGCTGAGGCAGAATACATGGCTATGGCTTCTGCCACTCAGGAGGCTCTGTGGATTCAGCAGCTGCAGACTGAACTTGGCTGTCCAAGTGAGAGTGCTCTTGTTATTTACTCTGATAACCAAAGTGCTATAAGACTGGCTTCGACTGATTGCTACAAGCCAAAAACTAAGCATATAGATATTCGTTTACATTTTCTTAGAGATAATGTTGTTGATTGTAAAGTTAAATTTTTATTTGTAAAAGGTTGTTATATGGTGGCAGATAATTTAACTAAAGGTACTACATTTGAGAAGCATTTGTATTGTGTAAATCGAATGGGTTTGCGTTCAGCAGGGAGTGATAGTATAATATGAACGCAACCAAGTTTGTCTATTGTATATTATCTGTGGCTCTGTGTCGTCACTTACTTACTGATGTACCAAACAAATGACTGTGAAATAAAACTCCATTTTTCTAAATGCTAATATTTTCATTTACCAACCACTAAAATATCATCATTTTTTAATAATTCTTTCACTAATCTAAAGCTACATTATCAGCGAGTAACATAAGCTAAACAACATCACGCTATCCACGGGAGCAGGGCAGCAACTAATTTACAACAAACCGAGCAAGACAGCCAGTAATATTATAAAGAGGAAAGATTTGTTTGTATCGAATAGGCTCTTAAACTACAGGATCGACTTTAAATTTATTTTCACTGATAGGAAGCTACATAATCAGGAAGTAACATAGGTTATACAACTTCACGCTACTACCCACGGGAGGGGGGCAGCAACTTAAGACGCGGGTGAAACCGTATCAGGTAAAAAGCTTTCATTTCAAAACTCGCCCTATATAGAGTCTGATTTGAAGCAGTATGAAGGTAGTTTATTCAAAAGCCGCACAACTGCTGCGTGGGTATTACAGTATCGCAATCCTTCCACTCACGGGTGTGGGGTAACCACTAATGGAGCGTAACGAAGTCAACGTAACAAATAAGATAAAGTTACCGTTTTATTCTTCAAGGAATGGGAAACTATACAAAATATATGTATTTTTCACACGTTTCTTGAGTAAAGTACAGTTCGTAATGGCACTGAAAGGAATTGCTCGCCTCTTTAAGCTACATAACAAAGGTATTTGTACGGATTTTTAGTTCAGAAAACCTTATGTTAGGACCCTTTTCAGGATGTTATATACATATTCAATGTGTTAAGCTCTAGACGCCTTAACTCGGCTGATGTAATACGTTGACAATGAAATACAAGTGTTTATTCGAATCATTGTGTGTTTTTGTACAATTTATTTACTCGACTGTGAAAAGCTTGAAAGCACAATTAATTTTATTTGTCAGGGCTTATTTACCGTTTGTATTTTAAAACTGTGAAATATTAAAAGCTTTGTATGCCAATACGCAGTGAGCTTGTGTGATGAGTGTTAATCTATTCGGACTTCTATGGTATTATCTATTGTACCATATTCTTACAAATAAATATTTTGATTTGATTTGGTTGAAAAGAGATCTTACTTGACTTATTGTTAGTTAAAAAACAGTACAGTTTTTGTAGTAACTAACAAAAACTGTACTGTTTTCAACTAACAATAAGTTTATTTATAACAATTACTGAGAACTAAAGTAACTATTTTAAAAAGGCAAACCACCATTTTATAAATATATAAATATTTATATAACAAGCTCTAAGGCTTAGAGATAGGTGTATCACTAATAGTACACCACTATTTAGCTAGTTATGTTTAAGTCTCATGTCATTGGGACACCGGAGCTGCTACTGAGAAATTCCTGATAGAAAATCCCCAAAAATAATTTGCCCGACATAGAAATGAAACCCAGGACGATATGCTCAGCAATCGCTATTACAACCACTCATGAGGTAAATATATAGAAAACAAAACATTCATAAAAGTAGTCCTTTATCCTGACGAATCGCTAATATATTTTCCATTAAGCATAACTAAGAGCTCTCAAAAAACACTCAATCACAAATCTGATCTACGTATCCTATTTGAGATCTACAAAACAATGCTATTTACAAAACAAGAGACTCAATTTTAGTAATAAAACATAGTAAAGGGTAGGGTAAATTTACGAAGCTATTTTTCATAAGAAGCTTTTAAGTTTTTGTACCGTCTCCTTCTTAAGAAATACAAAGGCATTCTTAACAGGATTTCTTAGTTCAAAAATCTTATGTATCTATATGAAGTAGGTAGAAATAATCTACTTAATGTGTATCTGCTGGATCTTTATTTGTGTAGTAATATCTGATAGGCACAAAAAGATTTTTCACGATGCTCTCAATTGCTCGCGCCGTCTTTGCTTTGATTTTATTTTTTCTGGATCGTACCTTTTAGTTACTGAGATATAGGTATCAAAGTTCAACATTTTAGGTTTATTTTGAATGTTGTGACATTACTTTATATACTTCTATGGCCCCTATACTATAAGTTTGACGTAATGACTGGTTCTTTTTTGCAGACGAAAAATCATCAAATAACTTCCCCCGCTCTGGGCGGAGCTGGGGCGAGTATCAGGCTTTTACTGACTTAAACCACCCATGTTCGTTCTTTTGCCCTTTATGTTCCAGGGCCGCGGTATCTCATTCGTACAACCCGCAACCCCGGTAGGCGGTAGCCCTGGCAGCTCCCTCTGCTTACAGTGCGCACCATGCCAGGGCAAGCTCAAGGATACTGTCGTGTGTTATATGTACCTAAATTGGATAAGCTAAAAATGTCAAAAGTACATTTTCTAATTTCTAAAACAACCGGTGTGGGCAAATGAACGTTGCCATGTACGTTGAACAAGGCTTATAGCCATAACATGGGGCTTATAAAAATTGTTCCAGTACACGATTCGCCCGGCCCGAAGCCAACGAAAACTGTGTTATCCTGTTCTACATTCTCATGCGGAGATAAAAAGATTTTCGTCCAATCTTATTCGTGTTAAACGTAATGACGTATCTCAGGCATAGGATAATCAGGTTTAGTGATCGTTTTGAAAGCTTGTTGATATAAATAACCTCATTCTTCAAGAGTAGGGTATGTAAGTTACTATTGTTATTATAAAGTACCTAGGTAAATATTAAGAGGCTCTCTCTAATAATAACTGGCGAATTATTGGTACAGGTATACTCCTGTAATCCCCGAAAGTTTAGGCAGAAGTCTGAATGAACCTTCGTGGAGTACAGGACTCATGTTATGATATGCTAAACTGAAAATCTTTAGAAGATCAATAATTTTACTTCAATCTTGATTGACGATTCAAGTTATGACTGCAATTCTAGCCCTCTATCACTCATAAAGTGGGATTTATTTGTTTTTTTTTTATTGGATGATTACGAAAGAAATAAAATACACATATTTCTGGGCATTATGCTTTGGCAGCTTCCAATTACAATAATCAAAATCAGTATCGTCCCTAGATTTGGATCTTCTTTGCTATAGTTTTTTTACGTTACGTGGTGGCTTTTCAATGCTTCGGCGCCGCGCCATTCATTTCAACGTCAGTAAAGCCAAACTTTTGCATGTGCTTTCTGACATTCATTGCTTATTCAGGTAGGTTGATGTCTACCTCTCCCTCTCGTTATTGTAGACATGGAAAGCTGTTTTTTACGAAATGGTCAACGGGTCTATTCGTAAAATTAATGTATGTAGCCACCATAGCCGGCTTCAGATTACCGAGAAGAGTACAGAGTCTACTCTGTACTCTTCTCGGTAATCTGAAGCCGCCATTGAAACCAAATCCTTTTTTTCGGATCGAATGTGAAATCATCAAATAGCTGCTACCGCTCTGAGTGGAGTGGGAGGGAGTGTCAGATTTTAACTGACTAAAACCCATGCATGTTCCTTAATTTGCCCTTTGTATTCCGGGGCTGCTGAATCTTTTTCGAACAACCCGCAACCCCGGCAGGCAGTGGCATTGGCGCTCTCTGCTAAAATTTTTTTTCAAGCGCACTTGTATCACGAACACGAAACAGCATCCATAGATATGTTATAAATTATTATTATATATCCATGGACATATTATATTTTTTTGTAATTATAAAAAAAAGTAACTACATCAGGTTTACACCGTGAGTTCGTGCTGGGGCTTTGAGTATGTCGTCAGTTCATTCACTAACGATCTTTAATAACTAAGTACAAACTTTTGAGACGTACCAGGCATTCTTGAACATTATTTTACTGGGTGGCTCAGTATAAAATATTATTATAATAGTCCTCCTGGCCGTTTTCTGCCACGGCGAAAAAAATAAATAAAAAAATACTAGGCACAAAAGAAATAAACATACAACAACTACATAGATGCAGACATTTACAGGGACAGCCAAAGTCATCGATGCAAATCTTATAAATTCCAAAGTAACTTTTTCTAAATATCCGACAGATTTTAATGCACTCAATGGTGACATTAATACACAAACAACATTCTTTTAAATGTCGTATCGTATGTCATAAATAGGATAGTAAGAAAATGTTCAATTTCCACAAGTGCATATAACCGCGGAGAAAATCTAATTTTACATAAAAAATATATCTATACAGTATCTTAGTAAGAAATCATGTCTACTTGGCACTTGTCGCAAGTGCGAACAATAATAATAAAATTTAAACAATAAAAATAGACACTGTTGTGTGTCTTACGGCTGCGCAAAATAGGCCTAGTTCAGCATACTGCCGGGTTGTTGTACATTCGTCACAAAGTAAATTCGTCACGAAAAAAAGTATGTGTAAATTTGCCACAATTCTAATTTATTTTCAATATATTAATTTTGTTTATTGTAAATTCGTCACATAGCTTTTATTCGCACCGATAGCAAAAAAATAAACAAGAAGTAGAATAATCTTCAGAATCACATCAAGTTTAATAATTTACCTCACATCTACTTAACAACAATCACAGTTCTCGAGTGAACGATTTGCCTAAAACTTAACAATAATAAGATAAACAATAGAAAAAAATTAAATCATAACAAAAATCATCTTTTTTTAGTATAAATAAATATAATAACCTAACATCTACGTAAAAATCATAGTTCTCAAATGGCTGGTATGCTCGTAACATTACAAATAATAATAAAAAAACAGTTAAAATCAAAATCGAAATATTTTTATTTCACATAGGTCTACATGGGCACTTGTAAAACGTCGAGAAAAGATGAAAGTCTTTAATTAACCTAAAACCTACATAAAAATCACAGACACAGACAGCGGCTGATTTACGAACAACATTACAATTATAAGAAAAATATACATCATAGTTATAATCATATTTTTTCTTAACCTAAGTAAAAATCACAGATTCTGAGTGGCTGACTTATTTATCTATACTAATATTATAAAGCTGAAGAGTTTGTTTGTTTGAACGCGCTAATCTCAGGGACTACTGGTTGGAATTGGAAAATTCTTTTAGTGTTGGATAGTCCATTTTTTGAGGAAGGCTATAGGCTATATAACATCACGCTACGACCAACAGGTGCTGAGCAGCGTGGGTGAAACCGCGGAGAACAGCTAGTAACTATATAAAAATAATAGTTCTTATAAGTATAGAAAGAAACTATGTAAAAAAACTATATTTTAATGTAATATATTGATTGGCAATTAAATGTTAAGTACATGTTTTAAAATGCTGCAAAACAAAAAGTTTTTTCAAGAACTTCAGCCAAAGACATGTTATCGTAATTGTCCAAAATAGTTTTCAATTCTTTATCATATGTTAAGTATCGACGTGTTCTCATCTTTAAGGATATATCAAATTTGAAATTCTTTAATTTCCAATCTATATATTCAGCCTTCTTTTTTAAAATATCAAGAAATTGAAACATTTTAAAAACATGTAACATTTAATTACCAATCAATATAATATTACATGCGCTACGAACTTGCTTGCTATCGCTACTTAAAGAAAAAAAATATGAACCTGTGACGAGTTTACACATATTTTTTATACATGTGACGAATTTACTTTCAATGTATGGATTTTTCAAAATATGACGAATTTACTTTGTGACGAATGTACAATAACCCATACTGCCGAACAGCAGTCACATCATAATCAAGATATTTTTATTTCACATAGGCCTACATGGGCACTTATAAAACGTAGAGACAAAGTGCAAGGTTCAGGTTGGTTGTGTCCTGTGTGAAGAAGGACCGGCAAGGAAATCCAAGGTTACTCTTTTAAAATCATTTGGTTTAAAAATGTTGTTGTTACGGCGTTAGTACTTAAGTATGAGAGGACAACGTAGGCCCGACAATAAGTCATTGCTTACTTTACAAAACGTAAAATAAAATAATTTGTGAACAAAAGTTAACGAGTGTCTCAGAATCTACAAGGCCAACAATACACATAAGATGTTGGTCTAGTTATATCAAACAATAGTACAGAATCCACAATACAACCATAAATACATCAAATAACGTACCTATTGCTACCTTAAACGTTTTTGTATAGCATCGGCGCCGAACTAAAAATTCTATTACGTTCATATATTTTTCAGAATGTTTACCTTACCGGCCATAAGTCGGTAGCACCAATAAATAGGTCGGACGTGCGCACGTTTCGGGGTTGAACTTTGTTTTATAGGGTCTGAGGTTGAGTATGAGCAGTTATAGCGCGCGTCTAGAGAATCTGAACTTGTGATGGATAAACTGTTTGATATAAAATTCCCAAAGGGCTAAGCAGACGTGTATACTACCGTAGACAAGTATAAGTATATAACTTTTCGAAAATAAATAGGTAGTTATGTACATTATTATATTTATGCAATTTTTGTACCCTTTCTTTGCGAATGGGAAATCATACTGCGCAAAGAGCACCATTCACCTATGTCGCCGGTCTAAGCAACCGAAAACATCCAAATACTTCGCTCATTTGCTAAACTTAGGTTCTGTTGCTCAGTTTACTTACTTACTAGCATTGTTTAAGGAACTTTTGCCTCCAACTCATCATATGCTGCAGAGTAAAACCTCAGTAATGATAGCGAATTCTCTCCAAAACACTAGAACTTGTCTTATTAATACTCAACAGTCTACAGCTAGACTAGACTCGTACGTAACTCACATTGCTGGTAATCCCTCTTCATAGCTTGTTATAAACTTACTAACCTTAAAGATTTTTATTACAACGAGTATCGGTGGTTACCCATAGATTACGGTCCAAAGTGCCAGTAAACTGGTTAGTTACTGGAATCCAGGAGGGTACTGAGTATATAGAGGTAACTATTCAGAGATTACTTTGTTCTGTCTTGTTAATAGTCTGGCTTTATAGTCTTGCTTGATGTGCTCAGTGAAAGATTTTTTTTGTTACTAATAAATATTTCTGTTTTCTTTTTACTTTACCTACTTTTACTTTTTTTGGGGTCCAACTCCATTAAAATTTAGTGATTCTATTACTTTTATTTGTCTGTGTTCTGTAAAAGATATGGGTATTTGGATAAATATAATATATTTTTTTAAGTTGTGGTACTGGTTACTTCAAGCACAAAGCATTTATTTCAATTAGTCCATTACAGGAACTTTTGAATGTCATAAATACAAAAAATAACTATGGTGCTACTGCACCATTCACAAGACAAAATAACTTGTGAAAGTACTGTTATGTAGCTGTTAGTGTAGTTTACACTAGTAAACTAAATTACTAAATTTAAAAACATATCAAAACTTTAAACTAACTAATTAACTATAACTAATAAAGCTTAGGTTAGAATCGACGAGAAAAGAGACTTTGTTAGCTAATGCCCATCTATATTTACGCAAAATATTGTTTTGTAGTACAAAGTCCCTATTCTATTCTAACGTCAGTTATGAGCCTTAATAATCTATACTAATATTATAAAGCTGAAGAGTTTGTTTGTTTGTTTGTTTGAACGCGCTAACCTCAGGGACTACTGGTTGGAATTGGAAAATTCTTTTAGTGTTGGATAGTCCATTTCTTGAGGAAGGCTATAGGCTATATAACATCACGCTACGACCAACAGGTGCTGAGCAGCGCGGGTGAAACCGTGGGGAACAGCTAGTCTATACTAATATTATAAAGCTGAAGAGTTTGTTTGTTTGTTTGAACGCGCTAATCTCAGGAACTACTGGTTGGAATTGGAAAATTCTTTTAGTGTTGGATAGTCCATTTCTTGAGGAAGGCTATAGGCTATATAACATCACGCTACGACCAACAGGTGCTGAGCAGCGTGGGTGAAACCGCGTGGAACAGCTAGTAAATTATAAAATTCCACGGGATTTATAATCTACAACACCTATACAAAGGTAAGTTAGTTGACTACTAATAATCTAATCAAATGTGACAACCGTATTTTCATCCCGGGTCTATTGTCACCTTAACTTGATAACTCAGTTAGTATATGGAACTTCCTGTATAAATATTGATGAAGTTATACTGTAGTATATACTAACGAGAACTGGTTGAAAATTAATTTGGGGGCACGACTACACCAAATGACAGCTTTTCAAGAGGAGAATAATAATAATACCATTCTAAACTGTACCACTGCTGGGCAAAAACCTGTTCTCATATGGAGCAGGCACGAGTATTATCACCAAGCTTGCACAACACGGGTTTGGCGATTTTAGACTTACATAAATTAAATTGTTCGAAAGAGATATCGTCGCCCCGAAACATAAAGGGCAATAGAAGGAACATTGGTGGGTTTTAGTTATTACAAATCTGACACTCCCCCACGCCGGGGAGTTATTTGATGATTTCCAATCCACAAAAAAAGGTTTCATCACGATGTTTTCCTTCACTGTTATCTATAATGTCTTAGATAAACTGTTTTGAAAGTACATATTAATTGAAAACGTTACATTGTTACTTGCCCGGATTTAACCCACAACCTCATACATGAGAGGCGATATGCTTAAGCTCTGAGCCATCAAGGCAGCGAAAAATAGAAGCATAGAATATTTTATTATTTGTGTTCGTTTATGTTCACGTTGAAATATTCGCGTATATGAACTAAAGAGCGTTATTAAAATAACGCTCTTGCTGTGTGCAACATAATATTGACTGTATTTTTAATAACGGCGTATTTTCCTAAAGTTAATAAAGCTCGCTCTTGTTGGGTAAATAAGGATTTAAAAAGAGGTCTCTCGTGCTCAACGCGAATCCAAGTTCTGTTTTAGCAATCCTTATTTAGCTACAGAGGCTTAATTGCAAATTCTATTGAGCCAGTAAAAACGTCAAATATTATAATTATCTCCATCTTAAAAATTGGATCATAATTTAAGGTAAAAAATCTTTAGGTCTTAATCTGATTTTCTGACTAGTTCAAAAAATGGACGTCGTGCTTGCTATAAATGTGGTGTAATAGGATCATAGACACAGCTTGGTTTAGGACAATGATTGATCCAAGCAGTTATTCAAATCAAATCAAGATATTTTTTGTTAAGTAATCTTTTTTGTGTTTGGTATGAACAAAAAATATTAATTAGACTTGTACACGATTAAAAAAAAACAAATAGGATAAAATATTCAAACAAATAATAAATTGGGTACGAGGTCAAGAGACCTGAAGCTTTTCATAGTTTTTTTTTTTTATATTAAAACGTTTCCCCACATTTGGAATTTTCCCTCTATCGTGAGTGCGTTTACAAACATTAAAACTCACATAAACAAACAGCTAGACCCAGCACAATTAATATTGTATGACCTGTAAGTCATAGAAATATTTATTCCGTGCCGCGATGGAACCCGCGATACGCAGCGCAGGAGTTGATCGCTCAGCCACTCCGCCAACCATGCCATCGTCAGTTATACTATGAACTACTACTACTGCATATTATAATACTAGTCTTCGCTAATTCTGATAAGGATACTGTAGCCAGAATACTTTACACACATTCACAATTTAATAATAAAACAGTTAACGCTGCTAATTCGCCTCTTTTCCATATTGAAAACCACTCAGTAACTAGACGAACGGTCAACAAAAGAAACAAGTAAGCTAGTCTGCTATAACTTTATTGTTCTTAGAAACCAATGGACGCCTTAAACACAAAAACTTAATTTAGAAGAAAATTTCAACTGTATTTGACGAGCCCGGATACTCAGAACTTTCGTTAACCTCACTTGATCGCGCAGTTCTGGCCGTAGTCAAAGTATTGTCGACCTAGTATAAATGGTTTACAGTTCGCTCGCAACGTTCATTTAAGGCACAGCACATTTGAAGTTTCCAGTCGAGATCAGGCTGCGATCACTCGAATTGCAATCAGCCGGTTATGAAAGGCCTACTCTGGCTTTCAGAAATCCATTTAGGGCCTGCTAATAATTTATCCGAAAAATGATTTGATTGATTTTTTTATAGACTTAGACAAAGTATCATCTTCTAGCGATTTTATGGCTAGAAATGGGTTTAATCAATACTAGCGTAAGTGATATTAGATAGTAAATAGTCAATGCAGTATTATTTTATAAGTTTTAAGACATTTTGCTGCACCCTAACAGGGCCACTAGTTGTAAGCCTAGTGTGTACATTGAGCATTAAATAAATATTTATCATAAAAGTCAAAAAGTGTCAAACGGCTGCGCCAAATACTATAAATACTCATAAGTAGGTAGCCGAAAAACATTAGAAATTTTCGTAAAACGGTAAAAGATTTTGTTTAGCAAGAAACGATTTTTAAATGACTGCCACATGTCTGCCCTTTGGTTATACATTCATAGCTAAGGGTAAAAAAAAACATCCCAGAGGCTTATTTAATCTACAAAAACATGAGACAGAGCCTATGAAACGGCAAAAAGCTTCATTTGAATAAAAGGTTGTTTCGCTGGTCCTAACATACTTTTCCCATTAAATAATGTTATGCTCCCACAGGGCCGTAACTGACACGAACTAATATCAAAACTAATATAGTAGAGAGGAAATCCCATATAGAATCTACAGCAGAAAAACACCATCAATGTTTATCACTTATGAGAAATTGTTTACTTATACGTCATAAAAACGAGGGCAAGTCCATATCGGGCGGTATTTCAGCTAGTGACGTCACCAAAATGAGCTTGATCCTTTTTTTTTGCGGCAAACGGTCTCGGCCTTTTGTAAAAAGGTTGTATCTCTTTATAAAGGTGACAGTTTAGTTGACGAAGATTTACGAGTAGTAAGACGGTGCGGTGACCAAGGAAATTGTATAAGTGATTAACTCGGAGTCGGTTCCGGCCCATTTAGAGGGACTGATGATGCTGCTTTGAATAAAGTTTTTGATGAATTGTTGGTAGTTTATGATTTGATGGAAATCCTAAAGGTACATGGCCAATTTTATTTGCATGTACACTGTACAGTCACCAAAATTCTCGATGGAGTTCGTGGCTAAATAATGGCGGCCGCTTGGTAGATCTTTAGGTTAAGCCCGGCTGTCATCTGTATATCTTTGACAGTCACTACAGGTACAGGTAGTCAGTGTCCCGAAAGTTTGAAAACTAGTCTTACCAAGAAGTCGCATAACACAGTTATTAACTGGGTTGTGGAGGTCAGATAGGCAGTCGCTCCATGTAAAATACTGGTACTCATATGCATCCAGTAAGACTGGAAGCGGACCCCAACATAGTTGGAACGGAAAAGGCTAGGTAGATGATGAGTCACTAAAATTCAAAAGCTGATTTCTTGTGAAAAAAGGTATTTTACTTTGAAATGAGACTTATTTCAATATATTTATGAAAATACTATTTTCGTGAAATCGTAAACCTTTATCAGTACCTACATTAGCAGGCAATCTTTTGAATTTTGGTAAGTACATCCTTACTAATATTATAAAAGCGAAAGTGAGTTTGTTTGTTTGTTACCTCTACCTCTTCACGCTTTAATGGCTTAACCGATTGTTATGAATTTTGGTACATAGGTAGTTGGGAACTAGGAGACGGACATAGGCTAATTATTATTTAAAAAAAGTGGGATGTGAGGGAGAAAGAGGGAAGAAAAGGGAAAACTTAGCGTTGCTATTACAAATCAATAAGGCGCAAGGGGAACTGTGTTACTCCAAATTTAACGCGGGCGAAGCCGCGGGCTAAAACTAGTATTATATACAAGTTATTTCCCGTGACTGTACTTGTCGAAAAAGACTTGATCATAAGTTATGTTTAAGTTCTAATTAAAAAGACGCGAAGCATTACAATCAACCAAACATATATTCATAGTTCAGACTGCTACTGAAAATTCTGCTGAGAAACACAATATCACTTTGACCTGCCTAAAATAGTCAAATACGACATTAAATGAAAAACACTCATCATGCTTAAATTAGTAAAACAAAAGATGCTACTGTGAAAATACTTTTTAATGTCTAACTTCTTACTACAATCGACGAATTGACTGTTATTGACTGATTATTATAATACTAATAAATAATAACTATTTTTTACTAGTTTTGGATCTATTTGACACAATTTTTGTTATATAATCCTGTCTCCAATCTTAATCATGTTATTATGTCACATACCTGTTATTTGCATGATTACCGAAATGCAGTTTTTATATGTTAGTTCTTTTCAATTTGTTTATATGTAACCGTGCTGTTGGTGTGCTTATTATAAATAAATACAACAGAATTTTAAAAAAAAGAAAAGGAATGGTAAAATATATTTAAAACTAGAACAGATTGAACTAAGCTAGCTGGTGCGGTTCTATGTTTAAGTTGTAACAACAGACGCTAGACAAAAGGCAACGAATTTCTAAATTGGGTTTTTGTTCCCGCAAACTGTGACGAAACTTCCCCGACTTTATAGCTTAGGTTTTGCATTTAAGATCTAAAAAGGACTGAATTATGTGTTAAAGGTCGTGTGAGGGTATACTTAAAAGGATACAATAAAACCTAACCCTTTGATCCTTGAAATAAAAATTCAAGATGGACAAACAGTCATTTGGGTATGGAAACGTGTTACGATGCGGGCCGCTTTAGTCCAGTTATCGCTAATGTTAATGAGATAATGGATTTTTATTCCCATGTTGTTTTTAGCGTACCGAACCTCAAAAGGAAATAAAAACGGAACTCTTCAAGAATCACTTTGTTGGGCGTCCGCGCATCCGTCTGTCTGTCTGTCAAGACCCTTTATATCGGGTATACGTAGAAATATCGAGTGAATATTACTCAAATCTGTGTTCTCTTGGAGCTGCAAAAAAAAATCAACCCTTAGAAGGTTGATTTTTTCCCCCACCCTCAGGGCTCGAGTCCGACTCGCTCTTTGCCAGTTTTTCACTATAAACTCGAAAACCGCCCGGAATCTGGTTTTTTGCCCGATTAGTGTTACATGGTGGGGTTTTTTTAGAAAATGGTACTTGTTTGTGAAATCGATGTACTTACACTCTGAATTTTTTATACGTTCAAAATCCTACGCACCGTTTCAGTTAAGGGGCAGATGTTTTATTGGAAATTTGAAACTGAGCTACACACATATGTACATCCTTTAAAATGTGGCGGGCAGACGGTCATGCCTTCACGCAATCTATGCACCCAAAATTTACGCTGGGCGCGAAGATTGTGTTGTGTGCCTGGCAGGTGTTAGGTGTATGGGCACGTGGCTTGCTCCGGCATCCGCGGCACTGATGACCTACACCTACGGTTTAAGATTTTTGAAGCATGGACGAGGGACTCGATTAGGGAGAAGAAATAACGCAATTGATTATATATAGCTAGTCGGGGAGCGATTCTACTTATAATTATTTACTTTCACTATTTACCGCTATAACGTGTACTAAATTACAGTACGATAACTAAAGTATCCCGAAACTTTACTGTATGAAGCAAATCGCTTCCCGATTTTGCAATTTTTATCGTATTTCTTATTTAAATTTAATTTAAATTACATGAAAGTGAGTGGTTGAGAGTGTTTTCAGGCTGAATTGTGCAAAAAGTATTGATGGTAGATACCATCAATACTTTTTTACCATTCATACCCTTTTTTTGGTGTAGATACACCAAATAAACGAAATATAAAAGAAGGTAACTATGCTTTCAAAACTACTATTTAAATACCTACAAAACATCAACTGTTTAAAAAATTTGTAAATGTGAACACATTAAATCATCTCTACAACGTTGTAGGTCTTAAGTTAGCTTCACAAACTAAATCCAGTTTTAGCTCTTGACTCTAGGATAGCTGGAACTCAACTAAATACTGCTTTTCGACTATTTTGGCATACTTATTTAAGTAATGATGTTATATTTACGGTTTCACGGACATGCTTTATATTATCTAACACTTTAAACACGTTTTTTATCACTGTTATTGCCTTTATGATGCTCACAGTTAAACATTATCCACAGTGTAGATATATTAATGACGCTTCGTCGCGGACACAAAATTTACCGGGATATTTTTTTTTTAATGATAAGTATAATTTAAATTAAATTAAATTTTGGTGTAAGTTTAAATTTATTATAATTTAAATTTAAGATAAATATAATTTATTTGCTTATAGAGTTCTATACTAACCAACACTTGGTTCTTAAATTTGTACCAACTACTTAAATTTGACATTTAGTTGTCCGCGTTTAAAGAAATAAAATTTGATATTGTTATCTAACATTCAATTAGGTTAAATTGCTAGCCTTTCAACGATTTAAATTGTTTGTAATCTTGCTAAAATGTTTTGCCCTCATTTACATAGATGTTGTACCAACATGACAATCAGTCTTTACATAATATCAAAATGAAAATAACAAACTCAAGTAGGTTATTTTCTTAGCGTTCCAAAAAGCTTGAAATATGTTCTCTCATTGTTCGTCGTGTCGTTCAAATGGAATGGAATTTTCTAACAAAACACTGCGCTATTCAAGGAATACTGAAAGTATGTTACTAAAACGTCAAACATTTCTTGTTACAATTTTGCTAAGGATATGAATGCTTTGGTTACGGCTTTACTCGCAGTTTTAAAATGTTCTGATAACATATGATTTCTTACTTGTGATACTTGTGGTACTTCATATTGATATTGTTTAAGAGGCATTGTAAATTCATGTTTAATTAGTTACCGTAATAAAAGTATATAAATTTAAATGTATAGGATATGAGCTAACTACATACCAAATTTCATCCGAAAACGTTCATAGAAAATTTAATATAAATATTTAATCGTGAAGGACTAACAAACACAAATAAACAACAATTGGGTTTTCGAATATGTTTCTTGTATTAACCTGACAGACGTTACAATAATAGGTATGTAAGGAAAGTTTATACCCAACCAGTTTGTTCGTTTTATGGAGAATGGACGGGCTTTGGAAAGCCGAAAGGATCATATGAAGCGGTTTCTCTACATCGATTTATGGGCATTTCCTTTGGACGGAAAGCTGTCACACGATGTAAAGGCTTTTGCAGATCGAAGTACAAAAGATTTTATTTTAAAGTAATTTCAAATACAATCAATAAGATTCACATGTTTTATTGCCAACATGGCATATAAATACAACTTCGTTTATCTCCGAGTTCGAATATTTATGATGTATTGGTTTGCATTGTTTTAAAAGATGGAGATTTGCCGAATTATCTAAAAGTCATTTCATGAATTTATTATTTTACTAGTTTTTTCCCGCGGCTTCGCTCGCGTTAAATTCGGGGTATCACAGTTCCCCTTTCCTGATTTACAGGTACCTACTACTAGTTGTAATTGTTTTATTTATTGTAATAGCTATGCTAAGTCTTCCCGTTCCTTTCCTCTTTCTCCTTCACATGTCCGTCTCCAAGGTCCCAACTATATCTGTACCAAAATAAATTAAAATCGGTTTAGCCATTTAGGCGTAAAAACGTAACAAACAAACAAATTAGTAAAGATATATTTATGGTAAGGATTTTTATATAATTTACTGACAGTAGTTTTTAACTTAAATTGTTACTTTCAAAATATGGAATCTAAATATTTTGAAATAAATGTTCTAACTGAAATAGGTATTCCAACCAACGAAGTAGAAGTTTTCTTCATTGTTAAAAACGTCACACAAATATTTCAGAACAATATCATTTCTAACAAAAAAAGGAACTCTTGTGAGGCACTCCTTACACAATCCCGTCACAGTAAGGGCTTTCCACAACGGCTTGAAGGTCGGTTATCGGCTTTGTGATCTCCGAGGTTACCTTTATTTAATGGCCACTTGATTTCAGGCCTATCGGTTATTCATAAAGGACCTATTTCCAACGAGCTTCATTCTCAATGAACGTTGCGGTGATAAGAAGGCCGTGTACTATCATAGAACAAAAATACATAGAAAACACTTTAGTTATATTTGAGTTTCAGGATCTTTTCTTCTTTTTTTCAAAGCTAGTTGCATGATAAATGAATGAATAAATAAACTTTATTTCGGGTGAAATAGAACTATAGAAACTCTAAACTAGTTAAGTATTATAGAAACACAAACACAGACATACATTTACCGGGGTTGCGAGTTGTTCGAAAGAGATACCGTGGCTCCGGAACGTAAAGGGCAATAGAAGGAACATGGGGGAGTGTCAGACTTTTACTGACTAAAACCCACCCGGTTTTAGTCAGTAAAAGTTTGACACTCCCCCCCACTCCGCTCCTAGTTATTTGATGATTTCCCACCCAAAAAAAAAGACACGTACATTTAATCAATTCTGTATTATTTTAATTAAAACGTTCAATTAAATTTCTTTGAATGAATAAAGATTGACTTTAGTTGATTATTTCTTCAACGATCGATGTCATTAATCATAGATTGAGTTTATTCGGCACTCAATCCTCTAAACAATTGATAACGCTGTTATCGTCGTATTTTTTTGTTTTTTTTTTTTTCGTTTGGCTTATGAGGTGTGACAGACTTTTACAGATTAAAACCTACCCATGTTCCCTATTTTGCGCTTTGTTTTCCGCGGTATAACGGCATCTTCGGAACAATCCGCAACCCCGGCAGACTCTGTTACGTTTACGCCGACATAACGAAAATACCATAAGTTCAAATCTCGAAATAGAATATTCTTTCGACTAACGATAAAACACAATTTTAAGCTGATCTCTCTACTATGGTGTGCGATCCATAGTCTAGAAGTTCAGGTTATAACAGTTTAGAATTGGTCGGCCTGCCGTCGTCTGTACTAAAATGACGGGCATAGATAGTTTAGCGACCGGAACATGACAAAATAAATGAAATCTTACGTAACCTTATGATAGTACAGTCGAAGGCACGAATATGTACAAAGTAGTAGTAGTGGAAAGTATTTTTTTTTTTGAGAAATGACAATTATTTATACCTATTTTGTTTCGGAAACAAAGTGAAGTACAATTTGTTGTATATTACTACTACTAGTAGGTGAGAGCAGCTCGTGCTCGCTAAGTAATAATAGCCGCCCCGGTCAATCTTTAGGTTGAGCCGTGCGTGGCTGCTCACAAAATCACCTAAATCCGTGATTACATACCGAGTTTGACATCTATAGTGTCTGGGAAAGCACGTTAAGCCGTTAATCCCGACTGTCATTTTGTAAGTCTTTGACAGTCGTTAAGGGTTGTCAGTGGCCCGAAAGTCTGTCAACCAGGCCTACCATGGGGTATCGTATTATCCAGTACTAACTGGGCTGTGAAAGTCAGATGGACATTCACTCCATATAAATATTCAGATACATCTGGTTAGACAAGATAAACTGACCCCAAAATAGTTGAGAAAATTATGAGTAGAGTAAGTGAAAATAACTAACCAGTGCTCAAGACTGTACCTACATCAATATTAGGTATGGCTCAAGGATTTTGTGTAGGCTCGCAATGTCTGAGTAGGGTTTTCATTTGTAATTGAAAATTTGATCTATTATTTTGTTTGATTGCTTCGTTTGCGAAAGTTTATGAGAAATAGGGATCGTTTAAGAGTTTGGAACTTTTTAATAGTTTGAATTTTAATTTACTTAGGGTTGCCATACGTCCGGAGTTGTAACGTTGTATCAGGAATGCAAGGTGTAGTCTTTGACCGGAATTGTTAAACGATATTTTTTTTAGAAATCAAAATAATTTATACAATCAGGAATCATCATCGTTACTTGCATTTTTATTCAAATGTAGGGCTGCAACAAATCGTTTTATAATAACATTTTCAAAATCATAAACAATCACAAACATCATCCGACGAATTCTAGTCACCGCAGCCTCGGAGCATTAAGGGCCTATGCACACCACGTTTTTTTAAACGCGCCGTCGACGCGCGTTTGTAGCGATACAGACGCGATACGCACGCAAGTCAGCCGCAGCCTGTAGACCTTTGCACACCTGTATAAATACAGACGCGCGTGTGTAGCGATACAGACGCGATGCAAACGCGCGTGTGTAGCGATACAGACGCGATGCAAACGCGCGTGTGTAGCGATACAGACGCGATGCAAACGCGCGTGTGTAGCGATACAGACGCGATGCAAACGCGCGTGTGTATCGAATAATCCGGCAATCGTGAATTCCACAATATTGGCCGGTTTTGAATTGCAGTTATGAAGTTTTCTGTGTCGAAAGGCTCCATTTTTTTGTTCCAAAGACGTGCGGTGCACCAAATCGCTCGATTGCTACTAGCGTAGATTCACACTTCCCTTTCCCTCGTTGCGTTTGTATCGATACACACGCGCCGGTGCCGCGCGTTTGTATCGATACAAACGACAACAAACTGCTCTACAGGATAAAAACGCGCCGGCGACGCGCGTTCCCAAAACGCGCTTCGACGGCGCGTTTATAAAACGTGGTGTGCATAGGCCCTAAAGGCAGTAGAAGGAACATGGGTGTTTTCCCATGAGCAAAAAAAAAGCCCAAAAACCCTATAACATGGGACTTGAACATAACTGGTGAAGTGTGAGTTTATATTTTTTTTTATAAAAAACCAACACGGTGAGGCAACCCACACTAGGAATTTCTCCTGTATCATTGGTGCGTTTACAAACATTTAAACTCACATACACAAACATCCAGATCCGGAACAACTATCTGTAGGTCATACAAATATTTATTCCGTGCGGGATTTACCTCGCAACACGCAGCGCAGCAGTCGATCGCTCAGCTACTGCGCCAAATGTGTCGTCAAATCACAATGTAGATAATTATACTTTGGCACCTCTATCAGGCTTTAAGGTAATATTATACAAGCTTGATGTTAATGTTTTTACATAATATGCCACTTGTAAAAAGCTTCAAGATATCAGTATCCAAATGCAACACCTTGTCTATAGGGTTAATCGGGAATCTGATATTTCTTTAATGATTACTACAATTCAATTCAATTCAATCTATTTATTTTACGGACATCTTGATCCAATGGTTAGTATACATACTGACTTAAACTATTGTTAGTAACATACACATTAAAGGCAAACAACAAACACTCATAATAACCCCTGCGCTGAGACAACCCGCCTCATCCAGATAACCGATAGAGAGATACGTACCTCTCTAATCGATCATCAGACGAACGTAATGCCTCAACACAGGAGCACGCACATCTTCAGCTATAGTCTTCTGGATACTGTTGTGACTCCCCCGCACCCTCCTCATAAGTGACCCAACTTTCTTTCTAATCACAGCGCGAAAACAGTCAGTACGAGCATGCGCGAACATCTCGGAGGCACTGCAGAAACGAGGAAGTCCCAACATCATCCTGAAGATGTTATTATATTGGACACGCAAAGTGTCCAAGGACTTTTTGGTATGATTAACCCATAGTCCACCCGTGTACAGTCCCTGACAGTAAGCTTTAAAAAGCGTGACCTTGACTTGGTCCGTACAGCGGGCGAATCTACGAGCCAACATGTTGCCACGGACTGAGAGAGCCCTAGGTTCCCTTTCTATATCGACATCATCTTTAAGGTCGTCGGTAAGATAATGTCCCAGGTATTTAAATTGTGACACCCTTTGTACACTAACACCATTTAAAGTTATGGGTGGAACAGATTCAAGACACTTACCAGCGGCCTTAAAAACCATGTACTGACTCTTACTTACATTGTAAACAAGACCGTGTGACCTGGCGTAGGCTTCGCAAACTTTCAACATCTCTCCGAGAGCCCCTGCAGTAGGAATCAGCAGCACCATGTCATCCGCGTAGCTAATGTTATTAGTACTAACACCACCCACCCGGCAACCGACACGCATGCTGCTGAGTTCCACTATGAGGTCATTTACATATAGTCTAAGATCCGGCTGCAGAATCAGTGTACCCATCGAGTGTTTGCTGAAAACCAAATTTTTACACATATTCATGATTAGGAGAATTTATATCCACCAGGTTGCCTATCAAAATGTGGCCGCTAGTATTTTTAATTAAATTATTAATAATTCATAATCCGTAAGAAATTTCATTGACTTTTTTTTTCAATGAAATGTCGTCTACTTTACGGCAACATCTATAAAGATTCTGAAAAATTATGGTTGCCGTTGCGCACCTGGCCGCACCTCTTCGCAGCCGGGTATACACAGGTATGAATTTGTTACATTTATACACCCACAACGTACATTTATAATTTATATATCAAATTAAAGCTATTTTTTTTCTGTATAATATTATATACGGTTGCTTAATTAAATCTGGCCGCCAATAAGGGTTGCTGGCTAATAAATATAGTAAATATTAAAAGTAGAGTGAAAGAGAGCTAGCGCGTAACACCACTAGTCAGACGAGGATAGCGATTGCCAGCTGTCGGACGGTTTAAAGCCATTGCGCATGCGTAAGATGTTAGTGTTCTCAACCTCCGATTCAAACAATAGTAGGTACGACTCAAAATAATAAATACTCCAAAAGAAACGTCTTTCTTTTCTAAAATAAAAAATAAAAAAGTCAATGACAAATTTAAAAATTACAAAAAAAAAATGAATATTGATGATGAATAAAATCAAAGTTACTTATGTAAAAAAAATGTGTTGTACAAGTACTGTATGAAAAAAGATTTAATTTTATTCAAGTATTACATTTATTTTACATATTCATCAATCTTCAGTTTAAGCAAATTATGAATTTTTAAAATGTATTTTATACTTCCATGACTCTTTTTTAAAAATCTGAATCATCGGAGCTCTCAGTCACACTATCAACGCAGCTATCACTTTCATCAGAAATATCGGTATCGTCATTATTATCGGAAGGCTTGTTCGTGGAATCACACAGCACATTCTCAACTTGCGCTGGAGTTGAATCTCCCAGGAACCATGTTGGTTTTAAAACACCATCTAACAGCAGCCAGCCATTATTTTCCGCGCTGAACTTGATGCAATCCCGCTCAGTAGCATTTAACCACATCGAATTAACAAAGATGGTCCGCAATAATTTTTCCTTTAAAGATTTCCAGCATCGTGGAATGTGCGTTGAGTCAAAACCTTTAATTCTTCTCATAAATTTCTCACTACTTCCTTTTGAAGCGTACATTTTGTTGAATAATAAAAATCTTGCGGCATTTACACTTTGGCACTTTGGGAGTCCATACATAAGGCACGTAAAATGTTGAACTGCATCGATTTTGGTTTCGTTAAAAATGTCATTCGGATTCTTCAAAGACGTTGAGAACACTAACATCTGACGCATGCGCAATGGCTTTAAACCGTCCGACAGCTGGCAATCGCTATCCTCGTCTGACTAGTGGTGTTACGCGCTAGCTCTCTTTCACTCTACTTTTAATATTTACTATATTTATTAGCCAGCAACCCTTATTGGCGGCCAGATTTAATTAAGCAACCGTATATAATAATATACAGAAAAAAATTAGCTTTAATTTGATATATAAATTATAAATGTACGTTGTGGGTGTATAAATGTAACAAATTCATACCTGTGTATACCTGGCTGCGAAGAGCTGCGGCCAGGTGCGCAACGGCAACCATAATTTTTCAGAGTCTTTATAGATGTTGCCGTAAAGTAGACGACATTTCATTGAAAAAAAAAGTCAGTGAAATTTCTTACGGATTATGAATTATTAATAATTTAATTAAAAATACTAGCGGCCACATTTTGATAGGCAACCTGGTGGATATAAATTCTCCTAATCATGAATATGTGTAAAAATTTGGTTTTCAGCAAACACTCGATGGGTACACTGATTCTGCAGCCGGATCTCGTACTAATACAGGCTGAAGAGCTTTGGAGAAGATAACCCCCCCTGCCTCACGCCGCACTCCAGCCCGTACGAATCGGAGAGAGAGCCCGACCATCTCACACGGTTAGATTGGTTATTGTACCAATATTTAAGTACATTTATCATCTCCACCGGTACACCACCGTTCCCTCAGCTTTCTCCAAAGCACTTCGTAAGACACGAGGTCAAAGGCCTTGGAGAGATCCAGAAAACAGGCATATACCGGCGTCTTTCGGTCTGTGTAGTACTGGACAGTGTGCTTGAGACTTAATATTGCGCTCTCAGTGGATAGGCCGGACCGAAACCCAAACTGAGCATCGTGTAGTTTGATCCACTTTTCCAAGCAAGAATCAAACAAACTATCCAGCATCTTGGCTGTCACGGTCGCGAGGGAGATCGGGCGGTAGTTGTTCTTATCCGAGATGTCTCCCGTCCTGTTCTTAACTATGGGCACAACTATGGTTTTCATTAAGTCAGCTGGAAGGTACGCGTGACTGATGCACATAGAGAACAACAAGACCCTCGGAAGGTGCACCCCAGCATATTTCAGATGTTCGACGCTGAGCCCATCATGCCCAGGAGATTTGCCCTTGGTCATTCCTTTAATTAGAGCACTAACCTGACTTGCTGTAAAACGCAACAAAGGCTCCTCTCGCTGGAAGCAGGGCGCAGCGTTAACCATCGTATCGGGAACACCGAGCGGTGAACGAACTATGAAATGGTCCCTAAACATATTAGCAATGTCACCCGGCTCGCTCACTCCGCCAACACTCGCAGGGAGGCCAGGCCTAACATCGAGCTTTCTGGTTGCTTTCCAAAACTGGCTAAAGATTTTATTGGCCTGACAATTCGCTATCACGTCCATTTTTATTTGGTCCTATCATAAAAAAGTTCGTTGGGATGGGCATTAAAATCACCCAACAACATTACTGTCTCGATATCATTACTTTCCTCAATGGCACTAATTTCACCTAAAATATCTGAGAAAAAGGTCAAATTATCAGGGGAGTTCACAGGCATATATACCGAAAAAACTAAGATCTTGCGTCCCCCAATTGTAGCTTTAATTGCAGATAGTCGGGTACTACTACAGTCAACAACAGAAACCATCTCAAACACACCCTTCTTCCAGAGAATAGCCACTCCACCGTATGATCTCCCCCTCAGTATACCAGCAGATGTGTCCACAGCAGATTTACCCGTATATTCAAAATCATCACTAACCGTACCCAATAATGGAATATCATGATTAAGTAGCCATGTCTCCTGTAAACACATTAACACCGATGTATTACATATACTTCTGACATCATCAATCGAGTTTTTAAATGGATGACAATTAAAACTAGTAAATCTGCAAATATTTTTACAATTATCCATGATTATTATAATTCTATCCTAATTCATTCTCAATTTACGCCCCTCCTGCATAGGAATGTTCATAAAAAGCACGAAGCGCCTAAACGTAATACCATCAGGCCAAAACTCGTCATTTAGGAAAATATCTAGTTTTGTCTTAGATACAAACAGTTTGTAGGCATTATACATCTTATCAGTTTTCATTTTAATTTTCTTAAGCGACACGACCACTTTTGTTTTATGCTCAATGTAGCTTATTATGTCCTGTTCACTAGTTTCTTTACTCACATTAGATATAAATAACGGAACTTTCACATCAGCCGCTTTAAATTTACCGTTAGGTGAAGTACATGCGCGACCCTTTTGTCCTAAAAGTCTGTATCTCTTTGCAGATTTAGACTTCACAACCTGCCACTCATCCTCTTCTGGGATTAACGCACTATTACTCACTGATAACCTGTCATTTGACTCATAGCTATATTATTAACTATAACTATATTTAGCTATATTTCCGTGGGGACATTACAAACAGCTGTCTCATTTGTCGAGTTCGACATAGGAAACGAAACATTAGCCGCTTGAGGCGCCAGTGCACCTGCACTAAATAGATCGTTGCTCGAAACAACAATACGTTCCATGGCCTCCGCACGCGCCTTCGCTGGATCCGTTGTCCCTGTCACGCTCGCGCCGCTAACCGCTTGCAGACTAGTAGACACGCTGTCTCCCTCGCTCGAGCATGCAGTCATCACGCACGAAACATCCTTTGCTGCCTCAACGCGCTGACTGTGTACTGTCTCACTCTTATCTGTGCGTTGGAAAGGGACCGAAATATGTGTGCAAAGACGGTTGTTTTCAAACGTCGATGTGTGCGATGTTTTTATGGGCACGTATTGAAGTCCAATGGGACCACTATTTAGCTCATAGCTATCTTGCATGCATGCACCTCTTCTCTTGTTCACATAAAGTGATGATGACGGAACAGTTTCAATAATAAACGCATGTTTCATATGTTCAACGTCCCGTTTAAGCTGTTCAAATGTATCCGTCGTTACACATTTTTCCTAAAGCATGCAGACTTGATTTTGCAACCTCGCTATGTCTTTCAACAGCCTCGTACAGTCTATGTGATCAAAGCTCACACTTGGAACAGCATGAAGGTCCTTTGCAACAAAAATAGGGAACATTTCGGCGTTTGTTGCTTTCATAAGCGTTATAATATCGTCGAGATTCCTGGACATTCTTTTCTTCCCTTCCTTGCGCCTTAGTGGCATCTTCTTCACATTTGGTAAGGAGTCAAATAGCAATGACTTTTCCTTTCCAATGCTCTCCACATTAAACGAAGTAGTAACCAGCTGGTGTATGCTTTCTTCATCCATGAAGTCCAGAACATTCACCAAAAACGCTAACAGTTCATTAATTACAACGTTGCAGTTAACACACTTCACTACTTTCGAATCCATCGTAAACACGGAGCGATGATTCACCGCTGTCGCACAATACGCAACGCGTCCGCGCTCAGTCGAGGAAGACGGTAGACGGTATACTACGTATATCTGGATTTCTTAGAAAAAAAAAAAAAAATTTAAACACCTCGACCGGTCATGCTGTTGGCAAGTTACGAAGTGACATTATATTTTTAGGGTTTCGTACCTCAAAAGAAAGAATACGGAACCCATATTTAATCACGTCTGTCTGTCTGACAAGACCCTTTATCTTGGGAAGGCGTGTAAATATCGAGCTTAAATTAAAACCATAATCTAAAGTCTGTAATCCATGTGTGCTGTGCAAAAAATCAACTCTCTAAGTCTCCGCAGTGAAAATGTGTGACTGTTTATGTCGCAAGTTTGCACGAAACCCTCGGTGAGCGAATCTGACTAGCTCTTGGTCGGTTTTTTTATTATTTATTGTACTTTGCCTTAAGTGGTAGACAATGTGTTGTTGTATCTCGAGCTGCTAGTCTTCAGTCTGCAGGTGAGCCTAAACAGACATAATGTAACATTCCCTCATTTTCGCTGCAACCTATTTCTCAAACCACTTGGTCGTAAAAAGAGCAGTACAAGCATCTGAGACCACAAACACGTGAGCGGAAACTTAGCGAGTTAGATAAAGTTTTGAATGGAGGATGCGCGCGTCCGTTCGCTTAACAGTCATCGTAACTCGCTTCGGCACATCTGTGGCTCGCCACGCCGTTTTGGCAGAAATGAGGCACCAGTTAGAGAAGATTTTTGAAAAGGAGTCGCATTTTTTTTTGACTTGGGTTTAAAAGTCTTTTGAGTTTTTTTGGAGATTGGAAATCATCAAATAATTTCCCCCGCGTTGGGGAGTGTCAGACTTTTACTGACTAAAACCCATGTTCCTTCTTTTGCCCATTATGTGTCGGGGGCGTGGTATAATTATGTTTTGGATAACCCGCAACCCCGGTAATTCTGAGCCTTTGGTTGCTATAAAATATATATTGCAACATGTTCTGTGGTGTAAGTCATCGTTTGAAGTAAAGCTTCAAAGTGATGCTTCTCTTTTGAATTCAGTTTAAAGGTAAACCGTACATCATCAATGTTTCGAAAACTTATTTGTTGACTTCCTTCAAAACTCGTACTACGCCAAGTTAGGTTTATAACCAAAACCAAACAAGCTTTTCCTTACGAAGGCAGACATAACAAAAGCTACTGACTCTGTACTGTAACTGTACTGTACTCGCACGTACCACACAGGGTTTCGTAACACCATACACTATTTTTAATAATATTTTTTTTTTATTAAAATTTACATGCAACAGCAAAACTAATTGCTTTGTTATCGAAAATACCAAATCTTAAACCAACTTTCGTTGAAAGTTTGTAGCACGTTGAACATTGTAGTAACAGTGCTCATTCCTATTTTGGTTTACGTAATCTCGTGGTTTCCCAAATCTAGTACTGTTTCATGGGATGAAGAAATAAAGCAAGCGAGTCTATGAGAAATGTACAAAAATATAACGTTTTATGATCCAGAGTTACCGCACAGAAGCAATAAGGAAAAACAGCAAAATATCACAAGCAAAAATTGCAGTGACATGTAGGTAGGTTTATCACATACTGAAATGAAATATTATGGAAGAGATATAATATACAGGGTACAAAAAAGTTACCACGTGTTCAGTAAATTATTCCAATTAAAACAAAACCGGCCAAGACTGAGTCAGACTCGCGCCCCGTACAAACTTGCGACATAAATGGCCATAGCCCCTGACTACGTAGACTTTGAGAAAAAGGACCATAGATTTGGGTATATGGTTTTTAATTTCAACACGATATCTCCACACGTTCCTGATATAAAGGGTCTTGTCAACAAAATGATCTACTAAGGGTTCCATTTTTCCTTTTAAGGTACGGAACTCTAAAAGCAGCTCTACCTAACCATTTGATTGGGTATAAAGTCGTTTAAATCCCACGGGGTTGCGTGTTGTTCGAAAGAGATACCGCAGTCCCGGAACTTAAAGGGCAGGAAGGCAGGAAGAACATGGGTGAGTTTTAGTCTGTACAAGTCATTTGATTTGATTCAGTATAAAGTCAGTGGTTTAAATCTACGTGCACGTAGGCGGTAAATAGAAAAAAAAATACCTGTCCAATATTAAAATTCACGGAAGAAAATACTATGTCGAATACACAAAGAAATATTGTTTATTGATAGCACCGACTCAAAAATTGTTTTTTTAACACTGAGCTTAACATGAAGGGAAAATTCTTGTGCCCTCTAAAGCCAGCTAAATTATTTTCAAATACATTATGTAAATATTTGACAAAAAAAAATATGATTGTGAACGGCTTTGGAAACACAGCTCATGATAATACCCTGAAAAAACATCCCGCTGAGTAGAATTAGGATTTCCATCAAAGTATATTTACAAACGCTTCCTTAAAATACCATTTCAGATACTAATCTGCACAGCCCAAACAAATAAATTGACCAAGAGTTTCTTTTCTTTATAGACAACCTCTGAGTTTGTTTCGGTTGTTTCTTCTTAGGGTAGTGAGGTACGAAACACCGGCCTCATTAAGTTTAAAAAAATTACATGAAAAGTGTTTGTAAAAAGCTTGATTTAATTTGTCTTTCTATGCAGTCCTATCCCAAAATTTCGTAGCTAATGGGGCCATGCCTGTAAGAGGAATAAAGCCACATAATAACATCTTAAACTATTAATAAAGTGGAGCATACAGTTCGAACTATCCAATATTGAATTACAGGGAAGGTAGTTAAGGCCGAATGGGGACTGAGCGAACTTAATCGGTCCAATTCTCCGGAGAGTATGTTATTGCTTTGCGTTAGCTAGTATGGTTGGTATTGCAGCACAATACTTTGTTAAACATCGTTGGATGGACTTATAATGCTGGCTAGCATTATTTGAGAAATCTCGATGTTCCATTTAGCCGCGGTATCTCTTTCGAACAACCCGCAACCCCGGCAGGCGGAGGCTCTGGTAAGCCCCTATGCTTTGCTGACATCTCTTTGAGGCGCGTGTGAAACACGAACGCGCCGTCGACACGGCCTGTCGTCAATCGACGGACGGACGGTAAGCTACCCATTGCTCATCGTCCACAGGCCCGCATCTACGGTGGCCGGGAGCCGTCTCGCGGCGCCCGGCGCCCGGGGCGTCTCCCGCGGCGGCTGGGTTGGGTAGATGTTCTCTCCCTCAAACGCCCGGCCACCTCCTTTGCTAGCATTACTGCTTCGCAGAAGGATGTGACCACTTCCCATTCCCTCTCGCTCCGGACCATGGCCGGGACCAGGGCCGGACGCGAGAGATCGCCGCCGTCGATCGCCTCCACGAGGGCTTTGGGTCCACACTTGAGATTTCTACTGTATCGTGAGTGCGTTTACAAACATACACAAACAGCCAGACCCGGAACAACTATCTGTTGATCATACAAATATTTGTTCCGTGCAAGAACCGTACCCGCGACACGCAGCGCAGTAGTTGATTGTAATTATGTTTCTATTTAATGTCCTTATTTATTTAATTTATTTAAGTTTATGCAACTGTACTTTTTCTAGATAATAAAAGACTGATAAGCTTTATAAGTTCATAACGGTATTAGAGAATCAATCTATGAGATTGAATTAGCTTCGTAGAAATCATGTATGCATTGTGGCGAGCAAAAGGCTTAGTATAGATTGTGGTATATCCTTTGTTGACATGAAGATAAAAGATTTTATAATTGAACTAGCGGGCTGACTATGGCTTTGTACGGGTAACTCTAATTTAAAGCGAATGATTACTAGATAATCCAGGGTAACTAAGCTTTTGCAGATTTGTTTTTTCGGATGATACATCAAGTAACTTACTGACTGAAAACCCATCCATGTTCCTTTTTTTCCTTTTGTGTTCAGGGCCGTGGTATCTCTTTCGAACAACCCGCAACCCCGGCAGGATCTAAAAGAACTTGGGGTGCAAAGAACATCAGACTTTATTTAGAATTCTGATTGTGACTGTATTTAATTTTCTTGATTTTCATGTTTTATGTACACCACCGATAAATTGTATGTTTGGTTACTGTTAGTGCAAGTAGGTTGTAAATACACACGTTCCTACTATGATAATAGTGTAGAGTAATTTGTAAGTAAGTTTGAACGAACTAATCCCAGAAACTACCCACCATGTATTTGGTTACACTTGGTTACTTTGGAATCGGTACATTTGAAACGGAAGCATCTGTTTTGTAGCTGCAAAGTTCTTAAAGTACAGCAGCATCATAGTACCAAAAATTACTGCAGCGCCATCCATGAAGAATCAACATCAATTTTCTGAATCGCGGTGTCATAGTGATCCGCCATTTAAGACCATAACATACTATATAGAAACCCCCGACAGCTTCGGATAGAAGCACACTAGACAGACCACTCGTCTGCTCGGAGAAACTTTCCTTTTTTTTTCGTCATATACCCGAACGGAATTTCTAAAGCGCACGAGACTCCTGCAGTATTGTCAAACTCCGTACTGTAAATTGTAAACTCCGTACGCCTTCTAAAACCGCCGAATCTTTTATTTTAGATTTTTCCAGCCGACTGTACCGAATTAAAACAAGCCGAACATGTATGATCACCCCTTATGAATGTTTAATGAAATAAATTAATGAACATCAAAAAACTTTTCTCTAGTTCATAATAATTCATTGTGGCGGGACCATTATTTATTTATAGACACATTTTAATGGATTCTCATTTACAAATTAACACATTGTTCAACCGCAATTGCTGTAACGTAAATCTAGTTTGACAGATTATATGCAGAATACAAATTTAATTTTAAACACAAGTTTACTAAATCTTTTTGGAATATTATACGAACGCCTTCAAGTCAACACGTTTGTGCATTCGTGTGTGCTTTGTGGAGGCGTTTGCACTGCAGTTAGGCATGTTCACTTTACTACATAACTTTTATAAACATACTAGCTGTGCGCTGTGGTTTCACCCGCTGCTTACCTCCTTTTCTGAAGAGGGGTTTGAAAGATAGATAGTAGCCGATTCTCAGACTGACTGAATATGCATAAAAAATCATAAGAATCGGTCGAGCCGTTTCAGAGGAGTATGGGAAGAGACAAGAATTAAATATTAGATAAACTGATTTGTAAACCTTAGGAGCTCTACTGGACTGCTGAAGTTGGGGCATTATTTGATGATAAAAATGCTTGGCTCAATGCTGGTCCTGCTCCACAAGCACAGGGGTAAACTCATTGATCAGTATCCGAAGCTTTAATGAAAGCTGCAGAAGATTGTAAGACTATCTTTGCAATGTATAGAATCAATTCTCTAGTATTGTATAATTATTAAGCCCATATGTGAGTGCTATGTATTATCATCATGACTTGACGAAGTCCTGGTGGTTGATAGTGTCATGGCGGGTGTGTCGGGTCCTTAAGCTGCCTTCAAAATGGTCGAGCTGAATGGGGCTGATCCATACGTCATGTCCGTGAACGGGCGCTGTCAGTTGGGACTGGTCATGTTTTAGCCACCATGGCTCATTTTTAACTTATTAAGATTTAAAATTAAATTTTGCTTTTTATTTACTCTGGGCGCTCTTATTGTGCACGTCTTTCTACATCGCTCTCACATATTTGTAAAATCTCAACATGAATGATGTAAGTATACGATTTTGTAAAAATATTATAATCTAAAAGAGTGTCCATGGAGTTTCTTGCCCATTCTTCTCCATAGAGGTCTAATTGAAATAAATGATTTGATTTGATTTGAGCACGAGACCCTGGGTTTGACCCCCGGGTCACAGCATATGGGTTTTTGGTCGAGTAAGCTCAAGCAGATTTAAAAGAGTGATGTTAAAGAATTACTACTTAACACACCTAACACCGTTTTTCAAAACGAATTTCAAGTTAGCTGCCTGTTTGAATAATAATATATAAAACTGTATATTCATTCAAATACTGTGCTTTTTTATTCAACACAATTTGCGTAGGCTTGTTACCTACGTGTAACATTGGATGTCTCCGACTTTTCCTCATAATTTCCTTTTATTTTATCTAACATCTTTAACGTGATGTAGCCAAGGATTTATGAGGCTTTTACCTCCTCCGAAACATTTGCTTCGTGTGGCTTTTCTTCCGGGTCATCTTGCCTTTGTGCCTTCTTCCCACGAGGGAGAAGAGTCATTCGCACGCCTTTACATTTTTTATGAAACAATGTAAAAGGTTTGTGAATGTTACGTGATGACCGGTTGCTGAATAAAATGTAGGTAGTAGTAAGGTAGTTCTGTTTCTAGTACTTTTTGTTGGTTTATTGACCTCATAAATACACTAGAGTGCTCAAGTCATAGTAAAAGGACTTTAACTACGATCTAGTTAAGGATTGTTTGCATTTGACTTAGCTTTAAATTGGTAAGTAAATTCAAAACCAGGTCGCAAATGACTTATTCTAATCTTAATTAAGTAGTTACATAGACTAAGTGATACAGCTTTCTTTATTTGTTTTTTTCTCATTATATGATTCGAAGCGCAGGTTTGTAACTAAAGGCAATCACGTAGGTACACAATTAAGTAACGTATAAAAGTACGTAACTATTTAATTATCCTTACTATCTTAACAAAGAAATTATTAAACGAAGGATTTTTATTTCATCTGGATATGATATCGGGATATGACATCACCAAATATATATATTACATAATATTATATTAAGTATTCATATATGAATATATTTTATAAAATACTTTTTATTTTATATAAAAGTATATATATATATATATATATATATATAAATACTTTAGGAATAGAGTAAACTTTGTTCCAAAACTATTTAATTATACTGTCAACAAAGGGTTAGAAAATAACTTCAGGACGCCTTGCTAATTTGTAGTATCACTTAGAAATTCAGTGCTTTGATTTGGTTATTTGAATACGAAGGGAAATTTAAATTTTAAAACATTCCAAAGATATATTTGTATGTAATAAGATTGAAATAAATCTCACAAATTCAATTATCTTCAGCGATTTTTCATTAACAACTAATTTTATTTTATTTATTGGGAAAAACAAACAATAAAACATTAAATATGAAGCATAATAAGGAATAACAATAGATTTACAAATGTGATATCAACAACGTTTTCCACAGATAAAACCATGAGACATTTTGGTTTGACAAGCATTGTAATAATAAAGAAAATCTTGATAAAATAAATTACAAAAATTTAGCAAAAGCATCATTAAATACATAAAATAAAAGCATAATTAAAAACACAAAATTAAAGCTACAACAAAACAAATAAAATTAAAACATGATTAAAAAGATAAAATAAAGGCATCATTAAAAACATAAATTAAAGCACCATTAAAATACAAAATGAAAGCATCATTAAAAACATAAATTAAAATAAAAGCATCATTAAAACATAAAATAAAAGCATCATTAAAAACATAAAATTAAACCATTATTAAAAAGATAAAACAAAAGCATCATTAAAAACATAAAATAAAGGCATTATTAAAACTAAAAAAGCATCATTAAAAACATAAATAAAAGCATCATTTAAAACATAAAATAAATCCATAATTACATAAACATAGATAAAAGCATCAACAAAAACACTTAAAAAATACATTATTGGCAATGATTAATTTTATAATTACTTAACATGTTGAGTAACGATAGTCTGAATTTTCTTTTAGGTAAAGAAAGCTGATCTAAATCACTAAAATTCTTATTAAAACTGCTCATGAGGCGACGAAGAGGGGCACGCAAGCCAGCATTTGTACGAGTGGCAGAAATGGCGAATACAGGTCGTGCGCGCACCTCGCGTCTTCTACACCTGTACTGCATATTCTAGTTGAGACCTTATTAGAGATTTATATAGATATAAATACGTACTGGGGTGCTAAAATTCTGTGGATGATCTTAGCACAAAACCGTACATGCGATAAGCATTATTAACAATTTTATTAACATGCGCGTCCAAATGCAGTTTATCGTCTAGTAATATTCCCAGGTCACAAATCAAGCTCTCCCTAGCCAGAGTTTCACTTTGTATTGCATAAGGATATTTAATTTTTTTGTTTTATTAGCAACATTTAAGAAGGCTAAGTTGGAGCTTGTTTTTAGAGCAATAATTGGACAGACGATTGAGGTCTTGTTAAAGGAGTTGACAGTCAAGCATAGTTTTGATAGGTCTGAAGATTTTATGATCATCTGCGTAAACTAAAAATTTGGAATTATGGAAGCACATGTCAATATCATTGATAAATAAAATAAATAATAAAGGTCCGAGTATTGATCCTTGAGGCAACCCGGAAGTAACAGTTATGGAGTTGGAATGGTACCAATTAACTACCACTTTTTGTGTTCTATTTGAAACATAGGATGTAAACTAACGGAACAAATCCCCACGAATGCCGTTAAATGCAATTTTCCCTAGAAGTAGGTTATGATCGACCTTGTCAAATGCTTTACGGAAATCGGTGTATATGGAATCCACCTGTACACGCCTGTCTAAATTATTAAATAAATAATCGGTATATTCAACCAAATTAGTAGTGGTAGACTTTTTTTGACGAATCCATGCTGCTGCTTAATAATCTGGTTCTTAATAATAGGGTAGAGCTGGTTGTGGACAAATCTTTCAAAAAGTTTCTACAGGATGGACAAAATAGAAATAGGCCGGTAGTTCTCAATGTCATGTTTTGGACCAGATTTTCAAGGAACGTTCCCTGGCTTAAACATCTATTATAAATAATATGCAGAGGGAGAGTTGAAGCACCAGCGGTACGCTTAAAGAAAAGTGGCGATATATCATCAGGTCCGTGACCTTTAGAACAATCTAAAGATTTCAGAGCAAAGTTTACCTTATCAATACCGAGCAAAAGATTGGTAACCAGACAACTATTCAAAGAATCGTCGAAGGTCTGATGTTGCATATTGTTTAGAGGAAGGCTCATAACTAGAATGAAAGAAATTTAAAAAGGGATTACAAATTTCTTCTGGATCGTTTGAAGACTGTCCCTCATAATGCCTAGTTGAAGGCATATAAGCTGTGGATTTACGGTTGGATACAAATGTCCAGAAATATTTACTATTAATTTTCATGCTATCGTCAACTGACTGTATCGAGAATAACACATTTCAGATTCGGTTTGAAATCTCGATCTAGATAGAGAAAATTGCTCATAATCTGATATATTCTGATACACTTTCCACTTATACTTCGCTTTAGTTTTATTTTTGAATATATGTATCAACGCAGGTGAAAACCAAACCGGATATTTAGAAGATTTGATCGTTGTTAAAGGGACATGAGCTTTAATAACCCCAAAAATAACCTCATAAAATGTGTTTACAGCCTCCTCTCCAGATTGCCCATGTAATAATTCGCCCCAGTCAACTCTATCCAGGTCACCATTAATTTGTTCATAATTTGCCTTATAGTAATTGTATCTCTGTTCAGATTTACGTCGCATGGTTTGGTTACTAAAGTTAAAAGACGCCAATATACATAAGGGTGGATGATGAGGGTCTATTGGTAAAAGTGTGTCAGTGGGTGCAACGACAGAACAGTCAATATTACTAATCACCAAATCTCATCATCAAATCTTACCAGTCGTATTTGTAATATTGTTATACTGGTAGGCATTAAGGACGGACATAAACACACTTAATTGAGTACAAATAGGACAGTTACTGCTATTTAATTGTTGTACGGTAGAACAACCACTACTAGCAGCTAGCCAAACTATATCGGGGAGATTGTAATCACCAAAAAGAGAAATTTTGGACTTCCCCATTCTCAACCACCTCTTGCAAAAGCTCCAAATATGCAACATAAACACTTTGTTGTCGTAGGTCAGGACCAAGTTCGTTAAAACACTTATTTGAATTAAGATTTTTTTCCACTGTCTTAATATTCCTATAACTTTGTGTTTTTTAAGTCGATCACTGCAAAATTGCACAGATGTATTGTTCACTTCACAGGCTTTAAGTTTACAGGTTATATTTGTTCGAATATTCACTATTTACCACTTAACTTATTTAAGAACTGAGAAGCAAAAATCACAACGTTCTGTCTTTACCATTGACGTACGACCAAATTAATGAAACTATATCTAAAAATATATCGTAATAATATCTGTGCTAAGTGGTTTCGCTCGCTGCTCGGTTAGGGGTACAATAAATTACGACCGATGTAAATTTCATTAAAATCAGTCAAGCCGTTTTGGAGGAGGTTGATAACAAACACCGCGACACGAAAATTTTATATGTGAGAATAAATTATGTGCACGATCCAAAATAGACCAGGTACAGTCGTTATAAATATATTTTTTAAACAACTAAAAGTTTGCACCCACAAAACATGCTTATACAGATTATTTTATTTAAATGTTAACACTCGCATGTCTTGTCTACCGTCCTCGTTCCTCTTTCGTCCAAGCTCGCATCGAGACCAGACGTATAGATAATTATTCCGTAAATCAAGTTAATTACGTGCAACCTATTCTAGTGCCTACACCTAAGTGTCGAGTTGCTATTCTCCCATTCACCGACCGTCGACTAGAAGAGGTGCGTCCGTGCACCCGCGCCCCTCGAGGATAAGCGACAGAGGATATAATTGCTGTCCTGCTCCTGCGCCGCCGTCGAGATCTGCCGCACGTGGACCACGCGTGTCGCTGAGGAAGGGAGCTGGCGTTATTGCCCCTGTGCTCACACGCTCCATAGAGGAACGTAGCCGCGCCGCGTAGCTTCTCGCTACAAGAACCGGTTTCCGTTACGAAGCTGCTACAAAGAACTGCTGCTGCTACGTCACGTCGAATTGTTTACGTTGTGCCTGAGATTGCAGATACGAGTTGTAAACAGTGATAATTACATAATTACATTTTATATTCCTAGTATCATAATACTTATGGAGCCTACAATGAACAAGTCGCTCTCGGAAACGGACGTTAACCAGTCAGAATTAAGTACACCTCCTAACTACATATTCCGGCGGGTGAAAAGAAACCGAGACGACATGGAAGACTCACTTGATCGGCAGCTTGGAGAGTTCAAGGAAGAGATTAGAAAAATGCTAAGCCTCTTCACCGAAAGACACGGACAAGAGACTAAACACATTACGTCTACTCTAAAGGAAATCCAGGATTCCAATAACAAGATAGAGACCTCAATTGCTTTTCTCACTGCCCAAAATAACGACTTCAGAAAGAAAATTGAGCACCTGGAAAACCAAGCTAAGGAAGATAAAGACTACATCAAACTTCTAGAGGATAAATTTGAAATGATGCAAATTAGTAATCAGAAGACCAATTTTGTAATTAAAAATGTACCCAAAAGACCGAAGGAAACTAAAGAGGACCTGATTGAAATGGCTATGTGTCTCGCTAAAAATCTAGACTGTTCTTTTACAAAACACGACATAAAAGACATTTATAGAACACGTACGAAAAACAGTGGGATAGTGAACACTCCAATAATAGTGGAAACTGGCTCGACTCTAATCAAGTCAGAAATTATGAAAATGGGTAAGGCATTTATCATTAAATATAACACAAAATTAAGCTGTAAGCATCTAGGCTTTAAATCGCAGGAAGACTCTCCCATCTTTCTCTCTGAGCATCTCACTGCGAAGGGTTCCCGTCTGCACTTCCTTGCTCGGGACTTAACAAAATCTGGTGATTTTAAATTTTGCTGGACAGCTTATGGGAAGGTCTTATTAAAGAAGGACGAACATTCGCAGACCATAAATGTTATAAACGAGCAACAGATACAGCAACTAAGAATGAGTAAATGACTAGGATTTGTCGATATCGTGATAAGTCATAGCTCGTTGAACCAAGAAGATAACATCATATTATTATTACTTTTATATTGTTCGGTGTATTTGCCTAATTTAAGTAATCTGTTAAGAATTCCTCTTTTTATAATGTATCGATTCTTTTTTTGTATACAAACTTTTGCATTATGTCAACAAAACAATAACTACCCACATTCACATTACATAAAAACTTACTTAGTATGTTTCTTTGTAACCACACACTTTCTTTGCACTTATACCAAATACTGTGAACACTTACTAACACTCACGCCACATATCCATTTACTTACACCTTTCCAAAAGCATAACACTAATATCCATCCTACATATTATATATACACTTTAAAAAATCTAATTTTAATTATGTTAGAACCAATCCTAAACCATAACACATTTATATTAACAATGACTCAATCTGACGGCACGTCCTTTCTCACGATAAACATACGTAATGGGTGACTCATTACAAACGCTAAATGAAATAGACAGTATCGAAATTGCGCGCAGTATTGAGTGCGACTGTTCGGAGTTAGCAGAACGCATACATATTAAAAGAAACGATTTTACTGTGGTCGCTCAAAACATAAGGAGTATTTCTTGTAATTTTGACGATTTCTTACTTACACTTTCTACCTTTAAGTTCGAAACCGATGTTATTATACTAACGGAATGCAGACTAACACCTGGAATTATTATCCCTCAAATTAATAATTATTCGTCGTATAATACGTCACACCAGTTAAACCAAAACGATGGGGTGGTTGTATATATCAAAAACAACCTAAAATCTAAAATTAAGGAAATAAAATTATCCCAGGCGTCTTGTTTGCAGCTAGAAATCCTTAATAATATCATATTATGTATTTACCGATCCCCATCAAATATGAATACTGAGACATTTATCAGTTCTTTAAGTTCTCACCTCGATACCCTAAAAACTAAGAAAAATATCATTATAGCGGGAGACATAAACATAAACATTAAACCTAAACATATTGAACCATCTTATGAACATAGAAATAGAACTAATTACCTCGACACGTTGTCCCTGTACGGAATATTACCTGGGCATATTCTACCTACTAGAAAAGAAAGCTGTTTAGACCATTTTATTTATTTATTTATTTATTAATTTATTTATTTATTTATTACAGCATGGAGAACTTACAGCTAAAAAGAAACTTAATATAAAAAAGTAAGGAACCATAGACAACAGTAAGCCAATTACAAGTCCTCACGTATAGTATCAGAAAACTTAAATGAAATGTGAGCACAAACCGCACTTTACACATTAACCTAACATAATCAAAAGTTACATTAACAAAATCAAATATAAAGACTATACGAATAGTTGACTGAAACTGTTTAGTTTGCAGTAAAATGCAAAATGATGTACACACTACAGAAGAATATTGAACATAATCCAAAAATAACAAAACATAAACAACTTGAAGGTTACTTAAAAAATCTGAGACTTAAGAGCCTTCTGGCTGACGTCACACTAGTCGTAAAGGGATCCAAATCATGCCGCTTACATATACTATTAAATTGTCTACTTGCACGTATGATATAACTATTCTGCCTATAGTTTGTAGCTGTATGAGGTACACGTAAGGGCGGGTTATGGCGTAATAATTTGTTCGGCACATTAAAATAAAATTTAGACAATAGTTCGGGGCTGTCAATGTTATTATTGAAGATTTTTAACAAATACAGACAGTCGGCAATCTCACGTCGTTCTTCAAGTGGTAGTAAATGGTACTTTTTACAGAGTCGAAGATAATCGATGGAATCGTATGGAATCTTTTGATGAAAACAAAGATATTTAATGAAACGCCTTTGGATGTTTTCAATGCGGTCGATGTACTTATGATAGCGCGGGTTCCAAATCTGAGACGCGTACTCTAGCTGACTTCTGACAAATGTGCAATACAAAATTTTTAGTGTTTTAGCATCATTAAAGCACTTAGAGAGGCGCATTATAAACCCAAGCAGTTTGGAAGCTTTTTTAACAATGGCATCGATATGGGCATCGAAAATTAACTTGCTATCTTGATGGACACCCAAGTCACGAATAGTGTCACACTTAGGCAAGATTTGACTAAATAAGGTATAAGTGGTGGTTAGGACTGCGCGTTTCCTAGTGTAGGTAACAACTGAACACTTAGATGGATTAAGGTCGAGTTTATTAGCCCGACAATAATCGTCAAGACGATTAAGATCAGCCTGAAGTGCTAACCCATCTTCAAACGAGGAAATTTTGGCAAAGATTTTCATGTCATCGGCGAAGCATAATAACTTGGATGATTGCAGGCACAGATCGATGTCGTTCACATAGATCACAAACAAGAGGGGACCAAGTAACGAACCCTGAGGCACTCCGCTGGGCACCGATACCCAGCTGGATATATAATTATTGAGCACTACGGCTTGCGACCTATTATTGATATAAGATGCGAACCACCTCAGGAGGTCCCCACGAATGCCTATATGGTTTAACTTCTGTATCAAAGTGTCGTGGTCGATCCGATCAAATGCTTTGCTATAATCAGTGTAAACCACATCGACCTGCTTGCCTTCATCCATAGCATTGGTAATAAAATCATTAAACAAAATCAAATTAGAAGTAGTGGACCGTCCTCTCAAAAAGCCATGCTGGAAAGAACTGAACGAGGTAGCAAGAGCAGGATATATTTGGTCATGGATAATGCGCTCGAATATTTTGGCTATAATGCACAGTTTAGATATAGGCCTATAGTTAGTAACTTCAGTTTTAGTCCCCTTCTTATGTATGGGTGTAATAAACGCTGATTTCCACACTCTGGGTACAACACCTTCAGACAAAGACTTGGAGAACAAAATTGAGATAGGTAGGGCAATGGAAGGTGCACATTCTATTAGAAATTTAAATAAAATTATGTTGAAAATAAACAAACAAAAAACCTCAGCATCCATTGTTATTCTTCACACTAGCATAACGGATCACTTCACAGCCCTCCTATCTCTATCTAAATTAAAAAACATCCCCTTAGCTAAGAAAACTAGATCCACTATAGATTTTGAGCAAGCACTTAAGCATATACAGGAGAGCAATCTAGAAAATTTACTATTTTGTAACGACCCGGAAACTTTAACTAATCTATTGGTGTACAAACTAACGGAGTCAATCAATAAAAATACTATTATAACTAATATCCCCAACAGTAAGCGTATTATAAAACCATGGATTACTCCGGGAGTTTTACGTTGTATTAGAAACCGTAATAAGCTGCAAAAGGACAATAAAAGAGACCCACACAATGACGTATTAAAAATAACTTATATAAGATATAGAAAATATTGTAATAATCTTATCAAAAAAATAAAAAGAAAATACGAAAGAGAATTAATTACAAAATCAGTCACAAACAACAAGCTACTTTGGAAGAATATAAAAACTATAACTTACACAAATAAAACTAATAACTGCAATACTGACTTACTTAATATAAAATCAACTCCCATAGCATCAGTAAACTATATTAACGATTATTTTGCGAAAATTGGTAAAAATCTTGCTCAAAAAATTCAACCAGTTTTAAACTATGACCAACGTGATCTGCATAGCTCACAACAAACTCAGCCTAATTCCTTCGTATTACTGGACACTGACGATGTTGAAGTGAATCATATCCTAATGAGTCTTAAATCTGATAGTGCGTCTGGTTGGGACAATGTTTCTACTGCATTCCTGAAATATATTCGAAGCGAAGTTGTTCCCATAATTACACACCTTGCTAATCTTTGCTTTAGTGAAGGTTCCTTTCCGACTTCTTTAAAGCTGGCTATTATTACGCCAGTGTACAAGGGTGGGAACAGAGACGATGTATCTAATTTTAGACCAATTTCTGTATTACCTTGTATATCTAAAATAATAGAAAAACTTATAAACACAAGACTATTAGCTTACTTAAAAGATTTCAATATTTTATCTCAATCACAATTTGGCTTTCGTCGAGGGATTTCCACTGAAGATGCAGTTACTGCCCTAAGCACTTATATAACAGAACAACTGGACAAAGGTAAAAAATGTGTAACTGCATTCTTAGATTTAAAAAAGGCCTTTGACACCGTCTCTGTTCCAGTACTTGTACAAAAGTTGGAAGGAATAGGAATTCGTGGTACGTCACTTAGCCTTTTTAAAGATTATCTCGGAAACCGGAAGCAGAGGGTAAGAATTGGCCAGTACACTAGTGAAGATGCAAACACGTCATACGGCGTCCCTCAAGGAAGCGTTTTGGGACCCACATTGTTCCTTGTTTATGTTAATGAACTATGCAACATAAACATTGTAAACGCACAAGTCTTTTGTTACGCAGATGATACTGCTGTTGTCTTTACTAGTGACACTTGGCAGAACGTAAAATTTAGCGCTGAGTCAGGTTTGGCCAAAATTGCCAAGTGGCTAAGAATGAATTTGCTGACACTGAACATATCTAAAACAAACTACATATGTTTCAGTGCCTCGCAACGCACACAACCAGGCTCTGATTTTAATATAAAAATCCATGCTTGCGGTAACGATAAACAGTCAAGTTGTGACTGCTTAACCATCAGCAAAGTACCGCATGTTAAGTATCTAGGGGTTATCGTGGACCAAAGATTATCTTGGTACCCACACATTGAGCAGGTTGCCAACAGAGTCAGGAAGCTAAGTTGGATGTTCAGAACTCTCAGACACGTCGTTCCCAAGACTGCTCCTGATCGTTCAGGTCATCAAAAAGATTTTCTGAAACTGGTTTATGTTGCGCTAGTCCAGTCAGTACTTTCTTACTGTATACCTGTCTGGGGTGGCGCAGCAAAAACTAAATTTTTAGTTGTTGAGCGGGCACAACGCGCTCTTATCAAGTGCATGTATTTTAAAAAGAATAGATATCCTACCGAAGATCTATTTAAACTTAGTAATTTACTCTCGGTCAGAAAATTATATGTTACACAAATTATACTCAAAACACATAAATCGCTTTCCTTTGATCCTAGTATTTTGCTAAAAAGAAGAAAAGACATTATTTTGAATATCCCTAGTACCAAGACCTTACTTGCCAGCATGGGGTCTCATTGCGAAGAAAGAAAAAATAGTTCAAAAAAACATCAATAGATGGCGTTATGTGTATCGATTTGTTTTTGAAGTTTGTGTAATTGTTTAAATTTGACCTTGGAAGAAGTATGTTCTTGTTTTTAAAAATCCCCATAACACAAAAATCGAGAATATTGGGCTCCTAGTTCCAAATTCTATGATTTTACTAAATAATATTATGGTGTTGGCTCTGGTGAGAGGAATTTGCACTACGTTGTGGTTAAGTAACTCATTTACTGTTAATTGAACTAATAGATGGCGTTGTTTTAATTTTTTGAGTTTTACTACACATCAATATTAAATAAATGATACATACCATACCTATTTAGACGGAATGAAATAGTTATGAAATGCAAATATATTAAATAAAACAAAATATATTTCGGACATAGAACAACAAAACCTTCTTTTCTTATAATCTATGAATAAAACGCTAATCTGCGCCATAGAATAATAATATAAGTATTTGCAATTTTGCGCTCTCAAGTGTCAACTTTGGGCATAAAGTCCTTGAAGCCAAAAGTCGCAAAAAATCATTACAATCTTCAACAAAATTAAGGATACTTCAAAATAAATAGTTAATCATCGTTCTTCATAATTATGTATGATATTATTAATCTTCCGGTGGAGGCTGTTTGATAAATCAATTACATAGGTACAGACCTACAGATTCAGTTAAATACCCGAAGGTCTTGTTGTATGTCTTTATCTGCTATTCTGTATCTACTTTTTATGTACTTTATTGAAAGGCAAAGGCAAACTTATTAATTTTTCAGTCAACTTCAAATATAGCAGAAAAAGTATAAATATATCGACTTAATAGTTAATACATACATAACTTTACGCCTTATTTCCCATAGGGTTAGGTATTGGTATTTTGTCCCACCCGAGAATCGCACCTAGATCCTACTGCTCAATAGTAGCGCTTGCGACCACTGGACCAACGAGGCAGTCCTACTTACTCATTGTAAATGATAAAGTACTTATTTAAAAAAATGATTAATTAGTTGACGGGCCGGTTGGTCTAGTGGTTAGTGGCCCTGACTGCTGAGCCGGAGGTCGTGGGTTCGATTCCCACCCAGGAGAAACTTTGTGTGATGAGCATGATTGTTTGTTCTGTGTCTCGGTGTTATTTATATATAATATGTATGTATTTATAAATTATATAAGTATGTATATCAGTTGTCTGGTTACCATAACACAAGCTCTGCTTAGCTTGGGATCAGCTAGCCGTGTGTGAGTTGTCCCAAGATATTTATTTATTTTTATTTATAATTTATTGTGTTTTTTTATAAATTTTTCCTTCAAACAAAGATCATCATCATCATCATCCTCGTATTTGGGTAGACCTCTGTGCGTTAAGGCAGGCGATTTAGCCCGGCGGCATAAGTAGGTACATTACAAGCTGTAATTACATTTGAAGGCGGCACGAGAACGTCTACCATGACACGTCCAAAATATCCGATTTCTATTATATTTATTGTATTTTTTATAATAATTACCAAGAACCGACTCTGAAGTGGTCAATTTTGTATTAAAATTAAGGACTGCCATCGGATAATAATTGTTCAAAAGAACTGGTTCCAAGGTCTGGACTGGGCTGGACTAAGTTAGATGTCGTCTTGTAGCATAAAACGCAATTCAAATGAAACTGATAAGTAGGTACATTAAGCGGCTCGAATGATCGAATCTAAAGGTACCCCTACCTATACCTACTCATAAATTACGCTTGCATTTTATTAGCTTGTATGTATTTTACGCTGAATGTGGGGCTGAGACAAACTCAACCCTACATTCAGTTCAATATGCCAGTACCTAAGTGGTTGGATAATATTGGAATGGAAAGTAAATGGCACGGATCTTGAGCGCTTGTTTAACTTCACATGCACAGAAGATACATTTTTGGATCTCAAGTTCTCATGCACTGCCCGACTCTCATGACTGTAGTCTTTTTGAGAATAAATTTCTTTAAATACATCTCGTAAGTGTTTTTTCTATAAGCGTACAGACATCAGCAGTCAGCAGGTCAACCTAGCCTGAACTGTAGAATTTCTAAACCTTTGACTGCGGCCACAGAGTACATTGTATATACTGCGGCCGAACAAACTAAATTAGATTTGACAAATTGGGGTAAGTTGATGTACTGGCGTCTGTACTGTACAAAGCACAAGGTTATCCCCACTCTATCATCTAGCGCCCAATATCCGAGCCGGTAAGTATACTTACCTACTTTTATACGTAGGTACCAACACAACATACAAAATTAAATATTACTACCTACGTAGTTAAGTAACAACTTGTAATAAAAATATTCTACACACTCGAAACATATTAAAAAATAACTCCCTGCCAGGCGCGAATCCAGCCCTCAAAAAAGGTTGTGGGCACAGCCACCAAAAATTAGCAAAGTGAGACTTGGATTGGAGTACGAACTCACTCATGAACAATCATGGATTTACCTATGTTTTGAACAATCCTTACTATATAATATTATAAAAGCGAAAGTGAGTTTGTTTATTTGTTTGTTTGTTACCTCTTCACGCTTTAATGGCTAAGCCGATTTTGATGAATTTTGGTTTTATTAAAAAAAAGTGGAATGCGCGGGAGAAAGAGGGAAGAAAAGGGAAAACTTAGCGTTGCTATTACAAATCAATAAGGCGCAAGGGGAACTGTATTACCCCAAATTTAACGCGGGCGAAGCCGCGGGCGGAAGCTAGTTTATTATAACATTGATTACAAACTAAATTATACAACATTTTACATTAAGTAACTTACATAAAAATTAGCAAAACTGCTTCACACGACTGAAGATTTATTTTTATACTTGATTCTACTTACAATCAGTAAAAATGTAGATACCTATTCTAACGGTGTAAAAAAAATATTTCAAATTTTATTGTAGTAAAATTAAATGACGCAACATCCTACTTAACATTACGAGTATAAATGCGAAAATTTAGGTGTTTGAATGTTTGTTACTCAATCACGCCTAAACCGTTGAGTGGATTTTGACGAAATTTGGTTTGTATAAAGACTAAACACTGAATTGAAACTTAAGCTACAGTTTATCCCGAAATTCTCACGGGAACAGGATATACGCGGACAAATCCGCGGGCAATAGTTATATTATATAAATGCTTAAATTACAAATTAAAGCTTACGCTTCTTTTTAGCAAAAACATTAATTATTTCGTCGTCATCCAGGTGCACATCTTTATGAATATTTAAGAGAGCAAGCCCCGATAATCTTTCCTATTCCATTGAGGCGCGCAACCAAGATTTGATTCTACGAAACGTTGAAAATGATCTTTCCGCGGTGGCTACGCTGACTGGTAGTGTAGCCAAAATTTGTCTCCAATCATTTCAAGAGCTATTTCGATAACATAAATAATTTTAATTGATTTAAATACTCGATAATTATCATAATTTGCGTTGACGTTTACGCTCATACGTTGAACCTAACAAATAACTAAGTCTGCTGAAAAACATGGAGCTTTACCCCACGCCATAGATAATATCACCCCACGCTCAAGAAATCATGCGCTATCGCAAATCGCAAAGTAGGCAATTACCGAGTGACTGACGACGTAAGCTTCAAGGTCAAAGGGCTACCTGTTGGCAGTACAAAAAATTATGTACAGTATGCTTTTATCGCCATCTATTGATTCTTTGTGTAAACTGAACTATCGCTGCAAGCACCATCTAGCGCCGTTGTGAGTAAAAAAAAATAGCCCGGATAGCCCGGTGAAATGACAAAGTTATGGCGGTCGCGTTTCTTTGTATGAGATGGAGTATCTGTACGTTAGTATTATATTATCTGTGCTTGCCAGTATACAATTTAGCAAAAGATCCGCTGCGCTGTATAATAAGATAAATAAATACATTTACATTTATCCTAAAAATTACTATGAAAGTAAAAACATGGTATTGGAATGGATTAAAACACTTACCTACAACGACACCGAAACACTTCTGAAACATTAACACATACACACTTAAGTCATTAAGTAATCTCACTCACATTCACAGAATATACTCTCGCTATTACCGACACACACAAACACACACCCACACACACACACACATTTAAACACGCACACACACATACACTCATACTAATACACTAACATAATCACCTTACTCACCCCTTTACACACACTTGATTTGTTTTATTGTTATATTTTTTTTTTTCTGTCTATATTGTCTTGTTTGTCTTTATGACACATTTTGCTACGGAAGAGCGGAGCCTCCTAACACAGGTATTATCTGCCTAAAAGGAAGTTCCAATCATAAATATTGTTAAACGAAATTTACTTTACCAATAAACTATTATTATTATTATATTATATTATAAATAAAGTTTCTAATTCTTATTAAAAAGTAGAAGAAGATAGATTTTGTTTACAGATCCACGAAAAAGTTTTCATACAGACATACATTTTGATATATTTACGGTAAGATCATCATTCATTGTGGTTCCATTGTTCGGGTATCATACCAACAAATTGGATGTGCCAAGAGCCAAGGGTACGATGGAGGCGGTATATTTATCATTTATTCCTATGGTTTACGAGTCAGTTGGCATTTTGGGAGTATTTCAAATATTTGTGTTGAGTGAAGTGATTTTTTTAACATGAAATACGACCATATTTTTTTATTGACTACTATTCCGTCATGAGTTTCCTTCATCTTTTTTAACCAAAAATTATCTGTTATCTTATGTATCCATCAGTATACAAATCTTGTTCACCAAATATACATGTCGTTTTATTGGTGGGTATATGCACAAGTTATTTCAATGTTCGCTTCTAGTAACGATGTAGATAATTGAAATATTTTAGTACGCTGAGTCTAAACGGTATACAAAATGTTTTGTTTATCTAAAAGTTTATTAATACCTTACCACAAAGTTTCTGAGCTCTATGTGATGATGAAACACATACGTCATAGATTAGTTATATACAAGTCTACTGTAACCTAAATCATCATTTTCTCCAGCATAAAATCAATTTCAGAGAATGCGCCTCAGAAATCAGATAATTCAGTCGGGTTCGTGGGTAAAATTATCTCGCGTGCTCGCCTGGATTATATTTAATCCATTGTCATGACGTTAATTAATTCTGGACTTATTCACAATCGTATGTACCTTTTCTGAAACGTGACACTTTACGGTATATCAGATGATATGAATTTTATAGACAAAATTGCCTTTTTTTGACGCCACTTTTAATCCTGTTGGTTTTTTGTAGTTGTACAGATATATATATATATATATATATATATATATATATATATATATATATATATATATATATATATATATATATATATATATATTAAATCTACTTGTTTTTTTTTATAAAAACAATATATTGAAAGAAAGAATGACGTAAAGAAAGAAATTAAGGAAAACTATTTATTAGTCGCAAATGACGACAAGCACTCAAAAAAAATCAATAAACATTATTGCGTACCTTTACCAGTCAGGCAAGCTACCAACTCGGCGGAGTCTCCAATCGACCACATTGTTTCCTGTTATGGCTGGGTTTTGTTTTTTAACAAACTTGATTCCGTTTTAGCATAGCTTTCAGACAGACATTTAAAAAAAATAACAAGGGAAACGTCATTATCTATAACGTAAGCACAAAATGTGTTCTGGTGTGAAAAAAATTAGACCTGTTCAGAAGACCTAAATAAAAGAGCAGAATTGTGAAAACAAATCATAACACCTACGCAATTGGGTACATTATAGAGTGAATCTGGATAGCATGTTATACATAGTTCCTACGTAGGTACCTTACGAATGGACACGGTGACGTTTATTGGAAAACATTGGACACGTTGTTGTTAGCTTGATGGATGGTGCAATATCGAAAATGGCAGTATTATAACAGGGACGGTCCGCAATCCTTAAATACCTTTGCGATTCACAGTAATTTGCCAAGGTTCTTCGACGTGATGGGTTTGGAATATGTTTTTTTTTAATTAAAGTAAGTTGAAAAACTTATATAAATATTGTTTAGTCGTATTTTTTCTCATACAAAATTGGTTCATACCACAAGGAGCTGTTGCCCACCGCTTCGCAAGCGTGAATGTTAAAATTTGTATCAAGAGAGCATAGTACATACCGGGATTAAAAGTAGTTTATAATACCACGTGAATTCATGCATGGAAGCTCTGCTAAGAACATACATCTACAGACCAAACTGTTATAATTAATAGCACAGTTGTTTCATGCAATCCTAGTAGTTTTATCATAAACAATTCGGTTAAGGAATCGCGTTCTCCCGCACGAACTTTGCCACCAGGTTTCACTCCCTTAATTTTTCAAAATGCCGTCTTAAAGAGCACCTACGTCCTAAAAGAATCACCCATCTAAAGTTTCTGAGATTCGTGATAAGTCAGTGATTTTCTCTTTTATAATATACTAGCTTTTGTCCTCGCCTTTACTCGCGTCCACCCCCATTTTAGGGAAGTGGGGGGTAAATTTAGGCAAAAAGTAGCCAATTCACTGTCCATCTCTTCAACTATTTTCACTTAAAGAATCACGTCAATTCATCACTCCGTTTTATCGTATAAGACGGACAAAAAAACAGACACACACATACACTATCCCATTTATAATGTTGGTATGGAAACATAGATAAAATGCTTCAGTAGGTAATCTGAAATTCAATATCTTTTGACCCATGAGTCAAATTTTTGTCTCAAATATTTTTATTTACAACCAACTATTTGTCAACGTCTTAACAAAAAATCTTACATAATATTTTAGTCAAGAACGCCATAAATATTATTCAAACCCATCATGTAGGTATAACTTTGCAAACACGTACGGTGATAAAATATATTAAATGTTTGACCTAATAGGTCAAAAATACATTGAAACCAAGGTCAGTTCTTGCGCTCAATCTTAACATACACCATTAGGCAGATTGAACGCATTAACTTCGCCAACTCACATGATAAGAGCTAGATACTATTTTATTTTATACTAGTTTTCGCCCGCGGCTTCGCCCGCGTTAAATTTGGGATAAGACAGTTCCCCTTTCCTGATTTGCAGGTACCTGCCACCTGTAGTTTTTGCCCCAGTGCCTTATTTATTTTTACAAATAAATAAGGCACTGGGGCAAAAACTACAGGTGGCTATTACTAGCAATGCTAAATTTTCCCTTTTTTTGCCTTTTTCTCCCTCATTTTTCACTCTTTTTTTAAAAAAATAGTCTATGTCCGTCTCCAGGGTCCCATCTATGTCTGTACCAAAATTCATCAAAATCGGTTGAACCATTTAGGCGTGAAGAGGTAACAAACAAACAAACTCACTTTCGCTTTTATAATATTAATAAATTAAAAAATTAAATTAATAGCAAGGGTATTCAAAACAAAAACTTCATATGACTTAGACTCCAAGATGTCAAGATAGTAAATGAGTAGTATATCAAATTAATGATTATTAAATTTGGTAACGGAAATACAATTATTAATAAAAATAAGTAAGATGAATACAAATAGTATTTTTTGTCTGATGGGATATTTTTATCGAATAAATTCTCCCGCTCTAGGCAGAAGAAGAGTCAGACTTTTACTCACTAAAGTCCACCCATTTTCTTTCTTTGTCTTTTATGTTCCGAGGCCGCGGTATCTCTTTCGAACAACTCTCGACACAATAATAGGTATTAAACTTAGATTTACAGAGTTGCAACTACTTATTCGAATGAGCCTGTTGGTCTAGTGGTTAGTGGCCCTGACTGTTGAGCCGGAGGTCGTGGGTTCGATTCCCACCCAGGACAAACTTTGTGTGATGAGCATGATTGTTTGTTCTGTGTCTGGGTGTGATTTATCTATAATATGTATGTACCTATTTATAAATTATATAAGTATGTACATCAGTTGTCTGGTTACCATAACATAAGCTCTGCTTAGCTTGGGATCAGATAACCGTGTGTGAGTTGTCCAAAGATATTTATTTATTATATATTTATTAAAGTTAAACATTTATAATAATCAGAAAAAGCTAACTCTTGGTCTGATAACAAGGATAAAGTAGTGGAAAATTCAGATAAAAGTTTCAGTCAAAATTAAAATGAACAACTTTCATTACAAACTTTTCGGTTCAACGAAAATATCGGAAGCTCCATGACTAATTACGAAAATACTCGAACAGTCCCTCATGTAGTTATTATTATTAATTAAATGCTGTTGCGGATTATTGTAAACCAGCTTTTGCCCGCGGCTTTGCTCGCGTTAAATTCGGGGTAACACAGTTCCCCTTTCCTGATTTGCAAGTACCTGCTACCAGTAGTTTTTGCCCTTGCGCCTTATTGAATGTTATAGCAAAGCTAAGATTTCCCTTTTCTTCCCTTTTTCTCCCTCATTTCCCAATTTAAAAAATCGCCTATGTTCGTCTCCAGGGTACCAACTATCTCTGTACTAAAATTCATCAAAATCGGTTTAGTTATTGAGGCGTGAAGACGTAACAAACAAACAAACTCACTTTCGCTTTTATAATATTAGTAAGGATTAACTGCTGCTTCGGATTATTGCAAATTATTGCCCGACTGATTCATTCGTTTGCCCTCCATAGGATTATTACTCGGGAGCTTTTATAACTTGTTTTTTAGCTTGGCCGTGTTGTGAGAGATACATTTATCTTTAGTGTTACTATTTGTGAATAGGGTTCTGTCACGTCTGTTTTGAATGTCGTTTCAATATTAATTAGGAACGTAAAATGTAGTACCTATTTCAATTTAGATTTATAGCATTACAAGGGTACTTTATTTCTAGTTAGTAATCAAAAGAACATCACTTACTATTGTTTGACTAACGAAGGCGCTGACTACACGACGGAACATTTTCTTGACATTCGTTTGGAATGCATGTAGTTTAACAACGAATCACTCTCTTAGTCAGGCAACGAAACACTCAAAAATAATGTAACGATCTACGTGATGGAGATGGAGATAAGTGAGTGAAATTTTAAGTGCAGTTACATTTACATAGAAAAGAAGAAAAAGATCAGCGCGAAGGCAGAACGAAGACCTAAATTGGACAGCAGGCGCGACATGGAAAAGTAAAGCTCGTTATTGTGAACTATGGAAGGTTCTAGAGAAGGCTTATTCTGGAAAGCAAAACCGACTGATTACCGATGCATTATACAAAAAAAACTCACATCAAATATAGTTTGTATAAGGCAAATCCAAACAAACACAAAATAAACACATTCAAACTATACACTTACCAAGCAACAAACAAAAAACTTATAACTATAAGTTTGTAAATAAATATACAAGAATATTTACTTACCTACCAACATAAGCGCTGACTTTAACTCCACGTGTCTCCATGTAAATGTTTTTAAATAATATTTTAGTAAAAATGGAATCTACTATCCCCAACATAAATACATAATTATGGCCACGAAATAAACAACATAATTTCAGGAGCTAATGAGAAACAATTAAATTTACCAACAGGCATTACCTTCGAAATCTATTCTGTCTGCCAAATATTAGTCTGACAAGACTAATATTTGGCCGGACCTCGGTACCTCATTGGACAAATTATAAACCTTTTTGAGCGAAATTTTGCTGGCCCGGCCCGGATTACTCGACCCTTGTTAGGCAAAGTTGACCAGTAAATGCAGAACATGCCAGTAAATGTAGTATGTACAATCGTACACCTATGTGGTTTATCCTTTCGATTGTTCAAAGGGCACTAAAATAACTATTATTTAAATGGTGACTATAGAGAATATATTATGGATAACCTGTGTGAATATAGCCGACCCTAAATAATTGGGGGTAAGTCCAGGAAAAAGGCTTTTTTTATGAAAAAAAGACGTTGCCCCACACTAGGAATTTTTCCTGTTTCATGGGTGCATTTATAAACATTTAAAATCACGTCATACACAAACAGCCAGACCCGAAACAGCAACCTATAGGTCATACAAATATTTCATCCGTGCGGTGATAGAACCCGCGACCCGCAGCAAAGCAGTCATGCAATCGCTCAGCCACTGCATGATAATGATGATGATAGTGAATTATAGATATTCTAACTCGCCCGTCGCGTACTCCTTTTCCGTGCGCTGCATCGTTCACTGATTTTCTATTATTAACAGTATTATGTGCGACTGCCTCATTGGTCGAGTGGTTCCAAACACAACTGATACGACACGGTTGTTATATTAATATGGCCAATATTTATATGGCCTACAGATAGTTGTTTCAGGTCTGGCTGGTTGTGTATGTGACTATAAATGTTTGTAAAAGCACTCACGATACAGGAGAAATTCCTAGTGTGGCGCAAAGTTTTATATAAAAAACTACTGAGGATTGCCCGTAGCCTCTACCTTAAAAATCACCTTCTGTATCAGCCTAATAATATCTTTATAATCGTTACAAAAGCCCCATACCAGCAAACAAGTTTAAAAAATCCGAATTTATAGCCGTGCAGGTTTTAGGTAGACGAATATCCTAATTTAATGTTGAGCTGTCTATCGGGTACTTTCACAACGACACACTCGAACAAGTTGCGAAGCCCGCTGACGCGACAGGAACGTGTTAAAGGACGTCGTGCTGAAAAACGTGGCAACTGGAGTGGACTCGGGACATGGTACGACCATTGTTTTCCGAATAGTGACGCCTGTCAATTCAAAGTTGCGTGTTTTTAGTTGAAAAGAACTGGATTCAAAAGTTGTGTGGGTTTATGAGGGACTTCCTTATATTGGCGGAGATGTTCGTCGGAATTTGTCGGTGAAGTTCGTTTTGAGTGCTTTTTAGTTGGTGTTTAGTTTAGCAAATTAACCTTCAATATTTTTACCTACTTACAGTAACTACGTAGATCCTACATATAATATTATAAACGTGAAAGCTTGTGTGTATGTTTGTTTCTCTTTCACGCAAAAACTACGGAATGGATTTTAATAAAACTTTACAATAATATTGCTATTACAATTCAAAGATATATTGTATATGCTATCACCACGCGAATGAAACCGCGGGGCGCAGCTAGTAATTTAAATTTCTACCTTATTCGTCTACACATGTCATATAACTCGTTACGTACTTTTCGAAACAAATAATGTCCTAAACCAGTTTCATATGTGCCTTTTTTTGTAATAGTAACAAACAGACAGATAAAATATTAGTAAGTATGGTTTGATTAACCTTGAGTTTGAAAACCAAAAGGGTTCTGAAACTGAATCTTGCAGGCTAAGAAGATATTTGTGAGATAATTAGGAAAACAATTTTTGTAAATCTAACTCCTACTGAACGTTATAAATGGTCACAGACTTCAATAAAAAGTATGCCATTCCTTATTATAATCGAAAATGTGCCTTCACAACCTTAGTACATATTATGTCCTCGCAGGAAATTGAAAACGTCTGATGCCGATATACATATGACATGAAATGACTATACTGTCTATTCTAACTTGTGTTGCATTTTACACGACTGCTACGAGGAGGTTTTATGTGCAGTGCTGTTATTGTAAGACTGTACGAATATGTTCTGTCTCAAGTACATGCAAGGTTGTAAGCAAGAATAGCAGAGATAGATCATTAAAACTTTGTCTAACGTATGAAAAAATACTTGTAGCGGGCATAGCTACACCGGCACATTTAGAATATTAATGCTAAATATCAAAATTATAATCTTAGTTGTAAACACTCCACCAGTTATTCATAAAACGTCAAAACAAATAAATGTCAAATCACCACAGACATAAAATACGAAACACGATTCATTATCTATAAATAAAACTAACACTTTCAACTTGACATTTGTGACGTATAATTTTTGAATTATTATTGATGAATCATAAATAATAATAATAATATTATTATGTGCTACTGTCTTAGTCTTATACAAATATTTTTATTGCATTTTGTAATTAATCATTGTAATTATGGGTGTACTACCTGAAATAACTGTTTTTTTTACTCAGTTGCCATATTTATTTCTACTATTATATATGTACATTTTTAGCAATACCAACAAGTATTTACTCTAGGCAAATAAAAATACTTCATTAATGTAATGTAAATAGTTTTTTGTTATTTTGAACTTAACCCACGTCGGGAGCCTTCGGGCTACGTCGGCTAGTGTCGGAACAGATGACTTGCTGTAAATCAATTAGCATGGTCATTGATCGACAGCACTTGATCTGGGGCCTAAGTCTGCTATTACAATAGTGTCAGAATGGTCGATCACTGATCGCATAATGGTTGATTTTGACAAGTTTAATATGTAGTAGATTACCAAAATTATCAAAATCAACCATTATGCGATCAGTGATCGACCATTCTGACACTATTGTAATAGCAGACTTAGGCCTCTGGACTCCTGACAATTACGCGCTAATTCTATACGTCAAATCTAGATTGACGCCAAGACCTAGATTCCGCTAATCGTAACTGTATCGTCTCCCTAATTTATATATATAATGCAGAGGAACAATTGTCCTTTGGCGATTTAAATTATTTGTAGTCGTAAGGATTGTAGAAGTGCCGAGTAAACAATATACGAAATATCAACGAGAAATCGAATTCGTTTACTCAATCCACTTTATACTTATTTCTTAGAGAACAGCGGCTTTCAAACACTAAGCTTAAATCTTATCAATAAATCAGATTATCATCATCCACCTAGCTCCTTAGCAAGTGACTTCAATTATAATTGAGTTCGGCGTCTAGTCGATTACGATGCCCTTTTTAACCCCAAACGCAAAAACGGGGCATTATTAATCAAACATGTATTTCTGAGCCTGTCTGTCATAATAATAAGTGTCGTAATTTATGAATATCTGTCCGAGCGATTAAAGGATGGATTGTGTAAGAAATAATATGTAGGAGAAAAGAGTTAATGATGCCATGACGCCACTGTAGAACGGAAGAAAAAAGCGTATTGCGCTGACCCCAAATAAAATGGGACAACGGTAGGAAGATGATGGTGATGTCCAAGAGATTAAAAGTCATAAGTTCTAGTTGTTAATGACTAGAACGAGTTACTAGTCCCAGCACAGTCTTTCGGCACTGACTTAAAACGCGATTTACAGTGGGTAATGTCAAGTTTTGGGTGACTAAAAGTACAGTGGTGAGCGGAGAAACGTAAACAGTCCCTGCTGATTATTATATTGACAATTAGTTGAGTTGAACACCACTCCTTACTTAACCTATTTAGGGATTGCAGGATCACCGGCCCTTTTTTTTCAGTTGGAAAATCATCAAATAACTTTCCCCGCTCTGGGGAAAGCGGAGGGTGGGGGGGGGTAGTGTTAGACTTTTACTGACTAAAACTCCCCATCTTCCTTTATTTGCCCTTTATGTTCTGAAGCCGTGGTATCTCTTCCGAACAACTCACAAACCGGGCAGGATCATCGACCTATTCATGACGTCACTTTACCTGTGTTGCTTTAGTTCTTAACTTCCTAGCAAATATACAATACCAAAACATAACAACAAACCGGTACCCACCTGTTTCTATAACACCTGGCTTTACAAGCTTACCTTCACAAAACACCGCCTTGCCTACTTAACACCGCCTTGTAATCAGTAGATTGTTTTATCTCCGTAGTCAGGGAAGTTGACTCCGCATTGTATATCGCTTAATCCATACGCCCCTGCATGCAAGACCACGAACAAAGACCGTATTCTTATTGTTTGTCGTTCTGGATTCTTCGCTTTGATATTATGAATTCGCTTGTCATAATAATAGACTAGCTTTTGCTCGTTAATTTCGGGGTAACACAGTTCCCCTTGCGCCTTATTGATTTGTAATAGCAATGCTAAGTTTTCCCTCTTTCTCCCCTTTATCCCACTTCTTTTGAAAAAAGTTAGCCTATGTCCGTCTCCTGGTTCCCAACTATTTCTGTACCAAAATTCATAAATCGGTTTAGCCATTAAAGCGTGCAGAGGTAACAAAAAAACAAACTCACTTTCGCTTACGTAACAAGCTAGCCAAAACTTGCTCTGGTGATCTCAAACTATCTCAAAAAGTGAGGTATAAGTAAGGTACTACACAATATTATATGACAAATGTGTGCACTGATTGAACATGTCCAGTCATTTCTGTGCGATGCTATCCTCAAAAGATCACGACAGTCATATCTTCATCAATGGAAAGTATTGTTACGCGAAAGAGAATACAGTTATTTTTATCCGAATTCTACAAAAAGAAGGAGCTTATCAATCAATTGATAAGGAAAATCGCGTATCTAACCTTTAGGTTTGTTGCGATGTTTTTACTAATACATATATAATAGTCTGAAATATAAATCTGATTTTTATTTTTAACTATCATATAATTAATGAAACAAATATGCCATTCGCAAGTACGCGCACTGTGCGTGCGTTTTCGCTCACTGTCCGAACCCAGTCTTCTGTTGCCTGTTTTTTTTTGTTGTATGACGCCGCGTGCTTTGTTTTTAAAGCATAGCCGCGTTGTTTATTACATTCTTAGAATTAAGAGTGGAAACAACTAAGGATCGTGGGAAATGGTCTTGGAAGACGCAAGGGAAATTACATTTGATTAAGTTTAAAATGTGTCTAGTGTTCTTGTTGGGAACGAAATTAAACTTTCCGTAGTTCTAGACGAAATACTTTCTTTACGGCTATTTAAAGTTTCACTTGAACACTTAAAGTTGGACTCGTATTTCTCTCACAGTCGGATAAATTAATTACGACACAGTGAATAATAGAGTAAATTTTTTGAATGCCAACTTTTTACATAGAATCACACAATATGTCCACGAAAAAAATACAAGTGTTGCCATGCAGTGAAAAATAAATCATAACCACAGATTAAAATAAAACGGCCAGTAAACATAACTGTGGCAATTTTGAACTGACAATTAACAAACATAATACATTGTCTTGTATAGAGAAGGAACTATGATTTTATTACTCATAATGAGAAAGTGAGTTGTCATTCATCACGAATCAAGATTTTAAAAAATAAAACTGACCCCACACTAGGAATAACTAGCACAGCAGACACGCTAATCGTGACGTCAAATAGTGCCAGCAATGAACTTGAAATTACAGACCCCCTACACGGGATGTGTGTAGGGGGTCAGAAATGAAAGGGGCATCATAAGTCTGATACGTCAATTGATTACTGGGGTACCCTATAGATACCTACTTAGAAAAACATAGCAAGTGTTAGCTTACTTAAAATTCATGTTCGAGTTTCTATTAAATTCTGTGCATTTTTAAAATACTTTTGCCAAATTTATTAAAAATAAGTAGTGAATTGTTTCTAAACCTGTTGAATTACGGAAGTTTGTATTTAACTGTAACATTCATGATTGTTCAGTGTTCTATAAGTTGTGTTGATTTTTACTTGTATTTTTAAAAAACTATCTTATATTTCTTTTTAATATTATTGTTAATATTACTTAAATTCGCGGCTCAATTTGGAGTTCCGGTAAGGTAATGGCGGTAAAATGACGTTGGTTATCAGATGAGTGGGTACTTCCAATAACTTGCTTATGCCTATAAATAAGCCCCACAAGTTATTCAAAGGGAGTCATCTCTGAGCTACGAAGTGAGCTAGTAATTATTGTTATGTATAACTGTGTATTATCAATAAAATTATGTTGAAGTGAAACAGTATTTGAATTAGTTATGAACAATTTTTATAAATCAGAAGTGGGATTACACCAAGGATTCAGGTTCGCATACTGCTACCACCCTGGTGTCAGCATACGCCTACAATAAGGTATGTTATTAAGATATTTAATTGTTGAATAAAGTGATGTGTAAATTATTTTTCGCTGAAGCCATAACGGAAAAAAATATTCCGTAATACTGTGGGTAGATTAATTATTAATTGGAATTGTGCATATAACTATTGTTTGCGTCGGGTGTTAAAAAGACCAAGTCTCTTGCCTTCCCGGAAAATACTATTTATTATATGTATTGGACTGAACTTGGGAACATTCTGGTGAGTGAATGTCAAAGTTCCAGTTTTATTTCATTATTGGGAAAAGGCTAGGCAGATGATGATTAAAAATTAAGAATCGTATTTTGTATTTCGGTCAGTGGGTATTATCCTTAAAATACCCTATAGCTTGGCTACTAGTATGATCGTGTAAAACGCCAAGTGGTAGTTACTTATTGCTTAAATAGGCTGAAACCACCAATTAACCGGGGTTTATTCCTGTATGTCGTTGGGATTTTTGTCTTTTGTACACACAACCTCATTTATCCAATTATTTGGTTAACATTTGAATAACGTGTCTGGTCCATAGGATACTATTTATACGAAATAGATACTCGTTGTTCTAAAATAAATTTCAGGTTGTTGGACATTGTACTGATCCAAGAAGAGACACAAGTCCAGTAGGAAGTCATCACAGCGTCATGCTGGGAGGTTCTTCAAGGCGCAGTCGATCCCCGACACGTGCCAGAGCCCCAAGACCGACTTGTCACCCGTCAGCAGCACCCCGCAGGGATAAGCGTTTCTCCCTCTGCTTGTGGAGTTGCAGGCAAGAAAACAAAAACAGTGGAGCTTGCTGTCGGGCGCGTCGCTGCTGGCCGTGAGTGGCGTGCGCGCGGCCTGCTGCGAGTTCCTGGCGGCCGCGCTGGCGCCCGACAACGCGCTCGACATCCGCGCCTTCGCCGAGCTGCACGTCTGCGCCGACCTCGCCGGCGCCGCCTCGCGCTACATCGAGAACCACTTCGCCGAGGTGCTGGACACCGACGAGTTCCTGGCGCTGGAGCCCGACGCGCTGGCCGCGCTGCTGGACAACGACCGCATCACCGTGCCCGGCGAGGAGGCCGTGCTGGACGCCGTGGTGCGCTGGCTGCAGGCCGAGCCCGGGCCACGCGGCCCGCACCTGGGCGCGCTGCTGGAGCACGTGCGCCTGCCGCTGCTGGCGCAGGACGCGCTTGTGGCGCGCTGCTGGAGCACGTGCGCCTGCCGCTGCTGGCGTAGGACGCGCTCGTGGCGCGCTGCTGGAGCACGTGCGCCTGCCGCTGCTGGCGCAGGACGCGCTTGTGGCGCGCTGCTGGAGCACGTGCGCCTGCGGCTGCTGGCGTAGGACGCGCTCGTGGCGCGCTGCTGGAGCACGTGCGCCTGCCGCTGCTGGCGTAGGACGCGCTTGTGGCGCGCTGCTGGAGCACGTGCGCCTGCCGCTGCTGGCGTAGGACGCGCTCGTGGCGCGCTGCTGGAGCACGTGCGCCTGCCGCTGCTGGCGTAGGACGCGCTCGTGGCGCGCTGCTGGAGCACGTGCGCCTGCCGCTGCTGGCGTAGGACGCGCTTGTGGCGCGCTGCTGGAGCACGTGCGCCTGCCGCTGCTGGCGTAGGACGCGCTCGTGGCGCGCTGCTGGAGCACGTGCGCCTGCCGCTGCTGGCGTAGGACGCGCTTGTGGCGCGCTGCTGGAGCACGTGCGCCTGCCGCTGCTGGCGTAGGACGCGCTCGTGGCGCGCTGCTGGAGCACGTGCGCCTGCCGCTGCTGGCGTAGGACGCGCGCGCCGAGCCGCTGTGCAGCGCCGGCCTGCGCGTCATGGACCTGGTCATCGAGGCGCTGTCCTACCACCTCATGCGGCCCGAGCGGCGCGCGGCGTGGGCGGCGCAGTGCGCGCGCGCGCGACCCCGCCAGTCACCCGCGCCCCCCGCGCGCTGCTGGTGGTGGGCGGGCAGGCGCCCAAGGCCATCCGCGACGTGGAGCCGTACCAGCTGGACGCGGCGCGCTGGCGCCCGGCGGCTGAGCTGCCGTCGCGCCGCTGCCGCGCGGTGCTGGCCGTGGTGAGCGGGAAGGTGTACGCCGTGGGCGGGTTCAACGGTGAGCTCCGTAGGCCTCGCGGTGACAGTCCCGTGTCGGCGGCACTTTCGTATTCCGCGCGCACCTCAACAGACAGTCAGCATTCAGACGAAGGAGCATGAATGTGATTTAACAGTTTCCCATTCGGAAAACGCATTCTTTCCGTTGTGGACTAAATTAAACCAAAGATTTACGGACACCACTGACTGTGTAATACCAACAAATCGACATGAAATAAAAAACACTGAGAGATAAGTCGCTAATAAGGTCCGAACAAAAAAAAAATCTTGATCAGTTTACATGGGGACTGTGCAGATCTAGTGTCTGAAATAGTCATTTTAAGAAAGCACCACACAAATTGAGTGGACCTGTCTAATCAGTGCTAGGATTTGTCAGTTATCGTATAGCTCAACTCATAACTCAAGGAGCTCAACGCATCGACGAACAATTCCAAAAAAAAAAGGGGACATTGTGTAAGTCTCAAACTGCCAGATAATCGTCAAAAACAAACAGATTAAATAACAATAATAATCGACGTGGTATTCACATTCACAATACACAATTTAAGCAAATAAAATATTCACAAAATTAAATTCATGGGATCATAGTGAAATCATAAAGTAGTATTAAATAAATAAAAAAAAAATATGTGTGTAAATAAATAAATGACCATAAAAAAAGCAAAGTAAATATTAATGTCAAATCATTAAATGTTTAAATGTTCAATGTTAAAAGTAGAAATCCAACTATGGAAAATTCAGGTATAATTTCAAGTTATTGTTATTTTCGACATCATGAAGATATCATTGGCTAACGACCGTACAGCTAGCGACTCTGTAGAGCAACGCAAAAGAATTTTGTGCTAAATCGTAATAGGGTTTATCGTGAATAACTGAAATGGATTAAGGTGGGTGGTTCCAAAGGGTTGTAGGTGAAAAAAAATAACAGGGTTTCTTGCACCCTAAAATAAACACACCCTTTTACACCATTCATGTTGGTCATCTTGGTCAATTTGTGACAAGTTTGGGTGATTGTAGAATCATTTAAGCCATTTTTTTAAGTGCAATGTGCACACAACCATAGAGGCCGCTATGAGCGAAAGGCCACTTTTTAAGTGCAAGGTGCACACAACTATAAAGACCGCTATGAGCAAAAGGCCGCTTTTTTTAGTGCAAGGTGCACACAACTATATTTAAGTGCAAGGTGCACACAACTATAAAGGCCGCTATGAGCGAAAGGCCACTTTTTAAGTGCAAGGTGCACACAACTATATTTAAGTGCAAGGTGCACACAACTATATTTAAGTGCAAGGTGCACACAACTATAAAGGCCGCTATAAGCGAAAGGCCACTTTGAAGTGTAATGTGTAAATAAGGCTGCTATGAGCGAAAGGCCACTTTGAAGTGCAATGTGTAAACATGGTCATTCTGTAATAATAAGCATGTACTATAAAATACAATGTAATGTATATGGTATTTTTGTTGTTATGTAATGAAAATTGTTGAAGTATAAACAAAAATAGTTAAAGGCAAATATTTATTTGCAGAAAAATATGGTTACAAAAGTCGTATAATAGTGGCTGAACATAATTAATGGTAACATAATGACATGCAAATTTAAGATATTGTTGTAACTTGTTGAAGGATTTTTGCAAATTTAAGATGTTATTTTAATTGTTATAATTTATATAGAAGGAATTCTCAATGAACCACCAACGTAAAGCCGTTCTGAAGCGAACTATTGGAATCTAAATAGATAAAGCTAATTTGTTTATGAATCTTATTGGTATCTTATATAGGATCGCAGCTTCGCCTATATAACAGCGTTTTTATATTAGAAAAAAATGAGTGTTACTGTATCTAGTATTAATTTCACTAAAAAAAGGCAATAAAACTATCGGTAAATAATTGTCAAAAGAAAACTTTATTCTGTTCTACATATCATCATAGATACAATAATAAATATTTGGTAATTATTGTTTTAAAATAGTTGCTTTTGCTTTATGCAGTCATTCGCGAGGACGCGAAATTTATCAGGATGGACGAATTGTTAGCTTACTTAAAATTCATGTTCGAGTTTCTATTAAATTCTGTGCATTTTTAAAATACTTTTGCCAAATTTATTAAAAATAAGTAGTGAATTGTTTCTAAACCTGTTGAATTACGGAAGTTTGTATTTAACTGTAACATTCATGATTGTTCAGTGTTCTATAAGTTGTGTTGATTTTTACTTGTATTTTTAAAAAACTATCTTATATTTCTTTTTAATATTATTGTTAATATTACTTAAATTCGCGGCTCAATTTGGAGTTCCGGTAAGGTAATGGCGGTAAAATGACGTTGGTTATCAGATGAGTGGGTACTTCCAATAACTTGCTTATGCCTATAAATAAGCCCCACAAGTTATTCAAAGGGAGTCATCTCTGAGCTACGAAGTGAGCTAGTAATTATTGTTATGTATAACTGTGTATTATCAATAAAATTATGTTGAAGTGAAACAGTATTTGAATTAGTTATGAACAATTTTTATACAAGTTAAGCAGTCACATCGCATTGCTATAAACCGGGTTAGTTGGAGCAAACAGGACACAATTTTCTGTAACATCGCCCTATATCAGACTATAAAAATGATCTCCCATATACGCAGCGACAGCAAATCACTTCGGAAGCATGATGTAATTTACTAGTTTGTCGGGTGAATTGTTTAATTTCAGTGATGTTGTATTGTAGGCATTCTTACTGTATACAACCTTAATGATGATACGATTCATTTTGAATTCACGTATGTCTGTGACTTGAATAATACACATTCATAATCGTTACTTCTGGCTTAGCTAGCCAGAAGTAACGTTACATTCAGAATGAAATAGGGATAAATCTTTACATAATATAAAAACTGGTCTTTTGACCAATTTTCATACTATTTGAGACAGACTGGTGAAATAAGGGTTAAAAAAAACTTGGGATATAAACGGCCCTATCTTTTGACCACGTATACTTAAAAGATTGATTTTTCATGGCACATAGGGACTATAGAGCTATATAATTATGGTTTTAAGGTCAACTCCATACCTTCACGCGTTCTCGAGATAAAGGGTCTTTACAGATAGACAACAAACACGGAAGGACTTTAATTTAATCTCCTCAACGGATTTTAATGCAGTTTTCAGCAATAGATAGAGTGATTCAAAAGGTTGGTTTATATGTATAATATCCAAATCTACGTGAAAGAAACCGCGGGGTGCAGCTAGAGCAGTTGGTGCTCTCTAAGTTGATTTTCGATAAAACAATACTTAAAAGACAAGTAACATTTCCATTAAACTAATTTTTTTTGTAAACTTTTATAAGTTCTACTTAGTTTCTCATTAAAATTTCTAACTCCCAGTAATCTCTGCCTTTATTTGTTGCGTAAACTGAAGGACTGTATTGATTTATCCTTGTCAGTAACTGAGTTAACTATTCCAACTTGCAAAACGTCAGATAAACAGCTTAGTAGAACTGATTTACGTCGCAACTGTATTGCTTGTTTACATTACGGTTTTGGGGGTTATACGTACAAAGTTTGAATCTATCAAATATGAATAAACCTGTAGTATATAGTATATAGACAGTTATCTTGGTTTGGTTACAAAATATCAATCTGTAATTGTATCACAGCACAAGCACTTAAAAGTATTTTGCTTGTTTTAGAAATAATAACGATCTATGATATTTTCGACATCTGCTAAGCCTTTTTTCCCACCATAAAAAAGGAAGGTTCTAAATTACTCGAAGACTTAAAGACCGATTTGAAAAAAAAAAATAGTTTTTGTTGATAGGATATTCTTTTCAGAGGGTTCCATGGTCATCAGGGGATCTGATGATGGGATCCTGGAGAGATCAAGAGAATATTCGAATGTATAGGCAAAGCAATTTCTTAACTATGTTGCCTTCAGTAACGGTGATTACCAAAAATTTGGTAGCTATTTTCACACAAATTCTAAAAGCTCTAAGAATAGAGCATCAAATAAACAATGTGTTTTTCACCTTCCTTCCTTTGGAGGAATATTTGTGAGGATAGGTTATTAATGCCTAAAATTCAATGTTCAAAGCTTATTTTAGACTTTAAATCAACAATGGCAGCCAGGCAGGCATGTGGCTAGAATGTACAAGTTGTGTGTAAGTTCCAAGTTGTGTTCAAGCTGTCCTCAGTTATGTTCAAGTTGTATTACAATGCCCAGTTCCCCCTCTGCATCATGTCTATTCCTAATGCATGCTGTCTTTGTCCGCCTATCGGTATTTTACTTTACTAAAATTGCATCTTTGCGAAATATACGATCGTATGGTTAGTTTGATCGTAACAACAAGGAGATCATAATAAAATATATTTAGGTTTTGATCTTTGTTTTACATTTTATTTTATTACTAGCTTTCGCCCACGGCTTCGCCCGCGTTAAATTTGGGGTAACACATTTCCCCTTGCGCCTTATTGATTTGTAATAGCAACGCTAAGATTTCCCTTTTCTCCCTCACATCCCACTTTTTTCCAAAAAATATTAGCCTATGTCCGTCTCCTGGTTCCCAACTATCTCTGTACAAAATTCATCAAAATCGGTTTAGCCGTTAAAGCGTGAAGAGGTAACAAACAAACAAACTCACTTTCGCTTTTATAATATTAAATATAAAATATAATATAATAATATAAAATATAATATAATAATGTAAAATATAATATAATAATATATAGTAAGGATTTATCGCGTATCTACATTATTTTGGTTCTTTTGGCTGTCCAATGGTAGAGGTGGAATAAAAAGTCAAGATGTCTCATTTTTGATGAGACATCTTGACTTTGTACTTCGTACAAAAAGGGATAGGGAACTTTCGTGAGGAAACTGGCAAGCCCTAGAAACAAAAATTCGTAGACATGAATGTAACTTCTACCAACCTGCACTGGGCAAGCATGGGAGATAATAGCCAATTCTCTTTCATATAAAAGAGGGTATCCTAGCAGTGAGCACAATAAACCCAGGATTTTACCGAAGCAGTGACGTGCGGATATGTGCGATGTGGAGAGGAAAGAAGATGTTTAGAAGCCAGGGTATATTCCACTGAGGCTTTGCGGAGATGTGCAAAGTGGAAAGGAGATGATTTATTTAGAAGCCAGGGTGTATGTACTGCACAGCACTATGTCTATCTTTGACTAAAGCTTAGACAACGTAAACAAAAAATGTAAATGATGTAATACTATTAGTGGCGTGTCGGTGGAGTTCGGCCCCAGGTAAAAAATGCAAAAGATCATTTTACAAGTAGGACTAAGTTATCATAGTTCGTATTGTAAGAAAAACTCCATAAATGCATAAATAATAAAAAAATTGCAAATCACACATTATAACCTTTTACCTATAACATTTAGATACGCATAATACATAATCCTTACTAATATTATAAAAGCGAAAGTGAGTTTGTTTGCTTGTTACCTTTTCACTTCACGCTTACATGGCTAAACCGATTTTGATGAATTTTGGTAGGTACAGATATAGTTGGGAACCAGGAGACGGACATAGGCTATTTTTTTTTAAATAAAGAGTGATTTATGAGAGAGAAAGAGGGAAGAAACGGGAAAACTTAGCGCTGCTATTACAAATCAATAAGGCGCTACCGAATTTAACGCGAGCGAAGCCGCGGGCAAAAGCTAGTAGAATAATAACATCTTACCTTAGGTTTTATTGACACAGTTCACAACTTATTTTAGAAGATGTTCACTAGGAGAATCTCCGAAATAACTGACGATTTAGCCGGGCTGTTATCGTTCTTAATTTCCAATTACCGCAGTTTCAATAGTGAAATGGGCCCATTCCTGTGATTGGTTGGTTTTTAACCAGTCACTTTGAGTGTTGCCATAAAATAGTGGTGTTATAGACGTTAAGTTGCTATACCGACGGTCAATGTTGCATGTTAATAAATTGAAAACATATCAAATTTATTATAGACGCTAACACGAAACAATCTGCAATTTTTATCCAAAGCGTTTTCATTCTAATTCCTTCAAAGTTAGTAGTAAAGATTTATTTCGAGGGGTGAAAGGCTATTTGGTTTAAGCGACATTTTTGCAACTTTACAGGAGAGCCATTTAAAGTTTGAAATTTTGGAAAAAAAATCAAAACAAAAAAACTTCTTCAATTATTTGAACGGGGTAAACTTAATTGAAATACAATTAAAAACATCGAGTTGTTAATGCTAATACCAAATAAAATGGACCTTTAATTACAAAGATAAATGTCGCTTAATACGAACTGCCCTAAGCCTTAATTTTTTCAGAGCATGGAAAAAAGATTTAAATGACTTCATAACTACAATTGGCTACAGGGAAAAACAGTTAAGCGACAACGCAGTTTATTTTCAGAGTAAGCCAAAATGTATAAAGCGACGTAACTCAAAATTAATAGTAGCTAGCTATTTATCGCAACTACCAGTTAAGATTAAATTACTGGCAGGCTAAATTATTTATGTGACACATAATATTAAAATTAAAATGTTTGATGTCACATTTTTTTACATCTAATATTATCAATGGCTGTTAAAACAACCTGGATATATCGCAATCACCGTAAATCCCATGTGTTGATATTGATTATTGACTAAATAAATACACACAATATCAGTTAAAGTATTTTTTTTAAATATCTATACTAATACTAATATTATAAAGCTGAAGAGTTTGTTTGTTTGTTTGTTTGAACGCTCTAATCTCAGGGACTACTGGTTGGAATTGGAAAATTCTTTTAGTGTTGGATAGTCCATTTCTTGAGGAAGGCTATAGACTATATAACATCACGCTACGACCCACAGGTGCTGAGCAGCGTGGGGGAAACCGCGTGGAACACCTAGTCAATTATATAGAACACTCTCAATGGGAACATCAGTTACATTTATTTTGATAAAACTTAATAGTAATGTTATTTTATAAATCAAAATAACACGTAGAATACTCTTTCATTTATTTTTCTTTTTACTTAGAATTTTTTTTCGTTTATTTATTTTTTTTTTCAAATATAATTATTTTTTTAAATATTTCTTAAAAACAAAAAAAAACATTTAAAAATATTAAAATAGCAGCCCACCGGTATCGGGAACAGGATCCAAGGAACCGGCGGTCAGGGCTCCAGAGAAAGAAACCTAACAATACGAGCCGTGTCCAAGAGTACCGCTTTCTGTATCAGGCCCTTGATCCAGCTGCCTAACGAGAGCCTTCTCAGGTGTTGGTGTGAAGCTCTTAGCAATTAAGCCATTGGCTGTATAGTCCACATCCCACATGTCGACAACCTCGCGAGCCAAGTCAATATACTTGATTTGTTTATCTTTTTCGGCTTTCACAAGGTTCTCGTCATGTGGGTCCGTTATGTCAATAATCATTGCGTGCCGCTCTGATCGATCCACCACCAGTATATCAGGTTTATTTGCAACAATAGTCCTGTCAGTGATAATGGATCCATCCCAGTACAATGTGATATTGTCATGTTCGAGAACTGGGTCGGACACATACCTATAGTAGGGCACTTCCGATTCCACAAGGCTGTATTTTAGATCAAGTTGCTGGTGGATAATCCTGGCTTCAAGGCTGTGTCTATGCAAGTACTCTCCGTTAGCTAGACGAGAACAACCGGAGATAATGTGTCGAATTGATTCACCCGGACGGTGGCATGCCCGACATATGTCAACCGTGCCGTCCTTCACAATAAATCTCCGGTAGTTATTCGACATCATAACTTCATCCATAATTGCACAGACAAAACATTCAGTTTCCCCAAAGATTTCCCTGGAACGGACGCTGATTGACCTACATCGGGTCCATGTTGGGCCCGGAAAAAGCGTGCGTGAAGCTTCTTACTCTGCCATACCTCTCTGCGGTTGTTAGTGTCAAGCACTACAGGTTTGCGCCAGTTCTCTTTAGAAAAGGAGAGCGGGGTGAGGCCTTTGTCCACTGCAACCACATCCCGATGATTTCCCACGTCGGTTTCTAGGAAATATTCCCTGAGACTGCATATCTCACGATTGTGATTGTGAGTTTTGGAGTTTAAAAAGCCTCGACCACCACAACTCCGCGGGATATACAGTCTCAGAACCGAAGAACGTGCGAGAAGAAATGCCGTTAACAATTTACGGACCTTCCTATCCAGGGCGTCCAGTTCTGTTTGAGTCCATTTGAATATGCCGAAAGAGTACATCAAAACCAGCATGACCCAACCGTAAAAGATAAGACTATTAAATACTTTTCTCCAAGCGCTCCTTCAACGATTACTTCATATCAGCAACATTGATGCCCAGCGCTTCCGACATCCCCAAATACTTGTAAGTTTCTGTTGCTGAGAGGGATCTAAGGTTTATGGAATCTGAAAGCTGGGTTCCCACAGATTCCACAATTTCTCCTCGCTTTACATGCATGACCGCACATTTGTCCACACCAAATTCCATCCTGATGGCACTACTGAAAGTTTCAGTTACCTTCAGTAGCTCCATCAGCTGCAAATCGTTGGGGGCAAAGAGTTTCAGGTCATCCATGTAAAGGTGAGGACCTGACCACCTTAGAATACTCATTATTATGTGACAAACTAAATAAAATAAACACCTCTTCTTCCACACCAAACAAACGTTAGTAAAATTTACATCACGATATCTCAAATCATCAGGTAAATTTTCGTCGTAATTTTTGTCTGAAATAGGTAAAATGTAATTCTTAATCATTATTTTAGTGTTCTTAATAAATGTAATAAAACTACTATTGATTAAAACTACTTGTTATGCTTGTGCATAAGAAATATCAAAATATACCTATGTTTTACATAAACACTGGCGGTGACTACGCGTCACAATACTCCTAGATTCCCTCTGGGAAGTTGTTTGAGTTCGACTCAAGCGCCCGCGCGCGGAAGTCTGGTTGAAGTATCACGATTTTTAACAGCCAGGGGATGAAATAAATATGGTATCATATGACATAAATGAAAAGTATCATATTAAAATTTAATGATTGAAAAACCCACTCGTATTTTTATTAATACTGGAAAAATGTAATTAACGACATGCGTTTAAAAAAATAATAGGACTAAATGTTTTAATGACTAAACAAAATAGCTGAAACAAAACGACTACTTGGTTTAAGTAGCATCCTGCGTGGAAAATAGATGCAGCTGAAAGAGCTTAAGTGACGCTTCATGTCGTATTTGAATGACGGACAAATGGTTTAAGTAACATCACACCGTCAACCAGTGGAAGGCAAAATGATTCAAATTACGTCTTTATAAAAAATAGAAACAGGAAAAACGTTTTAACTCTTATTAAATTATTAATCTGGGAAAGGGTAACTGGTTTATGTCTCGGTTATTAATATGACTGTATGGTTCAAGTACATACTTTAAAAAAAGATGGGAAATCCACGTCGGTTAATACACTGCCACTTTGGAAACAACCCAAAAATAGTATTGTTTCAAACGCCATAAAAGTGCTCTGATTTTAATGAATCCGGCACCATTCGACGGAGAAAAATTCGCTGATTCCGAATATATATATATAACTCAATATCGCCCTAGATGTCGCTTAAACCAAATAGCCTTTCACCCCTCGATTTAATTTCATGGCACTACATTCAGAAGTGGAACAGTGAATGAAATCAAATGAACAAAGGCAAAAGTTTAAAAGTTATGCGGGCCCTAGCACGAAGCTCTTGGGTGCATATGGTGCAGTTAACCGCGCGCATGCCGATAACGACTACCATTATATCACTTACGTTTAATAAAGTCTGACGGGTTTTTTGGTAGGAATTGAAATCGCATGCATAGGTATAAAAAACTAAAAAAATTAACGGATGATTACTGATTATTTTCAAATTCATTCATTATCAGCTGAAATGCCTTCAACTTTATTGGAGTTTACTCCTTAAGAATCGATTTTCATATAAATATAAGGCGCCCGGTATGAGAAAAATCCGAGGGGTAAAACCTACTAAAGTAACGAAAATGTGTCACGTTTTCGCAACTTTCTAATTTGGCTGTGAGTGTATTAAGACGTACATATGGTATGCTGTTTAAGCGACTATACCTATATACTATATGTTATTGGGCTTGTTTGTTTCTATCAGTGTCGATGTATTTATATTGCTATTTTTTTTCATTAATTTGTGAATTCACCCTTTCATATGATATTAATCTTTTTTCAGTTGAATAAACTCCTTTTGCGTATGGTTAGACACTCGTACTTAAGAAGTAAACTCCAGTCGTGCGTCGGAGCTGACACACACACTTTTTTTTTTTTAAATCGCAGACATTTATTTTTGACAAGGTTTTGTCTTGATGTTTAGAGCAGCCATACTCAAAGTGTGTTCCGCGGAACCCTAGGGTTCCGCGATACTTCTGTAGGGGTTCCGCAAGAATCCATAAACACTACCGGAGAGGAAATTCTTAATTTTTTTTTTAATTTTTCTAGGAAATTAATCTTAGACGCATCGATTGCATTGACATTTGTACATATGGAGCCAAGGCAATGACGGGTAGGTACAGTAGGACAAGTGTGACTAAAAAAATTTAAGCACCTAATTATAATTCCAGCCATTGTATCCTGCATAGACAAGCACTTGCATTAAGAAAATGCCGTCAAATCTTATGGAAGAAGCTGTAAAAATATTTATTAATTTTATCAAATCACGACCACTACAATCCCGATTGTTTTCATTGCTATGTGAAGATTATGGCAGCAAACATACAACAAAATAAAAAAAACAGTTTCATACCTCCCATTAATTAGCTGGATTTTTTTCTTTTTTGATATCTTTAATTTCGTTTATTTATTTTTTAGATATTTCTTATTAAAAAAAAAAACAAAATACAAAAAAATAGTAGCCCACCGGTATCGGGAACAAGGTCGAAGCTACCGGCAGTCAGGGCTCCAGTGAAAGGAACCTCCTAGCAATACGAGCCGTGTCCAAGAGAGTCCGTGTCCTCTCTGAATCTAGCCCTTGATTCAGCCGTGTAACGAGAGCCTCCTCAGGTGTTGGTCAACGCTCTTGGCAATTAAGCCATTGGCAGACACGGCACAATAATTGCTGAGTCCACATCCCACAACCTCGCAAGCCATGTCAATATACTTGATTTGTTTATCTTTCTCGACTTTCACGAGGTTCTCGTCATGCGGAACCGTTATATCAATAATCTTCGTGCGCCGCTCTGATCGATCCACCACCACTATAGCAGGTTTATTAGCCACAATAGTCCTGTCAGTGATGATGGATCGATCCCAGTACAATGTGAGCATCGTAGCCAGGCTACGGACGCTAATTGGTCTACATCAGGCCCAAGTAGGGCCCAGAAAAAGCGTCCGTGAATCTCTTTACTCTGCCATAAAAAGCGTTTAAAAAGCCTCGACCACCACAATTCGGAATATACAGTATCATAACCGAAGAACTTGGGTGATGCATACTAAATGCCGTTAACAATGTACGGACCTTCCTATCCAGGCCATCTAGTTCCATTTGAATCCATTTGAGTCAGTAGCTCCATCAGTTGAAAATCGTTGGGGGTAAAGAGTTTTAGGTCATCCATGTGTAGGAGGTGAGATATAACCTGACCACCTCTCTTCAATCGATAGCCCAAACCTGAATCCTCCAAGAAAGTGCTTAGGGATTCAAGGCTAAGCAGAGCTAAAGTGGACTCAAACTATCGCCCTTTTTTTTTTTCTCATAATTATACTTGTTATGTAAAAAAGTAATAAGTAACTGTTACATTGTGCTTTTATTATGCTTATAATTAAAGAATACACTTTTAAAAACTTTTTACATGTTAGGGTTCCGTCAAGTATTTTGCTTTCTAAAAGGGTTCCGTCCCCAAAAAAGATTGAGAACTGCTGGTTTAGAGTAATGTGAAGAAAAAGTGAGAAGTACTTATGTTAATACTATACAACATCACGCTACGACACCTAAGAACTGAGCAGGCGGGTGAAACCGCTGGAAACACTGGTTAAATATAGTCGAAATATGCTATTATGTTAATATGCTATGCATCTAGTGTTAAACATAGCTTTGATATATTAAAAATACTCGTAGTTTAATTATCTCCTGTCAGAATGCAAAATGTTTGTTTAAATCATGTAAGCTTTTGCCGTATTGAGCATGACTTTAAAACTGCTTTAACGATTTTTTCATACCTTGGATATTTCAGGAAAAGATGACAAACTAAACAAACTTGGTTCATTTAAAAATTCTCATGTATTTATTTACCGAAAATGTTAACTAAGATAAAATAAAATATATTTATTTTGATACAGTAACAACATTATTACAGACATCTGAGAGAACTACATAGGTACAGAGATAAAATATGTATTTTTCGAGTCAATATCCATGTAGCACGCTGACAAAGTGAAGCCATTTTTAATCAGAAGGTAAAATATGTACCCAGATGAAAAGACATTACTGAATATCCAATTTACCTACCTGGAAATAGAATTGAGTTCTTGTTATATCACTGTCAATATGTAGAGGAATGCTTGCTTATTATATGAGATGTCACATAAATAAATGCCCAAAGAAAACCACTTTCTCGAGTTTTCAGCACTCGGCGCAGCATTAAGAGTTGAATTTCCAACTCAGCAATAATAATTCGACGCTAATGTAAGTGAAAACAGTCATGAAAGTCGGGAACTAAATTTCCGCTCTGAGATTTGAAGGGCCTACAGATATTTGTGCTGTCTAGAATTGTAGAATCGCAGATGCTTGTGCGACTTAATATGCTTGCCGTAGTACTTTCAAGACGCGTTTTGTTTATAATAGAACAGAAATATCATATAAATACAGATATATATAAATAGAAATAAAGTACAGTGACGATTTATAAAACCAGTTTAAATAATATTACGACACTTTAATTGACGCCTAAAAGAGCAAAAATATGATAGTATTATTTAAGATGTCGATTAATGTTCGTAAACAGTTATTTAAAGCTGATACTTTCAAAGAGAAAATACCGCCCACAAAATATACGAGAGAATGTTAAAAGGCCGCAGACTACTACTGCAAATTGTGCCGATTTCGCATATTTATTCATTTTATTTTTATTACAAACGTTATTTTACCGTTAAAATACTGTTTTTATTTTTTTAAAAGATCATTTTATTATTATAAAAAAATGATCTTTTTAAAACATCTAACGAATAAGTTACTTTTTGATTTTTTATTGTAATAATTTAAATTTGATAAGTCGACCTCAAAACCAGCGACTGTTTTGTGAATTTTGTGGTTAAATCGCATAGTTACGAAAAGTTTTAACATCTAGATATAATGATTTTTTTTTCTTTGTAGAAATACTACTACTACTATTCTTAAGAAATGAGTACATAATGCTTATTTCCCAGCTCACCATACATAATGATGTCGATTCTGGTGTCTCAAACTAAACTAAAACTTCTTATGACTTTTAACTAGATACATAATGTGGTAATTAATAGGTTTTTATAGATAATAATAATTATACTTAGGCATAAATAGATAAGACCTCTAACGTAACTTATTTTGTTGGGTAACAAAGCGACAGTGAGTTTGTTTGTCTGTTACGACTTTACGCCTAAATAACCGAGCCGATTTTGATGACTTATGGTACAGAAATAAATGGTACCCTGGAGACGGAAATAGGCAATTTTTTTTTAAAGTGACAAATTTGGGTGGAAGATGGAAGAAAATGGGAGAGAAAGATACATTTTTTCGATCATCATGCGGGTTAAAGTTAGCGTTAGCCCAAAGTATGCCACGCGGACGAAGTCGCGGGCGGAAGCTAGTTTAAACATATTTTTCTATCGATCATTATAATATATTACACATACATACTACGTATACCTATTACCACTCTGAAGATGTTGAGACGAGGCGTACTCATGCATATTATGGCGGTTACAACTGATAAAAATGTTTAAATCGTTATATCTCAGAAACAGTGGCTTGTAGGAAAAAAGTATTTGTCTAGTTTTTATAGATAATTTAATGGTCTGCATTTTTGTCTACAGGACTTTTATGATTAAACTTACCGTTTTGTGTAAAATTACGAAAAACTATTTTTGTTCACAACTTTCAAATTTTATTTATAAGTAATTATATTTTGAACGATTTTACCAATTTTCAGCTTGTTGTAATTTAATGTAACTTCGAATGTCTAAATTGACCGGACTATTAATAATACTGTAGTTTTCCAATTAGAGGAAATGGCAATCTCACTATTCTAAAATATCTGAATAAAATAATATGAGATAAGGTATTTCATTTTAATCATAGTCTAGTTTAATGGGCTTATTGGACGATTCGCACGAATTTAACTCGCACAAAACGTGCGAATCGACTCCTTTAAAACATATAATTTTTTCTGTAGTCGATTCGCACGAATTTCATTTATTGGCGTGCGAATCGACACCCCCACAAATATGTAGTAGACTATTCGCACACATTCCATTTTAAGGTTTAAAAAAATTAAAGTACAGTCGTATTCAGCCATCACTGAAATAAAAAGAAAAAATAATCGAAGTTTAAGTAACAGTGATTCAAATTGTGATTATAGCCCTAGTTCTAGTTTTATGATTAAAAGTTTTATTGTTATAATTATGAGAACTGTGTATTTTAGGTACACTTCTGAAAAACATTAAAACATGTTTTTGTTGTACCAAATGATCGTCAATAATAAATATAAGAAAAAGTTGTTAGTTATATATACATATATGTACCTTATTAAAAAAGTAAATGTTTATGTAATGTAAAAAAAATGTAAATTTTTGGTACTTTTATTTTTTATTACGCGGTTAGTGGAGTAGTAGTTTGTTAGTGACACTTATTTATTATTCTGTGATCGATATTTGCTCATTTTTAATCCTCAAACCACGAGCTTAGAAGATGTTAGTTAGTAAGTAGTAAGTAGTAGTGTTAGTTAAGTACTTAGTTTTAATTTTAATACAGATATTGTTGATTATAGATTGTGATTTTATTTTCTATCTATTACGAGTAAAACATATTTGACCTTACTAATTCTGTGCTCAAGTGTACTTTATCTTAACTGCATTTCATAAAAAAACAATATGTGTGCGAATAGCCTACTACATATTAGTGAGGGTGTCGATTCGCACGCCAATAAATGAAATTCGTGCGAATCGACTACAGAAAAAATAATATGTTTTAAAGGAGTCGATTTGCACGTTTTGTGCGAGTTAAATTCGTGCGAATCGTCCAATAAGCCGTTTAATCTGGTGCTTCATCAGAATCAGCACCAGTCTCCAATAATCAATTACCGATCAACCCTTTATGCAGGAATGGGTAAGACCATAAGCCCCAATGAAGTTGAGAATGTGAAACAACTGCCAATCAATACTACCCAATCCCATCCCCACCCCCCTAGCCCTAGAGGGATATGGAATGCGTTATTAGATTAAAGGCACTATAATTGTCTCCATGCATATTAAAGGTGAACCCGTAAACCCTTACGTTTATTGAAAACTACCTTTGCTACGGTCGATTTGAGTTCGAATACCTCCCAACAATTTGTTTATAGATAGGTTACCAATTCCGGTGTTGGGGCGTGGGAAGAGCAAGAATCCTGATTACAACACTGCTCATTAGACCGGTAGTTTTTAGGAGAATATTAAGCAGCCAAATGGGGTGCCCCTGTATCTTTGATGGGTATGGAAGATAGTATAATTAAACAGTCAACAAAGAAATAAGTTAACCAGGCTTGTCAAAGTGTAATGTGTTGTCGAATAAAGTTCTCTTAAGGATCATAATATGACTACTCTGCTATCACCACAGGCCTTATTAGAGGTATCATTTACTACCTGAAAAACCGCTACATCATTAAACTATCAATCATAAACAAATAGATGGATATAAAATGCCATTATATAAAAATCTGATGAGAATCACTGTAGTAATCTCGGGTAATTCTAAAAATATGTATCTATCTAAAACATCCTAACTTCAGCAAAAAACCATTATAGCAAATAAAAAAAAAGTCATACTCTAATCATAATAAAAGCAATACGAGTCTCAGTTATTATATATGTTACTAGTTATATACATAAGCAATACAAAAAATATTTCATATCAAAACATGAACAGAACCATACTATCTTTATCAAAACGTTTCATTCCAAGAGGGTAAACATATATTTTACGGCTATACCATATTTTGGTGGCCGTAATTTAGTATTCAATCGTTGTGCAAACGTTGGGTGGAAACGCGTAAAATCTTCTAAAGAGCTTACGTTCAATGCAACTACGCGTATTTTATCTGCAAGAGCGGGCAAAACTGAGATCGTAGAAGCAGCGGAGGTGGAAAAAGGAAATAGAATATAAATGTTGATTGATGGACAAGGAGATAGAGATAAAAGGATTAAAAACACCGTATTGGTTGACAGGCAGGAATGAAAGTGAAAGAATAAAAACAAACTGCGTCAGCTCCAAGTAACATGGGTCATAGACAGGATAATAAAGAAGAGGAAGCAGCAGCAAGCGAGGCTTGTATCAAGATACAAGTACACCCACCCAAACAAATAAATTTAGTTAATAAGGCTATCAGGGTACCGACCATACACTAATGTAATGCTAGTACAATTTATTTACAAACCACTGCTGGACATATGTCATAATATACCAAAAATACACAATCTCTTGGGTTTTCGCGTCCCATTACGAGATAAATGGATAATTTTATTCATGGTATAATTTATGACGGTCCGAACAGTCAGCGTGGTGACCAAAACTCGTATCTTTCCTATATGATTAGGTAGATTCTTTTGCCTGGTCAGAAGCAGAACTATATGTAATATAGAGTTACATATAAATAATCTGCTCAAATACTGTGAGTATTTGAGAGAATTACTGTACTAGATTTAATTAACTATTGCCTATAATTGCTTAAACTAGCTGATACGCAACAGCTTTAGCTGGTGACGGAGTTTCATTGAAACTTTCAACTCCTGTTTCATCTGCTTAAGGGTTGAATTTTCTTAATCCTTTTTTGGCAGTGGTTTGACCTTTGTATTGATGGTCAATCAGGACAAACTATTTTTAAGAAATTGTTAAAGTTACGGGATTTTAATGGATGATATAATTACGTCACAAAACCACTAAAATAAATATACTTTTAAATGATACAACGTTTTTGCAAAAATGGAGACCAAAAAATAAACAAAACAACCTCCTAAAAAATACATACAGTATGAGCCACTTTCATGGCGATCTGTCAAACGTTGTCGAGTTCTAATTAATGCCAAACAAATATTCAACATCCATTTACAAAAAAATACAGAATCGAATATCGCTTTTTTCTACGATCCACGGCATCAACACCTAGGAATGAAAATGGCTGAGTTTCGATAACCGTTTGTCTAGATTACTGGAATACCTGTCGTGTTGCGAAGGTCGTGAGTTTAAGTTCTCGGTAAGTGAACACGTTCATTTTGTGGTTTGTTTTACGATTTAACGTTGCAATTGGTCTGAGACTAAATGTCGCAATAAAAAAGTTTCTCCCCGTGTGACTTTTTCAATACTTCACTTCACGCCAAAGAGTGGAATAGAGAATTTGCATATATATATTTTTTTTTATTTTAAAGTATAAATAATTCCAGAAAAGTGTCAAAAATTAAGTTCAACAAAATACTCACCGCAGGTCGCAAATAGAAACCGGCCAAGTTGCGGTTTAAACGGCCATAGTTTTTTATCGTTTTTGTCGCAAGTTTTTTCGTTGTTTAGCAAAACTTCGATACTAAAAGCACGTGATTAGCTAATGACTAATATTATTTGATCAGAGTTGAATACTCTTGGCTTTTATCAAAAACACCAGAAGAAATTGATGAATTGGCACTACTAGATGCCGAAGACTGAGTTACATAAGTTCCTTGTGTAAGTAGTACTTATTGCCCGCAGGTAACATAGTGACCTATTTCTTGGAGAATACTTCGACAACTTCTTGGGAGTGATAACGAGCCAATACAGTGGCTTTAGTGTGAAGTTTTCTTTGAAACATAGTCTTGGGTTATTTCAGTCATGTTCACATGTTAATTAGTGAAAATAACTGACATTGAAAACAATAAACTCATCAAATTATATTTACTACTTGAGCGGGACATCAAACAATCAATGACAATGCTTTTACAATGTATCTTTTGTAGTTGTTTTGTGTAGGTCACTTAAAGTACTCAAACTGCCAGACAATCGTTAAAAACAAACAAAACAAACTTTTTTATGTATTTCTTCTATGATTAGGTATAGTAAATATTTGGAGAAGTCTATTCTTTTTCTATCATATAGTGTAAAGTAGACTAGACAACAAAAATCTAGATTATATGATAATAACAGAAGTAAATCTGATGAAAATTCAAGCCGATAACAATAATGACAACAATAACCAAAAAGCATTTACCATAAATGCATACTTTTCCCATAGACTCGTAAAAATTCTGATTCCAAAAGAAATGTATGTGTAATTTGTCAGCTCTCTCCCTTAGATAATAATTTACGTAAAGTGCTTTACCCATAATGTATTGCAAAACCATATAATGTAACAAAACCATCTGTATAATATGTTTTATGAAATGTGCGCAATTGAATGTGTGATCAAATAGGATATTTTCTACCATTCAATAATATGTAAGAAGAAAAATATTTAAATAAACCATCAGATTCGCCATAATGCGTGAAGCTAAATAGAAACAGAGGGGCGGATCGATCTTCAAGGTTAAGTCTCACTTGCCTAGTCTGATACGTGGATGGGTGGTCGTCCATAATAACTTTCATCGTTGGTCCTGATTGTCATTTGTAGATCTTTAACCATTGTTACAGATAACCAGCCAGTGAGTCAAAAGTCTGACAAACCAGTCTTACTAAGAAATATCTTAATCCAGTACTAACTTAGTTGTTGAGTACAGATAGGCAGCTGCTTAAAAAAGTACCGAGAAAAGATCAATATATATCTCAAGATGTTAAATACTCAATCAAATTTATTTTATCGCCTTCAAAGTATGCTCCTTCAGAAACGATACATTTACGCTGCGAATGAATAGTCCAATCAACAAAACATTCTAAACGAGTTTTCCGAAATCGAGTTCAGTTCTCGTTGCGATTTCTTCTTTATGCCTTCTACCGAATAAAAACGTGCGCCACGAACGAAGTGCTAATTTGAGTTTAAGAAAAATAAAGAAATCAGCTGCAGCCATATCTTGTGAATAAGGAGGTTGCTCGGTGGTAGTTCCGGATTTTTGTCAATTTTTTTTTCACAATGACCTTGTAAATGCATTATCGCGATGGAACATGCAAGAATTTGTTTTACACCCTGAGTTCCATATGGTTGTAGATGTTGGAGAAATAATAACCAAACAAAAGTGGGAGTGGGCTGGCTATGAAGAGCTAATGCACAAAGCACCTGAGGGTGGAAATTGCCGTCGAGGTAGACCGCGGCAAAGGTAGTGTGACCTGATCTGATATTATATTCGGGGCAAGGATATCCATCCAGGTACTGCACAAAATAAAAAGGTTTTTAAAGAGAAAGCACAGACCTATGCCCAGCAGTGAGAAAATTAAAAGGTTAGCAAAAAGAAAAATCGTTTGACCTTTTTTTGGATGGGTAATCATCAAATAACATCCGCCGCTCTGGGCGGAGCGGGGGAGTCTCGGACTTGTACTGTCTAAAACCCACCCATATTTCTTCTGTTGCCGTTTTTGTTCCGGGGTCACGGTATCTCTTTCGCAACCCCGGCAGGCGGTGGCCCTGACTGGCCCCTCTGCTTTGCTGACATCTTTTTGACTTTCTCTCCCCACGCCCGGGGCGTCTCTTGCGGCGGCTGGGTTGGTTTGAGGTTCTCTCCCTCAAACGCCCGGTACCTCCTTTGCTAGCATGACTGCTTCGCAGAAAGTGGTGACCGCTTCCCATTCCCTCTTAAGTATACAACACCACGATAATCCAAAACAAACAGTTAACATGACTTTGATTTTTGATCGACTTTATCCTGGTTTTTTGGTTTCGGTTCAGTTAGAAGGCGCTACTCCAAAACTTGCTGACTGGTTTGTATGTCAAAATACGTAAAGCTACGCTCGTCATCAGTGACAATGTGTTTTAGTTTTTATGGATGCAGATTGTTTAGCAGCTATCAACTTCAAATTTGAAGAAGGATTTTCAGTCACTATTTCGTTCACTTTTATGATTTCATCTTCATTTGAACTCGTTGATGGCCTGCCAGAGGCAAATCTTTTTTATCACATCTCGACCGCATTTGAACGCTTTTCACCTCTCAAAAACACGTGTTAAAATCGATTTAATTTAAGCTTTTTACGGAATACTATTGGAAATGCAAAATTTAAAAGGCTCTTTGTTTATCAGGAATTTCACAATACACACAAGATATGATTTAACTAAAACAACACTGTATTATATCTACATAACAGATCCAATTCAAACACCGCATCAAAATGGAAAACAGTTATGCCAAAAACAACAAAAATAAACAAAAAATAAAATTGTAAATCAGATAACCCATTACCTTTTACTATTTTACCTGAATGTAGGTACTGAAGATACGAAGAAAAACCAAAGCTCCTTTGCTCGATTTATCGCCACTAGATCCAAGATGTATTAGGCTTTGAAGAAAATTGTATTACGCATTGGTAAATAAAAATAATTAAATAATAGTCATTGTAATAATTGGTAAAATACCTAAGGAGGCTCTCGCTAAGCAGCTGGATCAAAGGCTTGATACAGAAAGCGGTACTGTTGGACACGGCTCGTATTGTTAGGAGGTTCCTTCGTCTGGAGCCCTGACCGTCGTCGGTAGCTTTGCCCCCGTTCCCGATACCGGTGGGCTCCTATTAAATATATATATTTTTAGAAAGATATAAAAATATAAAGAATATGTGAAAAAAATATTGAACGGAATAATTGGTAAAACTGTTATGTAGATTTCTAGTCTTACTGACTAGAATCATCGAATTCTTATTTAATTTAGAAAACAATGTGAGTTTATATGGGGTTAATGCCCCTACCCTTTAGAGTGGATCTTAAATGTCAAATAGTTATATGAAAATTGGAGACCAATTTCTTGGAACAGTTTCCTTTGAAGTACTTAATAGACTACTGTGTTAATTATAAATAATTAGTAAATAATAATTCCATTGTTATCTTTCCTGGGTCAACTTTAATAATCCAGCAAAATTTTACAATAAAAATAATAATGACGATGAAAAGAATCGAACCTTTACTTAGTATTCAAAACAACCCAGCCGTCGGCGTCACAGCAGACCCTCTGTCTGTCGGGTACCGTGAGAAGACTCCCGGCCTCCGAAGACGAGGGTCTGTGGACGGTGAGCAATAGATAGCTCACCATCCGTCCGTCTAGTGATGACAGGCCGGATTGAAGGTGCGTTCCTCAAAGAGATGACCACTGCCTGTCAGGTTTGAGGATTGTTCGAAAGAGATACCGCGGCGCTAGAACACAAAGGGCAAAAAAAGGAACATGGGTGGGCTTTAGTCAGTAAATTGTGACATCGCTTCCGCTCCACCCAGAGGGGAAAAATTATTTGATAATTTTCCATTAGCAAAAAAAGGGTTGAATTTTGTAAAGTAAAATAAAATATGTTCCTATGTTGTACTTTAAGGAGAACCCTTAAAACAAAGCTTACAAGAATAATTATATATCAAATGGCAAAAAAAGAATTTTGGTAGCCAATTCAGCAAAAACTTTGTTAACTTTGGAGTAACAAAGTAAGTTATTTATAAACACCGCATAACTGCACACTTGTTAATGTGAAACACGAAGACGAGTTACTAAAAATCTGTACACAAAACAGAATTTAATATACCACACAACCACTCAGAAATCACATAAACAATTTCATTGCAAAGCTTTACAATTCAAATTTCTAGTAAAGAGAGGTAACGTGAACTTCAATTTGCATAAGTCAGCTCAGAAACTCCATGTAAAGTGGCGTTGAAATGAAGTGCTAGTACAATTTCAACTAATTAACACTTGAAACCGGATATTTACCATGTTTATCATTTCACACACATCTATACTATATACTATATTACTATATAATATTATAAAGCTGAAGAGTTTGTTTGTTTGAACGCGTTAATCTCAGGGACTACTAGTTGGAATTGGAAAATTCTTTTAGTGTTGGATAGTCCATTTCCTGAGGAAGGCTATAGGCTATATAACATCACGCTACGACTAACAGGTGCTGAGCAGCGTGGGTGAAACCGCGGGGAATAGCTAGTCAATTATAAGTCTTTAAACTGACATGGTTACATTACCATGTCAGTTTAAAGACTTATAATTTCAACTAAGTTTACATGTGTAATAAATGTCAAGATTGTCTAATTAATTTTTCATGTTTAATAATTATTACTGGATATGCAGTAGGTATTTAAATGAATCGTTACAGCTGGCATTACAGCGTCAACTGCCATCTACAAAAACATTTTAATTAATTCAATATGGAGACCTACTTTACATGTTTTAATTATGATACTATTCGATTTGAGTATAAAATTAAACAAAAATAATTTTTACATAGATGTATGTAAAAATTATGAAGAATAATAAATAATTTACATATTAAAAAACAACATGACAAAAATACAATACTATAGTAATAATGAACTTAATCTTAATCTGTGGCCCGACTGTCAAAGTGACATGACGTGTTTTTTTCACTACAATAAATTTTAATCATTTTTACAAATAATTTAATAAATTATACTCCAAAACCTACAGAAACCAGTTAAAGTAAACCTATAAATACCCTTTTTAATAAAATGAAAAGAAGAAAACGTATTTTTACAATGAATGTTAACACGTCGACATGCTGACCAGACCGGGCCCAGGAACAACAGGCATTCCCACCACATCCGGGCTCGCCGCTCAGCTATGCGATTCACTAACAGACACATCATAGATGTTAACAACGACGAGTTCACGGATGTCTCATCGTAAATATCGCTTTTAAAAACAACGTTGATAAAAATCGTATTCGCTTAGCTACATACGCTCGTCGACGATCTGCTGAACAACGATGATTTGTTCGATGTTAACAGTGTTGCTATATTAACTCTAGTGTTTAATCGAGAAAATCTCGACTAACCTATTTTTAAGTTATTTCGTCATTTTAAATTTATATAAATACACAATACGTATGTCTAAAACACGTAATATTTTTTATGCAACGAATATTAAATTAATTATATCATTTTCGATTTGGAAAATATTGGTTCAAATCTTAGACATTTGTAATTGTAGGTTATGTATAGTCTATGTTATTTCAAAACTTCATCTTATCTTGATTATAGTTTTTTTTTTTTTATCAAAATACGAAATTCCAAAGCTCCAAGTGGTATTAAGTGGACAGTTAAAAAATGCTGCACCCCTACCCTATGGCGTTCTACTTGAACCGAGTTTTAGTTTGGTTCCAAATCTATCGAAAGTAAGTACACGATAACATTTCTATTTAAATATACAACACAGTTTCTGGAACTACTATCTATGTAACCAAAATATTTATTTTTTAGTGTCTCGCAACGCAGCTCCTTCATTGAATCAGCTGGAAACGCTAGAAAGCAAACCATGGTTGGCTATGGGCCGTACTCGCCTAGTCCTCAGGCATGGTGCGAAATAACAATAGCCCTGAACAGTGATGATATAGTTGGTGTATAAACATCGGAACAGTGGTGTAAGGGGTTGGTAATTATATGAATTATTGCATTGAGTAGGTAGCCTTCTACGGTATAGTATCCTTTTACTTTTGTTTTTTTTTACTGAATTGTTCTTTTTTCTAATTTGTTCTTTTTACTAAATGAGTATAAACTACAAGTATGTACTGTAATTTAAGTCTTCGAATTGCAGTTATAAAAACATTTGAAAATGCTATGAAAAGTTAAACCAAACCGAGCAAATAGGTGTTCTATTTATCATATATTATCATGTATTTTTTCTTGTATTGCAGTACTGGAAGAATAAAAAAAATAGCAGTGACGAAGAAGTCCAGCTTAATTACAGCCGCTAGGCGTTGCACTGGTGGTGACATTGGAGATTTGCAAGAACTCAGTGAAATTGAGTTCAAAATACAAACCGTTATGGGAGGAGAAAATGTTAGTTGTGGAGATCAGAACTTAGAAATAAATCGCTCTGAGATGGATAGCATCACACAGCGTTTCATAGCCATAGAAGAACGTCGAGCACAAGCGGAGCTCTTGATTACCCAAGCCATTAGTCATCAAGTAGCCATCAGGCTATGGCTCAGGCTGTAGATGGAATAAGTAGTGCAATTAGAGATTTAATAAATAAGTAAAAATAAAATGTATGTTAAAAGATTGCTTTATTTTATTTATTCATTATATTAAAATTAATTTGCCAAGGTACATACTATTTCGTTAGGCGGTTATCTTAATCTTTAGGTAAAATATATAAGAAAAAAACATATACTTTCTATATTTTATGATGAACAGTATAGTTACTTTACACTACTAACTCACACAGTATACACTACTATTTACCAAAGACTATAATTTTTAACAAACAAACTGTGTTACAACCTATATTAGTAATTTAATCAATTATATTAAGATTAATTTGCGTAGGTACATACCATTTCGTTAGGCTATCTTAATTTTATCTTTAGGTTAAATATATAAGTAAAAACATCCACTTTCTATATTTTATGATGAACAATATACACTACTAAATAACAAACTCTCTTACAACTTAAATTTGTAATATCTTAAGTCTTGTTCTTCTTCTATTATTAACTATTTTGTCCACACCACAATCGATTAATTAGACGAGCTCTAGCAAGACATCCACTATCCAAATCACAGATAGAGTTCTGGCTTCCTTGTTCTAATAACCGGATCACCCTCGCTTTTTGCCTCTATAAATGAGCTGGTAATTCCACTGGGGGAACTCCAGCTTGATTGCAAATTTTATATAACACACATAAAGCTTTCATAATTTTTCCCACCATCTCTGGATCATAGTGAAGAACACGATGAACCAAAAGGCACCTAAAACGGCCTTTAAGTATGCCAATGGTTCCTTATGCAGTATTTCTTGCAGTGGCATGCAGATCATTATAATATTCTTCTCTTGATCCAGGCTCAAGGTTGCTACATGGAACCATCATGTCTAGCCTAAGAGCAAAACTGGAGGCCCCTGAAATCAATTAGTAGGAATTTAATTTAACTACTATAATAATACTATAACGGTTTGACAGTTAAAATCAAAGGCGAAGGCGCCGTTGTCGTTGAAGGCGAGGATGATTTGTGTGTTGCGAATACCGTTTTTCATACATTCGGCACCATTTTTAGTTCTATGTCGCGCCGTCGACATCGTTGAGGCGTTACGATCGCGCAGTTTTTATTTAAAGAATACCGATATGTTTTCATCAGATGTTTCAACGATAATGTTTTGGTTGTAAAGATGTTTTGCGTTAGTGAATCGCACTCCAGCTCGGCCTCGCAGCCGCCGGGACGCGTTACACGCGTGAGCGCCGAGTCGCCGGTCGCTGCAGTTGCGTCGAGCTCGAGCGATGAGTTTTTCTCCCCGCCGTCGTCACCACCACCGCCAATAACACGCCAACGACGAGGAAGAGGACGGCCACCAGCGGGCTTGGGATCTAGGGGCCAACAGGCCCCGATCAGGGTCCCCGCTGCCGGTGGAAATGTGTCGCGCATGCGATGGACTTCGTCAATCAACGCGAATGTCATGCGCGCATATTATGGGATATCTACAGAGGGGGGAACTAACCTCGCTGCGTACCGTGTTAGGATGCTGTCTCTGTACCAGGACCTAGAACCAACCATCAACGTTTCGGCCCAACGACTGTCGGATCAGGTGCGGGTCATTCAACGCAATCACATATTGGACTATGCCGCGCTTGATAGGCTGCGCTCAGAAGTACTGAGCAACCGTATCATCTTGACTACGCCACAAACCGCGGTGCAAGCGTCAGTAATTGACGGGACGCAACCGCGTTCCGTTCCGGTGCGGTCTCGTAACACAGAGCGCATCGACTTCCTGACGCAGAAAGTTTATGCATGAGAGGTGGGTATACAGAGCTTTTTTTTTTTTTTTTTTCGGGTTGGAAATCATCCAATGACTTCCCCCGCTCTGGGCGGAGCGGAGGGGCATGTCAGACTTGTACTGACTAAAACCCACCCATGTTCCTTCTGTTGCCCTTTACGTTCCGAGGCCGCGGTATCTCTTTCGAACAACCCGCAACCCCGGCAGGCGGAGGCTCTGGCAAGCCCCTCTGCTTTGCTGACTCTCTTTGAGGCGCGCGTGAAACACGAACGCGCCGTCGACACGGCCTGTCGTCAATCGACGGACGGACGGTGATCTACCCATTGCTCACCGTCCACAGGCCCGCATCTACGGTGGCCGGAAGTCGTCTCGCGGCGCCCGGCGCCATGGGCGTCTCCCGCGGCGGCTGGGTTGGGCAGATGTTCTCTCCCTCAAACGCCCGGCCACCTCCTTCGCTAGCATTACTGCTTCGCAGAAGGTGGTGACCGCTTCCCATTCCCTCTCGCTCCGGACCATGGCCTGAACCAGGGCCGGACGCGAGAGATCGCCGCCGCCGATCGCCTCTACGAGGGCACGGCGGTGCTCCGCCCAAGCCGGGCAGATCGCCACTGTGTGCTCCACCGTGTGGGTATACAGAGCTTGGGAGCGACTCGAACAAAGTGTGACTGACGTGTGCCGCCCGAATGATGTAGCCACGAGTTCTTTCTGGCACAGCATCTGGTCGGTGCCTGTCTGTCATACTGAGGCTGACTGGATGCGTGATGCTGAGCGTGTGTGTGAAACTATTCCAGAAATCGACGGTCTATAAACTTCTTACGTCCATTTTGAGAACAAAAATTAACAAACACATTGACAGTAATTCTATTATGTCTGTCTCTCAAAATGGATGTTAGAACGGGTCCTGTGGTACTAAGGAGCTACTCCTCATCGACATGGCCATTAGCCAGCAGGTTCGTCGATCCCGCAAGAATTTGTCGACATGTTGGATTGATTATAAGAAGGCCTACGACTCAGTGCCACATACATGGCTCAAGAGGGTGCTGGAGTTGTACAAGATAGATGCAACCCTACGCGCCTTTCTTGAGTCGTGTATGGGACAATGGAGGACGGTACTTCGATATCCAGGATGTCGACAAATCCAGGGGAACGATGAGCCTGTTTGGATTAAACGGGGAATATTTCAGGGCGACAGTTTGAGTCCACTTTGGTTCTGTCTGGCCCTGAATCCTCTTAGCACATTGCTGGAGGAGTCAGGTCTAGGCTATCGGTTGAGAAGAGGTGGTCAGGTCATATCTCACCTCCTTTACATGGATGATCTGAAACTCTTTGCCCCCAACAAATTGCGACTGATGGAGCTACTGAAAGTAACTGAAACTTTTAGTAACGCCATCAGGATGGAATTTGGTGTGGACAAATGTGCAGTCATGTATGTTAAACGAGGAGAGATTATGGAATCCGAGGGAATTCAACTCTCGGATTCCATACACCTCAGATCCCTTTCCTCATCCGAAAGCTATAAGTATTTGGGTATGTCGGAAGCGTTAGGCATTAACGTGGCTGACATGAAGCAACTGTTGAGGGAGCGTTTCTTTGGTCGCCTGAAGAAGGTATTAAAAAGCCTTCTTTCGGGCGGGAACAAGGTGCGCGCCTTCAACAGTTGGGTCATGCCGGTTTAATGTACTCTTTCGGCATACTCAAATGGACTCAGACTGAACTCGATGCCCTGGATAGGAGAGTCCGTACATTGCTGACTGCAAATCGGATGCATCACCCACGATCACCGGTGATGAAACTGTACATCCCACGGAAGTGTGGGGGTCGAGGCTTTTTGAGCGCAAAAAACCCTCCACAACCGAGAGGTGCACAGTCTCAGGGAATATTTCTTAAAAGCCGACGAGGGTATGTTTGCACCGAGATGTAGTCGCAGTGGACAAGGGACTCACCCCGCTGTCTATGGCTAAAGAGGACTGGTGCAAACCTGTGGTACTTACTACCGATGACCGCAAGAAAGTATGGCAAGACAAGGAGCTTCACGGGCGGTTTTACCGGGCTCTTCATGGGCCCGATGTAGATTTTCTAGCATCCGTATCGTGGCTACGATTCAGCGACCTTTTTGGGGAAACTGAAGGTTTTGTCTGTGCGATTATGGACGAAGTTATGTTGACGAACAACTACCGGAAATCTTAATATACATAAATCTCGTGTCACAATGTTTGTCCTCAATGGACTCCTAAACCACTTAACCGATTATAATAAAATTCGCACACCATGTGCAGTTCGATCCAACTTGAGAGATAGGGTCGGTAGGGTATGTAGGGTAGGTAGGGTATGTAGGGTAGGTAGGGTATGTAGGGTAGGTAGGGTATGTAGGGTAGGTAGGGTATGTAGGGTAGGTAGGGTATGTAGGGTAGGTAGGGTATGTAGGGTATGTAGGGTAGGTAGGGTATGTAGGGTAGGTAGGGTATGTAGGGTAGGTAGGGTATGTAGGGTAGGTAGGGTATGTAGGGTAGGTAGGTTATGTAGGGTAGGTAGGGTATGTAGGGTAGGCAGGTAGGTAGAAAGGTAGAAAATTGCATTGCAACGCATGCCGGGGCACAGCTAGTATATTATAAAGGACGGGACGGTTGATGTGTGTCGGGCATGCCACCGTCCGGGTGAGTCCATCAGACATATTATTTCTGGCTGTTCTCGTCTAGCTAACGGCGAGTACTTGCACAGACACAACCAAGTAGCCAAGATTATTCATCAGCAACCTTGCCTTGAAATACAATCTTCGGAATCTGAGGTACCGTACTACAAGTATGTGCCCGACCCAGTTCTCGAGAAAGACCATGTCACGCTATACTTTGATCGGTCTATCATTACTGACAGGACTATTGTCGCCAATAAGCCTGACATAGTTATGATAGACCGATCAGCGCGCCGCGTAACGATAATCGATGTTACCATCCCGCATGATGAGAACCTCGTGAAAGCTGAGAAAGAAAAACAACTAAAATATCTCGACTTGGTACACGAGTTTGTCGACATGTGGAATGTAAACTCGACTATCATTGTGCCTATTGTCGTAACGGCCAATGGCTTGATTGCCAAGAGTCTCGACGAACACCTGTCGAAGCAGTACTCCTCGATACGGCTCGCATTGTGAGGAGGTTCCTGTCTCTGGAGCCCTAACCACTGGTAGCTTGGACCCTGCCCGATACTGGTGGACCACTATTTTTATATTTTTAAATATTTGTTTTTTTTATTGTTTTATGAAATTTGTATTTAAAAATGTAAAAATGAGATGAAAAGAAAAATAAAGACAAATAATGAACTCAACATCTTCTCCTATTTCTGTCTATAGGGTTCAAACTAACATGAATGGAGTGACAGGAGCTAAGTTTTCTCGCTTACACTCACTCACTATAACTCCCGTCAACTCATTCAAGCATTGTGATCTATTCGTATCGTACTAATTTCTATTGCCCTGTTTTGATTCTTTAGTTTTTGTCAAAACTTGTTTTTTAGTGTTCCGTAGGTACCCCATCGAAGATCGCTTTTAGCGATAAGACCGCCCATTATGTCACCTTATTTATAAGTTTGTCTAGTGTTATTCTTGTTACTTGTATGGTGTACATAATAAAGAATATTCTATCTATCTATCTTTCTATCTACTCCAAAAAACTTCTTCTTCATTAATTACTTTGTTATCTGTTTGCCTTTCTGTCTGTCAAGATATTTTATCTCGTGTGCTGAAGCGTGTTATGAGAACGTCACTAGTTGTGGTACATCACTAGTAGGTATAATGTCCGTCAGGACACGCATTATACAAACGGCGTCTGTCGGAAAGTCTTGGTTAGATACTGTAGTCATTACTATGTCTGTCTATAATTGTGTCTAATAAACTAAGCCAGTTCGATTGAAGTCTTATTATTATAACTACCTGGGAACACTTGAGAGGTATCGAGTTGAAATTAAAACCATATACTCCATTTTGTAGTCCCTTTAAAGCTATAAAAAGCAACCCTCTAAATCTAAGAAGCGGTCATAATATACGGCCGTTTATGTTGCAAGTTTGTACTGTGGGCGAGTACTACTCGCATTTGTCCGGTTTATGTTTTTGTAGATATAATAGACGAATTTTCATAAATAAGGGAGTTGACGAAAAACGACGAGTTAAATCGGAGGGAGCCACGTTTCAGGTTATCCGTCAACTCGCGCCTATTAAACTCGCGACTGGGCGCGAGTTAGCACATTCCGATTTTACCTATTTTTGTTGTAGTCAACTTGCGACCGAGTGAAAATCTGACGTATGTACAGTCATATAAAAAGTGTTTTGATAAATTTAATAATATCAAGAACCTACTTTACATTTCTAAGGTAATATACGATTTGAGGGTCAGAAGATCGTCTTGGAGACTGTTGATCGTCTTAGAGTTGTTTTTTGAGATAGATATACATATTTTAATAAACAATTTAACAAAAATATAAAACTGCTTATTTTCTTAATGATTTATCAAAAAAATAACTATGACTCAAGAAGTTATCTAAAACTAAACAAACAAAATAAAATCAACTATATGTACGAGGATGTCCATTTGGCTAATTATTAGTTTTTTTTTTGCTTTATTTAAATCGGCATATTTTATTACAGAGTTAATTCATAATAAAATAAATGAAACGTGCATTTCGCCAATTACAATTTGGGGAGACAAAGTTTACCTTAGACAGAAATCTGAGGTTATCAAAGTATTGCTATTGGATTTAAAGCTTGTGTACCCCAAGCAGGTGCATCTACAAAAACTGGGCATGAAATAATTACATCCCTGCGAGGAAAGTCAATACTACTTCGGGCATGAGAACAGTAAAGTTAAAGGAAACGTGCACTATTGATGAACACGACCGTTACATTTACCATTAACGAGTATATGCACGGCGTTATTAAAGACAGACAGTCACTAAAGACAGACAGTCGATATATAAAAAAACAAAATTGTGAATGTGAAGACCATTTCCTTTCCGACGTTTGGCTCCCAAACTCTGGGGCTGCTTTCAAGCGGCTCCTGCCCAATCTGAGGGGGCCAAACGCCTCTTGCCGTAGGCTCTATGCCGGAGTCGTGCGGTCCATGGCCCTTTACGGGGCCCCGGTATAGGCGCGTTCTTTAGGGCAGCCCGCCGCCCACTACTACTATCTCCGGCGAGGCAGCGAGCCTCTTAGCCAGATTGCCACCGTGGGATCTAGAGGCGATAGTCCTCGCGTGCCTGTATGATTGGCGCGCGGAGGAACTACACCGGGGGGAAACTCCGCTACCGCGGCAAATTGCCGCTCGGCGGACAGACCTCCGGTGCGATCTCATGGTGGCATGGAGAGAGCGACTCTCGCAACCCCGTGCCGGGCACGCCACAATAGTGGCGGTAAGTCCTCTCTTTAAGGAGTGGCTGGAGAAGCGAAGCGTCATGGCATCGTCACCTATCGCCTGACGCAGGTCCTCACCGGACACGGAAGTTTCGGGAGGTTCCTGCACATAATCGGGCGAGAGGAAACGGGTCACCATGGTGGAGCACACAATGGTGGTCTGCCCAGCTTGTGCCTTCGTAGGAGCGATCGGCGGCGGCGACGATCTCTCGCGTCCGGCCCTGGTTCAGTCCATGGTCCGGAGCGAGAGGGAATGGGAAGCGGTCTCCTCCTTCTCTCTGACATGCCCCCCGCTCCGCGCAGAGCGGGGGAAGTTATTTGATAATTTCCCACCAGAAAAAAAAGACCATTGCCTTTTTTTTGTCGCAAGAGAGAGATCTTACCTTCTACTTAATATTATAAATCCTACTTATCCTACTACTAGGTATATAAATTGATAAATGCGAATGTTTGTGAGGTTGGATGTATGGATGTTTGTTGCTCTTTCACGTCAAAACGGCTAAACGGATGTAGATGAAATTTCAATCTCAATCTCAATATATTTATTGCATTCCACAATGTGAACTTAGGTGGTAACACATTAATTAATGGTTAACATACATTAGTTTAGGAGCATTGTGGGCCCTGTCGGGCATAACAAAAATAAAAATGAAAAATTAGGAATTAGGAGGAGGGCTATTACAAATAATGTTAACATTTTTTTTTTTAAGTAGGTAGGCTTAATAACTAATTGAATACATGTACGTATAACTAATTGAATACTATCATGCTTTTACGTCATATATACCTATTGGATTAACTTATTAATAATTATTTTAATGACTATGGCAACCCCAAGTGTCGCGTACGTTGTGATTTGTTCCTCCGAAGAAAAAAATATAAAATAGTGTTCTTGGCCTCAACAAAATATAAATTAATTGCCTAAACAAAATCAATAAGCAAAACCTAAAAACATCAACAATAGAAACTTACGAAACCCTGCCGAAATGAATTATATTTTAAAATTTTTAATGACTGACAGACAATGGCAAGTTGACATTGTCACCTCTCAAAAATGTGAAAAATGGATAATTACAATGTAAAATGATAACACGATTAGCGGCTCGCCGACTTGCACGCCTTCCACCTCCGGACTCGCCGCTCAGCTCCGCCTCGCCGCCGCCGGAACCCAGCCTCATCGTGAGCGCTGTGACACCGGCCGTGGCAGTTGCGTCGAGCTCGAGCGACGAGTATTTTTCCCCGCCCACGACGCCACCACCTGCTCGTCGACGGGGAGGACGCCGGCCACCGGACGGCTTAGGACTCCGAGGCCCACCGGCCTCTGATAGGGTCCCAGCTCCCGGTGGAAGTGTGCAGCGCATGCGATGGACTAGTTCCATTAACGAAAATGTCATGCGCTCATATTATGGGGCTACAGAGGGGGGAAACAACCTGACTGCGTACTGGGTTCGGATGCTCTCTCTGTTTCAGGTGCTTGAGCCAGCTGTCAACGTGTCGGCACAACGACTATCGGATCAGGTGCGGGTAATCCAGCGTAATCGTATGTTGGATGACACCGTACTTGATCGCTTGCGAACCGAAATGCAGAGTAGCCAGGTCATTACCTCTTCGTCGCAGGCTGTGGTTCCACCACAGTCCCACCAACTAGTTAGTCACGCTGACGAGGTAAGTAATGACATGGCTACTAATGTAAGTACCCAGTGCAATGAGGAATTAATGAGGAGTGCTTTGGAGGGTGCGATTCGAGAATATCGGTACATATCGCCCGAACTTAGACCACGTTTGCCTCGGTTGCCCATGCATAATAAAAATAGGGCGCTGGTGGCTGTTCTGGATTCGCAGTTGTCAAACTATTTTGACAACTGCGAAAACCTCACTGATGCTCACTCAATACTGTATTGTGCGGCTGTAGCGGCGTGTCGTGTAGCTCATGTAAACTTTCCTGATGACAGAGCTACACGACCGAAACCAGCTGTACCAGTCTGGCAGTACAGGATTGAGCGACGTATTGGTGTGGTCAGAACACTCATTGGCAAACTTATCTGTTTCAGGGGGGGTAACACTCGACCTCGAGTGATGCGCTTTGTGAGGCGGGCATTTGCAGGGACTGATATTAGTCCTTCAGATTACATGTGCCACATCACAGAGCGCATCGACTTCCTGAAGCAGAAAATGTATGCATGGGCAAACCGTATTCGTAGGTATAAGCGGCGGGTGGAACGATACACTTTGAATCGTACATTCCAAAGCGATGAAAGGTGGGTGTATAGAGCATGGGAGCGACCGGACCAAGGTGTGTCTGACACGCACCTACCGGATGATGACGCCATGTGCTCGTTTTGGCGTAGCATTTGGTCGGTGCCTGTCAGTCATACCGAGGGTGAATGGACTCGGGAAGTCGAGCAAGCGTGCGATCCAATACCAGAAATGGGGGCAATAACAATCAGCCCCCAAGATGTAGCTTGTGCGGTCCGTCCGTTGCCTAATTGGAAATCTCCAGGGCCGGACGGACTGCACAACTTTTGGTTAAAAATGATCCAAAGGTCGCACGCTCGTTTGGCGACCCTTTTCCAGACAACCTTAGAGTCAGGATCGCTACCCAAGTTCTTGACAACTGGAATAACCCACCTGCTCCATAAATCAGGTAGTACGGCGGAACCCAAAAACTATAGACCAATAACGTGTCTTCCTACAATGTATAAAGTTCTTACATCCATTTTGAGGGCTAAAATCTCTAAACACATTGATGACAATTCTATCATGTCTGCTTCTCAGAATGGATGTAAGAACGGGTCCCGTGGTACTAAGGAGTTGCTCCTCATTGATATGGCCATTAGCCAACAGGTTCGCCGTTCCCGAAGGCATCTATCGACATGTTGGATAGACTATAAGAAGGCCTATGACTCCGTGCCACATACATGGCTCATGAGGGTGCTAGAATTGTATAAAGTTGATGCAACTCTGCGCACCTTCCTGAACTCGTGTATGAGGCAATGGAATACGGTCCTTCGCTATCCAGGATCTCGGCAGATCCAGAGGAATAGTGAGCCGATAAGGATAGAGCGAGGTATATTCCAGGGCGATAGTTTGAGTCCACTTTGGTTCTGCTTAGCCTTGAATCCACTAAGCACGTTGCTGGAGGGTTCAGGTCTGGGCTATCGATTGAGGAGAGGTGGTCAGGTTATATCTCACCTCCTTTACATGGATGACCTGAAACTCTTTGCCCCCAACGATTCGCAACTGATGGAACTACTGAAGGTAACTGAAACCTTTAGTAGTGCCATCAGTATGGAATTTGGTGTGGACAAATGTGCGGTCATGCATGTAAAGCGAGGGGAAATTGTGGAATCTGTGGGAACCCAACTCTCGGATTCCATACACCTTAGATCCCTCTCAGCAAACGAAACCTACAAGTATTTGGGTATGTCGGAAGCGTTGGGTATCAATGTTGCTGACATGAAGCAATCGTTGAAGGAGCGCTTCTTTGGCCGCCTGAGAAAAGTATTTAATAGTCTTTTATCAGGTGGAAACAAGGTGCGTGCTTTCAACGGTTGGGTCATGCCGGTTTTGATGTACTCTTTCGGCATACTCAAATGGACTCAAACAGAACTGGACGCCCTGGATAGGAAGGTCCGTACATTGTTAACGGCATTTCGTATGCATCACCCACGTTCTTCGGTTATGAGACTGTACATCCCGCGGAGTTGTGGAGGTCGAGGTTTTTTAAACGCCAAGACTCAATCGCGAGATATTCAGTCTCAGGGAATATTTCCTAGAAACCGACGTGGGAATGCATCGGGATGTGGTTGCAGTGGACAAAGGCCTCACCCCGCTCTCCTTGGCTAAAGAGAACTGGTGGAAACCTGTAGTGCTTGACACTAACGACCGCAGGGAGGTATGGCAGAGTAAGGAGCTTCACGGACGCTTTTTCCGGGCCCTACATGGACCCGATGTAGATCATTCAGCGTCCGTACTCTGGCTACGTTCCGGGGATCTCTTTGGAGAAACTGAAGGTTTTGTCTGTGCAATTATGGATGAAGTTATGATGACAAATAACTACCGGAGATTTATTGTGAAGGACGGCACGGTTGACATATGTCGGGCATGCCACCGTCCGGGTGAATCAATTCGACACATTATCTCCGGTTGTTCTCGTCTAGCTAACGGAGAGTACTTGCATAGACACAACCTTGTAGCCAGGATTATCCATCAGCAACTTGCTCTAAAATATAGCCTTGTGGAATCGGAAGTGCCGTACTACAGGTATGAGCCCGACCCAGTTCTCGAACATGGCAATATCACATTGTACTGGGATCGATCCATCATCACTGACAGGACTATTGTTGCTAACAAGCCTGATATAGTGGTGGTGGATCGATCAGAGCGGCGCGCAATGATTGTTGACATAACAGTCCCGCATGATGAGAACCTCGTGAAAGCCGAGAAAGATAAGCAAATTAAGTATATTGACTTGGCTCGCGAGGTTGTCGACATGTGGGATGTGGACTCAGCGATCATTGTGCCGATAGTCGTATCTGCCAATGGCTTAATTGCCAAGAGCCTCGACCAATACCTGAGGAGGCTCTCGTTAGGCAGCTGGATCAAGGGCTTGATACAGAAAGCGGTACTCCTGGACACGGCTCGTATTGTTAGGAGGTTCCTTTCTCTGGAGCCCTGACCGCCGGTAGCTTGGACCCTGTTCCCGATACCGGTGGGCTACTATTTTTATATTTTTAAATGTTTTTTTTATGATTTTTAGAAATATTTAAAAATGTAATTATATGTATGTAAAAATAAATAAATGTACGAAATAATTTTAATTATACATTGGAATTATAGATTATTATTTTTTATTTGTTTATATTATTACTGTTTATTTGTTAAATTTATCATTTAAATATTCCTGTACATTATAATAACATTTTTGGATTAGAAGCTGTTTTAATTTATTTATAAATATATTAAATTTTTGTTCGTTTTTAATTTCACCTGGTAGTTTATTATATATTTTAGCTGCCATTATTAAAGTACTTGTAGAGTGTATTTTTAGTTTAGAACCTGGTACGTTTAGTCTATTTTTGTGTCGTAGTGTGTAGTGAGTCTGTGTGTTTTCGCGTGTAGTGTATAGTTTTTCATTATTTCTAACAAATTTACACATTTCCAAGATGTAAATACAAGGTAGGGTTAGAAGTTTATGTTCTTGGAAATGGGGTTTGCAGCTGTCCATGCTATCTATGTTAACCAGTATTCTAATCAGTCGTTTTTGTAATATAAAAAGTGTAGGTGCATCTGTGCTATTTCCCCATAATATTATGCCGTAGTTCAGCCATGCGTATGCATAGGCATAATATGTAACCAGAGCAGTGGAGAAATTTGTTGATTTTTTTATTTCACGGAGGGCATAGGCAAATTTTGATAACTTTGATCTGATTTTATTTATGTGCGATTTCCAATTTAAATGTGTATCTATGGATAGGCCGAGTAGGTTGAATTCTTTAACTGTTTTTATTTTGTTATCATTGTAAATAAAATTGATATCTGTAGGAGTTTTCTGATGAGGATGGAAAGACATGATTTTAGTTTTATTAAAATTAAGTTCGAGGTTATGTTCTGTCATCCAAGTTGTTATTTTGTTGAATATACCTGTAAGTACTTCGGTTAAGTTGGTATTGTCAGATATATTTGATACAGAGGTAACGTATAGTCTGGAATAACACATAGGATATTTTTTTTTCGATATCAAGCCGGCAAAGCCGCGGGCGCCAGCTAATAATATTTTAAACGCGAAAGTTTGTTTGGATGTATGGATGATTACAACAGTATAACTCTTTCACGCAAAAAATCACTGAATGGATTTTGATGAAACTTCACTGTAATATAGCTTACATATTATAATAATATATAGGCTACAATTCATAAGAATATCTTACTTCCTACTATAATATTATAAACACGAAAGTTTTTATGGATGTTTGTTACTCTTTCACGCAGAAACTACTGAATGGATTTTGATGAAACTTCCCAATAACATAGCTTACATAATTATCAAAATAACATATAGGCTACAATTCATATAGAATATATTGTATATTCTATCAAAACGCGAGTGAAGCCGCAGGGCGCAACTGGTATAGTTTTAAGTATTAGTAGTAATGAGCGACCTACACAAATGTATTTTTTTTTGTATTCACTTTCAACTATACTTTAGTAAGTAATAAACGTAACTTATTAATTTTCTAAACCAGTGTTGTATTTGCGATACTACCAGCTTTTCTAAGTTTTCTACCAAAAGTAACAAAAAAAGGAAGTTAATTGACCAAAATCACGCAAAACAAAGAGTTCAAAAAGACGTGAATGAGAGAGACAAAACAATCCTATTTCTCCCTATTAATAAGTGTCTTCGTCATAATGGCAACTCCAAAAGACTCATTTTCCTCTTTTAAATGTCCAAACGGACTTTTAGGTCATTAAACAATTCCTTATTTACATCGCAAATTCCCGCAAATTAAGTTCGTTTAAATGCCGTTGTCGCTACAGACGTTTCAAACGGAAATTCCACTTTACCGAACGGTTTATTCTACTTTCCTTTGTCCATTTTACGGTATCTGAGTAAATGTTGTTAAAAATATCCTTCTTTCAGCGACATAATTGCTTCAACTAAAAAGCCGTATTAAAAAGAAATTATCGCGATTTGAAACATTTAGCGTTTTTTCACGTGAAAAAGTTCTGCGTTCAGTCGTCGTAAACTAAGGTACGCATATTAATTTCTGAAAATTAAGCCAACATTTTTAAACGCTGAATATGGTAACACTTAACCGACGTTTATATTTTTGAACGTGTATTTACGTAACCCGCCACATGCCGCAGCACAAATCGTGGGCGGCCGCAACTGCCTGTAAAAATAAATGTTGATTTGATAAAACAACTAAAGGATTATCAACTTATGAGTACACCGAAAGCATTTATTAATATTTTTGTTTAACAAACAAAATCAAAAACAATTAACAATCATTATTAGAATCTAGAATGAGTTTGTCACTAACAGGTGTGCACATGCACAGCTCTTGCATATTTCAAGTGTTTAGGTTAAAAACAAAATAACATGAAACTTGAATTGAAAAATAAAAATGAGAATTATAAAAAAAAAAAACTTTACCTATTCTAGTGAAAATTAAGAATTTTCCACAAGAGTATACCGTACGAGTACGTGCAGTCGTGCACAGATTCAATTCACTACCGTGCACTTATTGACGTAAGTAGGTACTTTAAGTATACCATTGAATAGGGTAATGAGAATCTCACACGCTCGTTTTCTCTTCCAGGCTACAAGTTACGATGTCGTACAAAACTAAATGTAGCAAATAAATTGGTTACAATGATGTTCTTTGAGAGTCTATTGTAAACCACATGAGGAAAGTTAAACAAATTAATACAGTTGGGTTTATTAATACACCCATCACCCATCTTCTTTTGCGAAGACACTTTGATTTGTAAAGTTATGATTCCGAACTCGGCAACAAGTGCGTTTCTACAAATTATCACGTACGTTAGTAACTTTAACAATGGTATTTTATTAATTAAATTTATAACATCAAGGTATAAACAGGTTGCGAGCCTATTGTCATCAATCGGGCACAAATCCAGACTTTGTGGCTGCTAGTGATAATTTGCTGATGGAAAAACCCAATAACACTTAGCTTGAATCGGGAATAGAACCCAAGACCTCATGCACAGCAAACACGCTTGCGAACACTATAATAGACAAACGAAGCAGTTTACTTTGAAATTGTTTTTTTAAACTGAAATACTTACTAACACTTGAACATTTGATTGGATTTAAGTTCCTGATTTGTTAAAAAATACTAAACATGGTAAAAATTCCATTTTGGATACTTTTTATTTTTGTGGCTTGGTTCGTCTGACCTTTACAAAGGCCTTACAGTACACTTTTCCTGCACTACCTTGAATCGGATACTCTACTGTGCGTTATCTATTGTATCACTACTTACTACTATCAAAACGCGGATAATTCGGTATGTTCTGGAAAATTCAAAGACGTGTGACATCTGCCAGCCTGTGTTAGATTAACAGACCGATCCCTCTAGACGGGGATTGTTAGCAGAGCGGGCATTAATGGCTAATATTGAACTTATGCAATACATTCCTGGTACCTACGCCATCGTTAAAAAAAATACGAAAAAAATCCTTTGCGCAAGTTAATCCGGCAAGGTTGCGTTACATACAAACTAGATTTTTGGAAAATCAAATCTTAGTGAGCATTTACACCCTTTTTTTGGGGGTGGTAAATCATCGAATAACTTCCCCCGCTCTAGGCGGAGCGGGGGGAGTGTCAGACTTGTACTGACTAAAAACCCACCCATGTTGACACCACCCATCGCGACCCACCACCCGACGGTGAGCTACCCATTGCTCACCGTCCACAGGCCCGCATCTACGGTGACCGGGAGTCGTCTCGCGGTGCCCGGCGCCGCACCGGAACATGGACTGAACCAGGGCCGGACGCGATAGATCGCCGCCATCGATCGCCTCTACGAGGGCACGGCGGTGCTCCGCCCAAGCTGGGCAGACAGCCACTGTGTGCTCCACCGTGACCTCCAGGCAATCATCACAATGTTGACACCCGGGCGTTTCCTTCCGCCCGATTATGTTCAGAGGCCTCCCGAAGCTTCCGTGTCCGGTTAGAACCTGCATCAGGAGGTAGGTGAGGACGCCATGGTATCTCTCCAGCCACTCCTCAAAGAGGGGACTTACCGATTGTGGCGTGCCCTGCACGAGGTTGCGACAGTCGCTCTCTACATGCCACCATGAGATCGCACTGGAAGTCTGTCCGCTGGGCAGCAATTTGCCGCAGCAGCAGAGATTCCCCCCGGTGTAGTGCCTCCGCGCGCCACTCTTATAGGCGCGCGAGGACTATCGCCTCCAGATCCCTCGGTGGCAATCCGGCAAGGAGACTCGCTGCCTCGCCAGAAAGCGTACGGTAGCCCCGGATCAGCCTTATGGCTACCACCTTTCGGGGCGCGTTCAGGTAGTGGGCGGCGCACCGCCCTAAAGAACGCACCCATACCGGGGCCCGTAAAGGGCCATGGACCGCATGAATCCGGCATACTGCCTACGGAAGGAGGCGTTTGCCCCCCTTAGATTGCGCATGAGCCGCTTGAAAGCAGCCCCAGTCCGCTCGAGTTTGGGAGCCAAACGTCGGAAATGCTCCACAAAATTCCACCGGCAGTCGAGGACGATTCCCAGGCACTTCATTGTCGACCCGACGCCGATCCAAACCTCTCCTACCGTCAGCTGGTATCCCGACGGCGGCGTCTTCCCTCGGCTATGAAAGACCTCGGATTTGTGCAGTGCCACCTCGAGACCTAGGAGCCGGATCAGCAATTACATCCTTAAAGGAAAAATTGAGCCTCCTAACAGTTGTAGTTTCTGAGATTTCGTGATGAGTCAGTGACTTTCTCTTTTATTTATAGGTACACTAGCTTTCGCCCGCGGCTTCGCCCGCGTTAAATTTGGGGTAACACAGTTCCTCTTGCGCCATATTGATTTGTAATAGCAACGCTAAGTTTTCCCTTTTCTTCCCTCTTTCTCCATCACATCCTACATTTTTTTTAAATTAGCCTATGTCCGTCTCCTGGTTCCCAACTATCTTTGTACCAAAATTCATCAAAATCGGTTTAGCCATTCAAGCGTGAAGTGGTAACAAACAAACAAACTCACTTTCGCTTTTATAATATTAGTAAGGATTTTTATAAAGAGATAAATAATAATTTAATAAAAACCTTACTTTTACATTTTTATCGCGTAGCCCAACATATGAGAGAAGTAAATAAAATAAACATACAAAACCAATACCAACTAAAAACGATAACATAACAAACATGAGGAAATAAAGTAAACAGTTCATACTTTTAATTACGTTTTCACTTTAATAATATTTATTTGTACGCAGTCATTGCATTTTCTATTGCAAAAAATGCAAATGCGCTGTTATGTTGAGCACGGTCCAATGCAAGCATAGCCCAACGTGGCACATGTCGCTTTGAGGACTCAGTACAGGATTATGTTCTCTCAGTACTTTATATTTTAGGGTATGTTAATGACTGTTAATATTATGATTTGACATATTTCGATGTTTACGTGTGATCCTTGATCCGTGCTTATTAGTCGAGCAGTCAGCTTGGAAAATGTGTATGTGTGTGATCTACTAAAAACTTTTAGTAGTATAGGAATAATCGAGTTCGGGTGTTATAATAATATCCTAACTAAAATTATTAAATAGCTGCGGTGGCGGTTTCACCCGTATAAACCGGGATAAAAAGCTAACGTGTGTTAATCCAGGGTATCAACAAAGCTATCAAAATACCAAACATCCAAATCCGTTTAGCCATTTAGCCATTTAGCCGTTTGAGCGTGAAGGAGTAATAAACATGCGCACACACATATAAACTTTCGCCTTCATAATGTAAATGATGGGAAAGTCACTCTGTGTGATATACAGTTTTTTTTTTTGTAATAACTTTTCCCCACACTAGATTTTTTTTTTCTGTATCGTGGGTGCGTTTCACAAACATTTAAACTCATGTACACAAACAGCCAAACCCGTACAACTACCTGTCGGTTACATAAAATTAAATATTGTTTCCGGCGCAGCATCCAATTGCTTAACTACTGTGCCAACCGTGCAGTCATGACACGATGAAATCGGAAAACAGGTAGTCCCTGTATCTACTTAACACAAGCTTGTATTGATCATCACCATCTACCTAGGTTTGTTCCAACTATGTCGGCCTCCAGTTTTACCAGATTCTTTTATTAAATTTAAAAAAAGAATATTAAACCTTCAATACAATTTCGCTGATATTAACATTAATTCCCATTGAATCCATTTTATGCTCTTAGTAGCTTGTCATAGTGTATCTACCTACCAAATAAACAGTTTACACTGACTTCCCGTACCCCCTTCACCACAAGGAGCGCAATTGTTTTAGTCACAGCACAGGCATCGAAACGACGCCGCGCGCCTGTCGCTGAAAAGGTTCCAGCATAGAGGAAGCTAAATAAAAGCTTGAACATAAATATTTCAACCAACAGTAAATATTTACTAAAACTATTAACTATGTTAGAAATGTTTTCAAATACAAATTCGTTAACAAACTAAATAAAAACTCTTTCGTTGAAATGCTTTAAAATCTCAATCGTAAAATAAAATAATTTATTTGAAGCACATTACTAATAAAAAAAAAGAAAGTACGAAATAAGAACGAATTTTGAAACCAAATTCGAGAAACTTCTTCTAATTTCAACTACATTATAATGTATTGGAGCGATCTCCTTCAAAACATTTCCCAAGAGTGGGTGATAAATATTTTTGAATACATACATTCAATATTTTAAATGTTTGCAATATTTTCATAATGCTACCGAGGTGAGCTCACCGTCACCTCTCTGTAGACTTGGTAAAATTGAAAAAATATTTGCTTTTTACACTGTTTGAAGTTTCTAATATTTTTGTGTAAAAGTCTGATTTTTGTGCTTGATTTAAAGATGTAGGTTCTTAGAAGAACGTATCTCTATATTCAGAAATCATAAGGACCATTGCGATATTGTTATCAGTGCTTATAGATTGCGGTACCATTAAAAAATTTCAACAAATCGACATCTGTATCTCTCTTTGTTTTTTTTTAAGAACTCATGATATTCCTACTTTATACTGCTGAAATATACAGCCAGCGTGTTTAAAGACGTTTCATATAAAATACACATACCTTTATAGAATACTGTAAACACCGACCCACTTTTAGCGCTCCCACGAGGTTTCACCCTAGTTTAACGTTTTCAGCAAGTCTTAAAAATGTATCGTATCCCTTTTTATTAGGGTTCCGTAGTCAACTAGGAACCCTTATAGTTTCGCCATGTCTGTCTGTCCGTCCGTCCGTCCGTCCGTCCTCGCTTAATCTCTGTGACCGTTAGCACTAGAGAGCTGAAATTTGGTACCAATATGTATATCAATCACGCCGACAAAGTGCTAAAATAAAAAATTGAAAAAAATGTTTTATTAGGGTAGCCACCCTATATGTAACGTGGGAAGTGTTTTTTTTTTAATTTCAACCCTAACGTGTGATATATTGTTGGAAAGGTATTTAAAAATGAATAGAAGTTTACTAAGATCATTTTTTGATAATGTCATTAATTTCGGAAATAATCGCTCCAAAAGTAAAAAACAATGTGTCCCCCCCCCCTCTAACTTTTGAACCATAAGTTTAGAAAATATGAAAAAAATCTGAAAAGTAGAACTTTATAAGGACTTTCTATGAAAATTATTTTGAACTTGATTGACATAACAGTTTTTGTACAAAAAAGACAAAAAGTTGTACAAAATAATTTCTGGACTAAGTTTGTAGTATAATCGTATATGCAAGCATTTTTTGTAACTTTGTTTACATATTTTATTATCCTGAACGTATCTTTTTTCAAACAAAAAAAGAATTATTGAAATTGGTTCTCGTAATCCAAAATTACCACCGAAATTGCACGTCTTTGTATTAATTAACCCAATTCCCCGAGAGATGGCGCTGTAGGTACTTATTACATTGGATCGGGTATTACCGAATTGTTCGGTTGGCCTCATAACTGGGAACACTTATTGTGACGGACGGGAAACTACGGAACCCTACACTGAGCGTGGCCCGACACGCTCTTGGCCGGTTTTTTAATGTTTGTTTTGAACTTTTTACATTTACTTAAATCAGACTAGCTACGCCCCGCGATTTGAATCTCGTAGATCGCGATAAAAATAATGAAAGTTCATATCCAGTGTATACGCTATCTTCATACAAAAAACGTCCAAATCGGTTCAGACGTTTGAATGTAAATGAATAACATGCACATTTACATTATTGTTTCGTCATTATAATATTAGTGTGATTTTTACAAGTGTTTAAAATTTTACTTTAAATGTGCAGGCTTTCATTTCGAACAATAATATTAATCTGTAATTTAAACTACACAATTTAAATACTAAACCCACCGGCGCATTTTTGATAAAGGTTTGTTTAAACAGAAAAATACAAAATAAAGGATTCCTTTATAAAATAACCCACTTTAGTACCAAAGGACCATTAAAAATGTTTAACAGAATAAACATTTTCAGGCTTTACAAGAGGGTTTAGAAAAAGCGATTTTAGATTCAGCAAAATACTGTTCAAAAGCCTTCAGGCTCGCTTATCAAAATTCTTGGTCGAATTGAGAGAAAAGAATGATTCCTTCGGCCTCGTGGCAAGGGGCAGAGATAAAAGGGACCGTTGCCTTAGGGCGAGTCAGTGGAAAATGATAAATTGTAGGCATATCCCCATTTAACTACTGAGCAGTTTATTGCGATGAAATATTACGTGTCTAATGTGCTGCCTTATGTATTCATGGATATATTTTTTAGGACGTCGACTTTTTTTTTCGGGGAGCAGCTTTTAATATGGAAATAAATGATGTGTGATGATGTGTTACCTCTTGTAGCTCATGCTAGATGTATCGATGTATGGATGTTTGTTACTCTTTCACGTGAAAACGGCTGAACGAATCTTGATGAAATTTGGCACAGAGGTAGATTATAGTTTGGAATAACACAATGATAATTTTCTTTTTGATATCACTAGGGCGAAGCCGCGGGCGCCAGCTAGTCAACAATACAAATGCTATAGCCTAATTTACTGACCCTCGGACTGAAAAATCAGAGGCTAATTGGCGGCACAAAGATTCTGACACCAGGTTAACCACTAATCACACAAAAATAAATAAAAATGCAGCGCTGTGACATGGCTGCAATATTACAGCACCATGCTGAGATATGAGATGCCTTTGGCCTCGTTCCGTTGCTCAAAAGGAAAAATCGGAACCCTTATTGGATCACTTTATCTCGGGAACACGTGGAAGTATCGAGTTTAAATTAAAACCATATACTCAACTCTGTGGTCCCTCTGCGCTGCGCCGCGCTGCTAAGCAGTCATAGAAAGCTATAGCTGTTTATGTCTTAAGTACGAAACCCTCGGTGCGCGGGTCTGACTCGCTCTTGGTCGATTTTTTTTTAAATAATTTTGTTTTATTGTCTTGTCCTGTTCAAGTCTAATGAACAGTTTTTTTTTCTTTCTTTCCATCTGGTCTAAAAGAGGTATCAATATAATACAACAAAGACCCCAAAATTATGAAATAGTCATGGGATTACCTCCTTTCACCACATAAATATCTTATGGGATTATATGAAGACGATGGGCAGTATCCATCTGTATGTACCTACTTCCAACGTTTTGCTGCAAACGGTAATCTGATAGATAAGCGCGTTGATTACAGTATAATCTCTATGGGATCGTCACATTTAGTGGCCGGGTTGGGTCATGTTAAGCAGTGGACATTAACGGGTTATTATATGAATGGTAATTATAGTATGGAAATCATTGATTATTGTTTTATTATTTGATTATTATTCATTATTAACTTTCGCCCGCGGCTTCGCCCGCGTTAAATTTAGGGTAATACAGTTCCCCTTGCGCCCTATTTGTTTTTAATAGCAACGCTAAGTTTTCCCTTTTCTTCCCTCTTTCTCCCTCACATCCCACTTTTTTTTAATAAAAATTAGCCTATGTCCGTCTCCTGGTTCCCAACTATCTGTGTACCAAAATTCATCACAATCGGTTTAGCCATTAAAGCGTGAAGAGGTAACAAACAAACAAACAAACTCACTTTCGCTTTTATAATATTAGTAAGGATTGTTTGCACTGAAATCCACTTTGGATCATTGCATTAATTTACAGCTACAATAATTTGTTACACCGGTTAGTAACCATAACCGATAACCGATCATAACCGATTAAACACAATAGGGTAGGTTTCAGGGTCAAAGTAATTTCATTCTATTTAGTCCGTCTTTTAGATTATTTAAAAATAAGGGTCACGTATTTTTTATTTGTAAGTTATACTAAAAATTACAAAGATATAACCCATTAAAGTTACGTATGATGTCACGAGTTGCTGCAACTTTGTTATTTTTGGTCCAATTTACGAATAAAAAAATACATGTCCCTTATTTTTAAATAATCTAAATGACGGATTAATATTTTTTTTAAACTAGCCTATTAGAGTAAACTATAACGGAAAAACCAAAAATGTGTAAAAAAAACCCAGCGAAGTGCGATTTGGACTTGCCCACCGAGGGCTCCGTACGTGCGTACTTACGACATAAATGACCATAATCTTACCACGTAAATTTAGAGGGTTGATTTTTTACAGCTCCAAGGGAGTACAATTTTAGAAAATGGTTAAAATTTCACTCGATACCTTCACGCGATCCCGATAAAGGATCTTGACAGATAGATGGACAATAAAGTGAATCTATAAGAGTTCCGTTTTTTCATTTTGAGGGACAGAACTTTAAAATACATAAAACATTGTACACACGACGGCACATCAACATTTACAAAACCGTTTTAACCTGATCTCTCTACTTTGGTGTGCGATCCGTTGTAAAGAGATCAGCTACCCTAAGAGATGGTGCTACATACCCTGGATAGCTCTGTCTTTTCCCTCAGTAGAAAAAGTTCTGCTTTAAGACATCATGGTAGGCCTACTGGTTATAATGGTTTAGAGTAGGTTGACCTGCCGCCGTGTGTACCAACATGATATGTGGAATTTTCAGCCACGTGCGATAGTTGCAACTGTATGGCAAGAGTCAGTGTCTTCCCTTAATAAAATGACATAATTCTATGTTTTCTGACAAAGCAGCGAATTAGCAAATAAGCGAATTAAGAATTTCTACTTAAAGCGCAAGTGTTTATAAGTGTGCATAAGTATATTGGTAGGTGTGAGTGTGGGTGTAGATTTTAAAAAAGGATCTTAAGAAGAGGTACTCTCTTATGTCAGCGGTATAACTAATACATGAAAGTAATATTTGTAAAAGCTACATAAAAGCTTATTTCAATACTTATAATGTCACTGTAGAAAGACGAAGCGCTTTGCATTTTTTAGACAGATGAGAGAGACAATGTAACTTTTGTGTGTAGGTGGATCTGTCTATCCTTCCACACCACTAACATTCTCCCAATAAATAACAAGCAGATTGCTGATTGGACCTATACTCACCCAACAAAACAATACTTCATGTAAAAAGTAGCGCAAAAAAGCAAGAAAAATCTAAAAACTTTCTCAGCCTTTTTCAACCTAACATATTTTTAGCTCGCAATCAGCTAACGAAGTGAAACTTTTAACCCTCAAGCATCGGACGCACCTTGTTTACAACGAACCATCATTATTACTTTGATTGTTCAGAGTTTGACACCGGCTTTGCATTCGTAATATCACAGTGGTAACGCGGTCTCGTGGACCCAAGTTAATTAGGGGCAGAATCCAAAGGGTTAAATGTTGCCAGTGTACGTTGCATTATTGATGGGAGCGGCTATAAAACACTGAGCTATTTTCGACACTGAAATTTAAACTTTATGTTGAGTTTTCAAGGTTGGTTTTGACTTTCAGTGGCGACATTTTATAGTGTATATATGTGTTTTAGTTGTATAGACAGTTGAAATAATAAAGGTGGATATGTAAACTTGTCCAAAATCAACATAATATGGAATATTTATACATATATACATACAAATTGTCATACATAATGTATAATTTATTTTAATTTATAAGCTCGGTCAGCCCTGTTCTAAGAAAGGAATTCTTTTCGACTTTCCATACATTCAAAACTTATGTGTTGACTTAAAAAAACTGTTTTGAGAGTCAAAGCAAGAGCTGCCATTGTTTGGTTAAGAGTTCGGGTCTTTGATGAACAATGCTTTCGGCCAAACGGGCACGCAAATAGAAAAGAACGTTACCCTATTGGTTCCAATATCGTGTCAAGTAATCAAGATAACGGAAATCAATACCACGGCAGATATCTTCGATAAAGATGGAATGAGAATTTACACACGCGGAGAAGACAACATAATCGCCTTTGAATAATTGTCTGCTCATTGACTTCTACAAGTCAGAGATTACGACTTCCATTTGACAGTACGTATTAGTTTATTATAGAAAAAAAAGTTATTAACAACTAAAAAACACAATTTGTTGTGTTCTTCATTCTTTTAAAAAAAATGTTGTCTCGCACTAGGAATTTCTCCAGTATCATGGGGTCGTTATGCATTAAAGCAGTCTATCATTTCAGATTAAGAATGACGTCAGTTAGCATGCCATGCATTTTGCATCTGAACCTAATATGTATATCACAATCAATCGAAAATCGGATAGTGGGACAAAATCTTCTTAATTTTTTTTTACCCTAATAAAAACTTTCTGAATACAATACTCTAAGTAAACTTTCAGTCCCTTCTCAATGTTTCGCTTTGTATATTTATTGTAAACAAGCGATCTTGTTTGCTTGCGAATTACTCAACGTTTAATTGATAAAGGGTCGGTGTTTGCAAAACAATATCAACAAACAATAATATGTACCACCTGACCTTTGGCTGTTCAAATAAGGAATAATTAAGATAATATTTGATGACTTCTACTCCTACTCCTTTACTGTTCACGCTGTGCGGTTGTGAAATTCGCTTCCGCCTGTCATTAGGGAATGTCTAACAGTTTCACTTTTCAAGAGAAGAGCGAAAGAACATTATTTTCTCATTTAACCATAGTTGCATAGTTTAAAATTAATAATAATAATCTTTATTTTCATAAATTATACAAACATATTAATGGATTCCCTAGCTCCTGTGCTAGTGTACATTGTATTACAGGAGCTAATAGTCTTTCCCTTATTTCTACGTTACATGTAATTTATGGCTTCCAAAGATTAAAAAGCAAATCAACAGTCAAATTAAAAATTAAAGAAAACAAACATCAATAATACGTGTTATGATTGTGATGGCCGGGCAAGGTTATTTATTATTATATTGTATTTATGTTATATATCTATCTTTGTAGTGGTACGTATGTGGGTACGTATGTGAGTATATTCTTTTACTAGCTTTCGCCCGCGGCTTCGCTCGCGTAAAATTCGGTATAACACACATAACATGCAGTTTTTGCTCTTGCGCCTGATTGATTTGTAATAGCAACGTTAAGTTTTCCCTTTTCTTCTCTCGTTCTCCTTCATATCCCACTTTTTAAATAAAAATTTTGAGCCTATGTCCGTCTCCTGGTTTCCAACTATCTCTGTACCAAAATTCATCAAAATCGGTTTAACCATTAAAGCGTGAAGAGGTAACAAACAAACAAACTCACTTCCGCTTTTATAATATTAGTAAGGATTGTATTTAAAGTCATCATTTGTTAAATGTTTTTAATATATTCTATTTTCTCATTTTTTGTAACACTATGTCTTCATGTCTTTTTATTTACTCTCTTTTCACAGATACGCTCGAAGAGATTATTTAGAAATAGGCATTTTTTGTACCTATTCTCTGTTCCTGTCTTCTTTACTATATTTAGCGTGTACATAAATCCTTACTAATATTATAAAAGCGAAAGTGAGTTTGTTTGTTTGTTTTTTACCTCTTCACGTTTTAATGACTTAACCGATTTTGATGAATTTTGGTACAGAGATAGTTGGGAACCAGGAGACGGACAAAGGCTAATATTTAAAAAAAAGTGGGATGTGAGGGAGAAAAAGGGAAGAAAAGGGAAAACTTAGCGTTGCTATTACAAATCAATAAGGCGCAAGGGGAACTGTGTTACCCCGAACTTAACGCGAGCGAAGCCGCGGGCAAAACCTAGTCGTTAAATAAAATTAAACCTTTAGCTGAATACTGTTAAGAGTTGAAATGCCAGGAGGTAATCATTATTTAAATACGATTTTAACAATGCAGCGGAGCGCAAGCTCCTAAGCGAATAGTCGTACAATTAGAAATTCTCTTCGCTAGTTGCTAAGAGACTTTGCTCTAAAATTGATAACTACACCACATTGTTTCAGGCAGTTGACGAGTGCCTTGAAGTTTATCAAGGATTGTCGTAAAAGCATCGTAGTTAGGAATGCATAATAGTTCGTAGCGGATATACCGAGTTACATGCCTAGCGAGGTAAAGCGGGTAGTTCATCTATTTTGTATTCATATTATTGTGTTGCATCTTTGTGTACCGTCAAGTTTTTGATAGCGAATATTTTGTCTTGTTATAACAGTTTAAAGAATTTAACATTGTAATAAGTAGCAAGAAAGGAGTTTGATGAAATGACGAGTAATTGAGAAGTATAGAAGAAGAAGACAGTACAAATAAAATGGAAAAATGGCAGGCTAATAATTATGAGTTATAGCCACTAGTGTTGCTGCGGTCTATGAGGCAGCTTTGCCTTTTGCGTTGTGACTTTCAGTTTTACTATCTTTTCTTTTCTTAAAAAAACGTTGCCTTGCACAAAGATTTACTCTTGTATCCTGGGTGCACAAACATTTAAACTCACATACACAAACAGCCAGACTCGAAACAACTATCTGTGGGCCATCTGAATACTTGTTCCGTGCGTTGATCGAAAACGCGACACGCAGCGTGGCAGTCGATGGTTAGCAACTGCGCCAACCATGTCGTCAATTAATATCTGACCTACCATTACCTTATCTCGTATTTACTTGATGGAATATAACACCACGCTTATAATCTAAGAAATATTATGTAGAGATGTACTTAAATAGTACTCTCACGTTTCGCCAGTTATGCTTAAGTCTCATGGTATAGGGAGCGAGCCTTTTGCTGTCGACTGGGCATGAAAACTGTATGACTGCTGAGAAATTAAAAAAAAAAACCAATCACGCTTTCACGACCTGGGAATCGAGGGAAACAGATAATCCTTACTATATAGTAATATGTAGTATCGGGAAAAGGGCATAGACCGATACCTAAGCGTATTTTAGTTTTAAAGATACTCTGTAAAGTAGGATGCCGAAAATGACTTATTGAAAGTATGGTGCAAGAGAGAGAGCGAGTGAGAGAGATAGTTTGTATATTGTAAACTATACAGAGGAGTGGGACAAGGTTGCGAGAGCTGAGTGTTACTTTTCTGACTCGAGTGTGATAGTATAATTTAGGCGTACGACTAGACTTTAAGACGTGCTTTGTATTTTCTTTGTATTTGTGTAATTTTTAATAAACGTAAATAATCTTATCCCCTGTTTGTTACACTAAAATAGAATCAGACAATTTATCGAACATTACATCTTACATAAAAATATATTACTAGCTGTTCCACGCGGTTTCACCCGCGCTGCTGCACCTGTTCCTCAAGAAATGGAAGAATTTTCCAATTCCAACCAGTAGTTAATGGGATTAGCGCGTTCAAACAAACAAACAAACTCTTCAGCTTTATAATATTAGTATAGATTTCATATTATAAAAGTGAAGGTAAGTTTGTTTGTTACGTCTTCACGCCTAAATAGCAAAACTGATTTTGATAGAGATAGAAATTCATCATTTATTTTTGTTTCAAAGTTTCTTTGTAACACCCCACTTCCCTAAAATAGGGGGTGGACGTTTGTATGGAGCATCCGTAATTTTCAAGGTAAAGGTTTCCTAAAATGTTTTATTTAATCTTTATTTGTTAACGGGTCACAAAATGTCTTCACTCGAATAGTTGAAACTTTATTGTAAACGAAAGTAATGTTACACAGACTCACAGCGACGTATCTTTTACTTTTAAAGTGTAGAGATCTACATACTATTACTAGAGGAAAGGTTCTTCGACGTGACACGCTTAAAGATTCCATCACGTTTTTTCTGTTGGAATAACAGGATATTGAGAGAATGTTTATGCATTGAATGACAGATATTCAAGGTCCATACACTTGTAGGTAAATGATAAAAGTACCAAACCTTGCTCGAACGCAAAAATAAACTGTATTTAAACACAAACTTAACTTTTCCGTTGGAAAACTGTTGTTACAGAGACATAGGACGCGGTTAAGTTTATCAAATGCCATTAAGTTTGTAATCACACTTTTTTGAGATCCATCTACAAATTTTCTTCACTGGTTCTAGGTCTTTGGGAAGTTCCCTGTAGGTTTTGATTCCCTTTGCGAATATTTAGGTTTCGCAACATAAATGGCCATATCTTTTGATTGCGAAGACAAAAAGGGATGATTTAATCCATAGCTCTAAGAGACCGCAGATTTCAGTATTTGTTATTAGTTTCAACTCAATACCTTAATTAAAGCGTTACCGAGATAAAGACCCTTTTTTTTCGGGTGGGAGGCCGCGGTATCTCTTTCGAACAACCCGCAACCCTGGCAGGCAGAGGCTCTGGCAAGCCCCTCTGCTTTGCTGACTCTCTTTGAGGCGCGCGTGAAACACGAACGCGCCGTCGACACGGCCTGTCGTCAATCGACGGACGGACGGTGAACTACCCATTGCTCACCGCCCACAGGCCCGCATCTACGGTGGCCGGAAGTCGTCTCGCGGAGCCCGGCGCCATGGGCGTCTCCCGCGGCGGCTGGGTTGGGCAGATGTTCTCTCCCTCAGACGCCCGGCCACCTCCTTTGCTAGCATTACTGCTTCGGGATAAAGACCCTTGACAAACAGATAGAGGAAAAACAGATGGACGGACAACAAAGACAAGGGTTCCTATTTTTCCTTTTGAGGTATTCAGTTGAAATTATAATAATTAACTGACTGTCGGTTGACTTAGAAAATGCATATGGCATTAAGTCCGTCTCTGTACTTTGTACTTAAAGTGTTAAATAAACGAATAACTCAAATCTGTGGTCCCTTAGAGAAAACTGATTTCTTCATTTAATTACAACACAGTCAAAAGATATGTCCGTTTATGTCGCAAGTTTGTACGGTATGCTAGTACGACTCGCCTTTGGCCGTTTGTTTTATCATGGTTTTGATTAAGGAATATCCCAAAGTTGGTTTCCTGACTGAAACCTAACCATCTAAATACAGCCATCATAGCATGATCTTTAAACATATCTATATGTACCTAACTGGTTTATGTGAAGACGTTATCAAGTTTCTTAAGAAATAATTTCCTAGTTCATTGACTTAAGCGGAAAACCATGTTCAAGAGTTCACGTATCCATTTTATTACTCCGTTTGAGATCTTGATCAACAAAGTTAACTATTGGTACAGACTTGAAGAGGTAATATCACCAAAGTAGTTCCCGTGACATCGTAAAACAACAATTTGATATTGCGTTAGATTAACTATTTTATAGACTATCGGTGTAAGATGAATTAATTGACAGAACATTGTAACACTATGTCTGCTGTATTTTAATGATTTTAATTCACCCGAATGGAAGAAAACGGATGAAAATGCGTTTACCCGGAATGCATGCAAACATCTTAAAGGGCTGTTACCAAAAACGAGGGAAGTTGAAAAAAAGGAAGGTTTGTGTAGGAATAAAATAAAGGATATCTAAATATATATATATATGTAAATATGTTTATTGCCAGAAAGAGACTTGTACTTATACCACTTACAAACAAACAATATCTTTACAATTATAACATAATTTTGTGTGGTAAGTAGAGTATTATCAAAGAGAAATGATGCTGTAACGTCTGACAGGACATAATGTAAGAACAAAACGTGTGGTAGAAGTAGAATGAAACATGGGCAGGAAGATGATGTCAATCATCTCCAAATTGGCCTCCGGTCAGTGTGATGTCAGGCAATAAGATAGATAGATAGATAAATCATTTATTTGATGCAACAAAAGACACAATACAAGAATTAAAAAAAAAAAACATCACACAGTAAAACAATTGGTACACATTAAAAAAAAAAAAAGTAAGGTAGATTGAGTAAGATCGACCCATAGGCATTTAGACACAAAACATATATTTATTAAGGTCGCCCACTAATGGGCGGTGTGTGTCTCAAAATTGCACCAAAAAGGAGTCCAGCTCAGCATAATGCCAGGTGGATCACCTGACGCTGGTATTCTGCTGAATCCTGCTAGTGACACACGGATGTCGAGATAATGTGCGGCGAATATTATGCAGGTGGATTGTCGGTAAGACAGATTTTGAATTTAAATACTAAAAATAATAAACTTCATTATCACAGTATAGGTAATGTAAGTAATGAATAACTGTTATTTAATTTGTATGGAGTGTGTCTAGACTTAGTGTTTGTACGAGTTTACTTGTTCATGTAGGTATCATTATGTTGCAGTTTTTATCATAATGTACGGTGAGTATAGTTGTAATGTGTTTCGTGTATTGTGTAACGTGTATTGTAATGTGTTTCGTGTATGCGTTTCATTTTTCATAGTTAGTGTCTGTTGTTAATAGGACAAAGTGAGCCGTTAGGACAAGAAAACCCTCTATATTATAGAAGTGTTGGTGACGGTCAGGCCCAGTTTCTTCTGAGCGTCGATCAGATACTGCCGCAATCTATTCCTAAAGGTACCGAGTGTTTTTAAATTCCTTATCGGCGGGGGAATGTTGTTCCAACATTTGGACGCGGCGTACCTGAAACTGCCTCTGAAGGCTGCCGTCTTGTGCACTTCTGTAGTGAGTTGCTGAGAGCATTGTCTAATCGTGCATTCTCTTCTTTGTATGGAGTGTGTCTAGACTTAGTGTTTGTACGAGTTTACTTGTTCATGTAGGTATCATTATGTTGCAGTTTTTATCATAATGTACGGTGAGTATAGTTGTAATGTGTTTCGTGTATTGTGTAACGTGTATTGTAATGTGTTTCGTGTATGCGTTTCATTTTTCATAGTTAGTGTCTGTTGTTAATAGGACAAAGTGAGCCGTTAGGACAAGAAAACCCTCTATATTATGGAAGTGTTGGTGACGGTCAGGCCCAGTTTCTTCTGAGCGTCGATCAGATACTGCCGCAATCTATTCCTAAAGGTACCGAGTGTTTTTAAATTCCTTATCGGCGGGGGAATGTTGTTCCAACATTTGGACGCGGCGTACCTGAAACTGCCTCTGAAGGCTGCCGTCTTGTGCACTTCTGTAGTGAGTTGCTGAGAGCATTGTCTAATCGTGCATTCTCTTCTACTAGCGATCCAGCTTAGCTTTTTGTAAAGATAAGCCGGCTCCTTGTGCTTAATAACCCCAAACAACAGACATGCTAAGTGTAATTTACGGCGTGACTTCATCTTAAGAATGGAGTGTTGATTTAAAAAAGGTGTTATATGGGTTCTAGGCGGAACTGAGAAGCAAAATCGCGCACAAGCGTTCTGCACTCTCTGGATCAGTCGCTCAGTCCTTGCCAGTAGTCGAGGACCGAAAACGGTATCTCCGTAGTTCAGGTTAGAGAGTACTAGTGACTCAACTAGTCGAATACGCAGCTCTTCCGACAGATACGGCCTTATGTTGTACAGGACCTTGAGTCTATAAAAGCAGCTCCGCACCGACTCTGCCACGTGACCTTCGTACCTCAGCTCAGCATCCATAAACAGACCCAGATTTCGTGCCTCACTGACTCGACTGACCGACTCACCCAGTAGAGTAACTTTGAGCTCTGGAGGCAAACCATTTACTTGGTGCTTGGTTCCGAGTAGCATGTATTTAGTTTTGATCGGATTAAGTACTAAACCATTACTTTCGGCCCAGCATGCTATCCTCCCAAGATCCTCATTCAGATCCTTTAAGGCTCCCTCATATTCGTCAGGCTTGAACGAGATATAAACTTGTATATCATCTGCATAGATGTGGTATTTACAACACTGCAGTGTTTTTATTATATCCGCGCAATATAAAATAAAAATTATGGGGCCAAGTATGGAGCCTTGCGGGACTCCCCTGTTTACAGAGACTGGTGATGAGGCAAGAGTTGTTCCATCGCTAAGACGTATTTCGACACGTTGTTCTCGATTGCTGACGTAACTTTGGAACCAGCCTATCGATTCGTGGTCAAATCCATAGTATTGTAGCTTGGCTAGGAACAGATCAATGTTTATACAGTCAAAAGCCCGCGAGAAGTCCAACAGGACTAAGAGTGTGCATAGGCCTTTGTCTTGTGCAGCAAGGATGTTATCTGTCACATCCAACAAGGCCGTGCAGGTGCCACGTCGCTTACGGAACCCTGACTGTAGTTCCGGTAGAATATTATTTTTTTCTAAATAATGTGAAACTTGCTGACATATTGCCTTTTCCAATACTTTAGATAGACAAGGTAGAAGACTTATAGGTCTGAGGTCTTTGAATTCAGTAGGGTTACTTTTTTTTGGGATTGGTCGAACAATTGCTACTTTCCAGATGTCAGGGAACGTTGAGGACACAATTGAGTAATTCACTAGGTCTGTGATAGCTTTTAGTGTTTGCGGAAGGGTTAACATCAGCATATTCAAAGTAATTCTATCGCAACCTTCAGCATTAGATTTCAGCTGACCAAGATATCGAAAAACTTGTTCCTCAGTTACTGGCTGTAAAGTGAAAGATGCATCACTAAAACGGTTAGACACAAAAAATGTACGCTGTGATAAATTACAGTTTGGGTTGCCAGGTACACTCAAGAAATGGGAATTTAGTTGGTTTGCATCTCTCAAATAAGAAGGGAGATCGCAGATCTGCTTAACTGGCAATACACCTTTTTTTAAATTTTTCCATAGTTCTTTAGGATCTCTAATTTTGTGGTTTATATTATGATTAAAATAGGCAACTTTTTCCTTAAATAGGGAGCTTGTGACAAGAGATTTTAACTGTTTATAATACGTTTGTTTGGACTCCGATTTCGTTTTACGATACGTGTCCAGGGCATCATTCCTCAAGCTCATCATAATTTTTATTGTGTCAGTTATCCACGGATATGACGGTTCTTTAATTAAACATTTTCTGACTGGAGCATGCGTATCTAGAATAGCTAGGACATTTCTGTTAAATATCTCAACCATTCTATTTACGTTTTGCAATTCACAGATGTTATCCCAATCTATATGCGATAGGTCAATATTTAGCATTTCTTTATTAACTTGGTTAATGGGTCTGTACGTCACTGAGTGAGGCTTGTACTTACTACGCTTGATGCTAAACTCGCAAGCAATGAGTGAATGCCCATTTAGTGAGCCAAAAGATTCAACAGAAACTCCCCTATAGTTGAGATTAGTGCACACCAGGTCGATCAATGTTTCACTATGTTCCGTGAAATGAGTGGGGGAACTAACTAATTGCCTGAGGCTCAAGCTTTTTAAAAAGGCATGTACCTTCTTTGTTTGACTATTAGTGGCCAGTAAGTTGACATTAAAGTCGCCTAATAGTAATATGTGTTCACATTTGCCTAGAGAAGTAATAACCTCAGTGACAGCATCGAAGAACAGATCCAAGTCCAGCCGTGGGGGGCGGTACGCTGTGCCTACAGCTATCTTATTCCCATTCAAGGTGAGGGTAATCCACATTTGCTCAATAGATTCATATTTGGGATCAGTTAGGGCAGGCAGAGTACGAACGTTGAGCCCTTTTTTAAGGTAGAAACCCACACCACCTCCTCGACCCCCGCGCACAGCCAGCGGTCTTGGCGTGTGTCGTAGACGGTAGCCTGGAACATTAGGCGCACGCCCTTCCTCACCAGATCGTAGCCAAGTCTCATTGACTGCCATTAAATCGAAAGAGTGCCTTTCCACAGCAACGACAAAGTCAGAGTGGTTAGTGCCAAGCGAACCCACATTTAAGAAACCAACTTTAAGATATTTTTCAACCATTATTTATTTGAATTATTGTCCTAAATATGCTGCAGGAATTAATAAGCATTTTCATATTAAGTATATCATAAAAAAAAATATCAATTAAAAAATAATAACTGTATGTAATATAGAAATAGACATATAATGTGAATAATAAAAGCTCATGTTTAAATCTATAAAAGACAATGAGATTTATAAAAGTAAACAATAATTCCTTTCCAATATCTTTTGTTTTCATTTTGTAAATATGTATAATAATAATAATATGATTATAAGTATATATGTTTAATTTGATTTTGTAAATAGGTATAGTTGCATTATGTAAAATATTCAGGTGTGTGTTTGTTGTTGTTAAAGTATAGTCTGTTTGTGTTTTTGATATTAAGTAATCTCTGTGATATTCAAGTAAATTACTGTAAACAATTATAAAAAGGAATAGTAGGTAGACCGGGAGATAATTAATATACAACTTAAAAGTACACTTACTCGGTGACCCGATTAGATTCCAATCTGTTGCGGCAGGAGACACACACCGCTCCGTAAAAGAAATAACACACATAAGACATAAGTATTGTTTATGACGTACACTACAAAGTAATAAGGAAAACAAATTGACAGAACCCCTAATAGCCAGCAATGGAGATTGAACAGATGATAAACACGTCTGGTGGCTCAACTTGGAATAGGTATTGTGCAAACCGCAGATTAACCAAAAATTCGGGGTATATCGTCAAGGCATCTGATTCTTTCAGCTTTTTGGCGGTCCTCTTTGCGAGCCAAAATCCTCCCATCTCTTGTCCACACATACTTCCAGTTGTGTTGACTCCCTGCCTGACGAGCGTGATAAAATAGCTGGCGGTTTGTCCGAGTAAGACGCTCATTAATGAACACACGGCGCGACGCCGCCGGCTCAGTCATTTCAAGGTCGTATACTAAGTAATACTTTTTTTTTTTATCGGGTGGGAAATCGACCAATAACTTCAACCGCTCTGGGCGGAGCGGGGGGGCATGTCAGACTTGTACTGACTAAAACCCACCCATGTTCCTTCTATTGCCCTTTACGTTCCGAGGCCGCGGTATCTCTTTAGAACAACCCGCAACCCCGGCAGGCGGAGGCTCTGGCAAGCCCCTCTGCTTTGCTGACTGTCTTTGAGGCGCGCGTGAAACACGAACGCGCCGTCGACACGGCCTGTCGTCAATCGACGGACGGACGGTGAACTACCCATTGCTCACCGCCCACAGGCCCGCATCTACGGTGGCCGGGAGTCGTCTCGTGGCGCCCGGCGCCATGGGCGTCTCCCGCGGCGGCTGGGTTAGGCAGATGTTCTCTACCTCAAACGCCCGGCCACCTCCTTTGTTAGCATTACTGCTTCACAGAAGGTGGTGACCGCTTCCCATTCCCTCTCGCTCCGGACCATGGCATGAACCAGGGCCGGACGCGAGAGATCGCCGCCGCCGATCGCCTCTACGAGGGCACGGCGGTGCTCCGCCCAAGCTGGGCAGATCGCCACTGTGTGCTCCACCGTGTCCTCCGGGCGATCGTCACAATGGTGACACCCGGGCGCTTCCTCCCGCCCGATGATGTGCAGGAACCTCCCGAAACTTCCGTGTCCGGTGAGGACCTGCGTCAGGCGGTAGGTGAGGGCGCCATGACGCCTCTCCAGCCACTCCTTAAAGTGGGGACTTACCGCCACTATTGTGGCGTGCCCTGATACTAAGTACTACTTGACGTTGAATATCAGCCACAGCGAACTAGTGATATGGTCGAAAAATTTGAATTGTAATATAAAGATATATTCACACCCAGATCTAAACTTGGACAACTCAAAATTAAATTAATTTAAGAGGACGAAAAAAATTTTCTTTTAAATTTAGTATTTTAAATTTATTTTAGATCATAAATAGGAAGCAAAATGTCATTGTAACTAAATTGAGTTTTTTAGACAGTTGCGTATGATCACCGAGCATTGGAATCCAAGGTATACTAAAAATCCATAATTTATGACTCGTCTTAGCTCAGGTCTGGGTGTGCGATATGACTGTTGCCATTATGAAAGGTCATTTAAAAAAATGTATGGCCTAACATAGCATAATCAGTCTATCTATAATTCATTTTCGACCCTACGACAACGGTACGGTAGGCGCAGTGGCTGAGCGATCGACTGCTGCGCTGCGTGTCGCGGGTTCGATCCCCGCATGGAACAAATATTAGTATGGCCTACATAACAGATAGTTGTTCAGGTTGTGGCTGTTTTTGTATGTGAGATTGAATGTTTGTAAACGCACCTGCGATACAGGAGAAATTCCTAGTCTGGGGCAACGTTTTCTTCCATCCATTCCATTCTCACCATAAACACTGTTCTATTAAGGCTATTAATGAACAAAACATCACGCTAACAATCCATGAAGGGAAATTCAAAAGTGTAACTAACAACTACATAGACATTTACTAGTTACGTTAAAATTCCATGTAATAGGGGCAATCTTTTGCCATCAATCGGTCTCGTGGTTGCTTCGTCTAAATTCGTAGTAGAAAAACCTAATAACTAAAACTAGAGGGTCAATTTTAAAGGTCTATGGGACTACAGAATATATGGTTTAAAATTCAATTCAATACCTCCACGCGTTCCCGAGATAAAAGGTCTTGACAGACAGACAGATAGACAACAAAGTGATCCAATAAGTGTTCTGTTTTAGCCTATTGAGCTACGTAAGGCCTTTTTTTTCGGGTGGGAAATCATCCAGTGACTTCCCCCGCTCTGGGCGGAGCGGGGGGGCATGTCAGACTTGTACTGAATAAATCCCACCCATGTTCCTTCTATTGCCCTTTACGTTCCGGGGCCGCGGTATATCTTTCGAACAAGCCGCAAACCGGGCGGGTGGAGGCTCTGGCAAGCCCCTCTGCTTTGCTGATATTTCTTTGAGGCGCGCGTGAAACACGGACACGCCGTAGATGCGGGCCTGTGGGCGGAGAGCAATGGGTAGCTCACCGTCCGTCCGTAGATTGACGACAGGCCGTGTCGTGTGTGGCAGGGAGTCGTCTCGCGGCGCCCGGCGCCCGGGGCGTCTCCCGCGGCAGCTGGGTTGGCTGGATGTTCTCTCCCTCAAACGCCCGGCCACCTCATACGAAAGCCCTAAAAATTACAAAAAGTCATTGTCCGGTCCAAGCAACCGAACACCTGCTAACAAAGCAGTTTGCATCATTGTACTTGTATCTAAGGGACAATTGTATGTATACTATAGCATCAGTGCATTACTAGACACCAAACGGACTGGGTGCATTCATCTAACATTCATAACGTTTAACATAACATTTTACTTTAAGATATTTAACTTGAAGAACATTTAATGAACTATTAAATCCATATCTAATCAGTGCTTTAATATCACCTACAAAATAGCACCCCGCACAGTCATTCTATTAGTATCAAATCCAAAAGTAAAATCGAATGCCAAAAAGTTTCTTTTTTGTATTTTCTTTTATCAAAATAAAATCAGTGCCCCTTTTGTAAATGTATTTTGCTAACATAGGTAGTCTAACAAAATAAACGCAAAGGTGTGTGTATGGACTCGTATTTATTCTTGAATATTCGCTTTTGTTTTTGTCTTTGAGGTTTGAGTGTGAAGAAAAGTGTTTGCTTTCACATATCCGTCGTAGTCGCGAGTCGTCGAGGCATCCCTTTGACCGCTTACTCTCTGTAAAACAGAGAGACTCTCATACGACGTGCAGCTTGATTTTTTTTGTTTATTTCTTCGCAAATCTTTCAGAAAACTAAACATGTGCACTACCTCTCTCCTTAAACTACAATATAAAATATTTCTTTGCTCTTCATGATTATTATTTTAATATTATATTATATGATTTATAAATAAGTATTTGTTTTTATAAATGTAGCTATTCGTTCGTAAAATGAAACACCAAAGACTACCTACACTGTCCCTCCTCCTTTAAATCCATCCAAAGGTTATCTCGAAAAGATCACTTTAAGCAATAAGATGGCCCATTGTGTCACCCTATTTATAAGTTGTATACTTTTATTCTTTTCATTTGTATGGTGTACATAATAAAGAATATGGTATCTATCACATGCTGGGATATTTCAACAATTTATTTTTAGAATAATTGCTTAATAATCTAACTGCTTCATCATCTGCTTAGCATTTTCCCAACTTTGATGGGGTCGGCTTCCTTCCTAACCGGATGCAGCTGAATACAAGTATTTTACATAGAGCAACTACATATCTGACCTCCACAACTTAGTTAGTACTGGGTAATACGAAACCACTTGGTAAGACTGGTTGTTAGACTTGCGGGACGCTGACTACCTGTAACGACTGTCAAAGATCTACACATAATAATACAATATTCTAACTACATAATATACTTTTGATAAAAGCTGATTTGTATTTGATTGCATTCCTTAAAAAAACTACCTCTCCACAATTGGGTACTTAATAATTGTGAAAAATATATGCCTTTAGGGTGTTAAACTGTTACTTTTCTGATATCTCATGAACGAATGTAAAATTTGTAAAGGCATGAAATTAATCAAAATTAGCAATGAATGATGGAGAAGTAGAAAATTTTTAGATATTCCCAAAACAACCAATTTTATATCAAAATTGCTTCAAATTAAGTCTTGTGTGATAAAACCCATTTCAAGGAATGCACCCAATCACTAATTACCAATCTCCGATCCGATCCGTACGTACTCCTTTTGCCTCGTCCACATTCACATACTATATATGGTAAGGTTGGTCATATTTTTGCTAAATGTTTGTCTTTACTCTGGACGCTCTTACTGTGCTCGTCTTTTAACATCACTCTCACATATTTGTATAATCTCATCATGAATGATGTAACTATGATATTGCATTATCTCTTATATTCTTATATAAAAGAATGTCCGTGGAGTTTCTTGCCCATTCTTCTCAACTACAGTACTTACTCACAAGTTATTTTGCCTTTTGACCGGGACTGTAGCAGCATCATTTTGTTTCTTGACATTCAAAAGTGCCTGTAATAGTCTAATCTAAATAAATGCCAAAGCCTTTATTTTGAAACATTATAGTACTTAACATAAATAAAATAACTATAAAAAGCTCTTCCTTCTTTAGTTTATTAGTAAATCTTTATTGGAATTTTCGCGCGTAGCTATGTCTTTTGACATAGCTACGTATGGTACGTAGGAAGATACATTTTACGAACTGGTTTTCCCTTGTAAACATAAATAATATTTAAAATTGTATTTCTATGCGTGCAACCGATGATCAGGTGCCAAATTAAAGTGATACCCTTGGAGTATATTAATCAATCATGCAAAAGTGTTAAAAGGAATATATATGAAAGCAATATAAATACATGAAGATAGTATTTTCAGAATCCATTACACATTATTTCAATAATAATCAGTTACTCACTTGGATACAATTTAAGTTGTGTTATTTAAAATACAAATAAAATATATTTGTATACATCATGCTTAAACGTTTAATAATGAAATTATACTTTTCAGCCATAATCCTTCATCATCATCTGCCTAGCCATTTCAGTCTAACCGGATGCAGCTGAATTACAGTGGTTTACATTAAGAGACTGCCTATCTGACCTCTACAACTCGTTAGGACTGAGTAAGTATGGTCTCGTAGGTAAAACTTGCTGTCAGACTTTTGGGTCATTAACTATCAGTAACGACTGCCAAAGGTCTACAAATGACAGCCGGAACAACAGCTTAACATGCTTTTCCATCCACAGACCAACCTAAGCAAGCGCGGCATAACCTAAAGATACGTAAGTACTAAGAAAAAAGTACGTAGTACATTGCTGTCGAAAGGAAAAATGCTCAGAAGGCTGACTGCCAAGTCGTATGGCAATGCTAGTATAGTTTTTTTTCCAGTATACCTTCACGTAAACCTGCCACCCTCACACACAATAAATTAATTTCCCGGTACTTATGAGAAGCGTTAATGATGACGTCATTAGTTTCGGGTCATTTAGGGTGTTAGTGCCGACCTTATCTCATAGGCAGTAATGGCTATAATTATATTACCAACGTGCTAAATGGTAATGAGTTTTTATTAGCATCGTCAGTTTAATTGTGCTGAGATAATTTGGGGTTGTGGATCTTTTGTTTGAAGGTTTTGTCGTAATAATATAAGATGTACCTATGTATGAAAATATATGGGGTTCATTAATATTCATTACATTTAAGCTTTCACCTTTATCCAGAAGGAGGCATTTTTCGTTGATACCTTTATTTGCTGTAAGTGAAACAGTTGTGCCCAGCTGTTTCACTTAGGGGTATGAAAAAATTATGTTGGGGTGTTTTCAGATTTACTGAATATGTATTAAAAAATTCATAAGAATCGGTCGAGCCGTTTCGGAGGAGTATGAGAACAAACACTATGACACGAGAATCTTATACACTAGATATACATTTTATGTTTAGATACATCTATTATGTAAGCACTGTTACTATACTAATAACTGGTGTCGCGGTCGCAAACACGATTGGTCAGCACGGAGTGCTGGGTTCGATGATTCTCGGGTTTAGGCAAAACGTGTTATTGGGATATGTACTGAAGCACCACGGAGTTTGGAAGTTGGCGGTAAGAACGATTTATCGTGCAATTTACGTTAAGCTGTTGGTCCTATGCCTGATCTGTCTTCAGTCATGTCGGATTGACGTCCCATCGAACTATAAGAGTGCACCAGTTTTTGTATTGCCCATTACCTACAAACATATAAAAATTACCAACTGGCGGCACTTACAATCGGAAATTATTTTCCTGCATTGGATCATCCCATGTCAATAATTCTCGCGATCATTATAATATAATAGTAGTTAGGTACAGTCAGCTAAGGAAATTAGTAACCCTTGATTTGACAGATAACGTCGTAATAATCCATTAATGTTTTCGAAAAAAAAAAAAAAAAACAAACAGTTTTCAACTCATTTTTTTTTCATCTGTCGGTGATATGCTACAATATATAATGAGCCTGGGCCTCATCTTTTTTGCTAACTGTACATTTGAATAAAATTGAGATAACATCCAGAACGTATATCGTGATCGAGAAAAACTTACAAGTGACCACTTTTATCCTCAACATCGTTTGTACCTTATCAATATGACGAACCGATTGAATGGACTAAATTGGACCTTTTTGTTCAAGTAAACGCTTTTTTCGCAAGACGTCCCACGCTCTAGATTTATTTCTTTCTTTTCTCATAACACCGTTCTAGTGTAAACTTATTATTTTTAATGGCCAAACACAAAAGGAAAAACACTTTGATACGTCTTCTTGATAACTTTGTACGAGAATCAAATAAGTAGATAGGTACGGGAAAATATAGAATGGAATGGAATGGAATGAAATGGGATATATAGGCAGGGGCGGATCTAAATAAGGGTGATGATCTTTTTGGACTGTACCCCAGGACCCCTTGAAGGTAAAGGGCCCCCAGTAACCATTTAAGACAATAGACAATTGAGAAGAATAAAAAAACAAACTCTATAATTTAGCAGGTATAACTATACAACTCTACCATAAGCAACCTTACCAAACACAAAACTACTAAGAACGGGGCAATATTATACTGGAAATGGGATTACTTAGTGAATTAAGCAAGGCCCCAAATAGCAATAGTCTCAGGCCTCTAAAACTCACGGTACGCCTCTGTACATAGGCAAACATAGATCTGATTCCATTATTGTTTCGTATTCCGATCCAATTTACATGGATCTCTGTAAATAGGCTTCTGCCAGTGAGCACCTACTTCTGCAGAGAGAAATATGGAAATCTGCGATGCTTATCTTGTCGGATAACCCCAACAAGATAGGTACAGTTATATAGGACATAATATTTTATCTACAAAAAAACTGCTTGACTCCTAGATTGGATGAGTTTTAACTCTGCCTTGGTTGTACATTCTTAGCGATAGTTTTAACTCATTTTTTAATTTTCAGTTTTTACTCATTTGATAAAATGATTAAAATGGCGTTAATAAGTAAAAAAGTGGCGTTAAGTCCCCTCTTTCGGGAGTGGCTGGAGTGGCGCCATGGCGTCCTTACCTACCGCCTGACGCAGGTCCTGGCCGGACACGGAAGCTACGGGAGGTTCCTGCACATAATTGGGCGCGAGGGAACGCCCGGATCGGCGGCGGCGATCTCTCGCGTCCGGCCCTGGTTCAGTCTATGGTCCGGAGCAAAAGGGAATGGGACGCAGTCATGTTAAGGAGGTGGCTGGGCGTTTGATGGAGAGAACCTGAAACCAAATCAGCCACCGCGGGAGACGCCCATGCGGCACCTGTGGACGGTGAGCAGTCGGTAGCTCACCGTCCGTCCGTCTGTTGACGACAGACTGTGTCGCCGTTTCACGCACACCAGGGACAACGCTTGCCGTGGTTATTGGAAAGAGATATTGTGGCACCGGAACGTAAAGGGCAATAGAAGGAACATGCATCGGTTTTAGTCAGTACTAGTCTGACACTTCCGTCCACTCCGCACAAAGCGGGGGAAATTATTTGATGATTTCCCATTCGCAAAAAAAAGGAGAAAAAGACACTTTCACAGACGAGTTGTTTTCAATTTAGAACACAACAGTATTCTATTTCATTTTCATTACGAACTGATCCACGAGGCGTTGTTAGCTAACAAACAAGTAAACAGCTTCTCGATAAATTAGTTCATCATGAAATTATTAAGTATGACTAGAAACTCCGATCATTGAAAATATTTTACGACAGTTTATCGTAGGATTTTCTCGATGACACTATAAATATTAATGCTAATATATTATTGTAAACTAGGTAAAGCCTTTGGTGTGTGGTTGCAATTGTTAATCTTTTTTTTTTTGCAGATATTATGTTTTTATTTATTTAAATTACTTCTTCTTAGATACACCAACAGTTCTTCCTCTCCTGCATTTCTTTCGCAGTCGTATTGCGTAAAAAACTTGATTGAAGAACTCAGATAGGCAGTCTTTCCATGTAATATTTCTCCAACCAAATCACGGTTGGCTTCCTGTGATCGGAATGAATTCAGTTGTACACCACTTGTATTCAGCTACATTCCGATCACAGGAAGCGGACTGGTATTTAGTTGGAGAAGACAAAAATGGCAATAGTTATGAGAATGTTTACTAATATTGTAAAAGCGAAAGTGATTTTGTTTGTTTGTTATGTCTTCACGCCTTAATGGCTTAACCGATTTCGATAAATTTTGGTACAGAGATAGTTGGGACCCTGGAGACGGACACGGATTTTACTTAATTGCTCATAATTTGGATCAATAATATTTTTATTATGTATTATTTTTAGCAATCCCGACTCTAAAGACGACCAATCAAAAATGACGGAACATTTAACCTCTCAAGGACAGCCATTATCTATGTCGACTATCCGTCAAGCACCGCCGGGCGGGCCCTTATCGTAAGAGTAATCTGACTTCAGTCAGATTCTCTCCGGTCACACACTCTAAACGGTGTCGGGTTGTTCAATCATGTGGCTACTAAATACAATGTAAACAAGATTCTGATTAGACCTCAAGAAATAAACATATCCTATTGAAATCGGAGTAATAGCGAATACGAATATAGTTATGTTGCTGTATTATGTCGATTTCTGACTAAAATGTGTGATCAAGGTAAACGAAGGTTTGGGAACTGACTCATGAATACACTGGTAATCCTTACTAATATTATAAAAGCGAAAGTGAGTTTGTTTGTTTATTACCTCTTCACGCTTTAATGGTTAAACCGATTTTGATTAATTTGATACAGAGATAGTTGGGAACCAGGAGACGGCTAATTTTTTGTTAAAAAAAAAGTGGGAAATGAGGGAAAACGAGGGAGAAAAGGGAAAACTTAGCGTTGCTATTACAAATCAATAAGGCGCAAGGGGAACTGTGTTACCCCGAACTTAACGCGAGCGAAGCCGCGGGCAAAAGCTAGTCTAATGATAATTTATTATTTTACGAGTTCTGTATCCGATTCCTGCAATATTCAAACTCGAACTTCATAGCGTGCAAACACGTATTTTTTGTACTAACTTCACACTTTTTTTAATGTTACCAAAAATATTTTTAGTTTCTATCTTTGTCTATGGTTGTATAATATTATCTACCGTCGAGAACATTCGTTCAGAAACGATTTTAAGACTTATCTTTACTACAAATACAGTTCTAAATCGGTCGAGGATTGGTGGCACTTTGTACCAGTGGGGCTCAACAGTAATACTTGTTTACTGGCACGTTTTTGCGCCGCTGGGGCTCTAGAGGTTAAGCAATTTTTTAATTTGCAATGGACTGCAATTTAAAATTGATACTCGGCCTAATATTTGGGAGTCCGCGATATTGGTTTTTAAAGTAACGTTACTAGCTTAACATGCATTGTCATCAAAATTAAACATGAAAATCATCCTAATCGAAAACCAGGTAGTTGGTTAAATTAAACTTCTAAGATATTTTACATCATAAAAGTGAAGTAAAAAAAAAATTAAATCTCACATTAGTATTAATATTTCTTAAGTTCGTTGTTTACTTAGTCAGCCTGTAACTTTAAGTAAAGCTTTACAGAGTATATTACGTAAATCCTCTAAACAGTCTGGATTAAGTCAAATACATCAGTCTAAGTCAATCATAATTTTGCTCAGAGAAACACAGACGAATATATTACTGTTACGTTACATTAGCTTATAAGTTACATGAAACTTGGATTTAAATTTCAATCAAGCTTGGGTACATTATTTTGCTTCTAATTGTAATTTTGTGGTTCATAAAAAGGGGCTCAGATCTGTTATATGAATTCTAGTTTTAGTTGAAATTTCGAGGAAAAGATTAAATCATTGAATTGGGTTTTATTAAGTAACTCTTTTGCAGAGATAAAATATTATAGAAACGCTCCTTTTTTTCGTGCTGATGTATTATGCGGGTAATGCTAAGAACAAAACATGTCCAATTGATACAAAAGATTATTTCTTTGTATCGTAAAAATGTTATCTTCATGGCTATCAGATATTACTTGTCTGTGATTGATAGTATTTTAAACAATTCGACTTCCATCTAAATTATATATGATTAGCTTTTGCCCGCGGCTTCGCACGCGTTAAATTCGTTGTAACACAGTTCCTCTTTCCTCATTTTCAGGTACTTACCTGCTACCTGTAGTTTTTGCACTTGCGCCTTATTTATTGTAATGGCTAAGTTTTACCTTTATTGCCTGTTTGTCAGTGTTGTGCAGGAGGTCATGGCTAAAAACTACTAGCCACTCAGGTCAATTCTGTTTTTCTGACGGCGTGTTTGTATCCCACAAAACTGAAGGGCGGGCCAGGGTCACTGCCTACCGGGGTTTTTCGAAGGAGATAGCGTCGCTTTTACTGAGTATAATTTTGCACTTCTTTCTGTTTCGTCTAGAGCGTGTGATGAATACTGGTCTGAAAAAAAGGGTTCATCAGCTCCTGTGGTGTGCGATACTTGGCGGTACGGTATAAAATGTCCCTTCGTTTGTGAAGTTCCACATTTATACTTAAACCCCTTGTATCGGAACGTAGATCTACGCGAGATACAATCCGTAATTAATTGTGTCTGTAATTCCGGCATGCAAGCGGTTAAACTGATCAATATTTCCTTGCTTAGACCAACCCGTGCCGGAATTTTTTTTCAAGTCTTCCAAGTCGGCCATAGCAGTTCGGGTGTAATCCTACTAATATATTATTAATTATAAATGCCAATGTTTGTGATGGATGGATGGAAGTATGGATGTTTGTTACTTTTTCACGTCAAAACGGCTAAACGGATCTTGATGAAAGGCACAGAGGTAGATTATAGTCTGGAATAACATATAGGCAACTTCTTTCGATATCACGCGGGCGAAACCGCGGTTATCAGCAGGTCATGTATAATACTCATGTGTAACTGTTATTCAATATCGCAGCTGATATAACAAAACTACTTACACAACTACACACAGATTATGAAAATTTAACGCTTCTGTTAAACTTGTACACATTTCGTACTGTTGTAAATAGTAATTATAATTTAGTTCGCAACTGATGCAAATATTTCGTTAAGCCAAACAATTTATATGCGGTTATACTAAAACTATTTGGCTTTGGGCTGGTTGCATGACAGCAGGTAAGTCAACTGATGTATTACATCTGCAAAACTGTTTATTGACACAGTATTCATTTACAATGTCACAATCCTTACTAATATTATAAAAGTGAATTAGTGAGTTTGTTTGTTTGTTTGTTTGTTACCTCTTCACGCTTTAATGGCTAAACCGAATTTGATGAATTTTGGTAAATAAGTTGGGAACCAGGAGACGGACATATGCTAATTTTTATTAAAAAGTGGGATATGAGGGAGAACGAGGGAAGAAAAGGGAAAACTTATCGTTGCTATTACAAATCAATCAGGCGCAAGAGCAAAAATTGCAGGTCTGCTTGATGTGGTATACCGAATTTAACGCGAACAAAGCCGTGGGGGAAAGCTAGTTATTTATAATCATCCCTAGTTATTAAGAGATTAGTATTGGTTATGAAAGTACTTTTTAGATGACTAGAGTTCGTTTTTTGGGTTCCTAACCTCAAAAGGAACATGCGGAATCCGTATAGGATCACTTTGTTGTCCATCTATCTGTCTGTCAAGACCCACAAAATGGAAGATCAATGCTATTATCAGCTCAGGAGTTCCTAAGTACGGAGACGATCCTGGTGGTGGCACCGAGTCATTATATTAATTTGGTACTTCTTTAATTACTAGCTCTTATATAAATGATAATAATGTGTATTTCAGACATGTATCTTGTTTATTTAATTAAAAAATAAGCGTCATGGTATTTTTAAATCAAACGCTAATTTTGAATAGATCTTCATTTTAAGATAGGTTAGAAAGTGCTACATTACTTGGCCGCAGAGTCCATATAAATTGCCTTTTTTCTTCTTATTTACCGACGAGTTTGTCGCATTTTGTAGCGTCTTTCGAATTACGTGAAGCGAGTTTATGCACCTTTCATTGAACAACCCCAGTATCGATGTGTTGTTCAAAGCGAGCTAACTAAGTAGATGAAAGTTCTAAATATTGCTAACATACAACACCTAAATGCACTCAAACTATAAAAGTATTTGATATTGTGCCCCATTCACCGATTAACCTAAAGTATCTATAATAAAGAGGTTTTCAATCAAGCTTTTCAACCAAAGCTGGCAGAGGTTTGGACAAAAGAGTCATTAATTGGATAAGTATCCAATTGAGCAAAATCTCATTGCTTACGTTCTGTTCAATTTTATCTATGTTTCATCGGTCATCAAAGGGCACTGAAAAGGTCGAATAGTTCATGACTTTAACTTGAAATTGAAGCGCTGGTATAAAAATAATGTTAAAATTCGCTACATAATAAAATATATGTACCTATGCTTAAAATCAATAACCATCAAAATTTAAATAATTATGAAATTAGATTTTTTTATAACGCTGCAATTTTTATGAAGTGGGAGGTCATCCCATATACCTACGCATGTCTTGATAGACAACTTTTTCTTTTTTTTATAAATCTTGTGCACAATTTTTTGTATACGCCTGAAATATTGAGGAATACACTGGCTTCTGTTATAAAATTTAACTATACCACAATTAGGATATTTTTTTTGAAAAATTGACAGTTTAAATATTTTTTTATGATTATGTCGTTACAGGTAGTGTTGGTGTGGGCCAAAACATGTAACGATCATTCTAACTAGGGGGTATCGTATTAAACAGTATTAAGAAGTCCGGTTGGACCGAAAAAACATTTTCGATTTAATTGCATAATTTTCTTACATAAGTAGAAATAGTAGCCACTGAAGAAAACATATTTATTAGTAGCATTGAGACTTGGAGAGTTGAGAGACTTGTAAAAAAATCCCGAAAAGCAACGTAGGTATTAAATGAGACGAAAAAAGCTAAACCCGGCCAGAAGAAAAGTAACTTGCCAAGAAAAGTTAAGCTTCAAGAAGTGAGGTATGCCGAGTAAATTTGCTGTAACGAATATTAAATCGAGAAACTCAATTTTTTTTTTGTTTCAGAATTTCTTTAGTGGGGTGACTTATTAAAATCGGTGTTTTTTATAAGAACGTTTGTGTGGTATTTTGTGTTTCTTTTTAACAACTCGTTTTCACTAAATGTTAGGTGACGACAGAAACTTTCAAAAAAAGCCAAAAGCGAGTCAGAGTCGCGCACCGAGGGTTCCGTACAAACTTGCAACAAAAACGGCCATATCTTTTGACTGTGCAGACGAACAGGGTGATTTTTCCCTTTTGAGTTACGTAACCCTTAAAAAGATGACTTACCTATATTTAGGCTAAAAAAAATAAAGTTTTTTTTATTACATTTATTATAATTCCTACAACCATTTTTTTGTGATTCACAAAAGGTTTTGTTTAGTTTTTGACATGATTCATTTAATGTCATAGACACAGAAATAGTTGCAATAGTGAACTCGTTCCATTCTAGCCTATTGAAAGGATTGGTTGAACGGTAATTCTATCGAAATATAAAAGTAAGCTTTACATTTAAAGTTATTACACAATTTATATTTATAACATAAAAAGAAATATTGACATGTCACACTCCATTTATTAAGGCGCATCATGAAATATTCAATACGCGAAACAACACACATTCCCCATCGCTTTACGATAAAGCAAAACTTTTTATAGGGTTTTTTACAACATTTTTAAAGCGTTCGATTTTATGTAAAATAAAAAAGAATACTTTTTTTCAAGGTTTTATGATCTCGAATATTTTGCTTGAGGTTTTTGTGAAGCATACAAAGTAGAAGCGAGGAGTGTATTTACAAAGCTAACGGATTTTCGCAAACACATGCTCGCATCGTACGTTTTGGGCTTCGCCTTAATTAAGTGCTTTGCGAACCACTTTAGTTTGCTCAAATGATTATCAATGAATACATTGTTGATGTTCGTTTGATAAAAATACCTGTGGTTTATTGCTGAAAAATTTATGTAAACGGGAGAAACTGTTCAATTAGTGATTATTTGCTTGTTTTTTTGCCCGCTATGGGGGAGGAAGGGAGTGTCAGATTTTTACGGACAAAATCAAAATCATTTATTTCAAGTAGGCCAGTTACAGGCACTTTTGAACTGTCGAAACATTGACAACAATAAAAATTAAGCTACAGACCCAGTCACAAGGCATAATAACTGTGAAAGTACTGTAGTTGCCCATTCCAAAGCGTAGATCTCTATGGAGAAGAATGGGCAAGAAACTCCATGGACACTCTTTTTAAATCAGAATATTGCTACAGAACCTTGGTTACATCATTCGTGTTATATGGTAAAACTATGTGAGAACGATGTAGCAAGACGTGCACATTAAAAGTGTCCATAAAAACAAAAAGAATTGCAAAAATACATAATTAATTCAAATAAGCTGTGGCAACTGAGAGATGACCAGCCACAACTGACAGCGCCCGTTCACGAACATGACGCATAGATCGGCACCATTCAACTCAACCATTTTGAAGGGAGCTAAATGATCCGACACACGCGCCACCATCAGCGTGACATTTAAGTGAGCATGACATGCACTCAACCGCCAGAGCAAATTAGTCAAGAAAATACGTAGGTTTCCATTGAATGTTAGCATTGTAGTACATAATACTCACACAATTTGGGCTATGCGATTATATAATGCAAATTAATTGAATCTATACAATTCAAAGATATTTGTACAATCTTCAGCAGCTCCAACAGTACTATTGCATGCTATTAATTTATTCGCCCCTGTTCTTGTGGAGCAGGACCGACATTGAGCCAAGCATTTTTGTCAGCAATATAATCGTCCAACTTATAGTATGCTTGTTTACATAGTGTGCGTTTAATGCATGTTTTAAATTTAGTCTCACTGAGTTCAAGGATACTTTGTGGAATTTTATTATAGCACCTTAAACAGTACCCCATGAAAGATTTGTCTACTTTAGCGAGTCTGAAGCCCGACAGAGACACTCCCTTCCTCCATCCATCCACCCATATTACTTCTTTTGTCTTTTATGTTTGGGGCCGCAGTATCTCTTTCGAACGACCCTATTCTTATTTCGTGGCCCTGGCATGCCCCTCTGCTTTGCGGACCCTGATTCGTCTCGAGATCTGGTCCGATGAGGTAAGGTTATCGAATCAGAGTCAAAAATATCAAAATTAAATTAAATTTACGTGTCATTTTACGTTCAGTTAGTGTTTTTTTTTTTTAATTTTTACTAATAAAATTTCAAAAACATCGACGGTGCACCGCTAGCTTAATTACATACTTGAAATAAACCCCCTTGGCAGTAGCAGAATCTTCCAATTCCGGATAATCGATTCCAAATCCATCCCGCCAGATTAATTAAAAGTAACAAATTATACATTTTTTGTCAGAATTGCATTCAGATGAATAACGGGCTCCGGCGGGGTCACCGGAGCTCTTCACTCATTTGTGTGTGGTCTCAATGCTTACCGTTCATAACGATGAATCAAGGTTGTTAGTTTTCTTGTACCAGTTACAAAGTTTGTTTAGTCAAGACAATGCACCTAAACGGGCCACTAAGGCATACGCAGTTATGCATGGTGATAACCTAATAAGCATCCTATTCCCACATGTAACATAATATCTCACCTATATTGCCCATTGCCACATCGCATATACCCTTAACTTTAAACGAGTAGTTGTTATCACAGAACATTAAGCAATAATACCTACGCTTACCACACATTTACAAGAAAGGAGAAGGGGAAGAAGCGGTTTTGCTTCAACTTAAACATAGATCGCTAGACTGTCTGGTGAAACTGTGTAACCATGTAGTATTTCGAAAAATCACGACAAATCGCAGTCGGGGGACTTTTATATAAGAAAGTATTTTACAGATTGGTCCCCCGACTGCGATGAAAATTTTTGTTTCGTTATCGATTCCCTTTCATCTTTGTTCCCAGCACATTCCATCGGCAAATGCAATATCTTGTTTTTTTTCTTTTTAGTTAATTCTTTTGACTTGTCAGTCGTTTTTTTTTTAATTTTTTAAATTATTTATTTTATTATAGTTGTACATGATTTTCGTTTATGCATCTTTTCACATATTTTTACATCATTCTTATATCTATCTATCTATATAAATAAAAATGAATTGTTGTTCGTTAGTCTGATTAAAACTCGAGAACGGCTTGGCCGATTGAGCTGATTTTGGTTTTAAAATGTTTGTCGTAGTCCAGGGTAGGTCTAAACGGTGAGCAAATAAGGAAAAATTGCCAGTAAGATAGAGTAAGCCGACAATTCCATTTTTCCCATATAAAAGTTGACCACTTACTTTCTGTCAAACATTTGACGGTATTTGTACTCTCAGTTCCACGCGAATTGAAGAACGCAATAAAACAAGACTTTTGAATCGACAACATAATATCAACTTTGCTCATAACATCGTGTATTTAAATTTCAAAATATAAAAATAATTAATGTGTTGACATGTTTGATGGGTGCCAACCTTACAATATTACAAACTCTCAAAAAATATTTTTATTTTAATTATAAGTGTATCCGAACGTTCCATTGTTTTGACAGCTCGACCGGATTAATGACTTTTCCCACAGATTACTGTCACTTCACAGAATCGAAAGAGGAGCTTATTCAGCGTGTTTTTCCGGACATTAAACAACAATATAATAACTACGATTGGCTTAGTGAACGAGCAATATTGGTAGCAAAAAACAAAGATGTCGTTGATCTCATGCCACCATTCAGAATTTCCTTCTAGGAGAGTTGTTTACGTACAAATCAGTTGACACGGCTACAAACCAGGATGACGTAGTCAACTATCCTACATAATTTTTAAATTCATTGGACTTGCCTGGACTACCACCACATAATTTGAAATTAAAAGTAGGGTCAGTTGTCATCATGCTGCGTAATATTAATCAACCTCGACTTTGCAATGGAACGAGATTGGTTGTGAAGAAACTCATGAATAACATCATCGAAGATAAAATAATCAAAGGAAAATACAAAGGAGAGGATGTCTTAATCCCACGAATACCTATGATTCCAACGGATTTGACATTTGATTTTAAAAGGTTGCAATTTCCCGTGCGTCTAGCTTTTGCAATGACCATTGTAGTGTATCTATTTAATAGATATGTAAACACTGTCTCACACACACAAGTGGTCGGGTAGCTGTCACGAATGTCAACTGTCAGTCATCACGAATGGCGGGAAAGTGGCAAGGTGAAGCGGACCAAGAACGAGGACTTGGTTGTGCTGGTGAGCCTGTGATAAGTGATATTGTGTTATTAGCCCTGCTGGGACTGCTAGAAACCAAATACTACAAGTGGCGACGAGGATAAAGGTCAGAAATTCTAGTTAAAATCTTATGTAGAAGTTTGTTGCAAGGCAGTACCTATGAGTCAACGACCATACAGCCCATGAGCACACTTAAACCTAATCGACAATGAAAAATAAGCTTCAGTACAGATATGTGATTATAAGCATATTAAGTATGATCCATAATTATCATTTCAAGCTGAAAATTGAATTTTGTACTGTGTTGTTCCTGAACTAAATTATTTCTAAGTACGGGTGCATTGGCACTGGGTAGATGGATCTTAAAGTACCTAATTCATTAATTCTACGATGCATGCTGTTTACCTTAAAAAAAAAAAAGAAAACTAAATAGGTACAGCATTAATTTCAGTAAGATCAAGTCATTATGAAATTATTGTTAAACCTAATTGTTCAAGCATACTTACTACAGCAGTCTAGATTCGAGGTAAACCCTAGACATTGGGATAAGGGCAAGTTGGGGTGATTCATTCATTGTGATAATACATTGCCAATGCCTTTGAATTTCACTTCTCAGATTAAAGTACTGTCGGTAACAATTTCAAATTATATTACCTTTTTGAATGTTATGTGCTATGCTAGTGTATGGCTGCTGGTAGTGGGTTTGCCCTATTGCATGTTTTTGACATGGCTGGCTGGGTCTTGATGTGTTATTGTGTGCACCTCTGTCTGGGGGCCCATGGGGATTGCTAGCTTGATACTAAGTTAACTATGCTAGAATAATAATGATAATAGAACATATTAATGGTGTGTGATAAATGTGTCCAAAGTGAATTTTAAATTATACCAGCATAATTATTACTGTTAGAAGGGAAGAAAGCAGCATTTAAATAAGAAAGATACCTAAATACTATTTGACAAAATTACAATTTTAACTAGGAACCTGAAGAGACCTGTTAATAAATAGATAAGACAATGTTAATTGATATAATATTTATCAAAAGTAAATAATTAACTTTGACAAATATATACAAACAAGTTTTATGTAACAACAGCACACTATAATGTACATTGTTAATATTAAATTTATCAAGAGTGGTGATGGCCTAGCCTGACTTAGGTCGTGGGTTCGAAACCAGGCAGGCTTTATGTGTTGTCACTCATCACCAATGCTCTTTAAACGGTGAAGGAAAACATCGCGATGAAACCGGCATGTCCTAGAACCAATACTTCAAAGGCATGCGACATTTACCACACACTGTTTTAGTGTGGTAGATTACGAGCATTCATTAAATTGGACGCATTTGGTATCCATTAAATTGGACGCATTTGGTATCCATTAAATTGGACGCATTTGGTATCCATTAAATTGGACGCATTTGGTATTCATTAAATTGGACGCATTGGCTATCCATTAAATTGGACGCATGGCAATCCATTAAATTGGACGCATGGCAATCCATTAAATTGGACGCATTTGGTATCCATTAAATTGGACGCATTGGCTATCCATTAAATTGGACGCATTGGCTATCCATTAAATTGGACGCATTGGGTATCCATTAAATTGGACGCATTGAGTATCCATTGAATTGGATATTTTCCTTGCAGGACAACAATTGAATCAACATGTCAAGCTTATTACCACCACCGGAAAAATTGGATGTTGAGGGAGACCCCGCTTCTTTAGGCTTACGTTGGGAAAAATGGAAGAGATCACTTCGAATTTATTTTGAGGCTACTGAAACTGAAACATCAGCAAAAAAACGAGCACTACTGCTGTTATTAGGAGGCACAGGTCTGCAAGAGATTTTCTATAACATACCAGGAGCAAGCGTTGAGGAAACTGAGGGAACCGACATTTTTGAGGTTGCTATCAACCGACTCGACACTTACTTTCTACCAAAGCAAAACAAAACATATGAAAGACACGTATTTCGTCTGATTAAACAAGGTGAAGGACAGAGTTTCGAGAAATTTGTGATTAAACTACGTGATCAAGTTTCAAAATGTAAATTTGAAAAACCAGATGATCATATTGTAGATCAGATTATTGAAGGCTGTTCTTCATTGGAGTTGAGGAAAAAGATTTTGATCATGGGGGATGGTGTAACCTTGGACAAAGTGATTATTGAAGCAAATACGTTAGAAATAGTGAATCATCAGCTGAAACAATATGCACAAGGCGAACAAGAAAAAACTAATGACGTTAATGCAGTTATAAATAAAAGTTCAAAGTTCATTACAGCAATAAGGAATGAAAAAGACCGATGTACCAGGTGTAAGCGTAGTACACACAAACCAGAAGATACAGTTTGTCCAGCAAAAGAAAAAAAGTGTTACAACTGTGGGAAAATCGGGCATTACCAAAGGTGTTGTAAATCTAAAGAAAATCAAAACAAACGGAAGTTCGAACAAAAAACGGAAGGAAATAGGTATAGAAAACAGCCACGGAAAGACAACACCGTAAATTCTTTAAAAGAAGAAGAAGAACAACAATATATATTCAACATTACCAATGATGCGACAATAGAATGTGATGTTGGAGGAATAAAATTAAAAATGCTAATTGATTCAGGTTGTAAATTAAATTTGATATCTGACGGAGCTTGGAAATATCTAAAAAGCAACAAAGTAGTTTGTAGCAAACAAGTCAAAGAACCTAACAAAACGTTTGTAGCCTATGGCAGTAAAACACCCTTAGTTGTTCAGGGGAGTTTTGAAACTACAATAAAGATAAACGATAAAATGGAACGTGGCACCATATATGTAATAGAAAATGGTTCGAGAAATTTATTGGGCAAAGACACAGCCTTAAAATTAGGTGTATTGAAATTAGGCACAAGTATTGATCACATTCAGGAACCCACACCATTCCCAAAATTCAAAGATGTTTTGGTTGAGATACCAATTGACGAATCTGTTAAACCGGTAACGCAACCTTATAGAAGAATACCGATTCCAATTGAAGATAAAATTAACGAAAAAATTAAAGAGTTATTGCACGCAGATATTATCGAGGAAATACATGAACCATCCTCTTGGGTTTCTCCAGTAGTACCCATACTGAAAGATAATGGGGAGGTGAGGTTATGCGTAGATATGAGACGAGCTAACACAGCAATACTAAGGGAGAACCATCCACTACCATGCATGGATCAATTACTACCCAAAATAAAAAAAGCTAAATATTTCTCTAAGTTAGACATAAAAAATGCTTTTCATCAAATAGAGCTTCATCCTAATTCTAGACACATCACAACATTCATAACATCATCCGGTTTATATAGATACAAGAGATTGATGTTTGGTGTGACATGTGCACCCGAGCTGTTTCAAAAAATCTTAGAGAAAATGTTGGTTAAATGTGAAGGAGTCGTTAATTTCATCGACGATATTTTGATCTTTGGCAACGAGACCGAACATGATTCGAGACTATCAAAAGTATTGCAGGTCTTAAAAGAAAACAATGTATTGTTAAATAGCGATAAATGTATATACAAAGCCGAAAGAATAAATTTTTTAGGTCATGTACTATCACCAGAAGGAGTCAAACCATTACCTAAATATATTGACAGTATATCACAGTTTAGGGTTCCAAAAACAATTGAAGAACTACAGAGTTTCCTCGGACTTGTTAATTATGTTAACAAGTGGATACCTTATTTAGCCACAAAATGTGAACCTTTGAAAGAGTTGTTAAAACTGAAACTGGGAAAAAAAGGAAAAATAGAGAACTATTTGGAAAAAACCACAAGATGATGCATTTAAAAACTTAAAAAGAGCATTAACTGATATAGAAACTCTGGGATATTACGATGTCAATGATAGTACGAAGGTCATCGCCGATGCTAGCCCAGTAGGCCTTGGAGCGGTGTTAGTACAAAGTGACGGAAATAGTTCAAGGATCATAGCATATGGAAACAGGACATTATCAGATTGTGAGCGCAGATACAGCCAGACGGAGAAGGAAGCCCTTGCTCTGGTCTGGGCTATCGAGCATTTTAATATTTTTCTTTTTGGGAAACGATTTGATTTGGTAACGGATCACAAACCGTTGGAATTTTTATTTAATCCAAAGTCTAAACCTTGTGCCCGTGTTGAGAGATGGGTTTTACGGTTACAAGCATACTGCTATAATATAAAATATAAGCCTGGAAAAACAAACATTGCGGACCCCTTATCACGGTTATGCAAAGTCTCTTCTATTAACACAGTAGTTGATAATTATGTGCATCAAATTGTACAATTAGCAAGACCACAGGCAATTTCCATGTCAGATATAATGAACCATTCGGAAATAGACCCTGAAATTATCACTGTTAAGAAAGGAATTTATAATAATCAATGGGCTGAATCAGCAAAGAATTACAAAATATTTGAAAATGAACTATGTTTCCACGAAAACGTTCTTTTGAGAGGAAATAGGATTGTCATCCCTGAAAAGCTGAGAAAAATGGAACTAGATGCAGCCCACGAAGGACACCCGGGTATCGTAGCAATGAAAAATCGCTTAAGAACCAAAGTGTGGTGGCCTCGAATCGATAAAGACGCTGAGACGCTGGTAAAGAGTTGTAAGGCATGTACTTTAGTGGGACTACCCAATCCACCTGCATCGATGAAGCGTCGAGAACTCCCAGCGGAACCGTGGATCGACACCGCTATTGATTTGTTAGGACCCCTGCCAAATAATGATTACCTATTCGTAATAATTGATTATTACAGCCGCTACAAAGAGATTAAAATAACTAAGACGATTACAAGCTCTATAATAATTAAAATGTTAAAAGAAATTTTTAGTCGCCTAGGTTATCCAGCCTCTATCACTGCTGACAATGGACGACAGTTCGTTAGCGAAGAATTTACGACTTACTGCAAAGAGTGTAATATAAGACTATTTAATACAGTTCCGTATTGGCCCCAAATGAATGGAGAAGTTGAGCGACAAAATAGAGACATAATAAAGCGCTTAAAAATTAGTCAACTTGAACACAAAGATGCTAAAGAAAGTCTTTATGAATATCTGATGATGTATAATTCCACCCCTCATTCGGTAACTGGGAAGACACCATCCGAGCTTTTCTTTAAGAGACAGAACAGGGACAAAATTCCTATGGTAAGAGATATCATTGAGAAAGGAGATGACTCTGAAGTTAGAGACAGGGATAAATTGCAAAAAGAAAAAGGAAAAGAATATGGAGACAGAAAAAGGAGAGCTTCAGAACCAGAGGTTACAGAAGGAGACAAGGTTTATGTAAAAGATATGGATAGGTGTAATAAACTATCCAGTAATTTCAATTCTACCCCACATGTAGTAGAACAAGCTATTGGAGGGGATATTACTGTTAGAAATGAAGATACTGGGCAAACCCTGAGAAGAAATGTTGTTCATTTAAAACGGGTAGAGGGACAGTGGCAGTCAGTCCAAAATGATAAAGTAGATGATAAGAATATGGAAGTTTAATTACTTAATTTGTTTAATTACATAAATGTAACTTTAATAAAAATGTTTCAGATTCTGATTTTGTGTATTATTAATCAAAGTATTTCACTTAAACAAATATAATAAAAAGGAAGGGATGTAGTGTATCTATTTAATAGATATGTAAACACTGTCTCACACACACAAGTGGTCGGGTAGCTGTCACGAATGTCAACTGTCAGTCATCACGAATGGCGGGAAAGTGGCAAGGTGAAGCGGACCAAGAACGAGGACTTGGTTGTGCTGGTGAGCCTGTGATAAGTGATATTGTGTTATTAGCCCTGCTGGGACTGCTAGAAACCAAATACTACAACCATAAATAAATCGCAAGGCCAATCGTTGCAAGTTTGCGGAATAAACTTAGAGTTTCCATGTTTCGCACATGGACAATTATACGTTGCGTGTTCGCGTGTCGGAAAACCAACCTCCTCATTTATTTACGCACCGCAAAAAAAAAAAAACTAAAAATATTGTCTACCAGAAAGCACTATATTAATTAACTGTATATGTACAGCAGTGGACATTTATTGGCCGATATCATGATGATGATGATAACTGTGTTGTATTTAATTTAAGCAAAGATTTGTTTATCATGTTCACTGTCCAGAAACGAGCACATCCAAGAAAAATTTTAAACTCAATGTGATACAATTTTTTTTTATTTCAAAATATATTAATCACTCTTCTTCTTTTTCTTTTCAAATTATGTCTTCCATCTTTGCTTGACGATTATTTTGCCAATGCCGACGTGTATTAGTAACTCTTTAATTCCATCAACTTGGTCCATCTACTTGGGAACCACTTGCTCGCCAGGACTTGATAATATGGCGGAAGTACTAGGCGACTCGGACAAATCTGATTCGATCAGAACATTAACAATGTTGAGCTCCTGGCTGTCTTCAATAACATCAATATCTACCAGAACATTCTTGATGTTGGGCTTTTGGCTATCTTCAATAACTTGAATGTCCTGTATGTCTTCGGCCGATAAATTTAATTCACAGAATGTCTCCTCCGTCTTTTTTTGCACTTTTGCCCTGTTCACCCGTATTATTCGTTCTACATTCTTACCACACTTGGTACAAAATCTGAAGGTGTCAGCGATTATGTTGTAGCATTCGTCGCATCTTAATAATAATTTAATACAACCTGGACAGTTATTATTTTTGTTCTGCCGTTCCATCCACTTTTGACAAAAGGGACAATGCATTTTAAGGAGTTATGGGATATATAACTTCACTATAACTTCTGGAACACAGTTTTAAAATATCAACAATTTAAATATTAAACTTGTTTGAATTCTTTATTTTCTCGATGACAGATATACTTCTTCTTCTTTTCCTAACAATGGCCACCGTCAAAAAAAAAACGACAGATGTAGTTTGATAGTTATAGTGTAAATATTTGTCAGTATCACTCAAAAAAAAAATTGTTTATGGTAAAATGTCACTTGAAATGTAAACGTCTCTTTGCTGTGCATCTATACTATAATTCTTTAATATCCCTAAAAATCTAAAAGCAACAAATTTCAATAAAATTAAAAAAGTATTGTGTCGTGTGTTTGTGACTTACTAAATATGCCTCCAATAATTAGGCGGTACGAAGTTCGCCGGGTCAGCTAGTTTAAAATAAAAATAAAAAAAGGAGCCAATAGGTATCTTGAACAGGGTCCAAACTACTTAAGATACGAGCCGTATCGAGGAGTACTGCCTTCTGAAACAGACCCTTAGTGCAACCGCCTAAGGAGAGCTTCGAGAGATGGTCATCGATGCTCTTGGCCATCAGGCCATTGGCCGTAACAACTATAGGCACAATGACAGCCGAGCTCACATTCCACATATCGACAACCTCGTGTGCCAAGTCAAGATATTTGAGTTTCTTCTCTTCTTTCTCAGCTTTCACTAGGTTCTCGTCATGTGGGACGGTAACATCGATTATCATTACGCGGCGCGCTGATCGGTCTATCACCCACTACACATACACATAATTTTATTATTAGTTTATATATATATTTGTAGTCTATAAAATAATAATAGTAGTTAATATTATAATGAGAGAAATAAAAAGTCAAACTGTTAACAATTCGAAGTTAAATTTATTATGTATAATCGAGGTAGATTTTGGATAAATTGCGTATTGTAGATTTGTAGAGCAAAAGTATTGTAGCGAGCTCATTAATTCGTCGCAATTATTTGACTACTATAGAGATTGCCAGCCAAAAAGAAACTTGCATTTTTATTTAAATAAATTTATATATGTATTTAATGAGACTTCGTCTACAATGTACTTAATCTAATTTATAATAAGAAATAAATTTATATATGTATTTAATGAGACTTCGTCTACAATGTAATCTAATTTATAATAAGATGGACTGTTACACGATCCCAAAAGAAATAATATGACTGCTTTTGTGCAGCATTTTTTTAAATAAAGATATTTTTTTAATCAATAAATAGAAGATCAATTCGTAAAATTAAGAAAAATATTTATTTCGACATGGTTTTGTTATTTTTAAGGGTTCCTATTCCGTATCTAGGTCGTAAAGTTTTAAATACAAACTATGTTGGAAAACCATATAAACACACGCTTACATCGAACATCTCAGCTAAACACAACCTTATCAAGATCACAAAACTATTTAAAGACGAGAGCCGTATTAAAAACAACTTTAGTAAACTTTATACTCCAAAGTTTAGCTTCAATCTTGCTCGAGATTTGCTGCGAGCGATGATACCCATGATTAGGAGACCCCGGATACTCCTAAAACTATTCCAACTTTGGGCAATAAAAACAAGTCCACGAGTTTCCGACAAATACCTAGATTGGAATTAAGGAGTTCTAGGTAAAGTGGTTCGTGTGACGTCATATGAAATCTCACAACTAAGTGGGTTATGTGTTTGTGTGGTGTAACATTATCAGCTTGCTTATTTATTGAGCAGAATTTGTGTCCGGTTTTTTGCTTACTTACTTTACAGCTTCAGCCTGAATGAAGGATGTTAACAAATTTTGATTATTAGCAGTCCATATTAGTGATAAACTGTTTTATGCAGTTCATGTTAAGTAAAGATTAACTTAACTTTAACTTTTATTTCTTATTTAGTTTTGGAATTCTCTTTATAGATTTGTACTTTGAAACTTAAAATATAAAAATTGTTTAACATTGCATATTTACCCTTACGGTAGACTGTACTCACAGCTAGTATAGTGTACAAATGTTGTAAGAAAGAGCGGAACCTACTAATACAGGTATTGTTTAATGACATATTTTATGGAAACAATAAACTATTTTGTATTTTTTTGTATATTCTCTGTAAAAAATACTAGTGAAAGAATTACTTCGATATGTCAATTAGTTTCTGATTTAGAAGTAAAACAAGTTATAACGTACGACGCGGGCTGTGACGTCATGATACAACATGCTCAGTCTGGCTTACTCAGTCCGCTCGCGGTCGCGCACCTTTGCCGTTAAAATTATAACTAAATACTTTTAAAAAGCCCAATCCAAATACTAGGTAATCATGTGTTGTGCTTAAATGTAAAAATACAACTACCAATTTACCGGAAAAGTTTTTTTTTAGTTCCAAAGGACGTTAAAATAAAATAAAAAAAATGGCCTTACGTAATTTATTAGTAAAATAAATTCAAACAACAAAAAAAGGTTTAGTACATCTGTTCAAACATCTATATTTGGAATAAAATAAAATAAATTAAGATGGCCTTACGTATTTTGTAATTAAAAAAATACAAATACAAAAAAGGTTTAGTACATCTGTAACGTTCACCCCACTACATCTACATAAGCACCTATCCTACTTCCTACTAATATAATAAATGCGAAAGTTTGTGTGTGTGTGTGTTTGTTATCTTTCACGAGAAAACTACTGAACGGATCTGGACTAAGTCTGGAATAACACTTTTAATGCTGGGAAAATGTACTGATCCCGCGGGAAACGTGGCCGAAGCTGCTGGCGGAGCTAGTTTGCAATAAATCAATGTATGAAATATTCATTTAAATTTACTAAGAAGAGCGGTCCCTACCTAACCTATACATATATACAAACGTACCTACCAATAGCTACAAAACTATAATACATATTTGTTGTCTTTTACGTAAAAAAATATTGGTAGGTAGCTGACACTCTTACTATTTGAGTTGCATTCTTCCGTTACGAACTTACGACATTAGTTGGGTATTTTGTTTTGATAAAATATTTAGAACAGATAAACTATTAAGCATGAAAATAATAAATATTTGTTGATAAATACGCAACTATTAATCCATTTATTTCAGGTAGATTATCCGATTGCCCTTTTGAAATCGAATCCTTCCTTACATCCTTCCATCCTCGTATACTTCATCCATTTTATTAATCGAATAATATTTACTATTATTAGACTATTAACTTTATAAGCGTACGAAAACCAATATAACAAAACACTGCGCAAGCTATTACACCTACTAAAACGGCTGGCGACTTGATACTAAGCGAGCCGTGGCCCGCGCGGAGCATTGTAATATGACGTCACAAGCGGTCACGTGACTGTTGGCGGGCTCGATATTTTTCGAAACTTTGAATGCTTATAAAATCAAAACTACTAGGTTTTTTTTACTACAACAAAAACTAGTGTGTTTGTATATACACAGGCCTATCTGAGACAACATTTCAAGCGATTTGGCATACTTAGTAACATTCTCCATTCTAAAAGTCTTGCATTCTACTTTATACATCTTTGATTGATACATAAGTAAACAGTGTTATCTTATTTATTAGTTAGTTGCCATACTCCTCCAAAACGGCTTGTTCGATTTTTATGGTAGTAAGTTAGTAAGTTTGGTATGTATGTATTCGGTAGGTCTGTTAATCGGTCGTATTCTGTTTTCTTTTTATATTTTAACTAATCAGCGGGTAAAATGGAATATTTTTTTTTAATCAACTTCTTTTCCGACGCATAAAATACCCGTCCAGGATTGGTTTTCTTCCTATCTTCGGGGGCGTCAGCAGGCAGTTCTTGCTGGTGACTCTTCTTCCAGCTGGCGTGATCTTGAAACTGGCGTCCCTCAAGGCGGTATTTTATCTCCACTTTTGTTCTCTATTTTTATAGATCTCATAAGTACCGAACTTCAGTGTGCGTATCATCTTTACGCTGACGACTTACAGCTGTATTGTCAGGCGGGTGTTGACAGCTTATCTGGTGCGATCGAGGAGCTAAACCGGAATTTACGTGTTGTTAAGGACTGGTCTTATCGGTTCGGGGTGACGGTTAACCCGACCAAGTGTCAGGCTATTATTGTTGGGAGCCCCTATAGCTTGCGGAGGCTGAATAGTGTGCCACCGCTCACCTTTGACGGCGCAGTCATTCCGTTTAGTTCTGACGTCAAGGACCTCGGTTTGCATGTTGACACTTGCCTTGACTGGCGTAAGCAGGTCGCGATTGTGAGCAAGAAGGTCACCGGAACGTTGCGGTCGTTCTATCGTCTGAAAAATATTCTCCCATCACACATTAAAGCAACGCTTGTACAGTCCCTTATCTTCCCTATTATTGATTATGCTGATGTGTGTTACTACGACCTGAATGCAGATCTCCTCAATAAACTAGACCGACTTCTTAATAACTGCATTCGATTCGTTTTTAATTTACGCAAATATGACCATGTATCTGCACATCGTTCCCTCTTAAAATGGTTACCCATTCGTGAGCGCAGAGCATTGAGAGCTTTGACGACCTTATTTTCTTTGCTTAACAAACCCACTTCACCTTCTTATCTATCTTCTCATTGTCAATATTTATGCTCTGCGCACAGCAAGAATCTTCGTTCCGCCAATAATCGTCTTTTACGATGTCCTTCTCACCGCTCTGGTTTTATTAAATCTGCTTTCTTCGTCCAGGCAGTCTTCCTTTGGAATGAGCTCCCTCAGAATATTAGGATGGTAACCAGTCCGTTTACTTTTAAAAGGAAAGTTAGCGAATACATTTGCAAGAAGCTGGAAGATTCATCTCGCGATTAAGTTGTGGTTGTTGTCTTCCTACGGTCTCTTAACTTTATATAATTTTGTTGTATGTATGTATATAAGTATTTATAGTTATTCGTATATGTATATATATATATATATATATAGATATATTTAATAATTATTATCTAATTTCCTTTACTTCTGCTATCGCACCTACTGTGTTTTATCTCTGCATCACCCTAAGGTAGACTGGTAGAAAATGCCTAAGGCATTAAGTCCGCCTTTGTACAGTTTTTACTTGTGCATAAAGTTTTAATAAATAAATAAATAAATAAAATACCTAGCTAAAACGAGGAGGGATGAAAGAAAGAAAGAAGAAAGAAAAACTTTTATTTGGGACTCGCACAAAACAAGTAAAACAATAAAAAAAATTGAAATAAAATAGTACAGACAAGATTATTGTCTGTACATGTGGCTTTTGTTGGTTTCGTTGACTTTATTTGCCACCGACTTCCGGAAATAAAGTTATTTTCCAGTTTTTAGTTTTTTTTAGAAGTCGGTTTTATTTTTTTACTAAAAAGTTTTTATTTCAGCATTTTTAGTTATAGTATTATGATATAATACGCAAACACGGTTAAAAAGATTTTATTTTTAGCTTTAGTCTCGTCTTAGATACAAGTTTTAGTTCCACATCAAGCTATAGATTAAATACTTAGATGCTTTAGCATTTAACCAATTCAGAAATCATATGCATCATCCCCTAGGGCAGAGATGGCGAACCAATGGCACGCGTGCCAAAGACGGCACGCGACAAAACGAATTGGGCACGCAAACAATTTTAATCATATTTTTATCTTACTATCATTTTTTAACTCGCCGGAGCGATTCAAAATTTTCAAATATGAATAAAACTAATTCGCTTAGAAACCGTTTGGCGATGACTCTACTAGTCAGTAAAAAAAGTTTCGAATTGATAGTAATTAAATACAATCACTTAGTCAAAATTATTTGATGGCACGTCTGTGGCGTCATTCAACATTTATTTAGGAAAAATGGCACGTTGGTTCATCAAGGTTCGCCACCCCTGCCCTAGGGGATACAGCTGATACTTGATCTGATGTTTATGTTTCTTAATGACTAGGTTAGGGGTGGGGAGGGGATACGGTCACCCTGCTCCCACTCGCCTGCCTACCCTGGCAAAACCCATACTTATACATGTGATTGCAGCAATCACGGCAGATTTGCTGTCATTTATTAAAGAGTGCCGACTGCCGTTGTATATCACTGAAGATCTATCACCAAATTAAAATACAATCACCTCAAAAAACTGCGATGACCTTCCAAACCATAGTAGTACATAGCATTTTTTGATCATTTGTCTTCGACCACTTCTAAAATATAATCGACGAATGAGTATATCATCAACGTACACGAAGTCAATCTAATACGCATTATTAAAGATAACTCAAAAACTACGTGTCGGATCTTGATATTTTTTTTATGGGACCAAACGACAACCACCAGCTTTCGAATAAAAAAGGAACCATCAAAATCGGTGCACTCAGACCTGAGTTATGAGGTAACAAACACAAAAAAAAAACATACAGTCGAATTGAGAAACTCCTGCTTTTTTTTAAGTCGGTTAAAAATAGGTAAAATCAGAAGGTGCTAACTCGCACGTAGTTGCGAGTTTATGAGGCGCGAGTTGACGAATAAGCCGCAGCAGTCAATCCCTCAGCCACCGCACCAACCGTGCAGCAAATATCCAAAATAACTCCTTCCTATTTTACGGCATTTGCCATTACTGAACATAAGTGAGCATCATGAGGTCCTGGGTTTGATTCCTAGGGTAGGCAAAGTAAAGTTGGGTATTTCTATCAGCACTTTCCCGTAGCAACCACGGAGTCTAGGTTTGTCCCAGTTAATAACTATAGACTTGCCTCCTAATTTATTGGACTTAAAAACATGACTCGTTGTGTGTGTACTAGGCGCACCCTTCCAAAAATTACATGCATGATTTTATGGAAGTATGTTCAAATTTAAAGTAACTATATATTGGTTGACAAAATTCTTCTAATAAAAACCTTGACATTATCACAGTACTTACATATTTTTATGTTCCTCAGTTTCAATACAACAAGCTTATTTCATTTTTGTAGACATTCGTTAACCAGCTCTTGAAAATATGTAATGCACTACTTGAAACTACCACTCAATCCTCTTAAATAGATTAACCTGGCTTCGGCAACAGAAACGATCTATTTCAATCAGAAAATACTTTTTTAAATCAACCAAGAAGTTTTCTTAAGTGCAAATAAGATAGGCAATAAAACCAATTTCTTCCGCACTGCAGAAAACTCCGTGCTACTTCAACTATCTCTAGTAGTAAACCAATTTTGATGGAAATCTAACAAACTGGAGCTTAAAATCTAGTGGGTACATCCTGCTTCTTCGCCATAGGTCTTATAAAAATATATTTTAGGGTAACCTACAAAAATAAGTTTCGTTCATAACCGCCCGGCGTTTCCGACTCAGTAAAAAAGAGCAAATTCTTCAAAACTAACTAAAGCCGCGAAGCCACAAATATAAATGTAATTATTAATAATTTTGTACAAATATTCAAAAAACGCCGGGCGGTCACTTAACCCTGGGGGACATTGTATTATTGTATATCCTTACTAATATTATAAAAACGAAAGTGAGTTTGTTTGTTTGTTTGTTACCTCTTTACTCTTTAATGGCTAAACCGATTTTGATGAATTTTGGTACAGAGATAGTTGGGAACCAGGAGACGGACATATGCTAATATTTTTTTTTAAAAAGTGGGATGTGAGGGAGAAAGAGGGTAGAAAAGGGAAAACTTAGCGTTGCTATTACAAATCAATAAGGCGCAAGGGGAACTGTGTTACCCCAAATTTAACGCGGGCGAAGCCGCGGGCAAAAAGCTAGTATTTTATATTTGTATATTATGTATAAATATTATAAATGCGAAAGTTACTCTGTCTGTCTGTCTGTCTCTTTTTCACGCCTAAACCACTGAACCGATTTCAATGATATTTGGTACAGATATAGTCTGGGAGCCGAGAAAGGACACAGGATAGTTTTCATATCGGAAATCCGGGGGATTAATAGTTATTAATCCACGCGGACGAAGTCGCGGGCAAAAGCTAGTGGAATTTACATGGATCAAAAGCCAAGTGTCTTATATGTGTGTCATGAAGTAATTTAAGACATTCTTTGAGATTCGAATCAAATATCCCAATCCTACAAAACACAGTACAGTAATGATAACATTATACAAAAATAAGTTTCATTATGAACGAAACTTATTTTTGTAGGTTACCCTAAAATATATTTTTATAAGACCTATGGCGAAGAAGCAGGATGTACCCACTAGATTTTAAGCTCCAGTTTGTTAGATTTCCATCAAAATTGGTTTACTACTAGAGATAGTTGAAGTAGCACGGAGTTTTCTGCAGTGCGGAAGAAATTGGTTTTATTGCCTATCTTATTTGCACTTAAGAAAACTTCTTGGTTGATTTAAAAAAGTATTTTCTGATTGAAATAGATCGTTTCTGTTGCCGAAGCCAGGTTAATCTATTTAAGAGGATTGAGTGGTAGTTTCAAGTAGTGCATTACATATTTTCAAGAGCTGGTTAACGAATGTCTACAAAAATGAAATAAGCTTGTTGTATTGAAACTGAGGAACATAAAAATATGTAAGTACTGTGATAATGTCAAGGTTTTTATTAGAAGAATTTTGTCAACCAATATATAGTTACTTTAAATTTGAACATACTTCCATAAAATCATGCATGTAATTTTTGGAAGGGTGCGCCTAGTACACACACAACGAGTCATGTTTTTAAGTCCAATAAATTAGGAGGCAAGTCTATAGTTATTAACTGGGACAAACCTAGACTCCGTGGTTGCTACGGGAAAGTGCTGATAGAAATACCCAACTTTACTTTGCCTACCCTAGGAATCAAACCCAGGACCTCATGATGCTCACTTATGTTCAGTAATGGCAAATGCCGTAAAATAGGAAGGAGTTATTTTGGATATTTGCTGCACGGTTGGTGCGGTGGCTGAGGGATTGACTGCTGCGGCTTATTCGTCAACTCGCGCCTCATAAACTCGCAACTACGTGCGAGTTAGCACCTTCTGATTTTACCTATTTTTAACCGACTTAAAAAAAAGCAGGAGTTTCTCAATTCGACTGTATGTTTTTTTTTTGTGTTTGTTACCTCATAACTCAGGTCTGAGTGCACCGATTTTGATGGTTCCTTTTTTATTCGAAAGCTGGTGGTTGTCGTTTGGTCCCATAAAAAAAATATCAAGATCCGACACGTAGTTTTTGAGTTATCTTTAATAATGCGTATTAGATTGACTTCGTGTACGTTGATGATATACTCATTCGTTGATTATATTTTAGAAGTTGTCGAAGACAAATGATCAAAAAATGCTATGTACTACTATGGTTTGGAAGGTCATCGCAGTTTTTTGAGGTGATTGTATTTTAATTTGGTGATAGATCTTCAGTGATATACAACGGCAGTCGGCACTCTTTAATAAATGACAGCAAATCTGCCGTGATTGCTGCAATCACATGTATAAGTATGGGTTTCGCCAGGGTAGGCAGGCGAGTGGGAGCAGGGTGACCGTATCCCCTCCCCACCCCTAACCTAGTCATTAAGAAACATAAACATCAGATCAAGTATCAGCTGTATCCCCTAGGGGATGATGCATATGATTTCTGAATTGGTTAAATGCTAAAGCATCTTAGTATTTAATCTATAGCTTGATGTGGAACTAAAACTTGTATCTAAGACGAGACTAAAGCTAAAAATAAAATCTTTTTAACCGTGTTTGCGTATTATATCATAATACTATAACTAAAAATGCTGAAATAAAAACTTTTTAGTAAAAAAATAAAACCGACTTCTAAAAAAAACTAAAAACTGGAAAATAACTTTATTTCCGGAAGTCGGTGGCAAATAAAGTCAACGAAACCAACAAAAGCCACATGTACAGACAATAATCTTGTCTGTACTATTTTATTTCAATTTTTTTTATTGTTTTACTTGTTTTGTGCGAGTCCCAAATAAAAGTTTTTCTTTCTTCTTTCTTTCTTTCATCCCTCCTCGTTTTAGCTAGGTATTTTATGCGTCGGAAAAGAAGTTGATTAAAAAAAAATATTCCATTTTACCCGCTGATTAGTTAAAATATAAAGAAAACAGAATACGACCGATTAACAGACCTACCGAATACATACATACCAAACTTACTAACTTACTACCATAAAAATCGAACAAGCCGTTTTGGAGGAGTATGGCAACTAACTAATAAATAAGACAACACTGTTTACTTATGTATCAATCAAAGATGTATAAAGTAGAATGCAAGACTTTTAGAATGGAGAATGTTACTAAGTATGCCAAATCGCTTGAAATGTTGTCTCAGATAGGCCTGTTATATATACAAACACACTAGTTTTTGTTGTAGTAAAAAAAACCTAGTAGTTTTGATTTTATAAGCATTCAAAGTTTCGAAAAATATCGAGCCCGCCAACAGTCACGTGACCGCTTGTGACGTCATATTACAATGCTCCGCGCGGGCCACGGCTCGCTTAGTATCAAGTCGCCAGCCGTTTTAGTAGGTGTAATAGCTTGCGCAGTGTTTTGTTATATTGGTTTTCGTACGCTTATAAAGTTAATAGTCTAATAATAGTAAATATTATTCGATTAATAAAATGGATGAAGGATACGAGGATGGAAGGATGCAAGGAAGGATTCGATTTCAAATGGGCAATCTGATAATCTACCTGAAATAAATGGATTAATAGTTGCGTATTTATCAACAAATATTTATTGTTTTCATGCTTAATAGTTTATCTGTTCTAAATATTTTATCAAAACAAAATACCCAACTAATGTCGTAAGTTCGTAACGGAAGAATGCAACTCAAATAGTAAGAGTGTCAGCTACCTACCAATATTTTTTTACGTAAAAGACAACAAATATGTATTATAGTTTTGTAGCTATTGGTAGGTACGTTTGTATATATGTATAGGTTAGGTAGGGACCGCTCTTCTTAGTAAATTTAAATGAATATTTCATACATTGATTTATTGCAAACTAGCTCCGCCAGCAGCTTCGGCCACGTTTCCCGCGGGATCAGTACATTTTCCCAGCATTAAAAGTGTTATTCCAGACTTAGTCCAGATCCGTTCAGTAGTTTTCTCGTGAAAGATAACAAACACACACACACACAAACTTTCGCATTTATTATATTAGTAGGAAGTAGGATAGGTGCTTATGTAGATGTAGTGGGGTGAACGTTACAGATGTACTAAACCTTTTTTGTATTTGTATTTTTTTAATTACAAAATACGTAAGGCCATCTTAATTTATTTTATTTTATTCCAAATATAGATGTTTGAACAGATGTACTAAACCTTTTTTTGTTGTTTGAATTTATTTTACTAATAAATTACGTAAGGCCATTTTTTTTATTTTATTTTAACGTCCTTTGGAACTAAAAAAAAACTTTTCCGGTAAATTGGTAGTTGTATTTTTACATTTAAGCACAACACATGATTACCTAGTATTTGGATTGGGCTTTTTAAAAGTATTTAGTTATAATTTTAACGGCAAAGGTGCGCGACCGCGAGCGGACTGAGTAAGCCAGACTGAGCATGTTGTATCATGACGTCACAGCCCGCGTCGTACGTTATAACTTGTTTTACTTCTAAATCAGAAACTAATTGACATATCGAAGTAATTCTTTCACTAGTATTTTTTACAGAGAATATACAAAAAAATACAAAATAGTTTATTGTTTCCATAAAATATGTCATTAAACAATACCTGTATTAGTAGGTTCCGCTCTTTCTTACAACATTTGTACACTATACTAGCTGTGAGTACAGTCTACCGTAAGGGTAAATATGCAATGTTAAACAATTTTTATATTTTAAGTTTCAAAGTACAAATCTATAAAGAGAATTCCAAAACTAAATAAGAAATAAAAGTTAAAGTTAAGTTAATCTTTACTTAACATGAACTGCATAAAACAGTTTATCACTAATATGGACTGCTAATAATCAAAATTTGTTAACATCCTTCATTCAGGCTGAAGCTGTAAAGTAAGTAAGCAAAAAACCGGACACAAATTCTGCTCAATAAATAAGCAAGCTGATAATGTTACACCACACAAACACATAACCCACTTAGTTGTGAGATTTCATATGACGTCACACGAACCACTTTACCTAGAACTCCTTAATTCCAATCTAGGTATTTGTCGGAAACTCGTGGACTTGTTTTTATTGCCCAAAGTTGGAATAGTTTTAGGAGTATCCGGGGTCTCCTAATCATGGGTATCATCGCTTGCAGCAAATCTCGAGCAAGATTGAAGCTAAACTTTGGAGTATAAAGTTTACTAAAGTTGTTTTTAATACGGGTCTCGTCTTTAAATAGTTTCGTGATCTTGATAAGGTTGTGTTTAGCTGAGATGTTTGATGTAAGCGTGTGTTTATATGGTTTTCCAACATAGTTTGTATTTAAAACTATACAACCTAGTTACCCAACAAAAGCCACATGTACAGACAATAATCTTGTCTGTACTATTTTATTTCAATTTTTTTTATTGTTTTACTTGTTTTGTGCGAGTCCCAAATAAAAGTTTTTCTTTCTTCTTTCTTTCTTTCATCCCTCCTCGTTTTAGCTAGGTATTTTATGCGTCGGAAAAGAAGTTGATTAAAAAAAAATATTCCATTTTACCCGCTGATTAGTTAAAATATAAAGAAAACAGAATACGACCGATTAACAGACCTACCGAATACATACATACCAAACTTACTAACTTACTACCATAAAAATCGAACAAGCCGTTTTGGAGGAGTATGGCAACTAACTAATAAATAAGACAACACTGTTTACTTATGTATCAATCAAAGATGTATAAAGTAGAATGCAAGACTTTTAGAATGGAGAATGTTACTAAGTATGCCAAATCGCTTGAAATGTTGTCTCAGATAGGCCTGTTATATATACAAACACACTAGTTTTTGTTGTAGTAAAAAAAACCTAGTAGTTTTGATTTTATAAGCATTCAAAGTTTCGAAAAATATCGAGCCCGCCAACAGTCACGTGACCGCTTGTGACGTCATATTACAATGCTCCGCGCGGGCCACGGCTCGCTTAGTATCAACCAGCAGGGTTAAGTGACCGCCCGGCGTTTTTTGAATATTTGTACAAAATTATTAATAATTACATTTATATTTGTGGCTTCGGCTTTAGTTAGTTTTGAAGAATTTGCTCTTTTTTACTGAGTCGGAAACGCCGGGCGGTCACTTATCCCTGGGACACATTGTATTTATATTGTTATAGTATTTAGTATATAAGTATATAGTATATACATATAAAGTAAGTAAGAATAGTAATAATTAGTAGTAATAGTAAGTAAGTAAGACAAGCTCAGTCACTCGTTGCTCTTAAAACCTTAGTTGCAAATAATTCTTTTTCCCTGTTATGCTCAATCAATATTTAACATTTATCTTATTTGTCATAAAATTATGAAACACATATTATATTGATAAGCGTCGGGCGGCGCCAGAAGACTACGGCCACTATTTTATTCTGTTCTATCAATAAACGGTACTTCAGTTCAGCTAACGGCCATTTTGATGAAAATGTGCTGTGTGATTACACGGCCATTTTGATGAAATTGTGCTGTGTGATTACACAGCACATTTATTTAGTTCGCATTTGTACTTAACTATCCTACAAATATTATAAACGCGAGGATAATATTTATATATCTATACTAATATTATAAAGCTGAAGAGTTTGTTTGTTTGTTTGATTGCTTGAACGCGCTAATCTCAGGGACTACTAGTTGGAATTAGAAAATTCTTTTAGTGTTGGATACTCCATTTTTTGAGGAAGGCTATAGGCTATATAACATCACGCTACGACCAACAGGTGCTGAGCAGCGCGGGTGAAACCGTGGGGAACAGCTAGTTTAATATAATTAACGTCACGTCATAACGACTTGTTCAGTCGTTTTGACGTGAAGATTACCTTGATATATCGTATCTTAATGAAATTTGGCATTGAGGTAGATTATGGTTTGGAATAATACTTAGGATCCTTTTTTTATATCACGTGGGCGAAGCCGCGGGCGCCAGCAAGTTGAAATATAATTCAGTACACTTTCATCCGTTAAAACGTTACTTATGAATAAATATTTAATCAAAAGATGTTCTTTTGTACCCAAAATAGTACAAACTCCATCACTTAATACAAAATCTATTTTGTTTATAAACTCAAATATCCTTTACCTACTACGCCTTTATGTAGGTAATCCTCTAAAAGAAACTGTCGAAGACCTTCAGAAGTATTAAATGTATGTATGTTTACGAAGTCTTGTCAATTATCGTCGGAAATATGGCATCGGATTTGGACAGACGTAAAACCAATCGCGAAGATTGGTTTGAGAATATTTATAGAAGTTTTCTTGAACTGTATCGATATTTTTAGTTGGATACTATACGAGGTATTTAAAATTATGACGTGTTTCTATAAAAACTTTTTGCTTTCTGCTTAGCGAACAGCCTATTATTAGGTTAAGAAAAATATTTGTCTGACAGTTTATTATCATCTTTATATATTTCTGCTGTACGTGTGCATGTCACTGAACTGCTCCTAAACGGCTGGACTAATTTAAATGTTTTTTGGATACGTTTTGGTGGCGCCCTGGATGGTTTAAATTCACAAATCAGGCCGGCAGATGGCGCTCAACCCCTGAGAGGGTGAAACAGGGTGGCTAAGTTTGTATGGGGTCCTTGTCTGGATTCCTTGGCGGCATAGTATTTGACATGAAGTCGGTTAAAAACTAGGGGGATTACATGAAATTAACGGTGGGATGTTGGAATGCGAACAGTTTGGTTTGCACATACAAGTTATTTGTAGAAAATACTTACTTTTAATCGCGGGGCGCAGCTTTAGGCTATATACTATCACCAAACTACAATAGAGTAGCGGGTGAAACCGTTGAGCAAAGCCAGCATAAATATAAATCCCTGTCGAAATACTAAAACAGTTCAAGTACATTCATCCATAATAAATTGTAACGGACGCGAAAACCCATTGTATTCACTGTGTATCAGTAATAAATCCAATTTGAAACACCAATAAAAGTCTATAACGTTATAAAAGTCAGTCAGCAAAAATTTACATTTTAAAGTCGGTCGATAATAATTGGTTATCTAGCAAAAACGACAGTCGGTGTGAATTTTGACTGCAGTCGATGTCATAAATGCAATTCATACGTATTATAAATGCAATTAAGACACTTTGATTACCTGAAACTTTTTAACTGAACTATGTGACGGCTCTAGATTCATCTCTTTTGTCGACGGTGCGTGCCGATTTGTTATTTGTATGTAGGTATATTTTGTCGTTATATGATAGGCTACTTTATTTATGTATTTTAAGGATAAAATGTATTTGTACCAAGTCATGCACTGTTGCCAACTATATTGCATTAATTTGTTTAATATTATCACTTCGAAACCGACCGTTCTGTCGATCGTTATGTCTTCTGAACACTATACAGAATAAAATAATTATTAAATATAATAAAATAATAATTTAGTACGAGTTTGTCTCGTACTCGTATAACATTTTTATACATAATAATAAAATTTCAACATCATGCTATATATGGCAAACAGCCACACAATAGCTACTTTATATTAAAATACAAACGCTTTGCCTAATTAAAACAAATTATCGCAACCTCAAATTCATAACATTAAATTATAATGTGACGTATTTCAAAATTATTAATTAAACCTTAGCCAATAATTGCCAACCCGTCTTTTTCCAGCACCACAATAACTAACAAGACTGGTTAAAATTACCACGCATGAGTCGAAATTCGAATGTATTCGTCTTAAAATAAACACAGAGGGCACAGGATAGATATTTGCAGAAGATTGTGTACATTTAACTAGCAAATATGCAGGCATTCATAGACATGCTTCACGCAAGATAAAGCAAACATATGCGCGATTGTCATTTGCTTCGAATCGCCAAGCATAAGCGCGTTTTATGCGAGCGTACGCCAGTTTTTCCCCATTATATTTAACTAGCTTTCTGTATCAATTTACTTTATGTTCCTGACGTCGTCGGTGAAATGTAATTAAACGCTCTGAAGACGTTGATTCTATTCATTCTAATATAGGGTCTCTTCTAAGAGGCTTTTTATAAAAAGAAATGATTTAAAAAGGTAATTAATTTTTATTTAATTAATAACTATAATAAGTCTTAAAGGGACCTTTATGCAACCAATCACCGTAAAGGTTGGAAATAGACTGGCTTTAGTCCCCATGATTATTGCTGATCACTACTTTTATACTGAGATGGCTGAAAGCCATGATGATTAAGCTTTTTAGGGTTCAGTGTATGCTTATCAGAGTTAACTTTGGTGATGATTACCAAAGTTAACCCTAGAAAGAGGTTCTTAGGGCTGGAGCTGGAATTTCTTGAATGGCTTGCTCCAGTTCTATGGATACCGATTTAGGTTTATCGCATTTGCGGAAATTAGATTTGCGAAGGTTGCAATTGGGTTAACAAAAAACTAAAATTCTATAAACTAAGTGAAACAAAATAAAACATACAATAAAATTAAGCTTATAATTATTGAATAATGTTTTTCATATTTAATTATGTGGGGTGTCTCTTGAATTTTATCAACGTCTGATAAAAGGTTCTTAATTGCTTTGCCAATATGATTCATATCATCTAAGTTAATTTGCTCTAAGTGGACAGGGGACATATTATTGGCTATACTATTTGTTTTACAACATCTACTATTTATTAAATTGAAGTCTGGCAGATTGATAGGTGAAGTTACGTTTAGAACATTATTAAAACTAAAATTCTATAAACTAAGTGAAACAAAATAAAACATACAATAAAATTAAGCTTATAATTATTGAATAATGTTTTTCATATTTAATTATGTGGGGTGTCTCTTGAATTTTATCAACGTCTGATAAAAGGTTCTTAATTGCTTTGCCAATATGATTCATATCATCTAAGTTAATTTGCTCTAAGTGGACAGGGGACATATTATTGGCTATACTATTTGTTTTACAACATCTACTATTTATTAAATTGAAGTCTGGCAGATTGATAGGTGAAGTTACGTTTAGAACATTATTATATCTCGGTAACAGCGTGGTACCTCTACAATAGGCGATACAATTGGTTAGTATAGATAAGATGCCAATACCAAGTATATTTATTTCCCTTAACTGACTGTGATCTTGACAATCTAGTGAAAATTTCGTTAATTCAGATTGAATGTATATAAATTTATTATTATTGAGTGATTTAAAAATATCTAGGTTACCATGAATAATTTTAATATTACATACCGCGGGAATTTCTTTTATTGTTTTAGATAACAATTCACTTTCGCAACTTGGTCTTGAATCAGTTTTGTAGATAATAGGAATTTCACTTTTTTTTTTTATTGAGAATGAACTCACTCTTGACCTCGATCTCGCCTGATGGTAAGCGACAGATGAGGTCTACGATGGAGCGAGCGAGCCCAGAAGATGCCTATTGACTCTTGTTTTGAAGGCAGACGGGTCGTATGTGGTAGGGAACACAGAAGCCGGTAGAGAGTTCCACACCTTGGCCGTGCGCACAATAAATGTTAAGGAAAAGCGCTTAGTACGACAAGACGGTATATCGACCAAGTGCGGGTGGTACCCTGCCGTGCGTCTGGTAGCCCGGTAGTAAAACGGAGATGGTGGGATCAGGTCATGGAGCTCCAGCGCACACTCTCTGAAGTACAATCTGTAGAAAACCGACAAGCTGGCAACGTTACGCCTGTGCGCCAGGCTATGAAGCTTGGACACAAGCATCTCATCGCCTATGAGCCTTTTGGCTCTGCGTTCCACCGAGTCGAGTGCAGCGAGCTGGTATTTTGCCGAGCCATCCCATAGGTGGCTGCAATACTCCATACAGGAACGGACTTGTGCTTTATACAAGTTACAAAGCTGTCCAGGTGTGAAGTATCGCCTCACCTTATTTAGGATGCCCAGCTTTTTAGCTGCAGTCTGTGCTTTTGACTCGATGGTCGAACCGAAGTTGAGGTCTGACGTCAACTCCATGCCCAAGAGCTTCAGACGGTCGGTAATGGGTGCAGTGTACTTCGGAAAGTAGGGGATAAATTAAATGGGCTCCTTTTGGCTGAGAAAAGACAAGCCTGTGTTTTCTGGGCGTTGAACTTGACCAGATTGTCATCACCCCATTGGGAGACAAGGTTTAAGGTCACATTCATCTGCTCAACCATGGCTTTTCTAAGAGCAGCTATCTCATCCCTACCGGCTTTTGCACAGGAAATGTATCCCTCTGAGACTGTGCTGTCATCGGCGTACCCAACAGCTCCCAGCTGAAGCAGGTCGTTGATGTGCAGCAAGAATAGAGTAGCAGAGAGAACAGACCCTTGAGGAACACCGGCATTGATTGCCATGAGATCCGATGCGCAGCCGTCAATGACCACTCGGATCCACCAGTTGCAGAAGTCAGCAGGGATACCAAATGCGGGAAGCTTGCCAAGCAGACTATCATGCCAGACCCTGTCAAAGGCCTTTGATATATCAAGAGACACAGCAAGAGCTTCGCCGTGTTTCTCGATGGCCTCACCCCAACGATGCGTAACAAACGCGAGAAGATCCCCGGTCGACCGACCACGGCGGAAGCCATACTGGTGGTCGCTGAGGAGCTCATTGTCTTCAAGGTATGCTAGCAGCTTATTTGTTAAGAACCCTTTCCATCACTTTGCAGAGAATGGAGGTGATGGCGATTGGTCTATAGTTGACAGGATCAGCACGGCTACCCTTTTTGGCTACCGGTTGCACATTAGCAAGCTTCCAGGACTTGGGCACCACTCCGGCTTTAAGAGAGAGGCGGTACAGGCGAGTCAGTACAGGAGACAATTCTGGAGCACAGTTCCTAAGGACTCGAGCAGGTATACCGTCCGGTCCACTGGCTTTATTCACGTCTAGATTGCATAGGGCTTTACGGACCTCCTTAAGGTGAACTGCAATCTCCGGCATTACGGAGTTACAAGGAGGTATGTTAGGTGGTGAGTTAGATTCTGAGTCCAGACGCGAGTTTTCAGCAAAGAGAGTAGCAAACAAATTTGCCTTCTCTTGCGCAGTGTGAGCCAGTGTTCCATCCGGCATCAGCATCGGAGGCAGCGAAGGACGACAGAAGTTCGATTCGACGGATTTGGAAAGGGACCAAAGCTGCTTGCTACCTGAAGGGTAGGTCGCTAATTTGGCCCCAATTCGTCGAATATAGTTAAACCGAGCCTTCCGTAACACTCGTTTGCAGTCCTTGGCGGCAGAGTTAAAGGCTCTCTTTATGTTGCGAACACCGAGACTGGCGCACCCGACACTATGGGCCGAGGCCCAGGCCTGGTATGCTTGCTCTTTGCGCAAATCTGCTTGTGCGCAAGCTGTATTATACCAAGGCCGAGCCTCGTAGCCAAGTGGGACGTCAGAGAATGGAATATAGATAGTACTCCATTCCCTGACGTATCACGTCGACAATTGCGTCAGCACAGATAGACGGGTTGCTCGAAGAGAAGCAGGTCCGCCGCCATGGGTAGGATGCAAAAAAATGCCGCATCTCATCCCAGTCTGCTGACCCGTACTTCCACACTCGCCTCATGCCCCTGGAGGTTGTATCCGGAGGAGAGCAAGTAGATACAGTTTTCACCAGACAGTGGTCTGACGATCCGAGCGGGGCCCAGACCGATACAGAGTTCCTGTCCGGGTCAGTTGTCAGCAGAAGGTCTAAACAATTGGGTGTGTGGCCGTTAACATCCGGGACGCGGGTAGCTTGATCAACCAGCTGGTCAAACTTGCGCGCCTCTCTTCCAGCATGGTCTGATTTCTGGTACGGGAACAACCATTCCTTATGATGGGCATTAAAATCCCCAAGAAAAACTAGCTCCGCCATCGGGTATTTATGTTGGGCCAACTCGGCTGCCTCCGTAAGATGGTCAAAGAGTCCAGTCGTCTCCGGATCACCACTATGCGACCGATATACATCGACATAGATGGACTTAGAAATGCCAGTGTTCACCATCAGCCACAAAGTAGAAAAACCCGCAACCTCGCAGCAGCGGAGACGCTGACAGCAAATGTCATCGCGGACGTACGTGCAGACCCCAGCCTGCTTCTTAAACTTATATGTTCAAGTGAGTATCCGGGGTAGTTGAGGTACGCCACGTCTGAGGGGTTACACATAAATATTCTGCCAAACGTATTAGTTTACAATATTTCAATGATTCTAATCTACAGTAATTTGACTTATCTTTGGTTATAGCTATATACCTACTTAGCACTAGGTACAATTAAACTAAATGTGTTTAGTTGATTGGACGCGTGAGGTGTTGGTAATGCAATATTATTAAACAAAGAATATTCTTGATTAGATATCAAAGGGACACGCAAAAGAAATATTAGTTTATTGTTAAAATAATAACAGAATAAGGTAGACACTTTTATAATAGTGTGAACTGATCTTATATCTAATTGTACAGGTAGGTTTACATTATTCGGCAGTTGCTTTACGTTATCAGCTAATTCTCGGTACTGTAAGCGTGTGGAAGATGTAGAAGGTCCGTGTTTGTATTTAATTAAAATAAAGCGCAAATAATCGTTTAAGAATTATAATGTTTTTTCATATTAATTTTAAATGTTACACATCACAGAGAAAAACCTATTCTTCTTTTAAAAACGACATGAGTATTCGAACGCTATGCTCTATCAGCCAGCATTGCTTAGGTTAAATAAAACCTCTTACATGAGCTACGCCCACCCTTATGAATAAAAGGATCAACGTAGATCTTAAGTGAAACTTAACTTTTATTCATTAAGTTCGAATACTCAAGGACTTACCTATCCCTAGGCCAGAACTCCTACCTATGGGGGAATATAAAATAGGCACGCCTCTGGAGAGGTAATTTCAATACAATGACCGGTATAAAATAATGTGTCACTCCATTTAAAGTTATAATAGTTATACATTAACTTGTGCTAACGTGCACTTAACAAATCTTTAATCAAAGTATTGAAATTTTGTCGCAGCAAAACCCCGAAAAGCAACGATACGTACCCCTAAACAAATATATGATAAGCTCATATATACCCAGATGGGGTTGAAAAATAAAATTAAACTGTACATCATAATCTTTAACTCCATCGGACGCGATTGAGTCTCAAGGAAGAAAAAGAGGATAAGGTCCAATTTGCCTACATCTCTTTCCATTTCAGGTTATTCATTGCATTCAATAAAAAAATAAATATTAGCAGTCCATATTGACTGAACTGTCGGACTTCAATCATCAGCTATACCAATTGTGTCAACTCAACACACTTTACCAAGGCTATGCCTCTTAATTGTAAAGTTGGTTTCACTGAAGATTGAGTGTTGTTCCTCCCTTCCAGAAAGGACGACAGTTTATAAAAACTTGTACTATACTTAATTATGCAATCATAACATCTGAAATGAATTGATGCTATTTAATGCCTACTCTAGACGTTTGAGACTCGAAGCCGTATGGAATGCCCATCATGCATCTCCGGTCGCATCCGACAGCGTTTACATAGGTACATGAAAAATAAACGTTATGTTTTAATATTTACACCTTAATTACCCAAACTAAAATAATGTTTCTATATGACATGAATATTTCTACATAACGGATACATAACCATGTATCTGTTCATCAATAAATAAATAAATGTCTAATGAATAATCAAATAAATAAAATTAACAATAAGAAATGTAAACAATGCAATGACAATCAAAAAATGACAATGACATTTATAAAATTTTCAGACGAAAATATTTCCAAAGACTTTTTTTGGAAATGCAAAAATGATATGAAACCTCCTTGAAACTTTTCCAATTGGTCAAAAAAAACTTCTTAGAAAAATAATGAAATTTTTTATTAAAAGTTATTTGAATTAATCTCAAAGGGATATGAGAAATGTTAGTATAGCATCTCGGTTTAGACTGTTTATAACTTAGGAATATTCCCTTCGTTGGCAGCTTTTTAAAATTATATACAGAATGCCTGTTTCTTGGGATACGACGGAACTTAAAATATCGTCTTTTTTTTAACCTAGTCGAAATGGGAACTTTGTCTTTAACATCTTTGGGTGTTGTTACAGTCTTTATATAATGTTTAATATTTTTAACCATTAAATTGGGTGAATCATTGATTAAAATTCCGACTATCAGAACCTCTTTAACACCATCCTCCTTTCCTAAAACAGCTGATGCAACATTGTCATTTGGCCCCATAACTTGACTATTCTCCATTGTGTTGGAGTCTTTTATAAGAAATATTGTATCATCATCTTGAGTGTCACGCGTGTTTGTTAAAGACACATCAAGATGTTCCATAGTGTCATTTGGAATAACAATAGGAAAGGTCTGACCCGATTTGTTCTCTTCCTCAAAAACTTCAGTCAGCTTCTCCGCATCATCGCTGGTGTTGCTCTCTAGGCAGCAAGGCTCACCAACATCGTCATTGACATCAGTATCGTCATTAATAGCGCTGCAGTCTAGGCAGCTGGGCTCATCATAAATTTGGTCATCTAGGCTTGAGCTAGAATTTATAAAAGTGTTATCTTCGGCAATAATGATCTTTTCTTGCTCACATTTCCTTTGTGGTTCATGTGAAACTTTTTGTATATTTACAAGACTTAAAATCTGTCTTTTAGGGAATGTAAGCGTGTGGAAGATGTAGAAGGTCCGTGTTTGTATTTAATTAAAATAAAGCGCAAATAATCGTTTAAGAATTATAATGTTTAAATCATCCAATTTACAACTCACACATCAGAGAGAAAAAACCTAATCTTCTTTTAAAAACGACATGAGTATTCGAACGCTATGCTCTATCAGCCAGCATTGCTTAGGTTAAATAAAACCTCTTACATGAGCTACGCCCACCCTTATGAATAAAAGGATCAACGTAGATCTTAAGTGAAACTTAACTTTTATTCATTAAGTTCGAATACTCAAGGACTTACCTATCCCTAGGCCAGAACTCCTACCTATGGGGGAATATGAAATAGGCACGCCTCTGGAGAGGTAATTTCAATACAATGACCGGTATAAAATAATGTGTCACTCCATTTAAAGTTATAATAGTTATACATTAACTTGTGCTAACGTGCACTTAACAAATCTTTAATCAAAGTATTGAAATTTTGTCGCAGCAAAACCCCGAAAAGCAACGATACGTACCCCTAAACAAATATATGATAAGCTCATATATACCCAGATGGGGTTGAAAAATAAAATTAAACTGTACATCATAATCTTTAACTCCATCGGACGCGATTGAGTCTCAAGGAAGAAAAAGAGGATAAGGTCCAATTTGCCTACATCTCTTTCCATTTCAGGTTATTCATTGCATTCAATAAAAAAATAAATATTAGCAGTCCATATTGACTGAACTGTCGGACTTCAATCATCAGCTATACCAATTGTGTCAACTCAACACACTTTACCAAGGCTATGCCTCTTAATTGTAAAGTTGGTTTCACTGAAGATTGAGTGTTGTTCCTCCCTTCCAGAAAGGACGACAGTTTATAAAAACTTGTACTATACTTAATTATGCAATCATAACATCTGAAATGAATTGATGCTATTTAATGCCTACTCTAGACGTTTGAGACTCGAAGCCGTATGGAATGCCCATCATGCATCTCCGGTCGCATCCGACAGCGTTTACACAGGTACATGAAAAATAAACGTTATGTTTTAATATTTACACTTTAAGTATCCAAACTAAAATAATGTATCTATATGATATAATTATTTCTACAAATCGGATATATATATATATATGTGTATCTGTACATCAATAAAGAAATAAATAAATGTCTAATGAATGAATAATCAAGTAAATAAAATTAACAATAAAAAATGTAAACAATGCAATGACAAGATCAAAAAAATGACAATGACATTTATAAAATTTTCAGACGAAAATATTTCCAAAGACTTTTTTTGGAAATGCAAAAATGATATGAAACCTCCTTGAAACTTTTCCAATTGGTCAAAAAAATCTTCTTAGAAAAATAATGAATTTTTTTATTAAAAGTTATTTGAATTAATCTCAAAGGGATATGAGAAATGTTAGTATAGCATCTCGGTTTAGTTTGTTTAATTGGCGTCTTTATAAAATTGAGTGTAGGACGCTTGTTTCTTGGAATATGATGAAACTTATGATATTTTCTTTTCCTAAGCCTAGTTGTAATGAAAATTTCATCTTTTATGTTTGTGGTTGTTGTTGTAGTCTTTAAAAATGTGTTTTGTTCAGCCATTATATTTATTTTATTGTTTATATCCTCGCCTAAAAGACACGAAGAACGTAAGTCTAGAACAAGATCTTTGTCATCGTCCCCCGACTTTGAAATGATAATATCGTCTGGTACCGAGAATACATTCTTATTTTCCTTTACTTTGGTCGACAATGAAAATTTTTCATTCTCCTCTTTTTTGGAAAATTTAATGTCAATAATATGATCATCAACGATGTTATTTTTATTGTTCAAACCTTCGTCTTGATCAATCTTTGGCATAAACACAATATCGCACCGTTCTGGTATTAAATTAGAAGTAATAACAGGATTGATCTGACCCGATTTATGATCTTCTGTATCATGTTCTTTCGCAAATACTTCCATCGGCTCCTCCTCATCCCCGTTGGCGTTGCTCTCTGGGCAGCTAGGCTCAACATCATCGTTGACGTCGACATCAATAGTGCTGCGGTCTAGGCAGCTGGGCTCATCAACTTCGATATTATAATGGAGGCAGCTTTCCTCATCAAAATTATGGTCATCTAGGCTTGAGCTAGAATTTATAAAAGTGTTATCTTCGGCAATAATGATCTTTTCTTGCTCACATTCCCTTTGTGGTTCATGTGAAACTTCTTGTATATTTACAAGACTTAAAATCTTTCTTTTAGGGTGGCATTTACACCCAAATTCTACTCTCAGCTCGTCGCAAATCGACATAAAAGTCATACCTTCGCGGTATGTGTAATTAAAAAAGTAACGGGCTGCACCCTGTAAAAAACCTCCTAATATGAGCGCATAATCGTGTAGAAGGTACGTGTTGAGTGTGGTTGAAATAAAGCGCAAATAATCGTTTAAGAATTATAATGTTTTTTCATATTAATTTTAAATGTTACACATCACAGAGAAAAACCTATTCTTCTTTTAAAAACGACATGAGTATTCGAACCTCTTACAGTACATAGCGGTAGGCAATATAACGGACGGGTGCAGTATGTTTTGACTACAGAGCGTTATCGCATTTATTATGTCTCCAAGTTGAAATGTTAAGGTGACCGTGGAAGTTTTCAAGGTGTTACGGACAAAATCTAGTTCTAAAATATGCGTTGTTTTTTTAAATATTTTGAATACTGTTCGAGAGCTTGCTGATAGCGTCATTTAACTTTACTTCGTTTTCTTGAATCTTGTTAAGCGTGTTATTATAATAATATGTTGATATGACAGATTTAGTTATTTAACCCTTAATCAAACAATTTTTTTTTTTTAAGGAAATTTAAAATTGGTCACAGTTTATAGGTAAGTGGGTTATGGAGATTCCGAAAAATAGACTCCTTTTTCTATAAAGAGAGGGGAAATGGAGGTTTTGCGGTGGGAAACTATTTCCCATTATCCGGTATGACAAAGCAAAATATAATTAAACGGGAAATTATTTCCCATTATCCGGGAGAGCTTTCAACTTTTAATACATTTTGATTACAAATTCTATACATGTTAGTTGCTCCTACTTTGCTTGTTTTTTTTTAAATCTATTATAATAAAATATAAAAACAAGCTAAGTAACACGAGTGAATAAAGTTATTTAATGAAACATCAACGTTAAGAATAATGTTTTAATTTATTATATTTTTTTTAATATACCTATTTAGCTACTTATATAGTGCAACAGACAAATTATTTTTTGTATATATAGAAACTGGTATTTTTTCAATGAAGAAACAAATAATGGGAAATCATTTCCCACTTTATTAAACCTAAGAAAATCCAACAAATATTAATGCTACGAAGCCAAAAACCGAAAAAGGCATTCAGAAAACATGTCTAGTTTACAAGAATGTCGTGTATAAGCACTTACCAGATTTTTTTTCTTGAAAAACTTTCAAAACTGGCATCCGACCCGGTTTTTTTTGCTAAATATTTCAGACTGTGTTTTTGACATTGCCATACGATGACAGTTCGCGGCTTCGTTCAAAATGTTGCCATTATAATATTAGATTTAAAAAATCTGAAGGAATATTTTGTTCCTACGTTGGTACTGATTAGAGTTACCAATAAAAAAATATAACAGAAATTTTAGGGTAGCGTCAAGTGGGAAATAATTTCCCAATATTTGATTCAGGGTTAAATATTATTTTTAATCAAAGATATAAGTTTATCTTGATTGTTTTGCATTGATTCAATAGCTCGACCATATTGAACAGCGTCGTCTTCGTCTAAAGTACCAAAAACTTGTTTTAGAATCGTCCCGATCCCTCCAATCCATGCTCGTTTGTTTTTGTGATCACCATTATGAGTAAGGTAAGATATGGAACTAAATAATTTTATTAAATTTTGTTGTTGGACTACTAATGGTTCCACCGTATTGTGGCATTCTGAGTATTTTATATAGCCGGTTTGTTTGCATGTATTAATTACTGTTTCTAATGCTGAATTTATATTTTCTATATGCGGTCTAATATGTAAAATATCTAACGGCATAATGACATTTAGGATGCCATTATTGATTTTTAATCTCCCTATGTAATCGAAGTATATTCCACGACTGGCAGTTATTGCGTGGACATACTCGTTAGATGGTTGGAGCTCCGCTGAGGCACTGTAAGTACATAGGTATGCATGTATTATGAATACTAACTAAATGTTTATTGTAATAACCAATTACCTACTACTATCCTAACTAATCTATAAGCATTACATAAAGGTATATAGTCTAACTATACTTAAAATATCGATTCGATGAGAATCTAATTTAAAGTTTTCTTTTACAGGTTGCTGGTGACTTCTGCAAGTTTCACTTGGTCGAAATGGTGACGGACGTGTCGTCTGTTTATCAATAGTGATAAAGTGTTATTGCCGTGAACTTTTATGACTTTATACGGACCTTTCCATATGGGTGATAAGGTCTTTCGCATTCTAAGGTGGTTCTTTAAGTACACATAATCGCCAATTTTATATTGTACTGACCGACTATGGGAGTCATAATACGTTTTAGACGTTATCTTAGATATGTGGACATATTCAAGAGCTTTATCGCGAGAATACTTTAAACGGTTTTGTAGCATACGAATGTATTTAGGGTATGTGGCGCCAAGGTTTTCGTCACATATAGAGTTTGGGACGGTTTATTAAATTAATAATTAATTAATATAGCCTTTTATTCAGATCACTTAACTTAGTACAATGGTTTTTTTAAACTTACATGAATAACTAACTTTGAAACTTAACTTAATAAACAATTTAATTTTAAACTAATATTTGTTGCTTAGTTATCTTTCCAAGATCTGTTTGCCAGTCGGCAAAGGCCTCCTCCATCCTTTTCCATTCTTTCCTTACTTGAGCCACTCTGTTCCACGTGACTCCTGCCACTTGTCTGATGTCGTCATCCCACCTTTTCCGTGGTCGGCCTCTCTTCCTTTTGCCTTCCCTTGGGTACCACCATGTCACCCTTTTGCACCATTTGTCATGTCCTCTTACCAAGTGTCCAGTCCATCGCCATTTAAGTCTTCTGATTTTGTTTATTATATCGGTAGTTTTTGTTTTATTTCTAATGACGATGTTTTTTTTAATCTGTCGGACTTTTTAACATTTAGCATGCTCGTCTCCATTGCATACTGGCAACTTGCTAGTTTGTTCGAGGTCTCTTGGTTTAAGGACCATGATTGACAACCGTACGTAAGGACAGGTAGTAAGCAGGTGTTAAACAGTTTGCTTTTTAGGTTTATATGGAGCACTTTATCTTTCATAGCCTCTCTTAGACTCCAGTATGTCTTTTCAAGCCGTTTGTTATTCTTCTCTCCTATAAGGTGCTTACATTGAGGGATGCTATGTATATTACTGGTTTTCGGTAATTGTTGTCTTTTGATGATGGAGGGTTGTGGTCTCTTTCCCCCTCGAGGACCAGTCGGCTTGGGGGAGTTCGCTGTTTTTTGTTTCTTTATTGGTGGTTTCTTTCGTTGTTTTTGGTTTCCGTTTGCCGTTCTTCAGTTGCTATTGGTTTTTATTAGTATTAGGCATATTGGAAAAGGAGTTAGATTTATACCGCATTAAATCAAAAGCATTTGTTCTGTTTGTCTTCATTGTGTTTGCGATTTGTTGCTTCTTTGGTTGATTATTATCTGGAGAGAGTGAAGTGGATGTTTCTCTTTTCCTTTTCTCTTGGCTGTAGTTATTCTCTTTAACAATTAATTTATCATATTTCAGATGGGACGGTTTATTGCCGAACATTAATTCATACGGAGTATAGTGTGTTACGGTATGAACAGTAGTATTATAAGTAAGCATGGCTATATATACATAACGGGGCCTATTTGTTTGTTCTTCAATTTTAGATATTCTTTCAAAGTTGAGTGGCTCCGTTCAAGGGCGTCTTGTGTTTGAGGGTTGTATGGTGTTGACATTTATTTTACCTTTTTGATACTGGATATCATATTCAAATTCTTCGAGTTTCAATCTCCATCGAATAAGTCTAGATCCGGGATCTTTGCAATTAAATAACCATTGAAGCGGCTTGTGGTCTGCTACAATGGTAAAACGGCGACCATATAAATATTTTCGGAAGGTTTTAGTTCCAAATACTATCGCTAATCATTCTTTTTCCGTAACACTGTAATTACATTTCGGCCTTATTTAAGGTGCGGGACGCATAAGCAATTGGAAGATCACGCCCGATGGAACATTGAGACAGGATAGCTGATATAGCATAGTTAGATGCGTCGCATGTTAACAAAAAGGTTTGATTTAAGTCAGGATAAGCTAATATAGGTGTTTCAACTAATTTATTTTTAGTGTTTCAAAACTATGTTTCGAAAAAATTGGGATAAAACGCTTGTAGTATGATACGAGGCCTAAGAAAGATTTAATGTCTTTAGCAGGTTTTTGGAACGGGGTACTGTGTTTTTTGCTTTCACTTTATCTGGATTTGATTTTACACCGTTTTGGGTGATAATAATTATGACCTATGTAAGTAACATCTTTCCGGAGAAATTTGCATTTTACTGGTTGAAGTTTTAAATTAAATTCTCGAAGTCTGTCGAAAATGGCCTTGTGGTTTAGGATTGCTGAATTTAAATCAAACGCATACTGGACTATGTCATCTAGATAAACAAAACAACGAGAGCCTTGTAGCCCAGCAAGGCAAGTATTCATAAGTCTCTGAAACGTACTCGGGGCATTTTTTAAGCCAAACGTTATTCTATTGAATTTGAAGTGACTCTGGGGTACAGGAAAGGCTGTTTTAGGTGCGTCTTCCGGTGATATCAATATTGATGAAATCCTGATGAAAGGTCGAGAGTGCTGAAACATTACGATGCGCCATTTCTTTTGGCCAGAAGCGTCTGCTTTTTTAGGAACAATCCATATAGAAGAAGACCATGGAAAATTTGAGGATTTGATGATATCCTGTTCCAACATTTTATTAATGTGGGTGTCCACTTCCTCTTTATGGCACTCAAGGATACGGTAGGATTTTGTATGGATTGGAGTGTTACTGGTAATTTTGATTTCATGTTGAATGGCTGCACAATGCGAATGCGGCGTAAAAAATAGCACTTCTTCTGGCAAGTGGAATATATCAGAATAGTCTGAACATAAATTAAAAAGTGCTTGAGCCTCTTCGTCGTTCAGGTGGGAGGTTCGTAGGCAATTCAAAACTTTCCTAGTACTTTCAACTACCTTTTCTCTAAGTGGTTTTGATTGAATAGGATAAGCGACAATTGGGTCTAGTATAAGGTTAAGGTTACGTTTAATCTTAACGGGTTTGTTAGAGGTATTAACAACGGATATATTGACTCTATTATTATCTTTAACTTTTACTATACAATTAGCAACTAGAAGAGTACTAGAAAGATGTTGATGTAAAATCGCGCCTTCTTTTAATTCTGGATTTGTGACGGTACATTCTATTACAGTCTCTGTGCGTGGTGGTATGATATAACAAGAGTAAAAAAAGTGAATTTTAATTTCATTGCGAGAAATTTTAAGAATAACACGACTAGAGTCCATGTTGCATCTGCTAGCCGCCGAGAAATCATTATGTATAATGCCATCGTAAGGTAGGTTAATTTTCTTGATCATGTGAAATTTATGGCTGATTGACTTAGAATCAGAAACTTTTAATTTTAAATTAAAATAACCCACAGTTTGAGTGGTTTCAACGTTAGGATCGATGCCCTTAATGCTTATAGGCTTGTGTATTTTTGGCTTGTTTAGGACACTTGATTCTTTTATCAAGCAGATTGCAGACCCTGAGTATACAAGGAGTGTTAGTGGGATATCAGAGACTTGTGACTCTACCAACACATGAGGTAGTAGCTTTTTAGAGGTATCGATACAAACGCGTCCACCCTTTATAGCTTTTTATGATATAATTTTATTTTGCACTAGCTGTTCCTCGCGGTTTTACCCACGCTGCTCAGCACCTGTTGGTCGTAGCGTGATGTTATAATAATATAGTCTATAGCCTTCCTCAAAAAATCGACTATCCAACACTAAAAGAATTTTCCAAATCCAACCAGTAATCCCTGAGATTAGCGCGTTCAAACAAACAAACAAACAAACTCTTCAGCTTTATAATATTAATAATATATATATACTTATTACTATTACTTATATATATTATATACATATATATAATATATATAAGTAAAAGTAATAAGTAGATAAGTATAGAAAACAACGGATGGTATAAACTTCACTTCGCAGAAAATTGTTTAGCAGACACTCATTTATCATACACTAGCTTCTGCCCGCGACTTCGTTCGCGTGGCATAGTTACTTTGGGTTCCTCTTCTATTATACCGATCCACATTTATATTTGAAACTCTCTCCTCATGATATTTTTTTAATTCTTCCGCATCACATGCCCGTTAGTGATCAAAAATAAAATAGGTAACTGCACTATTACGTTAGTCAAAGTAATGGTGTTCTGTTCCCAGATTTCTTGGTTATGCCGGATAATCAACCAACAGGACAATGTGGTTACAGAACAGAAAATGCACCTGTGTTGCACAATCTTTGCGCTATTACATATTCTAAACTTAGCTTATTCTTCATTGAGATTCCACATTGTTGTGTTATTATTGTTTGACAGTACGAGTTTATTTAAATGTTTGTCAACGAAATGATTCAGGAGAAATTCAAAAAGTGACGAAATTAAACCAAAATACGATACAAGAATATTTTTAGATAACTGAAGAAAACTCTTCAAAACAGAGAGAAGAGAGAATTTGGTTCAATATTGTTGGTTGCCCTTGAGTGTAAACATATACGGAGGATCTCCAAGATTTCGTGACTGAGCATTTCTGTATTGTGAAGAAAATTAATGATCCATCCGATATGTAGAGCAGCTGTGATACGAATGGCCTTGTGCATCTCCCATAAGACATAATATCTCAAATATCCCGGAAGAAATTACTTTATCCACCCTGGAAGCCATCAATCATAAGGCAATTGTGTTGTGATCGACGGATTGTAACATTTACCAAACCTACGCTTGTAATCTTGAGGAAATAGAATTACGTTCGTTTTAACAACCTGTGAAGCAGAATACCGATAAATTCCTGTGGTTTTACTATCGGTTCATGAAAGAAGATAATTTTCTAAAATTTATTTAGAACTGCTAAAGACTATTGCTTTGGTCAAGTTTACATAAGGAGTCGGTTTCGAGTTACTACTAAATGTGCATAACTCACAAATTAAGCATGGACCTAAAACGCCCCCTTTTTTTTCGGGTGGGAAATCATCCAATGACTTCCCCCGCTCTGGGCAGAGCGGGGGGTATGTCAGACTTGTACTGACTAAAGCCCACCCATGTTTCCTCTTTTGCCCTTTACGTTCCGAGGATGCGGTATCTCTTTCGAACAACCCGCAACCCCGGCAGGCGGAGGCTCTGGCAAGCCCCTCTGCTTTGCTGACTAAAACGCCCCCTTGAGGCGCAAATCAAGGTCATCAAAATAAAGGGAGAAACTCCTGAATGGCGAAGTTTAAAAATACTTTACAACTGTGCAAGTAAAGTATTTGAGTGCAGACTTATAAGAAAAATGTAAGAAAATTTAATTAAATTTAATTTTTACAGAAAAGTAGAGGCAACTTCACTGTAGAAAAGCGAAGTAAAATTTGGTTTTATGAATTGACAACAATGTTTTTATTTGTTAGTAGGTTAGGTTTGAAGCAACTATATTTGACTGAAATTGACTTCCATTAATCTCTATAGATTATGGAAAGTTTAGTAAAATTGAAATGTAATGTTCCCGTGATTTGTCTCTGTATCACTCTAAGGTAGACTGGTAGTAAATGCCTAAGGCATTAAGTCCGCCTTATACAATTTTAACTCGATCATAAAGTTTTAATAAACAAATTAATCGATTATATATTTAAAAAAAAGGCTCGAGCAATGCTGTCAAAAACGCTTGACGTCAATGCGGACATAACGTCTGACAAAAAGTTGAGTCCAGTAAAATTTTTGACAGTTGGTTGGTTTTAGTCAGTACAAGTCGGATATTCTGACCCACTCCACCCGGAGCGGGGGAAGTTATTTAATGGTTACCCCAACATCCATCCGCAAAAAAAAGTCACTACTATCATATAACATAAAATCACGCCTGTAATCCCCGAAGGGGTAGGTAGAGGTACACCTTTAAAACATAAATTTGTTTTACTAGCTGGCGCCCGCGGCTTCGCCCGCGTGATATCAAAAATAAAGGTGAATGAAATGATGGTTCACATAAGATAGGTTTATGTGAACCATCATCTACCTCTGTGCTAAATTTCAACAAGATCCGTTCAGCCGTTTTGACGTGAAAAAGTAACATAATATTAGTAAGACAGCTGGCGCCCGCAGATAACCCGCGTGATTATCGAAAAAAAATATTTCCTGTGTTAATTCAGACATCTACCTCTGTGTCAAATTACATTAAGATCCGTGTAGCCGTTTTGACGTGAAAAAGTAGCAAACATCCATAAATGCTCACAAACATTCGCAAAATTTATAATTTTAAGTAGAATTATTTTAATTAACTATGTTTCGACTGGAAACCGACCTATATAAAAACCCAGACCAAACTATGTATATACTCAAATCTGAGGTCCCTTACAGCTGTAAAAAAAATAACACTCAAAGGATCAGGGCGAGATTGAACCCTCACTATTTATAAATTAACGAAGTATCATTCACTTTCGAGTTAATGTTTATTATAACTAAAAGTTTATAAGAAGATTATCTAAAAAATATTGAATGACTAGATTATGGGAATTAAAAGTTAGAATTTTCTTTTTATAAAAATAAGTCATCATGCAGTTATTGAACGCACCGTATTCCGAATTACATTCCAACCTACTATTTATATTATTTACGTTCTCACACTATTAGATATTTACGGTTGTTATTTCTTTTTTAAATAAATATAACTTGTAAAATATAAAAAAATATATACAAACGTTAATACTAAACATGCATTAACATTTTTTATTGCAAAAATGCACAATGTTGAAATAATTACGATTATTTATGATAAACGTTATGCTGTCAAAATGAGCTGACTGTTAGTGTCAAAACTACTTCGTATTATTTTTTGTTTTCAACGGCTAACGTGGAATGTCTAATATTTTCTGTGTGATTTTATGAATTATTGACGACTTGGCTTTGCGTTTGAATAAGAATAAGAGACATACTATTACTATGCTCAAAATGTTATCTACACACTCAAATAGAATTCCCTGAATTGACAACGAATAATAATAAATAATAATAATAATAATAATAAGCCCCCTGAACAACCACACGTCCTGATTGACCATCTAATCACGTGGGGGGCGGACACACGAATGAGAAATTACTGGCGTGGCTAACGTGGCTCTGGAAACCCATAAAAAAAATGGAGACACGTTCTAAAAATAAACGTATAGGGCCGCTGCCCGGGGGTGATCGCCGGGGCGCACCTGGAGCTGACGCTGGGTGTCACAGCATGCGAACCGTCAGCGGTGAGGAGTTGAACAGGCGGGCTCCCACCGACAAAGATACTACAGCCGAAATCATTGACGATGGTGACAGACTGACGGACAGGACAGACACCCCTGTAGAACCGTATAGTCCAAGCACAGTGTCATACACGCCTTCGAGGCCATCATCACCATCAATATCATCGTCGCCAACACTTTCAACACACCCCATTATTACTTTAAATACAGTTTCACCCACTCCGACCTTGAATGCTGCGCGGGGGGTATCCACCTTCTTACCCGCGTCCACCAAGGCTGGAAAAGCAAGAGTTCGCATGAGATGGAGCAAAGAAGTCAATCTATTTATCATGCGAACCTACTTTTATATCACGAAATTAGAAACCGACATGACCACCTACAGAAAACAATTGCATGAACTTTTTACGCAACAGTACCCTGAGATAACCGTATCAGAACAAAGAATTTCAGATCAGAGAAGAGCTATTGTTAGAAATAAACTGTTATCTCAAACAATAATAGACCAACTAAAAGAGGATATACGAGTACAACTACAAGCAAATGATAATACTACTCCACTATTAGAAAACCTAACTGATATTGCCCAACAACCACAAACACAAACACAACTAAATACCCAATCACAACCTAGTATGCAATCTCAACTATGCAATCAATCGCAAGCCAACACGCAAACATCACACACATCTACACAAACTGAATACATAACCTTTACGCTAGAAAATGATATTGAGACCTTAGTCGTCGAAAATCATAATCCAACTACAGATACATACATACAAGAAATACATGACAAATTCAGAACAACCCTATCACAATACTCTGGTATGGATCCAGCAATTCGACCAAAGCTACCTAAACTTCGATATAGCCCTAATCTTTTTCGTTTGGTTAACTTATTTAATGAAAACATACTAAACCAATATATTTCCGATGAAACACAACTTATTGATATACACACACTTATATATTGCACAGCAGTAGTCATAGCTGAAGAACTTAACTTCAAAATCACACAAAACACGGGAAACCCAAGACCAAAACAAAATATCAAACCAGCATGGCAACAGAGGCTAGAGAAAGACATAGAACAATTAAGAGCAGACATCGGTAGACTTACACAATACATTAACAACAATAGATCAAGTAAAGTAGTTAGGAGAGTCGAGGCTATATTTAAAACCCATTTGGTTCACACAAGGCACGAGAATAACAATAGAAAACCAGAGGAGTTCTTAGACACCATAAAACAAAAGTTAGCGCTTAAAGTTCATAGGCTCAGAAGATACAAAAAAGCTCAACAGCGCAAAAATGATAACGCTATATTTGCCACCAATGAAAAAATATTTTACAGAAACTTAAACAAACCAAACACTGACACACGTTACGACACTAACACAGACACACCTACCCAACCTACCAAAGAACAATTAGAAACATATTGGGCTAGTATTTGGGAACAACAAGCACGACACAATGACGAAGCAGCATGGATAACAGAAGAAGAAACAAAATGGAAAGCAATAGATGAAATGGAGTTCGTAGAGGTTACAGAGGCTGATATCACACATATAACAGGCAGATTGCATAATTGGAAATCTCCTGGTATAGACAAAGTACACAATTTCTGGTTCAAAAAATTAACGTCATTATACAAATCGATTGCAAGAAACCTAACACAGATCATATTAGGACAACAAAATGCACCAGAATTCATTGCGACAGGCATAACATACATGCTGCCTAAAACTAAAAACTCACCACAACCTTCCCAATACAGACCAATCACATGCTTACCTACAATTTATAAAATATTAACATCAGCAATATCTACAAAAATCAACAAACACATTGAACAACACAACATAATGGCAGAGGAGCAGAAGGGATGCAGACGGGGCCACATGGGATGCAAAGAACAGTTAATAATAGACTCCACTATACATAAACATGCCACCACAAAGAACAGAAATCTTCATTGCACGTATATCGACTATAAAAAAGCCTTTGACAGTGTCCCTCATTCTTGGTTGATACAGATACTAAAAATTTATAGAGTCAATTCAAAAATAATAGATTTCCTAAGCAACATAATGTCACAGTGGAAAACCACACTTCAAATAAATTTTAATCAGAACAGTATTACCACACGACAAATATTAATCAAAAATGGTATTTATCAAGGTGATTCTCTGAGTCCCCTGTGGTTCTGTCTCGCGCTAAACCCTCTGTCCCATCTGCTGCAGCGCTGCCAGGCCGGATATCGTTTAAAACACACTACAGAACAGACAACAATTTCACATCTCATTTACATGGACGATATTAAACTATATGCACAAACTGAAAAAGATATGAAGAAACTAGTAGAAGTTACAGCAGATTTTAGCCAAGATATAAATATGCAATTTGGTCTGGATAAATGTAAAACACTTCACATCATACGAGGCAAGATACGGCCTGGCAACTATGTAGTTAATAACACAGACACCATAACAGCGATGGAACCGTCCGACTTATACACATATTTAGGGTACACACAATTAAAGGGACTAGATCACGTTAGAATTAAAGAAACACTTACTGCAGAGTACAAGAGAAGACTTAACGTTGTATGTAAAACTCAACTGTCTGGTAAAAATCTCATCAAGGCCTTAAATACATTTGCCATCCCCATTTTAACATACTCGTTCGGAGTTATTAAATGGACAAAAACAGACACTGAACAGTTAGAAAGAACTACACGCACCACTCTCACAAAACACAATAACTTACATCCTAAATCTGCCATAGAGAGACTTACAATAAAAAGACAAAACGGAGGGAGAGGCCTAATAGACATCCAGCACCTATGGCGGAAACAAGTCTGTAGATTAAAAACTTTCTTCCACACGAAATCGCACACTAGTAACATACACAAAGCCATAGTCCAAAATGATCACAATTACACCCCACTTAACTTAAATGAACAATTAGATACCTCACACAATACTAACGAAGATTCGCAGACACAAAAAATTGATGACTGGAAGAAAAAAGTTCTTCATGGCCGACATCCTTATGACCTAGAACAAACTCACGTCAACAAAGATGCCTCAAATAAATGGCTCAAAATAGGTAATCTGTTCCCAGAAACTGAAGGATTTATCATTGCTATACAAGACCAGATTATTAACACTAAAAACTACAGAAAATTTATTATCAAAGATCCTTCAGTAACAAATGATAAATGTCGCAAATGCCACACACAACCAGAAACCATCCAACACATAACAGGAGCATGCACAACTCTCACACAGACCGACTACACACACAGGCACAATCAGGTGGCAAATGTTATTCATCAAAGACTGGCAGTCCAATACACACTCATACAAGATACAAACACTCCATACTACAACTACACACCACAAGCTACCCTCGAAAATGATACTCATAAACTTTACTACGATCGCGCCATTCTCACAGACAGGACAATTCATTATAATAGACCGGATATAATACTACAGGATAAAATAAACAAAATTACGTACTTAATAGATATTGCTGTTCCCAACACACACAATATACAAAAAACCATCACCGAAAAAATTAGCAAATACGCAGAACTCAAAGAGGAAGTAACAAGAATATGGCGCCAAGAAAAAGTTTATGTGGTTCCCATAGTCCTCTCAACTACAGGTGTTATCCCAAATCACCTACTTCATAGTCTCAAATTACTAAGCCTAAAAGAAACACTTTACATCACCCTACAAAAAGCTGCAATTTTGAATACATGTCGCATTGTTAGAAAGTTCATGCAAATAGAAGAAAACGAAATAGGTCCTCATCACAACACACCTCACACATCAACATAACACACCACACGCTGCATTTACTTTGGTTTCGACCCGTAAATGTAGTTAAAATACCAGTACGCTGAGAAGCAAAAGCACATCCCAATAATAATAATAAAGGAGTTACATACCTAAGCTAAAGTCATCAAAAAAGTTAGCGAATATAGTTAGCTACATTAACAAAGTAATTTTGCCAGAACAAGTAACCAGTGAAACAGATTTCAATTATCTCCAGACAGTAATATACTGCGCCGCGTGGACTGCTGCAAAAGCCAACGGGAGTAAAATTTATCTCTCCTCCCCTGTAGAAAGTAGCAGTTTCCAACAAGTCCACAAACCTAAATGGCAAAAAAGGTTAGAAAAGAAAAAAGAAGCTCTAAGGGCCAAAATTGGAAGATTAACTCAGTATATTCAAGGCCATAGAAGCAGAAAACTAATAAAAGCAGTTGAGACGATATTGAAAGACTACAGAACACATACATTACACGAACAACCTAACACACAACTTGAGCACTTTCTAGATACTCTCAAACAGAAACTAACAGTAGTTAAAAGTAGACTAAATCGATATACTAAATGTACACTCCGTAAAACCCAAAATAACCAGTTTAGGAACAACGAAAAACAATTTTACCGATCCCTTAAGCAGTCAACTACTAATGAAACAACACCTAATAGCAATACACATACAGCATTTCCAACTACAGAAGAGTTACAGCAATTTTGGGCTGGGATTTGGGAAAATGCTGTCTGCCATAACACTGAGGCAGAATGGATTAAAGCAGAGCAGGAAATTCACATTAACACAGAAACAATGATCACAGATCATATTGAAATAGCAACTTTTCACGACGTCCTTACAAAAATACATAATTGGAAAGCACCTGGTTCAGATTACATACACAACTATTGGTACAAAAAATTTACACACATACACCCACACATATTTAATCATATTAACAATTTCATAAAAGACCCTGCTACGATCCCTAATTATATCATGGAAGGTAAAACCTTTATGCTTCCAAAAGACCCTAACGACCCCGCAAATCCAGCTAAATATAGGCCAATCACTTGTCTGCAAACCATATATAAAATAATGACATCATGCATTAGTCACATCATTTATAATCATCTTGAAACACACAAAATATTATCAGAAGAGCAGAAGGGATGTAAGAAACTAAGCCAAGGATGCAAAGAACAGTTAACAATAGATGCAGTAATACATAAACATGTCCAACGTAACAATAATGATTTACACACTATGTATATAGATTACAAGAAAGCATATGATTCAGTACCACACTCGTGGTTACTAGAAGTTTTAAAAATATATAAAATACACCCTCAACTCATCAACTGTCTAGGTAATATTATAGAAAAATGGAAGACGCGATTACAACTCAACACATCAACAGGAATAGTCCAAACAGAATTAATTAAGATCCAACGAGGAATTTTTCAGGGCGACTCTCTCAGCCCACTATGGTTCTGTCTTGCGTTAAACCCTCTTTCAAACAAACTTAATTCATTATTACCCGGGTACCAACTCCAATATAATGATACTATGACTGACATACTGACTGACCAACAATATTGTAAAGTAAACCATCTCCTTTATATGGATGACATCAAGTTGTATGCATCGTCTCCTGATGACTTATATGAACTAGCTGATGTAACAGAACAATTTTCAAATGATATAGCTATGGAATTTGGTATTGATAAATGTAAAATCAACTCAATAAGAGCAGGAAAAACATATACACATTCATACCAAATGCAGACAGGTGCGACAATAGATTCATTAAACGAAACCGGGGCGTATAAATATCTGGGGTATATACAGGCTAAACAGATCATGCATAAGGAAATAAAGACAAAACTTACTAAGCAATTTAAGCATAGATTAAAAACAATATTTAACACTCAAATAAACGCTAAAAACACTATTAAAGCCATTAACACCTATGCTATCCCTATTCTCACCTACTCCTTCGGCATCATAAAATGGAACAAGACCGATCTCCAAAATTTACAAAGGATTATAAACACTACTCTCACTAAACACAGGAGACACCATCCCAGGTCATGTGTACAAAGACTCACACTGCCAAGAAATGACGGCGGAAGGGGAATAATAGATATCACTAACCTACATAACAAGCAAATAACCACTTTAAGAACATACTTTAAAAATAAAAGCTCCATTTCAACCCTACACAAAGCAATAGCATTTAATGACAAAAAACTTACCCCTTTGAATATGTATGACAACACAACACAGAGTAATGAACAACAGACAGACCGGCAGACAAAAATCGCAGAATGGACCCAAAAGTCACTGCATGGGAGACACCGACACGACCTTAACCTACCTAACGTCGACAAGTTAGCGTCGAACGAATGGTTGAGGCGTGGAGAACTGTTCCCTGAGACGGAAGGGTTTATGATAGCTATCCAGGACCAGGTAATAGAAACCCGCAATTACCAGAAACACATAATGAAAGTTCATCAAACAGTTGACATATGTAGGCGATGCAATAGTTCTTCGGAAACCATTCAGCACATCACAGGTGCATGCAAAGCAATTGTCCAGACTGATTATAAGCACAGGCATGATCAAATAGCAAACATAATCCATCAAAAATTAGCAATCAAATACAACTTAATCTCCACACCTCCCGTACCTTATTACAAATACCAGCCCGAAACTGTGCTTGAGAACGCCACTCACAAATTGTACTTCGATCGAGGTATCTTCACTGATAAAACAATACACTACAATAGACCAGACATCACTTTATTAGATAAATCTAAAAAAACCGCGCAAATCATAGACATAGCCGTACCTAACACACACAACCTACAAACCACAATAGCGGAAAAACTCGCAAAATATACTGACCTTAAAATGGAAATCAGCCGAATGTGGCATCTTAATAATGTCTCCATAATCCCTATTGTCCTATCAACAACAGGTATTATACCTAAACAGCTTCACCAGTCTTTAAAAACCCTAGATTTACCACCGTACACGTATCAAAGCCTTCAGAAAGCCGCAATCCTTAATACTTGTAGGATTGTGAGAAAATTTTTACAAATTCAAAATGAGACAGTCATCTCAACCTCACGCACTCGACGCCCTATCACCGCACAGTCACAGCATAATGGACAGTCATCATCACACAACCCAATCATATCATCATCTCATCGTATCACCACTCTCTCGGGTTAGTACTTGGCTTTGGCCCGTACTTTCCTATAAATCCGGTAATAACGCCGAGGAACGTAAAAGTTTAAAAAGAAATAATAATAATAATAGTCCACTTTGGTTCTGTCTGGCCCTGAATCCTCTTAGCACATTGCTGGAGGATTCAGGTCTAGGTTATCGGTTGAGAAGAGGTGGTCAGGTCATATCTCACCTCCTTTACATGGATGATCTGAAACTCTTTGCCCCCAACAAATTGCGACTGATGGAGCTACTGAAAGTAACTGAAACTTTTAGTAACGCCATCAGGATGGAATTTGGTGTGGACAAATGTGCAGTCATGTATGTTAAACGAGGAGAGATTATGGAATCCGAGGGAATTCAACTCTCGGATTCCATACACCTCAGATCCCTTTCCTCATCCGAAAGCTATAAGTATTTGGGTATGTCGGAAGCGTTAGGCATTAACGTGACTGACATGAAGCAACTGTTGAGGGAGCGTTTCTTTGGTCGCCTGAAGAAGGTATTAAAAAGCCTTCTTTCCGGCGGGAACAAGGTGCGCGCCTTCAACAGTTGGGTCATGCCGGTTTTAATGTACTCTTTCGGCATACTCAAATGGACTCAGACTGAACTCGATGCCCTGGATAGGAGAGTCCGTACATTGCTGACTGCAAATCGGATGCATCACCCACGATCATCGGTGATGAGACTGTACATCCCACGGAAGTGTGGGGGTCGAGGCTTTTTAAACGCAAAGACCCTCCACAACCGAGAGGTGTGCAGTCTCAGGGAATATTTCTTAAAAGCCGACGTGGGTATGCACCGAGATGTAGTCGCAGTGGACAAGGGACTCACCCCGTTGTCCATGGCTAAAGAGAATTGGCGCAAACCTGTAGTACTTACTACCGATGACCGCAAGGAAGTATGGCAAGGTAAGGAGCTTCACGGGCGCTTCTACAAGGCTCTTCATGGGCCCGATGTAGATTTTCTGGCGTCCGTGTCCTGGCTACGATTCGGTGACTTATTTGGGGAAACTGAAGGTTTTGTCTGTGCGATTATGGACGAAGTTATGTTGACGAACAACTACCGGAAATATATTATGAGGGATGGGACGGTTGACGTGTGTCGGGCATGCCATCGTCCTGGTGAGTCCATCAGACATATTATTTCTGGTTGTTCTCGTCTAGCTAACAGCGAGTACTTGCATAGACACAACCAAGTAGCTAGGATTATTCATCAGCAACTTGCCTTGAAATATAATCTTGTTGAATCTGAGGTACCGTACTACAAGTATGTGCCCGACCCAGTTCTCGAGAAAGACCATGTCACGCTGTACTGGGATCGGTCTATCATTACTGACAGGACTATTGTCGCCAATAAGCCTGACATAGTGGTGATAGACCGATCAGCGCGCCGCGTAATGATAATCGATGTTACCATTCCACATGACGAAAACCTCGTGAAAGCTGAGAAAGAAAAACAACTAAAATATCTTGACTTGGCACACGAGGTTGTTGACATGTGGAATGTAAACTCGGCTATCATTGTGCCGATTGTCATAACGGCCAATGGCTTAATTGCCAAGAGCTTCGACGAACATCTGTCGAAGCTCTCCTTAGGTGGTTGGATCAAGGGCCTGATTCAGAAGGCAGTACTCCTCGATACGGCCCGTATTGTGAGGAGGTTCCTGTCTCTGGAGCCCTAACCACCGGTAGCTTGGACCCTGCTCCCGCTACCGGCGGAAACCTATTTTTATATTTTTAAATGTTTTTTTTTTTTTATTTGTTTACTAAGAAATATTTAAAAATGTAATCTTAAGAATGTAATGTTAATAAAGATAATAATAATAATATCTATTGAACACCTTTGTGAATCTACATATTACATAAAAAAGATAATATTGTATTGTTAAATAGGTACGCAATCTTGGATTGGTTTTAGGTTATAATCGTCTACCTTGAATTTATTTTTTCTCCCTTCCTCTACGACTTACTGCCCATTTGCTTTTTTTCTAGTTTTATATAGTGTGACAACTAGGTACAAGTTTCTATACAGTACGGTACTCCTGAGAGTGGGTCCCATTGTACAGACGCCTGCAGGTCAAGCTACCCGAAACTGTAAATTTTTTCCAATGAATCTTAAACCTAATACTTTAGAAATAAAGTCGAAAATCTATCAAAGAAATCTGACATATTGTAGTAGCTTGATGTGCAGGCGTCTGTACATGTGTACTATCCTCCTTTACGCAGTCAAAAATATGGCCGTTTATATTGCAAGTTTGTACAGAACCCTCGGTGCTCAGATCCGACTTGTAATTACCCGGCATTTTTATCGAGCTAACTTATTTATAATTATCATGTTTTGGTTTTAAAACAGCCTTTGGTCATATATGTTCAACATTAATGAAAGAATTTTTCATGGTGTTCTTTGTGTGGATTTCCGTAGGTAAAAAAAAGTTCGAAATTGTTAAAACATCGCCTTAAGTAGGACTATTATGGATACCTTTCACCCACATTATCTTGTCATCAGGAAAGTCTCCTAAGAAAAAATAGCTTAAAGGAATAATGTTTTATTTATCACAAACTTTTTTACACAGAAACTTTATACGGTATTTAGATCCAAGCCGAGACTTTCGTTTCACTTAAAGTCAAGTCACACATAAGTCTTTGTTATACTGACAATTTGAATCCTTAGGATGAATCAAAAGGATTTGGTTGAAACTAATAGTACTCTGAAGACACATACGGCGTCAGTGTCCGAAAATAAATTCAAGTGGAAAATAAACAGAGTTTTGTAAATACTGACTGTCGCTCGCTCGCAAAATAAATAAATAAATTTAACTTGACAGTCTCGTTTAAAAATAAAGGTTTATTTTTTATAATTTTCTTTATATTACTGTTATTGCTAGCCAGCTGGACAAAGGCCTTTTCCATGACTACCAGTTGGTATCGATCCAAGGTCAAGATTCATGCTTTTTCAATGTTGTTTTTTCTGCAGTATTTGGGTCTTCGTTCTTTAATCAAGATTGAGAGGGGCAGTGCACGAGTACAACAGAACAACAGGCTATATTATACAAATACTATTGACTAGACCCGGATCACTTCATAAAATTGAACATGCTATAAAACAGTGGGGCTGTACTTGGAGCATCTGAGCAGGAGCTGTAAACGGTCCAGATAGCAGAAAAACTGATAACAGTGTGACTTATCAGTTTGATTGGCTATGGAATAACGACTGCATCAGCATTATTTTGTCAACAGCGCGCTCTGTCAGCGGTCGAGCTAGAAGGCTTACTGCGGAACAAGCGCGATGGGTTTATTGTGCTATTTATGTCCTCATGACATTTTTTTATATCATTAATAACTTCATAAAAGTTATACTTTTCACGTTCTGGAATGACTAGTTACGCAACGAAACAATATCTTTTTTTTCGAAAAGTTAACCTTGAACAATTAATATTTGATAAATTTTAATTGATCAAAATTGGAACGTCACTACTATTCACATTTTGTCATTTCGAAAAGTTGTTTTAGTAGGTACATCATAATGTTTCAAAATTTTCTTCTTAATGCTTAATAAAACCCACCTCTATTCTGTTGAATCTGCTCCCTAAGTGTTAGGATATTAGATTAAAGTTTGTTTCAAGAAGAGTTAGGATCCTCACTATTGGCTTTTTTAAAAACGATAACTCAAACAAGCTATTTGCAGCCTTATTTTGTGTGAGTTACAGTGAATTGTATCTGCAACAATAAGTTTGCAGTCTTGATGTGGTAGCTTTAAAACCGGGTTTAAACGAAAGTGAGTAGCATTTTAAAGCAAAGAATCGATTACTGAGCTTTTGATATGGTTATCTGGAATTTTCCAAGAGAGCAATAAATAATTTATTGAAAGCCAACATCACTTCAAAGTTTAGCTGCTGATCGGGAGATTGTCGGTAATATTTCAACTACGAATTGAGGGGAGGAATGTTACTGATAAAAAGGGGTAGGTATGGTGTTAACTGGAATGGAGTTTCTTGCCGTTTCTGCGTTATAGAAAACCACCAACCCAAATCTTGCACCTTTTCTCGACTTGTCATAAGTGCCTATGTAAGCCTACCCGAAATGAAAATAATTTGATTTGACTAGACTAGTAGACTGTTGGGCATTTTTTTTTTGTAAGTGGCTCTATCTTACCTTAAACAATGAAGTTGCTTTAATTCACTAAATGGTTTAATAAACGTAAATATTGACTGTTCTAAATTAAAAAAAACACACTCACAGTTTTGGGTAACAACGAGGTTTTTCACACATATGATATTAGTATGCATGCGTAAGGATCGAGTTTCTTGCGTGTCTCGGAAAACACGTTAAAACGACGCTGTCTTTAGTAGCTGTCATTGTCTCAGCTGTCATTAGTAGATCATTCCTACCATTATGGTAGTCAGCGGCCCAAAAGTCTGATAATAAGGGGTAATGTATGAATCTAAACCAACCCAGTAGCCGTGGCATACAACTTCCGGCCACTGTTCAGCAATGGGTAGCTCACCGTCCGTCCATCTAGTTTGTGTTCTACACACGCCTCAAAGTCAGCAAAGCAGACGGGCCTACTAGAGTCACGCGTTGTTAGGAACATGGGTGGGTCTTGGTCTGTAAAAGTCTGACTCTCCCCCCCTACCCCACTATGCCCAGAGCAGGGAAGTTATTTGATGAAATCCATCCGTAAAAAAGGGGTGTTGTTGTACCATTAAAAAAAAATGATCCATTCACTTCACCTACTGAAAAAGTTACAAATCAAAATAACTTGACAAAATAATTTTACACCCAGCTGACATCATCAACGGCTCTTGTTTTGACAAACTAATGAAAGGTCACTGATAACGAATGGGCTTATCCCTAATCACACTCGACCCGTCCCATGGGAGGTGATTAAGAGATTATACCCTTATGAACCGGGTAGATAATACACCCAACTATAACACCAGGCAAAAATAAATATCAACACCTGTTAATGGACAGCCTTTATGAGAAACGAAGATGTTCTTACAGTCAATTTCACGGAAAATTCCAATAAAATAGTAAATTCATACGCTAGGCGTTCGGCATTTTTGTAGAAATATAATAAAGGTAGAAATTAAAAATAAAATCATTGATTTCTTTAGAAACAAGTGTAATTTGTAACCTAGATGTATCGTATAATAATATTGTCCTTCATATTCTACAAACACACAAAAAAATCAGGGAACTGATAAAATCTAAATATTTATTAGCTGTGCCTAGCGGTTTCACCGGCCGCACAGGTTTAATTCTGAAGACGACTACCCTTATTACTTAAGGATGTATGAAGAATATATTACAGAATATACATATAATACATTTCATAAAAAAAAAAACAGCCAAACCGGTTCGGAGGAGAGTGATTACTACAACTGTAACACGAGAATGATATATACCTACAACAAGAAAGGGAAAAAAAGAAAATCTCTGTCTCAATAGAAATCATCGTGAAACTAAGAAACTATCAGTGTTATACGGTAGTTTGTCAAATTCGATACCAGAGGAGGTGAAATAGGGTGGCAAAGTTTGTATGGGAGACCGCGATTCCATGGCCGGATTGACTTGAAATTTTGCTATTTTATTTGCTACTTGCTACAGAAATTCTTTTAGAAAAGTAATAGTTTATATGTAACATCACGCTTTGACATGAAGGAGCTGAGCAGCGGGTTAAATCGCTGGGCACAGCTTGTAAGCATAAATAATTGAGTAGAAAGTAATACTTCTGTACCAAAAATAATGTCATAGGAAAGAAAACAACACAGAATATTCGAATTGAATCAAATCCTGTTACGAAGAATGATTTTTGAACTGTGAGAAAAATGAAGTCGACACAAACAAATCTCTATAACAATTGGATTAAGCATCGCACCAGTGCTAATCTTATTCCTCTCGTGTTAAGAATTCACACTTTCGAATATTAAGTTGAAGAAAATTCTAAAAATTGTTTGTGGGAAAACTGGCATGACAAACATTGAGCAATACTATCGTGTGTTTTGAACCAAGGTACGGAATGCTATGTAGGTAAGGAATGCAATCTAATGAGATATGGAATAAACGTATTTGTTCTCTGTTAAATAAGGGAGGCCCAAAACAAATAGAAACACGGCTTTTGTTTATTCCGAATGGGACAAACACCACGTGTCACAATACCCTTATTTTATAATTCAGTTTTGCTTTCAAGTTTATATCGACATACATTATACACGCGTAACATTTGCGTCTACAACGCACCTGAGCTTTTTAAATGACATATCTAATAAGATTGATGTATGACCGTCTAGAGTCTAGGACGTTCTCGCTTTGACATGAGATTCAAACTTCGACAAAATAAACTAACCGAAGAGTATTATTCGGATGACATGGTGAATGTTGCAGGGACTGGTTGCAGTGGGTTCAAGATCACAAGGTGTGGCAAAAGTCGAGGTCCATGTCCAGCAGTAGATAATGAAATAATGATGATTATGATGGTGATGGCGATGGTTGAGTCAGATAGGCAGTCGCTCCACGTAAAATTCTGGTATTCAGATAAATCTGGTAACATTGGAAGCTGACCCCGACATAGTTGGAAAAAGGTTAGGCAGATGATAATGATAAATCATCAAAAATAAATATTCAATCGTTTGAGATAGTAATAGGTAGGTCTTTAGTTAATATCTTAGTTCAGCTAGTACGACAAAAAGCACGTATTATTGTCTATGCTATGTCTCTATATAATACATAGCATTGCATCCATTAACTAACCTCTGAATAAAAAATATGTATTTGTAGAGAAGTACTCAAGAAAATAAATAGCAATATCGTGAGAAGTCAACTTTCAGGGTTGCCCAAAGCGGTGTTGCATAGTGCAGTCCAAAAGCAAAATAAATAATTACCATTTGCGTCTACTACGTGCTTAGGCACATTGTGTTAAATTTCATCTAAATCAGTATTTTTTTCGTAAAATAATAACAAACATCCACCTTTACAATCTTTTTCATTTTTAATAATTTATTTTTTTCTTTCATTCTCCTCTACCAGACATCACGACATCATTTACTCCTTACTCTTTCACATAATTTCTTACGCAATCTCATCTTTTAGTGCAACGCGCACATGCGACAAGACACGACACGCAATTCATATGCATCACTCATTTAGTCAAATGTGTTTCATCCCTCATTACCTGTCTATACCAAGACAAACTTTTCCTTTCGTGTGAATAGGTATATCCATATTAAAATTGGTTGTGCTATCAAGTAATCTTGACAAAAAAATACGCTTTAAAGTTATTCAGGTTAGTAAATACTCACTTTTGATTACAATCTAGTCGCATCCAAATTGTTGTTTCAAAACTAAGCTGACTGCTCTATAAAGTTGACTTTATAAATGCAATCACATGGCACTATTGTAATCCAAACTTCCTGTTATCCGTGGACCGTGGTTTCACTTTTAGTCTTAGAAATAAATGACTGTAATTATATTTTATGTGATCATGATTTCACGATAGTAGCATCTAGCTGATTTCGGCCATATACACAACATTGTCCGATTAGGTGAGATCACAAGGATCTGACTTCAATGCTGTTAGACTAAAGTTTTAAATATTTGTATGCGGTGGAGAGAGTACACTTGTGGGTTATTTTATTTAAAAAAAAACACAAAAGACAGATGAAACAATGTAAAATTCTAATCAGAACTATCTAACAAAAAATAAGCAATACTTTGCAGGGAAAAGAACAAGACAGGTGATCTGGCTAGCAAAACTTATGCAACACTCCACAAGGTACCTTTAGAATAAGATGGGTTACTTGTCTAAGAAAAGTTAGGCAACACCCAAAGTATAGAACAAGTTGGGTGACCTAAAAAACGTTCAGCAACTCCCCAGGGTTCACAACAAGATATAATTAGGTTTTATATGAGTGATTTTAAAAAGTGTGATCGTAATTGACAACATAATATCACGAAAAAATATAATCAGCTTGATCTGATCCTAATCCGTTTAGCCGTAAAACAGTAATGAAGTAACATACAAACATTTAACATAAAAAATATAATCCGACATAGCAGCCTAAACTGCACCTCACCTGAAATAAAAATTAAATAGAATTGAACGTAACTTTCAAGTTGTTCACGGACTGATTCGCACGGCTCGGAATTAATATGCAGAGCCGAATGCCAACCTTTACTTACGTAGATAGTGTGCGCAGACCATTATATTAACGGTCTTACCACAGAAATTGTTAGTACCTGAGAATATTATAGAACTGTATTATTTTGCTACGTCGTTCTAGCGCTGTTATAGTTTCTAGAAGAGGATTGAATTGCGTCTAGCTCTATTCGTTTCTTAGGTTAATTACAAAAAACAAATCAATAAATCTATTTCTTCCCTTCTTTTTCTTCTTTTTCCCTTCTTGTTATGGTCAGTTCCAAAGCCGGTGTCAGTTTTTATGTCAACCATGGACCTCTGACTTTGCTTTACATGCCATTCAGAAAGATATCTCAGGCAGCTCAGCATGGTTTGGTTTCTGTAGGAACCAAACCAAACATCTTGTAAGATGTTTTCTTCACCTAAACAAGTGATAATATAAATGTACAATAAGCACGTGAATTATCACTGCATATTTGTAAAAGCATAGCTTTATCAGTTTCCATGAGTGATAACCATTAAATGATCTTACTTTAAGATTGTATGATAGGTTGTCAGTTCGGGCACCCTGCTACCACAACATGGTTATTCTCATATATATTTCTTCGCTTCTCTTCTCATATATACAATGAAAATAAACGGTAGAATAGAAAATACATTTTGTGCTTTGCTTTGTTTGTTCATACAAACAAAGCAAAGTGACCTATTTTGTGACCTCAGGCGACACGACTTGAATCCACTAACCTACATCTATGACACCGGTTTCCAATTCGCGTCGCAGTGACTTGTGGCATGCCCTAAACCATTCCTTTTAAAACTTATTGTAGGTATTCTGCCTCCTCTACTATTCCCCCTCATTATCACAGCCCACCAAGCGAAGTCTCAAAGCAAACTCTCCAAGCTTCCTTACACTGTTGACACATCATAATGTATTGATGCATTATACTAGGTATATTGTGCTTAACAGTCAACACGTATTGTTCCACAAAGTGCAAGTCACTCTTGGGACATCTTGCGTTCACCTGTTTTATATGCGATGCGGGTTTTGTAGGTGAACTATAAATTCTTGAGTACGGTACCGGTAATTCGGAAAAGAATGAAAAAAAGGCGATGTACTGCGTTGATGTGTGATCAAATGGGTTGGATATAAACACTGTCATTACTGTTTTTTTTTTTTTTATTAATCATTTATTTCAGTCCAGGACCATAAATTGTTAGTAACAATGCACTTAAAACTATGTTAAAATAGACAATTAAATTGTTGCTTCAATATGCTGTTTTTTTTAACATATAAGGCTCATTTATAAATCGGCGAAAGGTAATATCTTTAGGCCATAGGTTATTATCTAAAAATATGTCGAGTTTTGTTTTGGGAACATACAGCTTATAGGAATTGTATGATTTTTCGGATTTTCTATTAATTTTGAATTAATTTTAATTATGAAGTAACTCGCTTTCATAATGTGTGTTTATTTTTGAGAATTTTTTGTATGTTCATGATTGAAGGTCTATGTCGATTGATTAAGCTTGAAACCTGATTAAGACATCGAACTTGTGCCTAAGTGATTTTGTTCTACACTTATTCAGTAAGATAAAACAGTTGATCAACACAATAAACAGCACTAAGACCATCACGCGACCAACAGGTGTCCGACCCAATATTTTAAAATATAGTCGTCGTATACACTGATAGATAGATATGGTTCGGAACACACCCCAACTTCTAAAACACGCTGCAGAATTAACAGCAAATAGTTCCTTGTATGCATACATACCAATAATGTCATTATAGGTAATCTTGAAGTCCCCAATGTGCAGAAACACGACCAGTTTCAGTTTAGTTACACTTAATCTGAACTTAACTAACTTCCTTAGGTCTTGAAGCCAATGCAATGTATTAAGTATGAGGAGGAACTCGTGGTTAATTTCTCGGAATAATCAAAATAAATTTTAATATTTAATATTAGCCACAATGTTAAGAAGGGTCTTGCGTTAAATATAGATTGGTATTAAACATTTTTAAGGTAGTTCTTTCAGACCAAGGAAAATTTATTGTTTAAATTTTGTGTATTATTTCTCCAATTCACTTGAATACAAACTTCATAAGATTGTACCCCTAATTTTGTCTATCATCAAGCTGACGAAGAATACAAATAAAAGTAACTCTTATGCAAACCACTATACCAATTTACATTCAAAATGGTCGCAAAATTCACAATGAGAACTATTTATCTGCTGTGTCTGGTTCACTATGAAAAATGAGCAATTGAAAATACTACCAATTTTTGCCTCGTTTCTTCAGAAATAAATAAACAACTGAAGTACTGTATTCATTCGTCTGGAAAAAGAGCATAGATACGCTTAGATAGCTGCTGTAATACAAATAAATAGAAATTGTACATTTCATTGAATTTATTTGTAAGTTATATGCAAATTGTTTGATATTTATTTATTTTTTCATAACTGTTTTATGTCATTTCCTGGAAGGTAATAAAGTTATTATTTTTAAACTAAAAATATTGAATAAATACAATTAAGTGATATAATTTGAGAAACGATTATACATTTTGATACAGGCATGGCAGATAAAGCATATTGATAATACATTTGGATAGTAGGTACTGACAATTTAGAATCGGTATGTGTTAGTGAATATGTGGGAAAGAGCAACTACAGTACTTTCACTGATTATTATGCCTTGTGAAAGGGGCTATAGCTTCATCATTTTGTTTTCTGTCATTCAAAAGTGCCTGTAATTTTATAATTGAACTGAATGCATGAAAAACTCAAAGTTTTTTTCTTTATAAGTACCTCATAGAGTGTTTTAACACATACCTCAGACTGAAAAAGTCTTCTAAAGGAGTTGGTAATTAAACAAGTCTAGACGAACAAAAAAGGGCTGATGCCCGATCTCCCCAAGTTCCAAGTTCCCCAAAATCATTTTACGTACATTCATTCCCAATATCCCCAAAATATAAAATGAATTTATTTGAAAAGTTCACGCTTGACCTTTTCATGTACTGACGTCTCCAAAAGTGTTAGAATAAAATAAAATCAGTAGTAGTCCTGTACGTTTTTTGAAATTGTTTCGAGATATATGTATTCAGGGGGTAAGTTATGTATCCAGGTTGTTCAGTTTGTTGGAGGCTACCGGCAAGTAACATTTTAGCACAGGAAAATTGTAAGTAAGCACAACTGACTGTATATTTCACATTTATTGTAAAATCAACCTTAGTCTAGCTGTAATAATCACAACTTGTTTGTTCAATAATATCACAGTAATCCACTTTTAAACTATACAATATCTAGATCTAATAATCACAACTTGTTTGTTCAATAATATCACAGTAATCAACTTTAAAATTATAAAATATCTAGCTCTAATAATCACAACTTGTGTGTTCAAAAATATCACAGTAATCAACTTTTGATCTATAAAATATCTAACTCTAATAAACTCAACTTGTTTGTTTAATAATATCACAGTAATCAACCTTTAAACTATATATTATCTAGCTCTAATAATCACAACTTGTTTGTTCAATAATATCACAGTAATCAACTTTAAAATTATAAAATATCTAGCTCTAATAATCACAACTTGTGTGTTCAAAAATATCACAGTAATCAACTTTTGATCTATAAAATATCTAACTCTAATAAACTCAACTTGTTTGTTTAATAATATCACAGTAATCAACCTTTAAACTATATATTCTCTAGCTCTAATAATCACAACTTGTTTGTTCAATAATATCACAGTAATCAACCTTTAAACTATAAAATATCTAGCTCTATGATCACAACGTAACTAAAATACCTAAAATTGTAATAAAGAAGAAATTTTTGCAATAAAATCTGTCAATGAAATGTGTTTTTCTTTGTATAATTGTACCGTTTTCATAATAATTTTGTCATAGATTATTGATTTATTTTGCCTCTTCCTTAAGGGTTTGTAGTGGTGCACATCACTTGCTTCTTCTCTTATGAATTTAATAAATTCCAATAACCTTGGTCGCTTAGTTTTAATTTTTCGATTAATTTTGCTGTGCCACGATTCTACTAAGTTTATGGTTCTGTGTCGTACACTTTCGCAATTCCAAATTAGATTTAGATTACTGTTGTCTAGCCACTGTGACACAAAATAATCATTAAATTTTTCAATTTTATCATTATTTGGTGCTGTAGACATTACCGTCAGCCAGGCATCATCTAAATTTTCTGCAGGCACGAAAGCCAACGAAGCACATTTTGTTACGTGAGTCATTTCTGCTGAGGTATCCTTTGATATCCCCAAAGTTTTACATTTCTTCTGTAATGCTTGTCGAAAATGAAAATTGCAGCCTCTTAATTCTATATTTGGTAGACATATATTTATAGCATTAATGATAGCTGTTTCAAAATCAGCTACAATTATTTCTGGCTTCCACTCAGGTAAATGATGCTTCGTCAAATTAAAAAATGTTTCATATGTACTTTGGTGTTTATCACAAAGAAGTGCAAAAATAACAGGAACCGTGTGAGTTTTCATTTCTGAACTATTTAGCTCCACGTGTATTGAAAATATTTGGTAGAATGGCCGCGGGCAGCTTTTAAATGTACCATCAATTAAGTAAATTCTGCCATTTTTCAATAATTTTTTGCCTTCGTTGTTAGCAAATGCTATGATGCGCATTGTTGAGGATTTGTGGTCAAATAATAAAAAGTTTTCAAGAAGAGTTTCAGGTAGTACAACTTCCTGCACATTGTTGAAACTTGTTTTAGACACATTAAGACTTGAATTTCGTGTTCTGTACATTTGAGTTTTCAATGATGAAAAATCTGGAATTTCTTCATTTAAACTGTAACCCTCCTCAACAGATTTCTTCACTGTTTCATGATATATTTGTGGAATAGGTGTTGTTTCAGAAGCTGCTCGCTCCATACATTTTATTTTTACACTCTCCGATCTAATTGATATTCCATCACATGTATGGTTGTCTTCTCTTAAAATACCTGTGAAATCAGGGGTCTCAAATATTTTTAATTTTGCCCTGCATTTTTTTACTCCGCACTCCCACATTTCTTGGCCCATTTTTAACTTGTGGTGCAAAATATAGCGATAGCAAGCTCGTATTAATATTGTTTCTGAAACAATTAGATAAAAAGGTTATGTTTCTGCTAAAAAACTATTGGATAACCGGTAAACATTACATAAAAGAGCTCACGTATGCAAAAAAAACTTAATAGTCTTAGTGATTTTCTATAAACACTGATTTTTAATATGCAAAATTGCATAAACGTCTAAAGTAGTGGGTCAATGATTGTATGGCCTACGTTACACTTGTCAGAAATTCCGTCGCAGATCTTGCACAGCATAACGCCAATACTTCTGTATTAATATGTAAAGGTAAAGAGTGTGTTCGCTTGAAGGCAATAATCTCAGAAACTACTGGTCCGATTTGAAAAAATATTTCAGTGTAAGCCCATTCATTGAGTAACGATAACATCACGCTACAATTCACAGGAGTGGGGGCAGTAATTCAAAATAAATGACTAAAAATAGACACACTAAGTGGATGATAGGTCACTCAGACGCGGGCTGCTCGTTTCATGTGTCTATTTAGTCTTTCGCGCACTAATCCTCCCTCGGCGGAAGATCTTTTATAAAACAGAGTCTTTTATAAACGTCAAATAATACATTTTAGTTATAAAAGTCACTCCTGGCACATCAGCACTAATGGCGTCTGAAGCATATAAAACAAGTAATCCTAGAAGGATTACTCGTCACTTTATCTAAGTCTGTTTTGTAACAGCGGATTCGACAATCCATCTGTTATTATTGTTATGAACTATGTTTTTTATGTTGTAAAACACTACTATATTAAATACATAGCAAATTAGCATAATAGCAAATTACAATAAACATCCTAAAATAGTGTAAAAAATTAACAATAAACCGCGATATAATCCGTAAATAGTAAATTGTATTTAATTTCAATAGGTACATCATAAAATTTAATCCAAACAGTGCTTACGTTTTTTGTTGTTTATAATTCGTTTCAACTTAACTCGTTGAGTAGATTCACCACTTGACGAAGCACCACTTAAATAATTCATTTTACAACATGCACAATAAACAATGTCACTATGCAAACTGTCTTTAAAAACAGGAATCTAGGGAGTGAATCTTCCCTCTCTTTCGCACAAGTGAAGACTTGTTTGCCATTTCTTTCTCATTCGCACTCATTAGCGCCGTCATAGATGAGCGCCTATTTGTTATTGAAGTTAGGAACAACATTCTTTGTTATCTCTCACAGATTAATGTTAACTAATGCAATTATATTTAAGTAAATAATCCGAAGTTGCAATGAAAATACATAATATAACAATTTTATAACACAATAATAATCATTACGTACTTAAATATTGTTTTCGGCGACTGTACCATTCTAGATTTCCGTCAAGACAGAGTCGTACAATTATATTTTAATAATATAAGTTTTGGGGAACTTGGAACTTGGGGAGATCGGGCATCAGCCCAAAAAAGGTAGCTAACTAACATTATTTATTAAAGTTGTACGTCATTAAAATAAATTTAAATTTATTAACATTGTTGGTACGTAACATGTATAAATCAGAACAAAGATAATGCTTTTGTTCTTTGCATGAAGTTTTAAATTATAATAAATTAGGTAAGCTGAGGTTTTTAATTACGTTACTTATAATTTATCATATTTTATAATTTAGTTAATTAAATATTCAGCAGACTTTTAAATGTTTTTCATTTTGATATTTAATTGAGAAATTTGAAATAAAGTTAATCTAGGATAATCAAAGGCACGTTATCGTTAGCGGTTTTTGCTGTTCAGTTGGGTTGAGCTACACTGAATTGCGAAATAAAGGCACCGTAAAAGTATTTTTTTTTTTGAATGTATGATCGAATGATAGTCAGGAGAAGATTGAGACTAAGGAATAAGAGTTGCTCTGATTGATCTTTACGTCGAGTCACGCTTGCGTTAGGTTGGTCCGTGGATGAGTTTCTTCCGTATTTCGGAAAGTACGTTAAGCCGTAGGTATAAGTTATCATGTAGATCTCTGGCAGTCATTACAGGTAGTCATTTGGCCCAAAATTCTAACAGCCCGTCTTATTAAGGGGTAACGTATTCCCCAGTACTAACAGGCTTGTGGAGGTCTGGTACATTGAAAGATTCCCGAGAGGTTAGTGCGGCAGACGGCCTGCTAGGGCAATTGCCTGCAAGGTTTGCGGGTAGTTCGAAAGAGATACTGCGGCCCCGGAACACTTAAGCATTTAAGAAGGAACATGGGTGGGTTTTTGTCAGTAAAAGTCTGACACTCCCCCCTCGCTCCGCACAGAGCGGGGGAACTTATATGATGACTTGTAACCACAAAAAAAGAGTAGTTGGTATCATAGTTGGGAATATGCTAAGCAGATGATGATGATCTCCTCAATAAATTGGATTAACTCCTCAATAAATTGAATTAACTTTTCAATAAATTGGATTAATTTCTCAATAAGTTGGATTAACTTCTCAATAATTGCATTTGCTTTGTGTTTGGATCTCTTTGTATGCTAGAGAGCTCCTGATTATTTATCCTGATGATTATCTATTGTGAACGATATACCTGCATTGTGACAAATAAAATGATTTATTTTGAAGGCTGTTATGACAAATGGCCTTTTCATTAGTTATTTTACAGTAAAGAAAAAACATCCTTACTAATATTATAAAAGCGAAAGTAAGTTTGTTTGTTACGTCTTCACGCCTTACCCCCAAATTCTGAAACGTCACTCAAAATTAAGTCCCACTTAAGTTTAACAGAGACTCAGAAGTGACGTTTAACCATACAAAATCTTAAGTTTAAGAGCTGCTCAAATGTTAAGCAGCCCTCACATTTTGAGTGACGTTTCAGTATTCGGGGGTAAGTTGCATAACCGATTTTGATGAATTTTGGTACAGAGATAGTTGGGACCCTGGAGACGGACGTAGGCATATATTTTTTTAAAAAAGATTGACTGTACCAAGTTTTTCATATACCCCTCTATGCAAATAGCTTATAATTTCAATGACTGATGAGTTTTTGATGTCGTGTCTGTTCTTTTTGATGTTATGGTCCTGTTAATGGTAAATTAATACTAGCTTTTGACAATACTGCTATTTTTTTTACATCGTTCAAATTCGACATTTATACATGATTCAAATAAGTATACATTGTGTGAGACTGGTTCCTAAGTTAAGCCCGAGGCTTGTGTTTCAGGACACCAGGATTCCAACCCTTTATATTTTCATTTTATATAATGTACTGAGGCCCTTTACTGGATTTAGATTTTAATTATTTACTAGTTTTTCGTTAAGTTCGGGGTAATACAGTTCCCCTTTGCTGATTTGCAGGTACCTGGTACCTGTAGTTTTTGCCCTTGCGCCTTATTTATTGTAATAGCAAAGCTAAGTTTTCCCATTTCTTCCCTTTTTCTCATATTAAAAAACCGGCCAAGCGCGTGTCGGGCCACGCTCAGTGTAGGGTTCCGTAGTTTCCCGTCCGTCACAATAAGTGTTCCCAGTTATGAGGCCAACCGAACAATTCGGTAATACCCGATCCAATGTAATAAGTACCTACAGCGCCATCTCTCGGGGAATTGGGTTACTAATTAATATAAAGACGTGCAATTTCGGTGGTAATTTTGGATTGCGAAAACCGATTTCAATAATTCTTTTTTTGTTTGAAAAAAGATACGTTCAGGATAATAAAATATGTAAACAAAGTTACAAAAAATGCTTGCATATACGATTATACTACAAACTTAGTCTAGAAATTATTTTGTACAACTTTTTGTCTTTTTTGTACAAAAACTTGTGTCAATCAAGTTCAAAATGATTTTTATAGAAAGTCCTTATAAAGTTCTACTTTTCTGATTTTTTTTCATATTTTCTAAACTTATGGTTCAAAAGTTAGAGGAGGGGCACATTGTTTTTTACTTTTGGAGCGATTATTTCCGAAATTATTGACATTATCAAAAAATGATCTTAGTAAACCCCTATTCATTTTTAAATACCTTTCCAACAATATATCACACGTTAGGGTTGAAATTAAAAAAAAAATCACTTCCCACTTTACATATAGGGTGGCTACCCTAATAAAACATTTTACTCAAATTTTTATTTTACCACTTTGTCGGCGTGATTGATATACATATTGGTACTAAATTTCAGCTTTCTAGTGCTAACGGTCACAGAGATTAAGCGAGGACGGACGGACGGACGGACGGACGGACGGACGGACAGACAGACAGACATGGCGAAACTATAAGGCTTCCTAGTTGACTACGGAACCTTAAAAAAATTGCCTACTCTCCAGGGCCTCAACTATCTCTGTACCGAAATTCATCAAAAATGGTTTTGCCATTTAGCCCTGAAGACGTAACAAACATATAAACTCACTTTCGCTTTTATAATTATGCTAGTAAAAATTGTGTCGATGGAACATAAAAACAACAGAACATCACCCCGTAAATCCCAAAGGATTAGACATGAATGTCATTAAGAGTTTACCCGCATTTCGCGAGGCAGCATTAAGTCCTACAACATTATTTTTAGTATATGCGAAACCTGAATATAGTTTGTTCAGAATAAGTAACTGAATCGATTCCAATCATTTTTACACCATGTTATATTTTTTCCTAAAACTATTTAAAAAGTTTATAATATGGACACCATGCGACACTGAGTACCTATTCGCAAGCGCTACCCTACATTTGAACATTACGACAGTCCAAAGCCCGCCAGACAGTGGGATGGAAAATGTAATACCAGTTAGTTACCTACAATACAAACTGAGACATTATTATTATCAATGAAAGCAATGCGCGCGCGGCGCGGGGACACCGCCCGCGCCGCCGCCGTACGCCGTTGGTGTCAGTGTATTTGTACGGATATGCAGGTAACATAACAAGCTTATAACTTTGTGATTTTTCATGATACAGTTTTGAAATTTTGTACATAGAATATTTATATAATAATACTGGACATGTGTTTCGGCTTTCGTATAAACTAAAAATAATTTCGTATAATAAGGAGCGAAGTTACATAAATCCAGGCTGGAGACTGAAAAAATCCATAACAATGTCGTATTGCCCGACCTGAGAATCAAATCCACTATCAGCAGTCACGCCAACAACAATTAGCTAAACCACACAATAAAATTAACATACACGTTTTTTTTTCAAACGAAAAGGATTTATTCTAAAATGTTAAACAAAAATAACTAAAAGAAACCAACTTATGAAAAAACACGCTGTCAGTTTGCCGTTGTTGCGGGTTGTTCGAAAGAGGTGGGATTTACTTAGTATAAGTCTGAAATTCCACCCCTCTCCGCCCAGGGAGCGGGTTAAGTTGTCAGTTGGTAATATATCTAAGGGACTGGCCGCGTTGCCACATTGCATGGCAACGTTTAGCCTATGGCCAAAGTAAAAACTTACCCCTTGGGCCACGGGAAGTGTTAACTAAACGTTCTGCAATATCTGTGAGCACTAGGATACCACGGTCCACAGTTTGACCCCAAACGGCTCGAAAATATATTTACGAGAAAGGCTAGATTCATGTTAGAACAATTATAAGAGGGCTTAGTTAGAAAGAAAGCCAACAACAGTTCAGGAGCTTTAAAAGTAGTTACAGCGAGAACAAACCTCAAATTCAATTTGCTTAACTGCAAACTTAAGGCGACTTACAATTTACTTACACAAGCGTTCAAATCTTAAACGCAAACTCAACTGCTTGCAATATATTCGACTTAAACAAGAAACTTAACTTTCCGCAAAACTTGGCACAGCAAAATAATTGAGCGCAAAACCAAAACACGGTGGGGCATCACTCTCGACGCGTCCCGGTGAGAAATACCCGGGCAATATGTTCCCCAGTATATCCGGAATAATCCAGGGACGGAGCGTTGCAATTTGTCGGGGAACCCTCCTAGCCCCCTCCCTCCCCCTCTTGATGGCGCGTGTCCGTACATTCAAGAGGGTCGTCTGATAGGCCCTGCTGAGACGTGATCATTGTTTTGGTGGACTTGCTTAATGCATCTTCAAGGGAAATCTGTGCTAGAAATGTCAATTTCTCTAAACTTAATATAATTTCACATAAAAATAATTTTATTTAGTAAGTGGTACTAAATAAAATTATTTTTATACGATAAAAATTATATCTTAGTCTTTGCAGACATTTTTGGCAATCAAGAGTGATCAATCAATGGCCGTTTGTCCCCAATCTTAGGTTCACTCCAATTTATAATCAAAATGTTTGAAGTGTGAATACGGTCTGATGCTTGAGAAAGTCAGAGGCATTAAAAAAAAAACTTTGCCCCTCGCTAGGCATTTTTCCTGTATCGTGGGTGCGTTTACAAACATTTTGATCTTACATACACAAACAGCCAGACCGCGAAACAACTATCTGTAGGCCATACAAAAAATTGTTCCGCAACACGCAGCGCAGCAGTCGATCGCTCAGCCGCTCAGTCGCTGCCCCGCGACGTTTTTGTTATACAAATTCTCATTTTAACCAGACCACCTCGCAGATTGTTCGTAGAACCTATGAAGGCTTATTGGCTTATAGCCACGTTAAACCAGAGAGATCTAAAACGGCCTCTTAGGCAGAATCATGAAAATAATATGACAGGACTTTTGTAGCCAATAAACCTGATATAGTGTTAGTGGATCGATCAGAGCGGCAAGCAATGATTGTTGACATAACGGTCCTGTACGACTAGAACCTCGTGATAGCCGAGAAAAATAAGCTAACCAAGTATATTGACGTGGCACGCGAGGTTGTCGACATATTTGATCTAGACTCAGCTATTATGTCTTGCTTATATCGAAATTCACTATGAACAGCTATGGTACAGATTAAGTTCATTTTAACTTAAAATACAAAGAAATATTTCAGAGGCTTTGGAAACCTTCTACCAACGCATTTATGTCATTACTGTTACTGGAGTAATATTTATCGTTACTCCATGAATTATTAGCGCATGATTTATAACAGATACTTATTAAAAAATATTTAATATAAACTCATTTAATTTCCAAGCGATTTATAGTATTTTTTTTAATAATTAATGATAATAGTTTCTTCTATAATACATCTCTATTAATCGGATGTTCACCATTCATTCCATTTCTAGCTTTATATCCAATATTTGACAAATATTATTATCGTACTTTATTTTTAGTCAAAAACCAAACTATACTCGAGGTTACCGCTTGTTCAAAAAAGGTACCACGGCCCCGGAACAAAAAAGGCAATAAAAGAAACATGGGTGGGTTTTCGTCAGTACAATTCACAACACATACAATCACACTCCCACTCCATCCAGAGCGGTGGAAGTTATTTGATGATTTCCCATCCACAAAAAAAGAAAGCCAAACTACACTCATAACACGCCAACTCTGTACGCTGACATTCTCATGCGGTTTTGCACGTATGAGTCGGCCATCGAAATTAAAAAATATTGAGCTTTTTATTGAAAATTACTGTTCTGATACATCGAACGGCGGACGATGCAATGCCTGAATTGTTCATGCGTTAATGAAGAATATAAACAAGGCATTTATTTTAAAATGGTTATTAAATTGGTTAATTACTTTATTATTTTATTGTTAAGCTTTTAAATCCAGTGTTTCATTATTTGCAATTGTAACCGTCAACCGTTAAGATAGAAAATTATATAGATCGGATTAACTTACCTAGTGACATCCGATCCTCAATTATGTGAAGTAATCTCGTCCTCATTCAGTACTATGTAGTTTGCACTTCGCACAACTCGCTGTACCACAATTTTTAAAGATGAACGCATTCATCAAAAACATTGTGATAATCTGTGGTCCGTGGCTCTGTATGCTCTATGGATATCTGTCATGTTCATTAGTTCAAAGTATAACACACACTTACATACCACAACTTTCCAACAGGGTAATGATGAGAATCTGGGAAGGGTTGGGATACAATGAGGACGAGATTACTTCACATAATTGAGGATCGGATGTCACTAGGTAAGTTAATCCGATCTATATAATTATGTTCCGTAATCTCGTCCTCATTCAGTACTATGTAGATGTTTAAAGAAGAAAGTTGTGATAATAATCAACAGGTTTATCAAATAAACATAAAATTGGCAACGCGAGCTTCACAAAACTATAATATATATATATAATAATACACTATAACATAGGACAAGGGCATTTGATGAATCAGTCTCAATGATTAGTTAATTATATTAATAAATTTTCAACAAATCATTTTTAATCAATCTTATGGTACAAGTACTTATCAATGACAGTCATTACTGTGATTGCTTATTCAAAATATTAAAGAAGACACTTAGCCATAACTTATTAAAACATCTTACAAATAGATATCTGTTGAACACACTGCTTCAGCATTCGGATAATTATGATTGACTGATAATTATTATTGGCCTGTTATAGAAACAAACAAATGTAGAAGATTTTTGTGTCCACCCTGTAGCTCTTCTTATTACCATAATATTTATGCCACTTTCAGAAGCCTTTGAAGTAGAGGCTTGTGCTGTGAGCTGTGAACTTAGTAGTATCTAAGTCACTATCATTCAAAACTTCCTTAATCCATCTACTTCTAGACGCAGCAGAGAAAGCATGGTAAGATATGGTAGTTTAGTATAGCTTTGGTACTTTTACAACAAGGTACAGTTTTAGTAAGGCAAATGCTCACTTTATCTTTGATATTAATTTAGGTTGGTAATATTAAGTAAGTTTGATCTGTCTAGATGTTTTCATAATTTCTGAGATTTTAATTTCAATACCTATTATTTACATTTTCATTTTATGTATATTAATAAGCGATAAAGTCTGGATTCTATGGGCAGGTACAAAAGCTAGCAATGTTACTTATTTCATAGTAAGCAAATCCAACCTAAGGTCTTGATTTTTTAGGCAATATATTTGATAGGTATCTCAAGACAATGCTGGAATCCCATACTATGTCATATTTAGAATTCTTTGATCACTCTTTCATCTGATCCCAGATGAGGCCGTAAGATTATAGAAATTGTCGGACCTTATGGTGTTCAGTGAGCAATATGACATTCTTTACTTAAATTTAAATGTTAAGAAAGAGATTACCACGAGTACAGAGTCTGACACGGGATGCACATCTCGACTCTTACAGAAAATTTTATATAGTGCTGATTAATACTGTTGTCAGATTTAGTTTTACGAAGAGACCAACCTCATATACATTGAGCAAGGAGGTATGCTTTCCTTAAAAAACTGCTCCTGATAATATGGCGGCAGTCAGTTTGAGGCTCTTATGCAAAGGATGTGAATCCCTGAAAGAAGGCAATAGTAAGCTATTACAGGTTTTGAACACAATTGTCTCTGATATCACCATGGAGCTGAACATTGAATACCATGGTTATGCTTTCCACCATGTAACTGTTCTACAACAATGCCTGATTTCACAATCATTATTTTCTGTAGTAACTTACTAAAAAGATTAAATACATAGAAAAATATTACATTCTATTCTAATGGTAAAAGCATCTATGAAGTATCCATCGGGCCAGACCCCGCTAGCTAAGATACATAATGACTTTTTTTTTTTTTTTTTTTTTTTTCATATCTGTAAACCGATTAAACTGGGGCTCAGCCATTTTTTTAATTTTTAACAATTGTTTCATAATATGCCATTGCACATAGAGCCCATTCAATTTCAGAGTAGGGATGTCTTGATCCTCTAAAGTTGCAAAAGCAGTGTATTTTGAGCTAATATAGGATTCATACACCCATAGCCTTTTCTCACACTTCTATCATAATTGAGATAGACCATTATGTATACATGTTTTTTTTTTTTTTTTTACTTGTAGGTGAAAGACAACTGTTTTCAATTATGAAAACAGTTGTCTTTCACTGTCCAGTGACCATGACTGTTGCAGACATCAGATGTGTTGACAGAAAGGTAGACAGCTTTTATTACAGAAGGGTGTACCTCATTCTTTTCATTAGAATTCTTTAAGGCTAATATTTTTATGGCTTTCCATAACTGTATGCATATTGGTTATGGATAAATGAACATAATTTAATATGAACCCGGGATGCTGACAGTATTGTTCAGGCTGAATGCAACTTTTTCTATATCAATTATAAATCCCAGAATTTCTAATAATATCTTAGTAGTGAGCACATTGTGTAAACATTTTTCATATGAATCAGAAAGATGATCAAGATGACATCATAGAGATAAATGACAGACAACAACTTAATGACCTCAGGTGATACTTTACTGGTTTCATGACTTTAGTAAACATACACAACCTATGGTGCTGTATTAAGACCAAAGGAAAGGCACTTAAATTCATAAAATTTGTTCTAGAATAGTTTACGTATGTTTTCCATCAAATTCATAATAATTTGATATCAAATAGTATGCATTCTACAGGTCAATTGAGGATATGAAGCATATAACAGGGGTCGGCTTTGTTGCTGTCCTTAAATAGTCTAATTTAAAATGAGACAAACTTGTTTAAGATTTTCAATATGAATATCCATGGATTATCTGACTTAGTGTATTTCAGTCTGTCTGCTACTATTTTGCAAGTTATGCATGTATTATTCAACTGCTTTGCCGCCTTATTAACTGCTTTAACAGTGCTTACTTTTACCAGTTATTTGTCTCGAAAGAGGTTTTCGCAAATAGAGCCCATATTTCCATTAGTTCTCTTAAACCTCTGTTTAGCTCAGGTAATATTAAATATCTTTATGTGGTTCTCACGGAGCAAGTCTCACAGTATACAGGCTGTATCACTCCAATTTTTAATATGTTGGTCATACTCATGAAAGGCAGTTATGCTGTTTAGCACCATGCCATTGGTAGTGATTACTACAAATAACACAATTTGTTTTCCGGACAACCACATTACTTTCACAAGTTATTACGTCTTTTGACTGGAACTGTAGCAGAATCTTTAGTCTTTTTATGACATTCAAAAGTGCCTGTAATGGTCTAATTGAAATAAATGTTTTGTTTGAACCTTTTGATTCATTTTACACTATTTTCATTAATTACAGCTGCTCCCTCGTAATTAGCTAGTGGTGGAAATAATAAGCTAAAGTTCTTTGCAGGATTGTGTTTTAATGATATGGCTTAATGTTAGTTTCAAAGCTATTCTGATGAATGGCCGTCTAACGTTTTGTTGAGCTTTTATTGATTCAATTGAATTCTAATCTGGCACATTTTTGTCCCAGGAGCAGGAGGAGGTTATTGGTATCACTTTGAGAGGAGTGGTGCTTCTTCCAAGTCTGCCCCCCCCCCCTTTCTTCTGTTTGAGCGTCAAGCGTTGTTTGTGTTTCACTAGATGGAGTACTACCACGACTGTATTCATTATTCGACGAGGATGATAATCGCCGACGTCGAGGCGTCTGATTGCATTGTCTATACTCGTATAACAAACAACTTCTTGACCGTGCTCGGCTGGATTGATTTTCGTAGCTATCTAAGCAACAAATGCAGTGTGAACTTGAAGCTATTAAATCCATCGCTGTCCTTTCGTGAAAGCCCTAGGATACATTCGAAATATCTTCGATTTACGACAATAACACAACCTCTCGTGAAGGCTCTTAGGATGCAGTCAAATTGTTCTTTAGTTGTTTACGACAATGTCATCGGCCAACCTCTCGTGAAGGCTCAAAAGATGACGTGGAATAGATTTTTAAGACAATTGCGTCGGCCAACCTCTTGTGAAGGCTCTTAAGACGCAGTCGATTTGAGCTTTAATTGTTTGCGACATTGTCATCGGCCAACCTCTCGTGAAGGCTCAAAAGATGACGTGGAATTGATTTTTATGACAATTGCGTCGGCCAACCTCTCGTGAAGGCTCTTAAGACGCAGTCCAATTGAGCTTTAATTGTTTGCGACATTGTCATCGGCCAACCTCTCGTGAAGGCTCAAAAGATGACGTCGACTTGATTTTTATGGCAATTGCGTCGGCCAACCTCTCGTGAAGGCTCTTACGACGCAGTTGAATTGAACTTTAATTGTTAACGACATTGTCATCGGTCATCCTCTCGTGAAGGCACTTAAGACGCAGTCGAATCGACTTTTAATTGTTTACAACAATGACACCGGCCAAACTCTCGTGAAGACTCTTATGATGTGGTCGAACTGAGCTTTAATTGTTTACGACATTGTCATCGCCCAACCTCTAGTAAGGGCTCAAAAGATGACGTCGGATTGATTTTAAATTATTTACTACAATAGCATTGGTCAAACTCTTATATAGGCTCCTAAAATGCAGTCGAATTGTATGATGCAATCTAGATTGGACATGAGGGTACCTACCTACATACCTGAACGTGGATTCTAATAACTCGAATGTTATGTAATAATAAAATAATAATAATAAATTTTATTTATTGTTTACAAGGACCAGATTATAGTACAAATAGATTGGGACATGAGAGTAATTCACAATCTGGTAAGCGGGTGAAGCGCTGTACTCCTATATAGGCTACTGAGTAGCCTGTGTTTAGGAGAGACAGGACTGATCCCGTTTATACAATATACATATAGGGGTCTCATGACGTAGTACATTTTATAATTAGGTATAATTATCCTGGTAACAATAATAAAATGCATGCAGAAATAAAGGGAAATGAAAGCCATTGTAAATAGGTAGATTTAGAGTGTAGGTATGTGAGTGTGTGTGTGAGAGTGCGTGCGTGTGTGTGTGTGTGTGTGTGTTTGTGTGTGTGTGTGTTTTATTAGTGAGGGTGGTTACCTCAGGAAGTCTTCGGTTTCTTCATAATTTAGAGTAGATAGAAACAAGCGGACGGTCTTCTTGCAGTTAAATATAGTAGAACCGTAAATTGTTTGTTTTTCATTGATTTTATTATAAAGTGACGGACCAAGGTAGGGGAAGAATTTTTTTATAAACTTTTTTCGGACCGGCGGAGTAGGGCAGATATTATTTTTGCGGCGACTATTTATTTTTATATAGGGAGTTTTTGAGTGTTGCAATAGAATTGTGTGTAAGATAAACTGCTGTCTTACATTGAGTAGGTTGCAGGTTTTGTACAATTCGGTAGTAGGGAAAAGTATAGGCCTAAAGGTTGCGACTTTAAGTATAGATCTGTGGGCGATCTCTAGAGGTTTTAGTATGGTTTTTGCGGCTCCACCCCAGCAAGAGATACAATAATTGAGGACTGATTGGCATAATGCAAAATATACGTTACGAATGATTGCAGGGTTGGCTACGTGCCGCAAGGTCTTAAATATATAAATCAGTTTGCGTATCCGGCTGGTAAGCGTCGAAATATGTGTTTTAAAATTTAGGTTTCTGTCTAAAATGATGCCAAGGTATTTTATTTTTTCCACTAAAGTCAGGTCAGGACATTGACATTGACTTTGAACAGGACAAGAGTGTGCTTTTAAATTAATAGAGCTACTAGGTTGAGCGGTGTTACTGATAGTAAAAATCATAAAGTTAGTTTTAGTAGCGTTAAGAGTCAGTGTGTGTGACAGGAGCCATTTCGTAATGGTATTAAAGCCGTCTTGTGCAGCAGTTTGCAATTCCGTCGATGTGTTTGCAGAAAAAGTGATAGCGGTGTCATCTGCATAGGAAACTATTTTAGCATTAGGAACGTCTAGGTTGCAGAGGCTGTTGATGTACACAAGGAAGAGTGTAGGCCCTAAAATACTGCCCTGTGGTACCCCGTACTCAATAGGCAGCTCTGCACTTTTATGATTGTCTATTACAACTGATTGAGACCGGTCTGACAGGTAGCTCCTAAAGAAGTCAAGTGGGGGACCTCTCACACCGATGCCCTCAAGTTTGATTAAAAGGGTAGAAACAGGGACAGTATCGAAGGCTTTTGCCAGATCTAAAAAGACGGTTAGGACTTTTTTATTATTATTTAAATTTTCTGTAACATTATTAATAAGACTGTGAACTGCGTCCGAGGTGGATTTATATTTACGGAAACCAAATTGATTAGGGGATAGAAGTTTAAAACGTTCAAGGTAGTGGGTGAGTTGCTTGTTAACAATGCGTTCAAGCACTTTTGATAGGGCACTAAGGACGGCGATAGGTCTATAGTTATTTGGTAAGTTCCTGTCACCACCTTTAAAGATAGGGTGGATGATAGCTCTTTTCAAAGCAGTCGGAAATATAGCAGTTTGAAAGCATATATTGAAGATGTGGGAGAGAACGGGCGCAAGAAACTTGACATATCGTTTCAAAAAATACGGGGAGATAGCATCCCATCTAGAGGCAGCATCAGTTCTCAGCATGTTTATAGTGGCCGAAATTTCCTCTACATCAGTGGGTAGCATAACAAACGAGTTGGTGGAGTGTACGGGCTTAGGTGGAGACAAAGATGAACGAACAGCATTGAGGTTATCCGCAAGTTTTTTCCCAATGTTAGCGAAGAATTCGTTGACCTCATCACAGGACTGGGAGGGTGACGATGTATAAGTCAGCAAAGGATTTGAGTTAGTTCTTGTAGAGTGTGTGTTAGTGATAGTTTTGATAGTGTCCCAAAGTTTTTTAGGGTTCTGATTAGCCTTACTTAATTCATTTGAGTCGAATTGCCTTTTAAGTTTTTTCAGCAGAGAAGTACAAAAATTTCTGTATCTTTTATAAGTTATAAGGAGCGTTAAGTTGCCTGGAGCCAGTTTGACTTTTTTATGTAAAGAATCACGGTTCCGGATACACCTTAACAACCCGGGAGTAATCCAGGGTTTCAGAATTCTTTTCCGGGCTGGAATTTTAACAATTTTAGAGCATTCGATTATTGCAGGTTTTATAATTGATATAAGATTATCTATGGCAATGTTAGAATCCGAGATAAGGTAAAGGGGATTAAAGTCAAGTTTTTCCATATAAGTGTCAAGTGCGTCATAGTCTATTTTAGAATAAGTTTTTTGAGCTGAATGCTTAACTTTATTTTTATTTAGTGAGAAAAGAGAAGAGCAGTGATCGGTCACTGTCGTGTTATAAACTAGTGTCAGAGATTTTTTCTTGGTTCGTATCATAAGATGGTCTAAGCAGTTGTTTCCTCTCGTAGGTAAAGTGTGGGCGGGTAAAAAGCCATGATATGCTAGGGTGCTAAGGTACCCATGTGACCTCGTGTCAAGGGTATCAGGCTTAATGTCTACATTAATGTCTCCGGTAATAATTACAGACTTATAGTTAGCGAGGGCTGGAAGTATGGTATTTAGAGCAGTAAGAAATGTGTGAATATTATCATTTGACGGCGAGCGGTAAATACAGAGAATAGCTATGTCAGTTTTAAGTTTTATAAGTAAACCTGAGGCTGCTCCAAGAAGGTCAGGTTCTTCACATGAGGCTAACACAGATGATTTCGCGTAGACAACAACTCCATCACTGTGATTTAGATGATTAGTTGTACTGTACGTAGTGTAGTTAGGTAGGGCCGGTATTCGAGAGTTGCTGATGCATGACAACCAACATTCAGTAAGAACCAGAAAATCGCAGTTGATGTCTATACGGTGGACAAGAGTTTCTAGGTTTAGGAAGTTACAATTAATGGATCGAATATTTTGTGTTATAATTGTGTACCACGCACTTGGATTACCTGTGAATGCTTTGGTTTGCTCGGGGGAACAGACACGAACTTCTGATACAGAAAAATCGTCAACGACTCTAATATATTCTATAATATCATTAGACATTGTATAAAAAATTAAGTAAAAGGGTACTAAAAGGGCCGGTCAGAATGTCATGTCGGGTGATCGGGTTTTGGGAGCATAAGAATATTGTATGGTAGTGAAAGGTGTGTGTGTGTCGGGAGTGTGTATTGAACACTAGGTTGAAAATGGATAATTGTAATGAGTGTGCAGTGTGTGTATATATTGTGTATGAAGGGTGAATACTTTCATCAATATAGTTAATAGTTAAATTATAAGAACTAGAAAAAACAATGCAACAACAAAAAGCGAAAAACAGCAAACTCTGATTAAGCACAACTAGTCATATAACTTTGGGTGTAGATAAGCCATTTAGCTGTTGTTCGCTTCTTATAACAATAGATGGGCTGTCAGGGCTCTTCTTCATCAGGATGCGACCATCTGAGGTCCAGCAAAATGAGTACCCGTTGGCTTTCGCGTAGGTACGGGCCAGATAGAAAAGTCGTTTTGAGTACGCTGTTAATTGTTCTGCAACGTAGATTGGTGTTGTTGGTTTTTCGTAGCCCAGGTGAGAAGAATTTATTTTATTGTTAGGATTACGCTTATTATAGTCCTTAACTGCGGTTAAAAACTCGCTCTTGATGAGGGTGTTAGTGAATTCAACCGTGAGCGTCGATGTCGTGCTTTCCTTTTTTGATGGTTGCCGCAGTACATCGCGTATGTCAGTGGATTGTAGATTCATTTCAATACAATTTGTAAGCTTTAGCAGTGAGTCATAAAGCGTTTTTTTTGTTTCCTTGGACTGCTTAGGGATATTGCGAAGCTCGACACACGTTTTAACAATGCTACGGTCAAGTGACTCCATTTTATCTTCGAGTGCAGTTAGTTTAATACTCATTGAGACACGTTCCTTTTCTAAGCCTGTAATTTTCGCTTCGATCGAGGTTAGCAGATCCGATAATGACGTCATAGATTTATCGATGTCTGTGTTTGCTGCTTCGATCTTCGAGGATGAGGTTTTTAGTTCCATTATGTGGTTTTCTAATATATCCATGCGCGCGTTCTGAACATTGACCAAATTTTGAATCATGTCACTTATTTCGTTTTTAAATTCGGTCAAGTTATCGTGGAAGTTGTGTTCATTCGATGGACATCTTCGCTTGTTTCGTTGTGTGATATTAGTCGAGACAGTATTACCAATAGGCAGTTCCTCTTTAGAAAGTAGGGTTGGAATGTCTGACTCCGAGCGTGAAGGTAAATTTTGATACTTGTTCGGCTGAGTTCTTTGGGTAGAAGCCATACTTAATTAACTAGTGAGGATTTAATGAATTTTTAAAAACACAAAAAGCGCTCACTGTCACCGGGGTTGGAACCCAGGTTGCGACAAATGTTGATAACTTGAAGCGGCGCGTTCAACCGCTAGGCTAAACGGGCTGTTAGAAGCGCAGACGAAATAGCGTATCAGTATGTTCCTTGTCGTAAAAAGTGAAAGGATCGGTTTGTACGTGTGACACTGCTCAAGGACAGGCGCGTTAGTCAGCGCTCGTGCACGTTGGTCACAAATCACTTTTAACGGAAAGTTTTTATTCACTTTTATGTCAAAACAGGACCGCTAGCACACACTTTTCGTTTTCCAGGTCCAATCTGCGTAGAATACGATGTTATTAGATTATTTGACTCACTTCCTCGCTTGAAAATTAGTTTATTGCACCGGGACAAAAATAAGATTCGGGGAGGCACAGAGAACACGTCCGTTCGCTACCGCGGTGCGCGGGGGGAATGAATGTACATACCAGGGCTAACCTCACGTGAAAGCTCATTAGTGAAATCCCATTCGCAACAGTACTCTGCTAATTATCTCACAAGGAATCTCTAAGACCACATTTGAACATTAGATTTCTAAAGTTTTTTTTTTTTTTTTTTGTAGGTAGATTTGTAAAGCTTACCGCCGTCAGCGTGATAACGGTGACTTCTCTCCCATAAACGCTTCTTTAGTCCTCGTAAACGTTCACGTAGCTCGACCATAGCCTCTTGCTGTCTCCAACACATGTTTTTCAAGTTTTATTCACAGAAATTAAACTTATTGATCGTTGAAACGAATTTCGGTGTACAGCGCGCGGCACAAAAAAGTACAATGAACATGACAGATATCCATAGAGCATACAGAGCCACGGACCACAGATTATCACAATGTTTTTGATGAATGCGTTCATCTTTAAAAATTGTGGTACAGCGAGTTGTGCGAAGTGCAAACTACATAGTACTGAATGAGGACGAGATTACGGAACATAATTTTCAAGAATATGCACTACAATAATTATAATACAGGATGTGTTTTGGGACGCGGTAGTAAGGGGCTAATGCAACAGTAGTCGCTACAGGTTCAGCCGTGTCGACGGCGCTTTATGTTTCACGCGCGCCTCAAAGAGATGTCTAATATTATGTTTAATATTCTAATATTTTGAAAAAAAAGCTGCAACTAGGTACTCAACTCAGACTTAAAACCTTTTTTATTACATTTCTTTGGAATATTTACAAATTACAAACATGCGAATGTAAAGTAATAGTTAGAATAAATAAATAAATAAAATAAAATAAATAAAAATAGCCTTTATTTTCTCTGACCTTAAAATAAATACACTATTAGCTACAATTTTTGTGTAACATATATTTAAATTCTAAACTATCATTAATTCTAAACTATATATATATTTTTTTTTATTAAATATGTATCTACACCTAAAAATTAGAAAAATATAAATAAAAATGTTTTTCTTATAAGCTACCAGGTCAGGTTATCTTGCGACATAGGCCTCCTCAAGTTCCCTCCACTTTTGCCGATCCTGTGTTGTTCGCCTCCAACCCTTGGGAAAGTCATCTTCCCACCTTTTCGTCTGCCTTCCTCTACGTCTTTTCCCATCCCTTGGGTACCATTCAGTAACTTTTTTGGACCACTTTCCTGTTGTTGTTCTCATCATGTGGCCTGTCCATTTCCATTTCAGGATACGCGTTTTTACTTTTACATCTGCTACTTTGGTAATTTCTCTTATTGTTGTTGCTTTCCTTTTGTCTTTCAGTCTTAGACCCATCATACTCCTTTCCATTCCTCTTTGACATACGCCCAGTTTGTGTTCGATCTTCTGATTTAGCGGCCAGGTCTGGCAGCCATAATGTAAGGCATGGCAGTATGCAAGTGTTAAAAACTGTTCTCTTTTCCGAAATGGGTACTGCTTTGTTTTTCATGACTTCCTTTAGGGACCAGTATCTTTGCCAGGTATTGTTCACGCGTCTTTCTACTTCTTTTGTTGATAAGTCTTTAACAGATATAACTTGGCCCAGGTACACGTATTCTGTTACGTATTCAATTTCGTCGTCGCCCACATAAATTTTAACTTCGGTCCTATTTGTCATCAATTTTGTTTTTGCCGTATTCATTGATAGACCTGCCTTTATACTTTCTAATGTCAGTTGTTGCAGCATTATTCGTAAGGTGTTAGGATCTTTTGCGAACAAAATGAGATCGTCTGCGAATCTTAGATGGTGTAATTTTTCCCCGTTTATATTTATGCCAAAGGTATTCCAGTCTAGTTGCCTAAATATGTTCTCCAAAACTGCATTAAATATCTTTGGAGACAGTGGGTCTGTCTAACACCCTTCTGTATTTTGAATTGATCACCGATCTTTTCAAGTTGTACCTTCGCTGTGCTGTTGACATATATTTGTTTGATAATCCTTATGTATTTACTTTCTACTCCTTGGTCTTTTAGTGAATCCCAAATGTAATTGTGCTTCAAAGAGTCGAAGGCTTTATTGTAGTCAACGAAGGATAAGTAGTATGGACGGTCATATTCATTGCACTTTTCAATAATTTGTTTGACAGTATGTATGTGGTCGAGTGTTGAGAAATCTGAACGGAATCCTGCCTGTTCTTGTGGCTGATTACTGTCAAGGGCTTTAGTCAGTCGGTGTAATATAATTTTGCTGAACACTTTGTAGAAATTCGGCATCAAGCTAATGGGCCTATAGTTGTTAATATCATTTTTATCTCCTTTTTTATGCAGAAGTATTATTGTTGACGATGTCCATTGGGCTGGAATCTGTTCTGTGTTTAAAATTTCGTTACATAAATGTGTAAAGGGTTGTATTATCTCCTCCATTGTAATTTTGAGTAGCTCATTGGTAATTCTATCATCTCCAGGTGATTTCCCTGCTTTCTGTGTTTGAATAGCTCTTCTAACTTCGTTTTGCATAATAGAGGGAATTGGTTCTGGGTTTGAGTCTTCATCTTCTATTATTCTACCTTCATATTCATTATAGTTGTCTGTATATAATTCCTTGTAAAAATTTGTAGCTGTTTGTAAAATATGTTGACGTTTAGTTGAAGTTTGTATTGTGTTGTCTTTATCTCTCTTTATTGTCTTAGGTATCCATGTTGAATGTTCTTTCAGTTGCTTTAACGCTCTTTTGATTCCCCCTGTTTTATTTATTTGTTCTCTTATTATCTTAAGCCGATTTGCTTTTCTATGGTTTCTAATTGCTTTTGAAATTTCTTTACTAATCTTAGCTATTTTGGTACGATTTTCTTTTCTCTTTGTTATTATTTCTTTTCTTTCGTTAATTTTTAACCTGGCTTCTTCACCGAGCTTATCCTTTATTTCTTTGCTTCTACAATTGTTAATTTTTGATAGCGCTTCCTCTAAAACATTATATTTTTCTTGTACATTTTCCTGTTTATTAACATTGTGTAATGATTGTTTTAATTCTTTTAGGTTTTGTTCGGGAATATGTATTTTGGTCCTGCAATTTGTTACATGGAAGTTTCGCCTTTGTATCTTTAATTCTTTGCATGTTATAGTTCCTCTTACCATTCTATGGTCTGAATTGAAATTTAGGTTGGACACTACACCGACATTGTTAAAAATCTTGGGCAGGTTGGTAATTACAAAATCTATTTCATTTCTGACTTTGCCATTTGGTGAGATCCACGTCCATTTTCTGTTATGTTTGTTACGAAAGAAAGTGTTCATTATTCTCAAATTTTGTTCAAAGCAGAAATTCATTAATCGTTGACCATTGTCAGTCCTCTTTCCCTGGCCGTATTTACCTATAATATACTCTCCTGTATCAGAAGTCTCCTATTAAAATAATATTCTTATTTAGTTTCTGCATAGTTTCGGTGAGATTAGTATAAAATGCATCTTTTTCGCTATCGTTTGCTTGATCAGTTGGTGCGTAAATCTGTACAATTGAAAACGGTGTTCTGAAGCCAGGTAGCTTTATGTTTAGGATGCCAATTCTATCTGATATGCCGACGAATTCTTCTATGTTTTGTTTATATTCTTTTCTAACCAGAAATCCAACACCGTTTCTTCCTTGTATTTCTCCTTTGTAGTAAAATATGTAATCTTTAAATTCTTTAATTTCTTCACCGGCTCTTCTAACTTCACAGAGTCCGATAATATCCCATTTAATACATTTCAGTGCTTCTTCAAGTTCGATTAGCTTTTCTTCTGTTCTTAATGTTTTTGTATTAATAGTTGCTATATGTATTTTGTTTATCTTGTTTTTACTGTTTTGGGTAGGTAGGGAGGTTTTTGAGGGTAGTGGTCGGTGAACCCCACGGAGACCAGCCGGGTTGGGGTTGGGGTTGTTCCGCTTCCGGTAGCTGATGTTTGATTGCTATTTGTTTGTTGACGGTGAGGAAGAGACTGAATAGTTAGTTAGTTATAGTTAGAATACAGGTGCGCAAATATCAAATAGGAAAGGGCGTCAAATAATTGGTCCACATTGCTGTCAATAGGAAAACCTGTATTACTGCTTTGCAAGACAACAGTGACTGACTCCTTAAAACTAGCAAGGCGAATAACACTTACAATGTTGACACGGTTTCCACTGACTTTTAAAGCATTGACCAAAAGTTTCCACCAAAGTATTTTATCATTGAGACAGCTAGTATAAAACTCTCAAAGCAGATGACGTTAAGTCGATTGAAGTGTCAATTTCAATTCCACAAACCTATGGAAGCCAACTCAAGATAAAATTCAATATCTATGCAAAATAATATTTTGAACTAACCTGCTCTTTGAATTTGCACCGATATTTTCACATTGCACCTTGACCCCAATTTTATCAACAATCCTCACTAATAAAACTAAAATGTGAAAGTCAGTTTGTTTGTTTATTACATCTTCACGCCTAAATGGCTAAACTGATTTTGATGAATTGAGTACAGAGACAGTTGGGATCCTGGAGACGGACATGAACTATTTTTAAAATGTGAGAAAGAAGGAAGAAAAGGGATAACTTAGTTTTGCTATTACAATAAATAAGGAGCATAGGCACAAACTACAGGTACCAGGTACCTGAAAATCAGGAAAGGGGCACTGTGTTACCCCGAATTTAAAGCGAGCGAAGCCCCGGGAAAAGCTAGTTCTTTGTAAAAATCTTTCTTTATAATAATCTTTCTTTATAAAAATCTTTCTATTCAGTTTGCTTATAAAAGTTTATCTGTGTCATGCGATCTTCTTTTTTTGTTCTTGGTCATATCTTTTAAAGTAAAAGCTCGGGAACATTTACTTAAGAAGCTGTCAGATGTTAGTTTTTCTTTGTGGATTTATGAATTTTAAACTCTCTTTACTTTATTTTGTTTGTATCCCTATTATTGGTGCTGTATACAATTTGATACGTTGTTTTTTTTTTAAATCTAGACATAAACTGAGATATATTTTGAAAACTTTAATTAGTTTAGAAGCAACAAAATATAATTAATTCTCTACCAAAAATGTTGATTCACTATTAGCAACCCTAATAAAGTAGTAAAATCAAACATGGTGAACCGAACCAACGCGTCTACTCATCGCAATATAAAAAAAAACATTTTATTTTGTTTTAAACGATAATTTGAAACGAAAGTGATATTATTCGAATAGCTTAAAATATTTTACAAGCCGGTATTCTGTTTTGGTAAGTCAAAATTGATTGTAACTGTATTTTATTCACTGGTTTTTTCGAGTGTATCAAATCTGATACAATGCCAGATAACAAATATTATAGATAGTTTTGACTATGTATCTAATATGTTACATTGCCAGAGGTGTTTACAGCTACATTTATTAAGTTAGTATTTATATTTTATCACTACAGATGGTTAGTCAACTAACTATGCAGCGACAAAATAGAGCTCGACAATTTGTGGCTCTTGTACCGAAACCGGGGGCAAAATCTGACTTGGACGAAAGTGAATCATCGGGATATGAACTCCAGTATTACGAAGGCCCAGCGCATTTTGACAGTAGTTCACCACCGCTCTCATTACCACCTTCGATGGAAATCCATCTGCCCGCCTGGCTTTTATATAGGCGTGATAAAAAAGCTAGATATGATACCAAAAACAGAATTCACTAAAAAATAAAAATATTTAGAATAGAAATATTCGAACGCCTACGCAAATTTGTACGGACGAACGATATTGGTGGACCCCCTTCCAGCTCATCAGTTACGATACAGAACTGAAAGAATGAGCTGAATGTAGCTGAAAGAACCCCAGATGCTGTGCAATACGACCAAGTTGGTCATTACCTTAAAATAATTATTACCAGGGGAAGGTGTATGTACTGCACAAAGGGACAGACGAATTTTCTTTGATAAAAATGTGAATATTGCCCGAACGTAATTGTTTTTTAAAGTACCTTTCTAAGAAGTAAAAATTTGTAATCCTTACTAATATTATAAAAGCGAAAGGGAGTTTGTTTGTTACCTCTTCACGCTTTAATATCTAAACCGATTTTGATGAGTTTTAGTACAGAGATAGTAGGGAACCAGGAGATGGACATAGGCTAATATGAAAAAAAAAAGTGGGATGTGAAGGAGAAAGAGGGAAGAAAAGGGAAAACTTAGCGTTGCTATTACAAATCAATAAGCCGCAAGGGGAACTGTGTTACCCCGAATTTAACGAGCGAAGTCGCGGGCAAAAGCTAGTTAATAATATAAAAAAATCTCTTGAGACTGATATGTATTTATACGTATGTATTACCCAGTTATGATTTTTTTTTTCATTTTGTTCATAAATAATTCTCATTAATTAGGTAATCCTTAAAGGCTGACTGTGACAGATAAAAATGTAGATTTTTAGAAGTTTTTTTTATTACTTTTTGATTCTGAAAACAGAATTTATATTATTTTTAGTTTTCCTATTCTAAGCAATGTGTCAAATATGATACGTAGTTTTTTTCCTACTTATTATTATGAACCTGGCATTGTACCTAATGTGATACATACAATAAAACGTAAACTAAATAATTACAATTTTTTTTATTATTTTTTGCCTTTCCAGTGAACACCTAAGAACACAAAACAGGCATTTTTTTTAAAAAATCATGATAAAAAATGCCTGCCAAGTATAGGGATAAAAGTATTTTCCGTTACATTTTATTTATAAATATTTTCTTGAGCTCTTTCTGTTTTGCACCCTGCACGTAACTGTTTGTTTTCTCTCTACCTAAGGTAGATAGTAATTTAGTAGTTTGTTCAGTGTGAAGTTTTTTACATTGAATCTTACCGTAAAATTACCGTGATTTTTCACCAGTCATTTCTTTTACACATGTAAATATATATTTATAATTACATTTTATATATAGAGTAAGTTAGTAATAGTAGAACTACTATTACTAACTTACTCTATATATAAAATTAACGTTTCGTAAGTAATTATCTTATACTATATGTCTATACATACTAGCACTCAATAGTGCTAGGTTGACAGTTATGTGAACTGTATAAACCTTGTATACTTAGTTGACTAAACGTCTATATATTAACTAAATCATATTCTTCATAATTAGATACAAAGTCCAACTTATTTTCTTTATAGTGGAACAATCTTCGATGGACAAAAATAATCACTGTTTTCATAATATATTGTTTATTTAATGGAGTTTCTTTAAGTCAGAAAGTTTCCAAGGCTGAATGGAATTATTTAGTAGTCTGGACACAAACATGAAACATTATCTCTTCGAATTTGTCGATAACTTTGGCAAATTACATTGAAAGAACTTCACGATAAAGTATTTAAAAAGTCAGTTTGTGTAATTAAGGACCATTTTTTGAAACCCAATGAAAACAAACTGGTAATTTTCATGGAATACTAGGTTGTAAATGTTTAGCATGGCTTAAAACAACAAGTGAAAACTGGCTACCTGACAAGTCCGAAGTCAGGGAAGGAACCCTTCCAAGGTGTACCTACATACAAGCTTGTAGGTACTCGTAATTAATACAAGAACCCAACAAATCTCTTATTAAGAGAAACTCTATGGAAGAACAAACTTAACTTTGGCGTTGGAAATTTGTAATCACATTTTTGTGTGATGCGTAATTCATAGTTTTCTGGTTTTTTCTTCAACTTGATACTTCCACGCGTTCTTGAGTTACTAGGTTTTTATAGGCAGACAGACGGGTAACAAAGTGATCTTATCTGGTTCCGTCTGTTAACTTTTGAGGGACGGAAGTCTAAAAAATGTATTCGATATACCTATATTGATTATACGTATAAGCACTAGTAGTACTAATGTACTGTAACTGATTTCAAAAATAATAAAAGTCGAAATCAATATTTAAAAAACTTTAAAACGCAACGCTAACTTTTGAATCTGGAATATGGGAACGTTTATTCGTAATAAAAGATGCATAAAACAATTTACAAATACACGCCACATAATTGCAAGGCTATTTTCATCTCTATTTTTCTATTCTCTATTTAAACGATTCGGGTATTCGAACGCAATATTATATATTGCAAACCAGCTTGCACTTTTTATCCTTTACCGTACGGTAAAGGTTTTATAGCGTAAGTAAGTAAACTTCATAATTGATAACAACTAGAATATAATTTCGTTTTAACTTTAGCACTCAAATAAGGCTTTCTTATAATAATTACTTCATCATAAATTTCGTGTATGAGAAAAGTCATATAATATTTTAGCTTTGCCTAAATTCAAGCACTAATTACCTAAGTACGCAAGAAGTAAAAAATATTTCAGTTTTAGACGCGAAAATTTTTAATGAATTCTTAAAACAAATGTTAGAAGAAAAACATCAAGAAAAGCCTTGAGGCGTTTCGCTTGAATGTTTTTAATCAAACTCGGGTTTGGAAAGTTGGGGTTTGTCCTGTTTTGCTTCAACCCGTTACGTTCAGTTTCTGTTCTCTCGAACATAATGTTTTTGTCCCAGAAAACTTAAGGAATTAAGCGGACAATGACGTTCCTTATTTATTTATGCACAAACAGCAAAAAAAGATAGGTAATCACGCTCTTCGGATACAGTATATACAAATTAAAGTTAAATTTACTTGAATGACAAAAACAACAGACATTTGAAAAAAAAAACTGTATCTGACGATCTTAATTTTCTCCAAACATGAATGCAATTGGGGACAGGTATAAAATTGAAATGTGCCCAAGCCCGCCTTTAAAGAAGACTAAACAGCGTTTTATACATGTCCATAAAGTTATAATAAAAAATAAATATGCAAGAAGCATATATCATCAGAAAATTACCAAACGTCGAAATATGACCACCGTTTTTATTTTACGGAATGGACCATCCATCATTTCCTTTTTAATTAAATTAAATTATTTTAGACTATTCGTCATTATTGATTGATATTGATAAACGATAAACATTAATTACACTTTCTTGAAAACTGGCTCTTATTGCACTAGGATTAGGTTTAACATGCAATGTATTTTACACGTGTGTTTTTTATTCATTTATCACGAGAGCTTTTTTTCTGATTTCACCACTGATAAAAATAAACAATCCTTCAAATCCCTATAGTCGATGACTTTATTTTTTTTTAGCAAGGATGTGCGTTTTCAAAATTAAATTTAATAGACATTGTCTTTATCAACAGAGTATTACAAATAAACGTGATCATTTATGAAATATTTTTTCATAACAACAAATCGATTTTTATCGTTAGTTTAAAATTCTAATTATTTTGTACTTCGTATTTTTTTAATTAAGCTGTTTAGCAATGTTATAAATTTGAAAAAGAAAATTAAATGATAGTGATTGATGACAAAAATATTTTTAATTATTTTATTTAATATCACCGCAGGTTTATTAAAAACATCGTTTGATTCACGTGAGAATGTGTCACTGCCTTTCTCGGCTCTATAACACCCTCGCCTTATGGCTCATGCGTAAATTTCGCTTCGGAAGAACGACAAACTGTCCTCACTTAAATCAAAATGGTCTATTTACTTCGGTTTGGTTCAGATTTAATTTATTTCATTATTGTTCGTTGTTATCGTAAGCAGATTATACGGTAACAGTTTATTATTAACCGATTAAATGCCTTTTCACCAGAAATTACGAATTTATTTCGCAGCACTTTCCATTAAATGCAAGGCTATTTTATGTATCAGAATTATGTATAAGGAAAAATTCATTCCATTTTTATAGAATATAGAAGCATTGTGTGGTTGGCTTGAAAAATAAAGAAACTATTTTGTCAGTGAAGCTCTGGGTCTACACAAGTAGTTAAAAAAAAAAAAAACTATAAGTGCGAGTTAAATCGCACGGCAAGGCATTTTTTTGCAGATGGGAAATTATAAAATAACTTCCCCCGCTCTGAGCGGAGCGGAAGGGAGTTTCAGACTCGGACTGACTAAAACCCACCCATTTTCCTTCTATTACCCTTTATGTTCCGGGGCCGCAGTATCTCTTTCGAACAACCCATAACCCCGGCAGGCGCTACAGCAAGGGTTCCGTTCAAACATGTAGGTTACTAATGAAAGTTGCTCTTAAGAAATGATAAACTGTATTTAAGGACATTCTTTATTTTGCCCTTAGAAAACTGTTGTCTCCATACATTAGGATATAGGTCGCAGTAAGATTTCTATTTGCAATTAATTTTGTATTTTTTTGTGAGTCATCTACAAAGAAGAATGTAAATGGCTTTACCTGACTTTGTATAGAAATAATATGAACCTTAATTCGGTTAATTGAATTGTATAAAAAACTTAATAACTAAATATACACTTTCTTTACAAACTTTATACTTGTATGAGAGATTGTTCTTTACGGTTTTAAGATTTTTTCTTTTACTAGTCAAAGTCAAACAGAAGTCAAAAAGTAACTTTTGAATTTATAACTATACTACCAGTTTAAGTAACATTTCCATAGCAATACCTTACATTTAACCGGATTATTGGTTTCAATGCAAATACCTTATGCTCTTCAATCAACATCCGCACAAACCACAACGCCATTATCTTCATAGTACTGTCTTGTTTTACCTGGATATTCCAGGTTTATTCGCTTTGCGAATTCCGAAATAAACCTTATTAAGTCTAGTTGTGCAATTTATGACGCAATTTTCGCCCCCAGGTATGGTTAAGATAATTGTGATCTGTTTGTGAGGGGAAACCATTCGGATTGTGTTCTATAAATGGGGACAAAACTTTAGATTGAACTAAGTGAAGGTTTGTTTTCGCTTTGTTTCATGTAAAAACACGTCGTGTACCCGTATTCTTTTCAGGAAACTCTGAGAGCCAAAGCATGGGAATTTATACAAATTAACATGATACCCCATCTATGGGAGTCCACCATATTGGCCAATGAGGACACTCATTTAAACTAGCATTGTTTTTTTTTTAAATAACGTTAACCCTCACTAGGAATTTCTCGTTGCCTTGTCTCGTTTCGTGGGTGCAAACACAAACATTTAAACTCACATAACATACACAAACAGCCAGACTAACAATCTGTAAGCCATACAAATATTTGTTCTGAGCAGAAATCGAACTGGGGAGGTCTTGAAGTGGGTTAAAATAAACTTTTAATATGTTTTTGCACAGTAACAGGAAAATCTAACAAAAGCGTGTTAAAAAATTTAATGAGATCCCACTAAAAAAAATCCCAAATCCTTATGCAATATATTATCCAATAACCCATTTTTTATTTAGTTAAGTCGACAATACAAAAAGTTGGCCCTTGACTACATAAAACACCTGAGGACCCTTTCTGAATGTCAATAGCTCTTTCAAATAATATAATTCAGGGACAGTAAGGATTCTTCTACAATAGTAATGTAATATATTATACTCTAGAGAGTTTTTCTTGTGTATTTTTGATAAGTTTGACTAGATTACTTACGTCAGCCTTTTTTAAAAAAAAGGGTAGGCATAAATATGTTTTATCTTAAGCCCTATTTTCAGAGGGGCCTGCCAAGGCCACCGCCTGCCAGGGTTACGAGTTGTTCGAAAGAGATACCGCGGCCTCGGAACGTAAAGAGCAAAAGAAGAAACATGGGTACCAATGTTATATTATGTACATGACATTTACTGACTAAAACCCTTTAGTCTGTAAAACTCTGAGCCTCCCCTTCGCTCCGCCTAGAACGGGGGAAGTTATTTTTTAATACTGTTGGCAACTAAGGGTATGAAATTCAAATACAGTTGAGCAGGGCACCTAACAAGGCGCGGTGATAGCAGGTAAAACTGTGACCGAGTGGCGGACTAAGATTGGTAAGACAAGTGTTTGACGTCCGGCATCGTGGGAATACCCCGTCATGGTATTCAATAAGAATATAGCGACGAGCTTAGCGCTGCCGCAGCGTCAAGTTTATTTATGTTATGTTTATGTAGAAATGATCGCTGTGCTCAAAGCTAGATGTTAGATAAGGCTAGCACATAGAAAAGCTTGGCACAAGCAAAGATAGACCTTATACCCAAAAGTGGGTACAGTTGGTCTATAGATGAAGTTAGTATTGTTGCAGATTAGGCATCTGCCAAATAGGGCAAGACCATGGCGTATTTTTCGAGCTCGTCATCGCTTGTAGTAATGCTGTAAACGCAAGTAATGTTAAATTTTACAGCAGCAAACGCGCCAAGGGTTTTTTCCTTGGCATTTAAAAGCTCCTTTTATTTATTTTAACTGCTCAGATGCTGTCGCAATATGCTTATTATATATATTAATATTGATTAGTGGTTAAGTTTGTGAGGTTGTAGGGAGTTATTTCTGTATCTATTGAACCGATTTAACCAATAGGTAGCCAGGTTATTTGAAAGTGTCATGAGCTATGTTATTTGCACGCTGGTAGGTACGAGGGCTAAGCAGTAGGGTAAGTAACTACGGGAACGGAAAACAAGATGGTAGATAATTTTAATATCTTACTGATAAAAAAGCGAAAGTCTGTATGGCCCTCCATCCAGACGTTTGCTTTTTCTGGCATGATTGAGTAACAAATAGCCCTCTATTTGTTGCTTAATCATGCCAAAACGGACAGGTAAACGGATCTGGATGTTTTTTTCCATAAATATAAATTATAGTCTTGATTAGTATGTTTAAAAGAAAAGCAACCTATGAGAGATTGCTTTTCTTTCAAATATACGCAAAAAAACTTCCACATAAACAAAATCTCAGGCAATAGCTAGTTACACTGTAAAAGGCATCCAGTTATTTAATACGTCAAGCTAATATCTATTACAGTTCAAATATTACAATCTTAATGAGAAAATCTACCAAAGAAAAAAAATAGGACGTTGTCGCTCATCGAACGTTGTTTACTCTCCGTCTAATAGCTGTGTTGCAAACAAAGTAACAGCCTTTCTCGATATGTTGGTTGCTGATACCAGAGGTGTGGCTTTGAAATAAAGTCGAAAATTGCGTGCACTGAAGCTAAAAGAACTTGCGAAAAGTTGGCGAAGTAGAGATACGAGACTTGAAATAGTACTCTGTAATGTTAGTTGCAGCTCTGAAAGTATTTATGGGTACGTCTTTGATATTGAGTTTATATGAACTAGTTCTTTAGAATTCTTTATTAGGTAGAAATACGAAAATAAGATAACGTTAAATGTACATATTTACGGAATGTTTATTTTGGAATTAAATCCGTATGGCAATATAAGCTGATACTTAATTTTCCTCTGCGCCATAGTAGGTTAGTGGAAAATTATTACTAATTTCATAAAAGTGAAAGTCAGTTTAGGGAGTGTAGTATTTTTTTCTTTTATAATGATTTTTTAAAAGCGAAATGATGCAGAAACGTGGAATAAAAGGGAAAACTTAGCTTCGCTATTACAATAAATAAAGCGCTAGGGAACTACAAGTAGCAGGTACCTGCAAATCAGTAAAGGGGAACTGTGTTACCCCTACTCAAAAGCTAGTTTTAAATATATATGCACTCAAACTAAGAACAAAATCCGGAAAATCATCCAAAAGATACAAATCTGGTAGTCTTGACAACGAAGCAAATAAGGCTTTTAAAACCAATAAAAGCATGCGAGGAATATGTTTACATTTCCATATTATTATGTTTCTTGTTTTGACTTATGAACAAATAATACCTACCCTCCGAATTCACGATACTAGAACACCAGGAAACATAAATTACAAGGCTTGTCGCATGAACTTCATTTCTCCATTAGTAGGGTCATGCTACCTTTGCTAAATTACTTCGATGATGGATTGCGTGAAACAGTCCATTACAAATTATAGCACCTTGGCGAGCACTTGCCAAGTTAGGACGGCTACACACACATGTGTCGGGTCGGCCTGTTTCGATACAGTTTGGCGACAAAACCGAATGTAGTTAAGCAGAACGCCGTCGCGTTTCCTTAATGCTGATGATCACGACTTCCTGCGAAAAGATATGTGGTCTTCTGAATCGTTAATCTCACGGTATTGTAAGAGGTTTTATACCCTCCTACAATGTTCAAATACTCAGGTCGTTTTAAAGAGAGAACTTAGGAAAAATAATTAGAAGAGAAGATGAAATAAAAATGTGACATGTAACTTAAAATATAATCTTAAAAGGATATTTATTATTACTCACTGAAACCAACAGCCTTTTTAGATCACTTTATTTACAAAACCGTTCGGCTTAACTTGGAACATAGAGCCGATCCGAACATAACTTAGCAATATGGTACTAAACGATAGGTGTGTCTTGATTAGCGCGAGTCGAATGAGAACCGAAAATGTGCCGACCCGAACAAGCTTGTAACACACCTAACGGCGAACTTCATATAAATTAAAGGAAATTACTTGCTCGGAAATTTTGCGAGGTTTTCTTCATTCACTCAGTGAGTTAAGACAAAAGACCCTGATGTGTCCCGACGTTTAATTTCAGCCCATTAATAAATTCAAAAGACGCTTGAAAATCTAGGCGTTTTCTGGAAAACCTGTTTGGAAAATCTGTCTAGAAGTCTTGATAAGTAATGAAAGATTTAGAATGAATTGGTTGAGTTTCTTTTGCCATTCAATATCTAAATTGGCTCTTTAAACTAATAATACGCAATAATATAGCAAAATCGTTGACAAAATCATTAATAAATAAGTTCCTGATAGATGTTGAATAAAGTAATCAGATTATCTGTATTTTTTACATTTCGAATCTGCCTAGTTCTTTTTTTAAATTGATCAGCACTACTCCGTGACAAATCTCAAATAATTCCTTAATCCTACTAATATTATAAATGCGAATGTTTGTGAGATGAATGTTTATGAATGTATGGATGTTTGTTACTCTCTCAAGTCAAACAGTGAACGAATCTTGATGAAATTTGGCACAGAGGTAGATTATAGTCAGGAATAACACTTAGGATTTTTTTTTTCGATTTCATGCAGGCGAAGCTGCGGGTGCCAGCTAGTTCCTAATAATAGTGTGGATAGTAGTACCTGCCAGTGGCTTAATTACCAGAAACCTAGACCAAGAGTTAAGGAGGCTCTCGTTAGGCAGCTGGATCATTCACTTTTTCTTTAAACTATTAGACCAGACTAAGTGAGAATAAGTACAGAGACAGCCAGTCACTGCTTTTAAAACATTTAAAAAAAAATACTGTTTAGTAATAAAATTAATCTGTAAAACTTGATTAGAATTATTTGCCACGTAAGGTTAAATACAGCGTATACTAGAATGGTGTGGTCATATTTTAGGGTGCAATTCAGAAATTCATATTGATACATGCTGTATGTATAACTAGCTTTCACCCGCGGTTTCTCCCGCGTTAAATTCGGGATAAGACAGTTCCCCTTTCTTGATTTGCACCTGCCACCTGTAGTTTTTGCACTAGCGCCTTATTTATTGTAAAAGCAATGCTGAGTTTTCCCTTTTTTTCCCTCTTCCTTTCTCATTTTTCACTTTTAAAAAAAAAATAGCCTATTTCCGTTCCATGGTCCCAACTATCTCTGTACCAAAATTCATCAAAATTGGTTTAGCCATTTAGGCCTGAAGAGGTAACAAACGAACAAACAAACTCACTTTCGCTTTTATAATATTAGTAAGGATTTTGCAAAAAGTAAAAGTAATATGCAGGAAAAAACAAATGTGATAGGAACTTATGTCATTGAAAACATCTTTGTTTTGTGTCATTGTGGACTTACCAAAGGGACATCGTTTTCGTGTTCATCATCGTTTATGAATTCGAGGATCGAAGGCACTTTGAATAAAACTCTATTACTGGCCCCGTGTGGTAATCCATTTACAAAACTTGGCAAAGGTTGCTTAACTTGGCTCCCTGTGGTAACCCATCCATTTCCAAACCTTGGCAAAGGTTGCTTAACCTGGCCCCCTGTTGTAACCCATCCATTTCTAAACCTTGGTGAGGGTTGCTTAACCTGGACCCCTGAGGTAACCCATCCATTTTCAAACCTAGGCAAGTATTGCTTAACCTGGCCCCTTGTTGTAACCCATCCATTTCCAAACCTTGGTGAGGGTTGCTTAACCTGGCCCCCTGAGGTAACCCATTCATTTTCAAACTAGGCAAGTATTGCTTAACCTGGCCCCCTGAAGTAACCCATCCATTTTCAAACCTAGGCAAGTATTGCTTAACCTGGCCCCTTGTTGTAACCCATCCATTTCCAAACCTTGGTGAGGGTTGCTTAACCTGGCCCCCTGAGGTAACCCATTCATTTTCAAACTAGGCAAGTATTGCTTAACCTGGCCCCCTGTGGTAGCCCATCCATTTCCAAACCTACGCAATTATAATATTGCTTAACCTGGCCCCCTGTGGTAACCCATCCATTTCCAAATCTAGGCAAAGGTTGCTTAACCTGGCCCTAGTTTGGTCAATAAAAATCTAATCTGCGAGAGAGATGACTTAACGCCGGATCGAGTGGGAGAGAATCGCACAGTCGATTGCGCGTGGCGACGCATCACCACGCCAGAAATCAGTTTTACGTGCGGCTATGGATGTATCACATCAAAAATAAGCTAACATACAACCGCACAGCTTAAGTTGCTACCACAAGAGTTCCTGTTTTAATTACAAAATGTTTTTATTCAACAATGTTTGCTGAAATAAACGAGTTCACTTAAAGAAAATTTAAAACTTTAAGTAAAAGCATTTCCTTTACTAACAAAGAAATAGCAGCACAATAGCCTGATTTAAGATCTTAAGGTAAGATAAAACTTGGGCATACAAATACATACAGAAATCGTTAAGTAGTTGTCGTTGTTGGCAACATGCGTTGTAGAATAAATATTAGGGATGTACACTGGATGTAGCGTAACGTAACTTTGAGTAATGGGTCAAAACAACACTTGAAAACGTAGATATCTTGGCTAGATATAGATCATCATCATTCTCCTGCTCTTGTCCTAAGTTATCTGGGGTCGATGCAACATGACTCCTTCCTTCATACTCCTCTATTATTCGTCAAATCATCAGAGGTATAAATATCAGAAGCATAATACGACGATACGGTTGGCACAGTGGTTGAGCGATCGACTGCTGCGCTGCGTACCGCGGGTTCGATCCACGCATGGAACAAATATTTGTATGACTCACACATAGTTGTTTCGGGTCTGGATGTTTGTGTATGTGTGAGTTTAAATTTTTGTTAACACACCCTCAAAACAGGAAAAATTCCTAGTGTGGGACAACGATTTTAAAAACAAAAAATATACGGGTGAGATATAGTCATTATTAAAAGAACTCCAAAGATAACTCCTGAATGTGTGATAAAATAACTGCATTGTTCTTCTAAAATCGCATATGTAAACTATCCGACCAGTACTTAGCAATGTAGACAGCACTGTCGTTTGCCTCATTCAACTCCTGGAGGGTGCACTTAGTCGTGCACTATGGGCTGGACATAAGGTGTGGCATACATGTCCTGTGTTGACGATCCACTAAGGAAACTCCACGAGTGGCGTCAATCTTAATCGAACTACGAATTCAAACGTCTGACGCATCTTGGACAGCTAGCATTCGGTAACGCAGAGTCCTTTCGCCATGATGGTTCAAACTGAAGGGGTCATTTTACTTATTATACTGAATAAATATTTTTCTTAAGAATAAACTTTTTACCCACGTAACTGTAAGTAAATATAGTTGCACAGCTAAGTTCTGTTTTTTCGGGATTTCAGCGTTTGAACAACTTTTTGTCCAAAATGCACAACAGTGTTCAGAAATGACTAACTAAACACTACAAAAACAACACTAAAATTCAACAAAACCAAGACTTAATGTAATGTAAATAGAGAACAAACTTCTAAAGCTAAATTGGCGTACCCTGTTAAATCGGATGTGGCGAAGCGGCAACGCTATCCTACTGAAAGCTTTTTATCTGCCACGGAGCTAAGAAACTGAGGAAATTGCATTGAAATGGCAGATTGAATTCAGTATGGTAATACTGGACACTGTTGTAGATAATATCGAACATAGACAAAAGGATACGACGTACAGTTAATTCGATTTCTATTCGGAGTGTAAAAGTTAAGTTATGGCTTCGCTACTGAATCTGCCAAACCCGTAGTTGAATTCTGAGTAGACTCATTAAAGACTGCTATCGACACGTTCAGGAAAAGGTATTTACTCAAAGATAACATAAAAAAATACGAGAAGAATCGTAAAACCTTTTTCAATGTAATTGGAACGAAGTTCCTTATCGCGCGTTGTAAAAGGGGGCTAGACGGAAAACATTCTTACGAAAAGTTGTCACGACACTTTTTGTTATAGTAAGCTATTGTAAGCTGTACGGCGTCGCATGTTTCTCTGTCTGTCTGTCTGTCTCTCTCTCTCTTATAGAAAGCAAGCCAGATATTTTCATTTCTATAGGAACTTTGTTCCATCCGGGTGTCCCTTGACACCTCTAAATTTTTTATGTTTCTCCAGAGGGCATATACTAGACATCTTGTTCTTGTTTCCTAGACTGACTGTCAAACAAACTGACATATTATATAGCTTATGTTTATGTCCTTTTGATATATTTTTGATATTTTCTTCTTTTTTATTTCTAATGGCATGTCACTTTCGGAAATTAATCTTACCAAGCATTCAATTTTGATTAGCAGAATAGACGAATGACAAAGTACTCATTTTATAAAACTACCAACAGAAAAAGCTTTTTCTAAAAACTGAAATGTTCTGATGTGACACCAACAATAGTGACAATTTAAAACCATTGTAATCAATCTACATTCTGTTTCAAAAATTTGCCCATTAATAAAGGGTCTGTGATGGTTCTGATGTATTTATTTTTCCTAAGTCAATGTCTCATAAACAAACGACGCTCGTGAAAAGTGGGACACAGGCTTCGCCATCAAAGGATTATGTTCTGATTGGAATTGACTCTCGTCTTATTCGTACCGAATGTTGTTTTAAATCGGTATAAGAAAATAATTCAACCCACAAAACAGGTGAAATTTAAGTTTATATAATTATTAAAAATTTGCTTGCTGTGAGGTATACAATATTTAATGCGTCTTTCAATATTCGTTTAACATTAAAATAATACATCATTCGAAGTCAACGTCCATCATTCACCATCATCATGCATATTAGTTAATTAATAATGCGAAAGTAATTCTGTTTTGGTAGAAATCTCTGTCTGTTACCATTTCACGCTACAAATTTGTCCTGTCTTCTAAATTTTGTCAGGCCTTACTAACAATGCTTGGATACCGGATAATAACCAATCTACATGCAGGTTGTCGTCTGCTTAATCGGACGAATCGTAAGGATGCTTCGAGAGTAAGGCAGGGCAAAAATACTTAAAAACTACACGCTGACGAGCGTATGCCTAGGACGACGAATTTTACTAATTTGTGAGGGCGATGTTTCAAAGTGAAAAAGACGCTTAGAATGGCACTTAATGAATTGGAAAACGGTGACGATTTTTAAGTCTAAGATTAGACTGTCATTATGGACGTAAAATGGGGCTCCCGTGATTTTGCGTAGGAATCGGTTTTCAAGGATCTCCATCCTTTCGATAAAACGGGGTTTGGAATGGGCAAACATGACACAGGCGTATATCATGATGGGATGGATAACCGCGATATGCACTAAAGTGACAACTTGCTCTTCGCCAATACCATAAACTGAAGCCTACCCATAGCAAAGGCAGCTCGCGATCAAGCTGCTTTGATATGTGCCCCGAAGGACAAGTCGCTATCGATATCACGCCCAAGTACACACATCAACAAAGTCTAGGGAACAAGGACATTTCTAGTTTTTATTTAAAAACCCTTTCTTGTAATAGTGAGTGTTTTATATCAATACAAGGGTATTTTATTACCGTTTTTAATTTTAACATTAATAAAAACATTCTCATATTAAAAAAAATATTTTTTAAAGAAAGAATTGAATAGTGCCAATATTGAGTATTACAACCTTCTATGATTAGGCACAAAAATAACGAGGTAGTAAGAAATACAGTAATTAACCTTACTTTAAACGTTTTTAATAATCTGTAGGACCTCCTAAAGCATTAGCAACAGCTCGACAACGGCGAGGCATACTTAGTATGAGATTGTCAATCATCGTCTGTGGAATATGACTCCATACACTGCGAAGGTGTAAAAAAAGTTGTTCTTCAGTATTCAGATTTTCCAAAGAATCACTGAAAGCTCTTCTCCCAAGCAAATCCCAGGCATGCTCTATGGGATTGAGGTCGGCAGACTGAGCAGGCCATTCCAACGTCGTAATATTGTGCTCGCTTAACGCATTGACCACTACCCTCGCGGTGTGTGACCGTGCATTATCTTGCATGAACATAAAATCTGGACCGAACTGCTGTCGATGAGGGATTACCATGGGGTGTATAACCTCCTGAATGTATTGGTTTGCATTCAAATTGCCCCGTATCCAAACGAGGTCGGTCCTTCCACCAAGGCGAATTCCAGCCCATACCATGATTGTTCCACCTTGGTAAGGATGAACTTCTTGCGGATTCTGGAGACGACTCCGACGTCCAGGAACTCGCCATATACGCACTCTTCTCGAATCAGGATGAAAACCGAAGCGAGATTCGTCGGAAAACAGAACCCGTGCCCATTGATGGTCGGTCCACTGTAAATGTGCGTTAGACCACAATAAGCGACGACCTCGATTTCCACGTCGAAGAGCTGGAACCCTAAGCGGTCTGCGAGCATGAAGATTGGCTTCGTGTAGTCTTCTCCTGACAGTTTGATCGCTAATAACCACTTGATGCTGAGACTGGAGGCTTGCGACCAACTGACGAGCAGTAATCGTGGGTTGCCGCCTTGCGGAATTAAGCAAGAAACGATCTTGTCGCTGGGTAGTAACCCTATTTCGTCCCCTGTGACGTTCGGCAACATCCCCTGTAGACCTGTAGCGTGCCCATAATCTGCAAATTACGCTTGGTTGGGTGTTGACAGCATCTGCTACGTCGCGTTGAGTTCGTCCAGCTTGCAGCATACCAACAGCTCTTAACATATCTTCGCGACTTAAATGACGACGTGACATGATGACTATAGTCACAAAAATGCACAAACCATACGTAAAAGACGTATTATTGATAATAAACGTTATTTACAATCAAAGAAAATAATTTTTATTTTGCCTCAGAGAAACTGCACAATCAAACACTTTTAAAAGTTTTCCCTCCATATTCGAAAATCATTACTTACTTAAATTTATTTTTAAATTTTGAACAACTCTGTAACCTACTTTATTCTATTTTTATTTATTTGCTGCCAGTTATTAGCAAAACAAGATATACACGAAAAAAAAAATTGGGCTCATCTTGTTCCCTAGACTTTGTTGAGGTGTTTATTTAGCTTGCTTCTTCCAAGTGATAGGCTTGCCGTATATAGTGATCGGAATCGGAACCTCCATGCAGTCAAAACCGCGGGCAAAAGCTTGTTGCATGCGTGTGTGGCAACGGTGACGAAAATTACAAAGTTTGATGTAAACGTTCTCTCTTCATTATTAAACTTTGTACAAGTATTACTTTATAGGTTTGTTAACTCAAGGCTATCGTTATGAGATCTTTAAAATAATTGACGTCCATTAATTGCCATCAAGGAAAATCATCTTAGGAAAATAAATAAATATATTTTGCTTGGTACGTTAAAATTAAACGTGTAAAATATTAATTGTAAAACGAGTTGACAGTTAAAACAGGCAAAAACGATGGCGCAAAACACAATCATCATTAGCAACATTTCGCAGACACGCAATCAACTGGATAAACACAAACCAATCTACTGTGATCGATTTGAAAATCCTCAAATCGAGGCATACCATTGTTACCTTAAATATTCACCTCTATAACGACGAACATAAGGTTCAGAATGTTGAAATCAGTCACAGTCATAAAGATATGGAAAATTTTAGCGCTTGAGCTATCGCGTATATGCTCAATATTCAGCAAACGTGCATCAATTGTGCTCTTTCATTGTAGAGAACAAATAAGTGATGAATATGGTGTATCGTTTGGTGCAGCAATATTAGCAGAGCCACCTGTAACTATATGTTGTGGTACTTGTAACATCCGAGGAAATGCTTTTATGCAGATGGAAAATCATCAAATAACTTCCGCTCTGGTCAGAGCAGGGGTAAGACATTTATTGACTAAAATTCTGTTGTGTTCCTTTTTTTTGCCCTTTATGTTCCGGAGCCACGGTATCTCTTTCGAACAACCCACAATCCCAGCAATCCTGGCAACGCGCAATCTTATTCTAAATACAAAAAGAAAGTGTATATCTCTAAAAAATGCCAGTAACTCATTTATAACCGTGGAAGTTATAACATTTACATTTCCTTATACAAAAATTAAAATGGAATTTCTTATGTTTGTTTCATTTCGCTTCACTAGGTCAAGAAAAACAAAGATGGAGCATTTACACACAAAAGACACAAGCACTGTTTTGACTGAAAGAAAACAAGGGCTTGATTAAATTGTACTTTTTAGTAATTTACTTTAGTTAACGTAACCAGCAGTTATGCAACTTGGAATAAAATGCACTAGTTTAGGACCAAGAAGATTCCGTGACTGATGCTGCGAAAATTCTAATGGAAAACCCCATAGCACTTTGCCCGACTTGAAAATCGAACCCAGGACCTCGAGCTCAGCAGTCCCACTAATAACCACTCAACTAACGGGGTAGTTTTTAGCAAACGTCAAATTGATATTAAAACTATTCCTACCTACCAAAATTCAGCAGAATACCAGCGCCAACCTAGCATTATGCTGAGCTGAAGGGCTGCTATGACATCTTATAGCAATTCTTATTCCACTGAGGGAAAGAGATGGTGCTAGACACCCTGTATAGTTCTGTCTCTTTCCCTCAGTGGAATAAGAATTGCTTTAAGAGGTCATAGTAGGGTAGCTGGACTCCTATTTGGTGCCGCCCAGTATTGGGCGACCGTTATAAATGTATGTAATTTGAATAAATGTCTATGGGTCAATCTAACTTACTTCTTCTTACTTTTTTCTAGCTTACTTTTTTTTTAATCTATTTCTCAGTTTGATATTTTTTCTGTTAATTCCTGTATCGTGTCTTTTGTTGCATTAAATAAATGATTCATCTATCTATCTACTACTATTAAACAAATATTAAACATTTGCTAATTTCCCATCCCGTTAATTGCTAACGTCAGATTATCTATGCTTATTGATTGATTGATTTACGCTCTTTTGGAACAGAGTGGGGTTCTGTATCCGAACTCGTAATATATGGCCCTAGTTGTTAGATTTAGGTGACGTTTTAGCTCTAACTTTGACGTGCTCGTAGCTAGCGATGCGATAGTGTTCCGAGTGTGATTTGTTAAGTAGGTTTGAATTATTGTAGCTTAGAACTAGTACAAACATTATAAGTAGATACATAGTTCTCCCACACGACGATAAATGACTGGAAGTAAAAGTGTAATTAGGCGTCAATGATAACAAATAATGTTTTATTAAAAATGTAGTTTTCAAAATGGTACACTACAATGATTACTGCAAAACTAATAATGAGTGAAAACCTGGTGACCACACAGGTGTTTCACTACCTATCACAGGCACCAGTGGTTCACAAATATGTATAAACTGGTTTTAGCCAATAAATAATAAGTAAAAGACAAGTGAGTATCTTTAAATAGCTGAGCAGATTCTCTTAATATAGCTCATTACCCTCTCGATTAAGAAACGAAGAGAACTTGTTCAATATCGGTCCCCCCTGTTTAGGAGCTACGATGCTACAGACAGACACACAGATACAAAATTCAAACTTATAGCACCCTTCTCTTTAGTCTGGTTAAATGGTTAGCGAGGAGAATAACTTTATTTAAAAAAAAACATTGGGATAGCTCAATGGTTTTTTTGCAGGCAGACTTTACAGATTTATTCTTATTTCGTAAAATTTAGCCTGTATCTGGGTTTCATGATTAAAGGATATAAAAGGGACATTCTTCTACAAAAATAAAAGAAAAGAAACGCACTATACTTTTTGTTAAGAGAAAACTTAAAAGCATTTTTACAACGTCCAGAAGTACGGGTTGTCGTTCAAATGTACCAAAAAGGTACTTTGTGATAGCGGATAGTAAACATTATGTCAACCTTACTAAAAAGAAAGTACGCAGAAACTATTATAGCTAATTTGTGAATACATAAAGTCTGTGTCACGTCCTTTAAAGGACCTATTTTGTCTTTTTATACGTAGGTAAGGGTCAAACGACGTAGACGACATGGTTGGCGCAGTGGCTGAGCGATCGACTGCCGCGCTGTGTGTAGAGGGTTTGGTTTGGTCCCCGCACGGAGCAAATATCTGTATGGCATGGCCTACAGATAGTTGTTTCGGGTCTTTCTGTTTGTGTTTGTGATTTTATTATTAATCACCGTCAAAGCTTGTATGTGCTCTGGAACTGAAATTTTAACTACATAAACGCGGCCATCATCATCTGCTTAGACTTTTCAAAACTATGCTTATTAGGGTTGGTTTCCAGGTGAACTAGATATAGCCGACTATTAGTATTTTACATGACGTGACTGTCGATCAGATATATACAACACAGTTAGTACTACATGGAAACGGTAACTAGTAAATATTAATTACTGCCTAAGTGGATCGTAACTATAACAAAACTCTTAGCAACCTCATAAAATAATCTCGCACTATCAGGCCGCTAACACTGCCGGGCACACAAGGTAACTACTCCATTAAAAACTTTATTTTAACTAACTTTTAAATATAAACTGAGTTTTAAAACAAGAAGCTAAGATATAATTCATATTTTTCAGTTCATCCTTTTCCAACTTAACTTAATTAAGCTTAGTTAACTCACTTACATTTTAAACGTCTTTAGTAAAAAATATAAGAACATCGGATTTTGTTTGGTATACTGTGAATTACAAAAACAAAAACTTCCAACGGGATCGGAAGCTTGTTGTTCGAGATGTCAGCAAATCATAGGGCCTGCTAGGGCCACTGCCTGCCTTGGTTGCGGGTTGTTCGAAACTTTGCCCTTTTCTTTAGGCACTAATTTAATAAAAACTTATTGTTATTTCTCATATTTTACTCAGATTTGTTTTCTAAATGGATTGTCTGAAATTATGACTTTTTTTAGGCTGTTTCCGGTAGATGCGCCCCGTCCTGCTCTTTCATCTCCTATAATAAATGCCCGTATACAACCCAAATTTCTATAGAGCTTATTTGTAAAATTTTCAGTTTTAACTTGCCCCTGAGTGCTATAAGATGTGTATTGATTTAAAGTCGTCCCAAGTCATGCAAATTAAATGCGATAATTATGTGCGCCAGAACTGGTGTTGCATTATTGTTCATTTGTATGTGTAGGTACTCGGAGACCATGACGTACTTGCTGAAAGGCTCCCTGGCGCCGGGAAGCTGGCCATGCCAAACGCCGCGTCACGCATGGGGTTTATTGCAGCTCCGCTCGGCATCCTCAGCATTGGCATCTTCACCACATACTATTTACAAGTGCTGATCAGTTAAAACAGAATTTACTAATACCAGTATCGTCACAAAAACAATTCTCCAGACGGTTTCAAAGCCGAAACCGCATAAGAAAATAAGTACTCTAAGATAATAAGTTTTTATAATAATGCATCAAGTAAGAACTTAATGCATTTATTTTTTCAAGAAATAAAATTCATTTCTAAAATCTAACCGAAAAGTTAGTCTAAAGAGCAATTTCAGCTGAATCGAGTTTATGGTTATTATAATAATGCGTTGAGGGCACTGCTGCGGTTGCCACGCTTCTGCAGCGCTTCAGGTATGTTCGCGAGCGTCCGCATTGACTGTTTCTATGCCAGCATGCGCAAGAGAGCGACCTCGATTGCAAGTAGACTGCGGGACAGCGGTAACAGTCTTCTCAACGTTGTCGCAAACAGGTTGGACGGGCCTTTTATGCAGCATTGGAAGGCATTACATGCGCCCATATATCTGTACCTTCAGTGAAAATTGATATAAGTGAAAAATCGTAGTTTTGAGTAATTTTTTTTTTTGGTTGGCAACACTGCTCAAAGTGACATGTAAAATTTTAGCTCCGTATTTTAATATTAATTTTAAATAGTAATTAAGTTGTATTAACGTGTAATTATAAGTGAAAACGCAATGTAAATGTGTAAATAATCAGGAAAATTTGTTCGTGTGAATATTACTGATGTTTTCGGTTACACGGCGATACCGGTAACCTATACTCAACAGCTGACGTTATAAACTTGGATTTATACGGATATACATGGGGAGTATTTGTTAACTTTTATTCTATATAATAGCACACAATCGTGATCAATCGTCCCATTACATTTTTAACAGGTCCAAGAGAATTTTAGGTTTTTTTTTATGATTTTTTTCCAAATTCAGTGTGACACAGTGTGTCAGTAATAGTAAAACTTTTTAGCAATTTTAAGTTTGACTACTCGATCTTTTATACTAATTTCTTTGTTACGTTTGTATTTCTTATAAAATATGCATTGATGTCTTGAAGTAATATTTAATTTTAAATAACTTATGTTGAATTCTACACTGTCTACCCACTTATTAAAAAGTAAATCTCGAAGATAAAAAAGCATATTAAAGCAATAAATTGAAGATTCAGCTATAAATCCAACTTTTTCATAATAATATAGCATCCTACCTCATTTCAAGATTGCAACATTAACTTTATTTTTTCTTTTTCCACTGTTTTATTTTTTTTCCCTGTCATCTCTAAGATTTACTTCATTGTTTTATACTAGTAGTTCTCACCGTTTCTTTATTCCTAACTTTCAGTAACTCATCCGGAAACCATGCCTGTTATGACCCGTAAGGCTACTGCTCAGGATATGGAACTAAAATTGAGAACGGCCCTCCAAGAACTAAAGGACTCAAAACTACAATGTCAACAATTGTTAAAGGAGATAGAGGACAGTGAGGAGGAAGTTAATAACATTAACAGTAAAAACTCAAGTCTAAAACGGGAGCTTGTAGTTCTCAATCAGCAATATTTGGATGTTGTTGATGAACGGGATCAATTAAAGGTGGTCACGGATGGGTTTCTCAACTGTAGCAACTTGTATGAGGAAGCATTATGTAAAATTAGGGACCTAGAAGAGGAATTAATCTATGCTAATGAAAAAATTCTTAAATTACAAAAGGAAAATGAACATAGTCAGGTTAAAGAAACCAACAGTTTGTACAATGAATTATTTAAAACAAATTGTAACCCTCGTTCCATTGTAACAATAGACCTTACAGAGGACTCATTACTGAATCAAAATTACAGCTATAAAGTTAGTCAAAATAAAATAAAAAAGTACGCAAGATTAAATAAAATTATTAAAAAATGTAATAAATACAAGAAGCAACAAAAACACTATTCCAAAAATATTCAACTAAGGAAAGAACGTGTTTCTCTTGTCAATAAATTAAAAAACTATCAAATTAAACTGGAAGATAGTATAAATATTTATGAAATAGATACTCAACGACTACAATCTGAAATAGAGGGTCTGAATAACACACTTAAGTCCCTATATAGTAAATATGAAAGCTCGAAAAACCAAATTAAGGAGCATATACTTGCTACTAACGAACTGGTAGACAAAGTTGACTTGCTGACTCTCAGCAACAGTCAGTGTACTTGTCAGAGTGAACCCAGCCTAGATGCTCTCCAGCCTGAGGCAACGGAGGACCCGTCCCAAGCTGTGACTGCTCAAGACTGTATCTTGATCCAAGACACTAAATCTAACATTACCCTTAATGATTTTCAAATAGTGCAGCCTATAAGTAGTTTAGTATCAACCAATAATAATCATGATTGTTATAATTCAGTAATGTTCTCTGATAGTATGGGTAGAGGGTTAGGTAAATTAATCAGTAATAACCTGGATTATTGTACCCAAAATTATTGTGTGCCAGGGTCAACCTACAAACAGGTAATGGCATCGGTAACAAAGAATGTTTATTGTCCTAATACTACAATAACTATTTGTGTTGGTAATAGCTCAAAGCTTAAAAAGGAAGACATCACTGACTGTGTGACAGAATTGTTAAAGTTAGAATGCAGTAAAATCATATTGTGTGCATTTCCATATTGTAAAAATGTAGGTTATGGAAAAAACAATTATATACATATGCTTAATAAACATGTTCACTTTTTAGTAAGTCACAATTGTGACAAACTTGTATACTTTGATGTCAACAGTTTTGTAGATAAAATTAAGTCGACTCGGGGTATGGTGTATCTACCTATTAGATGTAGACACAAAATAGCTAGGCTATTAGCTTTTAGTATTAACTCAGACATAGTTGGTATGTCTAAGTTTAGTTTCATTATTAACACTGCTAATTTTAGTAATACTACTAATATACCTTTTTACAAGGAAGGCGGGGGAGTCTTGGGGCTCACTCCGGCTCATTTAAACTAGTTAGTAAGACAACAGAAGATACTAATAATTTCAATGTTATACCAGACAACAACAAGGTATCTTCTTGCTCCCAAATAGTTAACTGTGTAAAAGGGGCTAAGCAGAATTCCTTGAACTTATTCCATCAAAACATTCAAGGTTTTTCTTCAAAGTTACTGGAAATTGAGTTGTTTTTAGAACAAACAATGTTTGAAATTGTTTGTTTCACCGAACATTGGTTAAAAGACTATGAAATGCTAATTAATTATGAAAATTATAGAGTAGGTAGTTGCTTTAACCGGAAATCTAAGTTGCGTGGGGGTTCACTAATCTTAGTTAATAATTGTATTAAATATAAGTCTCGTAATGATATAGTTGATCTTTCGGTTGAAAATAGCATTGAATTGTCTTGTGTTGAGCTGGATGAGCATGTAATAGTGTGCGTTTATAGACCTCCAAATTATCTAAACTACACTATTTTTGAAGCAGTACTGGAAGATGCTTTAGCAAAACTTGTAACTGGTAATAAACCAATAATTATCTGTGGTGACTTTAATGTCAATATCTTAGAGGAAAACGCAAATAGCAGTAGATTTTTAAGTCTCTTTAAATCGTTTAATTTGTCAAATGTGTTTTCAGAACCAACCCGAATTACCACAAACACCGCTACGTGTATTGATAATGTATTTTGTTGCTGCGACTATTTAGATAAATTCATTGTTAATTACCTTCCTTCAGATCATAGCGGCCAGTACGTTACTTTCGCGTCCAACATAAAAATTCAAAAAATTCAAATACAGACTAGACAAATGGCAGCCAGTAATTTAGATAGATTTAATAATAATTTAATTAGCAAGTTAAGTTTTCCGGGCCATATAAACGATGTAAATAAATGGTATGATGAATTCTTTTCAGTAGTGCACACCGAGTTCAATAATACTTTAAAAATAAAAACAAAAACTATTTGCCAAAAGTTTATTTTCAGTGATTGGGCTACACAAGGTATTAGGAAAAGTAGGGAACGATTGTTTGAGCTGTATGGCCTTAAGCCTTACATCAACACAAAAACTTTTAATGAATATGTTGCCACTTATTCCAAAATTTTTAAAAACACTTGTAAAGTTGCCAAATCTTTATTCATTAGCAACAAAATTAAATCAGCCGATGATAAAATAAAAACGGTTTGGAAAATAATCAACAATGAAACAAATAGAAATAAAAAACCAAGAAATGATTTTACGTTAGAAACCTCACGTGGCCTCGTGAGCAATAATAATGACATTGCTCAGGAATTTGTGAATTTCTTTACCAATATCCCACATAAGACTACAGAGACCTTACATTCCTCGCCCTTGCTATCTAAGGATTTATTACAGGCTAACGTTCCAGCCTGCCCGATTCAATTTGAATTTAAGCATATAAACCCCTTATCAGTTATTAAAGCTTTTAAGCAAATCAAGGTCAAATTAACCGAAGATCTTTGGGGTATGTCCATCAAAGCTTGTCTCGCCATTATTGAGACTATAGCACCATATTTAGCCTTAATATTTAATTTGTGCGTGGATCAAGGGGTTTTCCCGGATCTAATGAAATACAGCAAGGTAATACCGCTTTTTAAATCCGGGGACAGTAAAGACACTAACAACTATAGGCCCGTATCCGTTTTGCCAGTTCTCAGCAAGGTGTTTGAAAAGATAATGCTTAATCAATTGCTCAACCATTTTAACACCAATAAAATCTTACATGAAAAGCAGTATGGTTTCACCAAAGGACGTTGTACGACTGACGCCGGTGTCACCTTAATGAAACATATATTTACTGCGTGGGAAGAGGCACAAGATGCAATAGGAATCTTCTGTGACCTTACGAAGGCATTTGATTGCGTTAATCATGAAACCCTGCTTTTAAAACTTGAGCATTACGGTTTAGATAAACTTGCGCTCAGTTTAGTAAAATCGTATTTAAATGATAGACAGCAACAAGTTCAAATTAATGGCGTTAATTCAATGGGTTTAAAAGTTAAAATGGGTGTACCACAAGGTTCTATATTGAGTCCTTTCCTCTTTTTAGTATATATTAATGATCTACCCCATTTATTTGAAAATCAACCACAAATGGTGTTGTTTGCTGACGACACTTCTTTAATATTTAAGGTAAATAGACGTGCCACGAATCTTGACGACCTAAATAACGCCCTATTGCAGGTCCATAATTGGTTTACTGCTAATAACTTAGTATTGAATGGGAAAAAAACGAAATGCATAAGATTCGCTCTACCAAACGTCAAAAGTAGTGATTGTGACATAGTATTAAATCAAGAGAAACTAGAATTCGTCAATAAAACTGTTTTCTTGGGAATCACACTCGACTCAAGGCTACAATGGGGTCCTCATTTAACATCTCTTGCAGGACGGTTGAGTTCAGCTGCATATGCCGTAAGAAAAATCCGTCAATTTACTGATGTAGATACCGCGCGACTAGTCTATTTTAGTTATTTTCATAGTATAATGTCATACGGTATTTTACTTTGGGGGCGGGCTGCAGACATTGAGTCTATATTTATTCTGCAAAAAAGAGCCATCAGAGCCATGTACAATCTGCGTAGGCGCGATTCTCTAAGAGAACTGTTTAAAAAAATTAACATCATGACAGTACCTTGTCAATACATCTATGAAAACATCATGTACGTTAGGAAAAATCTGCATCTATTTAGTAAAAGAGGTGACAGACATCACTATAATACTAGAAATAGGGACCAACTGGTTCAGCCTGGTTTCAGGCTAGCTAAGGTAGACTCCACTTTTATGGGGTACTGTTTAAAATGTTACAATAAAATACCTCCACACATCCTACAACTGAATGAATCGAAGTTTAAATCTTGTATTAAACGCACACTATGTAGGCAAGCATACTATAAGTTGGGGGATTACATTAATGATATAAATGCTTGGCTCAATGCCGGTCCTGCTCCACAACCATAGGGGCAAACTAACTATCATTAATCAGCATCTGAAGTTATTGTGGCAGCTGAAGAAGATTGTAATACTATCATTGCATTGTATAGACTCAATTTCCTAATATTGTATAATTGTAATGCCCATGTGTGAGTTCTATGTAATTTTATTGACTCGACGGTTGCCCTGGTGGTTGAGAGATTGTCATGCTTACTTAAATGTCTCGCTGATGGTGGCGGGTGTGTCGGGTCATTTAGCTCCCTTCAAAATGGTCGAGCTGAATGGGGCTGATCCATACGTCATGTTCGTGAACGGGCGCTGTCGGTTGGGACTGGTCATCTCTTAGCTACCACGGTTTGTTTTAATTCTTCTTTTAAACTCGTGATAATTATTGCTTTTACTCTGGACGCTCTAAATGTGCTCGTTTTTCTACATCGTTCTCACATTATGAATAATCTCAACATGAATGATGTATCCATGATTTTATAAAACATTATGATTTAAAAGAGTGTCCATGGAGTTTCTTGCCCATTCTTCTCCATAGAGATCTACGCTTTGGAATGGGCAACTACAGTACTTTCACAAGTTATTATGTCTTGTGACTGGGACTGTAGCAGCATCATTTTTTTTTGTTCTTGTTTTTATGACATTCAAAAGTGCCTGTAATGGTCTAATTGAAATAAATGATTTGAGTTTGAGTTTGAGTTTGAGTTTGAGTTTAAGGTTAAAGATTTAAAAAAATCTCGTTAAATTTCTAACGTTCTAAAATAAAAAACGATATGTGGTAGGTGTAGATAATATTATATAGATTATAAAGAGCTCGGTTTGAATATATTATTTTACACGGAATTTAAGTAATTAGTAAAAATAGCCAGTTATATCACCATACACTATAGTTTTCTTTGCTTATTTTTGTGTATTTTAATTTATAATGAAATGAATTTTTTTACACATTTAGTTACCGTTTTGTGTAAAATGTTATAAGGCTTGTGTTTTGGCATGTTTTGCCTGCAATAAGTTGTTGTGAGAAAAAGTCGTAAAACTAATATGATTATTTTGATTATCAGCAACCTTTTTTCATTGTTTTATTCAAAATTCCTACGTAAATATTCAATTGTACCCCTAAACACCAATGTATTTTTCAAACTAGTAAGTGATTAATGCTACAAGCTAGAATTTATTATGATACATTTTGTTTACATCGAAGTGTTTATTGATCCAAGTAATATGTATTTTCAAACGTTTTTGTCACAGAAAGGGTAAAACTATGCTAATATCATAATAAAATAATAACTAAATAAAAAAAAGCGTTTCTTTAATAAAGAATTCTTGAATAAACACTTTTTATGAATTACAAGTAGTAGCAAAACAATAAAACCTTTTTATAAATCAAACTTTTTTTTTAATGTGCAAACATGTTTTTTATTGAATTCATTTACCTAATATAATTAAATTAATTACTAAATATATACAACCTATAAATATACACAAACTAATAATAAAAAAAATATATACAAGTAAAAATTGAAAATTACAGGGCGTCAAAAAATTCGTCCGTATCGCCGTCATCGGCAGGTAAAGTGCCCAGAAGGCTGGCAGCATTACCGCGTTGGATGGTAATGCTTATTTTTTGTGCTAAAAACAGGCCAGCCCTCTGGTCACGAGAAGAATCGACCAACCGCTTGGCGATTTCTCGAAATACTACTCGGACCCCATGGCCCTAGTGTTTCAACCCCAAACGGCTCAAAAACATAATTACCAATCAAATTGTGATATTTGCGCCGTTTGAGGTTTTCAGCACCTGCAGCAGCAGCTCCAGCACAACCCACCGTGCTAGGAAGATGGGATGGTGCAAGGGTGTCGACACAAGTTGCATCCCACACCAAAGATCTACCCAACTTCCATGGCATTATGGTCATACCATTTGGTCTCTTTCCATCGACGCGTACCAAGCCAGTTGGTTCTAAAACAGCTGGCACCCCGGCGGTGGCAAGAGCACGACGGATGAGATCATTAATGCAAGCGTGCCGAGCAATACGACCTGCGCTTTTACTGCAGGAAAGGCCATGGTGTCCGAGGCAGTCGACTGCTTCCCCACATTGACAGCGATGCGGAGCCCCACAGGGTGCACCCAATCGCAAACACGTAGCGAGCCGGAAGGTTGTGTCACCCAACAAAGTACCTATGTTAGATGACGGTAACGCCTGTAGCCAGAGGCCCGATTCCCACTCACCCACAGCCAGCAAGCGGGCACGCTCAGCAGAATTGGTGGTATTAATAAGGTTATTCCGTACCAACCTGCAGAGCGGCTCATCCCACTGTCTCTGGGAAAACGGATTCACGGGCCGATCCGAGTCCGGGCAAGCCATTTTCCAGGCATCCTCTGCGTCGGTCAAACACGGCACTTCCGAGTCAACCAGGGAGAGAGCTAAAATTTTCCTGGTCAGCTTTTCAGTGCTGTGGACGGAAGACAGGAATGCCGGTAAGCTTACACTGGAAATTTTGCGGAATCAAACTTAAAACATAACTTAGGTATCGTTAGTCTTTAAACATATTTAAGCAGGCTCAATAAATCAAACAACAGATTTGTTGTAGCACTTCGACTATTCGCTATATAAAACAATATAAGTAACAACCTAATAAAAAAATCTCTCCGGGCTGATTAGATTTTTTTTCATTTATTATTTCTTCATGTACACACGGCGACAGATCAACCTATACAAAACCAGTTTATGCGGATCTCTCATTGCACTTGAAATTTATAGTGTACGATTCGTTGTTGAGAGAGCAGCATAAACTGGTTTTGTATAGGTTGATCTGTCGCCGTGTGTACCATATTTTCTTCATCCCTCTGTAGCTGAACGCCTTCCATAATCTTATCTATTAGTTTTTTTCATTATAGACTGTAAAAATAACAGTTCAAATTAATATCGAAGCGTCACATTAAAACCATTCAAGGTAGAATTTCTAGCAGAGCGTCAGCGTCAGTGTGACATGAAAATGTATGGACGGTGGCACTCGGCGGCTGACGTGGCGTCAGCCGAGCCATCAAGAGTAGATAGAACCAGGGCTCGGAAACCGGTTTCATAACCGGTTTCGGTCATTGAGCCCAAACCGAAATCGATTTAGGTTTAGATTAAAGGTCCCGCGGAGAAGTAGGGAGTGGGGTGCGTAAGAGCTGCGCGACTTGTATCACTGTGTACTACGTATTTTTTGCTAATTTAGTTCTAAAATGCAATGCAATTTTGATTCTACTATATTAGTATCATTATTCACGTAATCATATGTCCTATTTCCCTTATGTTCTTACTAATAGAATTAATGTTAAATTTGTAATCACATCAAAATTGGCTACATAAATTACGTGTAAATTGTTTGATTAGCAGTTGTATCGAGTCACATATTTTTAAATTTGTGTTTGTATGGTTCATGTACAAATGTAACACTTTTCACTAGAATGTATTGTTTCAATTTTTTTATGTTTTGTGATAGGATTTCATTTGTATCACTTTGGATTAATTGAAGTAAAAGCTTTCGTTTCGCGTAAGATGTGGTAACTCGAGTCGTATTAAAATACATTTTAGAAATATAAAGATCGGTTCGGAGCACTTTGGTATAAATCAAAAAGTATTATTTTACACAATAATTTCAAAAAAAACTTGCTTACTTATATCAATGTACACAAAAAAATCTCATTCATTTTTAATCTTATAACAACGGGGATAAGATAGAAATTAAGTTAATTTTTTTTTAATAAGTTTAATCAGAGAATATAAAAACCGATCTGGGTCGACATGTATCACTTTTCACTGAAGGTACAGATATAGGGCTTGGGGCAGGTAAAATTATAAAATTATATTTTTATTGTTTTCAAAATTTAACCACTCATTATTACTATTCTAAGAAATTTAATTTAATTTAATTTATTTAATTATATTGAATCCATTTTAGTACTATTGAATCTGTTGTTTAATGATATTGAATCTATTTTAATGATATTGCATCTGTTTTTATGATAAATCTGTTTCTTAATGATAGGGAATCTGTTTTAATGTGTCTGTGTACGTCTAACAATATTATATTAATTTTCTATGGGTCTATGCCACCCGAAATAAAGTATATTCATTCATTCATTCATTATGATTTTCCCCACAAAACTATCACAATAACTTTACTTTGACGATAACTTTGCCGACACCGTTTAGTCGGAAGTGCTTGGTGCAAAGTGCAGGCAGGAAATGACTGGGGCCAGCTAAGGTTAGACAGACTTAGTGGAAGTGAAGATTTTCTCTCGCACTCACTTACAGGTGTATCTATCTAAATTTGTATCCTTTGCATGGATCTTTCCAGAATTACAGATGTTTAAATCAAAACAAATTGCAGCAAAATGAGTAGGCGATAATGATGATGTGTTTTGAAAAAAACTATATTTACTAGTCCAGACTTAATGTAATAGCGCTATCTTCATATATTTTTCTGAATTTAGGTAAAAAGACATAATAATTTATAAATCAGAATTTTTTGTTTGCGGATGTTAAATTCCCGCTCTGTGTAGAGCGGGAGGGGGTGTCAGACTTGTACTGACCCATGTTCCTTCTATTGCCCTTTATGTTTCGGGGCCGCGGTATCTCTTTCGAACAACTCACATGGCCCTGGCAGGCCTCTCTGCTTTGCTGACATCTCTTTGAGGCGCGCGCCCAACGCGCCTTCGACGGACGGACGGTATCATCAGTAATGAAAAAGTTTTTTTTGCGATAAGACATAAACACAAATAAAATTACTTGCTTAGTCTACAGATAAACATTTTCTTGTTACTTCAACATTGGAATAAGCGCATAAACTTTTCAACACGCAATACCTACAGCTGAGTTAAGTAATTCATCCACTCGAGCGCTTACACAAATGTTCTGACAACGTTCTCTATTGTCAAAAATGTTCGTATACTAGCAACACTGTAGCAAATTTATTCCGTTCTAACGTAGTTTCAGTCCAAAAAGTATTTTTAAAGAAAGTAACGGCGTAGAAAGATAATGTATGAGGGAAAGTTTACATCTGCATTGTGGATGCACTGGGTTGAATTATTCACATTTTTAAAGAGAAAAAAAATAGTTAGTAAAGAAAGTTCCGTAGTCAAGATTATAGAGAGAGGCGAAAAATATTCAAATAATCACAAAAAACTACATAAATATTAAAGTGGACAACTTACTTAATACATACATACGAACAGCGCAAATCGTGGTAATATTAAAAGCTCGTTTTCTGACATAATGTTATTTTATTGAAATTGGAAGGCACGTCTTGATATAAGTCCCTAAAATAAGTCTTATGGTTACTTGAAATAAATAATAAACAATATTATTAAATAATTCCAACCGTACTTGTTACAAAAATGTTACTTCCTGCATTTTTGCCAGTAAGGCACAAAAATCCAAGAATGGTAAAAAAATGGACGGAAATGACGTAAGGAAAATGACCTTCATAGTTGAATACAGAACCCTGAAACCTCAAGGTATTACACGAACGTATTCTCTAGACCCGCGAACAAACGTTGTGGAAAATGTATTACGTTATGAAGCCTTGTTCAAATAATAAATGTGAATGTGTGAAAACATTTCTTATTATTCTGAAAAGCATGAAGTTCAGTCTGACGGAAAAATCTTTAATACGTATGTTCGTAGTTATGTGGGACGGACATGTACAGTTAGGTACATTTGTGTACCTACACATGGCATCTGGCACCCTTACCTAGGGTGCCAGGGCACCCTAGGTAAGGGATCAAGTGCTACAGGATGCTAGATAGAACTACTAACAATTAAGCAGGTTGCAGTCCAAGAGTAGCAGTGTAACTAAGCTTAGCTCTTGCTCTGCAACCCACATTATTATGAAAATACCTACGTAACTAATAATTTGAAAAAGGTATTTAGAACGAATGATTGGAATTTTGAAGAATTAGTATTTTTAGGGCCTTTTCGTAGCTCGACCAATGATGTTGTAAGCTGCTCAACTGGACTAAGTTGTGGGTGGCTTGAAGTAATTACCTCCAGTCAGAGGAAGAAGTTTTGAATGTTATGCTTTATTGCCAGGGCCACATGTAGTAAAACGCCAAACTCTCATGGTTCAGGAAGATAACATTGAAAATTATACAAAGTCGCTCCTCCATCATAATTAGAAGTATGCAAATAAGAATTAACGGTGATTAAAATTACAAGCGCGCACATAGGTACTTAAGAGTTTATAAAATATTCATATACACGGAGAAATTTGAATGTCCTTTAAGTGTGTGGAGATCGGCAATCGTAAGGTAGAATGCTCTTAGGCCAGGGAGAGTGACGATGTACCCACAGTGTCTGGTAGCTGTTGGATGAAAGTTGGTGAGAATTGATAATAATGTCGTGGGATTGAAAAGTTAAATGGACAGCTACGAAATACTGTATGTGTAATTTAAATATCTATTTCGATTTTTACATTGTTTTGTGTCAATTCTGTTGTCACAAACTAAACAAAAACTACTCTTAAATCACTAAAATTTAGATTACGCCTGTCAAATTGATTGAAGTGACACCACTTAACTATCTTTCTTCTTAATATATATAAATCACGTGTCACGTTGTTTGTCCGCGATGGACTCCTAAACTACTTAACCAATTTAAATTAAATTTGCACACCGTGTGCAGTTTGAACCAACGTAAAAGATAGGGTAGGTAGGGTGTGTAGGGTAGATAGGGTATGTAGGGTAGGTAGGGTATGTAGGGTAGGTAGGGTATGTAGGGTAGGTAAGGTATGTAGGGTAGGTAGGGTATGTAGGGTATGTAGGGTAGGTAAGGTATGTAGGGTGGGTAGGGTATGTAGGGTAGGTAGGGTATGTAGGGTAGGTAGGGTAAGTAGGGTAGGTAGGGTATGTAGGGTAGGCAGGTAGGTAGAAAGGTAGAAAAATGCATTGCAACGCATTATTATAATTTGACAGCATTATTATGAAAATTGTAATGTCACTATTCTGAAATTTACGTTTTCACCAAAAATAGTGGTTGTCAAGCTAAATCGGACTATCTTTAATCGTGACCAAAATAAGGTGGAATAAATTCAGATGTCTAGTCTAGTTTAATCCGGTAGTTCATCGGAATCGGCACCATAAATTATATGTAATTCATAATTTTGAGAATTCGAAAATAACTATAAATGTGCTTGTTGCAAAAAAACCCATTTCTTTTTTCGGGTGGGAAATCATCCAATGACTTCCCCCGCTCTGGGCGGAGCGGGGGGGCATGTCAGACTTGTACTGACTAAAACCCACCCATGTTCCTTCTGTCGCCCTTTGCGTTCCGAGGCCGCGGTATCTCTTTCGAACAACCCGCAACCCCGGCAGGCGGAGGCTCTGGCAAGCCCCTCTGCTTTGCTGACTCTCTTTGAGGCGCGCGTGAAACACGAACGCGCCGTCGACACGGCCTGTCGTCAATCGACGGACGGACGGTGAACTACCCATTGCTCACCGCCCACAGGCCCGCATCTACGGTGGCCGGAAGTCGTCTCGCGGCGCCCGGCGCCATGGGCGTCTCCCGCGGCGGCTGGGTTGGGCAGATGTTCTCTCCCTCAAACGCCCGGCCACCTCCTTCGCTAGCATTACTGCTTCGCAGAAGGTGGTGACCGCTTCCCATTCCCTCTCGCTCCGGACCATGGCCTGAACCAGGGCCGGACGCGAGAGATCGCCGCCGCCGATCGCCTCTACGAGGGCACGGCGGTGCTCCGCCCAAGCCGGGCAGATCGCCACTGTGTGCTCCACCGTGTCCTCCGGGCGATCGTCACAATGGTGACACCCGGGCGCTTCCTCCCGCCCGATGATGTGCAGGAACCTCCCGAAACTTCCGTGTCCGGTGAGGACCTGCGTCAGGCGGTAGGTGAGGACGCCATGACGCCTCTCCAGCCACTCCTCAAAGAGGGGACTTACCGCCACTATTGTGGCGTGCCCTGCACGGGGCTGCGACAGTCGTTCTCTCCATGCCACCATGAGATCGCACCGGAGGTCTGCCCGCCGAGCGGCAACTTGCCGCGGCAGCGGGTTTTCCCCCCGGTGTAGTGCCTCCGCGCGCCACTCAAACAGGCGCGCGAGGACTATCGCCTCCAGATCCCACGGTGGCAGTCCGGCAAGGAGGCTTGCTGCCTCGCCGGAGATCGTGCGGTAGCCCCGGATAAGCCGTATGGCCACCAACTAAAAAACCCTTAAAGATAGTTAGTTAGTTTTGCAAAAAAACCGTTAAAGGATTATTATGATAATTGTATTTTGTGACAACTAAAGTTTATTTGCCTAAACAAATAAGTAATATGTGTATAATACCTCCCTTTCTCTCTCTTTTTCTATTAAACAACTTCGATGTGATACCTTAATAAATTTAACCGTTACCGTATGGGGACGCGTATAATCCACAAGTGACTTACTTCCTTGAAATTAAGGCAAATAACTTTACGTATTCCGTCTATCTAGTTCCATTCCTAATCCCATTCAGTTCTGGTCCTGTTCCCATTCAGTTCCATCTAGTATCTCTGATGATAAATGATTGATTGATAACGGATGAATGGACAACATTATATTATAATTAAACATTATAAGAATGACAACATAATTTCAGGTTCGGTCAATAGGCATAGATTATAATTATCAGATGTGTACTTTTTTGATAGATAACTTTATTAGATTTCGATCTATTTACCACTAACATGTTATGAGGTGTGGGGACAATTTGAAGCTTATAATTTTGTCACTACATGTTTAGCTAATTTGTAGGTACCACTTTTGTCTATGATCAGCAATCAAAAGATACATTTTTTTTCTTGGATTATGTTCTCAAATATTTCCTTCCTTATTCTAACATAAGCAAAACCCACATACATAAAATATAATAACAAGAAAGGACAATTTTGTCCGTAACATAACAACAGGAAACCTCCCAAGAAAAAACATTTTACACAAAATGATGCGATGTACTCATTACATAAAATTACTAGGAACATTCCCTTGTACCCTATTAGACCTTTACGACAAATAGTTTGCGATATTTTTTTTTACTTACAGTATAATTAGGCTGTGATTAGATCCCTTGTCCGAACGTAAGGGATGGGAAATTGGAATATGTGATCTGAATTTGGAAGACTTGATTAGGTAAGCTTTCCTATAGACCTCATTACCTACTCGATCTAGGTCGTCTATATGTCGGTGTAAATTAGAAGTTCGGTTAATATATAGCGACTAAGGGATCGAGAGAAAAGAGGCGTCTTTGTTTCTAATTTTACCAGCCTTTAATGGTCATACATCTTAGAAGCTTCTCCATGAGACCAATTCACCTTTAATGTTTCTGTATTGTCGTCGAAACTTTGTTTTGAGACATTTCTTAGTTTCAATTACTGACGTGTTTTATTTTAAAAACAGCAGTGATAGTCTTAACGTGTTGATGGTAATCAAAATTCAGAGTAAGGTTATTAGTTTGCCGCCTTTATTAGCGTCTATCAGTTCTTGTAAGGCGTAAACACGCAGGACGTATGCCATAGTTTGTGGATGAACACTACAATTAGTCATCTATGAATCCGCAGATTTTTCTGCTGTAGCCAACTTGGTTCTGTCCGTTTACTGATAAAGGTATGGTGGTGATAAAACAGCGCGTACTACTTAAGTGACGAAGGAGTTTTATTTTGTAAATTATTGTCTGCACGTGTACTGTCAATTTAAAAAAAAAATACATTGTTTATTGTCCCATCCACTTCTCATGTATGTTACTGTTACCGGCTGCCTATTGCCTATTGATTGATTCTCCACATAAAATGATTGAAATATAAATTAATAAGTTGTTTCGATGAAAAGGGTACTGTCTCGAATTTTTGCATTTACATTTTCCTGTTAGAACTAAGCACCCGTAGAATGTATTTTTGAACATTAATCTTGTCTTATTTGTTAAACAACGACGGCTTTTGGTACTGAGACTTTTGGATACCGGTTATTACATAGCAGTTTTCAGATGATTTAGAATTAAGTATAATACACAATTAACTTTACTTTGCTCAAAATCGCAAGACTGGACGTTAAAAGGGCTTTAGTTAACGCCAACACGACTTTGGCTAAGTGTTAATATGCCACTTTGACTTTAGTTATTTAGTAATTAATTATAGTTTTCTATGAAAAGTCTGGCTATTTAGTCCTTAGCCTCTGCTTTTCGTCTCCTACTAAACTTGATCAAAGAGAAAAGACAGCCAAGTGCGAGTCGGACTTGCGCACCGACGGTTCCGTTCAAATTTACTACATTAACAGCCAAATCTTTTGACTGTGTAGACTTAGAAGTTTAATTTTGTCACAGCTACAAAGGACCACAGAGTTTGCGTTTTTAAATGCAACTCAATACTGCCACGCGTTCTGAAGATAAAGGGATAAAAGGACAGACGACGTTTTCCTTTTGAAGTACGAAACCCTGAAAAGTGATGAATCTTTAAAAACTTTACTGTACAAACACATTCTCTGAGAGTTAAAATCTCCAGAGAATCGATATAAAAGAGCACCGAAATATAGTTACGGCAATGCTCTGACAAATACCTGGATAAAATAATGTTTTCAAAGAATATGAGATGGCATTATGCAGTCTCTATGCGTCTCAAAGCAATAACATGTATATAGAAGACTTTGTTGGATATTTGCTGAACAAGCGAACGTATTGAACGATGGATCAAAACGTTACATTTATACATTTTAAAACGTAGAATATCTTCACAATAAATTCGAAGATTTTTATCATAAAAGGAGGATAAAAATAGCATTTGCGTGTGTTATTGTCACCATCATAATTTTCTTATCATCTGCTTAGCCATTTCGCTACTATGATGGTGCCGGCTGCCAGTCTAACCGTATCCAGATCAATAGCACCAGGTCCATCACTTGATTTCCACAACCCAGTTAGTACTGAGTAATACGAGTAAACGTCCAGCATGCATTATTATTTAATAACCATATCAAACATTCAATAAAAAAAAAACAAAATATTTTTGTTTCACATAGGCTTTTTTTTTTTTTCGGTTGGGAAATCATCCTGTGACTTCCTCCGCTCTGGGCGGAGCAGGGGGGCGGGCATGTCAGACTTGTACTGACTAAAACCCACCCATGTTCCTACTGTTGCCCTTTACGTTCCGAGGCCGCGGTATCTCTTTCGAACAACCCGCAACCCCGGCAGGCGGGGGCTCTGGCAAGCCCCTCCGCTTTGCTGACTCTCTTTGAGGCGCGCGTGAAACACGAACGCGCCGTCGACACGGCCTGTCGTCAATCGACGGACGGACTACTACTACCCATTGCTCACCGCCCACAGGCCCGCACCTACGGTGGCTGGAAGTCGTCTCGCGGCGCCCGGCGCCATGGGCGTCTCCCGCGGCGGCTGGGTTGGGCAGATGTTCTCTCCCTCAGACGCCCGGCCACCTCCTTTGCTAGCATTACTGCTTCGCAGAAGGTGGTGACCGCTTCCCATTTCCTCTCGCTCCGGACCATGGCCTGAACCAGGGCCGGGCGCGAGTGATCGCCGCCGCCGATCGCCTCTACGAGGGCACGGCGGTGCTCCGCCCACGCTGGGCAGATCGCCACTGTGAGCTCCACCGTGTCCTCCGGGCGATCGTCACAATGGTGACACCCGGGCGCTTCCTCCCGCCCGATGATGTGCAGGAACCTCCCGAAACTTCCGTGTCCGGTGAGGACCTGCGTCAGGCGGTAGGTGAGGACGCCATAACGCCTCTCCAGCCACTCCTCAAAGAGGGGACTTACCGCCACTATTGTGGCGTGCCCTGCACGGGGTTGTGACAGTCGCTCTCTCCATGCCACCATGAGATCGCACCGGAGGTCCGCTCGCCGAGCGGCAACTTGCCGCGGCAGCTGGTTTTCCCCCCGGTGTAGTGCCTCCGCGCGCCACTCAAACAGGCGCGCGAGGACTTTCGCCTCCAGATCCCACGGTGGCAGTCCGGCAAGGAGGCTTGCTGCCTCGCCGGAGATCGTGCGGTAGCCCCGGATGAGCCGTATGGCCACCACCTTTTGGGGCGCGAAAGGGTCATGGACCGCACGACTCCGGCATAGAGCCTACGGCAGGAGGTGTTTAGCCTCTTCAGATTGGGCAGGAGCCGCTTGAAAGCAGCCTCCGTCCGCTCGAGTTTGGGAGCCAAACGTCGGAAGTGTTCGACGAAGTTCCACCGGCTGTCGAGGACGATTCCCAGGTACTTCATCGTCGACCCGACGCCGATGCGAACCCCTCCTACCGTCAACTAAGATCCCGACGGTGGCGTGTTTCCGCGGCCATGATAAACCATGGCCTCGGATTTGTGCAAGGCCACCTCGAGACCCAGTAGCCGGATCCTCTCCACGACTATCGCAACCCCGCGTGTCATATTGTCGGCCGCCGCCTGGTGCGACCCCCCCTGAGCCAGGACGAGCGTGTCGTCAGCGTAGCAAACTACACTGACGACGCTGGGGAGGTCGGCGCGCAGCACCCAGTCGTAACCGATGTCCCACAGGAGCGGCCCCAAGACCGATCCCTGTGGGACACCGCACGACATCTCTCGCCGGTTCCACTCTCCAGAGCGACCGGGGTATATGACGGCCCTGTCCGTCAGATATGCTTTCACATAGGCTTACATGGGCACTTATAAAACGTCGAGAAAAAATGCACGGTTCGGGTTGGTCGTTTCATATGGAGAAGAACAGGACAAGAAACTCCATGGCTACTCTTTTAAAATCATTTGGTTTTACAATGTTGTTGTTACAGCGTTGGCACTTAAGTATGAGAGGATAGCGTAGGCCCGACAATAAGTCATTGCTTACTTTACAAAAAATAAAATAAAATAATACGTTAATAACAAAAGTTAACAAGCGTCCAAGAATCTACAAGGCCATTCATGTCCACTCATTCACAACGAATTGGTAGAAAAGAAATCTATACAAAAGTAAAAAAAAAAAAATATATTGCAAAAACAAAATAACTAAGAGACGAGTCACAAAACCAACCACAACATTATCTTCAGAATGAAGTACGAAAATACCTTTAACTTACTCTATTACGAGGCTTGACCCACAACAGGTATGAACATTATAAATACTCTTCAAGCATGTTTAAAAAAAAACATGTTAATGTGCGGTGGCGATCTTTCCGTTCCGCCCTGGCTCAGTCCATGGTCTGGAGCAAGAGGAAGAGGAAACAGGAAGCGCTCACTTTCTTCTGCGAAGCAGTCATGCTAGCGGTAAAAGGTTTGACGGGTGTTTGAGCAAGAGAACCTCAAACCAACTCCGTCGCCGCGGGAGACCCTCCGTGCGTCGAGCGCCATGAGAAGAGCCCCAGCCACCGTAGATGCGGGGTCTGTTAATGGTTAGCACGTGCGACAGGCCGTATCGACGGCGCGTTAGTGTTCCACGCTCGCTTCAAATTATAAAGCACAGGGGCTTACGAGAGGGCACGCTACAATAGTGGCGGTAAGTCCCCTCTTTGAGGAGTGGCTGGAGAGGCGTCATGGCGTCTTCACCTACCGCCTGACGCAGGTCCTCACCGGACACGGAAGTTTCGGGAGGTTCCTGCACATCATCGGGCGGGAGGAAGCGCCCGGGTGTCACCATTGTGACGATCGCCCGGAGGACACGGTGGAGCACACAGTGGCGATCTGCCCGGCTTGGGCGGAGCACCGCCGTGCCCTCGTAGAGGCGATCGGCGGCGGCAATCTCTCGCGTCCGGCCCTGGTTCAGGCCATGGTCCAGAGCGAGAGTGAATGGGAAGCGGTCACCATCTTCTGCGAAGCAGTAATGTTAGCGAAGGAGGTGGCCGGGCGTTTGAGGGAGAGAACATCTGCCCAACCCAGCCGCCGCGGGAGACGCCCATGGCGCCGGGCGCCGCGAGACGACTTCCGGCCACCGTAGATGCGGGGCTGTGGGCGGTGAGCAATGGGTAGTTCACCATCCGTCCGTCGATTGACGACAGGCCGTGTCGACGGCGCGTTCGTGTTTCACGCGCGCCTCAAAGAGAGTCAGCAAAGCAGAGGGGCTTGCCAGAGCCTCTGCCTGCCGGGGTTGCGGGTTGTTCGAAAGAGATACCGCGGCCTCGGAACGTAAAGGGCAAAAGAAGAAACATGGGTGGGTTTTAGTCAGTACAAGTCTGACATGCCCTCCCGCTCCGCCCAGAGCGGGGGAAGTCATTGGATGATTTCCCACATCATCTGCCTAGCCTTTTCCACCAACTTTTTCACCCGAAAAAAAAAAGAAAAAAAAAAGGGGCTTACGAGGGCCACCCCCTGCCGGGGTTTCGGGTTGTTCGAAAGAGATATCGCGGCTCCGGAACATAAAGTGCAAAAGAAGGAACATGGGTGGGTTTTAGTCAGTACAAGACTGACACTCCCCCAGTTAAGGAAGTTATTAGATGATTTCACAACCGTAAAAAAAATCTTTTTAATGTACAGAAGAGCACTTAATGTTATAGGCATTTCCTAAGGCGTACTTTTTCGAATCAGTATTCGTAGAAGTAAAATGACCCGAAAATGTGCAAACTGGTGCATATATTATGCTTAACAGGTTCTCCCTTTATTTATACCAGAATTAATTTGTTTTCATTTAACACGTTGGCTGCCATGGGGGGTCAAAATGACCGGCACTTGGTAGAAGCGTTGGGGCCATGGGGGGCTTAAATGACCGGCACAACTAAGGTGAACTTGAACATCTTTTGCTCACTGACGGCCATGCGTGTAACGCTAAATACCATTACAAGTGACCGGCGCGGCCCCAATGAACATTTTAAATAACTTGGCCTCAAAATATTTTTATAATTTTTTGGTTGTATGAATGTTTTTGTATCTAGTAAACAAAATTGTGATGTAAATTAAACACAGTATACTTTTTAAAATATTTTTATTATTATAAATCAAAGACTAGTGTTATTTAGAGACACATTATTTTGTGTTGAGATCAAAATATATTTAAAATTAAAAAAATTAACAGAAAATTAATGGTTTTTATCAAAACAAGATCTGCACAAATGTGGCTTGTCTGGGCAAACTGAACAAAATGTCGTAACCTTTTTGGTTTTGTTTTTGGCAATTTTTCTTCCATGCGTTTGTGAATTATTTTTGTAACAACCTACACAGAATTTTCTTGTCATCGCAGCCTTTCCGTCTGCTTTTACAAGAGAATGTTTTATTCTCTTTGGCCTACATGGAATATTAGCTCCATCACGTGGGTTTGAGTCAGTCATTTGTTGTGACAGTTTTCGTCTAAATTCAATAATAGGTATCTTCTTTTTTGTTGTAGCTTCATATAAAACCCGAGCATTTACTACAGCTGTGTTTAGAAGCAGTTCTAAGGCCAACTTCTTGTACCACTTGATAGACTTTCGAAGCGGAGAAGAATACGCTGTCATTTGATCAGAGAGGTCTACTGCTGCCTTAGCTTTATTATAATCCATAATTATCTTCGGCTTAATCTTCTCTTCTCCTCTCTTATTTTTAGTTTTAATAAATCCTATAGAGTGTTTAGTTGACAGAAGACAAACGTCACGTTTGTCTTTCCACTTCATAACTGTAATTCCCTTACTGTTTTCTTTGGCTGCAAATTCACCAGGCTTTAATTTGGCTTCCATCACCTGTTTTGGCAAGTATTTTCTGTTTTTGCGTAAGGTACCAATAAGATGTGTCTCATTGTCAATTAACTTTTCTGCCAAATCCAAACTTGTGTACCAATTGTCTACAAATACAGAATAACCCTTTCCTAGTAAATCCTCACACAGTCTGAGCACCACATTTGTCGGTGTAGAATAAGCTGAATCGAGCTGTTTTCCAGAATAAACCTCAATTTTCCAAGTGTATCCGGGAACAGTACATAATTTAAAAAGTTTGATACCATATTTATGACGTTTTTGCTTATTATATTGTCTGAAGATTACTCTACCACGAAAAGGAATCATGCTCTCATCCACACAAAGAAATTCACTAGGTGTATAGTGGTAAGCAAAATTATCATTCAAGGTACATAGAAGATTGCTTATTTTCCATAAACGATCATTTTCACTAGCCCCCTCGTTATTAGAAAAATGCAACATCCTCAGTAATATTTCAAACCTGTTGCGGCTCATAATATTTTTAGCGAACGGTTGTGCGTACATTGGGTTATTAGACCAGTATAGTGCCAGTTTTGGTAATTTTACCAAACCCATCCAAATTATAAGACCAAAAAACTTCTTGATTTCAGTTTTATCAGTGTCCTTCCACAAGTGTAGCCTGGACTGGCGCGATAGTCGACTTTTAGATAAAACTTGCACGGCAAAAATATTGGTCTGTCTAGCTATATCTTCTAACAGAGCCTCTGGTACCATCAAATTATAAAAATCAGCAGGTTGACCGCCAGCTAAAGCGTGTCGTAAATACATCGGCTTCAAACCAGAAATTTCAGTGTAAGGTATTATATTAGGCTGTTTACCTTGTGGTTCGTGCCATTCCGTATTTGGAGTATAACCAGACTCTGACGGTGAGGGTACAAGGGTTTCTTCGTCCTCAGTATCAGATGGCACTATGCAGCGCTTCCTTGCACGGCGATTGGGAAACCGAATAACCTCCTCATTATCACTAGAATGACTCTCCGTCTCACGAAATTGGGATTCAATATGTTCTATTTCACGAAAATCATCTAGAGTTAGATCCAATTCGTCAAACAACATGTTTATTTATGGCTTTGATATATAGTAATAACAATAAACTAGAATATTAGGTGATCATTTAGCGCGCACTCCGACCTTTGACAAATAAAACTTTGCACTGAGTTGTTTACCTACAATTACAAAAACATTACTCGCACAGGACGCGGAAGAAATGTCATGCGGGGCAGCGGTGGGGGGACGTAGCATGCACTATCCTAATATTTCTTTATTCGTCACTCATCAGTAGCGCGCTCGCTCGGGCGCAGGATAGACGATTTGGCGGGAACTTTTACGCGATTAACAAGGATGCCCGGCGATTTGACCGGCGTGGCTCCAATGAAAAAAATATTACATTTGCGCCGCGCCGGGTGAAAATGACCGGCGGACTTAAAACAGCATATAATATACAAAAAAGTATATAAAAACATAAATTATATAAAGAAATCTTATCAATAAGTCGTTTCACGTCATTTAAACAACTGATGAAAAACGCAAATATATTCGGATTTCCATATGGCAGCCAACGTGTTAAAAAAAACTATGGCCTCTACTCTTCCAGTACTCATTTAAGGTTTTTTTTTGGAATAGTGCAAAGATCCCAATGCATGGCGTTTTGTGGTTTCTGTCTGCGACTTGGGAAAAACACGTAAGATTACATACGATACACATGTATGATGTATGAATCATTTAAACCTCTAATTGTCATCTACAATGCAATCTTAGCATTCATATGGCACATAATAGGAATGCATATGCAACGTCTTATCCTACAAGTTCTAGTCTTGACTTTACCGACTCCAGTGAACATGGACCAAGTTTGATTAGGGTACAAAATTAATTCTCCCACGGGAGGGCCTGATCTAATTTCGGGAACAGTTATCAAGTGGCCGGGAATGTTTGGATTTTGGGGTATATTCATGCTTGCGGGCAGAACATGGGTACTATAACGATTTTAACGTTGCCTAACTATTAAGATGTCTGGTATGGAGATTTAAAGGCATCGTGATTATTTGAATCAATGATCCGAAACCTGAGGGCTTTGACGAGTGGCAATGGTTTATATGGCGTTTGATTGTTTTACAACGATTTTTAAGATAATCGGCAAATGTAAACAAACATATTCGACTTTTTAAATCGTTTTTATTGCTTAGAGAACAAGTAAAGGGAGTAATAGGAATAGAGTTGGGTGTTTTGGGCTTGATATGGGCATATATATGATGTGGAGGAATGAGCAAAATGTGAGAAAAGCTTAGATCACGACTGTAGATGGGTATCACAGTTGAGTAAGGCCAAAAAACAATAGATGAATTGTTTAAAAGATGATATAGTAAGAATGGTGGTATCTGTGAGAGGTGACGAGTAATACCACAGTATTAAAGAAGAATTATAAATAAAAACGACAATGTTATAGTTGATGGAATGTTACTTTGTTGAGACCTTCTAGGTTCTCTAGGAGAGATTACTCTGTGGTGCTAACAGTAAGACGTGTTACAAGTCCGTTAAAAATAAATATTTTCCGTTGCTAAAAAGAGTAATTTCAATTCAATAATAATTATATTAGAAATAGATTACATAAACCATTGAAAGTGTTACCTATTCAATTTCAACAAATTTACCATCAAAAGCGAAGAAATATACAATTTTATATTTTGCTCAATGACGAAATCAACGGCACCATAAGTTCAAGCATCATGAGTCACAGCAGTGCGAACCCACCCCTATTCACTGATTGGCGGTGAGTCAGACACACAAGACTGCTCGACGCGTTACCTTATAATATGGTCACAATTGGCCGGTTTTGTTGGACACAGGTACGAAGTATAGATTATAATAATAATAATTTAAAAAAAAAAAAAAAAAAACTGCTGTCAACTCGTCAACGTCAGTATCGTGCGAACAAAAATAATTTTAATACATATCTCTCACTTTTAATACTTCAATAATCAAAACTTGTTCATAAAATATCTCCATTTAGAAATATTAATGTTATTTGGACTCTGGAATTAATAAAGTGAAATTTTACAATAAACAATACCTAATGACACCATGGCAGACATATGTCACATGCGCTGTCAAAATAAAAAATCTATAAATGCACGAAGATGATTACAAGATCAGCAGCTCGCTGTAATGCACGCCTTCCACCTCCGGGCTCGTCGCTCAGCTCCGCCTCGCCGCCGCCGGAACCCAGCCTCGTCGTGAGCGCTGTGACACCGGCCGTGGCAGTTGCGTCGAGCTCAAGCGACGAGTATTTTTCCCCGCCCATGACGCCACCACCTGCTCGTCGACGGGGAGGACGCCGGCCGCCGGACGGTTTAGGACTTCGAGGCCCACCGGCCTCTGATAGGGTCCCAGCTCCCGGCGGAAGTGTGCAGCGCATGCGATGGACTAGTTCCATCAATGAAAACGTCATGCGCTCATACTATGGGGCTACAAAGGGAGGAAACAACCTGACCGCGTACCGTGTTCGGATGCTCTCTCTGTTTCAGGTGCTTGAGCCAGCTGTCAACGTGTCGGCACAACGACTGTCGGATCAGGGGGTCTACTCTAATTCTACGTAAAACGAAATTGCGGCCGAAACTTCGAACGTTTTCTACCACGGTTTCATTTCATTTCATTCATTTCGAAATTTCGGACGTCCGAAGTTTATTTGACATTAAAATTTTCTAAACCTACTCTAATTCACTCAAAATGATATAGAGTAGGGTTACAAACGTAACTACTTTTGACTTTCGTTCGTTAATGAAGTTACGTTTCGGAGAAAGAGAGTAGACCCCCAGGTGCGGGTAATCCAGCGTAATCGTATGTTGGATGACACCGTACTTGATCGCTTGCGAACCGGAATGCAGAGTAGCCAGGTCATTACCTCTTCGTCGCAGGCTGTGGTTCCACCACAGTCCCACCAACTAGTTAGTCACGCTGACAAGATAAGTAATGACATGGCTACTAATGTAAGTACCCAGTGCAATGAGGAAATGAGGAGTGCTTTGGAGGGTGCGATTCGAGAATATCGGTACATACCGCCCGAACTTAGACCACGCTTACCTCGTTTACCCATGCATAATAAAAATAGGGCGCTGGTGGCTGTTCTGGATTCGCAGTTGTCAAACTATTTTGACAACTGCGAAAACCTCACTGATGCTCACTCAATCCTGTATTGTGCAGCTGTAGCAGCGTGTCGTGTAGCTCACGTTAAATTCCCTGATGACAGAGCTACACGACCGAAACCAGCTGTACCATTCTGGCAGTGCAGGATTGAGCGGCGTATTGGTGTGGCCAGAGCACTCATCGGCAAACTAATCTGTTTTAGGGAGGGCAACACTCGACCTCGAGTGATGCGCTTTGTGAGGCGGGCATTTGCAGGGACTGACATAAGTCCTCCAGACTATATGTCCCGCATCACAGAGCGCATTGACTTCCTGAAACAGAAAGTGTATGCATGGGCAAACCGTATTCGTAGGTATAAGCGGCGGGTGGAACGATACACTTTAAATCGCACATTCCAAAGTGATGAAAGGTGGGTGTATAGAGCATGGGAGCGACCGGACCAAGGTGTATCTGACACGCGCCTACCGGATGATGACGCCATGTGTTTGTTTTGGCGCAACATCTGGTCGGTGCATGTCAGTCATACCGAAGGTGAATGGACTCGGGAAGTCGAACGAGCGTGTGACCCCATACCAGAAATGGGGGCCTTAACAATCAGCCCCCAAGATGTAGCTTGTGCTGTCCGTCCGTTGTCTAATTGGAAATCTCCAGGGCCGGACGGACTGCACAACTTCTGGATAAAGAGCATTCAGATGTCGCACGCTTGTTTGGCAACCCTATTCCAGACAGCCTTAGAGTCAGGGTCGCTACCCAAGTTTCTGACAACTGGTATAACCCACCTGCTCCATAAATCGGGTAGTACGGCGGAACCCAAAAATTATAGACCAATTACGTGTCTTCCGACACTTTATAAAGTTCCTACATCCATTTTGAGAGCTAAAATCACTAAACACATTGATGACAATTCTATCATGTCTGCTTCTCAAAATGGATGTAGGAACGGGTCCCGTGGTACTAAGGAGCTGCTCCTCATTGATATGGCCATTAGTCAACAGGTTCGCCGTTCCCGAAGACACCTGTCGACATGTTGGATAGACTATAAGAAGGCCTATGACTCCGTGCCACATACATGGCTCATGAGGGTGCTAGAGTTGTATAAAGTTGATGCAACTCTGCGCACCTTCCTGATCTCGTGTATTAGGCAATGGAGTACAGTCCTTCGCTATCCAGGATGTCGGCAGATTCAGAGGAATAGTGAACCGATAAGGATAGAGCGAGGTATATTCCAGGGCGATAGTTTGAGTCCACTTTGGTTCTGCTTAGCCTTGAATCCTCTAAGCACGTTGCTGGAGGATTCAGGTCTGGGCTATCGGTTGAGGAGAGGTGGTAAGGTTATATCTCACCTCCTTTACATGGATGACCTGAAACTCTTTGCCCCCAACGATTTGCAGCTGATGGAGCTACTGAAGGTAACTGAAACTTTCAGTAGCGCCATCAGGATGGAATTTGGTGTAGACAAACGTGCGGTCATGCATGTAAAGCGAGGGGAAATTGTGGAATCTGTGGGAATCCAGCTCTCAGATTCCATAAACCTTAGATCCCTCTCAGCAACCGAAACCTACAAGTATTTGGGGATGTCGGAAGCGCTGGGCATCAATGTTGCTGACATGAAGCAATCGTTGAAGGAACGCTTCTTTGGCCGCCTGAGAAAAGTATTTAATAGTCTTTTATCAGGCGGAAACAAGGTGCGTGCTTTCAACGGTTGGGTCATGCCGGTTTTAAAGTACTCTTTCGGCATACTCAAATGGACTCAAACAGAACTGGACGCCCTGGATAGGAAGGTGCGTACATTGTTAACGGCATTTCGTATGCATCACCCACGGTCTTCGGTTATGAGACTGTATATCCCGCGGAGTTGTGGAGGTCGAGGCTTTTTAAACGCCAAGACTCTCCACAATCGCGAGATATGCAGTCTCAGGGAATATTTCCTAGAAAACGACGTGGGAATGCATCGGGATGTGGTAACAGTGGACAAAAGCCTCACCCCGCTCTCCTTGGCTAAAGAGAACTGGCGCAAACCTGTAGTGCTTGACACTAACGACCGCAAGGAGGTATGGCAGAGTAAGGAGCTTCACGGACGCTTTTTCCGGGCCCTACAAGGACCCGATGTAGATCAATCAGCGTCCGTAGCCTGGCTACGTTCCGGGGACCTCTTTGGAGAAACCGAAGGTTTTGTCTGTGCAATTATGGATGAAGTTATGATGACGAATAACTACCGGAGATTTATTGTGAAGGACGGCACGGTTGACATATGTCGGGCATGCCACCGTCCGGGAGAATCAATACGACACATTATTTCCGGTTGTTCTCGTCTAGAGAGTACTTGCATAGACACAACCTTGTAGCCAGGATTATCCATCAGCAACTTGCTCTAAAATACAACCTTGTGGAATCGGAAGTGCAGGTATGAGCCCGACCCAGTTCTTGAACATGGCAATATCACATTGTACTGGGATCGCTCCATCATCACTGACAGGACTATTGTTGCCAACAAGCCTGATATAGTGGTGGTGGATCGGTCAGAGCGGCGCGCAATGATTGTTGACATAACAGTCCCGCATGATGAGAACCTCGTGAAAGCCGAGAAAGATAAGCAAATCAAGTATATTGACTTGGCTCGCGAGGTTGTCGACATGTGGGACGTGGACTCAGCGATCATTGTGCCGATAGTCGTTACAGCCAATGGCTTAATTGCTAAGAGCCTCGACCAACACCTAAGAAGGCTCTCGTTAGGCAGCTGGATCAAGGGCTTGATACAGAAAGCGGTACTCCTGGACACGGCTCGTATTGTTAGGAGGTTCCTTTCTCTGGAGCCCTGACCGCTGGTAGCTTGGACCCTGTTCCCGATACCGGTGGGCTACTATTTTTATTATTTTAAATGTTTTTTTTATGCTTTTTTGAAATATTTAAAAATGTAATTATATGTTAAAAAATAAATGAATGTACGAATAATAATAAATTTATTTATTTGACACAAACATTGGTTACATTTAAACAGATACAACAGGACATTTATAATTTTCTTAATGTTAAATTGAAGGCTGATCTGTGTCTGAACTAGATAAAAATATCTGTATCTCAGACATAAGCGCTCTTCCTTAAGATAGCCATTACATCACATTACATTAATAATTAAGTTGGACATTAGGAGGTATAGTACACAGTAGTAAACTTAAAATAAAATAAAAGGGTGTGGAGTGTTAATCTCTCGGTGAGTAGAATGTGAAGGTGTGTGAAAGAGTGTGAGAGGGTGAGTACAAGATTTTATTATTTTAATATCGACGGTTAAAAGGAAATAGGGGATAAGCGACAAAAAGTGAAATGTTCAGGAGAGCCGTTCAAAGTTTTAAATTTTAGAAAAACCGACGTATTTTTGTCATTTATTAAGATATCGTGAAAACTAAAACAGTTATAAAATCAGAAAAAAATGGAGCAGTTACAGGTATTTTTAGGTTTAATCATTTGACGCTATTTAACGTGGTTTTTGTCGCTTATGACAATAGCTTTTAATTTTCCAATGAGGAAATATGGCATAAGATACAAATGACAAAATAAAATAATAGAGGATAAGAAGCCTAAGAGACATACTGATTTCTCACATCGCAAGGTAAAAGGGTATAAGAGACTAGACAGTTAAATAAGAGTTATAGGAAAAGAAGGATAAGGTACTTTTCACAGTGGTTGTATAAAAGATAATAGAGCATAAGAAACAGTCGGCTTTCAAAACAATATCAGGATATAAGACATAAGTGATACACAATGTCGCTTGAAAGCAAAGGAAAAGAAGGATAATCAACATTTGGCATTGCATGAGTCTATGGAAATATAGGTGAAAAGACACCCCAAAAATAATGAAGTAGCGCAACCAACACGATCCTTCATCAGAATAAGAGCTAAAACGGGTATTACACTACACTGTAATAATTGGGCCCCTAACTCGTAAAATAGAGTGAAGTACCTTATGAGTATTTAAGGGCGTCGATTTTTATAGAAAAAGACTAAGGTCAGTACTCAAAAAGAGTAAAGTCCTTAGTCTTAGGGGTCTGTTTTAGTATACCTACCCTACTCGTTCAAGTTATTCAAATTTTCACTTAATGGTTGATTTAAAAGATGATAGTTCGTCATTATACTGATTTTCATGTCACCTACCTACCTATTTATTAACAAGCGGATAGTAGGATGTTTTTAAATAAAAAAAGACATTTTTGTTAATATTTTTTAATCAAGAAAAATCAAAGCTACTTAAAAAAAGTGGGTAGGTATCAACCTGCTAATCATTTTTAGAAACAATAATACTGCAGCTAGTAAGTAGATGCATCAAGCGACGGCCGACAACATGACACGCGGGGTTGCGATAGTCACGGAGAGGATCCGGCTACTGGGTCTCGAGGTGGCCTTGCACAAATCCGAGGCCTATGGGCCCGAGTGGTATTTCATGGCCGCGGAAACACGCCACCATCGGGATCCCAGTTGGACGGTAGGAGAAGTTCGCATCGTCCTCGACAGCCGGTGGAACTTCGTGGAACACTTCCGACGTTTGGCTCCCAAACTCGAGCGGACGGGGGCTGCTTTCAAGCGGCTCCTGCCCAATCTGAGGGGGCCAAACGCCTTCTGCCGTAGGCTCTATGCCGGAGTCGTGCGGTCCATGGCCCTTTACGGGGCCCCGGTATGGGCGCGTTCTTTAGGGCGGCAGGCCGCCCACTATCTGAACGCGCCCCAAAAGGTGGTGGCCATACGACTGATCCGGGGCTACCGCCTGATCTCCGGCGAGGCAGCGAGCCTTCTTGCCGGATTACTACCGTGGGATCTGGAGGTGATAGTGCTCGCGCGCCTGTTTGAGTGGCGCGCGAAGGCACTACACCGCACCGGGGGGAAAACCCGTTGCCGCAGTAGATTGCCGCTCAGCGGACAGACCTCCGGTGCGATTTTATGGTGGCATGGAGAGAGCGACTGTTGCAACCCCGAGCAGGGCACGCTACAATAGTGGCGGTAAGTCCCCTCTTTGAGAAGTGGCTGGAGAGGCGTCATGGCGTCCTGACCTACCGCCTGACGCAGGTCCTCACCGGACACGGAAGTTTCGGGAGGTTCCAGCACATCATCAGGCGGGAGGAAGCGCCCGGGTGTCACCATTGTGACGATCGCCCGGAGGACACGGTGGAGCACACAGTGGCGATCTGCCCAGCTTGGGCGGAGCACCGCCGTGCCCTCGTGGAGGCGATCGGCGGCGGCGATCTTTCGCGTCCGGCCCTGGTTCAGGTCCGGAGCGAGAGGGAATGGGAAGCGGTCACATCCTTCTGCGAAGCAGTAATGCTAGCAAAGGAGGGGGCCGGGCGTTTGAGGGAGAGAACATCAGGCCAACCCAGCCGCCGCGGGAGACGCCTAGGGCGCCGAGTGCCGCGAGACGACTCCAGGCCACCGTAGATGCGGGCCTGTGGACGGTGAGCAATGGGTAGCTCACCGTCTGTCCGTCTATTGACGACAGGCTGTGTCGACGGCGCGTTCGTGTTTCACGCGCGCCTCAAAGAGAGTCAGCAAAGCAGAGGGGCTTGCCAGGGCCTCCGCCTGCCGGGGTTGCGGGTTGTTCGAAAGAGATACCGAGGCCTCGGAACGTAAAGGGCAATAGAAGGAACATGGGTGAGTTTTAGTCAGTACAAGTCTGACATGCCCCCCCGCTCCGCCTAGAGCGGGGGAAGTTATTGGATGATTTCCCTCCCGAAAAAAAAAAGCTAGTAAGTAGATAACTTAAGAATCAATTACGAAAACTTGGTATGTATCCGTAATAGGTAGGTACATGTATTAAACATTAAAAAAAAGTAACGAACATTATAGTTCTCTCGCCGCCGTCACAGGACGCGGCAGTGTTTTTCAGACAAGCGACGCGCTTAAAACCTACTTTTGTGATATCAAATGGCATAAGCACCGACTCGTAATTAAATTTATATTGGGTATTGCAGTATATGTGACGTATGAGAACGACTGTAAAACGTGGAAGTAGGTTATAATCGACACCATGATATCAAATTTAATTTAAATAATAAGGTATTAGCGACACAACTGTATTTATTTTGTAAACGGAAGAAAGGTATAACCAACAGTGTGATATTAAAATAAATTTAGGTAATAGGGCATAACCTACATAGCTGTCATAAAGTACTGAATGGTAAAAGGGTATAACCGACAGAGTAATATGAAAATGAATTTTGTATATAGGGTACAAGCGCCACAGCTATGTTAAATTATGAAATGGAAGTAGGCTATAAACAACGTTTGTACTTTTTGAGGGAAAAGCTTAAAAGGCATAAACAACCGAAAGCTCGACACCCTTATGAAGTAAAAAAGCATTACCGACAACAAACCGAAAATAAGTCATTTTTGTAGGGGTACAAGTACCTTTGTAGCAAAAATGATCTGAATTTTCGTCGGTTACGAAAAATAATACTAGTAAAATGTTTTTTTTTGCTAGGGCATAAACGCCAAAAAAGTCATCGTAGAGCCATGGGAGTAAGCGCATTCGAAAGAGCGGAAAATTTTACGTATGATGGCATATATAACTCATTTTTGACCAAAATGTCGCTTATGCCCTACTTCCTTTTTACCGTCGATATAGGTAATAAGTTTTCTGTTAATTCATATGTTTTTTTGCTTAAATAGTTAATGATTTTAGTTTTCAATGCATTTTTATTTAGTGGGTATATTTCCAATTCGTTATTAATTTTATTATATAAGTATGGGCCTAAAAAGCAAAAGTAATTGTTGACGTAAGCATGTCTGAAAGAAAGTCGATCAAAGTTACCAATAACATTTCGTCTTCTACCTGGATTTCCTTTTGAGAATTGCAGTAGAGAGTGTTGCTTCAGAACCACAAGAACTATAAACAGCTGTCGGATTGTCAGGACCTTACACGACTTATATACCAGATGGGTTGGGTATAGGTACGGGCGAAATGCACTTACTTTTAGAACAGCCCTCTGAGCTATTTCTAAGGGCTTTAAAATAGTTTTAGGTGCACCTCCCCAAACAGTGATACAGTATTAAAGAATTTATTGACTGTACGAGGGCTAAGTAGACTTGTTTCACTAATTTAGGGGGCGCAACATGTCTAAGATTCTTGAACACATATATCAGTTTTCTTGTCCTAGATGTAAGTAGGTTAATATGGTCTCTGAAGGAGAGATTACAGTCCAAAATAATTCCAAGATACTTAATTGACGTTGTCTTTATTAGTGTTGGACAAGTGCAAACCAAGCTATTACAACAACTATGTGCTGCAATCGAAAAGGTACAAGGAAACGGATGAATCGAGAATACCATATACTGGGTTTTATCCGGGTTAAGGGTCAAGGAGTTATCCTGTAGCCAATGGGTCACAACATTGAAACCATCCTGCGCATCCCTATATACTTCCTCCCAGGTATCCGCTGAGAACAAGAGAACTGTATCGTCTGCATACGATATAATTTTACCTGCTTAAAGGTCTAGTTTACAGAGGTCATTCAAGTATACAAGGAAGAGCGGCGGTCCCAAAATGCTCCCCTGTGGAACACCGTATGATATTGGTAAGTCGCTGCTGATAAAGTCATTAATCTTTACGCACTGAAAACGATTAGAGAGATAGTCCTTTAAAAGTTGTAATTGGATTCCTCTAATTCCGAGGCGTTCTAATTTTTGAATCAGCAAAGGCGTAGAGACCGTGTCAAATGCTTTAGCTAGATCCAGAAAAATGCCTATTGTCTTTTAGCCTGAATCGATATGCTGTACAACATAATCTTGGAGCTCGTGGACTGCATCACTAGTAGACTTGCCTGCTCTAAAACCAAACTGGTTGTTGGATAAAAGATTATTTGATTCCAGGTAATCAATCAGTCTACTATTTATTATCCGTTCTAGAAGCTTGGAGATCGAATGCAATATGGAGATGGGTCTATAATTAGTGACACGGTCTCGATCACCTGACTTGTAAATTGGGTGTACTACTGATTTCTTTAACATCGTAGGAAACTCACCCTTAATTAAGCAGAGGTTAAAAATATGGTCGGACTAAAATGTGCTTGTATTCTTTGAGGAAATTATTTGGTATAGAATCCCAACCATCTTTCAGGTTCAATATTAAACGTTCCACTTCAGATTCATCGGTTTCCATCAAAACAAATGATTTGGAAAATATTTGTGAGGGCGCTTTCTTCAAAATTGTTAATTTCGCGCAAATCTGTCATGACAAACTAGCCGAGTCAAGTGTGGAGGCGCTTTACACTGAGGGAGGCGAAGGTTCAATTCTGAGTACCGGCCAACTGAGTAGTTTTTGCATTTTTTCCATTTTTGCTTTTTTTCAAATTATATTTTTTTTTTCAATTGACGACAATTGATTTTAAAATGGACAACGTTACGGTCCGGAAACCATTGAGGGCTAACTCAGTGGACAACATCTTCAATATCAGTTGAAGAAATAATTCCTCAATACTTGACACCACCATGATGAGCTTGCCAAATACCTCTAGAAATGACAGCGACGAAATTGAGAACTACAAGGACACAATCAAAAGGCTAACCACGGAACTCAAAACTGTTCATCAGGAGATTGACAACTTAAATATGGAAAACTTTAGACTAAAAATGGACATCGGGCAATACCAAAAAGTTATGGAGACGTATAAAAAGGTTAACATATCACAAAGTGCCTTACGCCAAAATCTGCACGTAAAAGAAATATCACAAGAACGAGCGGTTCCTCCACTCCATCCAAGCTGTTTCTTCTTCCTCCCTCAACGATTGGGGAACCTAACACAGCCGTAGTGGCACAAACACCAAGCGGGACCAGTAATATTTCCTTCAACACAGCCGGCTCAGTGTGCAGTTTGGAGGGAATACATCCCACTTGCCCACAATCTCCACACAAATGCATAGAAATTGAAGATCGAAAAATCCACCAGATGAATGTGGATGAAGCAACAGCAACAGAGTCCACTGACCAGCATCAATCCCAACGTAAAAGCATGAAAGAAACTGCTGAAATCGGTGTAACGGACAAACATGACAAAATAGTAATTCTCGGAGATCAACAGGCCTACGGACTCAATAAAACTATGACAAACAGCAGGTTACACAAATGGAATAATAACTACAAAATCACGTCTTTCATCAAGTAATGCAACAACTGCTCAAATTCTTAATAGCTGCAATGACGAGTTCGTAAAAACATTGTCGTGGGACGATATTATAGTTTTAGTAATAGGATCTAATGACAAAAACCCATACTCTTTGATAACTGAGTTGTGTAACGTCCTTTATAAACTACGAAACAATACTGTATTCATCACTAACATACAATACAATCCTTACTTAAACGAAAATACAATTAAGTATAACCTAGAATTAATAATACAAAATTATAAAAATTGTAGATACATAAAAATACACAATTTAGACTACATAAATAGCATTTACGACGGATCAATGAAAAGTTTTCACCAGTATTATATATCACAATTATGTTTGAAACTTAATACAAACATTGACTACGCAAAATATAAGACTGAGTTTCTTAATCGATTTAAAAATATACACGCTTTCCAGAACAAAACAAACATACATACGGCAAAGCGAAAAACTACGCAAACCAAAATTACTGCTTTTTTCGATAAAACGAAACAAATCGAAACCGGGTGTTTTCGGAAACAAAACCAAATATAGTAAAGTAACTGTAATTCATCAAAATATTGCTGGAGTATCGAACAAACAGGAATTAATAGAGGTTGCCATTTCAAATTTACAAAAGGAACTGGGCTCCATAGATATTATAATTATGCTTAACTGAAACTTTCCTTAAAAGTGGTTGTGAACAAAACCTTAGGCTAAATTACTATAATCTGGTATCTTTCTTCTCGCAAACTAACCAACGAAGGGGAGGCTCGTGTATTTTATTAAAAAATAACCTACAATTCAGAGAAATAAAAAATCTACCCCTCTCCTTTCCCTTTCAATTTGAATGTTGTGCCATTGAAATCATTAAATTTAATTTGATTATGGTGTGCATCTATAGAACACCTACATATGATGCCACAATATTTTTAAATAATCTAGAACTTCTCACCAATAAATTGTGTAAAAAAGGTAATAAACAAATCATCATCTGTGGCGATTGGAATATTGATGTACTGAAAACAAATAAAACTTCAAATGCATCAAAATCCGTTTAGCTATTTTGTAGTCAAAGAGTAACATAATATTTTTAATAAAAAAATACGTAATAAACTTCAAATGACTTACAGTCAATACTTAGTAATAACAACTTAATAAACCACATAAAACTGTCTACGAGACAGAACGCGTGTTTGGACTTAATAGTAAGTAACATACACGACGCTAAGCCTGCAACTCATTATCTAGCGCTTTCAGACCACGACACGGCACAATCAATTACGGTTAACTTACAAACTGAATCTCAAGTTACAGACTTCCAAAGCTTTTGCTTTAAAAAAGTAAGAGAATTCAGTGACGACAATATAATTAAATTTTATAACTGCATCTCGAGTCTATCATTTTCCGAAGTTTACGAAGCTCAAACAACAAACGACGCCTTCGATAAACTACACGACTTATTTTTTTTTTTTTTTTTTTTTTATTTTATTTATTTGGGACAAAAAACAGTTACACGTTACAATATTGAAATTTAGTTTAAGTACAATACAAATATTTTCAAACGCATAACCCACACCATTGTCCACGGAATAACGACAATATTAAATAATATAGAAGTGAGAATTAAAAGACAACATCCTAAAAAGTCACACTAACCAATTCAAGAAAGTGCTCCCCGTTAAGGCGTGGAACATAAATCACCAAATAAAAAAAGAGAAAAAAAGGAATACATGGAAAAATAAATAATTAATAAAGGAAACAATCATGAAGGATGAGCAGCAAGTAATTCTATAGCCATTTTTTAAAATTTAATTTGACTGTGCGCGAATATATCTAAGTTTATAAAATGTGAGTTGTACGTTTCGGATAATCTACGGAGAGGAGCTCGCTCTCCAGCATTTGTTCTACACTTTCCTGTGTAGAACAATTGGGGCACTCGCACCTCCCGTCGATAAACAGTCCTGGGTACTACATAACATAATCTATTAGTAAGTTCTGCACAATTAAACCGACTATTGCAAATGCCATACAGCATCATAACCATCAGCAGTTTACGCCTGTGCTCCAAGCTTAATATGTTGTATTGTTTCATCAGATCTGCATAAGAAACTTTGGTATTAAGACACTTATAGTGGGTAGTGCGGAGAAACTTTTTTTGTACCATTTCTAGTCTGTGCTTATATTTTTCATAAAAAGGGCTCCAAATAGGCACCGCGTATTCCAACTGGGAACGGACTAAGATTTTGTACAAAAAGAGGAAAGTGGAAGCCCTTTTAAACTCCTTGCAAAAACGCATTATAAAACCATACATCTGATAGGCTTTACTAATAATGTTGTCAATATGGATGTCAAGGTGTAGTTTACTATCAAGCAGTACGCCAAGATCACGAGTGCAGTCAGTTTTATTCAAATTTGTATCATTTAGTGTGTAGGGAAAATTTATACTTGTTTTATTCTTGGTGAATGAAATATAATGACATTTCGGTAAACTGAGATGCAGTTTATTATCGAGACAGTACTCCGAAAGTCTGTATAAGTCATCCTGTAATAACAGACAATCCTGCAAATTTTTACAAGATTTGAAAATTTTGATGTCATCAGCATACATAAGAACTTTAGAGTTGACGATACAGGACTTTATGTCATTAATAAACAGAATAAATAACAGTGGGCCCAAGACTGAACCTTGGGGCACTCCTGATTCAACAATGGTGTAATCAGACTCGTATCCATTGATGACAACTTTCTGAGTTCTATGGAATATGTACGACGCAAACCATCTGAGTAAATTTCCTCTAATGCCGTTGAAGGCTATTTTCTCCAACAGCAGTTTGTGGTCCACCTTGTCGAAGGCCTTCTGAAAATCTGTGTAAATAGCATCAACCTGCGTGCCTTTGTCCATATTTTCAAATAAATATTGTGTAAAAATAATTAAGTTTGTACAGGTAGATCGCGATTGAACAAAGCCATGCTGTTCGGGAATAATAAGATGTTTCAAGTGTGGAAACAAATGATTGTGCACCAAATTTTCGAAAAGCTTAGACAAGGCTGATAGGATAGAGATAGGTCGATAATTTTCAATGTTGGCTTTGTCTCCATTTTTGTGAATGGGAGTGATAAAGGCTCTTTTCCATAAGCTTGGAAATGTCCCTTCACTTTAAAATTTGTTAAACAGTAGATGTAGCGGAGTACAGATGTGTTGTGCTGTTTGCTTCAAGAATGTCGGTGGGAGATTGTCTGGACCAGACCCTTTATTTAGATCCAAGGATAACAATGACTTAAGCACGTCACACTTTTTGAGAACAATATTAGGAATACAGGCTGATTTCTCATTAAAAATATCGGGAGGTATCCAGCAGTTAGGGTCGAATGTTGAGGGATCGTACACAGAATTAAAGAATGTGGAAAACAGTAAACATATCTCGTCAGGGCAATTAGATGTTATATTTTTGTAGTACATGCTGGATGGAAGTCCGGAACTTTTCTTATAGTTAGAAATGTACGATCAAAAGTGCTTAATATTAAGAGGAATACTGTCTTCGACCGACTTTATGTATTTAATGTAACACTCATCAGACAGCTGCTTAAACTGTTTACGATAAACAGAGAACTTTTCATAATTAGAAAGGTTTTGCTGCTTTTTCCACTTTATCCAGGCTCGTTCCTTATTTTTGAATATTTTAATAAGTGGAGCGTTAAACCAGGCGGGAAAGTTAGATGTCCTAGGTCGTCTGAGTGGGACATGCGCACGGATTATGCCATATAAGTGCTCCTAAAAAACATCAACCGCCTGTTCACTGGAGAGATTTGAAAAAAGTTTATCCCAGTTAGCCTTACTTAGTTTGATATTAATTTCTTGATAATTAGCTTTATAGTAATTAAATTTTTTAGCGGGCTGGCGTTTCATGGGTTTATAATTGCTTTCGAGTAAAGTCAAAATAGAAAATGGGGGATGATGAGTATCAGGTGGGAGCAGTGTGATGTCACTCTGTGTTTGACATTCTGTATTACTAATGAATAAGTCCAGGACACGACCCAAGTGATTCTTTAAATTGTTGTATTGTGAAGCATTCAACATAGAAATCAAATCGAATAAACATCGGGTAACATTGTTTTGCGGTCGCGTAAACAAATATTTACCAGCGACAGGCCAATCAATTTCGGGTAGATTATAATCACCCGCTAGATAAAATGATTCAGTGCAGGGCTCAGTGAGAATATTTTCTAATTCGCAGAAATGAGACAAGTATGCGTCATCCTGTGTGCGAGGTGGTATGTAGGCAGCACTAATAATATGGTGTTTATGGGAGCGCGACGCAGGCAGTCTTATAATAACATGTTCGATGCCAGTGAGAGAACGTGCTAACATACGCGTAGGCCGGAGCTCGCGCAGGACGGCTACCAGAACCCCTCCACCCTCGCGCTTGTTTGTAGCGGCCCGATCTCTGTCGTCTCTAAACACCAAGTAGCGGTCGTCTATAAATTCACTGTCAAATATATTAGGTGTTAGCCATGTCTCAGTTAAATATAATTACGTCGAACGACAGGGAGAGAATATTAGTATAAAGAGTGTGTAATTTAGTACGAATTCCTCTGCAGTTCTGATAGAAAAAGGATAAATTGTTTTTAAGCATTATATCTAATTAGGTTATAAAAGAGTAAACAATAAACTAAGTTGGCAATAATGGTTATGGTTATATTTGATAGCTTGGAGACAGGACGAAACTGCGTATGATGTAAAATACAATTAAAATTATTGTTATTACTTAACGGTTTTGACAACACACCGGTTAAACAGAGTACGTGATTGTGTGACATAAAAATGTAGGATATTTTCTGAATTAGAAGTCGTAAAGTAGTACTATAATGATAATTAAGTTGATGAGATATGAAATACAATACTTTATCACACGTTCTTGAGAGTTTTAAGGTAATTAAGTAAACATGAAGTGAGGTATGACTGCTTAACATAATGATTTGTGCAAACACTTTTCTATAGCAACATAATAGTCTACATAGGCACATACATTCATAATACAAAAATAAACTATTCGTTGCGGGTACATTGGGCAATTTTACTGATATCATTTTGCGAACGTACAGCGAATGTTTTAGAAGTATCCGTTGCCTTAACAAGAATAGTGGCATTTTTAATCCACACATATTTGACATTACACTTGCTAGCCATCTCGCGACATTCACGAAATAAGTTTTTGTTATATAAAGTAAGATGCTCATTAATATAAATTTTATGGGAGGTACCTGATACACCAATTTGGTTAGATGACACATTTTTTGTCAAACGATAAGCACTTAATACGTTATTACGGAGGTCACGTGAAGCACACTTAACAATAACATTCTTGGGTCGGTTGCCTTCTTGAGTGCGAGCGTGGGGTACACGGTGAATGGCTAGGACATCCTGGCGTGGAATCGGACAATTAATGGCAGCACCAATACTTTGAATGAGAACAAAAAGGTCTTCATCCCGTCTCTCAGGCAGATTACAAATCTCGATGTTATTGAGACGGGCTTGTTGTTCCAGCGATTCAATTTTTTGCTCGAGACTGAATACTTTATCGTTCGTGTTGTGAAACGATGACGTCCGGGTAACAATTTCTGAGACTTGCTTCTTAAGATCATCGACTTCATTAGTGTGAAATTGAAGTGAGTATTCGAATTGAGATATTTGTGCCTTGAAAGACGAGTGTTCTATGCGCAATGCATTTATATCTTGTTTTATTTCAAGCGATGTAGTTCTGAGATCATTAAGCTCTGCTTTGATGGTGTTAATGATGTCCTTATTTATTTGAGATAGCTTGTTGTCTAACTCACAGCGAAATTCCTTAAGTGCGTTAGCGATATCACGAGCCACAGCCGATGAATCCATATTGCAGGTAGACTTAACGCAGTCGCACTCACGTTGTTTTCTTTTTCGTAAAGTAATACAAGATTCTCTCGTTTCGGCAGCATAGGACAAATCTGGAGTGGAGTTGGCTTTATTTGGGGAAGCCATAATTAAAGACTTGATATTAAGTTGTCGATGACTTCTGAGAATTGATGTATAGCACACGATAATAGACTATCAGTGTACCGTGATAGGGTCTACTTTTCACCGAGAATGTTTCACTAATTTAGTTCCAACGATATGATCTCTGACACTAACACGACACGTCCGTCACCTTACGCGATATGTGCGGTATCTCTTAATAACCCTTTTCTACAGTCTATGCTTTCCTATTATAAAAATAAAAAATACTTTGAAACAGGTGAAAAATAGAGGTCTTACCAAAGGTATAAAGAGATGTTGCAAAAAAAAACGAACTCTATATTTAAAATACCATCTCTGCAGACATAATAAAAAACAAAATAAAAAAATATATGACCACTATAATCGAATTCTGAAAAAATGCATACTTAAAGCTCAGCAGATATATATAAAACCAAAATAAAATAAAGCCAAAAACAAAAGTAAAGCAGCATGGAACATGATTAAAACAAACACAATTAATATGACGAATAACTCTGAAATTGACGGAGTTATTACTAAAGGTAAAATTTATGACAATGCAAACGAAATATGTGACTTATTTAATGACTTTTATATATCCCAAACAAATACAACCAATTCCGCTCAAAATAACAGGAAAAATTATATAAAAATAACGACTTCTCAAAATCCTAAAAGCATTTTCCTCACACCAGTGGATGAATCAGATGTTTATAAAATAATTCACAGTCTAAAAAACACTAGCTCGACTGGATATGATGACTTGAACACCAAAGTGCTAAAAATATGTGGAAGAAGTCTAGTGTCTCCCTTAACATACGCTATAAACTTGTCTTTAACGGAGGGAGTATTCCTAACAGGCCTAAAAAGGTCAATTGTCAAACCTCTTTATAAGAAAGGTGTAAAAACTGACATGAGCAACTATCGCCCAATAACTTTAATTCCAATTCTAGCTAAAATATTTGAGAAAGTCATGTGTGTGAAAATAGAGAACTTTTAACAGCATGTAATATTCTTAAAAAAGCACAATTTGGTTTTAGGAAGGGCAGTTCTACCGCTTTAGCATGTTTTACGCGTTTTTTAATAAAATACATAACTGAAAGTCTGAATAAAAAATCTAAGATAAGTTGCGTATTCCTCGACATGACAAAAGCCTTTGACTTTGTTTGCCATAAAACACTACTCTCAAAGCTTGAACATTATGGAATACGGGGTAAAGCCAACGATTGGATCAAAAGTTACCTATCAGAAAGAGTACAATGCGTTGAAGTAACAAAAACCTGTAAAAATGAAAAAAAATACCTATAGGTCGGAATATAAACAAAATAATTATGTCACACCACAGGGAGGAATCTTATCCCCAGCACTTTTTCTAATTCATATCAACGACTAGCTGTTCCCCACGGTTTCACCCGCGCTGCTCAGCACCTGTTGGTCGTAGCGTGATGTTATATATATAGTCCTCAAGAAATGGACTATCCAACACTAAAAGAATTTTCCAATTCTAACCAATAGTCCCTGAGATTAGCGCGTTCAAACAAACAAACAAACTCTTCAGCTTTATAATATTAGTATAGATATTCTAGAGACGATAGGTAAAGATTGCATATTTGCGGATGACACAACAATAATGCTTAAAAGTGACACCGACAAAAATTTTGAAATAAGGCACTTCGTAGAGATTCTTTCAAAAAAATTCGATCAATACAAAATACCTGGAGAGTTTCTTACCATTGATAAAACAATGGTGGCTTTTCGTGGCAGAATTGCTTTTATGCAATACATACCTGGAAAGCGACACAAGTACGGAATTAAATTATTTAAAATTTGCGACGACGACGGTTATACCTACGACTTGATTGTATATGAAGGAAAAAAGACCACGTCTGCCACACAAAACATATCGAGTGAAATGGTCATGAAACTCAGTGAAAAGTACTTAAATGCTGGAAGAAGTATCGTAACTGATAATTACTATTCAAGTGTCACTTTGGCTAATAATTTATTACAAATTGGGAACTCTTAGAAAGAACAGGAAAGGGCTACGAAAAGAGTTATTGAAAGAGAAACTGAAGAAAGGCGAGACTTGTGTAATGGAAAATGAAGACGGAGTGTTAGTTCTGCGCTGGAAAGATAAGCGTGATGTGTTGGCTCTATCAACTCGACATACACCTGGTTTTGTCAGCGTACGCAGCAAGAGAAACCGCAATAAAGTGACTCTGAAACCAACGCTGATAGCGGACTATAATCGTCATAAATGTGCAATTGATTATTCAGATCAGATGGGTAGCTATTGTAATCCTACGAGGAGAAACTTGCGTTGGTTCCAAAAATTGGCTATAGAACTTATATTTAGTACGTCTTTGATCAATGCCTTTATTTGGTTCAAAAAAACTAAAAACCTGACATCTAAAAAATATACGATAACTTCGTTCAAGGAAAATATTTGCCGTACATTGATGGGTTTGGACAAATCAAAGATACGTGATCGATATAACCAAGATTGCTCCAGTATACACAAACTTGGAAAGTCTCCGATGGTCGACCATCGCAACAGAATTGTCAGAAGAAGATGCATCTACTGTTATGAAAAGAAGAGAGAAGAAGGTCTGACAAGTGTAGAAGCATGTAAAGTTACAAAAAAAGTTAATACAGTGTGCTTACTTTGCCCTTCAAATCCCAGTGTGTGCTCCGAATGCTTCGCCAATTTCCATAGTGCCATTATAAGGAAATAATAATGTCATTTTATTATTAAAACTAAGTTCATTTCATTTAAAACTGCTTTTTTATTCTTGTAATCACCCTCTAGTTATCCTATAAATTTAGAGATAAAGCAACTTTTTTTTTTTTAAATTGTAGGTAAAAAAGTAAACTTTGCATTGGTTAGCTTCACTGTTCTGGCACAGCAGGCCATGCGTTGTAAAATTAATATGAAATTGCGAGATCATAGCGGACCGCACGGCCTGCTAGTAAAAATACACAATGAGCCCGCCGGCGGACCGTATGGCCTGCTAAACTCGTTATAGATTTTTCGCCGCGGCCTGCACTGGTAAGCAAAGCTGCAACCCGCCGGCAGACCGCACGGCCTGCTGCACTGAGAAATTCTACATATGGGTGGCGGTGAGAGTGTTAAAAATGAATAGGGAATCATTTTTTGATAATGTCAATAATTTCGGAAATAATCGCTCCAAAAGTAAAAAACAATGTGTTTAACCCCCTCTAACTTTTGAACCATAAGTTTAGAAAATATGAAAAAAATCTGAAAAGTAGAACTTTATAAGGACTTTCTATGAAAATCATTTTGAACTTGATTGATACAACAGTTTTTGTACAAAAAAGACAAAAAGTTGTACAAAATAATTTCTGGACTATGTTTGTAGTATAATCGTATATGCAAGTATTTTTTTTAACTTCGTTTACATATTTTACTATCCTGAACGTATTTTTTTCAAACAAAAAAAGAATTATTGAAATCGGTTCTCGCAATCCAAAATTACCACCGAAAACTTCTTGCACGTCTTTGTATTAATTAGTAACCTAATTCCTTGAGAGATGGCGCTGTAGGTACTTATTACATTGGATCGGGTATTACCGAATTGTTCGGTTGGTCTCTCCTTAGCATTGGTGGTATCTTATAACTACATAAAACTTCTATTAAGAACATGCGAAGGCAATTTAGAACAAAACTAAAATCCAGTTTTTTAACACCATCAAAATATTAAGGTAAAAACCAGTTCATAAATGGTTCGATAGATGGCGTTGTGTAATGACGTCATTTTTTAAAATCGATGTTAAGATTTTCCGTGCTTTCATGACCTACCGTGGTAAAGTAAGTTGCACTTAAATATATTCGTAATTTTATTTATGAGTGATTGAGTGCATAATTTATTTATTTATTTAACTATTTATGTACACACAGTAAAACAGACAGGATAAAAACATTTAACATTTGAGTTCAAAGGTACTGCTTATTTCTTAAGAAATTTCTGCCAGCAGACCTGCGAAAGGAGATATGAGAACGAAATGTAGACGATAGTGTGTGAGAGAGTATTAGAAAAATATGTGTGTGTGCCTTAACCTATTATAACCTACATATATAAGTAAATATTAATAAATATTGTATAAATACATAAAGTTTAAATATATATCCATAAATAAATACATATATCACGATTGAGAGGACAGGTAATGCTCTTTCACTCTGTTTTTGAATAGGGAAATAGAGGAATTTAAATCGCGAATGCTGGGCGGCAGTGAGTTCCACAACCTAACAGCGTGCACAGAAAAGGAATAAGAATAATAACTGGATTTGTGCGGATGGGATTTGAGTAGGGATCTGAGGTGAGATCTACACGGTGCGTCGCTAGGGCGGGCATAGGAAAATCGTTCACGCAAGTAAGAGGGATAGGAAGGGTTGTGTAGGATGTTGAAGAGGAGACAAAGGATTCGAGTGTTCCTGCGAAGGCGGATCGGGAGCCACTTGAGTTCTTTGCAAAGATGAGAAACGTGATCATATTTACGGAGACCAAAAACAAAACGAATACATAAATTTTGCAGGCGCTCAAGCTTATTTAATAGCTCCTCAGTAACATCAAGGTAGCAGGAGTCGGCGTAATCTATGATCGGCTGAATAAGGGTTTGTGCCAAAGAAATTTTAGTCTTCAAAGGCAGAAGCTTCTGAAGGCATTTCAGCGAATGTAAAGAAAAATGAACCTTACGGCTGACCTCATTCACTTGAGCGCACCACGACATATTGCAGTCAACAATTACACCCAGATCTTTAGCGGTATCTGTATAATGAATGCGAACACCATCGAGGTACAAAGGCATCAAAGACGCAACAACAGCAGCAGTACGAACAAAACGGCTGCCTATGATCATGGCCTGAGATTTAGTTGGGTTAATTTGCAATCCGAATGATTTAGCCCAGGCGCTGATACAAGTCAGGTCATGATTCATAGCAGCAATAGCGGAGTCCGCATCAGCTACCATAAAATGCCGGTATATCTGTAAGTCATCTGCATACAGATGGAATCTGGAAGAGATCACACTGGTAACCATATTAATGAAAATTGAAAAAAGAAGAGGAGAAAGAACGCTACCCTGAGGAACCCCCTCGGTGAGATAACACCAGTCAGAGAGTATCTCGTCTTGGCAAACGCACTGAGAGCGTCCCAAAGCGGAAGAAGAAAAATTTATAGAATGGAGGATCCCAAGTAAAATGTCGAAATCCACTGAGTTGAAGGCGCTACTGAAATCAAGCATATATATAATCATAATCTAATTAGTCGTCGAGGTCTGAGCGCTCCCCTTCGTGTTCGCGCTATAAACCGTTACAAGTCGGAGCGCTTGCCGCGGAGCGTGCAATGTTGCACGCTCCTCCACCTTTAAACTCATAAGTGGGAACACTTATTGTGACGGACGGGAAACTACGGAACCCTACACTGAGCGTGGCCCGAAATGCTCTTGGCTAGTTTTTATTTATTAGATATAAAGATAGACAAAAATTGCAACTGGAAAGCACATATAGATAAAATTGTTACAAAAATAGATCGTTTTATATATGTCTTGAAAAGAATCAGGCAAACGGTAAACTATGACACTGCAAAACTGGCTTACCATGGTTATGTATCATCCATACTTAGATACGGTATTATAATATGCGGTAACTCAGTAGATTTTGACAGAGCTTTTAAAGCCCAAAAAAATGTATTCGAGCTATTTGTGGAGATCACTTTTAAGACAGCTGTAAGCCATTATTTCAAAAACTTAAAGTTATACCCTTGCCATGTTCATATATTTTCGAAATAAGTATTTTTGTTAAGAAAAACTACAGTTTATATAAACCTAATATTGACAGGCCTAATAGCCGAACACGCCACATAGACAGACTTCGGCTGCCACCAATAAAATTGCAACTATTTAAGAAAAATGTTTACTGTATGTCAATTATCATTTACAACCATTTGCCAAATAATTTACAGGAGCTACCACTGAGAATTGTATATGTTACTAATAAAGAGATATTATACCGTTAAGGACTATTTAGAAGATAAGTCAATACCAGATGTAATTTGCAATATAGACTGATTAAATTGACATACCGACTGTAAATACATACATTTGCACGTCATATTATTATTATGGCAGGATATGCTGAAACCAATTTACTGTAATACCTTATGTACCATATTCTAGCAAATAAATACATTTGATTTGATTTCATTTCATTTCATTCCATAAATGTTACTTGAATAGGTCTTAGCATTTTTTTTGCGGATGGGAAATCATAAAATTTCAGACTCGTACTGACTAAAACCCACCCATGTTCCTTCTAGTACCCTTTATGTTCCGGGGCCGCGGTATCTCTTTCGAACAACCCGCAACCCCAACAGGAGGCATTAGTCTCTTTTTTGGATAGGAAATCATCCAATGTCTTCTCCCTCTGTGGGTGGAGCAGAAGGAACCGTCAAACTGACTAAAACTTCTTCTGACTATAACCCATCCATGTTCTTTCTTTTGCCCTATAAATTCCCGGGCAACAGAATCTTTTTCGAAAAATCCCACAGCCCGTAGCCTAAGATTATGTACCACTAAAATCTAAACTTTGTTTTATACCAAATGGAATGGAATTAGAATTCCTAGTAAAAAATTAATGTTGGCAACAAAAGTTGTTTCAATACTTTATACTTACACAACTAAGTAACAGTGAAGACCTCACCAACTGTACGTTAACATTATATGTATGTATAATAACAAAATAGCCAAGAGATTATTATAGACCGAGTATTCTAGGGGCACTACCTTTACCGAAACCTAAATTTAAGTTTAGGGGCTCGTAACTTATGTTTTGTAAGATTACTTATCTCAAAAGTGCCACTCAAAGTTACGTCAAGGATTATAAGGGTTTTGGGTAATTATAATTACTTTATGAATGCTACTTTAACTTTATTTAAGAATACTTGGCCTCGAAAAGATTAAACAGTAATGAGTCAAGGAAAAGGAAAATGACGAAATTCAAGTACCTATTTGGCGCTGATTCTATAAAGTTGGTTGAAATTATTCAAAGATGTTGGTTTTTGAAGGGAAAAATTTTCGCGCATTCCTGTACGTCTGGCGCGCGGAGGAACTATACCAGAGCAACATTAAGGACAAAAGAAGGAAAATGGTGGGGTTTAGTCGTTTTTTTTTTAACTTTGCCTTACACTAGGAATTTATTCTGTATCGTGGGTGCGCTTACAAACTCACTTACACAACCAGTCAGACTCGGAACAATTACCTGTAGGTCATACAAATATTTGTTCCGTGTGGTCATCGAACCCGCGACACGCAGCGCAGCAGTTTATCGCTCAGCCACTGCACTAACCGTGCCTTCAAAGTTATTTTAAAATTTCCATTTAAAAAAAAACGAGGAAACAGAAAGTTATGAGTTAGTTAGGTGCTTGATTATCAGTTCTCTGAAATCTCTCTAGTTGCATTTTGAAAGCAGGTAGTCGTGATTATGAAAAAATATATTTCCTTGTAAGAATAATGTAGGACGTCGTGTAAACGTCACTGCAATTTCAGCTTCATAAATTCCTTTATTCAATTCCATCACATCTCTGATAAATATTGCCCCCTCAGTTTCCAAAAAAAAATCTGTTCCAAAATAAAAACGTTAATGAAAATAGTTAAATAAGTTCATCAGCAGTGCATTTATATCTATTCATACCTTTAATTATACTTCCTCAGTGAATAGCTATTTTTCTTTTCATTTCGGAAAGTTATGTTCTTTGTAATATCACTCATATCGATGATAATTTGAATAGATACAGAAATGGGTTTCAATCAGTTTTTCAATATCTTCCGTTTAGTCCTTCGATCAACGTAAAAGTTATAAATTGAATGAATTTGGAGTAAACGTTTACAATAATAAATCAAAGCTGACATGGACAAACTTATTTCCCCATTTATATTGTTATTTTTGTTTGTAATATTAGTACCAATTGAAACCTTTTCACTTTAACTTAGCAATAACTAAACATACAAAGTGGTTTTTGTAGCTGAAGTCGAATAATACCCTCAAGATACTAACAGGAACCTGTATTTTAAGAACTTGGCAACTAGCTTTAATATCTAGACGATGAATAGCGTATCTTTACGGTCTAGATACGCTATTCATCGTCTAGATATCGTATCGTATTGGTTGGTAAAGCCTTTTTCACATAGCTAGATACCTTAAGGGGTAGAATGGTTTAATGTAACTTCGCTCGCGTTAAATTCGGAGTAACACAGTTTCCCTTTCCTGATTTGCAGGTACCTGCTACCTGTAGTAGTTTTGGCCCTAGCACCTTATTTATTGTTATAGCAAAGCTAACTTTCCCTTAGCTTTCCTCTTTTTTCCTCATACATTAATCTTTTTTTTAAAATAGCCTATGTCCGTATCCAGGGTCCCAACTATCTCTGTACCAATTTCGTTTTTATCAAAATCGGTTTAGCTGTTTTAGCGTGAAGAGGTAACAAACAAACTCACTTTTTAACACGCTTTTACAATATTAGTAAGGATTTTTGTCAGTTGTTTACTAAAACCTAACCTTTTAATAACTCATTACATAAAAGCTTTCACTGTTGGTAAATCTGCTGAATTCAAAAAGGAACTCGCAATGCCGTACAAAGCACAACCTAATAGCTTGTTATTATTAATAACAAGCTAGATTTTTTTTGCAGCGTAGGGATGGCGCAAACTCTACATGTTAAAAAAGACAAACCTGTCTGTAGTTGGACAAAATAAAACAACACTAAATAGGCAATGATCATTAGTCCCTCTAATATACAAAACCAAATCTGTGTAGGTGTCAATTAATTTTAAAACAAACTTACAAAACAAGTTTCCCTCACACCAAAATAAATTAAGCTATTTAAGATTCATAAAATAATTTTAATTAATGTTTTCAAAATTGTTCGTTTTCTTAAGAAGAAGTTACAATCTAAACGCAGAAATCCAAATATTTGTTTCAAAGAAAGTAAGGCGTCGCTTAAGCTGGTTATAATAATAGACTAAGTCATTAATTTCAAAATGAAAATGTAACGTCTTAAAATTGTTCCAAATGCATTGTGCGAAATGTAATTATTTATATATATTAAATTTTAATAGAATCTTCTACACATTATATCAAAGGCGTTATTCAAAAGCTACTTACAAGAATAAATTGGACTAGGAAACAAATTATTTACCATAAATAAACACAGTCACAAAGGCGATTAAGTCCAGGTTTTTGAAGAAACAGAAGAAACTGTGATAACTGGCTTTGGGTTTCCCAGAAAATTTGGTACAAATATTAACTCGCCGAAAAAATCCCAGAAAACAGTCTAAAAATACGTCAGTACAGTCTAATAAAAATAAATATTGATGAAAACGGGATCAGCTCTTCCTGTGAAGCTCTTTGTAATACGCAACAAAGGAAACATTGGTCGTGACATCTAAGGGCTCTCGATTGATTCTCGATCCGTCAAACGTTTCCGAAGACGTTATAATGATACAAATGACACAAAATAGATAACAACAGAAGTTTGTCCCACATTCACAAAAAAGTTCTAAATCATTCAGAAAATTACGCAATGAATGCAAATAAAAAAAAAACGAATCCATGCATGAATTCGTTTGCGTTTGTATAGAGTGAGGTTTCCAGAAATGTCAGATGCTATAGTGTTTGCGTTTATAAAACGCATTTCAATTATATTCACGTTTGTGGCCAAGAATAATTTAAGATTGAGTCACTCTTAATTAATTATGGCTTGAAGATTCTAAATAACAAGTTAATGGTCTAAATTTCTAGTACTTCGAGAAAGGATGAATTTTATGCGTGTTGTGGTACTAAATAGAGATAATGACAGGACCTTCTTGTACAGTGGCGCCATCTGGTGAAATCGAACACGAGGACTGTCACTTGTTTGACAGAATCATATCCCATGCCAAAGCGATTGGTCGTGCGAATACGCGAGTAAGTCATTTGTTTTTGAATGTGGACAATTTGGTGACTTCCAATATCTATTCTCCAAACAAAATAAACATTACAGTCGTGTGTTCAAGACGATGATTGCTTTGCTAAAGTAAACGTAAACCTGAAACTCCTCACGTATTTTTGTTAGGGTTCTTATTTTTAACCGTTTTAAAGAGTCGTTCTTCTGCAGGTAACTGTTTAGTGGCTGAGGTGAGCCCTTAGAGTGAGCTTCAAAAGCAAGAAGATTTATATTTAGAACACTTCCAACAGATGATTTGGGTAGTTTTAACTTAATTAGAAGTGCAGAAGCCTAACGAGGGTCGATCACAAGTTCATAAGCCGATTGGATAGACTTGTCTATTTTAGTGTAAACTGTTGTAAGTACAAATATTGGTAAAATCTATTATAAAATTTATAGCGCAAGCTTTTAATTATTGGTCAACTAAGATGTCTTCTTGTAAGCTCAAACAAAAGCTAAAGGCAAAAATATATTATTATTTATTTCTTGGTTTTTTTATTCACCCATAATTGTCTTGTTTTAAATGTTGACTGAATATCATGTGTCTCGTACATGGGGCTCAAAACTACTATAATCTTCCGTTACACACGATCTTGTGTTTCAGTGGTCGACTCACTCCGCGTCACTTTGATACTCGTCGCTTCTGCCAAGGCGCTAAGTTTACCAGGGGCAGGCAGTCTTTATTTTTTTAAGATGTCTACCTAAACATGAATATTATTATAATCAATTTAGAATTTCGACGCCCCCCGCGAATAATCCGGTAATCGTAAAAGTGTAAATGTTCAGGAAAAATAAAAAACCATTTTTCCTTAATAACTCCATTAAACAACAAGTATCCGAGACTTTTTATATCGCATATGGAAGCTAATTTTTTCAGCTATCTGGTTATTTCAACAAAATTTAAGTAGTCCCAAGGGTTTCGTTATAATTTAGCTGGATGCATTTTACTATATTAGTATAGGTTAAGCTCTGGTCAGTAATGTCACTTACGATATTGTTCGTGTAAATTTATATTTTCGATGGCAACAGTAAAATCTTGTTGCGATATTATTCGAGTAAATTTATATTTTTGACGGTAACGGTAAAATCGTGTTGCGCTATTATTCGTGTAATTTGTTTTGTATGCTGAACATTTGTAAAAAGCGATTACTAGGTTATTCGATTGTTCAACAGTAACGTACATTTTATTGTTATGACTATTACTGTTTATTCGAATAGTTTACTTATGTATTATTTGGATATTATCGTACATTTATTGTTGAACTGACATATATTTACATTTTTAAATATTTCTGAAAAAAAAAATATATATATATAAAAATAGTAGCCCACCGGCATCGGGAACAGGGTCCAAGCTGCCGGCGGTCACGGCTCCAGAGAAAGGAACCTCCTAACAATACGAGCCGTGTCCAGGAGTACCGCTTTCTGTATCAAGCCCTTGATCAAGCTGCCTAACGAGAGCCTCCTCAGGTATTAGTCGTCCTCAGATACGACTATCGGCACAATGATCGCCGAGTCCACATCCCACATGTCGAAAACCTCGCGAGCCAAGTCAATATACTTGATTTGCTTATCTTTTTCGGCTTTCACGAGGTTCTCATCATGTGGGACTGTTATGTCAACAATCATTGCGCGCCGCTCTGATCGATCGACCACCACTATATCAGGCTTGTTGGCAATAATAGTCCTGTCAGTGATGATGGATCGATCCCAGTACAATGTGATATTGCCATGTTCGAGAACTGGGTCGGGCTCATACCTGTAGTACGGCACTTCCGATTCCACAAGGCTATATTTTAGAGCAAGTTGCTGATGAATAATCCTGGCTACAAGGTTGTGTCTATGCAGGTACTCTCCGTTAGCTAGACGAGAACAACCGGAGATAATGTGTCGAATTGATTCACCCGGACGGTGGCATGCCCGACATATGTCAACCGTGCCGTCCTTCACAATAAATCTCCGGTAGTTATTTGTCATCATAACTTCATCCATAATTGCACAGACAAAACCTTCGGTTTCTCCAAAGAGATCCCCAGAACGTAGCCAGGCTACGGACGCTGATTGATCTACATCGGGTCCATGTAGGGCCCGGAAAAAGCGTCCGTGAAGCTCCTTACTCTGCCATACCTCCCTGCGGTCGTTAGTGTCAAGCACTACAGGTTTGCGCCAGTTATCTTTAGCCAAAGAGAGCGTGGTAAGGCCTTTGTCTACTGCAACCACATCCCGATGCATTCCCACGTCGGTTTCTAGGAAATATTCCCTGAGCATATGCATATCTCGCGATTGTGGAGAGTCTTGGCGTTTAAAAAGCCTCGACCTCCGCAACTTCGTGGGATATACAGTCTCATAACCGATGAACGTGGGTGATGCATACGAAATGCCGTTAACAATGTACGGACCTTCCTATCCAGGGCGTCCAGTTCTGTTTGAGTCCATTTGAGTATGCCGAAGGAGTACTTCAAAACCAGCATGACCCAACCGTTGAAAGCACGCATCTTGTTTCCACCTAATAAAAGACTATTAAATACTTTTTTCAGGCGGCCAAAGAAGCGCTCCTTCAACGATTGCTTCATGTCAGCAACATTGATGTACAGCGCTTCCGACATCCCCAAATACTTGTAGGTTTCGGTTGCTGAGAGGGATCTAAGGTTTATGGAATCTGAGAGCTGGGTTCCCACAGATTCCACAATTTCCCCTCGCTTTACATGCATGACCGCACATTTGTCCACACCAAATTCCATCCTGATGGCACTACTGAAAGTTTCAGTTACCTTCAGTAGCTCCATCAGCCGCAAATCGTTGGGGGCAAAGAGTTTCAGGTCATCCATGTAAAGAAGGTGAGATATAACCTGACCGCCTCTCCTCAATCGATAGCCAAGACCTGAATTCTCCAGCAGCGTGCTTAGAGGATTCAAGACTAAGCAGAACCAAAGTGGACTCAAACTATTGCCTTGGAATATACCTCGCTCTATCCTTATCGGTTCACTATTTGTCTGAATCTGCCGACATCCTGGATAGCGAAGGACTGTACTCCATTACCTCATACACGAGATCAGGAAGGTGCGCAGAGTTGCATCAACTTTATACAACTCTAGCACCGTCATGAGCCATGTATGTGGCACGGAGTCATAGGCCTTCTTATAGTCTATCCAACATGTCGACAGATGCCTTCGGGAACGGCGAACCTGTTGACTAATGGCCATATCAATGAGGAGCAGCTCCTTAGTACCGCGGCACCCGTTCCTACATCCATTTTGAGAAGCAGACATGATAGAATTGTCATCCAATGTGTTTAGTGATTTTAGATCTCAAAATGGATGTAAGAACTTTATAAAGTGTCGGAAGACACGTAATTGGTCTATAATTTTTGGGTTCCGCTGTACTACCCGATTTATGGAGCAGGTGGGTTATACCAGTTGTCAGAAACTTGGATAGCGACCCTGACTCTAAGGCTGTCTGGAATAGGGTTGCCAAACAAGCGTGTGACCTCTGAATGCTCTTTATCCAGAAGTTGTAAGAAAAGGGTTGTGTATGGAGCCACTCGATAATGAATGTAGCTGGAAATCGTTTTCTTAATAAAATCCCGAATAAGCCTGTACTAGCACTTACTTAAATAAGGTAGAAAACTATTTACCCGAATAATATCGTAACAAAGTTTACTGTCAAATCATATTGATATTTTTTTTCATAAAGATCTAAAACCATATTATTCGTTTAATATACATTTTAATGATTTTTTATGGAATATACGCGTAGTTTTTCATATCTTCGTAAATAAAGATAGAAAAATTCTAAAAAAAATATATATGATGTATTTTAACTTCTAGATGCCGAAAAACGCATAACATGAAAAACCCCGTAATAGGTCATTACCGGATTATTCGCGGGGAGCGTCGATTTACAAATCAATGTATACCACTGATTTGACCTATTATCCTTTCATCGAAGCGTAGAAGCCATTTATTTTCTCACCTGTCTCCCATCTCCATTTGACATATAACATAGATGACTTGATGGAGTCCGGGAAACTAGCACAACCTCCTGCTATTCTGATATATGAACTCCCTTAGTATTCCTCCCGCGTCTTCAGACAAATTTTCAAGTTTGTTTTGATAGCTGCCATCATAAAAGATGTCGGCCGTAAAATTACTTCATACTTTCATTTTGTCGAAAAGCTGTAAACAAAGCAACTCCACGTTTTATGAGCAAACATTGCGTATTATCACGATTTTTTATTGTCTTCTCCATGTTTTTATTTTGGAGCTAGTGACGTTTGCATTATCCGCGTCCGTGTGTCGCATAAGGATGCCCATTTTTTACGGTTTTTTTTTATATATTCTCACATAACTTCTTTCAAACGTGAACACGTTCTAAGAGGATAAGACGATGATAATAATATAGTTTCAAATATATCTGATTTTTTTAGAATTAAGAGAAGTTTATTTCTTTAACTACGAAACATAATAAAGTTTGAAATTGAGTGAAAAGAAGAAAAAATACAGCAGAAATTATTGTCGTAGTAACAACGCTGTCACAAAATACACTTTTCGATATTTCATCCCTGTTTAAATTTATTTTTTCTGAGACCAGAAAGCACTAGTCATTTTGCACAAATATTTTCATAAAGTTAGGAAGAAGTAAGGTGATTTTCTGGTTTTTTCTATGCCTAAATTAATATTTCTATTACTCTACGATAATATCATGATTGTGTACATTTTTTTATCAACTCCGTCTATAGCAAAGTTTGGCGGTTCATTTTTCAATGATCTTTGCTAAAATGCTTCCTTAGGTTTTTTTCCAAACCAATAATGATAAAACCTTATTTCAATCCATGATACAAAATTACTAAACCAAGATGATCTCACGTAGAGGATTACCCTAATTTTGATAAACTAATCAATCAAAATGTACTCATTTGTTTGTACGAGAGTTTGGATTACAGCACAATCAGTGTAATTAGTAAGATTGAGTTACTAAACATTATTGATGAGCTAATTACAGATTTACTTATTCACCAAAATGCCTACATTTGCTGCGTGAAGCGATGAAATGATTTTTGAACTAACCAAATACGTTTCTATTTTTTGATTCTCGAATTTAATCGGAATGATAAGTACAAAATAATCTAAAAAATCTTTTATTTGAATAGCGACATAATTTTTCCCAAAAAAAGAAAATACTTCTGCTAAACTGTAACACTATAAAAGACAAAAAAACTGATAGCAATAGATTGAATGCTATTTAGGAATCATATTTCAAAGATTTAAAAAATAGATCGATTTAATCGCTATGGTACGCCATTTTAGGTGTCATTAATTTAAAACGTTACCAATATTTGTGTTCAATAGCTTTAATGTTATCAGATAAACTATACAATTACTGTGTATCTGATATAATTTTAATAACGGTCATTAGAACTATAAAAATAGAAGCAATTGCTTCACATATCCAAAGTTTAAAAAAATATAATATGAAATTAATATTTGGTTTAATAGTCTTGCTGCAAGTTCAAGCAACTGTGATAAGTGAAGATTACAAAATGATATACAAAAGTAACGAATACTGCAAAGATCCGGATCCTCCTTATGAAGCAGAAAGAAAAATTGACATCACCCTAGCTGTGGTCAACAATTCGGATAACTTTTACTTTAAAGGTAATTTCACCGTTAAGGACAACCTATCAGGTTACTCATGGAGATTTAAAAATGGAATCGAAAAATCTGGAACCGTCATTTACGAAAATGACTTCAAAGGGCTGTCTTGTAGAAATTTCGTTCCTAAACTAATATATGGAATTGCGAAAATAAATTTTGATCCTAAGACATGCGAGATCCATAAAGGGAATTATTCTTTTAACAAATTGGATATAAGAAAATTAGATCGTGCCACGAATTTTTATCCGATGAGAAGCCTGGGGATCAACGTTTTTTATTTAAGTTACTATGAACCGAATGCCACTTGTTTTTGTATAAAAGCACGTGTCTTATTTGTAAAAGTTTAAAAATGTATCCTGATTTGTATTATTTTATCATTATGGGTCAATTGAATCAGGTTTCATTTTGCAATTTGATATATGCAAATACTTTTTGAGACCCATTTTTTTGGAGTAGAACCAGTTAATTTAGCATAGAATAAACCATTGAAACTGAATGAACACGAACTCTTCGAAAAAAAAAACTTTTTACGAAAATGAACACTTTCCGCTTGATGAATATTGCAAGGCAGAAGAGACATTTATAAAAAAAACTACAGTGCTTTCAACATGCATAGTAGGTTGATGTTTTGCACTTGTTAACGCACAGTTAGAACCATCAGCTTTTCTTCTTGTTTTTGTTTCAAAACTGGTTAGGTATTTGTTGAGGCTCGATTTGAACTGAGTCAATTCCTCAAAATGAGTTTAAAAAAATGTGATCTGTCATAATTTATGTTCGGTAGAGAAATAAAAGTGGTCTCACTGGCGACCTTGTACTGTTGTTAACAATTTAATGACCAGTGAGGCGCAATTATAAAATTGCGATCACTAAAATCATTGTCATCTGCCTACGTTTTTCCTAATTATGTTGAAGTCGGCTTTCAGTCTAATCGGATACAATCTGAATACCATAGACACTACAATGATATTTTAAAATTGATTGCCCACTTAGGAGTTTTATAAACCACCAGGAAGGAACTATTTAGTTATGATTATTTATCTACTAGTATTATATCTGTATGTACTATTTCTGTGCCCATTGGCTGTAAAATCGTGTGTAATCAGTAACTTCTATGATTGTATACGAAACTAAAATTCATTTGTCCAGTGCTACTGTGACATTAATAGAAACGTAACACATAATTTTGAACAAAATGAAATTGAAATGTGTTGCAATATTTGTCGTCAAATTTGTATCTTTTGTGTTTTGCGTGAAGTACAGAATGATTTATCAAGGTGATGAGTTCTGCCTTGATCCCGAACCCCCATACGAACAAAATAAAAAAGTCGAAATTAATATTAGTGTGGTCAACACAACTGACAGCTTATACTACAATGCCAACTTCACTGTCAAAGAGAATTTGTTAGGATACACGTGGAGGTTGAAAACTGGATTTGAAAGATCTGGAAAAATATACTACGAAAATGACTATAAAGCATTGTCCTGCAAGAGTTTCATTTTCAAGATATTTTCTAGGGTTTCTTCAATTAAATTTGACAGTAAGACATGCCTTATTTTCAAAGGGAATTATTCTATTAACAATCTGGAAATGGGTACATTAGATCGTGCTGTAAATTTATTACCAACGAGGAGAATTGGGATACACGTCTACTACCTTAGTTACTCCAAGCCGAAGGAAACTTGTTTTTGTATACAATCCCGCATTATGTTTACCAAAGTCTAATAAAACATTAATGAAATGGTGTTTTTGTGATCCTTGATCTTGTGTGTAATTAAAAACTCTCCGTCTTCTACCAAACCCTTGAAGTGTTTCTTTTCGATTACTTTTTGACGCAACACTTGGCACCGTTCCTTGGTGTCAGCTTATTGATAAACCGCCTCACTTTATTAAAATAAAATTGCCATTGCCAAAAAAAAAGACGAAAAATGAAAAGCTTTTCATTTTTCGTCTTTTTTTTAAAGGCTACTTTACCAACATTTAGACATATAGTACAATAGCATCTATAATGGGCTCACTGACTGTAAAATTGTTTAATTGCTAAAGTAATCAGAAACTACCGCATATAAATGACACCTTAATGACTTTGTCAATCAGAACCTATTACGCCAGTAGCCATAAAGTACTTTATTCAAAAATATTATTCGTATTTTGTAAACATGAAACAAATTTTTGGTGCACTTATTGCCTTGCATCTTCTGTCTTCTATTGTTTTCTGCTTGAAGTACAAAATGATCTACAAAGGTAACAATTTCTGCCCCGACCCTGATCCACCATACGAAGAACATAGAAAGGTTGATGTCAATGTATCAGTGGTCAACAACAGTGATAACTTCTTTTACAGTGCCAATATCAGTGTTAAAGAAAATTTGTCGGGTTATGTATGGCGATACAAAAAGGGATTCGAAAAAGACGGCAAAATTATTTACGAAAACGATTTTAAAGGGTTAACCTGCAAAAGTTTTATTTTTAAACTCATTTTTGAAGTGTCTACTATAAAGTATGATCACAAGACTTGCGATGTTTTCAAAGGGAATTATTCTTTAAATAAATTGGATGTGACGAAAATCGACCGCGCCGCAGTTTTTTCACCGACGAGACAACTTCGGACAAATGTTTACTCCCTAAGTTACTATAAACCTAAAGGAACTTGCTTTTGTTTACAGTCTCGAGTCTTATTTATAAAAATATAGATGAAACCTGTAATAAGTTAAATAAATAAAATAATGACGTGTTATATTAAAAAAAAATGTATTATTAAAGCTTATTACTATTGTAGTCGTGCATGTATCTTCCAATTCTAAATTATATAAGATGTGGATAACGTATTTAGTTGCACCCTGATGTTGTTTCGTACATTGATTTATTAAACATTCGTAGTTTATAATTGTTTGTTTTCTCTAATAAATTAAATTTAAAAACATTTTGTACAGTCAGCAAGCAGCGGAAATATGAAACTAGATATAGTTGACATTTTTTAAATTGATATTTTCTTCGTTTTATACTGAATAAGTTTATTTGATAGACAACAGAGTCATTTAAAAAATTGAGATGAACACGTCAACCGCTTTCTAAAAAATAAATTAAATGTATCTGACGAGCTTGGTTACTTATTTTCTTTGCTAACTGTACTATCTTTTTGTTTGTCATACTAAGACAAAGATTATTTTCTTATACACATTATGTTTTAATATTTAAATAACTTCTATGTTCCAATTCTATTCAGTAAGTTAAATTTAAAGCTAAGCATGGCCTACTAAATAAGAATATGTCTTCTGATATAACGTATTCGGTATCTACACAGTATACGAGAGCAAAGTGTACTAAGTAAATTCCCGGCTACTCCCATTCCACTTACGCTAAACGCAAATGGAATACGGATGTGATTTACGACACAACCTTACACAGTCTAAGAATATACCAAACCTACACTACACGATAATATTTTATACTAAGAACATAATATTATAATACTGATAATAGCTTCTGAATGCTAGAAACTTAGGGCATGCCACAATAGTGGCGGTAAGTCCCCTCTTTGAGGAGTGGCTGGAGAGGCGACATGGTGTCCTCACCTACCGCCTGACGCAGGTCCTCACCGGACGTGGAAGTTTCGGGAGGTTCCTGCACATCATCGAGTAGGAGGAAACGCCCGGGTGTCACTATTGTGACGATCGCCCGGTGGACACGGTGGAGCACATAGTGGCGGGCAACCCAGCTTGGGTGGAGCACTTGGCCGTAGATGCGGGCTTATGGACGGTGAGCAATGGGTGGCTCACCGTCCGTCCGTCGATTGACGACAGGCCGTGTCGACGGCGCGTTCGTGTTTCAGAGATGTCAGCAAAGTAGAGGGGCTTGCCAGAGCCTCCGCCTGCCGGGGTTGCGGGTTGTTCGAAAGAGATAGGAAAGTAAAGGGCAATAGAAGGAACATGGGTGAATTTTAGTCAGTACAAGTCTGACATGCCATGACATGCCATTCAATGACTTCCCCCGCTCCGCCCAGAGCGGGGGAAGTCATTGAATGATTTCCCATTCGAAAAAAAAATGATAGAAACTTCGAATTCTGTATTTCATAATTATTTTGAAACTTCAGCACTGCAACAAGTTCTTAAGCGTTTTATGGAGAACTTCAGCAAAAAGTTATCCAAACATTATAATACCTTCTTACTCCTTACCTACATACTCCGCTGGTCCACGTGACCATGGGGTATGGCGAGCAATAGGTAGCACACTATCCGTCCGTCTGTTGACTTGACAGCAGACTGTGTCGACGGCGCATTCGTGTTCAAAAAGATGTCATCAAAGCAGAAGGGCTTCCCAGGGCCTCTGCTTACTGAGGTTGCGGGTTATGGAAGAGATACAGCGGCCCCAAAACACAAAGAGCAAAAGAAGGAACACGGATGGGTTGTAGTCAGTAAAAGTCTGACACTCCCCTCCGCTTCGCCTAAAGCTGTTATTTGATGATTACCTATCCGAAAAAAAATTGCCACAATAGTTTCCAATGTGCCTAACCTAGTCTAGTAGAAAATTGGTTTGTGGATTGAATTCAATTACAGAGACAGAAACCCAATATTTATTATTAAGAAACTACATGATATATATTTTTGTACAAAATAATATGTCACCAACATAACCAGTATACAACACCAATATCCCAATTTAGTCTTGAACATATTTTCATTAAAAAAAAACTGATATTTATCATAAATTGAACATAATGGGAAGAGTTTAGACTTGATCGATCGAACTTGTTATTTTTGGACCTTATTATAAATAAATTAGAAGCAATAAAGTCTACTAAATATGACACGATGTTTTGAAAATGGCACATAACGAGATTCGGAATGGATTTTAATTGGTCACTGCTGGATCCAATTGGTTTTGTTATTTCAACCTTGTTTTTAGAACAATCATTACGTTTTATACATGGGTTACCAATATTATTATGAAACTAACATGGAATTTTATTCTATCAATGGTTTTAATTCAATTTTCTGTGTCAGTGTCTGCAATGACGTACAAAATAACGTTGCGTAGTACGGAAAGATGTAGCAATCCTGAACCGCCTTATGAGAAGGATCCATTGGTGAGAATCAGCGTCGAACCCTATAATAAAAGTGGTGGAGTTTATTTTAAAGGCAATATGACGATAAAAGACAACATGAAAGGATATTATTGGAAAATAAAAACTGCCATTGAGAGACCTGGCAACGCAATCAAGCATTTGAATACTTTTAAAAAGTTGACGTGTAAAAGTGTGATACCGAAGGTAGTATTAATGACTACTAACGTCAGATATAACGATAAAACCTGTGAGGTTTTCAAAGGAAGTTATTCTTTTGAAAAACTTGATCTAAACAAATTGGATTCTGGAGCTTATTATTTTCCTATTAAAGAGATTGGTGAAACGCTTGTGTTTTTCAGCATGTACAAAAATAAAGGTACTAGTTTTTGTTTTAAGTCGCGTTACGTGGTAAAGAATAATTGATTATTCTTAAAAATATATTGTAAAAAGTGTTTTTTTATTTAGTTGCTGCAAATATCTTTCTTCCAAAACCAACGCAAACATTGGTTTTCTTAAAATTCGAATCGTTTACATTTATTAAGTTGATAAGAATCCTCAAATATACAGATTTGTCTCACCTTGTTGTTTTATTGTCAAAAAAACCTTACCATTCTTACTTTGAAGCCATAAACTGCCATTTCATATAATGTAAAGTTCATCTGTATGGCGAAAACTCTCTTCTTTCTTTCTTTTACTATCACTATTAATGTTACATACTATCATCATCTGCCTAGCCTAACTAACCGGAACTTTTTTTTTATCTTTGCCTCACACTATGAATTTTTCCTGTATCGTGGGTGCGTTTAGAAACATACAAACTCATATACATAAACAGCCAGACCCGAAACAACTACCTGTAGGTCATATAAGTATTTGTTCCGTGTGGGGATCGATCCCGACACGCGGTGCAGTAGTCGGTCGCCGCAACTATGCCATCAAAATCAGTATTTTACATGGATTTACATCTGATCATAGCAACCCAGTTAGTAGTAGGTATTAAGATATTTCCTGGTTGTCAAACTTTCAGGTCACTGTAACAACTGTCAAATCTATGGCGGAATGGGCTTTTCGAGTTAAGCCTCGAAAAGCACGTTGAGCTCGGTAGGTACGGTATGTAATGGGTAGTCATTCATCCACAGACCTAACCATCCTTAACCTGAAGATCAACCTGAGTGGCTACTAGCTATTGCCTGCGGCTTCGCACGCGTTATATTCGGGGTACCACAGTTCGCCTTTCCTGATTTGCAAATATTTTTCGTTGCTAACAAAGTGTGTTTGTACCGATTTTTAGCTTCCTACCTTGAAAACTGCGAAGAGTCCCATATTAAATGTCATGCCCAGACAAAAAGTAGCCTATGTCCATCTCCAGGGTCTCAACTATCTCTGTACCAAAATACATCAAAATCGGTTCTGCCATTTAGATGTGAAGACGTTACAAACAAACTTACTTTCGCTTTTATAATATTAGTAAGGATAGTTGAACTCTTCTTTTCCGCTACGCAATATTTTGTCACACATTTCCGTACTACGTAACTTACGTATACGTTATTTTGTGCGTCATTGCAGACACTGACACAGAGAATTGAATTAAAACCATTGATAGAATAAAATTTCATCTTAGTTTCATAATAATACTAGCTGACCCGGCGAACTCTGTTCCGCCTTAAAGGCAATAAATAATAAGCCGATTTTCGTATTTAGTAAGTTAATTTTTTCTTAGAAAAAAAAAATGAAGTACATTAATCATTTATTATTGTTTCTGCATTTCAGTACATAGGTTGCTCTCCACTGAAGTACCTTGTGATACACGACATTTTTTGTTTTCTTATCAGGCGCAAAAACAAACAACGCACATAGTCTTCCGACACATATAATTGACCATGGGAAAAACATGGATGTTCTAGATTCAAACCACAAACTTTTAAGGGTTGGCTTTGTGATTTGTTGGTCATGGCAAATGCAAGACGGATCGGATATTGAAGTGTTTTAAATTCAAACGGCAAATGGGTTGGGATCATCGGGATCGTCGGAATGAGGACTTCCTCACCTTTGAATTTTCCTTTCAGTATCGTCACGTAAATTACATTGTTCGTCAATTTTCTAACCACCAAACGCATTTGCGCCGTTTTGGTTGGTTTATGTTACGAAGCATGATTACTACAGAGCCAACCTTTAGGCGTAAATTGTACGGTGGTAAGCCAGGCACATCAAATGAGTTTAAAAAAGGGGTGTGTGTACTTATGTACACGCGTTAGAAGTTATACTTATTTGGCGTATAGACAAAAAAATACTAAAATGTTGTAGTGATTTATAAAATATCATAAAAATGTGAACCGTCACGGGTCGCCTGGCAGATCTGAAACATCATCATGCAGAAAAGAACAGATTGTGATAGGAACTAAATTTGTCATTGAAAACATCATTATTCTGTTTCATTGTGGATTTACCAAAAGGACATCGTTTTCGTGTTCCTCATCGTTTATGAATTCGTAGATCGAAGGCACTTTGAATAAAAAAATAAAGGTTACTTAACCTGGCCCCCTGTGGTAACTTATCCATTTCTAAACCTTGGCAAAGGTTGCTTAACCTAGCCCCCTGTGGTTACCCATCCATTTCCAAACCTTGGCAAGGGTTGCTTAACCTGGCCCCCTGTCTTAGCCCATCCATTTCCAAACCTCGGCAAGGGTTGCTTAACCTGGCCCCCTGTGGTAGCCTATCCATTTCCAAACCTCGGAGCTGTGCCCCGGCGCCCATGCGTTGCAATGCAATTTTGTATCTTTCTACCTACCCTACCTACCCGACATACCCTACCTACCCTACCTACCCCTACCTACCCCTACCTACCCTACCTACCCCTACCTACCCTACCTACCCCTACCTACCCCTACCTACCCTACTTCTCTTACCGGGATGAAAAGTATCCTATGTCCGGCTCCTGGTTCTAAGCTACCTCCTCACCAATTTCCAGCTAAATCGGTTCAGTCGTTCTTGAGTTATAAGTGGAGTAACTAACACGACTTTCTTTTATATATATAGATTGGTTAACGTTTGACAAAATTGAATGAGTTCCATGAGAAACCTTCCGTGAGAGAGAGAGACCCACTAATCGGTCTTTCTTGGAACCCATTCAGTTTTGGAATAAGAGTTTTTTTTGTTGTAGATTGTTACAAGACATAACATCAAGCCTATGCATAATGCTCTGAAGAACTGGCAAGTTAGCTAATATGCTTTCTTTCTTTCATTTAAGGTGTGTAGTGAAGTATTTCAGGAGCAGATTCAGGGATGGAAAATATACCCGGGAATCGAACCCGACAAACTCACAGTTCTTCTAGCCACCTAAAATGTGGTGTCTCATGTCATTTTTATCTTTATTGATTCCTTGGTATAAAGGATTTAGAAGAGAAACAAAATTTTAATACAATCGTTTATTATCTATAATACTAAAAATATTTACATAAGTAATAATTGCAACACTATTTTGTACAATTTCATCTTCTCTTTAGGAAGTCAAATATTTAAGTTGTGAACTTCAGGTACTAATGCCTTATTAAGTAATTGTTTTAGTTCGATTCTTCGGGTTGTGGCCCAGCGGGCTCTTGGACTATAACTACTTGCTTGTTTGCTCGTCTCCTAGCGTGAGGTCCTAGCCTGATTCTGGTTGGCTCTCCGTTTACTTCTGATGACACCTGTGAAATAGGATGTATACGATTATTTTGTTTTAAAAATTATGTACCGGAATTTGTTTTGAATACGCTAGAATTGTTTTGAGTCCTATTCAAGGAACTTGTAGTAATTTCATTAATATTTTTAAAGATAGATAGATAGATAGAATATTCTTTATTATGTACACCATGCAAATAACTAGAATAACATTAAACAACTTATAAATAGGGTGACACAATAAGAGATAAAAGCAATCTTTTCAAGACAACCTTTGGATGGATTTAAAGGAGGACAAACAGTACTGTAGGTAGTCTGTGGTGTAACATTTTTCAAAATTAATAACTACATTTAAAAAAACAAATACTTAAATATAAATACATATAATATACATTTAAAATAATAATCATTAAGAGCAAAGAAGTATTTAATATTTTGGTAGTGTTTTTTGACCAGAATTTTAAAAGTGGACAGAGTTTGAGCGCTCCTTACAGACACGGGCAGGGCATTCCATAGCCGTACAGCTTGAACTGTAAAGGATTCATCGTAAAAGCTAGTAGAATGCACCGGCATCTCCAGTCTCAGATTTTCCGATGACCTCAGATATCTATTATGTGTGTCATGAAGGAACTTAAAACGTTCTTTAAGATAAGGGGGGGTTCTAGGATTAAACAAAATATTGTATAGCTGAAACAAGATATGAGTATTCCGGCGAAGTCTTATGGGAAGCCACTTGAGCTTTATACGAAATTCAGAGCCATGATCATATTTGCGCAAGCCAAATATAAATCTTATGCAGACATTCTGAAGTCGCTCAAGTTTATCTAGTTGTGCCTCAGTGAGATCAAGATAACTGACATCGGCGTAATCAAGGATGGGGAGTAATAGGGATTGAGCAAGCGCAGTTTTAGTAGCAGTTGGAAGAAAATTCCGCAAACGTCTCAGGGAAAAGTTAGATCCTTAGGCGGTTGGGTCAAGGGCCTGATTCAGGGAGCAGTACTCGGCCCACATTATGAAGAGTGTCTTGTCTCTGGATCCCTAACCTATACAACCTGTGTGTGTTTAGCTTGCACCCTGTTCCCGATACCGGCGAAAACAATTTTTTTTTCAAAGAAATGTTTAAAAATGTAAACAATGAGTATCTAAAGAATACTCTGCGCAATCGACGACTGACTGACTGAGTAAATAACAAATTGAACAGCGATACGTTAGTTGAACAAATTGGACTTAAAGTACCCTATAAAATTCCTAGATATACTTTAACTCGCTTATTCCACACTAGAACATCCAACACAAACATTGGTGTAAACTCACCTCTAAATAGACTCAGTCGAGAGATGAATTGTTTTATAAAATCCGCATCACACGTTGATATTATACACCATGATTCATTAAATTCCTTTAAGACCCAAATACTAATGTCTCACAATCAATCTCCTAAGGACTTGTAGTTATAGTAATAAGCCACCTACATCTGGCAACATGCCTACTCAAATTGGCTTCTATTGTTTTTAATTTATAATTTAATTTAATTTTGATCTCATTTGTTTTTCCTTTTGTAACAAGTTTCGTATTTTTTCGTTTTAAGTGTCTTATGTTATAAGAAATATTATTTTTTTGTTATTTTTGTAGTAGTTTTTTAATTATAAATATTATTGTTATTCCTCATTATATAAAAATGTTGGTTAACCTGTAATTGGCAACTGTATAAGTCCAATACTACGTAATTTTTATTTTTTAAAATATTTTTATACAGAAGCTGTTGGTGACCTTTTTAATAAATAAATGAATGTAAAATGAATAATATCAATAATAAATCAATATCATTTTAGCCACAATAATGGAAACAGGCCTCTCTACTAATGCAGCTGCCTGAATTCGAACCCACGATCTACAATAGATACGTAAGTTGAGGCCGTTACTATTTGACTAATCATGCTTGATACACTGGACATAATACTTCTTCTGTCAATCATTTCGTATAAGTGAGGGTCTGATTGTTAAAATTAAATAACCAAATCTATGTTTCGACGGCCCCCGCGAATAATCCGGTAATCGTAAAAGTGTAAATGTTCAGAAAAAATAAAAAACCATTTTTCCTTAATAACTCCATTAAACAACAAGTATCCGAGACTTTTTATATCGCATATGGAAGCTAATTTTTTCAGCTATCTGGTTATTTCAACAAAATTTAAGTAGTCCCAAGGGTTTCGTTATAATTTAGCTGGATGCATTTTACTATATTAGTATAGGTTAAGCTCTGGTCAGTAATGTCACTTACGATATTGTTCGTGTAAATTTATATTTTCGATGGCAACAGTAAAATCTTGTTGCGATATTATTCGTGTAAATTTATATTTTTGACGGCAACGGTAAAATCGTGTTGCGCTATTATTCGTGTAATTTGTTTTGTATACTGAACATTTGTAAAAAGCGATTACTAGGTTATTCGATTGTTTAACAGTAACGTACATTTTATTGTTATGACTATTACTGTTTATTCGAATAGTTTACTTATGTATTATTTTGATATTATCGTACATTTATTGTTGAACTGACATAATATTTACATTTTTAAATATTTCTGAAAAAACAAATTAAAACATTTAAAAATAGTAGCCCACCGGCATCGGGAACAGGGTCCAAGCTGCCGGCGGTCAGGGCTCCAGAGAAAGGAACCTCCTAACAATACGAGCCCTGTCCAGGAGTACCGCTTTCTGTATCAAGCCCTTGATCCAGCTGCCTAACGAGAGCCTCCTCGGGTACTAGTCGAGGCTCTTGGCAATTAAGCCATTGGCAGATACGACTATCGGCACAATGATCGCCGAGTCCACATCCCACATGTCGACAACCTCGCGAGCCAAGTCAATATACATGATTTGCTTATCTTTTTCGGCTTGCACGAGGTTCTCATCATGTGGGACTGTTATGTCAACAATCATTGCGCGCCGCACTGATCGATCGACCACCACTATATCAGGCTTGTTGGCAACAATAGTCCTGTCAGTGATGATGGATCGATCCCAGTACAATGTGATATTGCCATGTTCGAGAACTGGGTCGGGCTCATACCTGTAGTACGGCACTTCCGATTCCACAAGGCTATATTTTAGGGCAAGTTGCTGATGAATAATCCTGGCTACAAGGTTGTGTCTATGAAAGTACTCTCCGTTAGCTAGACGAGAACAACCGGAGATAATGTGTCGAATTGATTCACCCGAACGGTGGCATGCCCGACATATGTCAACCGTGCCGTCCTCCACAATAAACCCCGGTAGTTACTGTTCATCATAACTTCATCCATAATTGCACAGACAAAACCTTCGGTTTCTCCAAAGAGATCCCCAGAACGTAGCCAGGCTACGGACGCTGATTGATCTACATCGGGTCCATGTAGGGCCCGGAAAAAGCGTCCGTGAAGCTCCTTACTCTGCCATACCTCCCTGCGGTCGTTAGTGTCAAGCACTACAGGTTTGCGCCAGTTCTCTTTAGCCAAGGAGAGCGGGGTGAGGACTTTGTCCACTGCAACCACATCTCGATGCATTCCCACGTCGGTTTCTAGGAAATATTCCCTGAGACTGCATATCTCGCGATTGTGGAGAGTCTTGGCGTTTAAAAAGCCTCGACCTCCGCAACTCCGTGGGATATACAGTCTCATAACCGATGAACGTGGGTGATGCATACGAAATGCCGTTAACAATGTACGGACCTTCCTATCCAGGGCGTCCAGTTCTGTTTGAGTCCATTTGAGTATGCCGAAGGAGTACTTCAAAACGAGCATGACCCAACCGTTGAAAGCACGCACCTTGTTTCCGCCTAATAAAAGACTATTAAATACTTTTTTCAGGAGGCCAAAGAAGCGTTCCTTCAACGATTGCTTCATGTCAGCAACATTGATGTACAGCGCTTCCGACATCCTCAAATACTTGTAGGTTTCGGTTGCTGAGAGGGATCTAAGGTTTATGGAATCTGAGAGCTGGGTTCCCACAGATTCCACAATTTCCCCTCGCTTTACATGCATGACCGCACATTTGTCCACACCAAATTCCATCCTGATGGCACTACTGAAAGTTTCAGTTACCTTCAGTAGCTCCATCAGCCGCAAATCGATGGGGGCAAAGAGTTTCAGGTCATCCATGTAAAGAAGGTGAGATATAACCTGACCGCCTCTCCTCAATCGATAGCCAAGACCTGAATTCTCCAGCAGCGTGCTTCGAGGATTCAAGGCTAAGCAGAACCAAAGTGGACTCAAACTATTGCCTTGGAATATACCTCGCTCTATCCTTATCGGTTCACTATTTGTCTGAATCTGCCGACATCCTGGATAGCGAAGGACTGTACTCCATTGCCTCATACACGAGATCAGGAAGGTGCGCAGAGTTGCATCAACTTTATACAACTCTAGCACCCTCATGAGCCATGTATGTGGCACGGAGTCATAGGCCTTCTTATAGTTTATCCAACATGTCGACAGATGCCTTCGGGAACGGCGAACCTGTTGACTAATGGCCATATCAATGAGGAGCAGCTCCTTAGTACCGCGGCACCCGTTCCTACATCCATTTTGAGAAGCAGACATGATAGAATTGTCATCAATGTGTTTAGTGATTTTAGATCTCAAAATGGATGTAAGAACTTTATAAAGTGTCGGAAGACACGTAATTGGTCTATAATTTTTGGGTTCCGCTGTACTACCCGATTTATGGAGCAGGTGGGTTATACCAGTTGTCAGAAACTTCGGTAGCGACCCTGACTCTAAGGCTGTCTGGAATAGGGTTGCCAAACAAGCGTGTGACCTCTGAATGCTCTTTATCCAGAAGTTGTAAGAAAAGGGTTGTGTATGGAGCCACTCGATAATGAATGTAGCTGGAAATCGTTTTCTTAATAAAATCCCGAATAAGCCTGTACTAGCACTTACTTAAATAAGGTAGAAAACTATTTACCCGAATAATATCGTAACAATGTTTACTGTCAAATCATATTGATATTTTTTTTCGTAAAGATCTAAAACCATATTATTATTCGTTTAATATACATTTTAATGAATTTTTATGGAATATACGCGTAGTTTTTCATATCTTCGTAAATAAATATAGAAAAATTCTGAAAAAAATATATATGATGTATTTTAACTTCTAGATGCCGAAAAACGCATAACATGAAAAACCCCGTAATAGGTCATTACCGGATTATTCGCGGGGGGCGTCGGTTTGGTCTGCATTTTGTTATTTTGCACTTATCCTTAATAACATAATGAATCAAAATTCCTCCATTCCCCCCCTCGTCCCGTAAGTCGCGGCGCGCTAAGCGCATGACTAGGAAGCGGAGTTGGTTCCCACCAGCTAACTCCTACTTGGCAGTGATGCGCCTGACTCTAAAATGCCCGGCGCTTACAATATCGCGAGCTTTAATTTTGTTAAAATTTAGTCGTCCCCAACATAGTAACTCTCGGTCGAGATGATTAATGTTGTTCCTTAACTGCCTTATTAGCTAATAAGGCAGTATCATGCGATCGTATGTGGCATGTCCACATCATACGATCGCTATGCTTGGGGGTGAGCCATTAAAACTACTCTCTCCTTCAAGTAACTTATCCTATCATTGGTTGATTTAAGAGAGGACCTTAGCTCCAACACGCAAATGCGGAAACTCATTTTGCATGACCTTAATAGAATCTCAGGGCTGAGCTAAGCAACTTCAAGGAAGAATAATTCTTCCTTGAATCTCCTGTGTGCCATCCAAGGGGCTGGTATCAATTAGGTTAACCAGACTTTCCCCGTAAGCCGGTGCTGGTGCCACACGTGCCCACTGGTGTTTCAGCCCAGTTATCGCTCACCAGGTTTTTCTCACACTCAGAATAGTGCCATGGAGTCGTTATAGGGCCTGAATTTACGATGCCTATGCACCTTTGATGGAACACGTGACTACATTTGCTGCAACTTTCAGCCTTTGCCGATGAGAGGAACTTTGCACAACTACCGCGCTTAGCCGTGGTAGCGTTAGGTCAAAAGTTGGTTTCAGATGCCCCAAATATTTATAGTATATAATATACTGTATGGCTACTTATATATTTACTAGGGATCACTATAATTGCATTTAGTGTTTTTTATATTTACACAGCACATTAACACTAGACAAAAATGTTACTTGTAAGTTGCACTGATAGGATTGTTTTCACAATATACTTTTGCGAACGTAAATTTTTATTTATTTCCGAGAAGAACACAAAGAGCTTACGGCTGTTAGGCATCCATGACGTCAATTCCAATTCGCTTTGAAAAAATGTATAACGATTCCAGTTTGATTTCGCCTACGGCATTGAAATCTATTCGATATTGCAGTTTGCAATGTATTCGTAAGTCAACAACAAACTAAACGCACTGTTTTACATACCTGAACTCTTTTCCTTGCTCCAACGTTGTTATCTAAAAATTTGTTCACAGCCGACAGAGTGTTAATTGGTATCTATAAAATACAAAATTGTAATGAGATACAGTTTCAAAAATCTACAATTGTATTTAATTTGTATAAAATCGTGCATAAAAAGCCGTAGAACTTACCAGTCACCTTACGCACACGTTTTTCAAAGCTTTGGTGAATATCACACACGCAGAGGCTAAATCGAACTGTTTGTGGCCAAGTTCTCCCTTCACCTGATTATAATACTTACTTTTATAGCCATCACCCCCTATATCACTAAACCGAATTTTCCTTCATTAATACATTTCACACTATTAATTTACAAAACTATCATAGTCAGTATACATTGTTTCATTCATAAATCATCTATTTTAAGTAGGTTTAATCGTGCATAATAATATCTAATTATTTATAAGCTTGTTTGTTCAAGTCACAATGTCTAAAAGTTAATTTAATTTAATCTATTTACAAATTCACATCAAATCATGATTGTTTGTCAGTTTGGCGACTAACCACCATACAGTTAATGTTCGATTTGATAGCCGATTTGTTGATCAGGGAGTTTTCAGAAACTGAGGTCATAGTATTGTAATTTGAACATGAAAGCTAAAAAAATAAAATTAACATGCGTAACAAACTTGTAGAAAGTGCAGCTATATTCGGTGCAATACTAAAAGACATGCAAATATGATGCATTAAACACAAAGTAGTAATGAATTTGTCACTATGTATGATCGTGCACTTACAGAGAAAATGTCATCAATAAATTTGGAGGCATTCGGTGTCTGAACCGAGATATGAGCCTCGGATGCTGATGAAGATGATGTTGATGGAGAGGCATGCTTCGAAGTTATATCTGAGTCTGTAGAAAATGAAGTATTTGATGAGAAATCATTACTCACAATAAGAAAGACTTAGAAAACTTACTATAAAGAAGAAGATTACAAAATTATAGACTATCATGCTATGATCGAAACAATCAAATAAGATTATTTCTTGGTATGAAATTGGTAGTTATTCTATACAAAAACAAATTCCCAAAGTGGATTTTTCGGTAAATTTATAGATAGTAGATGCATATCTAATAAAAACAAATCGTTTTATTTCAAATAAATGTCTTCATAAATCTTTTTAATCGCTACACATTGGCAATAATTTACTTAGCCAAACAAAACATCGGTACACAAACGTGAAAACTTGTTTAGATTAAAGGGTTTGTAGAGTGATTTAATAAAATGAACTAAATATTTCAAAACTTAAGAAATTCCGTATAAAATGAATTACATTTTTAGCAAGTATTTTCAAGTATTTTCGAGAAAGGGTAACACCATGGCTGTCTTAATAAAATCACATTTTTACTACACTTAATTTAAAATAAACAAACGCAGCAATTTTACAGGTTGATACAGCTGTTATTTTGTGTGAATTTATCTATTCTTTTAATAAGTCCAACGGAGGCATTTTACTCTAAAAGCGGGAGCTCGTAAAAAATAAAAACGTAATAAAAGCTAGGAGATAAAAATATCAAGGAGATTATGAGGGCAAAGGAGAGGGCAAGATTATAGTGAGCCATTCCCTACAGGTCGCTTACACGGCTTATCACAATTTGTAACGGCGATGTATAATATTTTCGTGATTTACTGACTAGCTACTATTTTAAATGAAACGCTAATAAAATATGATAGCACCCTTATTAATGTTTATTTTTGTTACCCCAGAGACATGTTATGCGCACATTTAATTATCAAACTTCTTAATAGCCTTATTATGAAATAAAAAGTATAAATGTCTTTAGTTTGATAAAAAAAACTTTATATATATATATATATATTTTAAATTAGAAACGTCTTTATCACAAATAATATTCTTGATACCCTCACTTGAACTGTATAAAACTAACACTTATAAACAATTAAAGTTGAAACTTTATTAATAACTGGAGTAACTAGAATGGCCGGAATATCCGGCATTTCCAGAGAAGCCAGAGTAACCACCTGCTTTGAATGTAGCCGACTTTTGTACTGAAACACCAGTGTTTTCAGCGGTATTTGTCAGAAAACCGCTGACTGCCTTCAATGTAGAAATGGGGATCTGAAAAACAAAAAATATAAAATTGGTAATTCTTAAATGAGATACAATATGGTTTCGTTCAGAAAATACAATAAACGAATAGTTTGTTAACTGAACTTCAGAAACGATGAAAATATTGTTTTGAAGTTGACATACGAACGACTTTTGATGAACTTTACTAACCTCTGTCAAACTTACGTCTAATAATTTGAAAGAGGTAGAACAGTAAGTAGTACATTTTGATTCAAGTGAAGAAAATTCACATGTTTTTGTCATTAATCAGTGTGAAACTATGATTTTAATTGTTTTTCTGCCACGCATTGCCTTCTCAGGCTGAAGAGAAGAAGAAACAAAGGTTTGAAACTGCAAAATAACCTAATATTAAAATGAACACATTGAAATATTTTTGGATTTAGAATTAAAACAAATGTCAATTTGGTGTTGTTGACAAATTATTTTATAAATATTAGTGTAATAAAAAAATTGGCGAATGAAAACCCCTTGCTGGATAAATGAGAAAAAGGACCCGCGTGAAATATGGTTGTTTTCTGGACCTGTCAAAAGCCTTTGACCTGGTGAATTATGACATTCTGTGGCAAAAAATGTCGGCTGAAACGAACCTCTCACCTGAGATGAGTATGAGAGTCAGATTAACTATGTTAGATAGTCAGATGCTCAATCAGTTTAGTATGGGCTAGATTGTGGCGTGAGGCAGGGGGGGTTGACTTCACCCACCCTTTTTAATTTGTACATAGACCAGTTGGTTGGTGAGCTGAGTAGCACTATGGTTGGTTGTTCTGTGGATGGCAGAATGATCAACAACATTAGCTATGCTGATGACATGGTGCTGCTCAGCCTATCAATCTGTGGACTGAAGAAGTTGTTGGCCGTGTGTGAGAGGTATGCGGAGGCTCATGGCTTGAGGTATAATGCTACTAAAAGTGAAGTGGTGACTTTTAAAGCACGCAATAAAATGCCCACAAATGTACCACCAGTGACGTTACAAGGAGCACCACTAAAAGTCGTCACTCAGTTAAGATACCTCGGTCATGTGGTCACGGATTCTCTCATAGATGACCAGGATATAGACAGGAAGCGCAGGGCGTTGGCAGCCCGATGCAATATGATTGCCCGCAGGTTTGCGCGGTGCTCTGGTCAGGTAAAACTGACGCTATTCAGAGCCTACTGTCAGTCGTTTCACACGTGCAGCTTGTGGGTTAGGTATACGCAGAAGGCTTACAACGCTCTGTGCGTGCAGTATAATAATGCGCTGAGGATGTTGGTGGGGCTGCCTCGGTTTTGCAGCGCTTCGGGCATGTTTGCGGACGCGCGAATAGATGACTTTCATGCCGTTATGCGCAAACAATGTGCATCGATGTTGCGGCGATTCAGGGGTAGCCCTAACAGCATTTTAGCTACACTGGCGGACAAGGTCGACGGACCATTTATCAGGCTCCCGGCTTGCAGACATGTGCGTGCTCATGTTCATGCAGCCAATTAATGTGTTTTGTTTATTTATTATTAATTTACTAACATAGGCTATATTGATATTAACACTATATGGATTGCTTAGTCTGAAATAAAGATTTTGATTCATTTGATGAATTTCAAATCAAATGAAAATCTTTTTTTTACCTAAACAAGGTGCAATAAGAGCTAATTCCGAGGAAGTTAATTGACAAATAAAAATAATCAACTCAAATACCACTCACATTGAAAATATCCTGGAAGAAAGTATTGGGTTTGGCTTTACTAACGACCACCTCCTTACTAATTGAAACTTCTTTGCCGGGCCCGTAGTGATCTCCGTCAATAGTAGCTCCTGCTCCACCATGTGCTTCAACACCGACATCAATTCTCTTCTGAATAGGCTGAACAGTTTTATAGATTACTGGTTTTGTCTCTGGAACGGCTGCTTCACCACCAACTCCTGCCCAGCCACCGACGTAGACAGTTTTATGCACATGATGCCTGTGAGGCTTGTGTTTGCGCACGTAGACTGTCTGTACTGGTATAGGCTCAGCAGGTACCTTTGTGGAAATAAATTTGTTTTAATTGATAATGTCAGTGGAAGAAAAAATGGTGGTGTAAGTTCTGTGTTATTTGTAAAATTTAAGAAGATATAAGCTGATAGGGTCATAACATAAAATATAAAAAAACGGTTACAAAGTATTCAGTACGTCATTATGAAACACACCTTGAATTTTTTAAAGATCTTTTCAATTTCATTGGTACCTAATTTAAAAATAAACTGTTTCCTATAAGTGTGACAAGAATAATCCAAGATTTATACGATCAAAATGTATGAAAGAGCAGGTTAAGAAAGAAATGCTTATATTGATGATTGAATACGAGGTAATCGTTTGCGCTTTGTGATGTGGATGAGGCACCGTGTTAAGGTGAAGGCTTTTTTTCCAAGATATGCAAAGAACGTTGGTAGGTTTTATTTTACAAAGTTCTTGGACAGATGGTATTAAAAGTTTTTAATGAGTGTAGCATTCTGTGGAAAGAAAAATATAAAAGTCCTTAAGTATGTAGAAACATGTGTGATTTTATAGTTATTTTGTTCATGTACTGCGTATTACTATGTTATATTAAAATTAGAATTCATAACGGTTGTAGTCGTAATCGGAACCTAGACAAATAAAATTAACAGGTTAGCTGACAACACGTAGTAAAAGAAATGCACTTTAAAAAGTGCTCAAATGTGTTTGTTATTGTAAACAAAGTGCAAAGATTTTTGCAACAGCTGTCTTCAAGCCTCTGTGTGCACGAACAAATTCTCCTTACAAGATTTTAACGAACCTGCTGAATATAATTATATTGAGGGGCTGCCACCCACATCGGTGGACTATAACTTCTTTGTTGACTTCTAAACAAAGAACTCATAAAATCTTCAAAATTAAATGGTGGAATGTTACGTGTGTGATAGACCGGGCCTTTCCATTTACTCACTTCGGTTACAAAACTTGGCTGGGCGTTTACGTTAACATTTACATGTGCGTTTGCATCAACACCAGCGTTTGCATTTGAGGTTATTTCATTAGCAGCCTCCAGTTTTGCTTCCCCGTACACTTTCTTGTGAACAGTCTTGATTTCTTCCACGGGAACTAAAGAAACTTCAGTTTCTTTTACGACTGTGGTAGGTACTCCAATAGACTTGTGGGCCGAGATCGAAAATCCTGATGACCCAGATACGCCTGATTCACCTCCCTGCAATCATCAAATTAACTTTAAACATTTATTTCATCGTATACTTTGTTCCAAGTGCATGTCATGCTAATGACTTCAAAATTGCATCTACAATGATGGACTTTTCATATAAAAGTGTTGATCATGGCACATTAGGGTGCACAGCATTCTTTTCCAAGCACCATGCAAGGTATTTTGCGGCGTAACAGGAAAAGTGAAAAATGGGGTCCCAAAAATGAGACCTGAAATGACAAATGGCCGTGCATTGTGAGTGCATGCACAGAGAAAACTTGGTACTTTTACCTTATTCCAGTAAGTAACCAGACGTTAGTCTCACCTACGTCACATTTTGAGGTAGATGTTTGATGACTGAATAGAAGATAGACGAGAAAACAGCCACGTTCCGAAAGAAGGATCCCCCATTGGCATTTTAATGATAATAACACATTGTAAGTTTGATTTTTATTTCTGAATTAAATGAGTATTAATTTACGAGTATAAAGTATTATTTACGATTAATATCGTTGACTCACTGAAACTTGGCTCATAAACGCTCGATAAGAATGCACACCGAACTTACCTACATTGTTTATTAATGTTTCAATAGCCATAGGTAAATACTGAAATAAAAATAATATTGAAAATTACAAGATGGCGAAATTTATCTTATAGAACGTTTATGAAAGAGGGTAAGTTGTACATAAAATTTTAGACTCCTCCACCAATCAATGTATGTTCAGCTCTTTGAGTATTTTTTTTATTTCCTTCTGTCTGCGTCTTTCTTCTTTTCTCCTAGCTCTTTCAGCTTTGTCACCTACCAGGACGGAGGTAGCGGATTTTCCTCCTGCTTGAGCTGTAGAGAATCCACCACCCACGGATTTGCCTGCACCCACTGCTCCACCAAGACCAGCAGCAGCATTTACATTGCCTCCAGCTGTGGCAGCAGCGTAAAGTCCACCTGTAGAACAAACAAATCATGTTTTTTTTTCGTTACATAGTAATATCTAAATAAAACGTTAATTCAGTTTGACACTTCCGAAATATAATTTCATAAATGTGCTCCTCTACGATTTAAATTTTCAATTAAGATTTAGTAACAGTTTACACTCCATTTTCAATTACATTTAATTATTTTGAAATTTAGCCCATTGTAATCCCCAAATCATTTTCTATTTCATTTGAACATTAGCACGTATCAGAAAACACTATCCATATTCGAACAATATTAGTCGCTAATAAATGAATGGTTGAATGGATTCATAGATTCATACAATGAATATTCATTATTGCTCTGATGTTGGTTGAGTAAACGTGGCATATGCAATAAAGACAAGTTTTTCCCGCACTTTTCAATCGTCATATTCACGTCACGTCATAAGTTAATTGCAATCTGGCTTGAAAGGTCGAGGTAGACTTGACGAACAATTAATAGTTACTGCCATAATTATGTTGAGTCTAGCAAGGCAATTCACCGTCTTATGAGTTTCGTTATCTGGAATGTCTTTGAATTAACCTTCACTGTTCATTCATTCAGGAATGATAGTAATCATTTTAGTTCCAATATGAATATTGTGAATGTTCATAATTTCATCTTCATTCATTCTTTTCATATTGTGATTGATTTGAACTCTTACGTGATTCCAAGAAATGTTATAGTATGATTGTAATACCTGTACTGGTGACATTGGAGGTGCAATGGTTCGGAAAGTAATTTCACAATTCAATGACCACGTAACTTTGCATGTATTTGTTAGTATATACATTGTATTTAAGAGTAATCTAAACTATCTTAACTAATAATATAAATGCGAAAGTAACTCTGTCTGTCTCTTCTTCACGCCTAAACCACTGAACCGATTTTTATGAAATTTGGTACAGATATAGTCTGGTACCCGAAAAAGGATATAGGATAGTTTTCATCCCGGAAATTCCCCGGGAACGAAATTAATCCACGCGTACGAAGTCACAGGCAAAAGCTAGTAACAATATAAATTATATTACTAGCATATACATAATAGTATTCCAAAAATATAAGTAGGTATGTATATTCTCTACAATTGAACGTTTTTGCTAACAATTAATATAAATCCTTACTAATATTATAAAAGCCAAAGTGAGTTTGTTTGTTTGTTACCTCTTCACGCTTTAATGGCTAAACCGATTTTGAGGAATTGGTACAAAGATAGTTGGGAAACAGAAGACGGACATAGGCTAATTTTTTTCTTAAAAAAGTGGGATATGAGGGAGAAAGAGGGAAGAGGGAAAAGGGAAATCTTAGCGTTGCTATTACAAGTCAATAAGGCGCTAGGGCAAAAATTGCAGGTACTGTGTTATACCGAATTTAACGCCAGCAAAGCCGCGGGCAAAAGCTAGTAATATATATTTCATAAACCCAGATATAACAAAGTATATTTATAAATAATTTCTGAACAAAATTACATGTCAACATCTAATTAAATAACCCGCCCCTGACCATTCCCGGCGCAAAAGTGCCCATAACACTTGTCGCATTCCCGCGTTGGATAGCAATGGACAACCTTTGCGCCAGAAACCGGCTGGAGCGGGAGTCACCACTGACAATGTTCAGCCTGTGCCCTAAGTCCTGAACAAAGTCCTAGTAAGTAAGTAATATAACAAAGTATAATTCAACAAGGTGGCATTTTTGACTATACCTATAAATGTAGGAAATATACCAAATACTGTACGTTGTTCCGAATAATTTAATTAATCTTACCAGCAGTGCCACTGTTGCCATCGACTGCTCCTCCAAGGCCAGCCTTTGCTGCTGGTCCGTACGGTGTTCCAGCTTCAGCGTAAAGACCACCAGCAGTCTTTCCACCAGCTTTAACAAATAAATTATCTTCATGCAATGATTTATCACTAGCCCTTCTATCACTGGGGTTGTGGGTTGTTCGAAAGAGATACCTTTTTTTTTCGGGTGGGAAATCTTCCAGTGACTTCCCCCTCTCTGGGCGGAGCGGAGGGGCATGTCAGACTTGTACTGACTAAAACCCACCCATGTTCCTTCTATTGCCCTTTATGTTCCGAGGCCGCGGTATATCTTTCGAACAACCCGCAACCCCGGCAGGCGGAGGCTTTGGCAAGCCCCTCTGCTTTGCTGAGTGTCTTTGAGGTGCGCGTGAAACACGAACGCGCCGTCGACACGGCCTGTCGTCAATAGACGGACATACGGTGAGCTACCCATTGCTCAGCCGTCCACAGGCTCGCATCTACGGTGGCCGGGAGTCGTCTCGTGGCGCCCGGCGCCCTGGGCGTCTCCCGCGGCGGCTGGGTTGGCCTGATGTTCTCTCCCTCAAACGCCTGGCCTCCTCCTTTGCTAGCATTACTGCTTTGCAGAAGGAGGTGATCGCTTCCCATTCCCTCTCACTCCGGACCATAGCCTGTACCAGGGCCGGACGCGAGAGATCGCCGCCTCCGATCGCCTCCACGAGGGCACGGCGGTGCTCCGCCCAAGCTGGGCAGATCGCCACTGTGTGCTCCACCGTGTCCTCCGGGCGGTCGTCACAATGGTGACACCCGGGCGTTTCCTCCCGCCTGATGATGTGCAGGAACCTCCCGAAACTTCCGTGTCCGGTGAGGACCTGCGTCAAGCGGTAGGTGAGGACGCCATGACGCTTCTTCAGCCACTCCTCAAAGAGGGGACTTACCACCACTATTGTGGCGTGAACTGAAAGAGATACTTTAGCCCCGAAACATAAAGAGCAAAATAAATGTGGGTTTTAATCAGCGAAAGTCTGACACTCCCCCCCCCCCTCTTTCGCTCCGCCCAGAGTGGCAGAGGTTAATAAAGCTACACTTGCAACGGGTCCAGCTCTGAAAGTCTATTATAATCAATTTCTGCTTATCTAGAACATTTTTGAATAGAATAAATGTATTTGTCTTTGTAATCTAAGTCATATATTTCATATTTGCTACAATAAACATCGTTGAAAATAATTGATGAAGATTGTTATTTGAACACTCTAAACGATCAAAATATCTTACATCGACAAGAGCCTCATTGAACATCCTTAAGATAAAAATATAAGGTAGGGAATTTCTCTTTGTACACAAAAATGTAATGTTATTAATGTATCCTAGCCTATTATGCTAAAATTATTATTATTTCCAGATAGGAAAGATAAGATTTAATGGATACGAAGTAATTGATAAGGAAATTAAATATTATGACCCCTTGTGGGACGTCCTGCTAAAATAACGATTTACTTTGTGATTACGTTTATTTATTCTGTTTAATTCTAAAATCTGCGCACACAATAATATTGAAATTGCTTTATAACATTTTAATGCTTACATGGCTTATACAATGCGTCCGGCTACGGACTAGCGATATCCTATGTACTTATATAATAAACGTTCTAGTACTAAAACTTATTGATTAAAAAAAAAACTACCATTTTTTTTTTATAAAAAACTTACAAAACTACCTTTAATTTTCATATTTTTTTGGATTTTAATTTTGTTTTCTAAAGTTACGAATTTAAACTATAGATAATTATGTTGCCCTCTGAATAAACCTATTTTCGTCTCAGTAAGACCAAAACTTTGAGAGATATAATTATTTTTTGCACACGCATAGAAAATATCTCAAAATGGCTGCCAAAAAGCATGGAATTGAATTAGACCCAAGTAATTGTGTATCGCAATAGTATATTAAAACACTCGTTACATAAGTATCTAGAATATTGCTAGTCCATGATCGTACACATGGTATAGTTGTGTGCCCATTGGAATTATCAATGGAAAAAGACGAACTTTCCTTTAACTTACTAAACAAACTTTCATCCACTAATATTTTTCTTTGGATAGATTTCTTAAGATCCTTTGCCTTCTTTAGTAGTTATGTTTGGTACACTGTCTAAGAAACAGTTGTGTGAAAATTCTTCCTGCTAAGATGAGTCTTTTAAAAAACTTGAACTTGAACGTTAAAATTGAAATGTATAGTTTTCGTTCGCAGCTTGAAATGACAACTTATCAACTCGTGTCAGACAACACGAGTAATTATTGTAGTTGATAAAAGAAATTAAAATCTTGTCCAGTGTTTCACTACTAAATAAAATAAAAACAAGAGCGAGTCAGACTCGCACACCGAGGGTTCCGTACCAACTTGCGACATAAATAGTCATGTTTCGACTGCGTAGACTTAGCGGGTGTAATTTAGGTTAGTCACGGTAGAAAGCGACTAGCGTTGAGTATAATATGGTTTTAATTTCAACACGATACCTTCACGCATACCCGAGAAAAACTGGCCAAGTGCGAGTCGGACTTCGACATCGGAACTTCCGCACGATTTTGTGACATTAACAGCCATATCTTTTGATTGCGTAGACCTTATATACATCCATGCGTTTCCGAGATAAAGAGTCTTGACAGACAGACACCGAAGAGATCCAATAAGAGTTCCGTTTTTTCCTAATGAGGTACAGAACCCTTAAAATGTCTTAGTTGTACTACCAAATCATAGTAATAATTATAGACCATAAAAGATTATCATATAATATTTATGCAAAACATAACCCACCTAAGCCACCCAGCCCCACGCCAGCATGATATCCTCCGAAGTTGACCCCCAATTTGCCTTCACTGAATGTAATAAACTGCGGAGCCTGCAAAGAGACAAAACAATTAAATTAACACAAATTCATGGCAATTAAGTTGAGAACAATGTTAATAACTATAGTACTATTTTGTGGCGTAGTAATTGATCAATGTTATGAGTAAATTTATTTAATTTTGGGTTTAATTTTAAGAAAATGATATGTTTTGCGGTTTTTAGTAGAAGGTGGGGTAAAATTATATGGTTGGTTATGTAACATATTTTAGTGGACCGTTTATTTTATTTTATATGTGATACGAGTATAATATATCTGTAGTTATATAATTATGCTAAATGCATTGATCTAACATTTTTTTGTGACTGATGAATATTTGATATATCAGAGAATATTTATTTAAAGTTGAGGTTTGTGTAACACCAGGCGTGGAATGTTTCATGCATTCGCAGGTTCAACGGATTCTTAAAACCAAGGGTAAGAGTAAAACAAATTTGACCTTACTACTTCTGTGCTCCGGTGTCGATTCGCACGCCAATAAATGAAATTCGTGCGAATCGACTACAGAAAAAATAATATGTTTTAAAGGAGTCGATTCGCACGTTTTGTGCGAATCGTCCAATAAGCCGAATTTTTGCCTATATTATCATTGATTTTAAAGTTTTGGAAATAGTAATGCTTACTACTTACGTACTTTTCTTTAAGTTGCAATTGTTTTTTTAAATCGCTAAACAACTTGTGTGCCTTGCCATGCTCGTCATTATAAGTATATTTAAACGTTGTCCCACACTAGGAATGTCTCCTGTATCGTAGATGCGTTTACCAGCAAGAAAAACTCACATACACAAACAGCCAGACCCGAAACAACTACCATACAAATATTAGTTCCGTGCGGGGATCGAACCCGTGACACGCAGTGCAGCAGTCGATCGCTCAGCCACTGCGCCAACCGTTCGTCTTCTTTGTCCGTAAACAATTCTAACATCTTACATATCTTCGAGCGTCCTTATGAGCCCACGGCGGAACATAAGAAAAAATGCATCAAATGTCGCGTGTGCACCTGTTGGATCATAAGGAATCGGTTGCGATTGGATGTAATTTTTGGCGTTTTTTCGCATTCAGCAACACAATATGGCTATTAGTAAGTGAATAACATTTATTTGATCACAACCTAATTTGGTACCATAAATAGGTACCTACCACAAAGTCGTGCGTGTGCGGCTCTGTTCGGTTTTTTTTTTTTTTGCAAATAATATGTTTGGAAGTAAAATACGGTGTAATGAATGCCTGAACATATGTGTTATCGTAATATAGTGTTATTTAGGTGAATATGTGTGTGAATTCGGTGTATTGTGATCAAGTTTCAAGGTTATGTGAAAAAAAAACAAAATAAAAACATTTCACGTCGCTGTGAAGTCAGGTTAGTTTTAATTTATTAGATATATATACCAATAATCAGGTAAACTTATAACGAATCCACGAAGGTATAATTTGTATTGTGTATATAATTTTATACCTACTAACTCCTTCGACATTTGAGGCATTTTAAAGCAATGTTTGCGGACGTGCGAGGGGTTAATCCATTACTTCAATAACACAACCATTAGGAAGCACTAAAAACATTTTTTTACATATTTATAATCATTCATAGGAAATACCCACACACTCATAACGTGTTTTAATCATATTCAATAGTGGTGTGTACTGCATCATAAGTTCATTTTATTGGCAGTTATAGGGATTCTGATTACTATATCGGCGATATTACCATAAGGTACTTGTTGCACTAGGTACGTACCACCTTCGTGAGATAGGCAGACAATGGCTTTTGTTTGTAACGTAAGAAGTCTTGCGTAACCTAGTTTAAGGTAAAAAATGATGTATCTGTTGGTTGTCTAGTTAAGTGCTTGGCAAAATAAAACCTTTTTTAATCTGATATTCTATGTTATGATTAAAAAACCGGCCAAGTGCGAGTCGGACTCCACGATCCCGATGTGTTAGTCCACATTGGGACTTCCGCACGATTTTGTGACATAAACAGCCATATCTTTTGATTGCGTAGACCTTATATACATCCATGCGTTTCCGAGATAAAGAGTCTTGACAGACAGACAGACAGCAGAGTGATCCTTCAAGGGTTTCGTTTTTTTCTTTTGATGGACGGAAGTTTTGAGGAATCCTAACAAACCAAAAATGCCGAACTTGACTAGAAATTAACATCACTCATTTTACGTACAAAGGGCAAAAGAACGAAGGGTTAGATATTATTTACTAAAACAATAACACTAGGTTGTGGATGAAACCTTAAGTTCATTCATAATTGTTTTAAGACAAAAAATATGTATAAACTTAAGAATTTCGTTACGTACGTAATTAAATTCTTAAAAAATACATTGAAAGCTAAATTAAAAAAAAATACATACAGATTTTATTATGGCTCTCCTTTCTTTTAGTTTTTTTTTTTCATTTTCATCAATTTTGTGGACAATAATATACTTATGAAGTAGGGCATAATAAATAAAAATACAAATACTTCACATCATAATAAACTCCCCTGAGGCTTGGTTCCTTCCGCAAGTAAATAGTGCAAGAACGATAGACAATTATTATGTGTGCATATACAACGTTAATTACGACTGCTAATTTATTAAGAATCTGATAAACATCGACTAATTAGCTGGAAAACAATGGTGGTTTTCTATTATCTTCTTCTTTAAGGTTTCCTATTTCATAATATCATAAAAACCTGTATTCTTCAGTTAGGCAGAGGTGTACTTAATAGTACATCCAAATTTCTCCAGTTACGTTTAAATCCCATGTAGTAACGTGTAAGCTTATTGCCATTCAGAGGGGCCAGCCAGGGCCACCGCTTGCTGGGGTTGTGAGTTGTTCGAAAGAGATACCGCGGTCCCGGGACGTAAAGGAGGAACATGGGTGGGTTTTAGTCAGTACAAGTCTGACTTTCCCGCCCGCTCCACCCAGAGCGGGGAAGCTATTTGAAGATTTCCCATCCCCAGAAAAAAAGACTATTGCCATCAACCTGCTATAGACTGCTATATATTTGTCTACCTATTTGGTTTAGAAACTGATTCTTTAAGATATTGCAATTTTAGGCAGTACTTTTGTTATCTTTTGCTAATAAATATTTCCGATTTTAAATAGAGGCTTTGGGGTTTAGTTTACCACAAATAACATACATTATTCCTGAATCTATGTCACTTTTTAAGTACTGATTTTATTTGTTTGTAGACGAGAAATAAACAAATTTATAATTATTATTAATTGAGAAATTCTTATTTCAATTATAATTATCGTAACATAAATGCTGTTCAATGCGATGGGGGGAAGGGGAATATCTGTCATTATATGTAGAAAGTCGACTGCGGCAAAACCACAAAAGGGAAGGGTATCTTGCCTGACCACGGAGCCGAATACAGAACCGAATACAGTTTTCAATAACTAATTTATTCGTGACTTCTCTCAAGAAGTCACGAATAAATTAGTTATTGAAAACTGAAAATTCAGTATGGTGTTCGTTAATATCACGGACCTGTTAATACTCAAAGCGATGGAATTTACTATTTGTTACTACATCCTAAAACACAAATACCAATGCGAGCAATACATCATTCATTCATAGACAAAACTATATTTTTCATGTTCGTTAAGGAAACCATTGAAATGTGAACATGTAATATATACCCTCCACGTTGCATTATTCCCATGCATTATGTCTCTAACAATCCGCAACCCCAGCATGCCCCTGCTACGACCTTTATAAGGTACTCTTTTTGCATCGTTCTAGTCTAAACTATTTTAACTTAAAAATAAGAATAATTGACATGATGATGTGACAAACACGACGCTAGATTTCCCGAATAAAACCGTTCTTATAATATCGTATGTAAGGTGTTCTATAAAGATGGTGATGTGTTTTTATCTGAAACTTCGCAACGTAACTACGAAAATGTGTTTGCGGTAAGGTGATCCACTCCCGATAAATGAACGTGTTTTGTATAGAAACTAGAAGTGCGTTTGAGAAATCGACACCGCAATGAGATTAGATATGTGGTGGGTGAAGATGTCGGGGTAAACGATCTCTTGTACTATATCTAGTGAGGTAAGGTTTTATGTCTAACAACCAACCTTAAATTAGACAGGCTACTTATGAAATTGCTTTCGCATCCTCAAAGGAGTTTGAATTATGAGTAATTAAGGAGTAGACCAGTCTTTTTAGATGGACGGATTGTCACTTGGATTTTATTATCGAAAAAGTGTGGTTCGTTAATTTAAATAAATAACTTAAATCGCTGAAAGCCCTTTTATTTATTTAAAAAGAATTTAGCTCCCACGTTGATATTTTATAATAAATATGAAATATTTTTGTTGTTATTAAAGGATTGAATGCCACTGTCGGGGTCGTGGGTTGCTCGAAAGAGATACCGCGGCCTCGGAACATAAAGGGCAAAAGAAGAAACATGGGTGGGTTTGAGTAAGTAAACGTCCCGGCACTCCAGACTTCATTTGCTCTGCCCAGAGCGTGGAAGTTAAAAAAAAAAGAATTAAATGGCACAATCTAATAAGATACCCACTATTTTGTAATTAGAAGACAGAAATAAATTAGACAGAGCCCGCCCTTGTAAAAATGTAAAAAATAAAAAATTCTTAACCTTTTTTAATTAAGCAATAGCCCTTTATTTGCTTTTGATTCCCTAAACTACTTAAGAAGTTCAAAGTTTCCAAGGCCTATTGGTCAAATAATGATTAGACTAGATGAGAATAAAGAAAGTCAAGGAAATATTGCTTGATATATTGCAAAAGAAATCCAATGCCGTTCAAAACATGCTACATAATAAATCAGTTATTTCTTTTAATGATACAATTACTACAATTTAAAATCGATAAAATGAATAAAAGACAGAAAAAACAACACCCATAAAATTTCCTTCATTTTATTGCATTCAGCAATATCAAATTTTATCTCCATACGGTGAAAGTAGATATCTGCTTTCTACTTTATGGATTCCTATGATAGCATACAAAGTACTCTTCCAGTTGGGGTTAAGTATAATCGAGATATTTACGGCCAAACCTCGATGTCTGCATTATATGGTACGATATGTTTTATTTCTTGCCACTCCGAGCCTTCTTATACAAGAGAAGGGTGAAACCCATAGTTATTGAGAAATCATTTTCGGGAAAATAAAACGTATGTACGTAACACATGTGCAATAATATGATTTTGGTATTTAGCAAATTGATGGCGCTTCCATCATTTGCCTAGTCTTTTTTTAAATATGTTTATTTTGACTTCCAGTCTTAACTGAACGACTTTCTATCCACAAACCAGTTGATATTGGGTAATACGATACTCCTTGGTTAGGCTGGTTACCATATTTTTTTTCTACTGTCTACTGTCATTGTTCTTATGACAGCCAGGACAAACGGCTTAACGTGCTTTCCGAGGAACGGGGAAAACTCAGTGTGTGGTCTACCATCCACGGACCGACCTAGGTAAGCACGGCTTAACCCACAGATCGATCCGGGATTGATATATTATATTCTAACTCTGCTGTCCTGATCTAGGAAGAGCTATTTGTCGCCGTTTTGTTGAGAAAAGTTTAACTCAGCAAGCTCGGTGAGCATGCTTACTACAAAGTATACAAAACATGCTTTTTAGGGTTCCGTACCTCAAAAGGCAAAAATACGAAACCCTTATTGTCCGTCTATCTGTTTGTCTGTCTGTCAGGCCTCTGCCTCGAATTTAGCGGGCAGCGGGGCGGCGGCGGCGGCGGCGCGGCAGCGGGGCGGGCAACGCATACCTGTTCTCCAAACTAGCGGGCAGATTGCGCGGCACGCGGCACTATAGCGGTGTACTGTTGTGGTCGTGGTTGTGTTGTCGAGATATTTGTTTTTATTCGCGAACAAAATGTCTGATAAACTGCGACATCTTTTTGATTCAAATTTATTCCTAACGCTCGATTTATTGTGGGCAAAAGAAGAAGTGGATCCCTACTATAGGGCAAGGAAAATAAATGTCGAGTTTTATCGAAATTATGAAGAACAGAGACAAATTCTACAACTACACCAGAATGAGTGTAGAAACTTTTGACTATATTCTTGAAACTATCAAGAGTGATTTAGAGTCTGGAATTAATCCAAAACGATTTAGAGGTATATCTCCAGCAGAAAAATTATACTTGACGCTTGCAGTGCAAACTTGACAATGTAGACGCGCAACGCGGGCGGTCACCGCTGGACTGGAGTGCACCGCTCGTTGCCCGCCCCCGCGCCGCTCCTGCACCGCTGTATTCGAGGGCCGGTCCATTTGATTATACGCGTAAGATCCTGCCGCTCCCGCGCCACCGCCGCCGCCGCCCCGCTGCCCGCAAGATTCGAGGCAGAGGCCTCAGGACCCTTTATTTCAAGAACGCGTGGAAGTATGGTGTTGAAATTAAAACCATAATAATATACTCAAGTGTGTGGTCCTTTTGTACTGTAAAAAACCCCCGAAATTTACGCAATCAAAAGATATAGGTGTTTATGTCGCAAGATTGTACGGAACTCTCAGTGCGCGAGTCTAGACTCGCTCTTAGCCGCTTTTTAGGGTTCCGTAGTCAACTAGGAACCCTTATAGTTTCGCCATGTCTGTCTGTCCGTCCGTCCGTCCGTCCGTCCGTCCGTCCGTCCTCGCTTAATCTCTGTGACCGTTAGCACTAGAAAGCAACCAATATGTATATCAATCACGCCGACAAAGTGGTAAAATAAAAATTGGAAAAAAAAATATTAGGGTAGCCACCCTATATGTAAAGTGGGAAGTGTTTTTTTTTTATTTCAACCCTAACGTGTGATATATTGTTGGAAAGGTATTTAAAAATGAATAGGCGTTTATAAAGATCGTTTTTTGATAATGTCAATAATTTCGGAAATAATCGCTCCAAAAGTAAAAAACAATGTGTCCCCCCCCCCTCTAACTTTTGAACCATAAGTTTAGAAAATATGAAAAAAATCTGAAAAGTAGAACTTTATAAGGACTTTCTATGAAAATTATTTTGAACTTGATTGACACAACAGTTTTTGTACAAAAAAGACAAAAAGTTTTACAAAATAATTTCTGGACTAAGTTTGTAGTATATGAAAGCATTTTTTTTAACTTCGTTTACATATTTTATTATCCTGAACGTATCTTTTTTCAAACAAAAAAAGAATTATTGAAATCGGTTCTCGCAATCCAAAATGATTAAAAAAGTATTAATTAGTAACCCAATTCCCCGAGAGATGGCGCTGTAGGTACTTATTACATTGGATCGGGTATTACCGAATTGTTCGGTTGTTCTCTCCTTGGCATTGGCGGTAATTATCTTATAACTACATAAAACTTCTATTAAGTACATGCTAAGGCAATTTAGAACAAAACTAAAATTCATTTGTTTAACACCAACAAATGTTAAGGTGAAAACCAGTTCATAAATGGTTCGATAGATGGCGTTGTGTAATGCCGTCATTTTTTAAAAGTCGATACCGTGGTAAAGTAAGTTGCTCTTAAATATATTCGTAATTTTATTTATGAGTGCATAATCTAATTTGTTGTCGAGGTTTGATTTTGATTTGTCCGGTATTAAAATGTTCTCGTATATTTTGAACAGTGATAATCATGTTGAGGACGACGCTGTGCGCGCCTTTTATGATTTGTCATCCCAACAGGCCAACACACATCGTTTCGGCCTAGAGAAGTGTCTCTTTTTCTTTACCCGGAACTAATAGAGCCTGAGTGTCATTTATAAATTATATATGGCGGAGAGAGAAGTCGGGTTTGTGGTGCATTGGATTTGCATTTATTACATCAATGGAATATTACGGGTCTATGATAGTTTATATAATAGTTTAAGTCATTCGCAGCACGTTTACGTTAACGCACTATTCTCATACTTAGATAATAATAAAATACAATTCTCTAGTGTTCAACGTCAAACAAATAAAAACTCATAAGTGGGAACACTTATTGTGACGGACGGGAAACTACGGAACCCTACACTGAGCGTAGCCCGACACGCTCTTGGCCGGTTTTTTCAATATGCCTTTACCTGGGGCAGGACCTAAAAATCCTAATTGCAGAAATATAAATGGCAACAGTGCCTGAAAAGTTCCGCTAGCTAATTGTATTTGACCCTGAACTTATAACATCCACTTTACTCCATATAATCATAGTTTTATGACCGACAAAATGCATAATTATTATCTATTAACTAACAATGTTTTCTCCATTCCCTATGTCAACATAATATCGTAAAATCGTTCCAAGGCTGCGAATTATTAACACAAACATACGCAATAGGAAATGATACGTGCCGTCATTAGTATTCGCTGTTTTGATGTGCAATGCTATCCGCTCTGGATGAACCTTATTAGTTGTTTCGGGGAATTATTTCAACTATCCGTTTATTTTAGAAACAAAAAGTGCTGTAATTTTTTTTCAAATTAATGTCTTTAATTTGATAAATGTTTACAATGATTGACGACATTGACGGCATGGTTGGCGCAGTGGCTAAGCGACTGACTACTGCGTTGCGTGTCGCGGGTTCGATACCCGCATGGAACAAATATTTGTTCGATCAATCGTTCCGGTATCGGTAGATGTTCCGGGTTAGGCTGTGGCAGTGTGTGTGAGTTTAAATGTTTGTAAACGCACTGACGATACAGGAGAAATTCTTAGTGTGGGACAACGTTATATAAAATTTTGGTTTGTTAATTCAAATCAGAGGCCCAGATAGGGCTGCATAAACAATGTGACTACTGCAACAAAGAACAATGATTATATTTAATATGTAAATATTATTAATATTAATGAATACCTTTTCCTCAATTGTTTTTTCCCTAATGTTAAATATTATAAATTTGTATTTTTTCCTATTTCTGTGTCAACACCTAGTTATATAAACATTCCGTGGTTTACTATACCTACTGTGTATTATAATGTATCTGTTTTTCTTTATTGGAGATCCAAATAAATAAATAAAAACTTCGAGGCAAAAACCAGATGATAAAGAAGATAACAAATAGCATGGAATAATCCATAAAATCTACTTCGTTATTCTATTAATAATCACTAAAGTGAATAAATCATTTGACCGGAAGCCATAGCCCGTACTAACCATAGTCGTAGGTACACCATCTTTTTTTAAATACAATTTCCACAGTAAATTTTTCAAATGATTACCAACACCGTCCTTCAGATAATGTCATACCAAGTTCCATTGCGTTTTCATATAATAATAATAAAAACACAATTATTTTGTAATTATTATAATTAATTAATCAGAATTAAGCGTAGCTTGAAGTACAGATTGCACTCATTAACTAATAGTTCCGGCTACTATATTATATCTGCAGCAAAATAATAAATATCACCTCATTGTTTGGTTATAAACTCAAGACATTTTGCAAGACCAAGTATCGTTGCAATGCGCTTCATAATACTTGAAAGGAGGGAATGCCGGACATTGCCCTATGATTCATCCGTCATTTATTTACTAATAGGTAACTTTTTGGTAGAAATTTTATAAAACTTAAAAATAGTATTTATTAAAAAAACTTAGTTAATAATAAGCATAATTTATTTTTCTTTTATAAAAAAAACCCTTTAATTTTAATTTATATATTTATAATTATTTACCAACATGCGCTTCCATTTCGATAATAGGAAACAATTTCGGTATCTGCACAGACAGAGATTGACATGCACTCAAGCTAACCAAATTATTTTGTAAAATATTACAAAATAACTTTGTTGTGACTGTAATTACAATTTCACGTTTTAAAGCAAATTTTAAAAGAATATTCTTTATTTTTAACGTTTACAGAAAACAATTTTGCGAAACATCTACCTAAGTATGTCACAAGATGGGTCATTCGCGATTACAAAACTCAGTTCATCATAATTCATTTTAACGCAATCTCCGTCAGTGATTCTGAACTGCAATCACTGGGGCTTGTCAAGTTTTATAACAGCTTGGCCATGAGCTACACGCATAACCGACACACGTGTTGCGATAGCAATTTATTTATTTATAAAACGCATAGTCATCATGATCTACCTAGCCTTTTCTCAACTATGTTGGCGTCGGTTTCCGGTCTAACCGAAAGCAGTTGAGTACTCATAATTTAAAATATGTGAACGGACTAAAAATCGATCGATTTAAATTCAATACATCATAGAAATACTTTTACATTATGATAACAACTTTTTGTCGAAAATAGTAAGAGCTTAAGCGCTTGACGATTCGTCTTTTTAACGGTTTTTCGATTGCCGGAGAAAACAAATGAAAGAGATTATTTAGCGCATGGCCCGAATCAGCGCAACGCGATGAAACAAATCTCTCGTAGAGGGAAACAAGTGGAGCACATGAGTATAGATTTTCGCCAGTTGCGTCTCTAGTTGCATCACCTGAGGTTGTGAATTGGGCTTAACAGATTATTTGTTAGCATTTTAGATGCATGCTTGTGTCACCTATTGTTAGAGAATGGATGTTTCTATGGCCTGCTGTTACGCTAGTTACACGATGTAATTATTACAGCAATATTGTTACGACATACAGAGATACTGCGTGTAAATTCTTTAGTTTTTTACTTTGTGTTTATTGCGATTATGAACATATGTTTTTTTCTAGTTTTCATGTTATATGCCAGAATTGGCATTTTCCAACGTTGACAACATAATATTTAATATTTCGATGGTTATATTTTCGAGATGATTGTCTTATTGTTTTGCCCAAGCAAGTGACGGATCGAATTAGGGATCGAATGTTATGGCGAGGGCCGGGAGCATTTGCTTATATTCGATACTAAACGCTCCCAAAATACAGGGGAAATTCAACTTTAAATGAGTCAACTTTAAAAAAATACACAGCATCTGAAATTTGTTTTTTTTTTTAAATCGAATTTAGAATGTTAAAATTACAGGCGAATGTTTCTGTGTTTAGTAGACACTGGTGAAGGATATCGTGACCTATGAACTTGTTGATTAGGCAGTGAATATAATACTGAACACCACACTATACTCGTAGTTATTCATGAACGTTGGTTTTTAATCAACTCGCGCAAGTCATTAGTCAAATGAAGGAAATGAATGGCCTTTGCTTGCAACGGAAATTACTCAGTGTTGCGGTTATGACTCTATTGAAATCCTTCTTATCCTCTATCTCTTGCATCTTGAGAACGAAACTGATATTTTTTATCATGAATAAATAATAATTTATTAACAGAAATGTGGGTACAATTTATTTATCCTCTTCAAAAACAATATACACAAATTACATTATGTTTTTCTTTAAAAGATTTAGTTAACGCCGATGTTTGCGCTAGTATAAACTGTGACTTCGGCGCCTTCCCCTGACAGATTTAAACATCAAACTTATCATAATTATTTGCAATAATACATTATTAGTAAGAAATAGATATGATTTAGGTACATTTTGCTTAATTAAAAATTTCGGGATATAAATTTATAGAGTAGAAGATGTTTTTAAAAAAGAAATTTGTATTTATTCAACAAAAATAAAATAACACTAATTAAGGACGTACTCAAAATGTCGGAAGTTCAAACAGGGAAGCGTCAAAGATAATTATTTTCCCAATATTGTACACCAGTTAACCAATTACAACTTTGTTATACTAATCCAATTTGTAACTCAATTTTAAGATGTTCGTACATTTTGATTCCTTTGAGTAACATTGAAATGAAATATTCAGTTTTGGTCATTGAATCATTTGGCTTTTGAAGTCAATTTTGACAGTCTCTTATAGATGACAACAAAAGGTAGATGTTCCAGTTAATCCTTAATAGGATAATTCAATTTGGTATGCTTCGCTGACGATTTGTTGTTGGGCTAAAGAAAGTTTGTTGGAGTTATTTTTGGGATTGGCAACTGAAATGATTTTGTCATTTTGTGAAATTTCAAATTGTCTCAAAGCAGGAATAAAAAAAATCGAACACATTTGACACAAAAGTTGTCTATTTAAAAAAAGATCACCTTTTACAGACTAAATATACATAATATAACTCTACATTAATGCAGCAATTTGCCTTATAATTACAACTCCTGGCATAATGTTTGTCAGTCCGTTCACCGTGTTTTTCCGAACATTAAAATTACATTGGGTGAAGGTTAATGCACATGACATCAGCATTATTCACCTTACTGAGAATATCTCTGAAGCAATTCAATGCAATGAAACGTCAAAGGATTAAATGACAGCTTCGAGTGTTTACAACAGCGAAATGCCCCGTCTGAGTGGTTTTATAGTATCCATTATAAACTTGGATAGTATGTTTGTTATAAAATAAATTTATTAACCTTAATTGAAACAACAACATTGTAAAAACAAGTAATTAAAAAAATAACTATGGTGTTTTTTGCTGGTTCTTCATCTTTTCTCGACGTTCTATTAGTGCCCATGTATATGTGAAATATTTTTTTATTTGATTTGAATACAAATAATGTACTAGGTAAACCTAGTTTTTACTTCATTCATAGTAGCGAAGACAAATTAATGTAGATACTTTTTAATATTTTGATATGTATTTTCAATTTCATTCCAATTTTGGAAAAACCTCCGATTGTATGAATTGATATAACAGTGAAGTGTACCTATGTTACACTTAAAAAAGTGTACAGTTTAATTAACGGTAGGAAACCGTTAATTAAACTATACCTTATTTATGTTGGAAAATAAGTACTATGATGAAAATAAATATAACCTTTACGGCCTATGTTTGTATGGTTATACACATGTTACAGAAAGTTCTGTGGCAACGGCTAGCACAAACGTAATTCATAATTAGCAGGAATACTAATAGCAACATCCTGTGAGTTCTAACTATAGTTTCGTCAGTTTCCTATATAACTTGTACTCCATCGTAGTTTTGAATATTATAATGTCGATTATTTTGATCTATCAACAGTATATTCACGGTTTAGTCCCCTCTTTAGATGAAACCATAAATAGTGACAGCGCCCTTTTATTAATGTCACTCAGGTGCCAAAAGATCTATGCAGTATTGCATGTACACTTCTACCAACCTATCTGAATAGTAAACATATAACTAAAATAAATGTATCAGGTTTGACAGATCTATGCAATCGATGCCACCGCCTGCTGGCATTGCGGTTTGTTCGAAAATGACATCGCGGCCCCGGAACATAAATGGCAAAAGAAGGAATATGGGTGGGTTTTAGTCAGTACAAGTGTGATACTCCCCCGCGCTCCACCTAGAGCGGGGGAAGTTATTAAAAGGGTAGGATATTATAAAGTAAAATAAAATACGTATGTGTTGATTATAAATGAGACCCCTTAAAACAAAGCTGTAATAAAAATAATACTTACATTTTACAACCGTCACAGGCTTACTTTCAAAACCAACCAATTAAGTTTATCCGAAATGCCACCAAACTAAATTAACTTTGTTAATCAATTGAAAGTCTCGCCTTTGCTATAGTAACTGTCAGCTTTAGTAATTGCATATTTAAAAAGGAAATTATTTTTTGAAATATCTATGATTAATTTTAATACTATACTTTTCGCTACTTAATATCATTTGTTAGTTTTCGTTTCTTCTGACCTTTGCTCTCTAATAATTCAATTTATTCATCTCGAAAATACAAACTGTTGATGTTCAATACAAACTGTTGAGATTTACTTAGAGATTTCGTAAACACCGAGGTCAAACCAAAATCGTTTTGTGAATGAGTGACCACATAAAGTACAGTGGATATAGGGCGTTAGCGCACTTGTCCGTCCAGTGCCACGCGCGCTTCAAAGAGATGTTAGCAAAGCAGAGGGGGGCCCGCCAGGGCCACCGCCTGTTGGGGCTGTGGGTTGTCTGAAAGAGATAATCCGGCCCCGTAACATAAAGGGTGTAAGCAAAGCCTTCATTCGCTCATTGTGTACTAAGATACTTTACGCAGAAATGTTGTTGCTAGGATTTTTTTTTGTGGTGAAATATCACGTTTAACGGTAGGACTCCATGTGACGTACTCAAAACACCGTCTAACGTACTAATCATGTACTGATAGATGCATTGTATAGTATTGTGAGTATTTATAGTAAAATTATAAGGTTAACACTAGTATTTAAAAAGTTCAAAGTTTGAACCCTAATATCTCCGTAGCTAAAAGCAGATAAGATATGTTTTAGAACAAAATAATATTGCAAAGACATTTTTGAAGAAAGGGGAGAAGCGCATTTCTGCCTCGTTAAAGGAACTTTTAGATCCCTTATAGAAACATATTTGTTACTTATATGCCATACTATTTATTATTTTCGGGACGATATTTAGCAATGTTGAATAATATTTTATGTCTAGACTTACATTTTTCACTACAAAATGACTCTTTATTTTTCAGTTACATAATATGTTGTGTTAAATTAAAAATCTAGAACGACCAAAAAGAAACCAATTGAGCCATCCAAACTCGAAAGTGGTTCTACCTAGTATATTCCGTTTTGCCAATTTGCGCGTGCATGGAACACTAGAGAAGGCGAATATTGCTTTTCTCATAGAGGAGCGTCATAGAGCATGAAATATCAGTGAGTAAACTTTTAGTGCAGGAAATAAGAGTGTCCAATAGTGTGCAGTGAGCAGCAGTTATAGTGTTATTGCTGTATTCGTAGGGACACTGATTTTCGTAAAATATGGTAGTTGCAAAAACAAGATTGGACTATAAGGCAACATATTTTGTTTCAAATATTTTTTTTTGCTATATTTTTTCTTTTCTTGTATAGATTCTTTTTTATCAATTCTTTGGTAATGAGTGGATATTGTTGGGCCTTGTAGATTCTTAGACGCTTGTTAACTAGTTATCTTATTTACGTTTTGTAAAGTAAGCAATGACTTATTGTCGGGCCTACGCTTTTCTCTCATACTTAAGTAATAACGGTGTAACAACAACATCGTAAAACCAAAAGATATTAAAAGAGTAACCATGGAGTTTTTTGCTGTTTCTTCTCCATAGGAAACGACTAATCCGAACAGTGCACCTTTATTTTAAAAAAACAAATAATAAGACATCACCGCAACGCTGCCGGCGTCGTGACACACACAACTGGAGAAATGGCGGTAAATAGGTAAGTATGTGGACTGACGGATAAGACACACTTAAGTGTCCTTTTGGGGCTAAAAGAACACAAAAACAAAAGGCAATCAAAAAGACAACAGTGTGTCTATAGTACGGTTCGGAGTGTGCTTGACTTTAGTTTCGACCATTGATCTGTATGTCAAAATGGAAGTCGGTTCCTGTAGTTCAATTCAGTTTGACTCAAATCAAAATATTTTTATTTCACATAGGCCTAAATTGCACTGATAAAACGTCGAGAAAAGGTGCACGGTTCGAGTTGGTCGTTTCCTATGTAGAAAAATCAGCAAGAAACTCCATGGTTACTCTTTTCAAAATCATTGAACCACGAATTAACTATGCAACCAAAACACTGCAGATGCCTCGCCTACACGCCAGGGTCCTCCAAAAATGATTATCATACAATATCGAAAACGTCGCATAAGCCAGGCTACCGGGTACTGACCGCATAATATTTCACAAGTCACAAAGCGCTCGAGGTCCATGCGACAGTGACAAATCGTTTAATTCTACATATGAACTCGGACAGCCAAAATAAATAGGCGTTTTTAGACAGAGCCGCGTCTAGGCTAAACTTTACGAAGGTTACATTATGACAGGCATTGTTTTGTCTGCATGTTGTATATGTTTTGTATGCGACCACAAAATTTGTAATTGTCTTTGAGAGTTCCGTACCTCAAAAGTAAAAAAACAGAACCCTGGTAGGATCACTTTTTTCCGTCTATCTGTCTGTCTATCTCTCGGAAAAAACTGTATAGAGTTAAAACTATTATTATACTAGCTGTGCCCCGGCATGCGTTGCAATGCAATTTTGTGTCTTTCTACCTACTCTACCTACCCTACCTACCCTACCTACCCTACCTACCCTACCTACCCTACCTACCCTACCTACCCTACCTACCCTACCTACCCTACCTACCCTACCTACCCTACCTACCCTACCTACCCTACCTACCCTACCTACCCTACCTACCCTACCTACCCTACCTACCCTACCTACCCTACCTACCCTACCTACCCTACCTACCCTACCTACCCTACCTACCCTACCTACCCTACCTACCCTACCTACCCTACCTACCCTACCTACCCTACCTACCCTACCTACCCTACCTACCCTACCTACCCTACCTACCCTACCTACCCTACCTACCCTACCTACCCTACCTACCCTACCTACCCTACCTACCCTACCTACCCTACCTACCCTACCTACCCTACCTACCCTACCTACCCTACCTACCCTACCTACCCTACCTACCCTACCTACCCTACCTACCCTACCTACCCTACCTACCCTACCTACCCTACCTACCCTACCTACCCTACCTACCCTACTTCCGGGATGAAAAGTATCCTATGTCCGTCTCCTGGTTCTAAGCTACCTCCTCACCAATTTTCAGCTAAATCGGTTCAGCCGTTCTTGAGTTATAAGTGGAGTAACTAACACGACTTTCTTTTATATATATAGATAGATTATAATCTACCTTTGCACCAATTTTCACCAAGATCTGTTCAGCCGTTTTGACGTGAAAGAGCAATAATCATCCATACCTCCTCACAAACATTCGTAGGATAATATTAAAAATCTGCTTTTTTAATTAAGCTGTGACAAATAAACCCTGTAAATCTACGCAGTCAAAAGATATGGCCGTTTACGTCGCATGTTTGTACGGAACCATCGTTGCGCAAGTCCGACTCGGACTTGGCCGGTTTTTTAAACGAATTTGTGGGATAGAAGCTCGTTTGGACAACCCAATTACAGATACATACATATAAAGATAACATTAATATGAGTTTTAAGTGTTACTGATCGTTAAGCTTGGCTATTAACCGTTAGTCAATATTTCTGGATATACAAATCAACAACTACCTCATACCGAGCTAGCATTTGACACGCATCAAACCTAATACTTTATTAAATGTGTGACACAACAACAAGTTAAGGCATATATAATACATGGCGTAGGAACGATAGAACGCCACAGAATATACAAAATTTAACGGAACACCCATTGTTTTAGGACTTCTGCTGCTTTAAAAATGGAAACGGTGTTCGTTTGTTTTTAATTTATTATTATTTGCAAGTAGGTTGGTAATTATTCTTCACCGCAATATTTACTACCAGTTTTGTGATTTAATTAGGCACAGCTATATGAATAGAGAACTAGTTAATTTCTACTAAGATTCTTTATTAGTTATACTTTATTTTTCAATGTTATACTATAATACTCGAAATTCTTTTTAAGAAACTTTGCCCAACACTAGAATTTTTTCCTGCATCGTGGGTGCAAACATTTAAACTCACATGCACAAACAGCCAGAACCGGAACAACTATCTGCAGGTCATTCAAATATTTGATCTCTATGGAATCGAACCGTCGACACGTAACACAGTAGTGCTCGCTCAGCCACTGCGCCGATTGTGTCGCCAATAGACGGACGGACGGTGAGCTACGTATTGCTCACTGTCCACAGGCCCGCATCTACGGTGGCCGGGAGTTATCTCGTGGCGCCCGAAAATTAATAACTAATTAAACTGTTAACATTTTTATTAAAGAAGCCCTAATTAAGCAGTAACCAACAGTCAGCGCCATATATACAATTCAAAGGTTGAAATTAAGGTTTTGTTGATGTTATTTAATAAGCACTGGCTTTTGTTCGCGGATTTGTTCCCTTTTTGTAGGGAAATTAGCCCACGGGAACTGACACTTGGCGATAACGTAGCTTTCCGTTGGCGAAAAATGTTTTAAAGAAATTGAAGCACAAATTACAAGCAAACTTACGCACACATTTTACTACGTTCACTTATAACATCTAGGAATGTGTGTTAAAAAAACTTTTGAATTTATTGCATAAAAATTACGCGCAAACATAATTTCAACACACATAAAATATTCAAAATCAGATCACGATTGAATGTTTTCGCAAACATTATTAAATAAATAAAATAAAAATAGCCGTTATTCTACCACAATTATTCACAAAAATTTATAAATTCACTTTCCTAAGTACATAAATTTATATTTTTTTCAAATAAGTTAAAAAACTAATAAAACTTAGTATTGTTATTTTGTATATTATATAAATAAAAATGGATTGAAATTAATAATTAATATAATTATACCATGCATTTTATTTTCACAAACACTATTAGCTGACAAAATATATTACATAATAAGTAAAATGAGACGGCGGTTTTCTTACTATAAACTTTATTAAGACGTCTTCATCTATCTTCCTTTTAATAAAGTAAATGTAACACGACCCACAAAATTTCTCACATGACACATTGTAAAGGGACAAAGTTGTAATAAATTACAGGATTTTCAAGCCTCGAGAAAATTCTCATTAATTATCCAAGAAAATGTATTTAAAACATCTTACACATGTTATTCTAATTAGACCCTGAACTTATGTACCTCCTAGAATTGTTATGTAAACGTGAATTTGATTGTTCTACGATAAGTTGTTTGCTCTTTTATTAGGTTTCAAAAACTTATGTTTAACGATATTATTATAAACAAATATACTTAATTAAGTTTGTCGGCCTCTCAGTCCTTGGCGTTGTACAAATAACTTGTTAGAAATGAATGTGTAACTTCAATTATTAAGGAAATAATTATTTTACTCAGTAATTGAGTAACACTGGTTGAATTCCTTGTTTTTGAGAGCAATGTTATAACATTGTCAGTTGCTGCTTGGCAGTATTGAAGTTTTTGTACATAGGTGAATCCTCTATTGCAAATTTTTTAATCGCAAACTAGGGTTTTCTGTTAGGAAAACCCAATTCTGGGTTATGCTCGCCATTGAAAAAAGCTATAAATTGCAATTTGTGTGTATTTTCTTTTTATTTGTGTGTGCAATAGAGAATATAAATGAATATTTGATCCCCGCACGTAACAAATACTTGTGTACACTTGTACAATAAGTTGTATGACGTATTTGAGTTTTAAATGCACCCATGTTACAGGAGAAATTATTAGAGCGGGGCAACGCTTTAAAAAAAAAACATATTATAATTCTTCCACTCCGACACATTTGTTTTGCACATATTAGTCAAGCAATCAATTACTACCACTTAAAAACTTGATCATTACCGCCAAAATGTTGTCATCAAAGTTTCTCAAAAAACAACGTAATGAAAATTATGGGACTGCGATTCAAATTTGCTGACTTTTATATGAATTGTAAAGTTATTAAAAAAGACAATTACTTACCGAGTACGCCTTTACCACAAGCACCGTTAATATTATTATACTTGATTGCTTCATCTTTCCTGGAAAAAGGGAAAAAATAAATGTGAGTAAAATGTTTTATTCTTTTACTAAACAATATCTGGGCGGTCAAATTTTTCGGATCATGCTGTTTAAGGTTTGTGGGCGCGTTCCTTAGGGCGGTAAACCACCCGCTAATTCAACGTGCCCCAAAAAGACCACCTTTTGGGGCGCGTTCAATTAGCGGGCGGCGTCGTAAGGAGAGCTCCTAAGACGCGGTGAGATTGATCTAAAGGCGACGGTCCTCGCGCGCTTTTATGAGTGGTGCGCCGCCGGGCTGAAATTCTGCCGTGGCACGTCGCCACTCAGCGGACAGACCTCTGGTTCGATCTCAAAAAATCGCATCGGAGTCAAGTAACAGATCCTCACTAATCGATGCAACACCTGTTATTGATAGGCATTGATCACTTACGTCCGCAACGCGCGCGTGGGTTGCGAAGAAAATAAAAATCTTTTGAACTAGGCGACGGGACCCCTTGAGTCTTTAACAACATCGGTAATAAAATTAGACGGTGTAAGTCGCTCAATATGTTTATTCCTTAAAGAAATCATCGCATTTTATCTACCTTGGAATAGGTCGCAAAGCGTTCAACGTGTTAAGTTTAAAGGACATGTAGGAGTCGTAGATTGTCTCCGTGACCTGCCGCCATTCCATTCATCCAGGGTTTATTCTGTGCGATTTATGTCGCTATCGCTTTTCAGTAGTGAACCGAGATACCGAAAGTCAATACCAGAAAGAAAGAAACAAGCCATCTAGCGCCATTGCATATTTCTGAACTGGATACAGCCGAAATCGCAGAACATGTATTACAATTTTGGAATGCTGACTTTCGAACCAAAGTTCTCCAGCTTCTGTAGCCATTTCTCCAAGCAACTCTGAATCTCAAGTCCATTTTAACTGACTAGAACAATGTCGTCAGCAAATTGCATCCACCAAGGTGTCTCTTACCGACGTTAAAACGTCCATAATTAACAAGAAGAAGGTAGGACTCAACGGCGACCCTTGATGTAAGCTTGCAGCTACACTGAAATCGTCGGTGTTGCCAGTGGCTGACCAGACGCAGCTACAGGATTGGCTGTACATAGCACGAATTAACTCTACTTAGTTCCCAGGCATACCTTTTTCGTTCAAGGACCACTATAACATAACCCAAGGTACCATCATACACTTTTTATAGAATGTGTAATTGTAATCCAAGCCAAGTTCTTAGTGTTTTATTCTCTTTTATGTTTACAAAAACCGTAAAATCCTTCCTTGTAACCTTGTGATTACACAGAAAGTATTATGTGTCTTAGCAACTATTCTATGTACATATTTAAGACATTCCAAATAAAAACGCGCTCACCAATCACAAATCTTGTACTCTCCATTCACTATTCACGCACACACATGCCACCATGAGATCGCACCGGAGGTCTGTCCGCTGAGCGGCAATTTGCCGCGGCAGCGGAGTTTCCCCCCGGTGTAGTGCCTCCGTGCGCCACTCAAACAGGCGCGCAAGCACTATCGCCTCCATATCCCACGGTGGACGCATTTCCCCTGACACGCACACACTAACACACTCATGGTACATATTCAATCAAGCAAGTCAAAATAATAATATCTTGATAACTTGAAATTGCTTCCTCCAATTGAAACTACTTTTTTTTCTACTAACTACTGTTAAATAAATAAATACGGTCTGAAAACTATAATTATTATTATGGCCAACTGCGATTTCAACTGTCACTTGTAGCACAGGGAATCCTATTTTAAGTGACAGAGTATTGTTGTTGTATTCTTATTATTTTTGTATTAATAAACGTATTGTATTGTATTTGTGTTCTAAGATCAAGAGCTGCTATGAACCATACTGACTTAAAATCTGATGGTTTCACATCAGATTTTTTTCAAGGTCATATTTTCATTCATAAAGTCGTCGAATAACACAGAGTAATAAAAGTGAAAACCAAAAGATCCTTGCAATATTCAAAATTACAAGTTCCTGACTCAAAATCTATCGTGTTATATTGAAAAGTCACTCTCGACTTCAAAATCTTTCTGGACCGAGAAAATGTTTCTCAAAGCAAAATAATCATCGCGGAGAAATAGCGAGGTTAAGTTGAATATATTTTTGCAAAAAGACTGACAGAAATATCTTTGAGCGAACAAATGTTACCGTCGAGTGTTTTCCTTCATTCATTCGAATTCTTTAAATGTCTATAAATAGATAAAAATTGCGAGCATATTTGGTGCCCGATGTGAATGAACGTAAATTTCATCAAAAATACTTTGGTTACAATACATCTTCGAATCCGTACAATTCGTATATACGATGAACTTAATACGTCAGTCTATTTATGTTTTTTTTTTAAGCAAGCATAACATAACAACATGCGTATTTCATGAAAAACTTGGAAATGTTGACTGATAACTTAAGTTTCAAAGACGTGGTTAACATATAATCATGAAATGATTCGAATAGATAATGTATTAAAACCGTGTTTCAATATATTCAATTGGTATGTCATTCATGTAAAATCAAAATAACATTCTTATGACCGGTTTAAGGAAAACTCGTGACATAATTCGTATATAATCTAAAGCCTACATACTGTAGGTGGTAATGATTGTATTCTGTATTCTGAGAAAATATTTTATGTCCGTAAGGATTGAGGAGCCACATCAGATTTTTAAAATCTGATCTCACCATTATTTAGCAGCAATTTAGCTTATTTTGCAGCACGAATTCTAGATTTAGCAGCAAAATATATCACTAGTTATTTTAATGCAAAAGTGGCTCCTCAATCTAAACATCTGGATTGAGGAGCCACCTAGAACTCGTTAAGTAATAGATGAATATTTATGAAAATTTTGCAGCATTTAGTAGCAATTTAGCATATTACCTGCTAAAAATTTTGCTTTTGTAGCTCTAAAACGAAAGAAAATACAATACTTTTTATATGGCTCCTCAATCTAACCTCAATAAGGGAATTTCTATTGGATGTGAGCGATCAATTAATATATTCGACATATTGATCATTTAGCAGGTCTTGTGTTTGTTTTTGCAGTATACGAGTAAAATCGTAAAACAGAGTAAATTTTGTATATGAACACATTTTCTTTGGCTCCTCAATCCTGACGCTCTAAATAAATATGTTTGACTGTAGCCACCTGAGATCTCAACGGAATCTAAAACCAGATATACAAACATTTAGCAGAAATTTCTGTCAAATATATCTGCACACTTCAGTAATGTACATATTTTGGATTCTGAAAAAACAATATTTTACTACTTTTTCGTAAATTCTGTGTGTAGGGTGACCACATTTTGGGGGTACCTACAAATTAATATTTCACTTACGTACCCAAAATAATATTTATTTATTTATTTTGTCACATTATTTCCGGTTGTTCTCGTCTTGCTAATACTTGCATGGACACAACCTTGTAACCAGGAATATCCATCAGCAACTTGGTCTAAAATACAGCCTTGTGGAATCGGAAGTGCCGTACCGTACCGTGCCGTAACTGGGTCGGGCACAAGCCTGTAGCATGTGCCCGACCCAGTTAACGAACATGGCGATATCACATTTACTGGGATCCATTCATTTATTTATTTATTTATGCACACACAAAATACATGACAAGACATTACATTAAGACTGAAGAGAACAAAGGTACAGCTTATTTCATAAGAAGTTTCTTCCAGCAGACCTGCGAGAGGAGAGTTGGATTCTATCACGTTATCCTTGTGTTGGATTTTTATTTCATCTTGGTACAATAAGCTTTAATAACCTAACTTGCAGTGTGTAAATTCGTTCAATGTATGTTTTAAATGTTCGCCTATAGCTTGTAATTCCGTATGCTATAATAGATTCTGCCAGAGCAACATACATATTCAGAAGAACTTTGAGGGGAACTTTAGGTTTGAGAACATACAATTTTGCCATAATAGCTCGCAGTTTATCACAGACAGTATCCACGTGAAAGCTCCAACAAAATCGACTATCCACCAAAGTCCCAGGTAGGTATGATGCGTCACTTGATCAATTGCTTCACATTTGCATGACCCTGAAACAGTGGAGTGGAGACAGCTATGACTGCGCAATTACCTTAAAACAACTATTATTTTTAGATGGTTAGAGTGTACATAAATGATTTTGGTTTTATTTATTTGCATTCAGAACCAGTCCAGCATCGTGTGCCCACTTAGATACTCGATACTCAACACACCTAATATTATCTGCCCCGGAAGCTTTGTTTGTGTTTAGGTTTCTAATTAATTTAAGGACACCGACCTTTGAGGCTTTTTTGAAGTAAATTTATTTGTCTTGAGGAAACATATAGTCTGATTCTTTTAGGAGCCGATGGTCACACTTGGGCAATTTTTTTAAGACTATTCCTAAATTCTATCGCAAAGTTATTAGCTATGGACTTCGCTCCTGTATCATTCTTTTTAAACGCTCTTAATATTGCTTCATCAACCAATTTTTTCTTGCGACCAGATAAAGTATTCAATATTTGCGATGGTTTCCTAGGATTCAATTTATTATTATTTATTTGTTCCATAGTTTAATATTTATTCCGAGATTTTTCTTGTTCTATTATATTCTAGTCGTAGTATTTTATTTGTTGGATCATTTTTCCATTTTATAAATAATTCGTCTTTTTTTTTACGTCATGTTATCAATTTTTATATTAATAAAAGTAGTAATTTTTATTATTATTTGACGTAAATGAAATATTAATTTGTAGGTACCCCCAAAATGTGGTCACCCTACACACAGAATTTACGAAAAAGTAGTAAAATATTGTTTTTTCAGAATCCAAAATATGTACATTACTGAAGTGTGCAGATATATTTGGCAGAAATTTCTGCTAAATGTTTGTATATCTGGTTTTAGATTCCGTTGAGATCTCAGGTGGCTACAGTCAAACATATTTATTTAGAGCGTCAGGATTGAGGAGCCAAAGAAAATGTGTTCATATACAAAATTTACTCTGTTTTACGATTTTACTCGTATACTGCAAAAACAAACACAAGACCTGCTAAATGATCAATATGTCGAATATATTAATTGATCGCTCACATCCAATAGAAATTCCCTTATTGAGGTTAGATTGAGGGGCCATATAAAAAGTATTGTATTTTCTTTCGTTTTAGAGCTACAAAAGCAAAATTTTTAGCAGGTAATATGCTAAATTGCTACTAAATGCTGCAAAATTTTCATAAATATTCATCTATTACTTAACGAGTTCCAGGTGGCTCCTCAATCCAGATGTTTAGATTGAGGAGCCACTTTTGCATTAAAATAACTAGTGATATATTTTGCTGCTAAATCTAGAATTCGTGCTGCAAAATAAGCTAAATTGCTGCTAAATAATGGTGAGCTCAGATTTTAAAAATCTGATGTGGCTCCTCATTCCTTACGGACATAATATTTTAGCTCTTGGTAGCCTAGTTCTGAGTTGGTGCGGCCACAAAGTGAAAAGTTTTTTTTGTATAAAACCTTTGCTTTTGTCTTCTTTTATTCCTTTGTTGTAACACGTATTTTTTTGTTAATGTTATTTATAGTTCGACAACATAACACGTCTTAGAGTTTCAGAAGTGAACCCATTAGCCAGGAGCTGCTTGTTATGTTGAAGTCCCATGCAGTTGCGGTATTTTTTGGATGTAAAATCAAATAACTTCCGCGAACTGGGTGGATTTACGATCGTGATTTATGTTCCGGTGGTCCGGTATCTCTTTCAGGTAAACCGAGGGAGATACACCTGAATTCGAACCCAAGATCTATAACCCTAAAGTCGGAGACGTTCAGCCACCTCTGCTCTCTCCTGATTTTATTTAAATCCAAATTGTTTTGATATTTATAGAAAACAGTAACACGGGACCCGGAATTGTTTCTCAGCCCCGCAGGGCCTTTATTCATGAGCACTACGCATGTTGACCCAATACGACATCCCATGGAAATAGCGTTGTACGGATTTCAATAAACGGCCAATAATGTCACTTGGTTACAATCTGTTCCGGGTACGTAGTTACCAATTGAGGTCTGGCTTGCTTGAGATTCAGGTTTACTATTTTACAAGTTATATTATATTTTGAGACCGAGAGACGTAATTCGAAGACATAACATCACGTCTGTCATCTATAAATGGTTAGGCAGAGGTGTACGTAACATTTTAAGTATTACACCGACATTTAAACAGTTTTACATTACAAGTCAATCCTGGCAATGCAGCTGAGTCAATGGCTCGTTAAAGAGATACCGCGGCCCCGGAACATAAAGGGCAACAGAAGGAACATGGGTGGGTTTTAGTCAGTGCAAGTTTCATACTCTCCTCTCCTGCTCCTCCCAAAGGGGGAAAGTTATTTGATAATTTCACATCCACAAAAAAAGGCTGGCAATGCAAGGCTGCGAGCCTATTGCCATAAATCGGGCACACATCCAGATTCCGCTATTAAAAATTCTCTACGGAAATACCCAATAACCTTTTTCCAACCATGAAATCACACCCAGGACCTTACACTTAGCACTTCCGCTTAAGACCAATAGAAAAACGAGGCAGTCCTATATTACTTTTATTTGTTATAAAATACTGTAATTGACATCCATTTCTTTGAAAAAGTAATCTACACCATTCACGTACTTAAAATAGTTAGCTAAATGTTAATCTTTGCTGAGTAAAACCAGTTGTATTAATCTGATAATTAATTCAATACATTTTAAATAAACGATAATAATTTGAAGATAAATTGCCTAAAAATATTTATTTGCTAACCATAGTTTAATGTCAAACTTGACAGAGCTATCTGTCACGTATGACATAAACGCAATCATGTTATCTTTCAATAAAATTGGACAACAATTTCATAAAGTTTGTTTTCCTCGGTTCTTCGAATATTTCTAATTAATAATATGTTATTTGGCGGTTCTTAGAAGGTTTCTTCGCTGACTTATTTAGAAGATTAATTTAAGTCGCTATCGGGCTTATTTTCAGATATAAAGCAGAGTTTTATTGACTGACTTTGGTACTATGTCGTAATCTTTATCCTATAATATGTAATTCAAGGAAGGTACCAAGTATTGTAGGTACATATTTTAAGAAGGAAGTAGCAATATTACGGGGACGTATTTTCTTAGAAAACTTTTGATTGACATAATATTTTCCTCAATTACTACGTTGAATTAAATTGGGTATTTTTAAAAGCTTTTGTAAAATTAATAAAAGTATTTATAATATAATCATACCTTCTTTATTTTTTATTTAGATATAGTAATAAATCTACTCAATTCGACTAAACTTACTATACATTTATAGAGAAAATAAATATACAAAAAAACCGACTATTATTACACAACCGTCGTTTGTAATGTTTTCAGGTCTTAGTAAATGCTGTTGGAACATTGGAGCTTATCAACCTGTTCTAAAAAAAAACATTTTCTTCCTCTAAAGAAATTTTTAAGCCGCACACTTATAAAGATTCCGTGTTCTTTTAGTTCAGCTTTTTGCAATAAAGTTCCAATCATTGCATCAATCTCAGATGTTCATGACGTCACAGTTACTTTCACTTGTCCCTTGCGTCACGTTAGAGTTATTATGACACATTGCAATCCGATAGCCTAGGAGGAAACCATCGCTTCTTATGTATTATTTTGTAACATACTTCAGCGTAGAAAAAATGTCGTTCGTCTTTTTTCCACAAACTGCTATTACAATTGTTGGTAAATACGTTATTATTAACAGTTGAAACGGGATATTTACCATGTTTGGTGTTTATTTCGAGTTCCCGATATTTTAGCGATGTTGCAAACACCATGATCACGGATGAATTTGAGTTATTGCGGGTGGGTGTTTATGAGCAAACAAAACAATCTACCCTCTTCCTTATCCGTTTTTTTGCGTTCGGTACATACACATACAGTGCCTAAACTACTAATAGGCTAGTTTCCTAAAAAAAAATATTAGTACGTCTTTTAGATTATTCAGAAATAAGTTACGCGTATTTTTATTTGTAAATTAGACCAAAAATTACAAAGATATAGCCCATTAAAGTTACATGAAACGTCACGTGTTACTGCATTTTTTCGCAACAAGTGACGTTATTACTTTGTAAATAGAACGTAATTACTTTGACCCTGGATACTACCCTATGTCTACTACCTCATATAAGTGGTGGTTCGTATTTTTTACTACCAAAACCTGTGTGTTGAATTCGTTAAGCTGGTAGTTAGTAGTGGTAGGTACTGACAAAATTTTCAATTACGTGTTTGCTACTTTATTTTTTAGTAAAGCAATGTTTACTGTTTTCGGGAAGTTTAGTTATGGAACTAAATAGAAGTTCTCTTTAGGGATCTGTACCCAAAAACAAAACCCCATATTTCTGCATTGCCTTCTATATTTGAATAGAAAATTAAACTGCACAGTCATGTTAGTTTAATTAGGTAAACCAATACATCAAGTCCTTTTGGCAGAGTAAACTTTATTTGCCAAGTATTTTCCAAATATTTGTCAAACACGACATTAGAGGTTACTACGTGAAAAAATTTACGTCCTCACCGAATAATCGTCATTTATTTGCATATTTAGGCTTTTAACGTTAAAAAATTTGGTACGATATTTTTATTTTTCAACCTTCTCCTTTACTTGTATTTAAAAAAAAACATTTAAAAATAGTTTTCCACTGCTGTCTGGAGCAAGGTAATTACGGCTTTAGGGATACAAACCCCCTCACAATGCGAGTCATATGGTATTTATTTTTCATGATTAAAGCAGTATTTATTAACAAAACTTTCGCGAATGGTATTTTCTTAATAGCACCAATTCTCGAAATATATGCACTGGTTGATTATATGCTATATTTTTTTTGGAAAAAAGAATCGGATATTCCAATTCGGTGCGAGAGAGTGTTCATTTCCTACATGCAAGAACCAGAAATTTTATAATTATATTACCCTACTATTACATACCTACATACTTCAGTGTTCGTAATAACTTAACTGCCAGTATGATAATATTTATAGCATTAAAATTAATAAACATTCAGCTGTCCTATACATTTGGATCGGCAGCCGAAATTCATATTTTGTATATCGGCGATGGTATTCCCTTGATTATGAAAAAAAAAACCTCATGTAGGTATTTGTAATCAGAAACACAGCCATTATAATGATATAATATGATACATCTATTCCTACCGTACGATAAGGTTCGATGAGTAAAAACTACAAATTGTTCATGAGCTCTAAATTTAAAAAATAAAACCAATTTCATTACACAAATCATGCATGGCTGTAACAATTACTGATCGACGATAAAATCAATTAAATTTTACTCAATATAAGAAAACCCAGTTTTATAAATATAATGATATTTTATAACAGCTTAATTGGTCGTTTAATGCTTTTGTTATTAATATCTGAATATCGGTTAAGAGCTCAAAGTAAAATTACCCACTTTAAAATGTTTATTATTTTATGTGGCAGTTATAAAAAGCTGTATAAGCTCAAACGGTAGATTTTACCGTTCACTTTGATTTAAAAATTGATGATTGCATCATCGTCATCTATGAAAACAGATACCGTAACAACTATAGTTACAATCTAAGCGATATTTGATTTTGCTATTGCTTCGATTATTTTTGAAATCAGCCTGAACGAACCGGGCTAGGGCTGCTGTAAGGGGAGAGGCTGCAGGATATTTGGTAGAGATACTGCGGCCCCGAAATTTAAAATAAGAATTTGGATGGCTTTAGTCAATTACAGTTTTTTTTTGCCGATGGGCAATAATAAATAAATAATAATAAATAAATATCTTGGGACAACTCACACACGGCTATCTGATCCCAAGCTAAGCAGAGCTTGTGTTATGGTAACCAGACAACTGATATACATACTTATATAATTTATAAATACATACATATAATAGATAAATCACACCCAGACACAGAACAAACTATCATGCTCATCACACAAAGTTTGTCCTGGGTGGGAATCGAACCCACGACCTCCGGCTCAGCAGTCAGGGCCACTAACCACTGGACCAACAGGCTCATCAAATAACTTCCTCCGCGGGGCGGAGCGTGGGGGCAGTGTTAGACTTGTACTGACTAAAACCCACCCATGTTCCTTCTATTGCCCTTTACGTTCTGTGGCCGCGGTATCTCTTTCGAACAACCGGCAAATCCGGGTCAGTAAAAGTCTGAGACTCACTTCCGAGTCATTTGATAATTTTCCATAAGAAAAGGCCTAAAGTACATTACTTTACTTAGGGTTCAAAGGTTAGGTAAATCTTATCAAATTTAAATTAATAAGGACTTTCATAATTAAAATCTGAAACAGACATAACTGTTAATTAACAAGAACTGCACCTCAGTTTTGGCATGTAACATCAACCAAACCTTTTGACAGAAATTCAATTGCTTAACTGCAGCGATTGAAAAACTTTTCTCAGTTAATCTTGTAGAACTGTCAAAATTAAATCAACAGCCATTATATTGGACAAGTGACATAAAAAGGCTACTGATTCGTGACTTCTCTCAGATAATTTTCTAATTAAATAGATCAGATTCCTGTTCTGGTTAATCTAGGAGATTTTTGTGTTATACCTAATGAGGCTTTGTGATGGATTATGTGTTACATACTGAAGGTTGTATTTAAATCCTGTGGATCCTTGGTATAGATTCTTGATCAAAAGGATATTGATAACATTATCTAGGTAATGTTACTAATAAGCAGAACGCTAGATTGATGTATTAATTATTCTAAGTATTAATTATAGGATAAGATGTATTTATTAGGGCATAGCTGACAGTTAATTCTCTTGATAGTCATGATTACATCAGATCTTAGATGACATCTTAACTTAAATGAATTCTGGCAACTCATACGCCACACACTAACCATACACTAAGCAGTGGTGTTTTTCTTTTAAGGATGGAAAATGTTTAAATAACTTGGGAGACAGTCAAAACGTCAGACTACTAAAATACTTACTGAAAAAATATTTTTACTGACTTTATTCAGTAAAAGGGCAAAATAAGGAACATGGTTGGGTTTTAACGCACCCATGATCCTTCATTTGCCTGTTGTTCCGGGGTCGCGGTATCTCTTTCGAACAACCAGCAACCCCGCAGGCGGTGGACCTGGCAGGCCCCTCTGCCTCACTGACATCTCTTTGAGGCGTGCGTAGATCATGAACCCGCCGTCGACACGGCTGTCGTCACTAACCAGCAGTGTCTAACCTTGTGTCCGAGTTTTTACCCCGGCCGTGGCATTTTAACTTAGTTTAGGCAAGTTTTTACGGCATTCGAACTTTTTTTAATGTCTAACTAATCTGTAACCCACAAATATAAGAACTAACACCATTAAAAAACATTTTACCTAAAGTTGAACATATCATCAAGCGCTTTTTTTTTTTAAACTTACACTATGAATTTCTCCTGTATCGTAGGTGCGTTAAGTTTAACAAACATTTAAACTCACATATCCAAACACCCAGACCCGGAACAACTATCTGTAGGCCATACAAATATTTGTTCCGTGCGGGGATCGAACCCGCGACACACAGCGCAGCAGTCGATCGCTCAGCCACTGCGCCAATGGAGTCGTCAAAATTAATTTAGTGAACTAGATAAAAAATAATGTGTCTTAAATAAAAAAAAAATAAAGCTTGTTTTTTAAAAGAGGTTGATGAAAAAAAAAGATCCTGTGAATAGATATGTGTACTGAATGCAGTGAATGTAGTGATTGAATTGAGTGTACTAATTACCGTTTTTGCTTTGAAGAACTGGGTAGTTTTTTGTACCTTTTATTACATTCATTTCGTGATGCGTGCTTTTATTTAGCATGAGAGTGAAACTAGGTAACTTTGTCGATTTTTAAAAACTAAGGAACTTTATTTCTACACAAAATTGTTTTTAACCTTAAAAAGGAGGTAAATTTTGTTTTTGTTTGTTTGTTACGCGTTTTCTAAGTCGGTTGTGGGCCGATGTTTTAAATTCTTAATGTAAATTATAAGGTTACTTATGTGTTATCTTCTATAACACATTTTTTTTAATTTATGTAAAACAAATGCTCTTATTAGCAGTGCGCAATTAAAACTACATCTTAAAAGGCTCACAACAACTAAAAAACCGACTTCTAAAAAAACACTAAAAAACCGGAAAACGAATTTAACTATTAAAAGAGTTATCGTAAATAAGTTAGCCAGGAATTATACAACTGTAACCTAGACCTTTAAGATCCAAACTTTTTTATTTTTTCTAACCTATTATGACAAAATACGAATATCTAAATACTAAACATCCTAAATGTATAAAGTTTAAAACAAATACTTTGTCAGTCTACAGCCGAAAACTTAGACGTTCCAAATTAGTTTTACTTCCATTTCCAATACAACAATCTGCGATAAACAACCAACTTTTTCTTCCAAAATTTGTTGCTTAAGGTAAATATATTTTGACGATCTCATATTACAGAACTGTAACAGCGACTGTTGCGCTCGCTTCAATGCGCTAACAATGAACTTGACCTGACGTTTTATAGAACAACAACTGTGTTACAACTGCTACCGCGACCATAGTTACATCATAACGGAGCTCCGGTTCTCGATTGCTGTTGTGATAACTTACTAGTTAAAAATGGTGCGTAATTTAGGTCGGTAGGAAAGTTACGACATTATCTAAATTCATCATCTTTGAAGGTCTACTTCATCAATAATTGCCACCATGCTGGGTTACGTAAACATCCGTCAGTATTACGTTCTGGTATAGCTATATATATATAAAATAAGTAGAACTAGCAGTGTTCATCGACTTATTTTACTGATAAATGTGTATTATCTGTATAGACCCAAAAGTTGACGAAATATCACTACTACTACAAGTATAAGTAGTAGTACTTGTAAAGCGGATTAAGCAAAAGCTTTGTATTTATAAATTTAACAACTGTTTTAATTATTTAGTTCTATTCACACGGACACGTGGTTCAATCCGGTAGAAGTAGTAATAAAAAAAACAGTGAGGTACTTTTCCGCTTTTGTTGCCGACCATACAACTTCAACTTTGGTGTGCCTTAATGTAAGACATAAGGGTAAAGTGTACGATACACTCAAAATAGTCATACATTTATTGACGGAATGTTCAAAAAACTGAAAGTGAAATTTAGTTACAGAACAAGCTAAAAGGTCACTAAGGCCGATTTATAAATATTTTAACCTATGTGAGGCGAGAAGGGATAAAAAATGTTTCATTTCAGTAACAGGAAAAATGTAAAACTCGATTTTGAATGCAATTGGTCCTCAAGGACACCCGAGGATTATGCATAATTCATAACTATTCGATATAGAATGGCGTCCCCGTTCATTGACCTTTCTTTATGAATAAAACCTTCAAAACACAATTAAATACTATTTTTAAACGTCAAAAACAGACTCGTTCTTTGTGGCAAAGTATTATTGGGAAACTATTTTTTTTCCAACATTACAATTACATATTATACAGATCCTTCTTTTTTATTTGACAAATGCAGCTGTCCAAAAGCCTAGGTGTGTGTTTTCTGTTTCACTATTATTTTAGTTGGATTACACATATTGATGATGCACCAAATTATTTTGTGCCCCTTTTTATCATGCTGCCTGCTTCATAAAGAACTCAAAAATTCATCATCACCTGAAGTTGAGCAAGCCTTTGCAAAGCCATTCAAAAAGCGGCTTCAACACCATTAGCATCCAATCGCAGTAGAGCTTACTATTCCTGAGACCCTGAATCGCCTATACAAACGTAAAATCCTTAACCTGGATAAGCTATAAGCTACCATTACAAAGAGTGAATCCCAGTGAGAAAGTGACTCTGCATGACACATAGTCAACGGACTGATTGCACGACATCCTTACTAATATTATAAAAGCGAAAGTGAGTTTGTTTGTTTGTTATGCCTTCATGACACACCGATTTTGATGAATTTTGGTAGAGAGATAGTTGGGACCCTGGAAACGGACATAGGCATTTTTTTTAAGTCTAAGATGTGAGGGGTGAGGGAGAAAGAGGGAAGAAAAGGGAAAACTTAGCATTGCTATTACAATAAATAAGGCGCAAGGGCAAAAACTACATGTAGCAGGTACCTGCAAATCAGGAAAGGGGTAGGATATCACCCCGTATTTAACGAGCAAAGCCGGGGGCAAAAGTTAGTGATAAAAATGACAAAGCATCGTTATTCCGAAAGCTTATCAAGTGATGTGCACCTACTTTTCGCCAATTGTCTTAAGTCCCATTTAATAGATGGCGTACGAATTGCTATGTATCGGAGACAGAACCAAATTTCAAGGATACTTTTATATACCGCGGCCCCGGAACATAGAGGGCAATAGAAGAAACATGGGTGGATTTTGTACAACACAAGTCTCACATTCCGTCCCCGCTCCGCTCATAGCGGGGGAAGTTGTTTGATGATTTCAAATCCGCAAAAAAAATACTTCTTTAAAATTTCTTCTGGAAATATAAAATCACTAGTAAAACTTCGCAACACCAGGTTATCAAACCTAGGATCTCATGCAGCATAAAACTATTGCCAGAATTATAAATTAAGAATGCTTTCAAAACACGATCTAACTAAACTCTGCTAAACACAAGGAATGTCCAGATTCTGTGTTGCCATTTTAATTAAAACATTTAACGTCAAGCGCGACGGACAGACATGCACCCATTTGCGGAGTGATTAGTAATTAGTTTTGTGGTAACACCAAAACTGGAATTGGACCATTTGATGTCAATGTATTTGTTTACTTATGATTTTAAAACCTAAAAAATGTTTTTGAAATAGAAAGTATAAATTGCGAGCACAAATTACTTATTTGGCAAAGTAGTTATATATATTCATAAATTAATGAGGCATCATAATTTAAAACTGAGGTTAGGAAATCGTAATAACGAATTTTATTTTAACTTTTACCGGTTTTTTTAATTGTGATAGCACTACATTCTAAACCTACCACCATATTTGTAATCTTCGGTGTTTGTTTAAAAGACTGTCTAGACCTGAATATGCTATGTTATTATTATGTATACCTCATGGATTGTAGAGCTATACAAGTTGTAGTTTATTTAATGCAAAACCATCCTTGTGATCTCTCGGCGATGAGACAAAAAAAAATTGTTGCACGTCTTTGAAATTTGAAAAAAAAATGGATTTTTATACGCGTATAGGAAAACTAAAAAACGTCGTGAATTTCCCAAAGTCATTGAAAAATAGGTGTTGGGTCATGGTTTGAGAGGTATTTCGGACCATGAACTGAACGAACCGGGTGGTAACACCCCGGAAGGTCTTCCGCTAATAATGTTACACCCTGATTAGACGATGAGAAATCTTCACAATCTTAAAAAAAAGTAAATATTCAACATAATCGTCCTGAATAATAAATATTTTAGAGCTATCTCTGGAGTCTGGTTGCACTTTAACATATATTATGTCCGTTGTGTGACATCAATTTATTTAATCTATATGTCGCAGGGATATGATAAAAACAGTGATTTGGCCAAATCCTTAAAAAGTTATTTTTGTTATATACAGGGTGGCCAGTTGATAGGCGTCCAAAGAAAAAAAATTGATGCCTTATGCTAAGGGGTGCCCGAATTACCCCCATGTAAGTTCCGCGATTATTTGAAGTTTAGGAGCTAGAATTTTTTTAAGTACTATTTTCAAAATTTTCACCTAACATTGGTTTTTATTTTTTATGTCTTTATTCCTATCATTTTTAGATATTCTTTTTTGTGGAATCTATTAGCGATAGCAATAGCTACCATGCAAAAAAACCCGTTTGCCTAGGCATTGTAAAACTTACCACAAAATTAGTCCAAAGTTCAAAATTACCATTAGAGTTCGGTAATCAAAAATGTTCAGAGCTTAAAAAAAATAAGTTAGGGGTACCAGAGGTTTCTAAATGATCTTAAAAACTTCTATGGACCTTCAACAGACAAAATCGGTAAAAAAATATAGAGCTTGGTCGGGGATTATTTCCTGTAATTAGCGTTGATAGCAATAAAGGTATTTTTACAGTTATTGTTATAATTTGGGATTTCTTTATTTTTGCCACTTTTATGATAAAAAAATACGGTAGATAGTTTACAAATTTTATTGAAACACGTTACAAAAGGTTTTCAAAGTGCCGCCTTACCACAGAAATGCACAATCTACATCTACGGAGGAAATTGTCTTTTAGTTGTCTAAAGGCATCTCTGTAACTTCTTACAACATTTCCCGCTTCTTCAATTTTCCGTTTTAGCTCTTTCTCATTGTTAGTGTTCCGTGCGTACCATCACGAGCCTGGACGGTAGCTCGAATGGGTCAATTAGTTCACCGTTGAGAACGCCGGACCACATGTTCACACTGAAGCGGTGTTGAAAATTTGACGGTCTTACGGAATGCGGATTCTCGATAGTGGGCTATCGAGAATTTGGCCTATCAATATCGATAGCCAGGCGGCCTTTCAGGCTCGATGGAGCCACCTACAAGGAGTTCTTGGAGAACCAATTACCAATTTTGCTGTAAACTTAGCAGACGAGACATGGTTTACAACTAAAAGACAATTTCCTCCGTAGATGTAGCTTGTGCATTTCTGTGGTAGGGCGGCATTTTGAAAACCTTTTGTAACGTGTTTCAATAAAATTTGTAAACTATCTACCGTATTTTTTATCATAACAGTGGAAAAAATAATGAAATCACAAATTATAACAATAACTGTAAAAATACCTTTATTGCTATCAAAGCTAATTACAGGAAATAATCCCCGATCAAGCTTAATATTTTTTTAACGATTTTGTCTGTTGAAGGTCCATAGAAGTTTTTAAGATTATTTAGAAACCTCTGGCACCCCTTACTTATTTTTTATTAAGCTCTGAACATTTTTGATTACCAAACTAACGGTAATTTTGAACTTTGGACTAATTTTGTGGTAAGTTTTACAATGCCTAGGTAAACGGTTTTTTTTTGCTGGGTAGCTATTGCTATAGCTAATAGATTCCACAAAAAAGAATATCTGGAAATGATAGGAATAAAGAGATAAAAAATAAAAACCAATGTTAGGTGGAAATTTTGAAAAAAGTACTTAAAAAAATTCTAGCTCCTAAACTACAAATAATCGCGGAACATACATGGGGGTAATTCAGGTACCCCTTAGCATAAGGCATCTAAATTTTTTCTTTGGACGCCTATCAATTGGCCACCCTGTATATGAAAATCACTAAATTGTAATTCAGAAATTATTGAAATTTCGTGTTGAATAATCACGAAATTTCAGAAACTACAATTGAAGTAGGTAGGTGCTCACTAAGACGGGATTTTGCAAAATTCAATCCCAAGGGTTGGAACGGGGTAGCAAAGTTTGTTTGACGGATTGTGTTGAAATTTTCCATGAATTAATCGATTACATAACATCACGGTATGATACTGAGGCGCTAAGCAGCAGGTGAAACCGCTGGGCACAGCTTGTGTTAATTCTGACATTTGACTGGTCTGTATGTCATGTTAACAAACGTCTTTTTACTTTTAAAATATTGTGAAAATAATGCAACACGAAACATTTGACCTTTTCTAAAATTACGTAACACAATAAATGTTGTTGTTTTACAATGTGGTAACATTAATTAATTATTAAAGTCATAATTTTAAGTAAGTGAGTTTTAAGTTTTCATTTAAAAAACTGCATCATCTAGTTTGGTTAATAAAAAGTCTTCATTGAATAAAAATTTTAATGTCAATTTTACATAAGTTTAATTTACAATAACAATCCTGTTGGAAAAAATATCATATAAAATACCTGCTTAGCCTTTTCCACATTATATTATATAACCGGATGCAGTTGAAAACTAGTAGATATATTACATGGTACGACTGCCTATCTGACCACAACAACCCCGCTAGTACTAGGTGACAATAACCCCAAGGTAGGACTCACTGTTAGATTTTCAAGCCACTGATTACCTATAACGGCTGTAAAAAGCTACAAATGACAGCCGATACCTAAACTTTCCGAGCTCTCTCAAACTCGGTACGTAATGACGACGATTGACGACACGGTTGGCGCAGTGGCTGAGCGATCAACTGCCGCGCTGCGTGTTGCGGTTTCGATTTCCGCAAGGAACAAATATTTGTATGGCCTATAGATAGTTGTTTGTGAATGTGAGTTTAAATGGTTCTAAACGCACCCACGATACAGGAGAAATTCCTAGTGAGGGGTAACGATTTTTTTTTTAAATCAAAGGGTGGTCACCCATCACCGGACCAAGTTATTTGTAAGTCAATACGGCTAAGTAAGAAATGAATGAACAAAGACCGACTCATCACTAATGCTAAATGCGTCCATTGGATTGCGATCATTCGTCTAAAAGAATACAAAATCAAGTCTATTGTTCTAGCTGTACATCTCGCCATAATAATTGTTGAAGTGGCCAACGAGTGGAAAGAAATAATTTAGTTACTTTATAATTTATCATTGTGTTTATGCACTTTAGTTTTTCCTTGAAATCTTTTGCTTTTCATTTTTGATCTGAATTTTATTTATGATATCCAGTGAGTTAACTGGTTTTATTTAATTTCAGTTATTTCCACGATCACTTTGCCTACATGGCGCACTTATTCTGAATAGTAAAACAGTTTTACACAACACCGTTTGTTATAATAAATTATTTCACGAGACATTATCAACATAATGGGCTGTGAAGTCGAAGTCCTGCGAAACCCTCTTTTTAATAATGAAAAACTTTATTTAAAACGATGCGCACCGGGCTCTAATAAAAAGATAACAGAGACAAAAGTTTAATTGAATGTAAGCACACAATATATTTTCGTTCATACATTAATTAAAAATGTTATTACGGTAATAATGAACATGGAAAAACTTACTGCGTAACAGACACTCCACAGAAAATTCAATTCACAAAATACTTTGAAATTCGTTCGTTTACAACCGTTTGGTTTCGGTTTGAACGTCGCGTGCGCCGGCAAAGGCTTTGCTAAACAAACTATCGTCGTATAGACGGTAGAGCATAGGCCTTGCCATTCTCCTGGTCACCGCCGTTCAGTAACCGGTGTACAACCGGTCCGTTAGACCTCATTTACACCAACAACCGATTAAACAATCCAGTTTTTTTACCCTTACTTTCAAATTAAAAATGATATAATAAAAAAATAGCAGCTTCTTTTAATATTCATGAATGCTAAATCGTAAGATCCACGTTGAACAATAAGAATAAATGCAGGATATTTATTCATGAGGTATTAAAAATTGAGCGTAAAACATTTCGTCTAACTTGGACATAAAATATTAATAATATGTTGATACCGTTGATTGGGATTTTAATGGGAACTGTGTAATACTTTGGTAAGCTTTTATTGGATATCTCAGTAGAATATATTTGGAATTTAACAACGATCAAATTATGTACTGTTAATTATGTTATGTTTTGTTCGGTACGCAAATTATGCGCCTTGGACGTTGAGTCTCGGACTCCGACTCGTTATACAATACATCCTTACTAATATTATAAAAGCGAAAGTGAGTTTGTTTCTTTGTTACTTCTTCACGCTTTAATGGCTAAACCGATTTTGATGTATTTTGGTACAGAGATAGTTAGAAACTAGGAGACGGGCATAGGCTATATTTAAAAAAAAAAGAGTGGGATATGAGGGAGAAAGAGGGACGAAACGCGACAACTTAGCGTTGCTATTACAAATCAATAAGGCGCTACCGAATTTAACGCGAGCGAAGCCGCGGGCAAAAGCTAGTATTATTATAATACCCTAAGTACCATCATCAGTTTAAACCAAACCTTTAAGCAAACCTTTTAGTATAAAACAAATAAAAACAACTAAGAGCGAGTCAGACTCGCGCACCGAGGGTTCCGTACACACAAGCGACATAAACAGCCATATTTTTTTACTGCGTTGACTTTTTCACAGCATAACGCATAGAGTTAAGTGTATAGTTTTTAATTTCAACTCCATACTTTCACGCATTCCCGAGATAAAGCATATTGATAGACAGACAGATAGACGGACAACAAAGTGATCCAATAAGGGTTCCGTACCTAAAAAGGACAAAACGCAACAAATATCAAACAATAACAAAATAAATATCTACAACAGCTTTCTTGATGATTGCGGCAAATGATAAAATTCTCTATTATTTCTCTTATATATTACGTCGTAAATGCGTTTTAGACACACTTACAGCTTTTTTGAAATAAAAATAGCTTCCACAAAGGATGGATCTAGTACTTTTAACTACCGTGACCTGTATTTTCACACTTTCTTTTTATTTCAAGAGCTCTCATATTGCACCTCTGTAAATAAAATATGGAAATTCATGGAAGTCCGGTTTCATTATACTAGCGGACGCGCTATGAACAATTTTTAAAATCCCAGGAATTTTCACACGGGTTTTCTTTGTTCTATTAAAACACTAAAATATTAAGTTATAAACTGCGTTGTACATTAATTTTCAGAGAAACTTATTATATTCATTTTGATATTTTTAAAGTATCGTGCAATGTACATCCTGTACATACTGTTTGTCCGTGTGTCACAACCGTTTTACTTCGAAATTACTGGCAGCAAATGATTGAAATTTGAAGAGTAGGTGCCTTTCATACACAAATATGATGCGGAACTATAAATTATGAGCCCTGCATAACCGAGAACATTTAACCGAAGATTAAAATATACATATATATTTATATTCGAGAGGGAGCCCCCTTTATCATTGGTTTCTAGCCTTGATGGGGACAGAAATAGTGTCAAAAGCCTTTTTTAAGGTCAAGAAAAACTGCCAAACATTTGTCACCCTTATCTTCTTTATCGACCAAAGTAGATGTCAGCAACAAGTAAAAATAAGTTGAATATATTCTGAAAAAAACTGTTGTATGCACCAACTAAAGTTAGTTAGAACAAGGTTTGACATTCAGTTTTTGTGATATGAGACTTTTTCTAACTGCAGCCGTTACTTTGTTTTTCATTAAGTTACTACGAAGAACATTTAGTTTTGCGGTTAAATGTAATTTTATATTTAATTTAAACGAGTGTCAATAATATTGTTATTCAATTGTTTCATGCTATGAAACCCTGTGTGTGCGATTCCGATTCGCACTTGACAGGCGTTTTATAAGGGCTGTGCCCTTATAAAGCATAATAAAACGCATTAATTAGCATTCTCGTAACTAACTGCAACAAAATAATAAAAGCAATATTGATGAAAAGCCGTTAAAACGGTACCCGTGTAAGTGAAACTCTAGCCTTAGTTTACGATATAAATAAAAGATTTTATTTCTTTCATTGTTACGTATCGGTGTAAATGATGCCAGCGGAATATTTTGCAACCAATTTGCGTAGATTAATTAAAACAAATCTCTTAGTGGAATTTCCTTGTTCGATCGTATATAAGCAATAATAAACTTAAAAGAGTACAAAGTACAGTGTCATGATGAGTAACATTATTGATAATTATATTTCACTTGAAAAGTCATCATCATTAAGTTTTGTATCAATTTGTCCGAATCCGACTCGAAGAACAGTTTTGTAGAAGGTGTATGTGTGTGTGTTTTATCTTCTACGCGCAGATGTATTCGGCAACTTCTAACAGGAAACCTAAAGTGGCTTCCTAGAGTTACGTAGAACAGGGAACTTCTATAATTTAACCACATCCGTCTGCTACAACGATGTGTCTCACCGGAGCACTATAACTTTTTGAGCATATGTTTTACAATTGTACACTAACACTTAACCAGAACTTCTAACAATGTTCTGAATATTATTTATATGGTTATGTTAAAAGGATGATAATGACCTTACAAGATAACACAAATTATAATCATCGTTTTCCTCCCCGTGCCTTATTCTATTTAGGGTCGACGCAACACCTTAAGTGACATCACAAATGTTGGTAATATTTAGCATTTGCGATATCATCATACGTAGCCATATTCTTACGAGTGCTGTATAAAGCTTTCAAACGTGGAATTCGATGTCACTTATTGCAGTCATAGCATTATAGGAGGCGTGACATCGCCATACAATCTATAATCATTAATTTATTAAAAAGTTTCGATTTATATCAATCCGAAGCAAGATAATTAAAAAAAAATCTATGCAATCATTCATTTGTATCGTTAGCCAACAAAGTGAAATTGGTTTTGAAAGCAAAATATTAATACGACTACTGTGTGTGTGAAATACTAATTATTTCACACCACAGTAGTATCATCTCGCTTTATTATTTATAAAAACCTCGCGATTTACCTTTCCAATGACTTTAAATTTATATTAATTTGTAATCGTATGCAAAAAAAATCGATTACAGTTCTCAATATATTTACTTATTTTAACTATGACAACACTTTAACGTCAGAATAGCCGGCAGTAGGTAATTCATTTTATCAAAACAATTTCATAACTTATTAAGTTTACAAAATAAACCCCTATACAAAATTGGCATTCTAATTGCAGAATGTCTTCAAAAATGAAGAAAATAATTGTGATATAATTTTTATCTTGATGCATGAGAAAAACTAGTACCGTTGATGGTCATGATCCTTTATCTATTATACATATAAAATTCTCGTGTCAGTTACCATACTCCTCTGAAACGGCTTGACCGATTTTTATGAAATTTTATATGCATATCGGGTAGGTCTGAGGATACTTAACATTAATTTTTTATACACTTCTCTAGAAAAGGAGTTCAGCAGCGGGTGAAACCGCTGGGCACTGCTTGTCTTATATTTAAAATACACGTGTCACAGTTGTTATAAAATATTGTATGTTTATTTTGGAGGTCTGAAAATTGGTCGTAATCAATTTTTCATAACCCGAATTGATGGACCTCTTCAGAAGGGGACCTAAGTAGCGGGTGAACCGCAGAGCACAACTAGTTTTGCTTTATAACGTCACGCTTGTAATTCCTAAACGGTTGTTACCAATGCTGCAGCGGAATTTTGCCAGTTATGTTTATGTCCCATGTTAAATGGGGCGAGCCTATTACCAACAACTAGGCAATATTGATGAAAAATCTCAAAAACATTTTTTAACCTTTTGCACTTATGTATATTAGTTGAAAGCATGTCTGCTTCATGCTTACAACTGTTGGGGGTAGGTCACCCAATGTTGTGGTAAGTCACCGATGTAGGGATATGTGGTGGAGAGATGACGCAGACTCCAGATCAGAAGGTTGAATGAATTTATTTTACAAAAGCTTAACTATATATCTTAGGATAACAGAATCTTATTGGCTACAACTAACTAACAAATCAAAAACCTTAACCAATGAGAACACAGAGATAAAAATACAAAAGTAAAACTAACGACTCCTATTGGCTATAACTATTTTAGCATGTTATCGACAAATTACAAGTGTTGCATTTTTTTCCATGAACTGTAACTTAGCTTGGTCGATGTCGATAATGGCGTTTTGCACACTTGACATTCTTGGGATTGGTTCTGATTTATAGGTACTTGGAAATCTCTCTTAGCCCTCACTTGACATTCTTAAAAATAGTAAAGATTTGAAAGTATCTGGGAACATCTCATATCGTTCACTTGTCATTCTTAAGATAATTTACGGTTTGTTTTGGAAATCTCCCATACAACTATCCAAACGAAGCATCAACCCTTACAAATATTAACCGATTTTAATTAATTTAGGCACAGAGATAGCCAAAACCCTGAAGACAGAACGGACAGGCATTTTTTTTTAATGAGAATTGAGGGAGATAGGCGAAAACTTAGCTTTGCTATTACAATAAATAAGGCGCAAGGGCAAAAACTTCAGGTAGCAGGTATCTGCAAATCAGGAAAGGGGAATTCTGTTACCCCGGAATTAACGTGAGTGAAGCCGCGGGCAAAAGCTAGTTTAAAATAAATTAAAATGAGTTAAGTTACCTGTAAAACAAATAACCTAATAAAACTAACTTTTCTCCAGGAAATACTTCACACAACAAAAGGCTTTTAAATCTGTTATAACTGAATTCAAAGAGGAAGCTTTCAAAATATTTTTAAATAACACTCGCAAAATTCTACAGAAGATGGAAATAAACTTGCCCATAAACACACTAATTGAAAGAAAATCTTTGTTGCTTTCGTCTTAAGAGCTATTTATAAAGCTTTTATAGGTCTTTAATGTTCAACCGAACAACAAAAGAAAAACTCTCTTAATATGACCCATTAAACATTATGGTAACAATGTATCAAAAGCGTTAAAGAAAAGACACACAAAATTGAGCTGGCCATCATTAATTACTTTGCAAATTATGATTTAATCAACTCACACTAAAACAACTCACAAGAGAATACTGAACTCTTAATTAACGTTAATAGAATTGAGGTCAACTTGCCTATTAAATTAATTTCTTAAAAGTGTAAGTATAATTACTTACACTTTTAAGAAATTAATTTAATAGTAAAAAAGTAATTTAATAATTCTGCGTTTATGAAAAAAAAAGCACAACATTTGTAAATACTTATTAAACTTCAATAATAATTCATAGAAAGAGTCGCAAGTTCCTTTATAGAGTAAAACTACTGGATGATTTTATTTCTGTTCGAATCCAATCTGCTCCTCTATTATAGTAGAAAATAAATTAAAATGAGTTAAGTTACCTGTAAAACAAATAACCTAATAAAACTAACTACCTTCACAAATACTTCTGCAACAAATGAAAACATTTTGAAAAAGGAAAACAATTAAAAATAAATCGTTTTTAGTTTAACTGGGTGTGCTATGAAACCTGATCAAAAATCGAATAACACTACAGCGTGGTTTTCACCGTGCAAATGTACACGTACATAAATTTTTTTTTTTAAATATTGCCTTACGCTAGTATTTTTTCCTGTATCGTGGGTGCGTTTACAAACATTTAAACTCACATACACAAACACCCTGACCCGTAACAACTAACTGTACGCCATACAAACATTTGTTTCGTGCGGGAATCGAACCCGCAATACGCAGCGTAGTAGTTAATCGCTCAGCCACTGCGCCAACCGTGTCATCAAATTAAAATAATCGAGATTCTTTTCACTATATATTATTCACCTGATTAACATACGGTCTGTTTTCGTCACGAGAAAGCAGACAGCACTATCAATTCCCGAGAGATAAGCTTCTTTCAAATTGTAAATTAAACAAAGGAAATTAAAGTGCTTAACTTTTATACACAGAGCATGTGGGCAACGTTGATAGCGCATAAAAAATTAACACTAAAACCCAGCTCAGTTAATTGTAGTGAGAAATATGTTTACGTAGAGTATACAACATTATTTTTAGTTTAAGCGAAACCTGAATGTAGTTTGTTCAGAATAAGTAACTGAATCGATTCCAATTATTTTTACACAATGTTATATTTATACTATATATATAAAAATATTTTAAAAAGTTTATAAAAAGACAATGTTATCACCAGTTAATTACAATACAAACTGAGAAATTATTATTATCAATGAACGCAAGGCGCGCGGCGCGGGGACGCCATCCAGCCGCGCGCCGTTGGATTGTGACAGTGAATGTGTACGGATATCCAGGTATCATAACAAGCTTATAACTTTGTGTTTTTTCATGATACAGTTCTGAAATTTTGTACATTGGTTCTTTATATAAAAATACTGGACAGGTGTTTCGGCTTTTGCATAAACTAAAAATAATGTTGTATGTAGAGGAGGCATTATCACAAAGGGTTTTAAACTGCCATTTATTTTCGTTTATTGCCGTTAAAATTTTATAGTTTATTAATAACCAGCTTTTAATCTTCGATTTTATTACACTAAGGGCTGATTTTTCAATAGTCAGATAACTTTTATCTGAGGAATAAAAATGGCGGTTTGACAGCCTATCTATAGAAAATATGACAAACCGCTATTTTTATTCCTCTGATAAAAGTTATCTGACCATTGAAAAATCAGCCCTAAGTCACAATTTAAGGGTGTGCGGTAAAAAATAAAAATCTTTTTTGTAAAAACAAAAACCGACTTCCAAAAAAAATACTAAGTAGTGGAAAATAACTTTACTTCCAAAGTCGGTGACTTTTGTTGGCTTCGTTGACTTTTTTAATTTTTATTTCCGTATTTTTAGTTATGGTATAATGATTATATCACATATTTTTTATTGAGTATTCATTTTCCATTGTTACTAAATGATTAGCAGATTATCCAAATAGACATAGAGAAAAAATAAGTATCATAGACGATAACTCATAAACTACCTAAGCAATATAAATAAAAATAATCATCAAAATCGGTTCACCCAGTCAAAAGTTATGAGGTAACAAACATAAAAAAAATACAGACAAATTGAGAACCTCCTCCTTTTTTTGAAGTCGGTTTAAGAAGGGAACCTTTATAGGATTACTTTATTGTCCGTCTGTTTGTCTGGCAAGACGCTTTAACTTAGGAACGCGTGAAGGTATCGAATTGAAATCAAAAACCAAATACGCAACTCACTTTGCTGTGAAAAAGCCAGCCCTCTAAGTCTACGCAGTCAAAAGACAAGGCTGCACTTGCCCAGTTTTTATAATTAAAGATAGTTACTAGAAAGAAAAAAAAAGCGTTCTACAGTGGTTGATTGGTTGAGGAGCCACGATTGCCTAGATTGGGCCTTGGGATAGGGACCACAACATGGAGTCATATATGCAGCCGCTTTGTGTGAAATACTGGTATTCAGCTGCATCCAGTTAGACTGGAAGTCGACTCCAACATACTGTTCTCGAGTAGTTCGTAGTTCTACCCGAATTTAGCATGTGCAGGGAATAAATAGGCTTTATTTCTGTTTGTGCATAGTCCGTACGCTTTTTTGACATAAACAATATATTGAGTTGTCATAAAAAATATCTTTGTTTTCAATCTTTCCGGTTCACCCGGTTTTTTTTAAATGAATGAGACGGATGAGAAATCATCAAATAACTTCCCCCGCTTTTTGCGGAGCGGCGGGGAGTATCAGACTTATATTGACTGAAACCTACCCATATTCCTTCTATTGCCTTTTATGTTCCGGTGCCGCGGTATCTCTTTCACAACAACTCGCAACCCCGGCAGGTACGGTTCACACTAGCTTCATTAATTGGGAAACGAAATATAATTTTGTTAGCAAGATAAACTAGAAAATTATAGGTGTAATTACGTGAACGCGTTCCTAGCATTTTAGATTCTATTAAATTAAATTCAGCGCAAACATTGTACTTATAATTCTGGGGAGGGATATTAAGATCTTCACGAACATCTGTTTTATGGCGAAGCTTGGCATAATGTGCATCTTCGTTAGTGCTCATACGGGCTACTATCGCTTTAGATAATCTTATGCTGTTACTAACAATGTTCCTTTATTATAATAGAGTTTCGTGCATCACTTCAGGGGATAATAAACTTTATGATAATACTGTGAAAAGTTTATACGAATTATAAAGTGGGATTTTTAGATGTTTTAAGTAACCGATGACTTTGTTTTCTCTGGATAAAGTTTTTATATTTGTTTGTACTGCTTTTAAGCAAGTAGTTATTTAATAAATAAATATTTGATCAAGAAAATTTGTTCACAAATATTGAAATGGAAATTCCAATAATAATTAGAATAAAACCGCTTTCATACGGTGCAAGTCATTCAAATAAATTGAATATTGAAAAATAGTTCAAATATCCAATAGGTCCACACAAAAAATTCAATAACATTTATTTACTGCAGTGACATAATATAAGCAAATAGCTACAAAATAAAATATCGAAGTTGAATTTGATATCCTTACTACTACTTGTTTGTTTGTTACCTCTTCACGCTTTAATGGCTAAACCGATTTTGATGAATTTTGGTACAAAGATAGTTGGGAACCAGGAGACTGACATAGGCTAATATTTTTTTGAAAAAAAAATGGGTTGTGAGGGAGAAATAGGGAAGAAAAGGAAAAACTTAGCGTAGCGTTAAATCAATAAGGCGCAAGGGGAACTGTGTTACCCCGAATTTAACGCGAGCGAAGCCGCGGGCAAAAGCTAGTCATCAATAAAAATTGGAAAAATCCTAATTTCCCAATTTCAGTATAAAAAACTGACAACATTTCTAAAACAAAATACAGGCCGTTCCAGCGATTTATAGATTAGAGACAAAAACTAAACAAACAGAAATACAAAAAGAACTTAAGTGACTTAAAAAAGAAACAAATAAAAATATAAAAAAAGCTCAATTGACGCACGGTCTGCCGTGAGGTTCTCGTCCTTACACAAGTGACTGGAAAACCCAGAGTAATATTATCTTTACTAATATTATAAAAGCGAAAGTGAGTTTGTTTGTTTGTTACGTATTCACTATTCACGCCTACACGGCTGAACCGATTTTGTAGACTGATATAAGTGGGAAGAAAAAGGAAAACTTAGCATTGCTATTACAATAAATAAGGCGCTAGGCCAAAAATTACAAGTAGCAGGAAACTTGAAATCAGAAAAGGGAACTGTGTTGAACCCCGAATTCAACGCGAGCGAAGCCGCGGGCAAAAGCTAGTCTTATAATAAAACATGACTGCTTAAAATACATCGGACGTCAATGACTTTTGTTTCTTTGTTTGGTTCAGTTTTTTTGACACCGACGCCGTCGGAAACTAGTTTTAGATTTCTTTTTTTTAAAAATGCACGTTGCAGAATTACCGCTTTATGTACACGCCTATAAAATTTGAGGACTTCCACTGGATTTCTCCAGGATCAGTTCCCGATTTGATGACTTTCGTTCCACCTGGAAAGTACCAAACATACACCTAAGAGCCGGTCCACACGGCGCGTTACGTCTGCGTTGCGTCGTCGCAGCGCTGTCCTTGCGTTGTTTTACATACAAATAACCAAGGTGTTCACACGGCGCGTTGCGTCGTCGCAACGCACACATGACGGACAGCAGCCCCCGAGACGAAGCGAGAGGGGGTGTACTCGTGCGACGTCGGAGCGGCAGCGCTCAGTTGCTTGTGCGTTGACAGAGAGGATACACGGAAGCTCATTTCGTTTTACGTTTACGTTTTTGTATTTAGTTTTATGTGCAGGGTAAAATGAATACCATTGAAGAACTTGACATAGATTACTTGATTACATTGATACAGGAAAGGGAAATTATATGGGACAAGTCAAACGTAGATTTTAAAAATAAAAATTTAAAAACAAAAGCCTGGGAAGACATATCAAAAGTTTTATTTCCTGATTTCGAGAATTTTACAGCTGAACGAAAAAACAAAGTTGGTGAGTTCACAGTACAGATATTTATGTTTTTTTTTTTATTTAAGAAGGCTTTCAAGATTTTCTTGCACCGCCAATTCCGCGATCAGTACAAAATTAATATCTTGACACTCTAAAATTTTAAAACTAAGGGAATCTAGATTAGCGTGAGTACTATTTTATTACTTAGCTCAAAACTAACCTAGACTACGCTGAGTAGGTATAAAATATTAATTTTTTACTGATCGCGGAATTGGCGGTGCAAGAAAATCTTGAAAACCCTCATAATACAATTATACCTTATTTAGCTGCCAAGGCAGAGTTCCTCTAGTCATAAAATAGGTCGCATATTGCTGTCTTATGACATTCGGTGCTGTCTGTTCTTCATGTGCGGGTTGTATTGGGAGAAATTCATCAACACTTATAGCAAATTTATCTCTTTGTCTAAAACCATCTCGATCAGCGACAAAATTGTGTAATACACAACATGCTTTTATAATGGGAAAAAATTTTGTGTTCACCAAAAATACTGATCGTGCACCAAATATTCTTTACTGAATGCTAAAAAAATGCGTAGGTTAGGTTAGGTTAAAACTGCGACCCCCTACGCACGAGCCGAGCGAGCGGAGCGAGCGGTGCCGCGGCAGCGGCCGGCGAGTGCCAGTAACGACTTGCATTAATAGAAAATGGATAAAGATATAACACTTTTTTATTGTAGTGCTGTCTTCTAACAGTATAGTATAATTGATTTATTTGATGAGCAAATTTAGTGTGCAATTCAGTATTTTTGGTGATAATTTCGAATATTTTGATTGAAAAAAGGGGATTTACAGTTAAAGTATTAAATACCATCCTTTTATAATGTCAGTAGCGCAGTCATAGGACACGTCTATCGGTCTGTGAAAAATGCGCCATTTGTTAGCCATAATCCCAAAAGCGCATTCGACATATCTTCTGGCTCTGCTTAGACGGTAATTGAAAACCTTTTGTTGTAAGTCGAGATTTTGACCGCCATATGGACGCATAATATGTTTGCTCAGTCCAAAAGCTTCGTCACCCACAAATACATACGGGGTTGGTATATTGCTACCAGAGAGTGGCTGGGGTTGAGGTAATGGTAAGTTGTTGTTAATCATTAGCTCGTACAGTTTAGAATTTTGTAATATGGTTGAATCGCATTCTTTTCCGTATGCACCGATGTCGACAAATACGAATTTGTAATTTGAATCCACAATAGCTAGCAACACAATAGAAAAAAAGGCTTTATAATTAAAAAAAAGTGAGCCACTATTTGCAGGATTACACACGCGGATGTGTTTGCCGTCGACGGCACCAACACAGTGAGGAAAATTTGCCTTTACATCAAAACCCCTCGCTATTGTTTGGAAACTTTCAGTTGTCAGTTCAGGGATGTTGTCTCGAAGAAGATTGGTCCATATAGCACGACAAACTCTTTGTATCATATATGCAATAGTAGATTTTCCCCGTTTGAATTTGAAATGTAAATCAGTTATTGAATTTCCACTTCCTAGGTATCTGAAACGAAAATAATTATTATAATATGCATTTATGAGATAGATAGATACCCGAAAAAAAATACTGACATATTCAGACATCGATAGCAAATAACTTTCTCTATGTAACCAATTAATTCTGGAATCGCGAAAAAAATAACAGCTGTTGCATACATTTTGATTCAGTAGGTATTGCTTTTTGTATGTAACAGCTGTTATATTTTCATGATTCCAGAGTTGGTCACATAGTGTTTGTTAACGATATCTGAATATATCATTAAATTTTATCGAGTAATTCACTATGTATAAATTATTAAATCATGTTTACTATTGGTTTTGCAGGTAATGATTTAATAAAGAAATGGAGAAGTGTAAAAGATAATTACTTCAGATATTCAAAAAAATTAAAAGAAGCATCAAAATCGGGCTCGGGCGCTACGAAACTGAAGAAGTATCATTTATATAATCAACTTCTTTTTTTGAGAAAAGTGGAACAAAATGCCACCGAATCTAGCTTAGACTCGCCTAGAGAAATCAACAATGAATCTACGTCTACAAATGATGACATTACCACAGACAACACTCCGCGCTATGTTCCAGTCGCGCGCAAAAGGGCAATGCAAATGGATGAGTTTGAAAGAGAAGGACTAAAACTTCTCAAGGAGCCGGAAAATCGCCATATGTCCTTTTTCAGAGGTATATTGCCATCTATTGAAGAATTTTCCGACCGAGAAACTCTCCGTTTCCAAAGTAAAGTTATACAAATTATAGATGAAATGCGGTATGGACAAACATCATCATATGTGAGTGGCCCATCAACGTCTCACCAACCATCATATGGGTATCAAACAGCAAATTTTCAAAGTACATACATTTCTGATTATAATAATTCAATTACATCTCCAGAAACATCTCAAGCAAGTGAAGAAACTGAATACGATTTTTCTAATTTGTAATTACTGGATGATATCTCTCTTATTAATGTCTAAACTTAAAATTATGACAATTGCTGATTATTTGTGAGTTGATTACTAATTAAACAAACCAAAAAAACTGTTATATTTTTATTACTTAAATATATTTATATAGTTACCTTAAAGTAATTCCCAGCATTTCTACTGGTTCCACTGGATTCCTCATATTAGTATAGTTTTTTCGTATATGTGGTTCTAAGGACTTCAATAAACATTCGAAGCTGGATACACTCATTCTAAAAAAATTATAAAACTTCTTTTCGTCTAATAGCAACTCCCGATATTCTAAAAAAAAAACTGTCCATCACGATTTCTTAATGAAATGAAAGGACTGATCCAGTACCGTCTTGTGATCTTGCGTCGATTTCGGCGGTGACGTAGTAATAGGAGCAATGCTAGACGTCTTTTCCGATCCATGATTTGCTATGGACTGACTGCGAAATTTTTTCAAAATGCTTGCCGCAACTGTGCGTCGCCGCTGCGCCGACGGAACGTTAAGACTGCGTCATAGTAACGCTGCGATGGCGCAGCGCCCGTGTGGCCGGCTATGCGTCAAAATATTTGCGTTGCGACGACGCAACGCGCCGTGTGGACTGGCTCTAAGTAGTTTCGATCACTTGAAGACCCTATGCCTATTTTGTATTTTTTTTTTCAAATCGGTCTAGTGTCTCCCAGTAATCGGAGAACACAATATTAAACAAATCTTGTGAATTCAGAATGTCTTTTTGGATGTCGGATAAACCGTACCCGTAGACATCGAATGAAATCCACAAAACTTTCCATTCGATTACGAATTGAATATTTTTAGATGTGTGCAAAATAAGTACGCCATAAAAAAACGGCACCTGATAAAAAAGTACGAAACTGAATCATAAGAAATCTCAATGTGTTTTGTGTGTGTATCTTCGTTCATTTATTGGTTTTTATACATATTATTACATTTTTAAATATTTAAAAAAAGCATAAAAAAACATTTAAAAATATAAAAATAGTAGCCCACCGGTATCGGGAACAGGATCCAAGCTACCGGCGGTCAGGGCTCCAGAGAAAGGAACCTCCTAACAATACGAGCCGTGTCCAGGAGTACCGCTTTCTGTATCAAACCCTTGATCCACTGCCTAAACTGCCTGCCGAGAGCTGCCTAACGAGAGCCTTCTCAGGTGTTGGTCGAGGCTCTTAGCAATTAAGCCATTGGCTCTAACGACTATCGGCACAGTGATCGCTGAGTCCACGTCCCACATGTCGACAACCTCGCGAGCCAAGTCAATATACTTGATTTGCTTATCTTTTTCGGCTTTCACGAGGTTCTCATCATGCGGGACTGTTATGTCAACAATCGTTGCGCGCCGTTCTGATCGATCCACCACCACTATATCAGTCTTGTTGGCAACAATAGTCCTGTCAGTGATGATGGAGCGATCCCAGTACAATGTGACATTGCCATGTTCAAGAACTGGGTCGGGCTCATACCTGTAGTACGGCAGTTCCGATTCCACAAGGTTGTACTTTAGAGCAAGTTGCTGATGGATAATCCTGGCTACAAGGTTGTGTCTATGCAAGTACTCTCCGTTAGCTAGACGAGAACACCCGGAAATAATGTGTCGAATTGATTCACCCGGACGGTGGCATGCCCGACATATGTCAACCGTGCCATCCTTCACAATAAATCTCCGGTAGTTATTCGTCATCATAACTTCATCCATAATTGCACAGACAAAACCTTCGGTTTCTCCAAAGAGGTCCCCGGAACGTAGCCAGGCTACGGACGCTGATTGATCTACATCGGGTCCATGTAGGGCCCGGAAAAAGCGTCCGTGGAGCTCCTTACTCTGCCATACCTCCTTGCGGTCGTTAGTGTCAAACATTACAGGTTTGCGCCAGTTCTCTTTAGCCAAGGAGAGCGGGGTGAGGCCTTTGTCCACTGCAACCACATCTCGATGCATTCCCACGTCTGTTTCTAGAAAATATTCCCTGAGACTGCATATCTCGCGATTTTGGAGAGTCTTGGCGTTTAAAAAGCCTCGACCTCCACAACTCCGCGGGATATACAATCTCATGACCGAAGAACGTGGGTGATGCATACGAAATGCCGTTAACAATGTACGGACCTTCCTATCTAGGGCGTCCAGTTCTGTTTGAGTCCATTTGAGTATGCCGAAAGAGTACATCAAAACCGGCATGACCCAACCATTGAAAGCACGCACCTTGTTTCCGCCTGATAAAAGACTATTAAATACTTTTTTCAGGCGGCCAAAGAAGCGTTCCTTCAACGATTGCTTCATGTCAGCAACATTGATGCCCAGCGCTTCCGACATCCCCAAATACTTGTAGGTTTCGGTTGCTGAGAGGGATCTAAGGTTCCCACAGATTCCTGTGTGTGTATCTTTATTATTATTGTTAGAGTATATATAACTTTTGTATATTTTACCTTTTTTGCCGCCAAATTTCATAATTAAAGTTATTTTCCACTTTTTATGAGTCTGTTGTTTTTTTTGCAATTTATTCGCTTGACGCATACATTTTCTAAGGGGTTGTTGCTATCGAACCAAATAAAGGACTAAATATCTTGCCATTCCTACTCAGTCTTTAAACGTTCTAAAGATTCTTGAATATTTTCAAGCAATGCAACTGGCTAGAAAATCTCCTCTTTGTACTCTAACAACAAAATCTATGTATTCAAAAGGTTTCCTAGAAGGAAACTTACAGGTAAACTCTCTTTGCATTTAGCGAGGAAATAATCATGAATAGGAATACACGTATTCCAATCTTAGTGCAAGAACTACTCCCGCAGATTTCTATCGGTAGCCGTTCGCGTTCTAGTAAATTAGATCGCTTGGTCTTTTTGTACGAAAAGTCCGTCTAATTTCGTTTAGTTTTCTCTTAGAAATTCGCTTTAAGAATTGTCAGTTATCTAATTATGTAATGTTTTTGTAAAACTGTGTATCACTTTCATTTAAATAGAAAATTTATTTCAGTTCAATTTCAGATGTTTTCCTGTTTTTGTTGAATATGGTATAGTGAAATATATATGATAATTGATACAAATTATAGCAGCCTTTTTTCATATTATTATTTTAACATTTTTAAATAACACAGCACGATCTAGGCTGCCGGTGGTGAGAACTCCAGATTCACACGATGCGAACCCCTGTTTTCTGAATTTCTGAATATTCCTAATCCAGTTGAATCTTCAATTTACTCTTCCCACTTTTGGCGGAGTGGAATGGAGTATCAGACTTAGACTGCGCCCAGAACGGGGGAAGTTATTTGACGAGTTTCCACCCGCAAAAAAAAAGGTGTTAGTTGAGGCCCTTTACCATAAGTGTCATACGTATTATTCAATCATTTCTTAATATAAACCGGATTTAAAAGATTTAGAAATGTTAATAAATGATGAGCTTGCTATATTTTTGATTAAAAGCAAAACTTAATTAACAAAATATATAAAATATACTATAACATTGACAGATGGATGATCGGATGTGGGACAGGTGTCACAATTACTCCTTGAGTGTTACCGCTCGAAAATCAAAATGGCGGGAAGCCGCGCCAGACGGCCGAGGTCACAAGATGTTTATTTTTTGTTACTCGTTCGTAACATGAGTCACCTCAAGTGTTGTTTTTGTTCAAGCTAATGAATGACTCTTTCAAGTCGTATCAGGTGTTTGTTGACATTAAGTTTCAAATGTTTTTTGTGTTAAATTAAGTGTAGTTTTCACTGAACTATCGGTCAAAATCCGTCGTTAAAGCCGACCAGTCTACATGAGTCGGCTTGACACACCGATTCACAGACAAACGGTTGGTGAGATTTGAAAGATGTCCGTTTTTTGGTTAATTCTCTCTTCTGATTCTGAGTAATCGAAATAAATATAAAAGGCATCTTGATTACCTGCTTGCTTAATACTAACTACACTTTTAGACTGCGCCGTGTCGTCGAGTCAGGTAAAAGGTAGTCGTTGATTTTAACCTCAAAGTATTGATGAGATAATATAAAGAAAAACCGTAGTTGTTTAGATATGATTTTCGAACAGGATTATGTTTATAACATAAAAATAAACCAAACTCACTATGGTTTATCTTGGGACATGAAAAAAAATGTCAAATCTAGCTTCTATAGAAATTTGGCCAATGTTCTTTCAAAACTGCTGCAAAATCTGACAAGAGTGGAGATGCGTTCCTAACTCGTGTTAATCAATTTATTTTAACAACAACACTAAGCAAACTTTTTATATTTCTAAATTAAATAATTATATAAAGTACTATTATTTAATAAGTACTAAAAATGGCGTAATGGTATATAATTTGAAGCTAGAAAATGTAATTTGAAAATGATTTTGCTGTATTCAGTTACAATCAGAATCATACTTATGACATTAATTACAAATTACCTAATTACTGTTAAACGATCAATTTCAAAACGTTCCCAAATTACTAATTCATTTGGAAATTTACGCTTTTATAATGTATTTTACCCTCATTTGGAGTTTTCCCCAGAAATAATCATGAGCGTATCCATAATTATTTCATGTAGGTAGGTTTAAACAAAATCGTAGCTAACGGACATCAGGTATGAATAAGGCCTTATTTTCCATTTAAATTATGGAACACATTGTTTGGATCTAAAATTCTAAACAAATGCTCGATTCAGCTATTATAAACCGATGACTGCCTGTTCGAGTCAACTTTGAATCTCTATAAATGTTCCCTTTAAGGGTTCCGTTGTCAATTTGACGACACGGTTAGCGCAGTGGCTGAGCGATCGACTGCTGCGCTGCGTGTTGGGGGGACACGGAACAAATATTTGTATGGCCTACAAATAGTTGTTTCTGGTCTGGCTGTTTGTGTATGTGTATTTAATGTTTGTAAACGAACCCACGATAGAGGAGAAATTCCCAGTGTGGGGCAATGTTTTTAAAAAAAAACAAAAATTACTTGAATATCCATTTGTCTATTCATCCGTCTTATCCGTGTTTCTGATGGTGTAATCTTTTATCATGGTGTCTTTTTTTTGAGTCGGAAAATCATCTCATAGCTTCCTCCGCTCTAGTCGGAGCGGGAGGGAGCGTCAGACTTTCACTGACTAAAACCCACCCATGTTCCTTCTATTGCTCTTTATTTGCTTGAAACACAAACGCGCCGTCGCGTGTCTGATGTTAATGATTTTCGTTTTTTTTTTTTTTCTTGATCAATGGTACCTATCGTGAAACAAAACAAAACGATTCTGATCTAAACGGTCTGCGTCGGAAATGTCTGTCAAAATATTGCAGTAGTCACATCAGAGGGTGCTTCCAATTACGAACGATTTTCCTATTCTGTGCCTAGCCTCGAGGGAGTTTCGTGAAATCGAAATTGAACTTCAGTTTCAGAGTGACCAATGGAGCTCAGACAGTTAGTTAGCCTAGAATATTAGGGACAGTGTTGTGGACTTGCAATCAACCAGTCAATAACCCATGACCATTCTTAATTACCTTTTTAAAATAAGAATAACAATTGTCGACGAACAAAAAAAAATAGACTAAAAGCAAGTGACCATAGAACACGCAAAAATATGATTTGAATATCAACTGTAGGCCTACCATCAACTTTTAGTTAACTATTCACTTCCGATGCAATCCAGTATAAGTACATAAACACAGCCGTTTGAATCTCTCACGGACTGAATGAAAGATCGAAATTTGTCTGTGGTCCGCGATGTGAGAAAGAGATGACGATCTACAATCGTTGCATAAGTCAGTCTCTTTTACTCGCACCATGTGCGTTGCGTTTCGAAACTCTTAATCTGCATAAAAAATACAGCAAAATCATTTTCAAATTACATTTTCTAGCTTCAAATTATATACCATTACGCCATTTTTAGTACTTATTAAATAATAGTACTTTATATAATTATTTAATTTAGAAATATAAAAAGTTTGCTTAGTGTTGTTGTTAAAATAAATTGATTAACACGAGTTAGGAACGCATCTCCACTCTTGTCAGATTTTGCAGCAGTTTTGAAAGAACATTGGCCAAATTTCTATAGAAGCTAGATTTGACATTTTTTTTCATGTCCCAAGATAAACCATAGTGAGTTTGGTTTATTTTTATGTTATAAACATAATCCTGTTCGAAAATCATATCTAAACAACTACGGTTTTTCTTTATATTATCTCATCAATACTTTGAGGTTAAAATCAACGACTACCTTTTACCTGACTCGACGACACGGCGCAGTCTAAAAGTGTAGTTAGTATTAAGCAAGCAGGTAATCAAGATGCCTTTTATATTTATTTCGATTACTCAGAATCAGAAGAGAGAATTAACCAAAAAACGGACATCTTTCAAATCTCACCAACCGTTTGTCTGTGAATCGGTGTGTCAAGCCGACTCATGTAGACTGGTCGGCTTTAACGACGGATTTTGACCGATAGTTCAGTGAAAACTACACTTAATTTGCTTTAACCTGCATAACGTGTGCTGCAGAAAACCAAAGATGAAATACCATCACACAAACCACAATATTATAATTCAATATATGGGTAAAGTCTGGCTGAAGAGACTAAGTCGCTAAATACTTACTCTTTCAGTCTTCAATACGTTAGTTGCATAATGTATTGACAAACCGAGTAATGGTAGGTTAGAAGAGTAAATGAGAGTAAGTGTACCTAAAGGTAGGTTAGATTTTATTATAAAGATGTTTCTTGTGTATTTTAAGACCTTAAAAAATACCGGTATTTTTCATATACATAGGTATGGCATGTTGGGACGCCATCATTTCGTAGTATGGTACGAAATGACCATCCTTCTTTTAATTGTTGTGAGTTCTTTACTTAATTTTATTAGTATTATTTAAAGTTATATTAATAAGTAATACGAATAATGACTGAAATACCTTAAATTACGTATATTATCACAATTTTTATAGAGTTATTAACAAAACGACTCATTTCACGCCAAGAAATAGCAACTTTTTTTGAATTGGTTATTTTGACATATAAGCTATCCATTTCAGGTTGATAGGTCACCTCATGGTATGAAAAATGAGTGAACGAAAACAGTTTGCGAAGCAATTGTCGACTTGATTTGGCGTTGCCTAAACTGGATCGTATTTAGGATATTGTGGTATGAAATAGCGAAACAGTTTATTTTAGGTCATCAATTGAATCGCAATTACAGTTCATGGTAGGCCTCCTGCTGTACTCTTTATTTGTTCAACAAAAGTAAACAGATCAATAGAAAAATAAATAAAAATAAAACCAGAAGAGTGAGGAAATTATTTTCTCTTTTTGTGGATGGGAAATAATTAAATAACTTGCCCCGGAGCAGCGAGGAGTGTCAGACTTGTACTGGCTAGAATCCACACATGTTCTTTTTATTGCCCTTTATATTCTGAGGCCGCGGTATCTCTATCAAACAAGCCGCAACCCCGGCAGAGTGAGGGTTTCAAATAACCTTCTTAGTACCCCTATTGTTCACGACATAATGTGAACTTTTTAGATATAAGTATTTATCTTTGGTTTGGATTTTATTTTGTATTGTCTATTTTCGATACTTTGCTGTTTTTTTGCACTTTTTAGCTGTCATTATAATTGTCTAGACCAAATGGCTGTTTTTCTGATACCTGAAATATTAATAAATCTAACTTGTAGCCTAGGATTATAGTGGTCCTTCTACCGTTTTACCAAAGTGAATTAGTGCATTCCACAGTTTTCCTTCTTTACAGCCAAATATAAATATGGTTATCACGAGATCAAATACAAAACTCGCAAAAAGTACACCAAATATATCTTGCCGAACCGAACCACGAGGTGGTTTCAACGCCTGTTACGTCGACTGCAGGACAGGAAATAGTACGGGTACCTATAATCTACACGCGCACATTTTCTGCTGCTACGCACACTAGCCGCTCATCTGCAACCGTCCTTGCGCAAAATTAGCAGCAGAAGCGCAACATGGTCGTCACCTCGCACAACTGGAAATAGAGGAGATGGAGGCGACGATGCGAGCACAGATTCAGGGTAAGCAAGCTGAGTTAGAGCGTAAAGCTGCCGAACTTGCTCACCAGGCTGAGCTTGCCGCAATAGACGCGGAAAGTAAGCATGGTTCTTGCAGTGCCAGGAGTCGCGCCAGCGTTGGGCGATGGTTGCACAGCACTCCTCGCCCTGCCAAGATGCCATTATATTAGTGTCTACAACTAAAGTAAATTTCTGACAGTTATTAAATTCAGAATTATTTAGCGAGTCAGTCTTTTTTTTACAAAAAAAAAACAAATGTTCGTCTGTTTTTTATAAACATTATTCATGTTTGCTCGGTATTTGGACTACCGCTTTACCTATAGGTTTTATAAGTGAATTGCCAAAACCTTTTAATGTTGGCAGATCATTTTTATTGTAAGCAATGTTTGGTATTTTAAAGTCACTTATCCGAATCAAAGTACTTTGGCTACCGAAATCTACATAGCAAAACATTGTTCTGCCATTAACTTGAACTGGAATAATATACTTATTATTTAAATCACCCGTTAATTTAACTTCTAACACTGCTTTCATTTTTACTACCTTCACTGCTATTTCTTGGTAGCCGTCTACAATGTGCGCTCTGATGCCCAAGTTTCTTACAAATGTTACAAGTCAATAAGGGTTTGTGGCACTTAAAAGAAAGGTGACCTACCTCATTACAATTAAAACATTTTATATTACCACTCATTTTAGAATTGTCATTGTTGTTATCAGAGTGCCTTTTTGTAAATGGTTGACGAAATACTCTGTCTCTTGTATCCTCCAACTTAATAGATTTAAAATAAGATAATAATTCTTCAGGTTGAGAATAGTTTGCAGCCTGAGCTCCTAGTCGTATAGCCTTGTCCTCTAACCCATATATAAGACAATCCACAGCCCGCTTACCAGTAATATCGCATCGGTTGAGTAAACTTATTTTGTGATAAAAATAAGTTTCTAACGTTTCATTATGTCTAACCTTTCGATCCAACATTTCGTGCAAAAGTTGTGCATAATTCTGAACTGTGGGAAATGTCTTTGTCAATTTATCCTTCCACTCCAACCAACTATAATTTAAGGAAGTTAAGCCTTGGTACCACACTTTAGCTACTCCAGTCAATTTAGGCAACGCATAATGAAGCTGTTGGGTTTCAGTCCATTTATACAAAGTCGCACATTCTTCAACTTTCGTAATCCATAAATCGATAGTTTGCTCCTTATTAGCAGGATCCCTTCTGGTACTGCATTTGTTGACATATTAAAGTGGTTTTGAGCTTGGGATGCTGACGAGGGTAGTGATTTAATTAACTCCATGACATCATGAATACTAAAACTAGAGTCATTCACAGTTTTGTTTTTAGAGGTCTTATTCATATTAGCTAGATCAATGTTAACGTTCAAATTACTATCTACGCTGCTAGAACATGATAACTGACTTACAGCTTCACGTATACCTCGACTCGTCCTGTGGTGACGGGATCTCCGTCTCACCTCGCCTCTGCTACGCTGCCGTCGCCGTCTCTCCCTTCTCGGGAGAGCAGATCGGGAACGCCAGCGCGTACTTTTTCTCACACGCCGCGACTTGGTCCGCCGCCGCTTACGACTCTCAAGGCTCTTATAGGAACCCGCGCGTCTCCATGGCGTGCGATCTCGGGAACCTGCGCGGCTCAAGGACCTTGAGCTGGTTCGCACAGAACGCGCGCGCCGCGTACTGGAACAGCTCCTCCTGCTTATTCGCCTCTCGCGACCACGACTGCGGCTGCACGAGAGCGTAGCTCCGCTATTCCTCGGCATTTTATTTAAGTCTGTAATCATATTTTAAACCGACATTTTAATATTTTTAATGAGAATACCTATTTATAAAATCACGTCTTCTTGTGGGGTTATGCAAAGATTACCTTTAACCATTAAAATCAAAGACATAAGTTAGATAACTTCTCAGTATACGAACACATCTTCTTAGTAATTATCACAAAACAATGCATTCAGTTCTTAAAACTGACTTCCATAAAATTTAACTGTTTTTATTTATTTTTTTCAGACAAGAAAAAAAATACTTACATTTAATTTTGAAATACAACTTACCGAGTTTAGGCTTCTTACTATACCTGTCATTAGAATATTAAGTAATATTCATTTATCCCACTTCTGAACTAAAAGAATAATAGATTAGAAGGGTTCAAAAGAAATAAATAATCCTTAATATCAATCAGAAACTTATTTATTCTACTTAATTAATCACGAATACAATTTTACGTTTCACTTCGACCGGCCGCCGAAAAAAGACAAAAGACAACCGACAAACAATTTCATAAAAAAAAGATAGACTCAATTCTTCTTAAAGGAGGTTTTATATTTTTTTGATATAAAACCTCTTACAAATTAAATTGTTCTACATATTTAGAAACGAAATTATTATCAAAAGCTTACACATCCAACAACGGATATGAGGCAAAGCCTATTAATAACGTTACATGTTCTCAGGCAATTCCACACTTCACAATGACGTCGTCATTTACGAACCCTACACAGTTGCCTCAGCACGAAATAAGCGGGGATGACGGCGTCACTGCCACCGACTTTTGTAGAGAGGTCGGCTACGTTGGCGTTACACAGCTGGTGCAAGCCCTGCAGTTCTTAAAAGATAATAGCTCTAATAAAAAAAAAAATATTAAACTCCCCGTTTTTGACGGAAAAAACCCCTATAGATTGGCTTATGTTCAAGCGTGCCTTTCAGGACACTGTAGGAAGATTTTCAGAGGCAGAAAACCTTGCGCGTTTGAATCAGGCACTGAAAGGTGCTCCGCGTGAGGCTGTGAGTATGCTTCTGGTAACGGCTCCTCGTGCATTTGACGTCATTGACGTTCTCGATTGGCGTTTTGGCAGGCCTGAGCAGTACAATTACTGCAGGAAGTCAACGCAGTCAGAGCTCTGCCTAAGCTGGGTCAGGAGGTGAATGACTTGAATTTGTTTACTTCTCGTGTGCGTAATTGTGTAGAAGTTGCTAAGTTACTGCATCACAGCGATTATTATATTTTGCTGCTGATCACGACAGTCTGGGTCGGGCCAGGGTGGAGTTGCTGTCGAGTTTATTGAGCCGCGAGGGCGACTTGGTTATGAGATTCGGCGCGGTTTCCGAGACGACGGCGATTCCATCTCAGCAACATCGGGCCCATACTGTTTCGGAGTCAGGCGCGGGAGGAACCTCCCGAAATTTCAAGGCCAAATCCTAAAAAATTAGGTAATCATCAACATCCAATTCCAATTCCAATTTTTATAGTAATGGCTCCATCGTTTTATCGATGATTCTGCCAATGTCAAGGTTGAAGGAAACTAAGTGTATTTTCTAAGGTTGACCGGTTATACAGCCTTTAGTACGGTTAATTAAAACTGTATCTGTTTGAGTAACCTGTAAGAACCACACATTCTATTTGTTGGAATAAATTGTTAATAATCAGGCAACACAAATTAATCTTATTATGGGACTAACACAATAAACCAAGGTTAAGAATTGCTGTTACAGCTTAATGTTATTTAATAATATAATTTTTTTAAGTACTTTAATTAATGGGGAATCAACGAGTGTTAAAAGGAATGGGATATTAATAGGTCTGGGGAAATTAGGGGGGAGTATATCATATAGCGGGACTAAAAGATTACGACAAGAGAAAAATATGTGCTCAAGAGTTCCCTCTTCTACACCACACTCGCAGAGGGAATGATTCCGAATGCGTAATTTAGCCAAAAACACTGGAGAGCAAACATGTCCTAATCTGAGACGTATAATGATGGATGTGGTTAATTTATTCGGTTTCTTATTTTTGACAAACCAAGGTTTAACTGGGATGTTGGGTTGAATATTGCCATAATATTTGCCCTTAATTACCCTAGATTTTTGCCACAGATCATCCCAAGACTTCATGAGACGTGGTTTAGCCAGGCAACGGACGTCCCGAGCCGGTATGTTAGAGAAAGACGAACAGCCTGTCTGGATGGCTTGCTTAGCAAAGAAATCAGCTCCTTCATTACCCAATATGCCAGTATGTCCCGGAATCCATGCCAAGGCAGTTTCCAGGCCGGATTGATTTAGCCTATAGAGAATTTCCTTAATTCTGAGAATAATTATGGAGTTATCTTTGCTGCGAAATGGGATTTTCAATAAATCTTGGAGAGAGCTAAGAGGGTCTGTGAGAATCAAGGATTTATCAAAATGATGTTGATTGGCATCAATGTATTTTGCTGCTTCTAATATCGCTAGGGATTCTCCTGTAAAAATAGAACACTCAGGAGGACTCTTAAAACTTAAAACAACATTGTACTTAGGTATGAACACGGCCGAACCTAAAGGAGATCCATCCATTTTCGACGCATCTGTGAATAATAAAATCCAATTTGCCCATTTATTCTGTAAAATTTTATTAAAAAGGTTATGGGGATCGCGACTTTGTTTACTTATACCAAAATCCAGTATCACTCTGGGTTGGTAGATCACCGAATCATAAGGGACAAAGGGGAAAAAGGGGATGATTATCCAGAGTAATAACTGGTGATGATAGAGTCTTATTGTTATTAAAACTGTTCACTAATAGGGGCGGGGATTTATTCCTCCAATAAGTTGAAGTAACGATGGATCGAGAAAGTGGACGAAGAATACTAAGAAGGGGGTGTGAGGGAAATTGAGACGCTACCGAAAAATACCTATCCGCTAAAGATTGTCTACGAAGATGAAGTGGAGGCTCTACACATTCCACTTGTAGTGCGTTAATTGGGGATGATTTCATTGCACCAGTAATAATGCGTAAGCATTTAGATTGAAGCTTGTCCAGTTTACTCAAAGCCAATTTACTGCAGGGTTCTAGTATAAAGCATCCATAATCAAAGTGGCTGCGAACGATGGCATTATATAGCAATTTTTGGGAGGCCGGATGAGACCCCCAACGAACTCCAGATAAAGATCTGAGAACATTGATGGACTTTTCACTTTTATTAAATATGTATTGTAAGTGATATAAACCTGTCATTTTGGAGTCAAGAATAACACCCAAGAATTTAACTTTATCTTGAATCAAAATGGGCTCTCCAGCAACGGAGATGTTAACTGGAGGGATATTTCTTCTACGGGAAAATACTACAGCCTGACACTTAGGAATAGAAAGCTCCAGTCCATGGTCTGAGAGCCAATCATTTAAGTAACCAAGAGCAGAGTTTAATTTAAGAGCACCATTGGACACAGAAGAACAACTTGTATATAAGGCAATGTCATCAGCATACTGCAAGATATCGCAAAATGAATTAACGGTCAAGTCTAGGCTAGCGGTGTATAGGTTATATAAGATTGGGCTTAAGACAGAACCTTGCGGGAGACCCCCCCAGACAACACGGGGAGGCAGAAGACCGCCTTGAAAGCGTACACGGATAGAACGGCACATAAAAAGATTAAAGATAAAATTTACCAGTCTCACGGGAATACTCAGCTCAAGCATTTTCTGCCTGAATCATCAACATCATCCTAAAATATTTGCTTATTATGTGGACTGACACACCCACTGTCAATCTGTCAAAAATTTATTTCTTTTTCAGTTAAGGATAAATGACGTTTTATCAAGGAGAATGAAATCTGTTTTTGGTGCCTCCAAAACGTTCCGCATAATTTTAGATTTTGTAATTAAAAATAAAATCAATTGCGCACATTGTAACCGAAAGCATCATACTTTGTTGCACAATGACAACCATTCTGCGCATTTGAATGATCAGACCAAACAACCTGTGAATACAACTACAATAAATCGTGATCAGGTACGTTTGGCTACTAATAACTCTCCAGTTGATTCTACACTTTGTCCTTTATTAAAAGTAGTAGCAGTTACGGTTTCTGGGCCTTCTGGGAGCCTTAACACGTTCGCTCTACTGGATGATGGATCAACAGCAACCTTTATAGACGCGGACATTGCCTCACAAATAGGAGCCGAAGGGCCAAAGGGCCGCCTACATTTAGATTGTATTGGAGGGTTGTCGAGGGAAAGCACGGTTCAGTATGTAGATTTTGAAATAAAAGGTCGGTCAGCTTTACAGAACTTTTTTATTAAAGGAACAAGGTCTATCAAAAATTAGGTTTACTATCACAATCGGCTACTCGCGACAGCTTATGTACTTACTCTTACTTGTAAGATTTGGTTGAGAAGTTGTCTTACGACGTCGCTAAGCCTACGTTCATTATAGGAATCGATAATTGGCACCTTATCACTGCGTCCGAAGTTAGGAAAGGTACAAAGTCACAGCCTGTTGCTATTCGAACCCCTCTAGGGTGTGGGTATTATTTAGTTTTTCGAGTAGCAAAACTAGACCTGTGGAGAGTACCTACCATGTGACCCTACGCGAGCGTAGCAAACTGGAAGCCCTCATTAAGGAACAATATAGGTTAAACGCGATAGGTAACACCAAGAATGAGCCTCGGAGCTTTGATGATGAACTTGCTCTCCATATCCTGGAGCATTCAGCACGGCGCCTTCCCAATGGACGCTTCCAGGTCCGCTTGCTATGGAAGGCGGATGACCTTGAGGTACCCAACAGTTATCCTTTGGCATTTTCTAGGTTTAAAAACCTGGAATTGATAATGACAAGGGATCCTGGGTACGCCGGGCGTTACCGGTTCAATATTCAGGACATGATTACTAAGGGTTACGCTGAGGACTGCACAGGCGAATTACCTACACCAGTGTGTTGGTATTTGCCACATTTTGGTGTGGTAAATACTAACAAACCCGATAAACTTCGTTTTGTCCACGACGCGGCCGCTAAGGTACAGGGCGTCTCATTGAATTCTATGCTTCTGACGGGTCCTGATTTATTACAACCTTTGCTTGATATTTTGATGCGTTTTAGGGAAGGGAAAATTGCGCAGAGCGCCTTCTGATTCGTCACTACCACAAAAAATTCGCTCACACTAACACAGAAACAGTCCCAAATGAGCTACGACAGGAGTATTGGATCCTGAGGATACGGAACGCTGTGCGTTCAGTGGTGCGTGAATGCCAGCTGTGAAAACTATTAAAAGCGCCAAGACTGCAACCACCCATGGCCGACCTTCCCGATTCAAGACTCGCCCATCATCGGAGAGCCTGTACTTACACTGGCTTGGATTATTTTAGACTCATAGAAGTAGCAATTGGACGAAGACGAGAGAAGCGGTGGGTGGTGCTGTTTACGTGCATGGTGACTAGAGCTATCCACCTTGAAATTGTTGCCAGCTTATCTGCAGATTCTGCTCTTATGTGCCTGCGTCGTTTCATTGCTCGTCGTGATACTCCCAGCGAAATATTCTCTGACAATGGGGCGTCGTTTTGTGAAGACAGCCCTCAAGGTTACATTAAGAGAGCGGGCTCCGCGTGAGGAGGTTCTCGCCACCCTGTTGACAGAAACCGAGGCGATTGTCAACGCGCGTCCATTGACACACATTTCTCCCGATGCTGACTATCCGGAAGCGCTAACACCCAATCATTTTTTGCTCGGCGATTCATCTGGACACTCGTTTCCTAGCGAAGCCCTAACCGATGCGGCGTTGGTTGGTAGGAGCGGTTGGCAAAAGGCACTGTGACTTGCGGACTATTTTTGGCGGCGCTGGGTCCGTGAACACTTGCCCACCTTAGCTCCGCGGCGCGTTCCAGGTACAAACGGTGCAGTCAGGGTTGACCCTGTGCTCATTGGAGACGGAGACTTACCAAGGGGCACCTGGCCAAGTGGCGTGATGGCGGCTCTGTACCTGGGTCGTGACGGCGTAGTGCGGGTGGTCGATGTTCGCACCGCAGGGGGCACGCTCAAGCGACCATTAAAAAATATTGTTCCCCTGTAAAAAGGGGAGGATGTTCACGACATAATGTGAACTTTTTTGATATAAGTATTTATCTTTGGTTTGGATTTTATTTTTATTGTCTATTTTTGATACTTTGCTGTTTTTTTGCACCTTTTGGCTGTCATTATAATTTTCTAGCACATTTACATAAGTTTCGTTTCATTACGCGAAGAATTTTAGTTCTTGCTTCGTTACTACATACTTTGTCTAATTACATGAACCATTTAGAGATTCCATCTCACTAGTCTCTCCAGTGTTTCTCAAACTTAAGCGCCTGTCCCACCGTCAACGATAAACGACAAGCGGATTGGCAAGCAACGAGCGTATAGTTCGACTTTTATAAGTCATTACTCTCGCCCAGTCAATTGTTGGAATGCAAAAGATGGAAACGCCAATTTTTAAGGGAGTCTCCTATCTGCCAAGAAAACATATCGCGGAGTGAGTGAGAGAGACAAACGAGATCGGCGAGGTATACGCGGTGTAAACAGCCAGCATCATCATCTGCCTAGTCTTTCTCTAACTATGTTGGGATCAGCATTCAGTCTAATCGGATGGAACTAAGTACCAGTAATTTACACAGCTCTTACTGTCTATTTGATAGTAAGAGCTGTGTAAATTACTGGTACTTAGTACTGGTACGTAGACTATCGGGTTGACGGTTGATTATTTGTCGACTTTACCTGTATCGACTGTCAAAGATACTAATTGACAGCTGATACCAACGACGTAACGTATTTTCCGAGGAACGGCAGAAATTCAGTATGTAACCCATCCACGAACACAACATATTTACACATTAATGGTGGCTGTTTACACCTAGAGAAACTGCGTTTGCCCAGACAGGCGTAATTCCTCCATGTCTATCATGTGCCTCGGTTACAATGTGTTCCACTTTTCTTGACCAAGAGTATTATCGATCTCTTGTCGCTGCTAGTGAAACATGTACCTTACCATGTTTGATGTTTGCTAGTAATTTTATGCATTAAGCAACCAACTAGTGACGCACACCAGCTGGAGAGCTAGGTCGCGATGTTGTATTGTTGGCCGTTTAGTGATGCAATATAATGTTAGTTTGAAATTGCTTGCGAGATGCCGAGTTCAGACATCTTGATAATATTACTTGGAGCAAGTTCGTTAGCTTATTGTAGTAAATGAGATTTACTTATTATTACATTCCAAACAACGTTATTTCAAATCTTAAGGGGCTTGCAATCCTGCTGGGGTTGCGGGTTGTTCGAAAGAGATACCGTTGCCACGGAACATAAAGGAACATGGGTGGGTTTTAGTCAGTTCAGGGCTGACACTCCCACCGCTCCACCTAGAACGGGGGAAGTTATTTGATGATTTCGCATCCGCAAAAAAGGGGCTGGCAATCGAAGTAAAGTTTTTTGTCAGTACAAGTCTGAAACTCACTTTCGCTTTGTCCAAAGCGGGAAAAGTCATTTGATGATTTCTAATCAGAAAAAAAATACGAATAAATAAGCTTACCTGTACCTAACTCTTTTTCGCTACATGGGACGGTCTATGTCTTTAACAGTGTTGTATTAGGGATTGAACTACAGCTTCCGTGGTTTGTTTACTCTGTGGCGCCTGTTTAAACCCAGTTTCTGCACGCTCGATCGAGCCATCCCGATTGATTGAATGTAATAACAAGCTTTCAGCAATCAGTTTTGAATGGTGTAAAAATGTTTTGTCCATCCAATTTCACCAGTTTAAAAAAAAAAAACAATTCGCGATGTAGAAATAGAACCATTTAAAAATAAAAACTTAAATAGTCGTAATTAAGATTAAAATTCGCACCATAAAATCAAAATCAAAATCAAAATATTTTTATTTCACATAGGCCTACATGGGCACTTATAAAACGTCGAGAAAAGATGCACGGTTCGGGTTGGTCGTTTTCTATGGAGAAGAACCGGCAAGAAACTCCATAGTTACTCTTTTAAAATCATTTGGTTTTACAATGTTGTTGCTACAGCGTTAGCACTTAAGTATGAGAGGACAGCGTAGGCCCGACAATAAGTCATTGCTTACTTTACAAAAAGTAAAATAAAATAATACGTTAACATCAGTTAACAAGCGTCCAAGAATCTACAGGGCCAACCATGTCCACTCATTCACAACGAATTGGTAGAAAAGAATCTATACAAAAGTAAGAGAAAAAAAAAATATGGAAAAACAAAATAATAACTAAGAGACGAGTCGCACAGATGTTGCTATCAGTACTGTAACTATTCAGAACAAGGGTGATATAAATATGTGATTTGACAACTATTGCAAAAAAAAATGATTAAAGAGATCACAAAAAAACAAGATTGAGAAAAGTTAGAGACATCCACAAATTTGTGCTGATTATAGCTACCAGGGAAGCCGCATGCGCAGAAGGAACTATAGCCAAACTTCTTTATCTTCAACGTAGTCCTTGATTTTGTAATATGCGTTTTTAATAAGGACACGTTTTATGTTGTTTTTAAACTTTCCATCTGTCAGTTCTATAACCAATTTCGGCAACTTGTTATAAAAGCGTATACTGTTTATTAGAAATGACTTGCTGGTTTTTGTTAATCTAAATTTAGGAATTACAATTTCGTGTTTACTGCGTGTATTAATATTGTGGTAGTCGCTCCTAATTTTGAAAAGCTCACGATTTTTACGGACATACAATATGCATTCTAAGATATAAAGTGAAGGCAAAGTCAGTATATCGATCTCTTTAAACTTTTGTCTGAGGGACTCGCGAGGACCCATTTTATAGATCGCACGGACTGCCCTCTTTTGTAATATAAAAACTAAATCGACGTCTGCTGCTGATCCCCACAGGAGAACGCCATAGGACATAATACTGTGAAAGTAAGCATAGTATACTAACCTAGCTGTGTCTACATCAGTTAACTGCCTTACTTTCCTTACTGCATATGCAGCTGAGCTGAGCTTACCCGAAAGAGTTCTTATGTGCGCGCCCCATTGCAGTTTAGAATCAATAGTCATCCCCAAGAATACAGTTTCCGCTAAAACATCAAGATTTTTGCCGTCAAGATTTAAATTTAGATCACGTTGTGGTACATTTGGTAAGGCAAACTTTAGACATTTGGTTTTGTTCGCATTCAGTAAGAGATTGTTAGCTGCGAACCATTTCGATAAAACGGTTAGACTTTTATTAACATGAACAACTTCCGGATTTTTTCTATTTATCTTAAAAATTAGCGAAGTGTCGTCATCAAATAAAATTATATCCGATAATTTGGCCATCATATAAGGAAGATCATTTATATAAACAAGAAATAGGAAGGGACCGAGAATAGAACCTTGGGGCACGCCCATCTTGACTAGAGACCCAGAGGACGTCGCCCCATTAACATTTACTTTTTGCTGCCTGTTTGATAAATATGATAAAACAAGATCAGCAGCTCGTCCACGAATTCCGTAGTGGTGTAATTTACAGAGCAGTGTGTTGTGGTCGACGCAGTCGAACGCTTTTGAGAGATCACAGAAAATGCCAATGGCGTCCTGGGACTGCTCCCAGGATTCCAAAATGTGACTGATGAGTTTTACTCTCGCGTCCGTTGTCGACCTGCACTTCGTGAAGCCAAACTGTTGACTATGCAGAATCCCGTTTAAGTTGAAGTGAGGCAGCATCTGGTCCAGCATGATTTTTTCATAAATTTTACTTAATGCTGGAAGCACAGATATAGGTCTATAGTTAGAGGGATCACTCTTGCAACCCGGTTTTAAAATTGGTACAACTTTACTATATTTCATTAAATCAGGAAACTTGCCGCTATCCAAACACTGATTGAATATGCCTGTTAGGACAGGAGCAATTGAGTCAATAATATTAGCAAGAACCTTGACGGATATCCCCCATAAGTCTTCAGTATTTTTTATGTTTAGACTTTTGAATGCATTTTCAATTGTAGCAATACATATCGGTTTAAAATTAAAGTTAGGTATATCCTTAGTAAAGTTTTCCTTAAGAAGAGTTTCGGCTAGTTTAGAGGAAGAGGGGAGCGATTTTGTAACCTCTAACGGAATGTTAGTAAAGAAATTTTCTAGTGTCTCAGCGACTTCTAGCTTATCAGAAATAGTTTTATTATCTATTTTCAAGGACCATTCATTCTGATCTCGTTGTGTCTTTCCAGTTTCTCTGTTTATAATCTGCCAAACAGTTTTTATTTTATTATAAGAAACACTAATTTTATTACTTATTACTTGAGACTTTGCTTGAGCGCAGACTCTTTTGAATATTTTTGAATAGTTCCTAACATAAGAGTGAAAAGATTGGTCCGAAGTCAAAGATTTTTCGTGATAAAAAATTATATTATTTTACTTAAATTATATAAAATATCTCTGCTTTTTCTTATTCCTGCGGTGGCCCATTCACTAAATTTAGACTTAGATTTTACTTTAACATTTTTTAGAGGACATGCTTTATTGAATTCTTGGCAAACTGTAGAAAATAATGTGCCATAGTTTATATTGGGGTCTTCTGAATCAAAGCTAGCATTAGAAATATTGCTAAGAACATTATTATTAAAAGAATCTAATTTATTTTTATTAAGACGTCTTAATTGAATTGTTTTAACTAAGTCTAACTTTTTGTCTAAATCAAAAGATACAAGTTGACCCATGTGATCTGACCTAACACCACTAATCAAGAACGAATCTTTTACCTTACAATTGGTGTATATATTATCTATGCAAGAAGCGCTAGTAGCTGTCATTCTAGTCGCTTCATTAAATAAATATTTTAAATTGAAGGATCTAAACAATGAGATTAGCTTACACTTTACTGGTGAATTAACTAACAGATCAATATTTAAGTCACCACAAACAAAAACTATTTTATTTTCTCTAAAAAGCTTACTTAAAATTTCTTCCATAGTGATTAAAAACAATGACAGGTTTGATGCAGGTGGTCTATAGACACATAAGAAAGTATGACCATCAACCTCCGCACATGCTACCTCACATAAGCGATCAACAGAGTGAGCGGTGATATCCTTCCTCTCCTTATAACTGAGACAGCTATTACAAAGTATCAGGGTACCGCCACCCACTGTGGATCTGTTGTACGCACTGGCAACTGAAAAATTATTAACATTAAATAACATCCTATCGGGTTTTAACCAAGTTTCACAAAAACATAAAATATCCATGTGGTATTTATCTACTAACATTTCCACGTCTAAAATTTTGCCGGAGAAGCGATTTATATTCTGGTGATAAAGTAAAATACTATTGTTAGGCTTCTCTTTTGTCGGCTCTAATAGTTTAAAGAATCTACAACAGTATCATTTGAAAAACTAGATAATACTGTCTGATCACTAAACCTAGTCTCAGTTAAACCATCAATAACAGCGTGTATATTATAAGCTATATATTATAAGCATAGTATAAGGTCATAGATGTCAAATTGAATATGTCTATGGTATTTCACACAAATTCTTATCGAGCATCCATTTTTAATACTAATTGAGATATTAGCATATCGTCTATATACATTTGAAGAAAAATGTAAGCCACTGTGACTGTCAGAATCAGACCGATACTTTTCAAATAAAAAAATAATCAAAATCTTTTATTAACTTGGTTAAAAAAGAGTTCAGATTCAACTCAACCAAGGCACAGCGTGCGCACCAATACCTAGCGAGAGATCAGTATCACAACATACACATTTGCATTTGTTTTTCGTTACTGCGAGTACAAGCGTGCACTCGCTGTACGTGAGGCGTGTCTATGTGTGCGTCCTTTTTCACACATCATACGTAGTTAAACTTCTGTCCCTCATAGCTGTTTTTTGCGTGTGGGAAATCATCAAATAACTTCCCCCGATCCATGCAAAGCGGTAAAATAAACTTGTACTAAATAAAACCCGCCCATGTTCTTTCTTTTGCCTTTATGTATATATGTCCTGGGGCCGCAGTATCTCTTTCGACCAACCCAAAATCCCGGCAGGCCCCCTTGCTTTGCTTTTTGCCTTGTGAAACACTAATAAGACGGATGGACGGTGGGCTCACTCGCCGCAGATCCTCATCTGCGGTGGAAAGGAGCCGTCTTGCGGTGCCCGACGCCCGGAGCGTTTCCCGCGGCGGCTGGGTTGGTTTGAAGTTCTCTCACCCAAAACCCACCTAGAATGAATGTTTCGTAGGAGGAAGTGACCGCTTCGTGACGCTATGACTTATTAACAGTTTGCTACTAGCCATATGGAGTCAATGCAAATGCAATTCACACCTAACAGTTAAATCCTTGTGCGTCAGAAGTCAGAATATAAGTAGCTTGTAATGTGCTAGACTTTGCTTAGACATGTTTTTATGGACACTTGTGATTAGTTTTTATTTATGTTGATGGCCCGATAAAGTTGGTTTTCACGTCATATTTGAGTAGTTAAGACTAGTTTTTTTTAGCTTGTTTTTTGTAGCCGACTTAAAAAAATGGAGGAGCTTTTAATTTTTCGGAATCCTTTTTTAATTAATGTTCGTTCACTGATTACTAAAACGCCTGGACCAATTTTGCAAAATTCTTTTTTTTTTTATTTACCCTATCATTTCACATATTTTCCAGGTAGTCCATATCAATTTTTATTATATTTCTTTGGAAGTATATGAGTTATGAAAACAAAAAATCGGTTTGCCATTAAGGTGTGAAGACGTAACAAACAAACTCACTTTAGCTTTTATAATATCAGTAAGAATGTTCAACACAGTGTTAATTGTTTTGAATAAATCATAATCAAATATATTTTTATTTCACATAGGCCTATTTGGACACTTATAAAAAGTCGAGAAAAGGTGCGTGGTTCGGGTTGGTCGTTACCTATGGAAAAGAAACTCCCTGGTTACTCTTTTAAAATCATTTGGTTTTACAATGTTGTTTACAGCGTCAGTACTTAAGTGCGAGATTTCTCCAGTTACCTTATTGCCATTCACTAGACACCGTGACTGGTTCTTAATAATAACCGATACAGAATTAAATTATATAATATTATTATATTTATGTATATTATTTAAGTTATTTTAAGCTTTTCAATGTTCTTCTATGCACATTATGTACCTATCCTATTATGCAAATATTTTAATCATTAAGTAAGGTTTGCTGTAAGAAAACCCAATTCTGGGTTAAGCTCGCCGTTGTACATAAGCTGTATATTGTAATTTGTGTGTTTATTATTGTTTTGTGTGCAATAAAGAATAAGAATAAATTTCATGGAATCCACATACAATTATCGTAATTGCATTATGTAAACCTCATAAAGCCTGGGAGCTCTACTGAATCCTCTCTCTAACTGGAATTATTAACAATAGTCTGAGTTCCTAGTAGTTATTACTTAGACTGGAGTAATGTTGCTGTGGTTTGTGGTCGCTTGTATAGCTAGCCTACACAGAATATTCCCTTACAACAGGTTTCTGACCGACTTGACTATCTGTAGATACCTGCACTTTGTAAACGTAGTCCATTCACACACTTAGGCCCTCAAAAGCTTGCATCAATACCTCTACAGGTTTCGGTTAGACAGCTGGATTAGCGGTACTCCTGCACACGGCTTTTATTTGTTACGTTCTTCTCATTGGAACCTTAAACGCTGGTAGATGGACCATATTCCCAATACCGATGGGATAATATTCAAGACTCGAGTATTACTTGAAATCGGTATAAACAAATTTTTCATGATGGCTGTTAGCGGATGTTATCATCAGGTCACGTAAAATACTATAAAATGTACCTTTTGGCATACAGTTAGTCCGTCTTACAGAAGTACTTGCAACTTACCTACATAATAAAAATACAACTTATTATTGTGTATTCCGATACTTTTTATTGCACAGGGCTATTTTGGACATAGTCGTTTACGTAATTAGTACTGTGCAGGATCAGGGATGTCTCTTGGTGAAAATGATGCAATTTGTGGTACAATATGCGTTTTTGATGCCTTTCAAAATTGGTACATTACAATGCGGTGTCCGATGATGAATGAAAAAAAATACATTGATCTGTGAGCAATAATATCGCGCGCGCCTCATTCGTTCGTTCCGTTCGATTGCGTTCACGATGGTCGTCGCAGTTTGCTCGTAGATGGCGTGGACAAGTACTTTCAATTAATCAATTGCTTTAAATCTACATAGTTTAATGACACAGACTTCAGTGTAGCTCTTTAGATCCAACACATTCACATTCGTATTATCCAATTTATAGATTAAATTCCCAATTCATTGCTTTTATAATTTCGATAAGGCAATATTCATTGTTAATAATTGCCATTGTAAAACCACTTCCACGTATAGCAGGTTTGCTGAAAGAGATTTTTTTAAGGGAGTTTTTGTGCTCATCCGACTTTTCCGTTTTATATGTTGTTCATGTACATAACTAAATGTAAGACGACAATGTATTATTCTATTCTATTATTACTGTGTGTTGTACGTTTTTCCTATAGACGTATACACAACTCTATGCTTCTCCAGTGTTATTTACTCTATGATTTCTTCATAGGAACGTGAATAGGTACCTTGATTTTTCATTCAAAATCAATCAATCATAACAAAAATATTTTTATTTCACATCAGCCAGCATGAGCAATTGAAAAACGTGGAGAATAGGTGCCCGGTTTGGGCTGGTCGTTTCGTATGTTGTTTCTAAGTATGAGAGGATGGCGTAGGCCCGAAGCCCGAACATACAACCGACCCGAAAAGATTTTAACAACTTTTTGTATTCCATGTGATAATTATCATAGATAATAGGTGGTCATAGTTATTCTAAATTACCTCGAAAGACAACGTGATTGCAGATAGAGAATCTAGATGTTCAGATTTTGAAATTTAATAGGGTTTATGTAACAAAATTGTGTTATCGGCAGCAATCACTGCGATCAATTATTGCATAATTATCTGATAATGGTCCGATAATTATCGGGATAATTTTGAAGCCATCATGTATGAACGTAATTATCATTTTCGATTAATAACGCGGGTGAAAATACCAGCAAGATCTCAGAATTAAAACGAAGTACAGATTCATCAATGACTTACTATTTATTTAACACAGATTTATAACACCTTCACAGACATATCCAATACGATGCTATAAGTCACCAAATAAAATCCTTACTTCCTTACTAATATTATAAAAGCGAAAGTGGGTTTGTTTGTTTGTTTGTTACTTCTTCACGCTTTAATGGCTAAACCGATTTCGATGAATTTTAGTACAGAGATAGTTGGGAACTAGGAGACGGACATAGGCTAATATTTTTTGAAAAAACTGGGATGTGAGGGAGAAAGAGGGAAGAAAAGGAAAAATTTAGCGTTGCTATTACAAATCAATAAGGCGCAAGGGGAACTGTGTTACCCCGAATTTAACGCGACCGAAGCCGCGGGCAAAAGCTTGTCAAAAATAAATTATTACCTATCTTAATTAAACATGGAAAAGCATGTATGATCTTAATTATACCTAAAAAGTCATAATTATTAAGGGAGGCACCCCTCTCAATTACGATTAAATTTAAATATAATTATTAATTGAATTATAGCTCCATATAGTTCACATAACCAAGTGTTTGAGGTTAGATAGGCAGTCGCTCCATGAGAAGAGGCAGACAGATAGTGAAATCAATGTGCGACAGACATATCTTACTAATCCGATGATAAAACTCAAAACTCATTTTTTTAACTATGCCCCACTCTATATAGTTCACCTGTATCGCGGGTACGTGTACAAACATTTTAACTCACATACTCAAATATCCAGACCCAGAACAACTACCTGTCGGTCACACAAGTATTTGTTTCGTGCAGTTAAATTCAAATTAAATTACTCGTAATTTTTTTTAAAGATAGACAATGATATCTTTACATCATTTAAATAAAAAACAAGCCTTAAAAATTGGTACAACTAGTTGTCCAAATTGCACCTACTAATAATATTTTTCCTTGTGGTCAATTTTAATCTGGGGTTTCCCGAGATAGCTATTGCATTTTAATTACTTACTATGTTTCTTTAGTCGATTTCTGTTGCTCGAACAACAGATTGGTTACAGAATACAAATAAAAACGGCAAAACAGAAAGTAAAAATACATTACTCAGTTTTCATATAGAACAAGGCGTCTGCAACTCTGCAAGCTTCGAAGGAACCAAGTTTCTAACATCAAGTTTTACTTCTTATAGAGGCGAGTTGCCTCAATATCTACGTATTTCTACTTGCATTTTGCTATCTAAGTTGCGCTTGATATTGAATAAGATATTTACAATAAACAGGTTAAGATAAGCCAAAGGAATATTCTCTGAACACAGACAGGTCAGTTTAAGATGCAGAAGAATTCCGTTTTTTTACAAAACACGTTTCCCCATACTAGAATATTCTCCTGTATCGTGGGTGCGTATTCAAATATTTTGTATATTTGAAATCACATACACAAACACCCAGACCCGGAACAACTATCTGAAATCATATTAATAAATATTTTATCGTGCAGGGATCGAACCCGCAGCAGTCAAATGTTTAGCCATTGCGCCAACCGTGTCGTTTTAATAAAAGTTTACATTAAGAGCTGGTTGTTACAAAACAACGGAGATGGGAAGAGAATTACCCAGACCCTCTTCCCATCTCCGTTGTTTTGATCTCTTTATACGCAAATGCCAAATGTGTTTTAGTATGATTAAGAATCATATAATTTCAAAAGAGCAAATCAATAGGGCCCAAATCTAGACTTTAAGAGTTGCTACTAAGAAATTCCTAATGAAAAAATCCAATAAAATTTTCTTATTAAACCCATGCAGGATCATCATCTGCCTAGCCTTTTCTCAACTATGTTGGGGTCGGTTTCCAGTCTAACCGGGTGCAGCTGAAAGTGTATTTTACATGGAGCGAATGCCTATCTGACCTCCACAACCCAGTTAATACTGGGTAATACGATACCTCTAGGTAAGACTGGTTGTTTTGGAACACTGACTACCTATAATGGCTGTCAAAGATCTACAAATGACAGCCGGGACCAACGGCTTAGCGTGCTTTCTAAGGCACGGAGGAAACTCCGTATGTAACGGGTAGTCAGCCATCCACAGGCCAATCTAGGCAAGCGCGGTTTAACCTAAAGATCGACCCGAGCGGCTGCTATTATTTAGCCACGAGCTCCTCCACCACAAACCCATGCAGGATGATCATCATTTAATATCACTAGGCCCAAATCGGTTGGGCTTGTGAACACTAAACCCACAAGGTAGAATTCATAACTCAGAACTTTCTAGTGGAAAAACCCACTAACAATTTGCTCAATATTAAAGGTTATTATGACATTTAGTTTATGTCGGCATTTCGATATTATCCTGCACATTTAAGTAGAATTCTATATAGCCAATTCCATTTACATCATATCACATTGACGTTTTCGATATAAGCTTCCGTCTTAAAATTTTCCGTAAGGGAACTAGCATAAACATTTTTAAAGTCAAGTTATTTAAAGAGCCAGTACTTGTGTTATTTACTTTTATTTCTGCCAATCACTTGTTTTCTGACGTCGTGTTTTCAGTGTTAAATAAGGAATTAGGTTTAATTTAAATACGTTTTGTGACAGTGCTTCACACGTCTATTCGCATTGCTTAAAGAATGTTCATAGTTGTTTTTTCATTTAAGATTGGAACGCACTTTCGTTGGCTTAGATTAAAGTGTCATGGAGATTCGGCTATAATGAGTATGTTGGTCTTAATAGATACATGCTGAACTAGACTAAGTTATTTTAACACATCTGATTTCCTCGAAGAATTAGGCAGAGGTATTATAATTATACATAAATATTTCACGGGTTTTGTTAAAACCCTATGTAATAAAGAGCAGACTTCCTGGCATCAATCAAGCATAAATATTGTTTAATTAAAAACAAAGCAAATTGTTACCAGTAGCGTACCAGTTGTGGTTACCAACTTTAACAATTTGAAGCGTGTATAACGCGCGCGATTTTACGCGCGTCTTTTGTTTAACCCTAGATAGATAACCTACGTCGAATCGACGTAATCGATTTTGAAAAATCGATATAACTCCTTTGTTTTTCAAATCACTAAACTACCCGTTCCCGCCAACTCAGTCGGCCATCGGAGCTTGCAGGACACACCCATATCGCTCCGGTAAGTGCAATACTTTCGTCAATATTTACCTACCGTACGTCGATCTGACGTATGGTTATCTTTAGTGTCAGTTTTTAGACTTTTGGAAATATGTGTTATTTCCTTTTTTTGAGAATAAATGTGCATGTTTTTTATTAGTTTTTTTACTTGTTATAGGCTAAGATAAAATTAACATAATGACGTCACAAAAACGTGCAGACGATGCAGAAATTAGTCGGTTGTTGCATGAAACGAGTGATGAAGAGATTCAGGGGTCAGACAGTGAAACTGAAGACAATTTATTAGAAGATGTGGTACAGAGTGATGCCGAAGACTATGAGGTGAGTGATCCACTAGTGGTCCATCCATTTGATACTGAAGATGTGTCTGAAAATTACCCTGAAACTCCTGAAAGTGCTTCACCAAGTATGCCTAGTTGTATTGTCATGCCACAACGTCAAATTCTTAGCAAAACAAACAGGTGGCCCATGGCTATGTTTTATGGGATCTTGAATATAGCATTCATAAACGCATATATTATTTACTGTGATAATGTCCTATCCAAGAAAGAAAAGCCACTGGGACGTAGAGATTTAATGAAGAAACTCAGCAATAGCTTGATGACCCCATGGATGGAGACAAGGCAGCAAATGCTTACTTTGCCGACGAATATAAAAGAAAAAAATAGTAATATATTGCCAAAAAGACAAGCTGAACCTCCCACACAACGTGAAGGTGTACCTGAGCCAAAGAAAAGAAAATATTGTGCCTTTTGTCCATCAAAAATTAGAAGGATGACAAAGACAATGTGCGACAGCTGCAAAAATCTCATTTGTGGAGAGCACAAGTCCAGCGCCTGTCCTAAGTGCCTTTGAGGCCAAAATGAATAAAAATTGTTATTTACTTAGTTTTTTTATATTATAGAAATTAAAAAAAGTTGATTTTGAAAAGTTTACATTGAGAATTATAAGACTGACGGAAAGTTTCCTAAATGTTTAAGTTTTTTAAAGTAAGAAATACCTTGTTTTGTTCTTTATTTTTTTTTCTAATAAAAATATGAATAAACTCTAATGTTTTTCAATAAACCACAATAAAACTACATACATTAAGATATAATATTACATTCATGAACCTTATTACACACATAATACAAAATATGCTCACTCAAACATCCGCACGTCGAATCGACGTATGGTTATCTTTAGTGTACAGTGAAATATGGTTATCTATCTAGGGTTAAAGCACAATATGAGGTATATGTGTAGGCGCGTAAGCCGATACGAGAAAAATATACTTTTTATACCTACAGACAATGATCCTAATTTATTTTTTTCACGATTTTGTCGCCAGCTATTTTATAATCTTTATCAGTAATTCATTGCCTTATTTTATATGAAAAGAAGTTGCAATATCATACTCATTTCAGGCTAAAATGCATGAACATAAAACCTTTTATTTATGGAAGCCTAGCGTTTTGACCGACCTTTTTATGCCTTTTGGGCGCATTTTCTACTCAATTAATTTTGGCGTGGGGGATAATTCATCATAAACCTTTACCTGTTTTACACAAAAGAATTTTTAATGAAAGGTGAATTACTTATTTAGGTTGATTTGGTTTCTTTTTTGGTTTTTGCTTAGATTTTTCTAGAAGATTTTTGAAAATAACTTTTGAAACGAAATAATAAGTTATATATTTGTCATAATTAATGTCAGGTTCAAAACACTAAATAGTTTTAAAATTGCGAAAGTAGGTAATTATGTATGCTTGTACTGAAAAATCTCTATACAATCATAATCATCGCTTCATAAAGCGATGCAGTTCACTGTTGGCACAACAAATTCCGAAGGTATTACTAGTAAACAAAGAGAAACAATAGCTCTTCACAAACAATATCCAACAAACTGCCTTCCTGTCTGTCCAACTCAAACTGCACTTGATATGCCTGGCGGAAATTACTGACAAAATCGTTCAACTAAAACAATTACTGACATGACGAAGAACATTCCACATTCCTTGTTGGTCCTCAAGTCCCATCGTACTTTTACAACACTACTAGCCGTCAATATGTTAGCTTGCAGAACATAACAAAATTGAGCTAAAAATAACCCAGTAAATACGGTCTCTTTTTTATTAGCAAATCGTAAGTGTTTTGACATGTCGCCTCATTGTCTGTTGGTTTACAACCTTAACTCCAAAGACTTTATTACTCCTCCACATCAGGAATTCAACACCACAAATAATTTCACTAGGGTTATGTCCCCGAGGCTGCCTGTTTTCACGGATAGTAAGCTATACCTTGACCCATGCTTAGCGCTCATATTCGTTGTAACTAAGCAAGCATTTAAATGAATGCCTAACTATTATTCAGTCGAGCAGTGAAAATCCATCAGAGTACTTTTAATTAGCATTCATGTAGGTATTATTTTTATTGGCAGTGAAAACGGGTATAACCTAGATTGCTTTTTTTTTTGAAGTTACCTCACACTACAAATTGTTCCCCTTATCCAGTTGTTGTATCAACAAAACAACTACCTGTACCTACGTCATACAAAAAATTGTTCCGTGCGGGGATGGAACCCGCGATACGCAGCGCGGCAGTCGATCGTTCAGCCACTGCCTCAACAGCGCCGTTTAGAAATGCGTTGACACCATTAACCAATAATTTAAAAACACATTTTTTCTGAAAGAACACCTTATTTTAGACCTGAGAATTCCATTAATTTAAAAAAACTTTAAAATTCGATTTTTAGTTGCTTTTACATCAATAAATAGTTGCATCATTGACTTGACAACTTAGTGACGTCATCGTTTGCGAGTCTCATACAAAATCTATGGGGAAGCGCGTTTTGACAGCTCTTATAAAGTATATCAATTGATTGGTGGTGTCAACTACCCTAATGTTCTTGCATTCAATAGGTTAATGTAACATTTATTAGAATAAAAAAATCGGAGCCGAAAGTTACTAATTAAAACAAAATTAAGATGACACAGATACACATCACAAACTTATAATACCCCTCTTTTTTCAAATGTAGCAATCTATTATTATTATCTTGCAGTAATAAACAAACATAATTATGTATATTCGTTAACTAACACGTGATTTGGCTTAGACACGTGTTCGTTTCCAACTTGCCTTTGTAGTTCGACATTTGTGCGTCAGGGTCAGAAATACCGTTAAGCCTAAAATAGTTATATTCATAAACTAGCTATGTCCAGCGGTTTCACCCGCTATTCAGCTCCTAAGTAGTCTAGCGTTATGTTATACAGCCTTTGGCTGAGCCCCACGTAGACCGGGATAAAAGTATGTAAGTTCTATACAGATTTTGTATATGGTCATGCAAAACCTAGTAGTCCTTACTAATCCTTACTCTTACTAATATTATACAAGCCAAAGTGAGTTTGTTTATTTTGCTAAATCGATTTTGATGAATTTGGTATAGAGATAGTTGAGACCCTGGAGACAGACATAGGCTAATTTATTTTTAAAGTGGAAAATGAAGGAGAAAGGGTAAAGAAAAGGGAAAACTTAGCTTTGCTTTACAAGCAACAAGGTGCAAGGGCAAAAACTACAGGTACCGTGTTACCCCGAATTTAACGCGAACAAAAGCTAGTTTTAACATAAAAATCAATCCGGAATCGCATTTTCACCCCTTTAGAGATAGAAAAACCCCGTTTTAGTGAGCACTTACAGAATGATACCCTATGCAAAATTTGAGATTCCTAACATTTATAGTTTCTGAGATTTCGTGATAAAGAAGTCAGTGATTTTCTCTTTTATTTATATCATAATGCGTAAATAGATCTTGACCTCTTAGACATGTCCTTGACTTTGAATTAAGTTGTTCCATACAGACATAACGCTATTTATATACTTAAAATATATTATAGTATTATGCCGTGGTAGGTAAAGATACTAAGAATGAACATAAGCTTCACACCCTTATCAACATTACGGTGGCCTTTATACTTGTAGCAATAAAGTTGTAGTTGCACTAAGAAGTCTAAGTCTAGTTAGAAAATTAAAACGAATTTTATTTTCGTTAATTGTTGTAAGGGTGTAGTCAAACTATAATTATACAGTAAAGGCCTTTTGAGATTCGCTGGCTATTTCAAACCCCTGAAAATAAAAGATTTCATAATAAAAAAAACTTCTAGACACAGTAGACTTTTTACAGTGAAAAATACTGCAAAAACTGTCTGAGTCACCGTTCAACGAATAATCAAATAGCCCTGGAGTCTCAAATAGACACTTAACGGCATTCAGAGCTGTAAATAGACTGTACTCAACATCTTCTAGTAATATGTGTAGGTAGATGAAAGAAGTATCGATTAATTATCTAAGATAATTAACTTCCACCTGAATAGTTTCTTGTATGACGTAACGACACGCTTTGAAGAGCACGAAATATACCTAGTATTAGCTCATCCCTCCTCCTGTCGAGGTTGCGGGTTGTTCGAAAGAGATACCGCGGCCCCGGAACGTTAAGGGCAATAGAAGCCTTCTATATAAACCCACCCATGTACCTTAGTCAGTACAAGTCTGCCACTCCACCCCACTCCGTTGTATGAGATGTTATAACACACTGCTGAGGTAACTAAGTTTTTGGCCTCATACAGGACTAATTTATTTGATGTACTTATGTCCCACTTTCTAATATTTTTTGTTTTTGTTTTATTTGTTACTATTTTCATTAAATTATTTTGTCTTGTGGGAGTCAAATAATAGTTATTTGTTATACAAGAGTGCAAAGTTGCTTTTTAACCGCGTGTTCAATTTTGATGACCGAGCAACCGAAGGTTTCTAAAATTGAATCACGAGCGCAGCGAGTGATTCAAAATTAGAATCCTGAGCGTTAGCGAAGGAATCAAAAGAGCACGAGGTGAAAAATCTTTGCACTCGAGTGCAACACGTAACTTTTCATTCCACCTCAGCGAGGAAATGACTAAATGCAAAAAAAAAACGTTTACAATCACAAGATAGGTACACTTTTATTTCAGTTTATGTATTAATTACTACATTATGACAGGTAAGTATTACAGAATAATCTTTAAATTATAACAAAATAATAGTAAGGTATAATTAAGAAAATTTTAAAGTAACGTTGCTACAGTTATTTAAATTGAGTGTAATATTTTTGTTTGGTACTAGAATCACTTATTTCAGTTTTTTCACTTGTTTTCAAGTTTCTTGTTTTTAATATAAGGTTTAACAATGACGTGAAAAAATGCCGCGTAAAGAACCGCGTACAAAGCAAATTGAAAAAACACCAAGAAGGTTCCGAGTCTGAGTTTTTAACAAATTAAAAAAAAGTTGTATGATATATTCGGCACCATAGAGGTAGCAGTAAATCGGTTTAATGTTTTTTTTAATTCACAAACTTAGTGCAATCGATGTTCTAAATTCAATTTACTTTATCCTCTAGAGAATAAAAACGGCTTTTCCACTCAGATATTGAAGATTAAAAATACTCTTTCCGAGATGGTGGGATGAAAAAACTTTTTCTGTCTTTCTTTCTTGCTGTCGCTTGTTGAAGGTTTCCTCGCATTTGTGGCTAGTCTCCAGTGGAAAAGAGTAAGAGTGTGAATCAGATAATAAAACTTAACTAAAAAAGGCATGGAAATCTTGATCTCTTCAAAGTTCGAATGAATCGGTTTCTGCTAAGCAAGCGTGCCCCAAGGCCGCAATCCAGCAGTCCCGGTTTACCTTATGAATGCAGCCATAGACTAAATATATAAAGTCCAATAAGTTATGCTAAACAAAGAAAAATTAAATATTTATAAGGAACATAAAAAACAGAGATTTTCTTACCTAGTTTGCATTTATTCCAAGGTCACATTATGAGAACACAAAAGGAAAGCGAGAAGCTTTAAAACTATTAGAAATTCCTCGTAGCTCACTGAAAGATTCTTTGTATTTATTTCTGTTTGACCTTTAAGAAGCCTCACTACTTTCGTCAACTATTTACGAAAGTAATAGAAACAAGTTTTTATGATCTTATAAAAAGGTTTAACTGAATTAAATTATTAACAGTTGAACGAGAAAGTCTTTAGCCGAACGTCTTTTAGACCTTCAGTTCTTTATGGATGTCAGTCATGCGGGCTTAAAGCGGTATTTACGTAACAAGCGGCACTTACAGCGTCTCCACAGTTTTTTTGTTCTATGAACTCCCACACATCGGCTTGGCAGTGAGCGTAGCGGTTATTGGATAGATCCAATTTATCCAAGGAGTCAAGGAGACGAATAAAAAAATGTAGCTAGTTCAGCTCGAGTTGGAAGCCCGCTAGCGGGCAAACATAAATAAAAGCTAGCTCAAAAATGCAAGAAAAATCATGTTTGTTTTTTAATACTATAGTTATATCTAATCTAATTTCTGTGCTTGAAAACAATTTTTCTTTCATTGTCTTTTGAGATGAAATAATGATATTATATTCTATTGTATTCTGAACAGCAAAACTATTTAAGTCAAAAGGGCAAAGTATATAATTATATTGAGGACGATACCTAAACCCGATATTTAGATAAATGGTAAGTAAATAAATTAAACTGAAATATCACTGAAGATTAAATAATTTTGTCCCGACTAGATAATTACTCCCTATTCAAACAACACCATGTCGCACCTGAAACCGCACATTCCAGTAGTTTCACTAATATTAAATTAAGAAAGCGATAGTCTGAGACACGACTTGTATTGTTAGGAGGTTGCTTTCTTTGGAGCCCTGATCACCTGTAGCTTGTACCCTGTTTCCGATAACGGTGGGATATTATTATGTTAATGTATTTTCCTGTATTTGAGTTCCTATTAGAATTCCTCCGGAAGATAACTCGGAAGCAATCGTGTGCGGGTAGTATTAATATTTAATGAGTTAATCCATTATTTTGCCACATTCATCAAGAATATTTTCATAGAAAGTGTTTATAATATTCATGTGCAAATGGAACGTGATGTAAAATATTCAGCATCAGCTAGAGTTGAACATTAGTTTAAGTGCTTAATATGTTAAGTGTATGAGTGTTTGTTTGTAAAAGGGTTTGTCCTAACTACACTTGTATAATTTAATATCCAAGAGTTGGCCCAAAAATTATTTTCCGATTAAAATAAAAATTTTAGCCCTTTTTTGTATAATTTTTTGTCTTTCTGAAAGTATTTATAAATATGATCATCATTCTAGTAGGTATAAAACATTAATTTCCTCTATTTAATCTTCTTACACTTTATTTTACATACACACATAGGTAATATCCACTTATTCGGGGTTAAGGGTAGTTAAAAAGAAAAACCGCGGCATACATGTCCCTTCTTTTGCAATTAGAGTGACATTAAAATTGTGACACTCCGTTCCGTTCCGCCCAGAGCAACAGAAGTTAAATTGATGGATTGTCAACCAAAAAAAGGTTACAATATGCCACTGCCACATGCCATTACATTACAAATTAAGTCAAATGCCCTTTGTATATACTATGGAATAACTAGTTTAGGACCATTAAAAGTAAATAATATTTTCACTTTTCCTAATTAAATGTGATATAGATTGGAGAGTTAAACTCTTGACGGATTTACTCAAACTGCCGCTATGATCGATCTTGAAGTTAAGCCACCTGCCAAGGTTGGTTCGTTGATTGGTTGACACCAATATACATATCAAGTTTTTTCGTGCTTCGGAAAACATATAAAGCTGTCAGTCCCGGCTGTCAGTTGTAGAGCTTTTTAGAGGAAATGAAAAAAATATATAAAACACGACTGCGTAAAAAGTGAACCCATTTTTGGAGTGTGAGCCGTTCTAGATTTGAATGGACCCATTTAAATCTAGACCGACTGTCCAAGTTACTATAGACTTATTTTTTTTATTTCATTACCTTGATAGTTATTTTAACAACCTATATGGTTATTAATTTTTCGATTAGAGCTGCGCCTGTGAGTGTGCACCAATACATCCATATGTTATAAGGTATGTGGTTTGATTCACTTTTTTCAAATATGTAATTATTTTATTTTGGTCTTTTTAGTACGGACACCGTCGCGGCAGGCCATATCGGTATGTTCCTGCATTTTAAATCTAAAATATCTTTGGAAATATTCATTTAAATTATATTATGCTGTAAAGGGCCATATTGATCTATGGTAAATGGACATGTATTTAGGGTACTTAAATGGATCAAAAATAATGTAAATGCATATGTACATACGTGATGGCCTAAGTTTTTATTGTTAATTATTTATAAATAAATAGTCACTTGAATCGAAAAATGATGAAAGTAAACTATTAAGGATTTTTAAATACCCACTTATCATTTTGTTGGTTTTCATTTTCACAATATGGCGTCTCTCCCTCTCTTTTTACATTCTTTGATTCCATGTCTTTAGTGACACTCGCAGGACAAAGAGGAATCAGTTGACGTATGAATCATAAAAATTGGCCCAGGCGTTTAGTCTGTATAGTGCTTCAAAGAAACAAACATAGACTGATAAACACATTACCCTCCTTTGTTTTTGGCCCCAATTTTAGGCATAGTATTTCCAAATGTCTCCAGATATAATCCTGTGACATATTAACATGATATTGAATCTATTTTAATGATATTGCATCTGTTTTTATGATAAATCTGTTTCTGAATGATATGGAATCTGTTTTAATGTGTCTGTGTATGTTTAACAATGCTATATTAGTTTTCTATGGGTCTATGCCACCCGAAATAAAGTTTATTCATTCATTAACAAACAAACCGCGGAACTTTAGTTGTTTTCTTCCTCCACCCTTTCGGCACGATAAAACGAGATGGACGACGTGAAAATATGCTTAAACAGCTGTTGTTGTTGATTAGTAGGGGGGCGTCATGATTGACCTAGAGCTACCAATTATGACGCGTTCAATGAAACCGTTCTAAGAATATAGTCTCAATTAATTCTATAATTAAAACAACCGGAATAATTACGGACTTAATATGGAAGGCCACTTGAATGGAAAATGTTTTGCTAGCTATAAATTTATGATTCACTGTATAAAAATCCATTGTCCATAATTATATTTTTGTGTGACATTTATAAGTTCTTTTTTGCGGTTTGGATTTCATCAAATAACAATCAAGTGTCAGACTTGTACTGACTAAAACCCACCCATGTTCCTTCTTTACCATTTATGTACCGGGGCCGTGGTACCTATTTCGAACAACCCGCAACCCCGGCAGGCCCCTCTGCACATTTAATTATTATTTATTTAACACTTCAAGCTCAAAACAAAGAACAGAGGCGGACTTAATGCCATAAGCATTTTCTACCAGTAAACCTTTGGGTGATGTAGAGACAAATATTTTTATATTATGACTTATTTAATTGTGATTGCACCCAATTTGAGTTAGTGCTTATTTTTGTGGTTATTATTTGGCTCAACGTTCCCTGCATGATCATATTATATTAGTGTAGCGCTACTTTTGCCTTTTGTGTTAAGGGCCGCGTTATCTCTTTCGAACAACGCGCAACCCCGGGCAGTGTCCACAGACCCGCACTTTTTCACCCTGTACACATAATCAGTCATACAAATTATGATCCACATTTTGTTTTTCATACGTACTACAGAAATACCTAGATGTGTGAATAGGGGCATAGCGTAATTTGTGTTTGAAAACACAGTAAATTTTTGAATAAAAATTATTCCTATGAACCATGCAGTATTTCTTACTCTTCGTCAAATTTGCTATTTTCGACTTACGTGGTGATAGTGTCAAATTTAATCTTACACAAAACAAAAGTACGGATACCCACTTATCTTTACAATTTCTTCGCAGATAAGCACAGAATATTCTAAAACAAAACACTTGACATCTCCGATATCACCTAGTAGTTACAGCCCACAAAACTCATTTCATATTTTCAAAACTTGCTACAACAACATAAAACAGCCATTTCTTCACACGACAAGAACATTTTTATGGCACCTTCACACGTTTGACAAAATAAGCCTTCTTTAGCGCAGTTGTGTCACGAACATTTCTAGACATAAAAAATAATGCTGAAACGGTTCAAACTCCAATATTAAAACGAGACGAGTGCGGAACGTTGGGGACGTGTGAAGCAGGCTTTACGTGTCAGCTATTTGGAATAGGGTTTAATGAAAATTTTGAGCGGTAATGTGATTGGTTTATTGCTGAAATTTTTGGTTACAGCCTGATTTCATTTCGGCGTAATATTTACTTTTGTTGCAGTGCAATCAAATTGTATTTTGAAATGGCTATATTTTTTTTAAAAGCAATGTAAATTTAATGAATGAAGGAATAAAACTATTTGCGTAATGTTGACCATAATTTTAAATTAAATAAGGCAATTTAAATACAAAACTTATTTATTTATTAAACTGTATTCTTTCCACGATTAATTCTGTAGTTGTAGCTTTAGGACACCAGTTTCTTTTAGCCAATCCAAAGCCCAAGAGGTGGCCGGGCGTTTGAAGGAAAGAACCTCAAACCAACTCAGCCGCCGTGGGAGAAGTTCCGGGCGTCAGGCGTCGCGAGACGACTCCCAGCAACCGTAGATGCGGGTCTAAGGACAGCGAGTAATGGGTAGCGTACCGACGAGACGTACTAGAGACGACAGCATAAGTGTTCCACGCGTGCGTCGATGATAGCATGGGAGCGTGCCAGGGCTGGCGTCTGCCAGGGTTGCGGGTTGTTTGAAAGATATAATACGCGGCCCCGGAACATAAAGTTAAAAGTCACCCATAGTCCTTGGGTAGGTTTTAGTCAGTAAAAGACTGATACTACCCCGCTCCACCGAAATCGTGGGAAGTTATTTGACAATTTCCGATCCTTTAAAAAGGTTTTATAGCAGTAGGAATGGGGCTATTTATAGCAAAATGGGTAGGAATCCAAATTAGGTAGATATTACAAGCGTTCACATATTAAAAATGAAAAAAAAAATACATAGATTGCAAAGTCTTAATGATACCGGATCGCAAAACGGCAACTTGTATATGATCATAACTCTCTCATTTGCTGTGTGAAAATGAACTGAATGTCGTGCACATAACGTTGATAATAATTATCACTTGGACTCTGATTGAAATTCTTTTCAGTCTGCTTGGAATTATAATTGGGTTTCCTTGCCAGTTTCCTTCAAAAGGATTAAAATATGTCCATGTTTCCAATACAAGAACAAAAATCCGGTTTTAGAATGTTTAATTTTGTTTTTATTTTTAGTCAAGTCAATCTAACTATATCTGCCATATGAGAGCCTTTTAGTAAGAGACTGCATTCAACAGTTAGGTGGGTAAAGTATGGCGACTTAACATGCCTTGGTACATAAAAAGCTTTCAACTTTCTGAATATACTAGACGATACTCGCTAGTTTTCTTTAGAGTTATATACCAATCAAAATGGATAAGAACCTTTTGGGATTGTAAACAAAACTTTTGACAAAACACGAATGTCGAACAAAATCGACACAAGTGGCTGTTATTATTAGCTATGAACTCCTTGTAAGATACTCTCAAAAATGAAAGAAAAAAAAACCTAATTCAAATGAAAAAAAAGGTTGTATGACATATTAAATCTTGGTACTAAAAGTTGATACTCTTCCAAGGAGTTTTAAATCTTGTTATCTCTTTGAAATCTTTGAAAGAAATAGTTTGAGTGATTCGATTCGTTATTTTACAAACATATAAAGCTAATATTGGATTCCTTTAAGAATAACTAGCTCCTTTCAAATTCTTTACAACTCTCTTTAACTTTTACTCGTATTATTTTCTTGCCTTATTTTTTATGTATGGGGTTTTTTATTCTCTTTGTCTTAACGTTAACTATTTGGAAGCTTTTTTCAGATCTCTTTTTAGTCTATCCTTATTAGTACATAATTATCATTGCTCTATAGGGAGTAGAAAGTCTTTCATGGGATTTAAAAACTCACGGTTTTTCCAGTATTGTGGGTACGTTTACAATAATTTACTACATAACTAGACTTACTTTGTTTTACTTTATAACACTACAATGCCATTATTTTTCTCGATATCATTGTTTCAGATCTCTGTCACTGGTGAAAGCTTTTTCTTGTCATATGTCCGAAACCTTGAACTTTTAAAAAATATGAAGATAAAAATCAAAAGGGAAAAAAGTCGTAATATAATATCACGCCTATTATTTAAAAAAAGTTAGACTGAGATGTACTCATAATCCTTACTAATAGATGTATAATATAGTTTGTTAGATACACCTTTACGCCTAAATGGCTAAACCGTTTTTGACGATTTTGAGACCTTGGAGACGGACATGGCTTTTTTTTTAAACAAGTGAGATGTGAGGGAGAAAGAGGGAAGAAAAGAGAAAACTTAGCATTGCTATTACAATAAATAAGGCGCAGGGCCAAAAACTACAGGTAGCAGGTTCCTGCAAATCAGGTAAGGGGAACTGTGTTACCCCGAATTTAACGCGAGCAAAGCCGCGGGCAAAGGCTAGTAATTATATATTCTCCAGTGATATTTTAGTTCCTTGTAAAAAAATGAGAGTGTGTCGATTGCCATAATAGTAGGGGAGCCCACGATGCTAAATGGGGATTTACTCGAGCGTCGTAGAGACCTATTGGGATGCAAAGCTTAGATGATAAGAAGAAAAAAATGTTATATGATATATACCGTTACATCGGTGGGGGAAGCGGCTATAGATTTTTAAATATGTAAAAAAAAACTGTTGCATGGACATCCTCGAGCGCGTCAGATATTGATAGCATCAATGCCCTATGTATTTTTAATAATGTACGTATGTTAATCTGATCGTTTGCATGATGGGGGTGGTTGTATTTAAGGGTTGAAAATGAAAAAAAAAAAGAATTTAGTCGAGCGCGTCAGATTTTCTAAGGGAGTGTTAAGTGCATCAAAAAAAAGCTCTCATTCACTAATCTGACGATTTCGATGGGACGCAAACTCGCGGCCATTTTCATAATGTGCAAAAAAAAATCGCCATTTTGAAATACTCAAGCGCGTCAGATTAAGATATATGTGGTTAATATTTATGTCCTAAACGTACTGTCTCATAATCTGACGATTATGTAGAGGGATTCGCCTAATCTGACAAAAAAAAATAGAAAAACGGTTCACCTTAAAGGCCATCCCTGCAACTTCTCGCTAATTCCATTCCTGGGCGCTTAAAATTGTACTTATGACATTTTTGAGCTCAAAATATAGTTTATGTGATATTTTGAGCTCGCTGAGCATTCCTATGCATTTGAGCTCTCCCAGCTCGAAAGTCTGATAGAAGTTTCATAGAACACTATTTTTGGAATTTTCAAACCGCAATAACCAACCGATCAACCGATTTTCACACGGTTGGCGGCATTCGACGCAGTTTTATCATCCTCATAAGTAATTTTGCAATTTTAATTGATTGAACCACAAATTTCGGAGTAATCCCGAAGAAACACTTTTTCGGGTTTCTTTCGTTCACGATATCTCTCGAACGAATCAACCGCTTTTGACCAGCTTGGTGGCCATCGACGTGGTTTTTTAAGCTCAAAGGCGGATTAGTTTTTGGAGTTGATTGATAAAGCCGGTTAAAAGTTATTCCCAAAAAATCACTTTAAAAAAAAAAATATTTTTTTAAATCATTGAACTTAATTAATTGAAAAGCTCAGGAAGTAGCATGAAAATAAATAAGTGTATGCTTTTTCAGTAAAATACATGTATTTATAAAAAAATTATTTAAAAAAAAGCTTAAAACAATTTAAAATAATTTAATAACAGAAACCAGAGTGGGGACGGAGTGAGAGAGTAATAGATAGAGAAAGAGTGAGAGAGGAATAGAAACGCGGAGAAGGAAATGTAGGCATCACGCAGCTGCACGCATTTAACTTTATCGACGAATTTTTGTTATTTCGGCTTGTGGAAATCGTCAGATTATATATTTTCCATTATTCTTGAATTATTTCCTTCAAAATAAAAAAAAATTTAGCTACGCTCGAGAATGTCGAGATGACGTTTTTTTTTACAACTTTGTTGCCCTCCCCTTTTTTTACGTCACTCTCAAATTGTCAGATTAGTGGAATATACACTTTTTAGGGTGTAATTAACTCACCCTACCTTAATCTGACGCGCTCGAGAATTTCTGATGGTCAATTTTTTTTTACTAATCTGATCCTGTATCCTTCACGGGCGGCCTTATATATGGGCCTCATGTTCTGTGGAGGTACTTAACTGGGTACAAGGTATCCCCCTGTATATTAATCTGCCGCGCTTTAGTAAATCCCGAAATCCCCTACTATAAAGCGGTCACTTCACATACTACTATTGAAACATTTTTGATAACCCATCAAAAATCGTCTGCTTAGCCTTTCCCAAAGGTGAGTTCGGCTTTCAGTCTTATCGGATGCAGCTGAATATCATTACTTTACATGGAGCGAATGCTTATCTGACCTAGACAACTCATCTTATAAAACATTCTAAAATAGTCTCTATATCACAAACCAGTTTAGTCAATTTGATGACGACATATATTTACATTTGTTAGTAAGTAAATAAAGTATTTTTTCCATTTTTATTGACAACTATGCGTATTTGATGGACTGTGAACTCTGCATACAAAATAGTCAAACAAATCGAATAAAGTAAACAGTTTTTTTTATTTATTTACCACCATTAGGTTTTACATACGGTTTCAACTAAAAGCACTTCATATTATTTTTGGCAAAGCTATATTAACAGTGAACAAAATAAAATGTATGCATGGTGATTGCAATATTATCCCCAAATGTAATCTGTTAACTTAACTAAGACATGAGATCGCGGCTTCGCCCGCATGAAGTTCGGAAATTACCCGGGATATTAGCCTATATGTTTTTCTAGACCATAAACTATCTTATTGCAATTCTTATCTAGATCCGTTAAGCTATTCTTGGGTGATTGAGTAACAAACATGAATCTATCCAAGCTTTCACATATTTTGCAATAGTAGTGAGTTAAGATTTACCTGGCTTAACCTCTAGAGCCCCAGAGGCACAAAAACTTGCCAGTAAACAAGTATCACCGTTGAGCTCCGCTGGCACAAATTTGTGCCATCAAACCCCGACCGATTTAAAACTGTATTTGTATCTAGTAAAGGTAAGTCTTAAAATCAGATTACGCTTACGATAAAAGCCCGCCCGGCGGTGCTTGACGGATAGTTGACGTAAATAATGGCGGTCCTTGAGAGGTTAAGGTCTTTCCATAAAGGTACTTGTTTATACCGATCTATCTATTGATATATCTTTATGAAAGCATCCTCAAATATGTGACATTTATTTTAAATAAATGAGTTCAAAAAAAAATATACACTGTCCATCATACCAAAAAATCCTTCAAACAATTTAAATTCATTTTTGCAATGGATGTTTTGTAAGCGGCCGATGATGAGACATATCCTATCGTTAAAATATAAATGCTAGTCAAGTAGACAAACAGTCACTCTAAATTATTCTTATTAGTTAATATTCCACCAACGTTCACGGGAATCTAGAATAATATTATTCACAGTTGACAAGGACACCCAGTATCAAGGAAACAAAATTCATTATGACATATTTTTTTCTTAATTTATAAGACTCGTCAAAACATGAACATGAACTCACTAAGTAATTTACATACTTTACACTTATATATATTTTGCAAGTTATCACTGATGTGACGTGCATTCACACTGTGACATATAAAGCTATACATTTCCACACATACATGGCCTTGCTATATATATAGAATTCCCGTACGACGAGAGATCCGTATTAACTGGTTTTGTATAACTTTAGCAATTGCCGTGTCTGCACGTCTGTTGCTATTTGCATCCTATGTTTCTAAAGCTAACCACTGGCTAAGCTAAGCTACACAGTTGTCCGGGGTTGCGGGTTGTTCGAAAGAGATACAACGGCCCAGGAACGTAAAGATCAATAGACGGAACATGGGTGGGTTTTAGTCAGTACAAGTCTGACAGTCCCCCCGCTCCGCCCAGAGCGGGGGAAGTTATTTGGTGGTTTCCAATCCGCAATAAAAAAACTAATCACTGGTAGATGAATTGCTTCACGCCTGGTGCCTAGCGAGTAGCGAAGTGGAAGGAACGTTCTTCTGAAAATTTCTGTCACATTGCTGCACCTACTATATTTTTGTCGCTGTCACCCTAAGATTGACTGGTTGTAAAAGCCTTCGGCATTAATTCCGCCTTTGTACAATGTTTGTTTCCTTAGATGTGATCTAAACAAACTAGCTATCTTTCTGTGAGTACATAGCCTAACCTATTGGCCACGTGTAACACGCCTAAACATCCAAGCAAATTGCGACGGGGATTATGGGAAAACAAATGAAAGCCCTTTTAAAAAAATAGGCTTCATTATTTAATGTAACTTGCAAATACTTTTCTGACACATTTTCAGAAATACACATATGGTAACATTCGTGATTTTTTTCATCAAGAATATCATATTTTGATTTTCACAGAGTGGTTGGATTTATGTTCAAATTTAATAAAATACTCTGTCATCGTGTCTTTTCTTACATTTGTGGATTTGTAAAACCTCGCCGTGAGGTTTGAGTCAAAGATTTTTGTTTGCTAAGTATATAGGTCAAAAGATCTCAATATAATGTTTAGATATATTTTGGACGGGTCAACCCTTTATAGCAGAACTTTTTATGTCATAATTTTATTTTGCATAACAACGGATGGCATAAACTTCACTTCGCAGAAAATAGTTTAGCAGACACTCATTTATCATACATTCTAAACTCATAATTTTGTAAGTTAGAATCATCTCTAGGCATAAACTAAATATCCATAATATTTAAAAAGTAGAAACATCATATCGCAGAAAGTTCACAGTCAGAATCGTCTTTTAGCATAATATATTTTATATCGATGATCATTAAATGTCAGAATTGTCAAATCGTAGAAAGTTTGTAGTTAGGGTCATCTCTGTCATTATAAGTTGTCATTTATTTTGATTAGTTATTTCTTTAAAATAATGAAATTTTTTTAGTTATTGTTTAATTGAATTTGAGATAATGTCATTGAATTCAATAAGTAATTAGGTATCCTAATCTAAATAGTTCAGTTCCGGGTAACCTACTTAAAACAATCTCTTTTTTATATTAACGCAAGTCGTTTCTAGCACTCGCCGGCCGCTGCCGCGGCACCGCTCGCTTCGCTCGCTCGGCTCGTGCGTAGGAGGTCACAGTTTTAACCTAACCTAACCTAGCCATTACTGCCGTCTGCATAGTATGCCAAATGAAATTATACCAAAAAATATATTATGCGAAATTTGAACTCTGCGAATCGTAATTATACTAAATGTAATTCTGCCATCTTAAAAGTATGCCATTGTTAATTCGAAGTTTTAAACATTATGCCAAATGATAATTATACCAAATATTTTTTATGCCTTTAAAATGTTCGTTTAAAGAAAATTATGCTAAGTGTGTTATGCCAAATAAATTTCGGAGCATCAAGATTCTGCCAGATAGAGGGAACCCATTTTGGACATCGACGGCGTACAAATATGTAATGATAGTAAAATGACTTTATATTCTGGTACAACGGTACAAAGTCAAAGCATACTTTTTTAAATTCAAAACATGGTGACATCTATGTGTTCTTTTTCAGTTTAGTCTTACATAAAATTTAATAATTGAGTAACAAACAAACATCTTCACCACAAAACTCGTTTACAATATTAGGTGTAAGTATGACTAGTGACAGACTACTATGAGTACTGACGAAACACCCATTTTAGCCTCCTAATAATTTTCTCTATGAGTGTTGATAGCTTCAAAGCTAAACACAGTATTAATTTAGCTCCTCCAAAGGAGTTAGAGTTGCTATTTGAAATTCAATTCAGCGACTCAAATTGGGTTTCGTGTTAAGACTTGAATGCTGATCGGTTCAATTTTGTTTAATAATTAATTAATATGACACTTTGGAAATGACAAAATATTTTATAGGGGTATATCATAGCATCCTGCACTCAATTGCTTCCGGGCAGACAGCCCGCTTGTGCGTTTGCTGTCGATCGAACTCGATAGCAGTTAACTATTAAGTACTAATTTAGGCTATGAGTTTTATTACTAGAGGTATGATTCCAAACTCGGCAGACAGCGGCAGACAGCTGCCTGCCGCGCTGATTCCGAGCAAGGCGGCAGTGTCACTCTGTTCGTGGTGATGCTTTGTTGTGTATTCGTTACTTTACTTTGAGTTGACAAGATGTCGATTGATGAAATTGAATATTTAATATGTTAAGATATATATATCCGATTCTTTTTTTAAAAAAGCCTATGTCCGTCTCCAGGGTCCCAACTCTTCTCTGTACTAAAATTAATTAAAATCGGTTCAGCCATTTAGGCGTGAAGACGTAACAAACAAAGAAAGTCACTTTCGCTTTTATAATATTATTAGTAAGGATACTATAATGCTACTGTAAAAACTTTTGTATTACCATTGCTATTTGCAAATAATTTATTGACTTCGACTAAAAGATTATCAAATTAGCTAGAATGGAGGATCAAACCTAACAAGACGGACCGGGGATAATACTACCAATTTCTGTATTAAATCCTCAATCGAACCACCTAACTAAAGCCTTTTCAATAAATTCTCATTTTTGTTACAAATCCTAATCGTCTAACCAGGGTCTCCTTAGGAGAAAGATATTTCGACTTATTATTCAAAAAAAGACGGAAAGGTCAAGTGGGTACCGTCCCAATTTCGGATAGCACTCAAGTTGTTTTCCTTTTGTGTGTTGTAGTAAGTATTTGCTGCTAGGGACAGAAACTAACCCTACCCAACATAAGAATTTGTTTGAATTTTCTACAACACACACTACAGCAATAAAGAAAACGTCTTCAAGAAAAAATAAAACTAAAATACAAAAAATAAAAAACCTTTTTTAACTATGCTCCAAAGTTAAAGTAAAAAAAATATTTAAACCAAACAAACAAGAAAATTTATATCGTAAAGCGTGTATTGGTGGCAGTTTGATTGATCGGCGATCATTGATTTTGGCGTGGCCTCAAAATTATTACTTAGTTTCAGTTTGGAGCTTAGTTAGATTAAAAGGTTTTTTTTAAATATAGATAGTTTTCACGTTTTCATAAAAAAGGGCTCTCGAGCACCTTATGTCTTCACCTTCGAGCACTTGATGACACCCATATCTTGGTTTAAAGTACTCTTTATGGTTCACGCAATAAGCCAAAACACAGTAAAGCTTATACTCCAGCTAGGTCTGTAGTTCTCATCAAGGGGTACATGAACACAAAACACCTGCTATAAACAATTGAGAACCTCTTGCAAATACCTTCTGTCACATCTTCAATCCTTCCAAGACAGTCATTCTCCAGCTAGGTCTATAGTACTCTTTAAGATGCAAGCATTGAACTCAAACACAATAAAGCTGCTCTAGCTGCTGTGGTGTTCTTGCAGTTAAATTTCATCTGCATCATCAGACAAAATCGCAAACTTTTCAACTTTAAATGACACCAATTCTGAAATATACTCTTTTCAATAATTAAAAAAAAAATATTCAAATTGGACGTTTCTCCATAAAGTTATGTAGTATAAAGTTATACACAAAGAATTACAAATATAATATATAAAAATACGTCTCGAATTGAGAACCTCCTCTTCTTGTTTTCTTCTATTAAAACAGAGAAAGAAGTTATTTTAGATTAACACAGAACCAAAAATAAAAAATAATATGAATAATGAAACTAAAATTATTTTAAACTTGCTTTTGCGCGCGGCTTCGCTCGCGTTAAATTCGGGGTAACACAGTTTCCCTTGCGCCTTATTGATTTGTAATAGCAACGCTAAGTTTTCCCTTTTCTTCTTTCTCCTCAAATCCCACTTTTTTTTTTAAATAGCCTATTTCCGTGTCCTGGCTCCCAACTATCTCTGTACCTAAATTCATCAAAATCAGTGTAGCCATTAAAGCGTGAAGAGGTAACAAACAAACACACTTTCACTTTTATAATATTAGTAAGGATTAACTGACTTGCAACAATAACACTAAAAAGTGGAAAATAGCTTTACTCCCTGAAGTCGGTGACTTTGTTTGTTTCATTAACTCTAAACACAAATGCAGTATTAATAGTTATAATTTTAATGACTAACCAGTAGGAAGTCTTTTTCTGGATTCAAACAATTGCATGAGAAACAAACTAAATACTATACTACACTAGCTGCGCCCCGCGGTTTCACTCGCGTGGTGCTAGAATGTACATTATACATTCTATATAATCAGTATTATGTAAGCTATATTATTGTCAAGTTTCATCAAAATCCATTCAATAGTTTTTGCGTGAAACAAACAAATAAACATGCTCACAAACTTTAGCTTTTACAATATTAGTAAGATTTCACCAGAACTTGTATGCTTAAGTCACACATAGTACTTAAGTGAGGATCGTATTGACATCAACCGGATCCAAATATAGAGTCACCCATTTCAAAAATATGAAGTGATAGATAAACCCAAATAATAGTTTGCCTTGTGAATCAAACTTAGCAGTAGTGCTTCAGCCCTCTTAACCAAGAAAGCAGATGAGTCAAAATATAATATTGACTGTACTCAGTATAATAATAAAAACCGGCCAAGAGCGTGTCGGACCACGCTCAGTGTAGGGTTCCGTAGTTTCCCGTCCGTCACAATAAGTGTTCCCAGTTATGAGGCCAACCGAACAATTCGGTAATACCCGATCCAATGTAATAAGTACCTACAGCGCCATCTCTCGGGGAATTGGGTTACTAATTAATACAAAGACGTGCAATTTCGGTGGTAATTTTGGATTGCGAGAACAGATTTCAGTAATTCTTTTTTTGTTTGAAAAAAGATACGTTCAGGATAATAAAATATGTAAACCATAATATATGTATAATATATGATATATGTATACTGCTAAGGAGTGGAATTCTCTGCCGGAGTCTGTATTTCCTGACAGCTATAACCTGGGGGACTTCAAGTCAAGAGTGAATAGGTTATTTTTAGGTAAGCGTGCTTCATCGTCGACCACATCATCACTTACCATCAGGTGAGATAGTGGTCAAACGCGAGCCTATCAATAATAAAAAAAAAAAACAAAGTTACAAAAAATGCTTGCATATACGATTATACTACAAACTTAGTCCAGAAATTATTTTGTACAACTTTTTGTCTTTTTTGTACAAAAACTGTTGTGTCAATCAAGTTCAAAATGATTTTCATAGAAAGTCCTTATAAAGTTCTACTTTTCAAATTTTTTTCATATTTTCTAAACTTATGGTTCAAAAGTTAGAGGGGGTTAAACACATTGTTTTTTACATTTGGAGCGATTATTTCCGAAATTATTGACATTATAAAAAAATGATCTTAGTAAACCCCTATTCATTTTTAAATACCTTTCCAAAAATATATCACACGTTAGGGTTGAAATTAAAAAAAAAATCACTTCCCACTTTACATATAGGGTGGCTACCCTAATAAAACATTTTTTTAAATTGATATTTGATTTTACATTTGATATACATATATAGTACATTGGTACCAAATTTCAGCTTTCTAGTGCTAACGGTCACAGAGATTAAGCGAGGACGGACGGACGGACAGACAGACATGGCGAAACTATAAGGGTTCATAGTTGACTACGGAACCCTAAAAATGAATTAATTGTAGAAAATACTAATAATATACGAACACAATTAACTTGACCATTGCTGTTATAAAGTAAAGAGCAAAATTTGAATTGTGAAATAACCGAATATTATATAAAGTCGCATGAGACACATATTATGTTGAGGTAATAACGTTCCAAGTTCTCAACTAGACGAAATTGCTATCTCATGTGTTCATAATGGACTGATTATAAAGTCAGAAAGACGTAATATTATGTACAGGGGTATGCCAATGGGTAGCAAACATGGACTAGATATTTAAAATATCTAATATAATATTTAATATAGTTTTATTGAAAATTCAAGCTCTGTTGGGGTTGAATTTGTTCCACCCGAAGCGGGAAAGTTATTTGACGATTTCTCATCCGGAAAAAAAAGCTTTGATAGGGTTATTCTATAATTATACTATATGTATATAGATTTTAAAGGACGAAAGTTTATAAAAAGTTTGTTTTACCAATGGGATTTTTTAAATTCATTCATCCAACACATTTTTATTAAAATTAAAATAATAAAAAAAATTGCCTGTACTCAGTATTATAATAAAATTTAATTAATTGAAGAAAATACTTAATAATTACTAAAAGAGTATTGAATCTTTTACCCTTCACTTCTAAGGAAATTATTGCAAATACTGTATGATTTTACTTGCAACAACAATGGATAAAACACAGCATAATATACAGTGCCAGCCACAACCAGAACCAGCTCCAATATAGAGGACCGTAAAACACTCTCAATATAAAATGTCAGCAATTAAATACTACGTCTACTCAGGCAATCCATTACTAGAACAAAATTTTCAAAGCTTTGAAAACTGTATACTTAATTAAAAATAGTTACTTGGAGAGAAGATAATTGGACGGGCCTGTTGGTCTCGTGGTTAGTGGCCCTGACTGCTGAGTCGGAGGTCGTGGGTTCGATTCCCACCCAGGACAAACTTTGTGTGATGAGCATGATTGTTTGTTCTGTGTCTGGGTGTGATTTATCTATAATATGTATGTATTTATAAATTATAATAAGTATGTATATCAGTAGTCTGGTTACCATAACACAAGCTCTGCTTAGCTTGGGATCAGATAGCCGTGTGTGAGTTGTCCCAAGATATTTATTTATTTATAATTGTGAAGTATAAACTTATATAAAAATAATTATGTTATATAACGCTGTAGCGTGCTGCGTGCTGTAGCTTCAAACTGGCTATAACGGCAAGTTTGAAGCCTGTTTACAAACTTATTATATAGATTTTTGCAAGCTTATCTGGGATATTGGGATCTATCGGATATAAAATAGGTTTGCTTTTAAATTTAGGTTGAATTTTAAACAATAAGGATTATTCGTACGTCTACCAGTTCGAAGGTGGAATGATATTTGTGGTTCGAACAAAAAGCCTCTACGTACTTTGATTGCACACCAAGCTTAATAGTAACTGTTTAAAAGCTTTGTTGTATTTATGTTTTTGACTGGATTTCATTTTCCGTTTCTAGTGAAAATGTATAAAACAGGATTAACACTGTACGAAGTTTTTAGCTTGCCGCATGAACGTCCCTCAAATAAAACCACTAGAGGTCGAATTCCCGTCTAAAAATAGCTCATAAATCATAGAACTTATGACGCTGAAATTTTACACACAAGTAGCCTTTTGCCGATAAATGTACGCTTGATTGGGTATTTTGAATGCTTCTCATCTTTATAGTGTACTGTGGTATCGGATGTATGGTAATTGGAACTTTATCACGGCTACTGCGTAACGGTAAGCAGTGAAACAGGTACCCAGGTTTATGAAGTGAGATCTTTTTTTATGTATGAGTTTTTAATAATTTACAGTAACTAACTATATTTTAGTTTTTAGCATGTTTTGCTAAAAATTATAAGACTTCAGAAAAAACAATCTACATACATCGCTGTCAATATGTAAAGTACCCAGAGGGCTCGCAGCATTGTCACGTTGGATGGCAACGCTGATGATATTAAATATATTATCATTAAACTAACGCAATTCTAATGTGAACTTGATTTAATCTTTTAAAGGCCAAAAGGTCTATCTTTCTCAAAATACTGGTGCCCGAACCCTGATGACAACTATCTACTTACTATCAATAGTACAAGTAGTAGTCATCAGTGCAATAAAATATTTCCAGGTTGATCACAACCAATACTGTGCAATGTGGTTTTAAGTTTTTTTTAGCTACGCCAATAGCTAGGTGTCTTTCCAAAACATTGACTCGATGTCTAACAACATCATCTGTAAACAACCCTTACACATGTCATGTTTTTCCTTGAGAGCTTTTTTTTTTGGGGTGGGAAATCATTGAATATCTAACTAACGCTAACTTTTGGCTTGTCAGACTTTTACTGACTAAAACAAACCCATGTTCCTTCTGTTGCCCTTTACGTTCCGGGGCCGCCGTATCTCTTTCGAACAACCCGCAACCCCGGACTTTCCTTGATAAAGTTATCAAGTGAAGTCACTTCCCGATCCTTATCTTACAAATACAATTAACCCACAAACAACTATAACTAACTAGAAGTAGTTTCAAAATCTTAGTCTCACAAAAAGTTTGGTCATCATTTAACAAGTTGACAATTTAAGAGTAATTTACCACAATTTGGAACTGCTTATGAAGCTCTTTCCAAATAAAGTTGCGGTGTTGGTTAAACAAAGCTGACAAACTAATGCGATAATTAACATTACATCTCCATTAGAGTTTGCAGAGGCATTAGCAGATTCTGAAATAAATGTGAAACGAAGATTTTAGTAATTGATGATAGATTAATGAATTGTTTTGCGATGATAAGTAAAAAAAATCTAGGTGTATTTCCTTTGCTGGCGAAGTAATAATGATAAGCATAAATATAATTAATCTAGATTTAGGAACGAATTATCAATGGACAAGCACTATCTACCAAATAAATGAGCCAGAATATTGTCATGGTAATTTCTGTATGGATTTTGATGTGGATTTTTTTTGGCGGATGGGAAATCACCTAATAACTCCCGTGTGTCAGAGTGTTAGACTTATACTGACTAAAACCCACCTATGTTCCTTCTATTGCCCTTTATGTTACAGGGCCGCGGTATCTCTTTCGAACAACCTGCAACCCATCCACACCCCGGATGGTACTGAGAATGAGTACCATCCTGAGTTTGATTCCGATTTTTTTATCAGCATTTTCTCAGAACCAGCCACGGAGTCTGCATTCATTGCTGTTAATGGCATTAGGCTCGCCCTAACATGAGACTTAAACGTAATTGACGCAATTTGGGTGGGTTATTAGGTACCCATTTGCTAAACCCTACAAAGATTACGGGTGTAATGCTACTTAAAGAGGGCAATGTGACGATGAAACCAGAATTTCAGCACAAACAATCCCGGCTACCGACTTCGTTGCTATCCGAATAAAACTAAAAAACAAAAACTTTGCACTTCACTAGGAATTTCTCCTGTATGGCGGGTGCGTTTACAAACATTTAAACTCACATATACAAATTGCCAGACATGGAACAACTATCTGTAAGCCATACAAATATTTGTTCCGTGCGGGGATCGAACACGCAGCACAGTAGTCGAGAGCTCAGCTACTGCGCCGTGTCGTTGAATAAGAATAAATATGAGAGAGGCTGTCTTCAAAAGAATGGTATAGAATGTTTTTATTTTACTATTTAAGGAAACTGGACTTTATTTACTTTTTATTCAATACGGTTTCAAATGTAATTTTTCAGGGTTTAGGATAAATCTCTAAGGTCGTATTTGCGCTAAAAGCCCGCAGCCTGGCGAACCGTAGATTTAATTATCCTTGACTTGTTTGTATATTTTTACGTCGCAAAATCCAAACATTCATTTTTGTGGCCATAAAGTATCGCAAGCTTAACTTTTTCCTACTATTAATTAGATGTTGGATGATATTTGTTACTCTTTCACGTCAAAACCGCTGAACGGATCGTGATGAAATTTGACACAGAGGTAAATTACAGTGTGGTGATGTTTTTTTATCATCACGCGGGCGAAGCCGCGGGCGCCAGCTAGTTACTTTTAATTTCGATTCAAAATTTAATATTTCGCCTTAATTGTTCTAATTTTAGATTCAAATGTCATTGAGGATTAATTGGGTTTTTGTAAGCATTGCTCTGACGTCATTTGCCAAATAGCAACCACTTCAATATTCCATTTCCAATATAATTTGCATTTTCCATTCCTAAATATTAAAAATTATATGAAAATCATTTTCACATCGGTCTTTCATAAAAGCTGTCGATAAAAGCAATTTGGTAGGTATTTCTATACCGCTATCTAATACCTTGTATTGTTGGATAAAAGGTATCTTTGTAACGGTATTATATGGAGCGGCAAGGAGATTATACTTAGTAAGAGGATAAACCGTCACATCCCTATTATGTTGCCCTGGCATTGTATACTAAAATTATTGTTGCTTTGTAACTACAGCTATCTATACTGATCTGTCCTTCGAAAATATGATGTTTTTCTTTTCATCCTGCTATTTGAATGATTGTATTTATTTATCTTCCCTTTTACTTAATTCAAAACGAAAAAAATTAAACTCTTAAAGGATCACTTTGTTGTCCGTCTGTCTGTCTGTTAAGACCTTTTATCTCAGGAACGCGTGGAGGTACGCGTGTACCAAATACTGCTGTGGTCTTTTAGAGCTGTAAAAAAGCAACTATGTGTACATAACAAAAATATGGCTGGTTGTGTCGCATCTAGGTTTAAAAAAAAATATTCTCAAAAACATGAACATAACATGCCACTTACTTGAGAATAATTATTATTACTTAAATACTAAATTGGGTTCGACAACATCCGTTAAAAAGTAATTAAAACTAACTGAAACTTCACTACTCAACGCATTCTTTTCTCAGTACAAGCTTGGTTTTGAATGCATTGAATGAGTGTAGGTTTCGGTCTTCGGGCTCCATGAAATTTAAGCAAATGCTTGAATTTGCATCTCCATTTCATGTCCAAAGAAAATCCAAATCTATAGGTTACTTCTCGTTATCCTAGAATAATTAAATTTGGCAAGAAGCAATATCATAGAGTACCAGCAAAGGGATAGTCCGAAAAACGTAGGAGCAGGGTTGTTCCGCCTTTTGCCCCTTTATGTTCCGTGGCTGCAGTATCTCTATCTAGCAATCCGCAACCCCAACGGCATCTTATCACTCTTAGTTGCAGTTGATAAACAAACTGCGACCAACGGGTATGTCGATGAATGTACAATAGTTTTCTAACGGCAATATTACGTTATTTTTGTTAAAGCAATGGTAATTAAGTGCTGTCACAAGTTTGTACGAAACCCTCGGTGGGCCATTCCGAATCGGACTTGGCCGGGTTTTTCTTTTGCTGCACCGTTGATTATAGTGATCGAAATCACGACTGCTGAGTTTGAACTCCTGAGTTCCACTGCTGAGTTGGGGAAAGTGTTATTGGATTATTCCATCAATAATTTTCCAGTAGTAGAGCTTGCGTCTAGCTACGTGCCCGATTGGTAGCAATAGGGTTACTCGCTGTTGCCATGAAACTTAAACAAACCTGTGCCTAACCGGAGAATGACAGGCGGGATATTATGGTTTGTTGTATTTTTTATATATGTATTAAATATTATATTATTTTTACTTTGTATCCAGGCCGGATTTAAATTTAAATCCAATTTAGATTTTATTTACTTTTATTTTGTACCCAGTTTACTTTAAATCCTGTTACTATTGTTACAGTAATATTTGGATGTCACACTTTTATTACACCTGTAAGTGTTATTATTCTAATTCTGTAATATTACAATAGCGCCACAGAACCACAAGTTACAAAAGCTGCGCTGCTTACTTTGTGGCTCACCTACAATGTTGATTAATGTTGCTTCTTTTGATAAATAAACTTACTACTGTCAACGTCTAATTCAACACAACAATAAATTTCTCGACATAATCAAGAGGATATTGCTTCTGAATAAAACCGCTATTTCAGGGGCTCGGCTCAAGTGTGCACAAGTGCGTCTGAAACCCGAGGCTTAAGATATTCTCCAACAATCCCGCATCACTGATAACAGTCTCACGAGAGGATCGTCTTTGTATCTTCAACAGATTTAACTACAACAGTCAACATATTTGGGAATTGAATTAACACAGTGAATTATTTGGATAAAATAAACCTATTTACTCATTTGATTTAATGTTAACTTTTCTACTTTTTATTTATTTAAAAAAAGGATTAATCAAATTACAAGATTGTAATTTGTGTATTTTTTATTTAGCTAGTAGCTTATGGCTTGATAATAACTGCGGTTCGATCTTAAAGTTAAGGCGCGCTTGTCTGGGTTGGTCAGTGGATGGGTGACCCGCGTCACATACCGAGTTTCCTCCGTCCCTTGAAAAGCACGTAAAGTTGTTGTTCCCGGCTGTTATTTGTAGATCTTTGACAGTCGTTACAGATAGTCAGACTCTCATTCCTGTTTTACTATGGGGCGTATTACCCAGTACTAACTGGGTTACGGAGGTCAGATAGGCAATCGCTCCATGTAAAATACTAGTATTCAGCTGCATCCGGTAAGACTGGAAGCCGACCCCAACATAATTGGAAAAAACTAGGCATATGATATGAGTTTCTATTTTAAATCTCTCGACTCAACGATTTGGTAGGCACGCACATAGGTAGAAATATTTTATGCACTCATTCAAGTTGTTTGTCTAACGGTTGGAAGTGCGGTTGGAATCCTGGGTTTTTTTTAATACTCCGAAAAATCGTAAAATCTCCGTAGCAGCCACAGCCAATGTCTTCCCCCGCTCTGGATGGAGCGGGGGGGCATGTCAGACTTGTACTGACTAAAACCCACCTATGTTCCTTCTATTGCCCTTTACGTTCTGAGGCCGCGGTATCTCTTTCGAACAACCCGCAACCCTGGCAGATATACATATCCACCTTATGAAGAATCCACATGTATTATATTTAAATCTGCTCTGTTATCTGCAATTAGAGTAAAAATACTTATTACTTACACTTTGTTTAAAGTAAAATAATAAATTGTTTTTTTTGGTGTTATTATCTTAATATAACATAAATGATTAGGTTTTAAATGTACTTAGGTAATTTGATATTATTATTATACTGTTTGATATCCAAAAAAACAGATAAAAAATTAAGCAAGGGTTTCTTTCACTGAACTTACCAATAGAACATTTCTTGCATGATATCCTTTGCGACAGTAATATTATTATATATTATCTTTCTTCATTCTCCTTAGGTCTCATCATAGCAAATAATGTGCTATCTATACATTCTATAACACCGGGTATGTTAGTTTTCTTATAAAACCTAAAATAAATAACATTTTAAATAAGTACTAGTACACCTAAATAATGTAATCGAGGGTTTAACGAAGGTGTAAGATTTAAAAGATATGCAATGTCTGCAAGCAGCCATTTGTGACCATACAATCTACTTTAAATAAATAAATATTTACTTACTTACTTTATAATGCTGTAATATAATAGAAAAGTTACCTGTAATTTTTATTAGTTGTTAAATATAGTGGCATCAGAAGCTGAACCAGGCCAACGGGCTACTAAATTCATATTTCATCATTTTACATCACACAGCTTATATTAGGGGATCCCTTTCAATTTCTAAATTCTCCAGTCTCTGAACCTAAGGAAAGAATTGAATTGTGTTAACAAAAATTAATATAGTAAAACCTAATCCCATCCCCTACTAAATAACACATGGGTGATGAAATAAAATTATTATATGATTTACAAGGTACCAATGAAACAAATAAATACTGCTATAACATACAAAAAACTGATGATTTACACATAATTTCTCGATACCTTTTTGCTCTGCTCAGAATTTGAAATCAAAACTCAACTCTCAATGTCCTTCCTAAAACAACTTAATCCACTATAAAGTCCAGCATCACATAAAACGAATAATAACTTAGGGAGTCATAGTCTACCAAACGACGTAATCTTATTGGAGCCATTAAAGTCTCCGGCGTGAAACTTAATGTCTGAAAAAACACGTAATTTGAATAAGTGGGGTGTAAAAGCTTTATACAGTGGCCCAGACTGGCCCACCTCGACCATAAATCGCTTAACGAGCGAGTTGTCTATGGAGCAATTTGTAAACATAATAATCCTCCTTTCACATTTCCGCTATTAATTGTAACTTAATTGCATGAATGAATTGCCGTTTTGGGATACAGCGACTGACCGATTCCTTTTTGTTGTATTAAATACGTTTTATATATGTTTTCAAACGTAAATGTAGCTGTTTTTGCGCTCATTTATCTATTGAGGCGATTTATTTGTATGTATTCAAAGTTTTTCGCAGTAAGTGGAGTTAGTTGGTAATTTATGGGCGTGCAATTTGGTTACCGATTTAGGTTTCATTTCATTTTACTCCATTATTTCGCCACAGTCGTTACATAAAGGTCGTATATAAACGTACATAAAGATCGTATATAAAGAATAAACAAAAAAAAACGTTCATCAAAAAAACTTTAGTGAAATAATTATGATAGCAACAAATTGTGTGAAATATATTTTCCTATAATAGATTTTTAAGTCTTAAGAGAAATTGAAAATTTTCGCTTTATTAAGCGTTCCGCACCTCAAAAACAAAAAAAGAACCTTAAATTATCACCTTAGTGTCTGTCAGTATGTCTTTCTGTCTAATTAAGCAAACATTAACTTGCATTATTCGACCATATTTATGAAGTTATACTGTAGTTCGTATAGTTTTGTCACCGGTAAAAACTAAGACAGTACTTAGGTACTTATTCAAAACTCACACTCACACTTTTTTTTTAACTTTATTGTTTTCTGCCAAGATTTTATATCTTCGTCTTGATCTTAGTAACTCTTATATTCTAAACATATTTTAGACTAAAGTTCGTATAAAGTTATGTCACTGCTTGGAAGTATGAGACCCTAAATACTTGCTTACTAAAAATAAACCATCGTTTTTCCAGGAGTTATCAAACGTTACATTCCTTGATGTTTAACGAGATAGGTACGAAGTTGTTTAACATTAGGTATGTATATTATAAACATATTGATTTTAATATGAGGAGGTATTTGACGTTATCAAAAGGACTCCAAACGTAGATTAAACACGTTTATAAATCGACTTCCTGATTCCTGTTCAACGACCGTATTTGTCGATGTTTGCTTTTCATTTGATATTTCTGGAAAAAATCTAAATAGATCAAACGTGATGTGTGGAAGATATGTATTTTTTAAACGCGCAAGTTTGGATTAATTTAGGAATAGCATCCCGAGGATAAAATGTGGGTTTTGTGTTTTCGCTAAGTTACCATCCCTTTACTATCAATACAACATTTATTATTAATGTCATGCTATTTGCAATACAAAATTCCGTTGCTATAGGTAAATGAGGGTACAAAAAACAATTAGATTCAGCCACGTCAGTCAAAGAAACGCCGCAATATGATCTGTCAAATTGAATATTATCAAAGTCCATTCAAAAATATTTTTCTTTTTACTTCCAATCAAAATGATTTCTTTCGATTGTTGTAGCTTTATGGTTGATTTTTGGATTCTGTTATTGCCAAACTTGGCAAAGTTATAATGACCTTAATGCTGGTAACAATAAGGTTGCTTTTGATTTGGTGTTTGCTATCAGAGGTAAATTAACTGTGACAGGATTGTACGTCTAACGAAATTCAGTGGATACCAACGAACCACGAAACTCAAGAACGCGAGTAATCTTATATTCCGCGTTCGTATTTCATTCGTTAATTAAAGATTTCAAAGTCTTGAACGCAATTAAGTAATTTAGTCACATCGCGGACATTATTCGCATCACGTAACCTTCTTCATAACGTCAAGTTGGATGTTTGTATCTTAAATTAAATTAACCCTGACACACAATTTGTGTATTTGTCGTGTTAATCAAAAATGTTGTCGACCGTTTTCTGCAATTTATTTTAAGAATGTGAATAATGTACAGTTAACCAGTTAGTGCAGTTGTTTTTTTTTTATTTGTTTGTGGATGGGAAATCATCAAATAACATTCGCTTTGTTACGAGCGGACGGAGCTACTTACGTGCCCGCGTGCCCGAGGCCCGAATTTCTCCCGCGGCGGCTGCGTGGGCATATTAATGGGTATAGTTAACCATAGCATGCAGCTAGTTATTCTATTCTATGGCGTTACTATCGGCATTCTCTTTGTAACACAAACATATCTGTAAATTTCTCCAGTGATTCTAAACAAGATCAACATGATCAACATGTGTTAACTACTATTAAGACAGCTTTTAATAACTGTATTTCATTAATTTTCACAAGAAAAATCACCATTCAATATATCTTATTTGTCTGTTGTGACGAATTATCAAATAATTTTAATTCTATTGAAGTAATATTCCAACCTTTACACAAAATGCAAATTCATCATTTCGAAAGCATTCAGTATAATGCATAAACCTATGTGAATATGTAATTTGAATTATAAATAGCTAAAAGCTGTGTTTAATTGATAATATAATATCACTATTTCTGTAATTAAAAGCAGTGTATTGCAGTATTGAATCCAGCATAATTATTTCTCAATATTATGTTACTGCAAAATTTAAAGCTCGATACATTGCAACTTTCATCTACGAATACCGACAAAAACAAAATGTTATGATATATTATGAAGTTTTGCACAGGTTTTTCCGTTTCTATGACTATTAGTATGCCAGTAAGGCGAAGGATTTTAAAAGTGTTTTTATTGTATAAATGTCTTGTGTACTTCGAGTATCTTATGCGTAGAAGTTTTAATCAATCAATGTCGTTATTTTATATTAATTTCAATTCAGATGTTAATACTGTTTACACCTGCAGATTCAAAAGCTCACGAATGTCACAACCGCAATATTAATAAAATTAGAGAATCTCTTTGTAGGAACGTGACAATAATTAAATTGAAATTTATCTCACACTGACGCGACAGAATTTATGTAATGCCAATTTTGTCGCGCCGGTAAGTAGGTACCTACCTATGAGGGACGCACGTAGCTCGCCGAAAACCTTGTTTGAAGTTTTATCTAATATGTGCATAATGAAACGCCGCTACAGAAACTTTGAGTACTTAAACTAAATGAACTTTGCATAATAACTTCGCTGAATTGGATTTTCCTTAAGTGCCATGGCACTCAAGGAAAATCCAATTGCTGATTAATTCATGAATTAATCAGCACCTGACTTCCATCTTACATTTCATCAATGTCCCTGAGGAAAACCTGAGGATATTATGTTATGGGGTTCCTGTAGGCCTACTATGACATCTTAAAGCAGAACTTATTCCACTGAGTGAAAGAGATGGTGCTAGACACCCTGTATAGCTCTGTCCCTTTCCCTCAGCGGAATAAGTTCTGCTTTAACACGTCATGGTAGGGTAGCTGAACTCACAAAACTTAACTATCGTTACTTATGTGAGTATCGTGGAAGGCAAAATACATCCTTATATTACCTACCAATACATAAGGTACAGCCAAAAAAAAGTATACTGGAGAAAGTTTTTAATGGACTCTGTTTAAATATACATGGCAGAGTTTCTATTTAAATCCTTAAAAAGGTCCTCGTACGATCGAGTTGTGTACTTTTCGATACAAACTGTCCCAAGTCAACATACCGACCGTTAGATTTTGGATCCTTTATGGTAGTCAAAGCTCAAGCCACATTGTCAATGAATGATTTGTATACAAAAAAATCCCGGAAAGATACTTCGATTTTCAAATTTACAAAATACCACCGAACGCAAAAGGACCTTATAAAAAAATGCAGCTGAGCATAGTTACCTTTACAATACAATACACACCAAATACACACCTTTGTGAAAATGAGACCGGATATTTTTTGGGCCTGTAGCATCAATAAGGGTTTCGAATTTATGTAAAGAGCTTCGTTTGCTTTTCAATTTTCACTGTCACATAAAACTTATTAACTCTAAAAGCCTCTGCACATCACATAAGTTCAAATCATAATAGGATAATGAATGAGTCTGTCTGGCAGAGAGTCTTGTCTGAGCTCACTTTGCACAATTCATAGATTACGCCTGGTATTAAATATAAAACGAACGCTTTTAGAGTTCAGCCAGCATAATTAGTACAGATAGTTCAGTGCCGACTTCATAGATAAGCTAAACAGTGAAAGCCTTACAGTTTTACTACTTGGGAATTTGGGATTCCGTTCTTTGGTGATTTGATGGTTGGTTAGAAATGAGACTGTTTTGACAAAAATAGTTTCTAGTAGCAGCTACATTTTATTGTTATTATAGTTGGTCTGATACGTATCGCATAGTTTATTCTTTGTTTGAAAATGAAATTGTATGAAATCCGGTTCTTCTAGCCTTCTAGTCTACCTGACAGGCAAATGGGGTTGCTGGAGAGTTGGTTCTGCCACTTTTTCTTAGCTAAAACACTAGGATGAGGCGAAGGGCGGTCGTTTTGGGGAACTGTCTCTTGTAATTTGACGTTAATGCATTATATTAACACAAACTATTTTCGTCTGTCACATCACTATCTCAAGTCTAGTTGAAATCCAGCGGGAGGTACTAGCTGCTCAGCTGTTTCCTAGGCCTATTTTGTGCAGTCATGAGATACACATTATCATGTTTTATTTTGCACTTACATGTGCAATTTTTTATTACATAATTTCTAAAGGTTTTTGTGTTGAATTTCCTTAGACTGATGATTCGTTTTATTTATTGAATTACCGTTAAGCAAAAATTTCCCTTTTAAATTTTTGTCCTGCGTAATTACATGAATTGAACATTTTATTTTCATAAATTACTAGCTTCCGCCCCCGACTTCGTCCGCGTGGCATAGTTGGTTTGGGCTAACGCCCGCCGGGCTAACGTAAAAAAATGATGCACGATGTTTTTGTTAGTGATAAATAGTCCGCATACTACATATTCTTGTTGCTTTGTCTTTTGTTTCTTCCTCAAAAATTGGAAATGCTCCATACAAACTTCAACCCCCCATTTTAGGGAAGTGGTAGATTAAAAAGAGACGAGAGGTAGGACCCAACTATCTCTGTACCAAAATTCATAGAAATCAGTTTGGCCATTTAGGTGTAAAAGACAGAATAAACAAACAAACTCACGTTTTTTGCCAGCTTTAAAGGAATTCTTACTAATATTATAAAAATTCGCTTTTATTATGTCTCTGATTTTTGTTCAACGTTTCCACTCACATGGAATTTCTCCTGTATCGTAGGTGCGTGTTTCCAAAATTCAAATTCATTTACACAAACAGCCACACAAGTGACACACAGCAGAGCAGTCAATCGCTAAGTCAATAGTGCTTTCAAAATTAAACCAGAGTCACGTGAATCTTTGACTATGATAATTACGTAATGTCTGCAAGCATTTCTACCCACAATTACTTAAAGGACTCAATCAACCGACCGCATTTCTGAACGCCCCACATAGGCAGTCTGTCTGTTCGTCTACGTTCCAATCATTGAGGAGTTCTAGTACTGGTAATGTATTTGGTGCTAGAATTTACCTGCCTAACTATTATGTATATAGTTGAGTGAGTACCTCGTTGATATTGTGGTCATAATCGCGACTGCTGAGCACGCAAGTGCTTAGTTTGATTCCCGTGTCAGACAAAGTGTTATCTAGTTTTCCATCAGGATTTTCTAAGTAGCACCCACGGAGTAAAGATTTATATTCAGTTGATGGTAATAGGCCCACCCCTGTTACATGGGATTTAAATAACTGGTGGAATGTGGGTATACTATTAGTTACACTTCTACTTGTTAGGTGGCAACCTGTAGGATTAATAGAACTATATATTGTTACTATAACAGAAATCAAGACTTTTCCCCCAACCTTTTTGGTAGACCTGCGAGATGATAAATTTAAAAATAAAAAACCTGCCAAGAGCGAATCAGACGCATGGAGGGTTGTGTGCAGATTTGCGACATAAACGGCAATATCTTTTGACTGCGCAGCTTTAGAGGGTTGATTATTGTTATAAGGATTGTTTTGCACAGCACAAAAGGACCACAGACTTGACTATATGGTATTAATTTCAACTTAATACCTCCACGCGTTCCGAGATAAAAGATCCTGACAGACAGACAGACGAAGTGATCCATATATAACGATTCCATTTTTCCTTTTGAGTCTCGGAACCCTAAAAAAGGATCAATAGCGTCAGAGACGATTTATGCATCCACAAAATGGGTGCTGAGAGATGGACTGTGCCGATAAAAACGCCGAAAGCATACAATATGAATAAAATGCATTTCATTCTATGTTATTTTGCTTGGCTACTGGAAAAACGAACAAACCAAATGCAAAAAAAAACCTACAATCGTCCTAAAGTGACCAACACCAAGGTACTTGGACTATTATAGATCTACTAGCTTTGCCTGCACTGTTACCCTTTCCTGATTTGCAGGTACCTGCTACTTTTAGTTTTTGACCTTGCGCCTTATTTATTGTAATAGCAATGCGTGTGTCCCAACTATCTCTGTACTAAAATTCATCAAAATCGGTTTTGCCATTTAGGCCTGACAACAAACAAACTCACTTTTGGGTTTTAAAATATTAGTAAGGATTTACCGGTGATAATTAGATTAATGCAGCTTATTATTAGTTAATTAGTAAATAGGTAGATAATGAACATGAAACGTGTCAATATCATTTGGCCATTATGTATGAACTATAGAATCGAACCCAAAATGCTGAAGAAGCAACATATAATAAAACGACCAAGAGCAAGTCAGACTCGCGCAGAGAGGGTTTATGAGCCATATCTTTTGACTATGTGGACTTGGAGATAATGGTTGATTGTTCACAGCACAAAGAGACTACAGAGTTCAATATAATGTTTTTATTTCAACTCGATACCTCCACGCTTTTGGGTCTAGACAAACAGACAGACGGACAACAAAGTGATCCAATAGGGGTTTTGTTGTGAAACAAACTTCTAATAAACTCATTGAAATGCACTTTAAAAATGAAAGTATCAGAACAATGAAAGTATTTTTTTTTTTACCCTCATTGTTCAATACCTAAAGAATGTTTATAAAATCACATCCACCACAAAATTGAAAAATACAACTGTTTATTATAATTGAAAAATAAATTAAATTATAAAATTGAAAAATACAAAAATAATTAAATTACTTGTTGATACAAGTAATTTAATTATTTTTCTCCACAATAAATATATTTTTCACTTTATAAATCAACTTTATTAAGATCGGCCCCCAATTGAATCAAATAAGTTGTTAATGCACAAACATTTTTAAATAACACAATAACGTTCATAGTCTTTTCGTTCATAGACGTCTCAAGAAGAACATCGCCTGAATAATAGTTGCTATTCTTTGAAGAAATAACAAATTGAACGACAACCACGTGTACACTTATAAGTAGATCTTAAAACATGAGGCATTGGGTCGAATTTCACAAAACTGTATAATTTTCAAGAGAATTCAGGCATTATAAGCAACGAATCGCACGAAACCCTGACAAAATGGAGTTTAGAGTGCAAATTGAATGACAAAAGCTTGCTCCGTCAAATCAAGACGGATAACGGTGCCAGTTGTGTCTTAATGCAGTTGATGAAATTGCTTTGGAAAAAAATACCCGACGCTAATTTGGAAACTGGCACCGAAGAAAAATGTTCAAATAACAAAAGAACGCTCGATTTCACTTTGTCAGATTAAAGCTATGTCTGAAAAATTGCAGTAGCAAAGATATCTTTAGTCGTGTTTTTTAACACTCCTCATTGCTGATGTTCAGTTAAACCAATGTTGTAACGCACATAAAGAGATATTTGGATAAATTAACCCATGAAGTAATTTGTCGTTGTCCACGCGAGAGAAAGGGGCTTGACAGTCTGTCAAAGCCCAAAATGATCATATACGGATTCCGTTTTTCCTTTTGAGGTACGGAACCTAAAATATGTCTTTATATTTAATTTTGTTATCTTTTTGGTCTCATATAATGTCAGTCGATCTTCAAAGTTAAGCAACGCGGGCCACAGCCATTTCAAGGATGGCTGACGAGTTACCTCCATGCCTCACACGCTAAATCTTTGGTTTCAGCTGCCATTTGTAAGTTCCTTCAGTTGTTACGAGTGTTTGACAAGCAGTCTTAGCAAGATGTGTCTTATTACTCAGCACTGACTGGGCTTACGAGGTCAGATAGTTATTCTAGTTCTTTAAACCTGTGAAACAAAATACATTTTATTTGGTTTTAATTTTGTTTGCTGAGGTATATAATATAGCTCCCTCATTTTGTCATTTTCATGGTAAAATACACGCCAAAAAACATGCTTACTTACTTACTTCATTATATCTCAGAACAACATATTAACAGATTAATATAGACAAGCACTTCAAAGTAATAATCCACATGAAAGGAATGACTGATATCAAGTTACATATACTTAGACATTTAGGTACACATACACACATTGGACATTTAGACGTTTGTTCGGAATAGAACTAGTTTGAAACATGGACATAGAACAAAATATAATTGTTATTTTATATGTATGTTTAGGCCCAAACATCTTATTTTAACTTTAAACCCGACCAACTTTAAAAAAAAAATGTGGTGGAAACGTACTTCTGGATGTTCAATTCCTCAAGTATGGAGTCATTGACATAGCAATAATAAACAAAAGATATAATGATTTAGTAAACACGGTTAAATAAAAAGCTTACGAACAAATTCACAATCTACCCAATTCAGGTAGCTCTTATTGACTTGGGACTACATTTAACTTATTGACTGGGGACTTGTTCTCTTGCCAAGTCTCCTAAACAATCCGTTGAAAACGTTAACGGCACAAAATTGTGTACTTAGCCGATACCTAACTATGTACGTGTGTTATGTACGAAACGACCTCTATTTGTTACATTTTTGTTTGGGTCGACCGTTATCAGCTCAATTTTCCGCCCACATTTAAAAATCGAATTCTTAAGGCTAGGTTTACACTAGGCTCAGTCGTTTTTTACGGCATCATGCATGACCTGCAGGGATGAAAATTTATAGAGAACGAAGCTGAATCAGTTTTCATGTAGTCACAGCCCCATTGTATCGATGAAAACAGTAGCCTTTTTTATTACAAGCTTTTATTTAACTTGCACTATTTGTACGGGTCAAATCTTGCAACAGAATAATAAAACAGTTATGGGAAACAGCTGAAATTTTGCGAACATATTTCGTTTTTATAAGGTTAACTTAATAACGTCATACTAAATTCAATATGGCGGACTAGTTATTTTTTATACAACTCCATGATTTGTATGGACATGAATTCTTTTTTTTTTCTACAAATTACACCTTTTATAAGTTGTTTAAAAAAACTCTTGCCCTTGTCTTTCTTAATTTATGAACGTAACGAATCTATGAACAAAATCTAAAATCCTAAATTAACGTAGCACTGTTCATGTTTTATAGTTGAAAACTTGGACAATTTGTCGAGTACACCGCCAAACTTTGACTATTTGTTATCACTTTTTGGGATTTAAATACTTGGGTATACTTTGAAGTCGTAAATCAAAAACAAAAAGGTTTTGTTCCTGCTTTTTGGAAGCACCCCGTTTTATTTGAGCTGAATGCTTATGTTATGAATATATCGTAAAGTATATTTGTGGTACATTTTCAGACTTGACAGCAGTAAAGAGGTTGTTTATTTTATTTTATTAACAGTTTTTGCACAAACTAAAGGAACCGAAAATTTGGTACAAGAGTGTACATATTAAAGGGCTGCGGGTTGTTTGAAAGAGATACCGCGGCCCGGAACATAAATGGCAATAGAAGGAACATGGGTGGGTTTGAGTCCGTACAAGTCTGACACTCCCCGCTCCGCCCAGAGCAAGAGAAGTTACTTGATCATATCCAATCACACAAATTGCAGCCGTACAACCACCACTACCACCGATTAAACAATTGACGGTGCTCGTGAACTAGGTCCCATCTAAACATTTGTTTACTGACGTGTCTGTCTGCATCTGGTTCAAGCTTTGACAATCCTAGTTTGGCTGAACCCAATCTCAGAAAATTTTAAGGTAGCCAATAACCATTACACCATCATGACTTCTATCATGTGCCGTACGCGCGACAGTCCCAACACCACCCTGCGCACTCTGGCTGCCCGGTCGGACTCTCTGATGCTGGGTCGCTGGATACGGCTACACGCACTCGTATAGTAATTTGCCACCATCATCAGTAAGTCCACCCGGACCTGCGACTTACTGTTCATTAATTAATTATTTTTACTAACACTAGTCTGTAATCTCGTAATTGAACTACCAAATATGGATGTAATCGTAAGATGAATCTAAAATAAATGATTATTTAGTTATTTATATAAAAATAATTCCAAAAGTAAATTTTAATTTTACTAGTGATACTGAGTATAAATTTCCTTGTTGGTTGAAGGTATTAAAAAGCAACAGCCACGAAGTCTTACTTATTCCTGTGTGAGAAAGAGGTGGTGCTAGACAACAAACAGAATTCATTCCACTGAGGGATAGAGACATATGTCTCTTTCCCTCAGTGGAATAAGTTCTGTTTTGAGACGTCATGGTAGGATAGCAGGTCGCAACTAAAAGAAAGTATAACTGATTATTAGAGTCGCACAGGACAAAACAATAAAATGAAATTAATTTAAAAAGGAACAACAAAAACTCAAATATGATATTAAAAAAAAACTGAACAACAAGTGCAACTCCTGCACTGTTGTCTTTGCAAAGTGTTGTTAGTTTAGATTTATTCCCTGTTGATGATCAGATCACAGGCTTCCCTCTTTTTCTGCGGATGGGAAATCATAAAATAACCCCGCTCTGTTCGTGTGTTCACATGTTTCTTCTATTGCTCTTTATGTTCCGGGGCCGCGGTATCTCTTTCAAATAACCCGCAACCCCGGATAGGCTTCCCTTTTGCTCAATATTTCTGAAACCTAACTGGCAAAATATGATTGTACTAATAAATGAACTTAGCATTATTCTAAGGATATTACAGGCGCAATGTTGTGTTATGAAAAATACAACAACAAACATCAAAATAACAACATCTAAACTGATAGTTATTGTATTTACAAAAGACAAATTGTAGCCAGCATTGATAAACTTAGTTTGAGACTTGTCGAAACTACTTACTGTTTGGTGGGAGCATAACAAAGCAACTTAAATTAGAACAAATGAACTGAAATGTGGTAACTGTCATACGGGTAAATTATTATCTACCTACTAGCTTTTGCCCGCGGCTTCGCTCGCGTTAAATTCGGGGTAACACGGTTCGCCTTTCCTGATTTACAGGTACCTGCTACCTGTAGTTTTTGCCCTTGCGCCTTATTTATTGCAAAAGCAATGCTAAGTTTTCCCTTTTCTTCCCTCTTTCTCCCTCACATCGCCATTTAAAAAAAGCCTATGTCCGTCTTCAGAGTCCCAACTATCTCTGTACCAAAATTCATCAAAATCGGTTTATCCATTTTGGCGTGAAGAGGTAACAAACAAACAAACTCACTTTCGCTTTTATAATATTAGTACGGATTTTAAGAAATTCTTTGCGGCCGCTGGTAGGCTGATGCTCTGGCTAGCCGGCAGGTAGGTAGGTAGGGGGTCCAAATAAAGTACACAATACGTAGGAAAAGGTACTTTACTTAAGCCAACTTCTGTTGCCCTAATCACATCCAGGTTTTGAGGTATTAAGTACACTGGGAACACTGGCCTGAACCGTAGTGTAGCTCTGCGGGCGGCCCAGCGCCTTCCCAGGTTGCAGAACTAGGTCTTCAGCAGGACCTAGGTAGTCCCAGACCAGGATCCGGTTTGGTCTTCCACTCGCCGCCAGGTAGAACGTTGCGAAGCGAGGGTTTAAGGTGGAACATAAATCCTGGAAGCGCATACACAAAGCAAGCGTTAGCAGAGCTCGGACCACGTAGCCGGGTCCAAAGGTCACAGTGTCCCAGCAGACAAAGAAAATCAAACACAGTTGTTTTTTTAGATAGAAATTTACAGAGAAGAAACACCTTACAATAGAAACACTTAAGCAATGCATGGAAACTTACCCCAGCGGGATTTCCGATTAAGATTTGTTTTTTGTAGAACAAACATGGTAAGTACGTTATAACGAATTCAAGTAGATCAGGAAACCAAATGACACAGCCGTCACGTTTGATGCCTTTAAATCGTCTGCCCGTTGAATTTTACGAATGCAGTCGAGGTGAGCCGAACGATCGCGCGCGGCACAAGAACCAGTTTTTAACTCGTTTAGAGATGCGTAGGTGCAAAAGGTGCGAGGACCATTGAGTACACAATTAATATTGGGTTCCGTAGTATGTTTTATAGAAAATTAGTTATAATATATTGTAGTTTAAATTGGTAAGTAGTACGTTGTGTTTCTTTTAGTTTAATTAAGGTGTTTTTTTTTTATAATAGTTTTAGGATAAATCAATGTTATTATTTGTAGTTTTTATAATTTCTAACCTATTCTTAAAGCTAGCAAGGTACAACGTTACATCTTTTAACAACATGGGGAAGGTATAAAATGGACTTTGTTAATACCAACCTTCTCGGTTATTATATGACTCTTCTTCTTATCTGAATAAAGATTAGTTCCGTGAATAAAACGAATAATTCTATTGGTAGGTATAATTTGCAGTGTAGATAGTAGTTTATAAATTTCTAATATTATGGTAACTAAATACTCCTCGATACGGCTCGCATTGTGAGGAGGTTCCTGTCTCTGGAGCCCTAACCACCGATAGCTTGGAACCTGCCATTTTTAAATGTTTTTCAATCCTTTAATTTTTAAATGTATTTAGAAGTGTAACAAATGAATAAAAAAATATAGTAACTAATTTCAATAACAACATGATTCTGAAATCCAGTAAAAATACTAAATACTATTTTATTAGACACCATCAGGTAGACATTATCAAACAAAACAATAATACCTAATATTATTAATAGTACCTTATAATTATCTGATAAAATATAAATAAAAAGAAAAAAAAGGCCAAGTGCGATTAGGACTCGGGTTCCGTACAAACTTGCGACCTATACGGCAATATCTTTTGATTGCGTGGACTTAGCGAGTTAATTTTTTTACTGCTTCAAGAAACCACGGATATATATGAGGATTTGTTTGATTGTTAATTTCAACTCGATACCCCCAAGCGTTTCCGAGACATTAAGGTTCATAACAGAAAAAGAGATAGACAAACAGACAGATGGACGTACAACAAAGTGATCCTATTAAGGGATCCGTTTTTTTTCTTTTAACGTAAGTATCCATAAAAATTGATTATTTTCGGGTATTCCTTTAAAAACGTCGTAAAATGTAAGAAGTGTAAACTAAACCACAAATAAGTGTAGGAAGCTCAATGTATTAAAATTGTTTCACTATCTTCTAATGTAGGAAAGCAGCAACTGTTAATGACGTAAAAACCTTCGTATTTGAAAGCCTTAATGTATTAAATACTCAATATTTAAATTGCTTTAACAAAATTTGTACAAAAGTGGCACGTAACGTTAACCATTATTATTCTGTTTATTAATTTCTCCACATATTTTCGATTCCACAAGGCTGTATTTTAGAGCAAGTTGCTGATGGATACTCCCGACTACAAAGTTGTTTCTATGCAAGTACTCTCCATTAGCAAGATTAGAACTAATAACGATAATGTGACAAATTGATTCACCCGGACGTTGGCATTACCGACATAATATGTCGGGAATCCAACGTTATGACATATTATTATATCATTCTCTTCTCTCTCTCTTCCTTCACAATAAAACTAATTAAAATTAATGTAATTGAGATATGTAATTATTTTTTTTAAGCCAAAGGGGGATACAGAGACATTTAGCTCTTTGGCCAAAAGGTTTAATTATTTAATAAGGATACAACTTTTCACTTGTATCCTTTTGGCCAAAGGGCAAAATGTATCTGTGTTCCCCTTTAGAATACGTGAATAGAATACGTGGCGTGATTATGTATTAATAGATAGATAAGTAAATAGGGTATACTTTTTCATGCTGCATTCCCTTTGATAACATTCCAATTTATCAACTTTACCTAAAAACAAACACGCAGAAGCCATTACAAAATCATCTTCATGAAAACAACATTGAAGCGGAAGAAAACATTTACAATGCCGTTTAATGAGTGATGACGGCTATGAAAAAGAGCCCTTATTATGATTGCCAGCTCATCAGTCGTAGATCACTCTTTGAACGATAAAAATCGGATCAGCAATTGAAAATTCTTCGCCTTCAGCCTCCAATGAAACCGGAACGTACTATAGAAAACTGCGAGTAGGCAACCAAGTTAAATTGGCTTTGACTCTGGGATGCTTTTCAATTTGCAGCAGTAATTGATGCCTTTTATATTCATTCTTCTTAAGTTCCATAAAGTGTGAAAAACTTTTTAAAATTATGGACGTAACTTTCAGATTGGACACGCGTGCAAAATGTTATATCAAATTATTCTTGTGTTTTCACACAAGAAAAACTCTTTCGAGTTTCCGATTAAAAGTTTTTTATTTGGGTTTTATTTGCGAACAGATGAAAATGAAAATATGCTTATATTTATTATGATTTCCATCCAGCATGGATGGAAATAGCATATTTTCATTTTCATCTTCTCATTAAATTTTCGCATCAGATGTTAAGGAACGAAAAAACTAAAATTGCTTACAAGTTTTTAAGGCGATTGAAGGTACCTAGTTTTATCTATACTAATACTAATCTATACTAATATTACAAAGCTGAAGAGTTTGTTTGTTTGAACGCGCTAATCTCAGGGACTACTGGTTGGAATTGGAAAATTCTTGTAGTCTTGGATAGTCCATTTCTTGAGGAAGGCTATAGGCTATATAACATCACGCTACGACCAACAGGTGCTGAGCAGCGCGGGTGAAGCCGTGGGGAACAGCTAGTTATTAATATTATAAAGCTGAAGAGTTTGTTTGTTTGTTTGTTTGAACGCGCTAATCTCAGGGACTACTGGTTAGAATTGAAAAATTCTTTTAGTGTTGGATAGTCCAATTCTTGAGGAAGGCTATAAGCTATATAACATCACGCTACAACCAACAGGTGCTGAGCAGCGTGGGTGAAACCGCGTGGAACAGCTAGTTATAAATAATATTATTTCCTATTATATTCGAAAGTAGCGTTACCAAAAACAAAAACATTTCCCAACACTAAATCACTATATCTCCTGTAACGCGCAACCATTTAAACTTTCAAACACAAACAGCTGGACCCGAAACAACTGTTTGTAGGCCATACAAGTATTTGTTCTGAGCGAGGATCGAACCTGCGACACGCAGCACAGCAGTCAATCGCTCAGCCGTTGCGCCAACCGTACCGTCACCGCCAATTCAACATCATATTAGAATTACGTTATTCTTAAGTTTTCCTAAAAAAACGGGCGTCATTTAATAATTGGCATTTTTTTTTTTTTTTTTTTTTTTCGGGTGGGAAATCATCCAATGACTTCCCCCGCTCTGGGTGGAGCGGGGGGGCATGTCAGACTTGTACTGACTAAAACCCACCCATGTTTCTTCTATTGCCCTTTACGTTCCGAGGCCGCGGTATCTCTTTCGAACAACCCGCAACCCCGGCAGGCAGAGGCTCTGGCAAGCCCCTCTGCTTTGCTGACTCTCTTTGAGGCGCGCGTGAAACACGAACGCGCCGTCGACACGGCCTGTCGTCAATAGACGGACGGACGGTGAACTACCCATTGCTCACCGCTAATAATTGGCATTACGTGTCGTTTTCTCATTATAGCGTGTATTGAAAAACACCCCGCCAAAGGTTGCCACAGCAATAACTTATTACGATCAAGATCCTTAAGAACTTTTAATGAATTCCTATTAACGTTTCCCCTTATCATTTATCAAAAAATAAGAATCATTAGACGCCTAAGAACCCCTTTTTTGGGTTGGGAATTATCAAATAACTTCCCCTGCTCTGGGCGGAGCGAGGGGGCATGTCAGACTTTTAGTGACTAAAACCCACCCATGTTCCTTCTATTACCCTTTACGTTCCGGGGCCGCGGTATCTCTTTCGAACAACCCGCACCCCGGCAGGCGGAGGCTCTGGCAAGCCCCTCTGCTTTGCTGACATCTGTTTGAGGCGCGCGTGAAAAACGAACGCACCGTCGACACGGCCTGTCGTCAATCGACGGACAGACGGTGAGCTACCCATTGCTCACCGTCCACAGGTCCGCATCTACGGTGGCTGGGAGTCGTCTCGCGGCGCCCGGCGCCCTGGGCGTCTCCCGCGGCGGCTGGGTTGGCCTGATGTTCTCTCCCTCAAACGCCCGGCCACCTCCTTTGCTAGCATTACTGCTTCGCAGAAGGAGGTGACCGCTTCCCATTGCCTCTCGATCCGGACCATGGCCTGGATCACGGCCGGACGCGAGAGGTCGCCGCCGCCGATCGCCTCCACGAGGGCACGGCGGTGCTCCGCCCAAACTGGGCAGACAGCCACCGTGTGCTCCACCGTATCCTCCGGGCGATCGTCACAATGGTGACACCCGAGCGTTTCCTCCCGCCCGATTATGTGCAGGAACCTCCCGAAACTTCCGTGTCCCGTGAGCACCTGCGTCAGGTGGTAGGTGAGGACGCCATGACGCCTCTCCAGCCACTCCTCAAAGAGGGGACTTACCGCCACTATTGTGGTGTGCCCTCTGGCCTCCTCCTTCACTAGCATTACTGTTTCGCAAAAGGAGGTGACCGCTTCCCATTCCCTCTCGCTCCGGACCATGGGCTGAACCAGGGCCGGACGCGAGAGATCGCCGCCGCCGATCGCCTCTACGAGGGCACGGCGGTGCTCCGCCCAAGCTAAGCAGACCGCCACTGTGTGCTCCACCGTGTCTTCCGGGCGATCGTCACAATGGTGACACCCGGGCGTTTCCTCCCGCCCGATTATGAGCAGGAACGTCTCGAAACTTCGTAGCGGAGGGAAGGTGTCCACGAGACTACCACGTCAGAGTTAAGGTAAGTGTCTACGAGAGTACCACCTCAGTCAAATGATTATACCTTCATAGTGTCTCCTAAACAACCACGTCAGTTTAAGTAATGTATTATTTCTTGTTATTTTCCAAATTTCATAAAATATTATACCTATACTTATACTACAATTAGTATAGATTTCTACTTTTGTTTGTGAACAATTAACTCGAATAGTAAGACGATTTTTAAATTCTTTCTCTAATAGAATTGCAAACATATTATCTCTGCGTGACACAGGCTACAGGAAATAATAATACCTAACTTGTTTTTAGATGGATACCTCAAGTAACAATCCTAAACCAAGGACTTCTGCTCGTAAGAGAACATCGGCTGGAACTTTCGTGAGTCATGAAGAGGAAATATTGAACTGGCTGGAAGAGGAAAGTGACGATGCCTTTAGTGGTATTGATGATGAAGATCAATACTGTGTGATACCCCCCTCCACCTCCAGTAGTTCAATCTGTTTCACAAAGTGGCAAAAAATTATGTTATATTTGTCCAACAAAAATAAAAAGACAAACTAAATACCGTTGCTGTGATTGTTTGAAGTCAATTTGCCTTCAGTGCTCTAAGCCACTGTGTGATAATTGTCAATCAAAGCTGTGATTTTGAAACTCTCTAGTTTTTAAGTTGACCAACGAATGTATCTCATTTTTTTTAGACTGATTAATGTGTTAAATTTTTAAATTTATACTGTAAAACTTGAAAAAGTAAATTTTGTATTTTTTTTATGTCATAAATGTTTAAGTAGAAATTTATAGACTGATTTGTATTAAGTAAATAAACATTGTTTAATTTTGAAAATACAAATGTTTTTTTTTATTTCAAGTAAATTTCACATATTAAATAGGCCAGAAATCTAATAAATATGAATAAGTTAGCTGCATACTTTAATTCTACAAAAATATTTGCTGTTGAAATGGTGTCTCGTGTACTACCACCTCAGTTGAATTGTGAAAATTGAACCACGTCAGTCGCAGAGGGTTAAAACGGCGGTCTTATCGCTAAAACAGCTACTGCGAAAATACATAATAACAGGGATAATACTCCAAACAACAAAGTAATCCCATATTTAATTCTAACTTACCCAAGAATGCAAATCTACAACAGCCTCTATCTTGGAAACGGCTCCTAATTCTGAGCAAATCGCTCTAGATGGCAAGATAGCGCACAAATTCAATTTGCCGCCAATAGACGAAAACTTACGGTGTCATCCATTCCAATTGCTTTCATTCTAAGAAAATTTAAACCAGTTTCACCAAAAGTCAAGCTTCGGTAACCATAATTTCGCTAATTGAACGTCTACGAATACGCAACTTCTTGTTACTTGAGTATGTTACTTTATAGTTACAGCTCAGGTCAAGAAATTTGTGTGAAACGTGGGCAAATTAGAGAAATTGCTTGCGTTGTTTGTTGAATATTAATTAACGAAACTTCAGAGGTAAGGGTATCGTGCTACAGTTTGACTTGAGTCATAACAATCCACGTGTGATCAAAGTGATGGAGCACGCTTGCAATTTCACCGTAGAATTTACTCCGGGCGGAGCAATTACTATAAGCTTTGCCCATGTATAGACCATACTGAATGCATAGATTAATTCTTTCTCTTACACCATCCTATTCAATCTATTTGGACATGGAGTAATTTGTTCAAGTTAATCGTAAAGTCGATTGACTTGTATTAGATATAGACTAAAATAACACAATTCGCAAAAAGACATCATAGTAAGCCACTTTGCCGATTATCTCAACTAAATGGCGAGGCCCAACTTTGACTTTTATTTTAACCTTGTCTGCTCCCAGATAATCACAAAAGGAAACTAAAGATAGCAAAGAAAGTATGAAAAACTACACGAGATAAAGAAAAAAGCAACGTCGGAAATGAGAAAAGATAAAAGGACGTTGTTGTTTCGACGTTGAGTTAGCTAAGAATAGAATCTATTTCACTGCTAACATTGGATGTTTGATCTTGATAGAAAAAAACCCATCGAAATTTGCAGTATTCTAAGGAAATGCAGTGTTGAGCTCCCACAATGCTATTTATTCCTTCATATTTAGTCACTGCTTAATTCAATAGTTATGTAGCGGCTTGGTTAACACGATACAGTAGTACACCGCCCTGCCTCTCCACATACGTAGTTAAATATAACGAAGTATTGTGGAACCTGAATTAAATACGTTTGTTTCATGGAAGTCACATTTAAGCATCTCCCAACACAGGGAAACACGCACAACCCTGGTGACCACCCGACGTTTTCAAATTTATAAGTGACAGCAGAGTAGGCGACTCAAGAAGCACAATAGAACGCAATGTGCCAGTTAGGTTATAAAGAAACGTGTGTGCATCGTTTTTCCAAAATGAACCCGCACGGAATAACCGGTCCTCCAGGGTCAGCTCCAGTAACAGTAGCGGACATAGCGATGGTTACGGTGCAGATGAAAGTTCCAAAAATTTTGGAAAGAATTGCCGATGTCATGGTTTTGCCAGTTCGAGGCAAACATGGCACCGCAGATACAAGGCGACACGCAAAGGTACGATATGGTGCTCGCAAAGTTACCTACAGACGCTTTACAGCAGGTAACCGACATTATTGAAGCTCCGCCGGAAACAGGCAAATACGAAACGATAAAAAGCGTTTACTGTCCGTTAGTGATGAGAGTGCAGACAAGCAATTCCAGAGATAAGCGTAGGAAGACTGTGCAAATTACCCACAACTTAGACTTCAAATTATACAACTTATCTTATACAAATATACATCGTATTTAACTATTAGTAGTGTATTTAACCAAAGCTCCAATTAGTTGCACTACCTTGTGTAAATAGTGTTATATGTATTGTTGGGACTTAGTGTGGCTTGTAAAAGTGACGAAACCGTAAGTTCAGCAGAATTGGTATTAGGACAAACACTACGTTTACCTGGCGATTTTTATTGCGAATCAGAGAAAACCAAAGTAGATCATTTACCTACGTTCTTAAGCAAATTTCTAAGCGTTATAAATAGTATGCGGCCTTTTTTTTTCGGGTGGGAAATCATCCAATGACTTCCCCCGCTCTGGGTGGAGCGGGGGGGCATGTCAGACTTGTACTGACTAAAACCCACCCATGTTTCTTCTATTGCCCTTTACGTTCCGAGGCCGCGGTATCTCTTTCGAACAACCCGCAACCCCGGCAGGCGGAGGCTCTGGCAAGCCCCTCTGCTTTGCTGACTCTCTTTGAGGCGCGCGTGAAACACGAACGCGCCGTCGACACGGCCTGTCGTCAATCGACGGACGGACGGTGAACTACCCATTGCTCACCGCCCCCAGGCCATAGTATGCGGCCTCAGTCAAGGAAAAACAGCGATTTGCGAAATATTTGTTCATAAAGATTTAAACACGTATTCTCATGTTTTTGTAAGAAACGGTATGGTAAAGAGCCCAATAACCCCATCATTTAGCGGCCCTCATAAAGTGATCAGTAGAGATAAGAAAACTTTCTACATACAAATGAATAATCGTCAATCAACCATTTCCATAGACAGATTAAAGCCAGCGTACATTATCAATGAAGAAAATCCACCCGAAAATAGCTGTACTAATAATAAGTGCCATCAGTATGGAATTTGGTGTGGACAAATATGCGGTCATGCATGTAAAACGAGGGGAAATTGTGGAATCTGTGGGAACCCAGCTTTTAGATTCCATACACCTTAGATCCCTCTCAGCAACCGAAACCAACGACCGATGCTTGACACTAATGACCGCAGGGAGGTATGGCAGAGTAAAGAGTTTCACGGACGTTTTTTCCACGCCCTACATGGACCCGATGTAGATCAACCAGCGTCCGTGGCCGGGCTACGTTCCGGGGATCTCTTTGGAGAAACCGAAGGTTTTGTCTGTGCAATTTTGGATGAAGTTATGATGACGAATAACTACCGGAGATTTATTGTGAAGGACGGCACGGTTGACATATGTCGGGCATACCACTGTCGGGTGAATCAATTCGACACATTATCTCCGGTTGTTCTCGTCTAGCTAACGGAGAGTACTTACATAGACACAACCTTGTAGCCAGGATTATCCATCAGCAACTTGCTCTAAAATATAACCTTGTGGAATCGGAATTGCCGTAACACTAATACTACGTAACACTATTTTTATATTTTTAAATGTTTTTAAGAAATATTTATAAATGTAGTTATAATATGTTGAAAACACAATAAATGAACGAACATACTGTTATGTTACGCTATCAAGAGGGATTGCGTAGGCCATGCGAGAGAATGGATAAGAAGAGAGGTACCGTTTATGCTGTCAGGACAACCCGGAACAATAAACAGCCTGGCGACTACCTCGGGATATGTTTAGCAAAGCGGCGTTGTGAAATGTGCAAAAGTTGGTTTTTACGTGTCGGATAGAACTGTAATGTGTAATTTGTGTTGTAATGTATTTTATTTTGCTAACGGCGCTACCATAACCAATGTTATCGGCCCTCAGGGTGTTATTTAATTATTGCAAAGCGAAGGCTATGGTAACTTCCCCTAATAACATTATTAAATAATAAGTATGTATGCCAGACATCAATTAAAATCATTGTAAAAAGTTATTGCACGACTGCGTGTTGTCTAGTGACTCAGAAACGATACTCTATGTGCTGCAATCACGTAATTTTCTACTCTTGTGTTTAAATAAGTAAATAGTGAAAAGTAAAGTACACTGTGCACAGTATACTGTGGTGGTGATCAAACAAAAGTTTTTGTTATTGCGAGTCATTGTTTCAACTTTTATCATTCTACCGCCTGTTGTGCATATTATGTTCGTGTCACATACGCCAGCGATTCATAATTTCGTGCCTTTCGCGAATTTATGTTGTTGACTCTGAGCGCTTAGACCCAGCACCCATATTCTAAGCGTCGAGAGTTCAAATCCAGCATAATACTCCTCGTCTTTTTGTATTTATTGTATCGTTTGGACGATTATATTTTGTATTGAAGTGAAATATTTGATTAGCGAGCTAGATCCGAAATGAACGAGTAAAGGAAGGATTGAATTTATCTGGAACCTTTGACATCTATCAGGTTAGCGACTTAAAACTGATCTCCAGGGTGTGCAACGTGAGAGCATGGAAAAACTCTCTTGATCAGAATATGCATGAGGCGAATCTGGAAAAACACAGCTTACCTGAAAATAAGAATGAAATGTTGCCGTCCATTGTAACAACGTTGCAACAGTAGAAAGCGATATTATTAAGTGCGTTAGAGTGGCCATTATGAACAATAATAAGTCTCGGCCGCGCTCTTTAATATCGAAGCTGCGTAGTCCTAGATGTGGTGAATTTTATTCCAAAATCTCACTCTGAGTATAAATTGAACACTATGTGTTTTGGGTTAGAGCGGTATCAACGAGCCTATTTATGTATCTGAGGACTTTTCTCCGACACAAATCTTTACTTGCTGCTGCACGTCATAAGACCAGACCACCAGAAACGGGGTTAGAAGAATCGTTCTTATTATCTGAATACGGTGGTTTGAATCTTCTGATCCTTTTCTAGGGATTAGTGACCCGAAATATTTAGTTTTAAAAGATTTCTTAAACATCACCGGTTTTGTTCAAATGCATGATATTTGCAATGAGAATGGTAATATCCTATCTTGGTGGATGAGAACTCCTGTCTGTCTGTTTGTTGTGCACCCCCCATCAGTAAACCAGATGTGCATCATTCACTGTTAGAAATATCCCTTACTCAAATTTTAACTTCAAATTTGAAATTTAATACTATGCAGTCTAAATATATTTCCTTTAAAACAGACTATGAAGCATGTTTTTGTGACTCCGCCTGCCGGGGTTGCGAGTTGTTCGAAAGAGATACCGCAGCTCCGGAACGTAAAGGGCAATAGAAGGAACATGGGTGGGTTTTAGTCAGTAAAAGTCTGACACGCCCCCCGCTCCGCCCAGAGCGGAGGAAGTTATTTGGTGATTTCCCATCCCAAAAAAACAAGGGTAAACCTAAGATGAATGATTACACAGTTTGGTTCTCAGGTCCGTTGATCAAACTTCTTAAAGAAAAACACAAATACAGGATACATTTCAAACGGTTCAAAAACCCACAAGACTACGATAATTCTGTTTCCCTATGGATGCGAGCTATAGATGACTATTTTAAGGATTACTAGCTGACCTGGCGAACTCTGTTCCGCCTTAAAGGCGAATAATAAGCCGATTTCCGAATTTAGTAAGTTAGTTTATTCTTCTTTCTTCTTTTCAATAATGAAGTACATTAATCATTTATTATTGTTTCTGCATTTCAGTACATAGGTTGCTCTCCACTTAAGTACCTTGTGATACACGACATTTTTTGTTTTCTTATCAGGCGCAAAAACAAACAACGCAGATAGTCTTCCGACCCGTGAACATGCCACATATAATTGACCATGGGAAAAACATGGATGTTCTAGATTCAAACCACAAACTTTTAAGGGATGGCTTAGTGATTTGTTGATGGTCATGGCAAATGCAAGACGGATCGGATATAGAAGTCTTTTAAATTCAAACGGCAAACCGGTTGGGATCATCGGGATCGTCGGAATGAGGACTTCCTCACCTTTGAATTTTCCTTTCAGTATCGTCGCGTAAATTACATTGTTCATCAATTTTCTAACCACCAAACGCTTACTGGTTTGCGCCGTTTTGGTTGGTTTATGTTTCGAAGCATGATTACTACGGAGCCAACTTTTAGGCGTAAATTATGCCGTGGCCATCCAAGGAGTTTAAAAAAGGGGTGTGTGTTTTTTGGCGTATAGACAAAAAAAAATACTAAAATGCTGTAGCGATTAACGATAAATAGAAAAAATAATCATAAAATGTGAGCCGTCACGGGTCGCCTGGCAGATGTGAAACATCGACATTATTTTATAAGAGTAATATGCAGAAAAGAACAGATTGTGATAGGAACTAAATATGTCATTGAAAACATCATTATTCTGTTTCATTGTGGATTTACCAAAAGGACATCGTTTTCGTGTTCATCATCGTTTATGAATTCGTGGATCGAAAGCACTTTGAATAAAATTCTATTACTGGCCCCCTGTGGTAACCCATCCATTTCCAAATCTTGGCAAGGGTTGCTTAACCTGGCCCCTGTACTAACCCATCCATTTCCAAACCTCGGCAAGAGTTGCTTAACCTGGCCCCCTGTGGTAGCTCATCCATGTCCAAACCTTAGCAAGGGTTGCTTTACCTGTCCCCGTGTCATGTGTGGTAACCCATCCATTTCCAAACCTTGGCAAAGGTTGCTATAATTTCATGCGATCCTAGTAGTTTTATCTCAACGCAGTTGGTTCTATCAAGAACTTTGAATCTACAGACCAAACTGTTGAAATTAATTTCACCGTAAATTCATGCAAACCTAGTACTTTCGCTTTTATTAGTAAGGATTAACCTACCCTACCTACCTTCTACCCTACCCAACCTACCTACCCCACTACTCTTACCGGGATGAAAAGTATATAGATAAGTATCCTATGTCCGTCTCCTGGTTCTAAGCTCCTCACCAATTTTCAGCCATATCGGTAAAGCCGTCCTTGAGTTATAAACAGTGTAACTAACACGACTTTCTTTTATAAGAAACTAGCTTTCGCCCGCGGCTTCGTCCGCATTATATTTGGGGTAACACAGTTCCTCTTGCGCCTTATTGATTTGTAATAGCAACGCTAAGTTTTCCCTTATCTTCCCTCTTTCTCCCTCACATCCCACTTTTTTCAAAAAAATATTAGCCTATGTCCGTCTCCTGGTTTTCAACTATCTCTGTACCAAAATTCATCAAAATCGGTTTAGCCATTAAGGCGTGAAGAGGTAGCAAACAAACAAACAAACAAACTCACTTTCGCTTTTATAATATTAGTAAGGATAGTAAGGACTAGCTGTGCCCCGGCATGCGTTGCAATGCAATTGTAAATGTATCTTTCTGCCTACCCTACCTACCCTACCTACCCTACCTACCCTACCTACCCTACCTACCCTACCTACCCTACCTACCCTACCTACCCTACCTACCCTACCTACCCTACCTACCCTACCTACCCTACCTACCCTACCTACCCTACCTACCCTACCTACCCTACCTACCCTACCTACCCTACCTACCCTACCTACCCTACCTACCCTACCTACCCTACCTACCCTACCTACCCTACCTACCCTACTTCTCTTAACGGGATGAAAAGTATCCTATGTCCGTCTCCTGGTTCTAAGCTACCTCCTCACCAATTTTCAGCTAAATCGGTTCAGCCGTTCTTGAGTTATAAGTGGAGTAACTAACACGACTTTCTTTTATATTATAGAGATAGAGATAAGATATACATAGACTATAATAACACAATTCGCAAAAGGACATCATAGTAAGCCACTTTGCCGATTATCTCAATTAAATGGCGAGGCCCAACATTGACTTTTATTTTAACCTTGTCTGCTCCCAGATAATCACAAAAGGAAACTAAAGATAGCGAAAGAAAAGTATGAAAAACTACACGAGATAAAGAAAAAACAACATCGGAAATGAGAAAAGATAAAAGGAGCGTTGTTTCGACGTTGAGTTAGCTAAGAATAGAATCTATTTCACCGCTAACATTGGATGTTTGATCATGATAGAAAAAGAAAACCTACCGAGATTTGCAGTATTCTACAGAAATGCACTGTTGGGGAGTGTTGAGTTCCCGCAACGCTATTTAATCCTTCATATTGAGTCACTGTTTAATTTAATAGTTATTAGAATTATGCGTTACCACAAATAAAATGTTTTCTGCTAGTGAATTCGATTTCAAACTACCTCTGATTTTTTGAAGTTTTGCTAAAGCTAATGTTTCTTAGTATTGTGAAATTCAATATCGATAATTGATTTTAGGAATTCCATTTCCAAGTTGTTCTCATAACTTCGAAACTGTGTTATTTGCTAGTGGATCGTAAACATAATTTCAAGTTACTTTCAAGTAAAATTATAAATCGAAAGTATGTAATTTCTATAAAGGTCAATAAAGGCCAAAAAATATGAAATTCAATAACTATAAAATGCTGTACATGTGCGTTTGCGAAAATTGCGCCAAGTAAGAACAAGTTAATCAGCAGACGCGAAGGAAATTTTGCGAAAGCCAAAAATTACGCTTTAAACGTGATGTCCCAAAACATCTGCAGTTCCCTGGAACCTTTAAATATAAGAGTCAACGCTTTGCGAAGTGTTCACGATGTTATCTTAAGTATTACGAAAATGGCGAGTTGGTGGATTAAATAAAGGAAAGATTAGGGCAATCTGCGAAAATGGCCATAATGCGAAAACATGATAATAGGCCATTTATATTAGGTGGTAATACTTCTATACACAATATACACACATCCATAAACGCCCTGTTTCATTGGGCTAGTACAAAAGTGCAGAGCGTCACCTCATACGATCTTTAGACACTCCTTTTGCTTCGCGTCTTTCAACATAATAACCATCAACTCTCAAAATACAAACTTGACTTAGTTTGAGAATTCATAGGTCATCTATTATGTGCTGCATTACAACCATGAAACATTTTAACAAATTTTACTTTATAGATTAAGTTTTTGTTGTACTATTACTACATCTGGTCATAAACGCAGCAAAAACTACGTACCTACCTGGTGAATTATCTGACAAAAGTCGTCAATATGTTTAGTACTATTCCTTCTAGGCACTCACATCTGCCTTATAACATTAAATGCATTGTATTGCGGTTTTTTTTTTACCCTCTAAAGCAAGAAACTGAGGGTCAGTATGGAAATATTTCGTTCCCTCCGATATTACCCTATTTAGTTGAATATAGCCCAAAACACTTGATTGAAACGTCGGCAACCAATTCAACCAAAATCAGTTCACCAATGCAGCACTAAAACCCACATTTATATTCCTTGATAACGTATCTAGACATATCGAGCAGTCATTGTAACTGACATTGCGCTCCGGGATTTGCATATTCAAACACATGGCTGTTTCAATGGCTCCACCTGCACTATACCTACTATAGTGAATTTCGTATGTGCGAGAAAACAACAGGGCACCAAACAAGTGCTTCGAAACTTGGGTTGGCAAAAGACGTGTGTAAACGTATTTTAAGCCACTCCAAGTAACTCGCTCATACCTTCATTTTATTTTTTTGTATAGGAATACATTAAATACCATCTAGTCAGGGGCAGGAAGTGTCAGACTTTGTATGTCAGGGCCGCCGTACCTCTTTTGAGCAACCCCGGCAAAAAGTCGGTCATTACTGAGGCCCTGACACTGTAAAAGTAACTTAAATGCGTCGATTTTTCTTTGAGGAGTGGCTGGAGAGGCGTCATGGCATCCTCACCTATCGCCTGACGCCGGTCCTCACCGGACACGGAAGTTTCGGGAGGTTCCTGCACATCATCGGGCGGGAGGAAACGCCCGGGTGTCACCATTGTGACGGTCGCCCGGAGGACACGGTGGAGCACACAGTGGCGATCTGCCCAGCTTGGGCAGAGCACCGCCGTGCCCTCGTGGAGGCGATCGGCGGCGGCCATCTCTCGCGTCCGGCTCTGGTTCAGGCCATGGTCCGGAGCGAGAGGGAATGGAAAGCGGTCACCACCTTCTGCGAAGCAGTATCTGCCCAACCTAGCCGCCGCGGGAGACGCCCCGGGTGCCGGGCGCCGCGAGACGACTCCCGGCCACCGTAGATACGGGCCTGTGGACGGTGAGCAATGGGTAGCTCAGTGTCCGTCCGTCGATTGACAACAGGCCGCGTCGACGGCGCGTTCGTGTTTCACGCGCGCCTCAAAGAGATGTCAGCAAAGCAGAGGGGCTTGCCAGAGCCTCCGCCTGCCGGGGTTGCGGGTTGTTCGAATGAGATATCGCGGCCCCGGAACGTAAAGGGCAATAGAAGGAACATGGGTGTGTTTTAGTCAGTACAAGTCTGACATGCCCCCCCGCTCCGCCCAGGGCGGGAGAAGTCATTGGATGCTTTCCCACCCGAAAAAAAAAATGCGTCGATTTTCAACTCGAAAATTGTTATTGAAATTATTCCCAACAAGCGATCGATCAGTATCGTCTATAGAAATGACTACATTCTTAAAATTTAACATAGTTTTTATAATGTTATAGTTGACGTATTTACGTTACATTTACACAGCGCACTTATTGTAGGGCATCAGATTGCCGATCACATTACTTAAGAGCCACATTCGAGATGAAATGAGTCGACTCAGGTGCATGCGAAATTTCAGCAACGGAAATTTCATTATTTTACGTTAGTCTGGCATCAGATTTAATTGCCTAGCCTGCTGGATAGTGAGTTACAAAACTAGGTAAAAGCTTATTTTGACTACAGTAGAGTTAAACTGGGTAAATAGTAGCGGTTTGTGCGAAACCTTTCATACATATATACCCAGCGTGAATATGTGAAAATGGGCTTTCACACACTGAAACATAACAAGTTCTTACATTGATTGGCTACACTGTAACCACAAAGATAACATGCAGGCGGCCAAATTCTAAAACAACATTTGGCCTGCAACTGATCGTTTCGAAGACATGTTTAATGTAAATTTGGTGCAATTCTGACCAGTTCGACGTGGATTCAGAAAATTGAGCTGATTTTTCTGTCATTTCTACAGGAATAATCCTTACTAAATGTTAGTGAAAGTGAAAGCGAAAGTAAGTTTGTTTATTTGTTTAGCCTTCACGCCTAAATGGCCAAACCGATTTTGATGATTATTGGTACAGAGATAGTTAGGACCCCGGAGACGGACATAGGCAATTTTTTTAAGTAAGAAATGAGGGAGAAAGAAGGAAGAAAATGCAAAACTTAGCGTTGCTATTACAATAAATAAGGCGTAAGGGCAAAAACTACAGGTAGCAATTCAGGAAAGGGGAACTGATTTACTCCGAATTTAACGCGAGCGAAGCCGCGGGCAAAAGCTAGTTTATAATAATATTACAATGATACTTATATATTTGTATAAACTCAAAAACTACAACCGTTTTAAAAAAAACACTTTTGAATGCATTATCACAAAGTACTTCATAATCTCAGCAGAGGATGAAAAAGCTGTTCAAGGCTAGTGGTTTATATTTAAGCTATTGTTTTTAATTCTACGCAAAAAAAAGACAAATTCGTTTAAACGTAAAGCCTGAAAATTCTGTCTTATATAACCCAGGTAAAAACTGCCACCAACTTCTTAAGCTGTATGACCCAAGGAAGTGCATCAAAAGAAAAGACCTGCCTGAAAACGCGTCACACGTGTCGGAATTGTGGGTTGTTCGATAGATATACCGCGGACCGGAACATAAAAGGCAAAAGAATTAACATAGGTGTATTCCCCCCGCTCTGCACAAGCGGGGGGAACTAATTTGGTGAATATTAAAAAGATGGGCTTCTCACCTTATGCTTGCCGATTCGCAATCTCCATTCAAGAACACACGTTGTGTGACGTAAATTACTTTCACTGTTCCTAATGCATGTTGCAGCATGCAAAAATCAATCTCAATATTTAATAAAAATACCTCAGTTTTTACTAGATAGTAAACAAAAGATTCAACCCTGTTTCCAAATTGACATATGAACTTATTGCTCCTACGGCTGATACTAAGTTATTCAGAGGCTGAACAGAACTTGAAATGTTCGAGTCACCGGTGATTTAGTACCTCGTGCCGTCGACAGCACTTTGCAGGCAAGACGTATGCTTGGCGAGTATAATGTTTCAAAAGATTTTCAAGTGCTTTTAAATTTTCATGGATACGTGGACCGTAGAAGGTTTGTTTGTTTCTTTGAATTATGAATTCTGTGAAAAGAATGAAATCCTCACGTTTAAAATATTTGTCTATGCTTTACTCAAACAAATGTCATATGACCACTGATGTATTAAGATAATCGTTAAATTTATCAATGCTGTAGAGACTCGGCGTCTCCCAACACAAGAAATAAGAAGCGCCATTCTGTGCATCATTTAGCGAAAGAGAGAAATGAAGAGTAAATAAATTTAAAACGGTTATTTTTTTATGTTCGCTGGAATTTTATCCTGTGGGTATACAAAACAAAAGTTTGCTAGAACGACTTTACGTTTCACTATTCAAAACAGCTGCACACAAATCCTAGTTTTAAAACTCCAATAAAATCGTGTCGGGTAATTAATACAAAAAGCACTTATGCAATGGCGAACCATTTCAATGCACGTCTGATTTCCTCTAAAAACCTATATCACTACTTATCTGCAGCGCTTTGCATTAAACTGTTTGTATCGAGAGCCGCAATACATGTCCCGTACGGCCCACTTGTGTCCGATCGATCTACGTAATTACTGCCAAACTAAAACCAATCCTAACTTTCGTTCATAAAGTTGAAAATTGCTCCAGCAAGGATTCCGATGGCAAGTGTTTCCGATAAAAATGTTTTAAGCTCAAGAGGATGCTTCATACGCATTCGCCTACACTTTCTTTGAAACGTGAACATTATTTCGAGGTCTTAAAAGTTGGGTGCTTGCGTTAAGCACTTTTCAATGGAATTGATCGGAATATAATATATTTATAAAATGTTTTGTGTTTGTTTATGTTTTTGAGCGTATGTATGCCACTCGTGGGCTGCAGCTAAAAAAAGTGTAGCGAGTTCGGTCCCCGCACGGAGCAAACATTTGTATGACCTGCAGATAGTTGTTACGGTTTATGTGAGTTTAAATGTTTGGGGCAATGTTTTTGTGTATCACATATTCTTATATTCTTTATCGTGTATACAATATTATAGCAAACATTTCAATTAGGGTGATACAATGAGGGGCTTGAGGACGACAGTAAGACGGAGAAACGTGACACTATGTTAAAAACCTGATATTTAGGACTAACTAATTCTACTGAAAAACAATGAAAAACACGTTGAAAGTCATTGGCAAACTGAATTAAATAAATTCCTCCGTTGTGGGCTGAACGAAGAGTAAGTGTCTGACTTTTACTGACTTCCATCCATGTTCCTTTTTTGCCCTTTTATGTTTCGGGTATGCGAGAATTCCTTCGAACAACCTGTAACACCGGTAGAGGGTGGCCCTCTTAAGCCAGTTTGCTACGAGACACTTTAAAACCGATTGTCGGCCAGAACAAGAAAAACAAAAATAACTTGATTTCATTAAGGCACATTTAAAACAAAACGAGACGAAAACACACAAACATTTTGCGCTGTATCTGCTTTTAACTCTGTTGAAACAAAAACAGCTCCAATTGCGAAATTTCTGTATACACAGTTTCTATTGTCACCCGCTTTTCGTTCTAAAGACTTTCACAAGACATTTGCTGAAAACTTGTTTAGCGACATACTCGCTTTAATTTCCTGATCATGCAAATAAGTTGCCTTACTTAGGTACGCTAAACTTGGTAAACACTTTTGTTTAGGGAAGAGGCTGGAGTTAGTCTTTCTGATCATTTCAGAACAGACTATTTGCAAGTTTTGATGAAATACTTAAGAGAAAACATTAAGCATTACTTAAGGTCGTATTCTAGTCGCTGCGTTATTTTTTTCGAATGCGAGGAGCGCGCAGGGTCTTTCTGGTTTTCCGAACGATTGAAGGCCATTCAAAAATAAAAATGCTTATTCGCGCAACGTTTTAGTTAGGACGCGAAACTAGGGATTTCCGCACAAAAGGAACCATACGAAGGAAAGTTATTTGGACAAGTACATAGTACACTACAGGTTACATACATGGAGCATAAATCTCCAGCGCACGCTACATGCACCGTGTTTAAGCCCCATTAAACGATCAGAAACGCCATGATGCCAGCTTTTACTGCTGTCACATAACCTGATAAATGTCTACTGAACAAAGGCGTCAGCTAGATAAAATAACAAAGCCTAAAGACATAACTCACCACCTCACATGGCCAGCCAAGCGTTATTAGCATCATAATTCCCAAGATATTATTCAGAACTCTTCAAATGAAAATCTTCAGAGAAAAACATTTGAATCTGAGCGCTGAGCGTGGTCGGAAAGGCGCGGCCACATATCACGCTGTTTGGGAGCGAGCCAACGTACTCGCGACCCAGTCGACTTCGCGTCACTATTTATTATGTACCGGACCAATCTTTGTTTTACGTTTTATGTGTTCAAGCCATACTCCCGTTTCGAAACCGCTTGTTTATTTACGCACCTTCAGATTTATAGCTCTTATAGTTTTGTGTGAATTGGACTGTGCGATGAATATTTATGGGATCGCCAAACATTTTTCATTCTTGTCGTTGCATATTTTATTGTTCGAGAGAATATTTAATAAACATTTTTACACGACAATAAACAATTCTTTAACAATAATATACACACTATCTCGTAATGGCAAACATTCCAGTAAATAGAATTCGTTCCAACTTAACATAATTCGACATTGTCTTCACGGAACCTGCATACACTGTTAATTCTGGATAAATGAATTTACAACGTTGTCATTAATTCATCAACTAATGCGCACAAAATTTTTACGAAAGGGCCCCGAAAGAGGGTTTAAAATTTTAAAGCTGACAAATTATTTATCGCCCATAAAATGAGTTGTCGCCCGGGAGTTATAGGAAATTCAGGCCTTTATTTAATTTTGTCATTTTAATCATCCCAAAATTTATTATTGAACTTCCAGAAAAGTTTGATGTTTTCAATATTAAAAAACATACAATACTAGCTCATTAAAAATATTCGATATTTATATCAACCGGTTGTTATCATGTTACAGTAAGTTTTTAACATCGATCTTGCTTTTCCTAATTTCATCGTATTTCCAAGGAGAGTATCTTCTTAACAAGCATTAAGTAAATTCTTCATAACAAAGAATAAAATAAAAATAAATCCCATAAGCAAATAACATTAAAACAATGAACCAAAACTCACTGCATTGCTATAACAAACTCAAATGAAACGGAATGACCAATCTCATCGTCAAATAGGTTTACCTTGAATAATTTACAAGTTTTTATTGACGCCCATGAATTGTGTTTTATGAGAAAAGTTTTTCAGCCTATATTTGCTTCTAGTCTTTCACATAAGTCTATTGTGATGTGAACACGAAAAGTAACGTATCATAAAGGAGTTAGGTTTCCGTGTGATATATTTACTTTTGAATGAAAATTAATTACTTAAGAAAAGCCCTTTAGTGATTTATTGATGAATTCAATATCTTAGGGTCCTACTACTCCAATTCTGAAATCTGCGACGTGGCAGTGCCCCGAGTCCAGTCGGGAAGCGCCTGGCGTCAGGTATACTGGTGGTCGCGCGAGCTGACGGCACTGCGAGAGACATGCGTCGCTGCGCGACACCTGTACGCCAGGCACCGCAGGCTTTGCATCCGAGCACCGGATGCGGCAGCCATTGAGGCGGAGCTGTATGAGGGGTACAGAGCGGCGAAGACCGCCCTCCTAGAAGGTGTCTTGCGGGCCAATTACCTGGCCCGCGAGGAGATGCTCTCATACAAGATAGTGCGGGATAAACTCCGCACCAGGACCCCCCTGCTGACGCAGAGTCTCTGGCCCCAACTAGTTGAGGATGTGGTGAGTTTTTCGGTTTCGTTTCGTTTCACAGTTGACTCAATGTCTGTTGTCGATAGGATAAAGCCGTCGGGACCAGAGCAGCTGCTATCTTCGAAGTATTTGTGACGGTCAAGTTCGGATTTCTGAGTCGATCAGATACTGCCGCAATAGAGTCCTAAATGTACCGAGTATTTTTATATTCCTTATCGGTGGTGAAATATTTGTCCCAGCATTTGTATGCGGCATACCCGAAACAGCCTCTGAAGGCCGCCGTCCTGTGCACTTCTTCTGCGATAATAAAAGTCATCAAGTTACTTCCCCCGCTCTGGGCGGAGGGCAGTGTCAGACTTCTACTGACACCCATGTTCCTTCTATTGCCCTTTGTGTTCCGGGGCCACGGTATCTTCGAACAACCCGCAACCCCGGCAGGTGGTGGCCCTGGCAGGCCCCTCTGCTGTGCTGACATTTCCTTGAGGCGCGCGTGGAACATTGTAACAAGTACATGTACATAAAAGATTATTAGTTGTAACACTGTCGCTCGAGGTAGGTATAGACAATATAGATGATTACAAATATTTCTGGAATGTAGGTTGTCTACACGATGTGTTACTACACATCGTGTAGATAACTAAAAATATGCAGTTTCTAGACAGACGTTTTCAGATTTTAGTACATTGTAGAATATATTAACGAATTTGCATTGTGGCCTTAAAAAAATATCTACTATTTTTCATAGGATTTTTCTAAAAATCTACACGTTCAGCATTTTAATATTCCTAAAAAATAACCAAACATACTCACGTTTCATGTAAACATTTGAAACAGTGTAAAAGCTTGAAATATAACTTTGTTGCGAATGTTTTCGTACCGCTATCCCATGTTGAGCAAAACATGAATGATCCAAAATGTAAATTGCTGTTTGTGCTAAAACTTTGCTTAAATCATAAATAAACCGCGACTAAACCAATATTCATATTACCACAATTTTTTATAAAGAATTGACACAACTTTTTACTTTTACAAAATTATTTTGCAATAAAAACTTTTATTAAAAAACAGCTTTTAAATAGGTGTGACGTATTTTTTCAGTAAACCCACAACACAAGGGCTCATAAAAGTAATCATTTGCAATTAAGTTTGTATTAAGTTTTTTGTTGTGATGTCGGTAGGTACCTTCTGTATGATATTGCTTATTGCAAAATTTCATGATTCTAGCTTAACGAGAAGTAACCTATTAGGTTTGGATTCCCTTTACGAATGTATGGCAATTGTAATAAAAATGGCCATATCAATTGATTGCGTAGTCTGTTTTTTTCACAGCTTCAAGGGACTGCTGTATTTGGTATTTATTTCAAATCGATACCTCCACGCGTTCCCAAGATAAGATCAGGTCTTGACAGACAGACAAATCGACGGACCACAATGTAATCCTATACGGGTATTATTAAACAACAAAAAAAAACGAAGGTAAGTAGGATAGGTAGTTGTTCCTGAAAAATATACAATCTACCATTATTAATCAAAGGATCAATCGTGTCAATAAGATGTTAAACAAGTGGTTATTATTCCTCTCTCTGGAACCCTAACCACCAGTTGCTATGACCCTGCTTATGCATGTTATTTTATGAAATACTAGCTGTGACCAGCGGTTTCACCCGCTGCTCATTTAGGAGTATGATAAATAGTCGTCCTCAGATTTACTGAATATGCATAAAAAAATTCATAAGAATCGGTCGAGCCGTTTCGGAGGAATATGGGAACGAACATTGGGACAAGAGAATTTTATATACTTACTAGATGTGCCCAGCGGTTTCACCCGCTGCTCAGTTAGGGGCATGAAAAATAGATGTTAGCCGATTCTCAGACCCGATGTGCACACAAAATTTCGTTCAAATCGGTACAGCCGTTTTGGAGGAGTGTGGGAACGAAAATTGTGACACGAGAATCTGATATATTAGACGATTATGTACATTTAAAAATGTAAAAGTTCTACTAAATAGAGGACTTGAATAAGTGTATTTAAAATGATGCATACATTTCCGACCAGGATATCAAGGAAAACTTTAACCCTTCAACACTGCGCACAACTACAATGAATGTTTCACTCCCATTTCGCAAAACGGCATTGAAACTTCAACGTACATAGCCTGTGTCCTGTTTGTTTTATCTGTGGCCTTTGTGACAACAGTCTGGGTTGAGTCTGGGTTTGTTTTTCATTACGCACGAGAATCTCATTTCATACGTAATTAAACAGGACTAGTTATGAGTGGCACGTTCTGGTTTACAAAACAACATTTGTGTCTGTAAATATTGTGTTTGTTTTATTATGACTTTTATATCTATGTGTTTGTTTATGTTTTTGTGCGTATGGCACTCGTGGGCTGTAGCTGAAATCAACGTCAGGTCAGGCCTTATGCTGAGCTGAGGCCCTTTTGGCATTATATAGTTTAATGTTAAAGTGTTCCTATTTTGTTTTGTTTTTAATAATGCTGAATAGACGCGATTTTCTTTTTATAAGTGACACGTTTCGGCAGAAACTATTACACAGAGGTATTTATTATACAATCATGAACAGATATTGTTAACCGACTTTAAAAAGGAGGATATTGAACATTTTTTTGAAATTCAAGTACGCCGTCGTTTAAATGAATGCCTTTTGTTATTGAAATCGTGTATTTGTGTTTTTTCATCCGTAGGTCATTAAATTTAAATGAATAACAATTGTTTCGTTCGACAGGTTTAAAAATTCGAATTGATACTATATTTTAAATTTAAGATTTAATTTAGTTAAATTTATACCTTCTACACCTAAAACAGTTTGCCTGTAAGTTTAGCTGTGAATTTGCCATATTAATTATACGCTATCAAAAAAACGTTATGAAATCTAACAACATGTCATGACTTGATTGTTTGATCTCTCCTTCTCGCTCTGTCTGTCAAGGTTCTTACAACTACAACAGTTCACTGTGACGAAAAATAATAATTTTGCCCTTTCAGCAAAACAGCTCACAATTTAAAAGAAACTGCATCTTTTTTCAATTTATAGGTTTTACCACCCACTTATTGTATCCCTTATCCTACACTTGAACCACGTAATAATATTTTATGAAGGCATCTTCCTCGATGCAGCAATGCTCGTCGCGTCTACTTAATGGACTCGTTACCCAAAGATTAACTGTTGCTAGGAAATTGGGTCTTTACTCCTAATGGATAGATCTTGAAAATGCGAAGTTTGCGTCTTCCAACGAGAAGCGGACGAAGCGTTCCACCGAATAATTGGATGATGCAGGGGCAATGCTGTAATTGCTGTTTTGTGGACTGACAGTTTGACTGGAGATTTTAGTTTTAAAATGCTTGCAGCAAATCGTGACTGGGATTTTCAGGATGATTAAGTAAAAGATTCGATCGTCGATTTTTTTATTGTCGTGTCGATTTGGAGTTTGCTGATCCTTCGTTTTGGTAGTACCTGAATGATTATGTTCTAATGGAACTCAGATTTTCTCCGAGTTTTATTAAGTACTGGTTCACATGAATACGATGATTTGTATAATTGACATTGTGTGTGTTGTGATCATGTTTAAGCAAACAAAACTTTACTAACAGTTTCAATTATTTTGCAACCTTTATGAAATCGAGTATGACCTACTATGTATTTAGGTCCGACCGACCAGATAAATGTCATAGTAATTACAGTTAAATTACTCGCTTTTTTTTCAACGTATTTTTTAGTTAAGTATATAGTAAGTATATATGTTTTTGAAAACAAATACTTTTATGTAAATATATCTCATATAATTTTGTACCCTATCACAATGTTGTCTTATTTTACCCAAAAGTTGACTTGTAGAGAATGCCTTATGGCATTAAGTCCACCTATGTACCACTATTGTACATGAAATTCAAATATATAAATATACTATTACCAAATTTCATATAGACAATGATCTGGTATGTCATGGTCAGAAGAAAAGATAATGTTAACCCCGTTGGTACGTTCCCGTAGGGAAAAATCGACCACCACACCAGACCCATAGGGTAAAGTCGCTGACAAAAGGAATTCAAAAATAAAAGCTCATTACATCCATAAGAGTACAAAGCACGTTTTGTAACATTTCTGTGTTATTATTCATGTAGGCTTGACATTGCGTTGTCTCATTTGTGCAACACAAATGAGACAACGCAATGTCAAGCCCAAATCCGAATATTGCCACAATGTTTCTGGAAGATAAGCTCATTTCTTATCATGCGGGGTATGAGAGTAACATATGAAGCCATTACTGTCGCTCCGACGAATTTGTCATTGAGGAGAATGATTTTGTGTGTACGCAAATGTGTGGGTGGCTGTGTTTAGGAGTTGTAAGTGATAGCACAAACAACAACAATTATTAATCAAAGGTTTATGTGATTCTTCAAATGCCCGGAGCTAATGTTATATACTACTCTGTCAAGAAAGTACCGGGAAAAGATCAATAATACACAAAATGTCTGTTATTCATCCAAATTTATTTTATCACCTTCAAAGTATGCTCCTTTAGAAACGATACACTTGCGCCAACGAATAATCCATTCATCAAAACATTTTTTAAACGCTGCTTCCGGAATTGAGTGCAGTTCTCGCCGTGAATTCTCCTTTATGTCTTCTATCGATTGAAAACGGGTGCCACGAAGTGGTAATTTGAGTTTAGGAAAAAGAAAAAAGTCAGCAGGAGCCATATCTGGTGAATATGGTGGTTGCTAGATGGTATTTGTTGAGTGTTTGGTCAAAAAATCGTTCACAATGATAGCCTTGTGCGAAGGCGTTTTTATTGTCGTGGTGCAAAATCCAAGAATTTTCTTTCCACAAATCTGGCCTTTTTCGTCGAATTTGCTCTCTTAAACGCCGCATAACGCACAAATAATATTCTTTATTTACCGTTAGACCTTCCGGTAAGAATTCAGAGTGCACAACACCGCGATAGTCAAAGAAAATAGTCAACATGACTTTGACTTTTGATCGACTTTGGCGTGGTTTTTTCGGTTTCGGTTCAGTTGGAAGGCGCCACTCCGAAGCTTGTTGACTAGTTTGCATGTCAAACTCGTAAACCCACGTCTCGTCACCAGTAACAATGCGTTTCATGAATGTTGGGTCCGAACTGACTCGTTCTAGCATGTCCTCAGCGACTTTCATGCAATTGAGTTTTTGGAGAAATTTCAGATCTTTTACAATTACAATGGTACGGTTCGACTCGTGAGATACAGAAAGTTCGGCGGCTATCTCTCTCAGAGTTGAATGAGAATTTTCAGTCACTATTTTCTTCACTTTTGCGATGTTAACTTCAGTTGCAGACGTTGACGGCCTACCAGAGCGAGGCAAATCTTCCATCAAATCTCGACCGCTTTTGAACGCTTTGAACCACTCATAAGCACGAGTTTTTGATAAAGTCGATTCACCGTAAGCCTTCTTACAAAAAAAACAAAAAATTTAATTTGGAACCATAACAAATCATCCATTCCCGATACTTTTTTGACTGAATGATACCAATTATTTTAAAATACGCATATCACATTTCACACTTCATATTTGTTTTTTTTTTTAATATATTAAAAAGGGGTTTAAGGATTCATGTTATAACTACTTTCGTTTATTATCACGGCAATTGATGCTGCAAGATATTTTAGACGCTATCAAATAGCATTTCACAATTACTACTCAAATTCAATGTTGTTGTTATACTATTTTCGATATAGCATGGTGCGGGTGACATTTGATGAAAAGATTTGTTTAGTGCTTCATAGTAATATATCCCATCACTAAACATGTCTATGGGTAGTCCTATAAGGCTATGACATTCAGGGTAAAGCCTTAAAGGCTTTCAGTCATGGTAAGAAAACGAGGTTACGTTATTGCTGATTGAAGAATAATGGTACATTTTACTAATGTCACCAGCCCCATGGGGTACCATGGTACAGCGAGAACAATATAGCATGTACACACTTATCAATTCTCTTAGATTCTCGAAGCCTTTTAAAAACACAATCGAACTTTATTTTCTTTCTACTTACTAACTTCACTTTCTTTCCAGTCAGAAATGTCCTTAGCCGGACACCGCACTTGCAATTACATTTCTCTATAGAAAAATAAATTATAGTGTTCTAAGATAACAAAAAAAAAACGTAACGTTGTTTTTTTAACGAACTGTTATTCGGACCTCAAATAATTTTAATACAGACAAATAATCCTGTGAATTTTCATCACATTGGTAAAGACTTGTGGAATGAGGATATAAAAATACTTCAAAGGAATCTTTGATCAAGAAAGGAATTTATGAAATGAGTAATATCGGATGACTTTGCCAAGTAGAGACGAATTTGAAATTCATGTGGGTATTTTTTCGTTCAACATTTTATCGTAATTACTTTCTTCACGCATGATTAAGAAAATAATAACATTGAAACGGTACACCAGTGGATGAAATGTTCATTTTAACCACTAACCTATTGGTAATCATTCTTCTTTTATTCAAAACTTCGTATGCGATAAATATATATTTAAATGAAAATACCCTTCGTTATCTAATATATAAAATTCTCGTGTCACAGTTTTCGTTTCCATACTCCTCCGAAACGGCTGGACCGATTTAAACGAAATTTTGTGTACATATTGGGTAGGTCTTAAATTCGGCCAACATCTATTTTTTATACCCCTAAGTGAGCAGCGGGTGAAACCGCTGGACACAGCTAGTAAAATATATAATATGATAATCAAATAGGCTACTTTAGCCTATTTGCTTATCAAAAACCTAGCAATTTTGTCAGTGACTTTTTTATATGGATGGGCGGCAAATAACTTCCCTCGCTCTGGGTGGAGCGGGGACCCACCAATGTTCCTTTTTTTTAACTTTATGTTCCGCGGCCGCGGAATCTCTTTCAAATAACCCACAATCACGACAGGCAGTGACCCCCGCAGTGACCCTTCTCTTTGCTGACATCGCTTTGAGGACACGGCTTTCGTCAATGGCTTAGGCGTGAAAAGTTAAAAATAAACACATATACAAACAGAGATACTTACGCATATAGAACTCCAAGTAAAATATTTATATATAAGTAAGTGGAAATTGTCTGAAAGGACAGGGATTTGGCAATATCTACCCACGCTTTTCTACTAACTAAATTACCCTACTAAAAATACACTACTATTAAATATTTGTCACAAAACTATGTGCCTACAAGTGGCATATTATACCCAAAGCCATTTACATCAGCAATTTGGATTTATGTTATAACTTCGTTTTGTTAGAAAAAAAATGTTTGAGTGATTTTGAAATTTTTTGTTTATTACTAAGGAATACAAATATGAAGTATTTTTTTTTTAAACCATCAATATACTTCCTCGAACACTGGCTCTTATTACATCATAAAAAGTTTCAACATTCAATGCATTTCACACGCGAGTTTTTTTTTTAACTATCCCAACGAAGGTTTTTACTTTTTCCATAGAATTGCACAGATAACAACAAACTTCGGTGCAATTTCTTATTATTGGAGGTGTTTTTTTACAGGCACATATTTTTGGGCCTTATATTTAGTGGAAATTCAAATAGTAGTTAAATATAACAAAATATCCTAAATAAACATTATTGTGTTTAAAATAATGTGCTGCTATCAACTAACAAATTAAATTTTGTGTTCTAAATTTAAAAATATTTCATATAAAGCGGTTAAGCGGCTTCATAACTTTGGTCCTCCTTCAGCCTGCGAAGGCAAAGCGCAGAGAAAAAAGCAAATCTAATATATAAAATTCTCGTGTCACAGTTTTCGTTCCCATACTCCTCCGAAACGGCTGGACCGATTTAAACGAAATTTTGTGTACATATCAGGTAGGTCTGAGAATCGGCCAACATCTATTTTTCATACCCCTAAGTGAGCAGCGGATGAAACCGCTGGGCACAGCTAGTTAAATCATAATTTCGTAGTGATTAATGTCAAAAATACTGAAAAACGTCGTTGCATTCATGTGAAACGTCATTTATCGCTGCGGTTTTCGGCTTTATAAAAATCTCGTCTGCGGCTCGGACGTAAATTCCGACTCAAATCAGACTTTAAAAGCCTTACAAGAATTTCAATCCAAGAAAGTTGAAAACACTCGACGCTTTTCTTTTATAGTCGTATCGTAAAGTAAATTATTTTCACTAGTTTTTATTCCATCAGATCTCCGGTTTCAACTATAAATTCAAATTGAAAAATTAATAAAAACCTGAAACACTTTTTACATAAAATTACATAACAAGAGCTTCATCTTGAAACCTCTTTAACTAAAAATCACGTCATTCGCTATTTTACACGAGGAGACAGGTTTTTAATCCATTTATCACTAAAATTAAATTCCAGATTTGTATGAAGCGAATGGTGTGGTGTAATGTGCCTTTGGTCACGGACTAGGCGACTGGCTCCATGCCAAGAGTGGGCCATGGCAATAGGATGCAGCGTCAAACAAATATGGGCTAAGATGCTGTCGGCATTCATATTACGACTCCTAGAATAGAGAGCAGTTTCGGAGATTGCAACTTTTGAGTAGGACAGATTTGTCGCAGATGTTTTGTGGGTGAAGTTTGTCTTGTGTAACCGATTGGATTGGTGCAGATATACGGGGTATATAAGTATCCTTACCGCAAGTCATTGCAATATTTTTTTGTTCTTAATCATGCCTGGGTACCTTTTAGTTACTGAGATATTGGAGTCAAACTTTTCACGACTTATTAACTATTTCACGACTGTTTTTCTAAGGGTTTACATCAAATAAATCTTCGTACCTCGACTATCCAATGCAACACAATATTTTGAGTGCGTTGCATTGAGTACTATGGCAAAACGTGATGTTTCACCCCAAGAAAAATAGTTTCCCAGCCTTATTAGCGAAGAGTTACATAATGTTACTAAGTATCGTGCAGTTGTGATGTATTATAATTATAACGTTTCTTGCTTAGGTATGTTTTTTGTAGATTTCATAATACTTATGTATCAAAAGGAAAGAATTACCCATACTTAGTTAGAGACGTTTAATACTCAGGTCGTTTTAAAAAAAGAATAGAAAAACAGAGACTAGAAATGGAATAGGAAGTATGAGATGTATCATTCAAATCCTTACTAACACTATTAAAGCGAAAGTAAGTTTGTTTGTTTGTTACGTCTTCACACCTTAATGGCTAAACCGATTTTGATGAATTTTGATACAGAGATAGTTGGGACCCTGGAGACGGACATACGCTAACTTTTTTAAAAAAAGAGTGAGAAGTAAGGGAAAGCTTAGTATTGCTATTACAATTAATTAGGCAAACGGGCAAAAACTACAGGTAGCAAATCAGGAAAAAGGAACTGTATTACCCCGTATTTAACGCAAGCGAAGCCGCGGGCAAGGGCTAGTATAATATAAAAATATAATTTTAAAGTATTATTATGTGCTTTTATTGAAGTAATAGAGCGCATATCTTACAGTTCTTACTTATCTCACACACTTCTCAAAATCGCATAATAAGCTAAAATTATTAAAATATGTGAAACTCCGTTTCTCTATTTCTTACTGTTTCACGCCTTGAACATATTTAATGTTTCACTTATGTAGATAATGGATAAGATTTTATTTTAGTTCGTTGCCGTGAATTTATTTTCGAATTTAACGCGGGCGAAGCCGCAAGCAACTACTAGTTGTACATAAATCAAGAACAGAATGCCAGTAAAAATTACCTGCTATTTTTTTAACGCCTTAGAGCAGAAATGGCGAAGCAATGGCACGCGTGCCATTGGCGGCACGCAGCACAACGATTTGGGCACACAAACAATTTTAATCATATTATTTCTTCCTATTTTTTTTTAATTCGCCGGACCAATTCATTATTTTTAGAGATGAACAAAATTAATTTGCTTAGAAACCGTTTAGCGATGACTCTACTAGTCAATAAAAAAGTTTCGAATTGATAGTAATTATTTTCCTAATACAATCACAATGATTAGATGGCACGTCTGTGGTCTCATTCAACATTAATTTAGGACAAATGGCACGTTGGTCCTTCAAGGTTTGCCACCCCTGCCTTAGAGTATTTTATGGCACCATAATAAAACCATTTATTTGCGTTTTTTTTAATATATACTTGCTTTCTTTTGTTTTTAGATTTCCATACTCAAAGGGTAAAATGGGACCATATTGCTAAGACTGCGCTGTACGTCCATCTGCCCGTCTGTGATCAGGTTGTATCTCATGAACCGTGCTAGTTAGACATTTAAAATAATCACAGAAATACATCATCTATGAAAATTTCAGCAAATACAACTAACATTTAAAGCGGCTTCCTTACAAGAAACATGTTCTTTTGCTGTTTTTTATAGATATGGAAACCATCGTACGCGAATCCACTCGCACTTAGCCGGTTTCATTTCATCTATGCTTCAAAATTAACTACTTTATGATGGCAAATATCTAATAGAAAATATATCGACAGATGAACAAGACAAGTCAAGTGCACACACCCCAAATAAATATGAGATAATGGCAGTTGGATAGTTCTTCATTGAGACCTGCCGCCCTCGCGCGGCGGTTCAAGGCCTGTCGGGGGCGCGGTGAATGTGAAAGCGAATCCGGTGCCCCGAACTATAGGCAGGTGAGGACACTCCAGTGGTTTTAGCCAGTAGAGTCTGGCTCACAACCCGTCGTACCCACGACGATTGATAGTCAACTACGATAGATGAGGATTTCCACTGGGTTAACAACAAAAAAAGTTAAGTAAGTTTACCAGGCACCATTATCAATAGTGCCCGGACTTATCAAATTGCCCGTAACATATGCATTGTTATTTACAACAAAGTCAAAGTTTAAGGTTCTTATTTGTCATCCAATTAAAGCTTTTTTTTATTGCTATGTTTCATCAAACTCCATTCCGTAATTTGTCTTCACAAACTTTCGCATTCGCATAGCAGTAATATCTCTGTACAGTTTACCTTCTCTTAATTTTCTAACATCGTTGTACATTGCATAGAGGTAACATCTCTGACATTTGCACTTGTCACGGTTGGCAGCTTCGCATTGAAGTGTCTGAGTGGTTTAGTATTAAGTAACCACTGCAATTACTGAAATTAGAAAGTTAATTAAATGTAAAGTAGAGCAGTTTTAGAACCATATCAGATTTAAGGGGTGCTGGTACTGCGAATGCGCGATTTGTTTTTGTTTTCAGTGCATTTTCTAGTTTTGCACAAGTCAATTAATTTTTAAAGTCGATTAAAAATGATGACGATTATCATCATTTTTAATTGACTTTAAAAAAAAGAGGAGGTTCTCATTTAGACTGTGTTTTTACACTGATTTTCAAAATATTTTTAAAGATCAAAAGGGATTTTATTTATATTGTTTCGGCAATTTATTAGTTATCTTATATAATATTTATGTTTTCTTCTTATTTATATAGACGATTGCGTAGTACCTACTACAGGTTAAAAAAGCTTAAAATAAAAAAGCGGTTTTTGATTTCAGCCTTTTAACCTGTAGTAGGTACTCTAAGCAATGGAGTTCCAAATAAAACACGAAAAAAAAGGGACGACACGTTTGGCGAGTGGCTGATCGATCTACTGCTGCGCTTCGTGTCGCGGGTTTGATCCCCGCACAAGAAATTCACAGTGTGGAAACAACAACGTTTTAAAAAAATATACTTCCGGAAGTCGGTGCCAAAAAACCTATGAATCAAACAAAAGTCGCCGACTTCCAGAAGTAAATGTATTTTAGGTATTTTTAGTGTTTTGTTTACAGTCAGTTTTCTTTCCACATCTCGATTTCACCCACTGCTAGGTATAGGCTTTTCTTTGTTTTCGCCAGTCAAGCAAGCAGCTCATCCAAGCTTTACCTACAGCGGCAACAATATCGTCAGCCCATCCCACTGCCATACGAAGATATTCCCAGATATTCTGCCTCTTTGAGTTCTGAGAAAATCGTCTACAAATTCAACTCGGTGTACAAGTTTTATGCTCTTTAAAAAACAAGATTTAAAGGCTACATGTCCCTGCAACTCTTGGTTTTTTAAACTCCAAACAAAATCCTGTAACCGTCCCGTCATTTGTCAATCTTTACACCCTTGTCAGTTTGTGCCAGTATTCACTATCTGCTGCTAAAATTTTCCCCCTTACAGCCGTTGATACGCTTTTTCAGGAATTAAATCTGAATTGGTAATAGGTATTAGAGTGGTATCGGTTCCATTTTAATGTATTCCTTTTAAGCAATTTGCTTCCCTGTTTTATATAACTCTATACATTACTAAGCATACATTAGTATAACATACTTAACGTTCAGGAGTTTAATTATAAACGCTGTTGAAAGGTTAATTAGTAAAATTCATTCATAAAACATCAATATCATGACTTTCCACGAAAGTGGTCTAAAGAGTAACAACGAATTCTCTTTAAATTAAATTCTTGTACAATTTGAACCCAATCGTTAGAGACTAGCTTTACTTACAGCTTCTCTCTCGTTATGGACGGTTGTATTTACAGATACATTTATATCATCTATAATACTCGAAAATAATGTGGCTTCCTGTAAGTGAAAAAAAAAACAAAATCGGTTCAGTAGTTCAAGGGATTACTGCCTACAAATGATAAATTATGTTTATTTTGCAAGTAGGTTTTCACAAATACTTTACCACGTTTTTTTTTTAAACTAGATGAGCGTAGTTTCGTACCCGACTACTCTCTAAAACAGCCGAAACAAACTCAGAGGTCATAGTCTCTTTTAAGGTCTAGATAAAAATCTTGGTCAACCTACATGAGGACTATGAAGATTGACTGAAATGGTCTTTTTAGGAATACACCACACAGATTAAGTGGACCTGTCCAGTTAGTTCAAATATTTGTGTGCTATCGTCTAGCTCGACTCATAACCCAAGGAGCTCAACGGCACGACGAACAAAACCAAAAAAAAATACATTTGTGTAAACACAAACACACAAACTTCACCTCTTTTTAAAAGACTAGCACTGACGCCCGCGGCATCGCCCGCGACATAATAAAAAAAAATATATTCTATGTGTTATTCCAGACTATAATCTACCTCCGTGCCAAATTTCATCAAGATCCGTTCAGCCGTTTTGACGTGAAAGAGTAACAAACATCCATACTCATCCTCACAAACATTCGCATTTATAATATAATATAATATAGTAGTAGCAAGTAGAATGTGTAGATCAATTTAATCTTAACCATGAGACACATGACCTTAATATCAAAACCAAACAAGGTAACTATAATTCCGTTTCGTCCAAAACAATAAAGGCTGACTAACCATCTAAATGTTAATTCAAAAGCATTCTAAACTGCATTCTCAGCTCATGAACGCCACACTCTCGAACTCACGTACATCTTCGAACAATTATTCGCGTCGGAGAATCCGATTTAAAGAAAGCTTCCATGACTTGGCATACATACTGGGACCTCGGTATTCGAGTATCCTACCCACCTTTTTTCCTCCGATGTACACCTAAAAACGTGACAATGAACTAAACTTACTTTCTTTTCGAAACGATAGAAAAGTAGGGCGTTCCTCTGGATTTGTTGCCCCAGCAAAACTGTTACAGGAAAAACTATCTTACATGTAAAAGTGGATTATAAAACAAAGCCTCTTCCATACATGTAGTCTCGGAAAAGGGTATAGACCGATACTCTGTAAGTTAGGATGCAGAAAATAACGTATTCAAGTACGGTTTAAGAAAGACAGAGAGCAGAGAGAGAGAGAGAGTGGGAAAAGGTTGCGAGATCTGAGGGTCACTTTCCTGACCGGAGTGCAAAATAATTTTGGCGTACGACTAGATAAACGTGCTCTGTATTTTCTTTGTATTTCTTGTATCATTTTTAATAAACGTAAATAATCTTATCCCCTGTTTTTACACTAGAATTGAATCAGACAATTTTACATACATATTACATACATGTAAGTCAATATCATTTGCCGGGTAATAATAAGTACAAGTATAAGCCCTACATCTCAATACAGGGCAACATTAGTTCTTCACAGTCGCTGCACACGTGTACATCATCGCAAGTCACTGGACATCTAACGTTAAACGTACTCATATCAGCTATGTACGCAATTAACACCTCATTTAATACAAATCAAACCTATGTTATACTATACAGGAACTGTGTAGCTTGATGTGTCGCCATTGTGTACAGTACTCACAAGCGTTCATTGACCTCAATATTGCCTTACATTAGGTGTACGTCAATCATCATAAGCCTTAGCATCTACTTAATTAACATAAAAATCTTATTACTACGACTACATAGATTGTAGTGCACTCTACTCTTTCTTTGTGAATAAAGATTCAAGACGAGCGGACCTTTTCTTGTAGAAAGTACACGCTAAGTATCTATTCAAATAATTTAAGTGTAGCTAGGTGAAAGACGTCTGTGAGTATGAATACCGTCATACTGTCGTAAGGTACTTTGAAGTACGAAAGATGTCCAAATAAAGTATTCTTAGTTTATTATTGAATGCTTATACAGACAAGATAAGCTAATAACTTATTTCGTTTTGCAACTTAGTGCATGGATGAAAAAGTCATGATGTTAAATTGACAATATAAAATCGACGACACGGTTGGCGCAGGGGCTGAGCAACCGACAGCTGCGCTACGAGTCGCGGTCCCTGCAAGTGATTGTGTATGAAGTTTAACTGTTTGTGAACGCAGTCACGATACGGTATAAATTGCTTGTGTGTAATAGTTGTTTTTTTAATCAATGTGCTGTAAAAGTACCAATTGCAAATTGGACAAACACAGTGCTGAAGTTCCAACAGAGTTCTGAATTTATTCATAACAAAAGTTGAATAGAAACGATCGTTTAAATGCAAAATTTTATCAAATCGAGTTTACGAAGTACACAACGACCATAAGGCTGGCTTTCGACTCAAAATGTGTTAAGCTATGCGAGTGATATAATGTGTATGACAACAAACAAAACAAATCATTTAACCTCAGTTAATCTAGGATTTGTGGGCGATCGCCAATAGTTGATGTTAGTTTCCGGGCTCAAAGTAATCACATTCTATTTAGTCCGTCTTTTAGATTATTCAAAAATAAGGGACAGATATTGTAAATTGAACCAAAAATTACAAAGATATAGGCTTTTAAAGGTACGTGAAACGTCACGCGTTGCTGCAGTTTTTCGCAACAAGTGACGTCACACGTAAACTAAAATAAAAAAATAGGAAACTACCCTATTGATAGCAATAGGCTTACCCCCATTGTACTATAGGACGTCTGTCTGTGTTATGTTTCATAACTGAGTTTTAACCTCGCTCACCACTCAGCTTCCTCGCTCATCTTTGGCAGCGAGACAAAGCTAAGTGTTAAAATATCACACGAACGCCATTTATTCCGGTGCAGTGTGTTTGTGAAAATTCAAGAGATAAACGTACAAAACTTAGGTAGTGTTGTGCGTCCATTTTGAAAATTTATGCCAGTTGTTGGAACTACAAAAATATCTGGGCACCTCTAACAAATGCTGTGCTATTATTTAGTTTAGACGTAAACGCTTATAAATTTACGGTAAAATGCTTTGTGATTTAAAATGTTTTTTGTTGAGATAAAAAGTTGGTTTTAGTGTCCACTGTATTCATTGTTATTCCGGACTTGCAAAAAGCGATACCTTTTAAACCGACTTCAAAAAAGGAGGATATTCTCAATTTGACTGTTTTTGTGTATGTTTGTAACGCGGTTTCCCTGTCAATTGTGGGCTGCCATTCGCAATTATTTCTATATTCGGGAAAAGATATTCAAATACACGATGGAGCACATAGTGGCGGTTTGCCTAGCTCGGGTGGAGCACCGCCGTGCCCTCGTAGAGGCGGTTGGTGGCGGCAGTGGGTGGCTCACTGTCCGTCCGTCTATTGACGACAGGCCGTGTCGACGGCGCGGTATTCCACGCGCGCCTCAAAGAGATGTCAGCAAAGCAGAGGGGCCTGCCAAGGCCTCATATAAATTATTAATAGATACATTATATGAACAATATTTTTTTAGATCCTCGTCAAATTTTAGGAGGTGGTCATCCTTTTAAGGACGTGCTCACAAAGACGGGATCTTGTAAAATTAAATCTTTAGAAGAGTTGAAGGTAAATAGTTAGGATAGGATAAACGCGATTTCTTGACCGTAATGACTTGCAATTTTTCATAGGCTTTCTTTCACGGACTTTATATAATACCACTTTACGATAATAATGAGTTGATGAAACCGCAGACAAACACTAAAACATGTAAACTACAGTCTAAGCTAATCCCAGCAAGACAGAAAATCTACGTTTTTTGCTCCAAGACGACAGTGATCACTCAAAGGCAACGGAACCTATTTTTCCAACCCGACCTTCCTTGTGAGAAGTATGTACTGGTTATTTCTTTTCCTTCCACTTCAGCGCCCAGTAATAATTATTATTCCAAGAAAGAAATATTTTCAAGCAGTTTTTGTATTACTTACGAACCACAGAAGATGTTTCAAGTTTAGGTACTAGGATGACATAAAAGATTAATGGTTTAGACGACCTCAATTACAGTCTGGTATTCCAAAAGTATTTACTGGAGGTTTTAAGTAACATCAATCCTTCATGCTGAACAGATTTTTCATCTATTTAATCGAGTACATAATTCGTAGTAGATATTGTAATATTTTCTGATCTAGGATTTATTAAATGGAACGTGATTGTTCACTTTATTATTCTGCTCCAGACATGAATTTAAAATAAAGTAATTGTATGTACATTAAAAAAACTCAATAAAATAATCCAGTGTGCAGTAAAAAAAGGAGCTCGTGGCTAAATAATAGCAGCCGCTCGGGTCGATCTTAAGGTTAAGCCGTGCTTGCCTAGGTTGATCTGTGGATGGGTGACCACCCGTTACATACCGAGTTTCCTCCGTGCCTCGGAAAGCACGTTAAGCCGTTGGTCCCGGCTGTCATTTGTAGATCTTTGACAGTCGTTACAGGTAGTCAGTGTTCCGAAAGTCTGACAACCAGTCTTACCAAGGGGTATCGTATTACCCAGTATTAACTGGGTTGTGGAGGTCAGATAGGCAGTCGCTCCATGTAAAATACTGATATTCAGCTGCATCCGGTTAGACTGGAAGCCGACCCCAACATAGTTGGGAAAAGGCTAGGCAGATGATGTGCAGTAAAAAAATAAACATGTAAGGACATGGCCTGATCCTGCCCTGATAATGCACAGTAATATGATATATATGAAAATTAACTTAGAAATAAATAAAAAATAATAGCATTAATTACATTTCCTTAAAATAGGATAGAGAAAATGCAAAAAAAAAATATGTTTGTTCATTAATTGTGTGGTTCTATATTCTGACATTGCATTGATTAACATTTGACGATGCGGCAGCGCTAAGCTCTACGCTGTTTTTTTGTAGAATAGCACGATAGCTGTTTGTATGATATCATCGTACCAACGCATGTTGTGGAATTAGTTCCTTTTTATAAATAGCCTAATCTATTTACTAAATGGCGTCTGAATAGTCTTTCTCGTTTTGTTACGCCTATAAAACTCTGAATGAATCTCGCGTGCTTGGCTGAAAACAAATTAAGACTCAAGACTCAACTCAGTGGAACTTACATTAGATACTCATACCGCGATAAATCCAAAAGACACAACTCCAAACAGTATTGTCCTCAATCACACAATGGTAGTCCTCATCCGATTCGTGTGAGGTACTTGAGCCTACCCGCTCTTGGCAATATGAGAACGTGCGCCGAATTTCGCCGGAATGTCGCCGGGAACAAACCTAAAGTTATGGGCACAACGAGACCGTTCGCAGCGTGACACCAGAAATACTAGCGTGCACCGATTTTGCAGGACGGAGAGGCAAAATTAGTGCTATAGCTGACTTTTTGTGATTCCGGATGCGTCTGTGTTTTTGGATTTCAAATGGGTTTGAGTTTTAGGAGATGAGAGTGTAATTTATTAGAGTATGGTTCATTTGTATGCTAAAAATTGTACGCTTAGGTACATGGAAAAATCGTTTATTACAAAAAATTGCCACCGTGATGACTGTTTGGTCTCTGCGTCACCTTAAGTAACTGGTATAAATTACTACAGGCATAACATTCGCCTATTTATATTTGTGTACTGAAAATGCTAACCTTTTATCACAATACAATATTATTACAATCAATCAATACAATAGTATTGTGATAAAAGTTTAGGTTTTCAAATCTTTATTGTTTATACGTTTTGTCTTTCAGAGTTACTTTTGTACTACGGTACTTATAAACAATATCTCAGAACAGCATTTTTACAACCCATATGATTAATATTTTAATACGAGGAAAGCTTTTCAATCTTGAATTCTTCGTGTCATGTTCGTGCATGAAATAACACAACACCGTTTAAACAAACAAATATGGTGCTAAAGTACTAGAGCAGTACAAAAGTGGAGCTATGTCTTAAAAACGTACAATTTGATGCTCGAGTCGTGCGGTCAATGGCCCTTTATGGGGCCTCGGTGTGGGCGCGTTCTTTGTACCTGAATGTGCCCCAAAAAATAATAGCCATAAAGCTGAGCTAACATACGATCTCCAACTAGGCGAGCCTCCTTGTCGGATTGTCACCACGGGATCTGGAGGTGATAGTCGTCGCGCGCCTATTTGAGTGGCGCGCGGAGGCACTACCTTGGGAAAACTCCACTGCCGCGGCAAATCGCCACTCAGTGGACAGACCTACCGGTGTGATCTGATGGTGGCATGAAGAGAGCGACTGTCACAACCCCGTGCAGGGGACGCCATAATTGTGGCGATAAATCCCCTCTCTGAGGAGTGTCTGGAGACGCGCCGTGGCATCCTTTCCCACCGCTTGACTTACAATTTAGTAAGTGATTACGAATTAGTACCCAGTGCACCACGATCTTACATCAACTATCTCCAATAAGTGCCTCCGCCTGTATTAACTTTGATACCTAGCAGAGGTAGGTATCGAGCTATCGACCTTGCGATAACGAAGTACCTACAGTATTCCAACATCTTCCGGATTTTCTCAACTGAAACTTAGTACTGATAACTCAAAACCGATATTGGATTTCTTGGAAGGTAATTAATTATAATTATTGGAAACAGTTGCAAAACTTTGCGTTGGCGTGAATTTTAAAAATTAGAGGCTCTACTTGAACACCTGAACATATTCTTTGTTTATACCTTTATATTGAAAGAAGACTGTTTTCTACTTTTGCCTTGCAGTACAAATAAATTTTGTTATTAGATCAAAAAAGAGCACTGATTTAATCAAACGCGTGGGACGGTGACAAAAAAGGTCAATGAAACAAACAAAAGTCACGGAGCTACGGAATTAAAATAGGTATTTCCACTTTTTATGTTTGTTTTTTTTTTGGAAATTGGTACTTTTTTGTTATGGAAACTTCTACCCTATGGTTCACACATATCCATATATTATATTATATAGAACATTATAGTCATACACACATCCGGCTGCGAGTACAGACTACTTCACTAACCTTTCTCTAGAACATCACCTATGAGGTCAGAGTGCAGTCCTTTTGGGCGTTCTTGCAATTCTTAATTATCAGAAGTTTGATAAATTATTATGGCTTAAATGACACAGTTACCAATAGATACTAACCACAGGATTTTCCTATTATCTCACCTTTATTAAGCATCAATTTCATGTTTCCGTAATCTAGTAACCTCAGGCTTCCACCTCGCTTGTCACTTTCCTGAAGATGATTAATGAGTTCAGTTCAGTTGAAACCGTAGAGTACTGAACTAGCCAATGAGATTGTGCCTACCAAATAATAACGAAAATTAATCCTAGATTTTTAGCTGACAAAACTTCTAGTCCGATGCATATTTTTTTTGGGAATGCATCATTTTTTTTAGGGAATTTGCCCCCAACCCCTTAAAACAGGAGGTGAAATTTTATATTTGACTTTTCGCAGTTTTCAAGGTAGTAAGCTAAAAATCGGTACACACACTCTTTGTTACCAACAAAAAATACCTGCAATTCAGGAAAGGGGAACTGTGTTACCCCGAATTTAACGCAGCAAAGCCGTAGGCCAAAGCTAGTTAATAATAAGTTAAACTAAACTATAACAAGTATAGTTGTGTTGGTCGAGCATCTTGCACTAAATCAATCGTGTGTAATACCATACCAATAAAACCTTTTTCGAAGTTTCGCTAGCGATGACGAGGTGCGATTTCATGAAGAAAATGTGATGAATGCATGATATACCTGAGTTACACCGAAATTGCCTTTCCCCAACACACAAAACTTTCATATAAATGCACATTGGCCCAGAAAAACGTATGAAGTTCATGTTTTCTTTGTAATAGTTTCGGCCATAAAAACGCCACATGTTGAGTGCACGTGACGTTCTGTGATATTGCACTAATATATTACGTATAACTCTTGTTGTTTTGTTGCAGTGTGCTAATACCGTTGTAACTATACAGACACAGAATGGTGAAAGATGAAGAACTTCAAAATGGCTCTTTTTGCTTTGCAAGATTTCTTTGAACGATAGTTTAAATAGTGAGACTTTTCTCACTATTTAAACTATCGTTCCACGAGTGCACAATTGTACATTGTACAAATATACTGTTAACACAAGACGAATCTGCTCATTTTTTTCTCATTTCACGATGAAGATATCATACTACAAATAAAATAATTTAAAAATAATTTACAAATACAAAAAGAAACCTGTATATTTAGTATCTAACATTTACATTGCACAAGTGACTGAAACAGCCCCAGTAAATAGTTATTAACACTTGCGTCGGGATTGTCTCGCTCCACCCTTGAAATTGAAAGGATTCAGCAAGAATCAGGTGCTGTGAAGCTATTGGTTGACGAGCGTAAAAACTGCTACGCTATATATATATATATATATATATATATAACTGTATATATGTAGGTATATATATATATATGTATATATATTTTTAACGTTGCCCCTCACTAGGAATTTCTTCTGTATTGTGGGTGCGTTTACAAACATTTAAAGTCACATACACATACAGCCAGACCAGAAACAAATATCTGTAGGCCATACAAATATTTTTTCCGTGCGGGGATCGAACTCGCGACACGCAGCGCGGCAGTCGATCGCTCAGCCACTGCGCCAACCGAGTCGTTGTCTCACCTTTTTTCTAAACTTTTTTAAGTTTTATTTTTATTGTTTTGTATCAAACCATGTCAATTAAGTAATCTCACTTACATTAAGTAAGAAGCTTGAAATAATTTCACGTGAGAGTTAAAGTTAAGCGTGGCACACATGATTAACGGCTGGATTTGCAAACGACTTTAATAGAATATTAAGTAAGTTATATTTATTAATTAGTTCAGCACTTCATATAATTGCTGACGAGGTGCTGAAAGACAGTCCTTACCAGTGTAAGGACTGTCTTTCAGCACCTCGTCAGCAATTATATGAAGTAGAGGAGTAAGTTTAGTTTTAGTTGTAAAAACTGAAAACTTACTCCTCACCATCATACACCAACTTATTCAAAGCTTACTAGAAATATGGTTAACCTTGCACATTTTAATAAAAGAGAGAATACTCGGAGGCTCTTGGGTGGCATAAAAACTAAAACAATATTTTTACAATACAAAGTAACATGTTACAGAAGAACTAAAAAAAAACGAAAATGGCGTACAAATTTGCGACATAAACGTCCATATATTTTGACTGCATACACTTAGAGGCGTAATTTTTAGTTCCAAAGGGCAGACTTTAGATCATTTTAATTTCAACTCGATACCTCCACGAGTTCCCGAGATAAAGGGTCTTGACAAACAGACAAACAACCAAGTGATAATATAAGGGTTTAATTATTTTTCTTTTGGGGTACTGAATCCTAAAAACCATTTTTTTTTAATCTGACCTATATATTAAGTAACCAACTTCAAATAATTTCACGTGAGACTTACACTGTCACTTCAGGATACACACATGATTAATGGCTTAACTTGCCACCCGGTTGGAAACTTTTGATGGACGGGGAAATGTTCCCGTCTTGGCCCAAGTCGACTTGTGGCAAGTTTTTCATTATTAAGTTTGCTTTGTAATTATTTTGTTCATGCTTTATTTGGGTATTTGATTTTATTTCTCTCATTAAATTAACTATCACTTACAAACTATAAATAAACATAAACTTATAATAAAAATGTATATTTAAGTATAAAAATAGTAAAATAATAACAGGGTGTCAAAAAATTCGTCAGCATCGCAGTCAACAGGAAAACTGCCCAGGAGGTTGGTTTTGACTCAATTCTATGTTTTTAGCAAACGGTGTTTTGAATAAACGAAAAAAATGTTGGTATGGTTATACCTCCACGTGTTCCCGAGATAAAGGGTCTTAACAGATTGACAGACGGAAAACAAAGTGTTCTGACAAGTGTAATATAACTAAGTAATTCTCATATCTCTAGGAAAGTAATAATATAATAATAATAATAAGTTTATTTCATAAATGGTGTTGCAGTAAATACAATACAAAAGTTGCACTTAACAAATAAACACTAATATGCTACAATAAAAGGTTTGGGGTTACTGTCCTCTTAAATAGGCTACACAGTAGCCTGTAGTAAAGAGAAACAGTGCCGTATCCCTCTAGAGTGGATAAATTCATTGCTTAGTGCTTTTAGTAACTAATGATATTAATAACATCATCCAAAAAGTAAAAATTAAAATTAAAAATCAATAATTTAAAAACAAAAAAAAATAATTTAAAATGCTTAAGTGTTAGGGTATAAATAAGTGAGTGGAAATGTGTGTAATGTGTGTGTGTGTTTTGTAAGTATGTGTGTGGTGTATGTACTCTATGATAGGGTAGAAAGAAATGATTCTGTTTCGTCATAATTTTTGTCTAGTAGAAAGGAGCGGACTGCTGATTTACAATCATGTACAGATAAACAATATATTGAGATATTTGCGTTAATTTTATTATATAAGAAAGGGCCGAGGTAGAAGAAAAATTTTTTCGTAAAGGAGTAGTGGGTTTGCGGGAGGGAACAAATTAAGTCTTTACGACGTTTCTTAAGTTTGACGAAGGGGGTTAAGTGATGTTGTAACAAGATTGCATGGAAAATAAATAGCTGTCGAACGTTAAAAACATTGCAGTCTCTGTATAACTGAGAGGTAGGAAATAAAATTGACCGAAAAGTTGCTATCTTTAGTATCGCTCTGTGTGCAATTTCCAATGGAAGTAATGTGGTTTTGGAAGCCCCACCCCAGCAAGAAATGCAATAAGATATCACTGGCTGACAAAGTGCATAGTAGACATTGCGGATAATGAAATGGTTAGCTACATCTCTTAGTGTTTTAAAAATAAATATCAATTTACGCACTCTGCTCGTCAATGCTTCCACATGAGCTTTAAAGTTTAAAGAATTATCTAAAAGTATGCCCAAGTACCTAATATTACTTACAGACTTTAATTGAACGCAGTTGCAATTTTGTGAAGTTTGTGTAAGACATGTGTGAGCTGTTAGTGTTATATCATGTTTTGGCTGGGATTTTGAGCTAATAGAAAAAGTGATGTATTTAGTTTTGTTTGTGTTGAGAGTTAAGGTGTGAGCTAGAAGCCAATCAAGGGTGGAGTCGAGCCCTCTTTGCGCTTTGATTTGAAGGTCCGACCAAGAGTCTGCAAAGAAAGTAATTGCAGTATCGTCTGCGTAAGTTACAATGCTAGAATTTGGGATACTTAGATTGCAGAGGTCATTGATAAAAACGAGAAATAATGTGGGACCAAGAATGCTCCCCTGTGGTACCCCATACTCAATAGGAATCACGTCACTTACGTGGTTTCCTATTTTGACCACTTGCGTTCGTCCTGTGAGATAACTATGAAAAAATTGGAGTTGTGGACCTCTGACACCTATATTTTCGAGTTTCTGTAAAAGGGTTTTAATGGGAACGGTATCAAACGCTTTCGCGAGATCTAAAAACACTGTCAGTACTTTTTTATTATTATTTAGTTTTGAAATAATATAATTTGTCAATTTGTGAACAGCATCAGAGGTGGACTTTTTTATACGAAAACCAAATTGCTGTGGTGAAATAAGATTGAAATGTTCTAAGTAATCTCTCAACCTCTTATTGATGAGGCGTTCCATTACTTTGGACAAAGCACTCAGCACTGCAATTGGTCGATAATTGGTAACTACGTTCCCATCGCCGCCCTTGAAGATGGGGTGAATAACTGCCCTTTTGAATGAAGTGGGAAAAACGGATGTCTGAAGTGAGAGATTAAAAATATGGCATAAAATAGGTGCCAGAGTACCTGAGTACCTTTTCAGAATGGTAGATGAGATCCCGTCCCAGCCAGTCGCTGCGCTAGATCTTAATGATTTAATGGTTTCCAGGATCTCGTCATTGTTAATTTCTTCGAGGACAAAAGAAGACATGCTGATAGGGGTTTGGGACGAGGTTGTTTGTGAAGGTCGCACTGATTCTTTGGTGATTTTATCCGCGAGCTCCTTACCGATGTTAGCGAAGAAATCATTTACTTTGTTACAAGAATCAATTTGAGACTGTGAATGAAGTAGTAGTTGAGTAGATGAGTGCTTTGATTTGGTAGAGTATGTTATGTTTTTAATAACTGTCCAGAGCGCCTTAGTATTTTGTCCTGCATTTTTTAGTTGTTCGCTGTCGTATTGCCTTTTAGCTTTTTTTAGGAGTTTTGTGCAGAAGTTTCTGTAGCGTTTATAGGTCATAATTAAGATTTCGTTGTTTGGTGACAATTTAAGCTTTTTGTAAAGTGTGTCTCTATTGCGAATACATCTCAACAGACCAGGAGTTATCCAAGGTTTGAGTATCCTTTTCCTCGCTGGTTGTTTCGATGTAGTTGTGTTTTCCGATATAGCTGTTGATATTAAATTCACCAGGTTATCAGTGGCAGCGTTTGCGTCTTTTGTATACAGAATATGGGTGAAATCCAGCTGCTGAAATGATTTATCTAGGCTTTCAAAATTTATTTTGGTTACAGTGTAATAGTCTTTTGTATGCGCTTTTTTTGTTTTGATGCATGTTAAGGAGGAGTAGTGGTCTGTTATAGTGGATTCAAAAATGAGTGTTTTTGCGGGACAGTTTGTTCGAATAAAGGTGTGGTCCAGGCAGTGGTTACCCCTCGTTTTTAAAGTATGGGCAGGGAGAAAACCATTAAACGCGAGACAATTTAAGTAGTTTTGGGAACGAGTATCTAAGGGTGACCCAATGTCAATGTTAATGTCGCCAGTGAAAATAACAGATTTAAAATTTTGAAGTGTTGGAAGAATGTTATTTAGCGCAAGCAAAAAGCTGTCAATATTATCTGTAGATGGTGAGCGATAAACGCATAGCACTGCTGTATCCATTTTGGTCTTGATTATTAACCCAGAGGCTGAATTATTAAAATCTGGTTCTTCTACCGTGGGGTTAAGAAATGACTTTGTGTAGACTACCACACCGTCACTCTGGTTCAAATGTTTCGTGGTTTTGTGATTGGTATAAGAATCTAATTCAGGTATTTGTTGATTTCTCAAGCAGGGTAACCAGCATTCTGTTAGAACTAGAACTTCGCAATCAAAAGGGAGGAGATTTAAAAATGCTTGTAAACTTAAAAAGTTACAATTGATGGACCTAATGTTTTGGCAAAACGTTTTGAGATAATCGTTTGAGTTGGTTACAAATTGGTTTACTTGTTCTGGTGTGCAGGTATGCGCTTCAGAAACTGAAGTTTCATCAACATTATTCAGTAATGTTAAAATGCTATTAGACATGGTGTTAGTTTTTGGGTTAGGGTTAAATATTCGACCAAGGTGATGGCACAGTTAAGTATGTAAGGCCTGGGTAACAAGAGCTTAGAAAGCACGTATGAAGTATGTGGGATATAATGTGAGTGTGTTGTATATGAACTGAATTGACATGAGTAGTAGTAGTACGTATTGTATATGAATGTTTGAGTATGAAAGTGTGAGTGTGAGTTAAAAGAATTTAACATTAAAAACGTAAACAGGCTAGCTTTAAAAATACAATGATATTCTGAGTAAATTATATAAGATAAGAGAAAAAAGTTTAATTGAATATATGCTAGAGTTAGTCATGCATCACTAGGTTGCGATATTTGCAGTAATTGTTGTTCATTTTTTACCAGTATGTATTGACTGTCAGCGTTTTTCTTTAACATTACACGTCCATTTGACGTCCAGCAATAGGCATACCCATTCTGCTTGGCGAAGTTTCTAGCTGTATAGAAAAGCTTTTTGGATTGGGCGGTGAGCTGTTCAGCAATGTAAACAGGGCTACTAGGTCCTTCAAAGCCCAAGTGAGTTGAATTTATTTTATTATTGTAGTTTTTGGTATTAAACTGTTTGGCGGCCAGTAAAAAGTTACTTTTTTGTAGGGTAGTTGAAAATTCGATACTGATGTTGGAGGTTTTGTTCTCTTTTTTAGACGGCAATCTCGAGACGTCACGAATATCCGAGAGTTGAAAGTTAGTGTCCAGTTCTTTGGAGAGATGTTGAACCAAGTTGTATAAAGAGTTCTTCGTTTCTTTCGGACTTTTAGGTACGTTCCGTAACTCGATGCAAGTCTTAATACAGCTGCGATCAATATTGTCGAGTTTTTCTTCAATGGAAACTAGCCTCTTCGTCATCTCGTTACGGTCCAATTCCAGGTTAGCAATTTTTGTCTCTAAAAAAGTTACTTCGGAAGATATTGCTGTCATTGATTTTTCAATTTCCTTATTTGTTTCCTCTATTTTTGTATAGTGGGATGTAATTTCCAAAATATGCTTTTCAAATTTGTCCATACGGGAGTTTTGTGAACGTATTAATTCGTTAATCAATTCCTTTAGGTCGGATTTAATTTCGTTCTTTAGATCCACGAATTTGTCGGCAAAACGGTCCACAGAGCTACCATCACAAGTCGGTCGGCGGCGCTTAGCTCTCTGGGTGATATTTATAGGGCTGACATCTAACAACAAGCCTTCTTCCACACACAGTTTTGGTAAATCAGGCTCAGAGCGTGATGGAGTAGCAAGTTCCATAGGAGATTTTGGCGGCGTTTTAAACATATTTGAAGCTTTATAAATGCACAAAATATATAAAAAGTGCCAAGGGGAATCTTTGTCACGATAGTATCAATATATAATTGAGATCAAAAATATAAAAAGTTTTGCTTGATGCTGGGATCGAACTCACGAACTCTTGCTACGGTTCTTCGCCGGACGTTTGTTGCGCCTCGAAGCCAACTAGACGATAGTAGAGTACGTGCAATTTGGTAATCACTAATTACAAGTGATGGATTGGGACGTGCGTTTGACCGTGCTCTTTGTTTATAGAGGTCATTCACTTTGCACGGCACCGGTCACTTTTTAAAATGTTTTTGGCAATAACTTGAGTAATTGTTTGAGCACAGATATGGTTTAGGCACTGTTTTATTGGTATTGTTATTGGTCACATATGTATTCGACTTTTATAGTTCAAACTGCACTATTTACTATTCTTTAGATTAAAAATACCGGAGCACACAAAAACACGTCCGCTCACGACAACGTTAGGGGCGGGGGGGGAAAGTGACGGTACTTGCTAATTTTCAAACATCATCATCGGCATTCATGCTACCAGCCATGCACGAAAAAATCAAATGTTTGATTTAATAAATAATAAATATCTTGGGACAACTCACACACGGCTATCTGATCCCAAGCTAAGCAGAGCTTGTGTTATGGTAACCAGACAACTGATATACATACTTATATAATTTATAAATACATACATATTATAGATAAATCACACCCAGACACAGAACAAACAATCATAATCATCACACAAAGTTTGTCCTGGGTGGAAATCGAACCCACGACCTCCGGCTCAGCAGTCAGGGCCACTAACCACTAGACCAACAGGCCCGTCAAATCCGATTAGTTAGTTAAGCCGGCCATCGACTGTAAGTTAGGTATGCATGGGCAGGTAAGCATGAACAGATGTAGGGGACATTGTACAGTAATCGGTAACAACCATGTGTATCTACACGAATCTAAAGAAGAAATATTAAATTAAACTCACTTTTGCTGCAAATATACAAACATACAAAAGTAGTCATGCAAAAGTACACCGTCTAAAGATAATGATTAAATTCATGACCAGATCTAATTTTCAATCTTTAAATTATTACCAAACCAGCTTCCACCCGCAACTTTGTCCGCGTGGCACAGTTACTTTGGCTAACGCTAACTTTAATCCGCGTGATGATCGAATTATCTTTCCCCTTTTATTCCCTCTTTTCCCCCTTATCTCAGGGTCATCCTTAGCCTATGTCCGTCTCTAGGGTCCCATTTATCTGTGTACCAAAATTCATCAAAATCGGTTTGGCCATTTAGGCGTGAAGACGTAACAAACTCACTTTCGCTTTTATTATATTAGTAAGGATTATTATGGCCTGTAACAGCCAGACAGGCAATAATTCCAAATTCAAAATATTTTCAAATTCAGTTGTATTTTTTTATTCAAATAATATCTAAGCAACCATATCGTCGTGTGTTGCCAGTGATGCAAATAAGCCAACCGACGGGTTTGCAGTGACGTGTGTGTCCTCTACGGAAATCTGTTCTGCATGGACATTTAAAACTGTGTCATGCAGAACTTATCGTCTATGGCCGGCTTTATTCAGAGCGAACATGAGTGGTTGCTTATTAGATTATGTACTGTGACACTATACTCCAAAATAGAAATATTGAGATTCCGAAGATTTCTTATACAGCTAAACTTCCAAACGTAAAAACATAAAGTTTTTACGTTTGGAAGTTTAGCTGTATAATTAACTAGCCTTTGCCCGCGGCTTCGCTCGCGTTAAATTCGGTGTAACACAGTTCCCCTTGCGCCTTATTGATTTGTAATAGCAACGCTAAGTTTTCCCTCTTTCTCCCTCACATCCCACTTTTTAGGGGTCCGTAGTCAACTAGGAACCCTTATAGTTTCGCCATGTCTGTCTGTCCGTCAGTCCGTCCGTCCGTCCGTCCGTCCGTCCTCGCTTAATCTCTGTGACCGTTAGCACTAGAAAGCTGAAATTTGGTAACAATATGTATATCAATCACGCCAACAAAGTGGTAAAATAAAAATTGGAAAAAAATGTTTTATTAGGGTAGTCACCCTATATGTAAAGTGGGAAGTGATTTTTTTTTTAATTTCAACCCTAACGTGTGATATATTGTTGGAAAGGTATTTAAAATGAATAAGGGTTTACTAAAATCATTTTTTGATAATGTCAATAATTTCGGAAATAATCGCTCCAAAAGTAAAAAACAATGGGTCCCCCCCCCTCTAACTTTTGAACCATAAGTTTAGAAAATATGAAAAAAATCTGAAAAGTAGAACTTTATAAGGACTTTCTAGGAAAATTATTTTGAACTTGATTGACACAACAGTTTTTGTACAAAAAGTTGTACAAAATAATTTCTGGACTAAGTTTGTAGTATAATCGTATATGCAAGCATTTTTTTTAACTTCGTTTACATATTTTTTTATCCTGAACGTATCTTTTTTCAAACAAAAAAAGAATTATTGAAATCGGTTCTCGCAATCCAACAGTATTAATTAGTAACCCAATTCCCCGAGAGATGGCGCTGTAGGTACTTATTACATTGGATCGGGTATTACCGAATTGTTCGGTTGGTCTCTCCTTGGCATTGGCGGTATCTTATAACTACATAAAACTTCTATTAAGAACATGCTAAGGCAATTTAGAACAAAACTAAAAATTCATTTTTTAAAAGTCGACGACCTAAAGATATATAGAACCATACGACAATCAAGTGATAGCCTTCTGCTGCAACAAGATTTGGACCGACTATCCAGTTATTGTCAGGAGAATAAATTGCAATTAAGTCTACCCAAATGTAACTTCTTAAGCTTTACAAAAAATAAAAGTATAATAAACTACACATACACGTTGTGCAATGCCCCCCTACTTAAAGTGGACTCTATTCGTGACCTCGGTGTTATCTTTGATTCGAAACTTTGCTTAGACTTACACATAGGAAAAATTGTTAATAAAGCGTACCAACTATACGGATTTGTAATGCGTTCAACAGTTGATTTTAAAAAACCATTTTCCTATATCTGCTTGTATAAATCGCTCGTATGCTCTCAATTGGAGTATGCCGTGTCCGTCTGGAGTACCTATTACAAAAAGTACGTATGTAAGATGATTGAGTGTGTGCAATACAAATTCTTGCGCACTATGCATTATAGATGTTGGGGACATTATTTACCATACCAAGATTTACTTGTGAAGTATAAGCTCGCAATACTTGAAAGTAGACGTAGGTATTTGGAAGCTGTGAATCTATATAATATTGTAAGGAATACATTTGACTGCATGGAACTGTCCAATATGATATGTTATGCGGTTCCTAGGACGATCCACAAGCGAAAGGCCCGCGCTGGCAAATTATTTTCAGTTGGTATTTGCAAATCCAACTCAGGCTTGCGTTCGCCTGTTCGCAGAATGGTCGATTCCTACAATAGCACTTTTGAACATATCGATATTTTTACATGTGCTCCCCATAAGTTTAAAAGTCTAATACTAAACGAACTTTCGTGAATATTACATTTATACACTATTTGTACTAAGTTTTGTTACCGTAGCGATGATTATTATTTTCACTTTATGTATGCTTTTAATTAATCTGTGAACAGCGTTGTGGGCTGCAGTATTGTCAATAAGTCTTGTTTATTTATATGATGTTTATGTTTTATAATGTAGCTGTTTGCTGTTCCATTTGAATAAAAATAAATAAATAAAAATAAAAGTCGATGTTATGATATTCCGTGCTTTCATGACCTACCGTGGTAAAGTAAGTTGCTCTTAAATATATTCGTAATTTTATTTATGAGTGCATAATCTAATTAGTTGTCGAGGTTTGATTTTGATTTGTCCGGTATTAAAATGTTCTCGTATATTTTGAATAGTGATAACCATGTTGAGGACGACGCTGTGCGCGCATTTCATGATTTGTTATCCCAACAGGCCAACACACATCGTTTCGGCCTAGAGAAGTGTCTCTTTTTCTTTACCCGGAACTAATAGAGCCTGAGTGTCATTTATAAATTATATACTTATGGCGGAGAGAGAAGTCGGGTTTGTGGGGCATTAGATTTGCATTTATTACATCAATGGAATATTACGGGTCTATGATAGTTTATATAATAGTTTAAGTCATTCGCAGCACGTTTACGTTAACGCACTATTCCCATACTTGGATAATAATAAAATAGAATTCTCTAGTGTTCAACGTCAAACAAATAATAAACTCATAAGTGGGAACACTTATTGTGACGGACGGGAAACTACGGAACCCTACACTGAGCGTGGCCCGACACGCTCTTGGCCGGTTTTTTTAATATAAAAATTACCTATGTCCGTCTCCTGGTTCCCAACTATCTCTGTACCAAAATCCATCAAAATCGGTTTAGCCATTAAAGCGTGAAGAGGTAACAAACAAACTTACTTTCGCTTTTATAATATTAAGTAAGGATAGTAGCAAACTTATGAAAACAAATAGAGTGTTTTGATCAGACCGTCGGATATGTGTTTGTTTAAGTTTACACTGAATTAATCATATTGTTACTTAACTAGCTATTCATCGGATTAGGTAAACAATTTATTCGCCTAAACTTCATAGAAGTAAGTAAAATGTGGCTAACACCATCTATAACCTCACTATTAAATTCCGGAATGATTGTCTAGTTCTGTCTAAAATAAAGCTGTTAAATTATAGGGAGGTATTATCCACATATTAGTTACTTCCTACGTTTCATAGGTTTTTAGTGATAAAGTTAACCTATTCCAAATTCACGATATAATATATACTCACATTTGTTATAGCATCAGGTCATGGTCTTTAAAATTCGATCCTGAAAATGATATCATCAAAAGAAAATGTTTCTTAAGTGTGTTTTTATAGGGCTTATATTTATTTAATCTGTATCACTTAAATGAGTTAGTTTAGGTTTTGTTAAAGATTGCTTTTTATTAAAGGTTAACTTTACAAACTTTATTAAGGAACTCAGTTTGAAGACAAATTAAGTAAACATCTCAAAAAAGGTGCTTGCCTTTGCTTTGTTAAAAAATATTCTTCTATTTTATCACCAGTAGGTATTATCTCTTGATATTTTTAGTACAGGTAAAATTATTTTAGATTTATCTGGTGTTTTGATATTCCTTATCATAAAAAGAAGATAAAAAGGCTTGGGATCAAGCTGCTCCGATTTAATTTACTCAATGAATGACAGGTTTTTTTTTATAATTTCTTTTTTTTATAAAAAAAAACTACGGGGGAAGTTATTTAAAGACTACCCAGCCTTAACTAACTTCCCCCGTTCTGGGCGGACCGGGGGGAGACTTATACTGACTAAAACCTCCCAAGTTCCTTCATTTGCCCTCTATGTTCCGGGGCCGCGGTATCTCTTTCGAACAACCCTCAACCTCTCTGCTTATCTGTCATCTCTTCGTTCGTTTATACCCTTTATCTAACAGGAACACATTACGTTTCTACCTGCACTTCAATTCCAGCGCCGATTATTTCATTTCTATTTTCCCAATAAACGGAACGATCCTTTCGTATGCAGCAGTCACCTTTTACCGTTTGTAGATTAGAAAATTCAATTTGCTACAGGGTCTCCATGTACGACAAACATGTGAGGCACGATTGAAAGCGTACTCCACGAATGCGAATGTATTCGATATTTAAAAACGATTCCGATTCTATACATTTGCATTTTGGTATCGATATGATTTTTCAATTTTGTGTTGAGTTCCGAATGCGAGAGGTTCCATATTTTTGCTTTAAATAGAACATCTTTTGCGTTAGTTATTTACGAATTGGTGTTCTTTATATGTACCTGCACGTATTTATTTGGGTTGTCGGGCTTCCAGTTTTACTGGATGTAGCTATTTTATTTCAGATGGAGTGACTGCCAACCCATTTAGAACTGGGTAATACGATACATTTGATGAGACTGGTGGTCAGACCTTCAGACCAGTGACTGTCTGTAATGACTGTCAAAGAGGCATTTCGACCAAAATTCAGTGGCTTCATGTGCCATTTTACACCAACTTGACCTATATATTACGGACACTGGATGCTGTCAGACTAGTATCCGCACACAAGTTCGCAAGTTGTCTATGTTTATATCATAACACTTTACTTACGTTTTTTTTGGCTGACACCCTGAGTAATAAGTCAGTACCTGGACTAGCAACTCCACTAGCGATTTTGTATAAAAGCGTCACAAACACCCTGACAAACTTTTACATTAACATATAATATTAGTAGGGGAGTAATTTAAAGAATGTGTTAGGTTTATGTTTTTTGAAGATAATTGTATTCGGTCGTCCTAGTTTTAAATAAAAAATCATTTTTATTGTTAATACTGCAAATTGCAATGGATTGGGCAGCTCAATAGATTTGACGTACGAACGTGACGGTATCTCTTGAATTCCATTTCATATCCGCACATTATAAAAACGAACACGTAACCGCTCTTCTGAGTACACTGTAATTCGTAAATGGACTAATCTTAATACTAACTTCTGAGATTCAATTTAAATTAAACTAAACCACAGAACATCGACATAAAATCGAAAAAAACACGCATGCAATTTAAACTCGTTAGGTTAGGTTAGGTCAGTATCGTCACACAGTAGGTGTATGAAGACAGTTGTAACCGAGGCAGGCTCAAGAAACGCTTTTGTGGCAACTTAGACTCGTTGCGGAACCTTTGACCATAGAAGGCAAAATACAGTGAGATTTGGAAAGGAATCCCACTAGCCACTCCTGTGAATACTATGTACAATAGACTACTCCTGAAAAAAAGGTAATAATAGAGTTATGCCAATTAAACAATATATTGCACAGTTATTTAAATAGTAGTCAGGTTTCACTGACAATCATACATAAACAAAATATCAAATAAATCCATGTCAACCAACAATTAATTTAAACGTAACCCCTCATTAACAAACATTATTCCAAAACAGTGGTTTTCCAATAACTCTATTTACACAATGGACGTCAAATACACACTGAACGCAATCTAACCCAAAACATGCGATGAATATAATTATTCAGGAGTGATTATAAACCGCACTTCCGTCTAGCAAGTGTCTTGGGATCACCGGATCTAAGACGTCAAACTAAATAATGAATGGATTAGCTATGGTATTTGGCGAACGGTCGATCGAGAGTTTGAATATAGGTTGATTCGTGTCTCTTGTTAATTTAGGGTTTATTAATTCTGCCAATGGCTTAATTGCCAAGAGCCTCGACCAATACCTGAGGAGGCTCTCGTTAGGCAGCTGGATCAAGGGCTTGATACAGAAAGCGGTACTCCTGGACACGGCTCGTATTGTTAGGAGGTTCCTTTCTCTGGAGCCCTGACCGCCGCACAGTGGATCGTCCCCATACAAGAGGGCGGACATAGAATTAAAAATTGAGAAAGTATTTAATTGAAAAAAATGAAATATACAGTTGCATTACTCTATTAAGAAACTACAAAAAATGTTATCGCATTTTTTTTATTTGACCAGTACTTTATGAGCAATTCGATGAAAACTGTTATTTTTCTATGGAAATGGTCACAAAAATGTCTGTATCTCATGATTCCCTCCTTGTTTCGATTTGCGGTTTTCACTACTGTTATTTACCCATTTTATGCCACATTTTCTTCAAGGACACATGGTGCCCCCGCGACCCTCTTCCGAGATATTTTGCTTTTAGTAACTATACATTTTATTATATAACTGATGAAATGGAGGTACGTTAAGTATATTCATTACCGAGAATAAGTTATCCCTAAGTATTTCCTTAAATAACAGGTGCATTTGTGATTACTTCAATGACTTATGAACGCTTCTGTTGCCATATAACAAAAGCGTTAATGAGTCCTTAAGTAAAGATTACCAGTACTTGCTTAATCTAATTAGTGATTGTAAATACTATGTTAACAGCCCTTAATCTCTGCATTGTGATTTTCTAATGTCATCATTAGTCAAAGTCAAAGTCAAATATTTATTTGTAGAACATAGGTGGTAAGGTTATGTTATAAAAAATATTTTGTATCACTATGTTTTGCCTTGCAAGGCGTACAAAATTATAAGGTACATAAAACAGTTTCAGTAGTAGATAAAACAGTTTCACAAACAACACAGCACATTAACTACTATAACTAGGTAAGTCGGACATTTCTTACTTTATGTTTTTATCATCTAAAAACTCATTGATGGAATAGTAAGCCTTTTCAATCAAGAGTCTTTTATGATGCGATTTAAATTGGTTTAGGTTAGTTACTCTTTTTAAAGCTTTTGGTAATTTATTAAAAATCTTTGGACCCATGCCGAGACAACTCTTAGAGAATAGTGCTGTATTGTGTCTTTTCGTCTTTAATGTGCTTTGATGGCGTCTAGTATTCAGTGTTTCAAATTGAGACAGATTATCTTTAACAAATATTGCAATTTCATAAATATATAGGGATGGAAGCGTCAGTATTTTCAAGTTAATAAAATATGGTTTGCAGCTTTCTGTGCTTTTTAACAAACATATGGCTCGGAGACACTGTTTTTGGGCTTTAAATGCCATTTCTCTGTTGGTAGAGTTGCCCCAAAACATTATGCCGTAACGAAGAGTTGAGGACACATAAGCATGATATGCAGTAAGGACAGTATTGCGGTTAGCAACCTTATTCAAATTGTGTAAAGCATAGCAAAATTGATTAATTTTTTCTATCATAATTTCCATGTGTGTCTTCCATGTCATGTTTTCGTCTAGCCAATTCCTAGAAATTTAGTTCGCTCTGTTTTAATTATTTTATTTTGGTCATAGTGAATGTCAAGAATTGAAGGATTAGTCCGTTGTTTAAATGTCATTATTTGAGTTTTATTAAAATTAATTTTTAAATTATTATTATTTAGCCATTGAATTATTAGACTTATTAGCTTATCAAATTCATTGCTAGTTGCCTACTTGCTGCCCTATACATATTTGAGTGTGTTTAGCAAATGTAATTCAGTTGTAATTATAACTTCTACCAAGTGTTGTCATTATGACATTAGAAAATCACAATGCAGAGATTAAGGGCTGTTAACATAGTATTTACAATCACTAATTAGATTAAGCAAGTACTGGTAATCTTTACTTAAGGACTCATTAACGCTTTTGTTATATGGCAACAGAAGCGTTCATAAGTCATTGAAGTAATCACAAATGCACCTGTTATTTAAGGAACTACTTAGGGATAACTTATTCTCGGTAATGAATATACTTAATGTACCTCCATTTCATCAGTTATATAATAAAATGTATAGTTACTAAAAGCAAAATATCTCGGAAGAGGGTCGCGGGGGGCACCATGTGTCCTTGAAGAAAATGTGGCATAAAATGGGTAAATAACAGTAGTGAAAACCGCAAATCGAAACAAGGAGGGAATCATGAGATACAGACATTTTTGTGACCATTTCCATAGAAAAATAACAGTTTTCATCGAATTGCTCATAAAGTACTGGTCAAATAAAAAAAATGCAATAACATTTTTTGTAGTTTCTTAATAGAGTAATGCAACTGTATATTTCATTTTTTTCAATTAAATACTTTCTCAATTTTTAATTCTATGTCCGCCCTCTTGTATGGGGACGATCCACTGTGCGCCGGTAGCTTGGACCCTGTTCCCGATACCGGTGGGCTACTATTTTTAAATGTTTTTTTATACTTTTTTGAAATATTTAAAAATGTAATTATATGTTAAAAAATAAATGAATGTACGAGTGTAATAATATTCGAGGTAAACTGTTGAAAGGTGTGGTTCTTAAGTGTAAATTACCACATGCCATGCTTGATGTATTTGTTTTTCTTTTTAATAAAACTTTGCCCAACACTAGGAATTTCACCTGTATCCTGGGTGCGGTAACAAACAGTCAATTGTCTTGGATTGCCTCGTTTGTCTGGTGGTTGTAATCGCAACTTCTGAGCAGAGGTCTTATGTTCTCTTCCGAGGCCCAGCAAAGTATTGTCGGGTTTCTCTACCAGGAATTTTTCATTACCAGCCACGGGTTATGGAATAGTGCCTGGTTATGGCTATACTTAAGCTCTTCTCTTATTTTATTTTTTTCTAAAAGGCATCAAACCCAATACAAACACAAATAAAAACTCAAAATAATTATAGTACGAGATCCGGCTGCAGAATCAGTGTAATCATCGAGTGTTTGCTGAAAACCAAATGTTTACACATATTCATGATTAGGAGAATTTATATCCACCAGGTTGCCTATCAAAATGTGGCCGCTAGTATTTTTAATTAAATTATTAATAATTCATAATCCGTAAAAAATTTCATTGACTTTTTTTTTCTATGAAATGTCGTCTACTTTACGGCAACATCTATAAAGACTCTGAAAAATTATGGTTGCCGTTGCGCACCTGGCCGCACTTCTTCGCAGCCAGGTATACAAGGTATGAATTTGTTACATTTATACACCCACAACGTACATTTATAATTTATATATCAAATTAAAGCTAATTTTTTTCTGTATATTATTATATACGGTTGCTTAATTAAATCTGGCCGCCAATGAGGGTTGCTGGCTAATAAATATAGTAAATATTAAAAGTAGAGTGAAAGACAGCTAGCGCGTAACACCACTAGTCAGACGAGGATAGCGATTGCCAGCTGTCGGACGGTTTAAAGCCATTGCGCATGCGTCAGATGTTAGTGTTCTCAACCTCCGATTCAAACAATAGTAGGTACGACTCAAAATAATAAATACTCCAAAAGAAACGTCTTTCTTTTCTAATATAAAAAATTAAAAGGTCAATGACAAATTTAAAAATTACAAAAAAAAAGAATATTGATGATGAATAAAATCAAGGTTACTTATGTGAAAAAATTGTGTTGTACAAGTACTGTATGAAAAAAGATTTAATTTATTCAAGTATTACATTTATTATACATATTCATCAATCATCAGTTTAAGCAAATTATGAATTTTTAAAATGTATTTTATACTTCCATGACTCTTTTTTAAAAATCTGAATCATCGGAGCTCTCAGTCACACTATCATCGCAGCTATCACTTTCATTAGAAATATCGGTATCGTCATTATTATCGGAAGGCTTGTTCGTGGAATCACACAGCACATTCTCAACTTGCGCTGGAGTTGAATCTCCCAGGAACCATGTTGGTTTTAAAAAACCATCTAACAGCAGCCAGCCATTATTTTCCGCGCTGAACTTGTTGCAATCCCGCTCAGTAGCATTTAACCAACTCGAATTAACAAAGATGGTCCGCAATAATTTTTCCTTACGGTTTGTGTCTTGCAAAAACTTTCGAATTTTTCTTTATCTTTTTGCTTTAAAGATGTAATTTTTTTGAAACATTTTGTATGATATCCAAAATCATCGGTAGATTCAAGTGTTAATAAAATGTCATGATATTTATATTTTTCTTGCGACGAAACAATAACATTAGAGAACACTTTTTGAATGAAGCATTATCAAAGTCTAGTACATTGCATTTTTTGTCGCACAGGAAACACGCCTTCATCCTTATAAATTTTATTTCACTTAAATGAGATAAATAATTTTTCGATGCACAAATAAAACAGCAATATATTATGTTGTGTATTACGTACTCCAAACAGCGTGGTTTCGAACTTAAAATAAAAATCACAACTGATCCGTTGAGAACACTAACATCTGACGCATGCGCAATGGCTTTAAACCGTCCGACAGCTGGCAATCGCTATCCTCGTCTGACTAGTGGTGTTACGCGCTAGCTGTCTTTCACTCTACTTTTAATATTTACTATATTTATTAGCCAGCAACCCTCATTGGCGGCCAGATTTAATTAAGCAACCGTATATAATAATATACAGAAAAAAAAATAGCTTTAATTTGATATATAAATTATAAATGTACGTTGTGGGTGTATAAATGTAACAAATTCATACCTGTGTATACCTGGCTGCGAAGAGGTGCGGCCAGGTGCGCAACGGCAACCATAATTTTTCAGAGTCTTTATAGATGTTGCCGTAAAGTAGACGACATTTCATTGAAAAAAAAAGTCAATGAAATTTTTTACGGATTATGAATTATTAATAATTTAATTAAAAATACTAGCGGCCACATTTTGATAGGCAACCTGGTGGATATAAATTCTCCTAATCATGAATATGTGTAAAAATTTGGTTTTCAGCAAACACTCGATAAGTACACTGATTCTGCAGCCGGATCTTAGACTATTATAAAATACCTTAAAAATAACATTGAAAATTCACCACCGTTATGAATACAAATTAAATAATTTAATTGAATACGACATTAAACAAACAAACAATACCTATTTTATTCTATTTCTTTTCTATGCTACTAATACCTATTATTAATGTGAATGTTTGTGAGGATGGATGGATGTTTGTTACTCTTTCACGTCAAAACGGCTCAACGGATCTTGTTGTAATTTGGCACAGAGGTAGATTTTAGTCTGGAATAACACATAGAATACTTTTATTTTCGATATCACGTGGGCAAAGCCACGGGTGCTAATCTTCGATATTTTATCTTCTTATTACATGGGACTTAGAAATAACTGTCGAAATGTACTATTAGATACACCTTTGCTTAGACTTTGACAGCATGGTTATCGCAGTGGCTGAGTTATAGACTGCTGCGCTGCGTGTCGCGGGTTCGATTCCCGCAGGGAAAAAATATTTGTATGATCATAGATGCAGATAGTTGCTTCGGGTCTAGCTGTTTGTGTATGAGAGTTTAAATGTATGTAAACGCACCCACGATACGGGAGACATTCCTAGTGTGGGGCAACGCTTAATAAAAACAACAACCTTCTGGAATTACTGGCGTGATTTTTTGTTATATGTTACATATCCTTACTAGAAGTATTATAAAAGCGAAAGTGAGTTTGTTTGTTACGTCTTCACGCCTAAATGGCTAAACTGATTTTGATGAATTTTTGTCCCCTGGAGACGGACATAGGCTATTTTTTTTTTACAAAAAAGATTGAGATCTGTGGGAGAAAGAGGGAAGAAAAGAGTAAACTTAGCATTGCTATTACAATATATAAAGCGCAAGGGCAAAACCCCTGTAAATCAGGAAAGGGAAACTGTGTTACCCCGAATTTAAAATGTGCAAAAGCTAGTGTTATATTATTTTGTGAACTAAATCATTATTTAGGCCGTCATGGTTTCAGCTTATTATGATTCCAGCTTATACATATATTAAGCAAAACCCAGATTAGGTTTTAAGTTGGAGTTAAGTAAGGCATGTGTATTATATTATTATGTATTCTTCGTATAACATACTTACCTAAATAACTTTACTACATTTACTTACTTCATAAAACTAAGTTATTCTACTACACACTACATTTTCTCCTACAACACGTCTTTATTTTTCATTTCCTGTAGCATTTTTATAACAAAATAGAAAAATGTTATCCCAAATAAGCTTATACAGCTTACAGCTAAGGAAACCAACGAAACTTTTAAACCAGGATAAACAGTTTACCCGGAATCCGGATATGGGTAGCCATCGATACCAGTACACGTGACTCGGTATCGGTATCCAAAATTTATAATGTTGCCATTTAAATCGAACCCCATTAAGGAATTATTAATTGAACGTTATTAACAGATGTTGCTTGCTGCTATTGTCGTTTTAATAATGGTGTATTAAATTTTCCTTTTAAATGTTCAATTATTTTCAGAATTTATTGCGATCTATGTCTTTTGAAACGATATTTATAATGTCTCAGTATTTTAATTCCCTTATTAAATCATTTTATCTTTATTTCAGATTACAAGTCGCAGTTTTAATAGTATTTTAGTATTCGTAACATAAGTGCTTATTAGTAATAAGGTTTGTTTTTTTTTTTTTTTTTTATTGAGAATGAACTCACTCTTGACCTCGATCTCGCCTGATGGTAAGCGACAGATGAGGTCTACGATGGAGCGAGCGGGCCCAGAAGATGCCTATTGACTCTTGTTTTGAAGGCAGACGGGTCGTATGTGGTAGGGAACACAGAAGCCGGTAGAGAGTTTTGTTCGCGCTTAAATTTTATTAATTAATTCAGGCCAATGATCCAATTCGATGTAACACTAAAGAACAGAAAACATTTATATCCAAAACATGAGCCCGTTACCCGCTGAAAATATCGCATAAATAAAGTATGTTCAAAGTTGAATTTGAAGTGTAAAGGGGTTGCAAATTTAGAATATTAGGTTATATTGTTATTCGTTGTAAGTAATATGATTTTATGATTTAAACTATTAAATACTTTTATAGTATTATTGTCGCATTTTAGATCCCGCCTATGAATCAAATAGAATATTCTTTATTATCTATAATCTTACAAATTTTATTTATGATAGGGTGACACAATGGGCAATCCGATCTTATAACTATAAGATACTATATGTACAAGTATAGTACTTATACTTGTACCAACTTATTACAAGCTGATGCAACTTGTGGTAACTCGTGTACACTGTACTACTAAAGTCGATTGCATCTAGTCAAAGGACTTTAGTAATTGGATGCAGTGATGAACCTCGGTAGGTACTTTAGTACCAAGACATCCCACGAGTGAAACGTTAAATAATTTTGTTAAATTGCTAAAGCTTGGATTACACAAAAATTACTGTTGTTAATTTGATTGTGGAGCTTGGTTTCTGCTTGGTTCGCGCCCCTTAAGTACCATTTACTCGCTTGCCAGTGATTATTTTTTATATAACCGTGGTAGAAGGTATTGCGGAACGCTGCGTAATGATCGCAATCTCAAATGTTTTATGCGTTGTTTACGATACGAGATACAGAAGCAAAAAATAAACTGTTTTTTACCAAAAATATTCATGTTCGCACGGCAACGAATCGAACTATACAAAACCCGTTATTGCGTGTATCTCACTGTGTTTATTAATTTATAAAAGGTAGCTTCACAATCACAACTTACATGACATAAACATAAAATTATGAAATTAAACATTACGCCAATTACCAAGTTAAGTATTTATTTCAATTTATACATAATATTATATATATCAAAAATCAAAATCAAAATATTTTTATTTCACATAGGCACTTATAAAACGTCGAGAAAAGATGCACGGTTCGGGTTGGTCGTTTTCTATGAAGAACCGGCAAGAAACTTTATAATATATTTAACTTATGTATGTATTGAAATTTTTTACAAACCGAACCAATATACTGGAAATGTGTAGCTAGATGTGTGATATGTTTTTAAAAGAATCCAAAAAAAGAGGACGATCTCAATTCGACAATTTATATTGAATGTTATTTGTAGCGCGATTTTTCCATCAATTGTTGGTCGATTTTCAAATATCTTTTTTATCGAAAGGATAAACTTCCGAAAGGGTCCCATATCAATTTTATCTATGTTCGGTAGTTTTTGAGTTATTTAAGTTATTTTCTATAATAGGTACGTATTCTTTTTTCTTATGCATATGGGTGAAAGGAATAAGCATATCATCCATATATATATAATATAAGAAAAAAACAATAACTAAGAATAGCGGAAAAACTTTATGGAAAAAAAACCGGATGTAAAATTATTTTCCATCTTTTATGTGTCTTTTGTGTGGATTTTTATTGCAATTTTTTTTCTTATTTATTTTAGTCCATTAGTGGTCAGTGTCCATGTTATTAGCTTCTAAACTTGACCTGGTGGTAAATTTGATAGTTCTGGGCTTTCCTTGAGAGCTTCTGAAAAGATGGACGGCAAGGACTGTAGGACCGGGTCGGTATACCCATCTCTGTGTTGATTCCACTGACCAAGTCACTCTAATAAAACTCTGATAATTTCCAAAAATCCCGTTCAAATTAACCAAATTGAGTAACATAACCGTTTAAGTTTCGCGGTGCAAAAACACACGTCTGGTCAATTTATCGGAGTACAAGTTACGTAATACCTACTGCCGGAAAAGTGACGGCAATTAAATGGAACTGGCGGTAATTCGAGTAATTGCTGCTCAACCGCTGTGCACGCCGAAATATTAACTCGCGAGATATTACTGGGTTACAATAATTGTTGGTCTGTGTGAGGTCGTTAGATATGTTGCCGCAGCTCGCACAGTCTGGTTTGACATGTCCACAATAAAAGCATAGAGATATTATTGTATTTTTCTGCTTATTGGCAGTTTTTGCACATTTTTGACTGGATATTTAAATTTTCACAACATAACGCTATTAGCGTTATGTTATGAAAATTTCCCTGAAAGGTTGTTCAAAAATGAATCTAAATAAATAGTACCTACACCAACATTTCGCCTATTATGTTGTGGTCTCATATATTACAACATGCCTCGACCAGTCAATCGAACCCTATACCTCCATCACCATGCTCGGCAGTCATGCTTGTGCTTACTAGACCAATGAGAAAGTCAAAGTATATAGTTTTTAATTTTCCCCTAAATATTTCTTTATCCTAGCTATACCTATGTTACAGAAACTTAGAAAACAATGTGCTTTGTAAGAAGAAGGTATACTTATAAAATTAATAGTAATGCAAGGGAAACAAAAAGAACTGGTATCACTTATCTCCAACTTTCACGAGCCTGAAACCATTTTAGCAAAATTACCCATAAGTCCTTAAAAACAGTACAAAAAAGATTACCTACAACACCTCACCTCATCAACTATGTTATATAAGTCTTTCTTCTTCTATTCTTCTCTGTTCTGTGCGTTCCTAATCCATCCGTTTCCCGCGACTTTGACAATATCGGTAGCCCAACACGATTTTGGAACGATTTTAAACATCATATATAATTATAACAAAAAAAAACTGTTTCTAAACATAATTTATAACAACTGTGTATTTAAAACACCCCGTTTGCACATATAGTGACCGTAAGCATGTTTCGAGAACGTTCCCCAAGGACTCGCTCGTGACTGGAACAAAAAGCTTGAAATCTGGAGCACAACAATTTTTAAAACTTTTCCCCGCAAATATCTTCTTTGTGAGCGGGATCGGAGAATGGAGCGTGGGATTTTATTGAGAAACTACGGTTAGTTTGCCTGCTGCTCATTGTTTCTTTTTAAAAAGTTTCGGATTCGCCAAATGTGTACTTAAAAGAATATTCAAAAATCTATCGTTAAGAAGCTATTGATGGGAAAGCGTAACGAATTTGCTCAGTGCTTTAAGTTAAGAGATTAGTTTCACTGAAAAGACTAGCTCACTTGGGAGCTCCGATTTTATCTTGTGAAGATAACATACATTTGTGAAATATCGTTTACAACTTTAAGCTTTTTTTCACAAGTGGATACTAGAAAAACGTTTTATATGTTTATTTTTTGTGAAATTGAATTTCCACTTCAGTTGTAACGCGTCAAAGCTTTCACTAAAGAATTCTTGATCCACACTTTTTCAATTTTTATTTATTTATTTATTTAAACCAAATTGCAAAAGTTAAAGTATCTTTTTCCAGTTTTAATAATCAAAAATAGATAGTCAGTTTATTAAGCCAATTGTCTTATATAAAGTGAATTCTGTGACCTACAAACAATAATATCAAATACCTACCTCAAAAAACTAACTTTCGGCTGAAACTGTTCTCGCGATTTATTTGATCTATAATTTTAACAAAAAGTTTACTATAGGGGTTATCCAGTCATAAGATGAAGTATTTTATTTTAAAACAATATACACTGTGCAGATTATAAGAATTACAGTAATCTATATTGTACAATATTATTAAATGTCAAAGATAGAACAGTACACAAGTCACAGTACCAGTTACTGGATAGATTTGTTTTAAAACCTACACAGTCTGAATGTTTGCTAGTTTTAAGGTGCAAATATCAGCCACTGCGCTAACTGTGCCGGCGTTATGCAGCACACCTTTCGGATGGGGCGTGATATTACGTCTTATTCGGTCCAATAAACCTATTCAAATAATTTCGAGCAGCTCTATCTTAGTACCAAATGCTTTTTACACCCCGAACAGCCTTGTAGGTCGTAAAAGTTCGTGAGATATCTTCGGATTAACAATGCCGTCGAGAAGTATATAAAATTGAGTCAACCGGCTTGTATAGAAAATGAAACACAATTTTTAATATTGTTTTTAATTCCTTTGTTTTCTATTCAAAGGCGGTTTTATTCAATACGGCTTAAGATTTAGCGGATTAGTTTACACAATTTGATTTGAGAAGACTTTATTATTTTTTAAGAATTTAACTCTTCTTTAGGTACTTTTGAAATGGGTTCTATTTTTTGTAAATTATACTAAATTTTTCTTAACATGAAGAACTAGCAAAAAAATATATACTAGAATTTTCTAATAAATGACCATTATTTCTGCTACTGCAAATCATTACAAATAAGTAAAGGTGGGTTTAATCGAGCACAAACAATCAATATATTGAATCAATAGCCCGTTCCACACTATAATGAATAAAATCATTTCAATTTGTATTCATCATTGTGAACAAAATACACATCAAATACGCAGATTGCATGAAGTGATTCATTACTGAAAACAGCCACACAGAAATTGTTTTATCCGGATGATAGTGGGACCAAATGGCCAGGTTTAGTGGCTTTCACAGTGTTTTTGGAAAGAAAGGAAATAAATTGCGGATGGGAAATCTTGAAATACCCTCCCCCCGCTTTGGGAGTAAGAGAGAGTGTCAACCTTGTTCTGACTAAAACTCACCCATGTTCCATCTCTACGTTTCGGGGCCGTGGTATTTCTCTCTAACAACCCGCAACCCTGGCAAACAGGGACACCTTAACATTAAACTAAGTAAAATAAATAATACCAGAAGAATCTCAGCACATAATAATGACAGATGGCAACACAAAGCTGATTTTCAGCAGCAGCTCATGAGGTGCCATGTGCTCGATAATATTAATAAACACATAGGTACAAAAGTCTAAAATATCTCTACAAAGCATTATGTATTTGGCTTAGATCACCATCCATACTTTACCAATGCATCATCGTTCTCGCTTACAGAATGTAATTTTGTCAGGCCATCTAGGGGATGTGTTTTATAAGGTTCAGTTAGTTATAGACTAAACCTAGAAACTCTAGAGAGTTTCTAGGTTCTCAGTAGAGGTGTTTTAAATTGCCAACTACTCTGTTGGTAGACCAACAGAGTAGTTGGCAGTCAAACTTTTCAGTATTTTTTAAAAATAAATGTCCCAATGTTTTCAGTTTTAAAGTAATTTAAAACACCTCGATACCTCCCACGTAAGTTGTTGTATCTCCAAAACTGCAAATTTACAGTAGAGCGTTTCAAAGATTCAAATTGAACCAAAATCTGCATTTATTGTTGCATCTTTTTAAAATTTCGTATGTAAATGTAATATAATAGTCTTCTTAAATCCGTTAAAAGATATTTTAAGTAATATGTCTATTTTCGGAGATATTGTTCATACAACATTTTACTCCGGAGTAGAAGTTATGTCAGTTGTTGCATCTGATACTAACAACATTATACCGCGGCGCCCAGATAGCATCACTTGTGGTATATGATAGTTACAACTGTATACGTTGAAAAACAGAAGTCTTACTCTGCTGTTTGTGGTAATAATATTTATATTAGTTACAGAATTCAATTTCCAATTTGAAGGTGATTAAATTTTTTAGGTTAATAAATAAAAAATAAATGTTATTAAGGTTATTTTTTTTATTAGAAACAACATGAGTGAACAGAAAATCTTTGAAAATAAAATAATGAGCTTTTAAAACTTAATTAAATGACTACTTCTGTTGCTGAATAATCAAGAACGTTTCATTATTATAACAATCATACAAAAGACTTTTTAAAAATTATACAAAGTTATAGAATAGGATAGGTAACGTAACAATAGAACTAATCAAATTTTAATAGAATTGCAAAAATCAACAGCACTATAAAAAATATAAATATGAACTTAATTATTAATTATAATGATATGAGATCTTAATTATATGAGATCAGCTTAAAATCAAAGTAGTTATTTGGTAACCATTTAAAATTTTTGACATACACTTATTGGTTTATAATAATGGAAAAGAAATGTTAAAATAAAAACAATTGGTTAATGTCAACCTAAGAAACCTAAAATTAGCTTTTATGGGAGCTTAAAACAAAAAAATATTATTTTTATGAGATCAATATTAAAACCTGAGATGCTTAATCAAAAGCAATATAGAAAAAAGATAAATAGACGGAATATTTGAAAAAGACTAATGTCTATTCTGAATCAGAAAATTCAGCGTCATTATTAACGCCAGCAACGAAGGATGGTTTGCCCACCTGTTTCGCCCATGTAACCAAGCTAAAAATTCAAAGTGTGTATAAATAAGTTTATTTTTGGACAAACGTTCTATTAGAGCATGTACGCTATCACCTTCTGCCTGGGTGTGACCTTTTTCAAGAAATGTATGTTTGATAGTTAATAATTAGTATATTAAGCTTATGAGCAATATAAACATAAAACGCAAACACGATACAATTGCGATTCTGACCGGTACAATTGCCAAACTTATTTATACACCCTTTGAATGGTTTAGCTTTGTTAGATGGGCGAAACAGGTGGGCAAACCATTTAACGGCATAGAAATGAAGCATACAGATTTTTAAACTATAAAACACTTTTGATTGGACGTCATTGGTCTAAAAATGTAAATGGGAACGTAGTTAGATGGAATAAAATAAAGAAGTAAGTATATGTGCAGAAGGTCCTTTTAAAATTATGTATCGGTAAGATTTGGCAGACAATAATGCTATGACAATTGCCCTTAATTAATACCAATACCCGTAGACGCCAAAGGAATAGTATAGCTGAGCTATGCCCCTTGTTATCCAACCGTCTTCCCATAACTAAGGTAAATATGACGACTTAATGAACCAGAGTCATACTAAAATTATTCCAGTTACGTATCACGACTTTTTCAGGCATTTATCTTTCGTTGCTCGCGTTAATAATGACGCTGAATTTTCTGATTCAGAATAGACATTAGTCTTTTTCCAAATATGCCGTTTGTTTTTCTTTTTTGTACTTATATTGCTTTTGATTAAACATCTCAGGTTTTAATATTGAGCTCATAAAAATAATATTTATTTGTTTTATATTGTTTTCAGGCTCCCATAAAAGCTAATTTTAGGTTTGTTAGGTTGACAATTAACCAATTGTTTTTATTTTAACATTTCTTGACATGTACTCTTTTTCCAAATTACGTAAATTATTTCCCTTAGTGTCTATCCATTCATTAAAATGTTTTTTTTACTATGTCACCTTTATCTTTCCTTGGTTGACGACGGCGATCGCTTGTGCTAGGACTATTGTTCGAAATATCTGACAGCGGACTTTGTTTATTGTTGTATACGTTGAGCAGCTAGAAAGATAACTTGGTGAGGGTACGGGCAAAAGTTGATAAGTTTTCCTTTTGTATATAATAATGGCAGTAAACATTATCACAGTCGTAGTCCAAGTGGTTGGTACCACAAGAAGGTGAAGGGTGCGGTGTTTCGAGATTTGCCGTATCAGAATCTGAAGCAACTTCTAGGTTACTATCTGCATCAATTATGTTTGCTAGCTTAATAATATCTGACTCATTAAAGCTTATCGGTAAAGGAGACTCTGAAACAATAATAATGTTTTGTATAATAAATGATCAGCAGATTTAGGCAATCGAACCTGAGACCTCGGCGTGCTAATACAATGCACTAGGTATGCATCTGGCTATTGAGGCAGTCGTACTTACCATTTAAAGATTGACTTTTGAACTAAAGACTTGACTTACAACGTAAATTTTAAGTAAAAAAAAAAGTAAATCCAACGTAAAATATAGCATTTCACTATACAACTACATTTTAATGAACGATTTCCGAAGTAAAACGATGTATTTATTAGATACAACAAAATGTTAAACTTCAACGAAGACGTAAAATATTGTATGTATTACATACAACATTTTCGATGAACGCTCACCGGCGTATATTGTTGTAAGTAATCTATACAATAGTTTAGGTTGGTGCCACCATGTAAAGAGTTAGTAATCTAATTCATCGACATACGTCAATGAATTAGCAAATAATATATGCGATTGCAACGTGCGTGCGGCCGGTTGAAAGTCCGGCGTAGTCTGTTGTATGTAACCAATACGCGGCGCGAGCGCGTGATTCTACCCGCCCCGCGCCCCGCGTTATACGTCTGACAAATCCTTTAAAAATAGTGTTTTTGTTGTTTTTTTACTTTGAATGGATATAATGATCCATATTAAGATATTTTTCAGCAAAAAAGCAAAATGGCATTTTTGTGGCATACAACAACTTACGTGGGAGGTATCGACCTCTATGACACCTGTACTATTCAATCTATCCAAGATCGCAACGGAGTAATTGGCAGTCAAACTTCCAACTTTTCAGTTTTTTTTATACAAAAGTCTCAATTTTTTTAACGTCACTTAAAACACCTCTATGACACCTGTACTATTCAATCTATCCAAGATCGCAACGGAGTAATTGGCAGTCAAACTTCCAACTTTTCAGTTTTTTTTATACAAAAGTCTCAATTTTTTTAACGTCACTTAAAACACCTCTATGACACCTGTACTATTCAATCTATCCAAGATCGCAACGGAGTAATTGGCAGTCAAACTTCCAACTTTTCCGTTTTTTTTATACAAAAGTCTCAATTTTTTTAACGTCACTTAAAACACCTCTATGACACCTGTACTACACCAATCCATCAATCATCGCAATATTTTGAGTAAATATTTTTTTAAGTTGGTACAACTGTGAACCAAGATTATTCTTTTGACCCCAAAAACGAACTCGTTCATTTATTATTTTATTTTACCCAGCATTATGTTTGGAGTAGATTTACTTAGTTTGGTGTCAAAATGCGTGATCGGCTTAGCAAAAGGTAAAATCAACAAGCAAGAACCCTATTTTGTGAATCTTTTTACTAAAAAATGAAAGAAAAATATTTTTATTATTCATATTCATATCTTTATTGCATTCCATAATGTCTGAGGATCTTAAAATAGGCTTAAAGCTAAGGTACAATTATGGACCCTGTAGGGCACAGCAAACAATTTAAACAAATTCTTAATATTAATTACCAAATTATAAATAAATTATATTGAAATCAACAAAAATTATACTTATTCTAATAAAATATTAAAAAACTAAATTATAACAAAAATAATATAAACATTGAGATCAATAGGAACATATTGTTAAAATTTAAATTACAATTTATTCGTATTTATTAAATAACACTTTACAATAATAGTAATCTATCTATCGGCTAATAATGTTTAGTGTCTGTTTGTGTTAAATATATATGTTTGTCATTTATGTATTCGTTTATTGAGTAATATGCTTGAGTTTTAGTAGCAACTATGAAGAGTAAACAAAATGACAAAAAAAAAGAACAATAATATGTACCGTGTACAACGCTCGCTTACTAAAGCAGGAACCAATTACACAGACTCGAATGCAAGTAGGGCGCTGACAATCTCACTGACTATAAAAATAAATGTGCCACATTTACCCTTCACGGGACTACGGAGATGTTTAGAGGAAAAAAATCTTTTACCATACCTTTTTCGTCCTATAGGTTTTCATAGTTTGCTCGCTTTGTGTAATGTAATTGGTCGTATGTTTATTATGAGCGGACTTACAGAACATAATTATAAAGTATTCGTTTCAGTAATTACTTGCTTCCTCGTTTTGTTTTTATTTGTACACATTTTTATTAAAAATATTGCGCACTGAGGTTCCGTACAGACTTATTTCATAACTCCAAAGTACTAAAAAGACTTTAGTATATAGTTTAAATTTCTACGCGACACCTCCACGCTTTTCCGAGATAAAGGGTCTTCACAGACAGACAGACAGGTGGACAACAAAGTGATCTTATAAGGGTTTCAATTTTTTCTTTTTGAGGAACGAAACCCTAAAAAAAAAATCTTAGCCAATCGAACTAAAAGAGTTTTTTCATTTCGAATTTTTCAGTAGCATCCCACATTTTGCAAGTTTGTAAGCGTTTATAAGTAGTATTATACTGCCGCGACTTGCCTCGGTAAGCACTTATAGCCGTCCTGCGCCTGATCTCTCTTCGGTCGTATGGGTTGCTGTAGTAGTCTTACACTTGTGCACTATAATATCTCTAACACCGGACCAAAAACGTTTAGAAGAACTGTTGCTAATATATATTAACAGTATAGTAATAGTAAACATATTAATGTTTACTATTACTATACTGTTTATATACCTAGTATTTGTGTCTATTATAGTTACTACTAACTGGCGCCCGCGGCTTCGCCCCCGTGATATGTAAAAAAAATTACTAATATATAAATGCGAATGTTTGTGGGGAAGAATGGATGTTTGTTACTACGTTACGTCAAAACGGCTGAACGGATCTTGATGAAATTTGGCACAGAGGTAGATTATGGTCTGGACTAGCACTTACTTTTTTCGACGTGACGCGGGCGTAGCCGCGGTTGGCAGCTAGTTATTTATAAAGTTCTCTTCTATATTACTGGTGCAGTATAAAAGGACTTTCGTAAAGTGCACTAAGTCACTAGCCGACCAGAACCGATCTAGTTCGTAAAGTACATACCTACTTGCAATCTACTAACTTCACTTCTTATTGGGACGTACTGGCAACGTGCAACTATGTATCGGTTTCGTGGGGAATTTATTACACATGCGTATGTGGTAAGCCGGCTCGTTACTGTAAGGAGTTGTTGGATATACGTAATCAAAAGAAGCATAAATATGTACTTTTGGATTATTTTTCACCATAATTTATCCCGCATAACAGCATGAATTTCGGATTCTTCCTAGGTTGAAGGCACTAAAGTCGCCTAATATTACAAGAAACTTAAACATAACTGTTAAAATGTGTGTCATATTAAAGGGCCACTTCTACCTAACAAGCGTAATGATATACTAGCAAATTTAAAGTAAACAAAACGGTCCACTTTACATCATCTATTCACAACGGAAAGCCGCACCGTGCCGCAAGTGCTCAGACGGTCCGGACGTGCCTCGCAAATCTTTGGATTAGAAAGAAATTAATGAACGCGTAAAAACGAAAAGTCATTTTCGCACAAAAATGTAAAAAAAATTATACCTTAAAGCTAAGACGGTGACGCTTACAAAATGCGCAAACAAATCCGAACGAAAAACGTGACGTAAAAAAGAAAACGCCAAATCAATATTTTCAATATCCTGTAGGTATACTTTTAGAAAATACTTAAGGAAATATCAGAGATCACTTCAAAGGCGCCTTGCGGTCCTAAAGGGCATAATAATCTTTCGGGGTCCTTACTCCTATAGGCTTTTATTTGAGAAAATTTAATATTACGGCACATAGAGATGATATTTAGCGCTATTGAAAGGATAAAAGCTTCACAGTTAAGTCTCTCAAATGGCGATAACTGCATGAGTGGAAGTATTGATAAAGATAATCTTATTTGTTTATTTTAGTTAATTATGTGTTTTCTTTTTATAGCATGGTGCTTGCTGCGCTGCTATATATTATAGTATGTTTATTTAAAATTGTTACAGTACCCTAAGTTTATGGTAGGTCATTACTTTTAATATTTACGATGTAATCAAATTTTGGTTGGCAAATTAAGGAAAATAAAAATAAATAAATAATGCTCATAATGTTAAAAACTTCTAAAAATTAAAAAAGACGCAAGATAGATCTGAGAGAAACCTAAAATGCTACGTTAATCTATCCTTGTATAAATAAAAAACATAAAGTTTAAAGGAGATAGCCAATATTGGGCTAAAGTATATACAGAAACGATATGTATATTAAAAAAAACTAGATTTTTTACTGATTAAAAATAACATGTAAAAATAATAACTTTTTACTGGAATAAGCTAAAAATTATAATTTTAAATAGGTATGGTTATTAATTTAATGTTCGTCTAAAACTAGCTCCGTTTACAAGCCAAGTCATTTTAAGATCGTTCTAAAACTAGTAGTTCTAAAAAAGTTATAAAAAAACCATATCTATATTGTTTTTGCATCCGTCATAGACATTATAATCATTTATAAACGAAAAAGGGCAATTGATTAAATTATTTTTGTTTTAGTAATAGTTATTTATTTATTTAACAAAAACTTCGTTCAAAATCGTGTATCGGGTGACTGTTTCAAAACGATGAAATATCGATATTTGTCAAAATGACAATATCACGTCACTCATTCATTCGTTTTCGTAATCGTGCGCTTCTTGTTTTTATTTAACCTACCTAATTTATTTAATATACAATTTTTACCATCGCACAGTGTTTCGTCTAGTACAAGCTAGCGGGACAAAATATTTTTTTAACGTATTTTAATTGTTTATGTTTAAATAAGGTGTCTTACACCGTCCTGTGTTCTCTAAGTCCAATGGTGTGGATGCAAGATGGAAGCAGTCACCAAATTTACTTCTTTTATTAACTGATATCCTTATTGTGATAATTATCTGCTTCTGCCTACTTATTATGCATGTAAGGCACTATACACATGTCTAGTATATATACATTTATATACTATATGTATGTATATATATATTATATACATAGGTACATAAAAATGTCTCAGGGTATCTAAAAAATAAAATCATAAATATGTGGTGACAGGTTTTTATTTACTCACTTTATCAAATAAAATACAACAATAGTCTAAGACAACAACAATCATCCACATAACAAAATCATACATAATTAGAATTATCCGTCTACAATAATGTTATATTTTATATCTAATATATGAAGTTTAAAACTACTAGATTGTTAAAATTACTACAAAATAAAATATTTAACAATTCACAATAAAAAAAAAACTACCAAGTCAAATACTCATCATCAGTGTTGTAGGTAGTATCTTAGGTGTTGTGGCTAGTATGTTGAAAGTAGTATTTTAGGTGTTGTGGCTAGTTGCATCATCTTTATATGCATGTACCGCCACAAATAATAAAACAGTTGCCAACTCAGACTACGGTGTGTCATTACGTAACATGGTGGCAGCGGTTGAAATAATTATAAAACACGTAAAAATCGATATTGTTATTACGAATAGTATTGAAGAGTTGTAAATAACTATGGAACACGCGCGACCACCATCAGAATTGAGTTTGGAAGGCAGCTCCGTCAGCCGGGCTGACGCGTGGAAGAAATGGAAAACGCAGTTCACTCTATTCTTGAAAGCATCTGGGGTGCACAAAGAGGAATGTGGTGTTCAGGCTAGTTTAGTGGTCAATCTGATTGGATCCGAGGGGTTCGATATTTATGAGACATTTACGTTTGATCAAGAAAGTGAAAAGGATGACGTCACTTTGTTAATCAAGAAGTTTGATGAATATTTTGGCGTCAGACAGAACATAACTCTAGCCAGGTATAACTTTTTTACGAGAAATCAGGAAACTGGCGAGTCCATAGATCAATATGTAACAGCATTAAAATTGTTGAGCAGAAATTGTGGTTTTAAAAGCTTAGAAGAGGAATTAATTCGTGACCGTATCGTTTGTGGTATTCAAAGCACGGCACTACGAGATCGCTTATTAAGAACTGAAGATTTGAGCTTAGAAAAAGCGATTAAAATCTGTCAAGTCAATGAAATTTCAAAACACAGCAATCACATATTGGAGACGCGGGGTGCGAGTGGCACTGCTGAATCGGTGCCTGTGCAAGTCGATGCAGTCGGAGTTCGAGGTGGTGTTGGTGGTCGTGGCTGGCGCAGCCGCGGGCGGCCTCGCCGCCGCGGTCGTGGGGCGGTCGGTTCCGGTTTCAACGAGGCTCCACAATCAGGTGCATCGGGTCACTGTTTCAGGTGTGGTGGTGATTGTTCTGAGCCTACTATGTGTCCGGCTATATTTGTGCAGTGTTATGTGTGTGAAAATTATGGGCATTTTGCTAGGATGTGTAAACTTAAAAAAAGTGCTAAGAAAATACACGATATAGCTGTAAGGGAAGAACAATACGACAACAGGGATGATTGTGCGTCTTTTTATGTATCGGTTTTGTATAATGTTTCCGAGATAAACACTTCGTCTGAGGACTGGTTTGAAATACTGCGAGGCGAATGTGGCAATGAAAAATTTAAATAAGATACAGGGGCGGATATAAGTGTTTTATCCTTAAAACGGTTTTTGTCATTAGGGTATGACAGTAACTTAATAAATATTAGTAATCACGTTAAATTGCAATCTTACAGTGGTGATTTTATTCCCATTAAAGGCGTTTGTTATTTAAAATGGTGGTATAAGAATGTTGTTTACGAATTGAAATTTGCCATCGCTGTAATGGACTGTCAAAGTGTGCTGGGATTGCAAGCATGTTTAACTTTGGGTTTAGTAAAAAGAGTTCATAATGTGAATTTCACTAAATACCATGATTTATTTAATGGGTTAGGCTGTTTGCCAGGTGAATATCACATTGTAGTTAATGAAACTGTGATGCCTGTGATTTGTGCTCCTCGCAAAGTACCAATAGGATTGCGTGATAAGTTACAAGATGAGTTGAATAGAATGATTGAATTGGGAGTTATTAGGAAGGTGACTCATCCAACTCCTTGGGTAAATTCATTAGTAGTTGTTGCTAAGAAAAATGGTCAGTTGCGTATATGTTTAGACCCGAGACCACTTAATAAGGCCATACAGCGTGCACATTTTCAATTACCAACAATAAATAAGTTGGCCACTAAGCTACATGGTGCTAAGTATTTTTCAGTTTTAGATGCATATTCAGGATTTTGGTCGGTTAAATTAGATAATGATAGTGCAGATTTATGTACGTTTAGTACACCATTTGGTCGATATCAGTATTTGCGATTGCCCTTTGGGTTGAATTGTGCACCTGAAGTATTTCATGCGAAAATTAAACAATTTTTCGAAGGGTTAGAGGGAGTAGATTCTTTTATCGACGATATAATCGTTTGGGGTAGGAATAAAAATGAACACGATTTGCGATTGAAAGCGTTGTTAAATAGAGCTCGAGAAATTAATTTAAAATTCAACAACGATAAATGTCGAATATGTGTAGAGAAGGTAACGTACTTGGGTCATATTTTTAACAAAAATGGAATGAAAATGGATCCTGAGAAAGTAAGGGCAATTAATAATATGCCCGAACCAACTGATCGTAAAAGCTTGGAAAGATTTTTAGGAACGGTAAATTATTTATCAAAATTTATATTAATTACTCTGAGCATATTTTTCCTCTAACAAGGCTATTAAAAAAAGATATTTTATGGAGTTGGAAAATGGAACATAGGAACATATTCGACAAATTAAAGAAATTAATATGTAATGCACCGGTTTTATCTCTGTATAATGTTTGTAGTCCAGTATTATTGTCCGTGGATGCAAGCAGTGTCGCCCTGGGGGCCGTACTCATGCAGGACGGGCGTCCAGTTGAGTATGCGTCTCGCACGCTCATTGAAACACAGCAAAGGTACGCACAAATCGAAAAAGAAATGCTAGCAATTGTATTCGCGTGTGAGAAGTTTCACCAATACATTTATGGTAAAAATAATGTGGTTGTCGAATCCGACCACAAACCACTAGAAAGTATTTTTAAGAAATCCTTGGATGCAACCCCAGCACGCTTACAGCGTATGATGTTAAAAAATCAGGGTTATGATTTGTTAGTTACTTATAAGCCAGGGAAGTATATGTATATACCGGACACATTGTCGCGAGCGGCACTGCCGGATTTATATGATGATAGTATTAGTAGGGCCATTCTCAGTCAAATTAAAATGGTTGTTAATAATGTGCCGATGTCACAGAGCAAGTTCACTCTGGTGAAGCAAGAAACAATGAAGGATACAAGTTTGAAATTATTGCTTAAATATATAAATCAGGGTTGGCCTGATAAGTTCAATGTATTCAATAATTTGAAAATCTACTGGTTTATAAGAGATGAGCTGTACTCTGTGGATGGTGTAATTTTTAAAAGTAAACAACTTTTGATACCACAATCGATGCAAAATTAAATGTTAAAACTAATTCACGAAGGGCATTTAGGGATTGATCGGTGTAAGAGACGTGCCCGTGAAGTATTATTTTGGCCAGGTATAGCAAAAGACATAGAAAATTATGTGAAAAAATGTAAAGTGTGCCAGGAGAATTCAAATAAACCCAGTAAAGAGCCTATGATTCCTGTGTCTATACCAGAGTTGCCATGGAATAAAATTGGAACTGATATATTTGAGTATGGGAGGAGAAGTTATTTAGTTTTAATTGATTATTTTTCCGGTTATATAGAAGTAGCACAGTTGAGAGATTTATCATCTAACTCGGTAATCTATATTATGAAGGAAAATTTTGCACTCTACGGAATACCAGAAACAGTTATCAGTGACAATGGTCCGCAATATTCTTGTCGCAATTTCATAAACTTTGCGTCAGAGTGGGGATTTAAACACGTCACGTCATCTCCTTATTACGCCCAATCAAACAGGAAAAGTGAAAGAGCAGTGCAAACTGTCAAAAAAATGTTAAAAAAATCAATAGAAAGCAACACCGATTTTCATTTAAGTTTATTAAACTATAGGAACACTCCTCGGGAAAATTTTAATTCTCCTGCACGGCTAATGATGGGGCGGCGATTAAACTGTAGATTACCGGTACATCCTGATCTTTTAAAACGTTGTGATGATGATTTACAATATAAAAAACTGTTGGGTAAACAAATAAAAAGCAAGTCATATTATGATCAACATTGTAAACCGTTGCCGGAATTAAGTGTAGGCGATGACTTATTATGTTGGAGAACAATAATGAGCGAATTCGTGGGAAAGTTGTAGCAAAGGCACCAACTCTACGTTCCTATATAGTGAAAAATAGAAAGGGTATATACCGACGTAATCGCCGACATTTGATTAAGAGCTTGCCTACAAATTGTCAAAAGGAAAGGGTGATGAATGATAATTATATTGTAGTATCGGATGATGACGACGATATGTATGTTTCGGGTAATGATGAAGATGATGAGTATGTACCAAGTAATAGTGTGGAGGATAGCATGCAAAGTTCTTATGTACCTCCAGTAACTCGTAGCAAGGCAAAGCAATAAACCTAGATTATTATTATGTTAAGTTTCGTTTATTCAGTTAAATAAGTACATATTAATTAAGTACATGTTAAGTTTATTTTTATAATGTTTTCTTTTATTTCTTTAAGGGAAAGATGTTGTAGGTAGTATCTTAGGTGTTGTGGCTAGTATGTTGAAAGTAGTATTTTAGGTGTTGTGGCTAGTTGCATCATCTTTATATGCATGTACCGCCACAAATAATAAAACAGCTAACTCAGACTACGGTGTGTCATTACGTAACAATCAGAAGATTCCTCATCCCCACTCTCCAATTCACTAGAATCTTCCGATAATGAGTAATCCCCCTCACTAAATTCGGGAACTGATGTTGATGGCTTATTCACACACACTAACATTTCGATTCCACATCCTTCTAACCATTTTTTTTATGTTTGATGTGAAATGCATCCTTAGCACACTTAGAAAATGTCCACTTTTTGTTTAATTTTGGCGATAGGCTCGAAATTTTCATTTTGAGTTTCTTCAGTGAATCCTCAGAAGCATCTATTAAATTATGCTGTATACATAAATGTTAAAAAATGCGACTTGTTCTTTCAGTTTTATCATTTTTTAACCATTCTTCGAAAAACTCCAATTTTGTCATAACTATGACTCGTTCTGAAAGAAAGTAAATTACTTTATCTACGGGCGGTTTAGGGAGCTAAAAAATATAGTAGCCTACGCCTGAATGTTGTATTTATAACATACAGAAGAATCGAGCTGGATACTTTGGGTCAAAAATTTTGCAACCCTTTAAAGTTTAAAGTTAAGAAAAAATATGTGGTATTATTTCAACATACTTATAAACTGTAATTACAGCAAAAAATGACATTCTTTATAAAAAAAAGTCAAAATAGTAAGTACACACCTTCTTTACATACCTTCATTAGTAGAATCCATCACAAGAAAATCGTTTCACTTTACTAACAATTATTTGAGATGTTGTCACAGGTGTGCTAAAAATTCAACTTATTTGCAAATGCAAATTCCGCTTTCTTTATAATTAACATTAACCCGTCCACAAAATTACTTATTGAAGTAACAAACAAAATATGATTTCTTAGAATTCCTTAGCTGGGAAGGGGTTGTTAACAAGTTCTTATCACGAATTCCTGAAAATTACGTCATGAATTTTGTCCCGCTAGCTTGTACTAGACGAAACACTGTGCATCGGCCGCATAACCTTAGTGACTCAAAAACATATTTTCTTCCTAATCCTCATAGAATCTTTAAAGAAAAAACATTCTGATATTACAATGTACGTGTTTTATCTATTAAACAACACAAATGGTTACTGTTCACATTTGGGTCAACGATGTATCGATTTCTGGCGATCTCCTTTGCATTTATGTATTACACTATCTACCATTATCAAATAGGCTACTATCGTATTTAATTTTAAGAATTCTAAGGGTACACTGTACCGATGACTCTCTCTATATCTCATCAGACGCCTCGAAAATAACCGACCGTCATGGCACAGACAACAAGCGAGGAACACTGAGGCTAAATCCGATCGAGACATCGCTGCGTCCCTGCAAGAAGGTGTGGTGGGCGGGTGTGGACAGGTTGGCACCGCGGGACCAAGGGGTCCCGCGGTGCCAACCGATGTGCCCATCACAACGGGCACCGTCTTTGGGGGTCATAATAATTGGCAAGGGCCTAATAGCAAGTGCGCCGTACGCAACTTGCCTGTGGGTGATTGCTATACGGTTTTCAATCATTACATAGTATCGCTTTCTTCACGCCACCTCGGCGGTCTGTTACCACCAGGTGAGACCCCCGGTCAACCGGGGGAGGCCCGGCGGGTGATAACCAGCATCGGAGGTGGCTCAGGCGCTCCCTACTGAGGCAGTAGGCCTCCGTCCGGAGACGTTTTCTGGTCTAGCCGAGCACGCTCCGGACTTAGGGCTCGACTGAGGCTAGATGAGCGCTACTATATTGTTTTATACTCTTATGTACAATCGCTCTGCTTCATACGCCTCGGTGTACACCCACCATTTAGATTCTTTTTTAGATTCTTACTAATTTACATAAATTAAGTATATGTATAAATAATAAACCTATAAATGACAGTAAAGTAGATACTGTTTGTAAATACAAAATTGAAATTGACTCTTAAGAACACAATAATTTTAAATAATTCGACGTCGATGCTAGTAACAATTTCACATTGATATCCTCTTTAAGTATGTAAGTAAGTAGGAACGTTTTGAAAAACATTTATAATAGGATGCCGACCACTATTTTGATTTCAAAAATACACCCATATTACTTTTCAAATACATAAAAAGACCTACATAGATCGTAACGAAAATCTAGCTCTTTTGACAACAATAAAGGACCAATTAGGTATTCAAGGCTACTTCTTAAGGTTAAACTTTCAATACATACTTGAAAACTTAAACGCCCCTATTAGCAGCACAATAAAACACGCAATCATTTGTTTGTGTGAATGACCAAAATATTTATTCTTCATAAATCTTTCACTCAAGAAATAAACAATCGTTTTCCATATTTTTGTTTCGACAATAAAAACAATTACTACGCCCGGAGCGACGAAGTCCTTGACAAAATCACTGAAGTGTGATTGCAAATTATTTCTTGTTGTTAATGTTTCTAAATGAGGTCCATTTGGTAGATGACTGATGAATAAAGTCGCCTGCGGGTACTGCCGTCTTGAGTTAGGAAGGTAAACTTGTTGTAAATTAATTTATTATATTTTTCAATACCACTAACTAGAAACAGTTAAATAAGATGATTGTCTTAAAAATATTTCATTTTCGACAGTCGTCGTAGGTCAGAAACCAAAAGTAAAGTCTATCACATTATTTAGTCATTTGCTGTCACAAATTATTCGAAGTGTCACAAGAAGTGCAATGATTCTTTGTGGTTGCTTGTTAAGCCTCATTTAGACGATGCAATTTTCTTGAACATTCAAGTGCCATTATTGAATGCAATAAATGAAGTGCAATAATTGCCCTACAAGAATTGTACGCAACTGTTTACACGAGGATACAAGTAAAAAAATTGAACGCAATTATTGAATGCAAGTCTTGACAAGAAATAGTTGCAAATGTCTTTTGTTTAGACCAATACAATTATGTTATGGCGATTATTGCTTTCAAGTTTTGACTTGTCTAAACAGAGAGTTGTATGTGCTTGTACAATTCATTGGCGGGTTGCTTCAAGTATTGCACGTATTTGCGATGTCAAATTTTTCATTCAAGTGTTGGAAGGTAATGACCTTTTATAAATATTTTATTTTCTGGTTAAAAAATAATATGGGTGTGCAGTCATTAAGATAGTAGAATAAAAAATCTCATATGTAAACGTCATTAGAAGTTCTTCAATTATTGAGCAAGTTTCTTAATTAATTCTTATAAAATCCAAATGCGTAAATTACGATCATCGCCATTTGATGGCAGGGTACGTCGACGCTAAAAATCAGAAACAAAGTGGTTTTCGGACATATTATAAACTGCACATTATTGGGCATGATTAACGGGTCTTTTTATTACGTGAAGAAATCATTTGAAATTGAACTTAAATTAGCAGTTGAAATGATACATTTTGAAATATAAAATCGAAGTTTCGCGCACCTGGCCACCGTAGAGGGCAAGAGGGTCGGTGAGCAATGGGTAGCTCACCGTCCATCCGTCTGGTGACGACATGCCGATGCGATGGCACGTTCGTGTTCCACGCGCGTCTCAAGGAGATGTCAGCAAAGCAAAAAGGTTTTTCTTAAAAGATTGACACACCCGCTCCGCCCAGACCGGAGCGAATATTTGATGAAATGAAATATAAATGGCGGAATTTAAAGGAGGCCTACACTAAATCTGTTGAGGAAAAGAGAGATACACTACTTAAAAATACTTTTTAGGGTTCCGTACCTCATAATAAATAACAACCCAAATATTTAATCAACCCTCTAAGTCTACGTAGAGAAAAGATATGACCGTTTATGACGTCAGTTTGTGCGTGAGTCCGACTCGCATTTGGCCGCTCTGTTTTTAATAGGCAGACAGCTTACTGCTACGCAAAAGGTTTCCCCTACTACCTTTTCTATTTGTAATTCTACACAAAGGTTGTTAGACGCTCCGAGAACTCCTCTTCTTGCTATCGATTTTCTGATCCAACACCTCTTTTTACGACGATTCTTAATATTTCTTGTCTCAGAAGAGCAGCAACGATTAACATACCTTCACTTACTGCACTCATGTTGGCAAATGAAGTGAAAACCAATTGAATGCAAGAATCGCCTAAGAAATTATTGTATGTGCTGTTTACACTAAGAAAGTTTTGTCAAGCAAAACTTGCGCAATAGATCAAAATCGTACGTTCTGTTTAGACAATGCAAGTAATTTATTGCTTCAATTTTATTGTATGCAACAGGCAACAAACTTGCATCATGTAAATGGCGCTTTATTTTTATGTTTCATATATAAATGTATGTTTTATGTTTCATATTTTAAGTATTGCAATAACTGAAATATATGGCACGCCAAAATTTAATTGATTCACCATTTCTCACAACTGTGATATTTTCTTTCTATAATGGCGAATTGGCTATTTTCATTAGGCCATTTATTATATATCATTATTCACTTATTATCATTTGCAAACCGATTATGGCCCATCAGCATTATAATAATTTAAATAAACTTGGTTATACTTTAGTAAATATCAGAGCATTCCACTGAACTACTAACAGGGTGAGAATATTAACCATAATAATATTAATGACAAACCGAAAGCTGATTTTATTGAATTCCATTTTCACTTTGAACCAAAGAGAAACGGAAAAACCTCCTTTGTATGAAATTAAAACTTTGTTTACACAAAGGGCAGCAAGTTACAACAATTTCGTAATAACACTTCGCCTATGGCTGCCTTTATTGGCAAGTTTAGCCAGAACGTGTTCCCGCATTCTTTCGGAGCCACTAACCCGTGAAGAGTTAACGTCTGAAGCAGGTACCAACCCTATCTAAATCGGACGTGACCTGTCCTCCACTGAACGGAATATAAATTTTAGGTCATAAAGAAATCTGATCAGGTATCGAGTTAGAATAATAAATCGGCGATTAAGGCTAGGTTTTGAGATAATCGATTGTTTAAGCTGTCTCTTTGACCGCATAAGATTTTGGTCCTTCGTTAACATAATAAGTAACAAGGATAATTTTTTAATTATTTAAGAGAACATGTTCAATTTCAAGATGTCGCCCCACTCACAACGATGGTTTTTTGAAATTTCAGCAGTTCAGCATGTACACCAACATACGTGTGTATCACGTGATAAAATTCAGGGTTCAATATCCTTACTAATATTATAAAAGCGAAAGTGAGTTTGTTTGTTTGTTAACTCTTCACGCTTTAATGGCTACACCGATTTTGATGAATTTTGGTACAGAGATGGTTGGGAACCAGGAGACGGACATAATTTTTATTTAAAAAAACTGGGATGTGAGGGAGAAAGAGGGAAGAAAAGGGAAAACTTAGCGTTGCTATTACAAATCGATAAGGCGCAAGGGGAACTGTGTTACCTCGAATTTAACGCGAGCGAAGCCGCAGGCAAAAGCTAGTTGAGGGTAAAAACAAAAACAAATGGTCAATTTGATTGAGAGAGATACCCGAGGGATCAATTTTCAATTTATTATTTGTGTTACAAGCACGCAGCCATATTGTTGGATATTTGGCGGGTAAAAGTCTTGAAAAATGACTCCACATTCCGGTCCCTACCAACCTGCTTTTATTAAATCAATATCCTGAGACCACGGCCTGGGTATTCGTTTTAGGATAACGCTAGACTGTAGAGGTATAACCGTAATGATTAATATAGATTTCATTATCGACCTGATATCTAAGAATCAGTTAATTTAAAATCTCTCGTTTTGGCTTAATCACTATGTCAACGCAAACGCAACGAAAATTCATGAATAATATTTTGGTCCTTCAAGTCAACAAGGGTCTCTAACGACCACAATAACAACACTCTTAGCTGTCACTTCACAATTAAATTAATCAACAGCCATTTCCTCTACAACCGCCATAAATTTGATTATGGCGGCCTTTATTCTCATAGACTTCATGAAGCTAGAATTTTCAGTCCAGTGCACAAGAGCTCTGAGCAAAACAGAATCTGTTAATAGATCCGGGGACGACGAGTCAATTTGTTACTGCCACTACAACGGTCTAGCTTCAACACCAGGATTCAAAGTTTTATTGGTTGGCTTACTCGTTCCGTTGCTGTACGATAAATAATATTTTTTATAGAACAGGACAGTTTAGTTTTGTGTAGGTTTTTTGTTCAGTTACAACATCGTTAACGGATTTTTAATTGCCCACTCGTTACTGTCCTCGTTTGTTTTATACGGGTTTTGCACTTGTATGCTTCTCTCGATTTATTTTCTGTTTCCAACAAACTGTGTTCTCTCGTGGAGTAAAATAAATAAAAAGGAGACCCACAAAGAATGGAATTGTCGCGCCAGGAGGCAGCGTTTGAAGACGGCAACACTTATACCATTTGTGGCACTAAAATTGCGTTAAGCGTACTATTTATGTCACAGAATGCCGACAGTCTCATAACGTTGATGTAAAGTATCATAGTGCGAATAAACAGTTTTTATAATAGCTGCCTCCAGTAACAGTCGGCAAGACATCTCTGTGGTCTTAAGGACAGCATCTTTAAATCGTATAACAATAAGCTGTGACTGATAAAATTTTGTTATTCTTCGTCATCTTCTCATTTCTTATCAATGGTACGGCCTTGTCAATTAACTTGTGTGTCACGTTAATCTTGTGATACAACACACTATACCTTATGCAACGCTAAAGCTTAAGCAAAGTTCAAAGTTTTGTAAGACTAGCAATGAGGCGTAATGATCTGACGCCTTCTCAAGTAACAAGCAACAAAGTGCAGCGTTAACCACGCGAATCAAATTATTGCCGTGTTTGTAACTACAACAACCTCAACTACGTACTTAATTACACACTATTTAGACTTTGACGGCGGATCAGGCAACCATGTTATTTTCAGAACATAATGCTGCGTGCTGAAAGGGAATACATACCTTATCACTATACATTTAATTTAATTGTTATTTAAAGTTACTTACCCTTAGGGTTTTTAAAACTCTAACTCCATACCTTTCACAAGAACAACCCGCAGTTTGGGCATAAACCTGCGGTTTATTGATATCGCAATAGGCATAAACATTCTTTGCCGAAATATGGATCTGCCTAACCACTCTCAAAAATCTAGGCGTGATGTCATTAACAAAACGTTAAGTTAAATACATCGACATCTGTAGAAAAACGCATTGTTTTGACTCATCGTAATCGACCGTTACTGTTCAAAGCCATGGACCAAACAAATTAATCTAAAAAAGAAAGGTATTTCCAACTTCTTTAATTCAGCCCGACCGCAATAATTATTAAACTGAAATCTGTCTTATTAGCCTTACCATTTGTAACATCAGGCAAAAAGGGATGTTCGGTAACGACCAGCTGTTGGCAGTCCGGTGGTCCTTTGTTCCGGAAACAGCAAATGGTATAAAAACAATACAAAAACGGCCCAGAATTGTTTCAGCATTTATTTCCGCATTTCTGGCCATTAATACCCTGCATGCTTACATTTTTTACACAATTTTATTCCAAATATATTTTAAATAACATCGCGCTTGTATTTCCCTGAAAGGTTGGGCAGACTCCCGGCCACCGTAGATGCGGGCCTGTGGACGGTGAGCAATGGGTAGCTCACCGTCCGTTAGTCTTTTGACGAGACTTTTCACTTCAAAGAGATGTCAGCAAAGCAGAGAGGCCTGCCAGGGCCACCCCCTGCCGTGGTTGCGGTTTGTTCAAAAAAGATACCACGGCCCCGGAACAACATAAAGGTAGAAGGAACATGGGTGGGTTTTAGTCAGTACAAGTCTGATACTCCCCTCCCCCTCCGCTCCGACCAGAGCGGATTTGATGATTTCCCATACACAAAAAATAATAAATCAAAGCTTAGAACTGTTTTTAAAAAAATTTAGATGTTATAACAAAAGAGCACTCTGCCTGGCATAGAAATTGAAACCAAAACCTTATAATAATAATAAATAAATATCTTGGGACAACTCACACACGGCTATCTGATCCCAAGCTAAGCAGAGCTTGTGTTATAGTAACCAGACAACTGATATACATACTTATATAATTTATAGATACATACATATTATAGATAAATCCACCCAGACACAGAACAAACAATCATGCTCATCACACAAAGTTTGTCCTGGGTGGGAATCGAACCCACGACCTACGGCTCAGCAGTCAGGGCCACTAACCACTAGACCAAGAGGCCCGCCGTTATGTTCCGCATTAGCACCTGTGAAAACTGGACTAACGAAGCAGTTAGCGAAAAATGTCATTAAAATGAAATAAATAAACAAATTCATGATGGATACCTTTATCATTCGATGTACAGGTGAGTGAACCGCAATTGATTGTTATTTTGTTTGTTTGTCTATTATGGAGAGCCTGTTTGTCGAGAGCTCGGTCCTAAACGATCACAGTGGACACTTAATTGTATCAAATCATATTGGTGTTGTTGAAATGAACAAAAAATATTTTTACAATAATATATTTGTCATTTTTTTGTACAATTATGTTTACGAGCACCAATTTGTAGACAAACACCTAAATTGAAAATCTATTTTCTCCTGGAATAGCGATTTCCACTTTAAGATATTTCCTTGGTATTTTATAATAATATGGGGTCAAAATACTGTGTTACTAAAACATGAAATTGCACTAATCATTACAGCAGTAGAAAATGTACGTATTCATTTGTTTATAAACTAAATTCAGAAGTACATGACCCTGTATGGACGCAGCAAGTACGAACATTAAACGTAAACTTTCTAAAGTTGCTAAGTGCATATTGGTGCTCGAAAACCTGTTATTAAAAATGATTGATTAATTATTAAGTAATGATATTACGACCAGGTAACAACTTTAATACACATTTCCGTAACTTTAATATTGATGTTACTCCTAAGAACACTTAATAAGTAAAAGTAAAGTTTCATTCGTAAACGAAGTTAAATTCAGTTTATGCCAATCAAGCCGAGATTCCGGGACTACATTAATCATCTTAACGACATCATAACTCTTGTGGAAGTTATATTTGATGGTCTGTTTTATTTCGCTATGCTACAGTTTTACTAGTTTTTTTACACTATTCTAGATTCTGTCAGCCAGCATCTTCTTAAGTTATGTCCGAAGTTTAAACAATAGCGCACAATAACAAAGCTTAATAATAAAAATAAAATCGGGATCTCTGCTCAGCATTCGTGCTTGTGACCAACGAACCAACGATGCAATGACGTTTCAAAATTTTGAATTTTTGAGAAAAACCAAGAGAAACAATGAGCTTGATCACCATGCTTTTAACACAATTTTAATGTGGCAGACTGAGGTCCAGGGTTTCCTTAAGAGTTTTATCTTCACCGTCAGTCAGTGGTGTAAATATAAATATTCCCACTGACAGTCCCAAAAAAAAAAAAAAAAGATATGAGACGAGCTTTTATGTTTAATTTCAGTGCAAAATACTAGGGAATTTGTTGGACCCAGCAATATGTTCCGCGACGACACGCGACATATCCAATTTTCCGGCACTACTGGTCGTACAATGGTCCGGCTCCCTTTGTTGTTGGAATACTGCACTTGTGTAGCTTCGACACGGAAATTACGTAAATATACATAACTAACTATATCCTAACCTAACACTAAATAAAACTGGGTATGTGGGTTTGGTTGTAGTTTAAAACCAGCCTTTCGACCTTGAAAACATAGCAGTCGAAAGAAAATATAACAATAGAATGATGACTGAACGTCTTATGGTACTTAGTATGGTAATCAGACGGAGAAGTTCAATTTAAACACTAACATGTAATTATCAATCAAAATAGATTAAAAAAAAACTATCACCCAAATATTTATAAAAAGATAAACATTATAAATATTTGCCTTAATAGAAACTTACAAACAGATAATTAATTTCTTGTAAATGTTCTAGAACACAAACGAGTAATTGTTTATTAATCTATTGTAAGCCCACCGAAATTATTACTAAAATAAATTTGTTTATTTTAGTAATAATTTCGGTGCGCACTCTTGGCGTACCAAGACAATTAAATCTTTGGTAATTAAAGGAGTATTTATTTCAGATTATGGCTTCGTAATCTTTATCGTATTACGTAAACAAAGACGAGAGTTTCTGTCCAAAGTTATTGAATTACAATAGTACCCGCTGGGACTTCCCATCGGCAAAAGAAAGGAAATTCCAAATACTTTGAGGGCTAAATTTCCAAAATTCCTTCCTTTGGGTGATATTTATAAATACATATACAGGTTGGAAATTTAGTCACCTTTGTATAAAGGTGACTAAATTTATCGCCCTTGGTGGATATCAAGGGCGTGATTTTACCCGTCCATCTATTTTTGGAACAAAGTTCCTTAACACACGTTGCGAAAGACGAAAAAATTAAGACCAAAACTTGTTACGACACTTTTTGCTTAAAACCAAAAGTTGTTACGACACTTTCTGCTTAAGACCAAAAGTTGTAACGACACTTTTTGATATAATTGTGAGCCTATGTGCGCTTGTTTCTCTGTATGTCTTTCTGAATCTCTATCAATAAACTATACTTTTTTATAGCCTGTTACTATAACAGGCTATAAAAAAGCATTAGTTGGTGAACTCACCACCATGCTCAACACGAACCGAATGAACGGTAGTGTTGAAATTTAATTGTCTGAATAACAGTAAAACAATGACAGTGAACAAATTGTTAGCGTCCTATTTCACCCGTCGAGTTTTCAGACGTCAAATCTTCTGTAACAATGTTATTAACAACACCGTCCTCGCTATAAATTAAACCAGTAGCAATCCAGCCACTGAACTAATCCAATGCCACAAACGAGAAAATATTGATGTCCCTTTCCGTCACCACATTGTTAGAAAAAGACAGATGTACTACCATTTCAATTCCTGTTTTTCAAGCAGCTCGAGTATCCTTACTTAATATTATAAAAGCGAAAGTGAGTTTGTTTGTTTGTTACCTCTTCACGCTTTAATGGCTGAACCGATTTTGATGAATTTTGGTACAGAGATAGTTGGGAACCAGGAGACGGACATAGGCTATTTTTTATTAAAAAAAAAGTGGGATATGAGGGAGAACGAGGGAAGAAAAGGGAAAAATTAGCATTGCTATTACAAATCGATCAGGCGCAAAAGCAAAAACTGCAGGTCTGCTTGGTGTGTTATGCCGAATTTAACGCGAGCGAAGCCGCGGGCGAAAGCTAGTTCACCATACATTTCAATTTGAATGAAACTCCTTAATCGCACCTTAAATAGACGAAACAAAGACAACCGAGCGTTTCATCTTAATACGATTATCACTCGAATTGGATTGTATTTTTTTCAAAATCTTCTGAAGAATAAATAATTATTTCAACCTCCTCTTAATGTTAAGGGACGGCATGTTTTGAATGTAAAATACAATCTTCGTGGAAATAATTCCGGCTAAAAGTGGCGTGAATCTGAAAATCGTTTTCCCTTTCAGATACGAACTTGGTAATTTACGACTTGATCTAAATTGAAGTGAGGTTGGGTACCTAAACTACACTCACCATGTAGGGTAAAGGTACTAAATTGAAAGTTTTGTAGGACCTACTTACATGCCCTGAAATTGGAAACCTTTTAAGTGAATATGATTGCCCAAAATACTTTTTTACCGAGAAAACTCATCTACAAAGAAGACTCTCAAGGTTTGGATTGGTCCTTAGTGTGTGTTTATTTAAACTTGCTACAGCATACACTAAAACATTTTCAATACATGATAAATTTTACCAGATAAGCAAGATCCAATCCATCTTACTAATATCGCTCACAATTCCTGAAATGTAACAATAGGTTTGGAACATACGTGCTCCATTCTGCTTCATCATGCTTGTGATTCAGCAGTTTTGCAAAATAGTTCGCACTACGGATTTAGGCGTGCAAAGTTAGATTGAAGGTCTAGTCTCCAGTCTTATTGCTCTTTTGTATACAAAAACTGTATGACAGCAAAGTATTACGAAAATAATACAATGGTCCCGTTCATAAACAATACTTAATATTAGATTCTACCCTTGGGCATCAATCGAAGGTTTTTCTGTGGTTTAAGAACTTTATTATTTCTCATAAAGAATTAACAATAAATTCACTTACTGAGAAACTAAATTTAAATATAAATATCAGGGTAGTAGAGCGTACAAAAGTCTATGTTCTTAGAAAAAAATAACAAATGTGAGGGTATGCGATCACAATACCAAAATTATTTGTATACTTGGTCACAAATTACCAAGCAAACACAGATCCAAACTAAAGTTAGTTAAACGTTTTACTAGATGTGGCAATACATGGCAACGTACTAATTAATTAAGTTGTTTTTTATTTTAAATTGTTATTTGCTCATTATGTACGATTTCAGTAATTTTTTAAAACAAGGCATAGTTTTTGCTTCTTTTATAGGCATCGGTATTTTATTGTACATATTGACACCTTCAAATTGGATATTCTTTTTGCCATAGTTCACTGTTCTAGGTGGACGCGTAACTAGGTGATTGTGGTTTCGGAGTTTGATTTTTTGCACCTGATGTTTTTTTGTGAAATTTAATGTTGTATGAATCTCTTTATGTAATATTTTGCGAATGAGTATACACGTATAGTACATATATGTTTGTGAAAAGGTTTTTCTCATAACTACCATCTTCTTTTCCTAGAATCTGATTAACTTTCGCCCAGCGCCCGTATTTATTTTTCTTCCTGTCGCTTCTACTTTGTGTTTCGATAAATAGGAATATTCTATTGGGACCTTCGGTTGTTTTTCATGTGTGTTCATAAGCTAAATGTCGTATATATTGATATTTATTCTATCGTCGCGGATTACGTATGATATATTGGCGTATTTGTTTACCTTCGAGATGGTAACCCGGCCTGATGTGGTTATCATTTGGTATTATATGGATTGTTTGATGATTTTTCCAGCTTTGATTTTCCATTCTTTATCATCTACATGTTATATTGGAATAACAATTTGTTTTTTACTTATCTAATATTTGTTCGGTCTTTTGTATAGACAACGTTTAGACAAGTAATTTCCTTTTGATTTGCCTTTTGTCAATAACAGTGATATTATACAAGCACATTATTTTGGCTTTAAAATATTGTTTGTTATTTCGCCTCAACCACAGCATTTTATCATTCAAATATATCCATGTTTTTGTTGCAAAAACAGGACTTTTAAAAATAACATTTAAAATATTTTTATTTTTTGGTCCTACCAGTCAAAGCTAAACAAACGGTAGTCCCAAAAAATAACAAAACGCCAAATCAATAAATACCAAGCCTGTTTGTCGGCGCCTGGAATAATCCATTATCTGTAAATCCAAAGTAATCCTTATTTAAAAGACAAATACTGAGCTACAGCTTGAAATCATTAGCAAGTATAATTTAGAGTAAGTTTAAGTTTTGTGACCTCATGGTTCATTCAAAGTGAGTACTTTGACACTTTGTAAATGAAAACGGTTTTTCATAGTAAACCCGTTTCTTGCCCACAAATTGCTAGCTGAACAGTAATAAAAAGTTTCACGCCACCAAGACCCGTAAGCAAAGCTATTTATTCGTCGACTTAGTTGCATGCAATTGAAAAGCGTCAAAGTATGTAGATAGAGTATAGGGCTAACCTCTGGAACTGAATGAACCTTTGGAACGCAGAGGTATTAGTGCACATGATCCGAGGTTAATAAAGCTGAACTGAGCTGAGCTGAACTAAATAAAGCTGAATTACTTAGGCACAGGATATTATCGTTTTTAGGGTTCCGTAGTCAACTAGGAACCCTTATAGTTTCGCCATGTCTGTCTGTCCGTCCGTCCGTCCGTCCGTCCTCGCTTAATCTCTGTGACCATTAGCACTAGAAAGCTGAAATTTGGTACCAATATGTATATCAATTACGCCGACAAAGTGGTAAAATAAAAAATTGAAAAAAATGTTTTATTAGGGTAGCCACCCTATATGTAAAGTGGGAAGTGTTTTTTTTTTAATTTCAACCCTAACGTGTGATATATTGTTGGAAAGGTATTTAAAAATGAATAGGGGTTTACTTAGATCATTTTTTGATAATGTCAATAATTTCGGAAATAATCGCTCCAAAAGTAAAAAACAATGTGTCCCCCCCCTCTAACTTTTGAACCATAAGTTTAGAAAATATGAAAAAAATCTGAAAAGTAGAACTTTATAAGGACTTTCTATGAAAATCATTTTGAACTTGATTGACACAACAGTTTTTGTACAAAAAAGACAAAAAGTTGTACAAAATAATTTCTGGACTAAGTTTGTAGTATAATCGTATATGCAAGCATTTTTTGTAACTTTGTTTACATATTTTATTATCCTGAACGTATCTTATTTCAAACAAAAAAAGAATTATTGAAATCGGTTCTCGCAATCCAAAATTACCACTGAAATTGCACGTCTTTGTATTAATTAGTAACCCAAATCCCCAAGGGATGGCGCTGTAGGTACTTATTACATTGGATCGGGTATTACCGAATTGTTCGGTTTCTCTCATAACTGGGAACACTTATTGTGACGGACGGGAAACTACGGAACCCTACATTGAGCGTGGCCCGACACGCTCTTGGCCGGTTTTTTAAACGAACGACAGTTAACTGGTATTTCACTTTGTGGGTAGCAAATTAGGAGAATGGTCAAAGATATTTTTGGAAGTCATTTGCTCATCCATTATAAAGTTATACTGACATAGAATATATTAATCTTGAATTTTATCTGGCGAACCAGAGAAAATAATGACAATATTACATGTTAGGTTGGAATTTTAAAATTATAATTACACAGGATAATTGTATTTTCGAATAAATAATCGACGTTTTAACACTAATTCTACTTTTAATTTATTGTTAAAATTTTGAATTAACCAATCTTCAAAATCTACAAAAAAAAAAGTAAAATTGATATTGAAGTCCTCGTCAATCTCTAACGTAATATTAAAAGAAATTTCAAAAGGTATAAAAGTTTAGTTTGCCCCGGAGAAAGGTAAAAGGGAATATAAATGTGCGGAAAGTTAAACCAATGTCAATCAGAGGGCGACCGTTGAAGGCCCGTTTGGGACATTAAATCAATAGAAAGTTTTATAACAGGTGTATGTAGGTACCTACAGTTCCTACTTTTGGGACCAAATGTGGGTCTGTCAAGAATAGGTAGGTACTTTATCATTATAAAGTACCTACCTAATTGTCCACAAATTATGGACTAAGTCGCTTATTTGTATTTTGAGTTTCTTGAAACCAACAGGGTATTAAAGACCCTTTGCTCGTAAATGAATGTGAATTAAATTAAGTATTTATAACGTTAAAAAATGTTTCATCGAATAATTAAGAGGTTGGAGTTTTAATTACTTTTTCGACACGCTTGGCGCAGTGGCTGAGCGATCGACTGCTGCGCCGCGTGTCGCGGGTTCGATCCCTGTACGGAACAAATATTTGAATGGTAGTAGTTTTGGGTCTGGCTGTTTGTGTTTGTGAGTTTAAATGTTTGTTAACGCACCCGCGATACAGGAGAAATTCCTAGTGTGTGGCAACGTTTTAAAAAATAAATATATCTATCCGTAACTAGAGAATATGGTTTGAGTACCACTACGAAACACAACCCTAAAAAACGTGCGAACTTTATCGAGTGTCTTTTTACACCAGTTTTTGTGTCAATTAATAAGGGTCACCCACTGATACCCTGTGAAAGTACAGTGGTGTAACAATCTGATCATTTTCCCAGCCGTGGCACACGATATAGGTTAGTAAATCCTACTAATATTATAAATGCGAATGTTTGTGAGGATTGATTGATGGTGGATGTATGGATGTTTGTTACTCTTTCACGTCAAAACGGCTGAACGGACCTTGATGATATTTGGTACAGAGGCAGATAAGTAGATAGGTCTGGAATACATAGGATATTTTTTTTTACGATATCACGTGGGCGAAGCCGCAGGCGCTACCTAGTAACAAATAAAAGTAATTTATACGTCCAAGTAATTATCGGGCTAAAATAATTTCAATTACTTCCTCGGAAACTGGCTCTTATTGCAAGACGATTAGATTCATTATGCAATATATTTCACACGCGTGTTTTTTACTCATTTATCACAACGAGGGCTTTCATTTTTATTTTGCCACAAATATCAATAAACAAACACGTTTTCAAATCCTTAGGCGCATCGCCCACACGACCAACAGTCGAGGTGATGTTGAGGCGCAGGCACACTGCAACGAGAGATTTTCTTTACGAATGTCGTGTAGGCGACGCTCCTAACCCGCCCGGCTGCGCCACGACTGCGCCTCGACTGTTGGTCGTGTGGGCGATGCGCCTAATAGTTCATTTTATTATTATTTTACACCAAGGAGGCGCATGTTTTGAAAGCTTTCATATTAAATTTAAATAAAAAAATTGTTAACTCATTTAATGATACCTCATTTAATAATCCTTGCTAATATTACAAAAGCGAAAGTAAGTTTTTTTGTTACGGTTGGAAAGAAAATAATCAAAAGAACAACACTGTCCTTCTTCTATCTTTAGCCTCAGTCTAGACTATGACGATCTGCCTAAAAGTTAGAATGTTATTGTTTTAAATATAAAATTTTATTACTTTGAAGTATAAGATATCCCTAGACGGTAATGCAGCATGACATGCGTTACGTGCTGCTGCATGAACGCCCATGTTTCGTCATGCAGCATTATCAACCATTTTTATCAGTCATTTTCTATGTAATACGGTGAGAAGGTCTTCTTTGTTGTCATGGATCAAATGAATTTCTGGTGATGCCAGCTGCTATGCTACGTAAAATGAAGAGAACAAGACGATGGTCAAAAGAGTGGTACTTGTTATGGCACCGATTTACGCATGAACATTTACAAAGAGTACTTGCTGATACAGAACCTGATGATTTTAAAAACGTCTTAAGAATAGATGAAACTACGTACGAGCATTTGTTATATTTAATAAGACCTAGAATTGAGAAACAGGATACTGTTATGCGACAGGCAATACCTGCAAACCAAAGACTTAGTGTGACATTAAGATATCTAGTTTCTAGTATGGATCTAGAGGATTTAAAATTTACTTGTGCAACAGTTATTAGCTCTGCGCAGTTTTTAAACATATTAGTAATAAAGCAAATTCCTTGAATCTGCGCTCGCGTTGTTTTCGTCATTATCGTAAGGAACCTCGTGCGGTGCCTCGTTGACCGTGTCTTTCTTGGTTGCCGTTTGCTATCAAAATGAGTTTCATGACATGCCGATCGCAACACGATCATGCGCGCATGTCATGCATGTATTGCAGGACGAAAAACAAAACGAATTGTCAATCATTGTACAGCACGTAGTTTGCATGTCATTCGCATCAATCAATACAATTAAACGATCATGCATGCATGACAGCACCTAACGCATGTCATGATGCATTACCGTCTAGGGGCGCCTTTAGTCCAAAAGCACATTTAATTTACTTTATTAAAACCATTGTCAAAGAATTCGATATAGGACTAAAACCTTTTTTAAATCTTCAATATGACCCAAACCTTCTCTGTTATTTAATATTAAATTTGGAATTTAATCAACGAGCCATTTAAATTACTAATTTATTAGAAAATATTTTTTCCTTGGTAAGAATTTGCCACGGTTCATATTTAAGTATATGACATTATTTTTATCTCTATACATGGATCCCCGAAGCAATTAGTCGGTAATATGCTATTTTGGGTTTCCTATGGCGAAAATATAATGAGATACACCCATTACTATAATGAGATACTATTTTTATAATATTACTTGTAGTATATTTTGATTTCATTAGTTTGTACTTAATTTTATAAAATTTCAAAGTTTTGGTAACAGATAAATCCATATTGGCAACACAAATATATTACACAAAAAATAACTTCAATGTAATGTTTTTGATTTAATGTATTTAACAATTTTTTCCTATTAAATTTGACTTTTCCGGTCACCAATTTTGTGCTTTGACCACAAGCACAAAGTTGGTGATGACTGACATGTAGATTCAAAAATCGAAGAATTGCTATGACTACCTACAATTCATTAGGTAATATCTTTATCTAGTAATTAAACAAGTGTTCTATTTAACGAGAACCTGGAACCTTAAAGAATATAGAACCTTGAAAAATTCCACATTTCTAAAAACCAAGACGGAAAAAATGGTATTATTTATTTATTAAATTGACATGTTTTCTTTGACTTTGTAACGTGCATTCGTGGTTCCATAATTCGTATTCAAATGCTCGTTCGTTGTCACGGTATGTGTTGCTGCTAACTTTGGGCGCTGGATAACATATTTCGACATCACGTAGCGTACTCGGATTCACACATAGAATGTGCATAAACGAGTGCGCTACATCCTGTGCAGATAATGTGAGTTAATTTAAATTCAGTAATTCGCTACTTGTTCCTACTCCCAACAAGTACAACTAATTAGTGGCAGCCGTAATGAGATTAAGGGCCGATTTCACCAATTTATTGAGATCGAGATCACATAATATAACACACCTTCTTGCGCTTTATTGGCTCCACCAGCACCATTGAGAGCTCGGTACCACCTTGAGGGTCTTCACAATCACATCGAAGTGCTTGATTGGTTTCACCAGAACCAATGATAGCATGGTGGGACGGGTTGAAATAAAACATCTGAAAACTGATTTCACCTTTCGAATTTCGAATTTCGTTCTCTAAAATGAAGTTTCCGAGGACAAACAGCGTAATAGTTGTCACAAAAACGAAAAACGTTTAGAATTTGCAACATACCAAAGCGACTTACTGCGTCTATAAAACGAAACATGTCAGCATTTCAAAACGTTGCAAGTTATCAAAATCACAGTAAAAATATGGACAGTACGGAAACTACGTACTAACGTTCGAAACGGCACACACTAACACGCGAATACGAGACCTCTAAGCGGACATCGCGGTGCTGTCAGTCGTGAGTGCCGCGTCAAGACGAGTGGTTGCATTTACTCCATAATCATAATGCATAAATAAGACAAAATCGGTTTTATAGTACCCTTTCCTTGTATCCTAATAGTTTATTTGAAGAAGATATTCATAAGAATGAGAATTCATTAAAGTATAAAATTTAATAATAAAGTATTCCGAACATGTCGTAGCAGACGAAAATATTTTTAGTAAAAAATTTGTAACTGTGTAATATAAAGATATTTCTTTTTTTAATGTAGTGGTTTTTTAATTGCTATCATTTTCGGGTTAAAACCCAGTACTATGCGTTTCAAATTAGAAAAGGATTACCTTGGCTTTATATTAGAATTCTCTTATACCTGATGCACGCCTTTCTAATACTTACACGCTCTTAAATAAACAATAACCATATGAAAATAACATGAACAAGATAAATATTAGCATCACATATGCCGCGCGTCGCTTGCGGCATCCACCGCACGCCCTTCCGGCAAATACCGAAGGACACGTTTTCATCTATCTGCGGCTCACGCCAAAAATGTAAAAGGTTACGCTATAGTGATAAAGCTCACAAGTTGTTTTGTATTAATATTAAATTGATCCGTGTTATAAACGATCTTTTTTACTAGTATTAACCGAAGCCATGAGATTGCTTACTTAAATTTTATTTTTTAACTACGTTTTTAACGTGATAAAAAAATCGAGTTAAAATAACAACTCGATTTTTTTATCACTACAGAACACAGAATCCGATATGATATTAAAAATAGTTCAGTTTCAAAAACATTTAGAGTGACAACGCTAAAGCTGCAGTGGAGCGTAGGTATTTATTTCTACAACTAGGCCTAGTTTTCTTACTGTCCAGACTTATACTGTGTCAAAATTGTTTATATCATTGTGTCAATTTTATATTTCGTTTCGCGATGTGCTGCAAGCTTTTCCTATTTCTTTACGCAAAAGGTATGTCGTTGACCGGTGGATATGGGACGCTGTGCGTAGCGTACCTTAGGAGGACCAAATTTTGAAGTGATTGAACAAAAAGCGGGTGCTGTACGGCTGAAAAAGATTTCGCATGAAACAACGTACTTCTTCCAAGCTCAAATCTTCTGGTCGGTTATGAGTTCATCGGTTGTGAGTTCGTGCAACTCTGTTTATTTGTGAGTGCAGCCTTGAGGAAATTCGCTGTCGTACTGGTATGGCTAAAAGTGCAATGTCCAACCTGGGAAAAATTTGGAAGACGCGACATCCGGCGGATTATTGGTCCGTGTACTGGTGTTCTCAATATTTCTTTTTTGGCTCTGTAATGTGGTGCAACAAAAGTCGTGAAAGCAGAAAAATGGATGTTTTTGAGATGTGGTGTTTGTGAAAGCTGATACGTAATCCATGGACCGCGATATGACCGTAATGTGAGCATCTCGTCCAACTCGTCCACGAGAACAACATCACCAAACTGCTTTCCTCAATCGACAGGAGCGTATTTTCTGATTTTTCAGACATATTATTATGTGTGCGTGTCTGAAAAAACGTGTAATACTGGGCCGGATAGAAAGAAAACGCGCGCAAGGCAGAGCGCCTGCAATATCAAAAAGGCTATTTGAGACAGTTTCTACCGAATGATTCGAACTACAGGAGACCGCAAACTTGGAGACGGGTCATATGTGGTTGCTCTATCCTGAACTACGAAAAAAGTAGAACATGAAAGTAATCTAATCAAACGATGTAATGGCTCTTGTTTTATTAATAATTGTTATATTTTTAATGCAAATGTTTAAATAAATAGCTTAAAACAAAGCGTATTTTCTTCAGAATATTGTAGTGAGTTCCCCGCCATCTATTGATACATTGTTGAACTAACTTCCGACCGTATACGCAAAAAAGTATAAATGACGGACTTTTTAAATTGATTTATTCCATTTAGTGTCTCAAGGACCCGAGCCTCATCGAAATCATATAACTACATTAAAATACCTACCTACTATACGCTGCTACTAATAACATCCTTACTAATATTATAAAAGCGAAAGTGAGTTTTTTTGTTTGTTTGTTACTTCTTCACGCTTTAATGGTTACACCGATTTTGATGAATTTTGATACAGATATAGTTGGGAACTAGGAGACGGACATAGGCTATTTTTTTTAAAAAAAAGAGTGGGTGATGAGGGAGAAAGAGGGAAGAAACAGGAAAACTTAGCGTTGCTATTACAAAACAATAAGGCGCTACCAAATTTAACGCGGGTGAAGCCGCGGGCAAAAGCTAGTTCCATATTGTTGGGAGAAACGCAGACATGCGCAACGCCTAGTCATATAAAATATGACTGTGGTATTTTCTTCTACTGTTGACAATTGTCATAGTTGCATGTCATTGTTAAGATGATAAAACTGGCTGCTCAGTTTATAATTCTAATTATCAAAAAGTAGCCACAGCAAATCTAATAAATGATACATATAGACTGAACATAAATTACAGCAAAATATTCGCCATGTCAGCAAAAGCGGAATCAAGTACACATCTATGGCATCAACGTTTGGGCCATCTAAATTATAATGATGTTCACAAGTTACTTAACTGCACGACTGGTGTACAACTATCATCACAGAAAGAAAAGTTTGTATGCATAAGCTGCTTAGAGGGTAAGCAAACAAGGCAATCATTTCCAAGCAATGGCTCCAGGGCAAATGGGTTGCTAGAGCTAGTCCACACAGATGTATGTGGCCCGATACAAGTTGCTTCGATTGGCGGTGCCAGGTATTTTACAACTTTTATTGATGATTTTTCAAGAAAAGTCTATGTGTACATAATTCACAGATACTTCAAGTAATACAGATTATGAAGATCCCCTAGATGAGACGTACTTACCAAGTCAGAGTGTTGACATATCGCCTGCAGATGAAACAGGTATGAAAACCCGTCGGCAAAGAAAGTTGCAAACAAACAATGAAAATTCATCTGTATACATGTGCATGAATAGTGAGTCGGCATCAAGCCTTCTTAATAGTGATCCCCAGAGCGTGGAAGAAGCTCTTCAGAGTGGAGAATCTGAGGAGTGGAAGCAGGCCATGAGGGAGGAATATGAGTCCCTCATTTACAATAATACTTGGTCTTTAGTAGATTTACCTGATGGGAAGAAAGCTATTCCATGCAAATGGGTTTTCAAACGAAAATTAGATCATACTGGAGAAATCAGTCGTTATAAGGCTAGACTTGTAATTAAGGGCTACAAGCAGAAAAAAGGAATAGATTACAATGAGATATACACACCTGTTGTACGTTACACGTCTATTCGATATCTCATAGGTATAGCTTCAAAATACAATCTAGAAATTCATCAAATGGATGCCATTACAGCATTCCTGCAAGGAAATGTTGATGAAGATATCTACATGTGTCAACCACCCATTTTTGATCGAGGAGAGAAAGTATGCCATTTAAATAAAGCTATATATGGTCTCAAGCAAGCCAGTAGACAGTGGAACAAAAAGCTAAACTCCGTTTTGTTAGAAATTGGCATGATACGATCAAAACTTGATCCTTGCGTTTATTTTCGTATATTGAGCAAAAATGATATTTTATTTATCTCTGTTTATGTCGACGATCTACTTTTATTTTATAATCGTTCTGAAACTGGCGAAGAAATAAAAAGAAAACTCAAAGAAAACTTTAATATGAAAGACATTGGAAAAGCAAAACAATGTATTGGATTCAGAATAACACATGAAGATCAAAATAAAATATCACTGGATCAATCAATGTATATTAAAAAGATACTTACTCGTTTTGGTTTGGACGATTGCAAGCCAGTCTGGACTCCATGTGATCCAAACATTCAATTAAAGAGAGCCGGAAGTGAGGAAGAAATATTGAGAAATATACCTTATCAAGAAGCTATTGGGTGCTTATTATATTTGTCACAAGAGACAAGACCCGACATAACATATATTGTAAATTCATTAAGTCGGTACAATGGTCAACCCACTGCAGAGCATTGGACTACACTGAAGAGAGTCTTAAGATACTTAAAAGCAACCGTTGATTATAAATTGACATATGATGGAAACTCAGAAGGCAACGTTACAGGCTATTGTGATGCTGATTGGGCCAGTCATTCTGAAGACCGTAGATCCTGCACTGGATACATTTTTATTCTTCAGGGAGCTGCAATAAGTTGGTGTTCTAAAAAACAGCTAACTATAGCCCTGTCAAGTACAGAGGCTGAATACATGTCTCTGGCCACTGCTGTGCAAGAAGCGATTTGGCTGAAGCAATTAGAAGAAGAGTTTTGGCCTGAATCATCAGCTATTCCTATTGTTGTTTACTGTGATAATCAAAGTGCCATTCGCATTTCAGGAAATGAAAGTTATCATCAACGCAGCAAACACATCGATGTTCGCTATCACTTTATCAGAGAGAGGATTGCTGCTAAACAAGTCCTAGTAAAATACCAAAGTAGTCAAGATATGACTGCGGACATTTTGACCAAAGGACTGCATAGACCAAAACATGAAGCTTTCAGCAAAGCGATGGGTCTGCGTTCAGGAGAGAATGTTGGGAGAAACGCAGACATGCGCAACGCCTAGTCATATAAAATATGACTGTGGTATTTTCTTCTACTGTTGACATTTGTCATAGTTGCATGTCATTGTTATTTCAGGTCTAAATAAATAGTTTTCTCCGGTTTAAAGAGTCTTAATCTTTTCTTATTTCATCACATATAAAGACGTGATTCACTTTATCGTCGTTTTGGGGCTTTTAACTCTACGTCATAATTTCAATAATTTTCGTCACGGTTACAAACTTTTTGGAACCCTCCAAGAAGTTTGTTATATATTTAATAGAAGAAGTTGTTTTTAATCTGTGAATGCACATTTCATTGGACAAGGAAAACACAATCAGATAGGAATAAAAACCACTTTTACAAAGAGAATCTTTAATAACAAATGATTTATGTAGGTATAATTATATCACACCGGTTGTTCCCAATAACTATGAGTTAGGCTAAAGTGAACTTATTTATCAGTACACCTACATTTTGTTAGTTTCCTTGAATGCCAATCGAAGCCAGTCTGTAGTTTGATGCTACTATTCCTGCTGTTCTGAAAATATATATTTATATTAATTTGAAATACTAAAATGTTTTTGTTGTTAGTAAATAATGGACCGTCACTGATTTATTGTTATTAACTGTTTAGTTTCTTATCCAGGCAAAATACCAATGGCTGGAATGAAGCCTTACAGCTCTGACTCTTTACATATAATTCTATATGCAGCGGAATCCATGCAAATCGGCAGACATCACTAATATCACCTAATTGCATAGAAACGTGGAGCACATTTCAACTAATAAAGGCCACCCTGTGGTTTCTAAATAACAAACAGTACCTAATAGCTTACGCCAAGTCCACAGCTGAATAAAATGAATCATTATTTGGTACTTACATGTCTGTACGAATCTATTTTACCGTCTGCAGAATACAGGTTCACCTCTTGGTTTTGTGAGATGAAATCGTGTAATAAATACCTGGTCGTCAAGGATGACAAACTGTTCTTTTCTCTCGCGTGTCAATCTTGGACGACCAACATCCTCATCGCAACGTTCACTTGAACAGTTTTTCCACTTTACGTAGCCAAATACCAACAATATCAATATTTTTAATAATAAATATTTTACAAAAGTGATGGCACTGTCAATACACTGACAGCTCATAGTTTGGTTTTCGACTTGATCGACACAAATCGGGGCGATCAATCCTAACTTTAGTTAATAAATCTGATCACGTGATTTGTTCACAGCGAGGGAACGAGATAGCTACAATTTTGTAGCCTGTCTTTATCTCGCAATTGCCTATTGTCATTGTCATAATTGTTGTATATTATTGTAAGTTTATTTTATTGAAAATATGGATTTTATTGGCTGTGTAAAATAAAAAGTCTTCACGTGAGCTTTGGGATGTTTGTCGCTCAAGATCGATAAACGAGAGAAAGGAATATTTTATCAACCTTGATGCTCGGGAATTTATAACATGATTTGGATTTCACAAAACCAACACTTCTGCCTGTACTGGAGTCTATCAACGATAAATTAGTGCCAGCAGTAGAGGTCCTAAGGCCGATATGATGATGATGTGATGAATATCTAATTTAACTGGCAAATACGAGTGTGAACTCACAAAATTGGTTCACCAAGCTGACTTCCTCAAAACAATATGTTATGTGTACTTATCTCATGTGTAGTTAAAGATTTCTTAAATAAAGTTATTTTTATTCCGAAATGGGAGCGTGTTTATCCTTTTTCATACGAAATGTGCATTCACAGGTCTACAAACAGCTCCATCCATTAATTTTAAAACAAACTTCTAGGCTTCTTCGTTGTACTACTAGGTGACTGAAAACTAAATAGGTAGTCTGAAGAATATACGCTATTTATTTAAATAAGCACTTTATTTTTAATCCACATCCAAATTAATATAAAGTATAAGGCGCATCACATCGTTTGATTAGATTACGATGATTCATGTGAAATCTTCTTCAAATCCGCAATTTTTCGCTGTACTCGTTTTTATTCAACAACTTTAAAATACTGATTCACTTACTTTAAAGTGTCTAATTGTTGCCATTTGCGGATGCCGATTCCCTTTTTCATTTAACACCATTACTTTAGTTATTTATAGGAATAGAAAAAAGCAAGTAACACAATGACACAACTGTAAATACAGGTTTGACAATTAATTGCATTTTGATATTCTGGCGATTTCGAGAATAATACAAGCAGAAGGTTGCTTTCCGCTGTTGCAAAAGCTAAATGCACTACGTTTTTGTGAAAAAATTGCGATCTTTGAGTTCTTTGCCATGGAAACGTAAAAATTGTTTGATTTTATGATCTTTTGCCATGGAAACGTAAAAAGTGTTTGATCTTTAGATCACGAAAACGACCTTAATCGAGATCATGTTACAAAATCGGTGAAATCCACCCTTAGTCGGGTGAATGTCGCACAAAGGCATACCGCCGCTGTGAATACCGATGCACGCAAAGCGCACCTCTAGTGAAGACAAATTTATCCTTCCAACTTACAGCTAGTTTCATTTATGTATGTTTTGGTGTCTAGGTTAGTGGGTATTTATAGGTAGGTAGGTAGGAATTACCATTAATTGCATTAAAAAAATACTTTACAATTTTTTTTTACGTCTTTTCTATTTCTCTGCTATTCTTTTCGGATTCATTCCATTGCGGGATCTAAGACAGTTAAAATGTTTCCGTTGGACTTCGTCGAGCTTCATCATTTCGGCGCTTTTCTGGTAGCCGCCACTGCTGATTCTGGCTTTAAGAAGTTGCAGAAGGTTAAAAGTAGTGATGGTATTTTTTTTTTTTTTAAATCCCGACTTCGTTCATCGCCATAATCTGGATATAGGACTTTGTTTGCTTGTGCCAGCTTCACGTTCCTTTGTTGCCAGTCCATATTCCAGGAGTCAGTGATTCAGTGGAACTTTTAAAATGGAGTGCAAATGCGACCCAACTAATTGATATATTATTTCACAATTAAAAAATATCAAACAAAATCCAAAACAAAAAATAAAGGCATAGTGACATTCCCCGGGACTCACTTGATGTATTATAGTCCGAATCTTCTTTCGGAGATAGAAGTCCCGCCGGTAATAAGTTAATCCAATTGATTACAACAATAATTGAACATGTTTATTTACAAGCATACAAGAGTTATTTGCAATGGATAGCATAAAGTAAGGCATCTAAAAACAAAAAATAAGCTTATGTTTATCTTACCACCAGATATAGTAACAAATGTTAGACAAAAATAGTAAATGATCACCAAAATGAAACCCGCATTTTAATGTAAAATGATAAACAAAGTTTTAACACTTTGCTATCCCATTTAAGCAAAATGACTCCAAGTAAATCGTAGTTAACCCAAAAATAGTAAATGATCACCAAAATTAAACCAGCATTTTAAAGTAAAATTATAACCAAAGTTTTCATATCTTGGTATCCTATTTAAGCAAAATGACTTCAAATAAATCTGTCGCAGTCATCAGGTTGAATGTGCTATTTGATTGTATGACTAGCGCGTTCATTGAAAGACGACATTTAATTGAATGTCTAGGCCGAACGTTGATTGAACGAGCGTCACTCAACGTCCAACTAGATAGCTGATTGTAACATAGCCCTTCGAACAGAGCGGACGTAAAATCAGTCAGGTGATTGAGTTACTATTAATGCATCTCTAATATTTACAACTGATTACCACCTGCCCTAAGATAGGTCGACGGAATCTATTTCTGGGTGGTTTAAAAAAAGCCACGAAGGCTAAAGTGGGAGCTCCGCTCCGCTACGATTCCGCCTTAGCCTTCCAAGCTAACCTATCCGAGTTGGGATACTCTGAGTCGTAGTGTTAACCATGAGGTTATAATTCAAGTATATTTACGAAAGTTTATAAAGTGACTAATTCGTAATAAAATAGTGTGAATTAATAACCTATTAATACGCCATTACAAAGTCGGCTATATCCCATTCAAAGATAATGCTAAATGACGTTCAATCAAGACGTTGAAAGTTACATTAAACAACTTGACGAGTTGTCCTTTAGTCATTAAATTAAATGTCGTCATTCAATGAATGCGCTAGTCATACATTCAAATAGCTGATTAAACCAGATGACTGCAACAGCATCATAATACTTTATTTGGTAATAAGCATAAATCATCAGCCTAGCTTTTTACCAACTATGTTGGGGTCGGCTTCCAGTCTAACCGGATGCAGCTGAATATCAGTATTTTATATGGAGCGACTGCCTATCGGACCTCCACAACCCAGTCAGTACTGGGTAATGCGATACCCCTTAGTAAGACTGGTTGTCAGACTTTCGGAACACTGACTACTTGTAACGACTGTCTATCTACAAATGACAGCTGGGACCAACGGCTTAACGTGCTTTCCAAGGCACGGAGGAACCTCGATATGTAACGGGTGGTTACCTATCCACAGACCAACCTAGGCAAGCGCGGCTTAACCTAAAGATCGACCCGAGCGGCTACTATTACGCTGCATTGTATGGCAATCACAGAGGTTTATTTAGGCAGAACTAACACATTAATTCGCTCGGCAAGATTTGGTAATCATTTACTACATTTGGTGGTCGAATACAATTTAAAGGGCAGTCGTGACTAAAATAGCTGGTAGTATTGTAATTTTAGACATTATTTTTCTGGTGTTAAGTAGATATTTTTGGTTACATAACTAAGGGTATCAAAGCATTTTATGGTGGTCATTATATTAAACCCCAAAAAAAATAAGACTGCCTATATATCTTAATTACGTAACACACTTTGAATTACAACCGGAGGATTTTGAAGACAAATCCTAATCCATTGCTTCATAATTTGGGTAAATGCGTCTGTTCAACAACGTAATGAATATCGTTGAACTGTCAAAGGCATTTTTTTACGTAATTACCCCGCTGCAGTGATTTGATATAATATCTAAAATCGCCATGGCACGTTTTTTATTAAAAATAGCCTAGGTCTGTCTCCTGGTTCCCAACTATCTCTATACCAAAATTCATCAAAATCGGTTTAGCCATTAAAGCGTGAAGAGGTAACAAACAAACAAACTCACTTTGCTTTTATAATATTAGTAAGAATTGAGGCCAGTTTTCACAAACACTAGACGACATTAATGCTTCTATTCGAAACTCGATTCTCGGCACTAAACAAAGCGTTGAAATTCAACAAACCTTCACTATTTGGGTGTTGCGTAGTGTTCATGAAAACGAACAGTAGACAAAGGTGAAACCGCGTAGGAGACCGAGACGTAGTTTTAAACTAAAACGTGAACTTGATCTTGGATTAGTAATTGACCTTTTATAAGATACTAGTTTTTGCCCGCGGCTTCGCTCGCGGATTACACAGTTCCCTTTTCCTAGGCAAACTTCCCTTTTCAAAGGCTGCGAGGCAGGTGCTACTTGTAGTTTTTGCACTTGCGCCGTATTTATTGTAATAGCACAGCTAAGATTTCCCCTTTCTTCCCTCTTTCTCCTTTCTCTATTTTTTTTAATATATAGCCGATGTCCTTCTCCAGGGTACCAAAATTCATCAATCGGTTAGCCAATTAGGCGTGAAGACGAAACAAACAAACTCACTTTCACTTAAAATATAATTAGTAAGGATTCCTGCCAGTTATTAATATCAACGGATGCAGCGCAGCACTACATCTCTAGCCTACTAGTAACCAATATCTATTTACATACTATATGATCTGTCTCCGAATGGGCGCATGCCTCTTGAGAGGACTAAATAAACCGTAATCCACCAAGTGGAACAAGGTACAATGGTTGATGCTATCAACATAAGTGTATGAGCTTAGAACTACAGTTAGTAAAGGAGACAAGTATAGCCAGATATAGTTGTTTTTCTTCTTAGAAACCGATGGACATTTTCATCTTAAAGTATTTATTAATGACTAGCTTTTGCCCGCGGCTTCGCTCGCGTTAAATTCGGTATAACACAGTACCTGCTACCTGCAGTTTTCCCTTTTCCTCCCTCGTTCTACCTCATATGGCACTTTAAAAAAAAAAAAATTGCCTATATCAGTCTCCTGGTTCCCAAATATCTGTTTACCAAAATTTATCAAAATTGGTTTAGCCAATAAAGCGTGAAGAGGTAACAAACAAACTTACTTTCGCTTTTATAATATTACTAGCTTTGCCCGGCATGCGTTGCAATGCAAGTTTGTATCTTTCTACCTACCCTACCTACCCTACCTACCCTACCTACCCTACCTACCCTACCCTACCTACCCTACCTACCCTACCTACCCTACCTACCCTACCTACCCTACCTACCCTACCTACCCTACCCACCCTACCCACCCTACCCACCCTACCCACCCTACCCACCCTACCCACCCTACCCACCCTACCCACCCTACCCACCCTACCCACCCTACCCACCCTACCCACCCTACCCACCCTACCCACCCTACCCACCCTACCCACCCTACCTACCCTACCTACCCTACCTACCCTACCTACCCTACCTACCCTACCTACCCTACCTACCCTACCTACCCTACCTACCCTACCTACCCTACCTACCCTACCTACCCTACCTACCCTACCTACCCTACCTACCCTACCTACCCTACCTACCCTACCTACCCTACCTACCCTACCTACCCTACCTACCCTACCTACCCTACCTACCCTACCTACCCTACCTACCCTACCTACCCTACCTACCCTACCTACCCTACCTACCCTACCTACCCTACCTACCCTACCTACCCTACCTACCCTACCTACCCTACCTACCCTACCTACCCTACCTACCCTACCTACCCTACCTACCCTACCTACCCTACCTACCCTACCTACCCTACCTACCCTACCTACCCTACCTCCCCTACCTACCCTACCTACCCTACCTACCCTACCTACCCTACCTACCCTACCTACCCTACCTACCCTACCTACCCTACCTACCCTACCTACCCTACCTACCCTACCTACCCTACCTACCCTACCTACCCTACTTCTCTTACCGGGATGAAAAGTCCGTCTCCTGGTTCTAAGCTACCTCCTCACCAATTTTCAGCTAAATCGGTTCAGCCGTTCTTGAGTTATAAGTGGAGTAACTAACACGACTTTCTTTTATATATATAGATAGCTTTTGCCCGCGGCTTTGCTCGCGTTAAATTCGGTATAACACACCAAGTAGACCTGCAGTTTTTGCTCTTGCGCCTGATTGATTTGTAATAGCAACGCTAAGTTTTCCCTTTTCTTCCCTCTTTCTCCCTCATGTCTTATCAAAAAATAGCGTATGTCCGTCTCCAGGGTCCCAACTATCTCTGTACCAAAATTCATCAAAATCGGTTTAGCCATTTAGGCGTGAAGACGTAACAAACAAACAAACTCACTTTCGCTTTTATAATATTAAGTAAGGATAAAGTAAGATTTAGTCGGTGTGGTATGAGGTACTTCTACCTCTGCCAAACCTTAGGGGATTACAGGCGTGATGTTATGTCATATTGAATTAGTCGAAGTTATAGTTATTATAATAATATCATCGACGATACAAAAGTCCCATTTGTAAATAAATTTTAAAACTAACTGTCGTTGAAATTGCATTTTAGAAAAGAATTGAAAGCCGAACAAAGTTCGACAAACGACAACCAACCCTAGCCTACAAGCCTTCAATTTAGCGTAAAACAAGCACCTTTACAAAGTTCCACTCTCAAATTCCAATCGTTTCCAAAGAACCTTAGAACCTTATCTCTTTGTAACGCAATGATAAATGTAAATCGATTCGTAAGCGATGAATCATTCCGAAATTAGCCGCTTATTTGTGATCAATATAAGGCCGTGAATGCCGTGATAAATGGTTGACTGTAATGAATATTGTAGTGATTTCTTCTTCCTTTTGTCTGACAAACTGTCTTTATACCAGTATTATTTCAGTCTGTTGTTTTCAGTTTCTTCTGCTCCCTTTTTGAATGACATTCGCATTGGAGTAAATATCATTAAACCAGCCTTTACCAACTATGTTAGCTTCCAGTTTTACTGAATTGAGCAGTGTATTTAGCTCAATGCAAAGTACTGGTAGTACTTTATATGGAGCGGTTGGTGCCGTCATAATCCAGTTAATACTGAGTAATACGAATAATAAAATCCATGCTGGCGAATAATAATTCGCGGGTGAAGCGCTAGTAATAATTAAAATTTTAGTTTACTGTAATTTTTTTTACAGTAAACTATAATTTTCAAATTCATCAAATAAGTTCTTCCACTCTGGGCGCAGCGGAAGGAGTATCAGATTTGTACTAAATAAAACCTATGCATATTACTTTTATTGTTCTTTTTGTTTTTTTTCGCACCCGCATCCATCGGTTAGCAGTGGCCTTGCCGGGCCCCTCTGCTTTGCTGACATCTCTTTGAGGCGCCCGTGAAACATGTACGCGCCGATGACATGGTAGTTTCAGTTTACTGTAAACTTTAAAAAATTAACATCTGTACAAAAAAACCTTACCGTAGAATAAGAAAAACATCAAGAATTTCTATAAAATAACTACAAATTACTGCTTGAAAAAAATAAACAAAATCTATCTTAACCATAAAGAATCTTCCGGCTGCGGCATCTCGGAAAAGCTTAAAAGGTTGTCTGAATTTTAAGCCTCTTAGGACCGGAAAATATCCTGAAAATTTTAACTTTACAGAGGTCACCGTTTGTTGTTTAATTACTGAAAATACTTTGGCTTTTTGTCTTCGAAGCGTCTCGGCATTACATGCAATATTTTTTTATGAAAATTTCGATGGCATTTTTTTTCGTGGTGGTTAAAGGATTTAGGACGCGCGCTGTGGGTTCAATATATTTTTCTTACAGTAAGTAGGTTTATTTTTCAAATAAACTTTGTCCCACACTAAGAATTTCAAGGTATAGGAATATTGCTATTATATACAATATGTTGATTTGCATCCTCGCCAAAATTTAGGAGGTGCTAATAAAAGTCATAAATAATCAATGAAAATTACGGTACCTGATCAATAATAATATACGGCGCTTTTATGATATGTCTCAGTCTGTTTTAATTTAACAGTATTAAAGAATATCTCCACTTCAAGGTAGAGAATCACCTACAGAACAAACAGAACAGTGTGCGTGAGCGTCGGCGCATTCGTATCATACACCGGCGCGCACACAGGCATGCGTCTACTTAGTTACCTACTAAACACGCAGCGTGCGTTGACCCGCGCATCAGCTGATTAATAAAATGTTAGTTTTGCCTAAAATTACGTTTTATTGCAGTCCTGCTATAAACGGATAATCCTAAAATCGGTAAACTTAGATCTCTAATAAAAACCAGGTTCACACACTGTAGGCTTTTTATTACATGGAGCGCGTGCGCGCTCGCCCGGAATAATAATAGTGCATTGTAGGTAAATTCGGTCCAACGCGCATCGTTTTATTTAACATAAATGGTTTTGTTTTTTAGTTTTGGTTGATTTTAAATTTTCCTTCCTACTTAACGGGCTTAGGGACCGGCAAAAATACCTCAGTTGGTGTACCGATCTGAAAATGTTTTCTACTTATTGGAGAAATGATCATGATAATGTTGTCTAGGTATTAGGTATTGGCGTAGTTAAACATTTGAAATCAACTTATTTACAGTGGTAATTGATTACGCTAATAACGTATTTACAAATGATTGTTTATTTAGAAATAAATAAAATTGGTAAGTAGGTACCTTATGTTACCCGGAGGAATTGTTCGAAATTGCCACCACCACACACCACACACACTTTAGGCACACTCACTCGACGTAGGCTATCTCCACTAATGGCATACAAACGGACCATCTCCGCCAACTCAACATTGGAGTCATTTTGCGTTATCTTGCACTAAAATAATTATAACATACGATGTACCGAGGGCGCACCTGCCTGAGGAGCGATATTTTTATTTTTTTGCGAGCGTTTTCACTGCACAGAGACAAGGTCAACACTGAGCGGGGGCCAGCTGGGCGGGTCATAAGGGTAAAAGTGGGGGTGCGCGAGCGCAGCGTTAGGCACTAGAAATACGTGCAATAGTTTGTGTGTTTGTGTGCATTCGCTTTTTTGTAGTGTGCGCAATTTTATTATAAAGGTAGGAGCAGATCGTCCGAGTGTAGTGTACACTTACCGATTTCTGAAAATACGAAAAAAGTTAAAAAAAAAACCTATTTATTTTATTATCGATTCGGGTCGAGAATCATTAGCATAGTTACGTCCTTGAATTTGGCGAGGATGCAAATCAACATGCTGTATTTATGATCTAAATAATAAAAAAATGTTAATTCAGTACTATATTGTCGTAAGTTTTTCCTGGACTCCACACAAAGCCTGAATCTCTCTATAAGCTATGTACCTATGTAAATGTAAAAGTTTATTAAAAGAAAACTACTCTGCACCATACTGTCTTATCGTGTAGTTTATTTTATTCAATACCAGCTTTTGCCCGCGTCTTCGCTCGCGTTATTTCGGGGTAACACAGTTCCCCTTTCCTGATTTGCAGGTACCTACCTACTATTTTGGCTTTTGCCCTAGCGCCTTATTTATAGTAATAGCAATGCTAAGTTAAATCCCTTTTTCTTCCCTCTTTCTCTCTCATATCTCAAACATGAAAAAAATAGCCTATATCCGTCTCTAGGGTCCCAACTATCTCTGTACCAAAATTCATCAAAATCGGTTTAGCCATTTAGGTGTGAAGAGGTAACAAACAAACAAACTCACTTCCGTTTTTATAATATTTGTCGGCGCTGACGAGCCGAACACAGCTCCAACGGCGCAAGTGCGTCGTGCACGTGCGCAATGTGACATCATCGTACCACTCCATGGGCGAGGTGGGGGGCGAATAATATAAGGCGGCGCGCTAGCGGGCACGAGTCAGGCACATCCCGCACCAGTGCCACCGCTCGCATGTGTGAGATGCGGGGAGGAACACGCCGCCCGTGACTGCCCGCGCGAAAGGTCAGAACCTGCCACTTGCGCCAACTGCGCGGGCGACCACCCGGATTGTAGCAGCGATTGCCCCGTGTTCCGGAAGGAGGCCCGGAACAAACGAGCGGGCACTGTCGCCATCACCGCCAACAACAACAGACGTCGGGCCAACGAACAACACAGCAACAGGCCCACCACCACGGACGACCACGAGGCCCCTAACACGACGCTGATGGCGACAGCAAACGGGCCCACCACCAAAGATGCTCCTGCCTCTAAGCGGAAGAAGAGAGCGCGGGGAAGGAAGAAGGGAAAAAAGCCCCAACCCCCCGCACAACAACAACCTGGGCCACAACCCCCAGCCCCTGCCACTGCGCAGGCAGTGACGTCAGCAACGCGGACACAGCCGACCGGCGCCGCTGCCGACAACAACAAGAACAGGAAGGGGAAGCGGGCAGAGGGACCCATCCCACCCGCAGAAATCCTACCAACCGCCGCTACCGCGGCCTCCGCACCCGCGGCCTCCGCACCCGCGCCAGCTGCCGCTCACGACCACGATCACGGTCGGCAGCGACGTCACACGCCAACCGACCTAACAAAGAAACAAGAACAAAAACAAGTAAACAAGGAGTTCACTGCCTGCGCTATCAAACTACTAATGGACCTCATTAGGGCCATTAGACAGGGGCAAGACGCGGAGCTGATTATCCTCGACGGCCTGGCCGGGCTACACTCTCTATACCATGGCTAGCTCGTTGAGGATAATTCACTGGAATGCCCGCGGCCTGCGTAATAAGGTTGCCCCACTCTGCCTCCTCCTCAAGGACCAAAGAATAGACATGGCGCTCATTAGTGAGACGCTACTGGGGCCTGCGGAGAAACCCAGGTTCCCGGGATACCTCCTGTACAGGAAGGACGAGAAGTCGCAGCACGGCATCACATACCGCGGTTTGGCGGTATTGGTGAGCTGAAGAGTCGTCCACCAGCTACTCCCCCCGGCAGCACTGACCACCTTCTACGCGTTAGGGGTCCAGCTACATGTCGCCGGCGAGGACATGAACATTTACGCTTGCTATCACCCGCCCAACGCTCCCTTCGTCCCGGTCGAGCTGAGGGCGCTCCTAAACTTGTCGCCGCACCCAACACTCTTCGCAGGCGACATGAACATGAAGCACGCAGCCTGGAACAGCCGAAACCCTTACACAAGAGGAGGACGCCTCTTCGCGGATGCGGAGGCCCACGGGTACATAGTATCCGGGCCGGACACGCCGACGTACTACCCGGACGATCCCGCAAGGGCCCCCGACGTATTGGACAGTGATCCTCAGGGGCCTGGCTCACCAGATCACACAACAGGTGATCGACGACGAGTATCAGTCGGACCATCAACCTGTGCTCGTCGTCATATCTGAGATGCCGTCAAGACTCTCTCCTCCAGCGCCACGTCGCATAACGGACTGGACAAAGTTTTCAGAAGTGATGGAGACCACCACTCCTACTTGGCCCGTTGAGACCGCCGCCGACGTCAACAACCTGGCAGGGGGAATAACCGCTTGCATCCAGCGCGCCTACGAAGAGGCGACCACTTTTTGTTTGTTTACAAACCCTTGCCTACTCACATCAAGGCAATGATCGCCCAGAGGAGGCGCCTTCGCAAGCGGTGGCAGGACACAGGTTGTCCGAGAGACAAACGCGACCTAAACCGCTGCGCGGAGAAGGTAAGGGCCAAGCTACAGGAGCTAAACTCCGCGAGCTGGGAGGAACGAATTAACAACGCCGAGGGAGACTGGCCGGCCATACATAAGTTATGCAGGCAGCTAACGAACACCCCAGCTCCGGTACGCCCGCTACTGCACAGCGACGGGACGCCAAGGTACGACGCAACAGACCGTGCTGAGATCTTCGCCGAGCACCTGGAGCGTCAGTTTGAGCCAAACCCGACCAACAACATCGAGCACGTCGCAGCAGTCGAGACGCACAGCAGAGGAGTACTTTGCCCTGCCGATAGCCCACGACGAGCACCCCATATTCTTCTCGCCTTGTGCAGTCAGACGCGCCATCTTAAAAACAAAGCCGAAGAAGGCCCCTGGAGTGGACGGAGTGTCCAACACGGCTCTGCACCACCTGCCGTACCGCACAGTAGCGGCACCGGCGCGTCTGTACACGGGCATACTGCGCACAGGCACCTTCCCGGCTCCGTGGAAGGAAGGGCGCGTCATCATGCTGCCCAAGGCCAATAAAAACACATTGAAGGCAGCAAGCTATCGGCCGATTACGCTGCTCTCCACTATCTCCAAGGTGTTTGAGAAACTCCTGCTGCGACACCTAAACAGCTTTGTCACGCCGCGCCCTGAACAATTCGGGTTTCGCTCTGAGCACTCGACGACGCTCCAGCTGTCGAGGGTGCTGCACCTGCTTACGGCGGCACTGAACAAGAGGGAACAAGCAGTTGCAGTATTCCTCGACATGGAAAAGGCATTTGACCGTGTCTGGTGTACAAACTGTCACTGACAGAAGCGCCCAGTCGCTTGATACAGGTGGTCTCCTCCTTCCTCTCTGACAGGACTTTCAGGGTGGTGGTCGACGGCGCCGTGTCGGGCGCACGCCCAATAGCGGCCGGCGTGCCGCAGGGCAGCTGCGTCTCTCCGCTCTGCTACTCCTGCTACACCGATGACATCCCCACCACTCCCGACACCACGCTAGCGCTGTACGCCAACGACGCCGCGTACATCGCTACCTCGCTCAACGCGAGGCACGCGGCCGTCAAGATGCAGCGCGTGAACGACCTGCTGCCTGACTGGCTGTCGAAATGGAGGTTGTCGGTGAACGTAGGTAAGACGCAGGCACTAGTCGCCGGGTCCGTCCGCCCCCCACCACCCCTGAAACTGCACGGAACAGACGTCGCGTGGTCGCTCCAGGTAAAGTACCTCGGGGTCACCATCGACCGCCGCCTCTCCATGGCCCCGCACGTCCGCAAGGTAATTACAAACAGCAAGACAACCCGCTCTCTGCTGTACCCAGTGCTCTCATCCCGCCTCCCGCTGCGCGCCAAGCTGGGCGTGTACAAATCGTAAATTCGCCCGCTGCTCACGTACGCCGCCCCAGCCTGGTTCGCCCTCACCAGCGAGGAGTCCAGGAAGAAGCTCCGCGCTCAACAAAACCTGACGCTGCGGAGGATACTCGCCGCCCCTCGCTATGTGAGAAACTCCACCATCCAGCGGGACCTAGACGTCGAGAGCCTGGAGGACTTCTGCCGTCGCCTCGCGTCCAACATGTTCGCGCGCGCCGACGCCTCCTCTTGGCCCCACGTCAAGAGGCTGCCTCGCGACCTGCTACCTGCGGACGACGGCGGCGCCACCCCACCGGACTGACCATACCGAATAGGCCGTCACACTTACACGCGACCTATTCAAACAAAGCAACTCCACACACACTATACTCACACGGTTAGCGTCATGTTCTAAGTTAATATAGGCATGACGCAACCCAGCCCCAGCCACACGCCACTAAACAAGCGATCAAACACACTCGACGATTCTGCGGCGCGGGCACGCGTTTCTGTCGCATACATGAGCGGTGTCACGAACAAAACACACTACCGCTCACACACACACAACTCGGCCCCTTAGTCCGGATCGTGCTCGGCTCGACCTTAAAGCGTCTCCGGACGGGGGCCCCCCGCCTCGGTAGCGAGCGCCTGAGTCACCTCCGTCGCTGGTCGTCACCCGCCGGGCCTCCCCCGGGTAACCGAGGGTCTCAACTGGCGGTGACAGACCACCGAGGTGGCGTGAAAAAGCGGTACGATGTAATGTTTACATTGTACCGGTGCGCTTCTACCAAAACATTCATAGCAATCACTCACAGGCAAGCCGCGTGCTACGCGCTTGCCACTAGGCTCTCGCCTATAAGGCACCCAAATGAGTGTGCCCGTATTTACGGGCACAATAATTGACACCGCGGGACAAAGGACAGTGTCCATACCCCGCCCGCCGCACCCCCTTTCGGGGGTGCAGCGAGTACTACGAGTGAGCACGAGTCAGTTTTACCGAAGCAGTCGCAGCGTCAACACCTCGGAATCGTGATGCGGATCACACCTGAGTCATAAATACAGTGTATTGTGAAAGTTAATTAATTTATTAGTGAAACGATTAGTTGATTGTAATTTTGATATAATAAATCAGTTGTCAACAATATGCTGGGGTTTTGTTGCAACAAGTCTGAGAATCAGTCAAGGGCCTGCCCTGATGACCTCATGAATGGCCTCCCGCCTTCACCAATTCTTCACCAAGTTTTGGCTCCAGCCGAAATATTAGTATGGATTTAATTTTCTAACTAAATTGAAAAACTGACCTTGAAGGCAATCCTAACTTCGGGCTAGGTTTTTTTCAAATAAAATGTACTATTCTAGTCTGGACGTAAAAACTATAAATAAGAAACGCAAAACATTTATTGGAAACGTAACGTTTAACGGCGCGACATCTAAGAGAACCTTCTAGAAAAACCAGCACCAGGGGTTCCGTACAAACCTGTGACATAAACAGACATATCTCTTGCCTACGACTAAGACGCGCCAAGGAACTACTTACTAAAGTTACCGTGTTCTTTTCTTTGGTCGGCAAACAGGAACGTGTGATTGCAAATGAGTGAAATAATAAGGATGCTCCAATACAAAATTCGATTGTTTACAAAAACAAGTGAATCTTATCTACTACATTACATTGAAGAGTGCTCCCGGTAATGAAGCGGCTTAATATGAACGCGACAATTGCACATTCGCGCATCCTATTGGTCTTATTAGAACACTGAGGGTATTCTTCATGATACCTCATTACTATGAACATTAATTTAGTTCTAGTCTTCATCATCTGCCTAGCCTTTTCCCAACTATGTTGGGGTCGGCTTCCAGTCTAATCGGATGCAGCTGAATATCAGTATTTTACATGGAGCGACTGCCTATCGGACCTCCACAACCCAGTTAGTACTGGGTAATGCGATACCCCTTGGTAAGCTGGTTGTCAGACTTTCGGAACACTGACTACCTGTAACGACTGTCAAAGATCTACAAATGACAGCCGGGACCAACGGCTTAACGTGCTTTCCGAGGCACGGAGGAAACTCGGTATGTAACGGGTGGTCACCCATCGACAGACCAACCCATTCAAGCGCGGCTTAACCTAAAGATCGACCCGAGCGGCTGCTATTATTAAGCCACGAGCTCCTCATTTAGTTCTAGTTTTACCTATATTTAATTGATTTCCCAACAGGCTTCATTTAATCTAAAACTTTAAACCTAAAACAGATGAGGCCATAGAAATTAGATTTTGAACAATACCGTTATCTACTTTACGAAATATAATAGATTATACATAATTTTAATATGAAACCTCGTAAGTTCTAAGGCTTTGTTGCCAAGCCTAAGTTCAAGTTAAATTAAGATCCTCTGCAGATAAGCTCAAGTGGAAATTCAATATTATTCGTGTGTTTAATTTTAGATTGTATCGTCTTATACATTAGATCTCAATTTCTGCAGTATTAACTGATAAGTCAGATAAACAGCAAGCTATATGATAGCAAGGCCTTCTACCAAGGGTGTGTCTGCGGACATCTTTACTGTATAGTGAGGTTGTGTTCTAGAACGTTCTATGTCGGTACTACGAATCCACATCTTGAAATATTTAGGTTCAATTATGGCCGATAACATAAAGTTAAAGTACAAACTCACTGGTCACTGCTCTTCTAATAGCCTGCATAATCCAAATCTAGCCTCAAATACGAAACTTAAGTTTCTAAGCTTCGTTATAAGCTGCCTTCATTTAACTTCACAAACTTAGGAGCAATTATGCTGTTGAAACCTTACGCTATCTTCTGATTCGCTTGGCATGTTTAATTTCAACGTTCTAGACTACCGACGGTATTTTGTTTGGGTCTGTAAACTATGATGTTATGAAACTAATAACTACATTAGTAAGTTCCTTGTCAAGGAAAATTAGAACGCTGTAGATGTAGCTAAGTTCGAAGCGAAAACTCGAATCTTCATTGCTGGAATGGGTAAATTTATTAGGTATTATTTCCATAATTTGGGCCCTTATCCTTATCTTTGCTGATAAATAGGTGTCACTAATGCTAGGACATTGGATGAACACTCTTCATACAATAAGTCATGTATGTTTATTAACAATAGTGAATAAAATCTTTGTTACTTACGCTGTAGGCGTCGACCGAAAAAAATGGTTTTGTTTATTTTTTTATTCAATGTAAAGCATATATCATATACATTTTTAATAAAAAAAACATTTAAAGTATAAAATAATAGCTCACCGGGCCACAAGGTAAACGTTTATTTATTTTCGTTTATTCATTCTATACATATTAAAAAAATATATATCATCTGATCAGACACCTGTCTTGCCATCCATATCGTCCTTTCCACAGTCCATCGAATGTTTCTTTGATAAAATTGTATCACTGATAAATAAACCTTACTAACATTATAAAAGCGAAAGTGAGTTTGTTTGTTTGTGAGATATTTTTTTTTTGATCATCACGCTGTTTAAAGATAGCGTTAGCCCAAAGTAACTATGCCATGCGAACGAAGTCTCGGGTGGAAGCTAGTATAATATATTTACGTTAAATACATCAGGATACGCTATCAAAGCCGGTAAGGTAACGGGATACGGTAGGGTTTTGTTATTTAACGTGGGGTGACTGACGTCTGACCTCAATATTCACAATATTATGGTGATACATTTTTGAGGCTACGTGTTGCCACAAACTTTACTATAAATAGCAACACGACACCCTGTTAAAAGTAGTATATATAGTGTATATAAAGGCGCGTAAATTTTCGGTTCTAGTATATAACTCTACTATTGTCTATTGTGTGTGCTTAACAAATTACTTTTAGTTAAGTGGCTGATAATTTTATCGAAGCGGTAAAAGCGGGTCTGTTGCAGGAATTAATTTTGATTGTGCTGATTTTCAGCCAACTTTATTTTTAGTATTGGTTTTTCAGCATTACTTCCAAGTAATTTTGTATTATATATAGCAATGGCCACGTATGTTGACAGAGACGTGGATGATTTTCTATATGGTCTGTAATTCTTTTCCCATATTCTTACTTGAACATGTTTTTAATATTATTTTAGATTTTTTTGTGGGTTTAACTATAATTTCTGACCTGGTTATGACATGCATAGGCTATCCTATTAAACTCCGGTGGCTTAGACCCAAGTAGCATGTTGAACAAATCCTGTTCAGGTGGAGATTCATCGACGTTGTTTTGTTTCAAACATCATGGGGACAGATGCTACTGAAGAAGTAAACTTGCCAACACAGTATACACTAAGTAAATTATTTATAGATTGCCAACGACACGCTTAGCAGACTAGAAGTTTAGTAATAAAAACTAAAAATAAGAACCTAGCTAACGACTATTCTAGAAAATTATTTTATTATTAAGAATGAAAAAGATTTAACGCTGACATGAGAACCTAAGTCTAAGATTACGTAATTACACGATAGATAGACTAATTGATAAAAAAACAATTCGGAAAATCAGAACAAGAAATGGAAGAGAAAGAAGTTATCTAAAGTCATCTCATGCTATCGGATTTGCCGAAAAAATAGTATTTACTGTTCCGCTTCAATCCATACTTTTTCGTATTCCAAGAATATCTTTTTTCGTATTCCAAGAATATCTTTTTTCTGTTAATTAAGGAAGGATTTTAAGATTTTTTGTGTTATAATAGGTAAGTAAAGCACTACGTCTTATGCTCGCGAGGAGTTAGGTAATTGTTTTACTAGGATTAAAAGTAGCGTGAAACAGTAACAAACATCTAACTATCCACGCATCCAGCAATCTATCACTACAGAAGATTTAGAAAAACGTCTGCAAATTAACTATAATATCATGCCCTCTTAAAATTGGCCGTGACAGTAGCATTTTTACTGCGAGATTGCCTTTCTTTATACAGGTATTTTTTTAATTCATTACTAAATCATAATCCTTACTAATATTAGTGAGTTTGTTTGTTTGTTGGTACATAGATAGTTGGGAACCAGGAGACGGACATAGGCTATTTTTTTAAATTAAAAATAAAGGGAAAACTTAGCTTTGCTATTACAAAACAATTAGGCGCAAGGGCAAAAACTGCAGGTAGCAGGTACCAGGTACCAGCAAATCAGGAGAGGGGAACTGTGTTAACCCAAATTTAATGCGAGTGAAGCCGCGGGCAAAAGCTAGTTACCTATAAAGCTAAAAAGAAGTTTTCAAACTTTACTTAAATACAATATGGTAGCCAGCTTCTATCTCGCCTTCTATTAGTTTTTTATTTATTTAGGATTACCAACGAGTAACATTACAAACATCTTTTACAAAATTAAAATTGCACAATATAATATCCTGCAATGCACACTCAATTACAGGTAACCACAGCTTACACATTATTGAGTAGGTAAACATGCTATAAATACAGATTATTTAATAAAAGGAATACATGCTACAATTATACAATCATGCTATTATTAAGGATTAAAATATCAAGAGAATTTAAATACCTACATTCAAATTACATTGCAATTTCAATAATATTATTAGCTTTCATTTCAAGGTCATGACACACACAGTACTTATTTTTTACGTAGTTACGTTTACGTTTTACGTAATCTTAACTTAACAGTCCATTACCCTTAATAAACATCTAAGGGTAACGCGGTAACCGCAATTTTGTAACCCCTCGACGTATTCATAAGGCTTCACAAAGACAATTACGGAAGACCAACAATCTACTCGAAGTCCGTTATCTCCAAATCAATTATGCACAAGTACCAAGGCCTGATAACTCCTGATAATTATTAATGGGAGTATGGGCTGACACGTCACCCTGATTTACATCGTAGATCATAGTGAATATATGATAATTACGCTACCAATCTTCTCGAGATTTATTCTTGTCGTCACTTTGATGGAGGACTCGAACTTCGTCCGAATGATGACGATAAAGAAGTTTGGGACACGGTTTGTGTCTTAGAACTGTCTGAAGTTGGAGATGTCACGTGAGATATATTGTGACGGATGGTTTCTTTTCCTTTACCCCTTGGTTTTGTGCGTGTCATGGTTGAATGGACACGATGAAAAGTTATACACACAGAAATTTACCTGGTGTAATATTAGTAGTTATAGATAGGTAATTTACAAAAATACTTACAAAACCATACTGAAATCCACAACCGCACAGCGTGAATATTAAAGAAATAGGAGCAGAAGTAGGTAGAGTGGGGAGGGGATTTAAGGAGATTCGTAAGTTACGATCTACAAAGTGCATCAGAAGGTCGGGGAAGGCCCGCAGATATGACTTTATAAGCAAACACAATATTTGAGATAATCTTCAGTTAATGGCGACCAAATTCAAACCAAGAACCATTTAGAATATCAAAGCATTGGGAAAACGAAGGACAAGCCATTGCAGACACATCTTGGGATTACCTCACACTCGATAATCAAAAGGGTATTCTCTTGACTACTGCTACAGACAATCCAACCACTAGAACGCTCAAGCCATGATTTATCAATGCAATATTGTAGGGGCACTGAGAACCGGATAGAACAAAAACGTCGTAACTCCAAGCAGCATGAGCTACTTCTAATCGTATTAGGTTGTAATTAGAGTTGAAAATCAAAAGATATAGCAGACTGTTTAAGACTTTTTGATATAATAGCGGTCTTTGCCTAGACCTAAACGGAAGCACACGATATATAACTATGTTGCTAACACCAACATATGCTGGATAAACTATTCTGATGCCAGCTTATGATTAAATTAGTAATTAATCTTAATTGGGGTTGACAATCTTGTAACTTGGTACTTTCTTGATAGTTGGATCTAATTCTCCCTCTAATTCTCTTCTTCGTACTTATATTATGAATGTAAAAGTTTGTAAGGATGAGTTTAATGTCTGAATTTATTTATCTCTCAGTTTTGTTTCTCTTTCAGGCCAAAACTACTAAATGGAATTGGATGAAACTTTGCACACCGATTTTTCATAATCTGGATTATCACATAGTACTTTTCATTCTTAAACACGCATTAATAATAATAGGGCATGAAAGCAATAAATTAACTATGATCACGTTTGAAGATCAAGTAACTACCCTGGACGCACCAGCTAGACGACCTTAAATTTAGTCGTTTGTCTCGTTTTCATGAAAAAAATTCATTGCTCTTGGACTCTTCGCAATATATGTTACCTTATATTGTCCACTTTTTTATGTTTTATCATACAGTCTTGCTCTAAATTTGATAGAAACACAATATTGTCATAGTTCCACCTCGGAACTCTGTTTACGTCAGGACAGAAGCCAGCTCAGTTATAGACATAAGCCTTCAATACATAAACATAAAGTCGAGAATATCAGCCTTTCAATTAGGTGCCAAATAATATAGATTGGATTGCCGCTTGGTTTTGCACAAGACAGGTTCATTGGAGCGGTAATGAAGATAGAGTCGATGGTGGGATAGTACGTGACAATAAACATTGGTAATTTAAAAATATACAATGAGAAACAATAATTTGCCAAATATAAGACCAATTTTCAGCTGTGCAGCTGAACTGAATATCAGTATTTTACATCTGACGTCCACAACTTATCGACTGGGTAATACTTTGGTAAGACCGGTTATCAAACTTTGGGCTTCTAGCTACTCGTAATGACTGTCAAATTTCTACAAATGATAGCCGGGTCCAACGGTTTATCATACTTTCCAAAGCACGGAGAAAACTCAGCATCTAATGATGATTGAGGGTACAGTTGGCCCAGAGGTTGAGTGATCGACTGCTGCGCTGCGTGTCGCGGGTTCAATTCCTGCACGGAACAAATATTTGTATGACCAGTTTTTCACGTCTGGCTATTGGTTTATGTGAGTTTAAATGTTTGTAAACGCACCCACGATACGTGTAAATTCCTAGTGTGGAGCAACGTTTTTTTTGTTTTAAATTTGGTCACCCATCCGCTGCCCAACCTATGATAGCGTTGTTGGCTATGCAAGCACTGCTTAACCTTGGAAATCAACCACTGCAGCTACTATTTAGACACAACCTCATCGTCTGTAATGCTTCGTACCACCATAAACAACCCGGCCGTGGTCACATGGTCTGCAAGACAAGACCATGCAGCCAACCGTAGAATGCACACAAGACAGTTCTAGTGTAACCCACAACACTATCATGTGTCACCCTAGTAGCGTAGACCAGCGAACTGATTCGACAGACCATTAAACCAGGGAGTACAATCATAGAATAAGAGAAATAGAAGCGCCGCTCTCGTATTTCTTATTGTGCGTGTACTGATGTCGTCGAATATCGAAATTATATTCCGCACCTGCCTCTTCCTGGGCGCATCTAAGCCAAATTAAGGTGTTTGCATAAAAATCTACGTCAAACATTTATATAAATGAAACCGACTGGGAATTTTCTTGAACATTTCTTTTTTTTTCATTTTAATTCACCATCCAAGACATTTATTTCATTGAGAAGTGGGCCAGAAAACCTTTGATTGAACTGCAAGCCGGGCAGGCTACAGCTCCCTGGCACTATTAAACAGCAGCGTTCGCAGCTCGAGAATCACTTCTATTGATTCTTATTCAATGACACAACCGAACTATTTGTATCACGATTTATGTACCAGGCCAAACCTAGAACCAGACTATGTGTTCCTAGAGTAAGTTATTAGCTAACGTGTTTGCTGTGTCTACTAATTTGAGTGCTAAAGTGAGCCCGAATGTGCGTCGATACTATAAAGATACAGTCATCTATAACAGATCAATACTCATACCCATATCTGCATAAAATAAATAACTATTGTATTGCAGAGTTAATTAAATAAATTCACTTTTAAAATTCGTGTTATCTTTACGAATTTTAGTCTAAAAATAATTGCCCTTAAATTGGAATCCACGTTGCGAAGCTACTCATAAACCCAGTTAATTTCAAGCCTGGCAACTTTGGGAATTTTCATTCATTCATTCTCCATTCATCAACGTCAGACGTTCCCGATATAAAATTTTGATAGAAGTCACTGCCTGTACAATTTCTTAGGACTTTATTTAGAGTAAACTGTAAGAAAATTCAATTACTGAATGTTTTAAGTAACAGGTGCGAGTGACGGTTCAAAGATATTGCCTCTACCTAGACATTTTTAGGGGCATTTTCTTAATCAGCCCCTCGTGTGGGGAAATGAGTTCGCGTGAATATACGAGCGCGCTCACTCCGCTTAGCAGGGGTTCCACTATCTTATCTTACATGTAATTTTGCACACTTGATATAAAACTAAGTTTAGTTAAACCTTCATTAACTGTAATGGTTAGTTTAACTGTTTTCATTAAAGTTTTCTAGATTTATGGGCGTTTTATTTTTTGCACATTCTGTGACTTTGTATACTTGTATCATTTTTCCGTTTCGACTTTTTAAATGTTATATTTAACACATACTACGGGTCGTCTGTCTCATATTAATACGAGTACTTGCAAAAATAAGCTCCTGTCAGAAAAAAAAATTAAGGTAACTGAAAAACCGCCCACACTTAACACCACGTGCCACGAACGACGGAAAGGCAATCGCAAACATAAAATTTAACGACGTACCCCAAACGTATTTTATAGCTTATATTTAACCGCAGGAACGAAAAAATGGGGGACGTCAGTTGCTAATATTTTGGTACGCATTTTCACTTAAGATAAGATCCCTGGACCGTATTTCACGAGATTAAGTCATCCCCCACCACCTTCCTTTGTTTTAATCCGCAACAGATCCTGAGATAAATCGACCATAACTGGCTTGAAATCTTAGGCTTGTTCACAATGAAACGATAAATTACACCTTTTTGCTGTTTTTACACTGACGTCGTGATTGTCTGTACGTTTATTACGTATTGTTGTTACAACTTTATAGTTGTCTATATTAATTATTGTTTTTAATTTTAATGTTAGATACAGTGTTATCTATCAGGTCATTTTTATGCACATATCTTCTTCTTCATCATCGCATGAATAGAAAATGAATAAATATAAAAAAAAAATCTACTTCTCTTTTTACGGTTACGGCAAATTATAACTTCAATAATGAAATTTGTGATTGCAGTACCTAAATATGCCCAAAGTCTTCCTTTTATCACTTAACCATGTAACATGGTTTTTTTACCTTTGCTAGAACTAGTATAACCTAGCTTATTGCAAGTAAAGTCTGATTGACGTTTATTTTTAGGACACCCTGTATATTTAGCTTTTAAAATAGCTAATAAGCCAAAGAAAGCGGGCAAGTGCAACTCGTGTCGCAAGGGGTTTCGTAGCAAACAATATAATAACAATATTTTTAAAGCTCATTATTATGACAATAAGCACTCTATAGCAAAACACAATTTGCAAGTGACTGCTGCAGTGTCACGATTACGTCCCATCTTAACTCATCACATACACTTATAAATCAAAAGCTAAATATGAAATCTTAATCAAACCAATTTCCGATGAAATTTCTTTTTACGTTCTACAAACCCACATTTCTCGGAATTTCCTCCTCTTCTATTAAAAATTAGAAGCGGGAGACATCTTTTTTACGACCTTAAAAGAAAACATTTTAATTTTTTTATAGTTTTTCAATAACTAGCTTTCGCTCGCGGCTTCGCCCGCGTTAAATTTGGGGTAACACAGTTCTCCTTGCGCCTTATTGATTTGTAATAGCAACGCTAAGTTTTCCCTTTTCTTCCCTCTTTCTCCCTCACATCCCACTTTTTTTTAAATAAAAAATCCAAAATAAAAAGCCTATATCTCCTGGTTCCCAACTATCTATGTACCAAAAATCATCACAATTGGTTAAGCCATTAAAGTGTGTACAGGTAACAAACAAACAAACTCACTTTCGCTTTTATAATATTATTAGTAAGGATTGTATTAAGAAAAAAAACTTCTTAATACGTCCATATCATTTTTAGACCTACCGATAGACAAGTCACACAGATAAATACTTAGTTTCTTTTTTCAAATACTAGTTTTGTTTGCGGATGGGAAATCATTAGACTTTTACTACCTAAAACCCACCCATATCTTTTGCCATTTAAATTCCGGGGCCGCTGTATCTCTTCCGAACAACCCGCAACCCCGGCAAATCAAATCCTAGCTGTAGCCAAGTTTTGAAATGCCCAAGGCCTACCATTTTATTTTTTCATATAACATTTGTTTAGCGGTTTGTAATAAGATCTTATTCTTAAAATTTCATCTCTATGATGTCGATAAAAGTAAAATAGCTGTGACATGACAGCCAGACGGAGAAAGTGAATCTGTAAGGTTTCCGTTCTCGATTACAAAATCATTATTATATATAAAAACTAGCTGCGCTCAGCGGTTTCACCCGCTGTTCACTTAGGGGTATGAAAAATAGATGTTGGCCGATTCTCAGACCTACCCGATATGTACACAAAATTTCGTTTAAATCGGTCCAGCCGTTTCGGAGGAGTATGGGAACGAAAACTGTGACACGAGAATTTTATATATTAGAAGATAAACGGAACACACTATTATCGAATGTCCTGCTGAATAACCGAATTAAAAAAGCCCGGCTCTTTGATTCGGTACACAGCAAATATTTTTAATTCATTTCAGATTAGCAAATACGAATTATCACCACAATTCGATCGACGTGCAAAGCAAAGGTGCACCATGGGCGGATACCGAGGAACCCATTTGACAAAGGATTTATAGCTCTCCGGCTTTGAATACTAACGTACTATAGAAACAGTTCGTGCATTAATTATATACCTTTAGGTACATAATAGGGCAGAAGGGCAGTTCTGAACAACGACTGATATTTCAGGCACAATGATATGAAGGAGAAAGGAGTAAATGATGCCGTGTCAACTGACAGGGGCTAATGGAAGGAGAAAACGTGTTGCGCCGACCCCAAATAAAATGGCCCTTGTGGCAGGAAAATAATTGAATGGACACGTTAGCTTTACGTTCAGCGTGTTCACCTGTTTTAGTTTGTTGTATATGTTCTGCACTACTAGATACGGCTCTGAGGTAAAGCGAGAGCAGCAACTAGTGCAAGGCAGGGCAGTGGTGCTGAGAACGATCATTTTGAACAATATTTGTTCCCAATAGTTCGCTCGGCTCGGACACCGGCCTTCTCTCGTTAAGAGGTTATTACGTGAGGTTTGGTATTCGTCACAGGTCTTTGAAATTTTTATTTAAGAACATGCTGGTTTTCTAACGGTGTTTTCTTTCCAAGTTATAGTGATGATTCACAGAGCTCTGGTGATGAAATCAATTGAACTAAGTAATACACCTGTGAGTACGAAACCAGGATTTCGTAAGTCGGGGTTGTAACCCATTTGCATCCCCTATTATAAATCCCATAAAAAAAACGGTTCGTTTTCCTTACGAATAGTTGTATTTTCTACGATAACGTTGTCAAAATACTACTTTTTTCACATTCTATCGCCCATTGCTGAACCGGGCCTTAGTCAAATCTTGCATGACCAAAATGAATAAAAAATGTGCCAAGTGCAAGACGGACTCACGCAACCATGTTTACGTAAAAACTTGCGACATAAAAGGTCATACCTTTTGAATGCGTAAGCTTAGTTGATTGGTACTTTTCAGAAGTCTAAGGGTCTAGAGACTTGCGTTTGGGTATTAATTTCAACTCGATACCGCCACACGTTCCCGAGATAATGGTTCTTGGCAGACAGACGGAAAAGAAAGTGTAGGATCACTTTCTTTCCGTTTGTCTGCTATCTGGTTCTGCTATTTCTTTATCAAACTAAAAAATCTGATTTGTGTATTTTAGGGCATACTGAAAACCTAGGGATACTGAATTCAGATATTTCTCCATGCTATTCTATTGTTTTACCTTACGGACTAAACCTCCATCCAAACTTGCTGTATGAATAATACGCGACCTAGAGTTAGATGGTATAAGATGAGCCGTTATTCGATGCTTTACTGTTACAAGCTTTCTTAACCATGAAAATAAAATATGGTTTACTGTCGTATAGAATAAGCTGTGTAAGGGCTTTTATTTCGGCGGCGGCGATCACTTGCGTACGGCCCTGGGGGTCTCCTCTAATTCTACGTAAAACGAAATTGCGGCCGAAACTTCGAACGTTTGCTACCACGGTTTCATTTCATTTATTTCGAAATTTCGGACGTCCGAAGTTTATTTGACATTAAAATTTTCTAAACCTACACTAATTCAAGCAAAATAATATAGAGTAGGGTTACAAACGTAACTACTTTTGACTTTCGTTCGTTAACGAAGTTACGTTTCGGAGAAAGAGAGTAGACCCCCTGGTTCAGTCCATGGTCCGGAACGAGAAGGAATGGGATGCGGTCACCTTCTTCTGCGAAGCAGTCATGCTAGCGAAGGAGTTGGCTGGGCGTTTAAGGGAGAGAACCTCAAACCAACCCAGCCGCCGCGGGAGACGACCCGGACGTCTGGCGCCGCGAGACGACTCCCAGCCACCGTAGATGCGGGCCTGTGGACGGTGAGCAATAGGTAGCTAACCGTCCATACGTCTATTGACGACAGGCCGTATCGACGGCGCCTTAGTGTTTCACGCGCGCCTCAAAGAGATGTCAGCAGAACAGAGTGGCCTGCCAAGGCCTCCGCCTGCCGGGGTTGTGGGTTGTTCGAAAGAGATACCGCGGCCCCGGAACGTTAAGGGCAATAGAAGGAACATGGGTGGGTTTTAGACAGTACAAGTCTGACACTCCCCTCCGCTCCTCCCAGAGCGGGGGAAGTTATTTGAAGATTTCCCACCAAAAAAAAAGGCTTTTATTTTATTTTTTCCTATCTTCTTAGCGAATTTATTTGGTTTGGCACGATACTGGGAGCCTAAAATAATTGCTTTAGCAGAATCATAATAGGATAATAATATCATGTCAATATAATAAAATTCTTAAAATGGTCACAGTTAATATGAAAAAAAAAACAATCAGGCACCTTTGTGATGGAGGTAATAGAAACTATTCCAAACCGATTCGGACTAGCCAGTAGCCAACCATACAGCAATTTATCCGTGTTGGCTTGCCCGATCCTTTATAGTGGTTGTGTTGGGTATGAGTTAGAAAAAACTTCATTATTTCTTCTACCCTTATCCCAATTTATTTAGAGTCAGCGAAACATATATTTTCCTTATAGACTTATCTAATACTCGTGGCTTAATAATGACAGCCACCGGGATATTAAGGTTAAGCCGTGAGATCCACGGACAAACCTAGGCAAGGTTTGGCGGACCACCCATTACATACCAAGTATGTTCCGTGTTTTCCTCGGAAAGCACGTTAAGCCGTTGGTCACGGATGTCATTTGTATACGTTTAGCAATCGCTTCACGTATGCAGAGGCTTCAAAGTCTAACAACCAATCTTACCAACTGGTAATCAGCGGCATCTGGTGAGACTGAAAACCCATCCCAACAAAATTGGTAAATGGCAAAGCAGATGAAAAAGATTTCTTTAGTACTCGTCAGCAAAAGTTGCCTCTTTTCTATCCGTATCATTCTCCACATAGTCCATCCGAATGACGTCATGAGTCAGAAATGCAAAATAAAATGACGAATTGCGCCACTTTCCGCAACACCCTAGAACAACTCACAACAATTTAAATAGAAATAAAAATCTAACTACCAACTTTAAAGTCTTCTCACTCAATTCCCAACCCTAACTTTAGTTTTAATTAACTGCTGTCATTTCACGCCTTTGCCGTGTATTTTCGGTCTCGACCACGAATTGGCTACCCGCTGCGACAAAGGGAATATTTCCAGCGAAATGGGACCCCGTTTGCAACTGCACTTATGACATTGTGATGGAGAAGACTTGATTGGTTTCCGACCATAGGTACCTATAAAGGCTTTATAGCAGAACAAGATATTTTTTTACTAAAATAATTTGACACTTTAGTTTTTTATTGCAATTTTCACTTCATTTGTTTCTTTTTGCTAAATAATTTATTGAAATTAGAAATTGAATATTTTGTTATTCTTAATTTAATTTGTAGTATTAATTCATTTATATCAAGTTAACTGATTTTATAACATTTGACATTCAATCTTAAGTTTATATATTATTGTTCCTCTTCTCTCTTTTTTTAACCATTTGAGTACTTTTAATTTTATTTATAGTCATGTTACTTGATTGTTGCATTTCTCTCGCACTTATTACATTACTACTATCGTTGTACAACACGTCAAGCGTTGAAAGTTACAGTTTGTAAATGAGTCTGCACCACGTGGTGATTTGTAATTCAATCAATACGACATAGTTATGCTGTTTATGAGGACGGAGTCTTAGAATAAATATGGTTCAGTAAAAAGCATCCATAAACTAAGAGAATAATTATAATGGGTAGGTAAAGTATATAAATTATTCCTTGAATGTCCAATATCCCCCGAAAAAGACAGATCATCGACCTTATAAAAGTTGATCAGTTCAACAGCTTGCTAAACTTGACAACAGCCTGCAGCACATTTTTAAAAACATCCATAAAAGTTTCTCATAGTTTTATGGTCTTTTGCCCATAATACTGTATTGCAGTCCCTGATTAGATTTCGGACCAACCCCAAACCGGATTTGACCAATAAGCGAACGTGTACCAGAATTCGCAATAAAGGCGATTGAAATTCAGCGCGCGTTATATGGCCGGAATTTGGAGCCCAAATCCATCGCAGTGGACCTCGGAGCTGAGGGTAAAATGATTTTAAATTCGTCATCAGTGCATGCGAACACTTGGAACTATGAAACTGATGGAAACCCATTTCTACGTACAACGGAACGTTTTACCAAACCTTACTAATAAAATAAAAGCGAAAGTGAGTTTGTTTGTTACGTCTAATGGCTAAACCGAATTTGATACACCATACAAATTACAAGAATAAAAATATACAACTTATACATAGGGTGACACACAATGGTCTTATCGCTAAAAGCGATCTTTTCAAGACAACCCAGACTTGATAGGCACGTGGTGTAGCCTACTGGCAGTCTATTTCGTAGAATTCTGAAAGTACTGTAGAGGTAAAGGTTTATCTGGTACTAACCTCCACGGTATTTACACAAAAAAAAGTTATTATTCGCACGTACTACTTACTCCCTTTATTTAGAAGACTACACATTATACAAACCATCTCTAACAAAGAACAAAAAACATGCCAAAATATCAAGCTAGTTTTTTTCTTGTTATCTTTTCTTACAACCAAATTTATATCACTGTCATTTTAGAACTTTTACGTGAATTATCAACAAAACATTTTTTAAATTGAGGACTTCACAAACTTTATGTTTAATAATGACTTGTTTGATTCAAAAAGTTTACGGAAAAGGAGTTTACATTTTTTTTTTAATATTTTTTGTCCAACTTGGGTAAACTGAATAATATTTTTGTAAACTTGTATATATTTTCTAGTTAATTTTTTGATTAATTTATATATTGTTCACATTTTTAAATATTCATTCTTAATTAATAATAAAAACATTTGAAAATATAAAAATAGTAGCCCACCGGTATCGAGAACAGGGTCCAAGCTGCCGGCGGTCAAGGTTCCAGAGAAAGAAACCTAAAAATACGAGTCGTGTCCAAGAGTACCGCTTTCTGTATCAAGCACTTGATCCAGCGAGAGCCTCCACAGGTATTGGTCGAGGCTCTTGGCAATTAAGCCATTGCCATATACGACTATCGGCACAATGATTACTGAGTCCACATCCCACATCCCAACCAACAACCTCGAGAGCCCAGTCAATATACTTGATTTGTTTATCTTTGTCTGCTTGCACGAGGTTCTCGTCATACGGGACTGTTAGTGCATATTTTTATTATTAGTAGCTTTTACCACACATACATTTTGTAACACAGTTCCCCTTGCGCCTTATTGATTTGTAATAGCAACGCTAAGTTTTCCCATCTCTTCCCTTTCTTTTAAAAAGTGGGATGTGAGGGATCACATCCCACTTTTTTCAAATAAAAATTATTGTCTATGTCCGTCTCCTGGTTCCCAACTATCTCTGTACCAAAATTCATCAAAATCGGTTTAGCCATTAAAGCGTGAAGAGGTAACAAACAAACAAACTCACTTTCGCTTTTATAATATTATAGTAAAGATTTTGTTTATATTTGTAGTTTGTAAATAATATAGAAAGATGACAACAAAAATAATATCAGTATTTTTTTTTTCTGGTCTGCTTATTAAAATATGTTTCGGAAAACGTTTTTTTTTTTTAATTTCATGACAAATATCAAATCCATTCTCTGTTCAAAACCAACGCTTAGTCATATAATAAACATCAGAATTCGAAACAATCAACTCCCAAATTAATTTCTAAAGGATAAAATAATTCTTTAACGGAAATAATTTCGTAAACGACCGAAACTCCAGCTAACAAATCAACCGAGTAATACGAATATTATCGACAATTTATAATGACTTTACTAACTTTAAAAGGTATCCGTTAACTTCATACTTACGCAAACATTTAATCAATGTACAAAGTTTCTTGTAAATTGGATAACTGACAAATGTTGTTTATTGGAAATTAATTCTGTTGTACTCAAATTAATTTTCCAAATAATTATATTTGCAATTGTTCTATTACGTAATGTCTCAAGTTTGGGTATTATTTTACTCTAACTAAGAATCAAGTGTTGAGTTTTTACATATGTCTACTATTCTCTAAATTACGTTTCAATGTGTTGACAAAAGCTTATTCGATAATGCTCTATTTAATTCTAAAAAAGAATAGTACCGTTTTACTCTACAAAGCCTTACGAAGCATGTTCCTTACTCACTTGCGAGATAAATAAGTATGTAATAACTTTTTCGCGGAAAATTCATGCCATAATCGTACAAATATCTGAAGTTAAACCTTTTTCTGTTCAGCAGGAAAATGATCTGCTAATATCTTTTTTACATATGAACCTAAAACTTTGTTTACTTTGCCAGTAACACTGAGATGCCATAAACTTTTTAAATAAGGAAAAACAAATGTTATTTAAAAACCGAACTCAAAGTCACGTATCTCCAATACCGTCCGGATACTTTTTTTGTGCGAAAGAATTCTTTCAAGGAGTTTTTTTCCTACGAGTCTACTTACTCCCTTGGGATTAAAGTAGGCTTTGTAGGTTTTTGTACGTGGATACATTTTATTGAACTGAAAAAAAAAATGGTAGCAAAACGACAAGAGATTTGTTTATGAAATTCACAAAATATAAACGAGTCCTTTAATAGTGTTACAACGTTAAAATCTATTCTAATATTATAAAGCTGACGAGTTTGTTTGTTTGTTTGAACGCGCTAATCTCAGGGACTACTGGTTGGAATTGGAAAATTCTTTTAGTGTTGGATAGTCCATTTCTTGAGGAAGCTATATAACATCACGCTACGACCAACAGGTGCTGCGCAGCGCGGGTGAAACCATGGGGAACAGCTAGTGTGTCATAAAAGTTAACTATTAAGATACAAATTTCAGTTTTTACGAGGAGTTAAGAGGTTGTGCAGGGTAGATAAGACCTCAACATAGCTGTGAAAAAGCTAGGCATACGATGATGTCTGCAAAGGACACAGATTTTTCTCATTAAAATTACATTACATTCAGTTTCGGCGGTACGGTGGCGCAGTGGCTGAACGATTGACTGCTGCACTGCATGACTCGGGTTCGATCCCACAGAGAAAACAAATAGTTGTTTCTAGACTGGCTGTCTCTGTATGTGAGATCAAATGGTTGTAAATACACCCACGATACAGGAGAAATTTCAAGTGTGTGGCAACATTAAAAATAATAATACAGTTGTCACTTTCAAAAGCTGATAAAACCTCGGGTATTTTACGTGCTCATAGTTATAGCTTCAATAAGGTACATTTTTGAATCACATTTCATTCCCGACTATTTATTTCGTATTCTAAATAATGTATATTTATAGACGTGGCTACAGATAAACTACCAAATGATGCTAGTAACTTCGTGCCTTACATGTTTTTTTTCATGTGACTGATGCCCGAATTTACGTCTTATTTATCGTTTTCTCACTTTCCGGCGATAGTAAAAGAAATGGAGGTATGCATTACGTTTTATGGTGACATCGAAAGTTCGTCAAGGATTTGATAAGTAGCTATGTATGGCACGTACATAAATATTGACGTATTTTTAAACTTAGTCGTATTTTTAGATTAGAAATATTAAGGACTGATATTGCCATGCAAGCTTTGTGTTTTAAAAGTTTTATGATTGTCTAATTTGTATTATGCAGTCAGCAAATTATTTATCGTAAGCCAAATACAATTATTTTTTACTCATATGGTAAATTATGTTTTTGTCGACTCTAGAAATGATGGTGACTTAGTGGACTAGTATTTTGGATTCTGTACCTCAAAATAAAAAAACGGGACCCTTATTATTATAGGATCAAATTAATGTCCGTCTGTCTGTCAAAAACCTCTACCTCGGGATCGCGTGAAGGTATGACACCTTCGTCGAAATTACAACCGTATGCGGTTAGTACTTACACGATTGATTTTTCATAAAGAAAAATATGGCCGTTTATGTCGCAAGTTTGTCTGGAGACTCGATCCGCGAGTCCTATTTGTACTTTGCCTGGTTTTTTGCATTTGTAGAGGTAATTTAATTGAAATGTTAAGCCACGCTTGCTTAGGTCGGTCCGGGAATCGGAAAATACGTCAAACCATTGGTCCCAGCTGTCATTTGTAAACTTTTGACAGTCATTACAGGTACTCAGTGGCTAAAAGTCTGTCAACCAGTCTTAACAATGGGTATCGTATTACCTTGATATTAAACGGGTTGTGGAGGTCTGATAGTCAGTCATCATACTGGTATTCAGTAGACTTCGGTAAGACTGAAAGCCAAGTTCAACTTAGCAATAGTGGGAAAAGGCTAGGCAGTTGAACATAGTCACATTATGATTCGACAATGGTGCACATGACAGCGCACCGTCATGTTAAAAACCTATTGTTATCTTATCTGATTTCGGTTTTTTCGAAAGAGATAGCGGGGCCCCGGAACACAACGGGCAAAAGAAAGAACATGGATTTCTTACAGTCTCTTTCAGTCCGCACAGGGCGGGGCAGTTATTTGATGATTTCCCATCCGTAAAAGTCTATTAACCAGTTATTCTGAAGGCTGTTCTTTTTAAACCATTGCCTCACACTAGGATTTCTCCTGTATCGTCGGTGCGTTTACAAACATTTAAACTCACACACACAAACAGCCAGATCCCGAACATTTAAATATTTGTTATGTGCGGGGATCGAACCCGCGACACGCAGCGCAGTAGTCGATCACTCAGCCACTGCACCAACCGTGTCGTCACGCATTAATTTGCAATTGTATAAATCTGTTTCAATATAAGCAGCATTGTATTATTAATTCTCTCTAGGAAAGCTACAACAATTTAAAACAAATACAAATGAATGTCAATCCGCTTCATGTCATATATCCAACTCGTTGTTCAAACAAAATGAAACTATTGAACCTTTTTTCAGAATTTCAGTGTTTCGCTAATTGACCGCTGGCTTCACACGTGAACCGTCCTATTTTGTTCATGTATTGCTCACCAGAGAACAATGTAGTCACACAAATGAACAATTCGTTATTTTATATGTATACTAGCTATGCTCAGCGGTTTCACCCAACGCTCAGCTCCCACCTATTGTAGTTTGATGTTATACAGCCGATAGCTATGTATACAGACCAAACTGTTAGAAAGAATACCAATGTGTATTTCATGAAATCCTAGTAGTTATATTATCTCAACGCAGTTGGTTCTACCAAGAACTTGCATTCACATATCAAACTGTTGGAATTCATGGAAACCTAGTACTTTAGATCAATAACCTAGACACTAACTGGAGTGCCATCTGCCGGGCTAATTTGTGAATTTAAACCAGGGCGCCACCCAAACGCATACAAAAAAATAATTCAGATCGGTCCAGCCGTTAAGGAGGAGTTCAGTGACATATACACGAACAGTAGAACAATATATATAAAATGGTTGCCTGCCTTTTTCATTGATGTAGGTTGAGAACGTGAGATAAATGATATTTATTTATTTCTGTGAGAAACTCATTGTAAAAATAAGTGTTTTTACAATGAGTTTCTTCAATGTCTCTCTTTTCAATCTGAATTTGGTTAGTTTCCAGATATACTCTAAGCAGTTCGTTGATAAATAATGACAGCGGCTCGGGTCTATCTTTAGGTTAAGCCGTGCTTGCCTAGGATACGTAGGTAACTACTCTTTGAGTTTTCTCCGTATCTCGCAAAACACGTTAAACTGTTGGTCAATAAATCTTACAAAGAAAATATGAAGGTTGATGTTATATACTATCCTTAGACCTAAAAAACCTTACTTACTTTATTATTGTACCGGCAAATTAGTTTATTAGTTTTTGTTAAACCCATATTTTTTGTACAATAAGCGTTTCATACAATGCAAAATATTGAAATATAAGAATCTTTGAAAATAAAATGCTAAGTAATCTGTTACACAACAACCCACTGAGTAAATTCAAGTAAATTTAAATTATGTTGTCGACACATAAAATGGTCCGAGAAATTTCAATTTATTGCTCGCGCTCACGCTGCGAACTTAATGAAAATCTTACTTTGCTTTCAAGTATAGGAAACCTTAACTTAGTTCTAGCAAGAAGTCTTAGTACTAACCATATACATTTACGACCCAGTACATTCAATCCGGTGCACTCCTGAGAGTTCGCATCGCCGAACGACGGAATACAAAAATTTAAATTGTTATATTTACCGTTGCGTGAAAGTGCTAAAATGAGTGTGATTATATTTCCCACTTGAATTCGATATTTCAGTATACGTCAGCTTATCAATACCATACAAATGTCATCATTGTCAACCAGAAACCTGTCCAGTAGTAACATGCATGTAGTTAAATTGAAACCGACGTTTCAGGTTCCAAAAGCTGCACTCACGACTGAAATTGTGGCTACAAGAGATCCACAGATACATGGTTAGTGCATAACTTATTGTCAGAGGCTTCTGAGTTGGCGTAACATGACATCGAAAAATATCTTTCAAGCATGTTGGTTAACTCATAAACCTTTTGAACGCCACTGTCACTCATATGTAACAATCGAGCGCGTGTCCTGAACGCCAACGACACAAATATGTGTTAAAGATTCGTACTAGCACACGCTTGCAGTTATGCTCTGGCGTTCAAAAGTCAACTCTTACGTCACCAATGCAAAATGATGATTATATATATGTATTCCAAACTTATGAATTAAAACAGGCTCGATATTTTAAATTCTGTAGTGATGTGCCCGGTATTATCAACAAAGTTTCCCAAAGAACAATGCAGTCGCTAAACACAAATGCTACAACAATCCCGTATACGACTATGTCTAAATTAAGCTGGCTCGTAATCCAAGAAAATCTGGCCCCAGATCTTGATCAAATCACTCAATTCGCTTGGCCGAGAGCCAAATACCATAAGCCAGCTGATTTACTACTATGTCATGAGGTTAGAGTAAATAAGTAATTTCGTCAGATTCTCGGTGTCGAAATATAAAATCGATATTGCTTGCTGAATGAATGGAGTACCTCGTAAATCTTGGTTGTACTACTTTATGGTGCCTGTAGATTATTGCCAATGTTGGCCACGCGTCAACCTCCATTAAAAGGTTTAATCACTGCCTTTATGGAGCTACTATGTCAATGCAGCGACGGTTGAAGTGTCGCCAACATAGCATGTGCTAAAGCCAGGAAATATCAAGTACAAAATATGTCGTGCATAATTTTAATGTATTTTTAAGAACGTTGGAATACTTCGTAGCTACTCGTAGCAGCTCGTAGCAACCATAGCAGAATAATTTTGCTACGCGGCTACAGAGCCTACGCTTTTGTGATATTTGTGTTCCGCTTACTTGATTTTGCGATGTTTCTCATGTTATTCATTCCAATTCTAAAGAATGCAGTAGCAGAAAATAAATGTTCTGTTTACAGGATTGTATTGAGAATTGTTGTTAATATTTGTAAAGTTAAAGAGAACGTTTGTGTCAAAAAGTGTTATCCGTAAATAACTTTGTTGCATTTCATTTATACTCATCACAGTTACTTTAGTAATGACCAACTTAATTGCGTGAATCAACCATTTGACGATAAAATACGCTTAGCCTATAAATATCGTCAACACATTAATCTACATTAAACCGCTCATCAACTGAAATTGCTCATCATCATTAAAACGAAATATTAAAATCAATGCATCTCCATACATTTACAATGTTTGTTACCCCATTACCGCAAATGTTCGACTCCACGATATTGCTGTCATTGGAAATATTGAATTAATTTTGTAACTCGATAACGGGTCCAATAAATATTCGTTTCCGAACGCCCGATCGCTTCGCGCCTGCTTTATAACCGAACATAAACTTTGCAGTTGGCAACATCGAAAATCGACTAGTGAATTATGATATTCGATTAAGTATGGCAATATTTATTTAAGGAATGGTACAAATGGAAGTTTTCCTCTCCTAGCTGATGGAAAAAGTGTCGTTCTGCTTTTCTTTGTTTTCAGTTAATGGCTCGTCATATGAATAATATAATATTACGTATTAAACGAGAATATCTGCTTGCTATTATTTTACAGGATAACACTTGTTGTTTATCAGAGGAAAGAAAACAAAGGCTAATTACCAATACTCATAATATAATGTGTGTTATTTCAGATAACATCTACGTAATTAGTTGATTAGGAAACCCGGACTAAAATAATATAAGTCTGAAATCGTTCATCCTCTTTGGAAAAGCGCGATCAATCAAATCGTGGTTTCACTCACATAGACTGTACAAATGTGTTGAAATAATTTATAATAAGCAGCTAAAATATTGACGTACTGGATTACCACTACACCGATTAAATGCAGTGAGTGTGTGACGATTTAAACTCAAGAACAATTGTTATTCCCCTCAGGACTCAAACAATTACGAAATCTCGAAGCAAACTCACAAACTGTAGGTGTTTTAAGCGGTTTCTACCTCATGAAGCCAAGTGTTAGTAATAGTGCATTAGAAACGAGTACCTACCGTATTACAGGGGAATGGCGCCATTTAGAGCTTTCCGTACTTTTCTTACAGAAGAAAGAATTGCTTAGCTTTTATGAAAGAACCACTGATAAGTTAATTTTTCAATTAAGCCAGACTCTCCATTGGATGTTTGAATTTGAATTAAAATTTTCAAATTAATATTTCACAAACATATTTAATAATTTCATGTATTAAAAATCTCTTAAGTGTATATAAAAAAAGAACATTATCATCTCCAAAACTTGGAAATATAATACACAACATAAGAAGTAGTCCCCAAACGGTACTTATAAACGCCTAACATTTTGTAAAGCTGAGAATTTCTATCAAAAATCCAATTATTCTCAAGTCCGCTATTCACCGTTGTGCCTATTGAAAACGTCATGACAGCGTAGAGTATAAAGTAGGTAGGTAGGCTATTTACTTATCTAACTTGAAGATGAAATAAAGGCGCAGTTCCATTGCTGCTTGAGGCGCACTGTTCTCACATACTTCGGTTTGACATAATTGTTCTTTGCAACGAGTGACTACACCATTTAATCCGATGCGTGGCTCAAAACAAATTATTCTGAGCTGCACGTGCGCACCTGCTGCTGCGCAGTAATGGAATTAACTCCTAAATAAACGTTACTACTAAAAATTCAAGGTCACTATATTTTACGACGTCGTAAAAAGGCGTTGGTAAAATACTCAACAAGCTGTCGACATAAGGATAGAACCTTAACGGTTGTCAACTGAGCCTTTTATTCTTTGTCGTAAAAGTTGACTCTCATCATATTATAATAGGTAATATGAGGACGAAATTGAGTATATGGCGAGTTTTCGTTACATTTTATAATATACTAGCTTTTGCCCGCGGCTTCGCTCGCGTTAACTTCGGTAGCGCCTTATTGATTTGTAATAGCAACGCTAAGTTTTCCCGTTTTGTCCCTCTTTCTCCCTCATATCCCACTCTTTTTAAAAAAAAATATAGCCTATGTCCGTCTCCCGGTTCCAAACTATCTCTGTACCAAAATTCATCAAAATCGGTTTAGCCATTAAAGCGTGAAGAGGTAACAAACAAACTCACTTTCGCTTTTATAATATTATATATACTAGCTTTCGCCCGCGGCTTCGCCCGCGTTAAATTTGGGGTAACACAGTTTTCCTTGCGCCTTATTGATTTGTAATAGCAACGCTAAGTTTTCCCTTTTCTTCCCTCTTTATCCCTCACATCCCACTTTTTTTAAATAAAAATTATTAATATTAATTTAGCCTATGTCCGTCTCCTGGTTCCCAACTATCTATGTACCAAAATTCATCACAATCGGTTTAGCCATTAAAGCGTGAAGAGGTAACAAACAAACAAACAAACTAACTTTCGCTTTTATAATATTAAGTAAGGATTAAGTAAGGATTGTATAGCCCATATTTTGCTTAGGAAATAGAAATAATATCACGTCTGTTATCTCTGAAAGTTTAAGCACAGGTGTACTTTAAAATATACCCAATTCTCGACATTTTATGTTTAAGTCTTATGTAATAAGGAGCGAGCCTATTACTATGGCAATTTGCCTAAACTGAGAATCGAACTCATGGCTTCATGCTTAGCAGTCACGCAGAAAAATGAAAACAAACTTGTTCCAATGAAGAATTTATAAGCTCTTGTGATTGACTTCTCGCCTGGTTGTAGAAAACTAGACAAGGTTTAGTTTGTCACGTTTGCAAAAGCTTAATACCAACGTAATACATGGACCCTGCCCTATATCGTCATGAAGGTTACAACTTGAAATCAGCATAAGGTAAACCGTTTGTTGCCATCGGGCATTATAACGAGCTTTTGGTATTAATGGCTTTGTTTTTTTAAAGAATTTATTTTTTTAATAGGCACAATTTTTATTACTTTTAATTGTTTTCATAATTTTTCTTCCCATGTTCCTATTTATTTTGGACAGCATGTATTTTTCTTTCACACACATCAATCACTCTCGTCTACTTAGTATTCACTCTCATACATCATCAACAAATCAACAAACAAACCAAAATTAAAAACAAACTCATCGTAAACAAAACAAATGCAGAGACGGACAAAGGGAGTTGTCCCTCGAAAAAATACGGAAACATTCGAGCGATGCGCTAGGACATTACACACGCGTGTATAATGCATGAGTAGATCTCAAGTATCAACGAGTGGGTTGCGTTGGCAGTTCGTGACAAACGTTACAAGTGATCTCGTTTATCACCTTCTGTACATCTTTGTTGTCCTGGTACACAGAGTTGTTTGGGCGATTTGTAACTTTTTTAAATAATTTATTGTTCGATTAGGTTGCTCGTTTTATTCACCAACTGACATGGAAAATATGAAGAATCTCAAATCAAATGCGCCGCTTTAAAATCAAAAACAAGGTCTGTACATTGCCAATGAAAACAATCAAAACATTGTATTCTATTGAATTCCTGCAAAACGAAGCTTTTAGAACCCATTATTGCATCACAAAATAATGCTCACTTAACCAAAATTCAATGGAAAACGTTGTTTACAATTTATCTATTGAATCGCCACAAAGGGAAAACAAAAATATTGTTGAACTCAAATCTCTAAACCGTTCTATTGAAACTTTGCAGAAATGCAAAGTATTATTGAACAGCGGAACAAATATAAAATATAGACGCTGTACAAACGCGAACAAAGAGGGCTTATCTTTGAGCTTTACAAAGCACAGTTTTGTTCTTAAATCGGTGCGGGCGGGGAAGAATCGAAAAATAATGATTTACGCACTAACTTAGTAAATCACGCACGTTCGCTTGTATTCTGTTTGGGTCAATATTGATTTATTATAGGCAGTCTGTCGAGTGCGAAATTGTGTGTTCGATTTTTATACTGAGTTGTGTCTGTGTTGATAAACAACACAGTTTTGATTTAAACAACTGAATCTCGTTCTATACTAATGAGTCTGTTATAAACTCCATTTTTTGAAGTAGCCGCTTATAATGGTTGTTCTATTTGTGGCATGTTTTCTATCAGAATCTCACACAGTCTCAACTATTTAAGGAACAAACATCTCCTGCCGCGGTTGCGGGTTGTTCGAAAGAGATACCGCGGCCTCGTAACATAAATGACCAAATAGGGAACATGGGTAGGGAAGTCAGTAAAAGTCTGAAACTCCCCTGGGGAAGTTATTTGATGATAAAAAACAAGGGACAAACATAACATAATTTTTATTTTGTTTTAATTAATAAATATAATAAAAAACTACGGATTGATAATAAAATAAAACATAAACAATAGTCCTTATTCATTTTGAGATGGCTGTATTACTTCAGCCTGAGCCAAATAGAACTGAGCCATATAATTATGATCTTAATGGTCTCATTTGAGCTCATTCCCACTCTATATAACTTTTTTTCATGTTATGCTTGAAATACTAACTTCTCATTAAAACAAGTATATTACATTTATTCCATCACAAAACATCGTGAAACATATAACAACATAATGTGCCACTTACGCGGCTAACGTATTGCCAGATTCGTTGTAATTCGCGTTTTTGCTCACAATTCCCCCACAACGGGCACTATTTGCATTGTACCCGGATAAATCCCCACAGAAGCACATAAAAACATGTAGGTAACACGTTTTGTAATAAATAAAAAATGGCTGAGCTTCTAAACGGTTCTACACGCTGCTGGGTAGTTCATTTGTCCTCTTTTATTGTGAGTGCTATGGAATCCTAGTTTGTAAATGTTAAAAGAGTGGATTTATTAAAAAAGGGAGTTTTACACTACATATTACTTAAAAAAAACAGCTTATAAATTATACAGATTATTAGAATACCGGATTGCATTTTTTTTTTTCATTTGTGTTTCTATAGTGACTTTGAATTGGATTGACGATTAATCCAATACAATTTAAATGTTCTTTCGCCGCTATCATTCATAGAATGCCACCTTGCCTAGGCCCTCGTCCTAAATAATCATAGGTACTTTTTAATACTCTTCCACAAAAATTGTTTCTTTTTGCAATACGATTAGGTTCAACGGGCAATATATACATGTACACTATTTTTCTTCTTCTAGTGTTTTATTACCACAGATAAAAATAAACTATTTTTCAATACCTCTAGTCGATTGCGCATTCTTTTTTAATATATGAGTGCATAATTTAAAGGCCTTAATGCTTTATGTAATGTTTGGGATTATATACAAAATATATTTGAAGTTCATTTTTATTTGATGTTTTTAAAATAAATGTGACCTAAATTCAAATTATTTGTAATATCTATTTATATTAAGCTGTTTTGCGGCTTCATACCTTTGCCTACCTTCAACCTGCCAAGGCAAAGTAAAATTAAATCATAGTCTCACAACAAACAAGACTGTTAAACAAAACTGTCTGACAAACAAAACAAAACTGACTGTTATGACAAAACTAGTAATTCTCGTTCTGTTATTTTACTTCTTCGAAAATATCTTGGAAATTTGAAGTTGACGTAGGCAGGCACTGTCACTGCAGTTTAAATGGATCACACACCCGTTTACGGATCTGGTATGAATTTCGCCTCGGCTGCAATGAAAATCATTCTTGACTTGTATCAAAACGTACTACTTCTCTTTTTATATCTAACCACTCATCTTCCAATTTTGAATCCATGTGTACGCTAGATTGAAAATAAGTATGACTTTGACTATTTATTCTGATGGCATACGATAATGACGGTACGGTTGGCGCAGTGGCTGAGCGATCGACTGCTGCGCTACGTGTCGCGGGTTCGATTTCCGCAGGGAACAAATATTTGTTTTTACTGCAGATAGTTGTTTCGGGTCAGACTGTTTGTGTATGTGAGTTTTTGTAAACGCAACCACGATACAGGAGAAAATCATAGTTTGGGACAACGTTTAAAAAAAATGATGCAAAGACACAAAATTCTGATGATGGTAGAAAATTGAGCACGCTCATATTCAGCACAAACAAAATATAGATCTGTAAGCGACATAAGCAGCTTAGAGACACGGATTAGGTTAGACTGACACCAAAAAAGTAGAAATCGTGCAGTTTCTACACAATCTCATTCGTGTACCAAAAATTTAAACCAACATGTGTTAGGATTGCAGTTTTACAGTTTTATTTACCTAACAGGGTTTAGTTTTCGTTTAATATTTGCTGGAATCCTGTTGGAATGGTTTGGATTGCCGTAGTTGCAATATACTGCAAGATCAACAGGTTGAATTTGAACAAACAGTCTATCCACTGAACTTTTATTATGCACGTTTTTATACTGTTTATAGAGGCGTGAATAAACCAGTGGCAAATAAATTAATGTGCTTTAATTATATTTCGTATATAGTTTGATTTGTACTTTGCATCATTTTTAGGGTATCGTTGTCAAATGGCAAATATAGAACCCTTATAGATTTGCCCAGTCCGTCTGTCCGTATGTCACAGCCATTTTACCCCATAGTTGAAATTTGGAGAGTAGATGCCTATCGATATGCGCATCTGCATGCGTAAATCTATAGTGAGGTGTCTATTGATAGCTATTGCAAAATTATATCGAGGTGTCGTTTCTCGAGTAATCGAAATAACATTTCCTTCTAAAGTCGTACACATTTGGTACCCCCTCTAATTTCCAAAATAAGACGAAGAAAATTCTAAATGAATTAAAAGCACATGAGACTCTTTTTATGAAACTGTATCTGTAAATTTGTTTTTCATTAAGATACTATGAAGAACAAATTTAGTTTTGCCGTTGAGTGTAAATTTCATTTCCATCCATTTATTCGAATGAGCGTTATGGCGCTGAACAAAGCAAACACTTCGTAAAACGTCTAGATTTTCATCGCCAAGTTATCCTTATCTGTACATGCCACTAGCCAAAAAAAAATATCGTGTATAGTTCAATACATAAAGTACTTAAAGAGTTAATCAAAATCAGTTTACAAAAGCCGTCTATTACTACGAAAAAAATATGTTTAAAAAGACCAAGAAAAAAAATTTTTCGTCTCGAAGTTCTCAATTTTTTCAGCGACAACCATCAGATTTTTTATATATACTACTCTGTCAAGAAAGTACCGGGAAAAGATCAATAATACACAAAATTTCTGTTATTCATCCAAATTTATTTTATCACCTTCAAAGTACCTATGCTCCTTTAGAAACGATACACTTGCGCCAACGAATAATCCATTCATCAAAACATTTTTTAAACGTTGCTTCCGGAATTGAGTTCAGTTCTCGCCGCGAATTCTCCTTTATGTCTTCTATCGATTGAAAACGGGTGCCACGAAGTGGTAATTTGAGTTTAGGAAAAAGAAAAAAGTCAGCAGGAGCCATATCTGGTGAATATGGTGGTTGCTGGATGGTATTTGTTGAGTGTTTGGTCAAAAATTCGTTCACAATGATAGCCTTGTGCGAAGGTGCATTGTCGTGGTGCAAAATCCAAGAATTTTCTTTCCACAAATCTGGCCTTTTTCGTCGAATTTGCTCTCTTAAACGCCGCATAACGCTCAAATAATATTCTTTATTTACCGTTAGACCTTCCGGTAAGAATTCAGAGTGCACAACACCGCGATAGTCAAAGAAAACAGTCAACATGACTTTGACTTTTGATCGACTTTGGCGTGGTTTTTTCGGTTTCGGTTCAGTTGCATGTCAAACTCGTAAACCCACGTCTCGTCACCAGTAACAATGCGTTTCATGAATGTTGGGTCCGAACTGACTCGTTCTAGCATGTCGTCAGCGACTTTCATGCGATTGAGTTTTTGGAGAAAATTCAGATCTTTTGGGACTAGCCGAGCAGCAACATGTTTCATACCAAAATGATACGGATCGACTCGTGAGATACAGAAAGTTCGGCGGCTATCTCTCTCAGAGTTGAATGGGGATTTTCAGTCACTATTTTCTTCACTTTTGCGATGTTAACTTCAGTTGCAGACGTTGACGGCCTACCAGAGCGAGGCAAATCTTCCATCACATCTCGACCGCTTTTGAACGCTTTGAACCACTCATAAGCACGAGTTTTTGATAAAGTCGATTCACCGTAAGCCTTCTGTAACATTTTCAGTGACTCCGAACACGAAATTCCATTGGAGATGCAAAATTTAAGACAAACTCTTTGTTCGATATTTTTGTCCATTATGAAATTCGCAATACACACTATATATGATATTACTAAAACCAGCACTGTATTTAATATAAATAACAGATGCAACTCAAACTCCGCGCCAAAATGGAAAACAGTTGTGCCAATCTAACAACTACAAAAAAAAACAAAATTTTTAATTTGGAACCATAAACAAATCATCCATTCCCGATACTTTTTTGACTGAATGTATAACAAAGGAAATTGCATAGACTAAAAAGATATCTAAAATTTTTCAAATACGGAGCTGTATTTTTTTTATATTCAATAAAAACTGCAAAATTACCTACATTTTGGCGGACATGATATTCAAATAAAATCAAACACCGAAATATTTTCAACCTTATTTCTATTCTTTCGATGCAATACTATCGTGTACTTGTGTCAGACCATGCCTAGTATGCAGCTAGCCTCACATCCGCGATTACCTAAAAATTAGCTTGTTGCCGCGCCTTAAGAGTATTATTTGATGCTACGGAACCCTGTGTGTGTCCGACTTGGACTTGTCTGGGATTTTTACAACATTTTGCCATGACCCCTGTAGTCCCCGATGGGTAAGTCAGAGATGTAGTACACACACATTCCACGTCTTACAGTTAACTGTTATCTGTAAGTACCATGTAATAAGGAGCAAGCCTATTGCCATCAATTGGACACATTCCCGAACTTCGTGGTTAGTACGACGTTACTACTGATATAAAATTCCAATAACAATTTGACCCTCTTGGGTACGGACCCCAGGACGACACGCTAAGTAGTCGCGCTTGCAACCACTAGAACAACGAGAAAGTTTTTCCTTGAAGCAAGAGTTTTTTTTTATCTGATATCTATACTATAATATTTATTTTTTAATATTATAAAGCTGAAGAGTTTGTTTGTTTGTTTGTTTGTTTGAACGCGCTAATCTCAGGGACTACTGGTTGGAATTGGAAAATTCTTTTAGTGCTGGATAGTCCATTTCTTGAGGAAGGCTATAACGGCTATAAAGGCTATAACATCACGCTACGACTAACTGTAACGGTGCTGAGCAGCGTGGGTGAAACCGCGTGGAACAGCTAGTTACGAATATTGGCCAGTAGCGAACGTTAGATAAATATAGACAAATATTGCAAAGGGATTTTTCCGCAGAAGCGATATTTCATCCAAATTTTTTATTTGTGTGAAGTCTGAAATGATGAGTCCTATTTTTATATGTATTATATTTTTATCTATATTATTCAATAAGAGAAAATAAAAACCTTTTTTTAAATGCTCTTAATTCAATTATCAACTTATAACCTTATTATTGATTATTATCAATTTAAATGACAACAAAAGCTTGTCGCGCAATTTAATTATGTAAATTAATTAATGATATTTATTAAATTTTCAATTTAAATTTAATTAGGACTGATTTCGTATAATGTATATAATGAGGTTATAAGTTGATAGATATTTTTTTAAGAAAAAAATATTTATTCTATGAGCACGACCGTAAATACTATGCTTATTTTCTTTCCAATTACGGTCTTCAACCGAAAGTTCCTCAATGCAATCCCGATTGCTAGTCGCAGCTCCCACTAAGTATATTCATCATGTTAATTATAGGCACTTCATTATACCGCTTCGCTGACTTCACCCGCTCCTTTCGTCTTAAATAAACGCAATTGCAAAATTCTTTTTCCTTAGCGCTAAATCTTTTCGTTAATTTAGATCTAGGCGGGGAGTCTTGGAGTCATTCTAGTCGGTAACGATCCGCTCTCAGGGTTCTTTGTAGTCCAATTGCAAGCCTGGACATTTCTCTTTAAGATGTACTTATAGAGCTTTGGAAAATTTGCATTAAGTGTTAGGAGGAACCCGATCCAAAGATTGCTTCAGTGCGCTCGAACACCGTCCTTTTTGGTCTGTATTATACAATTTTTTGGGGTTCCGGGCCTCAAAAATATAAAACGGAACCCTTACAAGATCACTTTGTTGTTTGTTAGTCTATTTGTCAAGACCCTTTATATCTGAATCGCGTTGTGTTATCAATTTGAAATCAAAACTATATACTCAAGTCTGTGGTCCCTTAGAGCTGTGATAAAATCTACTCTCTAAATCTATGTAGTCAAATATATGGCCGTTTATGTTGTAAGTTTGTACAAAACCCTCGGTGGAAGAGTCCGACTCGCCCTTCATTATATTTTTACAAAATGGTCGAAAAACTGGCTGTTTTTATGGGATAATCTGCTTGCCTAATATAGAAAGGAATCATTTTATGTCATAACTTAACTTGGTGCATACGTGCATACCTCATGAGTCGCAAAAAACGAGTGCCATAACGTGTGTCCCTTATTTGACCTACTCATACCATCAGCTTTCAAAAACCTCCCTGAGAGCTCCTGAGATTCCTGCAAAAAAAAAAGAATAAATACGTTCAAACTAAGTTAGTCTCTTGCAGTATTTCATATTTTTCTCGTTATTTCATTATTATCATTTATGACATTTTATTTTCACTTTCTTTCATCCATACACTTTTATAAAAAAATCAATAGGCCCTTATTCCCTAACAGCTAGCTAATATAGCGATAATATGTTTTGTCTTTTTTCCTTCGAATTCGAATACCTAAACAAAAGCAGTTTTTATATGCTCAAAACCCCTTTTTTGTTTAAATACTCTTTCTAAAGACTAAGTAATTATTTAGCGATTTGTGTCTCCAGTCTGGAAATACGTAAGCACATTTCTTTAACAAGTTCCGCTTAGGAAGTTAATGAACCGAATAATTTGTTACAACGTAAACTAATGTTCTATCGGATTTAATTCTTTTTTTTTTGCAAAGAAAGTTACTCTTGTTTAGCTAGAATATTCTTTCACATTTTTTGTAGGTTTAGTGATATTAAAGCGTGTCCCTAATAAAGACTAGCCACTGAAGGTTCCGTACAAACTTGACACATAAACAGCCAAATTTTTGACTGCGTACTACATATTTGAGTATTAGGGGTTAATTTCAACTCGAAACCTCCACGCGTTCCTGAGATAAATGCCCTTCACAGACAGACTGACAACAAAGTGATCTTATAAGGGTTCCGTTTTTTTCTTTTTGACATTCGGCACCCCAAAAATAATACTGTATGAAAAAAAAACAAATTCTTAATAGGTATAAAACTTGCGAGAATCTTCATCCATTATGCATTTTATAATTTACACCACAAAGTAGACCAAAAATACCTTTTAATATTGATAAGTTCTCCAAAGAAAACATGACTTCAATTGAGGCAAAGTACGTAAAAGGTTTTTATTAAAAACGAATACTCAACCCAAATTAAATTTTGATCTATCACCGTATGACCTTACTCATAGTGGATTTTCGGCCAGTTGGTACAAAACCACAACCTAACCTTGAACTAACCAAAACAAAATAATAGATAAGTGAATCGAATTAGTGACATGGATCAACACCGAAACTTACTCAAAATTTGTGAGACACAATAACTTTGTTTTTCTATTATTCATTGTTTTTCTATTATCCTATCATACTGTATATAATATTATAAAAGCGATGTTTTGAGAATATGAACCTTTGTTACTCTTTCACGTCAAAATGGCTGAACAGATCATGATGAAATTTGGCACAGAGGTAGATTATAGTCTGGAATAACACATAAAATACTTTTCTTTTCGATATCACGCGGTAGCTGGCGCCCGTGTGATATCCCTACATTAACCACAATCTGCGTAGTGACGCATCGTATCTTACATTTCTCTACCAACATTCAAATGTTTTCTAAACCTAGCATTCACAGAGCATTGACCTTTGTGAATTACCTTACCCAATAATGTATTACTAACCCTAGGTTGTATAAATCGGCCTAATAGCGACAAGGGTCGAGATGAAACGGTCTAAGAAGACATTTCTCTGATAGATATACAGTCAGTACATAACCTCTAGGGAACATTTTGAAGTCAGCTCTTCATTGACGTTATGGTGCATTATAACAGTGGTCGCAGTATGAGAATAGTTTAGGAATAGAAGCGACACTTTTTATCCAACACTGGATGTGTTTTCGCTTGTGTGTTGTCACTGTCGATCATCAACAAAATTCACAACTCTATTCCAGGTAGTACACGATTCAATATGATTTTAAGTCGACCAAAGGACTTGACAATAAAAAAACAAATTCAAACAGAAATTCTTTTTTGTTCTTTCAGAAATTTCTTCTTCTTTCGCAATTGGCTCATATATATTTCAAGGAACTTAAACGCAACGAATGATCTATACTATAATATTATAAAGCTGAAGAGTTTGTTTGTTTGTTTGAACGCGCTAATCTCAGGGACTACTGGTTGGAATTGGATTAGTCCATTTCTTGAGGAAGGCTATAGGCTATATAACATCACGCTACGACCAACAGGTGCTGAGCAATGCGGGTGAAACTGTGGGGAACAGCTAGTAATTAAATATGATTAAAACCCATTATGTAAATAAAAAAGGCTTTTTGTTGGTTAAAATGTAATACATATGGTTAAATAATGAAAACCCAACCAAAACACTTCAAAAACTACAGAAAACACAGTAAATTTAGACCCAAGAGACAAAGACACATCACTGCACATAATAGGATAGTGGACACTAGATTGAAAATAAGTATTACGAATGTCCTATGATAGGTACACCCTCCTAACTTATCACGGCAAATAAACACAAAAAAGACGGAATTAAGTTGACTTCCGAAAGTCGGTGGCTTTTATTGGCTTGTTTGTTTTTGCCACCTTATTTTCCGTCTTTTTGTGTTTTATGGAAGTCGGTATGTTTTCAAAAAAAGATTTTATTTGTGCTACTAGAAAATTTAAGCACATCATCCATAAACATTAGAAGAAAATATGTAATACTAACTGGCGCCCGCGACTTCGGCCGCGTCATATCTAAAAAAGGAATCATATGTGTTATTTTAGTTTATAATCTACCTCTGTGCTTTGGCACAAAATAATAGATATGAAGTTTGCTTCATCAAGATCCGTTTTGACGTGAAAGAGTAACAAACATCTATCCATCCATCCATCCATCCATCATCACAAATAGTCGTATTTACAATATCAGTAAGAAGTAGGATAGACCATAACTCATTTACTACCGAAACAATACAGATAAAGTTGATATGGGACCCTTTCACTTTTATAAAAGGAATTTTAAAAATCTGTCTACAACTGACGAAAAAATCACAACAAACTAAGAAAAAAATACAGCCTAATTGAAATCCTCCTCTTTTTTTAAGTCGGTTAATATATAGATTAACGATATGACATGTGAGGTCCTCATCACGAATGTCCTACTCGAAATCCCCACTGTCGAGCTCAAAAGACCTTGAGACACAGTGGGGTACTAGCCACCCACGTCCACCGCATGTACCCTCGTGGCGGTAACCCATACAACATAGTCCTTGTCGTCTGTGAACCCACAAAGCGCAGACATCCCATTTCCCAGATCTCAAAGATATGTGGCCTCTCGGGCATCGGGATTGAGAAGCTCCGTAAGAGTGGCATCGTTGACCAGTGCCACCGATGCAACTGAACTGTACGGTCACTCTCAGACCCATTGCTTTGGGAAACCCCGATGTGTCAAGTGCCTGGGCGACCACGGCACTGACGACTGCACCCGTCCCAAAGACCGCACTTTATGTACGGAGCCGCCCAGTTGCGTACTGTGCGGTGAACAGGGCCACACGGCCAATTACAGAGGGTGCAAGAAAGCACCCAAATCCTCGGCCCCACGACTCGGCAAGCAAGCCAAGACCCGTCAACTGAGAGAGGGCTCGACTCTCTCTGCCGAGCTCCCTTCGAGCCTCGGCCCTCAGCGCCCCAGTCCCTGGACCGCTAAACCACCAGACCCACTTCCCGGCCCAGAGGCCGGTTACTCAGGCTGCGACGGCCACACCCGTCACACCAACCCCGACTCCAGCGCCTGCACATGCAGTGATCGTGAGCCCACCCCCATCCAACACGGCCTTCAGCCAACACAAGGTTATTGCGAGCACCCTAGGAGTGTTCTGCACGGACCGCGCCCGTCAATTCAACCAGCCATCGCTACCCGCGGTAACTTGGTTGCCTTATCCACCGTCCTCGACGAGTTCGACGTAGCCCAAGCCGTCCTTAACCTACCCCGCATCCGAGTGTAGGGACCAATAACTTATTATCAATACAACAAACACAGTCCGCGATCCTCACCGTAGAGGCCCGCCGCGTTTTTCCGATGTTAAAACTAGAGTCCGACCCTTGCTATAATAGCCAACCCGCGAGTTGAGCTGGTAGTTTTAAGTCCCCAAATAATAATCCCCCTTTTCATAGTCTTTTCAATCATGACCCCCTAAGCCGAGGCTCGACCCCACAGGGGGTGCCCTTAGAGTGCGGTCATCGATACATCATAGTAGTTTTTAACCCTGGCCGGGGGCCTTAAATTCACTGAGGTCACCACAGGATAGTCCGGTTGAGCAGATAATAACTCAAGACAGTTGAACTGCGAGTGGCCCAATCAAAAAAAAAAAAGTTTGAGTTCCTACAAAAACGTGACTTTCTCCCTCATTTCACATCTACACCGTTTTCTTAATCTATGCCGTAAGGTCTTAATATCATGCTCTACTCAAACCGTCGAACAATATTAGGTTGAATAATAATTAATCTGGGGACGAAGTACTCCTTTGAAGATTTAGCACCCTGATGTATTTACTTGGTCATTAGTAACTTTATGTTAGGATTAAGAAGGTGGATTGAAGAGGAGCTCGTGATTAAATAATATGATCGTGCGGGCGAGTGTGGATTCGCCTGAGCGATAGTTCAACCTTTTCTGAAACAGAAACCGAGTAACCAAAGTTTTATTTATTTGTACATAAACCTCCGTCATAATTTGACATGGAATCAGGTCAAGTTAGTTGGGTAATGGGGTCACACCGGCAATATTATTATAACTAATAAGGGATATCGTTAACCTTCGGTATTGCTACAAGTGCCACTTGCTTCCATGTGCAATCAGGCAAAGTAACTAAAAAGTATCAAATATAGTTTATTTTTTCTTAGAATCCGATGGACGTTTTCCACTCATATAACAATTTATAGGGGCTGATCCATACTTCATGTTCGTGAACGGGCGCTGTCAGTTCGTCAACTGTTCATCTTTTAAGCTGCCACGATTTATTTTTATTTTATTTAGATTTTTAATCGAATTTTGCTTTTTATTGTTCACTAGCTTTTCCCGCGGCTTTGCTCGCGTTAAATTCAGGGTAACATAGTTCCCCTTTCCTGATTTGCAGGTACCTGCTTACTCTAGTTTTTGCCCTTGCGCCTTATTTATTGTAATAGCAAAGTTAAGTCTTCCCCTTTCTTCCCTCATTATCCCTTATTTCTCACTTTAAAAAAAATAGCTTATGTTCGTCTCCAAGGTTGGGACCTTGGAGACGAACATAAGCTATTTTTTTTAAAGTGAGATATGTCTATCTCTGTACCTAAATTCATCAAAATCAGTTAAGCCATTTAGGTGTGAAGACGTAACAAACAAAATAACTCACTTTGGCTTTTATAATATTAGTAAGGATTTACTCTGGGCGCTCTTGTATACATGTCTTTCATCTTGTGTACATGTCTTTCTACATCGTTATCACATATCGGTATAATCTCAATATGAATTATGTAAATACAATTATATAATAATATTATTATAATTTAAAAGAGTGTCCATGGAGTTTCTTGCCCATCTTCTCCAGAGAGATCACCACTTTGGACTGAACAACCACAGTACCTACTTTCACAAGTTATATGCCTTGTCACCAGGACTGTTACTTCGTCTTTTGTTTCTTGACATTCAAAAATGCCTGTAATGATCTAATTGAAATAAATGCTTTGAGTTTGATTAATGGAGTTTTAGGAAAGTTTCAACTGTATCTGACCGACATAAATAAAAGAAACCCAAATAGTTTATAGTATTGGTAATTTTGTCACTTAACTTATAATTAAATTATAATTTAAATTAAATTACGGATGGAAAATCATCAAATTGCTTCGCCCGCTTTGGGCGGAGTGGAAGGGAGTGACAGACTTTTACTGACTAGAACCCATCTATGTTCCTTCTTTTGTCCTTCGTTTTCTGGGGTCGCGTTATGTCTTTCGATCAACTCACAACCCCCGCAGACAGTGGCTCAAGCGGGGCTGTTTGCAATATTATACCATGCCTATCTTTTTTTTAATATGTTATATTATTAAGGCAGTCCAAATAAAATGGTTAAAAGACTGACTTAAGGTTATTCTAGAGTTCAGATAGCAGTTTCGTCTAAAAAAAAAAATATTCAGTTAATCCGATATTAGTAGAAAATGATCCTAACAATCGCAAAAGCCAGGGAGATGATGATGGTGATGAAAATCATGACGTATTTTATGAGCTTATTAAAATTTAAATAAGCATTTCATAAAACAATTTTTAATGCTTTATATTTTATAATTGATTTTGAAATAATATTCTAATTTAAAAGAGTGTCCATGGAGTTTCTTGCCTATTCTTCTCCATAGACATCAACGCTTTGGAATGGGCAACTACAGTACTACAGTCCACAGGTTATTATGTCTTGTGATAGGGACTGTAGCTTTAGCATTTTGTTTTTTTGATATCCAAAAGTGCCTGTAACTATTGAAAAAAAATGCTTTTCATTTTGATTTTTTATAGTTTGTGTAGTATTAACAGTAGGCACACCATTGACTACCCCCGTTATCCTTACTAATAATAAAAAAGCGAAGTGAGTTTGTTAGTTTGTTACCTCTTCACGCCTTTATGGCTTAACCGATTTTGATGAATTTTCGACCCAGGAGACGGACATGGGCTAACTTATATTTGAAAAAAGTGAGAATTGAGGGAGAAAGAGGGAAGAAAAGGAAAAACTTAGCTTTGCTATTACAAATCAATAAGGCGCAAGGGCAAAAACTGCAGGTAGCACCTGCAAATCAGAAAGGGGAACTGTGTTACCCCGAATCTAACGCGAGCGAAGCCGCGGGCAAAAGCTAGTATTTTATATCTGTACAGTCCATTCAAAAGTTGTATGGAAGATAACCCTGAGCAATAACACCGCCATTGTAACAACAGAGTAAACCCGTTTCTGTTAAACACTTCTGTTTAAATTTTGGTGTGAAATAAAGTAAATATTATATTCTTTTATATTGGCAAAGTAAGTAAATTTTTAAATGTCGTGCACTACCGGAAATAATCATAGAATGTCGCAAAGATGACAACAAACAAATAATACTAGGGGTGACAAAAGCTTTATATTTACCTACGCACACCTGACTCGGAAGAGGTTTATAAATTCACCCCTTAAATATACATACGAGGGAATTGACTTTTTGTGATTTTGTCGAATACGATGACATTCAATTTGGGTTCCGGGTTTGTAAGACGGTATGTTTGAAAATATCGTTTTGGTTCCATTATATTATTGTGTTCTTAATTATGCAGTGTTTGTAATATCCTTATTAATATTATAAAAGCGAAAGTGCGTTTGTTTGTTTGTTACGTCTTCGCGTCTAAATGGCTAAACTGATGTTCATAAAGTTTTATTATACCAAAGTTAAAAAAAAAGAGGAACGAGGGGCAAAGGGAAAAATTATCTTTGCTATTACAATAAATAAAGCGCAAGGGAAAAAACTAAAGGTAGCAGGTACCTGTAAATCAGGAAAGAGGAACTATTTTACTCCGAATTTAACGCGAGCGAAGCCTAGCTAGTTTGTTATATTTTTGAAGTTATACTTCTTTTGGCGCGATGGAGAAAAATGATGAGAGTGAATTTAGCCAGCGACATCGTGAAGTTATTTCTAGGTGGCATGAAAATCGATAACTATGTTCAAGTTGTATAGTATTTTTATATTTAGAACACGTCATCATTGGCCTAGCCTTTTCCCAACTATGTTGGGGTCGGCTTCCAGTCTAACCGGATGCAGCTGAATATCAGTATTTTACATGGAGCGACTATTTAGAACACGTGTTTCATAATAAATAAATATTATTTTGGTGTTCTTATTAAATTAATTTCACATTCCAAGCAACCCTTGCGGAGGTTTGGAAATGGATGGGTAACCACAGGGAGCCAGGTTAAGCAACCTTTGCCAGGTTTGGATATGGATGGGTTACCACACGGGGACAGGCTAAGCAACCTTTGCCAAGGTTTCGAAATGGATGGGTTACCACACGGGGACAGTTTAAGAAAAGCTTTCCGAAGTTTGGAAATGGATGGGTTAGCTCAGGGGGCCCGGTTAAGCAACCCTCACCAAGGTTTGGAAATGGATGGGTTACCACAGGGGGAGAGGTTAAGCAACCTTTGCCAAGGTTTGGAAATGGATGGATTACCACACAGGGACAGGTTAAGCAACCCTTGCCGAGGTTTAGAAATGGATGGGTTACCACACGGAACCAGGTTAAGCAACCTTTGCCAAGGTTTGGAAATGGATGGGTTACCACACGGGGACAGGTTAAGCAACCCTTGCCGAGGTTTGGAAATGGATGGGTTACCACACAAAGCCAGGTTAAGCAACCCTCACCAAGGTTTGGAAATGGATGGGTTACCACACGGGGACAGGTTAAGCAGCCCTTGGTAAGGTTTGGAAATGGATGGGTTACCACACAAAGCCAGGTTAAGCAACCCTCACCAAGGTTTGGAAATGGATGGGTTACCACACGGGGACAGGTTAAGCAGCCCTTGGTAAGGATCATTTCTTTTATTTACTTTGTTTTTTGACGAAGGTCTGGCAGTTTGAGTGCTATAAGCGACCTACACAAATGTCCTTTTTTTGGTATTGTTCGTCGTGTCGTTGAGCTCCTTGTGTTATGAGTTGAGCTACACGATAACTGACAAATGCTTGCACTGACTGGACAGGTCCACTCAATCTGTGTGGTGCTTTCTTAAAAAGACCATTTCAGACACTATCTGCATAGTCCTCATGTAAGTTGACCAAGATTATTTTGTCTGGACTTTAAAAGAGACTATGACCTCTGAGTTTGTTTCGGCTGTTTCTTCTCAGAGTAGTCGGGTACGAAACACCGGCCTCATCTAGTTTTAAAAAAAGATGACGTGTAAAAGTGTTTGTGAAAACCTACTTGCAAAATAAACATCATTTATCATTTATCATAAGTTTTGGAAATGAATGGGTTACCACAGGGGGCCAAGTTAAGCAGTCCTTGCCAAGGTTTGGAAATGGATGGGCTACCACAGGGGCCAGGTTAAGTAACCCCTGCCAAGGTTTGGAAATGGATGGGTTAGCTCAGGGTGCCAGGTTAAGCATCCTTGGACCAAGGTTTGGAAATGGATGGGTTACCACACGGGGACAGGTTAAGAAACCCTTGCCGAGATTTGGAAATGGATGGGTAACCACAGGGGGCCAGGTTAAGCAACCTTTGCCAAGGTTTGGAAATGGATGGGCTACCACAGGGGCCAGGTTAAGCAACCCTCACCAAGGTTTGGAAATGGATGGGTTATCACAGGGTGCCAGATTAAGCAACCCTTGCCGAGGTTTGGAAATGGATGGGTTACCACACGGAGCCAGGTTAAGCATCCTTGGACCAAGGTTTGGAAATGGATGGGTTACCACACGGGGACAGGTTAAGCAACCCTTGCCGAGGTTTGGAAATGTATGTGTTACCAGAGGGGGCCAGGATAAGCAACCCTTGCCGAGGTTTGGAAGTGGATGGGTTACCACACGGGGACAGGTTAAGCAACCCTTGCCGAGGTTTGGAAATGGATGGGTTACCACAGGGGGCCAGGTTAAGCAACCCTTGCCAAGGTTTAGAAATGGATGGGTTACCACAGATAGCCAGTAATAGAGTTTTTATTCAAAGTGCCTTCGATTCTCGAATTCATAAACGATGATGAACACGAAAACGAAAACGATGTCCTTTTGGTAAGTCCACAATGAAACAGAATAATGATGTTTTCAATGACATATTTAGTTCCTATCACAATCTGTTCGTTTCTGCATACTTTTACAAAATAATGTCGATGTTTCACATCTGCCAGGCGTCCCGCGACGGCTCACATTCTTTTGATTAATTTTTATATTTATCGTTAATCACTACAGCATTTTAGTTTTTTTTTTTCTATACCCCAAAGAAGTATAACTTCTAACGCGTGTACATAAGTACACACACCCCTATTTTTTTTACTTTTTTGCTTTAAAAATAACTAGCTTTTCTCTGCGGGGTTTTACCCGCGTTACCGCAGGAACTTACCCTATTGTTGCACCCCCGTAGCTCGCAGCTTAATAGTTTATGTCACTCAAGGATAATGTACCTTACAACTGGTGAAAGAATTTTGAAAATTATAAAGTGAGTTTGTCAGTTTTGTTGTTTGTGGTAATTTCATATGAAATTACCACAAACAACAAAACTGACAAACTCACTTTATATTAGAACTAGCTTCCGCCCGCGACTTCGTCCGCGTGGCATAGTTACTTTGGGCTAACGCTAACTTTAACCTGCGTGATGATCGAAAAAAAACTTCTCCCTTTTTCTTCTCTCTTTCACCCCTTTTCTCATTTTTTTTAATAAATCAGCTTCTGCCTTCTCCGGGTCCCAATTAGCTCTGTACCAAAATTCATCAAACTTGGTTTATCAATTTAGGCGTGAAGACAACAGTCAATTCTGTGCCGGGGACCTGACCCGAATAATATTTACACAGAAACAGACGGAATTTATCTAAGTACCTCCTTGCTTTCTAGGTCGGAAAAGAAAAATGTGAACCGACTAAAGTTTTGTGTTTGGCAACAAATACAATATTGTTCCCGTAAGTGAGTACCGGAGGACGGAATTAAATGTCGTAGAAGATTGACGATCCCTGCTGAAGTTTTTACACCTAGATGCGCGTGATAGATTAAGGCATAGCTGATTTTCAATTGTTTTGTGATTTTAATTTAAGGAGGTATTCTATTCTTACTATATATCCTTACTAATATTATAAAAGTGAAAGTGAGTTTGTTTGTTACGTCTTCACGCTTTAATGGCTAAACCGAATTTAATGAATTTTGGACAGAGATAGTTGGTAGTGTTGGTACCCTGGAGACGGACACAGGCTATTTTGTTTTTTAAAAAAAAGTGAGAAATGAGGGATAAAGAGGAAAGAAAAGGGAAAACTTACCTTTGCTATTACAAAAAATAAGGCGCAAGGGCAAAAAACTACAGGTAGCAGGTACCTGCAAGTTAGGAAAGGGGAACTATGTTACCCCGAATTTAACGCGAGCAAAGCTGCGGGTAAAATCTAGTATTTTATAAGTTTTTAAATGTTGTGATCCAAACATAATGTTTGTTTAATCATCAAAAAGCCAGTCTATTTAAAATTGTAAGTCATGTCCTACTAATATTATAAATGCGAAAGTTTGTGAGTATGGATGTATGTTTGATCCTCTTTCACGAAAAAACTACTGAACAGGCACAAAGGTAAATTATAGTCTGAAAACAGCATAGGATCCTTTTTTATTATGACACGGGCGAAGCCACGGGGCGCAGCTAGTTATTAAGTTAATATAAAAAAAAGTGTAACAAATATTTGGTAAACATGATGAGGTAATGTCCCGATTTATTTATTTTTTTATATATGTACACACAAGTTAAAACATGTGCAAACGATACCGTTACTAGAATTTTTCAATCTTATTTTTTTATCCGACAGACGGTTTACTTGGGGTTATACGATTGAAGCACATGTATGTCATGATCTCTTTCTGAATACAACAAAAAATTACATTGTGTCGATAAAAGCAGGGGAAGCAAACTTTCTAGAACAAAATTTTCACATACATTCGTTTATTTTTTGGTTCAGAATCGAACAAACTCTCCTTGCTAATTTATTGGGGCTAGTGAACTCTAAAAGAATTAATCTAAAAGTCTAACTTGGATAAGCTAAAACAGTCACTATTTTCTTTTACTTCCGATACTATCATGGACAAATTTTCCCCTAACAAGTCACTCTGAACGAGTAATAATATTGAAACTGCCGAATGTTTTCCTAATAAGACAGGTGTCTCGTCAATATTAGTAGGACCCTAAACTAATACAGATAATGATACTAAAATAACCAAGTTGTATTTTATTGTAGGCGCGAGAAAATGATACAGTTTGTTATGTTGCCTTAATTAAAATTAAGGGCCATAAAAAAATTGTGTTGAAGTAGTTGTTTTTTTTTGTCGAGTATCTGGTTTCAAATATTTATGAAATATTTAAATTAGACGTAAATATTTTGAGAGTAATAAAAGAAATCTCTTTAAAATACAACGCTGCATTTATAAATTAATCAATACTTATACTTACTAATCTTAAATAATCCTTAGTAATATTATAAAAGCGAAAGTGAGTTTGTTTGTTACGTCTTGACGCGTTAATAGCTAAACGCAGTTTTGATGAATTTTGGTACAGAGATAGATGGGACCCTGGAGACGGACATGGGCGATTGTGTTTTGAAAAATTGAGAAATGAGTGAGAAAGAAGGGAGAAAAGGGAAAACTTAGCTTTTCTATTACAATAAATTAGGCGCAAACTCAATTTCATTTTATAACTTACTAGGTTTTGCCCGCGGCTTCGCTCGCGTTAAATTTGGGTAACACAGTTCCCCTTTCCTGATTTGCAGGTACCTGCTACCTATAGTTTTTGCCCTTGCGCCTAATTTATTGTAATAGAAAAGCTAAGTTTTCCCTTTTCTCCCTTCTTTCTCACTCATTTCTCAATTTTTCAAAACACAATCGCCCATGTCCGTCTCCAGGGTCCCATCTATCTCTGTACCAAAATTCATCAAAACTGCGTTTAGCTATTAACGCGTCAAGACGTAACAAACAAACTCACTTTCGCTTTTATAATATTACTAAGGATTATTTAAGATTAGTAAGTATAAGTATTGATTAATTTATAAATGCAGCGTTGTATTTTAAAGAGTTTTCTTTTATTACTCTCAAAATATTTACGTCTAATTTAAATATTTCATAAATATTTGAAACCAGATACTCGACAAAAAAAAACAACTACTTCAACACAATTTTTTTATGGCCCTTAATTTTAATTAAGGCAACATAACAAACTGTATCATTTTCTCGCGCCTACAATAAAATACAACTTGGTTATTTTAGTATCATTATCTGTATTAGTTTAGGGTCCTACTAATATTGACGAGACACCTGTCTTATTAGGAAAACATTCGGCAGTTTCAATATTATTACTCGTTCAGAGTGACTTGTTAGGGGAAAATTTGTCCATGATAGTATCGGAAGTAAAAGAAAATAGTGACTGTTTTAGCTTATCCAAGTTTGACTTTTAGATTACTTCTTTTAGAGTTCACTAGCCCCAATAAATTAGCAAGGAGAGTTTGTTCGATTCTGAACCAAAAAATAAACGAATGTATGTGAAAATTTTGTTCTAGAAAGTTTGCTTCCCCTGCTTTTATCGACACAAGGTAATTTTTTGTTGTATTCAGAAAGAGATCATGACATACATGTGCTTCAATCGTATAACCCCAAGTAAACCGTCTGTCGGATAAAAAAATAAGATTGAAAAATTCTAGTAACGGTATCGTTTGCACATGTTTTAACTTGTGTGTACATATATAAAAAAATAAATAAATCGGGACATTACCTCATCATGTTTACCAAATATTTGTTACACTTTTTTTTATATTAACTTAATAACTAGCTGCGCCCCGTGGCTTCGCCCGTGTCATAATAAAAAAGGATCCTATGCTGTTTTCAGACTATAATTTACCTTTGTGCCTGTTCAGTAGTTTTTTCGTGAAAGAGGATCAAACATACATCCATACTCACAAACTTTCGCATTTATAATATTAGTAGGACATGACTTACAATTTTAAATAGACTGGCTTTTTGATGATTAAACAAACATTATGTTTGGATCACAACATTTAAAAACTTATAAAATACTAGATTTTACCCGCAGCTTTGCTCGCGTTAAATTCGGGGTAACATAGTTCCCCTTTCCTAACTTGCAGGTACCTGCTACCTGTAGTTTTTTGCCCTTGCGCCTTATTTTTTGTAATAGCAAAGGTAAGTTTTCCCTTTTCTTTCCTCTTTATCCCTCATTTCTCACTTTTTTTTAAAAAACAAAATAGCCTGTGTCCGTCTCCAGGGTACCAACACTACCAACTATCTCTGTCCAAAATTCATTAAATTCGGTTTAGCCATTAAAGCGTGAAGACGTAACAAACAAACTCACTTTCACTTTTATAATATTAGTAAGGATATATAGTAAGAATAGAATACCTCCTTAAATTAAAATCACAAAACAATTGAAAATCAGCTCTGCCTTAATCTATCACGCGCATCTAGGTGTAAAAACTTCAGCAGGGATCGTCAATCTTCTACGACATTTAATTCCGTCCTCCGGTACTCACTTACGGGAACAATATTGTATTTGTTGCCAAACACAAAACTTTAGTCGGTTCACATTTTTCTTTTCCGACCTAGAAAGCAAGGAGGTACTTAGATAAATTCCGTCTGTTTCTGTGTAAATATTATTCAGGTCAGGTCCCCGGCACAGAATTGACATCGTTTTTCTTGCAACTTAAACCGTTGCCCGTTGTAGTCTTTTAGCAACAAAGATTATGCTGTAAAATCTAGTAGATTAGAATTTTATTTATCTACTTTTCTTTTAAAGTTCCATCTGCGGGCATTTTTATTTTGTTTTCAGCGTTTTTCATGTATTGTTTTGTCTCGTATTAGAATAGTTTATTTCCCATATTCAATCAATCAATCGGGTCCCAATTGGGATCACCGATCAAACAAAATAATTATTAAATATATTAAATACATACAGATTAAATAACTATGGTTACATGTCCTCTTTCCAATATCAAAATAAATAAAATTCTCTAGCTCAAATGATGTGAAAGTTGTTATTTGCTTTTGTTTATTTAAATTAATGTATAATAGTAGTATTTAGGCCTGCTTAATGTTTGCGGATTGTTCAAAACAGATACCGCGGCCCCCTGAACATAGTAGGTCAGTAAAAATCTGACACTCCTTCCCGTTCCGCCCAGAGAGGGAAAGTTATTTTATAATTTCCTATCCGAAAAAAAGTCTACTTAATGCCATAAGGCATTCTCTACCAGTTAATCGTTGGGTTAAATAGATCAACACTGGGAGATTTTGTGAGCTTCCTGTATTGATACAGACGACATTAACGCGAATATGGCCAATCAGTGGCGGTGACAAAACAGTTCACTAAAAACACAAAGCCATCCAAGTTCTCAGAGATTTATTTATCGCTCACTAATACCTATTTAGAAGACTTATCCGAGATGAAATCTTATTTCGTTTTCCTCTTCATTTTCACTAATTGGCTCGTGTTTCTAGTTTTACATTTACTGATTAAAAATTTGAGCTAAGGAGTCTTAAATATATGAAATATGTACAGCCAAACTTTATTTCGAGAAGCATGAACAAAGAAAACCTTTTAAATTAATGGTTTCGCAAAATTAATCAACTTTGTAAATGTAAACAGAAAGGCATCTCTTCAATAACATTTTATCAATTGAAAGCTGCAGTCTTTCATAACAAAAAAGTAAAAGACAAAAAGTAAATATTGTTACAGATGCTAGGCCACTGTACCTACAGCGAATGAAGTAATATTCAAATAGGCATAATACCTTGTAACCTAGTTTCCACCCGCTCCCACAGCTTTTTCTTCCAAGATTTAATATTAAGTTTAAACCAGGGGTCGGCAACCCGCGGCCCGCGGGCCGCATGCGGCCCGCGGACGTCTTCCTTGCGGCCCGTGAATGTTATATGCAAATAAGTTTAATTATTACCAAAATCAACGCATTAAGTAAGCGCGCCTTTTAACCCCTCTGCTTGGCAACTCTTTGAAATGTGTCATACTAGCTGATAATATCAGAGCTCCTTCTATGAATCCAATGATCTTGTTAAATTCTATCTGATTTTGACGAGTTGAAAGAGTTTGCTTAGCAGACCATTTGAACACTATTCTACAGCCAAAAATTCCACCCCGGGTCCCAATGGCTTGCACGGCAAAGCCTGGGTCCTGGCCTTGGAGGCTCTCGGGCCCCGACTACTAGGACTCCTAAGATGCTTGCATGCTTGGAGAGGGGCCAGTTCCCACTTCGTTGGAAGACGGGGAAGCTGGTCCTCATACCGATGGTCCCTATTAACAATGTCAGTTCTGCAAAAAGAGTACTGTTCAGTAGAGCAGTTCAAAGTTTGTTTTGACGATAAAAAAAGAATTACATAACTGAGGATATTCAAATTTGCACTGATTATTTTATGTATTGTTAACTAAGTACTGACATGGACAAAACTAAGCAATTATTTATGGTTAAGGAAATAATGTACCACCGACATTTTAATATGGACAATTTGCAAAGTGAATTGTCGGTTGTGACACAAACGACAGTTTTGTTCGGATAATTTAACAGTCATTTAAGTAGATAGTGGTATATTCAACATTTTTAAATGGAGATTTAGAAATAAATTTGTCGTATGTGTAAGGTTTGCTGTTTTTTCGTACATTTATTTATTTTTTAACATAAAATTACATTTTTAAATATTTCTTAAAATCATAAAAAAAAATATTTAAAAATATAAAAAAAATAGTAGCCCACCGGTATCGGGAAACGGGTCCAAGCTACCGGCGGTCAGGGCTCTAGAGAAAGGAACCTAACAATACGAGCCGTGTCCAGGAGTACCGCTTTCTGTATCAAGCCCTTGATCCAGCTGCCTAACGAGAGCCTTCTTAGGTATTGGTCGAGGCTCTTGGCAATTAAGCCATTGGCAGATACGACTATCGGCACAATGATCGCTGAGTCCACATCCCACATGTCGACAACCTCGCGAGCCAAGTCAATATACTTCATTTTTTTATCTTTCTCGGCTTTCACGAGGTTCTCAACATGCGGGACTGTTATGTCAACAATCATTGCGCGCCGCTCTGATCGATCCACCACCACTATATCAGGCTTGTTGGCAACAATAGTCCTGTCAGTGATGATGGATTGATCCCAGTACAATGTGATATTGCCATGTTCAAGAACTGGGTCGGGCTCATACCTGTAGTACGGCACTTCCGATTCCACAAGATTGTATTTTAGAGCAAGTTGCTGATGGATAATCCTGGCTACAAGGATGTGTCTATGCAAGTACTCTCCGTTAGCTAGACGAGAACAACCGGAGATAATGTGTCGAATTCAACACATAATAAACAATATAGCAGTCAAAATACCTATAGCATTAAGTATCACAAAGTTTTATAACAGGTTAAAGTTTAAAATTATCAAAATAAACAAAGTTTACAAATATTATATCTAGGTACCTTTAGGAACTTTTTGTGGCTAAATATAATTAATTACTACAACCATTATCAGTCTTACTGTTGTACTTTAAAACCTTACTTTATTAAAATATTTAAAAACAATAAAATTGTGTAATAAATCAGGACCTTCAAAATTACAATAGTATCAATAAAAAAAATTAAAAAATCACAGCCTTTCAGATTTTATTCGTCAGATTCAGAGTCAGTTTCTTGGACTACTCCATTAGAAACATGTGGCAAGTCTCTATAAAAACCATGATATTTTTCAGGGATGACACCAGATTCGCACATATACAAAAAAAAATACAATACAAAAAAGTTTATTTTCTCTCTCACATAGAAATATACAAGGAATAATTTACATAATTCAAAGTGTACATCGGTGGATTATAATCTATGTGAGAGACTGGTTTCTGTACTAGGAGACCTGTATGACAGATTACCAGCCTCTCCAGACTCCGGAAGTGGGTAACAGGTAGTAGGTGCACATCATTCCAGTAAAGAGAATTTAAAGAGAATTTAAATTAAAATTAGGTAAAACTGGGTGAAGTGTGTCTGTTGTGAGTATTAAGTTTATGAGGGAGTGAGAATCGGGTGTCCGAATGTGTATATGAGGCTGTGTGTGAGGGTGTGTGTGTTGTGTGGGTGTGTGCGTTGTGTGGGTGTGTGTGTTGTGTAGATGTGTGTGTTGTGTAGATGTGTGGGTTGTGTGGGTGCAAATGTGTGTATGTGTGGGTGCGGGTGTATGAGTGTGTGTGGATGTGGATGATAGTGTGGGTGTTGTCGAGTAGTAAGTAAGACTAGGATGGGACTTTTAGTAAGTTTTCTGTTTCATCGTAGCTGAGGGTCTTTAACCAAGTGGTTAAAGCCCTTTTACAATTGTTTTTTGTAAGTGGGTAAATTGCAAGTTTCTTATTTATTTTATTGTATAGGTATCCAGCTAAAAATTCAAAAAAATTGCGTGACAAAGCAGTGTTTCGCTTGGTAATCGTTTGGCAAACCCTGTGTTTGACTCGCTTGTTAATATTGCGGGATCATACCCTATTAGTGAGTGTTGTTTGAGAACTGTGCACAATATATACAGTTGGCGTACTGTCAACACATCAGAGAGCAAGTAGTCTGATGAATAATAATTCCTAAAATAAAAGAAGGTCAAACCATACCTACCTATAAGAGTCAGATAAGTATCAAACTATCCGTTTATAGAGAATAGGTTACGTCGCACTTAATTTTCCTACCAAAGATTCAAGATTTTTGTTTTATTCAATATGAAGTTTTTGCAACTCATACATCCGACTAAATATTATATAGATAATGCAGTTATTAGTGTAGAAAGTGACATATCCAACCGACTGACTAAGTTTAGGTAACGTGAAATAATGTCGAAAGTGACACATCCGACAAAACGTCTGCTTTTAAGTTACATGTAACAATGTCGGAAGTGACACATCCAACAAAACGCATGCTTTTAGTTACATGTAAAAATGTCGAAAGTGACACAACCAACAAAAAGATCTACTATACGTACATGTAATAATGTCAGAAGTGGTATATCCGACAAAATTGTCTGTTTGAATACCATTGAAAATAGATGTATCTACCAGAACCTGCTTTATTAAAGGGAATATACCTATACTAGCTGTTCCCAGCGGTTACATCTGCGTCATTCCTCCCGGTAACTAAGTGCGTAGTGGCAGAACTGCCCGCACACGCGCTGTCTCCACCCCGCGGACAACGCCGGTTCCGTCACTACCAACACTGTTGCGCGGACAAAGTTATTGCAACCGACAATATTAACCAAGAAATTTACTAAATATAATGATTTTCAATAAAATAAAATATTACGTAAGATAGATCTTTTTATTGTGATTCTATTTATGTAAAAAAGTGAAAATTGGTAAAAATGTATTTCCGACATTGTTAATAGGGACCATCGATACAGAAGCCGGTGCGGGGCGCGTTGCGGACTCTCTGTCCGCATTCCGGCTCATAGTGGTCGACGAGGTGGGCAAGCTCTTTGAAAGAGTAATTGCAAACCGCCTCGTCGGGCACCTTGTGGGGACGGGGCTGGATCTTGCGGAGCACCAGTATGGTTTCTGCGGGAGGCGCTCGACGCCATCATGCATCTAGCCCGGTCGCTCTGAACAGTGGAACCGGCGAGACCATTCCTCCTCTCCGCCTCACTCCTCGAAACAATGACACGCGGGGTTGCGATAGTCGCGAAGAGGATCCGGCTACTGGGTCCTGAGGTGGCATTGCGCAAATCCGAAGACATATGGTCTTTTATGACCGCAGGAATACGCCACCGTCGGGATCCCAGCTGATGGCATGAGGGGTTCGCATCGGTGTCGGGTCGACGATGAAGTTCCTGGGAATCGTCCTCGACAGCCGGTGGAATTTCGTGGAGCACTTCCGGCGGCGGCGATCTCTCGCGTCCGGCCCTGGTTTATTCCATAGTCCGGAGTGAGAGGGAAGCGGTCACCTCCTTCTGCGAAGCAGTAATGCTAGCAAAGGAGTAGGCCGGGCGTTTGAGGGAGAGAACCTCAAACCAACCCAGCCGCCGCGGGAGTCGCCCCGGGCGCCGGGCGCCGCGAGACGACTCCCGGCCACCGTAGATGCGAGCCTGCGGACGCAATGCTCACCGTTCGTCCGTCTATTGAGGACTGGCCGTGTCGACGGCGCGCTTGTTTCACGCGCGCCTCAAAGAGATGTCAGCAAAGCAAAGGGGCCTGCCGGGTTTGCGGGTTGTTCGAAAGAAATACCGCGGCCGCGGAACACAAAGGGCAATAGAAGGAACATGGGTCGGTTTTAGTCAGTACAAGTCTGACACACCCCCCGCTCCGCCCAGAGCGGCGGAAGTTATTTGATGATTTCTCACCCCAAAAACAAAAAAACATTTACGTGTACCAATTAAATTCCCTATGTTTTAACAATTTTCAATGGCATTTTAATTTTTTTATGGAATATGACCAATTATAATGAGCAGGTATATTGGGCTTCTTGGGTTAATGCGAGTAAAATGACTGCGGCCCGCCTTTAGTTTAATTTGTCACCTTGCGGCCCTTGCTTGCCAAGAGGTTGCCGACCGCTGGTTTAAACCAAGAATATTTTTACGTTTTATGATAAAATAGTCTCCGTAGAGACTACATTCAAAAAATGAGATTAAATTTTGAGTTCCTCTGTACTAAAAATTCTATATATTAAGATAAATAAAAATTATAGCTAAAATCATCGTATTCTTTTCAGCAAATACTTAAGAAAAACCAACCAAGTGTAAATCGGACTGGTGCAACTAGGGTTCCGTAGAAACTTTTGACGTATCTTTTGACTGCGAGGACTTAGAGAGTTGATTTTTTCATAGCTCCAAGGGACCAAAATTTTGAGTCTATAATTTTAATTTCAACTCAATATCTTCACGCTTTCCCGAGATAAAAGGTCTTGACAGACAGAAGACAGACGGAGAACAAAGTAAATCTATAAGGGTTCCGTTTTTTCCTTTTCAGGTATGGAACCCTAAAAAGAAAATAATATTTGGGAGTACACCATTTTGTATTAAGAATTGTCATCCAATGCATTGTGCATTTATGCGTGTATGCAATTTTTCAGCTTAAACATTTCATAAAACGGTGTTAAAATAAAAGCAAAACAGATCTAAAATTCTCTTATGATTTTCTCTACTCTATGATTTTCAATTGTCCTTTCTATATTCCGACAAAGTGGCCAAATGAAAAGGTCTGAGACGAAAGGCTTGAAATAATTCAAGAGCCTCGAGTCTCAATGTTTCACCACATCCCACATTGCCTCTCGTATGTCGTTCTGTCGGAATAAAGCGCCGAATAAAATGGAGACGGAAAGTTTCCATTTATGTATACTACTGAGACTTCCATAGCTGGGTTTTACGTTACACTGATATTGACTGTGGACAAACCGTTTCATTTGCAATTAAACACACATAAAATCATCAATTTATATGAAGTTAATCTTACCTTTTCTTTGTGGATGGGAAATCACCAAATAATTGCCCCCGCACTGGGCGGAGCGAGAGGGAGTTTAGAACCCACCCATTTTCTTTTTATTGCCCTTTATGTTCCGGGGCCGCGGTATCTCTTTCGAACAACTCGCAAGCCTGGCTCTGGCAAGCTTTGCTGACAACTCTTTGAGGTGTGCGTGGAACCCTAACGCGCTGTCGACACGGCCTGTCGTTCGGGTCGCTTGTCCAAGGATGGCGATTTAGACCGGGACGTAACGCAGCGGGTCAAAGCAGGATGGATAAAATGGCAACAGGTCACTGGAACAACTTGTTACCTACTAATTAAAGGGGTAAATATACAAGTGATTAGACCTGTTGTAAAGTTTGGGTCAGAATGCTGGACTGTAAAAAAGGTGGATGAAAAACGATTTCATGTTGCGGAGATGAGAATGTTGAGATGGATGTGTGGAGTGGATAAAGCAAAGAATGAGTACATTAGAGGAAGTTTGAAAGTTACGCCTGTTACTGAAAAATTGAAAGGGAGTCTTTTGTCTTGGCATGAACATGCAATGAGGAGGGACGAAGCACATGTTTCTAAAAGAGTGATGAATCTGAGTGTTGATGGATGGAGAATGAGGGGAAGGCTTAAGAAAAGATGTATGGATTGTGTAAGGAATGACATGAACGAGAAAGGAGTAAATGATACCGTGACAGGGGAGAATAGAAGAAGAAAACGGATTATACTGATGCTGACCCCAAATAAAATGGGACAAGGGTAGGAATATAAATCTGGTTCTTATAACCTGGCAGATAGATGTATTGCTGAAGAATTTGTTAAGCCACTTCTTCTTCTCAGCTAAAACACTAGGAAGTGGCGAAGGGCGGGGCGTTTTTTTGGGGTATCTCTTGTAATTTAACTTTCAAAAAGTGCTGATTATCAGCCTAACTTGAATAAATGACTTTTTGATTTTGATATGATGATGACTCAGATGCAGCCTGTCCCTTTGCCGGCCTCCCCTAGCGAAGCCCTATCCCGAGGCTTGAATCCCACAGGCCCTTAGCGTGAAATTACTTAGCCTTTAAGTTTTTTGCCCTAGCTGGCTTTTTTTTTTTCGGGTGGCAAATCATCCAATGACTTCCCCCGCTCTGGGCGGAGCGGGGGGCATGTCAGACTTGTACTGACTAAAACCCACCCATGTTCCTTCTATTGCCCTTTACGTTCCGAGGCCGCGGTATCTCTTTCGAACAAACCGCAACCCCGGCAGGCGGAGGCTCTGGCAAGCCCCTCTGCTTTGCTGACTCTCTTTGAGGCGAGCGTGAAACACGAACGCGCCGTCGACACGGCCTGTCGTCAACCGCCCAAGCTGGGCAGATCGCCACTGTGTGCTCCACCGTGTCCTCCGGGCGATCGTCACAATCACCCGGGCGCTTCCTCCCGCCCGATGATGTGCAGGAACCTCCCGAAACTTCCGTGTCCGGTGAGGACCTGCGTCAGGCGGTAGGTGAGGAGCCCTAGCTGGCCTCAAGGGAACTACAGGAATTTACCAGTTAAGCAGTGAACCATTTTATAAGTTGAACTACGAGATGCAACTGACAATAAAAAGCACATTATTGCTTTTACTCAGGGTACATGTTACCACCTAAGTATATTAAGTTTGACGTTCGTTTATGATATTTGAACTACACCATCCATACTTGCAGCACGGAATGAAGATCAAACGATACCGAAGTTTAACTACCAAACTTCGTCATGTACATACTCCGAACACAAGCACCTGAATCAAATATCGTCTACCGAATATCGACATCTTCACTAATATTATGTTCAATGCTGAATTAGGTACCGAAGTAGCGAGGTAGCTCCTTCAAAATTATGTGACAATATTTGTTATACAATCACGCTCATAATCATGACGGGTTAGGCAAAGGTGTATCTATTAACACACATTACGCCAGTCATGTTTATAAGTCCCATGTAATACCCATATTATTGCCTCTTGCCATCAACTGGGTACAAATACAGGCTGGCAGACATGCCTGAGAAATTCCTGTTAAAAAAACCCAATAACAGTTTTCCCGACCCGGGATTCGACCCCAGGATGCTCTACAATCTGGCTTACGACTACTAAAGCAATAGCCGCGTACCCACCTAGCGCACAGGCTCGCGCGGCAGCCTCGGTGTCCAGATCGCGAGCGATGGCTCCCTCGGCAGCCTCAGTAGTTTTGTTCAATTTACACGAGGCCGCCTCGCGAGGCAGGCTGAGCCATCATAAGTCCGAGAGTATTCGTAATGGACAGTCGTATATTTTCAGCTGCAGCTATTTTCCTAGCTGCTTATTGTTTAAAGAAACGAAAACAGTCACGTATCAAGAAAAAACCTAGACGCTTCTGGATTAAGCGAATGGACTCCTCCTGATTGCCCATGATATAAAAATTACACAAGACAAACACGGCAAGAGACAAACTTGAAGTAGCTTCGCGCGCGAGCCAAAACATAACCGTCCCCACCTAACGCACAGCGCTCGCTGAGGCACCTTTGAGCGCGTCAAGTTTACCGACAACAGATGGCTCGGGGCCGAGCCGTGCTCGGTCGAACAAACGCGCGCCCGAGGCAAGCCGAGGCACGTCCACACCAGCCGAGGCATTTAGCTCGCCAGGCTGCCGCGCGAGCCTGTGCGCTAGGTGGGTACGCGGCTAATGATGCAGTGAGGTTATATTTATTTAGCCGAAACCACTCACATGGGTTATCTACAATTGAAAAAAAAAAATTGGGTAAAAGTTATTACTTTGACGAACAATATGAAGAATGGAGACACTAAAAGGTTTCAAGGTATGTTCCAGAAGAAGAAAAAATATCGCAACAAGGACAGAGAAAATAAGTGTACAATAGGTGAAGGTACCAAATATTAATTACTAAAATCTGAAAAATTGATTTCATTTACTTTCTAAAGTATTGAGACTTCTTGATAAGAGAGAAATGATTGATGAGTTTGGGAAACTTCACTTTATTAGAACGAAAATTGAAAGGAAAAATTATAAAAATCACTAATTAAGTTTTTCGGTTCAATAATGATGATTAATTTCTGGGTTGCTGAGTATAGCCATCATAAAAAACCGGCCAGTGAGACTTGCACACCGAGAGTTCCGTACAAACTTACATACATATGCGACATAAACAGCCACATCTTTTGCATTTGTAGACTTAGAGACTTTGAAAAGGAACATAGAGTTGATTATATGGTTTTAATTTCAACTTGATGCCTTTACGTGTTCCCAAGAAGTGATCCAATAAGGGTTCAATTTTTTTTCCTTTAGAAGTATGGAACCCTAAAATCAGCACCAAAAATATTACAACTTTGAAAAAACACGCAAATATGAACCCTAAAGTTACCCTTTTTTTACGGGTGGGAAATCATCCAATGACTTCCCCCGCTCTGGGCGGAGCGGGGGGGCATGTCAGACTTGTACTGACTAAAACCCACCCATGTTTTTTCTTTTGCCCTTTACGTTCCGAGGCCGCGGTATCTCTTTCGAACAAACCGCAACCCCGGCAGGCGGAGGCTCTGGCAAGCCCCTCTGCTTTGCTGACTCTCTTTGAGGCGCGCGTGAAACACGAACGCGCCGTCGACACGGCCTGTCGTCAATCGACGGACAGACGGTGAACTACCCATTGCTCACCGCCCACAGGCCCGCATCTACGGTGGCCGGAAGTCGTCTCGCGGCGCCCGGCGCCATGGGCGTCTCCCGCGGCGGCTGGGTTGGGCAGATGTTCTCTCCCTCAAACGCCCGGCCACCTCCTTTGCTAGCATTACTGCTTCGCAGAAGGTGGTGACCGCTTCCCATTCCCTCTCGCTCCGGACCATGGCCGGACGCGAGAGATCGCCGCCGGCGATCGCCTCTACGAGAGCACGGCGGTGCTCCGCCCACGCTGGGCAGATCGCCACTGTGTGCTCCATCGTGTCCTCCGGGCGATCGTCACAATGGTGACACCCGGGCGCTTCCTCCCAACCCTAAAGTTACCCTTATATCTACATTTTATCGACTTCTGAAGAAAAGAACTGCAAAGATGTATTTACTGTAAGAGGTTTTATAACCTAAGCAATGATGGCTGATATAGCATATCGTTCAAATACTCAGGTCGTTTTGAATAAAGAATAGCATATGAAAAAATGGTAGCTTTGATATAAGAATTGTGACATGTAAATTCAAATGATTTAAATATTTTATGTATTGTACCCTATCACAATGTTGTCGTATTTTACCCAAAGGTTGACTGGTAGAGAATGCCTTATGGCATTAAGTCCGCCTATGTACCACTATTGTACATGAAGTTTAAATAAATAAATTTAAATTATAATCTTTAAAATATTATATGTGCTTTATTTTCAACTAGTAGATAATATGCTAGGTATCACATTACCTTACGAGTGGAATAATAGTTTTTTTTCTGGCCCACCTTTCACTTCGAAAAACTAAATTGGTCTGAAGTTATGTACACCTAGGCTACGAGTTTACCCTTCTTTTGAAAGAAAGTATAAAACAACCAGCTCATGCAGCATAGGTAAGGACTAACGCAAAAGATTCAGTCCAGAAGGCCTACTATGACGTCTTAAAGCAGAACTTATTCCACTGAGGGAAAGAGATGGTGCTAGACACCCTGTATAGCTCTGTCTCTTTACCTCAGTGGAATAAGTTCTGCTTTAAGACGTCATGGTAGGGTAGCTGTTTTATCAACAGTGATTTAAAAAAAACAAAAGAAATACCTAAATGGTCTAAAAATGTAGGGAACACCTGTTTTTTTAGATTACCAATAAAAATATTCTTGAAAAAAATGATTTCCTTAAGTTATTTTTTTAAACTTTGCCCCACACTAGGAATTTCTCATTTATCGTGGGTGTGTTTACAAACATTTAAACTCACATAAACAAACAGCCAGACCCGAAACAGCTATTTGTAGGTCATGCAAATACTTGTTCCGTGCGGGAATCAAACCCGCGGCACGCAGCGCAGCAGTCGATCGCACAGCCACTGCGCCAACCGTGTCGTATTCATCAAGCATACTTTCCAAAAACGGCAAAAACATTGTCTAACTAAAAAAACAATCGTTGATTTCCTCATCTTAAAAAATATTTTTCAGAAACCATTCAAGAGAAACTGCATTAAAAATAAAAGAGGGGCGAGTGTTTTCGAAGCATATTACGTTTTCTAATTTAATGGCAACTGAAGAAAATCATAACAGTTGGTGATGTCACGGCAATTAAGGATTAATCCATCATTCTGTTTCCTTCGCATCACGCAGTGAGATTGACCGAAATATGAACGCGGAATCTTTTGCCAGATTTTGTTTCAAAAAGCAGTTTTTTTGGTCATTCGGTGGTTTGGAAGTTTTCCTTTTTTAGTAGAGAATTTTCGGAGACCAGTTTTTGTATATTAAACTCTAATGGTTATTTTTATAATTATATTCATTTTCGTTGTTGTATGAACTTTAACTTACAAAATGTTACTGTCTCAATAAAACTAGTGTCAGTGTATGTTAGCTGTATAAAAGTTAAAGAGGCAAAAAAGTATGTTAGGATCGTAACAGTTCACTACCTGCGTTCTGTGGTTTCTGCCGATCCCCTTGGGAAAATGTGTAAGTTTATTTATGTATGTGTAACGGAGCAACTACGAAATAGTGATTGATTCTAAATTTCCTTGTTGGAATTACTGAGCCCAGTAAAACATACTTAAAAATATATTTATAAAAACAATTTCCATCACCCTCATTAGGAATTAGACGCCCTTGGCTTTGATATCAACATTTTTTCATTTAGAATTTTATTATGTCTGTAACTGACAATCGCCAAATGTTTTAATGAAAAACAAACTAAATGTTTAATTAATTTAGTGCAGTTTGTTTGTCGAGGAGTAATGCAGGAGTTATGCCTGGTTTAGACATGTTGTTTGTGTTCAAATAATGACAAGGTAAGGTCAGTTAGTTAAATTACACAAAACTGTCTGTTATTTTAACAGACAGTTTTGTGTAATTTAAATAACTGACATTGTAAAACACTTCATATTTTTTTTGTTTTTTAAACCATACTCTCATTCGCAAGACCACGTCTCGCTGGCACAAAAACTATTTTTTTTATTATTATTTTAATTGAGATTTTCATAATCTCGGAAATGTTCATAGACCTTCAACCGGCAACTTATAACTCTATTTATGAATGTAGCGTAAGTTATATTTATTTTTTTAACAATAGAACTAATCTTTAGCGTTTGACGCCAAAAGAATAAGAACCATGGCATGCCCAATGTACAATGTGGAAATAATACGCCTGTTTAATAAACTGTAAAACCCTCAAAACGTTTTTAATAAACTAGCTTTTACCCGCGGCTTCGCTCGCGTAAAATTCGGTAGCGCCTTATTGATTTGTAATAGCAACGCTAACTTTTCCCGTTTCTCCCCTCTTTTTCCCTCACATCCCATTTTTTTCAAAAACATTCTCTCCTCCTATGTCCGTCCCCTGGTTCCCAACTATCTCTGTACCAAAATTCATCAAAATCGGTTTAGCCATTAAAGCGTGAAGAGGTAACAAACAAACTCACTTTCGCTTTTATAATATTAGTAAGGATATTTGCAATTTGAGTATGTTAAAAACATTTTCCAAAATTTACTTCAACACCTTTTTTATTCTTACTGCTCGCGAATCTAAACTTCACTAACTAATGCCACATTTACAAACTACAAAACTTCACCTCAAACGTAAAATTAATTGAACAAACTCGTAAACTTGCAACATTGCAGAGCCTCTAATTAAATGGCAAAGTTTTTCATGTCACGCGCTTTTTAGAACCAAACTAAAGGTGGGACTGAAACCGTTCGTTACAAATTACTAGCGTTTGCCCTCGATTTTGCCTGCTCAGGTCGTTAATTATCCGACGGGAATTTACTACTAGGATAAAAAATATCCTATATGTTAAACTAGATTATGGGACAAACCGTGTGTACTGTGAAGGTTTAAGAACATTAACCAAACCGAGTTTGATACGACGTTCAATTAATGAAGTTGTAAAAATATAGAATTAAAAAATAAAAGTGAATCGCTTTTTGAATAGGCTAGTTTCTGAAAGAAAATGTATTAGTCCGTTCTTTTTTATTACCTATTCAAAAATAAGGGACACGCATTTTTTATTTGTAAATTAATAAAGAGTGTTTATTAGTAAAGAGGTGTCAGTAAGGTTGCGGGGCCTGCCAGGGCCCTTGCTTCCGGGACAGGGCCCTTGCTTTTCGACCTCCGAAAGCTATACCACAACCCTGGAACCCAAAGGGCAAAAGAAGGAACATGGATGGGCTTTAGTCCGTAGAAATCTGACGGGGTAAAGTTATTGATCATTCCCATCCGAAAAAAATCCTAGTTTAATGCTATTAATGACTTCAGTTAGACATCATCAATATTTAAATATAAAATGTTGAACAAACATTTTTTTGTCCACTTAACTATATGCGAATCAAGAAACTCTGTTAAGACTCCATCACACGATTCAAAAATAAAGCAACGATCACACGACACTGTTTGATTGATAACACCAGTCAAGAACTTGGCCGGATATGTCAAGTCCCAACCAATGACTCTGTGGCAGTGTAGCGGAAAATGTAATTTTAAATTTGCTCCGTGGTTAATTTAACGGTCTAGTTGGAGTTTGTGCATAACTTACTGTCGTGGCGTTTGATTTAGTTGCTCATTTGTGAGCTTTAGATTGATTTTGCTTGTTTATAATGCCGTTGATCTTACAGACCTGTTATTTTGGTATTCACAAAAATTTTGGTAAAATGTTCACATTACAAAGGTTGATCAACTATACGTATAAAAAAATGTCTATAATATGTGTCTATGTATAATGCTTATAATTAGCTATTTCTTAAAATAACACTGTATAAAACATTGATTTATTAGTCTGTAAGGACTGTAAGCCTTAGCGTAGAATTAATTAAATCAAAAATATAATAAATTAGCTTTTGCCCGCGGCTTCGCTCGCGTAAAATTCGGGGTAACACAATTCCCCTTGCGCCTTATTGATTTTTATTGCGCCTTATTGATTGCTAGTTATTATATAAAAGCGAAAGTGAGTTTGTTTGTTTGTTTGTTACCTCTTCACGCTTTAATGAACCGATTTTGATGAATTTTGGTACAGAGATAGTTGGGAACCAGGAGACGGAGATAGGCTAATTTTTATTTAAAAAAAGTGGGATATGAGGGAGAACGAGGGAAAAAAAAGGAAGACTCAGCGTTGCTATTATAAATCGATCAGGCGCAAGAACAAAAACTGCAGGTCTGCTTGGTGTGTTATACCGAATTTAACGCGAGTGAAGCCGCGGGTGAAAGCTAGTAAACATAACAAAGAGTCATGCTATATTGTAGAGTAAAAGGATGCTAAACCCAGCCGCTACCGCGGGAGACGCTGCATGTGTCGGGCGCCGCGAGACGACTCCCGGCCACATTAAATTTAGATGCGGGTCTGTGGACGGTAAGCAATGGATAGCAAGATCGTATTCTAAACCTGTCTAAAAATATATGGAATTCATTTTGACCGGCTATCTTCTTATCTCAGCACCATGAGTCGTTACGTAAAGATTACCCAATCAGCAAGATTGATGGAGCGTCTCGCAGAACAACGTTCGCACATACTATAGTCCGGCCAATAACTCCAGCTAAATTCCGAATCGTTTTTGCACTGAATTTCCAAAAGAATTAAAGTCATCACGAGATTTTAACGAGGCACACACGATCTTTTAACCGAAGAACATAAATTAGATCACTAAATTTCGTTCTCCAAAGCGTTTCCACACATTAAAGAGCATGCACTTACCGATGTGTCCGCCGCGGCGGACACATCGGTAAGTGCATGCGAACAATATATTGTCCCGGCGCGCCGGGACAATATATTGTTCTTGTGGCTCGAGGAAGTGCTATACTATGTGATTCAGGAGACCTGATGCGGCAGATTATCTGTCCCACGACTATGTCGTTAGAAACGACAGCTAAGCAAGAATACATAGCGAAAGTGGTTAAATATGTAGTTTAATTTGACGGCACGGTTAGCACAGTGGCTGAGCGATTGACCGCTGCGTCGCGTGTCGCGAGTTCGATACCCACACGGGACAAATATTTGTATGACCTACTTGTAGTTGTTTCGGGTCTGGCTATTTGTGTATGTGAGTATAAATGTTTCTAAACGCTGCCACGACACAGGATAAATACCTAGTGTGGGGCAACGTATTAAAAAAAAACACACCCACAATTACTACATTCTGTGAATCGTATTAAGTTATTACTCCAAAATTTTTCTTATTGCCAATAACTGAAAACTCTATAAATTTTAAAACCTGACATCTGAAACAGGGTTGGCCCCGGCAGATATATCTGCCTGTCGGTGCTACGGGTTGCTTCGAAAGAGATACCTGGAACATGTTTGGGTTTTAGTCAGTACAAGTAGAATACAGGAAAAAATCCTAGTGCCCACACTAGGATTTTTTATAAAACGTTTATAAAAATACATATAGTTTATTAAATGCAACGTTTTATAAAAATAAATAAAAAAAGTCTGACTCTCTTTCGCTCCACCGAGACCGGGGGGAGTCATTTGATGATTACCCATGCCAAAAAAAATATTGATATATGCGTCAAAGTAAGATGGCTGTGCGATCCTAATACTACGATGTCAATGAGCTGTGTTTTGCAATCGTTGTACTTGTACTCGATTGGAGACCGAGAATCGACAAATGCAAGGATTCCTATCCTTGCATTTGTATTATATTTAGTTTATCTGGATATCGTCCATGATAAACAATATGAAAACCTACTTCCTACTAATATTATAAATGCGAATGTTTGTGAGGATGTATAGATGTATGGATGTTTGTTACTCTTTCACGTCGAAACGGCTAACGATATCACGCAGGCGAAGCCGCGGCCGCCAGCTAGTTTGTAAATATAAATGTTCATTCTTAAGTTGTTGTTCATAAGTTTGTTTCTAATAACTGTTTTAGTTTCACTGTTAACTTGTTTTCTTTTAAATAAATAAAAGGCTAGGTATAGCTGAGGTTACAGATTGTTCGAAATAGATACCGCGACCCGAAACAGAAAGGGCAAAAGAAGGAAAATGGGTGGTTTGTAGTTTGACACTTCAACCCTGCTCCACCTAGAGCGTGAAAAGTTATTTGTTTGATGAGTTCCCACCGACGATTTTAGCGAGTTTGCTGCTAGCGAATACATTAGTGTTGCCGAGAATCGAGTTGAATAACGTGCGATTAGAGAAGCTTGTGTCCAACAGTGGACCAATGTAGGCTGATGATGAATCATTTCTAGAAACAACACGGTCAACGTAAAACAAATAAAGAGTTTCCAACCAAAATTTGTCGCGGTCGTATAAATTAATCTTGTCAGGTCTCTGTGCAATATATCAGAATGAGTGTGTCGTAATACACCACATTACGCGTCGTTTGTACGCGGTTTGTCTGACTGGCAGCCATTTTGAACGTATGCTACAACACTATTCGTTTTATTACGTATGAAATCATCAATTAATTTGATATGAGTTATGTGTGTACGAAAGTAAAGAAAAAACTTGAGAGACCCGGATGGAACGAAGTTAAATAATAACTTCGTTCCATCCGGGTAGTATTTTTTATGTAAAAAAAATCTGTATACACTCAACAAAAATAATCGTCGCGATAATGCGAAATGCGTTCAATGCGAAATAGAAAGACGAAACGAAAAAAACTGGCTTGCTTTCTATGAGAGAGAGAGAGAGAGACAGGCGGAGAAACACGCGCACGCTTCTCGTCTTGCAACTACATATGCCAAAAAACAAAAAGGATAAAATGAAGGCCAAAAGTTGTTAATTTTTTTCCGTCTAACCCCCCTTCGCAACGCGCGATAAGGAACTTCGTTCCAAAAATGGGCACTTACCAGGTGATAATAGGCTACTGACATTTGCAGTACTGGAAACATCGCAGGTACGTGCCATTTCAAAGACAAAATCTAAAATGGCGGGTCTGAGCTATCTATCGCCTTTGGTTTAAAACTTTTTAATGAGAACTTCGTAACAATGCACCTAATCCAAAACGAAAATGTAAAGTAACATACTTAGCTAACAAATGTTAAAAGAGCCAATTACAGGAAATGGATGCGAGTGGCTGTTTAATGCACGTCGAATAAAGCTAATTTAAATTTTTTCGAGCTTTAATAGCACACATTTTGTTTTCAAACGATCCATTGTATGTTTAAGCAGAACCTTTTTTTTTAAACAAATGAAAGCAGAAATGTTTTCGAAATTCAAAGTAAAAATAAAAGCAAAAAACGCGGTAGAACATTACACCTATTTCTAATTGTGAATTATATTGAAAACTATAGGTACAGTGATGTACCTCGTGGAGATTTCTAATAAATCAAATGTTATCCGTGAACTGTTTTTATGAAAACCCTATTCTATAGCGCGGATAGGTTAGAAATAATATCCTAATACCGTATCTCGCAACCACTGGCACGTCGTAAAAGCCGTCTCCTCGTACGTATTCGTATATTACGAGCGATCCCGCCCCCAAGAGAATATTTTTCGTATATTTGCAAATTCTCGTATCAATAATACCAAATTCCGTTCAGATCTTGGGAATTGAGTGGAGGGATTTCTTTTGATGTACAAATTTTTGACAAACTAAACGTTTTGGCCCGTTTGTGATATCACCTGGGGCGTCGGGTGACTTTTTCTTTGAATTAGGTTCGCAGGAACGTGATGGTATGCTTTTTACTTCATTTAAAAGTGGTGCTTAAACAAATTTTGTTTTTTTTTATTAATTCCTGCACGTAATCTTGCGTTCCAACGATTAAAAAATATATCATCACACATTACGGAATGCAAATAAAAATATGAACAATATAAACAAAAATGTTTCTGAGGTTGGGCGAAAAGATTTATGTCACACTTTCACGCAAAATCTGCTTAAAGGATTTAAATAAAACACACATAGTTTATAACCTGGATTATGAGTTATTATAATAAATGCTTTGTTTTCAGACAACAAAATCCAATGTGTTAGTAAAATTATTATAATTAGTATTAGTAAACAAATTAATTATCTCTCCAATCTAAAAACCATAGTATCTATATTTCTAGTTCGCTTCATGCAGACGATGAACAAGCGAAAGGAAACTTACTCATTCATCACCCCCACAAAACGTCCCAGAATAGGAGAGTAGATATTCTAAAATATTATGACATAGCATAACATTTTATCCCGACGGTATGATCCTGTGAGAAAATACGCGGTGCAATCCGTGGGATAAATTATTATTACAAATTCTATTACTCAATATTATAAAAGCGAAAGTGAGTTTGTTTGTTTGTTACGTCTTCACGCCTAAATGGCCAAACCGATTTTGATAAATTTCGGTACAAAGATAGTTGGGACCCAGGAGACGGACATAGGCTAAAAAACAGTGAGAAAAGTGGGAGCAAGAGGGAAGAAAAGGGGAAAGAAAGACTTTTTTTTTCGATCATCACGCGGTTTAGTAGCATAGTTACTTTGGGCTAATGCTAATTTTAGTTAGCGTTAGCCCAAAGTAACTATGCCACATGGAATATTTTGTATCTCATGGCTACGCAAAACAGGCCTAGTTAGGAAAATTGGCGAGCCTCTAATAATTATGTAAAGAGGTGTGCAAAAGCAATGAACATTTTTTTGAAAAATAATAAGAATACAGTTCCTTTCATGAAATGTTTACTCACAAACTTTAGTACCTATTTACCTATAATTAGGGTTTAAATTCCCTTTCAACTTATGTTTTAAATCACATTCTAAAGCCACATCACAAATAAGCCAGTTTATACCACCCAGCCCAATGGATCGTGAGCGACTTTCCTGAATTGAAGTAATTTACACCAATTTGTTGGGCCATTCAAAACCTAGGCATTATTAATCGCGTCGTCCTGAAATCAATGAGATCGGCCATTTTGCTCACAGTTCAACTAATAATGGCTTCACTTAAACCAACTTATCTGTGCAGGCGGGAAAACGCAGAACTAAAATAAAAGTACCAAATTTGACATGATGCAAATATTCTTAACAAACAACGCCACTTTGAACTGATCTTAAAGTAGCCATACTATAATAATATAAATCGTTCAATCGTTAATTAAAATTATTCTTATTCTGTCGATTAGGCAGTTTTTTGCGGCTGGGAAAGTCTTCAAATAATTTTCTCGGATCTGACCAACTAAGATTCACCCAAGTTCCTTCTATTGCCCTTTATGTTTCGGGGCCGCAGTAGCTATCTATGGTTCTTGGTATTATGATATCTGAGTAGTTGATACATTGGACAGTATAGATACATCTGCGATCTATTGTGGGTCTCTGAAATGCTGCGAAACCCCTTTGTATTAGTGTGCTATTAAATCACATTAAGATTATGAAGACGAAGGTTAAGCGTGGTGTGTTTATTTCTCCTTCACGTTCAAACGACTTAACAGATTTAAATTAAATTTAGTATCAAGATATTATGAAGTTATATTCTGAATTAATACATTGGTTACTTTGATCCCCGAAAGATGTGGTGTTCATCAAATGTGTCAAAAATGGTTTTTCAACGCGGGTAACAATGGGAGACACAACTAGTACCTATTACTATAAATTACAATTATAAGCTTGCAAATAATGCTACGCCTCTTAGGACTATTAGAAGCTATTTTCCGCTCATCAATCCTACTAATATTATAAAGGGGAAACTTAGCATGTGCATGTATGTTTGTTACTTCTTCACGCCCAAACGCCTGGATCGATTTGGATGAAAATAAACACATGGATTCTTTGTATGTTTTTTTTTATTTTATTTATATTATAGTGTACGCCCATAAAGTCGCTGGGCGCAGCTGGTACCTTGGAAAAGTGGGCATAATAGGAAATGCATTGGTTTGGATTACTATTTACTCGAAGTCATAGTCCTTTTTTTACACAATGCCAATTCAAATAAGTAAGCCGAAACTACGCTACATTTAAAAACGGCAGTCATGTGCCAATACGATTATTAACACAAACTAGTACCTATACATATGAGACCTCCAATAATGTTAAAAATAGAGGTAATGCTCGTAAGTTTTCTATATAGGGGACAATTTTCGGATATTTCTTGCTTCGTTTTCGATCCCAATATTTTCACTTCACTAATTAAATAAGAAAGAACGGTTTATTATTCATCACTTCCGGAGTCTGGAGAGGCTGGTAATCTGTCATACAGGTCTCCTAGTCAGTAGCGGCGTAAGGGGGGGGGGGCGGCGGGGGCGGTCCGCCCCGGGTGCCAAGCATCAAGGGGTGACAACCTGCTGGGGTTGCGGGTTGTTAGAAAAAGATACCGCAGCCCCGGAACGTAAAGGGCAATAAAAGGACCATGAGTGGGTTTTAGTCAATAGTAGTCAGCAAAATTCTGTCGCTCCCCCGCTCCGCCCAGAGCGGGGAAAGGTATTTGATGATTTCCCATCCCAACAAAAAGGGGTGACAACGGAATGCCAAGCCAGTCGTGCAGATTAGTAGCCTCTGGCGTATCTGCACGACAAGGTCGGCGCGGGCGACAGGGGCAAGTTGTTGATGTGTCGATCAAAGCAATCACAGTTGACACTTGGTCAGTTAGCCAGTGTTATTGTTTCTATGATGTGATCGTTTAATGTATCAATTTTGAAGTTCATAGCACCTTCTGGTTCTCTGGTATCAAACATACCACAGCAAGGTGTTGAAAGTGACATTGAAACAGTATATAGTATATATATACAGGGTGGCCCGTTGATAGGCGTCCAAAGAAAAAAATTAGATGCCTTATGCTAAGGGGTACCTGAATTACCCCCATGTATGTTCCGCGATTTTATGTAGTTTAGAAGCTAGAACTTTTTTAAGTACTATTTTCAAAATTTTCAACTAACATTGGTTTTTATTTTTTTTTCTCTTTATTCCTATTATTTCCAGATATTATATTTTGTGGAATCTATTAGCAATAGCAATAGCTAGCATGCAAAAAACTACCGTTTGCCTAGGCATTGTAGAACTTACCACAAAATTAGTCCAAAGTTCAAAATTACCGTTAGAGTTTGGTAATCAAAAATGTTCAGTGCTTAATAAAAAATCAGTCAGGGGTGCCAGAGGTTTCTAAATGATTTCAAAAACTTCTATGGACCTTCAGAAGACAAAATCGTTAAAAAATATAGAGCTTGATCAGGGATTATTTCGTGTAATTAGCTTTGATAGCAATAAAGGTATTTTTACAGTTATTCGTACATTTATTTATTTTTTACATACATATAATTGCATTTTTAAATATTTCTTTTTACAGTTATTGTTATAATTTGTGATTTCGTTATTTTTTCCACTGTTATGATAAAAAATACGGTAGATAGTTTACAAATTTTATTAAAACACCCTACAAAAGGTTTTCAAAATGCCGCTCTACCACAGAAATGCACAAGCTACATCTAAGGAGGAAATTGTCTTTTAGTTGTAAACCATGTCTTCTTTGTTAAGTTTACGTCTGACAGCAAAATTGGTCATTGGTTCTCCAAGAACTCCTTGTAGGTGGCTCCATCGAGCCTGGACGGCCGCCTGGCTAGACCGTTATTCCGTAAGACCATAAAATTTTCAACACCGCTTCAGTGTGAACATGTGGTCCGGCGTTCTCAACGGTGAACTAATTGGCCCATTCGAGCTGCCGTCCAGGCTCGATGATACGCACGGGAAACTAACAATGAAGAAGAGCTGAGACAGAAAATCGAAGAACCGGGAAATGTTGTAAGAAGTACTTTAGACAGCTAAAAGACAATTTCGCCCGTAGATGTAGATTGTGAATTTCTGTGTTAGGGCGGCATTTTGAAAACCTTTTGTAGGGTGTTTTAATAAAATTTGTAAACTATCTACCGTATTTTTTATCATAACAGTGGGAAAAATTACGAAATCACAAATTATAAGAATAACTGAAAAATTTCCTTTATTGCTATCAAAGCTAATTACAGGAAATAATCCCCGATCAAGCTCTATATTTTTTTAACGATTTTGTCTCCTGAAGATCCATAGAAGTTTTTGAAATCATTTAGAAACCTCTGGCACCCCTGACTTATTTTTTTATTAAGCTCTGAACATTTTTGATTACCAAACTCTAACGGTAATTTTGAACTTTGGACTAATTTTGTGGTAAGTTCTACAATGCCTAGGCAAACGGTTGTTTTTTGCATGCTAGCTATTGCTATTGCTAATAGATTCCACAAAAAAGGATATCTGGAAATGATAGGAATAAAGAGATAAAAACCAATGTCAGGTGGAAATTTTGAAAATAGTACTTAAAAAAATTCTAGCTCCTAAACTACAAAAAATCGCAGAACATACATGGGGGTAATTCAGGTACCCTTCAGCAAAAAGCATCTAATTTTTTTCTTTGGACGCCTATTAACTGGCCACCCTGTATATAGCCTGAAAATCTCGATACACAAGATGAAAGAAGGTAGAGATTAGCAACAAGAAGAAAATGACCAAGAAAAAACTTTTTTGAAAAAAAAGTCGAAAATAACGTACTTAACTTTTGTTGGTTTCGTTGAATTTTTTGCTACCGACTTCCGGAAAGTTATTTTCGACTTTTTATTTTTTTTGGAATTCGGTTATGATTTAAAAAAAAATTCTGCAGTTTTTGTATAACAGATTTTCGTCAAAGAATTTAATTCATGGTGGAAGCTAAATCCTTAAGTGTCCGAACACATAACGAATTCTGAAGGTCTACGCTCCTCTTTTAAAAAAGGAAAATCTTGAAATGGATTGATGCTTCAAAAATCTATTGACCATGAACTTCAAAATGTTAAGAGACCAAGAGAAACAAAGTGGAGTGCCTTTTAGATGTTTTTCTCTTCCTGGTACGCCAAAATCATTTCATCAGACAATAGAGGGTTTTTTCAGAAGTAGTTTGACTTAGGAATAGGACATGCTATCTATATTATACAAAAAGTAAACGGGTAGTGTCCAAATATGTACATTCAAAATGAGTTCAACATTATTTTCGATAGTACTGAAGTACTATCATCGAGTGTTACCATCTTTTTTTTAAGCACTTGTGTGGCTTCAGTGATTTCTTGTAAAAGAAGTTTCTCAAATGTTTAGTTAGGTAATAACTTACTTAAAATTTACAATGACCCAAACGCGACCTACCAGTCTTTCCATATTGCCCATTGTAAAGGACCGAAACGTAAATTTTGATATTATAGAATATTTAAGCAAAATAAAGTCACGCAATCGCGTTTAGTATTTTGAGGGTGCTCAATAGAAAGTCGCCCCGGGTGCCAACCCATGCTACGCCGCCACTGCTCCTAGTACAGAAACCAGTCTCTCAAATAGATTATAATCCATCGACGTACACTTTGAATTATGTCGATTAATCCTTGTATATTTTTATGTGAGAGACAAAATAAACTTTTTGTATTTGTATTCACAATAACGACGAGCATTCATTTGTGTGAGGTCCGGGTTAGGTTTGGGTTAGGTTCGGGTTAGGTTCGTGTTAGGTTCGGGTTATGTTCGGGTTTATACTTTCTCTCTCTTTGGCTGATAACCAGAAAGATTTCTTTCTCTAATGAAATCTTTTTAAACTCTGGGACCGTGGGGTCCTTGTCTTGCTCACAGCCTTTTTAAGGCAATTTCAAAACGTTTGGTTGACACTTCCCGTGACCCAAGGGCTGGCTTTTACTTTGGCCAGAGGCTTAGCGTTGCCATACAACGTGGCAACGCGGCCAGTCTCTTGGGGACATTGCCAACTGACAGCGTTGAGGACCAATTTTCGGACGCTATTTTTAAATTTATTTATAAGTTTAGTTTAGTTTAATAATTTTAGTTTAATTTAGTAATTGTTTGTTCATGGAAATGTGAAATAAGTTTCTAAAAGATTAAAATCTTTTTTAAATAAAGGTATGTAATATCTTTGTGATTCTTTTTGCTTTTTTGTATAGTGTGTGAAAGAATGGATTCTAAATCAGAGTCGTAAATTGTTATTGGATTTTTTCATCAATAATTCCTCTGTAGCACCCACGCAGACTGAATATGTGCCCGGTTGATGGTTATAGGCTCCCCTATTATGCGGTAAGGTGTGACGTTATGTTATACAGCATGTACAAAAATATCGTTAAATTAAACTAAGGCTAGGGAATCATATTGTCACCAACTACTGTAGTTTCTTGTACCTAAATCACTTTTCCAAATTCAAAACCCAAAATTGCAACCTCTTACCGCTAAAACTAACTTAAGTGTTTCAGAACTCTCTTAATAAAACGGTTTTGTCTATAATCTAGGTGTGATCAGAAAGTTCTTACGTATACATCATTAATATTCTGTAGGCACAGTTTATAGTAGTTATTTTACTCGAATTAACATTTCAACAAAGAGGTATATGTGCATACACCAGTTCTCTAAAACGCTCGCACTTCACCAGTTGCTGTTGTTTAAGCCTTGAAGGAAAATCACTGGCAGAATAAACTCTGAAGCAACGATTTTTTGAGTAAAGATTCATTGATGTTAAAGCCAATGTTTACAGCCATACTTACGACAGCAATCCCATCCAATAATCTATTTAGATTAGATCGAGCGATGGCATTAACAGTGTTATAAATTATAACGATAACATCAACAGCAAAATCAATGCTCATTGGTTGAAATTTACTTACTGCTTGCTTTTAATTTAGCATATTAAATGTTTATAGCTTCATTTTTGGTGATAATGTATTTTAATAGGTGCCGTTTAAATGTACACGGTTAAATGTATGTTTTGCCTCAGGTAATGGTGGAACTAAGACTCATTTTAATTTCTAGGAATCTGATCAATATTTTGAAAAACAAGTTGTTGATTTATTTACCGATATTATCATGATTAACTGCTGGGAAACAGGCCTTTTCATAGGATCCACTTGATCCACAACGCGAGACTAGTGCGAGATGGAACGGCTATAAAATACGGGATTGACAATTTTATTAAAATCTTTGTAACAGAGTCTCAGTGCAATAGGTAGATTAAATAAAATTAAAGATTCGTGAAACTATATTATGTATGTATTGTGGTTTTAAAATTGTATTCAAGTAGCCAGTTAATCTTTTGTGTTAGCTCGGTCTATCGTCGAGTTCATCTCTGTCTACTGGGCATAAACTCTCTCGCTGCCCAGAACTCAGCGTATGAGTCCAAAATATATGGTATAATTTGGACTGGGCAGCGAAAGGGTTAAGATCTTCCATCTGGGGCGTTAAGTCCGTCCATCTAACATTATGTAAAAAAAAGTGTGTGTGTCAGCTCTGACGCACGACTGAAGTTTACTCCTTAAGTACGAGTCTCTAACCATACGCAAAAAGAGTTTATTCAACTGAAAAAAGACTAATACCATATGAAAGGGTAAATTCACAAATTAATGAAAAAAACAAGCCCAATAACATCTATACTAATATTATAAAGCTGAAGAGTTTGTTTGTTTGTTTGAACGCGCTAATCTCAGGGACTACTGGTTGGAATTGGAAAATTCTTTTAGTGTTGGATAGTCCATTTCTTGATCCTATAACATCATGCTACGACCAACAGGTGCTGAGCAGCGTGGGTGAAACCGCGTGAAACAGCTAGTATAGTATATAGGTATAGTCGCCTATACAGCATACCATATGTACGTCTTAATACACTCACAGCCAAATTAGAAAGTTGCGCACTAAAAGTGCACCAAAAACGTGACACATTTTCGTTACTTTAGTAGGTTTTACCCCTCGGATTTTTCGCCGGCGATATATAAAAATCGATTCCTAAGGAGTAAACTCCAAAAAATAAAAACCGCAATAAGAACGTACCTCAATGATTTCTAATCATAATTCAGATAAGAATGAGGAATTAGTACGTAGAACTTAGCTGGCTAAGTGCGTACTGTAATCCTATCAATTATTCTGAATCCCCAGTCAGTGCCAAATCAAATGACGACTGTCGATACCTAGGCTTTTAGACTTGCCAATCGGTCTGTGAATACTAATTTCTGTTGCATGCTAACTTATGTATTGCTAGTTACTACACAGCTAAATTAACTTAAAGGGAAAAGTATGTCCATTTAAGTTAATTAAGCTGTGTAGTAACTTCTTGTCTTCTTTTTTCTTGTGCTGTGTTGCTACTGCCTAAGATACCTAGCCTATTATATAGCCTATTCTCTAGATGCAATAAGATATTCATGACGTTGACATACAAGAAAAAATCATATCTAACGTTGTTGGAAGTCACGTGGGTCGAACTTTACTCTTTGAATTTATCATGGCAAATGTAGCATTCAAACAAATAAAGTACTCGATAATTAGCTGTAAATTAATTGTGAAAACAAAAAAAAAACGGGGCCCGAAAAAACCTGAAAATCGCTTTGCAAGCTAATTTTAATGGAAATTAGCATGCAAAAACTAAATAATCGGTTAGAAAAGACCTAGGTAAGTATACAATGGCTCATAGTAAGCCGTAAATAAGCCGGAAAGCGAAAGTGAGCTTGTTTATTTGTGTGTTACGTCTTCACGCCTAAATGGCCCAACCGATTTTGATGAATTTTGGTACAGAGATAGTTGGGACCCTGGAAACGGACATAAGTTATTTTTAAAAGAAAAAGGGTTAGAAAGAGGTTAGAAAAGGGGAGAGAAAGATAATTTTTTTACCGATCATCACGCGGGATTAAAGTTAGCGATCGCCCAATGTAACTATACCACGCGGACGAAGTAGCGGGCGGAAGCTAGTTAACTATAAAAACCAAACACAAAGGCAGAAATGTATTAAGCTAATTCCTCTGTTTAACTCTTCGAGAATAACAAGTGTGATATTTTATAATGTTAATTCTACAATAGCCCTTTATTTTTTAATATAGGTACCAAAATATCAATAGCACTTTTTTTGGGGTGGGAAATTATCAAATAACTTCCCCCGCCCTGGGGAGCGGGGGGCAGTGTCGAACTTGTACTGACTAATACCCACTTTACTTTACGATCCGGGGCCGCGGTATCTCTTTCGAACAACCCGCAACCTTGGCAGGCGCAGGCACTGGCTGGCCCCTTTGCTTTTCTGACATCTCTTCGAGGCGCGCGTGAAACACTAACGCACCGTCGACACGGCCTGTCTTCAATAGACGGACGGACGGACGGTGAGCTACTCATTGCTCACCGTCCACAGGCCCGTATCTACGGGGCCGGGAGTCGTCTCGCGGCGGGTCTGGGTCTGTAGTCTGGGTTGGTTTGAGGTTCTCTCCCTCAAAGGCCCAGCCACCTTCTTCGCTAGCATGCCCCCTTTCCAATCTCCTTCACTCCGGACCATGGACTGAACCAGGGCCGGATGCGAGAGATCACCGTCGCCGATCGCCTCTACGAGGGCACAGCGGTGCTCCGCCCAAGCTGGGCAGACCGCCACCCTGTCTTCCGGGCCATCGTCACAATGGTGACACCCGGGTGTTTCCTCCCGACCGATTATGTGCAGGAACCTTCCGAAACTTCCGTCTCCAGTGAGGACCTGCATCAGGCGGTAGGTGAGGACGCCATAGCGCCTCTCCAGCTACTCCTCAAAGAGGGGACTTACCGCCGCTATCGTGACGTGCCCTGCACGGGGTTGTGACAGTCGATCTCTCCATGCCACAATGAGATCGCACCGGAGGTCACCGAGGCAATTTGACGGTGTAGCGCTTCCGCGCGCCACTCGAACAGGCGCGCGAGGACTATCGCCTCCAAATCCCACGGTGGCCCCCGGTGAGCCCCCCAGGGCGTAGGTAATATTGTAAGGGGTCATGGACCGCACAATATTAATAGCACTTCACACATAATTTTTAAGCCCACTTTCTATTTTTATTACAGTAATTTGAATGTAGCGAACTGAAATAAGATCTATTACAATTCAAAGTGACAATTCAAAATTACTTTGTAGTTCTCACATAATATAAATTCGCTTTGTCTTATTCAAATTCCTTATTTCGACCTTTAACTCCAGTTCTAGGGTGAATAGAATTTTGGAACATTTTTGTCGGGCTGTTAGGCAAAGGCCCCGCTGTTATTGTCATCAATATGGGTGGAAAGTATTCAAATATCCTGGCCTTGAGACCCAAGCTGTTGTATGTAGAATTCCAACAATTCTTTTGTACCTGAAAAACGGAGGTAAATATAGATAGGGATTAATTATTTAAGTGATGAAATGTGACTGCCTTGTTCCTCGAGAGATTGCAAGCCCGACTGCTGAACATGAGGTGCTAGGTTCGATTCCCGGGTCAGTCAAAGCGGTTTATGGTTTTTCTATGAGATATTTCCCGGTAGCAGCCGCGGAATCTTTGTACGGTTGATGGCAATAGGGTCAACTCCTATTACATGGGGCTTAAAACGTAACGCAAATGTGTTAGTTCTAAAATGATTGCTGAAGATGACGCAAATGACAGAATGAAATGTTAAAATCAATGTTGATCCAGCAGGAAAGAAGTTGAAGCAACAGAACAGGTGCAATACCCACTCTATTACAGTACTATTAGGTTAACTTCTTTCTTACAATTTGGGGATTGCAAGCGTGATGATAAATGTAAAGCACATGGCCGGAATTGGTATAGCTGTGCCCTAATAAAAAATGTTCTTGAACATTAATGTCATTTTAAAGCTTAAATGCAGGGTTTTTTTTTACAATCGGTAATGTTTTATGATCAAACAATAGGCGAGAAGGAAACAATAATAGCGCCTATACAATTTGAATAGCAATTATCAAACATTCAGAGTTTTATAGGCGTAACAATACTATTCAGACGCCATTTAGTAAATAGGCCAGACTATTCATAAAAAGGCTAATTCTACAAGGAAAGCCGAAGATGCGCTGGTACGACGATAACATACAAAAAGCAATCCTGCTATTCTACAAGAAACAGCGTCGAGTTTAGCGCTGCCACAGCGTCAAGTTTCATAGAAAGTCGTCTTGAGTCGTCTTTGCGCTCAAAGCTCACTACAAGAGTGAAATGAATAGAAGTGTAATGTAAGTGAAATAATGACAAAGTAGTGAAATGGTTCATTTTCCTGTAGCACTTCAAACTAATTGTCAATTGGGTCGCGTCCATCAGGAATGCGATCACGACTGCAGATTTGTCCTCCGATCCTGTAAGGATGATTGAAATTTTTGATGTCCCTTTGCCTTTTAAATTATTAGAGATGTTATTGACAGTGTAATAAATGTGTGTTTATTTTTCTCTGGATACCCACATAAATTTGTAAAACGTAACGTTATCTAGCAAGTCCAATAAGTACAGCAGAATATTAATATATAATTATTAGAAGCGTAAACGATAGTTAGTGATTAAGTTTTAATAGGAATAAAGTACGTGATAAAATCAACGCAAGACAGCAATGTAAATGTCAGAATATAAAACCACACAAACAATGAACAAACATATACTTTTTTGCATTTTTTCTCGCCTATTTTAGGGAAATGTAATTAATGCGATTAATTTTTTTTTATTCTAAAACGATTTTTTTATATATTATTCATTTCTGTGCGTTATCAGCGCAGAATCTGGTTATGTCCTTTTACTTATTTAAGTAGAAAACGCAAAATATCGTTTTTTTTAAGATTTGTTTTTAAAACAAGACAGTTGTGTCTGAACTGAAAAAAAAACTTTTTTTGAATCTAGGGTAAGTATGTCGATCCACGTACACAATAAAATAAGGCCGAAAGCAAATACCTTCTAAGGTTTTGTACACTGTTTTGTTTGAAAAATCATGTCGTAAGCTTATTTTCCCACAGTAGGAACCTTTTGTTCACATTTTTATCCGCCCACAATACAAAGCTGTAGTCTATTGCTGGTTACATTCCATTCATAATAGGAACATACGTGTATTTTGGCACAAAACGCTCGTTCATTCAATCAGACTGGTACAACAATAGGCTTGCCTCAATAAAAACTAGAATATAACAAGCGTTCTCGTATCGCTTTGGGTCCAGTGACATTCGTGTGACTGGGCGAATACAAGGTGGAAGGAACATTGGACAAAAGAATACAACGTGTTTGAACAATGTGTTGACAAAGAATATTTTTATTGGTAATTCTAACTAATCCTTACTGCCTTACCAATATTATAAGTTTTTTTGTTGTGAGTTGTGAGTTTGTTTGTTTGTTACGTCTTCACGTCTAAATGGCGATTTTAATTAATATTGCTACAGGGATAGTTAAGACCCTGGATACGGACATAGACTATTTTTTTAAAAGGGGGAGAAATAGGGAAAAAAACGAAAAACTTAGCATTGTTATAACAATAAATAAGGCGCCAGGGCAAAAACTGCAGGTAGCAGGTACCTGTAAATCAAGAAAGGGGAACTGTGTTACCCCGAATTTAACGCGAGTGATGCCGCGGGCAAAAGCTAGTATTATATAAGCGAAAGTGAGTTTGTTTGTTACGTCTTCATGCCTAAATGGCTAAACCGATTTTGATGTGTTTTGCTACAGGGATAGTTGAAAAAAGTGAGAAATAAGGGAGAAAGAGGGAAGTAAAGGGGAGAGAAAGATATATTTTTTCGATCATCACAGGGGTTAAAAGTTAGCGTTAGCCCAAAGTAACTACCTATATCACGCTGACAAAGTCGCGGGCGGAAACTAGTTGTTAATAAAAACCCCTCTTCTTTCTCCTAAAGAAAAATAAACATGGGGATTATTTATAGAGATTTAAATGAAGAGAAATTAAACCAGTGCCATTAAACCTCCCTAACTAAGTAGGTTCGAGAATTTAAGATTCAATAAAACGTATAATTTGTTACTCCAAAGGTTTTCACCCTTTTAATGTCGGGAATAAAACATTTCAACATCTGACCAAGCAGAGGACTTAAAGGGGGTGCTACGTTCCGATTTATAGTCCATAAAACGTTTCAACAAGCTGCAGGGGTTGCGTCGTTGACATTTATAGTTAGTCACTCCCTAGAGACCTACCACTTGTAATCTTCGATATTCCTAGTTTCATTCGTGATCTGTTCGCGATTGTGAAGGGAATATGAATGGTGTGAAAAATTGCTCGGGTAGTTCAAGTAGTGGGTAGTCGAAGAAATAAGATAAAACTGTTACGAATAGTGTTGTGTCTTTGTATTACTTCATCCGTATTTCTCGATCCTAAAGCAATTTAGCGGTACCCATAGCACGTAATTTTGCTAAGTGATATTTTAAAGTTTCATTTATAAACTATGTAACGAAAGCTTACAGTGTCTACAGCTGCTCTGTCTAAAAGATGTCAGCAAAGCAGAAAAGCCTGCCATGGCTACTGCATGCCGGGGTCGCGGGTTGTTTGAAAAAGATATTGCAGCCCCTTAACAAAAAGGGCAAAAGCAGGAACATGGATGGGTTTCAGTCAGTAAAAGTCTGACATTTCCTTTCGCTCCACCCAGAGCGTGAGAAGTTATGAGATGATTACCCATCTTATAAAAAAGAGTGTCAACAACTATAAGTTCAACTACCCCGTCCATGTTTAATGTCCAACATGATGGGAAGAATACGCTATCTGTATAAGTTGCTTGACGATTATACACATTACGCATTTACTTGGAAATGGGATGGATATGTTTTTTCAGGAAATGTAAAACTCGAACTTCGTTTAAATTCCTCTTATCCCTTAGTATCCCACAAACTTGATGCGATTAAATAAATTAAAACGTAACATTAACGTACGTATAAAAGGATCCTTAAAAGCGAGGCACTCTTAAATTGACTTCCTTTTTATTGCTTTCTCATTTTGGTCTCTAAATTAAATATCCCTTTAGCTTATGTGTATCCAAACTTAAAAAGATGTATTAAGAAATCTTTCGTCCAGAAATTGTTCAAAAATTCAAAGGATCATGAAATTTTCAGTAATAAAAAAATATATTAAACTCCGCATTAGTCTGTTGTAAAATTTTATCTGTAGACTTCTCCCGATTTCCTTGTTGCCATAAAATTTATAAGACTTTCTTGACTTCCATGTTATTGCCAGAGAATCCTGTTGAACTTTTGTGTTGAAAATGTTGGAAATCACAGTGCTATATCGCTTAAACGTAGGATATAAAACTATATAGTCCGTGATATCGTTCTGTTACGTACCATTGTAGGAAAGGTTATTCTTGACAAACTAAACAGATCTAGAAAGAACAAATGCGAACGCTTAAAGCGTTGAGCTTCAGTGTTGAACCAAAACTACTCTGAAATTACATGTCAAAACATTGTCACCTCCACATGTTGAAGATTAACCATTGTTGTTTATTGTTTTAAGTCATATCTCGACGTAGAACTCTTTGATAAAAATAATTAGGGAATCTAAAATATGAATAAATATTATTGAAACTATTGCTATAATGAACTTTACACTACTAGCACTGCCCAGCGGTTACACCGGCTGCTCCGGTCCCCCTTATCACTTAGAGGTATGAAATATAGATGTTGGCAGATTCTCAGATCCGATATTCACAGAAAACTTTAAACAAATCAGTCCAGCTGTTTCGGAGGAATTAGGTTACAAACACCGCGTCACGAGAATTTTAAATATTGGAAAATATAATACTTAAAAATATATAATGAAAAACAAAATTTGATACTGTAATTTACATGTTTTGGGGTTTTAGTGCTTAAAAGGAAGAAGCACTTTGTTGACCTGTCCGTCTTTCTGTCTCTCTGTCAAGACCCTTTATCGCAGAAACGCGTGGAGGAATCAAGTTGAAATTATACCATATTTATACTTAAGTCTGTATTCCCTTGGAACTGTGGAAAAATCAACTCGATGTGATGTATACAAATAAACGTAGCAAGCAACTCGACGGCTAGATTATTTTAGACTAGATTAGTCCTAAACTAGCCCTCCTGGCGACTTGACGGTCCCTTCCAGTTGCACGCTGCTTACTGTTCAAATAGTGTTTTATTTAATACTAGCTGTTCCACGCGGTTTCACTCACTCTGCTCAGCACCTGTTGGTCGTAGCGTGATGTTATATAGCCTATAGCCTTCCTCAAGAAATGGACTATCCAACACTAAAAGAATTTTTCAATTCCAACCAGTAGTCCCTGAGATTAGCGCGTTCAAACAAACAAACAAACTCTTCAGCTTTATAATATTAGTATAGATAAACCACCAATATCAAACAAGTGTTATAGTGAACACCACATCTAAGTCTACGCAGTCAATAGATATGGCCGTTTATGTCGCAAGTTTGTACGGAACACTGGCCGGTTATTTTTTATTTACACAATGAACAATTCCGAACAGCTTTTTTCTTGTGAGAAAAAATCTTTGGCTGTAGTAGAAACTCATTATTTATTAATTTTTAGGGTTCCGTAGTCAACTAGGAACCCTTATAGTTTCGCCATGTCTGTCTGTCCGTCCGTCCGTCCGTCCGTCCGTCCGTCCTCGCTTAATCTCTGTGACCGTTAGCGCTAGAAAGCTGAAATTTGGTACCAATATGTATATCAATCACGCCGACAAAGTGGTAAAATAAAAATTTGAAAAAAATGTTTTATTAGGGTAGCCACCCTATATGTAAAGTGGGAAGTGATTTTTTTTTTAATTTCAACCCTAACGTGTGATATATTGTTGGAAAGGTATTTAAAAATGTATAGGGGTTTACTAAGATAATTTTTTGATAATGTCAATAATTTCGGAAATAATCGCTCCAAAAGTAAAAAACAATGTGTCCCCCCCCCTCTAACTTTTGAACCATAAGTCTAAAAAATATGAAAAAAATCTGAAAAGTAGAACTTTATAAGGACTTTCTATGAAAATTATTTTGAACTTGATTGACACAACAGTTTCTGTACAAAAAAGACAAAAAGTTTTACAAAATAATTTCTGGACTAAGTTTGTAGTATAATCGTATATGCAAGCATTTTTTGTAACTTCGTTTACATATTTTATTATCCTGAACGTATCTTTTTTCAAACAAAAAAAGAATTATTGAAATCAGTTCTCGCAATCCAAAATTACCAGAGAAATTGCACGTCTTTGTATTAATTAGTAACCCAATTCCTCGAGAGATGGCGCTGTAGGTACTTATTACATTGGATCGGGTATTACCGAATTGTTCGGTTGGCCTCATAACTGGGAACACTTATTGTGACGGACGGGAAACTACGGAACCCTACACTGAGCGTGGCCCGACACGCTCTTGGCCGGTTTTATAAAACCGGCCAAGAGCGTGTCGGGCCACGCAATGAGAGGAGTAAAGGATATATCCTTTACTCCTCTCATTACGATTTCACATCAACCTCTTATGTATTCCTTTAGAAGTGCGACCCGCCTGAGATGAACCAAGTTGGCAGATTCTGCATTATTGATTGAAGTAGTTTCGAGATAGTTACTGCCTTTTGAGACAGTGTAACGTGTCACGTATCTTTGTGGATTAAGACAGTGCACAACGCAGTAACTTTGGGGATAAGTTTTGTTAAACAAGACAGTATCGAGTAATTGAAAAGTTCGCAGCTTGTTAATGTGCTTCATTAATACATTAATTTATGTATTCTCTTTTGTTGTTCTGGCCGTGAATTATTCTAAATTCAGCTAGCAAAGTTTATCCTACTTAATAATATTATAAATTCGAATGTTTGTGAGAATGGATGGATGTCTGTTACTCTTTCATGTCAAAACGGCTGAGAGTATCTTGATGAAATTTGGCACAGTCTTTAAAATTGTATTAACAAAAAAATAAAACATCCGCTTTTTCGTATTATTGCCGTCAACCCCCTTTGCTTGGAAATGCATTAAAATAACTAGTCTGTGTAAATCTGCATAGTCATACAAAATAAATATATTTACATAATTTTCGTGAATTGACAACCGGGAAGGGGGTGTAAATTAACTTCCAACTTTTTTTACAGTAATTTAGTTATTTGCCATACAACACGACCATTCTCTTGGTTGCAAACTGACAGCGTTGAGGACGAATTTTTTGACGCTATTTAAAAAATACTTAATACTTCACACTTAATTGCAACTTATATAAAATGGCTATACTTTGTTATTTAGTTAGTTAAACGTTAAGCCAAAAAAACAAAACAAAGCTACTATATTGAAAAAAAAATTGTATGCATATTACTGAGATTGAATACAATATTATTTTTTTTGGGTTCAAATGGGATTACATAAGCATACCATCGCCTACAGATAAAGATGCATATTTCAAAATTATGTAAAAAGAAATGAAACCCCAACAACATAACAAAAATGCAATAAATAAATTCGAAATAAGTATTATTTCGTTCCACCACTCGGGCATTCATATTATTACCTAATTCGCAACAATACGTAACGGCCTACAAAGATAAGTAGCGAAGGTGAAAAATGTGTTTTTTATTCGTCTCCCTTTGTGTAATCTGTTGGGGACTTGGGGGCTTGGAAGCTTGGGGGTCCCGGAAGGAGCTAATGAAATGGCTCGATGCTTGTGTGTTGTCGACTGTACATAATATATCGCTGGAGTAACGATATTAACTTGATTTTCTTTGAGTGTTTGTTGTTATTTTTTGTTTTTTATTCGTGAAATTCAATCGTTTTAATAACGTACCATAATGTTTACTGCTGGTGAATATGGAGCTGATTTTAATCTACCCCATTATCGCCAAAATTTGAATAGAGATTGGTGATAGGAATACTTATATTGCTAGTGATATCTTTCTATGCACATGTGTAATCAATTAACAGTTTTAGATGACATCGCTAGTTTTGAAAATTGGTCGTCGTTAAATAATAACAGCCGAATGGGTTGACCCTCAAGTTAATCCACATTTACCAAGTTAAGTGCATGGATGGATGATCGTTCATTAGCCTCGGTAATACCGTTGATCCCGGCTTTCATTTGTAGAACTTTGACAGTCGTTATAGGCAGTGGACTAAAAGTCTTTTTTTTTTTTTTGTGGATGGGAAATCTTCAAATAACTTCCCTTGTTCTGGGCACAGCGGGGGGAGGGAGTGTCAGACTTGTACTGACTGAAACTCACCCATGTCCCATCTACGTACCGCGGCTTCGGAACGTAAAGGGCAATAGAAGGAACATGGGTTTTAGTCAGTACAAGTCGGACACTCCCCCCCCCCTCGCCCAGAGCGGGGAAAGTTATTTGATGATTTCCCATCCGCAAAAAAAACTATGCTGTTGGAATACTGTTAACCCCATAGATACATAAGTCTTGGTATCTTGGTTTTTTTCTGATAAGGTAGAGTTGAATTTAAGGTTTCGGATTTTTCCCTTTCTTCTTGCAAAATTTCATGGTTCAAGGTCAACGGGTAGTACCCCGTAGATTATGATTCCCTTTGCAAATGAATGGGAAATGTGGAATAAAGGACCATATATTTTGATTGCGTAAACTCAGAGGGTTGATTATTCACATTCATTTAAACTTCAATTCGATACTTCTACGCGTTTCCGAGATAAAGAGTCTCGATAGACAGACACAAAGGCACAACAAAGCGATTCTATAAGGGTACCAATTTTTCCTTTTGAGATGGCGTACCCCTAAATAAACAAAAACTAATGAAACTGAAAATAGGTCATCGCTTCTTGTATTCTACACGAGTAACCCTCATCTAAAAACTCCAAGTCTAAATTCTCAAACGGAAAATTAAAGATCCATTATTATCCATTTCAAGGGAAGGCGACTCAACTAAACAAGTTGAACCATTACTTCCTTACTAATATTTTAAAAGCTAAAGTGAGTTTGTTTGTTACGTCTTCACGCCTGAATAGCTAAACGGATTTTGATGAATTTTGGTACATATATAGTTGGGACCCCGGAAAAGGAACAAGGCTATTTTTAAAAAAAAAGGTTGATATATGAGGGAGAAAGAGGGAAGAAAAGACTAAGAAACTTAGCATTGCTATAAATCAGGCGCTAGGGAAAAAATTACAGGTAGCAGGTACCTGCAAATCAAGAAAGGGGAACCGTGTTACCCCGAATTTAAAGCGAGCGAAGCCGCGGGCAAAAGCTAGTACGGTATAAAGCTAAGCCCAAGCACCCGCGACTTTATTAGGCTACAATAGGACAAACAAGTCAAAATACCCTCTACCACAATAACCATCCGGACTCTGGCAGGCTTAGGACCAAAACACAACCAACATTAGCATTCACAAATTGAGATAATAATGTACTAAGACGAGTTTATTTAATTCACTTCTAAATACTAAGCGCCAGATGTTCTGTTTTATTGGCGCATTTGGAGCAGCAATGATGTTTTCTTGTGTTGAAATGACACTTTAATTTTTGGGTTTTCATTTTGTCTGAGCTCTCTCTCGCTCAATTTAAGTGTTAGTATCGGTCAACAATCACAACAATTATGTAGTTCTATAGTTTCGGAATGTGCAGTTACAGAATGTGAAGATGGATGCAGGGGTGGATGTTCACCGTAGGATCTGGAGGCGATAGTCTTCGCACGCATCTTCTTTTTTTAAATGTTCCCTCACACTGGGAATTTCTCCTGTATCGTAGGTGCGTTTACAAAAACATAAACTCACATACACGAATAGCCAGATCCGAAACAACTATCTGAAGGTCATACAAGCTAATATTTGTTACGTGCGGGAATCGAACCCGCGATACGCAGCGCAGCAGTCGATCGTTCAACCACTGCGCCAATCGTGGCGTCATCTGTGAGTGGCTCGCGAGGTCTATCACGTTTTAAATACTATTTATATTAGTGAATTCACTTTGTGTTTTGCAATTTTAACAAATTTATAAAATGTTGTACCTACCCGGTTAAAGCGTTTTATGACTCGTTTCGGAATTTGTAGTCACCGTTTGTGAAGATGAATACAATGGTTGTTTTGTTTTATTTTTCGCAAGGCTACTACAGAGCGTGATTTGATGATTTCCCATACCTAAACAGACTAAAAAAGGGATGGATTTTGGTTACTTTATCACGCAAAACTACTGAATGGATTTCGATTAAACTTCTAAATACTACGACTGCTGATCTAGACTGTTGGTCTAGTGGTCACAGTCAAGACTGCTCAGCATTAAGATCTGGTTTTGTTTGATAAGTTTTTCATCAAGAATTTAGCAGCCACAAACTCTGGATTTGTGCCTGGTTGAAAGCTATAGACTCGCATCCTATTATATGTAATAACCACTAACATGTCTGACTTACTAAAGCACTAACTTAAGCATAACATAAACATAACTGGTGAAATATGAATAACACATAGTATAGGCTATATGTATAATCCTTACTAATATTATAAAAGCTAAAGTGGGTTTGTTTGTTACGTCTTCACGCCTTAATGGCTATTTTGTTGAATTTTGGTACAGAGATAGTTGGAACCCTGAAGACGGACCTAGGCTAACATATTTTTTTAAAGTGAGAAATGAGGGAGAAAGAGGGAAGAAACGGGAAAACTTAGCTTCGCTATTACAATAAATAAGGCGCAAGTGCAAAAACTACAGGTAGCAGTTACCTGCAAATCAGGAAAGGGGTACTGTGTTACCCCGAATGTAACACGAGCGAAGCCGCGGGCAAAGGCCAGTTTATAATAATTTTGTATTAAAATATAGAATTTACGCAGGCGAGATTACGGGAGGTAGCTAGTTCAATAGTTATCAGCTCCTAGACAGTATAAGGTTAAGCCAGAACAGCGGTTTAGGTACTTAATGAGAATTCCATAAAATCTGTTAAATTTCATAAAGACAAATAATCACCCCAATACGGGGAGTATAAGAGTAAAGGCTTAAGAAGACTTACTTTTTACCGTATATAAATGAGTCTAAGCCTTCGTACTGAACATTCTTGTGCAAAACTAATTATCCGTTCTAAATAGTACGAATAATTCGTTTTGCATCACGTCTCTTAGCACTACCTCTGTAATCACGTCGGGTTAACTTTTGTTAAAGTACCTACCTATTTGAATGGAATTTTCTAATTTGTCGGTTTTGTATTTCGAATATTTTTTTGTAGCGTAAAGTGTTCTGTTTTTTTTTGTTTACAAGGTGGAATGGGACACCGACGCACAAACAGTTATCACATAATCAGCACATTTTTCTGACCGTCACGTTAAAAATTTTTGATGTGGAGAGACATAGAAATTATTCATCGATAATTAAAAAAAGACCTCCAAGTCGAGTCAGAATGGCATACCGAGAGTTCCATACAAACCTGGGATATAAACGGCAATCTTTTGACTACGTAAACATAGAGTGTTCATTTGCAACTCTAAAAGACCATACAATTCAGTATATGGTTTAATTTTAAGACGATATCTCTACGAGTTTCCGATATCATGGGTCGTGACAGGCAGACATACAGACGGCAACAAAGTGATTCTTGAAGGGTTCCGTTTTTTTCAATTGAGGTACGGAACCCTAAAAACAACTGTTCCACACATTTTAACAAAGTAGGTTATTGCACTTTTGTAGGGAACAGTATTTTTACCGATGAAAATCCTCATCCTTACTAATATTTTAAAAGTGAAAGTGAGTTTGTTAGTTTGTTACGTCTTCACGCCTAAATGGCTAAACCGATTTTGATGAATTTTGGTCATAGATAGTTGGGACCCTGGAGACGGACATAGGTTAAGGATGAGCCTGAGATAAGGGGGAGAAAGAGGGAATAAAAGGGGAAAGATATTTTTTTCGATCATCATGCAGGTTAAAGTTAGCGTTATCCCAAAGTAACTATGCCACGCGGACGAAGTCGCGGGTGGAAGCTGGTTTGGTAATAATTCTCATTTTTTAAAGTGAGAAAAAGGAAAAAAAGGGAAAACATAGCTTCGCTATTACAATAAATAAGGCGCAAGTGCAAAACCTACAGGTACCTGCAAAATAGGAAAGGGGTACTGTGTTACCCCGTGTGTGTACTGTGTTAAAGCTAGGGTATATATATTTTAGTTATATGGGGGAATGGGCGTTCAGAAAAATGTACTGGTATCTGTTTGTGCGTTATTGTCACTTCTAGTCAGTAAATATTTACTTGTTAAAGCTTGTCTATAGTCAGAATCATTCTCCTAAACCACTTTTATAAGACGTGATTATGGAATCATTTACGCGACATCGCAACTGTTTTAGTTAACTAGCTAAGACCATAGCTGCAGATAATAGACTAAAAACGTAACTTGATAAAAATCTTTAAAATTGAAAAAAAACTCGTTTATGTTCGTGCTCTACGGCCACGGCATCGTCAATAGTTACTACTTTACGAACGATGCCATAAAAAAGTTTGCTAAACACGTAAAGGTAAATGATGCGTATCTAAGTATACCTTAACTTACCATTAAAACAGAATTGGGGCGTTCGAAAACATATTTTCAGTAAACACGAACGAACCCCCTTTTTTATATGATTACTAGCTTTTGCCCGCGGCTTCGCTCGCTTTAAATTCGGGGTAACACAGTTCCCCTTGCGCCTTATTGATTTTTAATAGCAACGCTCAGTTTTCCCGCTTCTTCCCTCTTACTCCCTCATATCCCACTCTTTTTTTTAAAAAATAGCCTATGTTCGTCTCCTGGTTCCCAACTATGTTTGTACCAAAATTCATCAAAATCGGTTTAGCCATTAAAGCGTGAAGAGGTAACAAACAAACAAACTCACTTTCGCTTTTATAATATTAAGTAAGGATTGGTTTGCTGCAAGGTTTTAGCAAGGTAGTAAGTTGTTCGTAAGGTAGGCCTTACGAACAGTGGCTACCTCTTCCTTGTCTATCGGTAGAGGAGTAATGTTTGATATTTAAACATATTACTTACTATAATTTAATGTTTACTTAGCTTTGTTACACGCCTAAATGGCCAAACCGATTTTGATGACTTTTGGTACAGAGATAGTTGGGACAAACGGACATAGGCTAAAAAAAGTGAGAAAAGGGGGAAAAAGAGGGAAATAAAGGGGAGAGAAAGATATTTTTTTTTTCGATCATCACGCGGGTTAAAGTTAGCGTTAGCCCAAAGTAACAATGCCACGCGGACGAAATCGCGGGCTGAATCGGAAGCTAGTAAGTATTAAAACCCTTTATAAGTAACAGGAGTTTTAAAGTACTATGTTATGTTTTATATTAAATTACTAAATATTATTGGTTCCCGTGTTTAATCCTCTATATCATTGTGTAGGCTGTAGCCAACATACCGATACAAACACCTCGAAATTTAAAATAATTGATTTCAAACCATAATCGCATACTGTAGTCTTTATTCCGAAGTAACGAACTAGTACCAAAAAAATTACTCTCGACCTCAGGTTGCTTAAAAGCAAAGATAGTAAATTACTAAAATAGGACCCCCTATTTTAGTAATTTCATTTTATTTGTTTGTTATCCAAAAATCCATCAACATCCAGAAATGTGTATTTATATATTTTTAAATCATTTTCAATCCAAAAATTCAATTAAGTCCCAGCTTATGACTGATAGAGGGTTAATATAAGTGGCCACGTGACCAAGGCATATCTGTCTTTGAGCCAAAGGTAACATGTAGCTTGAGCCACATGATGACTGACAGCCCAAGAGCACACCAAAACTAAATGAAACTTCAGAACGAAAATTTTTAAGGAAAACGATCCATTGTACGAAGCCAACCTTTATTTATAAGTATGTGTTGCAAACACAACAGGAAATAGGACTATAGCGGCGGTCGGCCATATTTTTCACGTTCAGTGTCGATTTCCGGCTATTTCGTAGTTGGATAGTTTACAGTGAGAAACACGGATGAAATTAATCTTTGTAGAATACTTATATCATGGTGATAGTGTCGATTTTTGTTTGTATGACCATTGAAATGGAAATCAATTTTGTGATTGATTCACGATATATGGTGGGAAAGATATATTGACTTTTACGAGCACCTCTTTATGGAGATAAAGCCTGTTTCCCAACAGTGGAACTGTGTGTATGGCCCGAGTTTATCAAACAAAGAAAAAAAGCTATAGATATTTACCTACTAATATTTAAAGTATCCTGATAAGTTCAAAATATATAATGCATGTAAGCTGTGTTTAATTATGGTTCTGGGTAAAACTCTAATGAGTTAATGTTTTTCATCGTCTGATATTGCTTTTGTGAAACCATCAAATGAATAAATTAAGAATGTACCAAATCATTGAGCTAAACAAAACTGTCACAGAATAAAATAAATCAATCAACACTGACTTATTTAACTACACGTTTTGGATAATCTGACCACAAAATACTATTATCAAACACAATTTTGTCCAAAATAAGCGAACAACAGATAATCTCAGTAGTGTGACTTTGCAAACCTATTGTCCCTTCGATGCGGGTCCCACAAGACTAGGGCTACCAAGCACCATCTTTATTGATATACTCGTACATCATTCCCGGTTTTAGACCACTTTTCAGGACTCTTTGAGAAAAAAAAATTGTTTAATTTTAAATCATAATCTTCCTGCATATGTAAAAAAAAGAAGAAACTGTTACATATCCAGTTTCCTCCGTGCCTCCAGAAGACTAACCGAAGACGAAAACTGCTGGCACCACCTGACATTTGTAGTTGGTTGGTAGCAACTGATAGAAAATAGCCGAAGATCAAGCAAACGGCATCGGAGATTGAGGGCTTAATATAAGCTAAGATAAGCTGATGATGATTTATAGAGAGAGAATTTTTCAGATCTCGAAATGATAACCCTATACACAACGGAATTCTGATCTTGTCCGTCAAAGTGGTCTGTAATTTATGAACGAGTCTATTAAGCCCGTCCGTAATTAAGTCCAGATCCCAGACAAGTAACGTTTGCCTTGGGACGAATACAAATTTGTAACGTGTCGCCATTTCATAAATAGTGTGACAGTTAGGGACGAATAAAGCGGGAACTTTATGGCTTAGATTTAATTTTGTAAGTAGAAGGCGTATTGAAGTGAAGCTTGGTTTCAGTCCTTGAAGAGTAGGTTCAAGGTCTGAAACCAGGCCCCACTAACAGGTTACATTACGAAATGACCTTCAACTGTTTCGATTACAAAAGTAATCCCTTAGGTTTCTCTTGTCTAAAACGGTTCGTGTTATAGCCATCATTATTATTTAAAAGGCTAGCTTTGGAACTGTGGAACGATTCTAAAAGTAATCCTACCTGTGAAAGTTTCCGAAGAATTTAGCTCTAACATTTTCAGTTACAGAAACTACTATACGAAATAGCCGAAAATGCATCAGCAAAAGATTTATTCAATTTATTACAGGCATAAGGCTGAGAAACTGCTGCCAGACATAATGTAATACTAATAACACAAAGCAATTGCCTTATCACGGTGCTAGCTAGGCGCCATGTTTGCCCATCCGGGCGCCATCATCAATCCTTGCGATCATCATTATTTGTAGCGAGCGATGGGGAAGAGCTATTACATTTTGAACGTTATCCTTTTCGGGAATTGTACAGATACCAGAGAATACTTTATACAGTTTCATTTGCAAATTAATATTAATTTTTTAGTTCACCAGTTTGAAAGGCTTCAATGAGAACAATGTCTTCAAACAATGAGAACAAACGCTATACCAAAATGTTGACACATTGTTTCTTGTTACATTGTAATAATATTATTTCACTACACGGGCGCAGTATAATCTCCACGTCAGCATCTACACAGCTGACATCCGAGGTAAGTGTACGCCAACATGAATCCCGAAGCCGGTCCCCTAAGATTCGAACGAATAAATCAGTCACCTGATTTGTACAGAAATTGCAGAGGTTTTGTCTCACAAACGCGCTGGAAAAATTACCAAGTCAAGTGAAAATAGGCCTGACTTATTCGACGAGTGAACCGCAAAATATGATAAGTTATATTTTGATTAGGGCCCCAACATTTACCATTTATATTTGCTATTCCATTTAAACTGAAGTGCACGTTTCTATCGAAGTGTTACATAGGAAATCCAGTCACAATCCGAGGGCTCGTTTCTATATTTTTATGCGAAACTCGGAAAATCGTTTCCGCTTGAATCTGTTTTAAATGTATGCAGGTCACGTCCTCTGTAAAGCAGGTTAGGGTCTGATAACTAAATCAAATTTATTCGCGGGACCATTTCAGGGGTTGCAAAGCACCTGAACTTTTATAAGATGTTTCAAGTGGAGTTTGACAACTTTGTATCAGATAAGAATATGGAGTTTTATGTAAACATGGAATATAATGTGTGTCCCGGTTGGTAGACTCGCAGTAGGGGTTGCGAGTGCCGATAACAACTTGTGCCAAACATACAGACGAAACATTGTAGATAACAGTTTGGTAGCAGCAGTTACAATATCAAGCCTTCAACTTTCTGTATAAACGGAACGATTATTAGTTTCGTGTTACGTGTGTAATTTGCAAGCGATTGGTTTTTATCGGGCGCGTCAAAGTAACTTTGTCCGTAAGAGAATGTAATGCATTTAATTGAATTAGTAAAACTAAGTTTCTCAAAGTACCTTCTTTTTTTACCGGAAATAAGGGAAGCAAATGAAAGTACAGTCAAAAAAAGAAATAAGTATACAAGTTCGTCAGATACAGTTGAAATGTTCTTTAAAAATCTATGAATGTTTTCAAACTACTATGCAAAGTACAATTGTAATAAACGTTTTCCTGACAATTTTTTTTATAAAGGCACTTGTAACACATAGTAATACTTTAAGAATTTCGAGTCACTTTTATACAAAAATCGGTGATAAGCTCGTTAGGTATTCTGCTATGCTATCTCGAATTAATTCCGGGCACGATGCAATTTCGAGAAGCCTTCATGATAGAGTAGTGCAATAGCCCGTGCAACGGGAATTGTTCTAAGTATTCTAATATCAGAAAGACAATTTGAACGTTTTTAATTTGCTAGAATAGAGTACGTGAGAGTAGAATCATACTTTGGAACGAAAAAGTAGTAGTAGGTAAACGAAAAAGATCTGTAAACTACCAGTTTTAGAATCTTTTAGTGAAAAGGTATTTTAATAGTGTCTTTTATAACGGCAGCTTGAGTAATTCATTGATACTGCATCCAAAAATAGCGATAACTGAACACCCCGTCTTTAGCAATATAGCTTACTACTTTTGCATGCTGACTACTATTCTTACCACGGAATGAGCTATTCTTACAATGATATGTGGTGTGTGTTACACCGTCTCGTATGAAAAATACGCCGTAACCAAATACGTACTATGGCGAAGCCAAATGTGTGTACTACGCCGTAACCAAATGTGTACTACGCCGTAACCTGATACGTACTACGTCGTAGCAAGATACGTGCTACGCCGTAGCTCGACTTGACAATAACTTTATAATGTGATGTTCTTAATCTCTCCAGAATTGCTACCACAATATTTTATGAGCACTTAAGTCTTTGTAAAGCAATAAAGTAGTACACAGTTTATGACCTGATAAAACCAGAAGCTAGCCAGCAACAAAGTAATATGGGTCAAGATAAAACAAAACTATTTCTTTAATCGTATGGAATGTTTCCTTGTCGCGTTTGTTTTTGCCTACTATTGCACGACCCTTTTTTGTAATCTGACAAAATGTTTATCGATTCGTATAATCCCTTTCAGAAAGTGAAGCTGAATAATTTAATTTAATCCCAAATGTTCAAACAAAAACCGCTTAGGGATAGTAATGGCAGCCTCAAAAGCGATGTATTTATTCAGCTGTAGACATCAATGAAAATGGCTGTCATACACTTTTTGTAAAAGAAGGCGTCATTAGCCCCAGACCGTACCAAGTGGAAGTCATGGGGAGAGCTCTTTGCCCAGCAGTGGGAAGACGCAGGCTAACAATCAGTATATATTTTCTGTTTTTATTGTAGTATAATTTTTGTGGTTAGAGGTCCTGCTTATCAATAATTAATTATCATCCTCTCTTACATTTTGTAACCTAGTCTTGCCTGATTCCTCTCAACATCACAAGTATCTGCAGGTATGTTACAGACCGTACTCTCGTCGATCATTGGTTGGACTTTTCAACATATTAACCTCCCAACCAATAACTTAATCACCGGGTTTGATCTTACTTAGTATTTTTAGATTCATACTAATATTATAAATGGGAAAAAAACTAGGCATACGGGAAGTTTATGAGTTCATAATCTAACCGTATGCTTAGTTTCTTTAACCAACAATATTATATTGTTTTATCCAAGTTGACCACAACTCAGGTCAGCTTTCAGTCTAACCGGATACACTGAATGTCAGTATATTATATGCAGCTGCCAGACCTATCTTACCACCACAAACCGGTAAGTACTGAATTATACGATACCCTGCCCGTTGTCAGACTTTCACTGACTACCCAAGACTACTGTCAAAATCCAGAAATGACAGCGAAGGTCAACCCGACGCATGAACAAACCTCGATATGTAATCGATGGCCACCCATCCACAGACCAGCCTTTGTAAGCGCGGTTTAACCTTGAAGATCTACCCGTGCGCCTGGTATTATTAAACCATGAACAAAAAGTAAAGTAGGTATAAACCAAAAAATCCTAGACCAAACAGCCATATTATTGTGGCCACAAATGATACATAACCGACGTTAGTGAATTTCCCTGCAATGACGTGCACAATACGTTGACGGTAGCGTCCGTTTAACTTAATAGCCACTTAAATTCAGTGAGCACAGCAACAAAATTACGAACTGTTCTCGAATAAACAGCTCCGACGTAATGCAGTGTTACATGCGACATATTGGACGCTTGGGCTTGGTTTAGATTAAGTCTTTCTCATTTGACAGTAATATTAATATAGGATATCTACAATTTTCTCACTGGTGTGACAAATGACTGCTCGTCGTGACAGGGAGGGGGCCGTAATCCACTCGGTTTCAGTGCAGATTGGTGGACCTAACATGTCTTCTTATTTTGTAATTTCTCAGTTTTCTAAATATATTTTATTGCTTTGTCCGGTTTCTTCCCGGTTTTGAATGTTCTGGAGGTGAAATAAATTACTCAAAGTAATGCACATGATATGAAATGCATACAAAAGCAAGCACACGGAAAAATAACCGAAAAAGTAAACTACATACTAGGTATGTCTATTTATTGATAAACAAAAACTATTTAATATTGGTCTCAAGAATACTATTTCATATGTAATCATTCAATTCTCACTCAAATATCTAACAAAATCACAAACATGAATAAGCTTCACCTAATGGATTGAAGTCTGCAACCCCTAGTCTTTACAAGGGGTTGCAAAGGGGCTGAAAGTGAACAATTTATGAGCACCCCTGATCACCACAAGTAAAGTGTGTTCAGTTGGAGTTATAAACGTTTTCATTATGTATTAGTTTATTGTTGTACTTTTATTATTATTTCATGTATTGTCTATGTGCCTTTGCCTGAAATCATTTATTGATTGATACGTCTTATCTCTATCACGTTCCCACCACGAAGAAAAAGGATCACGTAAACTGTATATCTGTCCCTCATGCCCATTGCGGGTATTTTGCTCTCTGACCAATAGAAGTCAGAATAGTGACGATAGAAACTAAAAAAACAGCCAAACAAGAGTTGGCCTCGCGCACAATAGGTTCCATAACATCAAACAAGCAAGGAGGATCCTTGCCGGATTGCCACCATGAGATTTGGAGGCGATAGTCCTCACGCGCCTGTACGAAGGACGCGCGGAGATACTACACTGGCATCTCCGGGGGGACTCCCCGCAAATCTCCGCTCAGCGGACAAACCTCCGGTGCGACCTCATGGTAGCATAGAGAGGTATATTGCCACAACCCCATGCTGTCACAATGGTGACGATAAGTCCCCTCTTTGAAGAGTGACCGGTCAACAAAGCAGAGAGCTCAGCAAGGCTACTACCTGTCTGGGGTTGCGGGTTGTTTAAAAGAGACACCGCGACCCCGGAACACAAAGGGCAAAAGAAGGAACAATGTATGTATGAATTTTGGGCAATACAAGTCTGACGAACGAAGTCATTTGATAATATCCCATCCGAAAATTGAGTCAATAGCAAAACTAAATTTGTTTTGCGTAATGGACTGTATAGTGTATTTGAGTAAAATGGGTGTAATTATGGACGGGCAGATATATAGACTAAGCGACATGATGAATCTACTATCTACTACTAATATATTTTTTTACAGTATTCATATGTTAGTATATGGGCCTAGGTTGCATAAAAGTAAATTAATGTTGTTGTTGTGTTATTGAATATAAGGGGTTTCCGTATTTTTTCTAAATCAACACTTTTTTTTTAAATCAAAATGGACAAAGAATGAGCAGCTCACAGAAAACACAATAATTATTTCCAAGTTGGTGAACATTTCTTAAAGACTCCCAGTACCATTGTTTGAATGCAACTAAAACAACGAAGTCAAGGTACATTAAACACGCCTGGCCCGTCTACCTTAGTTTATTATTCTTTTTGCTCGATTTGTAGACGTATTTTGAGAAAACGAAATATTTTGTATTAAAAAAATCCTGGACCGGTATTACAGAAGTATTTGCCTAGAGTTTACCTAACTATGTTGGGGTAGGCTTCCAGTCTAATTGGATGCAGGTGAATAACGATCTTTTGAGTGGAGTGACTGCCTACCTGACATACGAAGGCCGGTTAGTCCTAAGTAAAACTATACCATTGATAAGACTGGTTTTCAGACTGTCGGAGCACTGACTACCTGTAACAACTTTAGCAAAGTGCACTTTTTTCACTCACTTGCCTTTGTGTTTTCCAACCACTCTTTAAAAACAATACGTAACTCAACTTCAACTTATAATATTACAAATTGCTTTTCAAATCGAAAACTTAAATCATCTTAAAATATGTAGATGTTACCCATCCGAAACAAACAAACATCTATTGACTTAAACACCTACTTAAAGTAATAAATAGTGTCTATTATGCCGGATCCCAATAACAGATTTCGCCAAGCATAAATCGCAGACAACCCGACCGTTATTCAGCTCCCGGTATATTGCCCGTAGAATAAAGCTACGAATTTTAAAACAATGGAAAATGATCTTTCATACCTTGAAATAAAGTGCAGGTCCGATGCAACAGAAAGCCGGTAGTTTTTAACGTGCAGTTTCATAAACAAGACGCACACAAAACAAGTCTCGCAAATTGCCTCCTGACATTTTGACGTAAAAAGTTGTGAAAATGACTTATAGCTCCGGTTTTATTTAAGGTCGTAGTATGAAAATGCCGTGGCTGTCCGATTGTCGCCATCAAACAGTGCAGTTGGCAGCCTGCCGGCTTCGAGCATTTGAAATTCGAATAAACGCTGATCCGCAGATTTTTGGTTGCCAGTACTTGACCTCGTTGTTCTATGATTCAGAAAATAGAAGGCATGGAAATAAATGAGCATCTAACACAGTTGGCGGTTTTGGTTCCACTGCAGTAATAAACTAGTAAATAATGTTTAAATGTCCGGGTATAACAGCTGTCACTGCAGAAGACCTGCAGGTCTTTCTTCTTACTTAGAACTTAAGTGAGTCTTATACATGGTTTATCTACATTACGACCAACTACAAACCAAGCACATATTGTAGTCTACCCCATGCCGAGTTTTTACGAGCTCATCTTTAGCAATATCTCCTAGGTGGGGAAATAGTCGTAGGTAACATTATTGTGAAGATTTTAAAGTGACTCTTAAATCTTTCCCAAGTCGTGCCAGTCTTTTTTTAAAATAAAAATTTATTATTCATTTTTATTACATCCTTTTTGTCTTTCTGTCTGATCTAAAAACAAATATTACAGCTACAAACACGATTTCTCGTGTTCTTCTCAGCACACCCTTTAATTTAATCGTAATGGGAAAACAAAAATAAAACTAGTCTGCCATCTTTGGTAGGCCGCCATTAGATTTATCACCATATAGAATGACGTCACTTGACTAAGACCCGGCGCCCATTATCGGCATCGGCAAGGAAAAGGATCCTTCGGCATCCTACATGCAAGCGCACACTATCGGAAATTATGCTTTGGCATGCTGCAACGTTCTTAGGGGTGACGACGTCCTTAAGTATGCCGCACCGTCCTGTAGCTTGCCGAAGCGTTTGTTTTGTTTGTGTGTCAAATGATTCAAATGTCGGATGCCTCCGCTCGCGCCGCAGGGCAAACTATCCCCGAGTGTTGCCTCGGCGCCGGCGGCGTACCGAAGGATGCCGAAGCATTCTCAAGGCTGCCGATACAGCAGCCTCAAGCATACCGAAGCGGTATTTTTGTTACCATACCATACCATATATAATGGAAATTTCTACTTTATTGCCATTATGTTAATGTATATTGCCATTTGCCACCTAAAATCCTCAGTCGTACCGATGCCGATTATGGGCGTCGGGCCGTATCTAGTATTGTCATCCACACTAAACATGATACAAACTTTCAGCTCAATTGGAAACCGGGATAGTGGGTCAGATTTTAGTTCTAAGATTAACATAGTTCTGTGAGTATGTCAAACAAAAAGTTAAAGTTAATAAAAGCCTGTTGATTGACATCAAATTGTAAACAAAACCACATAACCCTCCTTCTGTAGTCGGGTAAAAGTAACGTTTTGTGCTCCGTTTTTGTTTTGTGTTATGTTTTCTAGAAACAACATATTATCTTATCAAACTGAAAATGAACCTTGCAAATAATCGCATTAAAATACTATACATTTATTTTGAATCATAACATTTTGAAGATTCCCGCCGAGATTTTACGAGTCGAGATAAACATTTTATTTATGATGAACTTATCCTGGGAAGGTAACAGATAGATACATAAAGTCGGGTTTGTGGAGAAGAATCAACCAAGACGAGGTGCTTAAAACTAATCGATCTGTTCATTCCCGTAGTTTTATATAATTACTAGTAACTGTAGCTGTCCGGTTTCACCCGCTGCTTGGCTCCTTTTCTTGAGAGGCCTACTCTTATCATTTAGGAGTACGAAAAATAGATTATGATCGATTCTCAGACCTACTGAATATAATATAAAATTACATAAAAATCGGTTAAGCCGTTTTCGGACTTTTTATTTATTTATTTAAAAAAGAAACACTTCCTAATTTGTTGTTGTTTCGAGTCTGGTTGTTTCTGTATGTGAGTTTAAGTGTTTGTAAACGCACCCACGATACAGGAGAAATTCCTAATGCGAGGCGAGGTTTTTTTTGTTGCATTGATAACAAAGGGTTCTAATTAAATCTGAACAACATTTTTTCAACAAATTTGGTATACAACGAGTGTCCCAAAAAGATTTATTCGTTCAACGTCCAATCTAACAGGGCAAGATTTCTATAGGTAAAAAAGTCTCTCTTAAAAATACACAAAAACTATGTTTTCTATCTAAAGAATTAAAACAAGCAACTTAACTGATACCTAAAATAAAACAATGTCATATTTCCGCAATAATACTAAACAAACCGCATACAAATAAAGCCATAACTTAACCCATTCCATTCTACAGCAATAAAGAAGACCTTATCGCCTTTTCAAATAAAATCAGCTACATATATTTATTTCACACAGAACATTTCGAGCTATAAAGCTAAATTAATTGTAATAAAAATCAGATAGTCGGGAACCATGTCACGTAAGGGTTGAGAAGGGTGCTTGGGGGACTTCTCATGTGTCCCATGTCTCGAGACACCTCTAACGGTTTAATTCAGAAAACTATGGTTGTCGTCTATAACTTACCGTGATAGTAACTTTGATGGAAGTTAATTATCAAAAACAACATAGTTAGGAAAAGGCTAGGCAGATGATGATGTTGTTCTTGTTTGTGTTAGAATTACAATGACCGCATGTGAAGTGCTTTTATATTTTCAGGGTTGCGTACTACAAAAGAAAGAAAAAAATAAATCCTTGTAGGATTTAGCAATCAACCCTCTAAGTTTACGCAGTCAAAAAATGTGGCCGATATGACGTCTTCATAAAAAAAAACCGACTCGCACTTGGCCGGTGTTTTTTATTAACCACCTGTACGCGGTACGCCAGATTTGGTTTGTAGTGTATCACTGTGTTGGTAACCAATTGGTAACTTCAATTGGTTGTAGGAAAAAGTTTTTAGCCGCTGATCCTTCGCTTCCACGGACTAATTCTGCAAGAACCCACAGTGAAGTGGCACTAACATCGTTTTATATACCTACTATCACAACTTTTATAGTACGTACATATACTTATGTAACGTATTTATCTATGACTCTTTGTTCACAGAAATAAATGGTTCATTATTTAATTTTTAACATTTGAAACGATTTATTTACCATGCTTATTATTGTTTTTGAGTTTCCGATATTTATATGATCATGGCGTATTCAACTGCGCCGTCAGTGACCATGTCAGTTTAAAAACTAGTTACATTATTAGTATAAATACCAAGAAGTAAACAAACCAAATCCAGACTTTAACCATTCCCTGATAAGGTTCAAAATATATTTACGTAAGTCAAACCAGCCTCAAACACTACATACATCTGCCTGTTTTGATCTAATCAAGGCATTCTAAAAGCGTTTGCCAAAATTCATTCAGTTTTCGGATCAGATAAAGCGAGACACTGACAAACGACCGGCCGAACAGAACGGTCGTCGCTCGCGCCCATGCTTACAGGATCCAACCTTCCACATAAATCTACTTCGAAAAACTCAAATTAATCTTACTAGGGGGATGTTTAGCTATCACTCTAAGATTCCCGGCCATTCTCCAGCCCCTAAAGTCACCGTTCGAGCAGATCGGAGGGAGATTTATTGAATAAAATTGAAAAGTGACTCGATTATCTGCCAAGGATTACTTAGCTTGAATTTGTAATCGATGCCAAGATGTTTATTCAGAAATAAGTTACATGCATAGTAACACACACAACTTCACGCCTGTATTTCCCCGGGAGGTTAGGCAGAGGTGTCCCTTGTAATAGGGGGCGAGCCTATTGCCATCAAATGAGCAGCAATCCGAACTCCAGGCTCGGGGCTACTACTGTGAAGGTCGTAATGGAAAAACAAGAATATTTTGCACAATCTGGAAATTAAACCCAAGATGCTATACAGTGGTGGCGCTAAACTAAACATGGACGTCGTCAACACGGTATCATCAGCTTTGAGATTGTGTCATAGCTAACTCCAGCCGCTACTTCTGTCGTATTTTATCAGATTTTTATCAAATTTCTCATAAACGATTCATTCGCTCGATTCTAATATTTACTCGAAACATTTTTGCAAGACTGTCATCGGTTTCCGTTTTCGCGGACTTCTAACACGGCCTCCGATCATATGTTTAATAGTCGAGTTTGCAAGAACTTGACAAACTGCGCATAATGTTAAAAGACTTTTTATAAAAGCATATGTATCACAACAAAGTACTTTGAATGGCGGCAGACTCCCAAAAGCCTCGCAATAGTTCTTAAAAACAAAACAAAAGACAGTACAAAACTTTGGTTATTGTTATAAAACAATACGTCTCTTAATTTATAGACACCTGCAAGTAATATTATGTACACTTCAAAATAATTTCAAGTGTGAACACAACACAGTGATAATGTCAAAGTTACAAACTTATGACATGGGCCAAAGTTACGACATCTTACCGACTTTACCGGGTGGTTCGCGTAAACTTTCATAAAGTTGTAAAAGTAAATTATGTATAATTATTAACTTCATTCCGCTTAGGTGTGCAAAATGTTGTTTTAAGTTACTGGCAACACTGAAGTTTTAACGTCTCACTTTGTTTAAGGCAACGATTATCGTCCGGAGTGCCTAGTATGTTAAGATGAATAATTGATGCTGTATTGTTGTCAACTATGGTTCTCGCAAGTTTGTAACATTACGTCCCTCTGGCTAATTCACGGAATACTTTACCGTTCTGTTGTATAATATATGGAATTATGACCTAGTAGCAAAACAAAAGTTTGTAAAGTAGATCACAACTTAAACGTGTGGTTCCTGGCAAATGATGGACCTGTCTTTTCAACATGTGGGTATTAGAAAATTGCCAGGTGGTGATGACCTGGACGCCAGGAGAATAAGCCGTAGTGTCTTACTGCCTAATGTAAATAAAAAATAAAGAATATTATCTTATGTAGCACCGAACCCTTTCCAAGTTCACAAAACTTTGAAAAACTGCTCCGTTAGTCACGCGGTCCTGGGTTCGGTTCCCGGATAGGACAAAGAAGGTGTTATTGGGTTTTTCCATTAAGAATTTCTCAGTAACAGCCCAGAGTTTGGAAGTTGGTCGTATGATATCCCGTGCGTCGGTAAGCACGTTGTGTCTATGTCCCATCGGCACCTGTGCCTACGCACACATTTGTACATTTCCATTAATCCGAAGCCAAAAGCTAATCTCTGTTATGATAGGCTGTCGAGAGCAACAACGGTCAAGAGGACAACGTATGACAGTTATTAAACTTTAAAATTATGTCTCAAATCATTTATTTATCCACAAGCTGTGCCCAACAGTTTCAACCGCTCAGCTTCTTTTCTGGAGAAGGGTATGAAAAACAGATGTTGGCCGATTCTCAGACCTACCTCAGATCTGCACACAAAATTTCATACAAATCCAGTACACATACAGTCCAGCCATTTCGGAACAGTTTGGTAACAAAAACCGCGAGACAAGAATTTAATATTATAATTAAGCATTTATTTCAGATAAGAAAATATCCATAAAATGTTAGTAATTAAATAAAAACAATCTGTTTGTAAAAAACTTATCTATCTAATATTAAAAATTGCACACAACAATGGCTTTCATAAACTCTGGGAGGAAAATACTCATGGTTTAAACACAAGTAATAAAATAATATAGGTATACTAGCTGTGCCCAGCGGTTTCACCCGCTGAGGTTTAGTGGAATGAAAAATAGATGTTAGCCGATTCTCAGAGCTACCCAATATGTACCCAAAATTTCATAAGAATCGGTCGAGCCGTTTCGTAGGAGGACGGTAACTAACATTGTGGCACGGAAATTTTATATATTAGAGATTAGAGATATTCAAGTTAATTGGCATTTACTGATTTTGATGTTGAATTCTATAATTTATCTTACTTACGTACTTGTGTTTATGTATGTAAATGTATATTGATTCACTTATAAGTCTTTGGTACTGGAAATAAATGGGGTGACGTCTGTTACCTTTGTACGACTTGATGTTGACTTTTCCGACCTCCACACGAGCGAATCCGCGGGCAACATATAGTTTTTATCCACATCTTAAAAAGTCATTTGACATTCATAAGATTCAACATAATATTTAAGATAGGACACGACTTTTAACTCGCATATTAGTAGCAGTAATAAAAGACTCAATGTTTTATGTCCACTGGAAAAGATCCAAATGAATTATGCATTTTCATTTATACTTTCTCATGGTGACTATTTCTCACTGTACGAATGTTATGAGCACGTTTTTAGGGTTCCTTATTCAACAATGTACCCGCATAGTTTTGCCATTTTTTTTAAACTTTGCTCCACACTAGGAATTTCTCCTGTATCGTTGGTGCGTTTACAAACATTTTAACTCACATACACACAGCCAGACCCAGAACAACTATCTGTAGGTCATACAAATGTTTGTTCCGTGCGGGGATCGAATCCGCGACACGTAGGGCAGCAGTGATACGCTTAGCCACTGCGCCAACCGTGTCGTTAGTCTGTCTGTCTGCGGTTTAGCTCAGAGAAAGTTAGAATTTGGTATGGGTTTATTAAATATTAATCACGCTGAAAATTTTCGTTGAAAAAGCACCATTCCAAGTCAGCAATTGTGGCGTGCAACTACGGAACTCTACATTGCGCGTGGACTGACAAGCACTAGGCTGATTTTTGTGAATAGAGTTGCAGATTAATTTCATACAGTTACAAAGTTCAAAAAATCATTATTTTCATTTCCATCACAACAGAACATCTGAAGACATTGAATAATGATGTATAACCTCGACATATATGTACCTTTTCATCACCTTATTTTCTTTTTAGCCCTAGAAGAAATGACCACGAAAATACAGCCAGACCACCACTGTTCTCCATGAATGTCAAGTGATGCTCCTAGAAAAATTAATAACAACACTAGCTGATGCCCAAGGCTTCACTCGCGTGTAGTTCGGTAACTAAAGTAAAAAGTTTTCAATAACGTTCATCCAAATCCGCTCAGAGATTTTCGAGTGAAAGAGTAACTAACCTCCAGATATCTTCACAAGCTTACACATTTTTAATATTAACAAGAAAATTTTAAAATATAATATGTAAGGTTTAATTAGGTAACATGAAAAGGTTATAGTAGTGACAAGCGGCACGATAAATTGTACTTTTCCATCTTACCAATTTCACGGAGGCGAAGATTTCTGTCGTCGTTAACAGATAAGCCTAAAACACGACGGAATTACTTAAGATGACAGATTTTATTGCTATCTCCTTTTCATTTTTATGACACACAGATTTATTATTCGTACAATGGCTGGTTCGTTTTTTTTATCACAATGACGTGATTCTGTCCTCCTTTTTGTTCTTTAATGTAATTTTACATTTTTTTTTTTTTTACTTATAAGGACTTATAGCTTTTTGAGGTGGAAAAAGAGTTAATTGCAATCGCAGTTATCGAAAGAGACTTTCATTGGCATTTCAGCCATTCTTAACCCATTACGAAAATATCAGAAACCATCAAAATTACTTAACAAACTACATTTGTGATGTAGTTGTTACGTCAATTTCGCTAACCCATCACAAAGTGTTAACATAGTAACCCAGACCAACGCGTAAGCTGACTTAGGGGCTAACAAGCCACGTAAACTCCAAAGTTTAAACAACCTACAACTACATGCCTGTATCAAATATCTGTTGGTATACTACTGTAGAGAAATAATGTACCTTAGGGCGTTGTTACACCGGGGTTGCGGGTGGGTACCGCGGCCCCGGAACACAAAGGCCCCAAAAAGAAACGATGGGTTTTACTTAGTACAAGTCTGACACACCATTCTGTCCCGCCCAGACCGGGAAGAGTCATTTAATGATTCCCCAACGGATAAAAAACAGAGCGTAAAAACACTGACGATTTGTGCACGTACCTAGTTCACCGCGTGTGCCTTGCAGGATCACTACGTGTGCGTAGCGAGTTCACTGTGTGTTAACTGTGGTGTACTTGTGTATTTGCCGCTATGCGTGTAGCAAGCGCACTGTACATTGGAAGCGAGCTCAACGCGTAAACATAGCTAGCCGTATGTGCGAAGTCAGTACTAGGCGGGAGCATAACAAGTTAACCGCGTACTTGTAGCGTGTGTGAATAGCAAGTTCACTGTTTGTGCGTATGTAGTTTACTACATAAGTGAAACCAGCTTATTTTACACGCGGCAACCAAGTCGCGTGTGTTGACGCAGAAGACACGCAAGTATATAAGATGCCCAGTGTGATAGCGCTTTTAGCGTGCTCTAAGGATTTAACAATGTTAAGTAATTACAGTTTCCTACAATTAATTTTACTTTTAGACACAATACATTCAAGTTTGACACGATTTTAATGTTTGAAAGTAAAGGTACTTATGTAACTTAACAAGCAAAGACAAGTTTCAAATAAGAATTTGAATGTGATACGTATTAATAAAATAAAATAACAGTACTAGCTGCACCCCCGCGGTTTCACCCGTGTAGACCGGGATAAAAACAGCCTGTGTTAATAAATTGTGTGTGCCGAATTTATCAAAATCCGTTCAGTGGTTTTTTTCGTGAAAGAGTAACATACATCCAATTGTAACATACGTCAATATACCTCACAAACTTTCTCATTTATAATATTAGTACCTACTATGTCAAGCACTTTGAACACCATTATCGCGTATGTGACAAGCTAGCGCGTTTCTTGGACGCCAACAACACAAATATGTAACAAAAATGAATCGCGTGTGATTATGCTCTGGCGTTCAAAAGGTTAAAGGCTAAAAGGGTATCAATGCTTTTCATGCGGAAATCTTAAAAATGTAGGCATTTGGATATGTTTAAACAAAACATGCAGCAACATTCTCCTGTCTGTATTGAGGTGATGGATTAATTAAACAAATATTTGAAACGTATTGTTTTATTATGGATGCTTAACAAAACGAGTGTAAAAAGACGGTTAATTAAGCAAAGAATCACTTGTTATCTTAACAGTCTGACTCAGTGGTACTCATGAATAACATCATCGAAGATAAAATAATCAAAGGAAAATACAAAGGAGAGGATGTCTTAATCCCACGAATACCTATGATTCCAACGGCTTTGCCATTTGATTTTAAAAGGTTGCAATTTCCCGTGCGTCTAGCTTTTGCAATGACCATAAATAAATCGCAAGGCCAATCGTTGCAATTTTTCGAAATAAACTTAGAGTTTCCCTGTTTCGCACATGGACAATTATAGGTTGCGTGTTCGCGTGTCGGAAAACCAACCTCCTTATTTATTTAAGCACCGCAAAAAAAAACTAAAAATATTGTCTACCAGAAAGCACTATATTAATTAACTGTATATGTACAGCAGTGGACATTTACTGGCCGATATCATGATGATGATGATAACTGTGTTGTATTAATTAAGCAAAGATTTGTTTATCATGTTCACAGTCCAGAAACGAGCACATCCAAGAAAAATTTTAAACTCAATAGATACAATCTTTTTTTTATTTCAAAATATATTAATCACTCTTCTTCTTTTTCTTTTCAAATTATGCCTTCCATCTTTGCTTGACGATTATTTTGCCAATGTCAACGTGTATTAGTAACTCTTTATTTCCACCAACTTGGCTCCATCTACTTGGGAACCACTTGGCTCGCCAGGACATGATAATATGGCGGAAATACTAGGCGACTCGGACTAATTTGATTCGATCAGAACATTATCGATGTTGAGCTGCTGGCTGTCTTCAATAACATCATTATCTACCAGAACATTCTTGATGTTGGGCTTTTGGCTGTCTTCAATAACTTGAATGTACTGTATGTCTTCGGCCGATAAATTTAATTCACAGAATGTCTCCTCAGATGATGAAGATGACATTGTAAAAACGTGTTTTGGTTTAGATAGCAGCTTTTGCTTTAATATTTTTTTGTACTTTTGCCCTGTTCACGCGTATTATTCGTTCTACATTCTTACCACACTTGGTACAAAATCTGAAGGTGTCAGCGATTATGTTGTAGCATTCGTCGCATCTTAATAATAATTTAATACAACCTGGACAGTTATTATTTTTGTTCTGCCGACAATGCATTTTAAGGAGTTAAGGGATATATAACTTCACTATAACTTCTGGAACACAGTTTTAAAATATCAACAATTTAAATATTAAACTTGATTGAATTCTTTATTTTCTCGATGACAGATATACTTCTTCTTCTTTTCCTAACAATGGCCACCGTCAAAAAAAAACAACAGATGTAGTTTGATAGATAAAGTGTAAATATTTGTCAGTATTCACTCAAAAAAAAATTGTAACTCACTTGAAATGTAAACGTCTCTTTGCTGTGCATCTATACTATAATTCTTTAATATTCCTAAAAATCTAAAAGCAACAAATTTCAATAAAATTAAAAAAAGTATTGTGTCGTGTGTTTGGGACTTACTAAATATGCCTCCAATAATTAGGCGGTACGAAGTTCGCCGGGTCAGCTAGTTTTGAAATAAAGACCAATTTGTTAGTACCAAATGTGCGTTACAAATAAATTATCAGTTATATTGTATTTCTGATTCACTATTTTTTGTTGGACTATTTAAGACAAACACCATTATACATGATATAGGTGCAACTCCAACAGTTTATGAGGCGCATGCTGGAATAGCTCGCAGATGACAGATTTTTCAGATTTTGTTGACACTTATCGTTATAATTTGGATAATATAAAGTGTATCTTTATGTATTTAGCCTATATGTTATTCTGATTTGTTAGCTATATTATTGTGAAGTCTCATCAAAATTTCATTTCCGTACCGTTCCATTCAGTAGTTTTGGCGTGAAACAGCAACAAACATACTTATTTAGGTATAAACTTTTGCTTTTATAAAATTAGTAGAATTTTGTTATATCTTGTCATCATGTATCACAGTTTATTAAACTGTGGTAGTTATCACCGAATAAATATAAAAATAATATCGAAGAAATGCAATACTTAGTAAAAATGGTATGCAAGCATTTTAATTTTTAAAAACGAGGCAGGTTTTGCAAAATTTGGAAGAGGCGCCTATAAATATTTGCAGAAAGCATAATAATTACAGAGATAAATGAAGTATTAAAATCAAGTTTACAATAAAGCAGAATTATAGAGATTAACCTTTAACTCGTTGCGGTATGTTAAAAAGATCATCACTATGTGAGGCTGGGATTATACTCTTGATGAGAGACCATATTGTGTCGTCGATGTACCTCATCAGAGTGGTAGTCCCCTCTTTCACTTCGGCAAACTGTCGCCGTTCGCCGAATTGCAAAGGAGGTAGGTATACTTCGTTACCATTCGTACTTTTGGTACTGGAGAAAAGTGAGAAAATGGAATATTAAAAGTTTTTAGGCGGAAAGATGACTTGAAAACAAAACGAAGAAAATAGACCGTAATTAAATTCGGGCAAGAAGACTTTTGGCATGTTTTTTATTTCTATAACATAAAAAAGATATACTTGAGGGTTCTTAATCCTGATTGCAAGGTTACTGTTGCTACGTAGTTGCGCAGCTCAAACACCTTCACAGGAAACGTGTGACATATCGAGAAGGACAGCCATCTTCTTTCTAAAAACTGCCAAGTTCGAACCCAACCGTATTTATCTCCATCGAACACCTGAGGGGTCATGAACACAATTCCAGAATTTTTATCAAATCTTGTGAGAGTTACAGATATGAATGAAACAGTAGTAGTAGGAAGTGTTATAGAAAGGAATTTTACTATGTAATTGTCTTTGGTAACAGAAAGAAATGTATTTCAAATGCAGAATATTTGATTGACAAGAGCTTTTTGTCATAAGAAAATTAGGGTTCAGTTGTTATAAGAGTTTTACAAAAACCGGTTCAAAAATGTAGGAAATTAATGTGTATTTTATATTTTAGCAGTTGTATTCCTATTACCATTTTACATTAAATGAAGTGAATTAAACTCAGTGTGTTTTAATAATCAAATCCTGAGTTTATAACATTCTGTAAAAAGGCGAAGATTTTAACAGTAAGACGGTAAGGAAAGCTAGAGGGAAAGAATGATATCTAATTATTAAATGAATTTTAGTATAATTGAACCTCTCATTTAATTAATTAGTTACTTTATTTCGTTACGTACATTTCGTATCAACGACGCAACAGAACGCAAAAAATAAATGAGTAATAAAAAAAAATCAGCAGACGAGTCTAGGGGTCAAGTAATATATAAAATTCTCGTGTCACAATTTTCGTTCTCCTCCAAAACGGCTGGACCGATTTGAACGAAATTTTGTGTGCATATCGGGTAGGTCTTAGAAACGGCTAACATCCATTTTGCATGCCCCTAACTGAGCAGCGGGTGGAACCGCTGGGCACAGCAAGTACCAATATAAAATTCTCGTGTCAGAATGTTCGTTCCCATACTCCTCCGAAACGGGTCGACCGATTCTTATGATTTTTTATGCATATTCAGTATGTCTGAGAATCGGTTACTTTCTATCTTTCAAAACCCTTTCAAGAAAAGGAGCTGAGCAGCGGGTGAAACCGCTGGGCACAGCTAGTATTTTATATATTTTCTATTGATTTTTAAACTTTCCATTAAAAAATACATTGTATTTTAGTAGAGAACAGTGATGGCAGTAGGCAGACGGAAATAATGTATTATTTTAAACTATTAGACAAATGCGTCTCCTTCGCAACGTGAGGTCATATCACCACATCTACTTCGAAGCTCCGTCCTGGATACAAATGGTATGATAGTTTGATAAATTGATTTGGCGACCCGAGGTCAACCCATCCTTCATTTCAATCGTGCCAAACTTCAATCCCAACCACTTCTATCGTAAAAGTGAGCGTGAAGGATGCTGCTTCTTTCGACTCATTCATTGGCACTTTAGAGGAATGAGAGAACAGGGTGTAAAGTTCTTCATCCTCTATGGAAAAGGGAGGATCCTCCGACCAGACGGGTGTCGTGTCTGGCGGGCCACTGCCCGACAGTTGTTTGTCGTGCGCTCGTATATATGCTAACTTTGCGTACAACTTTGCTTGCGCGATGTAGGAATCTTGCCGTTAGTTCTTCAGTGGCTGGATAGATGGCGCTGTAGTACTGTTTGCCACTTGCATCTTTGTGTCGCTACAGCACCATGGCAATTACCGCTAAAATGTGCTTATTTTTCAATTCGTTTCTAATAAAAGCAAATTAAGTAGTTATTCTGTCATTTACGTCATTTGATTTTAAATCAGATTGACAGATAATTTTATTTATTGTCTTTGGCCTTTCTTTGCTTAGGTCACGTGACAGGTTTAAAGTATTTTGACACAGGCAGCTTAAGGCATATAAATATGAGCAATATATTTAATGCAAATTACCCGTACCAGTGCAAATCGAGCGCCGTATCGACGCTTCCAAGGTACAAATCGGTACACTTAACTTGTATAGGGAGGGCAATACACGTGGTCTTACGTGTGATGCACTTTGTGAGGCGAGCATTCTCAGAGAGTGGAATTAGTCTTCAAGAATACTCGTGTCACATAGCGCAAAATTCTAAAACAGAAAGTTACTAGTCTTCTAGAGCTACATTTGTTCGGCGCCGTCTGGCATGCTGAGGCTGACTGGATGCGTGATGTCGACACGTGTGTGAAGTTATTCTAGAAATGGAGTCAATTTTAGTATCCCCATTTTACATAGCCAGAGCAGTTTATCCGTTACCGAACTGGAAGTCTTCCTTACCGGATGGACTGTACAAGTGTTGGCTCAAATGGCTCAGTACTTTACACTCGCCCCTGGCCTGGCATCTCAATCCCAGTCTAAATCGCAACAACAATTTTTAAAAAGAGGTAATTCACATGCTTCATATGTCGGTAGATAGTCTCGTGGAACCCAAGAATTATAGACCGAGCACGTCTTTGTAGAACACGTGGTCTACTCACTTTTTACATCTATTTTGAGAGTGAAAATTAACAAACACAATGACAGCAATACTATTGTGCTTTTCAAAATAGGCATAGAAACAAGTCTGGCTGTACCAAGGAGCTTAGTGATATGGCTATTAGTCAATAGGTTCGCAGTTTCTAAAGGCTGTTGACATGTTGGATAGACCATCTGTGCCAAAAACATGGCTCATGACAGTGCTGGAGTTTTAAGTTGTATAAGATATATGCAACTCTACGCGTTTTCCTTGTTTTATGTATGGGAAATAAGGAAGAAGGAGAACGGTCCTTTGAAATCCTGGATGTCGACAGATTCAGGGGAACGATGAGCCTGTACGGATTTAACGGGGAATATTTCAGAGCGTTAGTTAGTCCTCTTTGGTTCTGTCTAGTCTTAAGTCCTCTTCTAAGCACACTGCTGGAGGATTCAGGTCAACCTAGACTTGAATTTGGTTCACCGCACTTTTGCGGGGTGAAAAATCCCATCACCGATAATCGTGATGCATCCGATTTGCGGTCAGCAGTATACACAGTCTGTAGTACTTACTACCGATGACCGCATGGAAGTATGGCAAGGCAAGCACGGGCGGTTTTACCGGGATCTTCATGGACCCGATGTACACTTTCTATCCTCCTTAGCCTGGTTACGATTTATAGACTTTTTGTGGGAAAATTGAAGATTTTGTCTGTACGATTGTGGACGAAGTTATGTCGACGAACAACTACTGGAAACTTAATTATGAAGGACGGGACGGTTGACGTGTCGAGCTGCCACCCTCGTCGGGCTCAATCAGACATTTTTTCCGGGTAGTTTTCGTCTGGCTAAGGGCGAGTACTTGCACAGGCACAACCAATAAGTCAGGATAATTAACTAATATCTTGCCTTAAAATATAAACTTGAAGAATCTGGTCCGTGCTACAAGAATGTGCCCGAACACTTGAGAAAAACCATGTCACGTTCTACTGGGATCAATCTATCATCACTAGTACCATTGATTACTGTCGCCAATAAGCCTGACAGACCGGTGGTGATATAGTAATCAGCGCGCCGCGTAGTGATAGTCGATGTTACGGTTTATTCCGAACCTGACCCGAAATCCTGACCCGGTCGCGGGTTAGGTTAGGAAATTGAAAAAAGAGATAATATTTATTCCGAACGTAACCCTCTTCCTAACCTGACCCGTCGTATCATTCCTAACCTGACCCGAATTTTGAAAACGATGAGTTAACCTGTGTTAAAACAGAGTTTAATACTTAATCCAAGCAAAGAATAAACATTATTCACAAAACAATATACAATAAAAATAATAAGTAAGTACTTTCCTATAGTTAAAATTAATAATACTTCTAATAAGTCTCATACTCTCTTGTCATTGGAGTTTTCTTCTTCTTATTTGAATGTGTCTTCTTGTCTTCTTAGAATCACATATATCTGATAACGATAGGTACTTTTAATTTTCAGAAAGAGAATGAGCAAAACTCATCTTTTCGAAATTCGGGTCAGGTTAGGAATGATTCGACGGGTCAGGTTACGAAGAGGGTTACGTTCGGAATAAATATTATCTCTTTTTAGGGTTCCGTAGTCAACTAGGAACCCTTATAGTTTCGCCATGTCTGTCTGTCCGTCCGTCCGTCCGTCCGTCCGTCCTCGCTTAATCTCTGTGACCGTTAGCACTAGAAAGCTGAAATTTGGTACCAATATGTATATCAATCACGCCGACAAAGTGGTAAAATAAAAATTTGAAAAAAATGTTTTATTAGGGTAGCCACCCTATATGTAAAGTGGGAAGTGATTTTTTTTTTAATTTCAACCCTAACGTGTGATATATTGTTGGAAAGGTATTTAAAAATGAATAGGGGTTTACTAAGATCATTTTTTGATAATGTCAATAATTTCGGAAATAATCGCTCCAAAAGTAAAAAACAATGTGTCCCCCCCCCCCTCTAACTTTTGAACCATTAGTTTAGAAAATATGAAAAAAATCCGAAGAGTAGAACTCTATAAGGACTTTCTATGAAAATTATTTTGAACTTGATTGACACAACAGTTTTTGTACAAAAAAGACAAAAAGTTGTACAAAATAATTTCTGGACTAAGTCTGTAGTATAATCGTATATGCAAGCATTTTTTGTAACTTTGTTTACATATTTTATTATCCTGCTACCCTACTATGACCTCTTAAAGCAATTCTTATTCCGCTGAGGGAAAGAGACAGAGCTATACAGGGTGTCTAGCACCATCTCTTTCACTCAGTGGAATAAGAATTGCTATAAGATGTCATAGTAGCCCTTCTGAACGTATCTTTTTTCAAACAAAAAATAATTATTGAAATCGGTTTTCGCAATCCAAAATTACCACCGAAATTGTACGTCTTTGTATTAATTAGTAACCCAATTCCCCGAGAGATGGCGCTGTAGGTACTTATTACATTGGATCGGGTATTACCGAATTATTCGGTTGGCCTCATAACTGGGAACACTTATTGTGACGGACGGGAAACTACGGAACCCTACACTGAGCGTGGCCCGACACGCTCTTGGCCGGTTTTTCAATTTCCTAACCTAACCCGCGACCGGGTCAGGTTTGGAATAAACCGATGTTACCATCATCCGCATGATAATGATGGGCCTTTTTACACCATGTATTATCAAACAACCATTTAATTTGAATAATAATAAAAAAGCTATCCTCAGCGATCATTGTGAAGATGGTCATATCTGCCAATAGCTTAATTTCCAAGAGGCGCGACCACAATACCTGAGGAGGCTCTCGTTAGGCAGCTGGATCAAGGGCTTATACATAAAGCGGTACTCCTGGACATGGCTCGCAGGCTCGTATTGTTAGGAGGTTCCTTTCTCTGAAGCCATGACCGCGGTTAGGTTGAACCTTGTTCCCGATACCAGTGGGCTACAATTTTTCGTAGTTTTAAATGTTTATTTTTTTGTTTTCTATGTTTTATTAAAAATATTTAAAAATGTAATTTATGTATATTTAAATGAATAAACCGACAAAATATACAATCACAATGATGAATATTTAAAGATACAATTAATGATGGTTTTTTTACACCATAAATGAACAAACAATCATTATATTTTAAAAATAATAAAAAGATACAATCATAATAACTAATATTTAAGGTACACTTAATGATGGGCCGTTTTACACCATATATTATCAAAAAGCACTATATTTAAATAAGAATAAAAGTTATAAATAATAAACTAATATTAGAAAGTACAAAACATTATCTAAGAATATCGGAGAAACCTTTAAGTGATCTGCTACCCTACCATGACGTCATAAAACAGAACTTATTCCAGTTAGGGAAAGAAACGGAGCTATACAGGGTGTCTAGCACCATCTCTTTCTCTACAGGAGTCCTTACTTCTGTTCTTCCCGTTTCCAATTAATGAACCTCGTTTCATTTTGCTCTGAAGGTTCTCGCTGAGACCATGCACCAACTGCAATAAAAATATTGAGAGTACATAAGTGGATTAACAATATTTTACATTCTGTGAACCCAGTCCTTAATCATCAATCTATGGGGAAATCATAGGCAAGTTCTCTTCCATGTTTTAAAAAATACTTATGTGTGGGAGTTTAAGTTATTAGCCTCTAAGCTGCTTGCATTATCATTAACTAATATCAATTAAATCTAATATATATAATTCTCGTGTCGAGGTGTGTTATCAAACTCCTCCGAAACGGCTAGATACATTTGTATGAAATTTTGTATAAATATCGGGTAGGTCTGGGAATCTGACAAGAGGGTGATGGTGACTCTCTTCAGAAGGACACCTAAGCAGCGGCTGAAACTGTTGGGAACAGATACTAATAATATTATTAACAAACTCTTTAGTTAATTATTTATCTTACCAAATTTACACAGTAACAAGTACGAATAGGGAAAACTAAATAGACAATGGATTTTAATATGAAAAGGCCGGAGAATAGGTCACTACTGAGATAACTGCTAGCGGAGATGTGTAGAAAGATAGATGTTACTTTACGCCTATACCAGTGAATGGATGAGAAGCTTTTAAAAACCTGATGTTTTTCTGAGCATTTCAGATACGTAAACGGGCCGGGGCGCTACGCAGAGCTCCAGTCTAAAACTCGTGAGTTCCGAAGCCGTTGGCATCTCCAGGCAACTTGGAGCGCTTTTTAACTTGCCTGCTTTCAAGCGTCCTATCTTGAGCAACGCCTACAAAAGTGAGATATTTTTTTAAATTGGGGTCCAGCTAATTTATAGATAAAACTATAGATACATTAAAATGCTTACAGAACGAGCAGGTAGAGGTAATGCTGGGCGGACGTAAACAGGCGTCAAACTTAACAGTAAAGATAACGGCGCGAACATCTTCATGATATTAAAAGGAGTTTTGGACAGCAGAAAATCTGAATTTAAAAAAAAAAACATCTATAAAGGCGCTTAATACTACTAATATTATAAATGAGAATATTTGTAAGGATGGATGGATGTTTGTTACTCTTTCACGTCAAAACGGCCGAACGGATCTTGATGAAATTTGGCACAGAGGTAGATTATGGTCTGGAATACACACATAGCATACTTTTTATTCGATATTACGCGGGCGCAAGCTAGTTGTAAATAAATTTAAAATAAAATATTTCCACTGACCATGGTATAACCGGGAACTGTACTTCGCTGAAGTTGAAAAAACTGGCTTCACAGTGGGATAAAAATCTTCTGTCCGTTCCCAAACTTGCAATATATGGCCCTCCTTTGGACCTTCCACGTATAATATCACTGTGTCTCCAGTATCCAATGCAAATCCCGTCAACAAAACTGCTTCATTTTCCGTTTGCATCACTAACTTGTTTATTTCAGTTATTTGACATAACAGCGCCATTATAGCATCCCGATCACTTATAAGACAACATAATCTAGAATATCTTACAGCGGTTGACTTATGAATACAACCAACGAGACCCATTGATACTTCTATCAACATTTGTGCCTCTAAGATTACGCCTGCTTGAATAAATAAGTCTGGTTTAATTTTCGCTCGTATAGCATTCATATCGTTTGTACAGTGCTCTGCACGATCCAATGACACCACAGATGTTTGAGGAGGAAATAACGGAAACTCCCCTTTGACAAGTCCATTATTTTTTGTTAACGCTCTTGCATCAATCCTGGTATGAGCGATAAGAAAATCAACATCTTGATTAGGTATTGGAGGTGGTACGCACTTGCCACGATCACCTTCACGATCACCTTTATCGTAACCAAATAATGTATTCTTCTTCTGGCTTTGCGGAGCTTGCCTAATCCCACGCAGCTACGATCAAACAATCAAATTATGTTAGACCTATTTTATGCAGATTCCCAGTAACATGAACAGGGACATTTCAAGGTCGCTCAATCAAAACATTGAATGTAAGGATAGAAAAGTCGGAAGTTGGTATGCAAACTTTTGTGGAAAACGTCGTTATAGCAAAACAAAACGGCCTAGAGCGAGTCACACTCACCGAGGTTTTCGAACAAACTTGCTGCGGAAACAGCCATATCTTTTGACTGCGTAGATTTAGAGAGTTGGTTTTCTTTTTTTTTTCACAACACAAATGGACCACAAACTTGAGTATATGGTTTTAATGTCAATTCAATATCTTCGCACGTTCCCGAGATAAACGGTCTTGACAGACAGACAACAAAGTGATCCAATTAGGGTTCCCTTTTTTCTTTTTGAGGTACCTATGGAACCCAAAAAAAAGTAAATTAGATTATTACCTCTATACAAAAGGGCTTATCCAAGAAAGAAGCCATGACATCGGACGCCACAGCACATGACAGAGGTACCGAATGATGATCGTTGATATTAACATTACTTATAGGTTTCTTTTTTTCTAATGACTGCTGCCCTGAACTTCGGTTTTCTTCGACAATCGTCCAACTTGTATAAATGTGTGTTAATCTGTAACAAACTTTTGTTAGAGATATATAAAAGTAGGAAGCCTGATATTTATGTCAACCAAATGCGTAATAATAATATAATGTATTGCCCAAAGAAAAGAAAAAATACATGACATGTTACAATAGATCAAAGTTCTTTTTTACATATTTTTTTTGAGGAAAGTGTCCTCTATACTAGGAAAATCCTGTATTATAGGAGACATCTATTCGCGCATTATTACAATTTACTAGAATTCGATGAACCGAACGTGTAACAATAACAATAATTTAAGTCCGTGTAAGCACACATGCATAGGTAATTATGTGTGTGTGTGGGTGTATATTTTTACTTCTGTATGTTAGGGAGTGGAAACCTAGGTTTTGGTGCATTGTGTTGTAAATGCGTGCACTTAGGTAAGGGTAGTGGCGCCTAATTTTGCGGCCAGTGCCGCAATTGTACCGCATATAAAGGCAGTTATCCTCAATCGCGGCAATTTACGATCTAATATTGTTATTGTTTGGATTTACAACTAAAAGTTGTAAAGAATTTTATTTGCAAGAAAATATAAATATAAAATTTTATTTTTTTGAACTTAGTTTGTGAGATAAACCATTAAAGCCATTCGGGCCCCTTTTCCCAAGCTGGCGGCCGGGGACATTGATATAAAAAAAATTGCGTCCTCTAAAATGCACACTAAACGATTTCTTAATTGAAGGAAGGTAATGAGTCGTTGTGAATGAAAGTATATCTTCCTAACTAGTAACTCGGCTTGAACATAGAATATTACCCATTTTGCTTCAAATGATGTACTGGAACATCACTAATATTGCAAACATTTACAAAGAAAGTCGGGAAATCGCCATTCGCTGGCAAATTGGTGCTGCTTATCACTGCTAATACTTCTCCAAGCTCTACAGGGCAGTGTCCTGATATTACAAATGGAGTGACTCTTCCATTTCCTAAAATTCGAATTTCAAAAATTAGTCCGTTTTCCAGTCATTTTAGCACATTAAAACCCCAATGCACGGATTAAGCCCTAGTGAGTTGTTATTTGGTGTACACCTGTTTTGTGGAGTTTATAATAAAACGATTATTAATTGACATTTACAAAACTTGACATTAACCTCTTAAGGACCGCCATTATTTACGTCAACTATCCGTCAAGCACCGCCGGGCGGGCTCTTATCGTAACCGTAATCTAATTTGAAGACTTATCTTTACTTCAAGTACAAAATCGGTCGGGGTTTGGTGGCACAAATTTGTGCCAAGCGGGGCTCAACGGTAATACTAGTTTACTGGCACGTTTTTGTGCCGCTGGGGCTCTGGATGTTAATATGATGCCGGCTAAAAAAGTTTTTTTTTTAAATTCCGTGCTGCACTACCGTATTCAAATATCACACTTCTACTTTTACATTAAAAATTGTTTCCCAGCAATATATAAAATGGCCCAGAGTTTAAGCCCCTCGCCTCGCATGCATGAGGTTGTGGGTTCAAAGCCGGGCAAGTACCAATGTTTAAATTTAAATGTACTCTCTAAAGTTTATCTACGACATCACGAACACGGGTGAATGAAAACATCGCAAGAAAACTTGGCTTCATAATTAATATTAGTATTAAATCACCAACTCGTCTTGAGCAAGCGTGGTAATCAATGCTCGTGCATTCTCTATATGAGAAGCATTATTATTTTTATTATCTACTAGTTTCCACCCGCGACTTCGTCTACGACTACGTCCGCGTGGTGTAGTTAATTTGGGCTAACACTAACGTTAACCCACGTGATGATCAAAACAAAATATCTTTCTCTCCCCTTTTCTTCCCTTTTTCTCCCTTTTTTCTTACTGTTTCCAGGATCCCAACTATCTGCGTACCAAAATTCATCAAAATCAGTTTGGCCATTTAAGCGTGAAAACGTAACAAACATATGTAAACAAACTCACTTTCGCTTTTATAATATTAGTAGGGATTCCCAACAATGACTTCGTTATGGTCAGAGTTACTTGGTTAATTTACTTCTTGTTTAGGTTTTTCATTGTATAGTTATTCTATTTACGCAGAACATTATTAAAAAATTACCAGCTAAGATCCAATCACCTGACAACTGGATTGCGTGTCGAGTTTTTTCAACAACAGGTTTGGTTTCCTTAACAGGTTTAATTGTACTTTTCTTTGTTTGATGTACCTCTTGTATGTGTTGTTCTTCTTTGTCTACTACACGAGGACTCAAGACCACATCTCGTATTTGGCAAAGTATTGCATCTTGATGCCTTATATCTGTAATGTACTAGATAATGTGTTTTTGCATTATAAGTAGATTTTAATTTTGCTGATGCAATAGCTTTCCTGTAATAATTTTATTCATTGAGTTCTAAGGTGATACAAAATTAATAAATATCTCTTTCGAAATAAAAAACAGTATTATCTGTTGATATTTGGAAAATGGGATATAACACAATAAAATTTTGGTAGTTTTCACAGTTTTACATCAAAACCTTACCACCAAAACCATAGCACCAGAGAAAAGCAACCTTTAGTCAAATGTTATGAAAAACTATTTAGTTTTAGTTTCGCAAAAACAAAACGGCCTTTAAAACAGAATGGGGGTGGGTGGCCTGCAAGAAATGTAAAAAGTGCAATTTTAAAAGAATGTACCCTACACTCTGTTAAAATTGCACCTTCAATAGTTATAATTATTAACTTAATATAACATTCGAAGTGCAATGACGAAAAACAAGAACACTATGGGCAGTATTTAGAAACAAATCTCACTCAAGGTCTTGACAAAAACTCGATCTCAACTTAAGACCATGTTCTTAAGATGCTCGTTAAGTCAATCAGTTCTATGCCTAGTTGCACCACATTTAATACAAATTAATAAACAGTTTGAAATGTGATCTCTATTTAACCACAGATAACATAGAATCTGTCATAGTGATGCTCAAAAGGCCGAAGTTGCGAGAACCAAGATATCGTAATAAAAAAGTCTGATCTGTCAAAACTATTCCAAAAAAAGTTTTTTTTATATAAATTACTCGCAATTACACGCGTCGCGTCACAAATAAGTAGTTTTTCAGGTCCCTTAAACAAACCAACACAAATCAAACAACTGTTAAACGTGATTTTAACGAGCAGGTGGTCTTAAGATATTAAGGTCTACCGTATTTTGAGAACAGCATGGCGATAAAACCGAGATATTAATCAGTAGTGATCTCACTTGAAAATCGAGTCGCAAACCAGTAGCCCTACTATGACCTCTTAAAGCAATTCTTATTCCGCTGAGGGAAAGAGACAGAGCTATACAGGGTGTCTAGCACCATCTCTTTCACTCAGTGGAATAAGAATTGCTATAAGATGTCATAGTAGCCCTTCAGGTCTTATTATTTGTTCATCAATTACTAGCTTTTGCCCGCGGCTTCGCTCGCATTAAATTCGGGGTAACGCAGTTCCCCTTTCCTGATTTGCAGGTACCTGCTACCTGCAGTTTTTGCCCTTGCGCCTTATTGATTTGTAATAGCAAAGTTAAGTTTTCCCTTTTCTTCCCTCTTTCATCTATTTTTTTTAAAATAGCCTATTTCCGTCTCCTAGGCCCCAACTGTCTCTGTACCAAAATTCATCAAAATCGGTTTAGCCATTAAAGCGTGAAGAGGTAAGAAACAAACAAACTCACTTTCGCTTTTATAATATTAGTAAGGATATCGGGATCCCAAATGCGGTCTCACGACCGGGTTTTAAAAGTGAGATTTGTTTGTAATACTGCCCTATAGTAGAGTGTTCTTGGGTAACACGATCCCGTGAAACAATTGCCAACCTATACGTGAATGAAATGTTAAATGCAAGCACACAACCTTTAACAAGTAGCGGTACATTAACTGGATCTTCATCAACTGGTATTAAATGCACAACAAGAGACCATAACATAGCTTCGATATAGTGCAATAGAGGTACTGTTCCCTCATTTACGCTGGCAAACTGTCGCCGTTCGCCGAATCGCACAGGAAGCAGGTATACTTCAGGTTCAAACACGCTTTTGGCACTGGAGCAAAGTGAGAAAACAAAGATGGATAACTTTAAAAGAAATGACTTTTTTTTTCTTATAATATAAGTAGTGAATAGACGGTAATTCAAAATAATTACCACTTGCTTCTGTTAAGGGAAAACATCGTGAGGAATCCAGCATGCTCGAGAGATATTTTTGATTAGAAAAATTAAGGAAGACTATCCGGTAAATGGACATTTGGCATGTATACTATTTCTACAACATAAAAAAGAAAAATACTTACTTGGCAGGAATAGCTCCCAATCCTGAATGTACGGTTATTGTAGCCACAAAGTCGCGCAACTCCAACACTTTCATAGGAAATGCGTGACGTATCGAGAACGATAGCCATCTTCTTTCAAGAAACTGCCAAGTTCGAACCCAACCGTAGTTACCTCCAGACGACACCTGTGGGAACATGAACACAATTCCAATTGATTATCAAATTTTATGAGAATTATAAATATGAACGGCAGTAGTAGAATGTAGAGGGAAAAAACTAATCTCATTAAAAAGATGTGTTCAACAATATTAAACTTGTCACTTGATTTATTAGCTAATCAATTATTTTACTTTGTTATGTGCCTCTACTATTTTGAACTCTGAATCAATAACACAAAAAAATATCGATATCGATTAAAAATAATCGATATTTTATCAGCTAATTGTCCATTGTGATATTTTATATGTCAATTCTAAAGATTTTTTTGAATTATCCAAAAACTTTATTTAATATAGAAAGTAATATCAGTGAGGCCAACCCACCAGTCGTATTATTTCAAACTATCAACTGAACCAAAATCACCTTTGCAACGTGCGGCCATATCACCACATTTGCTTCGAATGTCTTTCCTGGATACAATTGGTATGATAGTTGGACCCCGCGATCTGGATGCCCGAGTTCAACCCGTCCCTCATTGCAATCGTGCCAAACATCGAGGCCAACAACTTCTACCGCAAAAGTGACCGTGAACACACTAAGGTTTAACTCCCTCGACTTATTCATCGGCAACACTTTTCGCTAAAATATTTTTCTGTTCTATATTACGTTTTTTTTGACATTTACGTGGTTCGATTACAAATTCGATTGACAGATTTTATTTATTGTCTTTGGTGTTTCTTTGCTGAAGTAATAGTTCATCCGTTCCAAAGACAACGTCGAAATTAGAAAAAAGTACTTACTTTGACCCATGGAACAAAAGGTTTGTCAGCACGAGCATTAATCATTATTTTGATTGGTGTAATCATAATTTCGTGAAAAGCTAAAATTAAACACACACAATCAAACACATTTGGCAATAGTAACAATTTTATCCTAGGTATGATTGCTACAATCCATTGTCTAAGTATTTGTTATCTACTATTAGGGCATTTAAACCGAGTTTCAGTCCCCTAGTTGAACCCGGGTTTCGAAGCCCAAGTTACTAAGCACACCCGCCTACACACACACAACTCAACATTTAATGTTTCGTTAAGCAGACGCGGTAATCTTACTAAACATATTGAACATAAGAACATACCTCACTTGTGTTTGAAAATGACGGTGGACTGGATTATTGAAAAATGAATACGAAAATTATAGAACCATACACTACACGGATAACCCATTTCGTTTATTTTTCTTTCTCACTTGATAGTTCTCCAGAAGCATTAAAAGTATCCAATGCTTAGCAATGCCCATCCCTAAATTATCCGCCACTGGTGCACAGCAATTTTTTTCTTAAAAATAATTCCCAGTGCCCACCAGATAGGTGGTGACAGTGACATGACTTATTTTAATATCACCGTTGGTGCACACTGGGGGTGAAAGATCTGCATAAAAAGCCCGCTACACTGGTGTGGCGATACTGGTGAGGCAGAGACTGTCTCTTTCCATCTGGATCTCGCTATCTACGCATGTAAGAGAGAGTTCAACTCCGATGGGTCCTGACCATCGGAGTTGCAGGCTCTTCTTGAAGCTGACAGCGGCGCGACAATCCTCGCAGGTGACCTTAACCAGCAGCATATGGAACTCAGCTACGACTAACAGCGGGGGCAGACAAATTTTCGCGGACGCGGAATACTACGGCTATATGGTTTCCGGCCCAGAAACCTGCCTACCGATTATTCGGAACCTGAAAGATGCCCGATGACAAACTGACTGGCAAGTGTTCACAGAAAAGGCCAATTCTTGCATACGGAGCGCCTTGGGTGTAGCGACTACTTCTGTACCGCACGGGAGATCGCAACAGCCATCCATATACATCGCAGAAACCCAAGCTCCGGTGCGACCGCTTCTAGACAGCGGAGAAATGCCTAAATATAACGCAGAGGACCGGGCGGATGGCCCCGCACCTGAAGTGGAACCAGTTCCAATCGAAACCGACCAGAAACGTGGAACATGTCGCAATCAGTCAACAACTATATACCTTGGAGATTACTTCGCTGTGCCGATCATAGCTCCAGAGGAAGACTAATTTTATGCTCGCCTAGGGCAGTCAGACACGCCATCCTGACGAAGCGGCCGAGGAAGGCCCCGGGTGCTAATGGTTTCAACAACACAGTGCTACGCCCCTTGCTATTCGGCATGGTAGTGGCGCTAGCGCACCTGACACAGCGATACTGCGCACCAGGTGCTTTCATGCCTTGTGTGTCTTCTGAATAATGGGATAGTTAATTTCAATTAAAAAGTTTGAACTCTAATAACCATGTAAGAATTATAATCTTTAATTGCAGTCTTCGGTCGCAACTGGTTAGTGACTGTTTAATTATAAATATTGTTATTACTAAACTCTCAAATAGTCTTTTTTCTACGCAGACAGACAGACGGAAAATAAGGGTTCCGTTTTTTACCTTTTGAGTTACGGAACCGTAAAAAAATGTATGACACCCCAGTGGGTGTGGTTTAGTGGTGTCACTGACTGTACACGTAAATGACTGTGTCAGTTGGAACAACACGCGACGAGGCCACTGCGAATGAAAACGTACCTAACTATCGCGATCCACAACAAAAAACCAAAAACTATTTAAAATGTAATTTTTATTTCAGTGTAACGATATGAAAGTACAATAGGGTTAAAATATGGAAATACAATATCAAATAATCTTCATTTAATAACTAGGAAAAAAAACCTATATGATGTTACCAAGTCCACGATCATGTTTTGTTGCCACATGGTAAGTTTTCCTCACACAATCCATATATCTTTTCCATTGCCTTCCTCTCCCTGTCCCTCCATCAACATTCACCACATATAAATGTTACTAAGTAAATTGTAACATCTATCTACTTTTTAATTAAGTACTTTTAGGTTTATTCAAAGCTTTGTGTACTTTTGGGTGCCAAATGACCTTTGCTGTGCTTTCCCTTTTTTGCACCGCATCTTCTGGAAAAAAAAACGTAAGTAATTGCAATTTTATTAAAATGATTAAACACCGGTCTGCAAACTCCCAGTCGTTCAAAAAGGTCATTTTCAATACATTTTAATGCACAAAGATTAAGCAAAAACAAGCGTGTAAAACATATTGAATGTTAAACATTCAATATGTTTTACACGCTTGTTTTTGCTCTATCTCAATGAAGGCTTTAATTTTTCTTGATTTAGCCAGAGATAACAATATCTAATATCTAGTTTAATTGTCTATAGTGATTAATGTTTACGGAAAAAAGGCGCATGTTTTTATGGCAATCATAATTTATGATAGTTTAATTTCATATTATAATATTTTTTTACACTTATTTTATAAATAAATATTTTAAATAATTTGCATTTATCTTTAACCCTTATGTGAGTGACAAATAAGAAACCTTTAACAGAGTGACGAGGTACCCGGGTACCTTCATACAGTTTAGACGTAATGTAAACAATCAAGTTCTGTTTTAGCGTTACCCTCACTTTAAATATTATTATTTTAGTTAAGCTAAACAGTTGACGATCTGAGGCTCTGGGGATTAAAGCGGGGGATGGGTGGAGTTCGGTACATGGTTATCAGCGCGCAAGAAACACTTGAATCTATTCAATGCATTGTGCTTGATATTGACACTTGAATGTTTTCTGTGTTCGTATTGTATGAGTTTACTTCTACTTTGTGAGTTTATAATTATTTCATTATGAATATTGAAGCGAGTACTTCTAAACAAAGATCACGTTTTCGAAGATATAATTCAACAGAATTTACAAGCGATATTAGCAGAATCTTCCAGTGACAAAGGTGAGTTTGTTGCTTCTGATAGTGAAAACCGATTATATTCCTTTGGTTGAAGAGGTTGGATTGGAAATTGCTGATGTTGAGCCAGAAGCTGAAGTCGAAAATGAGATCAGACTCTTACGATTCCGATGCGAGTTTTGAGAGTGTATCGTTTGAAAAAAAAAATATTGCAAAAGATGGAACGCGGTGGCAGTCTGATCCACTTCCCAGAACACAAACTAGTGGTCGAAACATTATTCGTCAACGGGGCGGGGCTGCATCTTTCAGTAAACTTTACAATCAAATGGAAATATTCAAAAATATATTGTCCAATGAGATGTGTGACATAATCTTGAGGGAAAATAATCGGAAAGGGAAGATTACTGAAGCATACAATAATAAACTGATAGAAAATTACCCTGATATGTAGCATATATCATTTACATGGAACATAATCCACAATTTGTCTCGAGTAACAGACGTTGAAAGTTTTTGAAATCATTGAGTCTAAACTGTGTGGTAAAAATATAGAAGAAAGATCAAAACATTCCATTGTGACATCAAAATAACATATGAGATCTGCAATGCAGGACGTGCTTGGCCAAGAACTAAGGCTTTCGATTCCTTCTGGATCTACAAACTCTATAAGTCAGACTAGACGAGATTCTACAGGGCGTGTTGTTGCTACATGTGCAGAGAACTCAAACGCAAGCGAAGAAAAACACGAAAAGCTTGCACTAACTGTGAAAAACCAGTTTGTGATGAACATGCAGTAACTAGTCCAATATGTAACACCTGCTTCGAGAGCTGTGCTAATTCTGCATAAACAAAAAATTTGAAATTTTTATAGAAATAAAACATCATAAGAAATGATTATTATTTAATTTTTGTACCAAATTATAAATACTTTTTTCATTGTCATACAAGACACAAAGAGGTACCCGGGTACCTTGTCACTCCATTGTGAGTTTAAATTATGTTTTGGTTTCCACAAAACATTGTAAATAGTTGACTGGGATAAAAGATTAAAAAATATATAATTTATAAATAGTTAAGAGCTCTCAGGAAATCACAGCTTCCTACAGAGCGTAAAAAATACTTTTCGGTAAATTTTAAAATGCTAAAGGTACCCGGGTACCTCGTCACTCACATAAGGGTTAAATTAGTAATATTTAAATGGCTTGTGGTTAAATAATATCTGCTGCTCGGGTCGATCTTAAAGTTAAGCCGATGGCTGTCATTTGTAAATCTTTGACTGACGTTACATATAGTCACTGGCTCAAAAGTCTGACAACCAGCCTTCTCAAGGAGTATCGCATTACCCAGTTTTGAACTGGGCTATTAGAGGTGGGATAGGCAGCGACTCCATGTAAAAGACTGGTAGTCTGCTGAAAACAAAGCTCGGGGCAAAAAGCAAATTTAATCAGTTTCTTTTGAATTTTGATTGATTTTGCTTATTTTTTTTTATTTGATTGAATTTGTTTCTAAGAACGTGCATTAAAAACGTCATTGTCAGTTCCAAAGGCTGTTGAAAAGTTGTTGACGCCAACAACTGTCGCCTGCGGCCATAGACGTCCGATGCATTTTAAATTGTTACAAGAACACATATAGCTGTATCCGTAAATACTTTTCTATAACACCACACTCCCCCCCCCCCTCCCTAGTTGAAAATCTGGTGACACCCTTGACCCTCACAATTCTGGTTTTGTCGATTCGGGTACATCGCATCGGCCATGGCATGGTCCTAGATACGCCAATGCCAGCGGCTCAGGCGTGAACTCCGCCTCAGAATCAATGACAAAGTTTCTCCATTTCAGATTTACCAACAAAAATGTTCAAAAACACTTTACTATCGGAAGTCGATGTCTTTATTTGTGTCGTTGAATCTTTTGCAATTGACTTTGTGTAAACTGCTTAGAAAAGTTAAAAAATTGCATTGCACGAAATTGTCAGAAATATCGATGAACGTACATTAAAAAAGTACCCCCGATCAAGCTCACGACGACTCTTATGCAACTTGGCATATCTCAATGTGGACACATTATCATAGTACCTTAGTACGGTTAGGGCATCGATGGCTTTAAGAAATGTTTACTTGGATAAGCTTTTTAGATACCTGATGATATCCTGGATATTTCTAAACCGTAAACGGGAGGTGGCCGCGGTGCCACGCAGAGTTCCAGCCTAAAACTCTTTAGCTCCGAAGCTGTTGGCATCAAATGACTACAAGGAGCAGTTTTAAACTTGCTGGCTACCAAACGTCCTATCTTCAGTACGGCCTGTCAATAGTAGATTAGCATTTTACAGTTTACGGTATGATCAATAAATATTGGAAGATAGCGATACGAGCTGGTCTCATTTTTAAAGGATTGGCCCACAATTTAAATCTATAAAGGTATAACGCCTTTAACCTGTAATGAGACAAAAAAATATCCTATCTTGATCATCTGCCTAGCCTTTTCCCAACTATGTTGGGGTCGGCTGCCAGTCTAACCGGATGCAGCTGAATATCACTATTTTACAAAAAAAATATCCTATCATATAACATATTAAAATTAACAGGAAATTCACATTATGTCAAACTAACCGGCAAGGCTGCTAGTAAATGACTTGAAACACTTACAGATCGAGAAGGCAGCGGTAATGCTGGGCGGACGTATATGGGTGTTACACTTAATAACACAGATAAGGGCACGAACATCTTCATGATATTGAAAGGCATTGCAGCCAATAGTAATTCTGAAGTGAAATAAATACATTACTTCCATATGAAAGCACTACTAAGTACTGTAAAAAACAAAGATCCATTTTCACTGACCAGGGTATAATCGGTTACTATACTTCGCAGAAGTCGAGAAAACGGGCTTTATTGTGGGATAAAAATCTTCTGTCCGTTCCCAAACTCGCAAAATCTGTCCCTCGTTTGGACCTTCTACGTATAACATTACCGTATCTCCTGTATCCAATGCGAATCCCGTCAACAAACCTGTTTTGTGCTCTGTTTGCATCACTGAATCGTTTAATTCAGATATTTGACGAAGTAGTGTCATAATAGCTGGACGATCACTAATAAGACAGTATAATCTAGAATATCTTACAGCGTTAGATTTAGGTTTACAGCCAACGACACCCATTGATACTTCTATCATCATTTGTGCTTCTAAGATTACGCCTGCTTGAATATATAAGTCTGGTTTAACTTTCGCTCTCACTGCATTTATATCGTTTGTACAAATTTCTTCACGGACCAGAGGGACAACAGCTGTTTGAGAGGGATATAATGGAAACTCTCCTTTAACAAACCCATTAATTCTTGTTAATGCTCTTGCATCAATCTGGGTGTGTGCGATACTAACATCTACAGCTTGATTTGATAAAGGAGGTGGCGCACCTCTACCACAATCACGATCAGCAATATCGTATCCAAAAAAACTCTTCGTCTTATTTAACGGTGGAGGTGTCCTAATTCCACGGACCTATAGTCGGAACAGAAATCACAGTAATATTAATAATATTACGAAGGTGAAAGTTTGTATGTGTACGTGTGTGTGTGTTTGTTACTCTTTCACGTTCAAACGTCTGGACCGATTTGGATGAAAGGAGATCACCCAATTTGTGCAGTATTTTTTTGCCAGCCAGCAAAAATAAACTTTTAATTTGAATATTACATCTAAATTGTAAGTCAACTTCCTAGAAGTCCTACAAGAATAAACCTATTATTTAAATAGAGTGTAGCATAGATGAACCATTTGTACTGTTTCTGTTTTGTTTTCGAAAATAAAACATATACTACATTTTTTTTCACACGGTGGAACAGATATCGTCGGTTATTGTTATTTGAAAAAAACCCGACTTAAATTATTAAATATGTATTTTGTGTAGACATATTTAATAATAACCTTTTTATAAAGGAGGGCTATTATTTTATTCTATAATGGCAACTAAAATATGCTGTCCGAATTACCTACCTATAAATAATCCTGATCTACGTAGGTAAAACCGCGGGACACAACGAGGTAAAAATTATAGATAGTATTGTGTAATTAATAGATATCTAAACAGTGCACAAGCTGTCAGAAAGCTGTCACTAATGTCAACTGTCAGTCAGCATGATGGAGGGAAGTTGGAAAGTAGAAGCGTACCCTGGACTGGGGCTTGGTGGTATGGTGAGCCTCTGATGTAGTTGGTTAATTGAGTTGGTTGATTGATTAAATACTACTTAGTTGTATTGTGAGGGTAAAATTGACGTAGGTGTGTACTCTACGTATACGTAGCTTTGACGTAACGAAATACGTCCGAAAAGCTACCCGTGTCACACGACATATTTTTATAATTTTAATATAGTCCATTGAAAAGTTACATTTGGGGTTGCATTTTATGGAGGACGCAATTTTATTTTTTTATGTGTAGGGGAGGTCAGGAGGTCACATTATTAGTACACACGTATAATATAGGTATAGTAATAGATCTGAAAAATAGTACTCACTTCGGGGCGATGTAAAACATTGCTATTGACTTTATGAGAAATTCTTCCTCAAAAAACGATCTACAAAAATGGTCTGTTAGTATTTTTTCGTAAAATGATAAAAAAAAGTTATTTTGAAAAATACGAATTTCTCGAATTTCTGAATATTTTCGCTTATAACTTTTTTATTTATAGTTCTACGACAAAAAATTACTGGATCAAAGTAGTAGAAAATTTAATTTGCAACAAAAAATGGTAACAATTTTTTTTATCAAATAAATAGTTTAAGAGATATATCGTAAAAACCATTTCAACCCCTATTTTCAAGATGGCGGTCGTGAAACAAGTGTGGTGACCCCACAAACTTGGTTTTAGCTTTACACTGACCCCCCCTACACATCAAAAGAATAAAATTGCGTCCTCTAAAAAATGCAAGGTTAGGACTAAATGTATTCATATCTATGGATGATACTGTGTATTTGTTACAAATAATTTAGTTAAAATGATACAGGATAATATTTTATGTTCAATTTAATTTAATAAATTACCTCTACTCGAAAGGGCTCATCCAAGAACGTGGCCATTAAATCCGATGCTGCAGCACAAGATAGTGGTACTGAGTGATGATCATTGAAGTTAACATCAGATCTAGATTGTTTTGTTTCTAAATACTGCAACTCTGAATTTCGTTCTTCTTCTCTGATGCTCCATCTTGTAAAAATGTGTGTAAATCTGAAACAGGTAAACTGTTCCTGTTGCACCAAAGGAAAAAGAGGATTCCAAAATTATTAAGGGTGGGTAATTACTCAGGCGTTTTGGAGGACTGTCTTATGTAATGACGTTCAAAGGTGCTGATCATCCTTGTTTGAATAAATGACTTTTATTTTGATTTGACTTTCATATCATAATTATCATTTCAAACTTCACACTAGCACCGCTAACATTACTCATGATTACTACCACGAGACGTTCGAAATGAAATGAGACATTCGGTATTGTGTCACCCCACACTTTACAAGAGGTGACATGAAATACTTATACAGACTACGAGAAAGTAATGATATAAGTAAAACCTGATACAATGTAGTATTCTGCTTTCTCTATGGTTACCAGCAAACATGAAATATCATATCGGGTTGCAAAAAGAAATGTACCCGTTTTTCTTCAAATGTTCTATTGGAACATCCGATAGATTGCAAACATTTACAAAGAAAGTCGGTAAGTCATCTTGCGCCGGTAAATTAGTACTGCTAATAAATGCCATCACTTCTCCAAGCGGTTTAGGGCTGTCGCTTTTTGGCACAAATGGAGTGACTCTTCCAATACCTAAAATTAAAATATGTTTTGGAGATATTTTAAATCATAATATTCTGCGGATATTTTTTGGGTTTAAATTTTATTGTTTTCTGCGATTTTTAGTGCAGTTGTTGTCATAAAACTATTAATCTATTAATCAGTCAAAACAAACAGTAACTTGAAAAAACTCTATCAACGTGCAGGTTAAACCACTGGAAAATATTAACCCCTCATCAGTTGAAGTTAGAGTTGAAAGTTTGTATTTAAATCCGTCATCAGGTCAAACTAGGTTTCAGACACTCAAAGGTGTCATCATAGTTGTCGATTGTACGATGAGTTGATGGCACGATACGTTCTCGTCGCACGATAAGTTCAATTATACAGATTTCTTCAGAGTGTTTTAATTGAAGCTTGCAAGCCACCGCGCGAGCACAAGCAATGTTTCATTGACCATTTTCATCGCATGACGAGAACGAATCGTGCCATCATACGATCCTTGTCAAATAGACGACGCCGAAGATTTAGAACAAATCATATGGGGTAGTTTGACTTTTCTAACTACAAATTAATTCGATCATATATGACGTCACGCTCTCTTTTTACAAAACATCGTCAACTGTGTGTTTTAGAATATATTTGCAGAGCCGTTTTCTTGTGGTTTCCTATTTTGATGCGTCTACTACTATGATTTAAAGAAACTTAACCTGCCAAGATCCAATCACCGGGTAACGTCATGTCGAGTGGATTTTTATCTATAATAGACATTTTCTTGTGAGTTTTAATTGTTGAATATTTGCGTCCATGGGTGGTTTGTACATGTTCCTCCTCGATATTTGGGGCGTGATGTTTTAAGATTACATCTTGTACTTGGTAAATCAATGCGTCTTGATGCCTTATGTCTGCAATGTGAGACCAGTATTACCGAGGCTTTAACACCAGTTCGCGGGGCGATAACGTAAAGAAATACGTCAATATTTATATTAAAAATACACACTTCACTTAAAATATTTTCATAATTTTATTTAATGACACCGAATGTGCTTTTTGTAAATTATTTAAAAAATACTACAGAATAATTGTATTTTGAATTCAAAAGTCTACTTGATTGTTCTAATTAGGTACAGTGTTTATTTTTAAATTTCGGTGCATTAATTGAAAACAATTCAAGTGGAGGTAAGTATTTCATTGGATTTTTAGAACAGCGAAAATGGAGTAAAAAATGAGTCCTGAATGGAGGCAGACTTAATAATAGAGATGGTTCAGTTTTAGTTTATGTGATGGGTAGAGAAGAAACGTGTAACTAAAATAACGATTAATGAGGACGGATGGGAATTCTAAAAATTATGAACGTTGACGTGACTAATAGGAAAAGAAGGAAACGTGTTTCGGCGACCACAAGTACCTAATATTGAGTAAAGAACAAGAAGATGATGATTGAAATGTAACGCATCCCCAATATAGCCTTAGAGTCCGGCTCAATATAATATACTACTCAAAACAAAATAAGGGCCACGAGGTATTTTGTCTGTACCATGAAAATAATAAAACCAATATTTTTTTTTTGTCTCCATAACGAAAACTAGTGTTGTTTGTACCATGTAGAGGTAGACCAATAAATTTATTCAAATAATAATAATTTAAAAGTTTATTTGCTTTTGAAAGAAAAAACACATTTTAGGTTAAAAATTAAAACAATGTAAAGTTACTAAAACAAAAGAAAATACTCCATGCTCATCTTTTAACCACTCTGGACGACAGGATTTTGACACATGACACATCAGCTGAATCGGTGGGGTGACGCGGATTGTCATGAAATTCAAGAATTTTCATCAATTTACAGCATTCAATTTTGTCATTTTAAAATAAGTCACAGCGGCTGTTTCATACGATAAGTTTGAGGTTTATATTTCCAAAAACCTCAAAAGGTCGATAAAACGGCGTCAATCTATTGTAAAATGTGTGTAAAATACATATTACTACACCCTTCCAAAAATTAAGTACTTTAAAAACGCTAGAAATATTTACATACACAGGATAACTATTTGATAATAAAATCGGAAATCTAAAATAAAAACAGTGACATTCCATCTGCATTCTTATTTTTTCCATTTTACATATAAATTAATAAAAAAACGATACAAATCTCGACAAAAAATACTACAAAATGTATTGCAATATGACATTTCTTAGTGCTGACCGTAAAACTAAGTTTCATCATTACGATTAAAAAATTGCATTCAACCTTATCGATAATCGTAATTGAGTAAACTTTAAAAAAATATTTTGGGACCATTGAGGAATTTACCTATGGAGGTGGCATAATATTCTACTATAGATATTATAGTTGTACAAATATCTATGATATCGATTGTAAAAGAAAGACATTTTGTCACGTGCTTTTTGGGTTCCGTAGTCAACTAGGAACCCTTATAGTTTCGCCATGTCTGTCTGTCCGTCCGTCCGTCCGTCCTCGCTTAATCTCTGTGACCGTTAGTACTAGAAAGCTGAAATTTGGTACCAATATGTATATCAATCACACCGACAAAGCGGTAAAATAAAAATTGGAAAAAAATGTTTTATTAGGGTAGCCACCCTATATGCAAAGTGGGAAGTGTTTTTTTTTTATTTCAACCCTAACTTGTGATATATTGTTGGAAAGGTATTTAAAAATGAAAAGGGTTTACAAAAATCATTTTTTGATAATGTCAATAATTTCGGAAATAATCGCTCCAAAAGTAAAAAACAATGTGTCCCCTCCCCCTCTAACTTTTGAGCCATAAGTTTAGAAAATATGAAAAAATTCTAAAAAGTAGAACTTTATAAGGACTTTCTAGGAAAATTATTTTGAACTTGATCGACACAACAGTTTTTGTACAAAAAAGACAAAAAGTTGTACAAAATCACATCTGGACTAAGTTTGTGGTATAATCGTATATGCAAGCATTTTATTTAACTTCGTTTACATATTTTATTATCCTGAACGTATCTTTTTTTTCAAACAAAAAAAAAAATATTGAAATCGGTTCTCGCAATCCAAAATTATTAAAAAAGTATTAATTAGTAACCCAATTCCCCGAGAGATGACGCTGTAGGTACTTATTACATTAGATCGGGTATTAAGTACCGAATTGTTCGGTTGGTCTCTCCTTGGCATTGGTGGTATCTTATAATTACATAAAACTTCTATTAAGAACATGCTAAGGCAATTTAGAACGAAACTAAAATTCATTTTTTAACACCATCACAATGTTAAGGTAAACCAGTTCATAAATGGTTCGATAGATGGCATTGTGTAATGACGTAATTTTTTTAAAAGTCGATGTTAAGATTTTCCGTGCTTTCATGACCTACCGCGGTAAAGTAAGTTGCATCTTAAATATATTCGTAATTTTATTTATGAGTGCATAATCTAATTAGTCGTCGAGGTTTGAGCGCTCCCCTTTGTGTTCGCGCTAAAAACCGTCACAAGTCGGAGCCGGAGCGCCTGCCGCGGACTCGCGGAGCGTGCAATGTTGCAAGCTCCTCCACCTTTAAACTCATAAGTGGGAACACTTATTGTGACGGACGGAAAACTACGGAACCCTACACTGAGCGTGGCCCGACACGCTCTTGGCCGGTTTTTTTCATCATGCTATAATTATTTTGTTATGCGCCCAGATTTGAGGTACATTTGCTGTCAAACGGTTTCACGGTAAAAGATTTTAGCTGTTTTCTTGAATGACGATAAATGAAAATGGCGGCCAATTTTGTAGGTCATGCTAATTCTGTAGCCAGTCAGGCAGCCCAGCCGGCAAAACCATACCGTACCGCACCTAGAAAGCCATGCCTCCGCAGTAGAGCCTTGCTTTTGACATACAGGGACTCCGTACACAAGTACACACCGGGGCTCTAAAATATTGACACTTAAAAGTATTGGTTGGATAACAAAATTAGAAAGGTATAAGGAGACCTTTGCGTAGCAGTAAGCGGTTCAGCCTATTAAAAATAGACCGGCCAAATGCGAGTCGGACTCACGCACCAAGGGTTCCGTACAAACTGACAACATAAACGGTCATATCTTTTCTATACGTAGATTTGGAGGGTTGTTTTTTTCACAGCTTCAAGGGACCACAGATTTGATATTTGGGTTGTGTTATTTATTATGAGGTACGGAACCCTAAAAAGTATTTTTAAATAGTGTATCTCTATTTTTTGGAATTTAAGGACTTCTTTAGGAATTTAGAAGAGGCCTTCTCATAAACTTCTTAGGTGGTAGGTGAGGATGCCGTGGCGCCTCACTTCCGGGTGGAGTGTCAGACCCGCAACCCCGGTAGGGTCCTGTCGGGATTGCGGGTTGTTCGCAAGAGATACCGCAGCCCCGAGTAAAAGAAGGAACATCGATCGGTGGACATTAGTCAGTAAAAGTCTGACACCCCCCCCCCGCTTCGCCTAGAGCGGGGGAAGTTATTTGATGATTTCCCACCCCAAAAAAAAACCCCGGTACACGACATCAAGAAAACTCAAGGTACAAAATGGACCTATTTTGAACCTGGAGTTTTCTTGATGTCGTGTACCGGGGTTTTTTTTTTCATCTCAATCTCAATTGTAGTCTCCCTCTAGGCCATTTTTACCCCAAGGCTTCCACTCCAAGAACATTTTGGCCTACGAGCCATGTTTTATGAAAGAATGAAAACGGTTTCCAAATAACGAATCCAACCATACCTCAAACAATTTTTTCGAACAAATATTATATTATTTAAAATATTATATTATTATTATATTATTGGCTGATTTTTTTGACTGTCCCTACCAAGATCATAATAAGGGCGTTCTATATTCAACCTTATTTATTTCTATTTGCAATTCACATTCAAATAGTAGGTACAAAACCAAATTATTAATAAAATAGCAAATAAACATTTTAATGTACTTAAATTCGAACAGCGAGCGCATTCATTATTTGATTTTTTATCTGAAAATAAAATTGGCGCGAATTTAGCTATAGATCAGATTCTACTGTTTGTTGTTGAGTCGGTTTTAGTGGCGTATAAAATATTATTATCAATATTTATAGTATTTTACACGTATTACAAAATTATTCTTATTTTCATCTTACAATTTCTGATATTCCTTAATTTAATTATTCGAGTTGATTGATTTACCAGAAAATAATTTCAAATTCAAATAGGTTTATTCGTTTCACATAGGTAAAAGTATATTAATATCCATGGTGTTAAAAAAATATAAAAAGTGTATCACTATGTGCTGCCCTGCAAGGCGTACGATTATTTTTACATTTATAGTAGTGCAGTTTGTAGTTTATGCGAGTGTGAACTAATATAACAGCCTACTACCTAATACTTACTACAACAAAATAAATCTTTAATAAAATATACATTTAACAAAATACAAAGTAAGTAAACAATAACAGTCTCGTGTTGTAATGTGCTAATACCTTATGAACTAAATGTTAGTGTGGAAATGAGTTAATATATAATTTCTTTTATTTTTCTTCTAAGTATTCATTTATAGTATAATAAGCGTTTCGAATTAAGAATTCATGGAGTGATTTTTTGAACGTACTGAAATCTTTTGCTGCTTTTATTGACTTTGGTAATTTGTTGAATATTTTAGGTGCCATTCCTAGGAAACTTTTTGAGTATAGAGCTGTTCGATGGGCATGTGACTTAAGTGCCCCTTGGTGGCGTTTAAGGGATACGGTTTCGAATTGGTTAGGGTTATTTTTGATAAACAGTGCAACTTCTTAAATGTAAAGCGAAGGAAATGTCAATAATTTTAAGTTAATAAAATATGGTTTGCAACTGTCAGTGTTTTCAATTCTGCATACTGCGCGAAGGCACTGTTTTTTCTTTAAAGACCGCTTCCTTATCTGTACAAAAACCCCAGAAAATTACTCCATATCGTAGAGTTGTGGAGACGTATGCGTGGTATGAGGTTAGGACTGTGCTGTGGTTCGCAACCTTACTCAAATTGTGTAGGGCATAGCAATATTGATTTAGTTTTTTTATTAAATGCTCACTGTGTATTTTCCATGTCACGTGCCTATCTAACCAAAGACCAAGAAATTTTGTATTTTCTACTTTAACAATGTTGTAATGTTCATATTTCACATTAGGATGTATTGTATTGTTTCGCTAGTTAAAATGCATGGTATGTATTTTTCCGAAATTAATTTTAAGGTTGTTATTGGTTAACTATCTAATAATTAAACTCAAGCTATCACTGATATCACATTCCTATCTTTCTAAGTTTTCTCCTATAAATATTGATCGATTGAAATAATCGCATTTACACATCACAAAATTATAAAAAAAAGGAATGGACGTCATTTTCGAAAGTGAATTTAGTAGTGGTTATGAATATTACGTGTTAATGGTCCTATTATTGCAAATTACGATTAGATCTGAGCATGTTCATGTTATTTATAATATTTGCAATGATATTTGTCTCATTTGTTATACAGGGTGTTTGGAAGATCGATGCAAAGCCGTGAAGCAGACCTAGTATAGACTATTTAGAACCATTTGAACCTAACTTGTCTTCGGCGAAGTGTGACTATTTTTTTTAAATCAAATTTTAATGATTTTTGATGATAATCCTAAAATTTTGCAGTTATTTGCAAATAATTAGTCAGTTTGAAAGATAAATCATTTATTTTTTTAATTTATTTTATTAAAGTAATGTCTGAACAATCAAACGAAACATGATTAAGGCATCTGTGTCATGAGAATTTTTTTTTTTAGACAGTTGAAGTTAATACTTCTGTTTTTAGATTAAGAAAACAGATTTTTGACAGTTTAAAAAAAAATCACGGATCGTGCTTTTTCTGTTCAAACATTTTTAAAGACATGCCTAGTTATTAGACTTTCTTTTGAGGTATCAATTACGCAGATAGCTTACAAATTATTGAAATTAGGATCTACAAACTAAAGTGAGGGAGAAAATTAAAATGTATCGGTGAAATAATTAAAACAAAATTTTAATACAAATCATTTATTTTTCATGTTCAAAATGTCCGCCGCGGTTCCTAACACAAGCACGGGCCCGTCTTCTCACTTCCGTTGTTGTAATTTTCAACTTCATCTCTAGTTTCATTGTTTCAAATGCTGAATTTATTCTCGCAATCAGTTCTTCTTTAGTATTTATCTCTACGTTTGTATAAACTAGTTCCTTGGCCCGACCCCACACGAAAAAGTCAAGCGGCGTTAGATCGGGTGACCGGGCGGGCCAAGGGATTGGTCCGTCTCTGCCGATCCAGCTGTCAGGGAAGCAATTGTTTAAGTGCTCGCGTACATTCAATGTCCAATGCGCTGGACAACCATCTTGTTGGAAAATAATTTCTCGGTCTCCTGTGAATATTAGGGCCCCGGATTCCTCTACAAGCTCTGGAAAATCATTTTGTAAGAATTCCAAATAACTATTGCCATTCAAATTATCCGGTAAGAAATGGGGCCCAACCTGTGTTCTGCCGATCACTCCGGCCCACACGTTGACCGAGAATTTCCTTTGAAATGACTTCTGCTTTTTCCAATGTGGATTGTTGTGTTTTTCAGCCCATTGATGAAGATTGTGGAAATTAGTTATGCCTTCCCTAGAAAATTTACTTTCGTCTGTCCACAAGATTGACTTCAGAAACCATGCATTTTCAATGTCAGAGTTAAGAAGAAAACGACAAAACTGTATCCTTCTCTGAGGATCTCGCTCTTCAAGACCTTGAACGCCCGTGCCATGATACGCATACCTGTTATTTTGGTGCATTGTATTCCACACTTTCCAATGGGAGATGTTTAAATTTCGAGCTACTTTTCTAGTGCTGGTATGTGGATCAGCTTGAAATGCCGCTAAGATATCTTGTTCGATGTCAGTACCATGTCTACCTGGATTGACTCCAGGTTCCACACGGTGTATCCCATCTGCAGCAAGCCGACGAAATGTGTTGTAAAACACTCTTACGTTCGGTACTCTCCGATTAGGATAGCGTTCTTGGTACATCCGTCGTGCTAAAGATCCATTGCCGTCTGCTCTGCCATACATAAAAACGATGTCAGCATATTCCTCGTTCGAGAAAGTAGCCATAGTCAGTTCTCACAAAAACGGCTGGTAACGCACTAAAAGTTCAACTTAAAATAAAAGTTCAAGAGTCACGTGCAGGAGCGCAAAGGGCTACAACTGAACACGATGAATTGTCACGAAAAAGGAGATAACGTCTAGTCACAAGCGCAGTTGTTACTCGACTGAGTAAACTGGCGTCCCTTCAAAAAAACAGGTAGTAACTGACCCTATCTAAAGAAACACGACCCTATTGTCTTACCAATAAAGTCGTTTTTGCTGTGAAATGTGTTCACGTAACTAGGGGTGCGCGGGCGCTACCTGAAATTGTCAAAGTTATCGCCATCTTATCGCTCGCGTCACGCGTCGGCAGTGTTAGAGAGTCTCCCCTAAATTTTATTTCGAATGTCCAAAATTAAAGTTATCTTCTTATTTTTTTTTAACATAAAATCTATTTTTTAATAAGTATAATAATAAATGTTATTATTTTAAAGCACTAGTCTCGTTTTATCACCCTATTTAAAATGTTTAATTTTCTCCCTCACTTTAGTTTGTAGATCCTAATTTCAATAATTTGTAAGCTATCTGCGTAATTGATACCTCAAAAGAAAGTCTAATAACTAGGCATGTCTTTAAAAATGTTTGAACAGAAAAAGTTTTTAAACTGTCAAAAATCTGTTTTCTTAATCTAAAAACAGAAGTATTAACTTCAACTGTCTAAAAAAAAAATTCTCATGACACAGATGCCTTAATCATGTTTCGTTTGATTGTTCAGACATTACTTTAATAAAATAAATTAAAAAAATAAATGATTTATCTTTCAAACTGACTAATTATTTGCAAATAACTGCAAAATTTTAGGATTATCATCAAAAATCATTAAAATTTGATTTTAAAAAAATAGTCACACTTCGCCGAAGACAAGTTAGGTTCAAATGGTTCTAAATAGTCTATACTAGGTCTGCTTCACGGCTTTGCATCGATCTTCCAAACACCCTGTAGAATCTATTCGCGTTCGTGTGATATAATGTGGAATGAAAAATGTAAACAAGCACGATTGGCGCGATACTTCGACTTTAGATTTCAAAATGTATCATTACCACTGCTAAGTTAAGTTCAATTACGAATGATTTCTGCACGTAATAAAAGGACACGTTAATCAAGGCCCAACAATGTGGAGCTTAGATGTCCGAAAACCATTTTTTTTATGATTTTTAGCGTCGACCTACACTGCCATCAAAATGACTGTGATCGTAATTTGGATTTTATAAAGGTTAATTAAGAAACTTACCCAATAATTGAAGAACTTCTAATGACGTTTACATATGAGATTTTTATTCTACTATCTTAATTATTGCACATCCATATTATTTTTTAACCAGAAATTAAAATATTTACAAAAATAATTAGGAGGTCGTATGTCTTAAATGTTCGACCCCTTTCGGGGCCAGTACCGAGCCAGCGTAGGTTTGAATGTCGAGCCCCCGAAGGGGTCCGTACCGAACTATACGGTTAATAACTGGTATGCCCCCCTCGTTTATTTACTCACTCCTGAAGCCTGGAGTGCATGCTCTCAATCAAATGCCTGACATTTTCCATTGGAATCTCTTCCCAGGCCCTTTTAACGGCGTTGATGAGTTGCTGTTGGTTGTGGATTTCCCGATCACCGTCTCTCTCTTTCTAACTCTTCGTTTTAACTGATCCCACATGTGCTCTATTGGATTTAAGTCCGGAGTGTTCGCCGGCCACGGCAAGACTTGAATTTGAGAGGCTTCCAGTACAAACCGAGTCGCTTGAGCCGTCTGTGCACGAGCATTGTCTTGCATCAAGATGAATCCAGGACCCGCTCGCTGTGCAAATGGGATCACATGTGGTCTGACAACTTCCTCAATATACCGCTGAGCAGTAACAGTACCCTTATTTAAAATAGCGAGCTCAGTTTTGCCGTGTAAGCTTATCCCGCCCCAAATCATTACATTTGGACCACCAAAACGATCGACTTCATGGATGTAGGCTTCTGAAATTCTCTCGTCGCGTCTTCTCCATACTCTAATACGTCGATCGTCGTTAAAAAAATAATTTTGCATTCGTCTGTGATTCCCCATTGGTTTATGTCCCAGTCCAAATGTTGACGGGTAAATCTTAAACGATTTGCACGATGATTTCTGGTTAATGGAACATAGACAACTCACCTTCTGGTTTTCATGCAATCGATTACGAATAGTTTGGTCACTGACACGAGTACCCGTTGTCAGCCATAAACGATTTTGCAGCTTGCGGGCCTTCGTTGTGCGATCTTGGCGCGCACTTAATCGAATGTAACGATCCTCTTGAGTTGTTGTGATGCGAACTCTGCCCGGACCAGGTCTTCTTCTAACACTGCCGGTCTCTTGGAAACGATTCCATAGATTTTGAATAGCTCTTCGAGAAAATCCCAATTGCAAACCCATAGATCGCTGCGAATGACCTTCTTCAGTCATTGTAACGGCTCTGGTTACTGTCAGCGAGTCCATATGACGCCTGCGTGCTTGCGGCATATTGCAAAAGATGTTACTGTCTCAAGATATCAATGAACTCTGGTAATTTCTAATAAACCAAGAAGCTAAGGAAAGCAAAACGCCAAAGAAAATGAAATCAAAATTTGAGAAAAAAGAATTTTAAATCAAATTTAATTTAAAATTGCTGCCAGCATTAGATGAATACTACAATATTAAAAAGTGTAGGTTTTAAAGAGTTTGTACACTCAATATTTTATTACTTACAATATGTAAATCCTTACTAATATTATAAAAGCGAAAGTGAGTTTGTTTTTTTCTTTGTTACCTCTTCACGCTTTAATGGCTTAACCGATTTCGATGAATTTTGGTTCAGAGATAGTTGGAAACCAGGAGACGGACATAGGCTAATATTTTTTTCGAAAAAAGTGGGATGTGAGGGAGAAAGAGGGAAGAAAAAGGAAAACTTAGCGTTGCTCTTACAAATTAATAAGGCGCAAGGGGAACTGTGTTACCCCGAATTTAACGCGAGCGAAGCCGCGGGCAAAAGCTAGTGTTTAATAAATTACACCAAAATGAAAAAATACCTCGTGGCCTTTATTTTGTTTTGAGTAGTATAAATAGATTTGAGCCAAAGACAAAGTAAGCATACTGTCGTTTTGAAAAAAACTGGCCAAGTACGAGTCGGACTCGCACACACAGGGTTCCGTAGGGCAACATGCAATATCCCTTTCGCTGCCCAGTCCAAATTATACCACATATTTTGGACTCATACGCACTCAGCGTATCATCTAGGCAGCGAAAGAGATTTGTGGCGTAGCAAAATTTACGCTTATTTAAAATATCATAGTACCGTTATTAAAAACAAAGTTAAAATTCTGCTGCAGCTGGATGGATGAAAGAAAATTTTATGTAATTAATATAAAATATTCTTCATACGATATCATACGAAGACCTTTACTATGTTTTACAGAAATTTTCTCCTTAAAATTTAGAATTTAGATGAAGGGAACTTGATGATGGAGGAACTTTGAGGATTTAGAAGCAAATAACGAAAAAAGTGTTTAAGAAACCTTGATACATTTTTTTAACACCTGTCGATCGACAACCCACCAAGGGTGTACGTGTCACGTAGGTGTGTGGATCGCTATTTTTAATTTTGTCATTTTGATGATTTGATACCTTTTTTATTAAGCACCCGAAAACAGGTACTCTCCGAATTTCAGATATGTGGTGTCAACAGTCTCACAGTAAAATGGCTGTGATATACGGACAATGCGATTCTATAAGGATTCCGTTTTACCCATTAGGCTAGTGGAACCCTAAAAACCAAGCACGACGTAACAAAATCAACAAAACAGAATTACAATGATTTACCGTCAACTGGATATGGCGTCTCGAACACTCCGTCCATTGTCGAGGACGGGATATAATTCACAACGAGGAACCATATAATGTCTCTAATATATTTCGTTAGAGGACATTCTAAAACTTCGGCGAACTGTCTGCGTTCATGGAACTGCAAGGGAGGCAAGTAAACTTCGGCAGGCGCCATTTTCATACTGAAAAGAGATTTTTTTTCTTAACAAAATAGAACTAACGGGACACGAGCTGAAAAGTAAAAATAAAAAAAACCTTTTAGTCTAACTTAGCTCCAAAATAAAAAATAATTTCAAATCAACGCCAACGAAAAAAACATTAAAATTAATAACGTAAAGGGTCAATTGTTGACAGCTTGATAGATCTGCGAGGTGTCTGCGATCATTATTTGTAGGCGCCGCCTCAACATTCTTTGCCGCTCAGTTAGACTAAAAGTGTTTTTTTTTATTATTTTGTAGTTCTTGTCATCGTTGGTTAAATTTTTGTTAAAAATGTTTTTTTTTCGCTTTTTAGTTTTTTTTTTTTTTTTTGCTAACCTAATTCTAATTCGTACTTAATTTTTGGTTGCTATTGAAACTCCAAATTCCCAAAGTTTGCCTTCATTCCGGTTTTGTTGAAAAATATTATTTGTCGTTATTCAATTTCCTTTTTCGTTTGTTTTTTGCTGCAATCTATTTTGTGCTCAATTTCACAAAAAAGCTGCTGTAAACTGTTGGAAACCTATTACAAATTCCGTCAGTCTCCAAAGTCAGACCTTCGATGACAGTTACACTCCAGCTAGATCTAAAGTTCCAATCAGGGTGCATGAAATGTTTCGGATACGTTAGAGCTGCTGTTGAGGACCTCACCCATTACATAGCGAGTTTCTTCCGTGGTTTGGAAAGCCCGCTAAGCCATTGGCCCTGGCTGCCATTGATAGAACTTTTACACTTGTTACAATTTGTCAGTGACCCGAAAGTCTGACAACCAGTTAACAAGTTTTTAACCAGTCTTACCAAGTGGTATCGTATAATCCAGTACTAACTATCATAAATATGATGGATGCAGCTGAATAGACTCACACTAGATTGGAAGCCGACCATACAACCAAAAAGGCTAGACAGTTGATCTACGGCGGTGGCTAGGCACTCTATTGAAGCTAGGGCAACTACATGATATCTTTTCTCCACTTGTTTATGTATCAAATAAATAAATTGTTTTCATACTTAGCGTTAAGCGACCCCAATCCAAAATTTGGGGCTACTGTTGCCACAAAATTGCGTAACTGTGCTACTTTTACAGGAAACGCGTGACGTATCGAGAACGACAGCCATCTTCTTTCTAGAAACTGCCAAGTTCTAACCCAACCGTAGTTATTTCCCGCGAAAACCTGAGAATATATCCAATAATTTTAAAAAGTCTTATAATTAGATAAATACATAAAGTTATGGTGTTTGTGTTTGTGTAACTTAAATACTGAATGATAAGTATGTAAAGAAAATACTCATTAAAGTAGCACATTTTTCAAATTTTTGTCTGTCTTTTCGCTCTTTTTGAGCCGATTTTGACAGGACTTTTACGACCAGATTACTATGGATGAACTATGTATGGGATATGGCTAGAAAGCCTAGGTCGAGTAGTAAGCGGTAGGTAGAGGACGAGTAATAACACATCCTCTCGGCAGTGACCTGGACTAGGGGAGGCGCAGACATCAAACAGAATGGGGTAGGGGCAAGAAAGAATGATGAATGATAATCATAAGAAATAACTGAGCTTATTTTTATTTTAGATTGAGGGAAAAGTTCCGTGCATTATAAATTAAAACCCGTGAAATTGAAATCAAAAAACTATTCAAACAGTATTATCTTTAATATATAAAATTCTCGTGTCACAGTTTTCGTTCCCATACTTACTCCTCCGAAACGGCTGGATCGATTTAACCGAAATTTTGTGTACATACCTATCGGGTAGGTCTGAGAATCGGCCAACATTTATTTTTCATACCCCTAACTAAACAGCGGGTGAAACCGCTGGGCACAGCTGTTTTTTTTTATAATAATTTCACGCTGACGAAGGCTGTGCTGTGACGTGACGAAGGACGCGGGCAATAGCTAGTTTAAAATATAAATTAAATCAACACATCATTTGGCGTCACCTTCGCAACGTGTGACCATATAACCGCATTTACTTCAAATGTATGTCCTGGAAACAATTGGTATGACAGCTTTACTCCATGTAGTGGTATCCCAAGATCAACCCATCCCTCATTGCAATCGTCCCGAACATCAAGTCCAACTACTTCTAGCACAAAAGTAAGCGTGAAGGCACTTGGGTACACTATAGGTACTTGTGCTGTTTTCGATGACCTTATAATACTCATTGGAAGTTAGTTCCCTTAAATATAATACCTACTAGCGTAGAAAACAAAAATAAGTCTAACAAGGAGTAAAATATTTACAACAACATTCTTTAGCAAATTGACATATTTTGACATCGTTCGGTTGACTGATCAAAAAACGGTTATATTTGCTAAGGTTTGAATTAAAAAAAAAAACACTCAACTTTTTGTTTTTCTTTTACGCTTTTAGTTATTTATTGGTACATACGTACGTAAAGTAAATTTTGCAACCATGTCATCTCGTCGAGGTATCATCGTGGGGAATTATTTAGGTACTCATACCTTTTCGGATTATTACTTACTCCATAAAAATACTTTTCAAAATAAGTTTAAAAAACGCGAAGAGATGGAGGAGCGTGCAACATTGCACGCTCCGCGGCACGGCGGCAGGCGTTCCGACTTGTGACTTGTGACGGTTTTTAACGCGAACACAAAGGGGAGCGCTCAAACCTCGACGACTAATTAGATTATTCACTCATATAGAAAATTACGAATATGTTAAAGTGCAACTTACTTTACCACGGTAGGTCATGAAAGCACGGAAAATCTTAACATCGACTTTTAAAAAAATTACGTCATTACACAACGCCATCTATCGAACCATTTATGAACTGGTTTTTTACCTTAACATTTTGATGGTGTTTTTATTTTATTATTTAGAAAACCAACGGCGATACATATAATGCATTACAAATAAATATAAAATAGTTTAGTAGGGCTAATAATAGGTTTCCCTTTATAACTTAGATAATGTTTACCATGCGAACGGACTTAAAACAAACAAATAAAATAATGGTTTTAAATTAGAAACAAAGGTTAAATACACTATAGTTATGTAGAAGTAAGATAATTTTAATTATAATTTAAAAAAATAAACATGGTAAATGCTTATTGGTGTACGGAACGTAGCTGCGTGCTATTTGTTTTTATTGATAATAATCTTTTTATCCTGAGCTATAAAACTCGGTTTTGAATAGTTAAAAATATCAACTTGTGAGAAGTTATTGTTATATGTTCGAGCAATGCGAGTGAGTACACAATTACTAGCATAGTTAGTTGCATGCCGAGGTACATGTAACATTGGCGTATGGCGAGTGCGTCGAAGGGGAGCATTAAATTTGACCTGTGATAACAAATCCGGGCAGTCCAGCCTACCATTCAGTATGTCGTAAAGTAAACACATTTCCAACAGTATACGTCGTTCATCGAGTGTTTTAACAATCCATGTGTCCGACAGCTATTTTCGTAGGACATAACAGGTTTGCGGAGGCGATAGTTAAGGTGGTTTATGAATCTTTTTTGAACCCGTTCAATTTGATTTTTATATATAATATATTGAGGGGATCATATTGGACACGCATATTCTAGGACGCTGCGAACATAAGCAAAATATACAGATTTAAGCGCTTCAATGTTTTTAAAAACCTTGCAGGATCTGAAGACAAATCCTAAATTTTTGTAAGCTTTGTTAGTAATAAGGTCTATGTGATTTGAAAATGCCAATTTCTTATCGAACATGACTCCTAAGTCACGCACTATCTCGACTTTATCAATAGTTATTCCATGAAATTGGTACGAGTACGTTATAGGGTTCTTCTTTCTTGTGTAACTGATGCATTGACATTTTTATTGACGTTAACTGTGATCTTATTTCGTGTGTAGTAATTATGTAAATTATTAAGGTCTTGTTGGAGAGCTGTACCTAATGTATCTAATAAAGTTATTTTGTAAAATATTTTTTGTCGTCAGCGTACATTAAATATTCAGAGTGTTTAAAAGAGTCAGTAATATCAAATAAATATGCATTATAGAAAAGAGGTCCCAAATGGGATCCTTGTGGTAGGTACACCGCTAGGTATCTCAATGAAGTTAGAACGATAACCACCCAATACTACAGCCTGTGACCTTTTGAATAAGTATGATTTTACCCAACGTGGTAGATCGCCGCGTATGCCCAACTTATATAATTTGCTGAGCAGGATGCTGTGCTCCACGCGATCAAAAGCTTTCTCGAAATCAGTGTAGATCACATCAACCTGCCCGCCATTATCTGTATTTTCAAGGACAAAGTTTGAAAAGCAAGCTAGATTAGATACAGTCGAACGCTTTTTCAAGAATCCGTGTTGTTTATAAGAAATACCTCTGAGAATGTAAGGATATATAGCATTGTACACAAGCTTTTCAAACACTTTACCTAAAGTATTAAGAATGGAAATACCCCTGTAGTTTTCAATTTTCACTCGTGAACCTTTCTTATGTATGGGAATTATAAATGCTTTCTTCCATTCATTTGGGAATGTACCTTCTTTTAGATAAAGGTTAAAGATGAAAGTAATAGGATGTGCTAGAGACTTCGCACAACTTTTCCAAAACAGTGGTGGTATTCCATCACAGCCTGGACCCTTATCCGTACCTAAAGTGTTCAGTGACCCCTCCACTGTTGAAAGAGTAAATTGTAGGTCAGTTATGATATCAACACAGCCATCATCAACTTCTGTGTCTCCTAAACTAGCTTGGTCATAGTCAGAGTGTTCACCAAAAACATCATGGAAGAAGTCACCAAATGCTTCGCAAATATCTTTACCCTCTGTGTAGTTTACGTTGTTGCGGGACAACATTTTGGGATAACTGGATCCTCCACACAAATGTTTTATGTAGGACCAAAACGTTTTGGGGGTTTTTTTCATGTTATTTTCAGTTTCATGTAAGTATTTACTATAGCAAAGCTCCTGAACATATCGCTGTCTATCCCGCAACAATGCAAACTCATCGTGATCGAACCGGTTACCGAAACGTTTCCAACGAGAATGCACCTTACTTTTTTCTTTAATAATTTTTATAAGCGAGTTGCTGTACCAAATGGGATATCTGCGAGAACCCACTGTTCGACTGAGTGGTACGTGTTCATCGATTCCTGTCTGAATCGCGTCATAAAAACTACGGACAGCGCAGTCCGTTGATTTTTTTTCCAACGTCTAGTTCCAGTCAATTAGAGCAAAATAATTATTTAATGAGTTATAATCGGTTTTACGAAAATTACGTCGTGTTAAAAAAAAATATTTTAGTTTTGTTCTAAATTGCTTTAGCATGTTCTTAATAGAAGTTTTATGTAGTTATTATATACCGCCAATGCCAAGGAAAGACCAACCGAACAATTCGGTAATACCCGATCCAATGTAATAAGTACCTACAGCGCCTTCTCTCGGGGAATTGGGTTACTAATTAATACAAAGACGTGCAAAGAAGTTTTCGGTGGTAATTTTGGATTGCGAGAACCGATTTCAATCATTCTTTTTTTTGTTTGAAAGAAGATACGTTCAGGATAATAAAATATGTAAACAAAGTTAAAAAAAAATGCTAGCATATACGATTATACTACAAACTTAGTCCAGAAATTATTTTGTACAACTTTTTGTCTTTTTTGTACAAAAACTGTTGTGTCAATCAAGTTCAAAATAATTTTCCTAGAAAGTCCGTAAAGTAAAGTGTAATACTTTCTAAACTTATGGTTCAAAAGTTAGAGGGGGGGGACACATTGTTTTTTACTTTTGGAGCGATTATTTCCGAAATAATTGACATTATCAAAAAATTATTTTAGTAAACCCCTATTCATTTTTAAATACCTTTCCAACAATATATCACACGTTAGGGTTGAAATTAAAAAAAAAAAACACTTCTCACTTTGCATATAAGGTGGCTACCCTAATAAAACATTTTTTTCCAATTTTTATTTTACCACTTTGTCGGCGTGATTGATATACATATTGGTACCAAATTTCAGCTTTCTAGTGCTAACGGTCACAGAGATTAAGCGAGGACGGACGGACGGACGGACAGACAGACAGACATGGCGAAACTATAAGGGTTCCTAGTTGACTACGGAACCCTAAAAAATGGAGTGTTTTTTTTTTATTCAAACCTTAGCAAATATAACCGTTTTTTGATCAGTCAACCGAACGATGTCAAAATATGACAATTTGCTAAAGAATGTTGTTGTAAATATTTTACTCCTTGTTAGACTTATTTTTGTTTTCTACGCTAGTAGGTTATTATATTTAAGGGAACTAACTTCCAATGAGTATTATAAGGTCATCGAAAACAGCACAAGTACCTACCTGTAGTGTACCCAAGTGCCTTCACGCTTACTTTTGTGCTAGAAGTAGTTGGACTTGATGTTCGGGACGATTGCAATGAGGGATGGGTTGATCTTGGGACACCACTACATGGAGTAAAGCTGTCATACCAATTGTTTCCAGGATATACGTGCTACTTAGGAACTGACCTAGATAGATTGCTAAACACCGTCAGTCCGGTACTCAAAAAAACTTTAGATAGTTGATTCACGTGGCCTTAGTCGAATTTACATTTTTATTCGATTTTGTTTAGAGCTTCTTCCTCTATGTTTTAAACACTACGAACACGGTGCTATAACTTAGAACAAAAGTGACCGATTCATAGCCGACCAATTAGAGTAGGCTTCTGCCTTTGCAGGGACACACTCAATTTAATAGATTTTTAATTTACTCGTATAGGAATATCAAGAGTTGGACTTACTTAACGGTAGATGGTGCTTTTCTCAAGATGTTCATTGGGAAAGTCCAAAAATAAGATCCGTTTTACTCAGATTTTTATTAGATAATCAAAATATTTTTATGAGAAATAAAAACAAATAATGAGTTATAATACCTTTTGAATGCATTGTTTTATCCGACTATGTTTGTTTAAATGGATAAAATCATCCACAAATGCAAAATATCCATATTTTTTTTAAACTGCTCTTAATGGTAATAAAGGAACGCAACGCGAGCAAATGACAAACTAATTCGTTTTTAAAGTATCCGTATCCGTTTTTCTCTTTGCAAGTGAATTATTTTGACTTCTAGTTGAAAGTGATTATAGTTTTATTAAATGCAACGGCCACAAAGTGCAATTAATTTCAAAAATTAAAGATTTGTGCACTAATTTATTCATTTACAATTGGTGTTAAGACACAAATAAATTATTATGTGGATCACGGAAAGATTATGTGTGGAAGATAAGATTCAGGAGTTGGCATTAAACTATTGTAAAAAAGATTAAACAAAAAAAGATTTATGTTTTGTAAATAATGTTTTATTTTTAGAAAACTACTACATAAACTTAAAGAAAATACAACAAACAATAGAAAGCCCCCAGATTTTACAAATCCTACTACAGTTATGAAGGTGTAGTTATACGTATATATCTTCATGAAAAGTTGTACTTACTCATTACCAGAGGGCGCTACAAAATGTGCGAGTGACGTCTCTATGTCACTATATACAATGTACTCTGTGACTACGAAGTTAGGTTATGTTTAATGTCATATATGTCAAACTACAAAAAAATCGAAAACCGGTGTTTATTTACAAATAATTCTCGTTTCCAAATACGAAGATGTGGTCGTGGAAATTAAGCAAATATGTTATAGAAAAGAATATGTATGTATAATACCGTTCATGCTGATAAATTGTTTTTTTATTTTTATTGCTGATATTTATGTTTTTATTTATAAAAAATATTTACCGTTGTTCATTAAAAATTACAGAAGTACTACATCACCATTGCCTCAATGGGGTTTCCTGATGTCCTCGCGATCCATACACAGCAACGACCTCTCTAAACAGACTAACACAACTGGCATGGTCACTACGTCGTCCCCTTCAACAGTCGATGCCGCTGATGTAGAATTCTTTTCAAAACAAATGGATTGCTGGTGGGATCCTAATGGGACAATGGCTTTGCTACACCGAATGAATTTAGTAAGGTAAAACTACCTATAATAAAAACCTTATAAATCATGTATTAGAATCTATAATAGGCATATAAAATAATATTTTTTACTGTATGTATTGAAGTGCATCAGCTGTAACTACTTACTGCTTTGTAAATACATTGTAGAAGAGAAAACAACAAAAAAATATGCAGGTATTCTTGAATCACCATCATTGAACATACGGGTAATCTGATTAACTTTTCCTTAAGGTTTTGGCTAATCTTATCCTCTTAGTGTCTTAAATGATGAAATACCCACACGGTCTAAGTCTATGTAGTGCTGCTGGTACTGTACAGCTGTATCCTGTCCTCTGACCAGCACTTTTACTTAACTTTGGATTAATACTTAGCCACCAAATACAATGAAATGTTCTTTCATAAAAATCTTGTTTTTAGCTGAATTACAAACAGAACCATAAAAAGAAGTATTTCAGAACTCAGCAATTAAACAGAATATTATCGTGCATCAATTTTCTTTAACAAACAATATTCTTTATTAGTATCCTATTGCAGACTAAATGAAACTCTCAACAGAAATCAGCCACAGGCTAAGCTAACAGTTAAAAGAACTATTTAACTCTGACACCTATATTTACAGGCTCCCTTTTATCAGAGATGGGATCATAACAACAGCCGAAAAACAGGTGTACCCGCTTAAGGGTAAAAAGATTTTAGATGTTGGCTGCGGTGGTGGCATACTATCAGAGGTGAGAACACAAAATATATCAAACTAGCTTTTCTAGCTGCAATTCCCCTTTGTTCCCGTTCTGACTTGTCCTATTGCTCAGCTCACAACATAATAGCCTATGACACTCACAAATAATATGGCTTTCTATTGGCAAAAAAAAAACAAAATTGGTCAGTAGATCCAGAGATTACCCCTTACAACCTCACATACTTTACCTCTTTATAATATTAGTACTCATTAGTACTCTTTATAATACTTGTTAACCTTTTGACCGCCAGAGTAATAACGCTTCGCCGTGCCCTCCACGCCAAGCCACAAATTCAATGAAATCAAATGTATCAATAAAACACGTTAAAGTAATGATTTAATATGTTTATTTTGTATTTTTCTATGATCTGTTTCTTGGCATCTATAGATGTCGGTGGCGCACAGGGCACGCTTGCGCATGGCATCTATACATGCCATTGGCGGTCAAAAGGTTAATTTGCTGTCCCAGCAACCTAATGAGTTTTTATAGGTAGGTACTTATAATTGTTCTCATGGAGTGAGGTCTATTATACTTTTATAAACAATTATGTGAAAACCTAAACAATAAGTATTTAGATAATGAAATTATACATATATAGCATAATTCTTAATCTATCTATCTATCTAGTAAAATAAGTTTTGTTTGGTAATCTAATTATTTATATTATAAACTTATTTTTTTAGATTATTTTTAAAACAACACATGATTGCCTTTTATCAAAAATATAATATTATGCAGTGGTTTATAACTAGTATTATAAATTCCTGTATGAGATACAGAACCAGAAAGTGTGGTAGAATTGAGGACAAACTTATACTTTAGCATTGAGTGGTTCCAGGCTGAAATTATGATAATTGAAAGAAACTCATATAGAACCTTGACTAGTCTGTCTGTCACAGAACATGACGATTCACAAAAGCAAAAACCCTGCCTTACCTAAATACCTAGTTGTGAATTATATCTTGCTGGTCACAAATATAACCTGGTTAAGTTATAATAATATTAAAATTTCAGGGATTAGCAAGGCTTGGAGCATCTGTCACAGGTATTGATGCAAGCAAAGACCTCATACGTGTCGCGGAGGAACACAAAATGGTGGACCCTAAGATACAAAACTTCAAACCAACATACTTTCATTGTACTATAGAAGTAAGTTTTAATATTTATTATTTCAAAATATTTTAATTAACTTAATTTAATTTAATTTTAATATTTATTATAACAAAAAATCTGTAATCCCGAAGAACTCATCGGGACTAATAGACTGATAGAATACCCACAGATAGAACAACAAATGGACACAAGTCCAGATTTCGTACTTGCTACTGAGCACCCGACTCCCGTGCCTGATACGTTCACGGTATGGTATGATGTAGTGGGCAGAATTCTTTAAGAGTCCGCGCACACTGCAGACTCACCATACTCGTTAAGTTTAGTCAGCTGGGGCTACTCGGCCACCGGAAACGTTCGGGTTGGTGATAAATCTGTAAATCTGACATAGTCGGTCTAATGCGCTCAAACAATTGACTGGTACGCGGCTTTTGAAGAGACGGTTCGCAGAGTCGGCCGATTAAAAATCTACTAGTGTGGGCACAGGATAAGGGCGCCACTATCAAACAATTTGCAAATAGTATAGTTTAAAGGCAATCATGAAGCCCGTCAAACTGATAAATCGGTCAATACCAAAACGTAATTTATGCGCACTATGTTCATTTTGATTAAGAGCCCGACTAAATCATCGTCGAATAGAGAGCCTGTCAGTCAGGACAAACTTCACCAATAAAACTTTCGATACGAACAACTGATTTGTTTGCAAGCAGCATTTATTGTTTCTGATGCATTTTGGTTGCGGTTGCAAATAGGTTAATTTAATATTTGACGCTTAAAAGAATATTAGCCAATGAATTCCAAAACTTGTCCAACAATACTCTATAGCATGGGTTCCCTAACTATAACTTATTACAAACCAAAAAACGGTAAAAAACTCTTTTTCGTAAATACTTTTAGTAACTTTTTAACTCATATATTTATGTCACCAAGTTTGTTTGAAATAAATACGTAGGGCGTAAACGCGGGTAATTTTATAAATAAGGTCCTTAGTCATAATGCGGAGCTGCCTGCTCTACATATGCTTTTCGTGTAAGAACGTCACTATTAGTTTTGTTCACAATTTTCCCTAATTATTTCGTCGCTGGCCGGAGATCGATGCTTGTAGAATTGGGACAAACGACCAAAGTGTAAATGGATGGGGTCGAGTTCGAGTCTTGATTTGATTCAAACTACTCGTAATGTAACACATGTATCCGGTGCTCGAATTCGAGTAAAATCTTTCAGCCTCCACTCGAATACAGGCTATCGACCAAGTATAATGTGTCTGCTGTTTGTTTTGCAAGTGGTTTGGAAGCCACAGGTTCGCCCATGGACAGGCAAATAATTCTGCTACCACATTAAAGCATAGACGGTTCAGAAATCTATAAAGACGCTTGAACAATAACAACAACATCGAGTTTTTTTTTAGTAACTTTGAACTCATGTATATTCTTATACTATTTCAGAAACATGTAGAATCGGCTTCAAACATTTATGATGGTGTGGTGGCTTCAGAAGTCATAGAACACGTAGACAACCCGGAGTTGTTTGTCAAGTCTTGCATCAAAGCTTGCAAACCACAAGGCAAGCTATTCTTTACCACTCCTAACAGGACGAGGGCATCTCAGTTTGCACTCATATATGTCGCTGAAAATATTCTCAAAGTCGTACCTCAAGGAGCCCATCAGTTTGAGAAGTTTATTAAACCCACTGAGCTCACTTTTATGTTAGAAAGAAGTAAGTACTTATTTAAAGTCCATCTATTTCATAAAAAAAAAAATATGACTAACTTATTATGCTAGTCCAGTAATCCAGCAAGAGATTAGAAAATAATAAATACAACTTTGTAAACAACTATTTTGTGATGAAGATTTTTATTGATTACGCTATTTATTCATTATAATTAATATTTTGCAGATAATTGCCATGTGGAACTGACTTACGGCTTAACTTATAGTCCACTTACTCGCAAATGGGGCTTCTCGGAATATCAAGACCTAATGTATGCCATACAAGCTTCGAAATTATACTAATTTACGTCCAAAGAAGAAATTGTTAACTAAGAAATACTACTATACCGGTGACAGTCGGAATTAAGTTGTTTTATGCATTGAAAGTGTTGTTACGCGCCCAATAGAGCTTTTTTGTTATACATTTTGTTTTTTTTTTAATGCAAACCGTATCGACTTGTGCTGCCTTCTGATTCCTTGATCCAACCGCCCACACCCACAGAGCCTGGAAGAATGATTGTCGAGGCTCTTGGCCGCCAGACCATTGATCGTAATGATAATCAGCATAATAATAGCTAAGTTCACATCCGATATACTGACACCTCGTGCCAAATCGAGATATTTTATTTACCACCCAATAAAAGCTAAAAAGCAAAAATACTTTCTTAGCTTTTACTATGATCTTGTCATGCGAGATGGTAACATCGACTATCATTACGCAGCGCGCTGATTGATCTATCACCAATATATCAGGCGTATTGGTTACAATGTTCCAGTATCGGTAGGCCGATCCCAGTACAGTGTGATATGGTTTTTTTTTATTTGCTTTGGGTCAGGCACAATTTTGTACTACCTACCTCAGAATCGACAAATTTGTATTTCAAGGCTGGTGAATAATCCTGGGTACTTGATTTGGTTGTGCCTGTGCAAAGTACTAATGGGTAGCCAGACGAAAATAACCAGAAATAATAGTAAGCAGGTACATATTTTCTTTTATACTAATCATGTTTTTATTTTAACGGAGAAAACTTGATGCCTATGTAACTGGCGGTTCAACCCACACACCAACCTGGCCAAACGCGGCTTAACTTCAAGATCGACCCGAGCAGCTGTTATTATTTAACCACGAAATACATATAAATATAATTCTAAATTGCTTACCGATAAATTCAGCACAACAACTTGTATATTTAGAACTTCGCTACTACACATAAAAAATACATGTTTTTGAAAACCCATATACTTAGGTACTTACCTTTTGTGCAAAATGAACCACAAAAACGATACGTTAAAAATGTGACATATTCTGCTGTCACCAACAATTATGACTGACATAAATAAATTTAAAAAGTTCTGAAGAATATATACAAAATTGCTAATAAATGCTTTGGATACTATGAGATTAATCTACAGTTTTTAAGAGCGGTTAAAGTGATACATTTCTACCATGTCACTAACCAAGCTCTTAAAACTGTTTCGTAAGGAAGTCATTACATTTGTCATCATTCGACGTTATGACCTCGGTGGTAAGTAAGAATAATCGATCTATTATATCCACTGGGGCGCAGGACAGGGTCTGACTTCCTCCTCGTGAGCGGCGACTGTAGGTTCACCACGCAGACCTAGCGCGAATTGGCAGATGGGATCAAATTCAATTTTGGTTTTAAGATCCCCTCAAGTGCTTAGTTTTATTGTTCCACACAGAAAAGATCATGCTTGCCTGTGTTTGTGCCCACAACCTATAACTTTTGAGTTGAAACTATCATCACTGTGCCACTCGATCGGCAATCTCTCTCGTCCGGCCCTATTTCAGTCTATGGTCCAGATTGATAGGAAATGGGAAGCAGTCACCTCCGTCTGTTATGTTAGCGAGGCAGGTGGCTGGATTTTTGACGAAGGTAAACCTCAAACCTCCGGGCCGAGCATCGAGAGCCATCCCCATCTACAATGACCCGGCCATCGCAAACGCGGTTCTGTGGCATATTTATTTTATGATTTCTAGCAATGCCCACGGGTCATAAACTTAAATAATAATAGGCGTAAAAACTTAAATTCTGATTCGAGCGATTGTTATTGTTTAATTTATAAAACTCAACAAACTTTTAATCCAAATCTTTAGTTGTAGACGAAAGACTCCGGTACATCGCAGTGAGGCCAACGGCTTCGATATCAGTGCTACGTCAAAAGGTGTGGCATTTACTGGATCTGCCCGATTTTTGTGAGGAAATCATCGTGCTCAAGTCGAAACAAGATGTCGTACAACTAGCTGAATTGCGGAAGGGCAATGACCCTCAACATCCGTACATTCTTGAAGTATGGCTACCTGGTAGTCGTTTGAAAGGTAAATGGAGATCAATGCTTTTAAATTTTATGTCAACTTATTTACGTCCTTGGACTATCGTCAGTAACCGTTATCACGAGAACGATTCCCGCATGTCTCCATAATCATTTGTAGCGACACAAAGTTGCAAGTGGCAAACAGTACTACAGCGCCATCTATCCAGCCACTGAAGAACTAACGGCAAGATTCCTACATCGCGCAAGCAAAGTTGTACGCGAAGTTAGCATATATACGAGCACCCGACAAACAACTGTCGGGCAGTGGCCCGCCAGGCACAACACCCGTCTGGTCGGAGGATCCTCCCTTTTCCATAGAGGATGCAGAACTTTACACCCTGTTCTTCATTCCTCTAAAATTAATTCATTATCATCAGCCTACAGCGTCCACTGCTCGCACGCTATTTAACCCATCAGCCATTGTTTTTCCCACCTATGTTAGAGTCCGCTTCGAGTCTGACCGGATGCAGCTGAATGCTAGTATTTTACATGTAGCGACTGCCGGGTACGAATAGGATACCCATTGGTAAGCCTGGTTGTACGATCTACATAATAATATGACCCCCAGATCGAACGGCTTAATGAACGTGCTTTCCGATCCACGGACCAATCTAGGCAAGCGCCAAGATTCTTGGATATTTTCGTCTAACTGCTACCAGCCACACTGCGCGAAGATCGGCTGTCCACCTAACTCGAGGGCTGTCTGCGTTACGTTTGAGAATATCCATATATAATAACAGTAACAAACAAACTGACTTTCGCTTTCATAATATTAGTATGGGTATGTTCAGGAACAGTTGTGCCCCAACGCTAATGGGTTTGATTTTGGTTATATGGCGAGCACATGTATCGTACAATTCGTACACCAGTTACAACTTTCTACTTGCAAAAAGTACGAAAACTTCATAAAAATAATAAACTTTGAAAAAGTTCATATTTAGGTACCTACATAACTTATGAAGCATACCTCCACTACAGACTATTGAATAAAGAAGTGCTAAATTCACGCAACATTGCATAAGACGCCCATTATTTACTTGATAAATTATCACCTTGAACTATGAGTACAAGTACTGATTACAAAATGTTTTACCTCTTTAGTCAATGCCTCGGGTGCGGTACATAATAATATGCTGACCATCGGCAATGGCGACGAGGACTCACAGTATGCAAATCAAACAATGAACACCGAAGCGATATACGAAAACATGCACAAAGATAATAGAGACGAAAAATTGGGTTGTGCCGCCTGTACATGTTTCTGTGAGGACTTATATTTTTTTACTTTTTTCTGGTACATACCTACTTATGTAGTTAACCTACACGAAGGCATCTAGTGTGTGTAGTGTAGGTACCTACGTTCATATTGTTTTTTATTCCAATAGATCACTAATTCTTTAGTAACATCACACACTGTGCTCAGCGGTTGCGCCTTATGCTCAGCTGCTAGAGTGATGTTATACAGCATGTAGCCTTCCTCGAAAAATGGGCTATCACATACTAAAATAACTTTTCAATTCGAACCTGTAGTTCATGAGATTAGAACGTTCAACCAAACAAACTGTTCAGCTATAATAGAAGTATAGATTCGTTGAGTCGTTTGACCCTACCTAAATATTGATAGATAGAAAGTGAAAAGTGTTACTTTGCAGCGCGCTTTCTAACGATAAACGCACATACCAAAAAGGGCATTACAATTCAAAGGCATGATTGTAATTACAATGTAAGGCTGCGTTCCAATATGTAGGTATTTTACTGAGGTATGGTCATGACTTGACTAGGTAATAATTAAATACTTCCCTTAATGAGATTTCGACTCGTATGTGGGGAGATTATCTCAGGGTCTTTGTTAGGTACCTGAAATAAATGGTTTATTAAAACTGGATCGTAAGCCGCCATCTCCTTTCGTTTTATCAATAAAATTTCAGACGTACCTAAATATCACTAACTCATCGTCCAAAAAAGCCCTGTAAGGCCTCATTTAGACGATACAATTTTCTTGAACGTTCAAGTGCCATTATTGAATGCAATAAATGAAGTGCAATAATTGCCCTACAAGAATTGTACGCAACTGTTTACACGTGGATAAAAGTAAAAAAACGCAATTATTGAATGCAAGTCTTGACAAGAAATAGTTGCAAATGTCTTTTGTTTACACCAATACAATTATGTTATGGCGATTATTGCTTTCAAGTTTTGACTTGTCTAAACAGAGAGTTGTATGTACGTGTACAATTCATTGGCGAGTTGCTTCAAGTATTGCACGTATTTGCGTTGTCAAATTTTTCATTCAAGTGTTGGAAGGTTTTGTAAAGAGTTTGTTTATTAAAAAATATGATAAAAAAAATATCATTTTCTATTTGTAAGTAATTCAAAGATTGTTAGACGCTCCGAGAACTCTTCTTGCTATCCATTTTTTGATCCAACACCTCTTTTAACGACGATTTCTCAATATTTCTTATCTCAGAAGAGCAGCAACGATTAACACACCTTCACTTACTGCACTTTTTTTTAAAACTTTGCCCGACGGTTTGTCTCCTGTATCGTGGGTGCGTTTACAAACATTTAAACTCACATACACAAACGGCCAGACCCGAAACAACTATCTGCAGGTCATACAAATATTTGTTCCGTGTGGGAATCGAACCCGCGACACGCAGCGCAGCAGTCGATCGCTCAGCCACTGAGCCAACCGTGTCGTCGAATTGAATGCAATAATCGCCTAAGAAATTTTTGAATGTGCTGTTTACACTAAGAAAGTTTTGTCAAGCAAAACTTGCGCAATAGATCAAAATCGTACGTTCTGTTTAGACCATGCAAGTAATTTATTGCTTCAATTTTATTGTATGCAACAGGCAACAAACTTGCATCATGTAAATGGCGCTTAAGTGTATATCACTGTAAAAGCTCGAACTACGGTAAATCTTAAGATTTTCCAGTAAAACCTAAGATGAATGGTAAATGTCCATAAAAGTTTGAGATTCGAACTTTTACCATCATTCACTTGGTAAATCTTAGGATTTGCATTCAAGGAACGGTAAATGATAAACGCTTGTAATCGCCGAAGGTTTGGACAGTGGTATACCTAATGACATAGGGGCGAGCCTATTGCCATTACCCCGGCAAAAATCCGGACTCCGTGGCTGCAACTGATAAGGTTTTTAATAAAAAAAACAATAACACTTTGCCCGACCTAGGAATCCAACACAATACCTCATGCTCAGCAGTCGCTTGTGCAACCACTATCCCAATGAGGTGTGGCGAGTGATATACCCACACAATTTTGTCTTCTCCTGCTTACCTTTTTCCAACTCTATTGGAGTCGCAGCTGAAAACCAGTAATACTGGAGCGACTGTCTATCTGATCTCCCCAACCCAGATAATACTGGGTTATACCCCCTTGGTACCCACATCATTATGTAATCTAGCTAAGTATATTGTTATAATTTGCAGCACAATCTACAATTACGCAAGAAACAGCTTTGAATAAACTCCACGTTGCAGATAACAAGATGCCATGCCAGCACTCCATGCTCTCAGGGTTCAGAAAGTCTGACATATCGTGTCGTATCTCCAGTACGACTATGTTCCGACTAGGTGGTAAAAAGAGCCGCGAAAACTTTTCTAATATACTGTTACAAATTCAAGGTGATCTTGCTGCATTGAGTAAAAAATTGACGGTCTTAGAAAAGAAGTTGCCGTTGTGAATTTTTGTCAGATTTTGAGTAATGCAATACAAACCTTTATTACGGTGTTTTCTTTTATTTTAGCTGAGAAATAAACTTTTGAGGATACTACCGCGCGGTGTTAACCTTACTACAAATCCTAATCTATAATGCAATAATACTAATCCTTAAATTATTGGAAGCATGAAGAACTTTCATCCATAGATTTGAATAAATTCTGAAAATCATTAAAATATTGTACACACGGCGACACATCAACCTATACAAAACCAGTTTATGCGGATCTCTCATTGTACTTGAAATTTATGGTGTACGATCCGTTGTTGAGAGAGCAGCATAAACTGGTTTTGTATAGGTTGATCTGTCGCCGTGTGTACCTGAAAAAAGTATTTTTAATTTAAAATTAACATGTGGTACTTCTCTGTGATGAAATAACGAAATATAAAATAAATGATTTCCACGGAATTTACTAATTAGTTAAACGACTAAAAAAAATAAAGTAAAACAGTTTTGTAAAAATACATCTATATTTTTCAAAAATAATATTTAACATTGTAACAGAATTATACATGGTATAAAATTGCGCTAGCTGATTATTATTTACAGTTCTCAGTTTTACACTGTTTATGTACAAAAATAATACTCTGCCATTGAAGGTATTATTAGGACTAGTGTAACTATTTTAAATAAATTATTAGTTTTGGGAACAGCGTCACCTTGTACCTTTGTACAAACATACCGAGTATTATACCTTACTTTCATTGCCACGTCCATTTCGTTTATTCAGTTTTACACATATTTTTTTTTATATTTCTAAATATTATTATTTGTAAAAAAAAACATTTAAAAATACAATAAAACTTCATTATAATTACACTTACACAACCCAAGTCTTACACTGTATTTAATTTAGTCAGCCTGATTGTGTTCCAGTGCAAGACGTAGTCATTGTCATGCATAAATTTATGAATATAAATAACAAATGTAAGTACCTATAGCGATATACAGGACGTACCAACCATAAAATGTTAACAAAAGTATGTTACATTAAACTATTTGAAGTTTATCTATCCAATTGTGCCTAGCAATGTTCCTATTGGTATTTGTTGTATTTAGAGTAAATCGCGTCGGAAACGTAACTACGTAAGTTTTACATTCTAAATAGTTAAATACTTATCGAAGATTCTAGTGACTGTTCAGACATACAAATCCCTTTACCAGTACCAAATTTAAACCAAGTGCGCTGTTCTTTTATACGAAAGCTTAAAATGTATATTTTGGTATAAACTGTAGAAATATAACAACACTAATGACCAACCAAATTTGAGGTTTAGAAATGATCTCTTGAAGAAGCTCTCCGAATTCTGAAACAAACATGAGTAATAATTATAAATAGTGATTAAAAATGATTTTGGATGATGGCACCTGCACAGTTTCGTTATAAAATATTTAAAAATTATGTAAAAGTATAATTATATAGAAAGTACGTTAAAAAGGTATATTTTCAAAAAACCTGTGTTGCGCCACTAACCTTCAATGGACGTAAACAAACAAGAAAAATCACAGATGCACAACCTTTTTGACGGTTTGCCAATCTGTTTAAAAAGAACTTACCTGATACTCAAGGTTGTACACACTTTGTACGCAACATTGGCTCATGATGACGAATCCGCACATGCGATCTTGCATGCCGAGGGCGTATTCTATGCTACGGATAAGATCGTTCGTTTTCAATACTAGCAACGCCTGCCTGTCGACGTGTTCTAGACATTGTGTAACATAGTGCAAAATGTTTGGTAACTCATTTTGGAATGTTGATTTCTGGAAAAACAAAAAGACAATTTAGCTGACGCTTAGTAATAAGTTTTGTTCATTATTTATACTTGCTATAAGAATAAAGAAAATGGTTAAATTTGTTTGTTCATTATGAGCTTTTCTTGAACCGACTTGCAGGCTTCCTACTAGCACACATAAAAGTTGTAACCCTTGATTGATTTTACAAAAAACAGGTATATGTAATACTTGCCTCATCTGACGTTGGTTTAGTCTTCCCAATGCCTTTCATGATAGAATCCCAAGGCCTCCCCGTAACCATACAAGCAAACAACCCGTAAAGCTCTTTGCGTATCCCCAATTGTTCGGCGTGGATCCTCATCTCATCTCGATTCCGATCAATTATTGATAGCCATAGTTTTGAATAATGATACCTGAACTTCTCTGACAATTGCTGGAAGAAAACAACTAATTCAGGCTTCGGACCTCGGACACATAGCCGATCGATTCGATCTTAAACTAGCGCACAAACTTATAGCGCGTAAACCAAAGAAAATTTTATATCGCGCACTTGATTTCGCACGAAGCTGGGAATTGAAACATCAACAGACAGAATTCTAAAATAATAGTACAAGTCGAATCCATCATAATAATTATTAATACCATCCTATGAATTTTTTAAAGCGAAACTTTGTGAGGATGTAAGTATGTGTGTTTGTTGCTCATTCACGCAAACTACTGAATGGATTTAAATGATACTTCACAATAATATAGCTTACATATCAGAATAACACATAGGCTACAATGCATATCAATATATTTTACTGATACTCAAGGTTTGTATCACCACGCGAGTGAAATCGCGAGGCGCATCTATACAAAAAAAACCTTTTTCTATAGCTCTTCAAAGTGCGTACGGAGGCTTACTTCGTAAAGATTTGCCGCGACGAAAGCATTGAACAGTGGGCCCTACTACACGCATGTGCATTCACAGCTATATTTTCTATTTTAAGTAACAAAGGGTTTCCGGCCAACTAAAAGATATTTGTAAATCATATCTGATCGTAACCTTCCTGCCGGGGTTGCAGGTTGTTCGAAAGAGATACCTCCGCCCCGGAACACAGGGCAGAAGAAGGAATTTGGATGGGATTTAGTCAGTAAAAGTCTGACACTCCCCTCAGAAGAAGTTATTCAGTGATTTTCGAAAAGAAGTAAAAATCAAGGTCACGATTTTTACCTAGCAAACTTCTGCATTCATGGCACGTAATACGTATCTTATGGTGAGGCACGAGTTCCAGACTAATTATTATTATTATCATAGGTATAACGCCACGATATACGTCTGTTGGCAGTTTGCCAATAACACAAAAAAACTTCCAAGCCCAGTGTCACTCATTGGTGAAGTCGTGAAGAACATCGATAGTTACTAATAAAAACGACTTCTACTTATGCCTTCTTCCAAAAAATCACGCTTGTAATGGAACACTTATGCAGGCATTATACTTAATAGCAAACTTATTCTTCGCAGCAGCAGTTATGATTATAATAGGGACCTTGTAGCCATCAACAGTACACAAATTCAGAGAGCTGCTACTGAGAAATTCCTGATGGAGAAAAACCAATAACACATTGCCCGATGCGGGAATCAAACCCAGAACATTAGGCTGAGCAGTGACACTTACAACTGCTGGATCAAAGACACAGTCAATCAGTATGCCCAGCCAGAATAACTTAAAATGATTATATAGCAGGCCTCTTTATAAGCATATTGAAAGAAAAAAAACTGTAGTGGAGATCGAAGTTGAGACATAAGTCCAAAGAAAACCTATACCAGATACTGCCAAAACATATTCTTGTGAAGTAGTATGTATTGTCAAGTCAGTAAATACCTGCTACCCTACCATGACATGTTAAAGCAGAACTTATTCCGCTGAGGGAAAGGGACAGCTATACAGGGTGTCTAGCACCATCTCTTTCACTCAGTGGAATAAGTTCTGCTTTAAGATGTCATAGTAGGCCTACTGTTTGAAACACTAGCTAAAACTTACAGCATACAAACCGTGGTCCAGCAAATAGACAGTAACATCCTTGTCTTTGGAATCTTTCTTTACAAGTATATTGCCAGGATGTGGGTCACTGTGCACAAAGCCACTGATGAAGATCATGTGTGAGTACAAGTCACCCAGCTTCCTACATAAATCATATCTGTCAATTTTGTGCTCCTAAAAGGAAATAAAGTAAAGTTACTCTTTGTATGTACAAATTGTACAGGTTATCTTGAAAGGTAAAGAAATGCAAAGGAATCTGGAAAACCTTTTCGTTTCCTTAGCCCAGCTAGTTAAATATAAATTAACCAAGTAACATGTTTTCAGGCATATCGCACATCTAGATGTAAACTGAGACAAAAAAGGCAATTTTACAAATTAAATTAATACAGGAGGCAAAAAAAAAACCTAATTTATTTTGGATCATATATACTTTGTGTAGTTTAATAACTGTGTATGATAACCAAGCATTCAACTAAAAGGGTAACTAAAAAATCATGGGTTTTTTTTGTCTCAGTTTAGATCTAGGTGTGGGATTTGTCAAGGCAGTAAATAAATTTTACTGAGAAGGTGAAACAATGTTTATGTCTTGGTGTATTTTATTGACAAGGGAAGATTGTATTTACATAATAAATAAATTGTTAAGAAAACAATTTTCTGAGAAAAAAAATTTATGCAATTTCATCATTCGAGATGTCTATTGTGTATGATGTAATACTTAATATTCTTAGGTGCAACATTATGTTTTGGTACTCAAGTAAAGTCAATGACGTTACGGTTACACCTCAAAAATGAGTCTCAAATGAGTAAAAAGGATACACCTACTCTTTTATATAATTTTGATTTAATGTATAAACTTATGGTACAAGAAAATTCACCCACAATGCCCAAGAGTAGGTCAAACAAACACAGTGAGTATTACATGTAGATAGTTTCATTACACACTATGACTTCCTATGTTCATTGATGTGCAATATTAAGGTACCTATTGTGCATCAAAACAGTGTTCATACTTACATCAATATACTTCAAATCATTCACTTGACCACCATTTACATACTCCATAACTAAAACCCTTTCTGTACTATAATCCCAGAAAATCTTTGGCACCTTCAACCATTTGTAATTCTTAAATAAATCAGCTACTCTCTCAGCATTACGACCTTCTTGAACAAAATCCAATTCCTTTGCTATATTCCTTTTAGTTTCATCAATTAACCATTGCATTTCAAAGTCAGGGAACACTTTTGACATAGTATTGATGATGAATTCCATCCATATAAGGTCTATTTTGACATTGTCTCTTACAAAGTAATGTTGAACTTTTACGGCAACCTCTGTGCCATCTTTCAGTTTAGCTCTGTGAACCTGAGCTAGTGATGCTGTACCTAGAGGTTCTGGTTCAAATTCATCAAACAAATCTTTGGGCTAAAAAGTGAAAAAATATTGTGTAATCATTTAATTAAAAACTGAGAAAAAAATACGGTTTTCAATTTAGACAATCTAATAAACACTTTTAATACTTACATCCTGTTTCAAGTCTTCTCTCATAACTTTATACAGCTCTTTCACACTGTTTTGTGGTGCATCTTTATGCAATATTCTCATTGTCTTAACATATTCATTGGGCAGCAAGTAATCTAATGCACCTACATGCTGTCCAACTTTAATGTACACGCCTTTATTGGCTTTACATAGCTCAAGCAATTTCTCTGCCCCAATTTGATGAGCTTGACTTTTGACCTCCAAATACTCTTTCGAGCTTCTATCCCAATCTTTGCTGTACAGCATGGATTTATACATTCTCCCAATTCCCACAGCAGTAATTGCTGTTCTGGAAAGCCTGACGATCGCCAAGGAGTCGTAATCACCATTCTCAAGTTTTACAGCAGTAACTGTGCCGCCGATAGCTACACTGCCGTACAGTCCATACTTAACTACCCGTGTTAGTTTCCTCGAAAACATGTTTAATAACTACAATTTGCTACGTACTAGTCACATATTACTGTTTAAGTCACTATTTACTACGTAAAAGCAGTCGACAGCCCATGCAAATAGAACGTGAACATGAACGACCAATGTCATTATCACGAACTCACTGTCAGTGTGTCAGTGTCAAACAAAACTCACTCAACAGAAGTCTCAGCTTCAGGGTTGCCAATGCTAATTTATCCCATTCCCCAAAAATCTGGATCGAATTCCCCAAATTGGGAACAAAAAACAGCTTTAAAAGAAATGAAACAATATTAAATTATTTAGATAGTTTTTACTGCTTATATTTTTTGGAGTTTACTCCTTAAGAATCGATTTTCATATATAAGGCGCCCGGTATGAGAAAAATCAGAGGGGTAAAACCTGCTAATGTAACGAAAATGTGTCACGATTTTGGTGCGCACAATACGGTCAGTAATTTCATTCCCGATTCTAATGATCTAATAGCTCGTTTGGTAAAGTATCGGATAGTCAGACAACATCACGCTGGATCAAACCCAAGGTCCTGTTATTTTTTTTGCGACTTCTTTTCATCGGAAGTACTTTTTAAATATTATATTTAGTTTCTTATTTATTGTCAAGTTGATTAAAAAAATGTTTCTTTTTGCGACTTCTTTTCATTGGAAGAACTTTTAAATATTTGATTTAGATTGTTTTTATTTATAACTAGCTTTTGCCCGCGGCTTCGCTCGCGTTTAATTCGGGGTAACACAGTTCCCCTTTCCCGATTTGCAGGTACTTGCTACTTGTAGTTTTTGCCATAGTGCCTTTCCATTACTTCCCTCTTTGTCCCTCCTTTCTCACTTATTGAAAAAAAGTGAGAAATGAGGGAAGCCTATGTCCGTCTCCAGAGTCCCAACTATCTCTGTACCAAAATTCTAAATCAAAATCGGTTTAGTTATGTAGGCGTGAAGACGTTACAAACAAACCAACTCACTTTCGCTTTTACAATATTACTAAGGATTTGTTTCCCTTTTTGCGGCTCTTTATCAGATTGTATGCATAACAACAATTTCTTAATAAAGATTAAAATCATCTTTACAACCCTTATGTGATCATATAATCCCGAGTTTTTATTATGATAGTCATTTTCTGAGATTAAATGGACGTAGTTACACGATAAGGATCCAATCCACATTAAGCTAGTTTTGAGATATTGAATTTTAAAGTTTGCATCGGAATTCTTCTATTATGCAGTGCTGTAAATTTGTTGGTTTAATTGAAATTATAAGGAAAACTATTTATATTTTAACTTTAAATAAAATTTACTAAGTTTAATTTGATATTTCAAATATTATTCAAGAAAATATGGGTTTGGATCCTTTTTGATAAATTGTATTCTCAATAAAGCCAGCATAAATTGATGTTTCGCAATAAGGAACCACGTCATGAATTGTTAACTTAATCTTGAAAAATAAATAAAACTACTAATAATTCACTAAAAAAGTAAAACCTGTAGTGCTTGACACTAACGACCGCAGGTTATGGCAGAGTAAGGAGCTTCACGGACGCTTTTTCCGAACCCTACATGGACCCGATGTAGATCAATCTGCGTCCGTAACCTGGCTTCGTTCCGGGGACCTCTTTGGAGAAACCGAAGGTTTTGTCTGTGCAATTATGGATGAAGTTATGATGACGAATAACTACGAGATTTATTGTGAAGGACGGCACCGTTGACATATGTCGGGCATGCCACCGTCCTGGAGAATCAATACACATTATCTCCGGTTGTTCTCGTCTAGCTAACGGAGAGTACTTGCATAGACACAACCTTGTAGCCAGGATTATCCATCAGCAACTTGCTCTAAAATACAACCTTGTGGAATCGGAAGTGCCGTACTACAGGTATGAGCCCGACCCAGTTCTTGAACATGGCAATATCACATTGTACTGGGATCGCTCCATCATCACTGACAGGACCATTGTTGCCAACAAGCCTGATATAGTGGTGGTGGATCGATCAGAGCGGCGCGCAATGATTGTTGACATAACAGTCCCGCATGAACCTCGTGAAAGCCGAGAAAGATAAGCAAATCAAGTATATTGACTTGGCTCGCGAGGTTGTTGACATGTGGGACGTGGACTCAGCGATCATTGTGCCGATAGTCGTTACAGCCAATGGCTTAATTGCTAAGAGCCTCGACCAACACCTGAGAAGGCTCTCATTAGGCAGCTGGATGGCTTGATATAGAAAGCGGTACTCCTGAACACGGCTCGTATTGTTAGAAGGTTCCTTTCTCTGGGGCCCTGACCGCCGGTAGCTTGGATCCTGTTCCCGATACCGGTGGGCTACTATTTTTATATGTTTTTTTATTGGTTTTTATACATATTATTACATTTTCAATATTTGAAAATGTAATAATATGTATAAAAACCAATAAATGAACTAGAAATTCACTAAAAAAGTTTTATTCATATATTCGCTATGTATCGGTTTTTGAAGTAACAATAATTATCAGAAAGGATCCAAGTGAATTGGATCTCTTTTAAGATTACTTATTTTATACTATTACCAATAAATATTGTTTCTCACTAATGATCCATGAGGATTGGATTTTTTCAGTGGATTCATAATAAACGCCCGCCATACATGTGGACTGGTACCTCGTGTTTATAACAATGTCATGTGTTCATATTTCACTGGGATCTTTTTGCTGACCGAAAATATCGACCTTTACGGTCTCTTTGGTATAGTTAACTCAATTTTGGTAGTTTTGTGGATTGGATCCTTATCGTGTAACTACGTCCAAATGAACTCAGGGGGTTTTAATAACGATTGTAATTATTATAACACTGATGCTTAATACGGTCGCGATTTATATTTAATTCAACACACAACCTGACACTGACTTTCAAATTGCAATTATCGTAAGGCGCCCGGTATGAGAAAAATCCGAGGGGTAAAACCTGCTAAAGTAACGAAAATGTGTCACGATTTTGGTGCGCACCTTTAGTGCGCAACTTTCTAATTTGGCTGTGAGCGTATTAAGACGTACATGTGGTATGCTGTATAGGCGACTATACCTATATACTATATGTTATTGGGCTCGTTTTTTGAAGTTATACTTCTTTTGGCGCGATGGAGAAAAATGAAGAGAGTGAATTTAGCCAGCGACATCGTGAAGTTAGTTCTAGGTGGCATGAAAATCGATAACTATGTTCAAGTTGTATATTCTAGTATTTTTATATTTAGAACACGTCATCATCTGCCTAGCCTTTTCCCAACTATGTTGGGGTCGGCTTCCAGTCTAACCGGATGCAGCTGAATATCAGGATTTTACATGGAGTGACTATTTGGAACACGTGTTTCATAATAAATAAATATTATTTTGGTGTTCTTATTAAATTAATTGCACATTCCAAGCAACCCTTGCGGTGGTTTGAAAATGGATGGGTAACCACAGGGGGCCAGGTTAAGCAACCTTTGCCAAGGTTTGGATATGAATGGGTTACCACAAATAGCCAGTAATAGAGTTTTTATTCAAAGTGCCTTCGATCCTCGAATTCATAAATGATGATGAACACGAAAACGAAAACGATGTCCTTTTGGTAAGTCCACAATGAAACAGAATAATAATGTTTTCAATGACATACCTATCACAATCTGTTCGTTTCTGCATACTACTTTTACAAAATAATGTCGATGTTTCACATCTGCCAGGCGTCCAGCGACGGCTCACATTCTTTTGATTATTTTTTAAATTTATCGTTAATCACTACAGAATTTTAGTTTTTTTTTTTTTTCTATACGCCAAAGAAGTATAACTTCCAACGCGTGTACATAGTACACACACCCCTTTTTCATTAATTTGTGAATTTACCCTTTCATATGATATTAATCTTTTTCAGTTGAATAAACTCTTTTTACGTATGGTTAGATACTCGTACTTAAGGAGTAAACTCCAGTCGTGTGTCGGAGCTGACACACACACTTTTTTTTTTACATATTTTAGTGGCAAGCGTTTGGTTCGAAGGGTTAAACTTGACACTGCCGCTCAGTTTTTTAATCCCTTCGCCTGCAGCCATAAATGACACAACACATCAGCATCGGTATTTCGTCGATTGCGACTTGCAGTTTTTAAATTTTTAAGATCACTAAATTTGCGCTCGACCAGTGCATTTGAAAACGGCAGTATCAGCAACAACGAAATAACAATTTTTGTTTCGGACCAGGTATTCTCCCGTAACGTTTTTCAAGCGAAACACTTTATTCCAATGCTGAGTCAGCTTTAGGGTCTGTTTGGGTGAGGTTGGTGTATTTTTATTTTGAAGTTGGCGTACTATGTTATGGTGTGGCCATGGCCATAGTAATCCACGGGTAGCCAACTCTAATTAATTTCATAACTGTTACGCACGATTTCCATAAAATAAATAACACTGGAGAACGCATGGACCAAATCGCAGCAAAAAAAATCAACCACACAATAATAACTATCTTTTCTATAAAAAATTAACCTACAAGAGCTTGTTAAATCAATCAAATCAAATCATTTATTTCAATTAGACCATTACAGGCACTTTTGAATGTCAAGAAACAAAATGAATCTCCAGTCCCGGTCACAAGGCATAATAACTTGTGAAAGTACTGTAGTTGCCCATTCCAAAGCGTTGATCTCTATGGAGAAGAATGGGCAAGAAACTCCATGGACACTCTTTTAAATTCTAATATTTTTACAAAATAGTATTTACATCATTCGTGTTGAGTGAGATTATACAGATATTTGAGAACGATGTAGAAAGACGTGCACAGTAAGAGCGTCCAGAGTAAATAAAAAACAAAATTCAATTTAAATCTAAATAAAATAAAAATGACCGTGGTAGTTCTATTCTATTTTTATTTAATGGCAATTAGAGCCGATGTCGACTATTCTGCCAATGTCAATAGTGAATTTGGAGTAGTAAGTGTGGGAAGTCTAAAAAAAAAAAAAAAAACTGGACGGATCACTATGAGAAAAAAGAAAAAAGAAGTGATTTATGGGCTCATGGTAGTTTGGTTAGTGTGGGACTGAAACAAACAAAAAAAAATGTAAATAAATATTAAAAAAAAAAAAAGTTAGAACATTAAAAACATATACCTTATCCACATTTAAGACAGGACTCATAATTTAATATTATTGTGGCGAATGAAAGTCATCAGCGCCACAAATAAATCTGGAGAAGAATGTGTTAAAAAGGAAGGGAAATTTATAGGAAGAGGGATCTTGAATTTAGGGAGACGACTATATAAATCAAGAGATGGGACGTTGTTTAAACATTCAAAAAGTATGTGATCCAATGTACCCTCTGCCAAGCCGCACTCACAAAGGGAGGAGTCGCGAATTCGGATTTTGTGTAAAAAGACAGGAGTACAACAAAAACCTAAACGGATTCTACAAATAACAGAGACAATAGTTTTAGATACCTTTTTGTAATTAAAGAACCAAGGTTTCTGCTTTATGCTTGGTTGTACAGCATAGAAAAATCTACCCTTCTGTCGTCCAGACATATCCCACTGTTCCTGCCATGCAGATTGGAGGTTCAATTTGGGGAGTGTCAGCAGGTCATAGCCCTGGTGTGAGTTATGTGTGAGGTCGGCCGTTACAGACGAACATGCGTCTTTAGCCAGGGCATCAACACATTCATTTCCCTTAATACCGCAATGACTAGGTATCCAAACTAGTTGAACATCCTTTTGACTATTAGCACAAGAGAATAAACAGTTTTTGGTTTTCAAGATTAGGGAGCTATGCAATTTGCTTTTGAAGGGATTTTGTCCTAAAGCTTGTAGGCAGCTAAGCGAATCTGTAAAGATCACGGCTTTCTTAATATTTGTGTGTGATTCGATAAATAGACAAGCCTCCAATATGGCTACACATTCGCCAGTAAATACGGAAGACTCCTTGGGACATTATTACTGTAAAATAATTCTGGAGTTTTGATAATATACAGCGGCTCCCGTGTAAGTAGAAGCAGCTAATTTCGAAGCATCAGTGAAGAATGAATTGAAAATCATTCCATCGCTCTCCCACCACCGCGTTGAAAGCAGAGTTCGCCGATGGGGATTTTTTGGATATTCCAATATCGAAGAGGATTTTAGGTATAAAATTCAATATCTCGTAAGCAAAGTTAAAAAGGGGTAATGAGGGGTACTGAACGATCGGGCACTCTAAATTTTGCGTGAGCCTAAAAGATTTTAAAATTAATGGAATTTCTTTATTTTGCCAGTAGTTTGAGTTTCGGCATAAGCCATCTAACTCGTTTAATTTTGGTATAAGAGGATGGGAAGTTCTAAGAATTAATCTGGACAGAAAACGAGAGGCAAGGTATTGCCGTCTCAAGGCCAAAGGAGGTTCAGCGCACTCAACCTGCAACGCGTTAATGGGAGACGACTTCATGCAGCCAGAGATGATCCGAAGGCACTTTGACTGTATCCTATCCAGACCAACCAAAGCGCCCTTGTTGCATGGGACAAGGTGGAATGTTCCATAATCTAAAACGCTACGGATTAAGGCGTTGTACACCAGTTTCATGGTGTAAGGGTGAGCGCCCCACCAAACGCCGGCAAGAGCTTTTAAAATTGAGAAAACTCTTTCACATTTTTTAATGAGATGATTTATGTGAAACTTGCCTGTTAATTTTGTATCCAAAAAGACACCCAAGAATTTAACTTTATTGACCACGGGGATATTATTACCTAAAATGCTTACGGTGATCTCGGGGATTGATCTTTTGCGTGAGAAAATTACTGCCGAACTTTTTTGTGGGGATAGTGACAGGCCGTGTTTTGACAGCCATTGATTCAGGGAGTCCAGAGAGAGGCACAAAGATGACGCAGCATCGACGATGGAGGAGTCCGTCACGTACAGAACTAAATCATCAGCATATTGTAGTATCTGACAATTATTATTTAAGCAGGACCCAATATCAGCCGTATATAAGTTATACAGGAGGGGGCTGAGAACGAAACCCTGTGGGAGTCCCTTCCATGTCTGTCTTTTATCAAACTCCTCTCCCTGGACCCTCAGAACCAATGAGCGAGACAACAGGAGTCCGCATATGCACTGTATCATCTTAACTTGAAGACTCAGCTGTTGCAGTTTTTGCCTGAGAACAGGAAGAAGAACATTATCATATGCAGAAGAGATGTCGAGGAAGGCAGCAATAACGGACAATTTTTTTGCAAAAGCTAAGCGGATATCCGTTACTAAAACGCCTATATACTGTCCATTGTGCTGAGTCCCTTTCTAAAACCAAATTGGTATTTCGGCAGTAAGTCTCTCGACTCGACTATCCACTCGAGACGATTTTTAATAAGATGTTCCAATAATTTGGATAGTACTGAGGACAGAGCAATTGGCCTAAGACCATTCGGATCATCAGCATGTTTGCCTGGTTTCAATAAAGGAATAATGATTTGTATTTTCCACTGATCTGGAACCCAACCACAGCTATAACAGAAATTTAAAATATTTAAAAAGTACAATTTGGCTTTGTCTCCGGAACGGGTTATAAAAGAATATGGCACGCCATCAATGCCAGGGGCCGAGTCCTTGACATACCTGAGAACTACATTTAGTTCTTCAATAGTAAATGGCGCGTCGAAAGGGTCCTCTGAAACATTATGTAGCGGTATGTTAAGGCATTCAGAAGATAGTAGGACATAAGGAGAAGCAATTTTATCAAAAAAATGTTCAGCAGTTTCCCTAGTTATGGGCGAAGAGATTGAGGGTGAGCAGCCACGTCTAAATCTGTTGATTTGCTTCCACACAACTGAGGCTGGAGTGGATGGAGATAGAGAGGTGCAGAACTTAACCCAGCCCGCACGCTTTCTTTTCCGAAGAAGACGTTTAGCTCTGGCGTTAATCCGGCAATATGCAAGTAAATTTTCAGTGCTCATGTCCGCATTGTAGCACTCTTCGGCTTCGTTCCTTTCCTTAATTGCCGAAGTACATTCTGGGTCCCACCAAGGGGGTGACGGGATTTTACTGCGGGCACTATTTTTTAGAGGAAAGGAGGCATCCGCACTGAAGTAATGGCTGCAATGAACCTCTCATAGCAGCTCAGAGCATGGCAGTGACCAGGAGGTTCGGATAAATATGAATTTAAATTTGGAAGATTGTCAATTTTCTCATCCAATAATGAAGAAAACCCGGACCAGTTTGGTTTGGAGAGGTTATATTTCAAAAGTGGAGGAGAAGTTTTTTCTAAATATAATTTATTTATTAAAGATATAACTAACTATAGGGTAATGGTCACTGCCATGTGTCAAAGTTGTGCATTCCCAAAGGGTTGATGCTGCTAACTCAAGTGAACAAAATGTAAGATCTACACAACTTTTTTGCTGTCCAGGAAGGGTCCTACGTGTAGAGCAGCCATTATTCAAAATGCATAGATCCAGATCGTCAAGAATGTCCACCAGAGCCACGCCGAAGGTATCACAGCGTTCCGATCCCCATCTGTAGTGGTGGCAATTGAAGTCGCCCATGACCAGTATTGGTCCATTCACATTACTAAAGATGTTCTTAAGGGAAACTAAAAAATAGAGATGAGGGTGTGCAATATAGATGGAAAAAACTGTAATCCCTTCAACCATTCCAGCCACAATGCTCAAATCATCCGCGAATGAAGACAAAGGAAGGGGGGAAAGTGGGACCCGATTGTTCACGAAGAGAGCCGACCCTCCGTACCCATCGGATCTATCACATCTGAGAATGTTAAAATGTGGTATACGGAAGCTAAGACTTGGTATTAACCAAGTCTCAGCTATGGAACAAGCTAATGGCTTGTACTTGTTTAGAAGGAATATGAGGTCGTGCTTTTTATGCCACACGCTCCTCACGTTCCATTGAAGGAATACCTGGCGAGACGCCATTTTTAAAATCTAAAAGAAGAGAAATAAGTTGATCGGCAACGTTGGACGGTAATTGAGAGGTACTGGAGGAGGAGGAAATAATGGTGGGTAATAGTTTAATTAAAAGTTCAATAATTGAGTAAATACTGTTAGGAGAGGAATTGTTACTATTAAGAGCGCAGCCATTAGGCTGTGAAAGTTGGGGAGAACTAATTATCTGCTGATGAGCAGCTTTGTCATACGAAGGGGAAAGAGGGGCATGGGTCCTTGGCTTGAGAGTAACAGATTTTCGGTATGACTGAGAAGCAGGAGACTTTGTCACATTGGCATAATTGCGAGAGGGACTTGGGATGAGTTTGCTGGCCTCAGCATATGAAATTGCTTTCTCAGCCATTACTGTTTTTATGGCCTTCTGTCTACCATGCTCAGGGCATGACTTACTAATTGCATAATGATTTCCCGAGCAAAGCACACAAAAGGCTTCGCCCTCAGCAATGTTGCAGCCATCACCAGGGTGATCATGGCCACACTTACCGCAGCGGGGTTTCGACCTACATAGGTTGGCCACATGACCAAATCTGCAACACTTACGGCATTGGATAGTCGGGTAGATGTATTGTGTGACCGGTAACGATGTATAACAGCAAAATATCCGTTTAGGTAATACTTGGCCATCAAAGGTGATGACACAAGTTTCAGTCGGTCTCCATTCATTGACTCCGTCGGTATGAATTTTCCGATTAATACGGCGAACTTTCAATATTTTCCCACATCCTGAGGGTACAGACAAATAGGTTATAGTCTCTTCTTCTGATAGGTCTGTAGGGACACCTGTGACAACACCCATCCGGGTAATATTAAAAGTGGGTATTGACGCAATATAGCCATGTCTGGACAAGATACAGTTGTCAATAAATGAGTTTGCATCTTGAGGAGATGCAAATTCAACCGATACGCGGTTTCTCCCGACTCTTTTAACGCCATTATCCCGAACAATATTGCTAATGTTATTATTGAGTAAAAACTTCCCGAATGTGACAGGGTGAAGTGTAGTGCCGGCATTAGGTTGGCTCTCGATTCTGGTTACATGAACCATAAATGGAGCTTTGTCTATTACAGAGTATTTGACACGACCAATGTTGTTTCTCTGTTGTTTATTGGGGGGGCTGGGTGTCAAACTTTCCTCGACAATAGGACGTTTACGGGAGCTTTGCTGGGTTTTAGGGAACTGTATTTGCGATGTTTCCATGTCTGTAATACTACAGACAACATCAGCAAACTGGGATAAGGGATTGGAGGAGGAAGGAGTCAGAGGGGAGGTTATGTCTGGAGGATCAGGGGGTTTGTTTTTATCCATTTTGGATAAAAACTGGGAGCAAAAAGACTAAAACCAACACAATATAAACCTGTTAACAAACACAAGAACAGCACACTTAAAAATAACACAAAAGTCACAAAAATCACTCTAAAAGCAGTAAGAAACTCTAAACACGCGTGCTAACCAGAGACACCGTGGCGAGAATCCGACCGTGGTAGTTAAAAAATGACCAGTCCCAACTGACAGCGCCCGTTCACGAACAAGACGTATGGATGTTAACTTTTAAAACTTATATTTATTCATTATTCGTCTCTTTTATTTAAAACTTACCTCTATCTTCTTACTCAGACATATTTAATAAACACACAAGATTTCATTTTGTTCAAGTCTCATTTTGTTGAAGGCCTCGGTCTTTTGAACCATTATTTTAAAATTGATTTAACTATTTTCATATGGCAACTTTGAGGAGTAGACGCCATCTTTTTTGCTCGTCAGTTTTCCGCTTCCGTTGACAGATTCTTTTCAGACTAAAACCTCCGAAAATGAAGGCTAAAGGAGAGGTGAGTCCCGTAATTTTGAGAAAAATAAGTGTCAAATTGGTTTATAAATGAATAAATTCACTATGGAAAACCTAATCAATGCTAGAAGTATGAAAACTAGTGGTTAAAAAGTGATAATTTACCAATGAGTGAGACGTACACGTTGTCGGTGCATTCAGTGAAATTGTTTTACGGAATGCTTCTTCGTTTAATGCAAATGTGAATATTTTCTTATTTATCGTGCCATATAATACAATTTTCAATAAAGTTTTCTTGCTGGCACTTGGGAGGATCAAGATATATTGAAACATAAATATGGGTGCTTTTAGGTTATGTCATGTTGTGATGCCGTACGTGCTTTGGATCTCGGGCTTCACACACAATATTGCTAAGTAAATAGTTAAAATGTTAAACGAAGTCATTAAGTAACTCAGCATCTAATTTAATTCAGCAACGTTTCTCAGAACTTGAGTCTTCTTTTATTCATATTATGCATGCGCTTATGTGGTGTGTAAATATCTGTTTTAGTTGAAGGAGTATGAGGTCATCGGCCGCAAGCTCCCTTCGGAGAGCGAGCCCAAGCCGCCTCTATACAAGATGAGGATCTTCTCCCCAGATCCGATCGTCGCTAAGTCCCGTTTCTGGTACTTCTTGCGTCAATTAAAGAAGTTCAAGAAGACCACTGGTGAAATCGTCTCCATTAGGGTGAGTACTATTTTCATAATGAACTCCGCCCCTAAGACTACCCACTGACCAATTTTTCAGTGTATTATTGATGTAGGATGAAAGAAGAGCCTAAGATAGATGATGATATGAGATAAATGATGTATTATAAATTTCCACTTTTCTGGGTCTAACCTGTGTCACCTGGTTATAAACTTATCAAAATAAACTTCTAAGTGTTTAAACACACGGTATTGCATTTGTAGCATTATACTTCTGCATTGTAAACAATTGTTTACTAGAACTGCAATTGAGCAGATGATCATCATTAAAATTTGTTTTATCTTATCATAATTTATTTAGTGTGGTGCTCAGACCCACTGACCGTGCCTTCTATTTATTCATCTCAAATAAAAATAGTTATGGACTACCACTTTTGATGTGCTCTTGGAATATTTATTTGTCTGCATTATGATATTGGTGACTTTAGTGTACCTTGAAAACTTAATAATTACTTAAGTTCAACTTTTGCATCAGCATTTTAAGTTTGACCTTCGATTTTTAGCCAAATAACACCATACCTATGATGTTTTTCATCTCTTTATTAAAAATATAAATCTCAAATTCCAGGAAATCCCCGAAAGGAGCCCAGTGAAGATCAAGAACTTTGGTATCTGGCTGCGTTATGAGTCCCGTTCCGGTGTACACAACATGTACCGTGAATACCGTGACCTCAGTGTTGGAGGTGCTGTCACTCAATGCTACCGCGACATGGGAGCTAGGCATAGAGCCCGTGCTCACTCCATCCAGGTAACTTATCACCATACACAACTTCATGAATGTATTCTTCAAATAGTATGAGTGTATCTGCTCAATGTGACTGCTGTTAAAGCTTCATCTGTTTTACATTTTCCCAGCCAAGTGACTGAATGCTAAAACATTACTCATAAATTCGTTGAATTTTCGCGCGTTAGTTGCAACACTCAACAGGTCAACTCTGAGACTGTTGAAATACGGAGTAGGTTTCTTCTATGAACAGTTACACAAAAGTGAAACAAAAATTGGTGAGGTGTCTATTGTCAGCTATAGAAAAGTGGTCTCTGGCCTGATGTCTAACTGTAAAAAAACTTTTTTTAATTTATTTAATGTCTGATGTCATATTTGCATCTCAGAATGTGCAAATTGTGTCCCCTTCTAATTTTTAATAGATTTGATTATTTAGATGTTGAGGTTTGCCACTATTTCCATCTAACTATTACCTTTTGTTTTTCATTAGCATACCAAGTAAAATTAATTTAATTTTGCTGTTAGGTGTAAATTGACAAGATGAATGAGCATTAAAAATATTGTTTGTTGCTATGGAGCCCATTATCAGCTAGATAGACTTACATTTATTAGGTCAGTTTTTTGAATGGCCTAGTAATGAGAATAAGCCAAGTGAAGCAAGTTTTTCCTTAGAAAACACAGACGAACAATATGGCTATGTTTTCAGAGCCTGCTCTAACATAAGTGCAGATAAAAGGATGTGGTTCAAACTATACACTTTCCATTTCATTGTATTTTTTATATTTGAACTCAACATAACATAGCCTGATGGCCTACTATTTGGTACATGTCTGCCTAACCTTTAGGGATTACAGGTGTGATGTTATGTTTTTGTTGTAATTATCAATTCTTGTTTTGCTATTTTCCATGAACTGTGCAGATATTTTGATGTAAGGTAGCATCATTTGCTTTGTTGTATTAACAATGTCCTGATTTGATGTCTTCTTCCATATTTTGATAACTTTATTGTAGACCAACTATTGCATCCACTATCATACACCTTTTTATGCTTATGAAAAACCAATTTCAAAGAGACTATGACCTCTGAGTTTGTTTCGGCTGTTTCTTCTCAGAGTAGTCAGGTACGAAACACCGGCCTCATCTAGTTTAAAAAAATTACGTGTAAAAGTGTTTGTGAAAACCTACTTTCAAAATAAACATCATTTATAAAAAAGGGTTTCTCCCACTACATATTCTTTATCCTTGTTACAGATCATCAAAGTGGAAGTCATCAAGGCGTCCGCATGCCGCAGGCCGCAAGTGAAGCAGTTCCACAACAGCCACATCAGATTCCCGCTGCCCAAGCGCGTGCACCACCACAAACGCCTCAACACCTTCGCATACAAGAGGCCCAGCACCTACTTCCTCTAATTTTATTATGTATGCAATAATAATAACATTAAAATCCACATCCTGATGTGGGAACAAATTTGAGTATTTTATTTATTCTATTGAGTGTCTTTAGCCATTTAAGCTGCAAATTGGTCGCTTGGAATATTAATCGAAAATGTCCCGTTATTAGGGCACATACCTACCCGTCAGGGTGTGCGTTCGCGCAGCGGAATGTTGTTGAATTTAAAGATTTTAATTATGCAGATATTTAGTGTATGACGTCGTGTAATTGTGTATGGTAAAAAAAAACTTGTGCATGCAGCCATTGTGGAGAAATTCACCAAAAACTGATTCCGCTGCGCGAACGTTCGCCCAGCGGAACTTTTTTTGAAATAATTATAGACTTTAGAAGAAAACTGATGTGTCTAACACTAAATTAGTGTGTAATTGTGTATGTCTAAATAAAATTTGTGCATGCATAAACTTCGGAGATATTCAAGTTTCCGCTGCGCGAACGTTTGGCCATTAGCTAGTTTTTATATAAAGCGCTTACATAAAGAGCTGTAGATTTTTACACATATGGTTTTGAATTTGTGTATATTTGTGTAAAAAACATTTATAAAAAATCGCAGGGCTTTAAAGATAAAAATATAAACGTCAAAAACGCTTATTAGGTCGTAGTTCTTAAAGTCTGCACTTTGGGGTCTAGATTATAACGTTTATTCAAATCTTGTAAGTGTCTGCAACATGTTGCCAAGTATCAATGGATGTTCCGTTAGTAATTAAAGAGTTATAGGACAATTTACCACGAATAGATCACTGTTTACAAAGCAGTCAAATATCACGACATTCTATAGGAATTACATAGTAAAATGTATGACCAATAATTAGTGTATTCATTCAACTATTCACATGCAAAATTTCATGTCATTAAATTCAGTAATTAAAGAAAAACAATTAAAATACTGACGAAGCATCGAAAACCTACATAACCCGACCAAGTTCGGATGACTACAAAAAAGCGGCCGTGCCATATATTTAGGTAACATCCCAAAATTTACAATATAATAGGTACCGGTATTGAATTGGTATAAGTGATAACAATTGTTGTTTCGATATAATTTAGAGGTCATTTAATTTTGTACACCTACTTTTCTAAATGTATTTGACTATGACAGAAAATAAGTACTATTTACGTAGGTACTTTATTTAAGTATGCGCTTAAGATTTGAGATTTAAATCTAGATATCGATACCTCCTAAGTATAATGAGTCAACTGACATTATAGTTATTTTATAGGACAGTGATTTGAAGGCAGATCGTTTATATTTTAATGAAATCAAATTAATTGGAAATAAAGTAAATGTTTTTTTAATAAAAATTGTAAGCTCTTCCTTTGGTATAACATGATTTTGCTGATTTTTGTTTTTAAATGACATTTTATGTACCTACATGACTGGGTATACGCCGGCGGGACTCAATAGTGAAATGGTTTAACTACCAGTTATATTCATGTACGCTGTCCATCAAAATCCATCGTTTACACCAAAATCACATGAAATATGATTATAATTTTATTAATATAATTTTACTTTTGTTTGATTTCGGGGTTTTCTGTCTCACTTAATAATAAAATGTTAAAATTATATCACTTGACTCATTATACTAGGAAAGTACTTAGCAATGTTAACATTTGAAACCTCAACGTATACTGGACCAATGTAATTTACCGAGGTTTTTTATTAGTATTTTTGTTTGTAATACCTTACGATTTGTGGGATTAATAAAAGCTAGGAAGTAGAACAAGAATCATAAACCAAAAACAACTCATTTTGAAGATCACAATGTATTTTTCGCCATAATTAAGTAGGAATATCTTTTTAACATAATAGCTTTACTGAAAACAAATCACAAAGAAGTACCTGTTTTAGTTTTTATTGTGATTAATTGTTTGTTGTTTTTTTATGAAACTTTAATGATGAAACATAGATAGTAGGTCAATAAAAATAATAAGAACTGAAAATGGTATCTTACGTTAAACAATATTAATAGAAATTAATAACACAACAGTCAAGGCATTTCTAATGCTCAATTAACAAATTAGAGATCAGTCAGAATCGCTGTCGTAAGCTGCATTAGAGTTCGTTGAAATCAAATTATTAAGAAATAAATGATACTCCTTAGGAATTACCAGCGTCTTACAAAGATCCATCAAGTCTTTGTGCTTATTTTGGTCAATAGGAATGGGTGTCAGACTTTTACTGACTAAAATCCAGTTATGTTCCTTCTATTGCCCTTTACGTTCCGAGGCCGCGGTATCTCTTTCGAACAATCCGCAACCCCGGCAGGCGGAGGCCCTGGCAAGCCCCTCTGCTTTGCTGATATCTCTTTGAGGCGGGCGTGAAACACAAACGCGCCGTCGACACGGCCTGTCGTCAATAGATGGACGGACGGTGAGTTACCCATTGCTCAACGTCTACAGGCCCGCATCTACGGTGGTCGGGAGTCAACTCGCGACGCCCGTCGCTCGGGGCGTCTCCCGCAGCGGCTGGGTTGGTTTGAGGTTCTCTCCTTCAAACGCCCGGCACCTCCTTCGCTAGCATTACTGCTTCGCAGACGGAGGTGATTGCCTCCCATTCCCTCTCGCTCCGGACCATGGACTGAACCGGACGCGAGAGATAGCCTCTATGAGGGCCACTGTGTGCTCCATCGTGTCCTCCGAGCGATCGTCACAATGGTGACACCCGGGCGTTTCCTCCCGCCTGATTATGTGCAGGAGGGTGGTTTTCAAAAAAAATGTTCGTTGCGTAATGGAATTCCACCCAGAAAAAAAAGAACAATATTGAAATGAAATAAGTTATCGAGTAACGAGTTATATCATGTTATAAAAAATAATAAAATTTAATATGATATGTTTCTAATTTAACGAAAAATACATATTTTAAGGAAGGATGGTAACTAAAAAGTTCCGTTACGTCACAAAGTTTAGATTGGTATTTAAACTCAGTGGTAAATCAAATAAAATTACTTTTTATTATAATATATTTTAACAAGAACAGTCTTCAAAATCACAAACTTATAATTAATCATTTAAATAAAATCAAAATGTTTTCTACGAAAACTATTCCTCTACGTTACTTTATGGCACGTTTCATTGCACAGTCAAGCCTCTATTTTGGCACATTACTATAAAATACGATATCAAAAATTATGTTTCATAAACCTTTTAAATAATATTATATCAAACAATTTAAATCTGAGTAGTAATCATATGAGAATATTTTTAAATTAAATCTAAATATCACCATGAAAGTAGGACAGGTGACGTTAATAGAATAAATCGTCACGTTTAGGAATTATAAGGTACAGTTTACATTGCTTAGTATTAATCAGTTTTAAAACGTACATCGACAATCCAGTAAAGTCATTTAAAATACTCTAAAATAACATTTTGAGGGATTATATTGTTTAGAGCTGTTTTATATTTTTGTAGATTGTTCAGAGCGATCGTATAACTTTTATTTAATTTTTTCAATTTCATTTTAAACAAACGAGGAACTGCATTGCCTGTTACAGCTAACTGTTGTTCTGTTGAAGCCAACTGCTGTCTAGCTGCAGCGTCCCCTTGTTCTAATGACTTCTTCTTGTTTTCTTTTTTGTTCTCTCCATCGCTTTCGTCTGGCATCTTTTTCTTCTTCAGTTAGTTCGTTTATCTTCTTAAAATGCTTCTTCAGTTTTTTAAGTTCCTTTTTTTATGAAGTTCGTGCTTTACAGGATCCTGTTTTATTTTTTCCCTGTACCTTTTAGACCGCTCCGCTGCCGTCAACATCATATTCTGGGCAAAAAAAATATTGTCTAAGTTTGTACAATTTACGTTTTAAGTATTGAAATTACAAAAATCTGTAACTAATAGATCGATTAAATTATTTAAATTAAGCCTTAATGCTTTAATCAATTACCCTTCACTAAAAATAATCAATCAATCTCTCAACAATCCAAAAAACATTTTTTTTTATGTTAAACTGTTTTGATTGTATAAAAATCTATATCGACATGTGTAAACCATGCTTTAAAATTCCACTACGTCACATTTGGCGTTCCGCTAGTACAATACGTAGCGTAATGGATGTGACGTATGATGGCTTCATAAAAACAAACACAAGAAATCAACAGTTAAAATGTAATTTAAGGAAATGTTCCACTTAATTCCGATTATAAACACTTTTTTCTAATTAGCTATGAAAAGTTATAAGTCAAACTAACATTACTTACTTATTAAAACCAAGTTCGTAGTGGAAAATGCAAACAGGACTTCGTGACGCCCGACCGCTCACTCTCGTATATTAGACAACTGCTGTCATTTAACAAATATGGCGGACACGTGCGTTCTAAAACGTTGCCAAAACTAAAAAAATACTCTTATTTAATTCAATTTTCTACTCAAAATTAGTAAACCAGTGTAGCGTATACGGAATTTTCCATAAACGTTATTTTGAGAGACAAGATAAAACGTGTATTTTAAATAATCTTGTACTCTAGGCCCTTATGAATTAAGTTTATTATTCAATTTAGATCATATAATCCTGCTAAATTACATAAAATTATTGAACAAAAGGTCGGATAACAGTGATATTTTACATTCGGAACTTTACAAAACCTGCGTAAGACACGTCAAAAATCATCTTTCATCTTCGTGATAATGATTAATTTAATCAATATTACACAGATTTTCGTACTTCTGAACATGTTAATAATACATTTCGAACGTATTTTGTCGTTTTCTGTTTAAAAAACTGAGTTTGAACTACATTTGCCTGAAAAATAAAGGCTTAAAGTCGTAGGACACGCAATTTTCTTATGAACATTTTTTTTGAAAAAGACCCAGGAACCTTCCGAAATTTCCGTGTCCGGTGAGGATCTGCGTCAGGTGATAGGTGAGGACGCCATGGCGCCTCTCGAGCCATTCCTCAAAGATTTCGTGTAGCTTTAGGTTTCTTTACACAATCTATCCACTTGTAAGCATCATCTTGGTAGCTCGTTTTATAAAACAGCTTTAATGGATATTCCGCTGTAACTAGAAAAATGCCAATGGCATTTTTGAGCAAAAGGCATTTTTGATCCATCGTTGGTAGTTGTCCAGTCGTTTATAAGTTTTAGCTTTGATTTAAAGTCTTTTTGAGTCCACTGCATTCTGTTTCTAATAGTTATTTAACATGTGCAATTATGTTAGACACATACATCCACGATATCATATTATATACGAATAATAGTAACTTTACGAAACAGAATTATTACCTAAAATTGCGTGCGCACTCACTGCCATTCATCGTATACTGAGCCACAATAAACTTGTATCGATGCGTCTCCGCGTACACTGGTACAACTTTATTTAGATCAGTTTACAATGTACGATTTTAACTGATGTTGAAATTGATTTAGTATACGTGAAATTATCTCGGTAATTATTGTTCTTTTTATTTATTTTTTAACACAAACGTTAAGATCACCATTTATCATGTACGTTTATGTAAAAATATAAAAATACCTAAATTTGTTAGTTGACTCAGTATACTTAGGAGGTATCGATATATTGTTTAAGACAAATAAAATTCATACAACTAATTTCTATTGAAGATTTCACGGATCAGTCTAGTTATGTGATGTGATTTTAATTTTTATTGAAGCTCGTTTTATTATACTTACGTTTAAGTCTATTGCTGTCGTTGCAAGCGACTGTTAACGTAATTATAATTACATAATTATTTTATTACTTATATGTAATTAAAAATATTTTTGTACACGGATATTTAAATAGAGAAGTACTTGTTAATTGAAGATTTATTTTAATCGTAGATAGTGGCGTTATTATTTAAAAATATGTTTCATTCAAGAAATGCAATTGTTTAATTTTTTCCTAGCGCTTCTGTACGCAACTGTACCAAATTAATAAATACTATATTGGAAGGTTAAGAACGTTTGTTAGATATATGGCACGGCCGCTTTTTTGTAGCCATCCGAACTTGGTCGGGTTATGTAGATTTTCGATGCTTCATCAGTATTTTAATTGTTTTTCTTTAATTACTGAAATTAATGACATGAAATTTTGCATGTGAATAGTTGAATGAATACACTAATTATTGGTCATACATTTTACCATGTAATTCCTTTAGAATGTCGTGATATTTGACTGCTTTGTAAACAGTGATCTATTCATGGTAAATTGTCCTATAACTCTTTAATTACTAACGGAACATCATTGATACTTGGCAACATGTTGCAGACACTTACAAGGTTTGTATAAACGTGAAAATCTAGACCCCAAAGTGCAGACTTTTAGAACTACGACCTAATAAGCGTTTTTGACGTTTATATTTTTATCTTTTAAGCCCTGCGATTTTTTCTACATCTGTTTTTTACACAAATATACACAAATTCAAAACAATATGTGTAAAAATCTACAGCTCTTTATGTAAGCGCTTATGGCCAAACGTTCGCGCAGCGGAAACTTGAATATCTCCGAAGTTTATGCATGCACAAATTTTATTTATATATACACAATTATACACACACAAATTTTTAGATACATCAGTTTTCTTCTAAAGTCTATATTTCAAAAAAAGTTCCGCTGGGCGAACGTTCGCGCAGCGGAATCAGTTTTTGGTGAATTTCTCCACAATGGCTGCATGCACAATTTTTTTTTTACCATACACAATTACACGACGTCATACACTAAATATCTGCATAATTAAAATCTTTAAATTCAACAACATTCCGCTGCGCGAACGCACACCTTAATAATCTAAATCGATCACCAAAGTCGTATTTTATTTGTTCGCACGTGTGATGCCGGTGATCACCGAAATTACATAGCGAATCTGTGATAATGTGCTCGCTACGTTTTCAGTTCGCCGCGCAGCGCCCCTTTGTGCTCCAATTAGATTTAAGGAATAATTTATAGTTTTCAAGTTATCGCGGTTTTATCAAAGCCCGAAAAACATCGCAGCGCCTAAATTAGGCAAAGCATAAGTTCACTGAAAACTGTATTCGGTCCTTCTTGGCGCTAATAATAACCATAGAAAGTTGCAAAACTGTTCACGCATGCGTTTTTGAATAATCTTGCTAAAAGTCAAAACGATGGTGTCACAACTTTGACGGCAAAATACAAGGAACTGGCTCAATCTCAGATGTGTAGGTGTGAACTAAAATCATGTGCCTTTAGTCAAAAATATATGGTGAAAATATTAAGCTTGGAATTTTCCGCATTAAGTAAATATAAACAAAAAACCAAGTTAAGTAAACAACGGCTGGTTATCCGACCAAGTTATGATGACTACTAAAAAGCGACGGATTCATACATATCGATGACCTTCTTTATTGGACGTATTATACCTACGCTGTTGTCCGTACTGTTGCGTTCAAAAGTTTTGGGGGCTAATTAAAAATTATATTAAATGCACCTCATTTAGGCGCTGCGATGTTTTTTCGGGTTTTGATAAAACCGCGATAACTTGAAAACTATAAATTATTCCTTAAATCTAATTGGAGCACAAAGGGGCACATATCAAGAGCTACTCGTGTATGTTTATTCTACAGGGGCACATGCAATGGTTTTAGAGATATACGATTCATCAAAACGTTACTCCAGCAGGAAACGCAATAACTCGAATACCTGAAGGGGCACAGATTTTATTTTTTGGGGCACATTTTGGCACACCTATAAACTCTCTGGTCATGCACAATTTTTCTCTCTCCGATCACTCGTTTAGAATTTTCCTGCTGGAAAAACGTTACCCCAGCAAGAATCGTTTTTCCGTTTTTTTTTTCAAAACGACAGGTGCACACATTTTTTATGTGGGGGTACATTTACAGCAGATAAGGCACTAACTATACGTTTTACTCATATAACTCTAGGAGAGACTTTCTTGCTGGAGTAACGTATACGCTCCAACCGGCTACCGGTAAACCCTTAGCTGACGAACCTTCGGAACAAGGGCCCGATTCAGAAGGTGGTACTCTTGGATACGGCCCGCATTGTAAGGGGGTTCCTGTCTCCAGAGCCCTAATCACCGGTAGCTTGGCTTGACTCTGGCTTTTGCTACATTTTTTTAAAGACATTTAAAAAATGTAAATAATAAGTTACAAAGTACCTAATACAACGCCTACTACTTTTTTTGTGGCGCCCCATGCTTTGCATGGGTGCGAAACCGGTGTTGATCGCTAATAAAAATATAAAAAAACTAGTACTGTTTGAATAGGGTTTCAGAAAAAAAAGTTATGAATGAAACAAAAAGGTTTGTTTTCTCTTTTTTATTACCAATAAGTATCGCATATTTATAAATACACATCTAATAAATGTACACAGGATCTGAAAATAAAATATACTAACCTAGCAACTATCTTAACAAAAGTGTAAATGAAACAAAATACAGAGTTCAAATGTTTTTAGAATTACGCCCTACAGGATACACCCATCAGTAATTATAGTTTTAATTCTAATTTTATATAATATGTATTAGTTTATTCATTTGTAAGATAACGTTTTTTGTGTACATTTATTTATTATAAAGATCAGTAAAAGTACGTGGAAGATCATGCTTTAAAAGTTAGAAATTTTTAAAATAAGTCTCTGAATCCATCCAAATACCACTACAAATTAGACTATAATTATATTATATCATCGATGTTTTATATGAGTTAAACATGTTCAAATTTTATTCTGCCAATAAATAATTGTTTGAAAATAAAACATATAAAAAGTGGCAAATGTACCAACGACCACACTAAATTCAATTAAAATCACATTTTCCATAATCCCAGTCATGTTTATACTTTCCCTGTAAGAATGTCTTTTTACTTACTTCCCTCTCCTACTTATATCTAAAAACTCAAACTCAAAGCATTTATTTCAATCAGCTCATTACTGACACTTTTGAATGTCAAGCAACAAAAAGGTGAAGCTACAGTCCAAATCACAAGGCATAATAACTTGTGGAAGTACTGTAGTTGCTCATTCCAAAGCGTTAATCTCAGTGGAGAAGAATGGGCAAGAAATTCCATGGACACTCTTTTAAATCATAATAATTTTACAAGTCCATTACTTATTTAAGATTGTGTTTAAAAAATGACAGTACATAATGACCTTAGAAGTTATAATAAGACCATACTATCTTCTCTATCTTAACGACACGAATCGAACCCGCGACACGCAGCGCAGCAGTCGATCGCTCAGCCACTGCGCCAACCGCGTCGTCATTCGTAGACTTTCGTCTCCATTTGAATACGATATTCATATCAGAAATTTGGCACAAGGTTAAATAAATCCCGGAGTACGCAAGTTATTTAATGATTTCCCATCCGCAAAAAAAGCTTAAATAACTGTGAAGGGACTGCAAACATATCTTGTCATGGAAGGTATAATTTTTAAAACATGTGAAAGTGTGATACCTCGTCCACTCCGCCCCTCACAAGTTTTGGCCGCGAAAGTTTCGACCCGAGGCTCTAGCATGAGCGCGCAGGGTAAATGTATAAACTTTGATTAAAAAATAAACTTGAAAAAACATTTATTTTCAGAATTTATTCATATCTATGGATGAGTCTGACGTGAGTGTGGTATGGTGAGACGAGAACCATGCTCCGAGCACCTCACGACACTGAACAAATACCTGATAGCGTCCTATTACAGCTCTTGTCCTGAAATTAATCTAATATCGTATTCTAACGGAGATAATTAAATTTAAATAGTATTTTAGTCACATTTAACACACACTTATTCTATGAGATATACCCTAACATGTATAAAATCAAACAGCTTATTTATGTGGTTGACATAATAATGTTTGTGTGGCGTTATTAAATGTTTGTGTACAATAATTATAAATTATAGATTTAGATGATTTCGTAAATTACTACTACTAATATTATAACCATGAATTTCTTAGAAAATGATTAGAAACAAAACACATATGGGTTCGCTTATCAAATGACTATTACTTATGAACGCGTGTAAATAAACTTGAATTTGTTTTAAGACGCATTACGAAAATGATAGTATTCTACTATAGAAAGACTTTGAAAAGCGACAATTTCTCGATAAATGATGAAAGAATTATATTCGGGAAATTATTATTCGACTACGAATAACAATTTCTCGAATCTAATTCTTCGATCAAAGGTTGTAAAGTCAGATTATAATAATATTCGGGCAAAACCAGGACGGCCGAATAAAAACACAATTACTGGTACAAAATAAAAAGTCAAATTGTTGAAACTTTCATAATAATAAATGACTTTTTATTTATAAATATAAATACATGACTTAATATTTTTACAAAATCAATCAAATCGAAATACAGCTCATTTTTTGAACTACCATAAATTTACTATATAGTACACCAAGATAAATGCTCTCATTTATTTTTAATGATAGGTAAAATTAGATTAATATTTAAATCAAGACAAGTTTTCTTTAAAAGATCTAGTCTATAAGCCTTACACATTGAAAAATCATTTTCAGTAAATAAAATTTAATGTAGTGTTTACACGCTAGAGGCCCTCATATATTATTAAAAAATAAAATATATTTTCAACTTACTACCGCACCTCAGAACTTTGGGTACAAACAATATTTATTCAAAGAATTAACAAAGCATGTAAACATGTTATAATTAACACTTGAAACGGGATATTTACCCTGTTTGTTATTTTTACAATGTTGTTGTAATGTTTTTTATATTTAAAATATAAAAAACATGGTAAATATCCCGTTTCAAGTGTTAATAATGTTAGTAACCAGGTCACTTTAAAGACGTGTATGTATGTTATTGTTCCCAACCCACACTAACCACATTCTGGCAGTTTTAAGTCTCATATAATAGTGGGCTAGCCCATTGCCATCAACCGTACAGTGAAATAAACTATTATTATCAAGTTTAAGTGCGTTTACGCTAAACGAGCCAAGCACAAGACGGGCATAAATTTTGTGAACCTAGTTACAGCATCTTGAACGAGCGCGGCTGTGCTTCGTCAACCGTCGGTTTTTTTGGGAGCGCATTGCCCCACGCGTTTCGCGTTTCTTTGCTGTTAATTGAACATTTTGTAGATCCTGATCGTTTTGGCTTTCTACTTCAAAACCTAGAAAGCTTAGATATAAATTATCATTGCCGCAGGAGCTTCTGCAATCACATAATCGTCCATGCTTACCACAACACCGGGAAAATGGAAAACTACGTCCAACTAGTAATCGTTGTGAAATCGCATTAAGTGCTCGGCTCTTTCAGCGTAAACGGACCTAAAGATCTAGAGGCTCAAGACTTTCAGTGCCATTTTCGCGGCAGCCCGCTTCGCTTGTGATTTGTTGCGGCCAATACCATAAACAGTGTGTTGCCGGTCGTTCTTCGTGATCGTAACTCCCACCCTTATCTTTGGTATATCAGGATTGATGACTTCAGATTTCCTGAAAATTAAATATAATTGTATTGAGACATCTGTGATGTGCAAAATGGCGGTTGCTAAAATAACCCAAGGGCCATAACATATAAAATTTATTTTTACGATTTTTTATTAAAATACATAAGTGAAGTCACGCCTTTTCCCATGGGGGTAGGCAGAAAACATTCTTGCTACAGTCCCTACATACTTATCATCCAACGTTCACAACTCCACCCATTCATACATCTGATCATACACACGGCCATTTGAAAAAAGAAAATTGCGTTAAAAAAAAGATCAGGAACACAACATTAACATTAAATTAAATAAATAATGCCAAAGGGCGTCAGATGAACATAATGCCAGATGGCAAGGCGTGACCTGACGCTGATTTTCAGCTGCAGCCCACGAGTGCCATACGTTCGAAAACATAAATAAACACATAGGTAGAAAAGTCATTGGAAACAGTAATAAAACTGAATAATAAAATGAAAATAATACTATATTTGGGAGCACTATCTATCTATCTGCAGGCTTAAAATGACCGGTTTGGCAGAATCGTAAAATGCTCACAAACGTAGTTTTTATTATGATTTGTCCACCTTGTGTGATTTTACGAATTGTACCGTAATTCATTAATTATTCTGCCAAACCGGTCAGTATAGGCCCCCAGATCTTTTTAAAGGACATCACTAATATATGGACTAAAATATAAAAACTCACCCAAACGAAGGACACGCATGAATCTTCTCGTACAGTATCTTGACTGGCTGCTGCGGTATGCGTCCGGAGAAGGCGTGTATTTCCTTGTTCATGATGCGATACACCACCTTCCATACGGCCTGGAGGTCGCCGGCGCTATCTAGGAATATGGCACCAACCAACGCTTCGAATATATCACTGAGGACCTGTGAAATAATAAAATGAGTTACTTAAGGTTTGTTATCTTGATTGTTTTGTGGGCCATTCAACCCCTAGCTCTGCCAAATGGCTGTATAGCGGCCATTGAACCTTTTACTCACAGTTACCTTATAAAAATAGACATAAATTCAACATAAATATGGGAAAAATTACGGGGTTAATAACTAGAAGCTCGTAGTTAAATAATAACTACCACTCAGGTCTTTCTTGGGGTTAAGCTGAGCTCGCTTAGGTTGTTTCGTGGATGGTTTACCACTCATTACATACCGAGGTCCCACCATACCTCGAAAAGCACGTTAAGCCGTTGACCCTGGCTGTCATTCATAGATTTTTGAGTCGTTACAGGTAGTCTGAAGCACAAAAATCTGACAGCTAGTCTTACCAAAGAGTATCGTATTACCCAGTTATTTACTGGGAGTTTGACTGTGGACGTGTTAGATAGGCAGTCACTCAATGTAAAATACTGGTATTCCGGTGAATTCGGTAAGACTGGAAGCCGACCCAAACATAGTTAGGAAGAGGCTAGGCAGATGATGATAATAACAGGAAGTTCGCGCGAGTGATGTCCTGTCACAATCATTATTGTAAAACTTCTTCTGTTTAATTTTAATCACCAATTACTTGTTTATCGTAAGGTTAGTGTCTAACCTGGTGTCAGATTTTTTATGCAGCACGTGGGTATACTTTAATTATAGCCCTTGCTAATTATTATCTAGATGTAGGTAACTGTTAATTTGCGACCATGGTATGTACCGAATACAGCTGTAACGGCGACTAGCAGTTTTATTAGGATTGCTAAATCCTGCCTTCCCGACGATTCCATAAATATCACAGTGAGCTTCTACCGCTTGGCTTAAATATGCCGTCGAGAAATATCTGTCAGACATGCTGGTTTCGTCACGATACGTTCCTTCACGGAAACAAGTGATGATTATAAGACGCACATGGTTCTGAAAAATCCGGATGTGTACCTTGGGTTCGAACTAGAGACAAAAACCTGACAGTAATACGGTCACACTACTAGACTATCACTGCAGTAACCAAATAAATTAAAGGTGAGGCAAACACAGTTTACAGAATGACCAATGAAATACGACACTATAGTAAGAATTAGGAGACATTCCAGAAATAAGTTATTGTAGAAGATTGACATAATCCTTAGCCTTAGATAGACGGATAGTTTCTGTGTCAACTATTACAAGGCAAAAAGAAAGTGTAATATCAACCTTAGGAACTTCAACATATTCAGCAATATGACATTCTTCTTCGTCAATCAGATAGAGAACATCTTCTACGATCTCATGGTCTCTTTGCTCTTGATGTTCCACAAACATTATGATGGCGTTGTCCAGAGTTGGATTAAGTTCGGAGCAGAGGAATCTGAAAGAAAGTATTGCTCGGTTAAGATTACAAGGATATTTGGGGCTTGATAGGCATTGGTAGGCCTACCCCTACGGGTTGATGTTAAATAAAGGGAAATACCATCATTAACGAAGCAAATTGTTTGTTCTTTTAACCATAACTGAGAACCTTCTAGTTGCGAAAGCTAATGATCAAATTTTACACACGTTTTTTATAATAGGTATTAAATGTTGTAACTTTTCTTAAAATACCTGTGTAACTCCTGTACTATTAATTGCACACAGTAACCATAACATTTTCGTTTAATTTATGTTACTTTTATAATCTATCGTGTTTATCGTTCATTTTGTATTCAACAACATAACGAATCATTAAAAATGTTTGACTTTGGCCTGTGACCATAGAAACTTGTTAATAAAACAAATTTTCTTACATACTTAGAAAAGTCGCTGAATCACAAAATGTATTCGGAATAATATAAGATAATATTATCCTATGCTTGATTTTTATAATGCTTTTTCAAGATAAAATAATATTACTTTAATAAATGTATTGTAATGTATTTTAATATTATTATTACTTACTTATGCAGTCCAAGTTTCACGACGTATGACGCAAATGTGACGTTGTTTACCAGCGCAGACCTTAGGTCGGTCATTTCACCTGGTTTTAATTCTCCACAGTTCTCAAATATATGCGAAGTTATGAGGAAGTCGAGTATAGCATCGCCTAGGAACTCCAAACGTTCGTATGAACGAGTCAGTCTGTTGCGGATGTACGATGGATGGGAAAGGGCCTGTAAAACAAAGAAAATGTAATCATTCGGTCAATTAATGCGGTCCAAACAGCTTGGACTGTCCACACATGAAATAATGCTATTAACCGCTTGTATGCCGGAATTACAGACACAATTAATTACGCATTGTGTCTCGCGTGGACAAAACGGAACCCATATTTGGATCATTTTGTTGTCCATCTGTCTGTCAAGACCCTTTTTCTCCAGAACGCGTTAAGGTATCGAGTTGAAATTAAAACCACATACTCAACAACATAGTCCCTTTATGCTATTAAAAAACCCTCTAAGTGTACGTAGTGAAAAGATATAGCTGTTTATGTAGCAAGTTTTTACAGAACCGCTAGTCTGATTAGCTCTTGGCCGGTTTCCTAACTTGACCCGGATCTCTAACGAGAGTAAAATAAAAACATATTTATTTACCTCTAGTAGGAAAGACGGGTCATTGAAATTATAGTTGAGTATGGCCTCCACATCAGGTCTGCAGTACGTTAGTAGGAAACCGATGTTTTCTTCGGTGGCTGTGCCCTCCGACACAACCGTCGACACTTGCCTGTGCAAATATTCCGCAAAGTCATCCTATAAAAGTTTATTTAAATTACATTCAAATTTCGAATTTAAAATCAATTATTTTATTCTAAATTTAAAATGATTTCAGTCGGTTTGTTTTTAATTGTATTTTATATAAAAATATTGTTTTTTTTTTAGTTTTGACTAGATTTCATAATATTTATCAGTATAAATTATATAATATCTACTTCTTAATTATTACCTACGTGAAGTCATTTATTAACATTAGAATAATATTATGGCTTTAAATCCGCCTTTGTACAGTTTTTTTACTAGTGCGTTAAGTTTTAATAAATGGTAAATAAATGATGAGAAGTTATCTGTAATTCTCTATGGAACAAGCAAAGATGTTTCTAGTTTGTTCAGTTTTATTGTTGAAATATGAGTAATTATTTGTTACTCATGTACCTCTGGAGGTATGACCTTCATCCATTCGATCACTTTGACGGCACCATTAATTCCACCACTTAGTAGGTAGGTACCGATGAGCGCTTCCACGCAATCGGCAACGGCCTGAAAAAGTTGGAGAACAGTATCATTAGTTTACTAGCTTTTGCCCGCGGTTTCGCTCGCGTTATTTCGGGGTAATACCGAACGGTATTACCCCGAAATAACGCGAGCGAAACCCCCTTTCCTTATTTGCAGGTACCTGCTACCTGTAGTTTTTGCCCTTGCGCCTTATTTATTGTAATAGCAAAGCAAAGTTTTTCCTTTTTTTCCCTCTTTCTCCCTCGTATTTCACTTTTTAAAAAGAAATAAATATTCTATGTCCGTCTCTTCAAAATCAGTTTAGCCATTTTAGCGTGAAGACGTAACAAACAAACAAACTGACTTTTGCTTTTATAATATTAGTAAGGATTTATTTTACACACTATTAGCAGTTACCCGCGTCTTCGTACACATTATGTTGGCAATTTGCTGCGCCTTATAGCCTTTCTTTTCTCATGTATATCTTGTCAGTTTTCAAACAATTGAGGAATACGGACATCCTGCATTACTGGTCACCCCCTAAGTTATTAGCGTAGCTCATTACAATCTGAGCAACCATGGAAAAGTAACCGCAGACAAACTTTCACATCTGTACAATGTATAGATGTGAAAGTATTTGAAAGAGAGAATCGTTGCCTCGCTCATCACGAAATCTCAGAAACTACAAGTGTGTGTCTCGAATTTTCGCATGGGGCATCCTTTTAAGACGTAGGTGTTTACTAAGACGGGATTTTGCAAAAACAACTTAAGGGGAGGGGATGGGATGCGGTCACATCCTTCTGCGAAGCAGTAATGCTAGCGAAGGAGGTGGCCGGGCGCTTGAGGGAGAGAACCTCAAACCAACCCAGCCGCCGCGGGAGACGCCCCAGGTGTCGTGCGCCGCGAGACCAATTCCCGCCAACCTAGATGCGGACCTGTGGACGGTGAGCAATGGGTAGCTCACCGTCCGTCCGTCTTTTGACGACAGGTCGTGTCGACGGCGCGTTTGTGTTTCACGCGCGCCTTAAAGAGATGTCAGCAAAGCATAGGGGCTTGCCAGGGCCTCCGCCTGGGTTGCGGGTTGTTCGAAAAAGATACCGCGGCTGGTTGTCAGACATTTGAACGACTGACTACTTGTTATAACTGCCAAAGATCTACAAATGAGAGGCGGGACCAACGACTTAACGTGCTTCCGGAGGCACGGAAGAATCTCAGCATGTGTGGTCACCCATCCACGGACCAACCTGAAGCGCGGCTTAATCTCAAGATCGACCTGAGCGGCACTTATTATTTAGCCACGAACTCCTCAACTCACAGAAGAACATAAAAAAGGGAAATTAATTCTTTACCAGAAAGATGACATCGGGTATCTGAAGGGTGCCGCAACTAGTGCCAGACGCTAGTTTAGATTAACATATAACCTCAGTTTGTTAGGTAACCTTAGGTGGTACCGCTCTGCCTGCCCTTAACCTTACTGCCTTTAAAAAGCCGATTTATATTAGGTAATCTAGTCTCCTCACTATTACTAATGTCATTGGATGTAATGATTACCGGCTCAATGATTGCATTAGTCTACATTTTACAAGTCAACAAACTCGTGTGGCAAGTCATTATGACTCAATTTTTACACGTGTATTTTATCTTCATCTATTTTTACGATATTTTGTAAGATCAAACTAGTATTTTTTCTTGCATATTTTAATATCATGGCCATTAATGGCCTATCGGCATCGGAAACTAGGTCCAGGATGCCGGTGTTCAGGGCTCTGATGAGTGGAACCTCATTACTATACGTGCCGTGTCCAAAAGCAGCTTTTGCTGTCTGAATCAAGCCCTTTATCCAGCAATGAGAGCCCTTAGATAGAGACGAAATTCAATATGACCGTATTCCGATTCTACTAGAAGGTATAATAATACGATTAATACGAGGTTTACTAGTTCGAGACGGTGAAGGAAAATATTGTGAGTAAACATCATGTGAGTTCCACCACCAAACCGCCCTGGGATCCACGAGATGGAAGAGGCCTAATTAATGATCAATAAATTCATAAATGTCAACTAATATAGCTAGACTATATTTTTCTTCTTCCTGGAATGCCACCTAAGCAAAGACTAAGTCAATTTCAAAGAAAATGAACATTCTTTCATCATAGTCAGTATTTCGTAATATTTTTTAAGTTATAAAAGCCGATATCAACCAGCAAAAAGTGGCGGCAAAGTTGACTAAAAGTCATAGACCTCTCTTGACACGTGAAAACCGAATATCATCTTATAAGGCAAACTCGGCAATCGAATTAATGTCAGCGCCCTGTATCAAGGAAGGCACGTGTAAGCAAATTTAAAGTTCCGTTTCAAATCCGAAATACAGATAATCATTGACATATTTTTTATCATGTAAATTAAAAGCACATTCAAATTACTTTAATGTTTAGTTCCACGTGTTTATTAAATACATAACATAACATATTATTAAGTTATTATAATTAAACATTTAAAATTAAGTTCTAAGGCTACGGAACCAGTGATCTGTAAAACGTGCGACAAAGCATGAATCAGAATAGTAATCCGGCCACGGTCTGTGTACACAATGTGCTTAAAAGTAGAATAACAGTTTTAACGTGAGTTCCGTGAACCCGGAAATAATGCGAAAGATGAGATAAATTAATCTAGTTTGTGCGTAACACATGTAGGTTGAGGTTTGGAAACTGGAAACCATACCTGTATGGTCGATCTTGGGAAATATTGTTTAATTTTAATATATTTATGCATAACATGGATAAGTTTTAGTCAGTAAAACTCTAACTCCCCCCGCTCCGCCCAGAATGGGGGAAACTATTTGATGATTTCCCATCCGAAACAAAAACCTATGAAAAAGTAATAGCCAATAAATAAAATTAGATAGCGAAAATGCATTCGTGACTGGCCGATCTCTAACTGATAAACAACAGAGAATAATTTGATTACTTTTTTAGGTCATCGACCGGACAAAGGGGAGAACTAAAACAAAAGTATAGAAGAAGAACATCCTGCTATACTGACCGTAAAATGAGAAATGACGATTCAATCTCAACTTACCTTATCAGGCACAGCCTGTGAATGGACGTACATCTGCATAGCGTTCTGCGCACGGCCGCTAGGCTCGATCTCTGCGGTGCCCGCGCCATCGCACCCTGAGAATCGCTGCCGTACCATGTTCATGCTCTCCTCTGAAAGCTTGCCCTCGAGGACTTCCGAAATCGGGAACTGTATGCCAATCAGGAATATCGGCCGGATCTGGAAAGATGTATCGTTTTGAATAATGGGTGTAAAAACCACACGCGAATCCGAAAGGCACTTGTTCTCCACGTTGCGTTTCTAGAGTATCTCATGAGGAAAAAAACGGAACTAATATAGGATCGATCATTTTGTTGTCCGTCTGTCTGTCTGTCAAGACCCATTATCTTAGGAACGCTTGGAGGTACCGAGTTGAAATTAAAACCATACACTCACAAGTCTGTGGTCTCTTTATGTTATGTAAAAATCAACTCTCTAAGTTCACGCAGTCAAAAGATATGGCCGTTTAAGTCGCAATTTTTTACGGACCACTCTGCGCGCGAGTCTGACTCGATTTTGGCCGGTTTTCTTTTGCTCTTGCTGGAAGAAACCAGGGAACGACGTCAAAGTTCCAGATTTAGCACAAGTGTTTGACGTTATAACTGTACTTTAAATACGCCTGTACTATTCGACGCATACATCAGAACAATGACTTGAGTGGCGTTACATACAGTCCTACTGTAAACTGTGATTATTCGCCCCCAAAAAGAAAGTCGTTTTCCAGCAATCATTATTGCGATTTACTACTTTCTTAAAAATAAAAAAAAAGGTTGGTACATGGGTATTTTCGAAACCTTCACAAAATTATTACTACCCTGCCGTTTCCACCATAATTAACGCGGTGGGCAGCTCGTAAACCAATTATCGATCAATGTACCCGCCGCATTGGTTGTACAGTCACGAAGAGTAATCAAGACTTTTTCCAAATGTATTAATTTTTTTTTAAGTGATTACTCGTACGAACACGGTATTATACATAGTTGCAACCGCAATTAAACGAGAGAATCGCTTTTTAGCTTTTCTAAGTGTATACATATAAATGCAAGAGGCGGATGTAGGGGCGAGGCGGTCATTGAGGTCAGAACCCCCCCTCCCGGGGTGGTTCTAGGACCTAGGTGCACCACTCATTAAAATTGATAAACACAACGTTTTATGTTTTTTGACGATTTATTTCTGACCTTATTTTAAATAGCGAAATTGAAAATAACGTTTCTTAATATAAGAACGTTTTTAACGTCTAATCGATTGGATAAATCCCTTTTCTTTTGTTCTGCGCTCAATTGTGTACATCATTAGGGTTCAGTATTAAGGGAGCCTATGGGACAGCTCGTTACTGAGGCTTCCATGTGCACCGTAATTTTTTATTGAACCGTTTATAGGTCTGAAGACATTTTAAATGTTTTCAGTTTGTGTGACTGAAGCAGTTAGCAACAAATAATTCTGTGCATTTTCGTTACCTATTTTTATTGATCTTAATATTGTACAGTAAGGAAACTTTCGTATGCGAGTCTAACTCAAATTTGTCAGGGTTTTTGTTTGACGACACGATTGGCGCAGTGGTTGAGCGATCCACTGCTGTGCTGCGTGTCGCAGGTTCGATCCCCGCACGGAACAAATATTTGTATGACCTACACGTAGTAGTTCCGGGTCTGGCTGTTTGTGAATGTGAGTTTAAATGTTTGTAAACGCACCCACGATACAGGAGAAATGACTAGTGTGGGGCAACGTTTTTTTTTAAAGAAAAATATAACATTAATGCCGTTTTGAAAACATTTCCTTGATCAAATAAAATTATTCTTTTCCCGTATCATCATCGTCCAAGCGTAACATGCCGTTTGCATCGTACACTTTCGCTTCGGAGTCCGCTTCTTTCCTATATATTTACGCCTCCAGCTCACAAGTTCCTGCCTTTTCTAACTGTGAGACCATTGGCACGCATATCGTCTCTTACGACTCCAAGCCAGCTTTTCTTAAACCTCCCTTACGTAAAAAAATACCATACCAGTACTATACACAAACAAAGAGTTACATAATACGCGCAAGACCTCCCGAGGGTTTCTCAGACCATGAAACTGAACAAATTTTGATCCATGACTTACTGAAGATATTCATAACTTTTTTCGTATACATTTTGATCAGCTGATTGCTTTATTCCCAATACGAAGTCCATTTTTTTTTGTTGCCAATATAGCTAAAGAACGTCTAGAACAAACTTCTTCAGGTCCGAGTGACCACACGGGAGCGTTTGCTGTGGTTACACCTTGTATATACCTATTCTGTTACCGTTGTTGTAGGTACAATTAGAAGAATATAGGATTTTTTAAGTCTTTTTATAACTGAATCCTAAATAAAATTATATTACCTAACCTGGCTGCTTAGCCCGCGTGATATCGACAAAAATCTATCCTATTTGTTATCCCAGACCATAACCTACCTCTGTACCAATATTCGTCAAGATCCGTTCAGCCGCTTTCACGTGAAAGAGTAACAAATAAATATGACATCCATACATCCATCCATCCTCACAAACATCGCATTTATAATATTAGTAAGATTTGATCATGGCTAGCACGTCGATTATCAAAAGAAGTTAACATGTACACACGACGACACATCAACCTATACAAAACCAGTTTATGCTAATCTCTCAACTACGGATCGTACACGTAGATGAGAGATCCGCATAAACTGCTTTTTTGTGTGGTCGTGTGTACGAGTACAAATAATTATTTCCGCGTTAACATTGTATGTAGGTAGGCTAATTACTCGTATCCGGGGCTAAGGCCCCGGATACGTGTAATTAGCCCATTGTAATAGCAGACTAAAGTCTGCTATTACAATAGTGTCAGAATGGTCGATCACTGATCGCATAATGGTTAATTTTGACAAGTTTGGTAATCTGCTACATACGGCCCCCTGACTACAAGATAAATAAAACATTAAGAGCAAGCGCGCACTGGTTACTTTTGCCAGGGTAACTGTTTCGTCACTCTGATTAAGTCCAAGACTATGTATGGAGGTGCGCGCATGTTACGAGTTTACGACGTGACAACTGGGTGACATTTTTGCGCACGGATGACAAAAGTGTCACGTCTAGTTATCAATTGCACCCAGTCCGATCATTATGTACGGCAAGCCTATCCCCTTTGAGAAGCAAACCAAATACTTACGCGTCATTTTCGATAGCCACTTGTCCTTCGCGGCACATATCAGAGCGGCTCGTTCGCGTGCCGCCTTTGCTAGGGTAGGGTTTATTTCTTAATTTCGGCAAGAAGCAAATTGCCGCTCAAGTGTGTTTTTTTTCCATGATTGAGATAAATTCGCTGACAACGACCATCATTCTCTTCGAAAACCAAGGCGACGAATGATACTTCGATAAAAAAAAACAGTCTCCGTGCGCGCACTTCGATTTGGGCACGTGACATAACAGTGACAAAAACATTTATGTCACCCTGACAAAAGTAACTAGTGCGCGCTAGTAGCTCTAACTTGTTTCTTTTATTTGTATTTTAAATGGTCCAATTTTTTTCGTCTCTATTTCTCAGTGTTTATCAGATACTCATATGTCATAAAATATTTATTTTTCGCTCAATGAATAAGAAAGGAGATTGCCCGTTTTGTAAAGGAAGTTCGGTCCCAGTGGAAAATGCTTGTGCCCTGAAGTTATTTATTTTACCTAATAGTAAAAACATAGCATTTTCATAATCAGAAACCTTCTTACATTTATTCACCCTGGTTCAGGAGATATCATTAATTTTCTGTTTAAAAAATCTAGGTTATAATTACAAATTGACATAGACTAGGTATACATCACTATTACTATATGCAGATTTCCATACTATAAGAATGTTTATGCAAAAGGTAATGAAGACATAATTAGGTATACTGTAGACGACATAATCACGTATCGTAAATAACAACTACGTAAATACGGAATTCAAAACTCAACGTTTTGAACGACGAATCTCGGAACAAAGTACTGTGACATGCGCAAATGTTGCCAGATCAATTATTGTTGATCCATTAGTAAATCGATACCAGTTTTTTTATCTATTAAAACTCTTGTTAACACGGCGTTTCCAAAATACGTAAGGCTTTTATGTTTGTGTAAATCGCTTTTATGAACATCTAATCAACAATATAGACTTATTATGAAAATAAGCAAACCTATTGTTGTCATATTCTATCGCTATAACTCGCATAGATTGTAAGCAATGTATATCCACTAGTTTACGTCATTAAATATTTTACATAATTAAACTCATACTTACCCTACACCTGTCTTCGTTCATTCCAGATATATTACGCTACAATAATAAGTACCTATGAAAAAAAAAACAGGGTTTACACCATTCTAACTCATCGTCGAGAAAACATAGTGCCAAACCAGTAGCTTTGAAGTTGTAAAATATTGAGACTTAAACTAGCTTTAATAATTATTGTTAAAAATATTTATTAATTATCGTTTTGTTTTGATATCGATTACTCCATTAATTACTATACGTCATTTTCGATAGTTATTTGATTTTTGGCAACTTTTTTTTGTACACCTATCAAACGGTCTATGTAATGTTCAATTATATTTATTAATAATAATTAACTTTATTCCCAGGGTGAAATAAATTGTACTACTTATAAAAAATAATTTGTACACAAAAAAATAAATATTTTTTTTTGGTTATTATTCCAATCAGGCACACGATTGCACAAAAGGGACCTGCCCCGTGGCAATGTCCTTTGAGAACAAATTTAATTAATAATAAATTAAATAATTTAAAAAAATAATTAAATTAATAATAAATAGATTTATAGCTTAGAGATTACAGAGGGTTTATTTTCGTTGGATCCCAGTTTTCGATCCCACTTTAATATTTTTGGCGTTGGATCCCACAAAACATTATTATATATTTCCGTTGGATCCCAAACTTGAAAAATATTAAAAAATACGATTTATTGCCATTGAAGCCCAAAAACTATTTCCGTTGGATCCCAGATGTTGTTGTTGTAACAACAAAATCACAATAATATTTTAAGGCGATATTTTGTATATATTTTTTTGTTATTCCAACACGCTCAAATATCTAGACTGATTTGGATAAAATTTGGGGATAGGTTATATGATAGAATAACGGATGACTGCTGTTTTTCCGAAAAGATTTTGAAAATATTTCATTACCCAAACAAATTATAAGAACCGGGAACTAGGTAAGGTTAAAACTGCGACCTACGCACGAGCCGAGCGAGCGGAGCGAGTGATGCCGCGGCAGCGGCCGGCGAGTGCCAGAAACGACCTGCATTTATAGAAAAAAAGAGATTTCTTTTAGTTGGTTACCCGGAACTGAACTATTTAGATTAGGATAATTACTTATTTACAAAAAAAAAGGTTAGGTTAAAACTGTGACTTGTATGCCAGAAACGGCCACAAAATATAAAAAAAATATATAGACGGCAGTATTTTTTTTTGAGCTAAGAGGCGCTTGTTTTTGAACATCACAAATAAACCTGATCATTTTGAACTCATGCCAGCCTAATCTGAAAGTTTAGTTGAAAGTATTACCAAGTGGGCACATGATAACGGTATTATATTAAATACTTCAAAAACAAAATGCATGCATATCCACTCGCCATATAACATACGAGCTAAAGCTGTACATACAGATCGTCTGCATCTGGTGGGACATACTTATGAATGTCTGCATAGGGATAAAATTGATTGCGCTTGTAGTAAGCTGGAGTATGTTAGCACATTTAAATATTTAGGGCTCAGTATAGACATACATTTTAATTGGAAGACGCATGTTTCTGACGTTTGTAACAGGTTGAGATCTGTAGTAGGAAAGTTCTATCAGTTAAGCAGTGTAGTAAATAAACACACGTTACTGATTGTTTATTATGCGCTTGCTGACTCAATACTGAGCTACAGACTTATTGTGTATGGGCGAACATTTAAAACGTATTTAGAAGGTGTTAGAAAATTACAGATTAGATTGATAAAGTTCCTAGTTAGCAAAGAGGTTAAAAATAAGTTTAATGAAGATTATAATAAATTATTTTCCATTTGTAAACTATTGCCAATAGATTTGAAATTAGATTACTTGATATGATTGGAACACTATTATTGTGATGAGTATAAAGTGGCTGTTCAAAATAAATATAATACGAGGAGTGTAAGGGAGAAAAAACTTGTTCAGCCGAAAAAAACAAATTATTATGGTGAAAGAACGTCGCAATATTTAGTGCCAAAAGTTTTTAATAAAATAGATGTATTAAGGCAAACCTCTAATTTAAGTAAAGGTATTTTAAGATCAAAACTGACGAGTTTGCTTCTCGACAAGGTTACTTAGAGGTTGCGACTGCAGCCTCAGCACGTTTCCTTGTTGAGAAGCAAATTCTAACAGCTTTTAATTTATTTCTTTTAATTTTTAAAATTTCACATTTAGTATTTATTTGTTTGTGCTAGAGATAATTATGTAGTATAATGTTTACGTGTATTTATTTATAAGAAAAGAGCGCATCTCGCCATCAAACGTCAAGTTTGGCGAGTACTATTGTTTAAAATACACAGAAATTGTTTGAGAAATAAATTTAAAAAAAAAAAAAAAAACCTATTTGGAGAAAATCATTTGTCTCATTTATTCTTCAGTGGCAACAATCCTGAAAAATCCAAAATACACACACGGTGCTTTTGAAATATTTGATAAATTAAATCACTTTTCTTCTGAAATGTACACATGTTGTCATAACATGGGATTCGATTGTAATATCAAATGGGGCCCATCGTTAATACTTAAAAAATGGAATCAAATACTGGGATCCAACGAAAATAAATCATTACAGAGTTATCCAAATACCTACGCATAGTTAATACCTAGGTTACATGCAATTAATCCTCTTAAACTGCGCACTTACCTTCATATTTTTGACAAATAATAAACTATCAAGTGTGTCCATTGTGCATTGGTCCAAAGTTCATGTGATTCTGAATAAACGATGACACGAGAAACGCACACTTAGCTACACATTCATCTGCTTAGATTTTTTCCAACGACGTAGAGGTCGGCTTCCAGTCAGACCGGACTCAGCTCAGTACCAATATTTTACATGGAGCAACTGCCTATCTGACCTCCACAAGACAGTTAGTATTGTGGGTAGTACGATACTCCTAGGTAAGACTGGTTAAATTTTTGTAGAAGATCGACAAAAGACAGCCGGGACCAACAGCTTAACGTGCTTTCCGAGGCACGGAAGAAATTCGGTATGTATCGAGTGGCACCCCATCCACAGACTAACTTAGGCAAGCGTGGCTTAACCTAAAGGCCGACCATCCTCCACGCTATGCTTATGTACACACGGCAACAGATCCACCTATACAAAACCAGTTTATGCGGATCTCTCATTGTACTTGAAATTTATGGTGTACGATCCGTTGTTGAGAGAGCAGCATAAACTGGTTTTGTATAGGTTGATCTGTTGCCGTGTGTACACAATAAGCGACATTAATAAAGTGGTAAAACTGTTTACAAGTTTTATTCAATAAAAACTGAGATTCTCTTCTAACCCAGGTGTACTCGATTAATGACTTGTTATATAATCCTGTTCGTTCCTAAGGCCATATTTTTTCGTTTTACAGAACGTAAATGTTAATACTGAATAAGGGATTAATAAGGTCAAGGCCTCGGGGTTTGCCGGCTGCCGGTCGTGGTTCGACGCTCGGCGCGGCGAACTTAAAAACTAGCGAGCATATTATCACAGATTCGCAATGTGATTTCGGTGATCACCGGCATCACACGTGCGAACAAATAAAATACGTATTTTACTAACTTTAGTGATCGATATAGACTGTTATACATTGTTCTATTTTTACCTAAAGTGGGTTGGTGGGAAATATTTTTTTGTGTTTAGAAAGGAGTGTACTGAATAAATTGTGAGTCTTTTATCATAACTTAAATACCCATGTATGCAATGTTGTGAGTGAAAGTGTTTTGTACAGCTTCGATAAGGAATCGATCCACATTTTGGTCGAGACTGGAATATACTTAAAAGTGCAACTACGTTACAAAGTCACCCTAAATTAAGGTAATGTCAATTATATTTAATTCACACCATTGTGGGCAACTTAATTATATTATATATATTAGTATTCTAAACTGTAAGTGTACCTAACATAATAAACAATGTAAACATTACATAAGTTGCCGGGAAACCTACTATTTTTATTTAAATTGTAAAACTGGTTATATTTTATTAGATTAATAGGCACCAGACGAAGTTTTGGTCATTTTAGACAATAGTTGTGTAGTTACCTACATATTATATTATTTAAATAATTTCTTTTTTACATAAAGGTCAATAGTAAACTTATACTTAAAATCTTTTTACAAGCTTTTATTTACATTGCCGGCACGACAGATTGAGCTAAAATTTTGCATTTTTTATGACATAGGTTCACGAATTGATCCTGCAGCCAAGGTCGCTTCCTCACGCGAGAACTCCTCAACGGTTAATAGCAGGGACACGAAACTTTGCCTTTAATGTTGATAGATAAACCTGACCTTTTTATTTTCAAGTTGTTTACGGAATTCAGTCACTGATTATTTAACTGTTAAACAAAACTAGGTATATCGGGTATTATTCTACCGGCGCAATCTAATCAATAATTAATAATCGATAAGTAAACAATTTATTTAGGGTTATTTAATTTAAAACCTACACACGGTGAAATAATACCTTTAATATTCTACTACAGGTTTGCTTATATTTACTCTGTATTAGAAGAAAATTTGTTTACGTACTACCTACACATGTTACAATATTTTATTTTATAATCAATTTAAGACATGTAATGGGGATTTTTGTTAAGAGGCAAGGCAAAAAGGGACAAATGGTAAAATATCAATGAAATAAGCTTAACATATTTCTGTGTTAATTTCAATTTAAAGTTAAAATGACACAAACATTTGATTTGAACACACCATACCATCTACCACTTGTATGGTGTCCTTAGAATATTGTAAGGCCTTACACCTTAAACCTAACCTGGTCTGCCTCTATACTCAGTCGTAACTTAAGGCTATTTAGGACGGAAGACGGCTCCCGGCCACTGTAGTAGACGCGGGTCTGTGGACGGTGGGCAACGGGTAGCCGTCTGTCCGTCTAGTGACAACAGGTCGTGTCAATGAAGCGTTCGTGTTCCACGCGCGCTTTAAAGAGATGTCAGCAATACAGAGGGGCTTGCGAGGGCCACTGCCTGGCGGGGTTACCGGTTGTTCGAAAGAGACACCGCCGCTCGGAACGGGTTAATGAAGGAAGATGGATGAGTTTTAGTCAGTAAAAGTCTGACATTCCCTTCCGCTCCATCAAGAGCGGAAGAAGTTCTGTGATGACTTCCAATGCGAAAAAAAGACAATTAAGGAAATCCGGCCTTCTATATCTCACACACACCGCAAGAATCTCTAATACTGCAATGCATTGAGCTTAAGTACTTTTTTTTCGGACTACGTAAACAAACGCTGCAGTTTTAACTTTATGTATTTTACTCTGAGGTCATGATTCACATTGTATCGTAGACGTGTGCTTATGTATACATTCATCCTAATATTTGCTTTATTTATTTTCAGATGAAGGTATTACTTGTATCGACGTTTGTACTCATTGGGGCCATTTTTGTAGGAGTTAAGTTTGTGATTAATAAAGTACCTGAAGCACCCGAGTTGGATCTTCAAAAATGGTGGGGATCTGGCATAAAGTCCGAAAAGGAAGATGAGTCTATAAGGTCTTTCAAGGTCGACTTTAATGATACGGTAAATAAACTATTTTATACTGATCGCAAAAAAAAAACACGTACATGACTTGCTAGAAAATATTTAAGCAAGGATAAAAAAAAACCAGACAGACATTTGACAAAAAAACGTCCAAGAACAAAAAAATCTTAATATGCGACAATCATATCTTATGTAAAATATAATTTTATTTATAAATCTTCGCTCACTCTTACGAGAAGAGGGTGCTCCTAGGCTATCGTTTGGTTTATTTTTGAGTCACATCATTATCAATAATCACATTACCCGATTACTAAGCCCTAACAGGGCTCTTTACAGATAAATTGTAAATTCTTGTAATGTAACGATTACAGATGATCTCGGACTTGAAGCAAAGATTGAAATCCAGACGGAGATTGACGAAACCTCTGGAAGGTATACAATCCGAGTACGGGATGAACACAGACTACTTAGAAAAAATTCTGACCTACTGGGTCGATAAATATGATTTTAAGAAGAGGGCAGAGCTGCTGAACAGATTTCCTCATTTCAAAACGAAAGTCCAAGGATTAGATTTACATTACATACATGTAAAGCCGAAAGTGAATAAAGGTGTTGAAGTCCTACCCCTGCTCATGCTACATGGATGGCCTAGTTCATCCAAAGAGTTTGACAAAGTTATCCCAATGCTGACAACACCGAAAGAAGGATACAACTTTGTCTTTGAAGTTGTAGCTGCAGACTTACCCGGCTACGGGTTTTCAGAGGTAAGGAAATTATATTTCCGTTCACAAAAACGATCTGAGAAGAATTTCAATACAAAAGAAAGGTTACGAAAACCAGTTTTCATATACTTATAGATTATAAAGTACTTTGTCAACAGAACTAAAGTAAGGCGCATGATGGGCTTACTGCTTTTTATAAAATATCTAAAAATGTACAGTCACAAAAACTAAAAGGTATACAGGTTTGAGGGATATAGTGTAACTTAAGGATGTTATCTATTTAGTTTCATTTGAAAGCATTCATTTCCAAGAAAATATCAACTATATCCTTCTAACCAGTATGCCTATTAGGTTTGTTGACTGTACACAAATTATAATACAGGCATTTCCATATTTCGAGGCGGGAAGAGATTTATCGGTCGTCTGCGGTGACCTTAATAACAAAACAGTATTATGTAAATCCTTGAATTTTGCTTGCCATCTTTAATACATTGGACGTTCCACGTGTAATTTTTTTTAAACTTAATTTTGTATGTACGTCGTAACGACAGCAATCGTGCTTCATTGGTTTTTGTACTGACTAACGATTATCCCAATTATGAATGTAATTTTTTCTGTCATTTACTTCACAGATCACCTCTTTAATAGCTTAAAAACATCCTTCAAGAATAAAGCTAAGCTCTCCGTTTTAATGAATGCTCAAATATTGTGATTTCTTTTTCCAGGGAACCAACAAACCAGGTTTAAACCCATTGCAGATTGGGATCATGATGCGTAACTTAATGTTGCGATTGGGTTACAAAAAGTTCTACATTCAAGCAGGAGACTGGGGTTCGCAGTGCGCTACACACATGGCAACACTTTTCCCTGAAAACATTTTAGGGTAAAGTACCTTTTTTATCTGATAGCCAGTTTTTTACTTTATCGCTGTTCGAAATATAATTATTTAATATCTTTCTTTGGTTACCTACACTAATCTTATCGTGTACATAATACGTTTGGCAACAAATATAATCTGTATAGTTATCTACATGGTTTCTATGTAGTAGAAACAGAAGCGTTTTTAAAATGCACACATGCTGCATATTTCTTTGTTTTTTCTTATTTAACGAGTAAATCTAATAAGTAATGCATTTTTATTAAGCCATGCATTCAATTGATGCAGATACGTGTTAGCTATTTTTTAAGTTCAGTAATTTTTAAGTTAAGACTCGACATGAAATGACTTAACATTATAATTCAGACATTAAAAGCAAAGAAATACCCACATTTAGCAAAAACATCATACCTGTTTAATGTGATTAAAATTAACCGGATGTTAAGCTATACGTATATAGCTAAATATACGTATTAGTTGGTTAAAATATACCGCCATGAGACTCAGGGATTTTTTTTCTTCATCATATTGCACTACTGAAATATGCTGGTTGGACTGTAGGTACACCTCTTTAGGAAGAACAGGCGTAATGTTATATGTATGTTTTCTTTTTTTTTTAGATATCACTGTAATATGCCCCTGTCTTCAAGAACAGTTAGCCACATAAAGTTACTGATTGGATCCCTTTTCCCAAGTTTCATAGATTCGGATCACCCCGAAAGAGTATACCCCTTGAAGAATTATTTAACTTATATACTGAGAGAGAGTGGGTATTTCCATATTCAATCTACGAAACCTGACACTGTTGGTAAGTTATGTTATAATATCAGCTTACTGTCACCCTCTTCTCGAACAGAGAAGACATGTGTTGATAACCACGTTTGCAGTGCGGACTATTTCCGTATATATTTTGTCTAGATTTGCAACTCCTCGTTAACTTCTTGTCCGTGTATCATATGTATAATTTAACCCCCTCTGGGCGGAGCGTATCAGGGGTGTGTTTTACTGACTAAAACAAAACTTTTATTGACTGTACCGGGGCCGCGGTATCTCTCCGAACAACCCCCAACCCAGGCACGCGGTTGTTCTGGCAGGAACCCCTAATGGCACCATTGTTGCCCGTCTGGCATCATCATCATCATCTCCATCATTTTTACGGGAACGCGTATGCGTAACTCTAGGAACAAATATTTTAATAAGTATGTATTTCATTAATAAAACAAAAAGTATTTTATATACTTTGATTTTTTTTTAAAACCCTCAGTTACATAATTATGTATCCGATCCACCACTACTTTTATTTTTTTCATTGTCATCACTCTCCGAATTTCAGATATGTGGTACCAACAGTCTCGAAACTAAATGTCTGTGACATACGGACAGGCAGACAGACTGAGAGAGTGGATTTATAAGTGTGTTGATAACTCTGATGTTGGCCAATGTTCTTTTGAGCAAATAAATCTGACCATGGCAAAGGCCTTGAATGAAGCTACAATACAACTCTAATAATGTTTGCTTATGAGCCGAGATTTGGTTATTGTTTTATTTCATACTAGCTTTCCCCCGCGACTTCTTCCGCGTAGCATAGTTACTTTAGACTAACGTTAGCCCGCGTGTTGATCGAAAAAAAATATCTTTCTCTCCCCTTTTCTTCCCTCTTCCTCCCATTTGTCACTTTTAAAAAAAATTGCCTATATCCGTCTCCAGGGTACCAAGTATCTCTGTACCATCAAAATCAGTTCGGTTATTTAGGCGTGAAGCATTGAGGCGTGAACAAACAAACAATCTCACTGTCGCTTTTATAATATTAGTAAGGATTAATAAAAATAATTGAAAGGCATTCAGTTACCTAACAAAATAAGTTACGTTAGAGGTCCTAACTGTAGCTACCTTACACTTAAAAAATCTAAGTGCCTACTTAAATAATAAAACTGATCCTAAATAAATCCAATCAAAATTAAATGGCTTATTCGTCAACTCGCGCCTCATAAACTCGCGACTGGGCGCGAGTGAGCACTTTCCGATTTTACCTATTTTAGTTGTAGTCAACTCGCGACCGAGTGAAAACTGGTATAATAATATAGTAACCAACTTTTTTATGTATTGGGCGCTGTACAGTTTAAAATAAAAGATAGTTGTTAAGATTAGTTAGAGAGAGTCTTTATAATATAAATATAAAACACATGCCATAAATCTAAAATTGCTTATTTTTCTTATGATTATCATCAATATCACAAATCAACATTATCACAATGATTCGAGATTTTGGTTAATTACCTAGTATGTAAATTGTCTAAAACAAAACAAATATAACAAAATAAAATCAATAATATCAAAATACGAGTACTTATGTGTAAAAAAAAATCAACAAGTAAACGATTTGGTTAATTATTACTTAAGTACTAATATAATCAATGAACGTCTTAGGAACTATAAAATCACAGGTCTGGGTTTGTTGTAAATCATTTTTATATCAAACGTTTATTACTTACTAATAAAATCTATGATATAAGATTGTCATTAACTATAAAATCAAGATCAGGGTTTCTTGTAAATGATTTTTATAACTGCTTCATAATATGTTATAATCACAAGATTAGAAGTTCGAAACATAAACCGATACTTACAATAACGCCGTGCATAAATTCGTTAATGGTAAATGTAACGTGTTCATCAATAGTGCACGTTTCCTTTAACTTTACTGTTCTCATGCCCGAAGTAGTATTGACTTTCCTCGCAGGGATGTAATTATTTCATGCCCAGTTTCATTAGTAGATGGACCTGCTTGTGGTACACAAGCTTTAAATCCAATAGCAATACTTTGATAACCTTAGATTTCATTCTTTACACTTTGTGTCCCCAAATTGTAATTCGCAAAATGCACATTTAATTTATTTTATTATGAATTAACTCTGTAATAAAATATGTTAATAATATTCTGATTTAAATAAAGCAAAAAAAAACTAATAATTAGCCATCCTCGTACATAAAGTTGATTTTATTTTGTTTGTTTAATTTTAGATAACTTCTTGAGTCATAGTTATATTTTTGATAAATCATTAATAAAATAAGCAGTTTTATATTTGTGTGAAATTGTTTATTAAAATATGTATATCTATATCAAAAAGCAACTCCAAGACGATCAACAGTCTCTAAGACGATCTTCCGACCCTCTTGATATTAAATTTATCAAAACACTTTTTACGTCAGATTTTCAATCGGTCGCGAGTTGACTACAACGAAAATAGGTAAAATCAGAAGGTGCTAACTCGCGCCCAGTCGCGAGTTTATGAGGCGCGAGTTGACGAATGAGCCAATTAAATTCTTAAAAATATATATGTAGGTACCTAAACTAAGTCTAATAACCTAAAAAAAAATTAAGTACTTACGTACTAAATTATTTAACGTAATAAATAAATAATTACCAAATTATGTAGGTACTAAAACTAAATAATTCTAATAGAACTAAACAGAAATATAAAGGTACGTACAACTTGGAACAAAAAAAGAAATGAAAATAAAGCTAAAACGCCTGTCCAATACTATTTACCTATACCTACTTCACTTAAAAATAAAAACCTATAACTACTATGATTAATAATACCTATAATTACTATAATTAATAAAAATACCTACGCTTATACCTACATAATATAAAAAGAAAACTGAAAATAAATTAGCCAAAACTCGGTATCTCAACCTACCCGTACCTACTACTTCACCTAAAAAGAAATAAATGTAAACTATTAATAGTTTGTAATTTGAACGAATATAAAAAAAAAAACAAAGTTACTACTTAATACCTTTTTTTATAAAATAACAAGAAAAGAAATCTAAAAATAAATTATTTAAAGACTAAAAGTCGCGTTGAAAAGCATTGTCTGTCAATAAGGTCGAAAAATCTGAACGTCTATTAGCATCAACAGGCAAATATTACGGTAGCCGCGTCGAGCGCACACAAAAATAATCCTTATGGCATGATTCAGCATTCACGCGCGATGGCTTATTAGCGTATTTCATGAATAACTTTGGTGTTTCTTTACCAATTTATATGATTATTTTTTTATTGAATAGGTAATAATGTTAACTGTTTTTCATAAGAGATGAGTGAGAGTGTTATAAACGTAAGAGTAGACAAATATAATCAGAAACCTCCGAACTGCTTAGCTATCGGGAGTTACACGTGTTATTGTGAGTTAACCATTAAAGATAGACATATGCTGTCGTAGGATATTTTTTATATAATTTTAAGGAGAACATTTCCGTCATACATGATTTCTGTGTAGCTTTAACCATTAAGGCTACACACGCGACAGAAGCTTAAAAAATGACTTCATTTTTTAAGCTTCTGCCGTTTTCCCAACATTTCCCTTCACTGCTCTGCTCCTATTGATCGTAGCGTGATGAAAAGTGTACTATAACCTGCCCAGGAGTATGAAGAATAATTTTAGCAAGTTTCGTTAAAATCCGTTAAGTAGTTTTTGTTTCTATAACGAACATACAGACATACAGACAGACACAATTTTTTTACTGATTGCATTTTTGCCATCAGTATCGATCACTAATCACCCCCTGATAGTTATTTTGGAAATATATTTCATGTAATTGACCTCTCTACAGATTTATTATAAGTATAGATAGTCTTTTGTAACAAACAAACTAAAGTGGACTATTCGACCAGACCATATTAATAGCGTCATTTTGTATTTATGTGAACTCTTCCATGAGTCAAAAACTGTTTTTTTTTTTTTAAATTACGGTGCGTAATTTAAAGATGCTAGTAACGGTTGCAATTTTGCAAATGCTACTAAACTTTTTTTATTATTTGCAGGAGTTGCCCTCACCGACTCTCCAGCGGGCTTAGCAGCGTATATGATGGAGAAAATAGCTATTTGCAGTAACAGGGATCAACTGGATACACCCCACGGAGGATTGGAAAGCCTTGACATAGATGATGTGTTGGACACAGTGACCATAACGTGGATGAATGAGTGCATTGTTACTTCTATGAGGCTTTACGCTGAAGGGTTCTACTTCCCCGAAATTCAGATTATTCAAGAGTAAGTAGCTTTGAAGTTACACAGATTTAAAAAAAAAAACATGGTAATCATCTAGAATGTTACTTAAGAAAACTTAGTCTGTCATTGTAGTGTACTTATTTGTATTTTACAAATAATGTTGTTAATTATATATATATTGTTATAGAATACCAACCGAAGTACCAACTGCAGCAATCAAATTCCTATATGAAGTCGTCTATCAACCAGACTGGATACTAAAAGACAAGTTCCTAAATCTAGTGAGATCTACCTCTTTCGAGTTTGGAGGACATTTTGCCGCATTGCACACACCTAAGGTGTTGGCGGATGACGTGTTTGCCTCTGTTGAAGAATTCCTTAAGTTCCATAGCACAGTTAAAAATAAATAAACTACTAAGCATGATTAAGCACTATTGCTACAATCTAAAAATGTACGTAATTTAATTGTTATTGACGCGTATTCAATACACTCAGTAAAAGAGTTTGGTTGTCACACGCTGTCATTATTATATTTTTATTTGCGTATGATTGTTTATGTTTAGCCTTCAGACACTCAGAACAATGATGGTAATGTTTTTACGATGCAGTACACGCTAGTACCTTAAAACCATTGCAGTAGGGAGATTTCGTTGTCTATTCAAGTCGAGTTTTATTTTTCTGAATATTATGAGGTGGATAGCTTTTTGTTGATATTTTAATATGTCATTGTCCTGCCCTTATTCCGATTTATTTAGTTGTTTTTTTTTTAATATTTCGTGTATTTTTTTGTGATTAACGGTGCAAACAAGACCTAATTTATGATTGTGCATGTGCTTATAGACATTATAATTTGTCGACTGTACTTTTTTATAACAACTTTGTCTAGCTAGCCAGTGCTTGTCATTTTTTTAAACATGTTCACAGAAAAAGAAGTTCATTAAATCTTCTAACATATTGGAATGCCAGGTAACTCTGTGAACTTTGAGCTCTTAATAAAATAGCCAAACGTACTTGGCTCGATTTTTCATTATGTCACTTAGTAATGACATAATGAAAAATCGAGCCAAGTACGTCAGATGCATATTTTGAGATAAATTTTGTTCGTTTATAAAAACATGAACATTTTTAAAGTTTTTGTGTAACCATTTACATTTTATGTGGGATGGGACGTTGCATGATAATTAATGAGGTATAACAGGAAAAATATAAACTAGGCGTTTTAAATTTTAATTGTTCTTTGTTGTCTTAGTTGAAAAAGATTCTTTGTGGTTATCTTAATTATGAACATGCTAAGTAAAAACTTATTTTTATAGAATTTTGTTTTCGTTATTTTTTTAAAGATTTACACCCATATCAACAAAAGCAGTTTGAAGGTATTTTTAAAGATTAGGTTTAATATAACTTTACTTGGTGTTTATTAAGAAAAGGTTTGAATTAAATTGTATGTCATTAACCTTCTAAACCGTTACGTTTCCGAGATATAAGCCATTAAAGAGACAATCTTTGCCCTAAACACAACTTTTAAACTTCGAAAACGTGACGCTATGGAAGATTTAGCCTCATACAAAACTTATTTTTATGGATTCCAACAATTGATTAAATGCAGGTTCTAAACGTGGCAGCTATTTATACTATACAATAAAATGGTGGAAGTTAGGCAGGCCACGCTTCATACACAAATTTCCAACCCCTTATATGAATCTCACAGTACAGGTATAGATTTATTGTGACTAAGTTCTGCCAAAATTAGCCAACCCCCAATAATTGATTACAATTAAGTTATTCAGTTATATAAGTCAATCTCATTTAAAATTCGAAGTATGCTATGTTACTTTATTATGCATTATCTAATCAAATATACATCAAAAGTTGACACACACACACGCATACACGAACACGGACGAAAGGAAGATGTGTGTTGGTACGTTTTAGCACGACTAACATCAATTTATAATAATGGCAATGACTAACCTGTTTTTCGGCAATAAACTCCTCAACCTCATGAGGCGCGAAGAATCCCGGTAGCATGAAATCTTTCCTCGGGCTAAATTGTTCTATTTTCATACGGCCTCCGAGGTTAAATCTCTCCCCAGCATAGAAGAGGTTCCTAAAATTAAAGAAAAGTTTAAATAACTTAATACTACATCAAAGGTGTACCTAATATAGTACATTTGGCCAGTATGTTTTAATTCCCATGTAATAGCGTGCGAGCCTATTGCCATCAAGACATCAACAAATCCAGATTCCGTGGCGGCTACTCAGAAATTTTAGGTATCAATTTTCAAATTTACTTTCTTGTTTGCACTGTTCTATTGAGTCACAGAGCATCGCATTTCAATACGAATAAGCGCAGCGAGATCCACTAGTGATCATCATTTTCCTGCCCTTGTCCCATTCTATTTGGAGTCGGCGCAACAAGTTTTCTTCTTCCATTCTCCCCCATCAGACGTCACGGCATCATTCACTCCTAGTGATGTGCCATAGTAATAACCGTGAAATAAAAATAAAAAGTACTAACTACTTAATAATTTTAATCGGTTTTTGTTAACGATTTCATGCAATTTTAGTTTTTATCAAAACCGAGTTCGAGACTCCTTTGAGCATTTTTCACTATTCCTCATAACTGGCCAACTACGCCTACTTGAAAAAACTCAAAACATACAGGATAGCTATGCATTTAGTAAATAGCTGTTATTTTGGCCCGGTTAAGCAGACAGAGAGGACAGCCTCCGAGGCTGTACTGCTAGATTCCATTAAAAAACTGATATTTTGAAATTACAGACACAGACACACACTATTTATTTATACAGATCATATATTAGAATGAATAATTACCTGTTACTAATCAGTCTACACTTAATATTAGTAAGCTGTCCTTCATTAAGGGCCGGGAACTTGTGGTATAAATAGAGGCTTGCAGCGAACTTCAAAAAAGCGTCCCCTAAAGTTTCCACTCGCTCTAGATTAAAAGTATCGTGAGACTTTATGGTTGTGAGAGCGGCTAGTATGTCGCGTAGTTCGGGGCCTTTACCTGTGGCCGTCGTTTTGAGGAGTTCTATTTTGTCGTTATATCTGTGGAGATTAAATGTTATTAGTAGTGTGATCAAAGATGTTCATGGCTGCATGATGTCGTGAATCAATTGAATGGAGGACATGTTTCGAATATTCCCTGTATTTTGTACGATTCAGTCGATTTGGTGTATTTAGCACGGGTTTTTTAAATGTCAAGAATAAGTCTACTGGTTTTATTATTGCTAACATGCAGCGTTATACACTGTAACAAAAAGTTCTAAGGCCGTGCGCTGCGTTAGGCGTGCGCACGGCGCGGGCGCCCGCGTGGCTTGCTGTTTCATGTAATCTCAGGCCGTGCGCTGCGGAGATATATGAAAAAGCACGCCACGCGGGCGCCCGCGCCGTGCGCACGCCTAACGCAGCGCACGGCCTAAGAATATTTGTCTGTGTATAAATCATATTAATGTTATAACTTTGTAATAGGGTACAATCTTTTATAATCCTTTTTGCTAATTAATGTTAGTTCCGCTCAAATGCACATTAACTTTTGTGTCTGTGTTCCAGATCTTTTTTCTATAATAAAGCATATGTAATAAATAAAGCATATGAGTTCTGGGTATTTTCTTAACTGAGTAGCAACAAATAGTTGTCGGATTATTGCTGTTATTTCTAAAACACAAATATTCCCTATTTATTGATTAAATCGCGAGTATACATACATTGCGGGTGGCGCCGATATGGCAGCGGCGTGTCCGTACAGCGATTGCGGCGACCTGACTTCATACTGCGCCGCGGCGTGCAACAGGCTCACGGGCGCCGACACAAACTCGTCGTAACACTCCACGTCCATCACTGATACTGTGGACAGGTTGCGGTCGATGTCTATGGGCTCCATCTTCTCCTGTTCAAAATATGGTGATGTAGTTCGCTTATTCGGTTGTGACCACAGCTATCGAGACGTACAATCGTCTTTAGTTGGTTAGAAAGAACTTTAGCAGACGCATTTTTTTCAGATATTGCAATTATATTAAAAATATAGAACTTTATTTTTAGTTTATACTAGACCCCAAATAGAATGGGACAAGGGCAGGAAAATGATAACTAGATCTGGATTTTGTTTATTTTAAGAATAAGTAACTAAATCGATTCCAATCTTTTTAGAGTTCTGTTCCGTACCTCAAAGGAATCATCAATCACTTTGTTGTCCGACTGTCTGTCAAGACCCTTTACCTCGGAAACACGAGGAGGTGAAGTTAAAACCTATATGGTTTTAATTTCACCTCCTCGAATCTGTGGTTCCTTTGTGCTGTTAAAAAATTAACCCCTTTAAGTCTACGCAATCAAAAGATATGACTGTTTATGTCGCACGTTTGTACGGACCCCTCGGTGCGCGAGTCTGACTGGCTCTTGGCCTGTTTTTTTACACTATGTTATATTGTTTCCCAAAATAAATTTAAAAAAAGTTACGATTAGCGATACTTAGTAGGTGTACGGCGCGCAAAAAGGTCACGACAGTCAAAGTGACACTATACGCGAGCACCGCGTTTGTGCCGCCTGGATACCGTGGTTTTGCACAGACAACCAGATAGCATCACAAGTTTATAACTTGGTGATCTGTCATGATACAGTTCTGAAATTTTGTTCTATATTTTTGATATTTTTCATAAAAGTGTTTCGAGTTTCACATAAACTAAAACTAATATTGTATACAAGTCGCTTAAAGGCAACTATTAAAGATAAGATAAAGATTATTGCGTAACTGTGTACATGAAGTTCTTATTAATGTGGTTATACTGGTGGAAAAAGTCTTTTGTTCGGGCTCGTGAACTTCAATCCTATAACATTAACGCTTCGCCGTATCACTGCTCGTCTTCTGATAGCCATAACTTCATTTTCCATCGATCTATTGGCGATTAACTTTAAAATATATTTAAAAAAAAATGCAAGCGTGGAAACGCTACCTAATATGATATGACGCCATTATACACCTCAAATAGGCACAGTCGAAAATCAAATCAATTCAGAAGTACTTACGTCCCAAGGAAACTCCTTGCTCAGCTTTTTCTGTTGCAATTGGTAAAGGCTTTCCTTCATTGAGCAGATGTTCGGACGTTTTCCACCATTTTCGTCAATGGGATTATTTATCCTAAAAAGAAAAACCTTTTAATGACCATACACAGTGTTGGTAATATGGGATTCCGGTGTGTGATAGAGCATACATCATGAGCCCCCATTCGGAATGGAATGATGTTGGCATTAATACTACATAATATGGCCCCAAGGCTAGGGCGGTTTCAGATTCGCGAGTCGCGGGATAAGTCATCACTTTTAGAGATAGCTGTCATTTCCATCAAGCGAATATGTGCGTATTGTAGCAACGTGTCCACACGTAAGCCCGGTGTGCATACGCGCTTCAAAATACGCTATTCTGATACCACACACAATCTCAATCCATGTTTTAACTTGCTTAGGGCGGTTTGACGTAGATTACAAAGCTCGCTTCCACCAGCCGTTACAATCAGCAGTAAATAAAGTGTGACCCTAATTTTTCCTTACATTTTTAACTTGACGCTCACTGACTGTGAAAACAACTCACTGACGGTGAAAGCAACTAACTGACGGTGAATGCAACTGACTGTAAAAGCAACTCGCTGACAGTGAAAGTAACTATCTACTGAAGAAATTATTCACACACGTAGTCCATGATATAGTATTTTTTTTTAATATAAGGGTTTACAAGAATAATGTCCGTCATCCACACGAAATCGCGGATAATAACTAATGTTAAAATAAAATTTTACCTGTCTACAGATGCTATTTGTGTTGGCTCCTCAACTTGCGCCAGAAGAGAGTTTGTAGCTATCTGAATGCTACCTTTGATGGGCTTCCAGTCTTGCACTGCAAAGAAATACATTTCTATAACAAATGACAACAGGTCTGCCGTTAACCAACACGTACCTATCCGACACCGTGTAACCAATACAGGCAGTGGCGTAACTATACCATCTGGGGCCCGTGGCTAATTCATTTATTGGGGCCCTATCAGTTAAAATCGTCACGTTGTACTGAATTTAATTTTAATAAACCATTCGGTAGTTATCCAACACTAATATCAATTTTATTTTAAAGAGCATGGGTATATGCATTTACATTCCCATTCACCAGCCTATATAATATGTCCCACTGCTAAACATAGTCCTCCTCACTTAGGCGAGAGGGAATGGAGATTGGAGACTTCACATTCATCTTCCATTCGCTAGCTTTTCGGTGAAGGAACCATCGTGAGGAAACCTAACAAAAATAACAATTTCATTTCAATAAGGATTTTCTTCGAGCTTTCTGTCCCGCAAAAGTGTTTATAACATCATCAATGTTTAAAGAATGGCCATAGAATTTTCAATAGTTAGAATACCCAAGTTACATTAAGCTGTCTTGTTCCATAGAGTTTCTGAAATAGGTTTTTTGTTTTTAATATTATGGAAATTGACTCACTTTCTTTATTAGATATAAAAAAATACAAAATGTTCCAATCTTTTGATACTAAGCCCAAAAAAAAACTATAAAGTTGAACTGTACAAACAAAAATCCATATCAATATCCTTTCTCATTGCATCATTGAGTCCTTTAAGTTGGCTCGACATCTTTTATGAGTTTTTGAACTCCACCATAAGTCCCTTTTATTGTGTTAGAACCATTGTCCTCGGCACTTATTTAAAGAAATATTTTTGTCATTTATGGACTTCATTTGATCTTCAACTTGATGAAATCTCAAAATTGTCTTTTTAGTGACATTACATCTTTTTATTTAGGATGTGTTAAAAAGCTAAACGATTATCTTGAAATTGTATTATGGTTTTGAAATAAAAAAAAAATACTTTCCAAGTAAAATAAAATACTCAAGAACAAACTAAAAAAATTTTTTGAGCTCGCGGCCACTTCGGGCCGGGGCCCGGGGCCCTGTTGGGTCGGGGGCCCGTGGCATTTTGCCAGCCCTGCCACCCTATAGTAACGCCACTGCAGGCACAATCTTAGTTAAGCTGTAAGCTTGTATGTACAGCTTCTGTGTATTCCCTTTTAAAGTTAATGAATGACTACTTTTTGACATTGCTGCCTTCGCATCAATGATGCCTGCATTAAGAACGTGGATAGAGCAGAACGATCGCTGCATGCTGCCATGGAATGATCAAAAATACGTGAGTTTCTATATGTACGCAATTACGTGTATTTTAAGCCTTTTTATTTATATATTTGTGGTGTTTCGTGGCTTATAACCCTGACATACTTAATCTTGATAAATACATTTTTTTATCTTGATTGTAAGGTGACATTGATGTACTTGGAGTATGGACTAATTAGAACTTAATAACTTTTGAACCGCACGAGTGATCAAAAAATTTTCTGTCCTGTTTTTAAACTTAAGTAATGTCAGTTAATAGTAATCATAAAAGAAACAAATTCCCAATGACCCACCCATAATCTATGTTATATAAACTTATCCTGTCAGTTCCATTTGTCTTTTTCCACTGAAACTTTGCTTGACCGATTTTTATAAATTTTGTGTGTATTATTCGGTCGGTCTGAGAATCAGTAGTAATCTGTTTTATTTTAGCTGAGCAGCGGCTGAAACCGCTGGGCAAATAGCAAATTTAATATATTATTTCTGTTTATAATTATTAGTAACTAGCTGGCGCCCGTGGCTTCGCCGGCGTAATATCGAAAAAACTATCTTATGTGTTATTCCAGACTATAATCAGTAGAATCTATAGAAGTATTCAGTAATGTTTTTGTTGAAGCATGACAGGCATAGGGGTGAATGCTGACAATATGTGTGTCCACCCAGTTATTGTCAATGTTAAAGCTTAGATTAGCGTGTTCAAAGTTCGCAGTTGATTTTATCGTTACATTTCAAGATTAGTTACACTAAGTAACATGCACTGTGTTGCTATAAAAAGGGAGTTAAAACTTACTTGAAATGTCAGGTTGTTTATTATACTTGCCTTTTTTACGGCTTGGGGTACCGTATTTGGTGTCTTCAGCAATTTCTGCGAGTAATTCATGTGCTACCAGTAGCATAAACACCCTGAAAGAGAACAAAGTGCACTTCACTTCAACAGACGTCGTAGAGAAAGTGACATCCTATCACTGATAATAATTAAGAAAATGTCAATAATGTATGGAACTGCCATCGCTGTTGGAAAGCTTTGGTCAATCTTGATGAATGCAGTTGTAGGGACACGAAACTCTTTGAAGATCATTGGCATCACGCCAGGCGTACATTATGAAGACTAGTAGCTTATAAGAGTAAGTCGATTTTACAGGGCGAGTCCATCGACTCGCCGCCGTCGCGTGTTCGTGTTCAAAGCGCGCCTCAAATAGATGTCAGCAAACTGCCTGCCGGAGATGCGGGTTGTTTGAAAGAGATACCGTGGCCTCGGAACACAAAGGGCAAAGGAAGAAACATGCATGGATCTTAGTCAGAAAAAGTCTGACCCTCTCTTCATTACCGCCCAGAGCGGGAGAAGTTATTTGATAATTTCCTATCCGAAAAAAAAAAGAAAAAATGCCAGGTATATATGAAAGTAGTGCCACTGGTCAGAGGCTGTGCACGTTTACGTTTTTGTAAATTTGATGGTAACATAACAAATAAAACGTTTTTAAATCATGCTCATAGCTTCCGAAAGACTTCCATCGACGTGTCCAAAGATCATCGCAAAGTATGGACAACAATAAATATCAACTTTCGTCATTCCAAAATAAACTTTAAAAGAAAGTTTTTAAAGTTTAAATTGTAGTGAACACAGTTCATTTAGCGAAACTAATTTACCTGTGAATGGTGCTGGGCAACATTATTGCCTTGTACCATAATACTCCAGGGAAGTCGTATTTGACACAGAACTCGGCAACAAATATTTCCGCAAAGCCCCTGTTTGTTTTGTCGTCTCCTTGAGAAGCCGACACCAGTTTCTTCTGCTTGTCCGTCAGAGTGTTTATGGTAGCCGCTCTGGGCAGTAAGCAGTTCATTCTTGAACTTATATTGCGTACCTAAAGGCAAAGAAAAAGATAAATTCATAAAGAACTCAACTTCAATTTTTTTTCGAAAGAGTGCTGATTGATGCTGTTGAAATCATTAATATGGATTCAAATTTACAGACGGCAGACAGGCGTATTTTACGCCCCGAAGTTGCAATTAATTGAGCTATTTCAAACTTAACATCGCGCCTGTCATCCACGAAGGGTTAAGCAGAGGTGTACCTAATAGTACACCTGCATTTCTCTATGTTGTTTGTATGTGTTATTTTTAAGTCCCATGTAAAAGGGCGAGTTTTTTGCAATCAACCTGTTAAATCCCTTATGGCAAAGTCCTATAATACTTCGCCCGACGTGGGAATCGAACCCAGTACCACATGCAGTCGTACTTGCGACAACTAAACCAACGAGGCAGTCAGAGCAAGCTATTCCAGTTTTTCTAAGATATTTTTTTTTTGTATTATATGCGAAACATGAATACAGTTAGTTCAGAATAAGTAACAAAATCGGGTGCAATCATAGTTACACTATTATATTTTGTTAAAAAAATAACATAAAAGGTCACGAGAGGTCAAAGTACCACTGTATACGCGCGGAACGTTCGTGCCGCGTGGTGACCGTGTTTTCACGGACGACGGGGTAACATAATAAGCTTATATAACTTTGTGATTAGTCATGATTCAGTTCTGAAATTTTGATCATAAATCGTTTACATAATGTAACCTTTACGTATGCCTTTGTGGTCTTTTGTCTGTATGTTTATTTTCCCATTATATGTGTTTTGTGTGTACATAAATGAGTAAAACTAATGTTAGGAGACTAAATGGTACAATGCGACTGCATCGCTAGATGCTATCGCTACTGCTTCTACTGGAGTGTCGGTGCGGTGTTTCAATGCTATTGGGCAGCTTCGCCGTTACGGTTTAAGGTTCACAAAAATAAGGCAATCAGTGGTTCAAAGGACTTACCTCTAACAGAGGCTGTGTTTTGTCGCCGATTACATCCAATTTATATTTGTCGGTGTAATAATCAGCAAATGTCAAATAGGAATCGGAATCAAATTGTGATTGAGGCGTCATGTGTTCCAGTACTCTTGACACTATGTACCTGCAAAAATCAGAATGAATATAGTAATGGTAATCATTAAATGAGTTCGAAACAATCATAACAATTTTTTTCTTTGATAATTTTTATTTGTTTGTATGCAAACCGCTTTTTTTTCTTTTAACGCATTCGAATTTAGCCCAAAAAAGGATTTTATTTTTCGCCATTTTTCTGACTACCACACCATTCATTAAAAAAAACAAACAATAACAATTGAAAGAAAATTTCTTTAATATTTTTTATCACTTGGAAACCTGTAAACGTAAAGGATTATTGTTTTCAAGTCACGAGTCAACATCAATTCCAGTTCTAGAGAGAGAGAGAGAGAGAGAGAAATCATGAGTTATAACAGTTTCTTTTTTCTCAACAGAACGATTCAGAATCGTTGAATGATGATCACTTTAACTGGAAATCTATCATTCCATGCGTGTGTGCAATAATTGCTCTTGAATAAAATAAATCAATAGCAAACAAACAATGAACAGGAAACAGGTAGAAACTTACCGATCAGGTAGAACTCTATACCAGGGAGTGACGACACAATCCTCATAGTTTTCTGGCGTCACTTGTAAAGACAGTCTCTCCTGTACAACAAAAACAGTTATCAATTTATTTAACATGACGTGTTAGTTTTTTAATAAAAAAAAACAGTTGGAAAATCAAAATAACCATTTTCCCGACTCTGGAATCGAACCGAAGACCTCATGCTCAGCAGTCAAGATTGCGACTACTAGACCAACGAAGCATTTCTTAAAAACAAAGATTTTGTAACAAATAGCATTTGCAGAATAATGAATACCTCACAAGAAGTAGGTTGGACTGGTTGTATGTAGTCGTGTGTAGTCATAATGTTCCAGTCGATGTCGTATCCGTTGCTATCCTTAACGGGCACCACGTACATACAGTTAACTCTTCCCTCGTAAACCAGGAACTTTTTGCCGATGGCTAGTACTTGGTCGAATAGAAAGTGGTGGAATCTGGAATACAAAGTGTTTGAAAAACGTGATATATGGAACTAAATAGAAAAAGGAAAGTCGAAAGTACCCATATATTTTCCCTGGAAAATTATAACAATACTAGCTTTTACCCGCGGCTTCGCTCGCGATAAATTCGGTAACACAGTTCCCCTTGCGCCTTATGGATTTGTAATAGCAACGGTAAGTTTTCCCTTTTCTTCCCTCTTTCTCCCTCACATCCCACTTTTTTCAAAAAAATATTAGCCTATGTCCGTCTCCGGGTTCCCAACTATCACTGTGCCAAAATTCATCAAAATCGGTTTAACCATTAAAGCGTGAAGAGGTAACAAACAAACAAACAAATAAACAAACAAACAAACAAACTCACTTTCGCTTTTATAATATTAGTAAGGATATATATATATATATACATATATAGTAATGGTTCGGAACTTAGATATGTGTATAGTCTAATATATTAAATTCTCGTGTCACAACTTTCGTTCCCATACTGCTCCAAAATGGCTGGACCGATTTGAACAAATTTTTTTGTGCATATCGGGTAGGTCTGAGAATCGGCTAACATCTATTTTTCATGCCCCGAACTGAGCAGCGGGTGAAACCGCTGGCACAGCTAGTGTTACTATAACATTATTAGAGGGCTCATAACTTACAAATACAAAACAACAAAACCTACTTTTTAACTAACTGGAGCAGTTGCTCATTGAGCTTGATAACGGCATAGTTGACATCTATGGAAGTAGCAACTTCTCCAACAGTCATGAACATGGGGAACTCGCAGAGTCTTGGCAAAGGTTTCTGTGTTAGAAACCCATAGCCTTCGTTTTTCTGAAGGAGGTTAAACAAAGCTTTCTCGCGAGAATCCTTGGGTTCTTCGAATGCAGTTTTTGATTGGATTATGTGTAAATAGTAGACATCCTCTTCTGGTACACTGTCGAGAACCGCTGGGAACTGGAAAAGGGGGTTTTTTAATACACCCACACACACAACATCAAGTCTGTAATTCTAAAAGGGTTAGGCAGAGGAGTAGTAATTTTTTGGCCCGTTATGTTTGAAACCCATATCACAAGGAGCGAGCCTATTGCCATTGTTTTTTTTTATTATATGAGGATAGTTTCTGTAACTCTCATCGTCGTTAATCAATAACTACTACGACAATATTACTATGTGTGGACCCAAAACTGATCTGACTTACTTACATTTTCCAACGCCACATTCAACTATTTTATTAAGAATTTATGTATTTCTAGAGAAAAGAAGCTTTGTGAGGCATTCGAGTTGTTGATCAGATTGCTTCTTACATCTTTGCTTTAAATTAAAGTGGATTCATTTACAACTTAAAACTTTTTTTTTCAAACAAACCTGTATTCTATGCTTGCGGATCCGTTTCTTTGTGCCTGGATGTGGTATATTGTCATCAACGTCCCCAACGTCATTGCTACGCCAATTTGGGAAACAAGACTTGACTTCTGTCCCATCAAAGTCTACTGCCCTGTAATACGTAAACAGTAACAAGTTGGGAGTTGGGTAAGTTGTAGTTCCGGGCATAAATATTGCACATTCAGATTTTGAAAGAGTCATTAAACGCATTTTTGTTATCCGACATCATAAGTCCGACTTCTAGGATGTTCTCAATTCGACAGTATTTTTTAAGCGATTTCGCGGACAATTTCGGGCCGATTTTAACTATTTCAATCGAAAGTGGATGCTACCAAAGTGGTCCCATTTCAATTTTATTAATATTACTTGGGTAGTTTGAGTTATCTGCTATATAACATATGTTTTCTTTTACTGATAAGAATTTGTGTAAGATTGGCCATCATACCATACTAAGTCAAACTTAAAAGTTCGTAATTCTCTGAGATTAAACATAATTCAAAAAGCTTTTTGTGGTGGTGGTTTCCTCGAAAGTTTGGACTCAAAATAGAAATAAGAATTCGTTTTGGAATCATATAGTATGTGTCATATTTACGGCGTCGTAGTATATTAATAATAAGGAACATACGTGTAGCGGACGGGTAGCATTGTAACCGCATCCAACTCTCCTGCTTCGTAGAGTTTGATACAAGCATTTAGTGCAGCCGATCGCTTGGCCGATTTTAAACTGAATTTAGGATCTCCCTGTAGGTAAGAAAGAAAAAAAAGTTCAGAATTACCGTACAAAAAAAAAACGGATACATTAACTAAATATTATAAGAATTTTGCCATGCAGTGTACTGATTAAAGAGACACTTGTAAATGGTATTTCTGGTCACATGGAATATAGCTTGAATAATATACTACTCTCTCTACACTTTAACTTATATAGACATAAAACACACAATTATTTATATTTATTTTTTATATATATTGATAACCTGTCCAGATTCGACATCTCATAACAATTAGTTTCAGAATAATTTTGTGGAAGATATGGTTGCTTAAAAACGAAAAAGGCTCCATGTGATATAAAAAGTCTGCAAGTCTTATAATTAAATAAAGATAGTGTACCAGCGGATAATGTGGTGCGCTACAATACACTGTTTATAGTTTAGTGTCTGTGTCACCTTCTGTAACATATATTTTCTGCTAATGAATATGGATGATATATATGCTTATATCTTTTAGTAGCAAAGGAAAATAGATACTCGATAAAAAATTGTGTGAAATACCATCATACCACAACTAATGCCTGAAATAAAATAGACAAAAACAAAAAGTATAAAAAAAACATCGTCTTCCGGAAGTAAACTTATTTTCCGTCTTTATTGTGCTTTTGAGGTAGTCATTTTCTTTTCCTTTTATGTTCCAGTGCTACGGTACATATCTCTTTCGAACATCCCGCAGCCTAGTCTACCTTGAGATTTCCTTGAATTAAATGTAGCAAAACTACAATAACTTACCACAATCTCTTCTTTAATGGGGCAGGCGATGGGCATAACAATGGTCACAAGCCTGCGCTCGCATCCATTTTTGTCAACTTGCGCTTCCTGTATCCACATTGGCGTTATGACAGTGAACTGATCATGCGGCAATACTGAACAGTACCGGTTTAGCAAGCTAATGGCCGATACAGATGACAAGCGACCTTAAACAGAACATGATTTTTTTTTTGTTACTAGCCTTTTGCCATCAACTGGGCAAAATTCTAGATACAGTGTTACTGAGAAATTTAATTGTTTATCCATTAAAAATCCCAAAAACAGTTTACCCGACCCGGAAAACGAACCTAGAACCTCTTGCTCAGTAATCGTGCTTGCGACGAATAAAGCAGTCGGGGGGACTAATTAATAAACAATCAGCCTATAAAATTTTTAGGTATTCTCTTCAGTGAGGCTGTAATCAACCCCAAGGGGCCCTAGGGATTGGTAGTTGACACATGTCTTCGATTTTTAATTCTAGGATATGCTGCTTTGCTCACGAAACTTCAAATTCTAGAAAGCAGTTGTGATGATACCAATTACACGATGTTACGCGCCTAGGTGGGTCGGCCTCCACGAGCTGAAACTCTCGAGTCTTCACTGCGCTAAGAGCCAGAGTGCAAAAGATATCCAATTATAATAATGTGGTAGAAAGAAATTGTAGAAACATTAGTAACTTCGTTTTTATAGTATTAAATGATTTAGTACTAATCATTTTCATAACCATATTTTAGCAGTATTAAATGTAGTTTTTAGAATTTAGCGATTGATTAATTATTCCGTGATACCGGTTAACATAAATAGTCAATTTCGTAATTAGTTGCCCACCTTAAGATTGGATGTCAGTTGTACATCACAAGGTTTTTTTTGCACAATTTTCCTAATCAAGTTTGTTTCATTTGCAGTTTTAAAAGTAGTACTTGAAGACACAAAATGAAGACATAGACTATACTGTATATTAAATAATGGCAATACAACAATTTTATATCCTTACTAATATTATAAAAGCGAAAGTGAGTTTGTTTGTTACCTCTTCACGCTTTAATGGCTAAACCGATTGTAATGAATTTTGGTACATAGATAGTTGGGAACCAGGAGACGGACATAGGCTAATTTTTATTTTTAAAAAGTGGGATGTGAGGGAGAAAGAGGGAAGAAAAGGGAAAACTTAGCGTTGCTATTACAAATCAATAAGGCGCAAGGTGTGTTACCCCAAATTTAACGCGGGCGAAGCCGCGGGCGAAAGCTAGTATTAAATAATTTACCTCCATGTTCTGTAATGTATGGGGGTGAGTCTTCATCTTTGTAAAGTTGTTTGTTGATTTCAAATGGAGCCGGTTCGTTGCGGTCATCACTGTTACCGATTAGTATCTGAATACAAACAGATGATTTAATTACGAGAATATGGGTAGCATATTAAGTGACACTTTTATATAAAGTAACTAAATAATAGTAATTCCTAGTGTGGGCTAGTGTATTCTTTTATAAAATTTCGTCGTGTTTATTCAGTTTGCTGATTATGATAGCTGCCATGCTTGACTGGACCATACATACGGCGCTGCAAGGACTTGCATATCACTTACAGTCGTCGGCTGTCGACATAACTGTGTGTGACAAGTATGGTTTGTGGTCTGTGGTTTTTATTTATTGGAATGTTTAATGTATTGCGTGTTCAATGTATCTTTTGCGTTATTTTTAAAATGTTGTGTATTATGATTATAATTTGAATAAATGAAATTATTATGTGATGTCAAGCGACACAGCGGGCCACTATAAACTAATATATACAGATAAAATTTGTTTGATTTTTTGCTACGATTTAACACAAAAACAACTCAACCGATTCAAAAAATTCTTTTACCAGGTACATACATTATTACCGAGTTATATAGGCTATAATACATCACGTTTAGTACCCACGGGAATCCGGCAGTTACCTAAGGCGCGAGCGAAACCGCGCAGGAGTTCGTAAATAAAACTTTTATGAGGATTTGTGATAAAAAAATATTCGTATTTGTCATGACTTTGTCGACTTTTGCATAGAAGCACAAATTTCTAGCACCCTGTTTGAGATTTATTTATAACTAATAAATGCGGGGTGGCGTTATAGACAATAAAACATACGGTAGTTGTGTCTCTCAGTTTGCAACCCAGGGTCAGGCCTATGGGTTAAAATATGCCAATGTCACACATTAATTGCACATATGTATACTCAAAAGACTGTCGGCAGATGACCGCTGTTGGCGGACTCGCTGGCCTAGTGGTTGAGCAGCCTTGATCTAATCTTACGATTATTAGCCGGTTTTGGCAGAACGATGCGACGTGGTTTTGCTTGTTGGTTCTCATACTATGTGCAATGTCCCTCCACCGGGAGCAACGATCATTCACTTAGATAAGTAAAAGGTTTGATTTTAATAAAGTAAGCATGTACAACGATACATTCAACCTCAACGAATGAGGTTTTAAAGAAAAATAACGCACTAAGAATCACAATTAACAAGATCTGAACCGTTTCTTACCCTCTGTATAAGTTGTTCAGTACGTTGGAACTCTTCATAATTTTTCATGAATTTGGTTTCATCTGCTTTGTCTACTAATATGACGTAGCTGGATTCAGAACTCCTTGCTCGGCCTAAAATGATGACAAAGTATAGTAGAAATGTTCCAGCTTTATATTACTGCACCTAAAGCCGAAGGTTGCTCATCATCAACTGTTCGGGTGGAAGAATCCAGGGAACTCACAAAAATCAAATTGTATTAGGTTTCTCTAATGGATTTTGCAAAGCAATAGACCGCAAATCCATCGACCGGTGAACACAAAATTATAATCAGAAAAAATATTATGTTATTTTCACCCGAAATACGACGTTTTCTGCTACTGATAATTCTAATAATTACAGTTCTGTAAAAATATTCTTCTATCCATTGCATGGACCCTGAATCTGTATTGCAATTTGCAAAAAAAAATCGCGAGATTTGAATATTACGGGATACTCTCTCTTTCGCATGAAGCTTTGTTTCCTCATTTCATGTCCGTTTGACGATATTCTTAAACGACGGAAACAAAAGGAGGTATTCTATGTAACTATGTTTATGAATGTAATATAGCAGATACAAACCTTTACTCTGTATATAAGATCGGTACTCCAAAGGCGGGTCGTATCGCAGTACCAACAAACATTGCGGTATGTCAATTCCTTCTTCTATGACACTTGTGGATATTAAGCAGTTGAGGTCACTGAAAAAAAAAATTAAATACTCGTATTACTATTACATACGAAATAATACAATATTTTGTTTAATGCGACTTTTTAATATGATGCTTGATATTGATATGTCCGTGCTTGTTATAACTATGATTGATATTGATATTATCATTTATCAATCTCAACCATAGTTATAACAAGCATATTATGTCAGGGCTTCTAATAACTTTCGAAAAATTACGACAGTAAATACATTTTATTTTAGGCAATAATAAATTAATCTAATATAACAAAAGGAAAAAAATAACAATTAAAATTCAAGTATAGATCGCGTCACGTACAAAGACCGCTGGCTATATTCCCTGTGCCGCTCAGCGGTCATTTTACGCGACCGGTTTTGTACCCATAGTATTCTCTCTATATATGTCTTACTACAGTCTTTCAATACCAAAATGCTCATACAATAATGAAATGTATGTAAAACTCACTTATTTCTGAATTTTAGCAAAGCTTGTTGGCTGGACTTTTTGACGTAGTATTCCTCTCTCGTATTTTTCAGCGGGTTCACGTTGAATCCGACGACGAAATCATGTTTGAGGAAACCGAAATCTGTTGGATTGGCATCCCTCACGTCTTTTAAAAGGTTGAATAAAACTTTCGCTGCGAACCTTTGCTTTGTGAATATTATCGCCGATAGAGGTTTCCTTGCTTTGTTTATTTTTAGTGCAACTAGAAAAACAAAGGGTTAGTATAAGTAAGGTACAACGATTTAACGCTCCTCCTTCATCATTTGACTTGACGGGCCTATTGGTCCAGTGGTTAGTGGCCCTGACTGCTGAGCCGGAGGTCGTGGGTTCGATTCCCACCCAGGACAAACTTTGTGTGATGAGCATGATTGTTTGTTCTGTGTCTGGGTGTGATTTATCTATAATATGTATGTATTTATAAATTATATAATTATGTATATCAGTTGTCTGGTTACCATAACACAAGCTCTGCTTAGCTTGGGATCAGATGTGCCGTGTGTGAGTTGTCCCAAGATATTTATTTATTTATTTATTTTGGTCAATTTTTCGTAACGCACTGTACGGTTTCAAACTCAAAGAATTTATTTCAATTAGACCATTACAGGCACTTTTGAATGTAAGTAATAAAATTAAGCTACAGTCCCGGTCACAAGGCATAATAACTTGTGAAAGTACTCTAGTTGCCCATTCCTTTTATTAGGTATACCGTTGTCAAATTGCAGACAAAGAATCCTTATAAATTCGTCTTGTCCGTCTGTCTGTCCACGTGTCTGTGGCAGACAGATGTGATAGAAACGACGTGCCACAGTCATTTTACTCTTAAGATTCTTGGCATCACAGTTGTTTGGAGGGGTTCTTCTAAAAGCCACTACACAAAAGTAATGGGAAATTTCAAATAAAATATGTGGCCCTCCATACATATAACTAGAGGACTCGCACTAGGCCGGTTTTACATTGGAATGAGATGCGAAGCGCTCCGATGGCAGCTCCGCTGTCAGCGCTTTGTAGCGGAGAAAAATCGACGACACGGTTGATGTACACGGTTGCTGTGCTGCGTGTCCCGGGTTCGTGTTGTGACGAGACCTCTGTCTTAGAAATTTCAAGCTTGATGTACCTACTTAAAATCTATTTTTATAGACTGCAAATATCATATAAAAGTTATAAGGGGAAACATTTACCTCCCGCAGTGTCCATTACAGTTGGACTGTATTCTTTTAATATTTTTAACATTAAAAGTACTTTTTCTGATGAATACTTTATTATCCTGTTGTAACCAGTTTCAACATCCATTGCATCGACTAGAATCGCGCGTGCCCTGCGAGAATACAAATGTGTTACAAAACATTTCTACAATTAATAATGGTTTCTCACTTCTTTTCTAGTCATGATGATGACAGATTTATGTAAAGAAATGTTATTGTAATTTTATAAATAATCATGTTTATTATGTTCTTCTGTACTGTACATAAACACAATTTGCATTAAATATAATGGGCATTTAAAACCTGCGCCTCTTTGCTGCCTGCGATTATAGGGAGTTCAACAAAGTTTAATGTTATCTGTAGCAAAAAAAGGCCTCGCCTAAAAAATAAAAGGAAAAAAGCACGCGTGTGATATACTTTGCTTGTTGAACCTAATCATAGTGCAATAACAGCTAATTTCCGAGGAAGTGCATTAAAAATGCTTTATTGGCTCCTTCGTGAATAATCCATCGAAAACTAGTATTTTTTTTAAATATTCAGATTTATTAATTTATTTATAACAATTCCTTTGTTCATTTTTCATACGTATAAGTTATATATACAGTTTTAAATATTTCTTTATAAAATAGGACTCCACCGGTAACGGGATTAGGTTTCAAGCTATTATACTTACTGGGTGCAATGTGTGATAGCAAGTTTATAAAGATTTTCCTCATCCTTCGTAATAGCTTTACGTTTCAAGCGTTCCAATAATATTATATACGCCAGTATACCCAAAGCGCCACCGTAAATTCCCAATTCTTCCAAGAAGTTTATCATTGCAACTATCATATTCTTCACAGCTTTTATGAGCTGTAAAATAAAAGTTTTATTTCATCGGTTGGTAAACAAGCATGCGGTCAATTTGAAGGTAGTCACCGCCATGTATGGCTAACTGCAGTACTACTGGCCAGAGGATGAAATAAAACACATCCCAATAACCGTGCTAGGCGGCTACATCCACAAACAGCCTTTTATTTATCAAAAGTGACGAAACATACGCATGTGTAATAGATTTATTGAATTACCTTTTTAGGATCTGTACTAATATCCTTCTGCCACTGCTTCAATTGCACGTTGTGTTTCGGCGTAGGCGTAGGCATCTGTATCTTCATGATTTGATTATGGGCCAACGTCAACATGCTCAAAACTTTCTGAGACACAGGAGCCGGTGGCAGCGATTTGTAGAACTGAACCATCTCGTTAGGATTCGTCGAGTAACTGTGAACATAAAATGTAAAGAATAATATAACATGACGTCTGTATTTTCTAAATCGCTGAGCATAATACGCCTCCATTTCACCACATTTCAGTCCCATGTAATATTGAGGTATGGCCATCAATCGGAGACGAAGCCAGACTTCATGCTGCTACTAAGCAAGCCCTGATAAAAAAGTCCAAGAACACTGCCCCATTTGGTAATCGAACCCAATACGTCATGTCATGTTCAGTAATCGCAGTTTCGATTGCTAGACCAACTAAACAGGTGTACAGAACATGGGGACATGACTGATAGAATCGTATTCGTATAATAATTGAAATGTTATATTATTACTAGCTGTGCCCAGCGGTTTCACCCGCTGCTCACTTCGCTTAGGGGTGTGAAATATAGATATTAGCCAATTCTCAGACTTACTGAATATGCATAAAAAAATAAGTATCAGTAGAGCCGTTGGGAGCAGTATGGGAACAAAGATTGTGATACGAGAATTTTATATAGATCTATTCTCACCATGTATTTATAAACACTCGGTTAAAATGTAAAATTATTTGAATCTAAATCGCTAACTTCGTCAAATCATTAGCTATTATCTATACTAATATTATAAAGCTGAAGAGTTTGTTTGTTTGAACGCGCTAATCTCAGGGACTACTGGTTGAAATTGGAAAATTCTTTTAGTGTTGGATAGTCCATTTCTTGAGGAAGGCTATAGGCTATATAACATCACGCTACGACCAACAGGTGTTGAGCAGCGTGGGTGAAACCGCGTGGAACAGCTAGTGAGTTATGTGAGGACCATAAAAAAGAGAAATTTTTGATAAAATATGTACATACTTCAATACTTGGCCCAGCTCATCTACCGTAGCAATAGTTGCATGAAATGTTATCTCTAATTCGTGTAGTGTTTCCTCCACCTTCGAAGTCTTCACGTTTGCATTGAGGAGAGTAGCCGTTAAACCTTAAAAAAACATCAACCATCAAACCAGAGAAAAAAAGTACACAATCGATAACCGTAAGGTTATATATTAGTTTTTATGCATAATCCTATGGTTTCCATTGCAAGGATACAAGCCTCGTGTCGGTTATACATCGCCCATACACTTGTACAGTTATCGTCGCTCCAAAATCGAATCTGTGATTACGCGCATAGCGTATACAGTCGGATGCAGTTAAAATTGTATTGAAAATCTATTAATGTTTATGATATATTTGTTTATACGATTTACATTTAAATATGTATTTATATTACTATATTTAACTGTACATTCAAAACACATATTTCGGAAAAATACATACAGACAAAAAAGCGGAGCTTAGTAACATTTTTTGATAGAAAACATCCAGTTCATTATCGGTTTCTAAGAAAAAATCAACTATATATCGCGAGCCTGGTATCTTTTCTCTTTTGGTGACTGTACATAGGTACGCGTAGTAAGTTCACTCCGTAGTTGTCCCTGGAACGCCATGTCTATACTTGAAGCCCTTGGAGAACGCCTTGGCGCTTCGGTCACGCGTATCAAACTTTACGAATAGCGCGTATGAACGCGCTATTCGTAAACACCTTGAAGGATCCAGGTTAATTCATTTTAGGTCTGTTACATAATAGATTTAGAACATTATTCCGAACACCACAATGTAGATTTTTTTCAGGCTTATCAAAAAATAGCTGTTCCGCACATTTTTACCATAAAATTACTGATGGCAACTTACTGTATCTGACAATATGGGGAAATCCAAATCCATACGATTTTTTGTAGGAATCTTGAGCTTTTTCCGAACTGTATTAAGTACTTTTTCCCATTACCTATATGGGTTAGTACGCACAACAGAGAAAATTGGTCTTTTTGTCATTTTTACGGACAACAATACGGATTATGGATTCGGATTTGCTCGTATAGTAGACTCACAAAAAAGCTAAGTACTATATATTAAGAAAAAAAACCGTCAAACAAATAGGAGACGTTTTTGCTTACAGGAAGTCATAATCTATTAAACGCTAATACAAAAGCAGTTCACAAAAATAAGCCATAACGTTTAATTCAACAATCAATATTCTATTTACATAAAATGATAATATTACCAAGAACTCGCGGCTGCTTTTCTTTCGGGCAACTCGAAAAATGTTTCATGATAATTCGCATGGGATGATCTACGACAGCGTGATGGCATTCGTCAAATATCAATAAGTTTATATCCTCGATCCTGATGTACTGGTGTGTTAACATGTCACTTAGAATCTGGCTTGTCATTACGATAACCTGAATAAAAAGCAGTAGTGTTAACAAAATAATACTATTGAATAAGTATAGCTAACGTGAATCCTTTGGAGGGAGGCAATAAATCTATCTTTTTTTTCGTAAATTATTTTCACAAGTGCCTTGCGCATCGAGGGTTCCGTTCAAACTTGCGACAAAAACAGCCATTAGACTTGGGTTGATTTTTTACAGCTCTAAGGGACCACAGTTTTGAGTATACGGTTTTAATTTCAACTCGATATCTCTACGCGTTCTGGAGATACAGGGTCATGACAGGCAGACAGACGGACAACAAAGTCATCCTACGAGGGTTCCGTTTTTTTCCTTTTGAGGTACGGAACCTAAACGGAATTAATTAACACTAAACATGACGAGCACAAAATAAGCATGCCAAGGCACCAAGCCGGCAAGGGGCGATCCCCTTAAGCGCCAATTGACCCCTGTAACCCGTAAAAGGCTGTTGTGACAGATTACTTAGATTTTTTGAGAATTATTAAAATAAATTAATTTATGGTACTCGACTATTCCTCAAGTCTTACTATTGTCGCCAACAGTCTTCACACAGAATTTTAGGGGTAAAATGATAGCAGGAAAACACTTTCGGTGACAATTTACGTGTTATAAAATGATTTAAAATAATTTAATTTTCTTTTAACAAAAATAAAATCTATTTACTAAAATAAAGAAGTGTATAACCTGATTATTTTCCAGTTCGGCATCCCATTTGACCTTGTCCCAATAATCCACTCCATCTTCACTGCTGTAAGCACCTACGCCAGTAACAGCACACAGCTTTTCTATGACTTTCTTCTACAAAAATATATGAAAAGTTTATCATCACATTATATTCCAAAGGCGTGCTTGTATTGATGTGTGTCTGTTTGTTACTCCGCCACGCTTAAACAGATTAACGGATTTAGATGAATATATTTGGTACATAGAAAGTTTATACCCTTTTTGGGATGGGAAATCATCAAATAACCCTGTTCTGGGCGGAGCGGGAGGGTTTCAGACTTTACTGACTATTACCCATTCATGTTCCTTCTTTTGCCCTTTGTGTCCCGAGGCCGCGGTATTTCTTGCGAACAACCTTTTGCAACCTCGGATTATACCCTAAGAAATATGTAAAATATAATAAGCATGTGGGAAAATGAATAAACATATAAAAATAAACGTAAATGAATGATACTTCCCATACATTTCACAATTGCAAAAGTTTAAGAAAAGTTATTCTTTCACGCAAAACTGCTGAAAGGATTGTTTAAAATATGGCATACATAGTTTATATCCTGAAATAACATGTATGTGCTACTTTAAATCCCGATACTGTGTTCCCTTGAGGATAAAATTCGACATTCACGCGGACGAAGCCGCGGGCTTAAGCTAATTTTAAAACAAAAGGTGATTATTTGCTGATCATTGGCTGTTTTTAAAGGACATTTTGGATAGTGCCACGTTATCTCAAGTAATCCCGAACTGTTTTAAAGCCCTGTGCTTGAAATGCCGAAGTGGATAGTGGATTTAAGTAGATTGTTCTCTTGTTGTAGAACTTGTAGATAACTTCAAGTTTACTACTTCGCTTTTGCTCTGATCACATATTTATTTATCTCATTTGGAAAGCCATATTTAACAAATCAAAAACATGTCTTCACCAAAGTATTGTTAAAACTACAATAAAAAGTAAAATATTCCTGATTGCTAAACTATAAAACCATAATGAATAGATTTTTTTCATGATTGCTGCAGAAACAATTATAGTCTTCAGAGTATGAGTACCTATGTATGACTTATACGGCAATTACCATTTGGTCGTAAACCCAGATTCGGGCTGACGGCCAACAGACCAAATTATCTGCTTAGCTTTTTCCCAAACATGTTGAGGTCGGCTTCCAGCCGAATACGAGTAATTTCCATTGGGCGACTGCCCATCTCACTTCGACAATCCAATTAGTACTGAGTAACACCTTTGGTAAGACTGGTTGTCGGACTATCGGGCCACTGACTACGAGCCTTTGGTCAAATGGAACTATTTTTTTTTGCGTATGGGAAATCTTCAAGTAACTTTCGAACAACCCGCAACCCTGGTAAGCGAAGGCCCCGGCAGGCAGGAGTGGGAGTTTGTATGGAAGATCGTGATTCCTTGGCCGGATTGAATTAAAAATGTGCTACGCTACGACACCGACACTGAAGAATAGCGTAGCGGGTGAAAACGCTGGGTAAAGCTCGTACGTTCATGTAAGCGAGTGTGTATGGAGTGCCATGGGGTTGGTCTTTTTCAATCGAATGTGTTAGGAGGAAAACGGTTTTTTAGGGCTTGTAAAACATCGATAAATTACACTAAGTCGATATAGACTGTAGGTGTATTTGTAGGTTTTTGGATTGATGTGGGTATACAACTAATAATTTTATTGCTTGAAAAGAATTTTGTTTTTACAGATATGTTTTTCTGAAATAGCCTCAAAGAGCATTCCGTAAGGTTCAAAAGTGAATGAAATGAGTTGCGCATATACATATAGGTTATCGCAACGCATTTCAAAACAAAAGCACTTTGTTATGCTTACAGTACCACTCCTTGTTTAGGTACTAATATAAGGAATAATAGTTTTACTTTCTGTTCTAGAGCATGTTTAAAAGTTATTTTTGAATTGGTTATTTTAGGTATAATAAATAAATAAATATCTTGGGACAACTCACACACGGCTATCTGATCCCAAGCTAAGCAGAGCTTGTGTTATGGTAACCAGACAACTGATATACATACTTATATAATTTATAAATACATACATATTATAGATAAATCACACCCAGACACAGAACAAACAATCATGCTCATCACACAAAGTTTGTTCTGGGTGAGAATCGAACCCACGACCTCCGGCTCAGCAGTCAGGGCCACTAACCACTAGACCAACAGGCCCGCAGTATAATATGTTTGATCATGCCATAATGACGGTCATACGTAGCGTTGCCAGATGTCCCGCTTTTGGCGGGACATCCCGTTTTCACCCCCCTAAGCACATGTCCCTCCAAACGCCTGAGCGGGAAGCCCGAAATCCCGCTTTTCAAGAAAAACTGTGTAAGAAAGACGTAACGCACCAGTTCTACGCCTTGTTATCACACACGCTGACCATTCCATATTCCGGCCATCTTCATCACGACTAACTTTAGTCCAGGATTTAAAATAAGGGCGTTAGGGTTTGATTGATCTCAGCAATCTGTAGTTTTTAATAAAGGATTTTTTTTTAAAGTCGCGATAATTTCATACTAGTCCCGCTTTTTGTGCGTTTAAGTCCCGATATTTAAAAAAAATGGATCTGGCAAGCCTAGTCATACGGTCAGCAATTTATAAGTCCCACTTGGTTTTAGTCCCAATTTACGCTATGAATAGAATATTCTTTATTATGTACACCATACAATATTTTTACAGAAATTGACATAGGGTGACACAATGGGCCACTATATTGGAATTGCTTGGGGAGATCTATCAATTAATGTATGTGTCTGCTGTTGTTGTTACACCACGAAAACGATCACAGTAATCAAACACAATCCCACAACAATAGATTATTATATACGCCACTTATGTCGACGTTTGATGACGAACTTCGGAACTAAAAATACTTTTAGATAAATTTATTGAATCATTAGGTAACGAGCTTTACCTTTTTTTTTACGCCAAATGACATTATTTCACGGTTTCACTCTGTCTCACTAAATAACCTGCTCTTAAAAAATTGTGACAACTGGACATAGTGAAGTAAATTGATACCTAATACGCAAAATGACCGTGTTTGCGGGTAGTACCTACCTCAGGATTGCGGATTGTTCGAAAGAGATACCGCGGCCCGCGGCGCCGGAACAGAAAGCGCAAAAGAAGGAACATGGATGGGTTTTAGCCAGTAAAAGTCTGACACTCCCCCTCGCCCCATCCAGAGCGGGAGAAATTATTTGATGATGAACCATCCCTAAAAAAGTGACCGCAAAATTAGACGTTTTATTTTGAGATTTAAATTAATGTTTAAGACCAGTAGGTTAAGATGATGCAATAATGACTGCAAATGTGCAATGAGACGGAAACGACTGGAGAACGGACGCGGTTAACAGTTCACGTAATAACACGTTCGGACACGTCAGAGCTGGGTACGAACTACGAACCACGACAAATAGGGACGTGTGTTCAGCCTGCTCTCTGAAACAAATATTATAGACGAGCTAAAATTAAAAGCAAATCAAGAGATGCAATTCGCTCTAGACTAGACAATTGTTTCATCCAATCCACTTCAGTTGCGTTAAATTTTCACGCGTCAATAAATTTTCGCTTCAAAAACTTTGGACGTCACTATTATAAAACCATCCACGTTAAATTCTGTTAGACATTTTTACACAATGAAAGAAAAGAAATGAAAAGATTAAATGAAATTTAATAATAACTTCGAACTAAACACAAAAAGAAGATAATTATCAAATGCAAATGATAAAGATCAATGCTCGTGCCTTCCCTGTATGAGAAATCAGCATCAGTAAACAATAAAAAAAATCAGCGGTGCATGTAGGGTTCCAAATTAAGATTGATCACTTGGTGGTCCAATCGACACCACTAGGTTATTACTGCCAATACATTATCTCTACCAGTGGACATTGGTCGCCCCAAGAGTCAGCCTAGTTTGTTTAATTTAATAAAGGATTAATAAAAACAAACAATATGATAATACCTGCTGAATTACCAAGGGCACAGTGTTGACGAGAAAGAAAGTTCTTTTCCCTCCCTGTCCCCATGGTTTTTGAAGCGATTTTCGAAACTTTTTGATGAGGCATATAGCTATGAATGTCTTCCCAGAACCTGCAAAGGAATACATGCAAAAAATGTTCTATTTTATTGAGAAATTGTTTTTGAAGAATCGTTCTTGACATATCGCATTGAAGAATAGTATGATGAACGGAACAGCACCCATCACTAGTGTTGCAAAAAACTCGAGTCCTCGAGTCGTAATTTTAAAGACTCGACTCAAATAAGCAAGATTCGGTGTGCTAAAAAGGTTCGGAGTCTAGAGTCAAGCCGAGTCCAAGTCATTTAACAACGAGTTCTATCGAAAAACAACAGTTGAAAGTAGAAGACGATTCGAATAAAACGATTTTTCGACGATTTATAAAAAAAATGATTATTACGGATGAACTTCAAGAATACTTGACAATGCCTACAGAAATAGAAGAAACTGATATTTTATCCTGGTGGGCACAACAAACTATTTGATTGCGGCAACTTGTGTGCCAAGTGAGCAGACATTTTCAACATCCTGCAATTTAATCACACAAAAAAGAAAACATATCAGCAATAAAACTATACAAGCTTCTATGTGTCTCGCATAATGGCTGGACTTAAATTAAAATTACCCATTTTTTATGATATTATGAAAAGATTAAAATATCCTTAACTGTTATTTTTTTAAATTATATTATTATTTCTAGACTCATACACGAAACGAACTTGAGTATGAATCGCCGCATTAAAAGGACTCCAGCTCTCATGTCACATAAGGAGTGATTTTTCCAAAGGCCTTATTTCCATTTTTGGTCGAACTGTAGATTTCGACGGAATCGTAAAATCAAGGCAAAAATACAACCATTACGTACAACAATTAAGGTCAAAACGCCTCATTTCCTACTGTAAAAGGGCCATCAATAGTAAAATTTCATTCAAACCGGCACATTTCCATGATATGCAAATCCATGGGTCCAGTGTAATTATAGTTTCAAACAAAAAGCCATAATTCCTGCATAAAATATTTTTTTCTTCATATTTTAAAATTTTATACAAAACGGCATAATTCCTTCGGAGATAAAAATGAGGCTTGAGAACAAAATATTGCTTATGAATTTTAACGCATTTTTTGTAAGTTTCTCGACAGCACAGGGTAACACTTTGATCGTAGATAATTCAAATTATTCTGTGATGGATGTGGGGGCAAAATAAAAATAGTTACATAGGACATGTTTTAATGCAATGGCTAAATCACCACAGAATTTAAAAGAAATACGACTAAATTACCCAGTTCGTGGTCACAGCTTTCTACCAGCTGATAGTTTTTGGAAGAATAGAAAAAGATTTCGAAGGAGTGCTATAATAACTAAAAAAAAAGAAGAATATAATCAAAATAATTGGTCAACATGGAGATGTGCAAACATTAGGTGAGCTTAGCAAGATATCAAACAATTATCCCGTCATTTAAAAAAAACATACAAAATTCAATCTTTAAAAAAGGTTTCTATTCAAAAAATTTAAAATAAGAGTTTTACATTGTAAAGTGATTGGATATGAACACTTCAGATTTCAGTCTGGTTCAGAAGAGGCAGTTTCGCTGTTGAAGCAGGGTAAAAGAATCCCTACAGATATACCAACATTAGACTGTGTGCGGATACAACTTTCAGCTAATAAAAAGAAAGATGTGGACAATTTGTTGAAAAAACATTTTGGAGATGATTGGAGAAATTTAGACAATCTGACTTGGTATAAAAATATTTTAGATGATTTGCTAAGTAGAGTGCAAGAGAACTGTCATGAGCATGACATAGAATGTGAATGTCAGCAACCAGATGATTTGATGGACCTTAGAATTTAAGTGTAGAATATCATTGTGGCCTTTAAAAAAATGTGATTAAAATATTTCCTGATTAATTATTAATTTGCCTTATTTCCAACTAATTGCTACCCGAATAGAGTGATTATGATGCCTTTAGTTATTTTTTTTTCAAAAAGCCTCATTTCCAAAATGTTGTATTACAACCATTGGTTTTGAGAGAATATTGCACATTGACTTCCGCTCTTTCAAAAATTGTAATACAACTGTACTACCTACCACAGAAAATTGCGGTTTATGAACATTTGTTCTTTATGGAAATAAGGCCTTTTGAAAAATCACTCCTCACATACAAGGGCTCATAGACAACTTAGTTCTCTAGTCTTGGAGTTATGTTGTTATGAGTCGAGTCTTGTAATTCATCAGCCGAGTCTGTTAATATAGGACTTGAACACTCAAGGTTTTTGCAACACTACCCACCACCCCTACATGAGCTCTCTTACCTGTAATGCCCAACACTCAATTTTGAACATGTTATAAACAGGGAATCTGTTATCTGTTTATGACACTGTGAGAGAACATTCTCATCATAAACAAGTGACTGTATTACAGGTTGTGCACTATAATGTTCGGTTTAAATTGCCTTTACTTTACAGGTGAATGCACCTATTAAGAATGCGCTCAACTTTGGTTTGGTGAGCAAGAGGATAGACCAGTGATGGTAATGATGCTGATCTTGTCAATATGGTATGCATATTTTGTAAAACAGACATACTAAAAACAAAACATGTTAGAACCAAAAATCCAACCAAAAAAAAACAAAAAATATAATTAATTACACAGAAAATTAAGTAAAACAAAAATAATTACACATTTCTGTTACAATGTGGTGAATAAAAGGCAGTAAGCAATATTCAGACAGCTTATTATTTATCAAAAATGTATACACTGACCTGTTGGTAAATATATGATTGTATTATTTTCAACAGCAATTTCTTCTAGCTGAGCTTGATAAGGCCTTGCCTTCAGCTGGTCTTTTGAGGCTGCATCTGCTACCTCGTCTAACTCCATACTGATGTTATCTATGATAATATGTTTATTTTGAAATACTTAACTTATTTTTTTTTTATTAAATGTGATAAGTCCAATAAGTTACTACTAGACTATATTTACATACGTATAATTATTTAAAATCACTAACAAAAAAAGCAAATAAATATTTCCGACACAGTAAATTAAATAAAAATATTTAAACTGTGTATAAGAAGTTCTAGAATAATAAGTATTGGAGATATAAATTGACTCGTAATATTCAAAGCTACAAAATAGATATTAAAGGCACGTAAATGTGTATAAAAATTTTCAATGAAAATCAAAACAATTTCATCAAGTTTTTCATTCATTAACACTGTCATTTACCGGCAAAAAAGCAAAGTCTCGTTGAAATTATTTATGAAACTGTTGTTATTACCTGGTCTAGTGGGTAATTCAATAAGTATTCCTTCAAAGTTCACAATAACTGCGAAATACCGTGCACTCGTAATCACAACGAGAAAATGATGAAATTAACTCCATCTCTAAACTCGTCCATCTTTTTGTTTTGTATTGACAGACGGCCTTTGGGCTACCATGGATAAGAGTGAAATTCCCCGACTAATGTAGTTAAAACGGGCCAATGAAAAACTAAATCATTGCTGTAATTTACTTGTTATGATTGGTTCCAAAAAAAAACTTTGTTTCTTTCCGTAGAAAATAGAGTTGCTATATAAATTCATTGTGAATACAAAGCAATTAAAATAATTTCTTCAAGTACGGGGAAAGTACTCATTACCCCAAATATTAGGTTTATTTAAAAGTTGGCAACCCTGGCTTTTCTCATTTTACGTTTCATTTTATGTGTTTTTAGTCTTCAAAGCGGCTCATCAAATTTTGCGGCTTTCTGAATATATCATATATTTTTAAGCATGACTATATCATATAATTTAGTCATAAGAATTTTTTTGTTGCTTTTCATTATATTTAGGATTAAATTGTTATTTTTTTGATTTATCTCTAAGTTTGTAACGGAACGTTTCATTTAATTATAGTGGTTATTCCCAGGATAGAAAGCAGATAGGATAGGACCACGTCATGCATGAAATGCATCATGCACATAAAGTTATTTTTTGTCAATTATTGTCATTTGTCTAATGATCGCAAGTTGTTGAGCATCACGAATTTCCAAGTATCAGATTCAGCGGATGAAGTTGAGCCCGGATGATGGCAAAAGGTAAACTTGTGGGTAAACTCACTCCCTGTTCCATCTGACTTAACTGGCATAATGTATTGTTTTATTTTGCCAGCTGAGTTTGAAAGTATACCTCCGCCTATCCACGGTGCGCGGTGGTGGGTGAATTGCACTTAAATAACGTGCACGGAAGATTCAGAGGTATCATACCATCATACTATCAAAAAAATCATCAGGTTTTAGAAGCCCACAGCTAGACTCAGACTGCCCCAATCATTGTACGCCACATAACACCATTCTCACCTCACGTAGGGACCAGCCGTACCATAATTGTCCAAGTTTATAGCCTCTCAAAATCAAGCGAGGTAAGTATAATCTCTTATCTTGATGTTTGAACACTGGGACCAGGCGCAAACCCTCGATAAAGATTGAGCGAGATCGTCTATCGGCGCGGCGCGGCGCCCTTTGGAACTTCACTTAAATTGGTTTTGTGTAAAAGCAATCATCATAAAATTTTGTAAAATCGACTTTTAAGACAACAAAATATCAAAAGTAATTGAATTTATATTTAATTCAGTAGCTCTTAATTTACTTTGTTTTATTTTGCACCTAGAGCGACCGCTCCTCTTGATTTACCAGCAGCTCAGCGCTAAACTTAGCCATAAAAGATATGCAAAAACGTTTTTTTTGTTGCTTAAAATGTGATGAACTTATCAATAAAAAGTTACATAGTGGATGAAATAAACTTCTTTTTTCCAATGCAGTTACCGAAATTTTGATAACCAGTCTTACTAAGGGGTTTGGTACAAAGGGTTTGTTATACCTGTAGGTATGTGATAGGGGTATAATTTTGATATTTGACAACCTGGACCTCCATAACCTAATTAGACCCAACTGACTTAAGTGTGGTCAGATAGATAGGCGCTCTATATGAAATTCTGGTATTCGGTTGCTAAATTCGGTAAGACTGCTTCCAGCAGAAAAAAGAGTGGTTCTTGGAAGCTTATTCGAAAAATACAATGAAAACTTAACAATAATAAATATATATTAACCGTTAAATTGTATACGTACGTATATATATACGTAAACAAACGATACGTCTACGGAACCCTGTTATTATATAAATATAGTTAGCACTGAAGAACGCAATGCACATGTGATGCACCCGTTTCGCAGCAAGATAAGGGTATTCCCCACACATCAACAAACTGTTAACTTATTAAAATCATAAGATTCCGGAAGAAGAAATAGATTTTTACATAGTATATAAAACTTTCAGCAAATATCGATCGCAAGGCTTTAGCTTTTTTTTTGCAGCGATGCGGAAGCAATATGAAGAATTTTAACCTAAAAAACTAGTGGTTGGGGATGAATAAAAAAATAATTCTGAGTCGGTTGAAATCAGACGTTTGCAATAGTGACAGTACTGACAGACAGCTAGTCAGTGTAAATTTCGTTAAATCTAGGGGAGTCTGCGATCTGAGATTATTTATTAGCCATAACAATTATGAAACTCAATTTTAAAAAACGACTCCTGCCCTTACACTCTAGCTTATTATTGATTTTTTTTATAAGTGCCGTGTCGCCTGGGGGTAAATTCATCATTCTGTTGTTGTAGGTTATGTATGCGTTAGTAGGGTAATAACAGGCGTTTATTATTGTTTATTTTACTGTTTCAGCTAATGATTTACACTTCTATGATGGCGTTTCTACTGCGGACGTAATATTTGGTGACGTGTTTTTCGAAATATTAGATCCTCCTGAACTCAGCTACACCTATAGAATCAGACCAGCCAAAGATTTTGGTACACCTTTCGTAAGTATCGAAAACTTATTGGAAAACGTTGTTTATTGTGGCTTGTCTTATGGATAAGTAATAATTTATTTTTATAATGATTTTTCAGAACGAGAGTGTACAATTTCAGGATGCTCGGTTGGTTCCAACGGTACCCCTGCATAGTTGCTCCGATATAGTAAATCAAGATGATATTGTGGGACAGATTGCCTTGTCTGAAAGAGGGTAAGGTTTATTTTTCTATTTTATTTGCACACCTAAAGAAAACCTATAGAAGTAGGTGTTTTGGATGTTTTAAAGCTGTTAATGCCAACTTCTTTCAAGAACGTTTTATACTCAGCCTCCATATAATATAGAGCTTTAAATTTTTTTCAGTTATCATCTGCCCTTTTGTGACATTGTTATTTTACCAGACTTTACAGTACAGTGACCTTTATCGGCATTAAAATATAAGTCAGAGGTCAAATGACTGAAAAAAGACTGTATCAATATTGCTTTTGTGGTCTATTTTACATAATAAACTTTATTATTCATTTATCATCATCTGCCTAGCTTGTGCCTTACTTATTATTATTTATTTATGTTGGGATTGGCTTCAGTTTTACTAGATGCAGCTAAATACTAGTGTTTTGCATGTAGCAATTGCTTATCTGACCTCCACTACCTAGTTAGTAACCAAAGATTATTGGATGATTAAAGAAGTTAACATTCTGAGTAAAGAATTAACTTTTGAGTTAACTTTAAAGTATGTGAAAGGACTCGTTAACTTACATTAAATTTCCCAAAGTCCATTTATCCTTTATCTAACACAGATACCGTTTGAAATGCGTCGCCCTGCAAAAAACACGTTCTGACATGTACACTTGAGTTGGTGATAATATTTATTAATTAAAAATAAATCTTCCAAGGGCCTCGTAAACTGCACAACTTTAGCCAGTGCCTTATAAAATGGTATAGAAAAAGTTTTGGACCACTTCCGGATGATGACAATATGGTTAACTTATGACAGCTGTTGAGAAAGTGCAGAAAAAATATGCAAAAAAAACAGTTAGAGAAGGCATTACCATAAGAAGCTTTCGAAAGTTCGAAGGATGGGGATGGTATAAGTGGCGGAGGCAACAAATTGGCTACCTTAATAAAATAAATTCTAAATAATTATCCAAATGAATGAAAAAAACATTGTTTGTCAACATGCCTATAATAATAAAAAAATCCTAGAACAAAAACGAATAAAAAAAAATTGTAGTTTAGTAAATTAAACAAAAAAATACTTCAACAAACAACAATTTATCGCTATTACTAGAAAACGCTTCGTCCTTGGGAATTGAAACAAAATCAAATATACGTTTTATACCTACACCTTGCAATAGGGTATTTTACTCTATATGAAAGAAATTCTAAAAATATACAATTTAGATAGCTTAGGCAATAAGCAGTCGGAAAATGTTAGATTTAGTTAATAAAATAACTAAATAAATTTTAAAATTGATTTCAAAGTTTTCACTTCTTTTAGTCTGTCGTTTTACTAAGCGAAACAGTGTCCGCCATGGTTATTACGTCATACGTTCATGTGAACAAAAAGTGACAACTGTCAACTGAGCAACGTCTATTATTTTTGTATTAAAAAACTTTACATTTTAATTTTTATTGAAATAATAGTAATAATACCATGAAAGAAATAAATACTACTATATAATAAACCCATAAATTATAGTGAAATATACAACTAAACAGAAAGACTAATAAAAGCGAATTTGCTTACATGACCAACTGACGTCATGATCACAGAGTAACATGGCGTCAAGCATTTTTGTGATTTTACGCGCGAAAATAGAAATTGTAAAATTGAAATGCAGTTTTATGGCACTTATCGATTGAATATTTTTTTTTGTTTTTTTTTTGGTGGTTGGTTTACTAGGACCCTAGGATCAAAATGGGATACTTTTTAAAAATGGGTGTAATACCGTATTGAAATCAAGTTTGTAAAAATATCTCAACAAATAAAAAAGTACATTTTCAAATTACGAGATTATCGAAGTGAAAATTTGTTGTCCTAAATTTTGCTATACTTGTATTACAGGTTGGATAGTCTTCTACAGAGAGACGATAACGCATCGTGTCATCGTAGGATCGATAGTCAGTTCGATAGTCAGGACCACACCATAGTTATTACGAGTCTATTAGACCTCTCCGCTCTCCCCAGGCGGTCCCTAGGGTGGCGGATACCTATTAAGGGTTTTAATAGCAAAAAAATGGATAGGTTGGGATCCTAACCTACCCCTTTTTGAAATATAGAGGATCGAGTAGTCGATCACCGAGTCGATGCCGCAGCGTGCCGCAACCCGCCGCCGCCGTGACAGAGCCCGCTTCATACAAAATGTTCTAGGCGTCTTTTGTTTTTCTGCCGCAGAGTTGTCGCTGCGTGTCGCAACCCAAACTTCCCAAACAAAAAGAAAATCTACAACGCAACGTGTCGCTCCGCGCCAGTGTGAACGGTGGCATGTGTTTCATAGTAAATGTTCTACGGAGATTTGAAATCAAAAGGGATAGGTTAGAATCTTTCGATAGCTTAAGGTCGAGTAAAAAACGCATGCCATGCCGCGCCGCGCCTGTGTGTGAGGCTCTGCGGCACAGCTTTGTCGCGACGTGACAAAACGCGACCATCTGTAAAGATTGTCAGAGATCTACAATTAGCAGCCAGGACCAAAATTGTTTATTGCCAACCTGAGTCATCCCACCGCTGGGCAAAGACCTCTCCATCATAGCATCCACTTGGTTAGATCCAGGGCTAATGTAGACCACTGGTGGTTGGTTTTACTCATCTTGTCCTGCCATCTTTTACAAGCTGCAAGCCAACTACAAGCTGTGTTAGGGCTCTGAAAAGTAGCTATTTTGGGCATTGGGCATGGGGCGAACATAAACCAGCCCAATCCCACTTCGGCTTAGTGGCTATGCTAGAGCCATGTCAGTAATTTGTGTTTTGGAGCGTAGTGTGGTGTTGTGTACCTACATGGTTGGTTTGCTTGACGCCTAGCTAGAATGTTGTAATCCATTGCATGATGGCAGACCTTGAGTTTGCACTTTTGAATGTTTTTTGTGATCAGGGATCTGGGATCCGTAGGTGCAGATGGGAAGAATGCACACATCCATTTTTCGATTGAGTGATAAAGGAAGATATCCTTTCCTATGCTCCTTTATAGACTTTCGTCGACCTTCTTTGTTTTGTCTGGACTGGAAAGAGAGTAATTAGTCTAAGTGGAAGTATTCCTGTATATATTGCAATTCTTTAACATTGACTCTGATCCTATGTCTAGTGGTGTCTGATATCAGTTTGGTCTTCAACATGTTCATCGCCAGTCCAACCTCAAGGCTTCCGATATTGAGTTGATTTAACATGAGTTCTAGTTCTGCGGCCGTGAAGAGAATACACTGATTTAAATACCTATGCTTTTCTCCCGTTGGTGGTTCTCCAGTTGGCGTTGTAAAGGTTAAACTAACGGTTAGTTTAACCTTTTCAACGCCACACACCTTAATAGATGATATATGAAAAATATGTGTAAAGGCTTGGGTGATAGTAGATCTCCTTGCTTTACGCCTTTTTCTATGAGGAATGGTTATCAGGCTGTAAGATAAATATTACAGAGTAGACTGATATAGGGTTGTTGAGGGCATCAAATATAGCATTGTGTGCCAATCCATTGGCCGGGACCCATAGAAACCTATTTCTATTTAATATTGACAATGAATTCTATATATTTTCAGGGAATGTTCCTTTGTGTTCAAGACGGCTAAAGCCCAGCAGGCTGGAGCGAGGGCCATTATTATAACAGAGTCCGTCGACAAATGGGATGATTCACTTGATCATCTAATAGAGATGGTTGATGATAAGTAAGTCGTTTTACTTTTATTTGGATTGCATTTTTATTTGCAATTATTTTACTGCAGCAGTTAAAGTTTATTACCTTGTTTAATATTTTCTTGGGCAACAATAAAATGTTTTATACTGACATTATAACCATAGTATTAGCAATTATTGTAAAACAGTTAAGTTTCAATTTTGGAGTGCAATAAAGTATGTTCTATTTTATTCTATTCTATTATTCCTCAGTATAATAGGCCAGTCTCTTGGGGACATTGCCAACTGACAGTGTTGAGAACGAATTTTTTGACGCTATTTTTTAATTTATTTATAAGTTTAGTTTAATAATTTTAGTTTAATTTAGTAATTGTTTGTTCATTGAATATAGTACATGTCCTTCGTTAATATATATTTATTCCCCGTTAAAAAAAATATTCCTCATATCTAATGTAATTTTGCAATTTTAATCAGAAGAGGTTTTCATGGCTGTAAGAATTCTAAGGGTTTGCAGAGTTATATAAACGGGTGTGTAATGTTTGGCATAATAACAAATGCTCATTTTCACTTGAACTAACGTTCATATGACATGATTTTCATAATTATGACATAATATCAAATGACATAAATTCATATGACCTAATGTTTCATATCATATAATATTCATTTAACATAATAACATTCAGTATAACATTCATTTTATATAATTTTCAATATGTATAATTTTCTTTTAATATAACGTTCATTTGACCTAAAATTCATGTTTAATGGGCACAGTTCTAGCCTAACTCAAATTTTATTATGTCAACTGATGTTAAACAAAATTATGTTAACTGAAATTATGTCAAGTGAATGTTTGATATTTTGTTATTATGTCAATCGTTACACCCCCTATATAAACATAGTCTCATTTTGCCAGTTCAGTTTAAGTCCTTTAAACCAGATCTAAACGGACCTTTTCATGTAAAATCACATTTATAGTAAATCTGAATAACATACTCTAAACATGATGTGCTGGTGGCTGAGTTGAATATAAAAAGAGTCATGGAACTATCTTAAGTAAACATATAACCATAAAAGGAAGTATTAAATAAATGACTTCCAATATCTCTGTAACTAGATGATTTCCGGGTGTGACCCAAAACAAAAAAATGTTGCCATGACGGGGAAAGAAAGTGCCTTTCGGCGTCGTTAAGGGTCTTTTTGCACTTTTTGGATAATATAGACAGAGATAGTTACCTAATACACCAAGAAATTGGGGAGACCATTGCCCAGGTGCAAGACAGAATAGGCTAATTAAAAAATATGATAAAAGTGCAAAATTATTTGTATTTGGTATTTTGGATTAAATTTTAAATTGTTTCAGAATGGACCAAGACGTGAACATACCTGCAGCTTTTCTTCTCGGTAGAAGTGGAGCGACAATACTTCGAACATTAAGAAAATTAAAAAAGAGCTATGCAATAGTCAATCTCCCCATAAACATGACACATGTGCCAATTGGTAAGATGAACCAACCTCCTTGGATTTCATGGTAATTTTGCACTTTCTTCATTAGTTTAAAAAAAGTAATAAAAAAATATTACTGATATTTATTTTTGTTTAAGTGTTTATTTGCCATGGTTATGCTAATTAATTGTCCATACACCTTTTGCCTTATATGTTGGATTTGAAATTATGAAATCTTATCAGCTTAGTGATGCCAGTGTTTATTTATTTTATTATTTATTAAACTTTGTAGCTTTTCCATTAGTAATATTGGAAAGAAAAATGTAAATAAATTCAAAGAGATTCAATAAAGTGTGCAGTAACCATTAATATGTAAACACTTAAGAACTTTCAAATGTTCCTAATTTTCTGCTACTACGTTGATTACAATTTAATGGTGGTCAACCGTCGTATTCTGGTTCGTAAAATTATTATGAAATACTCTTTAGAAATCTTGAATTAAAGTAAGTGAATACATATTGATGTTTGTACTGAACACACAATTTAGATTTAGTCATTGTCATTTCAAGATTTCTTGTAATTATTGTTGATAGAATTGGGGCTTACATCCACTTCTTGTAGCAGTATCTTAGTTCAGTGTTTACGCTGAACTGAGATACGGACTGTTTACGCTTTGTTAATGACCAAAGACTCGAGCATTACTTGAAGCTAGATTCCAAGCCTTGGTGTTTTTAGAATAAAGAACGATTAAATACATTAATAAACTATAAAAGGGCATCAAATAACTTCTCAACGCTGTCAACTAGTGACGTGAGCAAAAGACTAGCGGCGTCAACACGAGGTTTATAGCAACACTTAGCCTCTACACTTTGATTGGGCATAAGCTAGTTTGAAATAATTCTTGAGTCTTGATTAACGCTCTGTAATACGAGACTTAAGAGATTGTGGTACAGTTGCTAATAGTAAGATGCTCTGATTAGCAGTTTTATAACCAAAATATGAGTACAAATTTATGATTTGTGAACCTGTTATCTAGTTATTAGTAGGTACTTTTGTACAATGAGTTTATACTGGTTAATGGTACTGTTTTTTGGTTGAAACATAATTCTTATTAAATGAAACAGTACTGTCGAATTCAAGAAAAGTCAGAAACAAACATCCTTGAATTTTGATGTTAAGTTATGAAGTAACAGTTAAGTGTATAATTATAATTTTTGTGATGTATTGTTATTTTTATTAAGTATGGCTTTTGCTCCAACTTTTAGGGTGGATTTAGTCTAAACAGATATTAAACCAGCGCAGGAGTATTCTTTTCTTGATTTTTGAGTATGGATAGACAAATGATGCTATATCCCTGTATACTAAATCAATTTGGTAGACTGAGTATAGATCGTGCATTGGCTCGTTTGTTGTAAACTGACCTTAGTATAACATAAACACATAATAGCAAATCTACAAATAGGACAATACATGTTGCATTGCATAAAGGTATGATTTCGAACCAGGCTGCACGCAGCAGTGCTGCCGCCTCACTACTGGTCCCCATACAATTTCTATAAGCTTATATTAGATTTCATTCCGAGCTAAGGCAAGATGGCAGCATCAATGTAGCCGCAACACTGCTGCGCGTCAGTGGCACCCTACCGCCCCGACAGACCAGTAGTGACTGACAACTTTTAATTACTTATACTGTTGCACACAGTATAAATAAAAGTTGGTCATCAATCGAAATCTTGTCAACTCAAAGTAAAGTAACGAATACACAACAACGCATCACCACGAACAGAGCGACACTGCTGCCTTGCTTGAAATCAGCGCGGCAGGCACCATTTCTAGGCAGCACTTTAATTGCAGCATAGCATATTAGGGGCAACAGCACTGCTGCTTGTTGCCGAGTTCGGAATCATACTTTAATACTGGACCGCATGATACGTTTTAAGAGTGTACCAAGCATAAAGATACTTATTAGGGTACACACTATATAGTGTGTCGGGCTCATGGTATCCGGGGAGCCCAGAAAGTTTTTCTGCTACATTATTCAGTAGGAAAACTGAAAAATCATAGGAGCATATACGAAAACTTTCAAATATTGTTTTAGTATTCTTATCACTTAGCTCAGCCATAAAGTTTTTATGTTGAACTGACATAACATCACGGCTGTAATACCTCTAAAGGTTAGGCAGACGTGAACCTAATATTACACCCACATTTCGCCAGTTATGGTTGAAGTTAGCAACTGGGCCCAGATCTAGATTCCAGAAAACTACTGAGAAAAAATAATAATAGTTTATTGAAACAAGTCCTTACAATATGCTTATATCTAGCTGTGATTTACAATTATTGAAGGCGTGCAAGACATGAAACCCTGCCTCCTAAACTAAACAAACCTGTGATTTAGAAGGCAGTAATAAATTCCTGATAAAAAAGCCACTCTGCCACCTTAACATTTTATTTTATTTTTTTTATTTAACAGTGGCTTTTTGAAATTGAACTCCATAGTTTTTTTACTGCCTGAATGTGCGTCTGTTAGTACTTATATGTTTGTAAAAATCTATTTAATTGTCTTTTTTTTAATGTGACCACGTTATAATTACTTAGGTATTTCGAAATAAGAATAATTAAAATGCAGATAAGCTGTTGAACTGTATTATTATTTGACTCAAGTAAGTCAAAATGGTACCTAAATAATTATATTTGTGAATATTTTCTATTTTGCCACTCGAAATTATTTAATGTTTTGTCTGTGTTTGACAATAATTGTGATTTTAAGATTATAACAAAACAGTGATCTGCAATGACAGCAAAAATGTATAATTTATAAATATGTTAATTTATTTTACACGTTATTTGAATCCTGTATACTTAAAACAATTTTGTATTTTAATATAAATTCTGTCGAAATTTTGATTCTGTCATCATTATGCAAATTTAAGATATTAAGATAAGTAAGCGAGTGAATTAATTATCTAATAATATCTGATAAAAATATATTTTGTTTTCCTGTTTTATAACACTAGCCTTATGTACTGACAATAAATTGTCAGTACATAAGTGCTACGGCATGCAGCGGGTTTGTTACTACCGAGAATCGGGGCAGTGTTTACTAGAAATAAGAAATGTTTTCTGAAAGAAAAGTTAACTGTTTAATAAAAATTCAGTCATTAATATTATACTATAAATTTGATGATATCAAAACTTACATGATCAAGATTTAGTTATGAAATACAGGTCAAACACTGAATTGATACAGTTGTACATAATATGATTATTTGTTGCATTTTGGGATTTGGTGTGAAAGTATGCTAGGAAGATTAAACCCTGTGATAAATCATATTAGCTGTAAAGCTTAGGTAGCTTTCGTATCTAGTGTTTAATTCATAGTCAAATCTATTTCCAATTGGTGTCATAATCGCTAAAACAAATTTCAGTTTTATTCGATTTTAGATTAGTGTATTTTCGGCGCGTATAAGCTCGTTTATCGAGGCGCGAGTACTTGCGCCCTTTGTTTCACGCGTGATTTGAACGAGCGTTGACGCGCTCGCGTTGACACCATCAACGCATTTTTTTTTTTCGTTGGGGTAATCTTAAAAAAAACTTCTGCTGCTCTGGGCAGAGCGGAAATGAGTGTCAGACTTGTAATGACTAAAACCCATCCTTGTTCCTTCTTTTGCCCCTTGTGTTCAGTGTCCGCGGTTTCTCTTTCGATCATCCCGCAACCAATAATGCCCTATAAAGGTTTATTTTCGACACCTCATCGCCACAATTACCAAAATTGATTGTTTTGTTATTTTCTTTTTCTTTTAATAGTTTTGCTAGTCTGTTTAAGTAAGTATTTTTTTTTAATGTTTTTATTTCCATACTTCGTAGTTTTATTCCTATTATTTATGTGTTTTTAATTTATTCTATATCGGTTACATTTAGGCGATTCAAGTTGATAATGTGACATATTTAGAAAAACATTGGCTTAAAGCTAAATTGATTTAACTTGACCTTGAAAAAATCACTGCTTAGAGATAGCCAGTAGTTGGTGTATTCTGCTTCATGTTTTAATATTGGTATAACTATTAATAGTTACCTCCCTTTTGCTTCAGGATTTATGAATAGATTGATTTGTCGCCAGAGAGTGGCGACGTGAAAATTTTGTTTGCTTCGAACACATCTATCGAAGCACTCGGTCAATAACTTATAATGAAGATCTCATTGTACATAACTACACCTAATATATTATGACGTATTATCAATCACTTATGGCTTTTGTAATTTATTGTGTGAAGTATTAAAAACTCAACAAATTAAACGTCTTGTTATTCATGAATTTGTTTCGACAAGTTCCTCAAACAGGTTTTCCGATGCTAATGGCACACGTGATCATATCTCTCTAACCAACAATACATGCATGTAAAAGATCAACATGAAGAATTATTTCTCCACTTGGGCCGAAGTCTAGACTCCCTTAATAATCCTCAGGTAGCATATAAAATGACCAATTAAAACACATCCTGCATGATGAATAACACTAATTCCGGACTACTGACAAGAATTAATTAGCAATTAAAACATCAGTTAATTGTCGTGATCCTACTGAGAACTATTGACTAAACTAATCCGGATTTATCGTTCATGGACGGTTACTTAATATCCGTCGAAGTACTGCCAAAAGATCGACTTTCATTGAAAACAACACTGACAAATCAACAAGGCTTAAATGCCGCTCTTTAGTCGGTAGCGCTAGTGGTTCTATAACAGATTAATTTATATCTTCGTTGAAAAATTTGCTTATTTAGCAGTGGTTTTTAACGGCTAAAAAAGGCATTTTTTTATTTATAGCATTTAACAATTTGCTTTGTGTTTGAATTAGTCCTACATTAATTAATTTAAAACACCTAAAAACAAAATAAATAGTGAATTGAAAAAAGAAAACAATAAATAATAATCAAACATATTTCACTAAACAATATTATATATGATGTCGATAGATTTTAAATAGTCATTGTATTAATTATTAAGTATATTAATAGGTGTCGGTGTCAGTTGGTCGAGTCACCCAGATCAAAATCAAGATCTTTCCCAGAAAATCTTAAAACAGAATATTAGATCAGTTACGCGATGTTCAGTCTTGTGAAACAGTTTTTTTCGTTACCTATACAATAATGTCCCATTACTTCCATTGTCTCATTATGTGGAGTAATACCACAGAAGCAAAAAATATCGACATTGATACAAAAAGTAACTGCAAAGTTAAAATGACACATTCGCGTGTCTTGCACAGCATGCGATCTGAGTATTACAGGTGTTTCAATATTGAACAACCCCAGATATCTCGTGCATGGAACATGAGGCTTTTATTTTTATATAGTTAAATGGAACGAACAGCTGAGTTATTTATTAATAGGCCAACCTGCCGAGTAAGCAGGTGACATAATCAGCTTTTAAAGCCTGTTTTGAACGGTTGCGTACTTTTTAACCGACTTAAAAAAGAGAGGAGGTTTTCAATTCTGTTTTGTTTTTTTGTATGTATAAAATCGGTTTCTCCGTCAGTTGTGGGCCAAGTTTCAAAATCGGAAGGGTATTTTCCCGAAGGGGACCCATATCGATTTAATCTTAATTGCTTCAGTATTTAAGTGTACATATTTTTCATTTAATGTATGACTATATGCATATATAATATAATTATATATATGGATGACTAGCTTTTGGCCGCGGCTTCGCTCGCGTTAAATTCGGGGTAACACACTTCCCCTTGCGCCTTATTGATTTGTAATAGCAAGGCACCTCACATTCCACTTTAAAAAAAAACTGCCTATGTCCGTCTCTTGGATCCCAACTATCTCTGTACCAAAATTCATCAAAATCGGTTTAGCCATTAAAGCGTGAAGAGGTAACAAACAAACAAACTCATTTTCGCTTTTATAATATTAGTAAGGATATGCTTATTTCTTATAGTAGCAATACAAAAACAATAGGTAGGTAAGTACTCGATAAGAATTTGTGTGAGATATAAAAACTTTCTTGCAAAGAAAAAAATTAACTTCAACAAAAAACGGAAAATAAGTTTACTTACAGAAATCGGTGGCAAAAATGGATGAATCAAACGAAAGTCACCGACTGCCAAAAGTAGACTAATTTCTCTTTCTTGGAAGTCCCATAATTTTATATGCAAAACTTTTTGAAGGTACTCAGTAGTGAAGTAAGAAGTTGTCTAAAGTATTAGATTAACTACACAAAAAATTAAAATGCTGGGCCCCTAGGTACACACGCTCGTCTCGTGACGTTTTCATTATGGCAATAGGCTTGCCCCCTTTTAAATGAGACTTAAACATACGAAATGTGAGTGTGAAAACTAGGTCATCTCTGTCTAGCCCTTCGTGAACCGTTTTTTTAAAGAGCTTTGTCAGACATGATTATGTCGCTCTATTCGAACATAACTACATGTAAGTAGGTATACAAAAGACATCAATACATTACAACACCTTATTTGTATCACTATCCTCGTGATCGTCGTCGCAAATCAACTTCCAACAATTGTATAAAGTAGTTTAGCGTTTTCGGACAGAGATTATGTAATATTAGGTAGGTACGTAATGAGGCTATTCGAGTAAGAAGCGGCTTAAATGAAGATGGAGTGACACAAATTGAAAAGAGTAAGTAAGGTGGGTTGGTCGGGGTGCAAAGTCAGAAAACCTCCACGTGTGCCTAGTGGCTGCTGCCCTCCTCGATCCGTTGAGTGGGAGCAGCAGTTGCTTGGCCGGTGCACCCTGGGCGCGGACAGTGGCATTCCCCGAGTAATTGGAAGAAATTCCTATCCCTTGGGGAAGACCACTGTCCGTGGCGAATATTCTGACGTGGGAGGGGTCCAACCCGGACCACCGGTGCGTTGTTCCGCGTGACCCTCTGATAAGCAGAGGGCACAGCGGAGTAGCAAGGGCGGGCTCGGTGTGCACTCACCATGCCCCGAGCAGACAGAGGAGGCACTCCTTCTCTGTCCCCGTCGATCTCGTAACCCCAAACCGGAGTGTCGTGGATCACGTCTCGCGGCTTCGATTGGGACCGAGGGTCTTGGCTTAACCGCCCGGACCGCGAGGTAGAAAACCTCTATAAAAAGTCACCCCGAATCTCAAGCGGCGGCGCACCGCGAGGAGATGAATGGCTGACGGGTGTTCCTATGGGACCTTCAGTCGTTAGTGCGACCCCCGCCAGAGTACCAGCCGACCCTCTGGCGGGTTATAACTTAAGGCTTGTCTGGGGACAGGGGGTACCCCCAGAAAGGACAACACATATCCCCCATACTCGTGGGAACAGAAATGGAACATTTTGAAAAACCCAAAGACGTAGATAGGGAGAAAGATGAAGATAGGGAGAAAGAGGATGCGGGGTGCGAGTCCGACACCGCATCGAGTGTGGCGAGCGCGGGAAGCTCGGGGAGCTCCCGCTGTGAGAGGGCTGGGGCTGCTAGGAGGGAGAACGGAAAGTTCTTCCTCAAGCGGCCCAGGCAGGTAGTCGACCAGGGGTCCACTACAGAAGGGGAACTTGCTTCGGCTAGGAAGATCCCCACCAGCAAGCGCGGTGGAGTGCGTGAGCGCGGTGGTGTGCGTGGCCGTGGCCGAGGCAAGGGCGAGGGCCCTCTGACCCAGAAGGCTGGTGAGGCTGAGGGGCCCCCGGTCGATACCGACCCTAAGGAGGTCTCCCCGAGCGTGGAGGCAAATGCAGATGGCGGCTCCAACCAGGAGCGTAAGGCCAGATTTGCGGAGGCAGTGGAGGCCGCGGTAAAAGACGTGGCCTACAAGGTCAAGAAGGCCTCCAAATTTAAAGCAGTGGGTACGGCAGCGGCGTCCATAATTGCGGCAGCAGAGGCCAACTTCGGGCCCCCCTCCGCGTTGGGTGAAGTGGCCGAACTGCGGGCGGAGGTGGCCCGCCTGACGGCCGCCACGGATCTCCTCCTAGAGGAGAACCGGAAGCTGCAAGCGGACCTGGCCAGCCTGCGTGGGGCCGGTTCCACGGGGGCACCCAAAAAGGGGCCACAGCAGCGGACGAGCCATGCCGAGCCGGTTGAGAACCAAATTCTCAAACTGGTTCGGCAAGAAATGGCTGCCTTCCAGGCGCGGTTCTCCGTCCTGGAGGCTAAAGTCCTGCGCCCGCCCCTGGCGGCAAGCCAGGCGCCAACCAAGGCGGCAAGCAAAGGCCGGGGGCCGGCTTCGTACTCGGCCGCGGCCGCCTCCGGCCTGAAGCCTCCTAGCCAGCCCTCCAGCGTGCCGGCTGCGCCGGTTCTGACGGCACCATCTAGAACGGCGCAGGCCGCACCGAAACCGGCGCTGGCCGCGCCGCCGAAGCCGGCGCAGGCCAAGGCGAAACCGGCTCCGGCAAGCACGGCGCCGGCTAGGAAAGCCCCTAGAAGAGGCAAAGCGGCGAAGACACCAGCGCCAGCCGCCGCCACCCCCCCATCACCTGACCCTCCGGCGGCCGAAGCTGGTTGGGAAGTAGTCGGGGAGAAGAGGAGGGGGCGCAAGGCGGCCAAAGCGGCGAAGAAGAAGGCGCAGAAGAAGCGGCGGCGAAACGACGCGGCTAGGCTTCGCGCCCCGAAGACCGCAGCTGTAGTGCTTACACTACAGCCGGAAGCGGAACAGAGGGGCGTGACCTACCGCGACGTGCTCGCTAAGGCGAAAGCGGCGGTGGACCTGCAGGAGCTCGGGATCACCGGGGGCCTCCGGCTTAGAGTCACAGCGACTGGGGCTCGGATGCTGGAGATACCCGGTGCAGCAAACAGCTCGTCCGCCGACGCCCTGGCTGAAAAGCTCAGGGCGTCCCTAGATGCGGACGAGGCCCGAGTGTCCAGGCCTGTCAAGTGCGCAAGTCTGCGCATTTCAGGCCTGGACGACTCCGTGGTGGAAGAGGAGGTGGTGGCTGCCGTCGTCAGGACTGGTGGGTGCCCTGCCGACCAGGTGAAGGCAGTGGGCACCGTACGTCCTGACTACGGGGGCATGCGAACTGTGACGGTTAGCTGCCCCGTGACGGCGGCCAAAACGATCGTGGAGGGCCGAAGGCTCCTGGTGGGCTGGGTCTCCGCGCAGGTCAAACTGCTGGAGCCCAGACCTCTGAGGTGCTTCCGCTGTCACGTGGGTCACCACGTGGCAGTCAAGTGCTCGGAGGTGGACCGCAGCCGCCTGTGCTTCCGCTGCGGTCAGCCCGGTCACAAGGCCGCGACCTGCGACGCCGCGCCGCACTGCGACGCATGTGCGACGGCGGCCAGGCCGGCCGATCACCGGGCGGGAGGCAAGGCCTGCGCACCACCCGCCAAGATCAGGGGCAGGGGTAAGTCCTCCGCGACCACCGCCACCAACGCCGCCGCCGCAGCTGTCGCCGCTGCTGCCGCCGCTAGCACTGCCGCCGCTGACGCCACAGCGGCGGCAGCCGGGCCAACAGAGGGAGCCCAGGAGGGGGCTGTAATGGAGTGCCAATAACGGCCCCATTGCGCCTCCTCCAGGCGAATATCAACCACTGCGCCTGCGCTCAGGATCTCCTGCTCCAGAGCATGGCGCAGTGGTCGATTCATATCGCCGTGGTCGCTGAGCCGTACTTTGTCCTCCCCAGGGACGACTGGGTTGAGGACCTGAGCGGCTCAGTGACCATCATCTCGTCGGCCGCCGCCGGTACCCCGTCCTTCGAGGGTGTCAGGAAGGGTCAGGGGTGCGTCGCTGCACGGTTCGGGGATATAGTCGTAGCGGGCGTCTACTTCTCCCCGAGCCGAACTCTCGCCGAGTTCCACAACTCCCTCAGAGAGTTGACCGTCGTCGTCGGTAACCCCTCCCTCCCCGTGCTAGTGCTCGGGGACTTCAACGCCAAGAACTTGGCTTGGGGTTCTCGCTACACGGATGTGCGGGGAAGGATGGTGGAGGACTGGGCACTGGAGACAGGCCTGGTCGTCCTAAATCGGGGTTCTGTCCCCACGTGTGTGCGGATGCGGGGCGAGTCTGTGGTGGACATTTCGTTCGCGAGCCCCGCTCTGTCGCCGCGTGTCGTCGACTGGCGCGTCATGGAGGAGGTGGAGACCTACTCCGATCACCGGTATATCCGGCTCGACGTCTCCACCCAGACCTCCAGCGCGCCGGTCCTACAGGCCCCGAGTGGTCCGCGTTGGGCGCTGAAACAGCTGGACCGGGAGCTCCTCCTGGAAGCCTCGATCGTGCAGGCCTGGGTGTCATCACCGGACAGGCCTGCCGACACTAACCACGAGGCGGACTGGTTCCAGGAGGCCATGTCTGAGATCTGTGACGTGGCAATGCCCCGAGTCCGGCCTGGAAGCGCCCGGCGTCAGGTGTACTGGTGGTCGCGCGAGCTGACGGCACTGCGAGATGCATGCGTCGCTGCGCGACACCGGTACGCCAGGCACCGCAGGCTCCGCATTCGAGCACCGGACGCGGCAGCCATCGAGGCGGAGCTGTATGAGGGGTACAGAGCGGCGAAGACCGCCCTCCTAGAAGGTGTCTTGCGGGCCAAGGAGCTGGCCCGCGAGGAGATGCTGGAGTCTCTGGACGGGGATCCGTGGGGGCGCCCATACAAGATGGTGCGGGATAAACTCCGCACCAGGGCCCCCCCGCTGACGCAGAGTCTCCGGCCCCAACTAGTCGAGGATGTGGTGAGCGCTCTGTTCCCTTCGCGAGGGGAGCATGCTCCTCCGCCCATGGCTCCGCCGCTTGCGGTGCCACAAGCGGACCACGAGGACAACGACGACGACGACGTTCCGGAGGTGACTGGGGTGGATCTGAGAGCGGCGGTGGGCAGGCTGAAAGCCAAAAACACCGCCCCGGGACCCGACGGCTTGCATGGCAAAGCCTGGGTCCTGGCCCTGGAGGCTCTCGGGCCCCGACTACTAGGGCTCCTAAGCGCATGCTTGGAGAGAGGCCAGTTCCCACTTCGTTGGAAGACGGGGAAACTGGTCCTCATTCAGAAGCCGGGGCGCCCTGCGGACTCTCCGTCCGCATTCCGGCCCATTGTGCTGCTCGACGAGGTGGGCAAGCTCTTTGAAAGAGTAATTGCAAACCGCCTCGTCGGGCACCTTGTGGGGACGGGGCCGGATCTTGCGGAGCACCAGTATGGTTTCCGCAAGGGGCGCTCGACGGTGGACGCCATCATGCGCGTGAGAGCCCTCACGACGGGGGCTGCGGTGTCCAGGGGTGGGGTTGTCGTGGCGGTGACTCTCGACATCGCCAACGCGTTTAACACCATGCCCTGGGGCTGCATCAGGGAGGCACTCCAATACCACCGGATGCCGACCTATCTTCGTCGTGTGGTCGGGGCATATCTGACGGACAGGGCCGTCATATACCCCGGTCGCTCTGGAGAGTGGAACCGGCGAGAGATGTCGTGCGGTGTCCCGCAGGGATCGGTCTTGGGGCCGCTCCTGTGGGACATCGGTTACGACTGGGTGCTGCGCGCCGACCTCCCCAGCGGCGTCAGTGTAGTTTGCTACGCTGACGACACGCTCGTCCTGGCTCAGGGGGGGTCGCACCAGGCGGCGGCCGACAATATGACACGCGGGGTTGAGATAGTCGTGGAGAGGATCCGGCTACTGGGTCTCGAGGTGGCCTTGCACAAATCCGAGGCCATGGTTTTTCATGGCCGCGGAAACACGCCACCGTCGGGATCCCAGTTGACGGTAGGAGGGGTTCGCATCGGCGTCGGGTCGACGATGAAGTACCTGGGAATCGTCCTCGACAGCCGGTGGAACTTCGTCGAACACTTCCGACGTTTGGCTCCCAAGCTCGAGCGGACGGGGGCTGCTTTCAAGCGGCTCCTGCCCAACCTCAAGGGGCCAAACGCCTCCTGCCGTAGGCTCTATGCCGGAGTCGTGCGGTCCATGGCCCTTTACGGGGCCCCAGTATGGGCGCGTTCTTTAGGGCGGCGCGCCGCCCACTATCTGAACGCGCCCCAAAGGGTGGTGGCCATACGGCTTGTCCGGGGCTACCGCACGATCTCCGGCGAGGCAGCAAGCCTCCTTGCCGGACTGCCACCGTGGGATCTGGAGGCGATAGTCCTCGCGCGCCTGTTTGAGTGGCGCGCAGAGGCACTACACCGCGGGGAAAACCCACTGCCGCGGCAAGTTGCCGCTCGGCGGGCAGACCTCCGGTGCGATCTCATGGTGGCATGGAGAGAGCGACTGTCGCAACCCCGTGCAGGGCACGCTACAATAGTGGCGGTAAGTCCCCTCTTTGAGGAGTGGCTGGAGAGGCGTCATGGCGTCCTCACCTACCGCCTGACGCAGGTCCTCACCGGACACGGAAGTTTCATGCCCCCCCGCTCCACCCAGAGCGGGGGAAGTCATTGGATGATTTCCCACCCGAAAAAAAAAAAAAAAAAAAAAAAAAAAAAAAAAAAAAAAAAAAAAAGGTGGGTTGGTCATGTGCAGAGGAAGAGTGAAAGGTTGCTCGCAAAACGTATTTACAAGGCAGATGTGAGTGGCAAAGCTGGGATGCGCCTTTTTTGCGGATGGGAAATCGTCAAATAACTTCCCCTGCTCTGGGCGGAGCGGGGTTGGGGGAGGTTGTGTCAGACTTGTATTGAGTAAAACCCATCCATGTTCTTTTTATTGCCCTTTATATTCCGGGGCCGCGGTACCTATCTATTACGAACTACTCGCAAGACCTAAGACGGACATACTCCACAGAAATATTAAAACAGGAGAAGGAGAAGGCAATGGGGCGTCCGGTATTGTCGCACATGATCGTTGCGATTATTAGGTACGGTAACGGCTGACCGTGCAGGGTAGTGTGCTTTCGACCGCTATCGTGGTAATTGACAAAGTGCCGAGATTTTCAGTGGTTTCCTGTAAAATTGGAAGCTTAAACAAAAACTTCGTAATTCACAGAATCACTTACCAAATGTCAGTAAAAGTATTTTACTGTATCATTGATACATTTTCAACCCACACGCACGGGCATATCCTCCTCCGTTCTGATATCTATGACATACCAGTGTGTCATAGACGGGTAAGGTCAGTAGGTACCTTATTGGTGAGGTTCTTCAGAAAGATTAGGTGATCAATATCAGGGTATGACCAGAATGGACGTGGACGAGGCAAAAAGGAGTACCTATAATGTAAAAGGATCGTAGCAAGTGAAAAAAGTGTGACTGTATGTAAGTCATCATCTGCCTAGCATTTTACCAACTATATTGGGGTCGGCTTCCAGTCTTACCGGATGCAGCTGAATACCAGTACTTTAAATGGAGCGACTGCCTATCTGACCTCTACAACCCAGTTAATACTTACTAGGTAACACGATACCCCTTTGTAAGTAAAAAAATATATACAAATATCTTTGTTACTTGAGGCACGTACAATACTAAACAGGTGCTGTTTCCTATTGGTATTTATGAATTCTTAGGTATTTAAGTACCTACGCGTTATATGCTCATTACCATTGGTAACGACGCACTAATTTACACATGTTAAAGTAGGAACCTATAATTATCTAGGTACCTATATTACTAAACGAACAAATAGAAAACTTCTAAATTTTCTGACAAACTATGCCGTTGTTAGTTCTTAAATCAGCTACGGGAAAGACCGTCAGAAACCGTGTGGTATTGTAGTTGTTGAGTGCAGGCTGGTTTTGCTATGACATTCGAGTACTTACTCAAAGTTTTAAATAAAGATTAGAAGAGTAGAAAAAAGGCGTAATGCTTGTGTGTGATGACTGTATCGGTAAAATAATATATAAATTATAATCTTGGAAGTATTTCATGCGCTTTCGTTGTAGTACATTTGCGCTTACATTACAGTATTATATCATAGTATCACTGTAAACCCCAAGGAGTAAGGCAGGGTGGGTCATTTCGCCAATTATATTTAAGTCACATGACCCGAGAATCAAACCCAGGACCTCATACTCAGCAGTCGCGCTAACGACCACTCGGCCAATGAGGCAGTGGTATAATACATTGATATTTTACTCTTTGTATTCTACTAAGGTAGTATTCTTTGGCTTTACGTAACTCGATCCAGTCTCGCTCACCACTTCCAGGCGGATCAAACATTCAGAGCTATCGACGCCGACGTTCCTTCCACCAGTTTGACACGACATTTTGTTAGCCAGATGTACATAATATGTATGTCCTTTCTTGATATTGTTCGTCGTGTCGTTGAGCTCCTTGGGTTATGAGTCGAGCTACACGATAACTGACAAATGCTTGCACTGACGGGACAGGTCGAATCAATAATTGTGGTGCTTTCTTAAAAAGACCATTTCAATAATACTAGCCGTGACCAGCGGTTTTACACACTGCTCAAGTACCCTTCTAACTTAGGGGTATGAAAAATTGATAGTAGCCGATTCTCACACTTACCAAAAATGCACAAAAAAATCATAAGAATCGGTCGAGCCGTTTTCGGAAGAGTATAGGAACGAACATTGTGACACGAGAATTTGATTTATTAGACTAGCAGGCGCCCGCGGCTTCGCCCGCCTGATATCGTAAAAAAAGTTTAATATGTGTTATTCCAGACCATTCAGTCGTTTTGACGTGAAAGAGTAACAAACATCCATACATCCTCACAAACATTCGCATTTATAATATTAGTAGGATTATCCCGAGTGTCATGTAGACTAGTTAGTGTCATATTTAAAGTGAAAATCCGGGCAAAAACTAGTATGATGTGTGAAAAATGTAGATATGCATTCGGAGATGTGATGGGGAAATCGCCGCCGAGGTAGACCGTGGCGAAGGTGGTGACGATCCGATCTTATTTTAGAGGCTAACATGGACAAAGATCGCACAAGATACAGAGGTTTGGCTGAAAAAGGCGAGGCGTTTGCTCACCGGTGGGATACTTGACAGGCTAGCAGAAAATAGGGTATATTAGGAAGGTACCCTTAATCACGTTAGCAGGTAAATTGATTACTTATTACTTTTCAAACCTTTATGTTAGACCTGTATGTTTGCTACGCGATAGATACCTCTGTCGGTTGTGGGCCGATTTTCAAAATTATTTTATTTTATCAATATTGCTTGGCTAATTTACGAGTTATCTCCATGCATAGTTTTTCTTCTTAATTAAAATGGACGATAAGCTAATATACAATGTGTCCGGTCACGGACTAGCGATATTCTATGTATATTGGTACTCTTGATTTAAAAAAAAAAACTGCCATTTGTTTCACAAAAAAGTTTACAAAACCTTCGTTGATTTGCATATTTTATTAGTCTTTAATTTTCAGTAAAAAATGTTAGCTCATCATTTCTTAATTTAAACGATTGACAATATTGTTGCCCTCTGAATGAACCTATTTTCGTCTCAGTAAGACCAAAACTTTAAGAGATGTGATTAAAAGCGGGGAAGTGAATTAGACACCAGTTTGTATCGTAATAGTATATAAAAACACTCGTTACATAAGTATCTAGAATATCGCAAGTCCATTGCCGGACCTATATTTTTTAGTAGCAATGAAAAATTAATTCTCGATGAGAATGTCTGAGCTACCATCATACATAACTAAAATGGACTAAAAAAAGTTTTTTTTGCCAAAAAAATTAGTGTCTTCCAGAAAAATAAATTTACTTCCGGAAGTCGGTAGCATAAAAACTATGAATCAAGTAAAAGTCACCGTCTTTTTAATGTCTTAGTGCAAACAAAGTTCATTTACCAACACCACTTATCTTCAGTGGTAGTGCAATAACTATCTTCATTTAAAACATTAAAAGGTGGATTGTACCAACGCTGAGTAAGTTAGAGTTTACTCACATTTGTTCTAGTTTGATAACGCCTTTAACAGTACTTTTCACTCGCTTGTTTTAGCTTTTTTACTGCTTGGATCACGCAACAATATTTCTGACACGAATGTCGTCTACTGCCCTTTCATTATTAACACGTAAAAGTACTTATTTACCGGGGTACTATAGGTACTTAAAGTTAAAAGACCGAAATGTTTGTAAGTAGATATGTGCTTGCTTAGCTTAACTAAGTTTCAAATAATTTATCAGATCTATAAATACGTAGAAATTACTAAAACATCGGTTGTTTTTGACTGCTTCAAAGTGTTTAGGGTATTTTTAGTATCTGCTCATGAAGCCGTATACCATTTAGCGATGAACTGTAAATGACGTAGGAACTGGCTCTTGTTGCAGCGTACTGCATCTTCTAGAAAGAAATAGAGCAAGTACTTACATCAACGCTCAAACTTGCCACGTTTTCATTACAAATAATTCTAAAACCAACAGTGATTGCGTCCATTTTTTAACGATAATATCTTTCCAATACACTTCCTCGAAACGGTTTTTGCACTACGATTAGGTTCAACGTGGAATGTATTTTACACACGTTCTTTTTCTCGCTTAGCACAGGCTTTATTTTTTTCTGTATCATCACGGATAACACTAAACAACTGCTTATAGCTCTAAAGGCGCCGGTTATTTTTTTTTTAAAGCAATGAGGTGCCTTTTCTTAAGGCCTCCATATACCTATATTTAAAAAAAAAGTATTTATTACTAGGATAATTATTACAAATAAACGTATTTATTAAATGTATTTGCTTATAAATATCTTAATCTTAAATATCTTGGGACAACTCATACACGGCTATCTGATCACAAGCTAAGCAGAGCTTGTGTTACCAGACAACTGATAGGTATACATACTTATATAATTTATAAATACATACATATTATAGATAAATCACACCCAGACACAGAACAAACAATCATGCTCATCACACAAAGTTTGTCCTGGGTGGGAATCGAACCCACGACCTCCGGCTCAGCAGTCAGGGCCACTAACCACTAGACCAACAGGCCCGTCAACAAATAACAAATTGATATTTAAGTTCTAAATTCGAAAAATATTTGAATTTCTTATTTTTAATATTAGGCTGCTTAGCGATGTCATGCCAATGTTTGACCTTCAGTATGAGAAGACAAAGCGTGGGGAAAAATCAAATTTAATAATAGTATCATATTGATGAATAATATAAGAACTTTTTGTTCTGTTAATTCTCCGTCATTTATTTCACGTTAGAATTTGTCACTGCTATAATTCTCGGCTTTATAACGCTGTCCGCAATGACAAAGTCTCCTTACTTAAATCAAAATGTAGGTACTATTGAGTAGAATACGGAATGTCGACGCACAAAATTTCGATAAACGCTAATACGATGCTACAAAATTGCGATGCACGTAACGGCGAAAGACCGTCACTGCGAAGCCACTATGCTTCGATGCACGTTACCGCGATAGATCCTCATTGCGATACTATATACTTGACTTCGATGCTCGTTACCGCGAAAGATTTTCACTTCGATACTACCTACTTAACTTCGATGCAAGTTACCGCGATAAACTACGGAGCAACTTGGCTTTGATAATCTAGTGCGAAACATCGTATCCTGACAAACTTTTCGACATCCTTGCTCGTCTTTCGTTAAATTTGTCATATTAGCTATCTACATTTATTTGTTACTATCTTTCGCCCGCGGCTTCACCCGCGTTAAATTTGGGGTAACACAGTTCCCCTTGCGCCTTATTGATTTGTTATAGCAACGCTAAGTTTTCCCTTTTCTTTCCTCTTACTCCCTCACATCCCACTTTTTTAAATTAAAAATTAGCCTAAGTATGTCCGTCTTCTGGTTCCCAACTATCTCTGTACCAGAATTCATCAAAATCGGTTTAGCCATTAAAGCGTGAAGAGGTAAAAAACAAACTCACTTTCGCTTTTATAATATTAGTAAGGATATTATCACCTATCAGAACGAAAATATGTTTTGAATGGGCCTTAAAAATATATTAACCAAAACGCATAGCGAACAAAATAATACGCACATCAAAAAAGTCTAAGCAACACGTACTACACACATCATCACGGTCTATTGATATTTCATACTAAATTAAATAACTCGAAAAGTACTGGCCGCATTGGAATACACCGATTTTTAGGGTTCCGTAGTCAACTAGTAACCCTTATAGTTTCGCCATGTCTGTCTGTCCGTCCGTCCGTCCGTCCGTCCTCGCTTAATCTCTGTGACCGTTAGCGCTAGAAAGCTGAAGTTTGGTACCAATATGTATATCAATCATGCCGACAAAGTGGTAAAATAAAAATTTGAAAAAAATGTTTTATTAGGGTAGCCACCCTATATGTAAAGTGGGAAGTGATTTTTTTTTTAATTTCAACCCTAACGTGTGATATATTGTTGGAAAGGTATTTAAAAATGAATAGGGGTTTACTGAGATCATTTTTTGATAATGTCAATAATTTCGGTAATAATCGCTCCAAAAGTAAAATACAATGTGTCCCCCCCCCTCTAAATTTTGAACCATAAGTCTAAAAAATATGAAAAAAATCTGAAAAGTAGAACTTTATAAGGACTTTCTATGAAAATCATTTTGAACTTGATTGACACAACAGTTTTTGTACAAAAAAGACAAAAAGTTGTACAAAATAATTTCTGGACTAAGTTTGTAGTATAATCGTATATGCAAGCTTTTTTTGTAACTTTGTTTACATATTTTATTATCCTGAACGTATCTTTTTTCAAACAAAAAAAGAATTATTGAAATCGGTTCTCGCAATCCAAAATTACCACCGAAATTGCACGTCTTTGTATTAATTAGTAACCCAATTCCTCGAGAGATGGCGCTGTAGGTACTTATTACATTGGATCGGGTATTACCAAATTGTTCGGTTGGCCTCATAACTGGGAACACTTATTGTGACGGACGGGAAACTACGGAACCCTGTACTGAGCGTGGCCCGACACGCTCTTGGCCGGTTTTTTGTAATTTATCTCGGACTAATTCCAAATTAAATTTTTTGGAGTATAATACTTCTTTTGGCGCGATGGTGAAAAATGATGAGAGTGAATTTACCCAGCGACATCGTGAAGTTAGTTCTAGGTGGCATGAAAATCGATAACTATGGCCAAGTTGTATATTCTAGTATTTTATATTTAGAACACGTGTTTCATAATAAATAAATATTATTTTGGTGTTTTTATTAAATCAATTTTACATTCCAAGCAACCCTTGCCGAGGTTTGGAAATGGATGAGTAACCACAGGGGGCCAGGGTAAGCATCCTTTGCCAAGATTTGGAAATGGATGGGTTACCACACGGAGCCAGGTTAAGCAACCTTTGCCAAGGTTTGGAAATGGTTGGGTTACCATTACCACACGGGGCCAGGTTAAGCAACCTTTGCCAGTAATAGAGTTTTATTCAAACTGCCTTCGATCCTCGAATTCATAAACGATGATGAACACGAAAACGATGTCTTTTTGGTAAGTCCACAATGAAACAGAATAATGATGTTTTCAATGACACATTTAGTTCCTATCACAATCTGTTCTTTTCTGCATATTACTTTTACAAAATAATGTCGATGTTTCACATCTGCCAGGCGTCCCGTAACGGCTCACATTTTATTTTTTTGATAAATTTTTAAAACCCCTAATAGTTTCGCCATGTCTGTCTGTCTGTCCGTCCGTCCGTCCTTCCGTCCGTCCTCGCTTAATCTCTGTGACCAGGGGGGGGGACAGTTGCCTACATCAAGCTTGGCGATAAATGAAGCAGCGCTCTCTATATTTTGAAAGATTGAAACCTATGTTTAGTTTTATCTCGGCAGCAATAGATGTCTCTGTAGTGAAATTCTAATTGTTAAACTAATTTAATGTTAGTTTAAATATATTCAAATCTTCATATAATAAAGTGATTATGTTGATGTATTTATAATGTCTTATATTAATTTAATATTACGGAAATAATAGCAACACCACCCGAATATTCGCTTGTCTCAACATCTCATTTTAATGTCAATGACACACGTAAAATCAAAATGGTCGCCATAGCCTGCGCACACGCTTGACTATGTTTTTGCATTTAAGAAGTATCTCCCCGTGCCGAACTTTGTTCTTACTTTCTTGATGTGAATATTTGATTTCCTAAATATTGGTATTTTAATAAAAAATATTCCGCAAGAAAATTTGAACGAAATAGTTCGGTACTGGGAAATACAAGGCTTATATAAATCTAATTTTAATAACTACATTAGTGTGTAAAGGGATGTATGTAAACGTGTGCGTGTGTGAGTGTGTGATTGATCGGTAGTTCCTAGTCCAGAAATTCAGATGGCGCTTCAAACATGTCATGGCTAAAAGTCACGAGAGAGGGCACTCTTTTCCTTTTATATTATAGTACTCTGTGTCTGTGACCGTTGGCACTAGAAAGCTGAAATTTGGTACCAATATGTATATCAATCACGCCGATAAAGTGGTAAAATAAAAATTGGAAAAAAATGTTTTATTAGGGTAGCCACCCTATATGTAAAGTGGAAAGTGATTTTATTTTTAATTTTAACCCTAACGTGTGATATATTGTTGGAAAGGTATTTAAAAATGAATAGGGGTTTACTAAAATCATTTTTTGATCATGTCAATAATTTCGGAAATAATCGCTCCTAAAGTAAAAATCAATATGTCCCCCCTCCTCTAACTTTTGAACTATAAGTTTAGAAAATATGGAAACAATCTGAAAAGTAGAACTTATAAGGACTTTCTAGGAAAATTATCTTAAACTTGATTGACACAACAGTTTTTGTACAAAAAAGACAAAAAGTTGTACAAAATAATATCTGGACTAAGTTTGTAGTATAATCGTATATGCAAGCATTTTTTTTAACTTCGTTTACATATTTTATTATCCTGACCGTATCTTTTTTCAGACAAAAAAAGAATTATTGAAATCGGTTCTCGCACTCCAAAATTACCACCGAAAACTTCTTGCACGTCTTTGTATTAATTAGTAACCCAATTCTTCGAGAGATGGCGCTGTAGGTACTTATTACATAGGATCGGGTATTATCGAATTATTCGGTTGGTCTCTCCTTGGCATTGGCGGTATCTTATAACTACATAAAACTTCTATTAAGAACATGCTAAGGCAATTTAGAACAAAACTAAAATTCATTTTTTTACACCATCAAAATGTTAAGGTAAAAAGCAGTTCATAAATGGTTCGATAGATGGCGTTGTGTAATGACGTCATTTTTTTAAAAGTCGATGTTAAGATTTTTCGTGCTTTCATGAACTACCGTGGTAAAGTAAGTTGCATTTTAATATATTCGTAATTTTATTTATGAGTGCATAATCTAATTAGTCGTCGAGATTTGAGCGCTCGCCTTTGTGTTCGCGCTAAAAACCGTCACAAGTCACAAGTCGGAGCGCCTGCCGCCGTGCCGCGGAGCGTGCAATGATGCACGCTCCTCCACCTTTAAACTCATAAGTGGGAATATTTACATTTATTGTGACGGACGGGAAACTACGGAACCCTACACTGAGCGTGGCCCGACACGCTCTGGGCCGGTTTTTAATTCTTTTGTTTCGGTGGCATAAAAATGTCTTGATGTGTAGGAGAGGGAATTTTCATTTGTGCGAAATTTAGAAAACCGTACGAATTACGATTAGATACAGTTTTTTTTTCATTTTAACTAAAGATAAAGTTAAAATTGAGGTATTGTAGCCATGCAACGCCGACATTTGACGACGGCGGAGATGTTACGAGCTGTTGGAATGCTGGAAGCTGGGTCTGTTCAGCGTAATGTTGCTGAGGTCACGGACCCACCAAAATGTAATTTCAAGATTGTGGACACGCTGTCGTGCCACTGGTGAAGTAGCGGAGAACACCGAGGGCCAAGTCGCATCACTACCCCCAGACAAGACCGATTTTTGCAAATTACTGCACGAGCTCAACCAAATGCAACGGCGAATCAATTGGTCCAAAGGCTGCGAGTGGAATACCAAGTGCTTGTGAGTGACCAAACTGTAAGAAGGCGACTGCATGAAAGCAATCTACGCTCTCGTAGACCACACCGGGTCCCACCTTTATGGGGAGGCAATCGTGGACGACGATTAGAATGGGTTCGGAACCACGTGGAGTGCGGCCGTGAGCAATGGTCCAATGTGCTGTTCACAGATGAAACCAGGTTTGGCTTCCATCCAGATTCACAAAGTACGCGTGTTTGGCGTGTTCCTGGACGATGGAGCCGTCTCCAGAACCCTCAGGAGGTTCACCCATACCAAGGAGGAAAAATTATGGCTTGGGCAGGAATTCGCCTTGGAGGACGGACGGATCTCGTTTGGGTGCGTGACAATATGACGGACGGCAGAACGATACTTCCAACAGGTGCTGGGTCCCGTAATCTTGCCCCACAGAACACAAATGGGGCAAGATTTCCTGCTCATGCACGTCAATGCCCGGGCACAAATGGCGAGAACGGTAGCAGCTTGGTTACAGACACTCACAATGTTAGGGCCTTAGACTGGCCTGCTCAATCGCCAGATCTAAATACCATTGAGCATGCGTGGAATATGCTGCAAAGAAGAGCTCTGAAGGAAGTTCTTGAAAATCTGGAAAAGACATTGACAACCTTGTTCTGAGCATGCCGAATCGTTGCCGATGTGTTATGAACATCATGGGTGCTTTCTCAGACAGACTACTAACTTCAAGTTTATAAACGCAAATTTAACGGTTTTTCTGTTTTTTTCAGGTTTTTTCTAACGAATTTAATGTTAATTCATATACGGTTTCCGTCTCATTTTTTTTCCATAAAATCCTGAAATTTTAATCTAAGTATGAGGTACTTAGATTAAAATTAAACAAAAAAATAGAATATTAAATAACGTATCTTTTAAATATATGCATGACATATAAAAAATTAACACATTGATAGTAATTCGGTTTTTTTAAAATATCCCTAGACCGTGTTGATGTGTGTATTTCAAATCATTTCTTACCAAGTAGGTTATACCTATGTAAACTTTTTGATCTAGAAGACATAGTGGCTGGTTGTTAAAAAAATCGAGTATCATTTGTTTGTTTTTTCACAAATTAAAAACAAATGCATTTGTTCGAATTTTGTAACGTTTTCTTTGCTTATTAAAATTTAGTATTCTGTATCAATTTTATGAATTAAACAATAATTTGCAAAAAGTTTTGAACAAATTTGGATTTTGAGACATTTTTTATTTCATGGAGTGACGTCATTTGAATGCAGATGAAATGAAGTATCTCGGTATTTTGGTGTCAACAGAAGCGTTATTTGCCATCTTTATCAGCGTTACACTAACACGGGGGATCCTACTGAGCAGCACCCAGGTCGAGGAAGGTATGTGAAGTGTGTATTTTGTTCACTATGCGTTTGGTTTATATATTTTTAAGGCTCATTCAAAACATATTTTCGTTCTGATAGGTGATAATATAATTAATAAATAAAATAAATGTAGATAGCTACTATGACAAGCTTAACGTAAGTCGAGCAGGGATTTAGAAGGGTAAAAGTTTCTCAGTATACGATGTTTGGCAATAGCCAAATAGTCAAAGCCAAGTTGCTCCGTAATTTATCGCGGTAACATGCATCGAAGTTCGCCGTTACATGCATCGCTATTTTGTAGCATCGCATTAGCGTTTATCGATATTTTGTGCGTCGACATTCCGTATTCTACTCGGTACTATTGCCATGTGCTGATTGAATACCTGCTTACCTGGTAACAGTTTGCTGTAAGTAAGTATAAGTAGATAGGTACCCCTAGATACAATATGCCTAATATACTAGTCCAAATTAATTATGTAGGTAGCCACTTGCCCAATACATAATATAGTACTAACCAGCCATACTCAACCTTTTTTTTACCCTGGGCCACATAGTTGATACTGTTTAATCTTCCGGGCCGCAGTAATTTACCAACATAACTATGTCCTTTCCCGAGCTATAATAGTCTATGGTACCTAATAAATGGTACCAAGCAAAGTTAGGTAAAAAAGTTTCATCAAAATCCATCCAGTGGTTTAGTAAGTAGCGAAAGCGTAACAGACAAACAGTTTTTTTTATATTAGTGGAAAATTGGGATTTTTGGTATAAAAAATAATGTGTTTTTTGACATTGTAACAAACTTCGGACTATTTTTTCTAAATCTGGGACATAATTATTGCATGCTACTCTCAAAACGTCGTCTAGATGCGAATCAGTACGCCGAAATCTGTAGAAATTTTTCGCATATTTCATTTTTGAATATGAAGATTCACATAGGTATGTTGATACAAACAATTTCAAACTAATTTCCAAAATTCTTCATATTGATATGTCTCTCTTTTTTCTTTAAAAATTGCCTGCAGTATCGTATCATTTTTTAAATCAATCAACTCATCAGATAATTTTACATTATTAAAATTCAATACTGCAAGCTATGTTGTAGTGTACTTGTTCTTCTAAGTGCCATTTTCAATTAAGAGAAGACATTTCTTTATTTTACGTAAATCCTGAAATCTTTTCAGAAATTCATTGCTTAAGGAAACTTAAGTAATCCTTACTAATATTATAAAAGCGAAAGTGAGTTTGTTGTTACGTCTTCACGCCTAAATGGCCAAAACCGATTTTGATGAATTTTGGTACAGAGATAGGTAGTAATATGCTGTGTTCTGTGTGTTCGCAATAAGGAAGAAAACATGAGTGAATGCCAGAATTAATTAATATGTTAATTTGACGTAGGCATTAATTATTTGTAATAGTTGGTTCCTATTGTAAAAATAAAAGTGTGCCGCACCTCGGGCCGCACAACAAAGGACAGTGGGCTGCATGCGGCCCGCGGGCCGCAGGTTGAGTATGGCTGTGTTATTTTAAACCTAAAATATCGCAGCTTATGCTGAGACAGGAACCTTTTTGGCCTCGCACAGACAATAACCTTGTCTGTACTATTTTATTTCACTTTTTTTTATTGTTTTACTTGTTTTGTGCGAGTCCCAAATAAAAGTTTTTCTTTCTTTCTTTCTGTACTAGACACAGATACCTACTACTTATACTTTATATAGGTAAATACTTACTTGACTTTTGTGACGGATAATTTAACATCGTCAACGTCGTAATATGTAATATTCAAATACTTTTCATAAAAATTTGTTTGCTTGTTATACCCACGGGAATAATATTTATGATTAAAGGGGTCTTTTTACAAGCTTCGGTCTATTTACAATAAAATTCTTAACATCGAAATGATAAGTGGAACTGTTTGTTGTTATAAAGAAATTAGGACAATTTAAGGTTTGTGTTGCTATCAGAAACACTAAGGTCGAATAACAAGTTCATAATAATATGCAAACGAACACCTTTTGCACCAACTTATTGTGGTGGTGTTAGGTCTAAAAATAGAAAACTAGCCTCCGTCTTTTCCATTGAGTAGGTACCTAAACCAAAAGTTAACCCATTACATAGGTATCGAGTTTCGAAAAAGAAAGCAAGTTATGCCGTTGGTCCCACCCGCATTCGTAGATTTTTGATAGTTGTTAGAAAATCTTGTCAACCAGTTTTAGCAAGGGGCATCGTGTTACTCAGTACTAAATGGGTTATGGAGGTCAGATAGGCAGTCGCTCCGTGTAAAATACCGGTATTCTGTTCCAGCTGCATCCGGTTAGACTGGAAACCGATCCTAACACAGCTGGCTAAAGGCTAGGAAAATGATGATCATCTGAAATAAATGTTGTGGCGGTTCCCGATATTATTAATTAATTAATTAGGTACTGCTACAGTGACCGGCACAAAATCATCATTATTAGGTAAAAATCAGCAGACTTATGGATCCCTCAAGAATTGCGGCCTGTAGTGCTACCCACATCAAGCGAATTCACTCGATCATCACCACGTCATAAATCCACTCTGTGCCTCTTAAACAAATTACAGTATTAGAAAAATGCTATCAGGAAAGAGATATTTATTACAAATACCTTAACCTAATCAGTTCCTTTAAAGTCCGCGTATCTCGGATTATGCTTAAAAATGAAAAATATTAACACTACTGCAATCCTTTACAAGTGCAAAGTCTTTAAAAACCTACATCATTTAGCTTCCAATTAAGACGAATGTACAATTGTACACTGTACCTAAATGACAATATTATCCTGACATGACACTATAATCCACTATTAAATGATAAATGATGTTTATTATGCAAGTAGGTTTTCACAAACACTTTTACACGTCTTTTTTTAAAAACTAGATGAGGCCGGTGTTTCGTACCCGACTACTCTGAGAAGAAACAGCCGAAACAAACTCGGAGGTCTTTTAAGGTCCAGACAAAAAATCTTGGTCAAATTACATGAGAACTATGCAGATTGTAAGATTTCATTAAAAAAAATTCGTGTTCGAATGAGTAGTTCCGAAAATGTATTACTATTACATCCAGCTTATATACCTAGGTACTTTACCTCTTTTCATTACTAGAGCTGATTTGAAATAAATTTGGAGCAAGTAAAAAATAAATAATTTAAAAAATTTAAAAACACGACTGCCGTGTCAAAAAAATGAACTAAAAAGAAAAAAACAAGATGTTAGTTTCAACAAAAAATTTCATCGCAGTCGGGGGACTTTTTATGCAAGAAAGTAATTCTACAGATTGGTCCCCCGGCTGCGATGAAATTTTTTGTTGAAACTAACATCTTGTTTTTTTCTTTTTAGTTCATTTTTTTGACACGGCTGTCGTGTTTTTTAATTTTTTAAATTATTTATTTTTATTTTAAACCTTTTAGTGATAAGTTTTATATAAAAAATATATCATAAAACATAATATAGTTTGTAAGCATTAAGTAATTAAAATGCAACTTTTAAAGGGTAACAGGGTAGATAACATTTAAAACACGACTGTTTTAAATGTTATCTGTATTCAACTGCCTATATCTGCTTCGAAGTTCGAACCTAGTTACTGAGCCAATTAAGTTTAGGTAAGTTTAGCACACATTATTATGATTTTCTGTCATAGAAATAGATTATTTATAAATCTACTCGTTACTAGTTCTTCTAATTGCCACTAGATGGTGCACCTTGTTTGTTTTCAACGAATCCACTATGGGATAAATAGGATTTTTTTTATCGACCGTTTTGATTTACAATGTAACATATTTATGATTTTTTAATCCACTTGTGAAATCCTAGACAATAATCACATGCAATAACAGAATAAATAATAAAAAAAAATATGTGCGTGTTCAATTATTGATCATACCCCCCACATTGGATTTCTAAACTTTTTCAGGTGGTTCAGGCGTTTAGAAGTTATGATGGAATAAAGAAACTCACATACATAAAAACATACATGAGCCCTAAAAACATAACACTCGTTTTTTGGGGCAGTCGTGTAAAAATAGGCACAAACAACAACACCTTTTCAATGGACTTAAAGCTACCTAATAGAAGGTATGCACTTGTCCCGTTCTGTTTGGGATTAGGGCTTGCAATATCCGTTCATTTTTACTATCCGGATAGTACGGATATTAATATTTTACTATCCGCATTATCCGGATAATACGGATAATTTTTAGTTTTTATTATAAATAAAACTAGTAAGCTTTTGTTGCACGTTTTAATCAGTCTCTCAAGCAAAATGACAAAGAAATAAGAATTTTTACCAATATTTTATCTACTCTTCTAACTCTTTTTATTATTTCGTTATAATCTTGGTGTCTTAAACAAACTTCGTTCTACAACCGGTTGCATGTATATTACTTGTAGGTACAATAAAACCTTCTTCGCCATCGGAGTTTTCAATTTCTTGTTCATCTATATCTTCTGTACTGTCATCATTATCAGTATTGTCTTGTATGACAACAGCTGGCTCTTTTTTATTATACAGAACGTCTTGAACTCCAAGCTGAATCCCGTGTGCATAACACAATTGGTGGTACACTGGTGTTTTTTTTTCTTAGAGCACACATCACCGAAGCGCCATCTGTTACCAGGCAAATAACATCATCGTTGAGTGATAGACCATACTGTGTCAACTTTGATTTGAGAAGGTTAAGGCAAAAGTATCCGCCATACTTTTGCCTGTCATCAACGAGAGTCCTAAATTTCAAAATGATTTGTTTTTAAACTGTGTCGAGTGTATATTTATGTTCATAAATCTTTTATTTTGAACTGATGTCCCTTCATCTAGACTTATTGCAAAATTGCATTCTCTCGATTTCAATCGGTCCTATTCTATCTTTAAGTCTACCTTTAATTCTTCACAATGATTTAAAACAATATTTTTAATTGTGTGGGGTGATTGTGGTAATTTTAACCCACTTTTTAAAAAAAGTTTACGCATTGTCTGAGATGTACAGAAAGCACTGAATGCAAATCCGTCTAGAGCTGCCAATTTAGGAATCATCACTTCCATACTCTCGTGCTCACCAGACTTAAAATAATCAACAATTTTAGCTTTTTTATTTGGTGTCACATTTTCTTCAGAATTAGACGTGGATTATTGTGTTTTCATAGTAATAAATAAATAAATAAAACAATGTTGTTATGATGTCTGTCACTAGATTGACTTATTGTGATTGATGTGAAGTAAGTAAATGATTGCAAGTGATTAACAATATTAAAATAATATAACGCAATAACAGTCATGTGTTTTACAACTTTTTATTTAATATTTAAAAGAGAAATACAACTATCCGTAAAATCCGGATAATTATGCAAGTCAAATCCGGATTTGAAAATCGGCGGATATCCGGATAGTACGGATATCCGGATATCCGGATTGCAAGCCCTATTTGGGATGCGCGAACATAGCACGATTTATTCTTCTATTCTCTCCTGTCATTCGTCGATGTGTAATATAGGTACTACAATAGGTTTTATAATAAATTGAGGCTCAACAACATTTCACTATTCAGCATGCAAACATTTAAGTACCTACGTTATGTTTAAAACATGTCTTAAAATTTCTGAAAAAGAAATCAAGGAATGCATTCATTATATTAAATTAAATAAATCAATAATCAATACCTTATTTGTTCGTTAGGAACTCACTATACTGTTTTACTTATCAAAACATCACGTAAAAAAATCGACACGACAACCGTGTCGTGTTTATTTCGTGGCGCAGTGGCTGAGCGATCGACTGCTGCGCTGCGTGTTGCGGGTTCGATCCCCGCACGGAATAAATATTTGAATAAATGTTTTTTTTTAAATGCACCCTTTCTAATTATATAAATACCAATGTGGTCTTTTCAAAAAGATTCCCATTTTTAAGTAAATCATACAACAAGCACTAGGTATCCAGTCGTATCAGGAGTTTCAAACAGAATATAGAACTCTACCTGCCTCCCTAATCGCAGCCAAAGTTTCTTTGTCTATGACTCATTATTTGTGGGAATAGACACACATGGCCCAATCATACGTGTATTCTTCACTCGTGGCTCATTAATAAGTAATTGTCTTTGAACGTCTGTAATTGTAACCGTGGATTAATATTCTAGTACCTCACCATCGATTTTCGCTAATACCACTACTAGTGGAAATGTACGATAATAACAGTAAATGAGAATAGACTTTATATTTTCTTCTTTCGTGATATTAATTAAGCATATGTTTGTTTGGTCGATTTTTTTATTTTTTCACATGTTATTCTTGACTTGGATATTATTTGACGATGTAGAAATGGCACCGTCTGTTTATTACAAAGTAATTAGACACTACCGAAGAAGTCGGATTAGTCGGATAAGATAATCACTAGCTGTTGACTTCACTCAGTCACTCTAGCGGAGCATAGCGCGTCGCGTCGCAATGACGAGTGATGATGTAAAGTGGATTCGTTCTCGTTACTACCTCCATGATGAATGCTATATTCTGGCTGTATCCTGGTGTTTTTGAAGAAGCTGGTTATTTGAAGACTATTTCTGGTGAAGGCCATCTATGTAAATTGAATAAACTTAGACATATACGTTTTGTATAATCTAAAATATAAAATTCTCGTGTCACAGTTTTCGTTCCCATACTCCTCCGAAACGGTTGGACCGATTTAAACGAAATTTTGTGTACATATCGGGTAGGTCTGAGAATCGGCCAACATCTATTTTTCATACAGCACAGCTAGTAAATACATAAGACTTAATGACTCTTGATCGGTCTCGGTAGTAACATCATACCATATCTTTATTAACTAGTTTTCCCCGCGTATTATTTCTGACAGTTTGGTCTGTATTCGGTAGCTATCGGCTGTATAACATCACGCTATAATAGTTGGGAGCTCAGTGGTGGGTGAAACCACTGGACACAGCTAGTAACTTATAAGATACGTCCATATTTGGGTAAATACGACATAAAGACTATCGGAACATCTGTACAATTATTAATATTTTTTTTTTCCCTGTCATCTCTAAGATTTACTTCATTGTTTTATACTAGTAGTTCTCACCGTTTCTTTATTCCTAACTTTCAGTAACTCATCCGGAAACCATGCCTGTTATGACCCGTAAGGCTACTGCTCAGGATATGGAACTAAAATTGAGAACGGCCCTCCAAGAACTAAAGGACTCAAAACTACAATGTCAACAATTGTTAAAGGAGATAGAGGACAGTGAGGAGGAAGTCAATAACATTAACAGTAAAAACTCAAGTCTAAAACGGGAGCTTGTAGTTCTCAATCAGCAATATTTGGATGTTGTTGATGAACGGGATCAATTAAAGGTGGTCACGGATGGGTTTCTCAACTGTAGCAACTTGTATGAGGAAGCATTATGTAAAATTAGGGACCTAGAAGAGGAATTAATCTATGCTAATGAAAAAATTCTTAAATTACAAAAGGAAAATGAACATAGTCAGGTTAAAGAAACCAACAGTTTGTACAATGAATTATTTAAAACAAATTGTAACCCTCGTTCCATTGTAACAATAGACCTTACAGAGGACTCATTACTGAATCAAAATTACAGCTATAAAGTTAGTCAAAATAAAATAAAAAAGTACGCAAGATTAAATAAAATTATTAAAAAATGTAATAAATACAAGAAGCAACAAAAACACTATTCCAAAAATATTCAACTAAGGAAAGAACGTGTTTCTCTTGTCAATAAATTAAAAAACTATCAAATTAAACTGGAAGATAGTATAAATATTTATGAAATAGATACTCAACGACTACAATCTGAAATAGAGGGTCTGAATAACACACTTAAGTCCCTATATAGTAAATATGAAAGCTCGAAAAACCAAATTAAGGAGCATATACTTGCTACTAACGAACTGGTAGACAAAGTTGACTTGCTGACTCTCAGCAACAGTCAGTGTACTTGTCAGAGTGAACCCAGCCTAGATGCTCTCCAGCCTGAGGCAACGGAGGACCCGTCCCAAGCTGTGACTGCTCAAGACTGTATCTTGATCCAAGACACTAAATCTAACATTACCCTTAATGATTTTCAAATAGTACAGCCTATAAGTAGTTTAGTATCAACCAATAATAATCATGATTGTTATAATTCAGTAATGTTCTCTGATAGTATGGGTAGAGGGTTAGGTAAATTAATCAGTAATAACCTGGATTATTGTACCCAAAATTATTGTGTGCCAGGGTCAACCTACAAACAGGTAATGGCATCGGTAACAAAGAATGTTTATTGTCCTAATACTACAATAACTATTTGTGTTGGTAATAGCTCAAAGCTTAAAAAGGAAGACATCACTGACTGTGTGACAGAATTGTTAAAGTTAGAATGCAGTAAAATCATATTGTGTGCATTTCCATATTGTAAAAATGTAGGTTATGGAAAAAACAATTATATACATATGCTTAATAAACATGTTCACTTTTTAGTAAGTCACTATTGTGACAAACTTGTATACTTTGATGTCAACAGTTTTGTAGATAAAATTAAGTCGACTCGGGGTATGGTGTATCTACCTATTAGATGTAGACACAAAATAGCTAGGCTATTAGCTTTTAGTATTAACTCAGACATAGTTGGTATGTCTAAGTTTAGTTTTATTATTAACATTGCTACTTTTAGTAATACTACTAATTTACCTTTTTACAAGGAAGGCGGGGGAGTCTTGGGGCTCACTCCGGCTCATTTAAACTAGTTAGTAAGACAACAGAAGATACTAATAATTTCAATGTTATACCAGACAACAACAAGGTATCTTCTTGCTCCCAAATAGTTAACTGTGTAAAAGGGGCTAAGCAGAATTCCTTGAACTTATTCCATCAAAACATTCAAGGTTTTTCTTCAAAGTTACTGGAAATTGAGTTGTTTTTAGAACAAACAATGTTTGAAATTGTTTGTTTCACCGAACATTGGTTAAAAGACTATGAAATGCTAATTAATTATGAAAATTATAGAGTAGGTAGTTGCTTTAACCGGAAATCTAAGTTGCGTGGGGGTTCACTAATCTTAGTTAAAAATTGTATTAAATATAAGTCTCGTAATGATATAGTTGATCTTTCGGTTGAAAATAGCATTGAATTGTCTTGTGTTGAGCTGGATGAGCATGTAATAGTGTGCGTTTATAGACCTCCAAATTATCTAAATTACACTATTTTTGAAGCAGTACTGGAAGATGCTTTAGCAAAACTTGTAACTGGTAATAAACCAATAATTATCTGTGGTGACTTTAATGTCAATATCTTAGAGGAAAACGCAAATAGCAGTAGATTTTTAAGTCTCTTTAAATCGTTTAATTTGTCAAATGTGTTTTCAGAACCAACCCGAATTACCACAAACACCACTACGTGTATTGATAATGTATTTTGTTGCTGCGACTATTTAGATAAATTCATTGTTAATTACCTTCCTTCAGATCATAGCGGCCAGTACGTTACTTTCGCGTCCAACATAAAAATTCAAAAAATTCAAATACAGACTAGACAAATGGCAGCCAGTAATTTAGATAGATTTAATAATAATTTAATTAGCAAGTTAAGTTTTCCGGGCCATATAAACGATGTAAATAAATGGTATGATGAATTCTTTTCAGTAGTGCACACCGAGTTCAATAATACTTTAAAAATAAAAACAAAAACTATTTGCCAAAAGTTTATTTTCAGTGATTGGGCTACACAAGGTATTAGGAAAAGTAGGGCACGATTGTTTGAGCTGTATGGCCTTAAGCCTTACATCAACACAAAAACTTTTAATGAATATGTCGCCACTTATTCCAAAATTTTTAAAAACACTTGTAAAGTTGCCAAATCTTTATTCATTAGCAACAAAATTAAATCAGCCGATGATAAAATAAAAACGGTTTGGAAAATAATCAACAATGAAACAAATAGAAATAAAAAACCAAGAAATGATTTTACGTTAGAAACCTCACGTGGCCTCGTGAGCAATAATAATGACATTGCTCAGGAATTTGTGAATTTCTTTACCAATATCCCACATAAGACTACAGAGACCTTACATTCCTCGCCCTTGCTATCTAAGGATTTATTAAAGGCTAACGTTCCAGCCTGCCCGATTCAATTTGAATTTAAGCATATAAACCCCTTATCAGTTATTAAAGCTTTTAAGCAAATCAAGGTCAAATTAACCGAAGATCTTTGGGGTATGTCCATCAAAGCTTGTCTCGCCATTATTGAGACTATAGCACCATATTTAGCCTTAATATTTAATTTGTGCGTGGATCAAGGGGTTTTCCCGGATCTAATGAAATACAGCAAGGTAATACCGCTTTTTAAATCCGGGGACAGTAAAGACACTAACAACTATAGGCCCGTATCCGTTTTGCCAGTTCTCAGCAAGGTGTTTGAAAAGATAATGCTTAATCAATTGCTCAACCATTTTAACACCAATAAAATCTTACATGAAAAGCAGTATGGTTTCACCAAAGGACGTTGTACGACTGACGCCGGTGTCACCTTAATGAAACATATATTTACTGCGTGGGAAGAGGCACAAGATGCAATAGGAATCTTCTGTGACCTTACGAAGGCATTTGATTGCGTTAATCATGAAACCCTGCTTTTAAAACTTGAGCATTACGGTTTAGATAAACTTGCGCTCAGTTTAGTAAAATCGTATTTAAATGATAGACAGCAACAAGTTCAAATTAATGGCGTTAATTCAATGGGTTTAAAAGTTAAAATGGGTGTACCACAAGGTTCTATATTGGGTCCTTTCCTCTTTTTAGTATATATTAATGATCTACCCCATTTATTTGAAAATCAACCACAAATGGTGTTGTTTGCTGACGACACTTCTTTAATATTTAAGGTAAAAAGACGTGCCACGAATCTTGACGACCTAAATAACGCCCTATTGCAGGTCCATAATTGGTTTACTGCTAATAACTTAGTATTGAATGGGAAAAAAACGAAATGCATAAGATTCGCTCTACCAAACGTCAAAAGTAGTGATTGTGACATAGTATTAAATCAAGAGAAACTAGAATTCGTCAATAAAACTGTTTTCTTGGGAATCACACTCGACTCAAGGCTACAATGGGGTCCTCATTTAACATCTCTTGCAGGACGGTTGAGTTCAGCTGCATATGCCGTAAGAAAAATCCGTCAATTTACTGATGTAGATACCGCGCGACTAGTCTATTTTAGTTATTTTCATAGTATAATGTCATACGGTATTTTACTTTGGGGGCGGGCTGCAGACATTGAGTCTATATTTATTCTGCAGAAAAGAGCCATCAGAGCCATGTACAATCTGCGTAGGCGCGATTCTCTAAGAGAACTGTTTAAAAAAATTAACATCATGACAGTACCTTGTCAATACATCTATGAAAACATCATGTACGTTAGGAAAAATCTGCATCTATTTAGTAAAAGAGGTGACAGACATCACTATAATACTAGAAATAGGGACCAACTGGTTCAGCCAGGTTTTAGGCTAGCTAAGGTAGACTCCACTTTTATGGGGTACTGTTTAAAATGTTACAATAAAATACCTCCACACATCCTACAACTGAATGAATCGAAGTTTAAATCTTGTATTAAACGCACACTATGTAGGCAAGCATACTATAAGTTGGGGGATTACATTAATGATATAAATGCTTGGCTCAATGCCGGTCCTGCTCCACAACCATAGGGGCAAACTAACTATCATTAATCAGCATCTGAAGTTATTGTGGCAGCTGAAGAAGATTGTAATACTATCATTGCATTGTATAGACTCAATTTCCTAATATTGTATAATTGTAATGCCCATGTGTGAGTTCTATGTAATTTTATTGACTCGACGGTTGCCCTGGTGGTTGAGAGATTGTCATGCTCACTTAAATGTCTCGCTGATGGTGGCGGGTGTGTCGGGTCATTTAGCTCCCTTCAAAATGGTCGAGCTGAATGGGGCTGATCCATACGTCATGTTCGTGAACGGGCGCTGTCGGTTGGGACTGGTCATCTCTTAGCTACCACGGTTTGTTTTAATTCTTCTTTTAAACTCGTGATAATTATTGCTTTTACTCTGGACGCTCTAAATGTGCTCGTTTTTCTACATCGTTCTCACATTATGAATAATCTCAACATGAATGATGTATCCATGATTTTATAAAACATTATGATTTAAAAGAGTGTCCATGGAGTTTCTTGCCCATTCTTCTCCATAGAGATCTACGCTTTGGAATGGGCAACTACAGTACTTTCACAAGTTATTATGTCTTGTGACTGGGACTGTAGCAGCATCATTTTTTTTGTTCTTGTTTTTATGACATTCAAAAGTGCCTGTAATGGTCTAATTGAAATAAATGATTTGAGTTTGAGTTTGAGTTTGAATTACAGGTAACTGTTGATTGAGAGAAAGTGTAACTTTGGTAAGCAAAAAGGAAAGGCTATCTCCTTAGTTTATCGAACTTACCAATACCCATCGAACCTATGATTACACGGTGTAATTTTATCAACTCTGAACCTAACATAATTGGCCTTAATGACAGACTGATTGCAGTTCTTGCCGTTAATTTTATCGTGAAAGTTTGTTTTGCGGAGAAGGAAGCTAAACCCTTGGAAAGTGCGCCTATAAATATTCTATCAGGAATTAAAGACGACGGGAAAGACACAAATGCAGTAAATTACATCAAATTCGCTGTTGAAACTCATTGTGGAAATACAAGGTGTTTGAAAAGCGATGCTAACGCTGGTTATTATTGGATCTTATAACGAAGTACCTACCTGTACTGTTTTGCGTCCTTCATTTTTGGAGGACACGTCCGATCAACAGCTGTCAAAGGTGTAAAAAATCTGTGGTTGGATTGCTCAAATACGTATGAGAAAGTCAAACAAGTTGACAGCAGATGAAATTGAAGAATGCTTTCAAAAACTGGAGTTAGATTGTTTTGGTGTGACTAGCTATCATAGTTAATCTCCACAACTTTGTAGTAACTCCACAGAGCCTCTAAGTACAATTTTTTGCTCTTAATTTAGGGCTCCATAAGCTCGTACAATTAAACCAAAACCATATTCCAAAAATTTGAAACTATATAAGCAGCCCGCAAGCATTCAACAATAACTTCTCTCCTACTATCGGGGGTCATCAAGCGCACGATAAAATCTAACCGCAGCGCGCAGTATCAAAGTTTAACTTAGTACGATCGATACTGACTCGCACAGTACATGCGGGCTCATCGCGTATGCGCATGAGTATCGTGTAATTTGAATAGATGCGCCTGAACAGACTTGAACAAAGGATAATCAACCGGAAGCGATGAACAAACGGGTTTTGTACACGATGTTGTTGGAAAGATGTTGATATGAGTGGTTTTGCTGGTTTTATTCTAATTGTTACATTATGTGTAACATACTCAGCCTATAAGGTATCCCAAGCTGCGGCATAAGCCTCCTCTCGTTTCTACTTTTCCCCAATCTCTTATAATTTTTTGCGGATGGGAAATCATCAAATAGGTAACTTACCCCGCTTTGGGCGGAGCTGGGGGAGTGTCAGATTTTTACTGACTAAAACCTCCCCCGTGTTCCTCCTTTTGACCTTTTTCCGGAGCCGCAGTATCTCTTTAGAATAACCTGAAACCCCGGATCTCTTCTGCCTTAAATCATAATATCCATCTAACGTACTACAAAGATTTTGCTGTCGCTCCCAACATTCGAACATCCTTTATGTTATCAGGGACAATACTTAAGTTGGTATGTCCGGCGCACCCTGAGGCATCAGTTCCGCTATCAACGTTGCTGTCAGACACACCTTTATACCATGGACGGCATTATCTATCTTCATATACGGCACGTGCCCCGATCAAAGCATAGAAGAAGAATTCATGACTAAGCATGATAATCGGGGAATATTACCATTTCCTTAAGTAGAGAACTTAAGGAACCATAGGCGGTGCTTAGGTGATAACCCGAGGCTTTCTTCGATCTTCTTAATTGCATCTGAACACACTCAAGGGAAATATTGGAATGGTCTGCGAAGTGATGAATTGATTAGTGACTACACATTAAAAGCATTTATAGAGCTTTATGTAGGTACATATGTGAGCAGCAGTTTTGATCAAAATTGGTGCAGCTTTCTAAGAACCAATTTTCAACAAGGATTGCTGCTGCTTGAGGTTAAAAAAGAGCGAGGTATCTTTTGGGATAAATATATGGGGGAAGAAAACACAAAATGTCACCTTATCCTGCGTAGGCATAAAGTAGGTATAATATTATGTACGTATTGTATATTTATATTATGTTATTTTACCGTATCACGCTCTAATATTCTCTGCGTTTAGCTTCGTACAACAATGGCGGCAGTCACGCCCGTCGATTTCTCTACTGCGAACAATGTTTATGTAGAAAAAAAACTGTTCGCGCTTCAGTGGTCAAGCGTAACGGACACGGCGTGTGCGCAGTGCTCTATGCCCGCCATCTTGGATGCGCGGATTGAGTTGCGCGGCCCAAGCGCATACCGCGAACAGTTGGAGTTTCATTGACTTTTGTGTATCTACGGTTAATGTTAAGCAATGGTTTTCCCTTATGAATATTTAGAAAACATGTGGGCCAGTTTATTTGTAGACTATACACCAACGTCTTTATTTGTGAAACAACACTGATGGATACTACACTGAGTTGCAATCACAATTTGTGGATGGGTGACCATTCGTGCCTCGAAAAGCAAGTTAACCCGGTGGTCCAGGCTGTTATATATACATGTTGGACCGTTATTACGGAAAAGCCTGACAACCAGTCTTACCAAGTGGTACCGTATTACCCAGTACTAACTGGGTTGTGGAGGTCAGATATGCAGTCGCTCCATGTAAAATTCTGGTATTCAGATGCACCCGGTAAAATTGGAAGCTACTCCCAATAATTTAGAAAATGCTAGGCAGATGATGAGTTGTAATCACAAGTTGACTCTTCATCAACCACCTGAAATTCTCATTCATAACGCTTCGCCTATAGGGTCCACCCTTTATAGCGGAACTTTTTATGCCATAATTTTATTTTGCATAACAACGGATGGCATAAACTTCACTTCGCAGAAAATAGTTTAGCAGACACTCATTTATCCATATACATTCTAAACTCATAATTTTGTAAGTCAGAATCATCTCTAGGCATAAACTTCATATGCATAATATTTAAAAAGTAGAAACATCATATCGCAGAACGTTCACAGTCAGAATCGTCTTTTGGCATAATATATTTTATATCGATGATCATTAAACGGCAGAATTGTCATATCGTAGAAAGTTTATAGTTAGGGTCATCTTTGTCATTATAAGTTGTCATTTATTCACATATATTATTATTAATTATTTTTTTTTAAATAATGTCATTTATTTGAGTTATTGTTTCATTGAATTTGAGATTATGTCATTGAATTCAATAACTAATTAGGTATCCTAATCTAAATAGTTCAGTTACGGGTAACCTACTTAAAACAATCTCTTTTTAGGGTTCCGTAGTCAACTAGGAACCCTTATAGTTTCGCCATGTCTGTCTGTCCGTCCGTCCGTCCGTCCGTCCGTCCGTCCGTCCTCGCTTAATCTGTGTGACCGTTAGCACTAGAAAGCTGAAATTTGGTACCAATATGTATATCAATCACGCTGACAAAGTGGTAAAATAGAAATTTGAAAAAAATGTTTTATTAGGGTAGCCACCCTATATGTAAACTGGGATGTGATTTTTTTTTTTAATTTCAACCCTAACGTGTGATATATTGTTGGAAAGGTATTTAAAAATGAATAGGGGTTTACTAAAATCATTTTTTGATAATGTCATTAATTTCGGAAATAATCGCTCCAAAAGTAAAAAACAATGTGTCCCCCCCACTCTAACTTTTGAACCATAAGTTTAGAAAATATGAAAAAAATCTGAAAAGTAGAACTTTATAAGGACTTTCTATGAAAATCATTTTGAACTTAATTGACACGACAGTTTTTGTACAAAAAAGACAAAAAGTTGGACAAAATAATTTCTGGACTAAGTTTGTAGTATAATCGTATATGCAAGCATTTTTGTAACTTTGTTTACATATTTTATTATCCTGAACGTATCTTTTTTCAAACAAAAAAAGAATTATTGAAATCGGTTCTCGCAATCCAAAATTACCACCGAAATTGCACGTCTTTGTATTAATTAGTAATCCAATTCCCCGAGAGATGGCGCTGTAGGTACTTATTACATTGGGTCGGGTATTACCTCATAACTGGGAACACTTATTGTGACGGACGGGAAACTACGGAACCCTACACTGAGCGTGGCCCGACACGCTCTTGGCCGGTTTTTTCTATTAACGCAAGTCGTTTCTGGAGGTCACAGTTTTAACCTAACCTAACCTAGCCATTACTGCCGTCTGCATAGTATGCCAAGTGAAATTATACCAAATAATATATTATGCGAAATTTGAACTCTGCGAATCGTAATTATACTAAATGTAGTTCTGCCATCTTAAAAGTATGCCATTGTTAATTCGAAGTTTTAAACATTATGCCAAATGATAATTATACCAAATAATTTTTATGCCTTTAAAATGTTCGTTTAAAGAAAATTATGCTAAGTGTGTTATGCCAAATAAATTTCGGAGCATCAAGATTCTGCCAGATAGAGGGAACCCTCGCCTATAATGGCCATTTCCATAAGGTTACCTGAGTTTATCTAGTCAAAAGTGGACTTGTCCAAGGAACTTGCCATGGGTTATTAATGATCATTAATGCATGAAAATCAGGGTGTCAATAACAAAAAAAATATACGTATCGTATTATTCCTCCCTGTCAAGGGTGTTATAATCTAATACTGCCAAACCGGTTAAAAAAGTGAATTCGTTCGCAATTAAATAGTACTAGTTGTGCCGAGCGGTTTCACTCACTGGTCATCTCGTTCAAACGAGAATTGTTCGAATTTTTATTAAGTAAAAGCTATTATTCAACAATAGAATACCTGAATGAAAAATAAATAAAAATTATAAAATATTCTTTAGTAGTGAAAAATTAGTGTTGTTTTAATTATAATTGAATTTAGATAGATGCAAATATTTGTACACCAGAAATGGTAGAATGAGTCTGTAATAACTGTAACATTTTAAGTACTATATTCCGACAAATAAACTTTTCTTTCTTACTTTCTTTCCTATCTCTCTGTCGTAGCGTGAAGTTATAAATACTGTTAATTTCGTGAAAGAATACTTATATGCAAAACTTCAAATCGATCCGGCCTAACATTGCCACCCTGATTCAGCCCTTAGGAGTTGAATTTTGCAAAATCCCGTCTTAGTGACCACCTTCGTCCTTAAAGGTGTCCATGCAAAATTTGAGATTTCTAACACCTGTAGTTTCTGAGATTTCGTGATGAGTGAGTTTGTTTTTTTTCGCTTTTTTTATAATTATTAAAAGTAAAACATACATACTTCTCGTACGCAAAATACGCGCTTTGGACGTGGAGTAGCGGTACAATACAACATAGAAACTTTAGCGCGAGAGCTGAGCTTAACATAAGTGTACAACGTTATGACTGTTTTAAACAAATCATTTTAAAATTAAAAGCTGCATATTTTATAGTAGATTTATGTTTTTTTTCTCGCGGCATGTGTATCGTACTGTTACTAGAAAATACTTTTTGTAAAGGTCAATGGCTTGTTGTTGGAAAACGAATCTATGAGTCACCTTTTAAGGTTCATTGTTAACTAATTTCTATTCATCATTTTGGGCTGGGGTTAATGACTGAAAAACCATCCTTCTGTTCTGATACTGGTGACGGTGCTGCCTGTCACGTGTTTATGAAGGATGATTTTAGAAAATCGTCTAATATCGGTGTCAAAAAAAAAACTTTAATTCTATTTTTTCATTCCTTCATTTCGAATTTTTAAAAATGCTAAAAGTACCGATGCAACTTCTGCGGTAGGTCTCACTCAAGCCATGGTAAAAAACAGTGATTTTTTACTACTTCACTAACATTTTTGAGAACCTCTTCCTTTCTTGGAAGTCAGTTAAAAATAAGCTCTCGTATTCTTCTCTACATACTTTTACATTTGATAATAATATGGGTGTGCCTATTATGTCTGTCTCTTATAATGGATGTAAGAACAGGTCCCGCGGTACTAAGGAGCTACTCCTCATGGACATGGCCATTAGCCAGCAGGTTCGTCGGACCCGCAAGGATTTGTCGACATGTTGGATAGATTATAAGAAGGCCTACGACTAAGTGCGACATACATGGCTCAAGAGGGTCCTGGAGTTGTACAAGATAGATTCTACTCTACGCGCCTTTCTTGAATCGTGTATGGGACAATGGAGGACGGTCCTTCGATATCCAGGATGTCGACAAATCCGGGGGAACGATGAACCTGTATGGATCAAACGGGGAATATTTCCGGGCGACAGTTTGAGTCCACTGTGGTTCTGTCTAGCCCTGAATCCTCTAAGCACATTGCTGGAGGATTCAGGTCTAGGCTATCGCTTGAGAAGAGGTGGTCAGGTTATATCTCACCTTCTTTACATGGATGATCTGAAACTCTTTGCCCCCAACAAATTCCAACTGATGGAGCTACTCAAAGTAACTGAAACTTTTAGGAACGCCATCAGGATGGTATTTGGTGTGGACAAATGTGCAGTCATGTATGAGAAACGAGGGGAGATTATGGAATCCGAGGGAATTCAACTCTCGGATTCTATACACCTCAGATCCCTTTCCTCATCCGAAAGCTATAAGTATTTGGGTATGTCGGAAGCCTTAGGCATTAAAGTAGCTGACATGAAGCAATTGTTGAAAGAGTGTTTCTTTGGTCGCCTGAAGAAGGTATTAAATAGCCTTCTTTCGGGCGGGAACAGGGTACGTGCCTTCAACAGTTGGGTCATGCCGGTTTTAATGTACTCTTTCGGCAGACTCAAATGGACGCAGACTGAACTGGATGCCCTGGATAGTAGAGTCCGTACACTGCTGACTGCAAATCGGATGCATGACCCACGATCATCGGTGATGGGGCTGTACATCCGACGGAAGTGTGGGTGTCGAGACTTTTTAAACGCAAAGACCCTCCACAACCGAGAGGTGTGCAGTCTCAGGGAATATTTTATAAAAATCGACGTGGGTATGCACCGAGATGTAGTCGCAGTGGACAAGGGACTCACCCCGCTGTCCATGGATAAAGAGAACTGGCGCAAACCTGTAGTACTTACTGCCGATGACCGCAAGGAAGTATGGCAAGGTAAGGAGCTTCACGGGCGCTACTACAAGGCTCTTAATGAGCCCGATGTAGATTTTCTAGCGTCCGTGTCTTGGCTACGATTCGATGACCTATTTGGGAAACTGAAGGTTTTTTCTGTGCGATTATGGATGAAGTTATGTTGACGAACAACTATCGAAAGTATATATCGAAAGTATTGAAGGACGGGACGGTTGATATGTGTCGGGCATGCCACCGTCCGTGTTAGTCCATCAGACATTATTTCTGGTTGTTCTCGTCTAGCTAACGGCGAGTACCTGTACAGGCACAACCAAGTAGCCAAGATTATTCATCAGCAACTTGCCTTGAAATATAATCTTGTGGAATCTGAGGTACCGTACTACAAGTATGTGCCTGACCCATTTCTCGAGAAAGACTATGTCAAGCTGTACTGGGATCGGTCTATTATTACTGACAGGACTATTGTCGCCAATAAGCCTGACATAGTGGTGATAGACCGATCAGCGCGCTGCGCAATGATAATCGATGTTACCATCCCGCATGACGAGAACCTCGTGAAAGCTGGGAAAGAAAAGCAACTAAAATATCTCGACTTGGCACACGAGGTTGTCGACATGTGGAATGTAAACTCGGCTATCATTGTGCCGATTGTCGTAACGGCCAATGGTTTGATTGCCAAGAGCCTCGACGAACACCAGTCGAAGCTCTCCTTAGGCGGTTGGATCAAGGGCCTGATTCAGAAGGCAGTACTTCTCGATACGGCTCGCATTGTGAGAAGGTTCCTGTCTCTGGAGCCCTAACCACCGGTAGCTTGGACCCTGCTCCCGATACCGGCGGAGACCTATTTTTATATTTTTAAATGTTTTTCTACATTTTTTTAAAGAAATATTTAAAAATGTATTTATAAGTGTTACAAATGAATAAAGGAAAAAAAAATAATAATAATCTGGGAGTGCATACAAAATAACTAGTCTGTCATTTTTAGGAGCACGCCATATAGGATTAGAATGAAGTTACATAGCTAACCGTGCATTGGTATCCAAACTGTCATGTAAAATTTCCTTCTAAGATATTTTGACAAAGTAGGTAAAGCTATTAAAAGCGCGCTAAAGGAATGTACATATATATAGTTTTTGTTGAGCATTTTAAAACACTAGCTGCGCCCATGATGACCTAGTTGATGCAAGTTTTGCGAATGAACGATAATCTTGCTAATTGACTCCCGGCCCAGCCGAGAGGTTTGCTTCTAATTGTTTGGGTAGCACGCAAACGCGTTCGAGTCAGATTTCTAATTGTTTCTCTTAGCAGCCTTTAGTCTCAAGGCTTCTGTAATTTACAATAAACAATGGAGCGTAATATCGCAAATGATTGATATTAATATTATACAGCCTTCATCGAAATCAGATATTCGTTTGTTCTATTTAGAATGTTGTTCGTAACCGAACAGAATTTAAGCTCATGTGTTTTTTTTTACTTTTTAAGGTTTTTATTTGTACTTAATTAACATTATAGACAGATGTCTTATAAAAAGTGCATTTATGATTTTATTTATGTTTTCGTCACGAACAAAATATGTTAAGTTTGTATTAGCGTTGGAAACAAGTCAGACTTATCAATTAGACTATTCTTATCACCTGCGTAGCATGCTCCCAACTATGTTGAAGTCGGCTTCCAGTCTAACTAGAGACAGCTACCAGAACTCAGTTAGGACTCGCTAATACGATACACATTAGTAAGACTGGTGGTCAGGCTTTTGGGCCACAGACTACCTACGATTTAACGTGCTTTTCGAGGCGCTGAGAAAATTTAACATATGGTCATTCACGGACCAACCTGGTTAAGTGTAGCTTAATCTAAAGATCTACCCGAGCGGCTGTTATTTTTTAGCTATATGTTCCTCATTAACCGACTTCAAAAAAAGGGGAGGAGGAGGAGGAGGTTCTCTATGTTCGAATATTATTTTATTTTTTTGAATGTTCGTCGATTACTCTGCTGACTGTGGACCGATTTACAAAATTATTTTTTGTTCGGAATGGTATTCTTCCGACGTGGTCCTATATCAATTTTATTTATATTGCTTGGGTAGTTTATGAGTTATCGTCTTTAATACATATTTTCTTCTATATCTATATGTCATGTATGATCTGCTATTTTTTTATTAACAATAAAAAATAAATACTCGATTAAAAAATTATGTGAGATATTATCATACCATAACTAAAAATTTTGAACGGTGTCGGTGACTCTTGTTTGTTTCGTTGACTTTTTTGCCACCGACTTCCGGAAGTAAAGTTATTTTCCACTCATTAGTTTTTCGTTTTTTGGAAGTCGTTTTCTTTTTTACAAATAAGTTTTTTTTAATTTGTAACATGAAATATCTGTAGACTATAAGTACATTCGGAATTGATGTCGTAATGTTGCACACATTACGTCATCAATTCCCAGACTTGACACTTCTTGTGACTCCCGGAAAGCAAACCATACTACTTGTGTAGTTGTATAACTTTACGACTAAGTGCCCCGATGACAGCTACCGTCCCATCTGGGATACAAGTCTTCTAAACAAGACTTTCTGAACTAACGTTATTCAGGTTGACTTTCGTAAAAAAATAAGATTGTGACTGGAATTTGTATGTTTTTCATAATGAAGATTGTTTTATCTTCTATCTATCTGTGAATATTTAACAAGTTTATTGCAAATTCTCGAGTCTCCTTTCATACATATATATATAGTTTAGGGTCAGTTGAACTGGTATGGAAATTGTGGGGCGGATGCAATGCAGACTTACAACGGACAATGAGAGATATTCCACTAGTGTTTATATAGAGGTGTCTGCCATTGCATCCGGTTTGACTAAACGGTTAAGGTAGCCAAGACATGAACAGAGAGATATCATAATAGATAGCTATTTCAAAACATTTTTTTTTGGCCTACTAAGATTTCATAGGAAGTAAGTAACATGTGGACTTTACCACCCTCTAACAGAGCTATACCGGAATTTAAATATCATTGATACAAATGTATTATCCACATGTTACTTCCTTGAAATTTTGGCAAATAAACTTTCCCTAGTCGGACCTCTGATTATGAAACAAAAAGATAAACAAAGCAGGGTATTATCCGAATAAACCCAACAATAAACATGATCCTTCAGCCTAACCCGTTCACAAACAGCTTTCAAATTCGATCGCGTAACGTTTTTGTAAATTAAACCAATAATAAAAGTATACCCTTTCTACATTGCCAGCTGTGTTTCAACCCTACGTGGTGGCTTCGTGCAATAATAATGTTCTGTTAAACCGCGTATAGACAGGTGAACCCGGTTTCCGATTAGGCATTTTCGGTGTGATCTGAAACGTGTTTTAACAAAATTGGATTTGAGTAAAAGATGCAGATATTTTTTGTTCTTGTTTATTCCGTATGTCATAAGCTTTTCGAAGCTTTCTTTCTGGATTTACTTAGTCAAGTAGCCACACTCAATTTGGACTCAAACTCACTTGTTCAGAGCTGCCAGGTAGCAATTTACTGGTCCAATAAGATTCGAGTATATCGAAATGAAAATAAGGTCATAGAATTTCACCTCGACTGTGATCATTACTAAAACTATGAACTACAAACTAACAACGTAGGTAACGGACATTTAGTCACTAACTACGTAACCTTTTGCTAATTCTATTCGGTCTCTAGAGAAAAAAACTAAAAGACAAGGAAATATGACGTGCTTCAACGCTTTAAATGTTACATAGCGTATGTGCTAGCATCTTGGTCCCTAGGGGAAATAATTTCATCGCTTGTGGCACACAACGTCTCTTTCGTTAAAACACTGTAATCAAATGAAATGTGTCTTACTGATAAGTTTCTTTGATTATAAAAGGTTTACTCATTGATACAAATAAGAAAGGTTTACGGAATGGTATTTTTAAAAACTTGACGGTCCAGGTTGAGAAACATACAAAAAAAGCATACAGTTGAGATTGAGAACTCTTCCCATAACTTAGTCGCTGGTTGATGATAGGTTGGTAGATAACTGGTCACTCAAACTTGTAACCCACAGATAGATGCCTCTTAAGTCAAAGAGGAAAATATACTGTCACAGTCACTGCAATTCAGTGACTAGTATATTTTCCTCTTTGACCGTAGGTCAATACTTACGGTACTGTTTGGATTGAAACCCTGGACAGTGAAGAAGACGGATAAAAAGAAGGGGAAGGGAAGACGATGTAGAGATTGGTGTGTGTTGTGATTTATATGGACAAAGTTAGAAATGAGCATAAAAGAGGGAGTTAGAAAGTGCCGCTTGTTACAGATAACATTAAAGGGAGTTGAATCTTGGTTAAAATGAAAAAGAGTAGTGAATAATGTTGGGTGGGGAGGGAGAGAAAGTCCAAAGAAAAGATGGATGGATTGAATGATATGGTGGAAATATAATCATATGTAAATCGAATAGCATGACAATTAACAGAGGAGGCTGGAAGAAAAAACATGTTGCGCCGAACACAAACATCATGGAACCAGGGCAGGAAGATCCGGGGTTGCGGGTTGTTCGAAAGAGATACCGCGGCCCTGGAACATAAAGGACAATAGAAGGAACATGGGTGGGTTTTAGTCGTTGGAAGAATCAGTCCATTATTCAGGAAAATATTTGGATAAATTGCTTGATGAATATTCAGACATGAAATCAGATCTGTAGACCATATTAACCTTACTAAAAGTAGCTGTTAAAACCCAATCAGCCACGAAATAAGTATATAGCCACGTATAATACCGTCGTAACAACAAAGACACACTGGTCTCCATCCAAATGGACGGAGGCCGTCGGAATCCATTTTATCTCGAACATTACCAACATGGATATTCTTCAATATTTATATAAAATGTAAATTGTTCAGGGGCCCTGGGCCGTGACTGTGTTATATACATTAACGTTAGAGACTTGTTTTTTCGTATGAAAATAACGTGCCCCTTTGAGGGTACTACGAAGCGTTGACGTAAAATTTTATTCTTTTCTTGGGTTTGTTTAGCAGTTAGTCGGATAATTATTTCTTTAGACAGGTTTTATTTTCTCCTGGAATGTTTTGGGGTTATCCTTACTAATATCATAAAAGCGAAAGTGAGTTTGTTTGTTTGTTTGTTTGTTACCTCTTCACGCTTTAATGGCTACAGCGATTTTGATGAATTTTGGTACAGAGATAGTTGGGAACCAGGAGACGGATATAGGCTAATACTTTTTCTAAAAAAGTGGGATGTGAGGGAGAAAGAGGGAAGAAAAGGGTAAACTTAGGGTTGCTATTACAAATCAATAAGGCGCAAGGGAAACTGTGTTACCCCGAATTTAACGCTAGCGAAGCCGCGGGCAAAAGCTAGTTTCTCAATAAAAGAAACCGATGACGTCAAAAGAGGGAGGATTTTTCCCGACATCCATTCCAATACTTCATGAACTTGTTTATTGTATTAAATAGTTTTCATACTTGAAACATTCAGTATTGTCAGAAATAAAAAAATATTACGCCACTTTAAATTTACGTATACGAAAAATTATTTAACTACTAGCTTTCGCCCACGGCTTCGCCCGCGTTAAATTTGGGGTAACACAGTTCCCCTTGCGCCTTATTGATTTGTAATAGCAAGGCTAAGTTTTCCCTTTTCTTCCCTCTTTCTCCCTCACATCCCACTTTTTTTAAATAAAAATTAGCCTATGTCCGTCTCCTGGTTCCCAACTATCTATGTACAAAAATTCATCACAATCGGTTTAGCCATTAAACCGTGAAGAGGTAACAAACAAACAAACTCACTTTCGCTTCATTTCGCTAATATTAGTAAGGATTATACGAGTATCATCGGCTGGTAGACACGTGTACCGGAGTCAAGTAACAATAATTTGAATTTTTACCTGAATGGTGAGTGCGTTTACAAACATAAAAACTCTTATACACAAACAGCTAGACCTGGAACAACTATCTGTAGATTATACAAATATTTCTTCCGTGTAGATCGAACCCACGACACGTACGCTGTCAAACGCTTAGCCACTTTTTTTTTTCTTTGGAAATCCACAATGGATGTCCTCCGCCTTGAGGAAACATTTGCATTCTACACAATCCCCCGAGACGCCAACCGTATCGTCAAAAAATCTTCTACTACCAAAGAAGCTAGGTGAGGCCGTTTCCTTACCAAAGATCACCAAACACGGGAAGATGCAATTACCCAACATTAAACAGCATAATATCTCGTTAATATTATCGCCGAGTATAAAGTTACGTGAACCATTATCATAAACGTACAACAAAGCACAGTAAGTTCCGATCCATTGGCCGCTCACAAAGAACAATAATCCATTAATTTGAAGACACTTTATTGCTGCCATAAAACAATGCAATGCGACTACCGTGCGTAGTACAATATACCCTAATGTTATTGTTCTGTTGCGTGGCTCTCCTAGCTCTACTCTATGCGTGTACAAATTATTGTAGATAGTATTTCATGTGACTCATCACTGCAGTAAAACAATCTTAGACTAACAGGTATTTCTGTTTGTGTTAATGGATACACATTTTCCCGCTAAAATTGCATTGTGCTTAGAAGATGATAAGAGTAATATTGCGAGGGAAATTTGGATACTTCTTCTCTCGCGCTACAACATCATGAATACACACAATGGTAACACTTCCTTCTACCAGCACTGTTGTTATTTTCCTGGGTTAGTTTCCGAGGTCAAGCCAAGCTTTATTGGATTTTTTTCCAATCTGAATTTCTTAGATCCCCTTTGATCACAATATTATATATTAAATTACATAAAACTTAAACATAACTGGCGATTTCAGGGTACTTTTAGGTACACTTTTGGATAACCTTTCGAGAACTTCAAGACGTGGTGTTATGTTGATGATAAGTGTTTTCGTTATTCATTGACCATACCAAGTTAATAGTATTGTCGGCTTTCAGTACATATACGTTATTAGATGTATTTACATTTTAGCATTTACATATGACGAATATCGCTCGACTGACCTCTACAACAAAACATAGGGGAGACCGGTATGCTAAGGTTAAACAACATATCTACCTACACAGTGTTTCTAAGTCAAATATCTTACCCAAGGGTAAAACTAGGGCGTTTAAATAGTTTATTTATACGTATAACATTGTTGCAGCGTTCAAATGTCACCGTGGTCGCTCAGCCTTGAGGTTGTCGCGTTTTTATTGTCCTGTCGATGGTCGTAGGCTTATGGAGTTACGGTATACGCCTGAAGTAGTCTTGGTATATCACTGAAGAGTTTATTGGTCATATTTCGTATTTTATTATAGTTCTAAGGAAAGGTAAGGTGGTTGGGTACATTGAAAGAATGTTGGGAGAGTTTTTTAATGTAGGTATATATAAAAGAGAAAATGTGACTTCAAAAGTTTGTTTAAATAGCAAATTTTGACAATTTTAGAAAATTGACAAGATTCGCTTAAAATATCAATATTGCAGTCAAGCGAGCTATTGAAGAAGGGTTGTTCGAAAGTGATACCGCGGCACCGGCACATAAAGGGCAAAAGAAGGAATATGGGTGGGTAATTAGTCAGTAGGTACAAATCTGACAATACCCCGCTCCGTCCAGAGAGGGGTAAGTTATTTGATGACATCCTACCCGCAAAAAAGCGAGCGATTGACTCTGCTACAAACATCTGTCTGAGATGCGTGATCTGCGTACTCTGCGTAGCAGGTAATCTCCCGACTGCTACGCTTGTCGGAGGTTCAGATTTTTATTTTAGTCTTTAGGTATATATTCAGCGGCGTATTTTATGTAAAACTCGTGTTACACAGTTACACTGTCAGCTGTAAAAAGAAACCATGCTGGATAGATAAAGGCTTAGTTACTTCAACTTTCTGTTCAGTAACCATTTATTATTTAGGCTACCATTTTATTTTCCGTGTGTTTCTACTACCCCAAATCCAAGTTTTCTGTTCCAGTTTTTTGACCTTTCCAGTAGGTTCCGTTAGAGAAAGTTACTTTTCGTTTTGTGTCAAGAAATAAAATGATTTGATGGACTTTTTGCCCTCGACTTTATCGCAAAGATTAGTTTTATTACTTCCATGTGCGTTAGAAGTATTAACTTAAAAGCAAAGGTTTTTACAATAAAAATCTTTATTAATTAAAATCACGCAAAGCCAGGTTATTTACTTTCAGAAAATTGACCGCAAGAAGTGTTTCTTTTAAATATTTTTCTTTTATTTAACAAAGAAAATGTTGAAAAACACAAGAAATGCTATAAATTGTCACGCTATGCATACAGAAATAGCGTTTAATAAAGAAAACGTGGTCAGGTCAAGCATACTCCGTTGATCACAATCTTGAAACGCTACAGAAAAGTTTTTCTTACAGTTGTAGATACTATGAAATAAATGTTTTTTCTATTAGTTGAACGTGCTACTTCAAATATGTGGGGTTTTAGATGTAGGTACAGAAATAGAAACAATACCAAGCCTGTAGCTCATAATTATAATTACTTGTTATTAAGAATACTCTAACTAATTAGTGGGAGTAAAACCTACTTATTTAGCTTTAGTTACTGTGAAGAATGTTAACTATTAATAGCTTAATTAATTATACTTTTAATAATCAAATGTTACCTACTGTTGTTTGCATAAAAGCATCCAGTTCTCTTCATTAAATATCCATCATATTCCAAGTCATGGATCAACTTCATTAAATTTATTTGGAGTTTATTTATTTATTTCGGCAAACCAACCAACAAAATACACAATTAAAATAGCATTGCATGTATCTAAATTAAATGTAAGCACAGCATTTTATTTAGATCACACTATTCAAAATTAATAAATATAAGGATGTTTAACAGTAATTAACCAATGGTCTATTACTTATATACTTAAAACAAAGGGTTACAACAGGTTATCTTCTTCCATATTTCTATAATAGATAAGGGTGTATAATAAGAAATTCTTGCCATATAATCGTTCACAATTATCAGTTTCCCTGGTTTTGCATTACTTTTAAAGGTATCCACGTTTTTATGTCTATGCTATACTTTGTTTAGGGAATTTGAGAAATGCACATAGGCTTTACAAACAAGCATCGCTGCAAATGACGAAACGTTTTCGAGTGATACGCTGGATTGCTAACAATCGAATGAAAGGAAAAGAGAAACTCAAACTCAGAGTATAGAGCCATATTACCTGACAAAAACCGGCCAAGAGCGTGTCGGGCCACGCTCAGTGTAGGGTTCCGTGGTTTCCCGTCCGTCACAATAAGTGTTCCCACTTATGAGTTTATAAGGTGGAAGAGCGTGCAACATTGCACGCTCCGCGGCAAGCGCTCCGACTTGTAACGGTTTAAAGCGCGAACACAAAGGGGAGCGCTCAAACCTCGACGACTAATTAGATTATACACTCAATCACTCATAAATAAAATTACGAATATATTAAAGTGCAACTTACTTTACCACGGTAGGTCATGAAAGCACGGAAAATCTTAACATCGACTTTTAAAAAAACTGACGTCATTAAACAACGCCATCTATCGAACCATTTATGAACTGGTTTTTACCTTAACATTTTGATGGTGTTAAAAAATGAATTTTAGTTTTGTTCTAAATTGCCTTAGCATGTTTTTAATAGAAGTTTTATGTAGTTATAAGATACCGCCAATGCCAAGGAGAGACCAACCGAACAATTCGGTAATACCCGATCCAAAGTAATAAGTACCTACAGCGCCATCTCTCGGGGAATTGGGTTACTAATTAATACAAAGACGTGCAAGAAGTTTACGGTGGTAATTTTGGATTGCGAGAACCGATTTCAATAACTCTTTTTTTGTTTGAAAAAAGATACGTTCAGGATAATAAAATATGTAAACGAAGTTAAAAAAAGATTGCATATACGATTATACTACAAACTTAGTCCAGAAATTATTTTGTACAACTTTTTGTCTTTTTTGTACAAAAACTGTTGTGTCAATCAAGTTCAAAATAATTTTCCTAGAAAGTCCTTATAAAGTTCTACTTTTCAGTTTTTTTTTCATATTTTCTAAACTTATGATTCGAAAGTTAGAGGCGACACACATTGTTTTTTACTTTTGGAGCGATTATTTCCGAAATTGAAAAATGATTTTAGTAAACCCCAATTCATTTTTAAATACCTTTCTAACAATATATCACACGTTAGGGTTGAAATTAAAAAAAAAATCACTTCCCACTTTACATATAGGGTGGCTACCCTAATAAAACATTTTTTCCAATTTTATTTTACGGCGCATTATTTGTCGGCGTGATTGATATACATATTGGTACCAAATTTCAGCTTTCTAGTGCTAACGGTCACAGAGATTAAGCGAGGACGGACGGACGGACGGACGGACAGACAGACATGGCGAAACTATAAGGGTTCCTAGTTGACTACGGAACCCTAAAAACGAACCCTCAGCAGTGTTAGATATTATAATGGTACTTATTCGCAATGGCATGATTCTGCACAGCCGGGCAACAAAATCGAATATAACTTTTTTTTAACATTGCCCCACACTAGGAATGGGGGAATTCCTAGTGTATCATGGGTACAAACATTTAAACCCACAAAAAAATAACTGCTAGAACAACTACTTGTAGGCCATACAAATATTTGCTCCGTGCGGGGTTCGAACCCGCGACACGGAGCCCAGCAGTCGATCGCTCAGCCACTGTGCTAACTGTTTTGTCATAAAACTAACTCATTACCTGCCTCAACTTTTCGAACGATGTTGAGGCTGGCTGCCAGTCCAACCGAATGCTGCTGAATACCAGTATTTTACATGGAGCAACGGCGTATTTTTCCATCACAACCCCGTTAGTACTGGGTAGTGCAGGTCAGATATAAGTTCAATATGAGTAGTATTTGTTTGGGGTCGGGTCTCCAATCCAACAATTGTCGAGTCAAACAAGTGTGAACTTTCCTTAGACTCCAAGCCTTAAACCGACCGACCCCTGTTTTATCGACACACCCTCCAACGACTTGTCAAAAAGGGACCGACTGCGCATGTGCACACCATCTGACAACTCTGACATTTTGAGGCACGCTTAGAAAATCACTGCGAAGCAATACACCCTGAAAACAGAGCAAAATAATAACTGTACCACTAGCAAATCTATATAAAAGTGCGTCTAATATACCGCTCAGGTTTTGCCCTCAACGTGATCAGTAGATACGTAAATTCTGTGCTAGTTTCTAGGCGGTTTCCCAATGTAATCTAAACAGCAAGTCGCCATAGCCCGGACGAAGTACGAAGTGATAATAACATCGGAAGCCAAAAGTGATTCTCAAGAATGTTAACAGAAGTGAACAGTACACCGACTCCTCGAACCCAACCTTGAAAAAAATCGAACTTTACCGCGGCTATGAGGCATGGAAACAACATGTACAAGCAAGAAATGACATAACAAAAACACGATAAATCTACTGTAGTGACGAATATTCGATGACTTAGCATATAAAATAATATCAAACAAATACATATCAGTATTGTGCCTGTAGAATAATATAAATAATTATAAAATATCCTTTATATTTACCTTAAATATACGAATATTGCATTACTTATACCTAAGAGCATTTTACAATATTTTGGCGATTTTAAATATGAATGAATTGTGTGGAGAAGAATATATTTTAAGTGAAAACTGAACTGAATCTTGAAAATACTACAAACAACCGCTATTTGTAAGAAGACATCGTTTGGTGAGTGAAATTTGTTACTAAGTAGTACCTGTTATGCTTAATTTCCATACATCTAGGTACATGAAACCTAAATATCATAGCACTGTTTGAATTTTACCTCTCAGCACACAACCAAAGGTTCAAAATCGAACAGACCGCTTGTATTAAGACATTTTTTACGTGTCGTTTGGTTTTACTGAAAACGGGTATAAGAAGTACATAACTGTTTAGTATGGAAGATGCTATTCATGTGTTTAAATGAATTGTCATAATTATATTAGTAACTTTGTCACATACCGACAGCACCGCCACATACCAGGTCCAATTGTGTTTTTATACTATCTAGGTACCTATTGTAATATGTACTTAAGCAAAATTTCTTCCAAATCAGTCCAGCCGTTTAGGAAGAGTTGGGTGACAAACACACGTATAGAAGAATAACATACATTAATATTAGGATTTTAGATATCTATTTTTTGTTATCTACTATACATACATTTTAACTAGCTGCATGGATGTATGGATGTTTGTTACTCTTTCACGTCAAAACCGCTGGACGGATCTTGATGTAATTTGGCACAGAGTTAGATTATATTCTGGAATAACACTTAATATACTTTTTTATCTTCTCGCGGGCGAACCGCGGGCGCCAGCTAGTAGCAAATATAACCGGTAATCCGGTTAATACAATGAAAGTTGGTCATCATTTGTTAAGCCTTATAATTATATACCTATATAATATATGCCTCAAATTCAAAATCTCAATCATTCATTCAGACAGCTCCTTAATAACTAAAACAAAACTTAATCAAAGTCAAAAAATTGAACCACACGTTATAATTAAAACAGTATTTAACACCGGTAAAATATAGCTTTCAAAACTGTTTCAACATCGCGTTCGCGTTGCGTACATAATGTGTATTTACTAAGTCGTTTCCTTGATGGAGTGAAAATTTGGGGTAGTGACGGGAAGCCCAACAAAGGTGAGGTAAGAAAGACAACATACACAATTCAAATTAGGTTTTTCCGTGAAATCGCCTGCCGCTGTCATTTAGAAAGGTTTCGTATGGATACATAATGTACAAGTACATCACACTAATATTATAAACGTGAAACCTTGTATGTGTGTGTGTATGTTTGTTATTATTTCACGCTCAAACGGCTTTACGGAATAGAACAGAATATTCATTTATTTGCTCAGAATGTAGGTATACTACTTAATATTATAAATGCGAATGTTTGTGAGGATGGATGAATGTATGTATGGATGTTTGTTACTCTTTTACGTCAAAATGGGTGAACGGATCTTGATGAAATTTGGCACAGAGGTAGATTATAGTCTGGAACAACACATAGCATAATTTGTTTTTCGATATCACACGGGCGAAACCGCGGGCACCAGCTAGTTAAAAATAAGGACAATAGTTTTGAAGAATCCTACATTCTACCATTTCGGCATGCAAACATTGATGCAGTTCATCATCAAAACATATTTCTTACACAGCTAATATTTATCAACCAGAAAATCCGATACGGAGTATTAACATTTGCATAATAGGAGTGCAGTAAGTTTTTTTTTAAGGTTGTTACTAGTTCCTCTTTTTAAGCGACTTCAAAAAGGAGGAGGTTATCAATTCGTTGGAATCTTCTTCTTGTTAATGTTTACCGATTATTCAAAGACGCCTGGACCGATTTACAAAATTCTTTTTCTGTTTGATAGTATACTTCCTAGGTGGTCCCATATCAATTTTATTAATATTACTTATGGAGTTTATGAGTTATCGTCTATATTATTATTTTTTTCTCTATGTCTATATGGATGACCTGCTAATCTTTTAGTAATAATGGAAAATTAATACTCTATAAAAATTATGTGATGTATCATAATACCATAACTAAAAATGCTACAATAAAAAGCTTTTTCGTAAAATATAAAACCAACTTCCAAGAAAAAAAACTAAAAAGTGGAAATATCTTTACTTTAGAACCGACTTTCGAAGTAAAGTTATGTATTTTCTAATTATTATTTGTTTTTTTATGGAATTACGAACGGATTTGGATCGAATTTGGTATCAAGATAGATTATATTTTGTACTAATACGTGAGTAAGTTTAGGTCCAGAAAAAATGCGGTTTGACCGCTGTTTGGGATGGTGTGGCTTTTCACCACGGGGCGGAGCTGGTATGTTTGCACATAATAGGGTATTTAACTCTATATGAAACAAATTCTAAAAATATACAATTCAGATAGCTTAGGCAACAAGCAGTCGGAAAATGTTAAATTTAGTTAATAAAATAACTAAATAAATTTTAAAATTGTTTTCAAAGTTTTTACTTTTTTAGTCTGTTGTTTTACTAAGCGAAACAGTGTCCGCCATGATTATTACGTCATATGGTCATGTTAACAAAAAGTGACAACTGTCAACTGAGCAACTATTACTATTTTTGTATTATTAGTACATTACTGCCGCGGTCTATAATGACTACTTTGCTGGTCGCGCTGATGATGGCCGACAGCGCAGCGTAGCGCAGCTCCAGGCCGACACAGCGCGGTCAGCGTGCAGCACTTGATGGACGAGCTGAGATAAAGGCCGAGACCGTAGGTCGAGGCCATTACAGCGAGGACAGCAAGGGCTGCAATGATGGCCAAGATGAAAGGCCTAGAGCGTAGCTAGGCTAGCTCGAGGCAATCATAGCGTAACCAGCGAAGCAGTCATTGTGGGCCAAGGTTTGTATAGTGCTTTACTCAAAAATGCAAGTACCTAATCTAAATAAAACCAGCAAGTAATTTAAATAAAAATGTATTTATATCCGTCTGACTGTCGTTTTAGGATACTCGTTAAGTTGTGGTAATTTTTAATGTTCAAATTGTGCTTTATCAGAACCATGCACTTTAACATTGAATAGGTATTCCAGAGAGACGAAGGCTTCATTTTGTTGGAAAGATCAGTGAAATACGCAAGAAAAACATTTTCGGATAAAGATTTAGTTTTCCTACTGATTTTCCACTGCACAAATTACACATATGCAAGCTTATATTTTTTCCTTTGAGTTTCGCGGTATTAAATGTTCAACCACTAATTTAGCTTCATCTTTAATGTCTGGTGGTGTTAAACACATTGAATCGGAAGAATTTTCGCTTTGAGAGCTCATTTTTATCAAAAAAGTCAGTAAATAAATCAAAATTTTCGCTGAACCGCGCTTTTGTTACTTCTTTGTTTTTTTTATTAATGGTAGTTGGAATTATACAGCCTAATATCGAATAAAATCTTTTAAATCTTTTTTTATTTTTACCTTTAGACGTACAAACAGCTGTGTTCTAAATAAAATCTTTTTGGAATTGATTTTTTAAAACGTTGAAACGTCAAAATAGCGGCCGGCAAAACATTGCCGGCCTGTTAGAGCGGCCAGCAAAACTTTGCCGGCCGCTCCTTGAAACAGAACGGCAAGGTCGACTTTGCTCAAACAAGGTTGTCAAAATAATGACAACATTACATGCATTTTTGAGTAAAAAACTTTACATTTTAATTTTTATTGAAATAATAGTAATACTACCAAGGAAGAAATAAATACTACCATATAATAATACTTTAAACTATAGTGAAAAATACAACTAAACAGAAAGACTAATAATAGCACATTTGTTTACATGACCAACCGACGTCATGACCACAGAGTAACATGGCGTCAAGCGTTTTTGTGATTTTACGCGCGAAAATAGAAATTGTAAAATTGAAATGCAGTTTTATGGCACTTATCGATTGAATATTTTTTTTTTTGTTTTTTTAGGTGGTTTAGTAGGACTCTAGGAACAAAATGAGATACTTTTTAAAAATGGGTGTAATACCGTATTGTAGTGTAGGCGCTTCGGTATCGATATCTATGTCTTTGTTTATCGATTTCGAAAAGTCGGTTCTTATATTTGTGTGACTTGTTCATACAAGGCACACAAATATAAGAACCGGCCTTTAAATTATGTTCAACAATGAAGTTGTGCAAACTATATACTAGATATTACGTCGGTAAAATTGACGATTTTTTATAAGTAGAAATTTGTAACCAATGAGGATTTTATTTTTAATTATCGTTCTTGTTTTCGTTATGTTTGATCTTAATTTAATTCTTTTAGAGAGTGGAGTGACGGAGAATTAGGCTGTGTATTGTTTTTCAGATAGGGCATTTAAGATTTTTACAAGCATATTTATTTAACTTTGCCAGTAGTGTTTTAATTTTTCGGTTTGTTTATGTCATATCTTGGAACTGAATTTGATAACAGTTCACCTTGCGATTGGTATGAAATTTTGCACACACGATTAATTTAGATGACAATGCATGGTTAGCTAAGTGACGGCGTTGAAGTCCAATCCGGAGCTATCCCATAACCGACCTAAAACTCTTTCAAACAACCCGCAACCCCGGAAGGCGCAGATTCCTTTGCTTTGCTGATATCCTTTCCATCCGTTCTTACGGAGGAACTTAAGGTAAGTTGGTCTCCAAAGAAAAATAAATAGACAATCAAAGAGCTTATGTTAAATGGCTCATCCATTGATATCGTCTTTTTATTCATAATAAAAGTACCAGTATAGGATAAATTCAAGTAGGTACTAAGCGTACACATATTTGAACCCAATAAACTAAATGGGTCTTGCTTGAGTCGGGTTGTCAAGCGAACTATGTCACTACCTACAGCTCTTACCAATGAAATATTTCAAATATATGGAGTACGTACCAATCAAAGTCATACTTAACATACGTATACGTACTCGATAACCTCCTAATTAGACCTCCTTATACCTCCTCATACCGTCGCGTGTGGTTGGAAAAGCATGAACTGTTTCAACTTTTTATTTGATTGGAGGAATGTTCTCGAAGAAGAAATACTTCAACAGCGGTATTTGTGGGGTTGTCGATCAACATTCGTCGCGGTTTTACGGTTAATCTTGAGATTTATCAACCTACTTACTTGAAAGTCTAAATAAAATAAACAAGGAATTTATAATGTTTTAGCTTTGTACACGATGTGGTTGAAAGTTTTCAATCTTAGGATTTTCTGTTTTTTTTTTTGTTAAGGATTTCCTAAACTATCTCTGTTGCTTTGTAAAAAAATATCCACTTCAGGTGTCCATTTGAGCTGAAATTATCTATACACCTAGTTTGGAAACGAATGCATGGTAAGCTAGATTATTCTTATCTTCCAATTGTTAAAAACCGGCCAAGTGCGAGTCGGACTCACGCATCGAGGGATCCGTACAAACTTGCGACATAAATGGCCATGTCTTTGGAATGCGTTGACTTAGATATATTATTTTTCCACAACTCCAAGGGACCATAGACTTGAGTATATGGTTTTAATTTTAGCACGATTCTCTTTACGCGTGCCCGAGTTAAAGGGTTTTGACTGACAGACGGACAACAAAGGGGTCCCTAAAAATAGTTATAAGATCTCTGTCTGGTCGATCTGCCACAAAACAAAATACATTAAAATTATAATAACACATATATTTTATGTCAGGCAAATTGACATTGATCATAAAAGAAATTTCTTTTTTTTTCGTATTGGTAATCATCAAATTGCTTCTATCACTCTGGGCGATGCGGAAGGGAATTTCAGACTTTATTAATCAAAACCGATCCATGTTCCTTCTTTTGTCCTATGTGTTCCGGAGCTGCGGTTTCTCTTTCAAAAAATCCGCAACCCCGGAGGAAATAACGCCAGCATAATACTGTGTCTCAGTTACTTGAAATATGTTACAAAATATATATTATTAATTATTATATATTATGAAATATATATCTATATTATAGTAAAAATATATACTCATTCTGTGTGTTTTTTTTATAAACAATGTATTATATTTATAGTAAATGGCAGCATATTTCTTCTAAATTTTTACGATATTATTTCTACGTGACTTTTGAACGTCAAAGCAAAATAGTTATGCAATATCAATTTTCCAATGAATCTTTATAGGTAGGTTATATCGGCTATCAGGTTTCGCGGCTAGCACCTTGCAACCTTATAGTATGCAGTTAACCTTGGTTTTAACAAATAGGTACTTATCAACCATAACCGTTATTTTAAAACATTTTGCATTACGGCCTCATTGCCCTACTCGCAAACGCTGGTACTAAGTGTGAGGACCTGGGTTCAATTTTCAAGCCAGGCAAAGCGCGATTGGTTTTTCCATTACGTAATTTTCAGCAGCACATAATAATATACATAGCCTTTGTTTCAGACATTATTTTATTACAATATCTATGTAATTCTATATCGAAAACTTTCAACTTAAATATATGATGTTTCTTATACTCTACGCTTTACTTTATATTGTGAATCGACATCCCTGTCTGTATGCCATTTACTGGCAAAGACCTCCTCCAACCGTTTCCATTCTTGTCTATCCTTAAAAAATCTCGTCCATGTCCCTCTTGCTATGGTCTTTATATCGTCCATTTATCTTTTAGGTGTTCTTCTTTTCCTACTTAGCCCAGTAGCACATAGGGTTATGTAAAATCCTGAATACACCTTCGAGAAACTACACGTGTGTTGTTATAAAATAACCAAGTGTTACTGAACCTACCTAATAATGTATATATCCAAAGGAAAACTGTCACGATAAGGCTTTATCATTTCCTTCGCGTATCAATTATTTACGAAATTAAATAAATTAACCAAATCAACATTTCAGCCAAGAAAGTCACATCATGAATAACGGATATTGGAAGACGAATTACGTATTCCTTAGATACAATTCCTTCCTCACCAATTTTAAATTGATAACGATGTGACGCCGCTTCACTCGCACTGCGGGTACGTTTACGAGCAAACAAGAACGTTATGTCAATAGCAGAAAACATTAGCTATTTCCCCTATAAAATGCTATGGAAGTATGGAACACACCGGGGCGCGGTTCGCGTGATCACAACCGCTTGCGTCTCCCTCGCATGCCAACGTTACCTAACCTCTATAGTGGCTGCCTACATTTTTCCACATTTTAGTACACAACTAAGCAATTATGGATATTGACGTTCGTGCTTTACTGTATTTAGGCTTTCAAAGAAGAGAACGAGCTCTGTGTACCTATTGTAGTTGTAACCCAATTAATTTTATACCTACATAAGGATTAGCTTGTCAATTCAATGATAAGCTTTTATTATCTCCCTTAATGAAGATTTTTTTAATAATGTAATTTCGAAGGTATCTGAGGCAATTCAACGATGACCTTTGAGGCCTTATTATAACACGAGGCATCACTAAGCTGTGTAAGTGTACACTGACATAAGTACCTACACTCACGAACACTAATATATCTATGTACAGTTAGACAAAAAAAACAATTTCTTGAAATATTAGTTTCTTCTTTATATAAAACCTATGTCGTAATAGTATGGCTTATAAAATACTATATTCATGAAATCTTAGAACGGTAATCAATCACTTTCTAAAAGTTCCTTTGTATGCACATGTCAGTGCTCTTGACTGTACATTGTGTAGGTAGTTTATAACTGTATTACAATGATGGATTTGTCGCTTCTGTGCAATTTATCAGTAGGGCTTATATTGTTTCTTGAAATTGGGTTGTCTTATTTTGATCTAGGCTATAGATCAAAATAAGACATCCAATTTCCTAAAAAGGCTTTTTGGTGTGCCAAAATGATAAAGATAGAGAAAATATAATTCCAAAAATAAATAATTCGCTAGGTAGGTATACAATGACAGTATTATTTAACAGATCTGGTAGATATTCTAATTTTGAATACCTAATTGGTCCATAATATTACAATTTTGATTACCTTACTGGTCCCTAATATACAAATTCTGGTTTTTCTTTTAAAGTAACGGTCCTTTTTATTTTAACTCAATCCACAACTTATTAAGGTATTTAAGTTTTTAATATCCTTAAATCTCCGTGCGTTTTTGAGGTCTTCAACACTTTTTATCTGCTTATACCGTAAGAGAATTATGCACGATCAGAGAACAAAGAAATATATGTACTTTATGCACTAGTTGCAAACGCAACGTGAGCTGAATGATTTAACTCAGGCCCGCTATATGCAGTCAAGCAAGACTTGAGTAATATATGCGGCAGAACTATGAAACACAATGATGAACTGATTTTCTAGTTTATCCGTTTTTTGCCCTTTTTGTTTTTTCTTAACCAGAAATCATGAAATGACTCCTCCCGCTCCGGAGCGGGAGTGGAAGGGACTGTCAGACTTGCAGTGACCAAAACCCTTTCAGGTTATTCTTTGGCCTTTTAGTTCCGGGGCCGCCGCCTTTCAAACCAAACCGCAGTCTCAGAAGCTTTTTCAATCAAAAACAAAATTAAAATATTTTTATATCACAGAGGCCTACATGGGCACTTATAAAATGTTGAGAAACGGTGCACGGTTCGGGTTTTGCCTCAGCCTGTGCCTTACATTCGGGGAAAGCACCAGCTAAGCAACCTATAACCTCCTAGTTTGAGCTGCAAGATAGGTTAAAAGCTGTTTCTTTGGACATAGAGTCATATTGATTTTTTGTTCAAGTTTTAACCTTGTGGAATAATCGATGAGTTCGTAGTTCGACATAGCAATACTAGCAATGTTTCTGATCGATGAGCCTTCAGTTACAACAGTTTTCAACTAAAGTAAGTTTTTCAAGATATAAATTTTCCCTTTTTCCAATAAAGATGTGTTGTAAAATTAAAGAGAATGTATCATTTATTAAATGTCTCGATTTTCGACTCGATGCAGTTTGAATAAAATCGAGGACTTTATGATATAAAATATATTTGATATATATGTATATGATTTGCTGTAAGAAGACCCAATTCGCAGTTGTACATAAGTTTTAGTATTGCAATTTGTTTGTATTGATATACATTTTAATATTTGAAGGACACGGTGGTGGTGCGCACAGTGGCGGTCTGCCCAGCTTGGGCGGAGCACCGTTGTATCCTCGTAGAGGCGATCGGCGGCGGCGATCTCTCGCGTCCGGCTCTGGATCAGTATGTCCGGATAAAATAATGCCAAGGAACGAACCATCTCCATTCAAAACCATGAGCTCACTAAACCAATGAAGCATTGAAACGGTAACCAATAGTTCGAAGGCGCGGTCGTCGTCGGTCCGTGACGCTTCAAAGAGCATCCTAATTGTCCGGTTGCGATTTCGGATCCGGCGCGGGCGCAATGCCGTGACGTGCCGACAATTCTATCTGTTTGTAAAGCGATCATTGCACAAACCATTTCGTTTTCTATTGTCTGGTCTAGACTGTTGAATTGTATCTGTTTTTGTGATCGGAGTTTTGTGAAAGAAGCGCGGAAAATGGCTGCGATCTTAATTGAACTATTTTTGATTGATTTGTACGGCTTCAGAGACTACCAATTTTCATATAAAGGTTTTGTGGGTGAGTCTTAACTTTAAATTGATGAAGAAAACGATGAAATCAAACGGAATGATGAATAAATCAAATAAATTTGACGGCTCGGTTGGCGCAGTAGCCGAGCGATCGGCTGCTGCGCTGCGTGTCGCGGGGTCGATTCCCGCACGTATCTAACATTTGTATGGTCTACAAATGTTTCGGGTCTGGCTATCTGTTTATGTGAGTTTAAATGTTTGTAAACACATCCACGAAACATAAGAAATGCTTAGTGTGGGGCAACGCTTTTTTAAAAAGAAAAAAAAAAGACAAATATGCTTCGACAATATAACATAACAGAAAAGTAGGGAGGAAGCTGACCGTGGATGGACATACGTAGCAGTATTAGCCTGAAATAAATCGGACTAAATCTAAAACAAAGTTTCGCAAATCACATTTCATACTAACAGAATGTAACGAAAATTACCTAGGCACATCAAATTATTCAAAAAAAGATTATAATAAAATGCTTGAAAACGTACGAACAATAAGCGCGCGCGCATCGCACAATAGATCAGCGGGCATGTCGGACGCGATTTCATTTCCTGCGAGCGCGCACGCCGACCCGTGGGCCAATTTCCGGTGACACTATGTAGCAACTGATTGTACCATTATTGAATTGAGGTCGAATTATAAATCAATTTGCGATTTCACTGCCCATCATGCATTGATTAATTTTGTTAAACGATGATCACTTTGATACCTGTCAATAGGTAGGGTGCGTCGAAATAGGGAGCTAATACATAGAAGCGTCCGTGCCTGTTGTTAAATGTCAATCCTTATAAGAATTTAAAAGAGTGTCCATGGACTTTCTTATCCATTCATCTCCATGAAGATCAACGCTTTGGAATGAGCAATTACAGTACTTTCACAAGTTATTATGCCCTTTTTTTTTGGGTGGGAAATCATCAAATGACTTCCCCCGCCCTCATGTCAGACTTGTACTGACTAAAACCCACCCATGTTCCTTCTGTTGCCCTTTACGTTTCGGGGCAGCGGTATCTCTTTCGAAAAACCCGCAACCCCGGCAGGCGGAGGCTCTGGCAAGCCCCTCTGCTTTGCTGACATCTCTTTGAGCCGCGCGTGAAACACGAACGCGCCGTCGGCACGGCCTGTCGTCAATAGACGGACGGACGGTGAACTACCCATTGCTCACCGTCCACAGGCCCGCATCTGCGGTGGCCGGGAGTCGTCTCGCGGCGCCCGGCGCCCGGGGCGTCTCCCGCGGCGGCTGGGTTGGTTTGAGGTTCTCTCCCTCAAACACCCGGCCTCCTCCTTCACTAGCATTACTGCTTCTCAGAAGGAGGTGACCGCTTCCCATTCCCTCTCGCTCCGGACCATAGCCTGAAACAGAGCGCTAAAGATCGCCGCCGCCGATCGCCTCCACGAGGGCACGCGGCGGTTCTCCGCCCAAGCTGGGCAGATCGCCACTGTGTGCCCCACCGTGTCCTCCGGGCGATCGTCACAATGGTGACACCCGGGCGTTTCCTCCCGCCCGATGATGTGCAGGAACCTCCCGAAATATCCATGTCCGGTGAGGACCTGCGTCAGGCGGTAGGTGAGGACGCCATGACGCCTCTCCAGCCACACCTCAAAGAGGGAAGTTATTATGCCTTGTGACTGACTGTAGAGTGTAGCTGTATCCTTTTGAAATTTAAAAGTGCCTTTGAGTTTCTTCAGGTAATTTATTCGTTTACTTCTTTTTTCGTGTGGTTAGTGCCTAACCTGGTCTTACGCCGCCCATAGGTGACTTCGCTCTACAAGTCGTCTAGAAATATCTCTTAAGCATATTTGTTTTCCTCCTAATATTTTCCTTGGCCGGTGAAGGAAAACTTATTTATTACAACTAAAAAACGTATGTACCTAGGTTTTAAAAATGTAGCTACCCCGAAAACAGAGCAACACTGAAATAAATAATTGTCAATTTCGTGTTTCCTTTTACCTTAAAAGAGAATATTTTAAAACTTGCTCTTATATTGAAGGTTTATGGACTGTTATTGTTTGCGGGACGAAATAGTTATTATAATTTTTTCACGTTACAGAGAAGGTTTTCATGACGTTTTTTTCTATAATATTTTATTATCTGATATGAGTCACGTAATAAATAAATGGGCAGCCACTCCATTACAGTAAATAAAGGTTAATTTTCATAAATAAAATTGGTTATTATTTTTGTTGCGTGCGCGGCTGGTATGACAGATTCTGGGATTTGGCGTGTAGCACGCATTCGTGCCGTCTGTCGTACGTTGACGTACGATAAAATGCTGTTTGAAAATCGGCCATGCAGTCACTGGTTATAATATATTGTACGCGGTAAATACAGTACCTAGCAAAACTAGTGAACCAATGCTGACAGAAGGCGTGTTTCCACTTTTTTAGGGAGAACAATCTTAATAGAAGCAATTTCTGGTAAATAAAATCTTTTGCAGGGAAAACAAAGCGTAGATATGAACTGAGTACAATCAGTGATAAAATATGACATACTGATAATACCTATGTAACAAAGAAAAGGTAGCGGAACTTTGGAATACCATTCACGAGTCCGTGTAAATATTCATTGATTTAAATTGTGATTTATTTTATCTAAATCTCATCTATTATTGGCAAGACAAGGCAAGACAAGACAAGACGTTTTTTCTTGTGACCAGAGTGTTGGCTTTTTTATGCCAAAGAATTAGCATTGCCATCCAACGTGGTAATGCTGCCAGCCTTCTGGGCACTTTTCTTGTTGGAAAAAATGCGGACGAATTTTTGACGCCCTATAGGTAATTGTGATTAATTTTCTCTCCATTTGTTTAAATTTTGAAATTTAATTGCAAAACATGTCATCTGGAGAAAAAAATTGCATAGGTATTTTTATATTAGGAAATTTGATCCAACAACCCTGAAACAAACACGTCCACCATTTATATCTGCCTATATTTCTCCTGGCAATGTGTTCATTTTGTTTATTACAGTAGCACTGAAAATGTGTGAACATTTTAGCGATATCGGATTGCAGATGGACTCTTTGTATGCAGTACCAATTTTATATTGATGTCGTAATTGCCATTGAATTTATTGCGATAGTTTTTTTTACTTTTACCGAACTGTTAAATAATGATTATTGAGTTGAATCTGCTGAATGAATGCAAATAAACACTAAATTATTTTATATTTTTGACAGTTAACTAATGGAAATTCAATTAATATTATTGCTTCTTTAAACGTGTAGTTTTATTTAGACAGGTCTATCTTACAAGTTGCTTTCTTGATGTACCGACCCGAATATTTACCTAGTTTTATCGAATGTCGGTTTAACGAAATTAAACATGGTAATTAATTTAAAGTAACTGTTACCCACGACTCCGTCCGAATTAGGTTCGCGATTTTGATAAGTTTTATAGCAGGAGGTTCTTAATTCATTTTGTTTTCTTTAGTTACTGAATTTCATTCGTTACCGAAGTCACAATTACCTGCCTTGACTTAAAGTTGTTCTATTTTAATGCAATTAGGTAATGACAGTTGTCAATTGTTAAAGTGTTGAGGAATATGGACATAAAGAAATATTGCTCCCCCCCTTAGTTATTAGCATAGCGATATATAAGGTTAAATTTTGCCAATTTTCGTATCGAAAAGGTAACAAACAAACACAGAAACTAGCAGAGGTATTTTCATCTTTATGAATAAGTATGGATTTAATATGGATTGTAACATGTTAAGTTTCAGGAGATAATTTTAACCTCTTCTAAGACCAGAAAGAGCAGCTTCTAAATAATTATAAACTCTTATTAAATCCATGCCCCTTTTTGGTGATGTTCGATAATTTCTCATAAATATCAATGTACATAATTATACAACCTCTGTCGCTTTGTAATGAAGCACTAAATACCTAGTAATCGATGAACTGCAGCAACAATTCGTCGAATTCCCGGCAGTAAATATAAACGGAACGTTTCAGGTCAAATTTTGTAATTGTTTGAAATTATCGACGCTTCGCTTCGATCGCAACATTTGAATAATGCCTACATATTTTTTATATTGACGAGCTATGTGGAAATATAGTATCCTTGGCATATGGGTTATTAAGATTTAATGTGGAAATAAAAAATGTGCTTTTGACGTACCTACCCATGATTAAAAAGTTTGATTTCATTTCTTATAGTCCGGTCAATTTAGACATAAAAATAGTGATCAAATAAAGAAAATTCTGACAGAGCCAAATCTTCGTAGAGACGTTAGGTTTACCACAAGGAATAGAGTGTCAAAAGTCCCAATCAGTCCCATGTGTGCTAAGGGACTTATTCGGGGCCCAAGGTCAAAATTTTAGGTTTTTTGGATTTTTCTCGAAAACGGTATGTTTTATCGAAAAACAGGTAGTTTTTCGATAAAACATACCGTTCCAAAGCAAAGTTGTAGATCTTAAAACTCTATAAAAATAGTCTTTATATTTTTTTCTCTAAGACCCACTATTTCCCAGATATTGCGCTTGAAAGAATCACGATCTACATAATACGCACACATTTCCACACCACCTGTGAGGAGTGTACTTGGCGCGTTTTTTTTAACGTGGTATCCCCGGTAGGCCTATTCCACGAACCTTTATGACGTTAATTTCAGGAACAATAATTATTTAATACTATGAAGATTATTGATATGGGTTACTGAGTTTAACTGTCGTTGTAACTTTTTTTTATTAATTTAATCTGACTCTTTTCATATTCAATTCCAACAATCATGTTTTCTTCAATATTTTCTTGTTTTTTTTCTTCTCCTTCCTGTTGATGAATGCTTAGAAATTGTTCCGACGATGATGAATCAGTTGTATCTTCATCAAAATCAAATGAATCTTCCTCTTTTGTATTGAATTGAACATTTGAGCAAGAAACTCCTTGGCAATTGGTACACGCTGGAGATCACTGCAACCCTACTTTTTTACAGCCACATTTGTCACTACTACCTTACCTTTCTCTTACAATTGCAAAAAATAGTGTTAAGAAGTTTTTCTGGAGCAGGGGCAGTAAAGTTCGAATTGGTTCCAAAGTATTATTTATCAATTTCCAACCCCAGTCTTCAGGGTTCACTTCATTGCCTTGCCATGTCTGAACTTGATAGCATACTCGAAACAAATGTTGAGTAGCAGATGCCGATGTTGGTGGAAGACAAAATAGGTGTACTTGCTTTTTGTTTCGCGTACTTTTTAAAAATGTTAAATATTTGTACGTTTCTATGCATATTTTTTTTTTGATTTTTGGCTTCTTAAATAATCAGCAAACTCATCGCTTCTCGCGACACTTGCATCGATTAAAGTTGGCATTCGACGACTGACCACAACAGTTTCATCTTCAGTCAAAAGTTTAATAGAAATAAAGCAAAATTGTGACATTTTTTTATTAATATTGATCGGCATTCAAATCATATCAAATCATTTATTTAAATTAGACCATTACAGGCACTTTTGAATGTCAAGAAACAAAATGAACCTACAGTCCCGGTCACAAGGCATAATAACTTGTGAAAGTACTGTAGTTGCCCATTCCAAAGCGTTGATCTCTATGGAGAAGAATGGGCAAGAAACTCCATGGACACTCTTTTAAATTCAAATTTTTATTTGTATTTACATCATTCGTGTTGGGATTATACAAATATGTGAGAACGATGTAGAAAGACAAGCACAGTTAGAGCGTCCAGAGTAAATAAAAAGCAAAATTCAATTTAAAATCTAAATAAATTAAAAATGACAGTGGTAGTTAAAAAATGACCAGTCCCAACTGACAGCGCCCGTTCACGAACAAGACGTATGGATCAGCCCCATTCAGCTCGACCATATTGAAGGGAGCTAAATGACCCGACACACCCGCCACTATCAGCAAGACATTTAAGTGAGCATGACACTATCAACCACCAGGGCTTCGTCAAGTCAATGATAATACATAACACTCACATATGGGCTTAATAATTATAAAATACTAGAGAATTGATTCTATACATTGCAAAGATAGTCTTACAATCTTCTGCAGCTTCAACTATAGCTTCGGAAACTTATCACCAAACCACCAGGGCTTTGTCAAGTCAATGGTAATACATAGCACTCACAAATGGGCTTAATAATTATACAATACTAGAGAATTGATTCTATACATTGCAAAGATAGGCTTACAATCTTCTGCAGCTTCCACTATAGCTTCGGATACTTATCAATGAGTTTACCCCTATGGTTGAGGAGCAGGACCAGCATTGAGCCAAGCATTTTTATCATCAATATAATCCCCCAACTTATAATATGCCTGCCTACATAGTGTGCGTTCCAGTTGAAGAATGTGGGGAGGTATTTTATTGTAGCATTTCAAACAGTACCCCATGAAAGATGAGTCTACTGACTCATCATAGACTCTAATGGCTCTTTTCTGCAGAATAAACACAGACTCGATGCCTGCAGCCCGTCCCCAAAGTAAAATACCGTATGACATTATACTATGAAAATAACTAAAATAGACTAGCCTCGCGGTATCTACATCAGTAAACTGACGGATTTATCTGACAGCATATGCTGCTGAACTAAGCCGTCCTGCAAGAGATGTTATATGCGGACCCCATTGTAGCCTTGAATCGAGCGTTATCCCCAGGAAAACAGTTTTATCGATGAATTCTAGTTTCTCTTGATTCAATACTATATCACAATCACTACTTTTGACGTTTGGCAGAGCAAATCTTATGCACTTCGTTTTTTTCCCATTTAATACCAAATTATTCGCAGTGAACCAATCATTTACCTGTAATAGGGCGTTATTTAAGTCGTCTAGATTTGTGGCACGTCTATTTATCTTAAATATTAAAGAGGTATCGTCAGCAAACAACACCATTTGTGGTTGGTTTTTAAATAAATGGGGTAGATCATTAATATATACTAAAAAGAGGAAGGGACCTAATATCGATCCTTGTGGTACATTTAAACCCATCTTTACATTTAAACCCATTAAATTGACACCATTTATTTGCACTTGCTGCTGTCTATCATTTAAATAATAAGATTTTACTAAACTAAGCGCAAGTTTCCCTAGGCCGTAATGTTCAAGTTTCAAGAGTAGAGTTTTGTGGCTTTTCAAAAGCGTTTGATTTTGTTAGCCATGAAACCCTACTCTTCTGGTCACAATAGATTCCTATGGCATCCTGTGCCTCTTCCCACGCAGTAAATATGTGTTTTAACAAGGTAACGCCAGTGGCAGTCGTACAACGTCCTTTGGTGAAACCATACTGTTTTTCATGTAAGATCTTATTGGTGTTAAAGTGGTTGAGCATTTGATTAAGCATTACCTTTTCAAACACCTTGCTGAAAGCCGGCAAAACGGATACGGGTCTATAGTTATTGGTGTCTTTACTATCCCCAGATCTGAAAAGGGGTATAACTTTACCGTATTTCATAAGGTCCGGAAAAACTCCTTGGTCCACACACAAATTGAATATTAAGGCTGAGTACGGTCCTATAGTCTCAATAATAGCTTGACAAACTTTAATAGACATTCCCCAAAGATTTTCGGTTAATTTGATTTTGATTTGCTTGAAAGCTTAAATGACTGCAGTGGGGTTAATATGCTTAAATTAAAACTCAACCGGACATGGTGAAACGTTTGCTCTTAATAAATCAATGGAAAGCAAAGGTGAGGAATTTAATGTTTCAGTAGTTTTAAGTGGGATACTAGTAAAGAAATCTACAAATTCTTGAGCTACTTCGTTTTTAGTGGTTCGAAGACCACGCAAAGACTCTAGTGTGATCTCATTATTACATTTTTGATTTCTGTTAGTTTCACTATTGATGATTTTCCAAACCGTCTTAATTTTATTATCGGCGGATTTAATCTTGTTGCTAATGAATAAAGATTTAGCTAATTTGCAGGTGTTTTTAAATTTTTTTGAGTAAGTTGTGGTTTGTGGTTGTACATAGTGGGTTATAATAGGTTAAGGCACACACACATATTTTTCTAATACTCTCTCACACACTATCGTCTACATTTCGTTCTCATATCTCCTTTCGCAGGTCTGCTGGCAGAAATTTCTTAAGAAATAAGCAGTACCTTTGTACTCAAATGTTAAATGTTTTTATCCTGTCTGTTTTACTGTTTTACATAAATAGTTAAATAAATAGTGATTGAAAGTTTCTGAGTTGAAGTAAGGCTTAAGGCCGTAAAGCTCAAACAATCGTTCCCTACTTTTTCTTATACCCTTAGTTGCCCAATCACTAAACATAAGCTTTGGGCTAATAGATTTAATTTTTATTTTGAACGTATCATTGAACTCTGTGTAGACAACCGAAAATAATTCCACGTAAAATTTATTTACATTTTCAATATTATATCCCGGAGTGCCTAAATTACTAATTTAATTATTATTAAATTTGTTCAAATTTTTTGTGACGGTGTGTAAGACTCGAAATCGACGGTTTGACCGCTGTGATCAGATGGAAGATAATTTACAATGGCTTTATTTAAGTAGTCGCAGCAACAATAGACATTATCAATAGGTACATGTAGCAGTATCTGTAGTAATTCGGGTAGGCTCCGAAAACACATTTATCAAATTAAATGATTTCGGGTAGGCTCCGAAAACACATTTATCAAATTAAATGATTTTGGGTAGGCTCCGAAAACACATTTATCAAATTAAATGATTTAAAAAGATGTAAGAATCTACTGCTATTTGAATTTCTATCTAAGATATTAATATTAAAGTCACCACAGATAACTAGTAATTTATTATCTTCCATTACTAACTCAAATACAGAGTAGTTTTGATAATTTGGGGGTCTATAAACGCACACTATGACATGCTTATCTAGCTCAACACAAGACATTTCAATATTATGTGCAACCGAAAGATCAATTATATCATTACGAGTTTTAAATTTAATGCCATTTTAAATTAAGATTAGTGAACCCTCACGCATCTTAGATTTGCGGTTAAAGGAACTGGCTACACTGTAATTCTCAAAGTTCACATTTCATGATCTTTTAGCCAATGTTCGGTGAAACATACAATGTCAAACTTGGTTTTTTCTTAAAAACAATTCAACCTCTAGTTGTTTCGAAGAGAAACCTTAAATATTTTGATGGAATAATTTCAAGGAATTCTGCTAAGCCCCTTTTTAAAATTTAATTATTTGAGAGCAAGAAGGTACCTTGGTGTTAGTGAGTGTAGCACTTATGTTATTTATGTCTTCTGTTGTCTTACTAGCTAGTTTAAATGAGCCGGAGTGAGTAACAATACTCCCCCGCCTTCCTTGTAAAAGGTATATTAGTATTAGTACTAACAGTCGCAGTGTTAACAATAGAAGAAAACATAGACATAATATTTATGTCCGAGTGAATATTATAAGCTAATATCCTAGCTATTTTGTGTCTACAACTAGTAGGTAGAAACACATTACCCCGTGTCGACCTAAGTTTGTCAACAACATTGTTAATATCCAGATACATAAGTTTGTCACAATAGTGACCTACCAAAAAATGAACATGCTTATTCAGCATGTGAATATAATTGTTAATTCGTTTCGATAATCTTTCAAAATATGGAAAGCATTAACTACAATAGTAGACGCTTGTAATAAATACGTATAGTCAAAAGAAGCAGGTATACGTGAACGACACCACCACACTGACAAAAGAATAGGCAGATGTTATTCAAGTAGAAGGGATTCAAATAGTATGATGTATACATAAAAGAGACACGAGTAAGGCATTTTTGCTTGCTTGAGTACCTAAACATGTATATACGTGGCATATGTGCGCATAGTATGTAGAATATGATTCTTACAAGCGCAGTATCTGGGAAATAGTGAGTCTTAGAAAAAAATATAAGGAACATTTTTTTTGAGAGTTTTAAGATCTACAACTTTGCTTTGAGGTAGTTTTTCGATAAAACTTACCGTTTTCGAGAAAAATCCAAAAAACCTAAAATTTTGACCTTGGGCCCCGAATAAGTCCCTTAGCGCACATGGGACTGATTGGGACTTTTGACACTTTATTCTTTGTGGTAAACCTAAGCTCTCTACGAAGATTGGGCTCTGTCGAAATTTTCTTTATTTTAATTGTCTAAATTGACCGGACTATTAACGAATTTTTGGTTTTGCTATTAGTAGATAATATTTTATTTGCTATTGACGTTTAGCTATGTGTAACATTTTATTGATTTTTGACGATGATTTATGTCACAATATATAATTTCATAATTCATATATAAAAATGGATATCTAATATTGTATATTAGTACTAACGATTTTTCTTGTCCGTTCTTCTCTTTACGAAAATACCTTTGTAAATGGACGTACAATCAATTTTATTTCCTTTGTTTAAAGTTTGACGCTAAAAAATGTCATTTAATAGCCTTATTGAAATAAATGGTTCGATTTGTTATGATTTGAATATCCACGATGGCAATTTTCTACAGCTCAACTTTCAGTTTGTTTCCAAGAACGTGGAGGTATTCTTACTATATGGTACTTACAAAAATTGGTTTTGCTGAAGTATTCCTAACCGTCTCGAGATTATTTTTTATTTTGTATTAATCAATCATTTATATTGTAGAACATAGGCGTTTACAGGTAGTAATAAATAAAATATAGGTTCACTATGTTTTGCTAATAGATGGCGTACAAAGTTAAGGTATAAAAAACAAACAAAAATAACACAATTATAAATAAAATAAAATTAAAAAGTTAGTTAAATAGCTTGAAATGTCAAAATTTAAAAATAACTATGTCAATCACGTAAATAATTGTGATGAATGATAGCTTGTTAAAGAGCCATACAAAGAAGGATGGTCATTTCGTACCAGACTATGAAACTATGGCGTCCCAATACGCCATAAATGAAAAATACCGTAATTTTTTAAGGTCTTAAAATACACAAGAATTATCTTTTTAAGTAGCCACAAAAAAAAGTTATCTATATTTTAGTTTTCACAACATTTTCGAAATTATTTAGAACTAGCTTTTGCCCGCGGCTTCACTCGCGTTAAATTTGGGGTAACACAGTTCCCCTTGCGCCTATTTGATTAATGTCTCAGGCGGGACTTGAACCCGCGATCTTTCTCTTACAGGGAGAATGCTTTGACCACTAAGCTACCAAGACACCGTCTAAGACATTCCAAATTTTTCCTTTACGTTTTTCCCAAACGTCGCCCTAAGACGTAAAGGAAAAATTTGGAATGTCTTAGACGGTGTCTTGGTAGCTTAGTGGTCAAAGCATTCTCCCTGTAAGAGAAATATCGCGGGTTCAAGTCCCGCCTGAGACATTTCACATTTTTCTAATTTATTTCGATTTAAATAGCATTTAGTGCTTTCAAACCTCAAAATAGTTATTTGATTAATGTAATAGCAACGCTAAGTTTTCCCATTTCTTCCCTCTTTCTCCCTCACATCCCTTTTAAAAAAAATAGCCTATGTCCGTCTCCTGGTTCCCGACTATCTCTGTACCAAAATTCATCAAAATCGGTTTAGCTAATTAAGCGTGAAGAGGTAACAAACAAACTCACTTTCGCTTTTATAATATTATAGTAAGGATAATAGTTTCGGAACGCACCCGTTTACGATTCATTTCGCTTTTAAAATGGCTTTTTAATAAGAGACTATAATTATTCACGATTTTTTGAATAGTTGTTGACTGCAATTGAATACAATTAGTGTACAGGCATTAAATCAACTAATATACTGATAATTATTACGGATTCTTGATAAAAAAAATGTAACTTCATGGTAATTTATAAGTTTTGTTTCATAACAGAACGTCATTTGTCATCGACAGGTTACTTAATCTGTGGACCCGCACCATTGATGATAATAATATATCATTCCACTTATGAATTCTTGTGATACATACTGTGCTATTTTGGATTTCCTTCTGTTTATTTGACCTTGACATTGTCTTACGGACTCATAACTACCACTTGTAACGATTATTCTGTGCTTTTCATTTGATTCTAACCTCAAAGTATTGATGAGGTAATAATAAAAAAATTGTGGCCATTTAGAAATGATTTTCTAACAGGATGGTGTTTATAACATAAAAACAAACCAAACTCATTTTAGTTTATTTTGGGACATGATAAACAAAAGTCAAGTCCAGCTCCTATAGAAATTTGGCCATTGTTCTTTCATGCGGATAAAGTCACAACCGAGAAGTTGCTATCATTTATTATTATTACAACCTAATCACGCACTATTACCTACTAATTTGAAATACCGTTTAATGTAATTCATACACACTCACGCGCACACTACAAATTGTAGTCCTATTAATCATTACCAAAATAAACATGGCACAGCATAAAGTATTCATTGTAACTTGTCCGTTTCCTTGGGCAGTCTGCGTGAGCAAGGCAGTTATTCTGTGGCAGTTACCGACACAGAATTTGTTATAATAACGGCCGTCCAGGGTAAACTACCTTTTATGGCATCAATTACTAACATAACGCTTCTGTAATTTCACCTAATGTGTGCTTCTGAGGAGTTAGAACGATCAGAAGGTTCCGTAGATAATTGAATATATACAACTAACGTTTGTAATTGCCACAATTATTGTAATTAACGGTTTTTGGAACGAAACTGGGGTATGACGAGCTCTTGGGTTGCGGTTGTGGCATTTTAATCACGTGCAACCTGACTTCTACAAATACCGCACAAAAGGTGAAACAGTAGAACTTTTAGAAAGTTTTAAATGAGCATTACAGTAATTGTAGTAGGTACTAACAAAATTAAATGTTAATATGTTATGTAGCTTGCTTGCTCCACTTCAATTTATTTAATAGAGCACAGCCACTGTTAGCCTAAGTAAGTCTATCTAATATTAATGTTCGACAGCACTACATTGAATTGTTATTCAACCTTCAATTGTACTTCCAGGCCGCGGCACAAACCCTATAATTTGGTAAATACACAGCTAATACTGGCTACCGTACGTCTGTCCTTATACATTTTAAATATTAAAACGCGTTCTATTTCCCGCGCGTGTATTCAGTCGTGTGTGTGTGTGTGTGCATGTGTGCGTGTTGGCGTTGCAATCCACGTTACAGCTTACAAACACATAAAACATACATAATAAGGTACGTTTGTGTGGAGCGCGGTCGGCGCCGCCGCGGCGTGTTGTGGGGCGCGGTTGCCATGACAACGCCCGCACCCCTTTCCCACACCCCCACAGGTTTCAGCTGACCCGCCGACCTCTAGTGACGAGTCGTAACACTGTCAGTGTTATAGGGATGGGCGACGGTACTGTTATCGATTAGTTTGTTTACCTATAGATTCATTTATTTCTTTTATGGTTTAATGATTTGATGTAGATTTTCTACTATTTTTTTCTTTGTTTATTTTAACTGTAACATCCCAATACCTAATCTACAGTTTAAATCACAGAGTAATTTGTATCCCATTATACCGATATGAATAAGACAGTTTATCGTCTTGTTTTCTTGCAATAAAGTTTGGGTATTCTCACGTTATTTAATGAATGCTCTTCTTCACAACAAATCTAGCGTAAATAATAAGAAGTATTTTTGAAATCAAGTACCTACATATTCGTATTCATGATTGTGCATTTCCATTGAAATCCTATTTTCAGGCAAATGTAGCAAAAACATTCAACAAACAATTGTTACAAAGTAACGTCGAATCGTATGTACTATATCCATTCACATCACACATGACACAAATAATTTTCAAAATAACATAACTATCGACTATTAACCATTACCTATTGTTACCCGTTATCGACAATTTTCCGCACTGTCTCATCCCTACAGGACCAAGTCTAGTCTAGTTCTCGACGTCCTCAACTTTATGAATACTTCAAGCTTCAGGTGCTTGCACATCGTACACTCTGGGCCAATAAAACGTAATGCCCCAAAAATCCACGGCTTTACCGGCTTAGCAAAGAAAATCCTAGTTTGAGGTCATGTTTTAAAAGTCTTGTTGTATTTCTTCGTGCGGCGATGGTGTTCGTATTTTTAGCAGATCGATAGACTCAGTAATGACTTGATTCCGTGTACGCTATAGCTAAACAAATGCTATTCTATTGTAAATCGAATGGATTCGTAATATATGTATTGAAAAAACATTTAGGAAGCTTAAAATGTAGTTTTCTTTACTTTTCATGGAAATGGGTTACTACCACGCTTTAATGCGATGCGGTAGCGATTTGATACGGATACTACGATGTTTTTAACAATGATTAATAATAACTTTGGGATTAATTTTTCTTACATGGTTCCAAGCAATATTGAGTTCGCAATAATTCGATACATTTTATATTCCGTGTGTCCTATGGGGGATAAAACATGAGACATGCGTAATAAAAATTTAATATTTTAAGTACGGTAAGGGGTGATTTCGTCCACCAGTGTAGAGCACAAACCGATATTTACTTTCAACATCAAATGAAAGTCTCATATGAAGATCAAAGGGATAATTATAATGGAGTCGTAATATTCATGCAAATTTCTTGAAACGTTAATGTTCTATGTATAATTACTAGAACTCTAGGTTTATCTAGCTTTCTTTGCGGAAGAATGTTCTTAGATTCCAGTAGTGATAAAACTTTATTAAGTAATGATAAGACTTTATTATGTTCAAACATTAAAATACATATTTTCAGTTAATAGGAGACCAGTTTAGAAATCGGGCCTGTTTCCATTTTTTTGCAGCTTTTAATACCACTCGTTAATGGAAATGATTCTTAACCGAAATTTGTTCCTAAACAACCTGATAATTGTATGCCATATCTATCCATTTCATTGTCAAAAAAACAATTTTTATTTGCTGCAAAGCGCCCTCAAAGATTTTTATACCGGAACAAACAAAAATATCGAAAAATGGTACAACAACAAAGACATTGTTTCCCTCAATGGTTTGTATCTACAACGCAATCGCAGTTGCGTCGCGTTCTACATAAAACGTAAAAAAAAACTCGGTGGCTTTTCAAAGGACTTTTCATATACAAAAGGATAATTTCGCTTTAGTTTCCATTATGTGCGACCGCTATTGTAGTCCGTGGTTTAAACACACCAATTTGCAAATGCGCCGCTTTTAATTTTAGTTAATTGACCGTTTACCCGTGGCACTGGAGGCCTAGTGAATGTGCCACGGGGCCCACGGCTAGTTTTGTCGCCGCACTCAAAGGGTTTAACCGTAAAATGTAGCTCATTATAGTGCGATCCTACGAATCTCGCATTCTCCAGAATTAAGCCCAGAGGTCGAGCAACAAGTCGAAATGTTTGCTCTTGTCTGTACGTATCAGGGAGTTGTCCCATTACATAATGTTTCGAATTCATAATAAGACCTGTTTTTTACGTAAGGAATAATCTTCCGTTTTGATATTCAAAAAGTTTTGTTACAATCGAGCTTAACCGGATCTGCTAACTGCATTTGTCGGAGTTGCTTACCAGTTCATTAATGAACATATGATGGAACAATGTTACTATTGAACTGACTTTTTCTCCTTTTATAAAACTGTAACAGTAAATTCGAAGCCGATACTAGTAACTTCAATTACCTATTCAAAGAAAAAGTCGAAAACAACTTCAGTAACGTTAATAATGTTAGCTTTCGTGCACTGTAGCGGTCATACATACATAAGGTTGATAAACCAGATGGTTATCGTGCGAACAAGTTGTGTCAACACCTAGCTAGGTTAATTAACTCGTTAGACTTAGTTAATGTTCTTGAGCGAGTCAGTAACCTGTCGCTACGTGCTAGCTTGTAATCAGCTAGTTCAATGCAGTTTTTGGTTAGTTTCGTTACTTAAACTTGCGCGTTTGGTTGAAATTACAGAACGTGCCACGTCTCCCGATCTTGTTTTTAGATATTATGCACCTGCATTTTAAGAAAAGCCATTAGTTTATGCAGTATTTGGTAAGTAGTTAATTTAAAATTAGCATATTGGATTTTGTAAAAGAAGGCTGGAGTTCTATTTTGAAGTTACATCAAATTTCTTTGGAGGAGACTGGGTTATTTTGATGCCTCGTTGGTCTAGTGATCAGCGCTGCACATGAGCTCTTAGTTTCAAAAGCCAGGTTGGGCAAAGTGTTATTGGGTTTTCCATTAAGGATTTCTCTGTAGCAGCCACTGAGTCTGTAGTAGTCAGACAGAATTTATTTCTTTTGTCTTCCTTTTATTGGGTAGTTTAAAGATGGTTCTTTTAAATTCTTCAACAACACAAATATAGAAACACGACTTTTATGGTGTAGGTAGAAACGACTCCTGGCCACCGTAAATGCGGGTCTGTGGATGGTGAGCCATGGGTAGCTCACCGTCCTTTCGTCTATTGACGACAGGCTGTGTCGATGCGTTCGTATCCCACGCGCGCCTCAAAGAGATGTCAGCGAAGCAGATCAGCCTGCCAAGGCCACTACCTGCCGGGGTTGCTGGTTGTTCGAAAGAAACACCACGACCCGGAACATAAAGGGCAAAAGGGTGGGTCTTAGTCAGTAATAGTCTGTGCCCCCCTCCGCTCCGAAGGGCGTTTTTGTGGAACTGTCTTTTGTAATGTAATGTGACGTTTAAAAAGTGCTGCAGACTTTTATTTTTTTTTATGCTCCGCCCAGAGCAGGGGAAGTTACTTGAAGAAACAGGCTTACAGTGTTTCTAAAATTTAAAGCTAGCTAGCTTTAAAGCTACAACCAAAATTAAGGCTATTCAATAATTAATCCTCTTAAGCTTTTTTTTTTTTCGGGTGGGAAATCATCCAATGACTTCCCCCGCTCTGGGCGGAGCGGGAGGGCATGACAGACTTGTACTGACTAAAACCCACCCATGTTTCTTCTTTTGCCATTTACGTTCCGAGGCCGCGGTATCTCTTTCGAACAAACCGCAACCCCGGCAGGCAGAGGCTCTGGCAAGCCCCTCTGCTTTGCTGACTCTTTTTGAGGTGCGCGTGAAACACGAACGCGCCGTCGACACGGCCTGTCGTCAATCGACGGACGGACGGTGAAGTACCCATTGCTCACCGCCCACAGGCCCGCATCTACGGTGGCCGGAAGTCGTCTCGCGGCACCCGGCGCCATGGGCGTCTCCCGCGGCGGCTGGGTTGGGCAGATGTTCTCTCCCTCAAAGGCCCGGCCACCTCCTTCGCTAGCATTACTGCTTCGCAGAAGGTGGTAACCGCTTCCCATTCCCTCTCGCTCCGGACCATGGCCTGAACCAGGGCCGGACGCGAGAGATCGCCGCCGCTGATCGCCTCTACGAGGGCACGGCGGTGCTCCGCCCAAGCCGGGCAGATCGCCACTGTGTGCTCCACCGTGTCATCCTCTTAAGCTTACCTTTAACTTTACCGGCAAACTTTTATTTATAGCATTTCCCATATTTACCTCTTAACGTTTTATCCTTATTGATGCCATGTACCCAATTTATCTATTGACTGATAATGTTATTACAGACGCCCCTCAACTTTTGCGTGGATGTTATCTGTTATAATCTGGACGCTAGGCGATATATATCTGATAGTGTAGGCTTCGGATCAATAGGATAAGCCGTTACTATAACAGCCCTTTATAGATAAACATACGTTGAAACTGACTGTAATTTTCGACTTTAATATTTATGGCATCGATTATTCACAAGTGCTTTTTTTAATGTAGGTTTTCCTCGAAACAGGATGAATGTAACTGAAGTAACTTATACGCCGACTAGCTGCTCATTCGTAAAGAACCCGGCTTTTAATTCATTTGTAGGTACTTATTTCACTTAACTTCAATTGCTATATATGTCACTTATACAAACTATATAGTATCATCATTTATTTACTGGCAATATATATTGAAACCTTTTTTTTGACAAACGGGAAATCATCAAATAACTTTCCCAGTGTCAGTGGCAGTTTTACTGGCAAAACCGACCCATGTTTGAGCCTTTTGCCCATTATGTTCTGGGGCTGCGCAGCAACTTGCAACTCTAGCAGGCAGTGACCCTGTGCTTTGCTGACATCTCTATGAGGCGCGCGTGGAACACCAACGTGCCGTCGGCACCTCCCGTCTTCATTGGACGGACGGACGATGAGCTACCCAATGCTCACCGTCCACAGACCCCATCTACGGTGGCCGGGAAATGTGTAGCGGCGCTCGACGCTGACCCGCAGCGTCTCCGCGGCTTCTGTGTTGGTTTGAGGTTATATATTGAATCCTAATATTATAAACTAGATCTTGCCGACAGCTCCGCTTACGTTAAATTTGGAGTAACACAGTTACCCTTTCCTGATGTGCAGGTACCTGCTAATTGTAGTTTTATGCCCTAGCGCCTTATTGATTTGTAATAACAAAGCTAAGTTTCCACTTTCTTCCCTTTTTCTCCGTCGTAACCCACTTTTAAAAAAAAAAAGAATAAACTATGTCCGTCTCCTGGGTCCCGGTTCAAAATCAGTTTAGTCATTAAGGCGTGAAGAGGTAACAAATAATCTCACTTTCGCTTTTATAATATTAGTAAGGATTGAAGTTGCTACTGTTTGTTTTTTTGCCAACAACTTACGAAAACGAAAAGAGGAATTAGGTTTCCCGGTCGTTTGCAATAGAAACAAACCACAGGCAGCAAGTAACTACTTATTATTAAGGCGAGCTCTAATCTTATTAGGAAACACACAAAAACCCAATACTAATATCCAAAGAGCATAATCGTATTATAACACGTTTTACGTCAATTGTACACCGGTAACCGGATACAAACAGATATCGATCGTATACCTAGTTGAAATTATAAAGAAGGCTAGATTATATTATATTTTTAAAATTATCTTTGTTCATTATAATAACTTATTCAGGTATTGGTCGACGCTCTTAGAAATTTCGCCTCTAGCTGAAAAAAATACCGACCATAAGCGAGTCAGTCTCGCGCACCAATGGTAGTACAAACTTGCGACATAAAAAGCTATATCTTTTGAATGCAACTAGATTTAGAGGGTTGCTTTATTCACAGCACAAAGAGACCACAGAGTGAAGTATAGGTTTTTAATTTGAACTCGATACCTCCACGCGTTCCCGAGATAAAGGGTCTTGACAAACAGACAGGGACACAGACAGACGGACAACAAAGTGATCTAATAAGTGTCCGTTTTTTGCTTTAGAGGTATGGAAAACATGATTAGTTAATAATATAGCTTTCGTTAATGCCTAAACTTAGATCTGGCAAGTCGCTACATTACTTTGAAAATTGTAATTTGGCAAGCTTATTTTCATTTGAGTTGTTTGTACAGTAAATTTATTATTAAGTGATTATGAAAATCAAGTTCTGAACTTCCTGTACCCCTTTCTTTGATTTTTTTCATAAATGCAAAAATTTAAAAAATTGCTAGGTTTCATTCAAGTTGGGAAACCAATCCTTTCCTACTTTATGTATCCGATGGATATGTAAACACAATTGTGCTCCCAATATTGACGACATTTTATGGATGCATTTAAAACTGGATATCCCCACTATACTCCCACTTTTAAATCGGATAAGATCATCATCAGAGAGAAGATCATGTTGATTTATTTATTTTATTGTACTTGCTCCTGGAAGCCAACTAAAGATAAGCCAGTACTAGCTACAAACAAAATACGGAACCCAAAAAATACATTAGTTAAATGGTATTTTTAATGTAATTTGTGGAGTCATTAATATCTTGTAACGTAGTTGCGTTGGCAAATTGTAGCCTTTAACCCCGCATTGCGGCTCGGTTTTTTTGACATTTATCATATCGCACCGGAAAACCGACCCGCCTTGCCTTAATAGGCTTTTTGGAACATACCCAGGTTTCTGTTTGTTGCTAGTTGACTAAGGTTGGTAGCGGGTTAATGTTTCTACTGTGTAGTTCTGTTTCATACATGATCTTTCATGTGGATGAGTTTGTATCAATTTAAATTAAATTCTGTGGTTGGATATAACTTGCAAAGATACAAACTTTGCAAATTATGAAATTTTGTTAGGTTAATTTAATAACGTAAATGACACGTTTCTATTTTTTTTTAAAAAAAGCTTTGACTTTTTTTTTCTTTCTAACATAGTTGAGATGGTGATGGATAGGTCAGAACACCACGTCTATGTACCTTTATTACTCTCACTGTTATAGTTTAAGTTAGTGATCGCAAATCTCCCATACTAATGTCTCTTTATATAATGCACAATGTACAAATAGTTACAGGCTTATAAGTGAGTGTGTGTCTTATAGTGAGTACATGACCCAGTTAGGGCGCAGCAAAATGTCTTGAAACTAATAAAATAATATTGGAGTGACCATCTTTATTATGGCATGCGTCGTTGGTCTAGCTAGTGGCAGCAAACGCTACTTCTGGGTACGAGGTTCTAGATTCAATACCTAGTTCAAGCAAAGTGTTATTGGCTTTTTGCTTCAGGAATTTACTAGTAGTACCAACGGGGTCTGGACTTGTGCCCAGCAGTGGAAAGACTGATTTTCGGGACCACTACTATCTAAGGACCATCAAAGATCTACAATTGACAGCTGAGACCAACGGCTTGAGCACAACCTCTCGGTTTCTCAGTTATTTTATACCCTTGCACGACTTTGAATCATAACTATTGAATCTTTGATTCGGCTGTCTAGTGCTGGTTGTCCCTAAATTGCATTCATATGTAGTTTGGAGATGGGCAGTGTTGGATGGCTGATTTGTTGATTTAGTGTTGCTGAGGATGAAGTTGGTATATATTTGTCAGCTTTGTTTTCTGTAGGTCTAAACGCACGCAATTTTTTTTCTTTTTCCATTATTTCGCGGACATTGGGTGTGAGTTTCACGTTTATTTAGTTTTACAAAAAAAAAGTCATACTTTATTGTAATGTGTAACTGTTATATGTCCCAAGTAGCAAATTAAATACAAATTGATATACGGTTTTCTTGTAATAATTTACTACTAATAAACTACTAGGAACAACACAATATTGTATACCACGTAAATCTAATAAAATAACAAATCAATAAATATCAGTTTTTCTATGTAAATGCCAAAACTGGAATCGAATGAATTGTTCTTTTTAAGACGTAAACCCGCAAATGCTATTATTAATTCTAGGAAGCTTGTTGATGTTGTTTTTTTTTTTTAAATACTTGAAACACTCAATTATGTATTACTTCCATTACGTTTAATGGATGACGAGTCCAGTTTCTCTTATACAATATTAATTAAATTATTGGGGTTGAAAAGCTAGGCAGGCAGAGGAATAGTTAGAAAATGGAAAAGAACGAAAAATAAAAAAATAATACTTGGCGACGCCACGATGTGACGATTTCCCATCAATTAAAAAAGCTATCTTTAGATTCTATGGTCGATCGACACGAGTACCGACATATTATGTGGTAAACACAAGATTTATAGCATAAAGTATAAACTTTTAGGGTTTTATAACTAGTTTTCTAGTTTAGGTTTTTGATCGTCACAATACTGACAATATATGGATATTTATTTAGTACATAAACGTAAATTTAAAATTAATTTATTGTACACTAGCTCCACCCCGTGGTTTTGCCCACGAAGACTGGGATATCGTACATATAAACCTTCCTTTTAAATCACTCTATCTACTACTGAAAACTGCATTAAACGAGTTGAATAGTTTAAAAGATCTTAGCGAGCAGACAGCGGAAGTGATTTCATTGAATTCTATGCAAAGAATAAATCTTCTGTGGTTAGTTCCCTAAATAATGATGCATGTTGCGTCATATGCAGCTTGTGCAGTTTAGTAGAACAACGAGATGTCACAAACAGACATAAAAATTGAATTTTTTGATAATAGATATTTGTGAAGTTCAGTTTAGTACTTTCGACTCGTTGGGCAAAACGCAAAGGAAAAGCCAAGCTAATAATAACTTCAACGAGTAGCTTTTTCTTAAGCTCGGATATTAATAGGCTGTTACGAACTAAGAAGTCTCAAGTCTAGGAAACTCTACGGTGAACGGTAAAGCGCGAAAGTAGATATATTTCTCCCTCCGCCATTGTAGTGCGGTTTACATTTTCTCCAGCCTTGTATCTGTAAAAATATTCTTTACTTCAGTTTTTCTAAGAATTTAATTATAAGTTTACCTTGTATAAAAATAGACAACAGTTTTAAACGCCCGACTGGAATTTTCCGTCGCGAAAACATCTGATACCTTTTCCTAGAAAATTCGATGTTAGTTCATAAAATGGAGAGACATAGGTAGCATAAATCACTTAAAAAAGGAAATGAAGGAAACGAAGATGCGCGACAATAGAATGTCTTGTTGTAACTTCACAACAACTCAAATTACTGAACTTGTCACAAACCCAAGTGGCGCTTCATAAAAAAACAACCATAGCTTACTGTTTTTCTTTTATTTCAAGATCCGTGCGGATTCCGAAACGTTGGGTATGTTTAAAGTGTAACAAAAAAATATCAAAATTAGTTTACAATAGCGACTTTTATGAACAGGGTACAGGCTGAACTCAAAGCATTCAACTTATTTGCTAGGTTCTAGCATAAGGTCGCTTTCTTATTAAAAAAAAATCTTATTAAAAGTTGTTTCAAATCCGAAACCGAACGAGTGTTCGGTTTCGGATTTGAAACAACTTTGTGTTTGCCATGCATGACAAGCTACGCCGTAACATGTCACGTCAATACGTTTTGCTACGAAGGAAATAGCTTAGTTCTTTTTAAACTTAGTCAAAAACAACATTTTTTTTGTGTTTTCTCTAAAAGTAAGGCACGCTTACTTTTGATGTACACTTTAGTTTTAAACAACCAAGTCTATACGTAGGTATGTGCAACTCGAAAAATGAAACTCCCACCTCTAGCTAGTCTGAACAGAGCTTAATGCTACTCATATTACTACCATTACCTACTTTGCGAAATTTGGTTACGGTTAAGTAAGCAGCAAAAAGCGAAGTTGAAATAGAAATATTACGTTTTTAGTCGCACTTTGTGAATTTGGACACTGCGACTAATTTAAACTTGCGGTTTCGATTGTATTAAATAGACTCTTTCTTGTTAGTACTAAAGAAGTAGATGTTACAGTAGGTCTGTTAAAAATCTTTCATTTTAATTTTCACAAGCGGATTAAACTTATAAAAAAGCTAATTAAGCTGATTATTAATGATATCTGATTTTTATTTAAGATACATTTCAGTTGATATCTAAATTTAACATTTAGTGCAAAAACAAACACAAGAAATCCTCTTGGTGGAATGCGTCTAAATGATTATAATCAATTCTCAAAATTTTCCCTTGTTGATTGCCACAATAAGAATTATTTCGAAACAAGCACAGCCTTGTAATGGGTGTTAAAATAATGTTTACCCAAGAAACAGTGTAGCCAACATTAATAAAATTCCTCAGTGAAGAAAAGCGAATCTTTTTTTTACTCTAGTGTTCTCTGAGCAACTTGGAGCATTTTTTCTCCCCAAGTTAATAAACGCAAGAAGAATTTAATAAAAGCGTCATATTTTGTGTATCACTTTTTTGTTTCGCGTGAGATAAGAATATTGTGTAGGGCTGGACTAGTGGAATTGGGAATTTAATTGTCTCGGGAGTCAGCCTCGCAGGAAAATGAAATACAAAATGTTGAAAGGAATTAAGTGGTGCCAGCATACAGTATTGTATCTTGTAGTGACTCACCTGGAGCTGTTTCGTGTGATCATAAAGAAAACATTTTTTTGAATACAATAGATGATGATATTTATTTATACATACTCAAAGAAAATCTGTTACTTTTACAAATAACTCAAAACAATTAAACAAAGAGAGCCATTCAGATCTTAAAATAATTGTGATAACTATCATGCGTTGTGTTCGAAATAATTGATATTATTATAAAATAAAATGACGTTACATAAACAAATTAGCGTGGACAAATTGCCTACAAACTGAAAGATACAAATGCTTGATAAGCAGCGGGGTCGAATCATAAATTCAATGAATTTAATAATTGTTTTGGTATGGAATTTAAAATAAACAATATTAATTTTGTTACAATTTAGAAAGTTTAATTTTACTACCTAAATATCACATGTTTTTATTTAATGTTATTAATACAATATTACCTGAACAGCTTATCGGAGCTTTTTACAGATTTACAAAGCTCCGGCACAGATATTTGGAAATAGGTATGAATGAGGACAAATATGTGATTTGACTTTAGAGGACGTTACCATTCGTACATCAGTCTCAAATAATTTGAATTTACAAACAGCTGTGTCCCTATTCTGGCGTGAATGTCGCCCGTCTAACGGGGATCACATTCGAGAAACTTTTAAAAGCCGGTAAGCCTCGGCTCGCTACGAACGAAATCACAGCCTACTAAAGTATATTTCACCCTTTTGACGACACATTATGTACATTTGCAGCAGTAACGACACGGGCACGGCTCACAATTTCCATTAAGGCGCGCCGTAATAGGAACAGCCTAAATTTTAAACGGAACGTTCAAAATTCGTCTTTAAGCCGTTGTGGACTGAATTGAATTTCGGTTGGGAATTTGTCGCATTTGTATCCTAAGCACACTGGTTCGGAGCTGCGCCCTGTGTAACACATATCGAATTAGCAAAAGGTCGGTATCTTACTGCAATTAGCTTCAGCATATTAGGAGTGCCCAATTGTCCGCTGTACCGTTTTGGTGTATCGGTGTGCCCGAAAATTGTGTGGACTAATTTGGGGTGTATCTGTGTCATCCACATCCTGTTTTTTGTTGACTAGCTAACTTTATGACTGGCAACCTTTTACACATACTCATACCTACAGAGTGTAAACAAAGCCTTCACAAAGTCGTCAACCATGCATTCTGTACATCACACTAAGTAATTCTACGCAAAGAATATTGTTAGGTATGGACTTTTTTTGGGGTGTATAATCACGTTTAACGGTTGAACTCAGTGTGATGAAAACTTGGATTTAAAAAAATACATTTTGAGAAATTTGTAATATCTCTAATATAGAACAAAACAAAAAACCACAATGACGACGGGAGAACAAGTGCTTTTTCGGATTCGTAATGGGTTTAACACCCTATATATTTATTCTCTTTGTATTTTGACGTTCATTCTCTGACTCCTAGCTGCAGTAAAATTAAAGCGTATCATAAGTGGATGAAACATGAACATTGTGAGTAAGTACTGTTAACGAGTTTTTTTTTTAGATGAATATGCACTATGACGTGTCGTATTTACTTTTAGGTTTTTGGCCAATTTGTCTATTGTTAAACCGTAGTGGATGGGGATTAGCACCATTCATCACCCTACCAAGCTAGTTCTGCTAATTAAAAGAATGATTTCATATTTTGTTGCAACAAAACTCAATTTCAATAAAAATTTAAACTTTATATTAAAAACTTTCAGGGTCTAAAAGGTTTCGAAATGTGTGTTTTGAAATTGTTATTAGCAACTTTTCCCGTAGGTATTTTAAAGTTATACGTTTTTAATTCTATGAAAGCATTTATCGAGGTTGATTTATGCTGCTGTGTGTACATTAGTGAAGTTACGATTTAATCATTAATCTTTTTTTTTTCGCTATGGTTACTACGTTTATATTTTGATTTTTGCTTTCAAAAAATCATTTCGATGGACATTTTAAACCATACAGCATAAAGCGGTAATACACGCGAAACGACTCCTGGCCACTATAGATTCGGGTCTGTGGACAATGAGCAATGGGTAGCTCACCGTCCATCCGTCTAGTGACGACAGGCCGTGTGGATAAGAAAAGATGTCAGCAAAACAGAGGGGTCTGCCACAGCCACCGCCAGTCTGTGTTGTGGGTTGTTCGAGAGAGATACCGGGGCTCCGGAATATAAAGGGCAAAAGCAGGAACATGGGCGGGTTTTAGTCCGTAAAAGTCTGACACTCGCCCCGCTCGTCCCAGAGCAAGGGAAGTTATTTGATACTTTCAAATTCGCAAAAAAGCGGAAATGCAGCAGCAAACCTTTTCCGAATGATGTTGATAATTCTATTTACCTAGATAACAACAATGTAACCCAACCCCATTAAAAATAAAAATTCAAATTTACTCAAATTGACTCTCCCTTAAGTGGATATATTAGTAACAAATTAAGCTGGTATCTGTTTATCCGCCGAGGCACCGACGAGTGTAATTATTTATTAAAATTGTTGCCATACTCGACGCGAGTTGCGACCGTTTCGCTACGTATTAGCTGCTGTGAAATTCTTCGGATGAAATGTAGGAGGTCCATTCATCCGACCCCATTTTGAGGATGAGATTTTTATTTTACCCACTGAATTATGCATTACGTTTATTACAACGTTAATGTTAATATGAATACGCAGGAAAGTTGTGTGTAACATGTGCGTACAGTGTGAATTTATTCAAAGCGTTTTTTTCTTTCGTTGTGCTTTTAAATTTGTTTAAATTTAAACAGGGCGAGGTTATTGGGTTTGTCATCCTCAATCTCAATGTCAATTTCTCAGTACCAAGTTGGAGTCTGGATTAACGCCCAGTTCAAGGTTATAGGGTCGCCTTCTGTGACTTAAACATTACTTGCAAAACGGGGATGTACTGAAAGCCGTCTCAGCCTAACCTGTCAGGGATTACAGGTTGTGTAAACTGTAACTAGAAAACACTGGGGTCTTCTATAATAATTTATGGAATATTCTAAACTGGTTTGGTCATATTTATGGGTGTGATACTGGCCATCTAATTGACTGGCCCTCGACGTCGAGAAAAAAAATCTGCTTATCCCTATTCGACCAAAATATTTGGGACATTTGGTTGGAAGGAGGTATTGAAGTTTCTTAACAGCACAGCAGATATAGTTTTTGCTATTTTCATGGTTCCATGGAGAAAGATGTTAAGTTTGATGGGCTGAATCACACTCTGAAATATATATGTTCACACCTTTCTGGTTCTGTATGTACTTATGGTCCAAGATTTGTTACTTTATGGTACACGCTGTATACACATATGGTCCAAGATTTAGTACTTTATGGTCAAAGTCAACATTTATTTGTAGGCAAATGCTGTGTGCACATTTGGTCAAAGATGCATGGTACTTTTTGAAATCTTCATCTGTTGTTATTATTATCAACTCTGATTTTTATCAAACAGTTTTATATGGATTTGCTGCCTGTCCTTGGTTATCGTAAACTAAAGCAGCGTGGCGCAAAAGGGAAATAGTGAGTTCAATCCTGTTTTCATTCAATATAGAAATAAGAAAATCCTGCTCGAGAATTTCTTTTCTGCATTTTTTTAACCAGGATAATGCTAATAAAAAGAAAATGCCTAGCAATGTGTCTAAATGGCAATATTTTAAATGTGTGTGTGTTTCTTGGAAAATCTAGACAGGCATATTAGTTTAGTCTAGGGTGTTCTTGAAAGGATAGTTGTTTTTTTTAAAGTGTTGTAACACTTAACGGAATCGCTGATTTGAATGAATTTCTGTTCGTTTATCTCTCTAAAACTCGAGAATAGCTGGAATGATTTGGCTAATTTTGATTTTGAAATACTTGTATAAGTTCAGGAAAGGTATATTAAATAGTTAGGAAATATTAGCTAGGTAGGGAGACAAGTAGTAGATAAGATAAAGTGCATTGCAACGTATCCCAGGCACAGCTAGGTATTAATAAAAAATCGCTTTTTGTTTTAGTTTCTGTGGCATTAGGCTATTTTTTTTTTCGGGTGGGAAATCATCCAATGACTTCCCCCGCTCTGGGCGGAGCGGGGGGGGGCATGTCAGACTTGTACTGACTAAAACCCACCCATGTTCCTTCTGTTTACGTTCCGAGGCCGCGGTATCTCTTTCGAACAACCCGCAACCCCGGCAGGCGGAGGCTCTGGCAAGCCCCTCTGCTTTGCTGACTCTCTTTGAGGCGCGCGTGAAACACGAACGCGCCGTCGACACGGCCGGAACGGAACTACTCATTGCTCACCGCCCACAGGCCCGCATCTACGGTGGCCGGAAGTCGTCTCGCGGCGCCCGGCGCCATGGGCGTCTCCCGCGCCGGCTGGGTTGGGCAGATGTTCTCTCCCTCAAAGGCCCGGCCACCTCCTTCGCTAGCATTACTGCTTCGCAGAAGGTGGTGACCGCTTCCCATTCCCTCTCGCTCCGGACCATGGCCTGAACCAGGGCCGGACGCGAGAGATCGCCGCCGCCGATCGCCTCTACGAGGGCACGGCGGTGCTCCGCCCAAGCCGGGCAGATCGCCACTGTGTGCTCCACCGTGTCCTTCGGGCGATCGTCACAATGGTGACACCCGGGCGCTTCCTCCCGCCCGATGATGTGCAGGAACCTCCCGAAACTTCCGTGTCCGGTGAGGACCTGCGTCAGGCGGTAGGTGAGGACGCCATGACGCCTCTCCAGCCACTTCTCAAAGAGGGGACTTACCGCCACTATTGTGGCGTGCCCTGCACGGGTGGCATTAGGCTTAACATACATTTAAGGTCAAACTTCGCGAACACTTACATAAGAAGTTGGCAGACTCATCTCAAAATTAATGTGTTGTCAGTTTTTTTTATCATATTTAGTCGTTTTTGCCACTCCTTACCTTTGTATATTTTCTATGTATGTATGTATGTATTTATAAAACTGTTATTTCCTGTCACATAGCACCTACTATGTTCTTGTCTCTGCATTATTCTAAGATTGACTGGTAGAAAATGCCCGAGGCATTAAGTCCGCCTTTGTACAATGTTTTTTTACTTGTGCATAAAGTTTAAAAAAAATACAATTTTGAAATGGTTTTTACCATTATTTAGACATTTATTTATTATATAATACAAATATATATATCAACATTCGATCGAGCTGTTCTCAATGGTGTTCGGTCATATATGTGGCAATTGAATGTTATTTCTAAGAGACGAAATCTCCATGTTTTGAAACATTACGGGGTGGCTAGTATTGTAGTAAGCTAAGTAATTATTAAGCTGTTTGTAGTGTAGGTACCAAAGCTACTAAACGTCGAGTACCTCGCACGGTATTCTCGCAAGTCACCAAGATCCAGGCTTTAGAAGTGACAGTAGAAAATCTGGGAATGTTTGCTTAGCCTAGACTATCTAAATATGAATGTAGTCAATAGGAGCGTTGGTTATGTTGTGTAGTTTTTGGTAAAGCTGCTAAAGCAAGCTTTAAATATTACAGATTGTCTTAGTTCAGCGGGTAGGCAGAATAACCAAACTTTGTGATGTTTTGATTATTTCCGTTTAAGTTTGATATTAAAAAGTTTAGTTTCAATTAGACCATGACAGGCATTTTTGACTGTCAAGAAACAAAATGATGGAGCAACAGTCCCGGTCAGAAGGCATACTAACTTGTGAAAGTACTGTAGTTGTCCATTTCAAACCGTTGATCTCTATGAAGAAGAAGAATGGGCAAGAAACTTACATAATTGATGTTGAGATTATACAAATATGTGAGAACGATGTAGAAAGACCTGCACAGTAAAAGCGTCCAGAGTAAATAAATAATAAAAAAGCTAAATTTAATTATATAATTAAACCATGGTAGCTTAAAGATTACCAGTCCCAACTGACAGCTCATGTTCACGAACATGACTTATGGATCGGCCCCATTCAGCTCAACCATTTTAATGGGAAGTAAATGACCCGATACACCCGCCATCATCAGCAAGACATTTAAGTGAGCATGACAATCAGTTGTCGTCCTTTCCAACTTAAACAAAGTCGAGGGTGATGGCTGATGACAAATAAGAAGTAAAATATTGCTGGTAGTCTTCATTCACACATACAGGTAGAATGAGGCTCCGGACTTTAATGTTGTTCGAAAGAGATACCGCGGCCCGAGAACACAAAGGGCAAAAGAAGGAACGTTGATAGGTTTAAGTCAGTATAAGTCTGGCGCTCCCCTTCGCTCCGCCTAGAGCGTGAGAAGTTGTTTAATGACTTCCCATCCCAAAAGAAAAGGTGGAATTAGTTTGTACCAACTTGTATCCGAATAACATGACGCTGTAATCACAAAACCGCTAACTGTACTGATTATGGGTTTACCTGCGAAGTAAACGAAAAAATAATATTAATAAAAATAAAATATGTTATAAAGTTTTACTGAACCCGCCATGAACATTGTTGAAAATCGCCTGAATTATATATTACACACTCTACGATGTACCAGCATAGCGCTCCATGTAGAGCGAAGGCCTTAAATTTAATCTCTTAGTAGAGCACATCACATAAACGTAAGGAAAAGTAAAAGCCCTTAAATAAGAGAATGAAAAACGAGCAAGAAGCTCACACGATAAGCGTTTTAATCTGTTTAAGTGTTGCTACAGATGTTTATACAATACGTAGACATATGTAGTGGGGAAAACATGACAGTTTAGCTTTTAAACATATTACTATCTTTATTAATAACATTTAAGATGGTACATTTCCCATGTTTTTACATTTACTATTTATTTTGGGTTTTCAATATTTCGGCGCAGTTGCACACGCTATAATCACGGATAAACAGTTTATCACACACACACTCAGTTGATCTGTGAAAATATCATGTAACTTACCTATATTGCTATTTTCATCGGCTGGCTTCATACCCAGGTATACCTCGGGATCCCAGTAACTATGTATGACAGTCCCATCGTAATACTAAACAATTGCCAAACTTTCAAATAACGTAGGCCATGAATTTGAACAAATCCTTCGTCTTCACCATTTCGTTGCGATAGGATCACATGGAACTTGTAGCAAACCTGACCGTGCTTGTAACAAAGTGTTATATTTTAAAATATGCTGTACTTACTACTGTAGTGTCTATTACTTAGTTTACAGGTGTTGTTAGGAGCTGTGGTTTGGAAGTCAGTGGCTGTCGCCATGCTAAATACACCAGTGTGCTTAACACGGAGTGATAGCCAATCTGACCTCCATATGACACATGCTGCAAAAATACCAACTTCAGCAGCATCTGTTAAACTAGAACATGTTGAGATTGTTGTTTTATTTCTCTAGGGCATTTCAACGACTTACTCACTACACAATAAAATACAAACAGGTACACATTACTTGCAGAATTATAACAGGACAAGTAGTACATTACTGAACTATAGTTATACAATAATACAGATCAATAAAAAATATAAATGCGAATATAAAGCTTATAAATTATTTTAAAAAGAGATGATTATAGGTGGTAATTGAAACAAATATAAATTAGATATTTAAACTTATTATAAATTAGACACACCAAAAAAAAAACATTTTTTTATTTTTTATTTAATAATAAAGGATCATTTTGAAGCAGCCAAGAAAATAATCACTTGACTTTTCTGCGGACTTGTCGATAACAGCCTGAAGTAAAAGTCCTCAAAACAGTAACTAGTAAAGTAACAGCTTTGTAACATCTAAAAAACGCAAATAAAGTTAACTACTTATTGCAAATACTGTTTATTTACCGTTAAACATTATACAACAACGTAATCACGGCAACTATCGTGCTGGCGTATCAAAAATTCAATTATAAAATTCGCCATATCCCGTTTGCGCATTGCAAAATTTACTGAATGCCAACAATTTGGCTACGTAACCTAGGTGCATTACATTAATTTCTAGCTGAAAGCTGGGGCATTAATTTGCGTCTGCCTCCACAGGGAAACCGCAAAATACTAGTTCCGTACTTCCGGTGCTATTCATAATAAAACCGTAGCTACCCGCTAAGTGCTTCAACATCTGGGCGCAACGAAATACTATTATGATGACAAAGACCGTGAAATACTACCGCTGTTAACGCAGCCTTACTGATAAATACGGTATATTGTTAATTAAAATTGTTCGACATCGGAACACTAATGGTTTTATACGGGCTTGAAATAAATTGTAGATGTTTTCGTATATATAACCCGTGTTTGTTATCGAGTATATATGTATAAGGTCGCACCTCTAGTTCATGTATAAATAAATAAAAATAAAAAAGCCTTTATTTGACCTCATTTACAAAAAAGATTTTTTCTTAGATGATTAGGTTATTATTACTTATATCTACATAATTAACGTTTATACTTATAACTACTATTACTTAACTTTACTTTACGTTTCTTTCTTTTAACTTTCTTTTTAACTAGCTAATAATAAAATGTTCATATTTACAAAACTGTTTTTTTCTTTTCTTAGTATAATATTTACTTAATATTACTTATATCTATAATAGTGTCTATAACTGCTATTTAGCTAGTTATTGAGGTCCCCAGATTGGGTGAAGGCCTCCTCCAAATATCTCCATCTATCTCTATCCTGTGCTGTTTGCCACCATTTCGGGCCAGCGATTTTTTTAATTTCGTCGTCCCAGCGCATACAGGGTCTTCCTCTTCTTCTCTTGCCTAGCGGACCTCTCCATATGGTGGTTGCGTAGGTCCATCTTTTATCCGTGAGTCTGGCTACGTGACCGGCCCATCTCCATTTTGCTGTTAATGCGAAGTTCAAAGCATCTATAGCTTTTGTTGTTGCTCTAATTCTTGTGTGCCTGATCTTATCTATTTTTTTTACTCTGAGCATGCTTCTCTCCATTCCCCGCTGACAGGTAATAATTTTGTGCCTGGCTTTTGAGGTAAATTTCCATGTGTGACACCCATATGTCAGGCAAGGTAGTAGGCTCGAGTTCATAGTCCTAGCTTTCAGTTCTATGGGCATGTTACTTTTAAAAATTTCTTTCAAACTCCAGTATTTGTTCCATGTTTGCTGTACTCTTCTGTCTATCTCTAGTTCGTTGTTTTCTTTCCCAAAGCTGATGGTTTTTCCTAGGTAAATGTATTTATCTCCGTATTCTAATAGTTTTTCATTAATTTTAATTTGTTTTTTGTAGCTGTTAGTCAGTATCATGGTCTTTGATAGATTAATTTCTAGCCCAACTTTGGTGCTAGCCGATTGTAAGTCCTTAATCATGATCTGCAGTTGTGAGCTAGACTCAGATAGTATAACTATGTCATCAGCGAAACGTAGATGACTTAGAAAGGCGTCATGTATCAAGACTCCGCGTTTACTCCAAACAAGATTGTTGATGACGCTTTCGAGTAAAGCTATAAATATTAATGGTGATAAAGGGTCTCCCTGTCTCACGCCTCTCATTATGGGGAAGCTCGGGCCAAGTGTTTCTAACTTTATTCTGCCTATGTTGCTAATGTATATGTTTCTGATGATGTTTATATACACTTCGCTTACTCCCTGGTCTTTCAAGCTTCGCCAAACACTGTCGTGGGATACTGTGTCGAATGCTTTCTGATAATCTATGAAGCCGAGGTACAGTGGTCTCTGTTGTTCCCGATACTTCTCTATAATTAGCTCTAACGTGTGTATATGATCCACCGTAGAGAAACCCTTTCTGAAACCGGCCTGCTCTACAGGTTGTTTTGCTTCAATTATGGGGCTGATTCTTGAGTTTATGATGGAAGAAAAAAGCTTGTATAGTGTTGGAAGTAGGCTAATGGGTCTATAGTTACCTATATCTTTTGGGTCTCCTTTTTTATAAATTAAAATAATATTAGAAACGGACCATTGTGTAGGCGTTTCAAGTGTTTGAAGTATTAAATTGAATAGCTCGGTCAGCGGAGTTGCTAGTATATGATAGGCATACTTTATAGCTTCATTTGGTATGTTGTCTAAACCGGGTGATTTTTCCGATTTTAGTCTTTTTATTCCTTCTATAATTTCTACTTCAGTGATTCTTTCGATATGGTCTTCTTTAATATTATCTGTGCAGGAGTGGACCTGAAGGTTTTCGTCTGTGTTTATTGTATTGTTTTGAATTGCGGTGGTTTCGTTTTTATAGTCGTAGAGGTTTTTGTAAAAATCGGTTGCTGTAGTGATGATATCTTTTCTTTTGTTTAGGTCTTTTCCAGAATCCTTCAAACCTTCTATCCAGGACTTGCTTGTACGGAGTTCTTTAAAGGCTCTCTTGGTACTTCCGGTTAGGTTGAGATGTTTTTCAATAGTATGCTGTCTGTACTTTGCATAGTCGTTTCTTATATATTTATTTACAAGCTTGTAGAGCGCAGAGAGTTCATTTTTCAATGCTCGTGATTTGTTTTTGGTTTTTTGTAATTTTTTTCTTCTTTTTAAAAGAGATGTTGTTCGTTCCGATAACCACTTGTGTCGTTTGTGTTCTTTTCTTGTTGCTTGCACTGACCTTAAACTCGTGGTAATTACATTTGTAATGAAGTCATACTGGGTTTGCACTGAGCTGTGCTTGTGGCAAGCAACATCCTGGTTAGATATAAGTTTCGTTAGTGCTTCCCTGTACGTTGAAATTTCCCCATCATATCTTAATTGATTAATTTTTTGGTTTGTATATTTTACTCTACATTTATTGTTGATACTTATGTTAATTTTTGCTCTAATTATTCTGTGATCTGAATTGTAGTTTAGATTCATTGTTCCAATATCTTGGAACATATTCGGTAGGTTCGTTAAAATATAATCTATCTCGTTTAGAGTTTTTCCATCTGGAGATTTCCACGTCCATCTTTTGTTTGGCTTCTTGTTAAAACATGTATTCATTATATTTAGTTTATGCTCCAATGCGAAGTCGACTAGTCTCTGACCTCTTTCGTTCCTTGTTCCATATCCAAATCTTTTTGTCACTAAATATTCCTCTTTCTTTGGAAATCCGACCTTCGCGTTGAAATCTCCCATTAATATAATGTTTTTATATGCAGAATCTAGAGCTGTATTTATTGATCTATAAAAATCTTCTATTTCAGCTTCGCTTGCTGCTTCTGTTGGTGCATATACTTGAATGATAGATATTTGGAAACCTTTGATGTTCATGTTTAGTACTGCCATTCTTTCCGACAAACCAATAAAGCTCTCTATATTATTTTTGTGCACTTTGTTTAATAAAAAGCCAACTCCGTAGAGGCCAGGTGTGTGACCCACGTGACAAAATATAAAGTTTTCGTATTCTTCTATCTTGGTACCTTGCCGTCTCGTTTCGCATAATCCTATGACATCGTATTTAATACTATGTATGGCCTCTTCCAACTCTGATAGCCGTTCGTATGAGGATAGGGTTTTAACATTATAGGTTGCTACGTAAATATGTTTATTATTTTGTTGATTTTGTTTGTTTGTGTTTTTTGGAGGGTTGTGGTCATACTCTTCCACGGTGACCGGCCGGTTTGGAAGATCTCTAGTTCATGTATTAAGTACATAATAACTACATTGTGCATTTAGAGTAATAAGTTATTTTGATGACAAATCCTTACAAATATTATAAAAGCGAAAATGAGTTTGTTTGTGACGTCTTCACGCCTAAATGGCCGAACCGATTTTGATAAATTTTGGTACAGAGATAGTTGGGACCCTGGTGAAAAACATAAGTTTTTTTTTAAAGTGAGTTATGAGGGGGAAAGAGGGAAGAAAAGGGGAGAGAAAGATATTTTTTTTCGTATATAACGCGGGGTTTATAGAAAAAGAAGTTTACGTTAAGTTTGTTTTTTGTCTTAGTCATCATGAAATAACAGAACATTGCGCTTTAATTTTATTGGATTTTTCGTTGAATTTGCCTAAACATAGTCAAAACCATCTGAATCGTTTTTAATTCGTCATCTGATTCTGTTATGGATATAACTAGCGATGACTCCAGGACGTTGTCAATATTCACGGTCTCAATCAGAAATGACGGCCTTTTTTCTACACATAGACTTAACAAATTTTAAAAAATAACTCACAAGAGACGGTTAACAAGGTACTGGCAAATGGTAATACGTGTCACATACTCGTACTGATTGACCTGACAAAAAAGTAACATCAAAAACAAATGTTACATATTAAAAAAAAGTTCGGTAACGACAAAATCAAATTGCATAATGTATTCTTTTTCTATAAAAAAAAATCGACCATCCATCTTATCAATAGATAAGTCCCAAAAAGAACCTTCTAAATTACTCGCGCTACGTAATATGAGTAAAAATAAAAGCTATTAGATAACTTATCCTGTTAACTTTAAGGTTATTCTTCAAATGTAAAAGAAATGCTAAACGAAAATGTTACTAACTTAACTATGTTACTACATAGTTAAGTTAGTAACATTTTCGTTAGTTAACATTTTAGTTGTTTTTGTTAGTTACTACTCTTGCTCGATCAAGGTAATTTTAGTATCAGCGCTTATTATTGTTTCGCTATATTGGTCTGCACTTTTGGGTAAAGCTTTTTTGGCTAGTGTTTTGATGGTAAGAAAATAAAATATGTTATTAATAAGACACTATTGCTACAATACTCTTTTTAACCGATTTAAAAAAAGGAAGAGGTTCTCAATCCGACTCAATTTTTTTGTTAACTGATTTCTCCGTCAATTTTATTATTTTCTGAATATTTTTTTTAATCAAAACAGTATACTCCCAAAGTGTATTGCTTGAGCATATGATTCTCTAACACATATTTTTTTCTTCTACTTACTGCACGTTAATGATATGCTTATAACTTTTAGTAGCAATGGAAAATTAATACTCGAATAGAGTTTGTGTGAGATACCATCATACCACGACTAAAAAGGCTGATAATAAACTTATTTACAAAACAAAGAAACAACTTCCAAAATAAAACTAGAAAGTGGAAAGTAAGTAGTTTCAAAGAAAATCTATGTAACAAACAAAAGACACCGACTTCAGGAAGTAAATTTATTTTACAGTGTTTTTTTGGAAGACCGTTTTATTTGTGTTTTTTTTTTATTTTTCATAGGCCGATATGGGCTCTTATGAAACGTCGAGAAATATTATTATTCTAGTAATACTTAAATTTATCAAAATTGAAGCTCAAAAACAAAGCCTAGTGCAACTGAAACCACAAGGAAAGGAAACTTATAGCAAAAAGGCGATGCCAAGAGCAAATCGGTTCACAATCCTCTTTTATATTAACGTATTTAACTTTCATAGCAGACCGCGCTTATTACTTCAGTACATTAGTCGCCAAACTCGAAAGCCTTTGCTTCTTTTGCACTTTGATAAAAAGGCGATGCTCAACAAAACGCGGCATGTTATTCTGAAAGGCTGTAATTTATTACGTTTGCTGCTTGAGCCATGAATGTCGTGGAAAAACTTCTAAAGTCTATTGCTTTACTTGATGTTTGATCAAGTGATGATAACGTTTGGAAAGTTATAGGTGCTTCAAGAGAGACAGTCTTTGGAAATGCAGATTTATTTGTTAGAATTGTTTTGTTTTGATAAAGATTTTTGAGTGAAATTCGCATTAGTATTATTCGATAATTTCCGAAGGTGGGAAAAATTAAGTTTTTTTTTTATTTAAAAATAAAATTAAGACTGACGCATGCAACATTAATTTTATTTTTAACTTAATTCCATTTGGATAAACTATAGTTATTAATCGTGAAACTTCTCCATTGTGAAAACTCAGCAAAAAACGTTTGCAGAATAACCATTTATAAAACACTTTAATCACAGTGTACAGAGGCGATCTAAATGCTATAGGCATTTTCCTTTTTAGGGTTCCGTAGTCAACTAGGAACCCTTATAGTTTCGCCATGTCTGTCTGTCCGTCCGTCCGTCCGTCCGTCCTCGCTTAATCTCTGTGACCGTTAGCACTAGAAAGCTGAAATTTGGTACCAATATGTGTATATCAATCACGCCGACAAAGTGGTAAAATAAAAATTGGAAAAAAAAAACATTATTAGGGTAGCCACCTTATATGTAAAGTGGGAAGTGATTTTTTTTTTAATTTCAGCCCTAACGTGTGATATATTGTTGGAAATGTATTTAAAAATGAATAAGGGTTTACTAAAATATTTTTTTGATAATCTCAATAATTTCAGAAATAATCGCTCCAAAAGTAAAAAAACAATGTGTCCCCTCTAACTTTTGAACCATAAGTTTAGAAAATATGAAAAAAATCTGAAAACTAGAACTTTATAAGGACTTTCTAGGAAAATTATTTAGAACTTGATTGACACAACAGTTTTTGTACAAAAAAAGACAAAAAGTTGTACAAAATAATTTCTGGACTAAGTTTGTAGTATAATCGTATATGCAAGCATTTTTTTAACTTCGTTTACATATTTTAATATCCTGAACGTATCTTTTTTCAAACAAAAAAAGAATGATTGAAATCAGTTCTCGCAATCCAAAATTACCACCGAAAACCTCTTGCACGTCTTTGTATTAATTAGTAACCCAATTCCCCGAGAGATGGCGCTGTAGATACTTATTACATTAGATCGGGTATTACCGAATTGTTCGGTTGGTCTCTCCTTGGCATTGGCGGTATCTTATAACTACATAAAACTTTTATTAAGAACATGCTAAGGCAATTTAGAACAAAACTAAAATTCATTTTTTAACACCATCAAAATGTTAAGGTAAAAACCAGTTCATAAATGGTTTGATAGATGGTGTTGTGTAATGACGTAATTTTATTAAAAATTGATGTTAAGATTTTCCTTGCTTTCATGACCTACCGTGGTAAAGTTAAAAAATTTAAGGTGCAAGTTACCTTAAATATATTCGTAAATTTATTTACGAGTGCATAATCTAATTAGTCGTCGAGGTTTGAGCGTTCCCCTTTGTGTTCGCGCTAAAAACCGTCACAAGTCGGAGCCGAAGCGCCTGACGCGGACTCGCGGAGCATGCAATGTTGCACGCTCCTCCACCTTTAAATTCATAAGTGGGAACACTTATTGTGACGGACGGAAATCTACGGAACCCTACACTGAGCGTGGCCCGACACGCTCTTGGCCAGTTTGTTTGTTTTACCATTAATGCTCCATTTCTACAAAAATACAAACGGTGCTAATTGACGGTAATTATGTTTAATGAATATTAATTGCAGATTCTGAAAAATAAATCATGTATTTAAGCAGAATTTATACAAAATGATAAATAATCCATGAGGTTTTTTGTTGTGAACTGAGTAACTATGTAAATAATCTTAGAAGTTTTTGACGCACTTTCATTATAAAACTTCCACGTTAGAAAAAAATGCATGGTAAGCTGGGTCATATCATTCTAAATCTACCAATTATTAAAATCACTTTGCGTACACGAAAAGTGCTGGCAAAAACCAGCACACATTTATGACAATCAAATTGACATTTACTGTGAAATAATACCAGTATAATAAAAAATGTTTCTCTTGCTGAAACGAGTTATTTTTATAAATTGTAATATTAATCGTTTTCTAAAAAAACTATGGGCACAAAAAAGGCTTTCTGTTTTATAAAAGTTTTAGTTATTGCTGCAATGGTACTTTCACTTACCAGGTAGAATAGAGACTACTACAAGTTGTTTTTTTTTCTGAGTGGTAAAAGACCTCTCGGTGTTATCTTCCTAATCTATGGTTAAAAACCATAGATTAGGAAGATGACATATGTTTTTTTTTGGGGTGGGAAATCATCAAATAACTTCCCCCGTTCTGGGCGGAGCGGTGGGGAGTGTCAGCCTTTTACTGACTAAAATCCACCCATGTGCCTTCTATTGCCCTTTGCGTTCCGGGGCCGCGGTATCTCTTTCAAACAACCCGCAACCCCGGCAGGCGGAGGCCCTGGCAAGCCCCTCTGCTTTGCTGACATCTCTTTGAGGCGCGCGTGAAACACAAACGTACCGTCGACACGTTTGTAACATGTGATTGAGTTTCATTGAACACATTGCCTGACTTACCCCCGAATACAGAAACGTCACTCAAAATGTGAGGGCTGCTTAACATTTGAGCAGCTCTTAAATTTTAGATTTTGTATGGTCAAACGTCACTTCTGAGTCTCTGGTAAACTTAAGTGGGACTTAAATTTTGAGTGACGTTTCAGTATTCGGGGGTTAGAACCGCTTGACAAACGAGGGAATCCATTCTAAAAGTACCATGATACTGCAATTAGTAAGTGTCGTTTGTAATAGTTAGTACTTTGGTGTGTTTAATTTATATAGAAATGTTAATAAAACTACTTCGCAAAACATATCAAAAGATAGTTAATTGATTAACCGCATTCGACCTAAAATAGAGGATTCCATTTCAAAAGGTAACCACGTGACCTCGTAGTTCTATTGACAAACAAGAGTTCTATCAGAGCAGTTAGTAATCCTACCGTTGACATCGAATGATTCTGTATAGAGCCCTGTACGCCGAAAGAAAAGGCCCACTGAGGTGTGTGATTGACTTCCCGACTGTTTCGGCAATGTATTGGTGTGTTTGGGTGTTTATTACTTGATACAATCCTGATGTTACCTTTAGGTTCACTATCGTTTGAACAATGGTTATCTTTTAAAAAAAATCGCATTGTTTTGTAGGTTATAACGATACTAAATTTAAAGCTTATTGTTGCACAATGCTAATATTCTCAATAGCCTTATATCACCTGAGAATCACCGGAGATACCTGAGATACAGGTTTATACCTAGTTCTGGTAGAATCCAAATTTATATATACCTTTACTTTCTAAATCCCTTATTTGTAAATAATCAACCAAAAAGAACTCTAATCTGTAATCTTTGACATTGAATGGTTCGATATCGAGAGAACCCCGTGCGGCCGGAAGGAAAACGTCCTGTGAGGTATGTGATTGACTTGCCAACTGTTACAGCAGTTTGGTGTTGTGTTAGGTGTTTATTAGTTAATCTCACATAAGTTTAAGTATCAAAAGCTCTTGGAACTTTAACTTATCTTCTTGGCTTCAAAACTTGCAAAATGAAAACAGATATAGGTAAAAGTTTATTTAAATATGATTATTTTATTTTTTTACTATTATTTTTCTGTATATTTATATATTAATAGTTCAGTATTCCTGATTCAGTAATTTTGATTGATGAGTAGAAGCTATAATTCTTAGTCAGTGCAATAACGGTCCTGGATCATAAAATGAAGAAGCTGGCAAAATAAAAACAGATTTAAGCATAATCAATTTTTTTAAATGATTGTAGTATGAAATTATATTATTATTATATATTGATTATTCGAGTTTTCTAAATTCAATAAATTAAGTTTTTTATTGCTTTACATTTTCAGTCGTCCGAACTGAAGAGTTCATTAAGAACTTTTGAAGGCTCCAATCCAACCATTATCTATTCTTTCACAAGTAGTTCATCAAATAAGCTATTGCTTCTAAAAACATCGATTTTAGTTAGAATGTTTACAAAAGAGAATGGAACATTATATAGAATCCAATGCCGATTTTGGTCAGCCTCTTTAACTCATAACTACTCATTTTCACTTCACTTTATCCTGTATCGTTATACAAGGGGTCCATCAAACTTGACCTAATCTATCCATTGAGCTTGAAGTGTGGTCGAACCCTTATAGAGTCATAAGAATTCAGTGAGAGGGAAAATTGTTAGTAAGGTGTTCGATTGGCCGAGTCGAAGAACTTACTATGTAGGTACACTATGTACAGTTACTATAGCAACGGGATGCTTGGATGTTTAAACCTAAGATTTTATTGCCTTCGTGGTTTTACCGCAGTTCATGAAAAATTTAGAATCAGGATTCAAATACGTATTGGCAATGGGATGGCTTGATTGGGTTTCATACTTTTTGTCGTAAGGAGGTTGTCAAACTCTTTGGGAGAATGAAAATAGATCAACTTAGATTGTTGCAGGCTTTAAAAGTAGTTTAAAGCACAGTTGTTTAATGTACTTAAGTTTGCTGAATGATACAATAATACTCTTTGTTTTTTTTTTATACTTTTGAACGATTTTCATTCCTTCTTTTTTCGAATGTAATTTGAGTCTTGTTTTAGGTGATGTTTGCCTAGTTTTTATGTTTAAATTCTATAAAATTCCAAATATTGTCTTTCGAGCGAGTCGTTCAAGATTTTATGAAAGACGAGGTCGTTCAGCCAAAGCGTTCCCGATAACGTTCATAGGTAAGTGTGGCTCAAGTTATAGTGCGCGCCATAAACTAGGGTCGAAAGTTGTCGGCGTTGGATCGATACGAAGGTTTACTCATCTACGGACGCACGACCGGACACATCGCGTGCCACCTTTAATACAAAAATATCGATTTTTCCACAAAGCCGCGTCACCGCAATCAATATACCTTTCCGCCCCGTGCCTAATTACGCCCGCCTACATCACTCAAACATCCGTAAAAAGCCTCGTAATCACGCTCCTTGTGTACACTGATGATATCCAGCCTGAAAAATAGCGCACACTGAATCATTGAAAGCGCACAGGAAAACGCTTCATTGTAAACGTTTTATTTAATTTTCCCTCCATTTACTTTTTATAATTTCTGCCGGGCATAAAAAACGATCCGCCGCCGCCGCAGGAAGCGCGCATACACGCGAAGCCAGCCATATCTGGACGCACACAGGGATAGGAACACCTGTCTCGGGAACTGAAAGGTGTGCTCGAGCGTGTGCGAGCGAGACGACCGTATAGGAGCCGCGGGCGTAGGACAGAGAGGCGTTATGCGCGCGCAGAGTGTTGGCACGCCCGCCGCGCGTCCCGCTCGCTCGCAAGTCCGCCCGAGAGCCGTCAGTCTATCGCGCGCAGAGGCAGCGCTTGTACGTGCCGCCCTTTGCTCTGACGCGACCGACGCAGTGTCCGTAATCGGTGTTCGGAAAATTGTGCATGTGCGTTTTCCGACGAATGCAGTGTGTGTGCTTGTGAGATGTGCTATTGTTTTCTAGGTAACGGACACTCTTGTTTGCAACAGGCAGTCGGATGCAACGTATTAATTGATGCACTTGTTGGCGCGTTGTTAATTTCACTTTTATAATATTTCCCACGGAGGTACTTTCGGAAAAATTGCCGGTTAAATTAGTAAAATAGTTACAGTCATTTTGTAAGTCAGTTTGCAAATAGTGGAGCATGTTATCAAAGTTTTGTTAAAGCGCGGAACTCTTATTAGCCACGATAAAATTTGAATTTATGATCCTTTAATTGTTTGCGCCGCTGTAGATAAGGCTAACATAGAGTAAATATTTGCAACTGTTTTTACTCGCAGAGGAGCTGCAACTTATAAGTCTCTTATAGGAATTTGTAAGAAATATTTTAAGCTGAAAAAAAAAATGTAGTCTCTATGTGAAAGTTAAGAACTGTACAAAATAGATTGATTGAAAAGAACTTAATATTTTACTCGAAAAGGAAAGATTTATTTCTGAGAAAGAAATGAGACTCGAAATGAGAAACACGCGTAGTCATGTCATTCATGCGGTACACAAAAGTCACAAAAGCGAGGCGCACAACAATAGCAACGTAGAAATTACTGCCAAGTATCGACAGCGGGAGCACTTTCTGAAACCACGCATTGTACTGGATCCAAACAATGACGAAATACATATGTAACAGATATTTATCATAGAACTAACTCAATTGATGATGTCGATAAATAATTGGTATTGTGACAATCGAATAGTACAAGTTTTCTGTAACGATGAAAGTACAGTTGATAACACAAACATGTGGAAAGTGAAATATTTAGCATTGTTCGACAAGGCTAGATATTACACTTTTAATTATGTATAATTGGAAAAACAGCTAAAGCAAAACAACACAGTATTAAACGCTGTTGATAAGAATTTCATAGCAAAGAGAAAGCGACTTGTGTAATGATTTATTGAATGGTCAGTTTGGTCGTAATGAAATTCAATTGCGTGACGAAGAAACTAGAAAACTCAACAACAATTCTTTTGAAAGTGATTACTCACTAGTTATTGTTGCTCTAACAGTTAATACAAATCATTAATAATGTCGACCACATCGATTTCTTCCTTAAAGTGTAAAATAAAATCAAGGAAAAAGTAGAAAAATCACTAGATATTTACTGATTGTGAATCTACGTATAAAAGACAAATTTTGCTACATTATTCATTGCTGAATTGTGCCCCAAAATATCGAATACGTTGACTAATTACTGAACAGTATTTAAGATGTAACTGCTGTCGATAGCATTCTTTCGCAATATCAGTTTCATTAGCCGCAAACAATGGCTCTTGTTACAAAGATTTTGCATAACACGAGTTAGCGACCAGCGCAGAGTTTGTTAAAACTTTTAACAAATTATTTGCATTCAATGTATTTGTTGGCGTTTGTGGAATGAAGTTGATAGAAATGGATGAGTTTTTTCACGGTTGATAGTCACAGAAATGCAGTGCTCAGTGCTTCTACTCCCTCGCTACGGCCAAATACTCGTCAACGTCGTTAGATATACACGTCCAACTATGAATAATGTTTTACACGATAGTAATGGAATCAACACAAACCAACATCACACCAACAAACTTCAAGATAACTTTTGGACTCACTGTAAAATACAATTTCTATTGTTCAATATATTGCGTCAAAGTAACATTAATTTATGTTGCAGCATGACGTATTACAGGGCTTTAACTAATTGATCCCAATAAATTTAAATGACCTCTAAAATAGCGGCGTGACCATTAGACTCCCCACCATAAGAAATGAGAGGTTAATTGAGTTAATGGAAGTATGCTCCGCCGTGGATTGAAGTCAAATTACATTAGGCGTTAGAACTTTGACAAATAGGCTGATTCAAACTTTTAATAAATCGATAAAGTTTCTACTAAAGGATCCATTTGGACCGTTTCTAATACAGTTCAGCCTCAAGTAAAGTTATGTTACAAACAGACTTACGTTGCTGATTGCAGAGTGAAAAGTAGCTAGTGAGCCTATTTTCTTTAGTTCACTCATAATGTGTGAGAAAATAAACAGTTGATTTAAACTGTTTTTCTCAAGTTACCATATTGGCATAGAAAAATATTCTCAAGTAATGCAATCGTAATCACATTATGTCGACAACGTTAAATACAAGCAGGTTGCTTGTGTGCAAATTGCTTATTCGTAATTTGAAATTACATACATTTTCACGGCTGGTTAAATTGTTATTTTTTTTAGTTCCCATTCTCGTTTTCCAATCTGTAGCAGTAATTGTATTCATCCGAGATCGTGCCTCTTCGATGTTCGATAATTCCTAATTATATCATTCACTTAAACGCGTTCTCCACGGGTTTAATGTTGCCTTTATTATTTCAATCCCGTATAATTTTATTATGAGGATCTAATGTCAATGATCATTCAGTATCAGTTTTATAGATAACGTTTAAATATTAGATTGGTTTTTCCATTTCAACCTTTTCCTGCTATAAAATAATATGTACCAATGTACCATTTGTAACTCTAACGCACGATAAAGCAATTCAGAGCTTACACTTGGGGTTATTGGGAACCAAATGATTGAAGGAACATGTAATGTAGCTATGAGCTTTGACTATAACAAGCAATATGGCAACATTGTGCATAGTATAGCTCTCTAAGCATTGACACTTACTGAATTAATTTCTGTATCCACGCCAAAGTTACATTTCAGATTTCTGGGTCAAAGTCAATGTTAAAAAAATCATCTGTTCATTCAGTTCAGATGCAGTATTTATATTTTTTAATTTCTATTCTAAAACCAAATATATGGAAACCATGAAAATGTATTTGTCTGTCTTATTTATGAGTCACTGAAAACTGCTTCTGGTTTGTTTATCATCATTTAGCATTTCATGTCGGAGGTTCTTATGTGTGCATTTTTTCAACATCAGCAATGAGCATGCCCTCCATTACATTTTTTCCTTTAATCTATTTTTGTAGCATTATTTGGTTGATGTAATTATTGTTCGGACCATTCGGAATGGTGGTAGACGTACCAAGGTCTATCATTGTGGTGGTTGCGTCACTGCGTGATATGACTATGCTCTTTAAGGGCGGTTAATAGCCGCTTGTTAAATTAATTATAGCCGCACAAAATATAGATTGATGTGTTCCAGTCACACTTGTATCCTTTGCAGGATTATTTAATGCTAGAAATAAAAACGTGTGTATGGACCGCCTTCATGACAAAAAGGAGAGGTACTTCGCCAACGTCTCATTTGGAAGATTTACATTCGCTGAAGAGCGCTTTGGCACTTAGACGAAACTGTTATTTGAATCATGGATACATGAACACATTCTATTGTCAGTTTTAACTAAGCCAAACAATTAACAACAAATTAAATTGTCATGTTTCGGAAGTTTACATTTTTTTGTCGCTTTCGAAATCAAGACGGAATTCAAAGTAGCCATTAAAGATATTGGTATCATACAAAAACAACAGTTACCTACACCTACTTATACTTGGCACGAGACATCAAACCGTCGCATCGCGTGGCGCATAGGTATAAAATAGCTTTGATACGATTCCCGCCGACTAGCAATTTGTTTTGTGTGTTCCGGAAAGCGAGCGGATAGCATTGATTTGCAATAAAAAATATTGCTTTGTCACGATTTCCGCGGTGAGGCCTCTTTCACAGGCTGCAGTGCCGCCAAAGAAATGACGAGCGAAAATGTTACCAATAAATGTGGATATAAATGGGTTTTTATTAGGAAAACATGGATATCCACAGGTGGGCGATGTGATACGTGTGATACTAATTACTGCTGCACGTACGGTTCACGCCTGGAAATTGAGCAATCGGATGAAACGAATACATTTATGGATATTTTAAAAATGTCAAACAATTTCGTGCACTAACTAGCTTTGACAAGCAACATCAGTTTATTCTCACTATTTTGATGAGCAACAGCCATTTGAGATATGGCTACAAAAGCGCTAGGAACACTTTTGCCCGTATGGACGTGAACTACACTCACGCAATTTTTAAGGATAGTGATGCAGTCATGGAAATGTTTGAGCTTTAACCAAAGCACAACACACTATTGGACTTTACTTATAAAACATCGAATGAAATTAAGAAAGGAAGAGCAACAGCCTCGCTTGGAGATTCGAAATAAAACTGGAGCGTTGGTTACAGACATCACTTTACAGCAAATGTAAATATTTGCTGTAATAAAATCTATTTAGGTGATTAATTCAATGTAGCATGACGTGGTTTCTACCGAGCACTGAGCAACAACTTCTCCAGCGAGCTGAAAAATGCTAAGAAAAACTTTTTAAACGATCGAATTGATGGCCTCCCGTGTTGAGTTAAAGCAACCAAACACGAAACTTAGCTATTTTAATTGTCAAAGTCAATAATTTGTTATGTGCTATTCTTTTGAGTTTATTACATTCTCTTTCCATTACTGCCGAGTCGTTTGGTAGGAATTACAATAAAATTAACAGTTACTGTTTATGTACCTGGTTAATTTGAAATTCCAAATACCTTTTCGACAGCTTCAAAGTTTTCTTTTGGTTTCCATTCCATGTATACTAGAAATAAGAATATATTCCTATCTTACATTTTTAGTTCTTTACCTGAGTGGTTGAGTCACACTTAGTTGAACAGTCGAGTCTAACGTAAACACGAATCCTGGCAGATGGCGCTTAACACAGACAGTCGCGCGACAGCTGATGTCACCGTCTCGTGAAAATTTCATTCCTTAAACAGGTGGTCTGTGGGTGTTCAGTATTTCTGATCCTAAATGAGTAAATAGCTGCAATTTAGGCCACCGCTCCACCAGGGCCGTCGGTCTGATTCAACACTTCGTTGCGGCAATTAGATTCAATTTGCGGGACGCTCCGCTCACTATGAATATGGGCCCGCGTGTAACAAAGCTTCATTTCTCGTGGAATTAGTCTGAATTTTGTACGAAGAGACGCTAATTTTCACTGTAAATGTAACTAATTAGACACCATTGTTGAGAAAGTTCTTTGCGCGAATGTTTTTCGGCGAAATTCGTTTTGCAAAGATATGGTGGGAGAGAATCTTTAGTAAGTATGTCTTAATAACATTATTGCTGCGAAGCGGATAGAATATAAAAAAAACACCATAAATAGTAGTAGCTTGGTCTGTGTCCTATCCAAATTTCATTACTCGAATGGCTCCATCGGTCGTCGTTAATTGAATGGACTTGTTTTGTTAGCCACATTCATGGGATAGCATTTAATTGTTCGTCAATATGGTTTTCGCTGTCTATAATTGAACGTTTTAAAACTGTAGGTAAATATGCAGGACCATGTACATACAGACAGCAAAGGAGATAACTAGCCAGGCTTATCAGATATAATTGATATTTTCTTAGAAACCAACGGACGCATCAAGGTCAAATTTAATTTATGAAATCAGCTGTTTGTTTTCTATAAAATAAACTTAACTTTATAAAAAAACACATGGATTTAAAAAAAAAATGCTTGACGAGGCTGCTTTCTCATCTCCATTTAGAGAAATAAATAAATTGTTATTTTTGCTACGAATTCACTCTAATTCTACGTGATGCCACATGTACCAGGTTTTTGATGTTGATGATGTTACCAATTATTATGCAAATTAAATTCTCTGCTCAAATATTGGTCATAAAATTGACATTACGTAAATTGGAGTGGCTCACTCTTTTTGCTAAGTGGGGCAGTTTTAAATTGCTTCAAATTAAAATCACCCAATGCAACTATTAATTTTAGGAAAACTGTGTCATTTTGGTCATTTACATGTAATAAATTAATTTAATGGCTGTAATAAGTGATTAAAATCTTGAACTGTACGTCATAATGTGCATAGTAAACTACCTACTAGAAACTGTCATGTTAGTAGGCTAAGCCTCGTTGTCTTTCCTACATCTTTATCAGAAGCAAAATTTAATAAAAACTCCCAACAATCTCAATGGACTATTTCTAATATAGAAATGATTTGATGAGTATATTTATAATTGATAAGGTTTATTTATAAAGGAAAAGGTTTTGGTTTATTTTGTGCAAAAGTTCTTAGCATCAGTGATCATCCTCCAAGACGTACATATGTAGGGAAAACCTTCGTATGTATCTGAACCAAACAAGGAAAAGGCTTTTCTTTTTTTACTTTCGTGAAAGTAAATTTTAATGAAGTTATCTTGGAGTTGTCTTATAATATGCGAGTTGTTTTTGTTACTTTCGCAAACTTGGGTGACCACTACACCTCGAGAGCTGGCGAGGTCCGCGCCAACCACCCCAACTATTTCTTTGTGCCCGACCCCATAGTTTTCAAATTAAATGAAAGGAGTTTGAGGCAATATGAATAGTGCGCATTGACCGCAGGATTTAACTTTAAGGTTAGGGATAGGCGCATAAGGGTAATTATTTAACGAAGATTAAGTACCTACACATAACGAGAGTTTAGCGAACTAATCTAATAAGCAGTAATTGGCGTAGTGTATGGTTAACAAGTACTGTGACCACGTTATTCGACAAATTTCAACGGCTTCCGACGTCACTAAGTATATAGTAAGAGTTTTGTGCAAGGTTTAATATTAGAATCGCTGAACAGGGCAAGTTAAATCGTGTATTTATTTGATCACGAACCGAGTTAACCGGCGTACTCACTTTACACATGAAGCTTATTGATTTTACTTCGTTATCAATAACTACGTTACCGTCCAATCGAATAATTTATTCACGGTATTTAACATCGATTAATAAATTGATGACTCTGTAAACACGCGAGTAATGTAATTTATAGAGGAAACGTATCTTGAATGGAATCAACTGTCTCGTTGCTCGAGTTGTTGTGAATCGTAGGCGTGATTGCTGAGCATGACACCCTGAGTTCGATTCTTGAGTCGAGCTAAGTAACAAAGTCTAGATTTGTGTCTACGTAGTTGTGATGTAACTGGCGAAATTTGAGCCTATAGTAACGAGCAATTCGAAAGCATTTTTTTTTTTTGTGAAATAACGGTTTCTACATTATGATAATAGTTATTTTACAATAATATGGCCTCCAGATTATTATGTTCGTGAAATCGATAAACGTCAATCAAAATAGAAGGGGGAAATTGCTTATGAAGTTTGTTAAGTGTTAACATATTGGTGCTCATTACTGCACTATTATACATCTCTGCATATCCTTCTATAGATTTCAAGCATGATGTTTTGTATCTTGAATGGCGGGTTGTAGAGTAGGACATATAGTAGAACTATGACTTTCTATATCATAATAATGCGTTACCACCGCACAATTCATATTGTTGTACCTATCTGTTATCATTCATTATTTCAAGCAATTTAATTATGCCTAATATTTATGACTGCGATTATGATTACAATTTAACTTGAGAACTATGTTTGTTGTAAGTTTCAATAATTTTGTTAAAAAAAAAATAAGATTTTGCGAAAAAAATACGGATGGCACTATTGAGTAGCGGCTATGAGTCCCTCGCATTTCATTTACCTTTTTCCAGTCCAACTATGCTGCACAATAATGAAAAGTTGGTCGCTCACCTTCACAAAACAATTCTATGCAGATTGTGTACGCATTTTCCTTTCCATATCGTACAAACAAAAATAATACCAATTGTATGTGTATATATAGCACATTTTGGCTAACTAAAACTGTAGGCAGCAATATAATCCAACCTTGATAGATACCCAAATATTATTATGATTTGTTCAATTCAATCTACTTATCACTTATACCAAACTTCTGTATCCCGTAGGTACAAAGTCCCGCGAAAGTCCGGGATCTCGCTGGGACTTAGTAGTTATAACAAATGGAAACTGTAAGAGTTGGCCCGGACTTATTTACCGACACCACCGCAGCATAAATACACGAACGGATTAAAGTATTCTGCGAAGTAGGAAATATTGTGCGGACTTTTCTGCGCGTATGTACTTTTAAATATGTTTCACTTGAGGAGCTTATTGACCTAGCGTTTGTTTGTAATGTGGGTAGGTAAGATAGAATTAACAAATATTTATTCTTATTCTTCTATTCTCCAAATAAAATAATAGTGACTTTATTTAATTCTTAATTAAAGTACAGGTCCGTTCATAGCATTATTTCTTTCGCCAGCTGTGTTGTATTTTGAGCCTAACCTGACTAACGTAACACAGCTTACACAGCCTATACTTGTAACCTGATCTAATTCTCGATAACGAACGTCCGTTATCAACTCTTCATGTCTTCGGTTACCGTCGTTTTGGGTAACTTTGATTTTTTTTTACAATATTTGTGATTTTACAAATCTCATTTAAATTATTTGCGTTAATTTTATTGAATAAATAGTGTTCTTTTAAGTTGGTTTATTTTCTAAAATAATAAATTTATCCTAAAAAACAATAGAACTATACCGAATTTGCCCCAAAACTGAAATTCAAAGTTATCATGAGTTTTGGGTAACTTTGAATATGATTTTTTAGAATATAAAAACCTTTATTATTCGAATAATTTAAGGTTTGGGTAACACTAAATGATGTGTTTTTATTTAAAAAACCCAATCTGCCAAAATAACATCTGACCCTGACCTGTAAATATGATAGATAGTTTGGTATTGCCAATGAATCAATCCATCCAGATTCGGACACAGCCATTCTCGAACCTACAGGAGCTTGGAAAAGCCAATCAGACCATAGCTTTTTCCCTTTAAATATAAAAAGGAGACAAAACTTCGCCACCAGCATTCGCACAAAAGACGACAGTGTAACACGATTTCCTTGTTTTTTTTATAACTTCGGGATGTCGAGAGTCTCTTCTAAAAAGCAACTTCTTCTTTCCAGGGTCGTCATGAAATCCCGATTCATTCATATTATATAAATTTTCTGGTGGAACTTCTTCTATTTCCGTTTGGATATTTTCAAAGAAATACTCGACCATTTCTCTACTGACTTGAGCCCTCTTTCGGGATATGTTATGAGCAATTTTTGCTTTTAATTCTGGATTTCTTTCTAAGAACAAAACACCCCATTCGTAACCTGGCAGGTTATTTTTAAATTGAGGCTTTGTTATTTTGTTGCTATCTAAGTAGTTTTTCACTACATATCTGAAATCCATCATACTTATAGGTATGCCCAGATCGCTTAGCAACAACAGATGGGCCTTGAAGCTAGTTTCTTCAACTTTATTAAAAGTAACAGGTTTACCAACTGGCTTATTATGTTTGCTATTCTATTTGTAAAAAAGGGTCACTGCGGGTATTTTGTAAAACTTTGAAGCAGCCAATCTAGACATTGCACCAGAACGAATTTTATTGAGGGCTTCTTCGAGCGTTTCAGGCGTATAATTACTCTTTACCCCATACTATTATCCTAACGCAGGAGTTCACTTTTTGAGTTTTTCGGGGCATATTTGGATTATGTACATACAACTGTAAAAAGGATAATTGTAATCAGAACTGGGCAACATTATCTACGTACATATTCAAAGTTACCCATAACAATATTTTTTTATGCCACGGGTAACTTTGAACCATTCAATGTTACCCAAATTTCTTAGATTTTGATCGTCGTAAAAATTTTACCAGATTAACAAAAGTTTTAACATCAAATACGGATAACTATTTGAAAATAACAATTATTTTAACTGCATTTTAAAGAAAAACACCAAAACATACCTGTTTATTATAAGGTTTGTATATTTAATTACGATTCCAAACCTGAGCAACAAACACTTGTAATAACTTCACTACGGAAAGGCGGGAGATTTTTGAAATTATGACATTGACAGTTTATTTTTTGACAATTCGTTTGCTACAAAACATAATGGCGACCCGTTTTACGCAGTCACAATATTGAAACAACAAAAAGTTTCCAGGTAATATAATAAGAAACCTTTTTCACAGTTTTGTTCAAAGTTAAACTGCAATTCAAAGTTACCCAAAACGTACGTACTTTGTTTTGTCAAACGTCTTATGAAACAAAAGCGGACGCAGCTTCCAAAACATGAAGTGAACGCACCATTCAAATGTTCAAATGTTCTATTCAAGTTTAGAACACACAATATGCGATTGGTCAGTACGCATCCTAACATTGTGTATTTTGTATGATCAGATGTTAAAATAAAATTCACGTTTCAATATGTTCAAGCTTTAAATAATTTTATTTGAAAAGTTCTACGTCAGTATTGCTGTTTTGTCAAAGGAAATACTGGAGAAACTGAGAATACAAAAATGCTGTCGAATGAATGAAAAGTTCTTGTTGTTGGTTCTACTACCATCGGCGATTGTCAAACAAGACCTATAAGTTTGAAAATAAATTGATGTAAGAGCATATTACATAATATTTGCCCAGTACATAGTCGGAGTAGCTTTTGATAGTTATTTTAGACTTAAAATCTGATTTTAACTAAATGTATTCTTACTTCAAGTTCTAATTTACTCAAAATCCTGTCTAGAATTTGTAAATGAAAAAAGCTCGTATTCTAATGATTCTCTGAATGAGATCTTTTTACAATACTTGAAGGTTAATAACGACAATTTAAAATATTCTTCGAGTTTAAATGGATGAGTCACGAACAGTGTTTACGGTGTGTCTTCTTGAATAGCATGCACTTAATTTTTTTCTATGTCGTCTTCATTTATACCTTTAATCCTTACGAATATTATGAAAGCGAAAGTTTATTTGTTTGTTATGTCTTCACGCCTAAATGGCCAAACCGATTTTGATGAATTTTGGTAAAGAGATAGTTGGGACCCTGGTGACGGACATAAGCTAAAAAAAGTGAGAAAAAGGGGAGAAAGAGGGAAAAAAAGGGAGGAAAATATATTTTTTTCGATCATCACGCGGGTTAAAGTTAGCGTTAGCCCGAAGTAACTATGCCACGCGGACGTAGTCGCGGGCGGAAGCTAGTTACTAAATAAGGTAGACTTTACTCTTATGTAGCCGAAATTGGCTTGAGCCGATAGAATGATAGAGTATTCTTTATTATGTCATCATCGTCATTCTCCTGCCCTAATCTCAATTTATTAAGGGTCGGCGCAGTATATCTTCTTGAGGAGCTCGTGGCTAAATAATAGCAGCCGCTCGGGTCGATCTTAAGGTTAAGCTGCGCTTGCCTAGGTTGGTCTGTGGATGGGTGACCACCCGTTACATACCGAGTTTCCTCCGTGCCTCGGAAAGCACGTTAAGCCGTTGGTCCCGGCTGTCATTTGTAAATCTTTGACAGTCGTTACAGGTAGTCAGTGTTCCGAAAGTCTGACAACCAGTCTTGCCAAGGGGTATCGTATTACCCAGTATTAACTGGGTTGTGGAGGTCAGATAGGCAGTCGCTCCATGTAAAATACTGATATTCAGCTGCATCCGGTTAGACTGGAAGCCGACCCCAACATAGTTGGGAAAAGGCTAGGCAGATGATGGCGCAGTATATCTTCTTCTTCGATACTCCTATTTTACTCGTCATATCATCAGACACCTCCTTTCTTGCCATATCAAGTTTCCCACAGTCCAACCTTCGTTTCTTTGGTCTGCATATAATCTTATACACATTCATTCTCAAAACTTTCTTCACGACGGTTTCCTCGTATACCATACAAATTACAATTGCAATTATAATTTTCGACTAGCTTTTGCCCGCGGCTTCGCTTGAGTTAAATTTGGCCACACAGTTTCCCCTTCGGGGTAACACAGTTCCCTTTTCCTGATTGCAGATACCGACTACCTGTAGTTTTTGCCCTTGCGCCTTATTTATTGTAATGACAAAGCTAAGTTTTCCTTTTTCTTCCTTTTTTCTCCCTCATTTCTCACTTTACAAAAAAAATTTTAGGCGTGAAGACATAACAAACAAACTCACTTTCGCTTTTATAATAATAGTAAGGATATCCACAATTCCTCGCATTTATAATAGTTCGGGGCAGTGTTGTACGTTGAGTCGCTTTGTCCGAACCGAAACTAAAACGTCGAATACAGTGCTTCTCACATTTGTTGCATGCACAATTGCACATACATAGAGCTCTTTCTATCCGACTCAAGCCGAATGATTGCGCATCTATACGTGTGGTCATTTATTCTAAGTATAGAGTTTAATTGGTCTATAAACAATATCAGTGGGTTAAGCTACTGTCAGGTCGGTTCATTCATTTAAAAGATTCCGAACAGATCAGATTTCATTCAAAGGTCAGGTTCTTCTCATATTGTGTGAATTCGAAGGCTCGATTTATTCTTTTTTAATGCAACAGATTTTTCCCAGACAATTTACTTTATAAAATAACATTGATAAATTCACACGTTTAGGGGAACATAATTAAGTAATTTTGCGGTCGTGAGGACGGAATGGTCAAAAGGTGTGTTTCGAAAACCGTCCGTACAACTATTTGTACCTTTGGTCTGACAAAAAGTGAAGTAATTCTTTGGATTGCGTAACTTGAGAGGAACTAACTTATTACAAATGTAGCAAGCAGTGGGGCATTAAAAAATCTTATACTCTCTTTCTCACTGTTGGAATTAGTGCTCTCGACGTTGGGCCAAACGTTGAAAATTCAACAGAGCGCTAATATTAAGGCATTCGTTTAGTGTGACCAAAGTCGGGTACCAGTCTCGAATGGTCTTACTTTGTGCGTATATCATTGTAATTTGGAAGTTGGACGTATGATCGCTTTTGTAAAGTACAGTTTTTTGCTTAAGATACCAGCCTGGCTTAGTCACGGAGGAGTTGTAGCAAAAAGCAGCCTTGGACAACGTAATGGTCTTATATACACGTGATTGTTACATATTACGACCGTGTCCGGTTTTAACAACGCTGTGTTAATATGTTTTAGATTTTTCGTCTATTTACACCGTTTTGTTTTGAGGACAGTCGTTTTAATGGTGAAGTCATTTTGGTAGTGTTTATTTTTGGTTGTTTTGTTTGGTGTGTTAGTTTGATTCTTCTTAATATAATTATCTAATAATAACTTAAAATATCTTCATTATATTCTAGTCTTTTTTCGTAATATGTTAGGGTAGACTTACCGCTTAACCGGTTGCAGCTGAATAGGAGCGACTGCCTATCTGATCTCCATAAACTAGTTAGTACTGGTTGATAACCACTGAATACATATACAGACTGATAAAGATCTACAAATGACAGCCAAAAGCTTAACATGCTTTCTGAGGTTCGTAGAAAACTGTAAGCAATTGGTGGTCACCGGTCAAGAGCGGTATAACTTAAATGTCGACCCGAGCGGCTGTTATTACCCACGACCTTCTTAACTTTCTAAATTATTTTGTGGTCCTTTGAATTACACTTGTTCCCTATCATAATATTGATCATATAATAACTTTTCAAGGGAACCATTTGTCTTGCACAAAATCATAAATCTAGAACGAAACCATCTAGGTAAATTATAGTTCTGATATCATCAGTCTAGTCTGTAATTTAGACGATTCTAGACGTTCACTCCGATGACTAACCGTTTAATAGTTGACTACTACCCACACAATTGCAATCGGCACTCTTTGACATAAAAAATAACGATTTCATGCAGTATAAAATGTGTCGTATACCGTTATGTTTTAGGTGTAGAATGATTTAATCACTATAGAGCTTTATTTTATTGTGATTATGTTGAATAATAGATATGACTGTTTTTTTTCCTACAAAGATAATTATAACAATTATAATACATATATTTTAATGTCATTTCGTAATGATTGTAACACGAAAAGTTCTTTAGTTAGTGTTCCGAACCAAATTTCGGAAAATCCCCAACTTTCAGAATTGAATTATTTTTTAAATCTACACGGGGCATTAGAATTTCATATTATTTTTCGTTCTCATAATCATAAATTAGAGACTCGAGACTATTTTTTATCTTAGAAAAATTATACTTAGCTTTATTTTCTCGATTCGTGCTAACAGATGTACTCGGCAGGGCCGGATTAACCACGTATCAAGAGTAGCAATAGCTACGGGCCTCTCGCAAAATGGGGCCCCACGTGTCCAAACCAGTCGCCTTCCATTTAAGGGTATTTTTCTAAGGAACCTTATTAACCCATCACTTGTCGTAAACTATATTATACCAGCTTCCGCCCGCGACTACGACGTGGCATAGTTACTTTGGGCTAACGCTAACTTTAACCCGCGTGATAATCGAAAAAAAAATCTTTTTTTCCCCTTTTCACTCTTTTTTAGCCAATGTCCGTCTCCAGGGTCGCAACTATCTCTGTATCGAAATTCATCAAAATCGGTTTGACCATTTAGGAGTGAAGACGCAACAAACAAACACACTTTCGCTTTTATAATATTAGTAAGGATTAATATTACTATATAAAGTTGCCCCCCGATAGAATTTGCTGCGGGCCCTAGACTTGCTTAATCCAACACTGGTAATGAGACTAGACTTCGTTTAGTATGAAGTACTAAAACGTCTATGAAGTCATTCATTAGCGTTATTGTTACAGATATTGTTGAACAAAGCCGTAACCAATTACTGTATACACCTATACGACTGTATACAATACAAAATATGTTATGTGTTCGTTTTATTGATATGAATTCTAGACGGAATTTCTTCAAAGCTACTCCAATTATTTCTATAAAACCTTCTTATTATTATTTTATAAGGTACGTAATTTAGAAGCAAAAAATAAGCTCTTTAAAAGTAATGAGGACGTATGTGATACAAGTACCTTTTTCGATGGCACTCATCGATTTATGAGAACGACGCGTCATAAGAGGATTGTTTCCTTAATTGGAGCTCACAATTCGGAAAATACGTGAGTTAGGTTATAACTGAAAATGTAGAAAAGTATATTTCATGCGTTGCATCACTGCCTATTTATCTACGTCCGTAGACTTTTGTCATTACTAAGTCCAAACAGTATCGCTAACTATGTTTTCTTTTGCTTTCAGGAGTGGTTTACAAGCAGAGGATCAACTTTTACGAATGAATTCAAAAGTGCTAAGGCGCTAATATAAAAACGTTCACAAATAGCTGTCCTTAACAGTCTACTTTGATAAGTCAATTAATATCGCGTACCGCAACGAGCGTAGTGTTACGCCGTTGTCGATACGTCGACATCGAACCCGCGACGCGTCGCGCGCGGTCCCTCACCTGTCGCTGCCATAGTCGGTGCTCGCCAGAGTCACGTGACTCGGCCGGCCCGCCCAGCCACAGCCGTGGATAACCTCGGCCAGAGCCCCCTTCCGGTGAAGAGGCTGCACGAAGCGCTGCAGAGTGCGCAAGTGAAGCGGCAGCGGCTCTCCCCCCCGTACCCCGCACCCCCCCAGAGTCTCCACCCCATCCACCAGCTCGCAGTTCACCAGCACATTAAAGTGCAGCAGAGCATAGTGCAGCAAAGCATCGTGCAGCAGCACCAGTTGAACCTGGCGCATCAGTCGCTGCAGAACCTGCAAGCGCAGCAGAATCTGCAAGCCCAGCAGAGCTTACAAGCGGCCCAGAGCCTTCAGGCAGCGCAAAATCTGCAAGCAGCGCAGAGCCCTGCAGCTACGGGTGGCGCAGGCGCGCAGCAGGCGGCAGGAGCGACACAAGGCGCGCTGGTGCCGCCGCAGCAGCCCTCGCCGCGGCCCGCTTCGCCACAACACAAGAACATGGAGCTCGCGCTCTGTCAAAGCATGGACTCCGTCAACACCGCAACCACTGAGGAAGAGGTAAGTCGACACTGTTTTCATCCATAAATTATATACCAGAAAAACATACAACAAATATAATTAATTATAGCCGATCGCTGCGACAATTGAACCCGTAATCCGGACCCTTCCTACCTTTCATTTTCACGGTTCTCGTAAATTAACAATAGAACTAGAACGCGCCAAATTCCCCTTTCGAGGAGGGCTTAATAAAATAAATAAATAAATAAAATTCATTTATTTAGCGTACACATTGTTCGTTAGCATACATACATAATTATTAAGTCAGACATAACAGAGAACTTACAGGATTAACAGCGAGTCCCAAACTAGGCACAGCCTGTATCTTGGTGACCCAGACGCTACACAAAGTTACTATATTACGAGTTGTTCTGCTAGCGCAAAAATGGTTTCTATAATGGCAATTATTAACAATGTTATCATAGAAAAGAAATATGTATAAGAATTCATAAAACTAACTTATTAGCAATCCATATATAATATTAAAAATAAAAACATACGGAATAAGAAATTAAATTAAAATTAACAACAGTTTAGGAAAGTGTGTGTGTGTGTAAGTGTGGGTGTGTGTGTGTGTTTGTTTATGTGTGTATTTTGAGGTTGGTTTGGTGTGTGTTGCATCTTACCATTTATGGGTATCAACTTTAAGAGCAAAGAAGACGTTCGGTTTCCTCATATGTTCTGCCTAGTAGCCATTCCTTTAATTTAGTTTTGGCCTCAGAGTAGCTACTTGGTACACTGAAAGTTGTGCTTATAGCATTAAACACTCTTATGGGGAGGTATGACGAGAGCCGGGCTGCAAAGAGGGTATTTGTTTTTGGGAGGGGGATTCTTTCTGCGGTTTTCCTACCTCGTTTACTGCAGCTAGAGCGATTTTTGTTAGATTTAATGAGGTTTAAAAGTGACCCTAGAATGTACAGTTGACGTACGCGTAAAACCCCAGACTCCTTATACAGTTCATCCGTAGAAAAACGACGCGGCTTTCCCAGAAGTACTTTTAAGACAGCCCTCTGGGCGCGTTCCAGCTCCAGCATGGATGACTTTGCAGCGCTTCCCCAGACATTGACACAGTATTGTAGGACAGACTGGCATAGAGAAATGTAGACCTGAATGCAAATGTTCTTTGGAGCACTGGCTCGCAAGAGTTTCGCGATGTAAATGAATTTACGAGTCTTTTTTGCAAGTGTTCGAATTTGTGCTTTGAAATTCAGGTTCTGGTCGATTATGACACCTAGATATCTCGTCGTTTCTACTCTGGCAATGGCATTGCAGCAACAGTCGTTGTTGGAAGATGATGCTGCTGCTAAAACACTGCACTTGTTGTCGTGTATTTTTAGTGAGTCAATATTTGGCCTGCTAGATTGATTAATATGAAACGTTAAAAGATTCGTTTTATCGAGATTGAGTGTTAGCAGATTTTGTTCCAGCCATGTCATTATAGCGCTCATCCCTTTTTCTGCTGCATCCATAGCTTTTTCCCAAGTAGCTCCCCGAAAGATTATCGCAGTGTCATCAGCGTAACAGATGACTTCAGACTGCGCGATATTGAGCCTCAGTATATCGTCCATATACATAATGAAAAGGGTAGGCCCTAAAATGCTTCCCTGCGGCACACCAAAAGCAACCGGAAGGCTCCCACTGAGAGAATCGCCTATTTTGACACGCTGATACCGATCAGTCAAATAGCTACTGAACCAATCCAAGGAGAGGCCTCTGACACCGAAGGATTCAAGTTTTTTTAGCAGTATAGGAATTGATACTGTGTCAAATGCCTTTGCGAGGTCTAGGAAAACACCAGCCGAACGTTGGCCCCCGTCAATGTTTGAGGTGATTATGCTAGTTAGAAGGCTAACCGCTTGCTCAGTGGACCTCCCTCGCCGAAAGCCAAACTGCCTATCTGATAGTAAAGAGTTTTTCTCGAGAAAGCTTACAAGACGATTGTTTACAAGTTTTTCCAATATTTTCGACGTCACAGAGAGCAGCGAAATTGGCCTGTAGTTATCTGGCACATTTTTGTCGCCACTTTTATGTATAGGGGTAATGACGGCGGTTTTCCAGCAAGTGGGAACAACTCCAGTTTCCATGCTCAAATTGCATATGTGTGTTAAGGGTTCCAGGATGTGAGTCTTTAGTTGTTTAAGGAGCTGAGGCCGGAAGTTATCGATGCCTGGAGCACTATCGTCCTTAAGATTATCTATGATGTCGCTTATTTCTTGATCATCACTAGGGTGTAGGAACAGTGAGTCTTTAGGTGGGTTTTTACTTTTAACACTGAGGCATTGATCGGCTTCCGTGGACTGCCACTTCTTTAAAATGTTGGTAGCAAGATTCTTTCCGACTGAGACAAAGAACTTATTGCACACATCGATAGAGCAATTGTTGTTCCCTTTGCAGCTCAGCAATTCTTGATTGTTATTGGTCCGTTTCGGAATTTGACATATTTCTTTTATAGTCCGCCAGTTATTAATGTATCGTTTCGCTTTAGCTATTTGTCATCTTACAATTGTAAAGTAATACCGAAGAGGTGCGGCGCTGTAGCTGTTACAATTGTGAAATCGTTCGGATATACAATAAGCATTCGCTAACACAATAAAACGAAATTTTCCTCGCGACAAAGGTGACATCGAATCGAAAGATTATATTGCTCTCATCTATCATAATATTTTAAACTTTATTTCTCTGTAGTTAAAGATCCAATTTGGGAATTGATATCGATATTGTAAAAACGGCACTAAGGGCGCCATGTCACTTACAGAGAGAGTCGCGAGTTGTTAATGCCGAATTGGGTTTGTGTATAAATAATAATAATAATAATAATTTATTTATTTTCTTGCCACAAATTACAGTTAAAAAAAATCAGATTAGTCTACAGATACAATTAACAATTAATTTGTGGAAGACTGGTGCCTAAACTAAGTTTTTTTCAAAACCTGAATGTCAGGTCACCAGGCCCCCGAAAACATGATTTCACATGAATTGGTGTACTGAAGACGATATGATACACAAATAATATTCAAATAAAAAATCATACATTTAAAGCTCATAAAAAAATCATTTAAAAATAACAATATTTTATACAATATAATTCATTTCATTTAATTTTATAATTTAAGTTATATATTAAAAGTACATGCAATAGGGTGTAGGTGGGTGTGTGTGGTGAGGGGTGAATGTGTGTTGGGTGTATGTTTGTATGTATGTGAGTTTTTGTGTTTGTGTGGATGGTTGCAAAGTGGAAATTAAAATGAATTATTATTTTTGCGCGTTTGTCAACCCCTCACGTCAAAATATTACCATATTATATAGACCGTATTTGGTCACAGCGGCCAATCTCAGCGAAGATAAGCCATCGGCCTGGGAAATATGGTGCACAAGTATGTGCGCACGTTACTGAGAAATACTAATAAAAAAACCCAACAACACGTTTTGATCGACCCTGGAATCGAACCTAGGACCCCGTGTTCCGCAGTTGCGCTTGCGATCATATTACGAAACATAAAAAAATAAATTTTCACAACATTAATACGAGGTAACGGAATTGAGAGTCTTGAAAAGAAAATTCGTTGATAAAGAAAACACAAACTTCAATCTCTTTGTGAAGTACAGCTCGAATATTTCTAAACCATACCGTCAACGAAAAACAAAGTAACAAGCACAACACTACAGAAAAAGCGATAAAATCCTTAACGCAAACTAGGAGGAGGCGACGCGACGAGAGAAGTGGCCAGCGGTTGTGTTAGCCGAGACAAATAGAGTAGATGTCGCTTCACCGCTTTCAGCCGCTTTCCTGAGCGGACAGCTTTATAAATAGCTTGTTTTATTGTTACATTATCTCGTCTTTTAGATCCGATGCATTAAAGCCGGGAAACTTAGTATAGTGTAATACGGAAGATTAGATAAGTGCGCTTGAAGAATTTCTTGGAAGAACTTGAATTAATCTAACGCAGCGTTGAATGAGCAATGCATTTTCAAAGTACCGAGATAAATTCGGTAACAGCATTAACAGATAGTACTTGATTCAAAGCGATGTGACATTTCTGTGTTCCAGATGCACCAATGTTTAGATTCCGTAGTATAATTTTATACCTGGCAAAAATAACTAAATGATCCATACGACATTCTTCTGGGTATGAGTCGAAATGAATGACTTGGTACAATATCAACGTAAACATTTATTTTGGAGTAGCGTAATGGTGCTTCGTGTAACCAAAGTTTATATACGTTTATTGCATTTAGTAATGTTGTAGACATAGGTAACACTTTTAGTGAAACCTACCATTAAATTACGAAACATGCATTTTTACTTTCAAAATTTTATGATTTCTTTTTGGCATGTATTTAATGCGGCAACTAAGTAAAATGAATATAGGTTTTTAAAAAAAATAGAGTGGGTACCATATATAATGGGTTGGCAGCTAATAAGGAGTATCGTAATAAGTAATAGGTAGCATATTAATATATATCAGTTTATTAAACTAGCATCAAGTTTTTCTTTTGGGAACTGAATAAATATCTAAGCGGAAACTTAATGGCGAAAATAAAATAGAAAATGGGCATTCATAAATAATATAAATCAAATTCTATTTTAAATTATTTGTATGTAGAATAAATATAAACTAGCTTATATTACACATATATTGTGTGACTTTTAATAGCTTTAAATAAACTCTAAAATGGCATGAAGAAAAAATATTTTGGGGCTTTTATTTTCGAAATTATAGGTGAATAAAATAAAAACAAAAATGTAAACATAAAGAGAAATTACTTTTATTTATTTTTTTTAAATCATAGAAGAAAGTAGTTATACATAAGTATTAAAGTTACACAATAAAAAGTTACGCAGGTAGACACAATTAAATAAAAAAATAGTAGATTATTAACCAAGGGGATAAAGCAGTGTCTTCTGTCGCGGGTGACGATTTAAATCGCGAGTGTAACGAAGGACCCGAGGTTTACCCCCGAGCGTAGCGAGGGTGTTAAAAACTTAAATCACGAGCGAAGCGAGGGGTTTAAGACGAGTCCTGAGTGTAGCGAGAGGTTTAAGTTTACCCAAGACTAAGACAGCTTTATCACCGAGGAAAATACTCTACTTTTCGTACCATTTGCGAAAAAATTAACACAGTAATAATATGAGATAAGCGTTTATTAAAGATAATGACATTAAAAGTAAAAGTTAAGATTCGAACATTGGTCCATTCTATATGTATAAAAGAAAGTCGTGTTAGTTACTCCACTTATAACTCAAGATCGGCTGAACCGATTTAGCTGAAAATTGGTGAGGAGGTAGCTTAGAACCAGGAGACAAACATAGGATACTTTTCATCCCAGTAGGGTAGGTAGGGTAGGTAGGGTAGGTAGGGTAGGTAGGGTAGGTAGGGTAGGTAGGGTAGGTAGGGTAGGTAGGGTAGGTAGGGTAGGTAGGGTAGGTAGGGTAGGTAGGGTAGGTAGGGTAGGTAGGGTAGGTAGGGTAGGTAGGGTAGGTAGGGTAGGTAGGGTAGGTAGGGTAGGTAGGGTAGGTAGGGTAGGTAGGGTAGGTAGGGTAGGTAGGGTAGGTAGGGTAGGTAGGGTAGGTAGGGTAGGTAGAAAGCTACAAAATTGCATTGCAACGCATGCCGGGGCACAGCTAGTTATTTATAAAGAGTGCTACACTTTTGTTTGGTACATTTATTGTTGATGAGTATGATTGCGGCAGCATTTGCACTGATGGAATCCGACAATACACTGTCACTGTCGCTTTGATTTAACAATGTATTTTTAGAACATTAACTTATTTATAAAAATAAACTTAACGTTTATGTATTTGAAGAAAACAAAATCGCGGCAAATTCCTAGACTAATATGTTTTGTCGGAAAAGCAAAGGCATCAAGCTCATACGACCTCGTCGGTTTTGGTGATTTTATTTGATAATCATTATCATCATCATCAACTGCATATTAATTGCGTGTTCCTTTTTAAAAAAGATGCTTAATGCTTTATATACCTACAAACTCAATGGTGTACCAAAACACAGATGTAGTTCAGTATTAAGTATTCCAATTTTAAATCACATTCTCTCCCTAGGGGATGAATGAAATTCAGTACAATTTACTTTCCCTGTTTTTGACAAATTAAAAATGACTATTGTTATGTTCGCCTTTTGTGGCATAGAATGTCACTTTTTTGAGCAAGTGGTACGAAAATATTATTACTGTATTATTAGGACATCGGACAAGATAGGTTGACGGAACCCCGCATCGTGGGGCTACTATTTCCGGGTGGTTTAAAAAAAATAACCACGAAGGCTAAGGCCTGAGCGAAGCGGAGCGGAGCTTCGCTCCGGCCCGGCCTTAGCCTTCTAACATAACCTATCCGAGTCGGGGTACCCTGAGTCGTGGTGTTAACCATAATGAGGATATAATTCAAGTATATTTATATGTATATACCAAACAGAAGTATTTTCATCATTATTGAGAGTTAAAAAAGTAATTTTATAACCAACAATAGAAATTAAAACAGTTCATACATGTTGTAAAAATATGATTATTTTGACAAAACCTCTATTGTCGGTAACTTAGTAATTTTGTCGCAGGTTCAGTATTCTATCCAGAAGTTTAGTTTTGTTATTCGAAGATCCATTTTTTTTTTAGGACAAGTAGTAATTTGAACATGCTCTTATTTGTTGTTAAATTGGATATAATTTTTCCTTTATTTTTTGGGTTTTTTGTCGTTAATTCATTATAACGCTGGTTAATTAGAATTAAAATTAAAATAGTAGGCCACAAAGGAGGAGATTAATTTGTTTTTCGGAACCATTATTATTTCCCGTATCGAACCATCGCACCTTCCTCCGTTTTCATAAAATTATGATAAAAAAATATTAATAATTAACTCTTATTCTTTTTTATTTTAGGTACTCGTTTTAATATTTAGAGTTGCCCGCAAGGCGAAGCCTGAAAGTGGGTTTTTAGACGGCACGAAATAGTTGGTAATATATTATATTTGCCCCCCTACTAACATTATTAGTCGCCAAGTCATTATATATAGCTCCTCGCCTAATATTTCAATTGACTGGTGTAGTTTATTTGCTACCTAAACGCAGCTGCTAGTTTTTAGTTTTTATAACACCCTTAATTTTGAACCTTTACATAATATAAGAGTCGCGAAAATATTTAATCGCTGGCAAGTTATTTTATTTGTTGCAAACATTTAGTCCATTTAGTCACTCGGAAAATAATAAGCCTTTCTTTTTCTTTCGGTTCCTACGGAAATAAGTTTTCTCAATCTTGAGCTTTAATGAAAAAAAAAACGTAATTTTGAAAACAATTTTTTTTACGACTTTCAGGAAATTTGTTTATTTTGATAATCCATTTTCCCGACTCAAAAGTTCCCCATAACATCATAAACTCAGCAACAATACTAACCACAACACAAACCAGAGTAGTTACTGAAACTTTGTTCGGTTCGTTTTTGTGTAAATCCTTTCCATAATGAATCCGCCAAATAAATACTGTTACTGTCCAGTTTCCATTGTTTGGCAAGTTAGTGTTGATTTCCCGCTTTGCTTTGATGTGAGCGCGGTCGGCGGAGCGAGGGGCTGGTTTATTAACAGGGTCCTTTTGCTCACACAGCGTGGGTGCATTCATTCATGCGGTTCACTATCTCTTGTACTAAGTTTACTACACACAAGTACGGTGGGTTCTGTCCGTCATCGTGTGTCCTGGTTGTATTGGATATTGGAAAATAAACGAAAATTCTATCCACACCGGATTCAATTCGATTGGTTTGGGTCTGTATTTTTTGTTCATGATTGAAAATCTATAATCGAATGACAGACACATTCTTTGCAGATATGTGTAAACACACATCAAACTAAAAATAAACCTAAAAGCATCTATTTTTAAATCCGAAATTGTTCGTACTTTTATTTTACTTTTGTTCAGTTGTCGTGTGCTCATACAATCGCAATCGAGTTTGTCGTTTCGTGTGTGTAATCTCGGAGGGTTACTAGGAGTTCGGGATGACGGGAGTGCGTTCGTCTGGTAGCACTGGCGCGGTGGCGGCAGACAAAGCAAGGGCGCCGTCGGGTCTGCCGCCCGACACCACCATCTATTTTTACTCAACAATTGCGTACAATAAAGTTTTATTCGACGATTTTTAATGCCAGCCAGAGCGGAACGAGGCTTTGCGACCGAATACATTGATCAATTTAATATTGACGTTTTACGCATCGTTTGGCTTGAGCTGCGCGTTCAATCGTTCATCCTTACTTTTTACTGACCATTTGATGATATGGTGCTCTAGTAATACAGCCGTCTCTTCATTCAGGCTCTAAGCGAAACGATCAATAAAACGGAATATAAACCAGTACATTGTAATCACGACGGCACTGATAGCATCACATGTAGTATCTACAGTTTATTCTGTATCCAAACAACTCCCATAAAACCTGGGCTAGTGACAAAAACACTTATTTCTTGGTGTTTTGTAAGCATGATAAATGCATCGATCGTTTTCCCTTGTGCCCGGAGCGATCGGGTGACAAGTCGGGTGACACGTAGTTTGCCGGCCGGCGGCCCTCGCAGACTACACCGCTACGGCTTCCTGAAACCTGTAACTACTTTTTGTTCAACGGTTCGTTCACATTTTGTCCGCGAAAGTTACGCGACGCTACAACTTCCCTGAACAACGCGGCAACGTGGCCGAAATATTTACAAATGCTAATGTACGCAAATATTTGTTTGTATTTCGTCGGTGCCTTATTAATTCACACTTGTTAGCTGTCTGGAATAGTCAATATTTATGTATTATCTAATTTCAAATGCTTCCCTACTATAGTAAACTGTAAGTACATCCTTCACTCTTCTTAAAAGTGGTTGTAGACTCGAGATACATTTCAGATTGTGAACCTTAATCTAGGTAAGTATTATCTGCGGAAGTGCCAACTCCGTCACAATAAATTTAATGAAAGGACACTCATAAACATTATGGTAGAGACTATTTGTATTTTCCGTCGGCCGTCCCCTCCTCAAGAAAAACAAAGCGAGTTTTTTCATTCCCGTAGTACCTTTATCAGACAGTGGTCAAAGAGATTGGGTTTTTTTAATAATTGGGTAATTTAGATGTTGAGGCGTCAATTGGGCAGTCCAATTTTAAAATTGAAGAAAAGATTTCCAATTTCTATAAATGTTTTATTTCGATAGATTCTCGTCGAGATTTTTTGTTGTGATAATTTGATACTTCTATTTTATGAGAATTGGCTACTTTGAAACCGATACTCAAAATTCGGATCAAAAAGTATCTAAGCTATTGTAGAGGAATGGAATTTCAGCGTTCTATCATTTCTAGGAAATCAAACAGTAGACTTTTAACATTCACTTCCAGTCTAAATATTGTGTTACACATGAATTTCACTTTGGCAATTCGTTCGTGAGTGCTATAGAATCGTTGCTCTAATAGCAGACTAATGTTTTAGTAATCTGAGTCCGTAATGGCTGCAATTTCTTCCAAAGTGTACTACGTAAATTTACGTACAGTTCGGTTTTTACGCAGTTCTAATGCTATTCTGTTTTACGTGTTACCTTTTCCCTGATACGCACAATGAATTAGTCCCAACTACACTCAAACATCGGATTAACCCTCTACTTACTCACCTCCTTTGTATTTTACAAAACACACAGTAAATTTTTATGTTGGTCAATGTGGAGTTTTAAATCCGTTTGAATTTTATGTCAAATTTTACGGCGTCAAATCCTATTGTATTTAATACTAGCTTTAGCCCGCGGCTTCGCTCGCGTTAAATTCGGTATAACACACCAAGCAGACCTGCATTTTTTGCTCTTGCGTCTGATGGATTTATAATAGCAACGCTAAGTTTTGCCTTTTCTTCCCTCGTTCTCCCTCATATCCGACTTTTTTTAAATAATATAACATAACATAGCCTATTTCCGTCTCCTGGTTCCCAACTATCTCTGTACCAAAATTCATCAAAATCGGTTTAGCCATTAAAGCGTGAAGACGTAACAAACAAATAAACAAACAAACTCACTTTCACTTTTATAATATTAGTAAGGATTATCAGATACGAGTATGATACGACATATTGACAAAAACCAATAACCTTTAAGCTGGAAATAAACAAGTAATAAAGATAAACTCGAAAAGAAAGAAAGAAAAGAATATAGACGATATCGCTTTCGTTCTTGAAAATCCTTTAAGTATCTGCCAATAATACGCAGATCGAGAGAACATCTCCATGGGAACTGAAGAGAAAATTATTACCGTCGCTCGAGTTCAATCGTGGAGACATTCTCTCCCGAACGATTTTAAGAGAAGAATTTCCGCAGAGTGGAATATAGACACCTCGACCGTTTCAACAGTTTGTCCACCTAATTTGTTCGCCGGCACTCGACTGTAAAAACAAATAGCTGCTCCCGCATTTCCCCTTACAGAACGATAAAGATAGATATATTCTAACTAAACGGAGAAAAAGGAGGGATAGTTTTCCGAGCTTTGCGTTTACGGGTCGCTTCAATGAGCGATTGGTGTTTACGTTCAAGCTTTTGTCTAGTTCAGTTGGAGTCTTGTTTGCCGGCCGCTGCAAAGAGCTTCTTTTGTCCATTAACAGAGTAATAATTAATCGAGCTTTGTCTAATGTTCGACGGTTTGAGTTACTCGCTGAAAACTTTTAATTGAATTTTGTTGGTCGATTTTGGCTTTTTGACGGGAGCGTGTAACCGGCTTTCAAACAATTTTTAGGTAACGCTTTGTGAAAGTTATTTAACCTGTTTGTGTAACTTCAGAGAACTGTCAAAGTTCTTTCTAACTGTTAGGTCTCCATTTCAAGATCTTTGATAACGAAGGTCGCCTTAAACTACCAAAAAAATATTATTATTTCATACGGAATGTGAGCAATATTTAAAAATGCTTGTGTTATATTTTCATGAATCAAAATTATGACGAAGCGGTGACAGCGAATATGTTTAGGAAGTCTAAAAGTAGTTTAGCAACATTTTCAATTTTTTATAATTTTTTAAATTTCAAACATTAATCCGACATTAACACGAGACAGCTCTAATCGTCGCTATAACTCTTCAATGACACTTGGAGACGGTCAGACGGCTACATTTTACGACATCCTCGGCTTTATAAATCAGAGCACAGAGTACAGCAACATCAAGTAAGGTCAAGTCAGCTGAATGCATTGGACTGACCGCGCAAACAGAGACGTTGCTCATTGAATAACTGTTTTCCAAAGCCTCGAGCACAGCCTCTCTATTGCTCTGCACCTCGGATTACCGACGATCGTCCGCCGACCGGACAGAACAAAAAGGTCTCGTTTGATGTTTTAAAGTCCAAAAAGGAAATTTAAAAACGTGAGGGTTAATTATCCGTGCAGTTCCGTGCGTCCGGCTTTATATCGGTCTAACGAATTTTCGTTTACACCAATTTGAGGAATTTTCATTTAGCGCTTATTTTTCAAATTAAGTACAGAAGAGTATTTTGTAACACGGCAATTTGTATTTTTATTTAGCATTATACGGGTCAGTTATTTTAGTTTGAATGTGTGGAAGTATTTATTTTTAAACAAGCCATATCAGTCGCTGTTACCACCAGCTATTTGCTACTTAATGTGAGTGAAGTAATTAAGAGTAGTCGCAGTAGTAGGTATTTATCGTGTATTGTGCAACCAAGTTGGCTGTGTGCCAAACTGGACGCACCCTAAAGCTTTATGAATCCTAGCAATGTTTTAATTCACAGAAGTTGTTATGCAGAGCCTGATAAATGCGTCATCTTTTACAAAAAATACGCAATTGTTGCTCTCACAGTCGTAACGACAAAGCTGCCAAGCGAGGGTCGGACAATATGGACGCAAACCGAATGGACCGTGGAAGTATAATCCAGAATGCAAGACGAAAATCGACGCCCGCATTGTGAGCGGAAAATCGAACTCGAATGTCGCAAGACGAAAGGCTCTTTGTGCGCAATCAATGGGCCCTCGATTGCTGATAACTTTCTTTGAACCTCGGGAAGTTTGAGTTCGAAACTGCTGGCCGGGCATATATTTAACTCTTCACTTAATACTATTCCGTAGTTTCTTGTACTTCGAAATAGTTCTTCTTTTTGAAATACAATCATTCTGAAAATACAATTTATGCGTATCTCAGTAGAAAGAGATTGTTCTGAATTTTGGTCACGTTTAAATTCTTCAAACTTCGTCCTCCATTGTGGGGACAAAATGGAAAGTGAATTTTTAAACGAAGATATTCTTTACTCAAAATAATTTGTGAGAAAGAATCTGATTACATAATTAGGCATCTATTTAAAAAGTTTCAGCGTAATGTGTTTTCTGCAGACATCGAGTTTTGTAACCTAAAAGATTTTCTTATCATTTCGATAATAATTTTAGCTGACTAAATTTAAATTTGTTGGTACGGTTCGTAGAAATCAAGGGGAGTTCAATGGTAAGGTTGTCTCAGAGTTACTGTGGGGTAAGTTTTGGTGTAACGAGAGCGGTATCACAGCGCCGACATCAGGGGGTTCGTGTTCTAACAGGGAGCATTACCACGGCCAATAATTCACAATCTTCTTGTTACTGCACAAATTAAGTTCTTGGCTGGTTGCGGTCACGTGCGGGCTCGCCTTGTTTGAAATACGAAGGAGCTCATCGGTCGGGCTCGTTAAGCGTCGGAGCGTGCTTTTATTACAGCAGGCGTGCGCCGCGGACGCGCGACTCTTGAATATTAAGCGTATTGTACGCCGCCGCGCCAGAGTCGACACTGGGTCATGCATATTGTCCCGCTTCAGTAATAACCGGGAACTCGACGCACTATTCGATCTGCGGCATCTGATCGCATCCTTCTGTACAGGTGGGAGACTCTTAGTCATGTAATAGAAGGACGATATGATAATGCAGCTATTTGAGAAATGCTATTATTCTCAAGTCTGGACCGTGAGATGAGTTAAATTATGATTCTACCCAAGGACTGGATCTATATGGATGGTTGACTAATAGGTCGATACTATGAATATTTTTTAGTAAATAATCCTGTTATTAGTGGTATAAAATAAAGTCTGAACTACTCAACAGATTTTAGTGCAAAAGATAAGGTGATTCAAGAAAAAGTTTATGTTAAACCGCGGGGTGCAGCTTGTGTTTAATATGTAAATGAATACCAGAATCTGTGACTGCTTGATATAATGTACAACATAATATGAATTCTCTTTGAGATTCAAAATCTGTATCCTACAATACACACATCCTTGTATATGTGTGTAATATTAATGAGCAAGTGATTGCATAAACAATATCGGTGACATTAGTATGCTAATGCGAACAGTTTATCTTAATGCAATACAATACCTACTTTATTTCAATGCTTTATAAATTATTATTGCGAAACACATAGCTTGTCCCTTATTACTTGTAGCAACTAATTTAATAGTTTATAATATGCCGTTAATGATTGACTGCATCAGATATTTAGTGTAGTGTGCTGGTTGGTCTAGAGGGCGGACGTGCTACTGCTGATCTTAAAATCCTGGGTTAGATACCCAGGTAGTGTAGTACTTCGGCTTTTTCTGTTCTCTCTGGATTTTTTCTAGTGCAAAATTCTGGGTTTATGCCTGGTTGATGGCAATGGGGTTGTCCCACCTAACATAGTACTCCAAAATAATTGCAGAATTTCTTCTAGATATCTGAAATTTTCGGCAGATTAAACCCTCGGCCTGTGCCCAATTGATGACAATAAGTTCGCCGTTTTTTACATGTGACTTAAACCTAACCGCCAAAATATTATTGTGAATGAAGTAAAGGTACCTACGCGAAAAACTTTTTGTGAATCATGCCTGATGTTATTAAACTCAGTTATTATCGTCTTGTGCAACGTTTCGCTGTGAGACTGAGACAAACGAACGTAATACTATCCTTAGGTTTCGACGCACGTTCACTATCGGTATGCGTATCGAAAATTATTACAAAAGATTTATTACATCGTCTACTAACTACGCAAGAATGTATTCAATTAATTTATGATAAATAGCTAAGATTAAACGCTCCCCGCGTTTACATCAGTCTGGAACTAGCACGAATTGTGCGGTGGTGTCCAAAACTTGACCCAGTTAATAGATTGTCTTAGGCATCTGTACAACGGCAATCTATTAACTGGGTTGTGGAGGTCAGATAAGCAGTTGCTCCATGTAAAATACTGGTATTCAGCTGCATCCGGTTAGACTGGAAGCCGACCCCAACATAGTTGGGAAAAGGCTAGGCAGATGATGATGATATGAATGTTCTTTGGTGCTAAAATGGCGCCTTCTCTCAAACAATCATGATTTCTATAATTCTAAAGAATATTCAAAAAAACACATTCAATCAATTCATCTATCGATTGCACAATAGTACAAAAAATTTCGGTATAGCGATCAATCCATTGGTCCTGTCGATTTGTATTTTGCCATCACCAATTTCTAACAATTGTTTTTAAAACTCATGGGCAGCTGGATCATTTTGTAGGTGAATACGCGTATTAAAGTTTAGTGTCAATTTTTGTACATATCTCCAAGGAACTGATGACTTCAAACAGGCATTTATTTTATCAGCAGGAGTTGATCGAGGAATGACAGGCAATGTTTGACGAAAATCCCCTGACAGTAATATCAAAGCGCCACCAATAAGCTGTTGATTACCACGTGAATCTTGCATTAAAATAATTGACGGTAATCGCAGAACTTTTGCCATTGCAGAATTTCTTGAAATATTGCAAATCGGAGTTTAAATCATCTGTACATTCAATGGCAATTTTAATGCAGAGTGTGCGGTTCGACCACCTCCTAATAATGTAGCAGCAATTCCCGAAGATGCAAGTGCCAATGCAATTTTCTGTTTCGATCGAATAGTTGCTAAAATCAATTACTTATCAAACGTTTTACCTGTACCACCAGGTGCATCAAAGAAATATAATCCACCTGAATTATTGGAAACGGCTTGCATGATTGTGTCATTAATCATCTTTATCTAAGAAAATTATATACCCTTTGACGTCTCAGAAATCACGTCAAATGCTGTACTTTCAAATGGTTTTTTGTAAACAATAAATTGAAATAAGACGTAATACCTTTTGAAACTGGTGGATCTCATTTTTAATTAATACTTATTTTTAATTTGGCAGCACAATTACCCGCCTAAAAAATCTCCATAACAAAATGACCCGCCATTTATTGAATTCATTTGTTACAAAAAATGTGATAAATGAAGAACTACTTGACCGATTTTGTGCAAACTTACACATAAACCATCTACTAAATAATCCGAACAAACCCTGAAAATTTGGTTTGGATAGGTGAGCCCGTTCTTGAGTTATAAAGTGACAACGAAAAATACCACTTATTTTTATATATAAAGACTAATTGTACCCCGCGGTTTCATAGACATGGGCAGACAGGTATGTTATACATATAAACCTCCCTTTTAAATCACGCTATCTATCTAAAAAAAGATAAGGCGTAGGCAGCGTAACAAGTGCAAACGCGCCGTTAACTGGTCCAGTATAATATAATTGACGCAACGAAGCGCAACAATTAAAATGCACGATGCGTCACATTCGATCAACTCGCGATGATCGGAATGAGGTCACCAGCGTATTGTCTTTACTTATTATTGTTTAGATTACAATTTACTACATAACTACCTAAACGTAACCACAGATAATATAATACTAACGTACAGATACTCCATCTCATACAAAGAATCGCGACCGCCATAACTTGCTCATTTCTCCGGGCTATCCGGGCTATTTTTTTTTACTCACAACGGCGCTAGATGGTGCTTGCAGCGATAGCTCAAGTTCAGTTTATTTTACAGAGAACCAATAGATGGCGATAAAACCAAACTATACTTTTGTACTGTAAACTAAGGTAGGTAGGTAGGTAGGTAAGGTAGGCCCTTTGACCTTGAAGCTTACGTCGTCAGTCACTCGACAATCGCCATTAATAAATTCACGTTCTTTCATGCCTAGTATTATATTATCTGAGGCTTGGGGTATAGCTACATGTTTTTCGGTAGACTGAGGTATTTGTTAGGTTCAGCGTAAAAGTCAACGCAAATTTTGATAATTAGGTATCAAGTATCTAAGTCAATCAAAGTTATTTATAATATCGAAATAGCGAATAGAGGAGCTCGTGGCTAAAAAATAGCAACCGCTCGGGTTGTTCTTTAGGTTAAGCTGCGCTTGCCTAGGTTGGTCTGTGGATGGGTGACTACCCGTTACATACCGAGTTTTCTCCGTGCCTCGGAAAGCACGTTAAGCGTTGGTTCCGGCTGTCATTTGTAGATCTTTGACAGTCGTTACAGGTAGTCAGTGTCCCGAAAGTCTGACAACCAGTCTTTACCAAGGGGTATGGTATTAGGTACCCAGTAGGTAGGTACTAACTGAGTTGTGCTCCTCCTCAAATTGTGGAGGTTAGATAGGCAGTCACACGGCGCTCCATATAAAATAGGTACCTAGCTGCATCCGGTAAGACTGGAAGCTGACCCCAACATAGTTGGGAAAAGGCTAGGCTGATGATTATAATATCGAAATAGGTAGGTAGCTCTTGAAATGATATTTGCTGCAAATTAGATGATTTTAAGCAGGGAGTTATTTTTTAACAGACTCAGGAGTGTGTAGAATATTTTTATTTTATTTTAAATACAAGTTGTTACTTAACTAAGTAGGTAGTAATATTTGTATGTTGTGTTGGTACCTACAAAAGTAGGTAAGTATACTTACCGGCTCGAATCTTGGGCGCTAGACGATAGAGTGCGGATGACCTTGCGTGTTGTACAAAAAAAGAAATGAAAATAAAGCTAAAACGCTTCTCCAATACTATCTACCTATACCTACATCACTTAAAAATTAAAACTGTGATAAAAACCTATCACTACTATGCTTAATTAATAATACCTTTAATATAATTAATAAAAGTACCTACCTACGCTTTTACCTACTTGATATAAAAAAACTTAACTTAAATTAACCAAAACTCGGTACCTACCTATCTAAAAATATATGCGTACCTACCTACTTTACCTAAAAAGATATTAAATGTAAACTATTAATAATTCGTAATTTGAACGATTACCTATTTAAACACTACCAAAATAACTAATAAGTACCTATTTTATTAAATAACAACAAAAGAAATCTAAAAATAAATTATTAAAAGACTAAAAGTCGCGGTGATAAGCATTGTCTGTCAATAAGGCCGAACACTCTGAACGTCTATTCGCATCAACAGCCAAATATTACGGTAGCCGCGTCGAGCGCACACAAAAATAATCCTTATGGCATGATCCAGTATTCATGCGCGATGGCTTATTAGCGTATTTCATGTATAACTTTGGTGTTTCTTTACCGATATATATGACTAGCTGTTCCCCACGGTTTCACCCGCGCTGCTCAGCACCGGTTGGTAATAGCGTGATGTTATATAGCCTTCCTCAAGAAATGGACTATCCAACACTAAAAGAATTTTCCAATTCCAACCAGTAGTTCCTGAGATTAGCGCGTTCAAACAAACAAACAAACAAACTCTTCAGCTTTATAATTACCGATATATATGATTATTTTTTTATTGTATAGGTACTTAATAATGTTAACTATTTTTAATAAGAGATGAGTGAGAGTGTTATTAAACGTAAGAGTAGACAAATATAATCAGAAAGCTCCGAACTGTTTAGCTATCGGGAGTTACACGTGTGTGTGATTGTGAGTTAACCATTAAAGATAGACATATGCTGTCGTATGATTATTTTTTATATAATTTTAAGGAGAATATTTCCGTCATACATGATTTCTGTGTAGCTTTAACCATTAAGGCTACACACGCGACAGAAGCTTAAAAACTGGAGTAACTTCTCCCGTTTTCCCAACATTTCCCTTCACTGCTCTGCTCCTATTGATCGTAGCGTGATGAAAAGTATACTATAACCTGCCCAGGAGTATAAAGAATAATTTGACCAAGTTTCGTTAAAATCCGTTTTTGTTTCTATAACGATCATACAGACAAACAGACAAAAATATTACTGATTGCATTTTTGGCATCAGTATCGATCACTAATCACCCTCTGATAGTTATTTTGGAAATATATTTCATGTACAAAATTGACCTCTCTACAGATTTATTATAAGTAGGTATAGATAGTTTGTATTTCATAATATTTCATTCTATCAAAATAGGTATGGTAAATGGTAATATTGAGCTGTGTAGTAAAACTCAGAAAATGAAAACAACGCCATCTATTCATAGAAATAACAGTAAATGAGTTACCTAACCACAACGTAGTACAAATTGTTCTCACCAGAGCCAACACCATAATATTATTTAGAAAAATCATGGAATTTGGAACTAGGAGCCCATTATTCCTGTTTTTTGTGTTATGGAGATTTTTAAAAACAAGAACATACTTCTTCCATGGTCAAATTTAAACAGTTACACAAACTTCAAAAACAAATCGATACACATAACGCCATCTATTGATGTTTTTTTGAACTACTTTTTCTTTCTTCGCAATGAGACCCCATGACGTAACTACAGAATGCATCTCAGTTGTATCACGATTTTTTTAAGTCAACATCATTAATAGATTCCATAGTAAGTTTGTATTGAATATTTGCATTTTTCTCCCTCAGAAAATATATATATGTTGATGTTTTTGAACTTTTGTTGAATCTTTACGTCTCTTCAAATACTATAGAACAGTTAGCATATTATTACCGACTTGGCACATTAACCAAACTACAGTCATAATTGTCTTATAGAGCGTAACTTAAAACCACTTTTTGGCATAAATAAGACGATAAAATAAAAATAACTGGGTACTGAAACTATTGAATCTGCTCTGCCAATTAAATACACACATCTTCGATATTTTATCCAAGTTTTAATAATTGCTTCTTAGACACTTCTCTTACTCCCTATTCAGACAAAAAAATAATAGCGTACCTTCTTATCGAACATTCTTACTAATATTATAAGCGAGAGTGAGTTTGTTTGTTACGTCTTCACGCCTCAATGGCTCAACTGATTTTTATGAATTTTTGTACAGAGATAGTTGGGACCCTGGAAACCATACCCTGGCCATAGTTTTAGGATTTTTTTTTAAATTGGGAAATGAGGGAGAAAGAGGAAAGTACAGGGCAAACTTAGCTTTGTTAAAACAATACATAAGGCGTAAAGGCAAAAACTACAGGTAACCGGTGCAAATCAGGAAAGGGGAAATGTGCTACTCCGAAATTAATGCGAGCGAAGCCGCGGGCAAAAGTTAGTAAAAATATAAAGACAATAAGTACCTCAGAATTATAAAAACATTTCAACAGTTTTTTTTCACACCTAATAAGAAATTAATCCAAAACGAATTGGCATGGCATATGTATCATAGACCCTCTATAGTTAGAACATTAATAGTTCTATTCCATAGCAAAGGCGCAATTGGGCTCATGGAATCCTCCCCATGGCGATCACGTCACGTTTCGTCTACCTGTACCTCCCATACTGGTGTCGGTATAGTTTACCGATCGGTATACCTGTCGGTACGTCGGCGTCGGTAGTATATTCGATTATCTGTGGAACATTTTATAGTACGTGTATTAAGCAGTATTATTGAGAAGCAAGTTTGATGTATTGTATCGTATGTAGCATGATATTAATCCTTTCGGTGTCAATAAGTCAAGTTGGAATTAGATCAACCTGTAACTTTTAGATATTTTGATTTGCTTCCTACCATCTTTTCAATAGAAAATGAAAAAAAGCTAGTAATATCCTTTCGGTAAGTGCAAAGCAAACATTATTCGACGCCGTAATCTCGACAAGGAAATTGTTTTATTCCTTGCACGTCTTCAAAAAGTTATCCTGAATCAATTTGAGGAAATCGCATTTTCATGCACGCCAAGCGTAAATAAACCGGAAAAATAATGTTAAAGTGAAAAAATTTTTATTTTAAAACATAACCAATTTATTTAAATTAAAATGTTTGTTTCATAATTCAGCGGCAGATAATAAATCAATTTCCAAAAAGGAGAAGGCAAATTTCGTAGCACTAATAATTTGCTTGCTAAATAGAATGCATAATAATTTCATGATTCCGTCTCGGTTTAAGTGAGTTTGGCAACACTGAAGGTGTCTCGTCCAATCCGGTAGTCATGTGTGGACAGGGACACAATCCACAAAAGGTTCTATGATTTATGGCGACGAGGGAGTACGAAGTGCGGGCATTAACATTCGTACCGCGTGTCTGTCTGTGCGTTCGCCTTATATTGCGAGGAAGGTCTAGTTGAGTCATTATTAGGATGTAATCGCGGTACAACGATGATTTCACAGTACGTTTGGCCTATAATAATGTTGCATAAGCTTGCTATTTGTTCATTTAAATTGGAGATTGAGCTGTCTTTTAAATAAATAGGGTTCAGATGCATAATCATGACGTATCTCCTGTCTCAAATAGAAACTAATTGCGAAGAAGCGAAGCAGTTTCATTTCAACGAGATATTCTTCAAAAAATGTCTGGAAAATGTAGTTGCCTCAATTTTGTTAGGAATTTAAAATATTTAAAACATCAAAGTGAGATGCTATTGTTTAATTGATTGGTAGGTTTACAATACGGAAGACGTGTTGTTTTTTTATATACTGGGATAATGGCTTCTGTTTTATTTATAACAAGATCTAAGGGGCTTGGAGTTATCAAATGTCAAGCTGTTGTTTTTTTTTGGAAGATGTCAATTGTTAAGTGATGCGTGATTATAAATTAGTGGAGTGTTCGATTAACGTAGGTCTCGCGTCGGTGCCATATACCGCGCGACGGTTGGCGCCGTACCAACGCTGTGTCGTTGACTGAGAACTGACCATTCGGTTTTATTTTATGTTCTCATCAGAACCTTTATCGTGCAAATTACTGGGGAGACACTAGTACCTAATTCCTTGTAACGATTTGGTCGTTTCTAATAAGTTTATTAGGAACTGCATAGGTACAAGTAGGTACATAATACGTTTTCGTGAATGAGCTTTATGCATTGCCGATTTACCAGAAGGAATTTGCAAACTCGTAATAAACATAATTATTTCACTACTAAATGTGTTGTTATTTTCGGAACAAAATTGGCTTCGGGTGAACTGAGTTTTTCAAAGGCAATTTAACATAAATTGAAAATTATTTTGTGGATTCATGAAAATAAACATAAATGTCTGTATTTTAAATTATATTAATACTGTGATTTATTTGTGATTGGTAACAGGTGCTTGGGTATTATATTTTGCAAAGAAAGCGTAAACCGTTATTTTTAACGAACAATAAAATATACATTGAATAATACTGCGTTATCGCATGCAAAATGGCATTTTATTCACTAACGAGAGACCAACTAGTGGCCGCGGTTATTATTGTAGGTATAGTCAATCCTGACGTCACACCGATGCAACTAAATCGTACAAACAAGATTACCTTTCATATCAGTTAACCCGCAAACGTTGCCATGAATATTAAATTCACCTCGTTGCGTTGTTATCAATGTGTTTGATTCAACCCTCTCCACATAATTTGCGAGCGGATTGAACGAGGTAAAATAATAACGAAAATCTGAATACATTCGGCATGTTTCGTATGCGGGCGGAGGCTTATTATGTAAAAGCGACCCCTCTTGTATGTTGTTGATAAAATTGCAGGCGCCTTACGGACTACACGCTCCAAATACGAAAAGTAAGCTGTATAGCAGAAGTTTATCCGTGCTGACCGGATGGAAGTGGGGTGGGGCGGACACGCGCAGACATTCAGGCGACAGACGTTGCACAAAATGGTCCGCGAGCTCCTTGAGTACTTATGATAGCGCTTGAAAATGTACGGGAGATTGTCCGGAAATTTCGATTGCACCCTTTCCTTTAAATATGGAACACTCGTGTTTATAAATATTGACCCAGCGACGCTCAATTTAATGGAATTTCAGAATCATTAATTAAATCAGTGTCCGCAAACAGTGCTGTCAGTCAGGATACGCGGCCGGCGATCTCATGTGTCCAGCGGTGCATCTAAAATTTCCCACATCGCGTAATCGAACCTGAATATGAGCGCATAATTGCTTATTTGCCTCATTTCGGATTCATTCGCGGCTGAAGTACGTGGTATGGGTAAATATGTTCGGATACAGACATAGGGTTACGAGTGAAATTCGTTTTAGTCCCTGTTGGGGCGTAGGGTTACCCCTTTGTAGGATTACGGGGATTGTAACATAAAGAACATCGGTAAAAGAGTTAAGAAGGGGACGGATTCATTTACGTGAAAGACGAGGAATATCTACAGTTCGATTGTCATTGTTGTAGTAGGTGGTAATATTGCTGACCTCTTTGGGTGGTGAAGTTTGGAATCTATGCCAATCATATACCAGTTTAATAGTAAACGGATCCACTTAAAACTATTCCTATTAATAATTAGACTGTCACGGTTTATTTATTTTCAACTGAAAACTCACCTTTACTTTTTTTGTTTCAGGTAAGTGCATCGACAACTGGAACAAAGGTTTATTCGAGTACAAAATGCAGTTAGGAGGTTGACACTCAACCCTACCCTGCTTAACGGGCAAGGTATGTCCAGTGAGCAGGCCAACCGGCACTTACTCAAATGAGAAGTTCATTACAAGCGCTGTTTTTGCAGATTTCGGTTATGTTCATAAAGCCGACGGTGCAGTTTGCAATACCCTGCAAACCCTTTGTTTGTGCTCTTAACACTAACTTGCTCTGTGTTCACAATTTCAAAGCATTAACCCTTTTTTTCTGCAGATAGGTAATTACGCGTACGTTGGCAATGTACATTGTACAACGTTAATGCTTATTTTTGCAGTCTATATTACTAAAACAAGCATAGTTAGTAGCTGGCCGCAGGAAAGAAAAACTATTTTTAAAATAACGTAAATATTTAGCTAATATACCTAATACGTTTTCTAGAATCTTTAAATTTTGCTTCGATGTTTTCTAGTAAAATGTACAGTCAGCGAATAGATAAGTTAACTGGCTCTTCAAATACAGTTATTTTTTCTCACAAACCGATAGACGTTTCCAACTCAAATATAATTTATTTAATGAAATGTTAGTTTTCCATGAAATATTTTTTATTTTCATTCATGGATTTTTCAGATTTCAAGTGTATCTGAAGCACCTGTTTACTTCTCTTTTGCTGATTGTACATGTAGGACGTAGGTGCAGACTCAGGTACATTATAATAAATTAGTTTGTGAATACGTACCCAAGAAATGCTGCATGCATTAGTAATTGAATGAATGAATGTGCTTTTGTGAATCAGAAAATAGTGTTGTTGCCAGATATATTTCAGCACCGATCAAGTTCTCAAGTATTTTAGTGTTAAGAAATGAATAATATACGTCGTGAGAAGAACACGATAAAGTATTATAAATAAGTAGAATGTTGCCTTTAAAACAACTTGTCGATTGTTAGTTTGATCGTTTAGACAGTTTGGCTGAATTTATAGCTAATTCTGTGCGAACGTCATTGATTTTATTCTGACTTGATTGCGAGATAGTAATTTCTTATGGGTAACGTCGCCAAACTGTTCTAAGAAGTTGGTTACCTGCCGGGGTTGCGGGTTGTTCGAAAGAGATATCGCAGCCCCGCAACGTAAAGGGCAATAGAAGGAACATGGGTGGGTTTTAGTCAGTCTAAGTGTGACACTCTCCGCCCAGAGCGGGGGAAGTTATTTGATGACTTTCCATGCGCAAAAAAGGGGTTGGTTGCACAGTCGATTAAATAACAGTTTCGCATTACCTAGTCCTAAATATTTGTATACTCTCCTTACAAACTTACACGATCACCTTGGTATTTGGTATCAAACTACTGAATAAAGTTTGCATTACCTTATTTATTTATTTTATTTGTCAGATCAGTACAATCCAATATTGTTAATAAAGACATGCACCACTTACAAACTAATTTAAGAACATAAGTACTTTTGTCAATTCATAACATGTCAAAGCTTACACAACAAGAATACACATATTACTTCTGGTCACGCTTTGGCTAGACTAGCACATATTATATTAACTAGCAACACCAAATATATTCCATTGGGCTGTAAAGTGATTAAATCCTCGACAGTCAACATCGGCATCACCTGTCAAAGTCAAACTATGCGAACCATAATAAAATGCATCTCAATCAATAATGATGACATAACATGTTCAGAACTGACAGACAACATGACGCTTTTGTTACTGTGACATGTTCACAGTCGGATCCTTGAGAAGATGTAAATGGGTTGTTTTTGTTAAGACTGCTTTAAGATGTTCTGATATCGTCTTCCTTAAAAAGTAGGTAATACTCTTATGAGAATGCTGGTTGTAAAGAGTTATTGCTAAGCTTAGTCTCAGTATGTTAAGGTTAGTCCAAGTAAGCCGGACCAATCCGATAAGTACTATAGAGGCCTGATAACATTGATCAAACCCGTGATAGTACGGGCTGGTTTGCACAGACATTCGAATTCGAGTTTTTTAATAAAGATTCAGAAAGAATAGAAGCACCTTGTTTTGCAGTGACATGTAATTGCTAAAACTATGTATATATATATATATATATATATATATATATATAGTCTTAAAGTATTTTATGTTCTTCTAATTGTACGTATTTCCTCAGTTTCCACAGTATACTTTATCTGCTGCCAGTCTCAAGTCAGCCGCTGATAATAGTTTAAATGTTTAACGGTATTAAAATGGCCAATGACAATAGGTCTAATCAGCTTTCAGAATCCTGTTGTAGAAATTAGAAGGCTTATTTCATTACTAGATTATATTCTGATATATGTAGATTAACTGTACTATCTTTTGTAACACAATGGAATCAATTAGTTGTTTATGGTCAAACAACCATTAGCTTACTTTTTGACAGCTTGCAAATCACAGAATAAGCTAAAAAACTACAAAATACGGGGTAGAATATGTCGTAAACACGTTGTTTTTATCAATTCAGAAGCTACTTTTATTAGACCAGTTCAATAAATTTTTGTCTTAATCCATATTTTCAATTGTCTTTTTAAACATAAGCAAACAAATTTATGATGCATAAACTAGGCCATTTACATTTTATAATAAGGAGTTTTATTGTTTACCATACATACTCGAGGCTTGCATGAAATAACTGTTGATGCAATAATTATGAAGTGCTTAATAGACAAAACAGTCCGGTGCTAGATATCAATTAATAGCATACACCACACCTTGAAGTCTCCGAAGGATTAAGCCTATTTATTGTACACCCACATTTCGCTAGTCATGTTGAGGAAGTGACCAAAACAGTTTCGCCTACTACATTAACAACAACAACATATGTAGATAAGTTAGCCTCTTGACTTCAAATGGGCACAAATTCAATCTCCCGGCTTGTATTGAGAAATTCTGATAGAAAACCAGAACACCCAAAAATCGAATAGTGGTGCTCGTCACTCGATATCGATGTTGAATTCATAGCGAAATTATAGTAAAAAAAAATCTGCTAATTATCCGCATATTATAAACACAAACGTCATTGTTTCACAGTTTTATTAAACATGACTTTAAAATAAAAAAAAGTGGGCATAGTTCTTTTTTTTATTTACACTAGGTTTTTTGACTACAAATATTTGTTCCGTGCGGAGATCGAACCGGCGACACGCAGCGCAGCAGTCGATCGCCCAGCCACTGCGCCAATCGTGCCGTCAAACTGGTTAGATTTTCAATTTGTACAACAATTAATTTCGCTGGCTATTCAGTTGGTATCCCTACCCAATAGTAAAAGCAAAGTTAGCACATTATGTGTGCGTGTGTATGCTATGTTAGACAAGTAAGGGATACACAAAGTTTTGTATGCGACGCGTATAACTTGAAATATTGGGACATCGATGTCCCTTTCCGCCGTCCCTTGCATACCAATGTAATTTGGAACACCAATGTACAGCCTTGTGGATCTTCTTGTATTGATTAGTTTGGTAACCATCGGTTGGTAAATAAGGATTATGTGTACTACGTAATTGTGTTTGGCCTAAGCTTTGTATAAAGCGATGGAAGTAATTTATGGGCTAAATAATGTTGTGTATTGAAATTAATAACAATGCGTGTTAGTCTGAGTCATCAACAGGTTAAACTATTTAGTTTGCACGAAATGGATTCCCCCATTTCGTGCAAACTGGGTGGGTTACTGGGTAGTCTACTATCTATGTAGATTTTGTCCCTTTTCTGAGGATGGGAAATCACCAATTAACTTCTCCCGTTCTGGGCGAAGCGGAAGCGAGTGTCACTTTGTCGAACTTTTGTCGAATAAAACCTATCCATGTTTCATTCTTTTGCCCTATGTGTTTCGGTGATGCGGTATCTCTCTCGAACAATCCGCAACCCTGCCGAGGCAGTGGGCCTGGCACTCTCCTCTGCTTCGAGACGCACTCTATGAGGCGCGCGTGGAACACGGACTTGCCGTCGACACGACTTGTTCACTAGATGGTCCGACGGTGAGCTACCCATTGCTCACTGTCCATAGACCCACGTCTACGGTGGCCGGGAGTCATATCACGGCACCCGACGCCAGGACCTTTTAGCCTTGGAATGTAATCTAGAAATCACTGCACCAATGTCGTGTCCACTTGACATCAATCACTTGCGCTAGCAGACTTGCCAATTGTTTACCGAGTAAGCTTGCCTTCTTGAATGGTTTAACATAATTTGTATTGTGAGTGTTTGATTGATTAGTTAATTACTTTTGTCGTCATTCAATCAACTAGAATTGCTGTGATGATGTGTGTGTTCTATAAAGACGATGTGATATCGTGTTACCCAGCCGTTATTGTGTTGTAGAGGTCTGATAGAACGCCGTTCTAAATTCCGCCGCTTCTAGTTAGACTGGAAGTCGACCCCAATTTACTAGAAAAAATACTAGACATAATGTGATCCTTACTATAATAATATAATATAATAATAATATTATAAAAGCGAAAGTGAGGTTGTTTGTTTGTTTGTTACCTCGGAGACGGACAAAGGCTAATTTTTATTTAAAAAAAGTGGGATGTGAGGGAGAAAGAGGGAAGAAAAAGGAAAAATTAGCGTTGCTATTACAAATCAATAAGGCGCAAGGGGAACTGTGTTACCCCAAATTTAACGCGGGCGAAGCCGCGGGTGAAAGCTAGTATTCTAATAAGAAAACTGCCTCGTTGGAGGAGTGGTCGCAAGCACGACTACTGAGCATTAGGTCTTGGTTCTATAATCGGGTTGGTTAAATTAAAGGGTTTTTCTAAAAGGATTTCTCATTAACAGTCACGGAGTCTAGAATCGTCCCTGGTTGATGTCAATAGATTCACCCTCGAACACAATTGGCGAAATGTGCGTGTAGGTGCTATTAGGTACACCTCTGTCTCATCCTACGAGGATTACGGGCGTGATGATATGCAATAAGAAGACCTGCTTCCTGTATTAAATTTTCAAATAACACAAGCAGTCTCCTTAATGTCTTACCAAGAACACTTGACGCAATTAGTTTCAAATAATCACATTTTTTACAAGAAACACGTTCTTAAGACACGCTATTATGCCGCGTTTACGAATTCCACTGCATATGACAATGCATAACTACAAACATACGTTGAGACGGACGTGTCTGCATGAATGTTTCGCAATCGTTGCGAATTCAGCAATATTGCACAAGAAAACAACATTGTACTTGTAACAATGCTCTGGGAATCTCGACTACCACCCGTGAAATATTGCCGTGTTGTTCGCCGAGCGTGTTACTGAGCAATTACTTTATGTTTTAATATGTTGGCTTCCAGCTTATACCATTCCAGGATAGCAGCTAGCTTAAGAGCTGCAGTTGCTACTGTGAACTCTTTTCTTAAAGTAGTATTGCTGAATTTTATTTGAGAATTTGTAAATATCTTGAAGTGTAGGTACCTACTTGGATTGCTAACGCAGTTTTGGAAATTACATTGTATAAGGCATGATTAATTAGTTGCAGCTATAACTCTTAGCATACCTGATCATTTACTTTATTTCCTTTATCACAAAATTTGAGTAGAAAAACACTTAATAAAACGACACAAAGTTGTATAGTGTGAGTTAATTCCAATATGGTTTGGGTAATAATCCTTACTAATATTATAAAAGCGAAAGTGAGTTTGTTGGTTTGTTACGTCTTCATGTCTAAATGGCTGAATCGATTTTGTTGAATTTTGGTTCAGAGATACTAGTCGGGACCCTGGAGACGGCAATAGGCTACTTTTTTTTAAAAGTGATAAAAACGGGAGAATGGGGGAAGAAAAGGGGAGAAAAAGATATTTTTTTTCGATTATCTCGCGGGTTAAAGTTAGCGTAGCCCTAGCGTAACTATGCCAGGCGGACGAAATCGCGGGCGGAAGTTAGTAATAAATAAGAGAAGATTTTTAAAAGGTACAAGATGAAAAAAAGGTATGTCTATCAACAATTAACAAAGTTTTTTGTCCGTGCTATTAACTGCTAAGTAGTCCTCGCTTAAGTTATCCTGTCTGCAGGATCAATAGTCATGTCTGTCATAATATATCTACACTAGTAGCAAGAGTGTGGGTGCAACATTTCAGCTCAATGAAATTCAGTTTCAAAATTTGACCATGCAAACTTACGAATTGGCAGCGATGTGAATGAATTTGTTGACTAATATTTGACGTTCTGTAATTCTTTTCCCGTTTTGGGACTTAATCATATTTATTTTTAATATTTGTAGCTAGTGTATTGTTTTTGCTATATAATTAAATTAATGGATAAACAGAAAAACAAAACTGACAAACTAATTTACGAATGCTTAACATATATGAAATCAAAATAAACATTGAGTCTGTCAGTTTCCCTTCGCTTCAGTGAATGGTTTTCCATTCCACACGACCGTGTGTAGCGGCAGTAAATCGCCACGGTCCAATGAATGAATTGACACAATAGTGAGAAAAAAAACACCACCATATTCAATTTAGATTTCAATCTGTTTCGACCTTAAGTTATTTGAAGTGTTATTAGCGCTATTTGTAAAACAATGTTGTTACAACAAAAGATATAATTTGTATGAAGCCGCCCGTGAGACATTTTGTCTAGAGCTGATTTTGACGTGATTTATGTAAACAGTTTTTCACATGACTGTAGTCACGCTACTTCTGAGCGGTAAGTTGAATGCTTAAATATACTTTATGGCAAAACTTCAATAAAATATGTAGGTTTATTCATGAAAGAATGTAAAAAAAACTATGATTACTATCTTAAATCTATTCGCATGCCATAAACACACGTATATAAACCTAAATATTCATTAAATTAAATGACTCTTGAAGGTCTCTTTTAATCAAGCTAATTAATTATAATGAAATCCAAAAATCGCGTTCTAATTAAAAATAAAATTCATTAGTACTAGTATGAAATAACTATCTGCATTATGGTAATATAAGGGCGCGGTCACACGGCCGCGATCAGGCGAGCGCGCTATAAGGGCGCGGCTACACGCAAAAGCACCATTAGCTGCTCAAACAATATTTCATACGCGCTCATATAATATATGTAAGTGACGTGTCCACATTTATGACACTTTGTTGGGCGACATAGAAAAAATATCATTTCGTGACAGAATTATTTAGTGTGAAACGTGTCGTAAAGAAACTGTTTAGATTATTTTTTAGTTTGAGGAAAATTTACAGCTTCGGTGCATGTATTTATACTTTTTATGACGTCTTGAAATTGAATTTCAAAGGAATAAATAAATAAGCAGTTACAAATGTCCGTGTTTGATTCGAGAAATTTGATGTTTATGTCCTGAGTGGCATCGAAATTTGTAAATGGCATTTTAATGTTTCTTATGAGGTGTTTGTAACAAGTTGATGACTATCAGAAGTCAATATTTTTCAAAAAGAACATAATTTTTATGACGAATAAATAACATCAATTAATCATACAAAAATAATATTTGTTTTGATATTATTATTAAAACTGCGATGAAATATTCACAATGACTTAAAATGTTTTGAGATTGATACAAAATAAATTGTACCTTGCAATTTATTAGTCCGATAAACCGCATAATTATCTATACTAAGTATATATTTTTAAATACTGTCTAGGTTTTAGATATTTTGGTATAAGCGTGCTTATACTTTTGCTATTAAAATAACAACGTAGGAGGCTAACAGGGTAACCAGCAAACTTAATAAAAAGATAATAACGTAGAAAACATGGCTTGCGGGGGCCGGTCGTACGATATAATCACTACTCACCCTCGGACATTTTCCTTACGCCTCAAGGCCAATTTAATTGGAAAAGTCGTTAAAACATTTCGATTAACATAACTTATAATTCGTTAATGATTTTCGAAAATTAAAGATAAAAAACACTAATTTTCTCAATTAAACGAGGATTTCTTCCAATCATTAGTAGGGACGGTTCGATATGGGATCGCAGCCATGTTATGTCTGATAAGATATTGACTGATGACTGCAGTAATGAATCAGGTGAACTTTAGTTCAATTGAGACATTCTACTGACAATGATAGATCACGAACAACTCTTGTTTTAAAGTTGTGCTGAAATGCAATCATTAGGGAACGTTTCTCGCATGGTCATATACAAACTTGTATTGTTTGCGAAATCTTCTATAGGCCTTAATAATACATCTAGTCTGTGATGAAGAAATTATTTTGGTAATTTGCAGTGTGCCTATCTCTCCCACCCTGTTCCAAGTTACACAACTCATGACCGCTTTCAACACCGAATGTTATTATTTGCGTTTAGATGCCCACGTATTGTTTCGAAGCGCGAATAGAGAACTGTTACAAAAGTTACATTACGGTTTATTGATCCACTGATAGCTTATCGCTCACATTTATCTCCACCCGATAAGTATTGCATTGAAATAATACTCTTTAGCATATTGCCTTTATTTTATACAGCATGTGTTCATTTGCCATTGTTTTGTGAAAGCCGATAGCGCAATCTAGCTATTGTTAATCCTGTATGTTTTAACAATCGAACCTATTAAAGAAACCAACATAAAGCCGAATTTAATTGACACAAAATCACTAAGTCTACGTGGTTTCTACGACTGCTCTATGAACACGGAAACTGGAACGAGGCAAAACTACAATGGCGACGACTAACTCAAAAGCCAATTTTTTTGGAATGCATGACGCGAACGGATGAAAAGTCACAACAGCTCTGTATATCAAACCGACGCGTATCTACCCCTCTTGAAAAAATCTAATACGAAAAAATATTAATGTCAACGTTTGAATGGGACGGTGATACGTAACGCGTGGGTGTGAAAGAGACGAGAGCTATTGTTCTACACCTGCCAGTCGTCACCTGGCGCGGGGTCCCGTCCATATTTGATTAGGTTTTTTCGGGGTTGTAGTCCTAACTATGAATGCGAGTGGCGAATTGAATTGTTTGGAATTTTGAACGCGATATTTTTGATACAGCACTGGCTGTGGCCGTGTCCACGATTCGAATGTCGAATGTTATAAAATTATATAAATTTGTGATATGCTGACGTATTTATATAAAGTTATATTTTTATGAAACATAGTTTACCGACGACTACTAAATTAAAATATGACATAGTATATCTTAAAACGTGCAACTGTGCGTCATTTCAAATTCCTCGATTTTTTTTTTGCCAAAAGCAGGAAAGACCCAAAGACGCTACAACATTGAGTTTGTTGCAATTTAGGACCGAGGTCAGAGAAGTTCCTTAATTTTAAATGCCGCTGTCAAACGGTCAAGACAGACGAAAACGTTTACTAGTGATTGTTATGAATATGTTTAGCCCTAGGGCGAACCACCAGCTGACTGGACCTTGCTCTAAACCGGTTGTTTATTAGCTTACGGTGAAAATTCAAAGTGTTTATTGTTGCCGAGCGCATACCGTTCGCCTTTAAAGGTCGCATAATTTAATAGAATATGCAGTGTCGTATAAAAAATTGTATTTTCGTAATCGATACTTATATAATATAATATAATAGCATAATTTATCGATCTGTGTTGCCTTGCAAACTCTACTTTTACGTAGTTCCTTTGTACATATTTTTACGAGTTATTTATCTGATAAAACAAAGTAAATAAACAACGCTTATTTTATCTTCTCATAAAACAACTAAATATTGCGATACTAAATCGTCGTTATGCTTATTTCCCTTGCGGAGTAAGCAAAGCGAAAATGCATTCAGGCTGCGCCCGTAATTTTTGCACGAAATACGAAAAGAGTGTATGAAAATGTGGTGGCTTCTTCTTTTTATAGGGAAAACGAAATGTAAAAGTCAACAGGAATATTGTAAAGCCTGTAATGCGTTGTTTACACAATAAAACGTGAATTACTCGTCTGTACTCATTTAGTCGTTTGAACCGTCCGTAATCCAGGCCGACTGGGGGCCGCGGTTCACCGCAGACGCTCCACAACTCGCAACTTTTGCCATGGCCACTGTCAACTTGGAGCGCCGAGAAATTATTGGTTTAAAGAGCTTACACTGAAATTAGCTTAAATACCTTCTGTTTTTACTTTGGCAAGCCGCACCTTGTTCGTCCTATCTAAGGTTAACAGGGAACCACATTTCGGGTGAGTGAAGATAAGCCGGTGAAATACGGGTGGCCTGTCTTGTCTCACAATTTATTCGTATCTAAATGTTTTTTCTACATACGCTGTTTTGTGTGTGTGCATCTATTACCTTTTTCTTGGTATTTTTGTAACTTTGTTATATTTTGTAACTGTAAATAAATACAAAGTTTAATAATATAAAGGTTACATGGAGAAGTAGTTTGAATTATGAGTATCGTTAACAAAAAGTTTGAATTCATTCGTCTTTACAGAAACCTTTTAAAGTATTAGTATTACTTAATGTGATATAAGTATAGCGCGAGTGCGACTGCTGACCATGAGGTCCTAGGCTTGCTTCCCGGGTTGGGCAAAATGTTTATAAGATGGCGCCATCAGAAATTTCTCAGTGCCAGCACGGACCTAGATTAGTCCCCAGTTGATGACAATTTAGGCTTGTCTCCTGTTAGATGAAAATTTATAACATAACTTCCGAAATGTTGGTGTATGTACTATTAGGTACAGCTCTGCTCGACCCTTCGAGGATTACTCGATTTTCGTGCTGTAATGTTAAATATACCTTCTTCTTCTTTATGTGAATCCCGTTTCTCGGTGGGGGCCGGTTTCCGCTTGATCCTTCCAATGGACCATTGTACGTACGTACGTTAAATATAGCTATAACCTTTACATAGTATAAAATGTAGTCGCTTCCGCTGCCTGTTCGCTTAGAACTTTTAAACTACTCAACGGATTTTAATGCAGTATTCAGCAATAGATGGAGAGATATTAGTATCTACTTTGCAGCCGTGCGAAGCCGGAGCGCTAAGTAGTAGTAAATTAGTTACAATTTTCAAAGGCTCAGCAGTTCATTGCCCTGTTGAAAGCTTAGAGCTCTGATAAAATATATCTAATTCATTATGGCGCTTGCTCCATTACAGTAGAAGTAATCTGAAACTGAATAAACTATCTCAGTCCGGGAACTAATGGCCGTCGAGACATTCAAATATCCTTTGAAATAAGTCTCTGAAATTATTCACTTAGTGGGTCGGTACGATGGTAATGACGCTTAGTTGAAAAAACTGGTAAAGTTTGAGTCGGAATCGCGCAATAAGGGTTCCGTCCAGAATTTTTTTTTCGGGTTGTAATTCATCAAATAATTTGCGGGAAGGAGTGTCAGATTTTTACCGACTAAACCCTGGATGGGTTTAGTCGGGTGTTCCTTCTTTTGCCCTTTGTGTTCTGGGGTCGCGATGTCTCTTTCGAAAACATAGCATGGCGCGCATGGAACGAACGCACCGTCGACACGGCCTGTCGTCAAAACAGGGACAGGTAGGACCCTATTGCTCACAGTGGCCGGGAGTCGTCTCGCGGCGCACGACGCACGCCCGGAGAGAATACCGCGGCGGGTCCAGCGCATATTGTGTTTGTGAAATATAACGCGTAGAATTTTTTCTGTGGAAAAGACACAATATTTAAACTAGCAACCTATAATGTATAACTGTGAAAATTTCAGCCAACCAGCTATTAGCCAGTAACAATTATTATTAGATGAACAATTATTAGATACTAGCTAGCGCCAGGCTCGGGGCTACGCCCGCGAGATATTGAAAAAAAGTATACCTAAATAAATATATGTTATTCAAGACCATAATCTTCTGTGCCAAATTTCATCAAGATCCGTTCAGCCGTTTTGACGTGAAAGAGGATCAAATATCCATACTCACAAACTTTCGCGTTTATAATATTAGTAGGATAGAAATGTTGGTACCCCAGTTATGGAACTCTAAAAAAGTACACTTACAGCATCACGAAGTTTCATTACCGGTTTTTTATGGTTCAATGTCAGTGAACCTGAACCTTTTGTATTTTTTCCTCTTTCCGAGTCTGAATAGCCTCAAACTCTAACAGAGAGACAGTCAAATTTATTCTTGAGGACAGTTTAATGGCGCATATAATTGGTTAAACGTACTAGTTTTAGCGATAGAAAAACTTATGTTATGTATTGTTATGAGAATTATGTACTAACTTCACGTTCTGGTGGAATTACTGCTGTTCGGGTGTAACATGGTACACTGCTGCTTAACCTAACGGAATAATACAGGCGTGATGTTATGACATAATATATGAATATTGAAGATAGGACCCTTATGTCGCGTGGTGACTGTGTGGTAAAATTAAAACGTAACGTTTACATATATTTTTTTAAAGTATTAGTAACTTTTCCTGTACTACATACTGAAATATTATTTAAAAACTGTTAAATAAACTAATAATCAACTATGCAACCCCTTCTATAATTTATAGTTCATTGAATGTTATTGTTTCTACTAAAAAACTCCTCAACGCTGTCAGCTGGTGGACACGTCGAAGAGACTGGCGGCGCGGCGTTGCCACGTTATATGGCAACACCCTCTGGCTACCAACAATTAACCTCTAGCTAGCCCAAAGCCAGCTCTGGGTTCACGGGAAGTGTCAACTAAGCGTTCTGATATAATATTGCCTAAATCTAATTTATTAGCAAGGCTCAGTGGACCCACATTTTCCTAACTTAACGTAATATTCAAACTCAGTCTTATTTTATTAGAAGCTAAAGAGAACCTACGGCACGAGAAAGTACTGTAAGTGAATTCCTTATCTCCGTGCCAGGGTTAATTCAACAAACCTTGAGGGTACGTAAGTATTCAGCGCTTGGCGAATTTCTCCTCATGACTGTCAAGCCTAATTTAAGAACCCTCGGGCCACATTCCCTCATAAAAAAAGCTTTTCATAGCATGAATACCTTACTTAAACCAGCCCTCTAACTTACCAGTATCTATATAAGTACCATCATATATCGACAAAATATTCTATGTATTATAATTCGTTCCCGCACGTTATTTGTAAACTCCCGGCAGAGTTTCGTTGACCGGAAGTGCTTGCGGGTGGAAGCGCGGGATTTGACCGGAAGTTGTGCAACCCCCGGGTTGATGTGTTAAGCTTTAGTACAGGGGCTTAACTGAGTTATTAATTAATGACCGCCGGCATCCGGCTCCTATCAAATGTGCCAACTTTTTATACCCATTTTCATTTTTTATATTTTCATATTAAGCTCGCTAAGAATTTTAATGAAAATACAGGTTATTTTCGCAATGAGTGTTCTAGGAATTAGTTCTTTCTTTTACTCACATAGAGCAACAAGTGCAGGTTTTTTGAATACCCGAGAGCATTTAATTTCTGTGCTTAGCCAGTTTTTTCTAGGTTTAATGCAGAAGCTGTAACGTTTAGTCATATTTTAATTTAATAACATAAAGTTATGTGTTACGTAAAAGAAGAGATTAAAGCTTGACGGCAAACCTTAACTGGGCAGTAAAGAGCATCTATTATGAGCAGCTATCATTTTAATATTTTAAACGATCAGCTGTTGCCGTTCCTATCAATAAAGCGATGTTTATGTGTAAGCGGGGTCATTGGCATTCAGGGGAGGCATATGCGAAGTCACCTGCCGGTCGCAGACCCCTATAACGATGCCTCCCCCGACTCGGAAATATTAAATGTTACTTGTTTGGTTACTTATGTGGGTTCAGTTCACCTTCGCATATACAATGTGGGGCGGTCTAACGTATTACTTTCTTAGATAAAGATTATATCTTTGTGAGTTACGTTAGAACAGTAATCGAGTTGCAACTAAGTCCGTCAAAAGAGGTTATAAAGAACGGAGTTTGGCGGTTCAGAGATATTTTTTTTTAGAAAGGATCTTGTTATTGCGGCATTTCAATGAATAATAAATTGTAAGTCTAAAAATATGTTACGTATAGTTTTATAAAAAAATACGCCTAAGTTAGGATAAAGATTTTTATTAGGTTGCAATCAAATTGTAATTTACTATGAAACAGGGTTGGTTCCTTTAAATGTCAATTTGATTGACTTGTTGTTCTTATTTGAATGAGCTTTGTTTTGTGCCAGCACTGTGTACACAAAGAGATCTTATAGGTATTTATTTTTATACTATAGTCTGTTTTTTAATCTCGTAGACTAAATTGACACATGCAAATGTCAAATTTACAAATAATGTTGCCAGCTCTTTTGTGCAGTGTCGTACCTACGATACCGGTTTGTTGAATCGTAACTTTTTATCTATAATAGACGAATTTAATTTAAAATTCACGTACGTACACACGGCTGAAGATGAAATGTGTCATCTGGGCCATATAACCGACGAAATTACTGATAGGTTTATTATAGAAGTAGGTGGCGATTCCGATGATTCAGAATATTCCTCAGACATGGAGTCATTATCTGAATTAGATGACGCGAAAACCTGTAATTAAGTTATGTAATTAAAAATATATACATTATTAATTTTGTATTATTACTTTTTAAATAAGTACCTACACATTATTTCAGGATAAACATATTATTTCAGGATAACTTATTGTTAAAAAACGATACTTGATTTTTATTAACACTGAGTTTCGGTTGTGCCACATCACTATTTACGAATTGCAATAAACTGACAACACTCGTAATGTCAGTTTTGTCTACGAGATTAAAAAACAGACCTTAGGTTTGGAAGGAATTGACCTAGCTAAACCACGCAGTCTTCCAAACTATCGTACGCAAAATTTCAGTTTTTCGAATACCGGAAAGTTGGTCAAATTAAACTGCTAAGATTATTTTTTAATAGTTTGTCACAGGCGAAGCCAATAAAGCGTGTTTATGTAGCACAGTTTTCAGTACCAACGTTGAGGGTGACATCACATTTACAAACCCCATAAGTCCTGAACACACAAGATAAAGCCTGAACAGAAATATGACTAATAGTAATAATTTATTAGTATTGTGTAGGCCAACCATTAGAATATCAAATTACTAGATGTGGGCAAAATGGTAAAATGTTTATTGGCACTTTACTTAATCGTGCACAAAGTGGAAGCACCAATTTTTTGTGAACCCTACTTAATTTGATTCTGAGCGTCTTATTTCTTTGGTATTTTTTTCCTTCGCAAATGGTGTTAATGTCCCGGTTTTAATATTCCGCTATGGCAAGTTATTAGCCAAAACAAATACTATATACATAAATTCACGCATTTTTTCAAATGGGGTAGGCAGAAGCGCCACCTGGTAGGATCCTTACATACTCCTTTATTTAGTATATGTTCATGAATCTGCTCATACACGCACGCCGGTTATGAGTGTGCAATAAGTAACTCACCGTCTGTCCGTCAAGTGACGACAGGCCGTGTTCACGACGCGTTAGTTTTCCGCGCGCGCTCTAAAGAGATGTCAGCAAAGCAGAGGAGCCTGCCAGGGTTGCGGGTTGTTCAAGAGAGATACCGTGGCCCTGGAACATAAAGGGCAAAAGGAACATGGGTGGGTTTTACACACAAGTCTGACACTCGCCCCTGTTGCGCCCAGCACGGGGGAAGTTATTAGATTGTCTGTTGGTATTTTATTAACCGACTTCCCAAAAAAAGGATGTTATGTTAATGAACCAGTTCAGTGACAGGGTTAATACTGGTTATCATGCGAGGCAATAAGCGCAACACCTGGCGAGTTCCGTTCAGTTTTAACGACCCCCCAACTACATATAGGGAAGTTTGCACCAGACGGTGGACATTGACCTGGCTGATTGAATAGATAAAGTGATAAAACCCGCAACGATTTTGGGGGATTGGTACACTCCAAATTACAAACAAAATACTCACCCCTATTTAGGGGAACGGAAAATACTTGATCGCTGTTAATGGTCCGAGGCGAATTGGAAAAAAAGCAGCAAAATCACTAAATGTTAATTTAAGCAGGGTTTACACAGACGATTGATTTTTGGTTGAATAACGATTTGATTGATGTTTGAATTGGAATTGTGCACAAACAATAAACGTCCACGCTAATGATTCACACATGACTTGGTATCTATACTAAACTTTTAACACCAGTGAGAACCTTACATGAGATCTAAAAACATAAATATTATTTATTTTGGAAGCACGCAGAACTTTTATAACTAAATAAACCTTATCATATTTTCGGCGGTGTTTAGTTTCAAAGAAATAATATACCAGATATTATTAGAACATTTCCGTAATAAGAGAACTTTATAAAGCAAGTTAAACCGGTGTTAATCGTGATCACATAACATGCAATTACATAGGAAACTGATAGGTATTACGTATACATTATATCTATCACGATTGGCTTTAGGCAATAAATGAATCAAAGTGTTGTAATATGAATAAGATGAACTCCTACAGTAGAATTTAGTAATAATAAAATGTTACACGATATAAATAGAACTGGTATCAATATCAGAATTATGTTGGTCAATAGAGCGCAATTTCCTGTTAAAAATGCTCTTGATATTTATATTTTTATCATTAATTTGGCTAATCGTGTTGTTTTGAGAGGAAATAGGTTTCAGCTGCTGATACTCTAAAGGTCATTTGCTTTTTTCCGGTAATATATTAAATGTTTCCTTCCTAATTGTATCGGAGTCCGTTGTAGTGTCTAAATGTATAAGCCTAATTATTAGCTTTAATTGTAGTTGACCCAGGCGATAAACAGTCCAAATGTAATGAACAAAGTCACTTATTTACTTGCCAGTCTTGCCACCAAAATAGGTTACAGCCGATTCTCAGACCTACCGAATATATATACAAAATTTCATAAATATCGGTCAAATCGTTTCGGAGTAGTATAGCAAACTAAAACTATGACACGAGAATTTTGTGTAAGATATATGTTTTGCTTCGACCTTGTTAAGAAGGAAGATACAGAACATCGGTGAACAATTTACACACGACAAAGTGACGTAGTCAAATAAGAATCTAGCCAATGCATGAAACCTCTTAAGATACATGTTACTAGAGAGATGCGTGTCCAAGCATTTTATGATAGCCCATGATACAACGTTACGTCTGATGCAAAATGTTATGGGAACTAGACACGCTCGCGAACATTCGTACAACGCTTAATAATTATGGTCTACGTTGACGAAGAATGGAAATAGCAGAAGGTCAAAACAATTGCCGGTAGAAAAACAAAAGAAGCACTTATTTGCAAATATTTTCGGTGGTCACTGTTCTAAAGAAGTTAACTTTTTAAGATATGCTGTCGTTTGACACACATCATTACGTCTATTCCCCGATGGCTGGAGGCAGAAGTAAATCGAAGGTTTACCGTTTGCCCAGGTTGCGTTGGAATTGTTAAAATAATATCACATTTTGCACCTCACAAATAGAGAAAATGAAAACTCTAACTCAACCTTATTCAACCCAGGGTGATTATTATTGCTAGTGATATTTTTATAAATGTCACTGTCAGGTTACTGTCAAAACTGAAAGCTACTTGTCAGATAAAAAACTACTTAAACTGACACGAACTCTGGACTTAATGTTGGTTGCATCGATTTGGTATTAGTAGACCTTCTGCTTCTAACTACATTACGTGGCAGTGATTCACCAAGTGAGTTCACTTCAAGGTCGACGACTACGTACAAGGCTGTACCTAGTTCAGGAGTTATATGCAGTAGGTAGGTAGGTACGTGTAAGCGTAACTCTCGGAATAAACACGCCGGTTGTAGAATATTATCAGATACCTTGTCATTGAGTAACAGAAGAAGTTTTTTTATATAATATAACTAAACTAACAATTTAGGTTTCTTTTACTAATTTTATGAAAATATCCTAACCTGGTAGAGTTTTTACACATCTACAGATCCTAATAACATTACGTTCTGCTTGGGAATCATAACTAAGATCTCGTGCTGAGCAAGTAGTGGTTGAACATCATAGTACGCAAATAGGGTTACTAAGGAAAATATCGAGGTTTTTCATAAATTTCCTAGAACATTGCAAGTAAAGACAGTAAGAACAGGTAAATAAAAATAAATCTTGTCGTGTGTGTGGTTTATTTCTTTATAAATTTAATACTGTTAAATAAGTTCAAGTTAGTTGTCTATGAATAATTTTAGGTTTATCATAATTTAGATATAACATAATTTAAAGCAACAAGCCTTCAACTGATTTAAATTTATACGGCTTATTTTTATTTTTTTGTCGTTTCTATGCACGATTTGCTACATCGTTCTCACATAATGCATCATCTCGACGTGAATGATGTTACCGAGGTTTTGTAACAAGTGTCCATGGAGTTTTTGCCCATTCTTCTCCATAGAGAGCTACTCTTTGGAGATACGTCTTATTTTTATTTTTTTGTCGTTTCTATGCACGATTTGCTACATCGTTCTCACATTATGCATCATCTCGACGTGAATGATGTTACCGAGGTTTTGTAACAAGTGTCCATGGAGTTTTTGCCCATTCTTCTCCATAGAGACCTACTCTTTGGAGTCAACAGTTATTATGCCTTTTGACTGGTACTGTAGCTTAATTCTTATTGTTATCATTGTATCGACATTTCAAAAATTAAAAGCATTTCTTTCAAGTAGGCCAGTAACAAAGGCCTACTTGAAAGAAATGCTTTTAATTTGATTTGAAACACATTATTATCATGTTTATAAAGTTAATACATCACGAAAACAATTAGCCAAAATGAAGCTGACAAATTGACTGTCTCATTGGCTAGAGCAGTGTAGATTATGTTGCAGTTTTTAGTACGCGGTTAGTACTTTATGAAGTTGCAAAATTCAACTCTAAAAGTAACAGTTTTGTCCAGCAACCCGTTCTAGTTGGCTACTAAACAATTCCATTACAGCTTTGCATGCGACTCCAGTTCTAGAATAAAAATAAACTAAGTTAATTAGAAAAGATAGTGTGAAAGGACCATTGTTACGCGGCCGTCATAATATTTATTTGGCACGTGTGTAATGAAAACGGGTGTCTTGTGTAGTCTAGTTATAACGTGTAATAATAGACTCGTTTATTTTTTTTTTCTCCAGTTTTAGAGTACGTATGTGAAGGCGTTTTAATATTTTTAGTTGACTTTTACAATCTGTTTAGTGGTGGGTTAGAAGAAAAGCTTTTGCTCAATTGTTTTTAACGGAACCCTTATAGGATCACTTTGTTTTTATCAAGACGCAATATCTCGGGAACGCGTGGAGGTATCGAGTTGAAATTAAACTTGCGATGTTAACGCCAGTACAATCTTGCGATACCTGCAGAACCCTTGGTGCGCGAGTCTGACGCGCTCTTGGCCGGTTTTTTATTTATTTATTCGTGAACTTTTGTCTGAGTATCCCGTCACGTGGTCTTCAAGATTTATAACTCTATTTTTCGGAATTGAGATGACTAATTTGACAAAGCATAAATTGGACACATAAATGACAAGGTGTCAAATTCTTGAATTTATGATGTCATTAATATCTATGATTTGTCTGTCTCTACCAATACTCCGGTCCAGGATGGTGGTCTACGAGAAATACATAATAGTTATCTAAAATTGAGAGTGGTGACGCCGTCATATATTACTAGTCACTGACGATCGCGTTAACAAGCTGCGTGATAGAAAATATCAGAGCAATTTTCATAATGCTGCATCATCTTCCAGCTAAAAGTCTGTTGAATTAAAGCGATGCCACGGCCCACCGATAGCGAGAAATCGCAAACTGTCATCGTTGCATATTGGATGATCTTGGCAATTGATCAGCCATGCATATAATGAATCTTATTATTTGCTTCTTTATAAATTACTCTCTCTCTTTTGCCTACTTAGTAGTTGTCAACGACACTCCCCATCAAGTAGACTTATGAAAGTCTAAAGAATTATCTTCAATGTAAAAACAGAGATTGAAAAGAAAACCCATAAAATTCAATTTTGTTTTGTTTCAATAATTTGTCAAGACAAGTAATGCCATCGATATTGTGAATTTTGAATATAAATAAGGCGAGCAGAAAGCTTTTGCTCCCAGTAATTGATGAAAGACGATTTTATTTTTTCGCTCTTTCCAACCCTCGAGGAGTTGCTGTCTAATATTGTGATTTATCGACTTAAAGTTATGAGGCGTGGGGTGCTCTCACAAACAGAAATTATTTGCAAATAAAAGATTATTTATTCTCCATATCTGGACGGTCTCTACAGTACCTTTACTGTTATATTTATACTTTCCAAAGGAAATCTCTTTAATTTTCGTAACAGAGTTGCCATCTCAGTGTTATATTACAAAGGCTAGTTAAAACTTTCATGTAAGGTATAAAGTTCGTGAAGGATTTTAACTTTCATCTGCATGTTGTAGTTGCTAGGACGATCTGAAAGAAAATCTTCTTATAAAGGTTCTTTACGAACTTTAAGCTTTCGAGAGGTCTACAGAATACCCAATTTTCAGTTTAAAATACGCTGAACACGGGAAAATAATGGTGAAACATTTGAATAGCGATCATGCACCAAGTTCGTTATCTTGTCGGAAATGTTCGTAGTTTTGGGCCTCGTTTCACGTTCAATGTCGCTCATTTGAAATTCGAACAATAGGTCACAGGCCAGTGTCGTAATCATAAGAGTATATGGAACAACAATGAAGTTTAAAATTAGATTCACGGGGACGGAATCTGGCGCGGATTATCTAAATTGGGAGCGATAGATTTACAAGTAAGTGTCTATAGCGTAGCAAATGGCGTGGCGAGTTGACAAGGGGTGCCTGAAAACGGACCGAAGAGGATCGCTTCATTATTATATTAGTTAAGGTCCCCAACAGGTGATTCCTAAAGAGATTCTTACTTGTCCTCCTGTCTTCGGTTCATTTAAGGTAAATTCGCACTAGCAAGTAAGTAGCCTATCTACTGATGGCTTTATTTTTCTTGCGGTTTGAAGCAAAAAATCTTCTGTTTGACATACGCTCGAGAAATGCAAAATAGTCAATACGAAATTCATTACTTAATTTTTCCATCACATTAAAGTTAAACATTGATTCGGATGGGTCGATGACTGCATCATATTGAGTTGTTTGTGTAATTATAATATGTAATACGTAGGTACAAATTTTATTATATATTTAGCGAACTTCATAAGCTACGCGGTTACTAGATGTGGCGCATGCGCGGTTATGTTTGTGTGTTCACTCGTGTTTGTTTGTGTTAGTAAAAATTTATAGCGTTTCGTGGAGATTCGCCACGCTTGGGACGCTTCTGCCTTTGAACTGCTTTACTTGTTTGCACCGCATATGCATGCCTCTCTTTACTTTGTACTATTTCTTCTTACTGTCTCAGTTATTGCGCAGTATGTAGTACGTTAACGGTAACACATATGAACTAGAAGTGTAAGTCGCAGTTATTTAGTGCACATTTATTTTATCGGTTGTCTGTATATTCGTTTGCTAATTGTGTTTGAGCAGCAGTCAAACCACTTCTTATCACCTGCAAGTCGTTTGTGTAAGTTCTGTGCGAATGTTTAACAAACAACTTCAGGTTTGGCAACGATAAACGTACAATGGCATCGATACATCAGCCAAGTAATTGTGTAATAAATTACACACAGACAACTAACCGAATGATCATTAATTGTTAGATTATTGCCAGGGAAAACAATCAAATGGACTTTAATAGTTAAAATATTTTCATTAGAACGCCCATTTAAGCCGTTGGAATCACCGTTCATTCCGATTTATGCACTGTTATTTTTATGGCTGCCTTTGTGAGTTCATTTATTTGTCTCGGTTTAGGGTAGCGTCCAATTAAGAGGTATTAATTAACAATTACTGGGGAAGCAGACATGTCGTGCCAACATATTTCTTTGAATATTTATTACGGTTCCGGAAAAGGAACATATCAAATTGAAACGTATTTTGATCGTTTCATGATTCTATTCACGCAAACTTCAAAGGGCTCAATGTTCGTGCCAACGCATTGTGTGTTAAATATTATTATAATGAAAATGTTAATCATTAAAAATAATATTCACCCTCGAAATAATCCTCGCATTTGGTACAAATATGAATTTTACATAAACATGTGGACGAAAAACCTCAATTAAGTGCTATAATCCCTGAGATAAAGAGACATTAAATTAAAGTACGTTATTAAAAAGAGTATCATCGGCCAAATGTACTCGATAAAGTGAGGTTATGATGACCAGCGTATGGCGGAATGGCAGCTTAACATTAGTATAGTACCTAGGCCCACTCCTTTAAACATTTAATGGTGGCAATTAGCTTTTAGGCGACAGCTGTAAATTGAAGGGAGGAGCAGAAGGTTGTCGATAAAAGAATACTCGAGTTACGCCAGAATGTTTTAACGTTATCGAGTTAGGTTAAACACAATTTGCAATTTCGCGTCGTTCGTCGGGCTACATCCTCTATCGATAAACGTAGCTGTCGTCTGGTACCGCACTGTTTGATATCGCTGTGGCATTCAAACTAAGTTTTATTTCAATGGTAGTAATAACCATTTTCTAACGGCAGTAACGCACTATCCGCGTTGCGCAGGTTACAGGTTGTCATCATACATTTGTCGTATTAGATAAAGCAATTTTGTTAAAGCAACTAAACTGGATGATTTATTTAAAGAAGAAAATAAGTTAGAAAGGATGTGCTTCAGTATTCACTGAAGAACGTTATGTTTTGTAAGAGATTCATGTTGGAGCTTCAATCAATCATGCTTAGCATCGTCTAAGCCATCGCACTACGTTTCTTGTTAGGGTGTTTCCAGTTCTCTATTATCTTTCAGCTGCCTTCTTCAGGTTCAAAACCGCTTATAATAGGACTGATATGTAATATTCAAAGTCTATATATCTAGACTGATGTTAGAGGCTTTGTTTATAACTTATATACTTGGTAGCGAAGCCCCACGGGAGCTGTGCTTGTTTTATCAAAGGGCTTCGAAAAAACAAAGAAATTGTTACAAAAAATGATTTGAGAATCCTATTTCTAGAAAGGCTGTATACACGGCATATTAGACAGTTTAATGAATTTTGGGCAAAGAGCAAACAACATTTTATCTTTGTTTACTTTTTATCAGCCTTCCACATTCGGGGTCGGTTTCTTTCAATTACGCGGGTCGCGGTAATAATTTTCATTTCACAATGACAACGCTGAGCGCATTTGATGTTTATTTACGCCAAAAATTCCGCGAAAAAGACATACGCTTCTTGACAGTTTTACGGACGAAAAATCCTTTACATAGCAATGAATACGTAACTGTGACCCCTCCCGCTCCCCTGTCTCATTCTCATCAATTGTTTCGCGTGTTTGTTTGTGTTTATTCTCCGTTGCTTGTTTTCATAACACACTGTCTGTCTTTGATGGCGCTGTGTTTGTTCAGCGGTTGGATTGCTCCGGGAACTTATGCTTGAGACACCGAATTTTCCGAGTGTTGGTTGAGGAACGATGTTTCTCTTACTGCGTGTTCGGTTTCAATATGTGTTGGGTTGGTCTTATTGTTATGAGTTATGACAGCCAATATTGCGGTCGGTGTGGTAGTCTATTCTTAGCTTTTGGTAAACAGTGTAATATATTTATGCAAGGTTGCTGTGGTGATGATGAATGCATACAAAATGGAAACACTTTAGAGATCAGTTAAACTTGTTGACATGTAACTAATCCTTACTAGTATTATTAAAGCGAAAGTGACTTTGTTTGTTACGTCTTCACGCCTAAACCGATTTTGATGAATTTTGGTTCAGAGATAGGCGATTTTCTTTAAAGTGAGAAATGAGGAAGTAAAGGGAAAACTTGGCTTTGATATTACAATAAACAAAGTACAAAGGCAAAAACTGCAGGTAGCAGGTATCTGCAAATCAGGAAATGGGAATTGTTACCCCCAATTTAACGCGAGCGAAACCGCGGACAAAACCTAGTAAAATGTAAATGCAAAGATACTTAAGCTTCCTTAGCCACCAACTTGATTTTCTCACCGTATTGTGATATTAATAATTAACATTTTAACCCCAACGTGTGCTTTCCTAAAGTGATGCTTCAGTGCGGTTGAGTCTGAAGTTCAGTGAGTGAGCTTAAGTTTTACAAGCGCGTCTTTTCGTTCACCAACAATTCACGACCGTGACTTGAGAATTAAATTTTGGTTCTCAATTTTAAACATTTCTGTATAAAGCTTCTATTGAGCTTTGGACCTGAAATGGTCTAATTAGCATGCTAATATTCAGCATGGTTCTTTTGGATGGAAATATCGTCTAAAATAAACTTGAATGAGAAGAAAATGGAGATAAAATGTAAGAGAACACACATTAAAACATGAATAGGAATAGGACAGACACGAACATAATTACGTAACATGCACCACAATTTTTATTGTTCTAACGCTTGCAACTTAAGCGATCTCGTCCGTTCCTCCACAAGGCAGATTGCTCGACGTAGATTAGTATTTAATAGACGACGCAGTATCACAGCGTGGGCTGATGTAATCATTACTAGTATGTTTTTAAAGACCTGCCCACATCATGCAACGTGCCGCTGTGCATCTACTACAGCAAGATTAAATTCATCACATAAATCATGGACAAGTATGACATCAATGTCTTTATCATCTACTCAGCTTCAATCTGCACCAAAGTTCATATTAAATAATGTCTCATTAAATATTCGCTGCAAATTATCTGCTTACCAAATTGTTAATCCTCTCAGTATTATGCGCTCGGCTGGCGTTTGGCCGACGTCCACCACATGAATCTTACTGACTCTTGTGTTCTTCGCTTTGTTAATCCATTGTTATTTATAAGCTTTGTATTACTTCAAATAGTGTTAGAAGCTCCCTTTGGTTATGTACTTGGTAATAAATGAAAATGTAATTGGTTTTGTCTAGCACGATTTTTGTTTCGCTTTTCTGAACCTATGTTTTGCATTCTGTCAGGACTGTACATATTGTATAAGCCTGTTATTGTAGTTGTGGTCAAAAAAGGCTTTGAATCCTTAAATCTACTATTCATCGAAATGCACTCGAGTTTTGAGAGCATTCAATTTGGTTCTAAGAGCATCGTTTTTGAGTGCAATGCCAATGTATCTCCTACTGTATCTAAGTCACTAACAAATAATGTGCATAGTAACACGAGCCTTATAACCTAAGCTTTTTCTATCTCTGTCAAATACTGCGCTAGTGTAGTCCACACCTTAAGATTGGGAACCATAATCGATGTAATTATAATTAGTGGAGCATTCATAATTGTGCAGGACGGACGTTGTGTTTTATAATAAGAAGAGATATGCACAATTATCATCTCCGGTAAGGTGCCGCTATACTGTTAATAATAGAGGGCGATGTATCGTGGGTACAATCATGTGGTGAGACAATACAGAAGGCTTAGTTAGTAAGGTAGATGTGGCTAACTCTTTAACCTGAAGTCAGCCACATCTACGATATGACAGTTATGAAGCGGTAGAAGGAATTATTAGAAAATATCACTCAGGTTTCTGTGCTTCGATATCAAGAGTATCAAAAAACAATCTAAACCTTCGTCCACAAACCCAAAATGGTTGTATCGATTGTTGATCCGTTGTCAGTGTATTGCTTGTCCAGTTATTGACTTAAAAAATGGTCAAAGCCAGTTCAAACATTTTAGAGAGCCCCTTGAATTACGCCTTGAGTACCTTGTTTCGGCCAAGAGCGAGTCAGACTCGCGCAAAGAAGGTTCCGTACAAATTTTCGACATAAGCAGCCATATCTTTTGAAAGTTGATTTTTTCACAGAATATTTTTTTTATGTTTTTAATTTTAACTCGATATCTCCACACGCTCCCGAGATAAAGGGTCACGACAGACAGACGGACAACAAAGTGATCCAACAGGGGTTCCGTTTCTTCCTTTTGAGGTACGAACCTTAAAAACGAGATCTTTGTCAAAACTAGATATCGAATACTGTAGAAAATAAGTCTTCTGTATTTTCTTTCTGCTTGGTCCATACTGGTTGCATGGTTGCACGCTAGCTGCTCACTGAACTTAAAGCGGAACGTCTGCTCATGCTATGGCTTGCACAGTTAACTTTGTGCACACATAATAAAGTATAATAATCGTAATAGCAGTATACCGTTAATGTTACAGCTTCAGGTAAAACGGGCTTATGAAATGTGGCGATGGAACTATTTGATAACATGCTTGTTAGTGGACAGGATTAATCCTTAAAATGAGTCCAGTATATTTACGAAACTTGTGTAATGAAGTTCTGTGAAAGGAAATGGACACTACTGTTTACAAACTCTAAACGCACAAATCGGAAAATAAATCTTACGCTATTTATAGAATGCTATTAATTTTCAGAAATATGATGGATGGGCATTTATCAGATTCACAGAAAATAGATATCAAACATTGAGAAATACTAAACAAACTAAATAAAATAAACCCAATTTTAATGGAGAGTTATTTCATTCGGCAATCTTTTTTTAAGTAAATCGTTTGATCTTCTCATGACTTAAAAAATGTTTTGTAATAATAAAAAATGTTGCCTGGCGTGATTTTCTTTAAGGTTATAAGACGTCGTAAGAGTGTTGGCAGTGCTCGTGACGAGAAAAAAAACAAAATAACATCGATTTGTCTCGGATGACGAGCACTAGAGCAGCCGCAATACTCGTCGCGATTGGCTGCCTGTCCGGTCGTTGACTCGGCGGGAAACATTCTTATTGGTCAGATGCTCTCATTGAAATGACAGAAAATGCGGCAGCGGCGCGTGCGGCCAGTTATTTTGATTAATAAAGCCTTTTTGGTTAATTTATAACTTGTTTATGCTTATACTTTCCATGGTTGTTATTTTTTTTTTCTTCTGTAAGCTGCAGTATTGTTTAAATTGCTATGCTATCTTGTTTGATAAGCATTTTCATTATGTCGAGAAAAATATCATTATGTACTTTTGGAAAGTTCTGAAGTGTATGATGTGCATATAACAATTACCAAACTGATAATAGTAACATAACCATCCAATATAACGTCATCACAACTCTATGAAATCGATGTAAACAATAATAATTGTGAAACATTCTCGTAACATACAGTTCGACACGCATTCTCTTTAAAAGTTTACACAAGCAATTCCTCAAAGATATGTTTTTGTATTTTTCCTGAGCGGAGTGCACTTTTCCAGTATTCTGAGGCGTCTGCGGAGTGGAATCCATCAAAGGATTATGTGGCGAGTAGGAGGGGGTGTCTCGGCGTCCTGATCGGTCTATCGTTATTTCCAGGGATGTGGAATAAATTATCCGCCACTTAACGCCACCTCGTAGATTTCATATAGGTACCTAGCCAACGATGTAAACGCGTTTAAAATTATGCCATTTGATTGTAATATGCAGTAAAAGCGGAGAGAATTGGAGTAAAGTAACTATGATGAATTTCATCAGTAAAAGTTTACAATAAAAGCGAAATTTCACAGTAATTTCTCTGTGCCAAATCTCGATTCACCAACAAGAACCGCTCTCTTGTGAAATTTTATGAACTTACACATTTTGCGGGATCCGTTATGTCATATTGTGAGGATCACATAATTTGTTGTTACGATATTTCAAATTGTTTGATCACAATCTGCGATGACGGGATAAATTGTGAAGGAAATAGGATTGTTACGAGTACATGCAGTCATAACCGTTCACCGTCGTAGAAGCGAATCGCTCGACAAGCAGTCGCGTTTCAATCAGTGCAGATTGAGGGCCGCACACAGTGGCAACGGGGGGATTATAGAATGCATGACGCGGCAACATTAGACGGAGCCCGTCATTTCATACAGATGGAAATTGGATGTGGCTTTAATGGGAACGAAGTCGGGGACGTTTTTATAAGTAATTGGGGGTTTCAGCGTCAAGCAAATTTTGAATATTGAGGAGTTACATAATTGGTTTGCCTATATCGTTTTGGTATTTCTTATTGGTCGTATGGGATTAGAAAATGTTATTTTTCCTTCTTTCGAAGCTAATGCTTTTTCAACTGTTTGCTGCACCAAAAAAAGAACAGTAATCCAAAGCTCACACTTTTCTGTCTGCTGTTTCAAAATAAAGAGCAGTTTTCTATTTCACAGTCGTGCACTGGATAAAATCTTCCATTGGTATTAGAAATGTAACAGTAGTTGTTACTTTGCTTACAATGTTTTAGAAACTATGTAAAGGGTCGCGATAAAGATATGAGTAGTGAAATATGATGATCAGCTGCAAAATACGTCATAACGCGCTAACTAAATTTATCCACCTAAATCGAGAAATGAGTAAGATCATCGAATTGTTATTACTAGAATATACTAGCACATCATTCGAAGGTATACTTACAATCTTCAGAAAGCCAAGTCGGTACTTAACAGGATCTAATTTCCAATTTGCTTCCAACTCAAAGTTGGAGTAAAATCCTTTACGGATTTCGTGGTATTGCAAACGGGTGCATTAAGGAAATACGTTGAAATCTCAAACAAGTTTCTTATAAGAGTTTCACGTTCGGAGTGCATAGTTTCTGACGAGTTTGCATGGGAATTTCCGTGATTGCGTTCAATTTCCATTATTATACCAAATCTGTGAAATTATTTCGATTCACATTTAGCATGCTTATTTTTGGGTTTACATTTGCGACCCGATCAAAGAGTCTTTATTTAAATTTTTTTTTTTTTTGTTTTTTCTTCATCTATTCGAATTTTAAAAATGAGTCATGTTACCTGATCAGCGGGTGCTAAAATGATTAGTCCGTTGATGCGTCTGTGATATTTCGCAGAGCTCCGTTCTTCGACCGCAGCTCCGAAGCTGTCACAATCGCTCACTGATTACGACCTTCCTCTGTTAGCAATTGTGTTCCGATCAAAGTGATTCCGATCACAAAGGGTTATAAAACGGCGGCGTCACCTCGCAGGGGTTCGTGCCACCGATTAATTGTATCTCCAATACGCTAGTGGTTCAATTGTTTGTGTCTAAATAATGTGAATCCGATCGCCTGGCGTACTACTACTCGATGTTATGTCTAGCTTTATTTATTGGAATTTGTTTGCTAAAAGTCAATTTAGTTAATAAGTATTAAATTCAGTGCTTTGCCCCACTTTCGGTTCGAATATTTGAATTGAAATTTTAGTTCATGCGGAGTAGATGAAGAGGGAGTCTGTCTAATTAAAAAGTTTATGCGTCTGAGTTAGAAATTTCCCGTTAAGCCGAAAAGATTATTAAAAAAAACTTTTTGACTATCTAATGGAGCTTTTTGCATGCTTATTATTACCACCCGTGCAATAAATTGTAAAAAAAACATTCATTAGTAACAGTTGTTTGTTTATAGGCCACTAAACGTTAGCTGTGCAACTGACAGCAACAGTTTAACCCTGCATAGCTGGGCCGCACCATTGACGCGTAATTAAGTCAATGCAATTCGGTGCGCGCGCGCATGAAAGTGAGTGGCCACTATCGATATGGCACATGGAACGCAACTGCTATGTATTAGGTACAGGGTTGCTAAAGTAACGGTTTTATAATCTTGGGTGATTCGTCCATCCACTGTCTGGCAGTTTAGTTTAAGTGTGTAACGCATTGCCAATTTTCACCTGATTTTTGCCTACGTGAGAAAAAGTTACGAAATATACCGTGGCTAATTAAGTAATATTCAATCGAGTTGATACTGCCTAATTTGAGAGAATGATTTGATTTACCAATGTTTAATTTAAATTTTAGATAGACTTATCTTTCTCTAATATTTTCTTCCCGGGAATATTTTATAGTTGGAAATCTGCTGGTCTGGCCAACCCTGTCGTTTAGACACGCATGCCACGTCGCACACGCGTTCTCTTTTTGTAAAGTCTACTGCCAATGATGTACTAAGAATGCATTCATTAGTTGTTCTTTGTATGTCAACTGTAATTATACAAAGTCGTTTAGCAACCATTTTGATTTAACCTCGCGTAAATAATTATTAAGACAGAAACAATATGTATCCCAACTTTTGTTCCAAAGTATCAAAAGAATCTCGATAAAATGCTCAATATAAACATTTTATACGTCCTCACCTTGTTGTATGATATAGGTATGTTCTTTTCTGAAGTGAATAAGAAATACTTGAAACCATATCACATCAAAGATATTGTCAACAATCTGCTTATTGGCGCAGAATTCCGCGTAAAATGAGAACGATATGAAATTCTTTTTGTGTCTTGTGAGTTTAAGTGTAAGGAGCTCCATAACATACGAGTGACGTAACTTAAACAGTTTTTATTTATTTATCAGAATACATCAAAAGACTATCGATTGCTGTTGAAAAAAACCGCCCAAGAGCGTGTCAGACTCGCGCACCGAGGGTTCCGTACAAACATGCGACATAAACAGCCACTTGGAGGGTTAATTTTTTCACGGCACGAAGGAACCACAGAGTTGAGTATAATTATGGTTAATAATTTACCCACGCGTTCCCGAGATAAAGGGTCTTGACACACAGACAGACAGTGTGCGTGATCCAATAGGACATTTTGAACTCAAATTTAATTAATATACCAATCAAATATAATAAAAAACGGTGGAGGTGGAGCGGGGGGAGAAATTGACTTAAACCCACCCATTCTTTTGCCCTTTATGTTCCGGGGCCGCGGTATCTCTTTCAAACTTTAGTTCTTCAAATCCCCGATTGCCTCCCCGCATAGTGATAACATGGAACATCTAACAAAGTTACCCAACTATGTTGCCTACGGTGAAATTTTGCCGGTCGGCGAGGGGAACTCATGTAAGTGCCGTTAACGAAACATATTAGAAATTAGTTGCGTTACTCACCGTAATCGACGTGAAGGAAGTTACACTATCACTTTGATGCTTACACAATTTGCGAATATGCGTGTTTGTTTAAGTGACGGAGTTTCAAGACAAACGACAGTGTTTCCGAATTCAGGAGCTGAGTTAACGGAAAGCGAATTAAAACGCGAATGTCGTGGAAGTTCTTCTACGTTATTCGCGTATAACATACTTTTAGAAGATATTTTTTGCGTTGTTAAAAATAAATCGTTTCGGACTCCAATGTTTTTATTTTTGACGAAAAAATTTTTTGATAATTTGTTTTTAGAATGTTTTAAAAATTAAACTAGTGATGTATCTGATAGCGTCAGGGATCAGATTTTTTTAAAGTTTACTTAAGCATGAGAATAGCTTGTTAATGTTACTATGTCTATATTTAACAAATCATCAGCCTATCATATGTAAGACGCTCTCAATTTGTTGAAAGATGCGGGGAGCACTGGAAATCTCATCTAATATTGGTAACAATTAAGTGAGAATTCGTGTTCAGTGTAACATTCACGACCGAGTGAACTGCTCGATTCGTCGCCGACTCGTCGACGCGGGCGCCAGCATTTCAATTTGAGAACGTCATTTAAACTACACGAATGTTACTTTGACAGTTTGTGCAGACACCACAACGTAGAGTTTGATTGAATTGAACCCGTTGTTTACGTGTTACGCGATATAGATTAAAGTGGTGTGCGAGGGTGGCGGTAACGTGAGAACGAAACCAAACAAACTAGGTATTTAATTAGTCTTCATGTACCTTTTGTTTTGTAAACATCAGACCCTTTTTATTATGAAATTCGTTCGGGGTAGTAGATACTTTGTTGATACCTACTGTTCTAAAGGTACGAGAGTTTGATTTAACCATCGTTGGTCTGGAACTAAACTAGAAGTGTTGTATAAAAGTTTCATGTTTACTTGTGGCACTACAAAGATACAGTTAAAAATCATTCCAGCTATTTAACGTTCTTACATAAAAGATGTTATCTCAAAAAAGATAGTCTGAAGGAAAATTATGAATGGTTTATATATTAATCGCGCGAGCATAAAAGCAGCCATTCACAACGGAAAAGGCTGTTACAAATAGAGGTGAAGTAATGGCAAAGGCGAAAGATTGCGTGTGTCTCTTGCACGCCATTTTGTTCAGTAATCCAATAGTGGGGAAAAGATAAAAGCGAAAAAGATAAAAGGGGTGGTTTAATGGAATTAAACAACGTCGGGAGGGGGAGGGGGCTCGTCGCCGCGGCTCGGCCGGTGCCGTAAGCCGGACTTGTGGAATGTCTTTGTTGGGATTGCTTTATTATAATTTTGGCTCACGACTTAATTTTTTCTTTGTTTTTCTCGTGACGATTACAAGCGGCTTTCTTATTAAGCCGTGGTTTCTCGGTTTTATATTTCTTAACATTGTAAATCTTGTTATGTAATTTCTTGAGATAAACTATCATAGTTCGTCTTATATAATAGGACAATAACAGTCGGAATTAAATATAATTGTGGGTTATGCGACAACAATCGATAAAATTAATGTCTAACTTTAGTAGTTAGACATTAATTTTGGATGGTATTTAAAAGAACTTCAATTTATTCCCATTTCGTTTACCTAATTTTGCCTGTGTTGCACCAAATTTACTGAATGAGCACCAAAATATGTTAATTAAAATATGTCATAGCGAGCATCAGGAAAAAGACAGCACTACAATAAAAAAGTGTTATATCTTTATCCATTTTCTATTAATGCAAGTCGTTACTGGCACTCGCCGGCCGCTGCCGCGGCACCGCTCGCTCCGCGCGCTCGGCTCGTGCGTAGGGGGTCGCAGTTTTAACCTAACCTAACCTACGCATTTTTTTAGCATTCAGGAAAGAATATTTGGTGCGCGATCAGTATTTTTGGTGACCACAATTTTTTTTCCCATTAATTTTTACAGGTGGTTATTGTTATATTGACCATAAATTTGTACAACATTCGTAGAGTAGCAATCGAATCTATTTTAAATATTATGTAGGATATTGTCCGGGGGTAATAAAACGCGTAAGTTGGTGTTTATGCTCAGTGGATGGTGGGCTAACTGCTCGGCGGGCGGCGATTAGTAGGTCGATTAGCAGCCGGCCAAGAAGCGGCTGACTGTCGATATTCGATTATAATTTATGCAGGGCTGGCGAAAATATGCAAATATTTGAAAGATAGATATTCAGATTAATTATTTATTTTATGCATAAAAGACACAATTCAGGAATCAACACAAAATAATATCAAGCTGAGAGAAAAAGTCATAGATATAAAAGAATAACTTAGGATTGACCCATAGACAAAGAGAAAGAAGGAAAATAGATTTATTTTGCACAATGACATGCTATTAGTGAACACAATCTTTAACAAAAAAACTAAACACAAATATTGTGTGTCTCAAATAGGTCCCGCTGTACCAAATAGGTTTAGAAATGTGACGGACAACTAGTGCCTGACGCAAATTATTAACTGGACCTAGATTTTCTTTAGCGGATTTATACCTAGTTAACTTACTTTTGCCCGCGGCATCGTTAGCGCTAAGATCAGTAATATCCCACGGGATCGCTTTAATGTAGCCTATAATACTTAAGAATAATAAACCTTCCCATTGGTTAAAGAATTTTCTCAATTGTATTAAAGTGTTTCCGAAGACTCCTGCATTCAAACCTACCTCTTGATAGTTAGAGATTTTTTTTTCTTGTTGCTATTTACTCATAGGGCTACGATCTGCGTCTACTTTATTTGCTTATTGTCCTGATATACTATGTTTTATTCGTTATTAATAGGTGATGGAGTACAGATAAGCATAAAGCTCCTTCTAACTATGTAGGAAGATATTAGCTAGATAGATAGGTACCCGGGTTGTTAATTACAAAATCAATCAGTCCGAATTCTAGTCAAGGAGTAACAATCGATAGCGTAATAATTGCGTGGATAGCTCATTAGTTGAGGGCATCGTGTCGAGCCAGTAACGCGTCATTTGCACAAATTGCTCGGAAACTATCGCGATTAGTGCAAATTGCTTGGTTAGCCAAATTGTTGGATCTATGGATCTTAAAGGGAGCATCGTAGGCCCTCGAACCTCTGATAAATTAAATGCCTAAACCAAAATTAATTGCCGCCAAAAAATAATGAAAGCGCCAACATAATTATTATCTATTAATTTCTAACCTGTAAATATTTTACCAAGCACATTATTAAAATGAATAAATGTTCTATATTTTAAACTGTTTAACACTAATGTTTTGAAGATATTGGCGACGATGGAAATATCGACAGCGAAATATGTCAACGAAAAACGTTATGATACTCATCTTATCGAAGAACGATGCTGGCGTTTGAATTATTATTTTATTGAAGTATTTCGATTCTGCCCGTGACTACACTTGCATATTAGAAACATATGACATTCAGCAATTATTTAGCATTGTTTCATTTGAATGTTTTTCTAAATTGGATGGAAAGATTCGCCAATTAGGTACCTCACACGCCCAAACTTACAAACACGAAAATGGATATTAATTGTACCACGCAAAAAACTATTGAACGGATTTTGATGAAACCTTACAATAATGTAGCTCATCCTCAGAATAAAAATTTCTCTATATAATTAATAAATAGGTATGTTAAGTACAAAAAAGTTATTTTTGCGGGCAAAGCCGCAGTTTGTAGATTAAATAATTGGTTGTAGATTGTGGAGCAGCCCTGGTATGCACCTGTCCCGATCGCTCAGCGCCGATGCGCCAACATCTGTCGAGGGCATGCGCTTTTATTTCTTTCCTTCTCGTTTTACCTTCCTAATTGCATAACAACAGAACGAACTCTAAGATCCATTGTATTCCAATACTTTACGATGTTTTACGACAAACGAATTTATTTCGAGAATATTTGCCTGTAAGACGTTACCTAATAACTTGATCGGATTAATTATGTTATTTGCAAGCAAAAGAATATATTTTTTGGAGTTTTGCAATACATGGAGTGTTGCGTTCTATTTGAAATAGATATATTCGTTGTTATTTCTCGAGTTTTGTAATACTTTCTAGACCAGTCTGAGGCAGGTTAGGTATTTATTATCTGAGTAACAAGACTACCTGTCATACATATCGTAAATGTTCAGTGACTGCCGGCTTTTAAATGAAAGAGGTGTTATGATACTTAATATAATGAATTGAGTTATTTATTCTCTCATACATTTTATTTCAAACTAGGGAGAGTGTTAGTCACCGCTTAGTTAGATGAATGTAATATTATTCTGTTTCTTTTTGCGCGGCCGCTGAGGATAATAACGTCCTGGTTTGGATTCCTTAGGTAGTGTTACTAGATATTCCCATCAGAAATTTCTCAGTTGCAGCCACGAAGGCTGGATATGTGTCCGGTTGAGGTCCTCTTCTAACTCTTCAGGGTTTACAAGCATGATGTTGTGTATGTTTCCTGACATTTTAAACAGTTTCAGTCAACTATTCGTTGAACTTTTATCTTTTACCATTTTTATGTAACCTGTGTATAAGTTGTGCTCACATTTCATTTTCAATTTCTAGCCTGATACTATTTATTATACGTGAGGACTTGTAATTGGCTTGCTGTTGTCTATGGTTCTTTTTTGTTAAGATTTTATTATAAGCTATAAATCCTCCATGCTGTAATAAATAAAATAAAAATGTACGATTCATTATTAATAGTTTTTTTTTGTTTCTTTTCAGGTAAGACTTTGGCTTTCTTTCTTTTGAATTAATTCTACCAGAAGATTCTTCTTAGTTGTCGACAAAACGTAAGTAGAAAACTATGTTATATATGATATAATATATCGTAGGAGTACCCACGTAACTCAATGATTAATATTCGCTGTACAAAAATAACGAAATACGCTGTCACAAAAGTCCGCAAGCAATACGCCTCAATATTTACAGTTAGTTATTTCAATAATTACATTTATCGCCCACAGTGAAACATTTTTAGTCGAATTTATCCGAACGAATTTCACAATATTGCGAAATGTACTCGCTTTTTACTGATGAAGCAAATTTAATATTCGGCCGAGACGGCTGTTATGATGGCTGAGGGGAGTGAGGGGACATTGAGGGGCGCGGGGCAGCTGCCGAGGAAAATGGTTTCCTCTACGACACAGGGTCTGTGTATCAATCATTGTCTTGTGCATTTTATCCATGTAGGTACATCTCGTTTTGTTATATTTAACACCTGCTATTAAACAATACTGTACAAAAACAAACACGACTCACACAATCCGCTTAACTTACCAAAACAGTATATGGATTATGACCATAATTATTTTTAATTGTGGTTTGTTGGACCGCAAGGATAAACGTACTTACACGTACAATTTTAATGTGAAGGGTGTTTGTATATTACTATGGTCAACCTGTTGTATTTGCATCCCTTTTGTTTCAATACCCAATACAAACGCAACTCGCCAGTCGTCCCGTTTCTTGGAATCCCTGATAGTAATTTATTTTCCCTAATAGCGTAATTCCCGTTAATCCCGGTTAAGAATTTAATTTAGAAAGCCAAACATACTTTCCGGTTTTTTTGTTTGCTAATTTATTTATGTTTGTTTTATCAAATATCATTAATTAAATCAAGATTGCTTGTAATTGTAAGCCTTATTTTTCACGATTAATTAAAAAGAAACAAAAATAAATTTAAAGTTGGAACGTGGAGTTGCCGAAATCGGAAATTGAATAAAGAACAAAGTGACGTTCGGAAATTAGCTCGAAGAGCAGTTGAATTCGGTTCGGGCAACTCGAGATCCATGACCGGAATTGCGTCAATCGGTCGAGTTTCTTAGAAGTTTATGTAAACTGAACGCAACACTGCACGTATTTAGGTTTAACATTCAGTTCAGGTAACTAGCGTACTTTGCGCATAGGATCTATCTAAATATAACCTTAGACATAGTGCATCTATTATTACGTGTAGTTTAGTGAAAACTTCTTGCGACATTTCAACAAATAACAAAATAAATAGAGCGGCGAATATTAATAACGTGTGAAATGCGTATGGATGTCATAATCGCAATAAAACTAAAATCGCAAGGCATACATTTGTTGGGCATTGAATAAATCCATTTCATAACTCAATATACATGGCTGAATCTTTCGTCAGTCGCCTTTACTGCTTACATCTGATCTATTTCTAATATAGAGACGCGGGTGACAGCGTCCAAGTATGTCAGAGGATCGGCGTGTATAGTGTTGAATCGATACGCGGCGTGCACACCCGATCGTTTTTCGTACAACATGTGAGCTGGATTACCCTCTATAACATCTTGATGTCCGACATCTGCCGCGTGCCCAGACCGTCTCGGCCACATGTTTTTATCGGCCGTTTTTTAACTCACGCTTTCCAATTGACAGATTCGATTCGACATTTTTATTCGGAATAGACCCGTCCGTTACCTCGGACTTGGGAAGTTAACAGCTGACGTAGGGTGGCGTGGCATTGTTCTTATTAGTTCTAAAAAAAAAAAGGCTTTTTTGTGTTAGAAAGTGGTATTTTGGTACGGTGTAATAAATTTGAAATTTTGCATTCTACTTACTTTTACGGTTAGTCAAACCACAACCAGCACAAAGTAAACGGATGTAAGAACCAAACCACATTAAAACAAAACGAAATGAAACGCTACTTTTTGTTATTTTGATGAATAATAAACAGGTTATAAATAAATTTTACGAACTATTGTTCTAAAACGTGCCAGTATTACCAGCGCTAAATAGAAGGTGACACGTTGAACCGTGAGATTGTACCTGCTATTATACGCAGTGTAAATGCAATTATGTCGAATGATATACGATTGAGAGTAGCTAGAAACCGGTGCGTAGATGTTCCGCATAACACTGCTGCACTACTTGAAACTACGGCTTACGATGCTTTTATAATGGGAAAATAGACCCGGTTTTGAATGGCCCGTTAGTTGGACTTGTACGTTTTTTTGCTACAGTTCTATGTTGAAGTACTGCTTCATATACTGATGTTGAGATAGCGCCATACAAATGTAGGGTTTGTGTACACTTGTCCAACGAAAAGGGAAAGCAATGACAACTTTTCCAACTGTCATTTTTATTTAAAGTCTATATGTGTGGCTAAATAATAGCTGCCGCTCGGGTCGATTTTAAGGTAAAAGTCGCGTTTGCCTAGGTTGGTCTGTGAACGACTAAAACCGAGTTTCCTCCGTCCCTCGAAACTGTTGAACCTGGTTGTCATTTGTAGATCTTTGACAGTTTTTACAGATAGTCGAGAGTCCCGATAATCTGACAACCAGTCTTAGCAAGGGGTTTCTTATTATGCAGTATAAGTGACTGGGTTAGTACTAACTGGGTTGTGGAAGTCAGATAAACGGTCTCGGCTCCATGTAAAATACTGGTATTTAGCGGTATTCGGTGAGACTGGAAGCCGATCCCGACTTAGTTGCGGATAGGCAGTAGCAATAGGCAGATGATCAAGATGTGTCATGCCATGGGTATACTTGTTGGTGCTTTTGCAAAGATTTCAGGTTTGTCCCAATGAGTTATTTAATGCTAATCTTTGAATGTTTTTTTTTTTATATTAACAACATTTTTGTGAAGCTTCTTTTCACTCCAGTCTCGTGTCTTTTAGAATGATGACATTAGTCACCATATTAAAAAATAAAAACATTTTTTGATTTAGTTTTCTTTTTATTTTATCATCTTCTCAAACACTCGCCTACTTTTTTACATTTATCAGTCTAAATTTAAAATTTGAAAGAACATTCTAGAATTTTCGTATAAATGTATATTTGAGTCAATTGCAAAAATAATCGAAAATAGTGATTTCTAGCAATAAATGATCAATGCTGGTATACTAACATTGAGGAATTAGTCAGGTTTCATAGTTAAATAGCTACCTCATGATGTTTTTTGAAAAACTTGAGCTCTTTTCGATATAGCACAAAGTGTACTTTTGGTGACATATATTTTTCTAGAATGTTGAATAATTTTTTTGGGTAATTGTAATAAACACAACATCGTGTCCGCAAATTTATTTTGCTAAATACTATCTATTCAAATCCACACATAACGCCTTTATTCTCGTAATTTCCACACGTTTTATGATAAAACATGAAATCACGACAATCCGCAAACGTTATAATAATGTGAAATATAACTGTTAACCGCAATAAAATGTATTGTAATTTAACATACATTACTCGTTTTGTTAATACTTTATTTAATAAAAATATCATGCGCTGCAATGGTCAGCAAAACGCAGCTCGCAGTAGAAATTTAACGGCCAAAATCTGGACAACGTCCAACTGTGCTCAGGTGTGAAAAAAAAACATTTTAATGATATTTATTACACCTTTTAAAACAATTTCGTGAGAAATTTAGTATAATTTATGACATTCTTGAATGCTAGATGCATTATATTTTATTTTCCATGAAAACACGTAAACATTTCGTTGTGATTGGCGCATACCAAGGGATTATTTGGTGCGTACTAAACTAACTGACACGATAATTTATACGTATAAACAATTTATCCCTTCACTCCGTCTTAGAATATCCGCGAGTCTTAACACACTTGGTACGTAGTTTTAATTTAGAAGCTTAACCTAGTTTTACTGAGTAACAAGGATCTGGCAGAGCTTATTTCTTCTGAAACCTGGTGATAGTTTTACCGATGGCCCGTCAAAGTTGCGCCGACCTCGTTGTGTAAGCTTTTTCTTTTTCTTTCGTTTTCAAATTCAGATCTGTCCAATTTAAATCTGGTTTTGTAGATTTGTTTGGTTTTTATTCGTTCGGTAGCTTTTGCCCGCTGCTTCGCTCGCGTTAAATTCGAGGTAACACGGTTCATCTTTCCTGATTTGCAGGTATTTTTGTTGGTAACAAATAGTGTGTGTACCGATTTATAGCGTCCTACCTTGAAAACTGAGAAAGGCCACTAATTAATTTTCACCCCCCTCTTTTAAAGGTTTGGGGCAGATTTGGACTATGATGCACTATGTTTTTGTTAGTGACATATAGTCCGCATACTATTTTTGTCCTTCTCACCTTGAAAATTACGAAATGCTCCATACAAACTTCAACCAAAATACAATTTTTGGGGAAGTGGGGGATTAGAAAGAGACAAAAAGTATTATAAGTACGTTTCCATGTTTTGCCAGTATCGTATTCGTACTGTCTGCGTGACATATGCTTCTCCGTAAAAGACCACGATTCCTTCCCTTTTCCCTTAGGGAACAGACACTCTATGTGGAGCCTACTGACTGTAGCCAATTCTAGGTAGGTTATAATATAGACTAAATATGAAATGGCAAAAAGTTTTTTTTAAAATTATTTGGTGTCTTAAATATTGTTTTCATTGCTCCATTTTAATTAACAACTGATCGCTCTTATATCATAAAAGCAGTCACAGTCGCACATTCAACTGGGCTTGCAGCTTTGAAGGATAAGAAATTAATAAAGAGACAACATCATTTTGACAAGGGCTGGCTTTTACTTTGGCCACAGGCTTAGCGTTGCCATACAACGTGGCAACGCGGCTAATCTCTTGGGGACATTGTCAACTGACAGCGTTGAGGACGAATTTTTTGGCGCTATTTTTTAATTTATTTATAAGTTAGGTAGTAAATTTAATTTCATATCCTGTAAATTATTTTGACTAACATCAATAACTACTGTAAGTTTATATTTTATTAAAAAATAAGCTCAAATATTACTGGAGATATTTTGATAAACAAAAATATCATCTCGTTATATCTGCATCTTGTTCGGAACAGAGAGTGAATTCACGCGACCAACAGCTATAAAAAGTAACGATTTAACTTAAACAAGATGACATTTTCCTTGTAATGTCACTTCTCAGGCTAATATAACTAGAGCCCGTCCCAACTTGTTTTAAGAAAGACAGATTTTTAGATAAGCTTGGCAACTTTTTAATGGCTACTGAATCTGTTTTCTTTTTCCTGGTATTATTAAGTACTTTTGTGTTTTACGTCTTACGTATTAAGGCGGGAAAAATCTAAGACTGGTCACACACCAATATTATAAAGACGAAAGTTTAATTTTGTGTATGTTTGTTACTCCTTCACGCTCAAACGAAGAATAAACGCATTATTGTTCTCAGAATATTATCTGTACTAGTTGAGCTAGTTCGTCAAGTTTGAGGAACTGTAAAGCCAAGCTTGGTGGGGATTTAACAATTTGAGAGCTTATTGTAGTAAGCGCATTGTGGGAGAAGACTAAACATGCTCTGACCGCAGCGTTTCACGGAATCATCTGAGTAATCGATTTTCTGTAGATTATCTGAAATCACTACGAGCATGTGCCCTGCAATTAAATATGTGCAATGTGTGGATTTAGTCATATATTGCTTCATAAATTAACAAGTATGTCTGTTTCAATGTTCGGGGCTTGTGTGTGATTTTCCGGTAGGTATTATAGTTTACCTGAACTGATAATCTTACCTTGCCACTTAGTAGGATAGAGTAGGTAATTGATATAGTCAAATAAGTTCTCCTGGGGAGTGTCAGACTTTTACCGACTAAAACCAGGTAGGACACTCCCCCGTTCCTTTCTTTGTCCTTTATGTTCCGGGGCCACGGTATCTCTTTCGAACAACCGGCAACCCAGGCAGGCGGTGGCCCTGACAGGCCCCTTTCCTTTGCGGACATCTCTTTAAGGCGCGTCTGGAACATGGTGAGCTAACCGATGCTCACCGTCCACAGATTTGCATCTACGGTGACCGGGAATTGTCGTCTCGCAGCGCACAACGTTCAAAATCATCTCCCGCGGCGGCTAGGTTGGTTTATATATTTAAATGGTCTTATGTTGGATTATCGGGTCCAATACAAAAACTATAATGTTAAGTGAAACGTATCTGGTTCAGACTAACACACGTCGTGTTCTTTGATGTATAGATACCACTTATTACACAAAATACCGGTGTTAGTTACCATAACTCAACATTACGAGAAACAAGACACTCAAATTGGCTAAGTAAATAACACAGTGCGCTGTTTGACAAATTGTACGTTGGCTGTGTTGGCCCTGGCCGTTGGAGCCAACATGTTCGGGGCCAAGTGTTTGTATCCAAAGCCCTTGTGCATGCTGAACATAAGTTCGCTATTCTCACGTATGTTGAAACTGAAAGTTATATTCACATAGTGTTCGTATGTAGTCAGTCGTTCGCTGCCACCGTTGTTTGTAAACGCTCCGCTGCAAACTAACTAGTGGTGGCTATTTGTCGAGGTTTTTCTGTAAACAATGTCGATGAATTGTGTCATCAATTTCTGAGTTCCATTTTCAATATCGATAATAACGTCAAATCAATACATATTAAACTGTTCCTAGATAAAAATGTTATTAAAATGTTGATTATGTTTGACAGTTCGTAATAAAATTGTGCAAATTCAACGTCCCTATCTTAAATCTCCGATACTGTGTTTATTACAGTGTCATGATTTCATGATCGTAAAATTTATATTTCCATCGGTCGTCAATCATCGCCAGTCAAAACATTCTACGCAGTTCTTTATTACAGAATTAATTTCTAATTCAAAATAAAATGGGAAATGCGAGAGACGGAGGAGAATCTACCTTGAAGCTAATTTAATTAAATTTTTGTTTGTCCGTTTAGTGAAATATTATTCCAATATAAAACGTAATTAAAACCGTCCATCATTCTTTTTATATAAATTCTGGAAGTATCTTTTGTCTCTAAAATAAAATTAAAGGTACTCAGTTTTAAGTTTCGGAAGTAAAGTCCTCCAACTTTCTTTGGTACGTATTAAAAATCTTTTCTTCGGAAATAGATAAATGGATTCGTCTGCCTTGCGTTATTAATTATTGCTTCCAGGTTCTGCTTCCCAATTTAATTTTCTGTCTACCCCGCACTGATTTCCACGTTATCTTGTCATTGGTTGTGACAATAAATCTTAATGATTTACTTTTATAAAACACACTAGATATGCCCAGCGATTTCACCCGCTGCTCAGATCCTTTTCGAAGAGGGCCACACCCTTACTGCTTAGCGGTATGAACAGTAGATTACGACCGATTCTCAGACTTACCGATTATATGTACATACGACGGCGCATCAACCTACGCAAAACCATTTTAACCCTTATCTCTCGACTACGGCGTGCGATCCGTAGTAGAGAGATCAGGTTATAATACTTTAGATTAGGTTGACCTGCCGTCGTGTATACATATAAAATTTCATTAAAATCGTTCACATGTCGTTTCGGAGGAGTATGGCAACTAAAACTGTGACACGAGAATTTTGTATGTAAGAAGAAAAGGCTAAAAATGATGCAGTTTCAAAACAGAGAATGCAGTTATTCAATCAGACGTTTTTCTCTTAATCGATAAAGCAAAATTTTATCGATATTTTTGTCGCCATCGTCGGCATCAGTGCATACGGCACTAGTCGGCCGGTGCTTCCCACGGCCCTGTTCTAATGAGCCGTGTTGTGTTGAGTAACAGAGGTGAGGGGGAGGGGTATGGCGGGAACGGAGAGAGGGGAGGCTTTTTGAATAACTAACTATTCGCCAGCGACAAATAGATAATTAGGCGTGATTTTTTTTGTCCGTCTTTGGGGCTTTGGTCCATTGAAGTGTGCAAGACTGTTCTGTTCGTACAGGTCTTTGTATGGTTGTAGTTTTGAATTAATTGATGGCCATTTATTTAAATGATATGACCCATTCAGACATACTTAGTGTACATACTTAGTGTACTTTTTATGTCTGAATGGGTCATATCATTTTAAAAGCACAAACAAGTTTAATATTGCCATTTACTTTTTCAAAGTAGCTCAAAACTATATGTTTTAAAATATTCATACATACGAGAGTTACCTTCAAACAGAATATTTTCGAAAATATTCTTACAAAAAGGTTCAACCAACATCTCCGTTCATTCACCGCGTCAACTCCGCCTCAAAAAAACTCATCCTCATTTAAGACCGTTACAAATTACATTGTTCAAGAAATACCTTAAAAATGTCAACCGGAAAAGCAGCCATAAAAGCAGCACATTGCGAAATAAAGCAAAACAAGTGCGTCCTTTGTTTGTCCGGGGCATGTTGACTGTTCCTTATCCACTATCGCCTGAACTAGAACTCTGCGGTACAACGACCTGACTTTACCATGGTTACTCGTTCCATGAGCCACAATCCGATTTGTCAACCTTTCAAGCGATACAGTGACAAAGCTTTGAAACCATAACATTTTAACAGACAGTTTTTACTACCGCCTGGTGTTGCTAGCCTTTTCAAGTAGTAATTCTGAATTTTATTTGAGATTCTATGCATAGTGGTCGTTAAATCTGTAATTATGCAGCGATCTTTAAAGTTTTGTGCCGTACTTAATCTTGATTGTTTTCAGTCTTCAATAAAATATCTAGGTAACCTGCATAGTTTTATGCGAGATTTTGTCCGTTTTATCTTCAATATATATTAAAATGAATATTTAAGTTAATAAAAAGTTACAAAAAAACATGGAGGATATAGATTTTTATTAAGCTGGTAATTTTACTTCATGTCAGTTTCTTAGACATGGAACTCTCTAGGAACTTCTCCTGTATCGTGGGTGCATTTAGAATCATTTAAACTTACATACACAAACAGCCAAACCCGAAACAACCAAGTGTAGGTCATACACACATTTGTTCCGTGCGGGGATCGAACCGCTCAGCAACTACGCCAATCGTGTCGTTAAATTGTGTTTTGTGCCAGAATTTTTAATAATGTTTGTGTACGCAAAGAGATTTAATACTTACATACTTTTTCAGCGGCGATCATAGTGCAACAGCACAATAATTAGGAAATTAGAATGAGATGACTTAGAAAAACCGCACATTGTTGCAAAATTCTAGCTCAGTCGGAAATCGTAAAGTTGGCCAAATTTAAGGTGAACTTACAGGTGATGCGAATAAAAGCGTGTTAATGATTACCGCTTAAGATTTGTGCTACAATACACATTTAGCTTAGCACTGTTAGTTCGAGAGTAGAATCAGAAGTAGTACAATAGTAATGGTCATCGTAACTTTCTCTACCATTGTTCGTTCTTGTCGAGGCTGTCGTTGAAGTGATTACGCGCATCTTTTTCCTTTTTCTCAGCACCATTTGATGCATTACGGCTAAAAAAGAAATATTATGAAATGGTATTTTACTGAGACCGGCGTATAGCTGAACTGCATGAAATTGGAAAATAATAGTTTTTATTATTAGTTTGGCGAGGTCTTTAAATTTGTCAATGGAGTAGATTATTTGCTAACAAGGCACGTCCAATAGTGCTAATAGGCTGATGCCCATTTTCACAGCACTAGGAGACTTCTAAATAAAAACACGCCATTGGACTTTCAATGCTGGACTCAGTTTTTAGCGTTGAAATTCCAACAGCACAATCATATTTAGACATACACTTAGGTATTTCTTAGCGTTGATAAAAACGGGCTATCATCTAGCGGCAGATTGGTCAAGCACTCAGAAGCCGTTGAACTGTTGCAACGTCAGTATAAAAGATTCAAATAACAATAAACAGTTTAGAAAGTGCTCTAATGATTGATGTGGTCTTTTTTTTGGATGCCGCGCGATGTTGAAACTTGTTCCGAAGATACTCGAGTGCCCCGGAGCATGACGATTGGAGGTGGTTATTACTCTGCTCTTGTACTTGCTCCTCTTGGCCGAGGTACAATGACAGTAATGTCATGTAATTGTGACTGGTAGAACAGGTCATGGTAAATATTATGGTATGCGATGAAAATGCCTGTTCTCTACAGCTACTGTTTTTGTTTTCACCACCTGCTAATACAATGTTACCGACCTGTTGAGTATAAAATACAGAGGTAGACTACCTACTGGAATAATTGCCTATGTCGCAATTTCACAGTTTCGGGTCCTGCGTCCCAAAATATGTAAATTCAGAACGTAACGCTTTTGGGTCTTAACGTTATTAACTTACTAATATCAGGCAGATTAGGGACAGACGCCAAACGGTAGTTAGTTGAAATATGAAGCAGTTACATGAATATACGTTCTTGATACTAAAATCTTGTGCGTCGCAGTTGATGCGGAGTCTTAGACCGCGTCCAGTAACGTTGCTCGTGCTGTACACTCTACACCTCGTACAGTCATTTTGCTCTAATGGTCTTGGCTGACGCACGCAACGCATACAGAAAGACCTAAAGCTTCAACAACCACACATGCCATTCCCGTCCTTATTCAAACGCACTAAAACATAAACTAGAGTACTACAAAATGTAATAATTATACCCTTATGTGGCTGAACGTACGTGCAGGTACGTCAGTTTAGCCAAGTTAAGACTTGCGGGCGCACTGTTTAGCTTATTCAGATTTGAATATCATTTACGTCTTTCCAACTGCGTCGCTTGGAAATAAATCTTGATAAAACTAACTCAATCTTGTCAAAGGAAGTTGTTTGTGTAAACGGTCGATGTTAATTTATAATTTGTGTATTTGGTTATTGAAAAACGATATCATATACTCGTACTAATAAACGTTTAGACATTAAGTAATAATGGTAATAAATAATTTATAAACACTGTCTGATTAATAAACTTGAATTGACATGCCCTGAAGATATTCGAGTCGAACATTTAAATGGATTGCTTATCAGTACTTTGCAAACTATTCATCCGCCGACTCCGAGATGTTGGCTTTTATTATAAGAGTCGAGTTCAAAATCAGCGTTATGCTGCGCTCAAGCTCACCTTACCGTATTTCCAATAGCGAAAGGGGATTAGAATTCTGATATCATTTCTCTTATAACTAAACCTCTTTGCAGAAATTTTAGATAGTCTGCTGTGATTCTGTGGTAGAGCTAGACTCTCTAGTCTACATATTAAGTTAATGGACCTTTCCTAATACGGACAAATAATTACTGACGACTGATGTTTATGAAAAACGACAAAACTGTTCTGCATTTGATAGAATATACGGGTTAGAGGATGGTGAGTTGGATTTCTATAAATCAGTCTTAATTTTTCGCTATCATAGTCCTAAACTTACGTCGCGCCTTTGTTAATCAAACGACAAAAGACCGAGTTTTTTTGCAAAACTTGCGCTCATTAAAAAGGTTTGTAAACTAATTTTACACCGCACCGCGACCAAGGCTTCTAAACCCTATTACACAAATTCAACATTTACTTAGCGGCTAATTTATTTAAATACCTAATCACTTGCGTCGTGAGAGGCTGCCGTGACTCTTCAGATTTCGCCAGCATTCCGTCAAACCTTAACCAAGTATTCAGGGCTGCTGGTGCCACTCACTGTTCCCTTATTGTAAGGTGAATTCCGTTAACGACCGTGACTCGTTGTTTTATTGTTCTTTCTCCTGAATTCCTGATAATGACTGATGGCTTTCTCTCTATGTCTTTGTTCGCATTTGACACTGACGCGAAAATGTAATCATGGTGGCCCTGGCCGCGTCGGTCGTAAACAATGAAAAATGTATTGAAGTTACACAGGACGAAGCAATTAATATCGCGACAGATATTTATAACTTCGCGAATTAATTTTGGGTTGAAGTTTGTTCGTTGTGAAGGTCGTGCTGTTCTATTTGAAGTGGAAGAGGCTAGGTTATTAATAACTTGGTTCTTGGTTATTATTTTTCAAGTAGGCCTTTCGTAACCAGCACTACCTCTGATTATGAGATATCTAGCAGCAATAAAACATTTCTTGCTTATCTCTTAAAAATAATCTTGTGTTGTTTTAACTGTCTCTCGTTAGTACGGCTGGCAGTTAGTATGAAAAGTAGCAAAATTAAAGGAACGGTACTTCGTGATGCGTGCGCATTTAATATGTGCGTAACTGTTATAGCTCACGTCGCTTTATTTACTGTCGATGTGTGTGAATTTCTTCGTACTTTACTCACTATTCAAAAGTATTATTTTCAAGATTTGTTGAATCGTCTTTCCCAATCTAAACATTAACGAGAAAAATATGATTCAGTAACTCATATTATTTTTCAGTCGGTAAATTGAGTTTTAACAAATAAAAATATAATTCATTTCGTGATTTAATCTTAAGTATCTACACTGAGGTGAAATATTACAATTTTACGGCGTATCATTCCAGACAATTTCCTTTTTAATTACGTGTGTCTGGAATTTAGCCAGCTGGTGTGGCGGATTAAGAAGTGTGTAAAATGGTTCTTCCAAAATATGGTAGATGGTTTAATTTACTACATACTTCGCATTTAAACGGTTCTTTAGTAACACTGTTAAGTGAACACTTTGAAGATCCCCTTTGATATTCGTCGAGCTTATGATTTATTATTCAACAGCTCTACGAAATATTCAATTTCTGAAATTCTGTTTTGTTTCTGAAATTATTATCCATTGGGGCTCGAAGTACTGGGGCCATCTATTTTTGAAATTATTGTTTTGATCATTAAAACAAAAATAACAATAATAATGTTTTGATCATCAAAACAATAATTTAAGAAGATAGCGTGTCGATTCTATTTATATTTTCTTGTCACATAATTATTGTTGCCAATTTTATTCTCCGATTTTTTTTTCTTACTTTGAATTTTAACTTGGATTTTTAATTTTCCTTAATAAAAGTTCCTGAAATAAGTTGATGTTTAAAATCAGTGAAACCGACTTTCACACTCTTCTCAGTTCAATTATTTTTTTCTCAATTAATTTCTATGAATTCAAATACCTAATCAATTGAACCGGAAAATACCCAATGAACATCTCAACGTTCTAGTTTTTCAACAAGACTTTCGCAATTTCGCAGCTAAATCCGTGTAAAAGTAGGTAAAGACGTTTCCATTGAGAATAGAGAGATTAGTTGAAGGAGTAACGGGACTGTGTAATGACAAAAACAGTACCAATTAACTTTTTTCTTTTTGAACTTCAGACACAAGTATTTCCAATCGCTCGGAGCATTCCGTCCGAGAGAGCGTCTTTAGTCGTGCGATTTGCTCTCGATAGGATAGAGATCGATTCGCTTTGCTCGTTTTATTCCGATTTAAATTGTATCGATGCTAGAGGCGATTAAGGCTTCCGTGCTTGTAATAGTGAATGCAGTGAGAAAAGAAAATTAGTTGTTGTAGAAAATAAAACGACATTAGTGAGAATAGGAGCTACTGCACACGCGAGTATTGGTAATAGGTTATTTATTTGGTTTATTTGAGCGATCAATTTTTTAATTATTTACTCCATTTATTGATTCCGGTCGAATACTCCCGTTCATACACGAATTACAAAATAATCCTGTGTGTATTGAAATATCATTGCACTGGAAGCATGTCAATACGAAGTTGGACGCACAGAAAATGAATTCGGCTTTTGCGGGCGACAAATGAAAAATTTACAGCCGTTTATTCGGTGATATTGGGAATTTCAGCGGCTATCGATCGTTCCTACGAAAGAAGAGACAACGTAATTGAATTCAGTTTTGTAGTGTTAAATCGACTGCAATTTACTACATATTCCCTATTTATTGTGGAAATGTTTTAAATAAAGCTATTTAAGAAATGTTTTAAGTAAACCTGCTTAAGTACTGTAATGTAAATAAAAACAACGTTTTTCTGGCGCCATCATCTTCAAAAAGTAATCACTAAATATCTTATAAGACATTTTAATACGAGGTACTCCTGAAACAGTTTACACCCTAAAACATTTTACTCTTGAACGTGGCAGTTTAAGTCTAGTTGTTACTATAAAACTAAGTTCAGTCGTTAACCTGATCGCAGTACAATATAAACAAAACGACCACTAAGGTTGCCTTACGAACACAAAAAACACGTTTTTTCAAGTGTTTCTCACACACCCCTTAAGATAAAGTTGTCGACTTCCGTTCAAAGTTAAACAATATGTCAATCCACGCTTAGTACGGCGAGGTGGTTTCTAAACGTCTTCTGAACTATTAGGGGCCACTAAAATGATGCTTCTAACGGTATGGTTCATGTTTTCTCGCGGCTACGGTGTGTTTACATATCGGATTGACAGATAGTGGCATTGTAGGCTGAAAGAATTTTGGCTAAAATAGAATTGGCAGTTAAGAAATTTTAGGTCAGCAATTTTTTACTCTGTTTCATATTAAATTAAGATTATAAATTATCAGCTACATCCTATAAGAAATTGCCATGAAGTATTGATCTAGAATTCAAAAGAATCATTAAAGTGTGTGACAATTGAATTCATATACATAATAAAAGAACATAAATCATGCTGACATAAACTATGTTCCCATTTGTCACGGATTTCTTTATAGAAAATGTTAATATCCAACGATTAAGCAATAAGCACGTTCCGAATGACATTTTAGCTTTCAAACCGCGAACAATGTAGTTTACAGTTCACGACGCAGATGTTTATAAAGAATCAACAGTTAACAACATCGTAAAAAAGGTCGGGCGTAAACAGCTACCGTTGAAATTTTACAGTCACTCTTGTTTCCTTACTTTTTCTTCCCGCTCTTCACACTGTAATAGTTACTGAATCTCAAGATTTGTAAGAACACGTATCTGCTGCTACATTGACGTTTGTTTTATTTTTAAAATTGTAGAACGTATGATATCAACTATAAAACCTGTGTAAACACAAGAGTGATAACTAAAAACCATAAACTCCACAACAAACATAGTGCAATGCAGTCCCTATTCATATTAATGAGAAAAGCTCACAGATTCTCGCGTCATTACACCAAAATTTACATTTAAATCTACATAAAAATAAATGGATAAAGACAGTAAGTCTGCTACGCGCTAACGTATCTCGTTACTTTGTTTTAGTACAGCACAGTCGGATAAAAATGAATCTAATCAGTTTGAGTGCACTGTATAAAATGTATCTGTGCACCGTCATGAATTTAGCTGCTGCAGTATTTTAGGGTTGAATTTAACAATTGCGACAGAACAGAATCATTCTAACCCTGATCTAACTAAAACTCTAAGATATTTATACATATAATAGCATAAATATTTAGGGCGGATAGCAACAACACGGTATTTTAATACACATTCTACGATAATATTATGAAAAAGAAAATTTTATGGGATTGTTTGTTGGAACTAAATCAATTTAATTTTTCTTCTTAACGACACTTTTTTCAACCACCATTATATCTGTCGTTAGGCAATAATTAATTCAATTTTATGATTTTATTAAATTATTGTTTAGGGTTAGACTTAAACAAACATAATTACTGTTTTCTGGTGACGACCCGGGATTTGTCCCGGGTCGTCATGGTTTCTCTTCATAAACTAAATAAATATAAGACGGTGACGAGACTAACAAGTCATCTTAAAATAAAATTATGGCGCCCAAGCATAACAGAGCCATTAATAAAATCGTAGAGATAATTCAAAGATTAACAGGTAAGTCAATTTATCAAAATGAATTTAAAATTAATGACCCGTGATGACAATAAACAAGATGTAATAAATTGCCAACATGTGTAAAAAAAAAAGTAAAGTCTAAGCTCTTTTAGCTGTTTATCATTTGTACTATATTGAGAAAATTCAACGTGTTCGGGAAGTAATCTGACATCAGCCTGCATTCAAACATCGTAAATGCATTCCAGCGACGAAAATGAGTTTGTACAAACACATACGTTTCTTATTGTAATAGTTTCAACCTTAATGCTTGACAGGCACGCTCTCAGCAATTTCATTAAATTACAAATTACATGTTTTTGCTAAGAGTATTAGTGATTCAGTCGGTTACGATTGCCAATACATTCTGTGCATTCAGTGCGATAATCTAGCACTGCGATCAAATCCATCACTAAGACGTGACATCGTTGGCGGTACCTGTGAACTAATTTTATTAATAATGCTAGCATTGGCAATGCCTAAATCACATCGCCAATGTAATCGGTTTTAATAACATACGGAAGAAACACTGAATACGAAATCAATATTTTGAGCATGCGTAGGTTATCAGTATTACGAAATAGAATTAGCTACGACATTGAGTAGCTGGTAGCTTGCATAGATTGTTCTGTGGATAAATTACTATCCCTATTACATACCAACTTTCGTCCGTTCCTCGGAAAACACGTTAAAGCCATAAGCCATTCTCTCAGCTGGTCTCAGCCGTCATTTGTAGACCTTTGACAGTCGTTACAAGAAGTCAGTGACCCGACAATTTGACAACAAGTCCTGCAAAGGATATCGTATCACCCATTACTAACTGTGTTGTGGAGGTCAGGTAGGCCGACGTTCCATGTTAAATACTGATAATTATTCAATATACATGGTTGGGAAAACGCCAGGCAGATGAGAAATTATGAATACATAGAATCAATTAGGTAAGTCTTTTTATTTGTTGTCAAACTTACATTTAGTTATTCTGGCAAGCAGTGGCAACGTTCTGAAAGTGATGTTAAACAAAAAAGACTGAACCAAAATCTCGCGTCAGTCGCCATTGGCAAGCCGTCTAGATAGGTAGCTGGCACGGTTGCCACATCAGATAACTAAGTTAATTTTCTGGCAGAAGTGCCAACGTATTTTCACTAAGTGATTATTAACCAAACTGAGTTACGTCTCCATTTAGTTTTAACATTATGTTTTTAGCATTAGAAGCAGACCTTCTTGCATTTCCGCAGCAGTTTTTTGTCGATGACCCATGAATAATGAAATATCCGCTTGTGTTTTTATGTAAATTGAAATCGACGTAAACACTTGTTTCTACCAGATAGGGGTTGATTAGACGTTTATTAAGAAGTTTATCTTTCTGTAGCTTTCTAATCCTCTAGCTAATAGGCACATTTGCGATTAATCAAATTTCAAACCTTCGCTTAATATTGCGTTGGCTGCAAATGTTACCGCTTGCTGTGGTTTGATTATCATGTCGCCTCGACAATGACAATCGTAACATATTGTTTTGTTCCACGACTCATTATCATCAAAGGATACTTATACATATAGTTTCTATAATCTATCGGAAGACAATAAAATTAAGCGTCCCAGTACGACCCACATGTTTAAATAAATCTGTCACGGTTGGCGCAAGGTGTGCGTAATTTACGGGCCTCAGTCAATGTGGATATGTGCGCGGGTGTAATGGCAATTGGTTCTTATCAAATAACATTTGTAATAACATTGTATCAATCGCATATCTTCCACCGATCCGCATCCAAAACAAATAGTTCGAATCGCAAGGCTTGCTGACATTGCCGTTTGCCAAATAAATAAAGATGATCAAAGAGTTCGGTTTTCTTTTGTAATAATTTACTGGGAGCCAGTTGGCGCAATTAGTGTATCACCTTCAACAGTGTTATGTTCGGGGCTCAAATGACAGCTCATATTTTAACCAGACCTTGTTGAGTCACGTGGGAAGATATTATGATTATAGTGATTTATATGTCTCTGTATTTACATGTCAATAATGAGTTCAACATTCAAAATTGTGGGTAATTAGTTTTGTTTTTTTTCTATTTCAGGTAATATAAAAAAAACATTTATGATGTAGAGCAGTAAGAGAGGTGAGTATTTTCCATGAAATTAATATTTACGTGAACGCTGCCGTACGACGCGCAAATGACAAGAGCCGCCTATAAAATATTTTCTGAGGGACCGGAATAGAGAAGAATATGCTCGCGGGCACGGCCGCGGTATCGTAGTTGTTTATAATTTGATAGGTTGCTATTGCACGGGGAGTGCCTCGACCTTGTTTTGACATTTCTATCCTATTGATTTTTCTGTTGCGACAAAGCTGCAGGCCCTATATCATTTTTATTGTTCCCGGAGGAGCTGGCGTCGTGCGACTTTCTGTCCGTCCGCCCCCGGCACTTACTTATGTTTTTTTTTATTACGGTTTCGTATGTCTACGACAATATTAATCTCTTTTCGTTGAATCTACTTTCGTTCACAATAAAAATATTCTCGTCTCTTTATTTCAGCTATTTATACTTGATCAAATGTTTTCTTTTGATGTAGTGTTATTTTCTCTACATTAAACTTCTTTAAATTTAAAAAAAATGATCACTAAAATATTATTAGGTACCTAAAAGTTTAGCAACAAGCGAAGCATAAATAGTTCACAGAGCGTTTTAACTAACTAACTTATTTTGTGGCGTTTGACTTTTGAAAACAATATTATAATTAGTTAGTCAGGTGCAAAATAAAAATTGGTAGCTGTTTAAAAACATACTATACCCGTTTTAGTTGGAACCCTGTGCAGTATGCGTTTGAAACAAATATTGGAAGTTATTAGAAAAAATATGTTTATTTAGTCAGTTATCAGAAAGTCTGAAAGCCAGTTTTACCAAGGCTCAATAACTGGGAGACTAGAGAGTTGTAATTGTAATTGTTAGAAAACGTTATTTAGTTGATGTGATCTAAACATAATGGAAGTATCATATGGCGTTATTTTGAATATGACATAACAGTTTGTCGTAGTTGGACGGACGTACGACCGCAGCCAGGCCCTCTATCGTGCAGACATCGGATATCTGACAACACTATGTGGACGGAAGTTGCATAGTGTACAGTTTCACTTACTGTAACCATGGCCCGTGGGCTCGATTTCACCACCGCGTGGATTGGACCGTGTCGGTTTTGTGAGCTCGCTGATTGAGTTTCAGATTAAACTCTTGGACGCCAGTTGAGTCATTCTTTTGATCTTACTACAGATAGCCAGTACTTAATCCAACGGTATCGAATTTTAAAATTTTAAGTCTAGTAATTGCAGTAGACATGTGCTTTATTTTATCGATGTCAGTTTTCAAATGTGCTGATTTCGATATAAAATTCTCTTGGATCTTCACGCTGATGTTTCAAAGAGAAATTTTAAATGAATGAATGCAATATGACTTGATCTCATATATTTCATACTTGCGTTCTTGCATTATAGTCACTATCCATATTTCACCTACGCGGCACGTGTCTATGGATAATTGTTTTCGAATAATGCCCTATCTGAGTCATCCAAGCTTGCTTAGTCTAGACTCTAGAGGTACGCTTTGAATATTTTGAACGAGGTGTTCTGGCCATGACGTCACGTATATACTACACATTGCCGGAAGTGAAAATGTTCAAGGATATTCTAAGATCTGATAATTCAGCAATATGTTGTTGCAACCGGTGATTTGCATTACAATTTATTCATTTGTCATACTTGTTTAAACATAGTTTGAAACTTGAATACTAATGCACACTTAAGTGGTTAGTTTGAGTAGGAGCACTGTGTACACTAGACTCATAATCATTACCTTCTTTATGTAATACGTTGTTATCTAAGATCGTGTCTTACCGCTAGATCTTAATGATAGTTGTTAAGATTAACCCGAGATTAATCTGTGAACTAGTTCAATGGTTACCTCCTTGCACAACGTCGGTTCTCACGACATTGGATAAAATTACTGTTATTTGCCGCGCTCCCGCCTCCGCACACAAGATAACATGAGCATAACAATATACACACGACGACAATACGTTATAACGTTTGTCAAACTACTTACGAGGTCGTAAACGTTTACTGAGACGATAATACCTTTGGTACACGGTAACCCGTTTGGAGACAACGACGATAGTAGTAAATTACAAGGTACTTTAGTGAGACAGACAAAACTTTACATAGACACAGATCCGGAGGAAGTTTCCGAATGTATCCGAAACACATTTATCAATTTCGATGAATCCATACCAGCGCTTTGAGATAAACTTGTTGTCGTTTTCATAAATCGTTTACATTTCAAAAGCTGAAGTATTGTTTTGATAACTGAAGATGATCTTGGTTATGAATCATGAACTTTAATTTAGTTAATTGATCGGATTCAAGTAACAGCTACCGTAATAAAAGCAGTGACTGAAAATGGTAATGCTTTTAATTTTCTAATTCACTTAATTATACTCTTTTGAGCACAAATATAATAATTTCAAGTTTACTTAGGTAATGATATGTTCTTAAGATAATTTAATAAAACCAGCCATCTGTTATTTAATGAATGCAAATAGCTAGCAGTTAACGATATTACCACTGAGTTGTTTATACTAATTGAGACTAGTAAGTTTATAATACTAGTTTTAACGATCGGCTTCGCTTCTGAAGCACTTTTTATATCTGCCTCTATTTACTTACAAGTGGTATGTATTGCAGATGTTTTCTAAGAACCTGAAGTTTATTATCAACAATTAAAAAATTAACGAGAGTTCAGACAAATAGCAATTGTTGATTATAATTAATACTTTGAAGGGTTTCAGATTGTGAAATTCGGATTAATGTAGGTAATTGCGATTGTTCTGGATTTATTGGTCTTATTTGATTTTATGGCAAAAGTTGTTTTATTGTCTGTCAAATCAAAAGCACCAGTAATACGGTACTTCTCATTAGTCCAGAACAAACAAACACATACCTTTCTTAATTTAGTTACTCAATGTACCTTTTGTTCAGAGCAACTGCCTCACCGTACTTCATATCGGTACACCACAAAATCGAAACACAGGAATCGCTCCACAAACTGACTATCAAAAGCCTTAGGCAAGCTTACGACCTCGGCCTAAAGCCGTCTTCTGTACACAAAGGCAACGGCTGCCCTGTCAGTCAACAAGGCGGGTCTATATCACCTTCAACCTTCTCAATTCTCTTCCGTTTACAAACTAATCGCCTGCAGAGCTTGTGTCTCGTCATGGTATGCAACTACGGCCATGTTATGGCTTACTGACAAGGACAAACAAGCCGGTCATCTAGCCATCTACATAGATATTTGTATCCATGCCATTGTAGTCGGTAGTCCGAGAGCAGTGATTACTGCGCCTCGCCCAAGGCCGGCCATTGTTCTAAGTTGAATTCTTGCACGTAATCCTTATGTTGTTGTTGCTTTTTTGCAACTGTTCATCATCTCAGGGGCCTTAGTCTGGTATTACAATAGTGTCAGAATGGTCGATCACTGATCGCATAATGGTTGATTTTGACAAGTTTAGTATGTAGCAGATTACCAAACTTGTCAAAATTAACCATTATGCGATCAGTGATCGACCATTCTGACACTATTGTAATAGCAGACTAAGGCCCCTGGTCAGTTGCGTTTGTTTGTAGATTATGCTCATTCATTTGTTTTGAGATTATCGTGCTGTTTCGTCTCTCGTGGCCAAATCAATTAATTACTAATTCTAAATGTAGAATTATTAATATTGTTATTTTTGTTTTCCCAAATTAAACCTTGCGTCTGATTAAAATCAGACATACTTAGAATCTGTTTTACTTGATTCAAAGTATGCAATTTCCGGCTTATCCGAATTTATTAGAAATTGGAATCGGGACAGCATGTCTTTTCCATTCTTCTCTATTAGTCGACATCTCAACAGTCCCTTATTTCTAGCCATATCATACTTAAAACAATGCATGCATCTTTGTTTTTTGATACCAAATATGGCTACCTGAACGCGGCATACGTTTGGCCAGCAACTCAATCAAGCGATGATGCGGTTTAAGGAGTACGCTTGCTTAGAAGAAACCGATTCCTTTTGATTTGATTCTTTAGTCTTCCCCTACTCTTATCCACATTTATTCATACTCAAATATTTCTCACTACTTACATTTTTCTTATGCTTCTGTATCACGTGTCAGTACTAAAGAAAGAAAATATTGTATCTAATAAATAGTGGTGAAATCACCCTCTTCACACAGGACCTAATACTGTCATCGATGAGTTGTAGGTTTACAACATATGCCAAGCCAACCTTACGGGGATTTAATGTCTGACGGTTGTATTATACTAAGGTATAGTACAGCAGCTTATAGCAGGTTTATGATAGGAATGTGCCTATCTGTCAAACTTGAACAGTCGCGGTACCATGAAGTTTAAATTTTCGAATACAATGTCCTTTTTGATTTATTATTTACTTAGTACTTCGTGTGTGTTCGTTCTTTTCTTTCTACTGATATCAAACATTTTATTTCTACGAGACGCATTGACGCATGTCAAGTACCTAGTGTTAAAGTTACATAATTTGATACTAAGGTTACATCTTCAATACGGCCAAATAAAGCACATACAAATAAACTTAATCCCTACGTTACTAAGTTTAATATAAGTATAAAAGCCAGCGCAGCGGGTGCTAGTCAGTTTCCTCCTAACTTTAACTTCTTTAATAATTTGCAAACTTTCAAGATTCAATATTAAATCGTGTTTCGTATCTCTTTAACAACAAGGGATGATAAATTTAAGTCAATATTAAATTTTATTGAGTTTTCAGTTGTTGTTATCAAGTGCTGCCTTCATCTACTTATGTGTAAGTAATATTCCAAGGATTCTTGAAAAATAGCTTTTATAGAAGGTTCTCAACCAAAAAATTATCTTTTTTAAAATTAATATGTATCATTTATTCTTTAAGTAAGCGTTGTTTGCTCCCGAAACTTGGGTTTATCCAGGTAGCTATTTTGTGGAACCCAATTAATTTGGTGTTCTTGATTAAAATTATACAATTTGAATGAATATTATATTTTATGAAGACGATCGATACGCGCTCAATTTAAAATGATTGAATCATTATTTTATTTTATTTCTTTCATTTATTTTAAATAGGCCCTACAGGCACTTTTGGACTGTCGAAACATTGACAACAATAATGCTACAGTCCCAATCACAAAGCATAATAACTGTGAAAGTACTGTAATTGCCCATTCCAAAGCGTAGATCTCTATGGAGAAGAATGTGCAAGAAACTCCATAGACACTCTTTTTAAATTAAAGAAAGCTATTATAATCCTTACAATTTAGTGCTTTCTTATAACGTAGAAATAAGTAAATAAAGCCTATTAAATGGACTGTAGTTGTCCATTCGTCAAAGTCGTAGAGACATGGAGAAGAATAGGCAAGATTTTTTATGAACCTTTTAATTTCACGACTGATCACGTTAGTAGAAACAAAGTTGTTTTCCAACGTTGAATGAATATAATTATGAATGTTCTAGCATGAAAGATAATTAAGCCTATCAATTTCCGTTACGTCACGTCTCAATATTCACTCAAATCCTAGTTTTGAACGACCGGATAAGCAGCTAGGGAATAATGGGGAATAAAAAATTCACCGCGCCGCTGACCAACGGTACTCCGACAGTAGTGGTGCGGAAGTAGGATCGTCACGGACTATCCACGTTGAGTTGATCCGGCACGAATATTTGATGCCATCCTAGTGTAATGTCGGGTAAGACGGCGTCACGCTTACAGAATTATATAATAGAATGGGGAACTTGGAATATGATGTATGGACGTTAATATTCGTCTTGTGTTGGGATTGTGTTAGTTGGATTAACAAGGTTTGTGTTGAAATGGACGGAAATGTTATCGCAAACATTTATGTGGCTCTACATTGAAATGTATTAAATCATCAAGGATGGTTATGACTAAAGCTATTTTGACATGCTATTGAATTATGTGTGGCATAGAATTGTTAATAAGTAAACAAAAATATAAAGGTTCAATTCTATTTCCGATTTCTATCTTTAAACTCAATCGATCTTGAAAGACACGAAATGGCAAAACTATTGCAATAGGTCACATCAAGTTGAAAAAAGACTACCTACGTATATATTTTGTTTTAAACTTTGCTCCACACTAGGAATTTCTCCTGTAACGCGGAAGCATTTACAAACATTTAAACTCACAGACATAAACAACCAAACCCGGAACAACTATCTGAAGGCCATAAAAATATTTGTTCCGTGCGGGGATAGAAACCGCGACTCGCAACGCAGCAGTCGATCGCTCAGCCACTGCGCCAACCGTGTCGTTGACCTATAGTTCCTCATTGTAATCCAAGTGACAAAAAATCACATAGATTAACTATTAATATCGTATACAAAAACATTATATTTTAGACAATCCAAGTATAAGAAACACCCAAACACAAGCACATACCGTTTTAAGTAAGGTATATAGGCTCAACGCATCGTTCTGGGACTCTGACCACTTGAGAACAAGACTGGGAATTCCCAGTGAGAAACACTTGGCCTACACTGTAGGTCCTACAGTATTGTCTTAGCCATCTCAATGTCACACCCCTTCAGAGAAAGGATTTAGTCAATACGGGGTAATGGAGAAAGTGACATATACTCGAGTCTTGATATAGGTAACCCACATTCCGACATTGCTACTTTTATTTTTGACTCAAAGGTCCATTTGTTCTGACACGTATTCATGATAACTGCGTGATGATTATGTATCATTGTCTGCGCACCACTATTTCACTCGCGTGGTGATAGAATGCAAAATAACAACTTATCTTTATGAATTGTAGCCTGTTATTCTGCTATGTAAGCCTTATTATTGTGAAGTTTAATGAGAATCCATTAAGTAGTTTTTGCGTGAAAGGGTAACAAACATACTTACATACATCCTCACAAACTTTCGCTTTTGCTCCAAGCTTTCGCATCCTCACAAACTTCTGCTGCCCGCGTGATGATAAAAACTATCTGTTATTCCAGACTATAATCTACATCTGTGCCAAATTTCATCAAGGTCCGTTCAGTGGAATTTTCGTGAAAGAGGATCAAACATACATCCATACTCACAAACTTTCGCATTTATAATATTAGTAAAAAGTAAGATTAGTAGGATCTTTTTAGATTATGTTAGCCTAATTGTATTTGTTTCTGCTTGCGACAAAGTTCAACCCTTTTCTTGCTCTGTAGAAACGCGCACTAGTTGAATTTCATACGGATCCTTTATTATTGCAGCTGCACTTTCATCAAATTCGAATTCTTGTCTTCAGTGGTTCAAGCAGACCATGGCTTATCAGTTCGACTAACAACTTTTTTGTCTATATAAATAGCTCCGTATTTTAGAGAAGGTGAAGAAGTATTTATAATTTTATTTTTTACATTAGAAATTTCGCAGTAGGCACGGAGTCTGGATTTGTTTGTTTCGATAAAATGGGACGGACTGGCAAAATGTGTGTGTTCTGTAATTAAACCTCTCCCATACCCTTTCTGGAATTGCAGGAGGTATTAGGTTATGACAATAGTTCGACTAACAATAAACTGCACACCGAAGCCGCAACAACACGAACGCAACTCCAAATACGAACACATTCGCAACATGACATGAATGTAATTAGCCCACACCGAAATCTTTTGCAATAATGTATTAACAAAGGTATCCATTCTTTCCGTACTTTTGTCACCTGCCTGCCGGACGAGCGGGCGACTATTTGCATGCAACGAAGCGCGACCACCGGAAGCGGGGCGTGCCCCCAAACTGCTCGCTTCCGGCGCTACACGACCGTCGATCTACTGTCAGGTCCTATATGAATACCTGGTGCTGAACCTACAGGTTATAATAAACTATATTTATTTTGAAAGCTTTCATTTTGGAAAGTGGCAGAATTTTGTTTGGGTTGGAACAGATTCTGCGATGAAACTTGGACCTTTATGTGTTTTTTGTTGAGATTGTGTTTTCATTTTCAAAAATATTGATGTAATTACTAACATAAATGTGCTACCAAATAAACTAAAAATTGATATAGAAACAGAACTAAGATTAACTTACACTAACAACATGGAGATTATAACATTTAATCTCTCATTAGTATCAAACCAATCAGATCATCTTCGGCGAGACAGACTACTTACCCTTAATAATTAATTGTAGTTATTAAGTGAATGTGATAAATAATTCTCTAATTAATTAGTAACGTTTATATATTGCCAAGCAGTAACTATTGTACTGTGGGTTGATTTCAACACTGGTGCCGACTGTTTTATTATTTATTACACGACTAAGTATGGTACCTTTTGAAACGTTAAATAAAATATTGTACCAAACAGAATATTCTCCCCTCTATGTAAATCTACGTGTTTGACGTCGTGGCTCGGGTGATTTGACATCTCCTCGCGTCTTTTTACATCTCACATTTATAAACCTACAATTTCAACATTTCCAACATGATTTTTGTCACAGCACCGTGGTTTCATAGAGTCTATATATTCACATAATGACTGTAATTTGCCAGCTGCGTAATTTCCTTCGAAAAATGATCCTACAGTGTACTTAGGCTGATGACAGTGGTTAAGGCAGACTCTCGAAGTGGCGCATTAGCTGAAGTTAAGCCGCGTACACACTCGCGCTCGCCCGGCTTGCCTGTTGCGCAAGATGACATCCGAGCCGCAGATTAGCATAACGATAGTGCTGTGACACATTTATCGATAGTTTACTAAATTCTGTTGTTTAGTTCTTGCAATTCAAATATAAACATTCGCGTAAATCTGTTCTAAAATTATATTACGTTCTTTTAAAGACTGAAGTCTGTTATATACTCTTCATAGACCAGAAACTCGGATAATGTATGTAAATTTATTCACAGACGTCCATTCTAATTGAAACTTGCACTTAATTACGTCGGGCAAGTAGATCTCGCTTTAAGCATTAGCAGAATTTCCCTACAACGTTGAACTTCACAAATAAATTGTCTAAAGGAAATACCTAATTCAATTGCCGCAATGTATTTAATAGCATAGTACAATGCAAACGTTTCAACTAAGTACCGGGAACGCAATTTATTGACTCCTGCTGTATTTAATAAAAACACTTAGTTGTTCTTGAATGTTCGCCTTCAAATGTTCAAGTATTATGTTGCGAAGACAAATGCCTTTAAGCAGTCAAGCTTTTGTACTAATCCGTCAGTTAACATTTGAATATGCACAATTATAAGAATAAAAGACTAATATTTAGTTTTAGCAATGAAAAATTGTGTGTTAAAATACGTTTATAACAGTATAAATTCCATTTGCAACAGTTTCAAAAACAAAATTATTTAAGTGTGAATTTTAGCAATAAAACTAAGAGAATTGTCTGTTTGCGTATAAATACGCATTAAATCGTCAATTATAAAACCGGAGTATAAAAAATAAAGTTTATTAGCAATAAAAAGTATCTATCGACATACAAACTGGATGTGAGTGTGTCACTAGTGTTGGATTCGAGGTCGTAATAATGTGACATGACGGAGTGCGCATGATTCACCGGCGCACGTCGGCTCGCGCGTGCGCTACTCTCACTACTAATAAGTAGATAAAAGTACATTTGGTTCAGTACACAAGATAATATTTCTGGTATGAGATCTAGTAACAAACTGGTTGGTATGAGAAACAATCTGGTATTTCTTTGCAATATTGGTGGACTTTATAGCTGAAGTGAATACTTGTTCTAGGACAAACAGCCATTAAAAGACTCGACAAAATACCGATCTGCACGGTAAAGCATCACGCTGTGCTTACGTGCTTCTGTTATTTTAAGCTTATAAGATAATGTTTTCGAATGGATGTAGTTGCTGACATAACATATTCGCAGAAGTTTGTGGTGACAGGTTAACAATCTGTCGCAGTTATTATACTTTTTAAATTGACCATTGTTGTGTACCTATGAGCCGTCCGTTGCGCCATGTTATCATTGTCGTCACATGCTTGACGGATATCCTTCTACCTTGTACGGAAAAAGCTTTGAGTGTACGTACCTACTTGTCTAGTATGAACTTATTTATATGTTTATATAAGTTCATACTACGCAAGTAGGTAATAATTATATTAGATAACACAAAAATATAGTCAATTAAAAGATACCTACCACATCCGTATATACAGCATACATACATACCTACACATATGAATATTTATCTGCGCGTGGTTTCCAAATACCATACAATTTGAAAAACATCATAATGTATTTATCGCTTACCCTCTTAAAAGACCATTGTAACTAGAAGAAAATCCCTGAGAATCGACGTGTAATGTGAACAGCTGTAGCAGTTGAAAGGTCTGGCATTATATTCTGGAATGTATTATTAAACTAACGTGTTCAACCACCCATCAGCGCTATTTTATAATCGCACCGGATATTTTTAGATTTTATTTCGGACAGTATTTTGATGTGTTTTCGGCACAAATTTGATCGTGGCGCGACGACACGGGAAGTCATAAAATGCGGGGACCGCGCGTGTCGCGAGCTTTAAAGTACGGTCTCACTGATGCGAATATATTCCTCCTTGTTATATCCCTAAGTGTTGTCGTAAGTTCCGATTCAATTAATTCGTGAGATCCGTGAAATGTTTTCGCGTCATAACTGTCAAACTTGACGACTTAATTGTTAAAGTGCCTGCTTTTCGTCTCGACGCTGGCAGAATAGTCTACATCGGTTCAGTTGCCACAAGAAAAATGGCACTTGGTAAAGGTTTGTTTGTGTGTGGCACGTGTCGTTAAATCGCAGTTTTCTTGTCTTGTTTTAAAGCTACAAAAAAATAAGATATCTATATGTAGTTTTAGGTACGTCAGCCAATAGATAAGTGTTATCCGTGCCAAAACTATTTGATCAACCCTGCTTTGCCTCTACGTGTCAATCATTTTAAGTTTTGTTCTAGCTACGATAATATCAGAATGTTTTATTATTATGAGTGGACCCGTTCTGCTTAGAATGTAGAGTGAGAGGGCTCTTATCTGCTCTAATTGCGTCCGCGATGACAGAATTACGTCTATGAACGATAATATAGATCTGACGTGATATCTGTTCAGATATTTTTAGGGTTTTACGTAATACTTATGATTTTTGACTTGTATTTTCTCAGAACATATTTTTCCAATTTTATAAAGCCTCTAATTAAATTCGAATTATTATAACATTAATGAGTTTGTATACGGTTCACGGCCGAGTTACATTAAGACAAAAAGATAAATCATGTTAAAATAAAAACACAGTGCGAATCGGTTTCCGGAAATGTGGATTTAATTAATATTTTATGCTAAAATGAACCATAATGTTATGTAAAATTCAACGTTCAGTCGACCACAACGACCGTCTTTGGCGCGGAATAACAAAAAGTTGTAGCTTTCGGTACCTATAGAGACTTTCTTGAATTTTTTTTTCTGTTGTTTAAACGGGTTATGACATAAATTCAAACACGAAATAAAAACATTAGTATGTTCTCAATTATGCTAGAATGTTTTGAATTAGCATTTTAGAACATGATAATTTGCTAGTGAATTCTGTAATTTTGTATCTTTGTTACGTTTGCAGATTTCTTATGAATGTTTAGGTGCACAGTCAGTTATAACGGCTACTCGGCCTACATTCCAGGAAACTTCTAGGTACCCTAATTAATCTGGCGCCGAATCCTCATTACCGTGTGTCCTGACAGATATATTATCAACAAGGCATTTATCGAGCAATACACACCTACTTCGTGCAAATAATGGCTGGAAACTATTCCATATGATTAATGCACCTTTTGATGTAGGTCCCAAATATTGTGAGCAATTCAATAAGGAGATTTTAGTTTTTCCCTTATTTTACTTCATCAATGATTGAAATTTTATGTAGGTAACAAACTTGTTTTGTCTTCCTGTCATATTTTTAATAGCATTACACACAATAACAATTTTCTTTTCTTCCCGACTTTTAACAATCTGTGATACGTACCTGTTACTTGTTTCTTATAAATCAGTTTAAATGTGAACTAATTAGGTTTATTTACGCTGTCAAACTGACGAGGGATTGGCTGGACAGTGACACATTTATGATGAAAAGTTGTGCCAGATATAAGTCAAAACTTAGTTCGGGTTTCCTCAGAGTTGGCCAATATTCTCGAAAGCATCTCAGTAGGCAATGATGTCAGGGATTTTACGGCCTGCTTTTACGATGTACCGATATTTTATAATTATCGGTCAAACAAGCGACAAATTGATTGGTTAGTAATCTAGGCTGAAACGTAAAATACTGAACATCAGTCAAGTAAAAAAGAAAGGCTTTCATTTAACTTTTGTAGGTTTTTAATGAACCCGTCAGTTACGTTGACATCTCGACAGCGAGTTAAAACCCGGATAACTGCAATGATTCCAGCCGGACGGCTTGTTATGACATTATCAATCGCGCGACGGTTCGCACACTACGCCGGAGTTCCCGGGGCATTGTTCATCTGTCCTGGACCAATGCTACGGACTGAAAGTGTGCATATGTAATACGTGAACACTGGAAATGGTGAAAAAGGTATTCGGAATTCAAGTAACCGGCTCTCAGTGGGGTTAGTCGCGCTCGACGCCCGTCCGGCCAATACTCGACAATGTGTGGAGCGATTTGCAAACATACGCCCGCTGTATGTAATCGAAACGGATTTTATTACGGGCAACACACGAATGTGACACACTTTCAAGTTTCTTAACGTACGTACTATGATTTAGAACGTTCCTTTACTTTAGCGAGCTTGAGTACGATCGCGGCCGCCGATGTAAAAGGGCGGCATTCTTTCCCCGTTTCTTGAGAAACGGGTCCATGATGTTTTGTCAAGATAAAATATATCTCTCTTTATCAGCCACTTCGCAATACAATCATGAAACTCCCATTTAGATTTATTCAAAGATCCTTGTTTGATGCGAACAAAAAAATATAAGGTAGAAACAGGTTAATTTCCTCTCTCATGGGTTGGTCGGAGAATAAAAACGGAACACGTTTATTTTGTTTCCTTTGGTAGAGTAATGAAGTAATTATGGATAATTAATACGCATGTGTTATCTGGTGAGCAATACAGCACTTTTGTATCATTTTTCCTGTCCGAGTTTTCTTTTATCAAACAATACTTGGTAACAAAGAGTCGTTTTTCGGACTGTCTTTTGGGAAAGACATACAAAAACACGTCGTATTTTTGTTTGCTGAATTGCTTTTTGAAGTCGACAAACTAAACGCGATTGAGCAAAAATTCCGTCCGATATAGCATTCAAAGTTTAGCTAGCAATAGGTTGGTGTGTAACCGGTGGAGCGCATATTGTGTGTAAACGCACAAGTGTCGACGCATCGGTGACACATTCTCGATGGGACACGGCGGCATGGCGACACGGCGACACGGTCCTGCAGTTTTGTGCACTGCGCACTGATTTATTTGTACCCGCATACCGATCGTCGCCTCTGCATAGAATAGTCTCATTTAAATGTTTACTTTATTTCAATACCTAGTACAGTTTCCTCGATTTACTTAGTTGAAGAACGTTTTATCATAAAATATTACGGTAGAATAAAATATATTGAGAAATGTTTCCGTATTTCTATGGTAAAACCCAGTAAATTTCAAACCAAGTATTGGCCATGTCGGATGTAAATACCATCTAAGGTAATTCCAATTAGGTTTTAAAGAAACGATATTACTTGACTTGCAACATCAGCCAGTGAAACCCCATACAAATGATCAATAACTCCGGACAGTTTTAATATCGAAAGCAAGGTTTCCGAATACTATTATTAGCCCATACCGGATATTTCGATACCTACGACAGGTTCTTCACCGATATCTATTCTTAAGTAATGACAATATTATATTTATAGAAATTGTTATCTGGGCCATTTGCTAAATTTACTTTCTGATTGGTATTTGTAGCTTTTGCGATCTTACCACTTGTCCAGAGCTCAAGGTCCGGAATCCATCAAAGCGGAAACGACACGAGAGGAGAGATGTGTGATCCACTAATAGAATTTCGTTATTAACACTTCCTGTCACCAATTAGCTTTATAGTTATCAGAGAGATGTCTTGTTTGAGCCAGCCTCTGTACTCTGCAGCCAAGCAGGCAGCGCATAGCGGAGACGTGGGCGGCGTGCTGTGAGCGGCGCGGCTTGCGATTACCTGGTTTTTGCACATCTCTTCTCCTATCCGCTTTGCACGTTTCCGCACAGGTTCAGTGAATACACCTTAGTTAGTATTAACATTTAAAAATGGATTTTTATTGAGTTCCCGACATTTCGGAGTTTATGTATACGACATGATCTTGGAGATCTCCGCTTCTGTTCGACTGAGGACAAAACAAAGAAATTCCTAATAGCATCTCAGACTCCTGCGAAAGAAACAAGTGCCGCCTGCCAGTACCGTAAGTCATGTTATCAATCGCATTACATGAGGTCATGAACGGGGTGTAGATGTTGGCTCCGATGTGATGATATCAGTGAACATCAGAATCAACTCAAACACGTGTAATTCTCGCTGTTTATCTAAATCTAAACTAATCTTAACCATCTGAACGCATTATACTAAGAAGCTTGCGTTAAATTTAAACACAAATAAACACTTACACCTGTGGGTACTTGTGCTTCGTATGTGTAACGATGATAATCAGATTCACACTACCGTTGTAACACGATGTAGCGCAATAATTAGGAATATTAGCTATTATGAAGGTGGTTAAGAGCGTCTTTGGCTGACTGACTAATAAGGTTGAGTATCCTGAAGTTTTTGGTTTGATTAAGGAGTTTCGTGTGAAAAAAGGATTTGGCATGAAAGTAGGTGTGTGTTTCGTGTGAGTAATACAGAATTGTGGAAGAAAAAGACATGCTGCGTAAACCCTAATAATTTGTGATACTTAAGGGCGAGAGAACGATGATGATTATTCAGAGTTGATGCTATAAATATCTTGTTTGATACTTTAACTCCGAAAAACAGTAAAGCTTTCATACGTATAGTTTCTGATGCCTATAGAAATAGTATGTAGAAAATAAAAGACTAAAATTATAAAATTCAATAACAAGATTGAATACTGCTAATTAGCCAGTCTGAAAGTTTTGACGAAGAACAATAAGTCTTCCTGCCACCGCGAAATATAATAGGCAAGGGTGTGTAATCACTGCACACGTCAGCCTCACTTCAATACACATCCGACTGGCAGAGGGACAACCCTAGATTGATTATATCATCCCCTTTTCCCTCTTCACCCCTTTCGCCCCTTTTTGCGTATCACGGTAAAGTAAAAAGGGCCCAGTTTCAATGGTAACGTCAAACGGAACATTTATCATGGTTGTAATGAATTATCGAGAATTTTCCAATAAGCCTCGCTGAGAAAGCAGTGTGGCTAAGTAAGATAAGTCTTCTACTGAATTTCACGATTTCAAATGCCATTTGTTAGGATATTATTGGTATAAACGGTAGGTTTTACTTTGAGCACCTTGAACTGCGCGTTCAGCTGAACGATAATTGACAAATGCATGAACCAATTAAAAGTCAAATTACATAACGCATTAACTTTTTAACTGAATGGCTAGTTTTATTCAAATTGGTATATTATTTCCAGAAAAGGCCATTAGAGAACTAATTTGCAGGCTACTAAAAACTACATGATCTGACCAAGATTTAACTGTATTTTGAAAGAGATTGAGATCTCTTAGTTTGTTACGATGTCTCTACTTAAAGTATCTACTCACATGCTCTGGCTGCAGACTCTCGGACAGGAGCTTTCTATGCTTCTCCCGATACATCACGTATAAGGTCGTCATGAGACAGAAAGTATGCGAGAAACATCGATGCTAGACGAACACTACTTGTATAGTCAGACCGGCGAGAGTACAGCCACCATAACAAACCCCAACCTCGTAATATTTTCTGAAAGTTGCTGCTTGTCCTGATCATATTATTATTTAGTTATTTATTTAACGCTTTCAACACACATAATGTATGGAGGCGGACTTAATGCCTATCAAATTCTCAACCAGTCAATCTTTAGGTGGTGCAGAGGCAAACTATGGTAAAATCTGTTTGTGTGTGTGTGTATTGTGGTGTTTGTATGGCATTGTTATGTATGACTTTCATTCAATAAATAGTAATTTAACTTAATATTAAATTCAGTTTCAAGTACACTATGGTCTATTTTTGAAATCCAACTACTAAACAAGAGGCAACAGATACGAATTTTATTGACAAGTTTGTTTCTTATCAAGAGATTCTTGACCGGATACCTCTAGGTATATTAAAGCCTCATTCAGCTTTGTGATACGGATCAGTCACGTCACAAATTACTGAAGGAATCTTAGATGTTTGAATCGTTAGCTGGCAATACTATTACACTTTATATTGAGAGTATAAAATAAAATATTACTAGAGATAGCTAATAAACGAGCAATTGTTGTTGGTTAGTTGTAGATCTCAAAGTTAGTTCAATGGTTGTTATTAGTTAGGGAACGGGGAGCATAGACAACTGTTGGGCTGAGTACTTCTCAAATAAGATCTACTCGTGCTGTAGACTGGGAAATGCCTTGTAGAATAATGCAGGTAAAAATATTATTTTGAACAATATGAAAAAAAAAAACAAAATAGTGATGTGGCATCTTAGGGCCTATGCACACCACGTTTTTTGAACGCGCCGTCGACGCGCGTTTTGGGAACGCGCGTCGCCGGCGCGTTTTTATCCTGCAGAGCAGTTTGTTGTCGTTTGTATCGATACAAACGCGCGGCACCGGCGCGTCTGTATCGATACAAACGCAACGAGGGAAAGGGAAGTATGAATCTACGCTAGTAGCAATCGAGCGATTTGGTGCACCGCACGTCTTTGGAACATAAAAATGGAGCCTTTCGACACAGAAAACTTCATAACTGAAATTCAAAACCGGCCAATATTGTGGAATTTACGATTGCCGGATTATTCGTCGTTTGCATCGCGTCTGTATCGCTACACACGCGCGTTTGCATCGCGTCTGTATCGCTACACACGCGCGTCTGTATTTATACAGGTGTGCAAAGGTCTACAGGCTGCGTCTGACTTGCGTGCGTATCGCGTCTGTATCGCTACAAACGCGCGTCGACGGCGCGTTTAAAAAACGTGGTGTGCATAGGCCCTTAATAGCATCGGTCTGGGACTTTTTCTTAACATAGTTTAAAATGAAGTCGCTTCGCTTATATCTTTTTAAATACTCAACGGATTTTAATGCAATTTGTAGGTATAGAGTATAGAGTGATTCAATTTCTGTTTATATGTAAAATATTACCATCTACATTGAACCATGCAAAGCCGAGGCGGGTCACTAGTTGTTAATAAAACTATGACTACAGTTTTTTTCTCTTTATTAAATAACTAGCTTTTGCCCGCGGCTTCGCTCGCGTTACATTCGGGTTAACACAGTTCTCCTTGCGCCTTATTGATTTGTAATAGCAACGCTAAGTTTTCCCTTTTCTTCCCTCTTTCTCCCTCACATCCCACTATTTAAAAAAAGATTAGCTATATTCGCCTATGTCCGTCTCCTGGTTCCCAACTATCTTTGTACCAAAATTCATCAAAATCGGTTTAGCCATTAAAGCGTGAAGAGGTAACAAACAAACAAACTCACTTTCGCTTTTATAATATTACTAGCTTTTGCCCGCGGCTCCGCTCGCGTTAAATTCGGGGTAACACAGTTCCCCTAGCGCCTTATTGATTTGCAATAGCAACGCGAAGTTTTCCCTTTTCTTCCCTCTTTCTCCCTCACATCCCATTTTTTTAAAATAATAATTAACCTATGTCCATCTCCTGGTTCCCAACTATCTCTGTACCAAAAATCATCAAAATCGGTTTAGCCATTAAAGCGTGAAGAGGTAACAAACAAACAAACTCACTTTCGCTTATAATATATATATATACATTATATATATATATATACATTATATATATATATAATATATAGTAAGGATATATATATATACATAACCTTGTAGCCAGGATTATCCATCAGCAACTTGCTCTAAAGTACAACCTTGTGGAATCGGAAGTGCCGTACTACAGATATGAACCCGACCCAGTTCTTGAACATGACAATATCACATTGTACTGGGATCGCTCCATCATCACTGACAGGACTATTGTTGCCAACAAGCCTGATATAGTGGTGGTGGATCGATCAGAGCGGCGCGCAATGATTGTTGACATAACAGTCCCGCATGATGAGAACTTCGTGAAAGCCGAGAAGAATAAGCAAATCAAGTATATTGACTTGGCTCGTGAGGTTGTCGACATGTGGGACGTGGACTCAGCGATCATTGTGCCGATAGTCGTGTCTGCCAATGGCTTAATTGCCAAGAGCCTCGACCAACACCTGAGAAGGCTCTCGTTAGGCAGCTGGATCAAGGGCTTGATACAGAAAGCGGTACTCCTGGACACGGATCGTATTGTTAGGAGGTTCCTTTCTCTGGGGACCTGACCGCCGGTAGCTTGGATCCTGTTCCCGATACCGGTGGGCTACTATCTTTATATTTTTAAATGTTTTTTTTATGCTTTTGGATTAAGAAATATTTTAATTAATAAAAATGTACCTAATGATATGTAAGAAAAACAAATAAATGAACTACAATATACATATATATGTATACTATAAGAATAGTAAGGATTCATTTATTAAAAGCTATCGACGGGCCTGTTGGTCTAGTGGTTAGTGGCCTTGACTGCTGAGCCGGAGGTCGTGGGTTCGATTCCCACCCAGGACTAACTTTGTGTGATGAGCATGATTGTTTGTTCTGTGTCTGGGTGTGATTTATCTATAATATGTATGTAGGTATTTATAAATTATATAAGTATGTATATCAGTTGTCTGGTTACCATACACAAGCTCTGCTTAGCTTGGGATCAGATAGCCGTGTGTGAGTTGTCTCAAGATATTTATTTATTTATTCTAAAACCTCTACCCTAATGAAATAAGAACTTTCAATACGATTTGACATTTATAAAAGCTTGTACATATAGACGTCAACGTTAAGCATTAGCCGATTACATTTTTGCTTTTTAACAAATTGGATTTTTATCTGGTCTACTAAACTGGATTTGTGAAAAATAACAAGATGTAGGGACAGAACATCCTTACTTAATATTATAAAACCGAAAGTGAATTCATTTGTTACGTCTTCACACCTAAATGGCCAAACTGATTTTGATGAATTTTGGTACAGAGATACTTGGGATCCTGGAGACGGACATAGGCAATTAAAAAAAATGAGATAAGGGGGAGAAAGATATTTTTTTTCGATCATTACGCGGGTTATAGTTATCGTTAGCCCAAAGTAACTATGCCACGCGGACGAAGTCTCGGCGGGCGGAAGCTGGTATCTTATAAATATAATGAAGCTACATAATATACATATCAAGTTAATAGATGCATCGTACATTTACCATAGAAATAAAATCATTCACAGTTTTATAGTATGGCAGCTACTGAACATTTAATTTAATGGTAGGTTCATCATCAAGCTAAAAGTACGCATGTCTTGCTTGACACCGGTACGTCATTAGTCGACTCGTAATTAGTGAGTACAATTGCAAGAGAAACCTAGTGAATAAGTTATTTAAATGATGTCCGACGTATGTTGTCGCTTTTCTTTTCTGGATGTACGCGTTACATATACTAACAAAATATAATTACATACTATGTATATGAAACAAAAGAAAATGTTTTTAAGTATTTCTGTACCCTAAACCGTTTCGATACTTATATTACGCTACAATACTAAGCAACTGAACAGCGGAACTGAAACCACTGGGCTAGTCATAGTACAAAGAAAATAAACTAGATCATATAAATGCTTCACATTGCTGTAAGGTTCACTTTTGTTAAGTCACAAGTTACAAAAAAAACTCAAAATTCTTGAACAAGGTTTGCCAAAGTTATACCCACATTTTAAACTCTCTTCAAAAAGCTTAAATCCACATTATCAGCTCACCGAAAATTGTTAGATTTATTATTTATAGCGAATGCAGCGCTTTTTACGCTGAAAACCGTGCAGTTGTTCAGGTGATAAACGGGACATAAAATGAAACGTAAATCATAAACCACTATAAAATTAAAAGCTATTAAAGCGACTGGAAGAACGTAACCAGTTCACAACAGGTGACTATGGGTGAATGGCTGTAGCTAGTAAATGATTTTAGACACGTTCGTACAGACTGAAGTTGTTAGCTATTTATTTATGTCATTAATTACAAGAAGTTTAGAGGTGTTTATTGAACTAATAAGTTGGTTAAATTATTAGCTAACATTAATAAGCTATTAGAAGTTTGAAATTGAAAATTGAAATAAGAGAGAGGGAAATTGTTTTTTTCGTTTTGGTTTGATTTGAGAGATTTTTTTGAGTTTATTATGAAGCGATGGTAATTTTAAAGTTTAAATCGGTCTTTCGTTCCACGTGTCAATAAAATCTATGTTTGATGGTAATAAAATCTCCTTGAAACATGAAAACTATGACTAATCATCAGAACTCATGGGCAGGACATTTCTAATAACTCGTATTCGCGGCGCGTATTTTCAGTCTTGTAAAATCCGTTTTTTTGTCGCTACCAAATATTAGATATCAAGTCGAGCTACGTGACGCGACTGTTAAACGCGACTGTCGTACGCGACAAAATCTGCGTTTACTCCGTGACTGAACTGCGCAGGGCTGTTAGACCTGTATTCTATTCTCTAAGGTCATATCGAACCAAACAACCCTCGTAAAACTCAACATTTGTAACATTCATCTAACCAATCCAATATCTTCGCCGAATCATCGCCATTTTCATTTTGCTTTCATCAGTTTCACATTTGGCAACATTTTTAGCACACGTTTCAATATAATAACATAGGCAGGTGTAACAATTCATTGCATCAATTTCCATTTCATTGAACTTTGTTTCCCCTGTTTTCGCGATATTGTGCTGAATTATTGAGCACTTTCCAGTTATGAAATTATTATTGAACGAAATCAATATCTAGGCCAACTCTACTTTGTATAACATTGCTCACAGAATTTTCCTTCGTTACCGTAAATCCATGTTTTTATGTCTAAAATCTTCCACGTCAAAGCCCGTGAGCCAAGACAAATGTAATCTCGCAAGATTTCAACTTTACATCCACGCGAAAACATCAGATAACAATTTTTTGAAGTTGCTGGATATTCTCGCTTGAACGCATTCAAGAGGACTGCAAAGAGAGGCAAAGGTAAAGATTGACGTCACGCAGATCTGAACGTCATGTTACTTTGGCCTTTCCTGCTTTACAATAACGTACAATGTAGCAGAAATGAAACATAGCCGTCGGCAAAATTATTTCTTTACAAATTTCTCAAGTTAACAAGGAAACATGAAACTTCTATCATTTCCTTTTGGAATTCGTATTCAGTAAGCTTTTGAAATGATGTACTAAAATGAATGAGGCTTCATAGTTTTTTTCTCTTGATTTTCCTCTCGTAATTTATATGGATTTCGTATATTGGCAATTACCGCGAGCTACAATCGATCAACAGCTGTAATACTTTATTAATTACCTTTGGAAAGCCAAAATTATTCAGTCTCATCACAGCATCGTTCGATCAGTCCAATCAGCTCAACCCCACTCAAAGTTGTAAAACATTTTCAATGGTGTTGAATATGACTTATTTCTATTCAAGACGTCATTATATTTATAGCTATAATCAGCATGCTAACGATGTACTAAAGCCGTCCAGTATTCTAAGTACAATCACGTGACAGCTCACTTGAACTTGTAACCCCAAAGCTATTAATAAATACAGGTGTGGTCAATGCAGTGTACTAGGTCTGTAGTTATAGGTAGAGGTGGTGTGTATACGAGATGACATCTCATCTGTGCCCGCGGCGACAAAGCGTCAGGCAGGTCAAAGGGTGGGGCGGCCGCATTGTTAACTTGCGACTCACGCTGAAGGGCTTTTGATGACGACACTTGCCTCATATACGTCACAAGCGCGACTTCAAAAAAAATGTATTTCAACATTTTCAACAGGTTTTTTTGGGTATAATAGTGAAAACCCCGATAAAGTTAAGAAAAATAATAACAAGATAAAATACTTTTGTTTCGTTTTGCTGGGCGGTATTGTTTTCACAGAAACGTTTTTCTCTATCTACATATATTTTTCGGGCATATGTCCACGAGAACATATCAACGAATTTTCGGAATGGTAGTTCGATTTCCTATATTTTTCGCAACAGCGTATGATATTCTTATCGCGCTCCAAGTATTTTATACTTACAACTACACAACTAAGATACACATAGACGAAGATTTATGTTAAGTATGGAGCATTTTTTTTTTGCCAAAAATATCATCCAAAACTGAAGATCTTCAAAACCCTTCGTGCACAAAAGCCCTATGCGCCCTCAGCCACGCACACCCTCTAAAGGGTGAAACCAGGTTACATTCTAAAGGTGCTATTTTTCACTTTATCAAAGGAAGACGCCTTTCCTTCCTGTCCCCAATGAAAAGGTCGAAAAGGGAACACGCTATAAAACACTTTTTTTTCTTGAAGGCTAACTGAACCGATGAGTCGATGAAAAATGGTGGAATTATTCATATTATTCACAAACTTTAATGTTGTTACAGTGGATAAATGTTGGGTAATATTCGGTGATACTTCTTTCTTTGAAACTTCTTTATAAGTAAACGTCTATTCTTTTTTATGGTGGTCTTTATCGTATATTCTGGGTATGTTGTTAAAAGTCTTTCTAATTACCTTTCCAAGTACAATGGACATCTGTCAGCAGTTCTGATTCAGTAGCAGAAAAGAGACATCACGCTCCCTACGTCTAGTGATCTGTGGGCATTTAGAGTTTAGCTTCATGCAGAATATAAACGATATTGTATATTCTAAAACAACCTCCCTGCTATTCAAGTTATGAACACTTTCAGTTGCTTCGTCTATTTTCGCAGGCGCTGTTTAATTTCGCTTCGTAGTTTTAACACTCGAATGGAATCCAACCGCATATCTGTCGTCAAACTGTATCCCATCTCAGGACTAGTTTCAATTCAAACTTAGTCTGAACTAAAGTAGTGTTCTGGTGAAGGCAGGATCCTGAAAGCGCCCGCGTCAGACGGATCTTGACTCGGTGAAATTAATCCATCTTGCCTCTCAATAGCAACGAGGAAACGTATTAAATGTCGGAAATAGATGGGCTACTTTCTTACTTACACGATGTAGTGTATAGAAGTTTTCTTTTAGAACGAAACATTTTTAATTCTAAAATTGAAAAATATAAAAAAAGAAAGACCAAAGAAAGATCGGAAAGGACAAAAGATAAGAAATAGCTAATTTTGTACAAAACAGAACATGAGGTTCTCAAAATACTTATTTTTGTACTTGTCTATCAATTATATTGCATGCACACTACTTGCAACATTTTAACGAATTACAAAAAAAAACCTGGATCTGACATCGTCAGCTGAAATTTATTTCACTTACTTACTAATATTATTGCATTCAAAATTATATAGTAAGTAGGTATATTTTTTAGGTGAAGCAGCAGTTTTTCGAAGTAATATGCTTCAAGAATATTTCAGGAAATTTCAAACTAGAAACTTACTTGACAGTTTATGTCGTCTCGAAATCCTTTCAAATTCGTTGAGGCAAGCCTCCTCTGGAAACCAGGTAGGTACTACCTGCGCGAGTTGAAGATCTTACTTATCTAGCAGATGGTAAAGTTCTAGCTTTTAAATAACATAGAAGATCTGAAATTTCTTAATATAATCTATTTTTAAACCAAGGTTTAAAAGTAGATACCTACAACATATTTTATTTATCAAAAAAAAGTCATTCACACGTAAGCGCCTGCAGACAAGTTGGCTGCATACAAATGCAAACAAGTTGCTCAATAAAGTCGAGCAGGCGTTTAGACGACACCGCATCTTGTGTTCCAGCAATTTATATAGCGAAAGGACAGTTTTGAATAAAATGTTTTATGAACGTCTATAAAATGCTTTTAGTGCAACATGTGTTTACTCTTACGTCGTTAATCTAAACTTTGTACAGCAACGTCGGTTTATGGGAGGAAAGTAAATATTTATGGCACGGCCTCATCTGTCATCAAGTTATTATTATTTAAGTAATTTTCCGGCTCACCCCCGGGCCGCTTCTAATCAACTAGTGCTTCGAGCATGGGTGCTTTCCCTAATTTTCGCGACACCCTATTAACCAGGCGCTAGTTATTGCTCACTCCCGAGGGATCACAGCCTGGTTGCCATAGCAACGGGCACTTGTATGTGTTAACATACAGTTTTCTATTTGTGTGGGTGTGAAAGTTGTAGTCTGCGGTTCTAGAACTTGTGGATTCTTATCTATCGGTTTTTCGTATACGCCGCTCGATGTAGTTTGATAGTAAAGCCGGAGATTAACCGAGCTGCAGGAACTAGGTGAACGTCGAGCGGTATCGTTGGCTTAAAGTATCCTGTTTCATCGAACATTCTTGATCACAGGAAGTTGAATTTCCGTTCCATTGTTCACTTTTATGATGACGTACTAACCATTATTTTTTAGCTATCAACTAAATGTAGTTTAAGTTTACTGCTAAAACTGAATTTTCTTTTATTATCCCCCAATATATATATAGTCCGTCTTACCGTTTTCGGTCACGTCGTGTGCGCACTCTCTCCTCCCTCTCTCCTCTCTGGAGAGCCAGGCGCAGGACCAACGGCTTAACGTGCTTTTCGAGACACGGCCCGGTATCTTACTGCCAATTTCTGAACTCCGTTTGATACTGTGTGATTCCTAATGGAAAAACCCAATTACACTTTTTGCCCGACTCGGAAATCGAACCTAAGATCCCATGCTCATGAATCGCGCTTGCAACCGCGAGACTTACGAAGCAGCATAATATTTTGTTTTAAATTATGGAAGATCTATCAGAAGGTAACAATGTAACAGCTTTGCCGAGAAAATTCCCATTAACACTATTAGAAATCTTGATCCCAAAACACTTCAAAACAAATAGTTTACGTAAAGCCTGTGATCTAAAAAGCCGAAGCTTCAGCATTCAGTGACGGGGATCAAGACGATTCGAGTTCGACACGGAGTAGGCAATATAACGCAATAGGGCGGTCCCCTGGGATTGGGGTGTATCGTAAGTGTTGATACGAACAGTTTTGTGTCCTCCCCGTGTTGTCGGATAATATGTGTTGCTGACGTTTGGACCGCTCTAACCAGAATTTTTTCGCCGTTTCCTTTAACGAATACAAATAAAGATACGCTTTTAGAGCTTAATTCTGTTGACAAAGGTTTGTGTCTGGTTTTATACTTGTTATGGATTGTTGTAGTTACTTTTTGTTGCTTGCGGAACTGTTTTGACTTAAGTACTTACGTATCACTTCTTACTTTCAGAATTTGTTCATGTAATGTTAGAGCTAGTTTTTGTGAACCTAAAAGGTTAGAAACTTTGAAAAAATGTTACTCTTTCTGTTCCTTATCACAATAAAAAAAAACTGAAATACGATTTAAATGTTTTGCTCGACCGCTTTTGAACGACGTTATTTGCTTAAACTGTTTCTTTTACATCTTTTTTAACCAGTTATCTGTAACACCTTATTTGCATGTTAATCATAAGATTAATTAATTCAAATATATCCATAAGGTTATGCATCGCTATGTCCCCATTACTTGTTCTTTAAAGAGAGTTTCGTAAGGTTCAATTTTTAGCTGGATATAGGCAAGGTTTCTTTTTTAAATCTATCTAATCACTATCTATTGACAGTGTTGTGTGCTGAAAAAATATCATATCATTATACCCTTAGCAAACATGTCGGGAGTATAAAATATATCCTAATATTCTCATTCCTGGCATTAGGACCATAATCAAGTTTCGCAAAATAGTTTACTTCTAGAAATATAGCAATAGAGAGTATTCCAAAATCAGGAACACAGAGGGTCAGGTTAGGTTTAGAGACCTAATCACACCAATTAACCCTCACCCATACACATTTTAGGGTAAGGTGATACAACCATAATAAAAGACGGACGGTCGGAATAGTTCGTAAATTTGACGACGCTCATTGGCTCAGATTTGAAAATTAGGGTTGGAAAACTCTGTTCGACGTTATCCATGTCCATTAGAACAACAGTCCTAAGTAAACATCGGCGGTGTGTGGCCGGGTAGATAAGTGTTGCTACGCCATCTATGTTTTGTAATTAGAAAATCGTGTGTGTGAGTAAATTAATAATACTGGTCGCACGATTGTGGTGTTCTGCTGATATTAGAGTAGTGACGTAAATATTGTTCATGTTATCGATATTTGTATTCTATTATTGTTCAAAATATTAATTTATCCTCGTATCTTATATGAAAACACACATTGCAATTGTTTTAATTAGCTAAAGCGAGCAACTGTGAAAGAAATAGTTTATTTTATGAAATCAAATAATCTCGCTTGTAATTTAACATACATAATCTGGTACAACCGAGACCCTAATTTATTTTACACCGAGTCCTGTTCGATTATAACCAACCCAATTTTTGATGAAACATTGGAAACCAATTTCCAGAGCTTTAAGCTGTTGAATCACTGGAAATAATTAGTGAGTAGATAAAAAAATATTATTATTTATTATCACTTCACATATACCACCAATATGAACATATTCTGTCAGTCGAAGTGTCTAATAAACTCTCACAAGACGATACCATTAACCAATTTCCTTAATGGTATTTAAGCACATTATGATTACGACCCAGTTCACCTCTAACGAGCTACATCCAGTACATGTCTCCATAAGAGCAGCACCACAAACGACAGGAAATAAATGACATCAAATAGAACGAGAAATGGCAACAATAAAATAAAGACTTTAAGACCATCATATTTCAGTAACAGGGAGCAAGGGGAGGGGTACATGACCTCCACATTTCCAATAAAATTTCCACCGCGTATGAAATCGTTTATACAGTAAGCTTCATTACTTCCGTGAGAAGCATCTATTTTTGAATATTCCTTTAAAGAAATGTGGTGAGAAACGTGCCTCCGCGGCGCTGGCGTAGTCTGCGCCTTTCATACGAGTTCAAAGGCGCCGCTCCCGTCTACCGCGGTGACCATTTATTACGTCACTCCATGGGACATGGTGGCGCTTTATTGATTTTTATTACGACCGCTGTAATATAAGTCGGTAGTGCTACACACAATTTAACAAGAACTAGGACAGTTGAGCTGTCCACATTATTTATTTAACTGTGACTGCACTAACGTGATTTGTGAAGTGAACGTGAAGAGCACTATTTTAGTTTAATGGGTATGAAATCATCATGTTTATTTTCAAAGAAGAGATTAAAATAGAATATTGACTGTCTCTACATTGTATCCAATTTCTTCTGCAACTCTATATCGTAGATCTTTAATTCCACTATCAAAATTGGCGTTTAAATTGACATGAAATACGATAAACTGCGTGAAAAATAAACATAGTATCATATCTGGTTACCCTCTACGCAAGTTTGTCTGACAACGCCACACAAAACGCTCGCTTTAGCGTTGACTCCGCAAATATTTCCCATAAAGCCGCCGACGGAACCCGGGAAACGTGGCCCGAGTGAAATATGGGCGTCCTAGTATTGCCATTCCGTAAAATGATTCGTGATTTACGCGTCGTGCTTTTGATACATGAGTGAGATTTGCGTCGCAGGTGACGGCGCGGCGGCGTCGGCTCTAACGCCCGTACTCTCATCTCGAATTGAATTGTTGTTCTCATATTGAATGGCGTCTATATATACCTAAATATTGAACTATTTCACTCATCTTTTCTATTGAAGTATACACCAAGAGATAGATGTGACACAGTTTTGTAGCACTGGCGACTCTTATTACGAAAATATGTTACAGATTTATTAAACCATTCAAAACATATTTGTCTGGGTATGTCTGAACAAATTAAACCTTGCGACACGCGCACTAATTGTTTTTGGTACCTGTTTACTTGAAAACTGTCTATTATTCTACTACTTTAAGCCAAATTGGGTTGTAACAGTCAATGCCTAACTAAGGTACTATTGACAGGTACTTGTATGTGAAGTTCACCACGCAATAATGACAACTACAGTATCTTAATACGAATCTCCTAAAAGTTGCAAAGCTTCTCATAAACTCAGATCAGTGTAAGCTCTAATTTCCTCGGTGTTCCACTGCTGCCCTACTGTTAGCCGCCCCTAAGGAGGACAGACACGGCGATGTAGCTAATGTACGCCCGACCGCAGCCAGCCATGGTAGCCGACTACCCCGTACATTGTACAATAACCTCATAGGGTACAACGAAGACACACTCATGCTCGGTGTACCACGACTAATATTAACTTGTACCTATTATGTTTTTCAAAAGGGTGAATAAATCTCCAGCCAGTATCAATAAAGAAGGATCGTCGGCAAGGCCGTCGCACTGTCGTTCAAATGGTCTATATTAACCCAAAAGTCCCTTTTGATTTCTTTACCGCCGCCGCAGAGTGGTAAATATTACCATAAGTTTGTATCAATAACAACGTTCTAATTTTGAACATCAGTATTCTTTTACTCGTTTGTTATGTCTGGCATTATCATGCCTTATTATTGGGTGAAATGTGTTTTGCCACAATTTACTCCAGGTTTCTTCGACCACGTGAAATGAGAACGAAACCACGAGAAAAATATCAACTTTGTACCTTGTGCTGACTTATAATAGAAATGAACTATACCCACAACGCTCCATATTATTCAATTCTAATCACCACTATTGAACAAACACTAACGAATTAACTGACTCGAATTAATGACTAGATATTTAATCAAAGCAAACTCACGTTGGCATACATTTGCCTAAACAGTTTGCGTTTGAAACCCTGCCCTGATGTGTATATAATATCAAGCTATCATTACAACCGCAAAGTTATGCCGTCAAATTTCTGGGAAATATCGAAGTGGCTCAATAAACGTGGTAGATAGTTTCTGTAATAACATTTGTCGCGGAATTTGTGGAGGTTTGTGGTTCGAGGGAGGTAGGGAGGGGGGGGGCTGGTAGCCGAAATCAATCCACTCACGTCAGGTCCGTTGTCCAATCAACTGACACACACTGTTCACTAGGGATCAGCGAGCGACGGGCGCGAGTGCCCGCCATGTACGAAGATAAAGAAGGTTTTATTTTTCACGTGTCGGCCGCGCCGAGACGTTGATAAATGTCGTCGCTTAATTACGTGTTGACGTCTTATCTAAATTATTTCAGGGCTGTACTACAAGTGAGTGCAACCTTTTCTCGGAATATGGGACACTCTGTAGCATAGAAAAAATCTGCAATACCATTTCTCTCTCATTTTTTTTTCCAAACTGCAACTGAAACTTGTTGAATTATTTAAAAAGCTAACGATTATTTTCTTATCTTTCAGGTAAGTTTCAAAATAGTACCTTCAAATTCTTCTATTTGTGAAGTTACAAAAATGTTGGCAAGCACGGTAAGCAACTATGCATTCAATTCTTTTGTGAAAAACGATAGCACCCATCAAAAAAATAATAAGGAATGTGGAGCACCACAGCTTTAGTAGCTCTGCGGTGTTCTCGTATATCGGGGACGAAGCGGGCGCCACCGTTGTGACAGCGAGTGAGTGTAGCTGTCCCCCGATGCGGCCGAGCGACCCCCGCAAACAATTAACTGGACCCCAACTACACAGACTACACACTAATAGAGATTTTGAAGAACTAAATGCGGAAATAAAAGGTTAGAAATACAAGGGATGTTACCCAAGATTTTGAATGGTTTTATGTTGATGCTTTAGTGTAAAGGTGGAGTTGAATGTTTAAAATAGCAAAATTTTAAACAGGTTTCAGAACGAAACGAGAACAAAGTAAAATACCTACACCTACAGACTACCCAAACAAGCACAAGCAAACTTTTCCCATTTAAAACATTAAAGTACACGAAAATTTCATCTCGACCCCAAAACCAATATTTTTCATCGATACCCGATCGCGACACGAAAATAAATTCAAGTACTGTTTATACACAATAAGGAGAGTAAACAAGCCATGTCACCCCTTACACAATTCTGTCAGTTGACCGGATGACAGGTCATATCCGGGGCCGGGCGGTCAACCGCCGCCTCTGTCGATTCTATTACACTGTGCGAGACAGATTGAGGTGGCCGCTACGCGTAAACTGACGTCGATTCTGTTGACTACCAATAAACCTTTTTTCGCCATGAAATATTTAATTACAATAACGGTGAAACTTTTCTCACGTACACTAGATTTTCGTATTGTTTGTCTTTAACAGATGTGTTTCAAAGGATCTTACAAGGGTGAGTCAGCACCTAACCCTTTCAGGAAATTAATTATTTAAATATAATACAAAACAGAAACGCTGTCGTCAATATGCCTGAGTTTGTCAGTGATAAATAAAAAGAAACTCACACAAATCCCCAGCAGCAACACTTTCCGTGTTGCCATCAACGAACAAATTAATCAAGCTTACTGCACTATGTTTTGTTTCCTTAGAAAATTCAGTTCAATAGAAAATCTATTAAAATTTTAGTATACAAAAGATTACTTTTTAACATATTTGTATATAAAATTCCCGCGTCACAGTGTTAGTTGTCATACTCATGCAAGACTGCTTGGCCGATTTTTATGAAATTGTATGAGTATAATAGGTAGATCTGAGGATTCTCAGATCTACCTATTATACTCATACAATTTCATGCGGGTTTCACCCGCTGCTTAGAATACAACCGATTGGTTGTATTCTAAGCAGCGGGAGAAACCGCTGGGCACAGCTAGTTGTAGTTATTTCTAGTTGTGTGTTGTTTGTTTTACACTTCACTCTTTTCATTACCATTGTTCTAGGCAGGTCGATACAGCCCCCACTAACAAGGTGCAATACATTTATAAGTTAACAAGGCGATCGCCATAAATTGAGCTTGTTGCTACACTAACGCTTCGCTTCGGATAAGAAAAATAACAGAGTTAGAACAATTTTCAAGTTTCAGTGATTCCGAAATAATCTGCTGTAAAAAGAATAGTTGTTGAACGTTATCTTAAGTAGATCTTCAGTTGTATCTTTATTTGCAAAAAAGTGATAAAACGTAACCTTGTCGTTTTTAGGGTTCCGTAGTCAACTAGGAACCCTTATAGTTTCGCCATGTCTGTCTGTCCGTCCGTCCGTCCGTGCGTCCGTCCTCGCTTAATCACTGTGACCGTTAGCACTAGAAAGCTGAAATTTGGTACCAATATATATACATCAATCACGCCGACAAAGTGGTAAAATAAAAATTGGAAAAAAATGTTTTATTAGGGTAGCCACCCTATATGTAAAGTGGGAAGTGTTTTTTTTTTTTAATTTCAACCCTAACGTGTGATATATTGTTGGAAAGGTATTAAAAATGAATATGTTTTAACTAAAATAATTTTTTGATAATGTCAATAATTTCGGAAATAATCGCTCCAAAAGCAAAAAAAAATGTGTCCCCCCCCCCCCTCTAACTTTTGAACCACAAGTTTAGAAAATATGAAAAAAAATCTGTAAAGTAGAACTTTATAGGGACTTTCTAGGAAAATTTATTTTGAACTTGATTGACACAACAGTTTTTGTATAAAAAAGACAAAAAGTTGTACAAAATAATTTCTGGACTAAGTTTGTAGTATAATCGTATATGCAAGCACTTTTTTTTACTTCGTTTACATATTTTATTGTTGTGTAATGACGTATTTTTTTTAAAAGTCGATGTTAAGATTTTCCGTGCTTTCATGACCTACCGTGGTAAAGTAAGTTGCACTTAAATATATTCGTAATTTTATTTATGAGTGCATAATCTAAATAGTCATCGAGGTTTGAGCGCTCCCCTTTGTGGTCGCGCCAAAAAACTGTCACAAGTCGGAGCGCCTGCCGTGGAGCGTGCAATGTTGTACGCTCCTCCATCTTTAAACTCATAAGTGGGAACACTTTTTGTGACGGACGGGAAACTACGGAACCCTACACTGAGCGTGACCCGACACGCTCTTGGCCGGTTTTTTGTATAAAAAAAAGGTATTTGGACATCCTTTGAATTAAGAAATATGCAAAGATACACTCACTTCTGACTTTGAGTTTGACGACACTTCTATTACACACGCTGTTGCTAGAAGTAACGAGTAGCCATTAATGTTTCACTTTACGTTCGCAAACCTGCCGGGAACAATAAAAACATGTGAAATAAGACAGCGGGGCAGAATGGATGTAATAAAGAAATAGCTGGGAAGGTTCGCGCGAATATTACCGAATGTTCGACAGAATAGTCACCCGCATGCCTTTCATACATTTATGCATATACAAGGGCGACATGAAATATTTTCTCACCTTTTCTTATAGAGGTCGACTGGGTTAATATTATACTCTTTTGTGTGATCGTAGTACCATTTAAGACCGTTTTAACTAACACTAAGCCAAACGCCTAAATATTTGCACTCTCATAGCACTGAGCCGAGTGTTGAATTTCCCAACAGCATGATTATTTTTAGGCGTTCGTGTCAACTGGTTTTGGGGGTCGCATTCACCATCGATTTATTCAGAAACAGTTAGCTCGATGTTTAAATCCATGATCCTGTACACACATTGAACTCGATTAAACTTTTCCTACAGATAACAGAGCCGCCATTGATACCAACAAACGGCTCGTTCGATAGCCATTGTTTTTCGTTGTGGTCTATTTTTAACCGACTTCAAAAAAAGGAGGAGGTTCTCAATTCGACTGTATGTTTTTTTTTTTTTTTTTGTGTTTGTTACCTCATAACTCAGGTCTGAGTAAACCGATTTTGATGATTCTTTTTTTATTCGAAAGCTGGTGGTTGTCGTTAGGTCCCATAAAAAAAATATCAAGATCCGACAAGTAGTTTTTGAGTTATCTTTAATAATGCGTATTAGATTGACTTCGTGTACGTTGATGATATACTCATTCGTCGATTATATTTTAGAAGTTGTCGAAAACAAATGATCAAAAAATGCTATGTACTACTATGGTTTGGAAGGTCATCGCAGTTTTTTGAGGTGATTGTATTTTAATTTGGTGGTAGATCTTCAGTGATATACAACGGCACTCTTTAATAAATGACAGCAAATCTGCCGTGATTGCTGCAATCACATGTGTAGGTATGGGTTTCGCCAGGGTAGGCAGGCGAGTGGGAGCAGGGTGACCGTATCCCCTAGGGGATGATGCATATGATTTCTGAATTGGATTAATACTAAAGCATAATATGTATTGATACTTAGTATTTAATCTATAGCTTGATGTGGAACTAAAACTTGTATCTAAGTCGTGTTTGCGTATTATATTATAATACTATAACTAAAAATGCTGAAATAAATTTTTTTTATTAAAAAAATAAAACCGATTTCTAAAAAAAACTAAAAACTGGAAAATAACTTTATTTCCGGAAGTCGGTGGCAAATAAAGTCAACGAAACCAACAAAAGCCACCGACTTCCGGAAATAAAGTTATTTTCCAGTTTTTAGTTTTTTTTAGAAGTCGGTTTTATTTTTTTAATAAATTTTTTTTATCTTGTAATAGGATAAGTTTTGTTTGTGGTTTTGCTTAAAGTTAAATTCATGCTTTGTTCTGTGAAATACTTCAGTTAAAATCGGTATTTTAGTTGGTTATTATTCTGCCTCATTAATTTGATATTTTATAATATACTAGCTGTTCCACGCGGTTTCACCCACGCTGCTCAGCACCTGTTAGTCGTAGCGTGATGTTATATAGCCTATAGCCTTTCTCAAGGAATGGACTATCCAACACTAAAAGAATTTTCCAAATAATGATTTTTTTTTTAATTTCACAAGCTTCTGTGATGGCGTTGCGTACAATATATTACAGGAACCTGTGCCTGCTCCTTATAACTAAGTATGTTACATGTTTATTTATGGTATCCAAAGACTAAAAAGCGAAAAAAAGTAATACAAATAATAACAACTATGAAGGCCCATCATTTTAAAGTGCTTGGTCGCTCTCTGCTTCACTTTTCTGATATTTTCCTGATATTAATCATGACTTACCGTTCATATTTATCTTCAATATCGGTCAAAAATATCGGTCCTTATGTCTGAAAGTAATAAATCGTAGACCCATCTCTTGTACTAGACATTTTTTATACATGTTATCTAAGATTTTATATCCTATTGTCGTTTATTTTCGCAAAGGAAATGGGCAATTTATTACTGGCATTAATTTAGAGATCACTTAAGATGCGATCCTGGTCTGCTAAACTTGATTTGTGTTTGTATATTATTTTCTCTTTTTGAGACATAAATTCACTAAAAAGTTCTAAAAGGAAGGAAAAAGTGTTTGCAACAACTTATATCATACAGGTAAGTGTTACCACTCTCTTAAACGAATCCAAAATATTTTTGCTATATAAATTCTTCTAGATAGGTGAATTTTTTTATAATTTTTAATAAGTTATGGTACGAATAAAGTGGTTAAATTGCTCGTTCTGAAAAATCACAAATCAAGTTTATGGTGTGTTACTACATCCTTATCGTCCCTAGTCCCTTTATAGCGTGCATTGATTTGACAGCAATGTTCGCCAATGACTTGTTGAGTGTCCCACTCTAGCCCTACGCTACCTACATGTGCCTACCATTCCCCAATAATATTTACGTAATTGAGCGTTAATTATTGATTGGAATGCCCTGTCAATCTGTGGTTGATTAATATGAGGTTAGGCGGACGCTACGCCACGCGCCACGGCTGAATTTAGGCTGATGTGAAAATTCCGACATTATTTAATTAACCGTAATAGAATTTAATTTAGTATTTACGTAAGTGGAATATGTGGCGTGCGAATATCAGTTTTAGATTTCAGCTCATACTTGCTAATAGGTTATACCAAGGAGTTTCGTCTTATCCAGAAACAAGGTTGTGGTGAACAGATAAGCAATTGCTCCGTATAGAATACGGTGGTCAGCTGCGTCCGAGTAGACATGAAGCAGAATCGAGGTGATCATCATTTGCCTAGCCTTTCTCCAACTATGTTGGGGTCGGCTTTCAGTCTCACCGGATGCAGCTAAATACCAGTATTTTACATGGAGCGACTGCTATCTGACCTCCATAACCCAGTTAGTACTAGGTAATACGATATCTCTTGGTAAGACTGGTTGTCAGACTTTCGGGACACTGACTATCTCCAACGAATCTACAAAATGATCTACAAATGACAGCCGGGACCAATAGCTTAACGTACTTCCCGAGGCCCGGGAGAAACTCGGTATGTAACGGATGGTCACCCATCCACAGACCAACCTAGGCAAGCGCGGCTTAACCTAAAGATCGACCTGAGCGGCTGCTATTATTTAGCCACGAGCTCCTTCTCCAGACCCGAGGTAATGAAGACTTATTTTAACTAATGGATTTAGTAGAGTGAGGATTGAACAGTTAATCATCGAGGAGTTCAAATCCATTTTTGTAAATCTTAACGTGCTTTTGCCAATATATCATCGATATTTAATGACACACTAAAGTATACAAAGAATAATTTATCGAAATTTTGACACTAAAAAGCTTAATTTCCAACATCACTCTCATAATTACAGATGCTGTTCCCATGGTTCCTCAAACAAAAATATTCACCTAAAGTCCTCTGGTTGATGAATGTAGGGTCTCAGCAATGAATAATGGGCGTCGCTTAATAACGGTGGCGTAATTGCGTTATCTAGGCTCTTGGGGGCGGGGGAACCTCTGCTATCCATAACTGGGAACTCATAATTGTCACCGGCAGACGGACGAGTGGCTTCGTCCGGAGTTATGGTTGACATGCCGATATGTCTCCATTGTAATTAGCTGCTTGTAAAGGCTTGATGGGATCAGCAGAGTGCTGTTGTTGAAGCTTATACAAACTTAAATTCACGTTCAAATCGAGTTCGAGTGAATTATTTTCCTGGGCCGCATCATCGCTTCACATAAGTTGTGCTGCCGTCCATTTGCCGTATATTTAAAAAAAAAACTTTTATTTTGAAAAAGAAAACCTATTACTGTGACTTTGAACTGTGAAAGTAGACTATAGTTCACGTATGTCATTGTATTTTACGAATATTACGTTGCCAGATTTTCTGACCTCGTCTTGGCTGTGTCAGCTGCTTAGTTGAGCTCTTAATATTGTTTCGGGAACTGACTGCTTTCCAAAGCAAAGCTCAGAAAGCGTTGCTTAATATAGAAGATTGTCTCGAGCTGTTATTATTATATAGCCGTACCATACCATGACCATACTATGAACGTATGTATTATGTAAAACAATATATATTTTTATTGAAAAGTATAGCTTTTCAATAAAATGACACCTTTGTAGCACGCTCATGGTACGGTACGGTGTAGAAGCTGACTCCTTATAGTGTATAATTTCCATGAAACCGTGTGTGTGCGCATGATATAATTTCAAAGGTAGTTGAACTAAGATTAATGTCTACTCACACAACATCGTCGGTACCATACAATCTAATGTTGCCTTCAGGCACAACTATAAGCGACACACAAATAACTGTTACAGTTCCATTCAGTATATTATTAAAGATCTCGGAAACACACCTGCATGTTTCACGGTATTTAATACGCCTTTGCTGTAAGGCTTCGGGCGATTATGGAATCGCGCTAGTGCTGTCTGAATATCATTAGTAACATAATATACGACAAAAACACACTTTAAATTAATGTACGGAACTTGAATATCTTCTTTATAACAACATTTAATTATTTCATCTACTAACAGACGCATGAAACTTCAAACCACACACAAGGTACTTTTGGCAACATTTTTACAAGGGTTCCTTATTTAACGAATGTAAGCACAAAAGCTTTTTTGGGAATATGTTTTATGATAAATACTTGTATGTACAAAAGTTTGTGATTTTTGCCACTAAGGAATCCTATTTCAAAATTAGTAATCACAATCGACACAACCACAGCGATTTTCAAACTATTCAATAAAGTGAGGTCGCCCGAAGTGGGAATATCTAGTCATCAGCTATTGGAACGTCTGCTTAATCCCAACATAAAAGATAAAGAAGACAGGATGCTTTGTCCTCTAAAGAGTGAAAGAGACGTGAGTTAAGAAGTGCCGAAGAACGCAATTGATCACGCTAATTCTCGAAGCTTTGCGGAAAAAAATGTCGACAATTTGTCACGTTATAACGAGCAGTGGATTCTTAGGTAATGTTTTCTTTGAAGTGAAGACGGCGATTTTTCTTTATTACAGTATGCGTGCTAAATAATCGTGATATTAAGTAATGTGGTATACCTACAGCTACCGAAAATTGAGTGACAAAATCTGAATTTATCCTGTGGCGTAATGAAAACATAATTGTTACTTGTATTGTTTGCAAACCTTTAATACTTCAACTAGGCTGATTGTTAACTATCTTTGAAGCTTTAAAATCACGTTTGGTTGACAGGTTGTATTAAACAGTATGCATTTTGGCTTCCAGCTGATCCGTTTATACTGAATTATCAGCAGTGCTATCGCGGCACTCTGAACCGAATTTCCTAAAAGCAAATTTTGCTATGTGCTGTGACAGAACATTGTATTAGTTAGTCTGACACGCCGAGCAATTGAAATTAGACTCTATCCGGCTAAGTGAAGGACGATGTTAGTTTTGTACCGAATGCTAGTGCACGATCTAGGTGCGTTGGGGTTCCCAGTAGGTGGATGAAATATGAAGGGAAGAATCTCATTCCGTTCGTGCCTGAAGCGTTGCTCTAGGAGCGGGTATGATGTTGGATATTGAATGTATGAATGAATGAAATTGTACAAAGCAAATGAACTGTATAGTTGGTTTACAAGGGCGCTGAGCATTGAGTTACTGAGTTTAATCCTCAGTTCGTATATTTGTACAGACAGCCTTATCTATTGTGGAAATGGACCGTTTTTGACTTGAATTCAATGGAAGATGTTTGAGGAGTTTCGTACAGATCACACTGAAATAGTAAGTATTTTTTAAATGTTAATCAAGCTAAAACTTTAAATCAGTACTTTTTACGAGCATGTCAATAAAGGAACAACAGAAAGTAGAAGTGAATCGTAAAAACAACACTAATCCGGATGTGTCCCCAAAAAATCCCGTACCGAAAGTGCCCACCCGGCGTTACACCGAAAATATCGTCTGTTTTGATTTATGTGCCTTAAAAGCGGCCCTTGCTCCGTGTCTCGAGTTATTGTTTTTCCCCTTATGAAAATGGCGTATTTTTCCCACCCGCGGTCCACTGCCGAGCAAAGTTTCTTCGTGATTTATTCACCATTAAAGTTTATGTAGCGAGAAGTCGAAATATTGTATTTTTGAATTTTGACGTTGTTCATAAAATTCCACCAACTAATTTAATTAGATGGCCAAATGGATAATCTGAGTTAACAATTTAGATAAGGAGGTTATGATTCCTTTTAAATAAACGAATGCTAAAGAAGCAATCATATAAATATAAAAGCATTGAGGTACAAATTATAACATTGCTCTCTTTTCATTCCTTAATCAGTATGTATGTGTGTTAAATTTTCCTAAACATTTCGTTAATTTTAAAAATATACAAGTAGCTAGCACTCAAACTATTATAAGTAACTTTAATACTTTAAAACAACATGTGGCCGTTATTAAATTACGCACCATATTGCGGAAATTTCGTTGAAGTTTTGTCGCCTATAAAATATTTTATGGCTGCAAAAAATATAGCGCACTATAATAATATAAGTTTAATGGTGCAGAGACATATTCATGTTCATGTAAAACGTTTAATGGTGAAAGAGATTCTTTGGTATGATTTATAATGCCGCTAGAACAGAAATGATCGTTCCTAGTCGTCAGAATTTTACCTCAAAAGTTGACCTTCGATTTGGTCGTGATCGTTTTGTTTATAACCTTTTCTTTTTATTGCTTTGAAACTAAAGATACTGATGACATTTATCACGGGCAACCTAAGGTACACGTTTTTTGCGTGGGTAACCGTTTGAAGCTGTCCAAAACATGTCTCTCGTCACATCACATTCTCCAAAATTACCATGATCAATGACAGCATTCCTTGCAACAATTCATCTTACCTTTGATTTCTGAGCCGAGACATGCCATGTCTTCTCCCCGTTCAAAGGTGATAAATCTGACACGTACCAGTCAATCGACGTCTTTTCGAGGGAATTTCAGTTGAATAATAATGTCGCTCATCATTAGGACTCATAATAAATAATATATATGACGCCCAGTAAAAAGGCTATTATTTGAAAATAAAGAAGACTTTGTCTTTTTGTGAGTTTCAATCTCTCTTGTTTAAACAAGCAAATTTAACATTTTTTTTTTTAGAAATACCTAACACTATCATAATATCTCTTTACGGAAAAGAAAATAAAATAGCTTTTTTCTATATAATATTATCTTGGATTCTTCTCTGACCTACATTGAATTATAAACGTTAAAAAACTTAACAAAAGCGTGATGTACTGCCAATGTGAGCTTATCCGTGGCAGGCAAGCTCTCGGAAAGTGAAACAGAACACTCGACAAGTTGGTTTTGGTCCAACCCTTTTTTGGCTTCACACAGCAGAATAATTGGGTCTTTTGTGGTTTCCGGCAACGTGTGTCTCGTAATGGGCTTGGCTTTTTGTGCCTTTGAGCCGCTCCACTGTCTATTGGGCTCTTTACATCCAACATTGGCTCCCTTATTTTACAGAAAATATTTGCTAACGTTCGGCCGAGCTCGGCATGTTGGCACGAAACTTTTTTTGTATTTAACTTTACCTAAAAATATTAACATTCATATTACGTGGACAAAATTAAATGTGAATTTAGAGTAGCGTCTTGCTAAGTGTTTTACTTCGTTAAAGTTAAATCTTTATTAACGGTGCCGATGGTAATTTTGATCTACAAAAAGAAAACTTAAAATTGTCTTTTGAAGTAGTGTTTATGGTTTTTGTCCGTGGTTAATAAGATAGGCAAGGAGTACCTTATTCACGCTATGACATTTCACGCCATAGCAGCGATAACTATTTAATACCACCGTGTTCGTACACCGTCAATCATTTTCGTGGACACTAATGACCTCACTTTGGTGACAATAACATTTCCATCTAAATTACGTAATAAAAAACAAGTAAAGGAAAGTTCATTAATATCATAAACATTTTCGTTTCCCTCCCCTCCGTGGCGGCCTTGTTACATTAGCCTCCGTGTAGATAAGAGCGCACTGGCTTTCCGCTGCCGGAGGGCAGCTATCTAATTCTCTCTTGTTATGATAAATGGTTTACGCATTTCCTAAACATTGATGTATTATTCTACGTTTAACACTCCGTCTGAATTACTTGACAGCTTTTGTTTAAATGTTAGAGAGTTCTCGAAAGCGATATTTTTACTAATAATTGCTTTTTCGGTACAGATTTCCTGGAATTTCTTTTGTTGAACGAGCACCGAACCCGACTTAATTTGTTTTTTTGGCATTGACATTTCGATGTATTTTCTATTAGAACGTGGAGCATAGGTACGTTCCTTATCAGGCAGTGCCGCACGAGACATCGCGTGATGCGCGCGCCCCGCCGTAATTACGTTACATCAACCAAACAACAGGGAACAATAACTGTAACCCATTACTACGTTCTTGTGAAAACGCGCAAGTTTGCGTTACTGCCGCTAATGCTTCTTTACGCTGTAAAACGCTGATGGCTTTAATGCTGTTCGTAAGTAACACGATATTTTGACATGGTGTATTAATAATTGAGTAGGTAACAGCTTGCGCAGAATGCACGCGCCGTTGCTTTGGAATTTTGACCGAACCAAGCGTGGAAAGGAACCCAAGGGGATGTAGATAGGATAGCTACGTATTACATGTTGATGAGCGTACGGCAGGATAAGAAGGTACAATTTTATCGACGTGAAAACGGCAGAAAATCCGTTTCTCGGTACTAGTACTATGTAGAGGAGAGTGGGGCTAGTTGTAGCATGAGCAAATAGTAACACACAATTCTTGCCTAGTGAATTAATCTTTATTTAACACAATAACTATATAACACAAGTATGTTCTTGCTTAAAAGTGATCTCCAAAACATGTACATTAAAATAAGTACTATGACATTGAAATAAAACTTTTTTTTATTTAAAGTATTTTCGACTTAATGCATAATGTTTTCTTTTACGTGAGCACCGCAAGTATCCCACCGGGAGGCGCATGGAGTAGTTGTAAGCATGCGCTTCGTTTTTACCAAGTTTTAGTTAATACTTCAGCCTATTGAGGTTCACAGCCATTTATAAGCTTTTAACTCTAACTTATAATTAAAACTTAGAACATAATATATGTCTCTATGATAAGGAAATGAATTGTTACGTTTTCTAGCACTAACACACAAATTTTGTTTAGTTAAGATCATTTAGTTACTGTGCTATAATTTCGTTTCTTAAAACTTTTGATAAAAAATTATAACTTGAGTAATTACCTTAGTTTATTTATTGTTACTGTCTGTTACAACTAGCCCCTAGTACGGGGTTGGTGTAATTTCAAAGTTTTCTAAATTGTTCTCTGATTTAATGATTTTAATAGGCATATAAAAAGCTAGCTAATGTTCCAAAATGTTTTTAAAATAAAATAAAACAATACGTTGTAGTAGTTTTCCTTTCACACATTTTTATTAAAAAATGAAACCCTTAACTATTACCACAAAACCGCCGCTCCCCTACGCGATAGTTTCATACTCTGGTGAATGTTAGCCTATTCCACTTACCTGAACCAATCTGATTGCGCTAAACACAAACGCATCGAAATAGTATTTTTTCCTGACTTAATCCCAATATTTTTTGGAGAGTGGCTCAGGCTTAGTAGGTTTATTGTAGAGTGCCATGAGCTCAAAGCTTTCAGTCTGGTTATGGATACGCCAAAACTAGACTTTTTGGCTCTAGTCTCACTACTATGGTGGCACTGCATAGGTGGCTCAATGGCTATTGCCCCGACTTAGGAGTTTGTAGAATGCGACTAACGAGGTTATAGAATGCTGACAGGTTTTTTTTGTATTTTGTTTTATCACCACTGCTTCCAATGTTACAAGGACAGTATCATGAAGAACAATTTTTATGAACTGAATGAATTGAATCCGAATTCGATAAATGTAACATCTCTCAACCAGCACTAAATCCAATGGTCGGTAATAGCCTACAATCTTTTAAAGAGGACTATATCTCAGCGTTGAGAATTTCAAGACGAAATTATGATCTCTCTACTACATTTAAAAAAAAAACGTTGTCCCACTCTAGGATTTCTTCTGTACCGTGAGTGCGTTTACAAAAATTTAAACTCACATACACAAACAGTCAGACCCGGAACAAATATTTGTAGGCCATACAAATATTTGCTCCGTGCGGGGATCGAATCCGCTACACGATCAGCCACTGCGCCAACCGTGCCGTCAACAATTTACTGTTATTTTCCAATTTGGTCCAAATGTAGCCGATTGGCTATACTGCATGCTGCTAACAGCTATCCTTGGGGGATCGATAATGCTGTAATCACTATGCTTGGCAGGCAGATTGGTGTCCGGAGCGGTGTTATTAGCACATAGATGAATGCTGCCCATCCTCACATAATCCCCCAGCCATATATTACAACACGCACTAGAAGTTTGGGGTGGACAGAAGCGTACTGATTTATTGTGCTCAAGTATTAGTCACTGCATTTACGCAAAGAACTGTATCGTCTTATTTCTGAAGGATTGCTTTGCCTCGTTTTCTTTCTAAAAATCTGCTTTAAGTATTTGTTTTAACAAGAACAGTATGAACAGCTATAAAAGGCTACATAATACTAAGCGTTTGGGTATCTGTTATAACCATGAAGTAAGTAATTTTACTTTTAATTAATAAAGCTCATTATTTTATTCATATAATTCAGACTCATTGAAATAGCGAAATAACACAAAAAGTTACTCAACACAAGATAATAAGCACCCATAAAAAACATTTTAATTCCCAGTGACATAAAACGTATACCTTTAACATAAATAATTATACATATTGTGTTTCAGGGATTACGTGGCTGATTTGTGGTATATATGTAGGTATTATAAAAGACGTATAATTTGAGTAGTTGCCATCGCCATGTTTGCGCCTGGTCGCTAGGAGACTGAACGTCAGGTGGAAAATGTCCCGTGCTATATCGATTTAGCCTACGTGGTAGCTATTCCCACAGTATTTTGTGTTTTATTATTTCATAAGCTCGATTTGTGGCTTTGTCGTGTGTTGCTGTGTATTTTCAAAGTGGCTTAAGAATTCAAATTGGTTTCAGAAATGGTGGTTGTTTGTTTGGCTTTAAGCAAATTTGAAAATGTTCGAAGTACTACTAGCTTAGAAGTCAATTGTTTGTTATGCGTCCGTATATGGTAATATATTAAGAAATATGCCAGTTTCAGTATTATTTGAAAAGGTGATCGATCTACTTCACTAAACAATAGTGTTCTGCAATAACCACCAATTCTCTTCCATACAAAGCCTCTCCAATTTTGAAAAGAGAAGAAAGGTTTTATTTGACCCATATAAAACGTATGTAGCATATATAAAGCTGTAAAATATACAAGACTCTCCATCTGTTATCCTCGAACTGTTAGCTCCGCGGATAAAAACAATAGTTACAGTTCATTCGGTACGACAAGGGCATTACTTCCACGCTCTACACTTGCGGACAAAAACACTATTCCATTCCAGGACCGATATTTTAGAATTGGCAATTTAGATAAATATTTTTTTCTCTTTTTTTGTTATTCTTTTGTCTACTGAATGTAATATTTTTTATTGGGACATCACATTTATTTTATTCTAGGTCTAATTATATTCTAGTCTAGAACACATGCTACTTATAAGCGATTGTGTACATAGAAACCGACAATAGTAGAGAGGAGCAGCTAAGGGCTGTAAAATTTTCCTTAAGACGTACAGTAGCATATTTAAAATCCTTAACATCTAAGTGATACAGTAGCCGTTCAGTATCAAAAAATCTTATGGTGTCAAAAGAACAAGCAATCGCGTCGATAGATAGCCATAAGAAGTATCATTAAGTTAAAGGACTATCTACTACGGTACAAAGCTGTAAAATGAAACGTAAAGTTTGCCAATGATGGAAAAATAAACTTTACTAGCGTATTAAACCATTCAAAGCGATACAGTTGCTTTTATATTAACCAATAATTTATTGATCCCTAACATAGTTATAGAATTTGTAAGCTCAAATTACGCGACAAACCTTCGTGTGCGACTAAAACTGGTAATTGTGTATATAAGCCACTACTGTAATACCTCGAACTCCACAACAGCAAATACTAGCCTCAGTACGACACAAGAGCCGCTATAGTATATGTAACCAACTCTGAGAGCTGCTTGATCGAGACGCCATTAGAGTATTTGGAAAACGTATTTTTTCAAGTTATTAGATGGTCGCTTAACATATCTAATTAAAGACAACATTTCTTACCTGTAACCCAATTTTATTCCATTAAAACTGAATATTAAGAGAGCTCGCGAATTTTTTGAAAATAATATACTTACGTACATATTGACAACAAAATGTTACTCTTACTGATATGTAGTACACGAAGAAATAAAAGAACGTTAGATTTCCCTTTTGTTTAGGTATTTTAAAATTGTTGTCACTTTGTAGGTACTGTACACGTGTGTGTGTGTTAGTACTAGGATTGGTAGTAGTTAGTAGTGTGATTTATTTTATTAATAAAATTGTTTTCATCCACCTTATTACTACTGTAGAGGTTTGACATTTAATTTGACAGTACAAAAGCGCCGAAAGATTAAGGTGGCATGATAGTGCTACAAGAGCTTTTTTGGAATCGCGTGGCGCTAACCACTTCCGTAATGCCACCAAAATAACTTAAGTTTGTGACCACTGTAGAACAATTAGCTGCACAGTATGGGCCTATTTGACGCTACAAGTGATCTGTAGCGGCTTCTGGTACCACTATATTTCTTACTAATGGCGCCCAGGGCGATATGAAAATCCTTTGTCCGGCTTCTGTGCAGCTTGTTATAGCGCTTGTTTGCTAGTTAAACAGTAACTTAAATTGAATTAACCGATGCATTTGGAATAATGGAGCAGTCAAACTAGCTACTAGCCTTAATGCTGTTGTTTTTGGAGACGTTTTGCCAGCCGTCTTTTAAGAATAAAAAAACTTGACGAGTCTATTTTTCGCGGAGTATAGTTACAAAGCGATATAAGTCGAGGTTTGAAGCTCGAATCGATCTCGGCAAGTCCCTCTAAGCCAGCCTTACAAGGGTCGAGAGAAATAACCTTCGAATATTTTGTAACGAGCGGCGTTACAAATACGCTGTGCCTATTTTATGCTCGTAAGTATTGGGACGGAATAATACAGAGATGTATGGTTATTTTTAGCCAATATTATTTCTGTTTTTTACCGGATTTATTTTAAAATATTTAAAAAGGGGACAAAGGCATATTAGTTGTTTTTCACTTTTATATTTGATATTTTTTAAATGGAAACTACCATTTCAAATACGAAACTGTTCGTATTTGAAATATCAGTTTTAAAAGTATTTTTCATTATCAAAAAATTCAAATTTTCCTATATCACCTACAACATAGAACCTAGCCATTTTATTCGTTACAACTAAAGCACATCGTTCGCTTTCACCGCCGCTTAAATAAAAAGTAAAAGTCTAGACTGAGGTAGAGCAGTTTCGCAATCCGCTGCAATACCTACATTTTCACAATCATCGATCGTGTAAATCCGACGTAAGCTGCTCTTGTGACTCTAAGGGGATGAAACGTACAAGGGGTGAGAATAATAAGACTGTACCGGTCCTTTTAACAAAGGGAATTCCAACAATATAAATACAGTTAATCACACACGCATAGGAATGTAACGACATCCTTAAGGTGCTCTGGTAAGAAATTACCCTAAGCAGAGCAAACGAGGGCGAGACGAAGAGCCCGTCGCTGACAGACACACACATAAAAGCACCTGTGCCCACAAACTTGAATTAAACTTGCTACGCTTATAACAATTTATGTATACTCCCATATAACTGCATATTACGCAGAGGTAGTTAAGCCCCGGGTATTCTCAGATGTTCTTAACATGCCAGTAATGTGTGGAGGTAAACCGCTAGAGTCAAATATTATTATGTAATGTCTTCAAATGGAACATTTTCCGCTACTGACGTCTTTGATGCCCTGCTAATTCTATTCAAATTAAATATGATGCTCTTTTAATAACAGTTGCTTATCCGAAACTAATCTTAAATAATGAAAGCTCTCCAGTTGTTGACGTACACTTTCGAGCAATTTAATAGAACAACTTTAAAGTAGTGCCTAAATAAATTCATAGAAATATTTTGAATAACATTAATAATAGTAGCATTAATTAATTTCAATTCCGAATAACAGTTTCTGTATTACCTATTTCTTGGAAATTGTGTTTCAAAAGCACAAAAATTAAATAATAATATTCAGTAATGTGGTTTGTTTTCATACCTACAGTAAACAGTTTATTATTCAACAAAAGATTTGACGAAACAATACAACACAGTATAATTATGGCTGCTAATTAAACATAAATAGTACCTATATAGCTAATTAAAACGAGACTGGTAAATGAAATTGGCTTAAACAACAGAACTACGAACTACCACAGCCCCTTAATCTGAACGGCAGTGTATAAGTATTTCGAAGAGCTCTTTTGTTTCCCAAAGTATTGTTGCTCGGCTGCCGATCTGTTGTGTGAAAAGTTGGAGCCAAGTCGGCCGATTGAGGCAAGTTTCAGTGAAATCAGACAAGTTACATCGTATTCCTGGCGGCTTTTCACTTCCAAGTTGGTTGTTGCGTGACGTTGATGCGACCCAAGTTTGTTCTTTATCCATTGAGACTTTAATTATAGTCTGTGGAAATCAAAATCTTCCCCTAATGGATGTTGTGTGGATATTTTGGAAAATATTGAACTTTGTTGGCTTACTGTGTGAAATTGAATTTTGTTAAGCAGTTTATGGATAGGTTCGTTTTACGTTTAAATATTACAATGAGCGTATCATGACCCTTTTATTATTTTGTGTATTAGCTTAGATAATTGTAAAAACACTCGGGAGCCCGAACATTTACAGCATTGTTACAAAAGCAACCAGCACCATTAAAATGTGAGTTTAGTTTAGCCTACAAATCCTCTACATTTCCAATAATAAAAATTTCAAACAATACCACAATATCCCGGTCGAGCTTTCGCGGCCAATCACGAAGAGTGCCGTTTGCCATTTGCCCCACCTTAGCTACGCCCATACATTATGTGATGGTAAAAAAGCCTTCTTCCGGTGTTTATTTACGTACATGTACGTTAGGGTTTTTTGCACCTGAAAGGAACATGAAATTCAGGCCTGTAACACATATTTTCGCAAAAAAATATCAGCGTACCTTTGAAAGTGGTAAAAACTTAAAAGAAAACTCAACTTCAAAAGGATCCAGTGTGAAATGTATTTGAAATTGGCGCTGTGTTTAGTCAATCCCGTGCAAATTCGTTTAGAAATGCCAAAAACATACAGTCCAATTGACGGGGTCCCCATTCCCGATGGTGGAAAAAATTCTGCGACACCCTTGATGTGGTTATGAAGACCGTTGTGCATTAAGTAGGTACTGATGTATATTTTCCATCACTTCGTGTTCTATGTATTTTCGTTTTTCTCAACAAAACATTTGTCAATCACATCATACATTGAACAATAATCTTAGTAGGTACTGGCCACCGATACATTACAATATAATTTATAGGTATATGAAAATCAATCAAAAATTTATATTGGCAGGCGATTGTTAGCTGATGATCTCCGCCGCCATTGTCCGGCCGTGTTCAGTAATAGTGGACTAAGCAAACAAACTGTAATCAGCAACATTTGCATACACATACAATATTCAATGTGGAACTAATCATTGTACGCTAATACATATCATATTGTAATTGACTAGCAAATTAATTTTGATGTAACTGTGCATTTGTTTGCAATCCATTTCAGTATTATTTTCCGGTGTAAACTGAGAGTTTACAAAATACCTACTAAGTGTATTTGCAATTTTGATTTGTTCAGTTTTCCTGAAAACACGCTATTTGATGACGTATATAGGATGTTGATGCTGCAATTTAACCCGAATAGCATATTAATAGTTAGTTGCGAATGGATGGGCTGATAATATTATAATTGTCGTAGTATTAACGATAAATCGCTTAGCAAACGTTTACCAGGACGCTTGACAATAAATAATCAGTGTCGCCCACTAAATTATTTTAGCCCATTAGCACGACAGAGCCGACACAAATTAATCACGGGAATGACAGTGAAGGCGTTCAACACTTTCCTGAGGCAAACAGCCCAGAAAAGCGACACGATGGCGATGTAATGCCTATTACGGTGAAATAAGGTGCTAATAACTTGGCTAATGTTTTTCTCTGATGTTGTTCCGAAAATAAACAGCACTGTATTGATTCCGATGCTCCCCTATGTCCAAATTTATACTTAATTTCGTGAGGTTTCTATTCCTTCTTTTTATTTTTTTATAATTTTGCTTCGGTAATCATTTAGGAGGGGATTGTTCGCATTGTGATTTAAACTGAAGTTGATGTGTCGATAAACTAGATAAAGTGGATTCGCTTGGAGACATCGTTCTTTATAGACAAAACTTAGCCTCTGGGAATGATCTGCTCGGAGAAGAGCCGTGAAAACAACTGTCTTTAGGTAAAGTTGAAGACAAATCACCCGTGCGATATGGCGTTTGCGTCATCTGTCACTATCGCAACTGTCAAACTGGCCTGCTAAATCGATCACGCGCGAACTAATATCGAAGTTGTGCCGACAAGTCGTGCGATTTGGGCGACCGGAGGCCCGACTAGTCGCACACGGGCAAACTTTTTACGTGCACCGGGTACTACGGCACACTTCGTTTTATTGGATGTTTCCGTGCAAAGTTGGCTCTGTCGTCTTTTTACACTCCTTGAGGAATCGACGTGATCTTTGAACAGTATTTCTGAAACTACAGTTTTATCAACGGCTATATTTGTCACTTGATTCCATGTAGTTTGTTGTAAACTTTATCGTATCGTTTTCAACTGATTACTCACTTACATAATTAACGCCTGCAATGTATTACGCTAATAACCTTTAACGACGTGTAATAACGAATTAACAGACCGTAATGTGTACGTGCAATATATATTATGAGCAAGCTGGCAATAGGCGATTGATTGACAATAATTGTACAGCACTTACGTAAAATATGATTGATGCCTTGTTTAACATTTTCTTCATAACGATAGAAGTTCCTTAAATACCAAGTTTTATTTTTTTATTGTCGAGACACAAATTATCAAGTAATACTCACCTACAATCCAGAAACATCGAAACATAATTAAAGGCTCCATTGCCTGGGGGGCCTTTTGGCATTAATCATTTTATTTAGTTTAATTAATATTTTTTTTAACTAACGAGTAAGCAGGTCGCCGAGGTGCATACCGCCGCCCACAGACACCCGCAACACCAGGGGTTTCCTCGTAATATCAATAATAGGAAACAAGAGTAAGGATTCTTGTAAGACAAAATAAAGCAAACGATGAAACGACAATATAGGATTATCCTGCGATGGAACAATAAATAATCTCCACGTGCGATATAACGCTAGCTCTCAAATATGGTGTCAGAAAAAAAGACGTTTATATTTATATTTTTATATCCTCCAGCGACTCAACAAAGCACTTGTGTAAAGGTCTAGTGAATCTCGGGTTTCGTCGATGTTTGCCGAAGGATATCCCGGGACAAACGAGTCCGGGGCTGGCGATCCCGGGATCATGGCCGCGTTTAGGGACAACAATAGCGATGGAGGCACCCTGATACCACGATATATATTATCTTTGTTGACACCGCATCATGTAGGTCGTTTTTTGTCGCCAATTTTCTTATTGTTGTTGAAAAATAACATAGTCCTGGGAAATGGTGTTTCTTTTTTGTAAAGCAAAGGATTTAGGTACGACTAAAAATGTTACGACGTCCCTTCAATCGCGTTTAAAACGTTTGTCCCCAAAAAAGGGAAATTCAATCCAATTATTGCTCTTTGACCTTTGACGTTTTGCGGCAACTTTCTGTATCAGGTCAAAAAGACAGGAAAATGATTATATTTTTCAATATAAGACGATACGTGGAAGGAAAATATGACTACGTGCGTTCCTATTGTGTGTCGCCATTTCTGGCAGCTGTAAGAACAAGGTTACATTGATCCGATCACTTAGTGTTTACTTTGAGAGATTTGCAAACATCCTTTGTGTGCGAAGCCAAGGTGATAATACTCGCAACCATTTTTGGTCCCTACAATAGGGTACATGGGGTATCATTTTATCAAATGTCCGTTTTACGTGTTGAATGCAGAATGACATCATCAACGTATACCTTTAAAGGCAACAAAATATCCACTGTTAGTCGAGAAAGGAAATTCTGCTTATATATTCTACTTTATAAATGCCAAACTTTAGTCATTTAATTTACTTTGGTTATAAACCTCCTTTAGAGTGCCATAAAACAGAAGTAAAATATGTTACTCCCATGTGGTAGCTGACTCAATATCAATAATCACCCATTTTATTTAGTACCTGATATAATGCATATTATTATGACATATGATGTGTCATACGGTCATACCAGCTTCTGGTACATAATCATACAATTAAAGCACTTGACCCGACCGTACGCGCTGCCCGTATGACGCCGGGTCAATGAAGATTGGGTCAAGTAGTATCAACCTCATAACTTGACAACACGTTGATTCATTATGGAGTTATGTTTTAATTTTATTGTTTCGACACTCCATGAAACTAAATCTTCATTGAAAAAAAGACAAGAAGGTTGAAGATTTTTCATACTCCAATATAAAAACAACCGAGCAACCAAAAAAAGATAGCGCCTACGGCGTATTTTAGCAGAAAATAAACTAAAATTAATAAATCAAACTCCAACAAATCCTAACCTAACAAAATTTTATTCTACCTATCTTTGAAATCCTTTCATGCGAACGTTTTTATTAAAGAGATTTATATCTTCTATCAACGTTATATTTAACTTAGATATAGGTACATATCTCGATCTTGTCAATACGAAAATTCGTTGTATATTAATGAGTCTCCTTTGTCTGTTTCAGGTACTGTTTATTATCTTAAGTCCGTAACGCACCGGTGAGTTACAGAACATATTTCACCTCAACGCTCCGTTGCCCCACTGGCCCTTCTGGAGCACCCTCCCAAAATCTCATTCATAAAAGATTTTCGTATTATTCAGCAACGTATTCACAAAGTTATGCCCCATAAAGAAATGAAGAAGAATATTCTATGTTTGTACTGAAAAAATGTGTATTCTGAGAGTTGTAGATCACAACAGCGGTCTCCTCCCTAGAGTCTGAGAAATATTAAAATGTCTGTACTAAGGGGACGAAAACATACGATGTAAGAAAAGATGAGGCGAGCTCAATTTTGTCGATTCGATGTCCCCAATTCGTTTGCTGAATTCTTAATGGCGCCTTGGGGTCGGCTTCGGTAGGTAATCGCGACACTTTAGTATTTAATCCGCGTTTGCCACACGCCCCACTGTTCATCCTGTATAACTTGAATTAAATTGAGAACCATTTTATTAATTCTATTTAAATTAATTAAGTTTTTTGCAATTGGTTAAGTTGGAGAACTAGTAACGCCAATTTTACGGTTTCTTTGGAACTTATGCGTTTGCTAATCTTTTAATTAATTCCAAAAAGTATATAAGACGGGTGAGCTTTCTTAGAAGCAAAAGACTTTATTTCGTACGCACAGTAGAATAAAATTATTCATTTAATAAATTAAAATACGTCTACCTGCCTTTTAAACAATATTCATAACAAATTATATTAAACTAGCTGTTCCCCGCGGTTTCACCCACGCTGTTCAGCACCTGTTGGTCGTAGCGTGATGTTATATAGCCTATAGCCTTCCTCAAGAAATGGACTATCCAACACTAAAAATTATTATAGAATTTTCCAATTCCAACCAGTAGTTCCTGAGATTAGCGCGTTCAAACAAACAAACTCTTCAGCTTTATAATATTAAGTATAGATATCACTCAATCAACGTAATAGCTTACGGATCACTCGCATTCCATCTCATATTCAAATCCCAAGCTTACATATTTATGAAAATTATTTGTATTGAGGTAACAAAAGTGCTCGATTCAGTTCAAATGAGTATAATCTAGCTTGATTGTGGATTACCATTGTTGATTAATGCCATTTATTTGTGAGGATAACATTTTGTGAAAATATCACAAACATCTATTGGTAAATAACAATGATTTAATCCCTATATGTTTTATGATAATACGGCTAGTATTAACTGTTATTACAAAATCATAAGCCAACTTCGATGTTATTGACTTGCTCATATTGTCTGGCTTAAGTTCATCATCAGGTATACGCTGGGCCCATAACATCCTTAACGAGTACCGACTGTGAATTTAAGTCTGCGTAATATCCAGCTCCAAGTCTGGATGTATCTGAAATAATTCTTTCGATCGTATATCTCCTGGCAGATTAACTGCATTCTTACTTCTACATATCTCGTGACGTTGCCTGTCAGAAACAATGGTTGTTTCATTTTCCACCAATGTCTGCTCTGTTTAGTTTTTATCGAAGAAAATGCAAATCGTTTTGATCTTATTTGAAATCAGCTCAACCTGTACAGAAAAGCGTACGTATTTAAGCAAATTATAAATTCTGCCGCATAAATCTCCACCTACTCGCCGGTTTACCGTCCGTTCTAATTCCCGACGCCCCGTATAATTGATCTACATCGTCTCCACGAGATAATTTCGTTCCGACTCGATCCCGTCCTATCGCTTGTCACTGTTTTATTACCTACCCTCTGAACGCCGATTGCGGGAGCTCGCGGAAATGTCATCGCATTACACACTTCAATCTGTTGAGTCTACTTAGAGACGCTTTGGAATAGAATACCTGTATTAAGTTGAGGATTTTAAATTGAAAAAAGATCGTCTACGGGATTTATATTTTTAAGAGTAAAGATCCCCGAGATCCTTATTGTGATTGGATAGGAGTTGAAATAGAATTATGATCTGCTATGGGAATATTGACAACAACCTTTTTCAAAAAATTGCGACCAAAACATAAATTTCACCATATCGTTGGTAGTTTCCACAACAACAGCAAATCTAACCAACCACACACTAGGAATACAAACATTTTAAATCGACAACAACGAATATTAAACATCGCGTTATTTTAAGCATTAAATACACACTCATTAACCGTAGTGTCTATTGATCCCTTCTCAGCACACAACAACATGTGGGTACCATTTAACATGTTCTGAGAATACAATTAGTATTTCATTTGGAGCTGCGCGAAGATTACAAGACGAGTGGGAGTACTTACTACAATATATTGCTTCTGTACGCGAAGATTTATACAGACACGCTCAAACATGACACTCAGTGAGTAGAAAACAAAATGGAGTCCTTGCGTGACTGCGCGTTTAGCCGCTGTTAGACTACAGCAGTAGTAGATACCAGATTTGAACACTCAAAGTTACACAAAGAATTTACGACTTTAAGTATTGACTACATAAAAACTAAGGACGATAACGATGACAATGTACTAGTAATAAAGGCAGAGGTTGAGTCTTTAAGCGGGGAATGAAACGACTGTCGTTGAACAGCCTCCACTACGCCTAATTGGTCTTACGATTACTACCCTCGCACCAGGCATTTTAAACAAAAAGCAGTTTAAAATACGCAAGCGTAAGGTCTGTATTACAAAAAAGCGTGTTAAAATAAAAGCCTTCTGGAGAGCCGTCCGCCCTTTTTCCACGTGCTCGTTGTCAGTGTAATTGATCGTCTCTGGCGCTGCGAGATAATTCCGCTGTGACGTGATCCGCATTGTTGTGACCGTTTTATTACGCCCTCACTGCTTCCGAGATGCAAGGGAAATGCAAAACAAACAGACGTTAATTGGACTAGATATGACTCAATATACCGCAGCTGAGTCCCTTGCGACATTTTTTGGATGTGCGAATATAAAGAAGAAAGTTTTACGCGTTTGACAACTTTGTATGCCACATGAAACCCTCATTTCCATAAATTATTCGAAGATCACATGAATGATGATGGGATTATCAGGAAGGAAATCACATATTTATAGATCAGTACCTACTTACCGTTATGGCCAAGATAAGAACTTTTTTGGCAGCATTATGAATTTTTCCTTAAATTCCAAAGTTTAAAGCTGGAAAGTATGATAAATGTTTCACTAAGTGATTTACATTTAAAGACTTTGCACAAGAACACATTATCTTTATTAAAGTCTAACATTATAGCTTTTGTGTGAAGCTAATACTTGTTGCCAGTTTGTAAATTCCAATCAACCATATTAATCATTTTGTAGATCATTGCTTAAACCCTTTGAGGCTTCCTTTATTTCAGTAACACGAGCAGAAACAATTGTCTTTGAGGCTGAATACAAAGTTTCTCCGATTGAATTAATTCAATTGCTCTGTTTCATCTCGCGTAACAAATGTTAAGTTGAACATTGTACACGACTCTCGTACTTCTTAGTTTCCTATCCTTGATCAACAGACCTTCAAACAAGATTGTTGTAGGCTTCTCTTGTAACATGTAGGGTTCCAATAATATTAGATATTATTTGGTACTTTGAAATATGTATTATAAAGCAAAATTAATTTCGGGTTTAAGATCAAATTCTAAAGCTGACACGAAATTACGCTTTCTCTAAATTATTTTTTGTAACAAAAAACCTATTTTGGTGTCTATAGACACCAAAACAGGTTTTTTGTTACAAAAATTTTCAGTTTGACTACAAATAATAATTCAATATTTACTAGCATAATGTTCGTGTGAACCCTTTTTTTGCAAATCTTGCCAATACAGGATGTGTTGGGGTCGCGCGGTGGTTTCCATAAATTATTACAACGGAGGGTTTATCCGAGATAAAATTAAATTCACCAAACGCTCGTCCAACGGAATTACACCCGCTAAATTACCGGTTATTGTGGCACCGACCCGTTGTTGTTCCCTCGATTGTTCCCGATGACGATTGTCCCGCCAAATATTGATATAGATTTGCACTTCATTACACCCCCAATTCGTTTGTTTTCGTTCCATCACATTCTGCTAACAAACATGCCACTGAAATCTCCCCACTCAACACAACATCACTGCAAAATATAACACAAATATTTTGAATGTTACCATTCAAAATATTTGTGTTACATTCCACCGACTGTAGTTTAAAATATAGTATTGTTAGCGAATATTGTTCTGTTATATTTGAAAATGGAGAATTGTATTCGCCCCCCGGCTACGCAGCATGTTACGTACGATGCATATCTATCTTTTCTAAAACTGACATTTGTCTAGATAATAATTTCACTGGAAATTGAGTCAAAATGGAAACTCCAGTATGTTTTTAGCTAAAATTCAGCGCCAATAAGTCGATCAAAAACATCTGACCGTAAAATCCACTAAATTACGTTAGGATGAAAAGTAAAAGCTCTTCCATAAGGCTGAACTTAAAGTCATTTCAACTTAAAAGAACAAACTTGAATATAATTTGTATTTGAGTCAGTTCGCCTCAGTTCACATCGCGTCGGCGTCGGCTCCCAACTTTGTAACTGTGTAGCAATTATAATAATGGGTTACACATAAAGTAAATTGGGTGGAAGTTCATTCGATTGTTAGTACAAATGTGTTCTACATCGGAACAGTATGCGACCCACATAATTGCTTTAGAGGTGATCACACAAGATTGTGGAAGTTTTATATTGCATTTGTTGACTTAGTAGACGGATGGCGCTTACTATTTGGATGCAAGTGACCGTTGAATGAATCTTAGATCAAAAAACACTATAAATTGAAGAAATATACATGTTACAGTAATTTCTAAGCTAATAGAAACAGATTCGTATAGGATATTGCAAGTTTAGGTTCTACTTTCGTTACCTTTTTTAAATAAGTATCTTCTTCTGATTATTGCTGTGTGAAAGAAAAATATACACTTAAAAAAAACCCTGCAATAATTGTATCGTTTTAAAGCCTACACGGCATTCGCTCGTTTATGATTTATAAATTTTCATCGGAACTTTGCAACGCTCAACGCACAAGGGAATTATTATTTATGACTACAACACCTGCGACAGGACGTGGAAAGTTTCCTTAAAAGTCTCACTCGGCTGGCCTGGGGTAATGGGGGGAATAAGTCTACGTTCCTCGCGCCTAATTTGGCAACCCGAGGCGCGGAATTTATTGGGGTGGGGCCTCTACAGCTTGAAATATTCGAAGGCTCCACTCGACCGTGAGTTATGAATGAATCCCGTTAAAGAACCCGGAAAATTTCTAACGGCACGCGTAACGGTTTAAACATGGTACGGGATCACTCCTCGTCTTATTACCGATATTGTCACTATTTTATATTACAGCATAATTGCATAACGTCAAAACGTATTTTCCTCCTTGTTATATATTAGGTTTACCTCTCCTTGAAGGTAATTGAGCTCATGAATATTTAATTTACGCAAAATATGTGTATGTGGGCGTGAGCTCAAAATGATCGCAACAATGTGTTCCAGTGATGCTCCTTTACATTGCAAAGTTTGTTGCACAACTGGAAAATACAGTAAGAAGGCGAAAGCAAACAATCAGCGCTGGCGAATGGAATATAAAAATAAAAGGATGAGCTTTAATGGGCACTACATCGGTAACAGGCGCACGACGCGGCGGTCCGCATTCAAATCTGTTTGATTTATGCGAAGTAATCGCTTCGGCGCTCCTGCCTGATGGGAAACTGGAGAAAATGGCAGACTATATTATTTATGAGGGCTAGACTGCGTTTAGTCCGTTGGTCAAACAACATGCAAGAATAATAAATGCGCACAGGAATACACAATCTGAATACAAGGTACTTGAATTACGGATGGACCCAACATCGATTTTTGAACAGCAATTTCAGATCGAAGTTAAAAATGTAGAAGATGGAGTGTTACTGCGGGCACAGTTGACTGCGGCTACAAATTACCGGTGCCATTGTTGCAACAAAACAGTCCGCTCGCTTGTCTGCGGAACTCTTAGCTCTTCTACTTACGGAACTAGCTAGCTATTGTAGGTACTTTATTTAAGTTCTGATTCTACAACCATTTCTTTTATTAATTGTGCCGGGGTCGTAAAGTTTCAAGACGAAAGTTGACGAACGACCAACTTGTTCGCAGTTAGTGTCAACTTAATAACTGAAGTTGGTTAAAAATATGTTCGGCCGTGGTCTCCAAGCTACTGTTATAATAATGGAGGAACACTAAACTACCTTAATACTTTTACGGGAAAACTTCAAATTGAATTTCCAGTTTTGTGAATATTTCAGGAGCCCGCTGTTGACTTTAAAACATTGTTCCCTCGGCCCGCACATAACATTTACAATGTAAACATGTGGTTTCACTTTTACATAAAGTTTCGGACAAATTAATTATAAAGTACCCAGATATGTTGGAGTTTAATTGTTATTTGAACTCACACATAATATTTTCGGGGTATCGGCACTGTTTTATCTTTTATCTATAGACTATTAAGAGTTTTAGAACGCTTAACAACAAAATAGATACCAAACAGTCTAGAAAAATTGAGGTTATATCTACCCTATGTGTATAGCTACCCTTTTTAAAGTTTAACACTGTTTAAGTTAAAGGGTTCTGCCCATTACAAAAATATTTTTAATATTGATGATTATGATAATATGCCCGTTACTAGACCGTTTCGTCACCAACCAACACCGTCGAGTGTCATGCACTTTGCGTGTCGGCTAAATATTCTCACTGACAATCGTTGACGCTCCGTGAAAGGGTCGTGACAATGACGAAATGGTCTAGTGAGCATGGTATCATACTTTTCAATAGTAAGAATACTGCGTAACCGCATATGATGACCGTTATAAAAAGGTATGTACGTTCTACCTGCCTGATACGTTCATGATACGGTCATAGTATAGTAAGGTATCGTGAGCAAATTCTTTTAAGCTTAAGTTAGTCGTTGTCTAGTAAAACTCTTTTTAGTACCAGCTTAACGTTTAGGAGTTTACGAATCTACAAGGCAAAGTAATAGGTGTTTTTCGGATGGGAAATCATCAAACAACTTCCCCCGTTTTGGGCGGAGTGGGGGGAGTGTTAGACTTTTACTTTCAAACACCACCCATGTTCCTATATTTGCCTTTTATGTTCCGGGCCCGCGGTAAAAGTAATAGGTTTAACAGCAACATTGAAACTACTAGCTAGTAATTTGTAGGTGTTCACGTAACGTGTCCTATAATATGTTACTCGTACATTCTCTCTCTAAAACAACTTTACAAAGATTATATAGAAAATCGAGTCACGTATCGCCTTTGCAGGCGTGAAGGTACTTGTACGCGATTGGGTGAAGATCCATCGACAAGATAGAGGAGACCATACATTGAAAACAAAAACTGAAATAGATCAACTTTCATAGACTTTGTACGTGATCATTATTTTCTTGACCCAGTATTCGTAACACAAAAGCGTAGTCTTTTAATTCTTTTATACAATCACTAGCTTTTGCCCGCAGCTTCGCTCCCGTTCAATTCGGTGTAACACAGTTCCCCTTTCCTGATTTGCGGGTACCTGCCACCTCTAGGTTTTGCCCTTGCGCCTTATTTATTGTAATAGCAAAGCTAAGTTTTCCCTTTTCTTCCCTCTTTCCGCTATAAAAAAAAATATACGTGTGGCACTCGGGGACTGCCGCGGTAAAGCTATTGCATAGCATTTTTTTATCAACTTATGCAAGCAATTAATAAAAACAATCTAAATAAAATATTTAAAAAGTACTTCCAATGAAAAACAAGACCTTGGATTTGATCCAGAGTACTGTTGATTGACTATCCGATTCTCTACCAAACACGCTATTAGAACATTAGAATCGGGATTGAAATAACTGACCGTATTGTGTAAACGACGTTAGACAAGACACACCTCCGTACCCGTCGGAGTGGGGAGCGTCAGGTTTTTTTTCGTTACGAAATTTCTGGATTCGGTCCCAGCGCTCAAGGCCCGCGATAGAAGCTATGCAATAGCTTAAAAATGCCTATGTCCGCCTCTCTCCGCTTTAAACAAAAAAATTGCCTATGTCCGTCTCCAGGGTCTCAACTATCTCTGTACCAAAATTCGTCACAAATCAACAAACTAACAAACTCACTTTCGCTTTTATAATATTAAGTAAGGATTTTCCTGCGGTTTCCGTTGTATATTTACGCCCGGTTCCAATTATAAAAATTGTTCATAACTAATTCAAATACTGTTTCACTTCAACATAATTTTATTAATAATACACAGTTATACACAACAATAATAACTTTGGGGCTTATTTATAGGCATAAGCAAGTTATTGGAAGTACCCACTCATCTGATAACCAACGTCATTTTACCGCCATTACCTTACCGGAACTCAAAATTGAGCCACGAATTAATAATATATATTGTAATATTAACAATAATATTAAAATTTTTATATTTTTAAATGTTTTTTTTTATGATTTTAAGAAATATTTAAAAATGTAATTTTATGTTAAAAAATAAATAAATGTAAATCATATTAAAATTAAATATAAGATAGTTTTTAAAAATACAAGTAAAAATCAACATAACTTATAGAACACTGAACAATAATGAATGTTATAGTTAAATACAAACTTCCGTAATTCAACAGGTTTCGAAACAATTCACTAGGTACTTATTTTTAATAAATTTGGCAAAAGTATTTTAAAAACGCACAGAATTTAATAGAAACTCGAACATGAAGTTTAATTAAGCTTACACAATAAACAATAACGAGTCGTTTTGCTTACGGATATGATGGGGTGTTAGACAACTTCTTCATGATTTTACATGAACAAACATTGTGTTAAGGTTTTATGTACCAAACTCATGTTCTGTCTCTATGACAAGTTCCATTAAATCTAGACAGCCATTTATGCGTGATTGAGTAACAAATACTTAATTAAAATCACATATTTTCATATTAGAGAGAGGAGATGGGATTTGGAGAATTTTGACGAAATTTTAGTCGAAGCCTACGTACAGCGGGGTCTCCTGGCTTAGTCGATTGATTGATTAATTATTTTTTATCTAATGGAACAATGTTCACTGAATAATTTCAATCTGTTAAGTGACATCCAACTCAGAAGATTGAAATCCTTTGTAATTCGGGTGAGACAGTTTCTATTGGTTTAACGAATAGATTAAGTTGTCTGATTGAGAACCACTAACTAGGGAAGTAATTCCAGTTTTTGATTCTATTGAAAATAATTTATCGTGCAGACTACCGTTTACGTTTCTGCAAAAAGAAATATTTGAAACATTAACCTCACGTTAACATTCAAAGGCAAGCTCCCACGAGCCATTCGACAATCAAGTTGAAAATCACCAAAGCTCTCCATTTCCAGTGAAGTGTACTGTGAACCGTGGCATTAATTACCGAAGCCCAATAGAGGTGTCTACGCCAACACTGTAGTTGCTCCATCAATAAAACAAGCGAGAAGCGCACAGGGCAGCCACACGCCAGCTAATTTTCATACTAAACGAACGGGTGCATTATTAAAATCTGCCGTCACGTGACAACCCTCTCGACCTGGGCGAGCATTTAAACTTGACTCGGTAACTGAGCTGTTAAGTATTTAAGGTGTTTGCTTCAGTGGGGTTCTAGTTTATGGTAGCTTGCACCGTCGGCGCAGTGCCGTAATGCCGTAAATTGTGTACTACACAATGTTAGACTCGTTATAACTTGTAATTTAGATACTTGGTGTTGGTGAGTAGTTTTCTACTAACTTATGTTTGGTACTAATAATATTCTTGACATTTTACATTGTAACGTTGATCGACAAAAATAATTCACCCTGAGATTACATTTATTTATTTTTTCCTAGGAGAGACTGGTTTTGTCTTTCCAAAATTATTATATGCACGTCATGAGAAGTTTTAAGCTCCTCCAAACATAGTTCCAAATCCATAATATTCCGAAACAAGTTACAAACAACAATTTAACACTTAGTTAAAAGCTTTCCCAGTCCGACACACGAGTGGGTGAAACAATACATTCTTCGCGCGACTCTCACAACTTTGGAACAACCGCCTTTACTCCTGACATGTTTGCGCCATCCATCTAGGAGCCGTATTTTCATACTGGCTGAGAGCAGGTGTCAAAACTAAAGGACGTTAGGCTAATGTATGCAGATTGCATCTTTCGCTACTCCGGGCAGGCTGGCTGCGCTACTCTGTACACCACTTGCATTACTGCATTAGTTTGCGGTGCTATATTTAATGTTCTATTACGGTGCTTTCGTATTTTTTCACGTGCCTAATTACTTGCTTTTAGGATTTGCATAATTTAGATAGGTAATAGCGATCGTTTTTTTTTTGTTTGATTTTCACGAAGAAGAATCTTTTAAAAAAAAAACTTGCCTACTAGGTCTCTCATGTATTGTAGGTGCGTTTATAAACATCTAAAGTCACATACACAATGAGCCATACCCGGAACAACTACCTGTAGATCATACAAATATTTGTTCAATGCCGGGATCGAACCCGCGACACGCAGCGTAGCAGTCAATCGCTCAGCCGCTGCGGCTACCGGGCCGTCAAAAGCTCCGTGTGATGAATAATTTGATAATTTGGTATTTTATCGCCGCTAATTTGGATTAAAATGGAATAAGCCCCCCGAGAGAATCACTAACTTACTCTCTCCATTTCATACTCGACGGGATCCAAGTGAATCTCAACTCAGTTAACATTAACTAATATCAAACAATAAGGTAAAATAGTTTTCCAACCGTCAGTCATTGCGGCTATACGTATGGAATCCACACTAACTTACGTCTTCTGTCTTAAATACACAAGTTGGCAACACATAAACATATTATGAAAATTAGAAAACATAGCGCGTTCATGTAAATAGGCTACATAAGCTAGACACCTCGACATTCGAAACAATGTTACAAAATTTAATTAATTGTATAATTTCTCGTTCAACATACGTTTGCATATAACCACAGTCTCACAAAGACATTGAATTAATTCAATTCTGGATTCACCGCCTGTGACAATAACATTAAGGTTAATATTTTTGACCTAGCTGAATATTTTATTTGCAGTCCAGTGGATCCTTTTTGCGAATTTATGATGAGTGAGCAAGTAGTACAAATGGCCCAAAAATAACAGTACAAAGGTTCACTTTGTGCCGATGACTATATATGAAAAAAACAAACCTCTGTTTAAGTTCAAATACTGGTATTTCAATATGACAGAATTTTTCAACGTTTTCTCTTCTTTAAACACCACCTTTGCGAAAACCTCTCATGAACCTTAGTCTCGACAAAAATAATTATGCAAACAATAAAAATGAATATACAACAATAGAAAGAGTCAGACAGGAACTCGTGCATCCTGAATGTCTCATTATAGACTGACAATAAGACGACGCATACCACCCCTACGATCATGTGTTTCTACTTAATTATTACATTCCGTTAGAAGCTTAATTATAAAGAGGTTTAGGTTGATTTTTAATTAAAGCTCCTATTTGACCGGTATGTACCAAACATTTAAAGGTCAATTTCTATTTTTGTTTTGGGGTTATTGAAAGCAGTCATGTGATAATCTCAAGGCCTTCATATCAACATTCTCATGTTCATATCAACATTATAATAATTTCGCATATCAATTCTTTTTCCAAGCAAGAAAACTGAAAAACAAAAGCCGTTGCTAACGTCATATTTGACATCACTTTGCTAAGATTGTCCTTCTTTTTTATTGAATTTACAACAGCAACAAATAAAACACACGTTTTAATTTTAAGCCTCCACCCTCTGCCAACAACGAAACGAAGCTGATTAAAACCCAAAATAAGTAATACTATGGATATTACAGTTTTAATTTTAAACTCTTCGTCATACAAACAAGTGGATCGCAAACACAATTTACATTGACACTGTCAGTAATCACAGCTTCTGATTTTAATTGACTGGATATCAATTTAATTGAGTTTTATCTTGTTCTTGTTATTACATTACCTTTGCATGTCATATTTAAATTATGTCGTTGTTTTTAAATGACATCATTACGAAAATGTGTTTTAATGAACATTTCTCTCATGTGTTCCACGCTCAGTATGTTGTTTCTACTGTTTGGATTATTTTCGATCTTGTGGGTTGTTCAAAAAAGATACCGCGGCCCCGGAACTTAAAGGGCAAAAGAAGGGACATGGGTGGGTTTTAGTCAGTAAACGATTGACACTCTAACGATTTACTAAAGAAAAAAATACACTAGTACTTGTTGGTATGCTCTGGTTTCGATGTATTTAAAAAAAAAAGAATTGTTATTTAAATTCTTTGCTTTGATCCTAAATTTTCATTTAGAAATAGCAACTTTGCTTTTCTATATTAATTCTATAGTTATCTACATGAATCATGTATTAGGATAATATGGAAACTAATTACCTACCTACCTAAACACAATGATCTTTCTTTGTTAATGGGTTCCTCATATTCTAGTTTCAATTAGGAGCTCTAAGGTTTACCATTTCACGAGTAATTGGCACAATATCTCTTTAATCTATACGTGGAACATCATGTCGTTAAAAAGGTATGAAAATAACATACGCTCCAAAGAAATTGCGTCTCGATTGAAGTTCCTTTCTTAAATATTAATAAAAGCGCCAGAGCACTTTTGAGACACTTTCGAGAGTAGAGACGGCGCGATGCATATTTAAAACAAAGGAGTTGAGGGGGATCTGCCCACAGTGTCCCTCAATACGTATAAGGTGTAAATGGCGCAAAGCCTGTTCTTAAATTAACATTTGCCTTCATTGCTTACGAGGTAAAGGTGGTGTGCTTCTCTGTTCTTCACACAAACCCTAGCTACGTTTATTAAGGAATCCGCATAACTTACTCTGCCTAAAGATTCAGCTCACCCGATGTATTTTCTGAACAGATACCTTAAGTCCTAAATACCACGTTAGACAGTCACACAAACTAAACTAACGCGATAACTTACAGATTTAAATCGTGGTGTAATCCTCATGACGTGCGAGGTCCACACGATAGTAGAAAACAGAGCTCGCAGCAATTTATCTCAAGATAAATCCGACCACGCGTAAGACACCTGTCAGATGGCGGGACGGGCGCCGTCTTGTCTCGTCTCGGCGAACAGCTCGGGTATTAGCTCTCGGGGTAAATTAGAATATTTCCAACATAAATAAAACGATAATTAACGTTTAAACAAACCGAGTTGTTGGGATAAATTTTGTAAAGTTGTCGTCTTGTGACTTTATACCTTGTTTGCAGTACGGCCTGTGGTTCTGATGTTTTAATAAGAAATGACGCTTTGATCAGGATATTGAAAATAGATTATTTGTTTGAAGACATTGTTTATTTCTTGTCCTTGTTCCATTTATTTTAAGAAAATTGGGTTTCTAAGTGTTTGTTTGTCCCAAAACAACCTGTATTTTTCTTCCTAGTCTTTGAATCCACAGTCGTACAAAACCATAACACTTTCTTTCGAGTCTTTGTGGAACTCTGGATTTAAAAAGGCTCTCGACGATAACAACTCACCTACATTCAAGTATTACGCACACGTATTCTCCCTTCGGGGACACGCGATACGAAGAAGCAATAAATGAATCCTTGACGCTACTTACACGGAATAACGATTTGTTGATCAATTGTTGAACGTGCCAGCGACGAAACATCAAAAGATTTTCACTTGAAAAACGTATATTAGTCAGTATATTCACCATATGCACGGTTCATGAATCTTGTCTCATTTCCTGACTCAGATCCAATTTGCAGAATTTAAGATAGTGCAAACATATTAATTTAGCGAAACCATTGCGCTGTTGTGTGTCTCATTTGTACAAAGGATAGCAGAACGCCAGTGCGCCGACTCGGGCGTTGCAATTTGTCCCGAGATAAATTCAGCCGTAGACAGATGTCGTCTGTACCGACCTCTCGCTTTTTATTAATACCATACTGTTGTATCTTTTAATACTCAACGGGGTGCTTTTAATATTACAATTATTTTGTTTTATTTTCAAGGAAATATCTGAGATTGAGAAAGATTGTATTCTAATCAGCTTATTCATTTCGCGCTCATGATTAACTTCACGCAAAATTAGCACTTTCATTCTCAGCAGTTTGCGGTTTGTTACTGAAACATTCATTTCAACACAAACACCGCCAGTAATCGCCATGTTGGTTTCCAAAATAGCTTTACAACCATTTTCTAACACTTCAAAGGAGGTCATTAAATGTCGAGGGACGTTCATATAAATTTCGATTTCCGAGACGTGCGCCGTTTGCGACTGCCACCTGGCAACTGTCAACATGAACTGCCAATTTGAATTCGGTGCCGCCTAATTGGCCGACAGACGTTCCAAATATAAATATTAAAGGTCGAAAACGGATATCGCGTAACGAGGTGGACGAGGGATGCTGGGAAGGGTCGCAGCGCGAGTGCCTGCTAGGCGCGTGCGATTTTTGCAGTCCGGGTTCATTCGTGCGTCCATTGGAACATTTGGATGCAAACAATTGTGGGATTTTAAATCCTTTGAGTTTTATTCAGGAACAAATTGAACTAAAAATGTGTTTTATCGTAGCGATGATGTATTTCATAGCCTTGATAGTGAGAAAGTAAGTCAATATCTGCCTCCCTGTAACATAACTTCCTAGTTTCTAACGCTTCGCCTCTTTTTAAAAAAAAAACCGTCATCAATATTCACATTCACTAGAAAACAATCCACCCAAGTTCCTCTTTAACTTTATGGGGAACAATTGCGTCGAGTTTAGGACAAACCTTTCGTGGATCCTTCAAATTACGTAGCATATGGTAGCGTGATATTTCACATAGGCCGGGGTCCGAATAGGTAACCTTTCCGATTCACTGCGACCACTGCTCGTAAAATAGGGGGTTGTATTCTCCAAGTCATGAATACGTTAGTTCGTTGGGGCGGGCTGGTTTAATAGTTAAATAGGCGAGCTAGAGAGAAAGGGGTACGTAGTTACGTATGCCTAAGTCACCCCCTGTCGAGGGAGGTTAGCGGAAAAACGAAAATAATCGTCTTTTGTTGGTATCATTCATTAGATACTAACTACAACAAAAGGTTTATGAGCTTAGCTTATAAGTGCTAAAAATCAGCCGCGTCATGAAATATTTATGCCGTAATGTAACAATACATATTAGACGTGATTTTCCAAATATTTCTAAAACAACGGATTGCCAGACAACAAGCCATATTACACGAAACTTTAAACCTACTTAAAGTTTACGTCGATATGAACTAATTGTAAACACTCGTAACCAAGAGATCGGAATGCGTGAGTGGCATCCGCAAACAAACCCTTTTGGGAACAGTTCGCTATCGAAATTCTATTTGCGGGGGCAGAGCGAGCATACACACCCGCACCCGATGAAGATTCCCGACTTCTGCTCAAATATTGTATGCTAACGCAGCGATTTGAATGCCGCGAGTAATGCCGAGCAGATCGCGAACTGCCTGCTATGGACATCTTGGGAAAACCCTCACCAACGCCCAACGTACTCCTACTATTAAGTTTTATACAAGGATGGGCGGATTTTCCTCTCCTCTACCCCCGGTGTTAATACTAAACGAGATTCCCTATAATATAGGTACGCACGTTTTCTGCCACACTTTTTTACGCTAAACCGCCCGTTACATACGTTTTACGAGTACATTACTGTTTACGCGTAAATGAATATAGTGCTAGATCACGTAGCAGGAAAGAAGAAATTCACAGAGTTGTAAAATTACATAGACTGCGCAGTTTGAATAAAGGAGAATTTGAAGAAATGATATAGACAATAATCAAAGTATCAACAATAAACTGCCACGGTGCACGGTGCACGGTAGAGCGAAGAATCTATTTCACTGCAATGGACAAGACAAAAGTACATCGTAACAATAGAGACATCGAGACAGATAAAGTTCAAAGTGAAGTCGAGTTGAAAAGAGAGGAGCCTATCCTTAATACTAAAGCAGAAATGAGCGAGTAACAGGGAACGAGAGAGGCTTATGAAGGAAGTTAGAGTGTTGCAGAGTCGCAGAGAGCAATGAAGTGCGCTATACACGCGTTCGACACTCCGCCACTTGTATAGTACTTAGTCAGCCGCTGTTATCGACGATTAATGAATTGTTGTTACCTGCAAATCTTCGAACATCCTATCGATATAATTATAGATTTTGTCTACAGCCGTGTTTCGTTACTTGTGCGGTTGTAGCCAAATGACAATACGAATTTGGGTTTGACAAATCAAAATTGTTTTGTTAAATCCACTTAAGCTGGAATAAGGTAAACAAAAACGCAAAGTTCTGTTAAAGAAAATAAATAAACGGCAGAGCCAAGGAAAACACCACAAAATCCGATAAAAACTCGTTGGCCAAGTGGACGCGTAATATACGCTTTTATTAAAGTTTTTAAAGACTTTTCCCTTATGTAGGGGGAATTCAAATATGTACGACGTGTACGTATCCTATGCACATAACCACATACAGAGATTTTCATTTGAGAGTTTTATGAGGTGGCTTTGACTGCAAATTTCGCAGTTTTATTTATATTTTCATCCCACCAACTTAGTTTGAAAGAACCTCTCAACTAATTATTAATTCGTTGTTATGACGAGTTTTTAATCACAAACAAAATTTTTGGTTTATATAAACTGAGCTAATAAATCCTTAAATTCGTGGAACGCGATATGAAAAAAAATACGTTCCACGTGTTCTGTCCTGCTTATATGTCAGTTACCAGATGGTACCAAATGGTTCCGCTGCTATAAATAAAATCGAAAACAATTATCAGTCCCTAGATTATTTCACTGAAAAGCCGTTAACACTCATTGATCGAAAATGTCGTAGTAGTCAGAAATATCTAACAACCGTAATGGCATTTCCTCATTACATGCGCATTCCAATTCCAATATGATGACAATGCAATTTATTTCTGTCTTTTTTAATTAATTATTTACATCCACAACTAAAAAAAAAAAAACGTTTCCTCTCACTAGGAATTTCTCCTGTATCGCGGGTGCCTTTACAAACATTTAAACTCACATACACAAACAGCCAGACCCGAAACGACTATTTGTAGGCCATACAAATATTTGTTCCGTGCGAGAATCGAACCCGCGACATGCAGCATGCAGCAGTCAATCGCTCAGCCACTGAACCAACCATGTCGTTACAATGCACGGTATGGCATAATAAAATAATAATTATTGGAATTATATTTTAACTAGCTTTTGCCCGTGGCTTCGCTCGCGTTAAATTCGGGGTAACACAGTTCCGCTTTCCTAATTTGCAGGTACCTGCTACCTGGAGTTTTTGCCCTTGCGCCTTATTGATTTGCTTTTCTTCCCTCTTTCTCCGTCATATCTATTCTTTTGAAAAAAATATTAGACTGTGTCGGTTTCCAGAGACTCAACTATCTCTGTCCCAAAATTGGTTAAGTTATTTAGGCGTGAAGATGAACCTAACAAACAAACTCACTTTCGCTTTTATAATATTATTAAGGATTGCACCTAGATTTCATGGCGTACCAGTAGATAGGTAGAAAAGACATTTTTGTCTGACTCCATAATTTCCCTGAAGACGGTATGCACTACCAAGGAGAATGGGGGCAACCTTATGCCATTTATCGGGTCTAATTCCAAAGTTCGGGACTTTAATGAAAATTTTCTTACCGAAAAACACAATAAACTGCCCGACTTGGGAATTGAATTGAGGTCTCCTCGCCCACCTTCGACCACTAGATCATTGAGGAAGTATTGTTTCTCAAACTGTCGGTATTTAATACCATATATTTTAGTAACTAAATATAGAACAGCACAATAAATACAGTTTCAAGCGTTGTTAGCACAGCCAGTGTTAATTACCCAGCGAGATTTAGAGCTTTCGTGGAGGTTATGTATCTCCCGTTATCTGCTTAATTGCCTTACAAACTGTTTTAATGCAATTACGTGTTACAAATATTTGTCACTTCTTGTTTAAATAACATGCGGTTTGTATTTTAATTATGAGTTTGTACATTGAAGTCATTTTATTTAAACTTGCCTGATGTTTTACAATTAATGTTGAAATTTGTATTGATAATTTGATTGGTATTCAAATGAAGGAGAACTAGAACTGGATGAGCAACGCTAATGTAGTAAATGAAATAAATATGTCTAATAGTCAAAAGAAATCCATTGTACCCTCGAGCGCCGCTCGCATAAACAGCACCCAGTTCTCGCCGACACGCAGACGAATCGAGTGCCAACACTAAACATTCGTTACCTGGAAACCCACTTAAAACAAATACAGTTACAGTTCCTTTAACGCGTGTATAGGACACAAGAATCCCACAAGGCAGAGCCCATCTCGTGTGAATGATGCCGAGTGCGCCGCGCCGCGTTGTTAAAACTGAAGTCGTGTTGAGTCGCGCGCGCTAATTGTGCTTCTAGGTGGGGACCCTCCCTCCACTCTGCCTAGTGCTCTACACTTCTTGTTTCGGAGACTTATTGTACGGAGAGAAAAACTTTACATCTGTTGACATTGAGCTCGTGCTGTGTAAGGTCCGCATGTTAGGGAAACAGTCTTTTTAATTGTGTTTTATTTGTTAGTTCCTTGTCGTCACCTCATTAGTGGAAGTGTTTAGCTGTGTTTAGTGGATATCCAGAAAACAAACACTAAAATCTTTTGAAATGCTCAGTCAATCAGTCAAATCACTATGAAGTCAGCTAAACAATTGGACATTAATTCGATCCCAACTGAAGTTTATCCAATTATTAGCTTATTAAAAATACTTAAGCTGCATAACGAAATTTACGTAATCTTTCAATAAGTTAAGTTCCTTAATGGTCATAATTAGCTGCTAATAACACTTTTTGTGTCCCAAATCGTTGCCAGCAAAACTAATAAATGCCGGACAACTATTGCTAGTTTAATCGCAGCTGCACGAAACGCGGGCGACAAAACCAACCTCGGATCCGAACCACAACAACCGTGCCGAAGTTTAATTCAATCGGTGTGCCCCAGTGAGTGTTGGGAGGGCGGCAGGCTCTGGGGTGCGGGGTGGGGTACAGGGGGTGCGTGCGGGGCAGGAGAGGAGTGCTCGCGAGGCGGTGTTAATTACTACTCATGTGGCAGGCCACATATCGCGAACTTTGGCGCCCAACGTGGGGCCCCCGCCACCGTATTTATCTTTTAATGTCAGCTGAGGGGGGCTTGTTTAATCTTGTTTGTTAACAATGTGGGATCATAGAAAAAGTTTTATTTCATAACTAAATTAGTTTTGGTCGTACTTGATTTGATTATATTATAAATATTTCCTGTGGTAACCTTTTTACAACTGTGTTGATACAAAAATTAAGTACGAAATAAAGTCACGTTTACTATATATTAACTTCGTCTTGAAAAACTTTGTCTTTTTACATTTAGACCCAAAAACATATAATCAATAAAATATTCGATATTAAACACGTTCACGTTTTCAATCAAATATTCCAGTCGTATTCCGCGTGCTTGCGTCGGATACCTCAAACATTCCCGTCCCTTGTTAGAAGACAGCGAGTCCCGAGACATCTCTAGGAACGCAGCCCTCTTTCTACGACGCTTTCTCATGTAAATTTTAGAGATTTCCTCCCCAAATTCAATATATAAGTTAAACGGTACCAGAAAGCTTACTTGCCCCTTATATGTCAACGCTAACATTTGACAGAGTTTTCTTTGACGTCGTCTGGAGCTCGTAAAATATGACTTAATCGTTTTCCTACTTTCATCATACAGGGGAAGAGAAGATACTTATCTTCTCTAACTCAAAATATTTTTTATCACGGAAGCAGCAGTTACATCTTTGTCAAAACTATTGCCGTTGTTAGAAATTCTTTGCATCCCATAGATAATGAATAGTAACAAAATAGTTTGATTTAGATAGGAGTATAAATAGTGTTATGCATTTTAAATGAATTCTATAGCTGAAAAAATTGTCCATTATCTGCACCAAATAGCTTGGCGCCCAACAGGGTCTCAGATTGGGCGCCAAAAAATAAATACGATATTTTGTTCACGAAAATAAAATAAATAATGGTTAACATAAAATGGGCGGTTTGAAAATTGAAACATTTATAGGCTGTAGGCGAATCGATATCGAGCAGAGCGCCTCCGCGGGTCCATCGACATAAATTCGTATTAGTGCCACCTCAGATCGACTTTACGACGCCTCAGGCGTACTTATTGCTTGGTCTAGTTATTTACCCGACACGTTAAATGTTTAATGGAAATAAAAATAATGTTATTTAATGTGTTTGCCCACAGAATAGTTGTTTGAACCGAAACTCTTGAAAATCATTCTGTTTATTGTTTTATAAAAAATATAATAGCTGCTTCATTTATTTTTTTTAGTTATCTTTCGAACTACTACGAAACTTCCTGCTACCAATATTAGTAAAAGTCGAGTTTCAAGTTTTTATTCCAATAAAAGTTGACATTTTCAAATAATTTTGCTATTAAAAAGACCTTTTACTTTTTGAAAGGATTTAACATTCGCTGCGAAGTCTCTTTATAACTATGATGACTAGACTAAGTAATTAAACGTTCATAACAAAATTATTTATATTTCGACTTCTCCTCTCGACTCTTTTACTTAAAATTCTGCTAACAAGTTACAATAATGCTATAAACAACCGTTGTGGATACATAAACAAGGTTGTTATCTTAAAGAGGAATCTGGTTATCTGGAATCTAATTCTGCATTAACTAATAAACCTTGAGCATTTTATATTCCTTTGTCTTTTTCATACAAATGCATAATATTGAGGTCAGTCAGTGAATAACATTAGCGACGTAAACAAACGCATGTTAAGCAATTACACACATTTAAAGCTATTTAAATATACATTGAAGTTTAAAGAAAGCACAATATTATTATTATGTCTGATTGTTTATCTACACCCTGTTAAAGTCTTCAGTACAATAAACGTATTGGTGAATTAATATTTAAACTATATTTCATTTGATAGTCAAGAGTATAAATGAAATCATGGAACAGTCGAATCAAATTCAATTCATAATCAGCCACATTTACACCTTTCTAACTCCACTGTGACAAAGTTACTCAAAACTACGAATAAGATTACAAACCAGGCCCAGTACAGTAACAAATTAATATCCCTTAATTCGCCTGTCAGATTTAGGCCGTCCACTATTCAACATTTTGGACAACAAATATGGCAAGACATCGGTCGGTGCGAAATTAAGTGAGTTTGTTAAGTGTAAACAGGGATAATCCTTGGCTTGACTATGATTAGCATATCGCGGCAGTCGGCGTTCGTTCCCGAGGGGCATCTGCAATTTAAATCAGGGACTTGGCCGGGACGGGCCGCTCCTTAGCTGCGTACTCGGAATTTGAGATTTACTACGATTGGATGATTTGGGGTTCGATTTTCTGCTTGTTTGGACTGATTGAATTCGCTCTTTAAATTGACTCATATAACTGATGTGACTCTCAATCTATTATTGAGTTGACCGCGTTCCGAGACGTTTGATGAATGTATCGTCAGAACAGGAACGTCTCTCTTTCCACTCAATGTTTTGACTTCCTTTATCAAACTGACCCAGAGGTTAAGGTCTTGCTTTTCATACACAAGGTTGTGAGTTCGTATCCAGGTAAGTACCAATAAACTTAGAAAAGTATATATGTTTTTTTTTTCAATTTATATGTACTTTGTCTAGCTGTGGGACAATAATTGATTAGTATCATTATTTTTTTACTAGAAAATTTTATGTGGAAACCGCAGTGTGCAAGGGTTATCTATCTTCGTACAAATTCTATAGTTGTGGAGATTAGAGCCATCAATCAGATGGTCTGAAGCGCTGAGATACAACTATCGGTTTGGTGCAAGTTACGAACAGTGGCCGGTACTACTGGCTGGGGTAAAAGTGTAATAAGTGTAATGTTTGCAAGTCAGAATGTCTAAATACAAGTCGTAAATTACGAAAAACATTAAAACTTTAGTACTAACACTTTTTGCACAAGCCTTGAAATTTATTATATTCTATATTGCATATAGGTTTTCTAAGCAAACATTTTACTCACAGATATATCGGCAACATTCTCGTACAACAGCGATGTTTAATGAAGCCTGAAACAAAACACTTTCTTACCATTTTTCCAACTGATAACCGAATTACTCAATTTCTTGGCAAAAATAAAAATGTTTGGAATAAAATATGATAGTATACGCCGTTATTTATCGACGTACATTAACTTAAATATTGTACCAGCTCACAATGCCGTGCGTCCGCAGATATACACTTGTGAAAAATTGCCGTGGATGTAGACGTCGAGTGGAGGAATTTCCTCTCCCCCTTCCTCAGGAATAAAGAATTTAATCGTGGCCCTCATTGGAACTTACGGCTTTATATGTTACAAACTATACATTGCTTCATAAATGATATAGTGATACACATGTCTTATGGAATGTTGTAATGAAAATCATATTTTATGATCGGCGCAGTACCGTCGTTTTGGGTGAATTATTGTTTTCATTTTAAGCAATGAAACAGGATTTTCCCCTGCCTGTAGATTTTGTATATGCGCCGGGCGCCGCGAGGCGACTCCCGGCCACCGTAGATGCGGGCCTGTGGGCGGTGAGCAATGGGTAGTTCACCGTCCGTCCGTCGATTGACGACAGGCCGTGTCGACGGCGCGTTCGTGTTTCACGCGCGCCTCAAAGAGAGTCAGCAAAGCAGAGGGACTTGCCAGAGCCTCCGCCTGCCGGGGTTGCGGGTTGTTCGAAAGAGATACCGCGGCCTCGGAACGTAAAGGGCAATAGAAGAAACATGGGTGGGTTTTAGTCAGTACAAGTCTGACATGCCCGAAGTAATTGGATGATTACCCACCAGAAAAAAAAGGCCAAACACGAGCGTACGGTGTCGTTTTTTTTTTCTTGTTTGCAACAAGCCAAACCCAGTATTTTTCAATAACTTTTGTTCTATGACTTCTTTTTTTGTATTCCCATACGTTTAGATCAACTAATCGCGTCAATCTTTTTTAGAACCAAAGTTGTTTAGTTTCATGGAGAACCATACGGGAGGTTTTGGCGTTTATTATGTTATAAATTGTAAATATTATATATATATATTCTTTTTCAATTATGAAAGTACTTTTTTATAGCTGGAGCGGGTATATTTTATTTTAAAATCGACGATTCCTTTTAGTTTTACACCGCGCACTCGTTCTAAGGCCTCCGGTATCACGTTAACCTTCGTTCGACCTCTACATCCCTTGGTTACCAAATCTGATCAAACACAAACGACTGTGTACAAGATGATTATATTACCTTCCCATGCAAGTTAGTGAAAGCCGGTAAGACAAAAGGGATGGTATAATACCCTCGAGCGATGGGTTAGAAAGCCGTTATTATTAATGAAATATTATACTGTAAACCAAGACGACACAACACACGTTATTGCTACTGGGAATTGGTTCCAAATCAGGGATCTTTTTAGTAGATGTTGCGAAGTACGAGTATATACAGAATATTTATATTTTTTAGATAAAGACAAGTTTTTAAGTATTTTTGTTTTTCGTATTCTACTCTGTTGTGGTGTGCTGTGTAAGTTCCTTAAATGGATAGTTTGATACCCATAACATGAAGCCGCTAATTTGGGGAGTCCGCCGTATTGGTAATAAGTTTTATGTATTGACGACTCTTAGCTAACTATGAGTAGTCATCCAAACTATACGAGATTGCAAAATATCAGCTGAAAAGGCTAGGGATACCTGCTTTAAAAAATCAGTGGCAGGATTTGACCTGAATCAACAAATGCATACAAACGTTGCAAGATAAATAAAAGATTGTTATTATCACTAGTCTGCCATCTTTAGGATTATGCTATATTGGATTTAGAATAAAGACACTTAACTAACCAGGTATTGTCATGCAAACTAAACATTTAAGCAATCTAGAAACCGGGAAGTGGTTCAATTTTAACTTTTTATGTTTTTTACTTAGTTAAAAATAATTAAAAAAATATGTTTAAAGCCATTATTGTGAAATAACTAGTAAGGATAAAATATTCCGATTAATAAATGACGAAATTTTCGAGTAAGTACAGATTGTATCAAAAGCCCTTTATCAAAGACACACACAGCGCAAGTTCCAACGCTGGATTCAATTGAGGCTGGTAAATCTAAACCGTGCAGGAAGTTGGGCCCAATCGTATCCTCACCTGCACACCATTTGAAATTCAAATAAGATGAGACAAACCCAGTTTCCTTGTAACCCTGTATGTTTATCGTTGCCAATAGTTTTCGTTAGAGAACCCCCGCAGATCCGTCCCGGGCTTTACAAAAGGATTATTTCGCTTTGATTGTATAAACAAATATAGAATACGAAATCAAAGAAACGTTAACTCTCTCTATATTTATCTTACCGCTGAACCTTTTCAGGTTAAATTTATATCTAAAAACGCATTTGTCAATATAAAATATCGTTATATTTGCGCAAGGAAAAAGGTTAGCGGAGTACCACTTGACGTACTTGCCTCTGCTCGTTAATTTAATAAAATGGAAAATTTTAATTGCTAGCGACTCTCTCTTTGGGGTTCCTTTAAAATAATACTACCGAGCTCAAGTATGTTTCTCTTGAGGATAAAATCGCAAGAAAGTCATAAAGTTCTTGCAACGCTAGGTGTCATAATTATTTTTAATATGAATAGATATTTAAATAAAGCTAGGCCAGATAAGTCATAATAGCCTTAATCTAGAAAAAAAACTTGCAACCTTTTAGGGTTATAAACATGTTTTACATTTTCAATCTAAAAACTTACGTCACTAGCAACAAAACCACAACACTTCATGTAAAATAGCACATAAAACAAACCAGAGCACTCCGTGTACTCGTAACTTCATCATTTTGTACGGCAGCTCAAGTGGCCACTGCGGCAGAACAAACAAACGAGGCTTCACTGACAAAGGGCAAAACAAACAAAGTCCCCATCGTCCAGGTAATTTGAAAGGTCAACAGCGAAAAAATATCGCATCATTAGTCGTTTAAAGGTCGTTAAAATGATATTATCCGTGCAATATAGCTTTATAATGATCGATCTATCTCGATATGGCCCTCCATTGTTATTGAAGTGAACAGGGACGATTAATTATCCATTGAACATAATTTGGGCGGACCAGCGGGCCAGTGCTGTAACGGACCGCTCCCTCCAATTTGAATTGATGTCGCCTGTTGTGTCTTCATTATATATTATCTTTGCCCATTATTCGATTACCCAAATTCTACTTCTAATCAAGGTACAAAAAAAAAATACTATTTCACCCAAAATGATTTCGATCAAAAAAAATATTCCGTCTGCTGTATAATTACAGCAGACGGAATATTTTCAAAAAGTTGACATCAAATTGTCGAAAAGAAGCGAGAAAAAAGTACGCAAACTATGTTACAACGAAATAAATACTAACAAAGAAGAATAATCGTGCATTGAGCATTTAAAATTAGCAAATTCTTTCGAGATTCTTAGCTATCAAAGGAAATAATAAATTGTTTTCCACCCACCTCCCAACAAGTTTTGTCTGCTTTCAAGGCGAAAGGCATCTTTATCGCTGCAAAACTTTTTCTTCCTTGTGTAGAGACGGAGAACCCCTTTTAATGAAACTTAGACCGGCCGTCTGCAATTTAGATAAGTATCCTACTTGCCTTTTAATTAAATATAGCTGTTCATCAACTATGATTGTAGGGCTATTCTCTTGAAGACTTTCTCTCCACAAAACACTACATTCAAGAATATTTACACTAAGCTCCATGGTATTTTTTTATTATCATTCAAAATTCTTTTCTTTTACGTCTTGTCCTAAATTAAGTTTACACGGTCCGTTCTCATCAGAAATGTTATTATACTTGTACATATTTACTTGGCTAATTTGAATAAAAAATATACCCTGCAGATTAAAACTTCCACAAAGTTCGGTATTTACTTGATGTTTTCACTGTAAATCGTCTCCCCTGACTTGTTTTCCAAGATATTTATAATCAGTGACTTTCCCAACTTAGTGTCGGCGACGAAATATCCTTTTAATGGTCGGTGGAGTGTTGGGTCGTCTGCAATTTAGATTAGTCCTTTAATTAAATTAACATTATGATCCCTATCTCAGCGGAGCAGGTGGTCGGCAATATTGCTCCGTTGGAACTCTTTCTTTGCTTTCGTTTCGTTTTTTGCTCTTATATCGAATATTTTATTTAGTTTTTGTCCATTTATCCATAGCGTGGAAGCTGTTATTTGAGTTCTAGAATAACATTGATACGAGATACGGATTACCGCCTACGTTATTGTATTTTGTCTACAGTGAAATAATACGTTCTATTTTCTTATTTATTCTCGTGTTCACACTGAGAACAAGAAGTAAACTAAACTTTGTATATAAATCTGAAAGCGCATGTGGTCTGGAAGATGATTCTTCTCCATGACTGGCCGTAAATTTTCTTTTTCCAGATATATTTTCCAAGCGAGTATATTAACTAAAAGGTAACATATTGATACTTAATGTACTCATATATCTACCCATTGCAGTACAATATCCTCGATCGTATTTCTTGCAAGTAATCCCCGAAAAGAGGTCCAAGTTATTAATGATAGTGGTTAAATAGACGTTTTTGCGCCCCCTAGAGGGATTCCTCAAGAAAACATTACTTTGAGAAGAGACAAAGGGTCGGATGAGGTCATTAATATTGTGATATCAGCGGATATTGTTTAATACTCACTTAACCGATTCGTTGCGGATGGCACGTTTCAGTGCCATCACTTCTTTTTAAGTGTGGCGTCAGGCACGGATATGTGTCATTTTGAAATCGATGATAACTCCTTCAATTAAGTTTTATGGAAGTTTTACCTGAAACCAAACTATCTTCATTTTTCACGTATATTAAGCTCGTAACCTTCGTTTCTGGATACTGTAATATTTTTAAAAAAATAGGGGGCACCAACCTTGGTTAAAACTAAAATTGTAATTGAATTAAAATTTGGTTTTATTTAACTTTTTTCCGGTCTTTATTTGATATTAAAATTACTTTTTTATTATATCTAATATTTTCTGCATCTTTATATTTCTTTCATATGGTTTAAAGCGCAATAATTCATTTGAAACCAACTGGCCAAAATATTTACATCCATGGACGTCCAATATAGTCGGGCCATCATCTCTTTCTGTGCATGTTGCACTGTCCACCATTTCTTTTTTTGTGTTCGTTGAAGTATCCTTACATGTTTTTTGGTTTGGTATAAATTCCTGTTCCCAGTTTTCTGAGTCTTCCCAGCGTTGTGAATTCTGTACTATCTCTTCGTCATCGTCGCATTGAGTTTCATTTTCTGTATCGGGAATGTACTTTCTTTTTCGCTGTAATTCTTAAACAATAAATAAACATTATCAGTATCTTGCCAAATATTATTTTTTTCTGACAATAATAATTTTCACATTTGTTGTGTATCCGTGAGAATGTTTGGATGTTTTTGTTTTTTCACACAAAAACTACTGAATGGATTTCAATGAAATTTAGCACAGGTGATAAGTCTTGGTCTGGAATAGCACATAGGCTACCTTTTATTCCGATTATAGGTTCCTGTGGGACAACGGGAAACAAATTCTACGCGGGTGGAACCGCGTGCATCGGCTAGTATCAAATAATCATATAAAATAATTATATATTAGTACTACTATCATTATTATTACTATTTAATCTAACTTAGCAGTTTTTATTTGCGTAGTTTAATTATAAACAATTGAAATTTGTTATGCAAAAATTTTTAGACCCAATTTAATACCTCATAATCAATCAAATTACTAGGAAATGCAAAATAAGTTGAAAAGGTTGAGCACATCTGTATTAAATAAGTCACTTACCTTCCATTTCCACAAATACACTTGTTTCGCCACTTTTTATCGCTTAAAACAACGTGCCTGACCGTTCACGTTAGATTTCACATGTAAACTAAAAGTATTCGAGCTTTGAATACGTAAAAAAATGTCAAAACACTGTTTTCTTTTCCGCATGGCTGAAGACACAGATGAGTGTCATTTAATCGTATGGCGTTGGGCACTGATCAGTGTCACGTTATTTTTGTTCGACGCCACGGCTAGAAGTTAGTGAAATTAGGCATCGCAACGAATCGGTTAAAAGTCGAAAATGTGTTAGTAATGTGACATTCATCATCATTCCCATGCCTTTATCGCAATTTATTTGGGGTCGGCACAGTTCCTTCCTCCGTATTTTATACTCACCATCTCGTTAGACTCCTCTTATCAAAACAACATCGTCCTTCATACAGTCAATCCATCGTTTCTTTGATTTTCCTCATTTGACATTATGTTAATGAATTCCGTCTTAATTATAGGAAAGTTGAAAGATTCAATCAAAGTTTGGTGAAATAATATCCAAAGAGCTCTGTCCAGTTAAATATTTGAAGTGTGTTCAATGATTTCAATTAGTCGGTATATTCCGCTTGTTCTTCGGCTCGCTGGGGTGTTTTTCTCTACTTTTCCAGTCTGTTTGCGTTCGTTTTATCTATTTTCCTAGTGCTACAATCGTCGTAGCGCAGGTCAACCGCAAAATTAGAAATATCTTTATCTCAGTCAATTGTTCAATTTAAGGAAAACTTTTCTTTTTTCAATGTTTGTTAGAGGAAAAGGCATTTAAAACACTTATCAGAAACCATTACGGGTATGAAAATGTCTAAAGTGATAACGTTAAGGATAATCTTAATGTTTAATGTAGACATTTAAAAGCTCCTACGAAGCAAGTAGATAGATATGACATAAAACTTAAGGTAAATACACCTCTTACCTGATATTTATCACACAATTAACACAAAGATAACTAAAATAATATCTCGACAAACTATTTGCACACAAATTGGCTTAGTTGGTTTCCCTAGGCAACGTCCATCGAACAGCCAGTCCGACCGGGATTCCCCACGGCATCGATATCTACGCGGCGCTGTTAAACTCGTGAAATATTGCCTCTGACATTGACGGCCCGAAGAAAAATTGGCCCGAGAAGTTTTACCACTTCATTTTGCAAAGTTTTCACACAGTTTTATATCGGCACGCTCTCGGTTATTGATTTAGGTTATTTTGCTTGCCTTTGAAATCTGGTTTGAAAACGTCATGTATCTTTTTAAACAGGGTACCCGGAAATTATCGGAAAGTTTTGACTTAAGCATTGGAGATAGTACGATTTTCCCGATACTTATTTGCTTTAAAGCTATTTCTACAGTGGTATGAATAAAATATATTTTCACAAAGACTTTAATGCTAGATATGTAAATAGAAAAGAACCCAAAACATGGCTATAATCCGATCGGTCGCCCTAACTTCGTGGCACGCCAGCTAATTCGGATTGCAACACAAAATAGCCAACAAAAAACAATGCGTCAGCACCGGTTTACTTTTTCATCCGACCAACCGTAAAAGAAGAAAACAAATGAATTGCCAAAGTTCTCGTTAGAGTGGATAAAACAAAAGTTAACCACCGATTTTCTATTCAGCGCACCCGCTGTTTCAATCAACTACCGGAACAGAAATCGAATAACATGACTTTCGGTTACTGCTCTATGCAATGCGACCAAGTGTAATGCGCATTTTTAGAATGTCCACAATGAAAAAGGATTTTCTTGATAGAAAACCGATTGTTGAAAGAAAATTGTTCGTAAACAATATTATGGAAATTCAAACAATTGAATACGGTAATTTCAACACAACGGAAGTTTGTTTATATTTCCATGGGATATTGTTTGCTTGCACTACACCGACTTCATCGACAACAATGGTTTTGAAAGGACTAAGGCTAAACAACAAAGAGTGGGTAGAGCAGTCCAAGGCGAACCCCACAGGTACCAATTCCTACTATAAGGTGAAAATATAAAGGTTGTTTTTCATTGGTTTTCCTTTTGTTTATATGAAACGCCATGACATTTGACATTCCTATTCCTCTTTGTTCCGTAGGATTTCGAAACGTGATAGCGATTTCTAGTTTTTCTGTCTATTTCTGTGTACCAACCTACCTCTACGTTATGTCTATTTTTGTGTGTAGAATTAAAAATGATACATCCTCACATAGCGGGCATATGGCGCACATATTCGATTTGATCAATCCTCCTGTTTTTTAACCGGTTTTGTCGTTTCATATTGACTTTTCAAGCCTATATTTTACCTGACTTTTAGACTTTTATCACACAACAGTTTTTTATTTAGCCCGTGTCTGTCTCACTTCTAGGTAAAGGCTTCCTCTAACATGGTAGTACGTAGTAGACAGTAGTTAGTAGTTACGAATGTTGAAATAAATCAGCAGTTGATTTAAGTCCACTAAACTAACTATTTGGGAATCGGAAACTCCTAACGAGATCGGCTTGTCATAATTAAACAATTGTTTTGCTCCTATAATTTGTTTACTTACTTCAGATTATATAAAATTAATCGTTTTTAGGTGCCTATCGATTTAAATCCACACACAAATATTGCACTTTTTATTCTAAAACGTATGGTAACAATATGCCATTTTTAATATTGATCGGACGTTTGTTGACTCAGCTCGATTCCGACCGTTATATTCGGTATAGGTAATAGTTATTAATCACACTTGGTAAACAAACTACCTACCATGCGAGATTGCACGTTGAAAGTTAGGTATGTACACACTAACGTATGATAAATTCGCTGTGCACTGCCCCAGGCGTTTCCGCTCCAATCGCTTCGGATGCACGCCCGTGCGATCGATCGTGTGAATACACCTTTATCCGTATTTTATTTTTCATTTATTTATAGGTGCTGTTTATTGAATGTCAACATGGCCCGCTTGCTATCCAGGTTGCCGGGTAGATAATAAAATATGATAAAAATAAAAATGATTGCTATAAAAATTTTCAACGATATTATTTTTATATTCTCGTATAAAAATGCAACATATCTACTCAACTAACCGTTGAGAGTTATAAGGTTAGTTGTAGCCGTAGGGAATTTTTTGTATAAAATCCTGTAGCTAATATTTAATAAAAATCATAACACAGCACACACAAACAGCAACATTAAAACAAATACGGCACGGTTGACGCAGTGGCTGAGCGATCGACTGCTGCGCTGCGTGTCGCGGGTTCGATTCCCGCACGGAACAAATATTTGTATGGCCTGCAGATAGTTGTTTCAAGTCTGGCAGTGATTTTAAATGTTTGTAAACGCACCGACGATACAGGAGACATTCCTAGTGTGGGGCAAAAAAAAAGATTTAAAATGAAAAGTTGAAAATATTTAACAATTAAATTAATAATATTATTTCGAAAACAGTCGATGTGAGAGCAATCGGCCTGCCAATTGGAACGCGCAATTACTATTATCACATCGGGCAACACTCGTATGTATTAAATTAAAATTCGAACGCATCAAAATCGGTGACGATCGACGCGTTCCAAATTGTTTGGCAGATCAGCTTTGACAGCCATGACAGGTAACGTCATTTAATAAAAATATTGGGTATTCTTTATTTATTTTAACATACAAGAAGTATCAGTTCTACTTACTATTGCTACTTATTATCTTTGAGCGATGTCTAATAATTTAACTGCACTAAGAACTAGGTAGCTTCAGAATATAGTTTTTATTTTCTAATTCCATACCTCAAAAAGAAAAAAAACGGAACTCTTATAGCAATACTTTGTTGTCCGTTTGTCTGTCTGTGAAGACCCTTTATATTAAACACGTAGAGGTATCGAGTTGAAATTACCATTTTCTCTAAATCTGTGGTTTTTAAGACCTGTGGTAAAATCAACCCTCTAATTCTAGGCAGTCAAAATATATGCCCTCTTTTTTAATTGTATAACAGTTAAAATCATTAACAGTAACAAATATAGCTACAGTAAGTAACATAAACAAAACAAAACTATAGATACACACATACTTACATGTATTGCCAATTTACACATGATTAGGCACCATAGCTTGCAACTGCCCATTGTGGAGTGCAATGAAACGCTCCACATTCCTCTTTGATTACTCATTCACGATTCAACACTAATACGGCCATTAGGTGTTATGTTCAACGCATTACCATATCAGATGATCTAGGTTCAATGGTTGTTTAGTGAAGGGTCGACGGTAATCCCAGTTTTACAAACGAATTGGTGATCACTGGACATAATCTTGTTGGTTTACATAATAAAATGCCTACCCGTTAAAATGATTCGTATGCGTTTTAAGAAAAAAAAACATGAAAATGCCAAACATACATTACCGGAATGTGTGAGATTTCAGTTCACAAGAGGATTTACTGCGAAATATCGACATAACCACATATACGTTTAGTATGTTTCATTATATTTCATCAACACCTAACTCCGGCGCTGCAAAAAAATTAATTAAGTTTGTGTTGTTACTTTTTTCCGTTATAAGGACCGATGACGGTAGCATTGACGCTTGTATAAAAGTTCCTGATTACAAATAAAAAGAGTAAAAACTCCAGCCGAGTGCGAGTCGGACTCGCACACCGAGGGTTTCGTACAAATTTACGACAAAATCCGCCATATCTTTTGACTGAGTAGACTTAGAGGCTTGATTTTTTTCTCAGCTGCAACGGGCTAAATTTGTGTATAAGTTTTCAATTTCAACTCGATACCACCGAATACTTGAGGAGCTCATGGCTAAATAATAGCAGCCGCTCAGGTCGATCTTTAGGTTAGGCCCCGTTTGCCTGTTGATCTCGGCTGCCATTTGTAGATCTTTGACAGGCGTTACAGATAGTCAGTGTCCCGAAAGTCTGACAAACAGTCTTTTCAAAGGGTATTACCCAGTACTAACTGGATTATGGAGCTCAGATTGGCAGTCGTTCCAAATACTGGTATTTAGCTGCATCCGGTAAGACTGGGAGCCGACCCCAATATAGTTGGGAAAAAGCTAGGCAGATGATGACCACCACTCGTTAACGAAAAAAAGTTTCTTGACCGACAGACGGACCGAAGGACAAAAAAAAATCTTTCACCGCAATATTACAAAGAGACTTATTTGTGGCGGTATTTTCTCCTACACCGTGAGTCACGTATGAGGGAACCGCAACCCCGCATTGCAAAAAATAAACGAAACACGTTTTGTTGCAACTGCAAAATTGAAGTCAAGAGGAGGCCCCCTTTAATAATAAAAAAAAACGAATGTTCATCACCAATGGCAACTTTGTTCCACTGACTGCTGAGAATGGACCTTCTCCCTATTGTGGTGTGCTTCCCTGGTACGCGGTTATTCACGACCAACCTGCATGCGGGCATGAAGAAATATAGCACCATAACCTAAATAGATGTCACACTTTATCATATTAAAGAGGAAAATAATTTATTTTTTGCGACCTGTCGTATTAACGTCAACTTGCGATCGTATCGGTCTCTCTGGACAGATCAGAATGTTCGTTCCGCTTTCAAAACCGTAAAGGCGTAAAATTGAGATAAGCTCAAAATATACCACTTATACCACGCTGCCGTTTTCTTCGTGATAAATAGGAACTTGAGAATATCTTCGTATTTTCATGAGGAAATTAATAAAAGAATATATATTATACAAAGTGGTTTCTCGAGTTATTTAGAGATATAAAAAAACCACTTCTGCTTGGAAATATGATCTCGAAAAATTTAATAGACTATTTTTGACGTTTCTAATTTCCATGACAATCTCACAACAGTCACATAACTTTGTATAGGTGTCATCTGCAAAATAAAAATAAATCGTTTGTCAATCGCAATTACAATGATATGTATACATACTAAATATAAGGCTACGGTAACTGAATGGCTTCTAACGACTGAGAACTTTATCCTAAGAAATCATGGAACTCAGATAATTTACATTTATAAATAACATAATTATACACACATATTTAAATAACATAATTTCACATACCTATATAAATAATATAATTACACATCTATAAATAATATCGCATACACATATAAACCTATATCACAAACTCATTTCTTGTGATAAACGGAATTGTATAAAATCTGGTTCTTCTAACCTGGCAGACAGATGTGTTGCTGGGGAGTTTGTTCCTCCACTTCTTCTTCCCAGCTAAAATACTAGGAAGTGGCTAAGGGCAGGGCGTTTTTGTGGGACTGTCTCTTGTAATCTGACGTTCAAAAAGTGCTGATTATCAGCCTAATTTGAATAAATGACTTTTGATTTTTGATTTTGATACCATAAAAAACTGATATTAATCCCAGCATCAACATTTTGTTACACATAATGTTATTTTTACTGTTTTCGTTGCCATGGTTATCCCTGTTGCATTGCGACTGGTGTACTATTTTAACGCTTGTAAAGAATAACCTATTCCATCATTTGGAGAGATGTAATAACATTAGGGCAAATAGGATTCAAACTAACATGGTTTAAAAAATATACATTTCCTAAGTGGATTTTCCATAAATTCCGAGTCTATAATCCTAAATATAACAGCACAAAGTCAGCACAGATCCTTTTAACGTAATTACATAAAAAAGATGCATAGCAACACGTATCTAATGGACCAGCTGAATCTCGTTTTACTTCCAACCAATGCAGTGTCATAAAAAGAAAACTTGTTATCACAGCGCGCAAACTTTTCAGTCTATGTGTTAGTCGGGAAAATTCCCTTTCTCTCATCTCAACCGAGTATGAAACATAACTCAATAGCGAACGTAGGGATTCGGGAGCAACCGAGTGTAAAATGGTCGACGTGGAGGAGTATTTTCAAACTGACCGGGCACTGGCCGGCCCACCCGATCCCTCCCTGAAATATGTAAGGTGTGCCGGCGTTTGACGTGCTTATATCTACACGCTGTGCTTTTAATATAAGTGTTGGATTGGAATGTTGGCATGTTTTATAGATTTCTTTTGACGGAAACACGTGTAGACAACCCTGCGTAGATTTTTGCTTTAACGAATATTGTTTTGTACATAAGTATTTATCAATACACGTGTTTATTACGGAATGTTGTCTGCTCTTCTCCTACACCAAATCCTGCCTCTCGAATGTCTCAAAGAAAAACATGTCCATGTTTTTCTTTGTATATATATATATGTCTACATATGCCAGTAAAATATGTTATATTCTAAGTCCACTTGTAAGAATTAAATTAAATATTTACATTGAAATAAAGTTATCAATAAATAACTGTCCTTTTTAAAACTCATTTGCCCATGAAAATGGTGTTGAGACTTGAAAATCCCACTAATGTAAGCGTGAACGTTACAAATTGTTAGTCCACAAGCGGCATTTAGAAGCTCGTTCCCTCTCAATTGACTTTTACAACTTCCGAATGAAGTTAAGAAACTGATACAATCTACGTTCTACAAACTCTCTGCAAAATAATTCTCCAAAGACAAAGTTCTGCCATTATTTCAACACTAACATATTTCTTCTTTATCCCTTAAATTGATTTAACTATACCCGAGTTATCCCTCATGCTAGGAAATCCAAAGTGACTGCATATAGCAGAAACAGATATTTATTACTCTCCCGGGATCCAAACTCACGACTCCCGTGATAGCTACACCGAGGATACTGTATCTACGTATCTTTACATCATCTATACTGATACATTTTATATTTTGAAACTAAAACTCTTTCAACATTTCAGGTTTTATTTTCTGTGCTTCGAGAAAAATGTTTGATAAAATGAAAGTGATATCTAAAATTATCCAGCGTTGAAATTTTCTTACAAAATCTGGAAAATCGTTGACATGATTAACTTTATTATTATAAAATTGTTTATAGACTCATGTGACTTATGTGTCAATAAACTTTCACATAGTTAGGTACTACTAAGTGGTACCTACTTATAAGCGATGTTTTTTTATGACAAACGATTGTTTATCTAACTGATATTTTTTTTTATACCAAACACAGCAATCAATAAGTAGGTATGTTACAGTGCATAAACATTCGTAACTTAAACTATTCCACCATTACATTTCTGACAATTAAGTAGGCATCTTAATAACCAACACCAAGGCCTTATCAACGCTCATTAGAAATACACAAGCACCAGTACTTATTTATGTAATCATTTCCTTCGACATACCGCAATATTAAAAAATGACGCTGTAAAAATATCGCGTTTCGCCGAAACGGGGAATTCCCGTGCATTCGACCGGAAAATAGCCGACATAAAGGTCCGACATTCTGCCACTGACCGGGGCACGGATGCCGATAAAATATATACGAGGGCCGAAGACCTCCCTCGCCGCAAGTGTCCTAATGTTGATAAAACCTGATAAATCAACACTCCCCGGTCAAATATTATGCCCTCAAATCTTTATTTGTTAGAGCTGCGTCACGTTTCCATGACTTTTTTTATGGCATAGCAACATTTTTTTGTTTGTTTGCACCAGCTGTTTTAGCGGACGAAAATGTAGACTCGTATCAAATTAGTGAGTTACTCTCCATATCTATGTTTGTTATGATAATCCCAAAGTTCAGTCAAACTATTTTAATTGACCAACGTATTACGGTAGGTATTTGCAGTATTCATACCTATAACAATTATGTAGGTACCTACGTTCGCTTCCATTGTTGTAACAACAATAATTTAATATTCCTTCAACTAAAAGCATTTATGATTGTGTAGGCGTGGATAAACCACAGTCCACAAAGGTTGCCCCTTCGAACTTTGAAACAGTCTGGATTTAGACGTACCTTCGGCCCAAAATCCCCGGTCATTCAGTATTGTCACCTTATTATGCGTCTCAAAAGTGTAAGGTAGGAAGCGCACTCAGACGCATAAATAAAGTGCGCAACAAGATGGCGTCAGCGTCGGCGGCGGTCGGTGTTGCCAGCAATTAATCTCCATTTCCCGCACGCGCCAAATCGCGCCGCCATTACTGGCTCTGTTTTATTTCATTAAATGGACCCGTCGAATTAATGCGCTGCACCGTTTACAAAACCGATGAAAGAATCGGAAAAAGCCGGCATTGAAAGTTTTGTATGCCTCCTTTGTGGCTGTTTGAGAAAATTGTCCGACATTTTCATTGTTTATTGAGGAAAAATAGCAGGCTATTTTTCTTCAATAAACAATGAAAATTTAAGTCTTCCAGCGACTCTTTTGATATCTTTTGCGTTGTTTTCTGAATCTATTTGAACCTATAGAGTTTGACGTGGATATTCAGTCTTTCTTTTTTTTTGTTCTGCTAACAAAACGGTTTGTTACAAATATTGTTGTAATACTTTTAGCGGTTTTACCGGCTTTCACTCAAAGTACGCTCTGTTTAACAAACAATAATTGAATCGTCAATCATTGAGTTCGTGGAAAACTGTACTTAGTGGTTTAAATCAATTTTTCGGTTTGATTTACAGGTTTAGATAACTTTAGTAGTTAAGAACAAAAACAATAGAATAGAAATCATTTATTTGCTAAAATGTAGGTACCTACAGATATGATGGTGAGTTTTATGAGAATCCGGATATATTTTGCCTTTCGGCTTGCAAAGATAATTAATGGTTAATTCATTTAGCGGATACAAATCATAGACATACCGTTCCATTTACTAAGCAAGCAACATTACTCTAATTGTTAATGAAGGGGAAATGGTTCAAAAACAAGAGAGGAAAGAAACAAAGATGTCAACAACATTTAATTTTCAATGTCAAACAATTATACAAAATATCAACAAATTAGAAAAAAGAATAACAGTACATTCAGTTACAAATATTTATGAAATAGACAACGTTATGTACACGTGGAAACATTACTTAGACGAAGTCACTAAGCGTTTGTACGACAGTTTTAATAATACCTACCAACCTTTTACGAAACATCATTTTCTTTTACATATTTGTTATGAATCATTCACCTTTTTTTGCGGATGGCAAATCATCAGAATCTCTAGACGGAGCGGGGGGGAGTGTCAGACTTGTACTGACTTAAACCCACTCATGTTCCTTCTATTGCTCTTTTTTGTTCCGGGGCCGCGGTATCTCTTTCGAACAACCCGCAACCCTGGATCAATCATAGCTTAAATAGCTAATCAGTTCTTAACATCGGAATTTGAATTAACCGTTTTTGACGAAAATTCCATTACCTAGACACTCTATCGGATAAACTTGAATAAAGGTACCATACAAATAAACAAGTTGGTGAAACGTTTACACAAAGCTATTAAAGCCCGAATGAGCTACATGTGACCAATTCCCTTACAATAGAGAGGGAATGCAATAAAATAAAACATTTCAATGAACGCTGTTTTGTTGCAGGTGCGAACACTGTTCGTCAGTGGCCTGCCGATGGACGCCAAGCCGCGGGAGCTCTATCTACTCTTTCGAGCGTATGAGGTATGTACCCAATTAACTACTTTATTTGTTGTAGGCACAGTATTGAATGGGGAAATTAGTGACTGAGGTTTTGTTGGTTGGTGTTTTTAAAAATAGACTCATGTCTAGACAGACTTCTAAATAATAGTCCGGTCAAATTAGACCAAAAAATAAGAGTAAAGTTACATAAATTCCCACCAAGCTGAAAATCAGTAAGATTGTTTAAAATATCATTAAAAACAAAATTTGAAAATTCCCCATCTTTACCCTGTAAGGAAAAAAAAATATTCAAGGTCAAAGGTAAAAAAAATGAGTTTTTCATGATTTTCTGCAAAACGGTAAGTTTTATCATAAAAATACCTCAGACAAAAATTTTAGATCATAAAATTATCTACAAAAAAATATCAATACTTTTTCTCTACGAGCCACCATTTTTGAGATATAACGATTGAAAAAGTTGTAATCGTCATAATATGCATGAGTACGCCACATGTATATATGTCACTGTAAAAGCATGAACTACGGTAAATCTTAAGATTTTCCAGTAAAACCTAAGATTTACCGTCTATGAATGGTAAATGTCCATAAAAGTTTGGGATTCGAACTTTTACCATCATTCACTTGGTAAATCTTAGGATTTGCATTCACGGAACGGTAAATGTCGAAAAAAATCATCATCACTTTCTCTCACTCACGACTCAGAGTACCCCGACTCGGATAGGTTAGGTTGGAAGGCTAAGGCTTAGCCTTCGTGGTTTTTTTTAAACCACCCAGAAATAGGAGGCGGAGCGGGGCTCCGTCGACCTATCTTAGGGCAGGTGGTAATCAGTTGTAAATATAAGAGATGTATTAAACTAAAACCAACATTTACCAGTCCACATTGGTAAAACCTAGCATGTACTGAATTGGAATGGCAAAAGTCCGAAAAAATCGTCCCTTTATTTATAATAAATACTTACATTTACGAAGTCATGTCGGTAAATCTTAGGTTTTACTGGAAAATCTTAAGATTTTCCGTAGTTCGAGCTTTTACAGTAACATATACATCTCTATAGTTGCATTATATGTTGAAATATTATATATTACCAAGTTCAAGTGTGGCTTGGTTATCAGCTAGACCCTACAGACTGGGGTTGGAAGTTGGTCAACAATTCATTAGAACCAGTGCACACTTTACTTCCACCTGCGCCGGAAAAACTGCTGAACTCGATTTTTTGCAATTGCAAAGAGGGATGCAGTGCTAAATATAGTTGCAAAAAAGTCGGACTGTTCTGTTCTCGTTGTGTTCTCCGGTTGTACTCTAATATTGAATCACCAACAGTACAATTTTTGTCTGAGGTATTTTTATGATAAAACTTACCGTTTCGCTGAAAATCACGAAATTTTTCATTCATTCATTTTTTTTCCTTTGAACTTGAATATTTTTTTTCCTTACAAAAAATCTTAAGATTTACCGTAGTTCATGCTTTTACAGTGACATATATACATGTGGCGTACTCATGCATATATTATTATGACGATTACAACTTTTTCAATCGTTATATCTCAAAAATGGTGGCTCGTAGAGAAAAAGTATTGATATTTTTTTGTAGATAATTTTATGATCTATAATTTTTGTCTGAGGTATTTTTATGATAAAACTTACCTTTTTGCAGAAAATCATGAAAAACTCATTTTTTTTACCTTTAACCTTGAATATTTTTTTTTCCATACAGGGGAAAGATAGGGAACTTTCAAATGTTGTTTTTAATGATATTTTAAACAATCTTACCGATTTTCAGCTTGGTGGGAATTTATGTAACTTCGAATGTCTAAATTGACCGGACTATAACAGTGTCGAAAAAAATACTTGATACTATTTGCCCGTTTATTTGCTGGTGTATTTTATTTGGGTTCCCTCTATCTGGCAGAATCTTGATGTTCCGAAATTTATTTGGCATAACACACTTAGCATAATTTTCTTTAAACGAACATTTTAAATGCATAAAAAATATTTGATATAACTGTCGTTTCGCATAATGTTAAAAACTTCGAATCTACAATGGCATACCTTTAAGATGGCAGAATTACATTTAGTATAATTTCGATTGGCAGAGTTCAAATTTCGCATAATATCGTTTAGCATAATGCTCATTTAGAGCGATGTATATTTGGTATAACTTTACTTGGCATACTTTGCAGATGGGAGAATTAGCTAGGTTAGGTTAGGTTAAAACTGTGACCTCCTACTCCAGAAACGACTTGCATTAATAGAAAAATAAGATTGTTTTTAGTAGCTTACCCGGAACTGAACTATATTGATTAGGATAATTACTTATTGTAATAAATGACATTATTTCAAACTCAATTAAATAATAACTAAAATCAAATTATTTTAAAGATTAAAATAAATGACAACAAATAATGACAAAGATGATTCTAACTTTAAACTAACTTTAAAGCGATATGACAATTCTGCCGTTTGATGATTATCGTTGTGAAATATATGCCAAAAGACGATTCTGACTGTGAACTTTCTGCGATATGATGTTTCTACTTTTTAAATATTATGGATATGAAATTTATGTCAAGAGATGATTCTGACTTACAAAATTATGAGTTTTGAATGTATGACAAATGAGTATCTGCCAAACAATTTTCTGCGAAATGAAGTTTATGCTATCCGTTGTTATGCAAAATAAAATTATGACATAAAAAGTTCTGCTATAAAGGGTGGACCCATTTTATTTACCTTAAAATAAGTAATGATATTTACAAATGTAAACCTTTCCTTAAAAAATATCAGAAACTAATAGAAATGTCAAAATATTTATCAAGAGAGAAAATAAAAACGGGAAAGCACCATCGTTTTCGTCACGCGACTAGATCTCGATTCGGATTACTGTGCCGTAAATATCAAATGTCATGCTCCGATTCGTAATATTCGGATTGAATCGATTCTGTTTACCGATAAGGGGGATTACACTCGATCCTTGGCTGGCACGGATGGCACCACAAACATAAAGGTGCCTAAAGTTAAGCCGGGGTTAGTTTTAGTGAGGAAATCGCGTGACGACGCCGCGCCTGGCACCGCCACGTACCTTCCACCATTTTTCGGTAGTTTTAAACATTATTACGTCTGAATAGAATTGTACTGCGACATGAATGACACCGACAATTCTGGCAATTTGATAATGTAGTCCCATCTAAAAGTTTCACCAAGCATTACACTTGTAGGGCGAACTTTTGAAAACAAGTTAAAATAATCACAAATGGTGAATTGTGGGTAGGTATACTCGTTAGGTATAACTCTGCCTAACCCTTCGGGAATTACAGGCGTAATGTTATGTTATGTTAAAATAATCATTGTGATTTTGTTTGTCCAGGGTTATGAGGGTTCCCTGCTAAAGGTTACCAGCAAGAACGGGAAAACAGCTTCGGTGAGTTTTAAAATAACATCCGCATGTCTATTTCATAATTTTATGTATTAAGAATGTAGGTACCTATGTTTAATGCTAACGTTATTTTGGCTGATATAGTTGTTTTTGGTAAACAATTGAACCTCAACGCGAAAGGCGGAAGCTTGGAGTATGTTACGCCACTAAATACGCCTAATTCATATTAAAGTAACAACATGTTATGTGGTATTTGTGGTATCTCAGTAATACCATAAAATATTATATTTATGTGTTACATAAAAAATAACATGTTACATAAAGTGTAATGCGCTTCATGATACATTTTCTTGCAGCCGGTTGGTTTCGTCACGTTCCACACTCGCGCCGGCGCCGAGGCTGCTAAACAAGATCTTCAGGTTGGTATTGTAACTAAGTCTCCTAGCTCTAGAACTTATCCTTAACTGCTACTACTAAGCATTGAGTTTGACCCAATATCTCTGCGAAACCCTTCTAAACATTTGCCTCAGCATATTGGAGCGAACTCAATTTAATATTTTCTCCGTAGATAATTGACATATAGAAAACTCAATAAAATCTGACTAAAATGATTTTATGTTTCCTACAATGCGGAAAATCACACAATAACAAAAAGTTTCCACGTACACTACAACGCCTAATCAGTTTGAATGGCTTCCGAACACAGTATGATAGGTAACACAAGGGCTGCAGTATCTCAATGAAAGACTGAGATATGTCCTAGGTATCCAAAGCTCAATATGCTATGTAAATACTAAAACTTGTATAACGCACGGTGTTACTAAACCTCTTCTCATCACATGCCTCAAACACAGCCAATGAGCACTATAGTTAATATTCTCATTGTAGACTTGGAATAACATTTTCCTGACTCGAGTAACCGCATCGTAAGTTATGCTAAACCCATGCACATACAGAATAGACCACGCCGGGTCATCAAGTCGGTGTCATTGAGCTGTGAGGGCCGCCGCGCTGGACTGAGACCGATCATTACGGTGTAAATACGAGTTCGCAATGCATGTCACTGTTTGACAGGTTTTGATGTCACATCCCGAGCACTGTGTTCCGTCACCTTAGCAGGCGCAGGCGCGGACCTTTCGATTCTATCGAATCCATTGTCGAGACAATTTTGACGATCCAATTGCTATGTTCAAAACCCTACACATATACTGTCCTGTTTAGGTTACTTCTAATGAAAATAGTTCTTGGGATTTATAGTTAAAGATTATGATAGTTAATGATATCGATGCAATCTAAATAACGTGTTGATACCGACGCCCTCCCAACCCGCGCTATCGTTGGTCGCACCCAGCGGTCGCAGGGGACCCTGGGACTCGCGGCGCCGCCCTTCCATCGTCATTATATCGGAGCGCCGCACCGCTCGCGGCTGTTCACAGCAGGGCGTCCGGTTCGACCCCGACATGCCGCAAACGATTCGGCTGGAGTTCGCTAAAAGCAACACGAAGGTCAGCAAGCCGAAGCCGGCAGTTGCCACAGCCGCGCCAGCTACACACCCCGCATTGATGCACCCACTCACTGGACGTAAGTACCGCCGAACGCACACACCGCCCGGCGCTCGCTCGATGGTCCCCACACCCATTCCGTACCTCTACACACTAATAAAATCGCACGACCTGTGTCTGTGCTGATCCTTACACTTAATGCTCATATCCTCACGACTGCTGCCCGGAGTCCCCGACGTCAGGCTCTAAGAGGGTGCAACTAGGCACGTTATGGGTACGATCGGGGCATCGAGCAATCGCAAAGGGCAAGTATCTGTGACGCTTACACGTACCACGCAAGGCCTAGCTCCGCGAAGCTATTGATTGATCTGTCGGGTTCTTACCACTGTTGTCAACTTTTACATGTTTTCATGATAACACATTGATGATGTTTTTATTTTTGTTGTCATCTACTACAAGATCATACCGGAATAGGTATTGCAAGAACTAATATGGTATCAAAAACCTTTATTATTTCTTAATTTCCTTCAGATTTTGAAAATTGTACTAAGTTTCCATACCCGTGAAAACATGTTATAAGCACATTGTAAATAATAATTTTCTATAGCAGTATTCTAATATCACATTCATAGTTACGTGAACATTGAATTCGTTAACAGACTGACACAGCTTGTTTGTTTGTAATGTGCGCCCGCTGACGTTGTTGTTATGGTGGACAGACCTAGCGAGTCCATTCTTCCCGGGCGGCGGCGAGCTGTGGCACCACCCGCTGGCGTACGGCGGTGAGCTGCCGGCGCTGTCGCACGGACTGGTGCATCCCGCCATCCACCCGCAGATGGCGCCAGTGCGATCCTACCTCTGACTAGCTGCCGCCGATAGGCCACACCACGTATGTTGCCCAAACAATTCTTAATTGCGAAAGTGTGAGATTTTTGCATACAGTGAAGGTACATGATCAAAAATTCAATTACGGTTTTACTACATCTTACGCTGCTGTATGGTGAAATCATTATACTGATTAGAGCCTCCCTAACCATTGTACAATGCTTCGAATATTGCTTGCTGTTGCTCTGTAGACAGTGCAGAACATCTGCCAAAAGCTCATCACATCCAATTTAATAGCTTGGACTTTCGGTTGTATCATTTTTATCTATTGTATAACTGTGTACTAAACGTAAGCAGTCAAGCGTTTTGCGTTCTAATGTAAAGGTTTTCGACACCGAGCACGATCAAAAGATACATCTGCACTTGCACGCTCAGAAACTTGTAAAACGCAAAACGCTCGGCCGCTTACTGTCTGGGCGGTTTCTTATGTAATTCAAACTTTACTAGGAGTTTGGACCTTATTATCATGGTAATAATGTCCAGACCCCCCTGACGCTGGGCGCATGCGTGCTGCCTGCGCCCGCGCTGGGCTCGCCGGGTGCGGCGGTGCCGGCCCACAGTGGGCCCGCCGCGCACCCGGCGCACCCCGCGCCTCCCTGCTCGACGCTCTTCGTCGCCAACCTCGGACAGTTCGTCTCAGAACATGAACTCAAGGAAATTTTTAGCAGGTACGTCTACAACATTTACCCATACGCATTCGTATATGTGCAAAACGCTTCAATTTTTCGACTGAAAATAGTCATGCCATTTATACAGCCAAATATTGAATTAACAGAATTTCAAATGAAGCAGTAAAATAATATTTCCAGTCGAAAAGTAACACGATGTTATGTGCATGATCACGCAACACATAAGGTAAAAAAACATATGAAAGCATTCAAAATGTATATGAAGTTAATAAAATATAACTTTCCACAGTGCATGTTGCACCGAATATCACAATGTCGTCCACGTAAAACATTATTGGGTTTTAATTTTATGTTCCGATTTTGGCTTTACTATATCTCACACAAACTATTTGTTTTGAAAAGGTAATTCCAAAGGAAACTATATGGTTGAGCCACATCGTTTGTGTGAGATCTGAAGCCTGCACCCGTACCACCCTAAGCATGACGAACGTCACTATATCTCCACAGTTGTCACAACTAGTCGTACGTTCGCACTATAACACCACACAATATGAGAGCCGTGAATATTACTTTTTATGTCGTACGTATCGTGCCGCACACACCGACTGCGATATTTATATCCGCAGCATTAAAGCGGATAACAAATGTCGCTGTTTAGTTTATATATCCTAGAATTTAGAAGCACCATACAAAAACATTGCTTTCTGAATAAGAATCACCGTTCTTAAACTATCAAACATTGTTCACAAATGTGGCATTCTTTGTATTTAGCTACAAGAATCCACCACATTAGGTCAGTCTCAAAGACACACAAAGTCATACTGAGGGCGGTACGAGTGCATAGTTGGGCACAATAGAGTATGATGGTACAGCTGCCCGGGGTTCTCTCGGCTGCGGCTGCTGAGCGGCGGCAGCGGCGGCGGCAGCTCGGGCCCGGTGGCCTTCGTCGACTTCGCTAGCGCTTCGGACGCGGCCGCAGCGCTGGCTCGCCTGCAAGGGGCTCTGCTCCTCAGCTCTGAAGGCGCCATCCACCTCGAATATGCGAGGCATAAGATGGCACACAACGGCTGGATTCTCGCACATGAAGTATGCACGCGCACTTCCTTAAGTTCTCTTAAATCTGTACGATTTTAAATCTCATGTAGGGTCTGCCAGTCCAAGTCCCTTCTGCAATATAAGTTGGTGATATAACTTTTTTTGAAGAATGTGTGTGTGAAGAATGTGAATCATGACTGATAATGGCGTGACATTCCAAGTAATAAGAAAAATCATTAAAAGGATATTCTTACGTGCTATGTGTTAAATTGGCTCTTATTCAGCTCTCATGCAAAAAAAATCGAAGATGTTTAAAAGAGTCATGAGCGCTGAAGTGATCGACCCTACTAATGTTTCACCATGCACCTCGCACTATATAGAGTTACATAATGCCTGCTAACTCGTAAGCCTTAGAGAACGTCGATTTGAATTTTTGATGAGTGACTAACGTGTATTACATTACGCAGGGAGCCAAAGGCGGAGAAGAGGGCGAACAGCATTAGCTCGTTCGTGACTCTCGGCACTTGACAACCAGCTCACTGAGAGACGCGCTGTCGAGCTCCTCTGCATCGCATCGGACCCGCAGGAGACCGGGCAGGCAAATCACTCACCCCTACGTCCTCATTAGATGCTCTGTCTCCTCATTTCTTATGTTCCCTGACTCCCAGCGTCAGAGGTGTGGTGTTGTTTAGTTTATACCAAAATTAGCAAGTGTTAATTGTATTATTATTAACATTCCAGGTTTATTGTTTACTGTTCATGATAAAATATTATTATTTATATCTATTAATTTCCTATAAATGTAGCCTGTTTATTTAATATTATTATTCAATTTATCGTGTAACATAAGATTTATTTACAACTAACTTATTGTACGGTGAAGTTTGTATATTTGTTTTACAAGGCCGATGTATACAACTGAGAGGATTTGTTATGAATATAGTGTATTACCAGAAATTAAACATTTTAGGATAAATCTCATTCGAGTAAGCTAAAAACCAAAGGTGCCCTTCATAGAAAGATTACGTTTTGTTAAATAATATTTCAAGTTGAATGATTTAAATGAAGTTGTATGTAAAAATACGATTATTTTGTTTTAGCCTCGATAATGTTAGCGTATTTAAATGAATTTCATGACTATTTCAAATTATATTTACCTAATACTTTCTTAGTAATGTTTATAATGTTCAATCACTCGTTGTCGCGCTGGCACTCTAGTGTTGGTCTTACGATCCTTTCTATCTGTAAATTAATTATTGCAATAATTATAATATTGAGTAGGATTGTGCGATAGGACGGGGAAGCCCTCGGAGCCGCTTGTCGAGTGCAACAGACGAGAACAGTGCGCTGAACGCTCGCGTGCGCGCGCGCATCCTCTCCTACGACTCCAACTTCACGTTGACTCACTGACCCGTTCAGTTTGTGTCTTTCTCTACTTAGGTGACTACCAAAATTTCTTGTGCCTTGCGAAAAAAGAATCCTAAAATCATTTCGACAACTCTTAACTCTGTGGTTTCACAAGTTAGAGTTCTTATTTGGAATTTCTGCATTGTACCAGTACGGGTTCCCTCACTCTTCGCGGTTAGTATGCGATGCGACACAATCGAGATCAGTTCAGTCTTGTCTCTTGTTGCGAGAATTTAGCCTTGGCCTTATGAGAGTTAAATAATTAAATGTAATCATTATATTAATTAATATATAGTTGTAATTAGCCGGCGACGTGCGCGCCGACGCTGAATAGTGAAACATTATTCTACTATCTGCATGCTTTGACGAGCTTTTTGGTAATAATCTAATTTAAAATTTAGTAGTTACTTTTATTGTGTAATCGTTAGGTGAATAATATAATACTAGATAAGGGTATTTATTGTAGACAATCAGCATAGTTACATTACTATTTAATGAAAGTTATTCATACATAATAATGAAACAATGTAATGAAATTTAAATTTACTGAAACGTTAGGAATAATCAAAATGAAGATTAATATATTTTTTATTTTTAGCTAGTTGACTATCGCATACAGAATGAATACTTAGTTACCTACGACATACCTGTCGACGGGAGGTTCGCGGACGTCGCGGTGACGACTTAAGTACACGCAGTGCGAGATAGCAATAAACCAAAAATGAAATATTAATGTTATTATAAGTATTTAGTGACGTATTCTGCTGATGTAAACATGTAAAATTTACAAAAAAAAAGTAAAAAAAAATCCCTGCTTAGGCTATATAAATAAGGTTTTTGGATATTTGGGTTACAATGTTGACGTGACGGAGATCTATTGAGGTACTCACGCGACGGCTGTCGCTCGCCGGCCAGAGGTACCGCATGTGGATTCTTATGAAATCTCTTAGTCAATATTTAATAGAAATTTCGTCAATTTTTGACTTAGCAAAATTTTATACATTGTTTATAGTAACTGTAACTTCACAATGTACCGAACGTCGTGGCGTATAGACCAAAGATAAAGGATTATACATAATTTTAATACTAACCTCAGACCGTACCAAACTTGTATTTTGTAGGCGCATTGTACTGCAATGTTAAGTGGACGCGACAAATTAATTATTTCCAAGCCACAGCAGTTTATGCAGACATCATTTATTACGGAGCCAAGTGGCTGATGCCACGGTGAGTCGGTGACACACGAGGACATCTAGGGTAGGCCTTATTGTACTGTTCCATTGTTACCTACTTTTGCTAATGTTAGAGACGAAAAAAACAATTTATTAAATAAAATATACACTTAGATTCAGTTTTATACCCAAGCCATTATTATAATATGAAAATCAATCATTAATATGTATACCATTACTAGCTGTGTCCAGCGGTTTCACCCGCTGCCCACTTAGGGGTATGAAAAATAGATGTTGGCCGATTCTCAGACCTACCCGATATGTACACAAAATTTTGTTTAAATCGGTCCAGCCGTTTCGGAGGAGTATGGGAACGAAAACTGTGACACGAGAATTTTATAAATTAGATTTTGTGTCACATGAAACTCCTGACAATTCAGATTCTCTTATATATTAATTATTCATTGTCGGTTATAATAATTAAGCTAAGTCAATGTTCACTTATTTAATTCGATATATAATGCTAATTCGTGTGTAAGTAATTGTGTAATAATGTAGTAGTGATCTCCCATACCTTCGGCGTGCGGCGTCCTCAGGCGCATACTAAAATACAACGAAAAGTTTGTTTGTTCTTTTCTGTTGTTTTGTTTGAGTGTGTCGATGGCTTTATTGCGTCAATGACGATCAATGTTAAGCTCTCTTCAGAAATAATGTGTATCACTCTTTGAAATCTCTATCATAGTTATAATGTTCTGTAAAGCCATCGACAGCCTTGACGTTTGGTTAGCTACGCCGACCCGCCTGCCACGCCGCGCACGGCAGCGTACCACGCGAGGAGCGCGTGACACGCGGCGTGGCACGCGGCGGACGTGCGCGCGGACGCCGACGCCGCCATGATTCCGTCCAACAACCTTAGATAGCGAGTAAGAGACGTCCAGTGGCTGCGGACACGGCTACGTCACCTTTTGCGGGACTACTCGATACATATCATCATGTAATATTTTAATGTGTAATTAGTAATAAAAAAGCGGTTTCATAGAGACGTTTATTCTGTATTCTCGTCTACTACTTATAATGCAATCGGCTATATGTCACGCTAACACTCTTGCGTTTCCGACATACTATATTATTCGCTTCGCTGTCGTATTATCTTTTCACTCGGATTTATCTACACTTCTGATTAATTTAATTTCTAAGGGATTTACAACACAAAAAGTTAATGTAACCCACAAAAAGATATTTTCTTAACGTTTACTGTGAAATCGAGTAGATAGATGGTGTTCGGATCGTCGTTGTTTATATGAAGACGCGTGACATTGGCCCGCATGTGATAGGGTAGAGTAGGGGTGTAGCGTCGCCTTGCAAGTTAGGTTAAGTGAAGCGGTATCACACAAACGCCGTGCATCGGAAACATATCAATTCTGTGCCCCTTAATAAATTTAGTTAAATACTATTCTAAGAGATACAATATGAATAGAATAAAGAAGACAAAATAATCGGAGTATCAAATACCTGCTAAGTGTTGTTTTCGTACGTTAATGTAATATCGATTAGATTGTGTTTAACGTGAGTCGTACGCAATACGCAATACGCAACACGCATAGTACGCAATACGCATAGCCCCCGAGTAGTGTCGCGCAAGTTCCGTTTGTTTATCGCTGTAGAGTTTGTACGTTACTTTATTGTTATTTTAGAATGTATAAACATGGCTTAATTACCAAATTACTTGAACAGTTCGCTTCGTATTCAGTATTAAATGACATTTTATTTTAATTTCAGTGACAAGAGTTAGTGCGTTGCTGAAAACTTATTTGTATATCGAGCAAAATAAACCATACAAACTATATAGTTAGTAATTAATTGTTAGATTTGTGTGACTTGATTATTTAATGCTTATAGAGCAGAGGTAAAGTGTTATTGTGGTTTAAGAAAAACATAATGACATTGTAAAAATAGTGATAAAATTAGCTTAATTATCATTATTACAACTTTTATAGATGTTCATTACTTTACTTTTCTTACTTCATGGAGTATTGTGGCATTGGAGACGTCATTGTTAATTCAAATAAATTTGAGCTCATCCTCTATCGAAGTTTTTATTGATCTGAAACCCTGTCTACGTCAGCCCGCTACTGAGCCACTGAGCCACTGAGCCACCTAGCCAGTCTGAGCTAGTGATTGTCTCCAAGCATGATTCTAGAACTACCGTAACAACTTACGTATTCAGACATAAAATAGGAAAATGTTTTATAAATTAGCCGTAGGTAACAGATCTTTTATTAACGAAATAATATAACCATTGTTTTCTCGAACGAACTTATATGTTCAATATTATGTGTCTAATAGTTAATAAAAATAGTACTTTTATAGGTGTCTAGTTTAGGATAACTGAAATTAGATATAAATTGACAGTTGAGCTTTTAAAACGTTGCTTTGTAGACATGTCTGCTTTAGAGCGTCATTTTGTAAAATGAATTCGAGAAAAATTTGTCAAAATACAATGTTTTCTTCAATTTAGTTTACAGAAAAGGCGCAAATATGATAAAATATAAAATTTCTTTATTTCGATAATAATTATTGCAATGTTGTATTTATGTTATTATTAGTTTTAAAGCATTATAGGGTCCAAAGATTGGGAATAAACATTATGTGACAATTAATGTTCTTGTTTCTTTTATTACAAACATGAAATCGACCTTGAGTACTAGTTACGTAGAACTTGTTCAAATTGAGCAAGCCTTACGCATTTCTTGGGGATAAACAAAGACGCTGAGCTTTAAATATGAATAACTATCATTCCATCCAGAAGAGCGATGAAATAGGTATAAAGTCAACATAAAAATGTTGGATCATAAATTCTAAATTTTATGTGCAGCTCCAAAATTGTGGCCTTAAAGTAGTTTTTAATGTCAACTAACTTGTTTAATCTAGTAACAAAGTAGGTGTGCAGAGCGTCATTGGGGAGTTAGTAATTATTTAGACAGTCGAAACTTGGCATGGCCTCGTTTTGCGGCCCCGGCCAAATTAGTATGAATATCATTAATATCACATTAGCTACGACCGACGTACGTATGCCGGTTAAAATTGCGTTACCAGTTAATTTCAGGATGGATTTAGACCGGATTTCCCGTTTAACTAGGAATGTTTTGTAAGAATTAAGTGGACTAATCATTTGGCAAGAACAATAGACACGCACATGCCAACATAGCTGATTTCACAACTCAATTTGAAGTTTGTAGCATAAAATTTTGATGAAGCAGTAAAAATGAAATCTCGTAGCACTTTCGTAGCAAACTGCTACGAAACTCGATATAGATAATTTGCTACGGACACAGGGAGGCTGCCTCTACACAATTATTATTCATTCGCGTAGACGCTCATTCTATGTTCATAGCTTTTGTTTACAAATACCCCGACCTACGGACTTAGGATAGACTTGAGAATTCTGATATTATTGACGTCTGAAATGCAAACAATGATAATGTCAAGACATAGTAGACTATAGTTTCAATATATAGGGAGTATTTTGGTATTTTTGGTATTTTGGTATTAGTATTTTTCATAAAAGGGAAATATTGCTGCTGAACTACGAAAAACAATTGAAATGCGAATAAAGGCGGAGCGGTGAAACTGAAGATCGTAAGTATCAAACAATAGTAGGTAAGTAACGAGCTACCAAAGGCCGTACGAGCTAAAGATATTTTGATAAAATATGTCGCTATGTTGTACCTTTTGCATGGAATTTCAATATCACGTGCCGCGTTTAGACCGATCGAATGAAGCTATTCTGTTAGGTACCCACCCCAATGCCGATAAGAAATTAAATAAGTTATCAATTAAAAACAAAAATTTGTTTGCCAAAGTTCTTATGAACATTCAACAATCAAATGTTTAATTAAAAAAAGAAAGTAAAAGTATTTATTTCACTCACACAGAACAAAAATGTATACAAAATATTAAAAAATAAACAAACGTTATTTGAATCACAGTCTTAAGGTCGCAAGAGTAGTCTTGGGTTCGATACCCGGCTTGGGCGGTGTTATTGGACTTGGCTTTTACGCACAGCGTATTGCAGTCCCATGATTTTTCCTTGAGAAATATTAGTACCAGCTAAGGAGTCTAGCTTTGTGACCAGTTGATTCCTCGCCGCTAGTATCTGGGACTTAAACATATCTGGCGAAATGCGGACGAACTATGAGGTACACCTCTGCTTAGTTTTTTGTTAAGTTATAATATTGTTTAATTATTAGGGTTTACCTGTTAGGAAAAAGCGGAACCCTTATTGGATCACTTCTGCGTCCTTGTGTCTGTCAAGACCCTTTATCTCAGGAACGCGTGGAGATATCGAGTTGAAATTAAAACCATAAACTGAAATCTGTGGTCCTTTCTGCTGAGAAAATCAATTCTTTCAGTCTACGCAGTCAAAAGATATGTCCGTTTATGTCGCAAGTTTGTACGGAACCCTCGCTCTTGTTTTACTGTCTCTTTTTTAAGCAAGTGCTCACACTTGAAAGTTCTTATGTATCGTGGATGCGTTTACAAACATTTAAACTCACTCCAACAGCCAGACCGCGTGCGGGAATCGAGCCGGTGACACGCAGCGTCCCAGCCGATCGCTCAGCTACTGCACCAACGTTTCCACACTAACACGAGATCAACAATATTTGTTTTTAGGTTTCTTGAGTAAGAAAATGTTTGGTAGCTAGTGTCGCTACCTCCTCGTGGTGGCGCAAATGCCTTAGGACAAAGAAATTCTATAATAGTAGTAGTATACCTACAGTGCTACTAATTAGGACACTAGCAAACAATAAGGCCTGTTCCCCGTATGCTTTTTTAGGTTCTGTATCTCAAAAGGAAAAAACGGAACACTTAAAAAAAAAATAACGGTGCCCCTAGTAATTTCTCCTGTGTCGTGGGTGCGTTTACAAATATTTGAACTCATATACAAACAGCCAGATCCGAAACAACTATCTGCAGGTCATACAAATATTTGTTCCGTGCGGGAATCGAACCCGCGACACGCAGCGCAGCAGTCAATCGCTCAGCCATTGCGCCAACCGTGCCGTGATTGTCGTGATTGGATCGCTTACTTGTCTTATAGGTAAACTGCTGTTTTATATGTTGATGTGTCATCATGAATATACCCATGTTTCGACAGTTATGTCTCATGTAATAGGGGACGTGCCCATAGCCTTTAACCAGACAGGCTCCAGGCTTTATGACTGCTACTAAAAAAACCCTAACTGAAGTGTTTATGTTTAATGTGATGGTTAAAGTGCATCAAAATCCATTGCGTAGTTTAGAAGTACAATTCAGTCACACAGGCAGACATTAAAAATGAAGCCCTTGAATCTAATAAAAAACTACAGGCGAAAAGAAAACGAACGACGAATAAATTAAGAGCGAAAATGCCACTGATGGAATATCTGATTAAAGTAAGTACACAATTCTAAGAACGTATACTTATATCGAAATCTGGCAATGCTCATGAAGTTTTAAATAAGGTTTTAACCGGAGTGTAGTAATGTGAATAAAACAAGTTGTGTAAGCCATCCTCTGCCGGTTATGTGCCCCTAGAGAACCAACTTTAAAAGGACTTGGTGTTCTCAGCAAATTGCCTAGGTTCTATTCCGTACACTCGTTAAAACTGTTCCAGTGTATGTAAGAGCTTGAATTGCGGTATTTACTATGTAGAATGATACTAAAATGTACTTAGATGATTAAATATAGTATAACATTACATCCACTACTTTAAGAGCGAAGCTGAAGTGTTACAAGAACACGGGTTGCGGGTAGTTCGAAAGAGATGCCGCGGCCCCGGAACATAAACGTCAAAAGAAGGAATATGGATGCATTTTAGTGAATAAAGGTCTGACACTCCCCCCCCCCCCCGCTCCGAGGGAAGTTATTTGATGATTTCCCGTCCGCAAAAAAAGACGTTTATGAACATTTTTCATTTGAACAAAATGGGAAGTATCTTCTCAGAGAATACATTGTTATTAGAAATACTTTACTCACAACAGAAGCTTCTGTTTGAATCTGCTCTTCTCTAAAAAAACATATACCCTTCACATAGTAAACTGCAAAGACAATCATAACTTTGGCAGATTAAATAGATGGAGATTAGCTGAATCATACCGAGTGCCGCTTTATAAATAGACAACACATAACTGGCAAATTTACTGTTTGGTACTCCTCGGCTTAACCCTTCGGTCATTACAAGGCATGATGATACGTTAAAATTAATACGGTATGCATAAGTATTTATTGGCCTTAGCGAAAGTTTTAGTATTTGCCATGACAGCCAAGGCTTTTCGAAATCTGCTGTTTCGTAGCAATAAATAACAGTCTAGTCCAACAAACAGATCATGAATATCACATATACTACATCGGCGTCTGGTTTTGCTCGTGCGAATTATCCCGCTTCCAGGTGATCACACTCCCGGGATGCTGTAGTAATGACTAATATCGCTTAATTATACATTATACAAGCGGTTAGCAGTTCATCTGCCTATATCGTAATTTTTGATAGGATGATTGTTATTTTTGAAAGATCTGTTCTACTTCGAAATGTTAACTGTAAAATCTGATTGAAAACGTGTTTCTAGTTCGTAACTCAGTATTAAATTGTTTTAAATCAAGTCCTAGTAAATGCATGAATTTAACATACAATAACTTCTCCCGGTCTGGGCGGAGCGGGTGGGATTGTCAGACTTATACTGATTAAAACCCAAACATGTTCCTCTTTTTGCCCTTTATGTTTCGAGGCCGCGTAATCTGTTTCGAACAACCCGCCACCCCGGCTAGCGGTGGCCCTAGCAGGCCCCTCTGCTGACATCTCTGTGAGGCGCGCGTAGAAAGAACACTGTCGCCGTCGTCGTCGTCACGGCCTGTCGTCACCAGACGGACGGACGGTGAGCTATATTGCTCACTGTCCAAAGACACGCATATCTACTACGCCAAACGTATGAATTTACTATTTTACTGACATTTTCCACGAAATGGTATTGGCGTGAATACAAAGTATTTTGTGTGTTTATAATTATCATAAAGATCGGATATTCAACAGACAGGAAAGTTTTTGAACGAGTGGTACGTCCATGTGTAATACAGAAGTATTTGAATGTCACGGTGAATGAAGACCCTGAATCAAGGTGTTAGTAACAAACCTGTACATATTTTTATAAGAAAAAAACGAATTACTTAAATATATATTGTGTAAATTGCTGTCACGTCATCTGATTTCGGATCTTCGGGTTGTTTGAAAGAGATACCGCCACCCTAAAAAACAAAAGAAGGAACATGGATGGGTTTTAATCAGTGAAAGTAAGACACTCTTTTGCTCCGAGAGAGATTCAGAGCGAGAGAATCTCGCACATCTACTTTGACTTTTCCCAACTATATAGTTACGTCGTCCATTCTAAATGAATGTGACTACAAGTATTTTACATGAGTCACTTATTTGGAAATGTACTGCTTAGTGCTGTATTTAGATATAACGTAGTTAACAATTAAATCATAAGAAGAAAAATCAAACCTTTTTTACAAGTAACTTTACTATACACAAAATCAATTTATTATAATGCAAATATGTGTGCAAATGCTCGTTTGCAAATTATTTTACTTAATTTATTTAATTGAATATAATCAGCAATGTAACGGTTATACCAATTTCATAGCGGAATAGTTAATAGTTTATTAAGCTGTGATATAGGAACACATACCTACAACAGCAACTATGTTTGTATAGTCCAAATCAATCAGAAACTATTAAACCAGTGTTCAATCACGATTCGGGTTGTAATCAATGCTAATAAGTGAAATTGCTGTAGTGGCACTGGTATTCGATTTTATTTACTGAAATTATAAGATTTATTGAAACTCATTTAATCTTATAAACAATAAAAGGAAGGAAGTTGTAAATATCAGAAGTATTTCGAACCGTTTCATAACATTTTCAAGAGTAGATGTCGTTAACCTTTTTTTGACTATTAACTTTTTATATCATTCAACAGTTTCAAACTAAATGACATTCCTCTGTACAGCCGATGTATACGATAGAAAATACAAATAAACTTAGTAGGCAAACGACACTAGTTTTAGTTTATGCGAAATTCGAAACACGTATCTACTGTTTTTTCTGTTCCGTGATTTTTATGTAAAATATCTACATACAAAATTTCAGACATGTATCATGAAAAATCAGAAAGTTATAAGCTTGTTATGTTACCTGTTTGTTGGTACAAAAACACGGCCACGACTCGCGTCTAGTGTCGCTGTTACCTGTCACCTGTGACCTATGTTGTGCGCCATATGATTTAGAGTGTCCAACCTTATTTAGATTTTTTTGGGACAAAATATAACACGATGTTTTGTTTAATTGTAAACGTTATTGGAATTAAACTAGATATTCTGAACAAACTTTATTCAAGTTTTGCGGTTTTGAAATAAAAATAATGTTGGAAACATATTTCGTATCATGAGAGGCAGTAGTTTGAAAATTATTTTCTAACCTCCGGAAAAACAAAGGTTCTTACATTTTTACCAAGCTATTACAACAGAAACGAGATTAAATTCAAAGGATTTTTAGGATTACTTCCGAACGTGTCCATTGTGGGAAGAGTTTCATCTAATTAGTCTTATCAGCTTCATTTAGAACGTCCTCGTAGCCAGAGAGTTTGTTTCAAATAAGTTTTTACTAACTTCAGAGTTGGGAATTTCTGAAGAATCCTCACCGGAGACGATTTCATTGCTAAGTGGTAGAAGAATGTGGTTGGGACTGGAATGGCACCCAACTTGCCTGTAGACGGAGCTAGCCCTATTGTGGTAGTACCTTTAACGTACAAAATTAGTTGTTCACGTTCTGTCGCGTGTAATACTTATTTAGTGTACCAAAAAGTTACAAAAAACACAAATTACGTAAGCTTAATTTCATGTTTTGGATGTGGTTTTCACTTGGTTTCTTTTACCTCAGTATATCCGAGGTATGCCTGGATGGCTTAATTTTATATTTGCTTTTGTTATGAAATGAGCGCACGGATAGCGCGTTACTAAGTTACGCGTCGTCGGTATGTGTGTACATTAGATACGTATACATCTCCTGTACGGACAGCCGCAAACCTGAACAATGCTCGTGTGGCGCGGCCTAATAAAAAAAACAGCATACCTAATACTTCTAACCACGATTACCCCATCTTTTAAAGCAAAAGAGCTACCAAAAACTAAGTGTATTGGTACGTACATACAACGTATAACATATTTATAGCCAGCTATACGTGCTGAATATTTTCACAAGAGCAACTGTAAACAGAGCGTTGATCCGATAAATCGCGTATCATTTCAGTCTCTTCGACATGTGAGAGACAGATTCCAGATGTTCAGATGTTTCTGTGAATGTTGCCACATGAAAGGAGTGGCCTCTTTTCGTTTGACTCTCTCGGAAAATTTGACGTTTCAATTTTATAAATACGAACGTCCTTTGAAGTGGACGTGAATGGATTTGTTTTTTTTTTATTATTTGTGCTTTGCTTTAATTTTCATTATGAAAACATACTATATATACTATGTTTATACCTATGTTTACTGAGTGCTCGTGTATGTTTTATGTAAAGCAATACCTTAAAGTACGACAATAATGAAGTAACTAGAAAATTCAAAACCGGTGAAGAAAATTCTTGCACGGAAGTTGATTCAACTTCAATAAACCAACTGCTCTTTCGACTTCGAAAACTCTAGCACGTACTTTATAATACTTTCTTACCGTGTAGAATATTATACAAAAACTTCAACAAGCAACAACAAGTTAACTAAACAGATAAAAACTTGCTCTCTAGAAGAATTCGTGTGCACTCCTGAACTACTTTTATTAGTTTCGGATCAAAGCTTACAAAACATACACATTCTAACCCAGACTGTGTCGTATACATGATGTTTATTTTACTTTTATTGCTGTAGGAAACCATTTAAGGGGTCATAGAGGCTGGCAATTACGTTGTTAGGGATACCTACCAGCTAAGAACAAACTTTACCGATTTTCAGTTGGTGCAAAATCTTTGAGTATTTTAAAAACTGTCCACAAAAACCCTGTCATATAAACAATGATAGAGTAAAGAATATAAGCGTAGCATTTTATCCATCCGTATAATTGGCGAGTATTAAGCTTCCAGTCTTACCAAGGGGTATTATATCACACATTACTAACTGGGTTGTGGAGATCAAATAGGCAGTCGCTTCATGTAAACTTCTGGAATTTGGTTGCATCCGGTTAAACTGGCAGCCGACCCCAACAAAGTTGGAAAAAGACTACGCAGATGATGATTAAACTTTCATCTGTTCATAACTGTTACCACGCACTATTTCTTCTGATGCCAGCATTATGAATATTTACCACTCAAAAGAACGCAGACAAAGCTAAGACATAAAACGCAGACGTAAAAAGTTACATCGAGATTAAAAAGCTAGTTTATATCCAAACAAGAATATTTTTGATATGAAAACGGCACACATCGCAAGAACTGGCTTTCGGGTGTAATTCACAAACTTTATACATAAAAGTTTGAAAGCAAGCATGTTTGGTGCACGGCATTCGTCGCCACGAACTATACGGAACACGCTCATACGTCGCTACTTAAGAAAAAAAAAATACCGCTGTAATAGTCGACGTGTCGTAAAAAAGGTCAGGGTGATACTGAAAAACGGAATCGAGAGCGTGTTGAATTTTTTATCGCGGCTTCTATCTTGTAAAGCGAGTGTTATAGCGATGTCTCGAGTCTTTACATAACGAATCGTACGCGAGGGAGATTGCTCCTACTAAATTTAGAGGCGTTTAACTTCTTCAGTTTCGACTCCGTAAATCTTTATTTGCATGCTGAGACAATAACAATCCGGCCCTTCCCGCTGATTTAGGATCTGTCTATCGTTCAGTAAGTATTTCTAGTCTATTGGATTTCTTGAGGTTTTTGTAAAAGGCGTAAGGAGCACATTTCTTGTGACGTTCTTGGACTTTCAAATAAATTCATTGTAGTACTTAAACCACTCTAGTACTAAAACCACTGCTAAACTAATTGCTACTCACTTTAGTGTATTCGATTGAGCTGAAATTTTGCATACATGTTGTTTAGCTTGGATGACAATGCAGTGTTAATTCTGAGAAGGGAAAAGGTAGATCTCTTTGCATATACAAAAAGTTATTAAATGTCGCGTATAAAACAAACACATTGAAATTAGAACAACAATCATATATGTTAAATAAGGTATTTTTTTTTATTCGCGCTCAACTTCTAAACACATTGTTTTTTTTTTACTTAAATATTAATCATACGATTTCATCCGTTTTCAACTTCTCAAACATTTTTACTTCACTTTAAACACTAACGAGCTTTTTGTAAATAACATTGTCATTTGCCATTTGACGGGCGAAATATTTTCGCAACATCATAATTCACAGGCAACCTAAATAGTTTGGGTTGTCGGAATAAATAAGGGTTACGAGGCGGGTCGGTAACGAGTAATAAATTACCGCGGTTATGGTGACTACATCAAAAGGGAACTGTTCCAAAAGAATCTGCCGACACCTCATAAAGTCAAGTCAAAGTGACACGACCTAATAACATTTTGCTAATTACATGAACTTAGCCAGCGATTCTATTGGCGCGTATTTTTTAAATTACATAGTGAATTAATTAGCAATCTACAAGTCTTCGAAAGTTTTGTATGGGCTCAAAAAATTTATCGGTATCTGCTAGCAAAAGTTTATTAGTAAATGTATTATTCTACCCTAATAATTTATATTTTACTGGTACCCAGTATTGGATTCACATTATCGAAAATAAAATAAAGTGGAACATAAAACGCACGAAGCGAAAAACATCCTTCCATTTTTAAATATTCAAGGAAAACGCGGCTCACGATATGTGAGATTTTATTTTAAATTCCGAATAACTTTGGGGTTACCAAGCAACAACTACACAAATCAACTTGAAACTAAAAAAAAACACGCGAGGATGCGGTCGGCGAAATCGGGGTTAACGGGAACGGTTTGTTTACATGTTTGGTCAGTTTTCAAACTGGAGAATTGCGGACCACTGCATCGGGATGTTTTAATTACCGACGTTTGTTTTACAATTCATTAACCGTCCGGATATCTGTTTTTGTAATGGAATTATTTTGACTTTTATTCCGTATTCATATTTAAATTTTGTGGACCGCAAATAGTGGTATTGTGTCTATTACCATCCTTTAATTCTTATTGCAAACAGAATAGGTATACGTAATACGTTAATACGGCCGTAACCCGAACATAAGGGTTGCCATATTTCGTTGGAGTTTCTGTTAGAAATCAATATCATAGCAGAAATATATCTTCATCATGCCACGTGGTTGGCTTCCAGTCTAATACTACTTCGTAATATTAATGTACGCAGTGCTGTTTGATTCCCGCAACCAAATATACGTGTATCGAAATAGTATCGGCTATTACCTACTAATAATAATCGATACTAGAAAATTACAGTTCTACTGCATAGCCAAGGAATGTTGCCAACGAAAAAACGAAGGCTTGTGAAATAACAAAGTTCACGATCCTAAGACCAGCCGGTGCCGGGGTGAAATGTGGTGGGGCGCCCGCACGAATATCAAGTAGCGTGTGGCATTACCCGCGCACAGCACTACAGCCCCGCACGTGTAATGGCGGGCGTGACGTCACGTCCGGATACGGCACAACGCGGTCTCAGTCTGTATCATGAATTACATTACCCACCTACGGCATGCAAAAGTGGAACATTGCCATTGCCCCTCAAAAAAAACCTTAGAGATCGCACCTTCCGGCATAATTTCAGTAACGTTTGACGACCATAGCAGATGCGACTTGCCACACGACTTGTGTCATGTGTGTCACTTGTTTCTTCTAACCCCTGACGAGGTCTTAGTAATTGTTTTCATTTGTTTGGTGTTTAACTGTCTGAACGTGTGTAGCTCGTGGCCAAACAGTAAAGCAACTGCTAAGAATTTTAAGGCACGTGCGTCAAAGGAGCTGGAAAACATCTACTCTAAACCTCTAAACTTCTTTAAATATTTCTTTGTGTCTGCCGGGCACACATCACTGGTGTGAATAACTTGCTTCATAAGTTTCAAATTGAACAAGTATTTTCCCTTGTACGAAGTTTTGAAACCTAATAGATGTACAAAGAAGAAGAATCAATTGGTTCGAAAAAAAGAGAAAATGCAAGATAAAAACTTTTAGTTAGCAAAATAACGGTTGACTTGCCTTAAATGAAACCAATCTATTATTGACAGCAAAAAGTTAAGACCACTAACTGACAAACCACGCACAAAACTAAAGAGTAAGAACTCTTTAGTTTTAGAAGGGAAAAACGGGAATAAGTTGACAATACAACTAAATGTATTAATGAAGACAAGCCTCTTCTCAAAAGTATTTATTCTTCACGCAACAAACACACCTGTTCAAAAAACAGATCTTCCCAATCGCTAACCTCAAAGAAGAGACATCCTAACCGCAACATTGTGAATTTATTCATCAAAATCTGGGGTACTTCTATTTAAAAATACGCTTCTTCTAAAATAAGAAAGCACTAGTCTCATAAAATACAAAAACGAAAACCAATAGGCAGCAAAGTCTACATTTTAAAACTCCATTGATGATAATATTAGCGTACAATTAAAATCAACAGTCTAATCAATCCGCAGTCTGTCTGTTTGTGCTCCACAGTAAATTGTACACGAACAGCAGAAAACAATAAATACACTAGCAATTGGTAGATTCACGAATAACAACGTTTACTTTTTCGTTTTATAAAAATTGCATCGGCCGCACTCGCTTCAGCAATTTATTGACACTGAGTGAGCTTGGAATATAAGCACAACTGTCTGGGTCGTTCAATTTTAAGTTAGTATTTAGAGGCGGAATCGTAAGTTAATGAAGTTAAGTTATTGGGAATTAAGTTGGTATTATACGTCAAAGAGAATGTTTAATCTGACGAGGATATATAAAATTATGATTCATTCATGCGATGCCGGGATCGGGGCTGACGCAGCTCTAATTAGGAATCACCCCATTCACTGCCGTCTCTTCAGCCACTTTAAGATTCTGTTTCAGCGCCAAACAATGTTCTGTGCCTCTTCCCTTCTTTTCTCCGTTTAGATATTTTCATTTGTGGGAAATGAAAATTATCTGTCTTCGCTTTTTATGATATAAAGCCTCATTTAGACGATACAATTTTCTTGAACGTTCAAGTGCCATTATTGAATGCAATAAATGAAGTGCAATAATTGCCCTACAAGAATTGTACGCAACTGTTTACACGTGGATAAAAGTAAAAAAATTGAACGCAATTATTGAATGCAAGTCTTGACAAGAAATAGTTGCAAATGTCTTTTGTTTAGACCAATGCAATTATGTTATGGCGATTATTGCTTTCAAGTTTTGACTTGTCTAAACAGAGAGTTGTATGTGCGTGTACAATTCATTGGCGAGTTGCTTCAAGTATTGCACGTATTTGCGTTGTCAAACTTTTCATTCAAGTGTTGGAAGGTTTTGTAAAGAATTTGTTTATTAAAAATATGATAAAAAAAAAATTATATATCATTTTCTATTTGCAATTCAAAGATTGTTAGACGCTCATAGAACTCCTTTTCTTGCTATCCATGTTTTGATCCAACACCTCTTTTTACAACAATTTCTCAATATTTCTTGTCTCAGAAGAGCAGCATCGATTAACACACCTTACCTTCACTTACTGCACTTATGTTGGCAAATGAAGAGAAAACCATTTTTTTTTTTAATTTTGCCCCACTCTATATTTCTCCTGTATCGTGGGTCGTGGGTGCGTTTACAAACATTTAAACTCACATACACAAACAGCCAGACCCGAAACAACTATCTGCAGGTCATACAAATATTTGTTCCTTGCGGGAATCGAACGCGCGACACGCAGCGCAGCAGTGGATCGCTCAGCCACTGCGCCAACCGTGTCGTCGAATTGAATGCAAGAATCGCCTAAGAAATTTTTGTATGTGCTGTTTACACTAAGAAAGTTTTGTCAAGCAAAACTTGCGCAATAGATTGAAATCGTACGTTCTGTTTAGACCATGCAAGTAATTTATTGCTTCAATTTTATTGTATTCAACAGGCAACAAACTTGCATCATGTAAATGGCGCTTTACTTTTTCGCAATATTAGCAAATTCTTAAATTTAAAATACTAAATCGTAGTTTGAATTTCGGTTAATGATAACAGATTTTTTGTTATTTTGTATTAAAACTAAATCTTCTCTTCGGCACTTCCCAGATAAGGTTCGCTACACTGGTAAAACCTACGTGACCGGTCGGGGGTTAAGGGGCTCCGGTACCAGAGGTCGGAAGGCAGCCGTTGCGTACCGCACATAAAGAATAATTTAAAAGAATTGTCGTAAGCTTGTAATAAGAATAATTATGTGATCTGATAGTCTGAGCGTGATTCATTGCCTATTTTAGCATATTTTTCTTCGGTATATATCTCTGACCTGTTCGTTGTTAAGTTGTTTACTTCTGTTTAGACGCAATGACGATTGTTTGTGTATAGAAGAAGTTAATCTGACATTTTTGTACAATTAAAAGTTTCAGATCCTTTGAACGGATAAAATCATTTAATACTTTGAATTGTTTTGTAAAAATATTTAAAAACTTCACGCATGTCACCCCGGAAGAGTTAGGTAGTGTACACATACATTTCGTCAGTTATTTTTAAGTGTCATGTAATATCGGCGAGTCGACTACCATCAATGGGGCTCAAATTCAAACGCCCTGGCTGCTACTGAGATATTCTTGGTGGAAAACCCCAATAACACTGTGGTGATCGGTTGTATCCCTCCGAACGATATACCGCAAATACAAGTAGTGTAGTTATGGGTTAAATGAGGAAATATAGCCACGACAGGTTTGTTATTTCTTTATTTACAGGCCCAAAGGCCTATGAATAATAATAAGAATAAAACTTTAAATAAAACATTTTATATTATGTAACGGTCATGAGGACCTGTAGACATGGATAACTATTACAATCTAAATAAGTTCACAACAAACCTTTAACAAGGTAGGTATTATTTTACAGCATAAATTATTACAGCGAAGAAAGCACAAAATGTTTAGTTTAAAAAAAGATAAAGCTTTAAAAAAAAATAATATTTCAGTATATTTGTAGATGCTAGCCGTGATCAAAATAAAAAAAAGAAAATAATGACCAAAAAGGAGTTAAGGATGACGCAAAAGACAATGAAATTCAAAATATGAATATTCAAAATATTTACACTGTTACAACACTAGCTGAGCAGTCGTGACAGTAACCACGAGACCAACGAGGCAGTTAAGATAAGTATGAATCAGATAATGATATTTAAATGCAATATTACAGGTTCGTCGTTCGATCGTTCAAACAAAAAATTTCTTTCACCAATATACAAAAATAACGTAGGTATATTCCAATTGAACTTTCCTCACTACCATTAATTCATTAGTCAAATTGAATTATTAATCATATTGATAAAAAAACAAAACTAATGAAACATCGAAATTATCATCTTATATTTAAAATTCTCGTGTGACAGTTTTAGTTGTCATACTTCTCCGAAACGGCTTAACCGATTTTTACGAAATTGTATGTCGTAATCAATTTGCCATACCCCTAAATGATAAAGTTGGCCCTCTTCAGGAGGAGACAGCAGCGGTTAAAACCGCTGGGTACAGCTAGTATTAATACAAATAATGGAAGATAACTACCGAGAAACAACAACATTAAAATATTTAGATTTTTCATTCAAATCAATTAACAGAGTTCGATAAGTAAACAAATGACATGCTGGAATATAACGTGTTCCATTTAAACTCCTACATTTTGGGCTTCGAGCCGATATCGATTTGCAACGATAAACCAATATGTGCCTTCGATAACAAAAATAAGGTGCAATTTCCAATGCAAATATAGTTTGCTCCCCGGTACAACGAGCTCTTGCTAATTCCAATTCGCATGTGGCGATGACGGCAACTTTTATTTTTTGGTACTTCCCCACTGGAAATGTAGAGCTATGAACGCTTAGAGTTAGCTTCTTCCAAACTTCTGTCACTAACGGATTTATAAGTTTACGAGATCTTGACTTCAAATAGGTATTTTATTCCAGCATCCGGTTGGATGCTGAAATTCCAAAGTTTGGAATTGTTTTGAACAAAAATAAAACTATTCAGGAGAATTTAGTTTGAACTACTACACCACTTTAGAATTGCATATAACTGGCAGAGTAGATAAAGTAATGCTACTTAGGCTAAAGATTTCACTGATTAATCTACCTCTTAAAACTGCTGATTTTTTTAACGTTGCAATAGTTTACGTGGAAATAAGCCCAAAACTACATCATTTTTGGCCAATTTTTTTCCTAAAATAACAAAAATTCTCTAATTACATTGACGTCCACCTCTAAACTTTCCTCGGCCTCGCAGTGGTCGTGCACAGGCACGGAGTTGTGCGCAATCGGCCCTCCCTAATTACCGCCAGTAAAAACTAATTGCAAACGACGCCCGCCACCCCGCCGGGTAACGTATTCACAAATATTGTGATTAATGCACTGTTTGTACCGACTCCTAGAATTAACCGGGTTATACTTCAAAGGGATTGCTCGTAGACGAAATTGATGCAATAATGAATCTCCAGCGATGAGATAGTTGTACGAAATTATTTGAAAGTGAAGCTTCTGAAGCAAGTACGACGACGTCAGTTGAGACTTTGGTTGCGGACTTTTGACGCATCATCATTATCTGCCATGCCTTTTCCCAACTATGCTGGGGTTGGCTTTCAGTCGAATTAGATGCAGCTGAATAGCAGCACCTATCAAATCAAATCATTTATTTCAATGAGACCATTACAGGCACTTTTGAATGTCATGAAAACAAAAAAAAATATGCTGCTACAGTCCCAGTCACAAGACATAATAACTTGTGAAAGTACTGTAGTTGCCCATTCCAAAGCGTAGATCTCTATGGAGAAGAATGGGCAAGAAACTCCATGGACACGCTTTTAAATAATAATATTTTACAAAATCATGGAAACATCATTCATGTTGTGATTATAAATACATGTGAGAACGATGTAGAAAAACGAGCATATTAAGAGCGTCCAGAGTAAAAGCAAAAACAAGAGTTTAATAGATAAATGAAATAATTAAAACAAACCGTGGCGGCTCATAGATGACCAGTCACAACGGACAGCGCCCGTTCACGAACATGACGCATATATCAGCCCCATTCAGCTCAACCATTTTGAAGGGAACTAAATGACCCGGCACACACGCCACCATCAGCGAGACATTTAAGTGAGCATGACAATCTCTCAACCACCAGGGCAACCGTCGAGTCAATTAAATTACATGGTACTCACACATGGGCATTACAATTATACAATATTAGGAAATTGAGTCTATACAATGCAAATATAGTCTTACAATCTTCTACAGCTGCCACAATCAGACGCTGGATCAATTAGTTTGCCCCTATGGTTGTGGAGCAGGACCGGCTTTGAGCCAAGCATTTGTATCATTAATGTAATCCCCCAGCATATAATATGCTTGCCTACATAGTGTGTGTTTAATACAAGATTTAAAATTGGATTCTTTCAATTGTAGGATATTTGGAGGTATTTTGTTATAACATTTTAAGCAGTACCCCATAAAAGAGGAGTCTAGTTTAGCTAGCCTGAAACCTGGCTGAACTAGTTGGTCCCTGTTTCTAGTATTATAGTAAAAATCTCCATCTATTTAGTAATATCATCAGTCATTTACTAAATAGATGGAGATTTTTCCTAACGTACGTAATGTTTTCATATTGACAAGGTACTGTCATGATGTTAATTTTCTTAAACAGTTCTCTTAGGGAATCGCGCCAACGTAGATTATATATGGCTCTGATGGCTCTTTTCTGCAGAAAAAATACAGACTCAATGTCTGCAGCTCGTCTCCATAGTATTTTATACGGAGGGACTGATAATCTGTCCAGCTCATTCCAGTAAGTACTGGATAACACGATACCCCGTTTTTGCGGATTCCCCCGCTCTGGTCGGAACGGGGGAGAGAGTCAAAATTGTACTGACTAAAACCCACCCCTTTTCCTTCTCCCGACCATGTTCCTTATTTTGCCCGTTATGTTCCGGAGCCGCGGCATCTCTTTCGAACAATCTGCAAGCCCGGAATACGACACCCCTAGCTTAAACTAGTTGTCAGCCACTGACTAACCACTGTCAAAGATTGACAGCTGGAACCAACTGCTAAATGTTCTTTCCTAGGCTTGGAGGAAACTTAATATTTAACCTAAAGATCAGATTGTTATTTTACCACAAGATCCTCGCTCTTCGGATTTTGACGAATTTTGATCAAACAACTAAATTTATAATTGATTGGAACTTTATCTGTCTACTGAGCTAGTACCCAGATAATCTAGAGTACCTAAGTATATAAGCTCATTCAATCCTTTCAAGAGATTTTCTAAAGTGCAGAACATACAAAATGTACACTTCATAGGTTAAAGAAAACCACAAATACTCAGTTAATTCTAACGGTTTAATGCATTAGCGTAATTTATACGAAGTTCTACCTCAATAGTTCTTTTACACAAGAGTGCTCTACGGAACGTTTTGTTAAAACATCAACAAAACACGGGATTTTCTTATTTTCTTTGCTCACCTAAGGTTTCCGATATGTATGAGTTAAATCCCACGCAGATTGAATGCTTTGAGAAGAAACTTCAAAGAACATTACCACATAAAAACAGATTTCCTTAAATGAATACTTATAAAATGTTTATATAAAAGCTTACGATGTTCTCTTTTTAATGATAAAAACGGCTTCAATTAGATAGATACCAGCTATAATCTATTTATGAGAAAATGTGATGATGTTTTATAAATACTTGGAATACTGTGAAAGAATACTTCGGGCGCCTCCGATCACCGATTGAATCCCCAATCGTGTAAAGCTAGTGATAATCGGAAAAGGTTTTAAAAGGATCCGGCCCTTTCCTTATCTACAGGAGGCTAGAAAAGCTCGGGAAATAAAGGAAACATACGTTTTGTAAGGAACATCCCACGAACCCATTAGGCCATGGATACAAATGGCAAATGGTGATAAATCTATAGGTAGGTACATACGTAGCTACTATTGTGATAACATACTCGTAACACACTGTGCCTATTACAAGAAAACATTACATAAGACATGATCAGAACCTTTTGTCATTATACCATTAATAAATTGATTTACAGGTCTTTTCCTACTTTAATTACATACATTGATATCACAAATCAAAACTACATAGTCAACTATTTTCGGGTCGGGTTGGAGTTTAACGGAACGCAACTGAAAACCAGTATTTTTCATGGAGCAGCGGCCTATCTGACTTCCACAAACCAGATAGTACTAGTTGATACAATACCCCTTGGTAAGACTGGTAGTCAGATTTTCGGGTCACTGACGTAACTACTATCAAAGATCTACAGATGACAGCCGGAACAAGGTTCTTAAGGTGCTTTCGGAGGCACGGAGGAAAGTCGGTATGTACTTTGTAACGGTGGTCACCCATCCGCAGACGAACTTAGGCAAAAACGGCTTAACCTAAAGATCGACCCGAGCGGCTCATAGACAGTTTTGTAGCCAAAATTGTTTAATCAAACAAAAACAAAACTTATTATGCATATCATGACTATCCATATTTGACACCCAATGTTGAGTTAATTTCATTTGAGCTTGTAATCCTTCGGCGGGCAATAGGTACGACTGTGTTCGTAATTAAAAACAGGTGGTCCCGCATACATGTACCTACGAATGATTAAACGGTGTCCACCATTTTGTAGACGATTCGCTTTGACAGCCAAATTGTTGGTCACACAAAATAAGCTTTCACGCTTCGGTGGGTTTCAATTACCTTAATTTATGTTTGTAACCTACATTATTATTTGGGGACGATTGCATTAATAGGTAACCCTCTTTTCTGAGGTATTTTAAGGGCTTACAAGCATCGCAATTTCTGCTGGCGAATGTATCAGTATTTTGGTATTAAGAAAATTGTTATTCATGAAAATAATTATTAATGAAAGATATTTTCATGTTATTATTTAAGTCCTACATTTCTGGATTCCTGGATAGTACTATACAAAATCGTTTTTAAAAGTCACATAAATAGCGTAAACTTCTGATTCTAAACTCTATCGTTCTAAGGCTCTTTCCATTTCATTTTATTTTGAATTTAGATTTTCCTAATAATATCACCTCAGGGTATTACCGTCCGTCCGTCGATTGATGACAGGCTGTGTCGACGGCGCGTTCGTGTTTCACGCGCGCCTCAAAGAGAGTCAGCAAAGCAGAGGGGCTTGTCAGAGCCTGGGAGGGTTGCGGGTTGTTCGAAAGAGATACCGCGGCCTCGGAACGTAAAGGGCAATAGAAGAAACATGGGTGGGTTTTAGTCAGTACAAGTCTGACATGCCCCCCAGCCGCTCCACCCAGAGCGGGGGAAGTCATTGGATGATTTCCCACCCGAAAAAAAAAAAAAAAAAAAAAAAAAGAATATTATTATAAGTCAAACATCAGTAACTTAACACGTGCCTCTTTCTAGCACAAATTAGCAGAGCAATTTCCCTACGAAGAAAATTATAGTATCCACGCCATCTTGTTACCGTACTCACACATCCGTAGACAACAGTAGTGTAGTGTAGTGTTACATTAACCTACGCAGTGTAACCCACACCATACAACTTTTAGCGAGTGAACCTCAACTTGGTATTAGGTAAACGTACAAGATAAACACAGTTAGTTTACAAACTTGCTGCTTTGCATATTTACCTAGAAATACTAGGCATCTACCTCAGACAGATTTGCTAGACACAACTATTAAATATAAACTTAAAAACATAAGCATTGAATCGGAGTGAGAAATTATATTGGAAATCTTTGTAACTTCTAGGTATTTGAATTTCAAATTTATCAGAGCTATGTCAAGGAAATTGTTTCACTTAGGTATTCATTGTTGAAATAAATAGTTTTCGGTACAAGTTTTATTATTTTATTATCCGTAAAAGGTTAATCGGATGATTGCCCATCACTTCATAGTTTCTAATTAAACCCTTCAATCAATCAATATAACACGTGTAGGTTGTAATTAAGCTCAACAACACTTTATAATTATTTCTTTTAAAAAATAACAGCCTATAGCTGTCCTACTGCTGGGAAAGGCCTCTTCTCATACAGAGAAGGCACGAGCATTCATCTCTACGCTTGCTCAAGACGGATTGGCGATTTCAAACTTATATCCTTACTTCCTTACTTATTAATATTATAAAAGCGAAAGTGAGTTTGTTTGTTTGTTTGTTTGTTACCTCTTCACGCTTTAATGGCTTAACCGATTGTGATGAATTTTGGTACATAGATAGTTGGGAACCAGGAGACGGACATAGGCTAATTTTTATTTAAAAAAAGTGGGATGTGAGGGAGAAAGAGGGAAGAAAAGGGAAAACTTAGCATTGCTATTACAAATCAATAAGGCACAAGGAGAACTGTGTTACCCTAAATTTAACGCGGGCGAAGCCGCGGGCGAAAGCTATTTAATCATAAGTCAGGTATCCCACGATGTTTTCCTTCACCGTCTTACTAAACTTTAGAAAGACTTTGTTTATTACACACATATTACATTTGAATTGTAAAAGTTACAGTTTTACTTGCCTGGAATTGAACCCACAACCTCATATATGAGAGGCGCGGCTAGACGAGCTTACCCTATGTGTCAACATTTTTACTTGTGATAAAATGTATTTTAAAATGAACGAAGTTTAAAAATCTCTACCGCGATTTTAGATATTTATCACGTTTTTTTACATGTATCTCTTTATTATTGTTGACCCCATAACAAACGTCAAGATGAATAACTCTGGCACGAAATAAAACTCCATATCATGTGGACCCGTAAAATAAAATGGGCGGATTTTTATAACATATTGTGTGGACGTAAATCCTGACACCTGGTTATGAGTTACAGCCCTGTCCACGTTTTACAATGTTCCAGGGAATTAAATTACCCGGGTATAGGCATTCAGTCCATTCTGAGCATTCCACGCGAAATGAAATAGGTGTTATAAGTGGAAATGCTATTATTATATTAAGTAGTATAAGTACTTGAAAAACAGAAAAAAAAACTCAAGTAAGTAAATCTATTTTTCCATTATTCCTCCAACATTTTTTTTTATCATTTTACGTGTTTTTTTTTATCTCCGTCTTAATATTTATGATGAAAGTGAGGAACTGGAGGCTAAATAATAGCAGCCACTCGGGTCGATCTTTAGGTTAAATCGCGCATGCCTAGGTTGATTTGTGGATGGGTGCTTATCCATTACATATCCACTATCTTCCGTGTCTCGGAAAACACGTTCAGCTGTTGGTCCCGGTCGTCATTAGTAGATCTTTGACAGTCGTTACAGGTAGTCAGTGACCTAAAAGTCAGACAACCAGTCTTACAAACGCGTAAATATTACCCAGTACTAAGGCCCCTCGCCCACGGCGACTTTTTGTAGCGATACAGTCGCGCGTTTAGCAAATGCGCGACAGTATCTCTTCTAACGCGTGTTAGTCGCATTTGCAACGCGCTACTAACGCGCTACTAAAGACAACGTGACTAATGTTGCCTCAATGGAATCTATCTTGCAACTATACTAATCCAAGGTATTTTTGTGGGCGAGGGCATACAGCTAGCGACCGCTTCGCGTCTGTATCGATGCAACGCGCAACAGCATCGCCACTGCATCGCTACAAAAAGTCGCCCGTGGGCGAGGGCCCTAACTGGTTTGTGGACGTTGGATAGGCAATTCCTCTATGTAAAATATTGATTTTTAGCTGCATCCAGTGAGACTGGAAGCCGACCCCAACATAGTTGAGAAAAAGGGAGGCAGATAATGATGAATTTTAATGATGAAAGATTTATACATATAAGATTTGTATATCAATAAGACTACACCCCAACAGCCAGCTTTAAAACATTTCTAAGTTGACGGCTAAGGTTAGACATGGTAAACATTAGCACGGAATAAATAATAGCAAGCAGCATTAGCATTCGCGAATACCACATGTAGATACAAGAAAAGCAGGCCTACCACCAACTTTTAGTGAACCATTCACTTCCGATGCAATCCAGTATAAGTACCTAAACTAAATCGCGCAGATTGGTACCATGAAGTGCCTTTAGCTGACAGGCGTTTGAATCTCTCGCGGACTGAATAAAAGATCGAAATAGGCGATAAGTATGACGCTGTACTGGGAGGCCTACCATGAACTGTTATTGCGATTCAATGATGACCTAAAATAAACTATTTCGCTATTTCATACCACAATATCCTTAATAGGATCCAGTTTAGTCAACACCAAATCAAGTCGACAATTGCTTCGCAAACTGTTTTCGTTCAATCATTTTTCATACCATGAGGTGACCTATCGACCTGAAATAGATAGCTTATATGTCAAAGTAGCCAATTCAAAAAAAGTTGTTATTTCTTGGCGTGAAATGAGTCATTTGGTAAATAACTCTATAAAATTGTGATAATATACGTAATTTAAGGTATTTCAGTCATTATTCGTATTACTTATTAATATAACTTCAAATAATACTAATAAAATTAAGTAAAAAACTTACAACAATTAAAAGAAGGATGGTCATTTCGTACCGTACACTACGAAATGATGGCGTCCTAACATGCCATTAATATGTAGGTATATGAAAAATACCGGTATTTTTGAAGGTCTTAAAATACACAAGAAACATAATTTTAATTAAATCTAACCTACCATTAGGTACACTTCCTCTCATTTACTCTTCTAACCTACCATTATTCGGTTTGTCAATACATTATGCAACTTACATATTGAAGACTGAAAGAATAAGTATTTAGCGACTAACTCTCTTCAGCCAGACTTTTCCCATACATTGAATTATTGTGGTTTGTGTGATGTTACGTCATCTTTGGTTTTCTACAGCACTATGCAGGTTAGAGCAAATTAAGAGCAGTTTTCACTGAATTATCGGTCAAAATCCGTCGTTAAAGCGGACCAGTCTCCATGAGTCGGCTTGACACGGTGGTCGACCAATTCACAGACAAACGGTTGGTGAGATTTAAAAGATGTCCGTTTTTTGGTTCTTCTGATTCTGAGTAATCGAAATAAATATAAACGGCATCTTGATTACCTGCTCGCTTAATACTAAGTACACTTTTAGACTGCGCCGCGTCGAGTCAGGTAAAAGGTAGTTGTTGATTTTAACCTCAAAGTATTGATATAAAGAAAAACCGTGGCTATTTAAATATGATTTTCAAACAGGATAATGCTTATAATATAAAAACAAACCTGCTGCTTTATCTTGGGACATGAAAAAAAAAGTCAAATCCAGCTTCTATAGAAATTTGCCCATTGTTCTTTCAAAACTGCTGCTAAATCTGACAAGAGTAGAGGTGCGTTCCTAACTCGTCTTAAACAATTTATTTTAACAACAACACTAAGCAATCCTTTTATATTTCTAAATTAAATAATTATATAAACTACTATTATTTAATGAGTACTAAAAATGGCGTAATGGTATATAATTTGAAGCTAGAAAACGTAATTTGAAAATGTTTTTGCTGTATCTTTTATACAGATTAAGAGTTTCGAAACGCAACGCATGTGGTGCGAGTAAAAGAGACAGACTTGTGTAACAATTGTAGAGCGTCATCTCTTTCTCACACCGCGGACCACAGACAATTTTCGATCTTTCATTCAGTCCGTGAGAGATTCAAACTACTGTCAGCTAGAGGCACTTCATGGTACGAATCTGCGTAGGTACTTATACTGGATTGCATCGGAAGTGAATGCTTAACTAAAGCGTAATTCACACATAGATCGGGCGCGGGTCGGGCGCGTTTCGAGACGGGAGTACAGCGGGTCTAGTTCTTTGTATTTATATGAAAGACATCACACTGAAAACGTGTGCTGGTCGGCCGCGGGGCGGGTCGTGCGCGGGAGCGCCGCCCGTCGCCCGCCACTACAAACAGCGCGCGGGTGCGCGGGTCGGGAGCGGGCATAACGTCGTTCTATTCTTCATAATTAATACACGTACTCTACGTAAGGCACTCACACTGGCGCGTGTGCGGGTCGTGCGCTGCGCAGGTTGCGAGTTTGTTTTGTGAATATTTACAAAAAGAATTCGATTTTACTATGGAATGAATAAAACATCCCAGGCTAGGGAGTTTTCAAAAAGAATGTGGGTTGAAATAGCCCAGAATTTAAATTCCCATGGTGATGGTGCCAATAAAGATTGGAAAGGATGGTGCAAAGTAAAAAGAATTCATATTCACTAATAATTATGATTATGTAAAAAAAAAACTTTGAAACTTATCAATAATGTATATTTTTAGTATTGGAATGATTACAAATGTAAATTAAAAAAAATGTTTTCTACAAAAATATCTTTCTTCATTTTCAACGGGTCTAAATAATGCTATTTGTGTGCAGCCTATGCACCCCAGTACACCGGGGATGTGAAATTTTTCATAAAACCTGAAATAAAGTTTGTGTATACAAATTACTATTAAACAGGTTTAGCTGGTTTTTAATAGTAAGGAATAAAGATAACAAAATAATTTAACCTTATTTTATTTCTTTCATAAAATTTTTTTGGAAAAGTAATATATTTTTTTCTCATCTCAGGAGAATCAATCCATGCCGTTACTTTTGCTATTACAGAGGAAACTGTTTGTTGAGCTATAGTGAGCACTGATGTTTCCGATGGGTCTTTGATATGACCCTGTCGCATAGAACGACAGTGTAGTCAAAACCTAAAACAAAAATGCAAATTAGTGTAACAGAATAATTTACTAGGGGTACTTAGGTGCAAATAACTTATTTTAATGTGCCTTAAAATGATTATTGTTTTACCTTTGTTTCTACTGATAAATCAGTAGATTTTGTTGGATTTTTCAACAATGGCCTCAGTTCATCACACAATTCTATTTAGACAGCCGATATCTCTTTATAAATTCTGCATCTTCCAATTCAAAAGGGTCTGATTGTTCCCGTGTCATTCGTCTTTTTTGTCGACGTATTGCGTCTATTTCAGTATCATTTTCCATGAATTCAAAAAGAACTAATTCATCAGACATCTACAATGAAAAATAGCTATATAAATCACTTTTTTTACATTTAACTCATCAGTAACACTAAATATTCAACTGAAATACCTTGGATTACGTATATTATCACAATACTCAGCTTCAACTCTTCAATAATGGTTTCTGTGGACGACAGATACCACAATTTTGCCAATAACACGTGTACTGGTAATAAAATAACAAACGCTGGAGAATATTTAGCAAGTAATCACAGTAATTCAAAAATTATAAAAGCACTAAAGGTATTTCTTTGCAGATTTAGATTATGAATTCATGACAGAATGACAGAAACAGAAAAGAGACTAAAAGCAAAAAAAAAACGATCCAAAAAGTTTCAACTTAATTTTATTAATTTCGATGAATTTACATAGTTTGAAAACAAAACGAGAAAATATGAGATAGATGATGATATGAGGAGGAATGATTTCATGAAAAGAGAACCGCAATTTGGGAAAGGAGAAAAATAAATCGTCCACGTTTCCTTCATCCAAACAACAAGGTTTGATGGGTATCTCAGGTTGAATATCTCCAAAAAGAAAGACGAGAGAATTGAAGGTAGGCACGAAGAAGACAAGAAAGTTCTAAATTAGAACGCCGACAAGAGTCAAAGATGGAAGATAATTGGTCCAGCTTACCAAGCAAGGGATGATCATAATTTTGCACCAGTTTAAAAATAAATCTCAATCAACAAACTCAACTTGCATAGCATTAATAGGAGACGACTTCATCGCCCCAAGAATAATACGTAAACACTGATTGAATTTCATCAAGTTTTAGATGGTCAGATTTATTACAAGGATCTAATAAAAACATACCATAATCAAAGTGACTACGAACTATAGCATTGTAAATCAGTTTACAATGAAAATTAGCTATAGAAATCACTTTTTTAGGTTTAACTCATCAGAAACACTAAATATTCAACTGAAATACCTTCAATTACGTATACTATCACAATCTTTATAAAGTTATTAACAAAATGACTCATTTCACGCCAAGAAATAGGAACTTTTTTGAATTGGTACTTCATGGTATGAAAAATGAATGAACGAAAACAGTTTGCGCAATTGTCGACTTGATTTGGCGTTGCCTAAACTGGATCGTATTAAGGATATTGTGGTATGAAATAGCAAATCAGTTTATTTTAGGCCATCAATTGAATCGCAATAACAGTTCATGGTAGGCCTCAAGGTTTGAGTAAAAACTCTTTTACAAAAAAAAACCGAAGTCCAAGATAACACTAAAAAGACAAAAAAACTGATTTGTTATTTTTGTGTGATTTATTGTTTTTTCTTTTGCCATTGACTTCCATTTTCATACATGCAAAAAATACAGTCAAATTGATAACCTCCTCCTTTTTTCGAAGTCGGTTAAAAAGGCATTTATCTTCTTTACTGTCAAACATAATTCCATTTTGTCCTGTACATAGTATTTTCACATGAATAAATAATAATCATGAAACATGCAGGTTATTAACCATTCTAGTTAATGGCACGGTTGGCGCAGTGGCTGAGCGATTGACGGTTGCGCTGCGTGTCGCGGGTTTGATCCCCGCACGGAACAATTATTTTTATGACCTACAGAGCGTTGTTCGGGGTCTGGCTGTTTGTGAGTTTAAATGTTTGTAAACGCTCCCATGATATATCAGAAATTCCTAGTGTAGCAGTAGTAGTAGTATTTCTAGCATAAAATGAATTACTAACAGCTATGCAATGAATGACATAATTTTAAGGAAGTAAATGTTCAATCAATAAAACCACATATACGTTTCATCAATGACCCGAAGCACGAAGACAAATAAGTACGTCATATTTTCAATAAAAAATAACTTGCAAATGAAACAAGCTTTCAGCAAAATAAATACACTAAAATATAAATAACAGAGTCATATTTTAAGTTTCGATTTACATTCGTTCATAAATTTGCTTTCAATGCGACATCAATGTTGATTGCGGTCGGCTAGTTTTTATTACAGTTTTAAATGAAATCATCAATACATATTTCAATTAATGCTTTGTTCTGGGTCCCACGTTATATAAAGGTAACCTTATATATTCTAATTGACGCCAAATGACAATCAATTATTTTTTTATGCTTACGGAACCCTAAAATAGGATTCATTGAACCCTTATTGAATTATTTTGTTGTATGTCTGTCTGTCAAAACCCTATATCTCTGGAACGCGTGCAGGTATTAAGTTGAAATTAAAACCGTAAAAATAAATTTGTGGTTCATTTCTGTTGTGAAAAACCATCCAAGTCTACGCAGTCAAAAGAAATGGCCGTTTATGTCGCAGTTTGTACGGAACACTCGGTGCGCGAATCTGACTCGCTATTGGCCGTTTTTTTTTTGTAAACCAATGGTGTCTGCAGCTGGCCGACAATACTTAAACTCACATTCAAGCTTTTCTAGATTTTACTATATTTATTTTATCTGATTAAGGTTGTTCAAACTTTACTAAATTGGTAAAAGTCGTAAAGGAGGAAGATGAATGAGGACAACTCAAGGCGCATAGAAATCCCTCGACGATGAGTTTTAGACAGGGCAAAAGCAGGTTGTTTCGTAACATTAACGCGCTAGCCTTGTCTAAATATATATAAATCTATGTTTATAAGGAAAACAGTTCTTTTCTCTTACAGTATATAATGTAAAAGCTTGATTAATCACTTGGGAGCACTTTTATATTAAAACACTGCTGTTGCAGTTCATTAATATTTATTTTACCTTTGATATAGACATTATGGCAAAGAGAAAGTTCTTTTCAGATAGACAAAATTTTCATTATTTCTAATGCATTATTTTTATTTGCATTATTTATTTTATCACAAAAATTATACACAGATATTTTACAAAATATTAATAAGTATTGTTAAAAACATCTGTATATCATCAACAAAATCACAATAATATTTTATGGCGAAATTTTGTATGTATGTTTGTTATTCCAACACTTGCTGCTGCTGTCAAACTTCTAGACTCTATAAGTTTGAGCGTGTTGGAATAACAAATTTCATCTAAATCAGTCTAGAATCTAGACTGATTTGGATGAAATTTGGGTATGTGGATAGGTTATATGTTAGAATAACGGGTGCCTGCTGTTTTTCCGAAAATATTTTGACAACATTTAATTACCCAAACAAAATATAGGAACCGGGAAGTAGGTTATGTTAGGTTAAAACTGTGACCTCCTACGCCAGAAACGACCTGCATTTATAGAAAAAAGAGATTCTTTTTAGTTGGTTACCCGAAACTGAACTATTTAGATTAGGATAATTACTTATTTACAAAAAAAAAGGTTAGGTTAAAACTGTGACCTGTGTGCCGGAAACGGCCACATTATATAAAAAAAAATATGGAAAAATTATGACGGCAGTATTTTTTAGGCGCTTGTTTTGAAGGCCTTCATTTATTTTATTTATTAAAAACATCACAAATAAACCTGATCATTTTTAACTCATGCCAGTCTAGTACTATTTGGAGTTTTATTTACATTTACATTTGTCTCTTTTATTCCCCAGTGGCAACAATCCTAAAAACGCCAAAATACACACACGGTGTTTTTGAAATATTTAATAAAAGTAAATCACTTTTCTTCTAAAATGTACACATGTTGTCATAAAATGGGATTCAATGGTAATATCAAATGGGACCCGTCGTTAATACCTAAAAAATGGGATCAAAAACTGGGATCCAACGAAAATAAATCTTTCAAAACTAGCACAAAAAGAAACAATCCTTACTAATATTATAAAAGCGAAAGTGAATTTTTTTGTTACGTCTTCACGCTTAAATGGCTTTACCGACTTTGATTAAATTATTTCTTTTTGGTACAAAAATAGAGACGAACATAGGCTACATTTGTTTTAAAAACCGGCCAAGAGCGTGTCGGGCCACGCTCAGTGTAGGGTTCCGTAGTTTCCCGTCCGTCACAATAAGTGTTCCCAGTTATGAGGCCAACCGAACAATTCGGTAATACCCGATCCAATGTATTAAGTACCTACAGCGCCATCTCTCGGGGAATTGGGTTACTAATTAATACAAAGACGTGCAATTTCGGTGGTAATTTTAGATTGCGAGAACCGATTTCAATAATTCTTTTTTTGTTTGAAAAAAGATACGTTCAGGATAATAAAATATGTAAACAAAGTTACAAAAAATGCTTGCATATACGATTATACTACAAACTTAGTCCAGAAATTATTTTGTACAACTTTTTTTTTTTGTACAAAAACTGTTGTGTCAATCAAGTTCAAAATAATTTTCATAGAAAGTCCTTATAAAGTTCTACTTTTCAGATTTTTTTCATATTTTCTAAACTTATGGTTCAAAAGTTAGAGGGGGGGGGACACATTGTTTTTTGCTTTTGGAGCGATTATTTCCGAAATTAATGACATTATCAAAAAATGATTTTAGTAAACCCCTATTCATTTTTAAATACCTTTCCAACAATATATCACACGTTAGGGTTGAAATTAAAAAAAAATCACTTCCCACTTTACATATAGGGTGGCTACCCTAATAAAATTTTTTTTTCAAATTTTTATTTTACCACTTTGTCGGCGTGATTGATATACATATTGGTACCAAATTTCAGCTTTCTAGTGCTAACGGTCACAGAGATTAAGCGAGGACGGACGGACGGACGGACGGACATGGCGAAACTATAAGGGTTCCTAGTTGACTACGGAACCCTAAAAAGTGAGAAACGAGTGAAGTCGCGGGCAAAAGCTAGTTGAATATACTTAAACAACATACTGTCATTAGTCAACATTACTCCCGTATTACCGAAGTCTGTATTGTTCACGACTCGGATATCGACATAACTAAAAGTCTATATCACGGCATGACTAACTGCCAAACTACTATTTACAGCGCGACTCGTAAAAGAAGTTTGTGCGATAAATTCTGGCATAGCGTGAGCGTGCATCAACCCCTTTACGATGGAGGGATGTGAAACATTTTTCAATAAAACCGCTAAAGTTGATATTTTTATATCGGATATTACCCCCGCTCCACTGATAATGCAATTGAATTTCATATGTAATGAAATTATGCAAATTATGTTATATTAATGAAAATGGAAATATACGTTTTTATTTTATAACTACCTTTTGCCCGCGGCTTTGCTCGCGTTAATTTCAGGGTAACACTCTTCCCCTTTCTTGATTTGCAGGTACCTGTAATTCCTGTAGAACCTGTAGTTTTTGCCCGTCTCAGGTTCCAACTATCTCTGTACCAAAATTCATCAAAATCGGTTTAGCTATTTAGGCGTGAATACGTAACCAACAAACAAACTAACTTTCGTTTTTATAATATTAGTAACGATAGTGATTATTTTATTTTCTTCAAATCAAATCAAATCAAATCATTTATTTCAATTAGACCATTACAGGCACTTTTGAAAGTCAAGAAACAAAATGAATCTACAGTCCCGGTCACAAGGCATAATAACTTATGAAAGTACTGTAGTTGCCCATTCCAAAGCGTTGATCTCTATGGAGAAGAATGGGCAAGAAACTCCATGGACACTCTTTTAAATTATAATATTTTTACAAAATCGTGTTTACATCATTCATGTTGAGATTATACAAATATGTGAGCACGATGTAAAAAGGCGTGCACAGTAAGAGCGTCCAGAGTAAATAAAAAGCAAAATTTAATTTTAAATCTAAATAAGTTTAAAAATGAACCGTGGTAGCTAAAAAATGACCAGTCCCAACTGACAGCGCCCGTTCACGAACAAGACGTATGGATCAGCCCCATTCAGCTCGACCATTTTGAAGGGAGCTAAATGACCCGACACACCCGCCACCATCAGTGAGACATTTAAGTGAGCATGACACTATCAACCACCAGGGCTTCGTCAAGTCAATGATAATACATAGCACTCACATATGGGCTTAATAATTATACAATACTAGAGAATTGATTCTATACATTGCAAAGATAGTCTTACAATCTTCTGCAGCTTCCACTATAGCTTCGGATACTAACCAATGAGTTTATCCCTATGCTTGTGGAGCAGGACTAGCATTGAGCCAAGCATTTTTATCATCAATATAATCCCCCAACTTATAATAAGCTTGCCTACATAGTGTGCGTTTAATACAAGATTTAAATTTCGTTTCATTCAGTTGAAGAATGTGGGGAGGTATTTTATTGTAGCATTTTAAACAGTACCCCATGAAAGATGAGTCTACTTTAGCTAACCTGAAACCTGGTTGAACTAATTGGTCCCTATTTCTAGTATTATAATTGTGTCTGTCACCTCTTTTACTAAAAAGATGCAAGTTTTTCCTGACATACATGATGTTTTCATAAATATATTGACAAGGTACTGTCATGATGTTAATATCCTTAAACTGTTCCCTTAAAGAATCTCGCCTACGTAGGTTATATATGGCTCTGATGGCTCTTTTCTGCAGAATAAATATAGACCCGATGTCTGCAGCCTGTCCCCTCCCCCTCTTTTATTTTAGCTAAAAAAAACTGCCTCGTTTATAGTCTAGTGGTCTAGATCGATAGAGTTCTAAATCCGTGACCGCCGTTATAGTAATAGAAAGTCTGATGACCAGTCTTACCAAGAGGTGTCGTATTACCAATTACAAACTGGGTTGTTGAAATCAGATAACCAGTAAATACTGTTATTAGGCTGCATCTGATTTGACTGAAACCCAACCCCAACATAGTTGAGAAAAGGAATTGCATGTGATGTTTTGATTGGGACCTGGTTTTGTTTATTTATTCAACTATTCAAATAAACACAGAGTACAGAGGCGGACTTAATACCCACCTTTTTTACTTTTTTGCGGATGGGAAATTATCAAATAACCTCCCTTTGCTCTGAGCGGAGCAGAGTGTCGGACTTTTATTGACTAAAACCCACCCATGCTTCTTCTTTTGCCCTTTATGTTCTAAACTGGCCGTGGTATCTCTTTCGAACGGGTTCCCTCTATCTGGCAGAATCTTGATGCTCCGAAATTTATTTGGCATAACACACTTAGCATAATTTTCGTTAACCGAACATTTTAAAGGCATAAAAGTTATTTGGTATAATTATCATTTGGCATAATGTTTAAAACTTCGAATTAACAATGGCATACTTTTAAGATGGCAGAATTACATTTAGTATAATTACGATTCGCAGAGTTCAAATTTCGCATAATATATTATTTGGTATAATTTCACTTCGCATACTATGCAGGCGGCAGTAATGGCTAGGTTAGGTTAGGTTAAAACTGTGACCTCCTACGCACGAGCCGAGCGAGCGAAGCGAGCGGTGCCGCGGCAGCGGCCGGCCAGTGCCAGAAACGACTTGCGTTAATAGAAAAAAGAGATTGTTTTAAGTAGGTTACCCGGAACTGAACTATTTAGATTAGGATACTTAATTAGTTATTGAATTCAATGACATAATCTCAAATTCAATTAAACAATAACTAAAATAAATGACATTATTTTAAAGAAATAATTAATCAAAATAAATGACAAAGATGACCCTAACTATAAACTTTCTACGATATGACAATTTTGTCGTTTAACGATCATCGATATAAAATATATTATGCCAAAAGATGATTCTGACTATGAACTTTCTGCGATATGATGTTTCTACTTTTAAAATATTATGCATATGAAGTTTATGCCTATAGATGATTCTGACTTATAAAATTATGAGTTTAGAATGTATGATAAATGAGTGTCTGCTAAACTATTTTCTGCGAAGTGAAAGGACAATGGGCGGAATCGTCCCCACCCATCAACAAAGATGAAATGTAGCTCAATTGACACATCTTGGCAAGATGATATTTTTTTACTATGGGGACGTTGCTCAAATGAATTGGGTTCTCATAGTAACTAACGTTTAAACAAATATTTTGTTTACGTATTATTGACGAGTAATTGTAAAACACCTACTCATTTATCTATTCATTAGTGCACAGTGGCGGCGCATGCACACAAAGATAAGATCTAAGATAAGAAAATACCCCGCACCCCCACCCTCGCTCCTACGCTTGCGATCCTATTCGCAGGCGCCCGAACCACAGTCAGTTTGTTGCAGTGTTCGTTCGTATTTATTTATCTCTGTCTTATCGGTTTTTACTTTACAACTACGACCCCTGCTTGTTTACTGGACTGATTGATAGCTTTTCGATTGACCCTGGCACGATAACGGACTTTGTGATAACTGCATTGGATATTGTGTATTATGGAAACTGGACGGCGGTGTATAATGTGCCCGCGATCTGTCTTGCGACAAAGGCGGCACGTTTTGGAAGAGGCGTTAATTGAAAATGAACCTGAATTAGTCAACCATATTTCACAAAATGCACTGATACAGGTAAATAACATCTTTTATATATAAATAAATATAACTACATAATATGTAAACTATGTATTTAATTCATACTAATATCTGTGTTTTCACTGCAAATATTTATGATAATATGTGCACCCTCCTGTAGCACACCTTCATTTTTTTATATTTATTTCATATTAGATGGCTATTGTATACTTTGAACAATCATTGGGCGATAACTAATAAAATTAAAAAAATACTTACACCAATTATCTAGACACAAGCTAAACATAGTTTGTACTATGAGAACTATGTTACGAAACACTTATATAAATACATATTTTAATATGTTTTATAAACATATGTGACGCGGAAAACACATCATATTCCAACACAAATACTTGTACCCTACGAGATTTGGCCACGCGAAAAGGTTAGTTCTGATACTCATCGAGTTTTTTTATGTTCCAGGTTGTATTCAATAACACTATGGCAGTGTGCCATAGATGCTGGCAAAGAGCTAACAATGCTACGCGACAAAGTCGCATCGGAAATGCAGACAATGACGTCCCAGGTCTTGAAGTTCAAAGAAACGCAGATGATGTCAATGTACAAAACGTCGTTGTTGAAGATCATCATGATGTTGATGAGCATGATCAGGTGTTGAACGACGTAGCAAATCAAGAACAGGACTTTTACGTTCGCGATTATGTGAGGGCACCAAATTCTTCTCGCAACTGCTGTTACAGACAGTGCACAAACGAAAACCTAAGGCGAATTCCAACTTCAATGAAAGTGTATTTGGTATGTAACTATCGCCTGTATATTCCACCGAGTGCGCGGTTATGCCAAGATCATTTAAGAAGTACTAACATCGACGAAGTATTAGACAACATCAACGTTACGAATTATTTCAATTCTTCTTTTTTTTCGGACATGACGAACATGTTGGTAAATGCCATTAACCATGCCCCTAGTTTCGATTTTGAATCTGGACTTAATGCACAGGAATTACATTTTTGGACCGGTTTGACATTAGAACAGTTCGATGCTATCTTAGTGGAAACACCGAGTCTATCAGAAAGGTCCCGTCATCCACGTACAGTTCTAGGTATGTACTTAACTAAACTCAGAACTGGTGAATCTAACGAGAGACTGGCGACGCTCTTTAAAACATCCCGCAGAGAGCTCGAAAGAAAATTAAAAATAGCAAGAGAATGTCTCACCCAAGATTTTGTTCCGAGTCATCTTGGAGTAGGTCATGTTTCTAGAAGAGATCTTCTTGAAAGAAATCTAATGATACCAAAAGCTATTTTTGGGAATGAGGAGAATACTGTTTTGATTTTAATAGCAGACGGAACATATATTTATATTGAAAAAAGTTCGAACTTTTTATTTCAGCGAAAAAGTTACAGTCTGCACAAGTTCAGGAACTTATTAAAGCCTTTTTTATTAGTAACCAGCGATGGTTATATAATCGATGTTTTAGGCCCATATCCTGCTGTAACATCCGATGCAAACATTATGCATAATATAATGAACCAAGACGACCATTTGTTACATTGGCTCATCCACACAGGAGATGTGTTTATATTAGACAGAGGGTTCAGGGACAGCATTTATGACATACAGTCGCTTGGCTATGAAGCTCACATACCTCCATCAAAAGATAGAAATGCTACCCAACTTACCACTGAACAGGCAAATAAGTCGCGTTTAATAACGATATGCCGGTGGGTGGTAGAAGCCGCGAACGGAAAGTTCAAAAATAGGTTCAAGCTTTTAAGACAGTCATATTTTAATAAAGCTTTACCAAATATGTTCATTGATTTTAGAATCGCTGCAGCGATCATAAATGCATGTTATCGCGTTGCTACTGATAGCAGGCTTGCCTCAGAAATACTTAATATCATACAAGCTGAAAACAACACGCCTAATCTGTTACGTGATTACGTAGAAATGAAAAACCTTAACCGTCAAAGAGTGACTTTTACAGCCATGGAAGCACAAATGCCTTATTTTGAAGAGTTTCCACGATTAAATGAAGACGACATTATTTTATTTGCACTAGGAAGTTACCATTTAAAACTGGCCAAGTCGTACTGTGCAGAGCATATTCGTAACGGATTATACATCATTGAATTATATCGTGAAAATGCATTAAGTGATTTGGTAAGATGCAATATTATGATAAATAATGCGTGGCTGATAAGAGCGCGAATACAATCCAGACACGTAAGGTCACGCATATATTATTCTTATATGTTGATTGATGGGAATAGGGGGGACAGACATGCTATTGCACACTATTACTGTACCTGCTTGACGGGCAGTCGCACTACAGGAAGTTGTGCACATATTATATCGATTATATGGTACATGGGAATAGGTCGTCATACAGATTTTAATCTGCCAGCGCAGCTGTTAAACAGTGTTATAATAGACCAATAATATTAACACTCTCTATTGTTATTCGCCTACTAGCATTGTAAGAATGAATAATTAGAAGACAATGAACTTAAATGATTCATTCATTTATATTCATTATATATTTTCTAATTATTCATTCATAATCATTTACATATGTTTAAATATACATTATTTTTATTTTGTTTAGTTAGATAATATAACCATAATATTAAAATAACTTACAAGTGTCAAATGAAAATATAGATTAATTAATAATTATAAATTATTTTTTTATTGATATATCCCACGGATTTAAGTAAAAAAAAGGATTTTAATCAAATAGTGGATACTTAAAGAACACATTGGCATTTGTTCCATGTGTGTTGGTATATGGGGACGGAGCCCATACATTTTTGCCCATAGTCCTTTATGCCATCCGTTGTTATGCAAAATAAAATTATCACATAAAAAGTTCTGCTATAAAGGGACCCCTTTCGAACAACCCGCAACCCCGGCAGGCGGAGACCCTGGCCAGCCCTTCTACTTTGCTGAGATCTATTTAAGGAGCGCGTGGAACACGAACGCGCCGTCGACACGACCTGTCGTCCAGCTACCCATTGTTCACTATCTACCTACAGACTCACATCTACGGTGAGAATCTGTTCGCGGCGGCTGGGTTGGTTTCAGGTACTCTGCTTCAAACGTTCAGCCACCTCCTTCGCTAGCAAACTGCTTCGCAAAAGGAGGTGACTGCTTCCCGTTCCCTCTTGCTTCGAACCATGGACGGAGCCAGGGCCGGACGCGAGAGATCCGACAGAGAGCCGCCGCCGAGCGCGTCTACGAGGACACAGCGGTGCTCCGCCGCCGCATTTAATACCCGCCTTCCATAACATAATAACAGACCTTATTAATATTATTAAGTTTCAGAGACATTGTTATAGTACCAATATTATATGAAGTTTAATAAAGTGCGCAACGCTCAGAGTACGTTTAGTGCACGTCTTCAGACATGAGCCGCCTTCGGAGCTGTCAATTTCTATAGGTATTACATTAATGTTGTAGAGCGGGTAAAGGAGACGCTCTTGGTGTGTTTGAATAATGTTGTCTCCAGCAACGATTGTTGAAGCGTCTGAATGTAGAAAGACATTTGCTCTCAGTAGGATACTACAGATCAGTTGGTTAACCTTTATTTACCAAAACAAAAATAGTTCTAAAATTCATCAGGTTTTAAGATATTACCGATTGACCACGAGGTGTGCACAGCTAGTGCGACATGCGTTTTGTAATAGCCACTGCGGAGAATCAAATAAATTAAAACCGCTGAAAGCATACTGTGAGCTATCTTACACCGTTACGCTTCTTTCAACGAGACGACACTCACCGCTCGCTGCGCTGTCGCTTTTTTTTGCGAATGGGAAATCATCAAATAACTTCACTTCCCCCGCTCTGGGCGGAACGAGAGAGAGTATCAGACTTGTGCTGACTAAAACCCACCCATGTTTCTTAGTTTTGCCCTTTATGGTTTTTTCGGTGCCGCGGTATCTCTTTCGAATAACCCGCAACCCAGCAAGCGGTGGTCCTGGCTGGCCCCTATGTTCGCTTGACGCTTGTACCCGGCTAGTTGCATCGTCTGCGGTCTAAACGGGGGTGTTATAGGCAAACACTGGGATTATACGGCATAATAACTGCATAGTATAACTACCGTCCCTCGTCTACGTATCACCGTCCCCTTTATTTCCTGATACGTAATAATGAGCATGGCCCATCACTTCCGATGTAAGTGGAGCTGCAACATTCACCACACGTAATCCTTTAAGCTGACTGATGTGCATTACATAATTAAACAATATGAATGCGGCAAAAACCAGCCACCAGCACTTTTATTGTAAACGAGGATAATTAAAATATATGAAATCAATATTTACAATGTGTTCTTTGACTTTAACCTATGTAGGTTCCCGTCGTTTCGGAAAATCACTTGACTTACATTGCAATAACTAACAATACTAAAGTTTCATCGACCATATTTTTATTTTTTTTAATCTTTTTTTTTAGAAATATAATCTGTTATTTGAATATCTGCTAGACTCGTAATATACCTACGTGTGCTTTAAACTATCAACAGATATGAAAAATTTCCTCAAAGTCGGAGCAATTTACCGTTCCCGGCGGCTGTCGTGTTCACATGGCCTGGCATTTAAACGTTATTTCTACGAAATCATTCAATAATAATATACAGCCTACTTTAGCGTTCTTTTCGTAGAAAATTACCAGGAATTATTAGGGCACCTTGTGTTTGCCGCCATCATTGTAGTGAAGTGGTGACCTAGATTCAGCACCTACTTTGTAGCGTAACATCTCTAACAAGGCGATTACTTCACACTTATCCTCTGAAAGTGATTTGGAGTTGGAAACAAAGTTCTTCGAAGAACATTGGAGCCAGAGGCAGGTGCAAAACTTACTGCGGGCGTATACGTACTCAATCAAACATCAATATAACGTTACGAACACGTCCATCCTCGTTACTGGAAGAAAAACTTTTTAATTAGACACCCTGTTTGCTCACTAACTACGTTCCGGACTTCCTAATGTACTCAACTAATTGGTGTAACGCGTAAAGTGGAATCGAGGCCCGGAGGTCGATAGCCAAACTTACAAATATCTCTTTTTATTTGCCCTGCTAACGCGAGCTAACGTTTACTTGTACGTTTGCCAGCATGTAACAAGGGACTCGGTTCGCTTGACTGAACTTGATTCAATTGAAGACATCACCGGATACGTTGCCGGCATGAAGCACTTTTTCTGCGCGAGTAATGTTGACATTTTCGTATTTACGAGTGTGTCGTGAAATGACATTCATGGTCTAAAAGTCCGCCCTTAAACGTCGACACGGTTTTACGGGAATGGAGATGAGGCATTTGTTAAAACTCTCGTCCGACATTCCTGCTCAAATATTGTAACAACGTGTGTTCCAAATTAGCCGGCAATGTGTCCAGTTCATAATAACTTTCCGAATCTCATGTTAGCGGCACGTGTCACTCTCGAGTTCCTTAACTTAAATAACAGCAAAATTGTTGTTTAACTATGATCCGATACATGCGTTATTTAATGAAATGGTACACCTGGTACTTGCGAGCTTATAGTTTACAAACTATGAAGGTGGACCCACCAACTCTCTGAGCCCGAGTCTAGTCTTATAGTTATTAACATACATCACTAATAGGAGTTGTATGTGGATTAGTAGTCCAAGCACAAAGTTCTAAAGATTTTCTCGTTCTCAGAACCCGAATAGACGGATAACAATTTTTTTTTTTTACTTTAGGCTTAACCAACGATTTTTGAGGCGTCATCATATATTTTTATACCCACTTCTACTCTAAATACCACATTCAATAGTCCCCTAACACGTATGGCAAGGTTGTATAATTAAATATCCTTCACGTCAAACAAATACGTCGACCTTTTTTCTATAAAATTTGCATCATGCAGGTACTTTTTGACAAATAACCAATGTCATGGTGTGCTTATTGTTAAATAAATAATACCTAAGTATAGGCACATACTTCGATGAAGGAATTATGTAGAAAGTATTTCATGCGGATATAAAAAATCCTGCAGCAGCACATGAGATGAGTAGGTATACATTACACACACAGCGCCGACTCAGTTGCTGAATTTTATACAGCAAATATTGCCAGAACGTGACTCCAGCAGTGCTCATACACACATGCGACCACATTACGTATGTAACTAGACACTATATAACCTACAAAGGTGCATACATTGGTCTTATTCGTTTTTCCACCGATATATTCAAAACATTTTTCCCATACATCAATTGTTTGATCCTGAACAGTGAGACACGTTTATTTGTACTATTTTTTTCAACGGCCACCAAAATAAGGTTTTATTCATGAAGCCGGTGACCGATGCCGGATCGTTTTACGATCGTCGATTTGCAAGTGTCTGGTTCGATTCCCGATGCAAATTCTTCCGTTTTACTGCCACACAATAAAACCGCTCGCTTTCATAATACATTTTCTTATAAGCCAGGCGCCTCTGCCAAGAAATTTTTATTGGTTTTGCAATTGTTATCAGATGACATGCCAGCACATCATGTGGAGGTTAAGAACTGCCATGCTATTAGTGTTTCTAAGAAATATTAGAGTGGTTCCTCAATTTCAGTCTTTGAAATTGAAAGAGTTACCTTCATAAGACAGCCTGCAAGCAAAGATACTTTAGAATTTATTCGCATCATAGAAACGACAATATAACAGAATAAACTGGCGCCGCAGACTATGATTATACCCCACAAAAGATGAGGTGGCTGAGTATTCAAGTCCTGACCACATATGGTGTCAGGGGATAATGCACGCTACGAAAACGCAATTTAGGCGGACGCAGTCGGCCCCATGTTGGGGGCCATTCGTCCTTGTGCAAGCTTATAAACTCGAAACTTTGTAACACTGGAACAACTCAGGTAAACCTTTGTTTTTAGTATATTAGATACAATGCAACTTTCTTTAACTTAAAAATATCGTGCTATTGGTGGAACCAAATATGAACTGACTATAAGTAACAATGATAAAACACAAATTACCATAACGACAATAGCAATGGCGTACGAATAAAATAGCGAAATGAAAAAGCTAGACAGAAATAGCATGTATTTTATTCACGAGCCGCCCGTAAAGCTATCAGACATGTCCAAACTTCGCTGAGTGCAGCTTGCTTTATTTCCGTTTGACCTGTCCCGTTCGACGCTATTCCTGGAGCAGCAGGCTGCATGCCCAGACATGTTCATTTCACCGACAAGCCGAATGCAAGTCCTGACAGCGACGCCACTGCGACACGTCTATGCACTACCCAATTTGAATATTTAATTGTGATTATTTTAGCGCAACTCTGGCTAATTTATAAAGCAAATCGACAGTTCTAGTGTAGCTCGCACGAATCGAGTCTCACGCCACTAATGGGAAAGGTTTATTCCTGGACATCTCCGTCTCGAAATGAATCAATTGAATTTTAAATTCACCACATCTGCATATACGTTGGCGACCGGCTACTTTACGATAGCCGACCAGTTTCGTATTCTTTGTTTGGTGTTTTATTTTGTGCATTTCCAAGCTAGAAAGGTACGTGATACGACCGCGCCCGGGTCGCTCTTGTCTCTTTTCATAAAATATTTTTAGCTTGACATTCTACAATTTCAATTGAATATCTCTTCTGGCAAGAGTGTTTGTCACAGTAACGTTTTGTTTTATTACTGTTGCGTTTGAAGACAATTTTCAATATTGCTCGTTTTAAAAGAGTACTTTAACGCGATGTGGTAAACATGGTGACCAAAAATTCGCCGTCGGATGTGTCTCTCGTGACACATATAACGCGACAGAGCCAGTTCTAACTTAAACTTAACTTAGATGTAGAGCCTCAAGGGAACGCCATTGAAAACCCGGGGTTAACATTATATATGTTGGGAAACAAATTCATTGCAAGGAAAATGTATTGAATCATTTTGTTAATCTCTAAACGCCGAAATTTTGTAAAAGGCATATTGTTGGTAGCTCATCTATAGTTAGTATTTGATACATTACGAATTCAACATACCTTGAGGTAATTAAGACTAATTTACGGTACACGATATGTCTTTTTGTATAGGTAGACATTAAACAAGCTAATTCGAGAGTACTTAAATAAAGTCTCAATTGGTCATTAAATTTTCACGGAACAGTCGCTTGAACGCATAAATATTTGATGATCAAGTTTTAAGTATACTTATTTCTCCTGTGTTGAACGCCGCGACGTCTAAATGTCAAACAATGGAGGGAAGTTCCACGCGCAGGTAAGTCCCGCTTGTCAAGATAAAATCGACTACGCACTTCGCCTGTTTGAATGACAGATAGATTAAACTTTCACGTTCCCTCACTTCGATATTATCAAGACATAAATACAAAATACCCTGTAAAGTTATCACACAGTAAAATTACGTAAACGTTTTTAGAAAGACCCATGTCTTGGGTGAACTTGGGTCTCTATCCAAAGGCAATACATTGGTATTTTTATTTTCTTCGGAACTGATTCTATTCTGACAATGGCTGCCTCGACGGTTAACCTTATTTATTATGCTGTGATGTTGAGAAGCATGGAGACTTCTTACAAAAGCGACGTAGGTAGTAGCTATTTTGAGCACTAAAATAAAGTTGAATAAAGGATAAAGCCCTGTGATCCGTACTTGGTATTTTACCTGTATAATAAATATTAAGAATATCGCGACATTTTATTCGGCTGATCGGTCATTGGTAGGCGTTAAATCGGTTAAAATTTTTAGAATAAAATATACTTTATTGCACACCAAAAGTTGAACATAGCTGTTTTACAGAAATTGCTTTCTCTATGGTTACAATGGCGGTCTTAACGCTGATGGACTGTACAAGTATATTATTATAGTCGGTTAAATGAAAACTACATATCATAAGTTTAGTTTTAGTTCAAGGCGATATTTTTATAAGAGAATATACCACAATGCAGAAGGTTAATAATGTGAAATATGCTTCCAAAGCATTTTATATGTCAGCAGCGACATTCTACACGATTGATACAAACTATACTTTCGGTACAACTACCAATTCCTTACCTTTCTATCTCTCTCTTTCATTATCATCTGCATAGCCTTTCCCAACTATGTTAGGGTCGGCTTCCAGTCTAACCGGATGCAGCTGAATATCAGTATTTTACATGGAGCACTGCCTATCTGACCTCCAGAATCCGGTTAATACTGGGTAATACGATACCCCTTGGTAAGACTGGTTGTCAGACTTTCGGAACACTGACGACCTGTAACGACTGTCAAAGATCTACAAATGACAGCGACCAACAGGGACCAACGGCTTAACGTGCTTTCCGAGGCACGGAGGAAACTCGGTATGTAACGGGTGGTCACCCATCCACAGACCAACCTAGGCAAGCGCGGCTTGACCTAAAGATCGACCCGAGCGGTTGCTATTATTTAGCCACGAGCTCCTCACTTTCTATCTCTCTCTTTAAACATGATTATAAATGTTTTCTCTACTCTTTTTACATGATTATTATCTGCAGGTATGTATTTATATTGATATTAAGTCGGTATTACACATACTGCCTGTACCATTATTGTCTTCTATCTTCCTGTAAACTATCCAAAAGTTGGCTAAAAAAGATCGTCTTTAGCGATAGGACCATTTATTGTGTCACCATACGTGAAATGTTTTGTGTAAAACTGTTATTTCTATGAAATTCTACGCGATTAAGAATATTATATTCTACTGGCTGTGCCCAGCGGTTTCACCTGATACTCATTTGCTTAGTGTCGAAGCGTGATGTTATATAGTCTATTGATTTGGTAGAGGAATACCTATGCAGAATTAAGTTGTTAAACTCCATCCGGCGAAGATCGTGTTCTTCCATACAAACTTTGCCACCCTGTTCTTAGGGGATTGAATTTTGCAAAATCCCGTCTTAGTGAGCGTCTACGTCCTAAAAGGATCCCCATGCAAACTTTTAGATGCCTAGCTTTCGTAGTTTCTGAGATATCGTGATGAGTGAGTGATTTTCCCTTTTAAATATACAATGTGTCCGGTCACGGACTAGCGATATTCTGTGTACTTATATAACAAACATTCTAGTACTCAAAATAATTGATCTTCAACAAAAAACAACTACCATTTTTTTTTTCACAAATAAGTTTACAAAAATTTGGTTAATTTGCATATTTTTTTGGACTTTAATTTTGTTTTCTGAAGTTACGAAAATGTACGCGCATCATTTTTTTAATTTAAACGATAGACAATATTGTTGCAGTCTGAATAAACCTTATCTAACCTCTTAAAATATTATCGTCTCAGTAAGACCAAAACTTTGAGAGATATGGTTATTTTTTGTACACGCATAGAGAATATCTCAAAATGACTGCTAAAAAGCGGGCAATTGAATTAGACCCAAGTGTGTATCGTATATTAAAACACTCGTTACATAAGTATCTAGAATATCGCTAGTCCATTACTGGACACATTGTATATGACATGATCTCTTTCTGAATACAACAAAAATGACATTGTGTCGATAAAAGCAGGGGGATTTTTGGTTCAGTGTTTTACAAACTCTCCTTGCCAAATTTTTAGTGTTAATTTTAGGGTTAGTGAACTATTATACTGTTATAGTTTTCCTCCATTTTCAATAAATTCATTAAATCAATAATAATTAAAAGTGTACATTGGTAACCTACGTTATAAGCCAGCTCTAATATTCCGACCGCAGTTCATTCATCGGGAATCAGCGGAGCGCGAAAAAGAGCTGAATGTGTGGGTCCGGTCGAATACACACCGCGAATGAAAACCCTCTCAATTGAAATGTTTATTCAAACACAATGGATATACGTATGTGAGTGCTTACTGTACCTATATAAGGGAACAGCCAGGAACATTTTGGAATTGTTTGTAAGTTACGTTTAATTGATTTCTGTGCACAGAATTGGTATTTGACTAATATTCGGAAGTCCAAACTTAAAAATCTGGGACTTGTTTGATTTTTAAATATAAAAGCGATTACAATTATTTTTTTTGTAATCGCTTTTTTTTTGTTATTATGTAATCGACTCACATTCAAAATATTAAATTAATCCCAGGTTATGAATGATAGAGGGTTAAATTTTAATATAAAATATTAAATTTTAATATAAAATATTAAAATTGTAATATAAAATATTAAAATTTACATACAAAACAAAATTGCAAAAATAGGCATGTCATTACCTATTCTTTTATCTTAAATTTTGAGGCGTTTAACGTTTGTACGATAAGTTTTCTATCTTTGCCAACGAGCAATGGACCGTAGTTTCCGAAGTGCTAAATTAACTGACCGTGGTTAAAACATAATGCGCTGCAAACAAATAAATATAGGCTACCTAACTCAAATGGGACCAGGAAGTGTTTTGTTGTGAGTTGTGTTTTTTTACTAAGCTGTATTTTTTTATTTTATTTATTATTATTTTGTAATAGTCTTCTCCACGTTATTTTTTGGTATAGTGTTTCAATTTTGTTATTTTCTTGTTAAAAGATCCTCCCTCGGGATATAACTATCAAAAACCTGTAGTGGCTATCATTTGTACACTTATCCCACCTCTAACACCTGAAAACTTCGACCTCGCTCGAAGGGCAACGAGCAAGTGTTACATGAGAACATGTTAAGATGAGGAAAATGTGAATAAATATTTGTGGAATAAATGTGTGTTTAATAAGTGTTTTATTCGTAATCAGCCGCTAGGATATTGTGTGTAAAATACCCCACTCTATTTCAGTCCAATTTTCCTAAGTGGACAAATTAATATTATTTTAATGAAATAGGATGTCGAGATTTTAATATTACCAGAAATTTCTCAGCAGCAATCCAGAGGCCAAATTGATGGCTGATTTTAGGCTCGCCACTTGTTATAAGGTAAGGTAGGTTTTCATGGGAAGTAGCCATGAGATAACGTTTAGGTAGGAATCCTTACTTCCTTACTTATTATATATATATACTAGCTTTCGCCCGCGGCTTCGCCCGCGTTAAATTTGGGGTAACACAGTTCATTTGCGCCTTATTGGTTTGTAATAGCAACGCTAAGTTTTCCCTTCTCTTCCCTCTTTCTCCCTCACATTCCTTACTTATTATATATATATAATATTACTAGCTGGGCCTCGGCATGCGTTGCAATGCAATTTTCTACTTTTCTACCTACCCTATCTCTTAAGTTGGATCAAACTGCACATGGTGTGCGAATTTTATTATAATCGGTTAAGTGGTTTAGGAGTCTATTGAGGACAAACATTGTGACACGAGATTTATATATATTAAGAATAAAAGCGAAAGTGAGTTTGTTTGTTTGTTTATTACCTCTTCACGCTTTAATGGAAAACTTAGCGTTGCTATTACAAATCAATAAGGCGCAAGAGGAACTGTATTACCCCAAATTTAACGCGGCTGAAGCCGCGGGTGAAAGCTAGTAATAGTAATAAAAAAAGTTCCCAGGTTATTCCTACTTTTGTAATGGTTGTTTAATCTAAAGTCTATCAAAACATTATAATTCATATTTAAAAACACTCTTATTAATTAAAAGAGAAATGTCTAGTATAACTTTGCATAATGGAGGCACAAGGAAATTGATTACAAAATCATGCAATTCATTTAATCAAAACAATATCCATCAAAAAGCTAATAAGAGTCGAGTCGGCTGACCAATTAGTCGAGTGAATTTAAATTAAGAACTCGACTGACGCCGCGCCGCCGACCAATCGGCCGCGTAATTTGACAAGTCTTTAGATTCGGATCAAGAATTTCCTTAATAATATTGATGAAAAGTAACTTCTTACTTTTCTCGTGTTTCGTTAAAAACTCCACTTTTGTAAGTTTATAAACGTCGCCATTAAATAAAGGACTTCTTTTTTGTTTGTTTCACACAAATACGACGAAGTTGGCGTGTTTTCTTCAGCGCACTTTAAATATTGAAGCGCTGTAAATATTTTACAGCCAAACTAGTTTTTTGTACGGTTTTGTTTGTCGCGTGTAATAAAATTTTAAATCGCATAAAATGTTTACTGCTCAGTTTTCCTTCTTGTTTTTAATATTTTATTTGAACAGACTTTTCAACAATTTACGCGTCCGTGTAATTTTTCTTTTTAGAAGGGCAAATATAAAATTAATACTGAGTAGTTTGCTTACAAAAAAATGCTTTTACAGGAAAATAACGACCTCATTATAAAAATAAAATACTGCTTGATAAGGTAAACCGCTCTAGAAGCAAGAAATATTCCTATATTACAGGCAAGCAGTATCGAGCCTATAAAATGATGCCAGAACGACGGACGAGCGCGGCTTCTCTCAAATATTATTTTAATTACGTGGTTGCTAAGATTTAGGCAGCGATGCGATCAACGCTTAAAATTTACCGCTCTAATTAAAACTATAAACTCGGGAAACCAATAGCGATGCGATACCTTGTTATAAAGTTATAATAATTTAACCATCATGCGTTTATATGAGCAACGTACATCGGTTGATTGTGCAAGTTTTTTTATGTCTTGGCTCAATAAAGAGAGAGGTGGTCACAGCCGTTTGCTCCTTCCGGAGCGGGTCTGCCGGCGGCCTGGATGGGCTTAGTCCTCAGCACCTAAAGGACCTCATCTGCTCAGGCGCTGGAGAAGCTGGTGAGTTGCTCCTGAGGGAGCTTACGGCTCTGATTAACCTCATGCTCTCCAGCAAGGTGAACGAGGCCGTCATCGACGTTTTGTATGGTGCAAATTGATGCGCCCTACATAAAAGAGATGGCGGCATACGCCCCATTGCTGTGGGTTCTACTTATCGCCGTATGGCAGCCAAGATTTGTTCAAAATTTTATGGTGAGGTTGTTTCGGAAAAATTTCAGCCCCTGCAGCTAGGTTACGGGTCCAAAGGGGGCTGTGAGGCTGCCGTACACGCTTTATCGACCTACCTAAATTCTGGTAAAGGTGAGGTCATCCTGAAGGTTGATATAAAGAATGCCTTTAATTCAATTAATAGGGATACCTTGTTAACAGCAATTAAACAAGAATTACCCCAAATTTACAGTGTCCTTTGGCAATGTTAGAGACACCCAACTAAATTATTATATCGGGACAACCTCTTGAAATCTGCTGTTGGCTGTCAACAAGGTGACCCACTTGGGCCAGTGATTTTTAGTTTAGCTATCCACCCAATCATTAGACGGCTGAATTCCAAATTTAACGTTTGGTACCTCGATGATGGAACCTTGGGCGGCGATGTAGATACAGTCTTAAGAGACCTAATTTATTTTAAAAAAGAACTTCATTTCTTTTGGCCTTGATCTCAATCTTTCCAAATGTGAATTATATTTAGCAGACAGCACCGAGAAAGGACTGACTATATCCAAATTCAGCACAATAGCCCCTGACATCAAAATTATTGACAAAAGTTCTCTTCGTCTCCTTGGGTCTCCTATTTTCGAGAATTCCTTTCGAGATTTTATCGATGAAAAAATCCAAAAATTTAATGATGTCTCAGAAAGATTGCTCCAAATTAACATGCATTCGGCTATTACTATAATTCGTTACTGCTGTTTTGGCCCTAAATTAACATATTTCCTACGTGCTTCCCCTTTATGGAAGCACACTAATCTTTTGGATAAAATGGATCAAATTATCAGACATACCTTATCTTTAATTTTAAATGTGGCTATGGCCGACAGAGTTTGGGCTCAAGCCACTCTTCCTATTCGTTTGGGAGGACTCGGCGTCCGCAAAATTTCTAGTATTAGTCTACCAGCTTTCTTATCCTCGGTCCACGGTACTGAGAAATTAATCAGGAATATCCTGGCTTCCTCACTGATTGATTTTGATGTGCCATGCTTCTCCGAGGCTAAGGAGCCGCTCTGCAGAGTAGTTCAGAATAATCTACTGAATACGTCTGCTACTACTGCTGAGCGTGCGCGCCTTTTGGCTGTGGGCAAGTGGGAGTCGGGTCTTTGGCTTTACGCACTACCGTCGTCGAGCATAGGAACTTTGTTCGACGACACTACTTTCCGCCTCGCTGCTTCCTTACGTTTAGGTGCTCCTTGTTGTTCTCCTCATCGCTGTCATTGTGGTGAAGTAGTCAACAGTCTTGGACACCACGGCCTATCATGCAGCCGAAGTGCGGGCCGTTTTGCGCGGCACGCGAATATTAACGACATCATCCGTCGAGCTCTTGTCACCGTCGGCGTTCCAGCTGTTTTAGAACCCAATGGCTTGGCACGCGACGATGGCAAAAGACCGGACGGTATGTCTTTGTTTCCTTGGAAGTTGGGTAGGCTTTTAGTGTGGGACGCAACGTGCGTCGATACTCTTGCGCCATCCCATCTTCCTAGCTCTTCATGCTGCGCTGGCGCTGCTGCTGCGGCTGCAGAGAACCTCAAGCGGCGTAAATATAGTAACCTTATTGGGAACTATATTTTCGAGCCGTTTGGGGTTGAAACTCTGGGACCGTGGGGTCCTTGTGCTCACAACCTTTTTAAGGCAATATCAAAACGTTTGGTTGACACTTCCCGTGACCCAAGGGCTGGCTTTTACTTTGGCCAGAGGCTTAGCGTTGCCATACAACGTGGCAACGCGGCCAGTCTCTTGGGGACATTGCCAACTGACAGCGTTGAGGACGAATTTTTTGACGCTATTTTTTAATTTATTTATAAGTTTAGTTTAGTTTAATAATTTTAGTTTAATTTATAATTAGTTTAAACAATAAAGAATCTAACATCACTATTCGACATAAATTATGGTTTCGTTATCGTAATATTGGCAGTTTATTTTTCTAAAACTGTCTTAATACTAACAACGACAATGCGTTTTGGTAATTAAAATTTAAAAACTTTAGAAGACTCAAAGTAGAAATATTAAATTAAACTTATTTTCAGTACCGTCACGGCCCAGAAATATACACCTCGCCTCTCATGCACAGGGTTGTGGGTACCAATCCGAGGAAGTAGGTACCAATAATATTTATTGAAAAAAAAAATATCAATTGGAAAAGTCTTATGACTTATATAGACATCACAGATATCCGTGAATACTAGTAAAAGGCTGATATTATAATTTTTCATTACCAAAGGAAAAAAAATCTATAAAACATTAAAAAAAATCACATTATAAAAGCCAATCGCAACCACTGCTCATCTTACAAAGCAGGAGAAACCCTGACTAGCGTTTAATTAATTCATTTAAATTGACAAAAAGACTATGACAATAAAAAAAGTGAAAATCGCCGACATAACGGCGAGCTAATGAAAAGTAAAGATAGAGTTTTTCCAAGGTTCGGAGACACTAAGACGAGCGCGCGCCGCACACGTTGCGTAAATAGGAAGGATTTTAAAATGGAAAATACTTGTTTCACGTATACTTGATTCTAAGTATTTATTCAGGGTCAGAAAGCTTTATTTGTAAACATACCTAGGTCGAGTTAGATCAATTTGAGATGTTACAAATCATATAAATTCAAATAATTTATTTCGGATAAATCCATAATTATATTGTTAGTAGTAAAGTAACTTAACCCAATGTTAGTATTACAATTAAATTTATAACACAAGTAGCAAATCACACTCATTAAGTGGATAAGTGTGTCTGTACACTTATCCACCTTCGTAAGAGGCCGGAGTCCCACCGATCTGGACAAAACAGGACATTCAGGATGCCATTGGAGGACGAGCGCAAGTGCGCCTTAATGGAAGCGCATCGCTTCCGTATGATCTCGGCGAACCCGTCGAATCTTTGTTTTGCGTGTGTACTATATTTCAATGACATTTTATGTTACTTTTAAAAATCCTAAAATGGTAGATTTTTGTAGGTATTCAATTCCATATGTGATTATAATTTATTTATTAAAACTTCATGCAGAAGTAAAAAAAAACATTGTATAAAGGTGGCCTTGGGCATTTCCTACCAGTCAACCTTAGATATAATAACAAATTGTGTATGTAACGTTTTAAAAAACGCGCGTTCGTGCTAGTGCCTTGGTCATTCGCATAATCCAGTCGCCAGATGGCTCTTCCGTACACGTAATTTCCTCACTTTTCCCTCTCACGATCACGACTTCGTTGCTAATTAAGTAACTAGCTCCTGATGGTTTGCAAAAAAACGACACTTTCCTTTACCTTCAAGTATCGGTGATAATTAGTTGAGCGCGTCACTTCCACTGAGCAGATTTAGAAAGCTGTTAGATTAAATTTTATTTAATTATACCGAGCGGGTTAATCTCAGCTAGTGAAATCGGTGATTAATAAAATCTTATATCCTTACTAATAATAAAAAAGCGAAAGTGAGTTTGTTTGTTTGTTTGTTACCTCTTCACGCTTTAATGGCTGAACGGATTTTTATGAATTTTGGTACAGAGATAGTTGGGAACCAGGAGACGGACATAGGCTAATTTTTATTAAAAAAAAAGTGGGATGTGAGGGAGAAAGAGGGAAGAAAAGGGAAAACTTAGCGTTGCTATTAAAAACAATAAGGCGCAACAACGCGGGCGAAGCCGCGGGCGAAAGCTAGTCTTTACATAAAAGGTCTCACATTTTGCCGTCTTGACTGCTTAAGGCTAAATATTTGACGTAGGTTAAAACACAAACAAGATAACATTTCTATATGTAATGTTTTGACCATATTTACCGTTGAGTGTGCGCAATATGTTCTATAGAAAAGAAAGTTACTTGAAATGGCCTAAAGCAACGATCCGTAAAATAGTCTTGTGTCCGTTTCAAGGGATATCCACAAAAACAGACATATTTCATACGAAGGGATAATGCCGTACAACTGGCGTTTTGTACTTGACATGAATTCAGGACAAATCAATTTGGTTTGTTATTGTTTGTCGTACCTATTATTTTATTTCTTGTATAAACCTACCTACTAACTAAACTACTTACTAGGTCATAAAAATCAAAATATTTTTATTTTACATTGCCTACATGGGCACTTATAAAACGTCGAGAAAAAGTGAGAAGAACCGGCAAGAAACTCCATGGTTACTCTTTTAAAATTATTTGGTTTTACAATGTTGTTGTTACAGCGTTATTACTTAAGTATGAGGACAGCGTAGGCTCGAGAATAAGTCATTGCTTACTTTATTATCGCCCGGTACTAACTTGCATTTTGATTTTAATTGTGACAAGTCATCTTTTTAATGTTTGTTAAATACCGTGCGCGTTGCGTTTTACATATTTACATAGTATAAAATGAAGTCCCTTCTGCTATCTGTTCGCTTAGATATTTCAAACTACTAGCAATAGATAGAGTGATTCAAGAGAAAGGTTTATATCCCATTCTACGTGAGTGAACCCACGGGGTGCAGTTAATCCCAAACTATAATTATGACCGCGAAAAGATGCATTTATACGTTTTATTCTTCGATTTGCAAGCACTTATGTTGTTATCAAAATTTGAACGCAGTATAACAACAATAATAGCACTTATATTTTTTTATCTAATCTCTTAAGAATGAGGCACTTCACAGATATGAAACACCATCTTATAGTGCAATAAAACATTCGCTGCACGTATACCTTCTCAATTAAGGAGAAGATATGATACTGTAATAATTTAAAAAAAACATGTAAAGTTTGTGAGGTTGTAAGGCGTAATCTACGAAACTGATTTTGAAAATTATTACAGTAATAGAAAGCCACGTTATTAACGAGTGGTGTTAAATACTCTACGACACTTAGAAGCTGAGCAGAGGGTGAAACCCCTGGGCACAGCTAGTCAAGTATAACCGGAATAGCAAGGATGTATATGTTCTATACGATGTGTGGTTTAAACTGCTAAGTGCTCTATCTTCAGACAGGTCACCCTCACAATGTTGTCTAGCAGGTATTCCATTTGGAAGTTCTCAGCCTGGACAAATCCAGACGTCCAATTTTTTTTCGGAACCATTGAACCGATGATACTCAAATAATGAATTACAACGTAGAATTTATCAGTATAATAGATTAAATCTAAACTACAACAATAAAACTAAAGAGTGTGTTTGTTAAAAGTATTATTTTTTCCACGAACGCGCTAATCTCTGTCAAAGCATCTACTAGTCAGATTGATTTTTTATAGATGTCAGCTGTCGGTTTTTATTGGTTTTGCGATCAAATAATTACACCTCATTAGAATATTGGCTTTTTTTGCGGATGATAAATCATGAAATAACTTCCCCCGTTCTAGGTGGAGCGGGGGGGAGCGTCAGACTTCTACTGACTTAAACCCACCATGTTCTTTCTACTGCTCTTTATGTTCCGGGGCCGAGGTATCTCTTTCGAACAACCAACAATCCCCGGATCAATCATAGCTTAAATAGCTAATCAGTTCTTAACATCGGAATTTGAATTAACTGTTGTAGACGAAAATTCCATTACCAAGACACTATCGGATAAACTCGAATAAAGGTACCATACAAATAATATCTTTGAGGCGCGCGTGGAACACCAACGCGCCGTCGACAAGGCCTGTCGTCAATAGACGGACGGACGGTGAGCTACCCATTGCTCACCGTCCACAGGCCCGCATTTAAGGTGGCTGGGAGATGTGTCGCGGCGCCCGGGCACTTTAAAATTAAATTCTAAACATCTGTATTAACGTGGCTCTTTCGCTAAGAATTCCTGTATCACATAAACCAGACTTCACATACAGGGTGACGAATAAAATAGTGTATGATAATTTCGATACTGTTATCGTTCCTGCACTTGGAGATGATACTTGTGTCGGGAGCAATAAACACTGCGTGACCGTGCTTCGGGTGACAGATCTCTTCGACAAGTGACGGTCCAGGAATATGGAGCCTGCTTTGGCTGCTCCCGATGGATCTCTTGAACAAAAGAAATATCAAAATGCATTTTGTGAGATAATTCCGAAATGATTTCTGCTATACCCTGAAAGAACCCTTCAATGTTGATCGAGATTACACGGAAAGCTGACTTTGTTCGTGGACTATAAGTGCCGGTCATAACTATAGGTACTTGCAGAATGTGATAGACAAAAACAAAAATAAATAATTAAGAATTATGCTATCAAAGTTGCAATGTTCGCTATTAGGATTATTTCGATAGTTTATATATTGAAAATAACGATTCGTTCCCCTAGGTCTAAACGGAGACAACTCGAAAACAACTCCTTTTTTTATACCCTTGTTTTCGGATGCTTGTTAATCATTGCAACTACCTAACATAACAGAATTTATATACAGTGAAATTTTACAACCTATATACTATATACATCTAAAAAGAATTTAATATTAATAACTTCCCATACATACAGGATACGTATTTTTCGTCTTCTGGAAAATGACCTTTTTGAGTTGTCCCAGTTTGGATCTAGGGGTGCGAAATGGCAGATGTTTGGCAAACCATATTTTTTGGGATCCCTTCGATGCTTGCAACATGCACCCCAGTGCCAGGGGTGATGAATATACCATGCTCGAGTGCTGTTCCCCTAACGCGAGCTTAAAACAGTTATAACCTTTTTTTTAAACGCGCATTTCCTTCCGGGTCCAGTGATAGTAGGCGACGGATGGTCCCGAAACACTCGACTCTGGAACTGTTTAGGGGATCGGAAGAAGGCATAGTCTCTCACTGAAGAAACCCCGGCTAGCGGAATGGGCGGGATCTCGACGTCTCGCTTGCCGTTTCCGTGGTTAAACACTCGGCCAGTGTATGTCGCGCCTCGCCTCACTGCGACCATCTAGACTCACATGTTTGGTTGGGCATGGTTCTTTCTTAAAAATTGCCCTCTATGTTTATTACAAAATTGTTTTTATAATATTCCGTTATAATTTTTCTTTTAAAAATCCGACTGTACTGATACATTTTAAGCGAGTTTTTTTGTTAAGGTACCTTGAGTTTTTTTGAATGATTACTTATTATTGTCATGGCGGCGGAGGTCCCCGAGGAGGAAGATGTGCCGGAGATTCGAGAGGGGGGCGTGCTTGTGTGGTTTATGGGGGTCCTGCGGCGGATTTTTTTAGTGGATAACCAAGCAGCTGTCCTTGAAGAACTCCATCTGTGCCGGTCTGTGCCAATGTTGGAAACCGGAAACGGATTAATAAATGCAATTTGAACGGGAGTGGGCTGTGATTTAGACAGTGATGAGTGAATTATACTTTGTTCTTCAGAATTTTTAAGAGCAACCGGCTTGCATGTACGGTCAACAAATGAGATATGTGACCAGGCTCGTCAGATATACTTGATTATTTCTTAGAAACCAATGGGCGTCTTTAAGTCAAACTTAATTCGATATTCGCCCTACACATATTCCTCTCTTAGTAATGAAAAAATCGAAACAAGTCAAATGCAAATCTAGAACCTAGAACACTAAATTCTACAATCTAAACTGTTCCATGTTCTAAGTTTAATAAAAAAAAATAAAAAAGAACATTTTGGAGACAAAGCTGATAAATAAACATGTATACGTAATCAGAACATAGGTAGGTAACTAATTTCAAACCAGAAAAAAATAACGAGATTGTTGTATGACCATAGTTTAAATTCGTTCACTAAGTAAAAGGTTATGAAAACAATTATGTCAAAAATAAATCAAACAGTTATTAATGCCGTGGTGGTGAGGGTCCTCCGTGCGGCGGATGATGGGGCTCGTGCGGTGGATGATGCGGGGGTTGGTGCGGTGGATAATGCGGGGGGTGGTGGGGCTTCGCCCCGTGTCCAGAAGGATGCTCGCCTGGGTGGTGTGGCGGATGGCTTGGATGCGGCGGTGGTGGTGGCATTTCTGAAATAAGGTTCACGGCTTAATAATGTGTTCTATAACGAGTCACAATTGAGCAGAAATAGATATCGATTTGAACTGGCAGAGACTTATGTATAATTTGTAAGTGGGATATGGGGGAGAAAGAGAGAAGAAAAAACATTTTTATCGATCATCAAACGGGTTAAAGTTAGCGTTAGCCCAAAGTAACTATGCCACGCGGACGAAATCGCGGGCGGAAGCTAGTAATTAATATAAGTCTGAGCAAAGGCAGTAATCATTGGTCGTGCCTGAGAAGAGGTCTTTGCCCAGCAGTGGGACAAACTGGTATTTTATGTATGTTGTTATTTTATGTTCATTTAAGTCTAGCTTGTATTATTAAACATGCTAAGTGACGCTATTGATATTTAAATATGAAGGTCCTAAGAGTTAGTAGGACTTGCGACTCTACTTAGATTGTATGAGGCTTCTAATTACGATGGTAATTCGCTTGGTCTCTGCCGTATACCCACCATGCCTTTTAGATCTAATAGGGACATAATATTAAAACATTATGCAAATCCAATTGATAATTCACAATTAAATAAGGTCCCTCGTTAGAGGCAGCATATTATCCGCAGTTTATCGGGCTCAGTTCCAATTCTAGGCATTAAACCTCAAAGTTTTGCGTTGGCGGGACATTTTGTGAACATTCATTAGAATTAGAGAGTGCATGATATGAGGACCGAGTATCACTATGGGTTTATGAATATTATCACATAAATGAAGACTTGGAACTACGACGACACGGTTAGCGCAGTAGCTGAGCGATCGAATGCTGCGCTGCGTGTCGCGGTTTCGATACCCGCACGGAACAAATATTTGACAATATTAACCTACAGGTAGTTGTTTGGAGTCTGGCTGTTTGTGTATGCGAATTTAAATGTTTGTAAACACACCCACGATACAAGAGAAATTCCTAGTGTGGGGTAACGTTTTTTATTTTATAACTTAAAAAAAAGTAAGAAAATAAGGAAGCCCCCGAAAGGTTAGACAGAGGTGTACCTAATAGTATACCCATATTCTCAAGTTATGTTTAAGTCCCATGTCATAGGGGTAGGAGAGCCTATTGCCATCATCCGGGCATAAATCAAAACTCCGTATGTGCTACTGAAAAATTCCCTATGCAAAAACCTACTAACAAATTCGGCCGATCCGGAAATCGAACTCAGGTCCTCTTGCTAAGCAATCGCGCTTTCGACCACTAGACCAACAACAGGAAACAGATAATTTCTCCATTAGAGCGGTTTGCTCTTGAAATCATGGACTGACTTTCTTTCCAATAATTCATTAGTGAAATATTAAATAAGAAAAGTGAGAAAATAAAATAATAAAGAAATGTATTTTGCCTATGCCGCTATTATTTTAAAAGCCATGTTCAAAACATTTCATTTAGCTTACAACTAGTAACCCTCGTTAGTAAAATTAACCCAAATTTTAAAATTTGTATTTGGTTTAATAATAGTTGGTAACAAATACATGAAGATACACAGAAACATAGTATAGCTCCAAAATCACAAAATTACTCACTTGTGTATTTTAAATAAACTTTACCCCAGTATTGTAATATTCTTGCGTGATATTGATCGTTAGTATTGTTTGTTAGGTACTAATGAGATCGATCGATGAATATATACTGAGCGCCCTTATCTATAATACCATCGCGCGAGGAAATTGATGCCTTTATCGTTAACAAGCGATAGCCTATATAAATATTACTTCATTCAGGTTTTTCCTGTTTAGGTGCCTCAATTTAGATATTTCAAAGCACAAACCTGAATCATAACATTCATTACTTCAAAGTATTACTCAGTTATTAAAAAAACACAAAACAAGAACGAAATGAAACGGACGAAAACCCCAAAAAGAACAAACTGTAAACAAAAACGAAATAGCTATTACAAAACATCCTTTTTGAGAATCGATTGGGAATTCCGCCCCTTCTATATCCCAACAGGAAAATTCCATTTTCCGAATACAAAACTGGGAACAGACGACACAAACCTAAATACCTTGTAAGTAAACGAGGCGCAATAAGTAAATAGCATTTTCTGCTTTGAGGAAATTTCAAAACAAACGGGCTATGAAAAACTCCAAACAACTTTTAACGGATTGCTGTTTCACTGACGAACTGAATTTATTATTTAGTAGCCTATCTCTTTCAATGAACCTTGATAGTTTTTTGTCCTTAGTTAGTCGAATAAAATGTTTGCGGTTCCTTTTTCTATAATTTTATTTACCGGTTCGGTTTTAATGTTTTCTCTTTGACCGTTTATTCTTTAAGTATGTATGTACCTTACTATTGTGTATAGTTCACTGGTAAGAAAGGATAAAAACTTTAGTTCAACTACTTAGAAATTGAGCAAAGTGAATCAAACTGCGAAAAAGTTAAAAATAGAGTGAGTAAACACAAAACCTTTATTTAAAGAGTTCATAAAATGATGCTTTTCACCGTTTAAGATCGGTTTTTCGCACTTTAATTATTGAATCTAAGTAGGTACTTGTGCAAAAAAAACTTACTGTACACTTTTGGCGCATGATTGCAATAAGATGTCAATTATTTATTATTCGATGCTGCTTATACAACCCCGCCCTGCAGGTATTGGGATGATCCTTTCACCATCTTTCAAGATAACTGCAAGTGCAAGCATTTACCCGATCGTGGCATTTGCGAGCCGCCAATCAAGCATTCTGTCCGTCAAACTAAGTAAGTGTACGCAATAAATTGCTAACACCGCTGTTTGTTTTGGTGTGAAATATCGCATTTTATGGTAACCCTGTATGTTACTCACTCAAATGTCTAAACATGGTATTAAACTTTTTTAATTTTTTAATGCTTGAATAAATTGGGATTTCGGCCTTCAATATCTTGTAACTATAACTAATAATGGGTGGAAGGATAAGTTCCCTTCGCTTTTTACAAATTTTATGCAAATAGAGTATGTAAAAAAGTCGTAAGTAGTTTGCGAAAAAAACTCTGTCTCACTTAGGATTCCCAACTCTACTGTTAAAAACGTATAGGTACTGTTCTACTGTTAAATACGTTAAAAAGTATTATACAGTTATACAGGCTTTCACTACTTTTTAGGGTTCCGTAGTCAACTAGGAACCCTTATAGTTTCGCCATGTCTGTCTGTCCGTCCGTCCGTCCGTCCGTCCTCGCTTAATCTCTGTGACCGTTAGCACTAGAAAGCTGAAATTTGGTACCAATATGTATATCAATCACGCCGACAAAGTGGTAAAATAAAAATTGGAAAAAAATGTTTTATTAGGGTAGCCACCCTATATGTAAAGTGGGAAGTGATTTTTTTTTTTAATTTCAACCCTAACGTGTGATATATTGTTGGAAAGGTATTTAAAAATGAATAGGGGTTTACTAAGATCATTTTTTGATAATGTCAATAATTTCGGAAATAATCGCTCCAAAAGTAAAAAACAATGTGTCCCCCCCCCTCTAACTTTTGAACCATAAGTCTAAAAATTATGAAAAAAATCTGAAAAGTAGAACTTTATAAGGACTTTCTATGAAAATCATTTTGAACTTGATTGACACAACAGTTTTTGTATAAAAAAGACAAAAAGTTGTACAAAATAATTTCTGGACTAAGTTTGTAGTATAATCGTATATGCAAGCTTTTTTTGTAACTTTGTTTACATATTTTATTATCCTGAACGTATCTTTTTTCAAACAAAAAAAGAATTATTGAAATCGGTTCTCGCAATCCAAAATTACCACCGAAATTGCACGTCTTTGTATTAATTAGTAACCCAATTCCTCCGAGAGATGGCGCTGTAGGTACTTATTACATTGGATCGGGTATTACCGAATTGTTCGGTTGGCCTCATAACTGGGAACACTTAGTGTGACGGACGGGAAACTACGGAACCCTACACTGAGCGTGTCCCGACACGCTCTTGGCCGGTTTTTAACTTTTACTTTTGAACGGAAAATAAAGTTTACGTAATACTGTTTTCAACGCGTCCCTGGTATCCATGGACTTGTTAAAAAAGTGAACGTAAATGGTAGAAAACACAAAAACCCATATTTACGTTTACTTTTAAAACGTTGGAAAATTAAAAGACTTAATTTTTCTAAAATAAGTACTGTTTTTTTTTTCGTTTATAGACCTCAATATACTATGTTTCTGGTAAAGTAGGCAACCCTAATCTCACTATTTGTTACCTTTTAAAGCTTTGTCGGTGACGAAGAAGTAGTCCATGACTTAGGCTAGCTAGGAAACGTATTGCTACTATCAAAAATATCCTGTGTATATTTTTGATAGTAGCAATACGTTTCCGTTTTATAGTTTCTGAACAGCATGCGGACTATGGGAGGCAAAAGCTCTTCTGGGGTTGCGGGGTTGCGGGTTGTTCAATTGTTCAAAAAAGAAACCACGCCCCTAAAACACAAAGCCCAAAAGAAAAAGTCAGGAAAAGTCTGACAATTTCCGATCAGGGGAAATTATTTGATGATTACAAATCCATAAAAAACGGGTAGCCTAAAAATATTTTTGTATGTATGGAATATCTGGACCTAAAATTGATACAATTTATTATATTTCCACAATGCTGAATAAATTGCTGTGCTTACAGGCGTAAATAATACTGATTTAATAAAATGCCACACATTAAACATTTTGCAATTGATGAAATAATTGTGGGATACATAATGTTAACGGAAATGAGAATGATTATTATTTTATAGATTGCCGCTAATTATAATTCGTGACGTTTAAATATCATTCATGTTAAAATATACCCAAGTACCAATTATTCTACTTTAGTCACTATTGTAAAAGAGGATTTGAACATTTAATGATGAATACTAATAGGAATGACAAATGAAGCCTATTTAATAAGTGACCTCCGTCCTGTAAACGACAATAACGTGAAAATAACTCTCTAAAAATCACAAAAACATTATTTTATTCCTGTCAAACCACGTTTCCTACTTTAAATTAAATTGAAGTGACACAACTTAACTATATTATAGTTTAGCAGCATTAAATGATGATTTATTTAATGTTTAAGCTTATATCAATAATTTTATTTTATTTAACTTACATTTAACCTATTTAAAAGCAAAATTTAAAAATGACATTTGTAATCTTATGTATGTGTAATGGATGCTACTCAAATTTGTATGGGAAAATTTCCTGAAATTATTATTATCCTTTATTTACATTACATCTTACAATTATATTTTTAAATATTTCTTAGAAAATAAAAAATAAATAAAAAACATTTAAAAATATAAAAATAGGTTTCCGCCGGTAGCGGGAGCAGGGTCCAAGCTACCGGTGGTTAGGGCTCCAGAGACAGGAACCTCCTCACAATGCGGGCCGTGTCGAGGAGTACTGCCTTCTGAATCAGGCCCTTGATCCAACCACCTAAGGAGAGCTTCGACAGATGTTCGTCGAAGCTCATGGCAATTAAGCCATTGGCCGTTATGACAATCGGCACAATGATAGCCGAGTTTACATTCCACATGTCAACAACCTCGTGTGCCAAGTCAAAATATTTTAGTTGTTTTTCTTTCTCAGCTTTCACGAGGTTTTCGTCATGTGGGATGGTAACATCGATTATCATTACGCGGCGCGCTGATCGGTCTATCACCACTATGTCAGGCTTATTGGCGAGAATAGTCCTGTCAGTAATGATAGACCGATCCCAGTACAGCGTGACATGGTCTTTCTCGAGAACTGGGTCGGGCACATACTTGTAGTACGGTACCTCAGATTCAACAAGATTATATTTCAAGGCAAGTTGCTGATGAATAATCCTGGCTACTTGGTTGTGTCTATGCAAATACTCGCTGTTAGCTAGACGAGAACAACCAGAAATAATATGTCTGATGGACTCACCAGGACGATGGCATGCCCGACACACGTCAACCGTCCCATCCTTCATAATATATTTCCGGTAGTTGTTCGTCAACATAACTTCGTCCATAATCGCACAGACAAAACCTTCAGTTTCCCCAAATAGGTCACCGAATCGTAGCCAGGACACGGACGCCAGAAAATCTACATCGGGCCCATGAAGAGCCTTGTAGAAGCGCCCGTGAAGCTCCTTACCTTGCCATACTTCCTTGCGGTCATCGGTAGTAAGTACTACAGGTTTGCGCCAATTCTCTTTAGCCATGGACAACGGGGTGAGTCCCTTGTCCACTGCGACTACATCTCGGTGCATACCCACGTCGGCTTTTAAGAAATATTCCCTGAGACTGCACAGCTCTCGGTTGTGGAGGGTCTTTGCGTTTAAAAAGCCTCGACCCCCACACTTCCGTGGGATGTACAGTCTCATCACCGATGATCGTGGGTGATGCATCCGATTTGCAGTCAGCAATGTACGGACTCTCCTATCCAGGGCATCGAGTTCAGTCTGCGTCCATTTGAGTATGCCGAAAGAGTACATTAAAACCGGCAAGACCCAACTGTTGAAGGCGCGCACCTTGTTCCCGCCGGAAAGAAGGCTTTTTAATACCTTCTTCAGGCGACCAAAGAAACGCTCCCTCAACAGTTGCTTCATGTCAGCCACGTTAATGCCTAACGCTTCCGACATACCCAAATACTTATAGCTTTCGGATGAGGAAAGGGATCTGAGGTGTATGGAATCCGAGAGTTGAATTCCCTCGGATTCCATAATCTCCCCTCGCTTCACATACATGACTGCACATTTGTCCACACCAAATTCCATCCTGATGGCGTTACTAAAAGTTTCAGTTACTTTCAGTAGCTCCATCAGTCGCAATTTGTTGGGGGCAAAGAGTTTCAGATCATCCATGTAAAGGAGGTGAGATATGACCTGACCACCTCTTCTCAACCGATAGCCTAGACCTGAATCCTCCAGCAATGTGCTTAGAGGATTCAGGGCTAGACAGAACCAAAGTGGACTCAAACTGTCGCCCTGAAATATTCCCCGTTTAATCCATACAGGCTCATCGTTCCCCTGGATTTGTCGACATCCTGGATATCGAAGTACCGTCCTCCATTGTCCCATACACGACTCAAGAAAGGCGCGTAGGGTTGCATCTATCTTGTACAACTCCAGCACCCTCTTGAGCCATGTATGTGGCACTGAGTCGTAGGCCTTCTTATAATCAATCCAACATGTCGACAAATCCTTGCGGGATCGACGAACCTGTTGGCTAATGGCCATGTCGATGAGGAGTAGCTCTTTAGTACCGCGAGACCCGTTCCTACATCCATTCTGAGAGGCAGACATAATTGAATTTTTGTCAATGTGTGAATTAATTTTCGCTCTCAAAATGGACGTAAGAAGTTTATAGACCGTCGATAAACACGTGATCGGTCTATAATTCTTGGGTTCCGCGGGACTACCTGACTTATAGAGCAGGTGGGTAACGCCTGTTGTTAAAAACTGTGGCAGAGACCCGGACTCAAGGCAAGACTGAAATTGTGATGCCAGGCGAGTGTGTGAACTACTGAGCCACTTGAGCCAAAAGTTGTGCAGTCCATCCGGTCCTGGAGACTTCCAGTTCGGTAACGGACGAACTGCACTGGCTATATCTAATGATGTTATTAGGATTGGCTCCATTTCTGGTATAGTTTCACACACACGCTCAACATCACGCATCCAGTCAGCCTCAGTATGACAGACAGGCACCGACCAGATGCTGTGCCAGAAAGAACTCGTGGCTACATCATCCGGGCGGCACACGTCAGTCACACTTTGTTCGGGTCGCTCCCAAGCTCTGTATACCCACCTCTCATCGCTCCGGAACATGCGATTCTGCGAATACCGATCAACCCGCCGCTTATACCGCCGAATACGGTTTGCCCATGCATAAACTTTCTGCTTCAGGAAGTCGATGCGCTCTGTGGCACGAGACATGTATTCTTGAGGACTGATTCCAGTCCCCGAGAATGCCCGTCTCACAAAGCGCATCACACGTGGTCTTGTATTACCCTCCCTGAAGCAGTATAGTTTACCGATGAGTACCCTGGCCTTGTCGATACGCCGCTCGATCCTGCACTGCCAGGCTGGTACGGATGGTTTTAGTCGAGTAGCTACGTCACAATTTGGAAATGTGACGTTAGCTACACGACATACCGCAACAGCCCCACAGTACAGGATCGAGTGTGTATCAACGAGATGCTCGCTACTCTCGAATAAATTCTTGAGCTGCGAGTCCAGGGCACACACCAGCGCCCTATTTTTTTTATTCATGGGTAACCGTGGTAATCGGGGTCTAAGTTCGGCTGGAGTGGATCGATAGTCGCGAAGCGCATCCTCCAGTGCGCTCCTCAATCGGTCTTTGCACTGGCTACTTACCGTAGCAACCCTATCATCCTCCTCTACGACAGCGGGATTGGACCGCGGCTGCGTCACATCAATTGCTGACGCTTGCACCGCGGTTTGTGGCGTAGTCAAGATGACACGATTGCTCAGTACTTCTGAGCGCAGCCTATCAAGTGCAGCATCGTCCAACAAGTGATTGCGTTGGATGACCCGCACCTGATCCGACAGTCGTTGGGCCGAAACATTGATGGTTGGTTCTAGGTCCTGGAACAGAGACAGCATCCTAACACGGTACGCAGTGAGGTTAGTTCCCCCCTCTGTAGGCCCATAATATGCGCGCATGACATTCGCGTTGATTGACGAAGTCCATCGCATGCGCGACACATTTCCACCGGCAGCGGGGACCCTGATCGGGGCCTGTTGGCCCCTAGGTCCCAAGCTCGCTGGCGGCCGTTCTCTTCCTCGTCGTTGTCTTGTTGGTGGTGGTGGTGGTGACGACGGCGGGGAGAAAAACTCGTCGCTCGAGCTCGACGCAACTGCAGCGACCGGCGACACGGCGCTCACGCGTGTAGCGCGTCCCGGCGGCTGCAAGGCGGAGCTGAGCGACGAGCCCGGAGATGGTGGGAGTGCCTCTAGGTTCTTGGCCCGGCGTCTGGTCAGCATCGACGTCAATTATTTAGAGAATCTTGATTCTCGACAAACGGTTTTTTCTGGTAATTTTTACACATAGTTCAAGAAGGTGTTGTGGAGTTAGTGGATTCATATTTTTCTAATTTTGTTATTGTTTGTTGCTGATTTAATATGTTTTCGACTAGAGATAGTAGAAAAAATAAAATAAAATTGTTTAGTTTTGTAAAATATGTCCTGTCAATTTGACAGTCGCGCCACAGACTTATTATTATTATTATTAATGATAGTTGAGAACTTACTCAATTAAGATTTACCAAAAATCGTGGTGTATACCTGTTTAAAGTAGAATAAGTGACTAAAAATATCCGCGTCGCATTACCAATCTTCACGTTTCTATCAACAAGTTGAATGAAACATCTGAAGTGTTTACCCAGCTTTATAAAATTATATGTTTTTGTTTTCTGGTATTACCCAGTACCAAAGCACTCAATATTATCACTTATCAGCCCCTCGTCTATATGTGAAGCATTGTTGTCTTACTAATGTTCTTGGTAATAAATACTTGAGCGTGCTTGAATCTAAGTACGCTTATTCTAATCGGGTTTACCACGATATTGTTTTGGGGTAGACTTTTGAGATAGTTGTAGTCTAGTCCATAGTGTGTTAATAGAAGAAACGTATCCAATCTTTATGTGATAAAAACAGCAATGTCATATTGCCCGAACGACTTATATCATAAGATAAAATTAACATCACGTCTCTATTTTGCTGAAGGGATCATCAAATAACTCCTACCAGTCTAGGCGAAGCGCGGGGAGTGTCAGCCTTTTAATAACTAAAACCCAATCATGTTCCTTGTTTGCCCTTTATTTTCCGTGGCCGCGGTATCTTTTTGGAATAACCAGCAACCCCGGCAAACCCCTCTGATAATATCACGCCAGTAATCTCCCAAGGGTTTAAAAAAAACAAAGACAACGCATTTCGTTATAATTTAGTTATATTAAAGTCTCATATAATACGAAGCGAGCCTATTACCATCGACCTAACACAAATCGACTTTCCGTGGCATCTACTGAAAAACGCCTAAAAACCCAATAACACTTTTTCCGACCCGGGAATCGAACGCAGGAGCTCACGCTTAGGAGTTTCGCTTGTCACTTCTCACCAGTCAGAGTGTGTTGTTTTATGTGTACTGTATATCGGAGCACAAACTATGTAAGAATCCAAAATCAAAATATTTTTAATTCACACTAGCATGCGCTCGCGGTTTCGCCCGGGCGGTATCCAAAAAAAAGTACCCTACGTGTTATTCCAGACTATAATCTATCTCTGTGGCAAATTTCATCATGTAAAAGAGTAACAAACATCCATACATCCATCCATCCTCACAAACATTCGCATTTATAATTTTAGTAGGAAAGGCCTACATGGGCACTTATAAAACGTCGAGAAAAGGTGCAGGGTTCGGGTTGGCCGTTTCTTATGGAAAAGAACTGGCAAGAAACTCTATGGTTACTCAGTTTGCGCATCTTCTACCGTTATAGCCAACGATTTGCTTTGAATGCTCAGACAATGAAGGCGATCTGCTATAAGAAGTTACTATTCATTGCACTGCGAGTTAACGTGAAAGGCGTTTTGGTAATCTTAGTTCTGTTCAGGCTGTTTTTTCAGGTTCAGTTCTGGCCAGTTCAGTTCTATCCAACGAATACGTCATTTTGACAGTTTTTATATGGACATTCGTCGAAATGTCGCATTTACTCTTCAGGTAAAAGTTATCTTTAGATTTGTAAATCTGCCCGTAATCGTATTTATGGCAACACTTACGACGAACTGATAACGTGAGTACTTGGTAATTCTTGAGGATAATTTGAAATAATTAATAAATATGCATGTGTTTTATATTATAATTCCTGTTTTTTAACAAACGTATAAAAAATCTAAAAATATAACAAACCAAAAAAAGATATCACAATTAAGAAGACGATATTTTCATATTCATGCAAAATTATACAATAAAAAATCAGCAGCCAGGCAGCTCCTAATATTAATAGTTCAACTTATCGTGGCATTTAATTTAATTACTTACGGAAACAGTTCCCAGTTTAATTTAAAAATAACATTAACATTTTTATCTTTATTCCTGGCATCTTAATTCACTATGAAGTCAGCCATTAACTTACGTAATTAAAAAGAAAACATAATGAGGACCTTAGCTGTTTAATTAAGTTGGTAAGGACGGTCAAGACCAGAAATGTGGCAATCACTTTCAAAGAGTTGCATATCTGTACAGCGACTAAGAATTAACTTTTTGGTAGGTTGTGACAATCTTATTGAAGGTAAATCATTTATTTTTCCATCAATGGCCATCGTTTATAAAATAGGCACTTCATAGATAGGCCCTCAAGAGTTAGAAGAAGTTTCTATCGCCATGTTGGTGGTGGTGGTCCGTGATGATGTGGCCCACCATGAGGGGGTCCATGATGGTGATGGGGTGGCCCATGATGCGGCGGTTCGTGATGGGGTGGTCCAAAATGAGGTGGGCCATGATGGGGTGGTCCGTGATTTGGGGGGCCGTGGTGCGGCGGTCCATGGTGAGGTGGACCGTGGTGGGGTGGACCGTGGTGGGGCGGCCCATGATGGTGCGGTGGCCCGTGGTGATGCGGTGGAGGCGGCATGTGATGATCTGAAATTAAACAATTGTCATGTTAAAACTATGTTTAGGAAGTATCAAATACTGCAACGTGTGAGTGAGCGTCATTATGATAATAAAGAATGGTTTTAATAAAAAGCGGTTTCTTATTTTTGAGTGTTTACACGTGTAATCTGGATTTGTTTTAATTTCAGTATGGTTTCCTTTAATAGCATTCGGTCTGTGCTTTTGGCAACTAATATTTAACCTAGTAAGGTTAACTAAATAAATAAATATTTAACCTTACTAATATTATAAAAGCGAAAGTGAGTTTGTTTGTTTATTTGTTACCTCTTCACGCTTTAATGGCTAAACCGATTTTGATAAATTTTGGTACAGAGATAGTTGGGAACCAGGTGACTGACATAGGCTAATGTTTTTTTTTAAAGTGGGATGTGAGGGAGAAAGAGGGAAGAAAAGGGAAAACTTAGCGTTGCTATTACAAATCAATAAGGCGCATGGGGAACTGTGTTACCCCGAATTTAACGCGAGCGAAGCCGCGGGCAAAAGCTAGTATTTAACTAATTTTACAATCTTGAAAATTATCACATTTGTATAATCACTTGGGAATCGAACACCTTGTACGGCACACTAAAGTAACTTGCTAGCTTTGTTGCTCATTTTCTTAACACCTCATCGTTAACCTCAGAAGGAAAGAATTGGAAAAACATTCTTCTCCAATTTCACTAACTTAAATACATAGTTTCGGAGAACTTACGTGAGTTACCCATTGTAAGCACGAATGTTTGACCAGTAGATAAATTAACTATTCTTACATAAAAATATTCTGCTGAACACAATCTAATATTGAAAGCCTATAATAAAAAAATAAATAACAAAAACTCACTTTTAATAAATGTACTTTGAAAAACGCACGACCTGTCGGTGCTGTATCAGCTTTTGAACTATTAATTAATGCTTGCGTACTCAGATATAGGTACCCGTAATAAGTACCTGCCTAGTGTTATCTCGGTATGTTATTGTTTTATCGTCTTTCATCGATATTCGAGTAACTGATGGCGAATTGTTTTGATAAGATTCGACAATAATGTTCGCAGTTTCATAATTCTTAGTTCTTATTCCAAAATAAATCTTAATTGAATCGGTTTAATTGCCTAACAAGGTTAAAGTCTCTATTGAAAAAGAATAACCAGCATTGGCCATCGACAATGTCGACACTATGCACTTTCGGCGTCATCTTTCTATTCAACTTTCGTTAGGCGGTCTCTTTATTTAATACGTTACCGAACGCAACCCCAATACAGTTATTTAATTTAGTCATAATTTCTGTCAATTAATAAAAAAATTCTTGCTGGATGTGCGGCTCACTTGGTTATATGAAATCCAAGAAAAAAAGAACCAACTGAAAGTTAAGGATACGAGGCTATTATAATAATCGAAGTACCGGCATTGTGAGTAAACTACGAGAAGGAATGAGAAGATATATTTTTTAAGTATTACAAGCATGTCCGAGAGAAATTCGATCAACTTTTGAAATTGGTTGAACCAATAATTACAAACCTGTCAACCCATTTACGTGAAGCAATACCGTTGTTGACCGGTTTGTGGCACAGAAATACACTCGACGTGAAAAGACGTGTATGATAGCGTGTACTACGCTTTCAATTTATGACAGTGGCGTATGCGTCAAGGGCATACCTTTTTTGCGAAAGGGAAATCGTCAAAAAACTTTACCCCCTCTGGGCGGAAGAGTGTCAGACTTGTACGGACTTTTTCAAACAGACTTTTTTAACCTGCCTATGTTCCTTCTATTACTCTTTATGTTTCCGGACCGCGGTATATCCTTCGAACAACCCGCAACCCCGGAAGGGCATGCCATTAGAATGGCAGGGCATGGGTTTTTTTAGCTTTAACCATGTGTTACAGCGGAGGCAAGGGCATGCCTTACGAACGTTGTTGACTATGCTGTGACACATGGCTTGAGAAACAAAAAAACACACTGTAGACATAACAAATAGGGTGCTTTGCACGTCTTAAGGGTTTTGTACATTCATATCTGCCATCAAACATAATCAAACATAGGTACGTGTTTATGACTAATGATTAATTCATGAAAACACAACATTATTTTTATCTTAATAAACCTAAGTCATTTCCTTCCTCAACTTTAAATTAAGTACACGCAGTATTATCTGTAGATTAATTAATCATAAATCATGATAAAAACAATATTATAGCCTAAAATTACTCGATAAAATTTTAAGATTGTGGTTTTTGAAGACGCACATATAGATTAATACCGTTCTAAAACCGGAGTAAAAGTGAAACTCATTTTTATAAGAGCTATGGTGATAAAGTCACATAAAAATACTTAGTAAGTAAGTAAGTAAATCATTTATTTGCGTAAAACATGGTATACATTGATGTTAATATTATTACAGTTGCTCAACATGTTTTGCTTAGATATAACACAGTATGCAAAAAATATCTATTTTGACATAAGGAATCAACATCTCACATCCATAAAATCTTTTAAACTGTAAAAATTACATTCAGTAAGCCATTTGTGTAATTCTATCTTAAATTTCTTAGAGTTCAATATTTTAAAGCGACTTGGTATTTTGTTAAAAGTACGTACGCACATTGCTAGGCAGTTTTTGTTGTATTTGGCAAGTCTTGGCAAATCACATAATATCAGTTTATGAGGATCTCGTCTGTTTCTGGGATTTACATCATTTGCTGATTTAAATAAATATTTGTTGTTAACTACAAATACACATACCTCATATATATACAGACACGGTAGAGGTAGCAGACCAAACCTCTTAAACATTGGTCTACATGAGTCATCAGGTTGAAGACCACTTATTGCCCTAATGCACTTAGTCAAGAAGGTGACGCTGCACTATCTCTGACGAGATGGCGAGCCTCCTTGCCGGATTGCCACCATGGGCTCTGGTGGTGATAGTCTTCGCGCGCCTGTACTAGTGGCGCGCGGAGGCATTACACTGAACTCCTCTAACGCCCTTAGCGGCCAAACCTGCGAGCGAACTCATAGTAGGCGGTGGTGGGTAGGCAGGTTAGGTAGGGTAGGCAGGGTGGAGTGGGTAGCCCGGGGTAACCGACCTAAGGTTAGGCACGGTAGGTAGGGTAGGTTGGGCAGGTAGGGTAAGTAAGATAGGGTAGGTAGGGTATGTAGGTTAAGCAGGACAGGTAGGGTAGGTTATTTCATTCTTAGCAAGGACTGAATCATTGCGTTCAGTCTCAACAATGCCTGCAACCAAAACGTGCCGTGCGTAGTACATAGTGCCACAATAGGCCCCGTTGAATAGGTGTTACTGATTGGACAGAAGGATTATATCAAACAAGGGCTGCATAATCTGGTAGATTGACGATATTGTTCACCAACTAGATTGGTGATGATTTCGCCTTCGGTAGCGTTTACCCACAATAAAATTGTGGCTAATAATAACAGCAGCACGGGTCGATCTTTGAGGTTAAACAGCAGTCATCATATATTAATGTTTTTCCGTGCCTCGGAACATACGTTTAGCCGTTGATCCCGACAGTCGTTACAAGTAGTCAGTGGTCTGAAAGTCTAACAACATGTCTTATGGATACCGTGTTACCAGTACTAACTGAGTTGTGGAGGTCAGATAGGTAATCATCGCTCCATGTAAATTTCTGGTATTCAGCTGCATTTAGTAAGACTAAAAGCCTATCCCAATATAGTTGGAAAGAATAAAGAAGAACTAGAGAATATGGTACTAACATTTCAAATTACCTGGGTCCAGCAAGACACATCAATCGCGGTGTCAGTTTGGAGTCTTTTAAATTGCAAGTGTTGGGACACATTGTACACTCCAGCAAGAGAATCATGGTCTGATTTGAGAGCACCACATTAACATTGAGTGTCAGAAGAATGTTGTAACCCAATCGACAATGCAATCGATTAAGTATGCCATCTTGTAACTTCTGCATTAATGAATATTATGTTATGAAGGTACATGATTTCAGCGATATGTGATAGGGTAATATCTCAAAACTTTCACCCGATTTTTACAAAACGACTTTTCAAAACACTGCTAGATATGCAGACATGGACTCCTAATGCAGCGATCAAATCATTTCATTAAAGAAACTTTGATGACTCACACAACATAAATTAATATTGCATGTTGCGTTGTGTGTCACCCATATGCACCAAGGTCCGTGTTCGTCAGAAAATAGTAACTAATACTTAGACTAACTCATTAGTCATCACTTCAAACATCACGTTGTTGATATCGCTTTATCAGTGCCTGATAAAGACTTACAGGGAAAAAACGATAAATACGAACAACGATAGGACCCTTATCATTCACTGTTGATTCCACCAGCAGTTAACAAGTTATTTAACAAAATATTTATTCTCTTTGTTAACAACAGGAAGTAACAACAACTTTAAAAGGTAAAGAAAATTCTTCGTTGTTTTAATGAAGGTGATTTGTAACAGAACACTCGTGATCGTAGAAGGTACTTTAAACTTTTACTAATATCTTTCTTACTACTTAACTGACGCAAGGTTCACGCATTTTGGTCACATAGTGATTTTTTTAGCGGCACTCCTTAATGATTACAGTAAAACAAAAACTTAGTTTCATTTGCTGGCTAGAATAAATGGTGTAATGGCATGAGGCTTTAGCAAGTCTTTGCCAACGATGTTAACATTTCCAAAAACCAAATTAACCATATCTCTATTTCTTCCAGCCATGCCGCCTCCACACGCTCGACCCTGTGGGCCGCTGTGCGGGTCATTTTGTGCGTCTACGTGCTACCACCGCTCTCGGGAGGTCCACATCTACCACCCGCCTCCGCCGCCGCCCCCGCCTCCGCCGCACTACCATCACTACCCGCCACCACCGCACCATCACTATCCACCGCCGCCGCCGTACCACCCCCCACCACCGCACTATCCGCCGCCGCCGCCGCCACCGCCGTATTACTACGGAGTTCATCCGTATATGCAACGCTAAATCCTGGTGACATAACATGACCTCTTAAAGCAGTATTCTTATAATCTTAGTTCAGTGTGGAAAAGAGCGGAGCTAGGCGTCATGACCCCAACCCAATCCTCCTCCACACTGAAGAGGCTTTAAAGTAATATTTCTATAAGAGTAGTATAAGAGAGAGGAGGTATAGGCTCTGGTAGCTGTCGAGGCCCTCTTTTACTATAATGATTTGTTCAATGTTAGTTCATGGTGACAGTTTTAACTTGCGAACATTTCATTTTTTGTCTGACATGCCCTAAAAGTGTATGGTAACCCCCATGATCTATGTAACTCAACTTGAGGGAAATGCCGAAATAACTATCTGTTATCTCGACACTGTAATGGTTTTTACTTTTTGTACAACATACAAATTCTTGGAATATTGAGATCTGCATACTTAACTTGATAAAATCTTATCGTGAATAATAATGATTGAATTGCGTACGTAATTGAAGTACTAAATATACTCAACGTTAAAGTGTAATTGATATCAACACTGAAATAAAAAAAAATATTTATGAAAATAAACTTGTTTCTTTACGACATCTTGGTTACCCATTTTCCTGTTCTTATCCTAATCTATTTAGGGTTGGCATATTCTCTTTCAAATCAAAGCAAATCATTTAGTTATTTGCAACGAATGTGAGTAACATTTAAAATACAGATGGAGAAATAGGAGTGCGCCATGCACATTCTGTCTGAAAAAAGGCATGCAAATATTTTAAATTATAGGTATGTTTTAAAAATTTACAAATTATGTCACAGTTATTAAAATTTGAATTCTAAAATTACATATTATACTTAAATTAATTCGTATAGAAAAATTACAAATTATACTTAAATTAATTAGTACAGAAAAATTACAAATTATACTTAAATTGATAAATATAGAGAAATTACAAATTATACCTCAATTAATTACTTTAGAAAAATTACAAATTATACTTAAATTTATTAATATAGAAAAATGACAAATTAGGGACATATTTCTTCCTACTTCCATATTAGTCATCTCATCAATTGCTTTCTTTTCAGCCTATACATCGTTTCATTAATTCACACAGCCTATCCACTCTTTCTTTCCCTTATATTGTAACTACATTTATACTGTTCGTTACATGAAATTTTCCTCATTCTCCCGAATTATATAATAAGAACAACCGATTACCACACAACTGTTCAGATTATATTTATCTCAAACACATGTATTTGTCTTGCATTCGTCCCATTTGTGAACCAATATTCCGATCCGTGCAAGATATCGTCCCCATAAGGTGAAGGGGACTCTCAGTTTAGTCAGTCACAGTCTCTGTAGTCCAGGACCGCAGAGACCGCCGAATTCAACGTTTTATGTTCTAGAAGCTATATCTTGATCTGATTTTCAAGCCAACATACTCTACCACTCTGTTTGTTTTCTCAAATCTTTTCTGAATCTCTTTTTTATCTTTACCGACAAAACGTGTCAGCAAAACAGTATGCATTAGAGTGCTGTTTCATTAGATATTGGAAAGCACTATTATCAACCAAAAGAGGTCAGGAGTTAAAATTGACCCTTGATGCAGGCCTACAGTCACATTAAACTCGTTGGTGTTGCCAGTAGCTGACCACTCGTAGAACAAAGGATGCCTGTCGATAGCATAGATAAACTCTACGTTAATTCCCAGGCAAACCTTAATCTTTCAAGGCCCACCATAGGTACCCGAACGACTCTATCATAAGCTTTCTCCAGATACACGAACACCATATAAACTTGCAAGCCTGATCTCCTCGCATTATTGGTTCATTGATTCTCGCCCTGGCATAAACTTAAAATGGTCTTGGATAATCTCACTCACCCTTCGCAATCTTTCCTATATCGCTGACGTACGAGGACACGAATAAACTTTTGCACAATTCATGTGGGACTCTCATACAACAACTGATTGAAGAATAAACTCAGCCGTATACATCCATCTTCTTGGACACTTACATACCTCTACGTGTATACCAACTAGGACCAAGGCCTTGTAAATATCGGGCGGGAGGAAACGCCCGGGATTTACCGGGTGATCGTCACAATGGTGACAACCACCACCCGGAGGACACGGTGGAGCACACAGTGGCGGTCTGCCCAGCTTGGGCGGAACACCGCCGTGCCCTCGTAGAGGCGATCGGCGGCAGCGATCTCTCGCATCCAGCCCTGGTTCAGTCCATGGTCCAGAGTAAGAGAGAATGGGAAGCGGTCACTTCCTTGCGGTTTCATACTAACGCAGGAGGTGGCCGGGCGTTTGAGGGAGAGAACTTCAAACCAACCCTGCCGCTGCCGGAGACTGAACCGCGGGGAACCGTAGTTGCTTGCCTGTGGACGGTGAGCAATGGGTATGGTAGCTTACCGTCCGTCCGTCTAGAGCTTGGAAATTTTCATGACAGTATAAAAACGAAAAATGCGTTTCAGACAGGATTTCAAAGGTGAATCACCGTCTGTTTGGACTAAAAATAAATAGAGAATAATAAATATGTATTGATTTCATATCTATTGCTGTAACTCCAATTTTGTTTTCGACCAAACAATCTCATGCGTCACCTTGTCGATATCGCTTTACCAGCTTATCTGATAAGAACGTGCGCAGATTACGAAGGTAATCGATAAATAGGTAAAATCATACGACCATTATCATTCACTATTGATTTCACCTGCAGTAAACTAGTTGTTTTAGTAAACAAAAGGAATAATCTATTACTATAACCGCAAGGTAAGGAAGGACTTCTTTGTTTTTTTTTAAGTACAGTGCTACAAGAATCATTACACACTGAAAGTGGGCGCTGTTGGTAAACATTTAAAACGAAGTTTTTAAAAACAAGATGGTGGCTTCTGTTCTGACGCCTAAGTTGTTATGATATTGATTTCCTTTTGTTAAATTTTACTGAATTGAATCAGATTATAGTAAATTCTGTTTTAAAAGTAAATTCAATCCTGTGTTGGTCAATTATGTAATTACCTACTTTCTCTTGTTCGACTTACCAGCTTTACCTTATCTCCAACTATACTACTTATGCTTAGTACCAACAAATATTCTGAAACGGGTCTCAAGCTTCAGCATAAAGTCGGAACCAACGTAAATCTACGTAGATGTTGTTCTAATTACGAACTGTTTTCTACCAGCTATGCCGCCCCCACACGCTTACCCTTGCGGGCCGCAGTGCGGGACATTCTGCACGCCGAACTGCCGTCACCGAATCACAGTGGAGACCCACTACCCGAACTATGCGTACCCACCGCCACCACAACCGTATGACCAGCCGCAGCCTCCAGACTATCCGCATCACCAACCACCGCAGTACTACCCGCATAACCCGCCGCCCCCGCACCATCACCCACAGCACCCACCGCCACACTATCCACCACCTCCCGTGCACTATACACAGGACGGAATCCAACTTTTTTCGCAGCCCCAACCTCGCTAGTTTCTATAAGCCAACAGTGGGTTACCACACACTGTTATATAACGCATGTCAAAATTGGACGAAAATGTGTTTGGTGAACATCTGAAGGTGAGTTTGTAACATGACGTGTGCACCAACAGTCAACTGTCATCTTGATTTTATCTTGCTAATATGGCAACCGATCCCTAATCTATGTAACTTTACTTATGTATCGTGTAAGTCCATAACCTAATCACGCAAAAAAAATACATCAAAACCTTGTATGTAATGTAATGTACTGTGGTGTTTCTTTTTCCTACAACAAATTCGTGAAGTATTGAGATCTGCATCCTTATTAATTTTTTAATCTTACTAAATTGATAAATAAATTATTTATTTATCTTATCGTGGACGATAATGTTTGTACTTCATTAATCGATGTGCTAAATGTACTCATTGTAAAATTATAATTTATATTAACGTTCAATTAAAATTAATTTCGGAAACGCATCATTATTTTTATTACAACCTTACTTATAGCGAATCAGCTCAATGACCGCCATTCATACAAAAACTATTTCTGAAGCGATTGTATTGATTGGTGTTGGGGTAAGTATAGTATGTTGATATGTTCTAACAAAACTCACAACAATCAATTTATTTATTAACTAGCTTTCGCCCGCGGCTTCGCCCGCGTTAAATTATGGGTAACACAGTTCTCCTTGCGCCTTATTGATTTGTAATAGCAACGCTAAGTTTTCCCTTTTCTTCCCTCTTTCTCCCTCACATCCCACTTTTTTAAAATAAATGCCTGTGTCCGTCTCCTGGTTCCCAACTATCTATGTACCAAAATTCATCACAATCGGTTTAGCCATTAAAGCGTGAAGAGGTAACAATCAAACAAACAAACTCACTTTCGCTTTTATAATATTATATATATATATATATATATATATATAGTGAGGATAAGGATTCTCAATCAGTCTCAATCACTAACACAACAAACAGCCGACATTATCTATCTTTCATACCTATTCTTAATTAATGGTTCAGCAAAAACTAGTCCCAACTTGACCAAGCTAACAATATTACTGCACTCGATTATTTCTCCAACACGCGGCTCATAGACACAAAATCAATTAGTAGAACGCAACAGACAGAAACACAAGTAATTATTTCATCGTTTCCTCTTCAAGGCTATCTATGAAGGAAACAGCACACCAAACCGCGTTCTTATTAAGAAAGTTTTTCTTCATAACACGATTACGTCCACCAGATGTGTTGGATTGTGTTCGTATAAATGTTGGGAAGAAGGGAGATAGTATCCCGCTCCTATCTGGCTGTGGGTATTACTACTTTGTAATTTAAGGAAGTTAGGGTCAAAATCAGGCCTTGTTATACATTTTAGCTGTAGCATGGTGCGGGTGACATTAGATGAAACTACACGTTTAGTGATGGGATGTTCAGCTATTATTGATGGTGTTTAAGACTATGGCTTTACCCTGAAGTAAAGCCTACATTTATGATCGTATATCGCGGTAGCAGTATAGTGTCTAGTTGTCGATGTGTCAATCTAACTTCTATGTTTTTTTAATCGTTGTTCTTTTTTCTCTCATCTCGATTTTTTGTGTAGGTTCCTGTTGTATGTCTTTTGTTGTAGTAATTCCAGGTAAACTGAATACTGGGACAGCGTTAGCGTAAGTTTGAAAAATATGGCGCAAACGAATAAAAAATGGATGGTATTTAAAAGTACTTCAATTTATTCCTATTTCGTTTACCTAATTTTGCCTGTGTTGCACCAAATATACTGAATGTGCACCAAAATATGTTAATTAAAATATGTCATAACGAGCATCAGGAAAAAGACAGCACTACAATAAAAAGTGTTATATCTTTATCCATTTTCTATTAATGCAAGTCGTTACTGGCACTCGCCGGCCGCTGCCGCGGCACCGCTCGCTCCGCTCGCTCGGCTCGTGCGTAGGGGGTCGCAGTTTTAACCTAACCTAACCTACGCATTTTTTTAGCATTCAGGAAAGAATATTTGGTGCACGATCAGTATTTTTGGTGAACACAAAATTTTTTCCCATAAAAAATTAGTAGCAGCGAATTTGGGTTATGAATGATCTTCTTCTTTATGTTGTGGTTAGTGGTTAACCTGGTGTACGAGTTTTAATGCCGTTCTTGGGTCTCTGACTTAGCATAACATGTTGTTGAGAAATATCTCTCGGCATGCTAGTTTCCTCAAAATGTTTTCCTTTACTAAAGCAAGTGATTATAATACAATACTAGCTGGCGCCCGCGGCTTCGCCCGCGTGATGATCGAACAAAAACTATTCTATGTGTTATTCCAGACTACTACATAATCTTACTATGTGCCAAATTTTATCAAGATTCTTTCAACCGTTTTGACGTGAAAGAGTAACAAACATCCATACATCCATTTAACTAGCTTTTGCCCGCGGCTTTGCTCGCGTTAAATTCGGGTTAAAACACTTCCCCTTTCCTTATTTGCAGGTAACTGCTACCTGTAGTTTTTGACCTTACGCCTTATTTATTGTAATAGCAATGCTAAATTTTTCCTTTTCTTCCCTCTTTCTATCTCATTTCTCACTCATTTTTAAAAACCGGCCAAGAGCGTGTCGGGCCACGCTCAATGTAGGGTTCCGTAGTTTCCCGTCCGTCACAATAAGTGTTCCCAGTTATGAGGCCAACCGAACAATTCGGTAATACCCGATCCAATGTAATAAGTACCTACAGCGCCATCTCTCGAGGAATTGGGTTACTAACTAATACAAAGACGTGCAATCTCGGTGGTAATTTTGGATTGCGACAACCGATTTCAATAATTCTTTTTTTGTTTGAAAAAAGATACGTTCAGGATATTAAAATATGTAAACAAAGTTACAAAAAAGCTTGCATATACGATTATACTACAAACTTAGTCCAGAAATTATTTTGTACAACTTGTGTTTTTTGTACAAAAACTGTTGTGTCAATCAAGTTCAAAATAATTTTCATAGAAAGTCCTTATAAAGTTCTACTTTTCAGATTTTTTTCATATTTTCTAAACTTATGGTTCAAAAGTTAGAGGGGGGGGACACATTGTTTTTTACTTTTGGAGCGATTATTTCCGAAATTATTGACATTATCAAAAAATGATGTTTATTGCTCACAAATGACTAAGCTTCACCCTTTGTTTGAGTTGAACAACGATTTCTGCGTACTTGAATGTGTTATCTACAATAATTATCGATACTGTTTGCTAATCATAAAGCTACAACACTGTAAAAATAACATCGATAACAAATAAACAAATAATGATTCTTAACTCCAACAACTTAAGTGCTCATGTGTTGCTGGTTTTTTGAAAGATATCGCGGCCTCGGGAGACAAAGGGCAAAAGAAGGAACACGGAAGGGTTTTAGTCAGTACAAGTCTGACACTTCCTTCTGCTGCGCCTGGAGCGGGAGAAATTATTTAATGACATAAAATCCGAAAAATAAAATGTGCTACGTCATAAGGTCTCGATTTTGAACCAAATACAAACTTTAAGAATACAGATTTTACAAACACAGACTTTTAGGATTGATATGTGTTTTGTAAAATGATTACTTGCATTGCTTCTGTATTGGAAAACGTCGAGAGAAAACCAGACCAGCACGCCTGGTAAAAACTCTCACACCAGGCAAGGCTAGTGCCCTAGTACCAGACAACAAAAGAAGATACATTATAATAGTGTTTCATTTAACGCAATTTGAAAAGGTTAACCACACATCAGTGGGAACAAGGTGTCAGCGCCTTTATGACGTAACTGTAAGGATTATTGTAGTGAAGTGTGACGTAATGTTTAAAAGTAGGTGGGGTGTTTCGTACCCGACTACTCTGAGATAAAACAGCCTAAACCAACTCAGATGTTACCGTGTCTTTTGTAGTCTAGACATCAAACATAAAATACAAATATCTGCACGGTGGAAATACCGAACATAGTGAAACCTTAAATTGTTGCAAACAGAATATCATACATTCATTCATACCGATAGTATAACTACATATATACATACGCAAGGCTGTAAACAGTGATCTCGCTGTGATCCAGCCTGTCCCAGTGCTGTTGGGTGCCCTAAGCGTAAGATTTTTGCCCTGGCCTTACCACCTGACCACCTCAAAGGTTGAAATGTGAGATATCATTCATGAAAAAATTACAATATTTATTTTTCTAAACATTGAAATATTAAAGATCGTCACTGCTACGTTTCCGAGAGCACTTACTTTGCAATACATTTTATCACCCACAATTTAACTACGCGAGTAAAGTCTCGGGAAAGCTAACTTTGCGCAAATGTTATTATGTTCTAACTACATACGTAAGTATGTAACACTCAACACATGGTGTTAAAATGTTTGTTATTGTTTTGTTCAACGCTGTTTTGTTAATATTATTGTGTGCATAACAAAATGTGTACAATGAAATATTTATTAGTTAGATTTTGAGCATAGATAATGTGGTGAAGTAACCTTTGTCTTAAGTTATACATAAACCATAGAAGAGGGTCGAATACGCCAACCACGTTCTAGTAAATATGCTGAATATGCGACATTGTCTTTGACCTCCACAGCTACCAAGTACTGCAAAGTAATCTATCTATCTATCTATCTATCTTCTATCTATCTATCTATCTATCTATCTTCTATCTTCTATATATATAAAAATGGATTGCTGTTCGTTAGTCTCGCTAAAACTCGAGAACGGCTGAACCGATTTGGCTAATTTTAGTCTTGAAATACTCCTGGAAGTCCAGGGAAGGTTTAAAAGGTGAGAAAAATTGGAATAATTGCCGGGAAAACCCTAAAAACAGCCCTTTTCTATTTCCCATACAAACCTAATGTCACGTTCCGAAACTAAACAAAAGTGAATCGCGAACGCCACAAAATTGCATAGTCACAAAAATAGATCATTAGTAGAACTGATTTACAATTTAGTCGGCTTCGCGAAACTTAATTTTAGCTAATTTCAGTTGTTAATCTATCAGATAATTTTTTTTAAGATTGTTACGCAACCATAATATTTGAAATTAGATTTCAATCCATCCTGTCGCACTTCAGAACACGGAAAAAAAAAACTTTCTCAAACTTTCTCATAAACTATATTTCAATATCAAAACCTTATAAATAGCCAGTATTTCAGAAAAAAACTCTGTTTTGTAAAGTAAGCAACATGATGTGTTGAAGAAGTTTAGGTCTTTTATTTATCGATTTAGGCAGTACGAAGTCTGCCGGGTCAGCTAGTAACATATAAAAATATAATAAGCAGCACGTTACCATAATATAAATAAGTAAAAGGTCGACGGTAGGCCATCGACAACTTTTTACTTTAATAGGTACCGATTTTGGTTATACAACCAAACCCAAGGCCAGAGCTAATAACAAAGCTACAATAACCGTTAAAAAATAATACGACGTATATAATTTGTAACTTTGTAAGGATTACGTATGACCCTGAGATATAACAGTAAAAACCGTTTATTATAGCCATGTATCGTTTTACTCCTCTCTAAGCAATAATGTTCTGGAAAAAAGTGAGAACGAAAAAGTCCATAAATATCACATTCGCTCACAGTTACCCGGCCAAGGAAACGGAAGAAAAGTCTTAACTCGCAGAAATTTCGCCCTCGGCTTGTTTAGCCAATGTGTTTTTTTTTTCAATACGTTTAAGAAAGAAAACTGGTTTGAATTTACTTCGAAGTGAATTTACTTTCTCTTTAAGATGAAAAAAAAATTATAGATGAAAAAGAAAACTTTCTGCGTAAAAATAATGCGCAATAAACGCGTCTGAATGAAAATCGGTAACACGATGAAATTCAATGGAGCTATCTTTTCATAATTAAGGAGGCAACTTGATAGTCCCACTGAAATTTTACCAAAGCCTACAGCCACAGGTGCAGTCCACTGCCCTTACTCCTCATAATCCCGCAGTCATGCCTTACGAGACCCGTGGGCAAAAGGGCACTTTCCTGACCTGAACCCGTACCACTAATATTATTCTTTATTGTTAATCGATATACCGTACACACCGAAATACATTTATTGAAGGTAGGATGAGCGGAAACGATCCCCAGTTGGCACACTGTATATCTTTGGACGAAATTGGAGACAATTTTTCTGGGAACCTAGTGTCTAATAATACCAAGAAAATCTGGTTATTGATAGATTCTTTGAAGAAACTATGACAATACTATTATTGTCATAGTTTCTTCACACATTTACGTATTATCATAGCAATATGCGTATTATTGTATTGTAGAAAAAACAAGTTGCAGATTATTGTAAGTAGTAAAAAATTACAAATGCTTAACATAAACTACATTTTGTGAACGCATAAAATAATAACAAATTATTTTATATTTAATAACATCTAACTAGCTTCCGCCCGCGACTTCGTCCGCGTGGCATAGTTACGTTGGGCCGCTAACTTGAAAAAGAAATATCGTTCTCTCCCTTTTTTCTCCCCCCTTTTCCTACTTTTTTTAGCCTATATCAGACGGACATAGGCTACTCTGGAGACACCAGGGTCCCAACTATCTCTGTACCAAAATTCATCAAAATCGATTTGGTCATTTAGGCGTAAAGACGTAAACAAACTCACTTTTGCTTTTATAATATTAGTAAGGATAGTAAGGATTCGATCCGAACGCGAATGGTTCAGCATTAACATGATGCATTACACATATCATAATTTAGGTGCATTAATAATTCAAGTGACCTTCACATGCTTACTTAATAAATAATTGACATCCTATCACCTAAGCACAATTTAATTGCCCTATAAATTGTCAGTTGTGACCTGCATACGTATATTGCGAGCTGGGTAGGTACAGTCACGAGAACGTACATGTGTGTCGCAGGGAAATGAGGATACCAGGTATATTACCTGGTGAAACATATTTTGTTTTACACACAAACAATAGGTCTCCGCCTCCTGAGCACTCTTCCTATTGACAGCAATCTGAAAGTTTTTTTTTGACGCCCTGTAATTCTCTTCCAGTTTTATTATTTATAAAAACAATATTATTATTTTGGATCTATTTGTTTGTAAAACCAATCTAAATTTAACTCTTTTTACTAATTAAGTTCAGTTTTGTGAAACGTCGTATCATTAAAAACAAATGGCAATATTGTGTCATATTATTTTTTCAGTAATAAAACGTATTTGATTCTAATCTAGTTCGTGATATCCCTAGTAATAACGTGAAATTCCTGGCAACCTCATTTCCTTACAACGCGATACGTGTGGGTGCTGATGACTGTACCCGAAGTTAATCGCCATCAATCGGGCGGAGGCACTGGGCTACATAAATAGGTGCACATGTAACATCACTTTTGAACGCAGTCGGATGCTGGTACGTGAGTTACGGTTATGGCGGTCCCCGGCTTCCGGTGCGCTCGCCCTCGACTATCCGCTGCGATTGAAACACGCCCCTTAAATTTTTATAGGCCTTTAATAAGAAATGAGCTACGTTCGGAGAAGGTATGCTTAACAAACAGTTGGGTCTGCGTTGGAATTGGTTGGTAAGTATGTGACTACTTTATTAGGAGATGTTCAGGCTATTATTTGAAAGTTTGACTAATTTTGTGAATCGTACTAAACGTGTAACGTACATCGATATGACTGTATAAATGTAAACACAGACAAAAGAGTTTGGTAACGTTCTGTGGTTTCTGTCTAACTCCATAGAAGAATAAGTGAGTTTGTGCATATATGTATATTGTTGAAATATTTCGTCTTTTCAAAGCCAAACCGCATCTTCATGAAAAAATAATGAAATCCTCGTTGTACGTAATGTTTTGTTTTCATTTAAACATTTTCAAATGCATGTACACTACAATCGTAAGTTCGAGTAAGATGTAAAACATTCCAAGGGTTCAATCCGACCCCACCGAATGTGACGTAAATTCACCTCGCCGGGGGTTAATAGTAATATACCAACATAGCACTTCGTTCCAATTCCTTTACAGTATAACACTTGTTATGATTACATACATAAAAATAACAATCTCGCGAATATGAACAATACCCCGCTGGCCCGTAAAGTAATCTCGACATAAGAAATTAGAACATTACTCGCTATTGTCGCAAGAGAGATCAAAATGAGTTCCCTCACGTTCCTATTCGAGTAAATTAAATTTTGATGAAATCGCCGTAATGACTGGGAACGTTATAAATTTAATATTTCCTCGGCTTGTCGACGTGAAAAAATATGGGAAACGTCTTATTGCTCCGTTAAATTAACATTTATTATTAATATAAAGATTTGAATAGGAAGCCCGTAAACTTGTGTTATACCTGTATTGTTTGGCGTCTGTAAAATCTGTTTTTTTTTCTTTTATGAACAGTTTTTACTTGCAGCAATTTCTGTGTAGACACTTAAATAAAAATTGGATGCATAAAAGTTGCTACGCCGTAGACAGTAGGGTCTACGAGTGCTACGAAGTTTTACGAAGCTGCGTGATACAGGTAATCGGCATCCAGCGCGTTTCCGCGTGATTATATCTACAACTCAAACACTATTGAAACGAAAATACTTTAATCTGTCTCTTTTTTTCATTTCTTTATGCAGCTATCACGGGTTTTTCCGACCCATTTTCAATTTCACGGAATCTCACACTTCTCTTCTTTAAAAATATTTCTCGCCTCAGATAACTCTGGATTTTTCTTGCTTCAAACTGCATGGTGAAAGTAATTGCGCCCAAAAATGCCAATATCGTAGCCGTGCACATGACACCTAATAGCGTCATCGTTGAAACGAGAATCGCTCCACACACGTTCTTTTTGGAAATAACCGTCGGGCCTATGAGCATAGCGTATAACAGATTTATTCTGTTGCATGCTAGGTACAAAGAAGTGGGTATAAAAACGTCGACTGACTAAATTATACGCATTTTAAAATGAGGAATGTTTATACAAAAATCTAAACTAATTAAACAAAACATGAAAGATTTTTTTGTTTGTGGGTACCAAATAGGCTCCGAAACTACTGGACCGATTTAAACGATTTTCAGGAGGTATCATTGCTATATAAAACCACGCTATGACTCCTAGGGGTTGCGCCGGGCGCCTCGAGACGACTGCCGGCCACCTTAGATGCGGGCCTGTGGACGGTGATCAGTGGGTAGCTCACCGTCCGTCTGTCTATTAACAATAGGCCGTGTCGACGGCGCGTTTGTGTTTCACGCGCGCCTCAAAGAGATGTCGGCAAAGCAGAGGGGCTTGCCAGAGCCTCCGCCTGCCGGGGTTGCGGGTTGTTCGAAAGAGATACCACGGCCCCGGAACATAAAGGGCAATAGAAGGAACATGGGTGGGTATTAGTCAGTAAAAGTCTGACCCCCCCCCCGCTCCAGACCGGGGGAAGTGATTTGATGATGTCCCAACCCAAAAATGATTATATGACTTTTAGGTAGTTGTTCCGAGTCTGGCTGTTTGTGAATATGAGTTTTAATGTTTGAAAACTCAGCCACGACACAGAAGAAATATATAACATGTCTGTCATGCCACGTTGAAAAAATGTTAATTTCCTTATTTATGTACCTATATCTACCATTTTGAATACGGACGCAGGCACTGTTTTTTCAATACATATTGAGTTGCTAAGTAACGGGTAACAAATATACTTAGTATAATTAAAACCCTCGTCCCCCTTCTGTGGTCCCGCCCCAGCGTCGCACCTTTTATGACTTGACAAAACATGGTTAATAATTGAATTTTAAACCCTGAACATTTCTCAGATGTTTTCAAAGTTTAGTATTCCATTTAATCCTATTCTCGGGGCAACCCTGTATCCTTACTAATATTATAAAAGCGAAAGTGAGTTTGTTTGTTTGCATGTTACGTCTTCACGCCTAAATGGCTGAACCGATTTTGATGAGTTTTGTTACAGATATATTTATTTATTTATTTAAACTTCATGTACAATAGTGGTACATAGGCGGACTTAATGCCATAAGGCATTCTCTACCAGTCAACCTTTGGGTAAAATACGACAACATTGTGATAGGGTACAATACATAAAATATCTAAAACAATTTTAGATATAGTTGAGACCCTGGAGACGAAAACAGGCTATTTTTTTATTTTTTTTTAAGTGAAAAATGTGGGAGACAGAAAGAAGAAAAGGGAAAACTTAGCTATTACAATAAATGCTCAAGGGGAAACAGGTACCTGCTACCTGTAGTTTACCTGCAAATCAGGAAAGAGTAACTGTGTTACCCCGAATTTAAGCAAAGCCGCCTGCAAAAGCTAGTAATATCTAAAAAGTTGTAAGTTGCCGCGGTTCCTAACCAACAAGTATGATTTCTTTGCATAATGTCTTTTGTTTTCGGGTGGAAAATCTTCAAATAACTTCTTCGGCTCTAGATTTAGCGGAAGAGAGTGTCTGACTTATACTGACAAAAACACATCCATGTTCCTTCTTTTGCGCTTTGAGTTCCGGGGCCGCGGTATAACTTTCGAAAAACCAGCAACCATCGAAGGCAGGGGCCCCGGCGGGCTCCTCTACTTTGCCAACATCTCTTTAAGACGCGCTTAGAACCCGAACACATCGTCGACACGGCTAGCAAGGTCCTGGCCAAAGTATTATTGAGTTTTCCCTTAGAATTTTCTCAGTAACAGCCACGAAATCGTGGGCGACCCTTTTACCATCTACTAGGTAAAAAAACCCAGTAGATGGCAAAAGGGTCGCCCACTATTTCGTTGGACTAACTAGCGACATGTGGGTGTGTTAGTAGTTACACCTCTGTGTATCCCTTAGTTAGGGGATTATATATAATAATTACGTTTAGATTGATAAGTACCGCCGAAAGTCGGTCATGACATTTGGTTCGAAGTCTATCGAGACAGCTTATTGGCTTGTAAATAATAAATTGTTCTCCGTGCGTAATTAACTGACAAGGCTCTTGATATTTTATTAATTTGGTGAAGCACAAATGTAGGTTACTGTAATTACATATTCCATACCATATATTGTTTCTTGTTAGGTTTTGTAGATAATTTTTATAAATAACTAAATTAAATAAAAATTACTATTAAACTGTTAATTTGTAAAGGTGCTCAGGCGACATGTCAAAACATCGATATAACTGGGTTATTGAATCGAAATGTTGTTGCGGCGAAATTCGGCAATCCAAGGCAGCGCCTTTAAAATGCTACTACACTGTGAATTTGCATGGGTGCACTGGCGACATGTCAAATCATCGATTTCCGTGTTATTAATTATTCTTAATTAAAAAAAAAAACAGTTCGAAATTCGGCGATAATTTAGTTTAATGTTAAGTTCTCTTCTTTTACGAGGTTCTGTTCAGAGTTTATGTGTACAGACGTAACTACAAAAAAATATGATGTGTGTGCCAAACGCATGTTAGTTTGTAACGTTTTGTTTTTATTAATTTACTTCTAATGCAAAATATTACATTCTGCACTCCCTAGCCATACAAATTTTTACTGTGCTCATACTCCTTTGTCCACGTAATTATCGTAATAAAACGTCAATACCTTCTCGGTTAAAATGTGTGGAAAAGCAGATTTTGTTTTCGAGGTGATCTCTATGGAGTAAGTTGGTGGTTTGTAAATAAATAGTCAAAAACGACTAGAAAGTTATTACAGGCGGTCACAAAGCTAGACATAGAAAGCATAAAAAGCAAGCAGGGGGCAATGTCAGACTTTTACTGAATATACCCCACCCATGTTCCTTCTTTTTCACTTTATGTTCCTGGGCCGCGGTATCTCTTTCAAACAACTTGCAACCCTGGTATAAGTGGCTTTAGGTTTCAGTTTCAAAATACTCCCGTAGTATTTTGTCACCCTCTAATAAGCAAAACACATATTTATTCGTATGTCTAAATTTTCTTCACATATGTGTAGGAAATAACATCATTTATCAACAGTTCACGAAAATATCAACATTATCATATGCAACTTTAAAGTAATTCAACAATGTGTTTTATTTTATATTCCCTAACGCTCACTTTTGGGGCACTAAATGATGGCTACAATATTTCGCGTCCGGCAAGATATTAATTATAACTTAACTTTTATTGAACCACAATCAGAGAATTTTTAATATATGTCTTGAAACTTGCCGTTTTATTTATTAAGTTTTAGACATATTACGTCTATTAAATATTAACTTGAACATGTACCAAATATGTCATAGCCAAGAGCAAGTTCAGTAGAAATCGACCACCTTATTCTCCCTTGCGGCTTTTCTTTGTAGTACAAAACTTCTTTTAGCACAACTCGCAATAAACAAACGGGATATGAAAAGTAGCCTCATTTTGCTATAAAATGCATGTAAGAACCCGTAATTTCAGCTGCGGGAAGAAGCAAAAAGGATCACGGCGCTGCGCGACCCCACACTTAATTAAAAACTTCACAACAGGTTGCTTCCCGCTGTGTTCAAGGAAAAACGAACACTATTGCAACCCTCCTAGTTAATATAACTGTATAACAATCCATAATATAGCTCCTACCTGCGAGCACGGCCATTGTGTCAAACCTCACACAATCAGTTTGATCAGTTATTTCAAATATTTAGACAAAGAGATGTCGTCAAACAAAAACATCCGGAATGGTGTCCCTATTTTAGTCGGCTTTACAGCGAAAACCTTTGTGTTGGTAAACTTCCGTGAAATCTTAGAAAGGAATCTAGGTAATGACGGTATAAATACGCTTTTGAAATATGTTAATAATACAATAATATTTTGAGATTCGAAGTTTAAAAAAAAGGCTTTTAAGGTCACCTATGATAAGCCTATCCTCTTCTTCTTGGTGTTATTCGAATTACCCAGAACATTGTGACTTTAACCACTTCTTTAGTGGCAGTGTAGAGGTCGCTTCAGTTGCATGGGCAGGATAGGAGGTGAGGTTTTTGAAACGGCTCCACAACGGCGCTTCGGTACAGTTTCATTGTGGTTAGATCCACTTCACAAGGTTGAATTTACCTTTAACTTTCCAAGTGCTAACTAAACCAGTATCTCCAGTATTTCGGGTGGTTCCTGCACATAATCGGGCGGGCGGCACATAAAGCAGTCATGTTAGCGAAGTAGGTGGCTGGGCGTTTGAGGGAGAGAACCTCAAACCATCCCAGCAGCCGCGGGAGACGCCCCGGGCGCCGGGCGCCGCGAGACTTCTCCCGGCCACCGTAGATCTACGGTGCCACAGGTAGTCAGCAAAAGTCTGACACTCCCCCCGCTCTGCCCAGAGCGGGGAAAGTTATTTGATGTCTTCCCAACCCAAAAAAAAACCAGTGTCTCAGCATTACAGCCTACTACTCTATTTCACGTAGAGAAGGCTAGTGCCTTCTGTGAATAAGAGTGACCCTAACCCGCCTAACCCAAGAACAGTGCGGGTTGGTAGATGCCACATATTTTTTTTTTCATTCTAAGACATTAATTATCAATACAATATGTTGAGAGCAATACTAAAAAAAAAATACATACATATCAAACAAACTTAGTTATGTTATAAGCCACAAGCAAGACATAAAGCGTAGGCGCCCCGCGTAGTCGCTCACGTAGGCGCTGGCGTAGCGCCGTAGCACCCAAATGCCTACAGAAATGATAGCAACTACGAACGCTTGCTACTAAAATATGTATGAAGATATCGTACTCCAAAAGACAAACCATTCTACAAATATGAGCATAAACATATGAAATTAAAATAAAGGGAACCATACAGTTGAATTTATTAAGCTTGTAAGGAACAACAAAGCGAATCCGGTATGTTATTGCGGGCCGTTTCGATGCAAAATGCTTCTCAGTTGAAATATGCGACACCGAATGAAATCATAAATTCCGGTAAATATGAAAGCAACGCGAGAGGTGCATCACAATGTTGTCCTGCCTCCTCGTAATATGCGTGCTCTTACGTACGTATTGCTGTTTTTTATTAAATCCCGCAGACATTGTTGTATACAGAAAAACTATTTACAGTGACAGGGACTTACACCCTGACAGTGAGGGACTTCAACACTCCAGATGTTACCATGAATTCAGCACAGGGCTTAATATATACAAGATGACTTTGAATACTTATAAAAAAGTAATCCTTATTTATAAATAATCCCTTGGCCACGGGCATCACGCGGGAACGGGTGGACCAATTTCGCAATTTCTTCTTATGAAAAACACAATGATGTAGGTAGGGTTGGTATGTAGGTAGAATTATACAAGATAGTAAGAAGATGGAAGGTGAATTGCAACGCATAAGGAACAGCTAATTTGTAACCACGTTCTTGTAACGGCTCTAACGATTTTGATGAAAGTTGCAATCTCGGTGTACAACATTCATACTACAGGGACAAAATTGTTTTTTTTTGTGTATGCATCTCGAAATTCATATGAGTAGAGCTCGGTCACCCTGGTACGTTGAATTTAGCTTACAAGAATTATATTATATTATTTACAAGAATTATTTATATTGTTCATTTTACGTGACACTCTGCTTTACACTCTGTGTGGAGTCTACGATGCCTCAAACACTGTTATAACCTTCTTTTTTTTGCCAATATTGGCAAAATATTACCCGAACAAAAAGAGCGCTTCGTAAGTGGCCTTTGAAAAGAATCGGCAAGGAAGTTAAAAACATTAATTAAATCAGTAAAAAATTAAGGGAGTTATAAAGCTCTTAAAGTTTTAGTCAAGACCATGCCCTTTTTGTAGGAAGGAGTGGGATTGATAATGACCAAATCTTTGAATCTATTCAATATGACTTTTGCGTTTGCGTTAAAGCATGGAGGTATGAAATTTTGAAAAATATATGGAAAAATAATACCTGTCAAAATTTAATATAGTAACTCAGAGTTCTTTTTCTTCATTTGTTACATAACGTCGTATATTACACCGCAAGTGTTTATTTAAGCCTTAATTATACTATGCACTTGAGAATCAAACCCAGAACTAACGGCTCAGCAGTCCTGTACTAGACAAATGAGCTACGCAGTCAAAATAATCTACAAATTCTTGATAAACATCGAAATCAATGCCTGAATTCCAATATGCATCGTAACAATATCAAATTCCGCTCTAATACAAAGCAGTTCTGACGGAATACTATTTCGAACTTCCCTAGATTATAATGTCCAATATCTGCTGCGGTCAATGCCCTCCTTTGAAGCTTACGTAGCGAAATGGATGTGGTCACACTGACGGACATAATTGTCCCGTCGGGCACTGATATGCGATGGCAAACCGCAATGTAGTGGTCGCAAGCGCCGCCCGCCTCGCCTTACTTGCGACTGGCATATTAGACTTAAATCTTGGAACTTTAATTATGTTTCAATAAAATGATACCTGATTATTTTTGGTATGTTGGATTGAAATATTAAAAATGTAATCAAATTATTTGTTGCCAAATAATAATTTATCTTTATTAATAAGAATATATGATATATAATAATAATTTAGTGTTACTAACTAAAATATGTACAAGTAACAAATAGTTATTTTCATCCCACCATCTCGGAAAGAGTATTTTTAATCTTCAATATCTGAGTGGAAAAGCCGTTTTTATTCTCTAGAGGATAAAGTAAATTGAATTTAGAACATCGTGTGCACTAAGTTTGTGAATTATAAAAATATTAAACCGATTTACTGCTACCTCTATGGTGCTGAATATATCATACAACTTTTTTTTTAATTTGTTAAAAACTCAGACTCGGAACCTTCTTGGTGTTTTTTCAATTTGCTTTGTACGCGGTTCTTTACGCGGCATTTTTTCACGTCATTGTTAAACCTTATATTAAAAACAAGAAACTTGAAAACAAGTGAAAAACTGAAATAAGTGATTCTAGTACCAAATAAAAATATTACACTCAATTTAAATACCTGTAGCAACGTTACTTTAAAATTTTCTTAATTATACCTTACTATTATTTTGTTATAATTTAAAGATTATTCTGTAATACTTACCTGTCATAATGTAGTAATTAATACCTAAACTGAAATAAAAGTGTACCTATCTTGTGATTGTAAACGTTTTTTTTTTTTTGCATTTAGTCATTTCCTCGCTGAGGTGGAATGAAAAGTTACGTGTTGCACTCGAGTGCAAAGATTTTTCACCTCGTGCTCTTTTGATTCCCTCGCTAACGCTCAGGATTCTAATTTTGAATCACTTGCTGCGCTCGTGATTCAATTTTAGAATCCTTCGCTTGCTCGGTCATCAAAATTGAACACGCGGTTAAAAAGCAACTTTGCACTCTTGTATAACAAATAACTATTGTTAAGATAATAACTATTGTAATAATTGTAAGGTATAATTAAGAAAATTTTAAAGTAACGTTGCTACAGTTATTTAAATTGAGTGTAATATTTTTGTTTGGTACTAGAATCATTTATTTCAGTTTTTTCACTTGTTTTCAAGTTTCTTGTTTTTAATATAAGGTTTAACAATGACGTGAAAACATGCCGCGTAAAGAACCGCGTACAAAGCAAATTGAAAAAACACTAAGAAGGTTCCGAGTCTGAGTTTTTAACAAATTAAAAAAAAAGTTGTATGATATATTCAGCACCATAGAGGTAGCAGTAAATCGGTTTAATGTTTTTTTTTTAATTCACAAACTTAGTGCACTCGATGTTCTAAATTCAATTTACTTTATCCTCTAGAGCAGCCATACTCAAAGTGTGATACTTCTGTAGGGGTTCCGCAAAAATCCACAAACACTACCGGAGAGGAAATTTTAAGTATTCTTTTTTAACATTTTTTGAGGAAATTAATCTGAGACGAATCGATTGCATTGACATTTGTACAGATGGAACCAAGGCGATGACGGGTAGGTACAGTAGGACTAGTGTGACTAAAAAAAATTAAGCACCTATTTGTAATTCCAGCCATTGTATCCTGCATAGACAAGCTCTTGAATAAGCTGTAAAAATATTTATTAATTTTATCAAATTACAACCACTACAATCCCGATTATTTTTATTGTCAGATTTTTATTACGGACGCTGATTGGTCTACATCAGGCCCATGTAGGGCCCAGAAAAAGCGTCCGTGCATCTCTTTACTCTGTCATACCTCCCTGCGATCGTTAGTGTCAAGAACTACAGGTTTGCGCCAGTTCTCTTTAGCCAGGAGTGGGAAAGCTTTAAGGAAAGTGGAGTGAGGCACTTGTCCACCGTAACCACATCTTGTTGCATCCCTACGTCGGGAAAAGTTCTCTGAGACTGCATATCTCGCGCTTGTGGAGAGTCTTAGCGTTTAAAAAGCCTCGACCACCACAATTCGGAATATACAGTCTCATAACTGAAGAACTACGGACCTTCCTATACAGGCCATCTAGTTCCGTTTGAGTCCACTTGAGTATGCCGAAAGAGTACATCAAAAACCGGCATGATCCAAAGTTGAAAGCGCGTACCTTGTTTCCGCATGATAAAAGACTATTAAATACTTTTCTCAGGCGGCCAAAGAAGCACTCCTTCAACGATTGCTTCATGTCAGCAACATTGATGCCCAGCGCTTCCGACGTCCCAAAATACTTGTAGGTTTCGGTTGCTGAGAGGGATCTAAAGTTTATGTAATCGAGAGAGCTGGGTACCCACAGATTCCACAATCTCTCCTCGCTTGCATCCTCACATACATGACCGCACCAAATTCCATCCGGATGGCCCCACTGAAAGTTTCAGCTACCTTCAGTAGCCCCATCAATGGAAATCGTTGGGGGCAAAGAGTTTTAGGTCATCCATGTAAAGGAGATGAGATATAACCTGACCACCTCTTTTCAATTGATAGCCCAGACCTGAATCCTCCAGGAACGTGCTTAGGGGATTCAAGGCTAAGCTGAGCTAAAGTGGACTCAAACTATCGCCCTGAAATAATCTTTTGTAATTGTACTTGTTATGTAAAAAAGTAATAAGTAACTTTTACATTCTACTTTTATTATGATTATAATTAATTAAAGAATACACTTTTAAAAACTTGTTTTATGTTAGGGTTCCGTCAAGTATTTCGCTTTCCAAAAGGGTTCCGTCCCCAAAAAAGATTGAGAACCGCTGCTCTAGAGAATAAAAACGGCTTTTCCACTCAGATATTGAAGATTAAAAATACTCTTTCCGAGATGGTGGGATGAAAAAATCTTTTCGCTGTCAATAGGAAAAGTGCCCAGAAGGCTGGTACTTTTGGTTGCCACGTGGGATGGCAATGCTGATTCTTTCAAAGGCCACTCCACCGGTCAGGTGAAGAGTCGACAAACTGCTTTGCGATGTCCCGAAAAACTAGGTGAGCACTCGGATCCCCAGTGTTACAACCCCAAACGGCTCAAACACATAACTACCAAATAAATAATAATATTTAATAAATAGAATTCAACATCATTTTCCTGCCCTTGTCCCATTTGGGGTCATCGCAACACGTTTTCTTCTTCCATTCTCCCCTATCAGATGTCACGGCATCATTTACTCCTTTCTCCTTCATATCATTTACACAATCCATCCATTTTCTTTAGCCTTCCTCTCGCTCTCCGTCCATCAACATTCAGATCCATCACTCTTTAAGTCACATTCGCTTCATCATTCATTAATAGAATACCGCTGACTTTAATTTCCTCATATTTCGTCCTCTTGCAACTTTAACTTTACTTGCTCTTTTCACCTGGATATTTCTTCTATTCGTAATAGCATAATGCTTGAATTCATATTTATTCATTTGAATATGTTTTGATTGTTAAACAACCACAAGCAGTATGAATTCATTCAGGCATTAACTACCCGATAAAGAAAGAAGAATGTTAAACAAGAAAGTCTAGGCTTAACCGCTTGTATGCCGGAATTACAGACACAATTAATTACGCATTGTGTCTCGCGTAGATCTACATTCCGGCATACAAGGGGTTAAATCTAACCACTAACCTATTTCTCAAGATCCAAATAAATATTTAGAACATAAGGCCCAATAAACATAAGTTAGTACAATTTAAATTTTTGTACTTCAAAATCTCATAAAATTTATTAAATTCTTCGCTCGGAGGAGCTCTGGCTTCCACTTTAAATTTTAATAAAATCATTTTTCATACCTTCATAATGTTCGTAACTAAAAGCTAACGTTTCATGAATTCTAATGGTTGTTTCCAGACTTTTACTAATATGGACCATAATGGAACAAGCTTTTAGTGTTACTTTAGTGAATTAACTGGCCAAGCGAGTGTGTTATGTCAGGTGATGGTCCCGTATTACCTACAATCATAACAACAAAAAGTTTTTGTCAAAAACATATAATTTAAAGCCAGAAACATTTGAAAAGTACGCAGAAAGTGGGCACAATTTCAGTAAGTAGTCTATCGCATTAATATTATGCAAGAGGGCAACGTTCAACACGTCCGTAACCGGGTCTGCGCAGCTCTACAAATGCGAATCTAATGCCACTATAAATCGTTCCCCTTCTCCTGCGCATATCCCCTCCCTCGACCCACTCCCAGAGCTCCAATAAGTAGGAAAATGTAGCGTGAATTAGTATCGATTAGGAACCGAGCATTTCAATCTCAGCCAATTCGATAAACTACAATTTCCATGTGAATATATTTTTATCGAAGGCGCTTAGTACGTTTCAGGTGTCGGGAATGAGCTCCGTTTATATGCAGACTTAACAAAATCGAGCCAAGATGGGTACATACGATTTGTCACAACAAAATGGAAAGAATTGATAAAGAAACAGAGACATTTATTAAAGTGCCACGAGCTCACAAAAGTATCGTAGGTACTACAAATATCGCTCAAAAGAAAAAATTTAAGTCTTGATATGATTTATTCCAGAATCAATTTTAACTAGGTAGGCACTACAAATTCCTAATAGTACAAAATGGAAGATCAAAATGATTTTCAATAAAATATTAAAAGGCTCCTCACCGTCTCGTAGCTACGCGCCTACGTAAAAAGAAACGCAATTTTCAAATAAAGACGTAACTCAACACACCTTTACTCTCTACGTGAATAATAAATTGAATTTATCAAGCAACTGTGGCAGAGTATCCGTTACTTAAACAGGTAAAATATTGAAATAAGGTGAGTACCTAAATTATTTTATTTAAATTTCCATCACAGCGTTCCTGGCTTCCTACATAAAAGAGTGTAGGGAGATGTACCGGTCTCATTACTGCTTCAAGACGACCAGCTAGGAGCCCGCGCATCCCGCATATATTACCGACAGAGTGCGCTTTCTACTAAATTAAATTTTGATGGCTGCCCGGATAACGCTGAGTAAGCAACAATTTTTTTATAACTGACGTCTTGAAATTGGTTATTAAAGTTATGTTTTGTCATTGTCTGTCTATTTCTTGTTGTTAGTCGGTGTTATTAAGCCATTTTTTTTTTGTTTTTCGAATGGTAATTCATGAAATAACTTCTCCGGCTCTGGGTGTAGTGCAAGAGAGTGTCAGACTTTCACTCACTAAATCCCATCCATGGTCCATCTTTTGCCTTTTATGTTCCGGGGCTGCGGTATCTCTTTTGAACAACCCACAATCGCGGCAGGCATTGGCCCTGGGGCCTCTCTGCTTTGCTGACATCTCTTTGAGGCGCGCGTGGATCATGAACGACACGGCCGCTTTATTGCACCCATGGGTATCTAACTTGTTCGAACTCAAGTCCTATGACTTGACCGTCTGACGGCGATACAATATTATTTGGAACTTGTAAAATTCGGAGACATTTTCCACACATACACATTTAATCACACACATTTTTATTTAATTTAACGTTTGGCTTCTAACATTGTCCGCGGAGGGCCACTGATTTTTAAGATACAGGTTCTCACCTAGTTTACAGGTCAGGGATTCTATGTATTTTTTTTTAATTTGGTATAAATCTAACCCATCATTTTAAATGTACCTTATATTTAGATGTAGGCTTTAGTTCAATAAAGATTTTTATGAGGTTCTAGCTGATCCCCGCGGTTTCACCCACGCTGCTCAGCACCTGTTGGTCGTAGCGTGATGTTATATAGCCTATAGCCTTCCTCAAGAAATGGACTATCCAATACTAAAAGAATTTTCCAATTCCAACCAGTAGTCCCTGAGATTAGCGCGTTCAAACAAACAAACAAACTCTTCAGCTTTATAATATTAGTATAGATAGTATAGATTAATTTTTATTTGGCACATGCCTCAAGTGAACACAACATAAAGAAAAATATTAAATCTATCAATAAAATTAAAAAAGACAATGTTGCGTGTCTCACCGGTGCGTCTAATAGGCCCAGTTTAGCAAACTGCCGAGCAGCTAGTGTCCGACACTGGACCAACTGAACCTGACCATTTTATACTAATTGTAATATACCGGCAGCCGCATATTGAATTTAATAATTATAACGATTAGGTATTTAAAACGTGAACCGCGAATAGTTCATGATTAAATATATGTAGATAAACAAGTATCTATATCAATACAGTATCGGGCAATGAGAGCCCAACATCCTAAAGGCCACACCAGAGTGCACAATTAGACCTTACACAGTACATAATAATGTTTATTTGAAATTTAAACGGCAAGGATGCAGCCAGGTTGCTTCGTCGAGACAGAACTAACAAGTTTCTCCGGAATAAATGTGGCGCCTTACTATGTGCAGTCGTCCACTGTCTATTTAGAAACGACAAGGGAAGTTCAAAAGAGAAGGTGATTTCTACTAAGGAAACCGTGAGGGATCAGTATACCCAGAGTGCGTTCAAGTGCTATCTGTATTAATATTCAGTAGTATTCCGTAACAATATTGACGGCTCTTTACGCAATATTGACGCTGACCGGACATCTGTTGAATGCAATGATGCAATGGAGAAATCAGTCTTATTCCCTATACTTACTGTACTTACTAATATTATAAAGCTGAAGAGTTTGTTTGTTTGTTTGTTTGAACGCGCTAATCTCAGGAACTACTGGTTGGAATTGGAAAATTCTTTTAGTGTTGGATAGTCCATTTCTTCAGGAAGGCTATAGGCTATATAACATCACGCTACGACCAACAGGTGCTGAGCAGCGCGGGTGAAACCGTGGGGAACAGCTAGTTCCCTATATTTTTCTTTCGACGTTTACAAAAGCTACTAAAAAGCACGCTTTCTCATATTTTTTTCAGAAAACCTTTTCATTTGATATTATCATGGGAATTAATAATAAATAACTAGTCCGCAATAGGATTAAGAATGACGCCACTTAGCTAACCATGTATCGACATCCAAACTTTGACGGCACGGTTGGCGCAGTGGCCGAGCGATCGACTGCTGCGCTGCGTGTCGCGGGTTCGATCCCCGCACGAAACAAATATATGTATGACCTACAGGTAGTTGTTTCGGGTTTGGCTGTTTGTGAGGAGAAATTCCTAGTGTGGGGCAACGCTTTAAAAAAAAAAAACATGTTCTCAGCATCACAAAGCTAACCAGAAAATGGCTTGAATTACAAATGGATAAAATGTATTTTCTTAAAATTTCTAACTACATAGTGTGACGAACACCAACGGGAACAGGATGTAGTTAAATAAGATGCAAGGATTACACGAAACTGTCTTATATTTTTCTTGTTGTATAACGATACAATTTATGATCGACACTTAGAAGTAATGATCTTATAAGATATTCTAATGGAATTCTAGTCTTCGACCTATCGCGCTGATTCCCAAAAACCAAGAGAGCTGCGCAACCGGCCAAACGTTCCGTTCCACACCTTAACCCCCCCATTTTTTTAAGCGGGCAGAAGCGTTTTCTCTGATTGGTTCCCGCCAATTTGCGTCAACCAATCACAGAACGACCACAAATATACTAAAAGATTAAAGTTACCAGCGTAATATATTAAAATTAAAGCTGTATTAAAAAGTTAATCGACTAAGTAAATTGATCTACAAAATTAAAATTCACAAAACCCTAACAATCGACCGTCCTGACATCGTGTGCGTCCCCGGACACGACACCAGGTGGAACCCTAACAATCGGAACGCTGGCAGGATGCTCAGTTTTTACATAATTATTTATTATTTGACTATCAAATTACAGTAATTAGTAATTTCAATTTAATTTGTACACTTCAATGAAAAATAAGCACAACAAAAATAAAACAAAATCTTATTACTACAGTGAACAAACATCTACTTCCTAATACTGATAATATATTTCAATTATATAACATTATAATTCAATTTTCCAGAAATTTCAGCTGAACGACACATAAACGACTTTACAAATTAATGACAATTTCTATAAAAATAAGCTTATTAATATAAATATTTAATTTTAGTGATGTACAAGTTCAATAAAGTAGTAGATATATGTAAATAAACACAATAGCTTCACTCAATTGGAGTATATATCTGAAATAAACACTCAACTACTATCAAGGAGTGTAAAATACAAATCAACTTAAACATTCATGTAATCATTTCGAAGTCTAATTACTGAATTACATTCATCGGATCAGTTAATTTCTCTTTGAATTTGATCAGAAAACAGCGATCGATATATGTTTTCTATCACTTTCAATTAAACTTTGCTTTTGGGTACCGACGATCGATTAATCGGTACCCATCTTAGATCTACCCGAACGATCGATTCTTCGGGGCCTAACTGATGCCTACAAGACGATCGATTTACTTGTGGCAGTCAGTAGGACATTAATTGTTGAATCAAGTCACGATCCGATCGATTCTCGTGCTTGATCTGAAACAATGAAAGACACGCATCTGTAGTTAAGTGTCTCTAAAACTCAATGGGATACACTATAGATCTTGGGAAAAAATCAATAAAATAGTAAGATCATGGTTCAATGGGGTCTTCGTCGTCAGTGCCACTGGTATCAGAATTATTCACCTCTAGTGCCGCCGTATGTATCCATGGCATCATACGATCTGCTGCCACGGTGGTAGGCCGTTTGTTTTGCATACTGGTCAACCCTGGAACCGGTGCTATTTTATATCTATCCCTACCTAAAACTGAGGTAACGCGATAGGGCCCTACAAACGAGGGCATGAGCTTTTTACTTTGCCCGTCATTATTGAAACAAGTCTTAGTAATTTTGACAAGTTCACCTTCGACATAGGTCCGGGCTGGTACCCTATTTCTATCATAAATCTGCTTTTGTTTAATCTGTTCATTATCAATCCTTTTCTTGACCTCTTCTCGAATAACAGTAATTTCACAGTTTTCACGTGAGTCTTTGGTAATTTCGTTAAGAATGGGATTTATTTCACTACTCATTTTAGTTCCAAATAACACCTCTGACGGAGTTCTACCAGTGGTTTTCTGAAAAGTGTTGTTTAGACCCCACTGAATTTTCCCTAAATGACTATCCCAATCCTTTTCACCGTGTTTAACAGTCATCGCTTTTAAGGAGTTGAGTATGGTACGGTTGTAACGTTCAACCTGGCCGTTCGACCTTGGACTGGCTACTGTATTTAAAATATGCCTTATTCCCTTATCTAGGCAGAATCGATTGAAAGCATGAGATGTAAAGCAGGAACCTCGATCACTAACAAGACGATCAGGGACCCTGAATGTAAAAAATATATCTTCAAGAACTCTAATGGCATTCAAATGATTAGTACTTCTGACGGGTTTGATAAAACAGAATTTGGTGAAAGCTTCTACAACTACCAGTAAGTAAGTGTAACCTCTCTTTGACTTGACGAAAGGACCGAGGTGGTCAACATGTACCGTATGAAATGGTACTTCTATTTTCGCAATGGGATGGAGCAGACCTTCGTGCGTATTAGCCTTTTTCTTCGCATATGCACATTCAATACATGAACTCACATATTTTTTTACAAACTTGGACATTTTGCTAAACCAATAATGTTTTTTTATTCTTTCAAGGGTCTTCTCCACCCCAAAATGACCAATATCGTCATGGTTCATCCGACAGATTTGCCACCTCGCACCTTTTGGCACTACCCAACGAACGTTACTTTTATCATTATCTAAATAACGAAATAATTTGTTATCCTTGACTACGAAATTATCTGTAATGTATCTAAGTTCCTTCTCATCAAGTTTATTATTTAAAATGTCCTTAATCCTACATAGTTCGGTATCGCCAAGCTGAAGCGTACCAATCCTCACTAGTGATTGACATAACAGAAAATTGATTGGTGGGATTTTCCCCTGAACTATCGACTGGATTACGAGACAGCGCGTCTACATGGCCCATTTTTAATCCTGTTCTGTACTCAACTGAACATTGGAACTCTTGCAGTAAAAGCCACCAGCGTGCTATCCTCGGAATCAGGTCTCTTTTCGAGAACGTAGATCGTAGAGCACTACAATCTGTTATGATCTTGAACGACTTCCCTAGCAGATATACCCTAAACTTTCGCAAAGAGCAGACTACTGCCAGAGTTTCGAGTTCATATGAGTGGAAATTCTTCTCCTCAGGAGAAGTCTGTCGACTGTAGTAAGCTACTGGACGAAAAGCATCATCACCTTCGGACCGTTGCAATAATATTCCTCCAAGACCTAACTTACTTGCGTCGGTGTGAAGTTCTGTCTCTGCTGCAGGATCATAGATTGCAAGAATGGGCCTATCAACCAACTTTGATTTCAAAACTTCAAAAGCCTCCTCTTGACTATCACCCCATGACCATGAGACATCCTTTTTCAGCAACTTACTGAGAGGCAAGGCAATTCGGGCAAAATCTTGAATAAATTTGCGGAAATAACTAGCGAGACCCAGGAACTGGCGTATATTATGAACATTCTCAGGTCGTGGAAAATTCATGACACTAACAATTTTCTTATCACCTGGCCTAACCCCCGCGGAACTAATTTCATAACCCAGATAGTCGATTTTGTCTCGTAAAAAGTCACATTTTGATAGATTCAATGTGAGATTTGCTTTCTCCAAAACCTGCAATACCTCCTCAAATCGTTCCAGACATTCACTGAAATCCTTACCAAAAATAAGGACGTCATCTAAATACGCAGTTGCCTTGTTAAACCGAGACGACCCTAATATCGAAATTATCATTCGTTGAAATATAGCCGGTGCATTCGCCAAACCAAACGGCATACGGTTAAACTCGTACTGGCCGTCTGGCGAGACAAACGAGGTAAGATGTCTGCTCTGCTCCGAAATCGGCACCTGGTAATAACCTGATGTAAGGTCGAGTGAAATAAAACAAGCCTGGCCAGTGAGTCGTGCTATCTCGTCTTCAATGATGGGCATAGGATAGCGCTCCTTTACAGTGACAGAATTGAGCATACGGTAATCGACACACATTCGAAACGAACCATCTTTCTTGCGTACAAGTAGAATTGGACTAGCATACCCTGAGGTCGACTCTCTTATTATCCCAGCGTCCAGCATCTCCTCCACCATTGCCCGTACTTTTTCTCGTTCATAATGCGATAACCTATATGGCCGGTAGACGACAGGGCGTTCACTGTTTAACTCTATATTCATTTCAGTCGCGTTGGTACAACCTAAGTCCCTAAGAGAAGACGCGAAGCAACGATGATATTTTCTAAGCAACTCTAACAACCTTTGTTTTACGTCCTCTGGTACTTTATCACAGACATTAATAAGATTCTCATCGAAGTCGCCCTCAATCGCCATAGGGATTTCTGGTGGTTCAACAACTACCCTACTAACAATCTCTACTCGTTTTGCGCGACATAAAACTAAATTACTAGCGATCCAGCAGGAGTTCGAACACGGGAAAACGGTTACATAGATCCGACCATTTTCAGAGCGATAAAGACCTCCACAAACAAAGTACTGTTTGTTTGGTTTCCCAGCGAGGACATTTTTCACGAGAACACTGCCACATGTGGAAGGTTCAATGCATGCCTTCACTGATGCTGCACCGAAGAGTTCTATCAATCCTTTTGCCCTAATCTTTAACGAGGACTCTGTTAGATCTGGATCTGGTGTTGGCAATTCATTGCCAATATCGATAAATTGTAGCCTAGTTACATCCTTATAAACTATGATATGAGGTTGTTCAGTTTTGTTTTTGTTTTGGTTTCGATCAAAGCGTTGATAAGAATCTCTACTGCTCATCAAAAATTGCAAGAGTTGATCGGGATGAGAGGATCGTAAAGCTAGAGCACCCGATTTGAGTGTCCTATCACTGATCCCATGAATGATACAGTCTACGGCCCGTTTACCAACAATATCACATTGGTTAAGCAAAGCCAGCTTTTCATAAAAATAAACCTCTATAGGTTCAACATACCTACTCCTTCGTTTAAGCATGTCCTCCAAGGCCTGACCATAATTTTGTTCGCAAGGAAAGGCGTTCATTAGTTTACCTTGCCATTCTTGCCAGTTAAACAATACAGAATTTAAACCTTCATACCATGTTTTGGCGAGGCCTTGGAGTTTCTGCATAGCAAAGTGAACGACGGTTTTGTCATCCCAACCGTACACACTAGCACACTCGTTGACCTTTTTGAGCCATACGTCAATTCGTTGGTTTTTTGTAGATGGATCAAAATTAGGCAGTATGTTCATGTGATCAATTTTTTGAAAAGAGTGTGTGTCTCGGGCCGGTTGAGATTTCAAACTATCTTTCAAACATTTGAAAACATCAACAATATATTTTTTAGATACAGATGGGCTACGTGACCTTTCAAAGTGTCCCGCGACGTTATGATGCTCAGCCTGTGGATTGATACCGTCGTGATGACTGGCCTCCGCTCGTCGCCGCTGATGATCAGATGTCCCACCGCGCTGACTGCGACTGCGCGCGCTATGTTGAGTGGCGTGCCGTGAAGACGTGCGCCGCGCGCTGCATCGGCTGCGACTCCGGTTACCGGTTTCTGCACGTAGAAGGCGCTCCCGTTCTTGTAGCAGCTGCCTTTCTAGGAGCTTGACTCGTTCATGGCTCGAACTCAGTTCTTGATCCCGGTTGCGACGGGGGCTGCGACTTCGCAACCGGCTGCGGCTGTGGTCTCTCACGCGACTCCTGTTTCGACGCTGTATCGCGAAGGGCGTCTCAAGTCGCCGATGATTAGACTCCATGCTTGGACGTCTAGATGTTTCATCCATGATGCGAAATCTCAAAAGAAATAAACGAAAACATCATTAGCTTTGGTCAATATAATTTACGGTTAACTGTGTACTCTGTATGCGTTTGCAATTCAAAGCTGACAATTGGAGAACGCAGGGTTATTACTAAATTATGAATGCCATTCCACGGTGCGGTCATATGTGCCTAAATTTTGTAATATGTCTGAACATAACATGTACCAATCAAGTTAAAGTTAATGTTTCTAGAAGATTGTTCATAAACTACGACACTATTGAGCTAGCTAATATAGCAAGTAGCCTTACCAAAATAATTCAGCAAGTTTCGTAAAAACATTAAACAGATTAATTATTAATGCAAAAAAAACAATGTAAAACAACTCAGTTAATCACAAAATATCAATGCCTTTACTCGGTAACAGAATGGTATAACACAAAGTTAATGTGGGTAGATGCACAATCAAGAGAAAATTATAAAAACCGTTACATTCCTATTCACTGTTATGTAGTTTTTTAATAGGTTGACTTTATGTTCTATTTACAATTATTAACCTTTCGAATACCTGAATTAGAGACAGAATGGAAAGACAATGAGAGAGCGAACGAGTTTTTTTTTTTTTTATCATGTTACCAAGCAGTGGGTATTGACGTGAAAATTGAATAAATGCAAATTCACCGGCGTGTACTTACGTTCTTTATCCCACTTCTGAACTGTGACGAACACCAACGGGAACAGGATGTAGTTAAATAAGATGCAAGGATTACACGAAACTGTCTTATATTTTTCTTGTTGTATAACGATACAATTTATGATCGACACTTAGAAGTAATGATCTTATAAGATATTCTAATGGAATTCTAGTCTTCGACCTATCGCGCTGATTCCCAAAAACCAAGAGAGCTGCGCAACCGGCCAAACGTTCCGTTCCACACCTTAACCCCCCCATTTTTTTAAGCGGGCAGAAGCGTTTTCTCTGATTGGTTCCCGCCAATTTGCGTCAACCAATCACAGAACGACCACAAATATACTAAAAGATTAAAGTTACCAGCGTAATATATTAAAATTAAAGCTGTATTAAAAAGTTAATCGACTAAGTAAATTGATCTACAAAATTAAAATTCACAAAACCCTAACAATAGTTATACTATATTCTCTGTAGCATGGTGCGGGTGACATTAGATGAAAATATAATTATGTTTAGTGCTTCATAGTAATACATTACATTACTAAACATGTCTGTGGGTAGTCCTACACGGCTATGACATTCAGAGTAAAGCCTTAAAGGCTTTTAGCCATGATCAGAAATCGAGGTAACGTTCCAGATTGAAGAGGAATGGTATGGTATATAATAACTAATGTCACCATGCTTCAGCGAAAACAGTATTAGGGTGAAACTAAAAGCGTTTTAAAATGGCTTTTTAGAGCGTTATTTCTGTCAGTCATACTCGTATGAGTCTTCTTCCTCAGCTCCATGAACCACATTCAATGTCACCAAAAAGGTGACGGTAAAATTTTCTTCGAAAGAATGTCGATCCAAATGATTCTTTCAACGTTTTATACAGCTTTAAATGTTATATACCAGCAAGCACTGAGTTAATTAAATAATTGGTACATTAGATTGAAAAATACTCTTAGAAAGCTACTTGGAAAGATTCCGACAAATTGATATCTAACCACCTCTTTTTTTGAAGTCGGTTAATATTAATATGACACCTTTTTTTGTGACGAGAATCAAATAACTTCTTCCGCTCTGGACGGAGCGAGTGTCAAACTCTTACTTAGTAAAACCTATTCATGTTCCGTCTTTTTCTTCTACCCATTCATGTTCGTTCAGCCTTTGTGTTCCGGGGCCGCAGTATCTCTTTCAAACAACCCGAAATACTATGAGACCTTTAAAGTATAACTTGTAATCAATAAAAGTATTATAAAGGTTACGGTAAAGTTTTTATTTTACTACTAAATAAATAATATTTAAAATCACTTACTAATCCTATAAATAAGGCACTATTTAATTTTAAATCTCTGAGAAATAATCTATGTTTGAACTGACAGACACATATTCCAAGAAAAGAGATATTTCTTTCAAAATTCTCAGTTTATCAGTTTTCTCAGAAATCCGATGTCAGTGGAGAAGGGAGCGGGTGGCGCAAATGTCCCGGTTTAGTCGGAAGCTGGCGCCACAGCCTAATCTTTATACTCCAACAGTATTGCAGTGTTCAGTTAGCACTTCTGCCGCGCCAGCTTATTATAACTGCTCATCGGAACTCTGTGCCTAGACTATGTCATAATTGCGGAACTAAATGTGTGAGGACAGTTCATGCGAATATTGAAACTTATTAGGCTTTGTGGTTGTGGAGCGTATACGTAGACTTTCACTGACAACAAAGTAACGTGAACTAGTTGGATTCATAACATCACGCCTCTAATGCTGGAGGGATTAGAAAGAGTTCTACCCAATAGTACAGCCACATTTCGCTAGTTATGTTTAAGTCCCAATTTATAGGAAGGGAGGGTGCTACTGAGAAACCCTTGGTAAAAAAACCCAATAACACTTTGCCCGAGCTGAGAATCGAACTCATACTCAACAATCATGCTTGCAATCATAAAACCAATAATCAATATTATTTTTGAACCACGAAAAGCTAAACTACGCCATTCGTTCCCCAAACTTGAAATAAGTCATCAACAATTTATCGATACAAATAACACAACCAGTATATTAAAGAACTTGGGAGACTCCGTTAATTTCCTGTCTTTATTCCCGAGCTGAGCGCGAGGAAGGCCAATTTAAATTAGTTGTTTCTTTGACTGGTAAGATTGATGAAACTGTCGCGGCCACCGAGTTCAACACTTGAAATGGTTTTCTCCGAAACTTTTGCAAAAGGTTACTTCATTATTTAAAACCAAATATAAACTTGTTCTGGTTTAAACAATCTGAAACGTCGTTGAATAATTCTAAAATGTTTTTTCTTGCCAAAAAAGTTCACCTTGTTGAGTAATACACACCCAAAATAGCCTAAAACCATTCCATGCTCTAGGTAAAGTTTGGAATTACTGAGTAAATAAATTGCTGGATTTTTTGAAGGCTTTACGCGTTACCGTGATCAATGGCGAGGCTTTGCAGTTTGTAATGGGAAGATTTAGCGTCTCATTCTATCGAGACGGTACCGCTATACTTCGTCTCTATCTTTGAGTCTGAGGCTATTTCAAGAGGAAGTACAGCCCATAAGTAAAGTAAAACAAAGGGCTGTCAGTTCTTGTTAGCAAAGATTTCAGTTGTTTTTACTCACTGCTTTCCTGTCTAATTTGATTGATTTTGGAGTTTTTTAACTTAGGATTAGATAAAAATGTGTAGGTATATTTAATACCGGTTTGAAATAACATCATATAAGATGAACGAACTGATCGACATATTTAAATTTTTGCAATTAAATTTTATTCTTATTCAAATTTGAAATCCTCATTATAGTAGCTATTTACAAGTTAAATATTGAATGTAAATAAACGAATTTCGATTAGCCAGTAAGTGTCAAAATGACATACCGAAACAATGCACACGATTAAACTAAAAGCGTAACAATCAGAGCACATATCAAAACGATGACAATATTTTGCATTCGTTAACTTTGTGACATGGAATATCACTTAACAATGGCGTCTAAAAGCGTGGAATAACAATGGCTGCATTTTTAAATGGTTCGAATGGAACGATACATTTAAGTTAATTAGTGACTTCGGGTGGAAATAACCTGGGCTATTAAAGATTCAGATGGCAAAGTGCAAATCGGTGTCACTGCAGTCGCCGCTGCATTTAGCCTGCCGCGGCTGGACAGGTCGGGGCTGGGACTATGCACACTTACACATCCCCGTCTGCTCCTCAAATAGACGAGCTGGTAGGCCGGGAGCTGTTGCCGAGGCTTGTGCACGTTACGTGTCTGTAAGGATTTTGCGTTCACAGAGTTTGCTAAGTTTAATTGAAGTACTGCTTTAAACAGAATGTGAAACCAGAATAAATCTTTCAAATTTAAGGCTTTTAATTAGAATTTAACTTTATTTAAATCCATCAGAATAGTTAGCTGAGTGATAGTCTAAAGGTAACACTAATAAACGACTAGTACCTACTTACTTACTATGTGTTGACTGTAAAATCGGTTAGAGGAGTCGTCATAATGATTCACTTCATTAAGTAGGAAACTATTCAAGCAAAACACTCCTGAACTATGACGGTAGAATCCAGACTACACTGAAAATAGCGACCTGTAAACGTGAAAATTGATTTTGACACATGCCTCTATATCCGAACTGAAACTCGGAAAGCCTCTTGTTTAATGCAAAACCTATTTCCGGACTTTACCAGTCTACCCCCAGAATATGACAATTGAAATATTGCTTCTCCATTACCCGGCAACGCTGGCAACACTACTTTTGGATTGGCTGTAGAACTTCAATTTAAGACATAATTGGGAGGTAGACATTTAGACAAGTTTATTTTCGTGCTAGCTCGCGTCTGGCTGGAACTGGCTTTTGTTTAAAGTTGGAGAGGTAATTTAAAAGCCAACTATGTACCTTTCCTATTGGTTCCTACACTGGTCAGATTGTATTTCCACTTCTGATTTGTAAAATCAATGTCATAATTCTCAAAGTCTGTAATAAATGATGATATTTGAAGGCAAGCAAGACTTGTTGTTTTCTTTGTTTAGGAGAAAAACTCCACGCGAACTTTTACGAAGTTTCCAGCGAGGGATATTTATTTAATGACCCTGCTTCCATTTCCCTGAAATTTTATGGTTGATGTCTACTCAAATAAATTGAAATAAGCACATCATATTCCAACAGAATTGGAGAAAAATATGTGTCGTTTTTTTAAAATAATTATCATCTTTGAAATTCCCTGTTGTTAATAACCGACGTATACTTATACTACGAACAAACCAAATATAATTTTATTTTATGTGTACCTAATAAACTCAGCCCCATGAATAATAAAGTAGAAAACAAAAACTTCTCAAACCCCGAAACCCAAAATTGTTGCAGACATACTTGATGTGACATAAGTAGAGACAGATTCCGACGACAAAGTTTGTACTGGGTAAAGATGCAATGACAAAATATTTAGGCGGGGAGGCTGGGGGAGGCGGACGCGGTCGGGAATCATTGAATGTTTCCTGCTTTCACAACTTCACCAGCGAGCCGATCTTCCAACGAACAAGTCTTGTTTTCATTGGTTTGTTGTACTTCACCGCGGCTGACGTGCCTTTCCAAACTTCGCCCTCGGCCGCGGCTCGAGTGAATACTCGATACATTGTACAATTTGTATCTTGTGCCGCCACTTTTGTACTCGTGTTACGTATGGCTGAGCTTGGGGTAAGATTTCTGTTCATCTTTGGATCTGTGATTTTAATTTAAATACGACCTTCAGCTTGCGAAATACCATTGTTAACGTGAAACTCGTCTACACGCCTTGTTACGCCGTTAGCCTGAAACTAAATGGGACACAAAGTTAGGTAAACATATTAATAATAACTAGGTGTAATAGCCTATGTATCATTTATTAATTGACATTTAGGGCTACCTACCAAAGTTGTTTCATACGTATTGCTATGTTGAAAACTTGACTAGCCATAAATTAATGAGTAATCTACCATTAGTCCATTAACAAGGCAACTGGCTCGGAATCTATTGTCCGAAGGCTGGAAGCGATCAATGTGAGGTTTGCTTGGGGGGCTGTGAAGTTAGATAATTAATTACGGCACCATAAAGCCTTGGTTTGGGTCGTTATAGTGCCCAGGAGCGTCGTAGGCAAACTCTGGCCATACAATACCCTATTGAATCTAGGTAATACGTTTTTGAATTACTAGCAGAATGGATTAGCGGCGGCAGAGGGTCGTACAGGAAATTTGAAGAGCGTCGGCAACACAAGTTGGATTACCGAAAGATTGATTTACTGGGTGCTGCGCTTCATTCAATAGACTAGTGGAGGTGAGTTTGGCCAAGGGGATCAGGATACAGGAACCGTACTTTGTAAATGAACATTCTATTACCATGTCAAGTAGGAACGAATTTGTAATAGAACAGATAAGTAAGGGTACAAAATGCTTCAAATATCTTTTTTAAATATTTTTGGGACAAAATATAACGTTGCGTAATTTTTATAATTAATAAATTATATTAATAAATTACACATATATGATAGCTTGGTTAACCTTCTTTTATATATCGTTTGGATGATAAAGATACCATCAACACTTTTACCATAATCCAGCCTAAAAAATCCCTCAACCCGACACTTGTGTGTATTTTTCATTATTTTTAGGGTTACGTACCTCAAAAGGCTTATAACGGAACCCTTATAGGATTACATTGTCTGTGGTCCCTTGAAACTGTGAAAAAATCAACACTCTGAGACAACGCAGAAAAATATGGCCGTTTATGTCGCTAGTTTGTACGGAAACCTCGGTGCGCGAGTCCGAATCACACTTGGCCGGTTTTTTTAACCTTAGCGTCAAAATATATAGAAACATATAATTATGTACATTATATGATCGATATATCAATATACATTTAGTCAAAAAAGTATCGGGAATGGATGATTTGTTTAAAGTTCCAAATTAAAATTTTTGTTTTTTTTGTAGTTGTTAGATTGGCACAACTGTTTTCCATTTTGGCGCGGAGTTTGAGTTGCATCTGTTATTTATATTAAATACAGTGCTGGTTTTAGTAATATCATATATAGTGTTTATTGCGAATTTCATAATGGATAAAAATATCGAACAAAGAGTTTGTCTTAAATTTTGCATCGCCAATGGAATTTCGTGTTCGGAGTGACTGAAAATGTTACAGAAGGCTTACGGTGAATCGACTTTATCAAAAACTCGTGCTTATGAGTGGTTCAAAGCGTTCAAAAGCGGTCGAGATGTGATGGAAGATTTGCCTCGCTCTGGTAGGCCGTCAACGTGTGCAACTGAAGTTAACATCGCAAAAGTGAAGAAAATAGTGACTGAAAATCCCCATTCAACTCTGAGAGAGATAGCCGCCGAACTTTGTGTATCTCACGAGTCGATCCGTACCATTGTAACTAATCATTTGGGTATGAAACATGTTGCTGCTCGGCTAGTCCCAAAAGATCTGAATTTTCTCCAAAAACTCAATCGCATGAAAGTCGCTGAGGACATGCTAGAACGAGTCAGTTCGGACCCAACATTCATGAAACGCATTGTTACTGGTGACGAGACGTAGGTTTACGAGTTTGACATGCAAACTAGTCAATAAGCTTCGGAGTGGCGCCTTCCAACTGAACCGAAACCGAAAAAACCACGCCAAAGTCGATCAAAAGTCAAAGTCATGTTGACTGTTTTCTTTGACTATCACGGTGTTGTGCACTCTGAATTCTTACCGGAAGGTCAAACGGTAATCTATATATATAAAAATGGATTGCTGTTCGTTAGTCTCGCTAAAACTCGAGAACGGCTGAACCGATTTGGCTAATTTTAGTCTTGAAATACTCCTGGAAGTCCAGGGAAGGTTTAAAAGGTGAGAAAAATTGGAATAATTGCCGGGAAAACCCTCAAAACCGTCCTTCTTTATTTCCCATACAAACGTTTTCTAAATAAAATGGAGTCAAAGAAAGTACTAGGCTTGCATGAATTCACGGTGAAATTTCCCATACAAACGTTTTCTAAATAAAATGGAGTCAAAACCCTAACTAATACAAGCGAAAGTACTAGGCTTGCATGAATTCACGGTGAAATTTCCCATACAAACGTTTTCTAAATAAAATGGAGTCAAAACCCTAACTAATACAAGCGAAAGTACTAGGCTTGCATGAATTCACGGTGAAATTAATTCCAGCAGTTTGATCTGTGGATTCAAGTTCTTGATAGAACCAATTGCGTTGAGATAAAACTACTAGGATCGCATGAAATTATAGCAACCTTTGCCAAGGTTTGGAAATGGATGGGTTACCACACGGGGCCAGGTTAAGCAACACTTGCCATGGTTTGGAAATGCATGTGTTACCACACGGGCCAGGTTAAGCAACCCTCACCAAGGTTTGGAAATGAATGGGCTAACACAGGGTGCCAGGTTAAGCAACCCTTGCCAAGTTTTGGAAATGGATGGGTTACCACAGGGGACAAGGTTAAGCAACCTTTGCCAAGGTTTGGAAATGGATGGGTTACCAGACGGGCCAGGTTAAGCAACCCTCACCAAGGTTAGGAAATGGATGGGTTACCACAGGGGGCCAGGTTAAGCAACCCTCACCAAGGTTTGGAAATGGATGGGTTACCACAGGGGGCCAGGTTAAGCAACCCTTGCCGAGGTTTGGAAATGGATGGGCTACCACAGGGGGTATAGGTAAAGCAAGCCTTGCCAAGGTTTGGGAATGCATGTGTTAGCACACGGGCCAGGTTAAGAAACCTTTGCCAAGGTTTGGAAATGGATGGGTTACCACAGGGGGGCAGTAATAGGGTTTTATTCAAAGTGCCTTCGATCCACGAATTCATAAACGATGATGAACACGAAAACGATGTCCTTTTGGTAAATCCACAATGAAACAGAAAAATGATGTTTTCAATGACATATTTAGTTCCTATCACAATCTGTTCTTTTCTGCATATTACTCTTACAAAATAATGTCGATTTTTCACATCTGCCAGGCGACCCGTGACGGCTCACATTTTTATGATTATTTTTTATATTTATCGTTAATCACTACAGCATTTTAGTATTTTTTTTGTCTATACGCCAAAGAAGTATAACTTCTAACGCGTGTACATAAGTACACACACTTCTTTTTTTTAAACTCCTAGGATGTGCCTGGCTTACCACCGCACAATTTACGCCTAAAGGTTGGGGCTCCGTAGTAAGCTTCGAAACATAAACCAACCAAAACGGCGCAAACCAGTACGCATTTGGTGGTTAGAAAATTGATGAACAATGTAATTTACGCGACGTATAGTGAAAGGAAAATTCATTCTGACGATCCCGATGATCCCAACCGATTTGCCGTTCGAATTTAAAAGACTTCAATATCCGATCCGTCTTACATTTGCCATGACCATCAACAAATCACAAAGCCAACCCTTAAAAGTTTATGGTTTGAATCTAGAACATCCATGTTTTTCCCATGGTCAATTATATGTGGCATGTTCACGGGTCGGAAGACTATCTGCGTTGTTTTGTAGAAAACAAAAAATGTCGTGTATCACAAGGTACTTAAGTGGAGACCAACCTATGTACTGAAATGCAGAAACAATAATAAATGATTAATATACCTAATTTCTTTTTCAAAGAAAAAAAAAACTTAATAAATTCGAAAATCGGCTTATTATTTATTGCCTTTATGGCGGAACAGAGTTCGCCGGGTCAGCTAGTTAAAGAATATTATTTGAGCGTTATGCGGCGTTTAAGAGAGCAAATTCGACGAAAAACGCCAGATTTGTGAAAAGAAAATTCTTGGATTTTGCACCACGACAATGCGCCTTCGCACAAGGCTATCATTGTGACCGAATTTTTGACCAAACACTCAACAAATACCATCCAGCAACCACCATATTCACCAGATATGGCTCCTGCTGACTTTTTTCTTTTTCCTAAACTCAAATTACCACTTCGTGGCACCCGTTTTCAATCGATAGAAGACATAAAGGAGAATTCGCGGCGAGAACTGAACTCAATTCCGGAAGCAGCGTTTAAAAAATGTTTTGATGAATGGATTATTCGTTGGCGCGTAGTAGAAAGTGTATCGTTTTTAAAGGAGGAAAAATAAAGTTGGATGAATAATAGACATTTTGTGTATTATTGATCTTTACCCGGTACTTTCTTGACAGAGTAGTATAGACAGGTATATAGCCGACTATGTAAAACATAATAATAGGTCATAGATATAAGTTCGTTATTATATTACGACGGTAATATTTACAAATGAATTAAAAAAATATATTGTTAAAGGCATTCAAGGTCTTCGATATGGTAAAACTCCGGGGTAGCTAAGTTATCGTAAAAATTAAAGAAACTTTAGACATCAGTACGGCAAAATAAAGTGGTTAATAAGGGCTAAATATTGAAAGTAAATAGTTTCTTTAGAATCGCTCCCCGACTAGTTATACAATCAACAAGTGCGTTAATTGTTCTCCCTAATCGAGTCCATGGTTCATGCTTGAAAAATCCTGAACTGTATGTGTAGGACCTGAGTGCCGCTGGGGCCGGAGTGAGTCATGTGCCCAAATACCTTACACCTGCCAGGCAACACAACACAACCTTGCGACCAGTGATCACGCCCGACAAACAGAAATGTATTTATTTACACCTCAATTCAAATTATTTTTTTTGGAATGTTGAAAAAATATATTTTTTGCAGAAAAAATTGTTCGTTACACAAACACTTTTTACCTTTAGATATAAAACAAAACAATCGATTTCTACCTAATAATATTTTTCTTAAAAACGAAAGGTGATCAATCATACGAGCGTAATAATTCAGAGAATGTTTTAAATTAATTCAGCTGGGAGTGTAGTAAGTGAAAATTAAAGGGCGATTGATCAATCTTTGAGAAATCTGCAGTCAAGTGCCAGTGAGTCGGTGAGTGAGCGCCGGGAAGTGTCAATACCGGAGAAAAACATTCGCCTCCAGTACTGTCGGGGACAGAACGGTTCACTTTTTATGTTAAGTATAAGTATTAGTGTTGTTTGGAGGTTATTCATGAATATGTATAATTTTAAAGTAACGAAAGCAATTAGTTTTAAAACTAGCCAAAGCTAAACTAACTACTACTAGTAGTACTACTAACTAGCTAAACCAAAATAAAAATAAAAAATTGACTCGAAGCTTATTGGTCTTTCGCGATTTCCTGTTAAACAAGGACTGTACCTAGAAATAAAAACCGGCCAAGTACGAGTCGGACTGGCGCACCGAAGGTTCCGTACAAAAATGCGACTTTAGCGGTCATATCTTTTGACTGCGCAGATTTATAGAGTTGATTTTTTTACAGCTCCAAGGGACCACAGACTTAGAGTTAATTCAACTTAATACGCACGTTCCCGAGACAAAGGGTATTGACAGGCAGATGCACAAGAAAGTGATCCTGTAAGGGTTCCCTAAAAAGGCAGAACTTCTTGTTTACAAAGATATCCACAATTTAAAAGAAACCTTGTTTTAAATACCTATTTAACCGTTAGAAGAAAATTTTGTTATATTTAGTCAATGAACATATTTAAACAGAAATTAAAAGGTGGCAAGAGGAAACGGGCTGGAGGCAAATGGCAACGTGCTCTATCTAGATCGTAACGAAATTAACTGGATACAACCACCTAACCTCTGTTACCCCTGCACACCCGCACCCCGCACCCCCGCACCCCCGCTTGTGGTACTTAATGCTATAACCAATTTTCATAACAGTGTAAACTCTATTTATTTCAACCAGACATGCTCAAGCATCTCTGTTTATTTTGAAGATGTGTACTGTATTTAAAAACTCTAAAGATGATATTATATCACTGAGTAAGAAACTAAAAGACTTTAAACTCTTTCTCCTTTTTAGTTAACCTTTCATTTCAATCGTTTCCACTTAACTTTGCCTTTAAATTCCCTAATAGACAGTCCATTAGCAATTACAAGTATTTGCAATTAAATAAAAAAAAAATCTTTGCTATACTTTCGGAACGAGCCGTTCTATAAAGCTCGCTAAGGCTCTTCGCTTGTCTACATCTCTCTTCATAAATAACGCTCATTAAATTAATGTTCCATTGTTTTGTTTAAATAATAAGCACCTATTTATGCTTTGTAACCTTGAACGCCTTTCAATCACAGACACCTGCTTTGTTAAAAATAATAGTGAATAAAACGCCACCTTATACACGTATCGTATGCTTGGTCTTCTTCTGTACTTCATTCTATCTTTATAGGTGTGTAAAAATATTCATTAAAGTTTCATCGTAAATTGCTGCGAAGCTCAGCCGCGACATGTGTATCATACTTTTTTACACAGCATCAGCGAAAATTTTATGAAAAAAAAACTTTAATTAAACGAGCCCTATACGAAATTATATTATTGCGGGCTGAAAAGTCTGAAAACACATTAATTTTTAATCAAGTAGAGTGCAGCTAGTGGTATTCTAGCTCGGTGGAATTGACAGGGCCGCGGGGAAATCAACGTGGTTGCGACATGCGAACCAAGCCTAATTCAAGTTTGTACCTACGCTACGTCTAAACGATCTCGACGTCACCTCATTTTAATTGCTTTTAATACGCAATGCTTTGCCAACTATGTATGGGTCGTTAAGTACGTACGTAAACGAGCGATATTATTAACGGTAAACTTAGTTTTGGTTCAGACATATAAGGGTGACATTGTAGAGCTTGAAACACATTTATTTGAAACTTGAAGGAATTCTCATTTACTTATAACCATTAAATTAAACTCTAACAACCCAGAAAACTATAATTGGTTCTATAAAGCTATTTTTAGTTATAGCCTGGTTTAGCCTGGTAAACGTCAAAGGTTCAATACAATTCAATAACGATTTCTTTGTAAAAAAAAAATAAAACTCCAAAAAACTAACAAAACATTTTCCATTTAATCGTCATTTCGATACCACTTATTTTCCTCGTTCATTAATAACAATGTCTGTCAAAAGAACTTTCTTTCTTTTATGTAATTACCCACATAGTTTCGGTTCATTTTCCAAGATATTGATTTGAATTCCAGCAAGTTTTCATGAAAAAATAAAAACATTGTTTTCGTTGTGACTTGTAGCACTCAACAGCGCTCACTTTTCCCTAGACAATTGCTTTAAAAGCATCGGAAACATGACGCTTGCGAGTTCTTACATTATTTCTACCACTTCTGTTATAGCCGAACAAACATAGGAGAACATTTGTTAGTTCAAAGCAACTAGTAGGTGTAACAACCGAATTATATTAATTTATGAATTCGAGTTTTCGTATTTTGAGTTCTCTTTACACTTTCAAATCGTTTGAACTAGTTTTTTTTTTATGTCGATATGGAACGAACAAAATTGGTACTGAACGCAGAAGTTTACTCGGTCTTCCTCATGTTTTGTTCAACCCTGGCCTCTTACTTTCTGTTTTCAGCCAGAATATAGAATTAAACATAGACGAACGCGTTTTGCCTTCATAATTTTAACATTTCTATTAATTAGAATTTTCGGTTTCCGTCCTACTTTTAAAAGTGATGATTATCGTTTTACCATGCTATTGGTTTTTTTCTTGGGTAAATCAGTGTGCTTTTGAAAAAAATAACTTACGAATGATTTGTTTATAAATCTTCAGAAAAAAAGAAGATTCTTTTTAGAAGGAAAAGAGGAACTTCAAACTGTATTTTCCAAGTAAATACAGAATTTGGATGTCTAGAAGTACAATAATGACAGCCTGGGTTGGTTTTTGGATGGTTAATCATCCATAACCTACCATATTTCCTCCGTGCGTTAGTAAGCACGTTTTACCAACACGTTTGGAAAACGGTATGAATTTGTTGTATTTTTTGACCGAATTGAAGTAGAAAATGTTTTATTTTGACCTTCTTCTAGTTAAAGATAAGTGGGTCAAAATTCGATAAATCTTCGAGGAATTTAATCAATTTAACATATCAATAAAACTGTTCAAGCAGTTCAATCGCTGGAAGCGGTCTAAAACAAAGCCCTTTAAGTCAAAATTAAACAATCGTAGTACAGAAGGGAATGCAGGCCCTGTGCGGAATGTTGCGGTCGCGCTTTGAGCCACGCCTCGGTTGAATGGTCCTGATATGAACGGTTCAAATATTCCACTTTCGTTGAAAACGATCCATGGATGGCTACGTTTTTCTTTTCGTTTGTGTCTTTAAATTAAACTTTACAGATTGTATTTGTTTTCGTTCCAACACAAAACTCAGAAGTTAACAAATAGACAATTTTATTTCTCACAATTTAATGTGGATTGATGAAATCATTAACTTTTTATATATTTGTTTGTAAATCAAACCGCCCCTTACCCTTTAGCTTGTTAAGACATCCTACACATAACAAGTGGCATTTATACATAATATAATATAACATGACGCCTTTAATCCCTGAACGGTTAAGCAGATTTGTACCCAATACTTACACCCACATTAAGTCCCAATTCAATGTCTTGTAAAACCTGTGAGTTGAGTACTTCAGTAACGACATAACGAGCCGTGGAACATACATTTTATCTGTGCCTGTATCCTTCACATTAACATTTTATTAATTAACACAGCCTATACTAAACCATTAAGCACTAACAATGCTCTTCGGATAGAGTTTTCCTTTTGTTGAAAACTCTGCGTACGGGCACAATAAATTGTGGTAGCAAATCAAAGTGGGCCCAGAGAATTGCCCAAGAATCCGTTTTACTATCCTGCGGTCAAAGTGACAAGGCTCACGAGGCTCGGGTTACGTAATAGCATTGTTATAACTCTACCCTAATGAGACCCTTTATGTGGACTGTTTGGACACAGTTGCTCGAATCAACTTTGATTCAATGAAATACTCTTGTTTTCAGACTGTGAAGTCTGAAGCGAGCTACTGACTGTTATTGCTAGGATGAAGTTGAATAGACTAGACGTTTAATTTAGTTCACAAGTGTAAATACAAATGCCATGTCTAATTAATGTTCTTTCGACATGAATAACTAAGTCGTAATTGATTTTAAAGACAATCAATAAATGTCTACGTCAAATATAATTAAACAAAAAGTTTCTCTTTTGGAATTGTACGACAAATTAGTTTTTGTTTTATAAAAGATTTGTCCCATACACTTTATTGTATGAAGGCCAGTTTTTTTTTGTAATTTTATGTTTTTCAGAAAAAGCGATCTCTTATAGGCAAACTTTGGATTAATGAAAAGAAAAAAAAAAACAATATTTCGTTCAGTTATCAAAGTTGCAACTCTAACAACCACCTTAAATCTATTTGTATAAATCTATTTATTAAAATATATTTGGTAACATACTATTCTGTGTCTGTAAAAGTTACTATAAATTAGGCCATTCTGCTTTGCAATAGAATCAAATTTCCAGCATTCACGGCATTTTGACCCTCAGTGATATTTACAATTGCTAGGAAATCTTATCCAAACCTCAAAACCACTTCTTGGACGGCGGTACCCATTTAACTACCATGTCAAATGTCAGGAGTCAATTTAAATTGGGTACATGTTAGTATTGCCGGGTCGTGGGGTCATTAACGACGACATCACATCAACCGCGACCATTTCAAATGAGCTGACCCGAAAGACCACAGATAAATGAGAAACCTACCTACGAGTTACGTTAGTGAAGGTATTATTCTACCTGTACGTACAAGGTATATGCTGGATTTCAATAACACTAAGCGATACCAATAGGGCCTGCCAAAAAAGGGACTGTTGGACTTTGAACGCCTTAAAAAACAAGAGTAAGAGTTTTTAGTAAGAGTTGTTAGAAATTCAATGAGCATCAAAACATAATTAAGTTAATAATTTATGTGTATTAAAACGGGATCATTGTTACAATGATAAATTAAGCTCTTTGCTAAATGAGAATCAAAATTATAGATAATTGTAACATTACAACTATAATCTCCGAAGGTTTAGGCAGAGGTGGTATACGCGAGCGAGCCTATTGACATTAGAAAAAAAAAAAAAAGTTTGCACGACTCAGGAATCGAACCCATGGACTTCATGCTTTGTAGTCGCACTTGTGACCACTAGACCAACGAAACAGTCAGTCCTTTAAAACCGTTGTTACAAAATTCACATACCTATCACGAAAATATTTAGGACACACTCACGCCCCTACCGACACCCCGTGTGCCGGTGTGCCCTTTCAATATCCTATTAATATAGGGTTCGTCCATTACGATATAACCCTAAATTACTCACCCACTTCGAATCAAAGTACTCACATCCATTTCAACTCAAAGCTTTTAATTTCAGGTTATTTATTGGCAGGAATCCTGCGCCAAAATTCACATTACTCATTAATTATAAGTTCTAACGTTTTATTAACTTTTACGCCATTACGAAGCTAGTAGTGTATCAAAATGGCATCATTAAAAAGTTTAATTAAGGTACTCTGACTTTTCAATGACATTTTAATGATTCTGGGTTAACGTTAGACAAACCATGTTGTTTTGATAGAGCCCTACGAAACCCTGGCCTACAGTATTGACGAATGCCGTGAACGAGGGATCTCCAATAACAATTTACGAGGAGTCGCCACAATGAGTCATCAGTCACACAAATCCGGTAATTCAACCAGGACGTGGCCGTGTTATCCGGATATAACGTAGCTGCTAGACTCGCTAGCGCTAGCTAGCTACGTGTCGACTATCGAGCGAGTGGCAAGCACTAATCGCACCTCGTCAATAAACCGTAAGCTGAAACTGTCTGATGACCGAAAACCGATTAGCTCCCGTCACTTTATTACGCAGTGACACTGTTCTGCATATCGTAACTTTGCCTTTCATCCGACATTTTGATCGGATCACTGGGACCCAGTTTGTTCAATTAATAGCTAACAATCATACTAGGATTGTCAATTAAATCAGTAGAAAGCGCTTTAATCCCTGTCGGATACTGGACACAATTATTCATCAGTAGAACAAAGCCGGGTAATCCGGCCATATTGACCGGTTTGGTGGCGTCGCCGCACCCTTTTCGTTGTGTATACTCGCCCTTATTTGCTATTCAATAACAATAATGACAGTAGGTGTCCACCGGACGTTGCCGACCATCGTTAAATTTACTTTTCCCCAAATATTTTCTATACACATCCGCTTTGTTGGCAGAATTTCATTACTTAAGGTACACAGGTACCCATAACAAAGTTCGTCAATAATTTACGAAGTACCTTAATAGATTATTGATTTTCAGAAACTCACTTTTCCCCGAGAAGACTTTTCAGTTCGTCTATGTATACTTTTAAAGCAATTAAGTCGGATTATATCCCTATTTATCCAAGGATTTCGTAGAATATTTTCCTTGCCGGATTACGCGATTGGTATAGACAGCGATTAGGTTTGACATTTTGTAGGCGGATATTATTGGATAGGGAATTTGAGTTGACGAAATGCCGCCCAATCTGTACCACACTTTACTTAATCCGATTACTAGCCGGCAGGTAGGTGTCGGGCCGCTGAAATATGTTTATATGTAGGTACTATAACCAGTTTTATAGGCAGGTAAAAAGACGTTGCGTTTGAAAAACACTAGTAGTAACAGTTAGTTGTATAAGGTCGTGAGCTTAACGGTTTTTGTAATTGACAGCACCAATGAATTGACATAGTTTTAATGACCTATCTTTAAACACGATTCCGCAATAGATTTTGTATGCCAAAAGCAGCTTATTTGACTAACTTACCAACTCAATGACTCAACTATATTTATTCATTGAAAAGCTACTTAAAAAAATATTTTTAGCGTTAATAAAAAAATATCCGGTTTTCAGGCCTAACATAAAGAGTTTATAGAGAATTTTTAAATTGGAAATGTAATCAATAAAAAAATGTAATTAAAAAAAAAAACAGGAAATATTTCGAGGACAAAAATACCCAAGCATATTGTGGTCCGAGTTTTAGAACAAAACAGGCAGCTTCTATAACATGTATCTCAAACTGTTACCTACAACTATGACCACTGAAACAACTGAAGTTACAGCGCTACACCATCGCCAGTTGCACTTGAACCCGCTAATGTTTTAAAGTAATGTTGCCAGCACTTCAAAAACGTTCATAAAACTATATTATATTCCCTAACATCAAAGTAGGCACAAGGCATAAAATGATTTTACTCCTATACGAGTATTTTATACGAGAGCTCTCTACACACAGCTGATAAATAAAAAATAACTTCAGTGTAGCTCTAGGTGGAAGGCTTTCTAGCAAATGGCTTTAAAAATATTTCATTTCTGGAATTGTTTCGAGTCAGTGACAGTTAAACTGATGTGTTCTGCTCTGAAACTGGGAGCAGTACATTTATTAAATGTCCCGACTTAAAAACGGTGCAAGTAGACTAGACGAAGTCATCCGGGAGAGTGATAAGCAAAAGTTTTAGTTAACCACATCAAATACATAATTAGAATTAGGAGAAATTCAGGCTAATTTGATTTAAATTAAATGTTTTATTGACTTTAATATAAGTTGATTATTAAAAATGTTGGGCCGACCCCATATAAAATGGGACAAAGGTAGGAACATGATGAATGGGTTGTGTTATATTTTTAATGGTCTGTTACTTTTCATATGACGACGATCAGTTAGACATATTACTACACAGAAGCTTACTAACTATCCACATAACATTTTAAATCCTGAGATCGAATAACCGGCGAGTATGAAAAAATAAAGAATTTAAAAAAAAAGCGTAACCAAAAACAAGTTTCAGAACTTCAATCTTTTGCTATGGAAAGTTGTAGAGTAGTTCCCAACACATGTAATAGTTATATTAGAACTATGTTCTACCTTATGTAGCAAGCAGGACCTACGAGGCAAAACGTGACCAGACTTAGAAGAAATTCGATTGCTCGCGCGGTTGCCTCGCACGATCATCCCGAATCAATTTAAGATTAGATCTAAATTTCATATAAAATCGATACTGTTTAAGTTTTAAATGAACTTGTGCTAAGGTTATACTTGTGAATTATGTAGGGGGTAGTGTTTTAACAGTGTGTGTGTGGCTTGAACAGAGCTACAAAGATCTTGTGGCACTTGAACACTTGAAATTGTTTTGTGAAATTGAATTAGATAGAAAACCAGGTAAGTGCGACTTGGAGTCACATACACAGGGTTCCATAGCAACAATACAACCAATAAAACAATACAATAACAATATATATATATGCGCATATCATATTAAATGGAATAGACTACCGCATAACTGAATTTGTTCAAGAGTTTTGATGAAAAACAAACTTCGGCTGCAGTTTGATAAAAAAAAAGTCCCAAATCTCATTTATGCCATTTGGTAACAGAATCTTAAAAAATAACCAAGTATTAAAAGATTCTTTTTCAATAACAGGTTCATAATTTTAGATGATTAGACACTAGCAGTAAGGTAGTCGGAACGCGTGTTCTTTTGGGATAAGTTCAATTATTTCTACTTACAAGTTCAGGTACTGTATTGTACATAAGTTCTTGGTTAGGTACCTATGTTCATTGTGTTAGCATGTTGGTAGTTTTGTTGTCTGAGAAATCAGGAAAGGGAAACTGTGTTACCCTGAATTTAACGCGGGTGAACCCGCGGGCTAAAGTTAGTAGGATATAAATTATAAACATAACTTGCAAAATGTGGGTGTACCATTCAGTCCACCTCTGCTTAACCCATCGGGGATTACACGTATCATGTTATGTTATTTTTGTCCCGTCTTAAGAAAAAAAAATATCGTACCTACGTTGCTATACTCAGTTTTCCAAAACTCGATTAGTTCAAGGTTTATATAAGGTATATATTTGTTGTTTCAAATAAAATAAAATATTTCGGAGGCTTTGAACCTAAACTAATAGTTAATATTAAGTTTACTTAGGTAGGCCTAAACTTAATAGGCACTTAATCAATTATTTTTACTGTTTGCTTCTAAAATAAACAGAAATGTCGGTTATTTGCTGTTAACAATAAATATTGAGACAAACTTCGCTTCAGTTTGTCATTCCTAATTGTGTTTAATATAAATAATCCAACACTTTATTTGACACAGAAGGTGTCAGAACTTGAGTATCAAGTTAATAAGAACAAAGGGTTCCAATATCCATTATAATATCTGAACCAGCTGTTTCAAATTAACCCCATAACTGTTTAATTAATTTTCATCTCGCTAGACCCAAGGGAGGTATAGTGCCATGTCAACTTTGCCTATATTTATAGCACTATTGAATATATTTTGCGTAAATGAATTAAACATAAAGCCGCATGTAATTTATAGCGTTTGGATTTAAATTGGCGGAAAACTATGCTGAAATGAAAAAGGTTGAATATGCATGGGTAAAATTATTGTGATCTTACCGATGCATATCAACTACATAGCATGACATCATGCCAGTATTCTATGAAAAGATAGCAGAGTTGTATCCTACAAACTGACACTCCCACTTTGGTCATTGAGTAACTAATACCTACTTATTTTGTCATGGTATTAATGACAGCATCCAGTATTCAATATTCACCAAGCATCCAATATTGTTTTTCAAGCTCAAGTCGCATTTATTTACATAATACATGTTATAAAAGTGTTATAAAGAATAGTAGGTACACTATATTAGAACCAAGAGAGGTGTGCTGTGGGCTGTTTTGACGGGGTCTCCTGGGAATTATATCCGTTCTTAATTCGGTTCACGTTAATCTCAGTCTTGTTCGACAACAACTTTCTTTATAATTACTGTGGAATGTGTTTTCTTTCTTTCAACAAGCTCCAACGCATGAACACATTCATGACTTTATAATGACTGCTCGTGCCCCTTATCGTGGTCCAAAAACTATTCTACTAATGAGTGAAGAGATTAGCTGTAACAATCACCAAACGACCTATTAATTGACAGAGTCATTCGGAGATCACTCCTTACCTTATTTATGAGTTAGTGTCCCCGTTCCGAGTCACGCGACTTTTAATCAGTAAACCGCATCTTTTGTATACTATGTCATCATTTTAAGTTCTATTTTAGTTTCTTTTCATATCTAGAGATTTGTATATATCAATCATTGATATCAATAAGGTGACGACAGAAAAACAAAACGTGAAGGAATATGAATGTTGTTTTTTTTTTATTTTTATGTTCATGACACCATAATAGCTACCCATGGGGGAATAGCGGGAGTTTATAAAGGTAATCCTGATCCATGTATAACAGCCAACTTGCACAGATTCGTCAAATCTTTTGATTTAGACTACCTACCTGAGTTTACTTTTGCACAAATTTATTTCCTGCGCATTTATATCTAGGGACCTCAGTTGGCCGCTTTATCAAAATCATATTACGAAAATATTAAATATGAATAACTTTACCATTCGTAAAACGATCACAAATTTAATTGCGTCTGTGAGATTTATATTATGATTGAGTTAAAATGACTATTTGAGATCCCAGGTCTCTGCAGAGATAGTCCGCTATATCTGATTTCAGATCCGGTCATGAGTAGAGGAAGAGAGATTAAGGCAACTTATCAGCTGGCCTTCAGCAATGATAAATGTCTCAACGTAAATTTCATGATAGGAGAACCAGACTAGAACATAATACCGAAAACGCTAGAGACAGAGTCTTTTACGTTTTATCAAAGACCAATTAAACAGTCAAAGCATTTATTCTAGTCATATAGAAACATGCCAAATAATGTGTAACAAACGACTTAAACTAGTTTTGATCGAAATAAACACTAAATAAATAAATACAGGCAGAGATAGAAATATATGTAACTGATACATTTAACAATAGACCCTAAGTCCCAGGTAACATCCAATCGGATTTTCCCTTGCATTAAAAAAATCTCAGCTGTATGTCGGGTTTGGAATTGCGCTCTACGTTTGAGGCTCGGGCTTAAATTTAAAAGCATACTAGAGTTTACACACGCACTCCGATCCTAGCATGCATATTCAATAGGAATAGGGCTTGTCAATCGGTTCCGGAGAATCATAATGGCGGCTGAGAATAGTGTTTAATAAATGGTAGGTACCACACCAAGCTATTAAGTTTTGTGCAGGAAATATATAGGATTGCCATTAGTTCGAAACTATTCCGAAAATAACCTAGGTGTTTAATTAAATCGCCATAGAACCTCTCGCGTCCGGCACTGGTTCAGTCCATGGTTCGGAGCGAGAGGGAATAAAAAGTGGTCATGTCCTTTTGCGAACCAGTTATCCTGGACGTTTGAGGGAGAGAACCTCAATCTAACCTAGCCGCCGCAAGAGCCGCTCCAGACTTCGGGTGTTGCGAGATGACTCCCGGCCACCTTAGACGCGACTCTATGGACGGCGAGCAATGGGTAGCCCACCGTATGTCCGTCTACCAAGTGGCTGCTAGGGCCACAACCTGCTTTTGTTGTCTGTTGTTCAAAATAGATAACGCGACCCCAGAACAAAAAGGGCAAAAGAAGGAACATGGATGAATTAATCAGTAAAAGTCTGACACTCTCTTCCACTCCGAACAGAACGGGAGAAGTTATTTGATGATTTCCCATCCGAAATAAAAACAAAACAACATGGAAATACTACTTACATAGCGTCATAGTCACAGTAATTTAATGGTAAAAAATTCTTACAAGACTTGTAGAAATACTAGTTACATAAAATTATCAATTACTAGCTTTTGCCCGCGACTTCGCTCGCGTTTAATTCGGGGTAATACAGTTCCCCTTTCCTGATTTACAGCCTAACTGCTACTTGTAGTTTTTGCCCTAATAGCGCCCTATTTATCGTAATAGCAAAGCTAAGGGTTCCCTTTTCTTCCCTCTTTCTTTCTCATTTTTAATGCCTCTGTCCGTCTCCAGGGTCCCAGCTATCTCTGTACCAAAATTCATCGAAATCGGTTTAGCCATGTAGGCGTAAAGAGGTAACAAACAAACTCACTTTCGCTTTTATAATTTTAGTAAGGATTATAACGAACACGTATCAAATAAAGAAAAAAAAAACAAATATGTCATATCAATCAAAAAATAACAAAAGCGTTATTATTTATATTTTAATCGCATCGCAATTGCTACAGCACTGGCAAAGCTTATTCTGTCACACATAGGAAATCATTTAAAAAACTTCAAATTTTCCAGTACACAAAATTAAAAGAATTAAAATGAAATGTCTAATACTTTTTTTTTGGTCTGTTTTACATGCCCTTGTTTAAACAGTTTCAAATATTTTTTCAGAAAATTATAATCGAGCATTACCTTATTTTTACATTTCAGAGTAATCATAATGTACTTAGTACGTAATTAGAACTGGCATCTAATTCATCACAAATGACAAAAAGACTTATTTCTTACCTCAGAATATTTATTTTTCAGACGGCAAAATTAGGCGTCCCTTAAAAGCCACGGGCGCGAACGCAAATCCGATTTGAGTAATGAAACGAGACTAATTAAAAAGTCGGAAGAAAAATTATGAAAAAACAGGGCTTTATCTGAGAAGCCATTTGTTTTTTAGAACTTATAATGCCTTTGAAGTAGGTGTTATAAGTTCGGCTTTTCGTACTTACTTAAGACCTTCATCCGTTAAATAAAAATGTCACGTATTTTTATTTCTGATCTGAGCCATTTTGTCTAATATTAAAAAGAAATACAGTTTTATTTTCGTGCGGATACAGTTTACAGTAAAACAATTAAAAGGAAAGTTAGGGTTTGTTCAATAGGTTATAATAATTGTGACTTTTCTATGAAATGCTAGGTGCTGTGGCCTGCGGCTTAATCGCCTTTTGCAACAAAAACTTGAAGTTGGTAGGTACTATACGGTAATCCACGTCGTAGTATTTCTAAACCAAATTTTTTACCCATCACTTCTTACTAAACGAATTTCGTTGCTAATTGTCCTACCTACTACATAATAGACACCTACATAGCTAGTACTGAGTGCACATACCACAGGCCCTACTTGTATGAATGAGACCTAAACTACTTATTTAAGACCTACTTAATTCTATTCCACTTTATACGCAGCTTGAATTGCCTGTGAAAGAAACTAGCGTACAAACCTAACATAAGCATAAAACTAAGTGTATATACTTAGGTAACATAGCAACTTTGACCCCATGCGTGATTTTATGTCGTGACCTTACAGCATTACTGAATCGACGGCCCGTCGACGAATTACAGCTGAACAAGGAAGCTATAAACGCAGAGCCTTTCAAAGCCGTCTTTCATAGGTGCGTGCGTTAGATCGCGTGTGGCCCCGCCTTTACGTAAATGCCGCCTATAACAATATAACTTGTTCACCTTGTTTTGATCTCGCCGAGTTACTTTCGATCAAAAAGCCCCGAACCCCAAACTCATATATCTGTTTCTGGTTTCAGTTTTTTGTTCTGAAATATGATCTCCGTAGGTTTGGAACAAAACTTCATAGTTCATAGTAGTATGGAAATAAAGTCAGTCTATTTATTCTAAACTACCTCATGCCCGCGGCGTTGCGTCAAGTTCGATAGTTGTACCGGGATGATCCTATGTGATAATCCAGGTAATTTAAACTATCATGTGTAACAAATCTCATCCAAATCCGTTCAACTGTTTTTGGGTGAAAGAGTTACAAATACACAGACATCCATTCATCCTCCGAAATTTTCTCAATTATTAAATACTATCGGTAGCGACCTGCCCCGGGTTGTCATGTAGATACTAAATATACTAACTTACGCAAAATAAGCGCCATGGACGTAGAGATGCGGACACCACACCAGCCTATAATACAATACATATTATACCTAAACCTTCCTCTTCTTGTATCACTCTATCTATTGCTTAGAACTTGCAAATCAGTTGATTAGTTAAAAAAATCGAACAGACAGCGTAAGCGACTTTATTTAACCGACTTCCCAAAAAGGAGGAGGTTCTCAATTCGGCCGGTATGTTTTTTTTTATACTATGTGAAGATTAGTACAATAAGTAAGATTAAGATTTTAAGCTGAACTCCACCAGTTTCTTAACCTTCTCTTCAAGCCTTTCCTTCCTCACTTCTAAGGTAGATTAAGACGGTATTCTGAAAATCCTGTCAGTACCCTCCTAACTTACTAGCAAATGGTTTTCGTGTGTGTATTTCGTGACTTCTATATTTATACTCGTGCCTAAACTTTTTTTTAATAATTTTAGCGTAAAAAAATACACGTTCCATGATTTATTTCCATAATTACGAAAATTATAACGACTTTTTTATCATAAAAGTTCGTTTACATTACTAGTCATTACCCTGTTTAAAATATCGAAACGGGTATAATGCTAGGGCGACATAATTTCAGAAAAAATAGGGAAAGCTTTAAAAAAACAAAATGGTCGGTAATCGCGGTAATGTACACGAAGGTTTGTCACGCAACAGGAACTTTAATGTAACGACTCGTGATTTATTTTAGAAAAATGAAATAACAATTTCTGACTTACCTACCGCTACAATTGAAAGTAATAAAATCCATTATGGAGCAAATGATTGATGATCGCCGCGTTATATTGAGTGATTGATAAGACTTCGATTACAGCAGCTAACAATATTTCAAAATGCTTCAACATATTTCAAAATGTTGAGTGCATTTCACTTATTCTTCGACTATACCTTAAAATATTAGCACTGTACGTCGGACAGCGATTATGATGCGATCATTATGCAATAGGAGGTGAGCATATTGCCATCAACTAAGCACAAATCCAGACTCCGTGGCTGCTACTGAGAGAGTTTCCTACTCTTTGTTTTATTTTTAAATGACTCCGATACTTCGTCCTGTAGATTGTAGCGAAGTCTTTTCACTTGAAGGAAGGCAATACAATATACCTTTGCAATGTGATTACTGAAGTCTGTTATTGATGACGATGGTACCTTCATTCTATTTCGTAATGTAAACAGTAAAAATTTCTAAATTGCGTTGTTGTGGTATGAAAAGGGGGGGGGGGGAACGGCCTGTGCCTAGGGGCCCCGAGATGGTTAATCCGGCCCTGCTATGCTGGTATGAGTCATACCCAGCAGTCCCGAGGCAATCGTCTGTAGATATTGGGCTACATTTACCAGGAATTGGGGCTGTAGTGCAGTCCTGCATGGGTAAAGCCGTAAAGGCCTACCTACATTAATTCAGGAGCTCTTTTCCCGTGACATCTCACCAAACCTTATTTCTATATTTAGTTTGTTTTCCGATTGAATGTGCGATTGTGCGTGTCTCGCCACTTGGTATTTTGCAAGTCGCAGGACATCGGCTTTGATCAATTTTCTCAAGCATCCACCTCCTTTTCTTTAAATTTTCAAAGATGAGGAGATTATTCCGTTAAATGCATGGATTCAAAGTAAAGTGGTGGCTTCACTTCATTTTTTTTAACTTTTCCCTTCACTCGATATTTCTCCTGTATCGTGGGTGCGTTTTCAAACATTTAAACTCATATACACAAATAGCCAGACCCGGAACAACTATCTACAGGTCATACAAATATTTGTTCCGTGCGAGCATCGAACCCACGACACGCAGCACAACAGTGGATCGCTCAGCCACTGCACCAACTGTGTCGTCAAAACTTAATTTTTGTAGTAGCAAAACATAAAACGAGAAATATTTTGTTAATAGTGGCTACGATTAACAAAGTATTTCCCGTTTTGTGCATTGTGCCTTGTAACGTTGTGTGTAGTTAGTTGTTAGTACCTACTTTAGTTTTTTTTTAAATTTATAACGTTGAGTTAGTTTTTTTTAAACCTGACTGTAATCTAGATGCCTTTAATTATATTTCTGACACACACATTTTAAATTTTGAAATACTTCTTAATATTTAAATAAAACATTTGAAAATATAAAAATAAATTGTATAGCACCGGTATCCAAGAGTGGCGCTTTCTGAATCAAAGCAACTGCAGTACTTTCACAAGTTATTATGCCTTGTGACCGGGACTGTAGATTCATTTTGTTTCTTGACATTCAAAAGTGCCTGTAATGGTCTAATTGAAATAAATGATTTGATTTGATTTGATTTGATTTGAACCCATCTGCGTAACGAGAGCCTCTTCAAGTTTTGGTCGAGGCTCTTGGCAATTAATCCACTGACATGTTCGCAATATCCCAGACGGAAGTCAAGATACTTGTCATGCAGCAGCGCGAATCATTGTTGTATAATATGTCAACAATGATTCGCGCTGCTCTTATCAATCCGCCTATAATTTTGATACTTATTAATAAACTAAACTAGATCGGAAGGTTTTCTCTTTGACGCAGTTTTTTACGTGTACTTTTTTCTAGTGTATAATTATGTAGTGATCATCCCCTTTTTTATAAAAAAAACCGGCCAAGAGCGTGTCGGGCCACGCTCAGTGTAGGGTTCCGTAGTTTTTAGAGGAGCGTGCAACATTACACGCTCCGCGAGTCCGCGGCAAGCGCTCCGGCTCCGACTTGTGACGGTTTTTAGCGCGAACACAAAGGGGAGCGCTCAAACCTCGACGACTAATTAGATTATGCACTTATAAATAAAATTACGAATATATTTAAGTGCAACTTACTTTACCACGGTAGGTCATGAAAGCACAAAATATCTTAACACCGACTTTAAAAAAAATTACGTCATTACACAACGCCATCTATCGAACCATTTGTGAACTGGTTTTTACCTTAACATTTTGATGGTGTTAAAAAATGAATTTTAGTTTTGTTCTAAATGTCTTAGCAAGTTCTTAATAAAAGTTTTATGTAGTTATAAGATACCGCCAATGCCAAAGAGAGACCAACCGAACAATTCGGTAATACCCGATCTAATGTAATAAGTACTTACAGCGCCATCTCTCGGGGAATTGGATTACTAATTAATACTTTTTTTAATAATTTTGGATTGCGAGAACCGATTTCAATAATTCTTTTTTTATTTGAAAAAAGATACGTTCAGGACAATAAAATATGTAAACGAAGTTAAAAAAAATGCTTGCATATACGATTATACTACAAACTTAGTCCAGAAATTATTTTGTACAACTTTTTGTCTTTTTTGTACAAAAACTGTTGTGTCAATCAAGTTCAAAATAATTTTCCTAGAAAGTCCTTATAAAGTTCTACTTTTCAGATTTTTTTCATATTTTCTAAACTTATGGTTCAAAAGTTAGAGGGGGGGGGGGACACATTGTTTTTTACTTTTGGAGCGATTATTTCCGAAATTATTGACATTATCAAAAAATGATTTTAGTAAACCCCTATGCATTTTTAAATACCTTTCCAACAATATATCACACGTTAGGGTTGAAATTAAAAAAAAAATCACTTCCCACTTTACATATAGGGTGGCTACCCTAATAAAACATTTTTTTCCAATTTTTATTTTACCACTTTGGCGGCGTGATTGATATACATATTGGTACCAAAATTCAGCTTTCTAGTGCTAACGGTCACAGAGATTAAGCGAGGACGGACGGACGGACGGACGGACAGACAGACATGGCGAAACTATAAGGGTTCCTAGTTGACTACGGAACCCTAAAAAGAATACATGTAAGTAAGCGTCAGCGCACACCAAGATCAGAAGAGAATATACATTGCAAAATGAAATACACGTCCAAACTTCATGCTCGACCGTGCTCGAGCTTGCAAAATGCGTGTTCGAGTAAGCATTCTACATGCGCGAGTGCGCTCGAACCGTCGCACGCTCATATTCAGGTAGGTATGTCTGTGGCATTGCGAGAAAATTGCCTAGACGTGTAGCTACGGTGGTGCGGTGCGGCCGGCATCATTTGGAAATAAACGAAAGTTTTTATTTTTTTGTAGTTTAATTTATAATAGTCGTAAAAATAAACACCACATCATGGTAAATTCTTACACACTTCTTATAAATAAATACCTATATACTTTCCATGTTTCTTCTACCCACGTAGTTCTTCTCATTTCATGAAGAGTTATTTTATTTACAGATTGTTTATGTTCCTTTTCCACTGCCAAAAGGGTGACAATTATTAAGTCGTAATGAATCATTGACCGCGTCTGCCAACCATAGACTAATATGCTGCCAACGTCGGAGTTTGGCATCTAACTGGGTCATGCTCGACCGCGTGGTAACCCAAACATTTTGATCACAGAGGGGCCATGCGTGCCGCCTGCAATCAAAAATTTGGTCGACCATGCGCGAGCATTTTACAATTCGGTTTGCGCTGACACTGTTTTAATAACCTCCTTAAAAACAAATACTATCTCATTTTAAGAACGAATGGTAAGGATAACATGAAGGTTTAAAATATAAAACAACGATTGGAGTGTAGATCAACAATATTTATTCGTTAAATATTATTATCGTGGTAAAACTTGCGCTTACAACTATTAGCAATATTTGGATTTAAAGAAAATTGTTACATCTAAATACAATCTTATAAGTTCTGCTCAAATATCATATGTAGGTATTATGCGTTTGACAAAATAGCAATCTTTTATATTCTTTGTTTTGTTACAAAAATATTTTAAATAAGTCTTAATAGTAATACTTCCACAATGATACAGATACATATTCCGATTTGAATTGAACACGCTTTATACAATAAATAATATCACATTATTCATTTCAGAATGTGTCATACATTATTACATACACTCGTAGAATTCCTTCACATACAAAATAATAATATCGACTATTACTATGATGTATAAAGTCACAAAATATGTTAATAAATGTTATTACTTAAGGATAATATAAGTTTTTACTTAATGTCGACTCCACTATTTCTGTTTAAAAATAATTCCTATGCCAAAGAGTGAAGCCTCCAACACAAACTAGGACAGCTAACCTTACTGTATGGTTAATTCTTATACACCAAAGAGTAATCCTATAAATGTATAGAACGAGCTACGCACAACACACCTAATATTAATGGAATACAGCAGAAAAGATTCTAGATGTTCAATATAAGAAAATGTATAAGTAACCCAGTAAAATCCAGGCTACAAATCTTACTCTGATGCAGAAATAGTTTTCAGCACTTCCACGGCATCACTGGCAATCACCCTACCTTACCAAACTACACGAAAAACCTGTAGCAGTAAAATTTAGATCACAAGAACATACGGTTATCAGAAATCTGTTCTGCATAACATAGCCCAAAGGACTCGCACGCTTCGTGCTCTAAACACGCGAAAAGAAACGTGTATAATGTACTCCTCTACAAGAGTTACGCAATTAATGTGGTCATAACATAATAAAGCGCAACTCTAGAAGAAGTTTCACATAGAAGTGGGCGACCAGAAATTCATTTCGCGTAGTTCTGAGGGTTTTGGGCGGTAGGCTTGAGGCTTCGCGGGTTTTGCTGGCTGGGTTGTTGCTGGCTCGTGGGACATTCCGTTGATGTTGTCTTTTCTTTTAGGTGATGGACCCAGGTTTTCTACTGATTCCGCAAGATGACCTAAAAAACAAGAAAACAATTTTAGTTTAATGAAAATAGCAAATAATACTTTTCGTTACACATTTAACATAAGAGAAAATATTTGTTGAAGAAATTGTCTGTTTTAAATGTTTAATCCTCTATCTATAACATTCTATAATATTGTAAAAGCGAACGTTTGCATAGCGGCAAGCTGAAGACAGGGCGCTATGGCGCTCATTAGGGGAGGGCTTTGTCCAGCAGTGGACTAATATAGCCTGATGATGATGAATGTTTGCATGTAGGTTTGTAACTGCTTCACGCTCAAACGTCTGGACCGATTTGGATGAAATTTGGTATGTCGATAGCTTATCCCCTGCATAAACACATGAGCTAAGAGGTGAACCCACGGTGAGCAACTAGTATTGAAAAAAATAATTAACCATACTGGTAAACAGCAACGTCGCGATTAAATGCAACTCAGGCATGAGTTACACAGGCAACACTACAACCTTTAATTCGATAATATGCCGCATACATATTGTATATTAATTTGTAATTTACTATCAAAACTACATACCGTGCGAAAGCGTGTGAACGTCAAGGCTATCTTCCTCAGCGAGCGTGGACGTTGAAGTGGCGAGTTCTTTCTTCAAACCAAGCAGTGCCATAGACAACCAGGAACGAGGCGCACTAGCGTCCTCTACCGGCTCGTACGGCGATGTGAAGAAACTGTAACAAACAGTAAATACCTATTTATATTGTTGACATTTTTAGACCAACATATTGGGGTTTAATAGGTTATTAATGGAGAAGTGAATAAACGTAATTTGTATCTGTTAGGGTAGTCGCTATGTTGTTAACCTGATTGTTTTATTCTGATAAAAGTAAAAATATGATTCAGTAACGCATTCGCGCGTATGCGGAAGGTTTCCCTCACTCCTCTGAGACTAAAGTGACGATTCACGATGCGTTGCGATTAGCGCCTGGAATCTCGAGTCGAGATCGCAAATCCGAAATCTCGAGAGCTTAGTAATTGCAATGTCGCGAGATCCCGGTATTTTCGAGATCTCGATGCTTTCAAAAACATCTGGTTAAATTCGGATGACCAAAAAGCGATGAAAACTGCTTGGTTGTGAAGTTGTGATTAATAACTTAATTACGTACGTTTTGGGTAACTTTGAATTGCAGTTTAACTTTGAACAAAACAGTGAAAAAGGTTTCTTATTATATTACCTGGAAACTTTTTGTTGTTTCAATATTGTGACTGCGTAAAACGGGTCGCCATTATGTTTTGTAGCAAACGAATTGTGAAAAAATAAACTGTCAATATCATAATTTTAAAAATCTCCCGCCTTTCCGTAGTGAAGTTATTACAAGTGTTTGTTGCTCAGGTTTGGAATCGTAATTTAATATACAAACCTTATAATAAACAGGTATGTTTTGGTGTTTTTCTTTAAAATGTAGTTTAAATATTATTATTTTCAAATAGTTATCCGTATTTGATATTAAATCTTTTGTTAATCTGGTAAAATTTTAACAACGATCGAAATCTAAGAAATTTGGGTAACATTGAATGGTTCAAGCCGTGACAAAAGATATGGGGCAGGAAATAGAAATGGTAAATGAAGAAAGTACAGACATAACTAGTGAAGTGATTTTAATGGATGAAGAAATTATAGAGGAATATATAGTAGATAAGGCAAGTGGGGAGCTACAGGTTTCAACGACTGAAAAGTGTGCAGGAAAGGGAGACGTTGAAGTCCCGAAAATCGAAGAGGGTGCATATTGTATCTTTACAGAAGAGGGAAGTTTGTTCCAAGGAAGAATGTAAAAAGTTAACCCCTTACAAGTCTGTGTACTCCAAAAAAACTTTTTAGGGGGTTGGGTTTGGCCTTCTAAAATTGAAATATGTCAAATCAGTGAGGCCAATATAATAAGTGTTTTGCAAGACAAACAGGTATCCAGAAAAGGCGGTCACACTTATATTTACGATGACATTTTGTTTATGGAATGGGGTGAATGACTTTTAAAAATTTAAACATTGTTTAAAATAATGTTGCTAGTAATAACGATTTTAAACTCATTCGATAGCCAAATAAACGTATAATTAATTTTGTTTCACACTTCTTTTCTACTTTACCTTGATTTGATAAATAATTATAATAAAATAACGATCATTTTTCCACCAAAATAGTCCACCTTGTTTTATATGGAAATACCAAACTATCTATCATATTTACACGTCCGTGTCAGATGTTATTTTGGTAGATTGGGTTTTTGAAATAAAAACAAATCATTTATTGTTACCCAAACCTTAAATTATTCGAATAATAAAGGTTTTTATATTCTGAAAAAATCATATTCAAAGTTACCCAAAACTCATGATAACTTTGAATTTCAGTTTTGGGGCAAATTCGGTATAGTTCTATTGTTTTTTTGGATAAATTTATTATTTTAGAAAATAAACCAACTCAAAACAACACTATTTAGTCAATAAAATTAACACAAATAATTTAAATGAGATTTGTAAAATCACAAATATTGTAAAAAATATTCAAAGTTACCCAAAACGACGGTAATTGAAATGATAAATTATTAATTGAAAGAAATAACGCACTTCATTCTTTAATATAACATAACTCACTCACTAATTACCCGGCCATGCCCTTATACTTACCCATATTTTTTTAACCGTATAGTTCGGTACGGACCCCTTCGGGGGCTCGACATTCAAACCTCCGCTGGCTCGGTACTGGCCCCGAAAGGGGTCGGACATTTAAGTCATATGACCTCCTCATTATTTTTGTAAATATTTTATTTTCTGGTTAAAAAATAATATGGGTGTGCATTCATTAAGATAGTAGAATAAAAATCTCATATGTAAACGTCATTAGAAGTTCTTTAATTATTGAGTAAGTTTCTTAATTATGTCTTATAAAATCCAAATGTGAAAATTACGATCATCGCCATTTTGATGGCAGTGTAGGTCGACGCTAAAAATCATAAAAAAGTAGGTTTTCGGACATTTAAACTCCATATTATTGGGCATGATTAACGTGTCCTTTTATTACGTGAAGAAATCATTCGTAATTGAACTTATATTAGCAGTGGTAATGATACTTTTCGTAATCTAAAGTCGAAGTATCACGCCAATCGTGCTTGTTTACATTTTTCATTCCACATTATATCACACTGACGCGAATAGATTCTATAACAAATGAGACAAATATCATTGCAAATATTATAAATAACATGAACATGCCCAGATCTTATCGTAATTTGCAATAATAGGACCATTAACACGTAATATTCAAAACCACTGCTAAATTCACTTTCGAAAATGACGTCCATTTTTTTTTTTTAATTTTGTGATGTGTAAATGCGATTATTTCAATCGATTATTTTCTTGTAAATTGATCAATTCGAATAATTAAAATAAGGAATATCAGAAATTGATAGATGAAAATAAGAATAATTTTGTAAAACGTGTAAAATACTATAAATATTGATAATAATATTTTTTACGCCACTAAAACCGACTCAACAACAAACAGTAGAATCTGATCTATGGCTAAATTCGCGCCAATTTTATTTTCAGATAAAAATTCAAATAAGGAATGCGCTCGCTGTTCGAATTTATATTAAAATGTTTATTTGCTATTTTAGTAATAATTTGGTTTTGTACCTACTATTAGAATGTGAATTGCAATTAGAAATAAATAAGGTTGAATATAGAACGACCTTATAATGATCTTGGTCAGTAATAAAAATCAGCCAAGATAAATTATATTTGTTCGACAAAATTGTTTGTAGTATGGTTGGATTAGTTATTTGGAAAGCGTTTTCATTCTTTCCTAAATCATGGCTGGTAGACCAAAGTGTTTTTGGAGTGGAAGCCTTGGGGTAAAAATGGCCTAGAGGGAGACCACAATTGAGATGGAAAAAATCCCCGGTACACGACATCAAGAAAACTCCAGGTACATACAAAATGAACCTATTTTGAACCTGGAGTTTTCTTGATGTCGTGTACCGGGGTTTTTTTTGGGGTGGGAAATCATCAAATAACTTCCCCCGCTCCAGGCGAAGCGGGGGGGAGTGTCAGACTTTTACTGACTAATGTCCACCGATCGATGTTCCTTCTTTTACTCGGGGCTGCGGTATCTCTTTCGAACAACCCGCGATCCCGGCAGGACCCTACTAGGGTTGCGGGTCTGACACCCCCCCCGCTCCGCCCAGAGCGGGGAAAGTGAGGCGCCACGGCAGCCTCACCTACCACCTGACGCAGATCCTCACCGAGCACGAAGGTTTCGGGACGTTCCTGCACATCATCGGGCGGGAAGAAACACCCATTTGTCACCAATGTGACTATCGCCCGGAGGACACGTTGGAGTACACAGACAGTCTGCTCTTTTGAGCGGAGCACCGCGGGAGACGCTACAGGGATCGGGCGCCGCGAGACGACGACTTTTTGTTAAAAGTTAAACAGGAGCGGATATTTGTTGATTTCCCATCCAAGTGGCGATTGATATAAATAAGATCCTAAAGAATTCCTGAGAAGTTTATGAGAAGGCCTCTTTTAAATTCATAAAGAAGTCCTTAAATTCCAAAAAATAGAGATACACTATTTAAAAATACTTTTTAGGGTTCCGTACCTCATAATAAATAATACAACCCAAATATCAAATCTGTGGTCCCTTGAAGCTGTGAAAAAAACAACCCTCCAAGTCTACGCAGAGAAAAGATATGACCGTTTATGTCGTCAGTTTGTACGGAACCCTTGGTGCGTGAGTCCGACTCGCATTTGGCCGGCCTATTTATAATAGGCTAAATCGCTTACTGCTACGCAAAGGTCTCCTTATTAGCATGACCTACAAAATTGGTTGCCGCGTAACCGTTTGACAGCAAATGTGCCTACCAAATCTTGGCGCATAACAAAATAATTAAACCATAACAAAAAAGCACGAGACAAAATGCTGTTGTCTTTCTTTTCTAATCGATATCATAGATATTTATACAACTATAATATCTATACTAGAGTAATATGCCATCTCCATAGGTAAATTCCTCAATGGTCCCAAAACTTTTTTGAAAGTTTACTCTATTACATTTATCGATTAGGTTGAATGCAACTTTTTAATCGTAATGATGGAACTTAGTTTTACGGTCAGCACTAAGAAATGTCATATTGCAATACATTTTGTAGTATTTTTTGTCGAGATTTGTATCGTGTTTTTTTATTAATTTATATGTAAAATGGCAAAAATAAGAATGCAGATGGAATATCACTGTTTTTATTTTGGATTTCCGATTTTATTATCAAAGGGTTATCTTATTTAAGTGCATTATTTCCAGCGTTTTTAAAGTACCTAATTTTTGGAAGGGTGTAGTAATATGTATTTTACACACATTTTACAATAGATCGACGCTGTTTTATCGGCCATAGGAGGTTTTTGGAAATATAAATCTCAAACTTATCGTATGAAACAGCCGCTGTGACTTATTTTTAATAACAAAATTGAATGCTGTAAATTGATGAAAATTCTTGAATTTCATGACAATTCGCGTCACCCCACCGATTCAGCTGATGTGTCATGTGTCAAAATCCTGTCGTGCAGAGTGGTTAAAACAAACAAAAATATACTTACTGTCAAATAAAAAAAAGTCTACGTGATTATGTAAGTAGCTTCATAAAACTAAAAACCAATCTCGAGCGAGGTCTCGTCATATTATGTTTCGGGATTGATCTTGAAAAAAACACGACGATACCTCGTCAGATCGAGATCCCGCGAGATCGGGATTGCATGCCCTAGTTGCGATCTACACGAAATGATTGACAGTTTAAATGCTATACTGCTTCTAGATCAACTCATGTCTGTCTATAATACTGGCATGTAGAATGTGTTACAGACCTTTTATTCAATTTGCATAAAACGAATGGCGATTGATTCAATAAATTCGCGATATCTAATTAGGGCACTGTTGCTACGACATTTTATTATGTTTCATTATAATCTTATCACTGAGTATTCTGCGAATGTACCCGAATGCAAAATTCAACATTTTAATACAAAATAACCTTGAAATTAATCAAAGAATAAACAATTGGAAGTTGATATAAGTTCATAGGACGTTTATTCAGTCAAAACTAAATAAACAAAGAAGTATTGATTTGCGGGATTAAAATACACTAGTTCGATCTACACTTGTAGAGAATTAACATAACCAGAACAACGACTAAGACGTTTTGAATAAGTCGTCTCGGCATAATATCCTGCATAAAACACTTGGACCTCGTTTTAAAGAGACACGAGACCGAAATAACAATATGGTCGTGGACTGTATAAATGTCCGCACGAATTTTGTGTCATTCATTATTACATACAGCCCAACCTTTTTAATAATATCTACCAATGAAAAGTCCTCAATAATCCTGGGACTCTATTAGTCAAAGTATTCGAAAACAATTTAAACATTAGCATACCTACTTTATGGCTCAAAAATCTCTATATCTATCTATCAGTCTTTTTAAGATCGCAAGTTGCGTTGATGTTTCAAATATGGTTGATTGCTTCGTAACATCAGCAACTTAATGGAATAAATAGTGATGACTTCCCAAACACGTAGTTTTACAGACAGAGCCTATTTACAAAGAGAGTAAAACAGAAGAGAGTGTATCTGTTTGCGGAAATACTAAAAACTCTCGCGTCTCCCTGAAATTGGCCGCTATGATCGAAAACGGTCAGGTGGATAATGTACCCACTAATGTTGTTCTGTGTGTACGTACCGGTTGCCGTTCATTCTCCTGCGCCCCGTAGGGCTACCGGGGGGCGAGTGTCCGGGTGTAGCTGGCAGACTCTTGCTGCCACGCCGGTGCATCAAGTTGTACTGGTGTAGATCAGGAGCCACGGCGTGTTCCTCTTCGGGAGAGGCGACTGTGAAGCCCCGGGATGATTTTGAAGATATTATTTGGTTTGCGACCTGTAATGAGTATTCAATTGTTAGGATTCATTGTATCCCTCGTATTGAGTTAAACAGTATAAAATGCTACAGTGAAACCTACTTGTCATGAAATCATTTAGTTAATGGAAAAATCATTATACAGAGTAAAATTTGTACAGACAGAATAGGAATTGTACAGACGTGTACAACAATGAGCTCCTTATTATATGTTTGTGTCCACATAATGTTTAGTCAAGATTCCCTGATAGCGCTATCTTTGCAAAACATACAGTAAACTTTGTTTACTTGCCGTTCCAACACTAACTTGTGTTATAAACTAAAATATAATATAATAATATTAAGTGCTCGATCCGATCACCTACAAAATGATGTAATAGCTGCGAAATATGTCTACAGACTAAAAACAAGTAGGTTGTTGATAAGAGCTAGTTCAAAACATATTCATCGCTAATCGCTAGAACGAGTTATCAAAGTGGTCGTGCGATATGGCGAGGTGTACGGACCCCTTTAGTAGATTAACATTTAACGAAGAAAGTTGACAAAATATTTGCTTTTAAAACAACACCGCGTGATGTCATTCATCTTGTCGGTAGGTAAACGAATGTCACATGCTCAAACCCACGTAAAATTGTCATGCAGTATTTCTTTTCTATGTCTGTTTTTTTTAATCGTGATACTCAATAAAGATAACAACAGCAAAGTAATTCGGAAATCCCAGTTGCTATCGTAAAATATTATTTTTATAATGAAGGCGTTGAAGGCATGTTTAGTCATATGATTTTCTTTTAGTCATATAATATGACGACACATTTCGTCGCTAAAATTGATTTATATGTACAATCATGAGCACTCATATGTATTTAATAAAGAAGTTTCAAATGGGATTTTCCCGAGTTACAGTTTCATAATTAAGACGTTATTCCTTTTATGCATTCCATATATTCATTTCATCGTAACAACATAAAATTACAATCCGTACAATAGGAGATAATTGTTTTGATAAGTTGCTTAGTGTTTGCAAATTAGTGCTCGCGACTGTACGTCTATCTGTCGCCTTGCTATTGGCTACCAACCTTAACTATCGATGTTCCGCAAGCCGCGCCCTCGCCTTTAAATCCGTCGTCAGTCCCCGCTGGCTTAGGCTTAGAAGAAACCGGGTTCACTGAAAACAAACACATACAATCAAAACACGATGCAATTGAAACGCAACCACGATTATAAAATTACGTCAGTTTATGTACGTAGATGACGTATATGGATTACAAAATGGAGACTGGTTGTAACAGAAAGTTGAACAATCATAATTTGTTGGTATTTTGTTTTAAGAAACATAACCATTCTTAGACATATTTAAAAAAATGAATACTTGAAACGATAATAAAAAAAATACATTCAGTATTCACTTGCAGGTATACAAAAGACCAACAACGGGTTCTTTAAAAAAAGGTAAAAATCTTTAAATAAAAACGTGCCTAGCCGTGCATCGGCCAATGTCAATGTCATTCGATAACCTTTTGAAATATTTTAAAGTGGTCTTACCAGCTGTGTTGATTGGTGCAATGCCGTGTAGGACGTCTTGGCACGGCTTTGTGTGCTTGGACCAGTCTTTCTCCTTCACTATGTTATAAGCTGACGGAGCTCTGACTTCATTGGACTGCTCAGCAAACACTTTCGGTCCTTCCTGGTCGAGCCTCGATTTCCCGAACAAAACGTCAGTCTTAGGGTATCGGATGTAGAAGAATGAATCCTCTGGAGCTGGCGGCGATCCCGCGAATGGTTCGAACTCCCTGCAGATAAAACAATTGTGAATTAGTTAAACAATTAAGTACCTATTGTAACATAACAAACATGTTATAATACTACAATGGACGATTATTGTTTAAGAGTTTGATTATTATTGTCGGTCAATCTGCGAAGGCACTCACGATAAGATGTTGTTGAACTGAGCCACCATATTCCTCTTTTTGTACATTGTTACAAGTAATTACTATAAAGCTACAAAGAAGTACTTAATGTAGTTTATGCCGCACAGCACTTAGTTTCAATATCACAGAATGATGCTGAGATATAACTATCGCAAAAATCCGTTTACAATAAATTGTGCAAGAGACACGATACGCTATACGCTCTGCAAAAGAACTAAAACGTTTCGTTCACATTTTCCTTTTTATATACCCTAGAGATAGGTACACGAGTTCACGATAAGCGTACACAATGATACGTCACTTCGAAAAATAAGTGTAATGCTAATAACAAGCCGACGCGACGTCACGATGATGTTAACCAATGAGACGCCCTGATTAGCGCACTCCCTCTTCTACAAGAATACATCACGAGGAATGGCATGCGTGTAGACGTAGAGGTTAAACCAGCATCTTAGAATAGAACAGTTAATAGCTACGTACCTATAGATATATCTTGGCAAAAAAATTCAATTCTTTCTAGCTCTTCACGAAATGAGATTCCATAAAGAAGTCATTAACATTGGTGGTAACGCAATTGTTACGAAGATTTGAGAAGACTAAACTTAAAATAGAAGTGGGCACGACTCAATAGAGACGCTAGCCAATATCCGCCGCACCCAGACGACCGTAGCTAAATTACTTATATTCATGTTAGAACGAATCTTTATTTAGACAAACACGTAGCAGGTCCAAACAGGACAATTTACAGAAGGAAAAGAATATTCAAATAGGTATTACAATAATCGTATTTTTAAAGCGAAGCTCAAACAAAAAGTCAACGACCCTTCGACTAAAAACCTTTGCCAAATAACACAGGGCCACTGCCAATAAAGGCTAAAATACAACAAGAAATATTTATGCCACAAACCCAAAATATAGCCGTTGCGAATCTAAACTGAGAAGCTATTATAAAAGTTCGTTAAATAAATCATAACGTTTATTCCATTCCGATAACAGAAAATATAATGTGGTGACATAAAATTTTGTGTAAAACTGCTGGCTATAAAAAAAATTGCTCAGACTATCTCCAAAACAAAGTTATTAGGTATAATATATAACACAAAGGCCGATAACACTATCCGTGTGGGCAAGATTACAAGAACAAGTACCTACTATGAAAAAAGCTTAAAAAATATTGACATTATGATAAATAGTTTCGAGATAATAAATGACTTTTTAGGGTTCCTATTTACAAGTTACCGGTGTTACCGACCGGACTTTACAAATTAGTCTGATGCTATAAGACCAAAATCAAAAATATGCCTGTCTATCACAGTGCTCTATCAGTTTCAGTGAAGTCTCCTGAAGGATTGCAATGCTTACCTAATTACAATGACTGCTAACTAAACAAATATATCTACGTAATAATATTGTTTCTTTAATAATCCAATAAATCGAAAATAAAAAGAACAAAGAGGTATGTCATTATTGTCATTAAACATTGACTGAAACTTTAGTATCCAAAAAGCACACCCCTTTTTTAGCAATATAATATATGGAGTAAAAACAAAAATCGGTCAAATAGTACACCACTAAATAATAATACATAAATTGAAAAACTGGTTATTCAAGGAGACTGGAAGCTGATCTCAAATACTTGTGAAAAGCCTAAGCGTATGATGACATACATGATAATCAGTCCTCAAAATATGATTCAAATACTTTTTATAGAAATAACTTATGCAAGCTGTAATGACTTTTACAAATCTTTTTGGTAACGAATTATAAACAGAGGTACCTATTTTCTTTTTCAATAAGTCATTTTATCGCCTGATAAGCACCGATTTATTGTAAGTGTCATGGACATAAGTAACAATTTTATATCATTCAAGTAGGTACAAACAAATGCAGAAGTGCAAAGGTGTAATTTTGATAATTAAACAAAGTAGCAAACTGCTATTGATTCTCGATATATTAAAGCATTTTCATATTAATAAAAGTTGATTTATTGTAAAAAAAAATTGGAATATAATTTCCAATTTTTTTTTACAATAAATCAACTTTTATTCTATAGAATTGACATACCTACATGTTACATTGGGCAAGACATCGAAAATGTCAAAACATTTAAGGTTTCCAGGATTGATTAACTGTTTACAAAATTGACTCTACCATTGTATGTGGAATGAATGTGGTATATTTCCGATGTGGACACAAACAACACAATTATTTATTCATACCGATTCTTAATAGTTATTATTGATAACAGGCACAGCAATGCAACAATAACAAGTTTTTCTCATAATAAAGCAGAAAAATGAAAAACGAACAAAAAGAAAAGCAAACACTTTCATTAAATGATATAATAAATAATAAATAAAAATATCTTGGAACAACTCACACACGGCTATCTGATCCCAAGCTAAGCAGAGCTTGTGTTATGGTAACCAGACAACTGATATACAATACTTATATAATTTATAAATACATACAAATTATAGATAAATCACACCCAGACACAGAACAAACAATTATGCTCATCACACAAAGTTTGTCCTGGGTGGGAATCGAACCCACGACCTCCGGCTCAGCAGTTAGGGCCACTAACCACTAGACCAACAGGCCCGTCAAAACGAATCGAAAGTGAATGATCAATTTAAGGCAAGATACTGTACCTATTCACTTTTACACTTGAATGTACCTGAAACATAAGGTGACTTTATCGAAAAGATTGATTGCCCTACGTCATCTATTTGTCCTACCAATATTATTATAGCTCAAAGAAAAATAATCATCTCGATAACAATCGATGTCAATATCAAACCAAACATTCTTTTTGCAATAACAATCATCAGTTATCAGAAACAATTAGTTAAATGAGCGGAGGAATATTTCGAAACACGTGTATTACATAAGCACGCCGACCAATCAAGCAATACAAAACTAGTTTATTCGGATCTCTTATTATACTAGAAATATATACAAAGCGCGACGATTATATACTGGAAATGTATACTTTGATGTGTCGTCGTGTGTACGTTCTGCTTACAGCTTGCCTACATGTATTGTTTGTTTAGAAATGTCGTAGAACTACGGCTTTATTCTGTTGATCACAGTTAACACGTTGTATTGACCTCGTAAGTATTGACTCCAATGTTTGTAAAACAACACTAACGTCTTATTATGCACCACAGTTACTGTTGATGTTATGTACAGTCAAAGTGGGCCCAATGACGTCAATGCAAAATTATAATAGCTTTTGTTTTAAATAATTGCAGCTATTTATACATGTACATTAAGAAATATATTACATATTCCATTTTACAGGCGGTATCTACAGACTTACGGCAACAAGGGATTTAATGCATTTTATAATTACTTTACTAAAAAATAATACATCTTGTATTTATTTACATTTTTACAGGCTTAAATTTTGTGAATGTTATAACAACCTTAACTTTAAACCTGAATAAAATGTTCTTAATTTTATTGATTGGTATGTTTGGATTCAAACATACAAGGCGTACATGCGGCATTGATGTACAAAAGGTACCTTAGAAGGTGACTGCCAACGAATGAATTAAAAAATGCGTCAAGGCAATAAAGAGAATGCCACTTTCATGCCGCTGGTATAAAGTTATGCCGTCCTACGTCATGTGTTGCGTAACTTGACTAATTTATTAAAATGTTAAATGCTAACTAGCGAGTCAACACCTGAGAAAACCAAAACTTTACCTCTTGTTTAAGAAAATATATTAAGTTCAAGTATTTCCATCGCGATATATGAATTAATGGGGCGGGAGTCATAGTTACCACAGTGAATGTTTTAGGTCATAGTTTGCTTTCATATACCTAAGTCATCATAGTGTGTATAAGTATTTAATGTACCTACTGATATATATACCGGTTAATGAATAAATATGTATTAATTGAAGTCTGTTAGTTGAATAGCACAATCTCTTCAATTTCAATTGTGAATGTTACGAATGAACTGCCAATAGCCGCGTACCCACCTAGCGCACAGGCTCGCGCGGCAGCCTCGGTGTCCGGATCGCGAGCGATGGCTCCCGCGGCAGCCTCAGAAGTTTTGTTCAATTTACACGAGGCCGCCTCGCGAGGCAGGCTGAGCCATCATAAGTCCGAGAGTATTCGTAATGGACAGTCGTGTATTTTCAGCTGCAGCTATTTTCCTAGCTGCTTATTGTTTAAAGAAACGAAAACAGTCACGTATCAAGGAAAAACCTAGACGCTTCTGGATTAAGCGAATGGACTCCTCCTGACTGCCCATGATATAAAAATTACACAAGACAAACACGGCAAGAGACAAACTTGAAGTAGCTTCGCGCGCGAGCCAAAACATAACCGTCCCCACCTAACGCACAGCGCTCGCTGAGGCACCTTTGAGCGCGTCAAGTTTACCGACAACAGATGGCTCGGGGCCGAGCCGTGCTCGGTCGAGCAAACGCGCGCCCGAGGCAGGCCGAGGCACGTCCACACCAGCCGAGGCATTTGGCTCGCGAGGCTGCCGCGCGAGCCTGTGCGCTAGGTGGGTACGCGGCTAATGAATCAGTTGTGACTCGACTGAACAAAGTGCGCACGGCTACCAATCAAGCTATACAAAACCTTTTAAGCGAATATCTCCTTGTAAAGGATATCTATAAAAAAGAGGCCACGTTATACTGTAAATGAATATATTATATCTTGATGTGTAGCCGTGTATACCATTTGTATTTTTTTAAATTCATTCTTACTTATTTATCTATAAATACACTAATCTATTTATATATAAGTACAATAAGTAGGTACGTTGTTTTCATGACAAAATAAACGAAATATTTAATGAATTTAAAATGTTGAACAACATCGTCGTGTCGATGGGGCGATGATTGTAAACACAAACAGGTATTTCTGTGACGTCCGTGACAAGCCTCCAAGCCAAGTTGGTTGAGAAATCAAAACAAGTTGTTGATGCTATAAGTAGAAGTGTTAACGAACATGCAAATAATCGTGGCTCAGACATTTGTCACGACGAAAACTTACGATGAGATAAGATAACTCTGGGATTCACTGCGAACTATGCAAGAAAAGGCGTTATTTAACAAAGAAGCAAGCTATTAGGCGCATCTTAGAGACAAACAAAGAAACATACGTGCCTATACATATTCTATATTCAAATTCCTTGTTTAAAATTGATAAATTTCGGTAATTCAGGTAATTTTAGTTATTCCAGTGAAAAATTGAGGTAATTTTAGTTATGCCAGGTGTAAATTGGGGTAATTTTAGAATGGCAACCACGGAAAAATGTCATAAAAGGATTTAAGTTTATTTAAAAAAAAAAAACATTTATGTTTGGTATTTTAATTGCATCTACAATAATCGACATCATTTAAACCATTTCATCCTGGCTTTGCATTTTTAGTATAGTAGTATAATAAAATTATACTACTTACTTATAACTTGCATTTATAAATAGCTCTACTATTTATTTATTGTTATGTTTGAAAGCATGACGTGAACATTCAAGACATTTTTAGGCAAGTGTTCAATATTACGCAGCGCTTTCGTTAACAAATTACCAATTACGTTATCGAGTCCTCCTTATCAGAGCTACGACTATTGTATCCGTATCAACTGATAAACATGCCTAATTGTCTTTACAGCCGGTAGTAGAAATAGTTTTTTTTAATATTATTTTATTTATAGAATACATGTCATCGACTACTACGAATGGTCCAATCCAACAACGTAAACAAGGAATTTCCTGGTAGGTAGCTGGTTTGACCGTATGTAGTTTTTCATTTGATAATAATAAATTTTTAGTGCTAGCATTAAGTCCGACTAGAATGCATTATAGTATGGTATGTCATGAATGTTAGCGTTTTTGTGTGAGAATGAAAGGTTTCTATCATACGTTATTGGAAATATGTTTCATTTAACTGTCAGTTATATTATACATTTATTTCGCTCACTCACTCAATAAATAAATTAAAAAATATTTATTCGATTTAAAGGACATTTGGACGATCCACGAATTTAAATGTTTTGTGACTTTGCAATTACAGAACAAATACAGAGAAAAAGAAAAGTGTATTACCAATTCCATAATCAACGAATTTATTAAATACTATTTAATAAGTCTTCAGTTAGTTATTATAACCCTGAACTAAGTACCTACAGCTGCGCTCACTAGCCACCAGCTGAGTATTAAAGAATTGGCGGTTTGCCAAGTCCAGTTATAACTTTAACCCGTCTAATTCTTCAATAGTAGGTAATGATGCATTTGAAATTGGATGCGTCGATTTCCTTAACAACGAAAGAACTGGATTAAGTGGTAAGTATCCTGTGTTTTCAACTTAGCTTTCTAGCATGTAAACAAGTATCTAAGTAGGTGCGTACCTACCTAAACTTTTTTGGAAAATAAACACCTACTAACATTTAAGGACTATTTGCGAAAAACTCTAAAAAATATCATGCCTTTTTCAACTAATTAAATTATTCTAAAATTAACTTAATAAGTAGGTACTAATATAAAGCTTATAAAACTTATTTTAAGTTAAAAAATATTAATTGAAACCAATTATTTTATATACATTACCAATTATACATATCTGCCACTCCGAAGCAAACAAAATACCCATATATACTACTCTGTCAAGAAAGTACCGGGAAAAGATCAATAATACACAAAATGTCTGTTATTCATCCAAATTTATTTTATCACCTTCAAAGTATGCTCCTTTAGAAACGATACACTTGCGCCAACGAATAATCCATTCATCAAAACATGTTTTAAACGATGCTTCCGGAATTGAGTTCAGTTCTCTCCGCGAATTCTCCTTTATGTCTTCTATCGATTGAAAACGGGTGCCAAGAAGTGGTAATTTGAGTTTAGGAAAAAGAAAAAAGTCAGCAGGAGCCATATCTGGTGAATATGGTGGATGGTATTTGTTAAGTGTTTGGTCAAAAATTCGTTCACAATTGGAATTGGCACCACGACAATGCGCCTTGTGCGAAGGCGCATTGTCGTGGTGCAAAATCCAAGAATTTTCTTTCGACAAATCTGGCCTTTTTCGTCGAATTTGCTCTCTTAAACGCCGCATAACGCTCAAATAATATTCTTTATTTACCGTTAGACCTTCCGGTAAGAATTCAGAGTGCACAACACCGCGATAGTCAAAGAAAACAGTCAACATGACTTTGACTTTTGATCGACTTTGGCGTGGTTTTTTCGGTTTCGGTTCAGTTGGAAGGCGCCACTCCGAAGCTTGTTGACTAGTTTGCATGTCAAACTCGTAAACCCACGTCTCGTCACCAGTAACAATGCGTTTCATGAAGTTGGGTCCGAACTGACTCGTTCTAGCATGTCCTCAGCGACTTTCATGCGATTGAGTTTTTGGAGAAAATTCAGATCTTTTGGGACTAGCCGAGCAGCAACATATTTCATACCCAAATGATTAGTTACAATGGTACGGATCGACTCGTGAGATACCGAAAGTTCGGCGGCTATCTCTCTCAGAGTTGAATGGGGATTTTCAGTCACTATTTTCTTCACTTTTGCGATGTTAACTTCAGTTGCAGACGTTGACGGCCTACCAGAGCGAGGCAAATCTTCCATCACATCTCGACCGCTTTTGAACGCTTTGAACCACTCATAAGCACGAGTTTTTGATAAAGTCGATTCACCGTAAGCCTTTTGTAACAGTGACTCCGAACTCGAAATTCCATTGGCGATGCAAAATTTAAGACAAACTCATTGTTCGATATTTTTGTCCATTATGAAATTCGCAATACACACTAATATGATATTACTAAAATCAGCACTGTATTTAATATAAATAACAGATGCAACTCAAACTCCGCGCCAAAATGGAAAACAGTTGTGCCAATCTAACAACTACAAAAAAAACTACATTTTTTATTTGGAACCATAAACAAATCATCCATTCCCGATACTTTTTTGACTGAATGTATCTATGTGGGTATTTTGTTTGCTTCGGAGTGGTAGATATGTATAAATATTACTTGCCTAGTTTTAATTAACGTGACCAGACATGCATGCAAAGATAACAAATAAATCACAAGATATGGTGAACGTGATCCTACTATTACCTAACATTAAATGAATACCTACCCTAGTCCCTATCTTACCCAGGTACCTCAATCTTATTATTAATTAGACTGTGACGTCATATCTTATCTTTGGGCATCCGACTTCATGCGCTTAGAAACAAATAAACCAACAATAACAGTACAAAATTCAAAATATAGTATGTATTCTAAAAATCTTATCAAAGACGGAGATTTTATTTGCTTATTTATTGATGCCATTTAATATGTTTTGTAACACTTACTATTTTTCGTGTTTTATTTCGATAACGAATAAAAATTATCAAGAGTATAAACTCTTGATAATTTGACGGCACGGTTGGAACAGTGGCTATGCGATCGATTGCTGCGTTGCGTGTCGCGGTTTCGATACCCGCACCGATCAAATATTTGTAGGTATGACCTATGTTTAGCTGTTTGTGTATGAGAGTTTAAATATTTGTAAACTAGATAACTAGTAAAATTGAATTAAAAAATGATTTTTTTTATATATAAATTACTGTTTCTTATTAAGTACTTAAATGAAATAATAATTTACCCAAACAACGCATTGTCTCCGCAGCAGTGATAAAAGTCCTACTGACTCAGTAAAGAGATAGAATCTCTCAAGTCTCACATCTAGTTAGTAAAAAATAGCTACATGTCCATACATTATAATTAATTGGAATATTATTATAACCTTAGCTCATGTTTATAAATCATGGTACACAATACACGTGCCCTATGCATGCACGTAGGTACCACACGCCGTAAAGCAATTTCTAGAAATTGTGATCTTATTTCTAAGGCGTTAGAGCATTCGTTCAATTACCCAAGCAAGTTATTCTATGCTTGCCAAGAACGTATTTGTGCATTCATAATGCATTCTATTTTAGATTATTTATTGCTGGGATGCACTTAACACTTTGCATTTGAATCTAAATTACTTCAATTGTTGGTTACTTATCTTTGAAAGAAACCAAGTTTAGTAGGTAGGTACCTACTTGCAAACTGTACTTCATTGATCAAAACTTTTTGCACAACTTATAATAAGAGTTGGTATACATATAGAAGGAAATGGCAAGTAAAAGTCTAATCATTTGAATTTCTTTCTGTATATAATGGGATTCTTTATATCTGAGTGTCTCAACTTTATATTAAACTAGCTGTGCCCAGTGGTTTCACCCGCTGCTCACTTAGGGGTATGAAAAATAGATAGCAGCCGATTCTCAGATTTACTGTATATGCATAAAAAATTTCATAAGAATCGGTTGAGCCGTTTTGGAAGAGTATGGAAACGAATATTGTGACTCGAGAGCTGTGCCCAGCGGTTTCACCCGCTGCCCACTTAGGGGTTTGCAAAATAGATGTTGGCTGATTCTCAGACCTACCCGATATGTACACAAAATTTCGTTTAAATCGGTCCAGCCGTTTCGGAGGAGTACGGGAACGAAAACTGTGACACGAGAATTTTATACATATATTAGATTTAGTGGCCCACTGGTAATAAATTACAATATTGTTTATTATTATGTGTTTGTAATAACTGAAATAATTGCAATGCAAAATTAGAATTAAGGGTAAAATCATTAATACTAATTTACATTTATTATTATAGTTATTAAAAAGATATTATTACATAAAAAAATTTTGAAAAATTGAAAGGCGGAAAGTTTAAAAGTACAAGCACAAAGCTTATTGACAGAGCTAAATGTAAAGAATTGCTAAGTTTTACTTAAAACAAGCTCCAAATTTCAAGTGATGTTCAAATTACAAGGGATTATTTGTATTTATATAAAGCAACTTTTGCCCGGTATGCTAATCTGAAATTTTTCATACAAATGTGTAAGCATTACCATTGTATCATTAATACTAAAACGGGATATTAACCATATTTATGTTGAGTTTCCGACCACCGTTTAAAACAAAAAACTTAAAAAGCAATAGTAAAAACATTTTTTAAAATAGCTAAGTTACTAATACATTATTATCTATCCATAATGTTATTTAATGGATATTCTGCCAATGTATTAGATTATGACAGGACATTGGTCAGCAGCTTGTGATGTGCCATAAATCCTTACTAATATTATAAAAGCGAAAGTGAGTTTGTTTGTTACCTCTTCACGCTTTAATGGCTAAACCGATTGTGAGGAAGTTTGGTACATAGATCGTTGGGAACCAGGAGACGGACAAAGGCTAATTTTTATTTAAAAAGTGGGATGTGAGGGAGAAAGAGGGAAGAAAAGGGAAAACTTGGCGTTGCTATTACAAATCAATAAGGCGCAAGGGGAACTGTGTTACCCCAAATTTAACGCGGGCGAAGCCGCAGGCGAAAGTTAGTATTGATATAAACATTCCTTGTTAAGGCAGTGCAAATATGGATTAAAATTTTCTTTGTTGTAGTGGTCCATAGGGTATTATTCCCTTGAAGGGTCTAATTTCCTGTAAAACAAGATACAAAAATAGGACATGTACTCACTTGACAGGCTTACTCTTCATCCAAGCAGAAAGTGTGAATCCATCCTTAATTTCTGGGTCACTTGAAGCCATTTTTATTATTATAATTAAAATCACTTATTTACTGAGAAAAATAAAGACAACTGTCTTGAACATACACAGAATACTGAATGATGTTTTATCTTGAGCAGAAATGATAAGATTGTTTCAGTTGGCAATATTGTGTGACAATGACAACATAATGAAACAAGAAAAAAAACAAAAGGTAATATTTTAGTAACAGGAAATGATTAAACTAAATAAATTAATTAGGGAAGTGCTCAAGACACCCTTTTGGCTTCACTAGACTCCATTGAAAGAGATGATGAAGTCATCTGAAACAAAACATTGTACAATATTTATTTGTCACAAACTTTTACCATAGCTTATACACTTAGCTTAAAATAATATTGTTTTGTTAGTAACAACATTTTAGATAACCTTCACTACAATTCTCATCATAGTTCTGACCATTCTATTCCACAAACTATGTATAGAATAGAATCAATGTAGGTGCCAGAAAGTTATATATATTTTTGAGGCCATTTTTGTGTTTCCTCATCATAAAAAACACATATAATATGAAAAAGGAAGATGCCCAAAACCTAAACAGGTAATGAAGCAATAGTCAGCATAATTTAATCTACCTAACAATTTCCATAAATCCACATCAGAACATATCTTGTTATTTAAAAACATGCCCATGACCTGAATCTACTCACCGCTAAGAATTAACATAAACTTATAAAATTCAATATCCCGCATATTGAATTTTATCAGTTTACGTTATGTCAATGTGGGTGTAACATTTTCCTTGTTTCTGTAGCTTAATTTCCATAGCTTTTCTATTGTGATCAATGTTAACACACTCATAGTAATTAGTCAGAATACACAACAGAACTTTTATCCTCAGAATATCAAAAACTAAAAAACCATGAAGATTTTATTAACCCGTCGCACAATTGTTTACATAAATGTAGGGTAACAATGTATGAAACTTTGCACCCGTCTGCACACTTTGCCGCGCGACGGGTTAATGGCCAATAGTTAGTCTAATTTACAGTAACATGAACAAACCTTTTTTCAGCACAAGACTTGGTTATGATGTGTGTGTCATTTGACCCAGTTTTTTTAGGGCACTAATAGTTACTTTTAGAAAAGTCTTGTATAATTTTAATAAAAAAATACATTCTTATATTTAATATATTTCATCTACTGTTGTGGTCATGACTTTATGTTACGCACTCATTTATTGTTACCCAACTACAGTGATGACCTTCTATCAAGATTCTACTTTGGTTTTTGTAGGGTAATCTAATATTATGTAGGATAGCAAGACGGTTGGTTTCAGAACTTATTTACATTGGTTGTGCAGTGATACAACCGAAACTCACAGTTATGTAGCTACATACAAGTATCAATCACGAGGCGGAGCCACGAGACTAGAACGTTAGTTTCAATGACATCGCAATTACAATATAATTAGTGCACGTTCAGATCAAATGTTCTGATGATAATCATATTATTATCTGTTTACGGACAGAGCTTATGAATTGACATAGCAATAGTTCCAACGAATATCTGCATTGTTTACAAATTATGGTACCGTAAACAATACATTAGAATACAATCCGCAATACGGAATTGTTGCGTAGCCAAATAGCCATAACATGCAAAAAGGCTGTAAAATAGTAGATGAAAGCGTTCTTTGTGCGTTTTAAATAACAAAATGTAGACATAAACTTACAGATTCAAGAATAACAGAAGCACTAATAATTCTCAACATTATTACGAATTTACAAAACAACCAACTCAATCCACGAGATAGATTCACGATAACAAAAAATGGCAGACAGAGAGACTCTGCCTGCAGACAGACTGACAGACAGACAGAAGCAGAGATAAGGAAATAGTAACGATGGATGTCAACACGTTACTTACTAATCGCTTTACTAAAGAGTAAGCAGCAAGGTATGGGCTAAAAATCGATTGATCGCGTAAACTTCATGTTGCCATGCCTTATAAAAAGAAGTAGTTCATCCATTTCATTCATGTCAGCTGATAGCTGTCACTTTTGATTTAAGCAGGTCTTTGACAGATAAAAATACATTGTAATGCAATAAAAACAAACTGTTGTGAAATATATAAAAACTACCTCAGATATAATTCTAAGCAAATCAAATGATGGCCAACGATGAACCCACTGATTTGGACTGGGTGCAGCTCCGAAAAGAAATGGGACAACACCAACATATTGAAACAACAGCCGAAAAATTTTCGAGAAAATTTTACGAAAATCCATTTGTTCCAATAGGTATGCCGTCAAATCAATTATGAAAATATACTGTTCCATGTCATTACCGTTTTACGACTCTTAAAAATTGATAATTAGACTAAGATGACCAGAAAAGGATTATATTTTGTAAATAGAACTTTCATGTAGGTACCTTACAACTTACGCAATAATAAATTATTACATACTGAGTTGTCTTGTATAGACATTGTATAACTCCTGTATTTCCGGGAATAGTTAGGCAAAGGTGTACCAGATAGTCCACATTTCTCCGGTTTTCAAGTCCCGTGTAATTAAACGCGAGCCTATTCGCATCAACTGGTCACCAATCCAGACTCAGTGCCTGCTACTGGGAAATTCCTGATAAAAATTCAATTTGCCTCAAACTGGCAATCAAACCCAGGGCCTCATGCTCAGTAGTTGCACTTGCACTGCACCAGCTACAACAAGACTCATATTTGCTTCTTAGGGTGTTTTTTTTATAAAATGTCCAAACCTTTTTGCTTCTACCATCCTACCTATTGTATCTTTACTATAAGCTTATATTGTTGCTGGGGTTGCAGGTTGTACAAATGAGATACCTTGGCCCGGGATTACAAAGGGCGAAAGATGGAACATGAAAGGGTTTTAGTCAGTAAAAGTCAAGTCAAGTAAGGGGGAAGTTATTTTAATGATTTTATATCCCAAAAAAAGCCTAAGGGCACAATCCCAATGCAAGGCAAAAGCCATCATTCCCTTCTTTCACTTTTGGCAATCCTATGCAATTGTAGGGTAATCCTATAGGAAAGACTCCAGCTCCTGCCATGTGGATATTTCTTGCTATTTGGTATCCAGTGAATAGTTCTTTGCTATTGTTCCTCCGACTTGGGGTACATGTGACCATTTCCATTTCAACCTATCAGTTGTAAAGCAATTGTATGTTTTGGTTATCATTAATTTATTCAAATTATTTTCAGGATGTCTAGCCACAGCAGGTGCCCTTTCTTATGGCTTGTGGAGCTTCAGAACTGGTCGTAAAAGATTATCTCAGCAAATGATGCGTGTCCGAATAGTTGCACAAGGATTGACCATAACTGCATTAGTAGTTGGAGTTATGATGACCACAGGAAAAAGTCTCACAAAGTAGATTGTAATACTCAACCTTTATTTTAGATTTTTCAATGTTCCATAAGTCTTGATGGATATTTATCTAGTATTTTATTAAATAGCTTCACAACAAATAGCAGCGTTTTACCTGAAATAAAACGCATATTAAAATACTTACCTCACTGGAAGCTTTATTATGAGATGACATTTCCGTTTCCGTCGATTTCTTACCAGTTTTCGTACTTTTATCCTCTCTATACTTCCGGCTCAGTGGCGCCACCTGGTGGCTGCGGGCATTTTTAGTTTTCTTTAAAAATGACACGCCATTCTTGTTCATTGTCTCATAATAACCAGGCAGAAATAAAGTTAAAGCTTCCAGTGAGGTAAGTATTTTAATATGCGTTTTATTTCAGGTAAAACGCTGCTATTAAACTACTTGACCGTCACTGGAAGCTTTATTATGAGATCTGTTTGTTATCGCCTGGTGACGCCACTTTGATATATAAACTAGGAAGTATGTGGTATAAACTAAAAGCCAATGTGATAATGTATAAAATTAAACAAGGGTGTAATTAATAATTGAGCATTTATTTTATAAATGTAACAAAAAAAAAATTCAAATGAAAATACTTAGGGAAGCAAGTATATAAACAAATTATAGAAATATGCCATAATTTTTTGATTGTACATTAAACATCATAAATTCTAATCATATTATAATACAAATTGACAAACATTTGATTTTTGATAAACAAAAATGTATTCATTCATTGTTAATCGATTGGATTGAACAATTGTGTTAAGTTTTGTGAATCAGTGCTTGTCATTATTTCTCGTCTATAAAACCGCTGAAATGTATTAGCTGATCGCCAATTTCCACGAGCCAAAATTTCGTCGAGAGGATGATTTTGAAACCAGCTTTTGGAGGCTACAGCAGACCGAGTGCTACCTGGAGCGGCTGCAATGCCAGCTTCTCTAAATAGGGTCTTTACCCACCCTGCTATTACTGTACGTGAAGCAGGCTTAGCCGCACCTCTTAACGTAATAAACAAATTATTCAATTTCGCCGCATTACGTCTTTCATTCAATAGTGCTATAGTTCGTTCTACCCAGAATATAGGATTAAGGTTACGACTATTTGTATTTAAAATTAATTTCCAGCCAGATTGTCTATGATTACTGTTGTCAGTTTTGGAGCCAAACTGAGGCCAAAATATTATACTATCATCAGATCTTATGCAATGATTCGTATCAACATTAAGCAAAGTTAGATCGTGTATTCGCCTGCCTGAGCAAAGCAACAATAAAATTGCTGTATGACGTGATGTTTGAAATAGATTATTCGAATCAATTGTGTAATTAGTCAAAAATGAAATTAATTTACCAACATCCCAAACTGGAGGCTTATTGACTTTTGGATTTTTTAGAGAAATAGATCTTAAAACGTGTTTTACCAGGACGTGTGAACTTAACTGACTTGAAGTTTCAGCGTTACATAGTGTGGATACGACTGATTTATGTAAAAGTATTGAATTATACGACAACCTATCAATTAAATGTAAATCACACAAAAACTGCGCTAGTTGTGACCCAGGAGGGTTCTTCAAGTCAAGATTTTTATTATGACACCACGACACCCACCGCTTCCAGGCTACCTCATAGGTCTTAAGGGTAGATTTTCGCCAAGAGCTCTTAAGCAGTGCTAGTTGTTGAGCATTCCATGTCTCTATCGCCTCGGACCACCCCCACATTTCCAAACTTCGAGAACAATGTTCTCGATTTTCGGTAGTGGGAGTCCCGTCGACGTGTCTATTAGATGTCTCTGTAAGTTTTTCAGAGTTAATGGAGGTGCGAGTGCTCGGGCTTTGATATCCGCACGCCAGAATACCTTCTCCCATCGAGGTACTATTATTAAAAATATTCCTGTCGACTGGTTTAAGTGGGATAGTACTTTGGGGACTAGGAATGGTGGTGGAAATATCCATGCCAGTTGGTAATTCCATGGGACACTGAATGCGTCGTGGAATAGAGCTTGACGATCCCCGAGATCTAGAGACACGTAATTGTACACTACGTGAGCAGTCGCAGAGGCAAATAGATCTATTACTGGGGTTCCCCACTTTGCAAATACTCTTTCTACACAAGCCGGTAGTAGGTGCCATTCCGGAGGATTGCGAAGGCGCGATAAGTGGTCTGCATGATTGTTGTATCTGCCCGGAATGTAGTGTATGCTGAAGTGTATCTGATGTTGGTCTAACAAACTCAGAATTTGGTAAGTTATTTCCAACAGGGATAACGTCCTTGTACCTCCTTCTTTTCGTAGGTAGGTGACTGCAGTTCTGTTGTCGCTTTGTATGAGGAGTGAACTTTGATGGAGCCAATGAACTTGGTTCTGAAGAGCGTACAGTATTGCTAGCATTTCTTTTTGGTTGCAATGCAGCTTTTTCTCTTCTTGCGACCAAGTTCCTGACAGAGCCAAATTGTTCAGTTGTGCCCCCCACGCTTGATCCGATGCATCTGTAGTTAGGAAATTTGTTGAAGGGGGGTACTGAAGAGGAGTTGATCTGTGACAATTTTGAACCCACCAATTTAGTTCCTCTACGACACCTTGAGGTAGTAGGTAGGTGTTTGATGACAGGACTGGCAGCGAATTCATGAACATTAGTAACTGTCGATGATTTAGCCGTCCTCGTGGGACAACAAAACTGGCAAAGTTTAGGAGACCTACTATTTTCTGTAACTCCTTCCGAGTTAACTGATTTTGTTCGAGAGCCCGATTTATTTTTATGGCGATGCCTTGAACCTTTTCTTTTGGTAGGACTTTTTGATTTTCCCATGGTTTCCATAGTATCCCTAAATAAATTATGCTCTTTTGAGGATGAAGCACCGATTTGTTTAAATTTATGTGCCACCCCAGTTTTTGTAATATTTGTACCGTTATTTTGACATGCTCGCGAAGCGTGTGAACATTCTGGTGTACTAGCAAATAATCGTCCAGGTATACCAGGATCCTCATGTTCCATTTGTCCCGTAGTGTTTGAGCCACCCAATTCGTGAGCATGGAAAAAGTTTTTGGAGCAGTGCTCAGACCGAATGGAAGACAAGTCATTTCTAACAACTCCTGGTTGTATACTAGGCGCAGAAAGCGTCTGTGCGACTTTTTTACACTTAAGTGAAAATAGGCTTGAGACAGGTCTATTTTGCACATCCAGTCCTGGGATTGCAGAAAGTCCGGGATGCGGTACATGTTTATTAAATGAAATGGTTCGGTTATCACATATTCGTTCAGTGATTTTAGATTGAATATAGGGCGGACAGATCCGTCGGATTTTGGAACCAGAAACAGAGGTGAAATGAAACTTGGCGAGTGTAGCGCTGTTTTTAAAATTCCCTGTTGTTTCATTTTGTTTACAATTAAAGACATTTGTTTTGAAAGAGGAGTTTGAAAAGGTCCCTTTATTAAGTCTGGGTAGATGAGTGGGGGTTTTTGAAAGAAGGGTATGCGATACCCTTGAATTAATTTTAGAACAATTTCTGTTGCCCCCATTTCCGCCCATTGTGATTGGTAGCGTATCAATTGACCCGCTCGAAAGGGTGTTATGTCATTGCTTATATCTGTTGCCTCTGGAACTTTTTGAGGAGTTTGCACGTCCACGACCTCGTGTACTCCCACGTTCAGGCCGCGAGCCTCGATTTCGAAATGAACTTCTAGAATTGAAGTGATCGCTAAGATTATTCGAAGAGTTACCTCTGGAAGCGTTATGTGTATGTTGGCACTGGCCTTGGTATCCACCCCGCGAGGGTGGGTTATGACAGGTATGTATATGCGATCTTGACTCGTTACATTGAGTTCCACGCGATGGAACTGTCGGTTTTCGTGTGCCTTGCCCCCTCGAGGGGCGGTTACTATATTGGTAGGGCTTTTGTGAAGACCCTTCAATTTTTGGAGGCCAAAAAGCCTTACGGACCCCGCCAGCTTTCTCTAGAGTAGAAGAAAACGGCTCGGCACTAAATATAGAGGTACTTGAAGGAGGTATTTTATTCAGGAATGCTTTCACTAGTGGGTCTCTAACTTGACTCGTTATAGTTTCTCTACGCATTTCAATACTTTCGGCTCTATGGCCACAGACTAATTGCAAAAGATCTGAGGATATTTTATGAAATTCACCCTTCTGAAATAATTCGTCAATCTTCCCATTTAAATTGTCAAAATTGATACATTCTGCATTTTTAGCCCATGAAAGTAGATTACGAATACCTTCCTGCAATGATTCTCTTTGTTTTAATATGCAGTAAGTTAAGGCTGCGTAGGATTTATCAGCATGTGCCAGATGACGTGAGGTGTCATATGCTTTTACCTCCTCATTTGTTTCCAGATCTATAAAGCCCGGAGTATGATTATATATTTTTTGAGTATCGGCATACCTCACTTCTGACCAAGAGGTACTACCAAAACGCTGGATGTCTACCAACTTCTTCAAAAAACAATCAGGAGTTTTAGGAACTAATGGTTCTTTAAGCTTAGTATTTATATCGAAAATAAAATCTAAATTTGTTTGATGTTCCTGGATAGAACAATCCTCGTCACTAATTTGCTCATAAAGTTGACCACTAATTCCAGAACAAACAGAAGCGTTATCATAATGAACTGTGTCAATATTATTCGTAGTATTAATATGTTTGCGAAGCTCACCAATTTCCTTGAAAAGCTTGTCCATCATATGACTGGAACGTCGAGCACGTTTCCTTTTCTTATGGCGGCGGCGGCGGTGGTGAGACCGCGCTTGTTTGTTGGCCGGAGTAGATGTACTAGAAGAACTAACACTTGTATCACTACTACTGCTGCTGCTACTTCGGCCTCGCTTGCGATTCTCTCCACTAGGACCCGCCACAGCCTGTGGCTGATTATCGGAGTTTTCGTTATTGTTCTCCATCACTGTAAACGAGTTACGATAACAAATGGAAATATAACACTTGATTTAATTTTAGACAGATAAATATAAATATTTGCTACGAATTTACAGGTATATATTTAAAAGTAAAAAATAGCAGTAGTGATCCGAACGGAAAATCCGTTAAAACTTTGATCACGTACGAATATTAAAAAACAGTGTTAACTCTAAAAGAGGGTACTCACGGTTCAGAGTTTATCCTTTATGAAGAACTCTTAACACTTTTTATAACACTATTTATAAAATATTTATTCTCTTAACACTTTTTAACACTATTTATTCTCTTAATTTTACTTTTAACGGTTTATGCAACGGTCACAAGTCACTGCGCACAAGTTGCTTCGACGGAAGACAAAAAGCCAATGAACAAGAATGGCGTGTCATTTTTAAAGAAAACTAAAAATGCCCGCAGCCACCAGGTGGCGCCACTGAGCCGGAAGTATAGAGAGGATAAAAGTACGAAAACTGGTAAGAAATCGACGGAAACGGAAATGTCATCTCATAATAAAGCTTCCAGTGACGGTCAAGTAGTTTAATGCTTGATTTTATTAATGAAATATCATAACAGTTTTAACAATGTTAATACGAACTGTTGAAATGCCATTATTCAGACATACATATATAACATTCAGGCCAATAACTATCTACCAAAGTAAATAGGTACTAATGCATGTGTAATGTAGCTCTAGATTTGGCCACTGTAGATGCCGATCAGACAGGCCGTGTCGACGGCGCGTTCGAGAATGGATTGGTTAGTCAGTAAGTCTGACTCCCCCCCCCCTCGCTCTGCTCAGAGCTTTGGAAGTTATTTGATGATACCAAAAAAAAAACCCTCACCAACGCGCTTTTGGATGGCCATGGCCACAGAACATATATACTCTAAAGGAGGCCATGGCTTCGAAGGCCCAACCTTGACTAACATACTTTAAGAAATAGGTACATACGTTCGAAAAAACATAAAACTCCTCCTTTTGACAGTCGGCTCTAACCAGATTCAAGCAACTCAATGTAGAGAGGAATCTTTGGAGGATATTCCTTTTTATCTGCCGACGGGCTCTTTTATACTAGATTAAAACAAATAAACTTCAAAAATTTATTGCACTTACAAAATTTAACTCTTTTTTTCTTTTTATAACTTTAGGAACCTTTATAAAAATAAAAGACTTTTTATTTATATATTATCTTCTTAATCATGTATTACAAATGTTTATGCATGCCAACCTCTGAAACCATTCTAACAATTTAAATATCCTTACATATAATTGATTCCAGTTTGAAAGATAAGATAGTTCTGGACCCATGGTGCCCGCCCCGGTGTTCTAGCGCGAGCGCGCAGTTTATTACAAACACATAGATTGTAATGTTAATACGTTGTCTTATTGAAAATACAACTATCATAAAGCAATTTAGCTAAATTATTCACCGTGGTAGGTGTTCCCGGAGCAAATCAAAGGTAACTAAGAAGCGAAAAACCTCGTAGTCTAAACAAGCTCCTATATTGATGTAGGTAAATACGTAAGATATTTTGAGATGGCGTTAAACAAATAATCAAGGAAGCTCAATCCAGCTTTTAAGATCCGTAAAAAGAACACAAAACCCTTAAAAATCAACCACCTGTTATGAGTGCAAAATGCTATTGTTCAAAGACAGGCAAAATAAAAACAAAAACTGTCAGACAGAAATAACGTCATCTATTATCATTCATTTTTCAGTCCTTTTCGTTCGATCGTTGAAACATCTTTTTGAACTTCAATCCATCAATCATCTTGCATTGCATTGTATCGCATATTGTTGTTGACGCTCTTTTTATTTTAAACATAAGAAAACATGAAAGTGCTTCAGTCCTTAGTAAATACAAAATAAGATGACCATATTGTGACCTATTTTGAGGAGAAGGGATTCGGGAAATATTGTTAAAATACATAAAAATGAATGGGTTCATTGCTGTTCACTGTGGTAAACAATTTAAAAAGTTATTTTTCTAATGTTTTGTAAATGAAACAGTGAAAAGAGGAGAGGAGTGTGGGTTATCTTTGAAAACCGCGGAATACAAAGTACGCTAAAACTATTTTCAGGGGCTGGTTATCACAGTGATGCATTGAAGAAAGAATATCAGAAAACTTGCTTTTTAGCATGCAGAAAAGCTGCTGAAGCTCTCCAGCAGGGTGGCAATGCCGTAGATGCTGTCGAGAAAGCTATAATCGGTCTGTATCTTGTATTGATTTTTCTGTAACTAAATAGGTGAAAGATAAATAATATGTAAAACACTCTTGTTTCCAGCCATGTTTATGTAGCTTACATAAATATACACTCAATCATTTGCCTTGTTTTGCTATTTTCAGAATTGGAGAATAGTCCACTAACAAATGCTGGCTATGGATCAAATCTAAGTTGGAATGGTCTAGTTGAATGTGATGCTTCACTCATGAATGGTCAAACATTGCATTTTGGTGCTTGTGGAGCAGTATCAAATGTTTGGAATCCTATTACTTTAGCAAAACAACTTTGTATTAAACAATGTGATAACTTATCTCTGGGCAGAGTTCCTCCTTGCATACTCACAGGACATGGGGCAAGGTCTTGGGCAGAACGAATGGGCTTAGAAATTGTGGATGATCACAAAATGGTTACAGCCCGAGCATTTCGGAATTATAAGCATTGTAAAAGAAAGCTGAAACGTTACTCAATACAAAATGATGTTAAGTTTAGCCCCCTGGACACGGTTGGAGCCATTTGTGTGGATTCTAATGGTGTGGTGGCTTCTGGAGCCAGCTCTGGTGGTGTGTCTCTGAAGCATGAAGGAAGAGTAGGCCAGGCAGCATCATTTGGAAGTGGTGTCTGGGCAGTAATGAGCAGGGATGGCATGAAGCCCTCAGTGGCCGCCTGTACTTCAGGATGTGGAGAACATTTGATCAGAACTCAACTAGCTAAGAATTCTGCAGAAAGTTTGCTTGAGTCTTCCCCTGTTTTAGGCCTTGATAAATGTTTCAAAGAAAATTTTTTAGAGTCACCTTTTTTATGGGATGTTCCTGAAAGACTAGGTGGTACCTTAGCTTTAAAATTTGACTCAATAAATGGGGAGGGAGAATTACTTTGGGGGCACACTACAAAAACAATGTGTATTGGATATATGTCTACTGAAAATGAGAGACCTAAGGTACTTGTTCTTGTTTATATTAATTTAATACTGATGTGAATTAGGTAAAAAAAATAAAATTTTGTTTCAGTGTGTCATATCCTATCTCCCACAAAAAGTGGAACCTGGACGAAAGGCAGTTGTATCTGGGCAATCATTCAAAGTAACTATGCAGTCCTGCCCTGTGTTCAAGTGGGAGGTGAAGGCTGAACCAAGCTGTAACGGATCTCTTTAGATTATATATGACAATTCCTGATTTAAGCAATAGAAAAGATATATGAAATGCAGTTGGAAAATAAAGTTCATAGTATAAGTTGTTCTTTCATTTGCGAAAAAAATGCATGTGTCATTGTAGTGGTGTAACTACAAAAAATATTTGAGGTATAGAGAACCACATATTTTTTTAGACTTTCGCACTTTTTGTGCGTCAAGTTGAGTATGTAGTCAGAGATTGTCACTTCGAAGATTTTATTGTGATATTTTTATGCTATTAAATAAAAACTCAATTCAATGTTAATTAAAGAATGTATTCGAGAAATAAATGTGTGATAAAGTATAAATTCGGTGAGAGGCATTATTAAGTACCTAGATTAATTATATTACAAATTATTTAATAAAAGGGGAGTTAAAATAAAGTCATTTAATTTTCATGTTTAGTATTACCTGGTAAATCAGTATTTTAAATGCAAAATTATTGAGAGAATAAATAAACAAAACAAAAAAAACTTTCAAACTCCCTTGCAAAAAAATAAGTGGGTACCTAGTGCTGCTGTTTACAATTACAAAGACAATTTATAATAGTTTCGATGCAAAGATACGATAATACATTTCAAACATAATTCGGTATTGTAACATTGTTAACATTATCCACATCGTAAAAATGAAGAGCACCATGTGTAGTACCAATTAACAAGATAATGTAGCCATACTACAACCAATAGTTTGCTAGATCAATTGTGAGCATGAAAAGGCACTATTCTACAACAATTATGTACTTGTTGTCATGGAAAAACATAAATTCGACATAATTTGAAAACATTTCAAGTAAACATAATTAAAGGCAGATCCAATTTTGTTTAGCCCAGGCTGATCTATGACGATTTTTTTTTTCTCACCAAATGCTTGTTACTGAGTTTTTGCAAGGATTAATTATAATAAACTTAATCTAGTTCTGATCGCTTAGTAACAATGCCAACGCGGCTGTATTACGTTCATTTACATCAGAGCAAAATGTGATGAAAAGCTCATGTTGCTATTTAGATTGCTGTAATATTCTATTGCTAATAAATAGAAAACAGTGGAGCTACAAATATTAAAAAATATATCAAAGTAGGTACGCTAAGTACATTACATCTTAATTTTATAAGAACATTCACATATTAATAAAAAAAAACATATTTGTACATATGTGCTGTGTATTATGCTTAACAGTTCATTAAAAATAAAATTTAATTATATACTGAAATTACTGAAAAACGAATATGATATTCAATATTATTTTTAGTAAATGCGAAACCTGAATATAATTTGTACCAAAAATATTTTCAAAGTTTACAAGTGTGTGTGCGCACCTTAGGATTGCGTACAACTACTAAGTCCATAGTAGTTGTACGCAATCATAAGGTGCGCACAAGGTCAGAGCATTTCAAAGCGACATTTTGTGCTGCGTGTTGACCGTGTTTTTGTACGGACAACGGTAACCTTTGTATTTTTCATGATACAGTCCTGAAATTTTGTACAGATTTTTAGACACATGTTTCGAGTTTCTTATAAATTAAAACTAATGTTGTATAATCAATATCAATAGTCACAGTAACACTGGCAAGGAAAATTATCTCTAAGAAAACATCACAAAGTGTGCCGACCAAATTATACTTATATTTACATTTAAAAAATATATATCTAAATTGATAAGATGGGTAGCCTCAAAATATGTTCGAGTATTAATCTCAAATTATAAGTAGTAAATTAAATTGATATAGTCTAAAATAAATCATTTGGTCCTGTAAAATAAATTGATCATACATTACAATATATTATAACTTCAACATTAAATGTTTACATTCTGTTTAATCTCTGTTTAATGTGGAATGATTACATAGCCCTCTCAGTTTGATTTTCTATTCCACTGGTGTTTTAAGGGCACAAACAAGATCAAACTGAATATTGCCCAGGTACAACAAGCCTAAGCACTACATATGCTTAAAAATTTAGATTTGTGAAGAGCATAAAAACTGTATTGTTGTTTCTATTATAGTTACAAACTAATATTTAGTCCATCGCACAAATAAATTGAGTTTGTACTTAATTTCCTCATAAAAAAGTTGCTGCCTGGAAGCTTTAGCGGATTAATAAAAATTTACTCATCTATTACTAAAAACTAGCTAATTGTTATGAAGTTGATTTACAAGTAATTTACATACCATGTCATACAATGTTCACTGGTATTCATGTCACAAACATTTACGTTACGGGTCTTTAAAGCTTAAAGAAATTTATTGTCACCCATATCAACAAATTAAATGCCAACTAATACTGCGTTTACAATAAAATAAAAAAGAAGTTTATCACAACATTATCAAATCATTGCCAATTTGTCATAAGTATAAATTTTTGATTACTCCAACCACTCTATCGATATTGTTTCGAATATCGTAAAATTCGAAATACAAGGCATCTCATCAGTCTGTATTACATTCCACACGTTCATCTTATTATTGTTAATAAACATTAAAAAAAATACATCATACGCAACCATACTCATACCAAATAGCAGATTCTTTCGAGTTATCTGTTTTTTCGTTCCGGTTTAAAGACCTTCGGTCACTTCTCAGGTCGTCTCTTTCCGGTAAGCTCTCTTCGACTGCCGACCGGGAGTGTTCAGACATGGATCGATGTAGGTCTGCTGGCGGCCTATCGTTCATACTTTGACAAGCACCTTCACCGATGACGGTGGATATTCGATTGTAAACCAAGTAAGTTGGAGGAGTTTCTTTGATGGGAGTACTTTGTGGCTTACTGTTTAGGTTGGCACTAGGATCGTCATCTGCTACGTACACTGTTCGACGAGTGCCGGCTGTACCAAAAGGCGTTGGTGTAGATGCTGAAAAAAAAAACAAGGTAAGTCTGAGTGCTGTTTCCATTAGTTATTATTTGTTTCAAACGTCAGTAAAATAATTGAAAATAACGAAATTGAAATTAATATAATATTGAAACGGTCTGTGACGTACCTGCTGGTAGTCCTGTGTCCAAGCCTTGTCCTTCTAATCCTTGGAAACTATTTCTGTGTGTCGGCGGCACTGCCTTATGCGGTCGCCTCCTCAGCGACGCTCTTATGAGCGCATCGTCACCTCCACCACTATGTATCGATGTTCCCGAAAGCCTTCGCACAAAGTTACTTTCACTAGTCAACCTGGTTGAATCCAAGCTAGGTATTGATCCACTCATGTCAATATTATCAGATTTTTTCAGAAGTTTATCATCAAATCTTCTCGTAAAACTCGAGTCTATACTATGCCTCGGTGATTCTCCACTTGGATTGGAAGAACCTTGATCTTGATCAGAAGTTTTGGACATCTTTTCCAATTCTTGGCTTCCAGGATCAGATTCACCTGATTCAGAACCAGCCAAGGTTAGTTGAGACTTTGAACGACTCGCGTCTTCAATTCGTTTGTTATTTCTTGTCGGTACTTTATTAATCAAATCAGTACCAGCTTTACGGACCCTCTTTACAAATGACGCTCCAAAACCACGCCTTTTTGTAGTGCAGTTATCTAGTTTCTTATAGTGTTCCATAATTTTCTCTTCTAACTTTTCTTTCTGACGACACAACGCGTTTACTTTGTCAGCAAACATCTTTTCTTCTTCATGGTAATGTTGTTTATCTTTTAGTGAGTGAGCAAGCAGTTCATGATATTGGGTCAAAAGCTGAGACACATGATCCATCAGAGAGCGCCTGTCTGCATCTAGACTTTTATTCATTTGAATTAACATTTCACAATGTTGATTAGTTTTATTAATTTCTAATTCCATGCTTGTGATAATTTCAACTTTAGTATTGATTTCGCCTGAAATCTCTGTATTCCTAAGCTTTAGCTGCGTAACTTCGCTTCTAAGATTTCTGTATTCTTCTTGCATGTTTCTATACTCATTCTTCAATCTATCACTGGCTGTAAATAGGTTTCTGAAATCATCCTTTAGTTTGGAATGCTCTGCTCTAAGATTAACTAGATTCCTGGACTCTATTTTCAAATTTTCTCTTTCAACTTCGAAATCCGATACTTTTTTGTCTAAATGCGTCACCTTTTCTTTTAATTCACGATTTTCAAGTTTTAAATCTCTAACAGTTATTTTCACGGGCTCTCTTTCACTGAGTAACATTTCATATTCGGTATTTAGTTGTTCATGAAGTGTTTGTAGAGCAACTTGGTCTCTCAGAAGATTATCTTGTTTATCTTTTAGAACTTCCAGTTGTTTGATAATTTCTTCTTTTTCTGCAGCAAGTTGGCTATTAGCAAGTTGTAGAGTCATTTGCTGAGATATCAAGGAACCATTTTGAGAGTTCAAAGTTGCAATATTAACTTGCAGTTTAGCATTTTCAGCTTGACTGTTTTCAAGAGACGCTTGCAGTGCCGCAAGATCTGAAGAAAGTTGTTCAATTTGAGGGTTTACTATACTGTCGTCAGTATTTATGTCATCATTCTCATGATTGCAGTCACATGGAACCAGTTTCATTAAATTGGCTTTAGCAGCTATTTCAGATATTAAACCCTCATGATCTACATTTGTAATCACTTTCTCCAACAAATCTTCTACACTAACATCTCTGCTTAATATTTCAGAGGCATTGATGCCTAGTTTATCCATACAATTTCTTAGTTTATCGAAATTAACTTTTTCTGTAATAAGGTCTTTCTGCAAAGTTTGAATAGTTTCTGAATCGACTTTCTTTTGTGATTTTAGCTCTTGAGTTTTCTGTTCTAAATCTTGGATTCTGCTTGTTATAGTGTGACTTATTTCAAGTTCTCTTGCCAACCTTTCCAGTTCTTTTTTCTTGAGTTCAATTTCGGTACTCAGTTTATCAAGAGAAACGTCTTTTTCTTCCACAGCCTCTCTCAATTTGTTAACTTCTCTCTGCAAGTTGTGCGTATCTCTTTCGCTATATGTTAGTTTCGTTTTTAATTCCTCAGTAAGAATGATGAGTCCAGTCACTTTGTCAGCTTCTGGCTTTACAAGGTTTAGCTCTTTAGTTCTGGCATCCAAAGACTTTTCCAATTCATCAGCTCTTCTTTGTATAGAGTCACATAACATTTGAATTCTCTGTTTATCTTTGGTTATAGATTCTAAATGTTTTTCAAAATCTTGCAATTTATTTTTCTCGGAATCTCTATCAATTGCTTGGCGGTCTATAAAAGTTTTCTGGCTGTCAAAAGAGTCTTGTAGCTTTCTATTTTCCTCTAAAGCGTTTCGGAAAACTTCTTCCAGCTCTGCGTTTTGTTGCATCACCCTATTGCAATTTTCCTGAAGTTGCTCACATTTCAAAGACAATTTTTTCTTTTCTTTTTCTAACTCTAGTATTTTGTCACTACTTTCCAATAATGATTGTTCTCTTAAGCTGTCTATAGTTGATAACAGTCTTTTATTTTCTAGTTCGAGCTTCAAAGCTCTTGCTTGAGCATTGCTAGTCAATTGTTCAGATAAACTGTTCTCACCAGATTCCAGTGTACTTTCGCCTTCGTTGTCGGTATCTAAATTACTATTGTTGCTTTCGCTTAATACTGACTTAGTTATGTATTGTAGATGGTTATTTTCTTCAATAAGCTCTTGAATCTTTTGTTGGTCTGCATCTCTTTCCTATAAAAATATAGAATACATGAATATACCATTGCCGGGTCTTGAATGATAGACGTTCGTGTTACTATTCAACTTACCAATGCGATATCATTAGCTTCCCTCTTCAACTTGATCATTGCCGCCTCTAAAGTAAGACATTGTTCAGCGCGTTTCCTTGCTCTCTGCAGTTGTTCTTCTAAGGCATCTCTTGTTTCCATTAAAGCTTTATTGTCTTCACGAAGTTCTGTGACTCGAGTTTTGTAGTATTCGGCATCCGCGAGGCGGTCACGGTAACGTTGAATTTCTTGTTCTAGTCTATAAAGAGAAAAATCCATTTATTTATTTTACTCAAAAATGCATGTAATGTTGTCATTATTTTGACAACCTTGTTTGAGCAAAGTCGACCTTGCCGTTCTGTTTCAAGGAGCGGCCGGCAAAGTTTTGCTGGCCGCTCTAACAGGCCGGCAATGTTTTGCCGAGCGCTATTTTGACGTTTCAACGTCTTGAAAAATCAATTTCAAAAAGATTTTATTTTAAACACAGCTGTTTGTACGTCTAAAGGTAAAAAAAAAAGATTTAAAAGATTTTATTCGATATTAGGCTGTATAATTCCAACTACCATTGATAAAAAAAAAACAAAGAAGTAACAAAAGCGCGGTTCAGCGAAAATTTCTATTTATTTACTGACTTTTTTGCTAAAAATGAGCTCTCAAAGCCTAAATTCTTCCAATTCAATGTGTTTAACACCGCCAGACATTAAAGATGAAGCTAAATTAGTGGTTGAAAATTTGATACCGGGAAACTCAAAGGAAAAATATAAGCTTGCATATGAAAAAATTGTGCAGTGGAAAATCAGTAGGAAATCTAAATCTTTATCCGAAAATGTTTTTCTTGCGTATTTCAATGATCTTTCCAACAAAATGAAGCTCTCGTCTCTCTGGAATACCTATTCAATGTTAACCCGTCGCACGTCCGCAAACATTGCTTGAAAATGCCTCAAATGTCGAAGCAGTTAGTAGGTATAAAATTATTTTGGGTAGACGTTCACAAAAATTGAGATTTCGTCATAATACAGATAATAACACTATACAAATTATACCTTCTTGGATTCGTTATGAGTTTACCTGTTTATTGGTATATATATCTAATAAATTAAAACTAACCTGACTTCACAGTGACGTGAAATGTTTTTATTTTGATATTTTTTTTCACATAACCTTGAAACTTGATCACAATACACCGAATTCACACACATATTCACCTAAATAACACTATATTACGATAACACATATGTTCAGGCATTCATATTACACCGTATTTTACTTCCAAACATATTATTTGCAAACAAAAAAAAAATAATTCCGAACAGAGCCGCACACGCACGACTTGCGGTATTTATGGTATTTATGGTACCAAATTAGGTTGTGATCTAATAAATGTTACTCAAGGACTGTATTACTTACTAAAACCCATATTGTGTTGCTAAATGCGAAAAAACGCCATAAAATTACATCCAATCGCAACCGATTCCTTATGAGCCAACGGGTGCACACGCGACATTTGAAGCTTTTTTCCTTATGAGCACCCGGGTGCTCATAAGGACGCTCGAGGGGTTAAAGTGCATGGTTCTGATAAAGCACAATTTGAACATTAAAAATTACCACAATTTAACGAGTATCCTAAAACGACAGTCAGACGGATATAAATATATTTTTTATTTAAATTACTTGCTGGTTTTATTTAGATTAGGTACTTGCATTTTTGAGTAAAGCAGACTGCTTCGCTGGTAACGCTATGATTGCCTCGAGCTAGCCTAGCTACGCTCTAGGCCTTTCAGCTTGGCCATCATTGCAGCCCTTGCTGTCCTCGCTGTAAAGGCCTCGACCTACGGTCTCGGACTTTATCTCAGCTCGTCCATCAAGTGCTGCACGCTGACCGCGCTGTGTCGGCCTGGAGCTGCGCTACGCTGCGCTGTCGGCCATCATCAGCGCGACCAGCAAAGTAGTCATTATAGACCGCGGCAGTAATGTACTATTAATATGCTGGTTTTCCATCCTTCGGCATTTAAAATCGGCGTTTCTCCTCTGTTCATTGATACTTGTCTATTGGCTGTCACCTCAGTAACCAATTAGACGACGGCTTGTAACAATATCTAGGTCAAATAATTTCTATAAAATAACTGTTAAATCATACCTGTCACATCTCTCAGCCTTTTCCCTCAGAGCATCAACTTCGTCTCTGTATCCAGCTGATTTCCTGGCTTCGTTGAACCACTCCTGGCTGTCAGAACGTAACTTTCCTAACACTAGCTTTGTGTGCTCTAGCTCTTCACGACATTCCGATAAATGCTCAGATTTTTCTTCCCTATAATAACAATTTTGGGTAGGTAATGTTATTTATTGAGATTTAGATGGAGAAATAAAAAACCAAAGCCACAGATTAATTACATAACACAAACAATAGCAATATCTCTCATTATAACAGTTCATTAAAAATCATTGTGTTATTTCAATTGCTGAGCAGACAATATTTATTTTTCAAACTTATGAAGCATTGTATTAGAAATTTCTTTTAAAATCCTGCTGATTGCGATTGAAAGTGTGTTACGCAATTGAAGTGGTGGCCAAACGCGAGGAAAATATTGCTCCAATTAAATAGTTTGAATACTCACAATTCTTGTCTCTGCTTCCTAAGTCGTGCTTTCCAATCGGCCAGTTCCACAGCAAGATGTTGACTATCGCCATTATTTTGATTTACATTCTGCGTCGATCGATTCTTGCCATTTTTATTTTCATTATCGTTCTCACATAATCCTTCGTGGAGCACTAAGGAAGCCCAGTTTTGTAGATAGTGGTCGCGTTCTTTGGCCAGCCGTCGCATGTGATTGAACATGGTCGGCGATTGGAAGAGATCGATGGCATCCGGCGTCAGTACGACTGTCTGCATGTCTGTAACCTTCAGAAAAATCCAAAATAACTTATGTCGTTCTTTTTGAGGTTTGTTATTATTTGTCTATGACAAAGCACCTTTATAATCAATTCCTAATTGGAATTCAGATAAAGCTCCATTCCATTCAGATAAAGTGAAAAAAGTCACCGTGCCTGGATTTGTGCCTGGCTGATGGCAATAGGTTCCCTCCCTATTTCATGGAACTTAAACATAACAGACGAAATGTGGGCCTACTTGTTTGTTGTACACCTCTGCCTAACTTTACTGGAATAACAAGGTGTAATGTTATTATAAGTTGAAAAAAAAAACTGAAAAGAAACCACAGAACTAATTTTTGTAGGTGATATGGTTAGAAACCTCACAGGTTCCATTTAAAAGCTTGTGCTAATGGCGGAGATAATCTCTAGCGCCAATCAGAAACAATTAAGTAAGAAACAGTAAATGTTGAATATTCTGTTAATATTATAAAAGCGAGAGTTCGTGAGGATATATGTAAGTATGTTTGTTGCTCTTTCACGCAATAACTACTTAATGGTAGTATATATATCTAATACTAGCTGTTTCCCGCGGTTTTACCCACGCTGCACAGCACCTGTTGGTCGTAGCGTGATGTTATATAGCCTATAGCCTTCCTCAAGAAATGGACTATCCAAGACTAAAAGAATTTTCCAATTCCAACCAGTAGTCCCTGAGATTAGCGCGTTCAAACAAACAAACTCTTCAGCTTTATAATATTAGTCTAATATATAAAATTCTCGTGTCACAGTTTTCGTTCCCATACTCCTCCGAAACGGCTGGACCGATTTGAACGAAATTTTGTGTGCATATTGGGTAGGTCTGAGAATCGGCTAACATCTATTTTTCATGCCCCTAACCGAGCAGCGGGTGAAACCGCTGGGCACAGCTAGTATATATATTTACGTATAATAATATAGCTTACATATCGGAATAACACATAGGCTACAATTCATACAGGTATATTCTATCACCACGCGAGTGGAACCGCGGGGCGCGGTAACTTTGCAATAAACTAAACGAAACAAGTATTGCATAGGTAGCTGTTGCAAAATTTGACAACCAGTTGGTAATGTCAAAGGTTCATCCTGCTTTACAGTCAGTTGTGATTCTTGTGACATCTGTTGACTGTTCACATGTTTATGTAAATATGTGTAACATGTTCAAACTGAATGAATTACTTTGAATATCAGGTACCTACTTGATATATAGCTTACTCTTTCCTATGTATAAATCCTTACTAATATTATAAAAGTGAAAGTGGTTTTGTTTGTTTTTTACGTCTTCACGCCTAAATGGCTAAACCAATTTTGATGAGTTTTGGAATAGAAATAGTTGAGACCTTGGAGACGGACATACGCTAATTTAAAAAAAAGGGAAATGAGGGAGTAAGAGGGAAAAAACTAAAGCTTTGCTATTATAATAAATAAGGCGCAAGGGCAAAAATACAAAAGGGTACCTACAAATCAGGAAAGGGGAACTGTGTTACCCCGAATTTAACACGAGTGAAGCCGCGGGCAAAACCTAGTTATATATAATACATACATTAGCATTACCCAGTATTAACTGGGTTGCGGAGGTTGGAAAGGCAGTTGCTCCATGCAAAATCCTATTATTTAGCTGCTAGTTAGAATGAAAGCCAACCCAAACATAGTTGAGAAAAGGCTAAAAAATGAAGATAAGTTTTGTTTTAGCTAAAGATATAATTACTTATTTCAGTGATGTTGACACTTAAAATTATTTCTAAGTATCAGAACAACCTATTTTATTTATCTAATCTTCAAAACAACAATACACAAAGTGGGTAAGCTTGTACTTTTAAAAGACAATTGTCAGTCAAGTCACGCTTGACTGGTTTATTTATCAGTTATGCTGTGACTGAGGCATGCTTGCCTATGTAAGTGTGAACACTTCCTTATTTATAAATAAGTGACTGACTTCTTTATCTTTAAATAAACAAGCATAAATTTTCGATATTTGAATGGTATGTCAACACAAGGACATTGGAACTTTAATGCAAATTACTACCAAAGCTAGAAGTTACATTCAATTGGTTTGTGTTTTTTTAAATTAGAAGTACTAGGCAAGAATTATGAATGATACCTGTTTGATGCACTCCACTATGTTATGCTGTAGATCGACATTGAGTTCCTTGATCCTTGTTATAAACAATTCCTTATTGGGACACTGCACAGCTGCACCAAGTAGAAGCAGTATCAAAAGCTTCATGGTTTCCAGACCTTCCCTTGATTCAGGTGACTTTCCTAAGCATATACACTCTGGCACCACCAGCAGTGTCATACCCAGTTCTTCTTCATACAAGCTCTTCACATTTTTGATGATGGCATCAAAGTTTTTCACTCTACCTAATATCAGGGCTTGATCTTCTAGCCCGGCAAGTTTTGTGATGTGACATGACGGTTCCGGATCTATCTGTAGGTAGACTTGATGTAGAATATCTCCATTGAACAGTGATGAGTACTCTGTGATGGTGTCTGGATTTGGAATACATGATCTTATCTGCAAATAATAAAAAAGTTTACATAAAGTCTTGATTATAAAAGTTATCTGCTTTTATAAAGGTAATCAAGGCATTATTTTCAGTTGAAATAGATCCACAATCAACAGGAAAGTTCAATTCATTTGGTTTATGATTAATTATATGGTAAAGGGCTCATCAAGACATTATGTGAAGAATTTCTCTTTGTTATTAATATGTGTATTCTTGTTGCAATGGTAGCACACACCAACAATAGATCAATGAACATGTGTGGGAACTTAGTGAAATGTAGTACACAGATACTGATGCAGAAGTCTCTTTTATAATAGCACCTTGATAACTTAACTCAATCAATGGAATTTCAAAAAAAAAAATGGTACAATATTCATAAAAGCAATGTCAATCATGAATTCATACTTTTCAGAATATTTTAAATAAACCATGTTTTGTTGTTATGTCTATTTTCATAACCAACATTTACTAGCCTATTTTTAACTTTCATTTGTTGACTCTTTGTAATCACTAGAAATTTGGTAACAGCTGGAAGCATATAGAAAACAAAATACAAAGACTTATATTTTAAGGGGATGTAAAGTAACTACATAGTCAAACAACCATCCATTACAAAACAACTTGATCACTCGAGTATGACAACAGAGACAACGATAACTTTATTATTCTCTCACAGAGACCTAAAAATAAATAATGACTGTAGATTTATAGAATATGCAGAAATTACAAAATACCCCATTCATTCGAATACGGAACGGCTGGTAAAATTCATCTCATGCTTATTTTTTACGCGCATAGTAATAAAACTCAGGCATGAATCGTTGTGCACTCACCCACGAAACTAGAGGCCCGTTCAAGAACTCGTCGATTTCGGTACCAGACGCGGCCATCCTTGCCATGCGTTAGGATGAACGGAACCTACTCCTCTGTGTTTGTCCGGCACGCATTGCATCGAAGCAGTGCTCAGTGTTAATACAAGCAGCAATTTCACTTATCATCTGCAGTAATAGAGAAAAATCCGTACTGATCTTGATGTTTAACACTTGTTCTAACTAAAACCAAGTTGACGTTTGTAATTGTTAATTGAGTGACGTTCCGTTCATAACCCTACCACAGATAAATAAAAAGTCGCGTTAATTGATATTTTTAGACGATTTTTAGGGTTTCGTGCCCTGAAGGTTAAACAGGATCTTAATATTAAGAGTCAGCTGCCTGTCCGTCTGTTACCAAGCAGTATTTCATGAACAGTGATAGTTGTTGAGGCAGGTTTCTGGCAACAGAAATACAACAAATATGTCGTTGAGAGAAATACAATTATCACGTTTATTTTTGGCCATTTTTTATAGATTTTGATAAGGAACCCTTCGTGCGTCAGTCACGGTTTTTAGTAGTTGTGACTGATTCTGTATTACTATAATGTATTCTAATCTTAGCGAATTTATCACTAAACAGAAGGGCTACTATGACATCTTATAGCAATTCTTATTCCACTGAGGGAAAGAGATGGTGCTAGACACCCTGTATAGCTCTGTCTCTTTCCCTCAGTGGAATAATAATTGCTTTAAGAGGTCATAGTAGGGTAGCAGTTTTTATGGTAATTGGCAAAGCTCTATAGTCTGTTTTTTAATCTCGTTGACTAAATTGACACATGCAAATGTCAAATTTACAAATAATGTTGCCAGCTCTTTTGTGCAGTGTTGTACCTACGATACCGGTTTGTTGAATCGTAACTTTTTATCTATAATATATGAATTTAATTTTCATTCAATGTTTTACATTTATAATTCACGTGTACACGGCTGCACGACGTGCTACAAACTGCCAGGGAAATCTGACCACGCAACGACGTGCGTAATCCAACCATGTTTCGATGCCTTTAAATTAAAAAAAAAATATATATAGACGCCTACAGTGTTGTTCCCGTATGCGTTAAAAAGGCAATCTTAACCCTTTTCTCTTACGAAATGGTTAAAAAATATTTTTCCGAAATTAAAACGCAGTACAACGAAGGTAGTGTAATAGATAATGCTCCATATCACACCAGGAAACTGGAATCGTTACCTACTTCTAGTTGGCGAAAAGGGGAAATCCAAGATTGGCTAAAATCAAAAAATATTTCCTATGACTAGACAATGTTAAACCCTAAAATTAAATGAAATTGCCCGAAAGCACAAAAAAGCCTATGAAAGGTATGTCATCGGCGAGAAGGCTGTTGAACTAAACCCGATTGAGTTGGTCTGGGCTCAAGTAAAGGGGCATGTCGCTAAAAATAATAAAACAATCAAAATGAATGAAGTATGAAGCCTTTTTGAAGAAGGGCTTCGTCAAGTGACCCCGCAGCGGTGGAAAAACTGTGTAGTCCATGTAATTAAAATTGAAGATGAAATGTGTCATCTGGGCCATATAACCGACGACATTACTGACAGGTTTATCATAGAAGTAGGTGGCGATTCTGATGATTCAGAATATTCTTCAGACATGGAGTCATTATCTGAATTAGATTACGCCGCGTTAATTGTTAGAATCTGCTCATTTTTCATACATGATGTTGTAGGAGGAAAACCACTGATTCACTTCACACCATAATAATATTTAATATTCAAAAAAAAACATGCGATAGCAAAGCAAGGATTTCAACAATTATATATCAAAATAAAACATAGGTATACATCTCAAGTCTCTTAGAACAACTGAACTATTTTTTTAAAGACCAGACTCTTGTCATAACTAAACATTCTGAGTTTAAAATACATTTATTCTTTTTATACCAAAGACAATTAAAATTTCTTTCTCTAACATTAATAACAAGAATTCGTGTTAATAACGCGAATACCTGTAATTAAGTTATGTAATTAAAAAATATACGTTTTAAATTATTAATTTTGTATTATTACGTTTTAAATAAGTACCTACACATTATTTCAGGATAAACATATTATTTTAGGATAACTTATTGTTAAAAAAACGATACTTGACTTTTATTAACGGAAAGTTTCGGTTGTGCCACATCACTATTTAAGAATAGGGTATTTTACTCTGTAAGAAAGAAATTCTAAAAATATACAATTCAGATAGTTTAGGCAACAAGCAGTCGGAAAATGTTAAATTTAGTTAATAAAATAACTAAATAAATTTTTAAATTGATTTCAAAGTTTTCACTTTTTTTAGTCTGTTCTTTTACTACGCGAAACAGTGTCCGCCATGATTATTACGTCATATGGTCATGAGAACAAAAAGTGACAACTGTCAACTGAGCAACTATTACTATTTTAGTATTTTAAAACTTTACATTTTAATTTTTATTGAAATAATAGTAATCATACCACGGAAGACATAAATACTACCATATAATAATACCATAAACTATAGTGAAAAATACAACTAAACAGAAAGACTAATAACAGCGCATTTGTTTACTCAGGTCATGACGTCAGTTGGTCATCATGACCACAGAGTAACATGGCGTCAAGCGTTTTTGTGATTTTACGCGCGAACATAGAAATTGTAAAATTGAAATGCAGTTTTATGGCACTTATCGTTTGAATATTATTTTTTTGTTTTTTTTGGTGGTTTATTAGGACCCTAGGATCAAAATGAAATACTTTTTAAAAATTGGTGTAATACCGTATTGCAATAAACTGACAACACTCGAAATGTCAGTTTAGTTTACGAGATTAAAAAACAGACCTTAGGCTTTCCTTTCTGCTAACATTGGCCATAAGACGTTCTATACGTATAACGTGAAAGGTCACGTTATACGTATAGAACTCTTATTAGAGAATTTACCAGTAACGCTACTGAAAGAAACAGTTTTACGCGTTTAGCACTTGCCGCAAACCCCGATAGTTAACAAACGCTCAAATTTACAACGCGGTTGGTGCAGTCGCTGAGCGAACGACTGCTGCACTGCTGTGCAGGTCACGGCTTTGATCCCTGCATGGAAAAAATATTTGTATGGCCTACAGATATTTATTGTTCCGAGTCTGGCTGTTTGTGATTTTAAATGTTTTTAAGCGTACCCACAATACAGGAGTAATTCCTTGTGTAACAGCTTGCGGTAGCTTTCTTTTGTTTTGTTTGATTTGTCGTGTAATTCGACCTTGGCCCGCAGACTAGCCATGCCAAGCGGGCCTTTGCAAATGCTTGAATCTGTGATGGTTTGCAATAATTTAGGCCAGCGTATTGGGTCGATAAAAGATATTAATGATTGGCTGGGCTGAAACAGTACCTACTTACGATTTAAAAGTGTTAATAATAATACGACAAGATCCTCATTTAGAAAGGAGGGCGCTGACGGTGAGGGCAATTATGATAGCCCGCTAATTTGCTTGTTGCTCCAAGAATGTGAAGATTATCTTGTTTCGAGCCTACTGCGCATCTTTTTGTACAAGTAGTTTGTAGATGTCATATTTGTGAAATCCTTAAACGCTCTCCGCATTCAATATTATAATGCGTTGAGGGCGCTGCTGCGGTTGCTTTGCTTCTGCAGCGCTTCGGGATTGTTTTGACTGTTTTTATGCCAGCATACGCAAGAGGGCGACCTCGATTGCGAGTGGAGTTCGGCACAGCGGTAACAGTCTTGTCACCGTTGTCGGCAACAGGTTGGACGGGCCTGTTATGCAGCACTGGCAGGCATTACATGCACTCATATATAGGGCTTGGGGCAAGTAAAATTTTGTTTTTATTGTTCTTACTAAATTTAATTTCATAGGTGTGGGTTCTCTCTTTTATCTGATTTAGTCTGTCTGTGTTTGTGTAACAATATTATACTATACTAGTTTTAAGGCATAATGTACTCTGTGGTCTATGCCACCCGAAGTATTGTTCATTCGTTTTGACGTTGGTTGTCATCAGGGCTGCCAGATGTACGATTTTAATCGTATTTCTACGATTCTTTAGCATTTTTTCTCGTGTACGATCGCGATATCGTACGGAAAATGTACGATTTTTATATACCTGGCAACATTTCATAGTGAAACGAACGTCCTTAACTGGCAAGTATGAGTAACGGGGTTCCAAGAATGGTAAAACCCAATAGATGACGAATGGCGCAGTTTACCCAACATTTTAGAAAAAAATAATTAATCCATGAATACCGACGAGTTTTGGGGCAATATCAAAAAACAATTTAAGAATTTTAAAACATTGGCTCAATTTGCCTTAAATTTGTTATGTTTGCCCCATTCTAGTGCAGGTTGTGAAAGAGCATTCAGTGAAGTAAACTTATTATAAACAAAACTTAGAAACAGTTTAACGAATGAAACATTGAAGGGAACATTATTAGCCAAACAATTAATAAGAAGAAATGAAAATTACACGAAGTTTAAGCCGACAAAAGAAATGTTAAACAATATGACCACAGAAAATTTGTATAAATCTAATAAATGGTTTTTTATTTGTGTAGTTTTAAGTTTTTATTTGTTCTTTTTTTTGTTTTGACTTTGACTTTTGACTTTGACTTTGACTTTGACTTTGTTTTGTTGTGTAGGTTTACATAAGGATGTGCCAAATAAATATGTTTTCTCTCTTTGTTTCCTCTATTGACTTTCTTTTCTAAAACTCAACGTTTTTTTGTTATTTTTAATAAAAACTTGGTACTTTTAGGTTTTACGATATTTTCATTTCATTTCCTTGGCATACGATTTTTTTGTAGTTGTCGTACGATCACAGCACTTATGCACCTGGCAGCCCTGGTTGTCAAAACAGTCAACTGTCAGACATCTGTCTGGTTTGTTGTATTACTGCTGTGCAATTGGGAATTGTGTATAAATATAATATTATTACACTTATTTATATTACTTTACATATGTATTCTACTAGTATAAATATATGTCACAAATTCTGAAACCATGTTCAATAAATCGTCTATAAACAAAGTGAAATTTCAAGATCAACAGTTAGACGATTATGTTTTAGAGGTAAAAATTATATCATCATAGTGTAGTATTTATGGTTTCGTTCGTTACATATGTGGAATACTTATTTGTCTTTGCAACCTTTTTGCTGGAAGCAGACATTTTAGTTCCAAAATTACAGTTTCTAGAATTTATTGATTTATCTTTAATCCAATAATTCTTTCAGAACTCGGTCTTGAAAAGTAAGTTGCAGAGTAAGATTGATGCTCTATCAATTATGAGTAGGGAGTTGGACAAATGCAGCATGGAAAGAGACAGGTTCAAAGTGCTGGTAGAGCAGCTAATCTGCAAGAAGACAGTTCCTATGAAATCTAGTCCAGGTGCTAACAACATTGCTTACAGACTAACACCTACTAACACTATCAGTGGTGGAGAGATGCTTGCTAAGACACAGGACCATAACAATATGCTGAAATTAGAGGTAATCTTATTTCTAAGTATATTATATTACTGCTTTGTGTTTTTGCCCAAAAGTAATGTAATATTCTCTTCTGTCTTGAACCATAATATACCGTGCCTTACTTTCTCTCCTAAATGGAATGCAAAGGTGTACCTAGCATTGTCCTACAGAACATTTACATTTTATAGAAACATTTTTTTTTATACCAAGGGTATTTTTTACCTCAATTTAGGTGGAAGCTCTCAGAAGCAAGTTAGAGGAAGCTACAGGGGACATCATAGCACTTAAGAAACAGTTGCAGAAAAGAGAAGGTCTCACAGATGAAGTTAATGGAAACAAAAAGAATTCTACTATATTCAGCTATTCCCACAAAGATTATGAGCTGTTGGTGAATGAACTTGAAAAAAATCAGAAAAAGGTTAGTGAAATTGCAGTAGTGTAACTGGTCCATACACCAATATCTCAAACAATAAGATATTTATTTTGTAAATCTATGTGTACTTTATTACTGTTTCTATCTTTTCCTAGTCAAAATGAAATAGTTCTTGTTTAGTTTATCAATCCCGCCGTGGTCAAAAGCTAGTCTAGCTTTTTACTATGACTTTTCTGATTTGCAGGTACCTGCTACTTGTAGTTTTTGCCCTTGCACCTTATTTATTGAAATAGCAATTATTAGTTTTCCCTTTTCTTCCCTCATGTTTTTTTTTATTTTTTAGAACGATGCCCCACACTAGGAATTTCTCCTGTATTGTGGGTGCGTTTACAAACAAAAAGTTAGCCTATGCCTGTCTCCTAGTAAAATTTTATTGGTTTAGCCATTAAGGCGTGAAGAAGTAACAAACAAATAAACACACTTTCGCTTTTATAATATTAGTTAGGATAGTAACCTGCCCTGGTTTTGCATGATTGCAATGTAGATAGATTTGTATCTATATATACTTTACTTATATTTTACATAAAAACCTTCCACTCTATTGCTGAAAATTGCATTAAAATCTGTTGAGTAGTTTAAATGATGAGGAAAACAGACAAAAGAACTTACTTCATTTTATATTATTTAAAGATAACTGTTAGTACCAGCTTTTTAGGTACACACCAAAAATTTTATTTTTATATTTTCCCCATAGATGTTTAATTGCCCTTTGAATCATAACACATTTAATTAAACATTCCCTTAAAACAGAATATTGTCTATAAACATACCACCCAACAGACAATTTTATACATCTGGTGAAAACAATTTCTTGCAAATAAATAATTCTTAAAAGGTTACACAGGTTTTGCAGGATGTGGTAATTTTTTAAATTAACATTTCATTATGTCCATTTCTTCCAAGAACTTTTCTTTAGAATTGTTTTCTACTATATCTGATTTTCTTTCAGTATCAGCAAATCCAGTTAGACTATAGAGCAACATTAGATGAAAAAGAAGAATTGGTTTCTGACAGAGATTACTATAAGAACAAAGTCCAGAGGTTGACCCACCAGATCAGTTATATTCTGTCTAGCAGAGCCAAACTTCATGATAGTAATGAGATTGATCCACCTAAGCCTATAGTAGATATAGATGCTCTAGTCACCGAAAATAAATACTTACATGAAAGAATAACACAGCTTCAAGTGGAAAAAGAAATTGTGAAAAGAACATTGACAAAATATAAGGTTATTATTATGGTTTTACCATTGTTAGTTTGTCAGTATTTACAGGAAGTAAAAATAGATAAGCATGTAAATTTTAATGATTTTCAGACATTGCTTGACAATAGGAATAAAAACTACTCCAACTACATGAAGAAAGGCTATGCAGATGTCATGACACAAAAGCAAGGTACCTATGTTATATTCATTGCAAAACACACAGCACATTATGTAGATGAAGTTAATATTTAAATTACCATAAAAAATTTGTTGTGCATGACGTCATTCCTTATTTAATAAGCGCGTTTCTTAAAAGCTACTTTTGTTTTTTTATTATTATTGTGATATTTATTTATTTATTATACTTTTAGTGAGGGAGTTTCTGGACAACATTAATTCGAAAGTGGGTCTGAAGCAAGGTTCTGCAGCTGAGTTGAGATCTTTATGTCTCGGCCTATTTGAAGCACTTAATGATAAGTCGGTTGCCCTACAACATCAACGGAAGACGAATCAGTATGTATTAAGTAACAATCAACAATTTTATTATTTAGCAATAAAACTATATTGTTATCAATCATCCCATATCCAATGCTTTTAAATATCCGGCCGGAAAGAATTATCTCTAGTGTTTGGGATACAGACATTCGGATAACGAAACCTTGATACATTTATGATCTCTCAACAAATCCCTTATTTACAGGATTCTAGCCAACAGAATAGCAGAACTAGAAAAAACTTTAGAAAGCTGGTGTAATGGCCAGAAATATATTCCAATATTTCCTTCTCAAATGTTACTAGATGAGTTTTTCACGGACTCTGGGTCAGTGAAGTCAAATGACTCGAAAGAACAACAGCTGAAGCCCCATGAGAACTCTGATAATAATAGAAGCAAATATTCTGATAGTGACGATGAAATGAATAAAGAGAACAGTGATGGATCATCAACAGATATGAAAGTTTACGAAGAAGATGATGATGAGTGTCAATTGTCAAATGGTGAACACAAGAGCATGTCTAAAACGGTTTTACCTAAAGACTTGCAAGAATTAGTTAAGGAAGCTCTTGCTGAATTAAAACCTGCAGAATGATCTTATTGAATTTAATATATTCACCAATGGCTGCTTATAAGAAGAATGATCTGCCGAGTATTACTTAACCTTTTGAACGCCAGAGCATAAACGCTCGCTCGTACGCCGAGAAACTCATTTTACGTACATTTTTGTCACATATTTGCGTTTGGTCGCCAACGGGCGTCCAAGGCTGCTTGTGACATATAGGTGGCGATGGCATTCAAAGGTTAATTAGTTTCGTATTTCGTTATTTGTAATAGTCTTCTACCAAAGAAACATCCTATAAATTCAATTCTAGTCTATGCAAAGGAATTATCTAGTCTATGTTACTATTGATGTATGTTTAAAAAATGTTATTGCAAGATTATGTCGAATTATATACTGAAATATATTATACAAATCTTGATGCGGTTTTTTCTTAGTTTTTGTATAAAGGAAAAACATTTACTTGGTTCACAAAAATAATTTATTAACATTATCTCATTATATACTCTAGCTCCATTTTAAAAGCTCTTTCTATACACATATATAAATTACGATCATAATTTATATTTTTTCTTGTAAAGTCGGAGAGTTTTTACACATATTCATAAAAGTTTAATGATAATTCTTTTAGATATATAAGTAACCTAAAGCATTCTCATCTAAAAATAGTAATATGTATTATTACTTCTAAAAATACATGGCCAATAATATAAGTAGCTATACAAAACATAACATGAACACAAATGTAAAAATTACATAATATAAAAACCTAAGCAAAAAGAATTTCGCGGGCTAATTTGGCGCTTCTCCCATAAACACGTACTCGAGTCGTAAATTAGCATCACATACCCCTAGAGTGAAACATGTGTGATTTGTTAGGTTTTAATAATAAAAACGACAATATTATTACCAAGCACTAGTCTTGGGCTCACAGCTCTGGTTCAGTCCATGGTCTGGGGCGAGAGGGAATGGGAAGCAGTCATGCTAGCGAAGGAGGTAGCCGAAAGTTTGAGGGCACCCTCAAGACGCGGTTCTGTGGGCAGTGTGCAATGGGTAGCCACTGTCTGTCCATCTAGTGCTGATATGCCGTGTCGACGGCGCATTCGTATTCGTGTCAGGGCCACTGCCTGCCGGGGTTGCAGGTTATTCAAAAGAGGATGAGGAACATAAAGGGAGTTATTTGATGAATACCAATCCAAAAATGGACTGAATTTACCGGCTACAATCTCATTAATAACGGTCGCATTTAAGTAACAACCAAATAAGTTTGATTTAATAAACCTTATATAAATCAAATATCAAATAAAATATAAGAATACCATTCCATTTAGCGTTTAAAAAGTAACTTAGATATTTAGGTGACAAAACAAATTATTGAAATAATTATTGCATGTTTTGTAGTTAAGATTATCGACTGATATAATTTGGGTTCCATTAATTTGTCATGTAACCACTGGGAACAATATGACAAACTATAGTTAAACATATTAATTATCAGCGAAATCGCTGCTTATCGATATGACATCAACTTATTATATTTATACAAGGATCATCCACCCACACTTCAGTTTTTTTAAAGTTTTATTTACTTTACGATTAAAGACGTAACTGATACAATTGCAGATCGATGGATACGACAATTATAATATAAAAAAATGCATATAACATAGTAAAAATATTCCATCTTTTAGCCATTTACTCTAATCTAAAACTAGACGTCGACTAGGCTTAAATCATGTCAATAATACACATAATATAATGTCATACTAAAGTAAACCTGTTAAAACAGAATTTGTGAACTGTTCCTAAAAATTATCACATATTGGTTTTAAAATACAAAATATTGGCTCAATAGTGCGCTTTAGACAGTAACTAGATTTTTTGTAATTTAGACAACGTCAGCGATACTTTTAAGATTTCGACGCTAGATTTTAAGGGCACCTTAGGATGGCATATCCCTCCGTTTGCCAAAACAGGTTTAATAATGTACACTTGTATCAACTTTATATAAATGTCTGAGCTCTTGACGAAATATAACACTTCCTAACCGCCCGGAGTACTAATGAACCCGGAACAACATGGATAGAGTTCCAAAAACAGCCGATTCTCGCGATATAAGAGTGAATAATATGAGTCAATACTTTCAAGAAATGCTATCAATACTTTCAAGAAATGCTAGTGTAATGCTCAAGAGCTGCCGCAGTGTGGTGGTGTACGGCCGAGTTATCGCTTCTTTGTCGCGCGGCCAAAACTAGTCGCGTCAGAAGTGGACGATGGTCCTTTTCTGAATATCGCTCGTACGATTCCAACCCCTCCTGTAGCTTTAGAATTAGGCTGTCGTAGTTCTTTCGGACTACTTCTAGAATCTGTAAAATAATGATAATATTGCCTTAATTAGCTATATCAACTTCAAAATCACGCATCCAACAACAGTCAATGGGTGCCAATATTGTTATTGGCGCTCAACTCAATCGCAATAGATTAGACGCAATTATTTTATTATGCACTACTGTGCCCAGCGGTTTCACCCGTTGCCCACCTCCTTAATGTCGTAGCGTGATGTTTTGTGGTCTAATAATTTCGTGAAATAAAGCCTTTGCAAAATGTCAAAGCGATCCGGCGAAGGAATCGCGTTTTACCATACAAATTTTACCACCCTGTTTCACCCTCAAAGGCTTATCTCCTTAGGAGTTGAATTTTGAATCTCAAACCATCGTCTTACCCCCGAATACTGAAACGTCACTCAAAATGTGAGGGCTGCTTAACATTTGAGCAGCTCTTAAACTTTAGATTTTGTATGGTCAAACGTCACTTCTGAGTCTCTGTGAAACTTAAGTGGGACTTAAATTTTGAATGACGTTTCAGTATTCGGGGGTAAGTGAGTCAAAACTATGTCCTAAAATGATTCTAGTGATTTTCTCTTTTATTTATTAGCTTACTAGCTTTCGCTCGCGGCTTCGCCCGCGTTAAATTTGGGGTAACACAGTTCCTCTTGCGCCTTATTGATTTGTAATAGCAACGCTAAGTTTTCCCTATTCTTCCCTCTTTCTCCCTCACATCCCACTTTTTTCAAAAAAATATTAGCCTATGTCCGTCTCCTGGTTCCCCACTATCTCTGTACCAAAATTCATCAAAATTGGTTTAGCCATTAAAGCGTGAAGAGGTAACAAACAAACAAACAAACTCACTTTCGCTTTTATAATATTAGTAAGGAAGTAAGGATTTTCTGGAGAAGGCCACCTTTAAGACTTTGGGTATGAAAAATAGATGAGGACTAATGTCAGACCTACCAGATTTACATATAAATTTTCATAAAACCGGTCAAGCCATTTCGTATTTGTACTAAAACTGTAACACGATAATCTTAATATACATATATAAATAACGTGTCACGTTGTTTGTCCGCGATGGACTCCTACTAACTACTCAACAGATTTTAAATAATTTTGCACACCGTGTGCAGTTTGATCCAACTTGAAAGATAGGGTAAGGTAGGTAGGTAGAAAGGTAGATAATTGCGTTGCAACGCATGCAATTTTCACACATGCACAGCTAGTTTTATATATAAGAAAATAAAGAAATAAACTGAAAAAAAAAAAATAGCTTGTTTTAGTATTGGTTATTATGATAAATAATGGTTGAAATGGATGAATACGAACCTGATCTTCAGTGGGCGTGGATAAATTTTGCGACGCCAACCAGGCTTCTATTTTTGGCGAAAAGTGTTGGATGATAGCGCGTACATTGACCAAACAGTTAGCTAGTCGCAACGCCTCCGCTTTGAATTCACCATCACTGGTTGAATAGCGCAACGCTGTAAAAAATAACATACATTATAAAAACCCATTAAACTTTTGTGCTAATTATTTAAATATCGATAAACTTACCCATATAGAACAGATTATCAAATACTTGATGCATTCGAATCAGCTCATAATACAGTTGGTCATAAGACGCAGGAGTTGGCAAGAACGTATCACCAAATGTAATGAAAAGATTGAAAATGTTGACGACCTAAAAATAAAACGAATAAAGCTTAAAATCTTATTTCTGCAAAATTTTACAAACTGTAACTAAATGGATAGTATAAACAGCGCAACTTACGAGAATACGTGCGCACGACATGTGTCTGGATTTAAGGTACTTTCGAATGGCATTGTCAAAATAAATAACTTTGAATGTGAACAAACTGCGAGATCGTGAAATGCAATATTTGTAACTAGTTTTTGCCCGGGGCTTCGCTCGCGTTAAATTCGGTATAACACAGTACGTGCTATCTGCAGTTTTTGCTCTTGCGCCTTATTGATTTGTAATAGCAACGCTAAATTTTTCCTTTTTTTCCCTCGTTCTCCCACTTTTTTTTAAACAAAATTAGCCTATGTCCGTCTCCTGGTTTCCAACTATCTCTGTACCAAAATTCATCAAAATCGGTTAAGCCATTAAAACGTGAAGAGGAAACAAACAAAGTCACTTTCGCTTTTATAATAAGTAAAAAAGTAAGGAGGTTTTAGTAAGGAAGTAAGGATACACACCTGTTGTGCCATGATGAAAATGTTATGCCTCCTTAGCAAAGTACTCTCATTCGTTACTAAGAACTTCAACAGCGCAATGAGTGCGGCCCATAAAGGTCGCCAGTCTCTAGCGAGTCTAACGCGACATCGCTTTTGGTAGCTTAGCAACCGTAGTAGAACTCCCACGCATAACTGGTATAGCTCTCCAGGAAACTTTTTCAGTAGATGGCACATTATAAACTCGACAAGAAGATCTGAAATGATTTCGAATAATAAGAAATGTTTCTAATTTTAGAGTCTTTTCATTACTTTCTCCGTAAGATCATGGTAATACCAGGACTTTGCTGGCCTTCTTGGAGTAGCAGGAGTGGATCGAATGATTGATTTTCCTGCCCGTAAGCAAAATACGCGCTTTGGATGTGGAGTTGTGGCCAGCTCGTATTACCACATACAATACACACTTATACTTTTGTGTATTTACCAAAAAAAATTACCTATCAATGTAGATGCAAGGGGCTGCGATGGGGGTTCTTCTAGGACTATTTTCCTATGGCGCATTGGGAGCCTATACAACTGCACCTATAAATACAAAAATATACTCTTTAACGTATTCTTGAAAATCTACATAAAATGATTATCTTCTTAAAGTTATTTAGATATACCTTGAAAGTAAGATTTTGGTCGTGCATAATGGAGTTCGCAAACTGTTCTTCTACTATACATGTAAGTATTATGAAACATAAGCTGCATTTATTTATGCTGGATTCAGTGCGCGTGTCAGCCATTACAATCGAACTGGAAAAGAAAACGAGTTTATTCAGTGCTACACAGATTTTTGCCAGCCTTATTGGTAGGTTTAAAATAATTGTGTACTTACCAATACTGAAAGAACGTAACTAGTAGATTAGTTGGTTGTTCGTTGTCAAGAGCTTGTATTTGATTTAAATTTGGAGGAGTCTGAAACAATAGACAGATCTTATTTACTCACTATCAACACAAGCACAAGCCTTGCCTATCGTGCCTGGAACTTACAACCAACGTGGGCACGTCAAGAGTCTGACACATTAGTTGCATTTTACGAATATTATTTAAAGTCAACTTGTCTTGCTAGTATTCGATCTAAAGCTTAGTCGGTCCATGACTGCGAGGTGTGTCTTTTTGGCAACCTCTGAGCTAAGATTTTTTGTGTATGTTTACGGCGTGATTGAAGAGTAGGCAAGTAGGCGAGGCCGGCACACGTTTCGTTATGAACGATTCCTAAGAATTAATTTAAATACTGTTGCGTCAAACGGCGCACAATGCAAGCGCGGGAAGTCGATTGAATTGATATTTGAATGTTCAACCGGTCTGGTGTCGGCCTCGCTCTGAAATATACCTAATATCACTTTAAATTATATCTCTTTTCAGTCTGGAAAAGACATGAAGCTGAACTGATGAGCTTTGCAAGAATGTCTCCAATACCTGATGCGGAGGCAGAGTCGCTGGCGGCGACGGCGGCGCAGATGAAGCCGCGGCGGACGAGGAATGCGCCAGCGTCGTCATAAAGTTGCGGTTCAAGTGTGCTGCCTCGTATAGTGCCAATAACATTCCTTCTTCTCCACCGCTGTGTGGTACCAAAAAAAACCTTATTTTAAAATTAAGTATATACTTAAAGAAGAGGTTCGTGAAATTACCAGATGCCCGAGATTTTCTGAGAAATTTATTAGAGATTGGTACCTATTAGGTGCATAGCCTGGATGGATAGTGCCTATAACAAAACAAGTCTTGGGTTTCATAAACTGTTAAAAGATTAACCATTGCAACTAAATGATTCGAGTATTTTTACAAGAAGACAAAAAGTGTAAGTATTTAATTTATCTGATTGACTTTTGGTGTTAAATGATGTTTATCATTTACTTATCAAACAACTATGATCTCGTTATTTGTTTAAAAAAACACAACTTAGGTATCTACTTTACAGTTAATTTGTACTTATTGCTTTATGTTATACTATGTTTCGGTTCTATATTAGTATTATACGTAGTTTTAACATGTGTTTTTTAGTCTGCTATTCAGTATTCATGTTTGTCTGTTACCTTTTATGATTTTATGGCTAGATGGTATATGCTATAAATAACTGCAGCATAGATATAAGATATATTTTATCCTGATATTAAATTCCTGCCTTGTGTAAATGTCAAAGAAATAATTAAAGAATAGCAACAGTACGGTATTACACCCATTTTTAAAAAGTATCTCATTTTGATCCTAGGGTCCTAGTAAACCACCAAAAAAAAAAAGTATTCAATCGATAAGTGCCTTAAAACTGCATTTCAATTTTACAATTTCTATTTTCGCGCGTAAAATCACAAAAACGCTTGACGCCATGTTACTCTGTGGTCATGACGTCAGTTGCTCATGTAAACAAATGCGCTATTATTAGTTTTTCTGTTTAGTTGTATTTTTCACTATAGTTTATGGTAATGGTAGTATTTATTTCTTCCATGGTATTATTACTAATATTTCAATAAAAATCAAAATGTAAAGTTTTTTAATACAAAAATAGTAATAGTTGCTCAGTTGACAGTTGTCAATTTTTGTTTAGATGACCGTATGACGTAATAATCATGGCGGACACTGTTCGCTTAGTAAAACAACAGACTATAAAAAGTGAAAACTTTGAAATCAATTTTAAAATTTATTTAGTTATTTTATTAACTAAATTTAACATTTTCCGACTGCTAGTTGCCCAAGCTATCTGAATTGTATATTTTTAGAATTTCTTTCATATAGAGTAAAATACCCTATTGTAAATCCTCACAGATAATTTCCACCTGAGGGGACATGGAGACTACTTACCTGTTCCTCTGCCCTCTAATAACTGGTTGAGTCTCATCACTGGTCAGAAATATCCCGCCAACCATGCTGGTTAGAGAAGAAAGCCAACCGCCGCCACCACCGCCACCCCCTTGCATGCCGCCGAACGTCGACATCACGTAGTCATTCAGAGCTGCCGTTATAACCTGTCCGTATCTGAGTAAATAAGAAAAAATATCAAATTGTTTGTATGCTTATTATATTTACTACTAAAGGACTATAGACTTGGAGGTCAGCGTTGCTTGCATGCCTAACGGGTTTGACGGCACGGTTGGTGCAGTGGTTAAGCGATCGACTGCTGCGCTGCGTGTCGCAGGTTCGATCCCCGCGCATAGGTAGTTGTTCTGGGTCTGGCTGTTTGTGTATGTCAGTTTAAATGTTTGTAAACGCACCCACGATACAGGAGAAATTCGTAATGTGGGGTTAAAATTAAAAATGAAATTAAAGTGAATGAAAAAATAATCCTATTCAAATAGTAGATTATTAACCAAGGGGATAAAGCAGTGTCTTCTGTCGCGGGTGACGATTTAAATCGCGAGCGTAATGAAGGACTAGGGGTTTACTCCCGAGCGTAGCGAGGGTGTTAAAAACTTAAATCACGAGCGAAGCGAGGGATCTAAGACGAGTCCTGAGTGTAGCGAGGGATTTAAGTTCACCCAAGACTTAGACAGCTTTATCACCGAGGAAAATACTCTACTTTTCGTACCATTTGCGAAAAAATAACACAATAATAATATTATATAAGCAATTTTTAAAAATAATGACAATTCAAAGTAAAAGTTAACAGAAACATTGGTCCAATTCTTGATGGAGTGAGTTACATTTTTGTTTGGTACATACATTTATTGTTGATGAGCTGATTTTAATCCGACAATTTACTGACACTTTGATTTAACATCGTAACGTATTTTTAGAACATTAAGTTATTTATAAAATAAACTTAACTTTTATGTATTTGAAGAAAACAAAAACGGCAAATTCCTAGACTAATATTTTTTGTCGAAAAAGAAAAGGCACCAAGCTCATACGGCCTCGTCGGTTTTCGTAATTTTATTTAATAATCGTAACTGCATAATAAATGCGTATTCTTTTTTCAAAAAGATGTATAATGCTTTATATGTATATAAACTCAATGGTGTAAACACAGATGTAGTTCAGTATAAATTTCGGTAAGTATTCCAAATTTAAATCACATTCTCTCCCTAGGGGATGAATGAAATTCAGTACAATATTCTTTCCCTGTTTTTGACAGATTAAAAATGACTATTGTTATGTTCGCCTTTTGGGGCATAGAATGTCACTTTTTTGAGCAAGTGGTACGAAAAATTAATTTACATGAAATAATGAATGTTTATGTTACCATTTAAAGTACCTACCTAACTCTACTTACCCATTCAATGCTAATTCATCATCTAGTATTGATAATTTCACAACATAAGGATTGGCAGATTCCTGTTTCTTATAATTTACTAAGAACATCAACAACATGACCACATCATATCCTAAAACAAAAATAAAATATGGTAATATTTTCCTTCAATGGAAATTATTAAATAAAATACATTAAAAAAGCCATTTATTTCTTGCGTAATCACATTACAAATACATTCTTATTATTCTTATGGTTCAATCAGTTTTCTGTTCAAATGCAATAGTTAAGATAAGACAAATGATTAAAAAAGCATTTAGAAAGTTTTTAAATTCGTTATTTGCCTAGCCTGCATTATAATTCATTAATGTCAAAATATTAATCCTAAATTATGTAATTCAAAAGGACAGCTTTAGCAAAACAATTATATTATTGTATTACCATGATGTTGTCTCTCTGTAGATGTACACAGAAGTTGTATCAAAGATTCAAACAATGAGTTCTGCATAAAGTATTCAACTAAAGAGTTGTCATCAATGTTGTCTATGCCTGTTGCTATCACTAAAAGAAGCTTTAAAACCATCGACTTTAAGCTGTCTGGAACATCTCCTGAAATTTTTTGAAATTGTTCACAAGTATCATTATGAGTATGTAAAATGTCATTTTAAATGATGAGTTTTTCTGTGATTTGGGAAACAATCAATAAAACAAGTAAATGGTACTTTTGATATCTTGTTCCTCACAAATCTTTGTCAAAACTATGTCATACCTGATAAAATGGTGCTACAATGTTCAAACAACTTCATCATTTTAAAGTCTGGGTTATCTGATCCAATTAAAATTGTTTTTATATTAATGTTAGGGTCTTGTCCTAATCTTTGGTACATAGTTATTAAAACAGCACTAAGAGTTTGAAGTGCATACACCAATCTGAAAGATAAAGCTTTTATAAAATAGACTATTTCATATATTTTTTAATTTATGTAAGGTGTTATTCCTACTATTATATTATAAATGAGAATGTTTGCGAGGATGTATGGATGTTTGTTACTCTTTCACATCAAAACAGCTGAATGGATCTTGATCTATGAAATTTAGCACAAAGGTAGATTACTTATAGTCTGGAATAACACATAGGACACTTTTATTATATCATGCGGGCACCAGCTAGTTCGATCTAAAAACAGTATATGAATCCAGTCAACGAGTTATTACCTTATGTGATGTTCTTGTCCTAACATTTCAATACATTGAGCTACAAGTAAGTTCATACTATCTCTCATGCTCATAAGTTGTTCCACAGATAGTTTGTGAATTTCAGCTTCTAATTGGGGAATTTTGGGCTTCAGGAGGAAGAATTCATCCCAGAATGTGGCATTGTCAGTAGTTAAATCTTCACCTCTAAAGAAAGATTCATATATCTGCACCACTTTCTCCTTTAGATGTCTTTTAGACCCTGATCCGCTTCTCTTACGTGTAGCCATATTTTTCTATGATATTAATCGCCGTATATACTGTTTGTTGCTGCAAACTACCTTAAAAGTATGCCAACAAAGCCTTATCGGGTTAAGTTCTAAAATTAATTTCCATTAGCCACTAATTGAAATCGAAAAAGAACGAAAAAACTTTTCTTGTAATAATTTGCTTATTTTACTGTTCGAGGTCTCCCGTTAAAACTATCCAATACTTGAAATTAATAAAACTAGTGCAAAAGTCAACAATTTCCAAATCGTAAACTTTCGTCACTTGCTTGCAGTGCTGCCAACAAAAAATTCTCGGTTCCCCGCGTCAGTGGTGTCAATTCCCCGAAATTCCCCGCTAGTTTTTGATTTATTCCCCACATATTTCCAGAATTTTTTTTTAGACTCTAAAATATAACATTTGAATAAAACAGTGTATTTACTCTAAATTTTAGTTTTTTTTAGTTTGTTTTATTGAAATTTTTTTTTTTTTTTTTTTTCGATCTGTTAAGTAGTTTTAGGTGATTACGATTAGTTTTTACTTATAATTTGTGATCGCTTTGGTTGTAAATAAAAGTGATATTTGTTTAACTAATAAATTGAAAGCTTTATGAGAAACATTTGTTTAATTTTGACCTTTTTTGACTAGCCTGCATTTTGTCCCGCTGCTGGGCAAGGCTAAAAAGTGTAGTCTTTGGCTTCACGCACTACCGTCGTCGAGCATAGGCACTTTGTTCGACGATACTACTTTCCGCCTCGCTGCTTCCTTACGTTTAGGTGCTCCTTGTTGTTCTCCTCATCGCTGTCATTGTGGTGAAGTAGTCAACAGCCTTGGACACCACGGCCTATCATGCAGCCGAAGTGCGGGCCGTTTTGCGCGGCACGCGAATATTAACGACATTATCCGTCGAGCTCTTGTCACCGTCGGCGTTCCAGCTGTTTTAGAACCCAATGGTTTGGCACGCGACGATGGCAAAAGACCGGACGGTATGTCTTTGTTTCCTTGGAAGTTGGGTAGGCCTTTAGTGTGGGACGCAACGTGCGTCGATACTCTTGCGCCATCCCATCTTCCTAGGTCTTCGTGCTGCGCTGGCGCTGCTGCTGCGGCTGCAGAGAACCTCAAGCGGCGTAAATATAGTAACCTTATTGGGAACTATATTTTCGAGCCGTTTGGGGTTGAAACTCTGGGACCGTGGGGTCCTTGTGCTCACAGCCTTTTTAAGGCTATATCAAAACGTTTGGTTGACACTTCCCATGACCCAAGGGCTGGCTTTTACTTTGGCCAGAGGCTTAGCGTTGCCATACAACGTGGCAACGCGGCCAGTCTCTTGGGGACATTGCCAACTGACAGCGTTGAGGACGAATTTTTTGACGCTATTTTTTAATTTCTTTATAAGTTTAGTTTAGTTTAATAATTTTAGTTTAATTTATAATTAGTTTAAACAATAAACTAACATTGAAAAATTGTTAAGTGTTAAATAAATTTTGGATAAAAATGTGTTAAAACTTTTATAAATTACTTTTAAAAAATACATAATAGTTTACAGACTACATCTATTCAAATTAAAGTAAGAGGTCCCAATGCTTAATTATACGAATTTACTAATGCAGGTACAATTTTTTTACTTTATTTTAATTTTTAGTGGCCCTTATTTTATTGGGAATGGTAGTATATTATGTTTGCTATATTTTCTCAGAAACCATATTCGAATGATGATGAATGCGTTCAGAAATACGAAATTGTGTGCAAATGACAGTTGAGCGGGCATTTTTTAGCTGTATAGTATTAGATATCTGACATAAAATTGTTTTAGCCGAATTGGTCTGGATTCCCCGAAATTCCCCGATTTATGCCATTCCCCGAGCTCTCCCCGCGCTAACCGTCAATTCCCCGCAAATCGGGGATTTTCCCCGCGATTGGCAGCACTGCTTGCTTGACAACTTGACAAGTTGGTTGACATAGATGCATGACACATTCCTCTTACTTTACTCTTTGGCATGACACTTGTTACGAAAATGTCAATTCTAAAAATAACATTTCTCCACAACAGTATTGCCATTCTGGAACATTGTTGTGCGCGACATAGATGCTTAAGGTATAAGGCATTCAGATGAAATGGTTGGACACAACCTATTGGCCATCTGTATTCCGACACTTGACTGACAAGAAATTTTAATTTAGTCCAAACAAATACCACACTATCGAGAGCATCGATATTTTAAAACTCGATAAGCAAGAACTTGTTGCTTTCTGTATTTGCAATTGTGCCCTACATGTGTTTACCTCACCTCAGATATACTAGAGTAGTCTTTGCTTCACCTTCTGCAATAAGTGTTGAAAATTACACACACACAGCTTATTATTTTTACTCAATGATTATCTCCATGTGTGTAGTCTGTGGTATAGTTTGTGGTTTATTTTGATTGATCTGTCTTTGTCTGTGGTTTAAAAAGTTAGATTTTTGTTATAAGTGTCCTATAGATTTATGTACTCTGTGGTTTTAAGCCTTGTGCTTGTGTGTCGATCGTTGTTCGTGATTTTATTTGTTGTAAATTATCATCAAAATCAGACATAAAATGAAATCTAAAAAACGTCATCATACATCATCAGAGGATTCAGATGAATCCGACATGAGTGGTAACAGCAGTTCTTCTGGCAGCGATAGTGACGACTCGTCATTATCGGAACACCGCTACAATAAAAAGAAAAGGAAACGTGCTGATTCTTCAGAGTCAGATAGCGACACAGACGAGCAAAAACGTTCGAAGAAACGAAAGCATAAGAAAAAGAAGAAGAAGCACAGTAAAAAAAAGAGGCGTTCAGATTCCGTGGCTGAAAGTGTCTCAGGTCCAGAAGATGTGTCTTCAGTGAGTGAAGGTGAAATATCTTCGAAGAAGAAGCGCAAGCATAAACATAAGCACAAGCGGACGCGGAGTACTTCAGTTATTCCAAAGGGTGAGATATTTGAGTAATTTTTTTGATTGTTGTTTCAATAGAATAAAGTTTAGAGCTTCCACAGAAGCAAATTAGAATCTTTCATGGTGATGTCATTAATTTTATTGTTTTCTGTCAAAGATGACGAGCAAATTCAGCGCCGCCTGCACAGTGTTGTGAAAGAACGTCGTGGATCTTCTGAAGAAGCCAATCAACCAATTCGGACCTATTATAATCAGTAAGATATTTATCAATTGTGACCCTTGTGTTTCAGTTGCAACAGTCTAAAAATATAGCCTAACACTGTTTATGAATTTAAGGAAGGAATACCAAAGATCAGTGTCACCTGAAGAGTATGAGAGGGAGCGAGAAGTACAGCGCTTCTACAGAGGCTCCAGCAAAGAGAGAAGACAACAGCAGTATCAGGAACAGTACCAGCAATATGACAGGGAACATAATGACAGGTAAACAGATCGGATTCCATACAAAAATGATGCATGAAATGATAATGTGTAATATGCCATTACACTACATCATTCAATCATTGCAGATATAACCAATATCGGCAAGAAAAATATGATAGAAATAGAGAGAAATACGGTCAAAGCTCTCAATATAATGATACCAATGAAGAACATAATAGACGGCAGAGGGATTATGAGTATAAAAGGTATATTACAAGTATGCATAATTGTTTGCTTGTAGGATACTTCAATGTGCTGATCTTAGTTTGGGGCAAATCAATATAGTATGGATATAATATACATTACAATATTTTCTTTAGGAATCACAGGTATGAGGAGCACAGATCTCCAAAAGAAGATTACCAACGTAGACCAAGAGAGCAAGAAGAGCGTTTTCATCAAAGGGATGACACAAGAGGTTGGGATCTGAATATATTTATATACTGTGGCCTTGATGATCTCATTGGTTAATGTTAAATAATGAGCTTGTAGCCTATTGTGTTCATAATAATGAATGTGGACTAGGTTAAAACAGCTGTGTTTGCTTTGTACTCTTTTTCATTTTCTGATTAATTCTAGGATTCACCCGTTACAATCAGTATGAGGAGCGTGGAGGACCTAAAAGGCGGGAGTTTGAAGAAAGGAGAGACTATCGTGAAAGGTATTATTCCTTATTGCATGATATGATAATCATCCTTGCTTATTTTAATAAGTCATATTAACTAACATGTCAAAATGTATGTTAGAGAAAGTTTTGTTGTTGTAATAATGAGAAGAAGGAACTCTCATCATATTGTGCTGGTTTTGTTATCAATTTGACTGGAGTGTAAATGGTAAATTAAGCCGTTATCTTCCAATGCATGAATCATAATAGATATTTAAATAATGCTAATGCCATTCCGAACTCTCCTTCGTCCGAACTCTCGTGCTATATAATCTGATCCATACATATATTAAGATCTCAATATTTTTTTTTTTATGAATGGCATCTCGCAGTTCAACCAAGGAGGTGGTCGTCTGCTTAACCGGGCGAATCCTGTGGGTGCCTTAAAAATTAAGACCTCCAGCCAGGGTAGATCTCAAAAAGCTCCTATTTCAGTACTTGTAGTTGTATAAATACCAAATTCTGGGTTAAGCTCGTCATTGTACACAAGCTATAAATTGCAACTGGTGTGTGTTTCTTTTATTTGTGTGTGCAATAAAGAATATGAATATGTAGAGCTGATTGTTTCTGAGAATTATACTATAACTTCGAAATATGAATTACAAACAGAATTTGCCAGTTCTTATCAGTAAAATATTTCAATGTTTGTGCAATCACACTTTTGGGAGTAAAACTTCCAAGTTTAAGATAAAATTTAAATAAACAAGAAAAAAATCTTACAGAACAGATTATTTTCTTAACAACTTATCCGCAAGTATTTAGTTAAAAGGCTGATGTATACGTTTTAAATAAGATCGGTTTCAGATTAGCGTAGTTTCGGCGCATATAAGCTCGTTTTTGAACCCACGTACGAGCGTTGGCGCGTTGTTCTTCTACACAAAACAATAAATTGTTTTGTGTAGAAGAAATTCAGAATAAATTCTGAAACCGATCTAACACTGCCGTATGCGAATCTTGTCTTAGACGCGGTCCACCTGACAACGAGCGCTTCCGCGAGAGAGAGTTTCCCGAGAGGAAGGAGAGGTATCACGAAGAGGGCTTCTCTTCTGAAAGGTATGTAAATGCGTCTTTGTTACCATTCATTAGAAGTAAGTAGTCTACGCTATCAGGTTAGATATAACTGGTAGATTGTTTCAAAGAACATTCTTACATCATTTAAAAAAATATTAAACATACAATACAGAGTGTTATTGCATGCGTGTCTGCTGGCCTCAGCTGGTCAGTAACAGTGTACCTGCGACGATAAATAACTATATTTATTTTTACAGTGACTACTCTACAGAAAAATATAATGATCAGAGCATGTCGGTGTTGCAAAAATATTTTAATATTTGCACCCTAAATGACACTTGCTGTAGGCATGTGTGAAACCATCGTCGATTGTTATAGATTTGTTGGAATGCTTGTTAGCAAAGGATTACTATTTTCATTCTGGATTATGCAGGCACCAAGTGCTTTCAACGAGGGAAACTTTATTTACATATTTAATCAAATGAGGGACAAGACATATAATTAGATTTTATGTAGAAATAAAATGATGTAGCTGATTGCAAGATTTTCGTGATGGATCAGTCTTTAACAATGACATCATAGCGCATAAAAGGAGGTTTCTTAAACCTACAAAGAAAATGACAAAAGAATTTGAAAATAGAATAGAATTTGACACTATAAAGAGTTTTAATTGATTGAATAAAGACTAAGCTAATATTGGTCGACAAAATATTAAAATGAAGAATGCTATTGATTGAAAAGGAATCAGTTGTATTATTTATGGAAAACCCACTTAGAGGATTGGATTTGCATATAACACACATACATGCTGGAGGACTTCGAGTTTGTTTGTTTTAATTTGTTTGTATTTATTCAGAATACTGTCTACTCTTATGAAATGTATCGCTTTAGCTTCCAAAACGATTTTGATATTGGAACTCATACAGCTAAATAAAGTTGCTGTAAATATAGAATGGATATGCTGAATGATTAAAAGTGGAAAATCTCTTATTTTATCACTTCTAATACCAAACAGATATGTGTTTCGCGCCTATATTTCTTTGGAGTGCATCATCATCAGTCATTCTTCATAATGTTTCTCAAAAGTTTAGCCTGGACACCATCAAATTTTTACCAAAGCACTTTGGAAGTAGCTGCTATGGCAAGCAGATTCGCGTATGGAATAAAATAAAATATCGATGAGTTGATACATAATAATATGAAGATAAAGAAACCAGTTGATCAAGACAGAAAAAATATATGGAAAGAAAAAAACGTTCGAAAAATTGATTCGCAAATATAGCCCGAACGCAACAAAATTTTATTTGATTCATAATAATATTAAAAAATATGAAGGAATAGAAATCTGAGGAATTGCGACAAACTGAAATACGAGAATAGAAGACAATACTTTTAAACTATAAGTACGTAGACCCTCGCATTGTTGAGTGCTTTGATGAGACTAAAGAAAACAGCCTTGACTGGCCTTTAGCTTAGTTAAAAGCTAATCAGTTGATTTAAAACATACATGTAATAATTAGTCAAAATATGAGAAGTTCACAAAAGGTTGAACGTAGTAGGTATGCTCGTGAATCAACATTGTGTTTCCAAAGTAATGGTAAGTGTACGATTTATAGGAGTGTCAAAATAATTGGTTCTTCGTGTTGAAGATAAATTAATGAATATATTGTTACGCCAAAACAGTTATTAAACTGAGGATGATTGCTTCTAGCATAATATTCTCTTATTTAGCAGTCAATAGTAATTCATTTTTATTGTTTTTTTATATTTTTCCAAATAATTTTCTTACTTATACTATTGACTGAATAAAAGGATTTTTGGTAGAGCTTTTAGGTAACTTCAGTTAAATAATATAATTACAATATATTTATTATTATTCTTGTTGTATTTTTTTTTTTGTTAAAGCTTGAAATAAAATTTATTGTGGTGGAGCACCCAGTTTGCAATCCTTGGCAATCATTGTGAATCATCTGTGTTGAAAAGTGTGTGGTTAATCAGTTATTATATTTGTCGGTTACAGACCACGTGAAGTTCGTCGAGAGAAGCCCGTAAGCACAGCTGCTAGGCCCGACAAGACGGCTGCGTCACACCATAGGTACAAAACCACTTTATAATCTTTATATACGTCTTTAGCAGTATTAAAAACTTTGTTTTTAACTGACCTCTTAAAACTTGAACATTACGATCTATGGAAACTTGCGCGTAGTTGATTTAAATGATAGACAGCAGCAAGTACAAATAAATGGTCTCAATTGAATGGGACTAAAACGTAAAGACCACAAGGATCGATTTTAGGTCCCTCCCTCTGTATATATTAATGATATACACACAACAATGATACACAAATTGTGCTGTTTGTTGACTCTGATATTTAAGCTAGACAGGCATACCTCAGATCTTGACGTCGTAAATAACGCCCTATTACAGGTACATATAGGTTCACTGATATATATATATATATAATAATTTAGAATTAAATGGAAAAAAAATCGAAGTGTATAAGATTTGCTCTACCAAATGTCAAAAGCAGTGAGTGCGACTTAGTATTGAATCAAGAGAAACTAGAGTTAGTCGAACAAACTTTTCCTGGGGATAACGCTCGATGCAAGGCTACAGTGGGGTCCCCATATAACATCTCTTGCAAGACGGCTTAGTTCAGCAGCATATGCTATTACAAAGTTCCGTCAGTTTACTGATGTAGATCCGCGAGGCTACACAATTTAAGTTATTTTCATAGTACAATGTTATACGGTATTATACTTTGGGGATGGGCTGCACAGATTGATTATATATTTATTCTGTAGAAAAGAGCCTTCAGAGCCACGTATAATTTACGTAGGCGAGTTTCTTAAAGGGAACAGTTTAGGGATATTGGCACCATGACAGTACTTTGTCCATATATGTATATGAAAATATCAAGTGTGTAAAATCTGTATTTAAATCTGTATCTATTCGTAAAAGAAGTGGCAGACACAAGTATGATACTAGAAATAGGGACCAATTAGTTCAGCCAGGTTTCAGGTTAGCTAAAGTAGACTCATCTTTCAAGGAGTACTGTTTACTATGTAGGGAAGCATATTATAAGTTGGGGAACTGATAAAAATGCATGCATGGATATATACATTCAGTCAAAAAAGTATTGGGAATGGATGATTTGTTTATGGTTCCAAATAAAAATTTTAGTTTTTTTTAGTAGTTGTTAGATTGGCACAACTGTTTTCCATTTTGGCGCGGAGTTTGAGTTACATCTGTTATTTATATTAAATACAGTGCTGGTTTTAGTAATATCATATATAGTGTGTATTGCGAATTTCATAATGGACAAAAATATCGAACAAAGAGTTTGTCTTAAATTTTGCATCGCCAATGGAATTTCGTGTTCGGAGTCACTGAAAATGTTACAGAAGGCTTACGGTGAATCGACTTTATCAAAAACTCGTGCTTATGAGTGGTTCAAAGCGTTCAAAAGCGGTCGAGATGTGATGGAAGATTTGCCTCGCTCTGGTTGGCCGTCAACGTCTGCAACTGAAGTTAACATCGCAAAAGTGAAGAAAATAGTGACTGAAAATCCCCATTCAACTCTGAGAGAGATAGCCGCCGAACTTTCGGTATCTCACGAGTCGATCCGTACCATTGTAACTAATCATTTGGGTATGAAACATGTTGCTGCTCGGCTAGTCCCAAAAGATCTGAATTTTCTCCAAAAACTCAATCGCATGAAAGTCGCTGAGGACATGGTAGAACGAGTCAGTTCGGACCCAACATTCATGAAACGCATTGTTACTGGTGACGAGACGTGGGTTTACGAGTTTGATATGCAAACTAGTCAACAAGCTTCGGAGTGGCGCCTTCCAACTGAACCGAAACCGAAAAAACCACGCCAAAGTCGATCAAAAGTCAAAGTCATGTTGACTGTTTTGTTTGACTATCACGGTGTTGTGCACTCTGAATTCTTACCGGAAGGTCTAACGGTAAATAAAGAATATTATTTGAGCGTTATGCGGCGTTTAAAAGAGCAAATTCGACGAAAATGGCCAGATTTGTGGAAAGAAAATTCTTGGATTTTGCACCACGACAATGCGCCTTCGCACAAGGCTATCATTGTGAACGAATTTTTGACCAAACACTCAACAAATACCATCCAGCAACCACCATATTCACCGGATAGGCTCCTGCTGACTTTTTCTTTTTCCTAAACTTAAATTACCACTTCGTGGCACCCGTTTTCAATCGATAGAAGACATAAAGGAGAATTCGCGGCGAGAACTGAACTCAATTCCGGAAGCAGCGTTTAAAAAATGTTTTGATGAATGGATTATTCGTTGGCGCAAGTGTATCGTTTCTAAAGGAACATACTTTGAAGGTGATAAAATAAATTTGGATGAATAACAGACATTTTGTGTATTATTGATCTTTTCCCGGTACTTTCTTGATAGAGTAGTATATATATCTAATATATAAAATTCTCGTGTCACAGTTTTCGTTCTCATACTCCTCCGAAACGGCTGGACCGATTTAAACAAAATTTGTGTACGGGTAGGTCTGGTCCAATTTTCATGACGAAAGAATGATGAACGGATTGTCATCTATTTTATAATATGGCATCTATTTATTATCATAACTACACCCTGAAAGTCTCACTTCAAACCAATAACTGTAACATGTTAAATTTTCAACAACAAGTCTCGGGACTTAAGCACTATAAAAATATTGTCCATTTAAACGGACTGTTCGGTGTTAATGCGTAGTGAACCCAAAATGTGTCTGGGTCTCACGAGGCTACAGTACTTTCAAGTTATTAAGCATTGTGTCTGGGACTGTAATTTAATTCTTTTGTTTCTTGACATTCAAAAGTGCCTAATAGTCAAATTTGAATAAATGCTTTGATTTTGAGTTTTTTGGGCAGTTGTGTAATACATAAATATTGTACAATTTTGTAGATTTCACTCGCCTTCGGCGACTTGCAAACATCATTCTACAATTTATTTCTGCTGTGTCTAGAGAACCTGTTTCCAGCTGTGTATTTTTTTTATAGAGAGCGGTCGCGATCAAGAAGTCAAGAGGAGCGCTACAAGGAACGCAATCGTCGGCCGGAGAGACCTGAAGGGAGAGAAGACCGGTACAGGGACGGGCGCGGGGATGAGAGGAGGGAGCGGTCTGGCAGACCTGAAGAACGCAATGCGGAGCGCGCCCGAGCGCCTGTCAAACCAGAGCCCAGGTCACGGGATCGCAAGACCCGGTTTGTACTGTTCTTGAATGCGTGAAGACCAAACATTTCATAAGATAACATTTTACAAAATCATTATGGCAAATAACTACAGATAGTGGGGGATTTAAATAATGACATCATTATATAATATATCGGTTTTATAGGTTTGCCGATGCTGACGAGAATAAAGAATACGACTGGGGAAAGGGAGATGTTAAGACAGAGGATGGGAATGCTCCGGCTGATAAAGAAAAGCCTAACTTTGGTCTGTCTGGCAAACTGACGGCTGATGCCAATACAGTCAATGGAGTTGTGATTAAGTACACTGAACCTGATGACGCTAAGCAGCCTAAAAGGAGGTGGAGGTAAAACTGATATTTATTTTGAAAGCTTAGAAGTAAAATACATCAAGGATCTACCTGGTTTATCCTTTGATTTGCATTTAGGCTCGATAAAATAATTGCAGTATTTCATATCATTTGTACTGGGCAAACGCTTCCCCTTTACTCAGCCAAAACCCATAATTGTGACAATTTCAGATTCTACCCCTTCAAAGGTGACAAAGCGCTACCGATCTTGTACATTCACCGTCAGTCGGCGTTCCTGATCGGCCGCGACAAAAAGGTGGTGGACATAGCTCTGGAACACCCGTCCATCAGCAAGCAGCACGCCGCGCTGCAGTACCGCGCCACGCCCTTCACCAGGCCCGACAACACGCAGGGCCGGAGGGTTCGGCCCTATGTTATTGACCTAGGTATGTAGCTTCGACTTTTTCCGGCTTTCACCAAAATGGAATAGATAAAAGAGGTGCAAGACATCGAATAAGCAACGGAAAGACGAGAGGCGCGATATTGATTTCAACCATTTCCCTCATGTCTCGTTTCCGCCCCGTTCCGTTCCGCTTTGCGTTTGCGTAAAACTGATTTTAATTGCGGATTGCAATCCTTACTTAATATTATAAAAGCGAAAGTGAGTTTGTTTGTTTGTTTGTTTGTTACCTCTTCACGCTTTAATGGCTGAACCGATTTGGATGAATTTTGGTACAGAGATAGTAGGGAACCAGGAGACGGACATAGGCTAATATTTTTTTGAAAAAAGTGGGATGTGAGGGAGAAAGAGGGAAGAGAAGGGAAAACTTAGCGTTGCTATTACAAATCAATAAGGCGCAAGGAGAACTGTGTTACCCCGAATTTAACGCGAGCGAAGCCGCGGGCGAAAGCTAGTTAATATATAAGGTTTAACTTGAGAGTGGTGTTCAGGTACTTACTAGATGTTGTTTTTTTTTACCAGAATCAGCGAACGGCACCTTTGTGAACAATAAAAAGATCGAGGCGCGCCGATATGTCGAGTTACTTGAACGCGATGTGGTCAAGTTTGGTTTCTCTCAGCGCGAGTACGTACTGCTTCACGAGAACAGTAAGGACGACGCACAAGACGACGATCATCACGACCCTCCCGACATCGGTGGCAATGTAACCACAACCGAACAGTTGAAGCATGAGAAACGCGTCAAGCAAGAGATAGCCGAAGACGGCGATTAGATTAGACTAGTAAATACCGCATAAGAACTTTTATTTAGTTAAGAAAGGTATAATTTTATTTTTATTATTAGCTGTCGCTTGGGAACTTGTTCTCGCGAAAGCACTTTTTTTTCCAGAGATTTAAACGTGGTGCTGTCGAAACATTATTTTATTACCTCGATTATTCTTCCAGAATAAAAAGTGTAGTTCGACAATCATATCAAATCTGACACGACTTATACGCGAATCAGCAATAAGTCTTAATGTAGTCTTCGTCTCAGTACATACTGTACTGATTTAATAATATTTGTTGGAATGATCAGACATAAAATGCACCAGGCCGTTGTTGTTATTTTTTTGCCGTTGTTGGGTACAGATCGGGCCTATGCCCGCCAGCCAGTGACGCAATAGGCATTCACGCTTCGATATAATTAATCAACAAGTTCATTTGGACGTAGCAGACCGCCCGGTGTGTATACCCGTACTATCAAAAATACGAGACGGGAATAAAATTGCGACACTTGAAATTCTATAGCATATTTTATAAACAAGTGGGCAAATGTTTTGGTATTCAATGTTAATCAAACTTTTAAATGTGTACCAATTGTACACACGCGTAGTGACTTGAATGTGACTCGTTTTTATTATTATAATAAAGTACATCTCACTATACAGCTAAATAACTACTTTCTAGGGGAATTAGCTCATTTAACTGTAACAAAAGATGCACTTTTCCTACTTTAGCTGTTAAACATAACATTAGCAAATAAATTAATCGTTTATCAAATAAAAAAATAAATGTTCGTCTTTTGTTTTTTTTCTCTCCTTAACTAATAAACTAGCAATCACGCGTTACATTGCTCGCCTGATATTGAGCAAAAGTTATGAGCCTGGATAGGCTCGGCGGTTATGTATCACTTAGACCTTACCTAGACAGACTTAAAGTAGCTTGTTGCTAAGTAATGACGACTGCACGGGTCATTCTAAGATTGACAAATTAAGACGTATATTGACATAGAGACCCCGCCGTGTATCCGAAACGGTCCCGGCTATCATTTGTAGAGACAGTCGTAACGAATCTGTATGATCGCGGGTGTGTGTTTGTGGAAAATGTGTTCCAAGTAATATTTCGTAAATCGTTTATCAAGTTTCCATATACAGTGTACCTTGATTCTATATGAAAACTAGATAAATCAGAATATTTGGGATGAAGAATGAGAATTGGTTCTATTCAGGTAATCGGCTGTACAACTGCTATTTAAAATAAAACGAAGGCTGATGATAGGCAATATATTTAATAAATTGGCTCTTAATAAATGCATTAATATGTTATCTCATCATGTTTTCTACAAATAATTACTGCACGGCAGCTTAAACTAATATGTACAATGAATTTATTCACCTCTATTTACAAACTGTAATCTAGCGAAAATAAATAATATTAAATATTCACTTAATTCTAAAACAGTATCCTCATTCGGTGGAAAATTTACACATTGCATAATATTTTTTTCTAATATCACAGTTCAAAATGGAGTCTTGAATACGTGTTTATCAAAGTCTAAGTCAACGCGCGGTTGTTCTCTTGATGAACACGGTCTCGGCTCTCGAGCGCTAATCTCTTCACATAGTGAAGCTCGCTTCACGAGCCCATTTCGTAGTGGAATGATAGTGGCGTTCGGCGGACGCGTGTGCGTTCGTAAGGAATGTGTTCTATACAGTGGAGGTTTGATCAGTCTATTAGGGGCGACACCGACGATACTGTGTCTTGAGAAAGGAGGCATGTACGTGATGGGAGCTCTGGGTATCTCGTACCCGTCGCAGATAGTGCCGGGTGCCGAGTCGCTGTCGTACATGAGCTCCAAGTACTTCGGAGTTCGTTCGGGAAGCAGTCGCGATGGCTCCATGTGATGCTCTGGGAAGTCTTCATCTGAATCATAATTATAATATTAGTTACAAGAAGAGTGGGAATGAGTTATAGCATGATAATTATCATTCAATGATTGTTCACGAACCTAAGCAGGCGTTGTCATTCTCGTCCAATAGGTAGGTGCGGTTGTCGACGGCATCTGAACATGCAGCCCATGCACAATTACATCGGTTAGTTGAAATTACATGAAATTAAGATAGTTTTTATTTATTAATAATAGAAATTTATCATTATAATCTGAAGCTGCTTTCAAATTTCAGATAACATGCGGATTTATGAAGATTTTGGCGGATTTATGAACTATTCTATGTACTCGGCTGGCTGCCTAAAATCGACAAAGTTAAGGGTTGAATTATACTGACTCGCGGACCTTACAAGAAAAAGTTCGTTACAGCTTAGCCGCCGCGGGTGAGAAATAATTTCATTATGACGCGCGGACGAATTTAACTAGGTACCTACAGCTGAAGGCGTCTGTCTCACGCAGGCGATTACCGTAGAGCTAGCAACTTAAAATGAGTCTTGGAAAACTTGACAAAGTTCTCGCTGGTGGCGGTGTGAATGCCAATCTTACTGGCACGGGACTTACTATAACTTTAAAGTTTCATGAACAAGAAAATAGTCGACAGTTAGTCGTTTCCTCGTCAGTGGTGGGATAAGTGCCGAAGCTATTTAATTAATTTGCAATTCATGCATATGCGTAATGAAAATAAAGATGATTGAATCTAAGAGTGGTATAGTTACCGTCTCCTAGCAGCGTGAGGTAGTGCGGCGCGGGCGTGGGCGTGGCCGTGAGCGTAATGTTGGGCGACGTCTTGTCGCGCAGCGCTCGCACCACCTCCAGGCAGTGCCGGAACGACGGCCGCGCCTCCGCAGAGTAGCTCCAGCACTTTTGTAGTAAGTCGTAGCTACAATACAAGTTATTTTATAACTGTTTTATAGTGATATCGAGACATTTGTTTTAGGGTGGAGTCAAACCCGTACCGACAGATTGCAAATCGGACGCCGGAATTTTACAAATAATCTTCTTAGGTATCGGTTTACACAACCAGTACACAATCAGTCCGTACGGGTTTAATTGAACCTTAAAATATATAAAAGGAGCACCACCTTGTTAAAAAAAATGATTATAGCAAGCAAATTAAAAAAGTAAACCTCGCTATTATTTGATAGTGTTCTTAAATTCACATAGGGCTTTTTAACCGTAAACAATAGTAAAATTAAAAATACTTACAAAACTGAAGGACAATTGGGTGGCCTATCAAGCGTGCCTCCTGTGCGTACGTACGACAACACCTGTCTGTTCGTGCGCGCGGGGTACGGCTGCTGGCCCAATGATAGTACCTGGTAATTTGGAATGGTACGAAGATGATTAGATGACAATGCAGTTTTCCAGGTTTCCGGTTAAGCACAAGAGGAGATTCCTCATAACAACTAGTAAGTTGCGTATCGCGTCAAACTGGGTGAAACAGAGTATGTCCAAGTCCCGCGTTCCATAGGGTTGCGTCTTTCAACCAGACACAATTCCAAACCCGGGCTGTTACTGAGAAATTCCTAATGGAAATACCCATAAACTGATTTGAGTGTTGCGTTAGCGCTTACGACGGCTAAAACTTCAATCAAAGGCTTTAGTGTAAACTGGGCCCATGAAAATTTCAACTACAAAATCAGTTGAAAATGCATTGCCGTGTACTAATGTTTAACTTACCTCCCAGCAGAGCACGCCCCAGGCCCACACGTCAGACTGGCAAGAGAATACTCCGTCTACTAAGCACTCCACAGCCATCCATCGCACCGGCAGCAACCCTGTGGATACAAGGCCACAATACAGGTCAGAATATGATCGGATCATATAAAAAATCTTTAAAGAAACTTTTGTTAAACGGGTTTTGAATGGAATTCGAAAGTTGGGTTTTAAGATGGCCAATGAAACAACACCTTTTATGATCGTTAATTGATCCAAGGCAGACCGAAGTTTTCCGGGGTCTCGGGTTGTTCGAAAGAGATACCGCGGTCCCGGAACATAAAGGGCAAAAGGTATTTTTTCTATAAAAATACGTTTCCCCACACTAGGAATTTCTCCTGTATCGTGGGTGTGTTTACAAACATTTAAACTCATACACAAACAGCCAGACCCAAAACAACTATCTGCGGGTCATACAAATATTTGTTCCGTGCGGGAATCAAAACGCGACACGCAGCGCAGTAGTCGATCGCTCAGCCACTGCGCCAACCGTCCCGTCAAGTTTTAGTCAGTACAAGTATGACATTTCCCCCCGTTCCGCCCAGAGCGGGGGAAGTTATTTGTTGATTTCCCACCCGCAATAAAAGGCATAAGTTAAGGCTATATTTAATATACCCTATGACACTTGGGGATTATGTAGTTTTCTATTAGTTATTTGATTAGTTCCAAAAATTTAAGGAAATATAAAGTTTCTCACCTTCCCCTTCCTTCCTATAATAATCGTTCTTGTAGATATCTCTAGCCAGTCCGAAATCTCCGATCTTAACCACTCGGCCATTGGCGCGATGTGCGACAAGACAGTTGCGACAGGCCAAGTCGCGGTGGACAAAGTGCATCTCTTCGAGGTAGCGACAGCCTTTTGTCACGTCCACGCACATGTTGAGGAGGTCAAGTAGTGTTAGCGATTCGGGGGTGTACTGTGGATAAAACAAAAACGTTTTTTTTACTCGCTGGTATCAGTAAAGTAGTTTTATGAAGTCCAACTTTACTGTACCGCAGCTTTGTTCGCAGTGCCAAACATATCGTAATGGTATCTAAAAGTATCGGAACACAGCTACAAATCCATATATACATATACAGTTCAAATTCCAGTTTCAATGCCGTTATAAGCGTATCCTGGCAGTCCAACCTTATAAGATGGCGCAAATAATTTCACTTGACCGACGCCAGAATGATCCGGTTTGAACCAGATTAGTTTGACTAACGGATAGTTAATAACTGTTTTCTTGAACTCATTGTTCAGAGTTAATGTTTACTTACCAGTGAAACGCGTTTACCCCTCAAGTAGCTCAGCAAGTCGCCGCCCTCCATGAGCTCCATGATGATGTAGTTAGGATCGTTGTCGAGGCACACGCCTAGTAGACGCAGGATATGCTCATGCTTGAAGTTGGACATCAGCGCCGCTTCCTTAAGGAATTCAGTCTTTTCTTGTTCTGTCGCACTTTTGCGCAATGTCTGTGGATAAAGAAACGAAAAAACTCACAAAGACCATAATCATCAGGCTAAATGTTTTATTTATTAAGAAATGTTTAAAAATGTAATTATATGTAAGAAAAACAAATAAATGAACGATAAAAGGCTCAGTAGTCTTCGTTACCTGTTTTAATGAGCGAAAACTGTGCTTGTCAAATGTGATAAAGGCAAATTCCATTTTGATTGACGAGATTACCCATTAAAAATTAAGTGTCTAAGCTCTCTCTTAGACAGTGGTGAATATTTGAGAAAAGTCAGTGTGAAAAAATACCACTATGCGTATAAAGTATACTCACTTTAACGGCCACTTTCGTATCAGCAGTGCTACCATTAATCTGTCTGGCAACGCCTTCGAACACCTCTCCAAATGCCCCGGAACCTAGGAACTTAGTCAGAGTGATCTGTTCTCTTCGAATGTGGGGCAAGCTTTGTAGTTCCGCGTCTGTTGGGCAGTGAACACCCTGGTGGGAAGAAATTAACTAGGTTATAGAAATCTAGGTTATATACAAAACCAGTAATTAGGACTCATTAATAAATGATTTCTGACATTTCAATCGGATTGCAATAAAGACCCAAGCAGCTCTGATGCTGGACTGCTGGTGCAACAGCAAAGATGCGATGCGATTTCTTAATCGGTTATCTAGTGGTCACAAGCAGTAAGCAATACTGCTGAGCGTGAGTTCCTGAAGTCAATTGCCAAGTCTGACAAAGGGCTTTTACTCCGTTTTTGTCAGTAGCAGCACGGGGTCTAGTTTTGTTTCCGGTAGATGACAATACACTCGCCAACAACATGCACTACCTAACACTTCAGTTTTTTTTTAATGTTGATATTAACTTGCCTGATTGTAAAGTATATTTGTGGAATGTCTTGTTGGTAACTGCCTCAATGTTGCCAGTTCTACATCAGGTCCTCTTCTTGCTTGATTCGAGGTTATTTGGCTTTCGATGGCTGCCTTCTTCCGAGCTCGGGCATTGTATGCTGCTAATGTTTTATAAAATTAGAAAATTAATTTTAACAAACAGTAGAAAATAAGATTTGGAACAGTAGATTTTATATGCTGTATTTAACGGGGCCACATGGTTTTTACAAAACTCACGTGTAGTGTTCACGAGTGCGGTTAACACATCCGGCTTCAACCTAACAAGTTCCTATTGCGGATTTTTGTTTTTAGAACTTGCTGGTTTTCTAATGATGTTTTCCTTTACCGTTTGAAGTCGTAAATATAGCACGTAGAGTAGAAAAACTTTGGCTTTGTAAAAGTTTTCTCTTTTGCTGATACTTTATGATCTATAATATCATTAATACTTTGGTCTCTTTCTAGTTAGTCTTAAATTGTTTGTAGCTCAATATTGATGTAGGTACCGTAAAAAACAGCTGCAGCGACGGCAAGCAGCGCTGCGAGCGCGGCCAGCAGCGCCAGCGCGACGGCAGCGGCGGGCGGCCGAGCCGGCGCCAGCGCGGCCGCGTCCAGCTCGGCGGCCGGCGACAGCGCGCCCCAGCCGTACGCGTTGCGCGCCTGCACGCGCGCCACCCAGCCCGCGCCCACGCCGCGTCCACCGCCCCCTCCGCCACCTCCGCCGCCGCTCAGCAACCAGTAAGTATCTGCAATACATTACATCTTACATTACACACGGGTTAGAATGACAACTGCTTTTTTAAATACAAAAAAACTAGTAATTCCTAATAATATTTTGCTAGATTGAATTCAACTAGCTTAATGCGAACATATCATGTTCGAACTTGGGTACATACCGGTTCCGTTATGAAGTAACTCGAGTCCCTCCCTTGCGATGCGCATCTTCATCTTGTCGTCGATGTCCGAAGGCAAGTTGGGCGGCAGCAGCTCACTGAGGTTCTTTGTGATGTTGTCGTTCCCTTGCGCAATCCTGGCGGACAAGAACTATTCTTAATATTTTCTTAAGATAACTATTTTGACTAGGCCGAAGTGACCTTATTTTGAGTCAATCAAAGGATTCGAATATGAAGGAGTTTCTGTGTCCTTTAAATGTCAAGCTACAGCCGTCCTTGGTATCTATCATCATCTGCCTAGTCGTTTCCCCACTATCTCCCTATCTATACTATGTAATATTAGAAAGAGGTAGTTTGTGAGTTTGTAGGGGGTAATTTCTGAATCTACTGAACCGATTATGAAAATAATTTTACCAATAGAAAGCCACATTATTTGTGAGTGTCATCTATCACTATCACGCTGCGACACTTAGGAGCTGTGCAGCAGGTGAAACCGCTGCCCGCTGGCCACAGTTAGTCTTAAATAAAGAAAACCGGAAGAGTTGCGATGTCTTTACCCGTAGTTGAACTTTAGTGTCAATTGTTTTCAGGGGTATTCGGAAGACATATCCGATTTCCCATCTCCACAGTAAATAATTTTATATATTCAATCGAAAATTATTTTAAATGAGAAACACAAAAAACAACTGTAAAATTTTGGTACCTGTGCTGCGGGCGGCCCCAAACCCGATACGCGATGATGGGCGACCCGCGAGTGTCGGGCTCCGTCCACCACACGCGCAGCACTCGCTCGCCCACGCCCTCCACGCGCAGCGGCCCGGGCGGACCCGGCACGTCGCCTGGGTAACGAAACATCATAATTATCATTGAAGTAACTGATGAAGATGAAGCTTACGGCTGTATTTCCACCGAAGAGCATGCGTAGCGAAATATGTGTGCAAAATTAGCAAATAGCATTGCTTTGTTTTAAAATTTCACGGTTTTCTGATAGATGCGGTCCAATATAATCCTGGCACATAGAGAGCAGTTCACCAAATTTGTAACTCAGCTCTTTTACAAGATTCTTGAGTAATATCTTTTAACAGATGTTTCTTTTGTCAGTTGCAAGGACTCACCAAGAGTTTCGAAAGTGAAGCGGTCGTCGTGTGGCCAGTAGTACGGCGGAGCATTAGCGACGTACTGAAGGCGCAAGCGGAAACGGTAGCGTTTGCAGGGCCGGAGGTCTGGGGCGACCCACTCGTTGCGCTCGTCTTGGGTGCAAGCCTTCCATGTAGCACTTGATGTTGTCGCTTCTGTGTATTCTACTTTAAATCTGGAAAGAACATTTTGGGTAAGTAATGAAATATTATAATCCTTGCTAATACTATACTATACTATATTATTATAAAAGCGAAAGTGAGTTTGTTTGTTACCTCTTCACGCTTTAATGGCTAAACCGATTTTGATGAATTTTGATACAGAGATAGTTGGGAACCAGGAGACGGACATAGGCTAATTTTTTGAAAAAAATTGAGGGAGAAAGAGGGAAGAAAAGGGAAAACTTAGCGCTGCTATTACAAATCAATAAGGCGCAAGGGAAACTGTGTTACCGCATATTTAACGCGAGCGAAGCCGCGGGCAAATGCTAGTATGTATTATAAAAGCGAAAGTGAGTTTGTTTGTTTGTTACGTCTTCACGCCTAAATGACCAAACCGATTTTGATAAATTTTGGTACAGAGATAGTTGGGACCTTGGAACCGGTCATAGGCTAATTTAAAAAAAAAGTGAGAAAAGGGTAGAGAAAAAATATATTTTATCGATCATCACGCGGGTTAAAGTTAGCGTTAGCCCAAAGTAACTATGCCACGCGGACGAAGTCGCGGGCGGAAGCTTGTATTTATAATGTCGACGTTAGATGTCTCGCTAAATTCATTTTATAAATCGTCATATCTGGCGTTTGAAAATTAACAACTAGCAAAGAAAAAATGCACAGATTTATTTGTATGGCTTCCAGGCTATTATGGTGCGTTCGGGACTTGAATCATTTCGTTATGCCCCTTTGAACTCGTGGTTTTGTTTGACTGCTGAAATCCTGAGTGTAGGGTCCTGGGTTTGGATGCCAGGTTGCATGAAGTGTTGTTGGATTTCCCATTAAGATTTTCTCAGTACAAAGTTAGTCTCACTCTCGGGCCTTGAAAAGAACGTAAAATTCCCGACCTGTCCTCGGTCGTGTCATTTGATTATGAGTGTGAGGAAAGAGGGGATATATTAGTTTAGGCGGGGAGTATTCGGTTAGGAGGATATTATTATGAACAGTCTACTTCGTCCAAGAGTTGAAATGATTCTAGCGGTAATTACTGATGTAGCTGGTAAGAAGTGGGCGGCGGCCACAGCACTCGTATCTCGTAAGGGGTAACGTCCTGTGTGGTGAGCGCGGGTGGCGGCGGGTAGGTGCGCAGGCGCAGCGGCGTGGAGTCCGCGCTCACGGCGCTGTGCTTGGAGCGCGCGCGTACCCACACCGTGTACGCAGTGTTCGGAGATAGCCGTGTTATGTTGGCGCTGCGGTCTTGAGCTACTTCGAATGTGTTGTGCTCTGTAAATAAAGCTCACATTTTAAGCCTATTCCTAAAATCGTATTGACTATTTTTAACCTACGCTTATGAATAAAAATAAAACATTAACTTCAGCTAATACATCTGAATTAAAAATTAAAATTGATTGAAGGCCGAAAAGGCTGATTATGATCAGATCGTAACTCATATCTAGAGGAATTTAGGTAGCATCCGAGCATACCTCTATTTTTCCGATTGGGAAGTCATCAAATGACTTCTCCCATTCTGGGCGGAGCAGAAGGGAGTGTCAGACTTGTACTGACTTAAACCCATCTATGTTCCGTCTTTTGCTTTTGAGTTTTGCTGCGGTATCTCTTTCGATCCACCCACGGCCCTGGCAAGCCGTGGTCCTGACACGACGGGCCCATCAGATTTGCTGACGTCTCTTTGAGGCGCGCATGGGACAAGAAAGCGCCGTCTCTCTGAACAGCCTGTCGTCACTAGACGGATGGAAGGCCCGCGCCTTGGGAGGTCGGGGCTCGTCTCGCAATCATCTCCACTGCGGACTAGACAAATGGTCATATTTCTAAACGACTCTCAACGTGTATTACAACGTGTGGAGCATCTATGGCATGCGGGGGTTCACCTACCGAGGGTCCTGGTCATGTTTTTCACGATGTGCATGAGTCATTCTTACCTACCACATGATTTAATGAAAACCATCGTAGTGCCTATTGTGAAGAACAGGACTGGAGACATTTCGGACAGGGGGAATTACCGCCCCATATCACTAGCTACGATAATTGCTAAGGTGCTGGACGGTATGCTTGACTCCTGCCTTGATAATTATGTTAAACTACATGATGCACAGTTTGGCTTTAGACCTGGGCTATCCACAGAAGCTGCTATCGTTGGTCTCAAGCATACTGTCCAATACTATATGGACCGCAAGACACCGGTATATGCGTGTTTCCTTGACCTCTCAAAAGCTTTTGATCTCGTTTCATACGATGTGCTCTGGAGAAAGTTGAGGAGCACGGGTGTACCGGTGTCGCTGCTTAATATGTTCAAGTATTGGTATTCTCACCAAACAAATTTTGTGAGGTGGAATAATACACTCTCTGAGGCATATACGTTGGAAAGCGGGGTGAGACAGGGAGGTTTGACGTCACCTAAGCTTTTTAACCTATACATAAATGACCTTATAGTTGAGCTCAGTAGTAAGCGTGTCGGTTGCTCGATAGATGGCGTCTGCGTCAACAACATCAGCTACGCGGACGACATGGTGCTGCTGAGCCCGACGGTGAGAGGTCTCGGAGAACTGTTAAAAGTGTGTGAGGTCTATGCTAGTGCACATGGGCTTATATATAATATCCAAAAAACCGAATATATGGTCTTTAGGGCCGTCGGTGGATGCCCCGAGTATTCACATCATATTATTACCCTAAATGGCTTGTGCATAAATCGTGTAACAAAGTTTAAATACCTGGGGCATTTAATTACCGAGGGTCTTGAAGATGATATGGATATTGAGAGGGAGCGCAGGGTCTTGGCGGTGAGAGGTAACATGCTGGCCCGCAGATTTGCCCGCTGCTCTGAACAAGTTAAAATAACATTATTTCAAGCTTATTGTCAAAGCTTTTATACGGGAAATCTGTGGGTCAGTCACACCAAAAGATCGCTGGAGGTCCTGCGTGTCCAATACAACAACATCTTCAGAATGTTGTTGGGGTTGCCTCGCTTCTGTAGTGCATCGGGGATGTTTGCGCTGTACCGCACTGATGGTTTTCATGCAGTTATCCGCAAGAAAACTGTATCCCTGATCTGCAGAATGTGTGGCAGCTGCAATGGAATTCTGAGGACTGTTGCAGATAGGATGTCTTCTCCACTATGGAGATGTCTTATCGAACGTGTAATTTAATGTTTTTGAATGTAACCTTAATTATTGTAGTTTGATTATTATTGGAGATATTTAATTTGATTCAAGATAATTTAATTTCATCTAATTTATATTGATCAAATTTAATTTAATTCAATTTATTTATTTTAAACTAATCTAATTTATTTTGTCTAATCTAATGTGTCTTTAATATGGATCGAGTTATCCGAAATAAATGAATTTTATTTATTTATTACTACACACTACGCGACTGGGTTGGTTTGATGTTCTCTCCCTCAAACGTCCAGCGACGTCATTCGCGGAAAGAGGCGTCCGATTCTCATTCCTTCTTGCCCCGGAGCATGGAGAGGATTGAACTAGGCCGGACGCTCCAGATCGCCGCCCCCGATCGCTTCTAGCTCGGGCACGGCAGTACTCCGCCATTGGGCAGACCGCCACAGTGTAATCCACCATGCGCTCTGGGCGATCGACTCAATGGTGACACTCTGTTTATTTTTTTCAAAATCAAACAACTTAAACTAGTTTTCGAAAAGTGATAAGCTAACAGACTTACCCTTTAGCTTATGGTCATCAGTTCTCCAGTGCACTTCATACGAGAGTCCCGGATCGGGCTTCCATTCTACATGTGCGAGTACGGGACTTAACACCATGCCTGTCACGTCTTTGGGTGCTAATGGTGCTAAAAACATACGGAAATGTGTTAGTTTTTATCACTTATATTAAAATATGTACGGAGTACATAAGGTCGTAAGACACCTGTCGCACCGCCTACAAACCGACTAGCTGTTTCACTACTTCTACTGAGAGAAAATGATTTTCACTGATTCAGGACATTTGTCGTGTGTTGATAGAGAAACATTGTTTAGTAATTGATAGCTGACTTTATCCACGGCTGGTAGAATTCTCTTATCACAAGTTAGTGATACATACTAAATAATAAATCAGGAAACGAATTCTAGTTAGCTCAACTCTCGCCCTTTGCTAATCGTTGGCAGTTAAACACGTGTTTTGATTATGAAATCTCCAGCCTAAATAAAAAAGAGACATAACAACAGGAGACGACTTACTATGCTGAACTGTTTCTAAAATTTAATTTGCAGTATTTACGTGTGGGAACTAGTGAAATAAGTAGTTTACAAAGTTCGAAATTACCTTCAGCAGCTGTCTGTATTATCATGGGCGTACCAACAAGTGGTTTAACTTCATGTAGTTTCGCGTAGTAGTTAGTCGCTTCCAACATAACTGTATAGTTAGTAAACGGCTTCAATTCATTGATCATAAGTTCTGTGTTCGTAGTAGTGATATACGGACACGATTCTTTATCACAAATGGAAGTCTCATTCTTCATTTGGACTCTGTAAAATATTGTGTACTCTGTCGTCGACATTTCATATTCCATAGAATGGCATCGATTCGGTTTTTCCACAGAAGGCATGTGAAGCGTTATGCTATTGGCCGAATTTGATAGGACGCGCGGTCTTAAATGTAGCACTTTAGGAAACAGGCAAAGCCTTGGAGGATACGGCTGATTCCCCGGATCCAAAGCCATGATTTTGTATCCATAGGTAGTTTTCCTCTCTTCTATTTTTGATTTATGATGTTTCGTGGTATAAAATATTTCTTTTTGAGTTGAATTGAACCAATAAACATATCTGCTGTCCACTGTTATGGAGCGAGGTGTAAATCCGTACTTTTTCTTTTCGGTGGCATCAACGACTATTCTGCATTTACACGCGTCCATATCCGTAGCGATTATTTGGTGTACCCAAGGATCGACCCAGTAAAGATCATAATTTTTACTTCTGGTCATGTCAATAACAAAAGGTCTTGCTACTTGAGGATTCTCTGGGCAGTTACAGTCACGGCCAGCAGTATCAGGATTTCCGAAGAATCTTCTAATATCGGAGCCGTTTAAATGAGATGTCATTATTGTTCCTAGTTCAGGGAAGCGGGTATCGCTTTCTTCGTACCAAAATAACGCTCTATAAAAAATATAGTTATTATTTTTATGAATAACGGTGGAATAAGTCGAAAGTATACCAAAATGATGTTTTACTCACTGATGCAACGGTGCTATTTGCAGACTATAGATTGGTTGCTTCCTGGCAAAGACCCGCGTAATGTGTGGCCGGGTGTTGGGCATCCCTAGATCAGCTCGATACGAGACGTATGACTCGATAGACGTGATCTCCAGCTGAGTCCAGTAAACGGACCTGCTCACCCAGTCTACGCACATACTGGTCGCTGAACCATTGATCGATGTTAGCTAAACAATCAGTAGAAAGAATTAATAACAATGCTCAACAAAGTAATACACCATTGTCATTTGTAGTGTTTTGACCCCCCTTTGGTTATTTACTACCCTTTGTAGTTACTAAATAGAAAATTCTGGTATAGCAACCCCAACCCAAGACAATCTAGACACCAATAATCTGTAGACTACTACAACAGGGTTACAACAATGCTCATTTTAAGGTTTTTTTATTCACCTTAAAGTGTCCACTACCGTTGATCCTCGAAGAAAATATTTCTTCCAAGTTATTGACCCAGTAAACGATGTTTTCTTCAGTCGATACAGCAAAGTCAACCGGAATCCCAGTACTTTTAGGGATCGTTTCACTTTCTCCGCAATCTAGATCGATGATTTTGATAGATTCTTGTGAGGACACCATCACTTTTGGTATGGGATTTACTTCATCGGACGATGTAGATACTAATTCGGAATATTGACCGAAACCAGCGTCAGTATGTGCTCGTACCTGGAATATGATATGGGGAAAATCTGTCAATGTCTTCATAAGGAGTTCTTCGTTTCTTTTTGATCAGAAGCAGACTGCTAAACTTGAGATTGTAGAAAAAGCTAAATTGGGTTTTCCGTAGCAGCCCGCCCTAGTTTGGATTAGTTCCCAGTTATTGGACCACGTTATTAAGCCACGTGAACCAGGCAAATATAGCTGAAGACATGTGGGTGTAAGTAATACACATCTGCATAACCTTCTGGAAATACTTTCATGATGTTGTTATATTTAAATAGTCCTTATTGGTTGTAATACATTCCTCTTACCTGAAAAAAGTACTTAGAAGCAGGCGTCAAATCTCTCAACATGAGTTGCGTATGTGAAGGCGACAGATGAGCATCAGCACAGGCAGATGGCTTAGTGGGTGACGTCGAGTCTGCGCCCACCACCCAGCACTGGGCGTCATACCCGCGAATCACGCCGTTAGCTCGGGCAGGGCTACCCCACCGGAATATTGCAGACTGGGGACCGCCACTGATAAGAATAAAAGTTTTTTATGAATACTACCAATTGATCGTTCGGGCGTTTTTACAAAGTCCGCAAACTTGCACTTGACATTTTAAGTCGCGTTATCGTTAGGGGTACCGACAAGAAACGCTTGTAATGTACCAGTTCAGATTCGAACATTGTAAGAGTGATTGAGGAGAACCCAACATTACAGTGCGCAACCTGTAACGTTTTAATTTGTAACAACAATTAAATACAATATCTGATTTTGCATTATTACACAACAAGAAAAAGCTCCTGTGAGAGAGCTCCTATAGCGCTCAAAGACTACAGGATATTGATGTTTTTTAGATTTTGAACCTGAGCGCAGGCTGCACGTAGATGCGCGGCGCGCGGGGCGCTGAGGGCGGCGCCTGCGGCGAGTGCAGGCGCGCGCGCGCGGCCGCCCCGCCGCCCCAGTGCGTGTGCGCGCGCACTGTGGCCTCCATGCTGCTGTACGGCGCCACCGATACAGATATTACTTCCACCCATGATTCTTCCACAGTCCTCTGGGAAACATAAGTACGTTCGAAAGTAAGAATAACACTATTTCGACGGTAGAGTTCGATGCTAATTTAATTCAAGGCCTTAACAGACAGACAGACGGACAACAAAGCGTTTCTATAAGAGTTGCGTCTTTTTCTTTTGAGGTACGGAACCCTAAAAATGGATTGATCTTGTACCACGTCACGAAATAATTTTGAGGATTTTTACAGTCTGTCACATTGTTATAATTGACACAATAGACACGAAGTTGATCTTACCAGTGTCTCTTTACAGTTAAAGTAAGTGTAGCCAAAAGTTCCATGCCACATTCCTCCTGATAATATTAATTATCATCTACTTATACGAGTATTCAGAGATATGAATGTGTGGCTATTATGAATTTGTCATTACCGACCTTAACAACAACATTTTCGGGGCTTTCCAATGATGTCATGATTACTTTATTATTACTAGCAAATGTCGATAATCTGTGTCTTTGTAAAATTTATCCAGGCTGGTCGATGAGATTCTGAAGTACCGATAAATAATAACCAATTAATTAGCAGCCCGGAGTTCAGATAATATGTGCTCGGTTGAAACTACATATTACGTGGGACTTAAACATAAATAGCTAAATGTCTACTGTATAGGGTATATTTCTGAATAATCCTTGATTTCTTCGTATTATTATTGTATTGGTATTTCGTTAAATGCGTGATGTTATATGAACCTTATAAGGTTCAATAAACATTTCAATTAATTCTCACCTCAATTTTGTATTGACCGGGAAAGTGCAAGTTGACGTCATAATAGACTCTACTGTTGTTGACGTTGACGCGAGTGGCGGGGTTCCACGTCACGTTGAACTTGTCCCACACGCCCGCCACTGCTATCGACGACGAATTAATCGTCTCCGGAATGGCTATCAACGATTCTGAAAACGAAATAAAACATTTATTACTGTTTACCTTGACACCTAATCAGTACAGGAACCAACCCCGCTTTTCCACTTTTCTCTGACTACAGCTTCTTTCAGCACATTCTTGCACTGTAAACGTTAGTTCTATTATTTGGAATCTTCTGCAAAGTTATTTGTGTTGTTTGGAATCCACTGCATTGTAGTTGATAATAGGTTTTTTTTTTCGTTTTATTTCATTCTAATAACATATTTTAGTTTTTCGCTGATATTCAGATTAACTTTGACATAATGTAGCTAATAGAATGTTTATTTGCAGGTATTTTGGCTCCGTTGACTAACGGGTGCATTCATTACACACAATTATCAATGTCTGCAACATACACCGCAAATCAAGACATTACAAGCAAAGCTACTAATAATGTGTCGATGATTGACCTACCAAAGAAGTAAGTTTAATTCCACTGCAGTAAGTTCACATAAACTTTATTACTAACTTACCACTCTCCGCATGCAGGGTGGGGTCCCGAACAGCAATAACGTGAACTCTTGGCACCAGTTCGGCGGTGTATCTACCAGCCAGGTCGGACACGACGGCCCGGGACGCGTCTTGCACCCACACCAGGCGACCGCTGAAGTAGCAGAGAGGTCCTAAAGTCGCCGTGCCCGATAGACGGGTTACTAGCGAACCGGATATCTACGAAAAATTCAATAGTAAGTACAGACTGATATCTTTCTAATGATTTTTCCTGTGAATAAAGTCGTGTAGACTGAATATCTGTACGAGTAAGTTATTCAACGTGATTGATCATAAGTCTCATAGGAGTTTGGTCCTATGAGTAAGATTTTGTTAGAAGACAATTGAAATTCAAGTAACCAATTAGACACCAGTATGTCAGAGGCCGTTGTAGATCTACAATTCTAAATATTAAACTAACAGATCGTTAAGTATAAAACACACCTCACTAACTCCGTGCGTTATTTGATCTGCTGTAGGAGCCCGATGAAGTTCAGATCCATCGTAACTTCGTACGAGCCAATAAAGCCACTTCTCTTCCAAGTCCGCTGTCAGTCCCATTACTGAAACAATCATAAAATGGCTATTCATTCGAAATCCGGAAACATTTCATAATATTCAGGGTCATATTAAATGAGCTTGCGAAATTCTGCAAACGTCATGGGTTTTGTCCATGCCAAAAAGTTAATTTTCTCAAATTTATTAAAAAACACGACAGCCGTGTCAAAAAAATGAACTAAATAGAAAAAAACAAGATGTTAGTTTCAACAAAAAAAATCATCGCTGTCGGGAGACCAATCTGTAGAATTACTTTCTTGCATAAAAAATCCCCCGACTACTATGAATTTTTTTGTTGAAATCTTGTTTTTTTTCTTTTTAGTTCATTTTTTTAACACGGCTATCGTGTTTTTTAATTTTTTTAATTATTTATTTTATTTTAAACCTTTTAGTGATAAACATTTGGCACACATTATTATGATTTTCTGGGATACAAATAGATTATTTATAAATCTACTCGTCACTAGTTCTTCTAATTGCCACTAGATGGCGCACCTTGTTTGTTTTTAACGAATCCACTATGTGGGATATTTTTTTATCGACAGTTTTGATTAACAATGTAACATATTTATGTTTTTGGAATCCACTCAAGTCCTAGACGATAATCATATGCATTAACAGAATCAATAAAAAAAAACTTTTTAGTAAAAAAATAAAACCGACTTCTAAAAAAAACTAAAAACTGGAAAATAACTTTATTTCCGGAAGTCGATGGCTTTTGTTGGTTTCGTTGACTTTATTGGCCACCGACTTCCGGAAATAAAGTTATTTTCCAGTTTTTAGTTTTTTTTAGAAGTCGGTTTTATTTTTTTACTAAAAAGTTTTTATTTCAACATTTTTAGTTATAGTATTATGATATAATACGCAAACACGGTTAAAAAGTTTTATTTTTAGCTTTAGTCCCGTCTTAGATACAATTTTTAGTTCCACATCAAGCTATAGATTAAATACTAAGTATCTATATTATGCTTTAGTATTAAACCAATTCAGAAATCATATGCATCATCCCCTAGGGGATACAGCTGATACTTGATCTGATGTTTATGTTTCTTAATGACTAGTTGAGGGGTGGGGAGGGGATACGGTCACCCTGCTCCCACTCGCCTGCCTACCCTGGCGAAACCCATACTTATACATGTGATTGCAGCAATCACGGCAGATTTGCTGTCATTTATTAAAGAGTGCCGTTGTATATCACTGAAGATCTATCACCAAATTACTGCGATGAGCTTCCAAACCATAGTAGTACATACCATTTTTTGATCATTTGTCTTCGACAACTTCTAAAATATAATCGACGAATGAGTATATCATCAACGTACACGAAGTCAATCTAATACGTATTATTAAAGATAACTCAAAAACTACTTGTCGGATCTTGATATTTTTTTTATGGGACCAAATGACAACCACCAGCTTTCGAATAAAAAAAGAATCATCAAAATCGGTTCACTCAGACCTGAGTTATGAGGTAACAAACACAAAAAAAAAAAAAAAAAAAAAAAAAAAACATACAGTCGAATTGAGAACCTCCTCCTTTTTTTGAAGTCGGTTAAAAATGTGGGTGTTCAATTATTGATCATACCCGCCACATTGGATGTCTATACTTTTTCAATAGCCTATGTTACTCGGGACGATGCAAGGATTCTAACGATACCCCATACATGTAAATCGGTTCAGGGGTTTAGAAGTTATGATGGAATAAAGAAACTCACATACATACAAACAAACATACATGAACCCAAAACAAAACACCTCTTTTTTGGGGCAGTCGTGTAAAAGAGGTTGTAGACTTAAAAAATATATTTTATCGTGTCCAGATAACGTTGAAGTGTTCGGAGTTTCGCTAGAAAATTGAATTTTGTTAGTAGCATTACCTTGTTTCCCACTAAATAACTGCGCAGGATAATAAATCATCTTATTCTCTCCATTAAGTCTTGCCGCTTCGACGGCGTGTCCTGTATTCCAGTATATGTATGCGCCTAACGAGTCTATTGTAAGTTCTTTAGCTACCGTCACAATTGGTACTGGCTCTCGATTACCACCGTCTAAATTGCCTCGTGTTATCTAAAGAATGAAAAATTGCAATTGAAGTAACATGTTGTATTGTGGGTGGGTATAAAAGATAAGGTACAGCACCCGGTATAAAATGGCACCTGCACGAGATTTGTTAGAGCGACGTGTCTATCCTTTAGTGCTATTACTTGTACAACTTTTTTTAAATTTAATGTTTCGATAATTCGATATGCAAGGTATCAAGATAGGTGATACGAAGATCTTCTGTTACTGAAATCCGAAAAAATAACGAAATAAAAACAAGATGGGCCATTACTTCCGATTTGGGTTACACGCCAAAATATTCTTATACAACTCTAAGCATTGTTTAGATTCCTTACCAATTGCTGTTTTGGGTTGGACCAGTAAATCTTCTTGCCCACCCAGTCTACTGCTAAGCTGCCCACGTTGTCCATATTGGACATAAAACCTTTAGCATGAGTTGTGGTGTTATACCATATTACGGTCGAAACATTCGTGACCAAGTAGAGCTTGTCACGATACCATGATATATCGGTGATTTGAAAGTTTTTTAAATCGGCCCTGAAACAAAATCAATTTTGTTAAAATTATATCTAAGTAGATGCCACATGTATTCATCATTCATGCATTGGATTCAAACTTACATTTTAGATTGAAGGAAATACACGATAAGAATGAACTTTACATTCTAAATCTAAATGCAAAAAAATATGGCATAAATAAAGTAACATCTTACCCGTGAATAAGGATTTGTAAATTATCTCCCGTAAGATCAGTTTGCAATAGTCCGTCTGGTCCTGACCACAATAAAGTGCTATGTAGAGTGTTTGGCGACGACGCCAGAGTTTTACCAACAAATTCCGAAGACCATGGACCTAAAGATATTATTATTACAGGATAATTACACATATAAAACAAGTTAAAGAAGTTAGGTTGGCATTTGGTTTGTATTTTACCTGATCCAGATTCAGTTACAGCAGCTACTCGTATTACATATTCTGCACCTTGTTTCAAGTTTTCGACAATACACGTTGATTCAGTTATATTCATACTAAAACGAAATAATTCACAATTAGAAATACTTATTTTCGCAACCCTTGATCAAATGTGATAATTAAAGTAAAACTCACATATCTATAACATCGCCTGTATCGACATGCGTAAGTTGGAGATGAAAAGTCCATTGCTGCCAGGCTCCACTTCCCTGATGACCCAATAGATGGGGAGGCGACCACGAAACCTTTGCACGGTTGATACCCATCACACTCTGCAACCCTAACGGTGGGTTCACAGGCACTGGAATAGGTTGACAGCTCCTCAAAGCAACCAACACCTGCCTTGTTGCTATTGTCTTGGTGTTATAAGCTAAAGGATATTCGTTGTGGAAATAACTATCACTTTGGCCGTGGTATTCTTCTGTTAACATCTCTTTGCCATTCGTCCAGTAAAAAAGACCACCCGCGTATGCTATAGAGCGCGTTGATAGAAACATTGGGGTTTGTGTGTTAGCACGGAAATCTGCAACTTCTCGTCTGGAACATAACGAACACGACCATAAGAATGGATATTTTATTATAAATTAATTAGATTACAATTAGTTTTACTTACCCATCCAGTGATACTGCTAATACTGTGTTCCGTCTAAGATGTGCGACAAGTATTCGGAAATCTGCGTGGTCTACGGTGAACGCTCCTAGCTGCGCATCACGAACTATCATTTCTGGAGGGCCATCGTGACGAACACCGTTTGATATGTTTGCCAAGTCCAGCCTGTAGAGGCCACCACGATCGCCTCCTTGTTGAGCCCAAAATAAGTAACTGAAATGAAACCAAAATGAACTAACTGAAATATAGTCCTTAACGAAACGGACCTCACTGCCATTTGAATTATATTCGTTGAAAATAAGACTTACCCATTATAAGCATCCACTTCAAAATGGATCGGACGAGAAATAAAACCGGATAATGCAACAATTAAATTCTTCCCATCAAAATCACATCGCAGTATTTCCCAGTTCGTAATAAAGCTTACATTCGAGAAGTCAGCTCTTCGGTACTGAACTTCGCCCAACACATACAAGTGTCTATTCAACCAATCCACTGATAAGTCTTGAGGCTTGTAATTTTCTGGTGTAAGAATTGCTTCGGAAGTACTCTTCTTAGAAAGAGAACTGCGGTATACGTAACCATCTGATACTGATGTGAAAAGTGAATCACTTGAAATATCCAGACCAACGCCTGAAACAAATTATATCACATGATATATTTTTGTGTAACACACTTGAAAAGCCTTCATTGAAAGTCCCTAAAAAATCATACCAGTGATCAAATATTCCGTGCTATACAATTCTACAGGATCCGATAACATGTCATTGGCGGGTGCTGCTAAAACGTTTTGCTCTCCACCCAAAATTAAAATGGGTTGCTGACTAGGAACGGCTGAAACAAATGAATTGCCGTAATTTCTTATTCTATCCAGATCATATATACTTATATATTGAGGAGAAAGTTGTTTTACTTACAAGTAGGTAAAGGAGGCGTAGATATTCTAACGTAAGCTCTCGGTCCTTCACCCACAGAGTTTCGCATTGCCACTGATACTTCATACTCTCGAGCTGGTTCTAGGTTTTGAAACATGTAGAATAAAGTGTAGTTCGATGCTGGCATGTCCTAAAAACAAAAATATTTTTAGAAAAAAAAAAACTATTATGTAATATGGAAAAAAAGTTATTGAATGTCTGGAACATACCTCAAGAGCATCGTTAGTGTTAGGTTGCGTATCTGTCAGTCGCAACACGTACGATATCAGCGGTCCATTAGGGAATGGGCCAGGTTCCCATGAAATGGCCACTCGACTAGGGTCAGGAGCCACTGCTCGCAACGACGACGGTGCTGAACTAGGTTTCCCATTTTCTAAAGTAGAGATTACTACTGATGGCGCGGAGTAAACTGGCTCCCCATTACCCCCTCGACCAGACAGAAATATGGCTACTCGAAACTGAAAAGAGAAAGATTAGGGTCTGGAAATACTAATCAATAGTTGGAGCAGTAGATAATAGCAATTGCCTCACAGATTTTTATGTTATTTTAAAGACCAATAAAATCTTTTCAATCTTACCCTGTATTTTGTGTAAGGCCTCAGACCGTCCACATGTATTATGGACTGATCCGAATGACTAGAGTTAGAGTAATATTGCCACGTGCCAGGCAGCTCCTCGTAACGCCATTGTACCATGTAGCTCAGGTTGCCAAGATTAGGTGCCTCCCAAACTAGCGAAAGTGACGTAGCCGTCAGGCTATCAGCTACCAAAGCTGGTGCGGTTGGTATCCCAATCAATTCTGTAAATCAGGATAACAAAGATGTTTACGAAACGGCACTAGACGCATTATATTCTTGTGTAGATTACAAGTTCAATCGTATTGTACCTCTTAATTTTTGAAAGTAAGTATTCAAAGCCTCGTTACATCCCATAACACAGTACAGTTCCCGGGAAAATACAGTCTCCGATGTGACATTCTGGAAATTTAACAACATGTTACTTGCTCCCATTTATGATTATGATCATTTAAATATTATGACTGTGATAAGTACTATGATACTTACGCAAACGATTTGACATGAATTTTCCAATCCTTCTTGCCATAAGCTACACCCCAGTTTGCACTAGAACAATAAATAATTAATTGCTTCTATTAACTTTCAACAAACCAAGCTATAATGACGCAACACTCATGGATTTGTTCAAGCAACTAAGCGTAAAATGTAAGGGGATATTTTTGTAATTAGGATTTTTCATATTGATATTGAGAAACCGAAAAGATTTTTCTTTCGGCGTTTTGTACACCATGAAAGTAGCGCTTGATATTGAAATTTTGGACAATTTCCAGATTAATTGCGTGATATGGACATGTAATGCAAAGGTATGAGGACCATGTCTAAAACATAATATGGCTAAAACAATGAAAAGATGCATGATCGATTTTGTAATAATGATATGGCTCAAAAGGAACTGATTCTGAAAAACAAGAAATTAAGAAAAATATTCTATGAGCCAATGCCAAGCCAATGTATAAAGTGCTATTAATATTAAGGCAAGAAGGTGATAATGATGACATTGCGTGCAGCACCTTATGAACTCTCAGAACTACAAGAACGCTTCTTTTGGAAATGATCGCAACAATCAATGTTTTTACCAGATCATTCTTTTGCAGAAATCTCACGCTGCAGTATCTCGTCTTGTCGCGTGTTGATTTTTAAATAAGATAAAATAATTTAAAATTACCCAAGCTTTAACAGGGCAACAGTGATAATAACTAAGAGCTTCCTTATTAGGATCATGACTTGTGTTGTCATATAATTAGTGGTGCGGGTTTTAATCCAATTAAATTACCAAGCCACAAATTCCTTGTTTATTTTACGTTCAATGTTATTAGTTCATTTGTTTTCGGTGTATTGAGAAAAATCTTTTGTTGAAAATTAGAATGAGGGCCATTGGTCCAAGTTTTAATGATCGATTTTATTTGTTCGCGAGTACGAAAGAACTTTGTCTATGTTTACGTCTCACAAGTCACATGTGTACGTATGGTCGTTGGTCTTCAGCGTCTTTGTTAACCTCAATAAAGATGAAATGCAGACTCTTTCGAGTCATTTCTCAAGTGCAATCAAAGCTGTTGTTTTGTTGCTACTTTTTGTTTTGATAAATTGTAAACAGAATTCGGTAATGGAAACTGAAAGAGTGTGTGTAACGCATTATGAGCTTTGTTCTTATATTTTTTTAACGGACTCGTTCGTTCCCATGGATGAGAAAGTAAAAAATAGGGCTTGTAACGGATTTTCACGGTTCGGTAACGTCCTTTACGGATGGCAAGTGACCGGAAGCCGCAGGTGCACCCCTCTTCGCCTTACGCATTTCTTTAAGATAAGAGTTTAATTAAAACAAATAATTCGAACGATGAGAGATAGACTCATCAACTAACACAAATGTGACAAATATCGTGACAAGCTCTCTGTAATTATGCCTAATGGCGTGTTTGACTTAATAGATAAATTCAATTAGTTTGTCAGCGGGTGCCCTTCAGTGGTAATGATGTTATCAATGAATTGTATAATCAATTTGCGTCTTATGGCCTACTTGGTAACTCATTAGACTACATGGATGAATGTTGGCACATCCGATGTAACCAGACTCATATTTCCCTGCTAATAATATAAAGTTAGTTTCCGCTGGATATCACAGCGCGTTAAATGCTTGGCAGGAACAAAACGTTGTGACGCAGACAGATCTCATTTGAGTCATGTCCATTCAGTGTGATGAACAATACGCGTAACAATTAAAACGGATGCAAGGACCGGCGCTGACGCGATCTGAGCCGTTTGTTTTGGGTGTATAATTGCGGGTCGCGGCCTGCGCACGCACAACCATCAGACGGATCATTCACAAGTAGGACACCCGCTTCATTTTGTATCTCATCCATTCAGTATTGTGATCGTGAATTTCTCAGCTTTAGGACTATGATGTACATTCTGCTGATAAACTGATTGCCGTTTTAAGTTTAAAAAAATCTACAGTATTTGGGTTGGGCAGGTTTCAAAAAGAATCTGTTCCATGAATTAACTGGTTTCCTATGTACAAATGATGATGTATCGGCATCATTTATTATGGCATGCAAGTACGGAGGTTTCCCTTGCTAACGCGCCTCTTCCGCCATAGTTGTCACAACACCACGCCCAGACGCACCCTCCAAATGTCCAATTTATTAATATTTGTGACTGACGGATGAACTCATATTTAGATATGTTTATCAGATACTTGCATTTGCTAGCTGTCAATTTTTATTAAAGTGTCGATTGCTCTATTATGGAAGTGGTAGCATAATATGGTAGAATCGTGAATTGAAATTTTTAACGGCTGATTCTAAAGAATGCTGATTCTTTGAATTTCTTTTAATTAAGCACTGAACCGTACAAAAACGTGAACCTTGACAGGACAATTCCAAAGTTTAGCGCCACTTGTTACGAACATAAAGTGCTTGTTTACGCCGTCAAGGTCATGACACGCTATTAGGAACTGTAGGCACATGCTCAGTAGGTACTGTTATAAGCTAAACATGCTTCACTCAAATACCAAGTTGTTAAAAAGTACAGGAGACTTCTTGTGCTTGCATCAATTCACAATATATAACTGAGTCCATCAAATGCCTGCACACATGAGAAAGTTATATAAAGTAACAAAGTAAATTAACGCCTAATTACCCAGTTTCCTGTCTCGTGCCGTAATAATAACAAAACAATAACTACTCCCTATACAGTCATTAAAATCGTCGCGTCAGTTCATTGTTAGAGCGATTTCGGAAACGCGCTCGGAAGTCCAATTGGGAGCGCAAGCGCACGCCGGACGCAGGGCGCTGTGGAAGCACTCACGGATAATTTACTTGTTAATTGCTTTACAGAAAAGTTTTACTACTTATGTGATTCGTCTTTGTTTGTGCAGTACAACCCAAATAGCCAAGCTTTAAACGAGATAGATTGATCAGGTGGGCGCGTCGAGACGAGCGAAACTGTATACATTTGAACGATAATGTCCCTATTAACTCTATATTGTGATGTTGTGGTTTCGCGTGATCTCAGCTTAGATGACAAATTAGGTTATTAATATAACGACGTCCGTGTCCGACGCCAGCCTTGAAACTGGTATGGCTACCTACATGGATTTAAACTAAAAACTTACAACGCTCTTATTAAGAAAAAATAATCATTATTTATTACTTATTACCTTACGTTTTCTTTCCTCATGTTTAGTTACGATATAGAGCATACACCCGTGACTTTGCAATAATGTTTTTTATTACCTGCCAATAAATAAATATAAATAAATATCTTGCTACAACTCACACACGGCCATCTGATCCCAAGCTAAGCAGAGCTTGTTTTATAATAACCAGACAACTGATATACATACTTATATCTATATATATAAAAATGGATTGCTGTTCGTTAGTCTCGCTAAAACTCGAGAACGGCTGAACCGATTTGGCTAATTTTAGTCTTGAAATACTCCTGGAAGTCCAGGGAAGGTTTAAAAGGTGAGAAAAATTGGAATAATTGCCAGGAAAACCCTCAAAACCGTCCTTCTTTATTTCCCATACAAACGTTTTCTAAATAAAATGGAGTCAAAGAAAGTACTAGGCTTGCATGAATTCACGGTGAAATTTCCCATACAAACGTTTTCTAAATAAAATGGAGTCAAAACCCTAACTAATACAAGCGAAAGTACTAGGCTTGCATGAATTCACGGTGAAATTCCCCATACAAACGTTTTCTAAATAAAATGGAGTCAAAACCCTAACTATACAAGCGAAAGTACTAGGCTTGCATGAATTCACGGTGAAATTTCCCATACAAACGTTTTCTAAATAAAATGGAGTCAAAACCCTAACTAATACAAGCGAAAGTACTAGGCTTGCATGAATTCACGGTGAAATTCCCCATACAAACGTTGTCTAAATAAAATGGAGTCAAAACCCTAACTAATATAAGCGAAAGTACTAGGCTTGCATGAATTCACGGTGAAATTAATTCCAGCAGTTAGATCTGTGGATTCAAGTTCTTGATAGAACCAACTGCGTTGAGACCAATATAAATGTGTTACCACTCGGGCCAGGTTAAGCAACCCTCACCAAGGTTTGGAAATGGATGGGCTACCACAGGGGGCCAGGTTAAGCAACCCTTGCTGAGGTTTGGAAATGGATGGGCTAACACAGGGTGCCAGGTTAAGCAACCCTTGCCAAGTTTTGGAAATGGATGGGTTACCACAGGGGACAAGGTTAAGCAACCTTTGCCAAGGTTTGGAAATGGATGGGTTACCAGACGGGCCAGGTTAAGCAACCCTCACCAAGGTTTGGAAATGGATGGCTTACCACAGGGGGCCAGGTTAAGCAACCCTCACCAAGGTTTGGAAATGGATGGGCTACCACAGGGGGTATAGGTAAAGCAAGCCAAGGTTTGGGAATGCATGTGTTAGCACACGGGCCAGGTTAAGTAACCCTTGCCAAGGTTTAGAAATGGATGGGTTACCACAGGGGGGCACTGTAATAGAGTTTTATTCAAAGTGCCTTCGATCCACGAATTCTTAAACGATGATGAACACGAAAACGATGTCCTTTTGGTAAATCCACAATGAAACAGAAAAATGATGTTTTCAATGACATATTTAGTTCCTATCACAATCTGTTCTTTTCTGCATATTACTCTTACAAAATAATGTCGATTTTTCACATCTGCCAGGCGACCCGTGACGGCTTACATTTTTATGATTATTATTTTATTTTTTATATTTATCGTTAATCACTACAGCATTTTAGTACTTTTTTTGTCTATACGCCAAAGAAGTATAACTTCTAACGCGTGTACACACACACACACTTCTTTTTTTTAAACTCCTAGGATGTGCCTGGCTTACCACCGCACAATTTACGCCTAAAGGTTGGCTCCGTAGTAAGCTTCGAAACATAAACCAACCAAAACGGCGCAAACCAGTACGCATTTGGTGGTTAGAAAATTGATGAACAATGTAATTTACGCGACGTATAGTGAAAGGAAAATTCAAAGGTGAGGAAGTCCTCATTCTGACGATCCCGATGATCCCAACCGATTTGCCGTTCGAATTTAAAAGACTTTAATATCCGATCCGTCTTACATTTGCCATGACCATCAACAAATCACAAAGCCAACCCTTAAAAGTTTATGGTTTGAATGTAGAACATCCATGTTTTTCTCATGGTCAATTATATGTGGCATGTTCACGGGTCGGAAGACTATCTGCGTTGTTTTGTAGAAAACAAAAAATGTCGTGTATCACAAGGTACTTAAGTGGAGACCAACCTATGTACTGAAATGCAGAAACAATAATAAATGATTAATATACTTAATTTCTTTTTCAAAGAAAAAAAAAACTTAATAAATTCGAAAATCGGCTTATTATTTATTGCCTTTATGGCGGAACAGAGTTCGCCGGGTCAGCTAGTAATTTATAAATACATACATATTATAGATAAATCAAACCCAGACACAGAACAAACAATCATGCTCATCACACAAAGTTTGTCCTGGGTGGGAATCGAACCCACGACCTCCGGCTCAGCAGTCAGGGCCACTAACCACTAGACCAACAGGCCCGTCAAGCCAAGCCAATGTAAAAATAATTTTATTCTGCAACAGGTAAAACTAAAATATTTTTTTACATGACGACTCATGTAAAAAAATATTTACGTACTACATAGCAACAAAACTGGCCTGTGACCCTCATAGATTATGTATAACGGCTGCGATCCAATGTGAGAAAATGAAAACAAGTGCAGTTTTTACTTAAATTAATTAATGTCTGGTTATCTCGTGGATTGGTAAATAGGCGCCAGTGGATACTAACTTGCGTGGATGCTGTTTTTCTAATTCCGTACGTTACTGACCCGAGAGATAAACCTCAGATAGCGTATCCCACATTTATTTCACAAATTGTTTATTAGTAGCTTTGATTAATAATATTCTAACACGAGTTAGTCGAATGTGAATGGCATGAGAAATAGTAATCACATTCAGAGGACAGTTTGTTTGTAGGACATGCTGAAAATGTTGAGGGTCTAAGTCTAAGCGTCACGACACGTATTTGTTGCGCCTATTAATCATGCATCAATGGTGCACAACTGACTTATAACACTGACTTATAGCTGTCTACTGCAAATGCAAAGCTGTCTATTACCTCGTGTAAGTATATCGTGTATCGTTGCAATACACTACTTGTTCTCTAACTGTCAGCATCCGATTAACGAATTTACAAGGTTCAAATACGAAGTCGCATTTATGTTTTTTTACAGGTATCGGCTGCATCGTACGTAATAATAAAAACCATAGATTGACACCATTGAACATAATTATATCTCCAGTTGGTACTTACAACTGCTCAAAACCTACACAATTCTGTAAGGTTTCGTAGTGATTGCCCCTTTAGACTTGCAGTTTAAGTTAGAAGTAGTAGTTTCTGTGAAGTGAGTTGACGTAAACACACGCCGACTTTGTAATACTTACTGTTTTTAAGACCACCGAGTTATGAGTTGCATGCTAATCCGCGGGTGTTCGCGTTAGTAGGTAGTTGTGTCAACTAACTTCAAATGATATTAAACATAGATTATTAATACAATGTGAAAAAGTAGGTTGCTGCGTTTGCAGCCTGGCGATGTGTCCGTTAACCATACACATTCTGTCATCAAATGGCTTGTGTCCTGATACCTAGGCGTTACAGGAACTAATAAACTCTCAACGGAGTCTACTACTGATTCCAATCTTCGTTACTTAGTTCAGTTGGGCTAACATGACATCTCAAACCAGAACTTATTCTAGCATGGGAAAGACACAGAGCTATTATGCAGGGTGTCTAGCACCGCGCGCCCCGTCTCTTTCTGATAATCCACTTGTACTGACTAAATTTGAATTACCACACGATAAGATGGTTGCACTTGTACTGGATAATTCAAATCAATCGTAAAGGTACTATTTACTCCAGAAGGTATTTTTTTTCTTGTTGAAGCTGCTTTTAACCTTTTCATTTAAACTTCACTCGCAAGTTTGTACATTAATTCGATATTTTCCTCAAAAGTTTTATCAATGCGTTGTCTTTAGTCAATGAATAACAATTTAAAACAATTCAAATTAATTAATTTAAAATATATTTAAGATGTTGTGTATATTATAGAGACTCAGCATTCGAGAGCAGGTCAGGCGCTGGCCCACGCCAACCATTTTATTCTGGCAATTGGATAATGCTGAGGCAAATTGGGGCCCACCGGCATGCTTCCCGCCGCCTCTGCCACACTCTAGCCTCGAGAGCACTCCTCTCAATCTACCGCACTGTTGCTAGTCTTTATCAGCCAAGTTTGCAGCGCTTACTGCGTTCCATACCCACAAAATAAATTCAAAAATATGTAGATTTTATTTGGAAACTTATTATGCCCATTGTTAAGTTGAGCTAGATCTTGTAGAAAGAAAGATATAAGAATAGAATACAATTTTAACTTTCTTTAATTTTTTTTACACCTTTTTAATCACTTCATGGCAAGAGCATGGTCGTCCAAAATATTATGATGATGTTAAGTTTTAATCGAGATCAACGGACGAGTGTCCAATAAAAGATCAATAAATCAAAACACTTAGCAGAAGCTGAGTGCACTCTAGGTAATTTGGCTCAACAGATTGGTATCGTGGAGTGTTGAAGGGGCAATCGGGGGATAATGGCGTAGAGGGAAGGTGAAGAGACTTCAATGAATGGGCGCAAGCGCAACTCGCAAGCGGGGAACCTAATGAGGAAATAAGAATTAGCGGGCGACGACGAAGCGAGTGCAGTTCTTTATCATAACTGAGCGTCTTTTCATGTTTTATCATATGCATTGTGTTTGGTATTTGTATAATATCTGGGTAATTTTACAGTTCAATGCGTTTAAAGTTATTATAGAATAAAATAGATTTTGAAAAAACTTCCATTACAGTTTTATAAGCAGTTAAAGGAATATATCAATATCTGCCAGAATTGGTTATCGATGTGGTAAGTTGCGGTTTTCGATCGCTTTGGGTGAGCGGATGAACGCTAAAATAAAATCTTCAAAAGGAAATCGGTAACCCAATGATGTTTATTTCATTCGTATTTATGGGTAAATTCTTGGAGAAAGCTATATCCGTCGAGGTTGACCACTTATTGTCTGTTTAAGTATGAAATATGCGAACGTTCAAAGAGATATTTGTTTGCAAGCTGTATGTTAGGAATTAAGCCGTCTGGCTTTAAATTAAAGCTAGACGCTCCAGCCAGAGTTTAGTTCTGCCTCCGCGCAGGTTGAATAGCGAAATAGTAACAATTGAATTAGGAACAACAATTAGTGTTGCTAAATATAGCACCCTGGTGACTTAGAAGTTGCAAGGTCTTTGTTACAGTAAATTAGGAACATTCTTTGTTAATTTATTTTAACAGACCCAGTTTGTGTGGGTTTTAAATGAAGGGTCATTAGTTGCTTAAATATAGCTTCATATGATTTCTTGTAAGAATAAAACCAGTTACAAACAAACATAATCAGCGTTTATTAGCTAATTGAAGGGCCGACTCGACTTCATATTGCAGTTATAACAATTGATCGCTTAATTGTTACTTACGCGATAAAAGTTCTTTGTACGAGTTCCGAGAATGTTCTCATGTGAAAGTTCATGAAGATATTTTAATAATACCAGCCATATCATGCTTGAAGATGTTAGCATATATTATTTAGGCGTTTGACATTTTTTCTGCAATGGTTGGAGAGAAAAAAGTAAGTTTACTGAAAATACGATTGAGACTAATCGTTATGATTGTGATTATTTTTTGTTAACCCTTACTAATAGTATAAAAGTGACAGTGAGTTTGTTTGTTTGTTAATCTTCACGCTTTAATGGCTACACCGATTTTGATGAATTTTGGTACAGAGATAGTTGGGAACCAGGAGCCGGACATAGGCAAATTAAAAAAAAAGTGGTATGTGAGGGAAAAGAGGGAAGAAAATGGAAAACTTAGCGTTGCTATTACAAATCAATAAGGAGCAAGGGGAAATGTGTTACCCCAAATTTAACGCGAGCGAAGCCGCGGGCAAAAGCTAGTAGAATATATTTGATTGCAAATCTAAAATTAAAACACAACTGTCTTATAGAAATTTCGAATTCTTTGTTTGCAATGGCAGTCATATCGTTGACTAGCTGTTCCCCGCGGTTTCACCCACGCTGCTTAGCACCTGTTAGTCGTAGCGTGATGTTATATAGCCTATAGCCTTCCTCAAGAAATGGACTATCCAACACTAAAAGAATTTTCCAATTCTAACGAGTAGTCCCTGAGATTAGCGCGTTCAAACAAACAAACTCTTCAGCTTTATAATATTAGTATAGATTACTAGCTGTTCCCCACGGTTTCACCCGCGCTGCTCAGCACCTGTTGGTCGTAGCGTGATGTTATATAGCCTATAGCCTTCCTCAAGAAATGGACTATCCAACACTAAAATAATTTTCCCATTCCAACCAGTAGTTCCTGAGATTAGCGCGTTCAAACAAACAAACTCTTCAGCTTTATAATATTAGTATAGATATAAGGAAAAAGAGGAACCATTGGTGTTATTTAGGCTACAATGGGTATCTATCTGATTAACCTAAACACCAAATGCACCTTACGATTTAAATTAATTTAAATAATTATTATTCATGCAGTTTACCTGGCGCCAACTGACAAAAATATTTGTGTTGACTTTGAGGTCCTTTCCCCCATGACTACGTTAACGTTTAAATGCCATAAAATTCCACATTTTCACACAATTATATTCTAAATTATTCAGAATATTCATGAATGCACCTGACGCCGAATGCGGTCACATTTTGTTTACAAGTTCCGCTACCAATTTGACTACCTATCTATATTATGGTCAGAATCAGTGGAAACGGGTATTCATAAAAATATTAATCATGCACATAGGATTACTAACTTTTTTATATTATTTTTATTTTATAAGCTTCATTGAGCAAACAGTAGGCTTCTATGTATAAGCATAATGTGACTTACACATTTTTAAATCTTTCGTATACCGATAATTCATACTCATACTACTCATATCCAGCCTGTCCCTTTGCTGGCTTTCCTCAGCGACGCCATAAGCCGAGGCTTATGGCGCCGTGTTGAGCCCAGGAGTTTTTAAGTTGTTTGCACTGGCTAGAGTCCTTATTATCCAGGCACCCGCAGGATTCTCCGGTTAAGCAGACGACAACTTCATAGGTAGAACTGTATAGAGAACTAGATAATTTGCCATGTCTAATCACGTAGCTGCTCACTGATCTTTAGCAACCTTTATTCAAGTTATGTAAGATCGTGATACTGACTAGACTTAGCACGCTTGACGTAGGAACGAGTTTTATGTCAAAAGGAAAAGTAATTCGCTACTCGTACTTAGATAAATTTATTTAAATAAACAATACATATACCTACAGTTGTATATATTTAGCTGCGTAAAGTAAGCAAGATACGTTTGTATTAGTAAGGTTGTTTTGAAGGCAGAGGACAGGATACCTCAGTTTAGTTGAACAGCCAAGATGTGGCATGTTTTCCCGAATTAAGCCCGTATCTTTTCAAGTCTCGAGATATTATTCTTCTTTTAGGTTAGCAAGTCCCTTCGTCAACCTGATCTATATCCTTAGGACAAGTTTGCGGTCAAAGGTATATATATATATAAGTCCCATTTAATAAAAACTAAAAAATAAATTGTAGTTGCGGATCCAGAAAATATTTATACAGAATTTGACGTAGGTACATGTATATAAAAATGCCAAAAAAAAAATTCCAGCAACAACCGATTCCAGCACATACGATTCAATCCAATTTCACACATAGATTATGAACTAATCGCAGGTACTACCTTTATTTCCGATAGATGATTGTTCATTTCCGAATGCTACGCAACGGAGCGCGGAGGGGGGGATTGAATTCCCTTACATGAGTTCAATATTCATGCATGGGTCACTTTATGGTCCACTTCTCATGAAATAGGTACGTAAATTTCACATTTTTTTTAAATAACTTCTAATGTCTGTAACAGAATTGCGTTAAAGATAAAGGCCCACGTTGGTGGAAGTCTTCCTAAATCTTATCGCTATAGAGAAACGATAACGAACTCATTTTTAAACAGACATCCGAATGTAGAAAAATATCTGTTTTTTTTAAAGTATCTTTTGTTTGACAGATATTGAACCACTACTACCTTCTATTTATTGTCTAAATATTTTTGTTTTTCATAGAACTGGCTACACTTGCTGATAAAAATGAGAATGTTACAGTTAAGGTAGTATACGTACACCGTATCTAAAGATGTCATTGAAATGTGTTCCTGTTAGTCCCGCTTAACTGTTTTCTCCGAAAGAGGAGATAAGCTCTTAGATAATTTAATCGTTAATTATAATGTTTGCAACGCGTGTTCTGTCTAGGAAGATAGTACCTATACAACCGCATAACTAAGTGTTTCATGAATAGCCGTCGTAGATTTAATCGTAAATAACATGAACGCCAGATGAGACAAATTATTGATCTCAATATTTACCTTTAAAACGCTAGATCAGATACTCTCAAATACAATAATTTTATTTGGGTTCAGGCACCTATTTTATTCTTGGTGGGCATTTCTTTTTTTGGTTAACATCCAATCGTAAGATTGTTTGGAAAATTCATTTCAATTTAACGTCAGGTTAGTTTCCAGAACGGGATGCCGCCATTTCAAGTCGGCTTATATTGAAAGGCATGTTCTGTAAATGATAGAATAAAACGAATGAACTCTAAAATAGATCCGAGGGGAGCAGGCTGGCAACTAGAAGCTTCCTTCCTGTGTCCATCCGGCGACGAGTCTCACGCGACCCTTGCGCTTGCGCAGCTCGGCAGCCGCACCATACCATTGACCACCTATCACTCCGTAACTACATCCCTTGCAGGATGAAGATTTACATTCATCAAAACGTAATTGACCTCTTTGAATTATGGGTAGCAGCACTGATCCACCGCGCGCTGCGGAATAAACCAAAATGGCTTAGTGATAAATTAAAAGGTCGTTTGACAAAGCCACCCCAAAAAGAATCTTTATAGTAAGTTAAAAGATCTACAAAATCACCGACCATACCTACATCATTGCTTATTTAGATATTATGTTTAACCTTTAAAAACTGTTTTTTTGTTCAAGAGATCCTATAACCCTCAGACCAAATTCTCCTAATTTTATAGGGTTCCGTACATCAAAATGAAAAATACGGAACCCTTATAGGATCACCTTATTGTCCGTCGTTTGTCTATCCCTTTATCTAAGGAGCGCATGTAGGTATCAATTGAAATGAATACCATCTACTAATACTGAGGTCCCTTGGAATGAAAAATACCACCCCCTTTATGTTTACGCAATCAAAACATATACACGTTTCTGTCGCAATCCCCAAAGTGAATCAAACTATATAGGGTACTTGCGTTGTGCTAAAATTGAGAAATTTGGCAAAAAGAATGGGAAGCGGTCACTTCCTTCTGCGAAACAGTCATGCTAGCGAAGAAGGTGGACTGGCATTTAAGGGAGTGAACCTCAAACCAACCCAGCCGCCGCAGGAGACGCTCCGGGCGTCGGGCGCCGCGACACGACTCCCGGCCACCATAGATGCGGGCCTGTGGATGTTCCCTCTATTGACGACAGACCGAGTCGACGGCGCGTTAGGGTTCCACGCGCGCCTCAAAGAGATGTCAGCAAAGCAGAAGGGCCTGCCTGGGTTGCGGGTTGTTCGAAAGAGATACCGCGGCCCCGGAACATAAAGGGCAATAGAAGGGGTATGGGTCTGTTTTAGTCAGTACAAGTCTGACACTCGCTCCCGCTCCGCCCAGAGCGAGGGAAGTTATTTAATGATTTTCCATCCACAAGAAAAAAAAGCAGTTTCTTAGTACCTACCAGTAAAGGGGAAAATCCCAAAATGTTAAATTTGTAGCTGCATCACAAAAATATGTTATCAGAAGGGCTACTATGACATCTTATAGCAATTCTTATTCCACTGAGTGAAAGAGATGGTGCTAGACACCCTGTATAGGTTTGTCTCTTTCCCTCAGCGGAATAAGAATTGCTTTAAGAGGTCATAGTAGGGCTACAGGCCCATTTTAGACAAACAACTAAAATGTAGTGGGTCCTGAAAATATTTATACAGAATTTGTCGTACATATACAAATGCTTTTATTTACATATACAAATGCCAAATAAAAATCTTTTTCTACACATATTTTGATACATTATATATCCGTACTACCTACTGAATTACAGTTGGTAAACTAACCGCGACCCAAGTGGATGTATGGGGCAACAGTATCCTAACGGCAAAGTAAGTTGTGCGGAACCGTCTGTGCGCCAGTTCAACTCGCGCTTGTCCGGTTTTTTTAAAATAAGAAAAGCATCTAATTTATTTTCGCTCATCTAAACTGGTCGTTTGTTATCTGTTCCTCGCCTCTCTCATTATTAGAAAGAAAAGACCGTCTAACCATGCAAACGAATGTATGGCTATATGCTATATGATGAGTTCCTGAGTACCTACAAACCTTGACCTCGACCAAAATAATTATAAATACTTTTCATATGTCATGAATTATTAAAACGACTTTTTGGGAGATTAATTTCGTAAAATATTTCCTGAATTCTGTTAACGTTAAGTTCAGTGCAATACAATAGTATCAATGAAATAATATAACTCCTATAATAAGATAGGTACACAACGTTAGTCTAGCGCAATTTGTTAAAGAAACGTTTCTCTGTAACTACTTTCATAAAATAAACAAGTTGTCTTATAAGGGAACAAGCGATATATTTGAGTTTGTTTAGTTCTTTTAGCAGAAGGGCGTTGCATGCGATGCTTTCTGTCTGCTACAACTCGCGACCCGACGAAAGATGTTGAGCAAAGCTTCGCAGTTGATGCAACGTTGATGTTGAGATAAATAAATTCCCATGCTTTCTTCAACACCGGAGGTGTTAAACACTCCCGTAAACAGACAAACCTTTCCAACAAAACAGACTGAACATTTCCTTAAACGTTGTTGATTCTAAATTAAATGTTATAGGAACGCTAAACAGACTTATGTTGTAACTTTCAAGTTAGTAATCTGTTTTACAGATAAATTATGTATCTTTGATAGCAAGAAAAATAATAGAATCGTATAAATAAAATTATATTGTCAATGTATGCTACACATTACTACAGTTCAGTATTGATATTGTAATGGTTAATGGTAGTAAGTATCTAATAATAAAATGTAAGCAAGTCAATTGACTTCGTTTGCCGCATGAGGGGTGCGCTTGGGCGTACTACCCACCCGCCTGCCACTTGAGCTTTTTTGCGCTGCGCAGGGGCGTAAATTGGACATAACTGATAATTTTGACATAAACCAGTAGTAACTGTCAGGGTTTTGAACGAATGTGCCGTTTTATGTCAGTTTTGTTACATTACATGATCGATAAGAGTAACAAAACCATTCAGTTTGATGTACTCCATGAATAAGTTAAACGACTAATAAATATATAAATAACTAGCTGTGCCCAGCGGTTTCACCCGCTGCTCAGTTAGGGGCATGAAAAATAGATGTTAGCCGATTCTCAGACTTACCCGCTATGCACACAAAATTTCGTTCAAATTGGTCCAGCCGTTTCGGAGGAGTATGGGAACGAAAATTGTGACACGAGAATTTTATATATTAGACTAGCTGTGCCCAGCGGTTTCACCCGCTGCTCACTTAGGGGTATGAAAAAAAGATGTGGGCCGATTCTCAGACCTACCCGATATGTACACAAAATTTCGTTTAAATCGGTCCAGCCCTTTCGGAGGAGTATGGGAACGAAAACTGTGACACGAGAATTTTATATATTAGATAAATTCGCATCTGCATATACTTGCTTGTAAACTGGATTACACACGCTAAATAATATTGTCCCTAATTTATTGCACAAAAATGATGATTAACATCTTTAATTTCAGGCAAAATTTAGATATATGTATGATGGCGTACATTACATTTGCCTTAATACAGTGTGTCTGCTACAGCAAATAATTTAAATGAAGTTATTTTGCAACAAAACAACTAGGATAGTGCCCTTGGTCCTTTTGTTCATGTACACGGTCTAGCTAGCTTCAATGAGATTTAGTTAACAAATGCTCTTTTGAAAGCTGATACTGATGTCAGTTTTCGTTGCGACACGCCATTCGAACACTAAAATCCAATAGTAACTAACATTGTACCCAAAGTGTTAGTTTGTTAATATTTATAATCTTAATGTGCAACTTATCTTATGTTTTCGGACCAGTATTCATTAAATACCTTATATCTTCAAAAAAGGTTAAAGGTGGTAACACTGAGATTTAGTTATCGTATCGTAATTATAAACTTTTGGTAAATTATTTTAATATTTTCGCTGTAGATAACATAATGCTAACCCAAAAGAACCTCTGTAAAAATAAAGAAATATGACAATATGTTATTTTAGATCAGTGCCTAGTGCCACATTACAATTTCCGTTACAGGGCCGTAAAAATGGGTTACCCAATACTGGGAGTTGGTACATAAATTTACTATAAACAAACTTATCGGACCACTGAATTTTACGATCGCTTGCAGTTATGGCCGAACAGTTTTGACGCGTTATAATGTTAAACAATTAAATATGTGGATGGTAAATATGATAAAAAAAACATAATTACTCCTGATATTGAAAATTCCGAAGCACTATACATAATAATATATCGCTGATATGATAGGGCTAGGAACTCGTAAATAGCTTGGAAGAGAGTGATTAGCTATGTGCGAAGGAAAAAAGACGTCCAAATAATTTGGGATTGAGAGCAGACATAATTATGACCCATCATGGCATTTTTTTTTTATAATGCTTCTGAATTTAATTTAAAGTAGGTGTATTCTCTCTTTTATTAAGATGTTTCGGAAATATGGCAGATTAAGGGCAAAGTTAGTTTCTACACTACAACATTAATTATTAGGGCATGTAATAGTAGGAAAATGTTACGCGTTCTGAATTTTCTAACATCAAAAACAGGCAAATTGCTGAATTTGAAGCGCCCTTGCGCTCTGTGAGTTTAATTAATTCCCAAATACAATGGTGATGGGACCTTGTAACAATATTTTGATTTAATATGAAACTGTTCAAATGATGAATACCCAAGTATAGAAATAATAAATATGATTTACCTGTTGAACGCTGCAATCGGAACCACAACTTACATCGAAGTGGCCATCCCCAGTTCGGTTCTGTGAAAACAAAATGTGTATAAGTAAGGACGAAACAAGGCTAGCAAGCTTTACATTTGAAGCAAAAGGAGTATGTAACGATCGTAGCAGGTGACGTTCTGTAGTCTCTGTCTTCTGTAATGTAGAAATTAGGAATTCCTATAAAAACGGATATTTTATTAAATAGGGTCATCACGGGATGTTCAACGAAGTCACAGTCCGATAACTTCCGCTGCGACACGGTCGGCGCGAGCGCAACGGAGCGAGGTAATCATTAGTTCTACCTGTGCCTGCAATTGAGGTATGATTGATTTGCTTTTAGTGTTGCCTGAATTTGTTAACTTACTTTTAATTTTATTTTGTTACTAAATTATGTAGAATCCAAGAAGTTAAACGGTGACACAATAATGGTCTGTTTTGAAAACCCAGTAGATAAGACTGTGTCCGTTTCGACCGCGCGGCCACGACGTTTTTTATTTAAAAAAAATATGCTAAGATTTTGTAAAAATTTGTAAAAGTAGACTCCCAAAACCATAAATTTGTCAAAGCTATGGTTAAAAAGTTATAAGGGTTTGAACGTGGCCGCGCCATTGAAACGCTCCGAACCGCACGGCCACGGAGATCTTTAAAACTAAGCATTACAGAGACCTGAAATTTTGGTAAGTAACAGATTGAATTTGTAAAAAATTTGTAAAAATATAGAAAAAAATCCTGGGCTTATATTTTAGGAGATGTAAGACTAATACGCCATGGCCGTGCCATTGAAACGGTGAAAAACACATTTTCGCAGATATTACGCTGAAAAAGCAACGCAGACGTCTGAAGTTTTTTGTAAAACCCAGATTTGAATTTGTCAAAACTAGTAAAAATAAAACAAAAAGTCCTAGGTTTATATTTTAGGAGCTGTAAGACTAATACGCCATGGCCGTGCCATTGAAACGGTGAAAAACACATTTTCGCCGAGATCTCGTTGAAAAAGCATCGCAGAGGTCTGAAGTTTTTTGTAAAACCTAGATCTGAATTTGTCAAAACAGGTAAAAATGCAAAAAAAACTCTAGGTTTACATTTCATTAGTGGTAGACCGGAATCTAAAATACGTCTTGAATATGTCGATAGGGTGACCATGGATTATTAACAGAAAAAATCGGAAACGGAGATATCTCTTTTTGCACGGCTGTGAATGGTTAGACAGCCAGCCTTCGTCTCCCGCGCCGCACCCGCGCGTTTTGTTTGCTCCTATGCCATTGCTATTCAATGCATGACTTAATTACGGGGGTTATTTCTGACAGAATTTAAAGTCTTATTCATCAAATTATGCTATTTTACACTCACTAGTCATCACGAACGCTATGCAAAGTTATCTGTTATGGTTTTCGCACGTCTACTCAAAACAAGTATTTTCGGTTAACAAACAACGATTTAAGAGATAGATTTTTAGAGATATCTCCTTTGTTTAGCTATGCTCTTTGTTCTTTTATCGGCACGGCAAACCGGCAAAAAGGTCTTTGAAACTCGTGTAACATTAAATAATTTTATTGCCTATGTGATTGCTGGCAGTTCTCAGTTGGTCAAACAAATATTTTCAATACAAAAGATTTGGAAGTAGGCGCCGAAAAAGATTTTTTCTGTTAACAATAAGCCATGGTCACCCTATCGACATATCAAAACGTATTTTAGATTCCGGTCTACAGCTAATGAAATGTAAACCTAGAGTTTTTTTTTGCATTTTTACCTGTTTTGACAAATTCAGATCTAGGTTTTACAAAAAACTTCAGACCTCTGCGATGCTTTTTCAACGAGATATCGGCGAAAATGTGTTTTTCACCGTTTCAATGGCACGGCCATGGCGTATTAGTCTTACAGCTCCTAAAATATAAACCTAGGACTTTTTGTTTTATTTTTACTAGTTTTGACAAATTCAAATCTGGGTTTTACAAAAAACTTCAGACGTCTGCGTTGCTTTTTCAACGAGGTATCGGCGATTACGTATTTTTTCACCGTTTCAATGGCGCGGCCATGGCGTTTTAGTCTTATAGCTTCTGAAATATAAACCTAGGATTTTTTGTTTTATTTTTACTAGTTTTGACAAATTCAAATCTGGTTTTTACAAAAAACTCCAGACGTCTGCGTTGCTTTTTCAGCGAGATATCGACGAAAATGTGTTTTTCACCGTTTTAATGGCGCGGCCATGGCGTTTAGTCTTACAGCTCCTAAAATATAAAGTTAGGAATTTTTGTTTTATATTAACTAGTTTTGACAAATTCAAATCTGGGTTTTACAAAAAACTTCAGACGTCTGCGTTGCTTTTTCAGCGAAATATCGGCGAAAATGTCTTTTTCACCGTTTCAATGGCACGGCCATGGCGTATTAGTCTTACAGCTCCTAAAATATAAAACTAGGATTTTTTGTTTTATTTTTACTAGTTTTGACAAATTCAAATCTGGGTTTTACAAAAAACTTCAGACGTCTGCGTTTCTTTTTCAGCGAAATATCGGCGAAAATGTGTTTTTCACCGTTTCAATGGCACGGCCATGGCGTATTAGTCTTACAGCTTCTAAAATATAAGCCCAGGATTTTTTTCTATATTTTTACAATTTTTTTACAAATTCAATCTGTTACTTACCAAAATTTCAGGTCTCTGTAATGCTTAGTTTTAAAGATCTCCGTGGCCGTGCGGTTCGGAGCGTTTCAATGGCGCGGCCACGTTCAAACCCTTATAACTTTTTAACCATAGCTTTGACAAATTTATGGTTTTGGGAGTCTACTTTTACAATTTTTTACTAAATCCTGGCATATTTTTTTTAAAAAAAAAATTGTCGTGGCCGCGTGGTCGAAACGGACACGATAAGACTTCGTCCGACCTGGCAATTAAATGCAAGACCAGGACCTTATGCTCAGTTATATTTGATATAGAAATTTTGCGAGCATTAAGATTTTGACAGGCCGCTGAGGAGGAGGCTCTAGCACTACGCAAATGTGAAGGAGAAGCTGTGTAGTAAAAAAAGGTAATACTACAGTTTTATTTCCTTTCATATAGCTAATCCCTAAACTGAATTAACTTTCTCAGTACGGATCTCAATTTCTGTGAGCTCAAATAAAATCTCAGGCTACCTAATCTTCACCATAGAATCAAACTACCTATATCAATTTAGGTATTCTCTTTTCGAATACTTCTGTTGTTCAGACATTCTTATTCAAAGCAGTAATTATGTTACTTGGATCCAGCTTTTTAGAGTAAGTTTTTTTGCAAGCGTGTGACCGGACTTTGCTGAGTGGCACCTCAAAGGCTTCACCCCGAAACGTGATCCATCCGCGGTTTCCTTGTTTTGGTTTTTTTTCCCACATTTGGTTCTTCATATATTAAGTATCAATCTTTTATAATGCTGTGTAAATGTTAAATAGTGTATATGACTGGATCTGATACAATAGAAAATAGGTATATATCATCTTAAATAATATAATTGCAGTCGCGCCCTTGCGATTGCATTCAGCCGTTGGATCTGTTACATCAGGATTTGAATTAAATAATTGGGAGAATATGTCTAGCTATGTTCCTATAAATAAATTAATCTAAGAAGACTTTATATCATAAATAGTTAAAATATGCAAGGGTCCGCAACTGGTTCGCTTGTCGTTTGGGAGCGCTGATCTATATTTAGCGCGTTTGCGTTGATTATAGTGAATCGCTAATTGTCGACAATTACTTAGATGTGCGTTGAACCTGCACGACAGTCGCCGCAAATAAAACTACATATTAAACGAAGATCATCGTTTTATCCTCGACCAATAAACTGTTAATAGCAATGTTTATCAATGAACGCACAAAGCGGAGCGTTGTTTGTGCATGCATTTGTGTCATCTATGTACACAAACATTGCAATCAATTTTAATTGTTCCCACCTAAGGACTAATTATGATATTTTAAAAAGTACATTATTACTTGAATGTCAAAGAATGTTTGTTAATTGGCAAAGGTATTGATTTGAATAAGCGAACCTGGAACGGGCATTTTTCATTGCATCGAGCCACGGCTTCCGCTCCAAATTTCTCGGTGATGGAACTGTAATCGCAGCCAATTGTCCGAGCGGACAAAGCCAATCCGAGCAGCGACAACACTAGCCATTTGTGCCAATTCAGCGGCGCACTCATTGTGCCCGCCGACCACCGCCACCGTCGCTGAATTCACTCTTGCGCACCTTCACACGAGTCACACATTTTTTCCGCCATGTAGCATTATTCCTTATAAATCTCACTGTAGTTATCATACAATCCTTTATATCAATACAAGTCCTTCTGCAACACGTAATAGTAATTTCAGTTTATATGTAAATTGTAACAAAATGTTTGTGCGCAATATTGACTACGCGTGTATACTCCTCCGAATTCGAAAAGCGCGACGCGAGGCGGGAGTGCTTGGTGCGCGTACGCAGCTAAAGCTACTCATGAACTGAGTCGCGCGCATCCGCCCGCCAGCGCACGCGCTACGCGGACGAGGACGGACGGTTCGTTTGGGTGCTACGACCATTTAAACTTGTAGCCCCTACCTGTCGACAAACGCACTTGTTTCACCTATTATTTCACGTCCTCAAACATATAATCAATCGTAGCAGTCTATATATAACTAGGTTCAAATCATTATCTAACAAGATTTTTTTTTTGTAAGTTCTTACGCACGATTCGCGGATAATTCTTTTTGGGGTAGTACGGACACCCTAATTATAAAACTGAAAATTTTACGGATATTCTTATTTCTCTTGCATGTCTCTCTACAAAATAAAATAACTTAAAAATAACGGTGTGTACTTAAATTTTTTTTTATTTTTAATTATATGTATAGTTTGTAGTCAAACCTAGGTGTCACTCATGTCTTATTAAAAACCTATCATTACTCTTGAAATTGGTGCTCACGCAGTTAACCTCGTTGATCTTAATCTTAGAGTATGTTTTATAACGTCGTATATCAGGCGTAAGGAGCAAGGCCGTCGAATGATACGAGAACTCTGCGCCATCATACGAAGAGTTCAATTAATTTAACTACTCTCCATCATGTATGACTTCCCACGCTTACCAACATTCCATTCGTAAGATGATTTCATTTCTTGATAAAAATAAAAATACTTCAACTTCTTTTATCACTTTTTAAATTATTCCCATGTCAAAAAAAATGTTGAATCTTCAGCCATAAGTAGGTAAGTAATATAATGAGTAATATTTTCCTTATGGGCATGATGATAATGATGATGAAATGGTAAGCATTGACCCCTTTGTACAAATGTATCACTTTCAAATCTTGCAAAGAGCTGAAACTTTTTCTGATTCCACGAAAGAATAGCTCGTGTTTAAACAGAGCGTTGTTACTTCCACGTGTCTGTAGGGAATCAGCAATGTTTACTAATGCACACAGACAGCTTCGCAGTTATCTGGCGAAAAGAGACCGCATCACTCATCAGTTGGCTGCGTGGAAATCGCCACAGCATCTCGTAATCATGAGTATAGTCCTCTCATGTGGAAATTAGTACAGTGGAAGTCCCTGCTTACTCATTAGTTTCTACCTGCTTTATATATGTTAGAATAAATAAATAAAATAAACAACCGCTAAGTTGTGTAAGTTAGCAAAAATAATATTTTCTGACGCGTACCGAACTTTTTCTTTTTTCCCGGTGTGCCAACATTAAATGACCTTCTCTACTTGTTTATCTTTTTCTCCTTGTTGCAAATTAGTTTCCATTCTATCGTGACAGCCGCCTTGTTATAATTTCCTCCATCATCAAAATTATATGAACCAAAAACATGATTCTTTGAAGAACTAGTAATAATATATATAATAATATATATATAATAATCTCTAATAGTTCTCCTACTAATCTCTTAAAAATCGAAAAAGCATTTTGTAGTTGCCTTCCAAATACTAAATATTATACAAGAGTGCACGGTTGGCGCAATGGCTGAGCTATCGACTGCTGCGCTGCGTGTCGGGGGTTCGATCCTCGCACGGTACAATTATTTCTATGACTTACAGATAGTTGTTTCGGGTTTGGCTGTTTATGTATGTGAGTTTAAATGTCTGGAAACGATACAGAAGTAATCCCTAGTGTGGGGCAATGTCTTTTAAAACAAAAAAAACTTTTCTCACCATCATTCCCTTACTCTTATCTTAATTAATTGTGGTAGGCACGGCTAAAACCAGTGTAAAACTTTAACCGGTTAGTCTAACCACTGCCATCTCTTCATTGTTATCGACAACTGAGATGCACAGTTAGAGGTATATCTTTGAGTTTCGAAACATAACCGCTAGATGTCGCTGCACGCAAAAATCAAGATTCTAACATTTGCAAAATAAATAGTACATTATCCAAATCAGAGAGAGAGAACATCATGTTCAAAAAAATATCAATAGATGGCGCACTAGCGCAGCTGAAACGTTAGCAGTATTTAAAGCGTTGAACAGAGCCTATAAGTTTTACAACGTCATGCATAATCATAATTTTGTCATGCATAATAAAATAGTATGTAGCGATAAGTTTCTACGTCAACTTGTTTTTTTCCATTTTTGGCCTGTCACCTACACACACATGTTTAAAACTTTGATCTGAACTGCCGTCTCTGACGGATATTTCAAAGTGGCCGGAGTGTTCAATTTCGGAAACTATTAAATACTAAAACTAAAGGAAAAGTGGGAAGCGTGTTTAGCAGAACAACAAAATGCCAGGCGCTTTTAAGTAATGGCCAATTTACCTTATTGCAGGAGGTAAAACATAATTATTCAACTGTTCGTTTTGATTATCGAATTTTGAACTTTGGACTAATTTTGTGGTAAGTTCTACAATGCCTAGGCAAACGGTTTTTTTTGCATGGTGCTATTGCTATGGCTAATAGATTCCACAAAAAAGAATATCTAAAAATGATAGGAATAAAGAGATAAAAAAAATAAAACCAATGTTAGGTGAGAATTTTGAAAATAGTACCTACTTAAAAAAATTCTAGCTCCTAAACTACAAATAATCGCGGAACATACATGGGGGTAATTCAGGTACCCCTTAGCATAAAGCATTTTTTTTTTTCTTTGGACGCCTATCAACTGGCCACCCTGGTATATGTAGATAATATAGCTATAGGTATGTATACCTATACAATAGTACTTATACTTCAGCTTCCTTACTAACTGTGTGCGTTCGCCCAGCGGAATGTTGTTGAATTTAAAGATTTTAATTATGCAGATATTTAGTGTATGACGTCGTGTAATTGTGTACTTATGTTAAAAAAAAATTGTGCATGCAGCCATTGTGGAGAAATTCACCAAAAACTGATTCTGCTGCGCGAACGTTCGCCCAGCGGAACTTTTTTTGAAATATAGACTTTAGAAGAAAACTGATGTGTCTAAAAATTTGTGTGTAATTGTGTATGTATAAATAAAATTTGTGCATGTATAAACTTCGGAGATATTCAAGTTTCCGCTGCGCAAACGTTTGGCCATTACCTAGTTTTCATATAAAGCGCTTACATAAAGAGCTGTAGATTTTTACACATATTGTTTTGAATTTGTGTATATTTGTGTAAAAAACAGATTTAGAAAAAATCGCAGGGCTTAAAAGATAAAAATATAAACGTCAAAAACGCTTATTAGGTCGTAGTTCTAAAAGTCTGCACTTTGGGATCTGGATTTTCACAGTTATACAAACCTTGTAAGTGTCTGCAACATGTTGCCAAGTATCAATGATGTTCCGTTGGTAATAAAAGAGTTATAGGACAATTTACCATGAATAGATCACTGTTTACAAAGCAGTCAAATATCACGACATTCTAAAGGAATTACATGGTAAAATGTATGACCAATAATTAGTGTATTCATTCAACTATTCACATGCAAAATTTCATGTCATTAAATTCAGTAATTAAAGAAAAACAATTAAAATACTGACGAAGCATCGAAAACCTACATAACCCGACCAAGTTCGGATGGCTACAAAAAAGCGGCCTTTCACGAAGAAAAGCACATACATGGAACGAAAACTACCAACAACTAACTCAACAAGCGCATACGCAAGGAGCAGTCGCCATATTCGTGAGCTGTCAATCTGACAATCGAAATTATTATAGAGCGTGTAAACTACACAAATATTTACAAATAGTTACAAAACGTGTTAAATAAAATGATTAAGTAATGAAGTTATCATCACTTAATTATTTTATTTGATCAATTAATTATTATTCATAATTGATTAATTTTTTTTTAGTAACAAATTGAACTCGTATATATGGTGTCGCCACCTTTGGTGATATAAAGTAACTAATTGTTTCAGATGGCGATTAATGATAAAAAAAATACCCTAAATTTGTCAATGTATGGAACTGTCCTACCCCTGCTACAGCGTTAAGTTTTTCGTGGTAGCGTGCATTGTTAAGTGTTTCATATTCATAAACTTGCGGGGACGTGTTATTCGGTGTTACACTTTTCTATGTCACGTATCACACTCTGTAACTATGTATGTGTCTATGAAAAAGTAAACTAAGTACAGCTGACGATTTTAACTGATAGGGCCCCAATAAATGAATTACCCACGGGCCCCAGATGGTATAGTTACGCCACTGAACGGGGACATCAGGAAATATATTACTTCCTGCGTCAATGGGGACAACGAGAATACACCCTTTGAACTACTTACACTCGTGCCTTCATGTCATATTACTTCCATAGGAACCTATGCTTATTATTTATTTACAAAGTAAAAAGGACTTAATGCTATAGGCATTTTCTACCAGTCAACCTTTGGGTGATTCAGAGACAGGCAGTGTAGGTAAAACAGGATAAAAATTAGTATTATTTTTTACCATATGGGTATATATCACACTATAAATATAAAAGAAAATACTATAAATATATTATATAAGTATAGATACACAGGTACACTTATCGTCATTGATGAGCTTAACTTTGAAACGAATCTGGAAATTTGTAAGAAGCAGTCCATGTTAGGAACGTAGACCACTTAGTTGTCATACAGAGCGACAAGAATTTCATTAATTTTTTTTTTAAACTATACCTATCACAAAACCAGAAAGAAAATGACGGCTGTTTGCCAAACCAGAAAGAAAATGACGGCTGTTTGCTAACTTTAATATTATTGTTGATTTTGCAGCTCCGTGTCTTCTCTAGGCACAGCTTTAAACCGAATCCTCAGTGCGCAAGTTCCTCTCGCACTTGCCGAGTTAAAAAAAATACCTTCCAAGTGTCTTACCTTTCTAAAAAGTTAACCATTTCTTATGTATTATAGGTAAGTTCTCTTTCCATGAAAAATTCTGATCACTTTCTCATTGGTGTTACTAAAGCTGGTTGAAAATCAAAACTGACATGATAAACATTGTGAAATCAACCCCAAACAACAACTTCGTAGCCTTATCTATAATTAGTTTTTTTTTATCTTTTCCAAATATCTATCGTTTTACAATTTGTTTTGTCAACTTATTTATCATTGTAACATTTTCTGTGCTTAAATAGCAAGTAAAACGTGCTGTAGTAAATCATTTTATGAACAAGCATTCGAAAACAGTTTATTATCTTTTACCACCACTAACACTACAACAAAATAATAAATTCTCCAATATTATCTTAGAAGATTATGCAATGTGATATACCATTAAATTTATTAGAACCCTAAATTCATAAACTTTATAATGCTGATTAAACGATTAAGATTTTCTTTTGTGTATTTGTGTTGGTTCGATTCAGTGGCTAGCTGAAGAAGGGAGAAGTGGCCATCCAAAAACTTTACAAAATGTTTTTTTTAAAATGTGTTATTTACTTATTTAGTATATTTATTATTTGTTTTTATTTGTATTTGAATTAAAGTGCCAACTACACAATACCAAAGACGTTATTTTCAATTAATTCGTTATTTTCCTCATTACTCAAACAAATATTTCGTATTACTTTTTAGGTAAATAGGTAGCCTGCATAATGTATGTACATACCTAAATGTACATACATTCTAGGAACAGTTTCTTCTTGGACTATTTAATCTCCGAAAATACAACAAAAGCCGGGCACAAAAAGTAGTAAAGAATATAGAAATAAATAAAATTCTCAGATAGTTGTAATCTCTAAGTGATAATCTATTCGTCAGTAGGTACTTATATACGTGGGTACTATAAAAAGGGAAATTCGTATTAGGTAAAATTTTAAAAACATTCATGCAAGTTGTTGTTCAAACATCAGTCGTTTATAAAAACGAATAAAATGAAGCTATCCAATATGTTACCGTGTTACCGCAAACGTGCAGACCCGGTGATAAAGGTAGGACTGAGAAACATTTTCTTAGCAATTAGTCATACATAAGCATCACTGAAGCGGTAAAGTTAGAATGTACGTACAAATAATGAAGCATAGTTTTCCTGAGATGAGAAAACTAGCATCTAACCACTTGGAATACGGTATATAATTGTATTTTTTGTGCTAAATAACAGCACAGTTTTTCTGTACTTTCTTAATCCTTTGTGGGAAGGAAATAAAAAATATATAAATAGTAGTGTATGATTCAAATCAGAGAAACAGCTTCATAACTATTCTCTATTTCTTGTAATTATACAGTTTGCAGTTCCATTATTCAGATTTGTGTTTAAAAGTGCATTCACATGTCGGATAAAATCGTGAAGGTAAAAAATTTATTATGTTAAAAAAAATTAGTTACGTTAGCAGGGACTTAATAACTGCTAACGTTTCTAAACTTAACTTTAGGATATACGTGCTCGTAAGTTTAAAAAAAATCTTGTTCTTTAGTTTATCAGCTCTTAGCTAAATTGAAATATAACCTTGTAGCCACAGAACTATTCAGGAGTCGATAACCTTTAATTTTCTTTATAATGCTATGTTTTAATGGCATTCGTTTTTTTTTATAAATATTCTAAAGCAGGTTTGACCGGTTAAATGGGGGCGTCATAAGCTAAGGTTTGCGTTTATTTTTTTTAATTATTTACTATTTAGGTTCTTTAGAATAATATTACCTACTAAAAATCTGTTTCGAGGTGGAATGATCAACACCATGCCTTGGACCTGCATCAGGGAGGCACTCGGATACCACCGGATGCCGACCTACCTTCGTCGTGTGGTCGGGGCATATCTGACGGACAGAGCCGTCATCTACCCCGGTCGCTCTGGAGAGTGGAACCAGCGAGAGATGTCGTGCGGTGTCCCACAGGGATCGGTCTTGGGGCCGCTCCTGTGGGACATCGGTTACGACTGGGTGCTGCGCGCCGACCTCCCCAGCGGCTGACGACACGCTCGTTCTGGCTCACCAGGGTCGCACCAGGCGGCGGCCGACAATATGACACGCGGGGTTGCGATAGTCGCGGAGAGGATCCGCCTACTGGGTCTCGAGGTGGCCTTGCACAAATCCGAGGCCATGGTTTTTCATGGCCGCGGAAACACGCCACCGTCGGGATCCCAGTTGACGGTAGGAGGGGTTCACATCGGCGTCGGGTCGACGATGAAGTACCTGGGAATCGTCCTCGACAGCCGGTGGAACTTCGTCGAACAATTCCGACGTTTGGCTCCCAAACTCGAGCGGACGGGGGCTGCTTTCAAGCGGCTCCTGCCCAATCTGAGGGGGCCAAACGCCTCTTGCCGTAGGCTCTATGCCGGAGTCGTGCGCTCCATGGCCCTTTACGGGGCCCCGGTATGGGCGCGTTCTTTAGGGCGGCGCGCCGCCCACTACCTGAACGCGCCCCAGAAGGTTGTAGCCATAAGGCTGATCCGGGGCTACCGCTCGATCTACGGCGAGGCAGCAAGCCTCCTTGCCGGACTGCCACCGTGGGATCTGGAGGCGATAGTCCTCCCGCGCCTGTTTGAGTGGCGCGCGGAGGCACTACACCGGGGGGAAAACCCGCTGCCGCGGCAAGTTGCCGCTCGGCGGGCAGACCTCCGGTGCGATCTCATGGTGGCATGGAGAGAGCGACTGTCGCAACCCCGTGCAGGGCACGCCAGAATAGTGGCGGTAAGTCCCCTCTTTGAGGAGTGGCTGGAGAGGCGTCATGGCGTCCTCACCTACCGCCTGACGCAGGTCCTCACCGGACACGGAAGTTTCAGGAGGTTCCTGCACATCATCAGGCGGGAGGAAACGCCCGGGTGTCACCATTGTGACGATCGCCCGGAGGACACGGTGGAGCACACAGTGGCGATCTGCCCAGCTTGGGCGGAGCACCGCCGTGCCCTCCTGGAGGCGATCGGCGGCGGCGATCTCTCGCGTCCAGCCCTGGTTCAGATGGTCCGGAGCAAGAGGGAATGGGAAGCGGTCACCACCGTCTGCGAAGCAGTAATGCTAGCAAAGGAGGAGGCCGGGCGTTTGAGGGAGAGAACATCAGGCTAACCCAGCCGCCGCGGGAGACGCCCAGGGCGCCGGGAGCCGCGAGACGACTCCCGGCCACCGTAGATGCGGGTCTGTGGACGGCTGAGCAATGGGTAGCTCACCGTCCGTCCGTCTATTGACGACAGGCCGTGTCAACGGCGCGTTCGTGTTTCACGTCTCAAAGAGAGTCAGCAAAGCAAAGGGGCTTGCCAGAGCCTCCGCCTGCCGGGGTTGCGGGTTGTTCGAAAGAGATACCGCGGCCTCGGAACGCAAAGGGCAATAGAAGGAACATGGGTAGGTTTTAGCCAGTACAAGTCTGACATGCCCCACGGCTCCGCCCAGAGCGGGGGAAGTGATTGGAAGATTTCCCACCCGAAAAAAAAAAAAGGTGGAATGATTGTTTAATAAATAAAAAATGTAAAGGTCACTTTGTTAGTGCAATAAATGCTAAAACGATAACCAGATTGCGATTAGAGGCAATTGCAGTCATTCCAAAGAAAACCTAACTACACTGCTTTCCTCCAGCAGAAAATTACACGATATTAATGATAATTGTTAAACTAAACTATCAGTATGCGATTAGTCCGATCACGTAAGTGGACGCGGAAAATAGAATAGTGACATAACGGACTACCCTGTCAAGTGTACTTTTGTGATACTAACTTTTTAATTATTTCGTACTCAAACGAAAATACTATATCCTACACGTCCGAACTCCGAAGTGTTCGGAGTCCTATCTTCCCACACCCAGTTTGGGAGAGCTCCAAGTTTAGTTATTTTAGTGCCAAAGTACGATCAGACCAGTGATTGTTACCTAACCCTAATACTCGCATTTTATTTAGTTTCGGAAGACGACCACAGCCAAAAAACCTTATCAATCCATGAAAGTGAATTCATTAATTGTACTTTTTAGAACACCAGTGCGCGTTTTATTACCACAGTTAATTTATAGCACATGCGTGTGTACTGCTATATAGATGCAATTATTATCGCAATTCATTGGACGCAATTTAGATAAAGATTATACACTGGTAAATGTCAAGATAAAGGATTTTATTGTGGAGCTTCATAGAAAAGACGTGTTGGAGGAATAATCGAGTTATTTCAATATTAACTGTGATACAGAGTGCGTCGGTGAATATCGGAATACTACCAAACGCGAAAAATGGCTTCAGACTTGGTTGATTACAAGGTAAATGAATTTATTACGTCAAGATAGAGGTACTTGCATATAGATACTTCTAGTTAATGGAACTTACAAAAACACGATTTGCTCATTTTTAGTTACGTAACCTTCGACTTTTATTGGCTAACAAGTCACTGATGTTTACAAAACATTTTAAAGAAGTGTTAGTTACTTGTTATATGCTAGTAAAGTGTCATTTAATAGCAATATGCATTTGCTTTTAGAGTTTTTAGATTTCAACGTAATTTCTACCATGATTAGGTACTGGACCATAAATCATGAAAAGAAAATGAAATATTATTTTTGATATATTACCTATTACGGAAATTATATGTAAAATAGATACCTAATTTAATAGATTTATTGATCAGCAAACCAGATCAACTTTCCTACACACTTGGCTTCATGACAAAGTTTCAGAAAACAGAGACACCGCGCTGCCCGTAACGCCCTTACAGAATGAAAACATGACGTATGCAAATATCCAAGACTGATATAAGTACTAACGTAGCAAAATAAACCATTTTTACGTAAAGTATTTCTATAGGGTGGGTAGGAGACTTTTTATTAGCATCTTTTCATAATTATAGATCATGAAGAATGTCGTATTAAATTAATTATTTTATGACTTAAAACCTGATGCGCAGATTATTATCTATAGTTGAATTAATACCTAGGATTTATAGTTGTTGTAATGTATGCGTTATACATTCGCTTCGCTTGTTTGTTCACGGGTAATCCCCACACAGAATGAGGAAAATAACGTTTCTAGTGTTGTTTGTTACTGACGTGGGTAATAAACCATTGAGTTGGCTTTTGTTATGTGGTGCCTCCTAAATGACAAGGTAAAAGGCACTCTAATGGGAAATTCTCTAAGTGAACGAGGTTAACAAATGGTTTCACTATTTACACCCAATCCAGACAATGTTATCATACCTTCCTACGTATTCCGAAGAAAACAACTTCAAAACAAAATATTGTTTTCAATTTTCGTACTATGTATAAATGTAGAGTAATTAAATCTTCTTAGGATCAACTCAGGCTTATCAAAAATAAATATAAATATCAATTTAATTTGCTAGGCATAATAATATTTAATATGGAAGATATCTAAGATCAAACGGTACAGGGTCTGCCAGGTCAGTCATAAATATCGATCATTAAATATACTCAATAACAATCGGCGTTTTGTTGATGTTCGCTAGTTTCTGTGACCCTTTGTTACATTATCTCTGCAGATACCTTATCTGACAAGGGATGTAGTTAGTCTGTAGAAAGATAACACAAAACTGGAAAAATAATTCTTATTTACAAGCTCAAACACTAATGACATAAAAGTTAACATTATGTGCTACAGTTTGTTTAATTGCAAATCTAGCACAACTTTTTTTTTCCTTTCCGGTCTCCGACTTGGAAACAAAGGTCAGCGTGAAGGTTATCCTTTCATTTAGGATTAAAGGAAGCTGACGTAAACGTGCTCAATTTGCGCCATACATTAGGAGATTTATAAACAATGTGAAAATACATATTTAATTGGTAGAGTGAGATGTACGCTGAGCACGTGCGCTGTGTCACGCAGTGCGGCACAGTCGGCACTGCTCCTTCCTCTGCGTCGTGTTTGTGGTCCGTAGCGTGAGCATGACAGTCGTACAAACGTACCTACATGGTTGGGGGCACGTCATCTCGTCGCTGACACACCCGTGGGCCACTTATCTGAGTGGACACCCACTAACAAATTGAAAGTAGCCATTTAATCTTGCGATTGATTCATTTCTATTAACGCGTTGAACATGGGCGGCAGTTCTAATACTTACCAAATATCAAATTATTACATAAATGATGTCCATCCATTCGGCGAGAAATTATTATTTATATGAATAGCTACTAATATTTCCAACAAGGTACACAAAAAAACGTTCGCTGTACACATGCGTTACGCATTTAAATTTTTATTTAGTTCTTATAGGTAAGTACTGCAAATAGGACTTCATAACATGGTAGGTATTTAGTTGGGTACCGTACTTACTAGTCAGTATTCGGTAATAAAATTACTGACGCAATATTACATGAAGGGCATCACGTGAGCAAGGTACAGTAGTTGCTGTAGTATCTATAGTTCGCGGGAGCGGGTAGAGGGGCTTACGCGACGTGACGTCACGCTCGGCGCGCCGCGATCTGCGGGCGCGGGTGGCGGGCGGCGTCCGAGGGTGTGGTGCACATGCGCCGCAGCCCGCGTCGTCTCAAGGTGACCCTCGACTTGCCGAGCAAGTGTTCTGCGTGGCTCACGGCACTGTACTCCGTTCCTTTCACTTCTACACGGCTTAGCGGTCACCGATACCGGTATTTGCTAGAACGCGGATACAATTTTTATCTTGTGCCCGGTTAAATTTATGTCAGCACCCTGTGGACTCCAACGTTACTCGTCCATCACCTTTTATCTCAGTCCTCGCGGCTGACAAGACAAATCGATATGCGGCAAGCAAGAGATGTTGTGAGTATTACAAAGCCAAATATTTGCTCCGATTAGAACTTTTCCAACCCACCACAAAATAAAAGATGGTTTGCATTGCATTACACTTAACAACTCTTATCTGAAATTTTGTTCAGTCATAAAGATTAGGTATACAATCGCTATTAAAAGGAATCATTGAATCATGCCAGTCGGTAATTTACCGCAGGGACATTTTTGAGTATCAAGTGATTACCTATATCGATAGCTGCGATACTGATATTTTTTTAATTATTTCATCGTTTGTTTATTCTTATTTTCCACCCTTAAATTTCCTAGCTCATGCAATGTAGGGATTCCCCCGATCATCGAATGATTCATTATAATTCAGATAGCAATTTTATAGCTACCTATCTGTAGTTATTGCATCATTTTCTAATAGTTTATGCCGTTAGGTGGTCCATAATGGTTTTCCCTAGAATCTATTGATAAGATTTTATAGGTTAACTGTTATGTAGCTTACTAATGTGGATTTTACCGATACATATTTAACTGGGAAGATTTCAGAGCAAGACATAATTAAGCTTTCTCACACTGTTTAGTCTTTGAAAACAGGTTGCGTTCTTTTAAAATTGTCGGCCTCAGAACGTGCCTAAATATCCATAACAATAACATTGGGGCAGATACCACGTAAGACAAAAAACAATTAATAACAAGTACGTAAGTATGTACCTGAATAGAGTAAGAAAGGAAATTATTAGGGGTCTTTTACCTCTTATTGGTTAATCTTTGATTTCCACGTGCTTTCAGTTGCCTTCGGTACCTACTTTGATACAGTAGTTGTTGCTGACTATACCAATGGGAGCATTTTGTTAGGTTATATTCATATTAAATATTATGTAAACAAATTGAATGAACGTCATTAACTTTAGATTTCTACAAATACTAAAAATGTACCCATTTGGCGTATTTCCACTAAAAGAATAATGTTTTATCTCACAATCCTCACATTTGTAGAAGTCAAGTCTTAATAAGTTGTGAATATTGAACTCATGAATAGTTTGTAGAATATATTATCACATTCCATGAGCGAAGCCTTATCCTGATATAACTTGTTTTGGCTGGTAAATAGTGGCTTTTAAAACGTATAATCTGTTTGTCGCAAATTCCAATCTTAGCAATCAAGGTTATGAAAATTATTAATCTCGTACAGGTACTTGGATGTGAAAATTAATGTGAAAACAATAGTACCTTTAGTGACTTGAAACTAAAGGTACTAAACTTTAGTAGATTTAAATCAACCAAAGATGCATGAAGCGATTGCTGATACTAATGCTCTTGGATTAAATCAATTTAAACAGGTGCTAGAAACTGATAAATGCTTTAAGATCTTATTTTCTAATCAGATGTTCCGTAATAAATATTATTCTAATGTGTAACTAGTACCGTAGGTACCTAAATAATATAAGTAGGTACTGATTACTGAAGTTATTGTCGTTCAAAACAGAAAATTTTGCGTAGTCTAGTTTAATTGCGAATCGCTTTATCACTCTTATCAAAGAGGTTTGATCACAAAGATAAATGAATCATTATTATTGCTATCTAAATGCGATACGGTACTTTATCAGGCTACTCAGGCTGAAGTAGGACGATTATACTGTCTAGCCAGCGGCGCACCCTAATTTTTTGTTCAAGATCTTTTTTTGAGATGATTTTGCATCTCAATGATATTAAATTGGAGTACCATGGAGTTTCTTACCGGTTCTTCTATATAGGAAACGACCAACCCGAACCTGCATGGTTCGGGTTGGTCGTCTTTTCTCGACGTTTTATAAATGCCCGTGTCAAACAAAATATTTAGATTTTTGCTATTAAAGATATAAATGCGTTTCACATGAATATTCTTTGTTAGGCTAGGTACTTATTGTCAGTATTTTCTTACGTCAGAAGCAGTGAATTATGTAGACACCCGTGCTGCGTTGTCGTCTTCACTGAACACAACACTCCAGTCTCAAAAATAAACAGACACACTATGCCAAGAAAGTGCTTGGGCGTGCGTTTATCTTGACGCGATACGATCTCATTTTATTTATAGGTTTTCCCGAATTATTATGATGTTTACAAATAAATTAGGTCGCATTTCCAATTCTTAAATAGACTCAAAAGAGTCAATTTGATGGTTAATATTTTGAATAGTCTTATCCGAAAACAAACATATTGCCTAATCGGCATAATATGTAAGACCAAAAGGATACATTTATTTAGCTTCTAATTGCACAATGTGAAGCGCTATTGTTACAAGTTTACAGACGATGACGTAAATAAAAACACTTGTTTTTCCTGCTGATTGCTTAAGGAAAAATATACCTAATACAAGTTGGAAATTTGAGACGGGAATAAAATTTGTCAGTACGGCAGGAAAACTATTTCGATAGATTGTCCATCCAACACATTTTACTAATATTATAAAAGCGAAAGTGATTGTTTGTTACGTCTTCACGCCTAAATGGCTAAGCCGATTTTGATGAATTTTGGTACAGGTATAGTTGGGACCCTGGAGACGGATATAAGCAGTTTTTTTTTTGTTAAATTTCAATTGCGTAAGTACTTACTGCCGTAACAAAATCATAATGGGATATTTTACAAATTGTAGGTAGATACGTCTTATGACTAATAATATTATCCTATTATGATTCTGCAAAAGCGACCTTTTACCCCCCCCCCCCCCCCTCGAATCTTTATGAGTAGACATTCGTCTAAATCTTGTCATTCAAGGACGGAAAATAATTGAACTAGACTTATGGGAATAGGCATATAATGTACATATATGCATTTTGAATTTAAAATTACAAATAACAATAGGAGTGTCTATTTTACTTTCTACTATAATAACATTATCTAGGTAGGTAACTTATTTATTTTACTTTTTCATTTATTTTAAAAAACCGTATCAGTTGTGCATGCTTGACATGTTTATTTAATCCTTATTAAATAACACTCTTACTAATCCTAGTATAAACGTTTTAGTTTTGCGCGCCGCGCCGCGCCGCATTAGCCGTATCAACCTTTACGCACATATAAAAGGAACAACTCACTACTACTCGTGCAATCGCTAATGTGAATATCAAGGAATGCCATGACGTCAAGAGCGAGCCCACGCGCTAGCCAATCAGATTCGTACACTGAGGGGCACGCCTTGGGAAACGCAGCAAAATACTTCTTTTATATGATTTTAATAATATGAACCTTAAGGCGAAGAAAAAGGCATTTTATTGTTAAAACATTTTGTTGCAAGTCATTAGGCAACACTTTTCTACATTTTTTATTTTCGCGAGTCGTAAATTCTCTACCTTTACCGTTCTTGCACACTCAACAAAGGCTGGCTTAAGCGAGACAACAATAGTTTAGTATCATGAATGAAAAAGACCGCGTATGTGAGCGCGTTCAATGCAGTGCTGACGGCAACGTCCGTTACTAGCTCGCTCGCTGGTCGTATTCTTCATTTTCTTGTGGGTCTGGCGAGACGTGTCGTACTTAATATTTCAAGTCGCGCGGTGTTATATTGTTTATTAAATAGTAAACAAGTGTTTAAAAATGGGTATAGTAATTAATAATTTACCAAAGGTGAGTGCAACAGATTTACGTTGATTTCAAAATGTATTATTTCAAAGCCGGCTTTGCATTGGAAAGCAACGGTAGTGTTGTAATGACCGCTTTGACCTTGTGAAACTCGCTCGCGATAATGAACAACTTGCTTGCTCGTCTACGAGTATTGCATATTTTGTACCACACCGAAATTTTCAAAACGATTTGGAAAGTATTCTGATTAGGATGTGCTTTGGTTTATTCTCATAAATATAAAATTTGGTAGAGTGCTGTAGGTTTATTTAATATACAAAAGATGTTTCGCCATGTGTTGTGTATTGTGTATGTAAAAATAATGAGGCAGGTATCACAATAAAATTATGTTTAAAAAGCCTGGTTCTAAAACAATACTTAATTCCGCTGACGTATTTGAGTGGCGTTGCACTGAAGACCTCACCTAAAAGTTATCGACATACATACTGGTTACAAGAACATCTAAAATTAGCACCTGTGTCGTTTGTCTCACGTCAAACTTTCGAATAATATATGTAATGGTATTTTCGTTACAGATTCGCGAAGAATGCGAAATTCTACACTTGACAGACAAACAAATCAAGGAGATTATGAGCAGACTCCACAATGATCTTATCAAAGGTCTTGGAAAAGACAGTCATGCCAACTCCATTGTCAAGTGCTGGATAACTTACATCCAAGATTTACCCAATGGAAAAGGTAACACTCAACAGCTATTCTTATTAACATTGAATCCGATATCCGAATCCGAGTAGGATCTAATTCCTCTCAAATAATAACAGTAACAGATTATATTTATTATTGTTTATTTCAGAACGCGGTAAATTCCTTGCGTTGGATTTAGGAGGAACCAATTTCAGAGTTTTAATTATAAATTTAGGAGCAAATCATTTTGATATGCAGTCCAAAATCTATGCTATTCCAAATCATATAATGACTGGCACAGGGCTTGCATTATTTGATCACATAGCTGAATGTCTAGCAAACTTTATGAAGGTGGGTAAATGAACATTTTACGTTAGTTTAATTTTTGTATATGTCAGCAAAACATATAGTGTAACTAATTGTTTCGTATTATTCCAACTAGGAACATGAAGTTTATGAAGAAAGACTGGCGCTTGGCTTCACGTTCAGCTTTCCTCTTAAACAATTGGGACTCACAAAAGGAATCCTGCAGCGGTGGACCAAAGGGTTCTCTTGTTCTGGTGTTGTGGGAGAGGACGTCGTTCAGGGACTCAAGGACGCCATTGCTCGACGAGGGGTGAGTTGTCTTGATAATACAGCTGTTAACGTACATGGCAACATTTCCATGAAATTTTACACAATCTTCACCGTTACACCTGAAACAAGTGTAAACATAATGTTAGCATGATTATTGTTTCTTCAAATTCTTATATGCATGAGTAGTGGCCCAAATTATGTAAAAAAAGAAATTTTACAGGACGTTGCCATATATGTGATGGGCATCCTTAATGATGCAACTGGCACTCTTATGTCGTGTGCACATAAGAACACACATTGCCGAATAGGGGTTATAATTGGTGAGTTGATGATGATAACAGCTCTCTATTATAAATGTAAGGCATGAATATTCTGGAGTCTACATAAGAGAGCCAAGTGGAGGCTTTCAAAACGGGTAACAACTCAGTGGATACATTGTCACTTTCGTCTTGTCGTGGATATTTATTGTTTTGTGCACGCTGATCATAAAATCAAGCATAAAAGTATTTTCAAAATTATTACCAATTCTATTGTTATTTCAAGTATTAGTTAATTATTATCCTACAGAAACAAGACATTGCTTTTTGTTCTTTTCAAGTGATAAATATCTACTGTTATTAGGTGATTTCAAAACATTACAATAGACGACATAAAATATCTGGAACCACACTTATAATTTGTAAAAAAAATGCATTTTGGTGTTTTCACTAGGTACCTACATCACATAATCATTTCGCCGTCATTATGATCACGCCATCCATATGAACAAAAAAGTAGGGGGTGAAATCCATAAACTTTAGAAGTAACGTTGGCACAATGTTTTGCTACTCATCGTATTTAACAAACAGCTATTCAAAGATATATCAACACATTAAAATAATATACCTACAATTCCATTGTTATTTAAACGTGTGCTGCTGTTTCTGTTTTACCTTACTACGTACTCTGTTTAATACTGATGATTAAACAACTAAACGCTTAAGTTTAAACCTTAATGTCAATTGCATTTTTTCTGTTTCATTGTAACAAAAAAGCAACAACCTGTAGGTTGGTAAATTTTCAAAGATACGTAAATTCGTATTTCATAGACGAAAGGTTGCTAAATAATAATTATTAATTGTAATTTAAAAAACGGTTGACTGTTATCATTGTTACTGCGTTGCAACAAGACGATTGAAAATATTAAACACAGATGGTGATCATACCTTAGCCATAAAATTTTTTAATACATTTTTTTCATCATCTTTGCATATTAATGAACATTACCTAACGAGTTGACACACCCTCTTTGAAAGCCTCTACGAATCAATCATCTTCAACCTAAAACAGGTGCAGAATAACCCCTCATACCCGGATCTTGGAATGATAATTCTATTCTATCTCACATCTAAAATGCATGTCTTCTCACTCTTTAGGACGTACAGATTGACATATGCGCTATTCTGAATGATACTACGGGTACATTGATGTCATGCGCGTGGAAAAACCACAACTGCAAAATAGGACTCATCGTTGGTAGGTTTACCTTATTTTTATTGTAACTAAGTATTTGATGTCGCTTTAACTGAGTGTTGTGAGGTAGCTTGCATTCAATAACCATAGCAAACGGCACAATAGTCGATAATAAATTGGAATTGAACACGCCTCGAACGACACGCTGCCGCGTTCAAAATGATACAATATTCATAAGAACTCATTGGGATAGCCATGTATTTCAATGTCGTCACGGTGTACTGAAATTATTGATTATCATATTACTAACAACCATAGGGGTTTTCATAATTACCGCATGATTTATAATAACAAATATATTTATAGCGTTCTTGTAAAAATAACTTTTTACAATTTAATACATTACAAGCCATGGTTTTAAGGTTATTTGGAGTCACAGGCCACTGCCTGACACTTATGTTTCGAGGAAACTGTTAACTCAGCCATATTATAAGCTATTAGCTATCAAAAGCAAAAATGTTTACTAAATTACAATTATTATGTACCAATTTGTATGTTATATGTATTGAAATTGATGTCTATGTGCTTAACGTGAAATGCTTTTGTTGTTGTCGTATTACTTAAAAATGATTCGTGTACCATAACTTCTGGTGTTTTAATAAGATATTGTCAATTTAGGTACTGGCAGTAATGCTTGCTACGTAGAAAAGACAGAGAACTGTGAAATGTTTGATGGCGAACCTGGAAAACCTGAGCTTTTAATTAACACTGAATGGGGAGCGTTTGGAGACGATGGAGCTCTTGACTTTGTCCGAACAGAGTTCGATCGCGAAATCGACAATAACTCCATCAACAAAGGAAAACAAATGTAAGAACTTATTTTCATTACTAGTGGTTTTAGTAAAAACTTTCCTTGAACGCTATCTTTTCTCCTTAAACTTGACACTTTGAACAATATTATCATTATCAAGAATATTGATACCTGTTATCTTAATGTTTACCTACTCAATTTAAGTAGCGACTCATGATGCACGTATCATCTTTTCAATAAACAAGTTACCTATAAAGAAAACTAGAATAAGGCGGTTCGCAGTCTATTATCTCTTGAAAAATATTGATATAGTCGCAATCTTGCTGCTGTTCGTCTGTTCCCCTGCTACACAATTGAAAAATTCAAATTATTTTCTGTCACGCGATTAAAATGATTATAAAGGTAGGGGTATAAAACATCTTTATACCCAACCATTCATTTAAATTGCATCGGCAATTGCTGGTCAAGGCGCATAACATTTTGTTAGCCTTTAATGTCGTATTTAATATCTGATTAATATTGTTTACATTTGTATCTAATTTTGATGAATGAATTTTAATTGCAGACAAGAGAAGATGATTTCAGGCATGTACTTGGGAGAGATTGTCCGACTAGCGTTGGTGAAGTTTACAAAAATGGGACTACTATTTGGCGGCCGCGGTTCAGACCTTTTGTTCCAGAAAAGCAGCTTCTATACCAAATACGTATCGGAAATCGAGTCAGACAAACCCGGAGACTTCACCAGTTGTATGGAAGTGCTTGAAGAACTCGGTTAGTAACAATCTTTTTTTTTAAATGCTTCATCATCCTGCCTACCTTGTTTCCAATTAATTTGGAATCTGCTTCCAGTCTAACCTAGTGCAGCTGAATACCAGTATTTAACAAAAAGGCGACACCAGAACTCAGTTACTGTAGAAAAATAAACATAACAGCAGTTAGTAGGTACTGGGTAATACAATAATTTCTCAGATAAAGCTTATCAATCGTAATAAAATTTTCCGGAATGGAACTATCGTCAGCAATACCATCGAGTTCCATGACAAGGGTTTCCACATCGAAGTTATGTAACTTCTGTTAATCAAAGCCGCATAATCAAAACCAAACCATACACGTTGCGCAACTATTTTCATAGGTGATCATGATCAAATTACGTCATACTTAATACATAGAATACGAGTACGTAGGTATACATATATCTACTAACGAGACGGATTAGAGTATGTCATTGTACAGGGCCACATAGGGCGTAAGAATGAATCAAACTTGCATGATGCAACAGACGCGTCCCCTTATGATAGCGCCCATTCAAATTATCATTTTAATAACATATTATTAAAGAGAAAGTTAAATACAATAGATAGTAGATAAAGAGGTGCATGTTTATTAAAGAAATGGTTATTTTTCATAATAAAGTAATGGGTTCCAACAACATTCTTAACGTAACTGGTTTGACTAAGTTTTTCCTCCATCAAGATTTGTAAAACCCATACGTAAGAGCTTTTTTTATCTGCATTCTAATTTGGGAACACTCGCACTGCGTCATTTTTGGAACATTAAAGTATTTTGATGTCAATTATTGACATGTGCATGCAGTTTCGGTACTGAGGCTCTAAAATTAAATAGTAGATACTAAGAACGTTCGTCGCCTCTCTGCTAGATAGCGTTGATCTCTAAATTGATTTGATGCTGCTTTCTAGGAGCGTCATCACAGTTATATATAAAAAAATGAGAATAAGACATCTCATATACATTATTTTAGTATTATTATAGAAGTCGCTCATAAAACAGATAAAGGTCAACATATAAACCTTGAACTTCTTGGCATTTTTATGCTACTAAGCGACATTATTCATTTGAACTTAAATAAGAACCGGACTTCATATCAATCTAATTTCCAATAACACTAATAAATAACTGATAAAATTTTGATTGTAAATAAACAATTAGTTACCAATAAAGTTATCACAAACTAACAAAAATATTACGAACGGACTAAATTCCACTAATAGTAGTTTCTGGCCACTAAATATAACATTGGTAGTAAAGAGCTGTCATTGAAAAGTTATCTACCGTCATTATATGGTACCTAGTTTTCTCACCTTGGTAATAAATTAACTCACTCAAGGACCTTACAGTATTTTCCTTGCCACTCTAGATAATTTCTTTAGACGTGACTAACTTCAGGTGGCAATTATTTACCCACAACGTCATAAGGAAATATAAAGTAAAAACGTGTTTCCATGAAATAAAACGTAATGAATAATCTCTTGCTTACATCTGTGTCAAGTTGTAAACTACATTGTGTGCTGATATGATAATTAGCTTTATTTAGCAGTAGGTAATGACATGACAATGTCAACGGGTGATAGAAAGACAAAACAGGAACAAATTAGCTGCAAGATAATTAGTTTATTAAGTTACGAACATGTGAAAAGTAGGGTGATTGCGCCGGTTAGCGACCAGTTAGCTGGGTTGCCCACTTAAGATGAAGAAAAAAAAATGTTGTGTACACTTAAAATAGTATATGTTAATGTGAATTTGTCCCAAATATAATGTAGTTTGGATACAAAACATAAAATAAAATACATTCATACAAAAATATTTATAAAATGCTGAAAAAGTGAAAATATAGCGAAAACGTCGGTTTACGACCATTTTTATCAGTTTATGACCACCAGTGAGCTGGTTTGCGACCGCCCTATTATAATTAAAAATATGCCAATAAAACAATTATAATCGCTTTAAAAATACTTTATTTTTTTGCCTTTTCATTAAAATAAAAATGTTAATCATTTGGTATAATGTTTTCTCATAATTAAAAAATAACAATCTTACATTTTGTAGAGACTTAGTCACTAGTTGCAATAGAAACCAAGCGCGTATGGCTTCTTCAGTTACTCTCGCTCTGGCTTTAATCATTCCTTCGGCAGCACGGCATGATATATCGGGATGGCGTTTTAGGAAATTTGAGTATCAGGTTTGCCCCGGACGATCATCCTTAAAAGGATTCTTTTTTCCGTTATCTTTAACTATTTTCTGTACTGTGTCCAACAGCTCCTGTTTCTTGACCGGTAATCCACATTTTGCTATGTCCAAAAGCCGCTCTTTAATTTGTTTCTCACCTTCTATACCCAATACATCTGATCTGGTCTCCTTGTCTTGATCTTGATCTTGTATCGTGGTCCTTGGGCTCTGATACAGTCTACATGTTTCTCTTATTCCCTTCCCCTGTTTTCGGATATAATCGAGAGCTTTTTTCAGTGCTTCTTCTGTGTATTGGACAGTCTTTTTCTTTTTTTTTGTTGACTCCAAATTATTTGGGAGATCCATCTAAAAAAATAAAAATAAAAGTAGTTTGCTTTTTATGGCTAAATTTTGTTTTAAACTGAAAAATAGTAATATTAAGTTTTTGACGGACCTGTAACAAATAATTATGAAACGGACATTTCAATAACTAACGAAATTCAAAAAATATCAGGCGTGGTAGCAAACTTAGTGAACTTTTACACTTATTTCTGTAAGCGGCCGTTATTTCTCTCATACTAAATTATGTTGGCCGGAAACCGATGTCTTTATTTCGCCTACTTTGGTTTACGACCAGCTGTAGCGCCAAATTTTGTAGGCAAATTAAACAAACTTCTTACAAAGAAACTGGTGGTCGCTTACCAAAGAACTACAAGAAAAACCTTTTACAATACTACATTCAAAATTGTAACAGTCCTTTTTGAAGCATTGGGATCATATTAATCAAAACAAAATAATGCTGATCGCATCGGTTTGCGACCATGTGGTCGCTATCTAACGTTTTTCATAAATAACCATTTCGGTTACCGACCACTTGATTTTATCTTAATAATAAGTTTTAATAAAGCAAAATACAACTAAATGAGAACCCATACTTATCGGTTGTACAATTTAACATGTAACTATTGTGTAAAACATGAAATAAGTATCAAAACTTACCTTTGAGCGCCGCGCGTCGTGCTATTTTTTTTACAAACTCGCGGTACTTCCACTCACCACGAATCAAAACGCGCACTGAGCAATATTTTTTCGGCTCTGGGTTAACCCATTTGTTTCAAACTTAGCAAATTCTTATTTCATAATCATTTATAAAGCACGTTAAATTTATTTTTTATGTATGTTACCTCAACAAATACTATTTTCTTGATTTAAAGAAACTTAGTCCGTCAAATGGTCGCCTACTGAAGGTGGTCGCGAAACCGGCGAAACGACCCTATAAGGTTTCCACATTGGTCGATAAAGGGCGTTATGTTCAATGTTCTACTTTAGTCACGACTTCGTGCCGAATACGGAGCTTTGAACTTTGGCCCAGCTACATGCAAATAGGTACATGAGTGTGCGAGAAGAATGTTTGGCTCAGACTTTAACCTCGCGTGTAATTAAGCAATATTTTGCTAGTAAAAGCCAAAGAAACAAGATTGTTTTTTTACAAACATATACTGTTTTTTAAGTCGCACCAGAATTTTTTATAATAGGTACTTATTTTTGGTAGCAATTTTTCTTGCCCTAAGTTGAAAATGAAACTGCGCATTTACGCCTGGCTTAGGTATAAGCTCAGGCACGTTAGAATATCTTTATTCATAGATCTGTAAAAAAATGCTTGTTAATCAGCTTTCCGAACTCGAAATTTTACTCTTAAATGTTTATTTACAGGTCTTTCACACGCCACTGAAGCGGATATGGCGGCAGTTCGCCACGTCTGCGAGTGCGTGTCCCGGCGCGCAGCCCACCTGGTGTCCGCCGGCATCGCCTGCCTGCTCAACAAGATGAACGAGCCCCGCGTCACCGTCGGCATCGACGGCTCCGTCTACCGTTTCCACCCACATTTCCACACACTCATGTGCGAAAAGATCGCGCAACTTGTGCGGCCGGGCATACAGGTATGTTATAATTTGTTTAAATATCATTACTCAGTTGTCTTTCTCCCAATTTATTAGGGGTCAGTGCAGCATAATTTTGCTTCCGATATCTGGTAAACCATCTGCTTTGGTCATTCTATTCGAACTAACAGTCAACAATTAATTATAATTATTTTGGGTTGCCTTGTTATCGATGTCACCACTAGTGTTTCAGCATATTAAGATTGTCTCTTAATTCAATTTATTATTTAAATATGTTAGTCTTAACAGTAAAAACAAAGTTCATATTTCATTCTGTTATGCAGTTCATTCTTTATTATTACCGGAACTGCGAAGGCTGCCAAAACGACTGTGACGTCGTTGTCGTTTTTATTGGAATCTAATCAAATCAAATATAAAGTTGAAAGCTATAATACGTTATCGGTAAAATATCCGGGACGGCATCCACCCACACGCTAACGAAATTTGCGTAAATAAAGCTCTATAGATAAAGCCTTTATCTCCTTTTAGTAATCAAGTAGAGTATGACGTCCCTGTTAGTTTTGTCTGTGCTCTAGATTAGGTTCATTATTTTCTTACAAACATCCAAATTCCAAATTCCAAACTGATAAACTCTTATTATTGTAGAATAATACATTGTTAGTGCTGATATATTATGTTGAAACGGGCAATGACTCATAATCTTAATAAAACAAACGACACACCCACTTTGACGAATGTACCCACATGTTCATAATTAGGTAATCATAGTTTAGTAAATACACGTTCGCTATTATTAAATTGATGACACTAGTCGGTACTTAACGTATATTATTATTTTAGAAACTGGAAAATTATGTTTTGATAATAGTACCTACGTGTAAGTACCTTATTTATAAATACAAAATGAAATAGAAAATAATGATTTACAGTACGCAAAATATAGAGAGCGCTTGTAATTCTTGTTAAGACACACCCTCAAAGATAAATAGCGATATTGTGACTCTATAGGTACAGATTGTAAGCCGTAATCACAATCGCTGTATTACACTGCACAACCGGATATTTAATCCATTGTGAAGATGCGTATCATATCAATCAATCGTCAAATACCTATTTAAGTATAATTACAGATTAAGATATTTAGTACAGCTCAACACAATTGCATCATAATATAATTATGTGATTACGTCGTTTTGGTTAAAATCAGTAAAGCTCCTAGTGCACTACACTCCACCTAATCTAACATTATTCTTGATAATGATATGCTGGTATAGTCACCGACATGACTTTACAAAACGTGATAGAAATAAGGCACTGTCATCGTTACTCTCGAGATGATAATGAAATAAGCTGACGCAGTAATGTACCGCAAAAACAGAATAGGTAGGTACTCACTTTTTTTGAGTCACTTTGCTTAGCTGGCATAGAAAAACTCCGGTCTCACACCTAAAATCAGAAGTTCTTTTAAATCAACCCTGTCAATACAGTCGGTGTAGTTTTTTTTAAATAATGTATAAATTGCTTTACAGTTTGACCTGATGCTGTCAGAGGACGGTAGCGGTCGCGGAGCAGCCTTAGTCGCTGCCGTGGCCTGCCGCCAGAGCGGTACGGTTGCGTAGGCGTATCCCACACATCCCACTACGCACTCGGCGATCTCTCCGGCAACGGCGACGCAACACTGAGCCTTCGCATGTAAGCCGCCTAAGCAACCAACATACACTGCAAGGATCATTTTCTTATGTAATAGCAATATATTTTTAAAATTATTTACACCTATTGATATTCATATTCCTTTAATTTCGTAAGTGTGGATCACTTAAAAAAAAAACGTCATAAAAGCTGGTCTTTACAGTTTTACATTCACACAGTCATCACAGCTGTTTTAAGAGGATCTTAAATAGACATTAAGGCCACGCTGGCGGCTATTTAGCACGTTTCAATAACTATAATTATGTATTATATTATAATGCCGCTGTGTGCTACGATCCGACGTCTTCATGCATTCGCTCTCTGTTGATAAATTATCCAAATGATCGTTGCTATGAAAGAATTCTAAAATTTCTGTCCAAATCTTGTGGCATGTTAGACACTAAGATTATAAATATTCTTCCCAACATGTGAACTTAATTTTACTTAAATATGAATTGTTTGTACTTATAAAGATGACTTAAATCTAGTCATGATATTAAGAGTTGGCCTTCAAAAAGTTCTATTTATGTCTATAACAGTGTTTGTATATTTTAAGCTCTTTTACACTTTTTTGTTTTTTAAATAAAAAGAATGAGACTGATTTAAAGATGCGATCATCATCATCGGCGTAATTAGTCTACCAAATTATAATCGATCTTAGTGTCAATCGTATCCGCGATTACATTAAGCATTTCCTTGCCAGCACACTGTAAGATGGCTCAGAATTCTCTTCAATGACTTGTGTTATATTAGCAATAAGTAGTTATATAGTAATGTATATTTTATCGGAGAGAAAGCTCTTATATTGTTAAGTAGGTATGTAATTTTATATACTAATAGCAACTGTTGAAAAAGTAAATTAGAATGATGATATTATAAAATTACTTAATAACTGAACACTTTATGCGAAACACTTCTTTAGATGCATTGTTTATTCATAGAAATATTTTATACAGCGACCGCGTCGTCTGATGTATTTTCGATAAAACTGATGGACATGTTTGATCTATAGTAAGTACAGCATACATAAAAGAATTGAACATACGTATGTTTTCACCAGACTACCAACGAACCTTATATTAGTTATATTTTGTCTGATGTGGTGAAAAATATGTTAAGCTTTCAAAGACCTTGCCCACTATTTTGTTCATACCGAAATAGCTGAATGAAGAGTCTATACATTCGGTATGAATTCAAGAAATATGTATGCTGTAGCCATCATTCAATCAAGACGTTGATCATCGATTTAAAAATAACTTTATATAGATATCAATTTTACATACTATAAATCAATTTATTATAAAAGGATTTACGAATTCAAATATGGAGCTCTATAAGGTTATACATTAATTCAATGAAATTAAAGAAGTTTCGTAAGTGTTTTGATATTTTACTGTGATAGAACTAGGTCTAGTTCAAGTATATTATTTTCTGGAAACATTTTGTCAGCAAAATTTATGTATATCTGGCACCTAATACTGATTGTGTGCATATAATTTGTTCTGTTTAAATAGCATCAGTTGACAATAGTATAGAATGCAATTTATTAAAAAAAAATAGTGTTATTGAAGACTATTTATCAATTATAATCGGGTTCATGGTTTCACGATATTTATAAGTAAATAAATCACACCCAATTATAGTTCCTAGTTTCATTATATAGGTGCATTTTAATTTATGTATGTTGTGTTGTTACATATGTGTGCTGCACGCTGTAACGAACACTGTTACATTTATTTAAGTAATAACGGTGGACTAAGTGTACAGTGTTAGATTTTATTAAGTACATTATTATTTAGTCGAAACTAATATTTAATTTAACAACGCCAAGCTTGTGAATTTCACAGGACGTCATAGCAACAATTTTAATTTGTAATCAAATTATGGATGGAGTATAAAAGTACAAGTTAATCGTTTTTTTTTTTTTACATAGATAGTGATGTAAAAAATAATTAATATTGTTAATAAAAATGGTTAAAGTTTGCAATGCTCTATTCATTATTTCAATAATTCTGCAAATAAATACAATTAATTAAAATGCTTTGCTCAAATGAAGAATTTTATTTGGAAATGGTATGAAAATTGCAATTAGAAACTTTATTTTGATACATTTAATTTCAGTTAGATGCACTATTTAAAGATATGGAAACTTTCTGCATCAAATAACAAAATACCACATTCCACTTGTAACTGGAGGGTCATAAATGTGTTGATTTAATTACTACCCGCAGAAAATGTACATATCAATTTCAATAAGCCAAAACTATAAGAAAGGCGTATTTATTTTTTCCAAAATGTAAATAATGTTATTATGGTATATATTTTGAAAATATTTTTTTAATAGTTAATTTTGAAAAAAAAAAAACAGCTTTGTAGATAATTATTGTAATAAAACGAATTATGTTTGAGCCCGTTTAAGGTAGTAATCAAATTATGTACACGCTCTAAGGCATAGGAGCTCCTAGAAATGTTATTATTTCAGAAATAAATTTGTATAAAACCCTGAACTGTTGTATTTTTTAATTTCATATTTAAGTATGTGCGTACATAACAGCTTTATTTTACGACCAAAACCCCTTCCGATTCTCCTAACTCTGAACACGATTGATTGATTTGGAAAAACAGTCTTATACACAAATAAATTATAATAGCAAATGATTGTAAGGTGTTAATTAATTAACAGGTACTTACCGTTGACAGTTCAGGGTTAATGGCTCCGAGTTTCTTCTTAAATAACAAATTCTCGAACCTAACACAATCTCAGGTAATATCGCGCACGTTCGCACAAGCGTCGCGTAGTCGCCTTCATGATGCACATACCATCAGCTTATATAATCAACTGCCCCATACAATTGGAAGATTATTAACTTCCACCATTTCAGTTAATTTTCAAAATAGCGGCCACGAATAAAACTTTATTAATCAATATCTGGTATCAATACAAACTACTCTTGTATGACACACAATCTTTTAAAGCTAGGCTGCTCAAACCCTAACCGCAGGACCAGCCGCCACGGGAGACCCTCCAGGGGGTGTGCGTTCGCGCAGCGGAATGTTGTTGAATTTAAAGATTTTAATTATGCAGATATTTAGTGTATGACGTCGTGTAATTGTGTATGGTAAAAAAAAATTGTGCATGCAGCCATTGTGGAGAAATTCACCAAAAACTGATTCCGCTGCGCAAACGTTCGCCCAGCGGAACTTTTTTTGAAATATAGACTTTAGAAGAAAACTGATGTGTCTAAAAATTAGTGTGTATTTGTGTGTAATTGTGTATGTATAAATAAAATTTGTGCATGCATAAACTTCGGAGATATTCAAGTTTCCGCTGCGCGAACGTTTGGCCATTAGCTAGTTTTCATATAAAGCGCTTACATAAAGAGCTGACAGGCCGTTCGACTAGCGACGACAGGTTGTGTGGACGGCGTGTGTCATGTTCCACGCACGCTTCAAAAAGATGTCTGCATACTGAAGGGCCTGTCAGGATCACAGCCTGCCCCAGAACACAAAGGTCAAAAGAAGGAACATGGAATTTTAGTCAGTGCAAGTCTGACACTCTTTTCCCCCCCGCCCACAGCGGGAATAGTCAAATGACTCCTAATTTGACGATTTCGCATACAAAAAGGGCCGCGGGACGCTGTGTGGTACGTTTATACAGCAGTCATCTTGATCTAACTACAGTGGGCAGGACCACTTTACTTTCCAGTACTTAGACACAACACCCGGCGGGGAGGAGAATCCTCCCATTTTAATGGGGGGTCCGGGACTAGTCCCTGGACCCGGTCCCTCATTACTTCTAATCTTATAACCCCGAAATGGACGTCATCGGAGCCTTCAAGCAAGGTGACGTCATAATCGATATCATATCCTTAATTTGGAGCTGAGTGACGCAGCCAGCCAGCTTCAAATAGGGATTCCTATCCACCACTATACAGGCAGTGGAACTAGTGGAGCGCATTCCAGGTCAGCCCCCTCAGCTTCATAAAACGCCATTGGCCCCACATATTGCAGTTTCGGCCGGTTAAGAGCTTCTGGTCGACTCACTGGAGTTCACATCACTCCCGCAGGCAGTTCCGACTCACCGTGAACTGTTCCGGCTCACCGTGCTGAATTGAATAAAATAGATCTTTATTTGCTTCATTAATGGGTTATTGTATACTAGCAAAACTGACAGTATGTATGAACAACTCATCCGGCTATTTTGTCCTTCAGCCCAGAGCTGGAGTGTTGTAGCGAAATATAACGTATTATATTGATCGCTAACGCCATATCTACGCCCATGTGGCGTTCCGGCAAAGGGGTTGAAGACAAAGAGACCGCCAAATCACAAAACAGTATGTACCTATTTGTTTTAGCTTTACTTCATTTCAGCATTCTCTCCAGTTTTCCAAGACACCTCCAATCTACTCTGGACCTCTAGGGCACTTACTAGCACAATCTCATTGGCAAACAACATACACCAGGGAACTTGTATTTGGATTTCCAACGATGCGGTAGTAGAGTAGTAGGTAGCGGTAGAAGCTTAGACTCGACCCTAGCTCCTTGCCACGTTGAAGCTGCTGGTAGTGCCTGCACAATGCGTTACAAAGTAACAGTGATAGCTTTACTTTAAAATTAGTTTATTAAAGGGTTCAAGTGTATAAATAAAATTCAATCATGAGATTACAAACTAGTTTATCTCCTCTCAATATATCTCAAACTGACAGACAGGACAAGATGTGTGCATTGAATAACATAATAATTACAATATGATGTGATAGGATGCTATTTATAATTTAAAATTACATTCATAATAGTGTCGCTACAGATCAATTTTATAATATCTAAACAGTAATCAGATCATTTCATCATCCATAATTCTTAAATGGAGCACAATTAAATTGCCTTCATATACTTTTGATCCTTATATAGGTACTTATTATAATAATAGCATCAAAAGGTGAGACCGCAAATAAAACATAAGTGAATTCATTTTCTGCCTGCAGATCATGCATTCTATGTCACAATAAATTATTCATACATGACAGGCACAATCTGAAGGAGTTCTTGCAGGTTTCTTGGGAGCACTAAGTCTTTTTGAAGTACCAGTACCATATTGAATGCCTGAGCCTATCCTTTCTGGGTCTAATTCCCCTGTTTCAATCTTAGCCAAAATCGTTTTGGAACATTTTAAGAATGCTTCTTCTACATTTTCTCCAGTTTTAGCGCTTGTCTCGAGGAACATCAGTTCTGTAAGACAATATAATACAGTTTTAAAAACAAAAAAAAACCGGCCAAGAGCGTGTCGGGCCACGCTCAGTGTAGGGTTCCGTAGTTTCTCGTCCGTCACAATAAGTGTTCCCAGTTATGAGGCCAACCGAACAATTCGGTAATACCCGATCCAATGTAATAAGTACCTACAGCGCCATCTCTCGGGGAATTGGGTTACTAATTAATACAAAGACGTGCAATTTCGGTGGTAATTTTAAAACCGATTTCAATAATTCTTTTTTTGTTTGAAAAAAGATACGTTCAGGATAATAAAATATGTAAACAAAGTTACAAAAAATGCTTGCATATACGATTATACTACAAACTTAGTCCAGAAATTATTTTGTCTTTTTTGTACAAAAACTGTTGTGTCAATCAAGTTCAAAATAATTTTCATAGAAAGTCCTTATAAAGTTCTACTTTCCAGATTTTTTTCATATTTTCTAAACTTATGGTTCAAAAGTTAGAGGGGGGGGGACACATTGTTTTTTACTTTTGGAGCGATTATTTCCGAAATTATTGACATTATCAAAAAATGATTTTAGTAAACCCCTATTCATTTTTAAATACCTTTCCAACAATATATCACACGTTAGGGTTGAAATTAAAAAAAAAATCACTTCCCACTTTACATATAGGGTGGCTACCCTAATAAAACATTATTTTTTAATTTTTATTTTACCACTTTGTCGGCGTGATTGATATAAATATTGGTACCAAATTTCAGCTTTCTAGTGCTAACGGTCACAGAGATTAAGCGAGGACGGACGGACGGACGGACGGACAGACAGACATGGCGAAACTATAAGGGTTCCTAGTTGACTACGGAACCCTAAAAACACACATAATTATGCACAAGTTTGGCATTTGCTAGTTTGCTATAAATTAAAAACTAAATCACTTGCTATGATTACCATTTTCTTGGGCAAATTGACTAGCTTCTGTGAATGTGACTTCTCTTGATTCTTCCATATCCTTTTTGTTTCCCACAAGTAAAATGACTATATTAGGGCTTGCTAGCGTTCTGGCATCCCTGAGCCAATTTGCTAGTGCATTGAAAGAGTCTCGAGACGTGATGTCGTATACAAGCAGGGCTCCGGCGGCTCCACGATAATAAGATCGTGTGACTGACCGAAATCTTTCTTGTCCGGCTGTGTCCCAAATCTGGAGCTTAGTAGACTTTCCGCCTATGTTTACTATCTTAGAACCAAATTCAACTCCAATCGTGTGACATCTGTCTTCTTTAACTGGAAAAAATAGTATATAAAATGGAAACAACCACATTTCTTAAATGAGAGATCAAAGTATAAGATAGTGTGTCAATTTTGAACCATTTTTAAGGATTGATTAAGTAATATTTCCTTTTAGTCTAAGATCCCGCTATAAAACGACCTTCACCGAGATGCTTACTTAATTTAACGTATTTTATATTTAATTAATGTCAATAAATATAATGCATGGGTTGCTTAGCAAACAGTCCAGAGTATGTTTAATTAATAATTTAAAAAAAAAAAGTTTTTAAACATTTCACCGGTATGATTATTAGATAAATTCTATACCAATCGAAAGTATGAAGCCCATAAAATATCATACAACTAAAAACTGAGAAATAATTTTCGAAAGTCGCTTTTATAAAAAGTTTTTGTAGTAACTTATTTGTTGTTATAGGCACAACCAAGAAGTTCAAATACTCGAAAACCAGAACATAAATGAAATGCTCTTGTTGGTATTTTTTTTGTTCTTTGTATTTATTGGCTCTTTTTAGATTTTGTATCCAAAGAAATGGTGTTTTCTGTTGTTAGTATAGCCAAGTTTCAGATTAACGCGGATGTTTTCACAATAACATTGCGACGGTACAACGTGCCGTCTTCGTGTCGCGGGTTCGATTCCCGCACGGAACAAATATTTATTGTTTTGGGGGTATGTAAGTTTAATTGTTTGTAAAAGTACCCACGATATAGGAGAAGTTCCTAGTGTGGGTTAACGGTCTCTCCTCACAATGTTTCCCTCGGTGAGGCAACCAGCATGCCTGAGAAATATTTTTCATGTTGGGAGATATTGGCGGCATAGAAACCAGGTTAGTCAATAACCATTCCATAAAGAATGAAGAAGGTGATGTTTTGTCTGCTTTTGATAATGGCTCATGGCGTTTTCAACATAGTCGAAATATTAGAATTGGAAAATAATACGCGGCATAGTCTGTTTAAAATATGTATTATGGAAAATAAATAATACATTTCTTCATTATTTAGTTATATCCAGCTGACAATCTTGCGCAAGAAAATAATTATATTTCTAGCTCAAATAACCTGATGTATATTTTATTATGTCGTAGTCTAACCATCCTATCGAAATGGTTAGCAGCTAACAATCTCTTACTGAATGCGAGCAAAACCAAGTGTCTAAAGTTAAGTGTTCAATTGTACCACAGTCCACAGCGTGATTTTTTGAATTTTGACGGCAAAAGACAAGATAACATCAATGTTATAGCGGAAACTGTGTTCTCGGAGATGACTATAGATTCAAATACCATGGGGCGCGCACATTAGAACTCTTTCGGGTAGGCTCAGCTCAGCTGCATAATGCAGTAAGGAAAATTGGGCAGTTAACTAATGTAGACACAGCTAGGTTAGTATACTATGCTTACTTTCACAGTATCATGTGTTAAGTGAAATAAAAATCAGTCACGGTGCTTACGATTTGTATTACTGTGATGTTATATACCTGAAAAGTTCAGCACTCAAACTTCCAAAAAACTCATTAGATATGTATATTTTATTATTTCACTTGCTTAGTTACAAGAGAAAGTTTTAAAATTTTATGAAAAACAGTGTATTGAATTTTTAAATTCCATTAATAAGTAGTAATTTGAGTATTAAGTCAAATTATTATGATCACAGGTGCTTCGCTAGATGGACTAATCGAATCTGATGGAATCGTCTAAATTAAATGTCCTAGTTCAGCATTTGGATCAGACTCAATACAAGTAAAAAAAAAATGGATTTGTGAATCGACGCCACTTCGACTGGTATTAGCAAATACAGGGGCAGCTACACATAACAAACAAAACTACTGTGTCTTTGCTATGTGGACAGGGAAAGATCACAAATTGAAAACAGAAAAGGTAATCAGGGGCTTTACATTTTGGAGCGAAAACATGGAACATCGGCTGGTCTGTTTTTATAATAAACTAGCTTTTGCCCGCGGCTTTCGCTCGCGTTAAATTCGGTAGCGCCTTATTGATTTGTAATAGCAACGCTTAGTTTTCCCGTTTCTTCCCTTTTTCTTCCTCATATCCCACTCTTTTTAAAAAAAAATAGCCTAAGTCCGTCTCCTGGTTCCCTACTATCTCTGTACCAAAATTCATCCAAATCGGTTCAGCCATTAAAGCGTGAAGAGGTAACAAACAAACAAACAAACGAACTCACATTCGCTTTTATAATATTAACTAGCTTTCGCCCGCGGCTTCGCTCGCGTTAAAGTTGGGGTAACACAGTTCCCCTTGCGCCTTATTGATTTGTAACAGCAACGCTAAGTTTTCCCTTCTCTTCCCTCTTTCTCCCTCACATACCACTTTTTTCAAAAAAATATTAGCCTATGTCCGTCTCCTAGTTTCCAACTATCTCTGTACCAAAATTCATCCAAATCGGTTCAGCCATTAAAGCGTGAAGAGGTAACAAACAAACAAACTCACTTTTGCTTTTATAATATTAGTAAGGATAAGGATACCTTTTACCCGCGATTATAGATCCCCGTAAAGCAAGACAAATATATATTATTTTTATTTTACACGATATGTTTTATTTACTTTTAACATTACCGTTTTTAAACAAAATATATTGCTTATCAATTACAATTAATTAAATCCCAACTTCAAAAATAATACAAAGAAGTTAAAACACTTCATAGGTACTAATAAAATAGCTGGCCAAGTATCAAAATGATCAATGCGCTGTAGGATACGGTGCGGTACGCTCCAACACACACGGCTGTGTGCTATAAAGCTGTGTGAGTAAATTTACCTACAATCGCCGTGAGCTGCATTGGCATATCGCTTTTAAGAATTAAGACCTCCAGCCAGGGGAATGAATAGTAGCACTTTTTTTATGAATGGCATCTCTCAGTTCAACCAAGGCGGTTGTCGTCTCCTTAACCGGGCGAATCCTGTGGGTGCCTTAAAAATTAAGACCTCCAGTCAGGGTAAAAACTTACAAACTAAGCGACTACACGCTAAGGGCACCCCCTGTGGGGTGCGAGCCTCGGCTTAGGGCGTCGCTGAGGGACAACAAGGGACAGGCTGGATCTGAGTGATATTATTTATGGACTATGCAACACTAGGCTGGCTCTTGCAAGGGACGGGTGCGGCAGTCATGCTATGTTCTCTTAGAACATTGCAGCCTGCTTGAAACTTTTGTATAGAAACTAGCTCCATCTATCCCTCGTGGTGAAAACTACTTACTCGTTGGGTTACCACTTCATTAAAAGAGTTATGATTTAATCAAATATAATAATATACATAAATATTTATGTTATTAAACCGTATTTATTTAATTTACGCTAATCTATTTTAGTAAACAGAAAAAGTAAAACAACGATTTCAATCAACATCGTTTTTAGGGTTCCGTAGTCAACTAGGAACCCTTATAGTTTCGGCATGTCTGTCTGTCCGTCCGTCCTCGCTTAATCTCTGTGACCGTTAGCAATAGAAAGCTGAAATTTGGTACCAATATGTATATCAATCACGCCGACAAAGTGGTAAAATAAAAATTGGAAAAAAAGGGTAAGGTAAAATTAGGGTAGCCACCCTATATGTAAAGTGGGAAGTGTTTTTTTTTTAATTTCAACCCTAATGTGTGATATATTGTTGGAAAGGTATTTAAAAATAAATTGGGGTTTACTAATATCATTTTTTGATAATGTCAATAATTTCGGAGATAATCGCTCCAAAAGTAAAAAACAATGTGTCGCCCCCCCCTCTAACTTTTGAACCATAAGTTTAGAAAATATGAAAAAAATCTGAAAAGTAGAAAATGAAAATTATTTTGAACTTGATGGACACAACAGTTTTTGTACAAAAAAGACAAAAAGTTTACAAAATAATTTCTGGACTAAGTTTGTAGTATAATCGTATATGCAAGCATTTTTTTAACTTCGTTTTCATATTTTATTATCCTGAACGTACTTATCTTTTTTCAAACAAAAAAAGAATTATTGAAATCGGTTCTCGCAATCCAAAATTATTAAAAAAGTATTAATTAGTAACCCAATTCCCCGAGAGATGGCGCTGTAGGTACTTATTACATTGGATCGGGTATTACCGAATTGTTCGGTTGGTCTCTCCTTGGCATTGGCGGTATCTTATAATTACATAAAACTTCTATTAAGAACATGCTAAAGCAATTTAGAACAAAACTAAAATTCATTTTTTTTACACCAACAAATGTTAAGGTTCATAAATTGGTTCGATAGATGGCGTTGTGTAATGACGTAATTTTTTAAAAGTCGATGTTAAGATATTCCGTGCTTTCATGACCTACCGTGGTAAAGTAAGTTGCTCTTAAATATATTCGTAATTTTATTTATGAGTGCATAATCTAATTAGTTGTCGCGGTTTGATTTTGATTTGTCCGGTATTAAAATGTTCTCGTATATTTTGAACAGTGATAATCGTGTTGAGGACGACGCTGTGCGCGCCTTTCATGATTTGTTATCCTAACAGGCCAACACACATCGTTTTGGCCTAGAGAAGTGTCTCTTTTTCTTTACCCGGAACTAATAGAGCCTGAGTGTCATTTATAAATTATATATGGCGGAGAGAGAAGTCGGGTTTGTGGGGCATTGGATTTGCATTTATTACACCAATGGAATATTACGGGTCTATGATAGTTTATATAATAGTTTAAGTCATTCGCAGCACGTTTACGTTAACGCACTATTCCCATACTTGGATAATAATAAAATACAATTCTCTAGTGTTCAACGTCAAACAAATAATAAACTCATAAGTGGGAACACTTATTGTGACGGACGGGAAACTACGGAACCCTACACTGAGCGTGGCCCGACACGCTCTTGGCCGGTTTTTGTCATGGTTACACCAAGTAGGTAAGTGACGTAGAACGTCACCTATAAATCAGATATGGCTCCTGCTGACTTTTTTCTTTTACCTAAACTCAAATTACCACTTCGTGGCACCCGTTTTCAATCGATAGAAGACATAAAGGAGAATTCGCGGCGAGAACTGAACTCAATTCCGGAAGCAGCGTTTAAAAAATGTTTGGATGAATGGATTATTCGTTGGCGCAAGTGTATCGTTTCTAAAGGAGCATACTTTGAAGGTGATACAAATAAATTTGGATGAATAACAGACATTTTGTGTATTATTGATCTTTTCCCGGTAATACCTCCCCACATTCTTCAACTGAATGAAACGAAATTTAAATCTTGTATTAAACGCACACTATGTAGGCAAGCATATTATAAGTTGGGGGATTATATTGATGATAAAAATGCTTGGCTCAATGCTGGTCCTGCTCCTCAAGCATAGGGGTAAACTCATTAATAAGTATCCGAAGCTATAGTGGAAGCTGCAGAAGATTGTAAGACTATCTTTGCAATGTATAGAATCAATTCTCTAGTATTGTATAATTATTAAGCCCATATGTGAGTGCTATGTATTATCATTGACTTGACGAAGCCCTGGTGGTTAATAGTGTCATGCTCACTTAAATGTCTCGCTGATGGTGGCGGGTGTGTCGGGTCATTTAGCTCCCTTCAAAATGGTCGAGCTGAATGGGGCTGATTCATACGTCATGTTCGTGAACGGGCGCTGTCAGTTGGGACTGGTCATTTTTTAACTACCACGGTCATTTTTAATTTATTTAGATTTAAATTGAATTTTGTTTTTTATTTACTCTGGACGCTCTTACTGTGCACGTCTTTCTACATCGTTCTCACATATTTGTATAATCTCAACACGAATGATGTAAATACTATTTTGTAAAAATATTAGAATTTAAAAGAGTGTCCATGGAGTTTCTTGCCCATTCTTCTCCATAGAGATCAACGCTTTGGAATGGGCAACTGCAGTACTTTCACAAGTTATTATGCCTTGTGACCGGGACTGTAGATTCATTTTGTTTCTTGACATTCAAAAGTGCCTGTAATGGTCTAATTGAAATAAATGATTTGATTGATTGATTGATTGATACTTTTTTGACAGAGTATTAATATCAGAATATAATTGAAGCGGCTATATCTATAGGTAGGTACGTAGCTATAGTTATGGATTTAGTTCAACCACCACCGCGGATAGATGGCACTGCTCGTATAGTGACGGAATCACGGTCGAGAGTACCGTCTATCTCATATTATATATTGTAGTCTTTGGCGGCAGTTACCGGGACGTTGCGACGGACCTCGTCGGCGAGGACGGAATGACGGCGCTTTGCGTCTGAATTTGGGAAGAGTGCTAGTCTCCCTGCTGCTCTCCTGGAGCAGGGTTTTAGCATCGTTAGGAGTGACGATAGAATGTTTAGGACGACGAATTTTACTTATTCGCGAGGGATCGTATCGAGCGGCGAGCGGGGTTGCGATGTTTTAACGCGGAGTCAAAGAAGCGCTTGGAAAGGCGCTTCATGAATTGTACGACGGTGGGGATTCTTAAGTCTAAGTGAAGACTATCGTTACGGACGTAAAAGGGGGCTCCCGTGATTTTACGAAGGAATCGGTTTTGCAAGGTCTGCATCTTATAAAGGAAACGCGGGATGGCGTGGGCGAGCACGACACACGCGTATGTCATGATGGGACGGATGACCGCGGTATATAAACGCAATTTGCACTTAAGTGACAGTTTGCTTTTTACCTGAATTAAAAAGTGAAGCCTACCCATAGCAAAGGCAGCGCGCGAACGAGCCGTTTTGAATGTGCCGCGAAGGACAAGTGGCTGTCGAGAATGACACCTAAGTATTTGGCTTGCTTCTCCCAGGTGATAGGCTTGCCGTACATAGTGATCGGAGATGGAGAATAGTAGCATGTTTTTTCAATTGTATTTATAGCGACACTCTACTCCAAAATGATGCATAGTATATTCGAGTCTATCGCTATCCTTTTCTTTACCAAGCCCAAACAGCTGCTATGCTGTGTCCTCTTCTATCGCATGGGATGGTTGGATGGGACCTCTCAGTCGCACACATTCACTCAGAGCAATATTTTACTTTTTAAAATTCAACAACCGCAATTCTGGACTGATTTTTCGCAGGCAACCCTATACCATCGTGTTCAGAATAAAATAATCTTTAATTTCATTTAAATTTCATTCAATAAACAGACTGTTGCAAAATGCTAGTACAGATTTACCTGTTTATACCTGGCAACCCGATAGTTGTGACCGGAAAAGAATAGGCAACCTAACGTTTTCATATTCTATGGGCTTCATAATTTTGATTGGTATAGAATTTATCTAATAATCTTTTTAATTATTTTTTTTAATTATTAATTAAACATACTCTGGACTGAAATTTACTAGGCAACCCATATACATTATATTTATTGACATATTACATAATATATATAAAATAAAATAGGTTTAATTAAATAAGCATCTTATATCAGGAATTATTATTTGCTTTTTTATCTTAGTACACAATTCATTAATCACCTTACATAAACTGAAATAATGAATACACTGCGTTTTAGATATAACAGTATCGCAAATAGATAGAACATGCATTTATGTGACTTAACCTTATTCTTTGATATTTAAAAATAATAGAAAAAAAAAAACGAATTCTACCAACTGTATTTTAAATCAGATAAAAGAACTTACTTAAAATATTTGACTTTGGTTTACATGCTTGTTTTTGTTAGTTTATGGTTATATCACCAAAAATGTATACAGCATAACATGCAATGTAAAACTGTAACAGTTTCCATGCAAATACTTCTAAACTCAAGCAATACTTTGTAATAATTATGTGTACAACAGCTTTTGTTATTTGACACAATAAATTTTATTTTATTTATTTATTTAACTCACAGCAAGTTGCCAGCTGCAATTTTAATTCATTGGCCCTCCTAACTTCTGGCTTTTTAATTTACAATAAAATAGGAGCCATGCTTGTAACCTCTTTTATTAATGGTTGTATCAATAAGCTTTAGACAATATATTATTGCTGACATATTAACCAGGCGAAGGGTAGCCTTGGTATTCCTGTAGGAGACTCAGTGTAAAGACTACAGATGCCGGTCTATTGGGAATGGTTACAAGCTAATCTACATGAGATGCACTTGTAGGAGTGAATGGGGAACGGTGCTCTCCAAGGAGTTAGTAGGTAACATCCTGGAGGTGAAACGCTGCAGCGATATGCTTATGACCGTAAGGGTCTGCCTGCTATTAAGAATATAAAATAAAACATGGAAGAGGTACAATGGGTTTCATAAAATATTCCAACACCTTCAAACCTGTTTGCATTATAACACTGTTGTTAGAATATGATATTAGCAAAACAGCTATACGTTTAGGATTACTACCTTATTTATTGTTCATTGATAATGATTTCGTTTAGATATATAACTTATGGAAAATTAATTCACAAACAATATTGTACACCTTTGTATTAATGGAGACGTTATCATATCCATTACACAGAATAATTTATTATGTTTTATGCATTTGTTTTTGAATCGTATATTTTATGAACACATAGTAGGTACATAATTTGAGTTGCTAATGGCTACTTACATTTGTTTCCAATGAAATTATTGAGAAGGCTCGACTTTCCTGTACCAGCGCTCCCAATTACCAGAAATTTAAAAAGATATTCTGAAATATCAAACGAAAAGGCGAATAAAATTCATAGTTTACAGTGGACACCTTAGAAATGTATACAAACAGAATTACAACAACAAGATCCCATACCGTATGATTCCGACATTGTGAAATATTTATAAAAAGATATTTATATTCCAATAAACACAATCTTACAATTTTCACACTTATTGCACTGTCAGAAACAACTTTTATTGTTACTATGAAGTTTCATAAATATTTCTGCTTTCACGACAATAATTCAATTTACCATTTTTTTTTGTACGAATGAATGAACGAAATGAATCGGTGACCCATGTCCCATATCAGGTAATCTGTATGTAAAATATTCGGTCTTTATGTCTATGGTTTACTACCTCCATGAACTTATTATTCAAACAAAACTGTGACATATTTTGTTTACAATCTTTGCATAACTTGAATCCTTACTAATCCTTATCCTTACTATAATATTATAAAAGCGAAAGTGAGTTTGTTTGTTTGTATAATACCTCTTCACGCTTTAATGGCTAAACCGATTTTGATGAATTTTGGTACAGAGATAGTTGGGAACCAGGAGACGGACATAGGCAAATTTCTTTAAAAAACGTTGGAAATGACTTTTATAGAGAAAAAAGGGCCGCAGGTAGAAGCAAGTTAATTTATATATTGGAAACTTAAATATATTTGTGATTATTTGGTGACGTATAATAATATCAATCTGTTATCAATGGTAGCTAGTTTGTTGATTTCTACTCAAGATTTTCTTACTAAACGGTTGTTTATTATTTTTATTGTGAAAATGGTAATAAAGTGTGATACCGTGTCATGTGAAAGTGGTCTTGACTCATCTTTTGATGTGGCATATCATTTCACAGGTTCTGTATATTATAAGATTATGTTTATTAACAGTGTTATCGTGTTTTAGTCGACATAAGCTCTTTCCCGCTAGTTTGATATAAAAAAAAGTCGGTTAATAATTGGTCATCCTATAAGAAAGAAAGAAACAGCCTCATTTATAGATATCTCTTTCGGCACGTTTTTCTGATGGAGTCCTCAGTCCAGTCTATACAGGGTGGCCAGTTGATAGGCGTCCAAAGAAAAAAATTAGATGCCTTATGCTAAGGGGTACCCGAATTACCCCCATGTATGTTCCGCGATTATTTGTAGTTTAGGAGCTAGAATTTTTTTAAGTACTATTTTCAAAATTTTCACCTAACATTGGTTTTTATTTTTTATGTCTTTATTCCTATAATTTTTAGATATTCTTTTTTGAGGAATCTATTAGCGATAGCAATAGCTACCATGTAAAAAAAATCCGTTTGCCTAGGCGTTGTAGAACTTACCACAAAATTAGTCCAAAGTTCAAAATTACCATTAGAGTTCGATAATCAAAAATGTTCAGAGCTTAAAAAAAATAAGTTAGGGGTGCCAGAGGTTTCTTAATGATCTTAAAAACTTCTATGGACCTTCAACAGACGAAATCGCTAAAAAAATATAGAGCTTGATCGGGGACTATTTCCTGTAATTAGCGTTGATAGCAATAAAGGTATTTTTACAGTTATTGTTATAATTTGGGATTTCTTTATTTTTGCCACTTTTATGATAAAAAAAATACGGTAGATAGTTTACAAATTTTATTAAATCATGTTACAAAAGGTTTTCCAAGTGCCGCCTTACCACAGAAATGCACAATCTACATCTACGGAGGAAATTGTATTTTAGTTGTCTAAAGGCTTCTCTGTTGCAGAAGGGCTTGCCAGAGCCTCCGCCTGCCGGGGTTGCGGGTTGTTCGAAAGAGATACCGCGGCCTCGGAACGTAAAGGGCAAAAGAAGAAACATGGGTGGGTTTTAGTCAGTACAAGTCTGACATGCCCTCCCGCTCCGCCCAGAGCGGGGGAAGTCATTGGATGATTTCCCACCCGAAAAAAAAAAAAAAAAAAAAAAGGCGGTAGGTGAGGACGCCATGATGCCTCTCCCACCCTTAATGGCTTTTGTGGACGAGAGAATTTTGCTAATATCACGTTAAAACTGCTAATAAACTATCAACCGCTATTAATTTAAAGATAATTTATGATTCTGCAAGTGCTGTGCGCTTCTGTAAGTCACTATAGTCTCATTGTTTGTGATGTTGTAGCTTTGTGATCTATACTCTTTGGTAGAGTTTTACAAGAACCGGTTCGAAGATGTATATTTTGATATCCGAACAGTTGTTTTAACCTTTTGCTATTGCCTTTTTATATTAAATATGAAGTGAATTAAAATCAGTGTTTCCTTGTTTAGGTTATAACATCCTGTATAAAAATGAGAAGATTTTAACAACAGTTACCCTACATGGAATTAATAGGTTGCATTGTGCGTCGGTGGAATTCGTCTATTTTAGGTTAGAGCGAGTTTGCATAGGTTGATACGCTGGAATTCGGCAGCTAAAGCGCTGGTAATACAACTCTATTTTCATCATGACACCTCAGTCCCCGCCAGGTTAGACCCCCAGTTGCTCGGAGGAAGCCTAGCGGAGGACGACCAGCGACGGAGGTGTTGACTCAGCGCACCTGCAGCAGCACTGGGGCCTAGGTTGATCTGTCTAGCCCCCCGTTACATAGCGTAGGCCAATGGCGTAGGCCAATCGGTGATTCGCTCTATCCTCTCTGGGCCTTTTACTCAATTGTCATTGAGTAAAAGGCCCCGATACTACAAATTATTATTCTTTTGTGTTTTATTTTTATCGTTAATTTATTTTAGCACATTTATTTTACATTTAAAATATTTCTTTTATATTAAAATAAAAAATACATTTAAAAATATAAAAACATAAACTGTGACACTGACAATCGACTGTCATAAATTAAATGCACAATGGGTCATCTGGACAAAAATTAATATTCAAAAACCTATTTTTGTTTGAGTTTACAAATCTTATAATAAATATTGTAAAATGCTTTGTTCTTTACGTTACGTACGTTGCTATCTTCTTGGTGTGATGTAACAATTTTTATTTGCTTGTTATTATTTTAGTAAACAACTATATTTCTTTATTCCTTTCAGAAAATGCTAGTAGCGGTTGCTCCTAGAATATTTGTACCGAGAGAAAACCAAGTACGAACGTTTTGGGAGTTTGTAAATATGAGTTTTAATAAGCCGGATACTGATCGCATTAAACAATTCGGCCCAGATCGTACATGTGCCGAATGGGTGCTACGAAACGGTGGCAAGGTAGTCTGGGAGAGTGGAAGAAAATTAGCTGATTACAATTCACTACCCCCGGAAAAAGTAGCAGTTCCAAAATTAATAGAAATTGACGGCACTGATTCATCAATTTCACATTATGGCTTTCCTCATCTAAGTAGGTAATGTTGTATGCACTTTGGAATTGTTTTTCACTAATAACAGGTACAAATACGTGTCTATTAACACTTTGCTGCCCAGCACAAAGCTTATAGGTCAAATAATAATGGTCAATGTGGGCACACAAGTTATTGTGAGATATATACACTGGGTACTGGGCACCAAGTGTTAAGAAGTCTTATTCTTGTAAAATAATGTTATAATTTAACATGTAAAATAATAAGACTTGTCCATAGAAGACCATACATTTGAATAGAGAAAGCCCTGCTTTATTTGTCTCTTTAGTTTTATAAAGACTTTAAAATGAGCCATGATACTAATTTTTTACTGTGTTTTATTTTAAGTTGGATGCACAAAGCTAAGACGAGTTATTCTCCATAATGCCAGCTACATTGATGACAGGGCTCTAAAAGGCCTCTCATATGGACGTGACACAATAACACATCTTCAAGTGTCCAAGTGTGTGAATGTCACAGATTCTGGGTTGAAAGAAATAAAAGCTCTTGATAAACTTGAATCCCTATCGTTGTTTAACTTGGAAAGTGTTGAACAATTAGAAGAATGTAAGCTCATTATTCAACATCATCTGCCTAACTGTAAAATACTAGGTAAAGAAGGTAGGTAAATCAATAAATGAAAATAATTGAATTGCTCCTTTTTCATTTTTCCTTAAAATGTTTTTTTTTTATTATTTTTCAGATGGAGTTGAAATAAAAGATAATTAACACTGAATTCATGTTACTAAAACAATCAAAGTATATTATAAATATGTAAATTATAAAGTTTTAATATTTTTTGTAAATATGTAAACACTTAAACAACGTTAAATACAAACTTGAACATTCAAGGTAGTATTTCATTAATATTACTTTCTAGTATGTAATTCCTTTCCCAACTGCTTCATTGACATTACTATATCCATCACGTTCAAGTAGTTCAGCTAATTCATTCTTTATTTTTGTGACAACTGGTGGTCCATGATAAATTAAAGCAGTGTATATTTGAACAGCACTTGCACCTGCCAATATCTTGTCATAGGCATCCTGACCTGTAAATACTCCTCCTACACCCACAATTGGAACTTGACCTGAAACAATATTGTTTTATTTTATGCTCATTTAACTGCTTGTATGCCGGAATTACAAACGCATTGTTTCTCGCATAAATCTACGTTCCGGCATACAAGGGGTTAAGTGTGAATGCCAGGAGCCTAAAATAAAACAGGAAATAAGAGTAAAACTATATAGTTGTTATCGCAGTTCAAAAATTCGGAATAATATCTAACATAGAATACTACCCACCTTTAGTGAGTTTGTACATCTGCTTGATCATTTCTGTAGATTTAGCAGCAAGTGGTTTTCCACTTAGACCTCCTGCTTCATTCGGAAACTCTGTATTCTGCAGTTGAGGTCTGTCAATTGTAGTATTAGAGATAATCAAACCATCCACTTTACTTTCTTTCTTCAAAATTACTGACACAATCTCTTTCATTTCATCAGAACTTAGATCTGGAGCAAGTTTCAGAAGTAAAGGAGGTCTATTAGAGCTCTTAGTAGCAATTCTTGCTTTATTAACTTCTTTCAGGAGTTGATACAGTTCCTCTTTCTTCTGTAATGACCTTAATCCTGGAGTATTAGGACTGTAAAATAAAATAATTAGGTAGTTGAATAGAAACATAATAATTACTGCATCATGAAATTATAGCAAACAGATTATTACCTGCTTATGTTTATTACAAAATAATCAGCAACATTTGAGAACTTTTTGATACCTAAAACATAATCCTCAATTGGATTGTCTGATAATTTATTTTTTCCTAAATTGATTCCCAATAATCCTTTATCCAGTAGTGTTTTTTCTATCAAGTCTATTTTCTTGTACACTTGATCATGTCCTTCACTATTGAAGCCATATCTGTTGATAACTGCCTTGTCTTCAGGTAAACGAAAAACTCTTGGTTTAGGATTTCCTGGTTGTGCTTCTGGTGTGACTGAGCCAATTTCCACAATAGCAAATCCTAACTTTCTCAAACCTATGACAGCATCACCATGTTTGTCAAAACCAGCTGCTATTCCAATAGGATTATTTAATTCATAATCAAGGAATTTTGTTTTCTGAAATGTTACAATTTTATTATACAAGTAGCTGTGCTAAGGAGTTTCACCTGCTGCTCATCTTCTAAGTGTCATAGCGGTAAGTTATGTTGCCTATGTAACTCAGTGATAATGTGGCAGATTTGTATGTTTGTAACAAATGAACTCAAAAATATTGGACCAAATTTCAAAAAATAATTGGTATTTTTTTGTCTCCAAAATATAAGTGCAAAAGTAGATTAAAATTATGATATAATGATTTTAATCCTCAAAATTTTGAATGAAATACATTTTACACTGAACTTACCAATACTTTGGGATCTTCAAGTTTTCCAGGAGGAAAGAGTCCATATTTTATAGCTGCCACTCCTAACTTGTGTGCCCATTCGGGGCTTACATATTGACTAAGCGGTTGCAGCACATTAGTATAATATCCATCAAAATCTTTTTTATAGTAAATTAATTGATATGTTAATGATCCGCCTATAGTTACAATACACAAAGATTTTAGTTTTTTCTGAAATAAAAATAAGTTGTTACATAGCTGCCATAACCATAAGAAAGTACAGGTGCGGTGTTTTCTTGCTACATAAGATGTTATCTATAGAATTCTTTACTTGTTTCTAAGTTTATTATTTTATGCAAATTATACAGATCTCTATTAGAAAGTTATTAATTACTTACCATGGCTTGTTTTTTGCTTGCCATCGTCGTTTTATAATTATTTCTAAATAATTAGGTTAGAATATCTATCAATCTGAATTCAAATCAAAGTTACAAATAGTTGATACTCTTTTGGTTTGACAGGTGAGGATGAGATGAGAATGAGTGCATTCCCAGTCACGTCAAAAAGCTTCTATCTATGGCTTCTATTACACTGTTGTACACTGGTCAACACAAACACAAAACACAAATCTAATTTTGTCAAGGAAAAAAAATCTTGTTTCGTAAGTATGGGCTAACTATGTCCAATAAAAGATTGGATATTTTATGTCTTATTCTAAGTAAAGATATTTATATTGCACAGCTAGATCTAAACTGAGACAACTAAAAAAGACTTTTTCAGGAGTAATAAAAATGTACAAACAGTAAGATTTGTCAAATTCTACAGAAGGTAAATTGAGTTACATATTTGTGTATCATCAATCAATCAATTGATCACAGAGCATATGAATACAACTCAGTAAAATATCCGAAAGTCAAGTACATTAATTTATGGATCGAGATTATGGATAGAAGTTAGGTATTCCGACTTTAAAATAGATCCACGGAATGAGGTGAACTCAGGTGTTCTTGTATGTCTTGAAAATTATTGTTCCAATTCCAATGTAGCTCAACAAGACTGATAAACTCATAAATCATAACAATTTATTTCCCTTTAAACTTAAGTTTAGACTGTCTATTGAAATTAAAACATTTTCTAAGAGTATTTAGATATCAGTTATAACGAACGCATATTTCTATATATTAAAATGTACTCTGTGAACGAACGTACATACATACATACAATGATTAATTTGAGACGGAAATAATTTAAGAATTGTATGGAGTTCAGCGAAATATTATTATACTCTTTGGGATGGACTCATCATGTTTCACTTTGGGCGTTTGCCGCTTCAGTGCTGTCATTTAGTTGGACTTGCGAGGTGAGTTCTGAATTGAATTACTGTTTACAGAATAGCAGTGCCGTTCCAATAAACAAAAACGACCGTCAACGTGGAACGGGGCGTCATTTTGTTCATGTCGACAGCGATATAACCAAATTCCAAACGGAATAGTTCCGTGCATTCATAGAACGTTAATAATTCGCTAATAACACGTTTTATTTGCATTACTAACAACAACTACTAGATATAAGGTTAATTATTCCATTTATTGTTTTCTTTACATAAAATCATATATTTAAATATTTCTTAAACACAAAAATAAAAGAACATTTAAAAATATAAAATGGTAGCCCACCGGTATCGGGAAAAGGGTCCAAGCTACCGGCGGTAGGGCACGCCACAATAGTGGCGGTAAGTCCCCTCTTTGAGGAGTGGCTGGAGAGGCGTCATGGCGTCCTCACCTACCGCCTGACGCACGTCCTCACCGGACACGGAAGTTTCGGGAGGTTCCTGCACATCATCGGGCGGGAGGAAGCGCCCGGGTGTCACCATTGTGACGATCGCCCGGAGGATACAGTGGAGCACACAGTGGCGATCTGCCCAGCGTGGGCGGAGCACTGCCGTGCCCTCGTAGAGGCGATCGGCGGCGGCGATCTCTCGCGTCCGGCCCTGGTTCAGGCCATGGTCCGGAGCGAGAGGGAATGGGAAGAGGTCACCACCTTCTGCGAAGCAGTAATGCTAGCAAAGGAGGTGGCCGGGCGTTTGAGGGAGAGAACATCTGCCCAACCCAGCCGCCGCGGGAGACGCCCATGGCGCCGGGCGCTGCGAGTCGACTCCCGGCCACCATGATGGTGCGGGCCTGTGGGCGGTGAGCAATGGGTAGTTCACCGTCCGTCTGTCGATTGACGACAGGCCGTGTCGACGGCGCGTTCGTGTTTCACGCGCGCCTCAAAGAGAGTCAGCAAAGCAGAGGGGCTTGCCAGAGCCTTCGCCTGCCGGGGTTGCGGGTTGTTCGAAAGAGATACCGCGGCTTCGGAACGTAAAGGGCAGCAGAAGGAACATGGGTGGGTTTTAGTCAGTACAAGTCTGACATGCTCCCCCGCTCCGCCCAGAGCGGGGGAAGTCATAGGATTGTGATTTCCCACCCGAAAAAAAAAAAAAAAGCTTCCGGCGGTCAAGGCTCCAGAGAAAGGAACCTCCTAACAATGCGACCCGTGTCCAGGAGTGGGTACGGCTTTCTGTATCAAGCCCTTGATCCAGCTGCCTAACGAAAGCCTCCTCAGGTATTGGTCAAGGCTTTTGGCAATTAAGCCATTGGCAGATAATGTATAATTATATTATTATTCTACATATAAACTGTATTGATAATTTTTATAACTCCGTAAAGCTATTTTGTTACGGTCGCAATTTAAATTGTAACAAACATGCAACCTGATATTTTTGTGTGTTACTCGGAACGCACTGTGTCAACCCGGTATATTACTTTCCTCTATGTCTATGGTGTCCAGTGCAAGGAACATGGTCCAGTGTCAGTCAACTGTCAAAGTTGAAAGCTCCATCCAAAGAGTAAAATTATATAGAAGGCACAGAACAATAAACTCCTAGCGGAGGTATCCATCCATCCATTTCTCCGCTAGTGGCTCCGCTTCACTATAATTAATGGAAGTAAATATTGCAAATAAACTAAGATCTTTTCGTTAATTTCAACATTAGAAACACATATTTGTTGTTGCGATAGTTTGTTAATCGTAATCATAAAACACTTGACTAAATCCTATTTGTGTTGTTATTCACAGAGATTTAATTTGGTAATTTAGTTATTGTTCATGCGAGCAGACATCCAATAATTCCAATATCAGCTTGGGTACTATTTGGGTTTTCATCGAGATTGATTGATCTGATCGTCTGATGTCAAAGGTGTAAGAGATTTTCAAAGTGCTCATCTAAAACCACTTTGATTCCAAGTTGCACCAATCACATAATAACTTAAAAATGAAGGCTGCATTGGTATTTGATACTGTCAACGATTTGGTATTTGGAAAATGGGATTCCGCTTTTATCGAACGTATGAAGACGTTTGGTGTACAGGCAAGTTTTTTTTTTTGCCAATATTCTGAATCTAGTGTTTGGAAGTCTTGACAATCAGTCTTACTAAAGGGTATTGTATTATCCAGTAAACAAGCTATGTGTAACTGGGTTGTGGAAGTCAGATATGCAGGGCTCTATGTAAAATACTGGTAATCAGCTGCATCAGGTTAGAATAGAGGGGACCCCCACATAGTTAGATATCTGCCTAGATTTTGCCTAACTATGTGCGGGTTAGCTATGTTTATAAGTTTTCCTTTAAACATCATCTCATGTTTAGAGATAATACTTATAACAATATTATGATTTATTTTTTCTTAAGAATTAATATTTATAGATTTGATTAAAATGACAATCAACCTTATATATATAAGCAAGACTAATGTCACAGTTTAGTATAAGACTACTTTATATAACCAAGCTAAGCATGATTATGATGCCCTATCAATACTCAAACTTGTTTTAATCTTCTTAGGAAAATCAAACAGATGTAACGGAGAACAACACTGTGTCACAACTACTGGCCCCTATTATAACATCCCAGCGAGTTATGGCGGCACAATTTGGAAACACATACTCTTCTATACAGTGTAAAGACAAGACTACAATAGTTTTTGATGAGGTAAGGTGCTAAAACAAAGGATTAAGGGGCACTAAACAAATAGATGCCCACAATAATTGACTGTATATAGTATTGAATGCTTGGGGGGAAAATATTAGGGAGGGGTTTCGAATTCGAATGTTGAATAAATCCTACTACTATTATAAAGGCGAAAGTTTGTAAGTATGGATGTATGGATGTTTGTTACTCTTTCACGTAAAAACTACTGAATGGATTTGAATGAAACTTTACCACAATATAGCTTATACATCAGAATAACACATAGGCTATAGCTTATACATCAGAATAACACATAGGCTACAATTTTTGAGGTTTCTAATGTGAGGTCGTAAAAAAACACATTTTTTGCGCTTACATTGCAAACGCTGACTGAATCCTACAAGATAGATCAAAACAATGTACTACAGTATTGTACAATTTAAAAAGGTCTACAAAAAAGTCCGTGATGGTATATGTTTATCTCTTAGGAATAACCCACAATAACCATTTTTTATCCTTTACTTTGTACGAGAAATAATGGCTTATTTACGAAGCGATTTTAAGCAATACAGTATTAATCCTTATCCAATTAAGTATCTTAAATACATTGTGCATTTAATAAAGATCAATATGGCTTTTTACAGCATGTAAATTAAATAGATATTTTCGAAGATATCACAGATTTAAAATGCAGAGTCATAGCAATTTCGGCGATAAATACCGGCAGCGGTGCCAGGCGAACGGGGCGTGGGGGGAGCGGGGTAGGTGCGGTGGGGAAGAAGTGGCTCATCGCTGAGTGCGCGACCCGAACGCGGGCAGACGCATGAGGGCAGACGTCGTCGACGGTTGTGTCCGTTTTGCGAATTTTCAAGGCACTAGCGATTTGATAAAAACGTATGGTCGCCTACTTTAAGTAATAATAGGCCTAAGGTTAGTTATTGCCAGGTTTCTTTTTGGTTAGGAGTTACACGTACAAAAAGATACTTCATTTTTACGAATTACTTCATTGATAATTCAATTACTATATAGATAGGTTACTTACAGTTAATTATAACAAATTATATAAATAGGTTAATTATAACGAATTACTTCATTGATAATTCAATAGGGAATATGCATAATACTTATTTAAATTTGTCTCAAATATTTTTTTCTAGATTCTTTATAGTCTTAACATTATACTTAAAAGGTATTTTTTTATTTAGTTATCATTTAAACCCAGAAAATATTATTTAAAAAGTGAAAAATAACGGAGGGAAATTCAAACTGTCAAAACGCGTCACTATTGTTCGAAACGAAATGTGACGTCACAAGTTACCTTTGCATTTATCGTTGATTTATCGGCGTCGATATTCATACTGTATTAGTATAGTTTTTGTGAGAAAAAATATTTAAAACTGTATTTCTGTGTGGTTACTTCGTGAAATATATTTGTAGTAAATTTAAGACGATGACAGAAACTGGTTTTGTCAAAGCACAATCAGATAATCTACCGAGAATAGATGCATTTATAATGTCTGCATATTTTGCATCAAATTTCGATTTTACGAGTGCAGAGATCAATCTAATTATTATGTCACATGGTATACATATTTGAATAAATAACATAGATTTTTGTTTAGGTAATTCTAGATACATTTTTGGCTATTTTTCAATAACAGTTAGGATGCTACTACACATTAGGTTTTTAAAATGTTTCTCTTCTTCTAAATCATCTTGCACTGAACTTAACTCAGAAGAACAACTTAGTTCATAATCAGCAGATATAACAGAGGAACGAAATGATATAGAAGTGCTATCAACCGAGTTATCAGTGATCAATTTTCTTTTTACATATAGTTTTTTATCGGTGACGTTCCAATATTGTGTGATGAAAGAAGTAATGGTGATAGCCCTACATTTTCTTTTCAGTAGGTATATTTACATTGATACTTTTACTTCTGTACTGTGGTTTAATATTGACTTGCACAGCTTTGTCACTCTGTAATATAAGAAGTGCAGGGCTCTGTTTGATGATCATTACAACATACTTCAATACGGGAAGTACTGGGTCCTGCTTGATAAATATCACATATTTTTTATGAGAAGTACTGGGTTCTACTTGATTATTATCATAATACATTTGAATGGAAGATACTAGGACTTGCTTCATGATCAATTGTTTGTGGAAGTTCACCAATTTCTAAAATATTACTACTTTTGATAGCATACTCTGATAGAGCTTCATTTACCAGTGCTATTATTTGCCTTTTAACTACGGCCATTCTCTCACATGGTGGTGGCATATTCGGTTTTAGACATACACACATATGGGGAACAATTCTTTTCCTTAACCGTAGATTACGTTTTTCTCCATTCTGTTTCATTATGTTATCCTTACTATTATTATAAAAGCGAAAGTAAGTTTGTTTGTTTGTTACCTCATCACACTTTAATGGCTCAACCGATTGTGATGAATTTTGGTAAAGAGATAGGTGGGAACCAGGAGACGGACATAGTGGGACAGACAAAAAGTGGGATGTGAGGGAGAAAGATTGAAGAAAAGGGAAAACTTAGCGTTGCTATTACAAATCAATCAGGCGCAAGAGGAACTGTGCTACCCCAAATTTAACGCGGGCGAAGCCGCGGGCGAAAGCTAGTAAATAATAAATAAATATCTTGGGACAACTCACACACGGCTATCTGATCACAAGCTAAGCAGAGCTTGTGTGGACCCGGAAGTTTCGGAAGGTTCCTCCTCCCGAACTTCCGTGTCCGGTGAGGACCTGCGTCAGGCCGTAGGTGAGGACGCCATGACGCCTCTCCAGCCACTCCTCAAAGAGGGGACTTACCGCCACTATAGTGGCGTGCCCTGCACGGGGTTGCGACAGTCGCTCTCTCCATGCCACCATGAGATCGCACCGGAGGTCTGTCCGCTTAGCGGCGTCATCACCTACCGCATCATCGGGCGGGAGGAAGCGCCCGGGTGTCACCATTGTGACGATCGCCCGGAGGACACGGTGGAGCACACAGTGGCGATCTGCCCAGCGTGGGCGGAACACCGCCGTGCCCTTGTAGAGGCGATCGGCGGCGGCGATCTCTCGCGTCCGGCCCTGGTTCAGGCCATGGTCCGGAGCGAGAGGGAATGGGAAGAGGTCACCACCTTCTGCGAAGCAGTAATGCTAGCAAAGGAGGTGGCCGGGCGTTTGAGGGAGAGAACATCTGCCCAACCCAGCCGCCGCGGGAGACGCCCATGGCGCCGGGCGCCGCGAGACGACTCCCGGCCACCGTAGATGCGGGTCTGTGGGCGGTGAGCAATGGGTAGTTCACCGTCCGTCCGTCGATTGACGACAGGCCGTGTCGATGGCGCGTTCGTGTTTCACGCGCGCCTCAAAGAGAGTCAGCAAAGCAGAGGGGCTTGCCAGAGCCTCCGCCTGCCGGGGTTGCGGGTTGTTCGAAAGAGATACCGCGGCCTCGGAACGTAAAGGGCAATAGAAGGAACATGGGTGGGTTTTAGTCAGTACAAGTCTGACATGCCCCCCCCGCTCCGCCCAGAGCGGGGGAAGTCATTGGATGATTTCCCACCCGAAAAAAAAAAGCAGAGGTTGTGTTATGGTAACCAGACAACTGATATACACATACACTATAAATACATACATAAATATTATAGATAATAGACACCCAGACATAGAACAAACAATCATGCTCATCACACTAAGTTTGTCCTGGGTGGGAATCGAACCCACGACCTCCGGCTCAGCAGTCAGGGCCACTAACCACTGGATGTCCAGATAATTGCTATTGCAAAATAAACTTTATTCAAATCAGTATAGGAAATATTTTGCAATGACCAAAAATTGCCCAATTTATGTTACTAGCTTTTGCCCGCGGCTTCGCTCGCGTAAAATAGTTCCCTTTTCCCGATTTGCAGGTACTTGCTACCTGCAGTTATTGCCCTTGCGCCTTATTGATTTGTAATAGCAAAGCTAAGTTTTCCCTTTTTTCCTCTTTCTCCATCATATCCCACTTAAAAAAAAATTAGCCTATGTCCCTCTCCTGGGTCCCAACTCTCTCTGTTCCAAATTTCATCAAAATTGGTTTAGCCATTTAGGCATGAAGAGGTAACAAGCAAACAAACTCGCTTTCACTTTTATAATATTAGTAAGGATGGCCAGTCTAGGTTTTGTTTAACATAGTGATCCTTTAACAATTTGTGAAATATTCAACAGTGGCTTGATCATGTGTTCATGATAATCAGTGAGGACCATGTTGATGACGCCCATCGTGAACTGTTGGACTTTAAAACATTTGTTCAACACATTTGTGGCCAGAACATTAATCTGTAAGTAGTCATTTTAAAATTGCCCCATTCCTATGGTCATTCTGATTAGATAGTTAAAATCTGCAAGATTTAAGTCAAAAGCAATTAAATTACCATTTCAAGGAAAAACTTGCTAGTATGTTCATCAGGATTGTACCACAGTTCTTATTTTACAGTCTTCATTCTTCAATTTATCAAGACTGGTTGTCAGTACTTCTGGACAGTCGCACCAAAGGCGACACGATACCTGGTGCCAATGGTGTGATCGGCGAAAGTGGGGCAACTATGGCAGCTCTTAATGCTCTGAAAAGTGCATCAAAAAACATCAAATTACCCCACCAACACAGTCATCTCATGTTGTTTGTTGGAGATAAGTTACTGGCACTTTACTCTAGGTATGTATTGAAACCTTTAATTTTTAGTAGTGTATGTTTTTTAGCTATTGAAATATAAATTTGTTTGAAGAGCTAAACTGAGCCAAAATCCCCAACCCGGACTTCTTCAGTTTTTTGATGCACCTAATACCTTTTTTAGTCGCGGAAGTGAAGACTTGTCGCCTCCAGATTTGATTTTATTGAGCATACAGTGCATCGCCGCTCAAGAGTATTGGAGAAACCTTAACAGTGATGACTCTGATGAAGATAACATGGAAATCAATCGATTGCCTTGTAAGTATTCTGTTAATTGATAATTTCCGTTATTATTTTGTATTTATACATATGTCCAATCTAGCATGTACCAGCTAGATGGACAAACTACCTTGAAATGTAAGCTTAGTATGTATAGCAGTCTTGGTCAATATCCAGCAGAAAACTGTGATTGACTGGGCAGATTCCGTCTCCTGCTTGGCTGATACTACAGCTACCTGACTCCAGTTCTTTAGAGTTATGTTTTAGGCTAGTACATCTCGCCATCACCTGATGTGAAATCGATTGCGGCTATTTAGAATAGCGAAGTTGTTGTCACCCACAGCCTGCTTTCAACAGATAGACTAACTTCGATTACTCTAATTTTATATTCGGGGATATAATATCAGAGAAATATTGCAGGGTTATCAACGGAAAATAGTGCCGTAGTGAATTTGTGCGCGGGACCAGCAGGTAGTCCTTGTGCACCTCATTCGATACATCTGGCGGAAGTTGCACCTAGGATTACATTCGTCGTCGTTGTTGATATGGATTTGAGGTGGGTATCATAGACCCATATATATATTCCTTATACTGAGTGTAAAGGACTTTGACGTTACGATTGAAGCCCTATAGCAGTATTTCTATTGTTATCTTAAATTCAGTACATGATTTTGACTTAAGTAATTAAAGTTATCCTTATGTTCATCAGACAAAAATACACATACTGCAGTCGGTTTTTTTAATCCCAAATCGCATTTTGTGTTTACTGTTAGGCTAAGGTTTCACCAAAATCGCTTCAGAAACTCTATACCTACCACATCGAAATGGCTCTTTCGAGTGTTTACTTAAGTTTTGAACAACTCATTTTTGAAGTTATACTTCTTTTGGCGCGATGGAGAAAAATTATGAGAGTGAATTTAGACGGCGACATCGTGAAATTAGTTCTAGGTGGCATGAAAATCGATAACTATGTTCAAGTTGTATATTCTAGTATTTTTTTGATTAATTTTTATATTTATCGTTAATCATTACAGCATTTTAGTTATTTTTTTTCTATTTCGCCAAAGAAGTAGGTATAACTTCTAACGCGTGTACATAAGTACACACACTCTTTTTTTTTTCAGGGACGTTGGTATTTCGGCATACATGTCAAATCAAATATTATCCAATTTGAGACGCCTTTTATTGCAAAGGAATTTAGAGTTGCTGCCTAGCACATTAGATTCTTTAGAAGCAGCTTTGAAAAAGGTAATGTAAAAAACACAAACAAAGTATTGAATTACCTTCGTAAAATCAATTGGTGTTCTAATATTTTGTACAACTTCAGACGACAGATGCTCTGCGTAAAAACAAAGCAAACTCCAATCTTTGTGCCCGTCTTACCAGTCGAATGTTGGAACTTCGTAAATCTTGCACTACCACTACGCCATTGACCCCTGAGACAACGGCCACAGCAATGCACACGGCGTTGGAAGCCGTTATTGAGCAATTGAAGCCCGATATCCCCAGCTTGAAGATGGAACAACCTTTGAAAGACTTGAGAGGACTTTTGTCGCCCTACGTCGAGTTTCTTTGCGTGAAAGCCAAGAGATACTTCAGCTTGGGATCATATCCTTTTCATATCAGTATTTGTTTGATCTGTGTGAAAGATCTGTCTGTATAGGAGATGTTAAGATATGAAACAGAGTTTTTTTAACGTCGAGAAATTGACATTGGTTACGACCCAAAAACGGAAAATAGGAAATGCATTCATAAAATATTTCATAGCTGAACTGCTTCTATTTTCATGCAGCGCATAACCAGACAGATAAAGTTGTCAATAAATGCTGTGGCGCATAATACCCAAAGCTGCTTATGTCATGCTCATGTTTTTGATAACGTTACATATACAACAAATAGTCAAGTACTTTTATTACTGTGTATTTGAGTATTAAAATGATAAGTGATAAGGGTATAACGCAAAACTGAGTTCTGTACACAACATAGCACCAAAAAGGTTGATTTAGGTTTAAAATATTCACCATCGATTCACCATAACTCGATAAACCTTTATCAAGTCCTATCATAAAGAATCTGGTGACATACTAGTTAGACGTCTGAACTACAATATATTATGTGGAGAATTTCCAGTTAACAGTACCGGCAGCAATTTTTTTTTACATTATGCTTTTGCATATTCGTCTGCAGTCATGCTTATATCATATATTCTATTATAATTGTTTCGTGACACTCTCATTGCCAATTTTAACAAAGCTTTTAAAGTTAACAAATATGAACCTTATTTCATTTTAAAGAGAGGTCACAAAACAATTCTTGTCATGTTGGAATCGATTATTTCGCTTAATGTGGGAGTGTCTGAGCACGGGCGAGACGGATGCGAGTTGTTCCCTAACGCTGCACAAGTATGTGGAGGAGTTCCCCGGACTCATCCACTTCATCTACGTGGACCGCACTGTGGGTCGGTTCCTGGCACCCGATATGGCAGACTGTGCTGACATGCTAGCTCCAGATACGGTAAGGGTTAAAATTGAGTACCGCGTGTTGTTGGTGTAAACAACTGTCAAAATATTGCTCTGTTCTAATCAACGTACTAATGTGTTTGAAGGAAATTATGAAATATGGTTGTGTTGTATTAAATTATTAACTACAATCATCAGAAGGGCTACTATGACATCTTATAGCAATTCTTATTCCACTGAGTGAAAGAGATGGTGCTAGACACCCTGTATAGCTCTGTCTCTTTCCCTCAGCGGAATAAGAATTGCTTAAAGAGGTCATAGTAGGGCTACAGTACATTCCAAGATACCGTTTTAACCTTTTCACTGCTAACGTACACAGAACGCGATGCCTATTCGCAGCGCCAAGCTATAAATGTATTACGAAATATATCGACGCCTTAGAGTGAAAACCTCGTAAGTGTAAAAAAGGCAACTTTTCAGGAGGAAGAACAAATTGCGTTTTGTAAAATTTTTGTACGGCGTCTTTTATGTTTTTTTTTAATTAATATCGAGATTCAACCCGCTTGTATATCCAGAACGGTTCGATACCATAAGATTGTCCCAAATGCATAAAATTCTACTTACGAGTATTCACGCCAAACTGACAGATGCGAGTATTTACGAGGTTCTCATTACAGTCATAAATGGCGCTATGAGTATCGAATGAACAAATGAGTCAAATCAGGATATGCGTTGCAAGTTTTTCTTGCTAGAAACGCAATAAAATAAATTTGAGCAAAAATGCATTCCCGAGGTTTTTCGAAATTCGTTCACAATGATACCTAGCCTTGTGCGAAGGCGCATTGTCGTGGTGCAAAATCCAAGAATTTTGCTTTCCACAAATCTGGCCTTTTTCGTCGAATTTGCTCTCTTAAACGCCGCATAACGCTCAAATAATATTCTTTATTTACCCGGTAAGAATTCAGAGTGCACAACACCGCGATAGTCAAAGAAAACAGTCAACATGATTTTGACTTTTGATCGACTTCGTGGTTTTTTCGGTTTCGGTTCAGTTGGAAGGCGCCACTCCGAAGCTTGTTGACTAGTTTGCATGTCAAACTCGTAAACCCACGTCTCGTCACCAGTAACAATGCGTTTCATGAATGTTGGGTCCGAACTGACTCGTTCTAGCATGTCCTCAGCGACTTTCGAGATCGGACGATTCGGATCGACTCGTGAGATACAGAAAGTTCGGCGGACTAGTAAAGAAGAAATTTTAGAGGTATGAAGAACAGGATGTAAAGTTTCTCCATCCTCTATGAATAGGGAGGATCCTCCGACCAGACGTGTGTTGTGTCTGGTGGGCCACTGCCCGAAAGTTGCTTGTCGGGTGCTCGTATACATTCAGTCAAAAAAGTATCGGGAATGGATGATTTGTTTATGGTTCCAAATTAAAATTTTTGTTTTTAGGGTTCCGTAGTCAACTAGGAACCCTTATAGTTTCGCCATGTCTGTCTGTCCGTCCGTCCGTCCGTCCGTCCGTCCGTCCGTCCGTCCGTCCTCGCTTAATCTCTGTGACCGTTAGCACTAGAAAGCTGAAATTTGGTACCAATATGTATATCAATCACGCCGACAAAGTGGTACAATAAAAATTGGAAAAAAATGTTTTATTAGGGTAGCCACCCTATATGTAAAGTGGGAAGTGATTTTTTTTTTAATTTCAACCCTAACGTGTGATATATTGTTGGAAAGGTATTTAAAAATGAATAGGGGTTTACTAAAATCATTTTTTGATAATGTCAATAATTTCGGAAATAATCGCTCCAAAAGTAAAAAACAATGTGTCCCCCCCCCTCTAACTTTTGAACCATAAGTTTAGAAAATATGAAAAAAATCTGAAAAGTAGAACTTTATAAGGACTTTCTATGAAAATTATTTTGAACTTGATTGACACAACAGTTTTTGTACAAAAATACAAAAAGTTTTACAAAATAATTTCTGGACTAAGTTTGTAGTATAATCGTATATGCAAGCATTTTTTTTAACTTCGTTTACATATTTTATTATCCTGAACGTATCTTTTTTCAAACAAAAAAAATAATTATTGAAATCGGTTCTCGCAATCCAAAATTATTAAAAAAAGTATTAATTAGGAAATACAATTCTCTAGTGTTCAACGTCAAACAATAAACTCATAAGTGGGATCACACTTATTGTGACGGACGGGAAACTACGGAACCCTACACTGAGCGTGGCCCGACACGCTCTTGGCCGGTTTTTTTTTTGTAGTTGTTAGATTGGCACAACTGTTTTCCATTTTGGCGCGGAGTTTGAGTTGCATCTGTTATTTATATTAAATACAGTGCTGGTTTTAGTAATGTCATATATGTATATAGTGTGTATTGCGAATTTCATAATGGACAAAAATATCGAACAATGAGTTTGTCTTAAATTTTGCATCGCCAATGGAATTTCGTGTTCGGAGTCACTGAAAATGTTACAGAAGGCTTACGGTGAATCGACTTTATCAAAAACTCGTGCTTATGAGTGGTTCAAAGCGTTCAAAAGCGGTCAAGATGTGATGGAAGATTTGCCTCGCTCTGGTAGGCCGTCAACTTCTGCAACTGAAGTTAACATCGCAAAAGTGAAGAAAATCCCCATTCAACTCTGAGAGAGACTCTCAGAGTTGAATGGGGATTTTCAGTCACTATTATTACTACACTTTCGAAAACAGTTGTGCCAATCTAACAACTACAAAAAAAAAACAAAAATTTTAATTTGGAACCATAAACAAATCATCCATTCCCGATACTTTTTTGACTGAATGTATACGAGCACCCGACAAGCAACTTTCGGGCAGTGGCCCACCAGACACAACAACCGTCTGGTCGGAGGATCCTCCCTATTCATAGAGGATGGAGAAACTTTACATCCTGTTCTTCATACCTCTAAAATTTCTTCTTTACTAGTCCGTCGCGACCGGCGCACTGACAAGCATTGTTTTGTAGAGATGGGAATAAAATTATCAACCAGGATTTCTAACTACAAAATTAAAAAAGGGTTATTAAAGAGTGCTGTATTAAATAATAAAATTAAACAAAACTTTATATTACATAATCTGAAGGAAGACGACTGATCGGCGTTCCTGCCTACAGGGCCCTCAAGCTACCGCGCCCCGCTACATCGCAAACAAACAAAAATGTGTTAGCGGTCGGACAATTACCTAAAGCGATTATGGCATCTATACCACAATTTTCTCGGCGATAGGTAGAAATCCTCTTTAATGGACTAACCCCCCAATACTGAAACGTCACTCAAAATTTAAGTCCCACTTAAAGTTAACAGAGACTCAGAAGTGACGTTTGACCATACAAAATCTAAAGTTTAAGAGCTGCTCAAATGTTAAGCAGCCCTCACATTTTGAGTGACGATTCGGGGGTAAGTAGTATAGCGGAGTTGTCGTGGGCAGGTGCGGCGTGCAGTGTGCCGCAGCTTCGCCGTTGTGCGCGAGGGCTACTGCGCGGCCACGTGGCGTCGCGGCGCACTGCACGGTTGCGCGCTGGTGTGGTGGGAGCGGCGCGGGGTTCCCGTGCGGCCCGCCGTGCCGCCGCACCCCGCAGCCGTCCGCGCGCTGCCGCCGCCCGGGGACATACGGGGAACCTTCTACAGGTACTGACTGCCATACACTGAACACAACTCCATAACGGCCCGGAGAGGAGGCATGAGGAAATGGAATTGACCAATCACCCCATTTATTGAAATCCACATCGCGTCTCTAATCCGTCCTGTGTTTTCTAGAATCTTGCACATCTGTGCACTGCTTTATTAATTACCATTTGTGGACGGTGGACACCGGCTTTTAAACTAATGTTAAATTTAAATTTAGAACTTGTCTAAACAAGCTGATAAGGTTTGATTAATACGGGTAACAAACGAGTTGGTAAAGCCCGACGTGACCAAATATGAACCGAAATTTAACTTTCACATTACCGAATAGCTCTAGTTGCATTACATGCTAATCTACTCAACTTTACAGGCAACTCCTCGAGCTGGCGTTTCCTAACGACTCCCGCGGCGTGTCAGTCAAGGAGCTGATCTGCATCCACCTGGGACTTCTGCCGGCGTCAACAGCAGTGCAGCAAGCGCGTCGCCTAGCGCACTCGGTGCACGAACTAGCGGGGGATGTCGCTACCGGTGCGGCTGATCTACTGTAACTCTGTCTATCTCTGTACTCTAACTGACACTTTAATAATGTGGACTGGACTAATAAATGGAGTGAATTAATTTCTAATACGTTTCTGAAATCGTTGAACGATCGACTCTGTTATTCGGTATTTATACAAGACGATTCTTGTCTTACTTGATCATTTTCTGATGTTTCCACGGACTGCGTCATTGGTCAAGTGATCGCAAACGCAATTGCTGAGCATGAGGTCTTTGAATATGAAACCACCTGAGTGACTTTGAGTCAAGTTGAGGAAATCATGAGGTTACAACTAAGATTAGATTCGAATTACAGGATGTGCAGTGTTATTGAAAGAGGTCTTCAGTACCAACCCCAGACTGCCATCATCATCATTTCATTAAGTGCTCATGATTCACTCCATTTATTAATACATTTAATGAAGTTCTTGCCAATGTTCTATCGTTAAGAGGAACTAACAATAGTTGGTGATATTGATTGCATTACAAGTTGCTTTTAGTTTATTATTGTGTAAGGAGTAGATTTATAGTGCAATGTTCATGTATGTAGCATCTGCCCTTCAGTAGTATGTTCGTAGCTAAATAATAATATAATTTCTGAGTATTCTCTAACTTTTGGCAGCTTGTCTGATATTCTACATGGAGAAATACTTGTTGTAAAAAATCTTTTAAAAAGCATTCTAGTCAAAATGTCTGAAGTTGTGCTTACACCACAAACATATGTTAGAGAACTTTTGAAAGCAAGTGCTCTCACCAAAGGAACTGCATGCTCAATCAGAATATTCGGATCAGCATACGCACTGCTCAAACACGCTGATTACCCACTACCGCTCGTGGTGTGAGCGCACCTTAATGAAATTTGCATACGAAAATAACGAGACATAAAAAATTGCAAGTTTATATAAGTAGGAATAAGATATGAATCATGACATTTCGTAGTAGACATTCCAATTATTATTTTATTTAATAAAAAAAAGGTTAGATGATGTTTAGTATATTTTCTAAGACTGTTATTCTTTTTCAATTCATGAATAGGGATACTTGTGACCCATAAATGATACAAAATACAATAACAGGCATTCCCTGTTGAAATTATGTACCAAAATAAGTTGTAGTGTGTTGTTGTTGAGTTGGTATCATAAATACAATGAGAGGAAATCAGAAATGAGGACAACATACCATATTACCTATTAAATGTTATTCATATTTAAATTAATTTAAATGTATGTTTATTAACCAAATCAAATGCTGTTTTAGTGAAGTAAGTCATAAGTCTTATTCATTACTAATTGTATCTTTTGATTACAAATAAAATAAATCGATTGACAGGGGAGAAAGGAAGAAAAAACGTGTTTGGTTTACCCCAACTTAATTAACATGGAACAAGTCAGGTGCAGCACATGTGACTTAAAAGAGTGAAGAATATAAATTTTGATGGATGGAAAGGGGGAGGAAAACCAAAGAAAAGATGGATGGATTGTGTGAGGACCGAGAGAATGGAAGAAAAAAATGTGCTGCGCCAACTCCAAATAGCAGGGGACAGGGCAAGATGATGAATTAGGTCCCAAAATAATACTTCAATAGTTACTACTCTGGGTTTTCGAAAGGCGATTCGTTTCGCAAAAGCTTGAGGCTTTTGCGAAACGAATCGCCTTTCGAAAATGTTCAACAGAAATGGTGGAAGAATTACTCTCGTGTTGATGACCAGGAACCTACTGACTACTGCATGATATGGTTGTTCAAACAACTTTTCCATGTTAACACCTGAAATTCTATATCACCATATCCACCATCCATGTTAGTTCAATATAATACAAAGGTTTAGGTATGTATAAATAAAATGTCTTTATTTACATTTGTATTGATGTAATCCTATATGTAAGTATTAAGGCAAAACAATAAAGATAAGTAAAAGTGTTTCATACTCATTAAATTAACCCACTGCATCATGTGTAATTCTCTCAGCCAACAGACTAGCAAAACTAGATAAAATAAGCTAAATGTGATAAATCAACAATAGAAATATCAAAATACATGTGTTTAGTTAATGATATCAACATAAACTATGTGCTCTGAAAAAATTATATATTTAGAAAATGTTCTTATGAGTTATATTAGTAACAAATAAATGTGATATTATTACAATGAAAAGATTCACTTATTTGGTAACTTACTGAATATTTAAACACTTAGCTCAAAGGCACTTGTTAATATTCTGGTGAACTATCACCACACTTCACATCATCACTTATTATTATGGTCTTTTTTTTCATATGGTTATCTTCAACATCAAAGATAATCAAGTCTTCACTGCCATTGTTTTCTTTCTGTAAATTGAATTATAACAAATATTTATTATGTGACTATCGTTATTAAAAAAAAAAACAATTAGAACACCAAAAATAAGTCAAAATATTGGGGTAAGCCACTCACAATCAATCATTATCCTAAAAAAATACTTACACTAGTAGATGGTACATCTTGTTTGGTTTTTAATGCAGCAGCATAATTAAGCTTTTGTTTTGCAGGGTTTGAAGTTATCAAAGGAGGACTTGGGCTAGTGTCTTTAACTTCATTCTCAATTAACTGCACTGAATCCTCCATATCAACATATTTGTAGCTCATGGGGACATTTTTAACATTCAATATGTCAACTTTTAAAGGAATTTTTAATGCCTCCAAACATGCTTTAGCCATCTCAGCTTCCCGGTTTATTGCCTTTTCTTCAACACACTTGTTGTATGTAGTTTGCAATTCAAATGAGTGTTTGTCTGATAATATTGTGGCCATTTGCTTGATTTCTGCTTCTAACTCTCTGATTGTACACTCATTTTTAGCAGCTATTTTAGCTTCCTTGATGAGTCTCACATCCACAGCTTCTTGAATACGTAGAATTGCATCACTTGTGTTGTTGCTGTCCACACTACTGTCTTTTACAATCTTATTGAATATGCTATGTGGTGACAATCTATGAGATTTCTTGTATCCAGTGTATTTTTCACCTAAATTTGCTGTTATGTCTTCAATGTATTCATACATATCAAAACAGTTAATTTTGCCAAATCTGTACATAAATGTGTGAGTAGATCCAGCAGATGATAATTTGTTTGACAAATTACAAGTTACAAAATTTTTCTTTCCATGGTACTTTTCAAAATATTTTTGCAACCCTTTTGATATTAATTTATCCCTAAAAGTAGGTTTGATGTTGGTATTTTTTCGATATTTATACCAACCAACTATTTCACTGGCAGTGCTCGAAAGTATATCGGAAAGGACATCTTCCTTTATTCGACCAGTAGGCAAATAAAACAGTGATACTGACGGCATCGGAAGTACGGTTCTGATTTCTATTTGTGTGTCCAAACGAGCATTATCACTCTGAGAATCGGAAATGTGATTGGTTATTTCTGAAGTCACATCGCCGATTAAGAAACCTTCCTGGAAGTAAACAAGTGACATAATAAAAGCGGTAACAAAACCAAATAACAACGCATTGATATTACAGTAAAAAATTAATACCTGACTATTAGCAGAGTTTACGCATTCGTAGAACAGAAACGACAGAGCGGTGCCACTCAATAACACTTTTTCTGTGTAAGCCATCGCTACATTTACAGTTTTTACGGTAACAGTTGTCAACACTATATAGTATAGAATGGAAATTTCATCAGAAGATGTTTAATTTATAAATTTTAAAGTATTTACAAAATTGTCGGACAATCGCACATACAAAAGATAGATTTGACATAACTGAAGGAAGATGTCAATCCAACAAATGTCATGATGTCATGCAGTGCAGGCCCAAGACCACAGAATATACGCACCCTTGACCATGACGTTTTGTATTCCCATGCAGCAGTTGGATCTACAATTTATTAACACTTGAAGCAATAATTGCATGGGTACTGTTTGTACATACTTTGGCGTCATTATTGTAGCTAGATAGTAGTAGGCCATGAAGTCCCAGGTTTTAAAATCCGGTTCCAGCCAAAAAACTTATAGAGCTTTCAGTTTTTCTGTTTGTCACTGAATGCATCAACCTAGAGTCAGGAAGTAAGCGGTATGACAAGTGAGGACATCCTGGCATAAGTTAAAAGTAAATAAAATCCAGGGGATGATACCGCGTAAGTGAGAATGTATGGTCTACATTCTACAGCTAACTCCACAAACACGAAATATCCCCGAGCCTACAAGAGGGCATTCATGTAAAAGATCCTTGGCTGTCTGTACTTTGATAAGCATCTACACTACAGATCTACAGCAGTACAGCGAGCGATAGCAATACAGCATTGCACCATTTACTTAGCAACAAATAAACCAGCAGTTCGTAATATTGTTATCGAAGCAATTTTAAATCAGTATAGTCTGTATGATAAAGAAAGGAAAAATACAGGAAATAATCCAGTTCCCTTATTTATTTTATTACCATAATCGCTTGGAAAATATTCTGACCAAGTTCAGTGGTGAGTAGGTGAAGAAGTTATTTATATTTTGTAAGCTAAAAATAGTTAGTGTTTGGCAATATGAAAGGGTTTAGTAGCATCGAATACAGATTACGTGTCGTGTTTGTGTTTTATGGTATACGTTTAGCAGTAGCAATTGAGTTATTTTCATGAGGTACCTAGTTATCTATTATTTCAGAAGTCATATTTTTGGAGTAAGAATTAAGCTCGGTTTGTTTGTAATTCTATTTATAATGTTGTGACCCAACGGTAACAGAGCTGTCTTATTTCTTCTTTACCATTTCATCTTATAACTAGGTTGTTGCACAGTAAATTTTGTTCTTTCTTGTTGGAGCAAAAACATCAAAATAGGGTAGCTAATGATTACCCTTAGCTACTTGTAGTTGTGTTCAGTATTAAAACTATTGTTTTTATTTGAACTTGCCCATAAAAAGTCCCAGGTTAGTAGGTAGTTGGCTAGTGTTATGTAAAAATACTAACATTTAACATTTGAGTGTACTAAGATTTAATATTTAAGTGTGAGTTACACTCAAATGTTATATGTAAGTTAGTGTGAAACTTTCATTCAGCATTATTGCACAGCTAATGAAAAAATAATCAGGAAATCTCCAAAAAGATAGATTAATCTCTTATCCATACAAAACAAATGTCATACCATCACCTGAATTTTTATAAATGAAATTATGAATGACTTTATCATATTTTAGCATTTCATAGAATTAATCACAGGAAAATAAAGTGAGGTTTTTTTTTCAGGCATGAAATCATAAGTTTACAATAATCACAGTCTGCATGAACGGGCTCAAGCTCCAAAATATTATTTTAAGAACACGATCAACACTAAGATACTTCAGTCGAAGTTATAATTTATTTCAAAAAAAGTCTACCAATAAAACTAAAAATATGGATGTCTGTACCAATAAAGACTGTGATCCAAATCAAGAAAATCAAAAGCTTCCTAAGAAATATTATCGCCGTGCAGAGCACAGGTAAGAGCAGTACCTAGTTATAATGTTACTTTGATTACAGTAGTGCAATGTATCTATTTAGTATTTATTGAGATAAATGCATCGTAGTAATATCTTTATATATCACAATGGATGCTACAGAATGCAAACTGTATTTTTAGATCATTATTATGATTTTTTATTTATTTCTATACATATATTTTATATTTTAACATATTTCTTATAAAAAAAAAACTTTAAAAATAAAAAAATAGTAGCCCACCAGTATCAGGAACAGGGTTCAAACTACAGGCCGTCAGAGCTCCAGAGAAAGGAACCGAACAATACGAGCCGTGTCCAGGAGTACCACTTTCTGTATCAAGCCCTTGATCCAGCTGCCTAACAAGAGCCTCCACAGGTGTTGGTCAAGGCTCTTGGCAATTAAGCCATTGGCTGTAAGGACTATCGGCACAATGATTGCTGAGTCCATGTTCCACATGTCAACAACCTCGTGAGCCAAGTCAATACTTGATAGGTGGCAAATTCTTTACTTTTACATTTAAAGTATGTCATCAACAACCCTAATTTAGAATGTGCATATTGCAGATGTGTGTTCATCTTATGGCAAAATAATATCAATTTCTTTATTTTCGATTGTTATCCTTTACATACTGTGTTCTCCATGCCTCGGAAACTACGTACCTAGGTACTTTTCCCGAAAGGCGAGGCGATGTTTGCATTATGATGACATGTAATGCATTTGATGATCAGGCAGGAATCTTGTTTTAAAAAACCTAAAAACGTGTGCTATCCGAATGAAACGGCTTGAATTTTTAATTAACTAGGTAGTATACAAGTGTAACATGTGTCATGTAAAGAAATCAACGTTTTATGTGAAGTGGTTTAGATATCTTTTTTGACATTTCTACGATTACCATCACCATTGGTTTTATTTGTTCATTTTGGGTTTCGAATTGTATGGGGGTTAGCGGTTTTTACTGCCAACAAAATTTAATATCGCCATCAAGCGTATGTCTTGCCGCAGCTGGAAGGTGGCGCGGCGTTTGCTTAACCTCATGGCAAAAAGACGTGAGTTTATGTGGGTAATAAAGTTGGAACAACAAACTTGTTGACAGTGAAAAGTGTGCTGTGCTCCTCTCTGTCCAACAAATCTATGCTTTACGAATATAAATTGTATGGTTGGCAACAAAAGATGATTACCTATCACTTTATAATCATAACAAGAGGGTAATGAAGAATGTTAACAAATTTTGATTATTAGCAGACCATATTCTCTGCCAAAAATAAAAAAAACCAGTGAAAGAATTACTTCGATATGTCAATTAGTTTCTGATTTAGAAGTAAAACAAGTTGTAACGTACGACGCGGGCTGTGACGTCATGATACAACATGCTCAGTCTGGCTTACTCAGTCCGCTCGCGGTCGCGCCCTTTGCCGTTGAAATTATAACTAAATACTTTTCAAAAAGTCCTATCCAAAAACTAGGAAATCATTTGTTTTGCCTAAATGAAAAATACAACTACCAATTTAAATAAAATTAAATAAAATAAAAAAGTGGCCTTACGTATTTTATTAGTAAAATAAATTCAAACAACTAAAAAAGGTTTAGTACATCTGTTCAAACATCTATATTTGGAATAAAATAAAATAAATTAAGATGGCCTTACGTATTTTGTAAGTAAAAAAATACAAATACAAAAAAGGTATTAGTACATCTGTAACGTTCAACCCACTATATCTACATAAGCACCTATCCTACTTTCTACTAATATAATAAATGCGAAAGTTTGTGAGTGTGTGTTTGTTATCTGTCACGAGAAAACTACTGAACGGATCTGGACTAAGTCTGGAATAACACTTTTAATGCTGGGAAAATGTACTGATCCCGCGGGAAACATGGCTGAAGCTGCTGGCGGAGCCAATTTGCAATAAATCAAGGTATGGAATATTCATTTAAATTTACTAAGAAGAGCGGTCCCTACCTATATGTATATACTTACAAACGTAGGTACCTACCAATAGCCACAAAACTATAATACATATTAATTTGTTGTCTTTAACGTAAAAAAAATAATGGTAGGTAGGCGTACTTCTACTATTTGAGTTGCATTCTTCCGTTACGAACTTACGACATTAGTTTGGTATTTTGTTTTGATAAAACAATGTAGAACAGATAAACTATTAAGCATGAAAATAATAAATATTTGTTGTTAAATAATGCGCAACTATTAATCCATTTATATCAGGTAGATTATCCGATTGCCCTTTTGAAATCGAATCCTTCCTTACATTCTTCCATGCTCGTATCCTTCATCCATTTTATTAATCGGATAATATTTACTATTATTAGACTATTAACTTTATACGCGTACGAAAACCAATATAACAAAACACTGCGCAAGCTATTACACCTACTTACTATATCGGCTGGCGACTTGATACTAAGGCTGGGTTGCACCATCTTACTTTAACATTAACAAACATCGAAAATTCAGTTAAAGTAATGGTTAGGCCAAAAATGAGTTGTACCATTTGACAAATAGTTAAATGACGTCATAACTTTAACCGTAACGGTAACCGATCACTTTTCGCTGGTTAGTGTTAGCGTTTGTGTTAAAGTAAGCGTCAACTGTCAAACGCGTTGAATAGACAAAATAAATCAATAAAAAGGTATAGTACGAGATCCGGCTGCAGAATCAGTGTACTCATCGAGTGTTTGCTGAAAACCAAATTTTTATACATATTCATGATTAGGAGAATTTATATCCACCAGGTTGCCTATCAAAATGTGGCCGCTAGTAGGTATTTTTAATTAAATTATTAATAATTCATAATCCGTAAGAAATTTCATTGACTTTTTTTTTCAATGAAATGTCGTCTACTTTACGGCAACATCTATTTAATAAAGACTCTGAAAAATTATGGTTGCCGTTGCGCACCTGGCCGCAACTCTTCGCAGCCAGGTATACACGGGTATGAATTTGTTACATTTATACACCCACAACGTACATTTATAATTTATATATCAAATTAAAGTTATTTTTTTTCTGTATATTATTATATACGGTTGCTTAATTAAATCTGGCGGCCAATAAGGGTTGCTGGCTAATAAATATAGTAAATATTAAAAGTAGGTGAAAGAGAGCTAGCGCGTAACACCACTAGTCAGACGACGATAGCGATTGCCAGCTGTCGGACGGTTTAAAGCCATTGCGCATGCGTCAGATGTTAGTGTTCTCAACCTCCGATTCAAACAATAGTAGGTACGACTCAAAATAATAAATACTCCAAAAGAAACGTCTATCTTTTCTAAAATTATTAATAATTTAATTAAAAATACTAGCGGCCACATTTTGATAGGCAACCTGGTGGATATAAATTCTCCTAATCATGAATATGTGTAAAAATTTGGTTTTCAGCAAGCACTCGATGAGTACACTGATTCTGCAGCCGGATCTTAGACTAGTAGGTACTTTGTTTGAAAGCTTGCAAGCAAATTTTCGTCCATGTTTTTATTTTCTCCCACAGTGCACCAGAACCCGAAAGATTATTATATTAAAAATATTTCTAAGCTTCCTTGAGAAAAATATTTAAAATTAACCGATACCGAGCTAACATCAATAAAATGAAGTGACACCGATGACAGCGCAGAAACGAGTTTTTACGTTTTTTATGATTAGTATTGCCATATTTAAAAATGTTACCCGCGTCGAACTTGGTGTAAATCACGCCTCATTTGACTTGCAACACTTTTAACTTTAACAAATCTAATGAATTCGCTGGTGCAACTCATTTTGCTGCAACTGTTAAAGGCAGCGTTACTGTTAGTGTTAAATTTGACACAAACCTTTACTATAACTTCTTCTGTGGCGCAACCCATCCTAAGCGAGCCGTGGCCCGCGCGGAGCATTGTAATATGACGTCACAAGCGGTCACGTGACTGTTAGCGGGACGGATTTTTTTCGAAACTTTGAATGCTTATAAAATCAAAACTACTAGGTTTTTTTCACTACAACAAAAACTAGTGTGTTTGTATACATAAGTACAGGCCTTCCTAAGACAACATTTCATTTATGCGATTTGCGATTGATAGAAATTACGTGAAATTATGGACGCAGGCGTTATTTTGGGGAAATTCGTGATAGTTAATGTTTTGCAACATGTTTAGTGTTAGTGATATTTATTCTCCAAAAAAAGATCGAGATTTGGATGCGCCGGGTACAGGGCCCTCTTGGCCACAAAAATAAGCACTTTCAAATGCACATGAAAGTACATATGATGAAAAGCGCAAGTTATATACCTAAAGCTAAGTTACTAGTCGACACGTGTTTCGCTCTTCCAGAGGCGTTGTCAGTAAATAGACCGCTCTCAGGTGGGCCAAGCGGTCTGTTTATTTATTTATTTATGCACACACAAAATACATGACAGTATTTTAGTGGAATTAAAACTAAACATTTGTAATTGTGGACTATTAATTTACTTCTGTTGCCGACTGTACCATACTTTTATAAACAGCCAGTAAAATCGCTACCAGTAGGTACTGAGGACTATCATTATTTTTGTTTTATCTTGACAATGGCAAAATTTTGAAATTAAATAACATTAAAATAACCACAACTCAGTATAAAAATATGGGGAATATTTTTATACTGAGTTGTGGTTATTTTAATGTTCTTAATACGAGCCCCTGTTTATATATAATTTTCTATGGTTGTTTTTTAAGTTTTTAACACTATCTTGAGAGTCAATATTCTTCTAGCTTAATATTTACATCACTTGTTGGCCCGGTCAAGAGTTATCATCTCGCGAGGTTATCTTTATCGTCTACTTGTTTTCAGTGTTATTCTGATGACGCCAGTTGTAGTTTAGCATCGAAACTAGATTGACTTATCTCCGAGTGTTCAAATAATACAATAAATTTTAAAAAAAATGCCAGACGAAAGTGCCTATCCCCTCACGCCACCATTAAACCCGCAAGATATACGCGCACGCGCAAATTCATCCACAAAGAACAAAAAACCCGTGGTAACTTTTCTTGGTGATGAAGCCTTTGAGATACCCGACAAATCGAAGGCCGGAGTAGACAAACCTTTGGGCCGAGGAGAGGTCGAACTGGATAGTATCGCAGTATCGTATAATACAATGCATTCGACCTGGCTAGATAAAAGAGTGCTTGAGCACAGGTATGTATAATTAATTTACTTTTAATATTTAGCAACATGGTCTAACTAAACTCTTTATTGTAAAGGCTTTTTCATGCATCTAAATCGTCATTTCGTGCGATTATAGGTGCGTACATACTTGTATTTAGTTGGTCATACACCCGGCAATTTGCAATATAAGAAGAATAAATGCTTTGGTGTGACTAAAACTCGTTACTTCCTATTGTTAAAACTCCGTTTTGGGTTTTGAAAAGGAAAATTGAAAAAAGGTTGCAACCTTTTTGCAGCTGAGATGGCAATGTTAATATTGATGTGTGAGCAGTGTGAGTTACTAATGGACAAACTAAGTAATATATGAGCATATAAGAGAAAGTTTGAAAGTGGCGCCTGTAACAGAAAATATGAAAAGGTCTTCTGTCTTAGTCATGTCAAGTTTTCTGTTGTGGACTAATTATTATGGTGAAGAGGTATACAATGCAGCAAATGTGACTTAAATAGTGATCAATAGAAATATTTATGGATGGGGAGGGAGAGGAAGACCAAAGAAAAGAAAGATGGATGTGAGAGGAATGGTATGAAGGATAAAGGAGTCATTGACGGGCCTGTTGGTCTAGTGGTTAGTGGCCCTGACTACTGAGCCGGAGGTCGTGGGTTCGATTCCCACCCAGGACAAACTTTGTGTGATGAGCATGATTGTTTGTTCTGTGTCTGGGTGTGATTTATCTATAATATGTATGTATTTATAAATTATATAAGTATGTATATCAGTTGTCTGGTTACCATAACACAAGCTCTGCTTAGCTTGGGATCAGATAGCCGTGTGTGAGTTGTCCCAAGATATTTATTTATTTTATTTATTATTGATAGCGTGACGATTGGCTTGGGAGAATGGAAGATAGAAACGTGTTGAGCCGACCCCAAATAGCATGGGTCAAGGGCAGGAAGATAATGACTCCATTTTGGATTTTCAATTCTAGAGCTAATAGACTAATTAACTTCATCTCCACAGAACTTCATGTACACAGGTAGTCGGTAACAGACGTTTCTTAACACTTAACACAAAAAGATTTTTCTGGAAATACTTGTTTGACAAAAAGCTAAAATTAGATCTTACAATCTACGTAAGCGTTGGGAATATAATGCAGAAAATCGCGTTTATTTTTTTAAAACGTTAAATACTTGCCATTTATCCGCAATCAACACGCATAGAACTATTATAATGTTCTAAGCAGAATCATAATGGATTAATAATAAGAATTACGTTACCATTCGTAAAACGTTCACAAACTGACAATTCACTTTCACTTTTATCCTAATAAGATTCTTCTAAAGCGGCCATTCTATACCCCCTGTTACATAAGTAAGGCACATATTCACCAGTTTCCATTGGATTCAGCAATCTTAGAAACGCTTAGACCCAGGAGCTGTCTAGGGTACACGTATTGTGTTTGGATTCTTTTAGTATTAGTATACGTTCACAGCACTACCCATGTATACTAACATTAGGAGATACTATCAGAACTTCTAAAAATATCTTGTAATATTTTCCTCTTAATTTAAAAGCCGTAATTTGTCGAAGCTAGTCAAGCGTTACACATAATTATCGTGCTGTTAAATTTCCTAGCCGCCAACTTAGTGTCTTCTACAAACATCCAATATTGCTAACGTGATTCTCTAAGCCATATTTAATCAATTTTTTTTTTCGAAATTTGGAAATTATGCTGCGCTTTGTTAAATGCAATTATATAATTAATTAACGCAAATTATTTTATTTGAACTATAAAGGCAAAAAATAAGGGAAGACAAATATTCCAATTTTGTTTATTCGAAATTAACAGTTAGCTCGCTTAGTAAAATTCGTGCCGTGCTTACCGGCTATGCTATGAGACTACTGAGTAACCGAAGTTGGCGTATCAGCTGTTAGCTACGGCCGCGGGGGAAGTGATTGGGGCCTTAAATGTATAGACGAGCGTCGACTCCGATAGAACGTCAGTGTACGCGACGCCCTCGCCGATCCATATCGCACGCACATAAACTCTAATTAATTGATACAAGTCTGTTATCGCCGCGATTTCTCATACATGACGTGCATCTGTGTATCGAGTGTTGTCAACGCAAACATTATTTAAATGTCAAACTCTTGCTATTGGTAGTGCTTTCCGTTCAATTTACTGATTTAATAAAATACCATTCACACGAAACACTTATTCTGACAGTAACAAGGTTGTTATTTAACGCGTAGGTGGCGAGTCACTCTGTTTGCTGCGCAAATAACATTAATTCATAATTTCTATTTTGTTGTGCAAGCGTTTGCATCCAGTTATACTTGTTTTGTTGACCGTCCTACATTTTTGGTATGTTAGTTAAAGGGAAAGTATTATTGTTTTTGAAAGCCTGTTTCTTATTATGCAAGGAATTAAGAATAACAACAATAATAAGTTGCTTCACAGTTATTTTTTGTTTCTGTATTTTTTTATTGAATCTCTTGGATTGTTGTACAGAGGCCGTGTATTAAAGAGTATGAAATTGCATGAAAACAGTTAGTCTTTTTTTACTTTATGAAGTTGTTTTTAATAAAATTTATAGAACAATATATTTACTATTAAAAAATGTTTTTTAATCTTGTCATGTAATGCAACTACAGCAATGCTTGTATTTACTGTGCAAATAGTACTTATTCCCTTCCTATTTGACAGGAGAGAATGAAAACAAAGTGCTAACGCTGATACTTATTCCTGGAATCATATTGATTGGTTCCCTGGCAGCCTCTCTCCCATGCGCCCTGCACTGCATCCTATCTCAGAAAAAAATATTTTTATCCCATCATACGCGATCGCAGTTTTGTACTTTATGTAATGTTAATCAGAATGTATATTTATTCATTGAATTTAGACGGCAAAGTTTAAAGACCAACCGAATGAAAAGTGTATAGACAGATTATTGAATGATCAAACAAAACATAGGAATTTTTGTTTCGAGGGCGATAATCTTAATTTTTCTATTCTATAAAAAAGGTGTGATAATCTTTTCCTTAGTGGATGTGTTATGAGGGAAATGGATGTCGTTCACCTCACTCGTCGCTTTTGTTTCGTTAAAGCTTTTGATTAATGTGTCTGAGAGTTCTGTATACAATGTTTTTAGATCTATTGACATGGCATCAATGAATAAGTTCTAGATTTAGGTCTGCTTATCATGCAGATTTGATAGTAATAGGTAGCAACCTATGACTATCCCTACTTAATAGTTTAAATGGTCGCCTATGCAGTATAATTCAAACAAAGCTATAAGAAAACAAATACGTTAGATCTCTATCTAACGTATTTGTGTTCTTATAGCATAAAAAGTAGAGCAAAATATAGCCATTCCTGGCATACTCATGTAATGAATCATTAGACTATGCTACAACGTAAACAATTGTTTGTAACTAACAAAGACGTCTCACAAACAATAGATGTGCAGTTGAAATGCAAGTAGGCTAACTAACTAACATATTAGGTCTAACGCTGTCATCACGTAGACGGGTAGACCGGTCTCTTTAACCTTGTTACTGTCAAGGATATCCACTCAAATGCTTCCTGCGGTTCACTAAAACGACTGCAGTGAATCACGAGAGACGTGTGATGTGAACCGCAATTACTAAAGTGAAAATATACGTTTTTTATAGTGATAATACCAAATTCTAAAAAATAATAACGTTATCTTGAAGTGTATCGAGTAATTGATTATATTGACATTCCTTTTGCCTCATTTTGTGTTGTGAATGGTGTAAAACAATTGTTGTGATCGATTCCAATGAATAAACAGGCCATGGCGAACGGATCTTCGTATAGTTTGATGGACAAGTCTATGGTTATTGGTTCGGCATATGGCACAGGAAACAGAAACACGGCAGCGCCAAACGAGTGAGTTGATATAACCTTGGATTCTATCTGTTTACCAACTACAGTTAACTGTGTGTAAAAGTATTATGGGACTGAAATTCAGCCGCCAGGTCTAATAATAAAAATATTCAGTGACGATGCGATACTTAAAATTCTGAGGTATGTTATGTTTAAAAATATGTTTATGAAAGTGAATGAATTTCATTGTGTTGAATTTGTAAAGTGACGCAGCGTCGTTTGTTTCATTGTTTGTATACATCTGGCCTGTGTTATTGTTTAAAGAAACTTATAAATTCTTTGTTTCTCTTTGTCGGCTTTAGTGTTCCATACACTGTCAATATCTCTTAAACAGGCCGATAAGTACTTTAAAGCATCCTTTATTGATTACTACTTATAGCATTGGAACGGCCACAGAGATCCTTCTGACCGATCTGAGGTCCTTATCCAAAAACAGCAAGCAAGTTACTGCATAATATATTTTGATGATTCAGAATTAGACGAGATCGCGAGAGAATGCGTGACAAAACGAATATTGTCGTGGAAGTGCGCTAAAAAAATGTCGTATAAAACGCAACATTCAATTAAACGAAATTGAGGCGTAGCCCAAAGTCACTTCAGAATTTTATCATTGGAAAGATCTAAACTAAATTACACGTCAAGCTGTCCACCTCCAGCGTAGTGTCGAGAAATTCGCTTTCATATGGAAACTTGTGTACGATTACAATACCGTCTCGTGTATTTGGCTCAATCTGGGAATTTATAGATACCAAACGTACCTAATATATGCTTACAGCGTTTTCTCAAACGCGCCTCAAAGAGAGGTAAGCAAAGTAGAGGGGCGTGCCAGGGCCACACTGCTGGAGTTACGGGTTGTTCGAAAGAGATACCACGACCCCGGAACACAAAGAACAAAAGAAGGAACATGGATGGGTTTTAGTCAGTAAGCTGTGTCTCGAACTACATAGCGAAGTAATTAATTTATCTGTGAGAAAATACAGTTTCTTTTTAAACTTTGATCTTTTAATTGACCGTTATCTTAGACCTGGGCTTTTCGAGTAGTATGCACTACCTTAATGTTCATGATTAAACTAAAATAATATTGTGGTAATTTAGATATATAAAAAGCGTGATTCTAGGTAACGATAAGGATCTGCGTATAATAACTTTATTTTAATTGTGTTCATCGAAAAAATTAAATGCATCTAAATTACAGAGTAGACAATTATTATTAGCTAAGCATTGCTAGCAAAAACCGGCCAAGAGCGTGTCGGGCCACGCTCAGTGTAGGGTTCCGTAGTTTCCCGTCCGTCACAATAAGTGTTCCCAGTTATGAGGCCAACCGAACAATTCGGTAATACCCGATCCAATGTAATAAGTACCTACAGCGCCATCTCTCGGGGAATTGGGTTACTAATTAATACTGTTGGATTGCGAGAACCGATTTCAATAATTCTTTTTTTGTTTGAAGAAAGATACGTTCAGGATAATAAAATATGTAAACAAAGTTACAAAAAAAGCTTGCATATACGATTATACTACAAACTTAGTCCAAAAATTATTTTTTTGTCTTTTTTGTACAAAAACTGTTGTGTCAATCAAGTTCAAAATAATTTTCATAGAAAGTCCTTATAAAGTTCTACTTTTCAGATTTTTTTCATATTTTTTAGACTTATGGTTCAAAAGTTAGAGGGGGGGGGACACATTGTTTTTTACTTTTGGAGCGATTATTTCCGAAATTATTGATATTATCAAAAAATGATCTTAGTAAACCCCTATTAATTTTTAAATACCTTTCCAACAATATATCACACGATAGGGTTGAAATTAAAAAAAAAACACTTCCCACTTTACATATAGGGTGGCTACCCTAATAAAACATTTTTTTCAAATTTTTATTTTACCACTTTGTCGGCGTGATTGATATACATATTGGTACCAAATTTCAGCTTTCTAGCGCTAACGGTCACAGAGATTAAGCGAGGACGGACGGACAGACAGACATGGCGAAACTATAAGGGTTCCTAGTTGACTACGGAACCCTAAAAATGAAACCCGTTTCCCGTTGTCATGCCATAACTTGAGAATGGCTAGACCGATTTGGCTAATTATTTTTTTGTAGTTGTCTCATACTCTGTAGAAGAATCTTAAGGAAAAAAAAATATCAAAAGAGATTTTAGAAATTAAAAAAAAAAAATACATTTAATTTTGCATATTTAAAAAAAAAACGCGCGTAACGAATGTCAACGTCATTCACAGCCATAGACTATGTTGAAAGAGCATCGTTTGTTATGAAATGTGGTTACTTAATTAAATTCTATCGCACTAATTTACTATTTTTTTTAAAGGGGAACTGTGTTACCCCGAATTTAATGCGAGCGAAGCCGCGGGCAAAAGCTAGTCCTGTAATAAAAAGAAATCTACAAAGGAGATTTCTGTTTACTTGGCTGGCTTTAATTTAGCATTTCGTCTTGATTTAGTAGCCTTCAAATTTGAAAGGCGAAACCCGTCGTGTGGGGTGTATGCTCGTTGCCACACTAATTGGGTGTATTTGAATTGATCAATAAAGAAATCCTTAGCAATCCATATGATCCCCGAAAGAACTGATAACAAAATTATCACGAATATGAGAGTCTTGATTAAGAAAATTTTCAGAAAATCGAGATTTCAGGATTGCGCTACTCGAGAGTGTTTTATTAACTTTTCCTCCTAACGTTCGTTTGCTTTTTGTACTTATTAGATACGATAAAACGTAAATTTGTGCCAGTACTTTTACTTCAAGGAGAGTGACACGATAACATGGCTACAAGGTTTCCCGGTTCTGTTAAAGTAAACTGTAAGAAACGAATATTGATATTTACGAAAATTATAAAATGTTCTACTCCCGGTGTTGGCAAAACACTGGAATTCCGTTCGATGACATGTGTGTTTCTCGAAGCCTGTAGGCGTGGAAGTCACAGATTTAAAACACGTTGCATTATTATAATCATTAAAATGGACATAAAACTGGAGCCAACAGCAGCGTTCCGTTCCGGTCGCTCTGGATTAGCGCCTGACTTGCATGTAGTTTTTCACCTTGCGCGACACGTGTTCCAAAAATAACTATAATAAATACATTGCGTAGCTGTAGCTGTTATGACTGGTGACCGCTCGATTTAGCTTAAAGTTTGCAATCATCCAGTTTTCACAGAGATATATAGTGAGTTTTTCACTAAATATGGCCGATGAGTAGAACAGGTAATTTATGGGCACCTATGAATAAATTTACACTACACAGACGTGTGTATGTCAAGACTTAATAATTAAATAACTATTTATCCAAAATTGCCCAAAAATCCTTTAGGAAAACGGTTGTTTAAAAATATATGAATATCCATTTACCTATAGGTATAAGGGAATACCAGTCTAAAGAGAAGAACTCACGTAGGTATGCTATATAAACGCGATGTGGTTGTCAAGATCTCCGATGTATAATTAATTACATAACCTCGTGTAAGGATAAATGACGCAATTTATCAGTTATGTACCACGCAAATCATAAATTCCGTCGCCGATTTATTTCTAACATAGTAACGCGATGTTTTCTATTGTTGAAGATCAAAGTGATATAATCTTGGAAACAGCACCTGAAATCCTCGATGTGATCTCTGTGTCCTATTGATAATGCTTATGTTTTAAGTCACTCAATTTGAATACAGCTGTCACGTATAGGCATTATACCAATCCTTATCAGACTCTCGTCTTTTGTGTGACGTAATTCTTATCTATGTACTTGAGTCTGAAGAAACAACGGAGCGGATGTACGGGTTTGCATGTTAGCGCTATTTAGCTGACTAGTCATAATTCAATAAAAGTGATAAGTTCTGGGAGAAGTGTAATCGTTACCCAGAATGTTTGACTATTTGTCCTAAATGGAACCTATTGGAAATAACCAAAACCGACAACGCGTGATGTAAATATTATGACTGCTTGGTTTCATTAACATAATTGTATTTAACACCGGTGCCTACACTGTGGTTATTATTACATAATTATGAAGTATATGTATTAAACCTTTACAAGCTTTTTTGCAAATTTTAATTATACATAAAGCCCTTATTTTTTTATGTGTGGGGTGACAGAGGAGAATGGAATTAAACAACGTGCTACGCTGACACCAAATAATAAGGGCAGAAAGACGGTGATGAAAAAGCCAAAGTTTATTTCTAATATACCTCTCATAATTAATGAAAAAAATTTAAGCAAATCACACACGATTGATAACCGACGACGTGAGTCTATAATTGATATAGTGTCTATTGTTATACGATTCAAAATCATAATCTCCCTGGCCTTCTCCCAATAGGTTAGGGTTGGCTTCCAAACTAACCGCTTGCAGCTGATTACCAGTGTTTTATATGAAGCAACTGCTTATCTGACTTCCACAGCCCTGTTAGCACTGGTAGCGTTTCCAGCGTCTGAGAACTAGTCTTAATGGGTTGTGAGACTTTCGGGCAGCTAACTACTTGTAACTACTGTCAAAGATGTACAAATGACAGCCGGGACCAACGGCTTAACGTGCTTTCCGAGGCACAGAGGAAACTCGGTATGTAATGGCTGGTCACCTATCCGTAGGCAAGCGTGGGTTAACCTGAAGATTGACCCGAGCGGCTGTTATTATTTAGCCATGAGCTCCGCTGTTATAAAATAATTGTAGGATACTAATAGAACGATACTAATTGATGTATCATTAATATTTATTTCTAAATGTCGTGTATTATGTCAGACATAGGTTCCTATACCACAGATTATTGTCCCCGTATCCCTAGACTATAAATCATAGTCTAAGATCATATCGTAAAGATATCAGTTGTTAAATAAAATAATATGTGCCTCTAAAAGGTAATTCTCACCAATGAATATTATTATTCGCCTGAATAAGATTGCACTTTTTATTAAAAAAAATTGCTTTGAGCGCTTATATTTTGTGACCATTTTCACAAAATATAAGCGCACAAAGCAATTTTTTTGCTTTATATAAAAATATTTTTTAGGCTATCTCGATCGTCACTGAGTTTTCTGTCTTCTAAGAATAAACGAAAAAGAAATGATGAACGCTAAGCTCATCATTCGGAATGTGTCCCTGTATCGATTAATTCGCTTGTTAGAGATATCCGGATGATTCAGCAAACAATGTCATTGAAGGATCACTACTACATGAACAAAAAGCGAAGCTTAAATATTCCTTCGTATTTAATTTACCTCGGATGAAGTACCCTTAATACACTCTTTGCAATATGCCGGGGAAAAGAGCATTGTACCTTCTATTAATCGTCCTCTATTAATTTTTTTATTTAAAGAATTACACAATCTGGCAATTACACACAATTGGCCAATTCAGTCTAAGTCCAATCCAGACAATTTCCTCCGTAGATGTAGATTGTGCATTTCTGTGGTGGGGCGGCATTTTGAAAACCTTTTGTAGGGTGTTTTAATTAAATTTGTAAATTATCTACCTTATTTTTTATCATAGCAGTGGGAAACAACGAAATCACAAATTATAACAATAACTGTAAAAATACCTTTATTGCTATCAAAGCTAATTACAGAAAATAAACCCCTATCAAGCTCTATATTTTTTTACCGGTTTTGTCAGTTGAAGGTCCATAGAAGTTTTGAAGATCATTTAAAAACCTCTGGCACTCCTAACTTATTTTTTTTAAGCTCTGAACTTTTTAAGTACCGAACTCTAAAGGTAATTTTGAACTTAGGACTAATTTTGTGGTAAGTTCTACAATACCTAGGCAAACCGATTTATTTGCATAGTAGTTATTGCTATCGCTAATAGATTCCCCAAAAAAAAATATCTAAAAATGGTAGGAATAAAGAGATAAAAAATAAAAACCAATGTAAGGTGAAAATTTTGAAAATAGTACTTAAAAAAATTCTATCTCCTAAACTACAAATAATCGCGGAACATACATGGGGGTAATTCGGGTACCCCTTAGCATGAGGCATCTATTTTTTTTCTTTGGACGCCTATCAACTGGCCACCCTGTATGTGAAATATCGAGATTTAACTTCCATGTTTCTAACAGACTATTCATGTCATTAAGAAGGTTTCTGGCTGAATATAGGAATAATTTTGCATAGAAGGCCGTAATACCTCTCAACTGAAGAATGTCAAGTTCAGTGAATGTATGACATTGGAGTTGGCAAAATTGACATAGACACTCAAGTTGTCAAATCGTAGTGTCGCGGATATTCATGTAATTTAATATAACGGGTATCTAATAAAACACCTTAAGTCGCCTAAAAGACCACAAAATCAAACAAATACCTACCTTATAAATAGTGAATTGTGTAATGGCCAGGTCCGAGCTGTATATGAGCGTTCTTAATTTACGTTGGCGTCATGTTGAATCACCACATAAACTGTAAGTTAAAATCTCACTGTACTGCAGCAATAGCAACATTGCGAAGGTACGCTGATAGAGAATGTTTTTTTTGGATGGAAAATCATTAAATAACTTCCTGATCTGGATGAGAAGCGGAAGGGTGTGTCAGACTTTTACTGACTAGGGTTTAGTCAGTAAAAGTCTGACACACCCTTCCGCCCATCCATGTTCCTTCTTTGGCCTTTTGTGATCTAGGGCCGAACAACTCTTTCAAACAACCCGTAACCCCGACAGGCAATGGGCATGACGCACGATTGTCATACGAACGCGCCTCTTGTGACTAGACGGACGGGCGGTGAGCTAACCATTGCTCACCGTCCACAGATCTACGTCTACGGTGACCGGGACTCGGCTTGTGGCTCCCGCGGCGGCTGAGTTTTTTGAGGTTCTCTCTCTCAAACATCCATCCACTATACACGCATGACTCGCAGAAGGAGGTGACTGCTTCCGATTCCCTCTCGCCTCGGACCATGGCCTAAACCAATGTCGAACGCGAGTCGCCGCCGCTGATTGCCTCTACGAGGACAAGGCGGTGCTCTACCCTGGTTGCGCAGATCGCCACATTGTGATCCACTGTATTCTACGGGTGATCGTCACATTGTGATCCACCGTATTCTACGGGTGATCGTCACAATGGTGACACTCGGTCACTCGGATTCCTCCCGCCCGATTATGTGCAGAAACTTCCCGAAACTACCGTGTCCAGTGAAGATCTGCCTGTGTCAGGTGTAGGTAAGGACACCGTGGCGCCTCTCCAATCACTCCTCAAAGAGTCTATCACCTATTGTGACTATTGAGGAGTGCGTTGCACGGGGTTGAGACAGTCGCTCTCTCCATGCCAGCATGTTAGTATATGGGCCTCGACTGTTTTAAGGTTCGAAGTAAAGGAAACGGAAATTATCTTAGGAATAATCAGTACGTCGAGGCTACCACTTAAATTCTGTAAAATATATATATTGGTTGGCAAAAGACAAATTAGTATGAAGAACTACGTATTAACTAAATGTAAGAAATTATATTTTTGGGTAGGGACAGGTAATAATAAGGGGTATACAAACATATTATACCGAGTTATACGATGACTATTGTTTAAACTTAATAATATCCTACATAGACATTAACTACTCATGAAGTAATTTTCGCAATTTTTTTGTTTCAGAATCTTTGTCAACAGATCGTTGCATTTAGAAAATGTTAAGTTTTATGGCTTTGATATGGACTACACCTTGGCTGGTAAGTTTTAAATAAAATTGATTTTCTGGGCCATCTAAACAAAATATTATCTCTTAGAGGCTGAGTTCACAGAATGATAGCCTCTGTTCCCCGCACATTGGGGTACTATTCATTGTTACCAGCTGCTTAAGTACGACTTGGCTACGCTAGAAATGTATCAAACACGCTGTCATATTTTCTCAAAGATACGAACCGCACAGTTATGTATGTATAACTCATATCCAGGTGTAAAATTGAACAGCTCCTCTAAATGGACTTTTGAATAAATTCGTCACTCACTTATGTGTCAATCAATTATTCCAGTAACGTGAGCGTCTCCTTCTTCCGCATGGTTAAATAATTCTCACCCACCCACGAACTCATTCTATGCTAAGCAAAACTTTTATTTACAGAATACAAATCGCCGCAATATGAAACTTTAGGATTTAATTTAACCAAAGAGAGATTAGTGCACAAAGGTTACCCAAAGGAAATTATGGAATTTGAATACGACCCTTCGTTTCCAGTTAGGTGTGTATTACCTGTTTCTAAGGGGTGACAGATACATCTTCGGGTCGTACTAATTTTACATAGACGGGGTTGCTAAATCTACCCATACTCCTCCGAAACGGCTCGACCGATTCTTATGAAGTTTTTTATGCATATTCAGTAAGTCTGAGAATCGGCCAACATCTACTTTTCACACTCTTAGGTGAGCAGCGGGTGAAACTGCTGGGCACAGCTAGTTTAACATAGATAAATTTTGCCACCGCGCGGCAATAAACTGTCACAAACGAACACGAACATGTGTTTGGCGAGCAGATAATCTTTTAAATCCCTCACAGAGTACTAAATCGTTTTTTTCTTTTCAGAGGTCTATGGTTTGACACACTTTATGGTAATTTGCTCAAGGTAGACGCCTATGGCAATATTTTAGTATGCGTACATGGATTTGAATTCTTGAAGCAGTAAGTGTACATTTGAAATTATAATAATTTAAATATATAACGGTGTTATTTTTCTTATATGGTCATAATTGTATAGATTTTAGCACTATGTAAATTTAATCTAAAATAGGATGTTTATATTTGACGATCACCTTACTAACGTCAGTATCAGTTAGTATTATCCATGACGTCATTTACCTACCTAGTTTGAATGCGACCTTTCAGCATTGAACTGATTTGGTAGTCCGAAAGATATTATAATTCCAAATTTCAGTTGCACGACATACCTATTCGTAAATAATGTAAGAATACATGTAGTTTATAAGCCTTTTTCTAAAGTTATGAAGAACATTTTATTATGTATTTGGTTTTTTTCAGTTCACAAGTATACGAATTGTACCCGAATAAATTCTTAACATTAGATGAATCAAGAGTTTATGTCCTGAACACGTTATTCAACTTGCCAGAAACTTATTTAATAGCATGTTTGATAGACTTCTTCACGAATTCACCGCAATACACGAGGTAAGCTATAGTATGAGCTAGTGACGCTTTTGTGGGTCACTTATTAATCTGTATTAATCGTTTTACTCTTAATAGTATCCATAAATAAAACAGGTGCAAATTGGCATAAATTACAACATTATTTATTTAAATTGTTGGTTGATAAATCGTTAAACGAATTCATTAATTTGATTGTGTTATAATTCAACTAATGCGGCTATAACTCAGTAATAGCTCTCCGCCTGTAAGTGAATGGGCCAATAACGGTCACTCATCAAGTCATCACACGTGTTTCGCATTGCGTAATACGCACTTCAATCGACGACCTACAAATGCCTAGTGCAGTACTCTGATATGGCCGCCGTAGTTTATTTTAGAAGAAAATTTGAAGCGTTCATGCTCGAAAGTCGGACATTATTACCAAACGCTTTCTGTAAATAAATATCTTTCGCAGAACAAACTATGGTGTACGATGTGGCGATCTCGCTATGTCGTTCAAATCGATCTTCCAAGACGTAAGAAATGCGGTCGACTACATTCATATTCATGGCGACCTTAAGGACAAGACTACGGAGAATATGGAACTATACTTAAAGAAAGACGACAGACTGCCAATGTTCCTATCGAGGATAAAAGCAAGCGGTGCCAAGATCTTTATACTAACGAATAGTGAATACAATTTCACCGATAGAGTTATGGAGTACTTATTCGATTTTCCATACGGCGCAAAGGTAAATATAACTTTATTGAAGCGCCAGGGTACTTTGGGGCTTCTACCTTAACCAAATAGCATCGTTATTGCTGCATCAAATCACGTTTGAACAAAGAAGTGATTTATCACATATTGTGAGTCAAAACAGCTGTCACATCGGTTATCGTCAAGCGACTTCGTCAATAAAACACTTAAACCGATAATATTTCGTATTTATAATTTGGTTTGTTACTTATAATTTTGTAAATATTGTTCTCAAGATTCATCTTTATCGAGATGTGTTTCTTCACTTCAAGGTTATCAGTCCATAATACTATTCGTGGTAGAATGTTGTCTACAGGCTGACTTTGAAGAATTCTTTGGCAATCTTTCTTGGGGTGAAAGGACGTATCAAACAACTTCCTAACCTTGGGGGCGAACTCTAAAATATCGTAAATGGTATCATATAAAATGCAAAGCTTAGCCATTAAAAAGTACGAATCGATGAGTGATGATGATTGATGTTAACCTTTTTATATCCAACGCCGGTCTGCACCTACTATGCATTCAGTACTCCATGAATTCCTCACGCCTATACTTCATTCTTTTCTAAATAGCCAGGCGAGCCTCACAGGAACTGGAAGACTTACTTCGACTGGATCGTAGTAGACGCCAAGAAGCCTTTGTTCTTCGGCGAAGGTACTACGCTACGACAGGTAGACACTAAGACGGGGGCACTAAAGATGGGCCACTATGTCGGCTCATTGCACGAGGAACTCGTTTATTCTGGAGGTAAGTCAATTTCGTCATAGAGTAGTTTAACGGTACGGCAATCCAAAACGACCGGAAGATATCAGGCGCAGAGCCAACGGCTAAAATTCAATACATATAATAATGAGATTGAATTTTTTATGACAAACCGGATTAAAATATTACATAACTTATACGTTTTCCGTACTTTTTCAAAATACCTTGAGTGCGCCTTGAATGTCGACAGTTCCAATTTCCTTCTCATCTGCCATTAGGATAATGTTTGTTAGACTGGTGGTTACTATAAAAGCCTACATCGATGACTAACATACTACGTAGAAGTTACAATGACTAAATCGCTTGATATTACGATAAGTATCGCTGAATCCACTTCTATGTCCATGTATTACTAATTAAAATATCTTTAAGTACCTACGAGCTTAATTGATATTTTTTCTATGTCGTTTTAAACAGCAATGATACTATCTGTATTCAATTTTAATTATTTGCTGCGACTAATGAGCCTATTCAATCTTCATAGGATTAAATAATATTAAAGATATTCGTGTTTGATCAAGACGAAATAGGGCGTATACATTATAGATAAGGATGCCTATTAAATGGTACTTATTACGCATACAGATAAAGTGGTATCATATTATCTAATATTGTTGCAAATAAGTACTTTAGGCTTTTATAAGAACTAGTTATGAATTGGTATCCTACTTTAAATAAAAGGCGTTTAGATGGTAGAAATTTCAATTGATGATCCGTCCCTGTTATTTCTCTTTAAGAAGAATTTGTAAAGTGTTAGAAAAAAAGACGTAAAACGAAAAAATGTTTAAACAAACTTATACTCAGTACAGTACCTAACTTGTATTTCCTCCCCAGGCTCTAACTAATGCTTCCATTCAGTTCTTCAAGGAACGGTTGATAGTCACAATCATGTGTTGTGGGATGTTATCCCACTGTTCTTGTATATCTGTTTTAAGCTGGCCGAGCGTCTTCGTTCTGTCTCGTTTCTTCAACTCATCGCATAGGTGTTTTATAAGATTTATGCCAGCGTTGCTTGCTAGCTAGTCCATAACCATAATACCGATTTGCTCAGGTATTCGCCCTATTTAGAATACCCGCGGAATGAGCCCAGGTATTGTCTTCCATCAAAACCAAAACTCTCCTTCAATAAAATGTGCGTAGGATACCACGTGCGTGAGGCTCTAGACACTCATCCCACCCATTTAACGCCGGTACGCGAGGTCCAGATACAAAAGCATGTTCGGTTTTTCCATACGCACTTATGTCTCCCCAAACCGTCCATGAATCGCTACCATAACTGACTCTTTTTTCAATACGCAAAATGCTCTCCCTCTATTTGATACACCTTTATTCCATCGTTACTAGTATGATCTAACACTCGCCAGAAAAGGAAATTTTGCTCTATTGAAGGTATAACCATTTAGTGCTCACTTACAGAATTAAGGCGGCTCTACGGTGGTCTACCGTAGTTTTGGGCATTAGCTAGTTTATGAGGTTTCACGCCACGCGCAGCCTATGTTTTCTAATGGTAGAATCGGTCACAGTCAATCCTCGAATCTCACGGAGCCGCTGCTGCTACAGTTAAATAGACTTAAAGAGACGATTTCTTAGATAAACAGACACACCGGTTATCTTGCGCAAACGTCTATCTCGTTATCTACTCCCTGCTAAAGCCAATTCAATGTTCTCTATTGACAGCAGAGAGGCAGATGCAATCGTGCAGCCACAAAACTCTGATTAAACCCTGACTCCAGTAAGGCTACGATTTGGTAAAAACCATTTCCTTATTCATTTTATGATGGATGACAGTTCTAAATAGGAAAACATTTGGAATTGTTGTACACCATTGTGTGGATTAAACTGCCAGCTTATTACTGGCGTGAATTTTTTAATAATAGCAGTCCTCCTTTTTATTTAAACCCTGCCTAAATATCTAGTAAATAATTTTAATAATACTAACAATATCTAAACGAGAAATGTAGCGCCGATCTCAAATTAATTGGGATAAGAGCAGGAGAATGATGAAACAATGTACTTTTAAGTTTCAGTATGTCGCGTCTTGCGTGTTGACACGACTGTGGAACTTTAATGCTTCTGAACCAGATAATATTATCTTAATTGGAATGCTATATTAAGCAAAGCCATTCGACTTACTGATAACCGACTGAAGATTTACTATCATGTTTATTGTCATATTTGTATGCTTATGGAAGTGCTTTCTCTGATGATTCTAGCAAAATTCTGTTGGATTTTGTCCCAGGGTTATATTATTACAGCCGTCTGTCCTGACTATAAATAACTGGCAGCGAGTAAACGGCTGGGCAGTTTACCCGCTGCTTAGCTTCTAAATGTGGTAGCGTAATGTTATATAGCTTGCAGTGGTTCTCGGTAAGTGCGCTATCCAATTTTTTTTTTCAATTAATTCCCGTATCTCCATCAGTGGACGATCTTGAACCACTTCCGCCCTTTGTCCTTTAAAATTAAAGAGTTTTCTGAGAAAAAAGCAAAAATAAATAGTTCTTAATTACTTTAATATTATTTTTAAATCATTCGTAAACTACGTAGGTATCACTCAATAATATTTCATACAACACAGCAGAGTATGATGAAAGACATCAGCCCATGAGATGGTTAGTAACCCCAATCGTTATCGTCTTCATTATGTAATAAAAAATGATTCCGCGGAAACTATTTTTGCAAACACGTTATCAATGTGAATGTGTGTATTTTCTGGATATTCTATGATAGAAGATTAAAACTCAAAACAATTAAAATGAAGGAATTTAAGCAAATTTATAGAAACCTTGCAAGGCTCAGTGAAGAACCGAGATGATTACTGAATGCAGTATTAACGAATTAATATATTGTTCTAGGTTCCTGCGATGTGTTTACCGACATGATTGGAGCGAAGGGTAAAGACGTGTTGTACGTCGGAGATCACATATTCGGTGACATCCTCAAGTCGAAAAAGATTGGAGGTTGGCGCACCTTCCTCATAGTTCCCGAATTAGTTCAGGAGTTGCATGTGTGGACCGACAAATGTCAGCTGTTTGAGCAACTACAAGACCTTGACGTGGAGCTAGGACATATGTACAAGTATGTATATACAATGTCCCCTTTCGGTTTACCCAGCAGCTTATGCTACATTCTTCATAATGATCAGATTGCTGACACATTACTCCTTACACATTCATTGTATTAATCCTTACTTATATTATAAAAGCGAAAGTGAGTTTGTTTGTTTGTTACGTCTTTACGCTGTAATGGCTAAACCGATTTTGATGAATTTTGGTACATAGATAGTTGGGAACCAGGAGACAGGCATAGCTAATATTTTTTTGAAAAAAGTGGGATGTGAGGGAGAAAGAGAGAAGACAAGGGTTTTCCCTTGTCTTCCCTCTTTCTCCCTCACATCCCAGCGTTTAGCGTTGCTATTATAAATCAATAAGGCGCAAGGGGAACTGTGTTACCCCGAATTTAACGCGAGCGAAAAAAGCCGCGGGCAAAAGCTAGTTAAGTTTATAAATTTAAATCACAGAAAAACATTTTCCTTCTTTAAAAATAATTCTCCCTACTAATGTTATGAATGCGAATGGATGGATGTATTTATGTTTGTTACTCTTTCACGTCAAAACGGCTGAACGGATCTAGATGAAATTTATCACAGAGGTAGATTATAGTCTGAAATAACACAGGATTTTTTTTCGATATAACGCGGGTGAAACCTTGAGCGCAAGCTAGATTCTAACAGAACGTTGTTAATTTATTCTGTCCTACAGTAATGTGTTTAACTGACATGCTATAAATATAATTTTGAATAGAACATGAAATATTACGATGCTTTGTAAGTCTGGTTTCCATGTCTGTTAATAAGCAGCCTATTTCGTTAGGTACCTGTCTGTCTCTGAACTTTTCACGCCGTAACGACTGGACGTAGTTCGATGTTTGGCCCGTTTTTAGCCCGTAGGGTCAGTTGCTTCCACGCAGTCGAAACTTAATCAAATTCTAACAACTATAACCGTATTGCAGAGATTTGGACTCGAGCACAAAGGAGAAGCCCGATATATCGAAGCTCCGCACATCGATCCGTGACGTGACGCACAAAATGGACCTGGCGTACGGCATGCTCGGATCTTTGTTCCGCTCCGGATCCAGACAGACGTTTTTCTCGTCGCAGGTGCGATATTTATATTGCCTATTCACCATGCTTTTGCTAACTTTGCAGCAACAGACTACCTAACCTTTTTTTATTCATAAAATTCACGACGTAGTTACTGGCTGTAGAAAACAATAGTTTGCGCACTCCTTCCAATCAGAATTCATTTTTGAGCTATTTCTTTAAACAGTAAATGCTTGCTAGGACATAAAATGTTTTTGATAGTCCTTTGGCCATAGAAGAAACACTTCACAGTGTTGTTGGAAAATCTGTCAGACTTCTCCATACGTAAAATGCAAAGGAGATCAAGGACAAAATCCACATAAAAAGTAATATGCATAGTGCAGTCCACGTATTTTGTATTTTTGATCGCAAATTATTCACAAACGTGGGATTGCTATGCGGTGTATAAATATTCACAGCATTTAAATACATTAGTTTGGCGAAATTGTTTACTTTATAAATAAAATTCCTCGTAAAAGCCGTTAGCATCATTATGAGGTCGATGTCAAAAAACTTGTCCACAAGCTAACTTCTACTCTTCTTATTTTTCAAGGCTCTTTTTTAGCTCCACACTTGACGCCTTACGTTTCCGCAAAGCCGGACTCACCAAAAAGCGATTTGGTCTTTGCATCGTTTTGCTCGGTCCCTTGATACCGGTCCCCTGTTATGACTATTTAGTAATGAGTGAAATTTTCCGCTTATTTGTAACGAACTGCTATTTATTTTTAACTAAACTATGTATTCACAGTTATCTTTCAAATGAACTCGCCCGCATGGGGCAGGAAGTATTGGGCTATACTTTATAAGGATATCATTGTAATTTGTTTATTTCGTTTCAATCACTGTTTGTTCTACAGTAGTAGTATGCTAATCAAATAACCAAACATTAGATAACATTATTGTATACCTACTGACAAAACAATTTAATATGTAAATTAAGGTTTCTTTTTGTTAAATTGTTTCTTTTTCTGGAATTGTTAGTTATACTAGATAACTAACAATTCCAGAAAAAGAAACAATTTAGGTCACTAGAATTTAGTTGGAACTTGAGTCAAGTCATGTGCCAAAATAATTGTGTCCTCTTTAAAATCGAGTTATTATTAGACTATTGAATATGGGGTTATCGTATCTCTGTTATTATTAACTCAAATGTTACCCAACAATTGTAGCTCCAATGACCCACTCTAGCAACATGAAACGGGAGTGCCTCTGATCGTTTCTTTTTTATCAAGCAGCTACGGACCATTGAATCGGATAACTAGTTTAACAAGAGTTCACTTATGATCTGAAAAGGGACATAGGCCACTTCTTATTCGTCACACTAGAGTGTAAAGCCGCGGCCAAAAGCTTTTTAAAAGGCATAACTGGCATACTTGGCGCCAAGTCAAGTATTCCAAATGCGGGGACACAGGCCTCCTCCGCCTCCTGAGTGTGGTAATGGGCCAAACGGATTTTGGCCCACGCAGGTCCCGTTCTTCAAGATGACGAAGTAGTGGTGATGTGAAAAGTTATACGAAGTCTGTCTCGTTTCGAACCCGCGACCTATAATTCGTAAGTCGTCCTGAATTATATTGTTACATCTGGGCCGCCACCGCTCTGTGTTGGAAAGCTATATTACAATATTCTAATATCTATAACTCTTAATTTCAGGTGGTAAGGTACGCAGACCTGTACGCGGCTTCGTTCCTGAATCTGATGTACTATCCGTTCTGCTACATGTTCCGCGCGCCCGCCATGCTCATGCCGCACGAGTCCACGGTGGCGCACGAACAACGGTTCACCTTCGATCAGCCTACCATTGATAGGTTAGCTAACATCCTACATTTAAGCACAAGAACCTATAGAACACCCACATTTCGCCTATTGTATTAGTAATAATACATGTCTGCGCCATTGACAAATTCCTGATGGAAAAGCGAATAACATCTTATCCGACCCGGAATTGTACTCAGTAAGTTCGTTATGCTCAACAGTATAGCATAGCCCACTAGACAGCGCAGCAGTCGTCATCTTACATTATAATATTATAGTATTCGTTGTTGTGTACCGTTCAAACCTTTAACTAGTCGTCAAGTTCTGATCTTTGTAGAGGAGTTCGACGAACGCTGTTAATGAGTACACAATCAGTCTGAAGCGTCCGTATGCCACGCGGCGTCTGTACGCGGCTTTATATTAGCATACAATATACTGAGACGGATTGCTGTTTTGGCCAAGTATTACTTTATTCCGTGCCTTTATCAAAGCAGGTAATAGGCAAGAACGCAATACAATGCAAAAAGCGAAACAGATTTTGCGAGTTAATTTCATAAAATACATTCTTTCGCTAATGAGGTTACTAAATGTAAGAGTGCTCTCATGACCGAAAGAATAGTAGTCGTCAAGTACTCAGTATGTTATATTTAGAAATAGTTCGCGTGCATAAGCTTAACTCAAGCATACTGATGATGGGTGGCCTCGAAAGGCGAGTTGTTGGCACTGTTGTACATAATTCTGTTCCCATTTCATTAAAACACAGTGTGCACCTATTTCAAGAGAAATTATCAAGATTAAACTACTGTTAACATTACTATCATTACAATCGCGGATCGCTCTTTTTATCAAAAAATTAAGTAATACAGAGCTGAAATATAAGGAAATTTGAATATCGGCTTTCCCTTAGGCTCCTTTCACTTTGGCGAAGAGTCGAAGCAAAGCAAACCGTAAAATTCAAGAGAAGACGCTCGGATGCACGATTTGACGCGAATGAGCGCTATATCGCGCGAATGCACGCGTGTTCGCGCGTCCGTGTCATATTGGTGGAACTGGTGAAATGAAAGGGACTATCGGCAGTTGCACTAGAAAATACATGTATAGTGAACAAAAGATGGTCGACATGGACCTTATTATAATTGCCCTCAGATCAGAAGCTGTACAAGAAAAACATATGAGAAGAAAAAGAAAACCGCTCCTGCCGCGCTCGAGTAATACACAAATTGGTTCTATTCGGAGCGATTTTGTACTGAAATGTAATTCATTGTCAAAATTACACATAAGGTGGAGATTACAATACGACTATAAATTAAACTTCGTATACTTCATAATGTTCCCAGTCTGCATAAAAATATTTGTAACATTTTTTATATGATGTTTCTGTTAAAAGTTACCAACTCACTACCAAACCTTCGCCAAATTTGTTCCTAAATTTATTTTCTGATATTAATTATCGCAAATTATATTCGTACTTACAATAGTAGCATGGCTAACATTAAATCTGATTCTGTGAGCTCAGCATTTAAAATTGACAATGAGTAAAACAGGATGACCCGCTTTTCCTTAAAAACGCTCCAAGGTAGGTATCGCCGATGATGATAAGTCTGTTAGGTTAAAATGAGACTGGGCGGGTCACTTTTTTGGGATGAAGGCCCAAAATATGCTGGTGTGACGATTTGAACTTGCCCAACGACGGGGCCTGTTGGTCTAGTGGTTAGTGGCCCTGACTGCTGAGCCGGAGGTCGTGGGTTCGATTCCCACCCTGGACATACTTTGTGTGATGAGCATGATTGTTTGTTCTGTGTCTGGGTGTGATTTATCTATAATATGTATATATTTATAAATTATATAAGTATGTATATCAGTTGTCTGGTTACCATAACACAAGCTCTGCTAAGCTTGGGATCAGATAGCCGTGTGTGAGTTGTCCCAAGATATATAAAAAAAAAATTGCCCAAAGAAGACAAAATACCTAGAGAGCTGTTGGAAATAAATGGGGGTCGCCTATGCTCGTCAGTGGGACAAAATAGGCCACTAAAAAAAACAAAGCACGAGTATGTATTTTTTTCTCGTTATTTATTTCTATTATCTAATTATTACGAAATTTAGATGATTGAAAAACCATTTTTTTTAATTTCGATGTGAGGATGTATTTGATTTGTCGTAACCTATAATATTATATTTATAATATTATATAATATTTATTTTCAGTTCTTATTGGGGGCTAATAGTGTATGCGCTGCAAGATGCGTTCGTGTAGAGTAAGGTCTTTAGAAATGTCAGATTTTACGCGTTTTTTAACATTTATTTTTACTAATATTCAAGATTTTTGTGAACATTACCCATTATTGATTAATAACTCTTGAAGATTTTAAAACGCAAAGATTTCATTGGAAGAATAACGATATTTATGTGATTTATGGGTTAATAAAAATATTGTAAATATGTATCTGAAGTTAACATTACATTGTTGCACTTGGTACTTAACGAATTAAACAATAGTACTGACAGGACTTACTTGCCAGTGGTTGCTACCACAGTGAGTATGGTGCCTTATAAAGCATGGACTTTGAAATATACACAAGGATTCTTTTAGTTTTACCATGCATGTAGATTAGCTGATAGTGTCAATTCCTTTGCTGGTGCATTTTAATTCAAGTGAGGAAACTTTGTCATCGCGGGCGAGGAGGATTTAAGGCTCGAGCCGCCAGGCTAAGGTGTTATGAAGCCGAGAACAGCCGTGAAAATTCTCATGCAAACGACGTATTTCAATAAGCTTACGTAAAAATTAAATAAAAAAAACAGAAAGTACTGTAATTAATAAAAAAAATAATGAAGATTTGTTGTTATAAGCAGATTCATTAAAAACATTTACATTTACAAACATTTAAACTCACATACACAAATAGCCAAACCCGAAACAACTACCTGTAGGTAGGTAATTCAAATATTTGTTCCATGTGGGGGCTATCGAACCCGCGACACGCAGCGCAGCAGTCCATCGCTTAGTCACTGCGCTAACGATGCCGATCATAAACACTATTTAAATTTTATAAAGGCTTTTTTTAAAATGCGGAGCCCCTAATTTAAAAAAAAAAAAAAAACGCCACATACAACGTAGGGATTTGCAGTAAACAGTAGTGTGTCCGTGGTGAAATCAGAAAAAATCAAAGCTCTCGTTGTGATAAATGAGAAAAAAGAACGTGTGTGCATATTGCTTGTTGAAAATCGTAGGGCAATAAGAGCCAGTTTTTGAGGCAGTGTATTGAAATACATATTTTTATATATTCGAATTTAAGAACTTATAGCAAATAAGCTCTTTAGTAACAAAAGTTGCTCAGATCCGGTTCCGAGTCACCACTTAGGTAGGTGTGGTTGCTCGCTTGTTATGTTACACACTTAAATAAGTTTGGAATTACCACATTACGGAATATGAAGTAATTGTAGTAGTTAGCTTTTTAATAATATTGTTGTCATAAATGCATTATTGATTAAATGTTATTTTTACCGCTATCATCTTTGTAAATCACATGAGAAATTAATTATTTCATGTTATAATATCCTTTTCCAGATAATTAATACATGAAACACTACCTGCTACAATATCATAATCATTAAATCGAAAGATTTATTAATTATAAACCCTACATTACCCCTAATGAAGTAGTAGTTCTTTTGAAATTAGCGAGGTGGCGCTAGTCTGGTATATATAAATTATTGGCTGTATTTTTAAATACAACTCAAATTAAGAAAATAGCCCCAGAGTATCAGGAACAGGGTCCAAGCCCAGGGTTCCAGTTAGGGGAACCTCCTAACGATGCGCGCCGCGTCAAGAAGTACCGAAGTAGTCAAGAAGACCCTTTCTGACCCGCTTTGAAACTTTTGGGATTTAAACCATTGGCTAACAAGACAATTGTCAAAGTGATCGCTTAGTCTATATCCCACATGTAGGCACCTCGCGAGCCAAATCAATATACTTAATTAGCTTATCTGTCCCGGCTTCACGTGGTTTCAGTCATGCGGATCCGTTATGTAACAATATGTCCACGCCGCTCTAATTGATCCACCACCACGGTATCAGGCTTATTGGCTACAATAGCCCTGTCAGTGTTGATAGTTCGATCCCAGTACAATGTATTGCCATTCTCGAAAACATTCCTTATTTTACGGCATTTCTGATTCCAGAGAAGCTACAAGTTTGTAACTATACTGTTCGTTACCTAGACGAGAACCTGAAATATTGTAGGTAACGAATTCAATTACCCGGACGGTGATCCTTGTTAATATTATGTTCGGTATTATTTGTAATCATAATTTCATCCATTTAACATTGGTATTTTTAGACCAATCTTATGGGTAATTTAAACTTAGGTACCTTTATTTTCCTAGTTTTTATTTGGCCTCAAATTTCTAATGAGTTATGCTGATTACGGCTGAGCTATGTTTATAAACGTTATTTGAAAGAGATCATTAAATTGTAAAGCGGGATTACTTGCCGCGACGTGTCGCTTCGCCTCTTCGCCAATTCTAATTGGGTTTGAGTCTATGAACACTAAAACTTTAATGTCTTATAGATTCTGCCCTGACATAAATTACATACTCACTCTCCAAAAGTTTGTTTTGTTTGTTCATCTTGTAGTCAGAAACTCCGAATAGTCCTAATTAACAAAGGAATTCATTGATATGTGGGTAGTTGATTGTTTATGTGATGACACGCTTGCATCCGTGATCCATGAGTCACCTTAACGACAGATAAATGAATTCTACCGTCATTTTATTTTTTTCAGAACCAGAAATACAAGTGGTGTAATGCAGGGCATTGGAATGAATGAAGTGAACGATGACTTGTCATCCGCATCGTCATTAAAGGACCTTGATGAGAAGGATTATAAAAAGAAGGAAGCAGTAAGTTCTCTTTTAATAATATAACTAAGAATGTGGGATATATATATATATCACCATATCAGAGATTTACATAAAATCAAACTCTTGAATATGTGTAAACATGTATTTATTAATAATTTTATTACTAAACAGTCATCAATCATCATCGCAAGTCTTTAACTTCAGTTCTACTTTTAAGTTATTACAAAGAGCACTTATATAATAAAGGTTTTCAATTCGGTACTTGATACTTAAATGTAGAGGTTATACCACCATAATCTTGTACATTTTTGTGATTGAAGATCAAGAAATCCTTAAAACTAAAAACTAGGCGTTTATAGATCAACAATAAAATCCTTACTAATATTATAAAAGCGAAAGTGAGTTTGTTTGTTACCTCTTCACGCTTTAATGGCTGAACCGATTTTGATAAATTTTGGTACAGAGATAGTTGGGAACCAGAAGACGGACATAGGCTATTTTTTTTTAAAAGTGCGATATGAGGGAGAAAGAGGGACGAAACGGAAAAACATAGCGTTGCTATTACAAATCAATAAGGCGCTACCGAACTTAACGCGAGCAAAGCCGCGGGCAAAAGCTAGTAAATTATAAAAATATTCTGTTCTACAGTTTTAAGCTCTACAAATGGAATTAAAAAGTCAAATGAAAATCCAGTCTTGCTTTGTCGGTAGTTTAATCTGAACATTATTTGCATTTTGCAACGGCCTAGTCGTAACATTTCCAACATGTTTTCAGCTCGCGTCAGCATCGGTGCCGCACATGCGACCGGAGACGCCGCGCCAGCTCACGCACACACACGACGAGGACTGTTCCGACGACGAAGACCAGACTACAGCCACTAAAACTACGCACACTAAATAATCCTTATGAAGTCTTCTTGCATCATCAGATAATTATGGGTTCACAAGATGGCTGGTGCACGTTCAATGTAACACTGATCGTTCTTTCTCGTTTGTTCTCGTGTATTCTGAACGTGTAGGTTTATTTTTAATTAAATAAACGTGTGTAGTGCCTAAACCTTATTGATATGTTTAGCGAAACATACAGTGATTTATTGTACCAGTTTTATATGACATGTTCAGAATAAACGATATTTGAGGAAATCCCAATATCGAGATACAAACCATAGCGTTAACTAATAAATTGAAGTATTAGCATGGGTGAAGTGAAAATATTTCTTACAAATGGATATTCAAATAATTAATGTATAAGTCATTTTTACTATAACATAGTTCCAAGTCATAATTATGATTGAATGAGGCTTTGATTAGTTATTGAGATGTGTTTTTATTATATTTGTGTTTCTGTTGAATTATGATTACTTATAGATATTTTATATTACTTTGTAATAAAACTGACTATTATATCTGCAATTATTTAGATTTACTTTTATTTACATCATGTTATTTAAACAAAAGTTATTGAGAAGACATTTATTGTTGAGGTTGTTTATCAGTTTATAGTTTTTTTTATTATGTTGGAAGGATGTCAAAGCGAGAAAAATTAGTACATTTGTGACTGATTACAATATATGTAATCAGTCATATATATATATATACAATATATTGCAGTAAAAGTCTGAAACAAACTGAAACCTTTTCTACTTACAAAGTCAATCACTATGTCCATTCATCGGCTGTGTATGTTAAACATTACAATATAAAAGACGTCGTATGTTTTGCGTATATGTTTATAGTTAAATGTGCGACATTGAGGAATTCCTACAACGCGTCGTTATTAGGAGGGCCTTACTGTTCGAGAAAATCATGTTTGTGGATTACTGTTCAGGGGCGAAGGTCCAATAGAAGCCCATAAGCCAGGCTTGCCCTAAATTATAACACCAATCAGACCAATAGTTATATAACCTACTACCTAACTGTACCCAAACTAACATAAACATTCACGAACAAAAATATTTTAAATACACGCAAATTAATTTGCCGCGCACTTACATTACCAGATCCATAAAATACTACGACTCACTAAAGTCAATCATTCATCAAATTCGAACAAAATTCAATCGTGTCTGATTCGGAGCTATTCGTGACATGTCAACACTACCGAAAGCGCGCGTAATGATCTCTCGCTCGCTCTAGCGCGTCTCTTTCGCACTCGTTGGCTTTCAATGGGGCTTTTCATTTGTATAGAAGTTAAATACAATTCATTGATAAATTTTAGGTACTTGTACGGCGATTTATATGGGCTAGTAAAGCCTGGCTTGTCCATTAAGTTCGCGCATATGAACCATCCGATGACCGACCTGAATATAGTTGCAAGAGCAAGTGCAACAAATTGCGAATGACAATTTGTTATTATTATGTTTCTTTTGTATAGTTTGTTTAGTTTGGGAGTTTTGTTATGTTATTTAAATTACTGAGTAATGTGGTTAATGTTTTTGGTGCGATGTGACAACCTACGATTTTGTTAAGTGATTAACTGATTTAGTGATTTTAATTTTAAAATGTGAATTCGGAAATTGGCGCCTGAAAGGTATGCTACATTGAGATAACTTATAATTCACCGTATATTCAATGAATCCACAAGAAATGATTTCTTGTACAGACCCAGTAGGTAGGTATGTTTATTCTATTGTTCTCAACGAGCGTGACAAACTTTTTTTGGTATAAATAACGCATCAAAATCCGCTTCAGAATAATGCCTAATGGTTATTTCGTATGTCATTTTGCATGATTTATACTTTCAGACTTTGTGAATGTAAAAGCTGAAAAGCAAAATAAAGAATTAGTTGTTCATTAATTTATTAGTGAGATTTAAACGTTGAATATATATTCATAAGCTTGAAAAACAACAAATCGATAATTTGTAATATGCCATCTAGTGGCCATCGATTGAATTATTTTACGAATTATTAAACCTACGTTATGAGATAGAACTTTGATGTCGCGTGGAGTCTCGGTACCAATAGATGGCGCGTGGAACGTTTAATCCTATACGTGAAAGGTAAATAAATAGGTAATAGATTTTTTAAAACTATAATTTACAATAATTGTGTTACTAGCAGTATTGAGCAGTAATGTAACTATACCAATGACTCCTAACAGCCACATAAACACTAAGAGGGGGGGAGGGGCGCATATCAAAAGTCGATGGCTTGCCCTCCATCCAGGCCCCTCGCCCGCCACTGTTACTGTTATTCCAATTTTACATAATAAACAATTCTTAGCAATAAAACGATTTACGAAATTAAAAATGTGTTTACTTGATTTATTTACAGTAATAAGTCTTCTAAGTATTCTTGAAATTCGTCTTCACGAGACTTCTCTTCAGCTTCTTGCAATCCTAAATAAAACAACGCTATAATTAACAAATAACTAAACAATGCGAAAGACAATTACATTTCCCTGTATCAAAACACGCATCGGTTTCGAACTCCGATCCTGGAGACGAAATGATATTGTGGCGTTTCTTTACATTCACACCTTATCACCTCTCATCTATACAGAAGGCGAATTTTCTGAAGGGCCTGTAGTACACACGGCGATACATTAAGCTGTACATTTCCAGTATAACATGGCTTCGCAAATACATCCATCATGCTTCCGAGCGAGACGATTAAGGTACTTGACAACATTTTATAAACAATTCAGAAGCGTAATGGGCATACATAGTTTGCCAAAAGAGTGTTGTCACTCTTCTGAAAAGAAGTGTTGTACCTTAGAATATGACGGAATTAAAGAGCTTTTGAAGTACTTTAACCTACCTACTAGTTTTCTACCCGCCTCGCGCATTGTTATTTTGTAACTGTTTCGAGAGCCATACTAATCTCGCCTCTCTTCGCGAGAGAATGTCTATCTTTTGGGCTAAGTCGATTACAAGGCTGGAGTCTGAGGACAGAAGCACAGTTTTGGCGGAACCAGATATATTCAGGGAGATCGAGAGGTTCTATGGACAGTTATAGACGTTTATAATATCCAAACCGCTGAGAGTCTGGCTATAGGCTATAGGTTTTATGCGTGGCCGCTATTAAAAAAAAAACATGTAAAATAAATCTTTTTTGCCAAAAGAAACCGTCACTGAATATTTTTTTTAAGTCAATGTTTTTTAAGTTTTATTTCATCTTTTTAGTTATGATATGTATTTCATGTTACATTATCGAATGTGGAACATGGTGATAATTAATCACTTTTTTTTATCGAATATTCATTTTCCATTGTTACTAAATGATTAGCAAATTATCCATATAGACATAGACGAAAAATATATATATTATAGACGATAACTCATTAACTATCCAAGCAATTTAAATAAAACGAAAAAGAAAAATATATAAAAATCGGTCCACAGTTGGCGGAATAATACATAGGGTAAGTTGTCTCACATTGAACCAGGTAAATTTCAAAGTCTCATAGTGGGCTGGATTTTCAATCAATGCCTCTAATTTTTTGTATATAGTTAGCATATTTATTTAGCTTCAATTTTGTAAAACATTAATTTCACATATTTCTTTTGGTTTCAGTGTAAAACAGGTTTTTATAAAAAATGATTTTTGGTTCAATGGGTACTACCCGTGGTACACATTTAACCAGGGTATCGTCCACATTGAGCCACCTTATTTACTATGTCTTCTACTTCAATTTATAAGAGAAATACTTTGTAATAATAATAAAAAACAGTAATAATAAAAATAACTTTTACTAGGTTTTACCTTCAAATAACTATGACTATAGAAACAAACTTTAAAGAAAGTAAAATTGATTTTCGGTGGCAGCAAAATCATTATACTTATCCTTTAATTGGACATTAGCCAAATCGGGTTCCAAAGGCATCTAGAATTTCATGGTTTCATTGTTCATTAACCGCATGAATGAAATTCCATAGCAAGGTTTGTCAACTTCAATGATCGAACTTCAATATTTTTTTGCATCTAAAAACACGAGAACATAGTCATCTTCAACGGGATTACGGGTCAATTTATCGAAATTTCTTCTTACAAACATTTCTTCTTCATCTTCGGACTCATCTATCTTACTAATTTCAGTCTCGCTGTCTTCTACCATTGTCACCGTTTCAAGTTCTTCTTCAGAAGTAGATTCATCTCTATCTACCTTTTTCTTTTTCTTTAGGGCTTTTATTTTAACTTTTTCTGAAAGCCGAATGCTTTTTTTAGCTCGCTCTTTTTATTATCATCACTTTGCATCGCGCCATTCTATAAAAATAAAATAACTGTAAAAATCACACTCATTTAACGACTGGGCTGTATACAATGAACCATGGTTCAATGTGTACCACTCTCAGGTGGCTCACTGTGAGACACACCACGTTTTGTTAAGTAAAATCAAAATTTTACAGGTAAAGCAATCTCGTAAAAACACGAATTATAGCGTGTTTAATTCCTTAATAACCGTAGAAAACAGTAAATATATAAATAAGTCGATATTATCTGAACGAAGAAAGTTAAAACCGGCCAAGAGCGTGTCGGGCCACGCTCAGTGTAGGGTTCCGTAGTTTCCCGTCCGTCACAATAAGTGTTCCCAGTTATGAGGGCAACCGAACAATTCGGTAATACCCGATCCAATGTAATAAGTACCTACAGCGCCATCTCTCGGGGAATTGGGTTACTAATTAATACAAAGACGTGCAATTTCGATGGTAATTTTGGATTGCGAGAACCGATTTCAATAATTATTTTTTTGTTTGAACAAAGATACGTTCAGGATAATAAAATATGTAAACAAAGTTACAAAAAATGCTTGCATATACGATTATACCACAAACTTAGTTCAGAAATTATTTTGTACAACTTTTTGTCTTTTTTGTACAAAAACTGTTGTGTCAATCAAGTTCAAAATAATTTTCAAAGAAAGTCCTTATAAAGTTCTACTTTTCAGATTTTTTTCATATTTTCTAAACTTATGGTTCAAAAGTTAGAGGGGGGGGGACACATTGTTTTTTACTTTTGGAGCGATTATTTCCGAAATTATTGACATTATCAAAAAATGATCTTAGTAAACCCCTATTCATTTTTAAATACCTTTCCAACAATATATCACACGTTAGGGTTGAAATTAAAAAAAAAATCACTTCCCACTTTACATATAGGGTGGCTACCCTAATAAAACATTTTTTTCAAATTTTTATTTTACCACTTTGTCGGCGTGATTGATATACATATTGGTACCAAATTTCAGCTTTCTAGTGCTAACGGTCACAGAGATTAAGCGAGGACGGACGGACGGACGGACGGACGGACGGACGGACGGACGGACAGACAGACATGGCGAAACTATAAGGGTTCCTAGTTGACTACGGAACCCTAAAAAAGAATGACACCGAAAAAAAAAACTTACTTTTTGAGTCAGTTTGCTTTCAAAAGCTCCTCACACAACCACTTTGCATGCGCTCGCCACGCAAACTAGTGGGCAGGAACGGAACATAAATACATCTGTTTCACTCATATTAGCGCGATTTGGCAATGTCACATTTTCGAGATTTTGCGGTGGTTAAATGTAGCTGCCTGGTTCACTGTGAGACACCCGACCCTACATAAAAAAGGTCGAATATAGAACCTCCTCCATTTTTTAAATTGGTTGAAAAGTTAGGCATACCATCTTCAAACAAAAAGTCTTACCCCTCTATAACAAACTCTTGTTTAAAATTTTTGTTTTAATCACAACGTCAAAGAGATAAGTAGTGGTTGATTAACGAAGAGTTCGTAACACCATTTTTGTCTGGCTTTTTTTGAAGAAGTAACTTTCTTTCTAATTGACACTGGCTAAGCACAATGCTTTTAGCTCTTGAAAATGTTATTTGTATTGAATGGCAACTGTCCGTCGCCGCCTTCTCATTGGATAACATCTACCTTGCCTCTCGTGGAATGATAATGGACGTCTGTACGTACCTCTCCTCCATAACGCCGCTTCATCGGTTTCTGTGTCTGCAGCTTCCGTAGTAGAAGGTTCTTCGGGCTCTTCTGGGATGCCGGGGAATATCAGCTCTTCTTCCTCATCTTCACTTTCTGTAATTTCTGGCTTTTTAGCCTTCTTCGATTTCTTTTGACTTTTCTTAAGCCTCTTCACTTCACGTTTCTTCGATCTGTAGTTTAACAGCTCAGAACATCCAGGGCATAAACCTATTAAAGATAATATGTAGATATGCATTACTTGGTTCGGACTAACCGTAGTTATCAGTTTGTTGACTCACCTACGTAATTTAGCAATATCAAGGATTCAAGGTTTCGAAAATGCAAATCATGTTCTCTTTTTCAGAAACATTACTAGGTGATACCTATGGTGGTAATAAAATCGATGCCTCACGAGGTTCTACCTACATAAAGGTTTACCGAATACAGATCTATGCCCCTCTAAAATGGAAATTATCCCTCCCTTGGAGTGGCAGACGTACAACGAGATCCAATTGGCGTAATTACTTCACGTCCGCTTCGACGAATTTGTGGTCGGTCAAGTACCTACTACCTACCCACAGGAAACCCATCATTTCAAGGGTTATTTATGATGGATGTTTGTTTTACTTTTTCTTCAACAACCTGCTTGTTTTCAGGTTGAAATTATTAAACTGGCTAATAGTTTGCAATGAATAAAATGTAGTTACTTATGTTAAAGTAGGTACCTAACAATTGTAAACGACTGTAGTTGCTGGCCCATGTTTATCCAACTAGCGCTGAGCTTCCGTTAAGTCTAGAAGGTATTTATGTACTACAAAGAGGCATTTAGCGGCACTGGCGTCATCATGGAACTGAGAATAGATGTAGTAGAAGAGAGGTAAATCTTAAGAAAAAATGTGACTTTAGTTGTTTACCGTACTTACTCTTCCTACGACGATTCGCGCTTTGCGCAAGATTCTACGCACAACTGGGATAATAAGGGCAAGACGATTACAACTAAATGATCTACATAATTATTATGTACCTTTGGACACTAGCTATGCTATATTGCATCTTTTTTGGAAAAATTAAGACAACAACCAAAAGTCACGCGCAATCGTGAACTAATCCTATACAAATCAATCTATATGTAGACGTATTTACTTTTGTGCCAGTTTAAATCGGACCTACATGTATAATTCCTGCGCACTTTTCAGATCGTGCCTGCTACATCCTACGCATCGTTTCATATGCAACTCGCAATAATAAATATAGGTACCTAGCTACATCTAGCTGAATATAGGAGTAGGGTTTTATACAGTCCTAAGTAAACATAATTATTAAAGCTCAATTTACATTGCCGCGGAACTAGCATAAGTATTCGCTACCAAGCCCTTCCGTCGCAATGTATTAAACTGATAGGTATCACATCCAACTTACGAAGCTTTACGAGAGTGTTTTTCCTCTCATTATCTTCCACGTAAGCGAAGTTGACCTCCCAAGACTTAAGACCATCGCTTTTGTTGCACACCTTATTGCCGCATTGAAACTGACCCTTTCCGAGTACTACTTCTTTCTCGATGCGCCATCGTAGTGCTACCTAAGTGTTTCATACATAGGTCATTTATTGTAGGTAAGAGGTAGGTACATAATGAACCTATTCAGTTATTTGTAGACAGGAACATACAAATGGCAAAGCTAGCGAAATCATGAATAAAGCACGAAAGTCATAATACAAAATTAAGTTTACATAGTTGAGTGCATTGTATTTGTATAACATACACTGGGTTTATATCGCTGAGTTACCATGCACGAATTCTGACAGCATTATTGAGCAGACATGAATTTTGTATATTATAGAATACTAAATATGCCCGGCATGCGTTGCCCTTTTCAGAAACCTTCCCTGGTATGTAGAACAACTGAGCAATTTCATCAAAATCGGTTCAGTACTTTAGGAGTCTAGTTTCTAGGTAGGTATAAGAACGAACAGACATTAACTTTTATGTAGGGATAGATAATTATTATGTTATGTAAACCTAAAGTAAATATCGGCTCGCGGAGGTTGTAATTACATAGACTAGGAACCTAATGTAATTTTAACAATATAAAACTTTATAATTCTGGTCCAATACGAGCGTGAGAGCAAAGCGTGCCTTTTTGTCATTGATTTTGTGAGACAAATAGGGATCGGCTGCGGCAGCCGGCACGAATGGCCAGATGTGCGTTACTGTGTATCAATGCGGGTGAATGTATAGAGCTATATTTAGCCTACAGAAAGGCAGCACGGCCTTTGTTGCGCTCCCTACTAATACAACACAAAGGAAGGTCTCGAAGGCAAAAAAATCAGTTACATAAGGGATCGTCCCCATCTCACAGACGTGTTTAAATTAGGGGAGAACCTTTATCGCATATTCCATTGTGACCTTTAGACCCGTTAGAAGGCATTATTCAGTCGGCATGATTTTTGTTAGTTACGAATGGGAATTTCTACTACAACCGGACCTTTATGTTTAGATTTGCGTGTAAATTAATTTTATCTATTTACTTAGGGATTTTCGTATGCCTATTTTCATAAACTTACTTTATTTTCTTTATATCTGCTTAAATCACAAATGCAATACTCTTTAAACAGTTTAGCACAATACTTTTTAGCTAACTGCTTCTCCCATGTATCAGCAACATCGTCTTCTTCCCACACAAATTTGTGGTTTTCTCTTATAATATCGAGGTCAGTTCTGTCTCTGGAAGTGTTTCGTTTCAAAGATGTGGCTGAACCCTTCGTATTGAGACAATAAACATTAACTAAGTATTTATGCAATTCATAGGGATTAAGATTACGTAACCTTGCAGACATCGTTAGTGCAACCTAGAACAAAGGGAAAAATATTATTTAATTCTGAAATAAAACATTATTTGCAACAAACAACTCTTTAATAAAATCGCAATTATTATTATTACACATTTTCATAAAATATTTTCAAATTATATATCAAACGGATCTTAATCTAATTGTCATGATGAGTTTTTAACAAGGTGCATTTTTGATAAATAGTAAATTGCAATAAACAGTATGAATAAATAATTGTTTTTGTGCACAAGTTAATACTCTGAATATTATCGTCAGTCTTGTAGATTTTGCGTTTTTATTTCTTTTGGCTCAATATCGATTTCTTAAACCTACAAACAAGTCATGCAAAGTTAAATACCTAAAAATTAAATATATAATAATAAATATGATTATTGTCTATTTTAGATTTAATAAATCTAGACAATATTATAAGGCATTTTATTACAACCAGTTTATGAAATCCAAGTGGCACAAAATAAATTAATTTTAGCCTTTGGTTTTATAGCCAATTATAAAATACATAATCTTTGGGATTTTCGTTACTTATTTTGGTCTAAAAGTCTTATAGCAAAGGGAGTTATACCCTTGCCTATAGTAAAGTATACTAATTTACTAATGTTCCTTAACAGTTACAAATAAATATGTGCACTGTTTAAACATTTGTGATGTTTAATCAAGACCTCATTTCATTAACCTTAACTAATGTATCTATATTATAGTATAGTTGTTCAGTGTCTTAACTAACATAGTAGGAGACCATCAAAAAGGAAAACTAATGTGAGTTCCTATATTTTCTTCCACTTCAAGTAATGAGGTAACTTACTAGTTACCACAGATTTTAATTTATATTATCTCTATTTAGACTAATAATTAAATTATTTGGTATACTCGTATTTATAATAATTATTATTATAAAGAATAGGCACATTAAAAATGTTATTGCTTTGGTTACAACACAGTAAAGTAATAAAAATCACTTGAAATACTTATCTAAAATTTGGCAAAAATTCACTTCAATTGGTAGTTTAGTACCTCATAGTATAGGTTACAAAAATATACTTTGTGACATATTTTGGAAAGGCCCCATATTGAATAACAAACACGTTTCCCTTTATCTAATGTAAACATTACAATAAGGCTATCGGACCTTTGGACATTCCACCTACATATAAATATCCACATATTAAAATATCACTTTATCATATCTAAAAGGCAACATTGGATTGAGATATGTGTGACCTTATTGTAAAGCACCTGCAAAGACATTTTACTAATTCACTAATATTAACCCAAACATACAATTGAAAATAATATAAATAAAAAATCTTGAAAGCAATTACAGCAGCACACATGAGTGGTAGAACACTCGCATAAACACAGAAACACACCATAATGACTAAAATATGAACTAGATCATGATAGCTTTAAATTTAGTATAAACAATGTAAAAGTTCTATTCTTAACAAACATATAACTAACTTTTTGGCAATAAGAGAATCAGAAATCATAGCTTGTTGAAAAGTATACCACAGTGTTTTTGGCAACAGAATTGACCAGACATTATTAACTTGATAATTTTGATATTCAAATGCAATTGAATTGCATGTTATATTATGACATTGTTCAGTTCCAAATTCTTGTTGACTTCTGTCATTTAACTTTTACCCATGAGTTTTTTCATGTTTCTTCATGTTATCAGAGCGAGTGAATGCTTTGTCGCAAACTCCACAATAGTAGGATTTCTGCTTGGTGTGCACTGTCATGTGGCGGGATAGTTCACTTTTAGTTACAAATTTCTTTTCACACACTGTACAAGCATGCTTTCGCACATTGAGATGGAATTTCATATGTATTGAAAGTGAACTCGATTGAGAGAAAGCTTTGTGACAAAGTTCACAGACAAATGGTCGCTCACCTGTGTGTTTACGTAAATGATTCATGAATCCAGTTTTTGTATAGTCTTTTTGGCAAAGATGACAGAAGCTTGACTTAGATTCCAGCATTCCAGGGAAATGACTACTTAGATGTTTTCTCAAGTCCCAGTAGCTTGGAAATTTTTCTGAGCACACATGACAGGGGTACTTTTTTTCTTCGGTGGGTTTAGCGCTACACTTGTGGGAGGCAAGTGAATTCTCATTAGAAAATATTTGGTTACATTGGTTGCAAGTATGACTAGCCTCAGAGTCTGTTGATAAAGTGACCTCCAAGTAGTTTTCAATCGACATAACATTACCGTTAGAGCTATCCGCATCGTCAATGTGGATTTGTGTCATACGTTCCTTTGGTGAAATATCTTTAGCATCAATCTTTTCGACATATTCTCTGTAACCTAATGATGCTTTACCCGAATTATTATTGTCAGGCTCTACGAGACGTAAAATAGGCGATTCACTCTGTTCCCTATCTGGCGACGTAGTTTTTTCGTTGTCTGAATGATCGGGTCTGGAGGACACATTATTATCAGACTCCCAATCATTTTCAACTATTTCCACATCCGAATCAGAGTCTTCAGCGCTCGAAACCGTATTGTTGACTAAGTGGAATCCAATATCGTCAAAACGTAGTACATTTGGTGGAAGTTTAACCCCGACGATAGCCTGAATCGCTTGCCATGAAAGCTCCTGGGGGTTGTTCTGCATATTAGATCGCACTACTCTAACCTACAAACGAGTATACATATATTACTGATTGATACACTTACAAGCCACTAACTACAAAATAATAAAAACTAATGTGCTATATTTACCTTATATGTTCACGATCAGTATTATTTATGTATTAATTATTCAGATGACACCTTTGATTTCTACATCTAAAAATATTATGCACTTCTCTCTCTCTTTTATAAACTTTATGGTTCTTAGAGGACTCCTCTTTCCACAAAATACTAAACTTTTACTCACCCTCTATGTTAGTTATGGTTAGCTCACAGAGTACAACAATATTAAAATGGGCACAGAGCATTCTATTAGAGCATAATATAGCATGCAGCAGCAGAGCATAATAGAAAATATATGAATTATCATATGAATTTTGGTACAGAGATAGTTGGGGCCCTGGAGACGAACATAGGCTATTTTTACAAAAAGAAAAAACTGGAGAAATGAGGAAGAAATAGGGAAGAAAAGGGAAAACTTAGCTTTGCCATTACAATAAATAAAGCGCAAGGGCAAAAAACTACAGGTTGCAGGTACCTGCAAATCAGGAAAGGGGAACTATGTTACCCCAAATTTAACGCGGGTGAAGACGCGGGCAAAAGCTAGTTAGTTTTGACCATAATATTGTTTGTTAGTATGTCTCGACCTATGCTATTGTGTATAATTACCTCTCACTCGCACATTCAACTGAAGAAGAATCCAAAGGTCGAGATTGACAATAGAAATGTTTTGTACGGTACGGGATTGTATATAGGTTTACTTCAACAGCTTCAACTACAATAAAATTATGGTAATACAACAAAAAATATGACCGATCAAGACACACCAAAATAAATAAAGATGCTTCAACTATATTTATACTAACTTTATCAAGCGGAAGAGGGCCATCCTTATCACTTAAAAAATAGATTACAAACGATTTTAGGAGATCTACTGAACTTACAAATAATTACATCTTGTAACACTTTTTATGTAACACATTTTGGCGGGAAACCACGAAAGTCGAACAAGTCGAACGATGATAACAATTGTTTGTGTTTGACAAGCAAGCAAGACAATAGCTAACTGTCAAAAAAGTGGTACTATGTGCGTATAGCAGCAAACTGTAAACATTTATTAAAGTAATAAAAAAAAATTGATACTGCAAAAAGGACATCATGATAAAATCACTGGAAGAACTAAAAGATTTCATAAAGTCTAAAGACAATTTTAATAACTTCATAAACTATTCAGATGTTCCAGATGTTTGTAAAACTGAGCCATGCATGCTCGGGGTTGACGAAGCAGGACGAGGGCCTGTTTTAGGTAATAAATACTTGGGAAGTGAATAATAGTCTTGGGAAGTGTAATAAATAGTCTCAATTAGTCGTCGCAATACCCGACGACACTTCCTAGTGTATGCTGTAATGCAGTAAACAGTGTTTTGAACAACTTCTGTGAATAACTTTCTGCTTTAGGTCCAATGGTGTATGGGGTGGCTTACTGTCCAGTGAATCAAACTAAAGTGCTTCAAGATCTAGGATGTGCTGATTCCAAAGCCTTAACAGAAGAAAAACGAGATGATATATTTTCTAAAATGCTGACTGAGGCAGATTCCTTGAACAATGTTGGATGGGTGGCTGAAGTCATTTCTCCAAATTACATTTCCAACTCAATGTATCGAAGAGCAAAACATTCACTTAATGAGGTCTGTACTGGTCTTTTACCTCTCAGTGATTTTGTTATAACACTTTGATTTTCCCTATTTCCCGTCTGCAACTCTGAAATGGTTTTATATTTTTTCAATGGTAGTCAATATTTAAATGCTTCCTTGTTTTTTTTTTTACCTAACTTTGGAACTAAACTTGTCATATGAAATTACATCAGCATTAATATTTAACCCTTAATTCGACAAGAGACAAAAATCACGAATTTCTATTGTTTTTATTTATTTTTGTCATAGTAAGATGTTTTTTAGACCAGGAAAAATAATTTAAAAAATCTAGGATATCTAGATTTTCAGAAAATGCATGTCCAGTATTCTGGACATTGCCAGGTCCTCTATAAAGTAACAGTAAATATCGATGTGAAGTATACTGAACTTTGCTGAATTAAGGAATTGTGCGATAATTTTAAAAATATGATAAAAATGAAAAATCTTTGTGTATAACAAAATAATTTATTGCAGTAAAATAAAAAAAAATAATTACCTACTATTTATAGGTTGCGCGGCTTCAATACAATTATATAAAACACAAAAAGTTCATTCCTATTTTCTTATAATGACATAATTTCATAATTTTGACATCAATAATTATCAAAAACTACAGCTTTTTACATTAACTGTAAACAACAAGCTTCTGAAACTTCCACCATCTAACTTATATTATATAGTCAGTCAAAACTTTCCAAAACAATAGTTTCACTTAGTTGCTATGGTAATCGTAAAAACAATTGCTAATCCAAATACATCACAAATGCGCACCTCAATGGTTTTGCAAAGGACTACTTGGCTCTTTAGGTTCTTCTCCTTCAGCCTTAGGCTTTTCTTGAGAAAACTGAATGTATTGATATGACTTTAAGTCGTATACCATCCCCGACATACCTGTCCAGACAGAGTTTTTGAAATGCTACTTACTGGGTTCATGGGATTATATAGCCTTGTGTTTCCCGCCTCTGTCCTTTTATATGGTATTGTCTTTTCTTCAATGCTGTACCTCATCTCATTTTCAGTGGATTAGTAGTTCGTCCTCACCTTCTCTAGAAGTGGCCTCATTTTCAAGTATTGATCCAAATTGGGACAGGAATTGTCTACGAAATGAATAACCCTGCATATGCATTCAAACCTTTTCAGAGGCTATAACGTTAGGCAATTGCTGGATATTGTAGTTTTATCATAGTAGTAAGATAGAGACACGTAAGATGGCAAATTCAATTTACCTGGCTGGTAGATGACAACAATTCTCTAATTAATGGGGCATGGATAGTTCTTCGACTTCTGGCTCGCTATTGTGTATTTCGTCGTCAGATGTATCGTCATTTCTGATGTTATTGTTGGACATGTTCAGGTTTTTCAGTGACGATGGATGGTGCATTTTCTGATAAGATTTCAACTTCCTGGCTTCAAATCTGGCTCTTTATCAGAATTGGTGAAGCCTTCTATGTCTAAAAGAGTTAGATGGTGGTACTAAAGCTAATAATTATGACGCGCGTGGGGTTTTTCTGAAAACCTGTAAATAAAAGTATTGCTAGGTGTCAAGAAATAACATATAAAACGCATAATACGGATATTAGTTTCTAATATTTCCTATTTTTTAGTTTTCTGTATCATGGGCAAAGTCCAGTATACTGCACATCGCTAAACCATACTAAATCTTTGAAAACTTGGCAATGTGAAATATACTGGACACCCAAGTTTCACAGAAAATAACGCAAGATCTATAACTAATATTGTGATTGTAGTATAGGTATATATACATAAATACGTTACGGAATACACAGAGAATAAATAACTATTTACTGTCGAACAAAAATAAAATATAAATCGAGACTTACCGAGAGCGGTCGCGACGCGTTCTTCCTCTCTGACATTGCGCAAGCGAGTGACTGGCTGTGAGCATGTGCTCATGTACAGTTATTTTTAATGTAGTAATATAGGATAAAAACAAACTGTTCGACACTAAACAAAACCCTAATATGGTAAAATAAATGCTATAGATTTTTTCAAACTGGACGTCCAGTATAGTTCCCACAATCGAATTAAGGGTTAAATAGTGAAAGTTTGTAGAAACATGTTTCTGTTCATAGCTTTTGTTTGTTTTCACATCATCTTTAAGTCAACTCATATCATACCATTTAAAACATTAATTATTATAATTATGTTGTACTATTTTCTTTAAATTTATAATGTTTAAAATTTTTTATTTCGTTTCCAGGTTTCTATGAATTCAGCAATTTCATTAATTAAGAAGGCAGCAGAGAGTGGGGCTAACATAGCTGAAGTGTATGTGGATACTGTTGGGCCACCAGAGAAGTATCAAGCCAAGTTGGCTGCAATATTCCCTAACTACAAGATAATTGTAAGCATTCATTATCCTTGTAGGTATTGTCTGATACCAGCTAATCCATTGTATGTAATAGGTCAATAGAATGTTGGCTTTGGGACGGAAAAAGGGCACTATTGCATTAGGTATAACCCGTCCAACAAAACTGTAATGGTAGTTGTAAGCGAAATATTTACTAACTAAGAAAACGGATCAAGGATTAATCTCAATCTGAGAATAACAGATTCCATCCTAGTATGTCTATGACAAAAGAAATGCCAAGAAGCCAGAAATAAAATAAATCAGCTAATTTTTTGTAAAATTTGTGGAGGAGTAATTGAGTAAACATCACAAATATTTTGAAGACAGGCCTTGACTTTCACTACTCTTAAAACCAGTTTTATGCCTGAGCTACTCTTCCATGAAGGCCTAAATTAATCCATGTTGTACTTTTAAACACAACATTTAGAAGATCTTGTATCATTTTCAGGTGGCAAAAAAAGCTGATTCAATATATCCCATTGTGTCTGCAGCTAGTATTGTGGCAAAAGTGACAAGAGATCATGCTTTAAAAGTATGGCAGTTCCGAGAAGGTTTAGAAATGACACACACAGAATTTGGTAGTGGATATCCAGGAGGTAAAAACAACACTAGAAGAGTTTGATTCTTTTTATTAATAATATTTCAAATGGGATATTTAGCAAATATGTACTTTTTTTATTCTGCAATCCTGATGATAATGATACCAAACAAGTTACTCAATAAAGAATATTCTACTTTCAGATCCACAGACAAAAAAGTTTATTCGTGAACAAATTGACAATGTGTTTGGGTATCCAGCATTGGTCAGGTTTAGTTGGTCAACAGCTGAACATATGCTACAAGAGAAAGCTGCTACCTGTACATTTGAGGATGTGGATGATGAAGGAAACACTAAGAAGGCAAAAACGAAATCAATCAGTTCATTTTTTGCAAAACCCGATGAAGAGAAAGTGAGAAAACATCACAAATATTTTGAAGACAGGCTCTTGACTAGTACTAATCCTTTTGAATGATCTCTCTTTTTACGATAATTGCTTGTTGGTAACTTTATTGTTTTGTTGCAAAAAACACCTAGAAGGTGTAATTAAAATAAAGTAAGTTTTTTTTTTTTTTTTTTTTTTTTTTTTTTTCCCCTAATGTGGCATTCACGTCTCTTGTGTGTGAGACGTATTTGGCCAATTACGACGTTGTATGAGAGTGACACGTAGGGCAAATGTACGGTGTTTAATTTGAGGGTGATAGGAGTTTGGTTCAGGATACCTAAAACAAATAACATTAAATGACGACACAAATATCACAGGACAATAACGATATGGTGCAAAGAAAAATATATTAGTTGGAAGTGGAAAGTGTTAGTAGGAAGAAAGAAAATAGTCTATGTCTAGAGAAAAAAAAAGAGACCATAAATAAAATACTCTGACAGATTTTAAAACTTTAAATCGTGAAACGAAATATATTTCAATAAATAAACTATAAAAGGAGTGTGCGAATAAGTGAGAAGAGACTGAAAGTTAATAGGCCGAGGTATGTCTTGAGGGAGAACATCATATAAAGAAAATGCTAATTTAGGGCAATTGAAAAAAATGTGATCTACCGTCCCATCGTCCAAACCACATTCACAAAGAGAACTATCGCGTACTCTGATTTTGGCAAGGAAGACCGGTGTGCATGCATGACCCAAACGAAGGCGACAGATGGAAGATGTGGCTTGCTTGCCACCTTTTCGAAATCGGAAGAACCAGGGTTTCTGTGGTATCAGAGGTTGTATATCACCATAGTAACGCCCTTTAGTAAGTCTTGAAGAATCCCATAATTCTTGCCAATCATTCCTCGTATGCAGGTTTGCTAAAGGTGGCAAATCTGTGTGGTATATTTCAGTGTGTTTAACTAATCCGGTTTTTGTAGCATCTTTAGCCCAAGAATCCACCGCCTCATTACCTGTAATACCAGAGTGCCCAGGAATCCAAGCCAGGACTACATCTAGACCTTTTTGACTACAACTAAACAATAACTCTTTAATTTTGAAAATAAGAGGGAGCTTAATTTTCATTTTGAATAAGTTGCTGCAGAGTTTTTGTAAGCAGCTTCTACTATCTGTAAAAATAATAGTTTTGGGGAAACCATGAGAATTGGCAAATAGAAGTGCTTCATATAAGGCAACAGCTTCACCTGTGAACACAGATGTCTGAGAAGGGCATTTAAAGGATAAAGTCACTCTGAAACTTGGAATCCAAACCGCAGCTCCAACATTGTCATCAGAGGTTAATTTGGAGGCATCAGTGAACACCGGTATCCAGTCTTGCCAATCGAATAGAAGTCTGGTGAAGTTTTGATTAGCTGCAGGGTCATCTTTTCCAATTCCAAAGTTCAAAATAACCCTAGGAGTAAATACAAGCGAAGAATAATTAGTTTGGAATAAAGGGTTGATATTACAACTATGAACAGGCGCAGAAAGATTTTTAATTTTTAAAAAACTCTTAATAATTTTGGGGGTTTCCTTATGATGCCAATATCGATTATTTGCTACCTCCTCAGAAAGACTCTCTAGACGAGGAATAAGTGGATGAGACGAACATGACATAACCCTAAAGATGTATCTATCAGACAGATATTGTCTGCGGAGGAATAGTGGAGGATCTAAGCATTCCACTTGAAGGGCATTTTTTGGTGAAGATTTCATAGCACCAAGAATAATACGTAGGCATTTAGTCTGTATGCTGTCAAATTTCTTTAGGGCTGTTTTATTACAGGGTTCCAAAATGAACGAACCATAGTCAATACAACTGCGAATAAGAGCATTATAAATGAGTTTTTGGTTATATGGATGGGAACCCCACCAAACACCTGAAAGAGCACGAAGGACGTTAATACCTTTTTCACATTTGTTAACTACATAATTTAGATGAGGGACACCAGTCATTTTGGAGTCTAGGAAAACTCCAAGAAATTTGGCAAAAGGTTCATTAGAGATGACGTGTCCTTCATATGTGACGTTTGCAAATGGAGTGCATCTTGACCGGGAAAAAACAACGACTGTACTTTTAGATGGGGATAATGAAAGGCCATGTTCGTCTAACCAGACACTTAGGTAACTTAATGCCTCATTTATTTTAGATGATGCTGTATCAATGCAATCAGAAGATGCATACAAGGCGATATCATCTGCATATTGCAGGATATTACAAAAGGGAAGGACTGACTGCTCAAGGTCATAAGTATAAATGCTGTACAGTAAGGGGCTCAATACTGATCCCTGCGGGATGCCCTGCCATAGAGTTCTAGGTGGAAGGAGGAAGCCGCCGTTTCGTATTTTGATAGTTCTGCCCATAAAAAGTTGACAGATATAGTGTACGATTCTCACTGGAACACTCAGCTCTAGCATTTTTGCTCTGAGCACCGGAATAATGACACTGTCATAGGCAGCTGAAACATCTAAAAAACATCCCACAAGGTGTTCTTTTTTGGACAAGGAGAGACGTATATCAGTCGTAAGTATATTCAGACTATCCATTGTGCTTTTGCCTTTACGGAAACCAAATTGACTCTTTGCCAGAGACTCACTACTTTCCAAAAACCATTCTAGGCGATTTTTAATCAGATGCTCTAGAATTTTACTTAAAGTTGATGAAAGAGCAATTGGTCTATATGAGCTAGCCTTGCCTGCATCCTTATGTGGTTTAAGAATAGGTATAATAATTTGGCATTTCCAGTCATCAGGTATTTCTCCCGTAATAAAAATGTCGTTCAGGATGTCCAAAAGATACTGAAGACTAGATGTGTTCAATTTTGTAATAAAACTGTATGGGATACCATCTTCACCTGGAGAGGTATCTCTCAACCCTGTAAGTGCCGTATTCAATTCGTCGAAAGAAAACTTTTCATCAAAGGAAGTTAAAATACAAGAGGATACAGAAAAAGGGAAATCACAGGGGACAGAAGGAGGGGCTAGGCTGTCTGCAAAGTCCTCCAGCCAAACCGAAGAATCGTAAGAGTGAAGAGAGTCAGGCTTCAACGAACCCCTAAACCGTTTTATATTTCTCCATACAAGTGACGGGGGAGTTCTGGGGGACAAACTCTCACAAAACCCGCTCCATCCTCTCTTCTTCCTTTTAGAAAGAAGTCTTTTAGTACGGGCAGTAACTTTTTGTAAAATTCTAAAATCATCGAGGCTCAAGGATGCGTTGAAGACGTCCTCAGCACTATTTCTTTTTTTTACAGCAGAGGTGCATTCAGAATCCCACCAAGGAGGTGAGGCAAGTTTAGAAGTACAAAGCTTTTTCCTGGGGATGAATAAGTTGGCAGCTTCAATCAGTGTATTACGAAAGTGTAAGTAATTTTGGGAAGAAGGGTTTTGGTCCAAATTGGTTGTATTACGCTCAACATAAAAAGAAAATTTTTCCCAATCAGCTTCTTGTATTTTATGTTTCAGGAGAGGTTGGGGAGCAGGGATTGGGACTACCGAGGAAGGTTTTGATATAATAATAGGGAAATGATCGCTGCCAAAAGAGTGGGGTAATGTGTTCCAATTTAATAGACATGAAAGTTCTGGAGAGCACGCTGAAATATCAACTGCCGATTTCGGGTTTTGACCGGGATATACACGACGGGTAGGAGAGCCATCATTTATGACGCATACATTAATGTCGTCAAAGAGGTCCACTAACCAGGGGGAAAAAGAGTCTGTATAATATGATCCCCAGGAACTGTGGTGGGAGTTGAAGTCTCCTAAAATAATAAGTGGAGAAGGGACTGAAAATAAAATTGTAGAAAGGTCAGGAATCAGGGAGAGTTTAGGATCAGGGATATAAATTGAGATAAAATTAATATTACCTATGCAAGCCGCAACAGCGTTAATTTCTTGGGAATGAGGAGGAAGAGGGATAACAGAAAACGGATAGGATCTTTTAATCAGCAATGCACATCCTGCCCTACCATCATCACGATCATCCCGTAGACAGGCAAACCCCGGGACCCTAAAGCGGGACCCAGGCCTCAACCATGTCTCAGAGATGGCCGCAACAGAAACAGAATGAGCATTAATTAAATTAAATAAATCCGGTTTTTTAGGGACAATACTTCTACTGTTCCACTGAAGAATTCGGGTTAAGCCCGGGGAAGCCATTGGATACAATTTCAGCGAGTCTGACAAGTAAAGGGGCAGCGTCGTACGGTAACACTTCGCTAAATTTAGCGAGGATATTTGTTATAAGCATAACTAACAGTTCTGGAAGGTTTTCATTTGGCCGTGCATGAGAGCTACTCAAACCACAGCCATTGGTAAGAGATGATGTTGGTTCTCTAATAATGTCATTGTGAGCATGACGATTGTAGCCCTCCGGGAGGGGAGTCCTCGGGCGGGCAGGAGTTACTACAGTTTTGCGGTAAGATTTCTTTTGCGGAGTAGTTTCGGGAGTTGCGTAGTAAGATGGGGAATTTACTGACTGAGGCAGAGTTTGCGAGAACATAGTTTTAGCGACGTCAGAGTAGGCCCGTCTTATAGAAGGTTCCTGCGCAGAAGCCTCCATGTATGAGATACATTGCTCAGACATTGTTTTTTTTATTCTTTTTTGTCTGTCAAATTCGGGGCATGACGGGTCAGTTGCAAGGTGTCTCCCAGTACACAGAAGACACCTGACATTGTCAGAGGGAATGTTACATGTATCACCAGAGTGTGACTGTCCACATTTGTAACAACGGGCATTTGAACGGCAAGCATTTTGGACATGGCCAAACCTAAGGCACTTCCTACATTGGATGGTAGGAAGTTGATAAACCTCGACTATCAAAGAGGTGTAGAAGGCGAATATCTTCTTTGGGAGGGATTGGCCCTCAAATGTCAACACGACCGACTGTGTAGGCAACCAAGCAGGAGAACCATCTTCCTTTCTGACCTTGCGATTTAGACGGCGAGCTTTCAGAATCTTTCCATGTCCTTCTTTGTATTCGGTGGCATTAACAAATTCCTCCATAGACCAATCTGTAGGAACACCACGAACCAAACCTAATCGGGAAACATTGTATGACGGGATTTCTGCCTTAAGTTTATGCTTGATCAAAAGTCCGTGGTCAAGAAACTCGTTAGCTGCGTTAGCGGAGCCAAACTCCACCGACAACCTATTACGACCAATCTGCTTAATGCCGTCTTTTTTGATGTGTTGGACGCCACCTTCAACCAGGAACGACCCCAATCGAATAGGTTTTAAGCTCACACTGGAATTCGGGGAATCAGTAATGCGGGACACATGTACAATAAATGGACCAAAGTCATCAGTGTCATATTTACGGCAATTTATGTCTAAAGATGGGTGTTTGTAGATACTGGTTTCTGATCCAATACCACTCTCTGGATCAGTAATGGTACGTTTGGACGGTGGTTCAGTAGTCAAATTGTCGGCATTTCTTTTGCGAGAAGGAGTTTGTGAAGCTGCAGAAGCCGGAAAACCTTCAGTCTCCATCACAAATTCGTACTCACCACCCCCCTTATCAGGGGGTTTCAAGCGCTCATCTCCATCCATGGCCGTACTGGCCAACAATAAATATAGTTAACTCACCTATTCAAAGTTAATAATAACTAACACAACACAAAAATATAAGGGATAACTGGATTCAAAGGGAAATAACCTCAAAAAACCAACAAACCCACACGGCACCTCAACGTCAAAAAACATAAAGTAAGTTAAGTTAGTGCTTAATTCAATATTTTACACACTGTGTCTACAGTAGTTATAGAAATGTACAAGAATAAATGTTCAATATTGTTTACTTGTAGTTCTCATTGTACAAATAACCAGGTTTTAAGAGGTTTTTAGTAGTTGTTAAGCTTGTACTCTAAGAACTATGTGGTTATATTTATGAACCAAATGTGTTTTGTTAGCTGAGACAAGCCTTGTTACAGTACAAAAATATTGAAGTAGATTTCTCTTTGTCCCACAAATTCATTCAAACATTCTCTTCACATTGTTGTGAGCTATGCATCAAATATATTGTTATTCACAGACTGTGACTCTTAGCGGCGCCTGCATTTAATCACGAGTTTAAAGAGCTTATATGCGTGAAGATATTTTACTGTAAAGCAACTATATTTTTGCGACATCGCGTTTTTTCCTTATCAGTAAAATTATTGTTCAATGCAATATGACTGTTCAATGTACTTACTTATTGTTTTGCATAAAATATAATAAATATAATAATAAATATCTTGGGACAACTCACACACGGCTATCTGATCCCAAGCTAAGCAGAGCTTGGGTTATGGTAACCAGACAACTGATATACATACTTATATAATTTATAAATACATACATATTATAGATAAATCACACCCAGACACAGAACAAACAATCATGCTCATCACACAAAGTTTGTCCTGGGTGGGAATCGATCCCACGACCTCCGGCTCAGCAGTCAGGGCCACTAACCACTAGACCAAGAGGCCCGTCAAAAATTTGACGAGTTGTTTTACAAAAATTAATACAACAATTAAAATGCGCGTGTGTATAGTTTTCCTTAAAATCGACTTTATGGCATCTTTGACCACTTTCCACCGTTTTTGTTACTTTGAGTGCCAGGAACACCTTGTATATAAAATTGTACCTTTAACATAAGTATGGCTTTAAGAAAGACCAAGTATTTCTGTAGATTGCGACCACGATTATGAAAATGCAAAGCGCATAACTTAGTAAACTGAAAAGGTCTTTTAGTTTCGTTTAACTTAGCAAGTGAAAATGACACACCTGTGCATCACTGATCAGTAGAAATCGGCAACAATTTAAATACAATATATGCGGTTGTCGTATGTTTTACCATACAACTTGTATTTTATCATTTTGGATCTCGTCCCAATACGTTTGGCTGTCGGAAATGCTGGCAAAATTCATTGTTTCGTGCTCCGAAAGCTAAACAGGACTTATAAAATATTTGTGAAAATCATTCGATTTTTTTTCGTTTCTTTCTTGGATAAGTACCTATATCGAACAACATGTGTAGTTGTACTTGATAAAATTGTTTTGATTTTATAACATTTTGCTTACTTCTTGCATGGCAGAAACTGGCATACAAACACTGTTACAATGAATGATAAGTCAATGATGATAAGATCATGTTGATCATTTTCCTTCAGTAACTCTTGGTTACCATACGGCCGGAATTTTATCTCAGTGCCCGGAATGCGGGGGGAGTTCTAAAACGTTCGGTATTTCCAAAAGAGAGAAATTAAATCATAGGACAAAGAATCTTGAAATATTTTGCATAATATAATAATTGTGATGAAAGTAACTTGGCGTAATGAAAATACTGTTTATGGGTGGAATTCTAAGCATCCGGCAAATGTAGGTACTGCAACAAATAATTCTTTTTTAATATAGCATTGTAAAAAACGCAGTATTAAATTATAGTGTAGGATGAATTCAAAAAGAAAAAATACCCGGCATTTTCTTCTAATACCCGAAGTTTTTCAGGCAAGCTTTTTCATAAACCTGCGAATTTCAGCGAGTTTTACTTCTAGGAAAGAGAAACGTGAATCAGATTATTCAACCTAGTAACAACTTAATTAAATATCCTGAGATTACTCGTTTTGTCCCCATGTCGTCATATACAAAACCCAATATTCTGTTTTATTTTAACTAGCTTTCGCACGCGGCTTCGCCCGCGTTAAAGGGGTAACACAGTTCCACTTCCGCCTTATTGATTTGTAATAGCAACGCTAAGTTTTCCCTTTTCTTCCCTCTTTCTCCCTCACATCCCATCTTTTTAAAATAAAAAAAATAGCCTATGTCCGTCTCCTGGTTGCCAACTATATCTGTACCAAAATTCATCAAAATAGGTTAAGCCATTAAAGCGTGAAGAGGTAACAAACAAACAAAAATACTCACTTTCGGTTTTACAATATTATATATATATATAAATAAATATATATATATATAGTATAGTATAGTAAGGATGGTACTGTAAATTCAGTGTCGGTATTAATGGATATTTAAACTAATTCGAATTTCGCCTTTTAACACCTTGCCGTCTTAAACAAACTCATCGAAGTTTGCAGAGAATACATAGCACCTTATAAAAGTTGGCGTAGACATTAGTAGTGTTTGTAATGACGAGCTTATGCTAAGTGTTCAAAGTTTCACTGCTATGAATCATTGCTCTTAGTTGACACAGTTGAAATGATTTTTTGGTTTATTGCAACACAATAATTGAGATATGTGCTATAGATGCCGTGTGGAGTCTATGAAAGCTTACGAGTTATGTCGATTACAAATGTTTACCATAAACAGTTTTGTCCATTTATTCTAACTTTAGCTCAAAGAGAGAATTTTATTTAGCTTGTCTCGTGAGTTTACTTGAAACAGGCTTGGAGGTACCTGCTGCAATCAATTCTTTCTGCTGAAAGCTGCTTCTGATATAAGTATACTTTTAATGACTAAATTACTTGATTTGAAATGCGCTTCGATCAAAAATGTATTAAAATATATTATTGATCGAAGGAAATGCGTATTTAACCTGGAGCCGCTTAACTACTTTAGTATCGTACTTTAGTAGGTATACTTGGACATTTGAAAATCTAATACCGGAGTGCCACGGAATGTAAAGTGTTGCCTTTTCCGCTTTGTCAAGTCGAAAGGTGGCGCAATCTGTTCACTTCTATTTATTCTTTTTAGGTTTGATTACTGCCCAAAGCGGATAACTGAGTACCTACCTAATAAATCACAAACTGAAAGGTTCAATAAATGATATGCGTTTATGATTTTATTTTCAGCAACCCGAAACGATTGTCTAGCTAGTCTTCATAAAAAAGAAATAAAATTGCCATTCTAGGTAGAGAAAGGAAGCATAATAGGTAAGCATATTTCATCAGATGTAATTCGTATAATATATTTTTGTAACATGACCGATAAAAGAGACGATAAAACTTTCACAGACAAATTGCGGTCTATTAAAGATTTCTTTATGCGATGAAATTTCCCGATGTTTGGGGAGGCTCATCCAAGAAGGCTCGCGGCAGCGCGGCGGCGGGGCGCAACGGTCTCTAACGTCCATTAGCATGCGAGCCGCAACACGCGCGCGCCTACTTACCATGAGCAATGCGGAACGCGCTGGGCTCACTCAGAGAATTTAATTGTGTTCCATTATCATATTTAGGTTCTTTTACGGTAAGTCAAAAGTGAAAACTGAATGGGAGTCAACGTCGCTTGTCATTCGTTAGTTGCGATCGATGGCGACAACTTCTTTCGGGCGGTAGACCAAGGATTAGCAGCAACATGGCAATCTTTAAATATTTTGTTTTAATATTAGCGGTTAGCTCTTGCGTTTCTGCAATTGTTGGGCCAACAAATGGAACGAAATCGACTGCATCAAAAACCGATACGTATTTAGATGCATACTCAAAATCGCGCGTTGAAGCTGAGAAGGCAAAACAAGGTGTTGTGATAATAACAGCAAAAGATGGAGAAAAGAAGATTTCAAATCGTGATGACAGTTATCAATCCGGCTACGATTACTCACCGCCGTATTCCAGTGACAGCAGTTTCAGTTCTTCGGGATCATCTGGTTACTCTGGACCTTCGGCTTCTAACAGCTACGCGCCGTCATCACCATCGTCTAGTTATGGCGCCCCAGTAAAGTTTGAGCCAGAAATAACCTACAACTCTCCTCCAAACACTTATGGGCCACCTTCTCCAAATTATGGCCCTCCAGCACATAGTTATGGGCCACCTGCGCCATCGTATGGGCCTCCTGCTCCGTCTTATGGACCGCCAGCTCAAACATATGGGCCCCCAGCACAGTCCTACGGCCCGCCGGTCCACAAGCCTTTACCTCCTCCAATATATGGTCCGCCGCTGAAGCCATCTTATGGAGTGCCTTACACAGCACCAGCATTAGGATTTTTTGACAAACTGTCGTTGAAACTGGACATCTTGACCATTGCAAAATTGCTGCTGAAACTTTTAATTTTCAAGAAGCTTGTGACTATGCTAGCAGTGGTTTGCATGTTGTTGGTGATACCGAAACTTATCTCATTCAAGAAAGGCAGCGGTGGTGGTAATACTGATGAAGATGAGCGCAGATTTGGCAACAAGAACCGTAAGTAGCTGTGTGTGTATTTCTTTTCTCAATCAAATTCTAAAAAGGTTTTTAATTCGGCTGTAATTTTGTAATGTTTGTTACTTCATAACTCGATCAGGCTTCCATCGAGCCTGGGTTCGGTCCATGACCTAAAAGTTGTTTAACTACTTTCTTCAAAAATTAACAGAGATTGACCATTACGAAGAACGAACGAAGGATAGCGTTGAATCTGTAGGTACCCGGAATTTCAGTTGATGTATGATATAGTTCCCCGAATGCGATATTAGATCTTAGTAACTGGTATTAATTGTACATACCTACAATGTTACCATTTACGCCACCCGTGAATTAATCCATGGCTGTGTAACCTATAGAATATTCGTCACCTACTGCTATGCATGAATAAACCCGACCGGTTGCCGGTCGGTCAGGGAAAGTGTTAATTAAAACCTAATTAACACTTTCCCTGACCGACCGGCAACCAACCCAAGACTTCCAATTAAATAATATAGTAACAGCCTGGATTCTAGATTTGTGCCCATTGAAAGCAATAATAACACTTATTTGAAATGAGGATGCTGCCAGCATACACCTTTGCCTACCTATTTGAAGATAATAAGTACGATGTTTGTTATGAATGGGCAAACATCTTAGTCGTGATCTAGTAGCACTGCCACATCTTGGTATCAAACTTGGGATGTCACGCTCGTAACTTTATTGTGTAGTAATTGACTATCTTTTGTTTAAGAAACGACCAAACAACTGTCACTGTTAAAGTAGCTGTGATAAAATACTCTTCACAGAAGCTATTGCTATTTCATTGTGCGGTCATTGGTGACTTATTTTTTTATGTACTTACTATGAGGTTGGTAAAAGTTAGATAGCTATCATTGGATAACATATTATTTTTTATTTTCATACTTTGTCTTCTACCATAGGTATTTGAGAAAAGAAAGAGCCTGTTCGTACTACACGACTGTCCTAATAAAAAAGTTGTGTTTCCTGCCTTCGGCAAGCTTGCATTACCGTCAAGTAGCTTACTTTATCTATACTAATATTATAAACCTGAAGAGTTTGTTTTTTTGTTTGTTTGAACGCGCTAATCTCAGGAACTACTGGTTGGAATTGGAAAATTCTTTTTGTGTTGGATAGTCCATTTCTTGAGGAAGGCTATAGGCTATATATAACATCACGCTACGACCAACAGGTGCTGAGCAGCGCGGATGAAACCGTGGGGAACAGCTAGTTAAAATATAAGGAAAAGTCAATATGACAGCCTCGCTGGTTTCAAGCGTTGGACATTATGATCTTGGCGTCAATTCCCAGCTCGGACAACGTGTTACTAGGATTTCCTTTCGGAATCTCGGTACCAGTTCGACGCCGCGGCGTTGCTCTGGATTTGTGCCCTATTAATGAAATTCAGACTCGTCCCTGTTACATCATGCGACTAGCACAACTAGCGACTTGCGGGCGTACTATAATCACTATAGTTACACCTTTCGAGGAAAACAAACGGAACGTTATCTTGTATGTATGTAATAAATATTTTTCTCCTAACAGTGGTTGAGTTGACATCGGTGCATCAGATGCTGGAACGAGCCATCTCTGTGTACGGACAACAACAGACGGGCTGCGGCGTCACGTGTCGTGTGCGCCGAGTTATCGACGACATCTACGAATTTCAACCCTATTACAGGTAAATAAAACGTTAAATTCAATGTATAACAGTTCCATATTTACAGACTAAACAACGTCAATCAATCCAATTAGCGCTTAAGGATTTAAGTGTTAATTAGTAATTTGGTTCATTTCACATGATAAAAAGGTCATGCTTTTCACACTATATTTCTTTCTACTGTGCCTATAAATAAAACCAAGTATAAATTCGTCTATATTATGATATTGGTACGTTCACCCGTTTCTGATTAAAATCGTGTGTGAAAACGGACCTAAAGGAATACTGTTTTTTAGATTGGTTCAATTGTGTATTTGTGAGATTTAAATCTTTAGAGAGTGAAATCGCCCTAATATTCAGAATATTTGTTTTTCTTCCAGGGGTGGATCATCTTAACAGCTCGCAGTATAAGTGCTGTCAACGGTCATTGTTATATTGGATTGCTATAGCAGGTGCCATTGAAATTAGTCTGAACCAAGTCAAAAGACTTAATTATTTATTTAAAATTATTTGTAGATAAGTAGTTACCTATTTATTGTGATTATAAGTTAATAAAAAAATTGTTTTAAGTTTTGTGTATGCTTTTCTAGACCCATATTTCGAGCTGGAGCAAATTGCTGTAGTGTAGAGTGTAGCAAACAATAGGTACATACAATATTATGCATATTGTTTCTAAAAAATATATTATTTATGCGTCCAAAAAGCTGATGATTTTACCTGTGTGGAGTTGCTTTATGATTGTCAATTCGTATGTGCTTATAAATTTTCCTCTAGTATTCTCTGATATAATCCTTTGCAAAACAGAGGAAAACTCGACGCATGTTCAAAATTGAAAACCCTGAACGCGTACGATTTATTTGGTCAAATTGTGCAATTCGCTATTTGGGTGAAATTCTACTTTCTCTGTTTAAGATTTGGGATCAAAGACCGAGACCTCGTATGCCTTGACAATGCTACGCACGGTCCCGTATGCGGACAGTCACTGAATAGTAATGCCACCGGCGATGCTTCATTGTTTGTCTCTGGACAATTAAAGAAAATTAGGTGAAGTTAGAAGCGCGATTGGTATGCGCAGGATCCGGTGATCGATTTGCCAAGTAGGGAAAGTGGCGTATGAAAGTCATGTCCTTGTCCATATTGATGATTTGTTGCGGTGACCTCGTTAAATGTAAAATAGCCCCCGATTACACACTAAAGGGTTGTAGTACCTACCTAATGCCACAGCTCAAAAACCAAACATCGAGAAAAACATTCGATTTAATTTCTTGGCTACAATTAGTCGGGAATAAACATGATGCATTTGTTTGTTTGTAATTTTGCCGGGACGCCTAAGGATTCATCACCGTCCAATAAAGGGACTGTTTCAAATATTACCCAGCTAAGTATGACTACTCTGTGGTGAGAGGGGCCTTAATGCATTTAACCTTGAAAGGGGGTCTCCCGCAGGGATAGTCCTTTGAAATCCTGTTCTGTCCTGAGGATTATTCTGAAGCTTTTCTTCAAATTTTTACCTTTCAGGAGGGGTAGTCGAACAAGAAAAACATTTTTTATATGGGTTTACTAATAAAGTATCTTAGAAGATGATGCATGCCGAGTTGTTTCTGGCACATGACTGTAATTAATGATGTACGGCGATAACATTTTTGAAGTCAATTTACACCATGTTTTCCTCAGGGCTTATTCATTCGTCTCGATTTTTATCCTTTATGAAATTATCCTGACTTTTCCGTGATGATAGGTGACGCATATGAGGACGCGTACGAGAGCTTATTTATTTAGGATCCACAATAAAAAATATATAAATGAAAACATTGCTTTATTAACGGTACACAAATCGTAAGTATTACGTGCACTCCATAACATAAAGGACACCACAGAATGCACAATAAAGTTGAAATCTCAATTAACGAATTTAAGAATAATAAAATAAAATGAAACAGTTGAAAAACGTTACTAACGTATTTACATTTTTACTATAGATAAGGATAAAAATGTATTTTAATTTTCCAGGGATAAAACAGGGAAATAAATTTGAATGAGCTAAACGCCGCTAAACTTGCTCCATAAATAAGTAACATCCAAAATATTTCCTAGGATGATGGTAATACGTTCTTGTCTGATTAATTGTCGAGACTTTATCCTTATTTCAGCTGAATCATCTATATTTAGATTTTTGTGTGGCTGTTAATTCGAGTCAATTCAAGCAATTGACTTGTGCTCAAGAGGGCAGTACTCCGGGTGTTCGGGTGTAAGAGATTTGGACGTGGGATTTATTGCTGTTTTGTATTAACGGCAAGTGTCTCATTCGACAGTAGAAAACTAGTATATTTATCCATGATAAGCACTAAAGATCTGAACGTCCATGTGTTAAAGAAGTCAAATAAGGCAGTGTGAGTAATGGTCCGGAATCTTCAACACACATGTAGTGTTTCCCACATGTTATTTATTTCTAGTGGCGGTAATTTATCGTGCAGATCATGAAGCATGAAACATTTTAGGAGACAAAAGTAAAAATACTGTACTGTCAACTGCACATGACGACGTTTGGTACTGTTTAAGGTCCATGTACTTGCTTTATATGGTGGCTTGGTTCTCGATTCGCTGCAATAACGACTATAAGTCTTCAGCAACATTGGGTCGTGTCTGGAGCTAAGTATACGAATAATGACCATTAAGGTACATAGGAACAGTCAAAAGAAAAACTTTCTAGTAGGTAAATATTATACACATACTAGCTCCGCCCGCGTGGCATCACTTTGGGCTAACGCTCACTTTAACCCGCGTGATGATCGAAAAAAATATATTTTCTCTCCCCTTTTCTTCCTTTTTTTGTAGCCTATGTCCGTCTCAAGGGTCCCAACTAGGGCATCCATTCCGGAATTCCGGAATTTCGCAACTCCGGAACTCCGGATAGTTTCTCCGATATTTTAACTCCGGAATTGGGCTCAATTTACCGTATTTCGATATTAATTATTTTTAAGTTAAAAATGTGTGCGTAATTTTTCAACACATCATTTTACGCGCAATTGTTCCTGTGCGTGTATCATGTACTAGCTAGACGAGCGACTAGACTACCCTAAGTGGACCGCTTTTCTTAATAGTGAGTTCTCATTTCAAGAGCTTAATGATTTTTTTAATATTTAAGTGTTTCTTGTGATAATTTTAATTATAATATTTCATGTTGCGCCAATTGATTTGTTTTAAAAAGCTTAGTAAGACTAGTTAAATTTTAATGATTGTGAATTTGTGATGTGAATTGTGAACTGATTACGTTATGTCAAGAGTTAAAGATTGTTGTTAAACATGATAAAACTGACGAGAGACTTAAATGCTTATCTTAATATTTTGATTTTAACTACCTGGTAATGTCTAAACTAAAGAGTGATATTTCTTGTGTTAATTTAATTATGTTATTTTTCATTAATATTTTAAGGATCTCAAATTGTTTATTTTTAAGTTTTTAAGAAAAACTTCTTAAAAACTTAAAAATAAACAATTTGAGAATTGAGAATTGAGAGATTTGCCTAATTTTGATAATATTGTTAACTGGCCATGTCGTATAAAGACTGGAGTTAAAGACTGAATATGTTAAAAATTATTAAAAGTCACTCAAGGTCTTTTGTTTTTTTTTTTAATAATTTCGGATCCTGTTGCGAAATTCCGGAATTCCGGAGTTGAGAGCCCAATATCGTAAATTAACTCCGGAATTGAAAACCTTCCGATACTGGATGCCCTAGTCCCAACTATCTCTGTACCAAAATTCATAAAATCGGTTTTTCCATTTACGCGTGAAGAAGTAACAAACAAACAAACTCACTTTTGCTTTTATAATTTATTGGTAAGGATAATATAATATTAGTAAGGATGTATCTTCTGTGTCATCACGTGTCGTTCATACAAATTCAAACTCAAAGCATTTATTTCAATTAGACCATTACAGGAACTTGTAGATGTCATAAAAACAAAACCGGCCAAGAGCGTGTCGGGCCACGCTCAGTGTAGGGTTCCGTAGTTTCCCGTCCGTCACAATAAGTGTTCCCAGTTATGAGGGCAACCGAACAATTCGGTAATACCCGATCCAATGTAATAAGTACCTACAGCGCCATCTCTCGGGGAATTGGGTTACTAATTAATACAAAGACGTGCAATTTCGGTGGTAATTTTGGATTGCGAGAACCGATTTCAATAATTCTTTTTTTTGTTTGAAAAAAGATACGTTCAGGATAATAAAATATGTAAACAAAGTTACAAAAAATGCTTGCATTACGATTATACTACAAACTTAGTCCAGAAATTATTTTGTACAACTTTTTGTCTTTTTTGTACAAAAACTGTTGTGTCAATCAAGTTCAAAATGATTTTCATAGAAAGTCCTTATAAAGTTCTACTTTTCAGATTTTTTTCATATTTTCTAAACTTATGGTTCAAAAGTTAGAGGGGGGGGGGACACATTGTTTTTTACTTTTGGAGCGATTATTTCCGAAATTGTTGACATTATCAAAAAAATTATTTTCTCACTTTACATATAGGGTGGCTACCCTAATAAAACATTTTTTTCAAATTTTTATTTTACCACTTTGTCGGCGTGATTGATATACATATTGGTACCAAATTACAGCTTTCTAGTGCTAACGGTCACAGAGATTAAGCGAGGACGGACGGATGGACGGACGGACGGACAGACAGACATGGCGAAACTATAAGGGTTCCTAGTTGACTACGGAACCCTAAAAAAGATATTAAAGTCACAGTCACAACACCTTACAGCATATAAAAGTACTCTAGTCGCCCATTCCAAAGCGCAGATCTCTATGAAGATGAATGGGCAAGAAACTACATGGAGAATGTTTTAAATCATAATATTTTTACAAAATTATGGTTACATTTTTGATGTTGAGAAAAAAATATATTTCGTTGTTCCAGAATGGTGTTAACTAAAATTTAAAATTTTTCAAGTGGTTAATAACATGGTAACCTTGCAATTAATCAAGTGTTGACGTGAAACTAGCATCATCAAAATATCCTCATTAAAGTTTGACCTATTTAACACTTTATTTAATGAGAGAAATATGTCTGCTTGAAAAGTAGCTTTTTAGCAATTATGGGTTGCAAATATGTTCTCATAGATTTATAATGGACGCATTCATCCGCTCCTTAGCTTGTCTAACTAGTTAGACAACTACTTAGATGTTCCTGCTTAAAGGATTGACATAAGAGATTTTGTATCCGCTATTCTAACACTACTCTGCTAGGGTAATAATAGAAGACTCTATTCCCAGTAGTTGGTGTCGATTTAGTTAAAACCACAAAATGCCAAAAATATGTCCAACAATTGCATAATAAAAGTAACTACTGATATATCTGTCGTCGAAAGTCTATTAAATAAGGTTGGGGTCACAGAGGGGCACGAATGCGACAACGACATGCGCCCGCGTCGCCGGTACGACAATGAACTTGGCGGAAGCAGTTGTCACGCCCGCAGCGCCGAACAATGCCCTATGAAAACAGATAATGGCAATTAGCTATTCCATGGTGTTTGAAATTAGAACGCAGGTTTAAGACCTAAGCAGTACCGTAACTTATAGTACAGATTGGGTAACGCAACTGGTGACCATTATAATTTTGGATGTCTCCAAATTATCTAGGTGAAAACATATTAGGTCTGCTCTATTCACTATAAAATACTCCGCAATGAAAAGGAATCATTCGCGTTTAATCATTAAGAAAACATGTCGGTAATGTGCACAGTGACGGCGTTTTGTGATGTAATGATAAATGACAATAATGAGAGTATAGTAGTATGGTGGATGCTCTATTTAATCCATTGTTGCGGTGGAGGCAGGATGGGCCGGTCCGTGGTTATTGCTGGCTGAGTCAAGTGCAGGAGCATTCGCCTGGAACGCTCGCCTCACTGTGGAATCTGCACGTGCCCTCGGCACACGTGTGCCTTGTGACTTGACGCACCATAACATCGCCGGGATTGTGTTAACTTAGTCAGTGTACCTACTCGACACCTTCTAGACGATTTTAATGGTAAAAAAACGCCGACTTTCCGTGATCAGTGTTGTTTTAATTGAAATTCTGAATTTTGATGATAAGCAAGCTCTTCTGTGTAAGTTATGGATTTCATTTTCTTTTGTTTTCTTGCGTGCTTTGTTTTATCATACTGATCCAAGCATTTTCTATGCCCGTACATCCAATACAAATTCAAAACAAATGCCAAAAGAAGCCAGCTATATTAGAGACAGTCCCATACATGAAGTGGTAAGCTTACTCGACATAAAAAAGTCCAAGATATCTATGGTGTTTATACGCATAGACTGATTAGAATTTCGAAACGCGTATAGGTAAGACCTACATACTCAGCTGCCGAGAATAAAATTACGTAATGACGGATAACGTTATACAGTCTGCTTTTACACAATATGTTCTGTTTGATTACGATTGTGCTCAATTGTGGTCTTTGAAAACAGTTTCAAAATACTTGAACTCTTGAAGTAACAAAGTGTTTACTGGCATCGTAAATAATCGAATTTATATCTGTTCTCTCATGCGATACATGTTATCTGTTATCAGACTACCTCTACATGCATTGTTTGGAATGTTTGGTAAAAAAAATTGGAGTGTTATTGTCATAAACGATGTATTCGCGACTGTGGCTCTCGAAAAGTTTAATCAAACAGTCTATTCGTTCAAATGAATTGATATATAGATCGCTTACAAATACCTTTACGCTAATAGCCGTGACGTGTGTAAAAAAAGTTTTATGTGCGTATGTAAGTACTATTTTTGGTTTGTTTTGATAGTAGTCTATATTAGTAACTAAATTGTTACATACTGAATTCAGTGGTCAACGCGTGATCTATTACAGATATTGTTAGTATTTAGGTTGTTCCTATATATTTTAAAATGTTAAGATGATTTAAGAATTTCGGTAGCCTCCATTGGCCTCAATATAGAAAACAGCTGAAGTCTGCCTTGAAATATTGCCAAACAAATGTGAATGGTTTTTTCTTATCAAGATTCCTGCGATAAAGATTCGATAGTACCGACACAGTTCCTGTACTTCGTGTAATAGCCCAGTACCGGTGATAGGATGTACCTAGACGTTAGATACACATTTTCGGAAGGACGTTAGAAATCGCGGTTGGCACTTCCTCTCAAATTGGCAGTTAGATATTAAGTTGTTATGTTTGTGTGTCTCTGCTAATACGCAGAATGATTATTCCAAGTCCTATCTCATTTTCGTTTGTTTTGTTTAAGTTTAGCTAATGTGTTTGTAGGGAACTTAATCATTAGCTTAGTAGGTCCTTACCCCTATGATTCTTAAAGACGGTCCCGAAATTATAGCCAGCTGTCAGATTTGGCGCAACCAAATGAGTCCTCCCGCTCTGGGTGGCACGGAATTTAGAAAACAAATTCTTATCCCTTCTTTTACCCTTTGCGTTCCGTGGCCGCGGTATCTCTTTTGAACAGCCTGCACTGCCTGTCGGCCCCGAAAGGCAGTGGCCCAGACGGGCTCTTCAGAATTGCTGAAATCTTTGTGGCGCTTACCTTAAGGTTAGATTGTGAACGAGGGTCCAAGAAAACACGCCCGTCTATTGTCACATAGAATCATTCATTAGGAAGTGCCGTAAAGTTTTTTTTACAAGAATCGGAAACATGTATGTGGAACGTCTTCCCAAGAAATTATCATATATGTAGGTAATGACGTAGTACCTCTTATAAACATCTAGAACGCGGGTAAATAAATAGACCTATTTATAATACTTATGTAGATAACGTAATTAATAGGGCAGGAAAATGATGATGTGGATAACGTTGTGATAGTTATGTATTCGATCTCGATCAACATACTACAATAAGATTGTAAATTGTGTCACTATGGATTTTAAAGGGCTTCTACAACCACATATTTAATTAGAGCTGTTGATTAACTAGGGCACTAATTGAAGGAACGTCGAAATGCGACGACCTTTCGTGACTGACTCCATTATAATGTTTCCTTAGATATGCGATTGAAGGGAAACGATTTGTTTTGATTGATTTTTTGACTGTTTTATTGCAGAATTATGCAGTTTTGTTCAAATCAACATTAGCTTGGTGATAATTACCGAAAAGATCGCCAAATAAAGTAGTCTTTATTGAAAGAGTTGACATACCTCTCATAAAAATGCCAGAGATAGGGCCGATGATGCGCGCACTCGAGCTGCAGAGGCTGATAGAGGACAAAGTGGCCGAATGGCGCGAAAGGTCAGCGAGGGTCGCCGGAGCAACTGTAGCCGACTCTTATCAACAGCCACTCAACTTCAAACGACACACAAATAGACGTAAGAACAACGCTGAAATAAACAGAATTATCGCAAAGTACTCGAAGCCCACTAAGAGAGCGGACGAACCCTATTCGGTGCACCACACGCTTGACTTATCTCCAAAACGCCCACCGAGAGCTAAGAAATTATCAAACCACAAAGTTCTGTCCAAAAGTGAGGACAACTTAACAAGTATTGGCGAAATGGACGTTGAAACAGACCCGAAACAAGAAGCCCAACCTTATTTCACGTTATCCAAGTACAACACCAAAAGCTACGAGGACGTTACAGCGTTCGTTGATGTCCACCACAACGTGAAAAGTAAAAATTTTGAACAAAATAGCATATTGAATGCCAAAACAGTCGTGCAAAACATGCCAAACAGGAGACCTAAACTTCACAGCATCTGCGAAGGTGTAACGGACATTTCCGAGTTCTCAGACAGTGGCCTAGTGTGTGATAGATCCTTTGCTACGTCAACTCCTCTATCAAAAAGAAAAACATGTCCCCCTAGTAGTTCTGTGTCGACATTAAACTTTGAAAAGGTTACCAGGAAACCTAACAGTGTTAGTGATTTAAGAAAAGGTGTTTCAGAACCGAATATCCTTAGTGCGGATGCTAGTGAAAGTGGAACTTCAAAGACTATCGATTTTAGAAAGCGCTGGAAAATGTTAAAGCCACCGCGGCCTTTCAAAAAAGGGGCTTTCGATTGTTTACTGTTATGGCGTGGGAAGAAACAAACTCCTCCAACAGAAGACAACAGCCGGAGGTAAGTCGACAGGTTTTTGTTAAGTTGTGCTACAATTTACCTAATAGAAGTTTAGTGACAATGCCTTGACGAGATCTTTATTTTTTGCGCAGTTAAATATCCATTTGCAAGGATGTGTTGACCTCAACGCACGAATGTATGAAATCTTATTAAGTTAGATTAGATTTTAACCTAAAACGTCTCCAATGTGACTATATCATTGAAATTACTGTGTAGTTAGAATTACGCCAGGTTCCTAATAATAATGGGCCATCCCTTTTTTTGCAATGACGATAAAAAAAATTCGGGAACTAGCATGTTGTTTGTGTTGAAAACGTACATAACTGAAAAAGCATGCTTAAATAAGATCACTTACATATAATTATTTCCTCTTTTTGCAATACTCTTATAGTTTCCAGATTAACGGGTCGCCCGATCGCGAAACAAGTTCCAACTGTTTATTATTATAATGTGACTTATAGTCATAAAATAAACTTTAACGTTACCTTGGAATTGTTCAACAGATTGACGTTTTATTATCGTATGCAATAGTGACCCTTTCACACATGCTTCTTCCACATCCGGGGTTGCGGGTTGTTCGAAAGAAATACCGCGGCCCCGGAACATAAAGGGCAATGTAAGGAACATGGGTGGTTAGTCAGTATAAGTCTGACACTCCCCCCTCTCCGCCCAGAGCGGGAGCGAAAGTTATTTGATGATTTCCCACCCAAAAAAAAATGCTTCTTCCATAATATATGGTTTTTTATTGTTGTGCTGGTTATTGTCTATACATTAAATACACTTGTTACCTTTGATTGGTACGTAGACTTTTAAATAAGTATAAAGAAAAGTCAAAGCTCTGTCACCTCGGATTATATGAAAGCTTTCGTTCTACGCTGACTTGTTTAATACAGTTAGTTAATTGCTTTTAATTCCCAGCTCTCTACGTATGTAATTGAAAATAATTTACTGTTGGGACTGCGAGTTTTAATATTCTTAATGTTCTTCTTAAACATAAGGACGATCTTGCATTGCTGGACACAAAGGCTAGATATCAAAGTCGATAAGTGAGCGTAGTTTAGTGCAAAATTAAAATAATCCATAACAATTAAATGTAGATAATAAATTGCCTTTATTCATCGAAAGCTATTTAAAAAAATAATAATACTAAAATCTAATAATCTCTTCTACTCATAACCATTTCAAACAGTAAAAGGATATTGATAATTAGTGTGGCAGCAAGCATCCACTTTATTTCACTGTAAATACTTACTGATATAATTGCAGTACAATCGTGTGTTAGGTAGGTACATTGCAGCTAAATTAACGCTATTTGTGGAAACAAAATTAGCATAGGTTCGTAATAACCTTATTAATAAATTGACTTTTCTTAACCACTCTTTTTTGAGATTCCAAATCTTTAAAAAAGAGTGGTTATGAAAATTTTAAAAGATGCGGTAACCGGAAGGCTCGATCTTGTAGGTTTCGTTGACAGTGGTCACAAGCTACTTACGAAAAAAGTGGTCCTGGGTTTGGTTACATGTCGGGCAGCGTTGGATGTTCCTTTTTTAATATTTAATTTTCAGTAGCAGCCCAGAGACTATGTGCTCGATTGATGGCAATTGACTTGCCTTCTAATAAATTTGACATAACCATACTATTATTAAATTCTGTGTAACCCTCCGGAAAAACAAAGGTGCTATGTGTGTTTGTTGATTTATCTTTACTTGTTTCTTAGTCTTAAATAAAAAAAGGAAAATAAAGTAGTTAGACGGGTACTTATCCCATCATCTGGAATCTAATAAAAACAACTATTCATCAATATCGTACAACAATAAATAAGAAAATTGTAATATTTAAAAAATACTGCGATTCACTACCGCCTCTATCGGAAAACAGAGGAAACAATAGACACTGAAGTAATACAAGTTCCAACAAAACTCGCCAGATGGCGCGTTTAGTCATCAAAACAAAAGGATTTCCCGTCCGTGAGAAACTTCAACAATGCTCAGGATAACGTACGAAAATTAAAAAAAGAATATAATTTACCAAGTGTATAAAAACCCGTTTTCTGATTACAGGATTCCCCTTGATGTAAATTCTTATAATAAAAAACAAAACATTTCCATGGACATAATTGTTTGCTTACCATACACAATTTCCCGTTAATTTTTGAAGAGTTACTTCAAATTCAGTAAAAATCCTTCTTTTGTCATTGGAGAATGACCTTTACTGACATTATAAAGAACTGCTGTAGGCTTGCTTCATGTATTTTTGATAATAATTATTTCCACTTAGGAAAGAAATCATTATCAAAACATATACCAAGCTTGGTGAGTAAGCCCGGCCTTGGGTTTGGTCATCCACACAATTGTGAACAGGTACTTCATACACATTACCGTGACCGCGAGGTTATGTAACATCAATGTGCACTCAAGTAGAAACTATTGTTTGTTATTATGGCATTTCCTATGTTACTGTGCCATTCGGTTAAAAGAAGGCGATTGATTTTACGTCTTCAGAGGTCTTCTCTTCAGTCTTTTAGTTACTGCATCGGTAATTACCACATGACCCAAAAATGTAATGAAGGGCGTTTCTCGGTGTCTATATATTTGAATAGGCCGGGATTAGACTTTAGCTTAAAATGTTTTTCACGATAATTACGACCCACGCATTCGTTTCTCCGCATCTCACGCCCTTATCAACAATTCATTTCTAAACAACTTTATGTATTATTATTATATATTTTAAGGATTCTATCTTCATCGGCTACGTACGAACATCCCTATGAGAATACCTACATTGAGCAGAGGAGGTCAAGTCATATCTTCTTAACCTCCCTTACATGATTGTTCTGAATCTCTTTGCCCCCAAAAAACCTTTAGTGACACCATCGAGATGGAATTTTGTACGTAAAGACAAATGCAGTCATCTATGTAGAGCGAGGGGAGATTATGGATAAGTTAGGGAATAATGTAGGTAAAACAATCATTGAAAGAGCGTGGTTTTGGTGGCTTGAAGAATGTATAGTTTTCGTAGAGGCGTCCTTTTAATGTACTCTTTCGGCATAGGTACTTAAATAGATTCAGACTACACTCGATGCCTTGGATAGGAAAGTCCGTATATTGCTGACCGCAAACCAGATACATTACCCACGATCGTCGGTGATGAGACTGTACATCCCGCGGAAGTGCGGGGTTCGAGGCTTTTTAAACGCAAATACCCTCTACAACAATGTAGTGTGCAGTCTCAGGGAATTTTTTTAAAGTCGAAGTGGTCGCAGTGGACGAGGGAGTCACCCCGCTGTCCAAGTTTCACGTACGCTTCCATCGGGCTTTTTACTTACCTACTACGATTCGGCGACCTTTTTGGGGAAACTGAAGGATTTGTCTGTGCCATTATGGACAAAGTATGTTGACGAACAACTCCCGGAAATATAAAAGACGGGACGGTTAACGTGTCGGTCATGCCACCGGGTGAGTCCATAAGACATTAGTTTGGGTTATTCTCGTCTAGCTAACGGTGAGTATTTGCACAGTCACAACCAAGTAGCCAGGATTATTCATCAGCAACTTGCCTTCTTGTGGAATTTGAGCAATAATAACTGACAGGACTATTGTTACCAATAAGCCTGGCATAGTGGTGATAGACCGATCACCGCGCCGCGTAATGATAATAATCGATGTTTTCATCCCGAATTACGAGACCCTCGTGAGTTATCGACAAGTGGTGTGGAAACGACCAATCATGGCTTGATGGCGGACCACTATTTGTTTATATTTTCAAATGTTTTTTATAGATTTGTTTAACGAATAGGTAAGAAAAATGAATAAAAGTACCTAAATATGAAACAATGAAAAAAAATATAATTTTCCGTCAAAGTCCACTTATCCAGAGGCGGTGACGGAGACAAAAGTTTTCTTAGAAACCGGTAGTTAAAATGCAATGTTAATAAAATATTATTAAAAGGGATAGCTTAGTTTTTTATTACTCTTCATATCGATAGGTACGATCATTACTCAAAAGTTGTTTGAAAATCGGTTTTGATTGGTGTGATCGGTATGATGCATGACGCGGATGATGAATCATGTCGACTGTTTTAAAATGGATTTAGGTTTAGGTTAGGTTAGGAAGAAAAAGAATTAACAAAGAAACGGTGGACATTTTGCGTTGAAGATGATATCTATACTTAAATGAGATGGATGTAAACTGTTGAGAAGATAACTAATAGTAACGTGTGTGCAAGAAGAATACGTGCTTGTGCGTGACTAATTGATAAGCGAAGGGATAGAAAAGAACTGGCTGCAGTAAAAATAAGCTAATTTCGGGTATTTCCTCGATATTGCTGCTATAAATTAATTTAATAAGTACAGCAAATAATATGACTAACGGTAACTGTTAACTAGCAGCATATGCATTTAATGAATGTGTGAAATGTTCGTTACACTCGAACGCGTCCGTACAGACGAGGCTCATCAGCATCTTGATAAACATCTCTTCATTCTGTTGCACCAAGAAAGATTCATTGTACGTACTAAATGACTATGTTCTTTGTTTTGTCCCTGGCCAACTAGTTACCACAAACTTTATCGTTACAAGTAGATAATTTGCTGATATTGATGAAACAAACGGGCGACTTCCTTGGAAAACTGGCCAGTCCATTACTTAGAAATTGCGGGAGCTCAACTAGTTATAAGTACTTGCACTAGAAATGTTTGCTTACGGTATAATAACAAGGTGCAAGCTATTATATTCAGCACATTTTTTCCCTATTTAGTTTCCGTCATTTTTGCCCCTGGAGTCTTTATTTCGACATAAATACTTCATCGTGAAGCTATTAAATCCTGTTAGCTGCCGGGGCTAATTTTATAAACCTTAATTATCTTGCTTGATCAACTAAAAATACTAGGAAAATTAATATGAAATAAACAATCAAGCATCGCAAATGTTGTGGTCAATGTGTGTTCATCGCTTAATGAGTTTGATAGATAAGGGAATTCTACAATAATCATTATCCCATTGCAATTTATTTGCTACACAGAAAAAAAAACAAACCTAGCTCACGTTTTGAGATCATCAACTCATTTAAGAACTGATGACCAACGCTAATTGTCTACGTAGGCATCTACATTAGCCTAATATGTTCCGTAACAGTTCCACGAACACAGTATACGATCGGCAAGGGAAAACAATGACGGCAATTCTGCCAAATGCAAATTATCTGCCTACATGGACTGCGTCGCTAACTGTTCAAATGTTCATATAACTTGTTATTGTTAGGCTTTTGACATACATTATTAATATGTATTATTACTTCTATTCTCTGTCCATCCTAAGAAACAACGCAAGAATATGTCATTACTACATAGACTATGTACACTACGTAGCTTTGCCTCGGGAATGCTGGCTTCATTTTAAGACTAACTGCAGTGAACAATAGGGTTAAAGGTTGCATAGTTATAAATACTGTACTTAAGTAGTAAAATGTCCGAAGATGAGATTATTCTCGTATCCGCTGAATAACTGTATGACAACTGACTGACTCTTTCTGCAATCATTCCAATTCCAACTTAACTGGTTTTAGTCTCACAGACAAGTGCTGGATTGCTAATCTATAACCAAATGTTTAATATCTCAGGGACCATACTTGCAAGCCTACGGCGCCGACGGTCTTTTTAACGAGTTAAACATTTTTAATACTTTTTATTAGCTTTTCCTGTAACTAAACAAAGAACTAAAACGATTGATAGAGCAAAAATTCAGCATAATAAATGTTTCATTTAGATTATGCTGCATCGTAAGCTAAGTGACGTCATTCTAAATTCATTATGGCAGATTAGTAATTTTTTACGCATTTCCATGATATGGCTAACGAATGAAAGGGTTTGATGAGAAAAAGAAAATTTATTCTGTATTTTTTTTAATTGTGAAATTATTTATTCAGACTGCATCAGTCGATGGTCTAGCTGTCTAGTAAATATAGTACTGATAGATAACTTATAAATATGGTACTGGTAACCACTACTACTCAATCACTTTACTATGGACAGGTGAAGACAGTTTTATATCTTATAGCCTGAAGGAAAGTGCATAGTTAGCCATAAATTAAAGTAGGTACTGGTTCTCTTCAGCTAGCTGCAATTTTTCAAAACAAAAGGCTCACAGTAAATGGACCCTACATAGATAATCAATACATACATATGCGTACATAATCAATTTATGAATTCATTCGTTGAATCAATACAATTTCATTTTAAATAACTGACGTATGCTTAAGTGTCCTTAGATTTCTGTTTCGGACAACTGTTTTTTTTTTTCGAGGATTCAACTAAAACGGACAGGGGAAATCGACTTGCTAACGATTTGGTCACAATATATTTGGACTCAGTGTCCGAAATGACACATTTTCTATCACAGATTCCGACAGCATGAAATTATGGAAGCTGTTTAAGAAAATAACTTTAAACGGCGGATTTTTAAGATCTGGTTAAAAACTGTTTTTCTTTGTACAACAACCTATATACATATAACTGACTAGCTGGGAGGAGAACGGATTATGAAATGTAAAAACTTAAATACAAAAATAACAAATTCGGTGACTGTCCTAATTTGTTGTGTCCGAATTGCCAGCAAACCGGAAAGCAGCAATGGAATAATGCATAATGATATTGAATAACTGACTGGTAAATTATGAATTTCGGTCAATTTGATGCCATTCGATTCTCAAACAAATGTTAACGATACTAATTAAAATACCTATCATGTTCATGGTGAGCATTTTGGTTGTTACAATTGATATAACATGCTAATGGAAATGCGGGTTTTCTGCTTGAGGTAATGTTCCCGAACGCTCTAATTAAACGCCTGCAAGAACATTGTTAAGGTGTTAAATTACTGAGTGCCTGACACCAAGTTAATAACTCTATTGTTGTGGAGGTTTTGTTCTAACACAATCATTATAATGTAAAAACTTGATTAGGAAAATCCTCCTTCCAGTTTCTCTCAAGAGTGATGGCGTTATAAATATATTTCGCACAGTTCCGTACTAAGACCTATCCAATTATTTTATTTCTCAGATTAGAAACATCATTTCATTAATGAACATAATTAAGCATTATTAAATTACAAGTCACAGCAATTAAATACTTCTTATTAGCAAAATATTTTCTGTTCAAACGAGTTTTTCTTATAGTTCCCAAAAAACGGCAGTTGACGTGAGAATGGAACGTAAAACGCACTAGCTATTTAACAATTGACCGTACAAAAAATGGTTTCCCTATAACAACCTTGTAACTCTAAAAAACTGGAGTAGGTAGGTAAACCTCCAACAAACAAAGCTTACGGCACTGCAATACAGACAGGCAGTCGCTGACACGTCGCGCTGTCCGCAGCCTGAAACATTATTACGCGCGCTACATTAACTTTTTGAATAAAAATACATATTGTTTTATTTTAGTACTTTTATAAGTAGTGTTCAAGTCAAGAGACGGGGTGATAATTCAAAGTGAAAGACAAAAAATTGTCACAGATTTTGAGTGAAAATGCACCCGAAACATTTTGAAGATCCGTGGACTTTCGTGTACAGAAAGTTGCAAGAAAGAGATATAATCAGTAAAACCAAGTAAGACTGAATTATATATTTTAGCTTCTAAAATCCATCGGTTATTTTAGTTTATTTTCAGCCAGTAATGAAGTCATTTCGGTTTTGTTATCCTGTTTTTTGTGATCTATTTTCATCGTTACAACATATAGGTAGTTCTGTTCTAAATACCTGCTTATAAATAATTAGTAAGTTATGATAAAGTTGAAAAACTTGCTCGAATGTAAGGTTGTGTTGTACTATTAAGTCGGTAAAGGTCTTTATGGCAAATGTAAAATCATAAATAGGTAACGTAAATTGTAATATCGGTGGGAGACCAGGATAAGGGGTTAAAAAAAACAGACTTTTTTAAATGCTCTAATATTTTAACTTATTCAGCTTCAATTTTCTGAATTGAACAGTGTGAGAATAAAAGATAGTTTATGGAAAGAATATTTTTTTATATACCTATTTTATCCTTTTTAGTTTTGTTAGGTATGATGATATCATACACAAATACTTATCTCGTGTTCATTTTCCGATGCTACTAAAAGATATAAGTATATCATCCCTAAACATTTAGAAGAAATTATATGCATTAGAAAAGATAACTCATAAATTACCGAAGCAAAATAGAGAAAATTATATATGCGACCCCTTTTTTTTTTTTTTTTTTTTCGGGTGGGAAATCATCCAATGACTTTCCCCGCTCTGGGTGGAGCGGGGGGGCATGTCAGACTTGTGCTGACTAAAACCCACCCATGTTCCTTCTGTTGCCCTTTACGTTCCGAGGCCGCGGTATCTCTTTCGAACAACCCGCAACCCCGGCAGGCAGAGGCTCTGGCAAGCCCCTCTGCTTTGCTGACTCTCTTTGAGGCGCGCGTGAAACACGAACGCGCCGTCGACACGGCCTGTCGTCAATCGACGGACGGACGGTGAACTACCCATTGCTCACCGCCCACAGGCCCGCATCTACGGTGGCCGGAAGTCGTCTCGCGGCGCCCGACGCCATGGGCGTCTCCCGCGGCGGCTGGGTTGGGCAGATGTTCTCTCCCTCAAACGCCCGGCCACCTCCTTCGCCAGCATCACTGCTTCGCAGAAGGTGGTGACCGCTTCCCATTCCCTCTCGCTCCGGACCATGGCCTGAACCAGGGCCGGACGCGAGAGATCGCCGCCGCCGATCGCCTCTACGAGGGCACGGCGGTGCTCCGCCCAAGCCGGGCAGATCGCCACTGTGTGCTCCACCGTGTCCTCCGGGCGATCGTCACAATGGTGACACCCGGGCGCTTCCTCCCGCCCGATGATGTGCAGGAACCTCCCGAAACTTCCGTGTCCGGTGAGGACCTGCGTCAGGCGGTAGGTGAGGACGCCATGACGCCTCTCCAGCCACTCCTCAAAGAGGGGACTTACCGCCACTATTGTAGCGTGCCCTGCACGGGGTTGCGACAGTCGCTCTCTCCATGCCACCATGAGATCGCACCGGAGGTCTGCCCGCCGAGCGGCAACTTGCCGCGGCAGTGGGTTTTCCCCCCGGTGTAGTGCCTCCGCGCGCCACTCAAACAGGCGCGCGAGGACTATCGCCTCCAGATCCCACGGTGGCAGTCCGGCAAGGAGGCAATATGCGACCCCTCCTGGAAGAAGAAGAAGGAGAATCTTGAAAATTGGCCTACAAGAGACTGAGAAATCGTATATCGCGTAACATACAAAAAAGCAACCAAATAGGTACAGTCTTAAGAAGTTCCTTTTTTAAGTATGTTAAAAATCTGCCTAAGTAGAGGACAGTTCAGGTATTTACAGTTAGCGCAGCTCGAGAAAAGTCCTTTGTGAAGGATCAGCAATGTTATAATTACTGCATGCGAGGATAAAATATTCTTACACAGAATTCTCAAGATATTTTGAGAGCTAGACTTAGTATTTTTTCAAGCCAATTTGCATTATTATACTTTACATGAAGCAATAAGCGTGAACTGAGTGTAATAAAGACATTATAATTGCATCGTCTTTTGCAATTTTAGCTGGTTATTATTAATCACTGTTTACTAAGCGATATAGATATTTTGCGTATCATGTTAGCCATGGCCTTAACCTTTCCATACCCACAAAAAGTAATGTCTGGGTTTTGGCTCATTGCCTGAGTCGTCGCGTCCCCCGATCGATTGTAAGCCCTGCCCATTCTACGTCATAGTTTCAAAAATGTACAATCTTTTTAATTTCGTTATCTACTATATAAGATTAAACACATATTATCATCATGAGACACTGATGACATCCCGTATGAGTAAGTGCAAACAATGCTTTTGAAGAGCGCTATGCTACAAAAGACGTTGTCAATTGTTTAAATAAGAAATTGAAGTGTTTTTTTTTTACAGAGACAATTTCGTTTTCACGTTGTTTTGTATAGAATCAATGTCGTGTATGGATCGGGATTTTTATAATCTGAACAAAAGAAGTAGGTAAGTATTTGAAAGCTTTTGAAAATAATGAATAATGTAGGTACCTACTTTGGTGACTAAAAAGATAATATAGGTACTAAGCATTATAGCATCCCGGGTCTCTGGATGCCTATCGTAACGTGTCCGACAGAGTGTCGATTTGCTGAAGCCGATTAATCGGTTCACACACACGCACCTTCAACTCTGAAAATACGAAATACTGTTCAATAATGAAATTCGAGTAAAGTTCTTGTGTGAACTTTTCAATTAAAAGAAAAAGTTCACTAGATACCTACTTAAGACACAAAACTTAACGAGATGAGTAAAATTAAATACCTACCTTTTACAGCTTAGCATAAATAATGACACTTGTGTGTGATCCTTGAAGTCAAAGGTTTGGTCGTAAATTGCTTTCTTTACCGAAGATGACGGAAGCCTATGCTTCCATCGGGGGCTGCTTTTAAGCGGCTCCTGCCCAATCTGCCGTAGGCTCTATGCAATAGTGGCGGTAAGTCTCCTCTTTGAGGAGTGGCTGGAGAGGCGTCATGGCGTCCTCACCTACCGCCTGACGCAGGTCCTCACCGGACACGGAAGTTTCGGGAGGTTCCTGCACATCATCAGGCGGGAGGAAACGCCCGGGTGTCACCATTGTGACGATCGCCCGGAGGACACGGTGGAGCACACAGTGGCGATCTGCCCAGCTTGGGCGGAGCACCGCCGTGCCCTCGTGGAGACGATTGGCGGCGGCGATCTTTTGCGTCCGGCCCTGGTTCAGGCTATGGTCCGGAGCGAGAGGGAATGGGAAGCGGTCACCTCCTTCTGCGAAGCAGTAATGCTAGCAAAGGAGGAGGCCGGGCGTTTAAGGGAGAGAACATCAGGCCAACCCAGCCGCCGTGGGAGACGCCCAGGGCGCCGGGCGCCGCGAGACGACTCCCGGTCACCGTAGATGCGGGCCTGTGGACGGCTGAGCAATGGGTAGCTCACCGTCCGTCCGTCTATTGACGATAGGCCGTGTCGACGGCGCGTTCGTGTTTGACGCGCGCCTCAAAGAGAGTCAGCAAAGCAGAGGGGCTTGCCAGAGCCTCCGCCTGCCGGGGTTGCGGGTTGTTCGAAAGAGATACCGCGGCCTCGGAACGTAAAGGGCAATAGAAGGAACATGGGTGGGTTTTAGTCAGTACAAGCCTGACATGCCCCCCCGCTTCGCCCAGAGCGGGGGAAGTCATTGGATGATTTACCACCCGGAAAAAAAAAGCCTATGCTTCCATCGAAATATGGATACATTTACAAATTAGCTTCGACCTACGAGAATTCGAGATATTCGAGGCTAAAGTCGCAATCACGTACGGGCAAATGTTGCCGCCGGACTGTTCATCACCACCACATGAATTCTGAATCCTTGCGAGAATTTAACTCTCTCCTTATAAAATGATTCTTGCTTTAATCTCCTCAAATGGGGATTTCCTGTTCATTTTAGGTTTAATGGAAATAAACTACGTGGGCATTGCAATGAATCCCCATTAGTCATAGCTGGAAACAGGTAGTTACCTGGGACTTAATAAATTATTGAAATCCCATTTTATAATTTATAAATTGAGGTACATAAGCTATAATTGTGATAATTTTCTGTTAAAATATTAATATTAACTAACATACATACAACAAACATAAATAATCTCACGCTTTTGCCCATTGCAAAAGCTACAGAAAGCAACCCGCTACAACCCTTACAACTTACTCATTTCGATTTGGTATGACTTCTCGAGTTGAATTTGAACTAAGTACCGTTTCGTCCAAAATACTTAGAGAATTCTAAATAAAAGATAAAAAACACCGGCCAAGTGCGAGTCGAGTGACATACGTACTTACGGACAGACAAACGAACAATAAAGTGATCCTATAAAGGTTCCATTTTTTCCTCTTTGAGGTATAGAACCCTAACAATGAAGGCAGTACCACAAGTCTTAAAGTTCGTGGACCGGAAAGCCTGTAGTAGAGCCTCATAACCTTGAGCTTGAACACGACCTCGCGTTGGTTCAAAACTTGGCCGAACTTTGCGTCATTCTCAGTTTGCTTAGATATCATTATCAGACGTTAACTAGAGCGATAATGTTCTTGTCTTCACTAATAAGAATATTTTGAAATGAATATTGTGAATAGTGAACGGTCGCAAATGTATCTTACCTACATGTTTGTTAGTCTGATAGAATGAAATGAATTACGCCCACAATGTAACAGATATGGCTAGGTATCTACGACTAGCGGTGCATTGGTTGTTTTATTTTATTATGTAGACAGTAATTCTCAATGCTTGCAGTTTTTTCTATTTTCGTCCTTTATTGGGTTAAACACTTACTAAAGCCTTGGGTACCTGATATCAGGTGAAAATGATTAAACTAGCTTTGTATGTACCTAGTCTTTTATATTACTTTTATATATTACTTATGTACATATATCTATTCTCCTGTCCTTATCCTAAATTATTTGGTGTCGTTGAATCATGTCTTCTTTTTCCATTCTCCAATTACTCGTAATCTTAACAGACACCTCCTTTATGCCATATCATTCTTTATACAGTACTTTCATCGTTTCTTTGGTGTTCTCCTACTCTTATACTAGTCAAAATTCATAGTCAAAACATTCCCCACGTTATTTTCCTCAGTCCTCCGCATCACATCATGTCCATACCAAACCAACCGTGTAAACCAACACCAACTAAGTATGTAAAAAACATAAAAAAAACTGATAAAAGACAGTAATGGGCTGGAAAAAAAACAGTAGACTTGACATCAATCAGCATATAGGTAAATACAGGACAAGCCAACTAGGTAAATTTCGAAATGTGCTGATGATTCAACTGACGTCATTTCTAGCAGCGGAATTACCTTACTTCGTCACGTAGCTTGTGGCAGACTGTTGATATAAACCTTTTAACCAGATATTGAATAAAGCAGCTAGGGACGAACCGTGCGACACGCCAACCATTGTTGGAGAAATAAACAGGTAATTATGTACTACTTACCTCATAATTTATGTTGGATGGATGATCTTTGTTTCATTGGGATGAGGTGGCCTTAGTAATTAAAAGTTCTAGCAGCAAAAGGATCCTGAACCCTTATACAAATATATACACCGTAATCTGAAGGGCAGGTTAGTAAAATACAGAATTTTGAGTGGCTTCCTATGATCATCATATGACTTTCTAGCGCGTAAGAGAAACGAAAATTTAGTCAATCAGGATTCTGTAGGTCCTACTCGTGCTTGAATCTTGATATTTAAGAACATTCAGGTACCTATGTTGTTTCAGTAAGAAGAATGAATAATCTCCTTTTCTTTCAATGATCACTTCATGATGGTGTTAAAAAAATACTTCAGTAGAGCCAAAATCATTGTCTAAATATTTACAGATTGATTGTGCTACATTACAAAAGCACGTGTGCTAATGCAGATCATTTAGTTTGCACATTGTCGTGGCACAGTGTGCTGTGCGCTCTGTACGCTTGTTTTGTTCGACGCCACCTTGAAATGTCTTGAATTACGTCAGCTTAGCCCGGTTACCGCTGCCGAAAGCAAAACAAAACTAAGTCGCGTTTACTCCAAATAATTTGTACACGCTTGCAATTCAAAACAGCCTGAACAACCATTAAGAGACGCCGCAAAAGCCAATGTGAAATTTATTAGTGTCTGTGTCACTGAACTCTTTAAGTGTAGATGGAGCCGGTTGCTCTCAAACCGCGGTTGTGAATAACGTTATTTCCGGATCCAATCTAACTCTTAGCCGGTACTGTTTACGTCATTTTCTTCCAGACCATATGACTCGATTACTTTTGTGATTCACTGTGTATATCGATGACCGTGGGTATCTACATATTTTTTTAGTCTGAGTTACCGACCGGTCGTCTTTTGTTTGTGCGTAGGTTGTAAAAAAAATCTAACGTTAATAAAATTTTGGTCAGTGTGTTGATATTTTCTTGTCATCATGGATGAAGAATCGATGTGGAAAGGTTTTTACGAAAAGTTGCAGCAACAAAAATCTATTGAAGAGCAAGTGCACGATAACAGGTGATTTTACAATTAGTTCTCCCATTGTTTTATTAGTTAAAAATGTGCAATATTATTTTTGTGGACTAAATTATTAGTTCGTTTTAGGGTTGTAAATTAGGTAAGTATATCATATTAAAACGGAGGTTAAAATTGGCTTTCATCTGGTAAAAGGTTAGGCTTACGGTGCCTAAACAATAAAAAAGTTGGATCGGATAAAAAACTCACAAAACCATCACGTTCATAATTTAGTTAAACAAGTCGGTTGGTGTTGGCGCTAGGCACTTTTTCAGGTAGATCTTGTTGATTCGGCCAAAGGAAAAATAACAAAATTTAGATTTTGGGTACTGTAAAAGAAACTATTTGCACCTTCTGATAATTGAAATAATGAGATCGTATGAATATGTGTGACAAAAATCCCGCAGTTTGTTCCTATTTTTGATAGGGCAGATTTTTTAAAATAATTGCAAAATACTACACAGTTCATTTTGGTAGGCAAACGCCATCTACACATCTAGGGACTACTTACAGAGAAGCAGAGAAGCGTTATTCGTTTCATTACACACCGTTCTTGCCATATCTTCTCACAATCCATCCACCATTTCTTGGACTTTCCTCTTTTGCAAACTTTTTATCTATATTTTAAACATGACTATTACAGTTATAACATGGCAGCGTTTTGGTTTACTAATGACCTAAAATATATATTCAGTCAAACGTTTGTAGAATGGATAACACAAGATAACAAATAAAAGTGTTCACTTGAATATTTTCTTAAAACATGCAACCAGTCGCGGCCACAGTTATATTGTGCGCACTCTAACTCTCGAGTGTAACGAAACGTAGCTTCATCTGAAAGCGTCGTCCGGTAGCCACTGTCACTGTCAAATACCTTATCAACTATCAGCCGCGCCGTCAATAAAAGAAATCATTGCTATTGTGGCAAAAAAGTATATTACGGACTTTGGCATAGTGAAGTTCGTATAGTAATAACATAGTGCCTAATTTGTCTTCCATTTTAACGATATAAATATACAAACATTAAGTTGCTGAGGTCAGCGAGTGTCAAGGTTTCAGTGAGATAAATCAAACTCACGGTATTAACTGTACAGCATAGCTGTACTCATGGAATACCTACGTGCCGGTATTCGTAGAAATATAATAGCGTATAGCATTCAGCAAAGACAAATGCATTTACTAAAAAATAAAGCGTATGTTGGTGGCCAATGGGTAGATGCAGGAAGTGGTCAAACATTTCAGGTGCACAACCCTGCCGATGATTCCGTTATAACAAGTGTGCCAGATATGGGAGCTGCGGACGCTAAAAAAGCTATTGACGCTGCTGCTGCATCTTATAAGGATTGGAAAAATGTCACAGCCAAAGATCGCTCAAAGATGATAAGAAATTGGTTTGATGTTGCTCAAGCACATACTGATGATTTAGCAAAAATAATAACGATAGAGAGTGGAAAACCGTTATCCGAAGCCAAAGGGGAGTTAATCTATGGGAATTCGTTTCTGGATTGGTTTGCAGATTGTGCCCGCCATATCAATGGAGAAGTCATATCAAGCCCATGGCCAAACAAATGTGTGATGGTGACAAGACAGCCACTCGGTGTAGTTACTGTTATTACTCCATGGAACTTTCCTTATGCTATGATAACAAGGAAAGTAGGTGCTTTGCTGGCTGCTGGGTGTACTTGTGTTATCAAACCATCTGAAGATACACCTCTGTCAGCACTTGCTGCTGTAGCACTGGCAGAAACAGCAGGGATACCTAAGGGGGTGATCAATGTTGTTACTTGTAACAGAAAAAATGCCCCAGATGTTGGAAAAGTATTGTGTGAAGATCCTCATGTTGGATGCATTTCCTTTACAGGTTCAACTTATGTTGGAAAATTACTGTATGGTTTAGCAGCAAAAAATATTAAAAGGGTTGCGCTAGAGCTAGGCGGAAATGCACCATTTATTGTTTTTCCAAGTGCTGACATTAATCGGGCTCTGGATCATGCAATGCTTGCGAAGTTCAGAAACAATGGCCAAGCATGTGTTGGAGCTAACAGATTCCTTATTCATGAAGACATATATTCTGATTTTATCAAAGGTTTTAAAGAGCGTATTGCATCTAAGTGTATTTTAGGACCTGGAATACAAGAAGGAGTCACTTGCGGCCCTCTTGTTAATCTAGAGCAAACAAAGAAAGTTAACAGTTTTGTAGAAGACGCAGTAAAGAAAGGTGCAACTGCCTTAGTTGGTGGTAACATTGCAAAAAAATTTGGCCAAAATTTCTTTGAACCTACACTTTTAGTCGATGTAAAACCTGATATGTTGGTTTATAATGATGAAGTATTTGGCCCAGTTGCATCAGTTCTGAAGATTAAAACTGAGCAGGAAGCTTTGGAAATTGCTAATAGTACTAGGAGCGGTCTAGCATCATATGTTTTTACTAAAGACCTTGGACAAGCATTTAGAATGTCAAGAGAACTTGAATTTGGTATGGTTGCCATCAATGATGGTATCCTGTCTGCTGCAGAGCCACCATTTGGAGGCATTAAGGAGTCAGGCATTGGGAGGGAGGGCAGTATGCATGGTGTTGAAGAATATACTGATATCAAATATACTCTCATGTCTGGTCTGGAACAATGAATAATTGAAAACTATCATATGAAAAGACTGTCTAAAGAGATCATTGGTACACAGCACCATATAGTAGCACCTCTGAATATACCTTAAATGAGGAGATTTATTCAGGTAGAAAATATTTACAATACTTGTTATTATTTTTAACAAATCATACTAATGATTTCACAATTGTGAATTATTCAAATTGATTCAATTCAAATTTTCTAACATGATTTAAGAAAGTTTTTCACCACCACAGAATTCAATAGAAGACATATTATAGGTTGAAATTGAAATCTGAAGTGGTGAAAAGATTAATTAGTCAGTTTACCTCAAGAATATGACATGAGATAATTATGTTTTATATACACCAAAATAATTATAATTTAGGGGCTCTTATTTACACACGCCACTCCACCTTTATATTTCTTAAGGACAATTTATTCTGAACTGCATTAAAATGTGAAATATACATACAATCGAGGTTGTCATATTTAGTGCCATATTATTGTAAACAAATATTGGCTGTTTAGAAGATAGATTTTAAAAATTGTATTTTAGTTTTTTAAATTGCATTTATAATGCACCTAAATCAAAACTGTAATAATAATAATAATTTGATTGTGAGGAGGTTCCTGTCTCTGGAGCCCTAACCACCGGTAGCTTGGACCCTGCTCCCGCTACCGGCGGAAACCTATTTTTATATTTTTAAATGTTTTTTTTGTTAAATCTATTTTCTAAGAAATATTTAAAAATGTAATCTTAAGAAGATAGATGAATAAAGAATAATAATTTAAATATTAATTGATGTTTTGACAATAAAATATTGAAGATGTTGGTTTAAGGTATAAAGTATTTCCAATCTCTTAGAATCTTTTGTAATTGCCTTTGTTATACAGCTGTTTTGTAATTTTTACTATTTGTTATTGTGGTTTATTTTGGCTCCTCATTTTTTTATGTTTTTGTTGCTAATATTATATTTTGTTGTTTTATTATTTTTAATGTAAGTACGATTTACATATTTAATCGTTTATTAATCAAATAAGATTTGCCAACATATTATTTTTTAGAATAGACCTTACCTTTAATAAATCATTCCAGAATGTGCTAATATGAGACAATAAAATGTTTACATAGGTTTATTTTCAATGAATATATGTCTGACAAAATTGAGCTGCTTTATTTTCAATTCCGTAAAACCTCTGTACCTAAAAAGAGTTATAGTTTTGCTGACAAACTATGTGCTAAGGGGCCGTTCAAGTATTACGTAAGCAGATTTATTACAATTATTTACCCCCCCATCCCCCTTGTCAGCAAAAGTAAGCAAAGCTCTTACCCCCTCCCCCCAAGCTTACGTAAACATTTTCAATTACTGTATTGTTTTTTTTTCGTAAACATCCGCATTATTTGCGGGAATCCCCGAAAATGCGTTTTGTTTTTAAGCTAAGACAATGTGAGAGTTGCCGTTCGGTAAAAAAGTAAATAACTACCGATGACGTAATCATCATCTAGACTCCCCTACCCCCCATGTCATCCAAAATAAGCAAAGCAAAGACCCCCCCGCCCCCCCATAGTGTTTACGTAATACTTGAACGGCCCCTAAGTAAGTGGAACCCAAAATTTCAGGAAAAGCAATAAGAAATAAAAAATAATGGCACATAAAGTCCATCAACTAAGTACCTAACTACATACAATTTAAGAACAAAAACAAAGTCCAACTTACCTTTCATGATATAGCGGGTTTCATATTCGTCCGGTCACTTCTTTAAATTCGAGTTTAGTTAGGTTTCTTTTATTCCGTGTTGTAAGTTACGGTTGAAAAACTATTTTCTGAAAATCTGACCGTTATCGGTAAACTGCTTTCGTCAATAAGAGGTGTTTGTTACACACTTATTTGAGTTAACAAAGCCGGCCCGAAGCAGTAACTGCACATTTTCGGCTACAACTACACTGACAACAAGTTGGAACTCAGGGTCTCTTCAAGAAAAAAGGGCAGGTTGTCAAAGACGGCGGAGTTATAGGGGCTGCGAGCTCACAGCCACACCTGGTACGGTGTGGTATCCGGTATTTTTACCGCATTTTGTATTATCTTCGCAGGAAAAAAATGTCTCTAGCATAGTTTTATATCTTATACAGACTAGGTAATCTGAGAACAAATTTAACACATTACAGGGAGTTTTGAGTGCCAAGAAACAATGGATGAAGTCCCAGTCATAAACTATAAAAACTTCTGAAAGTACTGTAGGTAGTTGCCCAATCCAAAACGTAGTAGGTAGGTACCTACTACTGACAGCAGTATCTACCAGTACAATGTAGCAATAATGCAATGTTATTTTTTTTACAGAATACAAGAAGTAGATGACAGTTTCTTTGAAAAATTTGGATCCATCCTAAAACAAGCTTCGCAAAAGGCAGCATTAGAGGAAGCTACACCGTTAGCACCTTTGAAAGAAGCTGAAGAGCAGGATGGGGAACAGAAAATTGAAGGGGATCTGCAGGCGGAGAGTGCAAGCATCTTACGCGACTCCGATAGTGGCAACGAGACCCTACTTGACACAGATTCTGAACCTGACGAGCATGACAAAATAGATCAATATGCGGAGGCCATCGGCTGGAACGTGAGTACCTATCCATAATATTAATATTTAGAATTTCACGAATAACTACCGGAGATTTATTGCGTCGTCGTGCCGTTGACAATGTCGGGCATGCCACCTTCCGGGTGAATCAATTTGTCACATTATCTCTGGTTGTTCTCGTCTAGCTAACGGAGTGTACTTGTATAGACACTGTTAGACATAGTCTTGTAGCCAGGATTATCAATCATCAACTTGCTCTAAACATCTAGCTTTGTGAGATCGGAAGTGTCATACGAACATGGTAATATATAACATTGTACTGGGATCAGTCCATCATCACTAACAGGACTATTGTTGCCAATAAGTCTGATATAGTGGTGATAGATCGATCAGAGCGGCGCGCAATTATTGTTGACGTATGACGAGAACCTCGTAAAAGCCGAAAAATATGAGCTAATGAAGTATATTGACTTGGCCCGCAAGGTTGTCGACATGTAGGATGCGGATTCAGCGATCATTGAGTTGATAGTTATTACAGACAATGGCTTCATTGCCAAGAGCCTCGACCAACGCCAAAACAACAAGAGCCTCCTCAAGGATTTGATCCAGAAAGCGGTTCTCTTGGACAACGGTCTCCTTTTTTTGGTATTGCTCGTCGTGTCGTTGAGCTCCTTGGATTACACGATAACTGACAAATGCTTGCTCTGACTTGACAGGTCCACTCAATCTGTGTCGTGCTTTCTTAAAAAGACCATTTCAGACACTAATCTGTACCTATAGTCCTCATGTAAGTTGACCAAGATTTATTGTCTGGACCTTAAAATAAACTATGACCTCTGAGTTTGTTTCGGCTGTTTTTTCTCAGAGTAGTCGGGTACTAAACTCCGGCCTCATCTAGTTTTTAAAAAAGACGTGTAAAAGTGTTTGTGAAAACCTACTTGCAAAATAAACATTATTTATCATTTAACGCTCATATCGTTAGGAGGTTCCTCTCATGTAGCCGTGATCACCGGTAGTTTGTACCCTGTTTCCGATACCGGTGGACTATCATTTTTTTTATATTTAAAAATGCTTTTTAAAAGAAATATTTAAAAATGATAAACAAATATCCAGATTTCTTAATTATAAAATACATCAATTTTTGGTCATTCATTTAAGAGATAGCGACTCATTGTTTTTATTATGTCATAATCGTTGAGTAGGTACCTAGGCAGATACACGATCATCTCGCTTACTTATCTAATTACTTAAATAATATTGTATGAATCGTTAACTGCGTTTCAAACTTTACAATGACTGTCAGCATCATAAGGATACATGTACGGGTGATTGTTAAAACAATCATCAAAGCGATAAGGTGCGGATATAACCAAGTCGGTACCTACAGTAGGCCGCACGTCAGTGCTACCAAAAGTAAAAAAACCGGCCAAGAGCGTGTCGGGCCACGCTCAGTGTAGGGTTCCGTAGTTTCCCGTCCGTCACAATAAGTGTTCCCACTTATGAGGCCAACCGAACAATTCGGTAATACCCGATCCAATGTAGTAAGTACCTACAGCGCCATCTCTCGGGGAATTGGGTTACTAATTAATACAAAGACGTGCAATTTCGGTGGTAATTTTGGATTGCGAGAACCGATTTCAATAATTCTTTTTTTGTTTGAAAAAAGATACGTTCAGGATAATAAAATATGTAAACAAAGTTACAAAAAATGCTTGCATATACGATTATACTACGAACTTAGTCCAGAAATTATTTTGTACAACTTTTTGTCTTTTTTGTACAAAAACTGTTGTGTCAATCAAGTTCAAAATGATTTTCATAGAAAGTCCTTATAAAGTTCTACTTTTCAGATTTTTTTCATATTTTCTAAACTTATGGTTCAAAAGTTAGAGGGGGGGGGGACACATTGTTTTTTACTTTTGGAGCGATTATTTCCGAAATTATTGACATTATCAAAAAATGCTCTTAGTAAACCCCTATTCATTTTTAAATACCTTTCCAACAATATATCACACGTTAGGGTTGAAATTGAAAAAAAAATCACTTCCCACCTTTCATATAGGGTGGCTACCCTAATAAAACATTTTTTTCAAATTTTTATTTTACCACGTTGTCGGCGTTATTGATATACATATTGGTACCAAATTTCAGCTTTCTAGTGCTAACAGTCACAGAGATTAAGCGAGGACGGACGGACGGACGGACGGACGGACGGACGGACAGACAGACATGGCGAAACTATAAGGGTTCCTAGTTGACTACGGAACCCTAAAAAGGGGTGTGTGTACTTATGTACACGCGTTAGAAGTTATACTTCTTTGGTGTAAAGAAAAAAAACTTTGGTAACCCATCCATTTCCAAACATTGGTGAGAGTTGCTTAACCAGGCTCCATGTGCTAACCCATCCATTTCCAAACCTTGGCAAGGGTTGCTTAACCTGGCCTCCTGTGGTAGCCCATCCATTTCCAAACCTTGGTAAGGGTTGCTTAACCTAGCCCCCTGTGGGAACCCATCCATTTCCAAACCTTGGCAACGGTTGCTTAACCTGGCCCCCGTGCTAACCCATCCATATCCAAACCTCGGCAAGGGTTGCTTAACCTGGCCCCCGTGTGGTAACCCATCCATTTCCAAACCTCGGCAAGGGTTGCTTAACCTGGCCCCCTGTGGTAACTCATCCATTTCCAAACCTTGGCAAGGGTTGCTTAACCTGCCCCCCTGTGGTAACCCATCCATTTCCAAACCTTGGTGAGGGTTGCTTAACCTGTCCCCGTGTGGTAACCCATCCATTTCCAAATATTGGCAAAGGTTGCTTAACCTGGCTCCGTGTGGTAACCCATCCATTTCCAAACCTTGGTGAGGGTTGCTTAACCTGGCCCACTGTGGTAACCCATCCATTTCCAAACCTCGGCAAGGGTTGCTTAACCTGTCCCCGTGTGGTAACCCATCCATTTCCAAGTATTGGCAAAGGTTGCTTAACCTGGCTCCGTGTGGTAACCCATCCATTTCCAAACCTTGGTGAGGGTTGCTTAACCTGGCCCACTGTGGTAACCCATCCATTTCCAAACCTCGGCAAGGGTTGCTTAACCAGTCCCCGTGTGGTAACCCATCCATTTCCAAACCTTGGCAAAGGTTGCTTAACCTGGCCCCCTGTGGTTACCCATCCATTTCTAAACCTCGGCAAGGGTAGCTTGGAATGTGAAATTGATTTGAGCTTAATAAAACACACCAAAAGAATATTTATTTATTATGAAACACGTGTTCTAAATATAAAAATACTAGAATATACAACACGAACATAGTTACTAGAACACCTATAACTAACTTCACGATGTCGCTGTGCGCGCGCAAATCACTCTCATCATTATTCTCCATCGCGCCAAAAGAAGTATAACTTCAAAAAAAAAAACTGGCCTCTTACTCTATTGAAATTGAAACTTCGTTGGTCTGACAAGATCAGCTCAGAGCTAAAACTTAAAACAACACAAAGTAAGTATGATTTCAAATAAAAAGAAAATAATCAATTTGGCTGTAGTAATTTATTTTATCCGATAGCCTGTTAGGTCAAGGCTGTCAAGACGACTTGAAAATATCTAATATATTAGGTATATCATATTTTTTTATTAAATTTCTTGAAATACTTCCCTGTTTGTAGGTACTGCTAAATTGTTCAAACTCTTGTGATTGTCTAATGTTTTGAAGTGTAGGAAGAACTAGCCGTAATTTATTTACACGATTTGACCTATATCCCTAAATTGGTTGTGCAGGGAAGTGCAGACAATAAACATTTCATCGGGGCGGAAATTGCTGCTCTCGTAACCCATGAGTTAGCCCGTGTAAGCCGACTGTCATTACGACATCTGTGGTATTTTTATGGTTCTTTAACAAAACTCCAGACAAGCCTAGCTTTTAATTGAACTAGACATTGGGCTACACCTATCCTGGGAAAGTGTGTCACAGTTAATTTTGGGCTGTGCTGAAACGATGCAGTCACATTAACCTGAGGTATTTGCTATCATGGGCAATATTCCAAGGTGGTGTCACGATTGCATCGCTCGCTACGCTTAACCGTGTTATTGTTCTTGATTAAACGTGTATATCTGAATATGCGGTGGATAGAAGAATGGACCGCTTGGCCTATTTTTATCTCGAAAAGATCAGAAAGGTGGAATATTAAATACCTACTATGAATGAAAAGCAGCTATCTGTATAAAATGGCCAACTGTATAAAGGTCGACTGCTGGAGTTGGTTTTCAATTTTTGGATGAGACTAGAGAGGATGTCGTCGCAAGCAAACCTATATCTAGCTGACTAAACTGATGTTCGTTGTGTAACCTCATCCTTTTCTCAGTAGTGTACACAATGATTGTGTGGTCTCAATCGCACAATGGTCGTGATACTCGCCCGAGTATCTGGCACGCATCCAGCAGATTTTTACTTTTCTCGTTTTATTTTGTCAACTTCCTCACCAAGGTTGATCTCAATGACCGTCGTCTTCAATGCGTCATTTCCAATGTCATTCCCCTTTACTTTAAACTTGGAATTTCCGTTTGGTTTTTTATAATAGGTGTTGACATAATTATCTGGAGATATTACTGAATGAAAACTACTTAGGTAAAACTAACTTTTGTTAGACTCTATTTCATCTGTGAACAGATAATAGAACCAAGTGTTTCGTAATGAGTGCATGGTACAGGGGTCCCTTATTCACGACGTCCGCTATGGAAATGTACCTATAGAGTTAAAAATACATAAGTGAATATGAAGAGCTGTTAATCTATAACCAAATAAGATCAACTTCAAAGCCAACGTATTTAACATTCTCTCTCGATGCCTGAAAGTACTTTTGTTTTGCAACATCTAGATTTAGAAAGATCGAGCGTATAAACGCTTGATGTATTGCCTGGATATTCTCAAGATGCATTAACGCAATCTCATAGCCGGGATTGTGGTATCAGCAAAGCGAAGGATAGAGTTACATGTAGGATCAGAACTACAAACGCTCAGCTTGTTTTAAAAGAAGACTGTTTTTAATCAGATTTAGACGGTTGATAAGATAAGGCAGACATAGAGTAATCGATTATGTAACTTTGCACAAAAAATTTACACTTGACTTCCCCAAACAGCATGCTTTAAGTTGGGATAACTGTGTCATATTCTGCTATCTATCAATGCATGAGTAAACCCGATAAACCATTACAGACAAATTTCACAAATCAAAATACTAAATGGTCAAGGTGAATTCTGAATGTTCTTATGAGTGTTTCAATGGTTTTGCTTAAAAAAAAACACCAGGTAGCAACCAAAAACTTTATAAATATTGTAAGAGAATCTTATTTTGAGCTTCGACGTATATATTTAACTAAAGCAACCCGTTTTAAATTCTAATCTTGTTGAGAATACACTTAAACAGTTACGTACTCGTACATACTAGCGCTTACTGAAGTTCAGTTATGTAAATAAATTGGCAATAATGTAAGAGAGTAGTTTCCGTTCCCGGCGAGCTCAAACGCACGCGGTTAATAAAATAAATAAATCGTTCAGCACGCGCGCCTGTTGCCCTGCTAACTAACTGGGAACCTTGGCTTCTGATTGTGTGCTGAACACGACTTACATGTATTATAAACATTGCCGAGAAGTTTTGCAAAGCTTGTTAAAAAAATATTCACGTATAGAGTCGATAGGTAATACTGGTTTGCATATCATCGAGATTGATTTTGGATGGTATTTTTTTCTTAAGATCTTAGGTCTTTTTTCTTATGTTCCTCTAGTGGATAAAACGTTAGTGTCAAACGCATCCACTAGGTAGTTGCTCACAGACACAGGTTGCAGAGGATTGAAAAGAAATCTAAGAGAAAACGTGCTAGTTAAATGACGCACATACCGTCGCATTCGTGTGTAGTATCGTTTTATATTGTAATAAAAAAGAATTTATTTATCGCCATAACGGCCAGTCTACGATTTATAGTTTTGGTTCAAGTGTTATGTATTTTTTTCGTAACTAAAACTACATTAAGAATTCTATTAAACTTATGAGAATGTTCTGTTGTTCTTCCTTGCTCTGAAGAGGAACATACTCGTATATTACACCTTCTGCATTAGTAGAGATGGATATGTAGGCATGCGTACTATAGAGTTGAAGCTAGTTTAGACTATTGCGTCAATGGATTGAATAAAAACATTCAAAACTTACTTTCTTTCTATAAGGATAAGGATAAAGAATGCGGCATCAAAAAATAATCACGAAATATATTTTCTTATTGTTGCCGTAGTTTGACCAGTCGATCATTTTGCAGTTTTAAGTATTTTCAGTCATTTTTTGGTTGAACTCTAACAGGAAATTTTGGCCATTCCAGCGAAGATGTCGGTTGGGTGAGACATCACATCAGTGGTGTCTTTAAATATTTTGGAGATTTTTTTATTATTTAGGTGTGCTCTCGTATTCGTCTTCGTTGGCGGCGCTTTGCAAAAATAGATTTTGGCGGCAGTGCGGGTTCAATCCCGAGTCCCAGTCGGCCGGAGCCAGTGCACCGGCAGCTCCCACCACACTCATTTCTCTCCACTTTCCTAGTGTGTTTCTTCTCGAGAATCGACGTATCGATAACTCAAGTGAACCGTTTGAAAAGATGACGGATTACCTCAATTTTCTCGTTTTATGACCGAGTGTTTACTAGTTGTGTAATAGTGAATTTAGTGAATATGTGACAGTCCAAAATGACTGAATCTTTAGTAAAAATGAATGGCATGGGGACGCTTCGGACCAAGTTCAGAGGCGTGAAGAAGGAATTGTTAGAGAGACAGACCAGCATGCTGATCCAGTCTATGACAGTTTGTACATCCTACACATTTTGTATTGGCTGCGCATGCTGTTTTCTTTGATCTATAAAATTTTACCTTAAGACTCTTTCGGTTTTTCGTGGGTTTGCAGCTAGAGCAAGAGGAAAAGAAATCTTATGTATTAAATTCAAAGCGAATAGGGTATGTACGAGCGAATGGTGATAAACTTGCGTTCTTTACTGCGTTAGTTAATTAAAGATAATAAGAGTGGTTGCAATAACGGACGATTCAATTTAACTCTAGGTAGATCGCTAAATCAATGCTGAAAATCAGATGCCGTTGTAAACAATGTCAGGAAAGTGAAGAGGATGCCGACAATTTTTTTTTTTTTTTTTGTTTTTAACGATTGGGTTTTTTTGAGTCGTTAAACTCGTGAGGCAGTACTGCCCCTATTTTCCTCAACCCTGTTTAGAAGATATTCAAAAAATATATTTTATGAGTCATGTGTTAACAGAATAGCGACCTTTTTTATAAAGTTCACTAGGCAATTAATTTTCTGCTAGGTGAAACAAATACAAACCCAGTTATTTCGTAACCAACCGACTTGCTAATAGTAAACACCAGCTTTCTATCAGATCGATAGGCTTCCCACTACGGCGCAGTAACTCAACTGGTTTGAGAGGGTCACTACGAGTTCGGTGAGAACGGTTTCGGTAGCGACATTCGTGTTCGGTCGCGCAGTCGGGTCGTTCCGGTGGTGGTGTCGTTACCAGGACACCCTATCATTCAAAACTGTCGATGATTCATTCGGTTGTGGTTTTAGCAGCAGTGCGGAGGATATTGTTGTGCAGCTTTATACTCATCACATCCCGATTCCGTCGACTGGTTTATGAAATTGCGGTATTATTATGATTCGTCGGTAAGTGTTACCTCGGATTGTACCGATCTACCTACACTTAAAGCTTCTGATGAGTATACAATGAGCCAACCACTCGAAGTATCTTTAAGCATCTTTGTTGTCACGTTTCGAAGTGGCTTCTTACCAAGATTCTAGTCAAGCAAATGATAAATAATGAGTGTATTGGTTCCTATCTTAAGTGGGTTGTGATATACATACCGTAGAAATGTTAAAATTAAGTACTATATTATCAAAACTTTATCGCTGGCTACTTAATATAAATTAATTCACATGTGTTTTATAGGAATCAACCAGATTTCGTGAGCGAAAGTTGATTTCAATCAGTGCAATATTTTCAGTATATTGTGATAACTTAGTAGGATACTCAAAATATATGTATCTATAATAGTGATGGTAGTGTTTCTGCAATTCGAAACTGTTCCCACAAAAGCGGCTGTGTGTGAGTTTACGGAGGTCCTGAAATATTTTGTTATTGTAAAACATTATTCAATCAATTTCATAAAATATACAAGAAAGCTTCAAAATATACTAGAGTAGGCCCATGTCATGTAAAAAATACATTGCAGTTCCACTGTTTAATCAATATAGACTAGGCGATATGAATCTGTTTTGTTGTTTGCGTAGAGAGTAGTTTTTCAGCCTTAAAGCAATAATTTATAAATAAAACATAACAGGGTATTTCGTTTATTCATTTAAAAGTATACTAGCTGCGCCCAACAGTTTCAGCCGCTGCTCACTTAGGGGTATGAAAAATTGATGTTGGCCGATTCTCAGATCTACCCGATATGTAGGTACACAAAATTTCGTTTAAATCGGTCCAGCCGTTTCGGAGGAGTATGGGAACAAAAACTGTGACACGAGAATTTTATATATTAGATATATTTTACATCTTTCTTATTAAAATATTCATAAAACAAAAAACATTTAAAAGTACAAAACATAGTAGCCAACCGGTATCGGAAACAGTGTCCAAGTTACCGGCGGCGGTCAGGGCTTCAGAGAAAGGAACTTCCTAACAATACGAGCTTTGTTCAAGAGTACCGCTTTCTGAAGCAAGGCCTTAATCCAGCTGCCTAACGAGAGCCTCCTTAGGTTCTGGTAGAGGCTGTTGGCAATTAAACCATTGGCAGATACGACTATCGGCACAAGATCGCTGAATCTACAGGATATTATTGTTGTGAAGGTGGCGCTAATGGCTTTTTGTTAAACCTGCATGTTGAGCACCTATAAACATATCAATTGTCTGATAATAGGTCTGTTATTCCTTTGGATTATATAACATCTGAGAACAATGAGACAAACAGATTAAAAGATTTTTTTTTAATTGACAATCTGATCTTGTTTATAGATAGGTTAAAATTGCATAAGATTGAACGTTATACAGTTGCTAGCGGTTTTTATTGATATTGCCCCTATTATTATCTTCTGCGTAAACAAAATATCTATTTATAACCATTCATTATCACGTAGTTCATGATTGTAATGAACATAACTCTAGGTACGTTCTAAGCGAAGTTAATTTTCAGGTCGATGAACTTTATCTGGAAGTACTTTACGAAATATTACACAATGTCGGGGGATGTGACGTAGGGTGCGAGGTGGGACAGCTTGCGATGCTGTCATACATCCAAGAAGCTTTCAAAATAGCCAATGACAAGCACACACAGCTGCTCACACAAGCTGAAGCGAAGGAACCACCCGAACTGATGCTCAATGTAGAAGTCGTTGAAGCAAAAGACTTGGTTCCTAAGGACCCGAACGGTCTGAGTGATCCCTTCGTCACGATATACTTGATGTCGAACCCAACGCATAGGTACAACACTTCAGTCAAGTCGGGGACTCTGAATCCTTTGTGGGAGGAACATTTTTCTTTGTAAGTATTTTTCTTAATAACGTCTTATTAATTTAGAGATAACCACAACATATGTCTTACTGAGGTAGATAAAGTTGTAAAGATACAAGTAGATTAAATCGACACACGTACCGAACAAAATTGAAGAGACGAAGCATCTTACCGTTATCTTATGCTAACAGTGGATGCAGTGTTTTCTGAGAATTGTAAATAGGTAATGTACACAGAAAAAGCTGAGAGAACCACGGCGATTGTCGATGAAGTCATCTGTAAAACAAATGTGTAGATTAATGGCGTATGAAATGCATCTTCAGATAACTTAATGTTTCAAGACGCGATCAAATTAAATATCACGATCCTGTTATGTTTGAATATCAGGATATTATGTTAACCACTTAAATTTTCCAAAAGAATATACTTGACCTAGGTAGTAACTGTTGCACATACCTAAACCAAATGACGTAGGCGAAGAAATGTTCCACACATCATAGTAAAATGAAGTAGAGTAGAATGTTGCTATAAAAAATTACGACTCCATCAGTGCAATCTGCAAATATCCGTGCGGCCTTGTTCCTTGGCACACATTACACACGAAATAACCTTATTTATTTGTAGCTTGTAAATAAACGAATAATTAAACAAACGTTAATGTTTTCAGACCTATGCCAGGAAGCGTACAAGAAGACTCCCTCGTACTGGAAGTATGGTGAGTTCAAACACCGTTTGATAAAGTAACGTTGCCTGTTGAATGAAATTAATTAAAACCGCGTGACCAAAACAATCGAGCAACTAGAAACACCCAAAACCAAACCGAGGGTGGCTGACCCCTGACTCCGTTTACGGCTGTGATTAGTGATTTCACTGAACCGCGTTACCTGTGTTTTAATACTCTTTTTATGAACCGCTGTTACTTTGCACGACTGTGTAGAACATATTATTCATATTCTTGATTTTAATTACTCAGGTGACATAAAACACAGTGATTAAATGTTTATGCCCTAGTAACAAATGCCAATGACTTATGCTTATGTACTAAGAATTCGTGCAGTGAATGAAAACATTTATTTCCCTTTCAGGGACTTCGATCCTGCGGAGACGGTAAAGGAAAAAATGACGAAGATATTTGAAGTAAAGGGGGTTAAAGGACTCCGCAAACTTATGAAGGAGATAGCTATCACTGCTTCTACGGGGAAGCATGACAACGAACTGATTGGAACTTCCAATATACCACTTAAAGTAAGGAACAACTACTACGTTGTACGATACCGACATCTAAAGCAGATTGCGACAAAAATAAGAGTTGCAAATTTGTAAATTCAGCGACTAATAATTTTATATCACAATTTTTTCAGTTAAGAGCGATTTTAACTTTTTATATTAAATGTTTAACAATGTTGTTCAATTGCAGTCAATTCCTGCGGGAGGCATGACAATGTGGTTCAGTCTCAGCAAGAAAAGCAAACTGCGACGTCAAGGCGTAGTCAAAGTGCGCCTGAACTTCTCTTCGGAGAAGAACTCACAAGTAGCTGCTCAGGAACACCGACACCTCCTCCGAATTATTCTGCTACACGAGCTCGAAAACTCTAAGGTCTGTTTACTGCGTAATTATATAGCCAGTATTATAAGCGTAGTAGTTTAATATTAGTCACCCATAAAGCGTAAGCGCGGCATGCATACTAAACGTTGACTTCCTCTAGGCACTGACCTATGTAGTACCATGTCGCTGCTATTATGAGGTAACTCCATAAAAGAACGAGTGTTATTCTGACTATTTTTGTAACGACAAGTATGTTATTGATGTCTCATTGTGAATGATCTCATTTTGTACGCTGCATAATCATCAGAACAGATGTTTTACATTCGCGGAAATGTGCCTAGGTAGGTATTATGATCACTCGCAGGTAGAATTATTAATCAATAGTTTAAACGATTGAACGTCTCGTAGCTATTTTTTCATCATGTTATCGACATACGAAAAACAGTCGTTAAATTGCAGCTTTCGTCACATTACGATCCCTGAGCGAACTTTTGAATTCGATTGAACTAGATCTTACGTCAACTGTTTCGACTTGGAATGTTTCATTTTATGATCGTATAGATCTATCTGTAAGAAGTTTGTCAGATAAACCACTAACCTTAACTTTTGAGTGACTAGTTATATTTTCCGATCGTAAAATGTCTCTGTTTGTGCCTCGGGATAAACAAACTGCTAAGGTCATGGTCTGGTTCAGATTCTGACTAACAGACGTTTGAAGTATTAGATAGTAGATAGATACATACACAACCTTCAAATAAACATGCAAATAAATGTGTTAGTATTGATCAGAATTACAGATTAATTTACAGATTATTTATTTAATTTAAAATAAACTTTTCCTCTTTAAATTAATTAATATGTTTTTTGCGGATCTGACATCAGAAATGTTTTTTCCGAAGGTAAATGCTTATTGCATGGTCCACTTTTTGTCTAGTGACGTGTATGTTGAAACTCGACCTTGAATCTTAGAACGGTGACCACTAAGTATTGTGAAACAGCCGAAATGGACATCAACCTCTTATTTGCAAATTTTTATCGCAACCAAAAGGCCACAAATACTTATAATTATTGAGCATATTATGTTGTAATCTTTACGTTTTGTCGTGATGTACTTTCGGTCTCCAACCCGGTTCTGGCCTATACCTGTTCTTGAACACGTAGACAAGGATTTCCCTTTACGTGGCAGCTTATTACTATTAACGGAACAAACTGTACCACAAGTAACAATGAACTTTGTCATTCGTCGCCAACCGTGACGAATACCTTATTAGCACCGTTGCTGCATGAATTCTTAGTACCAATGTCCTGGCGTGAACCGTGTCACCTGACCAGACACCGTTGCCATTGTTTATTGTAATTTTTGGGACTAAAAAGATAGTTGGTTTTGCTCTGAATAGCCGCGCTTAACCACTATCTCAGTTTATCCGGGCGCTAATGAAGACGAATATTTTATTATATTGTAATAACGGGTGCTAAAGTGGCACGCGCTTACCCACAAAATGATATTTTATCAATATATACATGAGATCATAATATCTCGCCGGTTAGCAAAGATGACGACCTACTTACATAATCTTATATATAAAATTGCCGTGTAACAGTTTTAGTTGTCTCACTCCTTCGAAACGACTTGAAAGAAATGAATTTTATATGTTTACTAGCGACCCGTCCCAGCTTCGCACGGGTGTTACAAATCTTTGAAAATCCCCACTTTTCTCTACTATAATATGTATGTATTATACATAAAAACCTTCCTCTTGAATCACTCTATCTATTAAAAACCGCACCAAAATCCGTGGCGTAGTTTCAAAGATTTAAGCATACAAAGGGACATAGGGACAGAGAAAGCGACTTTGTTTTATACTATGTAGTGATTCGGTCAGAGAACAAGTCGTAATCTATTTTTAATACTCTTAAAGTGATAAGGGAGGCTCATGTCAGAAAGGTACCTGACCAGCGCGTGAAACCGCTGGGCACAGCTAGTAATATTATAAATGTTGGAATTTTGAAAGTGCCCACTTTCAAAATTCCAACATTTATAATATTACTATTTTGGTCGCGGTGATCGGTGCTGATGAATGATTTTCACCTTTTTGCTACTATAATAATTTATTATTATAAACCATCTGTGCCACTGCAAGGCTCTTCACTCCTGTAACAAGTAAAAGTTTTATTTGAAATATAACTTTTACTTGTTAAGTAGTTGCGATGACCGCAACTCAGTGGATTTGCAACCGTAGACCATCCGGCTAATAGTAGGTTGGTATCTATGGCCCTCAGGTGGCACCATTCTGGTGGTGCGGCAACTTCAGCGCGGCCGCGGAAGGGATCCTGACGCAGCACGCGGCGCAGTCGGGGCTGTCGGCCACCGACAACACGCTGGCGCAGTGGGCCGTGTACTGCGCCGTCACGCCCGATCACCCGCTCAGCTTCGCACTCTTCAATACGTTGCTGGATAAGATCACTAAGCCGTTGCAGTCGGGTAAGGCGACTCTCGTCATCACGTCATCATCATCAGAAAGACGATCACAGTTGAACATAAACCTAGCATAAACATATCCAGTGCTTTCCGGAACCTTTACCAGGGCAGCGATTAACCTGCTATGATTGATTAATTCGTTAACTGCGAAATTTTGGTTTCTACATATGATCGCATTAGAAATATATTTCATACTACTCGACATTTCATTTAAAAAAACGGCCAAGAGCGTGGTTCCGTAGTTTCCCGTCCGTCACAATAAGTGTTCCCAGTTATGAGGCCAACCGAACAATTCGGAATACCCGATCCAATGTAATAAGTACCTACAGCGCCATCTCTCGAGGAATTGGGTTACTAATAACAAAGACGTGCAATTTCGGTGGTAATTTTGGATTGCGAGAACCGATTTCAATAATTCTTTTTTGTTTGAAAAAAGATACGTTTAGGATAATAAAATATGTAAACAAAGTTACAAAACAAGCTTGCATTACGATTATACTACAAACTTAGTCCAGAAATTATTTTGTACAACTTTTTGTCTTTTTTGTACAAAAACTTTTGTGTCAATCAAGTTCAAAATGATTTTCATAGAAAGTCCTTATAAAGTTCTACTTTTCAGATTTTTTTCATATTTTTTAGACTTATGGTTCAAAAGTTAGAGGGGGGGGGGGACACATTGTTTTTACTTTTGGAGCGATTATTTCCGAAATTATTGACATTATCAAAAAATGATCTTAGTAAACCCCTATTCATTTTTAAATACCTTTCCAACAATATATCACACGTTAGGGTCGAAATAAAAAAAAAAATCACTTCCCACTTTACATATAGGGTGGCTACCCTAATAAAACATTTTTTTCAAATTTTTATTTTACCACTTTGTCGGCGTGATTGATATACATATTGGTACCAAATTTCAGCTTTCTAGCGCTAACAGTCACATAGATTAAGCGAGGACGGACGGACGGACGGACGGACGGACGGATGGACAGACAGACATGGCGAAACTATAAGGGTTCCTAGTTGACTACGGAACCCTAAAAAGCTTTACTAGATGAATCTGATTTCATCATATTGCCTTTTTAATTTTAGGTCTAGTAAATGAAGAGGACGTTAAGCTGTTTTGGGATGGCGCGAGGAAACTGCTCCCAACATGCTACAGTCACATTAGGAAACTAAGGAAAAAGACTGCTGGCGACAAGACTGTCATGAAGACACTAAGAGAAGTCCTCAAGATTCTATACAAGTTGTCCGTTTTGGATTGCCCAGAGACTATAGACTTATTCCCAGTTAATTTGTATGGATGGCTGAGGGATGATATGGGAAAGTTGACCATTCAGGTTGTGTTGGAACAGGCAGTGATTCAGGGAGCTTCGGACTGGTTCGTTCACATACTGGATAACAACGAGTGTAAGGATGAAACGGAGGACAAAAGACTGCAGCATTTGATCAGAGCTATACAGTTGGTCCGGTCAGACCTGCAGCGTGCAGTCGAGTATTACGATAGAGTTTTCGTTGAGTAAGTGTATTCATCATACAATTTTCAATAATAAAGTTTACTCATGCAGTAGTCATACCTATTTTTAGCGTATTTTCTTTGTTACTATGGTTATTATGCAAATTACTCGTATTCGTTGGTTCACTAATTTCTTGCAGAATAATGAGTCTACCTTTTTGGTCTTATTTACTGCTAGACATGGGCTTCTGTGTTTGATTCCTAGCTAGGCAAAAATTTATTTTGTATTTATTTTATTTTTTGCATATTGATTAAGTTACCACAAGGAATCTCCCAACAACGTTTCGATTAAATTAATTTATTTTGCAGACATAGTTCTTCCAAAACTTGGTTGGTACTATATTCCACTGAAGCTTCCTCTGAGAGATACATGCGCGTATATATCTGGCACCGATATATTAATTAGATCGTTCATTTTTTCAGGGTAATGAGCTTCGCCTATTCAAAGACTTTGTACGGGTTGTACGAAAGCAAGTTAGCCTCATTGGTGGAGTCAGAGATAGTGGACGTGTGCAAGAGTCTAAAGAGGTTGCGGTACAGTGAGGGGTCAACTACCACGCTGGCTGGAGGCATCAATGGGGAAACGGGACTTGGGGCTTCTTCCGTCGGTTCAGAACCCCTGACTATGGGCACGACGCTGTTTGAACTGTACCTTACGCTGCAAAGGTTTTTGACGTGAGTACCAACATTAAAACATAGTTAGATAGGTACATTCTAAATGATTGCAGCATGTGACATTCATGAGAATATAGAATCTTCTTTAAGCAACATTCCTACTATTTCCAGGATATGAGCAAGCTGAACAATAAGCTACAATGCACTTTTAAACAGTCTCTTTGTTGAATGATTCACTTAACACTGTCCTTATTAACTCTTTGTTGAAAAGTAAAGAAAGTAAAAGAACTGTTTGTCTTGCACAAATAAGACGCACAGTATTCTTAAGATAAATTCACACACAGTTCTCATTATTTAGGCGTCCATATCTTATTTACGATAGTGTTTTTCATTATTTCGCATAAACGTATATTTTATTACCTACTCAAAATCGCATGCAGATGTAGACTAAAATGTCCTTGATTCGAACAGTTGCAGGGGTGTTCTCAAAATATGAAAGAAAGGAGCAAATGACGCAGAATATTTATAGAACAAAAAACATATTACAATATATTTTGCCACAGTAGTCGTTAGTCATCCGGTTCAAGAATTGGTGTTTTAATGTGAACTTAACGTACATAAACAACAAAAAAAAAAACGAATCATCAGTCAAATCACAATGGACTAAATAGCCGTGTAATGTTGTTAAATATTCCAATGACTGCAGACACCTTTTATCTTTGTTTTTTAATCGCATGGAAAATGACGATCGTTTGAAGAACAAGTATTATAAATATGTATATGCTCCTTATGTGTCTGGGAAAACATGTATTTCTTTTGAAATGGTAGCTCAAATCTTAAATTTAAAATGTTTACCATTATTAATATCTCTAATACGATGTTCACAACACCTATATTATGTATGCAATGTATGTCTAGAGGTGCATCTAATTGTACAAAATAAACTTATATTTTAAGTGTTCACATCTTTTTTGCCAGTATTAACATCATTTTCATTATCTATTGACATGATCTAAACTTTCCATTATCCTACTTCCAGTTTAGGTCAAGGGCTCAATGAGACGGACTGGCAATCATACGCCATATCAAAATTCCACGCATGGTTCTTCGGTGGCGTAGCGCAGTGGCTGGACATCGCCGCATACAAAGCACTCACGCGCATTGAAAAGGCCGTAGACCTCGACAACTTGGTCCCTGTGGATACCAACGTGAAGTACAGTAGCTCCGGAGTCGATACCTTGGCTATATTCTACCAGATCAAGATCTTCTGGCAGCAGTTAGCGTGGCCAGATGTTGAGGGCTGTTATACGTTTGTGGCTAAGATTATTGATGTAAGCATTCTTTATTTTTTATCTTAGTTTTTGTATGTCGGTCGGGTGAATCCACTGTATGAGGAAATCACAAGCATATCATTCTGGCTTTGCTTAAAAGAGGTGTAAGTCCAGTAGAAAAGCTGTTTAGCTGAATAACGATGACAAAATATGTTTCTTAGAAACGTTGAACTGGACCTGAATCTTATCGCCAAATTGCCCTCTCCATTTTCCAGGACATTTGTCGCTGCTGCGTATTCTACTCGGACAAGATGGCGGGTCGCGTGGACAACGTGGGCCACGTGTCCAACGTGTTCGAGGAACGGTTCGAGGTCACCACTGAGTGGTGTGTCGCCATCAACAACATCGACTACGTGCGACAGAGTCTCACGCCCTTCGTCACAGAGCTCGGCATGGACGACATCATACAGAAGATGTGCGAGGCCAGATCGCCCATGGAAGCGCAGAGGTGGGTCTTATTAAATTTAATTATAGGATTCGGCCCTAGGCCTCTTGCTGAACCTAGGCCAGGCTAGAACATACATCTTTGTCTTTCACATCCATTTTGACAAAGACAAGTTACGTCTTAAAAAAAGGCGACGGTTTCTTGTTAGACTTAAAAATATCCACCGCAGCGGAAAACCAGATTTATAGTTTCAGTCAGAAAATCTAGGGTTCTCAAATTATATAAACATATTGATCATTATTAGTTATTAACATCATCTTTTATTCTTCATTTTCAGATGTAAGGAAACACTGCAGAATGTCATCGCCAACGCAATAGATACCGTAAGAAACAAAATTGTGGATCTCCTAGAAGTTATGGTCAGAAAGGTGAGTTTTGTTCTTATTCTGTATTGTACACATAAATTACAGAACCTAGTGCTTTACTCAGTGAGTCTTTGAGTGTTCTGACAGCATAGTTTGCAAATTCAGTACTCAGAGCGTCCATCAGCGAAGTAAACAAATGAGTACAATATCCAAAATGACTTATTAACATGAAAAAAAAAACTTTAGGACATCACTAACAGCATCAGAACAATAGTAGCTAACTAATTTCAATCTTATTTATTGTAATCTTTAAAATCTCTTTTTTTATTTATACAATCTTTGTTATGTATGGTTACAGTAGGTAGGTACTGATGGCAACATCTGTGTCACTTGTGTCATGTAGTTATTTTTGTAATAGGTTTTTCTTTTTCTAGTACTTATAGATTATTTTTTACCAATACTTTCTGAATGAGTAGACATTGTTGGCCTTGCAGATTGTCAGACACTTGTTAAGTACTTATCGTATTTTACGTTTTGTTAAGTAAGCAATGACTTATTGTCGGGGCTTACGATGTCCCTTCATATTTAAGTACTAACGCTGCAACAGCAATATTGTCAAACCAAATGAAAAAGAGTAGCCATGGAGTTTTTTTTATGTAAAATGTAAAATATATGTAAAATAAAAGTATTTTGTTTGATTAATTGATTTGAGTATTCGACGAAGGGAATATCATGAATAACTGTCTCTATTTCAGATGATGCCATCCATTACCCGTTTCCTGATCGAAGGCGCAGAGCTCTTACATCAAGACTGTTCGAGCATGGACCGCGTCATGCGATACCTAGAAGCCAACCTAGACACGTTATATCAACACTTGAACAACGAAAACTTCTCCAGAACACTCGAAATCGTATGGGAACAACTTGGCGAAGTTTTATATGAACTGATACAGGCTAATTTAGAGGTCAGTTGATGCATTTAGTTTATTCAGAATAACGTTTTTGCAATATCTTAGCTGCTATCAGCTGTAAAATAGCATTGTTTTAATACTGTTTAACTCTTTAATCAGCTGTAGTTTTATTCAGTCTTTGACTAGACATGAGCTGTCAAATGCGTTCAGAAGCTGCCGCCATTTAAATGCAGTTTGACACGGCATCAACTTATTCATTTGATATGTCTAGCGCAAATTGTACTACTTTCAGTACAGCGTCTATGTTCACATAGTTCATATCTGGTTGCCAAGACTGCACAGTATAACCACTTATTTAATTTACTACCTTCTATTATTAATCAACTACTTTAACTACTAATAATTTCAGTTAACAATTTTTACGAATCCTTGACATTTATAATAACTTACACACAAGAACACTTTCATATTTCATACATACATTTATCATTTTCACAGGTTTTTTTCACAGAATTCACACGGAACAAAGTAACTCTCTTACAATACTAACCCATTATTAATTTTCGTTTGTAGAAAGAGAAAATCGCCACCCGTATTCGCTTGTTTAGGCGTAGATATTTTGGAAAAAACAAAGTATCCCCCAACTATATTATGTTCAGGGTAAATAATATTGCATTTGTATCGCACGCTATTGCAATTTTATTTAGAAGTGTGCACTTCACGACAATTTTGTTTGATTGAGTTTACTTTAGAATTCACTGAAATATTTAGAGGAGAAAATCTTTTTGAAGTAGTTACAAAAGAAACAATTACGCTTTTGTAATGGTTGTTAATTTATGTAGAATTTAATCAGTAACTAATGACGGTTAAAGAACGAAAATAAATCGTCATTTGTTCCTGGTTAATTAATTTTATTTCCGGTGACGTTTGAAGGCTAAATGTCGTCTAATAAATTACTGCGAAGTTACTGGATATGAGAGCTCTCATTAAAATATTGAGTACTTATCTGCAAAACTATCCTTTAAAGTTTTATTCATAATTGTTTTTGTTTTATTCATAATTGTTTTTATTTCTCCTGTGGAGTTTTTTCGGTGTTGTCTAAACTGCTTTTGACGAGAACGGACTCTAGAAGGTACCTAGATGACTTAGGCTATCACTTCGACTCCGTTTACACGAAAACACACCTCGAGAAATCCTAAACAATAGGGAATATGTAATGCAAAACTGTTTTTTAAATGCTTTGTCTTGTACCATTAAACAATGTGACCTACAGTTGTTGTATTATGTAACACAACACTTATTTGTGTGTTTTTGGTGAAACGGAACACATTGTCTGAGATAATGCCGGTAGTGACGTCAAAGTTCATGTGCCAAAGAAACACTTTTTTGAAAAGTAGGTACTTTAATTTTCGCTAAGACGTTATTATAATATTGTAACTGCAATTTTTGCTTCATAAGCTTTTATAATTTGTATAGATAATGATTTACTTAGGAGTTAAAAATTCGATCTGAAAAAGGGAAATTGTGGTAACTGACGTCACCTTATGCCCGCAATAGTCACAAGCGTTTGAACTGCAGTAGAATAGTTTGTAGGAGTTAATTTTTAGTTTTTTTTTTCGACAATTAGTAGTTTAAATTAACTTTTGTTACCTTTCTTGAGTTGTTAGTACTGTTTTTCAACGATTAAAGTTAATAAAAAATCACATGCATATTCCCTATTATCTCACAATATTATGATAAAGAGTTTTGTTGTTGTTTTCTTCAATAGCATCGAAGAGCAAAGATAACTCGCTATATCGACCCACGCCGCTTGAGCAAATCGGCCGCCGCCAGCCTCGACGCGGTAAATCATAGACCTAGCAAGCACCTTGTATCTGTTAATGTCTTATGTTATTTTGTTGCTCATATCCTGCCGAGTTTACTCTACATTTTATATACATTACCGAATGTTAACTATCAACAAATAGTCGGCACGTGCAAAATACGTAATGTATATAAAATATGAAACGGCTTTTGGACTTGGCTTCAATGTTTTGTGTATTTACAACAAGAATGTTACACTAGTTGATGACAAAGTCATTGACGATATATGTTAGAGTCTAAGCTAATGTTCTCGTGTATAAACTTTTTTGTTCGCTTCAAGTACCTACTTAGCTTATGTTCCGAAGAATGTGATAATGTGAAATGTTATTCGTCAGTTCTGTTATCCTACGTCTTGCTTTTTTCCAAATTGTAGCATGTGCAGTACCGTATGTCCAGTTATGTATTCATCAGACGTATGCGTGAACTTTTGAAATTATATTATAATATGAATATTCAAAATACAGCCAAGGTTGTACTATCAATATCGTAGGTATTATTATTGCATGATCAACATCTTTTAAATATCATGCGAACATTTCTAAATGCCCCATCCGTTACATTTGCATGAATGGTGATGGTTTGAATATTATGATCGCTTTGTATCGTTTAATACCTACTAGCATCTTGGTGATGGGACATGTTTTTGATTTAAAGTGTATTTTTCTTTACTCGTCTTACTTGGTAAACGAAAATGGCGCACTTCAAATATGCACTTAATGAAAACTATGGTGCTTTTAAGTGTTTAACTTGGAGCAGTTTTTGATATGAAATATGTTGAAATATTATAGAGATAAAAACTCAAAACGGATCTACAGTTAGTTGGTTGATGCGAATTTTACAATTTCCATATTTGTTTACTAAATAAAACACACATAGAAAAATACACTTGACAATTAAACTTAACATGGAGTATAAAATAATAAATAAACGAAACATTACAGAAACGCCGACCGCCGTCATTCTTCTCAAACCTACACGAGTGTCTGAAAATTATGATACGATCGTTCAGACAAGACAATAAGGAATCCTACTCATCGGACACGTTAAAACGTGTCGAGTACTTACTAAAACTGCATGGTATGGAGACCAGAGAGCTTATACACCAGTTCCATCTGGAGAGGTGGCAGGAACAACAGACCATACAGGAACCTAAGATGGGAATGTTGACTGTTAGGGCTCAGTTCATTGAAGATAACTTGAAGATTGAGGTTATGAATGCCAGGAATTTGACGCCTGCTGATTCTAATGGTAAGCATCGTTAAGAACTTTTGAGTTTAGTTCGCAATCTTGTAGTTTAAAATATTAGATTTAATTGAATCCATCGCTGCTTTGAGTTTTTAAACACCACACAACAAAACCACACCACCACAGGACAAAAATAATTTGCTGATATAAAATGCAATATATGTCATTTTTATGAGTTTGGATACTCTACAAGTATTTTTATAACATCTTATGCTGTACATTTATTTAGAATAACAACACATTAGAGAATGTAATAAAAGTTGTTTGGTCAAAATACAACCACAAACTGAAAAGTTTTAACGTTTTTAAGAAGATAATTCAATTATTTTTTAAAAACAAAAAAAATCGTATCTGGCTTATAGTGAAACCTAGGACTTGGGTCTAGGTCTGAAAACTCGCACATGACCCCCTCAAACTCCCAAAAATTGTCGTCGGTCCATGCGCCAAACACCAGGGTGTTTGGCGCATGGACCGACGACAATTTTTGGGAGTTATAATCTATTACTTGGTACTCATTATACAGGTATAATGAGTAGCAAGTAATAGATTATACTAGTAAAGTACATTTTGATCTCTTTGTTGTATCTTTGTGTCGGCACTAACACAACTCGTTTAATGTTCCAGGTCTATCTGATTCCTATGTCCGGGTGGCGTTACTTCCAGAGGATACGTTCGTGAACGTTCAAAAGCCAAAGACGCAGACGCACAATAAGAATCTATTCCCGCTGTATGATGAAATGTTCCTAATGTAAGTCCCTAATAACTCACTTCTAGGTTTAGAACTACATATTTATATCGATACAATGAGAAACTACAACATCAGTGCGAATGAGAGGTAGCTTATGAAATGCTGGGTTTAAGTTAAGTTGTTTCAAGAACAGTCGCTCTATGTTAAGTACTAGTATTCAGCTGTGGCCTTAACATGATTGAGAAATGGCTGGGCATATGAGAATATTTTATTTTATAAATTACCCACTGATTTCCCGAGATTTCAATATCGAAACAATTTTGATTGATGCTGGATATTTTGGCGTACCTAATATTTTACATAAAAGTGATGACTACAATTGTTATAAGCTTCTATATAAATGTTTTTGATAGGAGCTAATTAGCAGATGCTACTGTTGTAGTCACAACTACGTTGGTATAAATTAAATCCCAAACTAAAGCTGTCTTAGGGTTTCTACGAGTCATACCAAGTCAAGCGACATTCTACGAATCATACTTATGATCGATCTGCAGTGGTTGTATCAAACCGTAGCAGTGACATTGACGTAAAAAATACCGATACAGCTAATATTGGAAGAAGTTCACGGATCAAAATAGAGCAAGATGCCGTAGGCCAGATAATGCACATTATTTGGCAGCGCGCCGCGTTGTTTATTTTCTAAGAACTGTATTTCTTAAAATAAGCGTCTCAGATATTTTGTTATTTCTGTCAACGCCTATTTCTTACACTTTCAGGGTAATGTCCTCTAATCTATAATTATAAAGCAGTATTAAAACATAATTTTTGAATTCTGTAAGTTTTTCGTTTACAAAAAATAATTAAATCATTAAAATTTCAAGGCTACTTATGAATTATAAATGCAGCATTTGCACACACAAATCTTGCTTTCGAAAATACCCAGACTGACCTACACTACACATGAAAAAACTATCTATGTGCCAAAGCGACATTGCTCAACCGTGCTGTTGATAAATGATAAATGATAAATGATGTTTATTTTGCAAGTAGGTTTTCACAAACACTTTTACACGTCATTTTTTTTTAAAACTAGATGAGGCCGGTGTTTCGTACCCGACTACTCTGAGAAGAAACAGCCGAAACAAACTCAGAGGTCATAGTCTCTTTTAAAGTCCAGACAAAATAATCTTGGTCAACTTACATGAGGACTATGCAGATAGTGTCTGAAATGGTCTTTTTAAGAAAGCACCACACAGATTGAGTGGACCTGTCCAGTCAGTGCAAGCATTTGTCAGTTATCGTGTAGCTCAACTCATAACCTAAGGAGCTCAACGACACGACGAACAATACCAAAAAAAGGACATTTGTGTAGGTCGCTTATAGCACTCAAACTGCCAGACCTTCGTCAAAAAACAAAGTAAATAAAAGAAATGATCCACATGGTCCTCACATTTACAATAAACAAATAAAAAATAAATAATTAATGAGATCATAATGAAATCATAAAATGTCATAAATGAAAATAATAAGAAAATAAAATGTCACTAATCATAATAATAAAAAGAATGTAAAAATAAAGTAAATATTAATGTCAAAGTATATAAAATAAAGGAATAGACAATAAATAAGTGAAACAAAGGCAAATTTTGACACTCACTGAGTAAATTAAATTGGAGCAGCTTAATCCCAAGCCTTTTTATCTTCAAGGTAATGATTCATGTTATAGTAAGCTTTGAGACATAGTTTATGTTTTATGAAAGATTTAAATTTATTGAGGCTTAGTGTTTGAATATCGCTTGGCAGTTTATTATAATAACGTATACATTGGCATGTGAAAGTACCTCCTATTTTTTTGAGCCTCGTTGCAGGAACAACAAATTTGTGTTTGTTCCTTGTATTTATGTCGTGGATATCACTGTATTTTTTAAACAATTTTATATTTTTATGCGCGTACAAAAGGTTTTCGTAAATAAACTGAGAGGGCACAGTAAGTATGTTAATCTCTTTAAATTTTTCTCGGAGGGAGTGTCTAGGACTTAATTTATACATTGAACGAATTGCCCTCTTTTGCAAAATAAAAATTGTCTGAATATCGGCGGCATGGCCCCACAAGAGAATACCATACGACATCACACTGTGGAAATAACTAAAATAAACTAAACGGGCTGTCTCTAAATCAGTCAAATCACGAATTTTTTTAACGGCGTATGCTGCTGAGCTAAGCTTTTTTGACAACTTATCTATATGAGGGCCCCACTGAAGCTTAGCATCCAAAGTTAAGCCTAGGAACACTGTATTATCTTCCGGTTTCAACTCTTCATCCTTGATTAGTACACTAGTTTCCACTTGTCTAACATGAGGTAACGTAAACTTAATGCATTTGGTCTTTTTTTCATTTAGAAGTAAATTATTAACGTTAAACCAATTAACGACCTTTGCCAGAGCGCTATTAACATCGTCAGTAGCTAGCTGCTGACGTTTTAGTTTAAATAAAAGAGAAGTGTCGTCTGCAAACAACACTACATCATGATTATCCTTTATGAGGTAAGGCAAGTCATTAATATAAATAAGAAATAAAAAAGGGCCAAGAATGGACCCTTGTGGTACTCCCATGCTTACTACAGATCCGGGAGATCTTTTCCCGTTTACATCAACTCTCTGAATCCTACCACTCAAATATGACGTAAGAAGATTCAGAGAGGCGTTCCGGATTCCGTAGTGGTGTAGTTTTCTGATTAATGTTTTATGGAGAACGCAATCGAAAGCCTTGGACAAATCGCAAAAAATCCCCAAAGCATCACATTTATCTTCCCAGGCATTATAAATGTGTCCTAGAAGTTCAACACCGGCATCAGTAGTTGAACGACCCTTTGTAAAACCGAACTGTTTATTATGCAATAACTTATGTTTATTGAAAAATCTTTGCATTTGATCTAAAATTATTTTTTCAAAAATTTTACTAAATGTTGGTAGCACTGAAATTGGTCTATAGTTAGTAGGGTCTGATGTACTACCCGATTTAAACAATGGTATTATTTTACTATTTTTCATTAGATCAGGAAACTCACCACGGTCAATACAATCATTAAATATAACAGCTAATGAAGGAGCTACAATGGTTATAATGGACTTGGCAACGTCCACAGAATGACCCCATAGATCAGCGGTCTTCTTAACATTTAACATATGAAAAGTTTTAATTACATCATTACAATTGACATATTGAAAATTAAATTCGGAATCATGGAATGGAACATTTTCCTTTAGTAAAGCATCTGCAGCAGCAGGTGACGAGTCTAGCGATTTAGTAGTCGATACAGGAATATCCGCAAAGAAATTTTCGAACGCTGTAGCAACTTGAGTATCTGATTTTATGATATTATCGCCGATAGCAAGGCTGTAGTCACTATTTCGCTTGCAAGACCTTCCTGCTTCGCTATTAATAATGTTCCAAGTCGTTTTAATTACGTCACTACTATTTTTAATTTTTGAACTCAAATAATGTGACTTAGCTATAGCACAAACTTTTTTAAAAACTTTAGAATAATTCTTAACATACAAATTAAATTCTACAGTATTAATACAAATTCGCTCTTCATACAGCTCATAAAGCCGTTTTCTACTTTTATGAATACCAAAGGTGGCCCAGTCATTGAAAGAAGCGTTATTATTAACAGAGATAGTCTTAGGAACAAACGTGGTCTTAAACTGTGTGCAATACATACTAAAAAAATTGTTATATTTTTGATTGGGGTCATCACTAGTTGACAAAAGTGGTAATTTAGTTGAAAGTTTATTTTTAAAAGTTTCTAGGCGACTTTTAGTTTTTGGGTTGACAGTGATATCCATCTTAGCTACTTTTTTTATTACATTTGGAATTGTAATCAGTTGCCCGCAATGATCTGAATCTAATAAGTTAATAATTACTTTGTGGATTGGTATAACATCAGTATAAATATTATCTAGGCAAGTGGCACTAGTCTGGGTTATTCTAGTGGGCTCCAAAAATTTGTTTTCAAGGTTGTATGACTGAAACAGGTTTGTAATTTTAGTACTTAACACAGATTTTTCTAGCAAATTAATATTAAAATCACCACAAGTGATTATAGATTTCTTTGAGCTACTACAGATTTTATGCAACACTTCATCCATTATCTTTTCAAAACAATCATACAAACCTGAAGGGGGTCTATACACACTTAATATGATAAACTGCTCCAATTCTATACAGGCTATTTCAATTGTTCTCTCAACAGACAGGTTTACAATATCCTTGCGTTCTTTAAATTTGAGCTGATTATTTACTAAGATTAATGCGCCGCCATGTATAGCATTTACTCTACTGAATGAACTACCAACCTGGTGATTACTAAAATTAAAAATTAATTGGTGACTTTTGAGCCAATGCTCTGTGACACAAAGAATATCTATGTTGTTACAATTCAGGAAAAGCCCTACTTCTAATTCTTTGTTCAAAAACCCTTGAATATTTTGATGCACCAGGTTGATACAATCAAAATTCCCAATACTTTCAACTGATTTACTATCTGGCTTCCTTACAAGATTGCAAGAGGTTGCCTCTATTGTCTCAATCTCTAATTTAAATGATGATCTGATTCATTAATTGTGAGCAAACTATTGGCTGAGTAACTTGACTGAGTATTGCAATGTTCAATAGAGGCAACTCGCTTAGCCAAATTCTTGGCTGTAATTGTAAAAAAATATGATAGCGATACAGCTATTTGTCTTCTACAATAGTTTGCAAGATAGTACCGATCCACAAAAAATCTATCTTTTGTCAAATAAAAATTGTTACCAATAAAGTTATTTGTGTCAATCAGATGGAAAACATTACTATGAAATGTCAAATTATGTAATGTCTTATTCATATTATATCGAATGTAATTTTCTTCCTGTGGCAAACTTGTACTATATGGAAATGTAAACAATACAATTTGTCTTAAATTCAAGCTGGATAAGGTATTATGGTATTGGAGCAATTCCCCTTTGTTGACATTTCCTCTATTACCTATCAAAATGACTAATACAGTGTCCTTATCAAATTTGCATTTAATTATTTCCTTCATTATATAATATAATGAACACCCTGGCATACAGTTGTTTATAACTGAGTGCCCTGGATATTCATCTTTTAACAAACTACCTAGGTCTTTTCCAATCTCATCACAATATATTACTATGTCATTATTTAAACTTGGTTTACAGTGATTTTTAAAACTATTTCTAGGAATATGCAAGTTAACACATGGCTGCGGTAAGGTGGCATTACATGTTGTCATTGAATGGTCTGGCGTAAGTACATCTGAAGTTGGTTGACAGTGCTCACAGCTATTGGTTTGTGAGTTCACCAGATCATTCATTGCCAACACATATTCCCTCATTAGATGTTCAGAGGTATTATATTTGGTAGTCATTGAACTTAACTTCTCTTGTAGGTGGTCAAGTTTGGATTGCAAGTGTTCGGTGTCAATTTTGTACTTCCTAGTGCTTTGTTCTAAATTATATGAATACATGTCTAATTGTTTTATTACATTCAATCTTTCTCTATTTAATTTAACATTTTTAATGAAAAACTTGTATTCATTTATTATTTATACACTTGCGTGCATAAAAATCGGCCCACCTTTAACGGTTTAGTATAAAAACGAAAATTTATTAAATAAAATTTTTGATATAAGATTAGTTATACTGATACTTTTATTATTTTACTGTTGTAAGGAAGAAACATACGTATCTATTTGAATACTATCCGCAACAATATAATAAATGCCTTTGACTGTCTCTGTTACCTTTATACAGCCTGACCAGGTTGACTAGGATCTGGGAAAGGATATTTTATATCCCAGTAGTCCCATTGGATAAATACTAACCTAGGCGCGGGAAAGCCGTGGATAAAAGCTAGTTATGTAATTTTTGCGTCTAGCCAATGCTTTCAAAGTTTTATAATAAAAACATGGAACATGCAGACAAAAATTTTACAGTCACAAACCCAGACTGGTCTAGGCAATTAACAAATATCTATGTATGTGCCAAATAAAAGGTACCGTGTGGAAATACATTTTCAATTCGTGCCCGAGGAATAAAAACATTCTGAACTCCAAAGTCCAGTTTTTAAAATGAGCCTGAAGCAAGCTCATTTTAAAAACTGGACTTTGGAGTTCAGAATGTTTCAAAAAAGATTTATTGAAATACCGCTAGCATTCAGAGAGGAATACAAAATATTTTAATAATACAATCGTGGAAATTCTTTATCTTCCAGCCCCCTCACTCCAGAACAGCGGCGCTTGACGGACGGCCTGATCCACCTCGTGGTCAAGGACAAGGACAGGTTCAGCGTCAGCAACACGTTCCTGGGCGAGGCCTACGTGCACTTCGACGAGGTGCCCGACACACCCGCGCCCATCTCCAGTCTGCCGCAGCAGCTGTTGCCGCTCTCCAGGCCCACTAGTATAGGTTAGTAGCTACATCCATGCTTTATATGAAAATGTTACTCTGGCAACAGTCATTAGTCAAATAACAACTTAACTCGTTAACGAACAAACGAATTGAGCACACAGGTAGACCATTAGGTGTGTTATAACAGTTATAATACTTTTAGTTACTTCTTATCCCTTTAGCAAATCCTTCTTCTCTCACTAGTAAATACTAGATATGCGACTTTATTCAACCGCGCTATTCAGGATTGTATTAGATTCTTGGAACAGTAGCGACATCTACAGGTAGACACTGACAATCTGACGAAGTAATGCTTATGTAGCTGTGTAGGTGTCGCTTTAAATGAAGATTGGTGAATGGCGGTGTTACAATTTTGATTAGATCACAAATGAATCATGATGAATCAGTACTAATTTGGTTCGAGCTCATGACATCTAGTATATAAAAGTACCAGCTTTCGTCCGCAACTTCGTTCGCGTGGCATATTTACTTTGGGTTAACGCTAACTTAAAAAAGCGTGATGATCGAAAAAAAATCTCTGCCCTTTTCGTCTCTCTTTCTCTTCCTTATCCCACTTTTTTTTAGTCTATGTCCGTCTCCAGGGTCCCAACTATTTCTGTACCAATATTCATCAAAATCGGTTTAGCCATTTAGGCGTGAAGTCGCAACAAACAAACAAACTCACTTTCGCTCTTATAATATTAGTAAGGATTCCGGATTATCGTCACAAATAAGCAGACCGAAAAAGACTCCGGGGAACTATTAAGAAATTCTTTCAGAAAAAATAAACTGGCCATTGACACTGTCCGACGGAAATCGTAACCAATTAAGCAATAAGCATAATAATAATAGCATATGTGACTCTGACCAACATGCATATATTTTAATGATAACATTATTTGTTACAGATGGCGAAGCTATCAAAGCGCTAGAAACCCGACAAGGCGACAGACAAGCTAGAGACTTCATCAAGAAACAGAGAGCCAAGATCCCTGGCACAAAGCAGTTCTTCTCACTGGGTTGAGAATATTACTAATTCCTAATACTTAGGATTAAGTAAAGGATCGAACTATCTGAGCTGTAAATAGCAAGTACATTGGCAAACAATTCTGTTAAAAAGAACGATTTTCTGTTGAGAATATGACGTAAAGATATGGTTTAAATACCTACCTATTTCAGTTATTTAAATCATGATTCAAATCTCCATGCATAATTCTGCATATTTTATGCATATTGCAAAAATGTATGAAATCATCGATATTTTTATGCTTATCCTGGTAGCCGAGATATGTCAGTACCTAAGATTCTGATAGTAAACATGTGTATGATGCTTGCTATATACAACTCCGTTATATTCCTAGACTGTATATAAATTGCTTGCTTTTATAACGCACAATAGAAGTTGTAGGCTGTGGATTAAAGCTCTTATTTTATAACCCGGGTTCTGAAAGGCGTCGTCTCCAACACAAAGATGAAATAAAATCAAAGAAGATTTCTCAATAGATTCGTGTCTTTCAGAATTTGGGAGTCAATTAGAGCATAAACTTAAGTAATATTTAAAATCTATATTAGTCTGAAATATTTCTGATTTTATCCCAAAAACTAAGGAAACAGTTTGTTGTACTATGAGATTCAACAAATGTGTATTTCGAATGTTAGCAATGTAATTTTATTTTTGCGGCAAATTAACAATGTGATGAGTGCCTATACCCTGCCATTATATATTATTATAGAACGTGTATACGTAGGTCAATTTATGTACGGCAAATGTAGTATTATAGCTATTATATACATTGAAAAGTGACTGTTTTAATACTTATAAAGGTGCTTATTTGCTGGTCGCTTCATATGATAGCCGTAGATATTGTGTATGGAACGTATTAAAGATTATCCGATAAAAGTTGGCCTTTTCCATTTTTTTTCCAAAGGCTACGTTTTATAATTTTTCTACTTATAGTCGATAATGATAGGTATGCCATGTAAATAGAACATATTTTTATAACTTATAGTACCGATGTATTAACATTATGTCGTGTAAAGGAAACGCGTTGTAATATCTGTAGCAAAATCCTACGCAGATAAACCACGTTTTAATTTTAAGATTTTTATTGAGTTCATGTGTGGTTAAAATGTAGGTAAAAGCAATAAATTTTGTATATTTGCTGACAAATATAGTACATATTGATATGGTGGTTTTGTGAGCACAAACAAACAACATCAAATTACGGATCCATGAAATTGTGTTATACACAGAATCGTGACACTTTAATAGCGCGTGTGTGTAGCCCTTAATGTTCGTGAGTCACGGAATTTGAATCTCGAGGGTCTACGGCATCACGTTGGGACAATAAATTATCATTATCATACACTTTCCTAGTGGTGGGCATTCTTCTACGGCCTACCATTACTTAGATCTCATCTCATCAAAATCATAATGCTATCTTAGTTTTATACCACAGTAATTTATTGTTTCTACAGATAATTATGTAAAACTATTTCGAACGCATAATTTAATTATAACTTAGATCGTAATGTACCTATGAATAATGATGAAGTTTGGCACTTTATAATTACATAAGATTCTTATTAGTTGTTCAGATAACTATTCAGAATCTCTTAATTAATTCGTTCTACTTTGTGTACAATGACCGTACTTTGCAAACGATATATATTTAATAATAATAATTTTATATATGATTCTAACACAGATACTAAGAGACTGGTTATTGTACAATGAGTGCATACGAACGATTTCCTTTTTTATGTAGTAGTGAATCAAATACATTGTAAAGTGTGTATAGGTACTTTTTATACTTTTGAAAAATATTATATAAAAGTATTTAGGTGTGTAGAAATTTTGTAGACGTTGTATTCTGTGATAAAGAGAAGTGCCTTATTTTTTAATTGAGTCTATATTTATTAATCTTAAATCTTACCTAAATTTGATCAGGAGCATGAAATGCTACAACCCGTTTCATTTTAAGTGATAGTTTTGAGATATTTTCTTTATATTTACTATTTCTAAGGGTATATATTTTGAGGCATTAAATAAAAAAAACCGTTCCTGTATGTCTGTTCATATTTATTTGCAAATAAAATTATTGTTTAAAAATTACTTACTTTTTTTTATTTCGAACCTACAGCATACGATATTTCTTAACCTTCCTAAAAAATAATAATTTCGAATTTACAATGTCTTCAAAGTACGGAGGCCCGTAATTGCCTAGTAGGTAATATAATATCTACTAAAAAGTGATGTGTAAACGTGAGCGAAGCACTAAACTCGTAAGTATGATAAAGCGAAGGAATGTATAGCTAATGCGAGTTGTTTATGGCAAATTAATTACACAAGACGCCAGTAGACGCTGCTCTCAAAGGTACGGTGTTATTGCTTCATGCATATAAAGTAATAACTGCTACAATCTCTGTGTACTATTTCTCTGAAGTCCACGGAAACGTACGGCACGGTAATTTCATCAACTTAATTGTTAAATGTTTTTCTTTAAAGCTTCTTTTAGTTAGTCGCAAAATAATAACTGCCGCTCGGGTCGATCTTCAGGTTAAGCCGCACTTGCCTAAGTTCGTCCGTGGATGGGTGACCACCCATTACGTACCGAATTTCCTCTGTGCCTCGAAAAGCAGGTTAACCCGTTGGTCCCGACTGTCATATGTTGATCTTTGCTAGTCGTTATTGTTAGTGCGTGTCCCGAAAGTCAGACAACCAGCCTTACCAAGGGATTTCGTATTACTCAGTACCGCGTAACCCAGTTAGTTGAGGATGTAAGATGGCGGTCGCCCCATGTGAAATACTGGTATTCAGCTGTCCTATTATGTGCACCTCTGCCTAACTCTTCGTGGATTACAGGCGTCATGATATGTGTGTTGTATGGACTTTTTGCCAGTATTATCACTTTGATTAAAGCTAAGATACATCTGTTTAGTGTAGTTTGTTCGTAGTAGGCTCATTGGCTAAATAACCCGGCAAATACTTACGGACACGTATAAACGAGTCTCAAAATGATTAAGTAGCAATTTTATGCTTGTCAATCAGCCAGGTACCTGATAAATTTTATATGGATTTGTACGCACCTACCTATATGATATACCAATCCATTACCGCAACCCCACCAGAATACTTTACCTTCGTCATTTAAATCTGTAAACTTGTCATTCAAAATAAAAATCAAATTAATTAAAATGTCACATAACAAAGGGCCAATCGGTTTGACGGGCGGTGGTGGAAACGCGGCCTCGAATGAAACATCTCGGCGGACGGCGGCGGCGCCTTTCATGTTCCTCCCCTCGCTTTGATCGCGCCGCGCCGACAATCCGCTCGACTACTTATCGGTTCAGATTTATTGTGATTCGGAGGCTGTGGGCCGCGGGGAGTCGCGCGCCGCTACTGCTCTACTCGTCCATTCGTACTTCGCTTACAATGCTTATTCATGTGGGTAATATCATAAACAAAAGTGTTGCTATTGTTTATATTCGGCTCGAAGCACCACATAAATCCGTTGATGTCGATAGCTTGTAATTACTTCCGTATCCATGTCATTAATTATTTTAGGGCTCATGAAACGGGTCATTTCAATGAAACCATTTCGTCGTTTTATAGGAATTCCTTGAAATACCTACCATACGGATGTATGTTGAATTCAAGACTTCACAAATAGGTACAGAAATAATTCCCTAAGTGACGTATCCATAAACTACGTTGCAAATCATCCTGTGATCGTCAATTTGTCGAAGCTCTGCGTCCTGATAATTACAACAAGGAAGATAGTGAGAACAGCGTTATCAGCTGTCAAACCCGTCATTGTGACGGTTTATGAGGGCAATACAAATTCAATAATGATGAGGGCCTTAAACGACGCAGATGCTCAGCTGCCTACATTAAGACAAGACTTGAGGCCCCTCCTTCCGTTTTCGAAATTAAACCTGTGACCTTCCTTTCATAGAGAATGTTTCGCAATATTCTCATGTCTCCTATCAGTTTAAAGTCAGTTTGGAAACCAAACGAAAACTCCATCAGCTCTATCTTTAAACATCAACACCTTTATTTGCAGTATAGGTGATGTTAGTTTTAATTTAACAGCTAATCTTACCTATATCATCCTGTAGCAAGTTTGTCATATATTTTACAATATTAGTATACTTACATATCTTTATCGTGTCGAAGTTTTCTAACATAAACTTAACATGATTTTCTTCTGTGAGGTGTTATCGCATTAAGCATTAATAGGATTAAACCGGTTTATGTCACCTCATGCGTTAAACCTTGTATTGTAAACTTCAATATTATAGGTAAATATATAGCTATTTGCCTATTAAAATTTTTCTGTTAAAATAAACTAATATGAGACAATCATAACAACTGTCCAACCATGAACACAATATCGGTGGTTATGTTTAAACAAGAACAAAAGTTCTTACACAAGCAGTAAAAACTATATTATAGCAATATATCTGTCACGACTGTAATCCCGGAAAGAGATTCCCAGAGGCGTGCACTGAGACGTAACCGTTGACCCTTGCCACAGTTCACCTACGATTATAGCTAGGTAATTTATTTTGTGGTCACTCTCGAAGTCTCGACGATTATCCTAACGTGATGGGCGGCAAGTCTTTTACAGAACACAGCTTCAATCCGACCCGGGGATCAAACTCGAGATTTCACAGCGATAAAAGAAATACATCGCAATATACTGCGCGATGTAATTCCGTCGGGAAGTGTACCGATCTTCATCGTCACCGAGACTGAGTACCTCACAGAGTACTATAATATAAAAGGAAAAGAGTGCCCTCTCTCGTGACTTTTAGCCATGACATGTTTGAAGCGCCATCTGAATTTCTGGACTAGGAACTACCGATCAATCACACACTCACACACGCACACGTTTACATACATCCCTTTACACACTAATGTAGTTATTAAAATTAGATTTATATAAGCCATGTATTTCCCAGTACCAAACTATTTCGTTCAAATTTTCTTGCGGAATATTTTTTATTAAAATACCAATATTTAGGAAATCAAATATTCACATCAAGAAAGTAAGAACAAAGTTCGGCACGGGGAGATACTGGTTAAATGCAAAAACATAGTCAAGCGTGTGCGCAGGCTATGGCGACCATTTTGATTTTACGTGTGTCATTGACATTAAAATGAGATGTTGAGACAAGCGAATATTCGGGCAGTGTTGCTATTATTTCCGTAATATTAAATTAATATAAGATATTATATACATCAACATAATCACTTTATTAAATGAAGAGTTGAATATATTTAAACTAACATTAAAAATTTGTTTAAAAATTAAAATTTCACTACAGAGACATCTATTGCTGCCGAGATAAAACTAAACATTCGTTTCATTCCTTCAAAATATAGATAGCGCTGCTTCATTTATCGCCAAGCTTGATGTAGGCAACTGTCCCCCCCCTGGAGTACCTCATTTTTTTTTTGCCTACAGCGGTGCAAACCCCGGTAGCAACCGGTGGCTACTGTAAAAAGTCCACCATTATATCTACGTTCGCGAGGTGACTAGCGATTTATGACTTGATGCTGCTTGAACCGATTGTACCTGTGACAGGCAAGCAACCTAACCGTAATATCTACGTATAACTAGCATAGTTTGTGTATTTATCTAAGTCTGAGTTAGATGTACTAAACTTGGATCGCAAACTTCTAAGAGTTTATATCTGGAACATAAAACGAGCTAAATGTGACTGATGTTGTTGTATTATAAAATTAATGTGGCGCAATTTACCGCCCGCGAGAGCCCGACATTTTGCCAAAACATACTTGAAATATGTTTTCACGATAGAGAAACAATAACAAATTACTGTAACAACCTAAAATACACACTAAAATATTTAGGTAAGTTTATAAACATTCTCCTAAGAGAAATAATATGCTAAATATATGATCGGCGATGTTTAAACTGTTCTAAAGTGCGGGTAAAGGTAGTCGGGTAACTATTGGGTTGGTAGAATAAACCTAAGTACTTTATATTAAGTTTCTAGAGCCAGTCGGTTCAGACGGGTAGTCCTTGTAGATCATGGGTGATGTCGTGGTGAATGCAAACTGTTTGCTATCACCGAAGAAAATCGGTTCAATGTGTGTGTGCAGTTCTATTGGGAAAACGCTCTTCTTAGTTTGGGACGCCTTCAACCACCTTGCTGGTTGGCTTTTAAAGGCTGTAAAAATATCATCAATGAAGCCGAAAGGGACCGTGTGTTCTTCGCGTCACTGTTATTGATTATTGATATTTTTTTGTTCTCGTACCCCCTACCTAAAAACTTTCTAGTTTTGAAGATATGGAAGGGCAAAATACTAAAGCGCCATTTACATGATGCAAGTTTGTTGCCTGTTGCATACAATAAAATTGAAGCAATAAATTACTTGCATGGTCTAAACAGAACGTACGATTTTGATCTATTGCGCAAGTTTTGCTTGACAAAACTTTCTTAGTGTAAACAGCACATTCAAAAATTTCTTAGGCGATTCTTGCATTCAATTCGATGACACGGTTGGCTCAGTGGCTGAGCGATCGACTGCTGCGCTGCGTGTCGCGGGTTCGATTCCCACACGGAACAAATATTTGTATGACCTGCACATAGTTGTTTCGGGTCTGGCCGTTTGTGTATGTGAGTTTAAATGTTTGTAAACGCACCCACGATACAGGAGACTTTTTTCAGACGTTTAGACGTTTACTCTTCATTTGCCAACATGAGTGCAGTAAGTGAAGGTGTGTAAAATCGTTGTTGCTCTTCTGAGACAAGAAATATTGAGAAATCGTCGTTAAAAGAGGTGTTGGATCAAAAAATGGATAGCAAGAAGAGGAGTTCTCGGAGCGTCTAACAATCTTTGGATTACTTACAAATAGAAAATGATATTTTTTTATCATATTTTTTAATAAACAAACTCTTTACAAAACCTTCCAACACTTGAATGAAAAATTTGACAACGCAAATACGTGCAATACTTGAAGCAACTCGCCAATGAATTGTACACGTACATACAACTCTCTGTTTAGACAAGTCAAAACTTGAAAGCAATAATCGCCATAACATAATTGTATTGGTCTAAACAAAAGACATTTGCAACTATTTCTTGTCAAGACTTGCATTCAATAATTGCGTTCAATTTTTTTACTTTTATCCACGTGTAAACAGTTGCGTACAATTCTTGTAGGGCAATTATTGCACTTCATTTATTGCATTCAATAATGGCACTTGAACGTTCAAGAAAATTGTATCGTCTAAATGAGGCTTTACTTTAACAGACGTAAATGTTGTATTTTTTACCCTGTATTTTTAATGCATCCATCCGCACATAGTTTTAAGTGCGTTAAATTGAGCCCAACCGTAACGCGTGGTTTTACACACCAAAAGAAACGAAACGAACGTACAAAAGGGTTTCCTAGCAATAAAAATTGCGTAGAGTTACTTAATTATATATAGGTACAGAGTGCTTAGTTACCGATTTCTTACAGGGTCCTTTTACATCTTCTACTTTTCCGCAGGTGTACATTTCTTTTGAAAAATTATCTGCTGGGATTTTTATGTAAATAATTTAATTTCTGAAACCGTAAAATTTTGTTCGCCAATGTAAAATCTTTGTATGAATTTTAGGTCGTAACGATCCGCAGCTAAAACATTTAAGTTACTCTTCTTAGTTTCCAGTTCAGCAGGATACGAACTCACTATCGACGTGTAGTTAGTAGGAATACAAAGCAGTTAGCTCGTGTCCTCTCACGAAACAAAGTTTTATCATCACCCGCCACTTCGCAGTGGCAAGATTGAGTAGCAAAGTACACATCTTTGTGGTTAATATATTCTTACTTATCTTTGCTCTTGTCGAAGTTAGTCGAGTGATCCCTACTAAGAGTGTTCTTCCAACTATTTATTATTTAGTGATAGGTGATGAATGTTGCAATCACTTATGTATTCATTATTTTACTTACAGTTAAAATCGCATAGCTCTACAAATATTTGTATAGAAGAAGATTGATACGGTTTTTTTCCTATTCTTCTGATTGAACATTTTTATCAGTACTAGGCAGGGTAGTAGCTTAAACTAAGGTGATTCAGTACTTACACATACTGTTATTAAGCTAAACGATTCATTCTGAATATGCTAACCCAAAAACAATAAGTACCACGGTTTCAAATAAACAAAAAAATTACAATGAGCAGTCACTTTACAAAGTATCTTCATTACCATCGAGCTTACTTGCTTTTGTTGCATGACCAGCTGCAGTTTGTTTATTCAAAGTAGATTCAAGTAGCTTGGAAAAACACTAGAATAATATTTTCATTTATCTTTGTACTTTTCCTTTACGGTGCTGTAGTAATAGTTGTGTCCTTGTGTTGAAGAGCTGTTGACCGGCGTTCAACAACTTCATATTATTGGCATCGTTAAGAGATTTGCATTTCCTGTTCTTAAGAGAAAATGTCTGAGTATCTGGTAGCTTCCTACGCGTAAAGGAGTCAGTGTGATATTTCGAATGCTTCCTTATTGCGCTGATGAATTGATTTGGTTTCCTTTGTTATTACCTTTTGGTTCCTCTCGTGTTTATGTGTGGCTTGGCGGACACATATCGCGTCTTATAGTTTTTGCATTACTGCCTCGTGTTAGGTTTATGGAGATTTTTCGAAATGTGGAGTACTGAAAGCTAGGGTGTAAAGTTAATCTATGCGAGGTAACCAACGCAGACTATGGTGAAACCGTGAAAGTTTAGGTGAAATGGTCTGGAAAACTAAGTCCTGCTTTACATGTTTTTATAAAATCTAGATATTTTCTACTCTTTGATTATTAATATATATTCTAAGTTTATACTATACTAGCTTTTGCCCGCGGCTTCGCCCGCGTTAAATTTGAGGTAACACAGTTCCCCTTGCGCCTTATTGATTTGTAATAGCAACGCTAAGTTCTCCCTTTTCTTCCCTCTTTCTCCCTCAGATCCCACTTTTTTAAAATAAAAATTAGCCTATGTCCGTCTCCTGGTTCCCAACTATCTATGTACCAAAATTCATCACAATCGGTTTTGCCATTAAAGCGTGAAGAGGTAACAAACAAACAAACAAACTCACTTTCGCTTTTATAATATTAGTAAGGATTCGATTGATACAGCAGACGCGATTTAATTACGGACTACGGTAAAACCTTCATGCCAATGATAGAATAGCTACCTCAAATACAAATTCTACTAAGTCCAATCTCAAATTCTAAGTGTGTATTCCAAGTAAAGTAGTATTAAAGTAGTAGTGTAAGTTTTGCATAGTAATTTCATTTACCAGCACCACGTAATAGCCAAAGAGCAATTATCTAAATTAGGCATTAATTGTTCTGATAATGGTGACAGTTTCTGCAATAACTAAACAATATAAGTAGAGGCAGGTATCAAACAATGGAGAGTAAATTAGCTTTATGTACAGCATTCCACATTTTTAAAACATCGTTTATTGCTTAATGCTTATAATGATTAAATAATAAGCAATATAAAGAGAACGCGGAACGAAAAAATATTATGTTCATTGTTATGGAGAATGGGCTGTATAATGGTCTTTTATAATAAAAGCTTTTTAAAGAGGCCATCCTACTAAGTCTTTAATGGGATTGAATAATAAGCTATAAAGATTTTGAATGGTCTAACTAAATGGTTTATTCTTTCCGCCCTGTTTGTGAGCAGTAGCGCGTAATTCTTTAGATGCCCGATTTACTATCCGGGATAGCTAGATTGTTGTATTGGGAGTCGATAAAATAAGCTTAAATGGCTTCGGCTCGTATATCAGAGTCGGCATCATAAAGGTGGGTACCAACTGTCAAATGGCTCATTGTGGCGGCTTGGCTTTATGATGGCATTTTTACAGGCAGGTACACGCTTTGAACGTCTGCCATGCCGCCCGCCAATTATATTCTACTTAACTCGGTGTCTACGTCCAGTTTTATACACTTCGGACAATTTGCTTTGAAATAACACCTGCAGCCTATACATATGTCAAATCATAAGATAAAATCTTTATTGACTTGAAAACTCGGTTCTTTTCGTTAAAAGAAATTTATTTACGACTCCTTGTTAAAAAGTGATCGTAAAATTTTAAGGGATTCCTAAATCATTGTCACTCTACAAAAAACTCTTTAAGTTACATTAAACGAAAGTTATCTTGAATATAATCGTTAATAAGATGGTTTTCATATAATGTTAAATTCCAAATTGGTGGACGAGAAGTAAACTCATAGATTAAGTACCCCACGGAGAGTTTTTGAAATGGAATAAAAATTACCTGTAGATAGCAAAGAAAATTTTAACCTGATGCAACATATCAAATAGACATGGGTATGAAAGTACTGCCTAGAAATTCTAGTCTCATTCATTTAGGTGAGTGAATAAGCCGCTTTGCTAACGACAATAACAACAAGAACTTTTGTCTTACTCTTATATATTTCAATACGAAGGAGTAAAAGTTCTATCTTTTACCTAATGCACGATTGAGTCAGCCACTTATTTACTTTTGTCCAATAGACATTCTCAGCAAATACAATAACATTTGTTTGACGTCAATGAAGCGTAGCTTTAGTATGGATATTCGTATAGTTTGATTACCAAACTACGGTCGCTGTTTTGTTTTGTTGGTAGTAAATCCGCAATTTGCCGATGACTGTGTAGCAGCTAATGAGGCGACTTTCCAGTTTCAGCGGTGCTTTGTTCGCTAACTTCAAGTTTTGCAGTTTCCGCGGAGGTATTGTGCCTTGTTTTTTAGATAACGACTGTTTTATTAGCGCTACATTAAACATTTTACCATGAGTCCAGCTCGAATAGGTAATCATTATCTTCCTGCATGCAGTCTTTTTCTACCGTATATTATCTCTATCAATCATCAACAATGTGTTAACCCCCGTTTCAAAACTAATCGTTTCGTTTAGTTCGTGCGGTTCACCATTCACCCATCGTTTCTTTGGACTTGCTCTACTCTAGCAATCCAACTTTATTCTCAAAGCTTTCCTCACGTGTATGTTGTTCCTTATGTATTAATTCAGTAATTCCTTCGTACCACAAGTCTGTAACAAGGTCTGACTTGGTCTGCGGCTGGGTGACCGCCCATTACCGGGTTTCCTTTTTAACATTTTTTTTTTATCAAATAAATAGTTTAAGAGATATATCGTAAAAACCATTCCAACCCCTATTTTCAAGATGGCGACCGTAGGACAAGGGTGGCGATGTAACTTTTCAATGGACTATTTGCCACAACCATTGTTTTGTGTGAATGAATTGAGATATGTAAAAGAGCAGACTACAAGAAGCTTCTCACCTAGCTGAGGTAGGCTAAGGTTTCAAAAGTCGAAGTCGGAAAGACTTCGACGGGTGTACCTACTCGGTTTTTTTGTTCTCTTTGTTATCAAAACCCTTTTCTCTTAAATCTATTCTTTCAATCCGCTTAGCATCTCAGGTTGGCAATTGAGAAAGCACTTAATAAATCATCTTTATGTCATTTATCAACGGCTAGATCTTTCTTGCTGTTCGTTCTTCTTCTCCCGGCTTCTTGGTGATCTCACACTTGGTCATTGGAAGTTGATTTTGAGTCAAATACCTAAATAAATATTATTCTGCAGTATTGGCTTGACTAACCTTCCAGTTGGTTCCGCAAAACTTCGAAAATTTAATAGGGTGTAAAATTATGTTTAAAAAGAACATAACATGGCTAATTTGTGAAGGAGGAGGCGGTGTACGCGGCGCGGGCGCAGGCCGGAGGGCGGTCGTTTTGTTCGGTGTCGATGCCGTTGACAGGTGGAGGGTGCGCAGGGCCGGCGGGGGGGCGGCGGGGGCGCCCGCGCAGCTCGCGTGGCCCTCTCGCCTGAGTCACGCGCGCCTCGTAATGCTTGCATAATAATAATGACGGATGCCGATCGCGCGGCGGCTCCTTTGATCTGCGGCGCGCTTGATCTCGCCGCCGGAGCCGGTCCCGCCGCCCCTGCCGCACAAACGAGCCGCCCGCTCGCCTACTCGGTCGGGCGGCGCGCGAAGCGAGCGCTGGCCCTTCGCCCTCGCTCTAAATAGAGGCTTTATTTTGTAAACAGCGGGAGCGCTACCGTGCGCGAGCGTGGTGCCGCGTCCGCAGTGGTGCGCCTGCGCCCGCCAGTATGGGGTGTGCTCCGGCCCGCTGTCTGCGCCCGCGCTCTGACCAGCACCGGGAGCGATGACGCGCCTAAGCGGCTCGCTCCGCCGCTACGACACCTGGATTGTTTGGACACTCTGTGTACGCATTGCTTTATTATTTTGTGACATGTGTTTTAACGCCGGTCTCAGATAACAGTGAGAGTAAATAGTGAGGATCTCTTAATGAGACGGAAGTTTACATGTTTGTGCTCTTTGTCGTTTATGAATCAATAATGCGATGGGAAATACGATTGATGTTGAGGTGGTAAAGGTTTTTGGGCATAGTTCTTTATTATCTGCAATGCAATTAAAATCTTGGAAATGCACCTACATTTTATTACCAGGAACAATTAATTTCTTGATTTGAATGAGAAGGGTCATGGCCAACAATCTAGCATAACGGAAAGAAATGAATGAAGTTAATGTTTTCTTGCCTTTTAAATTCATAGAATTTTATAAAGGCTGTTGGATCATAAATTCTTCTAAGAAGAAGTTATCTTGATTAACATCGGTGTAAATAAACTCATCAGTTTTCATTACATTCTCATAACTAGAGATACCAAGTTGGAAACTTCAGAGTTTTAGCACAGCTACTGCTCTCACCAATCAGCTGTCTGAAGAGAAGGTTTTTTTGAGGATCTGCATCTTTTGTAGAGTTACATACCTCAAGATTTTAATTGACTTAATTCTTGTTTACTCGGTGATTTGAACTTATATCACATTCTCATTATCAAAGTCGTTCTACGACGCTTCTATTACAACTCTTTAATTCATGTTACGCCTTTCATAAAAAATCTATAGAAACCTCTATAGAAAATTGTTTCCGCGAAAGGCGAAACCTTTTGCGAAAACAATTTTCTATAGATTGGCATTTTACCTTACTAGCTTACCTTCGAACCTTTATCAAAGAAAACTTCTCTGAAACAGCGTGCAAGTTTTGCTTTGTGATCTGTCCTTGTCAGTGGTTATTCTTATATTGACTTATATCTATTATAGCTAGTTAACTATGTTTTGTGTGTATAACGTTTGCGCTTGCTTCACTAAGGTAAAACTCGGTTTTATAACGAGATATTGCTCCATTAAAGATACAAGTAGCTGCAAAACATTTAAATAGGTAGGTAGATTTGCCTGGTCTCGTGTAAAATCATAAGCTAGATAAACTAGATCTCCGAGAGTTATGAATATTTCGAAAAGGATCCGGCCATTTGCACTATAATGTATGTACAATTTTGCAATAAACTGTGCTGACATTTGCAAATAAACTAGTTATAAAGGAAATTGAGTGAGATAAGAATCATTATAAAATGAAATGTTCTTTTGAACCCATCTCCATTTCGCATCATTCATATTAGTTTATTCATACCGTTTATAACGACTAGTATCAGATTACTATAATCTTCTATTTTGGATTATGTTCGACCAGAAGCGGATTAGGTAGCTTATCGTGTACTGGTAGTGCCTGCAGCTTACTGCATTTCTTTTTACTTGAATTTCCTCTTAGACTTTGGTGTTAGATTTTAGGCTTTGATTTTGATAAATTCGTCGACAACCGTGAGTGCTAGTTTATAGATAACCATCCAATGTCTTGAATATTGTGTTTTAAGAAATTTGTGGTTCGGGAATATCACTTAGAAATTAGTCTGCTTTGGAATTAGCTTTAGTTCAGCTGAATGAAAAACTTATTTAATTTTTCTCTTAGTTATGACATATGCTTAATTTGTAGAAAACCTGTTTATTAGAAACTATCAGGCCCTAGTACCTACGCGCGCTGTACCTAGTCGTTACGTAAATCCGTTGATTTTGAAAAGAAATATACTCCTGTTTTATTTAATATTTTCATAATTTTAAGAAATTTTTCATTTGAGAATGATACTGATTGAGCTTGTTGCAAATAATTCAATTAAAATATTTATGATAAATATTTATAAATGTTGTGGTATTAACGTTACGTCTACGCCACTTATTCGTGCTAAGGCCATAAACTCTTGTCAAAAACACATCAATTTTGTATGTGGGTACGACGGAGGTACTCGTTATCCATATCCTTACTGATATTATAAAAGCGAAAGTGAGTTTGTGTGTTTGTTACTTCTTCACGCTTTAATGGCTCAACCGATTTTGATGGATTTTGGTTCAGAGATAGTTTTTAAAATTGGGAAATGAGGGATAAAAAGGGAAGAAAAGAGAAATCTTAGCTTTGCTATTACAATCAATCAGGCGCAAGGTCAAAAACTACAGGTAGCAGGTACCTGCAAATCAGGAAAGGGGAACTATGTTACCCTGCCTTTACCGCGAGCGAAGCCGCGGGCAAAAGGGGCAAAAGCTAGTGTTCAATAAGTTGAAAAGCCAAGACTGGCTTTGTCACCCATTTCTTACCTTATTTTGTAAACTTACATGGAAGTAAGTAATTTGATTGGTTTGGCTTAAAGGGTCCCTATTCTAACTTTTCCTGCGATCAGACTGTCCTTTTTTAGGAAACAGTTTATTTTGATTCCAGTGACGAAACTTTGTCATTGCGCTGCGGCAGATTTAACGGTGTTATAGAGCCGAGAACGTGATTCAAACGACCTTTTTCAATACACGTATGTAGTTTTGTTAAAAGGACTTTTTGTTCTGATATTTAATCCCTCCGTAAGTGTATTGAAAAACCTTATTTTATTCACGTGAGAATTTATACCCGCTGTTCTCGACTTTATAACACTCTTGTCTGGCGGTTCGAGCGTTAAATCTGCCTCGGCCGCAATGACAAAGTTTCCTTACTTGAATAATATATAATATAATAATGTACTATATTAGTGCCAGAGATTTACTGAGCGTTAGATGGATAAGAATGTAGAGTTTAGTTGTTATCATTCTTGTGTCAAAATATACAGATTTTTTGTACGGTAGGATATGTTGTTTCCCAAAATGATGCGGCACGTTTCTGTGAGAATTAAGTTTATCTATTTAATTAGACTGCCTCAGTGGTCTTGCTGTCATTAGGGAGTATTATGGTCTGGGTCAGGGTAAGGGTATCGGGTGAGGGTCCCTCGTTTTGTGCTTGTTAAATCGCAATAAGATTACTGCCACCAGGGACCTTACCCCGGTGGCAGCCATTCTCTGTTCTTCTGTTTTCAAACTGGTGCACGGTGTATTGTAGATGATAATTATATCTTGGTTTCATTTAATTATAATTGGTCCGTCTTGTTGGTCTCATAGTGATTGTAAGTGTGAGGTATGAGGTCGTGGGTTGGATTCCTACGTCGGACAAAGTGTAATTATTGACTTTTTCATAAAAAAAATCCTGGAAGTTGAATCCGTGCGTAGCTGAGGGCAGGCTCCCTAATACATGAGATTTAATCATTGTTGATGTTGTGTAACCCAGCCTAGATACATAGGCTCGATTTTACGTTTATGAGTATTGAATGTGTTGTGCAGGTGATACTCTGTGGAGCGTGCGAGGGCTCCGCGCCACCCGACAGTCTGCGGCTCGTATGGCTCTCCAACACTTCGCTCACGTGCAACGATGGATCTCCGGCCGGGTAAGAAAGCTCATCTATCATCATCAATCGTACCAGAAACAATGTTATGCGAAGCCAACGTAGGACTTGAACGTCAATTGAAAATATTATATTGAAAGTGGATCGAAGCGAATGTATATTTCTATCATCACATTTTAGTTTGCCTAGGAGCCTTCGCAACTGTGACAGAAAGTACAACTCCATAACTAAAAAGAAAGTTTTAGCATATAAGCAACTTTTATGGTTTTGAATGATTTCAGGTACTATTTCCGGCGGGGTGCGAACAGCGATCACTGGGTGGTGTACCTCGAAGGTGGCGGCTACTGTTGGGACCCCGCGTCGTGCCGCGCGCGCTGGCGCCGCCGTCCCGCGCTCATGTCATCTACGCGCTGGCCACGCACCCGTCGCGCGCCCGCGCTTCTCTCAGCTGACCCCGCCGCCAACCCACTGTGGCACGCATCGAACCACGTGCTTCTGCCCTACTGCTCCAGTGACATGTGGGCCGGCACAAAGGATGCTCGCCATCCCGGCGCCGGATTCGTGTTCGCTGGCGGACTTATCGTGCGAGCTGTTCTGTCTGATCTGTTCCGCTACGGACTTACTGGGCGCATGCTGCTTGTGGGCTCCAGTGCAGGCGGCGCCGGTGTCATGTTGCACGCCGACGCAGCTAGACGTGCGCTGCGCTCGAAAGGTGTGCGTGTCGCTGCCATCGCCGATTCCGGCTGGTTCCTGGACCGCCCCGCGCGCACTCGACGCGCTCCTGCCGCCACAGTCGCCAGACTCGGCCACACTCTATGGCGCGGCAAGCCACCGACGTCGTGTGTCCGCGAGCACGCCGCCGAGCCGTGGCTCTGCTACTTCGGCTACCGGCTCTACCCACATATTCGCACGCCGCTATTCATCTTCCAGTACTTATTTGATTCAGCCCAGCTGGCTGCAGAGGGAGTGCGTGCTCCTCGAACTAGATCACAGTGGGACGCTGTCCACCAGACGGGAGCAGCATTGCTTTCAAGTCTGAGTCCAGTTCGAGCTGCCTTCGCACCCGCATGTCTAGCACACGGGGCGCTCGCGCGTCCTGAATGGCAGGCCATAAACGTTTCAGGCATAACTTTGCCACGCGCCATTTCATGCTGGGAACAGCGGCTTGGCGGTGGCAGACGGAGGGTACGTGGCGGGTGCGCGCCGCGGCGACTGGTGGAGCGCTGCACGTGGCCGCAGTGCAACGGCTCGTGTCCACGGCTGCGCGACCCTCGTACAGGTGAGGAGGTGGCGCTGGCTTCGCTGCTGCAAAGCTTCGGGCTGGACGTGCGCGGCGCGGCGGCTGCCATGGGGCTGGATGCGCGCGCGCTGTCACGCATGAGTCGCGCCGAACTGCTACCGCTGTTAGCGCCACACATGTGACCAAGTTTATATGGACTTTTAAAGTGCTTTCTAGCACGGTGAATCTACCTCGTTTTTGTAGCACAAGTACAAGTAATTTTACGTATAGATGTTAAATTTTATTTATTGTTCGTCGAACTCAATGTATTTTAAGTAAAGGGCTGGAACTCTTTCGTTTTTGTTTTCTTTCCATTTCACACGACAGTAATTTAAAGTTACACATGGCATTTAAAACTCAAGATATCTTTGGCATACCTGTATTTTTATATGCAAATTATTCCCGACCCTTTTAAAGGACCGACGGACTAGTTTGGGTCTCTCTACAAATAAAATACTTACGTAAGTATCTAAAAATATCTCACTACTTGTCCCCTGGGCGCTCTAGTTATGGCAGTGATAAGGCGGATATTCACGATCAGCAGGTAACTAGATAAATTGATTGGGTGAGTATAACCGGCGTGGCGGCGGCGGTACCGAGCGATCCCGCCCGCGCGGCAGCCAGGGCGCGCGGCGGCCCGGGGCTAAGGCGCCACCACGACGTCCTGCGACCACGACGAGTCCCCCGCTGCGAAAGCGTTTGTGACGACGTCATAATCGAGAGGCGCGCTCTTCACTGATCATTATAGATAAATCGACGACATCGTTTCCTAAGAAGAAGTCAGTAGATACGATGTTGGCTCGAGTCCGCCAGCGTGTCGCAAGGCGTGCGGTCACGTTGCGGTTGACATCATCAGCGTTTTCTCTTAGGGAACCGCGCAGGAACAGGATGTCGAGCACAGTGGGCGTGGTCTGCGCCATCGCAGAGAACAGCGGTGAGCGCGCCGTGGGCTGCGGCGACGACGAGATGGCGCCGTCTAAGTACTGGAATAACTCCGTCGGACTGTTCGTGTTGGCCCATAAGTGAGGAAGAATAGGCCACAGCCACGCGTTTTCTGAAAATACGAAATGTTTTAATATTTGTACATAAAAACGTCCGCTTCAATTAAAAGGGGCTACGAATGACATACAGCTGCGCACAATTACAGGACACGGCTCTTTTAATAAACACCTCCTTGTCATATGAATTACAGACAGCGTACTGTGCTGATCCTGCATGGAGCTGGACGAGACGGCAGTCCTCGTGCTTCTGGAGGTTGTCTATTACAGGGCATCATCAGGTATTTTGGTAACGCAGGTACTCTCCGCGAGATCGTCAGCAAAACTAAGTGCACAGTTTGACGGACCTGTTGGTCTAGTGGTTAGTGGCCCTGACTGCTGAGCCGGAGGTCGTGGGTTCGATTCCCACCCAGGACAAACTTTGTGTGATGAGCATGATTGTTTGTTCTGTGTCTGGGTGTGATTTATCTATACTCTGTATGTATTTATAAATTATATAAGTATGTATATCAGTTGTCTGGTTACCATAACACAAGCTCTGCTTAGGTTGGGATCAGATAGCCGTGTGTGAGTTGTCCCAAGATATTTAGTTGTTGTGGATCAAATACATTCAAAGGCACTGGGTGAAATTTGCTATAGGTTCATGTAATTAAGTAGTACTGATAACACTAACATAGTATTTAAGAATATTCTGTTACTAATTCACTAACAATTATGGATTCTATTGGGTCTGAAATAAAGAAATTGTATTTATTTATACACAAAATGGCATATTTTGTGTACAAATAAATTATATTTTATTATATTCTAAGACGTGGAGTAGCGGACTCCGACATTAGACAATTGAATACCACACTTGTAAACCCACAATTTTTGTCTCATTCCATGTCGTTATTTTTGTAAGACATTTCGGGAGAGACATAGCTCTCGGTCGAGAGTGAACAGCCAATAAAGTAACGATATATCGATGACAGTGAAACGATGTTAAATCAGTATGGTGCCGTCACTTAAGCTTAAAAGGGATTAACCTCGGAATGAGAGATAATAAACTGTAAATTAGTATACAAGGGGTATACGAATTAACAGCTAATAATCCACCAATAACTTACGACGTAGACATGACATTTAATGAGACTTTTGACACAACTTAAAGTAGGACAAAATGAAGGTACCCACCTTCGAGTATTCAGCTTATTATGTCTCATTCTGAGGTGAAACCCCTGTCTCAACCTCCTTTTAGATCAAAGTGATTTTTTAAATTTTCAAGTAACACTCCACTCTGTTACACCCCTAATATGACTAACTAGTAATCAGCGCCCTGGCGACATGCTTTATCACACTGTCACACAAGTTCGTTATCTGACAATTATTATAAGTAGACACGCGTAGATTGCTCGCTTAATTAAAATGACACTAAGTGATTTTTTTTCTGTTAATAATAAGAGATAGATATCATAGATAATCAGCGTCCGTAGCTTGGCTACGTTTCGGGGACCTCTTTGGAGAAACCGAAGGTTTTGTCTGTGCAATTATGGATGAAGTTATGATGACGAATAACTACCGGAGATTTATTGTGAAGGATGGTACGGTTGACATATGTCGGGCATGCCACCGTCCGGGTGAATCAATTCGACACATTATCTCCGGGTGTTCTCGTCTAGCTAACGGAGAGTACTTGCATAGACACAACCTTGTAGCCAGGATTATCCATCAGCAACTTGCTCTAAAGTACAACCTTGTGGAATCGGAAGTGCCGTACTACAGGTATGAGCCCGACCCAGTTCTTGAACATGGCAATATCACATTGTACTGGGATCGCTCCATCATCACTGACAGGACTATTGTTGCTAACAAGCCTGATATAGTGGTGGTGGATCGATCAGAGCGGCGCGCAATGATTGTTGACATAACAATCCCGCATGATGAGAACCTCGTGAAAGCCGAGAAAGATAAGCAAATCAAGTATATTGACTTGGCTCGCGAGGTTGTCGACATGTGGGACGTGGACTCAGCAATCATTGTGCCGATAGTCGTTACAGCCAATGGCTTAATTGCTAAGAGCCTCGACCAACACCTGAGAAGGCTCTCGTTAGGCAGCTGGATCAAGGGCTTGATACAGAAAGCGGTACTCCTGGACACGGCTCGTATTGTTAGGAGGTTCCTTTCTCTGGAGCCCTGACCGCCGGTAGCTTGGATCCTGTTCCCGATACCGGTGGGCTACTATTTTTATATTTTTAAATGTTTTTTTTTTTTTTGTTTAAGAAATATTTAAAAATGTAATTTTATGTAAAGAAATCAATAAATGGACGAAAGAGATAGATAACATCAGACATATTATTTCTGGTTGTTCTCGTCTAGCTAACGGCGAGTACTTGCACAGACACAACCAAGTAGCCAAGATTATTCATCAGCAACTTGCCTTGAAATACAATCTTGTGGAATCTGAGGTACCGTACTACAAGTATGTGCCCGACCCAGTTCTCGAGAAAGACCATGTCACGCTGTACTGGGATCGGTCTATCATTACTGACAGGACTATTGTCGCCAATAAGCCTGACATAGTGGTGATAGACCGATCAGCGCGCCGCGTAATGATAATCGATGTTACCATCCCACATGACGAGAACCTCGTGAAAGCTGAGAAAGAGAAACAACTCAAATATCTTGACTTGGCACACGAGGTTGTCGATATGTGGAATGTGAGCTCGGCTGTCATTGTGCCGATAGTAGTTACGGCCAATGGCCTGATGGCCAAGAGCATCGAAGACCATCTCTCGAAGCTCTCCTTAGGCGGTTGGATTAAGGGCCTGATTCAGAAGGCAGTACTCCTCGATACGGCCCGCATTGTGAGGAGGTTCCTGTCTCTAGAGCCCTAACCACCGGTAGCTTGGACCCTGCTCCCGATACCGGCGGAGACCTACTTTTATATTTTTAAATGTTTTTTCTATTATTTTTTAAAGAAATATTTAAAAATGTATTTGTAAGTATATTGAATGAATAAAGAGATAGATAACAATTTCTTGGAAACGATAGCAAAGCATTTCAATTATGATAATTATGATCTTGTTTATATTTTTAGTAATGCGAGAAGAACCGTTAGTGTAGTGTACTATCGGCGCTTCTCGCACTGCAGCTGAAATGGCGATGATGATGATTTCATTTTCTTTCTGGGATGCTATAACTTTCTTAGTGGTTTCCCAGCCTAGGATCCGTTCTTTCTACATTAGAAGAACATGGTGATGAATAAGCATAAAATAGAATAAGTCTACTCACGAGAAACTATAGAGTTATCGACATAACTGAACAGCAACCGTTTTTCGGAGTTGATCAGCGTCTGCAGCGTGGGCCCCTTGGATCCCACGCCAGTGCCGAACTCATCGGCTGGGGCCAAGTGGGGACCCAGTTCTTTCTGGACTATTTCTAGAAGGCCCGCATGCACGGCTCGGATTGGCGCCCCATCTGGTTGGTAGAACCCGACGGGGAAGTGATGGGCATCCAAAAATACCACCTGGAATCAAGAGGACGATTCAATTAGTTTTTAAGGTTAGGCAGCGTGCAAAATTATTTGTAATAATTGATTTGCTATATCATTAAATGGGGTTAAATTAACTTAGCGCCATAATTGTTACGGTCACGAATCATATTTTGAACAACATACAACCTGATATTGACACCTGATAAAAGTCGCGTGCTGCCTTAGTTCTGAGATTTTTTTGTCTTAACAGGAGCATTGAAAAAACAAAGTGTTGTTTAAAACGATGTCAGGGACAAATCGTTGACATAAATCATGGTCAGAATTTAAATGTTCGTCTACATTCAATCACTGTTCTAGAAACGAGACTAGATTAAAAATATCTCTTACGATATGTGACTTACCTCTTTCGTGGCATCAAGAAACGCCTTTATCTCTCTTAGAAGCGGAACTAATGGACGGATTCTAATTAAATTATGATTCAGCCAATATCTGAAAACGTATGAAATTATAAATAATTTAGAAAATCACAGAGAAATGAACACAGGATGCGTTTTTCATTTCATTTTGATAGTATATAACTTTCTGGAATACTTGAGCAATGACTTGGTAACCGAAGTAGCCATGCGAAACCATTGATCGCCTGATCGTTCGCTGTTTATTTGGTATTTGGAACAAAAGGTTTGCGGCCACAATAATCAACATTAACTTCTGTTACATCACTTCCAAGCAACCGCTTACTGCGAACGTGCTCGAATTGGCATATTAGGACGTGAACAATGTTTATTGACAATACTGTGGCACTTGTGCGACCGTACGGATCGAACGACTTGCGAGGTTAAGCAACGATGCGTGGACTTGGTAAAGTGTTGAATGAATGGCAGTTCTCAACCCATCTAGGCTACTACGGCTGTTGAAGAGCAATTTGGCCGACGGTCCCGGTTGGTATGAGATAAATTAAATACATGTGGCGACTGTCGCGGATAGACCAAGATCTAAAAACTGACAAGTGATCTAACTGTATGATACCGGTACTATTTACGATTTGGGTAGGTCACAAGCCAAAAGGTTAACTAAAGAGAGACCACAATTGTGTTCAATTAAAGAATCCTATTAAAATAGAAGAAAATCGAATAGTTTGCATACCTGTCTTCCACATTTTGATAAAATTCGTAGTAAGCGATCCTGAAGTCGAAGTACCTGATGCCGTGCACGAGCTGGGCCCAGATGGAGCGATCCTGGCACAAGATGAAACTGTCTCGCGATATGGAACTAACTTCTGTGTTAAATTTCCAGGCGCCTGCATTGTGAGTGCCCGCGATCGCCAGATCGCCGATACGCAGGTTGTTGATCTTAGACCTGAAGTTTGTAAGAGATAATAATTAGACACTATTTCTAGAAAGGAATCCTTAAAGAATACAAATAAATAAAATAAGCCTGCCTGCGTTAGTGCCTTTAAAAATGTAAAAATATAATATTTTTATAGTGAACCAACTTACCCTAAGTCTTCCATCCAAGTGGGTTGTATTTTTAAGCAGTTATAAGCTTGTATTTCAATGACGTTTCCGGCTGCCACCCATGGCCACAGACACTGCGGTCCTTTGGTACCCAAGCCAGTTTCCCAGCCTGCGGGCAGGGTTCCTGTACCTAAGGTCATGTTGGTCACCACATGCCCTTCGACCGATGTCAACTGGAATACTGAAAGAGCGTTGCTCCATGATTGTGGTCTCTCGTCAAAAAGTCCAATCTGTGGATAAGATGGTGAAAATTTTAGTGTCTAGACTTATTCTACTGGGCGACGATCAGAAATGATTAAATTATATTGCACAGCTCAATAATTTTGTGACTGCCAATAAATCAAATGATATGCATTTTAATAAATATATTATTCTGATGGTCTATTTCATTTCCCCGACTAAAACATGATACATTGTCGATGATTTCCTGCTTTACATTCACACGCAATTGTATTTGATATGTGGATATGATCATTCATCGGTAGGCGACATGTAAGCGAATACACTTCTACAATTATTATATTCCGGAACGCCTTGTATTTGAAGGAGCCGTGGATGATGCCGTGAATAAAAATTGATCGTCAACGGACGGAGCGTCACGTCCGTGTCGTTGTCGTACTTTGTTACGTAAAATATGATTTGTAGATTTGATTTTGTTTGGATTTCTATTGGAGCTTTACTTTTATGTAACAATAAAGTGTGACACGAGAAACAATTCGTCGCAGATCGCTGTAGGGTCTGTACTTGAATAATCTACTCAGGTAAGGACGGGTAGGATTCCATACTAACTAATTAGCTTTTTACTGTAACTGAACCGCAAAAAAGGTCATTACACGCATTATTGTCGCATCAACAGGATAAAGCAATGGATAATGGAGCGAGTGTGTATTACTGTTATGACTAAGTCTGGCCTACGGCTTTATTAGTATCAATTTACGGAGACAGATTTGTTATTTATTGCGTAATGGAGTAGTTATCAAACAAAGGGTAAGAACTGATCTGTTCAGAGCCAGACACTTTTAACTCGCCACTTTTGAACTGTCAGTCCTAATTTAGAAGTTTAGTTAAATCATCGGTCAAATGTTTACCCCGTTTATCTCACCGTCGAAATTCTCTTACAGAGTATTTATTTCTTTGGAAGAATTTGGATAAAAGACTACTTGCATTTTTAGCGTGCTAGATTTCTATTACTTTTGGATAATTGTTCCATAATAAATTTTGTAATGGACACTGCCGACCATTGCCGCAACGAATTCACAAATAGATGAACGTCCGACTGTAAGAAAACATTGTTATCTTACGTGCAATAAGACGTAGTAGATCAATATAGTATCTAATAAGATTAATGAATGTTGTTAATGCCTCAATAACTCGTCCAATTAGACAAGTCATTGCTAGCTATGGCTATTCTCACAGTATTTATGTTCAAACAATTAAAAGTAGCTACCTGTTTTGGTGATGAAAAAAAAATAATGCTTAGATCATCTCACGTTACGTTTCGCGGTTTGAAAACTGCTAGGTGTGATGATGATGCGCTACTTCTATGTACAACAAAATGAAGGCCATGCGCACCAAGTTAGACAAAATGTGACCAATTAAAAAGAAAATTAAGTTGTTCAAAATGTTCAATGAATACTATCCTCTTCGTTAGCACGTTCACAATACACAATTAAATCAGATGGTATCATCTGATTTCACCATTTATGACCTCCAACCTACCTATGACCTAGCGTTAAACCTGACGCATAAGCGTTAATGCTATTTTAATAACTAGAAAGGTTTATGTGCCCAACGTAGAGGAGTATCTACGACAAGACAGATGTACACACGACGACACATCAACCTATACACATCCATTTTAACCTGATCTCTCTACTACGATGTACGATCCTTAGTAGAGAGATCAGGTTGTTATAGTTTAAAATAGGTTGACCTGCCGTCGTGTGTACGATCTCTCCTTATAGTTTAACTTGGTCACGAGTAAGGTCTATAGGTACTTACTTGTCTTGGTACGTTAAAACATCCATTGAAGTCCCAGTTAAGTTCCAGAGCATCCAGTAAGGTCACGGAGGTTCCCAGCTGGATCTCAGGTGAGTGGACTGTCACCCAAACTCTGCCACAATGTGACTTCTCCAGTTGATTTTCTGATGCTGGAATCAGTAGCATTGGAATATTAAATGTTGTTCGAAACAGTTCGATTTGATTTGATGCATTCGTGTTATACTTACTCGTTATTATTTTTATGATTTATTTACAACTGTCATGAAATCGTGCCTATACTCGGTTTCAACAATAAAATATATTTGGACAAGCAAGTTTTAGGTCATATGCATTATAAATGTTGAGCATTTCGGAAGCGATAAATCCGTGTCCAAATGTGTATTTACAATGTGATTTTAGTTTATCTCGACATATCATAATTTGAATCTAAATTCCTACTAATATTATCTAACAAAATGAAAGTATGTTAAAATGGTTATTTGCAAGCAAAATGTTATAATGGTTATTTGCAAGCATGCCAAATTGACTGACTGCAGATTTGGCTAGAATTTTCTTTTTTTGCAGGTTAGGCTAATTTGGAAAGCAAGAGTTTTTAGAGGAAAACCACTCCTGTGATAATTAACACTTCTCTATATTGATGTAATACATATGTTGTTAGCATGTTTTATTTCTTCTTTTTAGTGTTACTATACGAAATTACTACAGTTTTTGTGCTTCCAGCCACCATAAGTGCGGTCCGTTAGAACCGAACACTTTACGTACATACACGTTTAAGAGTCCGTATGATCCGGCTTGGTTTTACGACCGGTACCACGACCGGCGACGCCTTTTGCGGTAATAGTGAAACTGAAAATGTTACATGGATATTAAAGAGATGCATGCGAAGTACTTTGTATGCTGCAAGGAAGAACGACGATGTGCCTGAAATTAGATTAAAAGAAAAATGATAGTGGAACAGAAATGTATGATGGACATAATTGAGGGTAACATTTATGATCAGAATCGACTACGTAGCTCGCGAGATGTTTAGGAGATAATAAAGATAAAAGGTAGTAAAGTTTAATGACCGTGAACGATTTTGGTTTAACCTTAAGTCATAAATCGTGAATTGAATTTAACGTTGTGTCCTTGAAGATGTCAACGCGCGCTCAAACAAAGGGGCCTGAATAAGAACAAATGAAAGTCTACCAATGAAACATTGTCAAACTACATTTACGGGGCTTTCATCGTCATTTCAATGCTGCTGATAGATCACTATGATTTTTAGCCAAAGGTAAATTAACTATCGAATCTTTTAATAATGTAATTAAACGGGTGTACTATTAGGTGCAGCTCTGCCTAACCCTTAAAGGATAACAGGAGTGATGCTATGCAAATTAACTATTCAAGGAATAGGACATTCTACTTCCATTTATGCTGGAACCGATTTACCACGAATCTTGTGTGCGACACGGAAACAATGAAAATTTTCTCTGAATGTTGTTACAGTAAGTTCCAGCAAACGTTAAGTAATACGACGCTAATGACATAATTGCACAGGCGATGTGTACCGAAGCATATTTAATTAAATGTTTAGTAAATCTAGCGCGTGGACCGCCATTTGCGGATGCTTCACGTTATGCAAGAACTGTTACTGTAGTCTTTTGTCGCTGGACGAAGTGCTGTCGTAACGTATTCTTGCAATTACTAAGATGACGCTGGAGCAAAAAAGGCTACTGATCATTATTGTGTGTGGTTATGTACGATATAAAATGATTTATTTGCCTCGCGATGGGTAGACGTATGTCGTGGACATGTTTGAGTTTATGTGAGAAGATGAATGAAACATGACTTTTTCTTGTCTTTGTTTAGTCAGAGAATGGACAAAAGATGACTTTTTCTCGATATTTTTAAGTACTTTTTTCATTCCATACTGCAAATGTGTTTCGTTTAACTGTGTAAAATATTAATTTTTAGTTTACTGTACATGTTTTCTTTTAATAAATAAATTATGAAATATTTTTTTTATGTTTTAGATGCTCATTGCTCATTTTTATGTGAGATTTGCTAAGTGTGTTCTGCTTTTTAACTAAGTAGAGTTCGTTGTTTTCGGTCTTAACGATTGCTACCTAAGATAATTTAGTTGAGCTATTAAAAATATGATAGGTAAATGGTAATGGTTACCGTACATATTCGGCAAATCTACCGAATAAATATTTTTTAGCATTTGAGAGAACTAACTACAAAGATAAATGAATTGAATGTTGGTTATGGGTACATTGTTTCGGAAGTCGGGACCTCCGATTTAGTTTGACTTTCCATCTTGACCTACCAAATATTTATGAGGTTGGTTGGATGTATTACAAACCTTACCTTCGCAGTGTACTCTACTTGACTCGCATTTAGTAGAAAAAAACTAAAATACCATTAAATTAAATTATGACTTTTTGAAGTACCGATCCTAACAATTGTTTGTAATACATTTTCTTAATAAGATTTCTAATACTCCAATAACATAATACCTTGGTGCTTCATTCAGACTGGACGTGACACAATGTTTTCTTGACCTTTATCCTTTGTCATGCCATTTAGTAAATCAATACCAGTAGCGACCGGCGGACCAACGAGAATAAAACGTTTTGCAGTTCAAATTCGTCACATTGCTTATCTTAAACAGTCGTTAATACGACTTCATAGAAATCTTCTCTTTAAGATGTTGATTGAATAATATTTCAACTCAACAACTCGAAATAATTACCTATATAAAAAAGAAAATTGAAAAGAACGCGTACCTAAAATCTCTGTTCCTCAATTCTTAAAGTGTTTTTGAATTTACTTATTTTATTTCTGTAAGGATCCGGGGACTAAGGTATGCAAACTCGACCCGTGTAACATTGGCAAGATTTCACAGTTTGACTTGGGTCCTTGGGATCACCGTCAAAATCAAGTTATGTACGAAGGACAAAGGTTTTTTAAATAAGATGATTATATCCAAATATGTAATTGTAAATTGTGGTAGGGGTGAACCGATGAGCTGGTGAAGGAGGGAGATGGAATCTTCAGGTTTGAAGGGGAGGGCAGTATGTAGCAGTATGTATCTTTCAATAGATTTGTTGATATGACACTGGTCAGTGAATAGGGTCTTACAAAGAAAAGAAGGCGTGTACAAGTCATTTCTCTCCTGGGCATAATATGACCTTCATTTTATAAGTAGCTTTAAGTAGAGATCTGGTAATCTTATCAATTAATGTAAATGCCGAAGAAGTTCATGTTGTTTGTAATCATAAGTATAATTAATTGCACGATTTAACCCGGATTAATTAACAAACCATATTCTTTTGATAAGATTACCAACGCCTTTTGTAAATTGGTTACGTCAATAAGTTTTGCTTTTGTTTTCATTGTTTCATTTTAATCGAAAAAAGTATGGGGAAGTCTTATCCAAACAGTGGAACAGAACAGACTTATATAAAAAAGTAAATCACTGTTGCAGGTTTTCTATACACATGGAATGTTGGGTAAGGCCGTGGTCGGTAACTGTGGTGCAAAGTCTTTCATCCAACTACTTTAATTAATTTTGATATGTCAACCACCAACCTTATAACATATACCATTGACTGATATTTTAAGGTGCCTTTTCCCCGTTAAGATAAGGAGCATCTGTTGGTCACGAGTTTTTCCAGTGAACTGTCGCTTTCATTCATCCTGTCTTGATCCGGTGCGCTAAGTCCAGGTCTTCTACCTTCTCATGTCTACTTCGGTTTACTTCTAATCCTACTAATCTAATATTATAAATTCGAATATTTGTGAGGATGTATGGATAGATAATACAAATAGATATATTCAGACACTTTTAGTTCCGGTAGAGCCATTCTGTGAGACAATTAATAAACTTTTAGCTAGTCAATCAATTATGGGGCCACTGGGCCGATGTGACAATATCTCCCTGCACATGATCCACAACGTCAACGATCCACAGGTCAACAGTGGGGTGAATTATGTCCTACTATTTAACTTCTTTTGTCGTAAAATTTGAAACAAAGTTAACAGCAGTTAGTATAGTGGTATTACAAAGTTATCTAGATTTCCGGACCTAGGTAAGTACATATTATATTGTACAAAGTGATGCTGTGCTGATATTATCTATATAATTACGTAAATAACAAGTCGGAAATAGCTAACTATCTCCTTATGTAATTGAGTCTGTTCCTATTTTTTTTGTCTTAAGCGGTATGACTGTTTTGCTTTAGCTGTTGATTTTATTTATTAGATAATATCCTTCCGTCTTTACATTTTTTATTTGTTATAAATATTTATTTAAATTTAGGAATCCACATTAGTTTTTGAGTAATTACTCAATTATTTCCTATTGAATTAAAACTCTAAAAAATCTTTTCCAATGTCAGATTAAGATTGTAAAAAAAGACGTAGCCTGACATGGTTAGGAATACATGAAAAATAATATAGATTTGATAAAAAATATCAAATGTAAGTTGTGTTTTTTTTTAAGTGTGTAATGTTAAAAAATATTGAAATATGGTTAAAAGTTACAGTAAAAAATGTACAGAAAAAAACAATACGTGACTGTAATTGGAGCACTAAAAAATAAACCTAGTTGTTTTGAAAACACTACTCACGTCTAATGCTGGCTCCGAGAGCGGTGGCGGCGAGCGCTAGCACGGCGTACCACGACACGGCCATCTCACTGCGGGACACTCGCGCCACTGAACTACACACACATTCGGCGTTTTGAAGCTACAATTGATCGCTGCGCAGGAGACGTGCAATTTACGTTCAGAATTAATTGCAAAACATACCTCGACCCGTTTCTGCACGAGCAAGTCAGTTACGCAGACACAAGCAGGCCGATGGATTGTGCTTAATGAAATGCTGCCAGGAGAAGGTGGACGGTAATGGTAGTGCGGGCTTCCGACAGCTCCCTCGTTTCCGATCGAGAGCGCGTGCGTTGGCGCAGAGGCTGCGTCTGGACCACTTGCACCCACCGGATGCCACCGATCAGCTCAGAACGGCTTGAAAACAGATTTGTTTTATTGATCGAATGCAATTCCGTTCCCGCTTTATACTTTTTGATGTTTGACGCATTGAATTGAGTGTTTTGTGCTCTTGCTCTTGTGCCTAATATTTAATATAGTTTGGGGTTTACGTTCACATTGATGTCAGTGTTGTATCAACATTCGACAGACACAGTGTGTTTGATGAATGTTTCAATACAATTTTATTTTTGTCATCCTTTCTAGCTATGGTATGCTGGCATCTCACACAATTCTTAATAGAGTTTTAATCTTCCATTATTACTCAAACTTATTATCAGAACATGCACATAGACAAGAAGAAAAAGATGTATTACAGAAGATAACTCATAAACTACCCAAGCATTTTTTTAATTCGAAATTAAAAAGTAAATAAATAAAATTAACGATGAAATCACATCACAAATACAAAAAAAAACAGTCGAATAGATAATTCTTTTTGTAGATATCGGTTATAAACTGACCGTCATCATCTAAATATAATGGAGCATCTTATCGCCGAGCATATCTAAAACCACATAATGTCGTCATTTTTAAAACACTGCACAAAAATGATTTAATTTAAAAAGTTAAATCACTTTGACCCAACAAGTCCGCCAACAAACGCTAAACCCGCATCTTTTGAACGTCATTAGAGACTGCGAAAGAAGGTTCAAACAATTTCCTTTATAAACAAAATGATTAAATTATAAAATATTTGTTCCTTAACACTGGGAAGTACAAAAGACCCTAACTTTCTTTAGGAAATCTGAAGTCATCTAAGTTCGGTGCGGAAATTGAAATCCAATCTGTTTACGTAGAATTGCAAGATAAAATTTACTATCTAAAGTATCTACAATTAAATATTTAGAATAGTTTAATATCCTACTAATATTACAAATGCGAATGTTTGTGAGGATGAATGGACGTATGGATGTTTGTTACTCTTTGACGTCAAAACGGCTTTACGGATCTTGATGAAATTTGGCACACAGGTAGTATATAGTCAGGAACAACACATAGGATTTACAGGATTTTTTTAAATTTTATTTCGACGTCACGCGGGCGAAGTGCCGGGGGCCAGCTAGTTATTTATATTTATAAACAACTAGCTGGCCAAGCTGTAAAAATTCATTTAAAAAATTCAAAATTCACACACAACACATTTAAATTTTCAAAAAAACATTTTATAAGCGCACGCCACAATAGTGGCCCTTCTTTGCGGAGTGGCTGAAGAGGCGCCATGGCGTCCTACCGCCTGACGCAGGTTCTCACCGGATACTATTGATGATTTTGATTATCGCCCGGAGGACATGGAAGAGCACACTGTGGCAGTCTGCCCAGCTTGGCCGGAGCACTGCCGTGTCCTCGTAGAGGCGATCGGCGGCGCCAATCTCGTGTCCGGCCCTGGTTCTGAATATAATCTAGGGCGAGAGGGTTTGGAAAGCGGTCACTTCCTTCTGCGAAGCAGTTATGCTAGCGAAGGAGGTGGCCGGGCCTTTGAGGGAGAGAACCTCAAGCCAACCCAACCACTGATAAAAAAAAATTGGTTTAATTTGTAACGGTTTTTAAATTACCAATATACGATTTTTCATTTTTATTACAGTAATTAAACGATTCTATTGGCATGATGTGATGACATTCTTAGTCCTGTCTTGTCACGACAAATGTGTTTCGAATTTTACATGTTGTAAAAATGTTGAAACACTATCCTGTTTTATGAAAAGACCAGTAAAGGTTAATAATTTCGATTTTTTAATACTGGTCTAAAAAATGTTAATGAGCTGATACCGCAAATTGATCTGATGCATTTTTTTTGTACTATAAATGCTTCACTTATATTTGTGGAGTTAGTTGTGGTTCTAGAATAGGAGTCCATATCTTAGTAAAGAGGATACATACCTGTGCTTCTCACTTTTTTTTCTCATATTTCACTTTATTGGCTCTAGAGACACCCTGTATAAACCATAAAACAAAACCAAACAAAAGGAAAATTCATTGAAACTCACCAGTATTTGTAAGATTCCAACATAAAATAACACGATTAATGACGATTTTTACCACTTTAAAAATGCGAAGAATGTTTTTTGAGGAATTCGTTGACAGTATAATTTCTCTTGGATTTGAATTCACTTCTGTAAGTTGCTACAAAATTTGCGATAATTGTAAGTCTATAATTTAAAATCAATTTTGCTCATGTATGCACGCAACTGTGTCTAATTCTATTATGGGTACCGGTAATTCTAATTTTGATTGAGTGATTTTATGTTTGACAAAAATACCGTTTATCCTTACTTAATATTATAAAAGCGAACGTGAGTTTGTTTGTTACTTCTTCACGCTTTAATGGCTAAACCGATTGTGATGAATTTTGGTACACAGATAGTTGGGAACCAGGAGACGGCTACACGGATATAGGCTAATTTTGATTTAAAAAAAAACCGGCCAAGAGCGTGTCGGGCTCGGGTTCCGTAGTTTCCCGTCCGTCACAATAAGTGTTCCCAGTTATGAGACCAACCGAACAATTCGGTAATACCAAATCCAATGTAATAAGTACCTACAGCGCCATCTCTCGGGGAATTGGGTTACTAATTAATACAAAGACGTGCAATTTCGGTGGTAATTTTGGATTGCGAGAGCCGATTTCAATAATTCTTTTTTTGTTTGAAAAAAGATACGTTCAGAATAATAAAATATGTAAACAAAGTTACAAAAAATGCTTGCATATACGATTATACTACAAACTTAGTCCAGAAATTATTTTGTACAACTTTTTGTCTTTTTCGTACAAAAACTGTTGTGTCAATCAAGTTCAAAATAATTTTCATAGAAAGTCCTTATAAAGTTCTACTTTTCAGATTTTTTTTATATTTTCTAAACTTATGGTTTTAAAGTTAGAGGGGGTCGGGGACACATTGTTTTTTACTTTTGGAGCGATTATTTCCCAAATTATTGACATTATCAAAAAATGATCTTTGTAAACCCCTATTCATTTTTAAATACCTTTCCAACAATATATCACAAGATAGGGTTGAAATTAAAAAAAAAAATCACTTCCCACTTTACATATAGGGTGGCTACCCTAATAAAACATTTTTTCAAATTTTTATTTTACCACTTTGTCGGCGTGATTGATATACATATTGGTACCAAATTTCAGCTTTCTAGTGCTAACGGTCAGAGAGATTAAGCGAGGACGGACGGACGGACGGACGGACAGACAGACATGGCGAAACTATAAGGGTTCCTAGTTGACTACGGAACCCTAAAAAGTGGGATGTGAGGGAGAAAGAGGGAAGAAAAGGGAAAACCAAGCGTTGCTATTACAAATCAATAAGGCGCAAGGGGAACTTTGTTACCCCAAATTGAACGCGGGCGAAGCCGCGGGCGAAAGCTAGTTTTTATATAAAATAAATATGCAGCTATTTCATAGATGTATGTGTTTAGTTAACGGTTACTGATACTTCAAGGCAGTATTAAATACTCATTTTTATCGACAATAACATGTTAAAAAAATAACCCCGCGAATGGCAGCCATCTTGTTCTATATGGCATATCTAGAGTAAGTTCAATGTAATGCACGCCCCTAGTTTGTTACCTAGAGATGTGCAAATGACCTAACCATTCATAGTTTACCAACACCGAAGTTCACTGTGTGAGTTAGGATCAGACAACAGTTCCTCGTCATATTTTAACTGTCTAGACTATTTTAAAACACACTTAATTCAAAAATAAAATTGTAAAGAGAGCATTTTATACGTAACGGCAAGAATAAAAACGACACTTTCAGGGAAAGTGGATGTAAATACAATCAAGTTTGACGTCGTCCTTATCTTTTCCCAGGTGTTTGAAAACATTCTTATAAGGTTTTCGTATTGGTTTCATAAATATTATTGGGATTTACCAAGTCTATCTCGACGTCATTAGTCCTAATACTTTGATTATCACATAAGTAGATATATCTAGCAGGCCTAATCTGTTTACAGGGGAACGAGCGATAGATATTTGGTTGCATGTGTGTGTTGATACTGAATTAACGATTTTTTTTTATAAACGTTATAAATACCTGATTAATATCTGATTTATTGTTTTAATTAATAAGATTACTTGAAACAATAAATCAGAACACTCAAAGTCACTTTCGTTTTGTGTGATAAAAAGTTGATTATGAGCTACAAAGTAATGAATAAGTCATAGGTCGAAAAGATCGACGTGTTATATGCCAGCAAAACTGGGTACACACGGCTACCGATCAAGTTGTACAAAACCAGTTTATGCTAATCACTCATTGTACGAGAAATCTATACAAAGTCAGGTCATTTTACACTGGAAATTTATAGCCTGATGTATCGCTGTGTTTTCAATTCGTTCGTTTTTATACCTTTAAATATTTAGTAAATTATATTATATGTTACTACTATTTAAAACTGATCAAAAGCAAATAAAGATATCAAAACAAGTGTTATTACGATCTGGTTGACTGAGACGAAATAATGCTCTTTGTTCCTTAACTGGGGATTCCTTAACGGAGCAGCAGCGGGGTGTGGGTGCGGGTGTGCGCTGTGTGATGCTGTGTCGCTAAATATGCTCCGTATCATATCTCGCCTTTTTAGACTAAAGTGTAAGTGACCTGTGTGCTGCTCACGACGACCTCGTAGAAGTGGCGAAGTTCTGAGACAACTAAATAAAATAATCAAAGAAGAAGAAACACAAATATTCCCACAGTTCGAGTTATAGACAACCGATGTAGATTGCGAGTAGACATATTTTCATAGAGTTGAACCAGTTGTCGTAGGTAATAATATGTCTGCAAAGGTAGGGGAAACTGTCATAGTTATTGCAATGATTATGTTCGAAAACCCACAGTTACGAACAGGTAGTATACGCTTATGGCGGTTTTCTCGTTTTAGAAAGCAGTAAGAAAATAACCTGAAGGTGTTCCGGAACCGGGGTTGTGGATAATACCACGGCCCCGAAATACTAAGGGCAAAAGAAGGAACACGGATGAGTTCTAGTTAGATAAGTCTGATACATTGCCCGCTCTGCCTAGTTCGAGGGAAGTTATTTGGTGATTATCTTTTCGAAAGGAAAGGTGTTTCGGATATTGACAACGATTGTTAGTTTAAGAGCAAGATGGCGTAGAGAAGTAACCATCGACATAATTCGTTCCCTTCCACTTTTCCCTTCTTTTATGATTACAGTAAAATATTTACTAACGATTTCATGTTTATTTGATACTAAAGGCTAAGAAAAACTTTTACAGGATTGACAGAAGCATTCATCTCATTATGTCAAATAAATGTAGTTTTGACTTTGCCGTCATCGCTGAAAGAATCTTAATTTTTCATCTCATCCTCTCATTTAGATAAATAATCAATCTTGTAAAACCAATTCTACCGTCAATCAAAATACACGTGATGACGTAGAAAGAAATAAAAGTATATACTTCTCCTTTTGCTCACCTCTGCTCGTATGTGTGCTATTTTATACCAAGTGTCAATTAGTGAGCTATATCGGTTTTATATTTGTGAGGAAGGGCAAAGAAAAGATGGATAGATTATGTAAGGACTGTTATGAAGGAGAAAGGAGTAAATGATACCGTGACGTTTGACAAGGGAGATTGGAAGATGAAAACGTGTTGCGCCGACCCCAAATAGAATGGGGCAAGGGCAGGAAAATGAGCCGATTTTCGTATCTAATCTTCAACCTTCAACATATAACTAATCTTCAAACTGAAGATTAGTTATATGTTGAAGAACTGCCATAATTCGGGGTTCAGTGGTCGCAAGGATGTCTGTTGTGTATGGATTCGATTTCCCAACGAGCAGTGTCGTATGTTTCGTTCATCCTGAACTCTCTTAGTACTATTTAGGTGTACAAATTATAGATATACGTTCGATTTATATTAATTCCATGGCCTTGGCGATACTTGAGTTTAAACTACAAATCGGACATTCACCTTTACCTACATGTACGCTTTTTTATGGATTCACCCGTGGAAACGCATAACAATGCCTTATAAATTAGGCTATGAAATAGGGAGACTGTATGACAAAATGTGGCTTTCAACCACGAGTTATCGTCAAGTTCTAAAAAGCAGTCACCTCGGGGTGCAACGCTGCACTTTTAAGTGAACACATAAACATCTGTAGGTAACGGTGTATGTTACTGTTTATGTATGTGTTATTTCTTTCTTTATAACAGCTAAACAGCACTCCCACTAACTCGCGTCCACGAAGTTTCGTAAGCTTTCATTCATTCAGTTTAGAAAACGCTATTACTGTGAAAAGTTAGACTCCTCGTAAGATGCAACGTACATTTATCAGTGTATAACAACTTTAGTGTACCCACTTTTGTACCTATTTTCCCTTTGATTTTATACAAATAACATAAAATTACACCTGGCATTTCCGAAGGACCTGAAGGAAGACCTAATAATAAGCCCAGTTGTTTTTTCTTCTTTATTCATATACTAGCGGCCCGGTACGTGTTTCGCTACGTATTTACAAAAAAATGTGATGCAGCGCCATCTGCCGGCCAAAATTGTGAATCTAAACCATTCCCAGATCCCCTTGAACACACACAAAAAAATTCATCAAAATCGGTCCAGTCGTTTGAGAGAAGTTCAGTGACATACACACTCACAGAAGAACTATATATATAAAGATAAAAGTCTCGTGCCACTGATCAGGTCTAACCGATTTTTATAAAATTTTATATGTATATGCAGTAGGTCTGGAAATCGGTCGTAATCTATTTTTGATGCTACCTAAGTGATAAAATGGCGTTAGGCTGAGCAGCGGCTGAAAGAGCCCATCTCTTTCAGCCGCTGCTCAGCCTAACGCCATTGCCACAGCTAGTTTTTTGTACAAAAACAACTTAGTTGAAATGTTGTCAATTGAAATAATCATGCCAGCCAGAAAGTTTCTAACAACTTACAGCAGCAATTAGTAATGGATTGGGCGGGTAGACGTGACGTAGTCTCTTTGTTTGACGTTCCAAATTGATATAACAAAACAATGTGATCCAATAATGGTTCCATTATCTCAAATTGATAGTAATTTGAGATATTGTCAGAAATTAGTACGTCACTTTAAAATATATTTGTGCTGCAATTATAGTTCAAATTTGTTTTTGCAGTTTTAGGTTGATTTTAAAGAAAAACTTACAAAAATAAAACAGATTTTTATTAATTTTTAAATTGTCAATTTCTTATACGTATTGCCTAGAGTTACGAACATACATTGGTTTGTCCATACATAAGCATGCGGTATAAATGCGAGTTTTTGAACATTAGCTTATGGTAGTTGGTAGTAAACTGGCGATGAGTCATTTGCTAAGCTAGCTGACGTCGAAATCAAAGAAGAATTATTCAAAAGTGAAAGCGAGTAAATCCGGCAAGATTTATTTCCTAGAATTAATTAATGCTAAAATGAAATGGTAAGACTGTATTACTTAATTATTCTTCTTCTTATTTACGTATCGTATTTTTTTCTTTAAATCCTGTTATTATCTCCTATTAATACATACCAGTGCTTAGCAGCCACTTCTAGTAATTTTACAGATATGATGTAACTGGAATGAAGTAGTCCATGAAATTATGTGAGAATCTGCACTTTGATATTGTTGTAGTTCCATTCGTTAAATGTCGTTTATAATTGTCCAATACCTACCACCAGTATTTGTTGTTTCTGTATCCTAGTAAACAATAATTGGGTAAAATTAATTACATGATAACTCGTTAAAAATTGCGTCTGTAATGGCCCGAGTGTAGTAAATAAGCAACACGTTTATCTAAGTTATTTGCTAAAGTAAAAAACATTTAAAAAGGTTTTTATTGAACTTCTTTTTCTAAATCCATGAAGTTTTCAATCATTTTGGCTTGTCTCTCTCGCCGCTCGTCACTGTCTGATGAGGCGACGGATGGAGCCCTGCTGGGGTTGCGGAGCACCGGCTTTCGAAGCTGGAAGATGTTCAACGAAGCCTTCAGTTCCTTGATGAACACTTCTTTGAATGCGACCTGTGGAAAACGTAATAAAATGTCAGATCCAGAGACATTAGTAAAGTACCTGCAGTAACTTACACTGGGTGAGCATGGTGGCCCACTTGTTTTCACAAAGGTACGAGTCTGCATTGGGGTAGGTAGCTGAATAAGTGTGGGACTCTTAACTAAAAATTTACTTGAAAGTGCCTAGTTTTTTTGATTCTACATGTTGTTTAAAGTTTGTTATTTTCTATTGCTCCTGTTTATCATTCAGTGATTTTAATATAAGTAGCTAATTTAGTGTAGCCACAAGTATTATGATTTAGCGAGGCTGTAATCGAGGCAAATAATTTATAACGTCAAGGACAACAATTCAGTAACCAACTGTTATTTTAAGGGAAGTTAGAAATCACAGTGTTGTCCATTTTACTATGTACATACAGGGATCATAAGTATCTATTAATAGCTGTTGACCGCGGCTTCGCCTTTGTGGATGTCAATTTTTTTATTTGGAACATTGTACCAGGATCGTTATAGTCCATGTGTTAGTTAAGGTCATCTGAGTCAGAAAGATCAAAATCCGTTCCTTTGTTTTTCGCGAAAAAATAACAAACATCCATACATCCTCACAAACGTTCACATCTATGTATTAGAGGTATAGTAGGAAGTAAGAAGCAGGATACGATTTGGACAGCACGATTGGCGCTGATTGCTGCGCTGCAAGTAGCGAGTTCGATCAAAAAAAATGTAATGAAAATGGGATTCGACAAAATATATTACAGGTAGTAAATGGCAGACACGGCTTACAGTATCTGTAAAAGCACTCACGATAACGGAAAAAAACCAGAGTGGGGCTACCTTTAAAAAATATATAGTACCTCTAAACAAAACGCAACTCACCTGTTCCCGTACGACAATGCTGCGGACCTCGTTTAAGAACTCGATGGCAGTCATAATTAGACAGAATCCCAATCCTCCCACCAGAACCACGAAGGCTCCAATAAGGTTCTCCATTTCAAGATCACCTTCGATGTCATTTTCGTCGGTGACTGGCTGAAATGTTCAAACAGGTAGAATGTACATAAATCATAGTCATAAGCTACCTAGTCTTTCCCAACTATGTTGGGGTTGGGTTCCGGTGTTACTGGGTAAACTTGCATACCAGTATTTAACATTGAGCGACTGCCTATCTGACCCCTACGAATCCTACAGCAATTGTATCTACAATGTAGGTACAAAAATGTTCTTTATAATGTACTAGCTGTAGGGTCCAGGCCAGCGGTTTCACCTCTCGATGTAGCGTGATATTATATAGCCTATGACACTAAAAAAACATGGCCTTTTATTGGTAGAAAAAAAACAAAATCGGTTCAGTTGTTCTGAGTAGTAGTAGTAGATTAAACTTATAAACTTCAACTGATGCTACTAATACCTTCCTGACAAAAATTAACCATATATGTATATTTATATAGTGTAAATGGTTAATTTTGATGTTTCATGTTCAGACTGTAGTCGAACGATTAGACACTGGCTGTAAAAATAATGCTGAATGGTTTCTTACATCACACTTTTTGGCTCCATATTTTTCAAGCCACCATTTATTTTTGATTTTGTCCAAGGTGGTCAATTCTTTTAGTCTTAGAATTGCCCGGTTTATGTCAGTTCTGAATGGTGAATCTGAAATAATAGAATTGTTTTTATAAACAAATTGGTAAACTGATGTGAGAGTTTGGTGACGATTTAATTTTTTTGGTAGCTGCTATTTAAAAAAAAAGAAGTAAGTAATACAGCATGATTGACATTTGAGAGTTTTATTCCCACTTACGAATAAATAGTTAGTTGTTAACCCGTGATCATGGCGCTTGGAACAGTTCCAAAATATTGGAAACTAAAAACAAATAATCATCATCTGCCTAGCCTTTTCCCAACTACGTTGAGGTCGGCTACCGGTCTAACCGGATGCAGCTGAATATCAGTATTTTACACGAAGCGACTGCCTATCTTACCGCCACAACCCAGTTTGTCCTGGGTAATACTATACCCCTTGGTAAGACTGGTTGACAGATTTTCGGGACTCTGACTGTCTGTAACGACTGTCAAAGATCTACAAATGACAGCACATTAGAAACGTAACGGTATGTACTTGGTCATTCATCCACGAACCAACTTAACCAAGCGCGGCTATTGTTTAGCCACGTGCTCAAAATCTCAAAACAAGTAATAACTCAGGAAATATTATAATTATCATGTTATGATTTAAAAACATTTAGCTTGTACTCACTGGCCGGCATCGCTATCCCATAATCCTTACTATCCAATTCACCTCCAACTTTTTTCAAATCACAGTTTCTTTTTAATTTGTACTCTATGGTGCTGGACTCCATAAAGAAAGCGTACTTGTTTCTACTCTTCAGCACTCTTTTCTCTCCTTCGTCATTGTTTTCAACTAGGACCACGGGGTTCTCAATCATGGTTTCGTACATCCGTCTGTAAGTTTTGTCTTTGGACGACTGAAAAATAATTAATGTTTATACAAAGTGTAACATAATGCGCCATGCGGTGATCTCTCGCGTCCGGCCCTGGTTCTGGGAGACAATCCGGAACGACTCCAGGTCACCGTAGATGCGGGCCTGTGGACGGTGAGCAATGGGTAGCGTCCGTCCAGTGACCACCGGCCATGTCGGCAGCGCATTGGAGTTCTACGCGCACCTTAAACATCAGTAGTGGATTAAAGACAACGCTCAGGACCAATTAGGTCACAATATAAAAATCAAGTAAACACTGGTGGTTACCAAACGTCATTGTTAAAAATAATATTTTAACCATGGGTCCTCTTATCCTTACTATCCTTACTACACACTACACTAGCTTTTGCCCGCGGCTTCGCCCGCGTTAAATTCGGGGTAACACAGTTCCCCTTGCGCCTTATTGATTTGTAATAGCAACGCTAAGTTTTCCCTTTTCTTCCCTCTTTCTCCCTCACATCCCACTTTTTAAAAAATATTAGTCTATGTCCGTCTCCTGGTTTCCAACTATTTCCGTGCCAAATTTCATCGACATCGGTTTAGCCATTAAAGCGTGAAGAGGTAACAAACTTACTTTCGCTTTTATAATATTATAAGGATTTTAGCAAATAAATTATTTCTATTTCTAAAGAGATGTCAACAAAGTAGAGGAGCTTGCCAGGGCCACTACCTGCCGGGGTAGCAGGTTGTTGTTCGAAAGAGATATGGCGGCCCCGGAATATAAATGGCAAATAAACATGGAATTGGTTTTAGTCCATGATTTTCCAACCAAAAAAATTAAATAAAAATTTGTAACACGAATGTTGTTCTACGAATTTTGGAATTTTAGTACAAAAATTGGTTTCAAGTTTCATGTTCCGAAATACTACACTGGAGGGCTTTCGTTGTTATGTTCCGACTGGTATGTATGTTGGTTTAATTATTTATTTTTGAATGACTAGTGTGTACGGCTGTGTTATTAATTGCAATTGATGTACCAAATAATTAGCTTTAAAATTATATGATTTTTTACCCTTAGTGGTTAATCTCATAATTACGTAGATGGTGTAGTATAGAAAATCAGTATTACAACACTTTTACTAACTAAAATCTTTTAGTTTCAAGATCAAATCATTTTACCTTAAAGAACTCAAGAGTTGATCCAGTGGCGATAGCTCCGTATCGAATCTTGGTTTGCTTGGCCAAATCATCGACGCTGTTGATTGGTTCGTTCTCCAAGGCGTCAGTCATGGATGCGGACAACTGAGCGATGTAAGTTTGGCACACGATCACTGCGAAGAACCACCACATACCACAAACCCAGCGGGTGCCCAGAGCTCTGGTATTGTAAACAACACAGTATTTTTTAGACTTTTAAGAACTTTTAAGAAGTACCGTAGTTGTAGGGTATTTCTTCTAGGTTCAATAGTAAGTCAGATAGTTATAAAATGAATTATAGATATATTTTACTAGCTTTTGCACGCGGCATCGCTTGCGTTAAATTCGGGGTTACACAGTTCCCCTTTCCTGATTTACAGGTACCTGTTACCTGTAGTTTTTACCTTATTTATTGTAATAACAATGCTGAATTTTACCTTTTCTTCCCTCTTTCTCCCTCATATCTCAATCTTTTTAAAAAAATTGCCTATGTTCGTCTCCGGGGTCTAACTATCTCTGTACCAAAATTCATCAAAATCTGTTTAGCCATGTAGACGTGAAGACGTATTAAACAAATAAACTCACTTTCGCTTTTATAATATTAGTAAGGAAGTAAGGATTTTCTAATCGTAAAATGTCTGTGGTAAGCTACTGTACTACTAACAGAACAAACTCAAATAAAATTACTTGGGCAAGATGTCGCATCCCTGCGTCATGATAGAGCCCATTGTTAGCCAGGTGCAGTTCTTAAACGTCCAAATATTTTCCAATTCTTCCGGATCTTTCTCACATGGTTCGGGATTTTCCCAGTCAGCAGGCGATATTCTGAAAGTACGAAGTTACAACATTATTTTGTGTGTTTATTTACTTTATAAAAAGACAACTTCGTCGTTGACAGTATATAAACACAAAATAATTAAATAAAACAACGATATCCTGAATCACAAAGATTTTTAAAAGCTCAAAACTCAGCAATATTTGAGGAATATTCTAGAACACACGACGGCAGGTCAATCTATTCTAAACTATTATAACCTGATCAGATAGAAAGATCAGCTACTCTACCATGACGTGTTAAAGCAGAACTTATTCCGCTGAGGGAAAGGGACAGAGCTATACAGGGTGTCTAGTACCATCTCTTTCACTCAGTGGAATAAGTCCTGCTTTAAGATGTCATAGTAGGCCTACAGGTTAAAATAGTTTTGTGTAGGTTGATGTGTCGTCGTGTGTACGCCAAATCATATTGATTCGTTTCACAGAATGAATTAGACATTTGCAAGGTTGCAATGAAAACACTATGAAATAGTATACCTGGCGCAAATGAAAAGCATTATGGATACAACACAATATGCCGTCGCAGTGTACATCCAGACCTCAAAAGTATAGGGGTTGAGAAAAGAAAACATTTGTGGCTTGACTTCCTTATCCTGGGTGTACAGGATACTGATTCCAAGAGACATGAAAGGCACTGAGAAGTCTACGACTTTCTTCCTCTCTTCGGTTATAGTAAAGTCACATACAGCTAAATCAGCTTTCTGTAAATTAAAGTGTTTTTATCCTAAATGATTTTTTCGTTCTAAAACAAACCAATCTTTTACAAATTACTAGAAATGCCTCAGCGGGTGAGTCAAACTTGCTCTTTCCTTGTCTTGCATTTATCCAGATGCTTGATAAGATTTTATTCTGTATTTGATTTAATTTCATGAATTTTACGTAAGATATTGTATGAAACTGCTCGTGGTTATAATGATGAGGTATAAAAACGTCTGTGATCGTTTCATAAAGTACTTAGAAAAAGTATTAAATTATCACTCACTTTATCTAATAAGACTTTTACGAGTCCGGGATATCCCATATCCTTTTCATGAATGAATTTATAAGTGTAATTAAACTTTTCTTCTCTCAGTATTTTGAATATATGCTTGACTAGATCCACGGAGAAACCTTCGAATTTTTCATTGGGGTCGTCGTTTTCTTTACATTCCTCGGTTTCACATTTTTCTTTGTAATCGAAATAGGGTTTCGCTCTACGGGATACTACCTGTGTCAGAAATTAAAGAAACTTGAATGTTTCGAATTCGTTTAAATTACATTTGTGTTCATTCCCCTAAACCAGTGTTAAATCTTCTGCGAATTTTATCCTGGTGCAAAAAATACCGCATGCAAGTACTCACAATGAATTCTTTGCTCGAGTGCTGTGTACTGACGCTGTTGGAAAACTGTCTGGTTTCGACGATGGCGGTACCATTAGCAGACTCCCACACGCCAATGGTTTGCCTCAGCCTGATGTGAATTTCATTCACATGCAAAACGTAGTTAATTCTGCGACCTTGTTGGTCAAATTGAACGTTACCAGTCACGCCGTAGGTTTGTGTCTGAAAGTGTTACGTAATACAGTTACAGCCAAATGAACAGAAAAAAGAGAAAAAGCCAGAATGTTATACAAACTTTTTAAAATAAAAGTTGAGCATAGAATATAAGTATTGTTAATGTATGTGCATATGAGGGTGACATGATCAGGTTTGATCAAACCCTTCTTAATAAATAAAGAAAAAAAATATTAAAGAGATGAATTTTAACTTCTTCGAGCCTATTGCCGGGTTGCTTAATCATAACTGGCGAAATGTGGGTGCACTATCAAGTACACCTCTGCCTAATCCTTCAAGATTTACAGGTGTGATGTTACGTAGTAGCTATAGTCATATATTTATAAAAAACAATAAATAAAGGTAGACTTCTTGAACAAATCGTGGATCAATCCTGCAGGAATGCTATCTCACATCATATGAAATAAATCAAAAGTTGTTATATAACCTCCAATATTTTCCTTTGAAATGCCGCTCCATGAGGCCAAGGTTCGTCTTCGCCACTACAACTGAACGAAGGAGGTTGGCTACGGTCCTTCAGTTCCTCCAAATCAAGCGCCTTTACTAGGTGATTAGCGACGTCATCCAGTATTAGAGCTTCGAGCTGTATAAAATGAAATTATATTGAATTTGTTGTTTTAACTTTAAATTCTATTTTTACATAATTTCTGTGACAATGTTAGTATATGTGAAAAACCGAGGCACCGAGAGTTGCGCAAAAACTTGCGCCATACACGGCCTTATATTTTGACTGCGTACACTAAGAAGGTTGATTTTTTCATAATTCTGCGGGTACACAGACTTGAGTATACGGTCTTTATATCATATCTTCACGCGCTCCCTAAATAAGGGTCTGGACAGACAGACAGACAGACAGAGAGACAGGCGGATAATAAAGTGATCCTATAAGGGTTCCGAATTTTTCCATTAGAAAGAAAGACCTCAGAAAGCTGTATTACCACGTTAGAAATTCTGATGTATGTATTAAAAAACTTTTTCTCCTTACTTTGAATTGAACAACAGATGGTGTTTCCTCTTTAGAATGCCAATTGCCTACTCTTGTGGCCAAGTAATGTCTTTCATCTTTCAACTTGTCGTATTGAGTGATGCTAAGCCACGTTATGTTACATGGCATCTTGACCAGTTTCTCAGCTACTGTAGATGTGTCCATGGAAACTAAAATAAAGTGCTGAAATATATCGCGAAGAGATTACACTACTGTATATCTTATCATACAACACTACAATAAATCATGTTAGTTTGTAGTGAGCATTAGAATATTAAAACTTAATTTATAACTTTAGGTTGGGTGTTGGGTGTTACCAGTGGTCTTTTGTAGTTTTTGTATTTGACGTTTTATGAATGTTGGTGTGTGAATGATTCCACATTATCAGATATTTACAATTTAGATTAGAAGTTTTAAATTAAGTTTTAATATTCTAAATCTACCGGTTTAGCTATGCCCGCTACAAGTTAACAAAATAGCAGTGGGCCGGCCAAATCAGCCATGGAACTGATGACCGCTAGGGTGTTCTTTAGTGGAGAGCGGGAAGTGGCAAGCGTAATACCGTTTGCCCTTTTTTTAGTTTTTGCGGTTTGGAAATCATCAAATAACTTCTCCGCTGTGAACGGAGCGGGTAGGAGTGTCAGACTTTTACTGAATAAAACAAAACCATGTCAGTTTATTTACGAAAACCTTTTGTACGCGCATAAAAATATAAAATTGTTTAAAAAATACAGTGATATCCACGACATAAATACAAGGAACAAACACAAATTTGTTGTTCCTGCAACGAGGCTCAAAAAAATAGGGGGTACATTCACATGCCAATGTATACGTTATTATAATAAACTGCCAAGCCATATTCAAACACTAAGCCTCAATAAATTTAAATCTTTTATAAAACGTAAACTATGTCTCAAAGCTTACTATAATATTAATCATTACCTTGAAGATAAAAAGGCTTGGGATTAAGCTGCTCCAATTTAGTTTACTCAGTGAGTGTCAAAATTTGCCTTTGTTTCATTTATTTATTGTCTACTAGGTTTCGCCCGCGGCTTCGCCCGAGTTAAATTTGGGGTAACACAGTTCCTTTTGCGCCTTATTGATTTTTAATAGCAACGCTAAGTTTTCCCTTTTCTTCCCTCTTTCTCTCTCACATCCCACTTTTTTCAAAAAAATATTAGCCTATGTCCGTCTCCTGGTTCCCAACTATCTCTGTACCAAAATTCATCAAAATCGGTTTTGCCATTAAAGCGTGAAGAGGTAACAAACAAACAAACAAACAAATAAACAAACAAACAAACTCACTTTCGCTTTTATAATATTAGTAAGGATTCCTTTATTCTATACACTTTGACATTAATGTTTATTTTATTTTTACATTCTTTTTATTATTATTATTATGATTAGTGACATTTTATTTTCTTATTATTTTATGACATTTTATGATTTCATTATGATCTCATTAATTATTATTTTTTTTTATTTTATTTGTTTATTGTAAATGTGAGGACCATGTGGATCATTTCTTTTATTTACTTTGTTTTTTGACGAAGGTCTGGCAGTTTGAGTGCTATAAGCGACCTACACAAATGTCCTTTTTTTGGTATTGTTCGTCGTGTCGTTGAGCTCCTTGGGTTATGAGTTGAGCTACACGATAACTGACAAATGCTTGCACTGACTGGACAGGTCCACTCAATCTGTGTGGTGCTTTCTTAAAAAGACCATTTCAGACACTATCTGCATAGTCCTCATGTAAGTTGACCAAGATTATTTTGTCTGGACTTTAAAAGAGACTATGACCTCTGAGTTTGTTTCGGCTGTTTCTTCTCAGAGTAGTCGGGTACGAAACACCGGCCTCATCTAGTTTTAAAAAAAGATGACGTGTAAAAGTGTTTGTGAAAACCTACTTGCAAATAAACATCATTTATCATTTATCATGTCCCTTCTTTTCCTTTTATGTTCCGGGGTCGCGGTATCTCTTTCGAATAACCCGCAACCCCGCCTGTAGAACGCCTTAGACTCGGTGGAGCAACGATTTTCGGAGTAGCAACTGGATGCGAGAAACTTAATACGAGTTAAGAGGCGTGAATTGAAGAGGCAAATGCCCAGCCCAGAGTGCTGTAAGTTGATGAAGTTGATGACACCTGTTATGTACTCGATCCATTCACATGTATCGACGACGGGCGTCATCGGGAGGTATTTCTCATAGCGCTCCCGTTTTGAAGCGCTCCCATCTAAGCGCTCCCGTTTTGTTCCTCTAAGCGATCCCAAAAGGAGCGCTTTGAGGAACGATTAAAAATTTATTTCTTCGAAGCGCTCCCATGATTAACTTTCGGATAGAGATGGGACTATACTAACTGAAATTATCGATAATAACTAGGTAATAAGTAGAACACATTGTTATACTATAATATACAACTAGCGGCCCGTCCCGGCTTCGCACGGGTTTGGTATTTTTTTTTTGTTTTATTGTAAATCCCTTAGTCCACCAAATCGATGAATATAATCTGCCGACATATTTACCTATTCATATTTTTTTATTGTTTAGCTTATGATTTCTCTTCATTATGTTTACCATTACTACCCCCCTCCCCGCACACCTGGCAATGAGGTGTCTATCGTTTACGCTCATCTTACGGGACTTCCTCAATCTCTTCCCCTCATTCTATTAGGGCCGGTGTCCCTCAGGGTTCCGTCTTATCCCCCCTCGTCTTCACGCTGTTCACTAGCGACATTCCTAAGAGCAAAAAAGCTCAGTTAGCTCTGTTCGCGGATGACACGGCCATTTACTATACTGGCCGCTGTACAAACGCTATCGCTCGTACCCTTCAGACCCCAGCCGACATCCTAGGCGCTCGGTTCAGGAAATGGAGAATCGAGATGAATCCCGGTAAAAGTCAGGCGGTTATCTACTCCAAACCGCGCTTTAATCCCCTGATCCCCAGTTTGATCACTATGTACGGCAAGCCTATCCCCTGGGAGAAGCAAGCCAAATACTTAGGTGTCATTCTCGACAGCCACTTGTCCTTCGCGGCACATATTGCTATGGGTTTAGGTTTCACTTTTTATTTCAGGCAGAAAGCAAATTGTCACTTAAGTGCAAATTGCGTTCATACACCGCGGTCATCCGTCCCATCGTGACATACGCATGTGTCGTGTTCGCCCACGCCAACCCGCGTTTCCTTCATAAGATGTAGACCTTGCAAAACCGATTCCTTCGTAAAATCACGGGAGCCCGTAACGATAGTCTTCACTTCGACTTAAGAATCCCCACCGTCGTTCAATTCATGAAGCGTCTTTCCATGCGCTTCTTTGACTCCGCGTTAAAACATCGCAACCTCCTTATCGCATCGGCCGCTCGATACGATCCCTCGCGAATAAGTAAAATTCATCGTCCTAGACATTTTCTCGTCACTCCTGACGATGCTATAACCCTGCTCCAGGAGAGCAGCAGGGAGACTAGCACTCTGCGCAAATTCAGACGCAAAGCGCCGTCATTCCATCCTCGCCGACGAGGCCCGTCGCGACGTCCCGGTAAATGCCCCACCCGTCCTTTGCAAGAGCCAGCCCGCGCTGCTGAGCCAGTAAGTTTAAACCAGTCCATAAATAATATCACTCAGATCCAGCCTATCCCTTGCTTTCCCTCAGCGTCGCCCTAAGCCGAGGCTCGTACCCCACAGGGGGTGCCCTTAGCGTGTAGTCGCTTAGTTTGTAAGTTTTCACCCTGGCTGGAGGTCTTAATTTTAAGGCACCCACAGGATTCGCCCGGTTAAGCAGACGATAACCTCCTTGGTTGAACTGCGAGATGCCATTCCTAAAAAAATCTATCGTTTACGTCAATGGTAGAAATGACAATAACATTGGCCCTTGTATACACATAAGAGTGCCGAAAGCAAAAAGATATTATTCTCTCAATTTCGTAATTTGGTTAAGCAACTTCACACATGAGTTTTTAAAAATTATCGATATAATTCATGACGTTTACTTCATGCTTTTCCCTATTTTTAAACGTGGGAGCGCTTCGAGGAAATAAATTTTATTATTTTTAATCGTTCCTCAAAGCGCTCCTTTTGGGAGCGCTTAGAGGAACAAAACGGGAGCGCTTAGATGGGAGCGCTTCAAAACGGGAGCGCTACGAGGAATACCTCGTCATCGGTGTGTGCATTTATTCGCAACAAATGAACCCTTACCTCATATTCGTTAACTAGATTTGCACTTTCAGCTTCAGCCATATAATTTAAGATACGGTCAGCGTTACAGTCCAATACGACACGGGTTACGTGATTTTTACGTAATGCCTTGAATATCTGAAAATATCCAAACATTAGATTTTATTCAAAGGCAACACATATAATCATTTACATAATAAGTATACATTGTTAACAGAAACACGAACACGATTTTTTATCGATATCACAACAAGTATCACAAAGCACTCGATAAAAAGTGCTTTCCAACTTCTCAACTTTAGGTAAATATGCATCCGAATATACCATCTCTAATTATCACAGTCCACTAATTGGTCTTTAAAATCACCATAAACAATTTTTTTCTGTGGTATCAGTTTTTATTTTATTATTAAATTGATTGCCTTGTGTTTGATCGCCTTCCGTGATAAATAGTAAACCCAATTTGACACAAATTAGCCTTGTTACAACGTAATATTTTTTTCTCTACTTTTACTGTATATGTTTTTTTTTTTACGAGACTTGTAACAATTGTCAAATCGGGAAGATTAAACCTCAGGGAACGTAAGTAAACAGAGATATTAAATAAATATACATACATCCGATTAGTTATCCAATGCCGAAATCCCGGGATATTTTTTTTAACAAAAATATTGTAGACGAATATTAGCTTTGGGTAAATATGCATCCGACTGTACCATCTTAAGTGATAATCCGCTAATTGACTTTTAAAATGTTTCCTTGAAAATAAAGTTTTATGATAATAAAAATATACCTGTCGGTTGTCTCCATCTGGATCCAATTTATACATGAAGATTTGTGAATGCAGTGATACTTCAGCTAGAATCTTTTGCACCCTCAATAAACCTGAAACAAAAAGAAAAGTTTAGAAAACTCCCATCTAAGTATATTATTTTTACACCAGTTAAATATGGTAATAAATGATAGAAAGTTTACGTGATTACAACAATATTGTATAGTTATAAATTAATATGAACCCAAATATTTGCATGACACATTACAACTAAGAATTATGAATCTGTCAATATTTATGGTAAGACCGAAATTGTACCAACAGTTGTTGCGAACAAATTGAATTGAATCCAATTGGACAACGAAGGTGAGGGTCAATATGATTTGTTTTTACTTACCAAAATTATCTTCGTATAGAACTGCAAAACTTGCCCATTTATAATATTTCACAAGTTTCCCATAAGCTAGTGCAATGTCCTCGGAATCCGGATAGAAATTTATTGAAATCTTTTTAAATGCTAGTTCGTCGTTGCCTTCTTCTTCCTCGTTTTCCTCTTCTTCCTCGTCGTTTGTATTACCCTCTTCTTCTTCTTCATTTTCTTGGTCATTTAGTTCCATGTCGGGGTCCAAAGGTTGCCACGTGGCTTGAATGTGCGGTATGTTCGCAATGGCGCACTGGTCTCGAGTGGCGCCGTCTGATATTGCATTTTGTGGACCAAATATGGCCACCGGTTGTATTCCATTGCTTGAACACACTGAAATTATATAACAAGAACGTCTGTTTGCTTAAATAAAACCAATGGAATAATGTTTGTGCAATTTCTTTTTGAGCTTTGCTGCAGTATCTAAATGTACCTACACAAACCAATATTGCGGTTGAACTTCGTTCCTTTTTTTTAAAGTAAAATAACTATGTTTTTATTAAATAACTTGGCTGTTACGTATTTTATATTCCTGCTTTTTGCTTTTATCATCATAGGAAATATCCATATAGGATGGGTAACCTGAAGAAATAATTTCTTAGTTACTTTAAATGATAGAACCTTGAACCTTAAAAGAATAGACCTAGGCATGTAGTAACAATTACAAGAAGAAAGAACGTTGTATTGATATACAGAGTGGAATTAAGATATGACACAGTAAGAGCAAAGACACCTTAATCGAACCTTAACCGTTTTAGCTACAAGAAAACGGTCTTAAGAGACTACTATGCGATAACTTAAAAAAACGGGACAAGTGCGAGTCGAACTTGCGACGTAAACAACCATTTATTCTTCAATACACTTTCTCGAAAACTGGCTCTTATTACACTATGATTAGGTTCAACTTGGAATGTATTTCACACGCTTGCTTTTTTTACATTTAGCATAACAAGGGCTTTAATTTTTTCTGTATCACCACGGTTAACAATAAACAACTGTTCAAATCCCGAAAGCCAGCAGTTTTTATTTAGAGCAATAATGTACTTTTGCTTTTTAAGGTCTTCATATTTATTTTAATAAAAAATGTGTTAATCACTAGAATATCAAACATAAACATTTATAAAACAACTAGCTTTCGCCCGCGGCTTCGCCCGCGTTGAATTTGGGGTAACACAGTTCCTCTTGCGCCTTATTGATTTGTAATAGCAACGCTAAGTTTTCCCTTTAATTCCCTCTTCCTCCCTCACATCCCACATTTTTTAAATAAAAGCCTATGTCCGTCTCCTGGTTCCCAACTATCTATGTACCAAAATTCATCACAATCGGTTCAGCCATTAAAGCGTGAAGAGGTAACAAACAAACAAACAAACTCACTTTCGCTTTTATAATATTAGTAAGGATTTGCTTATAACAATAAATTGATATTTATTTGAGTTTTATATTCAAAAATTATTTGAATTTCTTATTTTTAATATTAGGCTGTTTAGCGACGTCATTCATACATACCTTTGTTTATTCTTCAGTATGAGGAGACAAAGCGCGAGAAAATATCAAATTAAATAATATGTAGTTTCATATTGATTAATATCAAAAGTACACAGCTCAGTTTTCACAGCTCTAAGGGGTCACAAACTTAAGTAAGTACATGGTTTTAATTTCAACTCGATTCCATTACGTCTTCAAGATAAAGGATCTTGACAGATAGACGGACGGACAACAATGTGATCATATTCCGTTTTTTTCTTTTTGAGGCACGGAACCCTAAAAACTACCTGCGAGTCTCAGATTTAAAAAAAAAAGGGTCAGCAAGTAGACGAACAATTTTCACATAAAATTTTCCCATACAGTGTATAAGTAGCACCTAAAATTCTACCCCGTAGATATATTTGAAACAAATCGAGTAACTAGGTATATACTTACATTCTCTCCAAACTGAATAGCTGTCCGATCTCAGCGGCTGCAAGTTGACAGGTTTTATACGAACCTCTTGTAAGTGGACATGGTTCAAGCTATCGTTGAAAGCCGACAACTCAGTAGTGGCGTCCTTCTCGAAGATACCAGCTGAAATACATGGAATATTACATGAGAAGAACACAATAATTCAAGCCTATTTGAATTTTCTCATAAATAAAATTAATATTAAATACCGAAATAACATTAATCATTTATGGAAAAAAATAAGCAAATGTTTTAGTTTCGGAATTGGGATTTAAATATAAAACATGTTCAGATTGTTATTATTAATTGACTGTGCATCAGTGGGTATGAATACAGATTCAATGTAGCCAAACATGTTTAAAAAAACTCTTACTTACCTATTTGGTAAGAAACTTCTTCAGTTTCCGTGAAGACAAACTGCGGAGTACATTTTTGAACACAAAGCAACAAAAACATTAAATACCAGCACATGGTGTAAAAACTTTAATGCGACTGCATACTTTACTTTATAAAAACTATTTCACTATAATTTGTGGGCGCACCGCTTAGCGAATGAACGTCTGGGCACCAGTTCACTCAAATAAAATTAACTTCTTTCAGATTTATGAAGAAATGGAGGAGGCATTTTGTGACATGGAAATAGTAACGTGTCTCAGGCAGGATATACATTAAAATAATGACGGTTTAGTTTCAAAAGTGGGTATTTCCATCTGTTCGTGTATTGTTGGCGTAAAAGCTTTAATTAACGATTGATTCATTGTTATAGTATTTCCTTGGAATTCACATCAATGATATTCCAGACTCCGTCGTCGTCGCACGCCGTGCCATTGGGCGCTACGGCGACGTCGACGCGTGACGTGACGGCGCACGCGACGTGACCTAAAACTGCTTTCCAAAAATACTTCAGACGGCGGAGAGGCGGCCGGCGCGCCGCATGCCGCCATACAACATATTGTATTCATAAACCATCACTAACTTCCACAATGATCGCCTTCAAAGCTCTGCTCATTGTTACCTCTATTGTTTTCACACCAAAAGCTCACGCACTCCGCACGGCCGCTTTTCCTATAGGTATGTGAAAATTTAATTACATTACAAACAGTATTTTGACAACAAAAACAACTGGGATGTTTATGTTTTCAGGGGGTCTTTTCAACAGGGAAACGCTGCCAACTTCCATGCAGGTATTTGGAAACATGATAGAAGCTAACCGTATGATGACGTATCACGGCCGGGCTCTGAACTCGAAGGTAGTCGACAGCTATTCCACTTCATTAGAACGTAAGTCATTATCACCACTGACATCATAATATAGTCGCATTGAGAATGGTATTGGTGTTGTACTGGTTACCGCCAATGTATATGAATGATGTTAAGTGTTAAATAGATGACGTTGTTGGTACAGATGCAGAAACAGCAAATTTTACAGTCAAATGTAAAATACGAAAAAATACTTCTGTATTCAATTTGCTTTTAAGGGTTCAATAGCCAAATGGCAAAAAAGGAAACCTTAATTTCTACTTCTTCTTTATAGCACTAATACAAAACTGTTGTTTTTCAGTGTGTCCATTTACTTCAGAAGACAAGGGCATAGTGGCTTTAATAGACGCTCGCCCGACTTACGGCATCTGCGACACAACTTGTTTGTTGTGTAATAGATTAAATGTAAGTTTTTTTTATCATTTATTTTATTTCATTACTTACTAACGTACCCAACGTGGTTGTAGTGATTCAAAATAGCAAGCTAGACAAATTCCTATAACAGAACTAATCATTATTTTTCTTGTGGTTTTATGCCACTGTGTGTGTGCTATAGTGTGTAGGCTATAACTGCCGCACAGCTGCATTTATACTGATTGTGCAGCAGTGGTATGACTGTGTCGTACTGCCAAGTCTCGAGTTCGAACTCAAGATACACTACGACAACCTCTGATTTTTCGGGTTCACTTGCGAAAGAAAACACTGTGAGGAGCCAACAAACTTGAGAGACATTTCTCATCGGTATGCTAAGCCAAGTCAGGTCCATGGGCAGCATAAAAACTCGAACAGCAGATTAGACACTAATTACACGACGACGAAAGAAAAAGATTTTGCATATGAGGTCCAATTTTTGTTTCTTCCCCTTTTCCATTAATAGGTATTGCGCTATACCCTCTAAGGACGTCGTATTTATGTAGGCGATACAATCACCATGTTTGGTAACCGAATGTTAGAAGAGCCCATAATGATGATGATGACGGCGTCTCGCCTGTTTCGGCCACGCGGACTACATACTATGACTTTCTAGGGTGATTGTCAATAGAATGTGTCTGATGCGTGTGCTCTCACTATATACCTAGACACACGAGGTGGCTTTTCGTTGTACTAAGTAATCCTTACTTAATATTATAAAAGCGAAAGTGAGTTTGTTTGTTTGTTACGTATTCACGCCCAAACGGCTTAACTGATTTTGATGAATTTTGGTATAGAGATAGTTGGGACCCTGAAGACGGACATAAGCTATTTAAAAATAAAAGTTAGAATTGAGGGAAAAGAGGGAAGAAAAGGGAAAACTTAGCTTTTCTATTACAATAAATAAGGCGCTAGGGCAAAACCTACAGGTGGCAGGTACCTGCAAATCAGGAAAGGGGAACTGTGTAACCCCGAATTTAACACGCAAGGCACGCTAAGCCGTGGGAAAAATTACCAATATTTTGAGCTTGAGTAAATGTGTAAAATTATTATTTCAATTAAATTAATAATCATCATAGCCCTGCAATCAAGTCATAGATAACAGATCAGAACAGATCATACAATAAATAAAATGTTTCTTAAATAATTACAGATAACCCATTTGTCCTTGGGATGGGAGCCTACAGCGACTCTAGCTGAGGATTTCTTCTCGTTCTCCTATCACCCACCACCAGAGTTAATCTCGAAGGCTTATGCAACGCTCATCAAAAAACTTGGATACGACAAGTTTACTATCCTGTATGAGGATGACGGCAGTGAGTATAATTGTTTATAATTCTGTTTTATACATAGTAAAAATAAAGCGCTCCTACGTAAATATAAAACTTAAAAAAAGAGAGAAGAACTCTTTGATGTCCAGTTGCTGCGAACGGCGCTCCAGGCGTCAGGGCGTTGGGCGCTGCGATATGTCCGGAGCCGGCCACCATAGACGCGGGTCTGATGACATTCCGTATCGACGGCGCGCTCGTGTTCCACGCGCGCCTCAAAGAGATGTCAGCAAAGCCGAGGGGGCCTGTCAGGGCTACTGCCCGCTGGGGTTTCGGGTTGTTCGAAAGAAGTAACATGGATGGGTTTTAGTCAGTAAAAGTCTGACACTCCCCCCCGATCCACCCAGAGCGGCAAAGTAATTTGATGATTTCCAATTCCAAAAAAAAAGTTCATGGTTATTATAAAATAAATAAAAAATGTAATCCGTAAATGTCTTTACTTTGTTATATGTGTTATCAGGTATATATCGTGGTTCACACTCAGCCACTGCAGATGAACGACAATAAAATCACTTGAAATAAAAAGAGTCTACCAAAATTTCTAAATTCTGGGCTGTTTCTGAGAATTTACTAATACAAAAACTTAAGTCAGTCCCCAACCTGGGAATTAAACTTTAAATTGGACTTTTTCAGGTTTTTTACGGCTGCAAGAAGTTATAAACTCGTGGCCCAGTAAGGCAGGCGTGGAACCTATTCTCTTCAAAAAAATAGACCCTAATGGCGACAACAGGGAAACATTCAAGTATATATTCAAAGTAGCTCGAATGACCTACCACGTGCTGGACTGTAACGTAACTAACATTCATAAATATATGAGTGAAATCATACAAGTTGAGAACGCGACGGAGTATCAAGTATGTATAATGTTGTGTATTCATTAATTTTACCTACACATGTAGTCGTGAAAGTGCACTGACTAGCATTGAAGTTAAAGAGCCTGTATTTACAATACTAATTAGTTTTAGCAAGAATATAAAGTCTATGATTTTTCAGCTTCAAGTAGATTGAGAGCTTCAAATGAGCATCTAGCTAATTTGTGTCTGTGAAATTTGTCGACTCGGATATTAACCTGCTTTTTTTTTCAGAGTTTTGTTTTGACGAACTTGGATGCATACAGTCTTGACTTCAAAAGTATCCCTGCTCTTATGGCGAATGTGTCTACTCTGCACCTGACAACACCAAGTGAGGCGATATGGAAAGACAAAGGGATGCTCCGAACTAAAGCATTAGGGGTAACATTACCAAAGGGTGGTAACTTAATTACCTGTACCCTTCAAGGAGCCTGTCAAAATAAACAACTTTCTTAAAGAAACGCACAACTAAATATTGAGCAAATAAAAAACAAATTCCCAAACATCAATAGGCAGATTATTTGGATGCATGTATTAAAAGCTATTTATTTTTCTCGAATTCGAAATGAGTTTCTTTAGGAAAGTTGTTTAATATGATGGGTAGGCTCACAACTTTTATGGGACCATGTAACTAATTCGCCACCCTGTGTATTTGATAAAGATATTATAGAATTTTTCATGTGTCGTAATCAGATTCAGTTTATTTGCCTAAAATCTAAGGAGCTAAGTAAAATGTGGATAATACCTCCCTATAAAATCTTAGAATGATAGTTAAGTTCCAAAGTGAAGATGCTAAATTAGAGGGAGGTAATATCCACAAGTTACTTACTTCTTTGAAGTAAATAAACTCTAACATTACGATTTCTACATATTCCTGTTAGATTTTTTACATCTGACGAGAATTCTATAGAACCGTTTTAGTCGTGAGTAGGGAAATCTACCAAATAATATTGTCGCTACAAATGTTGGTTTAAATATTGTTTTAGCTCGAAACCGCATTAACAGCTGATGCATTAAGTCACTTAGAAAAAGCGATCAGAAGCATGCAGGTGGACGAGGACCCTCCGGAACCACCCGCTCTATGCCTTAAAAGCGGTAAAACAGAGTACGAGGATGCTGCATGGCCCAAAGGATATGATCTACGAGAAGCACTACTTAAGGTAACATCATCTGCTAAAAGGCTAGGTTTTCCCAACTATGTTGGGGTCGGCTTCCAGTCTAACCGGATGCAGCTGAATATCAGTATTTTACATGGAGTGACTGCCTATCTAACCTCCACAACCCAGTTAATACTGGGTAATACGATACCCCTTGGTAAGACAAGTTGTCAGACTTTCGGAACACTGACTACCTGTAACGACTGTCAAAGATCTACAAATGACAGCCGGGACCAACGGCTTAACGTGCTTTCCGAGACACGGAGGAAATTGTTTGTTCTGTGTCTGGGTGTGATTTATCTATAATATGTATGTATTTATAAATTATATAAGTATGTATATCAGTTGTCTGGTTACCATAACACAAGCTCTGCTTAGCTTGGGATCAGATAGCCGTGTGTGAGTTGTCCCAAGATATTTATTTATTTTATTTATTATTTTTTATATAACGGGTGGTCACCCATCCACAGACCAACCTAGGCAAGCGCGGCTTAACATTAAGATCGACCCGAGCGGCTGCTATTATTTAGCCACGAGCTCCTTTAACTGGAGCTGGACTTGAGAACTGGACATGAAAAACATCGAAAATCTAACTTTAAGTTTAAAAAAAAATGCGTTACCCTATACTAGTATTGTTTGTGTATATTACCTGTTTTAACTCGCGTACACAAACAGTCAAACTCAGAACACCTTGCTTTAGACTATACAAATATGGGTTCCGTAACTTCCGTACGTGGATCAACCCGCGAGACGCAGCGCAACTAGTCGCTTGGCCACTGCACCATACAAACAAATTTAGGCTAGTTCTGTTTGCAATATGTGACTTTAGTTTCTTCCTATTAAAACAAGTCTCGTCTGATTGAACTATTTTCAGACCACAACGAAAGGCTTTTCCGGACACATAGAATTCGACGATGAAGGGAAAAGGGTTAATTTCATGTTGCACTATTCGAAACTAAACAAGGACAGTCAATTTATGTATGCAGGCGATTGGGAATTCAAAACAAATGAAATCACTATTAAGGATGACAAGGTAGCTGACAGGTCGCAGGCTTTGAAAGACAAATCAAAAATGAAGGTATAGTATGATCACTTTCGTTTACTGACAACAGGCCGTGCCGACGGGGCGGCGCGTTCGTTATCCACGCGCGCCTCAAAAAGATGTCAGCAGAGGGGTCTGCCAGGGCCACCGAATGCCGGGGTTATGGGTTGTTAGAAAGAGATACTGCGGCCCTAAAACATGGCAAAAGAAGGAACAAGGGAACACTCTTCCCAGCTTCCCCGCTCTGGGGGGACCCAGAGCGGGGGAAGTTATTTTATGATTTCCCACCCGCAAAAAAAAGAGTACTAAAAGACCACTTTAAGTTTACAGTTATAAAGGTAGCATTACTTGTTGATAGAACATGCATCGATATGTCAAAAGTTTTTCAGTTCAAGTAGCTTGAACAACATTTATTGAAAAATATTCTGTGTAAAGAACAAGAAGGCGTTAATTCCCTAAAACCATTTTATAGTATATTTATACATTCATTATTATATTGAAAGTTAAATAACGATGAGGTAAACGGTGATGACAAACAACATATAGGCCAATTTTCACTTAGGTGGTGACCAGAGTAGGAAGACCATATTTTGATATAGTGAAGACAGCTAATGGAACGGTGTATCGAGGCTATTGTGTGGATCTTATTGATGCCATATTTAAACACATACGAAAACATAACGAAGCTAATCTAGAGTATGAATTTTACATAGCCCCGGAAAATAATTATGGTAGCCAGATCGAAGGCTCAAAGAAGTGGAATGGAATAATTGGAGAACTGATGGATCATGTAAGTCACATTTTGATTAATTAATAAATATGCAAACTAAAAACCTTATAACACATTTGAAATTTTAGCGATTTTTTTATAGATTTTTAGTACCTACGTGTAAGATATTAGTAGTTTTGTCCCTGTCTTCAATAATAGAAGAATATAAACAAATACATTTATTATTACCATGTCAAAAACATTCTCTGTATCTAATTTAGTGCTCTTAATTTAACGTAACATGTTATATAGAACGTTTTTTTCCATCGTTGCCCATTAAATTGTCGGGCCCGTTGGTCTAGTGGTTAGTGGCCCTGACTGCTGAGTCGGAGGTCGTGGGTTCGATTCCCACCTAGGACAAACTTTGTGTGATGAGCATGATTGTTTGTTCTGTGTCCGGGTGTGATTTATCTATAATATGTATGTATTTATAAATTATGTAAGTATGTATATCAGTTGTCTGGTTTCCATAACACAAGCTCTGCTTAGCTTGGGATCAGATAGCCGTGTGTGAGCTGTCCCAAGATATTTATTTATTTATTAGTAAAATTACGCAAAATCATGGGTATACATAAAATGATAATTAAAACTTACCTGACTTTTTTGTTTCTAGAAAGCAAGTTTAGGTATATGTGACTTGACAATTACTTCGGAAAGGAATGCTGTAGTGGACTTTTCAATTCCTTTCATGAGTTTGGGTATCAGTCTATTGTATAGAGAGGAAGATCCCGAGGCACCGAACCAATTCTCATTTATTAAACCGATGTCTTTAGATGTTTGGTTGTATCTGGCGACTACGTATGTTGTTGTGTCATTTGTGTTACTTATTTGTGCAAGGTTGGTACTATTTCTGTGACGTTCTTTATAAACATTATGTAGTACTTCTTTTTTATGTTTGGAAACTTTAGCATTTTCTAACTCTCAAATCAAATCATTTATTTCAATGAGACCATTACAGGCACTTTTGAATGTCAAGAAACAAAATGAATCTACAGTCCCGGTCACAAGGCATAATAACTTGTGAAAGTACTGTAGTTGCCCATTCCAAAGCGTTGATCTCTATGGAGTAGAATGGGCAAGAAACTCCATGGACACTCTTGTAATTATAATATTTTTACAAAATCGTATTTACATCATTCATGTTGAGATTATACAAATATGTGAGAACGATGTAGAAAGACGTGCACAGTAAGAGCGTCCAGAGTAAATAAAAAGTAAAATTCAATTTAAAATCTAAATAAATTAAAAATGACCATAGTAGCTAAAAAAATGACCAGTCCCAACTGACAGCGCCCGTTCACGAACATGTCGTATGGATCAGCTCCATTCAGCTCGACCATTTTGAAGGGAGCTAAATGACCCGACACACCCGCCACCATCAGCGAGACATTTAAGTGAGCATGACACTCAATAACCAGGGCTTCGTCAAGTCAATGATAATACATAGCACTCACATATGGATACGTAGGTCGTAGTATTACCGCGCAAATTAAAAGCACCAGGCGTAATTGGAGTTCTTGTTTAAACTAATTCAAATATATTTCAGAATGAGCCAAGATGACTGGGTTAATCCTCACCCATGCAACCAAAATCCTGAGAATTTGGAAAATATATGGAGTCTTTACAATTGCCTGTGGCTAACAATGGGCGCTATTATGACTCAAGGTTGCGATATTTTACCAAGGTATGGAGATATTCTATTCCATTTCAGTGTTACATTCTTGATATTAATCTTCTGTTATTTTAAATTGAACAGGGCAGCAGGTTCGCGTTGGATTTCTGGTATGTGGTGGTTCTTCGCTCTCATTGTGACTGCTTCATATACAGCCAACTTATCGACATTCCTCAGTAATAGCAGACGAAGTAACGACATCAAAGATGTTAAGGAACTCTCCGAACAGAATAAAATTGCATATGGAGCTGTGTACAATGCATCTACATATAAGTTTTTCCAAGTGCGTTTTAAAAAATTGTTTTGTGAGAAATCGTATGTCTTTTTCTTGGGTTTTATAATGTTATCTTCACTTTCATTTGCAGTCGTCTAACGATACGGTGTACTCAAAAATTTGGTCAGTTATGAGTTCTGCAAGACCTACGGTTTTTACACACAGTAACGATGAAGGAAGAGAACGTGTAAATAAGAGTAAGGGGAAGTACGCGTTCTTTATGGAATCAACCTCCATTGAATATTTTCTTAAGAGAAATTGCAAATTGAAAATGCTTGGTTCTAAATTGGATTCTAAGGAATATGGTATCGCAATGGCAAAGAGTAAGTTATGAAACATTGTCATCTTATCATAGCATCACGCTTTGTAATCCCCGAATGGTAAGGCATGCAGAACTGTACCTACCTAGTAGGGCACCCAATTTAGAGCAAAAAGAAGCTGTAAAGGGTGGCGAGCTTATTGCCATCAGCTTGGCACACAAAAAAAACACGTTTTTAGGCTAACGTCCGTCGAAAGGAAAATACCCCTATGGGATCACTTTGTTGTCCGTCTATTTACCTGTCTGTCTGTCAAGAACCTTTATCTCGGCAACGCGTGAAGGTATCGTATGTTTAAATTAAAACCATATACTCAAATCTGTGGTCCCTTTGTGCTGTGAAAAAATCAACCTCTTTAAGTCCACGCAGTCAAAAGATATGGCTGTTTATGTCGTAAGTTTGTACGGAACCCTTAGAGCACGAGTTTGACTCGCTCTTGACATTTATATTATAATTGACTAGCTGGTGCCTGCGACTTTGCCCGCGTGATATCGAAAAAAGTATTCAACGTGTTATTCCAGACTATAATCTACCTCTGTGTCAAATTTCATCAAGGTCCGTTTAGCCGTTTTAACGTGAAAGAGTAACGAAAATCCATACATCCATCCTCACAAACATTTGCATTTATAATATTATATATTATAAGTTAGATAATTGAAGCCGTACAAAATATCAGAATGTTTGCAGATTTCCCACATAAAGGATTGTTTGATGGGGCAATTTTATCACTGCAAGAGAAAGGTGACCTTGAGAAACTGAAGAAGAAATGGTGGGAAGATGAAGATAACGAAGCACATTGCGAGGTTTGTTCATTTTCATTAAGAATACTTACACAAAGAAGTCTAAATATACTTGGGATAGACGGGACAAAGCGAAGCTACTTGCAAGAGCCAACTGGGTACTTCAAATTTACAGTTCAAAGTGGCTCTTCTTGAGTTCTTCTATTAGTTCTGTGTTTTCTCGCCTACACAGCCAAGTTGGTTGAAGTGTGCCGTGTGAATATGTCACTGAGACATGGGATCGGGTGCCTGCCGTTTTGCCGCAAAGATTTTGAGAAAATTTCATTATTCAAAAAAATAATAACTATCTTTTTTTTAATACCATTGCAATATTTCGAATGATTTTAGTACGCATATTTTTATTTGCTCAAATTTTTACTTGGCAATATATTAACAAGTATAATGGCATTAATGCCATTTGGTCTTGAATCTTTATTATAGCAAGCAATCTTCAGACAGTAAACGTCTTATGAAATGATTTGTTAAGACAAAATTTGGTTAATTTGTTCTTTATAAATAATGGGTAGGTAGGTTAGATTAAAACTGTGACCAGGAACGACTACATTATATAGAAGAAGAAAAAATATGGAAAAAACTGACGATACTAAATATTTGGGTTATTTTTGTGTAAAAAACTGAAATATTTGACTAAATAAAAAATGTTAAAGGTACTAGTTGGTAAACAAGTTATAGTTTTAAAGTTCATTGCTCAAACATTTTTTGTTTGCGTTAATTTTTTTTGTGAATAAATTGTTTCCAAAGTAATAATATGGCAAATAAAATTATGCGAAATTTTTTTGGGAAGTGAAAATTTGACAAATTCCTTTCGGTCAAACAAGGGAGATCCCATGGGATCACGTTATTTGGGATGACATTTCATCTGATCGCCTTTTATTGCATCTTTAACTTCTTTTTTTCGGTATCCACCATCATCATTCTCCTGCCCTTATCCCAGTTTATTTGGGGTCGACGCAGCATATCTTCTTTTTGCTTACTCCTATATTATTATTAAAAGATTACGGCCTATTTGATGAAATTCATAAAATCATGTTGTACTGTATCTCTTTGAACAAATTAAATGACATAGGGCAGTCCTTTTTTAAAACGATTTTGATTTTGTTACAGAAACAAGTCAATGAAGAGGATGACAATGGACTACAGATGAAAAATATCAGTGGAATCTTTTTAGTGCTGGGTTTTGGAGGACTCTTGGGTCTTGGCGTGGCTGTGTTAGACTTCATGTTCCACGCTCGGCAAATAAGTGTCAAAGAAAGGGTAAACTTTTTATTTAAATGGATAATTACACGTTTTCACTAACTACTAGGGCCAGTATCGTAACTGGGGTCGGTTTGTTCAATATTGTTAAATTTATTTCTCTGCATCGTTGGTCACTCCATAGGATTGACAGTAGCGTCGAGAGTTGCGGATTCGATCCCCTCATAGAAAAAATATTTGTTTGGCCTACAGGTAGTTGTTCTGAGTTTGGCTATAAGTGTATGTAAGTCTAAATGTGTGTAAACACACCCGTGATACAAGATAAATTTCTAATGTGGGACAACGTTAAGAAAACAAAATTAAGCGAATCATTTTCAAAGCCTGGAAAGAGATTTTCTTTCCTATTTGCTTAACAGTTTCCCTCATACTATTAAAAAAAGAAGGAGACAAATGAGCGTCCAGTTTCGGTTTCGATTCCAAATTCGGGAAAGGTTTTATCGACTTTTTCCAATGAGGATACCTCAGAACCAGCTACTTAATTTGGATTAGTACTAGTTAGGTTTAAATATGCTCACCCTATATAAAATGTGACTTAAATAAAAAGTTGGCGAAATGTGGGTGTACCGGTTGGGGATTACAGCTGTCAACGGATGCTGATAATGATCTTGTTTTCAGATTACCTTCTTAGAGGCTCTATCAAGCGAGTGGCATGCATCGCTGAATCCTCGTGAGCTGCACAAGCCGGCTGCCCCGCCCCGCTCCGCACCCCCCTCAACAGCCAGCCCTTCCCCTCAGCGCGAGAGGTCCCAGTCCCGAGCGGTGTCCGTGCTCAGGGCTGCCTCTTCTTTCATCAACTTTGATGAGATTTATTGAGTTTTAGTGGTAAACAGAAGTTGGACTATCAGTATTACCACCTTTTGCATTTGCACGTCTGCCAAACCATACGTGCAAGAAACAGTCGGAATCACGTCTTAGTCAAATTAGGTACGTGGTAAGTAAGTTTAGCAGACTTAAGTAGATAACGATTTCTTAAAAAGCTTAAAACTGTCGGAATAAAATAGTTATTAAACAAGCATGTATTTAGAGTACCTATACAAAATACCAAATCGGAACCAGCTAGACGCTGCACTAACTTTTCCCAACCTAAAATGTACAAAGTAAAATTTGCGACCTCCGTGATTGCTCTACCACCTCCTGTAAAAAAAAAATAAGAACAGGTCTTTTGAAATTGTCATACGAGTCACACAACACTCTCATACACACATTCGCAAATACACACCCAGCACGCTACAATAAAATACGAAAACATTATTTTATTTTTGTTCATCATATTTTTTTAATTGATTTATTTTTTTATTTCGTATCCAGCAGCTCTCCATGTTTTATTTTTGTATCCTGACACTCTTTTATGTTTACTTTAAACCCTGTTCATTGTTATATTGTATTTGTATGTCCATACTTGTAAGTTTTATTATTTTAATTTTGTAATATTGGCACGCCCGAGCTACAAAATACATGCGCTGCTTAGTTTGTGGCGCACGGACAATGGTCATTCTGTTTTGTTTTTTTTATGAATAAACTTTTACTTTTATGAATACCACTCAAGCTCATCATTGTCATCATTATTTTAGAAAAATGATCACGTAAATAAAACATACGGTTTGGTATTTATTTACATAAGTTACATATTAAAAATAATAAATATCTCACTTTGTAACTACCTCAACAATATTGTTAATTTACGCTTTAAATAAAATTGTTACATGCATAAATTGTTTTATTTTGGCGATGAATTATTAAATACGCTGAGATGGAACAAATCCGCTGCCGACCGAAGCACAGACGAGGCTCGCGAAGCACCTTGGGCAGATCCTGAAGCGGAGGATGATGGACGGGAATGCTTCACTGGCTTCTCAGTCTCCCAGAAACTTAGTGCAAACGACAGCTCAGCCCACAACGCTTCTGATTGAGTCATCTGCAAAAATCATTGTTAAAAGAATAACAGAATTCCTCAAATTGTTTTCTTTTGTTGGATCTTTTTATGCAGTATATTTACATATCATTTTCGACCCAAGTCCAATTCAAATTTTAACAAAACATAGCCAGAATAACAATATAGGGATCGTTTGTCTATGCAAAACAGTGAATATGTGGTATTCAATGTCGCTAAGGTCTTATACGCATTAGCATATGAATGCTATTTGGCGCTAAGTGAAATTCGTACCTTCTGCTCGACGGCGACTTCTCTGACGTTCCAAAGGAATTCAAATATGCCCATTGCGGCGGCCATGCTGCATCCTAAACCCAGTACTACGAACACCCCACCTACATTATCTACTCCCAATTCCCCAGCCGCACCTTCTTCGCTGGCTTCTTCAGCCTAGAATGACATTTTAATACCTCGGATCAGATCATTTAATATTTCTAGTGTTTTTTTGGATAAGTAGATAATAATAACATTAAAAAAAAAACAGGAATATTCTTTAAATTAAATTAGAGTGACTTGAGTCCGATGAGAGAGCTGAACGCCTGATTAGCCAGGAACTTCATCAATTTTAAAGTAATTAAATATTTAATAATTACTTTAGGAAACAATCGTGAAGTAGTATATCGCAAAGTGACATAAATAGACTACAAATAATGTAGAATATAGAGTACAAATATTCCAAAGAGAGATTCCTTACAACACAAGCTTCTTCCTTCGGTGCCTTCCACCAACGATTTTTGATCTCCACGAGTTTGCCACTTTCAGCTAATTTCAGAAGAGCGTTGTCCACTGCCGTTCGATAAGATGAATCTATAAAATATATCAGTGACTATCAGGGTCGAATTGATACAGATTTATTTAGAAACAAATTATAGATGAAAATGTTATATAAGTAGGTACGTAAATCCAGGGCTGCAGGTTGTTCGAAAAAGATGCTGCGACCCGAAACATAAAGGGCAAAAGAAGGAACATGGGTGGGTTTTAGTCAGTAAAATATTGGCACTCCCCCACGCTCCGTTAAGAACGGGGGAAGTTATTTGATGAATTTCCATCAGCAAAAAAATAAAAGTTTGTTACGTAAATACTTGTGTATTTTATCATAGCCAGACATCCTTCCCGAAGGGTTAAATAAAAAGAAAACGGGAAAATTACGCATAGAAAAAACTCAATGAGACTTAACCCGACCTGGGAAGGGAACTGAGGAGCTGTTTCTCAGCAACCGCACTTGAATCTAGGCATATTATCTATTGGGAACACAAATGAATTGTCTAAGAATCCAATCCGTTCTTACCGAAAGGCATAGCAATTCCATAGCCTTTTGAATCGAGCAATCCACCAACTTGAATTAGTTCGCAGTGTCGTTCTAGTTGGTACTCTATGGCAGTGGATTCCATAAAGTAAGCATAATCCCTTTTGCCTTTTAAAACTCTGTCTAGACCCTCATCGTTATTCTTGACAAATACGGATGGTCGAGCTGATTCCATGGCACCGAATATTCTTTGGTACATAGACACATTGGATCGCTAAAAATAATGAAATATAACTGGTAAAATCATTGCAGTCTTAATAAACTAACATCATCATCATTCTCTCGTTCTTGTAACCATTTCATGTCGATGCGTATAATGTCTTCTCATAATTTTATTTTTTATTTTTAACATGATAATTAACCTAGCCTTTTCCCAACTGTTGGGGTCGGCATCCAGTATAACCGAATGCAGCAATACTCTACACGGCTCACAAACACGTCTTAATATATTGCTAGTTTTATGAATACAAATAGTTAACAAAAGACAAAAAAAGAAAGACCAAACCTTGAAAAATGAGTACGTGGAACCACCTTTTAGGGTTCCATATTTTATTTTAGTCTGCATAGCTAGATCCTCGGCAGATTTGATCGAGTCATCCATTGCAGCATTGGTGAGGAAAGCAGCTAAGTTGGCAGTGTAAGAGGAGCACATGATCAGAGCAAAGAACCACCACATGCCGCAGACCCATCTTGTGGAATAACCTCTGTTGTACAAAAACTAGATTTATTCCAGAACCCGCTTCATGGAATCAAGAGACACTGAACAATACATTATATCGTCAGACTTACTTTGGTAAGATATCAGAACCCTGTGTCATAATTGAACCCATTGTAAGCCAGCAAGAATTCTTAATGTGCCAAATATTCTCCAACTCCTCCGGCGATTTGTCACAAGGGTGCGGATTCTCCCAATCATTTGGCGCTAGTCTAAAATAATAATAAACACAAGCATAGATACATACAATCCAATTTTATTTTAAGTATGATTCGGTATTCAATAACTCACCTAGCCAATATATGCAGCAATAACGACACCATTAAATATGCTGCAGCCATATAGATCCATACATCAACCGAAAATGGTTTAAGAAATGAAAACAGCTCCGGTTCGGGAGGAGTTGCCTTTAAGTAAAGGATACTTATACCCAAAGTCATAAAAGGTGTCGTGAAATCAACAGAAGAACGCCGTTCGTAAGTTATGGTCAAATCACAAATGGCTAAATCAGCTTTCTGAAAAAAAGAAGCAAAATGTACTCAAGAAATTACGTACTTTATTCAAGATTACATTGTAATGCTACTCACGAACCCTTTCTAAAAGATGTCCCACTAGACCATCCCATTTTTTTGTGTCTTTGTTGTATGACCCGTAGCCATTACCAGGCACTATTTCGATTTCATAGTTCAAGTGTAGTAGTTCTTTTAATATTTCATGTATTAAATCTTTCGAATATCCTTCATATCGATCGTTGCCGGTTAGCGTCTGTCCCTCCTTGGGGACCACCTCAACTAAGTACGGTGCGCCGATGCGTGACACTACCTTGAACGTTTTGTTTTGCCATTTTTCTGCCAAGCGATCGGATGTTTCGTCAGCAGACCGAACATATTCAAAACCGGCTTCTGGGTTCCACTTTGCAATACTATTAAATCCACTGTTCGATAATTCCATTATTTCAACATTAAAATTCAATCGTTCGCCGGTAATATTATCCAATTTGATTTCGTTTGTAATGCCAGGTATTTGATTCTGTAATTAACAACAATCAACAGTTAATAGGATAATTAAGCAAAACGTATTGTTTGATAATAATAGGTTGTATATGTATATATACCGTCAATAAATGATTGGTAAAATCTTCGCCGACTTCCCATGTGTCCTCAGAATCACAACTAAGTTCCTGGGCTTCTATTTTGAATTCTTCAGGAGCACTTTCGACGGCATCTGTTATAAGCCTGGCTGCATCACTTGCAAGTGCAGCTTCTACCTAAAATATCAATAAAAACACTTTCTAATGACTTGGCTCGCGAGGTTGTCGACGTATGTGACGTGCACTCATCGATTATTTTGACGATACTCATTTCAAGCAAGGGCTTAATTGTCAAGAGTTTCGACCAGTCTCAGGAGGCTTACGTTAGGCTTATTATTATTTGTATTTGTATTATCTTATTTTAAAATTAAATATATACAAAAGTAACTTATACATATATAAATGAATTTATAACACACTTTAAGCTTCCAATTCGTTATAAGATTTACAGATTACAGACTTACAGTGATTTCATAAGATTGGTGTGGAATTTTCACATCCGCTGAAGCTCTAACTTTCCAGTCTGCTAAATAAGTTCTAGCTCTTGAGTCTGAGTGGTCGAAAATCCTCAAACAAGTTACGTTCGATAATCCATAGCGCAACTCTTCCAGATCCAAAGTATGGGCATCCAGTGACATCAGAACGTAGCTCTGGATAGTAAAGAATATTGACTCGCAAAGCTTCTCTTAGAAAATTCAACCGTTATATACATAGATACTATATACGTAGGGGCTAAGGCTTTTATGGTGCTGTAGATAATTGTTGTTAGCGTAATTAATTTTTTGACTCCATTATGCTGAGGTTTAAGGCTTCTGCACACACGCGCGGCGCGGCAAGCGGCGACAAAATCTCCGTAGAACAATTACTATGAAAACGCATGCTACCGTTCACACAGGCGCGGCGCGACACGTTGCGTTTTAGATTTTAGATTTTCCTTTCGATAAGCAAGTTGAAGCTGCGACACGCCGCGACAACTCTGCGGCAGAAAAACAAAAGACGCCTAGAACATTTTGTATGAAGCGAGCTCTGTCGCAACGCCTGTGTGAACGGCGGTGCGGTGCGGCAAGCCTGCGGCATCGACTCGGTGATCGACTACTCGATCCTCTTTCTCTCGAAAAGGGGTAGGTTAGGGTCCCAACCTATCCATTTTCTTGCAATAAAAGCCCTTAATAGGTGTTCGCCACCCTGGGGACCGCTTGGGGAGAGCGGAGGGGTCTAATTAACTCGTACTGACTAAGGTGCCGTCCTAACGGTTTATCGATCGTACGATGACACGATGCGTTCTCGTCGCATGATGAGTTCTGTCTGCGACGAGACTGTAGAAGACTATTCAACCTTTATACAAGTATAGCAAAATTTGGGACGAAAAATTTTCACTTCGATAATCTCGTAATTTAAAAATGTCCTTTTTTATTTGTTAGATATTTTCACAAACTTGATTTCACTTTGCAGGTGTAGGTATAAAACGTATATTTCAGTTTATTTCAATTTCCTAAAACTAAGAGTTTTCTAGAAATAGCGATAAATTGTTGTTTGTTTAAGTATTTTTAGTAAATTATTATCTTTGTTAGTTTTTGTTTAGTTTAGTTGTTTAGGTTATCTATAATATTATTAAATGTGTCGTATAGAGTAAAGAAAGATTAATGCAGAAATGTTTACTTTATTTTTCGTTTCGCACACCTATCATCAATAAAGTTGTTATAAAAGGGTAACTTTTTGTTTCTATGATTTACTTCCTGAACCCGATGAAAGACAAATGTTGCCATCACTGAACACAAATATGTTGTGACACACGTTTATTATTGTGTGATACATATTTACGTATTCACGTAAAGCCCACGGCCGTGTCCACGACACAGCGACACACCGTTTTTTTTTGTGGATAGTAAAATCATTAAATAATCTCTCCCGCTCTGGGCGGAGCGATGGGGAGTATCTTACTGAATAAAACCCATCCATGTTCATTTTCCTTTTTTGCCCTTTGTATGCCGGGGAAAGGTATTTTTTCGAATAACTTGGCAGGCCCCTCTACTTTGCTGACATCTCTTTGAGGCGCGTGGTTCACGCGCCGTTGACACGGCCTGTCGCGATGTCAGGACAGTGAATCTCCCTACCTATCTATAGACATGTTTCTCTATACCAGATACCATATTTGTATATGTTTCATAAAAATATGGCATCTGATAGCCTTATAATTTAAATACTCATAAGTGATTACTAATAAGTGCTTTTAATTTCGTTTTTGTCGGATTTCTGTTTATCCTATTGACTGAAATTTGGTACATAACCAGTAAGAGTGACGGATAGTTATACGTACACCGGTCTCATAGTAAATTTTTTTGTAAACAACGTTTACATATTATATATATTTTGTCTAATAGACCGATTAGATCTAAGAATGAGTATGGAAATGGAATAATTGGTACTTATTATCGATTAAAAAAAGCAGAACAAGTTATTTAGTGCTTATTATTTACGCGATTATTTTACATTTGACAAGTTTGGTCATCGAATGACAAATGGTTGACAGGTAATTAGCACGGAGCTTTTAAACAAACTGCAGTGATGACATGTGACTCAAAGAGTGTTCCGAGCGAGATAGCTTTTAGTGTGCACACACTGTCTTTGTTTTACAATTACTAGAAATAAAAAACAATAAAATAGGATTCCGCATCCAGGAAAGTCTTCACTATTACACCTCTATAATTAACGCATTTTTTCAATTTTGAAAGTGGTTGTTTTCACTAGAACCAGAAAATACGAAAATATTTTTTAAAAAGATGTTCAAATGTTATGATCATACTGTTTCTAAACATAAATAAAAAGTTTCTGTATATAAATTCAACATTTTTAAAAGTTGCAACTAAGGAATACTATTTTCTGAGAAATTATTATTTTATTATAACCCGTTTTTAATTCTGTGCCAGTTATCTAAGTGATTAACAACTAATGTTTTTTAATCATTTTTTACTGACAACGCGCCTGCCAACCTTGACTCTTTATCAGTTGGTATTAGTATATTTTCCCTTTGAATTAATTAAAATAATATAAACTTTGTGCCTTTGAGATAAAGTTCATTTTTTGAGATAAAATTAACATAACAACTGGAATTCCAGTTATCTCATAAGTTCCTTGGTAATAAATCAAATATCAGTCAGGTGCGTTGCAAATACAGTGAAGGGTTCTGTAGACGGACGAATTTGTTACGAACTCATAGAAATATTAAGCTTTTTTGCAAAAATACAACCGACTTCTAATACATGGTACAGAAAATCGACTTCAAAATAAAGGTTATATTTCAAAATCAAAATCAAAAAATCAAAAGTCATTTATTCAAATTAGGCTGATAATCAGCACTTTTTGAACGTCAGATTACAAGAGACAGTCCCACAAAAACGCCCTGCCCTTCGCCACTTCCTAGTGTTTTATCTGGGAAGAAGAAGTGGCGGAACAAACTCCCCAGCAACACATCTGTCTGTCAGGTTAGAAGAACCAGATTTTATACAATTCCGTTTATCACAAGAAATTATAAAAAAATAAAAATAAGAAATTATTTATTCATTGTCACTTGTCAGCTAGCAAACACCCAGGTGATAAACTAGGACTAGTGCAAAAGAAATAAGCTAAGCATAAAAAAGATTTACCAATAACAGTATCAAAAAAATATATATATTCAGTCAATGCTCGAGGTCACTAGTTAACCACATGTCAATAAATAAAAACACACAAAATGAAACAAGTATATAAAGAAAAAAAAAGTAAAAATATAAAATTACATGACGAAGACATGTAACGTATCAATAAGCTAATTTGGTGAAAGAACATGAAGAGAAAAAAATAATAATCGTCTTGAGTTCAACACAGTGACCAACTATGCTTATCGTCTAAATAGTCGTTAATAGAATAGTATGCTTTTAAACAAAGGTTAGATTTTACTTTAGCTTTAAATGCATTAAATGGCAAATCTAGCAAAGAAGAAGGTAGCTTGTTATAAAAAGTTATACCAAGCCCTACAAATGAATTATGAACCTTATGAAGCCGGTGGAAGGGAGCACGTAGTTTATGCTTATTTCTAGTGTTAATGTTGTGAATATTACTGTTTTTACTATATAGATGGATATTTTGCCTAATATATAAAATGATGGCCAAGATGAATTGAGAAGCCACAGTGAGAATACCAATCTCTTTAAAAAAATCTCTCAGAGAATCCCGGGCACCTAGCTGGTAAATTGCACGAACCGCTCGCTTCTGCAGAACAAATACATTCTGGATATCAGCGGCTTTGCCCCACAGCAGAATACCATAGGACATGACGCTATTGAAATAACTAAAATTTGTGTTTTTTTTTAACAAATCTCGTCGTCGAAAAGATTAATGAAAGAACTGATTTTTGTACACGTTATGCGACTATGTCAATCCTATCATACTTTAAAAAATATCAACTTACTTACTTCCTAAACCAATTTTAGTTAATCGTAAAAACAAAATCGAATTAACCACCTAAATCTTATCTAATCTAATTTTATTATTTCGTACAAATAGTTTCCACTAACGATTTAGTTGATTTTGTAATAATTGAATACTTTTTTAGTTAAAAGGGTTCTGCTTTTGCCAATTTGCTATGGAACCCTAAAAAGCATCTCTCGTCCGTTTTCTTTCGTACTGTTATTTTTTTTCTAATCACAGGTTTCAAGATAGTAGTACAAAGTTATTTTCTGGATTATCAAAATCAAAAGTCATTTATCAAATCAAACTGATAATCAGCGAGTTTTGAACGTCAAAGTAAACAATAAATAGACCTCCATAAAGACTGCATTACGGCATTTTCTATTGTATTAGCTGGTAAAAAGAAGTAGCGGAATAAGCAAACACATCTGTCTGTCAAGTTTAAAGGAGTAGAGTAATAAATTTATTTATTGCAAATGGATAACGGCTTCCCCGCTAGGCCTGAGCAAAGCTGCGTCCTCGTAGACTCGGTCGGCGGCGGTCTTTCACGTCCTGCTCTGAGAGGGAATAGGAAGCAATCACCTACTTCTGTCATGCAGTCATGCTTGAGGAAAAGAAACTCAAATCAACACAGCTGCCCCGGAAGACGCGCCGCTCGTGTTCCACGCGCGCCTCAAATAGATATCAGCAAAGCAGAGGGGTCTGCCAGGGCCACTTTCTGCCGGAGTTGCGAGTTGTTAATTATGTTCTACTTGCAACAATGGCTACTGCTAACAACAAAAGGTCGTAGGTATCTAATACAGAAACCATCATTAGGACCTTGCACCTCAGACACAGATAAATACATGGGTACAACCATGTTTTCATTTTCACGTCATTAATACAGGATTGCTAAACCGAGTGTCTCGATTTTGTAATTTTTGTAGAAAGGGAGCCATCGGTACAGCATACTGATTTGTAGGGCTGCTCGGTGTACGAACCTAAAGAATTGGGTTAATTAAAACAAAAAGTTACCAGATTTCTGGCGCGTTCTGCATAGTAATCCGTTCAAGATGGTGTCAACTATCGAAGATGTTTACGCAAACACGTACCGACGGGTATCACGGGATTGTTCGCAAAAATAGTGCTCCGCTAATCAGGAGAGTGGTAGATATGCAAGTGCACGCATGCGAGGTGCGGGCTTGTTACCTGTCTCAAATACTAAGATCGGGATGGATCACGCCGTTAGATTACGTTGAGATAACGAGCGCCTACCCATTCCGCAGCAGACGTCTGCTGGTCAAAACACCAGAGCAGCGGAGGGTACAGCATAATACTGCTGACCCCCGACGTAAGTGCACGAGGAAACACTCAACCACGCAAGCTCTCCCCAGGGTGGAGGACATCTAGTGCAGATTTCCATTACGAGGAAAAGAATAGACCACGATCCTAACCTAACCTACCCCTTTTCGATAGGCTAAGATCATGTATTCGATCATCGAGTGGATGCCGCAGCGCGCGGCGTCGCGCGGCCGTTCACACAGAGATCCGCGACAGAGTAAGTTTCATACAAAATGTTCTAGGCGTCTTTTGTTTTTCTGCCGCAGAGTTGTCGCGGCGTGTCGCAGCCCGTCGCGCGGATCGAGTTTGCCGCTCGATAGCGAGAGTTTGCCGCAAGGCGCGGCGCGCGACAGAAAAACAAAAGACGCCTAGAACATTTTGTATGAAGTGGGCTCTGTCGCAGCTTGCCGCAACTTGCCGCAGCCGCGACAGAGCCGCGGCGCCGCCGCGGCGATCGAGTACTCGATACTATATATCTCGAAAAGGGGTAGGTTAGGATCCCAACCTAGCCATATTCTCGCTAGAAAAACCCCTAATAGGTGTCCGCCACCCTGGGGAGCGCCTGGGGAGAGCAGAGAGGTCTAATAGAATCGTACTAAGGTGTCGTCCTAACTGACTATCGATCGTACGAGGACACGATGCGTTCTTGTCGCATGATGAGACTGTATAATCTGTTTACAATACAAACCAGAAGACTGTTCAACCTGTTCACAAGTATGGCAAGATTTAGGGCAAAAAAATCACTTAGATAATCTCGTAATTTTAAAATGCACTTTTTTATTTCTTGACTTATTTTCACAAAATTGATTTCAAATTGCAGGTATAGGTATAAAACGTATATTTAAGTTTGTTTCAATTACCTGAGACTAAGCGTTTTCTAGTTATAATGAAAATTTGTTCTGTGTTTTAGTAGTCTTCAGTAAATGATTAAATTTGTTAGTATTTGTTCTAGAATATCTAGAATATTCTTATTGTTTAAGTAAGTTATAATATTATCAAATGTGTCGTATAGAGTAAAAATGACAATGCAGAAATGTTTATTTTGTGTTTTCATAGTTTAAATAAAACAAACACCGCTGCAAAATTCTCAGTCGTAATAAAGTTTGCGACGAAAAACGATTCAACGAATACGCGATAGAACAGGCGGGCCCTAGAACGTCTTTTTAACCGACTTCAAAAAAAGGAGGAGGTTCTCAATTCGTCTGTATGTTTTTTTTTAAACGTTTCGTCGACTATGCCCACAAACACCACAACGTTTTTCTAGAAACGTTTTGAATTTCAGCAATTCTCAGTAGGGGCAGTGATTTGAATTACGTATCAATCCAAGATACGCATTATTTAATTCTTAGGCAACGATGTATGAAACACGAACAATGTCCTTTCGCCTTTCATTTGACAACCTTTTTACAAGTGCCTGTCACTCCGCGGTGTCCTCATCGAAGCTCGCAAGTCATCGCGCGGGCATAGGCAATGCTTCATGGACCATTTCCATCGTACGGTGAGAACGCATTGCGTATTTGTACGATCACTGCATGTTAGGACAACGCCTAAAGCCGCCTAAAACACTGCCGTGCAGGCCCTAAAGTGCAGTACGAGGAAAAAAGCAGTTTCGGGAAAACCTTTGAAAACTTTTTAACACTGTTTTTCTTGGATTATTTATGTGTATGGTGCATATTTTTGTTGTTACGAGGACTAAGTGCCAACAAAGATAGTATTTCCATATATGATAAACAAATGTTAGTTTTGTTTATCAGATTTTAATTAAAATCGGGTTTTCTGAAATCTTAGCTTTTACTGCACGCAAAAAGTTACACATATACAAATCAAATCAAATCAAATCAAATCATTTATTTCAATTAGACCATTACAGGCACTTTTGAAAGTCAAGAAACAAAATGAATCTACAGTCCCGGTCACAAGGCATAATAACTTCTGAAAGTACTGTAGTTGCCCATTCCAAAGCGTTGATCTCTATGGAGAAGAATGGGCAAGAAACTCCATGGACACTCTTTTAAATTATAATATTTTTACAAAATCGTGTTTACATCATTCATGTTGAGATTATACAAATATGTGAGAACGATGTAAAAAGGCGTGCACAGTAAGAGCGTCCAGAGTAAATAAAAAGCAAAATTTAATTTTAAATCTAAATAAGTTTAAAAATGAACCGTGGTAGCTAAAAAATGACCAGTCCCAACTGACAGCGCCCGTTCACGAACATGACGTATGGATCAGCCCCATTCAGCTCGACCATTTTGAAGGGAGCTAAATGACCCGACACACCCGCCACCATCAGTGAGACATTTAAGTGAGCATGACACTATCAACCACCAGGGCTTCGTCAAGTCAATGATAATACATAGCACTCACATATGGGCTTAATAATTATACAATACTAGAGAATTGATTCTATACATTGCAAAGATAGTCTTACAATCTTCTGCAGCTTCCACTATAGCTTCGGATACTAACCAATGAGTTTATCCCTATGCTTGTGGAGCAGGACCAGCATTAAGCCAAGCATTTTTATCATCAATATAATCCCCCAACCTATAATATGCTTGCCTACATAGTGTGCGTTTAATACAAGATTTAAATTTCGTTTCATTCAGTTGAAGAATGTGGGGAGGTATTTTATTGTAGCATTTTAAACAGTACCCCATGAAAGATGAGTCTACTTTAGCTAACCTGAAACCTGGTTGAACTAATTGGTCCCTATTTCTAGTATTATAATTGTGTCTGTCACCTCTTTTACTAAAAAGATGCAAGTTTTTCCTGACATACATGATGTTTTCATAAATATATTGACAAGGTACTGTCATGATGTTAATATCCTTAAACTGTTCCCTTAAAGAATCTCGCCTACGTAGGTTATATATGGCCCTGATGGCTCTTTTCTGCAGAATAAATATAGACTCGATGTCTGCAGCCCGTCCCCAAAGTAAAATACCGTATGACATTATACTATGAAAATAACTAAAATAGACTAGTCTCGCGGTATCAACATCAGTAAACTGACGGATTTTTCTAACAGCATATGCTGCTGAACTAAGGCGTCCTGCAAGAGATGTTATATGCGGACCCCATTGTAGCTTTGAATCGAGTGTTATTCCCAAGAAAACAGTTTTTTCGACGAATTCTAGTTTCTCTTGATTCAATACTATGTCACACACACTGTTTTTGACATTTGGTAGAGCAAATCTTATGCACTTCGTTTTTTTCCCATTTAATACTAAATTATTAGCGGTAAACCAATTATGTACCTGCATTAGGGCATTATTTACGTCGTCAAGATTTGTGGCACGCCTGTTTATCTTAAATATTAAAGAGGTATCGTCAGCAAATAACACCATTTGTGGTTGGTTTTTAAACAAATGGGGTAGATCATTTATATATACTAAAAAGAGGAAGGGACCTAATATCGATCCTTGTGGTACACCCATCTTTACATTTAAACCCATTGAATTGACACCATTTATTTGTACTTGCTGCTGTCTATCATTTAAATACGATTTTACTAAACTAAGGGCAAGTTGGGCAAGAAGCAATGGGCAAAAAGCATACAGATTAAAATGCGGTAAAAATACTTGGTATGTTTTAGGTAGGAATTTACAGAAAAAAGTGCATTATGTTTAGAATTTGTCGTTTATTTTATAATATTCTAAGGTAATTGTTTTAAGGTGCTTTAAACACAGGTGGTTATTAAGGCATTTCGATAAAAATAAATGGTATAAACCTTTTCGGTTTCGCAAGACACACGAGATCTTTCCTTTAAATAGCACATTTATTAGTTTTATATAAATGTGTCATTTAATTGAATGATTTTGATTTGTAATTTCGATCTTGATCTTTGATTTTGTTTAAAAATTGTTCCAAGTTGTGTTGAAATACTTCAATATAATTTTGAAGCAGCTATGTAACTCACTTTTAAAAACTCCGATCAAATAAGTTTTCCGTGGGATCTGGAGGCGATAGTGCTCGCGCGCCTGTTTGAGTGGCGCGCGTAGGCACTACACCGGGGGGAAACTCCGCTGCCGTGGCAAATTTCCGCTCAGCGGACAGACCTCCAGTGCGACCTCGTGGTGGCATGGAGAGAGCGACTGTCGCGATCCCGTGCAGGGCACGCCACAATAGTGGCGGTAAAGAGGGGACCCTCTTTCACCGGACACGGAAGTTTCGGGAGGTTCCTGCACATAATCGGGCGGGAGGAAACGAACGGGTGTCACCATTATGACGATCGCCCGGAGGACACGGTGGAGCACACAGTGGCGGTCTGCCCAGCGCGGGGCGGAGCACCGCCGTGCCCTTGTAGAGACGATCGGCGGCGGCGATCTCTCGCGTCCGGCCCTGGTTCAGTCCATGGTCCGGAGCGAGAGGGATTGGGAAGCGGTCACCTCCTTCTGCCAAGGAGTAATGCTAGCAAAGGAGGTGGCCGGGCGTTTGAGGAAGAGAACATCAAGCCAACCCAGCTGCCGCGGGACACGCCTCGGGTGCCGCAAACGACTCCCGGCCACCGTAGATGCGGGCCTGGGGACGGTGAGCAATGGGTAGCTCACCGTCCGTCCGACTATTGACGACTGGCCGTGTCGACGGCGCGTTCGTGTTTCACGCGCGCCTCAATGTGATGTCAGCAAAGCAGAGGGGCTTGTCAGAGTCTCCGCCTGGGTTGCGGGTTGTTCGAAAGAGATACCGCGGCCCCGGAACGTAAAGGGCAATAGAAGGAACATGGATGGGTTTTAGTCAGTACAAGTCTGACACTCTCCCCCGTTCCGCCCAGAAATCAAATCATCAAATAACTTCCCCCGCGCAAGTTATTTGAGATTATGACACGGTGGTCTAATAAAATATTTGTCTAGGTTCTTTTTTTAACTTTTTACTAGGTATATTTTGTATGTTTCTGGTTTTTCTTTTTTTACTTTTTCGTTTATTAGTATTTCTTTTTCGACTGCTTGCATATGTTCTGATGAACTACTTTCTAATAAAGGCACAGAAATATATTTTTTATCTGCTACCGAGTCGTCTGAATGTTGAAAAACTGGTGTTTTAGCTAATAGTGTCGCGTTTTGAAAAATATGTGTTGATGTTGGCAAAACCTCAGAACATAATAAATCTTCTTATGTCACAAGATCATTGAATGAATGTTCAGAAGCTATTTCAGTCGTAGCTAAATCCGTTAGATCAGACTGGGGGAGAGCCTCAACGAGCCTTCGCTGCCTACACTGGCGCGGCGCAGACGTCTTCCTTCCTGGGCAGTAATCGACAAACAAGCACGACTGATTGAACGAGAGAGATAGCGACAAGTTCTGACTAGAACGCAGTAAAATATGACCTTTGCTGCAGTGAAATTAGTAAAATCGTTCAAGTTACCAATTATAATGCAGTAACAGAGTGTCATACTGCGTTTTAATTAGCATACATATATCTTATTTTCATCTTTTGAAAAATATCGACTATACTGCATTAAATAATGAGCATACTGCAGTTTAAATGGTTAGTTCATAATATGAAATAAACTAGTGATCAACCATGCAGTTTTAACACTGTTGGTACAAAAACTACTTACTGCGTTTTAATTTTTACCCCTCAATATTTTTTTGGGTGTAGAATACAGTTTTTTTGTGGTAATTTAGATATTTACTGCGTTTGACTTGGTAAAGTGACGGATCGTGGTAGACGTAACTGCTATTACTGTATTTTAGTTGCTATTGTAATATATTTAGACATGCAAAGTTAAGTTACTGCTTTCACAAATTTGATTTTTAAACCGTTTAAAGCATCCCAACAAAAATCTGATAAGATTTTCATGTTCCTTATAACGTGTGCATTAAGGTTCAATATTCAACGAAAAAATTACAAAAAGGCTGTTACTGCGTTTTAGGGTCTGCAGAACAGAAGTCACAGCGGTATCTCGATGTGACTTCTGTTATTCGGACTGGTTTTGGCCCACTTCACCGGCTGTGTGAGAAGTTAAATGGGGAGACAATATTCTGCATAACATCTACGGAACCATCCACTGGACGTGGTACGCACTTGGGCAATTTTTTGACTCATGCTGCCATTTTTTGTTTAATGACCAGACTTGTCAACTGTAAATAATCGTGGAACTAATAAGTACTAAATATTTTTTTCTAAATGTTTCACGGTTGTCTGTGATACCTATGACAAAAAGGTGTCTACATATATTTTATAGCTATCCAGGAACTACGAATGTGGTGTTGCTCTGGTGCATTTCCTTACCAGTTTAATTAGTTGCCAGAATAGTAATGGCACGATAGGTGCGGGTCCGACCGGTACCATGTTCGATCCGCTTCTAGCAAGCTCTTCCACAGCGTCGTCGTTGCCTCGGGTATCGCTGTGTCCTTTAATCCATTGGATAGTTATGTTATTGAGGTTACCAACTATGACTTATGTAGATACGTATTTATTTTTTGTATTGCTTTTTGTACTGTTCCGTATTAAAATCATTTCTCTTTTGGAAAATAATGGGACATAGCAGCCGCGTATGATTCTTTTGAAATCATTTGGTTTTATAATGCAGTTGTTACAGCGTTAGTAGGTACCTAAGTATGGGAGGAGAGCGTTAGCCTGACAATAAGTCATTGCTTACTTTACAAAACGTAAAATAGTATAAGAAGTTAACAAGCGTCTAGGAATCTATACGGTCAACAATGTCGACTCATTCACAAATAATTCTTTAAAATATTTTTTCATGAAATAAAACACTATATGAAACAAGTGACGCAGATGTTGCCATCTGTACAAAGGTTGTATAAATTTGTGATTTGATAGATAATGTTAAAAAAAAACTGATTATATAGATTTGAAAAAATAAGATTGAGTAAACGTAGAGACATCCACTTTGTGCCGTTTATGAGCTCAATTTTGAATATGCTTTTTTAAATAAAGACACTTAGCGTGTCTTTATTAAAAAAGCATATTCAATGTAGTTACTAACTTCCCATCGGTCAGTTCTGAAACTGGGATTGGTAACTTGTTGTGAAAGCGTTTACTGTTTATTAGAAATGACTTGCTAGTTTTTGTCAAACTGAATTTAAGAATTGCAATTTTTCGGACATATAACGTACATTCGAAGATTTAAAGTGAGTTTTTCGTCGCAAATTTGATTACGATTGAAAATTTTGAAGCCGTGTATCTCTTATTAAAACTATGAAAACACTTACTAAAAAAACATTTCTGCATTGTAATTTTTTACTCTATACGACACACTATAATATTATACTACTAATAATATTATACCTAACCTAAACAATATGAATATTCTACAACAAAAGCTAACAAATTTAATCATTTACTGAAGTGACTACTAAAACACAGAACAATTTTTCATTATAACTAGAAAACGCTTAGTCTCAGGTAATTGAAACAAACTTAAATATACGTTTTATACCTATACCTGCAATTTGAAATCAATTTTGTGAAAATATGTCAAGAAATAAAAAAGTGCATTTTAAAATTACGAGATTATCTAAGTGATTTTTTTTGCCCTAAATCTTGCCATACTTGTGAACAGGATAAACAGTCTTCTGGTTTAACGCATCGTGTCATCGTACGATCGATAGTCAGTTAGGACGACACCTTAGTACGATTCTATTAGACCTCTCTGCTCTGCCCAGGCGCTCCCCAGGGTGGCGGACACCTATTAAGGGTTTTTATAGCGAGAATATGGCTAGGTTGGGATCCTAACCTACCCCTTTTCGATATATAGAGGATCGAGTACTCGATCGCCGCGGCGGCGCCGCGGCTCTGTCGCGGCTGCGGCAAGTTGCGGCAAGCTGCGACAGAGCCCACTTCATACAAAATGTTCTAGGCGTCTTTTGTTTTTCTGTCGCGCGCCGCGCCTTGCGGCAACTCTCGCTATCGAGCGGCAAACTACACTCCGCGCGACGGGCTGCGACACGCCGCGACAACTCTGCGGCAGAAAAACAAAAGACGCCTAGAACATTTTGTATGAAACGGACTCTGTCGCGCCGCTCTGTGTGAACGGCCGCGCGACGCCGCGCGCTGCGGCATCCATTCGATGATCGAATACATGATCTTAGCCTATCGAAAAGGGGTAGGTTAGGTTAGGTTAGGATCGTGGTCTATTCTTTTCCTCGTAATGGAAATCTGCACTAGATGTCCTCCACCCTGGGGAGAGCTTGCGTGGTTCAGTGTTTCCTCGTGCACTTACGTCGGGGGTCAGCAGTATTTTATTCGCGTAGTTTGCGTAAACATCTTCGGTGGTTAACACCATCTTGAACGGATTACTATGCAGGACGCTCCAGAAATCTGATAACCTTTTAGTGTAATTAACCCATTTATATAGGTTCGTACACCGAGTAGCCCTACGAATCAATTTGTTAGGACCTTTTGTTATTAGCAGTAGTCATTGTTGCAAGTAAAACGCAACTAACAACTCGCAACCCCGGCAGGCAGTGGCCCTGGCAGGCCCCTCTGCTTTGCTGATGTCTCTTCGAGGCGCGCGTGGAACACAAATAGAGCGTCTCCCGCGGCAGCTAGGTTGGTTTGAGTATCTTTTCCTCAAGCATAACTGCTTCGCTGTCTATTCCCTCTCAGAGGCGGACGTCAAAGATCGCCGGCATCGACTGCCTCTACGAGGACACAGCTTTGCTCAGCCCTAGTGGGGCAGCCGATATCGATTTGCAGAAAATAAATTTATTAGTCTACTTCTTCCACCTTGACAGCCAGATGTTTTTGTTTATTCCGCCACTTCTTTTTACCAGGTATAACACTAGAAAATGCTGAAATGCAGTCGTTTTGGAGGTGTTTCTCTTGTTAACTTTGACGTTCAAAAGCGCTGATCATCAGCCTGATTTGATAAATGACTTTTGATTTTGTTAATCCAGAACATAACTTTGTACTACTATCTTGAAACGTGCGTTTAGAAAAAAAATACAGCACAAAAGAAAACGGACAAGGGACGCTTTTTAGGGTTCCATAGCTAATTGGCAAAACCGGAACCCTTTCAACTAAAAAAGTATTCACTTATTAAACTACTAGCTTTCGCCCGCGTTAAATTTGGGGTACCACAGTTCTCCTTGCGCCTTATTGATTTGTAATAACAAATCAATAAGGCGCAAGGAGAACTGTGGTACCCCAAATTTAACGCGGGCGAAGCCGCGGGCGAAAGCTAGTAAGTAGATATTTTTTAAAGTATGATAGGATTGACATCGTCGCATAACGTGTACAAATATCTTTCATATATCTTTTAGACGCCAAGATTTGTTAAAAAAAAACAAATAACCTTTACTTTGAAACCGATTGAATTTTTTTTTTGCAAAAAAAATATAATTTCTATGAGTTCGTAACAAATCCATCCGTCTACAGACAGATATTTGATTTTATACCAAGGAACTTATAAGATAACTGGAATTCCAGTTGTTATGTGAATTTTATCTAAAAAAATGAACTTTATGTCAAAGGCACAAAGCTTATTTTATACTAGCTGTTCCCCGCGGTTTCACCCACGCTGCTCAGCACCTGTTAGTCGTAGCGTGATGTTATATAGCCTATAGCCTTCCTCAAGAAATGGACTATCCAACACTAAAAGAATTTTCCAATTCCAACCAGTAGTCCCTGAGATTAGCGCGTTCAAACAAACAAACAAACAAACAAACATACAGACAAACAAACTCTTCAGCTTTATAATATTAATAGTATAGAAGCATAGATATAGATTAATTAATTCAAAGGGAGGATACTTATACCAAGTGATAAAGAGTCAAGGGTGGAAAGCGTCATTGTCAGTTAAAATATGTTTAAAAAAATAGTAGTTGTTAATCACTTAGATAGTTGAACTGGCACATAAATAAAAACGGGTTAAATCTATACTAATATTATAAAGCTGAAGAGTTTGTTTGTTTGTTTGTTTGTTTGTTTGTTTGAACGCACTAATCTCAGGGACTACTGGTTCTAATTGGTAAATTCTTTTAGTGTTGGATAGTCCATGTCTTGAGGAAGGCTATAGGCTTTATAACATCACGCTACGACTAACAGGTGCTGAGCAGCGTGGGTGAAACCGCGTGGAACAGCTAGTATAATAATAAAATAATAATTTCTCAAAAAAATTATTCCAAAAAAATTATTGCATCTTTTAAAAATATTTACTAATGACATATCATCATGGCATTCATGTTACTCATATCTTAAAAACTGTATGATCATAACATATGGACATCTTTTTTTAAACATATTTTCTTTTTTTTTTGTATTACAGTGAAAGCTTCCACTTTCAAAATTTTAAACATGCGTTACTTAAAGAGGTGTAATAGTGAGAATTTTGCTGGATGCGGAATCCTATTTCAATGTTTTTTTTTTATTACTAGCAATTGTAAAACGAGGACATCAAGAAAGCTATCTCGCTCGGAACACTATTTGAGTCACATGTCATCACTGCAGTTTGTTTAAAACCTCCGTGCTAATTACCTGTCTACCATTTGTCAGTTCATGACCAAACTTGTCTAATGTAAAGTAATGCCTTAAATAATATGCAGTAAATAACTTGTTTTACTTTGTTTAATCGATTAATAAGTACCAATTATTCCATTTCCATACTCATTCTTAGATCTTATCGATCTATTAAAATATATGTATACGTTGTTTACAAAAAAAAAATACTAGGAGACCGGTGTAGGTATAACTATTTGTCACTTTTACTGGTTACCGCATACCAAATTTCAGTCGATAGGATAAACAAAAATCCGTCGAAAACGAAATTAAAAACACTTATCATTAGTAATCACTTATTATGAGTATTTAAATTAAGATGCCATATTTTTATGAAACATGACTATAGATAGGTAGGGAGATTCACCGTGCTGACAGGCCGTGTCGATGGCGCGTTCGGAACCAAGCGCGCCTCAAAAAGATGTCAGCAAAGCAGAGAGGCCTGCCAAGGCCGCCGCCTGCCGGGTTTACGAATTAATCGAAAAAATACCGCGCTTCGGAACACAAAGGTCAAAAAAGGTAGACGAACATGGATGGGTTTTATTCAGTAAAAATCAGACACTCCCCATCACTCCGCCCAGAGCGTGACCATCCATAAAAAAATAGGAGTGTGGCTGTGTCATGGACACGGCCGTGGGTTTTACTTGAATACGTAAATATGTATTACACAATTATATACGTGTGACACATCACACGTTAAGTATATTTATGTCACAACATTTGTATTTCATCGGGTTCAGGAAGTAAATCATATAAACAAAAAAATACCCTACTAAACAACTTTTTTGATGATATAGGCCTGTGATACGAAAAGTACGAAACAAATGGCATACAGGATTTATCGAAATTTCTGGTAAACGTCAAATCAACACAGGTTTCACCAGGCGTTGTTGGAGAAGTTCCGATATAGGACAAATTAAACTCGTTGAACATGAAGAAGAGAAGAGAAGAAGAGACATTAACACTAAAGAGGCTCGGCCGCCCCAGCTGTACTAGCACCGTCATTGTTGTCATATGGTTATGACTGGATTGCTCTTTCTCAGGCGTATATAATTTCTAAATTTGACTTTGGCTTTTTGACGAGTACAGGCCGACATAACAAAATATATAATTCACTGTAAGTATTTCGCATTTATCATTCTTTACACTACCTATACGACACATTAAATAATATTATACCTGAACTAAACAATAAAAAATCCTAGAACAAAAATTAATAAAATAGCAGTAGTTCAGTAAATTATACCAAAAATGTACTTAAACAAACAACAATTTATAGCTATTACTAGAAAACAATTCGTCTTAGGGAATTAAAACAAACTGAAATACACGTTTTATACCTACACCTGCAATTTGAAATCAAGTTTGTGAAAATATCTCAACAAATAAAAAAGCACATTTTCAAATTACGAGTAAAATTTTTCTGTCCTAAATTTTGCTATACTTGTATTATAGGTTAAATAGTCCTCTACAGAGAGAACGTGAGAACGATTACGCATCGTGTCATCGTAGGATCGATAGTCCGTTAGGACGACACCTTAGTCAGTACGAGTTTATTAGACCCCTCTGCTCTCCCCAGGCGGTCCCCAGGCTGGCGGACGCCTATTAAGGGTTTTTATAGCGAGAAAATGGATATGTTAGGATCCTAACCTACCCCTTTTCGAGATATATAGTATCGAGTAGATATAGAGGATCGAGTAGTCGATCACCGAGAGCTTGCCGCATCGCGCCGCCGTTCACACAGGCGTTGCGACAGAGCCCGCTTCATACAAAATGTTCTAGGCGTCTTTTGTTTTTCTGCCGCAGAGTTGTCGCGGCGTGTCGCAGCCCAAAATTGCGTATCGAAAAGAAAATCTACAACGCAACGTGTCGCGCCGCGGCAGTGTGAACGGTGGCATGCGTTTTCATAGTAAATGTTCTACGGAGATTTGAAGTAAAAAGGGATAGGTTAGAATTTTTCGATAGCTTAAGATCGAGTAAATAACGCCTGCCGCGCCGCGCCAGTGTGTGAGGCTCTGCGGCACAGTTTTGTCGCCGCTTGCCGCGCCGCGCGTGTGTGCAGAAGCCTTTATCTCAATATTAATCGCTAAAAATAAACAAGCGCTTTTTTGGTGACTATTGAGATATAGGCAAATTGTTTTTAAAAATAAACCCCGACGTTTACATGTACGCGTTACAATCGCTTTGGTATGGATACGGTTTAATTCAGCAAATCGTTCCGAGACAGCGGCAAATTGAATTACGTAAGACTAGAATAAGTATCATGTAGCTTTTCATCTCTTGTTGGTATCAAATAAACACTTTGAAGATAATGCAATAATTGTATGGAATTATTATGGACTCACCATGTAATCTTCAAAGAACTTGACTTCGTTAGCTTGGCGCAGATATTCAAGTACTCGGTCGGCCGGGCAGTCCAGGATTACTCTGGTCTCCCCAGTACCTTTCAAAGCTTTCAGCAATGGTCGGTTGTCATCGCCAGGTACTAATCTTCGGACCAGCCACTTTACCTCTGGGTCACTGTGTTTTAAAACCTCTTGGAGTCTTATAAGACCTGAAATGGTTAATAATATAAAATGATGAGTGTGCTTCTGTTTATGAAGCTTATATATAGGGCCAATTATGGATTTTAGTACAGTATAAGGTTCTAACTAAGAAACATAATTAAATTTTCGCGCAATTAAATTCTTGTTCATGTAAAGATTTACGTTAAGATTTCCAGAGCATCTTTCACGTTTCTAGAGACTGTAAATTACATTTACTTTAGCATGACGCAATGATTGCTCCTCTTTAAATAGTAACAGTTATTTTCAAACAAGTAATGCATGAGTAGACCTACCAAAATCATCATCATACAAAAGTGTGTAAGATCTCCAATCGCTGTCTGCAATAAATAGTGCCACTGCTTTGGAGAGGGCTACAGCTTCAGGGTACAAGTTGAGGCCAGGTGGACTTGGTCGTTCCAGACCTCGAACTGGTGGAGGTTGCCATACTGCCTGCAAAGGAAACCCAGCATTCAGTATAACTGTAGACCGGATCATAGAGAGTTCGTCTATACTTTAGAAGAACTAAAAAGTTTATAAGAAACCTCAACCCTTCTTTTTTCAACTTGTTCAATAAGAAATTAGCTGTGGTACTTTTCCGCAGTACATTTCCTTCCTTGTCAACATAACGAAGCCAGGAAAAAGAAAGATATTTTATTAACTTTTTGGAATGTATTACTTCACCTCCTGAAAAGACTTACACAAATGACGTATTTTATGAACCTTTTTTAGGGTTTCGTACGTCAAAAAGAAAATCGTTACCCTTATTGGATCACTTTGTTGTCCGTCTGTTTGTCTGTCAAAACCATTTATCACGGGAACGCGTTAAAGTATCGAATTGAAATTAAAACCATATAATGACATCTGTAGTCCCTTTGTGCTGTGAAAAATAAAATCTCTGAGCCTACGCAGTCAAAAATTATGGCTGTTTATATCACAAGCTTAAATCAAAATATTTTACTTCACATAGGCACTTATAAAACTTCGAGAAAATATGCACGGTTCGGGTTGATCGTTTCCTATGGAGAAGAACCGGCGAGAAACTTCATGGTTACTCTTTTAGAATCATTTGGTTTTACAATGTTGTTGTTACAGCGCGTTAGTACTTAAGTAGGAGAGGACAGCGTAGGCCCGACAATAAGTCATAGCTTATAAGAAACCCTCGGTGCATGAGTCGGACATTAGCAGGTTTATGTTTATATGAAAGTATGGCTGACGGTATACCTGTATGTGGGGTACGCTGGCAGCCCGGCAATGTGCTTGGACTGCGGTAGCCGAGACTGGGTCGGTGGGGCCGAACACTGCAATCACGCCGCCCGCGAGCAACTCGCATGCTGCAAATACACGGGATCGTTACACTGTAATAATTACTTTATTGGTGAGACGAAGAGTCATTGATGTAAGTATGATAGAAAAAGACTTGCTGGGCCGCTCCAAATAAATTGGAATTTGTGCATGAGCACGAATATTTACAAAGGGCCTGAAATTTTCGTACCGTAAGAAGACACGGTCTGTTAACTGTACCTACTTGAGATTATTATTGATTTTGAAGTGATTAATAATTGAAAACATAACGCGTGTAATCCTCGAAGGGTTAGGCGGAGGTGTACCTACATAGTATGTACACCCACATTTTGCCAGTTACGTTTATGTACGATGTATTAGGGGCGAGCCTATTGCCATCACACGAGCACAAGTCGAGACTCCATGGCACCTACTGAGAAATTCCTCATAGAAAAACCCAACAATACTTTGCTCTATCCGGGAATCGAACTCAGTAGTCGACCTTGCGACAACTTGATCAACGCAGTCAAATAATTGTAAAGTCACGGGTTATTATTATTAACTAGGTGCCCCCCGCGGTTTTACTCGCGTGGTGATAGAATATACAATATACCTTTATGAATCGTAGCCTATGTTTTATTCTGATTTGTGAGCTATTATATTGTGAAGTTTCATCAAAAATTTTTCAATACTTCTTGCGTGAAAGATACATCCTCACAAACTGTTGCTTTTATAATATCACTAAGGTACTAGGATTACTAGGATAGTTACATCCAACAGTATTGTCTCTCCAAACATATTTATGTCAATATAATGCGAAACCAAATGACCATAAATATGTAATAGGCCTGCCCTAAATGTGGTGTTGATAATTTAAACTGTTGTGGCGAACGTATTGTGTTCGGCAAATGCAAAATTGATCAAACATAGTGTTGTGTTGTTTATTTAGCGTTTATAATGTAAAATTAATCTAACGTTAATGGCGTCAAATAATATCGTGAAAGCATATTGTTTGCTACGGGAAGCACCACATGTAATTTCTTGCTGATAGAGTTTATAGAGAGCTGTTTTAGTTATAATTAAGTAAATATTTGGACTAAAACTAATTAAGGATTCAGTGTCGTAGTTTAAACACTAGTTTTAGACGTAGTTTTAACGCAATAGCTGCTCCGACGTCTAAACAAAATAATTTTTGGGTATCGTGCCTGAAAAGGACGAAACGGAACCCTTATTGGATTACTTTGTTGTCTGTCTGTCTGTCTGTCAAGAGTCTTGACAGACAGACAGACAACAAAGTATATACCTACACGTGTTCCCGCGATAAAGAGTCTTGACTCAAGACTCTTTATCGCGGGAACGCGTGTAGGTATCGAGAATTGGAAATTAAACTATACGCTCAATCTCTGTGATCCCTTTTTTACTGTGAAAAATATCAACCAAAAGATATGGCTGTCGCAAGTTTGTACGGAACCCGCTAGTCTGACTCGCTCTTGATCCGTTTTATCTTCTGAGTGTTTATGAAAGTGATGATTTAATTAAATTCTAACTTGACATTTTGTTTTAATTCTAACTTGTTTGTAAAGAAAATACATTACCATAACTTTGAATTATGCAAAAGAAAAAACTAGATGGAACTTTTCTAATTAAACTGTAATGAAATTAAAATAACTCAATATAGCATAACATCACGCCTGTGCCGAAGCCGAATTACCGGAAGGGTTTACGAAGGGTTAGGCAGTCCAGGGCCACTGCCTGCCGGGGTTGCGTGTTGTTCGAAAGAGGGAGGGAGGAAAGGGTACAAGTCTGACACTCCCCTCCACTCCGAGCGGGGGAAGTAACATGATGATTTCCCAATCAAAAAAAGAGGGTTAGGCAGTCTACCTTCCAGTACAAACATATTTCGCCAATCATGTTTCAGTTACATGTGAATGGACTAAACTCCAGAAACCAACTCCAACTGAACATAAATTCCAGACTCCATCTTTGACTGATCGAACAACTTAATAACAGTGTGTCCGACTTAGGAATCGATAATGGCACTCTAATAACTGGAGCTAAATAATTTAATTCTGTTCATCTCACCTGCCTTGGAAGCTGTGAAGCTATCACCAAAAGGAGAATATTTCGCTGTCAACACATAATGATATTTTTCACTTTCCATCGAGGCTCGTGCTAGAGCTGATGCAAACGCCACTTCAGCAACTGTGTTTGGCGGAAATATTGCTCCTAGACAAGAAGACAACTCGTCAAATATCGTACTTTCTTTCTAGATTTCTAATTAAAGTATACTTTTTATTCCAGAAAGTATATATTTTCAAAGTCGGTCTCTGACCTCTACACTAGGTTCCCTGTGTCGTGGAGGCCAGTCGTTTCCATTCGGTAGAAAGAAATTTGCAATACAGAATTTATCAAAAAAAAAAACATTACATAACATATTTTGAATGTAAAAAGATAACAGGATAAATGATATCGGACATTATTTCTTGGAAGTGAAAGGAGCTTGTCTTTAAAGGATCCGTTTCCTAGAACGATCAATCATGAATCTCGATTTAATGCTGGTAGATTTGATCGTTATCCCGAGACAGATCCAGATAAAAATAGATATTCATGTGACTGGATATTTTTCTAGAATACGGACTGTTTTTGCGAATGTTCCAGAATAAAATACGGAGTTGTAGTTCTAATTGTACTATACTATATACACAAAATTTATGTTCATCTTTTTGTTTGCATTTATGTGATAAGACAAGATTTCTTGAAATGATTTTTGCAAAAGTTTTTATGCCACGAATGGCATAGTGGTTCTTTAGTATTCCAAGATATTATTTACACAAAGTTGTATCGCAGTCGTAAACCAACTCACCGATGTTAACAGTCGTCTTCAGAGTTTCAAATTTGCGAAATACGGCTCCAACGTTCCCGAGAATTAATATAATTGTTAGCACCGTCACGTACACTCCTGCAAGAGCAATATTGCAGTAAACAACTTTGTAAAGGTACTAACTGAAAACAAATTTTAATTTCACCAAGATAAACACATGATTTTGTAGTAAATCTTACTAAAGTTTAACTTAGTAAAACTTGGTACTCGCCCCGGTGTAACATTTTCGAGACTGGATTTTCCGGAATAAAAGAAGTGAATTGGAACAATGAGATTCAGCGCGGCACAGCTGTCGCATTACAAGTTCGCCGGTCGTCGGTGGGTGTTTACCCAACACATGGCAAACATAGCCCGGATGCAGGAGTACGGTCAGCAAGCGTGATGCTCGCGCGGGGTGCGTCGCGAAACGTCCCCGCACTTTCATGCACGTTATCACAGCTGTTTTGCCAACTGTAGACGGACCTATTATTAGATAACGCTAACTAGTGTAGTAGTGCAATGTCCTAGTTTCAGGTTAACAGGTGACAATGATCAGCTGCAATTATATCTTATCTAGGATAAGTCCCCCTGCGGAGTGATGTCTACTACAGTACTGCTCCGATAAAAACAAGCATTAAGTACAACACTTGAACAAGTTCATTGTTTATTTGCGATAGACAATTAAATTCCGGTTCCCTTGTAGAGTTTAATTTTAATTGATTTTCTGTCCGAATGAAAAAATAACGCTGTAATACAACTAAGTAAATAATAATATGTACAGAAAAGTGGTGATTAACAAACTGTTATAGCTTTTCGGTAGCTTACGTTAATCCAAATATTTATTGATTTGTTTTCGTTGTAGTACGCTGATATAATGTCGCTTTATTTAAGCGATCTAGTCTATCGCTGTGCACCCACCACCCGGGTCTAAGAAAATCTTTTTTTTTAAATAGAAAGTAATGTTTAACGGTTTGTAATTTTTCGTAGTTCATTAACCAGCTCAGGATTAAAAGTTAAAACTGGATCATAAGTTTAGTCCTAGAACTTGAAATTCGAGCCAGGCGTTGACACGACGTCATTATTTATTTATTTTAGGATTTTTTTTATCAATAACTGGGTTTAGTATGTCAGATAGGCAGGTTTACCATAGTAAATACTGGGATTCAGATGCATCTGGTTAGACCGGGAGCTGACCCGATTAAACTCAATAATGAATTTAAGTATCTATAAAGTGTAAATTTTCAATTTAAATTTTAATAACTATGACACTTAAGTTGTAAATAGATACCTATAATTAAAAAAAAAAATGCCTATTTTCAGGCAGTATGTGCATGGCTCATTCCTATTTTTCCATCGGTATTTTAATGTAACCCACATGCGTTTCAAATAAATAAATGATTTGATTTGAACTCGTGGCATTTGACGTTGAGTAGTTGCTTGAATAACGTTTCTACAGTTGAATAATATGTAGCAAGCTAAATTTCTATCGAACATACTAGTATAATTCAGTAGGTAGGCAGAGCTCGGCAGGTGAACTGAATACGCCATGGTCAGACAAGTTGGCGCTAGTCCAGTGTGTCGGCTCTGTCACGATTACTATTATCGTTGGGGACCGCTGACGTGTCAGAATTAACTGACCAAATTGTTCCTAGTGTTAGTTCAGTGTCTGCGTTCTGCTAGGTTGGCATTATGGAACAGTTTTTGTGTGTTGACCCAAAAACGTTTGGTTGAAATAAATGAATTAGTAAATTCTTTGTTTCTTTGTTTTTGGATGACCGAGTCCTTTGATGTAACTATATACTGGATTGGCGTATACATGGCAATATACCCCGACGCGACATAGTACAGAAGGCTAGGCAGAAGATGATAATGGACCGTGGTTTTAGATCTAAATTAGTAAAATAAAACACACCAAAAATGAAACACAACAGCTGTTAATCGACGGTTCCTATGTTAAGTCAAAAACCGAGGTTTACAAGAGAGCGTAATTTGTGTTCAACACGCCCTAGAAATAATTCTATGAGCAATAATAAATATTTTCTTTCTACAATATTTTAAGAGCTTTATAATGCTATTCAAACATAAGTATTTAATTTTTTCACGTTTTCATGGAAAAACTGATAGATGGCCGTTTCTACGACACTTATTTGTTGTATACTACTTATTCTCTTATACGATTTCTAAAACAAGGTAAATAAATTAAATAAAAATCGTATGTCAGCATGTGCGCATAGATAATCTAAAGCCAATGATACAATAAAAAAAATGCCACTTTCGACATGTCTTTATGTACGTAGGGATCGTCGTTTTATTTCATTTTATTCACAGATCTCTTCACAAGTAAAGCTGAACAATGGCTTGTCAAGTAGGTGTCAGATTGTATTTCAACGACATAATCATAAATTTAAAAAAAATCATCTTTTAGTACTAGTAAATATAAATAACCAACTGCTTAAAAGTACTCGTTCAGTCGAATCAGACGTGCTAAAACTCGATGGGGTTGTGTCGTTTTATTACGGAATTCCTATGGACACCAACCATTTCCATCATTAGATCAGCTCCATTTAATTTCATGATTATATTGCACTATAATGCAATATAAATATGCGTGCAAAATTTCAGTCCAATCGAACAACGGGAAATGTGTCAAATTTAACTTGCAAGATTTACACCCGGACATGCGTGTGTAACACACATACATTGTAAGTTAAATAAAAGATGGCAAAAAGTCACTACCAAAACTTATAAAAAAAAAACTGGCAAAAAGCGATTCGGAGTCGCGCACCAAGGGCGCCGTACAAACTTGCGACGTAAACCGCCATCTCTATTGACTTCGTTGTCTTAGTTAGAGAATTGATTTTTTTCACAACTCTTATGTGGCCACATACTTAGGTTTATGGTTTTATTTTCGACTTGATACCTCTTCACGTTACTGAGATAAAGGGTCTTGACAGACAGACAGACTGATAAAAAAGTGATCTGGATAAAATACACACGGTTGCCATTGTGCACTAAAATATGATATCTTACCCTACTTCCTCTAATCACGATACAAGAACTTTTGCCCCAATAGGAATTTGTCATGTAACGTGGGCGCGTTTACAAACATTTTAACTCACATACACAAACAGTCGAACCCGAAACAACTACCTGTAGGTCATTCAAATATTTGTTCCGTCCGGGGATCGAACCCGCGACACGCGTCGCAGCAGTCGATCGCTCAGCCACTGCGCCAACTGTGTCGTCGTAACTGTATACATAATCTTTGAATGTTTGAAGTAGATCATTTGCTGGTTTGGGCATTATTTCTTCCCCGCGAGATATCATTTAGCATAAACAAGTAGGTAAGGTATACCTCTATTATAGAGAATATAATATATTTAGGTAGGGTATGATATTCTTAAGGTAGCCCTATCACCACGCCCTTTGTCATACCCATACCTTTTGAACTAGAATTTTCATGAATATTTAACAATATAACATTACATTACATTTTCTAACCTCAAAGTAGGGGGACTATTAGTAGAGATTTACTATTCAGAGAGTTGGTGGTCGCTGAGTGCTCAGTTCCTGTGTCCTACATCAGATTGGTTATTCGAATTTACTCGGCAGATAATATGTTACCTGTGAACGTTGCCAAAGGATGAAAGGGTCCGGGTGTTACTTGAAATTGGTGGCGATCTAATCTTAACCAGTATTACGACTATTTCTTGCATACATATTGATAAAACGTCGGAAAAAAAAAGCTCAAGTATAATATTGATATTTACTGCATCATCTGCCAAGTCCTGTCCCAAATGATGGAGTCGGCTTTCAGTCTAACCAGATTCAGCTGAATACCACTATTTTACGTGGAGGGACTGGCTCGCTGACTGTCAGAACGCAGTTAGTACTAGGTAATACGATGCTCCTTGGTAACATTGGTTGTCTGAATTTATCTGTAACGACTACCAAAGACCTAGACTGACAGCTGGTACCAGTGGTATAACGTGCATTCCGCGGCATTGAGGAAACTCGGTATGTAATTGGTGATCACCCATCCAAAGACCAACCTAGCCAAGTTTGGCTTAACCTGAAGCAGGCTTAATCCGCGCAGCTGTTGTTATTAGGTCGACAGCTCCTCGATTTCTGAGATTGATATTTACCGTATGATTCATTAAAATAAAGTGCTTTATATTCATATCGGAGTCGTTAAAGGAAATTAAATTAATTTGATTCTGATCCATCTTTTAACAAAATTACTCCGTCAAAATAATAAAATAAAAGTTGTTGGCACGGCAAAATACTTTTCAACTCTTTTATCGTAATTGAACGAGCCTGGAAGTGACTCGGTAATGATCGCGGTAGATATTATACAGTTTTGTCAAACTTATAACTAACGAATGCGGAGGCCATTAAAATTAATTGAATAGGGTCCCCTATTCAGTTGGTCCCGGCTGTCATTGGTGGATCTTTGACAGTCGTTACAGATAAAGAAAGAAAGAAAAACTCGCACAAAACAAGTAAAACAGTAACAAAATAAAATATAATAGTACAGACAAGGTTATTTATTGTCTGTGCGAGGCCAGAAAAGTTCCCTGTCTCAGCATAAGCTGCGATATTTTAAGAATATAGTAAAATAACACAGTGCTGGTATTCTGACACGGCCAGTTAGTGGTATCACGGACACAGAACGGAGCACATATATAAATAAATATTCTAATTACAGATACAGAGATTAAATTACAAAATAATAGATGAATACAGATGGACAATTAAATCAAAATTATAATATTCTTCATGCAAAAATAAACTACCAAATTGACCAGTACCCAATAGTCCAGCGTACTAGATACTCAGTGTATCAAAAATGACAACCAATCTTACCAAGGGGTATCGTATTACCCAGTACCAACTGGGTTGTGGAGGTCAGATCGGCAATCACTCCATTTAAAAAATACTGGTATTCAGCTGCATCCGGGTAAAGTGGAAGTCAACCCCAGCATAGTTGGGAATATACTTAGTAGTAAAAAGTAAATGTGTTTTAAACTCCATAGAAATAAACGTGTAGTATTTTAATGAATAACATGACTTATCCTGGGTTTAAGACACCCACGTGTCCCCAGTGATATTTAAGTGCCATGTAATAGGCGCGAGCTTATTGCCATTAACCGGGCATAAAATAATCCAGACACTGTGGCTGCTAGTGTTGTGATAAACGACCTGACGGAAAAACCCTAATTACACTGCCCGACCCGGGTATCGTACCCAAGACTTGTTACTCAGAAGTAGGCTTAGAGCACTGGACCATTAATAAATATAAAATTTCATGATTTGTAAGTGATATGTAGGTAATTTTTATTACTGTTGTTTGGTGATCATCATAAACCCCTGACTGCCTGACTACTGTTCATGATCATCCTACTTTATTATCCTACTAATATTATAATTGGGAATGTTTGTGAGGATGGATAGATGTTTGTTACTCTTTCAAAACGAATGAACTGAAGTAATAATTCGGTAGGTACATTAAGATTTTTCGGGTATTTTTAAGGTTCCGTACCTTAAAGGAAAAACAGCACCTTTATAAGATCACCTTAGTAGTCAGTCAAGACCCTCTGCCTCAGGAAGGTGTGGAGTTATCAAGTTGAAATTAAAACCGAATACTGAGGTTTGCGGTCTCTTGGAGCTGTGACCAATCAACGCGATACATTCGCTGAATGATTTGTTGTTTGTTAGATATTAGTTGCGTGTACTGTTTTAAGCAATGCTCTATTTTATGTTTTTAATCATGCTTTTAATTTAGGTTCAATATTTCTTATTTTTTTTGCATTTTTTTTAAACTAGTTTTCCTCGTTTTTTACAACGCTGGACAAACCAAAATAATTGTTTTTTTCTGTGGAAAACGTTGTTGATATCACATTTGTAAATCTATTGCTATTCTTCATTATGTATTTTTTTCCCAATACATAAAAGAAATAACTAGAATGCGTTCTCATTGGATAGCATTTTTTTTAAAGCAAAATAAGGTTTAAACTTGCTAGAATCGCGAAATGGTTTCGGAATCAGCTTAGGTTTATTTTTGCTTCACATCCCGAATTCTAAAATCAAAGCCCCAAAGCGACATGGGCATCATGTGCTTGTTCATTTATCATTGATAGAATTTTGTGCTTCATAATTTCCCAAACGCGAGAAGTAAAGCCGTTTATTGGACAGCCGACCGGATTTAAAATGTAATAAACGTGCGTCAATCGAGGGTATCGCTCAACGTTGGCAAAAATATTTAAAATGTATTTTTTAACCGACTTCAAAAAAAGGAGGAGGTTCTCAATTCGACTGTATGTTTTTTTTTTTTATTTTTTTTTTTGTGTTTGTTACCTCATAACTCAGGTCTGAGTGAACCGATTTTGATGATTCTTTTTTTATTCGAAAGCTGGTGGTTGTCGTTTGGTCCCATAAAAAAATATCAAGATCCGACAAGTAGTTTTTGAGTTATCTTTAATAATACGTATTAGATTGACTTCGTGTACGTTGATGATATACTCATTGGTCGTTTATATTTTAGAAGTTGTCGAAGACAAATGATCAATGGTATGTACTACTATAGTTTGGAAGGTCATCGCAGTATACAACGGCACTCTTTAATAAATGACAGCAAATCTGCCGTGATTGCTGCAATCACATGTATAAGTATGGGTTTCGCCAGGGTAGGCAGGCGAGTGGGAGCAGGGTGACCGTATCCCCTCCCCACCCCTCACCTAGTCATTAAGAAACATAAACATCAGATCAAGTATCAGCTGTATCCCCTAGGGGATGATATGCATATGATTTCTGAATTGGTATAATACTAAAGCATAATATAGATACTTAGTATTTAATCTATAGCTTGATGTGGAACTAAAAATTGTATCTGAGACGGGACTAAAGCTAAAAATAAAAACTTTTTAACCGTGTTTGCGTATTATATCATAATACTATAACTAAAAATGTTGAAATAAAAACTTTTTAGTAAAAAAATAAAACCGACTTCTAAAAAAAACTAAAAACTGGAAAATAACTTTATTTCCGGAAGTCGGTGGCCAATAAAGTCAACGAAACCAACAAAAGCCACCGACTTCCGGAAATAAAGTTATTTTCCAGTTTTTAGTTTTTTTTAGAAGTCGGTTTTTGTAACACCCGGTCGCGCTTCAAAAATCACGGATATACTGCTGGAAATATTGTACGTGAGGCCGATCGAAGAGCTTGAATAATATACATCTACGGTACTTATAATAATGCCGTTGACAGAAAAAATCTGCACTCTTATCACAAAAAAAGTAATCATAGTGGGTATGTCGTTTTGCATTCTGCATAAAAGCTTAATAGCTTTTACCATGCAGTCAATCTCATGGGATCAGCTTCGCCATAAAAACGAATAAGAAACATTTAGATTGTCGTCACGTTCACATAAATCTGATCGACTTTAGAGAGCTGAGGACTGAATCATTTCTAATTCTGCGCAATTTACATTTTAAAGTACCGTGGGATGCTTCCGAATTTCCGTTAACCCCCAAAGTCCTCTGGCGTCAAGAACTTAATTATAACGGGTTGGTTGGGCGGTCTCCTTTACCAACCAGCACTTAACTCTTCGTGTGTGATATAAAAGGCGACCACACAACTTAGTAAGTGTTCGCACTCTGAAACATCGCGACCCCAAACAAGAGTAGTTTCTAAACTTATATGGAATTTAAAGCTTCAGTAATGAATTGTGTTAATTTCTTCGAGCTTTGGGCGCTTGGAAACGGTTGTTTGATCTCTTTGCGGTGTTCGTGTGGTGACTAAAGTTATGACGTGCTTTAAACTGTATTAAAATTATCCTTCTATACATAGTCCCACTGATTTTTATAAAAGTAACTTGTTATGAAAACTATTTCTCGCAAAAAGGTGATGAAGATACCGTGGCCCCGGAACACAAAGGGCGAAGTAAGGAACATGGGTGGGTATCAGTCAATAAAAGTCTGACACTCAGACAAGTTATTTCATGATTTCCCATCCGTAAAAAACGACCTTCAACCTTCAATTTGAAGTAGGTATTTATGACCCTCAGTTGCTCAAGTTGTGTCAAAAGTACCTTCCTAATTTAAGAATGAGTACATAAAATACAACCCGACGGCTTTATTACAAAATAAAGCTGTATAAACCAGCTCCTATAAACAGATTGAACCGGAAGAATCGAACTGAATTACCTCTAATAAATCTTGATTTCCTCCTCAAAGATCTTAATTCAATTTATATAAAACGGCTCCGACTTTAAACCGTTTGTTTGATTTCAGTGGTCACGTGATACATACGGATAACGGATTCTGATTTTTCTCCTAGTGAACAAGATAAATTACCACAAACAGGTCGTATGTTTCGTGTGAGATTAGAGATTCTAGATAGGAATTGACTTTAAGCTCCCTACGAAAAGAGTTTGAAAATATAAGTTTTTCAATTGGTACGTAAAACCTGAAGTGTAATAAAAAAAAACAAAAAAAATATATGCAATACTTTGATTTCAATTACACGTAACGTAACATATAGTAACGTATAGTAGTTAGAAGTAGTCCGCAACTTTGCTATACATCAATCATTACCGCTTGAATGCTGCAGTAATAGTAAAACGTGAGCCATTCCAATATCACAATTTGGGATATTCTGGTCCTTATAAAAATACAACCCTTACTATAATATATATAATAAATATATACTACTCAAAAGAAAATAAGAGCCACGAGGTATTTTTTCATTTTGGTGTATTTTATTGGGGCATGGTGCTCTTCACAGACGAATGCAAAGCTAATTTTTTTAACGACGATCAGCGTATTAGAGTATGGAGAAGACGCGGCGAGAGATTTTCAGAAGCCTGCATCCATGAAGTCGATCATTTTAGTGGTCCAAATGTAATGATTTGGGGCGGGATAAGCTTACACGGCAAAACTGAGCTTGCTATTTTAAAAATGAGGGTACTGTTATTGCTCAGCAGTATATTGAGGAAGTTGTCAAATCACATGTGATCCCATTTGCACAGCGAGCGGGTCCTGGATTCGCCTTGATGCAAGACAATGCTCGTGCACACACGGCTCAAGCGAATTGGTGTGTACTGGAAGCCTCTCAAATTCAAGTCTTGCCGTGGCCGGCGAACACTCCGGACTTAAATCCAATAGAGCACATGTGGGATCAGTTAAAACGAAGAGTTAGAGAGAGAGAGAGACGGTGATCAGGAAATCCACAACCAACAGCAACTCATCATCGCTGTTTAAAGGGCCTGGAAAGAGATTCCAATGGAAAATGTCAGGCATTTGATTGAGAGCATGCACTCCAGGCTTCAGGAGTGCGTAGCTAAACGAGAGGGGCGTACCCGTTGCTAAAAAATGAGTAAGAATATTTTCTTTTGTTTTCAGTAACTTTACATTGTTTTTATTTTTAACCTAAAATATGTTTTTTCATTCAAAAGCAAATAAACTTTTCAATCATTACTATTTGAATAAATTTATTGGTCTACATGGTAAAACAACATTAGTTTTCGTTATGGAGACAAAAAAATATATTTTGGTTTTTATTATTTTCATGGTACAGACAAAATACCTCGTGACCCTTTATTTTGTTTTGAGTAGTATATATTATATTATATATCCTTACTTATATTATTAATACTTTAAAACTAATATTATTAAAGCGAGAGTGAGTTTGTTTGTTACGTCTTCACGCCTTAACGGCTAAACCGATTTTGATGAATTTTGGTACAGAGATAGTTGGGAACCAGGAGACGGATTCGCTTTTATAATATCACTAGCTTTTGCAATATCTTTTATAATATCACTAGCGTTAAATTCGGGGTAACAAAGTTCCCCTTGCGCCTTATTGATTTGTAATAGCAACGCTAAGTTTTCCCTTTTCTTCCCTCTTTCTCTCTCACATCCTACTTTAAAAAAAATAACCTATGTCCGTCTCCTGGTTCCCAACCAACTATCTCTGTACCAAAATTCATCACAATCGGTTTTGTCATTAAAGCGTGAAGAGGTAACAAACAAGCAAACAAACTCACTTTCGCTTTTATAATATTAGTAAGGATTTATTGTCTTTTTAATATAGTCTGCTATCCTACTAATAATAAATGCGAAAGTTTGTGAGTATGGATGTATGTTTGATCCTGTTTCACGAAAAAAACCACTGAACGGATCTTGATGAAATTTGGCATAGAGGTAGATTATAGTCTGGAATAACACATAGGATACTTTTTTATCATCACGCGGGCAAAGCCGCGGGGCGCAGCTAGTAAATACATATTTTAGAATATAGCCGATTTGTGGAAATGTATTCATAGGGTTATAAAAATGACTTAAACCGCTATAAAAAAGGCTGTGTTTCCAGGCAGAACTAAATAACATTAAAGAGCAGAGAAGTCGCCAGCGGTCGTTTTCACATTCGCGGTCCGACACTTACTTGTTTTCAATGCCTAGCCCAGATATTATAGTAGTATAAAATTTTATAGACTTGTATAAACTCGGTCTCGTTCAAGTTGGAAAAGTGGTAATGGCACCGCGCGGGGTTGCAGTTTAGGGTTCCTCTCGCACGAATACGAATTAAAAATTGAAGGTTTAAGGAAGCTTTTGGAAATCCGATTGGTGTTTAAGATTTATTAATCTGTAAGAAATACTAATAAAATTTAGCTATTATGTTCTATTTATTAGTCTTGAATACTATTTCCGCAAATTTCAAATCAAAACAGTTGATTCCGATTTGTTTTGTTTCTGCTAATTCGCGGAACCAGCAGCTTAATTTTTTCAATGGACCAGTAGGCCTACTATGACGTCTTAAAGCAGAACTTATTCCACTGAGAGAAAGAGATGTACTAGACACCCTGTATAGCTCTGTCTCTTTCCCTCAGCGGAATAAGTTCTGCTTTAAAAAGTCATGGTAGATGTTCATACAAAGTCCTCGCTAACAAAGTTGTGTGGCTCTCTAAGTTACGCGGCACCGCATGGCAGCGCCACGCCTGGACGGAACTTGAATGTATCTTAACAGCTTCATTACCAACGGAAAACTTCTAACTCCTGAAAACCTGATGAAAACTAGCCAGCTGAGACTACGTCTAGCTCTCTCTCAGTAATTGAAATTGCTCAGAGAGATACGCCATCTACAATATTACGCATGGTTTTGCTGACTGAATCTTCTGCGGATATTAGAATTAATATTACGACAACAATTTTGTTCGTAGCAGTACCGACGAAGAGTTATACGAATAAATTGTTCAGCGTTTCGTTGTGGAACGAAATATCTAGGGACTCTTAGATTAGTGTAGAAGCAATAAAATGTATTGTTTTTTTGCTGTAGAATGGCAAACTTAATTCACAAAATATAGCACAAAATTTGCAGGAACCATTCACCGATACAACCTTGCTAAAAGTTTTAAATATACACAAAAAAGGTTTTACGTTATCCTTACTAATATTATAAAAGCGAAAGTGAGTTTGTTTGTTCCTCTTCACGCTTTAATGGCTAAACCGATTTTGATGAATTGGTACAGAGATAGTTGGGAACCAGGAGACGGACATAGGCTATTTTTTAAAAAAAGAGGATGGTATATGAGGGAGAAAGAGGGACGGAACGGGAAAACGCGCTACCGAATTTAACGCGAGCGAAGCCGTGGGCAAAAGCTAGTATTGGAATAAATACCTGGAATCGAATAAAGCGGATACATTTAGGTAGGTAGAAAAACCGTAACCAACAATGAAAAGGTATCCTATTATCTAGTTGAACAACGAATAAAAATGAAACAAATGAAAATCGTGGCTATCAAGTGATCGTTATGAAAACATTCGAGCTGAATACGTATTTGCGGTTTCTATAATTTGAAATACAATCCTTAACACATAGTAATGTGCCATTTAGATTCAAACTGAACTGGTTGTTTGGTACGGGGGAATTTATATCTGTAACTAGAATATTATTCATTGTTTCCACCTACGTAGATACCGCAATAGGTAATGTGTAGGTAATCTATTTTAGTCAGGGTGGAAATGAATATCTTTCGGAGGAAATAGAGAGAAAGCTCTTCGTGTTTCCAGGAATTGTTTCTTACTGAAAACCGATATTTCTTGGTTAGTTTGTTATTTTTGTTTGATTCTAACAAGATCGTTTGGTTGTGTATTTAGAAACGAGGTTGTTGTAAACAAGCCATCCATTAATTATTCTTCTAAAAACCAGTTATTATTTGTTTGTAGTTTTATTTTATTTATTATTTTTATTGAATGAAGTGCACTAACTTTTAATTAAAATTTATAATAGAAATAGAACGGCGGACTGCCGATTACACAAAATACGAGCATTGCTCAGTATGAGATTTGATGATTTACTTGTTAAAATCCTTTGTACAGCAACCTTACAATTAACGTGAATGATATATCTCGTAGTTATGTATTTTGTACTTTTTGGATGAATAAAAATTTTAGTAAATTATTATTATTTATTACGTCATCCAAATATTATTATATCTGATCTTGATGTGAACTCCAATTTCATTTTATTATGCATTCGTGAAGTATGTCTGCAAAGGCGAAGCGTCTCCGTGCCCGTAGCGTTATGCTCAACGCTTGGCATGCGGCCAGTCCTCAGCAGGGACATGAGAGCTATCGAAATCTATCTACGAAGTACACCCTCCAATAATCCCTTACCTGTTGAATAATGGATGCTTCCACGTATTTATTCCTACTCTTAATCACAGAATAGAGGGGTGCAGAAGGTTGGATTCACATGGCGACTGAAATCAAGCACATACACAATAGGCGTTCGTTTACCTACGTATCTGCAACTATCTCAACCGAATGCCAAACTAGGAATACGGATTCCATGCCAAGTAGTTTGCATACCATTGTGCCAACAACTATTCTATTCGGTGAAACCATGGGCAGTTATGCCCCAGCGGGATACAAGCCGCTTGCATACTAGCTTTGGACATACCTATGTAGAGTAAAAGGGATAACGACGCATAGACTAAAAATCACGTACAAATTGAAAAAAAATATGATATCCTACAAAAGTTCAAAACCAATAAATTAAAAGTTATGGAATAGCTGTTTTTTATATAAATTCTTCATAAACAATTGGGAATGCTTCTCTGTGTGCACCTCACATAGAAAAGTATTCCCAATTTCTCATATGGAATGATATACTAAACATGTTATAGTCGTCTATGCGTCGATGTGGGTTTCCACCCAGTATAATAGCCTGTTAAACTACCAGATTCCCGCGGCTCCGTCCATGGGAAAGTTGGTAATTGTCCGATGGGATCTGTATTACCGGTACAAAAATATCCCATGTCGTTTTTTGAGCCAAATTACATCCAGATGTGTTCAGCAGTTTTTGCGTGAAATAGTAACAAACTACAAATTAAACCTACATCCTTACAAACTTTCGCATTTATAATAGAAGTACCTATATGTCACAACATAGTATAAAACAACAAAGTCACTTCCTGCTGTCTGTCTGTCCCTAACTCCCTTTGTACATACGCATAAATCTTTAAAACTATGCAACGGATTGCGATGCGTTTTTCTTTAATAAATTGAGTGATTAACGAGGATGATATGAAAAATATTAGTATTTCAGAATCTACATTTTACCCGTGCGAAGCCGAGGCGTGTAGCTAGTGATCAACACAATATTCCCGATGTATTGGTATACTAATAGTCTAACCAATGAAATGTTTGCTTTTTTTTCCATCATTGTTTCAACATGGAGTTTGTTGTATAAGTGCGCTTTGAAAATGTTTGTTACTAGCTTAGCTGCTGTTGCGGTAAGTAAAGTGCGTCTACAAACACGCGATTACATTAATGCCTGTAATCTCGGAAGAGGTTGGCAGCAGTGTTCCTAAAATCCAGATTTCGGTAGTTATATTTAAGTACGACGTCATAGGGAGCGAGCCTATACCATTGAGTGGTCCACAAATCAAGGCTCCATAACCACGAATAATTCAAGCTAGAAAATCGAAATAAAACTTAGCCTGATCTCTAAACCGAACTCAGACCTTTTTGCTCAGCAGTCGCGCTTTCGACCTCTACACCAATGAATACCGCAGATTACGTGTTTGTCTATGATGTGGTTTGCACATTGTATAAAACTAGCCTTCTGCCTCTGCTCTGTCTGATTGATCCCCGGAGTCCAGTTTACCTACTCCTTATTTTGAATCGCATTTAATGATGTTTACTACAATGGTCCACCGAGGCCAAGTCGCTCGTGATTGTCAAATATTGAAATTGATTGGAATAGTTATTTAGAGGGAACTTCGGAGCCTCCGTTATGTTATGAAGGAATGTGTTTTAATAACCATACTTTCCTAATATAGGTTTGTCGTATTCTAAATACGAAAGTTTGTAAAATGAATGATTGTTGTTTTTTCATACAAAGCAAAACGGTTTTGAATGAACTTTGGTAAACAAATAGTTTTAAGCCTGGATTAATACATAACCTACTTTTTATTCCGGTCTACGTAGGTGACACCGTAGGGCGCAGCTAGTGTTCAATAACTTGAAACACGTGTCTCGATGCTCTTACTGAATATGACAGCTATATAGTGATTTAACAGATATATCTATAAAAAGTGACGCAGATATAGATGTAATAATATCAACATCCAATATATTATGTGTAATCATACGTGTGAGAAAAAGAAACATAAAATCCAGTCTCTTTGGTAATATCTTGTTAGAATCAGTTCACCTAGATATTATGCTGTACCCTCGGTCTCAGTGGGATAAGCTGTTTTATGTGCGAATGGTCACAACCTGATAACATTGAGCTGAAAACTAGATCCGCTTACCTGTAGTTTACAAACCTTGCAGTGCCAGGGTTATTGCTTTAAGCTATACAAAATACTAGAGATAACAGCTCCAGTAACATTCATGACTAGCTGTTACTCGCGGTTTCACCTATATGGAGTTTGGTAACTGTCCCACGATATCATTATGAATTATCTGTGTGCTGATTTCATCCAATATCCCGTGGGATCTTTGTAGTAAGGCCTAAAGTTTTTTTTTGTGTATGGCATCATTTTCACCTCGCAGTTCAACTTAGGAGGTTGTCGTCTGCTTAACCTGGTATTTCCTGTGGATGCCAAAAATTTACAAACTAAGCGACTATACGCTTAGGCCTGTGACGTACGAGCCTAGGGCGTCGCTGGGGAAAGGCAGCAAAGGGACAGGCTGGATCTCAGTGGTATTATTTAGAGACTAGTTTGAACTTAGTGGCTCAGCAACGTGGGCTGGCTTAAGCAACGGACCGAGGACATTAATATACATACATCCTGACAATCTTTCGCATTCATAATAATTAGTAGGAAATAGGATTTGAATAGAACAGATTACCAAATTTACTAGTTTCAAGAAGAATTTTAGTGTCTTAAGTTCTGAAGTTAAAACGAATTAGATTGATGACATGGATTATGAACAAAGAAGAAAGAATTATGTCCGAAGACAGTTATAAGACTCGACTGAATTTAAAAGGAATGAGTTAAATGGGAAACGTTTTAGACTCGAAGTTAATAAATTCTCCTAAACTTTGAAATGAAATTGATAAAGTGAATTAGCATCACTTGAAAGTAATCTCTTTGTGAATGAGAATATCTTTGTTTCTTGAATCAGTTACAGAATTAGGATTTACGTTTTTGAGTTTTCTATGAAAATAAGACTTGTTCTTTGCAATACAAAGCTGTTTTTATGATTATAAAATTACTAAAATAGTACTTGTTTGTTGTATATTTTTTATGATGAAGCTAATAAAGTAGTGTCAAAAGTATGCCTTTTCCTAAGGTTGCGGGTTGTTCCGGGGTTGCGGTTTGTTCAAAAGACAAAAGAGATACCGCGGCCCCGGAACACAAAAGGCAAAAGAAGGAACATTGGCGGGTTTTAGTCAATACAAGCCTGACACTCCCCCCGCTTCGCCCAGAGCGAGGGAAATTATGTGATGATACCAGATGTTACAAATTGTAGTTTTATAATGATTTTCTATGTTCGACTCAGCGCAGAAATCTTTAAATATTAAGCTTTTATTGCTGCATACATTCAGCTTTAACTTAGTGTTAGTCAATATAGTTTTACGAAGTATTCACAGTTATTTTTTTTTACTTTCAAATTGTCCTGCTAATAATTGAGAAGTCATCCTTTGTTTTTATTCGTCTTTTACTGTTCTATTATCCCAAGAGACTATGATGACTTGTCAAGTGTTTTGTAAAAATTTATAAGTATATTTGCAACTGTTTTTTTGCATAATCAGTCTATAGACTAAACCAATGCACAACAGAACTTGACTTTGTCTTGGTGTTGTGCAGACAGCGTGTCGTGTCAGAAAGCTCGTGCTCAACTAATCGTGACAACTCGCAAGTATGAATACGTAAGCGTTCATTACACGCATACACATTTGCATCTTAGCCGTACGTAACTCGACTCAACTCAATTTCCTAGCACTCAAACGATTCCCGGTCGCCGGGACGCAGGGTGGAGTGAGGATCGGGGGCATTACTCATTTCCGTATCATAAAGCACTTGTGCTATGCAAATTTGTTTACGCTTTACAGTACTCCGTATATAAGGTAATAACACTCGTTTAATTGCTGTAAACTGTGAAGAGTACGTAATTATAAATAAAATGAATTCCAATGCAGGAATATGAAATACGGCGTCGCGTTCGTGAAACATGCGACAAAAGTATGGACTGTAATGGAAGGCGCGCGGCCGCGGCATCTCTATTTTATAATGTAGTAATGTTTAAAACAATAATATTCGACTTTGTAGTCATAGATACAGAAATCACTCACATTGTTTGTTTTTTTGCGAAAGGAAATACTCCGAAAAAATGGTTTCATTAAGAAATTGTACGGTAGACAAAGACACCATTTAGACTATTCATGAAGAATGTGTTTGTGTGGAAGAATAACAAATGAAAACAATATTTTTGCTGCTATGCTATACTAGTTGACGCAAACGGTTGAAACTGAGGTTACCTAGAGCATGTAAAATGCTCAAAGAATTTTATGCGACGATTCCCTTGCAGTTTGTGGAAATGTTAGGAATTCTGGAGCAGGAAAACTTATCAAAGGAATTCTATTGACATTTTTGTGAGCCGTTATATTCAAGCGCCAAGGAGAATTGCCAAACACGAGACAGGATGATACTGTACCGACTAATTACCTTGATTATAAAAGGTTTAGATTTATTGCGACCAAATTAAATTGGCCAGAAGATTGTTTAAATTCCGTCGTGTCGCTGAGCCCATCTGTCAAAGCATTTTGTCGAGATAATCGAGAGTATTACAGAGTGATTTAGGAACATCTGTCATTTCAGAACGGTTCAGTATGCTTATACCCTTTTTTCAGGCTTAACTGGTTTGTATCGGTCATTAATCGATTCAGTCAACGGATACGTCTATTACGGGCGAGTTAATTGTAAAATTCTGGAATTAAGTACTTTCGAAAGAGCTGATTGACTTGGTAGAAGGTAGTTTTCAATTAGTCCTATTAACATCTACTTGGTCAAATGAATTGGGGTATTGTGGCTGGGCAGAGGGTTTTGCGACTCAATGAAGCCACCCGAAACAATCAAACTGTGAAGGGTCAGCTTGTGGGTTGTCAATTAGGGCTTGCAATATCCGTTCATTTTTACTATCCGGATAGTACGGATATTAATATTTTACTATCCGCATTATCCGGATAATACGGATATTTTTTAGTTTTTATTATAAATAAAACTAGTAAGCTTTTGTTGCACGTTTTAATCGCAAAATCGCGTTATAATCTTGGTTTCTTAAACAAACTTCGTTCTACAACCGGTTGCATGTATAATACATGTAACTTCAATAAAACCTTCTTCGCCATCGGAGTCTTCAATTTCTTGTTCATCTATATCTTCTGTACTGTCATCATTATCAGTATTGTCTTGCATGACAACAGCTGGCTCTTTTTTATTATACAGAACGTCTAGAACTCCAAGCTGAATCCCGTGTGCATAACACAATTGGTGGTACACTGGTTTTTTTTTTCCTAGAGCACAAATCACCGAAGCGCCGTCTGTACGTGATAGACCATACTGTGTCAACTTTGATTTGAGAAGATTAAGGCAATTATCCGCCGTACCTTTGCCTGTCATCAACGAGAGTCCTAAATTTCTAAATGATTTGTTTTTAGACTGTGTCGAGTGTATATTTATGTTCATAAATCTTTTATTTTGAACTGATGTCCATTCATCTAGACTTACTGCAAAATTGCATTCTCTCGATTTCAATCGGTCCTATTCTATCTTTAGGTCTACCTTTAATTCTTCACAATGATTTAAAACAATATTTTTAATTGTGTGGGGTGATTGTGGTAATTTTAACCCACTTTTTAAAAAAAGTTTACGCATTGTCTGAGATGTACAGAAAGCACTGAATGTAAATCCGTCTAGAGCTGCCAACTTAGAAATCATCACTTCCATACTCTCGTGCTCATCAGACTTAAAATAATCAACAATTTTAGATTTTTTATTTGGTGTCGCATTTTCTTCAGAATTAGACGTGGATGCTTGTTTTCATAGTAATAAATAAATAAAACAATGTTGTTATTATCTCTGTCACTAGATTGACTTATTGTGATTGATGTGAAGTAAGTAAATGATTGCAAGTGATTAACTATATTAAAATAATATCACGCAATAACACTCATGTGTTTTACAACTTTTTATTTAATATTTAAAAGAGAAATAGAACTATCCGTAATATCCGTAAAATCCGGATAATTATGCAAGTCAAATCCGGATTTGAAAATCGGCGGATATCCGGATAGTACGGATATCCGGATATCCGGATTGCAAGCCCTACAAGTTGTCATCTCTTACAAATGGAGTTCGTTTGTTGAAGACTGCAGAGTAGGTAAAACAGTTGGTTCGAATTGAAATTGCTAAAAATATGTGAACTGTGCTACATTTTTTGACTTTGCCCTTTGTACTGACTAAAAGCCATTAATGTTCCTTATCTTGCCCTATGAAGCCCTGGTAGGCCCCTCAGCTGAGCTGACATCTTTTTCTCTCAAAATTCTAAACTTTTTCTTCTAAAAGAAATCTTCCTACTTATGGTAAATACAAAAGTACGAGTATGTATCACATATACAAGCACAAAAACATACACACATGCACATACACACACCCACATACTCGCACACACATACACACACACTCACATATATACATACATGCACGCAAATACATATACGTGCACTCCTTATACATTTGGAGCTGCTTATATTTGTTACTTTTTTATTTTTACAATTGGCTTATTCTTTTCCATTGTTAAGATACCAATTAAGGGAAAAGTGAGACAGCTCCGACACAAGTAATATTGTAACTTATCTGAATCGATGTATAAAACAATATTTGAGATTCAATAAATATATTTTAAGTATAATCTATTTATAGTTATCCAATAAACCTGCGCCAAACATGCATAGTTATTGTTTATAGTATGTATATGTATAGTTTATATACTTAGTTTATTAGTACTACTAGGTAACTAAGCACTATTATTAGATCCGAACGATTTCAATAATACATTATAATGACTCCATGCTATTGGCTCAGTGCTACGTTTGGTCTAGCCAATCCATCAGATTTATTCCATATTTCATATCTTTTATTCTTCTTTCGTTCTATTTGGGTCATTGCGCAATACACTGCTAATGGAACAAGATTGTCTTCTTATTGTACTGTTTAGACAATTCTCGCCTATTCTTTTTAGAATTTCGTGGTTTTTATAGTAAGAATGTGGAATAACATCACGCCCGTAATCCCGAAAGGGTTGGGCAGAAGTTTACCTATAGTAACACCCACAGTTCCAAAGTTCTGTTATTTAGATGCCATGTAATAACGAACGAATGAACGAACGTGCCTATTGCCATCAACTGGGCACAAATCCACATTTCATGGCTGCTTCAAATTACTAAATTGCTGAAGCTATGGAAACAAGAGTTCCCATGACTTAAATAACATTGATAAATATCGTATAAGGCACATAAGTAAAGAGGCTAACTAAGGAAAACAAAGTTAATCATTCTTTATGAAAAAACTTTTTTAGGTAGATAGAACAATTACAACGACTGTCTCGCTGGTCTAGTAGTTACAACCATGACTGCCGAATTCGATTTCCGGGTCGAACAAAATGTTATTGAGTTTTTCCATTAGGAGCAGCCACGGAGTCTGGAATAAATTCAGTTTCAAGGCATCCAGCTCAGTTGATGGCATAGGCCTCCCTTCTACAAGGGAATTAAATATAACTGGAGAAATCAGAGTATACTTGTTAGGTACACCTCTACCTAACCCTTCAGGGGTTACAAGGCTTAATGTTATGTCATGTAGTATAGTTACAAAGAATACATTGCCTAGAATAAAAACACCATATTTCTAAGCTCTAAGTAAAAACTTCAAATCATTATCCCCAAGAAATTGTTGTGCCGACATCGTCGTGGTTGGCACTCAACGATCTATTATCACTCCCTACACAATAGTTTGCGAAGGCCTCACTAACTTTACTTCTAGTTTCAATGATGGATTGCTCCCTTTAGTTTATAAATCAGTAGGTTGCTCACTCCTTTGATTACCTTTTGGAAAGGCCGATGGACTTCTCAGTGTTTTCGACGAGATTTTAAGGAATAGGTATAACTAGCTTTCGCCCGCGGCTTCGCCCGCGTTAAATTTGGGGTAACACAGTTCCCCTTGCGCCTTATTGATTTGTAATAGCAACGCTAAGTTTTCCCTTCTCTTTCTCCCTCACATCCCACTTTTTTCAAAAAAATATTAGCCTATGTCCGTCTCCTGGTTCCCAACTATCTCTGTACCAAAATTCATCCAAATCGGTTCAGCCATTAAAGCGTGAAGAGGTAACAAACAAACAAACAAACAAACAAACAAACTCACTTTCGCTTTTATAATATTAGTAAGGATTATGAATCAACTCTATCATGGTTAAAAGATTTATGATTTTTTTATATTTGTGTTTTAGTGAAGCTTTTAGAAAAAACCGGACCCGCACACCGAGGATTTAGACAGATGATTTTTCACAGCTCTAAGGGAACACAGACATGAGTATATGGTAATATCAATATGATACCCTCACGCGATCCCGATATAAAGGCAGTCAGACAGCTGGACTACAAAGTGATCCTATAAGGGGTCCGTTGAGGTATGGAACCTTAAAAATCCAAGGCATATTGTCAGTGGCTTAGCGTGCCTTGTCGGGGCCCCGTATAAAAAAAATTGTTTGGAGGCCCTTATATGGGGGTAAAGATTTTTCACAAAAGAAAAATAATATTGTTAAAAGAAATATTTATGTATCATAACATAATTCAACCATTTTACAAATAAAAATCAAGTTTTAAATATTCTCTCTCCTTGCCTTTTTTCGGCAAACTGATTTATTAAATCATTTATTATACTGAAATGGCTGATGATGATTTTAGTTTTTAAAAAATTTCTGCCTCTATGGACAATAGTGAGGGGGTAGGGCCCCCCGTGGCCCGGGGGCCCCGTATAATTGATACGGCAGATACGGCGGTAGCTACGCGCCTGCATATTGTAAGTGGGATTCAGAGAAGGCGTAAATTGGCGAAAACAATTCCATTTTGCAATCCAAACTAGCCCAAACGTGCCGTAAGATATATGGCGACATATTGAAGACAAAGCTCCCGCCTAAATATAAGGTCACCGCCGAGGACATTAGTCAACAGCCGCCGGTCGATGCTAAACAAATAATATATTGTCTGGGATCGCCATCCACCATTCGCCGAATATGTTTTTACTCCGTGTCGTGAAAACCTTTAACGATCCTATCTTGTTTCCTATTTTACCTCGACTTTTAAACAAGCTGTGCGAAATGTCCCGGAAGCTCATATACGTTGTTTTATAGGTCTAGACGTAGGGGCTGAGGATTTATCGACACGGCTATTTATTACTGTACGGTTATCGAGAGGATGTTTTGACGTGGCCCTGCAAGATACGAAACTGTTTACATAAGCAACTACAACAAATTAAACTGAAACGTTAAAGTCTACTGAAATAACAGACGATGGTTCGGAAAATGGGCAGGCACTTTTAAAAAATAATTAAAAGTTTAGACGGAAGGAAGCACTGGAGAGCGCGAGGCGGAAATAAGAAGAAAAAGTATTAATAGCAGAGTTTGTTAGCTGTGGGCGATGTGGAGGCACTCCCGGGGTTAAGGCAAGCTTCGACCATTTTCTGGTTAAAGAGTCCTTCTTGGGGCGAAAACGTTTACCATTCCTTTTAAGACTTCATTTTGCCTACCTCGCTCACCTTTCTAGAAAATTAAGAGCAACCGGCAGATTTGCCTTCACTGAACCATATTATTTAAGTAAGTATGTAGCCATGAATGTGTACAAACACGATTGCTGAATATTTTAATCCAAGAAACTAAGTAGATGTTATCTTTTCTTTTTAAAATATGTATGAATGAGAATTCACAAATGACTATATCATATTAATTCTGAATACTTCAATCTTTTGATAAGCCTGAAGCACATTTAGCTTTCTGTAATAAAACCTGCCAGGACAACAAAAGAATACAAAAATATATGAAGCTAGGATACCCAATTTCATTTCTGCAAATTCTACAATTATCTGGGTCAAATTCTACAGACCAACTGTAAGAAAGATGGACGATGCGACAGACATAGTAATGACCAGTCATTCTACGAAATAAAAGTTGCGATAACACGTTGTTGAATAGTCTCAGTTCCAATAAGGACGTACTTAGGTACAATGTCAAAAGAAAGCAAAAGAAAAACAAATAAAAACAAGAAAGCTTTTCTATTTTGACTTAATTTCACGTCCGAAGAGGAAAGCAATCGCGGGTGGATTGGATAGGTAATTTAATGCGTTGTGTAAAAAATAAATGAATCGGAAAAATAAATAAGTTTTTGTGGACCGCTGAAAGAGTGTAATTTGTGGAAGTTATTGAAATTAATCATCTGAGTGAACTACGGTGCTTTTTGTTATATTAAGGCTTGTAAAAACAGCTTCATTTCGTGGAAAATATCAGAATATATTTTTTCTTATTGAAAAATTAATTTCAATGAAGTGTGTTAAAATGATTTCAGTCTTTTGGAAACATGCAAACTAAACAATAAGTATTTTATAGGCACAAATTTTCCACAAAAATTATGCGCTCAAAGTTTTATAAACTTTAGTCTAATATTATTAAGCTTTTATAAATTACAATAATTATTCCTAATTCGGATATAAGCGTAAATTAGAATGATTATTACATCAAAGGGTAGCGAGTTTAAAGCGACTATAACCGTGTAACGACTCAACAAGGAACCATAAAGGCGTGACTTCGTGAGGTCGAGCGATTGAATGAGATTATATCACGTAGATGAGCAGAGACCTTCGTACTATCTGCGGGCTTAGCACGCACTACCGCCATAAGAAATCCAACACGGAAACGTCACGGTCATTCTGATTCCCTGGTGTAAAATTCAACAAAATGCTTTGTTAAGATTTGATTTTGCCTTGCTACAAGTACGTTGGTAAAAGTAAAGTAAAGTAAGGGGGATATCATACGACACCTTGCTCGTACGCGCGGTCGGGTGTGAAAGTGGATCTCACGTCGAATTGGCTGGTATGGTCAAATCACCGCCAGGCAGCGCGGACGAGTGGAGCTGCGTCTTCTCACACGGCCATACATCAGTTTCGCCGCTTCCTTCAAAGTCGGATGAGGCGGTGTCGTGTACGAATCGCCTATAAATACATGAAGCATCACGCTTGTTTGATCGACACGCTAGGGCAGAGGTAGTAACAAGGAAACATATTTAGCGTTTTATGTTTCTGTCTCATTAAATCAGGGCGAGTATATTATCATGAACCGGGCACAAATGGAATCTCCGAGCTGCTACCGATAATTTCAAATCTCTAACACAAAATTCGATAAAAGTCTCGTTGAGATTTTAAGAGCTTGACCCACTTAGCGGTTACTATGTAAAAGTAGTTGAAAAATCCGTCGGGAGATTTTGAAACAAGCAAAACAATGTAAAGCTCAAGAAAATGGTGTAAAAGTCTTGGCTCAGCAAATAACCGGAAACTTACAGATCTTGAACAAAGAAGATGATGTGTCTCTTTTGTTTTTAAAACCACGAAAATCAGAAAGACAAGTCCATAGAAATGTTACATTTTTAGGCCTAACCTTGCGTTTTTTAGAGGACGCAATTTTATTTTTTTCATGTATGGGGGGGATCAGTGTAAAGCTAAAACCAAGTTTGTGGGGTCGCCACCCATGTCCCACGGCCGCCATCTTGAAAATAGGGGTTGAAATGGTTTTTACGATATATCTCTTAAACTATTTATTTAATAAAAAAAAATTGTTGCAAATTAAATTCTCTACAACTTTGGTCCAGTAACTTTTTGTCGTAGAACTATAAATAAAAAAGTTATAAGTGAAAATCTTCAGAAATTCGAGAAAAGAGAGAGCAGACAGAGCCTCTAAAAAACGCAACCCCAAATGTAACTTTTCAATGGACTAAACAGCACGTTTCATATATTTAACGTAACCCTAGTATAAATAATGGATATCAGTATAGAATTACAGCTGTATAATACAAACATACATTATGCATTTGAAAGTGGTACATGTTAGGGTAGCGGGCAACGAACAGCATTTCGGTGTATTCCCTCCATTAACGTTGTCCGCGTTCATTTGTTATTCTTGCCGAAGATATTACTGCACCCTTGTTGTTCAACGACCACACTCGTTTGTAATTGTTACTGGCGCTTTGTGTAGCAATTAGAGGTTCATAAACGTTACGTTATTTCTATTAAAAATAAAAGTGATTTATAGATATAATAAGATATTTATTTGAATTGAATGACTTTAATTCTATTGTATTTTAGAGTCTATCTATCAAGATCTTTTATCTCGGGAACGCGTAAAGGTATCGAGTTGAAATTAAAATCATATTACTCAACTCTGTGCTCTCTTTGTGCAGTGAAAAATTAACCCTCTAAATCTACGCAGTCAAAAGAAATGGCTGTTTTTACGGAATCTTTTTTTAATGTTTATTGTTTTGATTTTTTGTCTTTATGAAAGCTGGTGTTTCCCGCCCTATTTTAATTTGGTCTAGATTTGACAATGGCATCCATGAGAAAACTATATAGGTAAACCTAAGTCTTAATTTTTTCTTCTAATGTGTGTGGACGATATTTTAATATCGGAAATGTATACTCGATAAGAATTCGTGTGAGATACCATCATACCACAAATACGGCTGTAATAAAAAGACTTTTTCAATATAAATGCTCTAAAACTGGTGCTTATTCCTATCTCTTTTTCCTCTATTATCGCAACGAGTGCTTTAATTTTTCGGTGATATTACCAAAGATTAAACAATAAACCACTGTTCAAATCCTCAGCCTTATATTTTTAAGGTCTTTATATTAATAAAAATTGAATTGTGTTTATCAACAGAATATCACAAATAAACGTGACCATTTATAGAATATTTTGCTTATAACAAATTGACATTTATTTTGAGTTCTAAATTCAAAAACAGTCACTTTGTTTTTTTTTCAAGTTGGTTTTATTTTATTTTATTGTAAAAACCAGACGAAGCACGAGCGAGGTTTAGTTGTAGGTTTTCATTAGAAAGCACATTATAGAATAAGACCCGTTTCCCACCCTAATTTCCAAGTAGGAGATGATATTATCATCTAGTTATCTGGTGGGCACACATTCCTTGTATCGGAAATCTCTTCTTCCCAAAGCTGTTGAATATATGCAGCTCCTTGATGAGAGCAGGCTAAGTTGCTCTCTTAATGAGTTCTCGAAGTAAACTTTAGGCGTAAACTGCTCTTTTGACGAATTAATTTTGAAGTTTGACTTAATGGTGCTCTAGACAGAGTTTTTGCATAAAGCCGAGGCGCATTATTACTTTTAATAATATCTTCCGAAATACAAAGAAGATAAAAATGTTCACGTTTTTTAAAACAATCTTTTTTAAAAAAAGATTGAATAAATAATTGCACAGCACACCGATTATTTTTTACGCCCTGGAATAAACAACTGGAAATTGTGCTGAATATAAAACAGTTTTTTTTTTATACTAATGCTCTTGTTCGTGGAGAAAAAGCAATGTCAAGATATTTTGTGAAACATTTTAATTAAATGTCACTTCAAAAACTTGTAGCAAAAATGGAATAAACAATTTTGCTGTTGACAGGAGAGTGGCGCTGGCTGACCGCTTGGATTGTGGCCAGAGATACAAAATTTTGCGGCCATTTTTACACTAGTTTTGAACGATTCGCGGCGTGTGTAACTCAGGCGTGCCTATATAACTGGAGCACTTTATATCTCCGTGCTCAGACCAGTTGTAGGGTTGAAATATGGCTTTTATGAATGGACGAGTTTGTGCGGTTTTTAGGAAGCAACCTTTTGATGTTTGAGTAGCATTCTTGCTTTTAGCTCACTTTGAAAATTGTTTGTTTTTGCTTTGGAAAAAAAACAAAGCATTGTCAAGTAGTTCGCCTGCATCTAGGTACGTAGATTTAAAATTTCGTTTAGGGACGGGATAACTTGTTTAAATTCGTAACTCACTAGCATTAAAATTTGCCATTAACCTGAAAGTTTACGACGTTACACATTAATTACACTTGTAGTAATATAATTTAATTTGAGTTAAGTTTAAGTCGTTTGTTGGTCGACGGTCGGCTATTAGTTTAGGTAGTTATGTTAAGGGGTAAAATTAATTAAGTACTTACTTAGAGAGTGCAAGTCTATTGCACTTGGTTAGCGACTTACCAGGCTATTTATTAAAGTTGCTTTAAATGCTTGTAGTTACGTAAAATAAACATTCAAGCTTCTAATAAAATCTCATGTGCTAATCTGATTTCAACGAATATCATTATTTAGATATAATTTACTTATTAAAACACTATTTGGAACCGAATACCACTGAGGTCGATCAACTCGTCCGATATTTGCTTTTGACCAAGAATTATTTATGTGAAAGTATTTTCTCTGAAAAAATATCTATTCTATGTTTTGCCAAGGGGAGGCCATAAGAAGCCCCTGACGACAACTGAGATAAGCCTTGCGTCCCACGCAGTAATTAGGTTTTTGTCTTTCCTACCAACCTACATGCTCTCAAAGACTAGAAAGTACTTTGCAATAAAAAATAATATTAACAGAAGAGAACGTTTATTGTTACAAATATTTTTGACAGGTGTCAAATAAGTTCGCAAGATATTTGTTCATGGCTGACCATAAGCCGTCAGTTATTGCTAATTTGTTGGTAAACACGTGCCTAGTCTAACAAATGTGAACATCTTCAGAACAACACTCAAGGAAACATCAAAGTGAAACTTTCATAATTACCTTTCAACTTCTTCAGACAGATTGCCGATCGTAGATGACTGTTATTACCCAAATAACATAGTATAAACAACAAATGGTACCGTTATCTACATGTAAATGTATCTGTATTATCGCCTTTTGCGTTTCAAGAGCGTTTCAGTGTCTCATGGGATAACAACCGTGTTTCCTTATCTTCCACAAACTACTTTGGAAATATACGCAAAAAATATTCTTTGTTCAGATGTCAAAGGAAAATACACGTGGATTTAGGTTTGCATAAGAATTTAGTTATACCTATAGAATATTTTGACAGATATTAAGTAGGTCTAAGGAAAGCTTTATTATCCGATGGCCCTTAGTGTGTCGTATTACACAAACTCATGTGTATTTATTTCTTGGAAACGGCCACTGAACATAATCCTTTGAATGATATTAATATGCCGTTGATACACTTTGGACAGTAGACATGTGGCAACTTGCATGCTCAATAAGAAGATTATGAGTGGTTATTGCCTGGAATTCTGGGACATTTCGGTCGGTAGTCGGAAGATTGGGGTGGACAGATTCCTATAATTCAATGAAGAATAACCGTCACTTGCCTTAGCATTAAAAAAAAACATTAGAATACCCTAACAAAATCATTTCAAAATACAAAAAGGACAGCTGGTTTCCAGAATTAGTACTAAGTTCCATAAATTGCGTGTATTTTCGTAGAACATCGGAATAAACTTTGCATATCAATAGAAAGGGGTAGTTTGAAACTAACTTATAACTATTATGCATAATCTCACTAAAGTCAGGGTTAACATAAAATAGATCTGCGTTGAAATTGATCCTCAGGCAGTTAATAAAGGCATAAATAAGCCTACATTTGCTCCTCTCTTCATTCTTCCTATAACTGTGATGTTTATTTAAGTGAAATTCGTCTGACTTGAAAAGCTTCTTGTTAAATGTTCCGAAAAATATTTGTTTCTTATTCAGAGAATTCAAATTGCGATTACACGCACCATTTATTTGAACATTGATAATTCTCTGATTTATTTTGTTACTGTAGTAATTAACAGATGTTTAATGAGAGTCACTGCATTTTGAGTCTGTCTAATACCGAATCTACCTTTCACATTATTACTTACGTAAAAATTACACTGGATTAAAGTAATAATAATAGATTCAGTCAATGGATTTTCATTTGTTTTCTTTGCATCGGCTAGTTTACAGAATCTTCGGGAAGGGGAAAAAGACGTTCAATTGTTTTGTAACCACACACTAGTCAATAATGCCATCACGAGGTCATCGTGAGGAAAATTGTCTCCTGGCAGTATTGTGTTGTCAGGTGTCAATCGAGACTAATGTATTGTCATCGGGGAGCGAAACCATACAGGAAAATTGTTTATGTGGCACCCAATGGGGGTGAAAACATTTATGTCACACCCGACGCACTTTGTGAGATTAATCTCTGCACAACACAACAATATGTTCAAAGGAACTTTTGTCGACGACTTATTTAGAAATATTGCTTAACTTTTCAAGACAAATGACAAAAATAAGACGCTAGAATACTAATATTAATTATTTTATTAAATAAAACAAATATAAACCTTCAATATTAAAGCTGCTTTTAGTAACACCAAACAATGATCGACGAATCCCATAAAGGGTTACTTATGAGGGTAATCTCCAAAGCCAGAGTGTGATGAATTGATTGATTCTGTCTTCCCCACCGGATAAACAACCGACCCACAAACACACTGATTAGTAGGGAACAGGGGCGTACTACCGACTCGATTAACACCAGTTCCGCCTGAGCCAAAAATGTTGTTTGTTTTCTTGGTTCATGGACCAGCAAGAGGAAGCAAGAGGGGTCTACATTGCTGGACAAACTTATCCACTGATGTTAGGTTTCGTAGTTGCGGTTTTAACGTTTATCCGTTCATTTGTTCGTATAGGTGTGTTTCGACATGAAATACGTCTGCCGTTTATTCAATCGCACTTTTGAAGCGAGAGTCATTATTTTCACATTCCGGCAAATAAAAAGTTATCCCATTGGTTTTTAACCTTTTAACAGCACATTCAAAGTAAGAATCACTTATCTATTGGGGGCAAAATAATAAAAACAAATACGACATAGATAAAAGAACTTCCAGACCAAAAGGTTCGGTATTTACATTTGAATGTGGCGGAACCTTTCAGTGAAACCAAATATAATTTTATTGTCAATGATTTCGTTCTAAAAGCTTCCACACGACCACTAATATTGTACCGCACGATATTAGGCGATGACGCGTGATATCTCGAATGCCGACCCTACCAGCATGTTATTAGGTACCTATATGCTTATTACGAAAAGTTTTAGAAAAAATCCGAGAGTCAAAAGGGACCGGGAACGCGGTGGGAAATTAAATTTCCGAGGACGCAGAGTTTGATTGCTTTTCTGCGGGATTGAAAATTAAAATTGTAGATGTATTATATATTTGTATGTTAGGTTACCACTTTCATTTTCCTCGATGGAAATAGTGCCTGTGGAAACCGGAAATAAGCGATATGTTAACGAAGTGTTTATAAAGCAAAAACTAACGCTTGGCTCTCTCTGAGGTATTATTTAATGAGCAAATGGATAGGTTCTTTATTCTGAGAATAGTATCTCTGTTCGTTTAAATTTGTAATTACACATACATAAACTCACGTCTCTTTTCCAAGGGGGTAGGCAGAAATAATTATATTAAAAAGTATTAAAAACATAGCACTAAATAAATCCGTGAACAACGAAAAGCAAAACAGAAAGGCCCCACTATGCTGTCATAAGTTTAACACATCATTTCTACAGCCACGGCGAAAGCCCCAAAGCTTCCAAATACAAAAACACAGAGATTCTCCCGGCGGCTGGCTAGCAAAGCGTACTCGCACGGGATTGGCCGCTGCACAGATACCGATTGTCAGAAGCTGGAAATGGATTCCGCCTCAATTCAGCTTGCTCTGTGAAATCTGGGAAATGGAAGAGAAGCAGGCACGCGATTGATTTGTTTCTGTTTGTTGCGTGATTGGTTATGTGACAAGACTTTTGGGTTTACCGGATGAATCACCATTAGTTTTTTTCTAAAATAATCAGCCTATTCGTTCCCAATGGTGGGATTCAGACCTTATTTCCGTGAGGCTGTCAACTTATCAATTCGTTGGGTTGGTATGTTAGTAATTCGATTTTATTGGTGTTGGAACATGACATTCCCACACCATATTTTCCTTTGTTCCTTTTAAAATTCATATGTTTTTTTTTATTCTAAAAGATTTGTTTGAATCATATAATTGGTATTATGTCGAACATGGGCTTCACCCTGAGGCCACTAACATACTCGTCATTCATACAAGAAGTATTTTGAAATCGGGATTTTGTCTATTATTTTAAATTAAAGGTCTTTGTTTTATATTTTGGTTTTATTTAACAAATGTAAAAGGAAAAGCAAAAACACCCCCATAAACATTTTCACCGTAAAAGCTCAAAATATATTTGTGAGTTTTGACGAGCGTACTGCGTAGGTACATAAGCCCCTATGTATTGACGTTGATAGAACTGAGATAGAACACGAATATTCGCGCGTTGATTCAGCACAAAAAGTAGATTTCAGACGTGTCAGCACAAACGAGGTAACGTTAATCTATTACAGATTACAGTACGTGTTACAGTATCTGGGTCACACTCTACGGTAGGATAGGTCTTTTAAATCATAATGATTGGTGGAGTTTTGAGGTAAAGGCGCTTTAGAAGGGTGCCCTGGTTACGTAATGTTAAGGATTGGACGGACATCGTACTATGGAATTCGGAAGCCGTCCTTTATTGGTAGGAGAAAAATGTGTGTAGAATGCTGCGGTGTAGCGTGGCGTAGCGCTGCTTAGAACGGCGTAGCACCACGTGGGGCGGCGTAGCATCGCGTAGTAAGGCGTAGCAAATATAAATGCAAATACATAAATGTCTTAGATTGTGTTTTATGGGTTTGTTTCATAGTTCGCATCTATCTAACTAACTGCAGGATCATACAGTAATTAATCTTTCGGTTTATTGAAATATTGTTCATGGTATGAATTAATTAATATTATCCATTTAAACTTTAAATTATGTAACCTATAATATTTGTTGAAAAACATATAATAAGCGGTTAAAAATATAATCATAAATGTAATAAAGCTTAATTGGTTAAGTCTCCAATAATTGATTACGTGGAACATAACAAATAATGTATGAGGCAAGTTGAATGCGGTGCGCGTGCGGTATGAACATACTCGCATGTTTATTTATAGCTGTTTAATTTGGGGAAATTTATTTGGGTCCGACTGTTTAAATATCCAGTTTAATTATATTAAGCGAGCCATAAAGATACTTTATAAGCCTCTTTCATAAAATAAGGTTGTACATCGGAATACGTCCCTGTATGCCCGCAGATTCTTTGTTTAAAATGTTTGCAACATTTTCCTTATTAGAAGGATGCTCACAGGAATTTTCCCACAATTTCTACTCGACATTCTATGACTGCAATATTTTAAATGGGTCTTCTTTTACAAGGTTTTAATTTCAGTGTTTTTTTTTGCTATTATGCTTAATTATTTTGTATTTTAACATCAACGTTCGAGAAACATCTACCAGTACCGGGAACTAGGATACAGGTATCGGCTAGAATACTGGAGAAAAAAAGATTTACATTAAAATGAGTTCTATAATATGTATGTATTTATAAATTATATAAGTATGTAAATCAGTTGTCTGGTTACCATAACACAAGCTCTGCTTAGCTTGGGATCAGATAGCCATGTGTGAGTTGTCCCAAGATATTTATTTATTATTATTTATTTATTTCGTCAGAACTATAATATACCAGTAGCCCTACTATGACCTCTTAAAGCAATTCTTATTCCACTGAGGGAAAGAGACAGAGCTATACAGGGTGTCTAGCACCATCTCTTTCACTCAGTGGAATAAGAATTGCTATAAGATGTCATAGTAGCCCTTCTGGTCATACAAAACTCAACCTTTAGACCAATACAAAGAATGATAAATCCAAATTAAGCTAAAAGATCACGATAAATACCTGAAAGATCTCAGAGATAGTCCCTCTCAGATTCATAAGCAACACACATGAATATGCAGCACTATATGAATACTTAACAAATTAATGAGATGCGTCAATATTACCCAGTTACTGGGAGGAGCTACGCAAATACGTGTAGATACACGGTCTAAATAATTAGTGTGCCGAGCTAATAGGTTGCGGCGCGGTGCTAACGAGCGGTACCGGCCACATTTGCGAGTGAAGCGCGGTTCAGCGTCTTCGTAACTGTAAGGGAGATGCTACATACAACGCGGAGATACTATAAACGGACGTAAAGTACGCGCTTTGGCCTGTGGACGGTGACCAATGGGTAACTCATCGTCTGTCCGTCTATTAACGACAGGCCGTGTTAGTGTTCCAGGCGCCCCTCAAAGAGATGTCGGCAAAGCAGAGGGGCCTGCCAGGGCTACCGCCTGCTAGGGTTACGGGTTGTTCGAAAGAGATACCGCGGCCCCGGAACGTAAAGGGCAATAGAAGGAACATGGGTGGGTTTTAGTCAGTACAAGTCTGACCCTCCCCGCCACTCCGTCCAGAGAAACAAAAAAACCGGCCAAGAGCGTGTCGGGCCACGCTCAGTGTAGGGTTCCGTAGTTTCCCGTCCGTCACAATAAGTGTTCCCAGTTATGAGGCCAACCGAACAATTCGGTAATACCCGATCCAATGTAATAAGTACCTACAGCGCCATCTCTCGAGGAATTGGGTTACTAATTAATACAAAGACGTGCAATTTCGGTGGTAATTTTGGATTGCGACAACCGATTTCAATAATTCATTTTTGTTTGAAAAAAAAAAATATGTAAACAAAGTTACAAAAAAAGCTTGCATATACGATTAAACTACAAACTTAGTCCAGAAATTATTTTGTAAAACTTTTTGTCTTTTTTTGTACAAAAACTGTTGTGTCAATCAAGTTCAAAATAATTTTCATAGAAAGTCCTTATAAAGTTTTACTTTTCAGATTTTTTTCATATTTTTTAGACTTATGGTTCAAAAGTTAGAGGGGGGGACACACATTGTTTTTTACTTATGGAGCGATTATTTCCGAAATTATTGATATTATCAAAAAATGATCTTAGTAAACCCCTATTCATTTTTAAATACCTTTCCAACAATATATCACACGTTAGGGTTGAAATAAAAAAAAAAAACACTTCCCACTTTACATATAGGGTGGCTACCCCAATAAAACATTTTTTTCAAATTTTTATTTTACCACTTTGTCGGCGTGATTGATATACATATTGGTACCAAATTTCAGCTTTCTAGCGCTAACGGTCACAGAGATTAAGCGAGGACGGACGGACGGACGGACAGACAGACATGGCGAAACTATAAGGGTTCCTAGTTGACTACGGAACCCTAAAAATGACCGAAATGATGTATAGTATGGTGTTGTATAAAGTGCCAAGTATACCGAGAGGGAAGTAGTGGCAGTAGTTTCATAAATGCCTTTGTTTTCAGATTACTCCTCTAGCCCTGGGTGAAGCGAAAGGGAGTGTCAGTCTTGTACTGACTAAAACCCATACACGTTCCTTCTTTTGCCTTTTGTGTTACGGGGCCGCAGCAACCCTTTTCAACCAACCCGCAGCCTCGGCAGGCTTCATACAAGCCTATAAGTTTGACTTTACGGTGTACTCTATATGATGTTAGAATTTCTGAACTGTCTGCTCGTGTCATGGGCTATCCATATTGTTGGCCCCTAGACCTACCCCTAGAGAGTGATACCGCGGATGGTGTAAAAGTCAATAATGTATTTTATGGAAATAAGCTAACGAAAATCTCTTGAAATTTGAGCCTGTTTAAAAGAAATTCTTACTTTAGTTTTTTTTGCAAGAGGAGAACTGGTGCCTAGATAGATAATTAATAAGCTAGGGTTTAGAGTTAAAATTCCAGTGATTGCAGAGATATATATCCAGTTCATCATTTTCCTGTCCTTGTGCCGTCATATTTTAAGGTCAGTGCAATACGTTTCCGTTTTCATTATCTCTTGTCAGACGCCACAGCATCATTTATTATTTTAGCCCTTATATCATTCCTAACGCAACACAAACCTTTTCTTTCTTCATACCAACGTAAACGGCTGGATTGTGTTCAGTTGTAGACTTTATAGGCTGATGATGATGAACCAGAATCGTACTAGACCAAGGTTCTCAGAAAATGTTTTATCTCTTATATATATTAGAGATTAGCCATCTGTGCGGAAGATATTATAGTGCAGGCGTGTGTGCGTAGGTACATGTGAACTCTCTGTTCTGTTCCTTCACTCTCATAGTCCGATAGGACGGCAAGTCGGAGAGAAATCAGGCGCAGAATCAACGGCAGGTATTTTCCGAGGCACGGGGGTATCTTACCGCCAACTTCCAAACTCCGGATTGCTGCTTTGAAATTCCTGTTAGAAAACCCAATAATACTTTTTTCCCGACCCAGGAATCGAACCCAGGACCCCGTGCGTACCAACGGAGCAGCATCACATATCACATATAACCAAATCACGCAACGGTAAAACACTTGTCGTTCGAAACTGTATGAAGTTGATATCTGTGGTATATCTGGCCCAATCAGGCGGGCCTGCTACTCCTCGTATGCCACTCAATCAATGTTTCGGTTGCTGTCACTCATACTTTCAACACATGTGACATCTGCCACCGTCCGCTCCGCTCCATTCCCCGCATTCAATATAGCGAAGACTGTAACCAGCAAGACCTTGTGTCCCTCAGAGCCAATATGACACCCACGACCTTTCCTTTGATAAATTATGCACATGTCACGCCTCGCGTCCTCGCATCATCGATGTTGTGACGGCTAAATAACACTCGCTTTTGCTCTCTGACACTCGCTAAAGGAAAATTTACATGGAAGAGGAAAACAGAATATCTTTACACTCACATATTGCTTTGTATCTCAGCTGTATGAAAGATTCTTACATGTAAACATAAGTGTTATCAGTAAATAAAACAGCAGAAAAGTAGGTAAATATTTTTCATTTGGATTGTTCTGTTTCTGACGTGTGTTACTATAATGTTAACTTCAGTTGTGAGTAGGTTTATAGAATCGTTATATTTCTTGTTCTAATGCCATCGTGAAGTTATGATTTTATTGAACGTACCTAACCTATTTATTTTATATCGGAGCCTGCTTCTGAGCTGGAATATTTATTAATTTCTGATGAAATGTATTTAGTATTTATATATATTTTATTATACTTAAAAATAATCTATACAAAATTAACCAACTCATCTATATACTTAATTATAATAAATCTGTAGAGAGGTCAATTCTGTACATGAAATATATTTCCAAAATAACTATCAGGGGGTGATTAGTGATCGATACTGATGCCAAAAATGCAATCAGTAAAATTGTTGTCTGTCTGTCTGTATGTTCTTTATAGAAACAAAAACTACTCGACGGATTTTAACGAAACTTGGTACAATTATTCTTCATACTTCTGGACAGGTTAAAATATACTTTTCATCACGCTACGTACGTACGTAGCCTTAGTGGTTAAAGCTACACAGAAATCATGTATGACGGAAATGTTCTCCTTAACATTATATAAAAAATATCATGCGACAGCATATGTCTGTCTTGAATGGTTGACTCACAATAACACGTGTAACTCCCGATAGCTAAGCAGTTCGGAGCTTTCTGATTATATTTGTCTACTCTTACGTTTATAACACTCTCACTCATCTCTTATTAAAAACCGTTAACATTATTACTTATTTAATAAAAATAGAATCATCTAAATCGGTATAGAACCACCAAAGTTATACATGAAATACGCTAATAAGCCATCGCGCGTGAATCCTGAATCATGCTATAAGGATTATTTTTGTGTAACGGTCGTAATCTTTGGCTGTTGATACGAATAAACGTTCAGAGTGTTCGATCTTATTGACATACAATGCTTATCAGCGCGAAATTAAAAATAAATTATTTGAAGACTAAAGTCTTCAAATAATTTATTTTTAGATTTATTTTGTTGTTCTTTTATAAAATAGGTATTAGTCGTTCTGGTAGTGTTTAAATATTCGTTCAAATTATTAATAGTTTACATTTTATTTATTTTTAGGTGAAGTTGTAGTAGGTACGCATAGATTTTCAGAAACCGAGTTTTGGCCAATTTATGTTAAGTTTTTTTTATATTAGGTAGGTGAAAGCGTAGTACTTTTATTAATTATAGTTATAGGTATTATTCATTATATTGTAGTTATAGGTTTTTTTTAAGTGAAGTAGGTATAGGTAAATAGTACTGGACAGGCGTTTTAGCTTTATTTTCATTGCTTTTTTTGTTACAAGTTATACTTACCTACAGATTTCTGAGTATAATTCTATTAGAATTGTTTAGTGCCTAAATTATTTGGTAATTAATAGGTTTTTTTAAATATAATAATATAGGCATAATCTATACTAATATTATAAAGCTGAAGAGTTTGTTTGTTTGTTTGAACACGCTAATCTCAGGGACTACTGGTTAGAATTGAAAAATTCTTTTAGTGTTGGATAGTCCATTTCTTGAGGAAGGCTATAGGCTATATAACATCACGCTACGACCAACAGGTGCTGAGCAGCGTGGGTGAAACCGCGTGGAACAGCTAGTTACATATAATTTAGTACGTAAGTACTTAAATTATTTTTAGGTTATGAGACTTAGTTTAGGTACCTACTTATATATTTTTAAGAATTTAATTTTGGATTTAAGTATTTATTTAGGATCAGTTTTATTATTTAAGTAGGCACTTGGATTTCTTAAGTGTAAGGTTAGCTATAGTTAGGACCTCTAACGTAACTTATTTTGTTAGGTAAGTGAATGCGTTTCAATTATTTTATTTTCATTAATCCTTACTAATATTATTTAAAGCGACAGTGAGTTTGTTTGTTTGTTACGGCTTCACGCCGAACCGATTTTGATGAATTATGGTACAGAGATAGTTAGTACCCTGGAGACGGACATAGGCAATTTTTTAAAGTGATAAATGTGGGTGGAATAGGGAAAAAAAGGGGAACGAAAAATATTTTTTTTCGATCATCACGCGGGTTAAAGTTAACGTTAGCCCAAAGTAACTATGCCACGCGGACGAAGTCGCGGGCGGAAGCTAGTTTTTTATAATTAAGAACTTTTAAGTCTTGTTACATTTAGAACGATATTTGATTATAAAACTTCTTAATAAGCCATAAAATAAACGTCATAATAGCACAGTCCGGCCCAGATAAGGTTTTCCGTTGTAAAAATGTCGACTATTGAATATCATGAGTACCTGAACTAAGTGGCCGCCTTTCGGCAATCTGTTTATCTGACGTTTGCTGGCGACAGCTTGACGTGAAACGTTCAAGTAGATGTTACATGCTAAACTGTTTCCGCAGGTATTTGCCTTCAGCTTACTTGGTTTCGAATGTTAGATACTGTTGTTACTTCTAATTGTCTAAAACTGACAAACTTTGAGACTAACACTTTATCAGAATTAAGAAAGTAAGAGCGTAAACTGTTAAATTTTGTTCAACTTTGTATTCCTTAAAACCATTTCGCTATGTTTTCTTAGGAAAAAATTCCGTCATTATTTTAAGCCGAGCTCAATTTAACTCTAAAAACAAGTCCCCTGGGCGTATCCAAACAACCATTTGTAAACAGGCGGATCTTTTAACTGGATCACAGCAGCAGCGGCGACGATGGCGAACATTTTACCGTAAGTTCCTTTTTTGTTTGAGTATCTTTTAGTTAAATGAAAAACACCGGGACTGTACGGGTTCCGTGTCCTAAAAAGGTTGTATTATGTAAGTTATTGCTCAGTAACGATATCTGGCCTCCGATATCATATGTCTAAACATCGTTGTGAGTAGAATGCCTTCCCCGGGGCGTATTCAGTGCGTCGCTCGTCAATCTCGCTGCTATCCGTGCGGCTCGTCAAATCCTACGAAGTTTTCTGGTATATTCAGTACTTTTCAACATCCCTAGGGATGGGATATACTGCGTGACATGCCTTTATGACAATATTCTCTTTATGGGATGCACTAGCGATAAGTCAGTTGAGTGGTTTATCGTTAGTTTAGGTACTTATGCGGAACGCTTAAAGTAGTACCTACAAAGAGTAATTGAGGTATTTTCACTTAAAAAAAAACTAGTATCAACGTGGAGTCAGGATTTGTGCTCAATTGATGACAATAGGTTCACCGTCTATTATATGGGACTGGTAAAAGTGGGTTTACTTTAATTTTAGATCTCTAACGATCTAAAACCTTCCGGGGATTACCTATAGCATCATTTTATGTTGGAACCCGCAACGTTAAATGTCTCTAACAAATAACCACGTGACTAAATACTAGTTTATTATGGATGGTATTTAAAAGTACTTCAATTTATTCCCATTTCGTTTACCTAATTTTGCCTGTGTTGCACCAAATATACTGAATGAGCACCAAAATATGTCATAACGAGCATCAGGAAAAAGACAGCACTACAATAAAAAAGTGTTATATCTTTATCCATTTTCTATTAATGCAAGTCGTAGGGGGTCGCAGTTTTAACCTAATTTAACCTACGCATTTTTTTAGCATTCAGGAAAGAATATTTGGTGCACGATCAGTATTTTTGGTGAACACAATTTTTTTTCCCGTTTATTATGTCACACCGTTGAACATGATGATCATATTACATTATCAATACTTACCAAAAGTTTCATGATTCCAAAAAATAGCCCTGACGATAGGGCAGAAATGTTATGGAGTACCGTACCCGTAACTGAAACTAACGGATATCCGAAATAAAAAATATCCGTAACCGAAACCGTTATTAGAGTTTCGGATAAAGGCGGAGTCTAAATGACAGGATAATACAAGCATTTGTTTGTTAGGCCAGGCCGACCCGTCACTTGTCACGCAAGCCGCGGATGTCTCTTACAATTTGCATTGCTTATGATTCTTGTTAGTTGTATTTTACTTTTACAATCTATAATTCTTATAAGCGTATTCGGATACGGTTATAAGAATTATAGAACTAGCGTAAAATCTGAAATAATTTTAGATCCGTATCGAAAACCAGTATAATTTTATTCCTGTATCCATCTCCGTTTGCAGATCCTAAATTTCATATCCATAACATCCTTGACTAAGACTTAATGCATTCAAGACGTGACTCACAATTTCCCTTCTTTATTGCTGTAGACAGTGTCGTTTGTTCAGAACATTTGGCCGATAACGATGTGGTAAGCAATTTGTCGCTCTAGTGTTCGACTTAGGTGCTTTCGTAGCTACGAGGCGGTTGCTAATGGCTCACATGTAGAATAAATTACGGAGGTCTTCTGTTTGTTGTCGATGTTCATTTGTTTTATGTTAGCCAGAGCGCCCAGACCATAGGCAATCGCTTCCAATGGATCCCAAATTTCTGTAACGACTTCATACTATACAACAAATAATAAGGAAGCTTTCCTGTAGCTGTGTAATATACAAAGTGTGTGAGATGTCATTACGACAATAAAGGAAAACACTGGTAATACTAGATCCTACGAATTTTGGACTATTAAATAAATACTGACGCATAAAAATACTCACTGTCCAAGAAAAATGAAGTAGTGGTAATAACTGTTGACGAAATAGAACACCATTTATAAATTTTGGTTCACTTGGCTGGTTTTGATGGTTCGTTGCAAAAATAAGCGAATTTGGGAAATATAAATAAATAGGGAGTGGCAAAATGTGTTTAATGTTATAAACATTAAACACATTTTGCCAACTGTAACCGTTTCCGTGGTTCGGGGTTGGCCTATTAATTTACATCATGCAGATAATGACAAAATTTAAAAGAATCTCCTGCGACCTGGACATTATTTCAAGGGCAGGGTGTGCCTTGCAGTTTATAATATCCGGTAAAAGTTAATAATCGTTCGAACTATTTTATGCAGACTGCGCATCCAAAAATTTTATGCTGGCGCAGTTTGATTTGTTGTCGTCTCCACCTTGTGTATTTGAATTGACATCATCGTTCTCGCTGATAAATTGTCAGTTAAATTATCAAGGCAAAGGAATATTTGAAATAAGATTGCTTTTTAATCCCCATTATTTTGGTAGGAATACTTGTCAGGTTACTAACAATATAGCTTTGGTGCTTACAAAAAACGTACTAAATCTATTCTTGTCCTTAATTCCTTAATCAGTTCAAGTACATTTTGCTCATGAGTGCTTTGTAAATGATGTAGCTTCTTAGAGACTGTAATACTAAAAAAGTTTCTTATTCCATTTTTGATTTACTGTTCTGTAACAGATTTCTTTGACATAGTCCTTTCGAAACGTCATAAAGGAATATCAAATTGGAATCCTACCCTTGTCTACCTAAAGCCTCTCCTTTTAATCATAAAATATCTAGGTTCCAAAGAATGTTCTGAGTGATAAAGATGACAATACTAGTGGTTACATTTCCATCCATTTCCTGAGCTCTTATGAATGTGTTCTCGATGATGAGATGCTTACGGCCCCGGAAGAAATCTCAGTAACAATCTGAAAGGATTTTTTCATACATACCATTTATCTAATATATGTTCTGGTGGAGGAGCTCGTGGCTAAATAACAGTAGCCGCTCGGGTCGATCTTTAGGTTAAGCCGCGCTTGCCTAGGTTGGTCTGTGGATGGGTGACCACCCGTTACATACCGAGTTTCCTCTGTGCCTCGGAAAGTATGTTAAGCCGTTGGTCCCGCTGTCATTTGTAGATCTTTGACAGTTGTTACAGGTAGTCAGTGTTCCGAAAGTCTGACAACCAGTCTTACCAAGGGGTATCGTTTTACCCAGTACTAACTGGGTTGTGGAGGTCAGATAGGCAGTCGCTCCATGTAAACTACTGATATCCAGCTGCATCCAGTTATGACTGGAAACCGACCCCAACGTAGTTGGGAAAAGGCTAGGCAGATGAAGATGTTCTGGTGGCAACTTCTAAGCAGATAAGATAATGTTGTAATCTTGCGTGCAATAATTGACTACTGGTATTAAATAAAACTGGTATGACCAACAGCACTAAGGTACAAATATACGTCGACAACGAACCTCTCCAATACACCGATAAATACATTTACCTAGGCAAGCAATTAGGCTTTGCTTCTTTTAACATCAAACAACTACCAGGAGATTGAGCGCAGGGCCCAGTTAACATGGAACAAGTACTGGAGCTTTAAAGAAATATTTAAGAGCAACATGCCAATCAAACTGAAGACTAAGGTCATGAATTCTTGCCTTATACCATGCTTGATCTATGCTTGTCAGACATGGAAGTTCAACAAAAATACTATGGACAACATCCTAACGTGCCAACGAGGAATGGAGCGGAGTATGCTAAACATAAGAAGAATACATAAAATAAGACATACAAAAATACGCAACATCACAAATGCAACAGACGGTTTAGCACAAGCTCTTGTATTAAAATGGGGTGGGCTGGACACTTAGCCCGACTGCAAGATCAAAGGTGGACAAAAAGAATAACAGAATGGGGCCAGTGGGCAAAAGAAAGAAAGGGAGGCCCTACAAGAGATGGGAGGATGAAATAAAATGCACCGCGGGTCCAAACTGGATGCAGACAGCGCAAATGAGAGAAAACTGGCTCAATTTGGAGGAGGCCTTTAGCTGCTGAGGGGTTCCTACAGAATGCAAACATTAAAATAACATATTAGATATTATAGAATACAGCAAAATACGTTTTTTAACCAATTTGTGAACTAGCATTTTCTGTATGAAATAAAAGGCTATTTTATTTTATTTATTATTAAATAAAACTGAAATATTTACCGTAACATAAAGCCACGCTTTTTTCCCAAGGGGGTTGGTAGAAACTACAGAGTGCCAGCTTTTTTGATCCTTACATACTCCATTGCCTCGTCAACTGTCACATAAATATCTGACCGCATAAATATCTGAGCCGCACACTGGTGGCGATTACTACGCACCTTACCAAAAAGATTAGTATCTTATAGGGCGTCTCTAAAAGAAATGTATATGTTGCAGTCAAAACTCTTAACTAGTCAAAAGTACTATTGACTAGCAAAATCAGTCAAAAGCACTTTTGACTGAACAGGTTGGTCAAAAGTGGTTTTGACTAAAAATTATTGGTTTTTAGTACTTTTGACTGCGAAATTGCGGTTAAAAGTACTATTGACTGACGCTCTTCGTCAAAAGTAGTTTTAACTGCAATAAAGCATTAGTCAAAAGCACTATATTAACTAACACTAGGTTAGGTTAGGTGAAAACTGTGACCTCCTACGGAAACGACCTGCGTTTATAGAAAAAAGAGATTGTTTTTAGTTGGTTACCCGGAACTGAACTATTTAGATTAGGGGGCATTACAATCTTTTTAAAAGTTTTGACTGATACAATAAGTCAAAAACACTTTTGACGGAATCACTTGGTCAAAAGTACTTTTTACCAGCTCCATTGGGCAAAAGTACTTTTAACTGTTATTTTAGTCAAAAGTACTATTGACTAAAGCATTTGGTCAAAATTACTTTTGACTGACCTTGCTAGTCAATAGTACTTTTGACTGGTTAAGAGTTTTGACTGCAACATATATATTTGACACTTTAAACACGAAGTAAGATTGTGTGTTAAATCCTTAATTCTGATTTCATGCTTATTATTGGTATCAAATGATTTGGTATTATAAAAAAAAAATTGTCAACCAAGTTTAGCAAACAAATAAAGAAAGAGATTTAAAAAATATATGTATTTTTTTATCTCTTTTTCTATTTTTGTTAGGCTAAGAGCTCTGTGTCAATTTTAACACGAGCGTGAAAATAACGACAGAAGAACTCGTTGCCACATTTATCATTTCAAAAAAGCCAGGGGCATTGCCCGCCTTTCTGTAGCACATTTTTTCTCAGGAATGGATAGAGACAAAATCCAGTGTCCTATGAACAGGGAATCTGACTAGCTTAGGTGCATGGTTTCACTTGCGTTCCCACGCGGGTGGTGTTTAATATTATTAATATGTTCACATAAGTTTTCCAAATAATTTGTTTTACGAAAACTTTCTTTTAGTAGATATGAACGTCGTATGAGATAGAAAACTTTTACAGGAAACTACATAGTCAAATGGAAATATTGTAATTCAAGAAATTCATATGAATGTAACTTTGTGATTTGTGTCGGGAAATCCTTTTGATAGCGCCCTGAAATATGTATTCAACTATGTAATCTTTGGAATAAATTCACGTCACGATTACGTTGCTAATAATATGTTATCATTTATCTCATGATTCTATGTATATGTAGGATTTGTATGTAAACTAAACTGAGATCACCTATTTGTTTACCAAACGTTGTAGACTGGCAATATAGGGCAACTAGTTGTAAGTATTTGTGGAGGCCATGATATCTGAGATATAAGTTCTGTACAGTCATTTAATGAATATATTTTTTTCTAGAATGTTCTGGAAGGTTCTGCTTCATCGTATCGATGTTTCTCATAATTCTTTGAGTGATATTAGTTTTGACTCTGCTACCGTGACGGTTAATATTGGTACGAAACAAGTTCAGATATATTTGTGGAAACGGGGACGTATTTTTCAGGTACAATCTGGTAAGTTGCTGAATATTGTGTAAAAAGTAGTGGTACATTAAATCAGAGCCTGAAATCATTTTGTAATATATGAATTGATATATCTGTTTACATATTAGCGGACTACAGCGTTGCTCGGGTGGAACTTCGTAGTGATTTGCATATAAAGTACTTTTCAGGGATAGCCGTTTGTGACCAGCACACACCGGTATATACCTATACACAGAGGTTTTAATCGCATTGATATATAGATAGGCATGTGTTCGTATGAATACTATACAACAATATCCCGCCAATATCCCATGATATTAAATGAAACAGCTGTGTCATCCAATACAATACAATACAATGTAGTCAGAGCTAGAAATAGAGCTCTAGTTTATCAACTTCTGTCACTCGTTTTATTGTATTTTATACTGAAGTTTAGTTTCCATCAGACGTTACTTTGTTTAAGACAAAAATATTACGTAAAATAAATTCAATGTTAGGTTTTAATAATCTGAGTAGCTCATGCATATTCCATAACTACTGTTTATGTAATAATTTGCCTCGTTTAGAACCTTAATAAAAATAAACAAGACGGAGAACCCAACATTAGCGATATAACCCTTAGATTAGAAGCAGCAATAAAAATTCTTGGAATCTCCGTGGCATCATTAAAATGGTTTGTTTCAGTAGACATTCATCAAGCGGTAGTTTAATTAAAACGAAAGTCTTGTGGCAACACTTTTTGCTGTTGACTGACCCAACAGGGTAATGTGATTACAGGATGACGTGGAATATATAGTGATGGAGTGTTAATATTTAATTTTGTTACAAAAATAAATGGTTTGAGGAAAAAGTAATAGGGCGGCTTTTTTTGTTAGGGTAATACCTACTATACCTACTAGGTAGGTATTAAATTAAACACCCTCTGGGTAAATTATATCCCACATAGAGAAGGTCAGTACCTACTGTGTCCCAGCTGTTTCCAACATTCCCATGTAACAGGCCAATACATACCTTTGTATTTATAGAAGTATCGCTCTTACTTCGGGAACATAAGTGGGTTCCTAAATATACTGTCTGACTCACGGTGCGCGTTGAATGTTTGCTGCCTTGCTACGCTGCTTTTGCGTCATTTGACTTAGGGCTCCATTTCTTCTTCCTCCGTCTCCGGTGGCCATTAATTTATGCTAAATGCCGGCGGTATTACCCGCCGCTCGTGTAAACATAATGCCGTCCGATGCATTGAAGATAGAATTTAAATGTAAATTTGTACTTTTTGCCCATTCATGCCGCTTTTTTGCAACATTACCGTTTTAAGATTCAAGGTTGAATTTTGTATGGAATATTGTGAAGAGGGTTTTTATGTTACCCGGATGATTTGTATACCTAAACGAATGAGCTGTTTTCTGTCTACATCGTTATTTTCTGAAATTATTTATTTATGTACACATAATTTTTGACAGGAAATACTTATTTTATTGTTGTCTAAAGGTATAAAGGTTTGGTATAAAGCCCTATGAGATACCAATTTTCGATTCAATCAGTTTTTCTTCAATCAGATATAGTTTTCTGCTACAATACGAAATAGAACAGAGCACAGTTTTATACTCCTCCCGAGGCGATAAAATGTATCAATGGCGACAATTCTTCGGCAAACATCGATAAATTCGGTTCAATGTGTATCCTATCTATACTATTATATCTTGACACCATTTGTGGCAATATCTTCTGTATATTTCTCAACTTGCACCTATAACTCATCCATTCACTATGTCATTTAGTGAGTTAGATATGTTTATCTTAACTATCTGTAAAACTCAACGAAGGAAAGTTTTACAGATTTTACTCGAAGTAAATTAGCCCCCCCCCCAGAAGCGGTTAAGGTCAGGTTATCTAAAAGAAAACAAAAAACTGTGGGGTGACTATACTTTCTTGACTATCCTGTATATTTACTATTTAAATACTGGTTACAACTAACCTACGCTCCCTCAAGTATGAAATTATACTTGACTGTGCTGAACTCTGCTCTTGTTCTGTATATTTCCTAATAATCATTTTCTGCCTCTATGCGGTTTTCGTATTATCCGATGCGTCCAAATGACCGCAGCCCGATAATTTACGTAGAGCGCGCGTAACGTGCGTACGTGAGTTAGATTTACGATGGTTCGACGAGATCGAAAGATTTGGCGATGGCGGAGTAATCCGGGTTCGTGCGTCGGGCACGTTTGCATCGTCAAGTAAGTTTGCTTTGTCCTCGTGGCACGAGAGCCCTCGGGCGGTGGCCCACAGCTTCGCACTTCCCTACGTGATCATTATGCGTACTTCCATTCAATTTACTCAGCTAACGACACAACGTATTCTATATCAAATACTCATTGTTTATAGCAAACAGAATACGCGTTATGCATCAAACAATAACTGTACAAATAAATAATAATTTTGAGCGCCATGTAAAGGTTCTCTTTTTACGAGCGCGGAATTATAACTCGTAGGTTTTATTGCACAATCAAATTGTAAATACGCTTCAAGAGAGGCCTTTCATAGTAAGAGAGCAATATTGGAGATAATAAAAACATAACGTATAAAAATATAAATTGCGTAGCACTCGTAGCAGGTGCCATGAAGCGTGAACACTGGGGATATTATCAGCGCGGGTTCCGTCCCAAAAACCCTTTTCCTCTTAGCCGTCTAACCGGAAACCGGAAAACCCGTATTCAATGGGTTATCGCTGGAAATTGTGATTTGGAAAGCGTGTGAGTTTTACACCTCGTATTTTACATTTCAGCGCGCTAGTGCTTTTGAGATAAAAAGGCGATTCGAGATGAATTGCGATGAATTTTCTTGCTTATCCTGTATAACTTGATTTACTTTTGAAGAACTTTTAGACTGTTGGTAAAATTTATGACGCCACCGGCTTACAAGTAATAAAAATATTCTTTTTGATCTAGCTTTCATGACTAGCCCACCCATATCATGCATGACGCAATTCGTAAAAACATTTTATTTCAAAATTGGGATTAAACAAAAAAAGGAAACAAGCATGTCCACACTTCGCCCGAGGCATGAATACAAAATGTTAATATAAATAGCATTCTGTTAACACGGAGCAGCATGGCCGTCCGTTACAAAGAGTAAACAACATAAACCCACAAATTATCCGAGGTATGCACGCCTCGCTCTCAGCTCGTGTTCGTATCGCTCCCGTCTCGCGCTCGTATCGCTCCCTTCTCACCAGCACCACGTCGCGCCATTTTGTTTCGGCTAATTAACGTAGGATTGTCACAGTCCCCCGGGGACCTTGTTAATGTACCTATGTGTAGTACAAAATGTCTAGCTAGGGGTTAAATTAATATTGTTGGCAGAACTTTTGGGGTATATTTTTGGCAGTTCGAGGTAGGACTAAAGTGAAAAAATATTATTGTGTTGACTGTGACCACTATAAGTTAATCCTGTAAAAACAAATTAGAGGTAGACTGCACTATACATATTTAGCTATTTAGCAAATGATTTGCTCCAAACTTTTAAGTGAATACGTACTCAACTTTATAAGACCTCCGAATAAGGTAATCCTGCGATACGGCATTTGTAAGTACTGAAATATGTTATTTAGCAACACACCCTATTTTACAAAGCTCAGCAAGATTTGTGCTATAACAAATTTAAGTGGGAGTGTAAAACATTTTTTCCCTTTTACCACAAAACGTGATCACAGTAATATAACTTTTACTCTTGGTATAAAAATTCCTAGCTTGATATACGACGTTGTAAATCATTCCTTTTACAGTAATAAGTCTTTTGAGACACACTTGATGTAGTGGTTAGAAGCGCGACAGGCGATCGCGAGGGCCTGGGTGAAATTCTCAGCTCCCAGGGGGGTCAAAGTAGGTATTGTAAAATAATTATATAATAATTATATAATAATACAATGTAAAATAATTTTTTCCATTATTGTTTAAACCTAATTTTAGTTTATTACTATGCGAAACGTCGTTTATCTTAAGTATAATGTTTTTCCTCATAAAAGTGAATAATTGTATTCTTTTTGAGCGAAATAAATTTCTTAAACCGTAAACCGTATTGTTACTGAGTTTTCCTTAATGAATATCTGCCGCTGTTGAAAAAAAATTTAGTCCCCTATCAATTACATGGAAAATTAGCTACTTTACATCGACGTAAGGTCTATCATTGAAATGCAAAAGTATTTTATTTGCTTAACCCATTAACTTGACGTCACACCATCTGGTTCTCAAGTACCGACAATATAAGCACCACTTAACACGTTGGTCGCGGAGAGCCACGGGGTCACATACTCAGTTACACAATTTCTTCATTGCCGTTCTGGGGGTAGAAATGACCGCATTACCTATATGTATTTATGTAATAGAGCACCCGTCACATCGGTAAAAAATTGCTAACATTTTGCCGTAAGCCGAAATAAATGGCCTATTATATAAGAAAAAAGTGTTTGTGCGAAGTTGGTAGCAAAAAAACTATTTTCAATGTTAGTTTTATGCCTCTCTTAAGTTTCTTACTTACATTCATTTTTACTTGCGGACTTTTGCAGCTCTCTTTTGTCCGAAAGTATCGAACGAATCAAGCTGTTTGTGAAGAAAACTGGGGCTCTCTCAGTAAAAGTTGTAATTCCTAATTAGTTGCAAATTGGTCTCACTGATATTGGATTCCGATCAAAGTTTCGATATTATCATACTGCGAAAACTTTAACGTCTTTCTTTTTTCCCAGACTCCTACAGTTATATCTCACAGTCTCCCAACTTCATTATTCACTTTTTTTGGTAAAATTACGTAAGTTTTACCTAATTTAGGTTTTACATGTCTAACCAACATATCGTTTTATGAAACAAATGAGTTCTAAATAAGAAAATACCTAGACGAAAACGATCAAAAGTCTATAAAAGAATAAAGGCATCTTTACGACAGCCTTCACAAATATACTTAGTAAATACGGCAATAGGAAATACAATAATATATTTTGTGTGTAATAAAGTATATAAAAAAACACTTTATGCCGGTGACAAAGCAATATTTTGATAGGTGTTCTGGTTTACTGCCGACGCGTCGTATAACCGAAGCAGAATGTTACCCAGCGGTGGTAGATCGTATAAAAGCTGTAAAACGGTCGTGAACTAACTCTTACTCATTTACCTGCCTCCTATCTATTTATTTTATTTCTAGTTTTACGTTCCGCACCTGAATCACTCATTATCCTGTTTTGATAATAAAGATATGAAGACGATACTTACCTACCTCTGTTAAGTATAATTGGCACTTATAGATATTAATGTTAATCGGAGGGGACGTTGTTTGGGATTTACATTTAACATTTTCGTGGAAATTCTTGTAATACTCCATTTCAGTTGATATGTGTAAATTCTGTTCGTTAATATCGGGTTCCCGGGTGCGAGATGCTTCATTACTTCGACATTGTACACAAACATGACATTTAATAACAAGCCACGAATGTTAATAAAACAATTTATTTATTTAAACTCGGCAATGTAAACTTACAAAATATAGTACAGACAGTGAACAGGATATTTTGGCCAAGGTTGAGCCGTCAAACGATTCCGATCACAAATATATTACATAGAGAATCATGAAACAATTGATAGTGCAATTGATTCGCTCGTGTTACAATCGGTTCGTTAAATTCATCGTTATTCCAATTTACACTAAGTTTACACCCAATTAACTATAACGGAAATATATTTAATTATCTTTAAAATTGTCCACAACTTAATTTACTTTGATCCACCGTTATTATAGCGAAAATCAAACATTAAACTTATTTATCCGTTGTAAATTTATCTAATTATTAAATCTACTTTGGCAGTACCACTATAGGTATCGAATTATTTACAGATTAATTTAACGGGAAATATTAACAATCTCTTATTCTATTTTCTTTTTATGAAATGTCAATTTATTCTAATCGATTCATAGATATAAAACATCGATATATATCTACTGATTTTGTAACGCATTTCTCAAATTGATATAAAGGTATACAAGAATTTAAAATCGTGGAGTAGATAATTATTTCAGATGCGCCAAGTGCGTGGATTATACGTTCTTATGACATATAGTAAATCGTAAAATTTGGCACAATGTATCTTTGGCAAGGGACGCTACAAATCATGATTAATTATCAAAAACTTCGTTGGAAACAATATAAAAACTTCGTAACATCGGTTCGCTTAAATTACAACAGCACTTAGCCTATACAAATTAGATATGAATTTATTTACAATAATATATCGTAAACATCTACGCTACTCGAGTCGACAAACAAACCTTCAGCTAGTTTGAACATTCACAGCAGGTTGCGGGACCACTGGTGCCGCTGCCTGCGCCAGCCGCTTACCAGCTGCGGCGAGGGGTTGGGGGCAGGTAGGAGCGTCCGCCGCGCTCGTCTACACGTCGCTGGGGGGCGAGGCGGCGGGCTCCGGCCGCTAGTGCAGCTGGCTCTTGGTGCTGAACCCGTAGTGCAGGTAGGGGGAGCCGGCGCCGTCGCGAGCGCCGCCCGGCCCTCCCCCTCCACCGCCCGCACCGCCGCCAGGACATTTCAGTGCTGATCGCAGCTCTGATGCCATTTCTGAACACAGCGACGCCTGCGCAAGAAACAATTACTAAGAAGATGCCTTACGCAACAGTTGTCATTATGAACGTATAACAGTTCAGTGCTGCACCTACGTCCAGCACTGAACTGCTAACAATAATATTAGATGAGGCCTACGCCTAATCTATTACACGACGTTTAATACCATTCTCTGGAATTCGCATCTGGCTATCGTTTCTGCTTACGTTTGGCCATACCGGCAATCAATATTTGCTAATAAAACTTAAGGTGTGAAGAAAACATGTCTTACCTCCTCCTTCTGTGATGCAGCAATGAAAATACAGAATTATTGTGAGTTCAGATCGAGTGAGAGTGAGTTAAGATAGAGCGAATTACTTTAGTAACAAGTAAACAGGGCATAGTACATCCCAGAAATCAATTAATAACTTTGTAACTCGATGAAAAATAACTCTCAAAGTATGTTCTTAATTAGCTTCGATACCCTAACTTAAAGTGCTCGAGCCAAGAAAACAAACACAAAGAAAATAATACATTTTGTTTACTAATTACTGTCTTGCTAGCGTATACCAAAAAAAATGTTGTATACCTACATTACTTTAAAAATAAACCTAGAACAAAATTAAAACAAAATTTTATTAATGATTTAAGTAAATAAAATGAAATACACACGCAACGGTCACGAAAATTCACATTCATCAGAAATTGTAAATAAAATTAATGGCGAATAAAATATTAATTAATGTCAGCCGTCGAATTTCGTTGCTGACCGGAAAAATATGAGCTTCTGGCAATTTTCCCGAGATGAATATTATTTGCGTGGGAGCTTTGAACATCCAGTTACAACCAAGTAGAATATCACCAACAAAAAAGGTCGGTTGGTGACAAATATTTGTAAAGGCATTGCATACATCGTCAGGGCTTCCTTCAGATTTGTCAGCTCTGATAAAAAGCTGTATCTCTCTAACGGTTTTAAAATAGAACGTCTGCAATGGCTGGTAAGATAATTCCAGAAAAAAAAATATTCTATACGGTCTCCTCTATACTTGATTAAGTTTTGCTTGGTTATAAGTTGTGGGAGAAGGTTTTAAAATAATAACGACAGCTTGTTACATTACTTCGTGTCTAATGCGTCTAGTCCGGTCTGGCTAGACAGAATTAACTTCTATCCCAGGAGTTCCTATTTCATTCCCATATAATTTGAAATAAGACTCACCCGTTCGTCTACGGCAACTTTGCGCGATTTCCAGACGAACTCGCAGACGGCTATGACGCATGCAACGCCCATGCCACCCATTAAAACCACGAACACACCGCCAACGTTCGCTAGTCCAAGCTCGTTCGCCGTCGATGACGACTTCGATGTCTCGTCCTGCGTTATCAATAATTCTGTTAAGAAACACGGTTTAACCATAGCACGCTTTACATAGGTTGCGAATTTTCTCGAAAACAAACGAAATTTAATAAAACCTCTGAATACGAAAAAGTAGTAAGGCATCACGGAAGCGCTTCTTGATTTCTTCCCGGACATCATCAAACATTATGGACACATTTATTTTCAACAAGCTTGAACACACTTCCCAAAGGGTTGCAAGATTTTTTTAAAAAGCGTTAATTTTAAAACGTTATTGCCACGCATTAAACTTGTATTATTCAATACATACAACGTTTTGACATACCTACCTCATATTATGAAGAGGCATTTTTTTTTGTTTTATTTGTTAGTATCGAATAGGCTCCAAAACTACAGGACCGATTTTATATTTTTTTACCAATGGCAAGCTAAATTTTTAGGAAGTGACTTAGCTAAATTTTCAGGAGGTAACATCACGTTACGATACTCACTCGGTGAAACCACTGAGCACAGCATACATGTATATTAACATCGTGTAATCTTATTAGTTTTTCCTACCACGGCATCCCACTTCGTCTTCCCATTGACTACTACACAATCAGAAGATATTTTTTATAAACATATTTATTTTTTTAAAGAATTCAAATAATTCAAAGCCTTTTTTTCTTATAACAATCGTGTAGTGTTTTGATCTATAGCGCCAATTGAGGTCCCTATTTTATTTTATTTTTTCATGATTGAAACATTGTTGAGTATACGTGACACATCCTTGCCCTTTTATATCCTTTATAATGCCCCATAAACGTTTACTGACGGCTTCTGACGTTTCCTGAACAAAAATGTGAGATACAAAGAAAATTATTCAAGTTCTTTGGATGCTGTGAAAGGGAAACGATGGGTTTTTAATGAAAATTCTTTCTTTGAGGCTGCTTTTAGCGTTTTCAATATGCTTAGTTAGCTTAGTAGCTCCTAATTAATTGAACAAGTTTGTAGCAAATGAACTTGTGGTGCTTTTTATCATACTTAGTTTAATTTTCTTACATTCTTTTCAAGTCAACATTTATAAATTGGCTTTAATTATTAAGTAAACCTAAAAATACAAGAATTTGAAATCGTCGTCGAACCGTTTAACTTCGAGTAACACTACAGTAACTACGAGTGGTTAACGTCGCCGTTTCCCTTTACTTACCCTACAAGACCCTCCGCCACGTTTCTCTTTCCACCATTTCGTTTTTAGAATGTGCAATTTTCCTTCCTCTTGTAGTTTGAGAACGGCCCCGCTTATGGCCGTACGGTACGGCGAGTCTAAAAACAATTCAAACGAACGTTAGAGGTAATGAAGTTTATGTAAGTAGCTGTAAATAGTGCATTTCGGGTTTTAGAGAATGTTCGCTGTTGCCTGATCTCCGATCATTGTAAAAGCTCTTTCTGAACTTCTATTAACCTTCAATGAATATACTGTTACACATCATCAACGTCATGTGCCGAGCCTTTACTCACCTATGTTGGTTGTGGTCGGCTTTCAGTCTAACCAGAAGGAACTGAATACCATTATTTTAAATGAACCGACTGCTTCCATTAATCATATTAGTACAGGGTAATTGAGTTCTGTAACTATGATCTATAAATAGGTACTGCAAAATAATTTCGAGCAAATATAAAAATAGTTTCCCACACGATGAACCTCGTTCACAAAAGTAGATATTGGTACAAAACTACGTTTTTGCTGATACAGTTACAAAACTTTTCTCATTATTCCAAGGATAAGTACGAATTGTTTGAACTGTAGTTTTGACCGTTTATACTAGTTTTGCACAAATGAATAGAATTATAACTTTTCCATTTATATTTTGTGGAATTAATTAAGATTGTTTTCATGGCAAGCAGATGGAGCTTATATAAAACTGCCTTGGTGTAGAAAATATACGAACAGAGAAATACAACATTAATTGGATTTTACTTACTGGGAGGCATGGCAATCCCGTATCCTTTCGAGTCCAGCATACCCCCCACTTGGGTAAGGTCACAGTTTCTTTCCACCACATATTCAATGGTGGTAGACTCCATCAAGTAGGCATAAGCACCCTTCCCTCTGACCACTCTCTCTTCTCCTTCCTTATTACTCGTTGCAAATACTGATGGTCTGGCAGATTCCATGAAAGACCACATTCGTTGGTATGTAGAGAAGTTCGAATCCTGTTGGAGAATGCATCCATAATCCAGTGGATTTTTTTCCTAACTTTTTTAAGATTGAGCTTTGGTGATGGTTTCAATATCCTCCATTTAATAAACTCAATAAAAGTACTCTTTGTAAACTCAATATGTCAAGTTTGTCAAATAAAACACGGTTCATGATAACATACCATAAATCCTTGACATCATGCTTAACAACAGACTACACGAGCGTTTCATATTTATGAGGTACTTGAGCCCTGCCTAAATTCATAAGGTAAGACTCAAATACAAAACATTTATTCGATGACACAAAAATACGTCACATTTACCTTAAAACCTTCATCTTATTGCACGATACTTTCGCAACACAAGTGTTAAGTTTAAAAGCCAGTTTAAATTTAAAGGATGAAGCATCTTTCGGTTACTTAGAGGTTTGCAAATCTACCGAACGCAAATTACGGGAATTAGAATTCGTTTCGTTAAGCTGTCGCCACAGTCTGATAGAAATCGAGGAGAGTAATGGAGTGGATTACATTTCGGTGAAACAAATTGCTTGTAGATGTTGCTGAAATGTAATTTATTCTGTAATCGCCTTAAATTTCTCACATGATATTCTAAATAAAACAGAAATCTTTGTGCCAACAAGTAAATATGCAGCTCTTGCAAAATTATTCCGGCAATTTGGCACCTAGTAGAATGTACTCACCCTGAAAAACGCAGCAGTGGAGCCACCCTTCAACGCTCCATATTTAATTTTGGTCTGCTTAGCGAGATCCTCCGCGCTCTCAATAGGCGAATCCATTCTCTCCACGGTCAGGAAAGCGGCCAGGTTAGCCGTGTACGAAGATATCATGATCAGAGTGAAGAACCACCACATCCCCGCTACCATGCGGGTCGATACCGCTCTGGTGTAAACAACAGCGTATTAAAATAACAAAAACTTCAACACAAGAGGTTACTCTAACGAGCATTGTTAAAATAACTATGTTGCCAAGAGACCTGCTCTGAAAGTCTGTAGCATTTCAAGTATGTAAAAAAATGTGACAGTAGTGTGTTTTTAGCTTCAGTGCAGTTTCATGTTCTATAAAATCGTGTATTTCAAGGTGAAAAATGCAGTAAATAAACGTGTATTTTCTAAATTAAACAAGATATTAATTTCACATTGAACAGTTGGTGTAGAACCAGTACAGCACAATATCAATGTGCAATCAATATCTTAGTGTTACAAGTATCTAACAAACTTTGATGCAGCAAGCTGTGGATACTGCACAAGCAAGTCTCGGGTGCGAATCTGTACGATGTCGAAACTAGTTGTTTATTTAGCTACTAAATCAACTGTAAGTATTTAGCTAAGTACTGTGAAATGGAAACCAGGGCCAGTCGAAATAGCCGACACGTCTCTATTTAAATTGGACGCTCTAGGCGACTACCGATGCTTGAAATTCACAAAGGGCTGTGGTCGCTTTGTAACTAATTAGTAAAAGGGAGTTCTTCATCCAAGCTCTGCAACTGAAGGCTACATTTCCGTTTTGTAATTACCGCGAGATTACTCTTCCACTCAATTTTACCCATTCTTATTATTTGTGATTGCGTTAACCAGCGACGGCTTTGGTCCAATTTCAGTTTTTGAGCAATGTGATTTGTTCTTGGTATGCTGGTTGTGGACTGTATCGGAATTGTAGCCATCAGAGGCATAAGGGACTTACTTCGGCGCGATATCCGAACCTTGCTGCATCAAGGAGCCGATAGTGAACCACAGCGAGTTCAAGAGAGTGAACTGATTCTCCAGCACCGGCGGCTCGTCCAGGCAGTTCCTGGGTGAGTCCCACTCGTACGGGCTGAACCTGCGCCCAAATACTGCCCGTCATTCATTTACAAAGTATCTTATGATCGCGCGCCAACTTACTTTTGGTTAAATTTCAACACTCAGAATAATATAGCGAACATTTTAGTTTGGCCACAATACTTTCATGCATATAACCCAAATTGTTCGCGCATGTTTAAAATCGAGTGTTCGATAAGTTCGATAAGTCGAGTGTCTAAAAATGACTAGTTAGTAGTTATTTTTTAACTAGTTCTATTGTCCATATTTCATTATTTTATGTATATTTAAAGATTGTATATTTAAAATCTAGAATGCGAATACAAAAGAAATGTGTATGCAATTAATTCTTAAAGGAAAAAAGTTTCAATAAAACGCTTTCGGAATTGGAATTCACTTGCGAGTAAGTCGGCGAATGATTGAACAACCCCTCTGTTCATCTTGTGGACTTCGCTGAGTTCACTATTTTATCACCAGAAATGAAACGCGTGTTTAGAATGCGAACCAAGTTTTATTTTATTAGTTTCCTCTATTTTATAACATTTAAAGCGAAAACATGCTTAATTTCATTTCCGGCAAGGAACTGCTCGTTGGCAGTCTGGTACACTAATAAAACTTTATGTTAGGGGTCTTTCTAAATTATCTTACTTGGGCAAAAAATCACAGCTTTGCTGCATAAGAGATCCGATGGCAAACCACAAACAGTTTGCCAGAGAGAAAATATTTTCCATTTTCTCACCATCAGGCGTGTGCGTCGGATGCCATTCGTATGGAGTGAACCTATCGGACAAATACATTTAGCAACCTAATTACGGTCGGCACTCTTCCAAGCGAAGCAAGACTATGTTTCAACTGAATCCTCTTACTTTAGTTGGCGCCATCTCCGATTGCAATCCATATATCGTAAAGTATACGGTACGTTTTACGCTGAATGTTGTGCACATATTGCCAATTAGAGTAACACTTATTCTAAAAGCCAATATTAATAAAGAGAAGAAATAACAGTGAATTTGTCAGTGTATCGGTTTCCACGTTCTGTAGGTGATATACACAGTCTGTCTACGAATACGTACCTTGCCAGTATGAAGAGCAGTACGGACACACCGAGGTACGCTGTGGCCATATAAATCCAGACGTCGAGCGAGAGCGGCGATAGGAAGGAGAACAAGTTTGGTGGTTGCTTAATGGGCTTGCGGTAAAGCACGGAAATGCCGAGATTCATGAACGGCATTGTGAAGTCGACCACTTGCTCTCTACACAAACGAAAATAATAAAATGAATAGGATAAACACAATGCGCTTCAACGCGCCACAAAAGGTCGCCGGTCCAATGGTAAGCGAGATGCAAACAATACTTCAGTGCAATTGTTTTGTCTTCCAAAAAATGCCGAAAATATTTTCTCGAATGGAGAAATAAGGGAGCTTATTATAACATATTTTCATAAGTACCTGTCGTATGTAATGGTAAGATCAGCGATGGCGAGGTCGGCGCGTTGTTCCAACAATTCCCTTATCATGCCGTCCCACTCTTTGGTCTCCCGGTTGTAGGACCCGTATCGACCGTCTGGCGCCAGCTTGAATGTATAATTGAAGCCCAGAATTTTAGATATCTCGTGAATGAGATCAATGGCGTAACCCTCGAACTGTGCGTTGCCCGTGAGCTTCTCGCTGGCCTCTCTCCTCATACAATACGGTGAGCTCTAGGGATTAACAGAACAGATTACATATGTAAATGTGTTAAAAAAGAATTACTACATGAGTAAACAGAGTTTACATACTTGGGGAATACACGTGAAATGAATTCGTAAACAGCGAGCCTGGAGAAATGCTCGAATGATTTTTTTTATTTAAATACAGGTTTGTCTGTCTTCTGTGTTTCTGTTTAGGGCTTTGTATGTATCAAGCCATGAATACGGATATGTCTCGCATGAATGTTTTCTCTCAGGGAATATATTTTTACTGTGAGCCAGTCTACATAAATCCCCTTTTCGCTTCTCGAGAGAACACTCATATATATGTGCGATACGCTAATTTTGCTTTTGTGGGCCACGAGAGAGCAGTAAAATGTTTCCGGTAGATTAATGCCTATATCTTGAATGTTATTTATATCTTACCAAAATGGTTGTTACGATGAGCGTCTTATTCTGCAGTATTTCCACTATCTGCTTTTGGTTCTCGCCATAAGACCGGGTGTAATTAACGCCTTCTGAAGAGTTCCAAGTTCCAGCTTTTTGCAGTCCGTCCCTTGTTAATTCAATTATATCTAGAGTGAAATCGCTTCTGAATCCTTGATGGTCAAACTTTATCACTCCGGTTAAGCCTTTCATTTCGACCTGTTCATTGAATTAACGAGTTGAGTATTGTGGAAGTTATTTTGTTATCAAGTTTAGAGATCTATAATAATTAAGTTATACGTACAAACTTTTGGGTTAAATGTACGTTACAGTTTTAGTTGAGTCGTTGTCCTCGTTTATAGGGAATACAAGTTATTGATTATTATTAATTGAAAACTGATCCAATAAAGCTATGACCTATCCCGTAAGGGAAACCTAATTTCTGTTCTGATTTGGTCCACTTCCTTGTTCGTGAGATTATCTCGATCGCGGAGGTTAATTTCGTTACTGCTATAGAATTATCAAGTATCAATTTAGTCTTTAATTACTACGGATGACGGCGATGAACAGCTTGCTTTAATTTAACACACGTACGTACTGTTTACTTTCAACAAGTGCCGTCTACAGCTAATTACAAAACAAAGTGCTCGTAGAAGCTCACCTAAGTTAACGGTTAGTACAACAAGAGCGGCACAGATTGACATAAAAAGCGAAATCCCGGTGCTTAAGCTGAACATTGCTGGAGCAGTTAATCCGTCAAGTCTCACGTTCCAGCACTTAATCCTACTATGTTGGTCGCAGCTTTGTTCAATGACCACTAAAAACTTCTCTTTTTATTGCGAGACTTCAGTACGCTTGGAACAAAAATTGGAGAACGTTTGTAGATAGATTCTAAATAAACTGTTATTGTTCTGATATTAACTGAACGAGTTTTATAAAACTGGTAAATGGAGCTCGCTTATACTATGGAAATGTAGGCAAGTCATCAATCGTCCGTTAAATCCAGAAGATCGATCTAAACAACAGACTTTTTTAACGGGAGATTTATGCGATGAATTAAACATCTATGCAGATTGAACTTACGATTTTCATGTAATTGATGAGGCTGTACCCGTGGGGCCAAGTGTCTTCGGCCTCACACGAGAGAGGTCTCACGTCTATCTGCTGGGACGTATCGAGATCATGTAACGCCTTAGCGAACAGATGTACTGCATCGTACATAAGGGCCGTTTCCGTCTGTATACCAACAAATAATTCGTCAGAGGAAATCAAATAAAAAAGTGTGTGTGTCAGCTCCGACGCACGACTGGAGTTACTCCTTAAGTACGAGTATCTAACCATACGCAAAAAGAGTTTATTCAACTGAAAAAAGATTAATATCATATGAAAGGGTAAATTCACAAATTAATGAAAAAATAGCAATGTAAATACATCGACACTGATAGAAACAAATAAGCCCAATAACATATAGTATTTAGGTATAATCGCCTATACAGCATACCATATGTACGTCTTAATACACTCACAGCCAAATTAGAAAGTGGCGCACTAAAGGTGCGCACCAAAAACGTGACACATTTTCGTTACTTTAGTAGGTTTTACCCCTCGGATTTTTCTCATACCGGGCGCCTTATATATGAAAAGCGATTCTTAAGGAGTAAACTCCAAAAACTTTACAGTAACGAGGGTCAAGGGAAATGTTTTATACGAATGGGATCTAACTCTTTAAGGGGTCAAATGAATACCTAAAGAAAAAGAAATTGTATGAAAAGCTACAACATTTTGGAATGAATGGAATACTTTTAGTAGGTAGGTGTGTAAGTAAAGGTAATTCAATTGTTCTTACCTTAATAAAGGTCATGTTCTCCTGTAAACAAACAATTAATTTTAATGCAGGCCTGTTTATGTTTACTCGTACAAATAACTTTATCATTGGCCTACATACAAACGGGTGATTACCTTAGCCGTAGTGTGTCCCAGTTGGAGTTTGCGTCCTTTTCGGGCTTCGTCGTAAACCCAATCCCTTACGACTCTTTGGACATCAGCACGTTCGGGGTCAAGTAATCTTAAAGCTGTAATATTTGTGCCGCCATATTTGAATTCTTCTAAATCTACACTGTGAAGGTCCTGTTGACAATTCAAATTTTCAATACCCGGAATATTTTATCGTTCTAAATTCATTTATATGTTATAAATACTTACCAAAGAAGTGATTAAATAACTATGGTAGTCGGACATCATTCCTATCTGCTGAGCTTGTTGGAGCACATCTCTTATCCTTTCCGTTGCACAATCCAATACAATATGCGATTCTGCTGAATTCTTTATTTGTTTCAAGAGTGGTCTGCAAAAGACTTTGAGCTTTAGTACAGGCACTTAAGTATTAAAGTAGTTTGAGAATCAAAACGTACCTGTAATCATGAGAATCTGGCAGTTGTCTCACAGCAACAGGCAGTTCGGACGGCCCGTGCGCTTTGAGTAACTCTTGTAGACGGACCAAGCCGTCACTGTTCTCGTAAACTATAGTGAATGATCTCCACCCCCATGCCCTCACTAAATCCACGTACGCCTAAAATAAATGAATGTCGTTCAGTTTCGAGCCCAATTATTTGACGAACAGTAAAATGTCGATTCATAGTAATTGGTGCTAATTTCACTGTCACAGATTACGATGAACCCAATATGTTTAGTTATTAAATCAAATACAATGTGCCAATAAAACACTAGTTCTGAACACATTATAAGTATCTATAATAAAATTATTGTATAATGAAATTGAAATCGTGGATTGGGAAATTGGCGTTCGATTTATAATAATAATATATTCTTGGTTGCAACGTTTGAATGGCTTTGTATTGTGTGTCGGTGCTATACAAATGGACGATCGACCTAATTGCGGATGTCCAATCTTCCGGGTGGGTGGACAATTTCATTTTTACCAACGACGAAGCCGCAACCACATGTGCGTTTAATGGCCATATCGTTTTGGTATTCAATTTTATGTTCTATATTTCGTTTTAGAAAGATGGCGGTTCATACAAAATGAGGATAAATGTGGTGTCTGAAAATTGGCATTTTGAAAAGTGACGGTAAAATTTACAGCGTGGAAAAAATGACAATTCAGCTAAAACCAAAGAGATTCAAAACGAAGGCTGAACTTCCTTTCTGATCGAATAAAGTTCAGTGGCCACCTTTTGTTAATTTTAATGTCAGCTACAAAAGGCGGAATTAATTAAAATCATTGGAATGCGTAACAATTAATTTATAAGAAAGAGTCAACTTTAATTATGGACAACGTTTTGTAAAACAATGAGTTGCTCTAAGCCTTCGAAATCTTAAGTGCTGGGGTTTAATTAATTTTTAATCTTCATTTCAAGAGTTCAGAAGTGAAAAGTTGGTATGGAAAGTGGAAGAGCTAAGTTAAACAGGACTTGGTGTGACAATGGCAATGTTTTAATGATTAAGGTAGAAAGAAAGCGTTTCCACCATAATAAATCTATAGATAAATGTTGGTTTGTGAACGCTTCTAAAACTCTGGTTCAAAAATGGCAAAATGTTTTGAGTGTTGAATATCCATTTATTGAGAAAGGCTTTAATTAAGGCGAAACTAAGGAGCTGACCAGCGGGTGAAATCCCTACACATAGTTACAAAAAAATACTTTTAACACATTCGCGTGCAGAACGTATGGTTACGTAAAATAATCGAGATGCGATGTCGCACAACGTATCGATACGTCAAATTTTATGTGTCTCTATCAGTCAGTACGTTAGAAAACGTCAGTTTCTCATATTGCTCCTACAGTGACGTCACAGTGCCACAACATATCAAAATCTAGATTTCGTAGTGTCACACAGCATCGACATTTTAAGCGTTTTGTGTGTGCTTCTCACACATACAAAGACACCTACTCACAAACGCAGAACGTGCTTAGTCGTCAACTGGCGTATGCGCCGCCACACTGTCAGTCGAGCTGTGCACCGTTACGCGACGCACATGTACAGTGAAGTGAGCTCCCGAGTTACGAAACATTTAAATCGTAAGTTATAACATATTTTTAGTGGATTTAAATAATAGAGTGTGTATTATAGAATACAATAATTATTTTCATATTTGAGCAACAAGAGTAGTTTTATTTTAGTTCTAATTATAGAAATTCCATTGTTTTAGATGAACAACACAAAACGAGCGCGAAGAAAGAAGAGTAATAAAAAAGGTGACAATACTTGTTTGTATTGTCACCTTTCCTGATCCTTGTTTGGATCCATCACAACCATGTTCTTCGGGCATAACAGTAAATACTAAATGTTGTTTATATAAAACTTACACGTTATTTGACTAGTAATGTTAATTTTACTAACTTTTATTTTAGTTTCCCTGAAGTTCGCGAAGGCAATTCTCACTGCGGTGGCCCATCTTCGACTCTCAGCTCCGACTATAATCCACATCTCATGATGCCACCCTCGCCTCAGATTCCAAACGCTAAAGACCTCGAAGGTCACTCATATTGCGACATGCCGGTCTCGCCTCAGACTTTGGAATCCGAAGACCTAAAAACTACCCTTGCCACGGATTCTAGTACCTGCAAGCCCCGAAAGCAACCTACCCTCGCCTTAGATAATGGTTTTTGCGATACCCGAGAACAACCCATGTCGTGAAGCGCCGCCTCAGATATCAGATTCTGTGAGCCCTGAAGGTGATTCATCCATCCATCATTTTGAAAAAGTGAGCACCGCGCGCGAATGTGTTAAGAGTATCAAAGTGTGATGCAATGGTCGGTCACACAATCATTGGACTCAATGTTACTTGTCATGCTCCCTGTCTCCTAGTCCTAAAAACTACGGTTATCTTGTATCTTGTTCAGATTACATAACACGAGTACGCAGAGTAAACGTTACGTAAATACGTTGATTTTGAAATTAAAAAAGCAAGTATCCTGTAGCATATTAGTTAAATTGTTTGAAACATGCACAGTCAGTATCATGCATAGATATGGATACATTCTTAAAATGATGAAAGAATTATACGTCAAGCGTCAAGCAATTTTTAATTTTTGTCAGTACTTAGGTCTCTAGGTACAAAAATATCGACAACAAGTTATATATTTTCATATCAAGCCTAAAGCCATCCCTCTGGGAAGAATTGTCATCTCCACAAGGAAAACATTTCAATGTGTACGCCATTCCCGCGATAGGGTCGACTAAGTCCCGCATACCGACGCCACTTCCCGCAATTAAGATAATTAATTAACAAAGTTTTCTGTGACAGTTTCTAAGCCCTGCAATGTAGGCTTTCATTACTTGGTGACTGGTCAATGTTTACCACAGAACTGTTTTATAGTGCTCCTGAGTTCTACTCGATTAAATTTCAGAGGTCTTTCAAGGGCGATAAGGTGTAAAATTGGATTTGAGTTAGAGTAAGTAAAGTGACCCAAGGCAGTAGTAATCTATGAGTTTTGTCAACATTTCCTGGCAAAGGAAAATACCAATAAATATTTGTTTTACGCATAAAAAGCCTTTGTTGCGTTATGAATCGGCGAACGACGATCTTAAAGCTTTTATGAAAAAGTCATGTTTAAAAAAGTGATTCGAGCTTTGTTTAAATTTGCAGTACCCCAAAATATAGATTGGAGTCCACATATTTATTGAATGGGCATAATTAGCTTGCAAACACACAATTAGAATCCAGGTAACATTCGGGTAAACAATACGATAATTACCAATCTAAAATCGTACACATTAGTTCTAATATGTGTTTAGTTCACTTAATAATGTATTATTATGCAAATAGCTTAATTATATACCTACGTTCAGTCGTGGACTGAAATACAAATACGTTTCATAAAATTCAAAAACGGAAGAGAGGAAATACCCGTTGAAAATTGATTCAATTGTTAAAATATTTCGAAAATTCGTATCAATTACATTCGTTATTGCCATTGACTGTACAACGCTTTTAGAGATGGGTAGAAACAAGAGAGCACTTACTGCCAGAGTTCATTATATATCTACCCCTTGAGAGACTTCCTCATATATTCTGTAAGTGCCTATCGCCTCTTTGACAAGGTGTCAGGTTATCGAAACGATAACGGGAGAAGTTATATTAGGACATGGGAAGTTTAACCCATATCTACGTTAGTTTTCCATGAGAACAGTTCATTATTTATACCTACTACCGGATCAGTAATTAAGTACTCAACGCTTTTATTGTAACACCAAAAATATTTTGTTAAGTAGGTACATAAAAAGATATTGCCAAAAAAATAAATAATACTGTTTTGATTAACACGCCAGCCAAGCTTAATAAAGATGTGTAAAATCCCTTTTCGAACAGTAATTAAACCATTTTGTCAATAATGACAATGTTGGGACACTCACTCGGCTCAACGCGGCTGGATGTGGATAAAGGTTGACAAGGCAGGATTCTCTTCTCGTCCGGTAGTCCCACCTGGTCTCCAAATGTGGCAGTTCCATTGTGTCACATATTGACTGGACGTGAGCAGCGGCTGGCGCAGATTGGGGACCAAAGATGGCCGCCACGCCGCTTCGTAGAAGGTGACATACTGCGAAAAGAGAATTAAATTTAGCTATTTATAAAAACAAATGGCACGGGAAATATAACAGCGCGGAAGGGATAAATTATTGATGTACAATTATTAATATTATACAAAATTTCACTTTAAATGTCGGAAACAAAATTAGGTGAGCACATGTGTGGTGGGATGATAATATGATATTGTTTAATTTTGCAGGTATATACCTATTACATATTGTCAATATTATTAACTAGCTGTTCCTCGCGGTTTCACCCACGCTGCTCAGCACCTGTTGGTCGTAGCGTGATGTTATATAGCGTATAACCTTCCTCAAAAAATGGACTATCCAACACTAAAATAATTTTTCAATTCAAACCAGTACTTCCTGAGATTAGCGCGTTCAAACAAACAAACTCTTCAGCTTTATAATATTAAGTATAGATTAACGTAATAACTGAAAAAACATAGATGCTATGCTACAAATATAAAAATCTCATTTAAAAATCCAAACAAAGGTCTTGCCCCAATACACTTAGTTCACCAGCATAAACAAGCCACGAACCACGAATTAACAATATAACAACATCTTAAAAAAATACACGAGTAAGAGAAAGAAATGCTTCACGTACGTGCCGGTCACGTTCTCACGGCACTGTCGCACGTGATCGCAGGGGGAAAACTATTACGTCACACATCCTGCTCCTGAGTCCCAACTGATTGTATCCGCACGGGATCGGACGACCGGACCCCAGACCCGCACGGTTACGTAAACCGGGGACAACTACGGACCTTATTATAACGAGGGCATTAGTTCTCACCCAGCTTTGTACCGAATAAAACGTATATTTTTCTGATTTTTTCGAAGATTGATTGCGAATGGGCTTCTTGACGGCCCTCAGGCTTTTTCATCATGAAGTTGAATGTTTCACCAATAAAAATCGCGAATATAACTTAAATAAGTTGTCAACACAATTGAAGACTTCATTTTTTCTTTTCATGATTAATTTGTTTCTCGGTGGATAGTTTTTTTTTATCGCTTTTTACTAAGCGACTTTTATTTCTGGTACAATGAATAAAGTATTCTATTTTTCTTTTCTTTTACAGACTATGTTTTTATCTACTCTCCTGTCGCAGGCATGCTGGAAGAGATTTCTTTAGAAATTAGCATTACTTTATATTTTTTTTTCTATCTTCTTCTACTTTCTTCTTTTCTGCATTCAATCTATGTATACATAAATCGTTAATTTTTTATACATTAGCTTTTTTGTTCTTATTTTCCTGGGCAATAGACATCTGTAACACCTTATAGTTTACCATAGGTACATAAACTCACGCCTTAATTAAAAAAATGACTTTTTTCTCCAGAAGCCAACAAACCAGAACACAGCAATCAAACACGCAATAACACACGTCAAGCCATTACCACAAGTCACAACAGTGTGTGGTCAGTCTTCCCTCGTCAGTCAAGTACTATATAGACGAACATCCATCTATCTTCATTAAATAAAGGGTGAGAGCGACATAAAGAAACGTCGGGTGATATATTATGGCGGAAAGATTATGGCTTTGAAGTGACGCCGACGGTGACGGGGCGATAACGTCCGCGCGTTAGCGGTACCCTACTTTGAAATTTGCCCTACAACTGCCTACCAAGATTGGTAGGGAAAGTTATGGGTATAAGTTTGAACTTTGAAGTCACGTTAGAAGTTATTGTGGCAATTTTAGTCGAATGGGATCGAATAAATGGAATGTATTACGGCCTTTATTAAACTAGGTATATGCATAATTATGTACTTTAGAATTTTAATATTTTAAAAGAATACAACACCATTTCTGTCATCTCCGAAGGGTGCGGCAGATCAGACAGGTCTGCCACGGCCACTGCTTGCTGGGGTTGCGAGATGATCAAAAGAGATACCACGCCACGGACCCGGATCGCATTTTTCTACTTTCTTCATTAGATGTTTGGTTACCTTTGACGATAGGACATGTATAATGTGTTTCTAATGGAGAAAAAAGAAGTCGCAGGTTAAAACTTAGTTTGGGAGCCAGGGGATGGCCACATGGTACATTGTGAATGGTTAGTCTGTACAATAAATATAAGATGTCTGTAACAATGTTTACTGTACTGAATTAAAGAATTTATTATTTATTGGAACGAAGTTCCTTATCGCGTAGACGGAAAAAACTAAGACCAAAAGTTGTAACGACACTTTTTGCTATAGTTGTAAACCGTGCGGCGCGCACGTGTTTCTCTTTCTGTCTCTCTCTCTCTCTCTCTCTCTCATAGAAAGCAAACCAGTTATTTTCGTTTCGTCTTTCTGTTTCGCATTGAAAAGTGTCGCTACGATTATTTTTGTTGAGTGTATACAGGTTTTATGTACATAATAAATAATAAATGCCGGGTGTCCCTTGACGCCTTACAAGTTTTTTTAATTTTTAGTCGCTAAAAATCCCCCACCCCCGCTCCGCCAAAAGCCGCAGAATGATGATACAACATTTAAAAAAAAAGGCGAGGCAGATGTGTACATAAAAGAAGGACAAGCCTATTGCTATTAACTGGGTACAAATCCAGGGGTGTGTAATGTTTGGCATAATAACAAATGCTCTAATTTCACTTGAACTAACGTTCATATGACATAATTTTCATATGACATAATATCAAATGACATAAATTCATATGACCTAATGTTTCATATCATATAATATTCCTTTAACATAATAACATTTAATATAACGTTCATTTGACCTAAAATTCATGTTTAATGGGCACAGTTCTAGCCTAACTCAAATTGCACTTAACCAAACCTTAAAATATTCTATGCATGGTCGAGGGTGGGCTTAGTCGACGGAGCCCCGCTTAGCGGGGCTCCTACTTCTGGGTGGTTTATAAAAAAATTACCACGAAGGGGATGGCTACAAGGTTAGAAGGGGATGGCGGGGTCTATTCGCTCGCTTCGCTCGCTCACACGACCCCGCCATCCCCTTCTAACCTAACCTATCCGAGTCGGGGTGCCCTAAAGTCCAGATTGCATCCAGTTTCTCCTGGTAACAATAGTTGAGGGTGGCAGGTGTATAGGGTATAAAGTGAAGAAAAAAAAAACTTAATACAATATTTATTTCATAAATTTCAGTGTATTCTTTTTTTTAAGAATATTATTATAAAATATTTTTGTTTAAACTATGAATATTAACTATGAGATTATAAATATTATAGTAAATGAATAATATTATGCTAAATGAATATTATGTGAAATGTTCATAATGTCATATGAAATTAGGTAAAATGAAATTATATCAACAATTCATTATGTCAACTGATCGTTATGTTAAACAAAATTGTGTCAACTAAAATTATGTCAAGAGAACGTTAGATACTTTGTTATTATGTCAATCGTTACACACCCCAAATCCAGACTCCACGGCGAGAAACTCCTGTTAAAAAGCTAATAACACTGCCCGACCTGAAATAAGAATAAGTTCTCAATAGGTAAAATGCTATTTAGTCTTGTATATTTTTGACAAATAATACCTCTGGCATACATTCGTCAATATTACCTGTGGGTGAAATTAGTCCCAAACTGTGAACTGTCCCGAACATGACACAGGTGTTGTCTCGACATTTTTCGCCTAAGTCAATAAGAGGCTTTAGTTTTTTTTTTTGTATTTTTTATTTACACGATTAACCTTTTCGGGGCTATTTTGGGCCTGGCTTCCAGCCATTTTATTATTTCTGTGCTGGCAAAAGGCTCTTCATCATATTTTCATTTTTTTAAAGCTACACAGTCTGTGTTGTTGGTGGAGCTCAGAAGGGATAGACAAATAGCTATCGCTTCCGACGTGTTTATAGTTTCTTGTCGACTTTCAAAAGGTTAACATTAAGTTTTTTGTTTTGTTATAAATCCAATCCATTTAAGACTTTTCATCGTCTTTATTAAATTGTTGCCTCATGCTAGGTAATTTCGTAGTTTGTGAGTGCGTTTACAAAAAAAAACACTTATATTTACATACAAACCTCGAACAAGTACCTGTAGGTCATAAAATATATCACGCGTTTACACCATGTGTATAGTTAGGAACATCAAAACGGCACCTGCTACAACCATTAAATACTTCTTTTACCTTGTTCCCGTTCACACATCTAGTCAAAATGTTATCACTGATAGAATATTACTTTTTCTAGGTCTGTAAGGCGCGTAGCCCACACGATTGGCAGTCGCGGTACGGTCGGGGCGCGGGCACGTTAGGCGCGTCGTCCACACGACTTTTGTAAAGAAAATCTCGTTGCGGTGTGATTCTTATGTGCCTGCGCCTCAACTGCACCTCGACTGTTGGTCGTGTGGGCGACGCGCCTAAGTGATACAAACCTCGTTTAGACGCATGAAAGCTGTCTTGCGGCGAGATAGTCTCCACTTGCGCCAGTAGCTTGGCTCTCGGCAATACTGCCCTGTCCGCGTTCACTCGCTCCACCGCGTAGCGAAACGCTACCTCTTGCTTGTCATCCTCCGGGTGGAAGAGACCTCCTGTGAGGAAAGATTTTGTTTTAATTTCAACATTGGAAACCAATAGATGTCAAAAACTGAATTTTGCAACATAACATCATGCCTCTGATCCGTAGAGCTAGGCAAAGGCCAATATACGGATGTTCTAAAAACTTGAACAAATTTCCCAGCGCTCATTCGTTTTTGCCGTGCATAACATTTAAATCAAAATATTAGCTCTTAATTTTGGGCCCGTTAATGGTTTTAAACCGTGTTGCTAGGTAAATGGGCTATCAATGGGCTATCAATGGCCTTTCTCTGTTCCGTCTCCTGCTTGATGACTATGGAAGGAAGTTTAAATCTTAATTTTCATACGTCTACTATTCTTTTCTTATTCATTTATTTTTTTTAAGCGTTGAAATTCCAGGAGTCAATTCCTGGAATCGTCGAATTCGTATATCGTGGGTGCGTTTACAAACATTTAAACTCACATACACAACCGGCTAGACCCGGAATAACTAACTATAGGCCATACAGATATTTGTTCCATGCGGGGATAGAATCCGTCACACAAAGCGCAATCAATCGCTTAGCCACTGCGCCAACCGTGTTGTCAGATGCGGGATCCAAGAGGGATAAATTCTTTCACGGGGCCTTCGGTCGAGTTGCTGTTTGGCGGTAGTTACTGTTGATTCTGGCTTTCAGGATGTTCAGTGATTTGGTAACAGGTGGGAAAAACAATCATCATCACCAAAGTCTCGAAGATCAAGCTCACAAAGCAAATTTTGATACCTAATAGTAGAAAGTAATGAAGCACAACCAATCCCCAGCATTACCTGACCCGTCTTACAAAAAATAACAAATATATAGTAAGTTTTGAAACAAATGGGCAAACTTTGTCATTGCAGCCGAGGCAGAATTCAGTGTTATGGAGCCGAGAAGCGAGAACTGCAGTGACAAATGTTCATGTGTATCAAACGACTATTTTCATTACACTTACGAAGAAATAAAATAATGGAACGAAGTTTTTTTGAAAATATTTTTATCTTATGAAAATATAATGTAAATGAAAAAAATTTGTTATAAAAACTGATAATTTCATAAAAATAATTTATAATATTCTATTTTGATAAAATATACCTTATAGGCCTAGTCTTTATAGGCTGCTCCTCTTTGCTAAGATAAATACGAAAAATCCCAACCACCGCCGTCGAGATAAATTGAACAAAGTTGGAAATAAAACCAGGACTTTGTAATACATTACATTTTGAACCTAATGATGGCGATACGAGCCAGTTTTAAGTGTATTGAAAAATAATTAGAGATTGGCCTTCAGTAGGTGACTTTTACCTACAGACAGTAGGTATTGTCCGCAGAAAGTTTCCATCGGCTGGTTATTCTCTAGCCTATTAAATAATTTATTTATACAAAGACCTAATAACAGCTTTTTAAAGGCCGTTAGCAAATAAGTTTTCACGGCTTGTACATAAATGTATTTAGGATCTTTTATGAGTAAACAGTCTAGAAGCTTCTGGAATTTTCCTAAAATACCTAAAACTTGAATCGACGCTTATGTCAGTAATATTGGCAGGATGTTAAACAGTTAGTTGAGTCTTGTTTTCCTTTAATGCCCAGAAGGCTACAACATTAGTAGGTAACTTCGAACCGACTTGTTCACAAATACAATATTATCTGTAAGTACACTATTTATTGTACGAATTGGATTATATTCAGTTACGTAATTATTGGTACACAAAACCTACGCAAGAATGTTAAATAACTATTTCTAACAAATTAGGCAAATTACAAATATTCCACATATTATAAGCCGCTCGGGTTGATCTTCAGGTTAAACTGGGATTGCCTGGGTTGTTTCGTGGATGGGTGAGCACTCATTGTATATACATTTTCCCCCGTGTCTCATAAAGCTCGTTAAGCCGTTGTCATTTATAGATATTTTGCAGTTCTACAGGTGATCAGTGGCCTAAGAGTCTGATAAGCAGTCTTATCAGGGAGTATCGTATTTCTCAGTACTGACTGGACATTGGAGGTCAGATAGCCGATCCCAATATTGTTAGGAATAGTGTAGGCTAGAATAAGACAAAAAATTAGTTTTTGTAAACAATAAACATTTTCTTCGATAACTTGAATTTGAATAAGCCTAAAATTTTACAGAAAATTTACCAATCTAAATTTCATTACTACCAAAAATTAAATCCTAAGATGAAAATAAACTCGCTCCAAGTCTCTATTCATAAAACCCAATTATTCGCAGATCATTGCTTTAATATAGATTTTAGAAATAACACCCACGATTCAGCATAAACCAACGCTAAATTTAGATTTCGTTGTAATTAATTCATTATTATAATTAACTCGGTAATATAATCCTTACCTATTCGGATGGTGTCGGGCAGGGCGGAGAGATGGCCAAAGAATAAAATAAGGAAGATTGCGTTTGCCCCTCTCATTCTGTAACAAAGAGAAATGACGTCATTTTATGGATTAGAATGAAGACGAAGAAATAGAATGCAGAATGACCGATCATGTTTTATTCAAGTTGAAAAATGGATTGTTTTCTTTTAAGCCGCCTATTTGCGGAGTATTTATGTTAGTGAATAATCGTTATTTTTTAATTAGAATTACTCTAATATTCAGTAATTTACTGATATATAACTAAACTGTTGTTTCTAGAAGCGTGGAATTTTGCATAAGTTTTCCTTATATTATAACGAAGCAAGTAATAGAAATACCATCTTGGACACGACTAGATCCATGATAAAAATATTGCTTTAAAAAAGGTTAATTATGCGTATCTGACTAACACACCGAGCGAGAGGTGTATTGAAGAAAATATGATTTAATTTTGAAAACATAAAACAACAACACAAATGTGTAATCATGTGCCTATGTTTTTAAATGTGGTATATCAGCAAATTGACTCTTTCGTCCATTTGTGCTGTAAGATCATGCTTCTGACCATTTCATGATTATAGGGTCAACAGGAAGTACCTACCCTGTCGGTTTTGTTTTGCTTACAAATTTTGCTTTTTTATGTCTTGACAGACAAATAGACAAAAGCACAGAAATAGCACATTTTGATTTAATTGAGGAAATTTTGTCATTGCAGACGAGAGGGATATAACGTTCGATGTCCAAGCTGTCCTTTAGCTCCTCGGAAACCCACAACCTTAAATACGTAAATGTCTTTCCCCCGAATACTGAAACGTCACTTAAAATGTGAGGGCTGCTTAACATTTGAGCAGCTCTTAAACTTTAGATTTTGTATGGTCAAACGTCAATTCTGAGCATCTGTTAAATCTAAGTGGTACTTAAATTCTGAGTGACGTTTCAGTATTCGGGGGTAAGTCTTATACTTGAAAGAGATCTGAGAGTAATATAGGATAGTGTGTAGAATAAAATAAGCTACAAAACATTATTTCTATCACTTTGTCTTCACTATCAAACTGCTAAACCCTCATTTTCCTTGTTACTACATCACGAAATTTTGGTCCTGAGTTGTTATTGTTTTACACAAACTGTATCAACTGTTCTATGCAAAACTGATACCTATTGGGCGTTTATTCTTGACTTTTACACGTGTTCCTGAAAAATCCCAGAGGTTTGTATTTCGATGGTACTTTATGAAGAGTTTTTCCTCATCGGGAAATGTCAAGCGAAAATATTAATATAAGTGATTTTATTATTCCATTTAATTTTGTTCAAACTTTTAGAATTGTAATCATTGTTTTATCTGTTACTGTATTACTTCAGTACATGATTATACACGTGATTTATAAGTTAATAATATTGATTGTGACTAGGTATTGTACTTTCTGAAGCGGAGAATATAAGGAGTAGTAAGGTTTGGGGGCGAGACATTCGTTTTTGAGCCAGAGTTTTATTTACGTATTCTTCGCGTATCGTTTAGAATTCTAACAATTAATTTTAGTTGTATCAAATTATAAAATGGTAAAAAGTTTTATCAATTCTAAACCATCTGACACTAAGGGCTTATTCTTGACCTTGAGTAGTTTCAGAGGACAGAGATGAGATCGGCGATGGGACGAGCTACCCTAAAAGAAGCCTATTCATTTCTCGCGACTTAAAAAGTGGCGGGTTATAATTATGAACTCTGTTATATGGCAGCACCGACACAGGCAGCGAAATTCATTCCTTGGCTGTGCACAAGAAAAGAAACTAGAATGCGAATGTGTATCGGTAAGGTATGGTAGCCCGCAGTACGCATGGTCTCCTGATGGAAGAAGGGAGCTGGTGGAATGAGCCCGTGGAGATCTTGGGCACACCAACAGGCATGCAACTTTACGACTTTGCCGTTTTCATTACCACTATCGTATATTATTATGGTGTTCGAATTTCAATTCCTTCTATAAATATCCGAGCGTTGAAAGTCCATCAGTGCACTATTATTTGGGCACTCTATTACGTTCACGTGTCGCCTATTCATATTCATCGTTTATTGTAATCATGTACTTTTGAACGAAGAGTTCAGAGGTTGTTACAATTATAGTTTGTTGTATACATGAACCCTGGTAAGGCACAGCAATATATATAATTTAATATAATTTTATAAATGCTATCCTTTAAATACAAACTTTAGTGCTACAGTGTCATAATAATAAATATACCACTGTGTTTATAATGAAGTTGATGTTAATAATGAAGCAAAACTTGCATGTATACGTTATGTCGCAAGAACGGGTTACTATTCATAAGTACCATTTCAGTAAGTCATTATTCAAAACTACATAAAAACTATGTGAAGAAGGTGTATTACACTGTACGTATTCAATTCATCTATTCAATATGTAATTAAAAAAAGTAAATGTTTTGCTTTATTGCCTTTTTTATTTATTTCTTCTGTAGCAATGCACGCAATGCATGCAATTTGCGCGAAGAGATCGTCGCTTTTATAGTGTTTTCGCTGTCGTGCAGGTAAAGTAAGATAAACCGATCCTTTCAAATCTTGATCGTTAAATATTTTAGCTGCACTATGAATATCGTAGTCATAAAATATGGACTCAGTAATAACTGCAGTCAATTTAATTAACCACCCAAATGTTTTTGTCTATCAGAATCGTTATTGTTTTTTTAAACTGCGGTTCGTATCCTATATTTTAATTAAGCTACATATTTCAAAATTATAATGAAGTAAGAGAACGATTTTTTTGCGCTGAGAATCGTTAAGGATAAATTTAATTGCATAGTTAATGTATTCTATATCTATAAAAATATCGAGTATCCATCTTATCAATACATCACTAAAAATGTCTTGTCATTTAATGTCATGAAATGTCACCCGCACAAAGCTACAGCAAAAATAGTATGGAACTATTAGAAAAAAATATATTGTGCTTATTTTGTTTTGGGAAATAGTATTATGACAAGTTTATAATTATTCTACGTATGAATAAATACTTTTTCGTTTTTCTAGGTTTGTTGTTGCTAAATAGAAAAAAAACATTAGATTATGACACGCTATTTTTTCCCCGCTCAGGTATGCTAAGATGGCGGACTTTTTGAGCGAGAGTTGTAAAATAATTATTTGTGCAACTAGACAGCTAAGCTATGTTTTGCTGTGAGTGCTGATTTTGAGTCCCAAGCAGCAGGTGGCGAGGGATTTAAGACACGAGATGCAAACAATATTGCTCTCGTGTAACTCCCATAACTTTTCACCCTGATCTCTTAACGCAACCGAGTGTATTTCACGTTCTACAACAAACAGGTTCATTTACCATGTAATTTCTAATTATGATGTTTATAAGCTAGTTCTTTTTCTATGTTCTTTCCTTTTCGTGTGTTTAGTGCCTTAACAAGAAAAAAAATATGCGCAGAAATAAATTGAATTTAAATAACGTTTATGAACGCGTTCTGAAACAGCATCCGTGATGTGTTATTTTTAAATGTAATATTATTGAAAAAAAAATCTTTAGATATTATCAGGCGATATCTTCGCTTCAAAACAAAAAAAAAAACAATAATTTACATAGCTATCATTTTATTTTATAAAAAGTTTTAATTTTAGTTTATTACGCGTTCCCAAACGTAAACAAGTTATTTTTTCTCGCTGTTTACGTGCAGAAACACCTACATGCTGATGAGTTAAAAAAAATGTAACGGAAAATATCATTTGTATCATAAACATAATAAAAAATTATGGCAGCGCATGTTGCTTTGTTTTCTCCCATTGATCCCTGTATTTGAACAGGAAACACAATCAAATTATTTTCTTTTGTTTCGACTATATTTTTATTTCGTTAAAAATAACAAGGGGGAAATGGGAATATTGAGGGGTTGTTTTATATTCGATTGCTGGGTGTGTGTATCGAAAAAACAAAGTAATATTAGTGAAAATCTTGATTATATGGGTATTAGATTATCAACTCTATTTGTTATTCACCTGTACCTGTACTTTAAGGGACATGTCTAAAGAGACACGCGTGCTTTCGAAGCAGCATAGTTCTAGTTAAAGCTAATATGATTTAATTGAACACGACAAAGAAAAATGGTTAGGAATGATCTCAATAGGTACTATAATATGAGGTTAGGAGGGTATACTAAGGTTGACTAGTAGAGAATGCCTTGTGCCATTAAGTCAGCGTATGTACCACTGTTGTACATGAAGTTTTAATAAATACTACATATCCCAAATGATAAGAATAAGGGAAAATGGCTCCATCATCACTGACAGGACTATTGTTGCCAACAAGCCTGATATAGTGGTGGTGGATCGATCAGAGCGGCGCGCAATGATTGTTGACATAACAGTCCCGCATGATGAGAACCTCGTGAAAGCCGAGAAAGATAAGCAAATCAAGTATATTGACTTGGCTCGCGAGGTTGTTGACATGTGAGATGTGGACTGGCGATCATTGTGCCAATAGTCGTATCTGCCAATGGCTTAATTGCCAAGAGCCTCGACCAACATCTGAGGAGGCTCTCGTTAGGCAGCTGAATCAAGGGCTTGATACAGAAAACGGTACTCCTGGACACGGCTCGTATTGTTAGGAGGTTCCTTTCTTTGGAGCCCTGACCGCCGGTAGCTTGGACCCTGTTCCTGATACCGGTGGGCTACTATTTTTATATTTTTAAATGTTCTTTTTATTTTTTGTGTTTAAGAAATATTTAAAAATATAGTTATACGTTGACAAAACAATAAATGGAGGGAAAATGGTATGACGATCGTTAAAGATAATAACTGACGTAAATTAGGATAGACCACGACCTTCTAGAAAGTAATTACTAGCTTTTGTTCCAGGTTATTTATCTTTAAGTTAAATATCAACAAACTGTTATCCAGTTTTCAATTAGCAATTACTTTGGTCACTATCAGCTTTTAACAAAGGGGCCAAATTGATAGCTCGTTTGCATTTCGTTGAGTACCTAAACAAAGAAAGTGTCTTATAGGTCGATGTTGTCAAATAAAACAAGAAAAAGGTTCTAAAGGCAACCTTGTAAGTACCTTTCTAAATTATTTCTCATCCATATACTACGCCCACCGCGGTTCAAGAAAACACGTAAAATGTACAATAGACATGACAGATACAGGGAACAAAAATGGAGCTAATAATAAAAGGCAAAGTCTGCCTGTCTGTCAGAATCAGAATCATTTATTTTCTTAAAATATTAGTGTTTATATTGGTGGTTTAGGCACAAACCATATTTTGCTAGTTTAAGGCATGTAAATATAATTTTATATTAGTAGAATAAAGCGTAATCAAGCTAAACTTATCAATCAAGAGTATCCTTAAGCTAGTTTACAGTAAAATGATTATTAAATAAAAATCTTGACACCATATTGCACATAAAGCTTCACACAATACCTTGTCGGTTCGTTGGCACCTTAAAAGTAATTACAACGTTACTGTACAAAGGTCATGGCAGTTAACGAAGTTAGTAATAAGTGTAAGTGGAGTCACGTCTCGGAATGTAGCGAAATTGTTGTTGTAGCTAACTTCATACATACTGCAGCTGAACAAACTGGTAACTACATTATAGGTATTTTAGCTCAGCGTTATTTTAATTAGTCTCGCTGATGGGAATGTAGATAGGTATGTTTTAGAAGTGTGTAATTATTTTGTGCTATTGAATATTGTATTTACATTCTAAGTACTGACTAAAACTAGATTTGAAGGGAATATTTGAATCCTTACTAATATTATAACAGCGAAAGTGCGTTTGTTTGTTACTTTGTCTTCACGCCTAAGTAGAGAAACCGATTTTGATGAATTTTGGTACAGACATAGTTGGGACCCTGGAGACGGACAGAGGCTACTTTTTGTCGCTTTCTCAACCCCACGTCTCTAAAAGGGTAAAAAAGTATGAAGCATTCGGCAATTTTCAAAGTAGGAAGCTCAAAATTGGTATGCGGACTATTTTTCACTAACAAACGCTTTGTGCATAATTTTTTTGGAAATCTGATCCTAACCGCTTAAAAAAGGGAATGAAATTTTGTAAGGGAGTTTTCGCAGTTTTCAAGGTTAGCTAAAAATCGGTACACACACTCTTTGTTACCAACGCAAGTTATCAGTCTAAACGACTGACTATCAACTCAGTTAGTGGGAAACAAGATACTCCTTGGTAAGACTGGTTGTCAGACTTTCGGGTTTCAGTCTCGCAACGTCTGCCATCTTCATTCTCACCATGAGAATGAAGATGGCAAACGTTGCGAGTCTAATTCCAACTTTTTAATGTCGGCGCAGCATTTTATGTCCCCTAGCTACTGTCGAAAACCTTCAAACGCACCAGGAAACGAAGCTTAACGTTTGATCGACCCAAGCGGCTGTTATTTTGTAGCCACGAGTCACCACAACTGCAGTAATTAAAACCAATGAGATGTTTCAAGCACGGTAGCCATTGTTTATAGTTTAGTCCAAGGCTCGAGTGACACCTCGAAGCTTCTGTTTGTAATCCGAGAGATAAAAGTTACATTGACATCAAACGGACCGAGGAACTTCGACAATGTTCATCGACTTATGTATAATAATCCGTGATTATCGTCCAAAGCTCTTCTTGAGTAGACCTTTAATGTTGGCAACTGGGTTTCAGTTAAATCCGTACGAAATAATACTATAAACTCTATACTAATAACTCTGTCTGTAGTTTTTAAATACAAAGCCCATACCGTAGGTTTGGTCAATCGCATCCAAAGCGGGCGAAACCGCGGGCAAAACTAATATATCTTATGAAAACGTAGCCAAGCTATTTGAATGTCGCATTTGGAAGGAGCTGTACAAACTACTGATACTGTAAGGCAGTTGTCAGATTTGGGGCGTCTCGCTCGCCGGCTGTCACAGATATTCGCAATACAGCTGGGACCATTTTGTGTTGCTTCCTATTTACTACATCTCTCTTGGTTTCGATTTAGCTTCGGACTGGTTTAGCACTTCTGTTTATTTTAGAAGTAGGAAACTGTATTTTCATGGAGCGGTCAGATCAATTTCACTAACAAACTCTACATTAATCAAAATCAATTGACTTAGGTATGTATCACGGAGCATCACTCATCGCACAACCGATTTGGAATTTGTTTGTTGTGCGTATTTGTCAGTACATAATTTGTTTTAAAGAACATTTTCTTTTCAGTACTAAGCGCGTTTCTCCTTTTCCTCATCAGTAAATAACACTCGTGCCAAGCTGGGGCGAGTCGCTAGTAACGAAGTAAAATTGAGTTTCCCCAAATCAGCCACAATAAACGGTTAATGAGAAAATTTTTCCATTATTACAATCAATCTTAGTTGTCGTGTTTTTGATGGCTAATTTCCTTGTAAAGGCACCCCTGCTGTATATGGAGTAGATTGTTGAGCACGTGAATTATTTAGCCATAGTAGCTGCTGTTCGGGAAATAAACTTTGGCAAAAATAGGAGTCGAGTTCAAGATGCAGGCTCTTTTCAAAAACATAACATATCAACACGCCTGTAGTCCCCAGCAGGTCAGGGACCTACCTTATAGTACACCCACACATTTAGTAACGTTTTCAACCTCGTGTGATAGAGATCAGATCTCTCTTAGAACCTAGTGCCATAAACTGGGCACAAATCTAGACTTCATGGCTATTGAGGAATTCCCGATGGAAGAAGTCAACCCGGATGCGAAACACTATAAGATAAGACCTTTCTTGTTTGAACGAGCTAGCTACTTTTTGTTGCTTTTCCGAAAAATGGAAATATTGTCTTCTACCCCAGCCTAAGTAAAGTCTGCAAGATGAGCAAATAGTCTTTTCCTACCTAGCTCGAAATTCCAGACTACTTGAATTATGTTGAAATATTTTCTTGTTATTGTCTGTATTGTCAAACATACAGCTTACAGAGCACGGAGTCGCTTTGGTGGATTGTCAACTCTTTCTAAAAAACAAGTGTGAGACTTTTTAGGGTCTAACTAAAAGTATACAGTCAATCAAGTCAGATTTTGTCCAAAGAAAATTTCAGTATTTTATGGAGACAAACGTAAACATCCCTTCAGTTTTCTACAGCTGAACGGATGCAAATAAGTGTAGTAGTTACTCATCCTGCGATATAGTCCACGTCTAGCTTTCGAGATTAGCAATCTGCGCGGGAGATATTATAGCGCACAAGTGTGTGATCATTCTCTGTGCCCTTACTCTCATAATCCGATGGGACGCCAATCCTATACGACCCGACGTGGAGAGATCTGGCGCAGGACCAACGGCTTGGGCAACGTGCCTTCCGAAGCACTGGGGGGTAACTAACCGCCAACTTCAAAACCGGCTGCTTCTGCGAAAATCCTCATATAAAAACCCAATATCACTTTTTGTCCGACTTAGGAATCGAACCCAAGACTCCGTGCTCAACACACGAATCGTACCTTTGTATAGAAATTGACGGCTTTCAAGGCGGGCCGAGACAGACTTACGAATCTTTTAGAAGCGGCATGGCCATATCCTTCCCTTAGAGGCTATGATATGATGGTTACTGTCACCCCTTGACAAGACTTACGTGTCCCAAATTTTACTATGTTTGTACAGACACCAAATTACCTCAAAAACTTCACCCTAAGCCCTTAGTGCTCATAATCTTCACCCTTCAGAGCTTATTATACGAGAAATGTTAGACGGCGTCATGAGACACTAATATTATAACGGCGGAGGAATTATCCTTTTTGTAACGCGAATTAACACTTGACTAAGTGCTCTTGGCTGTCTTGAAGATTCTCGAACTAACTATTTAATAATGTTATACCATCAGCCCGTATCTTGCCTTCGTTAAGAATTCTAAAATGCACTCTAATGAGCGCAGGGTTCACGAGTCATAACCCTCGTAATGCTTTTTTTTTTTTTTTTTTTTTTTTTTTCGGGTGGGAAATCATCCAATGACTTCCCCCGCTCTGGGTGGAGCGGGGGGGCATGTCAGACTTGTACTGACTAAAACCCACCCATGTTTCTTCTATTGCCCTTTACGTTCCGAGGCCGCGGTATCTCTTTCGAACAACCCGCAACCCCGGCAGGCAGAGGCTCTGGCAAGCCCCTCTGCTTTGCTGACTCTCTTTGACGCGCGTGAAACACGAACGCGCCGTCGACACGGCCTGTCGTCAATCGACGGACGGACGGTGAACTACCCATTGCTCACCGCCCACAGGCCCGCATCTACAGTGGCCGGAAGTCGTCTCGCGGCGCCCGGCGCCATGGGCGTCTCCCGCGGCGGCTGGGTTGGGCAGATGTTCTCTCCCTCAAACGCCCGGCCACCTCCTTCGCTAACATTACTGCTTCGCAGAAGGTGGTGACCGCTTCCCATTTCCTCTCGCTCCGGACCATGGCCTGAACCAGGGCCGGACGCGAGAGATCGCCGCCGCCGATCGCCTCTACGAGGGCACGGCGGTGCTCCGCCCAAGCCGGGCAGATCGCCACTGTGTGCTCCACCGTGTCCTCCGGGCGATCGTCACAATGGTGACACCCGGGCGCTTCCTCCCGCCCGATGATGTGCAGGAACCTCCCGAAACTTCCGTGTCCGGTGAGGACCTGCGTCAGGCGGTAGGTGAGGACGCCATGACGCCTCACCAGCCACTCCTCAAAGAGGGGACTTACCGCCACTATTGTAGCGTGCCCTACCCTCGTAATGCTGCCACTATACTAAGCTTTTTAACGGATGGGAAACCATCAAATAACTCCCCCGTACTGGGCGGAGCCGGGGTAAGTGTCAGACTTGTACTTACTAAAACCCACCCATGATCCTCTTTTGTCCTTTATGTTTCGGGGCTGCGGCATCTCTCTCGAAAAACCACAACCCCAGCAGGCGGTGGCCACGGCAGAATCTCTGCTTTGCTGACATCTCTTTGTGGTGCTCGTGGAACACTAAGGCGCTGTCTACATGGTCTGTCGTCACTGGAGTGACGGACGGTGAGCTACCCATTGCTCACCGTCCTCAGGCCTGCATCTACCGTGACCGGGAGTCGTATCGCGGCGCCCGACAGAAGGAGCGTCTCCCGCGACAGCTGGGTTGGTTTGAGGTTCTCTCCCTCCACCTCCTCCGACCACTAAGCTTGGTTGGAAGATAAGCTCATCAATCTATTCTTATTGCATGAACAAATGTTGATTCTATCAAAACGTATCATGGAGCATAGTAGCATGGAAAGTGACGTTAAAATGTTTCGGGTTTTTTTTAAAAACCTTATAGTATGAAATGCCAGAAGTGGTGATTAAGGCAACTAATTTTCAAGGCACCTCTCCTTCGTCACTATGCTTGTTGGCTAGGCTATTGGTAGATAACAGATTTAATCCCTATCTCCTTTAACCATCATGTAGCCGACTATGACACTTAAAGGAAAGAAGGAAAGTAATTTGGTGAACAGACGGTATAATCACAAGACCTAGCAAGAAGATGGCAGAATGAAAGTCCAATTGTACAGTCACCATAATCATCACACGGGTAGACGGTGATACAACGCTGACTACAACGCTCAACCTGCCGAGGGATGAAGTCGCTACCACACATACAGTATTTTTCCATGAAGCTAAAGGTCGAAGGACAGACAGCTTCGTTCCGAGACTGAAGTCTCTATATTTTGACTCAATGGCTAACTATAATAATATTGTCGAAAATGAGCTTTACTAATAATAATCTGTCCTCACACTACATTAAACCGGCCTCATAATGAAATTACCCTGTAAGGGAAGCCTCTATAAAATGAGCTGCAGTGAAATAATAACAGAATAAAAATAGAAACTAATAAAACATGCTAATGAAGATAGCGTCTATGTTCCATGCAATGTGATGTCATGTCTTTTGAATGAAAAGGTTTCATGAGACAATGTATTACATAAAGAAAATTCAGACACAAAGGAACGTTTGTACATTTTGTCTTCAATTTCTTTTTACGGTATGATTTGCTAATGCTAGACGACAGACGTGTCACATAATATGAAAACAGGCTTTTTTCAGGCTATTGTAGGTACATTAAATAACATGTGTAATGTGTTCGGATGTATCTGACTTCATAATAATGTACCTGTATCAGTGTCAGACGAGGAATACACATTTTATATCCTATAACATACACAGAAAGGTTTGTTTCTACATTTAGTCATATTGTAAAAGATGGGAATCTGAATTTCCCGGTTCTGCTGTAAATAAAGGAGCATCGCTTCTATTTTTAGACCTTTTCTTGTTGTGCAACGAGATTAGAAAAAAGGTTCTATTTATTAATGGATAATCTCAGAAGTAACATGACAAAATTTCCACAGAACCAAGGTAATAGTTTTACTCAATGAAGCGAGTTGGAAAATGACTTTTCTTATTAGCAATTCAGATTCGTAGTTTTTCATTTTATACTGTTTTATGTTAATGGCAATAGTACTACAGTACATACCTGTTAAACTATTTAGTGTCACTCACACACGAAACACCTGTGTTATGTACACATCGTCACCAATTAATTTACTACTACACGAGTACGCACCAACCATTCACTAACACCAATCACAGATAACATTTCTACATTATGGTTAGCTCCGCAGTGAATAAATGTGGTCGAAAACTTACAATTGTTGCGTTTTAAGCATATGATTCGTTTGGCACGTTAGAGTTTTGATTAATCGGATACGTATCGATTTGTATTCGAGACAGAATCGAGTCATGTGTGTAAAGCCGATGAGCGTGCGGCGTCCGCCCGCGCCCGTGGCGTCGTGGAGCTGCCGACCGCGGGGCGCAGCAGCCCCAGCGCGCCTGCGTGCCGACACCCCGCTGACGATCGCCCATCCACTTAGATTGTATACTAAATCAAAATTATTTGAAATGCATGAAATGTGTGACACATGACTTGGTCAATGATGTCAATACGAATTTGTATCGTCATCATTTTCTGAAGAAGGTAGGCAGACAATTTGTGCCTATTCAAAAAAAACACTGTAATAGGAACTTTTCCTTTTGTTTTATTTCTAAAAGCAGCTTTATATAGGAAAGATAAAATTAGAAGTATAACATAATATTTCTTAGTTGATATTTAAATGATCAAATACTAGATGGTAGTTCTAGGCCACCTATTCCGTCTGCCTCGCACGCATCCCGCCACCGTCCGTTGAACTTGCGTCGAGGATTCGCATCGTCAACGCAAATTGTCTTTTCATTATTCACACCGCGATTATTTCGCCCTTTGACAGTAGACAATAAAAGTTTGTGCACAAGAATAAAAGCGGCTCTATCGTGGAGACCTCAGAAATCTCTCTGCATAGAACTGAGTGCGATAGATTAATACGATTTGTCGTTTCATTTCATTTACCGTTTCATATTAATTGAATAATATGAAACGGTAAATGAAATGAAACGACTTGGTTTGTGGAATATTTGCTATGCAAATAAGTCACAAATAATAAACCCAAAAAGAATCCAGGCAGTTTTTAAGGCAATCTATACTTTAATATTATAAAGCTGAAGAGTTTGTTTGTTTGTTTGTTTGTTTGAACGCGCTAATCTCAGGGACTACTGGTTGGAATTGGAAAATTCTTTTAGTGTTGCTATATAACATCATGCTACGACCAACAGGTGCTGAGCAGCGTGGGTGAAACCGCGTGGAACAGCTAGTAATAAAATAATTGGTAGCTTTTTAGTCCAGTATTTTCTGGGTGTAACTTTTAATTATATTTTTTTTATTGATGATCTTTTGCTCTCACTCCAAATTAATAAACTGATATTGTAGTTATTGAAATGGAAAATAAATAGTGATTAAACTGAATTACACTCAATTTTCTCAATTTTCTTTCAAGTTAATTTTCGGTGCGAAAATTCAATTAGATTGCTCGATTTAATTTTTCATTTCTATAGTCTTTGCCCCCTTCGCCCCTGTCAATAACTTATACTGAACTGGAGGACACTGTAAGTGTAATTTTTATCGTCCTTACAACCAATTTCCTAGCACACAAGTGCTGAGATTGTAACTTGTTGTTTGTAAGGACTTAATCTAGCTCTCTACGTTAGCGAGAAAATGAATAGGATTTTTCTCTCAATCATTGGAGTTTTAGAGACAGATTTATGTGAAAGATAAAATCTCTAGGTTTTGTAAAAAGCGATGGACACAGGTCGTGTTGCTGTCATTTACATGTTGGACTCCCGCCAATAGTGATACCATTACCTAGCGGCGTTTGAACTAAACACATATAAAAACCCAAAAGTGTACAAAGCACCCAAAGTTTAGATATTATTAGGAGACAAAATTACATTACACCGTTACGACGTGACGAATTTATAAAGGTTTTATTATTAGATTTCCTGATAAAGCTAAAAACTTGACGGTGCTCTCGTGTTGGATTTATTAAGAAAAGAGCGATAAGTTGCGAGGCCGAAAAATAATCGAGTAAGAGCGTTGCCCTTTACGGTTTTAATAATCGCTTTTCTTAATTCCTGTTTTTTGAGATCAAAATGTTAAAGCTGATATTTATCCAAGATAAATCTACAAAAACAAAATCCCACTTACCTACAAGGAAATCTCGTTAGGTAGCTTCGAGTGGTGGGTATTTTTATGACCTCATTAATCTTTCAGTTAATTTTACATCTTCAAGATTTGATTACTCTAAAACCTAGGTCATCTAATATGGATATCTATTTGGTAAGCTATCGTAAAAGTATGCTTTTAGTGGAACTTTTCAATAGCACCGCGAGGGTACGTACTAAACTTGCCCGACAACTTGAGTACCAATCCGACTCTGGCTCTTGTCCAAGAAATAAAAGTCAAGTCAACCGCGGCAAACGTACACAGCATGGCATTTTATCAATTTCCTGCCCACGTTTGATATGAATCATCCGTGCGAGATTACCTACTCTCTGGCTAAAGAGAATTCATTTCCAATTTCTTGTATATTTTCCCACACTATTAAACCGAGCTTTTCCAGTATGTACGCGCTGGCAAAGCTAAGGGTTGGAACGGAATGGACCTAAGGCTAGTTTTATAGTTGAAATAAAATGATGTTTGTATCGAAATGGCCCGATCCCGTCCCCTAGATTTTGTTCATAAATAACAATTCAAATCGTTTTGCAACTGGGTCCTGCGCTGCGGAACTTCTAGATTTGTTTATTTTTCTTTCATATAACTAAAGTTTGAATAGGTAGCAAAAGTTGCGAGCCTTTAAACAGTACAAAGGGAGCAGAAAAGTGTAGGAGTTATATTTCGAGAGGCATACTAACAAGCAGTGACTGTGTTTCAAAGGGAACAACCGTGAATGATACGTGAATGTTGCGTTTTCTGCTTTTATGTTACGATTCCGAAAATAGCTGGTTTCTTAACATTATTTATTGTTTACTGCTGTATAGGGGTCTACCGATGTTTACTTTGTAATCGGAAAAGATCACGAAGGTTTTTATTTCATAACATTTGCTCTCTTGTTGTATATTGTCAATTTATCTTTTATATTAGATAAAGAAGCCAGTTAGGACGTCCTTTCTAGAGTGATATCAATGAGTCGTCACATAAAACATAATAGCTATTGTGGGAAGATTTTTGTCTGGGAGTAAGACTTTATAAACTACGATAACAGTAGACTATTTACGTCTATGGCACATTACAGAAAGTTAATATGTGTAGAGCCTATAGTTTTTGTTGAAGACGAATAGTGACTAATAAAACATAATTAATCATAGGTAAGAAGATGGCTTCGTTGGCTAAGTGATCACATGGGCGATTGCTGTCGGGGCCAGGCTAGGTCGGGCAAAGTGTTATTGGGTTTTTCAATCAAGGAATTCTAAGTAGCAGCCACAACAGAGTCTGGATCTGTTCCCAGTTGCTGGCAATAGGCTCGCCCTATATAGAACGTAAACATAACTGGTAAAATGTGGGTGTCCTAGGTTAATTTTTCTTTTAAACGTTTCCTTTCATTTGGAATTTCTCCTGTATCGTGGGTGCGTTTACAAACATTAAAACTCTTAAATGGATCTGGACTCATAAATACAAATATTTGTGCCGTGCGAGAATCGAATCCGCGGCACGCAGCGGAGCAGTCAATCGCTCAGCCACTGCGCCAAACGTGCCGTAAGTAACCGTTAATGCGTAACCGTTAAGTACGTTGGTACTTAACATTGACCTCTGCCTAAACCTGGGGTTTATTGTCAGCGCCCATCTATTTATTTAATAGATTTAATTTATAATAAAACCAGTCAAAATTCCGTTTCTAAGACAATTTACAAACTCGCCGGGTACATTTTGTGCAAACACTTTTAAAAACTTTCATATCATGTGTAACTACTTATTCAGGCAAGTTATATCCCGCTAAAGTTATAATTGCATGCATTTGGCTTCAAATTAATTTAATGCTGTATGCGAATGTGTGGAGAACAGCACATATAGTTAATATTCACAGATTATCTCAGTGGAGCATATCTAATAACGTGCTAACTCGTAAACAGGAACACTGCACTGTGGTTTGCATTGTCTCCGTAGCCAAAGTTACGATCGCGCAATGCGCCTCCCTTTGTTCCAGCTTGTTTTTATTTTTACCACATGGTGGGCAAGATTAGTGGCCCTATACAATACTTAATCTAGGTTGAACCCGACTTACGGATAGTTTATTTATGACCCTACACATTGTGGTAGTAGAGTTATCCTTCCGGCAGGAATTTCATGCATTCCGACTTTGCTCTTTTAGGGCTAATTCCTTTGTCTAAGCTGTATTTGTGTGAATATTAAACACTCTGAGTGGTATACGTACTATTGCGCTGGTTTTAAAGCAACGTTTTCTTTACATATAAGTCTTTCAGAAAAATAAAAAGACAGTAAAGGTTTAAAATTAGCCACCGTAGATGCGGGCCTGTGGACGGTGAGCAATCGGTAGCTCACCGTCCGTCCGTCTATTGGCAACAGGCCGTGTCGACGGCGCGTTCGTGTTTCTCGCGCGCCTCAAAGAGATGTCAAAGCAGAGGGGCTTGCCAGGGCCTCCGCCTGCCGGGGTTGCGGGTTGTTCGAAAGAGATACCGCGGCCCCGGAACGTAAGGGCAACAGAAGGAACATGGGTGAGTTTTAGTCAATAAAAGTCTGACACGACCGGGGGAAGTTATTTGATGATTTCCCACCCGAAAAAAAACCCAGTGACAGTCGGAGTCGCAAGTGTTACCGGAAGAAAAAAAACACTATGAATTGATTTAATCGATTCCACAAAACCTTGATATTACTTGTCACTCAATTTTTATACATATTCTCAGATTTTATCGGTTTATTAATAATCGATTACTACTAATTCAGGCATTTTTTTTAATCGATTATTGCATTCCTCTAACTTAAATTTGTAGAAACATGGTACATATGAATGATTTCCTTTAAAAAAAATGACGGTTTTTAATACGCATTTCAATTAGTTAACTTCTGGGCCCAGAAGCCCTCTTCACATTTTCACCTCATTCGGAACCGGGCAGTGATTCAAATATTTAATTTTTTAAGATTTGCATACACATTTAGTTACAAACCTGTCATTTAAAAAAAACTTCTGTGCAAGAAGGTGACGAGGCCAAATGTGCTTTGCTGAAGATAAAAATAATATTGTTATTTTCATCTTCAACAAAGCACATCCATTGTCTCTCCATAAAAGATAGTGGAACTACCCTAGTTTCCCCGATGTGTTAAGCGCCGTAGCGTTGGGAGGCATTCGTGAGAACTGTTATTGGCATCTAAAATTGAAATGAACCATTAGGAGGGATGCTGCTTCTCGGTCAGAAATTCAATTACGTAATGGTTATGTGAATACATCTCCATGATATCGACGTTATTGGATAGATAGAGGTAGCTTCAATACCATTAAACAATTTAATGGTAGTTAAGAATCCAAGACTTACCGTCTTGGATTCTTAACTACCATTAAATTGTTTGTTTTTCAATTAGCCTAAATTCCCATTCCTTTTCAACTCTCTCGGTGTTTTGCTTTCTCTGGCCAATCCATCACGAACGAGTACAAATCGTCACGCAGCGGCGTGTTTTCTGCCTTCCTCGGTGATTGTAATGGTGGTATTTAATGATTAGTTCACGAAAAAAAACTGATAAAACGGGCCTTCGTGTGTTACTTACTTTCATAACTTTGTAACTTAAACATGTTTTACAGTATTAGTAAATAGACAACACTGTTATGAACTGACGGGCCTGTTGGTCTAGTGGTTAGTGGCCATGACTGCTGAACCGGAGGTCGTGGGTTCGATTCCCACCCAGGACAAACTTTGTGTGATGAGCATGATTGTTTGTTCTGTGTCTGGGTGTGATTTATCTATAATATGTATGTATTTATAAATCATATAAGTATGTATATCAGTTGTCTGGTTACCATAACACAAGCTCTGCTTAGCTTGGGATCAGATAGCCGTGTGTGAGTTGTCCCAAGATATTTATTTATTTATTTAACTACCACTGTTTTGTTAAAACATAACAAATTAGGTAGCTTTCTTCGTTCTTACTCAATATTATAAATGAGTAAGTGGATGAAATTTGGCACAAGACTAGACCATAACCTTGGCATATGCCATAGGATACTTTTAGTCCGTAAATCATTTTAGTGGAAACAAATTAGTTTGTGATACTGACATTCTTAACTACCAAAATTTCTTATTCAAGATGTTGTTTTCTTTTAAATTACAGCTGAATTGCTTCACTTCAAATGAGTACTTTATATTGGAATTAATGCAATATGACTCTCGAGTTTTGATCCCCAAAAATATTGCGGCGACGTCGATTTGTAACGAAATATGACATTTTTATAACACCCGGGGGAAGAAATGTGCTGATGAATTCCTTACTAGAGACTGTGCAAGGCTAAGCGGGCCCAAGGTAGCTTGGTTCATGAATATGGTGATTTTGACCCAGCCCTCACAGATGCGGGTACGACTGCCGTGGTGTTGCAATGATGCATAGGAGTGGAAAAAACGATATGCGATGACGTAAGTACATTCAACAAAAGAAGTAAGTAACTAGGCCACCATGTTTTCGAATAAAGTTAAATAAAATTGATATAAAACTAATTGCAACCATATTTCCATTAGTATGGTTGCAAGCAAAGAGATTTGTGAAATATGTTCATTCGAAAAGTTTGATTTTGATTCATTAATGCTACCTGACAAGCGGGTGATTGACACTAGACAGCGATTTGTTACCAAGTAGTAACAAGATATGGATTACGATTTTTTCTTCTTCCCCGTCTTTTACTCATAAATATTTGAATGTCTCTGGTTGCAAATCTTACTGGCTGGCTCTGATGACTTCTGATTTCCATAGTTTTTTTTTTACTTTGCCCTTTCTTTGTTCTAAATCGTTTTGTTGATCTCTACTGAACACGAAGTGAAGTCATCGATGACCAGGTCTTATAATGTTTTTGGAATTTCTCACTATATATTTTTAGTCTGTTAGATGGCCCAAGTGGGTCAGAGCCCATTCGTCCCCTAAAATTCGTCCCCCAGCATAAAAGTTGTGGATTCGGCCCCTATATGTATAGGGTCTCCTGGTAGGGGACCAATTAATATTTTAATAAAAAATATTATTTTTAAGGTACCCATTCGTCCTCTCTAATATATATACAATATCTGTTAAAGATTCGACACCTATTCAGGTGCCTATTGGTCCCCTGAGATAAAATTAGCTAAATTTTACATAAGATCCGGTTAACATAGTACATTTGTGAACAGTTTATTAACGGAATCAATTTAATAAATCATAACAGCTAACCTACCATGACGTCGTAAAGCAGAACTTATTCCACTGAGGGAAAGAGACAGAGCTATACAGGGTGTCTAGCACCATTTCTTTCCTTCAGTGACCATTTCTTTTCATCAGATCATTGAAAAAAGAGCTATGATGAATGATAATCCGTCATGATAATAATATAACTTGTCGATAGGCTTACGATGTAATATTTGTCTCTCTACGAATGACTTGTTAAAAAAACGGGTTACAAAATAGATAAGGTGTTTTGTTTGTATGTTATGGCTGCCTCGGTGACATATTGGTTCTTGAAAGTGACTGCGAATACGAGACTGTTCAATGTGTCTTTGGTTTTTTTATTAAATGAAGTTCACCTAGAGGCATTTTATTAAACTTAATCTTATTGGAAATGAACATGAAATCTACCGAATTACTATATTTTTAATTTTACCCTATTCTGCGCGACTGTACCAGGACTACCAAGTTGCAGTAATACACATATACATGTACTTTTTTTTCTTTTTTTTTTTCGCAAAAAATATTTTATATTGAATTCATTTACCTATTATAATTAAATTAATTACTAAATATGTACAACCTATTAATATACACAAACTAATAATAAAAAAAATATATACAAGTAAAAAATAGAAAATTACAGGGCGTCAAAAAATTCGTCCGTATCGCCGTCAACAGGTAAAGTGCCCAGAAGGCTGGCAGCATTACCGCGTTGGATAGCAATGCTTATTTTTTGTGCAAAAAACGGGCCAGCCCTCTGGTCACGAGAAGAATCGACCAACCGCTTGGCGATTTCTCGAAATACTACATGGGCACTCGGACCCCATGGCCCTAGTGTTTCAACCCCAAACGGTTCAAAAACATAATTACCAATCAAATTGTGATATTTGCGCCGTTTGAGGTTTTCAGCACCTGCAGCAGCAGCTCCAGCGCAACCCACCGTGCTAGGAAGATGGGATAGTGCAAGGGTGTCGACACAAGTTGCATCCCACACCAAAGATCTACCCAACTTCCATGGCATTATGGTCATACTATCTGGTCTCTTTCCATCGACGCGTACCAAGCCAGTTGGTTCTAAAACAGCTGGCACCCCGGCGGTGGCAAGAGCACGACGGATGAGATCATTAATGCAAGCGTGCCGAGCAATACGACCTGCGCTTTTACTGCAGGAAAGGCCATGGTGTCCGAGGCAGTCGACTGCTTCCCCACATTGACAGCAATGCGGAGCCCCACAGGGTGCACCTAATCGCAAACACGTAGCGAGCCGGAAGGTTGTGTCACCCAACAAAGTACCTATGTTAGGTGACGGTAACGCCTGTAGTCAGAGGCCCGATTCCCACTCACCCACAGCCAGCAAGCGGGCACGCTCAGCAGAATTGGTGGACGTATTAATAAGGTTATTCCGTACCAACCTGCAGAGCGGCTCATCCCACTGTCTCTGGGAAAACGGGTTCACGGGCCGATCCGAGTCCGGGCAAGCCATTTTCCAGGCATCCTCTGCGTCGGTCAAGCACGGCACTTCCGAGTCAACCAGGGAGAGAGCTAAAATTTTCCTGGTCAGCTTTTCAGTGCTGTGGGCGGAAGACAGGAATGCCGGTAAGCTTACACTGGAAATTTTGCGGACGCCGAGGCCACCAAAACGAATTGGCAGGGTGGCTTGTAGCCACGCTCGGTCATCCAAGGCCATATTAAAAATGGAAGATACAGTATCGCGAATAATTTGATCAATTTTGTCCAAATGTTGTGGTTGCTTCCAAAGTGGAGAACAACGCAGAAAATACATAAAATTTGGACATGTACTTATATTAGAAGAAAAAATAAAAATAAATATTCTTCAGGGGACGAATGGGCTCTGACCCACCCAAGTGTTGTCTCTTATTACATGGGATTAAATCAGGGTATAGGGTTAAATTTACTTCATAACACATCGTAGAAATTTAAGATTATGGTTTAGTACTTATTACTTAGGTACTACTCATTACTTTATTTAAAATATCTGTAACAGTATTTAACCTACAGATCAAAATTGACTGTTTTGATATTTATAATGAAGACCAAAAAATGTTTCAAATTGTATGTAAATGGGTTCTTCAGTTTCCTTATTCAATAATCATCTGAATTGTAAAGCCTATCAGTGCGGAGTATCTCCTCAGCTGTTAGTACAAGCTTTTAAGTGCCTTCAATAATTCCCACAATTTCTATTGCCATTAACTGATAGCTCAATATTTAATCAGAAACCTCTCCGCCCAGAGAACGTAGGTATCTACTGTAATTGCAATTGATTGCCGTCTCTGTTCGCATATTTTAAAGGTACCTGGATCTACCTTAAATTATTTATTTATCTAACCAAATATCATCAATTGTTATCATAATTGATCACATTGGTACCCGCGTGTAGCAGAACTACAGCTTAATAACACAATTAACAAACTATATCACAGGCACACCATAACACGAAGCTCCAGTCCATGGTGTAGTACGCTTCTACCTTCCAACTTCCCGCCACCATACCAACCGTCAGGGCATATGTGTTCTGTGGTACTGACTGACAGTTGACATAAGTGACAACTCCTTGATTGCTTGTGGTCGTGAAACAGTGTTTACAGATGTATTAAACAGATACATTACTATTTAAGATATAATCTATTTTGATTTCACAAAGATTTTATACTTTAACTTAAATAATATTCTCAAAGAATCATAACAGCGAAATAAATTCAAAGCATAAAAGAAGGCTGTGTCTAAAAGAAGGACCAATGTCAGTGAAATAATGACCTAATTTATTTTGCCAAGCAGTTGCAAGGGGAACTGAATATAAAACAGGTACATCTCGGCGATGCGCGTTTTAAGACCCCGGCTTTCACATTTAAAAGATTTAAGTATCATACATAATATAAAACGTGACGTGTCCTACATAAATATATTCGCCCCAAAAATTGGCAACTTTGTAAAATATAGCTTGGCTAACTTTAGGGACCCGATATGAATAACATTGACTCGGGAATATATAAACCGCTTACAATGAAGACATCAACCGGCAGAAGGTCTGATCTAAGACAGCCTAGAACGCTGGAATCCTGCTTTGAAGGCACATTGGGGTTATTAAGCGAGGCAACAAGATCAATAATGTATAATGTTCGATGGCGGCGAGCGTGTTAACCTTTTGAAAGTTCCGGTGAGGTCGCTCCGGTGGTTTGCAAGATGAGGGTATTAGGCATCCGCCCTTCTGTTTAATTAATGGAGGCTTGACCCCCGTCTAACTTTCTCTGCCTCTATTTAAGTGACCGTTATGTATGTAGGGATGAAATACTTTCATTGTGTTTTTATGCCAGCTACCAGTAACTTACCACTTGGATTACATTATATTTAAAGATCAACATTTAGCTACAAAAGTAGTGTTTTAAAATCACAATAAAATATTCTCATTGAGAGTTGAAGCGAGTCTTTCCTTGTTGTTAAATATTTAAGCTGAGCGCAAGCACTAGCACATGAGAATGTATGCCTTGATAAGAAGTAAAATCAAAGTACCCAGTTATCCTCTAATCGTGCATGCTTCAATTCATTACAAAGTTCAGTATATTATGTTTACGAGACTTAAATAGCAAGCAACTCGATTATGAATATTTATGTAAAAGCATATGAGCTGATGAGCTACGCTCAGTAACTGTAAACAAAGTTTATGCATACGAAACGTCGTAAAGCCGTACGTCAAGACAGCGCGACAATTTCCCTCGCTACATAAATTCGTCGAGTCTCTGAAAGTAGACAAGTTAATATGAGATTTCATATCGTACGGCGGAAACAACGGCGCGTCGAGCTCTGCGCTAATGAATAAATAACACGCTTGTATGTCTACCAGGCTCCATCTCTCACGAGGCTTGCATAAATAGCGTTTTTTTTTAAATTCTGCAAATGTAAATTAAGTGCAACATCAACATACGGCAATTAAAATTTTCATATTTTACAACACGACGATATTTTGCTGTTATTTAATTGGCATCAAGTATTGAGCTCCACACAATTCCCCATTCGGTAACGCAATTATTTATTGATTGTCGGTATAAAAGTGGGAAATCGAAAGTGGTGACAGAGTCAAAGGATAATTATATTTGTGGGCGGTTAAGTGTGGAGTATCACGTATCGAGCTGTTTCAATAGGTGTGACACTCGATGGCGGAGGTCGCGTCAATTTGCCCGGCGCGCCGCGCCGGCCGCGGCCGACACCGCCGTGAGTCATTCACGTCACGTTCTCGGCTCGCAGCTATTTTTTAATTTTACGCTAACGACTGCATTATTTTTATGACAATAACGGTGGCAAATGATGGTGTTTAGAAACCACCTTTGTCATAGAAGATAACAGATACATGGTAGATTTCCTTCCTGTTTCGTCTGGCCTTCTTTGTCTGTATATTACTTTGTTTTTAGGGTTCCGTACCTCATAAGTAAATAACGAAATCCTTATAGGATCACATTGTTGTCCATCTGTCTGTCTGTCAAAACCGTTTCTCTCAAGAATGCGTAAAGGTATCGAGATGGAGTTAAAACCAAATACTAAAGTCAGTAGTCCCTTAGACCTGTGAAAATCATCTATCTAACTCTACGCAGTCAAAAGATATGGTCGCTTATGTCGCAAGTTTGTACGGACCCTCGGTGCGCGAGTCCTAATCGCACTTTGCTGGATTTTTTGGATTTACTACAAGGATGACGCTGTTGTTCTTTCGTATCGAAGGTACGGCTCATTAAACGACGTAGTCCACGAACAGCACCCGTCCGAATAGCACCGGCGCGAATAGCACCGAGCCTAGTCCACGAACAGCACCTATCAATATTTTTGGCAGGTGCTATTCGTGGATACAAATCTATTTTATTATTTGTGTCCACGAACAGCACCTACGGCTCGGCAGCCTAGTGCTGGGATGCATTTGTTTAACAGGACATTATTAAATGAAACATATCGATAAAAATCACTAGAACGTTTATTAAGAAATATGTCTAGGCGACATTTAAATATAAGAAAAATAATAAAAAGCCTTATGATAATAATTATTAATCTTACAAAATAATAAATCTGTAACACTTTCTTAATTTTTAATGTATCACAATCAGTCTTTTCAGATCACCTCACCTTTATTGCAAAATTAGACTTAGTTTAATCTTACTAAAAAATATCACATTGAAAAATCAGCAAATACAAATATTTCGGTCTAGGCGACATTAAAATATAAGAAAAAACAATAAAAAGCCTTATGATAATAATTATTAATCTTACAAAATAATAAATCTGTAACACTTTCTTAATTTTTAATGTATCACAATCAGTCTTTTCAGATCACCTCACCTTTATTGCAAAATTAGACTTAGTTTAATCTTACTAAATAATATCACATTGAAAAATCAGCAAATACAAATATTTCGGTCTAGGCGACATTTAAATATAAGAAAAAACAATAAAAAGCCTTATGATAATAATTATTAATCTTACAAAATAATCAATCTGTAACACTTTCTTAATTTTTAATGTATCACAATCAGTCTTTTCAGATCACCTCACCTTTATTGCAAAATTAGACTTAGTTTAATCTTACTAAATAATATCACATTGAAAAATCAGCAAATACAAATATTTCGGTCTAGGCGACATTTAAATATAAGAAAAAACAATAAAAAGCCTTATGATAATAATTATTAATCTTACAAAATAATAAATCTGTAACACTTTCTTAATTTTTAATGTATCACAATCAGTCTTTTCAGATCACCTCACCTTTATTGCAAAATTAGACTTAGTTTAATCTTACTAAATAATATCACATTGAAAAATCAGCAAATACAAATATTTCGGTCTAGGCGACATTTAAATATAAGAAAAAACAATAAAAAGCCTTATGATAATAATTATTAATCTTACAAAATAATCAATCTGTAACACTTTCTTAATTTTTAATGTATCACAATCAGTCTTTTCAGATCACCTCACCTTTATTGCAAAATTAGACTTAGTTTAATCTTACTAAATAATATCACATTGAAAAATCAGCAAATACAAATATTTCGGTCTAGGCGACATTTAAATATAAGAAAAAACAATAAAAAGCCCTATGATAATAATTATTAATCTTACAAAATAATAAATCTGTAACACTTTCTTAATTTTTAATGTATCACAATCAGTCTTTTCAGATCACCTCACCTTTATTGCAAAATTAGACTTAGTTTAGTCTTACTAAATAATATCACTTTCTTATTTTATAATATATCACAATCAGTCTCCACATATCACATTTATTGAAAAATCAGCAAATACAAATATTTCGGTCTAGGCGACATTTAAATATAAGAAAAAACAATAAAAAGTCTTATGATAATAATTACTAATCTTACAAAATTATAAATCTGTAACACTTTCTTAATTTTTAATGTATCACAATCAGTCTATTCACATCAAAGGTGATGAGAGTAGCGATACTGTGTAACGTGCAAAGACACGTGACACAGTATCGCTACTCTACAATTCTTATAGGGTGCAGCTTGTCGTACCCTTGCGCATTGCGAGCAAGCAATTTATGTGATGTGAATAGACTGATTGTGATACATTAAAAATTAAGAAAGTGTTACAGATTTATTATTTTGTAAGATTAATAATTATTATCATAAGGCTTTTTATTGTTTTTTCTTATATTTAAATGTCGCCTAGACATATTTCTTAATAAACGTTCTAGTGATTTTTATCGATATGTTTCATTTAATAATGTCCTGTTAAACAAATGCATCCCAGCACTAGGCTGCCGAGCCGTAGGTGCTGTTCGTGGACACAAATAATAAAATAGATTTGTATCCACGAATAGCACCTGCCAAAAATATTGATAGGTGCTGTTCGTGGACTAGGCTCGGTGCTATTCGCGCCGGTGCTATTCGGACGGGTGCTGTTCGTGGACTACGTCCATTAAACTTGGGCTTAATAGGTGGCCACGTTAATCTCGGCGTCTCGCATTTGTAGAGTTTTAAGTCTTCTGATGTGCAGGTGAGTTCCTTAATCACCAGGTTTAAATTAAGCAGTTTGAAAACTAACCTTTTACACTCTTGTTTTGACGATGGTTCATATTGACCACCTAGACGCTACGTATTTTGGAGTAACTACATAATTACCAGCGTCCTAAAATAATGCAAATTTATAAAGCATAACATACCCAGCCTTTTTCCATTGTCGGGACGGCTTCCGGTCTACCCGCACCAATAATGTGTTTATTGGTGCGGGTAGACCGGAAGCCGTCAACAACAAAATATATTGAAGTACGTACTCTAAATTAAAGGATAAAAACTAAGGCGTTAACGATTTTCAGCTAAACTTTTTGGATCCACAGGTTTTCTCCAGAATAAAAACAAATCACTTAAGCACCATTTACTCGATTGGCAACGTTAATTTGAAAGCCAAAGCTTTTAATTTACCGTGGCCAGCTCCGCACGCCAAGAATTACTTCCACCCAATGGTGAGCTGGTAGATAGTGTCTTAATTGTATTTAAAAAGATAAAAAGAACTTTGTCTTTAACAATCCATTATCGCGTACAAAGTAAGATGAAACGGACGTTTTATGACTCGCCTTTTTAATGGTCTTTCAATGTTTTAAAACTGTGAGTTAGGTACCTACTCAGCTACAAGAATTGCTCTGTAACGTGTTTCAACCTGATTAATAATGGCAAAGTTTTCTCGTTACTCCGTTTACTGATTTTCTGAACTCATTCTTACTAGTCCGGCGAAAAGCCATCAGTGGGTCCGACCTTCTTCAAAAGATAAAAGTTTGTGTCCGACAAAATTTATTTTAAGTTTGAAATGCAAAACGAACCGTTGCTGTTAACATTAAGTTTTATTAAATAAATTTAAGAAATTTCTCGATTGATTCAGCTGGATTGTTGTATTAATTTAGCAAAAATACTTTCTTAGAATAATTGAATGAACAAAATGTTTGAGAGCCACAATTAGAAGCTCTGTTAACGTTACGTAAACGGTTGGTTTTATTTCTTGGTAGCAAGAAACACTGGTTCAGTTAGCGGTTACAACCCGCAAGTCACGTCGCTCCCCTGCTAGCAACGGAACTTGCAATTGTACTAGTAGGAGCTCCGGAGCAGCTGCCTCCCGGATGTTTGTGCAATGGTTCCCCCCGGAACTTTCCAGGAAATTTAAATACATTTAACTGGAATAACCGGAAGGATTCTTAACACAAATGGAACAAAAGACTTTTAATTTATTGCTTGCTGGTAATGTTTAGTCTTGAGTTATGCTTGGGATTGGATTGCAACATAGGTAAAATTGTATTAAAATGTAGGGATCTCCTCCATACTCCTAAGTAGGTCTACATTTAAATACTTATGACCAAAATATATTATAGCTTTACAAACAAAACAAGATGGCTTTAGAACCTCTATAAATGAAACAAACAAAAGTTAATTTCGTATAATCATAAAACTAAATTTTGTTGCATGTCTTTGAACTTAGTTTCTTTAAGTTTCGCAGCACACAAAGAAATAAGTAAGATAATTACTTCTTAGTGGGAGAGTACCTTAATTTGGCTGCACTGGCTTATTATACCTCCCTAATGCTTGAAACTTTTTTAAATAAATGAAACCTTTATCATTTTGGCATACAATAATATTTAAAAAGGCTCTAGTGAGTTGGTGTATAATAGTCCTGTTATAGTTTTTTTTTTATAGAAAGATTTATAAACTTAGACATTCAAAAATAAAGAAAAACTTTGCAATTGCATCGAACACAGTCCGAACCTAGAACTAACCGATTAATCAGTTATGTGTAATAAAATCCAATTATTTTTTTTTCACTGCCAACATAATGACAATGGCCCTTCTTCCTATCTTGCGCTGCAAGCCTGGCACTCACACACACTGATCTAATGGTTGCTTAAGCGAGCGGACTTCGAACTTAGGGCCAAAAATACTTAATTCGAATTTGACATAGATAGGTACACTAAGACGAACTACGAAAATAAATATGAAAATGTAAGAAAGCAATACCACAGGCATTCATTATTTTAACATTCATGTCGGATGAAGTTATTTATAAAATTGTGAGCCAGGCCGAGTTAGACTAAGATGAATGAAAACCAAGAAGGTTATTATAAAATAGTTATAAAACTTATCAGACAGAAGAGTAAATACATCTTTCTAGACAATAAATAAGTTACTTTGATCGCCTTATTGATGTAGCGAGATGTGTAGATAGAAATCAGCATAATTATAAATCTTAATCAAAATCTCATAATATGTACGGAATAAATCATGGAACATACAAAACCAATATTAACAACAATTAGGTCAGGATGTGAGATTTTTAAGAATATTTAGCTTTTGCCCGCAGCCTCGCTCGCGTTAAATTCGGGGTAACAGGGTTCCTCTTTCCTGATTTACAAGTATTTTGTATGGTAATAAAGAGTATGTGTACCGATTTTTAGATTTCTACCTTGAAAACGGAAAGTAATAAAATTTCACCTCCTCTTTTAAGGGGTAGGGGGAGATTTCTGAAAAAACAATGATGCACGATGTATTATTATTCACAAATAGTCCGCATACAATTTTTTGCTTTCTACCTTGAAAATTGCGAAATGCTCCGTACAAACTTCAACCTTCCATTTAAGGGAAGTAGGGAATTAAAAAGAGACAAAAGTAGCCTATGTCTACAAGGTCCCAACTATGTCTGTACCAGAACTCATCACAATCCGTTTGGCCATTTAGGCGTGAAGCCGTAAAAAACAAACTCACTTTTGCTTTTATAATAATATCAAGGATGTTTGCAAAACAATATATTAACAACTATTGTAAAAACACTTGGATGAGACTGGCATAGGAGCCTGGAGCCTATACGAGCCAAAAAGAAGTCCTAGGCCAGCAGAGAGATAGGTCTTTGGACTGTGGCGATGATTCTTTCAAAGAAGTAAATAGGTTTGGTTAGATTATAAATTATCCAGTACCAAATGCTTATAACTACCCAGAACAATAATTTGAACAATACCGAGTCGTAAACTGGTGCATTATATTTGAATAAGTTACATAGGTATAACTCAGACACGTATTCGAATAATTCATTTTAATGGCCACCTCGAGGATAGTGGAAGAGATATACGTCGTCTTAGTATTAAATATTTTATCTTTTATGTATTCAGATACTTTTGTTTCGCCATAAGTACAACGTGGCGAAATAGTTTTGGGAATGGATGGAGCAAATAGAAATATGTACTTACTAGCTTCAGCCCGCGGCTTCGCTCGCGTTAAATTCAGGGTAACACAGTTCCCCTTGCGCCTTATTGATTTGTAATAGCAACGCTAAGTTTTCCCTTTCCTTCCCTCTTTCTCCCTCACATCCCACTTTTTTTTTTAATATTAGCCTATGTCCGTCTTCTGGTTCCCAATTATCTCTGTACCAAAATTCATCAAAATCGGTTTAGCCATTAAAGCGTGAAGAGGTAACAAACAAATAAACAAACAAACTCACTTTCGCTTTTATAATATTAGTAAGGATAAGCATAAACAATAACATTACTGGAGAAGAAATTGCTGTATATGAAATTTAGAAATGAAAAATTTTATTCTTACTTCGCCCGAGTTTCAAATATTAGTATTAGAAAAGCCCACACGAACGTGCACATGAGTGCAGTAGGTACGTGAGGTATACAAGTGGAATCGAATGAAGGAATCTAGACAAGTGACTATTGCTGTCTTTTCGTATTTAATCGACTTTCAACGGAATTTACAATACAGTACAATACAGTACATTTTGGATTTAGTCATCATCGTTATCACTGTTCGATTTCAATTTATCTATAGTCTCTTGAAAATTAGTTCCATCACCATCCATCCATAATGTACCTCATAAGTATATTACAGGCTTAGAATTTTTTTACTAACACACTGAAATCCATTTTAATACATCCCAGTGTTTACTTAATGCAAGCGATACTGAAGATTGTTTCCACTGATTCCGTTTCCCGACCCACAAAATACGAACCAACATTGACATTGTTTGCGACTAGTTGTACAAGTATCGGGACAGTAAATCAAAGCTCTAATCGTATACACGGTGTTCTGAGTAATCTGCTTGTTGATCGCGAGTTACGAGGGCGACAACAGTGTCGTGGTCACAATATGTTGACCAGCGGCTTTACGGCCACCGATACAGCCCACTTGATTGGAATATCGATTAAGGGTGGTATGCCAGTGTGGTTCTGCCTAGAGGCAGAGAGGTTGTTTGCTTTCTATAGGAGGGATACTAAAATGGCCGGTGTTGGTCGGAATTAAATGTTTTGAGGGGGATTACTGATAGGTGAGTCCGAATGAGGATTCATGTGCATCAGAATGGCTGGTTGCCTGTGGCTTTGGTCTATGAGAGTTGATTAGAAAATTGCTACATAATTGCTTATATTTGCTACATTTAATAAATAATTGCTACATACTATATATATTTAGAAATAACATTTTTTTTTTGTACAGCCATCCTGACGTTTGGTTGGCTGGTCGCCTCCTAGTTTAAATCCAAGCATGCAGAGTTTCCCGAAATGTATTGCGTCAATAATTGCTACATATTTGCTTCATTTATCTAATTTAGTTGTATCTTCAAACATATGTTAAATAAAGGATGTAGCAATTATTTTAATTATCCCAAGGAAAAGTGCCTGATAAAACAATAAAGGCAAATAGTTGCAGTGTGTCTTTAGTCAACGGTATTGCTACTTTAGGAGGCTATTATTGCTACTTTATGTTATGAGTAGGTAAGCGGAAGTGGTGGCAAGTGAAAGCACATTAAAAGGATATCGTAAATAAAAACAATAATTGCACTGCAACGCAAGAATCGCATTATTTACGCTGTTGCCAGAGCCTAAACGATTAAACCGATTCAACATAACTAAGTATTTGCCTTTATTGTTTTATCAGGCACTTTTCCTTGGGATAATTAAAATAATTGCTACATCCTTTATTTAACATATGTTTGAAGATACAACTAAATTAGATAAATGAAGCAAATATGTAGCAATTATTGACGCAATACATTTCGGGAAACTCTGCATGCTTGGCTTTAAACTAGGAGGCGACCAGCTAACCAAACGTCAGGATGGCTGTACAAAAAAAATATGTTATTTCTAAATATATATAGTATGTAGCAATTATTTATTAAATGTAGCAAATATAAGCAATTATGTAGCAATTTTCTAATCAACTCTCATAAACCAAAGCCACAGGCAACCAGCCATTCTAATGCACATGAGGATTCATATCATTGCATGACGACTAACAGTACAAACACTAAAACTGTTAACCATAATTTAGTACATGATTCTTGGACCTTCATTGGAGACATTTTTTTTTGTCAGTAATAACCGACATAAAATGTCTCATATTACTATTTCATACTATTGTATGAAAGTATCATACAATAGTGCAACACCTGTACGGGATATGTGCACAAAACTATAAGCATGAATTATTCTTTATCACACCTACAAGGTGTGCCCAGCGGTTTCACTCGCTGATCAGATCCTCAGTATCGTAACGTGATGTTATATATTCTATAAGTTTCATGAAGGTTTTTCTACGCAAAATTTCAAGTCGATCCGGTCAAGGAATCGCGTTCTTCCGTAAAAACTTTGCCACCCTGTTTCACCCAATTAAAGGTTGAATTTTTCAAAATCCCGTCTTTTTGTGCACTTACGCCCTTGTAGTTTCTAAAATTTCGTAATGAATGACTCTCTTTCATATTATATAGATTGACGTAAATTCTTTGATTTTGACAAAAAACAATTTCACTAATGTAAGAAAAATACCAAAACGTAGGCTACCATTTTAAACGAATTAATAGACCAACCCAAGTTGGCACGTCATGAGGTGGCACTATTTCCACAGTAGAACGAATAAGCACCGCCAAACGAAGCGCTTGTATTGAGCCTGGGTGGTTCGGTGTCTACAAGATAAATGTAGGCTCCAAAACAAATGTGGGAACTTATTGTACACTATTTTGTGTCTGTACAACCGTAATGGATATTGCGAACAGTTACACCGGCTCGAAATGGAATCACTTGACATGTGGCTGGTACGCATCTGTTGAAGCCTCTTGTTTTTATTTCCATCACAATTTATGCTAAACATCTGATATATTTGGGTTCAAACGATCCGCCCAGAGGCATTTGTATGTAAACCAGGACAACATCTGTCGTGACTCTCAGTTGACCTTACTTACCCTTTTGATTTATACATAAATGTTTTGTATTAGTTTCATGGTATCATTGGGAAAAGCGAAAACTTACCATGCTAACTACGTTGTAGGTTCTCTAAAAATCGCTTCCAAAATATTTGTTCTTATTTCAAACCCTGAAGAAATTCTTCAAAGCACGTCTCCAGAGTTCTTAAATGATCATTTGGTGGCAAATCTTTCTTTGATCAGAAGGTACGTGCCAAAATTTAAACACATGTGCCACGTTCACCTCGCTGTATATTTCATACAAGTATTTCACGCCATTTCCTTGATCCTACTTTATAAAGAGCAATATTGTAACACTTTGGGCGTTCTTGAGCTACGTTAAATTAATTTTGAAGTATATGCTGGGTATTAAAATTACTTTAGGAGGAGGTGCAACTTCTTAATAACAAAACTTATCTCAGCTATTTGCATTTTATCAATACCTACGTTATGTGAAGATAATTACTATGTCTTAGTAAAAAGACGCCAAGTGCGAGTTGGCGTCACACGACGTGGGTTCTGTACAAAGTTGAGACATAAAAGGCCGTATGTTTTCCCCGCTGGTTTTTTTTCACAGCTCTAAAGGACCACAAACTTGAGCACACGGTTTTAATTTCAACTCGACACTACAAGGCCTTTCCAAAACAATGGGTCTTCACAGACAGATGGACAAAGTGATCTTATAAGGGTTCTGTTTTTCCCTTTGAGGTACTGAACCCTAAAAAGTTTTGTAAAATATTATTGTAGTATTAGTATTTCAGATCTAAAAAAAATAAGTAAGTGCTTAATTATATACTAGACAGAAATATTAGAAAACCCTGATTTTATTTAATGCCTGTGATAACCTTGTTAAAGACGTTGGATCCAGATAATTTATTGCCTCATTGGTCGAGTGGTCGTAAACACCACTGCTGTGCGGTGCTGGATTCAATTTCAAGTTCGGGAAAAGTGATATTTTGTTTTTCGTTCAGGATTTTCTAAGTAGCAGGCACAGAGTCTGGATTTGTACTCAATTAATGGTAATAGGCTCAACCCCATTACAAGGTACTTAACATAACTGGGGAAATGTTGGTGTATTATTTGGTACATCTCTGTTTAACCCCTTTAATCTAGCAGAATTACTAGCAATGACAAATCCCTTTGATGTACCTACATAACCCAAATTAATTCAAAATATGTATGAATTTACAATAAATTTATTATGTAAGCTATTTGAATACTATCTAGATCTGCTAGATTCTAGATATCTAAAAATAAATAAAAACGAGATAGAACCGCCTATAATTGACCAATGTCACATGGTTGGTTTGCACTATCAGAATTTTGGACAACAATGCAAACCGGAATTCCAAACTTGAACCAGAATATTTCCACACACCAATCGTAGAATTGCCTGTTTTACACAGTGAATTTAGAAGGTATTCTTCAAACATTATTTTTTAAAACCTTTTTTCAAATAGTCTAGCCTTTCCCCAATTATGTTGACGTCGGCGACCAATTGAACTGGATACAGGAGAATACCAGTACCTTACATGGAGGGACTGTCTATCAGATAAGTCTGGTGGTCAGTCTTTCGACTCCAATTCCAATTCCAATTCCAATTTTTATAGTAATGGCTCCATCGTTTTATCGATGATTCTGCCAATGTCAAGGTTGAAGGAAACTAAGTGTATTTTCTAAGGTTGACCGGTTATACAGCCTTTAGTACGGTTAATTAAAACTATATCTGTTTGAGTAACCTGTAAGGACCACACATTCTATTTGTTGGAATAAATTGTTAATAATCAGGCAACACAAATTAATCTTATTATGGGACTAACACAATAAACCAAGGTTAAGAATTGCTGTTACAACTTAATGTTATTTAATAATATAATTTTTTTAAGTACTTTAATTAATGGGGAATCAACGAGTGTTAAAAGGAATGGGATATTAATAGGTCTGGGGAAATTAGGGGGGAGTATATCATATAGCGGGACTAAAAGATTACGACAAGAGAAAAATATGTGCTCAAGAGTTCCCTCTTCTAAACCACACTCGCAGAGGGAATGATTCCGAATGCGTAATTTAGCCAAAAACACTGGAGAGCAAACATGTCCTAATCTGAGACGTATAATGATGGATGTGGTTAATTTATTCGGTTTTGACAAACCAAGGTTTAACTGGGATGTTGGGTTGAATATTGCCATAATATTTGCCCTTAATTACCCTAGATTTTTGCCACAGATCATCCCAAGACTTCATGAGACGTGGTTTAGCCAGGCAACGGACGTCCCGAGCCGGTATGTTAGAGAAAGACGAACAGCCTGTCTGGATGGCTTGCTTAGCAAAGAAATCAGCTCCTTCATTACCCAATATGCCAGTATGTCCCGGAATCCATGCCAAGACAGTTTCCAGGCCGGATTGATTTAGCCTATAGAGAATTTCCTTAATTCTGAGAATAATTATGGAGTTATCTTTGCTGCGAAATGGGATTTTCAATAAATCTTGGAGAGAGCTAAGAGAGTCTGTGAGAATCAAGGATTTATCAAAATGATGTTGATTGGCATCAATGTATTTTGCTGCTTCTAATATCGCTAGGGATTCTCCTGTAAAAATAGAACACTCAGGAGGACTCTTAAAACTTAAAACAACATTGTACTTAGGTATGAACACGGCCGAACCTAAAGGAGATCCATCCATTTTTGACGCATCTGTGAATAACAAAATCCAATTTGCCCATTTCTTCTGTAAAATTTTATTAAAAAGGTTATTGGGATCGCGACTTTGTTTACTTATACCAAAATCCAGTATCACTCTGGGTTGGTAGATCACCGAATCATAAGGGACCAGAAAAAGGGGATGATTATCCAGAGTAATAACTGGTGATGATAGAGTCTTATTATTATTAAAACTGTTCACTAATAGGGGCGGGGATTTATTCCTCCAATAAGTTGAAGTAACGATGGATCGAGAAAGTGGACGAAGAATACTAAGAACGGGGTGTGAGGGAAATTGAGACGCTACCGAAAAATACCTATCCGCTAAAAATTGTCTACGAAGATGAAGTGGAGGCTCTACACATTCCACTTGTAGTGCGTTAATTGGGGATGATTTCATTGCACCAGTAATAATGCGTAAGCATTTAGATTGAAGCTTGTCCAGTTTACTCAAAGCCAATTTACTGCAGGGTTCTAGTATAAAGCATCCATAATCAAAGTGGCTGCGAACGATGGCATTATATAGCAATTTTTGGGAGGCCGGATGAGACCCCCAACGAACTCCAGATAAAGATCTGAGAACATTGATGGACTTTTCACTTTTATTAAATATGTATTGTAAGTGATATAAACCTGTCATTTTGGAGTCAAGAATAACACCCAAGAATTTAACTTTATCTTGAATCAAAATGGGCTCTCCAGCAACGGAGATGTTAACTGGAGGGATATTTCTTCTACGGGAAAATACTACAGCCTGACACTTAGGAATAGAAAGCTCCAGTCCATGGTCTGAGAGCCAATCATTTAAGTAACCAAGAGCAGAGTTTAATTTAAGAGCACCATTGGACACAGAAGAACAACTTGTATATAAGGCAATGTCATCAGCATACTGCAAGATATCGCAAAATGAATTAACGGTCAAGTCTAGGCTAGCGGTGTATAGGTTATATAAGATTGGGCTTAAGACAGAACCTTGCGGGAGACCCCCCCAGACAACACGGGGAGGCAGAAGACCGCCTTGAAAGCGTACACGGATAGAACGGCACATAAAAAGATTAAAGATAAAATTTACCAGTCTCACGGGAATACTCAGCTCAAGCATTTTCTGCCTGAGTAGCGGAAGCTGGACATTATCATAAGCTGACGAGATGTCAAGGAAGACCCCAATAACGTGTTCATTTCGGGAGAATGCAAGCCTTATTTGGGAGGTAAGAATGCTTAGACTGTCGATCGTACCCGTACTACGTCTAAATCCAAATTGAGTGTTGGAGAGTAAACCACGATTTTCAAGGATCCATTCCAGTCTGTTTTTTATAAGATGTTCTGCGATCTTTGCCAAAACCGACGACAAGGCAATAGGTCTATATGATGAGGAGAAATTTGGGTCTTTCCCAGGCTTTAAGATGGGGATTATAATTTGGGTTTTCCATGACTCTGGTATATTCGAAGATAAGAAAATTGAATTGATAATTCTTAAAAGATATAATTTTGAGGATTGACTAGATTTGCAGATAAAGGAATACGTGATACCGTCTATGCCTGGGGAGGAATCTTTAAGGTGATCTAAAGCACATGTAAGCTCCGCAAGCGAGAATTGTTCATTCATTCTGTCAGCAGCTGTAGTAGAGTGGCTCTGAAAAGAAGGAAAGCAATCTGAATGTGGTACAGAGGGGGGGGCTAAAGTATTAACAAAATTATCAAGCCAGATAGTAGGGTCATTTGAGGGACTATTGTGGTCCTTGAATATTCTTCGGAAATTATTAATTTTACGCCATACGACAGTTAGAGACGTACGAGGAGATAAGGATTCACAGAACTTTTGCCAACCTACAGCCTTCTTCTTGGCTAAAAGTCTAACGGCTTTAGCGCCAGTTTTCTTAAAACTAATATAATTTGACATAGTTAAGTCCGCTGCATATGAATTTTCCGCCTCATTGCGCAAACGGACCATGTTGGTACATTCTGAATCCCACCAAGGGGGAGAAGGGATGAGGCCACGAGACGAGTTCTTGAGCGGAATAGATTGATCAGCAGCGGCAAGCATACACGAGACGAAATCTTCATAGGCCACTAAAAAATTTGAAGGATCTACAGGAGGTAGACCAGATAGTTTGTAGTCTAATGCTAAAGAGTACTTGTCCCAGTCTGCATCTGATAGTCTATATCGCTGTAAGGGAGGAAGAGCAGGGGGGGGAGTAAAAGATTGGAGAAAGTTGATTAGAATTGGAAAGTGGTCGCTGCTGTGGGAATTAGGTAACACGGACCAAGAGAGAGAATTTACTAGGGAAGGAGAGGAGAATGAAAGATCAGGTACACTATTATTTTGACCAGGAGGTACTCTGCGAGTCGGAGATCCATCATTTAGTAGGCAAAGGTTGATGTCATCCATTAAATCGGTTAAAAAGGGAGAGGATGTATCAACGTAGTGGGACCCCCACATAGTGTGATGACAGTTAAAGTCTCCTAGCACTATAAGAGGGGCCTGTATGGTAGAAAGAATATTGTTAAGTTCTAGTATAGCTCTACTATTAGGGTGGGGGATATAGCATGAAACAAAGGAGATGTTAAAGGCTTTCACTGCTACTATATGGATTTCGTCACTGTGAACAGGAATATTAATTTGAGAAAATGCAATGGATCTTGAGACTAGCAAGGCACATCCTGCCCAGCCATCCGACCTGTCGTCCCGAAGACAGGAAAATCCCGGAAACCTGAACACGGAACCCGGTACCAACCAAGTCTCCGAGACGGCAAGGAGGACAGGTTTATAGCGATTTGTCAAATAGATAAGCTCATGTTTTTTCCTACGGATGCTTCTACAATTCCATTGAAGGAGAGTTGAGGGGAGCATTTTTGTTTATAAGGGTTTTGAGAAGTTGTTGAAGTAGGGTAACGACGTTGTTCGGTAGGCTGTCACTAAACTTACTGATGATGTTGATGAGGGAGCATGTGAGGAGCTCTATCAGGTTATCGTTAGGAGTGAGCAAAGGAGTGGATTCTTCAATGTGAGTAGGTAAGGCACACCCATTCGGCTGAGAGAAGGAAGGAGTATTGGTAATATCTCTATGTGCTTGCACATCATAGGACTTACCTAACAGGGTTTTTGGGCGGGGGGTACGATAGACGGTCTTTGTGTAGGATTGAGAGTGGGGTTGAGCAGGGGAGTGTGGGGGAGATTGCAGAGAGTAGCTGGTTTGTTGGGAGAATTGCATTTGCTGTGATGGGGAGAATGGAGAGGAGGTAGAGGAGGTGATGTCAGCATATAGACGTTTAGGGTAGGGAAATCTCAGGGCGGCCTCAGAATAGCTAATATTGTCCTGGGACATAACCAATTTAATAGATTTTTGCCGACTATGTTCAGGGCATTTAACATCAGTCGCCCTGTGAGCTCCTCGGCACAAGATGCAAGTCGAGAGATCATCAGTAACTGAGCAACTATCACCGGAGTGTTCCTGGCCACATCTAAAGCACCGAGGCTTTGAGCGGCATTGAGTACGAATGTGTCCAAAGCGGCAGCAGTTTCTGCATTGTATTGTTGGCAATTGGTATGTGCTTACAGGGAGTGACGTTTCATAACAGAAAACTCTCTCAGGAAGAGTTTGACCAGTAAAGGTTAAAACTACTGTAGTGGAAGGCACCCAAGTAACAATATCTTCCCTTTTGGATTTAACATTCAATCGACGGGCCCTGATTACTTCTCCACAGTTGAGGGGAGTTCTGATTCCTTCTACCAATTCTTCTAAGGTCCAATCTGTTGGTATATTACGGACCACTCCCATCCGAGACACATGAAATTTAGGGATGTCTGCAGCAAATTTGTGATTACCCAAGAAATCATGTTGTTTGAAAGCGTTGGCAGCAGCTGCTGAATTGAACTCCAAACAGACCCTGTTTCTCCCCAGTGCTTTAATACTACCATCTACTATATGAGAAATTTTATTTTGGTGGATGAGTTGTGCAAACTTTAATATCCTTATCGAATGCCCAGCAGACAAATCCGATTCCGACCGCGTAACGTGCACAATAAAAGGACCCTTATCGTTTATATTGTATAAAATTTTAGAGTCTGATTCGAATCCGGGTTTGGTGTATACTGACTGATAGGAATCCGATGGAGGGGTACTTTTTTTTGCATCCGATTTGAGCGGTTCCTCATACTGTCGTTTACGGTTTTGTACCGGCTCATTCGATGTACTAACACCACCTCCATCGGGGGGACCATCGTCTCCCATTTCCCTCATTTGAAATGAGGGAAATGGGAAAATAACCACTTACAGTACTACACACAGCAGGCAGCGAAACACACACACAAAAAACAGACAAACTAGGGTACTCAAAACAGAAAAGTCAATAAAATTCACAAATAATTCACACAAACACGAGTTTTCAACAACACTCGAAAGGCGGGCATTTATAAAGTTCGTCTTTCGACTCACTGGTTACCTGTCAAAACTGACAATGATTATTATTCGCACGACTTAACACAGTAATTCATTCACTGCTGGAAGTAAACTAACCGGGCCAACCGCTAGCGTTGCCACGACTGGCTCCAAAAATAAACATTATACTTAAAATATACATGACCTCAATGAACCAAAACTTCTAATCCAAATGGACTGAAAGGCCAGAAGCGTAAAGTTTGTAATTTGTTAATCAAATAGGTTTATCCCAGAATTCAGCATTTGTTAAAACGCAGCTACCTATTATTCTGGTCTTTAAGTCATCACAGTAAAGTAATTTGTAAATGTTCTACCTACAAAAATAAAACTAATTTAAAATTCTCGCCTTTCTCCCAGTTTATTCTGAGTTTAAAACAATCCTTAAATCCAGGATTAAGGGGATTATATTTCTTTTTTAAATTGCAGGTAAATTCTAAAACTTCTAATAGACGAATTGGAGGCTGTATTTTTAATGGCATACACATGGAATATGTATGGAGTATGTTCACAATTGTATCACAGAGGCAAAGGGAAGCCTAATGCCATAGCTGCCTTGTATACAGCATGTATCGTTATTGGACTAGAAATTATCTCAATAGATTTTGGAAAACAACTAGGTAGCAAGATGGGTATCTTTTTTAAATTGACCGTTGTATCGTGAAAATGTATAACTTAACTTCAGAAGTATTCAAATGTTTCTTTTTATGTTTTTAAGGACGAACGTTCAACTATTAAACTAGGCAAGAACTTGTGCATAGTTTAAAAGTAAAACACGCAGGTTTTAGAAATGGTCAATATTAATATGTATAAATATATTGTTTACTAGCTTCAGCCTGAAACTTCGTTTAACCCGCGTGATGATTGAAAAAAAATATCTTTCTCTCCCCTTTTCTTCCCTTTTTCTCCCCCTTTACTCATTTTTTTTGTCCGTCTCTCTGAACCAAAATTTATCAAAATCGGTTTAGTCATTTAGACGTGAAAACGTAACAAACAAACTCACTTTTGCATTTATAATATTAGTAACTAGCTTTCGCCCGCGGCTTCGCTCGCGTTAAATTCGGTATAACACACCAAGCAAACCTGCAGTTTTTGCTCTTGCGCCTGATTGATTTGTAATAGTAACGCTAAGTTTTCTCTTTTCTTCCCTCGTTCTCCCTCATATCCCACTTTTTTAATAACAATTGGCGTATGTCCGTCTCCTGGTTTCCAACTATCTCTGTACCAAAATTCATCACAATCGGTTTAGCCATTATAGCGTGAAGAGGTAACAAACAAACAAACTCACTTTTAATTTTATAATATCAGTAAGGATGCTAATGATAAATCGTTTTATTATTCACATTCAGCCAATCTTGACTACCGCTTCAGCCAGTAAAGGTCCATCCTTCGGTCGGACACTATCAACGTCCAAAGTTGCAGATGTCAGTTACGTCGTGACTAAAAGTGTCTAGAAAAAGCTTTATAAAAAAGTCTATTTTTCTACCTGAAATTCATACAACCTGTATTTGTCAATTTTAGGCTTAGTGCGGAAGCGGTTAGGCGGTTAGCGACAAACTCGCCCAATCTCCAAGTTTACGATGCGATCCCAATCCGCCCGAACCAGAACGGCTTTCGGTACTCCTGAAATACGGTGACACTTTCCTAATTATTGGGTGGCATTTGTCGTACGGCAATGGGTGCGTTATACGTTGATTGATTCTTTGTTTCATTCTTGTCATTCAAATATTGATGGATCAATAAAAAATTGTACATGAAATGTGAGCTTATGAAATCTATACTAATATCATAAAGCTGAAGAGTTTGTTTGTTTGTTTGAACGCGCTAATCTCAGGGACTACTGGTTGGAATTGGAAAATTATTTTAGTGTTGGATAGTTTCTTGAGGAAGGCTATAGGCTATATAACATCACGCTACGACCATCAGGTGCTAAGCAGCGTGGGTGAAACCGCGAGGAACAGCTAGTAAAAAATAAGAGTGACATCTGTTTCAGAGGAGCCTGCCAGGGCCTCCGCCTGCCGGGGTTGCGGGTTGTTCAAAAGAGATACCGCGGCCCCGGAACGTAAACGGCAAGTCACACTCCCCCTGGGGGGAGTGCTTTGATGATTTCCCACGCCAAAAAATAAGGGTGCGTCTGTACATATTACTGAAGGATGTTTTTTTTTTTTTTAAATGGTCTCTTGCAGTTCCACATATGAGGTTGTCACCTTCTTAACCGGAAGGGTTAAAATCCCGTGGGATGTTTATCGATAGGTTTTAGAAATTTAAATCGATGTTTTTAATGGATGAGGAGTGAGTTCCTAGAAAAAAAAATGTATTCCTCAATTTTTTTAAGTAAGAGGAGGAAAATCCTTAATAATAAATTGCGTTAGAAGAATAACGAACTTTTAATAAAATTTGTTTGATGTTTAGTTTTTGAGTTTAGTTAGGGGTTACGTTTTTCGTAAAACAACAGCAGTGAGTCTTCTCCATTAATATTCTATGAAAAAAAAAATTAATTTAATTTTGCTGTTGAGTGCAAATTGAAGTACTGAGCGTAAAAATATCGTAATTAGATTGTTTGGTGCTACGAACCCCTCTGTGCGCGACGCTGACTGGCACTAGACCTGTTTTTTTTTAAATTGTTTTTTTTTAACAAAGTTTCTTATCGCGCTTTGCGAAAGGGGGCTAGACGGATAAATAAGACTAAAACTTGTAACGGCACTTTTTGCTATAGTTGTAAGCCGTGAGCCGTGCGCGTGTTTCTCTGTCTTATTCTCTCTCTCTCTATCTCATAGAAAGCAAGCCAGTTATTTTCGTTTCGTCTTTCTATTTCGCATTGAACAGTATGGTGTCGCGACGATTATTTTTGTTGAGTGTATGCAGGTTTTTTGCACATAATAAATAATAACTTCGTTCCATCCGAGTGTCACTTGACACCTCTCAAGTTTTTTTTTTATCAATATTAAGTTTTCTATCTAACCAATCTACTCCGAACGCAAAGCTGGGACACAGCGCCATCTTAAATTTTAAAAGACAAAAGTTTTTCAAATTCAAATAGGTTTATTCGTTTCACACAGGTATATTAATATACATGGTGTTAAAAAAATATAAAAAGTGTATCACTATGTGCTGCCCTGCAAGGCGTACGAATATTTGTAGTTTATGCGAGTGTAAACTACTATTATAACAGCCTACTACCTAATACTACAAAAAATAAATCTTTAATCTATACTATCTATACTAATATTATAAAGTTGAAGAGTTTGTTTGTTTGTTTGAACGCGCTAATCTCAGGGACTACTGGTTGGAATTGGAAAATTCTTTTAGTGTTGGATAGTCCATTTCTTGAGGAAGGCTATAGGCTATATAACATCACGCTACGACCAACAGGTGCTGAGCAGCGCGGGTGAAACCGTGGGGAACAGCTAGTAAAATATACATTTAACAAAATACAAAGTAAGTAAACAATAACAGTCTCGTGTTGTAATGTGCTAATACCTTATGAACTAAATGTTAGTGTGGTAAATGAGTTAATAACCGAGGAATTAATAATGTATGTATATCCTTATTTCCTTACTAATATTATAAAAGCGAAAGTGAGTTTGTTTGTTTGTTACCTCTTCACGCTTTAATGGCTAAACCGATTGTGATAAATTTTGGTACATAGATAGTTGGGAACCGCGGAACTGCGTTACCCCAAATTTAACGCGGGCTAAAGCTAGTATATATATAATTTCTTTTATTTTTCTTCTAAGTATTCATTTATAGTATAATAAGCTTTTCGAATTAAGAATTTATGGAGTGATTTTTTGAACGTACGGAAATCTTTTGCTGTTTTTATTGACTTGGTAATTTGTTGAATATTTTAGGTGCCATTCCTAGGAATCTTTTTGAGTATAGAGCTGTTCGATGGGCATGTGAATTAAATGCTCCTTGGTGGCGTTTAGAAGACACGGTTTCGAATTGGTTAGGATTATTTTTGATAAACAGTGCAACTTCATAAATGTAAAGCGAAGGAAGTGTCAATAATTTTAAGTTAATAAAATATGGTTTGCATCTGTCAGTGTTTTCAATTCTGCATACTGCGCGAAGGCACTTTTTTGGGCTTTAAAGACCGCTTCCTTATCTGTACAATCACCCCAGAAAATTACTCCATATCGTAGAGTTGTGGAGATGTATGTGTGGTATGAGGTTAGGACTGTGCTGTGGTTCGCAACCTTACTCAAATTGTGTAGGGCATAGCAATATTGGTTTAGTTTTTTTTATTAAATGTTCACTGTGTATTTTCCATGTCACGTGCCTATCTAACCAAAGACCAAGAAATTTTGTATTTTCTACTTTAACAATGTTGTAATGTTCATATTTAACATTAGGATGTATTGTATTGTTTCGCTGGTTAAAATGCATTGTGTGTGTTTTTCCGAAATTAATGGTTAACCATCTAATAATGAAACTCAAGCTATCATTTATATCACATTCATATCTTTATTTTGATTGGGATCTTTGTTTAAAACTACGGAGAGCTAGTGTTTACAATAATATTGGATGCCAAGAACCTTTTCATTTCCCAAGGAGTCTACCAGCGCCATCTCTGTTTAAACCCAGCAACAATGAACAGTGTGGCTTCAGGAATTTCAACACCGCCGGTCAAACCCTGAACCTCTGCAGTAAGTAAGATATTCGAAAGTGTATGAAACTTGGGAAAGAGGTCGCTGGTTAAAAACTAACATTATTTGCGCTATGGTTTAGATAATATGATATTGTAGTCCTTATATTTTCGGTAAACATAATTGGAGGGTGGTTATTTATTGACGGATCAATGTTATAACAAATTCGCATGTCACTTTTGTATAAATCCCGATATTTGTTATCATAGACTTAAAAATATATACTGGAACTATAATGAAGGTTAATAATAATATAGTACTACAATGCAATAAAGTAATTTGCGATACACGACATTCCCTCGCAGAATATACCGTGTTATACATACAAATCGGGTGCAGCTCTAATTTTAGCATTGCAGTTAGGTATTAGAGCTAGCAGAATAGCATTCGAAACAATTATAGTTAGGGCATCCGTTCCCGCATAGACATTCAGGTCAAGTGGCTCCGTTTCTTGTGGAGATTCACTAGATCTTGCCGTGGCGTTTTACTAAGTCAATAAGAATAAGTTCACTTAGATGTTGTGCTTGTTTGTGATTAATCATGCAAATGTCAAAGTTATGGCTGGGGTGGCTTACAGTATCGTTTTGTTTTTTACACGCTCTTGGAGATAAAACATTTGGTACGTTTTATATTTTTTTATTTAACTTACCACCTCGTGTTGACTGAAACCTTTCCTTGTGGTGTTTACTTTTAACTGTTTTATTGTTGACCCTTTGTCACAAAACCGTATTCTTTCCAATGTATAGCAATTTACATTTTTTTTATTGAATTAGGTGCTATTTTCGATGACGGTACATTATTGTTAGAAGCCGCCTTTAACATTGCAATGCAAGAAAATGAAGTTGAAGCAAGTGTCATAAAAACTTCTCCAGGAGACATCGTAGAAGCAGAAGAAGCTATGTGCACACTTCTAGAGGTAACCTTCATTTTTCAAAAACATTGTTAATTTATAATTATTATATACCAGCTTTTGCACGCGGCTTCGCTCGCGTTAAATTGAGGGCAACACAGTTTCCTTTTCCTGATTTGCTGGTACCTGTTACCTGTAGTTTTGGCCCATATTAGGTAAGTTTGTACATGCCCATGTAATAACAAAGCTAAGTTTTCCCCTTTGTCCCTCATTTATTATTTTATTTTTATAAAAACTAGCCTTTGTCCCAACTATCTCTGTACCAAAATTCATCGAAATCGATTTAGCCATTTAGGCCTGAAGACGTAACAAACAAACAAACTCACTTTCGCTTTTATAATATTGGTAAGGATTTTATTTTAAAAGCATTTTCTAACAGACTCTTATTTTCAGAGTAACGTATTCGGAGTGTTTGGCCCAACTAAAAAAGGCTCACTACAGCATATTCAATCTATCGCTGATTTTCTTGAGATACCCCATATTATTATAGATCCAATAGAAACACAAAATCGTAATTGGTCTGTTGTCAATCTGTATCCACATCACTTGGCTTATTCTCAGGTACTTTTATTTTTTCTTATTTATTAATTTTGCTTAGGAGTCTCTGAGGTGTTGAAAAGATTTGGGGACTATTTTATAAACCTTGTCTGTTGTACGCACGCCGACCAATAAAAATATAAAAAAACAGTTTATACGGAACTCTCATTGTGTGGAAAATCTGAACAAAGCGAAGCCATGTTATACTGGACATTGATAACATTTGAGTAATCGTGTGTAATTTGATTGAAGTAATATTTATTTATTAAAACTTTATGTACAAGTAAAAACTGTTCAAAGGCGGACATAATGCCTTCGGCATTTTCTACCAGTCTACCTTAGGGTGATGCAGAGATAAAGCACAGTAGGTACGATAGCAGAAGTAAAGGATATTAAAAAATAATATCTGATCTACATTCTAGTAATATTTTGATATTTTGTTTCAGATGTTTGCCGACCTCATAGAAATGAAAGGATGGACGGATTTTACTATAATTTATGAAGGCGCCGAACTCTTACCATTTTTTGACAATATTTTATCAATGCAGGACATAGATACGGGTGAAAAAATTCTCATCAACATTGTTCAATTGCCTGATGATGACGATTACAGGCAAGTTCTACTTCCAATACAATTTGATTTCACTTTATTATAGGAATTTAATTTTCATTTATGCGTTTACTTGTTTCAAATCGTAGGTCACAACTGAAGTTTGTTAAAAAATCTGGCTGTTTGAATTACATAATTAACTGTGGCAGAGAAACGTTGCCAAAAGTACTAGATCAAGCACAACAAGTAGGAATTATGTCTGACGACCATAGCTACTTGATCATGAATCCTGATTTTCAAACAATAGACATAGATTCATACAAACATGGCGGCTCCAGCATAACAGGTAGGTAGCTTATAAATACCATCTAATTTAAAATACCAAATTAATGAAGTCTCGTTCTCTTAGTCATGTTACAATTTTAGGAGACGTAAACATGTTGACTTCTTAAAATAATGACATTGTTTTTCATGTTCAGGAATTCGCATGTTCGATCTAACCTTAGAGCCCATTCAAAAGTATATCAAATCTTTAAATGAGAAGATAGCTGAACTATCTGACAACAAAATAGAAAATGCGATAGCAGAAAATGGTCTGACTCTAGATTTAGCGTTGGTTTACGATGCTGTCACTTTGTTTGTTTCAACTTTAAATACTATGCAACTAGAAGAGGGTTCTAATGTGACTTGTGATGGTGGAGAAAGTTGGGCTTTAGGTTCTAGCATTGTGAATTACGTTAGAACAGTGAGTAAATTTAAACAGTACAATTATGTATAAACCTAATTTGTTTTTGTTTTCTACTACTGTAAGTTTGTATTTCATTTCAGATGGAAGTTGATGGCTTGACAGGAATGATAAAATTTGATGAAGATGGTTTCCGTTCAGAACTTGAAATAGACGTGCTAGAAATCATGACCTATGGTTTGGACAAGGTATAAAATATTTACACAACAACTTTATACACAAGGCTCGTACAGAAACTTATATGATATTTTTCTGTTTGTTAATTAGGTAGGAACATGGACATTAGAAGACGGTTTTGTTGAGACCAAGCTTGAAGTTGCGCCAGCAGAGCAAGAAGGATCAGAATCAATGAAAGGCAAACATTTCATTGTTCTTACAGCTTTGGTGAGAACGGCCTGCGACCAGTGAATAGGTATTTATAATGATGGTAACAGACCAATGTTATGTTTTTTTTGTAGAGTGCTCCATATGGTATGCTCAAAGAATCGTCAAAAAAACTCGAAGGTAACGATCGATATGAAGGCTTTGGTATTGAAGTTATTGAAGAATTAGCGAAGATGAATGAATTTAATTACACTTTCGATATACAGGAGGATGGCGTATATGGTTCATTCGATAAGAAGACAAAAAAATGGAATGGCATGATGGAGAAAATAATGGACGGTGTAACTATAATTTAAATATTTTGTATACCTGCGTTGACTTGTTGAGTACATAAAAATCTAAGTATTTTTCAATCTTATGCAATTGTTTTGTAATTCTTTTTTTCTGTTACAGAGAGCAGATTTTGCGATAACGGACTTAACCATAACTGCAGATCGACAAAGAGCAGTAGACTTCACCAGCCCTTTTATGAACTTAGGTATAACTATATTGTATAAGAAACCTACAAAAGAACCCCCAAATTTGTTTTCGTTCATATCACCATTTTCAATGGGAGTAAGTACATTATCGAAAATCGGGTTTCTGGATATTAACATAGAATTAAACTCTTTGCATTCTTATTGTAGGTCTGGGGATGGCTAGCAGGAGCATTTGTTGGTGTGTCTGGTCTTTTATTCATATTAGGACGACTAGCACCAGAAGAATGGCAAAACCCTTACCCGTGTATTGAAGAACCTGAAACTTTGGATAATCAGTTTACCTTAGCCAACTCGTTTTGGTTTACTTTAGGAAGTGTGCTTACTCAAGGATCGGAAATTGCACCAATGTCAGTTCCTAGTCCGTCTTATTGAAAAAGCAGTTTAATATTAACATCCATATTAAAGCTACATTTATGTTTTAGAGCTGTATCAACCCGAATGGCTGGAAGTATGTGGTGGTTCTTCACGTTAATCATGGTTTCATCTTACACTGCAAACCTTGCTGCCTTTCTTACTGTTGAATCCAAGTTTTATGCTATTAAAAGTGTAAATGATCTTGCAAATAATCCTTACGGAATGACCTACGGTGCTAAGAATAACGGCGCTACCTTCAGTTTTTTTAAGGTATGGAAATGGTCTATGAATAAAACATTGAGTGTCGAGGGAAACACCCTTGAACGACAGAAAAGAGACGGGAACTTCTGGGCCCAATTGTAATAAGTTAAGGTATGGCTTAAAAAAAAAAAGTTATATTTTTCTATTACAACGTGTGAAAAATCAGCTCAATTTTCAATCTAGAAAGAGAAAAATCCAATAAATAAGTTAGGGTTACGAAGTACGTCGAATATCGATTCAATTATAATCGATTAACGTTACAGAGTTCATACTATTTACGAAAGTGTTTTCACCAGATGATTTATTTTAATTAATTACCTACTTGATTAAATCTATTGGAATAAGAGTATTAAGATTATAAACTAATTAAATATCTACATAATTAAGATAAATCGATTCACATTTACTAATCGATTATTGTATTTTTAATCTGTGCTAACTCTGACTTGACATGCAATCATGCATGACATAAGAAAAAAGGCGGGAAAACGTGAAATTGGAAGGGCGCGCTTTTCGATCTTAAAATATTTTATTCATTTATTTTGCACAGTATTATTGTAAATAATTGAATTAATAGTTAGTGTTAGGTCTTAGTAGGTATTTATAGTTTATCAACATGGTCAAAAAGAGAAAGAGAAAGGAGGGGGAACCTCCTCCGGATCCTCAGCAGGTATCTTCTGATTCAGACTCAGCGGAATCTGCGGTATGTACAATTTCCTATAAGGATGCAATTGACAAGGACCCGAAGAATAAATACGACATCTACAAAGTAAAGGGTTACACTCGTAAATATCCAGAGGATTCAAACAAAAAAGAGCTGGTTGTTTTCTTAAACCACCAAGAAGACAACAAATCTTTTTCCGACAGAGATCGCATGGCTCTCTCTAAGGGAATACGCGAGCATGGCGTTTCAGGCGTCATGCATATGCGTTCTATTAATAAATATAAGGTTGGCATCACATTCGACCTACCAAATAATGCTAACATGTTTTTGAGAAATAAAAAAATACTGGATCAGTTGGGACTTAAAGCGTCAATTCCAGCTGCAGACACAGAGGTTACTGGAGTCCTCACTTCAGTTCCGGTAGACATGTCAAACTCCGAAATATTTGCGTTAATTGGTAGTTCCAAAAATGTCGTTCAAGTTAGGCGCTTCATGCGCAGGGTAAAAGGATTTAACGGTGTAGAATTTGTACCTACACAGGCAGTTGCGATTACATTCGCATCCACCATTCTTCTTTCGTACATATACCTGGACTCATGGCGTCACGAAGTGAATAGCTACATTCCACCAGTCAAGCAATGTCTTAAGTGTTTGCGATACGGGCATATTGCTAAATTCTGTCGTAATACAGAGGTATGTTCGATTTGTACATTAAATCACAATTTTAAAAACTGTCAGGTCGATCCTAAGGATGCCAAATGTGCAAACTGCAAGGGCGATCATATAGCCATCTCCTCATCTTGTCCATTAAAAAAACAAAAAATCGAAGAAAACAAAATTAAGTCAAGAAATGCTACATACTCCGATCTCTTCAATGTTAACGCATTTCCAGCATTAACTGCAAAAAATTTAGATGTACAAATTAATAATTTAATGAAATCTGATAAGTTTATAAATATTTTAGTAGAAACAATTACAAGAATTGTTAGTAATAAAGATGTCCCTATCAATTCAAACTCAATTAAAGAGGTTTTAAAAAAAACTTTAAGTAATAAAATTTCCTCACCTCCATAATGGATTTATCAAATTTAAATATAATGCAATGGAATGCACAAAGTCTTAACAGTAACAAACACATATTTATCAATTTCCTCTATACAAATAATATTCACATAGCATTAATCAGTGAAACATGGTTAAAACCTGAACAAAACTTTAAAATAAAAAATTACAGTATCGAAAGAAATGACTGTGGCAACAAACATAACGGAGTTGCCATTATAATTCATAAAAGTATTAACTATACTAAAATTAACACCTTTTTCGACAATTCTTTACAAAACATTTGTGTTAAAATTACAGTTAATAACAAGGAGATAAGTTTAGTCAGTTTCTATAGTCCTTTAAACTCTAATCCAGCTTTCAATAAAGATAAATTTGATTCATTGGTGAAGTCTATTCCTGGTCCCTTTATATTTGCTGGGGACTTTAATGCTCATCACACGTCTTGGGGTTGTGGTTCTGACTCTTTACGTGGTCGAAATATCTTAGAAGTCATCGACGAAAATAACTTAATTTTGCTCAATAATGGTCAGGCAACAACTGTTGGCTCTTTAACATGGCGTGCTAATGCTCTGGATTTGTCTTTGGTTTCTCCATCTTTGGCACTTTGTAGCGAATGGAATGTACATGATAGTCCTCTTGGAAGTAGTTACCACATCCCTGCAATTATTCAAGTAGTAATTAGCAATAGTCAAAATAACGATCCTTGTGGAAATTGTCCTAATACTGCACATTTGCCCATCTACCCAAACTACAAAGTTGTAGATTGGCAAAAATATAGCAATAATGTAGATGAATTATTAGTTGATTTTAAAACAGTTAATATATGTCCTCTCGATTCATATCGTCACTTTTGTTCTATTTTACGTACAGCTGCTGCTAATTCCATCTCCATCTTGTTTATTGTAAATGTGAGGACCATGTGGATCATTTCTTTTATTTACTTTGTTTTTTGACGAAGGTCTGGCAGTTTGAGTGCTATAAGCGACCTACACAAATGTCCTTTTTTTGGTATTGTTCGTCGTGTCGTTGAGCTCCTTGGGTTATGAGTTGAGCTACACGATAACTGACAAATGCTTGCACTGACTGGACAGGTCCACTCAATCTGTGTGGTGCTTTCTTAAAAAGACCATTTCAGACACTATCTGCATAGTCCTCATGTAAGTTGACCAAGATTATTTTGTCTGGACTTTAAAAGAGACTATGACCTCTGAGTTTGTTTCGGCTGTTTCTTCTCAGAGTAGTCGGGTACGAAACACCGGCATCATCTAGTTTAAAAAAAATATGACGTGTAAAAGTGTTTGTGAAAACCTACTTGCAAAATAAACATCATTTATCATCATTTATCATTTATCCAACTCTAATATTAACGTAAATACCAGCAATCGCTCATATCCCACAAATAGGATTAGAAGACCTTCCCTTCCTTGGTGGAATCAAAAGTGTACAGAGGCAGTATTAAATTTCAAAAAAGCTTACATTAATTTTAAAAATAATCCTTCAGAAGTCACTTATTTAGAATTTAAAAGACTTAGAGCTTTAAAAAAATTAACCATCAAAACAGAGCGACAAAAAAGCTGGTTTACGTTGTGTGAAACTTTTAACAGATGCACACCAATATCTATTATATGGAAATTCATACGTAAATATAATAAAACGTTTAGTTTTAATAAGCATGAAAATGATGCATGGCTTTTAGATTTTTTGAAGAAGTACACTCCTGATTTTGTGTGTCATGGCTCAAATTATTCGTTTAACAATAATATTAACTCCAGCCATAGTTTCCAAGTTAATCCCTTTACAGTCAGCGAACTTATTTCCGCCATCTCTTCCCGAAGAGACACTACTTACGGTCTCGATGGAATGCCATACATATTATTTAAAAAACTTAGCAATACTGGTTTAAAAGCATTCATTGATGTTGTAAATTTGCTATGGGAAAATAACATTATACCTCAAGACTGGAAAGTGAATTGCCTTGTACCAATTTTAAAACCAGAAAAACCCAAATTATGTCCCGATTCTTATCGTCCCATAGCACTTACTTCTTGTGTTGGTAAACTATTTGAGCAATTGTTGAAGCAGCGTTTAGAATTCTATGTTGAAAAAAATAATATTTTATCTTCTAATCAATTCGGTTTTCGTAGAAATCGTTCTGCTAGGGAAAGTGTCTGTCAATTGCAGCTTGACATACATTACTCTTTTTTAGCCAATAATAACTTGGTTGCAGTTTTTTTTGATATTGCTGGAGCTTTTAATAGTGTAAATATAGATATTTTATGTCGTGAACTATTACAAATAGGGATCAGCGAAAAAGTTGTAATTTGGGTCAGTAATTTCCTGAGCAATAGAGAAGTCTTTGTTAAATCTAATAGACATCTTTATGGTCCCAGACTAGCTTCAAAAGGAGTCTGTCAAGGAGGTATATTATCACCTTTATTATTTATATTATATATACGTAGATTCAATTTAATTTTAGGGTCTCAGGTCAAAAACTTACAGTTTGCAGACGATTTAGTTGTTTATGCTTCAGGAACAAATTTAACACAGGTTTTTCAAAAAGTCAATGATGCCCTGTCAAAGCTTCATGAATATTTCACTTATCTTGATCTTAATGTCAATCCATCTAAGTCTAAAGTGGTTGTGTTTGGTAAACAGCGTCATAATATGCATTCTGTGCAATTTAACAATTGTGCATTGCCTATTTCACAAGAAGTTAAATTTTTAGGGGTTCTTTTTTCATATAATTTATCCTGGAACAGTTATATTAAACATATAATTAATAAAGCAAATAAAGCTTATAATATATTGAAATCGTTAGCTGGCTCATACTGGGGTGCTGACCCAAAAATTTTGCTAATGTTGTACAAATCTTTAGTGCGTAGTCATTTTGAATATGGTTTTTATTGCTTTGCTGCAGATACCAAAATTGTAAATAGTTTAGATGTTTTACAAAACAAATGTTTGCGCATTATCACTGGGGCATTCAGAAGTACTCCTATAAATGCAATGCAGATTGAATGTAATGTTCCACCATTACAAGTTCGTTTCCAATACCTGAAAGAAAGATTCTTATTAAAACTTTTTAGTGTCTCTAATAACAGTCTTCTAGTCAATTTACTGCATTCCAACCCTAGTTTAGGTATAAAACCATTTTTTATGTTAGAGGAGCTTCATAGTTTTATGAATTTTATTAAAGATATGAACATTTATCAGTCAAATCATATTCTGCCTTGTTACCAAGGATCCTTTATTGCTAAATTTCCAAAAATAGAGATAGTTATTAAAAATAAAAAGGAGCTCTCCTCAAAAGAGAAAGTTAATGCAATGTTGTTAGAGTGGTCAGATCATAAATTTGTGTTTAGTGATGGTTCCAAAAATGATACAGCAGTGTCTTTTGCTATTTATGAGTCAAATATAGGTGTTGGTCGAAAAATCAACAAAAATGCCACTATTTTTACGGCTGAAGCTGTTGCTATTCTCAGTGCTTTAAAACATATAAAAAATTGCAATTCAGGTCACAGCAAGTGGATTGTAGTTAGTGATAGCATGAGTGTCCTTAAAAACCTGGCAAATAATAAATTACATGCTAACACTAACTATATAATCTATTTAATAAAAGAGTTATGGGTTGAACTGTCTTATTCAAATATTGAAGTTAGTTTTGCTTGGGTACCGTCACACATTGGTGTCACAGGAAATGAAAAGGCTGACTATTTAGCCAAAAAAATTGTTGAACTAGGTGAATTGATTCCGAATGTTGATATGAGTGTTTCCATACCGCATACAGATGCAGTTAGTCTTATAAGACAGCGTATGCGTCAAATGTGGGGGAGACATTTATACCAATCCACACAAATAGAAAAGAAAGGCACTTGGTTTGCCACTTTGGATGTACAAACGAACACTATACCTTGGTTTTGCAGGTCTATCAAATTTATAAATAGAAAATTTTATTCATTTATCTGCCGTATGCGTTTTGGTCATTGTCGTTTAAATTATCATCTTCATCGTCTTAAAATTGTTACATCTCCATATTGTGAGTATTGTCAATTACCAAAAATTCAATCTTTGCATCATATCTTCTTTGAGTGTTCGTCTTTCAGCATCCAGCGCCTTGTGTTGTCGGATGAACTTCTAAAAATTTATAAAAAACCTGATAGGGTCCCGCAATGCATTCAGGAGTTACTCAAGAATGCCTCAACCTATATATATTTGTACAAATTTATAACAGAGACTGTAAATGACATCTAGTTTATATTTTATATGTTTGTATTATAATCATCTAATATAATTTATTATACTTTAAAGTTAGGTTAGTAGTGTAGGTTTATTCTATGAGGAGATAGCTATAATTTGACATGCGCGTGTATGTCATGTTTGACAATGTTTGAAGTAACGTATTCTGACAAAACATTATTATATTTAGGTATAAACAAGACATTATGACAAAACTAATAACGAAATTGGATTTGAAAAAATAACGGACTTACGAAAGACAAAATAACAAAAATACACAAATATGATAATTAAATACAAAAGACATTATTAAAAAACTTAACAACTATGAAACACAAATACGAAAGACATTACTGCATAAAACTTAATATGATACAAAAGACATTATTAAAAAACTTAACAACTATGAAACACAAATACGAAAGACATTACTGCATAAAAACATGGACGTAAGACTAGGCAATATGGTCGAAAGACTATAGCCTTCCCTTTGGGGTAAAAAAAAAAAAAAAAAAAAATGCATGACATAAGTGCTGACATCGATTGACACTCGTTTCGTATCGTCTAAGTGCGAGTGCGAGTGCGTTAAGTGTGTTTTCTCTCATACTTTTATTGATATTTTCCTCGACCCCGGCTTTCTTACGGACTTCTGATCTTCCTCCTTCTACGACCCTTGCTATGCTATCATATCGGACACGATGAAGCCCGCTTAAACGTTGAACTTGGACAAACGGCCTGCCGACGGGATATTATATGACATCATGGGTCGTTGTGTGTTGGTGATGGTTGTCGAGTTATGGACGACGAAATGATATTAGCCGTGATTCGAAAATGGCGTAAACCACAATCTGTAAGTACTTACTCACTTCCTATTTATAAACTCACCAGCGTCTAACTCGGTGGCTTGCAATCTTTATAATATATGTAAGTATGGCAGTCAATAAAATAAATCACTAGATGCATTACCTACATTGAACTAAGTAACTATCTGGCAAAGTGAAAGAAATAATCAATTATTGGTATAGAACGTAGGTATTGTACAATAAAGTTATTTTAAAATACATATATTGAGTCGGGTACATTCTGCCTGAGTAGGTTGATTTTTAAAAAGTAATCATGTTATTTCTTATTAAAACTTATTTGCTTATTTCAGGTAAACAGCGGTGACCGTGTTTGCCAAGCTTGCTGGGGCTGTAGGCTGCTGCGTTCCTGTTATGTCAATAATATGGTACCTTAGTTGGGATTTCAAGAAATATTTTATATTGTAAAACCTGCACAATTCCTAGATAATATTCTTGTTTTAATTGAAGTTGAATAAAAAATATTAATAAAAAAAGGTTTTTTGTTAATCATCATCTCCATCTCATTCAAATATAGTTAACATCCTGTCCAAATCATAAGAAATAAAAAGTAAAAACCTTGACTGCTAAGCGAACAAAAAAGACGTTAACAAGAAGAAAATCATGCTGTGCAGTCGAAGGATACATCTGGTTTAGATTTAATTTTATAATTTTTGAAATCAGCTCTTAAAATCTTTTATTTTGATACGCCACATTACGGTTATCCTACGGTGTCTACAAGCCACCATTTTTTTTTTAAATATAATGTGGCCAGTGATACTCGAAGGTTAAGGTGAATCGATTGATGTAAGAATCATTAAAATCAGCTTACGAGTTTGTTATCTAAAACGCTACAATAGAACAAACATAAATACATACAAATATACATACGTATACTGATAAAACATTTACCCTCCTTCAGCAGTCGGGTTAAAAATGACAAGTAACCTCACTTTTCTTAAATCTCTTTTATCTCGGCTCTCAGATTGCCAATATCTGCAAAATGTTTAGTTGACACCAATTTCATCTTTTTACATCTGGGCCCAAAATTGTATGAAAGCGTGTCCGTCTCCTTTCTACTTATAATAACGATTTATCTTTACATTTTATGTTTAGGAGTCGGATAATTTACTGTACCAGAAAATGTATCGATATATGGAAGATCATCCAGAGCACCAACCAGCTAACAATGATGTAGGGTTAGAAAGGTAAGTTTTTATAGATACTTTTTTCAATAAGTCAAGTAATTTCACCATGTGTTTGGACATGTCATAGAAGGTAAGCCCGTGTACTGTAATAAACTGGCTGGGAGTATTACGTAAATAAAACAAGGTAAAATATATTTAAATTATAATTTTAGTCCATATTTGACCAATACACGTCACAAAATCCTACGCCATTCTATTGGTGTATTTATTAATTCTCTATTTAAATATCTGAATATTTGAACGTTTTTGCAAACCAGCCTGCACAGTCAAAGGTTTAATCAATGTTATAAGACCTGTTTTTGTACCTACACGTTATAAATAATAAGCCTGATGTATTCAAAAACTGAACATACCTTTGTCACACTTAGTGAAATCTTTCCCATGTCGTTATTCATTTTTTTAGGGTGAAATCTGACGCCGAGAACTATGCATTTCTAATGGAGTCCACTTCAATTGAGTACATGGTTGAAAGAAACTGCGATGTGGCGCAAGTTGGAGGGTTACTGGATAGTAAAGGATATGGAATTGCTATGAAGAAAAGTAAGACTTTTTGTTCTATTTCTGTCGATGGCACACTAGCCTATCACTTAATCATATCAATAAAAATATTGGTGATCTTATTATTTAAGTAGAAGCGCCAGGGTAGCCCGTGAGTATAGAGGATGATGTTAATGATTAAAACTTCTTTAAATTCAATTTGCAAAACGTAAGAAATTTTGAATTTCGAGGACTATTTTGTTAGTTTTTATATGAGGTTTTCTTTTCTTACTTTTATTCAGATTCGCCGTATCGGCAACCAATGAGTGAGTCTATATTACAGTTGCAAGAAGAGGGAAAACTAACAAGAATGAAAGATAAGTGGTGGAAAGAAAAAAGAGGCGGCGGTGCTTGTGCGGTATGCTCCGGGTTTTATAACTTTATTCGAATTCGATTTATTTTTCTAAAAAAGTTACATGCTGTGAACCTCGACTGGCATGATATCTTTTTAATGATGAATAGTATATATCACTAGCTATGCCCAGCGGTTTCACCCGCTGCTAACTTAGGCGTATGAAAAATAGATGTTGGCCGATTCTCAGACCTACCCGATATGTACCTACACAAAATTTCGTTTAAATCGGTCCAGCCGTTTCGGAGGAGTATGGGAACGAAAACTGTGACACGAGAATTTTATATATTAGATAGCTGTGCCCAGCGGTTTCACCCGCTGCTCACCCCTAAGGGGTATTTTATATATTAGATAGCTGTGCCCAGCGGTTTCACCCGCTGCTCACCCCTAAGGGGTATGAAAAATAGATGTTGACCGATTTTCAGACCTACCCGATATGTACACAAAATTTCGTTCAAATAGGTCCAGCCGTTTCGGAGGAGTATGGGAACGAAAACTGTGACACGAGAATTTTATATAATAAATTTTAGAAATTATGAGTTAAAAAATATTGTATTACCTAACGCACCTTAAAATGTTGCCCAACTTAGTATTGGCATAAAACTTACAAAGTAATAAATCCTTTACTGCCTCGTTGGTCGTAGTTAGCACGATGGCTGAGCACGATGGTTCGATTCCCGGGTTGGGTAAACTGTCGGGTTTTTCCGTTACAAGTTTCTCTGTATTTATCTGAATTTATGACCAGTTGATGGCAATAGGCTGGTCCTTTATTACATGGGGTTCAAAACATAACCGACTAATTGTCGGTATACAACTTTGCTTAGCTCTTCCGGGATTGAGTGATGTCATGTAATCCTTCCTAATGTAATGAAAGCGCAAGTGAGTTTTTTTGTTTGTTTGTTACGTCTTCACGCCTAAATGACCAAACCGATGTTGATAAATTTTGATTAAATTTTGTACCAAAATTTACCAACATCGGTTGGGTTACCTTGGAGATAAAACAAAGAAACATAGGCTATGATTTTCATAACGAGATAAAGGGGAGAAAAGGGAAGAAAAGGGAAGAGAAACCTATTTTTTTTTCACGCGGATTAAAGTTAGCGTTAGCCTAAAGTAACTATGCCACGTGGAGGAAGTCGCGGGCGGAAGCTAGTAATAATAAATATAAATAAATATGTAACCATGAAAGACGTTATCGTTGGCAATCCCCTGAACCATTAACAAAGCTCTATCGATCAGGATGACGACGCAGGCGGCGGTGAGGCCCAGCCTTTAGTTCTCGCGAACGTGGGAGGAGTATTCATTGTGCTCGCCGCCGGCTCGGGCATGGCCGTCGTCTGTGCCTTCTTTGAAATGGTGTTCGATGTATGGATGATATCCCACAAGATGAAGGTACTACATGCCATTAATATTCATTACTTTGTGACTCTTTAATGGTCTTACGTGCCTCAGCTTGCTCTTTAAAAGTCAGTGAGATAGATGAGCGTTAAGATGTGAGATAGGTAGTGTGGTAAATAAGTCTATGAATTTGTTCGCATGTTTTTTTCCTTACCTATCTATTTTTAGTTTTTTACCTTTGATAAACATGTTCAACCATTATAGCGTTGGTTCATGCAGTTCGTGTTATTGCAGTACTTGTCAGCTTCTACGACTATTTATTTGTTGTAAAGAGTGCCTCCTATTAAATTTAAGCGCAATTCCACCGACCCCTATTATTACTTTGTACAGTTCATGGAGTTTTTCTTTTGACGTTGTGCTTTTTTGTTTTACCAGAATTGCATGTTCCAGTGTGACCCTTCACCAAAATATAGTCGCTTCGTGTCATTCTCCGTAGTACTTATTGTTAAAGTTGGTAAGTATTTACCCATAATCCACCAATATACCTTTCTTATAATCTGGCATCTAGTGGTCTTATCATCACTACATTGTGAAGTATGAATACTTCTTAACCCGTCTCTTGTCCTATTCATAAGTGTTGTACCTTGTTTTTCTTCTAACCTGTTGTAACGACTTTCTACTTTAAATTGGAAGGCTAAACAATTTACAGGTATCGTTCCGAGAAGAATTAATAGCTGAATTGAAATTCATACTAAGCTTCAGCGGAGACACGAAGCCGGTTCGTCACAGAGAATCTACTGGCAGTGGTTCAGGCGGATCGAAAGGAGTTGATGACAAGAACGAAGGAGATCCAGAACGTCCTGACGATGATGATGATGGTCGGCCTGACCCATCACCGACCCCACGCTCAGAGAGGTCCAACCATTCTCGACATACATTGCAATTGAGCAGGAGGCAAAGCAATGCGGTGCAGATGGCTAAAATGAGGAAATATAGCTTGAAAAGTGCTTTGTAGAATAAACTGTAGCTTGTTATATTTGTTGTATTATATTTAACTAGGATTTCCTTTAAACCTGTGTCCAGTTTTATATCTGGGTACTGTTTATTTTGACTCAAAATTCCTTTAATACGGCGAAAATTCGTTTGTGAATTGAATGCAATAAGTCCATTTATAGGCTTTCCCATTCAGTACGGCTAAACCACTGTGCATTATAATTAAACCGCAACCTAATTATCACGCGGCAAGCTAAAATGATTATGGCCACGCTTGAATAGGCAACAATTTGGTGATCTATATTTGGCATGTGTTCTGTGTTGCCTGCAATGTATAATTTCCTGCCCAAATAAATGCGATATCACAAAGAAAGCTGGTGTTTTGTTTAGAAATAATAGGTTTTTACAGGTATGAAATAGCCGTTTTGTATGAAAAAATTTAAACGATTTTTTTATGTATTTTTTATCACCCATGCAATCAATGCATCTTTGCCAACGCAGTGGCAGTTTATTAATGCCCTTTTTAAAGAAATCAGCTGGACGGGAGGCAACAAATTCTTCAAAGGCATTTTGATACTGCCTCTCGGGTATTGAATTTTTTTCCCGCCAAGAAGTTATCCAAATTCTGGTAAAAGTAGTAGTCTGTAGGCGCAAGGTCTGGTGAGTAGGGCGGATGACGGAGAGCTTCCAACCCCAGTTCTTGCAACTTAAAGACCGTCTGCTGTGCAGTATGAGGGCGCGCGTTGTCGTTCAGGAGCAGCGGAGACGAGCGATTGACCAGTGCTGGTTGGAGATGCTCCATCATTGTGTTCAGTTCTTCACAGTACACATCTGCAGTAATGCTCACCCCGTTTGGTAAGAAGCTGTGATGAATCACACCGGCGCTAGACCACCAAACAGTGACACATCACTTTTCTAGGGGTAATTTTTCGTTTAGGGCATTGTTTAGGTGCTGAACCAGGATCCAACCAACTTGCTGAGTGCTTGCGGTTATCAAACAGAATTCATTTTTCATCGCAGGTAACAATGCGGTTCAAAATTCCTTTATTTGTTGAGCAGTGCAAGGCACGTCTCGACGCGTACTTCGCGCTGACGATCATTGAGTTCGTGGGGCACCTATTTGTCAAGCTTTTTTACCTTGCCAATTTGACGCAAATGGACCAATATTGTTTTGACGCTAGCGTCGAAAGCTGCTGCTAATTCAACCGCAGATTGTGTATCATCAGCTTCCACAATCGCCTTTAATTCGTCATTGTCGACCAGTCTTCGGACGACCGCAAGGTTAATTTTTCAGGTCGAAATTTTCAGAACGGAAGCGAGCAAACCAATAACAGGTGGTGCGTTGGTTTGTAGTGTTAGCTCCGTAAACGTCGTTGATGTTGCGTGCCGCTTGTGCCGCGTTGCTGTCTGTCTGTCTGTCTTTTTTTCACGCCTAAACTACTGAACCGATTTGTGTGAAATTTGGTACAGACATAGTTTGGAACTTGAGAAAGGACATAGGGTTGTTTTTATTATTACAAAAAATAAAATTTATTCCGGACATACAGCGCCATCTATAGGTCAGAAGTCGGCATCAATTCAGTAAATGATGAGCTGTTAATATGCTCCGTGCTGCCGGAAGTCACTACTCCACGCGAACGAAGTCGCGAGCAAAAGCTAGTATTCCATAATTACTCGAATTTTTAACGTATCCATGATGACGAAAAAGATTGAAATGCGATGAAAATGTAACACTAATCAATAAACAAATGACTACTTTTGGAAAAAAAAACATGTTTTTAAAATAAAATAAGAACGGCTGAACGGCAATTTCATAGGTAAAGACTTGATATGAATACTAGACTTTACGTCTTGAAATTAAAGATCTAACCGCAAAAAGACTTGGTATCTTCCTTTAAATTAGTAAAGATAATATATTACGGTTAAAGATTTTATCAAAAGTATTACCAATTCACTGACGGTAAACTTAATAAAAGAATGCTAATAAATTATGAACCAGTAAACGTGGGTTAAAATAAGAATACTACGGCACTAAGGTACATGTTTAACTAAAACTTAAATAATGTTAATGTTTTGCCATACCAAAAAACAAATCTAATCAAAAAATGCCAGTGGAGTTGCGACGCGGATAGTATTTCGGTCAGCATCTTTGAATATGTTTTCTGTGTAAATCTGAAAGTTCTGTTAAGTTAGTACGTAACGTGGTATTTTAATAATACAGGCCTTCTTATTTCTTTTTTTGCGATTGGGAAATTATCAAATAATTTTCCCGGGCCGCGGTATCTCCTTTGATAAACCCTCAACCCCGGCAGGCGGTGGCCCCGGCAGGCCCCTCTGCTTTACTGCCATATCTTTGAGGCACGCGTGGAACACAAACGCGGTGTCCGTCAGCACGACTTATCGTCACTGGGTGGACGATGAGCTACCCATTACGCACCGTCCACATTCCCACATAATACAAGCCTTTTTCTCCTATTTTGGGTCCAAAATAATAGTCTCAAATTTCATGTCCACAAACTAGTAGATGGCGCGTCATGTTGTTAATTAGTACATGGTTTGAGAAATGCAGGACTGTCCGTCCTTGTAATATGTCGAGCGTGAAGAGGGTACGGTAATGAAAGACCTTGATTGAGGACCCGCCACGTCTTGGGGTCATTCCTTATATTTCAGGCCTGTTGACAACTAGCGTCAGAGAAAGGAGGCGGAGATAAAATACCAACTTACTGTGTTAGAATAATGTAGAAAATAAGTTAATATTACTTTTGTATTTTGTTAGTAATTTATGGTCAATAGTATAAGTAGTTGCGATGATGCCTTTTAAGTTGGTACGACTGTCATCATAAACCATTGACCACTAGATGGCGCTTCTTTTGTTTGATATGTTTCCATTTTATCAATTCATTTTAAAATAGAATTGATATTCATAATAATGTTTAATTAATTCCTGAAATATTATATTACGATAAATCGAATACGTAAAACTTAATCTATAATTGTTTGTCGTATATTCATATTACCCGGTTGTACCAACCAAAGTGGCGCGCAACATTCGAGTTGTCAGTGTGGCGCGTTAGTTTTAAATTTAGTCGGTTATGATCGATAAGTAAGCAAGGATATATTGTCGGGCCTGCGCTAGCCTGTTATACTTAAGTATTAACGCTGTAACAACGACATTGTAAAACCAAATGATTTAAAAGAGTAACCATGGAGTTTCTTGCCGGTTCTTCTCCATGGAAACAACCAACCCGAACCGTGCACTAGAAAGTCAGTGGAATAAAGTATTTAGTTGAATTTAAAAGTGAGTTTTACTGTACGAGTCCAACATATCAGAAGTGGGATAGCACTAGAAACAATTAAGTATCTCAGTGTTACCGAACGCCCAGCAAAGCGCAATATTAAGGTACAGTTTCTTTTATCCGTTTATAAATTCAATCAAATGACCAGCAGTTAGATAAATAGTGTAACTCGCTTGATATCTTATTATACGTAGGTATAATAAATGGAATGGTAATAATAATACTAATAACATGGAGTGATATCTTAAACGAAAAGCATTAATTAATATTTTTCCCACTGGTTAACTTTTGGAATGAATACTTGTATGATTTGTTTTTATAAATAAAACACAGATAATTGGGTGTGTGCGTGTGTTTATTTTTATTCCATAATTGTAATGAATACTTGTATGATTTGTTTTTCGGAGCGTTTCGAGGCGCAGCCAGAACGGTGCGAGGCACAGCCGCAGAGGTTCGAAGCACAGCCGGAGCGGTTCGAGGCGCAGCCGGAACGGTACGAGGCCCAGCCGGAGCGGTTCGAGGCGCAGCCGGAACGGTACGAGGCGCAGCCGAAACGGTACGAGGCGCAGCCGGAGCGGTTCGAGGCACAGCCGGAGCGGTTCGAGACGCAGCCGGAACGGTGCGAGGCGCAGCCGGAGCTGTTCAAGACGCAGCCAGAGCTGTTCGAGACGCAGCTGGAGCTGTTCGAGGCACAGCTGTGGCAACTCGAGGCTTTCTCAAGGTGTAGGTAACATTGCCGAATAGGTCAGTAATTAGTTTTTACTGGCGCAAATGTTAAGAGACGTCATTCAGACCATGTAAACTTATGGAAGCAATGAATGCTTTCCTGTTTTTAATGTTATTTTAGAATTGGATCCATCAAAATGAAATCAAACATTGTGGATATGCAAAGTAAACGAGTGTGCACAAATTTACAACATGTCAGACAGGTGAACAAGTCGCTACGAACTAGTACAAACTGCCAAAACTTGTAGGTTCGGTGCAAAAATGGTACTAAGAGCTTCCCAGTGTAATGTTTTCCTGTAGACCTACCATCGACTTTTTTTAGTTGCCATTCACTTCCGATGCAATCCAGTATAAGTACCTAAACTAAATCATGCAGAGCGTACCATGAAGTGCCTTTAGCTGACAGGAGGCGTTTGAATCGCTCACGGACTAAATGAAAGATCGAAATTTGTCTGTGATCCGCGGTGTGAGAAAGAGCTGACGCTGTAAAGTCATAACATAAGTCTGTCTCTTTTACTCGCACCATATGCGTTGCGTTTCGAAACTTCATCTGTATAAAAATTACAAAAAAACATTTTTAAATTACGTTTTCTAGCGTCAGATTATATACTTATTAGTAAGTATAATTTTAGTAGTAAATTATAGTAGTTTAAATAATTATTTTATTTAGAAATATCAAAGGTTTGCTTATTGTTGTTGTTAAAATAAATTGATTAAGACGAGTTAGGAACGCACCTTCACTTATGTCGGATTTGACAGCTGTTTTGAAAGTTGAAATTGTTGTTGCTTAATTACTAAATTTTATTAGTATTATTTGAAGTTATATTAATTAGTATTACGAATAATGGCATAAGTATTCTTTTGGAGTTTACGGTAATCAGGAAATTGGGCAGTATTCAACTGAAATACTTTGAATTACGTATATTATCACAATTTTTATAAAGTTATTAACAAAACGACTCACTTCACGCCAAGAAATAGCAACTTATATGAATTGCTTAATTTGACACATAAGCTATACAATTTAGGTTAATAGGTCACGTTATGGTATGAAAAAAAGAATGAATGAAAACAGTTTGCGATCCAATTGCCGACTTGATTTGGCGTTGCTTAAACTAGATCGTATTAAGGATATTGTGGTATGAAATGGCAAAACAGTTTATTGTAGAACATCAATTGAATCGCAATAACAGTTCATGGTAGGCCTCCTAGTCTGAATGGCAAAACAAACTACACACGCTTGCTTGTAAATCGCATTTAGGAGATACATTAGAGGAATATTTTCATGACTAAACAGTTTTACTTAATCGATATACAATTACGTGCAAGAATGCCATTGATTGCATACTTTTGGGTATCGAAGATCGTTCTATGAGAACTTTTGCGGAAGCAGTCCAGTATTCTGATCGCGATAAATTACTAGTTTATTTGAAGGGGGTTAAAACTAACAAAGAAATTGACAAAACGGTGCAGCAGGCTAATTGATAATGAAACCAATATGTCAGAAACCACAGCTAAATGCTATAATTGTGGCGAAGAAGTCACCCATATTATAAGTGTAAACAAGCAATCAAACGGTGTACTGCTTGTAATTGTAGTGTATCGTAGGGAAAGATAATGAATGATAACACTATGTTGCAACTTGTATGTTTCGATTTATTTCTACTATTTTCTTGGAACTGGCATGTAGTGGTTGATCTGCCTCTTAGTTTTATTAATTTGACCAATCACAAAACTTTACATAAAAATGGAATATTCTTAACGGAGAAACAAAATGGACGAAGTTTACAAATATAGGTGGCGGTAGCGCGCCTTTCAGTCCAGCGGTGTATTGTGTTCCACGATGTATTGGTATACAGCTACAGTGCTCCCAGTCTGGCGAAGCGTACAGGCGTCTTCACGAGTCTGTCAGATTTGGTTCTTAGACGATGGCTATTGCGTAGGTCAGCGTCTTGTGGTCGATAAACACTATCAATTCTCTTCCTTCGAAAGTATTTCTGAAGCGTCTGACGGCCTTATAAATAGACAAAATTGTCTGTCAAACGTACTGAGCTGAGTTTCTGAGAATTTCTTTGAGGGATAGCTGAGAGGAACCCACTTGGTTGTTGATTCGCTGTTGTAGTACGGCTCCAGCACAGTTGTTAGACGCATCGCACATTAGTGACATAGCTGCGGTTGGTGACGGGTGAGCAAGTAAGGTTGCGGTTTATATGCTAGCCTTACATGACTCAAAAGCTGTTGATGCTACCGCTGTCCAGCTATCTTTGTCTTGTCACGATTCTTACAGTTGTGTAGATATGCATTAAGAGGTGTTGTACATGCGCGGCGTTTGGAATATTGTCGCGATACAAGTTCACCATTCCCAGGAAACTAAATAAGATATAATAAGATCTTCAATGGTTTCAGGCCTAGTGTAGCCAGTGATGATTTTAACTTGTATCTTTCGGTGGTTTGATTCCTTTGGACGGTGTGTCATAGCCGAGAAAGTTAACGCTTGGTTTTTCAAAAATACATTTTGATTTTTAGTTGTGATTCCATGGTCATGTTATCTTTCTAGGACAACTTGAAGTCTTTCTTGTGCTGTTTCGCTTTGTCAGATTCTATGATTACGTCATCTATTAATGGGAAAACGTAATCCAATCTACTCAGCATACGATGTATGAACCGTTGAAAAGTTTGTCCTGCATTTTTTGTAACCTGGACACATTCGAGGGTATTCGAATAATCCGAATGGCGTTTTAATGGCTGTCTTCTCAATATCTGGTTCTCAGCGGTTGGCTGAGTTTGCTGTGGTTACATAATAAAGCAGGACATTTAGTTGACGATTGCCCTGCTAGAAAGGAGGACAACAAGGTTTTAGGCAATTTATTGGCCTATCAAGTCTCTTACGCCGTTTTATAAAGGGGTTTCTCATGATGTACCTGTTTGATTGATTTGATTGTAAATGTGGTAATGAGATTAAGTACTGAGATTAAGTACTGAGAAGTAAACTGATCAAAAGAGTTAATGAACCTCTTAAAGATGAACTTTGGGTAGTTGTCAAATCACTGGACATGTGTAGAGGTCCCAGTGAAATGACTTAGCAGTACCGAAGACGTGAAGGAGCTTCAGTATTGATCGTTTATAGTAGTTGTTGTCAAATCACTGGATATTTGTAGAGGTTCCAGTGAAATGACTTAGCAGTACCGAAGACGTGAAGGAGCTTCAGTATTGATCGTTTATAGTAGTTGTTGTCAAATCACTGGACATTTGTAGAGATTCCAGTGAAATGACTTAGCAGTACCGAAGACGTGAAGGAGCTTCAGTATTGATCGGTTATAGAAGTTGTTGTCAAATCACTGGACATTTGTAGAGGTTCCAGTGAAATGACTTAGCAGTACTGAAGACATGAATGGCCTTCAGTATTGATAGTTTATTGTAGTTGTTGTCAAACCACTGGACATGTGTAGAGGTCCCAGTGAAATGACTTGGCAGTACTGAAGACATGAAGGGACTTCAGTATTGATAATTTATAGTAGTTGTTGTCAAATCACTGGACATGTGTAGAGGTCCCAGTGAAATGACTTAGCAGTGCCGAAGACGTGAAGGAGCTTCAGTATTGATCGTTTATAGTAGTTGTTGTCAAATCACTGGACATTTGTAGAGGTTCCAGTGAAATGACTTAGCAGTACTGAAGACATGAATAGCCTTCAGTATTAATAGTTTATTGTAGTTGTTGTCAAACCACTGGACATTGTGTAGAGGTCCCAGTGAAATGACTTAGCAGTACTGAAGACATGAAAAGCCTTCAGTATTAATAGTTTATTGTAGTTGTTGTCAAACCACTGGACATTGTGTAGAGGTCCCAGTGAAATGACTTAGCAGTACTGAAGACATGAAGGGACTTCAGTATTGATAATTTATAGTAGTTGTTGTCAAATCACTGGACATGTGTAGAGGTCCCAGTGAAATGACTTAGCAGTACTGAGGACATGAATGGCCTTCAGTATTGATAGTTTATTATAGTTGTTGTCAAACCACTGAAAATGTGTTGAGGTTCCAGTGAAATGACTTAGCAGTATTGAAAACATGAAGGGGCTTCAGTATTGATAGTTTATAGTAATTGTTGTCAAACCTTCGGAAATGTGTAGAGGTTCCAGTGGAATGGCTCAGCAGTACTGAAGACATAAAGGGGCTTCAGTATTCAGTATGATGAATTATTAAATCTTGTAAAAGCTTATTACATATACTAGCTTTCACCCGTGGCTTCGCTCGCGTTAAATTCGGGTTATCACGGTTTCCCTTTCATGACATACAGGTGCCTGTCATCTGTAGTTTTTGCGTTTGTGCCTTGTAATAGCAATGCTAAGTTTTCCATTTTCTTCCTCATATCTCAATCTTTTTTTTAAATAGTCTTTATCCGTATCCGGGGTCCCAACTATTTCTGCACCAACATTTATCAATGTCGAAGACGTAACAAACTCGCTTTCGCTTTTATAATATTAGTAAGGATTAAATTCCCGAGACGTGAATTTGTCAGGAAAGGCCGACTGTTAGCTATTGTCATTATTTTATTTGATTGATCTAATTATAATTTAAAACATGTGAATAAAATGGTTTGGTAGTTTCAAGGTAGTAGCGACTTATACCACTAGTAAATAGGACGGCTTGGTGGTTTCAAGATAGTAGCGACTTATACCACTAGTAAATAAGACGGCTTGGTAGTTTCAAGGTAGTAGCGACTTGTAGGTACCACTAGTAAATAAGACGGCTTGGTAGTTTCAAGGTAGTAGCGACTTGTAGGTACCACTAGTAAATAAGACGGCTTGGTAGTTTCAAGGTAGTAGCGACTTGTACCACTAGTGAATAAGACGGCTTGGTAGTTCAAGGTAGTACTAGTAGCGACTTGTACCACTAGTAAATAAAACGGTTTTGTGGTTTTAAGGTAATAGCGAATTGCACCACTCATATATTTACACCAATTTATAATATTTAAAGTTGATTCTTAGTGTATTATGGTTAGGTACTTACAGTTGTAATTGCTTTGTGTTGTTGATTTGAATATTACCTGTATAACTGTATACAATTGAAATATTTTCAAATAAAAAACCATTTACCTAAACACGCGAGGACGCGTAAGTTACATGGATGGCCGAATGTTGGAATAGGGTGCAAAGTAGTAGCGACGAGTAACAAACTATTTCATACAGTTGGATGTGTTAGTCATGATTAATTAAGATATCCAGTATGGCTTCAATAGTTGCATTGTAACTGGAACAGTTGATTTAGATACGCAATATTGATTATTGTATATAATGCTATTCGTATACATACGCGAGGACGCGTAAGTTATGCGGATGGCCGAATGTTAGAATAATGTAGAAAATAAGTTAATATTACTTTTGTATTTTGTTAGTAATTTATGGTCAATAGTATAAGTAGTTGCGATGATGCCTTTTAAGTTGGTACGACTGTCATCATAAACCATTGACCACTAGATGGCGCTTCTTTTGTTTGATATGTTTCCATTTTATCAATTCATTTTAGAATAGAATTGATATTCATAATAATGTTTAATTAATTCCTGAAATATTATATTACGATAAATCGAATACGTAAAACTTAATCTATAATTGTTTGTCGTATATTCATATTACCCGGTTGTACCAACCAAAGTGGCGCGCAACATTCGAGTTGTCAGTGTGGCGCGTTAGTTTTAAATTTAGTCGGTTATGATCGATAAGTAAGCAAGGATATATTGTCGGGCCTGCGCTAGCCTGTTATACTTAAGTATTAACGCTGTAACAACGACATTGTAAAACCAAATGATTTAAAAGAGTAACCATGGAGTTTCTTGCCGGTTCTTCTCCATGGAAACAACCAACCCGAACCGTGCACTAGAAAGTCAGTGGAATAAAGTATTTAGTTGAATTTAAAAGTGAGTTTTACTGTACGAGTCCAACAACTGTTATTTATATCCGACTTTTTATTCGGTTATACTAGTTGTGCCCTAGTTCTTTGTATTCTATGAGTGTTTTTATTTATTTCATCAACTCGTTAAGGTAGTAACCTTAAAAAAAAGACACGTAAGTTGATGCATTTTAAACTGTCACGCTGACGCGACCTGCACTGACATAATAATTAATTCACCAGTCAGCGAGTTTGACGATTCTTTATATGAACATTTACAAATGACACGAACTTTTGTACATTATCTACAGGTAATGTAGAAAGGTTCGTGTCATTTGAATTCTGATTCTAAACTGCAAACAAAACTTAACTCAAACTCAAATTATTTATTTCAATTAGATCATTACAGGCAGTTTTGAATGTCAAGAAACAAAATGATGAAGCTACAGTCCCGGTCACAAGGCATAATAACTTACGAACTATTAACGATGAACAATAGGGAAAAAAGTAAAATTGAACACTTGATAAGCTCTTTAAGCATTTCAGATTGGGGAAGTAATATTTGTTTGCAACTACTTAGTTAATCTTACTTAGAAACATAACTGCATATCCTTCGAAGTGATTTATAAAGATCCGCTGTATAAATTCGTAAGTAAACCCAAGATCACAATTTTCCCATAATGAATTATTTACTGAGACAGCAACTACGTGTAAGCTTATAAGTTGGTGTCGGGCAATTTGTTAGGCTAATGGAACCGCAGTGAAAGATCGTGGTCACAGAGGTCGGATTGTATTTCGCGCTGGACACTGAAACAATGACCTTATGTATCGAAACTATATATATCACTTGGTATTTATACAAAATATTGGTATGTGTACGCTTCAAAAGCTCAGGAAGTGTTTTTAGTGCTTGATAACCTACTTATGAAGGCCTTAGTTAAAGCCTTTTGTTTCGTATGGGAAATTATCAAATTACTGTGTGGTTTACAGGTCCAACCTAGTTCAGGCAATTAAGCATCTGTGTTATTTTGTTCGTTAAAAATAATAAAAAATAAAAAAATATCTTTATTTCAGACCCAGAAGAGTCCATAATTTGTTAGTGAATTAGTAACAGAATATGCTTATATACTATGTTAGTGTTATTAGTACTTCTTATTTACACAAACCTATGGCTAACTTCATCCAGTGCCCTTGAATGGGGCAGTCGGGCCTACCAGCAATCATTTTCAGGATGCTGTTACGAGTGTTACGCAAACGTTGCAGTAAGGAAGCCGCTTTCTTGCGCATAATGGCATGGAAGCCATCCGTGTGGGCTGCAGCAAACATTCCCGACGCACTACAACGCCGCGGCAACCGCAACAGCATCCTGAAAGCGTTGTTGTATTGTACTCGCAGGACGTTGTAAGCTCGATTCGTGTATAGGCCGCTCGAGTAGAAAGATTGACAGAACGCCTTAAATAAACACACTTTGACGTCTGTCGTGCAGCGAGCGAACCTACGGGCGAGCATATTGCCCCGAACCGCCAATGCCCTGCGCTCGCGTTCTATGTCGCCATCATCACGTAGGTCACTTGTGACAACGTGACCCAGGTACTTAAAACTATCAACCACATTGAGCACTACGCCGTTGAGATATACAGGAGGTACACGACGGGGCTGTTGTTTAGGTGCTTTAAACACTAAGACCTCACTCTTTTTTGAGTTATATTTAAGGCCGTGCACCTCCGCATACGTCTCGCAGATTTATAGTAGCTCCCTCAGTCCACCTATCGACGGACTGAGCAAAACCATGTCATCGGCATAACTTATATTATTGACGCAGGTACCATCTATGTGACAGCCGACATGTGTTTTGCTCAGTCGTTCGATAAGCTGGTTGACATAAATGTTAAACAGCAATGGCGAGCTTAACCCCCCCTGCCTCACACCACATTCCATTCTGTACTCATCCGACAGAGTACTGACCCACCTCACCCGATTTGTCTGGTGAGCATACCAATATCTGAGGAGGGCTGTATACTCTGCCGGCACACCCATGCCCCTCAACTTGTCCCATAGCACAAATAAATGCTTTATTTTATTGTATCCGTGCCCCCTTTTTATAAATAAATGATTTTATTTATTTATTTTACTTCCTCCGCTCTGTGCAGAGCGGAGACTGTCAGACTTTTACTGACTAAAACCCATACTGACACTGAACACTGAGACTGAACTAGGCCTGGAGGCGAGAGGTCGCTGCCACCGATCGCTTCTACGAAGACAGGCAGCGGTGCAAACTGTCCCGGCAATTCTTTCATGTAAAAACTTGTAATATGACCTTGTTAAAAGATAAGCTGGCCGTATTGGTCTTTAAAGGCCTATATTAGACCAAATCCTTTCTCTTTCACTTTGCGTGATCTCGGAATCGAAATTAGGACATCATGCTCAGCAGTCGCACTTGCGATGACTAGACCAACGAGGCAGCCATGAAGATTTATTGCTACTATCAATTCTTCTGCCAACCATGTTGCCATCAGTTTCCTCCCTCATAACTCCTCATTAGTAGTGTTACTGGTTACAAGGACGAAAGCTTTCGTGCTGACGATGGGCATGAAATTTTATAATCTAACAGAAAAAATGTGATAAAAGTCTTTCACGAGATCTAAAACCAATGACGTTATGTTTTATATTTCAAGGAAAACAGTTCACCCGAATCTCATTGTTGGGTTATTTCGGGAACAGATTATCGTTAGTGATACTTGATTGAACGAGTTTCTTTTTGGTTTCTTGTTGTTTATTTCTTGTAAACTGCCAAAAGGCACATCAATTAGAGCTGATTGCTTGATTTGATTGTATTCATTTAAATGTTGCATTCGAAGAATACCGTTATTATATTGGACGTTCCAAAATGTACGCAAGATTTGAATTGGCTGCCGATTTGAAATGTACAGTAAAAGTTAAATTATGCTGATTCCGAAACCATTTCGAGATTTTTAAGTTTCTAAACCTTATTTTGCTATTTTGAGCTGACGGCGTTTATTTTCAAACTTTTTAAATCTTGAAACTACTTTAGCCGTAACAAGCAAAAGGGTAGTGGACAACGACAAAAGAGTATGCCAGCAAGACCGTGGGAACTATTTGGACAATGCGCTATTCCGTACCCTATTTCAAATACAATAAAATGCTATCAATGAAATTAAAATTTGTTAAAACGCTTTCTATTTAATTTTCACATCACGGTTGGCGAAGCGGTTGCTGCGCTGCGTGTCGCGGGTCCAACCCCGCAAGGATCAATTTATATTTGTATGACCTACAGCTAGTTGTTTTAGGTCTGACTGTTTGTGTATGTTTAAATGATTGTAACCCACGATAAAAGAGAAATTTCTAGTGCGGGGAAACGTTTAAATTAAAAAAAAGTTCAAGTCAATTCGAATCTTGCGTAATTTTTGAAGCAACTTTTATAATAAAACTACATTTTTTTACTGATTTGGCTATGAAACTGCGCTTATCCCGAAAATAACAATGGGATTATCTTGGTCATTAGGCTCATTCATAAAGAGTTGTCATTAGCTCGAGGTTACTGAATGTCGCCCTCAGACATAATGGACGCATTACATGAGAACGAGACCTATTTTTTATCCTACTTGACAATAATCATAAATCCATAAAGCGATGACATATGTGAGGAAAACAAGTCGTTAAGTAGCTGCCGGAAGAGATTCCGTTTTATAAACCACTTCAGAAATGCCAAGAATGTAAGAAAGCTACGCATTTTTATTCAACATTTATTGTGCTTTAACAACACGCAAATTATTTGTTAATAATAAAATATCAAATGATTTCATTTGTCAACAAAAAAGGTATTACTACGTTGTGTTAAAAATAACTATGTACTTGAGTCACCCCACAACAAGCTCTACAATCCTTCCAAATTAAAAGAATCCGTTACAACTATAGACAAATAACCAGCATTCTAAATTGTCGATTTGTACAACAAATTTTATTTAGCGGTATTCGGTGACCCGAAAGTTCGGACAAAAAATCTTACTGAAGGGTTATCGTATTACCCACTACTAACTGGGTTGTGGATGTCAAATAGACAGTCACTCTATGTAAAATTGTAGTATTCAGTTGCATCCGGGAAGACTAGAGGCGGACTAAAAAACTTGGCGGTTGTATACCGCTATGAAAAAGCAGGTCATGGTTTAAAATGTAAATTGAAAAGATTGTAAAGCCTTGAACAAGCGATACAGTTTCAATTCAGCTATAAGATCGTCGTTTAGCAAACGCCACACTGAGACTACGCGACGAGTGTCTGGAGCTATGCGAGTGATGTGTCCGATGCGTATCAGAAGATCGGATCGAGTGAAGAGAGCGTATGTCATCCTTCCCTTCAGCTTTCGCCAAAGCTTCAAAGCTCCCATCAACGGATTTCTTCTGCCGCCGAACTGGTTTTACATTCCCACTGAATTTTAACGCAAACTTAAGCTCTTCCACTAATTCATATCTGAAGGTTGTCTGTAAAAAATGAGAGCAAGTTATTATTTTTTGGAGTTTGGACGTTGTCAGGGATGTGAATGTTAGTTATTACCGAACCGAAAAATTTAGTTTTTTGCCAACTTTTTATCCACCTGCACCGTAACCCGGGCTTATTTGTTAAAATTGTATAAAATAAAAACTAGGTTTTGCCCGCGGCTTCGCTCGCGTTTAATTCGTGGTAACACAGTTCCCTTTTAGTGATTTGCAGGTACCGGCTGCTTGTAGTTTTTGCCCTAGCGCCTTATTTATTGTAATAGCAATGCTAAGTTTTCCCTTTTCTTCCCTCTTTCTCCCTCATAATTATCTCAATCTTTTTTTTTAAATGTCCGGCTGCAGGGTCCCAACTATCTCTGTACCAAAATTCATCATCAACATTATAAATTGGTTTAGTTATTGACGCGTGATGACGTAACAAACAAACTCACTTTCGCTTTTATAATATTAGTAGAGGAAAGTGACTAAATGTGGGATAGTATCCATAATATGGAACACCAGCATTTCTCATAAACGGAAACTCACACTTGCAACAAACAGTATCTGTCTCTTTCTTTCTATGCCCATTTCCGCGGACAAGTTGTCAACACGCCACTCGAGCGAGCTCTTTCACCGTGGTGAGAGTGTTTTGTTTTGTCACTGCCGCAAAACTTTATAAAGCACGTAAAATATAAATATAGTTTGCGGAGATCGCTAATATGTTCTATATATAATGTTCTAAAGGAACATAATTATTGTTAAACCAACGTTTTCAAAGATTCTTATGTAACTTAAGGTTAATTTTTAATACTGATAATAGATTTCCATATTTGGGGTACCTATTCCATATTTAGATCCCTATATCATTATTAAGTAATAATAAAAAAAAAATATTCTTAAAACTAATTATTATAACAAACATCAACAAGTATATACGAAATATAGCTGAAATATTGATTGTTCATTATTACTACAAAAAGATTTTTATTTATTACATTTGTGAAAATTATGTGTAAAAAACAAAATGGTATTCCATATTTGGTCACTTTCCTCTAAGTAAGGATATCCATGCATTTGTTGGTGTCACTGGTTACATTAAAATAAAGTTCGATTTGTTATTCTTCTAAACCTATTAAATGCGTGCTGATTACAAAATTATAAACAACTTGTATCTTTAAAAGTAATTCCAAATGAAATGTCGTAATTTCTAAAATGCTGTAAGTTTAAATAGTAACTTAAAATAAAAAACTTTTTTGTAAAAAATAAAACTGACTAACAAAAAAAAAATACCAAAAAGTGGAAAATAACTTTAATTCTGGAAGTCGGCGACTTTTGTTGGTTTCGTTGACTTTTTAGCCACCTTTATTTTTGAAGTCAGTTTTATTTTTACAAAAAAGTTGTTTTATTTCAGCATTTTTAGTTATGATTTAATGATATATCACAATTTTTTTATCGAGTATTCATTTTCCATTGTTACTAAAAGATTAACAGAACATCCATATACCTACATAGACATAGAGAAAAAATATGTATTATAGACGATTATTCATAAGTTACTAGCCGGATCTTGACAACCACCAGCCATGGAGAATAGAGAAGAATCTTCAAAATCTATTCACCCAGACCAGTTATGAGGTAAAAAACAAAGGGTCGAATTGAAAACCTCCTCCTTTTTTTTCAAGTCCCTGACTCTATGCCAAGTAATATTGTGATGTGCAGGGAATAAAAATTATGAAAATGGAATGGGTCCCGACTGCTTCCAACTTTAATTTAATTTAAAATTTGCTTGTTTTCAGCTTTTCAGTTTTTAACCCATGTTGTTGACGCAATACTAATCCTTATTCTCAGTAATTTGCGAGAACACAACAATTAACACAGTGTGTCAAGAGGAATCCTGTTTTGTAGGAGCCTCACTTGAGCTCATCAAGTGCTATTACAAACACTCATAAGCTTAAATTGTCGTCACTGTGCAGCTAACGATAGCGGTAAACTGATTTATTTTAGAGTTATATATTAATTCATGTTCGGCATGAAAAAACGTATCTATTAATATCGATAAAGGTATCATAAAATAATCGGGCTCCAATTTTCTGCTCTTCGTAACAAGGTATTCGAAAGGAGTTCACATTTTTAAAACAGGTTTTGTTTACGTTATCGGTTGAAACGTCAATATAATTTACATTATTTCTGTAAAATTGGTGAGTTTTCAACTGCAAATTCTAATTATCTACCCTTTTCTTAAGCAGGAAGTTGGAAACAGTCAAAAACTTAAGATTCCGTACTCTATTGTGACAGTAACGAGGTTGTTAACTAAGATAAAAATAGAAAAGTTAGGTTTTTTAGTCCATTAGATATTACTGAATAGAATCTGGAAGAATGTAAAATTGATTTTTTGGAAGGAAAATTGTGTCTTTACAATTTGTTATTGTGTCGTTCATTGTAATGTAGACAGGCTACAGAGACACAATACAATATAACAGTTTATTGGTTAAGTTTAGTTCGCAAAAGTCGTATATTTTCCTTGATACATTAGCCAGATGGCTAAGTCATTGGCACTCAATTTCAAATCGTTTCAATTGTTTCATTTAAATTTTGACTTGTCCATCAACTTCTATCTAGGCCATCTGGTGTAAGTATCACCATCAATCTACAGCAATCTAATTCCGGACATGGGTCTCTTCAATCACACGCTACTTCACTCGAATCCCAATGCTCAGTAAGTCTCATCCAGTTGCTACCAGCCACCCTGCAAAGATCGAATCATTAGGTAGGTACTCACGCTATATTTGACCGATCTCTTGAACACCCCCCACATCATGTCAACGATGGACATGAACAGTCCTATGAGGCACCCAACGCCAAGCACTACGAACGCGCCCAGCATGTTTTTCATACCCAACTGTTTTTGATCCTCGTCGCGTTTCTCCTGTTGAATAAATGATTGCTTATGAAAATTATCATTTTCCTTACTATATTGTCCACAATTTTCGCAGAATAATTAGCAAGTGTATCTCAAAATGATTTTAAAAGTCTTTTTCGAGCAACTCGATGAAAAATATGAATGGTGGAAGTTAATAAAGTGCATGGAATAGAAACGCATGCTGCGATGCTCCTAAAAGAATTGTAATATTTTATTTTTTAGTTCAAGCTATAGGTACGGGGTGTTAACGAAGCCGTCAACCATGTATTCTGTAGGTACGTCAAACGAAGTAACTACGCAAAAAGTGTTGCTCTAAAACGCCTTTTTTGGGATGCAAAATGCCGTGTGCTGATAGATACAATAAATAAAAAAGTAAATGTAAAGGGAACGGCAAAATTTAGATAAAAAAAATGGAACTTTGGCAATATTTCTATAACCAGAAGGATCCCAGGTATGGTCTAAAATGCCCGCAATGATGCGGAAATAAGTGCCTTTCAGCATCATTAAGGATACTTTAACACCCTGTACACGTACGAGATAATTATTATAACCTAATTACCCCACACTTTCCACCGCCTCTTTTCTCCTTCCACCATACATTCTTCATTTTCTCAATTTCACCATTTTCCTTCATGTGCAGTAATGCATCATCTATATACTTCTTGTATGGTGATTCTACAAAATTGAAAAAAAACATGTAAGTATTTTTGTTGCTGTTAAAATGTAGGAAACATTAGGGCCCATGCTCGCGGTGTTTTTTAAACGCGCGTTCCAAGTAACGCTTATCACGTTAAAGTATCGACGATGGTTTTTGGGCTTCAAAAAGAAGTGCTTGTTGCAATTGCAAACGCGTAAAAAACTGCTACTTGCATAGGGCCTTTAATAATAAAGTTTAATATTCATACTCTTTTTCATTCCGATGCCATAACTCTTGGAGTCGAGCAACCCTCCGACTTGCAGTAAGTCACAATGTCTTTCCTTATAATATTCTAAGGAACTTGATTCCATGAAAAATGCATACTGCTGATTTTCAGCCCTGAAAATATATGATTACTTTAAGTACATGTTTTGAATTGAAACAAGTTTGTCAAGCATGGAGTAAATTGTATTTTTAAGTTTAATTGAGTCTTATGATTATTTTTTTATTTATGTTATACTAACATTGTAACTCCGTCGTCATTCTCTGAGACAAGCCAGCCGTGTTGTACCATTTTCTTGTACATTCCCTGATACGTTGGATTTGTAGATTCCTACGAGAATTGTATAATTTAGATATATGTTTTTCTCAAAAATCTACTGGAAGCATTGATGACATTAAAATAGAAGTGTAAACCTCAAAAAACTGTTTGGTGGATCCCTTTCTCTTGGCTCCGTAGGAAATGGTATTTGATTGTTTGTAGAGCTCTTCGACCGTATTGAAAGGCAAGACGTTTTTCTCAACCGTGAGGAAGGCGACCAATGTACCGACATACGAGGCTACCATTACCATTGTGAAGAACCACCACACACTGGTGATCATGCGTGGGGCTAACGCACTGAAAATAACAAAGTACTTTACGATTTTCTTCGCCTTGTTCATCCGTCTCTCAGTCCTAAATATTTAAATGCTTTTTATAAAGTCTTATAAAATTTCACTGTTATTTGCACTAGTATGAAAAAATATATATTTGCAACATACAAATATATAAAGATACACTGAGAGTAAGTTGTACAGAATTTAATTTATTTCGATTTCATTTACGATGTGAAACCGATACATATCTTTTTGAACGAATTAGATATCTATTTCGACTAACTGAAAACCAATTTACAGTGCTAAAGTAAGCAGTGTTTTAAACAACAGATCTTAAAATACTTACATTGGAGCAATTTCAGAGCCTTGTTGCATAACAGAACCAATAATGAGCCACACAGAGTTGGCGAAGCTGAACTGATTGTTGAGTTCTTCAGGAGACTCGATGCAAGGCACCGGATTCTGCCACTCTTTGTAAGAGATGCGACCAACGAAGATCATCGTCACACCCAGAGCCAATTGGATCAGCATCATGTAGTACCACACCTGGTAATGTGAATAGGAATTAAGGTAAGGCTAAGAGGACAACTATTATGGTCTAAACCTAAAGGAGAAAGAGGTATGGCCGGCCCCTAAACAAATGGGTCTTAAATACAAATAATGGCGAAGAGAAGATGAAGGCTAAAGTTTTGAATTAAAAGCACATCTTCAAAAACACAAAAAAGACGGAAGTTTATTTCCGAAAGTCTTTTATGTTTGTGGAATTTTTATTTTTAATTAATTATCATTTTAATTAATTAGGTATCATGGTACCAAAAAAAAAACTGACAAATCAGTAACAAAAAAATCTACAAATAACAGCATTTTTTTTAAGATATCGTTAGACGCGTCTGCTTCGTTTTGTTAGCAAATAATACACTTCTTTGCAAAAAATGGCCACCTAAGGTTTTTTTATGTACTTTAATAAATATACATATAATACACGAAAAAGGAAAATGATTTATTAATTTAATTTGACCTTGTATTTGGCATGTTAGTTACATCATCCTGGTAATATTTATTAAAAATTTTGCATTAACAAGTAAGTTTTTTTTTTTTATAAAAATTGTTTAGTTGCAATCAGCAGTTACCACCTGGCTATGTACATGTACTACATATTACTATTTAGTGCCTAAATATGGTTAACATTTGCTTAATTAAAAACGTAAAAAAAACATTTCGTCTTTATTGCTGACCACTTCCTATTGTTTGGTGGTTTACATCGGCCTTACAGAATTCATCGAACTTTAATTTAGAAATTTCCAAAATTTACTAATATTATAAGTATACATACTACGTCAAACAATTAAATTCATTTAAATCGACCTACGAACTTAAATTTCTTACGGTGCCTACTTTTTTTTGCAAAGTTGTGTACTTGACCTTGTATAAAATTGTTCATATTATATACCTCCTTGGAGAACACAGCCATGAACGAGAACATCTCAGGTGGCTGCTTACTTGGTTGCTTGTAAAGGATACCGATACCAAGCGTCATGAACGGCGTGGAAAAATCGATACCGGTCTGGCGCACCGCGGTCATCGTAAAGTCGCAGATGGCTAGATCGGCTTTCTATAACATAGTGAAGTTAATATTTTTTTGGTAATAGAATTTCAAAGACTTCCTCGTTTGTTGTTGGGTTGTGTGTTAGTGTTATTGGGTTTTTCCACTAAGAATTTCCTGGTTGATGGAAATAGGCTCGCCTCCTGTAACACGGGACATGAAACATAACTAGCGAAATGTGTGTATTTGTTGGATACACCTTTGCCTAACCCTTCGGGGATTACAAGGTGTGAAGTTGCTGAACTACCTCGTTATGCTAGGTTGCAAGCGCTTCTGCTAAGTGTCTTGAAGACTTTGGTCTGATAGACCAAAGCATTGTTGGGTTCGAAACAGGATTGATGCACCCTCTATTACATGGAACTTCAGCGAAGAATTGATTTACTAAAAGTTCACTGCAAAGGTTTCCGGAGATCTAGCTACTATTATTTTATAGTTTACCGAATGTCACAATGTAAATATTACTTTTTGATTTATTAAATTTACTTTACCTTTGTCGTTATTTTTTTTCTGAATAGACAGTTATATAAAGAAAATCATTATAAGAGGTCAATATTTTATTTCCTTTTTTCTCACCCGGGTGGGTTAGAAAAACATATGCGACCAATGCAAGGAAATGTGTAGAAATAAACTGGAACTGTCTTTCCCGCAGAGATTCTGAGAATAATGCTTTTATGAACCTGTGAAATCTAGTAGGTATGTAAAACGCTCAAAAAAGGAAAAAACCGACCACCGGTCGTTATGCGTCGGCAGCGTTGCGATCGTTTTTAAAAAAGCCACGACGCAAATTACTCTTTGTGGTCGGTTTTAAAATGACACAACGTATTGTGGTGTGTTTTTCAGTCCAATGACCATTTTTGGTTTTTCAGCCTAACAAGTATATTAATGAAATCAATATCAAATTCATTTATAAGTTAGTTTCTCTAAGTTAATTTACCCTTGCTTAAAATTATATGTTTGTATATCCAAAGTCATTTATTCAAAGAAAGCTGATAAGAAAACTTCTACCTTTTGCCACTTCCTTAGGTTTTAGCTGAGATGAAGAAGTGGCGGAATACCCTAGTAACACAACTGTCTGGCATGTTAGAAGAACCAGATCTAATACAATAAAATCCAACGTAAACATTATAATTATATATCACATTTGATTAAAATATAATATAGTTAAATTATAATATATACCAGTAACTTTACTCACCTCTTCAATAAGTTGTAGGGCCATTCCAGTCCATCCATCTTTACCTAAAGAACCATAATCATTCTCGACAGCAAACTCGTAGTTAAATCCTAAGATTTCACTGAGTCTAATAATAATATCTACAGTGAATCCTTCATATCTTTCGTTCCCTTCTAATTTTCGATCAGATAGTTTTAGGTAACCGTATGGTGGAGCTACCTGTAAAATATATAATCTCATAGTACATTTATATTTTTTTTTAACTAGATACTCAACGGATTTTAATGCAAGAGGAAGGGTTATTATGTTTGTATAATATTGTAGTCTTAGTGGGAGAAACCGCGTGGAGCAGCTAGTTAATTTTTAAATATTATACGAAATGTAATAATATTAAGAATATTATCCAAATTAGCCATGTATGCAAAATTTCAGCTCAACCGGATATAGAAAGTGGATCAAATTTGAACTCAAAGATTTTGTTTTATAAGTATGTGCCTAGTTAGTTACATGTGAAGCTAATAAAAGTCTGTTAAAATAGAGTAGAATTAGTACATCTAGCAAGGTATATCCAGTTTCTGATTTTTATCTATGTTTTTTCACTACTCAGACGTTCAGAAACAATGCAATCTCGTCAAAAGAATTAATAAATATTCCGTTAAAGGATTCCTCAGAAACTGGACAAAAGATATGTAAGTTGAAAAATATAAGCAAAAAGAATATACGCTACGCTTGTTTCATTCGGAAAGATAAGATTTATTTTTGTTTAACTTACCGTTGCAATGAGTACTCTCAATGTTTTGTTTCTGAGTGCAGATTCCTGTGTAATTTCTGCATCAGCGACTATTGGCCTTTCTATTACCAACTGATTGTTTTCCCATTTTCCTATCTGAATGAAAACAATTATTTTATGTGTATAATGTGCTGGAGATATCAAAAACCACTATTGCATCGATACTTGGTGCACGCCTAAGTATATATGTACCAAATATCAGTTACTGACAGTATACTTACTGTTTGATTGCCAGCAGAAGTTAACTCTAATATATCGAAAGTGACGTCTGTTCGGTGTCCCAATCCGTCAAATATCAATGACCTTGTGATTCCGTAAACTTTGTTCTGCAAAAAGTTTTTATATTTCTGTTAATAACTATGTCAACAATAAAAAGAAAATGACCGATAGAATTATTAACCTTCGTCATTTTTATAGGATAACAAATTTGATATTTCTAAGCTTTTAAGTAAAAAAAATCATGTAACATCAGTTAAAAATATTTAATAAACATACCGTCTTCATAAAATTGAGAAGAGTTGATCCATAATCCCAGGCTCGATAGTTTTCGCAGCTCAGTTGTTCAGCTTCCACGTTTACTTTCTTGATGGCTGCAGCGAATACTTCCACAGCATCGTGTATCAGGAGTAGTTGTGTTTTGAGTTCCTCTGGTTCTAAGATTTTACCTGTTTCTTGGTTGTATGTTGCCGTAAAGTTCCACAGTTTGTCATTGTCTTTTTTTCCTAATTCTACTATACGAAATCCTGCAATCGACGACAGTAGATCTGATTTCTTGATTAGGATAATAAAAGGTAAGCAATCTGGCAACTAAATGTTTACTAGAGGTACTTAAAATCATGAAATGTGTCCTTAAACTTCATTCAATACCACAAGCGATGCAACTTGCGACGCCGCGAACTTGCGAACTTTTGCCAAGCGAAACGCGCGCTCGTCACTTGTTGTTTTATGTGAGTTACGTTAGCAAATCACGTTGCTGTGAATCTCATGAAATGTTTCAAATAATTTATGTCATTGACGAACGCTATCACAGCACGGTTGTCGCTTCTACGTTTAACTTGTGGCCATAGCCATCTATCTAGTAATATTTACGTCACATAAATTTAATTTTATGGGTAATACCTACTATAAAATTAAATAATAATAATTAAATAAAATAAAATTAAATAATATAATAACATGGGTAATACTAAGGCTATGGGTATGGGTAATATAAGGTACACATTTGCCTAACTTTCAGGGTACATTACATATTACAGGCCCTAAGAGTTAGAAGAGACGGATTATAGACGCAGGCGGTCGTCAAAAGGCGCTTAACGAGCACCGGCTAACTTAAGGGGTTCCGAACAACGAACTAACTTAGGTCTGACTGGCCACCCGACCAGCCAGGCCCAAATTGGTGGCGCGCAGTGGTTCCTGCGCTCTTACATAGAGAACGTCCCTAGGTAGGCCACAAATTTGTGATGGAACCTATATAAAATGGTGATACCAGTTAGGGGTGTAACTTTTTTTTTTCGTTGGCAGAGTCCGACCCTCCGCTCTGTCCAAAGGGAAGGGAGGGGTAAACATAAGGATTTTACCACTAATCCTTTTGCTCTCTCATTGCAACGGTACTCACACAACAGAACTCACCGGTCATATTAACCCCGCCATATCGAAAGCGACTCATGTCCAAGGTGAAGAGATCGGGCGACACGAAGATGTACGAATGCTCCTCGGCCATCATGCCCACCTGTTGTGCGTGCAGCAGCACCTGTTCCAAGTTCCGCGATGGACAGTCCACCACAAAGTTTGTGTAGCCGTTGTGTTTGGCGTCTATTAGTACTTCCCTGAAATGATATTACAGATCCGAAAAGATAGGAGGCTTTATAAGTTGTCGTTTTACGTCCTCATCAAATTCAAAAAGGTAACGCATGCAAAGGATTCTCAACACGAATCAATAATAAATGGGTGGGTTTGTTTTCATATTATTTTTTGAAAATAAGTAATTGCCAAACCTTACGCGGCCTTTCTTATTTTTACCATTGCGCATTCATACACACAAACAAACGGAAACGTTTATTTGGTGATTTTAGTCCTCGCACCCTCTGACAAATTAAACTGCTAAAAATAGCAGTCTATGTTAATATTGACCAGGTTCCGTAATTTTAATTGATTAATTATTTATGTCTTTTATGACCACCTCCTGAATTTTGACGAGGGTCAAAACCTGCGCCTTGTATAAAAAAAAATCTCTTTTTCTGTCTCGAAAAGTAAAAAAAAAGAGTCTCTGGCAATATCATCTATTCCTTTGCTTGCGTGGCGATATTTAGCTAATACGTGAAATTCGGAAACGGCCATTTACAAATATATTATACTTCGACATATTTCCGTTAGTAAAACAAGAATTAGGCGCGTATGGATCACTATGGAAGTTTCTGGACAGATTCGACGGCTGCAGGTCATACAAATATTTGTTCTGTGCGGGATACAAACCCGCTACACGCAGCGCAGCAGTTGATCGCTCAACCACTGCGCCAACCGTGCCGTCAAACATTCATTCATACATCGATACATTTCCAAGGCGAATCTACCGTAGTTGTGTTAGACAAAACATTCCGTTTTTACGGTGAGTCTAGTTTTACAAGTAGGAGTATAAAACGACGCCCATTTAAGAAAAAAAACGCTGAAACACAGCGCAGCTTGAAAACTGACGCCCGTCCACACTTGACGAATACAAAGAGAGAGAGATTATTTTATGTTTTTCAAATCAAACGCGAGATACTGTCTAGCCGATTCTGTATTCCCGCATATGTTAAATGTATGTACTTACCAACACGTCTTAGAATGTTATCTACGTGTACCGATAGGTATATCATTGGCTTGTCGAATGAAAACAAAATGGAAGTATGGTTATGGTTTTTCGCATGTAATAATATATTGCAAACAGACATGGTCTTGAAAGGTGTTACTAACGCCTAAGATATTTCCAAATCAAAGGCAGAAAACGCTATACCATATCTGAAATAATATTATATGTTGTTTAATATTATAGCTTGTTAGTAACCAAACAAATGTGGGCTCCAGTTACTTCCTTGGATGAGATGTTTAACAAACAAATCTGACACCTTATTTTTCACTAGTAAGTACATCATATCTTAATGAATGGCCGATGTGAGAATGATTTTCAAGGCTCGGTTCGGCACCGACAGATAAGAAAGAAAGTAATCACGTTTTAAATAAATGAAAGAAGAGGTGAAATTTAAACAGTGTGGTGTAACCGACGGCGCGGTTGGTGGTGCTCGCGGCTTCGATTTCCGCAACAAAATTTGTATAGCCTACAGATTGTTGTTTTTGTATGTGAGTTTAAATGTTTGTAAACGCACCCACGATACAGGAAAAATACCTAATTTTCTTAAAACAAAAAATAAATATTTTAGAGATTCATTTAGATGACAGTTGTTATTAGGGGGATCAAAACGGGTGGACTTCTCGTTAATTTCCATTTACCTGTAGTCATCCCCACTGAGTTCCCTCAGACTGACGACGTACGGATAAGTATCGTTACCCAACTGCATTAACTCACTCACGCGCAACAGACTGTGCCCTTTCACATACAGTAACGTGAAGTTCCTCCATTCCTTGTGTAATACCAGTTCTTCTAATACCTGAAAAATAAGCATATAGGTACAATAATCTTATGTCTGGTATAGCATTCTTCAGGGTGTTCGGACTATCCGTTCACTATTCATTTACCATTGGACGGTGGGACACGGGGGGTCGTTGTGATTAGTTCGGGTTATTTAGTCAGAATGTTGTAGTGATTATCACGATTAGCACATTTGTCGACTGACAACGTGCTTTCGCAATTGAATGGATAAATACATAAATCAAAATGGCTATTATTGGTCACCTAATGGACAGAATCTGCGATTAAAACATCCATAGTTACTCCACAGGCCCAAAGAACCCGTTTGATTTTTTTTTTTGGCTTTTTCAAAGCTTTAGCTATCTTTATTTATTATCCGTTTAATGGTGTCTCAATAGGGAATATGCATAATTTTTAAATTTGTCTCAAATATTTTTTTCTAGATTCTTTATAGTCTTTACATTATACTTAAAAGGTATTTGTTTTATTTAGTTACATTTAAACCCAGAAAATATTATTTAAAAAGTGAAAAATAACGGAGGGAAATTCAAACTGTCAAAACGCGTCACTTCGTTCGAAACGAAATGTGACGTCACCTTCACCTTTTGCATTTATCGTTGATTTATCGGCGTCGATATTCATACTGTATTAGTATAGTTTTTGTGAGAAAAAATATTTAAAACTGTATTTCTGTGTGGTTACTTCGTGAAATATATTTGTAGTAAATTTAAGACGATGACAGAAACTGGTTTTATTAAAGTACAATCAGATAATCTACCGAGCATAGATGCATTTATGATGTCTGCATATTTTGCATCAAATCTCGATTTTACGAGTGCAGAGATCAAAGGAGTTAAAGCTGCAAGGTAATTATTATGTCGCATGGTATACATATTTTAATAAATAACATAGATAAAAATCGTATAACCGCAATAGGAATAAGGAAGCTTTAAAAAATATTTTAATAGACTTTTGTAAACTTGTGAACTAGGTTAGTTATAGACCGAATCTTTGACTGCTTAATAGCTAATTCACACAAGGCGTACATAAATATAAGAAAACTTACGTTAAAATGATCTTCACAACAAAATCCAACCGAAAATACTACGACGACTAAGATAATAAAAAGCGTAGCTGTTGAAATTTCACCGGTTTTTAGCTTTGTTACTAACCTTTGTATTGAAAATGGCGTTTTCCCCGAAGATTTAAAACTGTCCGTTATAAAACCTCTACATAAAAAGGATGATCCGCAAAATATACAAAATTACAGACCTATTGCCCTTCTTTCAATATTTTCCAAAATAATTGAAAAGATTATTTATAACAGCATGTACACGTTTCTTGAAAAAAACAAAATTTTAAGTAAAGAACAGTATGGTTTTAGAAAGTGCAAAAACATAAACATGGCTATTTATAAGTTGATAAATGAAATAGTTACAAATATGGACCAAAAAATACCTGTAACAGCCTTATTTATGGACATGACTAAGGCTTTTGACTTCGTTGATCATGGAATCCTTCTAAAAAAACTGTATAAATATGGCATTAGGGACAACGTTTTAAATTTAATAAAGTCATATCTTACTGGCAGAAAACAATTAACTAGAATTACAGCAGTCGATGTCCAAAGTAAAAGTGAAATTTATTACCAATCGAAAGAGAGACACATTTATTATGGCGTGCCTCAGGGAAGTGTCCTTGGGCCTTTATTATTTTTATGCTATATAAATGACCTTCCGGAAACCATACCACATCCTATGACCTTATTTGCTGACGACTGTACTGTAGTGTTTTCTGGTAAAAATAGTGACACATATGAAAATGACATAAACAGTAGCTTAAGTCTAATAATTCAATGGCTAAATAATAATAATTTAAACATTAATTTTAATAAAACTCAAATAATGACATTTAAACAACGAACTAATCCTTCAATTCTTGACATTCACTATGACCAAAATAAAATAATTAAAACAGAGCGAACTAAATTTCTAGGAATTTGGCTAGACGAAAACATGACATGGAAGACACACATGGAAATTATGATAAAAAAAAATAATCAATTTTGCTATGCATTACACAATTTGAATAAGGTTGCTAACCGCAATACTGTCCTTACTGCATATCATGCTTATGTGTCCTCAACTCTTCGTTACGGCATAATGTTTTGGGGCAACTCTACCAACAGAGAAATGGCATTTAAAGCCCAAAAACAGTGTCTCCGAGCCATATGTTTGTTAAAAAGCACAGAAAGCTGCAAACCATATTTTATTAACTTAAAAATACTGACGCTTCCAGCCCTATATATTTATGAAATTGCAATATTTGTTAAAGATAATCTGTCTCAATTTGAAACACTGAATACTAGACGCCATCAAAGCACATTAAAGACGAAAAGACACAATACAGCACTATTCTCTAAGAGTTGTCTCGGCATGGGTCCAAAGATTTTTAATAAATTACCAAAAGCTTTAAAACGAGTAACTAACCTAAACCAATTTAAATCGCATCTTAAAAGACTCTTGATTGAAAAGGCTTACTATTCCATCAATGAGTTTTTAGATGATAAAAACATAAAGTAAGAAATGTCCGACTTACCTAGTTATAGTAGTTAATGTGCTGTGTTGTTTGTGAAACTGTTTTATCTACTACTGAAACTGTTTTATGTACCTCATAATTTTGTACGCGTTGCAAGGCAAAACATAGTGATACAAAATATTTTTTATAACATAACCTCACCACCTATGTTCTACAAATAAATATTTGACTTTGACTTTGACTTTGAAAATAGAGATATATTATCCCTTTTCATATTCTTACACCATTGTTTTCGTAATTTTGCATCGTGCGGAATACGAAAAAACACTTTTTCTGGTGTACTAAAGGTAGTATTTCTACATTTCGGTACCATACAATACTTGTAACAAGGTTTTTTAACTTTTTCCATGGTCTTTGTTTAGCAACTAAAACTGAAAATAAGTATTTAGTAACTGAAACGCTACTATAGTGAACAAACAGGACATAACTAATGACGTCATCATAAACGCGCGCAAAATGGTGGGGTTTTGACAGCTCAAAATTATTCAATGTTTTAAATTTCAATTTGAAAAGTAACTTGACTATTTTCAAGTCTATTTATATTTTTTTCTATGTTATAAAGATGTATACGTTTAATTTAAGACATAAAAAATATCATGCATATTCCCTATTATTTATCGAAGTAAATCTACGATTAATAATAAGTAAATACACCTTTTCAGTTCATTTGAAAAGTTGCACCCATGTGATAAATTATGGAAATGTAGGTACAGTCAGCAATAGAAGCAAGTACAGTTGTTTTTCTCTTAAAAATCCATGAACGTTTATGAAGTTAAATTAATGTGATAGAAAACTAGCAGTTTATTAAATAAATTAGATTTTAGTTGCAGTTCCAAGTCCAAGAATGGAAGAAGTTTTACGCTAACCCCATATAGAATGGGACAAGGGCAGGAAAATGATGATAGGTTGCAGTTCCAAGTCCATCCAAAATTCAACCATATCTGTCGAGCCTGGTTAGTTGTTTGCAGTATCGAAAGAAAATAAAAGTATCATCCAAAATATGGCCAAGCATAAAAAAGCGTCCCTGGAGTTATTACGAATATCAAGTGCCACGAATAAGGAAATATTTTTACACGTCAGTATTTCTGTGAAACTGAATTTGATTACCAATGTGCCATATTATATATTAGTTTTTGTTACAGCTGTAGTATTGCAAGGATATAAACTTTACGTGCTTATCGGTGAACATTTGTGAAATGATTTTGTGCAATGAACCTACCAGGCAATACAAAAAACCGGCATTAGTGCGCACGACACCCGAGGTTGCGGGTTGTTCGAAAGAGATACCACGGGCCCGGAACATAAAGGGCAAAAGAAGTAACTTGGGTGGATTTTATTCAGTAAAAGTCTGATACTGTACGCACGACAACCAATCAAATAATACATAACCAGTATATCAGCAATCTCATAATTTAGGTCCAGTTGTTTACGATAATGTACGTTACTATTACCATTATAAAACTTCACTCCGCCCCTACCCACTGACCAAAACTTCACTTACCTGGCAAAAGACACAACGAGACAACTTTTTGGCTTTTTTATACTGTAAAACAAACTTATTTTAAGGCTGAAAGCCCGCCTGTGGTACTCTTAAATAACTATCACATTTAGCTGTCCGCTGTCTCAGCTTGGCTTGTGCTTCTGTTTCCCTTTTAAACTTTTAAATAATTCAATTAAATGGTTACTTAACCGATTCTTTGAGCAAAATCTGTTTTAATTTTTACGTTACGTATTTATCATACTCGCATCTACATGCTTTATAATTAAAAATCGTAGAAAACTTCCATTAAAATAAAATATCTAATGGCTTTCCATACTGATTTTAACAAATGGCCAGTATTAATACAAAGTTCTTCAAATACTACGGGTCGCCAAAGAAGATTCATTATAGTTTTAATTAAAATACTGGCTACTTTATCAAAAAAACCATAAACGAAAGAAAATGTAAAGAAAAAATGTATTTAATGGCAGCTCGTGTTTTTTTTTAAGAAGTAACGGCCAGTTAGTAGTTTAGTACTATTAATGACCAGAAAAAAAGGCCGAATCAAAATTTGGAAAACTTTCGTAACATCCTAAAAAATGGATCAAAAGTGCAGTAGTAAAATTACTAGATAGACATTTATAAAATACTACGATACATTATGCGTTATTGTTAATCTGATGCTAGAGTAAAGAGTAGGAAATACAACAAATAAATCTCACCATATTATAAGCGGAAGGGCTGGGGTACATGTTCAGGACCGACCACTCGTCATTACAGAGGTCGTTGTGCTGGATACTGACATGGGGCAGCTCTAACATATCACACAGAGCCTGGATGTTCTCGCTGGCTCTTCCACCAGTCCCGTCTATGATGCCAATCACCCCCTCCTAGAATTTAGACAGGTATTTGGTTTCAATTATGAACAAGAATAAGAAGTGTTCATTTGTATTCAAAATTCGAAAGAAATCATGTAGTTTCAAAGGAAAGGGCAACTATAACTACCTCTAAATACAGATGAATCGTACCCAACACGGCTTTTGTAATCTAAACGAAACAGACCAATGACATTAACAAAAGGCTAGGAACTTTATCTGTTCAGAGATTATTTTGCTTTCTGACTAATATTTTCATAGCCTAAGTTTGCCTCCATAATTAGATTTTATCAATTTTCGCTTCTTCAGGGAAGATATCCTACTACTAACAAGTTATAAGAATATGAAATTCGGTTTATTTTTATTCGATAGATGATTTGAGACAGTCAATTCTTTAATTCATCTTCATTCATATTTTTTAAATATCCTATCATGGTGATATTATTTTATTATTTATCCAATGTAATTTCTACACGGTTAACTTGAGGCCAATATACTCATACCGCGTTATGTACTCAATCGTTTCAAATAAGACAAAAATCTTTCTAAACAAACTTAAAGTGATCGTAAAATTGCAACATTCATTTTTCACTTAAAGACGAAATTCAATTTGAATCTAAGATGAACACAAAGAAAGTTTGCCGTTCTGAACCCGAATTATCCCAAACCATGTAAAATAGGTGAGCAATGAAAAAGAAAAGAACAATTGGAAAAAGTCGTAAAAAAGTTGCGTTTCACAGTCAGATCAATGAACAAAACTGAATAGATAAAAGTAAAGAAATTTTAAAAAAAGCAATCCATATCAATCGCAGGATCACGTTATTCTTCCACACGAATAAATTCGAATTGAATGAGCAGATGAAGTAATTTCAATGGATTCAAATGGCAATTAATTCTAAGCTTTTCGACTCATTTTGATTTACCATTATTTTTGTGCTTACAAAAACAAACCAACTGTATGCATATCTTATTCTACTTTATGACCGATTTTAATAAATCAGATATCTTGTAACAAAAAAAAATATGGCGTTCTGACATTTTCTCTATATAAAATCTGTCAAACTACTTACCATATTTAATCAAGAAAACGCCACGGATATCCACAGATATAGTAGTATTAGCAAGACCTATATTAGTTTCATAACAAGAAGATAGTGTACACCACGGTTTCATGTTTCCGCAAAAACAAAAACATTGTTGTATGTACATAAGTCTACATACCTCCGCTAGTTCGCATACATATTTGCTTATTTCCAAAACTTCTCCTCTTGCTGATACTTCCTTTATGGAAGTCCTGAAATTAAAAGTTTTCGCGCTCACATCCAGTGCCACTTTAAATTCATCGGAGTCTTTGTAAAATATTCCTCCTGAAACATAGAAATTACCTACATTTCAATATTTGACTTTAACAAGAAGTATGCATTCCAATAAGACCTTCAAATATTAAGGTGCACAGATTTGGCGTTGTCCGTGAGCGCATTGTTTTATTTGATTATTGTGCAATAAGAACACATAGCTTTTAAAGTGTCACAGGTTTAGCCAAACTAATAGGTTATGTCGAACTTTTCGAAATTAACAATTAAACAAAACAATAAGTTTTAAACTAACCGATTATAGGTCCATTTACGTCTTCCTGTGCCGAAACACATTGTGACAACAACAGCACCACAAACGGGACCAACACATACATATTTGTTAAAAAAATATGTCACAACCACATCTTATTAAATAAACACAGTCAACGAAAAATCACAACACAACGCTGTCATGCGTGTCACATTTCCGCAATTCCACCATGTTTACAATCTATAAAAGTAAATGAGTTTACAGTTTACGTCTTAACACTGTAATTACTGTAACTTTACAGTTAATCAGTGTTTTAAAACATTGTCGTAATAAACGTTGGAAGTTTGTGCGGTGTGTCGGTAGATGTGTTTAGACTGGGATTGGACGGGCGCACGGCGCGCGCGACACGACGCTTCAGAAATAATCCCGCGCCTATATTTAGGACGGGTTTTCCACAAAACGACATACTTTATCCCGATGCCGTCTGTCTCGGTCTGGAGCGATATCGCGAAAACCGATTACAAAACAAAAAGCTGTAGTTTTTAGCTTGCCTTTTAACATTTTCCGATCTAATACGAAGTTTTCCGTCGAGTTTTTGCTGAAGTGTAGTTAAAAAGAGATTGGAAACTAAACAAATATAATATAACTGGTGTTTGCAGCTGATATACTTACAATTTGTGGGATTTTTCCACGCTCTTTTCGTTGCTTTAGGAATTATGTCGATTTTCACACCTGAATAATATTAAAGTGCGGTGCGGGGCGGCGGTTTCTACTTTTGCCATTTATGTCTCTTTCGAACAACGCGCAACCCCGGAACCATACTATGCTATGCTGGGGTTGGCTTATATCATATTTATTTATTTATAATAAGCACACCAACAGCACGGTACATACAAAAAATTGAAATGAACTAACATATAAACACTGCATTTCGGTAACCATGCAAATAAGACGTAGGCATGACATATAGAGACAGACTTAGAGACATTAGGATTATACATATAACAAATATTGTGTCTAATAGATCCAAAGCTATAACAATTAAAAACAAAAAATATAATATAATATAAGGCAATCGAATATTGCTATCAAATTTATAATGTATGATCACGTTCATCCTGATATCACGTTGGAATATCTGACTGTATGTGCATAATCGTGAAACGACAGCAGCCATAATGAAAATGACCTATCAGTTTGATAACTATCATCTTAATGTTTGAACAGTATTCGTTCATACACACAGATTGAGAACCATCCACAAAAGCGGACAAAGGGAATTTATAAACAATATCGTTAGCAATGCGTATTATTCCACCTATTCTTAGAAATGTTAATGAAGCGTTCACTTGTACCGAGCGGCGAAATAATTTGTTCTTGTTCTACGAGTACTGTAAAGGAAACCCTGTGGAGGAGCAGTCATTACACGGATGTCGTTGTTAGTTCTCTAGCAAAAAAGTAATGTATTCTTCAAGTTATGAGAAAACAAGTACAGTCATATGATTAGGGCTGACCTTCACGATTCTCGATCGTATTATTACTTCTACCAAATGAAATGAGTTAAATAAATAATAAATATGTATTTATTTGCGAGAACATAGGTAGCTAACATAATTTATTAAGTTCTTTGGTTTTCTTCGAAAATATTTATTTTTATATGGGTTATAGTATAACATGAAATACTAACAAAACAAAATTGTGAGTAGGTTCCTGTCTCTGGGGCCCTAACTAACGGTAGCTTAGACCCTGCATCCGACACTACATCCGATAAAGGACCACGATTTTTATATGATTTTATATTTTTTAAAGAAAGGTTACGAAAATGTTTAATTATTATTTATGATGATATCATAGTAATTTTTATAGAAGTAAAAATATATATCACGTTAAAGATAAAAACTATTTTACAAAAAATTGTATCATCAAACTCCAAAGTTATCTTTAGCCACTATAAACGTTTTATCGAACATCTGACAGGTAAACTGTGTGTAAAACGTTTGCACTTAGTAGAAACTAGGTCGCCATAACACGTATGTAAGGAAAAACGAACAACGGTCCCAGATAACTCGACCCCGAATACAATTGTTCTAAATTTCGTGCAAATTAGTTGGTATCCCGAATCATGAGATGGTAAAAGGAAAAGAGACAGACATACAAAAAGATGGAAGGATGACATGTCATAAGGAAAGTCAGAGAAGCATCCTGGTCAAGAAAAGCCAAGGACAGAAAAGACTGGAAACAGCTGAAAGTTTGTATCAGCTTATAAGTTTGTTTGTTTATAAGTTTATTTTTAGTTTCAGCAATAAATACGGGTAATAATACGGAAAGGCACATTTTAAGTTAATTGTAACGATTTTCTGTATTTCCTTTCATCGACACTAATGAGAAGACCGGTATATTAACAAAAATATTGCTTATAATGATGTTTTATTGTTTTTTTTATTGCAAATTAGAACAACATAAAAAGATTGCAAATAAAAAAATATGGTGCCAGAATTAAAAGCAAAAAAGATTAAATTAACTATGCATTGATTTTAAGTTGCAAAAAGCATAAATATGAGGAAAAGCAAATCCAATTAAATGCAGCCTTAATATGCATTATCACGCCTGTAAAAACCTAAATAAACACTGATTTATTCACTTTGTTAGCTAATTTTCGCGCTACGAAAAGTCCTACGAAAATTGATCCCTAAATAAACACCAAATGGAAATTTACAATGGCTCGATCCATGAAACCCAATAAAATGTTTACGAGCATGATTTCCAAACTTCTGTTTATGAGCAAACCTATTGCTAAATACAATCTGGATATTGCAATAAACAACTGGAAATTCCAACTAATTTTGCAAAAGATTAAAAAGTGAAAACGTTTTTTTAGCTGTTTAAACTTCTAAATGGTCCGTTTAATGCTTTCATATTCTGAAATTAAACTATTTAAACTCTAGTTCATTCGTGTATGCATTTTAGTTCAGTAAATCTAATTTTAAATTTGAGTTACAGCTAACCTTTTAAACTTGTTTACTTTGTATTCAATTCGCCATTTCACGTCGAAGGAAATCAGAAAACGATACCGTGGGTACAGGCTCAATTTGATGTGTAAACAAGATAGACAAACCGAAGGTATTTGTCCGTTCGCGACTTGCGTTCCATTTGTTATTATTTTTCAACCAATTTCTTGTATTTTTTAGGTAAAATCAATTCGCTGGTTCAACATCATGACAGAAATTGTTTATTTTCAGGTAAACTGCGTCTGTGGGTAAAGAAAACAATTGTATAAAAAATATGTACGATTCGACCACTTACTTCATCTGTCTAGTGGTCGAATGCTTCTGCCAAGTATCTGTGAAGCGCACTTTTTTTGGAAGAGATCAATGACTTCTCCCGGAAACTAGTGTCAGACTTGTATTGACTAAATCAATCCATGTTCTTTCTTTTGCCCTTTGTGTTTTGGGGCTGCGGTATCTCTTTCCAATAACCCGCAGCCTCAGTAGGCAATGGGACGGGCCCCTCTGCATTGCTGACATTTCTTTAAAGCGCGCGTGGATAAGTAACGTGCCGTCGACACTGCTTGTCGTCAGTAGACGGACCTGTTTTCTGATATCTATGAGACGGATGGACGGTGAGTTACCCATTGCTCACCGTCCATAGACCCGCGTCAGAAAATCGGTTTTCTTTATGAATTTCCCAGTTGCAATGGGTTCGCCCCCTAATAAATGTGGGTAGATATACTATTAAATACATTTCTGCCCAACAGAACAGAGATTCCAGACGTGACGTTTGATGTTTATGTTAAAACTTTTGATCTCCTTACTTAAAACACTAAATAAGATTTTTTCTTTTAATGTAAACGTTAAAGTTTCAGAAATAATATGACAAAATGAAATCGCAAGAGCTTTGCCGCTCGGTTTGCACATTAGTGGAATAAGGTCAAGACATGTAGTACCGCTGAGAGAGCATCTTTCGTGAAAACATTCAATTAAATATCTTTAGAAGCACTCCCACTTAAAAGCGAAGCGGTTTTAATATCTTTTCACAACGACGATTAATTTTTATCTGAGTATATATTATGTATTTGCTTTGGAATTACAGCAGGAATATCTTAGTAATTAAAAAAAAAATAGCTATTTAAAGAAAGAATTCTTGCAATTATTTTTACGAATAGAGCTTATAATGTAAAAACTACATTTAACAAGATGAAAATAATGCTGTAAAAAGCTTATAGAAAAAAGGCATATTCATCTAGGCTGTATTATATTGACCACGAAGGCTTAAGGTCTCTATAATGCCTCCCTAGTCTCTTTTATACATTGCCAGGATCATAGTTTCAGGTAAAAACACCCACAGGTGAATACATGCTTTCCCAAGTGTCATAACAATGACCAGCCCTGTGCAGCTCACATCCATATGATTACTGCAACCTTCAATACCCAGGGCCTCATCGGACCACTGCTACTAAAATCTTCGGTTGGTCATCCTTACTAATCCTTATCCTTACTAATATTATAAAAGCGAAAATGAGTTTGTTTGTGAAGTCTTCACGCCTTCATGGCTAAGCCGATTTTGATGAATTTTGGTACAGAGATACTTATGACCCTGGAGACGGACAGCGAAATTTTTTTTTAAATTGAGAAAAGAGGGAGAAAGAGCTTAGCTATTACAATAAATAAGGCGCAAGGGCAAAAACAACAGGTATCAGGTTCCTGCAAATCAGGAAAGAAGAACAGTGTTACCCCGAATGTAACGTGAGCGAAGCCGCGGGTAAAAGCTAGTAAATATATATTTCCGTTAATGGATAAATTCTTTGTGAAGGTCAGAAAAAAAGACCTTTACAAAATGAATTGTCGAACGGTAAAATTATAATTATTATTGATCGGCATGTCTATCCCAAAAAATAATATCCGAGCCATTTAGCCGGAAGAAGAAAAAATTGAAAAGCTTTAATAGAGACAAAGTCATTTCTGTTACCGGGCAGGTGGCTTATGTTCGTAATATTCAGACTTTTCTTTTAACTTTGATTAATGAGAATAATTTCGATGGCCGCTGAAGCCTGCAAAGTCCGCAACCTACCAAGACGTGGAGATAAGGCTCTGTAATAAAACAAAATGCTGGCAAAATCACCACGCTTAACTGGGAGCATGGGTTTTTGTTTTTGGGTTGGAAAATCATCAAATAAGTCTGACACATAACTTCCCCCGCTCTGGGCGCCCCCCCAGAGCGGGGGAAGTTATGTGTCAGACTTGTACTGACTTAAAACCACTTATGTTCCTTCTACTGCCCATTATGTTCCGGGGCCGCGGTATCTCTTTCGAACAACCCGCAACCCGGCAGGTGGGAGCATGGCTTACATAAGGAAGCACTGGATTTTGCTGTAACGATAAAACGCTTTTGACTTCCTCATCGTTCGAGTGGTCGCAAGCGCCACTGCGAGTATAAGGCCCTAGGTTTGATTCCTGGAGCAGCCACAGATCCGGTGTCCGTGGCTCCTAAGTAGTACACGGTACTTAAACATTATTGTCGAAATGTGGGTTTACTAGCAGTGATCGTTATAGGTAGAGCAATTTTGTAAGATTTCGTGACGTCAGCTTTTAAACCCCTCTTAATTGGAAATTAATGCGGTAAATTTAATTCTAAAAGTGTAGGAGTGGGTACTAAAAAACTCAAATCAACGTGTTTAGAAGTATTTTTCTTAATACTTTACAATATTACAAAGTATTAATTGTAAAAGGCCACAAAATTATTTTTAGACATTATAAAAAACCGTCCACGTGCGGGATGGACTCGCGCCGCGAGGGTTCCGTACAACCTTGCGAGATTAACGGCCATATCTTTTAACTGCGTACACGTAAAAGGTTGTTTTGGTTGCTTTTTTCACAGCTCCAAAGGACCACAGATAGATCTATACAGTGGGTTACCTACTACTGTTTGTTTTGGTTCAGACGGGGAGTTAAGATTGCAGAAAATATTAAACGACAAAAAACCCAAGAGAAACAAATGGCCACTTACCGTTAATCGGTACAAGTCAGTACTTGTACCGATTAACGGTAAGTGGCCACGTCAGGACGTGGCTGAGAAGCGCAATAATTCAATACTCCACGCCATTATTCATACAACCATTAGTCGAATAACACTAGACAGCGGGGCGGGTTTAAGACTATGAGATGAGTCTTTGACGCGTTTATCTGCTTAGCCACGAGCTTTACGCTTATAGCTAGTCCAGTTACTTTAGTTACTTATAACAGTCCAGTCGCAGTCCCTATAGGGACTGTGCAAAAAACAAATTGCTTTGAACATGACAATCACGGCGATACCACGATTCATGATGCGTATGAGGTCATGAACGGGGCTTTATGCTCTTCATATTTTGTAATGGACTTTGGTAAGCCTTTCTGCTATGAGCTTATTTTGTCATGGTTGATGACACGTAACTTGAATGGTGCCTGGGTAAACCCTCACAGGACGGGTATTTAATAAACCTACACATAATTTGTTACGTCCCAAGTGTGAATGCATTTTGTATACACAGTAACAGTTCGAAAAACTTGGCTACGAGTTTGACAAGTTCTTTACCCCTCAACAGCACACATCAGTAGACATTTATATACTACTAGCTTTCGCCCGCGGCTTCGCCCGCGTTAAATTTGGGGAAATACAGTTCCCCTTGCGCCTTATTGATTTGTAATAGCAACGCTAAGTTTTCCCTTCTCTTCCCTCTTTCTCCCTCACATCCCACTTTTTTCAAGAAAATATTAGCCTATGTCCGTCTCCTGGTTCCCTACTATCTCTGTACCAAAATTCATCCAAATCGGTTCAGCCATTAAAGCGTGAAGAGGTAACAAACAAACAAACAAACTCACTTTCGCTTTTATAATATTAGTAAGGATAAGCATAATATCCACTAACTGCTCAAACGAGTAACTCTAAACAAAAATATATACCAGCCTACAACTGTCACGGTCACGACTGTCAAGGCATCTTCTCATAGAAGGCAACGAGCATTGATCACCACCGCTCGAAATAGCGATTTCAAGACTTATATTCAAGTCCAAGTGTCGGTGAATTTTTTAGAAAGTACATTTGAATTGATAAAGTTACATTCGTTATTCCCCGGATTTGAACTCACAATCTATGGCATGAGAGGCGAGGCGCTTAACATCTGGTCCATCAGACTTACACACATCAGATTACTGTCTAGTAATGTAGAGTAACACTACTGTCCTATATTCTTTTTTATATAAACGTACCGTTTAAAATAAGTATCTTCAATACAGTAAAAAGTATTAAAATATAAGAGGGCAAGTGCGCTAAACGGCGTCATGTTGACAACACCGGGTCCCGACGACAGCGCGTTACCAACAAGCGGGTCATCTATTGGTACCTTCGTAATTAAGCCGTATCTGCAACAGACAACAAGAAGGGACTTACTGATTTTTAGTTTAGCAAGCAGTGGGAAAAGCCTTCAACTTGAAAACAGATCTGAGAAGTCCTTTCAAAGGTTCTACATACCCCTCTGCCTGCCAGAGATTGAAGGTGTGATATAATATTGTGTTACAATAAAGCTACAAATAACACTACTGTGCCACAAACAGATGTGGGTTTAATGACTCACAAAATCCTTCTCATAAATATACTCGGGAACCGTGAATCATCAATCCTGACGGATTTATATTAATTTGTTTGATGCGATCGATCAAAATTATGGCTTTGTGGAAGAGTGCGGTATTATATAGCATGCAGGTTGCCCATATCGGTTTCCAGTTCTTTCTCTAAATCCGCCTCGGAAAGACAATAAATAAAACTACCTACTCTTTAAAAGACAGTCAGACATCCATAGCCTACCTAAACCGCGGCTAGAAGTTCGGAGTTGAAAGTTTATAGGGTAGTTTGCACGTTGTCTACCAGTTTGCTACATTTTGCTGATGAATATCCCATAACGCGGCTTGTCTGAAAATAAACGACATAAAGGCGCTAATTGAAATTATGTCCTCCATTCCTGCGGACAGTGTGGCTGCTTGCAATTCTGACAGTAAGTGGATTTAATATGGCGAGCGTGGCTCGCGTGCTCGACTCGCTCACAACACACTGCGGACCACTCTACGACACTTTATTTCAAGTTGCGGTGGTGTTAATTATACTACACGTTATAATTGTGCCATCAAGTTTACAGTCGAGATAAATACTTACCACCTTAAAAACTATGCACGACAGGATTTTGACACATCCCCTGAATCGTTGGGGTGACGTGCAATGGTCATTATATTCAAGAATGTTCTTCAACTTACAGCATTCGATTTTTTAATTCCGTTCCCAAAGTGGGAACTTGATAATTAGTGATTACCAATCCAAAAAAAAAATACCAAGGATTTTTCCTGTATCGTGGGTTCGTTTAAGTTTAAGGAAATAAATAAATAACGATTAAAATCATCACTAAAATATATAGGTATATATTAAAAAAAAAAAACAAAAAAAATATTATAAACTAAATAGGACTGTAATTGCAAAATATTGTTTTTTCTATAACTTGTAAAGCCTCCCTTAGCTAAGGGCCGTATTATATGTCACAAGATGCGCACATAGTACTCTGGTATCATCCCATAAACGAGCACAGTGTGATACCTATTAGTGTATGGAAAAACCTGCACAGCAGGCATCACTTTTTCCAAAGGTGATACATAATAATTCGCAGTAGTACATAATAATTCCCTATTGTCGAACGACGCCAGTTCACCGATACTATTCAGGCTCATCCACGTCATAAGTTGACTGTTATTCGACCAGATTAATTAACAGGATTCATTACATGAGCTTCGTCATATCGAGTGCGGTTATAGCGCCCTAAAATATAATTATAAATAAAAATATAATATTGTATCTGATTTCTATGGCCCTAACTTTAATAGTCCGATTTGACTCGATTTAAAAGCTTTTTCATCGGTATATATAACATTTGACAGCCATTTTATAGTGAGGTATAAGTTCAATTTTAACAAAATAGTGTCTATAGTTTAGTCCAGATCGGTGTTAAGGTCGTCGGATCGTCCGTAATCATAAAAGTAAGGGGAATAAGAATATTCAGTTTTTAAAATTTTCACCCAGGTATAATTCCAGTAATAATTGTTTTAGGATCCCCAAAGCTCGTGTAAACTAACATGACAATACGTGGCCAAGAGACGGCTGCTTAGGGTCGAACACTAAATAGATTTACTGCTAAAGTCGTAACCTTCAGACAAAATAATTTTATCACTTACACTTTTATTTTATTACACCAGACTTTCGCAGCCTCTTCAGTCCAAAAGTATAAAAATAAAATGATTTTTAATATCACAGCTGTTGTTTTATTGCTATCATATTGTTAGCCTGCAGTTGGTGCTTTATGGACACAGTATGAATATGAAGATGCGTGTGAGACGTGACTCTCGATGAAGGCATAAACTTTACGAGGAGCTTGCAAATATCAATAGCGCATTATGAGGGATAATCCACTTTACTATACGATCATGCAAATCTTAGTCTACGATAGATAGAAATAAATTGATCATAAATAAAGTCTTTGACCTTCGACTGAGGACCCCAACTCCCCACCGATCAACAAATAAATCACCTAAGCTGTTTATGTAAATTTATTTATGGATGTTCTGCAAATGGGATTTGATAGATACGTGGCTGAATCTTAAAATATGATTCCTAAATTTTTTGTAAAACTGAATTTACCAGAAAAATCATCTAGACGAAAACTTTTGGGTATATAAATATTTTCGAACATAAAATGGACAACTTGTTGCGTGATATCGCTTGAAGAGAGAGAGAGGGTTGAAATACATGACAAGATTTAGAAGTAATTAAAGTATTGCCCTAAATGAAGATGAACCTTAGCATAGAACCACAATGCTAAGTGGGAATGAGGACGGTGGATCTACAAAGGTGTTTAACAAATTAATTGGGTTACCTAGAAATCTCTAGCTTTCTTTAGAAAACGAGGTTGCGCTCAAAGTAATTAATGTATTGCGGTCTCGGATCTTCAAATTAAGTACTCACTTCTTTTAAAGAATTGTTTATTCATTTGACGCAGACTTGAAAAGCATTTAGTAACTTAACAAAATTCATCGTTTAATTTGAAAATGCCAAAAAGGTTCACAGTTTGAATGTGGGCAGTTAATGTCATAGTAAAAATCCAGTTTTAATATAGTTCAAAAGTTTTGATCTAAATTTACAGATTTTATTAACTAGTTTCATAACAATTTTAAATAGGATGTCAGGTAAAGTAAAAGTTGTAGTAAGAACAGGTACCTATAGGTACGTCATGTATGTCGTCATAAACGTGATATGCAGTTCCGAATGCTCTTGATGTTTTTGTCTAGACAATGCTGCGAATCTTCAAAACAGACTTTGTCTTGCTATCACAGATATACGCTTAATACTGCAGCTGTAAAACGAAATTCGTTCAGTGACGTAATCGAGTTTTGGTCCTTCGCGTTGCAGTTCGCCGAATCTTTAGACAACTTGAGGCGTCGTCGTAGCTATCGATCTACAAATTTTGTCTAATACTCGACCAAAGCGAACTTTAATTTGTTTGGATAACTTTTTCCGAATAAACAGTTTTAAAGGAGAGAATGCGTACGTAAGGAAACAGGATATGGAGTCATTCGATTTTGTTTTCAAACTTCGAAGACATGCATGCTTTAAAATTTTAACGGAAATAGGATATGGATACATTCGATTTTGTTTTCAAACTTCGAAGACATGCATGCTTTAAAATTTTAACGGAAATAGGATATGGATACATTCGATTTTGTTTTCAAACTTCGAAGACATGCATGCTTTAAAATTTTAACGGAAATAGGATATGGATACATTCGATTTTGTTTACAAACTTCGAAGACATGCATGCTTTAAAATTTTAACGGAAATAGGATATGGATACATTCGATTTTGTTTTCAAACTTCGAAGACATGCATGCTTTAAAATTTTAACGGAAATAGGATATGGATACATTCGATTTTCTTTTCAAACTTCGAAGACATGCATGCTTTTAAATTTTAATGGAACGGTTCACCTTTCCATTCTTATCTTACTCAAGACCCCTTAAAATCTATAACTTGGTTTATGATTTCAGCTATGCTATTCTGAAACATTCAATTGCGATCTCACGTCTGAATCCGCTGTGAACTCATGAGAAATCAACGTTTCGTATTCTGAAATTAAGTGAATTCGACACTAGCGCCACCCGAGTGAGATCGTAAGCGGGAGGAATTACAACGGGTGAGTTTTTGACGTTTGTCAATAGGATTTCGTATTCTCACACACGTTTTACTTGCTATCTCGAAAGTCATCTCGCATGTCAAACACGAATTCATCTGTCAAATGAAAAGTTACTATTTCTTGAGTGAAAACAAGTTTGTTGATGAAAGGAATTTACATATACAAACATTATAACGTTCATAAGCAACGTATTGAGAGAGTCCAAAGAAGGTTTTTGTATAATTTATGCTCACAAAACAAAACCCAACTGCAACAATTCAAGTCTTATAAGAACCGTGTTCATCACTTTAAGCTCCACAGTCTCAATAATCGCAGAAAAGTTCTGGATCTTTGTTTTCTTCACAAATTGATGACATCCAAAACAAATACAGACCTTCTGTCAAAAATATCAATTAACGTTCCTAGCAGGTTACCTCGGACAAATACTTATAATCTCTTTAGACAGTCTTTTCACAAAACTAATTTGGGTGATAATTCTCCCCTTACAAGGGCAACCAAACTGTATAACGCTATATGGCGCAAAGCTGAAGTTGATATTAATCATGATAGTCTTAACATATTTAAGAAGAAATTATATAAGTACTTTCAGTTAGAGGACATTTGAATTATAATTCCAAAGAATAATTAATATTAAAATTAAATAATATCTTATTACCCTTAATAATAATTTAATTTTTGTATTTTAATTTGTGTTTTGTAATTTTATTTTCATTCTGACATAATATTATTGAAATTGCAATTTAATTTAAATGTATTTAAATTCTCTTGATATTTTAATCCTTAATAATAGCATGATTGTATAATTGTAGCATGTATTCCTTTTATTAAATAATCTGTATTTACAGCATGTTTACCTACTCAATAATGTGTAAGCTGTGGTTACCTGTAATTGAGTGTGCATTGCAGGATATTATATTGTGCAATTTTAATTTTGTAAAAGATGTTTGTAATGTTACTCGTTGGTAATCCTAAATAAATAAATAATAAATTATTGATTGTCTTGCAGAGAAATTTAAACGGCTAGTGTTCATACTAGCCGTTTAAATTTCTCTGCAAGACTAATATAAACTAATATAGCGACCATAAAAAACTTCATAACCCCAGTATTTTCATCTATTTCTAACTTTTGTAGATGTCTCGTTCTTTTTTGATACTGAGTTTGCTGAAAGAATCTGATAGCTTAGACGTTGCTGCAAGCCGCCGCCAAGCCCAGAATATGTGAATGGTCAAGACTATGTGCATGTGTACAGACTAACATTACATAACATAACCTCTAATACCGGTGATTGCAAAAAAGGGAAGAAGTCTGACCAATACAATTAAGGTATATAAATGATTTATTAATTACATTTAAGTTACTTAAAACCTGTTTGACTCATTTTCTTATTATGCTACAGACCTACCTATCACTGCACCATTTTAATTTCTTGAAGGACATACAAATACTTAATGTGTTTAAAAAAATGTTTTTTTTTTCAGCTACTCTCAACTCTGTCGTTTCTGGCCAATGGAAGCTATCAAAACATATTAATTAAAATTAAAATACTTTTCTCTTGCAAGCTTCAATATCATGCAGCATATATCAAATAGTTAATGTATTAAACCAACCTATAATAGCAAAAAATATACATAAGGTATCCATAAAATGCAGCTGAAAGATAAATATTAAAGGAATAGTAAGTATGTTTAATGTTCTATTAGATTCTTCTTTATAATAATATGATTTGAGATTATAGGCAGCCTAGGTACAAATCATCACTTTTAGAGCACCTTTGATCAGTATGTATGGCTTATTGTGCTGACCCAGTATCATTTGGTTTACATGTATTTTTAGTCACTGGTCTCCTTTACCAGCAAAATTAAAAAAAAATTAAAGCCATTATTTAGATGTACTAGTACTTATTTAAAATGTTTTTTTTTTATGTTTCATAAGAAAACTAACATACCCAGTGTTATAGAATGTATAGATAGCACATTGGTTACTATGATAACATCTAAGGAGAATGAAGAAAGATATTACTGTTGCAAAGGATATTATGCAAGAAATGTTCTATTGGTAAGTTCAGTCAAAGAAACACACGCTTAATGTTTTATCTGTTTATTTGGATATCAATCAGTGTAATCATCAAATTACTGTACATTTAAAAAACTTATAATTTATGTTATATAAAGATACCAGCACGAAAATAAACCTTTAATAATTAATTTATTATTTTACTTCAAACAAAGTGAAAGTAATAAGTATTTATTTACTCTAATTTCAGATAACAGATGCAGATATAAATATAATACATTTGGATGCTTCATAAGGTGGATCATTTCTTCATCATAAGCAGCCTGGCACCTCAATTAAATATTCATCAATATCCTGAAACAAATAATTTTTAATGTCAAAACTTAGATAGTATTAAACCAATATAAATCATTGAGGTTGTTGTATTTGTCCGTTTAAGCTCCTTCTGAAGCTCCCTGTACATGGCAGTGTATGTATATATAATGTAAACACATTATGTACGTCATTGATCTCAGCTGTTGTTAGAAGATGACAATGCTGCATCCCGCTTGAAAACACTGGCCTCTGCCTAGCCAGAAGCAGCATGGTGAAGTAAGCTTGAAGGCTTGATATTTTTATAAAACTTAAGTATATACAAATGACTCACTAGTGTATTTGTGCAACTGCCAAATACCTGAACATACCTGATAAGATTTTTTTTATTAATAATTAACTTAAAAGAAAGACTGGGTCCGTAGATTCCAAAAAATAAGTGTGAGTTAGTTACAGAATGGGCTTATTAACTACCTTTATAAATAACATACATTAAATGGTTGTATTTGTAAATGTGTGTCGCCTGTAGCAAAACCTTCACCACCAATAACATTTCTATGCGCTCTTCTATATTTGATAGCTTTGATGTGCCACCTTCAACCATTCCTAAACCTGTAGTATTTCCAAAAGCAGCGCGTGCAGCAGCATTCTTTTTCACTGCACTTTTTTTGTCAGACCAATACTGTAATGAGAAATACAAAAATAATAATTATTTTACACTGCATGATAAGCAAAGACGCAAATAGCACAACACAAAATGAAATATATGAAGTATACTATGTAAATAAGATAACTGAAATTATCAACTAACCTTAAATCATTTTCATAGATCTCAAATAAGACTTGTAAATTTTAAAATGTGCAAAATAATACATTTACATTGCATTTAAGGCCAGAATAAACTATAAACTATTAGTGTAGAGCGCAAATTCTGGTAATTTAGTGTGTCGATATAAATTTTAGCAAGACACAATTTAGCGTCACTCTCTATTACCATAGAGAAATCTCACTTGAGTTTTCGGCCCTCACTTCACTTCACTTGGGCCTTGAACTTGTTTTGTGAATACGAAAACTTTTACAGGTGAGGTGGGTAGTGAAGTGAGTGTGACTTTCGAGATGGCTTGCGAGGTGAGTTTTGAATTGAATCACTGTTTACAGAATAGCAGTGCAGTTTGTGAGACGTCAATCCTCTTCGAACGCTATAAAATTTACGTCGTGCATCGTGAAAACAAAGCAAGTCCTTTATTCTACAGTATATTACTTTATCTGGCCAAATCAATCAAACTTCACCTAAGATTCTCAATACATGTATATTATGTTTTAAAATTGTAATTGCAAAGTTTTTTTTATGAATTTAGAATATGGCATTAAAAAAAAAATTAAGTACTGACAACGTTGAGGAGAGATTTTTGATGTTTTTTTAGATTTTGTTTAATTATTCTAAACTAGCTTTTGCCCGCGGCTTCGCTCGCATTAAATTCGGGGTAAAACAGTTCCCCTTTCCTGATTTGCAGGTACCTGCTACCTATAGTTTTTGCCCTTGCGCCTTATTAATTGTAATACAAAGCTAAGGTTTCCCTTTTCTTCCCTCTTCCTCCCCTTTCCTTACATTTTTTTTAAATTAGCCTATGGCCGTCTCCAGGCAATTATCTCTGTGCCAAAATTCATCAAAATCGGTTTAGCCATTTAAGCGTGAAGACGTAACAAACAAACAAACTCACTTTTGCTTTTAAAATATTAGTTAGGATTATTTAAACTTTCTTTAATTGCTTTTCCTCTCATTTTTACATTTTTAAATTTATTTGTCTAAACATTTATAATATACTAGCTGTTCCCCACGGTTTCACCCGTGCTGCTCAGCACCTGTTGGTCGTAGCGTAATGTTATATAGCCTATGTTACTCGGGGATAATGTAGCTTTCCAAAGGTGAAAGAATTTTTGAAATCGGTCCAGTAGTTTCGGAGCCTATTCATTACAAACAAACAAACAAACAAACAAATCTTTCCTCTTTATAATATTAGTATAGAAAAATAGTGGTCCGCCGGTATAAGGAGCAGGGTCCAAGCTACCGGTGGTTTGGACTCCAGAGACAGGAACTTCCTCACAATGCGGGCCGTATCGAGGAATACTTACCACCTTCTGAATCAAGCCCTTGATCCAACCGCCTAAGGAGAGCTTTGACCGATGTTCGTCGAGGCTCTTGGCAATCAAGCCATTGGCCGTTACGACAATTTTAGCTGTTTCTCTTTTTCAGCTTTCACGAGGTTCTCGTCATGCGGGATGGTCGTTGATTATCATTACGAGGTGCGTTGATCGATCTATCACACTATTTCAGGCTTATTGACGACAATAGCCCTGACAGTAATGATAGACCGATCCCACTACAGCGTGAAATGGTCTTTCTCGAGAACTGGGTCGGGCACATACTTGTAGTGCAGTGAGTAAGATTCCACAAGATTATAAATTTCAAGGCAAGTTCCTGATAAATAAATAAAATAATGATGAATAATTTAAACTAATTGTTTTGACATCTAAAGTTAGTTAGTTATAAATTAAGTAGATTGCTAAATAAATAAATTGATTCTCGTTGTTATGACGAAAGCTGATAATTAAAATTCCCATTGCATTGTTGGTCTCCGCTGCATGGAGCTGGCCTGAATTCCCAGAATATCGTTGTCTCTGCAACCGAATACATTCCCACAGCATGACCCGTTTCTGAACTGATTAAAAGAGGATTTTTATTGGTACATTTTCTTGCATTGCAAACATATTTTTTAACCAAAACGATTATATATAAAGCTTTCACTATAAGACTTCCGTAAACCTGATTTTTAAGAAGCATACAAACATCACTACTGAACATAAGGTCCACTACTGAACATAAGGTCTTGGATTTAATTCCCAGGTCAGGCAAAGTGTTATTAGGCATTTCCAACTGAATTTTCGCAGTATCAGGCACTAAATACTGCATTGTGCCTGGTTGATAGCATTAGGCTGGCTAACGCATAATTATTGAAATGTGCAAAAAAGCTTGGATTTTTCTTGTACAATGTTTTCTCAAATAAATGGGACTAAAACGTAACTGGTGAAAATGTGTGTGTACTATTAGGTACGCCACTGCCTAATCCTTCGGGAATGACAAGCTTCATGTTATGTAAATATCGGTAACATTCATAAACAAACTAAATTTTGTACTAACGATGTCAATTCGTCTATAAGTCCTTACTATATTATATTATTATTATTTTTGGTCAACTTCTAATGTTTCTTAGCTCATTGGCTAGTTTGAGCTACATTAACGGGCGAATGCCAAGTTAATGTAGCGTGTGTGTGTGTGAGTCGTGGGAGGAAATTTCGTTTTCCTCGATTTGCATGAACTTCCTCACTATCCTGCAGGTATTTAAAATTGCGGCTTTTTGGAGTGTAATATAGATTGAATCCTTGAGGTCTATTAATTTAAGGCTATGGTGGAGGTGATTGGGAATAACACCCATAGTGGAGACTACTATGGGCACTACGTACACTTTTTCCTGTCTCCATATTCTGGTCACCTCTTCTATTATTATTATATTATATTATCCTTACTAATATTATAAAAGCGAAAGTGAGTTTGTTTGTTTGTTTGTTTGTTACCTCTTCACGCTTTAATGGCTAAACCGATTGTGATGAATTTTGGTACATAGATAGTTGAGAACCAGGAGACGGACATAGGCTAATTTTTATTTAAAAAAGTGGGATATGAGGGAGAAAGAGGGAAGAAAAGGGAAAACTTAGCGTTGCTATTACAAATCAATAAGGCGCAAGGAGAACTGTGTTACCCCAAATTTAACGCGTGCGAAGCCGCGGGCGAAAGCTAGTAATATTATAAAAGCGAAAGTGAGTTTGTTTGTTTGTTTGTTACCTCTTCACGGTTTAATGGCTAAACCGATTTAGATGAATTTTAGTACATAGATAGTTGGGAACCAGGAGACGGACATAGGCTAATTTTTATTTTAAAAAAGTGGGATGTGAGGGAGAAAGAGGGAAGAAAAGGGAAAACTTAGCGTTGCTATAACAAAACTATAAGGCGCAAGAGGAACTGTGTTACCCCAAATTTAACGCGGGCGAAGCCGTGGGCGAAAGCTAGTATGATATAATAATGCATTGATCATGCAGCATCAGTGGCTGTCTAGCAACATAAGTGTCCGAGTGTCACTACACTAACGAGACGTCACTTTCGCAATAAAAATAAATTTCTCGCTATTTTTGAATTATTCAATAAAAATCCAATGAGAAAACAGTGAAACATGTCGCGATGTGTCGGGACAACGAACAAAATTATAATAAAATATTGTTTTTTTTGCATCAAAATGAAGCTGTCCAGTTAGGACACAGCGGGAGGAATTTATTATGAATCTGATCCTATTGGAAGGATCAGATTCATAATAAATTCCTCCCGCTAATTTCAATAGTTTATTTAAATACCTTTAAAACCTTACGAAGTGTTAATGGATTTCAATATTTAAATTTTATTTGCATAGTCATGTTCGAAAGGGTCTAAATCAAATTCCGGGCCGGTTCAGGATTATTAATATTTTGAAGCAGTTTAATGATTTTGTTTCATACCTGCCTCTTCAGTTTTGATTGAGGCAAGTTTGTATTCAATTGGAATGGAAGCGTGAATTGCTCAATTTGAATTATACTAATAATTTTTTAACGATACTTTACTACTCATGATCTATGACCGCGACATTACAAAAATAGCGTGAACAACATCGAAACATTAGCTTTTACGATAACGGTACGTATGTATATAGAATCGGTAAAGCATTATCTACAGAATTCATTTCCTCGTATGACTGGATAGGAAAGTGAACGTCACTTCCCGTTATGGATGTTCGTGACGTCATTCTATGTAGTATGACGTCACTATAGAATTTCCATCGCTTGACACGCTGTTCGTTTAGGCATTTAACTACTGTATCGTTTAGTGATTGAGTTTGCAACAATATGATTTGTATATGACTTTCAGGTTGGTCAAAAATCACTGGTCGCTGCTGTAATAGTTGGTCCTATTTCACGGACTTTAAACATAATTGGCGAAATACGGGTAAACAGTAGGAAAACTTCTGTCTAACAATGGGTTCACGAGCGTGATGTTATAATATATATTAAACATAGAGTATGGCTGTAAAATATTTATTAATAAAAATGCAAATACGAAACTGTCTGTCGATTTGGCACTCTTACAAGGCTGAATATGGACTCAATTTTGATGAATTTCTATACTAAGATAGTATTGTAGGAAAAATACCATACTTAGTATTTTATTCTGTGAAATATGAATGTTATGTTGGCAAAACTACGGCAGTATCAGATACTATTTAAAAAGAAAAAACAAAACAGAACACTTTTTAAAATCAGCAGCTGTAGTATAAAATCTAATCCGTTGATTGGCTATTGGCAGTTGGATCAAATACAATCCCGTGTTCCGATTGTAGGTAATCCACTTAATGCATGCACGTAGGGAATGCATGATCCGAGCGTGAACGCGTGCTATCGGAAAAAGGGCGTGAGTTTAAATTTCATCAAAACGAGGGACGCAGAGGCTGAGTAATTTACTGCTGCACTGCGTGTCGTTTAGTCCCCACATGCAACAAATATTTGTATGGCCTACAGATAGTTGCTCCGGGTCTGGCTCTTTGTGTATGTGAGTTTAAATGTTTTTAAACGCACCCACGATGCAGCAGAAACGCTGTGGAGCAACGTTTGTTTGTTCATTTTTTTAGTAAAAAAATAAATTAAATATGAACCGAGAATCAATAATCCTTAAAAGCATCAACTCTCTAAGTTTATTGAATCCTATTGAATGCCTATTTCATGAAAACTGATTCAGTGAAGTTACATGATCTTAAAGAGTTGTATTAATGATTTTAATGATAATAATTCTGTTACTTTATTCGTGATACGATCGAACAACACATTTGGCACTACCACACACCTGCAAATTGTAAAAATCTTAAGTAAAGCGGCTCGGTAGCTCTGGCGTTTCTCCCTTAACGTGGTAGTTTAGTCAGTTAGAGATCAACGTAAACTTTTTTCTAAATAATCAGTCTGGATTACTAAACGTCCGATGAAACAATATACACGTACGTATGTACTTCTTTATATTTAAACATATATATAACTTTATCTCCTATTTAAGAAGCTTCCGTGGTAAATATTGTTTTTCATCTAGGTACTTAGAATACGAGCCCGCTTAAAGGAAACACGATAGGTGTCTACCTACGTAAACGTAAGTCTTTACGTTTGAATTATTTTATAGTACCTCAATGTGGGGTATACGTTTACCAAAAGTTGTCTTGCGAATTACTCCTAACATTCTTTATTCAGTCGCATCTTTCAAGTTGTTCAACCCCCGCGGATGTCGCTTGCGCTTGCTGCGTAGGAGGCGCTTAGAACCTTTTGAAGTTTTACCACAAAGGAAATGCTTGTTATAGCAAAACGTTTTGAATTTTGTATACAGGAAGAATTTCCATCTAGTTACTAAACAGGTTATTTCGAGAGAAGAATAAAAAAAAACTTACTCTTTGACAACACACGTCTTCACATTTTCACAGGCTAAAAAGAAACAAGAGCATTCACTGCTCCGAAATACAGCACATTTTATTTTCAGTCCCAGGGACGCAGCACAAAACTTGTAATAAACTTTTTTTGTTTTTACAAACAATATCTATCCTTACTAATATTATAAAAGCGAAAGTGAGTTTGTTTGTTTGCTATGTCTTAACGCCTAAATGGCTAAACCGATTTTGATGAATTTTGGTACAGAGATAGTTGAGACCCTGGAGACGGACATCCTGGAGAAAGAGGGAAGAAAAGGGCAAACTTAGTTTTGCTATTACAGTCAATAAGGCGCAAGGGTAAAAACTACAGGTACCTGCAAATCAGGAAAGGGGAACTGTGTTTCCCCCTAATTTAACGCGAACGAAGCCGCGGGTAAAGCTAGTAATTTCATATTTTTTATAGTCAAAGGTTGTGTGTGAACTGCATCACACTCTGTACCCAGTACACTGTGCTCAGCTATCAGGGTGTACTGTATTTTACACAACAATAATTCACTCTCTTGAAATAATTCCCAATATGCATCGGACTTGCCAAACAAGAGCTTATTAACCGCAAAAATTGATGCTCAGCAGTCTCATTCATAACACAGAGTAATAAATCGCTGCCATTAGGTAATGTGTTTGTACGTTGCAGTGTAAAGTGTCGCACTGTGTAGGTGTTGTCAACACTTTGCTAACATAAATCAATCCAACTTTACCCACTGCCCAGATTGCCCGAACACACGAAATTAGGTACAATTGCTTTTCAGTTTCCAAAAAAACAATTCTACGTTAACATTAATTCTGTAAAGTCCGTATCCTTGGAATAAATTAACCCATTTATTACTTGGTACTCCACGAAGAACACTCTTCGCAATAGTAGCACAGTACGGAGCTTGAGCCAAAATCGTTTTCATAGTAAACTATTGATCTGGGATAGAGTGACTGAATGTAATATGCATGAACGAGCGTTTGTTTGTTGCACTACGCAGCCCGGCTTATGCATAGGAAAAAGAGTGGTTAGTCAATGGAGTAGGTACTTCGGTTATTGAATCTTCTTGTTGAAGTAGAAGATTCAATGAGAGTATAAGAGAGCGAAAGTCCCTTTGAACATAATCTCATTTTCCGGATGATCATTTAGCAACTAAAAAATTCCAATATTTATCATATGGTGAAAAATCTTTGCTATAAAGATATAGAAGGTTTTCTAATATACACTTCATTTACTATTTACTCTGTGCCACTCCTTTCAGAACCTCCCACTTTACGTGTAACTCACGATAGGATTAAACGTGTACATTGTCTAAGTTAACTGTAGGCTGATCATTCGCTATCTATGTAACAAACAGACGATATCCAAGGTGGCAATTTAACCCTTTCGCTACGCAGTCGAAATTATACAATATATTTTGGACTCATAGGTACGCTATTTCTGGGCAGTGAAAGTGTTAAAAAAGAAATATCCGATATAGATTGATGCACTTTTTTCCAGTCGCTCACTTCAGGTAACAATCTTGAATAAGTTTTGACTCAAATTAATTTATGTCAATTTAATATCCCAGAAGATTTCAATTGAACATCAACCAAACCTATAAAATACCAAATCCATTTTACGATGCACTTATTATAATGCGGAGTGTCTTTAAAAACTTTTGAAACGAATACAAAAGGATACTTCGATTATCCGTAAAAATAAAAGAAGAACCTTTTAAGAAACTAGTGCACTGATATTATTCATAAAATATTTAAAGTAGGTTACACAAACAAACCTCCATTAATCACACTGCTTTATGTTTATAATAAATCATGACACCAATAACAATAATAAAAGCACATAATTATTATTTGTTTTGACTGTTATACACAATATAGCATAATCCTCGGAATATTAATGTGTCGATCGCCCTTCGATCGTTAATTGCGGAACGAGTGTAAAATAACAATGAAAATGATGTGTGTGTGACCCGATTGCAGTAAAACGTAAGTAAGTAGGTACGGTAATGGCGTAGAATATAAAAAAGCACTTTCTACACTAGCATCCTTATAAAAACAGTAGCGTGTTCGTGGAGCTACAAATTTTATTACATAGTGTTACATCGTTTAGTATTGCGCAAAGCGAACCACGAAACGGAAATTCACAAATTAAGATATTTTCGACAAGTTTACTGCAATTGTATGCAGTGGAACAATAGTTGGTACTTAGGCATTCTAGCACATCGAAAACATTAAATTTAATCATTCACTTTGTTCATTTTTCTATACTTTAAAATGAACTACTGTTTGCATATTCTTAGAAAAACCCAAGCATCAAACAAGTCTGTTCTACTAAGGCGACATAAGCATATTGTAGCGTGTATGAGGGAAATTACACGCGAAGGACAATCTTGTTAACATAATATAGTGATTCGATAAATATTAATCTCGCGACACCATTCGCTTATGCTCACAATAATGATCGTCTTCAGTTGAGTCTATGAGGAAGATTATAGCTTCATTGCATTCAAAATATGTTATCAAGATCAATGCAAGCAGTAGTTTTATTATGCAAATAAACTTTTGAGAGTGTGGGAGTGTTAATACAAATGCATCCCTCATGTTTCTTTTTTGTTTCACTGTTGATTTAATCTAGCAATCCGTGTTTGTCTCTTTCAGACTCATCTTTTGCTGAGCCTTTAATCGTAAAATTCTATTCGAGTAGACCTTGTTTAATGCAAGCCTTCCCGTTTTCGTATTTTTAGTTGACTTATTTATATCCACGTTGATCTAGCTACATTTTCCATTTTTTTCCTACAATAAATATATATATTATTGGTATTGTAACTAGTAGGGTTTCCACATAGCCCATTTGCAGTGCCCACGTATTTGTGTCTAAAATCCTTGCTTGATCCTTACTATCGTGTACTTGTAAAGGACCTAAATTCTTGTCGTCTAGATCTTAATTACCAAATAAGGCGTCAATCATTACAATAAAGTCGCTTTTTGTTTGATTATGAGCTTTTAGAGAAACACCCTCTTTTGATACTGGGACAAAGCACCATAACAAATGGTTTTACAAACGGCTTCAGCCTTCTTAGGTTGTATGATTGATAACAAAGTATAGATTATGACAGTTCAATGCTTCATACAATTGAAAACGCAATTTTGTATAAATAAATAATTTACTGGAGCTCGAACAAGAAACTGCGGTAATCAATCTACCGCGTGGCGATTAAGGCAATTTCTTCTTGGACCTTGCATGGCAGTAGTTAGTACTAGTTAGGCTAGCGCATGTTTAATGCAGTAAACCGTAATAGGCTAATGAAGTAATGAGTCAACGTACTAACTTACTTAATTTATTCTTCGATAGAGTAACAACGAGATTTTCTCGCATTTTCTGGCAAAACTCCCAATCAAGTATACTTTGTTTTTATACACATATATTTGTTTATATGAGATTATTTCAAATACCTAGAAGTTTTTCACAAAGATAAACTTTCTGTTCTTATACTTATGATGAGTTTGTAATGCCCCAGTTCTGTAAAAATGGACCCTAATGAGAGGAGAGATACTACATTGCTCCTAATTATTACACTCGAGTGACAAATGGGTGATCGGAGTGTGATATCATTAGTAGAAAGATTATGTTGCCCATTTTTCTTTATTTGTCTGGTAATAGGTAGACTTTCCTGCAACCCAGTAGGTACTAGGTCCCAAAATAAAGAACACTTACCTTTATTAAGTTACCTTTCATTTATTACACTACATTTAACAAAACTATAAATAGTACTAAACTAAGCATTTTTCGTGTCTATCGGTGTGTCCGGGATACAATGCACTCACTGCTATTTAAAAAAAAACCTCATTATAATTCATTGGCATAAAACATGAATAATGGGTGTAAACATCTATATCTAATATATAAAATTCTCGTGTTACAGTGTTAATTATCATACTCCTCCAAAACGCCTAGACCGTATCACAAGTTTTTAAATTATTATAAATGTTTACTTTAAATACCATCCTGCCCCCTAACATAGCCCCATAGTTAACTGCGGTACATTGAGTCCTACCACAAAACTTGTTATTATTACCACAAAAGGAAAAAGCCATTTCCCAGTAATAATTTTGTGAATGTTCAGAATACTCAGTTCACGGTTTTCTGCAAGTCTAACTTTAATAGATCTTGCATTAAAGTTACATGTTCAATATTTGGCAAATACCATAGAAGGTATAGGTACATTTAAAAGACAACTTTTCTTTTATTCATACACGCATTTGATAGACCGGGTATATAGGCCTTGTTTTATCACTTCGAATCAAACGTTATCTAGGATAAATATAGGTTATCCACAAATACAGATATTTCATGGACTAATCTTGTTGGAATCAGTACTGGAATTATAAATGGTTCATGAAAAACCCGATTAGTTCGCATCAGCCGATCTTTTTCACGGAGTATTACCTCCCCTCCCGAGCTGGCAACTGATTCGATCACTTACAGACAATTAGGAATGGTTTCTGTTTAAAATGGTAGCACTTAATCTGTTATTAATTGATCATTTTTAAATTTATCGTTTAGTAAATGGATTGGTAATTTTAGTATTTTTGTTTAAAATCTATTTCAATACGAGCTGTGCCCAGCGGTTTCATCCACTTATGACTAAGGGCTATGAAAATAACGTTACGTCCTATTCAAAAAACTTACCGAATACACCGAGGAGTATAGCAAATAAAACTGTGACATGAGAATTTTATATTACAAAATAACCGCTTTTTGGGTCTCTATCTGATTGCGAGCACTTAGTTTTCCTACACTACACAGTATGCAGTATGATGCGGTTTTCACCGTCTTTAAAAAACTGAAATTTTAATTCCTAGAAAATACCTGCATTACCCGGTGTACCAACAATTTTGAATATTATTATGTTATAAAACAATTCAAAGTAGTATTACAAAATAAAAACAAGCAAACAAATTTTGAAAAATAAATAATGGGTAAATTAAATTGACATAATTACGAATAAATAAAAATTAACAAAAGCAAAATGCATAAATCTATACGGAGACAACTCAAATAAGGTAAATTACAGGTGACGAATAAAACGTAGTACTGTTTGGAATTTTTAATATGAAATTTATTTAAGATCTTAGATAGGTTGTGAAATATCACTGTTTGGAAATTGTTTTATGTTCGATAGTTGCGTATGATCACCATGCATTCGAATACAAGGATAAACAAAATTCTGGATTTTTAAATTGTCTCAGTTTAGATCAAGGTGTGAATATAATGTCTGTATATACTAGCTGTGCCCAGCGGTTTCATCCCTGCTCACTTCACTAAGAGGTGTGAAATATAGATAGTAGCCGATTCTTAACTTACTAAATAAATGCATTAAAAAAAAACATAAGAATCTGTCGAGCAGTTTCGGAGAAATATGGGAACGAACATTGTGACACGAGAATTTTATATGTTAAAAGATTAATGTAGTTCAGTTAGACACCACTTTCGATCATATCTATCGATGAATGTTTCACCAGTTAATTTCATTTGACCTAGTAAAAAACAGAAATACAAATGACACACTTAGTTCCATACTTTATGTTCTAACCATGTGTTCCCGAGGGCAACTACTCCAAGCCATAAGTATATTAAACTACACATCACCATATTAAATTACATTCCCAACTACACAAATACATAGTATAGTATGTAACTGTATAGTAGTATATGCATGCATACTAGCTGGTCAGTGTCTATCCATTTGTTAATTAATTGGTCGACAGTGATTGCATACGTCATGTACTATTAAACTCATGACTTCAATCTACCTATATCTATTCCTGTTAACTAATGGAGTGTTATTGGAGAGTAACTCTACCTTATGCGGCTCACACACCTACAATATTATTGACAATATAGTTGATTGTAGAATATCCAGGGCCACTGTCTGCAGGGTTTTTTGAAAGAGATACCGCGGCCCCAGAACACAAAAAGCAAAAAACTCAAAATGGAAGTTTTAATCAGTAATAATTTGTCACTCTATCCCGCTCCGACAAAACCGGGTGAAGTTATTTGATAATTCCCCATACCTAAAAAAATAGGTGTATATTATACCTACAATATTATTGGCAATGCAAATTCATCATCGGAGAGAAATTCATCATCATTCTTCCTATTTCTAAATTATTGCACAATATTATTGAATATGTAAAATCTTCTATAAAGGCAAGAAGAGAGCCTTCTATGCATAACAATTTATTTTTAATAATAAAAGTCCATTCTACGTAGAGATGGAAAAACCATAATTTTTACTTATAAGTTCTAACCCTCGTGCGCTTTCCCTGTGTTCTTCCCAGGTCGGGTCGTGTGTTATTGGGTTTTTCTGTTTAGATATTTTTAGTGGCAGCCACGGAAAATGGATTTCTACCCGATGGATGGCAATAGCCACAGAAGACTAGATCATGGCACTTAAAAACGTTACTGGTAAAATATTAGAGTTCCATTGGGTACACTTCTACTCCTCCCTTTCAAGGAGGATAGGCATGATGTTATGTATGTATGCCCTTAGTAATGAAAGTATAGTACGTATGGCCTCAAAATGCAACTAGCAGTTTAACGACACCTCTACATCAAACACGACACTGGAACTGGACTAAATCCAACGGCCGCAGTCAATTAAATAAAGTATGACTGACATTAGAGCCACATCTGGAAAACCTCCATCCATTTCCATGTTGATCGGGAGAGACCTTGGTCATCTAAATGTTTACCATACTGGGTCCACGTAATTGTTGAAAATGGTCGCTTAGCCAGTCTTCGCTAATAAGGCCCTTTTATGGTCTTCGGAGCGTCAAGTCGGGTAAACCTATTTCATCAAAGTTTTTTGCTTCAATTAAAAGTAAGAAGTTTTGGTTGGCGAACTATTTCCATACACATTTATCTCTTTACTTATGGTAGATAAGTGCTATTGGTAACTAGCAACTAATATTTTAAATTCCTGCAGTTTCTCCTCTGCAGTGCTTTCCGCAAAATTGCTTTGTCGGTACTTTCTGATATAGTTTAGCTTTCATATCTTATAGAAAAAGAACAATGGAAATACTCGCATTTACTTCCTGTGTTTGCGGTTTCGTTAGTTCTTGTAAAAAGGCTTACTGACTGTAATTCTTTTTTTTTCATGTACAAACACAATAAAAAAATACATGCAGGCAAAGAGCCCAAAGATACTGCTTATTTAATTAAGAAATCTATTCTTGCAGACCTGTGATATAAGACATTAACAAGAGATCCTCGTCTTTATATGCGTTTTGTACCAATTAAATTAAATTTATTTTGTATCAATTAAACCTTAATAAAATTAAACTTAAATAAAAATAATTCCGTAGAGAAATGAATGTGAATACAAACGATAAAAACACAACACAACTACAATAATTATTATTACATGTTTGAGAATCGAATGTCGAATTTCGCCCACCTGAAACTTTACATCTGTCAAACTCGGTAATTCTGACAGCCAAATAATATATTTGCTGAATCATCCCAAGGGACATCTCTACAGGCCATATTCCGGTTACCACGAGATATTTACATTGACGGTCAAAATTACTATTTTGACCATAAACCTGCGAGATTTATTAATAATCAAATATTGTCAAACCAGTGTTTTTGTCGACCTACTCTCTCCCCGAAATTACTTTTAGTATGTACAGAACAGATTGGTCCAGATTTTGTGTACGAAACAATATTCTGAAATAGATGTTTGTTTCTGGTAAGTAAACAATATTGTTGGTTATTACCATTACCGGGTTGACCCGTTAGGTCTGTGCAAAATGATTGGATCAGGTAACTGATTGTTTTTGTTGATGAAGATTAGGGCATCGGATAGATACCGCGGCCCCGGGACATAATTAATGGCAATAGAAGAAACATAGGTGGGTTTTAGTCAGTACAAGTCTGTCACTCTCCCAAGTTATTTGATGGTTTCCCATTCGCAAAAAAAAAGTAGAGCATCGAAACCTGATTTCGGTCCCCTAGTAAAAAACTGGTTTTCCCGGGTTTTACTGGGGGACCAAAATCAGTTTTCGATGTCGTATTGAAGATCATATCTGTATTGTTCACTCACCTTGCATAAATACAATTTACTCTCTTATTTATTAAATGTTCAAGCGGTAAAATTCTTCACTACACCTGTGTTTCTGCGTGCCGTGCATGATAAATTACCAACAACATAAATTATGCAATGAATAGCCAGACAATCTTTCATACTCACCAATTGACCTTGCATAAAAATAGAAACACTTCAAGGGATTCTCCTGTGTTTTAAAAACATAACTTACGTTACAAATGAAAGGAAAACAGCACCCAGCTGCAAAACCTCATCATCAGATGAAACGCTATATATCTCGACACTCATTAAGGAACTTACTTCTATCCTCTTCACATCAAGAGTTATTTATTTAACTCAAAGCTTTTGTAGATCTGTTATCCAACGTTACATATCAAAAGGAATTATTTTCCTACACCTAACGATATGTTCTTGGTTAGAAACGTATAACAAAAAAAACTTTAAGAGCATTTGATCATCGTTATGCACCAACGGAAAATGCTGCTTCGGAAAATGTAAAACCTCACCACTAAATGCAGTTCAATTTCCTGAAACGAAGATAAGAAAGAGCAAAACCTCTGACAGGTTTATTCCCATGATAATATGCATACAGACAAAGGTAGGTGTACATAGTGGGATGCTATCAGTGCTCTTTATCAGAAGCGGGCAGTGCGAAGCCGACTCCGGCATGAGACACACGCGCGGGTGGCTCGTCGGGATTCGCTAGTGACGCGATTTACGTAAATGCCATCGCGCTCGCCAGTTGAAAGTTTTTGATACGGTAAGTAAGTATATTGTTTTTTTAACAGTGACAATTTTGCAGATCATCTTTCTGAGAAAATACATTATTAAATTAAATATTATTATCTCGTCCAGTTTATGTACTGTCATAATTTTGCCCAATTTTTTATAAAACAAAAATGTTAGTTTATATTCTTATAAAATTCCAGCATTAATTATTATTTCAGTGGAATTTAGCGTACTTCGTCTTACATACGAGGATAAATTTAATTGATCGAGGCCTGTCTGCACTTCAGTCTGACCCATTTACTTCGAATCAGCCAATCAAAAACGCATCCATTCATGTTCATCAAGTCAAAAATATCCTGCTAAATTAATTTTTGTGTTCCAGAAACTTCCTACATAAACATTTAAAAAGAGCATTTTATTTTCAAATTCAAATGAACGACTTATTATTGTGAAATGATCTTAACACGTTGAACGCCATGGCAGTCACATGTAGTCTGCCGATAGAAATGTCGTTTGGGCCGCGTTAGAAATTATGAAAAGGTAATTTTTTACATATTATTTAAATTTGTTTATTGAAAAAAGAATAAATACTGAAAATTGGTCAAAAACTTACTGGCTGCAGTGGCCTGTACGGAACAATTTGTGTATTTTTACTGCGGGAGGCCGCGCGGGTCGCGGTGTCAGACAGTGTTATTTTCTAAAAGTTTCTAATTATTTTTTGTTTTGAGAAGTCTATTGCTTTTTTTTTCTTATTTTTCAAACTTTCCCATATCCTCCTAAACTGATTTGAAATGACTAATATAATTGATAAAAAATGTAATCTCTGTACAGTACAAATTTAATGAATGGAGGTAATTGATAAGTTGTTTATATAATTAATTAAATAAATTTACAAACCAGCACAAGACAGCAGAGTTTCATAACCTCATCATGAAAACAATTTACAAAATTTTCCGTTTAATAAATTTCAATTTGGAGAACAATCAAGTACAGATTCTCATAACCAAACAATATCGTCCGCACCTCGGCAAAGGCCTTTGTTTTAACGCACTTACGAAGCACAAAATTGATGACTATTTAATGTTTTTCCCATTAAGAGTAAACAAATAAGAAATTAACTGTGCTTACGGTTCTGCCGACGTATGCTTTCAAATTTATTTTTAGGGTGAAAAGAGCCGTGGTTGCGGGTTGTACGAAAGAGATACGGAGACCCCGGAACATAAGGGCAATAGAAGGAACATGGGCGAGTTTTAGTCAGTACAAATCTGGCACTCTCCCCAGATGTTATTTGATGATTTCCCATCCGCAAAAAAACGAAAATGAAAGGAACATATTTGTTTATCTTTACTTTGCCAGTAATACCTTGGCCGTTGGCAAAAGCTGGAAAAGCCACAATAGACGAAAAGTAAAGGAACAGGCAAAGAAAAAAATATTTCTGATAAAATACAAATTTCATGCTTTTTTTTTAAATCGAACATAGTACAATTTGCTATACCTACTATATTAATTTAGTAATCCTAATGCAATGCAAAGTTCTTCGTGAAACTTCTCAAGTTCATACAAAGTTCGCAATAGGCTATAAGGAGGATTAATTAAACTTTGGATCTATATTTTTGCCTGCGGGCGGCAATTTTACATGCTTAAATTATAAAGAGCTTAAGCAGAATTAAGAAGAATAATTTTCTAGAATCTTTTTATCTTGGTTATTTGCACTGAACAATTTTCAAATTATGCTTCGTGTGTTAATGAAATATTAAATTCAAGGACAGCTTTAATTAAAAATGTGTTTTATTTTATTAAATTTGAAACTTATTACCTTGGCCAGAGGGTAAGTGTTGCCATACCACGTGGTTTGTTGTTAGTTTAATGATATTAACTTATTTGAAACTCTACTTTTTGTACTGTTAACCATTTACAATAGGGCGGAGGGAATGCTTTTCTAGCTTTATTTGTCATAAAACATAACATAATAGTGTAGGTTTAATATTACATTCAACTTTCCAGTATCACAATAGGTGCGAAAATAAACCCTTCATACATTTCAACCATAAAGTATGAAATGAAACTTTTCATACACGAGAAAGGTCGTAATAGAAACCTCACTTTCAGCGTAAGTATTTTTTCACGATGTAAGTTGGGGTTGAGAAATGAAGAGAATGCCTGGCCGCATACCGGAAAGTCCAAGCGCGTTTGGCATGGTGTAGAGAAGAAATGGAATCCCCATATGCAAAATACATTATAACCTCTTTCATTACATTAGTTTTACCACATACAACGGTTTGCGTGTTGGAGTAATATAGACTCAGTGGCCTAAAAAAAAAACAAATGAGATCTCGATCGCGTGTTTTCGATTAATTGTTAAACTCTATTGAGAATTCTTTTCATACATTTTGGTGAATGACTTGGTTGTTATCACGTCCTTCAACTGACTTGTACCACTCCATTCATTGACTACTCTATGTTTAATCCGGAGGAGTTCAAACCGCAAGTGAGAGAGGGTCGTTCGTCAACAACTGCTACATTTCCGATACATGTCATCCATTTTCCTATCACGTCACTTTGATGTATAATTTCCGGATCTTTTGGTATGAATAATATATTTACAACTACTTAGTATGCGCAGGCAAACTTTCTATTTATCATTTTTTGCTTTGTTTTATAACTAAATGTATTTTTTTATTCTTTAAAAAGGTCTAGGTTTACTCAGGTAGGGAATCTTTTAAAGGGTTCGTAAAAACGTGGCACACGTTGCTACACATTTTTATTTTATAATCCGAATGAATGAACGTATTAGAAAGGTTATGCGAGGAATACGAATGATTTTTAGGGTTCCGTACCTCAAAAAGAAAAAACGGAACCCTTATTGGATCATGATGTTTGTCTGTCTTTCAAGACCCTTTATCTCGAGAACGCGTAGAGGTATCGAGTTGAAATTAAAACAATGTACTCAATTCCGTGGTCCCTTTGTGTTGTGAAAACAACTCTCTAAGTCTACACAGTCAGAAGATAACATGGCTGTTTATATCGCAAGTTTGTACGGATCCCTCGGTGCGCAAGTCTGACTCGCTCTTGGCCGGTTTTTTTATATACTTTTTTATGTGCAAACATTCAGAGAGCGAGTTTAAATGTTAGAATGTTAGCACCATTAACTTGAACGAATGTCAACGCTGTATGTTGACATTAGGTACTGTCCCGGTGTTCAATATACAGCCGCGCCTGTACGATTAAACGCGCATTCATTTTTCAACTCCGCAAGTTATGAGAATTCCGACCACTGCTATGCAAAATAGAACAATAACAAAGTAACATTCTGAATCCGTTGGTAAAATAAAACTATAGTGGTTGAAAAAGTTTCACAAAACTCGCGGATGCAAACGGTACTATATAGGTAGGTATCGGTTTAAGTTCGGTCCGCTTTCGCGTCGCTTCTAATACTGTTGCGCTACAAAAAAGTTATGAGCGCAATAAAATGTTATCACTGTGCGATGGAGATAAGACTGACAACGTAACAGAGTCCACAGCCACACTGAACTTTCTAGTTCCATTTTCAAAAATAGCTGCGTTCATTTACACGAGAAAACTCGTAACTGCGGGTAACACACCCGCAGTTACGAGTTTATTATACGTAAAAAAACAACTATCGACAACAGTAGGTAGGTGTTCTTTTGTTCATTTAAGTATTAAAATATATATAATTTGTCTAGTTCTACAATTTTTTTTTTTTATATTATCAATTTTTAATAGAATTAACTTACATACTTTTTAATAAATTAAAAAAGCGTCAAAAAATTCGTCCTGAACGCTGTCAGTTGGCAATATCCCCAAGTAACTGGCCGCGTTGCCACGTTTTATGCCAACGCTAAGACTCTGGCCAAAGTAAAAGCCAGCTCTTGGGTCACGGGAAGTGTCAATCAAGCGTTTAAAATATTAATATTGGTGAGTCCTCTACTGACCATGTTTAAATCGCGAGTAGAATACGGAATATCGATAAACGCTAATACGATGCTACAAAATAGCGATGCACGTAACGGCGAAAGACCGTCTCTGCGAAATCACTACACTTCGATGCACGTTACCGCGAAAGATTTTCACTGCGATACTACCTACTTAACTTCGATGCACGTTACCGCGATAAACTATGGAGCAACTTGGCTTTGATAATCTACATATTGCGAAACATCGTATACTGAGAAACTTTTACCCTTCTATATCCCTGCTCGACTTGCGTTAAGCTTTTCATAGTGGCTATCTCCATTTATTTTATTTATTTATTTTATTATCATATCATCTATCACAACGAAAATATGTTTTGAATGAGCCTTTAAAATGTATAAACCAAAACGCATACAAAATAATATGCATAATAGTAACTTGAAATAGTCTCACGTACTATTTCAAGTTACTATTCAATCATTATCATTTCTTACCAAGTAGGTTATACCTATGTAAACTTTTTTGATCAAGGTCATCTTGATCAAAAAAGTTTACTACTGGCTGGTTGTAAAAAAAATCGAGTAAGTATCATTTGTTTTTTTTTTCACAAATTAAAAACCAAATGCATTTGTTCGAATTTTATCACGTTTTCTTTGCTTATTAAAATTTAGTATTCTGTATCAATTTTATGAATTAAACAATAATTTGAAGATAGTTTTGAAAAAAATTGGATTTTGAGACATTTTTTACGTCATGAAGTGACGTCATTTGAATGCAGATGAAATGAAGTATCTCGGTATTTTGGAATCGACAGAAGCGTTATTTGCCATCTTCATTAGCGTTACACTAACACGGGGGATCCTACTGAGCAGCACCCCGGTCGAGGGAGGTATGAGTAAGTGCGTATTTTTTTACTATGCGTTTGGTTTATATATATATTTTTAGGCTCATTCAAAACATATTTTCGTTCTGATAGGTGACATGAAAATAATTATAATAAATAAATTTAGATAGCGACTATGACAAGCTTAACAAAAGTTGAGCAGGGATGTAGAAGGGTAAAAGTTTCTCAGCATAAGATGTTTCGCAATAGATTATCAAAGCCAAGTTGCTCCGTAGTTTATCGCGGTAACGTGCATCGAAGTCAAGTAGTATCGCAGTGAAAATCTTTCGCTGTAACCTGCATCGAAGTCAATTAGTATCGCAGTGAAAATCTTTCGCTGTAACCTGCATCGAAGTCAATTAGTATCGCAATGAAGATCTATCGCGGTAACGTGCATCGAAGTGTAGTTAGTGGCTTCGCAACGGACGGTCTTTCGACGTTACGTGCATCGCAATTTTGTAGCATCGTATTAGCGTTTATCGATATTTTGTGCGTCAACATTCGACATTGATTGAATAAAACTTGAATTCAAAATTCAAAAAACCCCCGACACTTAGTGAACTTTAAAAAAACAATATCGAATTATTGTCCCTTTACATTTTAAAAAACCGGCCAAGAGCGTGTCGGGCCACGCTCAGTGTAGGGTTCCGTAGTTTCCCGTTCGACACAATAAGTGTTCCCATTTATGGGTTTATTATTTGTTTGACGTTGAACACTAGGGAATTGTATTTTATTATTATCCAAGAATGGGAATAGTGCGTTAACGTAAACGTGGTGCGAATGACTTAAACTATTACATAAACTATCATAGACCCGTAATATTCCATTGATGTAATGAATGCAAATCCAATGCCCCACAAACCCGACTTCTCCGCCATATATAATTTGTAAATGAGACTTGTTTTGAGGCACAGGCTCTATTAGTTCCGGGTAAAGAAAAAGAGACACTTCTCTAGGCCGAAACGATGTGAGTTGGGAGGGCTAACAAAAAGGCGCGCACAGCGTCGTCCTCAACATGATTGATTATAACTGTTCAAAATATACGATTATACGAGATCATTTTAATACCGGACAAATCAAAATCAAACCTCGACGACTAATTAGATTATGCACTCATAATAAAGTCACGATTATTTATAAGTGCAACTTATTTTACCACGGTACGTCATGAAAGCACGGAAAATCTTAACATCGACTTTTAAAAAAATAACGTCATTACACAACGCCATATATCGAACCATTTATGAACTGGTTTTTACCTTAACATTTTGATGGTGTTAAAAAAAATGAATTTTAGTTTTGTTCTAAATTGCCTTAGCATGTTCTTAATAGAAGTTTAATGTAGTTATAAGATACCGCCAACGCCAAGGAGTGACCAACCGAACAATTCGGTAATACCCGATCCAATGTAATAAGTATCTACAGCGCCATCTCTCGGGGAATTGGGTTACTAATTAATACTTTTTTAATAATTTTGGATTGCGAGAACCGATTTCAATAATTCTTTTTTTGTTTGAAAAAAGATACATTCAGGATAATAAAATATGTAAACGAAGTTAAAAAAAATGCTTGCATAAACGATTATACTACAAACTTAGTCCAGAAATTATTTTGTACAACTTTTTTTTTTGTACAAAAACTGTTATGTCGTTCAAGTTCAAAATAATTTTCATAGAAAGTCCTTGTAAAGTTCTACTTTTCAGAATTTTTTCATATTTTTTAAACTTATGGTTCAAAAGTTAGAGGGGGGGGGACACATTGTTTTTTACTTTTGGAGCGATTATTTCCGAAATTGTTGACATTATCAAAAAATGATTTTAGTAAACCCGTATTCATTTTTAAATACCTTTCCAACAATATATCACACGTTAGGGTTGAAATTAAAAAAAAAATCACTTCCCTCTTTACATATAGGGTGGTTACCCTAATAAAACATTTTTTTCCAATTTTTATTTTACCACTTTGTCGGCGTGATTGATATACATATTGGTACCAAATTTCAGCTTTCTAGTGCAAACGGTCACAGCGATTAAGCGAGGACGGACGGACGGACGGACGGACGGACGGACGGACGGACGGACAGACAGACATGGCGAAACTATAAGGGTTCCTAGTTGACTACGGAACCCTAAAAAGAAGAATATGTTATTGCAAGCAACACTGCTCCAAACGTTTTGTTTTATGTTTTCGTTATGTTTTAATATTTGCGAGGTATTTAATAGATGTGCTCGGTTGTGCAGTCGAAATGGAAACCATTTTTTATTTTGTCTAATCATCTGTTCATCCTGGGTACTGTACAAAATCCTTAGATACCTACTAATATTATAAAAGCGAAAGTGAGTTCGTTTGTTTGTTTGTTACCTCTTCACGCTTTAATAGCTAAACCGATTTTGATGAATTTTGGTACAGAGATAGGAAAAAGTGGGATGTGAGGGAAAAAGAGGGAAGAAAACAGAAAACTTAGAGTTGCTGTTACAAATCAATAAGGCGCAAGGGGAACTGTGTTACCCCGAATTTAACGCGAGCGAAGCCGCGGGCGAAACCTAGACAATAATAAAAATATTTAATTATGTCTATTTTATTCAAGTTAGAATCAATTATCTGGTTACTATGTTGTATTATTTAATGAATTCTAGATAGACTAATATATGTTATTCTAGATATCTTATGTAGATAGCTACATCCACCTACACCGAATAAGCTTTCCCGTTTCTTCCCCCTTTCTCCCTCATATCAAACACTTTAAAAAAAAAAATAGCCTATGTCCGTCTCCTGGTTCCCAACTATCTCTGTACCAAAATTCATCAAAATCGGTTTAGCCATTAAAGCGTGAAGAGGTAACAAACAAACTCACTTTCGCGATTATAATATTAGTAAGGATTCTGTCCAAAACTACGTACGCGGCCGAAGTCGCGGGAGGAAACTAGTTTGTTCTAAAATGTTTTTTTCGTTCTCAGGTGGCAGCGACGTGGAGGAGTACTTTGACGCCTAAGTGTCCTATAGTCGTCATTGTATGAAGTAAGTACTTAGTTTTAGCCCTAATGCGGTACTTTTTCTGTGAATTTGTAGCGTATTTTTCATATAATCCTTAGTAATATTATAAAAGCTAAAGTGAGTTTGTTTGTTTGTTACGTCTTCACGCTTAAATGGCTTAACCAATTTTGCCGAATTTTAGTACAGAGATAGTTGGGACCCTGGGGACAATTAAAAAAAATGTGATGTGAGGTAGAAAGAGGGAAGAAAAGGGAAAACTTAGCATTGCTATTACAATCCATAAGGCGCAAGGACAAAAGCTACAGGTAGCAGGTACCTGTAAATCAGGAAAGGGGACTGTGCTACCCCGAATTCAACGCGAGAGAAGCCGCGGGCAAAAGCTAGTATTTAATAAATGGACAAAATAAGCGTTATAATATTTAAGTACCTACCATAGGTAGATAATAATTTGTAAATACTGAAGTATTCTTTGTCATTAAATAAAGCCTGAATTTACTTAATGAATGTTGGGTAAAACAACAATAATTAAGGTTTACCGAGAAGCAAAAATATTAAGGTGTCATAAATATGTAATTAAGGAATAAATAAGTTAGTTTGTGCCGAGTCCCGGTGGCGCCATCTGTCATATTTCTACAAGTTATTTAGAACACAAAATTGTATGGAGTAGTTAAGCGTTAACTATATACGAAATGTTTTTGGAAAGTTCAATTCAGGGTTGCTGAAAATTTCAACCACAATACCTAACTATTGAAAAAAAGAAAAGTATTCTGAAAAGGAGGAAATTAGTTGGTTAACTTGTCATTCAAAATTGTCACAATATTCTGGAACCTCATGTTTTTCTTAATGGTTTGATCAGCTTATTTCGAATTACGCTGATACCGACTATATATTATAGTCTACATTTTTGATCGAAGGTAATAAGCGTAATAAAATATAGGCGTCAAGTTAGTTATGCAACCTGAACCGCAACGAGTGATCACCGTGAGAGCATAAAATGCACGATTGCAGTTTAGGGTGGCCCTTCGAGACGGTTCTCGCATTTTTGTCAATTTAGCATTTTAAGTAGCAGTAAGTCCATGTAACCATAGGCTAGTTTTGAAGACATTACATTAGAGCATGCGCTTCTGCTCACACGTATTCCTACTATTTTTATTTAACGCTCCCCATAATTTGACTAGTTCGTAACCACAAAATATTTTTGTTACAATGGTAACAAAAACAAGTGGTTAAGGCTATTGCGAAAAAGAGAACCATTTGTAAAATTAAAAAGGGTGTTGGGTATAACAGCTTTTTCATAGTGTAGTGATATAAAATAAAACCGTCTACACAGGCAATACAAAAGGTTATGATCCTATCCTATGACCGACCTTCATCGGTGTGAAATTATTGTAATAATATTATTTTCCCTGTTTTAATTGGATTTTGCTAACAATGTTATGGATTTAAAGTACCCTTTTTTTTCGTGTGGGAAATCATCCAATGACTACTCCCGCTCTGGGCGGAGCGGGGGGCATGTCAGACTTGTACTGACTAAAACCCACCCATGTTCCTTCTATTGCCCTTTACGTTCCGGGGCCGCGGTATCTCTTTCGAAAAACCTGCAACGCCGGCAGGCGGAGGCTCTGGCAAGCTCCTCTGCTTTGCTGACTCTCTTTGAGGCGCGCGTGAAACACGAACACGCCGTCGACACGGCCTGTCGTCAATCAACGGACGGACGGTGAACTACCCATTGCTCACCGTCCACAGGCCCGCATCTACGGTGGCCGGGAGTCGTCTCGCGGCACCCGGCGCCCGGGGCGTCTCCCGCGGCGGCTGGGTTGGGCAGATGTTCTCTCCCTCAAACGCCCGGCCACCTCCTTTGCTAGCATTACTGCTTCGCAGAAGGTGGTGACCGCTTCCCATTCCCTCTCGCTCCGGACCATGGCCTGAACCAGGGCCGGACGCGAGAGATCGCCGCCGCCGATCGCCTCCACGAGGGCACGCCGGTGTGCTCCACCGTGTCCTCCGGGCGATCGTCACAATGGTGACACCCGGGCGCTTGCTCCCGCCCGATGATGTGCAGGAACCTCCCGAAACTTCCGTGTCTGGTGAGGACCTGCGTCAGGCGGTAGGTGAGGACGCCATGACGCCTCTCCAGCCACTCCTCAAAGAGGGGACTTACCGCCACTATTGTGGCGTACCCTGCACGGTGTTGCGACAGTCGCTCTCTCCATGCCACCATGAGATCGCACCGGAGGTCTGCCCGCCGAGCGGCAACTTGCCGCGGCAGCGGGTTTTCCCCCCGGTGTAGTGCCTCCGCGCGCCACTCAAACAGGCGCGCGAGGACTATCGCCTCCAGATCCCACGGTGGCAGTCCGGCAAGGAGGCTTGCTGCCTCGCCGGAGATCGTGCGGTAGCCCCGGATAAGCCGTATGGCCACCACTTTTTGGGGCGCGTTCCAGTATTGGGCGGCGCGCCGCCCTAAAGAACGCGCCTATACCGGGGCCCCGTAAAGGGCAGGAGCTGCTTGAAAGCAGCCCCCGTCCGCTCGAGCGTCGGAGCCAAACGTCGGAAGAGTTCGACGAAGTTCCACCGGCTGTCGAGGACGATTCCCAGGTACTTCATCGTCGACCCGACGCCGATGCGAACCCCTCCTACCGTCAACTGGGATCCCGACGGTGGCGTGTTTCCGCGGTCATGAAATACCATGGCCTCGGATTTGTGCAAGGCCACCACGACACCCAGTAGCCGGATCCTCTCTGCATTTAAAGTACCCTTAACCTTTTTCTAAAATAAAATCTGCCAGTAAAAGTTCCGTCAATATGAATCCTGTGGTTTCGCTGATTAGCTCGAACAAACAAACAAACAGACAGATATAAATTTAAAAAAGTGTTAAATACTACTTTCACATGAATTTTGTTTTAAACTGTTATTTTTATAGACATATACTTACTGCAATTTTATCTATTTGTAAAGATTTCGTTATGCTAAAAATATTGATTATGGTAGGTTAGTAAGTACTTATGGGGCGTCCATAAATTGCGTAAGGTGTTTAAGGGGGGGAGGGGGTCGAGTCAAATCTCATCTAATCTTACGTTGCAGAGGCGGTCTCGGCAAACAAAAAAATATATTATTTTGGTTCATTTAATCCAGCTTGTACATGCTTAAGATTTAATCTTGAGCGTAATCGCGTAATACGATTAGGATCATTCACTAATTCGTTCGAAAAAAAAAGACGTGATGATTTAGAAAAAAGATGCTGCAGTACACACGACGACAGATCAACCTATACAAAACCAGTTTATGCGGATCTCTCATTGTACTTGAAATCTATGGTGTACGATCCGTTGTTGAGAGAGCAGCATAAACTGGTTTTGTATAGGTTGATCTGTCGTCGTGTGTACATGCGTTATTTACTTTGCATCTTGCATAAGAGCTGCAGAGCACAGGCGATCAGCCCACATTGCACCAGCTAAGCAAGCGCGTATGTTCCGCAAAGTGCGACCCTCACGGATTGTCACAAGACGAGCTAATGAGTTACTGTGTGCAAGTGCCAACGGCTTAGAGTGGCTAAATCAGAACGAAGTTGAAGGAGCAGATGATTTTACTGAAAATCATATGGACATGTTGGTTCCAATAGTCTCTCTTGAGACCGTGCATGATTCTCCATGGATTGAATTAGAGTACTTATTTAGATATTCTTTTTTTTAATCACAGTAGTTACGATTTAAGTATTCTATTGTTAAATTTTTATAACACTTTTAATTAAACTCTCAGCAATATTGATTAGGTACTAATCTTAACTAGTCGTAAATAAAAGCTCGAAGCAATTTTTTTCTTTTTACAATAATCGCGTTTACGTAAGAAACCCACATTTTGAAAAATCTCAAGTGAGATTGGGGGATGGGGAGGGGGTTGAATAAAATCTCACGATATCTCACCAGGGGGGGAGGGAGGGACAGAAAATTTAAAAAAAAAACTCCTCACATAATTTATGGACGCCCCCTTAAAACGAACTGACTTTGTTTTTTTTAAGTAACATTAATGACAAGATTTTTTCCGGACGTGACATACTGCTCAACATGACGGTCGTGAGTTCGGCTCCCATGTCGGGCAAGCGTTATTTTGGTTTTCAATCAATAATTTCTCAATTGTAACATCTAATGCAGTCTCCACTCCTACACGTCAAATTCTGGTATTCACTTTCAGCTGCATCCAGTTAGACTGGAAGTCGACCCCAACACAGTTGGGAAGTGTTAAACAGATGATGATGCTTCTTATATAAGTTCTGCCTATTACAAAATTCGAAATCTTTCAAACTCAAATCATTTATTTCAATTAGACCATTACAGGCACTTTTGAATGTCAAGAAACAAAATGAATTTACAGTCCCAGTCACAAGGCATAATAACTTGTGAAAGTACTGTAGTTGCCCATTCCAAAGCGTAGACCTCTATGGAGAAGAATGGGCAAGAAACTCCATGGACACTCTTTTAAATCACAATCCATACTAATATTATAAATGCGAAAGTAACTTTGTCTGTCTGTCTGTCTGTCTGTCTGTTACTCTTTCACGCCTAAACGGCTGAACGGATTTTGATGAAATTTGGTATGGTGATAGATGATAACCTAGAAATGGTCATAGGCTATAAATAATCACGCCATCGTTCTTCCCCTAAGAGGCAGTAGGCAGATAAATAAATTGAGTTAGTGTTTTTGTTGGGACTTTAGCTCTTTCACGTCTAAACGGCTGAACGGATTTTAATGAAAGGATCATGACCATCAACGGTACTGGTTTTTCTCATGCATCAAGATAAAAATTATATTACAATTATTTTCTTTATTTTTGTAGACATTCTGCAACTAGAATGCCAATTTTGTATAGGGGTTCATTTTGTAAACTTAATAAGTTATGAAATTGTATTGATAAAATGAATTAGTGGGTTTAATTTGTTGTTGTTGTTGTTGTTTAATTTCATAACTTATTAAGTCGGCTTATGCCGGCTATTCTTACGTTAATGTGTTGCCATAATCAAAATAAGTAAATATATTGACAACTCGATCGATCAACTAATCGATTTTTTTGTATACGATTACAAATTAATATAAATGTAAAGTCATTGGAAAGGTAAATCGCGCTTAGCTCGCTTTAGTTTCGGTAGCGCCTTATTGATTTGTAATAGCAACGCTAAGTTTTCCCGTTTCTCCCTCATATCCCACTCTTTTTTATAAAAAGTAGCCTATGTCCGTCTCCTGGTTCCCAACTGTACCAAAATTCATCAAAATCGGTTTAGCGTGAAGAGGTAACAAACAAACAAACTCACTTTCGCTTTTATAATATTAAAGTAAGGAAGTAAGGATAAAGCGAGATGATACTACTGTGGTGTGAAATAATTAGTATTTCACGTCATGTACTCGTACTAATATTTTGCTTTTAAAACTTTTTAAAGTTTTTTGCTTCAGTGTGATATAAATCGAACCTTTTTAATAAATTAATGATTATAGAACTAAATAAGTCATTTGAAATAATTATGTGTCGAGTGTTCGAGTGTAATTCGAGTAATCGATTTTCATTTAAAATGTAAAGTGGCAACATTGGTGTTGGTGTATCAAATTGAATTTGTCATTGTCAAAAAGTCCAATGACAATTGCGCGCGTGGTGCTAAGTTTGTTCATTGCGATTTAAATATTACAGTGTTTTTTTTTGTTGATCCAGGCAAGGTACTGATTTATTTAAGTCTCTATCCCATCAGATATGCTAAATAATCTGCTCTCCAAACTACGACCTATAAACTTACCTCTATACACGACGAATATTTCTATTTTGAGGTTAAGTTACGTTTTCTAAAAAAACTTGGAAACGCGCGTTTTGATTCCAAAAAAGCAATTGTAGATGGTTATTTGGTTAATTTATAAACCATCTAAAACAACTTTGGAATTGACGCAACTCTGTACCGTGGTCCATATTGTCGTGGTCATTCTCCTTTAGTAAGGTAATAGATGGTTACCTAAAAACGGATATAAGATCAAAATGATCACGCCATCGTACTTAGGGGGAAGGAAGTAGGCAAAAAACTGAATTGAGTTAGTGATTTTTTTATGGTTTTTGCTGGGAGTTTTGCTCTATAATGCCTGAACGGCTGAACGGATTTTGATGAAATTTAGTTAGGTGATAGATAGTAACCTAGAAAAGGATATGGGCTATTAATATTCTTGCTGTCGTACTTAAGGCGTAGGCAGTAAGCAGAAAACTAAATTAATCCTGTAACAGGTCTTTCCTTGCATAACAAAAAGGTTTCAGGCATGGATTTTTATGCCTACAACATGATGATACCAGAAAACAACTTTAACATTGTACAAAGATGCAAGCAACTGGCCAATCAGTTTTACGTTGACATGTACGTTTAAGTTGAAAGCGAGAGGTTACGGTACATATCATTAAATCAAACTATACTAAGAGCAGAGAATTACATCCATCTGTATTTAATAATAATAGGTACTGTTTTCGTTGTTGCAATGGTGCGGGTGACATTAGAAAAATGTACCATTCCTCTTCAATCTGGAACGTTACCTCGATTTCTGATCATGACTGAAAGCCTTTAAGGCTTTACCCTGAATATTATAGCCGTATAGGACTACCCACAGACATTTTTACTGTTGGGATGTATTACTATGAAGCACTATCACACATATGAAATTTTGGCTTGGTTCGTTTTGACAATAAGGAGTCAAAATTTATGATCAGTAGAGTAACCATGCATTACGTCTTAAAGCAGTCTATTTTAATCTTATGCCAGTGTGGGAGAGTGATCATGCCAGGGTTGCGGTTTGTTCCAAAGAGATACTGTGGCCTTGAAAAACAAAGGGCAAAAAAGGAACATGTATGAAGATGATGCTACAGTCTAGCTTTTAGAAGGGTTACTATGACATCTTATAGCAGTTCTTATTCCTGTGTGAGATAGAGATGGTGCTAGACACCCTATATAGCTCTGTCTCTTTCCCTAACTGGAATAAGTTCTGTTTTAAGACGTCATGGTAGCAGGTCACTATTTGTTAGTTGTTGGACTTATAGATAAACAGTCATATCTTTTTAGAGAGTTGGTTTTCACAGCACAAAGTGACTACTTAGTTAAGTACTTATATGGTTTTAATGTCAATTCAATAACTTCACGCGTTCCAGAGATAAACGGTCTCGGCATACAGACAGACGGACAACAAAATCCTTACTAATATTATAAAAGCGAAAGTGAGTTTGTTTGTTACCTCTACACGCTTTAATGGCTAAACCGATTTTGATGAATTTTGGTATAGAGATAGATGGGAACCAGGAGACGGACATAGGCTAATATTTTTCTGAAAAATGTGGTATGTGAGGGAGAAAGAGGGAAGAAAAGGGAAAACTTAGCGTTGCTATTACAAATCAATAAGGCGCAAGGGAACTGTGTTACCCCGAATTTAACGCGAGCGAAGCCGCGGGCAAAAGCTAGTGTTTTATAAAATCATGGATAATCATTATGAATAATCTCAACATGAATGATGTTCATGTTGAGATTATTCATAATGTGAGAACGATGTAGAAAAACATATTTAGAGCGTCCAGAGTCAAAGCAATAATTAGCACGAGTTTAATAGAAGAATTAAAACAAACCGTGGTAGCTAAGAGATGACCAGTCCCAACTGATAGCGCCCGTTCACGAACATGACGTATGGATCAGCCCCATTCAGCTCGACCATTTGAAGGGAGCTAAATGTGTGTGGGCGACCTTTATAAATCTACTAGCTGTTCCCCGCGGTTTCACCCACGCTGCTCAGCACCTGTTGGTCGTAGCGTGATGATATAATTATAGCCTATAGCCTTCCTCAAGAAATGGACTATCCAACACTAAAAGAATTTTCCTATCCAACCAGTAGTCCCTGAGATTAGCGCGTTCAAACAAACAAACAAACAAACTCTTCAGCTTTATAATATTAGTATAGATGTGATGTGTCTAAATGCCTATGGGTCACCTTATTTGTTTTATTTGTTCCTTTTTTTCTGTTACATGTTTTTTGTATTCATTCCTGCATTGTGTCTTTTGCTGCATCAAATAAGTGATATATCTATATATATCTATCTAAGGGGATAACAAGGGTTATGTTATCCGGGGTTGCGGATTGTTCGAAAGATACACCGCGGCCCCGAAATATAAAGGGCAAAAGAAGGAAAGAAGGAACTTTTACGGTTTTAGACGGTAAAAGTCTGACACTCGTTCCAGCTCCGCCCAGTGGGCGAAGTTATTTGACGATGTCCCACCGTCTAAAAAAGAAGATGTTATGTTATGTTTATGTTATAGTATGTTTCATGTTTGTAAGTTCATACATTAGTAAAAATAAAAAGTATAAAACACAGTTAACGTCAGTCTATTACCTACCTGACGTTATTAGAGGTCATATAACTACTTTGTTAGTCTGTATATTATATACATTTATATAACAATATTCAAGATTTAGGATATAAGAAGGCTTTGTTGTTGTTTACTCCCAACGGGCCCATAGACGCCCAGTACCTACACGTTGGATGGTAGAAGAAACTATCTATATACTAATATATAAGGATCCTGACCCTTTGACGGCGATTAGCGAGTAGAAGTGCCACTTAAAACGAGTTTTTCGAGGCTGTTGTTTTCTCCGTTATCCATTTCCTACTTAATATTAAAAACTAGCTTCCGCCCGCGACTTCGTCCGCGTGGCATAGTTACTTTGGGCTAACGTTAGCCCGCGTGATGATCGAAAAAATGTATCTTTCTCTCCCCTCTTCCTGCCACATTTGTCACTTTAAAAAAAAATCGCCTATATCCGTCTCCAGGGTACCAAGTATCTCTGTACCATCAAAACGGTTCGGTCATTTAGGCGTGAAGCATTAAGGCGTAAATAAACAAACAAACTCACTGTCGTTTTTTAGGGTTCCGTAGTCAACTAGGAACCCTTATAGTTTCGCCATGTCTGTCTGTCCGTCCGTCCTCGCTTAATCTCTGTGACCGTTAGCACTAGAAAGCTGAAATTTGGTACCAATATGTATATCAATCACGCCGACAAAGTGGTAAAATAAAAATTGGAAAAAAATGTTTTATTAGGGTAGCCACCCTAAGAAGTGAAGTGTTTTTTTTTTATTTCAACCCTAATGTGTAATATATTGTTGGAAAGGTATTTAAAAATGAATAGGGGTTTACAAAATTTTTAAAATCATTTCGGAAATAATCGCTCCAAAAGTAAAAAACAATGTGTCCCCCACCCCTCTAACTTTTGAACCATAAGTTTAAAAAATATGAAAAAAAATCTGAAAAGTAGAACTTTGTAAGGAATTTCTAGGAAAATCATTTTGAACTTGATTGACACAACAGTTTTTGTACAAAAAAGACCAAAAGTTGTACAAAATAATTTCTGGACTAAGTTTGTAGTATAATCGTATATGCAAGCATTTTTTTTTAACTTCGTTTATATTTTATTATCCTGAACGTATCTTTTTTCAAACAAAAAAAGAATTATTGGAATCGGTTCTCGCAATCCAAAATTACCACCGAAAACTTCTTGCAGGTCTTTATTAATATTAATTAGTAACCCAATTCCCCGAGAGATAGCGCTGTAGGTACTTATTACATTGGATCGGGTATTACCGAATTGTTCGGTTGGTCTCTCCTTGGCATTGGCGCTATCCTATAACTACATAAAACTTCTATTAAGAACATGCTAAAGCAATTTATAACAAAACTACAATTCATTTTTTGAACACCATCAAAATGTTAAGGTAAAAACCAGTTCATAAATGGTTCGATAGATGGCGTTGTGTAATGACGTCATTTTTTTAAAAGTCGATGTTAAGATTTTCCGTGCTTTCATGAACTACCGTGGTAAAGTAAGTTGCACTTATATATATTCATAATTTTATTTATGAGTGCATAATCTAATTAGTCGTTGAGGTTTGAGCTTAGGGTTTGTGACGGTTTTAAGCGCGAACACAAAGGGGAGCCCCTTTGTGTTCGCGCTTAAAACCGTCACAAGTCGGAGCGCCACGCTCCTCCACCTTTAAACTCAGAAGTGGGAACACTTATTGTGACGGTCGGGAAACTACGGAACCCTACACTGAGCGTGGCCCGACACGCTCTTGGCTGGTTTTTATATTAGCAAGAATTGATGAAATTAATTGAAAGGCATTCAGTTAGGTACTTAACAAAATAAGTTACGTTAGAGTTCCTAACTATAGCTACCTTACACTTAAAATTCCAAGTGCCTACCTATATAATAAAACTGATCCTTTATAAATCTTTAAATCCAGAATCAAATTCTTAAAAATATATGAGTAGGTACCTAAACTAAGTCTAATAACCTAAAAATAATTTAAGTAAGTACTTACGTACTAAATTATATCTAATTATGCCCAAGTATAATTATTATTATCTATAAGAACCTAAAACTAAATAATTCTAATAGAACTATACCCAGAAATATGTAGGTAAGTACAACTTGAAACAAAATAAGAAATGACAACAAAGCTAAAACGCCTGTCCAATACTATCTACCTATACCTACTTCACTTAAAAATAAAAACCTATAACTACTATAAATAATAATACCTATAACTATAATTAATAAAAGTACATACGCTTATACCTACTTAGTTTAAAAAGAAAACTCAACATAAATTAGACAAAACTCGGTATCTAAAAACCTATGCGTACCTACCTACTACTACTTAGCCTTAAAAGAAATAAATGTAAACTATTAATAATTTGGACGAATATTAAAAAAAAAAAACAAAAGAACTAATACCTATTTTATAAAATAACAACAAAAGAAATCTAAAAATAAATTATTAAAAGAGTAAAAGTCGCGCTGATAAGCATTGTCGGTCAATAAGGTCGAAAACTCTGAACATCTATTCGCATCAACAGCCAAATATTACGGTAGCCGCGTCGAACGCACTCAAAAATAATCCTTAATGGTGGCCTTTTGTGCTAGCGCATACGCCATGTTCAAACAACAATAACTCTTAAAGTATTAGACATACAGTTGTGAATTTTATGTTGTATTGTAGCTTAGCTCAAAATCTGTCGATCGAGTAAAAAAAATAAAAAGTTGTCGGGTATGTTTTTGTAGTAATTAACAGTTATTGGTTGAATTGCATAATTTTTGTTTTTTTTTTCGACTATCACATTTTTTTTTCAACAGTTATGGAATTGTGAACACATTGCTTTGTATTGCAGATGGTTGACAATATTACTGCCTTTCGAATAAGCCTATTTTTATCTCAGTCTGACTAAAACTAGAGAACTAGATTTATGATATTTTTTGTACTCGCATAGAGCATATTTCAACAAAAAAAAACGAAATGGCTGCCACATAGCGGGGAAGTGTATTGGACCCAAGCCTAGAGTGTAATTGTACTTTAAAATAGTATATATTTAAGTATTTAGAATATCACTAGTCCATGTCCGGACACACTGTAATTTTTTTTTTTTTATTGGATAGGTAATAATGTTCACTGTTTTTAATAAGAAATAAGTGAGAGTGTTATAAACGTAAGAGTAAACAAATATAATCAGAAAGCTCCGAACTGCTTAGCTATCGGGAGTAACACGTGTTATTGTGAGTTAACCATTAAATATAGACATATGCTGTCGTATGATATTTTTTATATAATTTTAAGGAGAACATTTCCGTCATACATGATTTCTGTGTAGCTTTAACCATTAAGGCTACGCACACGACAGAAGCTTAAAAAATGGAGTAACTTCTCCCGTTTTCTCAACATTAACCCTTCACTGCTCTGCTCCTATTGATCGTAGCGTGATGAAAAGTATACTATAACCTGTCCAGGAGTATGAAGAATAATTGTACCAAGTTTCGTTAAAATCCGTCGAGTAGTTTTTGTTTCTATAACGAACATACAGACATACAGACAAAAAAATAACTGATTGCATTTTTGGCATCAGTATCGATCACTAATCACCCCCTGATAGTTATTTTGGAAATATATTTCATGTACAGAATTGACCTCTCTACAGATTTATAATAAGTACCTAAGTATAGATGAGAATGTTTGTGAGACTGGATGTATGAATGTATGGGTGTTTGTTACTTTTTCACGTCAAAACGATTTTGTTTTCGTTCTGTTACATTATATAACACAACGGCTGTAACCCCTGAAGGGGTTAGGCAGAGGTGTGCCTAATACTACACCGACATTTCACCTGTTGTGTAATAGTGGGCGAGAACTGGGCTAGAAATAAACACTCCGTGGCTGTTACTGAGAAATTCTTGATAAAAAAAACCAATAACACTTTGCCCGACCCGGGAATCGAACCCAAGACTTTATGCTCAGCAGTCGCTCTTGCGACCACTGGACCAACGAGGCAGTTACAGACGGCCTGGATGTTACAATTGGGCCTCCGTCATTGTGATCATTATTTTGTTTTGGGACATACCAGTGTATCTTCTAGTTATGCATATATTTATAGTTAAAGAAGATATTCAAAAAATTAAATGCGTCTACCCGGCCTTCAAGACACAGGCGCAGCCTAGTTTGGGATCCATCGTTTTCTAATTCTGTCAACATAGAACTTGTTACCGATTTTCGTAATAATGTTAGATTTAAGAAATTTTTCCTTATTCTTATTGAAAACATTAAAAATAATTAAATAATGAATAACCAATGTTTCGAAAGCACATCCGGCCGCCCGGGCGGCGCCCCGGTGATCCGGGCGCAGCGAAACGACTCCCGGCCACCGTCGCGCGTCGAAGCATTTATGTTCCTCGCGCGCTTCAAAGAGATGTCAGTAAAGCAGAGGTATCTGTCAGGGCCACCGCTTGCTGGGGTTGCGGCACGTAAACGGCAAAAGACGGAACATGGGTGGGTTTTAGTCAGTAAAATCTGACACCCCTCCCGCTCCACCCAAAGCAAGGAGGGGCAGATATATGATTTCCCTACCAAAAAAACGCTACCGGAAACCTTGATTTTTCACATAAAAAAGTCTTTTTTCAGCAATTATTTTAATTTCTATCAGCAGTATAACTCAGCCTTAATATACAGCATGCTTGGTTGACTTCAGTACCATTTTGGGTCAGAATATCTAGATATCTAGACACTCTCTTATGAACAGTGGAACAGATACCTAACAAAGCATTGTAGTTATAACTTTTATAAGTATGTTACCATGATTCCGTCTACTGCGACATAAATACGTATACTTGTCGTATATATATTGACTTTACTAACTATCGGCTGTTCTTTTATTGTCATCGCTAAATCCATTAGTAGATTTAGCGAGACTTGCTCTGCCTTGCCTTGCCTGGTTAAAATTGAGAAACTGTCTGACAGGACCGTTCTACCTGGATTAAAAATATAACAAACATCCAAACACTCTCATAATCCTTTACAATTAAAATAGCGAGATACCTCGACGTCGTTTTTGTTTATTTCATAGTTTTTGCAATAAAAACCTAGGATTACAAACAAGCCAAGTGCAAGTCAGACCCGCGCACCAAGAGTTCCGTACAAACTTAACAGCGAAATAAACAGCCATATCTTTTGACTGCGTAGACTTAAAGTGTTGTTTTTCAGAGCTCCATAGGACCACAATTTTGAGTACATGGTTTGATTTCAACTCAATACCTTCACGCATTCTCGACATAAAGGGTCCTGACGGAGAGACGGACAACAAAGCGACCACACATGGGTTTTTTTCTTTTTAAGATATGTTACCCTAAAATCAGCTTATGTCCTTGTCAAGATGCACAGACTACAGATCCGAAAAAGCAACCTTACATCTACACACATAAGTAACATTCGCATTTATATTTACTTAACACTTTAAGCACAAAGTACAGAGGTGGACTTAATGCCATAGTCATCGATTGTAATTCGGAGACTTTTCACTAGCCATGTCTCTAATGACGTCCTACTTAAGAGTTTTTGATATATCTATCTTACCTTTTTCCAAACCAGGTCATTGACCTTTTTATCGCTAGGACAAATCCATAAATTAGAATTAAACAGCCAGCCTTAATTACAACACAAATTACACCGTTTGCCACGGCTGTCTAAATACTAGAAACTTTTAAAACTTTAATAACAAAAGTTAAATAATGAACAGTTTTAATTATTGTGGGTGCTAGCTATAATTTTCCGAAAAGGTTGAACTATCAAATTAATTATACTTAATTACATTTCAGTGTAAACTTAAATGGAATAATCTATAAACATTAAATTGTTCTAGTTTCTATTTTTAACCGACTCCAAAGAAGGAGGATGTATTAATTTTTCGGAAGTCATTTTAGATGAATTTTCCACGAAAGGGTAAACTTCTTAGGTGGCTCTATGGTCATCAAGAAGAGTTCCCTCGTTTCTCCATGATCCCATCATTGGAAGAATCTAATGATGAGATCATGGAGAAACGAAGGAACTCCAAAAATATAGTAATACTTGAAGCGATTTGGGTATTTTTATAGTGACAATGAAAATGTTTTTTTTTTGCTAAATATAATGAAGAAAATATATAAAAGAAAAGACATTTTTCTCGTAACATCTGGAATCTTTTGTTGTGACTTGCTATAATAGAAATCCGTGGCACCTACAAGATAATTTATTTAGCTGCTCCATCATTTTAATGAACATCGCATCGAGAAATAAAGTCTGGCAGTGTTACCGGGTTTTCCACCATGAATTTGCCAGTAGAAGCGCGAAATCCGGGTTTGTGTAACTGGCAGTGTGTCCTAATAATATGGGACTTAAAAAAGCAAAACTAGAAAAGCCACTGCCTATCCTTTTGTCAATCACAGGCTTGATATTAAATGTCATAACGAAAAACTACCGTCATATTACCAGTAAAATAACACTAGTTTTTCATAAAGCAGCCGTCGCTCCACTATCATTTTTAGTCGTGGCTTCCGTAACGTCGAAACGTAATATCGTTCTCTGACAATAGAACTAATATGAGGAATTTTCAGTGGCACACCGCTGCATGCCACCGCAACGAGTTCTATACGCGTTCGAGGAGAGCGTATAAGCATGTAATTTGTGGCCTACTCTTCCCACAAACAGCTGTGCAACGTAGGGCCATATCAAGCCATAGAAATATACATAGATGCATAAGAGCCAAAAATATATCGCTAATTCATTTTCCGTTTTATGTACATTGCAAACAAGAACTCTATTCGAGTGAGTTTTTCCTCCAAAGATACTTTCCTGAAATCACTCGCTCTTAGTTATTCTATAAGAGTGACTTATTCTCCCGGGAGCAATGAAACAAATGAAATAGAGACATATACACACATCAACAAAGTCTAGGGAACAAGGACATTTCTAGTTTTTATTTAAAAACCCTTTCTTGTAATAGTGAGTGTTTTATATCAATACAGGGGTATTTTATTACCGTTTTTAATTTTAACTTTAATAAAAACATTCTCATAATAAAAAAAATATTTTTTAAAGAAAGAATTGAATAGTGCCAATATTGAGTTTTACAACCTTCTATGATTAGGCACAAAAATAACGAGGTAGTAAGAAATATAGTAATTAACCTTACGTTAAACGTTTTTAATAATCTGTAGGACCTCCTAAAGCATTAGCAACAGCTCGACAACGGCGTGGCATACTTAGTATGAGATTGTCAATCATCGTCTGTGGAATATGACTCCATACACTGCGAAGGTGTAAAAAAAGTTGTTCTTCAGTGTTCAGATTTTCCAAAGAATCACTGAAAGCTCTTCTCCCAAGCAAATCCCAGGCATGCTCTATGGGATTAAGGTCGGCAGACTGAGCAGGCCATTCCAACGTCGTAATATTGTGCTCGCTTAACGCATTGACCACTACCCTCGCGGTGTGTGACCGTGCATTATCTTGCATGAACATAAAATCTGGACCGAACTGCTGTCGATGAGGGATTACCATGGGGTATATAACCTCCTGAATGTATTGGTTTGCATTCAAATTGCCCTGTATCCAAACGAGGTCGGTCCTTCCACCAAGGCGAATTCCAGCCCATACCATAATTGTTCCACCTTAGTAAGGATGAACTTCTTGCGGATTCTGGAGACGACTCCGACGTCCAGGAACTCGCCATATACGCACTCTTCTCGAATCAGGATGAAAACCGAAGCGAGATTCGTCGGAAAACAGAACCCGTGCCCATTGATGGTCGGTCCACTGTAAATGTGCGTTAGACCACAATAAGCGACGACCTCGATTTCCACGTCGAAGAGCTGGAACCCTAAGCGGTCTGCGAGCATGAAGATTGGCTTCTTGTAGTCTTCTCCTGACAGTTTGATCGCTAATAACCACTTGATGCTGAGACTGGAGGCTTGCGACCAACTGACGAGCAGTAATCGTGGGTTGCCGCCTTGCGGAATTTTGCAATAGGTAAACGATCTTGTCGTTGGGTAGTAACCCTATTTCGTCCCCTGTGACGTTCGGCAACATCCCCTGTAGACCTGTAGCGTGCCCATAATCTGCAAATTACGCTTGGTTGGGTGTTGATAGCATCTGCTACGTCGCGTTGAGTTCGTCCAGCTTGCAGCATACCAACAGCTCTTAACATCTCTTCGGAACTTAAATGACAACGTGACATGATGACTATAGTCACAAAAATGCACAAACCATACGTAAAATACGTATTATTGATAATAAACGTTATTTACAATCAAAGAAAATAATTTTTATTTTGCCTCAGAGAAACTGCACAATCAAACACTTTTAAAAGTTTTCCCTCCATATTCGAAAATCATTACTTACGTAAATTTATTTTTAAATTTTGAACAACTCTGTAATCTACTTTATTCTATTTTTATTTATTTGCTGCCAGTTATTAGCAAAACAAGATATACACGAAAAAAAATTGGGGTCATCTTGTTCCCTAGACTTTGTTGAGGTGTTTATTTTCCAGAAACTACATACAGTTATGAGACCGTACACAAAAGCTTGGAGTAGTAATATTGCGTGTAATATTTAGTACAGGAAGTTAAAGCTGATGATGAATGCATTAAGGATCATATTATTCCCGTAGAATATTCCCAATATAGGTATGTCGAGGACAATATCAATATCATATCGAACGTTAGAAACATGTTTAATTATTGCATATGTATCAAGTACAGTTGGCTGCTAAATTCATAAACTTTCATAATGTTTGATAAATTGACTTTTTATTGATGGTACAATAAAACCATAAAAAAAACACCTCGATAACTACTCGATAATCACTTAAAAATTGGGTCAGGAAACTGAACAAAACAATATGCATATTAAAAACGATATCTATATTGTAGCAACGGATAATGACTCGCTGTGAGCATATTATTGTAAAAATCTCCATAATATCTAGTCCACTGAACGCAATTATGTGGTATTCCGCCCACATGTTGTCCACAAAACGTTTTATTAACCCTAGTTTCGAACGACTTCAAATGACGAAGAAAATGAAAATGTATTCCAATTCCAACTTTGAATTTTAGTATAATCAAGTGGAATAGTAGATTATTAACCAAGGGGATAAAGCAGTGTCTTCTGTCACAGGTGACGATTTAAATCGCTAACTTAACGAAGGACACGAGATTTACTCCCGAGCATAGCGAGGGTGTTAAAAAAGTCCTGAGTGTAGCGAGGGATTTAAGTTCACCCAAGACTAAGACATCTTTATCACCGAGGAAAATACTCTACTTTCCGTACCATTTGTGAAAAAATTAACATAATAATGTAAATAATGACAATTAAAAGTAAAAGTTAACATTCGAAACATTGGTCCAATTATTGATAGAGAGATGTTTTGTTAGGTACATTTATTGTTGATGAGTTGATTTGAGTATTTCTCTGTTCTTGCATCTGAGGACGTTGCGTTTTATTGTAGATAGTATAAACTTAACGTTTATGTATTTGAAGAAAACAAAAACGCGGCATATTCCTAGACTAATATTTTTTGTCGGAAAAGCAAAGGCATCAAGCTCATACGGCCTCGTCGGTTTTCGTCATTTTATTTAATAATCATTACTGCATAATAAATGAGTATTCCTTTTTCAAAAGATGTGTAATTCTTTATAATTTATATACAAACTCAATGGTGTAAACACAGATGTAGTTCAGAATAAAGGAGGTGTTTTTTTTCGGCCATGACTGTACCGAGGTACAAATTACTATTAAAACTCCTACCAATAATTTGTATTTTGAGCAGTATTTAAAACCCTAAAAACTAGATAGAAAAAGAAATAAAAGTATATGAAAAAACACTACCTCGCAACGTAACTGCGTTCAAAGAAACGTTTATGACATCATTGACGGCTGTCAATCTGTTTCATCTGTCAAAATCACGTCAAATAATTCAAAATATTTATTACATCGGTGTTCAATAAAAACCTTAAAAACATGATAAAAACGGGTTATAATGAATAATAATATCCACCCATAAACTGGCGAAAAGCTGAGAAAGCTATACCCACCCTTTTGAAGTCTGACAAGAGGATCTAAATTATGTACTTAAAGGTCATTCTACGCCAACTACATCGTCTATGATATGATACAGGATTATAATAATATCTTCAACTTCAGGATTATACCTTCAACTCTTCATGAATGGCATTTGTGGAAGCGTAATACAAGAATATATAATATTATGTCTTTAAGATTTGATGATCGTCATAAAATAAAAGATAATCGTGAAGCGAGGTAGTCGGAATAACAGTATTGATTCTTCTATTTTAATTATGAATTCTGGTAGGTAGTAAAGACATCATCGTCATCGATAGCGAACTATAAACTCACAACAATATGTTAGCTTAATAATATTTAGTAGAGTTATTTTTGTCTCTGGTCATTTAAATCTATTGTCGTTGATGTGAAATGCCACTTTGATGTCTGTGGACATCAATGTGACAACTACGTCTCCCGCCTTTTTTTTTGAAATGGGTTATTCATTGGATACTTAATGGATATAAGAAAAGTACTCTGTGTTCACAGTCGAAGTGTACGGATTAAATGCAATTATTCCTCTGCAATCTGCATTTTTAATCAAGTGAACCTGCAGTGATCCTTCATCTCAGAAGTGGGATTAGCAAAACGCCCACAACTAAAGTTTTACTATACCTACGTGCGTTTTCGATTGTTTTAACGCAACACAATGGAGCGTGGAAATTTGACACCAACCGAGATATTAGATCGTTACAAACCTACTTTAAGAAAAAGGAAACAACACGTTGGCAATGATGAAAGAAAACGACGCAGACGCAGATCAAAAACTGAAGATGAATCGGCAACGGACTCGAGCGTTTCTATACGAAGAAGCCGGTCTCGGGAGCGTCATGAGCATCGTCGCCAGCGACGCAAGAAAATCGGCAGCCAATGCACTGACCGTGATCCTCACAGACGCCGTCAGGAGAACAGCAGCAGCCGAAGCAATCGCCGTGAGCGTCATGGACGGCGCCGTAGGAGTGGAGGTAGTCACCGTAGCCGCCGCCAGGTCAGCAGGAATGCGGGTGCGCGTGGCAGCAGCAACGACTCGAGGTCTTCGCGTTATGACAGGCGCTCATCTTCCCCGGTAAGACGTTCCAATAATAGCACTGACAATGTGACACATTTATTGTTGACTAAATTAATGAATAGCTTGGCAAATACTCGTCCTGAAGGTAATAAATTTCCAATGTTAGGAAACGTCATACCTGATTTTGATCCGATGGTTAAGGGGCAAACTATACAAGTATGGCTCAGTAAAGTCGATGAGTGTGCGAAATTATATAGATGGGGTGACGATCAGGTCATACATTATGCTTTACCTAAATTAGTTGGCGTGGCAAAAACGTGGTACCAATCGCTACCCACTATGTCATTTTCATGGCCTGAATGGAAACAAAAATTATTAGAATCATTCCCTAGTAGTGAAGACTATGCAGAGTTGCTTACAGAAATGTTGTCTAAACGCGTAAAATATAATGAGTCACTAGAATTATATTATTATGAAAAAATCAATTTGTTGCACCGGTGTAATATTATAGGTAAAAGAGCAGTCGACTGTTTATTGTACGGAATCGAAGATCGATCATTAAGATTAGGCGCAAAGGCGTTGAAGTGTCAGGAACCGGAACAAATATTAGAATATTTTCAGTCTATCAAACAACAACCGCGTGAAACAGACAGGTCGCGTCCTTATGGGGATAAGAGATCTTACCCTTTATCGAACGCAAAACCTACCAGCAATGACGCAAAGACTAAAAGTAGTAATTCTATTGTTTGTTACAACTGTAACGAACCAGGACATTTTAGTTTTAAATGCACAAAATAAATAAGTAATAATGATTTGAAATAAATAATAATACGGTTAATTATTAAATGCCTATGAGTCTTGATTAATGACAGTATCTGATTAGTAAAGGACAATGAGATTTGCTTAGTTGTTGACTAAGGACTAGACAAGAAACTGGACGACGCGACGCTTAGGCTATGAGCAATCAGTGCAGAAAGTGATTGATATCGGAGATCGATATTGCACAGATGATTGTAGATTGTAGCAGACTAAGCATCGTGAAATCTACGCTTAGGCTATGAGCAATCAGTGCAGAAAGTGATTGATATCGGAGATCGATATTGCACAGATGATTGTAGATTGTAGCAGACTAAGCATCGTGAAATCTACGCTTAGGCTATGAGCAATCAGTGCAGAAAGTGATTGATATCGGAGATCGATATTGCACAGATGATTGTAGATTGTAGCAGACTAAGCATCGTGAAATCTACGCTTAGGCTATGAGCAATCAGTGCAGAAAGTGATTGATATCGGAGATCGATATTGCACAGATGATTGTAGATTGTAGCAGACTAAGCATCGTGAAATCTACGCTTAGGCTATGAGCAATCAGTGCAGAAAGTGATTGATATCGGAGATCGATATTGCACAGTTGATTGTAGATTGTAGCAGACTAAGCATCGTGAAATCTAGGCATAGGCTATGAGCTTCCAGTGCAGAATGAGAAAGGTGATGAAAATCATCGCACAGATGGTCGCAGATCATAGTAGACTATGCAACTAGGTAACTTTGACATAGACCATAGGTTGTGAGCGGTCAGTGCAGATTGCGAATGGTGTCATGCAATTGACGTCGCACAGATGACCGTAGATCACAACAGACTGTGCAGACTGATGATGATAATGACACGAACTGAATTAGAATGGAACCAATAATTACGTAAGAACATAAAATGTATATCACCTTAAGTTATAATTAGAAATATTCTTGGACGCTTGTTAACTTGTGTTAACGTGGTTATTTTATTTTGCTTTTTGTAAAGTAAGCAATGACTTATTGTCGGGCCTACGCTGTCCTCTCATACTTAAGTGCTAACGCTGTAACAACAACATTGTAAAACCAAATGATTTTAAAAGAGTAACTATGGAGTTTCTTGCCGGTTCTTCTCCATAGGAAACGACCAACCGAACCGTGCATCTTTTCTCGACGTTTTATAAGTGCCCATGTAGGCCTATGTGAAATAAAAATATTTTGATTTTGAAAGCTATTATGTTTTGGTGTAGTTTAACAGAACTTAATTTTATTTTAATGTAATGTCAGTATTTCTATATTAATGTCATGTTTAATGTAATATTACCGTTAATGATAAAGCTGTAATGATTTTGCGTAGTTTAACTGACCAATATATATTTTTTTTTCTGATGTTATTTAAATGTTTACTGATTAAGTGAGAGGACTCACTTCAAAAGGATGGCCGAGCTGTTAGCTTAATAATATTTAGTAGAGTTATTTTTGTCTCTGGTCATTTAAATCTATTGTCGTTGATGTGAAATGCCACTTTGATGTCTGTGGACATCAATGTGACAACTACGTCTCCCGCCTTTTTTTTTGAAATGGGTTATTCATTGGATACTTAATGGATATAAGAAAAGTACTCTGTGTTCACAGTCGAAGTGTACGGATTAAATGCAATTATTCCTCTGCAATCTGCATTTTTAATCAAGTGAACCTGCAGTGATCCTTCAAATACTATTGTTGTCTTCTTTGACTCATAAATATAAACTAGAGAGACAATAGAAAAAAAACTATCGGCCTAGGTCTGGAGCCCTGGCTTTTGGCCGGCAGATAACCAAACGCAAAAAATAATACAAAATGTGTTTTTTTTTAATTCTTGTTCCCATGATTATTCCCAAAAAATGTGTACTAGAAATAAAAACTTATCTGTAATACATAAATAAATTCTGTAAAGTAAATTTTTGTGTTTTCATATATTTATAAAATGAAGTAACAAAACGCATCATCGGAGATGTAAATCATGACATTGCCAGATTGAAATTCATGGGTTGCGAGTTTTGACATCTTTGATCGACAATTTCTACTGGTACAAATGCGTGAATAATTAGAACATATTTTTTTCAAAGTCTACGTTTTTTTTCCTATAATTTCGTATTTTTGTCCTTGAGGTACACGGTTATTTTTGTATTCCAAATTTAAATCACATTCTCCCCCTAGCTAGAGGATGAATGAAATTCAGTACAATTTTCTTTCCCTGTTTTTGACAGATTAAAAATGACTATTGTTATGTTCGCTTTTTGTGGCATAGAATGTCACTTTTTTGAGCAAGTGGTACGAAAAGGTTATATCATCCATTGAGGGTGTGTGTAGTTGACATTGCAGCTGTCAAAGTTAAACATGACCATAATAGTAGATTATTAACCAAGGGGATAAAGCAGTGTCTTCTGTCGTGGGTGACGATTTAAATCGCGAGCGTAACAAAGGACTCGAGGTTTACTCCCGAGCGTAGCGAGGGTGAAATGAATAATATGAAAAGAATAATATATCTCTATTATCGGTTGGATTTTGTTGTGAAGATCATTTTAACGTAAGTATTCTATATTTATGTACACCTTGTGTGAATTAGCAATTAAGCACTCAAAGATTCGGTCTATAACTAACCTAGTTCACAAGTTTACAAAAGTCTGTCTGTCTCTTATTCACGCCTGTTTAGGCACTTAACCGATTTTAATGAAATTTGGTACAGGTATAGTCTGGGACCCGAGAAAGGACATAGGATAGTTTTCATCCCGGAAATCCCCCGGGAACGGGAACTATTAATCCACGCGTACGAAGTCGCGGGCAAAAGCTAGTTGAAGATAAATTACAGAGTGACAAAGCTGTGCAAGTCAATATTAAACCACAGTACAGAAGTAAAAGTAATGTAAATATACCTACTGAAAAGAAAAATGTAGGGCTATCACCATTACTTCTTTCATAACACAATATTGGAACGTCACCGATAAAAAAAACTATCTGTAAAAAGAAAATTGATCACTGATAACTCGGTTGATAGCACTTCTATATCATCTCGTTCCTCTGTTATATCTGCTGATTATGAACCAAGTTGTTCTTCTGAGTTAAGTTGGTTATGATATGAACAAAAATCTATGTTACTTATTAAAATATGTATACCATGTGACATAATAATTACCTTGCAGCTTTAACTCCATTGATCTCTGCACTCGTAAAATCGAGATTTGATGCAAAATATGCAGACATCATAAATGCATCTATTCTCGGTAGATTATCTGATTGTGCTTAGACAAAACCAGTTTCTGTCATCGTCTTAAATTTACTACAAATATATTTCCGAAGTAACCACACAGAAATACGGTTTTAAATATTTTTTTCTCACAAACACTATACTAATACAGTATGAATATCAACACCGATAAATCAACGATAAATACCAAAGGTAACTTGTGACGTCACATTTCGTTTCGAACAATGGTGACACGTTTTGACAGTTTGAATTTCCCCCCGTTATTTTTCACTTTTAAAATAATATTTTCTGGGTTTAAATGATAATTAAATAAAAAAAATTGTTTTAAGTATAATGTAAAGACTATAAAGAATCTAGAAAAAAATATTTGAGACAAATTTAAATATTATGCATATTCCCTATTGCGGCAGCATTTGCACTGATGGAGTCCGACAATACACTGTCACTGTCGCTTTGATTTAACAATGTATTTTTAGAACATTAACTTATTTATAAAAATAAACTTAACGTTTATGTATTTGAAGAAAATAAAATCGCGACAAATTCCTAGACTAATATGTTTTCTCGGAAAAGCAAAGGCATCAAGCTCATACGACCTCGTCGGTTTTGGTAATTTTATTTAATAATCATAACTGCATATAATTAATTGCGTATTCCTTTTATATATATTAAGATAAGTGATTTATATATACCTAACTGAACAGCTTTTGTCCAATGAGTTCTTGAAATTCGATGTTCAGCTGATCAACTATACACTACACATATATACACTTCCTCGAATACTAGCTCTTATTGCACTACGATTAGGTTCAACATGCAATGGATTTCAAACACGTGCTTTCTCCTAAGGGTTTTCATTTTTTCTGTTCCATCACGGCATTCACGCGTAGCCGGCAGTACATTTTTTAGAGCAAGGAGGCACATGTTTTTAAGGCCTTCATATTTTTTTTAATACACAAATAAACATGATCAAAAAACATTTTGTTTATAACAACAAATTTATATTTATTTGAGTTCTAAATTTAAAAAAATAAAAATTTCATATTTTTAATATTAGGTAGGCTGTTTAGCGGTGTCATGCCTTTGTTTCTCCATTAGTAATACAAGACAAAGCGCGGGAAAAATCAAATTAAATCATGGTTTCATATTGATTAATGACAGATGTACTTTCTATTCTGTTATTTAATTTCTCCGAAGTGTATTGAAAAACGTCGTTTATTCACGTAAGGATTTGTCATTGCTGTTCTCGACTTTATAACACTCTCGCCTGGCGGCTCGTGCGTTAATCCGCCTCGTCTGCAATGACAAAGTTTTCTGACTTGAATCAAATTTACTATTATCAGTTTCATGATCTGAGCCACCATAGGACGTATCGTATGGTGGTAAATTAAGCAAGTCGTAACTTGCTTAATTTATAATGCTACACCCTATTCGTATTATTATTGCACTAAAGATCTGAACCATTCAAACACTGTTGTCTTTTTAGGGTTCCGTAGTCAACTAGGAACCCTTATAGTTTCGCCATGTCTGTCTGTCCGTCCGTCCGTCCGTCCGTCCGTCCGTCCTCGCTTAATCTCTGTGACCGTTAGCACTAGAAAGCTGAAATTTGGTACCAATATGTATATCAATCACGCCGACAAAGTGGTAAAATAAAAATTTGAAAAAAATGTTTTATTAGGGTAGCCACCCTATATGTAAAGTGGGAAGTGTTTTTTTTTTTAATTTTAACCCTAACGTGTGATATATTGTTGGAAAGGTATTTAAAAATGAATAGGGGTTTACTCAGATCATTTTTTGATAATGTCAATAATTTCGGAAATAATCGCTCCAAAAGTAAAAAACAATGTGTCCCCCCCCCTCTAACTTTTGAACCATAAGTTTAGAAAATATAAAAAAAACTGAAAAGTAGAACTTTATAAGGACTTTCTATGAAAATTATTTTGAACTTGATTGACACAACAGTTTTTGTACAAAAAAGACAAAAAGTTGTACAAAATAATTTCTGGACTAAGTTTGTAGTATAATCGTAATGCAAGCTTTTTTTGTAACTTTGTTTACATATTTTATTATTCTGAACGTATCTTTTTTCAAACAAAAAAAGAATTATTGAAATCGGTCTCGTAATCCAAAATTACCACCGAAATTGCACGTCTTTGTATTAATTAGTAACCCAATTCCTCGAGAGATGGCGCTGTAGGTACTTATTACATTGGATTGGGTATTACCGAATTGTTTTGTTGGCCTCATAACTGGGAACACTTATTGTGACGGACGGGAAACTACGGAACCCTACACTGAGCGTGTCCCGACACGCTCTTGGCCGGTTTTTATTTTATCATTTTGTCAAATGTTTGTATCTATCGTCTAAAGTTTGTTCGAAAACATATTATCTTTGTAAAGCTTGTTTACAGCAAATAGCCATTGAACGATTCCAGTTAATGGGTCGAAATACTTTCTAACGAAAACAATCGGTAATTTTGCAACACATTCTCAATAACAACAACAGATTTAGCAGATATTATGAGAATTAAATTCGTATCAAACTTTTCCAATTAGTGTTTTGGAATTCAATTTTGAATTTTCGTAGTCCGTGTCAATTTTAAATGAAATCTTTTAAAACGATTATAAAAATGTAATGCCCGACTGAATCCCAAATCTATTTCTGGTTTAAATCTAGCGTTAATCATAATTTTAGTACATAATATCGTAGAAAACGCCTCGTCTAGCTGGGTATTAGCGTTGTAAAGCCCGACTTGTGCTAATTACACTTTTAATTATTTCAATAGAATCGCGGATTTCTTTTAAAGAACTTCTGTAAATGTTGTTAAGATTATTAGATTTTCTTAGCAAGGAATACGGAATACGATTCTTATCAATGATGTTTTTTTTTGTTAATTTAGTTTTATTGGACTAAGCTTAGAGGAGCTCGTGGCTAAATAATAACTGCCGGTCGATTCTGAGGTTAAGTTACGTTTGCCCTAGGTTAGTTCGTTGATAGGTGGCCCTCATTAGGTACATACCGAGTTTTCTCCGTGTCTCGAAGAGCTCGTTGGCCCCGACTGTCATTTATAGATCTTTGACATTTTACGCTTTCCAAGCATCAAAGTCATTACTAATAACTAGCCTAAGCTGATCTGCCAAACTGTGACAGCAGTATTGTCTTCCTGTCAAATACATTGAAATATTTACGAGTTACAGATTTGCCAAGACGAAGATAATTGAAATTCAAAACTTGTTACTACTTGGTAACAAATCGCTCTGTCTGGTGTCACACGCCAGCTTGTCATGTAGCATACGTGTGTCAAAATCTTTTTTTTTTGTATGAATTAATTGCCAGTGTCCGGTCTATGAGTCTTTTAAATCTCTCTCCATGGTCCTGTAAATCCAATAGAAGTCTCTTAGGATCAAATATAATCCAGTTTGTTATTCTGAGGCAAATTGTACGTATTCACGGTGCCTTGACGTTAATTAGATCTACCCCTTCTATATAAAGGGGAGTCTTAACAAGATTCTACACCTTAGACAAGAACCGTGTTGAAATGCAACGCTGAAATGGATCAAATGAACTGGTTCTTGCTTTGTTTCAAACACATGTGTTAACTTCCTAAAAAGCAATAGTTTCTTTAGACATAGCGCTGAATATTCTTACTAGAATTGTTTAAATATTCCAACTATAAAACAATATTTCAATTCACTCCTGTAGGTGTGATATTGGTTTGATGTAACACCTAAAAAAGCAAACAAAATATATCGCTCTTCTCAAAGGAATAATTCTGAAGTTATGTAGGACGAGCTTGTGTAACTTTTACAAACGATCAGTAAACCTATAAAATGACTTGTTTCGGTTTCGGCTAAGTTGCCATAAGTAATTTATAGACATAATACAAGTCGAGAGCCGAGATAAATGGCTCCACTCCAGCCTTGAACTGAGCCACAGTAATGAGGATCTTGTTGACAATATATTAACTTACAAAAAAAAAGATTGATGATAGTTCCGCAAGAAGAAACTAAAAATAACAGTTTTATAAAAGTTCTAAGTATAGGATCGGTGTTGGGTGTAACAAAGACGTAATGCCCGACTGAATCCCAAATCTATTTCTGGTTTAAATCTAGCGTTAATCAACGAACTAACCGTTTGATTAACGTGTTTTCTCCGGCGAGACTTTAACTAATAGTCCTCTACCCAGCTGTCCAGTTTATGTCCTATAAATTGCTTTCTTTTATGTTTTCACATCTTCTCTCTATTTATAAATATTTAATATAAAGTGATGTTATCTAAATCTTTCTTGCCAAAAAATCCTAATTAAGGATTGAGCAGGATGCGTGGGTGGTGAGCTGTCCACAAAATTATTACCAGCAGATGCTTATCGGTACCCACGCAGATGTATTCCAGACGTCATCGATGAGTAGCCAACAAAATTGCTACCTACTTCATAAAATTGATTAATTATGATTTGCTACCATTCATAACATCGAGTCTTTTGAACTCCAGTTTGTTACTTTGAAACAAACATTGTTGTCCAAACTGTTGTCTGTTGTATCTTAAAACTCGCTTCTGCTTATTTATAGCCTGGAGTAAATATTTTTTTATCCATTACTATGTTTTATTTAACGATTTATAAATGTACACATTGAATGCAGATATGAAGACAGGAACAGAAAAATAGGTAATAGGTAAAGAAATCTCGAAACTTCTCTCGCAAAACAATGGATAAATAAATTAGTTTATAAATAAATCCTTACTAATATTATAAAAGCGAAAGTGAGTTTGTTTGTTTGTTTGTTTGTTTGTTTTTTTGTTTGTTTGTTAGGTACCTCTTCACGCTTTAATGGCTAAACCGATTTTGATGAATTTTGGTACAGAGATAGTTGGGAACCAGGAGACGGACATAGGCTAATATTTTTTTGAAAAAAGTGGGATGTGAGGGAGAAAGAGGGAAGAAAAGGGAAAACTTAGCGTTGCTATTACAAATCAATAAGGCGCAAGGGGAACTGTGTTACCCCGAATTTAACGCGAGCGAAGCCGCGGGCAAAAGCTAGTTAGTTTATAAAAGGCGAAAAGGTTATTTTAAAGTCCCTCATATGAATACTGTTTTTATTTTCATCGAATAAAAATTCAATGTGATTTAATACCTACTCATAAGTTTTGTTTGCATACAAAATTCACTGAATCCACTTAATAAGCTGCCTTGTCCCTTCTTTCAGGCCAAAGTCACGTTGCAGTCAAAGCAATTTTAAAATGATTTGATTTTCAACAGCTTTCAGATTCAGACAGATGTTTCTTTTTGAAACGTATTCATTACTTTCAATGAATACGTTTAAAAAAGAACATTCATTTTATCGAGCCTCTGAAAACACGTTGAGCCGTTGTTCCGTTGGCTGAGTTGGCTCACGTGTAGTCATATTTGACAGTAGTTACAACTAGTCAGTGGCCTGAAAGTTAAAACCTGTCAAACCATGGACGCTAGTTTAGGTTAGCTTGTAGATGGGTAACCGAAAGCACGTTAAGCTCACCAGCTTAATAACAACCAAGACCAACATCCTCATTGTCATTTGCAGATCTTTGACATTCGTTACAGGTAGTAAGTGTCCCGAAAGTTCGACAAACAGTCTTACCATGGGTATCGTATTATTACCCAGTTCTGACTGGGTTGTGGAGGTCAGATAGGCAGCCGCTCTATGTAAAATAATGGTATTTGGTTGTATCCGGTAAGACTGGAAATTGACGCCGACATAGTTAGAAAACGGTTGGGCACATCATAATGACGTATCAAAAAGAAATTGCATTCGATGTGAATAAGCTATTATCATCGAGTCTAAAATACAATAAGTAATTATTCATAAATTGTGAAGTGATTGAATGATTTTGAAAATAGGCCCAGTTTGGAGTGACAATGATGAACATGAAATCAATTTGACGACACGGTTGGGGCCAGTGGCTGAGCAATCGACTGCTGTGCTGCCTGTCGCGGGTTAGATCTACTCACAGAACAAATATTTGTATGACCTACAGATTGTTGTTCTGGGTCTAGCTTGCTGTGTACATGTTAAATGTTTGTTAACGCAACGCACCCACGATACAGGAGAAATTATTAGTGCGGGGTAACGTTTAAAAAAATATTTTTTTCCTTAAATTGTGTTCACGTGTGCGCGCTTTGATGCAGCATATTATAGTTCTACCAATAATATATGTAATGTAATAATAAAATGTACGGTAGATTTGATTGTTTAAACACTGTTTATAGCTTTCCTCCTTTCCATCCTACAACTAAGTAAAATTGCGAACATTAAGAAGATGCCCAAAACTATACATTAAGAAAATGAATGCTTGATGAGGTCCGCAGTTGTCCCAAATTGAGATTTGAATATCAGAATTAATCAAAGTCAGAATATCACTGTAGATAATAACACATTTTGCCAAAATAAACATTTATCATTCCCCAAGTAAAATTAGCTGCGATTTCCCTATTAACACTCTTTTCATTTTACTGAACATACAATTAATGACGTTACTTCATTCATTCAACTGTAATTTATGAAAAAACATGCTGATGAAAATCACATAGTTAACACTAGGCCTAGTTCAAACACACTGAACGAACGTAAACAAATATCAAATAATTTTATAATTATTAAAAATGGTTGATTGTATTGTATGAATGATCGTAAGTGTACTTGTCGTAAAAATATAAAACAAAACTCTTAAGGATAGTAATTATCTTATTGAAAAGCCTGCCGAAATTACGTTACGTTAATTCTGTACGTTCGTGCTAAGCCCTCGGCATCCCCGTCGTGTTGCTAGAAGCAGTTAACTTTTATGAGCGCCAGATTTAATCCTCTAAACTGTCGTGAATTGTGGTGTCAACGACACAAATTAACGAAGGATTAATTTACCTTCAAAATAATAAGAAGTTACGTTTCTACGTAAGTGCCAACGTTAAATACACGTAATTTGGTCGTATTTGATATGAGACCAGTGTTAAAATACTTTTTTTTTAAGTTGGAACATAATGTTGGAAAATAATGTTTTTTTTCCCAAGTTAAAAAACTTTTTGAAGAGCGCACTTTTTTCCGAGAAAGTTTTTTAATTTTTTAAATACATAGTATAGTGTTGCATTATCTCTTAACTTATTTAACACTCATACTTTATTTAAGCTTGAAAAATATTATTTGGAAGACATTCTCGTTTTTAGGGTTCCGTAGTCAACTAGGAACCCTTATAGTTTCGCCATGTGTGTCTGTCCGTCCGTCCTCGCTTAATCTCTGTGACCGTTAGCACTAGAAAGCTGAAATTTAGTACCAATATGTATATCAATCACGCCGACTAAGTGGTAAAATAAAAATTAAAAAAAAATGTTTTATTAGGGTAGCCACCCTATATGTAAAGTGGGAAGTGATGTTTTTTTAATATCAACCATAACGTGTGATATATTGTTGGAAAGGTATTTAAAAATGAATAGGGGTTTACTTAAATTATTTTTTGATAATGTCAATATTTTTGGAAATAATCGCTCCAAAAGTAAAAAACAATGTGTCCCCCCCCCTCTAACTTTTGAACCATAAGTTTAGAAAATATGAAAAGTAGAACTTTAAAAGGACTTTCTAGGAAAATTTGAACATTTTGAACTTGATTGACACAACAGTTTTTGTACAAAAAGTTGTACAAAATAATTTCTGGACTAAGTTTGTAGTATAATCGTATATGCAAGCATTTTTTTTTAACTTCGTCTTCGTCTTTAACCTGAACGTATCTTTTTTCAAACAAAAAAAGAATGATTGAAATCGGTACTCGAATCTAAAATTACCACCGAAAACTTCTTGCACGTCTTTGTATTAATTAGTAACCCAATTCCCCGAGAGATGGCGCTGTAGGTACTTATTACATTGGATCGGGTATTACCGAATTGTTCGGTTGGTCTCTCTTTGGCATTGGCGGTATCTTATAACTACATAAAACTTCTATTAAGAAAATGCTAAGGCAATTTAGAACAAAACTAAAATTCATTTTTTAACACCATCAAAATGTTAAGGTAAAAACCAGTTCATAAATGGTTAGTTAAATGGCGTTGTGTAATGACGTCATTTTTTAAAAGTCGATGTTAAGATTTTCCGTGCTTTCATGACCTACCGTGGTAAAGTAAGTTGCACTTAAATATATTCGTATTTTAATTTATGAGTGCATAACCTAATTAGTCGTCGAGGTTTGAGCGCTCCCCTTTGTGTTCGCGCTAAACACCGTTACAAGTCGGAGCGCCTGCCGCGGAGCGTGCAATGTTGTACGCTCCTCCGCCTTTAAACTCATAAGTGGGAACTTTTATTGTGACGGACGGGAAACTACGGAACCCTACACTGAGCGTGGCCTGACACGCTCTTGGCCGGTTTTTTTTTAAATCAAAAACCAAAGAGTGACATTCACCCCTAGATTATTTTTAACTAAATAAATACCAAACACTTCAAACTGTATATCCCGTGAAAATACATCTACCTTAAAATGTAAATCTATTACCAGATCGATGCATATCACCCCTAAAATTCATAGCCCAGACACATTACCATACTCCAGGCAGTAGTTGAGCGTTTACTTTAAAAGCTACCGAAAGAAGCTCGTCTAGGGATCATCGGATACCAACAAAACCAGTCAAGTGCGAGTTGGACATCTGTACGAAGGCTTTTGTACCGTCGTACAATTTTAAACACTACACAACGTTAAAAAAGGCCTGCTTCTTTTTATTTTTAAGTTAAATTATAATTGATTAATCATCTATTTGTTCGTCTCTGGCTTGGCTTTGTATTTTTTGAAACAATAAATAATAATACCAACCTGTCCCACTGCTGGGAAAGGCAAGGCATTGATTACCACGCTTGCTCAAAAAAGCTTGGCGATTTCAGACTTACATTGAAAGTCCAGGTTTGCTTACGATGTTTTCTTTCACCGATGTTTGTGATGTACAAGATAAACTTATGGAGTACATTGATTTAAAAAAATCACATTGGCCTGGATTGGAACTCACAACCTGACTCATGAGAGGCGAGACCTGGACCTCTCGGTCATCACGACGCTACAACATACGACAAAAAATGTCAAACCTATCTATCGTGATTCAAAGGACACTGTCCCGTGAGAAACGGACGGACAGACAGCGGAGTATTCTTAATGAGGTCCGGGGCACTTTTTGGGTACGGTACCCTAAAAAGAATAGATTTGAAATTCAATTGTCTACCGAAGCGAGGACAACAAAAGAATCTGCGCATGCAATTACCGAGCGAATGAATGGCCAACAGAATAAAATGATGTCTGAAAAGTTCTAACATTCAAACCCTCATTATAGTGTTGGTTCACATTCAATTTTCAGACGATTTTAGGTTTGCTTTTAACTGTCTCGTAAAGCTAAATGTTTAGTTTGAGCTCAGACGAAGCATGGTATCCGAGTGACTAATTGCAATTCTTTTATAGAAGAACTTTAATATTTGTTCAAAATTTAAAATGATCATGTCTAGAAGAACCTGTTTTCTCTTTGGTTTCAAAGTTCCCCACACTAACCATCGTCAATTTATTGGAAATTCGCCAAACTTTGAAAACGTAGAGGACTTAAAAACTACTACAAAAGCTGTATTTTCAGTATCACTTTTCAACATGGACAACTTTTTAACTTTTAAACAAAACTTGTCTGAATGCTGCGATAAATTGCCTTTGTTTTATTTAAGAGCCTTTCCTTTACTAATCGAAGTGCTTAGTATCACAAAGAGCCATTTATTAGCCTATAAATCCATGGCTGTGTACATCAGGACGTATCAGCAATTAAAGTTCAAGATTTAAAGAGTCTTCAATCAGATCAGTATCACTGACAAATTATTGCTTTTAATTGTTTGGCAAACATCCCAAACTGATATCTTGTTTGGAGCCATCGTTGACCCTCCACATTATATTAAATACTGGAAAGATTTATAGCTTTAAGATGTTTTTATCATTTACAGTACCTACCTACTTGATACACAATTGAAATGGCCTTTTAAAGCCAGATTTATCATCATTAATCATCTTGAGATTATTTCCGATACACAAATGTTTAACATTACCAAATCTCTTTCAGCCATCGGACTATCGCCTTCAATTTCCTAAATCTCCTTATTTACATAACATTTAGTGAATTTATGAATATTTCATGAGGATATTAAAAACGGGGCATTATTTTACCTTAGACTACTAAAGCAACCTTTATATGAGATTTATATAAGAAAATGCTTATTATTTTTCCTATTTATAATATGATTTACTTCCGAAGTCGGGCCACAAAGTCGTTATCTTAGCCCATGTCACTGTCGCTAAAGTTGAGATATCCCAAAAACTTCTTTTTCGTTACTAATATTCTTGATACATCATCCTATTTTGCTAACTATTGTTTTTCTTGTTTCAGATAACTTTCGTGAATTTAGAAAATGCACGCTGTGCTTTAAAAATGAAACCTAGAAACTTAAATGACAATGACGCTTCGCCGGTCTGACAGTTTGCCCACGCGTCTCCGGTTGGCGCCTGTCCCCATTGACCCCGGCAGCGGCCGACCGCTGGAAAAATTACACGATTCCCCTACTGTCCCAAACATCAGCGACACACCGGCTCGCGAGGATGTTATCGCCACTTGGAAATCCCTTAACACAGAAGTCAAGAAAATAAAAAATGGTTTCCCAAACGACCAACCGATCCATGATGAAGATAAGGTCGATTGCGCTTTACAATGTTTTGTCCCTACCTCTGCAAGCCATAACAGAGATGGCCAAAAGAGAATTTCTTACGACAACCAACAAGTTGAAGTTAGACCTCGTGAAAGCAATCGTTGCACGTCATTCTTACTGGAAACAGACCAAACAGGCACGATTGAGTGTGGAAGAAGCTCGGCACACCGTCGGAGGTCTTTACTGCAGCGTTTATTGTCATGGAGGACTCCAGAATGTGACTGTCGTGAAAGATTTACACCAAAGTATCAGACATCTCCAAGATTACGTCCTGAGGACCTGTTGTGCACATGTGGCGTTAGTGGCAATCGAATTAAACTTCCTAGGAAGTGCAAACAAAACCCGGAAAGGGGTCGTTCCAAAAGTGTAGGATATGAAGCGGCGCGTGAAGTGGCTCAGTTCCGTCGGTTAGTGCAGTGTGTATGAAATTAAGTTTGTAAGGGATGGTCTGCCGGTTGTTACCTGGTAGATCGAATTTGTTTATGGTGTCTAAAGTGTTTTGGTGCGGTAGGTGCGCGAGTGCTGGCGCGACAGTGGGCGCTGAGACGGCAGCGGCGCTAAGGGCGCGTGCTGCCCTCACGCTCGCCCGCCGATACTATCCCGAAGGCGGGTGGGGTTGGACCATAACCGTGGTGGGCACTATCGTGCAAGTGCTGTGCCACGGTCTACAGCTTGGCGGCGGCGCTGGACCCATAGCCTGCACGGCGGCGATAAAGTATCATGTTTCGCCTTTGTATACACATGGTGAGCTCTTTTTCTGTTTTGGCGTTATATTTTGTACATAACTAATTCTTTAGTTTTTTCTTCACTAAACGCGGTACGAAAAATAAAATAAAACACAAAGATTGATGTAAATCAGGTATCGCTAGGAATCGTCAGTAAGCGATGACTGATACTACCAACAGACAGCAGCTCTTGATATAAGAATATGTTTTATATATATATTATGATCATATTTTTTTACTTTTCAAAGCTGCAAAAAAGTGTCTGTGTACATGTTTCTTGTGTACAGACGTAGGCTTGTCCAATTTGGCACGTCGGAAAATGTTAACCAATTTTTTTATTGTATTACATATTTGTAATACAATAAAAAAATTGGTTAACATTTACATACATATTATGATAAAGAAAATTACGTCATGTTTTCGCAAGTCTTGTACATTCTTGCAAAATAAATATGTGCGTATGTTTTTATTGTAGGGGCTTATTCATTTAATGCACAATGTACAAATAGTTGAGTACAAAACGCTGGGCTTATAACTAGTGAGTACATGAGCCCTGTTAGGGCGCAGAAAAATGTCTTAAAACTAAAAAAAATATATTGCAGTATCTAATATCACGTATGGCAGGAACTTTCACAATATTATATTAATTAAACTTATATCTAGCCATAAATAAACAACAATGACATAACATAAAATTTTAAGATGTTATACTTAACCTCTTTAAGTACTTGTGGATGTTCTAAAGAAATACAAATAACGAAATTTAGATATTCGTCACCTCGCCACAAAAAGTTTTTGATGTCATTCTGTGTGAAATAAGGTAATCCCTTAAAGGGTTACCCTATTTATGACCTTACCATTTTTAAAACACTTTTTTGCGTTTTTAATATTTCATATTCATAGCGTAATCTTCTTAGACTCTTATGGTGTGATAAATTTATTCGCTTAATTGAATCAAATGCGGTAATAATTCTATTGTTAGGAAAATTATAAGTAGGGACTGGACGGTTTCTAATTTAGATAGTCGCTTCGCTCGTTATATTCGAGGTAACACAGTTCCCCTTTCCTGATATGCAAGTACAGGTACAGGTAGCAGGTATGCTACCTGTAGTTTTGCTCTTGCGCCTTATTTATTGTAATAGCAAAGCTAAGGTTTCCCTTTTCTTCCCCCCTCATTTCTATTTTTTTTAAATTAGCCTATGCCTGTCTCCAGGATCCCAACTATCTCTGTACCAAAATTCATCAAAATCGGTTTTGCCATTTAGTCATGAAGACGTAACCATCTAACAAACTCACTTTCGCTTTTACAATATTAGTAAGGATTTAATACGTTACTTAGGTGGATTTAATTAATTTTAAAAATAATAATAGTCTTCCATATACCACCGAGATAAGAGATAAGCCATCAGTTACCACCGAATTTAACAATTGTTATATTGCACATAACGCTAAATGCTTATGTATGTAATAAAAACAAACTTGCTACAGCCCTTGTATATATTTAATACCAGTGTAAAATATTTGGTCTAAAACAATTTGTTTTAACAGCAACCTAGGGACTCCTAACACGAAACATACGACACAAGAACAGCTACCTACTTCGTTTTCCAAATCGCCTCTTAAACCGAATATAAAATCGCTTCAACGTAAGACCTGAATCGCTTTGAACCGCGTTGAAAGATTAATGAAGTAACAGCTAATTTATCATGTACCGTTTCTTGATGGCTCCACAAAAGTTCAAGCTTGTGACAGCCGCGTCCTCTTGATCCTACTAACATTGGAGATCAGGAGATACGCCTCCATTCGATGGCTCTTCAAACTTAAAAAAAAAACATGTTTTTATCACTTTCGTAATGATGATGATGAATCATGTGAAACTGTTTTTTGGGGGATAATTTCAAATCAATCTTTTGTCTTATATTGTCTTTTCTGACCCACTACTAGGCAAACGCCTTTACAACTCTCGCTGTATTTTGCCTTCTTCTTTAATCTACTATTGTCAGACCTTTTGTACCAATATTTTTTTAGGGTTCCGTACATCAAAAAGAATAAAACGGAACCCTTGCAGGATCACTTTGTTGATCTTCTGTCCGTCTATCAAGAACCAAAGACTGGACGTACCGAGTGAAATTAAAACCATATACTCAAATCTGTTTTCCCTTGGAGCTGTAAAAAAATCAACCCTCTAAGTCTACGCAGTCAAAAAATATGACCATTGCTGTGGCAAGTTTGTACGGAACCTTCAGTGTAAATCAAATCAAATCAAATCATTTATTTCAATTAGACCATTACAGGCACTTTAGAATGTCAAGAAACAAAATGAATCTACAGTCCCGGTCACAAGGCATAATAACTTGTGAAAGTACTGTAGTTGCCCATTCCAAAGCGTTGATCTCTATGGAGAAGAATGGGCAAGAAACTCCATGGTCACTCTTTTAAATTATAATATTTTTACAAAAACGTATTTACATCATTCAGGTTGAGATTATACAAATATGTGAGAACGATGTACAAAGACGTGCACAGTAAGAGCGTCCAGAGTAAATAAAAAGCAAAATTTAATTTTAAATCTAAATAAGTTTAAAAATGAACCGTGGTAGCTAAAAAATGACCAGTCCCAACTGACAGCGCCCGTTCACGAACATGACGTATGGATCAGCCCCATTCAGCTCGACCATTTTGAAATGGAGCTAAATGACCCGACACACCCGCCACCATCAGCGAGACATTTAAGTGAGCATGACACTATCAACCACCAGGGCTTCGTCAAGTTAATGATAATACATAGCACTCACATATGGGCTTAATAATTATACAATACTAGATAATTGATTCTATACATTGCAAAGATAGTCTTACTTAATCTTCTGCAGCTTCCACTATAGCTTCGGATACTGAGTTTACCCCTATGCTTGTGGAGCAGGACCAGCATTGAGCCAAGCATTTTTATCATCAATATAATCCCCCAACTTATAATATGCTTGCCTACATAGTGTGCGTTTAATACAAGATTTAAATTTCGTTTCATTCAGTTCAAAATTGTGGGGAGGTATTTTATTGTAGCATTTCAAACAGCACCCCATGAAGGATGAGTCTACTTTAGCTAACCTGAAACCTGGTTGTACTAATTGATCCCTATTTCTAGTATTATAATTGTGTTTGTCACCTCTTTTACTAAAAAGATGTAAGTTTTTCCTGACATACATGATGTTTCCATAAATATATTGACAAGGTACTGTCATGATGTTAATATCCTTAAACTGTTCCTTTAAAGAATCTCGCCTACGTCGGTTATATATGGCTCTGATGGCTCTTTTCTGCAAAATAAATATAGACTCGATGTCTGCAGCCCGTCCCCAAAGTAAAATACCGTATGACATTATACTATGAAAATAACTAAAATAGACTAGTCTCGCGGTATCAACATCAGTAAACTGACGGATTTTTCTAACAGCATATGCTGCTGAACTAAGGCGTCCTGCAAGAGATGTTATATGCGGACCCCATTGTAGCCTTGAATCGAGCGTTATCCCTAGAAAAACAGTTTTATCGATGAATTCTAGTTTCTCTTGATTCAATACTATGTCACAATTACTACTTTTGACGTTTGGAAGAGCAAATTTTATACACTTCGTTTTTTTTCCCATTTAATTCTAAATTATTAGCGGTAAACCAATTATGTACCTGCATTAGGGCATTATTTACGTCGTCAGGATTTGTGGCACGTCTGATTATTTTAAATATTAAAGAGGTATCGTCAGCAAACAACACCATTTGTGGTTGGTTTTTAAATAAATGGGGTAGATCATTAATATATACTAAAAAGAGGAAGGGACCTAATATCGATCCTTGTGGTACACCCATCTTTACATTTAAACTTAAGTGCGCGAGTTAAACGCGCACTTGACCGGTTGGATGTGGCCAGAAGTTTGAGGGCGAGAACATCAAACCAACCTAGATACCGCGGTTTCGAAACACGAAGAGCACAATAAGGAAAATGCATGGGTTTTAGTCAGTAAAAGACACACTCCTCCCACTCCACCCATAGCAGGGGAAGTTATTTGATGATTTCCCAGCATGTGATAGATACATTTTTTTTTAAACCGTTGCCCCACTCTAAGAATTTCTCCTGTATTGTGGGCGCGTTTATTAGGATTTAAATTCACATACACAAACAGTCAGACCCGGAACATCTATCTGTACACCATACAAACCGTTCCGTGTTCCGTGCGGGGATCGAACCCGTAAAACGCGGCGCAGCAGTCGATCGCTCAACCACTGCGCCAACCGTGTCGTCTCTCGCTCAGTAATGTAATGACTTACTTATGGTTAAGGCCCATGTAACAGGGGACGACCCTTTTGTTGTCAACTGGGCACTAATCCAGATACCGTGATTGCTATTTCCTAATGGAAAAACCAAGTACACTTTGTACGACCTGTGTGTCGTACCCGGGACCTCATCTGACCAGTATTGCGTCCGAACACTGTTCCAACGAGGCAGAATATCCTACTAAGTTAATATTATAAATGCAAATGTTTGTGATAATGGATGGATAGATGTATGTTACTATTTCACGTCAAAACGGCTGAAAGGATCTTGATGAAATTTATCACAGAGGTAGGTTATAGTCTGGAATATCACATAGGATACTTTTTTTCGATATCACGCGGGTGAAGCCACCGGCGCCAGTTAGTTAAATCATACCTTTTATTCTTTATAGTATTTATTAATTCTATTTTGAACTAACTTCGCTTTCCTTACCTTTCCGATCAATATTCTATTTTAGCCTTTTCTGGTTTTGGTTTATAAAGAGCAATCTGCGACTTGTTTGTTTACTGATGACGAAACGTTTACGGGAATTAATTATTGTTTTGCTTAGGTAGGGGTATTTTTCTAGTCAATAAAAACGACAATGGAGGTTATTAGCTGGGCAGAAGCTTCGCATCGATCACTGATTTCTAGGGTTCCGTAACTCAAAAGGAAAAAATGGAACCCTTATAGGATCACACTGTCTGTCTTTCTGTCTGTCAAGCCACTTTATTTCAGGAACGCGTGAAGGTATCGAGTTGAAATTAAAACCATATGCTCCACTCTGTGGTCCCCACAATTAAAATTTACTGCAATTTTATTTATTTGTGCTGTCAATAAGTCAACCCTCTAAGTCTACGCAGTCAAAAGATAAATGGTTGTTTATGTCACAAGTTAGTCTTTGCGCGGGTCCGATTCGCTCATGGTTGGTTTCTTTTAAATGGAGTACCTTAAAGATTTTTTTATTTAGGTGTTGTATTTACCCGACTAAAGCAAAGTCTAAAAGGGTTATGTGCTGTACCTGTACGTATGTGTGTCTGTTTCTTGTAATTCTGTTACTAACTTTTGTATAATTTAAATTTTGCCTGTTTTTTCAGATTTTTCATTCGGCAGCACAGTTAATCATATGTCTCTCGTAACTCATAAAAAAAACATATTCTGGAAATTCTGTTCTCCTGAAGAAAGTATAACCTTAGAGAATTGGAAGCGAGTCATATTTAAATAATGGGCTCTAAAATGAAAGTGGTAAAAGCTGGGAATATATTATTATATCTCCACCACCAACGTCGTATACGTAACTTACAATTTGAAACTTCAGCTTCCTGGAGTTAAATGTTAAATTAACCTGTAGACCTGACGCGAACGCTCGGGGTACATATTTAACTGCAACGTACGTATTTAGTTCAAAGGATTTAAAAAGTAAAAGAGTTAAATGATACGTTATATTTTTTTCGCAAGTAGGTTTTTAAAAACACTCTTACACATCTTTTTAAAAAAAAATAGTCGAAGCTGGTGTACGAAACACCATAATCATTTAACTCTTTTAGTTTAAAATCCTTTGAATTAATCATCACCCGACTATTCTAATACAGTCGAAACAAATTCAGAGGTCACAGTCTCTTTTAAGGTCCAGACAAAAATCTTGGTCAACTTACACCAGGACTATGAAGATTAGTGTCTGAAATGGGCTTATTAAGAAAGCACCACACAGATTGAGTGGACCTGTTCAGTCAGTTCAAGCATTTGTCAGTTGTCGTGTAGCTCGACACATAACTCATTCATTTTAGTTTCCATAATATAATATGGTTCAGTCTGTGGAATTCACGACCGGTCGGTTCCTTGGTCATTATTATCTGGATAATTTTATTAAGTATAAAGTTCAATTGAATTGGTTTCTTCTAGGCAAGCGTGCAACACCCTAGGCTGCATCATCGCTTAAGGCGCGGTAACAAGCTAATCTTTATTTTTTTTGGCATGGTCTGACACAAGTACACGACAGTACTGCATCGAAAGAATAGAAATAAGGTAGAAAATATTACGGTGTCTGATTTTATTTGAATATCATGTCCGCCAAAATGTAGGTCATTTTGCAATTTTAATTGAATATAAAAAAAATACAGTTCCGTGTTTGAAAAATTTTTGATACCTCTTTAGTCTATAAAATTTCCTTTGTTATAGATATAAAAAATATGATGGTTGTCGCTGAAAAAATTGAGAATTTCGAGACGAAAACAATTTTTTCGTGGTCTTTTTAAACATTTTTTTTTCGTGGTACTAGACCACTTTTGTAAAATAATTTTGTTAAAGTCTTTACTTCATGTATTGAACTATACACGGTATTTTTTTTGGATGTACAGATACGGCTAACTTTGCAACGAAAACTTTTTCGAAGTGTTTGCTTTGTACAGCGCCTTAAGGATATTTAAAAAAAATAAAACGTTGCCTTACTACTGTCACAAGATGACTAACCTGAATTTTAGAACACCTAGAAACTTTTAGAAGCTCATAACATACTTACCACCTGTACCACCGAAGGGGTAGGCAGGCGCGTATCTAATAGTATTCTCATATTTCGCCAGTTCAGTCCAATGTAATATTGATCACGCTTATACATATAAACGTTGCCCCACACTAGGACTTCTCTTGTATCGTGGGTGCGTTTACAAACGTTTAAACTCACATACACAAACAGCCAGACCCGGAACAACCATCTGTAGGCCATATCAAATCAAATCATTTATTTCAATTAGACCATTACAGGCACTTTAGAATGTCAAGAAACAAAATGAATCTACAGTCCCGGTCACAAGGCATAATAACTTGTGAAAGTACTGTAGTTGCCCATTCCAAAGCGTTGATCTCTATGGAGAAGAATGGGCAAGAAACTCCATGGACACTCTTTTAAATTATAAAATTTTCACAAAAACATTTTTACATCATTCATGTTGAGATTATACAAATATGTGAGAACGATGTAGAAAGATGTGCAGAGTACTAGGGTCCAGAGTAAATAAAAAGCAAAATTTAATTTTAAATCTAAACAAGTTTAAAAATGAACCGTGGTAGCTAAAAAATTACCAGTCAAAACTGACAGCGGCCGTTCACGAACATGACGTATGGATCAGCCAGCCATTCAGCTCGACCATTTTGAAAATGACCCGACACACCCGCCACCATCAGCGAGACATTTAAGTGAGCATGACACTATTAACCACCAGAGCTACGTCAAGTTAATGATAATACATGGCACTCACATAGGGGCTTAATAATTATACAATACTAAAGAATTGATTCTATACATTGCAAAGATAGTTTTACAATCTTCTGCAGCTTCCACTATAGCTTTGGATACTGAGTTTACCCCTATGCTTGTGGAGCAGGACCAGCATTGAGCCAAGCATTTTTATCATCAATATAATCCCCCAACTTATAATATGTTTGCCTACATAATGTGCGTATAATACAAGATTTAAATTTCGTTTCATTCAGTTGAAGAATGTGGGGAAGTATTTTATTGTAGCATTTCAAACAGTACCCCATGAAAGATGTGTCTACTTTAGCTAACCTGAAACCTGGTTGAACTAATTGGTCCCTATTTCTAGTATTATAATTGTGTCTTGTGTAAATACAAATATTTGTTTCGTGCGGGGATCGAACCGGCGACATGCAGCGCAGCAGTCGATCGCTCAGCCACTGCGCCAACCGTGTCATCAAACTATTTAATGATTTGAAGTGTCACACTTTTACTGACTTAAACCCACCCATGTTCCTTCTTTTGCCCTTATATTTCGGGGCCGCGGTATGTCTTTCGAACAACCCGTAACCCCGGCAAGCGGTGAACCCACCCGCTGAACTGGTTTTTGCCCAGATATTTTATTATGTACATCCACTACTAATAGCAAAACTATGGAAACATTCTAGATATATTTTAGTTTCAAACCAAAAGTACAAAGATCTACTGTAACAGCAAAAGCGCACATGGTAGTGATCGATGACAGTTTCGCTTAACCGATCGATTATCCCTTTTTCTTATCGTCTCGAAACATTGCTGAATTACGTTAGTTTTTTTCCAAGAAAGCACCACTTTAAGTAAAATAGTCCTAATAAGTGTATGATAATTTCGTTATTCGGTAATAATTACAATATAAATATAATAAAAATCACTAATAAATATATATATTATTATTATTTATAACTGTTTAACGTATCGTTCACGTTCCACTGAAAGCTGAGAATTGTTTAACTTGCAATTTTGTAGTTCTCAGTTGCATGTCTTTCAACTTTCAATTGACCGTCATCTTAATTTCAGGAATAACCCTAAGTTGGGTATTAACAATTACCGTCACTTAAGTTTAGGTATACCAAAATTTGTTGGCATTAAGTTTTTAAACGCCAATAGACAGAGATGTGAATCATTTGAAATACTTCTATTTTAAATGCAAATAGAAGATGCAAAATGCCTAATTTGTATTTTGTATTTAAATACCTTTCATTGAAATGTATTTTATATTTTATTTGAAATGCCTTTCGAGATGCATTTTGTATTTTTAAAATTCATTTCAAAATGCAAAATACTTTGTGATTAAGTTTAGCCAACATTACCAGTCAAACAAAACAAAAGGTTTGTATTGCCGAATTCGACTGAAAGAGACGCCTACTAACCATGCGCGACATCTTTTTATTCTTTGGCCAGAGTCGTCAGAGTGCGCGCCTTATGTCAAGTAATGAATGTCTGACAAGTGTCAATTTCCAACGAAAACGGCCAACATTACCTATGGCTATGAATTTATGGATATGAAACGCATAGCCGTTGATGCCGACGAATTGGTTTCTCATTGGTATTGTCTCCCATCACAGACATCGGAAAGAAAAAGAGAAAATATCGAGTCTTATTACATGTTCCAGGATTCAGACTCCTATGCAAGCAGTGAGTAGTGCTAATAATACTACAATAGATCTGAAAACCCTGCAATATTTAAAGGATGAGAGCACAAGTCTGGGGATGCTAAATGCTAATCCTACTATAATAAAAAGTATTTCTTAAATATAACACATCCTTACCAAGTTCAGCACCAATACAAAAACACTTTTTTCGTATGGTGAGATGATAATGAGACCTTACAGAAGAAAAATGAGTGATGATTGTATTCGAACAACTGGTATTGTTAAAAAGCGTAATAAATTAAAAATGATATTTATTTTTATCACTTTTTAACAATACCAGTCCAGTTGCAGTTGTTATTGATTTTAATAATAAAAGTGTAATCATATGTAATGTGTTATTAGACGTTTTTTTTACGGTTGGGCATTGTGAGGCTCTATTGCTCATGTATGATAAATAAACCTAACCTATAATAAATAAAAATATCTGTGATTTGGTTAGGGGGTCCTAACCAAATCACAGATATTTTGAAAAAGTATTTTGAACCTATTTTGCATTTGAAATACAAAACTATTTTGTATCTGCATTTGAAATAGTGAATCTGAAAAGTATTTTGCATTTTGTATTTAAATGCTTTTTTAAAAGCATTTTGTACATCTCTGCCAATAGAACATACCCTATCCATCTTTGTCGCCAACCACTGGCCTCATTTCGAATAAACTTAACATCAACGTGCAATAAAACCTATGAAAAAGTACAATTTTCTTGTCTCTGGAGAATAAAGCCCGGCTTTTCTCACCGCAGCGCGGCTTCCGTATCAATCTTTCCGCTCTGACTTGAAGGAAATGTGATAAGTACGCGGGTTACTGCTTCATTCATTTTATTTATTCATTCACAAACTGAGACAATAGCTACATTTTTATTGTAATAAAACATCATGACCGTAATCCCCGAATGGTTAGGCATCGGTGTAGGTCCCTTTAGAACAGCTACTTTTAGCAGGTGAAATATAATTACTTAATTGTTTATTTATTAAAAGGGGGCACATATACAATTAAATAAAACATCTTTACAATAGGGTAGTTTCCAGGGTCAAAGTAATTAGGTACATTCTATTCAGTCCGTATTTTAGATTATTCAAAAATAAGGGACACGTATTTTTTATTTGTAAATTGGAATAAAAATGATAAAGATATCGCCCATTAAAGTAACGTGTGATGAAAAAATGCAACAACGCCTGACGTTATAAAAAAATACGACTATGTAATATAAATACGACGATTACGTTTGAATAATCTAAAAGACGGAATAATATTTTTATTTTTTGAAACTAGCCTATTGTTAGAGCACAGTTGCGTATTTGCCTGAAATAGGTTGGACCTGCATCAACATGCCCAGACTCCGAGCAGAGCTACTGAGATATTCTGAGAAATTGAGCCCTAATTCCCAGCAAGATTAATTATGACCCCTGGAACAAACAGGCAATCATCAAAGAGTTTTTGTTACTTACAGTTACAAGTTTTGATTTTACAGATTTTAAATTATGTACCAGACTTATTATTATTTTATAAATATTATTTAATGAGGAGCTCGTGGCCAAATAATAGCAGCCACTCAGGTCTATCTTTAGGTTAAGCCACACTTGTTGGTCTGTGGAGGGGTGACCACCCGTTACATACCGAGTTTCCTTCGTGCCTCGGAAAGCACGTTATGCCGTTGGTCCCGGCTGTCATTTGAGGATCTTTAAACAGTCGTTACAGGTAGTCAGTGTTCCGAAAGTCTGACAATCATTCTTACCTAGGGGTATCGTATTACCCAGTACTAACTGGGTTGTGGAGGTGCATCCTGTTAGACTGGAAGCCGACCCCAACATAGTTGGGAAAAGGCTTCGCAGATGACTTATTAATATTTTATATTTAGTGTAATTAACCAATTGGGTTTAAACGTTACATGTGTCTTTTATTTGATCCTAGTCATTCCTACCTTTATAAAATAGACCACCGTAGCTGAGATCAGGAAATAAGCATTCTGATTTTTATATCAGAAGTTTTTGCTAATAAATTGTTTTTATGTGCTGTCAGTTCAAACTTTGCATAATGTTTTTATCTGCTCTGAAACACACCGACTCTTCTAAACGACGTTTTATAAGATATTGTTCAATTATCATTATTTTATTATGAAATAATTAAAATTATACAGGATATGAACATACCCTTCAAGAGGCCGTCAACCAAGAACAACAAATTCAAGCTACTTTATCACCAAAATTATTACCAGGTAACTATTTTTTGGAGCGTAAAATTGTTCTTTTTAATGTCCAATGTAAAAACATTGGACATTAAAAAGAACAATTTAAAAAAAATGTCTCCCAATATCTTCGTAACTAGAAGGTGGCCAGGTATGATCTAAGGGTTGCGGGTTGTTTGAAAGAGGTCCAGCGGCCCCGGAACATAAAGGGCAAAGAAGGAACAAAAGTTTGAGACTCGGCCCCTCTCCGCCCAGAGTGGAGTAAGATTATTGCTGATTTCCCATTCGTAAAAAAGGTATGATCTAGAACAAAAAAAATGCAATAAGGAGGACACGAGGTACATTTCGGTTTCGTTTAGGACCTTTGCACACTCTAATATTTTTCATCCTTTAAAGATTTACTCATAAGCTTCTACGTTTACACAATACATATTTTTCCGTAGTCTATAAGCTTAATTCCTCTTTGGTCGAGTGGTCGAAAGCGGGAGATCAGAAGTAGGTCGTGTAAATTGTTTTTTGTCGATAGCAGCTACGGAGTTGTTTTGCTGATGACAATAGGCTCGCTCGTTAGAACATAGAACTTAAACATCGGCGAACTGCGGGTGTTAGTACTATAAGGAGAACCACTCGTTGCCTAGCCGATTACAGAGGTAATGTTATGTTATGTCAATGAACTCCGATTATTGATTTTATACAACTCAATTACAGATTGTCTTGGTATGGAAATGTAATGAGGAGGGACGAAGCACACATGTGACTAAAAGAATAATGGATCTAAATTTTGATGGACGGAGACCGTGCAGAAAGCCAAAGATAAGATCGATGGACTGTGTAAGGAATGATTTGGAGGAGAAAGGAGTAATGTTGTGACATTCTCCCCTATCAGACGATAGAGGAGAATGGAAGAAGAAAACGTGTTGCGCCGACCACTAATAGAATGGAATAAAGGCAGGAAAATGATTAATGACAGACATGAAAAGAACGACAAGCTTTACCAACAACAGATTACAGCTATAAAACTTGTTCTTGGTAAAGCTTGTCGCGCGTTCGTGTTTCACGCGCGCCTCAAAGAGATTTTAGCAAAGCATAGGGGCTTGCCAGGGCCTCCGCCTGCCGGGGTTGCGGGTTGTTCGAAAGAGATACCGCGGCCTCGGAACGTTAAGGGCAACAGAAGGAACATGGGTGGGTTTTTGTCAGTAAAAGTCTGACACGCCCCCTCGCTCCGCCCAGAGCAGGGGAAGTTATTTGATGATTTCCCAGCCCAAAAAAAAAATAAAAAAGCAATTATATTAAAAAAGTAAAATAAAAATTCGCCCTAAATATTGTGCACAACAGACTTACAGAAAAACTTTTAGACCAACATTCAAAATAGAAGGGGTTGAATATTCGTGTATCTGTATTTTTTGATGCCGAAATGTAACAATAAAAATATTTCAGGTACGCATCGACCAAAAGTATGCTGTGTTCGAAAGAAACGCTCGATAGTAAAATGTTTGGTCGGTTATGTTCACACGAATGTCGACCAATGCCGACTGCCAACGATGATTTATAGATGTTAGTTAAATCTTTATCATACAACATATGTAATTTGTTCTCCCGCATTGTGTTTTAACATGGCTAGGCGCTCACGAAATAATCGTATTACCTACCTTATAATTGCGACTCTCCATCAGTCAAAAGGATTACATGTAAATTATCTAAGCAGCCCAACCATCGTAAAAGTTAGCGTTCCAAAATTTAAATAGTATGCCTATTTGATTTTTGAAACTCGAAATTTGGATTTTAAAACTAATATAATTTTTAATTATGCATTTAGTAGTCGGGTAAAAATAGAAAAAGGCTACTCTTCTTCATTTACTTTTTCGCACATTTATAATCGCTGTGCGTATGTCAGTCCCATCGTATCCTAAATACGCATTGCTCATATCAGGGCCATGAACCTGAACAGACTCTTCGCATCAGCCAATTGGTTGAGACAAGATCTTATGAAATGTGCCTATTTCAAGTCTGGTTATCCTCAAGACCTGAAACAATTTATTTCTCTTAGACTCATATCGAACAGGACATCAATAAGTGTTGTTAAGCCTTAAACAACTCCGCACCGGCAAATTCATTTTTTTTTTATTATGAAGGCAAACTTATTCCATTGAATATGTCCAGATCTGAGTCCAAGTGCCGTAACAACTAATTTTATACTTAGATTACTATTAACAAATCGTACAGAAAGTACTAAAGGAAGCGTCAAAAGTGTCGACAAATTTTGGGAAGACACAATTTAGATTGTAAGAGCCTCAGAAGAAGAACAAAAAGTTGTCCTACTTATATCTCTGGAAGAAATAAATCTAAAATGAACTAAATAGATTCTAGACGAATCCACCCATTATGAATATAATACACAGCCATAACATGTAGACAATTATGAGCTTAATTGCAAATTTAATGGGGCTGTTATTACGTAATAACCACGCTACTGTTTATATAAGTTTAATTAAAATATGAAAGCTATTACACTAAAAGAAAACCTATCGCTATTCGGTTTATATAACATGTATTTTCTAAAAAAGCTTCTAAAATTAAGAGGGCCCTGAAATGCCAATCTTCTTTATGTATTGAAAAGGCATGTACCTGCATTGGCAGAATAATTATATCGTTAGGCATTCTCTACCAGTCTACCTTAACAGTATCCAAATATATTGGCCATGTGTCTGAACAAATAAATCAAAGTGCCCAATATCGGCGCATTACCCTATTTGTTTCACGATATTAAGAACGTGATTCGAGTTTTTTTTACTTATCCGAAACAAATGGTAGATCTTTATCCCAGTAAATCCTGTGTTGATCTCTATATATTCTTCAATACTCTTATTGACAAAAGTATAGGGTTTTCTTTAGCACCTGTCTGTGTGTGCCGTCTTTAGTAGATGGGAGTCATCTCTATATATATTCGTATATTTGTGCTTGAAAACGTAGCTTTATTTCAATTACATAATAATGTAAGTAGTAAACATAGTATACATCCATTTTGAGAGCTAAAATCACTAAACACATTGATGACAATTCTATCATGTCTGCTTCTCAAAATGGATGTAAGAACGGGTCCCGCGGTACTAAGGACCTGCTCCTCATTGATATGGCCATTAGTCAACAGGTTCGCCGTTCCCGAAGTCATCTGTCGACATGTTGGATAGACTATAAGAAGGCCTATGACTCCGTGCCACATACATGGCTCATGAGGGTGCTAGAATTGTATAAAGTTGATGCAACTCTGCGCACCTTCCTGATCTCGTGTATGAGGCAATGGAGTACAGTCCTTCGCTATCCAGGATGTCTGCAGATTCGGAGAAATAGTGAACCGATAAGGATAGAGCGAGGTATATTCCAGGGCGATAGTTTGAGTCCACTTTGGTTCTGCTTGGCCTTGAATCCTCTAAGCACGTTGCTGGAGAATTCAGGTCTGCGCTATCGATTGAGGAGAGGTGGTCAGGTTATATCTCACCTCTTTTACATGGATGACCTGAAACTCTTTGCCCCCAACGATTCGCAGCTGGTGGAGCTTCTGAAGGTAACTGAAACTTTCAGTAGCGCCATCAGGATGGAATTTGGTGTGGACAAATGTGCGGTCATGCATGTAAAGCGAGGGGAAATTGTGGAATCTGTGGGAACCCAGCTCTCAGATTCCATAAACCTTAGATCCCTCTCAGCAACCGAAACCTACAAGTATTTGGGGATGTCGGAAGCGCTGGGCATCAATGTTGCTGACATGAAGCAATCGTTGAAGGAACGCTTCTTTGGCCGCCTGAGAAAAGTATTTTACTCAAAAATGCATGTAATGTTGTCATTATTTTGACAACCTTGTTTGAGCAAAGTCGACCTTGCCGTTCTGTTTCAAAGAGCGGCCGGCAAAGTTTTGCTGGCCGCTCTAACAGGCCGGCAGTGTTTTGTCGACCGCTATTTTGACGTTTCAACGTTTTAAAAAATCAATTCCAAAAAGATTTTAGGTATTTAAAACACAGCTGTTTGTACGTCTAAAGGTAAAAAAAAAAAATTTATTCCATATTAGGCTGTATAATTCCAACTACCATTGATAAAAAAACAAAGAAGTAAAAAAAGCGCGGTTCAGTGAAAATTATTGATTTATTTACTGACTTTTTTGCTAAAAATGAGCTCTCAAAGCGAAAATTCTTCCGATTCAATGTGTTTAACACCGCCAGACATTAAAGATGAAGCTAAAAGTGGTTGAAAATTTGATACCGCGAAACTCAAAGGAAAAATATAAGCTTGCATATGAAAAATTTGTGCAGTGGAAAATCAGTAGGAAATCTAAATCTTTATCCCAAAATGTTTTTCTTGCGTATTTCAATGATCTTTCCAACAAAATGAAGCCTTCGTCTCTCTGGAATACCTATTCAATGTTAAAGTGCATGGTTCTGATAAAGCACAATTTGAACATTAAAAATTACCACAATTTAACGAGTATGCTAAAACGACAGTCAGACGGATATAAATGTAATTATTTAAATTACTTGCTGGTTTTATTTAGATTAGGTACTTACATTTTTGAGTAAAGCACTATACAAACCTTGGCCCACAATGACTGCTTCGCTGGTCACGCCATGATTGCCTCGAGCTAGCCTAGCTACGCTCTAGGCCTTTCAGCTTGGCCATCATTGCAGCCCTTGCTGTCCTCGCTGTAAAGGCCTCGACCTACGGTCTCGGCCTTTATCTCAGCTCGTCCATCAAGTGCTGCACGCTGACCGCGCTGTGTCGGCCTGGAGCTGCGCTACGCTGCGCTGTCGGCCATCATCAGCGCGACCAGCAAAGTAGTCATTATAGACCGCGGCAGTAATGTACTATAATAGTCTTTTATCAGGCGGAAACAAGGTGCGTGCTTTTAACGGTTGGGTCATGCCGGTTTTTGATGTACTCTTTCGGCATACTCAAATGGACTCAAACAGAACTGGACGCCCTGGATAGGAAGGTCCGTACATTGTTAACGGCATTTCGTATGCATCACCCACGTTCCTCGGTTATGAGACTGTATATCCCGCAGAGTTGTGGAGGTCGAGGCTTTTTAAACGCCAACTCTCCACAATCGCGAGATATGCAGTCTCAGGGAATATTTCCTGGTTGCAATGGACAAAGGCTTCACCCCGCTCTCCTTGGCTAAAGAGAACTGGCGCAAACCTGTAGTGCTTGACACTAACGACCGCAGGGAGGTATGGCAGAGTAAGGAGCTTCACGGACGCTTTTTTCCGGGCCCTACATGGACCCGATGTGGATCATTCAGCGTCCGTAGCCTGGCTACGTTCCGGGGACCTGTTTGGAGAAACCGAAGATTTTGTCTGTGCAATTATGGATGAAGTTATGATGACGAATAACTACCGGAGATTTATTGGTTGACATATGTCGGGCATGCCACCGTCCGGGAGAATCAATACGACACATTATCTCCGGTTGTTCGCGTCTAGCTAACGGAGAGTACTTGCATAGACACAACCTTGTAGCCAGGATTATCCATCAGCAACTTGCTCTAAAATACAACCTTGTGGAATCGGAAGTGCCGTACTACAGGTATGAGCCCGACCCAGTTCTTGAACATGGCAATATCACATTGTACTGGGATCGCTCCATCATCACTGACAGGACTATTGTTGCCAACAAGCCTGATATAGTGGTGGTGGATCGATCAGAGCGGCGCGCAATGATTGTTGACATAACAGTCCCGCATGATGAGAACCTCGTGAAAGCCGAGAAAGATAAGCAAATCAAGTATATTGACTTGGCTCGCGAGGTTGTCGACTCAGCGATCATTGTGCCGATAGTCGTATCTGCCAATGGCTTAATTGCCAAAAGCCTTGACCAATACCTGAGGAGGCTTTCGTTAGGCAGCTGGATCAAGGGCTTGATACAGAGAGCGGTACTCCTGGACACGGCTCGTATTGTGGGCTGGAGCCCTGACCGCCGGTAGCTTAGACCCTGTTCCAGATACCGGTGGGCTACTATTTTTATATTTTTACACTACAAACAGCAGAATATAATATAAACTTCATATAATGGGTAACACCTACGTAACAACAATATTCTAACAAACTATTTTTTCTATCTATCTATGACGTACTGGTTTAACTAAGCGGTCACAACTTTTCAGTTTTCTTTTGAAGCCATAAACACTGCAATATTCGATTTCCTACGAATACCAAATGTCAATGTGCGGAAACAAATAAAGCAAGTAGTACAGTACTGTATGTGGTTAAGAATATTCAGTTGCGTGGATTTGGCAAGACCACAACAGATCAAATAATAAAGCAAGCGAGCGAACTATGATTGAATCGAACTCGAAATTTTATTACACAGTTCATTTTGGTTTGCTTAACATTGCTCTCAAAAGATCACGTCTAACTATTTCCTACTGGTGTTACCATAGAAATATTTAAAACAGAAAACTACTACCGTTGGTGTTGTTGTTACCGTACGATTATACGATTAGCAACTCGTTATTTTTTAACCGACTTTAAAAAAAGAACGTGGTCAATTCGACTGTCCGTTTTTTTTTGTTTTTTGTTTGATGATTATTATTTTTATTAGAAAGCTGCCGCTTCCCATGTGGCCCCATTTAAATTTTATTGATAATGTTTAGGAAGTTTATGAGTTATGTCTATAATACAATTTTTTCTCTATGTCTTTATAGATGATCTGCTAATCTTTTAGTAACAATGGAAAAAGAATACTCGATAAAAGATAATAGATAATATCATAATACCATAATTAAAAAATGCTGAAATAAAAATCATTTTTTCATTAAGTTATTATACACTTTTTTTTGGAAGTCGGTTTTATTTTTTACAAAAAAGTTTTTTCTGATTCATGTGTGTATTGTTTCATTATAACTTGCTTCCGTGAAGGAAAACATTGAGAGGAAACCAAAACAGCATGCCAACAGCCTGAAAAATATTACTCAACGGTAAAAGTCAATTCAGAGGCCCATAAAACAATATAACTCTGACACCAGGTTAGGCACTTACCACACAAAAAAGGAATAACCTCTTTATACTTACTACACAAAGAAAATTTTCCACGAAATATGAACAAAATGCACTTCTCAAATACTTCGTTATTCAGAAGGGACTTGTTCTGTGATAATGCTATTTATAGCTCGTCATATTTTGCCTCGAATAGCTCTTAGAACTTTATAGTAAATAAGCTCCGCAGCGGTTAGATTTAGGTACGAGAAAATTCTCGAAAATCTTTGAAGTTTAAGATTTTTATCAAAAATCTAAAGAGGTTTGTAAAAAAAGATAACAAAAGTATCGTTGTGTCTTCAGGGATGAAGAAATCTTATAGTTAGCAACACATAACTTCTTATATGAATATAACTTATTTATTTTCAATCAGATAGAACCTAAAATAGAATGATAATAAATAAGCAGACCAATCTTGTCTCAACGCTACAGAAGGTACTTAATTCATATTCGAAACATACCAACTACTTGATAAGTTCGACACAAGCGTTGCCATTCGTACATAGACTACTAACGAACACTTGCCAAAAGACGTGTATAAATACTTATGGTTGTTAGATGCTATCACGTACATTAGGCCATTTACCTCGAACTAAACGTGCCAAAAAACTACTTGGCAATAATCGCGTTATAGCTGGAAATGTGATATTGACCGCCAGTTTATGACTTTATGCTTTGCACACAGCTTGGCAATTGAAATCTTAGCAACTGCAAACCGATTAAGCGTGAAGTTGTTTTAGGGTTCTGTTGCCCTCAAAATACGGATCCCTTATAGATTCCGTATGTCACAGCCATTTTACTCTGAGAATATTTTCACCGAAACTGAAGACAGTTGAAATTTAGAATGTTTTATGAATCGTAGCGGTACAAATATGATCATCATTTTCCTGCCCTCGTCTTATCTCGTCTATTTGGGGTCGGCGCAAAACGTTTTCTTCTTCTATTCTCCCCTTTCAGACGTCACGGCATTATTACTGAATTTCTCCTTCAAATCATTCCTTACACAATCCATTCATCTTTTATTTGCCCTTTCTCTCCCTCTCCATTCATCAACATTCTGATCCTCTCTCTTTTAGTCACACATGCTTTGTTCCTTCTCATTACATGTCCATACCACTACAAACGGCTCCCTTTTAATTTATCTGTAACAGGCACAACTTTCGGTACAAATGTGATGTGAAATTAAAATTAAAAACAAACCCGCATTTACATGTATGGACTACCTAGTCATCCATAAATGTAAATGCGGGTTTGTAAAAAACATCTACGTAAAACTGGGTGTGGTGTACGTCGATATGTTTTAAAATATGACATTGAGGTTTTTAAAATATATTATTTTCGTTCTAAACTCGTCATAATTGTGTCCTAGAAATAGACACAATTTCCTGACTAACTAAGAACCGGGAAATTCTGAAAAGTATAATCTCGTTTAAAGAGCATAAAAAAAATAACAAAAATGGTATGAATAAGATTTGAAGTGTGAAGTATGAGACGTGTGTATTTAGTGTTCGTTAAATGAAACACTTCCGTAAAACTGCAGCAATAACTTTGTATTAATTAAGCACACTATGTAAAACAAATTTAGTTTTTACTATTAAGTGTTGACTGACATATGAATGAGCGATAAAAAAAATATGGCTATTATATGGTTTGCTGTTACGGATTAATCCCGCAAATATTATAATACATCGCGAGGATGGATGGATGGAAGTATGTATGTTTTCACTTTGTCACGCAAAACTACTGACCGGATATAAATAAAATTTGACATACAGATGTTTTTTACCCTGGATTAACACATAGGCTACTTTTTATTTTGGTCTACGGTTTGATGTAATGTTGTGTTTTTATTTTTTTTGTTACGTCTTCACGCCTATTTAGGCGTATAGTACCTTGTGGTAGACTACAGAGATAGTTGGGACCCTGGAGATGGACATACGCATTTTTTTAAAAGTGAAAATGCTGGTAATAAAGGGGCGAGAAATATATTTTTTTTTCGATCATCACGCAGGTTAGCGTTAGCCCAAAGTGATGATATGCGGACGAAATCGCTAGTATTTAATAAATATTCGATTCATCATCATTATCTACTTAGTAATTTCCAAATCTATTGCGGTCGGCTTCGAGTTTATCCGGGTGCATCGAGATCATATTCTAAATAGCTGCTGTAGCATGCATATGAAACCCAGTCGCTAATCGCTAATGCTATCACATCTGCATTCGACGTCATTCATAGTCGTATTAAGCTTGATTAATTAATTTTAAGTTCAATAACTGTCAAAGAAATGTCTGCTTTCTATTCAAATGAATAAGTATTTTATTAATTGCAAGATAAACTAGGCTAAGCTGACCTATGAAAACAAAATAACATTGAATCCGTTTGACCGGAAAAAGACTTCAATCTATCCAATAATCATATTTGTTCAGGGATCTTTGTGTTGGTTAGTAAGTGAGGTACTAAACTAACAATGGCCCTGAGCTTATGTTAGTAGCTTCACTATTTTCTCACCATCTAGAAATCGAAAATGTTGACTTTTTTTAATAAAAATTATTTATAATGTACTCGATTCTTACCATTTACGTGCATAGTATCACGCCTGCAATTCGCTAAGGGTAAATCAGAGGTGTATCTAAAAGTACAACCAAATTTCGCCAGTTATGTTTTAAGTCCCATGTATAAGGGGACCAGTCTATTGCCATCAACCGCGCCAGCCTTTTGCCATCAACCGCGCCAAAACCAGACTCCACACCCGCTATTGCGAAATTCCTGATTTAAAAACCCAATAACACTTTGCCCAACCCCTGTTTCAAAACCAGGACCACAAGGCAATCATTTACTCACATTAAAATAAACATACCAGAATCATTGCAAACCAGCTTGGTCGCATGAATTTCTAAAGAGCAACCAAACTCTAGGATATCTCGGAACTCCCAGACCTGTAATCCAAACGCTTTGAATTAGTTAGCCAAGATCATTAAAACTTTACAAAACGACCCGAACCGGTTACTCATTGACCAATATTCAATTCGTCCATAGACTCGAATGGACGTGTGTGACCAGCTTGGACCATTGTGTACATGAGTCATTATCTCAGTATCGTTAGTGTTGGATAGAGGGGTTTAGTCTATTACTTACTTGGTCGGGTACTCGTGACTTTGAGTAATGTTGGCGTTCTTTGTCTCGATTCTGTCAAGTTGCGCGCTCTATAATAAGTAATGGACATTTATTTTAAGATTCGCAATATCTCCCAAGATATAAACTGTTGTAATGTCACGTCTCTGGCGTGTTACTAGTCTAGAAAACGTGATACTGTTACGTACTATTTCCCGAGGCCATGCCCTGTTTGAAATTTTCAACCTTGATGTCTTAAGAAGTGGCACAAAATCATGACTGATAGGAGGAATGTGTGGGAGTATTGGCCCCAGCTATGGAACAATAGGTAATAGTAAGTAATGATGATTATATCTCTGTTTCTCTTTTTAGGCAATATCGGGTTTAAGCGACGTAAAAAGATAGGGTCTTCGATTAATGGGAATCCATGCTATTGGGTGAAGTGTAACCCCAATGCCGTATAATAAACCATAAATTTACGATACCGTAAGCTTCATTTCTGACAAATGCAAAGGAAGGCAATGCGAAGTGTAATACTGTACAGGTAGAAATAAAACAATTGAAAACGTACACGATTTGTCACCCGATAACTTATAATATATTATGTCTTCTCCTATTCTGCACTCCGTCGTCTCAGCGTAAATTGTACTACAGGGCATTTGTATGTAAGAGGTGGAAAATGGACAAACTTCCGTGCCACGAGTGTATGTCTTTTATCCACGTCCAGTCCTCTATTCACTGTGTGAATTGCGTTCTAGGGAAAAGCGACAACTACGAGTATTATTTGACCGATACAATGGAGGTATTTTATGCCGTGTTTTATCATTATTATTATTACTTGCATTCCAAAGGAATTGCACCCTATTGCGCAAAACACGAATAGAACGTACCTCCTAATAAATAATATGTAGGTACGTTCTATTCCATGGCTTGAATGTAAGTAAAATATTATCAGCAACATTCTTAACACAATACATGGTCTTCTGTCAAAATGAATAGACTTCTCACTTGCGCAACACACGCACTGTGTTGCGCAATTACCCCACTAAGGTATTTTAATATTGTGTTTGTGGTGTTATAAAATGAATGTAGTCGACGATCTGAAACTCCCAGGCTACATGCAAATGGCTTCATCTTAACATTAAGAGTATTGAAAGTTAGATATAGCTCGTCTACCCTTAGTCATTAGTGTTAATATCTAGATTAACGACGATTTTAAACCGTGTATATCAAGGGGCGTAATAGTAGAATTGAAATCCCGATGGTAAATTGAAAATTTATCGAATCACTTACGCAGGTATTTTATATACCTAACTCTTGGGACTAAGTCCCTGCTTACTTAACTGTTATAAATAGGTGCTTTCTATTCATGATATGACTGAAACACCCACTCTTAAACTCACCTCTTTTATTAGCACCGTACTTCTTAACTCAATTTAATCGGCATTGCTGCTGTTCTTCACTGAATATTTGAATCAATATGATTTAAATATTCGGAGAACATTGAAGAGAAATCTCCTCCGTAAAGGTACCACTACTGTGCTGATCTAAAGGCATACAATCTGTTGCTCTCAATATCCGGCAGACAGCTTCAAAACAATCTTATGGCAACATGAATTTCTGATCGCCGCGAGTTGTTGCAATTTCTCACTTGATCGAAAGAAACCCTATCGTAAGATAGCTATGTTTATTTTATGCAACTGGGCAACCTCGAAGGAAGATATTATTTGTCACAAACACCACTTTCGTAGAACTCACACACGATTGTTATTAATTATTCTTCTTTTAATAGAAGCATGTTACTCTGCAGTGCAAAGACTTTCCCTATCTCTCCTATTTTCTCTGTCTGGGGGCCAGATATTCCTTTTCGAAGCAGTCCAACGCCTTCTGCAATCTCCGTCTGGGCCTGACGTGATGTTGATTGCCGTCTCAAAGGACTATTGGGTCGTGAATAAGTCCCGTTGTTGATCTGACATGCAATGCGTCCAGGCAGTGGCTCGGTAGATTAGTGTACCAGCTTGCCATTTAAAATCAGAAATATATTGATTCTTGCAATATGTCACATTCTATGCTTAGTTTCCATTTCTCACTGAATAGCGTGTTGATGTTCCATGTCAAAAAGGTACTTGAATGAAAAAAAAAAGATGTTTCAATATTCGGAGCATTTAACTTATTGAACATTTCAATTTCGTGAATTTCCAATATTGAGAAATTCCATTTATGGAGAAGGGTATAATTTAAATGTGAAACCGATTTTCTTTTAAGAGTTCCGTAGCCAATTGGCTAAAACCGATCGCTTATAGATTCGCCTTGATCGTTTGTCTGTTCGTATGTCACAGTCATTTCAGACTGACACTTGGCACTCTCTTAATTTCAACTATTTGGTGCCAGTACCACATAGTTGAAATTAAGAGAGTGTCTTCTATAAACTGCCAAACAAATATGATGAAAAAATAAATACACGCAACTGAACATTGAGAAATAAATAAATATATATTATCTGTTTAAACCCAGAACAAAACTAATTTTGCATGCTCTAAATAAAACATTTCAACAACAATCTTTTTCTACAAAAAATAACGATTAACATTCATTTTTCATAAACACACTAAACACAAAAGTTAGTCTGAATTCTGAATGGGAACTGGGGCAAATGGGTATTTAGGAACATATTATAGGCCTAGACTTTTTGAATGACAAAAGCTTTATATCTGCTTATATAACAAGCTACGAGTATTACCGTCTATACAAAATATTGTTTCATTATACCTACATTACGCTTTATATTTCTGTTGATTTATAACGGATATAACAAAACTTTCCTTCAATAATGGCTGAATGGGAAAGTTTAAAACAATGATTTTGCAACATTACGATGATCGATGGATTTCCAATGGATCTTGTGACTTTTGGAAGCTTCTATCTAATATCTCTGTGAGTTTTTGGAGACTTTATCTTGATCGTTGACCTCTGAACGCTCTCTCTCCCGCACCGAGGGTTCCGTACAATATTCCGACATAAACGGCCATATCTTGTGACGATTGAGTTGATTTTTACACACCTCCAAGGGACTACAGGCTTGAGTATATGGATTTAATTTTAAATCGATACCAACACGTGTTCCCGAGATAATGGGTCTTGACAGACAGACAACAGAGTGATCCTATAAGGGGTCCGTTTTTTTTTCTTTTGAGGTACGGAACCCTAAAAAGAGTGAAATTAAATATTTCTAGATTGCAAAGACAGAGCTTATTTAATTTTTTCTAAAAAAAGACAGTTTTAACCACTCTGCACGACAGGATTTTGACACATGACACATCAGTTGAATCGGTGGGGTGACGCGAATTGTCATGAAATTCAAGAATTTTTGATCAATTTACAGCAATCAATTTTGTTATTAAAAATAAGTCACCGGGGCTGTATCATATGATAAGTTTGAGGTTTATATTTCCAAAAACCTCATAAGGTTGATAAAACGGCGTCAATCTATTGTAAAATGTGTGTAAAATACATATTATTACACCCTTCCAAAAATTAGGTACTTTAAAAACGCTGGAAATAATGCACATACACAAGACAACTCTTTGATAATAAAATCGGAAATCCAAAATAAAAACAGTGACATTCCATCTGCATTCTCATTTTTGCCATTTTACATATAAATTCAAAATAAAACACGATACAAATCTCGACAAAAAAATACTAAAAACTGTGTTACAACATGACATTTCTTAGTGCTGACCGTAAATCTAAGTTTCATCATTACGATTAAAAAGTTACATTCAACCTAATCGATAATCGAAATGGAGTAAACTTTAAAAAAAAGTTTTGGGACCATTGAGGAATTTACCTATGGAGATTGCATATTATTCTACTATTGATATTATAGTTGTTCAAATATCTATGATATCGATAAGAAAAGAAAGACAACAACATTTTGTCACGTGCTTTTTTGTTATGCTATAATTATTTTCTTATGCGCCAAGATTTGAGGTACAGGCGCCTGCACATCAAGCTACTACAATCTGTCAGATTTCTTTGATAGATTTTCGACTTTATTTCTAAAGTATTAGGTTCAAGGTTGATTGGGAAAAATTGACAGCTTCGGGTAGCTTGACCTGCAGGCGTCTGCACATTTTGCTGTCAAACGGTTTCGCGGTAAAAGATTTTGGCTGTTTTCTTGAATGACGATGAATGAAAATGGCGGCCATTTTTGTAAGAGGTCATGCTAATTCTGTAGGTAACTAGTCAGGCAGCCCAGCTGGCACAACCATACCGTACCGCACCTAGAAAGCCATGCCTCCGCAGTAGAGCCTTGTTTTAGACGGACAGGGACTCCGCACACATCGGGGCCTCAAAATATTGATATAGACACCCGACACCCGACGCCCGATGCCTGTAGCGTCTCCCGCGGTGGCTGACTTGGTTTGAGGAGCGCCTCACTTCCCCCGCTCTAGACGAAGCGGGGGGGAGTGTCAGGGTTATGCAATAGAAGGAGCATGGGTGGGTTTTAGTCAGTACTAGACTGATACTCCCCCCCGTTTTGCCCAGAGCGGGGGAAGTTATTTGACGATTTCCCACCCAAAAAAAAAACCCCGGTACACGACATCAAGAAAAATCCAGGTTCAAAATGGACTCATTTTGTACCAGGAGTTTTCTTGGTGTCGTGTTTCCATCTCAATTGTGCTCTTCCTCTATAGGCCATTTTTACCCCAAGGCTTCCACTCCAAGAACACTTTGGCCTACGAGCCATGTTTTAGGAAAGAATGAATACGCTTTTCAAATAACCAATCCAACCAAACAATTTTGTCGAACAAATGTAATTTATCTTAGCTGATTTTTTTAATGTGCTTACCAAGATCATAATTGGCGCGTTCTATATTCAACCTTATTTATTTCTATTTGCAATTCACATTCAAATAGTAGGTATAAAACCAAATTATTAATAAAATGGCAAATAAACATTTTAATATAAATTTGAAGAGCGAGCGCATTCCTTTTTTGAATTTTTATCTGAAAATTAAATTGGCGCGAATTTAGCCATGGATCAGTTTGTACTGTTTGTTTTTTAATCGGTTTTAGTGGCGTAAAAGATATTATAATCAATATTTATAGTATAGTACAGTACACGTATTACAAAATTAATTTTTATTTTCATCTATCAATTTCTGATATTCCTTAATTTAGTTATTCGAGTTGATTGATTTACAAGAAAATAATCGATTGAAATAATCGTATTTACACATCACAAAATTAAAAAAAAAAAGAAATGGACGTTAATTTCGAAAGTGAATTTAGTAGTGGTTATGAATATTCCGTGTTATTGGTCCTATTATTGCAAATTCCCATAAGATCTGGGCATTGTCATGTTATTTATAATATTTGAAATGATATTTGTGTCAGTTGTTATAGAATCTATTCGTGAATATATGATATAATGTGGAATTAAAAATGTAAACAAGCACGATTGGCGCGAAACTTCGACTTCAGATTTTAAAATGTATCATTACCACTACTAATATAAGTTCAATTACGAATGATTTCTTCACGTAATAAAAGGACACGTTAATCATGCCCAATAATGTGGAGTTTAAATGTCCGAAAACCTACTTTTTTATGATTTTTAGCGTCGACCTACACTGCCATCAAAATGGCGATGATCGTAATTTACGCATTTGGATTTTATAAGACTTAATTAAGAAACTTCCTCAATAATTAAAGAACTTGTATTGACGTTTACATATGAGTTTTTTATTCTACTATCTTAATGAATGCACACCCATATTATTTATTAACCAGAAAATAAAATATTTACAAAAATAATGAGGAGGTCATATGACTTAAATATCCGACCCCTTTCGGGGCCAGTACCGAGCCAGCGGAGGTTTGGATGTCGAGCCCCCGAAGGGGTCCGTACCGAACTATACGGTTAAACCTTAATTTTTAAAACACAGGAAATAGAGTTCAAATTGCCATTTAGAGTCTATTTATTGAAATATTCTGTTATCATATCTCATGTCAACCTATATTTTCAGTTAAATTTTTGGGCTCCAAATAAAAAACAACGTTTATTTACAACTGCCGCGTTAGTCCTGGGTTAGATTCCCGTATTTGGCAAAGTATAATTCCATCAAATATTTCTCAATAGCAACCTGGGAGTCTATATTTGTGCCTTGTTGATAGCAACATGGTCGCCCGCTATTACATGGAAATCAAACATAACTGGCGAAATGTGGGTTTACTATTAGGTTAGTTCTACACCGCTGCATTGTCATTATCGGCTTGATGTTATGTTATGTTTATTTACGTAGCAGTCGTGCTATTTGCTTACAACATACGATTAATCACTAATCCTTGAACTAGCATGGGATCATGACAATGCCCCTATTATCGTTAAATTATTGTTATAGCCTCACCGTTTTTAGAATATAAAAATCCATCAGCGTTAACCGATGGACACATTCCTGGAAAAATTTAGAGTATTTGATGAGACAAACTGAAAAGTTTTAGTCAATCTGCTTGAAAAGTGATTTAGGCCCAAATGCGCAAATGGTAAGGGTTTTTTTTTAATACAAAGCTAACCTCACAGTTAGGTAGTACTGCGATTACAATTATGATTTTCACAGAAAATACCACAACTGATAGACTTCTGGCTTAAAAAATGACCTTGGTTTGCGCGATTGGGCCAAAAAAAATCGATCCCCTCAGAAGATATTTACAGACTTACTACAGAAGTTTTACTTTTAGTCAACAAACAATGTTGACCTAGAGCCATAATAAGCTTTTCTACTTCATCTGTGAGCCGTTTAATAAAACCCAAGGTTTGTATCCTGCGATGTGGAATATGACCGGATTTTCCTCGTAAGAGCTACCAGTATTTGGTGCTTGTGGGCCTGCCGTTATGGCGGAATCCCACAATTTGGTTCCTTCCTGTAATATAAGAGTAAGGGATGTAATACATTGTAAGTCAAGGCCATGGTATGTTGCTTCGGCAATATTGTATGTTATCCCCTGACTTTATTAAACAAAACGTTTAGCTGTTGTTTAGTAATCGTAAATATAATGTAGTCTACATTACAATAAGGAATAACTAAAAAGATCTATTTACAGCGCAGGGTCAAGAATTGTCATTTGTAGTCTCTGGCACTTATTTTTAAATTTAATGAATTAATTAGTTTCATTCCAGATAAAAAGGCTACTTAATTTAGTCACTTATTGGAATAAGAGTTTTGTAAAACTACTAAACTGCAACCAGTATAACTTGGGAAAGATCCTTAAGCTGCCAACAACAATGACCGGAGTATTTGATGGGTTAACCTGCTACTCATGGGCCTCACTCCATTCGCAAAGCAAAACCAGATCCTTGTTGATGATATTTATTGAGTTATCCAGATTTGAACGGTTTGCTTTAAAATTATCACTTCAAATTCTTTTTCTTTTGCCACAGTAACTACATATTTTATCAACATCGGATCACGTTAACTGGTGTAGCGCTGGTGGATATAGCTGAAACGGAACCGTAATTCAAATATTTATTACCCAGACGTCAAAAATATTTGAACTTCAAAAGCTAAACATTTTTGTAGTTGTTATAATATATGCCAATAAACTTAAATCTCTAGAGGAAACAAATTTTATGATTCATCTATCAAAAATCTCTTGTTTCTGCTATTTAACAAACAAACTGTATTTTAACTAATTAAACCGATTCTCAAAGTACGCAATACATGTGTAAAAGCAATGATCATTATTTTTAGGTAATGCCAATAACATAAAGCGTAACTTATTTATAGAAAACTCTTCGTGTGTATTCTTACCAATGTAAATATTATTGGTTTGAGAAGAAATACCTGAACTAGTACTGAATTTCTAATAATAAATCTCCATATAAATATTTTTTCGTAGTTAGGAATTTTCTAAATAAGTACCTATATTACAAAAAAATAGCAATGAATTCTTCTTTTTCATCTCCCAACTCCCGCTCTGGGCGGAGCGGAAGGAAGTGTCAGACTTGTATTAACTAAAACCCATCCATGTCCCTTTTGCCCTTTGCGTTCCGAGGCTGCGGTACTTATCTCTTTGGAACAACTCGCAGCCCCGGCAGACAATGGGCCTGACTATTTGAGGCGCAGGTTGTACACGAACGCGCCGTCAACACAGCCTGTCGTCACTAGACAGCCGGACAGTGAGCTACCCATAGCGCACGATTCACAGGCTCGCGCCCACGGTGGCCAGGAGCGTCTTCCGCGGTGGATGGTTGGAGGTTCTCTCGCTAAAACGGCCAACCACCTCTTTCGCCAGCATAACTGCTACGCAGATGGAGACTACTGCTTCCCATTCCTCCTCACTCTCAATTTATTTATGTATAAAAGGTTATACGGTAAGGCATTTTACAAAGCAGTCATTGTGCAAAAAAGAAACTGAATCAAGTAGGAACTTAGGTTCCTATGTTCGTCTCTAGGGTTCCCAAGGTTTGTCCATTTATTTAGGCGTGAAGACGTAACAAACAAACAAACTCTCTTTCACTTTTATAACATTAGTAAGGATTTTCCGCAGAATCTTGATTAATTCAATAATGAGTAAGATGAGGTAAGGTATAAGGTAAGTAAGATCTACAGTAACTTAACTACACGCAGCTGTTATCGGTTAAATTAATTTCTAGCAGGTCAACTTCAGATACTTAATTTGAAGAATTTGAAATTAAAACGAAAAATGATGATAGTGTTTTAAACTGTATTCAATTAATTGCTACAAGAGAAACATTTACAAATTCTACCTTAACTTCAGGTCTACTGAAGATAATGAAAACAATATATAGGCTTCCAAAGAAAACCAAGTGCCTACAACGACTTCTATGCCTTAATATTTTCCTAAACATTTTTAACAATTTTCCTCCTCTCGTTCTTTATGCGAATCCTCTCCACATTATTTCTTATTTTTTTGACATTTTCCTTCTTATTAATTTATTGTGTTTGTCCACGACACTTTGCCTGGTCGCACTCTCCTCGACGATCTATGTTGCTGACACGCATTTCTGCACTTCGTCTTGCTTTTTAAAATAAACTTTTTTGTTTTCGGTGAAAATTATGCGTTTACAAAAAGTAACTGAGGTAAAATAAACCAGTTTAGAGCAACATCTTTTTTGTGATCAATATTTTTCTTCTTGCGTGGAGATTTCGCAGTTATGAATTGACTATTCGAACCATACAAACCTCCTACACCAATGTGGGATGAAACTATTGCTTCATAGCTTAACGATATAATAACATTGAACTACGATCACCAACCCAGCTATCCGACATAGCAGTAACGTTACTTTCCGTCAAGATTGATATATTGTTCATTGCAGCTACAGAGATCAACGTCCAACATTAAATATTTACGAGTAAACGACATTCATGCAAATCAAGTTTCAATCTTAATGTGCAATATAGTGTTTAATATTTATATATATTTTTCACCTCATCAGCTCAAACATGTTGGTATCACTGCGTGAAAACCGGGTACAAAATTTTACTTACTGCGTGAGACAAAGTAACTTCTTAGTTAATCAATCAAAACAGCCGCCATTGTCATTTTAACGTTCAGAAACGCGTAATAACTTATAATTGAAAGACATGTTGTAAAATAGATAATTTGTATCAAATTTGTTATTTTTTCATTTATATTTAAATGAAAAGTAAGTATTTTTCGCATCAGATAAAACCTGTAACCTGTGTGATAATTAACCTGTAAAAGATAAATGTTACATTTGTAAAAATAAAACCTCACTGTCGCTGTTTCAGAACGCGCTTGTAAACGTTATTTCAATTTATTCCTGTCAGTTGTCGTCCATTGTTTTATCTTGGTTAAGCACTAATCACACGAAAAATAAAAAACAGAATATAAATAAGCTTAAGAACATCATATTAATGATATAACGATTTTGTTCGTTGTAGAACATGAAATACACTTTGTTGCGTGATGTGATCAGAGTAATATGTTCTCGCTGCTAAAGTGAAAAGTTGTATGTGTTACACGAGAGCAAACTTATTGGTATCTCGTGTCTTTGAATCTCTCGCCACACTTAGGATTCTACTTTAGAATCTTTCGCTACCAGTTTCGTGCAGCCTTTTGAAACTGGAAAATAATGGAACCAGTCTCAAACCAATCACAAAATGTCCGATCAGCGAAGCTGACGAACTGACGAGTGAGGGAATGAATATAATTACATTAATTACATGGAATCCAACTGGTTTCAAATCACAGATATATATAAAAGACACGTTACTACAGTATTGTCCATCGAATAACAATGTATATTTATGTTGTCACATGTGTTTTGAATAGCAATAATGGTCGATTTAATTCTATGGCAGGCTATTTCTAGTTGACAATAGGTATTATTAACATGATAATAGGTATTGCATAATATTCGAGATTAAATTTGTAACTTCTTGCTTCAATATTGTAGACTACAATTTTATTTCAATAATTAAATTAATTTTTCCTATGAAAAACTAATTTAATTACCCCCCGGGTCTATACCCGCGGGGTCTAAAATGACCGCTTAAGCAACATGACAATAGATTAAAAATGTAACGTTACCATTCGTAAGATGGTCATAAAATAACACTGACCATTTAAAAGATTTTAACGTTATTCATATTTTTATCCAATTATGATTCTGCTAAAGCTGCCAGTCAGTTTAGACCCCCAGTCTTTTTGAAAGCTTGTCAGCTTTTAGATTAACTGTCGTTAATCTATACTATATTCAGGATATTTGATTTGAACTTTGAGCAAAATTATTAAGCACCATAGGCGACCTACTGTAGACAACTCGACTTGCAAATACTAATATTACTAATATTATAAAAGCGAAAGTGAGTTTGTTTGTTTGTTACATTTTTACGCCTAAATGGCCCATCCGATGTTGATGAATTTTGGTACAGAGATAGTTGGGACCCTGGAGACAGACATAATAAAAAAGTGAGAAATAGGGATGAAAAGGGGAGAGAAAGATATTTTTTTTCGATCATCACGCGGGTTAAAGTTAGCCCAAAGCACAGATAATATAATACTAACGTACAGATACTCCATCTCATACAAAGAAACGTGACCGCCATAACTTGCTCATTTCTTCGGGCTATTCGGGCTATTTTTTTTTTACTCACAACGGCGCTAGATGGTGCTTGCAGCGATAGTTTATTTTACACAAAGAACCAATAGATGGCGATAAAACCATACTGCATACAAAATTATGGTAGCCGTTTGACCTTGAAGCTTACGATACTCGGCATTCGCCTACTTTGCGATAGCGCATGATTTCTTGAGCGTGGGATTATACTATCTATGGCGTGGGGTATAGGTCCATGTTTTTCGGCAGACTTAGTTATTTGTTAGGTTCGGCGTAAACGTTAACGCAAATTATGATAATTATCAAGTATTTAAATCAATTAAAATTATTTATAATATCGAAATAGCTCTTGCAATGATAGGAGACACAGGGCAGGGAGTTATTTTTTAACAGACACAGTTTCGTGTGTGTAATTTTTTGTATTTTAATTACAAATTGTTACTTAACTAACTTAACTAAGTAGGTAGTAATATTTGTATGCTGTGTTGTTACCTATAAAAGTAGGTAAGTATACTTACTGGCTCGGATATTGGGCGCTAGATGATAGAGTGGGGATAACCTTGCGCTTTGTACAGTACAGACGCCAGTTCATCAACTTACCCCAATTTGTCAAATCTAATTTAGTTTGTTCGGCCGCAGTATAGGTATAAAATGTACTCTGTGGCAGCAGTCAAAGGTTTAGAAATTGTACAGTTCTGGCTAGGTTGACCTGCTGACTGCTGATGTCTGTACGCTTATAGAAAAACACTTACGAGATGTAGGTATTTAAAGAAATTTATTCTCAAAAAAGACTACAGTCATGAGAGTCGGGCAGCGCATGAGAACTTGAGATCCAAAAATTTATCTTCTGCGCATGTGAAGTTAAACAAGCGCTCAAGATCCGTGCCATTTACTTTCCATTCTAATATTATCCAACCACTTACTGGCATATTGAACTGAATGTGGGGTTGAGTTTGTCTCACCCCACATTTAGCGTAAAATACCTACAAACAAATAAAATGCAAGCGTAATTTATGAGTAGGTACCTTTAGATTCGAGTCGCTTAATGTACCTACTTATCAGTTTCATTTGAATTGCGTTTTATGCTACAAGACGGCATCTAATTCTTTTGTATTTTGAACAATTATTATCCGATGGCAGTCCTTAATACTAAATTGACCACTTCAGAGTCGGTTCTTGGTAATTATTTTAAAATACATAATATATAATAAATATAATAGAAATCGTATTTTTGGACGTGTCATGGTGGACGTTCTCGTGCCGCCTTCAAAGGTAATTACGGCTTGTAATGTACCTACTTATGCCGCCGGGCTAAATCTCCTGCTTTAACCCAGCGGGTTTTGGTGGGCAGAGGTCTACCCAAATAGGAGGATGATAATGATGATCTTTGTTTGAAGGAAAATTTATAAAAAAAAACACAATAAATTATAAATAAAAATAAATAAATATCTTGGGACAACTCACACACGGCTATCTGATCCCAAGCTAAGCAAAGATTGAGTTATGGTAACCAGACAACTGATATACATACTTATATAATTTATAAATACATACATATTATAGATAAATCACACCCAGATACAGAACAAACAATCATGCTCATCACACAAAGTTTGTCCTGGGTGGGAATCGAACCCACGACCTCCGGCTCAGCAGTCAGGGCCACTAACCACTGGACCAACAGGCCCGTCAACAAATTACTTAATAGTTTTTTTTATTATGTAAGTACTTTATCATTTACAATGAGTAAGTAGGACTGCCTCGTTGGTCCAGTGGTCGCAAGCGCTACTATTGGGCAGTAGGGTTTAGGTGCGATTCTCGGGTGGGACAAAATACCAATACCTAACCCTATGGGAAATAAGGCGTAATGTTATGTATGTATTTAGTCGATATATTTATACTTTTTCTGCTATTTTTGAAGTTGACGGAAAATTAATAAGTTTGCCTTTGCCTTTCAGTAAAATACATAAAAAGTAGATACAGAATAACAGACAAAGACATACAACAAGACCTTTGGGTATTTAATTGAATCTGTAGGTCCTACCTATGTAATTGATTTATCAAACAGCATCCACCTGAAGATTAATAATATCATACATAATTATGAAGAACGATGATTAAACATTTATTTTGAAGTAACCTTAATTTTGATGAAGATTGTAATGATTTTTTGCGACTTTTGGCTTCAAGGACTTTATTCCCAAAGTTGACACTTGAGACCGCAAAATTGTAAATACCTATATTATTATTCTATGGCGCAGATTAGCGTTTTATTCATAGATTATAAGAAAAGTAGGTTTTGTTGTTCTATGTCCGAAATATATTTTGTTTTACTTAATATATTTGCATTTCATAACTATTTCATTCTATCTAAATAGGTATGGTATGTATCATTTAGGACGTGTAGTAAAACTTAAAACAACGCCATCTATTAGCACAATTAACAGCAAATGAGTTACTTAACCACAACGTAGTACAAATTTTTCTCACCAGAGGCAACACCATAATATTATTTAGTAAAATCATGGAATTTGGAACTAGGAGCCCATTATTCCTTGATTTTGTGTTATGGAGATTTTTAAAAACAAGGCCATACTTTTTTCATGGTCAAACTTAAACAGTTACACAAACCTCAAAAACAAATCGATACATATAACGCCATCTATTGAGATTTATTTGAACTATTTTTTGTTTGTTCGCAATGAGACCCCATGCCCAAAGTAACTATGCCACGCGAACGAAGTCGCGGACGGAAGCTAGTTTACAATACATTTGAAGTTGAGACGAGATTGTCAATGTTGCCAGACAAGGTTTTGTGCAAAATGAACAATAGTTACTTGTAAAAAATTGAATGCAAATCTATTTTCCGTAAGTTATTTTGTTTAGTTAGGATATTCTATTCTTTCATTTAATCTTATTAGAAGTATTTTATGAGTAACCGTGTAGCCGTAATCGAAATTACAAGTTTCATTTCCAAATGTTATTTGTCACTGCTACCACAAATACGCATTATTTCAGTACCTTGATTTCGTGGCTGATACTTACTAAACTTTAAGAAATACAAATGCTAAGTCAGTAAATTGATTTCAGATTGAACTGTATTTATTTTAAGTAATGGAGCTTTATAATAAACAAACATCTCGCTAAGCCTAAATGGCTGATACGCTATATTTCAGTCTCGCGAAGTAAATTTACTTTTTTGTGTTAATGACACCTTTCTCTCGTTTTCCATTCTTACATTGTTGAGAAACACCTAAAAAATAGAAGCAATATTTTCACAAAGAATGTCGTAAGTACCTGTTGTGAACTTCCGTCTACAATTCCTTATTTAATTTCATATAAAATAATATAAGTTAACACATAACATGGTCATAGATAGTTTATGAAAGAAATAATAAAAAAAAACCGGCCAAGAGCGTGTCGGGACACGCTCAGTGTAGGGTTCCGTAGTTTCCCAGTATAAGTGTTCCCAGTTATGAGGCCAACCGAACAATTCGGTAATACCAGATCCAATGTAATAAGTACCTACAGCGCCATCTCTCGAGGAATTGGGTTACTAATTAATACAAAGACGTGCAATTCCGGTAGTAATTTTGGATTGCGAGAACCGATTTCAATAATTCTTTTTTGTTTGAAAAAAGAAACGTTCAGGATAATAAAATATGTAACCAAAGTTACAAAAAAAGCTTGCATATACGATTATACTACAAACTTAGTCCAGAAATTATTTTGTACAACTTTTTGTCTTTTTTTTTGTACAAAAACTGTTGTGTCAATCAAGTTCAAAATGATTTTCATAGAAAGTCCTTATAAAGTTCTACTTTTCAGATTTTTTCATATTTTTTAGACTTATGGTTCAAAAGTTAGAGGGGGGAGGACACATTGTTTTTTACTTTTGGAGCGATTATTTCCGAAATTATTGACATTATCAAAAAAATGATCTTAGTAAACCCCTATTCATTTTTAAATACCTTTCCAACAATATATCACACGTTAGGGTAAAAATAAAAAAAAAATCACTTCCCACTTTACATATAGGGTGGCTACCCTAATAAAACATTTTTTTCAAATTTTTATTTTACCACTTTGTCGGCGTGATTGATATACATATTGGTACCAAATTTCAGCTTTCTAGCGCTAACGGTCACAGAGATTAAGCGAGGACGGACGGACGGACGGACGGACGGACGGACAGACAGACATGGCGAAACTATAAGGGTTCCTAGTTGACTACGGAACCCTAAAAACGTTTATTTACGAGTTACAATATGCTTCCCGTTTGTTATTTTTACGTACGAACCCACCTATAAGTCTCTTGACCTCGAATTCATTCCGCGGATTGCTAACGATCTATGTAATATAGAAATACGCATGTGTTCAAAAGTTAACTTGAATTCAAATGTGTTCCTTTTGTTCATTCATTCAACTGTCGAAAGGACAAGTGTTTGTAAAGGTCTTTTGTTTCTGCCAACATTTCCTTCCAAGTTTGTTGTTACACGACCTCTCCATAAACTTAATTCGTCTGTTTGTGGTTAGGTACTTTAATTTCCTGTCTTTACGGAGTTTACAAAATTACGTTAGCGTTAATGGCAAGAATTTTCAGAAATTAAAACGTTTTTTCGGAGGTCGGCTATTAGAGTATTATTATAATAAGCTGACGAGGAATAATCTGACTACTTTTTTATGATAATGAACAGGAATTAAATTGATTGGAATAATAGTTTTCGGAGCTGGACTAATCTTAACTAAGGTTAACCAGGTAAAATCAAACTTGGAAAACGAAACTTTACAAATAGTTTAACCATTTTTCTATCAGACAAAAACTTTTCATACCTCATCTTTCCCTGTCTAATAAACTTCTCATTTAATTGCCGAAAAAACATCTGCGATTAAATAATTTGGTTCGCTATCAAAAGATAGGAGTTGCGTAATCGCCCCGATGACTGGCCTACAGTGATGGATGATTCAGTTCCCGATTACTACCGAATACTCCCGAACTCTCACGATTAACTCCCTTCTTCTAATACGTGGGTAATAGCAGGGTGATTCGGCAAATATGAATATCTATTTACCAATCTGTCCATCACTGCATGCCTCGGCTACGTGTTTACAATTCGTTGTCGGCTGTGGCGTTGAAAAACAAATAATTTGATTTGAAGTTTGTTTACAGGAATTTGGGGTATTAAATAAATAGATTTATCATCATTTTTAATGGCTTGTGGAAAGAAATATATATCTATATATCTGTCTCGGTAATAGACAGTTACTCTGATCTACGCAACTCTATCGAATAAATTAACAAGCCACGTCAATATCGAGTGTTATTTCATTCATAGGTACAACTGTCAAGCAAGACAAATTGTGATTCAATTAGACAATTATGTGCGCAGTAAATGTTAATTTCTCTGATTTTGCATTAATTTTTAGCAAAATTTATTTTATGAAGTAAACCGAAACTACCGCTGTAAAATTCGTTTTTAGCTTAAATCAACAACTTACTGACCGGAACGTCGGCCATGTGAAAACGATAATATGTTGGACCTGACAGCGTCCGTGAAACATTGTCCCACTTGCTAATGCCGAGCAAGTGTTTTGTATACTATTTATTCATTAATTTTTAAAGCGCTTCAACACCGAATGAAGTAACATAAAACCTACCTATAAGTTGTTTGTATTTATAGTATTTTTTTAGGTACTAAATAGGCTTACGTATTATGCAGCCTAAGATAGAGCGGGTACGTATCAAAATCCCGAAAGTCCATAATACCTATGATTGAAATACTGACGTCCAAAACACCAAAATTCAAAATACCGAAAGTTTTAAATGCCGATAGTCGTTATATCGAAACACAAAATACCGATGTTCAAATGCCCGAAAGGACGAAATCCCGAATGGACGAAATACCGATGTGTGAAGCCATCTCGGGACCTTAAGGCACTCCGACACGGACAGGTTATTTTTGAAGTTATACTTCTTTTGGGGCGATGGAGAAGATTGATGAGAGTGATTTGGTACTACAGCGACACAGTGAAGTTAGTTCTAGGTGGTATCCAGTGTGACCATATGTGGCAGGAACCTGCATTTTGGCAGATTAAGTCCTTTATTTTACTCTCTGGCACTTTTGTTGACAAAATGACAAAAGCGATGTATAAAGAAAGTGATCAAGAAAAATTCGATGTTAATACGAATGTACAATTTAATTCAGTTCACTTTTAGACTTTAAGATCAATTATTTTAAATAAAACTCCAAAAAATAATGTGTGTATTTATTTTAAATTTTTGGAGTGCTATTAAATTACATTGGCATTTTGTGCTTTCGATTTTGGCAGGATTTGTCAGTTTTTTTGCCTAAGTTGGGCAGGATCTCTAATTTGTAGTTGGTCACACTGGTGATTAATCGTGAAGTTAGTTCTAGGTGGCATGAAAATCGATAACATATGCCCAAGTTGTTTAAAATCTACTTTCTAGTATTTTTATATTTATAGCACGTGTTTCATAACAGTACAATTAAACAGTGTGAATAAATGAATATTATTTTGGTGTTTTTATAAAAGTATAAATGTCAACGACTTGTCAAAGTTACGAGCTGTTTTCAATGTGTTTACTTTTCGATTTCGGTCGGCTATCCACAAAAATGTAAAATATCTTGTTCAGATAGTGAATCAAGTGATTTTGAAAGATTTTTGGGCTGGAGTAACTCCGAACCAGTTGAAGATAGTGGTTCTAATCAATGAAGATATAAATTGAAGATGGATCATTTTAGTATCTTCGATAATAATAAGCCATCTGTACAAAGTTTACATGTCGAAGTTAATCCCCATCTTAGACTGAAGGAGCCAGGTATGTGTATGTCTTACCGTATAATATTCATTTGAGACAACCAAAACAACACCATTCATTACGCATTTTACTCATGGTAAACATGATACATCCTTTTCACCAACTCATAATGAGTACGATTTTACCCATTAGGGACAATGCTAATACGAGTGACTGACTTTGTTGGTGTATCTAAATCATCAGTTTGTTGTATGTTATAGCAGTATTTATTTGTTTCATTGGTACCTTGTAAATCATATAATAATTTTATTTCATCATCCATGTATTATTTAGTAGGAGATGGGATTAGGTTTTACTATATTAATTTTTGTTAACACAATTCAATTCTTTCCTTAGGTTCAGAGACTGGAGAATTTAGAAATTGAAAGGGATGAAATATGAATTTAGTAGCCCGTTGGCCTGGTTCAGCTTCTGATGCCACTATATTTAACAACTAATAAAAATTACAGGTAACTTTTCTATTATATTACAGCATTATAAAGCAAGTTTTGTGACCAAATAATTTGAATTCAGTACCTATCCCGAACTACATCTTTTATCAGCTCAGTGTGAAAGTAGATTGTACGGTCACAAATGGCTGCTTGCAGACATTGCATATCTTTTAAACCTTACACCTTTGTTAAACCCTCAATTACATTATTTAGGTGTACTAGTACTTATTTAAAATGTTATTTATTTTATATTTTTTTAGGTTTTATAAGAAAACTAACATACCCGGTGTTATATGTAGAATGTATAGATAGCACATTATTTGCTATGATGAGACCTAAGGAGAATGAAGAAAGATAATATATATAATAATATTACTGTCGCAAAGGATATCATGCAAGAAATGTTCTATTGGTAAGTTCAGTGAAAGAAACACATTTTTATTTGGATATCAAATAGTATAATAATAATATCAAATTACATAAGTACATTTAAAACCTAATCATTTATGTTATATTAAGATAATAACACCAAAAAAACCAATGTATTATTTTACTGTAAACAAAGTGTAAGTAATAAGTATTTTTTACTCTAATTGCAGATAACAGATGCAGATTTAAATATAATACATGTGGGTAAGGCGGATCATGTCACGATAAACAGCCTGGCACCTCAATTAAATAGTCATCAATATCCTGAATCAATATTTTTTTAATGTCAAAAATTAGATAGTATTAAACCAATATAAATCATTGAGGTTGTTGTATTTTGTCAGTTTTGTTTCTGTTGTTTCCTTGATCGTGTTTGTAAACATGAACGAAAAAGTGTTGTGTGCTGAACTGATATTGATTATGGTGACAAAATTCAAATATTAGCCTATAATTATTTTTCTATAAGTACGTCAAAGAAGTATAACTTCTAACGCGTGTACATAAGTACACACACCCCTTTTTTTTTTGTAAACCCCAGAGCCCTAGTACTGTTCAGTAGGCTCCGACTACACTTTTTTGGCAACTTTTGAGTGTTTTGACCTAACGTGGTTTACAAAAAATCGTTTTTCTGGTAAACGGTGGCAATTTCGGGATTTTGTACTTCGGGATTTTAAACTTTCGGGCAAATGAACTTTCAGGATTTAAAACTTTCGACCAAACAACCATTCGGCGTTTCAATCATCGGGATTTCGTCTATCGGTATTTTAAAATTCGGTCTATTAAAATTCGGGATTTTGATACGTACCCGATAGAGCAGGCTTGCCTAAAATTACAAAAAAAAACTTATAGAGACTAGATTTTGAAATTACAAACTTTTACTTTAAATTTATTAGTATGCATAGATAAGGTGTTGGCAACATTGGAAGCGATAATACATCTTGCTTTTCGTACCTAAGATGTTCTACTTTACAAAAAACTTATGGCTTTCCCTTCTCAGAATCGCCTCTTAATTCTGGAGGTACTCTATTGGTGGCCCTTTTCGATTTGATATTGTCCTCTAAGATATATAACATACTAGCTTTTGCCCGCGTCTTCGCCCGCATTAAATTCGGGTTAAGACTGTTCTCCTTTCCTGATTTACAGGTACCTGCCACCTGTAGTTTTTACCCTAGCGCCTTATTTATTGTGATAGCAATGCTAAGTTTTCCCTTTTTTCCCTCTTTCTCCCTCATTTTTGACTCTTTAAAAAAAAATAGCTTATGTCCGTCTCCAGGGTCCCAACACTCCCAACTATCTCTGTACCAAAATTCATCAAAATCGGTTTAACCTTTTTAGCGCGAAGAGGTAACAATAAACTCTCTTTCGCTTTTATAATATTAGTAAGGATAAAAACTAGTGACTATAATAAAAAAACACTACTAGTTTCAACAAAGATTTATTTTTACCCTGCTTCTGTCTTTGGCTACGTAAGTAAATTGAATATTTCAGAAACACCCTCCTTTTTATCGAATCCATTAAAATTATTGTAAGAATAATTTCGGATTGACCCCAAAATATTGGGCTGTGGCCAGCCATGCGTCTTGTGGCCATGAAGTCCTTAAGTCCTTGATAAATTACGATCCGAACCTAACCTACGTCAATTTTCTTTTTGACCCTGTGGGCATTTGATATAACTATACACACATACAACGTAATACGGGGTGGAAGGGACACCGAATCTAAAACGGTCACCACATATTTATTACATCGTCGTTAACCAAAGAGAAAGTTTTCGTCAGTTTAAAAAAAACAGTGGTTTCCTACAAAACTTGAATACCTACACGGTCAAAATGTTATTGTCCTGTTTTCTTTTTAATTACCAATCCAAAATTGATACGTGGAAAGAGGCGATCCAGATCGGTACATACATATATATATTGAATACGTGGTAACCGTTTTAGAGTCGGGGTCCCTTAACTCCCTTATATCTTGTAGAAGTACTTCGGAACTATAGTGATTATCGCCATTAAAATGTGTTTTTATAAGTAAATCTACTCACGCATTTTTCCTATGGGAGTAGACAGAAACGCCAGCACGCCACTTTTAACAATCCAAACAGACTTCTTTCGCAGGAAGCTATTTCAACTGTCAGCTAGACCGGGCCTGCGGCTGAGCAATGGGTAGCTCACCGTCCGTCCGTCTATTGACGACAGGCTGTGTCGACGGCGCGTTCGTGTTTCACGCGCGCCTCAAAGAGAGTCAGCAAAGCAGAGGGGCTTGCCAGAGCCTCCGCCCTGCCGGGGTTGCGGGTTGTTCGAAAGAGATACCGCGGCCTCGGAACGTAAAGGCAATAGAAGGAACATGGATGGGTTTTAGTCAGTACAAGTTTGACGGGGCATGTCCCCCGCTCCGCCCAGAGCGGGGGACATGCCTTGGACAGTCATTGGATGATTTCCCACCCGAAAAAAAAGGTCGTTAGGGCGTGAAAGGAGAACAGACAGACTACTTTTGTTAAAAATATAAATGGAATTGCTTCCAGATATTCCATTACCTACCTTTCTTACAAACACGACTATGCCGTAGAAGTTATCACCTGTTTTGTGCCTACTCTCTCGTGCGAAATGGAATGTCTGTCGTGGCCACTTTAAATCAAAGGCAAAAGGTTTTCTAGGGCCGCAAAGAATTTACGAATTGTTCGTATTTCGAACTAGTGTACCTCAAGAGTCGATTTACTTTCAGATTATATGCTTTGATCTGGTGATGAAATTGTGAATGTGATAAGTTTAAAAATGTAATTTTTCTAATTGACAAATCTATTCGCTTTCTAGTGACGAGAATATTTTTGCAAACTTGATTATACACATCAAGAGTATTTGAGATGTAAATAAAAATGTTTATGTAGCAACAGCCTTTAACAGGGGACAACTTTTTTCAGTCTCACAGAAACTTAATCAAATGAAAAATTTAAGTTACAAACACTGCTCCTCGCAGGAACATCGCGTCGCCTCCCGTTCACTCACCTGGAACTAAACTGTTGATGCAAATAACGAGTCGAAAACGAACTAAGTTTGGCGTTGAATAAGTTCTTCAATTCACTCACACTTAGTTTTATTTTTGAAAAATGCTGGCTTAGAATAATAAATGATGTTTGCCAGAGGGGCCTTATAGTCGTACCTGGCAGTGGCTGCTGAACTTGAGCTGCTGGCTGGTCTTGAGTTCGATTTTTAGGCCAGGCGAAGTGTTTTTTGGTTTTTAACCGACTTCAAAACAAGGAGGAATATCTTATAATTAGACTGTTAAATTTTAAGTATCGAAAGAGTATACTACCGAGGTGGTTCCATTTCAATTTTAATTGTATTTCTTGGGTTGTTTATGAGTTATAGTACATATTTATTGTCTTACTGAATGTGGATACATTCAGATAAGCATCTCCATCCGGATATGCTTGTTTTAGTAGAAATCGGAAAAAAGGAAAATGAATACTCGATAGGAGTCTGTGTAAAATACCATAACACCGTAATTAAAAAGGCTGAAATAAAAAGGTAACTTTAAATAAAAATACAGATAGTTTTTTTCACCAGCTAAAACTTCAGCCGAGCAGCAGCCAAGGTCATCTATTCCATGTGTGCCCGGTTGCTCCCGAAACATAACTGACGAAATGTAGATGTGCTTTGTAAATTTTTACTATATTTATGAGTCATCTACAACAGCAAAAATCCTTATTTTATTATTTGTTGTTGTTATTTGTTAAGTTTTATTATTTGAAGGCACGGTTGGCGCAGTAGCTGCGCGATTGATTGCTGCGCTGCGTATTACGGGTTCGATTCCCGCACGGAACAAATATTTGTATGGCCTACAGGTAGTTGTTTCGGGTATGGCCGTTTGTGTATGTGAGTTTAAATGTTTGTGAACGCACTCACGATACAGGAGAAAATTCCTAGTGAGGGGCAACGTTTTTTTTAAATAAAAAAAAAACAAGAAAGAAATAGAAATTATTTTTCAACAATGATTAACAGTCCGCGAAAACTGGGAAATATTCGCCTCATATTCTTTAAATAAAGACATTGTTTAAGACGCAGTTACTGTAATAGTTTAAGTTCTTGTTTCTAGCTAAACGAACTGCTGGTGTAATTCCATTCCGAAGATATCCGATGCCTTTTTTTGAAAACATCAAATAACTTCCCCCGCTCTGGGCAGAGCGGGGAGAGTGTCAGACATTCTCCCCGCCACCGTCCATTTAAAATAAATAGATCAAAGCACTTAAAACAAAATAGTAGACACTAGGATTTTGCATTGAAGTTGAATTTAATGAAAATATTATTGCCTGAAAATGTTTATATGTATACATATTATATGAAACGAATATTTTACAACACAAAAACCTAGTTCCTAGTATGTAAAACAGGAAAACGAAATCCTCCAAAAGTATCTCACATTAAATTAATTTTCCCAGAAAATATCAAATAAGCTGTAGCTTTATCATCACACATTTTGCTTCAACATTTCACATTGTCGTTTTTAGAACGAGAATTTTATACGAAGCATATAATCATCATTATTTTTTCCTGTTTTTCTTCGTAGTAGACCATAAAATTCTCTACTTTTTTCAACCGACTTCAAAAAAGGAGGAGGTTCTCAATTCGACTGTGTTTTTAGGATTCCGTACCTTGAAAGGAAAAAGCGGAACCCTCATTAACACACACCGTTGTCCGTCTGTCTATCAAGACTCTTTATCTCGAGAACGCGTGACGATAGATAGATAGATAGATAGAATATTCTTTATTATGTACACCATACAAATGACAAAAATAACACTATACAACTTATAAATAGGGTGACACAATGGGCGGTCTTATCGCTAAAAGCGATCGAGAAGCGAGAAAGATGAAGATATCGAGTTGAAATCTAAACCATATACTGAAGTCCGTCCCTTTGTGTTGTGAAAAAATCAATCTTATAAGTCTACGCAGTCAAAAGACATGGCTCTTTAGTAGGTTTACGGAAGTATTTACGAAACGCTCCGGTGTGCGAGTCTGACTCGCTCTTGGCCGGTTTTTTTATGTTTGATACTTTTGAAATTTCGACTGGGTGAACCGATTCTTTCCAATTCGTTTTTATTTCAATTCCAAGGTCCCATTTTTGGTCTAGTTCTAACTGCGGCATCCATGAGAAAACCATAAAAGTCTTAATTTTTTCTTCTACTATATGAACCATTATGCTAATATCACTTAGTAACAATAGAAAATGAATCCTTACTAATATTATGAAAGTGAATTTGTTTGTTTGTTATGTCTTCACGCCTAAATGGCCAAAACGATTTTGATGAATTTTGGTACAGAGATAGATGGGACCCTGGAGACGGACGTAGGCGTTTTTTAACCCTAGTGTTTATACCCGGGTACCCGGGGACCCACCGAGTTATATTTATATAAGAGGAAAGAAAAGAAAAAACTTAGCATTGCTATTACAATAAATAAGGCGCAAAGGCAAAAACTACAGGCACCTGTAAATCAGGAAAGGGGAACTGTGTTGAACCGAATTTAATGCGAGCGAACCCCCGGACAAATTGTATAATTTGACTAATTCACACTAAACTAATAAATATATAATACTTACGTAAAAATGATCTTAACAACAAAATATAACCGATAATACAGATATACTATACCTTTTTTCTTTTTGCGGTGGGAAATCATCAAATAACTTCCCCCGCTCTAGGCGGAGCGGGTAGCAGAGGGTAGCAATAAAAGTCTGACACTTCCCGTGTCAGACTTTTACTGGCTTAAACCCACCCATGTCCTTTACGTTCCGGGGTCGCGGTATCTCTTTCGAACAACTCTCAACCCGCAGGCGGAGGAAGCCCCTCTGCTTTGCTGACGTCTTTTTAAGGCGCGCGTGAAACACTGACGCGCCGTCGACACGGCCTGTCGTCAATAGACGGTCCAGAGGCCCGCATCTGCGGTGGCCGGGAGTCGTCTCGCGACGCCAAAACAAACACAAACAACCCAGCCGACGCGGGAGAGGCCCCAACCGACGTTGGGGCCTCTCCCGCGTCGGCTGGGTTGTTTTGAGGTTCCCTCCCTCAAACGCAAGTACCAAGCGTTTGAACCAAACCTTCGCTAGCATTACTGCTTCGCAGAAGGAGGTGACCGCTTCCCATTCCCTCTCGCTCCGGACCATGGACTGAACCAGGGCCGGACGCGAGAAATCGCCGCCGCCGACCTGTACGAGGGCACGGCGGTGTTATTCTATTTTTTATATTCTTACGCCATTGATTTCGTAATTTTGCATCGCGTGGATTACGAAAAATCACTTAATCTGATGTACTAATGGTAGTGTTTCTACATTTCGGTACCATACAATACTTGTAAGAAGGTTTTTTAACTTCTTCCATGGTTTGCTTAGCAATTAAAACTGAAAATAACTATTAAGTAAGTGAAATGCTAATATAGTAAACCAACAGAACAAACGTCAAATGACCAATGACGTCATCATAAGCGCGGGAAAAATGGTGGCGTTTTGACGGTTCGAATATATTCAATGTTTAAAATTTGATTTTAAAAGTCACTTGACTATTTTCAACCCTATTTATACTTTTTTCTATGTTAAAAAGATGTAAATGATTAATTTAAGTCATAAAAAAACATGCATATTCCCTATTACAGGTACAGCTCAATTACAGGCTCCGTGGCTGCTTCTGAGAAATGTCTAATGGAAATACCCAATGACACTTTGCATTATGTTTTTATGTTTGCATGTTGCACAGTAGCGCTTGCCACCAAACCAAAGAAGCAATCAAAAACAAGTTTGTAGCCTACTTTGTGTATACCTACGGTGACACGCTTGGTTTTGTACAATGTAGATTTCTCCGTTCTCTTTGCTTAGTTGTGATCATTTAAATGAAAATAAGCCCCAATATTTTTTATACTAAAAATATTGGGGCTTATTTCTAAAGGCAAAGCAACCTGTTTTATCGTCACGGAAACACTTGACATCTTGTCCATTACGTTTCATTAGACGTGAAAAATGTCTTGTTCCAAAAAGTAAATAAAGTAGGTAATCTTGGACCATACTTATTTATCACAGACAGCATCTAAGACTAAAAACCGACCAGGTGCGAGTCAGCCTCGCGCACCGAGAGTTCGGTTCATTTTTTCACAGCAGGGACCATCATTTTGAGTATGTGGTTTTAATTTTGACTCCATACCTCCACGTGTTTCCAAGATAAAGGGACAGACAAACGGTAAACAAAGTGATCCTATTAAGGGTTCCACTTTTTGCTTTTGAAGTAACAAAAGAACAACATCCTAAACTAAAATTTAAAAAAATAAATGTCGACGGTTTCTCAAAATTAAATAATAGTACTGAAAACAGATAAACTCGCTGTTAATTTAAACATTACCTTAACTAACAGGCACTCAAAACAGACAAAGACAACCTTTATCGTCAATACCATTTTACAATTAAGTACCCCTCCGTCTTTTCCGGACGCTTGTCAACCACGAGGTTTTCCACTCGAACTAAAAAGGCACCCACAATAATAAGGTCTTAGAAACGACATAAAATATTTGTCTTTCAAAAGAAACACAAATATTGCCTTTGTCAAAAGAAAGACAAATATTGTTAATTTGATACAACTTTACTCGGAACAGATAAACAGACCAGAATTCGACGTAAAAACAAAGTGGAAACGTGACGCGGTGAAGATTTAATTCAATTAATCTTCCTAGGTCCTGTTAAATACTAAATGTAATGTGACATGGTTATTTGGCAACTGAGAGATCGGGCGCTGTCGATAAACAATATGTAAATGTTATCAAAAAGCAAGATGGCGCTGTTAATTTCGCAAAAAGATAAATCATAATTATAATATAGTACAAGAAAAACTAAAAAACAGTGAGGTGTAGATTTTCATTATGCTGCTGTTTCATATTAAATATACATTTATGAAATATACTTTCCAAATTATCAATCTAATCGATATATTTGGATACGCGTGTGTATGGTGTTATAATTTGCTAAAGTTTCGTTTAGTACCTACCAGAGATTTCAAAACGTTTTTGTACGCAAAAAAAGATCTTTACCTATTTTTCGCCGGTGATCATAGCGCGACGGTAATTGTAAATCATTTATTGGATTGGTAATATAGAATGGCGTGACGTTGCTAACCATGTATTGCCATCCAAACTAAACATTTTAGTATGAACAATTTCAGCTCAATCGGAAACCGAGGAGAGCGAAGTGCCTGAAATTTTACTTTTACATAAGTAATTAGTAAAAGAAAAATAAAAATATATTATTACGAAGCTATTTAGTAAAGTTTTCGTCGAATTTTCTGCAACCGGAGACTTCTTATTAAAAGAAAAGTAAACTAGAGCAGTGTTTATGAAAGGAAATTTCGTGATGCAGTCTCCTTGGTTGGTCGCACTGAATTCTGCAGATGATGGCACTATTCGTGCCAGTGCTTTGGCAGGCGACATGACCTCCGGACGGATATTTCGCTACATTTCAAGAGACGCCGATAACCGCAACGATTTCACGGCGATAACGTTCCGGATTCTAGTTCTCAGTTTGAAATACCAACGTTCACTTTTGCATTTTCTTGAATTTTAGAAGGATTTTTGATTTATATGATTATTTGTACTGGAAATCTGACTTATCGAGTGGATATTGGGTCAAGTTGAATTCAAAAAAGCCGTAAAACAGTTTAAATAATTAACAAACGGTGTAACCTGACCAAAGTTGGATATGCTAGCTACTTGAGAGTACATAATAGAGCCGCACACCAAAGCTCTCGACAACCACCATTGAAAACCATCGAATGTAATCGCTGTGGCCAAAATGCCAATAATCACCAAAACCATTTTAATACAATAATAATATATCTCTATTAATGCACTACGTTTCAAAGAATTCACTTTCGCACCTACATAAAATAATTATATTATGGTGTGCTAAGATAGGGAGACATACATAAATGTCATATTATGCTTAAAAAAATATAACATATTAGCACTTAGCTCTTGTTCACAGATACTCTCACCTATTCTACATATTTATTATTACGCTGTAAATCTGAGAAAACTAAGTGCTTATGTGAAAATCTGGTTCCAGAATAGCCATTAGCCTAAATATAAGATATTTTTGTAGATTTTTATATTCGTGTGTTTTTTCGGTAGTGCCAAGTCTCATGTTCAAGCATTGCTTATGCTTTTTTATGGAAATGTGTAAAAGCTTTTCCTCCTTTATTGCTTTTAAAGAGACACAAAATAATTAAGGAAATAAATACAACGTTACAGTAAACCATGAAATCTAAGTACCTTCGAGAGAGTAGATACAGTCAGCAGCGAACGTGACCAGTACTCGGGTTCAATTCCCGCACCGGAATAAATATTTGTATGGCCTACTGATAGTTGTTCCGGGTCTGGCTGTTTGTGTATGGGAGTTAAAATGTTTGTAAACGCTTGATTTTCTCCTGTATCGTGGGTACGATACAGGAGTCAAAATCCTAGTGTGAGGGCAAAGTTTTTTAAAAAAAGAGAGTTTTTGGGTGCCATTAGATTTTGATGTTATGATTTTGTTATTTATATATTCATACACGGTTGATTCACATTCAAAACTTTTACTATCTTCAATTTGTGATAATTATGTATGTCTAGCTTTTTAAAAACAGCCTCGTCGAATAATTCTGTGTCAATTTACCTGAAATGTTGGAAAAGTACTTAATACCTATCTAGACTGTAAAACAGAACTTAGTTCGACATCGCCAAAGAAAAATCTAATCAGTCCGGTACAAGAACAACGCCTGATGTTGCTTAGCTATAAAGGTTCTATAATAAATTGCTGGCAACCTAACTTTCTTCGTTTTATTTGAAATTTAGCAGGTTGCATGCTGTAAAAAATGCTAAGCCTTTAATTAATTAGACTATGATAAACCACACACATATTTTGATACAAACTTTTTTATTTAAAACCTAAACGAAATCTTTCCTAAACGAAATATTCCATAAAATTTAAAAGTAAGTGACTATTGCTATTGCTAGTAACGTTCGAAATAACATAGTACTTAATACTGTTTTGAAAACTGTATTTATTCAGCATCTTGTGTGTACGACATATTTTAAGTACAGCGCCATCTATTCTCAAATAGTTAAACTCGTATCAATGTTGCTTAGGAAAGCATCTCGCTGTTTCTTATTATAGGTATAAATCTCTTACGAGTTGTTAACACTGGATCCTAGATGGCAGTATAAGACACTTTCACAAACATTTCTTAAAGTCCACAGATTGTTGTTGACACAAAACTGTAGGTGGCAGACAAGAAGGAAAGAACTGACGAAAGATATTTTTGTTTACAATCGGAATACTTATCTATGAGACTCACCGGAGTAGGCAAGGGGTAACAAGAGCTCGGAGTCATTGAAGCATGATGATGCTGATTCATAAATATTGACATACGAAACTGTATAATCTTAACTCGATTAGAAGATTTATTATGGAATTAAAAAAAACTTCAGTGAGTATCCATCCATTAGCTTCGAGGCTCCTTTTGTCTCTTTTCTAAACTGTAATGTATGAGGTAGGATATGCATTACTACCAACATTAATAGGTACCTTTTATGACATTATTACCTACCCTAGGTGCCTACTTGATACATAAAAGCACTCTTAGGCAAGGACCGCTCCTCATAATATAGGTAGGCACCCACGGATACGGACGGCCCTACCTTACATTAAGCTTTCAGATATTGTGTCACAAGATGACTAACCTAAATTTTAGGACATCTAGAAGCCCCTTAAAGTTCATAACATACGTCATATAAGTTAATAATACCGTAATAATTATTCTCCTTATCTGTACGTACACATTAGTAAGCTATCGTAAGTTATCAACGGCGGTGTTCATCACAAATATGAACAACTATACCATCATTCATATTCATTAGATAATCAGTCCACCAAACTTCCTAGACTAACTAAATAAACAACACATAAATAATACCTTGTCAGTTGTAGTTTTAAGATGAATTATAGGTCACTATGATCTTGATATTATAAAATACTAGCTTTTGCCCGCGGCTTCGCTCGCGTTAAATTCTTGGTAACACAGTTTGCTGTGCACGCATTTCCTGATTTGCAGGCACCCTGCTACCTGTAGTTTACCCTTTTCTTCCCTCCTTCTCCCTCATATTCCAATTATTTTTAGCCTATGTCCGTCTCTTGGGACCCAGCTATCTCTGTACCAAAATTCATCAAAATCGGTTGAGCCATTAAGGCGTGAAGAGGTAACAAACAAACAAATAAACTCACTTTCGCTTTTATAATATTAGTAAGGAGTAAGGATATAATTAAAAATTACAAAATAAAAAACGAACATCGTATTATCACAAACACCCAATGAGCTATTTTACTCTATAAAGAAAAAAAATAAAAAGAAACAATTAAACAACAAGCCGAATATTTATTTCAGTTGTTTTTCCAACAAGTTTCGGATATCAACCAGCTGAAAAACGCAAACAAGGAAACAAAAAGCAATAAAAACGACAACAACTAGCGTTTAGGTTTCCTGTCGCGACGCTCTCACTTGGTCACTCGAACTGGAATAAATTGTAATATCGGAGAAATACATGGAGTATGAAGAAATGGAGCGCTTATGCTCGAACTTTACGACAGATCTGTCTTTTTTTTTGTTGGTGGAAAATCATCTAATCTTCTTCCCCCGCTCTGGGCGGAGGGGGGGCATGTCAGACTTGTACTGACTAAAACCCGCCCATGTTCCTTCTATTGCCCTTTACGTTCCGGGGCCGCGGTATCTCTTTCGAACAACCCGGGCAGGCGGAGGCTCTGGCAAGCCCCTCTGACAGATCTCAGTCTCCCAGTAGAATCAGCGCATACAATGTTCCCCACTGCTGGGGCACCGGCCTACTTTTGATGGGTTAGTGAGCTGAAATCTTGCTTGTCTTGGCTTGTTGCGGGCTGGTGGATAAAACATTTCTTTGAATTTTAATTTTTAGGACTTACACAGATTAGCAGTGTCAAATTCAAATTCAAATTCAATTTATTCGCAGTAAGTGTTGGTACAATTTAGGTCTTAAATTAGTAATTATAGATCCATAACACTTAGTCATAATAAAGTGACATGCAAACATTTGGGATCTTATGTTATAAGCATACAATATTGATGAAATTAATTATAATTAGTAAACATGTCAATTGAGATTATTTTATTAATAAGGTATATTATTTGATAGATTAGAAATATAATATAATTCGAAATATGTTTAAATAATAATTGGTGGCAAGCTATACATTTTTCAACCTCTTATTAAATATGTCACTTACTGAGTAGAAATTATTTTCCAATAGCCATAATTTGAGAGACCTCGAAAATTTATTAACTGGTAAGGTTTTAATAGTTTCTGGTATCTCATTAAAAATACGAGTACACATTGCATAGCTATTTTTACTATATAGTGCCGTCCTGGGAATACTGGGCAAGACTAGTCTATTTTTGTGCCTGCTACTTTTTGGATATATTTCTTGTGCTTTTTTAAATAACTCCGGGTGGATTTTAACAAATTTAGCGCATTCAAAAATAAATAGACTCGGAAATGTTAATATCTTGAATTTTTTGAAGAACGGTTTACAAGATTCTTACACGGCATACCCGTGTAAGAATAAGAATGCTACCCAGCATTCTTATTCTTACACGGGTATGCTGTGTCGTCACGTACCGGTAATCACTTCAAACTACTCATTAGTGGCAGAAAAGATAAGACTTGTCCGAGTGTCAGTAATTTTGACTGACAAAACCGTATTTTGCAAACGTATGTTCTAATAAGCCATTGGATTGCCAAGACGATCGGTTCTGTGTTAACAGTTACATGTGTACCTCTCACGTGGAACTATCTTGACAAGTGGCGGTACTTACAAGACTAAGAGCTTGGCATGTTCAGGGTGGACTACCACCACCCTTCATGTTTTTAGGGTTTCTGAACAATCTCCATGTCTAGTAGATTGCCGTATTTTAGGACCACTAGGCACGCCACTTTTCTGAAACACTTATTGCTGTCTGCATTGTTAGTTTTATTATGGTAACTGTATTGAGAAGCCCAAAAAATATCCTGTTAGCACTCCATTCACACTACACCTTGGTCAACGAAGAGCAGCCCTCTCGCACGGTGATTTATTGTTTAGGCGGTTATTTATCAAATAAGCGAGGCGAACGACGTGGAGCGACGACCGCGCCCTCTACCGCGCGTTTTTAATACATTTTTCCGAGTTTTTGTACCGTCAGCGAGATAACGAGCCGTTTGGAAACATTATACGAGCTTCTTTTAACTTGGGATGTTATGTTGTTGCGTGTGTCATTGAAAGGGGGAGGGATTTTTTGTGTTTAATACCTCCTAGTTTTTTGAAAGACTCACTAAGTAAGTTATATTGTTATCCTTAGAAGTGAGGATTGTAACACGTGGCTATAGATTCTGAATACACCCATGAGAACAAAGAGAGAGTTTAATGTAGATAAGTATGTAGGTATGTATCACAATGTTATCAAAACAAACGAAAGACGTCTACTACTGGAATAGCATGCACTCATTTCATTGTCTTTTTATTTTTCAGTAATTTTTTCAATATGTACAAAAAAGTTGATTCTTTAGTGTGTGCAGAAAAATGAAAGGCTAAAAAGATTTTGACCAATCCTGGGATTATAAGTGAGCAAAACGAAATGAGTTATGAACTAACCATGCGTAGCATCACTCAGTCTCCGCAAAAGTTCCGAAGTCAGGGAAGTTTTGTCGCGGGTTCGATTCCCTGAGGAACAAATATTTATTTGGTTATGAGAAAGTTAACCTTACTTTATATAATATATGTGATACTGAAGTCATATTTGTGATAGCACACCCTCAATAAAGACAAATTCACAGAAAAAAAAATATTATGGCAACTTTTTAAGCTTTGAATAGAACCTAATTTGTCTCCTTTCTTACACCTTTATAATATAACTAGCTTTCGCCCGCGGCTTCGCCCGCGTTAAATTTGGGGTAACACAGTTCCCCTTGCGCCTTATTGATTTGTAATAGCAACGCTAAATTTTCCCTTTTCTTCCCTCTTTCTCCCTCACATCCCACTTTTTTCAAAAAAATATTAGCCTATGTCCGTCTCCTGGTTCCAAACTATGTCTGAACCAAAATTCATCAAAATCGGTTTAGCCATTAAAGCGTGAAGAGGTAACAAACAAACAAACAAATAAACAAACAAACAAACTCACTTTCGCTTTTATAATATTAGTAAGGAAGTAAGGATTTGTTGCGTGCTCACTCTATCTTTGGTATAGTCCCGAGCATAAATACATCATCATCTGCCTCACCCTTACTTAACAAAGGTAGGCTTCAAGTCTAACCGAATACCAGTATTTGTCATGAAGTGACTGAGTACCTTTTTTTGCGGATGGCAAATCATCAAATAAGTCCTCCCCGTTCCGTTCGGAGTGTCAGACTTGTTCTGACTAAAACCCACCCATGTTCTTGCCCTTTACCTTCCGGGACCGCAGTATCTCTTGCGAACAACCCGCAACCCCTGCAGGGGGTAACACAGGTAGGCAGGCCCCTCTGCTTTGCTGACATCTCTATGAGGCACGCGTAGACCATTAACGTCGACGCGGCCTGTCTTCACTAGGCGGACGGACGGTGAGCTACCCATTACTAACATCCACAAGCACGCATCCACCTCCACAATCTAGTAAGTACTACAGAATACGGTTGTCAGACTTTCTCGCTACTTACTATCAAAAATCTACAATTGACAGCCAAGAACTCAATAGTTATTAATAGTTAATAGTTATACAAGAGTGCAAAGTTGCTTTTTAACCGCGTGTTCAATTTTGATGACCGAGCAAGCGAACGATTCTAAAATTGAATCATGAGCGCAGCGAGTGATTCAATATTAGAATCCTGAGCGTTAGCGAGGGAATCAAAAGAGCACGAGGTGAAAAATCTTTGCACTCGAGTGCAACACGTAACTCTTCATTCCACCTCAGCGAGGAAATGACTAAATGAAAAAAAAAGAAGGTTTAACAATGACGTGAAAAATGCCGCGTAAAGAACCGCGTACAAAGCAAATTGAAAAAACACCAAGAAGGTTCCGAGTCTAAGTTTTTAACAAATTAAAAAAAAGTTGTATGATATATTTGGCACCATAGAGGTAGCAGTAAATCGGTTTAATGTTTTTTTTTAATTCACAAACTTAGTGCACACGATGTTCTAAATTCAATTTACTGTATCCTCTAGAGAATAAAAACGGCTTTTCCACTCAGATATTGAAGATTAAAAATACTCTTTCCGAGATGGTGGGATGAAAAGGTATTTTTTTCCAAGTCACAATGTAAGTGTTTGTTTTTTTTTTTTGTACGCGACTGTACTCTCGTGAAATACGCCGTACGCCGTAGTACGGTTAAACCGCTGTGGTTTTTAATCGCGTGAATTTGTGCCCCTAAAAAATTAATACAAGCGGACGCACCTGCAGTTTTTTCCCGCGACTGATTCAAAATGCTCGCGGGTAAAACCGCGGCAAAATTTGTTACCTATAGAACTTAGTTGACGCGCACGCAATGGCGAAATTAGCGTTGACGTCTTCTTTTTTTCTATTTTTTATTATCAGAGCAACAACACATACTGCTACCGTGAAATCCATCTTCATACTGCGGGTCGTTTCGCAATTTTTAATCGTGGTGTGTGCGTCTCAAGCGGTTTCGCGGTTGTAGCGATTAATCGCTTGCTGAAAAAAATAGTGCAGCCTCAGCCTTAGTCTTTACTTACGCGTGACACAGTTCTCTTCGAGACAACGAGCTGAATTCAGCATTTCTTTACGAAATTACGACCGAGGAATATTCTGAAGATAGTGTATCGCACAGTTTATTGTTTCACACTTTATTGTTATAGAACGGCTGATAATGTACAGTATTTGTATGGAAATGAGCTGAACATATCTCGGATTTTGTTTCAAATTTTGCTTATTTAGAATATTCTGTTACTACTGTTATGTGTCTCTAGACAAGATTCTAAACAATTGGGACTAGTTATTTTAAATCCAATTTAAAATAGGTACCCACTACTAAAACTTGCTGATAATCCACTCGAGATGTTTCGTTTAATCTCCAAAAGCCTTCTTGCATTCTTCTTGGGCTGGGATTTAGCTCTCATTTTCTCCATATTCCGCGGTTCCAGGCCACCACTGCTTAATCAGTTAAGCACTGGTGGCCTGGAACCGTTTTGAATAAAAGAAATAGTTGTAGTCAAAACATTTGAGCTCCTTGTAAAGAAAAAAAAGACAAAGATAAATTACAAATAAAATGTTAGCCATAACAATACAAAATGTAAACTACTTCGAGGTATAGCCTTCCTTTATTAACTTATTATTTAAAAATTTTCAGTTTTAAATATTTCTTAAAAACTACATTCAAAAATACAAAAATAGCAGTCCACCGGTATCGAGAAAATGGTCCAAGCTACTGGTGGTAGGGCACGCCACAATAGTGGCGGTAAGTCCTCTTTGAGAAGTGGCTAAAGAGGCGTCATGGCGTCCTTACCTACCTCCTGACGCAGGTCGTCACCGGACACACGGAAGTTTCGGGAGGTTCCTGCACATAATCGGGCAGGAAGAAACGCCCGGGTTGTCACCATTGTGACGATCGTCCGGAGGACACGGTGGAGCACACAGTGGCGGTCTGCCCAGCTTGGGCGGTGCACCGCCGTGCCCCATAGAGGCGATAGGCGGCGGCGATCTCTCGCGTCCGGCCCTGGTTCAGGCTATGGTCCGGAGCGACAGGGATGGGAAGCGGTCACCTCCGTCTGCGAAGCAGTAATGCTAGTGAAGGAGGAGGCCGGGCGTTTGAGGGAGAGAACCTCAAACCAACCCGGGCGCCGCGTGACGACTCCCGGCCACCGTAGATGTGGGCCTGTGGGCGGTAAGCAATGGGTAGCTCACCGATCGTCCGTCTATTGACGACAGGCCGTGTCGACGGCGCGGTCGTGTTTCACGCGCGCCTCAAAGAGATGTTAGCAAAGCAGAGGGGCTTGCCAGAACCTCCGCCTGCCGGGGTTGCGGGTTGGGGCCGCGGCCCCGGAACGTAAAGGGATGAAGATGGAACATGGGTGGGTTTTAGCCAGTTCAAGTCTGACATGCCCCCCCGCTCCGCCCAGAGCGGGGGAAGTCATAAGATGATTTAAAAAAAAAAAAGCTACTGGTGGTTAAGGCTCCGAAGACAACGCGAACCTCCTCCTCACAATGCGAGCTGCATCGAGGAGTACTACCTTCTAACCATCCGTATTATAGCGAGGCAGAAGCAAATATATTAATGTTATTTCTTTGATAATTGTTTACATTTCAACTTTACCTATTAGACCTAAATAGAGAATCTATACTGACCAATCTTACATCAAGACTTTTTCAAGTCTCTCATGTCTCTTTATGATCAAAATAATTAGTGTATTACATAAGTGTTGTGCAGAGGTTGACATAAAAGGAGAACTTACTCACGCCGACCTTAATACCGTGTCACCCTTGTTGCTAAGGAACATGTTTTTTTTTGGACCCACTGCGTGACAATTCTGACCAACTCACGACGTTCTGGACGGCGGGACGTTCATAAATAAAAATATATAGACATTTAAAATTAGAACACAAAGAATATTGTGTTTCTATCTAGCAATGAAATACGAGATAAACACAGCACAGACATCCAAAACACCTGCATAGCAATACAGACTAACGATAGTCTCGAATGACAAAGCTTTTGACCTGAAAACTGAAAAATAATAAAAAACGAATGATTGCAAGTCGGGCGGAGGATAACTACTGTTCATTGTTTTTCGAACATGGGGGGGAAATCAATTTATAAAGTCCTTTTTCACTGAAGCGTAACAAAACGGGCATACTCATCGTATTGATAGCTTGTTTTTGTTGTTGTTTCGATTTCTTGTTGGATAATTTCTGTTGTTTTATCCTTACTAATATTATAAAAGCGAAATTGAGTTTGTTTGTTTGTTACCTCTTCACGCTTTAATGGCTAAACCGATTTTGATGAATTTTGGTACAGGAATAGTTGGGAACCAGGACATAAGATTTTTTTCCTAAAAAGAGTGGGATATGAGGGAGAAAGAGGGAAGAAACGGGAAAACTTAGCGTTGCTATTACAAATCAATAAGGCGCTACCGAATTTAACGCGAGCGAAGCCGCGGACAAGTGAGAGTATATTTTTTCAAATATTTGAGTAATTCATTGAGTAATTTAAATTGAGTATTTAAACATAAATAATTTCAAGGACCTAACCACTATGTATGTTTTACTACATTACCACTATGCCGTCGTTAATGATATGTCCAACTTCACTTTCTGTAAAAAATGTATAATAGCATATTCTTTTTTTAAAAAAAGAAGAAGAATGATTCTAAAAATATCTCCAGCATTGTAAACGTTTTTTTTATACTTTTAACTTTGTAAGTTATTCCTAAATTTCATAAAGTCATACTAAGGACAACCTCCGATGTCTCCCCTAGACTATTTATTTATAGAAACCATTTCTTACAAATATGAATGAATCTGTCTGCAGTTTCGTATCTTATTTCAATGTACTCCCACATTTGACTATTAAATGCGGTCGTTATCGGACCCTTTCTTGGTAAATAATAGCAGTAAATGTTATACGATGTTATTCCGAACGAAAAAAGTGCACAAACGGAAATCTTGTTTAAGAAAATTTGATTGTCATAGGAATTGTATCCAAACTCATAAAAAGTCAATGATTTCAACACTTTGCAACGGGTTACGAGAAAAGTGTTTATTTCATTGGTCCGCTGTAAAACGGGTGCAGCGCGATACCTTTTTCATTCTTTTACACAAGTTGAATAAATATCCTAAAGAAGATTACTGCACTGAAGCTTCATTAACAAAACTTAAAAAATGCCTTTTATTTCATATATTAATCATCATTTTCCTGCCCTTGTCCCATTCTATTTGGGGTCGGCGCAACACGTTTTCTTCTTCCATTCTCCCCTATCAGACGTCACGGCATCATTTACTCCTTTCTCCTTCATATCATTCCTTACACAATCCATCCATCTTTTCTTTGGCCTTCCTCTCGCTCTCCGTCCATCAACATTCAGATCCATTACTCTTTTAGTCATATGTCCTTCATCCCTCCTCATTACATGTCCATACCAAGACAAACGACTCCCTTTCATTTTTTCTGTAACAGGCGCAACTTTCAAACTTCCTCGAATCTATTCATTCCTTACTTTATCCATTCTTGTCACTCCACACATCCATCTCAACATTCTCATCTCCGCTACATGCAATCGTTTTTCATCCACCTTTTTTACAGCCCAGCATTCTGACCCATACAGTACAACAGGTCTAATCACGGACTTATATATTTTCCCCTTTAACTTCCGTGGCATCCGTGGGTCACACTTTTATTTCATATATTAATAAGAGTTGTTAATATTTTTACATGAGGGTGTTCACATAATATTTAAAAAAAAAAACAGTTACAATATATAACAGATACATTATTTTTATTTTTGATTCTATTTACATTAGTTTTCTTTTTCATCTCAATTTTAATGTATGATCTTTTTATTCTAATTTCTTTTATGAGCTTTAAATTTCATTACTAGTTTCCATAATATGATCCACTGAGACAAGTGAACGATTAGCGATCAACAATTTGTTTGTTACAACGAACCCACAATATTTTCTCGATTCTTGAGAAAATCTCTGAGCTAGACGCTTCCTCGGTCGGCGCGGTGGGACGGGTGCCTTATGTTTCGACAGAACGGAAGCATGACACTGGCGCGTGGGTGGGCTGTCTACGAACTTTACAGTTTCTTGCTTAGAGCTAATTAATCTTATTTTCATTGCAGAATATTAGTTTCTCCTCCAGTACGTTTAACTAGTGTTATGATAACAAAATATGAGGTTAGTCTCCGACCACGAGGGTTCCGCCTACGCGTTGAAAGTTTACGTTATACTATCTTTGAAGGAAAATGTTTGTATGTTGTTTTTAAACATCATAATGTTGAGAATAGTGTGGGTGCGTTCAATGTATATATTTGTGTTCTGTAAAATAAAGGGATTCATTTACCCTAGGGTGGTTCTATTTTTGTTAAAAAAGAAGGATTTTTATAGAAAACTAGCTGTGCCCAGCGGTTTCACCCGCTGCTCACCTAGGGTTATGAAAAATAGATGTTGGCCGATTCTCAGAACTACCCGATATGTACACAAAATTAAATTGGTCCAGCCGTTTCGGAGGAGTATGGGAACGAAAACTGTGACACGAGAATTTTATATATTAGATTTCCAGCATCTACGAGCGATATTGTTGTTTTATTTGTATTATCATTACAATTCAATCCTCGCAGTGAAAGCAGATAATTGTAAATCCTTTGCAATACGTTTTAAATTACCTTAACATATTGGTAGGTATTTTTATCTGGACATATTCAAGAGTCATAATTAAAATGAAGTAAGTAAGTATGTAGCAATGTTCCTTGTTTGCATACAAATGAACTGATCAACTCATTACTACGGTAAGATTGGAGATTCGCTCGATAATTAATTGGTGGCTGGTTTAAATATAATTATTACCAGTACGTATTAAGGTACACGGTGACGGTCCTTGAATAAGTATCTCGTTCTTTCGTTTTCTCGTAAAGGTTATTTCAAAAAGCCGACTAAATGCAAGTAAGACTGCCGAAGTTGCGGGTTGTTCGAAAGAGATACCGCGGCCCCGGATCGTAAAGGGCAATAGAAGGAACATGGTTAAGTTTTAGTCAGTAAAAGTCTGACACTCCCCCCCGCTGCGCCCTGAGCGGGGGAAGTTACTTGATGATTTCCAACTCCAAAAAAAAGTAAAGCAAAAGACTCGCGCACCGAGAGGGTTCAGTGCAAACTTGCGAAGTACTAGACCGCGCAAATACCGGTTTCCTTCAGCTGCGTTGGTGGTGTAATGGTCAGCATAGTTGCCTTCCAAGCAGTTGATCCGGGTTCGATTCCCGGCCAACGCACATTGTGCTTTTGTACTTTTGCTTTGAAACATATTGTTTATTTATAAATGAGATAATAAATGGCTCATGACTCTTTTTAATTTGTGCTGTGACTGTAGACTTTATCAAAAAAGTTTAGCCTTGTAATGAAAAAGGTTACATCAACAAAATGGGAAGAATGTGAAATCGTCGAAGATGTTCCAAATCAACTAATATGATGCTGGGAAGTGTAAGTTATGCAATCCTGGCTCCTTCTTTATCGGAACTAGCTGGGGTTTTATACAAATTAGTCACGATTTTCGATAAAGCACTCTAATTAAAAGAAAATAAGAATGTTGTGCTACGTAACATAATTATATTTGTACGATAGAGTAGATAAGACTATACAGTGTCTCTAAATTAGCTACTTTTCGGAATTACCGTTCTATTTCTAGGTGATTCAGCACATTTTTATTTTTGTTTATTTACGCGATATTCTCATACTTGGCGGTACTAACATTGGCAACTTATTACAGAAAGGGCTATATTATGTAATATGACAATCTTATGTTCGTAAACACGGATATCATTAGTCGTAAAAATAACCCAATGTACACAATATGTTCACCGTGTAATATTTTTATGATCAAAACAAGGAACGAAGTGACTGTGGAATAATTATGTCTCGTAATTATGTGATTATTTGAAATAAAATACTTTAACGGGTTATATTACGGGTTATACGGGAGGTCGTGGGTTCGATTCCCACCCAGGACAAACTTTGTGTGATGAGCATGATTGTTTGTTCTGTGTCTGGGTGTGATTTATCTATAATATGTATGTATTTATAAATTATATAAGTATGTATATCAGTTGTCTGGTTACCATAACACAAGCTCTGCTTAGCTTGGGATCAGATAGCCGTGTGTGAGTTGTCCCAAGATATTTATTTATTATTTATTATTATATTGTCACACTCAATACTCCTTCTATTAATTTTTTTATCACTTAGGTCCATTTTAATGAGTAGGAGTTTGATTTAAAGTAAAAAACCGGCCAAGTGCGAGTCGGTCTCGCGCACTGAGGGTTTCGTACAAAGTTGTGACATAAACAGCCATCCAACATCTTTTTATCTTAGTTTTTTTACAGTTTCAAGGGGCTAGAGATTTGTGTACCTATACGGTTTTAATTTTAACAATTTATGGACACACTGAATACAGAAAAATAAAAGTCAAGAACAGAGAAAAGGTACAAAGTTTATGCTTATTTCTAAAGAAATCTTTTACAGCATACCTGCGAAAGGAGCGTAAATAAAAAGAGTTGTAGACACAGTGCGTAAAAAAAGAGAAAAAAAGGAATTCTAAAAACGTAAGCAAATAATGACAAAATACAAAACAAGAATATACTAACATACATACAAGTACAAATATATAACATAAATACAATATAAAATATAATAATAAAAACCTATGCAACTACTTCTCTTAAAAACTGAACAGTTTGTTGTTAGTTAGTTTTATGCCACCCATGAACCCTTGACTTGGCTAGTTACATGCCGTCGAGATATATCTCTAGGCAAGCTGGTTTGACTTCTTCGATGAGCCGTTGATAAATTATAGAATACATAGAAACGAAGAATTAGAGTGCGTGTCTTTTTTTGAGGATGGGAAATCAAACCCACCCATGTTCCTTCTTTTGCGCGTTATGTTCCGAGGCCGCGGTATCTCTTTCGAACAAGACGCAGGCAGGCGGTAGACATTGATATCATTCTATTTAATTGAATAATTCTATTTATGTTGTTCGAAAGAGATACCGTGGCCCCGTAACATAAGGCAAAAGAAGGAACATGAGTGGGTTTTGTAGGAAGATATTTGATGATTTCCAATCTGTAAAAAAGGTAAAAAACACTTATTTACTTTCGATCCAACAGTCATTCAACTCAAATAGAAAGTATCAATGGAGCCCGACCACAAAATTCGCAATTTTTGTAACAAAGCAAACGATCGCAATAAAAACTAAAAAAAATACAAGTTTACATTAACCGACTATAAATCATTGTATAATTGATTACTATCGCCATTCAATCATTGAAAGTTTATTGGCCGTGATAATAAAATGCGTCCCAAAGGCGTAATGATAAGTTCGATGAACTTCCCTATCACCTACCGTTCCAGTTCCAGTTCCACCCTCCGTTAGAGGATACCGTAAAAGATATTTGTTTTGCGTTTAGTTCGGCGTAATGGCACTATTGCCGAATTTTCCTGAACGAGGGTCTCGATAGAACATCTAACCCACTTAACTATTTCCCTCTCGATCAAATCGATACTTAACTCAAACTGTATACTCACAAAACGAGCATAAGCAACACTAATATTTATGGTTTATAAAAACTTGTTTTAATTACACACATTATCGACTCCATAATTTTTATAATTTGTATTACCTACGCACTTACATAAATACCATTAAAACAGTAATAAGTAAAAATACTTGATTTTCGGTTTTGGCTTCTCGAGACCTGGTGCCGAATAACGAGATATACAGGGTGTGCCAATTTAGGTCCAGTTTTGATAACTTGTTTACGAGATAAGAGGAATGTCAAACAAAAATAATTACACGCCACATCTCCATGAATATTATCATAAACATGATATATCTAATGTCAAAATATGTATGGTTAAGATAAGTATTAGTGTTTTGAAATATTTTATTTTATCGCCGATTATTAAATACTACACTTCTAATTATAGATCTAATTCCAAAGCCTCACAATAAAAGCGTTGCTATCTGCTCAGGAAACAAGAGCAGACTCGCAGGCAATTTTTTTCGTTAAATCTCGGTAACTAAACGGAACCTTAAATGATTCGTCTTATCCACCTGTCTGTATATCAGTCCATCTGTTTGTCACAGCCTTTTTACTGTAAGACTGTTGGGACACAGTAGAAATTTCTATGAATTACTAAACAAAAATTATATGAAATCACGAATAAAAAATAGAGGTGGCCCTACATGTATTTAACATAAGATTTAAAAACTGTTACGGGCAATTTGATAAGTGCGGGCACTATTAATAATGGCCGGTCTGTTTTCATAATGCCCGACACAATTGGGCAATGTGATTAAAACAGCATGATTATTTACTTTTCCCGGCCATTATGAATGATGCATGCCCTATCTTGGGCAAAGTAATAAAATAAGTGAACTGTAGTGTTTTTGTTTATTAAAAGAAATTAAACTTACAAAATTTTCATGAAAAGTTAACAAAAAATAAACTATTGAAAATAGTACTTAAAAAATAAACAGTTAAAAATGTTATAACAGTAATTATTATTATATTATTATAATATATAAATACATACATGTCGCATCCTGGTCATTAGTACGGGACGTTCACGAAGCACAAACGTCATAACGGCGTGTACAGAGCCTAGACTGGAGGGAGATCGTCAATAAAAGAGGGTGCGCTCAGTATTCGCCCCTTTTTACCTGATCGTCCGCTCTTGAAGAAACGATAGCCTAGGAACTGTATTGTGTTATTTTCTGTTAGCCGTCTGTTGTCTCTAGTGTTAATCTAAAGTGAAAGTATTATGATTCGCCTACCTACGAAATAAATTATTATTAGTAATTCTGCTAACGACTTTATTTCTCGCCCGGACCCTGCTGACGCCCACTATGAGCGATTGTGAAGATAACGAATCTCCTATCCTACATACATATTATAGATAAATCACACCCAGGCACAGAACAAACTTTCATGCTCATCACACAAAGTTTGTCCTGGGTGGGAATCGAACCCACGACCTCCGGCTCAGCAGTCAGGGCCACTAACCACTAGACCATCAGGCCCTTCATTTTTTCACACACATTTTTTCCCCCCTTTTTTACACAGTCACAGGTTTGGTTTGATTTTTCAAACTGAACCTAACCTATCATTCCGAAGTATTACTGCGAACTCCCCTGCATGTACGCGCCCTTTGCATGTTGCAATTTATCACATTACCCGGCTACAAGTTGGGTATTATAAATACTGCCCGGGCCAAGTGATAAATTCGAGCTATCTCAAACACTGACTTATTACACGGACAACGGGCCGTAGGGCATTAATCCTAATAGCCGATATAAGTGAAAAATTAATTACTTTGCCCTCTCTTGGGCATTATTAATAATGGCCGGTCTTTATGAATAATGCCCAATTAATCACGTTGCCCGTAACATTTACACAAATAAACAACTGCTCAAGTCCCTAAATCCGCCATTTTCTTTTTTTAGAGCAAGGATTTTTTTTAACGCCTTCATATTTATCTAAAAAAAATGTGTTTATCAATAGAATATCACAAAAAGACATGATCATTTATAAAATAACTTGCTTATAGCAATAAATTAGATATTTATTTGAGTTCTATATTCAAAAATAATTTTATTTTTAATATTTAGGCTGTTTAATGATGTCATGCCTTTGTTTCTGTTTTAGTATGAGAAGACAAAGCGCGGGGGAAAATAAAATTAATTCTTAGTTTCATATTGATTAATGACAAAAGTACTTTTTACGCTGTTATTCAATTTATCCGAAGTGTATTGAAAAACGTCGTTTAATTCACGTGAGAATTTGTAACTAAAACAGGCAGCTCTCGACTGGTGGCGCGTGCGTTAAATCCGCCTCGTCTGCAACAAAGTTTCGTCAGTTGCATCAAAATGTACTATTTCTTAAGTCAATAGTCAAAGAGAGCTAAAAAGTACAACATTGATCATCACGCTTTTGAATAAAGCTGTGAAGGCAAACGAATGGACATTTATTGTGAGTATTACAGATACATATTATAAATAAATACAATATGTTGATTTGCATCCTCGCCAAAATTTAGGAGGTGCTAATAAAAGTCATAAATAATCAATGAAAATTACGGTACCTGATCTTATATTAATGATGATGATATGTCTCAGTCTGTTTTAATTTAACAGTATTAAAGAATATCTCCACTTCAAGGTAGAGAATCACCTACAGAACAAACAGAGCAGTGTGCGTGAACGTCGGCGCATTCGTATCATACACCGGCATGCGCGCACACAGGTATGCGTCTACTTAGTTACCTACTAAACACGCAGCGTGCGTTGACCCGCGCATCAGCTGATTAATAAAATGTTAGTTTTGCCTAAAATTACGTTTTATTGCAGTCCTGCTATAAACGGATATCCTAAAATCGGTAAACTTAGATCTCTAATAAAAACCAGGTTCACACACTGTAGGCTTTTTATTAAATGGAGCGCGTGCGCGCTCGCCCGGAATAATAATAGTGCATTGTAGGTAAATTCGGTCCAACGCGCATCGTTTTATTTAACATAAATGGTTTTGTTTTTTAGTTATGGTTGATTTTAAATTTTCCTTCCTACTTAACGGGCTTAGGGACCGGCAAAAATACCTCAGTTGGTGTACCGATCTGAAAATGTTTTCTACTTATTGGAGAAATGATCATGATAATGTTGTCTAGGTATTAGGTATTGGCGTAGTTAAACATTTGAAATCAACTTATTTACACTGGTAATTGATTACGCTAATAACGTATTTACAAATGATTGTTTATTTAGAAATAAATAAAATTGGTAAGTAGGTACCTTATGTTACCCGGAGGAATTGTTCGAAATTGCCACCACCACACACCACACACACTTTAGGCACACTCACTCGACGTAGGCTATCTCCACTAATGGCATACAAACGGACCATCTCCACCAACTCAACATTGGAGTCATTTTGCGTTATCTTGCACTAAAATAATTATAACATACGATGTACCGAGGGCGCACCTGCCTGAGGAGCGATATATTTTTATTTTTTTGCGAGCGTTTTCACTGCACAGAGACAAGGTCAACACTGAGCGGGGGCCAGCTGGGCGGGTCATAAGGGTAAAAGTGGGGGTGCGCGAGCGCAGCGTTAGGCACTAGAAATACGTGCAATAGTTGGTGTGTTTGTGTGCATTCGCTTTTTTGTAGTGTGCGCAATTTTATTGTAAAGGTAGGAGCAGATCGTCCGAGTGTAGTGTACACTTACCGATTTCTGAAAATACGAAAAAAGTAAAAAAAAAAACATATTTATTTTATTATCGATTCGGGTCGAGAATCATTAGCATAGTTACGTCCTTGAATTTGGCGAGGATGCAAATCAACACGCTGTATATTACAAGTTGAACTGTCAATGATAACGATTTCTTCACGCATCAATGTCACCATTCGTTACAGTCGTTACTTTTACGCGTCCAAAATATTGTGTTGCATTTAGTTAACTAATTATACAATTAGTCAAGCTTATATTAATGTATGTCACTTAGTTTTAGTGTATAATTAAAGCTTTGGTCTTTTCCGAATATTTTTTGTAGTCTGTTAGGAAATTGAAAAACGATCATTTTGTTACTATCACCCATCCTTTATTTTATTAAATAAACTATGTAAGTTAAAGAATCAGCCGCTACATTGAAACCCATGACATTAAACGTTATGCAAAATATTTAGTTTTAATTCCGTGAAAAAGATGCACGCTTGGATGGAGAATGCAGCACCGCCCTACCGCGTGCAAAAATATGCACAGGCAGGCAAAGCAATAATTAATTATAATTAGTGTTGAGTCGACGGGTGCGAAACAAACTCGGGTATTATTAAAAGTATAAAACGTAATATAACATCCTTACATTTAGGTAAAGTTTAAGGACCAAGGATAGTTCCATTTTATTCCATACTTAGGTATATTATTATATACATGATTTTGTACAAATATTTATCTACGCTTTGGAATGGGAAAATACAGTACTGTAAGAGGTTTTATATAACCTAAGCCATGCTGGCTGATAGAGCATAACGTTCAAATACTCATGTCGTTTTTAAAGAGAGATTAGAATGACGGCTTTGCTATAAGAAATAAGACATGTAAATTAAAATGATTTAAAATAATAATCCTTAAAATATTATATTATGTGCTTTATTTAAATAGATAAATACACAAGACGATTACAGTACTTTCACAAGTTATTATTTCTTGTGACTGGACCTGTAGCAGCAGATTTAGACGCGCATATTCAAAAGCGCCTGTAATGGTTTAATTGAAATAAATGCTTTGAATTTGAGTTAGGCCCATAGCACACGGCGTATTTTAAACGCGCAGACGACGCACAGATTACGCGCGTATACGCAATTCAAACGAGATTTGATCGCAACCTTGTAACTTAAGCACACGGGGCGATTGTGAAACGCACTTCTACTGCGCGTATACGCGCAGATACAGTGATACAGACTACAGCTAGTCGCAGCACACAATAAACTATTATTGCAACTGAAGCGCGGGCGATGTAGTGGTGCGTTAGCGCACCCCCCTTGCCCCTACTCCGTTCCTTTGTATGCGCGATTGTATCTCTTCAAACGCGCGTGTACGCGCTTCATGCGAGCGCTTGTAATATCAATGCAAACGCAACAATCAGTGTCTAAAACACCGAAGACGCGCGTTCCTGAAACGCGTGTCTTCTGCACGTTTAACATACGCCGTGTGCTATGGGCCTTAGTCCTGGACTATTCAACACTCATAGAATTGCTTGCATTGAAAATATTTATTCAGATACTTGTATTGAGATGTAACATAATCACGACTTCAATCCCAGTAGGATTCGGCAGAGGTGTAAGGTACACCTTTGCATAAAATTACGGAGATAGTTCCGTGTAATAGGGTGCGGGCCTATTCCCATCACCCGGACACGACTCAAATCTCTGTGGCTGCTACTAACAAATTCCTGATGGAAAAAGTCGAAAGAAATTTGTCCAACGAATGCCCAGCAATCGAAACCATCAGCTAAGCAGTCGCACTTGTATTGAGATGTCTATATATAATTTACTTTCAATAAAATCGGACATTATGAGAGTGTTTACATTGTAATCGTATTGAAACAACTGTGCAAACAAGCACATGTGAAATCATTAAAATGTTACGTTGGTTTTGATGGTGTAATATAATGGTGGTTAGGATAATGGCCTACCAAGCAGTTCGATTCCCAGCCGTTCGTACATTTTTGAAGTAATAAAATCCTCCTCCATTTAAAATGTCTGTGTTTGTCTAACAATATTATATTAGTTTTCTATTCAAAACATAATTATTCTTTTTCTTTTTAACTTATTTCATCATTTTAGGTGTGCAACATTTAATTTCGGTTCTTTAAATTGCAACGATGACTACACTATTTTCATACATATTCATACTAGTACAAACCTAGTATGAAGACGGGCAAATGTTTTCACCTTTCAAGATAAACACAAAACGTAACTATTTCCACGTTAATAGACTGAGAAGTATACAGAAGGTAAAGCAACGCTTTGAAACTAAAAACGGTTGAGCACTCGCAGGTCGGAGCGACAACTCGCTACAAATAAAAAAGCAATGCAAGAGTGCATCCGACGGTGAAATCGGAGGATTGCATCCAACTCTCGATTTTCAAACAAACTTCTAATAAGAAAAGTTGCACTGAAATAAGATTATGAGTATATTTCCTGACGCCCCGCTCGTTATTTACCACGCCTCGTAGAACCGTAACAAAAGGAAATCATATTGGAGGAAAGACTTCTCAAGAAGGAACAAAGAAGATTAGAAAAGGGTACTAACACTTACAGATGAAAAAACAAATTAAAGATAGTGCGAATAGGTTTCATGGCATAAGTACATCTAAGTAATTTAGCTTTCTGGGACCACTGAACTGAACAAGCATTTTATCGGGTGAAATTATCAGCGGCTATGTAGAACAAGGCAGAAATTGTACCGAACAAAGATACCTTGTCGAGCTTCATAAAAAACTCTTGTTTACTGTTTATATTTTTCTTATCAGCAATCAGGCGGTCAATCAATCAGTCTATTAAACGAGTACTGTAAAATATATCCAACCGCTGGCTGTCCGAATTAACACTAGCATATAAATAAGAATTAACTGTAACATTGAAAGCATTGAGATGTGCTCAAATATTACAGATAACACGACGATAACGTCTTAATGGACTATGACTACTTGACAGATGGATTAAACACACAACAAGAGGGCAACAGGGCAAGTGTAGGTACCAGTAAAACAAGACACCTCATAATGATGCTGGTTCGCCAACTTTAAATTCAGAACGTGAATACTTAGTTCGCCGTCTCGTCGGGGGTCAAGACAAATCGGGTGCAAAATTAAATAAAATCCGTAGCGAACCTGACATACCGGGCACTTAATTCACATGATACTGTTGCTCCACAAATAAGAAAGGTTTTCGAAAGTAAATGTGAGTAACAAGTGCATATAACCGGCTTCTCCCTTTAGAGTTGACCTTTGCATGTCATTATTGATGTGACACGTGCCGCTGACAGTGTAGTCAGAAGTCGGATAAGATGATTATGGTACGGTCCCTAAATTAATGAAAAACTGTTCTTTTTCGTAGCATATCGGTGGCAAATAATATGTGAAAAGTAATTCAAGTAAATTGTTTTGCGTAAACGGGTCCATAATACTAAAATTCCGCTGTCCGTCCGTCTGTCCATCTGTAAAAAGGCTGTTTCTCATGAACCATGCTAGTTAGACATTTTTACAGACGATATATTTCTGTTGCTACTACAACAAGAAATACTAACGAACCGAATACAATTAATATTTAAGACATTTGGCTCCGATACAACAAACATCACTTTTGGCCGTTTTTACAGACAATGGTACGGATACCGTGCGAGAGTCCGACTCGCACTTGGTCGGTTCTCAGGCCTAGATAGCAAGCAAACCTAATGTCTGCGCGCTATCTTAACTTGGAGGAAAAGCTGATAGAGTATATTACGTAGCTAAAGATGAAAGAGGGTTTATAAAGAGATAGCAAATAAATTCAATCGAGGTTTGCATCTACCCTGATTGAAAATTGAATCGAAGTGGTAACAAGTTTACATTATGCTGGTTTTATTTTATGCAAGACGGAGGTATCAATTTAAATGTGAAACAAGCTTCGATCACATTTTTGATCGAAGGAAACAAGGGAATACTCTACTTATTTGACTTTTTGTAATATAGAAAACTGACCCAAATACAAGTGAAAAAAGATGAAATAAAAAGTTAACATTGACAATATTAATTACAAAAACGGCACACAAAATAATTATTATATTGTTGGACTCCTAAAGTAAAACTCACTTTAAAATTCAACTGAAAACTTTATTCCACTGACTTTCTAGTCACATTGATCATCACATACTAAATTTTAAACTTTAACACGCCACACCGACATTTGACAAAAAACTTTTTAGTAAAAAAATAAAACCGACTTCTAAAAAAAACTAAAAACTGGAAAATAACTTTATTTCCGGAAGTCGGTGGCTTTTGTTGGTTTCGTTGACTTTATTGGCCACCGACTTCCGGAAATAAAGTTATTTTCCAGTTTTTAGTTTTTTTTAGAAGTCGGTTTTATTTTTTTACTAAAAAGTTTTTATTTCAATATTTTTAGTTATAGTATTATGATATAATACGCAAACACGGTTAAAAAGTTTTTATTTTTAGCTTTAGTCCCGTCTTAGATACAATTTTTAGTTCCACATCAAGCTATAGATTAAATACTAAGTATCTATATTATGCTTTAGTATTAAACCAATTCAGAAATCATATGCATCATCCCCTAGGGGATACAGCTGATACGTCTTGATCTGATGTTTATGTTTCTTAATGACTAGGTGAGGGGTGGGGAGGGGATACGGTCACCCTGCTCCCACTCGCCTGCCTACCCTGGCGAAACCCATACTTATACATGTGATTGCAGCAATCACGGCAGATTTGCCGTCATTTATTAAAGAGTGCCGTTGTATATCACTGAAGATCTATCACCAAAATACTGCGATGACCTTCCAAACCATAGTAGTACCTACATACCATTTTTTGATCATTTGTCTTGGACAACTTCTAAAATATAATCGACGAATGAGTATATCATCAACGTACACGAATTCAATCTAATACGTATTATTAAAGATAACTCAAAAACTACTTGTCGGATCTTGATATTTTTTTTTATGGGACCAAACGACAACCACCAGCTTTCGAATAAAAAAGGAATCATCAAAATCGGTTCACCCAGACCTGAGTTATGAGGTAACAAACACAAAAAAAAAAAAAAAAAAAAAAAAAACATACAGACGAATTGAGAACCTCCTCCTTTTTTTGAAGTCGGTTAAAAAGTGAGGGTCGGATGTAGCGCGCCACTTTAGTTGGTACAACTGGATAATATGAATATAAGACAAACAATTATAGATTAGGTTTACATATTCGATTTATCGTTATATACTATTTCAGGAATTAATTAGACATTATCCTTACTTTAATATTATAAAAGCGAAAGTGAGTTTGTTTGTTTGTTTGTTACCTCTTCACGCTTTAACGGCTAAACCGATTTTGATGACTTTTGGTACAGAGATAGTTGGGAACTAGGAGACGGACATAGGCTAATATTTTTTGGAAAAAAGTGGGATGTGAGGGAGAAAGAGGGAAGAAAAGGGAAAACTTAGCGTTACTATTACAAATCAATAAGGCGCAAGGTGCCCGCGGGCGAAAGCTAGTTATGAATATAAATTCTATTTTAAAATGATTTGATAAAACGGAAACATATCAAAAGAAACGCCATCTAGTGGTCAATAGTATAAGATGACAGTCGTACCAACTTAAAAGGACCGTCATCGCAACTGCTTATACTATTGACCACAATGACTAACAAAAATAATAAATTAACTTATTTTTTAAATTTTACTAACAATATGGCAATCCAATTCTTAACCTATTCTAACTTTACCAAGCGACGTTTCTGACCTTTGCGCTGATATAAAGTTCTTAATGATGGCTGAACCTTTAGCAGCGCAGATTATAAGATTGGATCAAGTTAATTACTTCGTACTGAAATTAAGTTACATCCTCTAAACCCAACATCTCATTTTCGATCAAAGTTTACGTTTCCCTTAACCCTCGTAACCAGAGTTCGTTTGAGCACGTCAAATTTTAGCGGATAGCTGTTAGTTTATGATATGGCAATAAAATAGGACCTCTTTTCTATTAGTAGTTAAAGATGCAATTAAAATCTGTCATTAGACCTGGATGAAATGGCCAATTCGACACGTGTTTAGTTAGTTTGGTTGTTTAATGTACCTCAACGGATTTGTCTGGTTCGTAACAGAAAGATGTTGACGTTGACGACACGGTTGGCGTATTGGCTGAGTGATCTACTGCTGCACTGGGTGTCGCGGGTTCGATACCCGTACGGAACAAATATTCGTATGGTCTACAGATGGTTGATCCGCGGCTGGCTGTTTGTGTACGTGAGTTTAAATGTTTGTAAACGCACCCAGGATACAGGAGAAGTTCCTGGAGTGGGGCAACGCATTAAAAAACAAAATTCAGAAACAGATAATTTTGTAATAGGCTTACTTTTTCTTGTTTCTGTTTGTACCTAGAGTTATGCCAAAAAAAGATAGAAAATTGGAACACGATCTTCTGATGTTTGTATCTCTTCTCCTTCCTTCTTTTATACTTCCATTATTCTCCCTTCTTTCTCTGTCTCATAGCTACAAAAATCTCCAAGACAGCAGTGTATGGTTTAATCAAAGAAAAAAAACTTATCTTTTTTTGACAACATTAATCTAAATACCGATAAATAAAAATGTTTATTTTGATGTCGAAAAGTCGATAAGGAAAATAATTAAGACGTGTTATGACATAAATTGATATTAAAATCAATTAAGGTACATCGCCGAGAAACTTCAGTGATGACAAATCGATTAATCATCCCGCATCAGCAGTAATCTTATACAAATATGGGAGCCGAGGATAGTAAAAAAATAAACAATAAATTTCACAAGAGAACTGCGATTTATAAATCATAAACGATCCTTGACATGGATGCTGTGGCGTGAAGATCGATCGTAACATGCATTTGATGGCACTCGAGCCACATTAAATATAATTTAGAGATTTCTTTGTCAAGTTAACAATATTAGTTAGATAAAAGCAGTAAAATATCCAATAGTTTCATAAAATACATGGCAATGAATAAAACATATTTTTAGCCATAAATATGCAGCAAATGATTCCATTAACTAGCTACCTGTAAACGTTAAATAGTTGATTTTAAAAGAGTAACCATGGAGTTTCTTGCCGGTTCTTCTCCATAGGAAACGACCAACCCGAACCGTGCATCTTTTCTCGACGTTTTATAAGTGCCCATGTAGGCCTATGTGAAATAAAAATATTTTGATTTTGATTTGATTTTGAGTTCAGAGTATGCCATCATCCTATAACAGGCTATCGTCCGTTCTAATAATAGCAAATAATTAAATAGTGAGGCATTCGATCCCCAGCACTATGATGGTCTAAAACCGTTTATTTTAAACTTAGAGGCTCTCACGTTCTTTAAGTGGATAGCTCAACCACAGTGTGCCTAATAAATATTTCAAAAACTGATATTAAAAAAAACTGAAGGACGTTTTTCTATAGAAGTCTGATAAATAAAGCTAAACAACAGGATGGCATGATTCGGAAACAACAATCGATAAAATCCCTAAATTCAACACTGAACCAGGCCAGTCTTCTACAAATATTAACTTAAAAGAACATAAATATAACTGAAACAGAAAACGTTAACCTGAATACGACACCCGCGATGCAAAAGGAAGCTCGGTACATTAAACCAGCCATTTCTTCACGAAAGTGTCGTGACGGACTGTACTAAGTTAGACTGTGGTCCAACCATGTTGACGCCACTTTACACGGTTTTGAACTTTTGACACCGCGGCGTTTCGGTTCATTACGTGCCATCAATCTTTCCAAGCGAACACGTCGCAGGTCGTGATGCGACACCGCGATAGCTATTTGTGTTACCTATAATCAACGTACACATAACATACGGTGGGCTCGATAAGAAAGTCAGCGAAAAGTATGTAAAAAAAAATTGGGCCGAACCAACACCGAGAGAGAGATGATTTCATGAGATTGCAATTTGCACTGTAGGTATCTGTACTATTGTTATCTATCTGCTGAATAAAATCAAGTATACGAAGTTGGTTTCCTCATACAAATAAATAAATTAAGTGTACTTACAAGACAAATGCACACACACATGTCAATCATGTCAGTCATTTGCCGTGCTTTTTCAAAATTTTATTGCTTTTACCATGGTGAAGATGTATAAACGTGTTGTCGAAGTATAAGTGCTGTCGAATTCTCAACAGATGTAAAACACAAGATGGCAATAAATTGGGAAATGTACACAAAATGTGTTGATTGTATTGTGTTACGAAGTGTGTGTTTGGCAATAAGATTAATTGTTTCTCTTGAATCTTACAATGTAGTAAGATGCCTCTTCAGTGAATTATGATGAGGCTGCAGAAACAATATATTATATACTAAGGACGTTTACTTTTTCAAAAAAATGTGGGCGTGTCTTTCTTTCAATAAATGCACGTTTTTCACTTATAAATATCGAGTTTTCTGACAATCTTACTTAAAGCTGAAAAGGTAATGCATCAAAACCTAAATCAACCCATGGCTGATTAAACCAAAACTAAAACCAAATAATATTAACTCTTAAAAAAATATATTAACATTAAGTTACAGACTAGTTTCGTAGAATGATCGAAGTTACGACGTTTTTAGAGGAGAAACGGAATCAATTTCCTCCGTAAGACTTATTGAGAAGTTGTTTTTCTGTTCATGTTCCGTTATATGAAAAATAAGGCAAACGCTTATAAATTATGTTCACTTCCCCGTACCCAGGTATCGTTATAACTATGTACTACTGTGTATAATACAAAGACGCAAGCAAAACACAAGATCTATAAGAAAACAGGCGGATGGCAAAATAACATCGAAATTAAAACAATTCTATATAAAGTCATAGACTAGAATAAGCTGCGGACCATGGTACGGAAAGCTTAAGAAAAAGAGACGCGCTGACGACGTCTCTGTGGCTATAAATCTCTCTTTCGATATTCCCTTTTTAAGCCTCACGTCTAGATTTCTTGAAACACTAGTGCTGAAAACAATAAAAGTATCAAAAATAAATTATTTTATAAAAAAAATACGATCTATTCAAAGAATGAAATGAACTCAAAAACTATACGTTTACCAAACAAGCCATTTGAGTGTCACTTGAGACTACCTAATGACATTACCTAATTAACAGCTCCTGCACTTCTGCAAACAGTGTTGCAGTGTCCATACAAATTGTTGAAGCCCTCCCTGATATAAATCGCACTCTTCCGCCGCGACTACTACACAGAATTTTAAAACTGACTCATTAATAAAAGTCACTGACGAAGCTACTTGTGGTCTGTCCTCAAATTAGTTTCTTTATCTTAATGTACAGTCTGTTTGCATGTCACGAAAACTGTTTAAAAGTGAACTCCATCTACACTATCTTAAATTATAATCAACTTCTGATTAGGGAGACGAAAACGTTTAGAACTGATAAATAGAACAATTTGCTGAACACAAAGACCAATGACCAAATTTTCTTGTTGCATTGACTGGACCTTATTCAATGTTTTTCATCTCTTCAGTATTCGCCACTGCACTTTACTTTATAAGTACCCAATGAAGACCTTTTAAACGGGACTACTTTGGCAGTCAAAACACTCTTGGGCAACTTTCAATTCCAAATATCTATGGAATGTTTGGTACTAGTAATGAATCTCAATAACGTTATCCTTTGAAAATAAAATACCTCGTATCCGTCAACTGTCTTATTTATAGCCGGATTGACTTAGTGATTGTATTGAGCAGTGCAGGGACACAAATCAAGTAGGAAATAAATCTGAGAGGTGAATCGTTCGTACTTCGCACCTCGTAAACAGTAGCGGTGGCGCGGCGCAACTGTCCCGCCAAGATATAGCTCGCTGTTCACTGTTACCGCACACAGTGGGATACCGGATACTGGAACATTCTTAAGGGAATTTAGTAGGTGTAACTGGAATAGTAGACCAGACTAGAGGTCCTTCTATTGAACCCTTAATAGAAATAAGATCACAGTATGATTTTGCACCTTTAACATTGATATCCTAGCTGTCACTAGCTCTCCTTCAACAACCCTCTCAGTGTTTTAAATCCCTATAGATTAAATAATAAGACGTCATGTTAGTTCTGCTCCTTGAGAGTCTCGTGTGATATATATTTTAGGCTGTTTGGTTAGTATCGTCGAATTCTAAAAGACAAGAAAGGCATCCTTAACGAAACATAACAGTTTTCACAACAGTAACTCTGTTGTGAAAACAAAATAACCATAAAAGTGGGATAACAAGTAATCTTTGAAAGTTCCTGGTATCAACACGTACGTGATACAACGCACAAGGAAAATACGATTGTACGAGCTCACACGTTGATATTATCAACAATCTGTCTCTTCCACTACAAATAACTTTCAATCCTATAACCCTTTTTTTTTTCGGGTGGGAAATCACCAAATTACATGCACCGCCGCTCTGGGCGGAGCGGGGGGAGCCGCCCAAGCTGGGTAGACTGCCACTGTGTGCTCCACCGTGTCCTCCGGGCGATCGTCACAATAGTAACACCCAGGCGTTTCCTCCCGCCCGATTATGTGCAGGAACCTCCCGAAACTTCCGTTTCCGGTGAGGACCTGCGTCAGGCGGTAGGTGAGGACGCCATGACGCCTCTCCAGCCACTCCTCAAAGAGGGGATTTAACGCCAATATTGTGGCGTGCCTTGTCCTATAACCCTCACATCAGGTTTCACGCCATTCGGGGCTTCAAAATTTAATAAAAGCGGCTCTACTCACGTAGAGACTCTTTTTTAAATTTCACACGCGTAAGCGACAAATTCAACTTTATTTTTATAGTCGGAGATACGATTTCGTGGATCACCACTCGCAATGTTATTACTCTACTTAAATGTTATTGAAATGCTTTAATCCCGACACGAGGCGTTGCAGTGCGTTAAATAAAATTAATAAGACATCACAAAAGTAATGTGGTCTATGAGTTAAATTGCACTAGTTAGTCCACTTCGGTCATATATTTTCTTTCTCATAGTACAATCTTTTAATATTTCTGTGCAGTTTAAATGTTTAGTTTTCAGTTCAATATTCCCATTTAGTTTGACTCCAGCTTCTAAGCAAATTCTGACATATCCGTTCTCATTTGTATTGAGGGCCCCAAGAAACTTTTCACTCCACGTTGAAAACTCATCCTAGACTAACATGGCCCTTCTTACCCCTTGTCAAATATTTTCCCGGATGGCCGTACACTACTGCAATTGGCTACGCTGATATAAATTCCCCCTGCAACACTGCAACACGCTGGACCTCCCGAATATACCCATAGCTTTCAATGGCAAAAAAAAAAATCATGTGTAGTTTTGGTACGTCACACATTGCTATCTTCGTCGCCAGGTAGCCCTTCGGCGCTTATGACGTAACGCCCTCCGTACGCCTCCGACTGGCACCGCCACAATTTGTAATTGCCGATAAATTCGCGAAGTACAATTTTTGTCTCGTAAATAACGCAAAAATTGCCGGTGGTGGCCATTTAAAATCATTTTAACATACCAATTAGTTAGCGAGAATCTCACAATTCGTCATCAATTTTCCAAAGTTATTAAGGCTGTTTTTAATAAAAAGCGTGCATTATTCGATCCACGCATATTTCTTTTTGTTTTTGGACCACTCCGAAAAATCGATTAGTTATATAAGTACATCCATTACGTAAAGTAAACAATTTAAATGAAAAAACGGTTTAGGACATATTTTCTGGATTTGAGCAAAAATTAAAATAATAACTCATTCCTGAAATACGTTGTCTTATATTTGTTTCAAAATTATTATTGACAGTAAAATTTCTTTTCACGAATTTTAAAAACAACAATTACTTCAAGACTACAAATGAAATAGATAGCATTACTTCAAAATGGCGACCAATTTTCGTAACCGCGCATTTCTTTGGTAATGAAATTGTTGTTATTTGTTTCAACAAATGTCTTTGTCTCTTGCTGATGTCTGCTGTTCAGCTTAACAATGCAATTTGCTCTGCAACAACCTTTTTTTCCCAAAAGTCAACAAATAAATTGTGTGCAGAACGCAAATGTTTGAGAGCTTTGTTAAGATTTTCTTTTTTTCCAAATTTAATTCGGGATTTCACAAATTCGACCATATGTATGTAATGTACGAACTAAAGTCATGTACTAAAACCATTATAAGACTCTAGGGCAACATACCTATGCCAATTTATTTAAATATATAAAAAAAATACTATGAAAACCACTCGATTCATTTCAGAGTTTCGCGAGTAAATTCCGTCCGTTTACGACAGTCGGTGACAGGCTTTAGACTACAAATTCTATTTATATACTTTGCCTCATATACATATTATTTCACTTTATCTTAATCAAATCAAAGAAAAAAATATTATCAGTTTGCCGGAAAATATCACTACTACTGCTACTTTTGGGGATACACTAAAAAGCTTGTGATTGGAACATTACAATAATGCTAATCTGAAAATGGAAGTCAAGAGCAGAAGCCTTTGAGAGTATTTGTAGACGTAAGTGCTGACATAATAATAAAGACATAAAAAGAAACCAGCATCGTTAAAATTCACTTCGTTAGAACCAAAAAGGATTCACTTCAAACAATCCGCACATAATATATTAAAAAGTAAGTCATCTGAAAATGAATAAGAAAATTATTATTCTTTACAACACGTTACATCCGGATCATACCGGATGTGACTGTAATATTATAATATCTTCCTTTGAAATTGAATAAAACAGGTGTCTCTTGTCACATTAGCAGCAGGATACTTTAAGACATAAAACATGATGAATCTCTTCAATAAATTTAAATCTACGAATAAGTACAGATGGGTTAGCTGTAAGTAATAAAGATTATATTGACATCAGAATAAACACACAGCTGAAATCTTTTGAAATTGCTCGAGCTTCTAAAGTCGCTCTCCCTCCCGCAAACGTCTAAGCATAATTTCAGAGACAATTTCACGAAATTTCAACTAATGTCCCTAAAACATAGTTTGCAATTCCAAGAAAGAAACGTGACTATACATAAGAACTATTCACAAGTAGCCATAGAATATTTGATTAAATAATCCAAGGGTTGGACACATGAATTTAAAACTTTACGACACATACAAATGTGTTATGAGACAGTTACAGAATATACCGATTAGTTCGCTAGTAAGGGAACAGTTTGTTTGACATCGTGTCACAGAGTTAACGTGGACGGCTTTCTAATCTCATTAATCCCTTGGGTGATCTGAATATCACGATCATAGATAAATATTGAGCTTCCGATGTACGGAGAGAATAATGTCGTATAACTGATCGATCGCAATTTATCATTGTGTCGCAGTAAAGGCAGTTTCCGTAGTGCAGAAGTTACTACAGATTAGCAATATAATTAAATTAAAATATTTTGCTGACAATCATTTATTTGTATGAAATAGAGTTTCACACAAATGATTTTTAGCAAAATATATAGTGAAGTTACCGAAAACTTTTCGCTGTATTTGCAACGACTGCTACGAGTTCTAAATGATGAAATAGAGCGTTTTACTAAATAGATCGAACTTTACAAATCATTCTTACTCTTAGTCAAATTCTTATCCCTTCTTTGCGCTCGTATACTTCTAAAATTCAGGTACCAGCATAAGCTAAAAATATGATGTAGTCTACAGACAATCTTTATCTTATTCCGTAACGGAAATAGCTACTTTATAACGCGCAACTTAATTATAACTCCCAGACTTTTAACTAACGACGATCGATTTTTTAATTTATATTTTGACACGATATGAATCACATTAAATGGTAGACAAACAAGAACTCGGTGTCTGCTTATTATAGATATTACACAATTTAATTGTTTGTGTGCGCACTTTCTGTAATTTATGGTCGTATTATATTATTTCGACACCGATAACTAGACTATTCAGATAATTGATGAGATAATAAATACAATACAGTTAATTGGCAATTGTTATTTTTGTAATGGATAGTCAATTACATCGACCTATCGAAAAGGTGCTACAATATTTATCATAATAATAGTCAGGTGCAAGGACAGAGACGCCAACCAGGCAACTAGACAGGGCGCTTTCACAGGGTTTTATTTTCTACTAGCTTTTGCCCGCGGCTTCGCTCGCGTAAAATTTGGGATAACACAGCTCCCCTTTCCTGATTTACAGATACCTGCTACCTGTAGTTTTTGCCCTTGCGCCTTATTTATTGTAATAGCAATGCAAAATTTCCCCTTTTTTCCCTCTTCCTCCCTCATGTTTAACTCTTTAAAAAAAATAGTCTATGTCCGTCTCCAGGGTCGTGTTGTGGAGGTCAGAGAGAGGACTATAGACTATAGAGTCGCTTCATGACATATACTGGTATTCATCAGCAGGTAGACTGGAATCTGACCCCAACACAGTTAAGAATGGCTAGGTAGATGATGATCATGATTATTAGCTTGTGTCAGTCCATGGCTGGATATAGGCATCTCTTAAGGTGCGCTACTTAGCCCAATCTTCGCCTACAAGTAGATAATGATGATCATGTTTATACCCAACAGAATATTACTTTGTCTATGCCCACTGTTACGGAACACTTATTGAAACCCCAATTTCAGTGAAATATTTTTCTAAAGAGTAAATGAAGAATTATCTCATGGTTTAAATGATGACTGGCGAGCATGGATGGTATTCGGAATTCAATCCCGAGGATAACCTCGGGATTGAATTGAATTGAGGTCATAAGACCTCAAAATGACTGGGTACATCTCTCGTTGATAATAAAAGGCTAGCTTCTTTCCTACTAGTTTACTGGCAAAATACTGGTAACCCAAATTATCAAAAGAAAAGAAAATTACCAAAAACGTCTAGACTTGGTATTCCATATCTCTATCGTGCATATAATTTATTTGCAGATAGTAAGTAGTACGTATACTACAAACAACATTCGGCAGTGTATTTACTGAAGCTCTTAAGCCCATTACAATTCATTAAAGATGGTACCAAATTGCTTTATGAATATAAAAACTTTATCGGAAGCTCATCGTTTACATAAACGTATCACTACACACTGTTATTTCAAATAGTCCACTCGACATTCGCACAAGTTTGCTTCGGACGCTCGAGTGTGAACGTTTAGGAGTCTAATCTCCATATACAGTGTGCCAATTACTTTATTATCGGAGCTAATAAGAGAGAATATAGAGGGTATCCACGTTGCGAAACCGTAATAGTACGTAATTGTATCGACACGTAGTAGTCTAGCAGGTAAGTGAGGTAATACAACCAGCGGCAGAAGTTAACTGACTGCTAACTTGTGGTTGGCCGTTGTGGGGAGCCGCGCTCGGCCGGGTAATGGTTGTGAGTCTGTAGTAGGGTTCGCACCTGAGCTCGCAAGCTAATGTTTGTTAATTGCAAATAGTTCAGACGTGATGAATCACAATTCAGGGAAACAACTATTGTGACTATACTGTATCACGGAAAGTAAGATCACTAATACATCTTCATCTTCCTAAGACTTTTGAATTGCTTGTTATTCTTAAGCTTTCGGGAAAAATCGCGAAAATGAATCTCAATAGAGTCAAAATTAGCATTAATTGCACATGTGTGACAGTGTCAGCCCTATTGGTGCACCGTACCGCGTATCACACCGGTCGTCGAATGTGGAGCAGGCGGCGAGCCAGCGGCGATGCCTCCGACAAAAAATCAGTGTAAGCTGTACACCAAGGCGCTGCGGTCGCGCGCTCGCTCCCACCGCCACTCTCGCCGCGAGACCCTACCGCACGAACTTACAGCTCCGGCTAAACTTACTCGCAACTTCCCAACTAATTTGGCGGACCAATCTCTCGATCCTCAACTTTTTCCTCGATCAACTCAGTACTCCAGTGGAAACTTAAAGTGAAAAGTGTCATATTGTCAGTTGGTGTGTAAGTTAACAACATATGGCCGTGGCCCGAGGTCCGGTCGTTAGGCTGCGATCGGTCGTGCCGCCTCGCCGATAGAATCACGACCGAGCACGTGTGTGCCTATTGCGTCTGGAGGCTCACCATTCACTTCACCTATTTTGTCATCTCACACTTGCATTGAACTGTTTTTATTTTCGAAAGTATTGATAGAAACTGTATTAGTACCGTGCCTAATTAGGAATCAAACAAACTTGAAATAAGCGAAAATGAACAGCAATAAATACAAACACACATAGACATGATTTCACTTTGTTATGTACCTACAATGTGAGTCATGTATCTGTTAATTAAAACTTTTATTTATTAGGAATGTCTCAATAAATCTGCCAATGCTTTTTCTTGGAGAGTGATTAACTAATCTACTTAAGTGTTGATATTGATTGATTCTCACTTCGCATGCAATTTTGTTAAAACTCCTCAAATAAATAAATATTTGGGCAGTATTTTCCTGTCTGCCAATGTCGGTCTCTTACTGAAAGCGATTGTTTTGTTTACATATATGTTCTATGTCCTTCAGACCACACAAAAAAAAACTTTAAAAGTTCCGACTCCACTTTACCGCAATTAATAGCAGTCTAAGAATCTGGCTCGTGTTATGCCGAGTTCTTCTTAATTTAATTAATTGCTTTCAGACCTTTGACGTCTATTGGCTTGAGTGACCTCCCGGCCGTTTTTGTTTTCGCCCAACATTTCACCAGAATCTTTATTGCCAATTGTACTGAAGGAAATGTAGTAACTTTACTTTCTAAACAACTCACTTCCATTAATTTATGATGAACTCCGTCTATTCTGTGCAAAAGTTTTACATAATATAATACAAGTTTTAATGTTATTCTATTATCGATTCTGTATTACAGATTTCTGTTTCTTGGTGCGACGTGACGGGAGTTTTCAAAGACGTTAATGGACCTTCCGAATTTCAGATTAAACTAGAAAACTCAAAATGATCCTACTAATATTATAAATGCGAATAAGGGTGAATGTATGTATGAATGTTTGTTACTCTTTTACGTGAAAACACCTGAACGGATCCTGCTGACGTTTCGTACAGAGGTAGATTATAGTATGGAATAACACATAGGATTTTTGAAGCCGCGGGTGCCAGCAAGTTATATAATTTTGTTCATGACTCTTAAATACCAAACAATTAAATAATTACATTAATTTAAATATGTTACCACAAATATAAATCAAAATGCGAAACCAAGACTTGTTTAAGCGTGTGTACATACTTAGTTACTTACTTAACACTGATTAAATATTACTAGGTCGATTAATTTCCGTTCTCATCATATGACGCGTGTTTAACTTGCTATTTAAATACAAACAAGATCAACATGACGTCAATACATATGATTACGAAATAAATCCCGATCCTAGAAATGAAACAAAAGAAAGCTGCGGAAAAAAAAACAATAAGTTGAAAGCTATTTGAAAAGTCGAAGTGAGTCTCGACGTCTCTGGGACATAATTAGTTGTTACAGTTTCAACCGTCCCACTACAAAGGGATTTGAGGTAATTAGTTACATTTAAGCTGGCGTCAAATAACTTCCTCAAAAAACGGATATATTTGACCATCATTTTAATGGTAGTACGTCAATATAAGATGTTATTTACTTCAATTAGAGGCTGACCACTAAAAAGATTGATTTATTTTACTTATTTATGTAGGGAAGGTCGCAGTAATTAAATTTAATAATAAACTTGGGTTTTAAATCGCGAAATCAACACTCGTTTTATTTAAATACATTTTCAAAGCCTAGTTTCTTATTGTTTTTTAGACTCATCAATCAGTCTAAGCAGTTAAACATAACTTAATCTTAAGTATCAATTGACGATCCGTATCTGTAATTAAGAGATGGTTAATTGTTACTTAGCATTATTTATTGCGGCTTACCGCGCCACAAATATAAAATAAAACAGTTACTTTTGTTTCTTGTTACAGCAGCAATTAAAAAGTGTTTTGTTCGTAAGTAAGTAGGTAATCTGATAATCATACATAAATCACTCCACCATTTTAATCGGTAAATGGAAATTTTAAGATGAAGAAGGACTGCCCCATCGGTCGAGTGGTCGCAAGCGCCACTCTTAAGCATGACGTCTTGGGTTCGATTCTCAGGTAAGGAAGTGCTGTTGGGTTTTCCCATCAGAAATTTTTCAGTAGCAGCCACGAACTCTAGATTTGTAGCCAGTTGGTGGCAATAGGCTCGCTCCCATTCATATAGGACTCAAACATAACGGACAAGATGTGGGTGTACTATCCCACTAATATTATAAATGAGAGAGAATGTTTGTGAGGATGGATGTATGTTTGTTTCTCTGTCACGTCAAAACGGCTGAACGGATCTTGATGAAATTTGGCACGGAGGTAGATTATAGTCTGGAATAACATATAGAATTTTTTTCGATATCACGCGGGCGACAGCTAATTAGACATCTGCCTAACCCTTCGGATATTACAAGCATCATGTTATGTTACGTATGAAGGATTAATCAAAAATTCTAGTCAACTTCTGTAATAATACTATCAAATCAACCCCTTGTTACTTTAGTTTTATTGAACCGCTGAATCAACTTTAGGGTTTAGCTCCACGGTCCCTTTCCTTCCCAAAACACTAAGGTTCGTAAAACCTGATTACTTTTTCGTGAAGTTCAGCTAAACTTTTCCATATGCGGGTCGTCATGAATAGGCAATTCGGAATATTTCCGATCACGTACTGGAACCGACTTTGGGTTCTGGCCAAACGTCCCCTATTATTTTATTTCAAAACCGAGCTACACCACGAACTGCAAACATTCAGTAAGCTCGAAAATTAAAAGGTAGAGGAGTTTATGAAGGCCGCAGTGTAAACTTTCAGAGAGCTTAACTGTCAGCTTATCTCTAACGGATTTATCTTTGAACCAAACATTTTTAAGTAGTCAGAATTAACCCTGGTACCCATTTTGCTAGTGCATTGCGTAAAATGACAGTAACAAAACAACTGTAATGGAATAATGCATTTACATGTCCCAAACAATCATAAAATATGTTTCATATATTATTGCCTATGATCAATGAATTTAGGCCCTTAATTCAGGATGTAAGGACAAATTCCCTGATCCACAAAAGCTGCATTACTGCCTACGCGATTTATAAGCAATCCTTAAGATATAAATTCTGTAACCCTAAACTGTGAGAAAAAATACAAGTTCCCAAATAAAGTTCGCAGTATATTTCTTAAAGACATCTCGTAAGGAAGTGGCCATAAAAGCTATCGCTTGGCCGAGCCTAACATAAGCTAGTAAATACACATATTATAAATCTTAGTAACTGATGTTTGACAACTTGTAACTGTTTTTTTATTAAGATGGAGTCCATATCGAAATGTTCCGAACAAAATACGGTCAGTAGAGAGTATTGTTCGATGGGTTACAATCCAGTTCTGACACAGCACGTGATATACTGTCGATGGAAGCCTTCACTGCGATAAAGGAACACTAATAATGATGATCGCATTGGTATGTAATAAATGTTCCATTGTATTTACGGCTTATTCTATCACTTTTTGCTCTTCGTCGTGATGTACCGTAACCTGTCCTTACTGAAGATCGATCGGCTGATACAGAACAATGTCTAAGTGTAAAAGTCGCTGAACCAATCATTTGACAGAACCGATTGGGTTTCTACTGTTTGTAAAACTTTACTACCAAGTCATAATTTTTAGCTTCATAATATTTTACGCAATTTCCAACGTTTTATGTCTTCGCAGTTTATACGAATATTATTTCTTCCTGAGAGACACCTCCAATTTCGGATGTTTCTCCTTCTTATCATAAAAGTATCTGTGACAATGTCGAAATTATTTACGATACTCTTATAATTGTTTCCAACGAATCGTATTCATTGTCGCATTGACACAAAAACATGATAATAAAATATGTATGATTTGATCATCCCTGGTAGTGTTGCACGGTAGGACGTCGCTCGCTTGGCGGGTCTTGTCCTTCCTTTAACGGCTAGTGTTCACCAAATAAATTGTCCGAATGTGCAGTTTTATCTGGCAGATTATAAAGTTGTAATAAATACGCGTAACGTATTGCTGGATTTGGTGTCGCGGTGCTGGATGTAATAATATTGCATTAATCGTATGTCTAGAAGGTGACTAATGTGGTAGCGTCAAAGTTGGGACGTTTAAGAGCTTTGTGATTGATGGTGCTGCGCGGATTGTTTTAAATTTCGCCTCACAAGTACTCGCAACAACAACGCGAAGGAAGTAGCGTTAACACAATTAGGTAATAGATATTAATCTGCCGCCTTTCATTATATATGTTGCTCACATTTGATTTAACGTACAGTGTAATTGAATTACTACATCAAATCCTCTTTACTAGATCTCTTTTTTAATTATTTCGTAAAAACAACAGTATTGCCTATAATATAATGTCCTCCGCTGGCAATACGAACATGTTATTTAAAATTTACCCTAATTTAACAATACAAAAAACATTTTCCAGCTAATCTCTCATAGGGACAAGAGAAATTAAAACTTATTAATTAATTTGTGGCTAAGATTAAGAGCGCAAGGTACCAGGCGGGCATACACGTAAGGAGATATACACCATCAAGTAACATAAGTGCCACGTCAGGTGGCTATAGGCTCTCTGACCCAGTTGCATGCGTTACGCTCGCAGCTCGCAGCAAACATCTCCACTCAATTCCTGTCAGCAGCAATCAACGCCCCCCGCCCATGACACATGGCTGCTAACCCGATCGTCATTCATATTCATGTTGACAGTTTGTCTCTAACATTGAACACAAGTAGAATGTCATCCTTTTGTTCATAGATCTAAGTATAAGTAGGAACTTATCAGAGGAAATTCTTGATTAGTCATCATTCTCCCGTATCTTTCTTCATTCATACTATCTGTGTACTATCTGTGATACTTATTCACCTTATAAATGCGTTAAAAGCTTTGAGCTAAGAAGTAAATCTTACTAATATTATAAATGCGAATGTTTGTGAGGAAGACTGGATGCTGGATTTATGGATAAAAAACGGCTGAACGGATATTGATGAAATTGGGCACAGAGGTAGATTATGGTCTGGAATACACATAGGATTCTTTTTTAGCATTATAATTATATATATAATTTTAGCTAGTACTTACTCAATAATTAGTTAACAGAACGGGCTCAAAGATATGTTAGTGAAAAGAAAATCGAAAAATATATGTATTGGCAAAGTAAAACAACAAAAAATCGGTCGTTATGCCTTTTCGGAGCTTTGACGATATCGACTTAATGGATTAGGTACAGCCTAAAGATTACCTAGATAAAACTACCATCAACACTGCAATAGATAATAATGTAACATTTATGTGGTAGTAAAGTTTATCAACTATTCCGCAATACGGCCATGCTCGATGGTATCTCCGATCAGTCGTAAACCAAGGACAACAGAATACTCATCCTGGAGCTACATCATCAACACTGTAGTGTCACACGTAGATAGTACTTTTGGAATAGATCTCAAGATATCTACATTTCTAAGAGAAGTATTATATGTCATTTCATTGTTTTAACAAGGCATACAAAATCACATTGTCAATACACTTCCTCGAAAACTGGCTCTTATTACACTACAATTAGGTTCAACGTGCAATGTATTTCACACATGTGCTTTTTTCTCATTTATCGCAAGGTCTTCCATTTTTTCTGATTTCACCAAACTTAAATTCTGATAATAAAAGCAACTGTTAATATCCCTATACGGCTATAGGGATATTAACAGGTGATTTTTTTAGAACAATTAGGCGCGTGTTATTAAGGCCGTCATATTTAATAAAATATTAAGTTGAGTTTATCAACAGAATATACTATACTATCTGGCGCCCGCACCTTGCCCGCGTGTTATCGCAAAAAGTATCCTATGTGTTATTCCAGATTATAATCTACCTTTGTGCCAAATTTCATCAAGATCCGTTCAGCCGTTTTAACGAGAGAGAGAGAGATCCATCCATCCATCCTCACAAACTTGAGACCAAATAGTAGTAGTACTATTAATAGTTTAAAATAGTACTATTTATAGTTTAAAATAGTACTATTTATAGTTTACAATAGTACTATTTATAGTTTAAAATAGTACTACTTAAAATATCTTAAAAAAGACAACAAATTTAGTTTATTGAATAAAAAAGGAAATTTACATTACTTAGATTATTAAAAACAGTTTAATAAACTAAACTTGCAATGAACTATTAAAAGGGATTAACATACCCTTCCTCATCGCTGTCAGCTAAAGAGAAGTTTTAGGAGGTGAAGAAACTACGTGACAGTTGCTCATTTTAAATTACCGCCGCGCCGTCGGCGCCTTTTGATACGATAAAGAACCTAGCGGAACTTATGTTCCGGTTCCTGTGCAAAAATGTCTGACCATACATACCAATGGGCTTTTTAAAAGAACATCTACTAGTATACGAAGTCCCAGTTTTAATTAATGGTCCCATTTAAAAATAAGCTAAAGCTTATAAGTCATTGCATGTAAGGTAATTTCTTAAAATTACCCACATGCGACCATTAAATGGTCCTAAAAACATGTATTTATAGTTTCTTCGGCCGTCACTGAGATTGCTTGTAAACAGCATTTAATATTTCATCATAGTTTAAAATGATGCCGTACTTACGTACGGTCGGCAAACAAGAGAAGTACAGTGCAGGCTCTAACTAGGCAAAACCTCATTTTCCATGTGGAGTAAGCAGGTTAAAAATTTGTAGTATTTTTTTTTCAGAATAGAAAACATGTATACTGTTACTTACAAAAACAATATAGTTTACTAGCTAATGCCCGCAGCTTCGCTCTCGTGTAGTTCCGTCCTTGTCCTATGGCACCGTACTGCCGGTATAAAAAGTAATAAATTAAACCTCAATCCATGTTGTAACTAAAATGTGCTAAATTTCATGCGAATCCATTCGGTAGTTAATAATCTAGTAACATACTAGTATCCTTATAGCCATGAAATGGTTTTAAGAAGACTTCTAGCCTGCATACCAATTTTTTCTTGTTGACTGTACCTATTTGAGTAGGTAGGCGCCATAAATCGTCCTCTCTCGCTACGAAAAGATATTCCCACATGAGTTTATCTACTCATTGCTCAAGCCTTTGCTTTGGTTTCACTATTACAATATCTACTGCATCGCCTTTAAACTTAGATACTCACGAATTACACTCGGTTATTTGTAATAATCAATACAAATACTACTTTACTTTACTTTATCAATTAAAGAAAGCAATTAACATTATCCCATACGTATTTACAGTCTAGCCAGATGCTTGAATTCTTCAAATCACTTGAGTATTGTGCAACAACATTTATATATTCGAATAATTAACCTAAAAATCATCAATTTTAAGTAAGTAAGAAATCATTTTTAAAAGGAAACCAGACTCATAAATAAAACCCATTTCAGAAATGCTTAGTCACAGTTCTTTTAATCGAAGCGTCAGATATTTTCATGTTAATATCATACAAACGAGCGCGACATAATTCATACACTTTGTATGAAAACCAAACTTCCTTTCCTTTTGTTCCAAATATATTTTACAGGCTGAAATGGTTTGGAAAGAGTTATGTGGATGTAAAAGTGACATTAATGCGCTCTCGAATAGTCGCGTTAATTAACTAAATAGTTCATTTATACGTCGCCACAACGATGTACAAATCTGTAACAATCACACCATGACACCTTAACGGCCAATTAATTATTTATAAACGCAACATCTTCATAATTTACATTGCTACCAAGATTACATGGGGAGATAAAGTATCCTAAAATTAAAGCAAAAATTTCCTATATTGCATAATGATCTTGTTGTGAGTTATCACGTGCCAAGCTTTGTTTGTGGGAAGATATTTAAGTCCAGTACAGCTATTATTCTTCCAAGTCATTTAACGATGTGATTATTATTACATAAAGATGCTACACCTTACAAAATTTTATTAAATTAAACACGAGCCGTTATCAAACATTAAATTTACAATTCCGCAAGCAAAAAAGCGGCAGTGAAAATGTCTGGACAGATCGCTTAATAAGGGCCCGTAACGAAACAGGGAGTAATCAAAAACAAGTGAAGTGCTGTTAGTGATCATAAAAAGCTTTTTAAACTGTCCCAGGCTTCATAACTGACAACCGTTTAAAGGCCAAACATTTCACAATTGCTTCCATTTCAAGCAGTTATTCAGATTTCATTCGTTGCGTAACAGCAAAAATATTATTTTACATTGTTGTGGGAGTCCTCGGGTCGACACATTCCACAATAAAAAATATGTGATAAGAAGGTAAAATTATTTTATGTTTTTAATGTAAGGCTGGTCGCAGTAGTCATATAGCGAACACACCCGGAGAGTTGTGCAAAGATCTTCACTCATTGGATGCCTGATGAAGGAAATCGCGGGTGAGGTAAACCGCGGCAATGATGATGTGACGAAAACAATGATGTCTGATCTAGTATGTGGCGCTAACTTGACGAGATATCGCACAGGTTAGAGTTATTAAGAAGGAATGCTTATAACTCTAACCTGTGCGAGAAAGTATAAGCCTTGGCCTAGTAGTGGGAATGTTTAACTTAATGTTTACCCTAAATGTGGTTAAAAGAGGTGCTAAAAATAAAAGTACTAGCAAACGTTCACCTTTCAACTAGTACAAACTTATTGCAGTCCAACTAATCTATTTGTCTACAGATAAACCCAGATCGATCTAAATAAACGAGATTTAAAATTCTTTCTAATTTATTATGCGTCTCAGTCAGATCCCCCGATAAAGCCAGTTGTCCCTGAACATTTATAATGGACATTTTATTGGGAATTTATTTTTAAAACGTTCAATTTCGTGGCAGTTGGGAGAAATTATCACGCAATTAAAAGGATTCCCTAATGGGAACAAAAAGAGGAAGTTCGGCCCATATTTCGAATGTTGTTCGCTGTGATATAGTGCTATTAGGAGGATGGTATTGTCTTGCTTACACTGTCGTGTGGGGAACCTAGATAATACAATTATCGTGGACCCCAGATGGCCCATCACTCTATTAGCTACGAACAAGACTTGGCTATTAACACGATATCAACATTTCTCCTAATCAATGTACGTGTTAGAGATAGTCGGATGCAAATGAGTTAATTTACAGGTTTGTCTCAGTTAGGAGTTAGGATGGAGTTAGGATTAACGAGAGACGCTATTCTACGAAACCCGAACTCTATATAACCATTAAGTGAATACTAAGTATTATACCTATTCGTTAAAATGATTATAAAAGACTCTTCAGAGAGCAAAGAAATAATAACAAATAAATCTTCAACTTATAAACGGTAATAAGAGCTATGAAAAAATGATAAACACGACAAGATAGTCAAGTACAAAATAAGCTGTTGGAAACATCAAGGGCCTGAAGGTCATCTTCGTGAAAACGGTCCCACCCTCGTCAGGAAATATAACAAGATCATGTTTTACGAGCTTGTTTATCCGAATTCCTATATACATAATATGTACTTGTCGTTTATACATAATATATCAATGGGACAGGGTCACACCGACATTCTGAAGAACACAGAATACAGGGAAGATTTAGACTTTTTCCTCCATGCCTTAACTAAAATAGTAAGAATACCGCCAAAGATGCCGCGCGAAAAATAACCGTTTAACTGAACCCGTAACTCACAATAAGTATACCAAAACATCAAGCAAATGATCAAAAACAACGGTGCGGGAGCAAATACTTAGTTTCGCCATGTCTCCGTAATGTTTGGCAATAAATTGAGATGAACAAACAAGCGACCTTATCTTATCCGAGCCGGTGGGAATCTTGGCCACACTCGAAGCCTATCAAAAATATCTTTCACAGTTTCCGCGCCATTTAATCGACAAATACTGTAACATGTCATATTATTACACGGAACATTATCTCCGTAATATGTTAAGTGTGTAATTTAGAAGCTTTCGGTCGTGTTAGTTTTTAATCTAGCGTATCCGATTTATGGACTAAACTCGCCACCAAAATGTATATCGTAGACTGTAATGAAGCCATTTGCCTACTTCTGAAACCTAAATTAATAAAGCTCATCAAATGAACGGTACTTTTGCGGGCTAGTAATTATGATATTAAATAAATAAAAACTTTCAAGTACCCTTTTTTTGTGGCACAGACATAAATCAAAACAATTTTTGGCAACTTAATAATGATTATCTTCATAAATGTATTAATTGCTGGCGTATACTTAAAGGTCATGGAATGATGTATGCGCAATTAATGATTAACCGAATATTTATTTTCGATTCTTAATCTTCGTTCAATTAAAGAACGTTTTGCCTAAATGAAAGTGGTTGTATTTGAACATTAGTTTCACTAGTTAAATTTTATGTTAATGTTTTTTTGAACTAAGTTTCAAAATGCTGACAAAATTTTTCAGTAAAACAACGCACATAACCCTTAAAAATCGACATTATTGTAGTTATCTACGTAAATATTTCACAATTCGTATACTCTTAATATATAGCTTTAAACTTCTATAATCTACACTTGAAAGTTGTATAAAGAATTTTATTTTTTACAGCTCTCATAAATTTTAAACAAAAGAAGCCCACAGTTCTTTTGCAAAATGTTTTATAAGTACTTGTTGTTTTGGAAAAAAACATGGTGCTTTTATTACATTAAGGTAGAGCTTTCAAAAGTTTCAGTAGGTATTATTAATGATTGTAGAACCGGTGTGACTAATTCAGAGATAGTTTGTGGAAATTTAGTGAGTAATGAACACTGATGCTTGATCCCAGAAGATTAATATTTGTCTGGACGGTTCTATCAACTATCCTATCTACACCTACGTCCTACACAATACTTACTGCTACGCATGTTTCAGAATTCAATTCAGATAATTCGGATAGAAAACGGTAGACTTCTTTACTTTATTTCTATTATACTTCAGTAGTCATAGTCGCGTCAAACGTATGTGTTCTCAAGCTTAGCAAATATTTCTGTGAAATGGTGAGCCTCCTGACGTAATCGACACCAGAATAATGTTTTTTTAATCAAACTAGGGTATCCGTTTTTTTAACTTAAACCAGAGGAAACAATCTCATCTGAATATTAAAGTGTTTAAGAAAGTGATGTGCACCCGGACATGAGAGAGCGTGACGGTGTGAGTGCGGAGAGGCGGTGATGCGTGCGGCACATGATGCGCGCGCGCATTGATGGAAGAGTCATGGTCGTCGGGCGGCGCGCCCCTGCTGCGCACTCGGTCGCTACCGCTAGTGCTGGAGGCGGCGAGCGGCGCCGCGCCCACGCGCCAGGCGAAGCTCGACCCACGCCAGCTTCTGACCCTCACGCGCCACTACTACCCCGAGGGAGGGTGGGGCTGGGGCGTGGCCGCCGCCGCGACTCTCGTGCAGATCCTTGCGCACGGCCTGCATCAGGCCTCCGCTGTGCTCGCCGTCGAAACCGTCAAACGGTTTGGTCCAGAGACTCGCATACAAGCAGGTACATATCATTAAAGAGGAGATTTCAAAACACGTTGGATCCATCCGGTTTGCTGTGTTTACTCGGAGAAAAACAAGATATTCATTATATTCTAACCATCATAGCATTATTCGATGCTGAATTGTTTTATATCTTCTGAACAAAATTTTATATTTTAACAGTGTTTGGTAAACCAGAACCTGCTACACTGGAACAGACACAATCGCCCAGCCCACGCATACAATCCTAGTGTTAAACATTTAATCCTTAAAAGCTCAAAAGGGTTGACTCCTGAAAAGGTGCGAGCTCATAAAATATCCTAAATAAAGACGTTACATTTCAGCCTTTAACTTCGTATCTATCACAAATAAAATAAATCATTGTGTGACATATTTCTGGACCAATGAAATATCGGAAAAGGTCAAGATGTTAACGATGTCCTATATTGTCAATGTGGGAAATAATGGGAAGATTCCTTTTCTCTCTTCATTTGTTATGTTCGACAGTTTCTGGATTACTGCGCTGTGTGTATGTATTAGTCCATTGAAATGTTACATTTTTTAGGCCTAACCTTGAATTTTTTAGAGGACGCCATTTTATTTTTTTGATGTGTACCCCTACACATCAAAAAAATAAAATGGCGTCCTCTAAAAAACGCAACCCCAAATGTAACTTTACAATGGACTATAATGGATTTAATACGAGATCAACAACAAATCATTACACAATTATAATGATGTACCATATGATTATACTTGAATACGTGCGCACTCTCAGTAAAACTTCTGTAGATTGAACTTCCTGGAAGTCCAGTCATTTTAAAGTTATTTTGTAATTTTGTTTGTAGCATGTTTTATTAGCTTTAATTTTGGACTCTACGATATTAAGGATATCGATCAGAATAAAAGTGCTTCACGTAAAGAGACCCAGTCATTGTTGTCTTCAAATAAATATTTTACTGATTTATTCTGTTATGTTAGGATTATAATATTCTTCGCATTTTTAACATACGCCTCGACCCTAGAACAGATTCAAAAATAAAACCGATGTTCTTTTTACTACCATATTATATTTACTCCAATATCATTATTTCTCATAACTGTTGCGTCCGCCGCCGCCAACATCCCGTCGAGACACATTGTCCACTACCCAATAGACATATCCCATTAAATCTGTATGTTTGTTTGTCCGAGCCAAATAACTGTGTGGCTCATCTACGTCAACATTTGCACAAAGTCGACATTCAGTTTACTTAGTTCTTCAATCTCATGTTAGGTCAACATGCCACCTTTATGGCCGAAAGCAAGCATAATCTGCATCTATCGATCCTACTGCTGCACTGGAATACACCCGTTGTTCTTGTTAGAGAAACGGGACCGTAATCCAAGCGGGTCCAACGCGAATTATTACACGTTATAATTAGCTTGGTTCAGTAGGTACACGCCGTTTTTTCACGATATTGTCTATGATATTGTTGACGACAAATTATTTCCCTCTATTTTTTATCAAAGTCATCTTCAACTACCTAGCCTTTTCTCGACTAAGTAGGGGTCATCTTTCAGTCCACCGAATGCAACTAAATACCAGTATTTTACACGGAGCAACTGCTTATCTGATCAAAATGGTTGTTAGTTCTTTTTTATCAAAGTTTGTAACAATTTTTAATAATAAACTGTATCAGTTTTTACTTATCGATTTGTGTGGCATCCAATTTTCCCCTGTTAACATATTAGAACAGTAAGCTTGTCATGCGCTGGGGAATAGTTTGTATACTAAAGTCAACATTTCCATAGAATAAGGCGACACGATTAAAAAAACTTTAGCTACAGAGGTGGAAAGGTTAAAATGACTGTCTGCACCCATTATATTCTGGTTCAACCTTGCAAGCGGTGATTATTACCTGTAATGTGCTTAGTAACCACAACATGTATTTAACTAGATATAAGTTCGTTCCTTCGCCCGTAGACACTTCGTTCAAATATTTTTTTGTACGCATGTAAATACACTTGAGTGAATCACAAGCCCTCTCAAACTTTGACAACACTCAGATCATTTTACTTGGGAGAAAAATGAACACATTTCTCATAGACATCGGCTTTGTTATCGCTATTTGTTATCCACGAGGTAACCAAATCACACAAAATATTGAATCGTGTTACGCAAACTGAATATGAAAATGCAGATGCTTCGAATTCTCTTCTTTTATTCATATATGAAAGAAGTCACTTAACTAACTTTGTAAGTGTAAGGATTTAAATGAAATTCTAAAGTACAAAAGTGAATCACAAATACGAGTAGCTATAATAGGTACAGTCTTTTGGAGATTTTCAGTCGAGCAGAAAATTTGCGATCGTCGCAAAATGAATGCATCATATACAGTCTAGTACATTGAGCTACGCTACTCATACATAACGTAACAAAGCTTCTTTTACACACTTTAAATACTTTTGTTTCGAGAAATAATGCTGAAAGGTTGTTGTCCCGAAACTTATCCAAGTAAAGAAAAACTAGCCAAGAGCGAGTCGGACTCGCATACTCAAGTTTCCGAAACAACTTGCGACATTAACGGCCATATCTTTTGACTGCGTAGACTAATACCCCGTTCCAATAAATAAAAACGACTTGTTTCGCTTACGGATAGTTGTATTTTGACATAAGTCTCATAGACCTTAAGTCAAAATACAACCATCCGTAAGTAAAACGAGTAAGGGAGATGATTGATTCACAGCTTTGAAAAATGACAGACTTGAGTATATAATTTAAAAAAATATACTAAACTCAAGTCAATATAGTTCAATACTCCTCGTTCCCGAGATAAAAGGTCTTGATAGACGGACAGACGGACAACTAAGTGATCCTATAGGGGTTCCGTTTTTTTCGATTTCAGATACGGAACCCTAAATAAAGCACCTGTAAAAAATGGGTTAGGCTTATATTACGTAGAAAACCTCATAAGAACATCCTAAACAAACTATACAAAAATGTGTATAGATACAAAGAACTTTGGAAACAATACAAACCCTTTCACCGTTACCCAAAAGCGATAAGATTTGTTAGATTATCTCGGTAAGTAAAGTCTGGTAGAACAAATGTAATAGCAATATAGCTTTACGTCCTTCAACAAAATGACTTCAATATTACCATTTCCCGTATAAGGCTCTATTGTTAGTATCCTAAGAGTGTCGTAAAAATAATAGTCGATAAATACAGGGAGATAATGTGTGTAAATGATCGTCAAGAAACGATTACTTGCTGGAATAGAGCTATTTCTGATCTTTATATCAGCCGAGTGGGTTCTGTCTATGAACATGAAAGTGATCATTTTAAATTCTTTGGGATGATGTGATATGTGGTATTGTACGGTAATGTGGGGAATAGGAGGAATTACTTACATAACTATATTAAAATAACATAAAATACTTTAAGACTTTTTTTTCATAATTTCAGCTATATATGTCACACGATTCGGCTTCGGCATTGGTTATGGCCTTCTATTCTTGTTAATTCTCTAATTTAAAACCTGAGTAAATGAACGTCTTTTCAAACAAGCTTGCACTGTTAAAGGTTCGATCAATGTTATCAAACCTCTACAGTACTTAGTTACTGCTTTCAAGATGTATCTGTCATTTTGAGTTTAAAAGCAATTCGGCAAACGCGGAACTTTCTTGATTTAGGTACCTACTTACTAGATACCCAAGAAAGACGTTGTTTTGACGAACACCATTTGCTCATATTCCCCAATCCTTTCATCACGGATACACTTACTGCTTTTACAAGATGCAATTATTGGATCAAATGACACATACCCACAATAATCAATCAAAAGAATATATTGGAATTTTCCGATAGTCATTCTCATTATTCAATCTTGTTACCTATACAAATAGAAAAAAGACACCGATGTGCGTCGCCTAAATATAAATAGATATAACATAGGTTTTATGTCTATTTCCCGATAAAACTGCGTCACTAAAAATGATTTCCCAGCGTGTCTAAGATAGGGTGGGTGCCCCAAATGTCAATCATCGGCAATCGTTTATTAGGATCGAGGCGAGGCGAAAGACAGGCCGATGCGTATGTACCAACCTCATGGCACATTTATCATGTCTTTGAACGTTTAATATGTTTCAGTTACGTGACAGCCGCCACGGTAATGTGTTGACGGCAAAAGATTATAATTCGCATGTTTTTTCTATCATGACATCAATTTATTTCGCGGTATTTAATACGATATGAAGAAAGAGCTCAATTTTGCCTTAATTCACAAGAGTTGCTACATTTTAAATATTTTTTTAATTAGTAAGATGGGTTAGCGTACCTATGGGAGGTGTGTGTTTAAATGAGATAGCGTCCAATATAATGTAGACAATAAATTACTTTTGAATTAAAGTAATTTCAATTTTAAGTAGATAGATATTATAAATCTTTCAACTTTTGCTCTTATCCTCCGTCAGCATAAAAGGTTAAAAAATAACGTTTTATGTATTATTTTCTGTACAATCAAAACTTTCACTGTAAACCAAAAGTTAGTAAGTAGTTCAAAATTTATTTGGCCGATAACATCAATGAAAAACGTGTCACAAAAAGTATTCATTCTTTGTTCTTAGGTATCTAATAACTTTGTAAGCATAGGTACCTACTTTTGTTTTTAGACTAATCTCTTCTCTTTCTTCTGTCTGCTTCAACTAAAGGTACTACTGGTTGTTTTGCTTATAAGCATTTTGTGAAAAAAATCCTACCATCCTAACCTGCCCATTTGCAGCAAACTTGTTATGTCAATATTACCAAAACATAACTTGCATAAGTAGTTAAGTAAGTATCTATTGTACATATATACACACATACACACATCAACACGGTCTAGGGATATTTCATACTTAATTAAATAACTCGAAAAGTACTGGCCGCATTGGAATCTTTTATACACCGATTTGTCTGTAATTTATCTCGGACGAATTCAATTTTTTTTTCAATTCTTTTGTTTCGGTGGCATAAAAATGTCTTGATGAGTAGGAGAGGGAATTTTCATTTGCGCGAAATTTAGAAAACAATACGAATTACGATTAGTTACAGTTTTTTTTGGCATTTTCAAAGAAAGATAAAGTTAAAATTGAGGTATTGTAGCCATGCAACGCCGACATTTGACGAGGGCGGAAATGTTACGAGTTGTGGGAATGCCGGAAGCTGTGTCTGTTGAGCGTAATGTTGCTGAGGCCATAGGGACCCACCAAAATGTAATTTCAAGATTGTGGACACGCTATCGTGCCACAGATGAAGTAGCGGAGGGGCCAAGTCGCATCACTACCCCCAGACAAGACCGATTTTTGCAAATTACTGCACGACCTCAACCAAATGCAACGGCGACTAAATTGGTCCATAGGCTGCAAGTGGAACACCAAGTGCTTGTGAGTGACCAAACTGTGAGAAGGCGACTGCATGAAAGCAATCTACGCTCTCGTAGACCACTGCGGGTCCCACCTATACGGAGAGGCAATCGTGGACGACGATTAGAATGGGTTCGGAACCACGTGGACTGGGGCCGTGAGCAATGGTCCAATGTGCTGTTCACGGATGAATCCAAGTTCGGCTTCCAGCCAGATTTACGAAGGACGCGTGTTTGGCGAATTCCTGGACGATGGAGCCGTCTCCAGAACCCTCAGGAAGTTCACCCATACCAAGGAGGAACAATTATGGTTTGGGCAGGAATTGGCCTTGGAGGACGGACGGATCTCTTTTGGGTCCGGGGCAATTTGACGGCAGAACGATACGTCCAAGAGGTGCTGGAGCCTATAATCTTGCCCCACAGAACACAAATGGGGCTCATGCACGACAATGCCCGGGCACACACGGCGAGAACGGTTGCATCTTGGTTACACACACAGTGTTAGGGCCTTAGACTGGCCTGCTCAATCGCCAGATCTAAATCCCATTGAGCATGTGTAGGATATGCTGCAAAGGAGACTCTGAAGGAAGTTCTTGAAAATCTTGCTACAGAAGATCAACTTTTTGCGCACCTCAGAAGGACATAAGACAATATTCCGCAGCAAGACATTGACAAACTTGTTCTGAGCATGCCGAATCGTTGCCGATGTGTTATGAACATCATGGGTGCTTTCTCAGACTACTAACTTTAAGTTTATAAACAACAAATCAATGGTTTTTCTATTTTTTCAGTTTTTACTCACAAATTAAAAGTTAATTCATATACGGTTTCTGTCTATGCTTCATTTTTTTTTTTTTCATAAAATCCTGAAATTTTAATCTTACCTTAACCATTATTAAAAAATGGTAGAATATTAAATGGGTTCCCTCTATCTGGCAGAATCTTGATACTCCGAAATTTATTTGGCATAACACACTTAGCATAATTTTCTATAAACGAACATTTTAAAGGCATAAAAATTATTTGGTATAATTATCATTTGGCATAATGTTTAAAACTTAGAATTAACAATGGCATACTTTTAAGATTGCAGAATTACATTTAGTATAATTACGATTCGCAGAGTTCAAATTTCGCATAATATATTATTTATTACAATTTCACTTGGCATACTATGCAGACGGCAGTAATGGCTAGGTTAGGTTAGGTTAAAACTGTGACCTCCTACGCACGAGCCGAGCGAGCGAAGCGAGCGGTGCCGCGGCAGCGGCCGGCGAGTGCCAGAAACGACTTGCGTTAATAGAAAAAAGAGATTGTTTTAAGTAGGTTACCCGGAACTGAACTATTTAGATTAGGATACCTAATTAGTTATTGAATTCAATGACATAATCTCAAATTCAATTAAACAATTACTAAAATAAATGACATTATTTTAAAGAAATAATTAATCAAAATAAATGACAACTTATAATGACAAAGATGACCCTAACTATAAACTTTCTACGATATGACAATTCTGCCGTTTAATGATCATCGATATAAAATATATTATGCCAAAAGACGATTCTGACTGTGAACTTTCTGCGATATGATGTTTCTACTTTTTAAATATTATGCATATGAAGTTTATGCCTAGAGATGATTCTGACTTACAAAATTATGAGTTTAGAATGTATGATAAATGAGTGTCTGCTAAACTATTTTCTGCGAAGTGAAGTTTATGCCATCCGTTGTTATGCAAAATAAAATTATGACATAAAAAGTTCTGCTATAAAGGGTGGACCCATATTAAATAACGTATCTTTTAAATATATACAGGGTGTTTGGAAGATCGATGCAAAGCCGTGAAGCAGACCTAGTATAGACTATTTAGAACCATTTGAACCTAACTTGTCTTCGGCGAAGTGTGACTATTTTTTTTAAATCAAATTTTAATGATTTTTGATGATAATCCTAAAATTTTGCAGTTATTTGCAAATAATTAGTCAGTTTGAAAGATAAATCATTTATTTTTTTAATTTATTTTATTAAAGTAATGTCTGAACAATCAAACGAAACATGATTAAGGCATCTGTGTCATGAGAATTTTTTTTTTTAGACAGTTGAAGTTAATACTTCTATTTTTAGATTAAGAAAACAGATTTTTGACAGTTTAAAAAAAAATCACGGATCGTGCTTTTTCTGTTCAAACATTTTTAAAGACATGCCTAGTTATTAGACTTTCTTTTGAGGTATCAATTACGCAGATAGCTTACAAATTATTGAAATTAGGATCTACAAACTAAAGTGAGGGAGAAAATTAAAATGTATTGGTGAAATAATTAAAACAAAATTTTAATACAAATCATTTATTTTTCATGTTCAAAATGTCCGCCGCGGTTCCTAACACAAGCACGGGCCCGTCTTCTCACTTCCGTTGTTGTAATTTTCAACTTCATCTCTAGTTTCATTGTTTCAAATGCTGAATTTATTCTCGCAATCAGTTCTTCTTTAGTATTTATCTCTACGTTTGTATAAACTAGTTCCTTGGCCCGACCCCACACGAAAAAGTCAAGCGGCGTTAGATCGGGTGACCGGGCGGGCCAAGGGATTGGTCCGTCTCTGCCGATCCAGCTGTCAGGGAAGCAATTGTTTAAGTGCTCGCGTACATTCAATGTCCAATGCGCTGGACAACCATCTTGTTGGAAAATAATTTCTCGGTCTCCTGTGAATATTAGGGCCCCGGATTCCTCTACAAGCTCTGGAAAATCATTTTGTAAGAATTCCAAATAACTATTGCCATTCAAATTATCCGGTAAGAAATGGGGCCCAACCAGTGTTCTGCCGATCACTCCGGCCCACACGTTGACCGAGAATTTCCTTTGAAATGACTTCTGCTTTTTCCAATGTGGATTGTTGTGTTTTTCAGCCCATTGATGAAGATTGTGGAAATTAGTTATGCCTTCCCTAGAAAATTTACTTTCGTCTGTCCACAAGATTGACTTCAGAAACCATGCATTTTCAATGTCAGAGTTAAGAAGAAAACGGCAAAACTGTATCCTTCTCTGAGGATCTCGCTCTTCAAGACCTTGAACGCCCGTGCCATGATACGCATACCTGTTATTTTGGTGCATTGTATTCCACACTTTCCAATGGGAGATGTTTAAATTTCGAGCTACTTTTCTAGTGCTGGTATGTGGATCAGCTTGAAATGCCGCTAAGATATCTTGTTCGATGTCAGTACCATGTCTACCTGGATTGACTCCAGGTTCCACACGGTGTATCCCATCTGCAGCAAGCCGACGAAATGTGTTGTAAAACACTCTTACGTTCGGTACTCTCCGATTAGGATAGCGTTCTTGGTACATCCGTCGTGCTAAAGATCCATTGCCGTCTGCTCTGCCATACATAAAAACGATGTCAGCATATTCCTCGTTCGAGAAAGTAGCCATAGTCAGTTCTCACAAAAACGGCTGGTAACGCACTAAAAGTTCAACTTAAAATAAAAGTTCAAGAGTCACGTGCAGGAGCGCAAAGGGCTACAACTGAACACGATGAATTGTCACGAAAAAGGAGATAACGTCTAGTCACAAGCGCAGTTGTTACTCGACTGAGTAAACTGGCGTCCCTTCAAAAAAACAGGTAGTTACTGACCCTATCTAAAGAAACACGACCCTATTGTCTTACCAATAAAGTCGTTTTTGCTGTGAAATGTGTTCACGTAATTAGGGGTGCGCGGGCGCTACCTGAAATTGTCAAAGTTATCGCCATCTTATCGCTCGCGTCACGCGTCGGCAGTGTTAGAGAGTCTCCCCTAAATTTTATTTCGAATGTCCAAAATTAAAGTTATCTTCTTATTTTTTTTTAACATAAAATCTATTTTTTAATAAGTATAATAATAAATGTTATTATTTTAAAGCACTAGTCTCGTTTTATCACCCTATTTAAAATGTTTAATTTTCTCCCTCACTTTAGTTTGTAGATCCTAATTTCAATAATTTGTAAGCTATCTGCGTAATTGATACCTCAAAAGAAAGTCTAATAACTAGGCATGTCTTTAAAAATGTTTGAACAGAAAAAGCACGATCCGTGATTTTTTTTTAAACTGTCAAAAATCTGTTTTCTTAATCTAAAAACAGAAGTATTAACTTCAACTGTCTAAAAAAAAAAAATCTCATGACACAGATGCCTTAATCATGTTTCGTTTGATTGTTCAGACATTACTTTAATAAAATAAATTAAAAAAATAAATGATTTATCTTTCAAACTGACTAATTATTTGCAAATAACTGCAAAATTTTAGGATTATCATCAAAAATCATTAAAATTTGATTTAAAAAAAATAGTCACACTTCGCCGAAGACAAGTTAGGTTCAAATGGTTCTAAATAGTCTATACTAGGTCTGCTTCTCGGCTTTGCATCGATCTTCCAAACACCCTGTATATGTCATATAAAAAAATAACACATTGATAGTAATTCGCTTTTTTTAAAATATCCCTAGACCGTGTTGATGTGTGTATTTAAAATATACATATTATGTGGTTAGTAGTAGGTAACATTCATGTACCTCTCTCATATAAAAAAGGCGAAGCTACCATATGGCTGCAGATCAATATGTATATTTGTGTGCATATTCTTCTAAGCTGTTTGTAGCGTCGCGAAAGTTTTTCTATTTCTATTTATTTGTTTTGAATGAACTTGTAAATAAGCCGTGTGTCCGAACTTAACTCACCCTTACGGAATGGGGCCAAACAAAATAAATATATGCGAAGTACTGCTAGTCAATCGATATTATCTGGCTGTTACCTAACCTGATATACCAACACAAAGAAGAGCTGAAAAATGTTTAATTTAAAGTATCATTTTCACTTATGATGCATAAAATAAAACCTGGAACGGGTAAAACAAAAGGATTTAGTATTAATGTTTACTATTCATACAAAATAATACTTGCAGAAAAAACAGGAAAAAATACTATTTTGTGCTTTCGTCATAGCCTACAAAAGTGCACAGTGAACTTGTTACCAGATTCGCGATTACAAATCATTCTTATGCCCGTTTTCATCGACGTCCCTCAATTTTATGGGATCCCCTAAGCATGGGTAGGGAGCTGTTTCTGTTTCACCAGCAGATAGGGGTCAGCTAAACGTTAAACGGTCCCCTAAATTTATGTGGTCGAAAATCGGGCCCGTAAACATACATACGTAAGTGATCTCTCAAACAACGAAGATGGATAGTGATTTAAATGAACTTTTTGATAATTTTGAAACTGTTTCTACAATATTCAACGCTAAAAAAGGAAACAACAGCCGTAGACCAAAAATATATCGGGAACGACCAAATTATATTGGTATTTTTGATGAAACTGACTTTTATCGGAGATAAGTATAGGTTAAGTAAATCTTCAGTGATGTATTTATTGGAAAAGATTAAACACGCTTTAGAATTTATAAATCTCTAGCACGTAACATAAATTAAACCTCGTGGTACTTTTTCATGGTAACATGGTATTTTTTCGACGATGCTTAAAGCAATTAAAGTTGTGCCGATCCATTAAATCAGACACTTGTTCAAGGATAGGGTCTGTTTAGTGGTTGGATGATCCACCCGTTCCAATCGTACAACTTCTGTTCTTGGAGTTATACATTTTTGCTTCACTTTAAATTTTCTCCAAGAACCTCATTAGCGCATCTTTACTCCTAAGAAAAAAAAAAGATATTGTTTCAAACAAGATAATATTCATATTGATAAAATATGGCAATTTGGTTTGTATCTAACGTTTACTAACCTGTAAATGTTTGCCGTAGAATTATACTGGTTACACAGCATTATCCAAGCTTTGTTCTTGGCTTGGTTGGTGGTACCGTCTGTTTTTTTATTGAGAATAACACTTTTGTGCGCGTCGTCCACCAATTTCACCAACTTATATTTCTGATCCATTGAGAAATTTTGACCACTTTACCTTTTTTCTGCCAATATTAGTTAGGGAGTAACTTAGAAAAATAACACGTTAAACTCTCACAACAAACAATTTTAAATCTCACGGAGTATGACAAAGAGTATAATAATATAGAGGGTAAAGAGAGCCCTCTCGAGAAAATTTTAAGCATATCGATTGAAAGCACCTCCTGGTATTCTGAACAAGAACTAACGCCAATATATATAAAAAAGAGTATATAATTAATAATATAGAGGGTAAAGAGTGCCCTCTCGAGGAAATTTTAAGCATATCGATTGAAAGCGCCTCCTGGTATTCTGAACAAGAACTAACGCCAACATATATATACCCATACTACATATAGCTATATGTAGGTTTATCGTATAGTCCTTCTGATTAGAGTTATTAATGTTATTTCCCAAAATACTATTTTGGTTTAGCAAGTTAAAGAGACTATAAATTACTAAAACAAAATAGCTTTGGGAAGTAACATTAATATCTATAACGAAATGATTACTAAGGCAACGAAACATACAACTGCATACAATGCAACGCAGGCGCAAGTCGTGACGACCATTTTGTGTGTGCCAGTGTTAACATTACCAAAAAAATTAAAACAGATTGCTATTATAATAAAAATATAAATGCTTTGATTTTAAATTTTAACACAGCACCTATCGGCACTGCCAAGAGAACCAATATTTATTATCGCATGTATCGCTGTTAAGGATAATAGACTGATGTCACTAGTATTTTTACTTTTGCTACTGGTGTTCTAACTGTACCCCCCCCCCCTGGAGTATTATGAGAGATTTGTGTCAAAACAATATAATATGACCACAGATAATACACAAGGTTTCATAATATGTGCACAGAGTAAATTTGCAAAAAAATACGAAGTGACTTAAAAATATGGATGTAATCATAGTCGATTAGAACTATTAGAACATGATTTATCAATAACTTTAGTTATTTGGGTGTATACTTAAAAGATTAAAAGATTTCAATAAAAAACTGTCTTGTTTCAAAGTATCGATAAGTGAAAAACGAAGCAGTCACTACTATCAAAAACAATACGTTACATAGTTATGTGTCCCTAGCTAGGTGATAGAAATGATGGTAAAACGAAATTTTATTTAGGGTCCAGTTTTTAAATAAACAATCCCATAAGTAAGTGGCAGTATAGGGGACGTCGGTGAAAACGGGCATTAATATTTTAAATATCCATAACTAAAAAGTAAGTTCTGTAATTGTCCATAGGTATTCAGCCATTCTTTATAATTAAATAGAGATCCACACTGATTTAATGGTTTTCAGTTTATTTTACAGCAGTTTTTGTATAAACTATGTCACGAACATAATAGGTAGGTACACCACGTTTATTTCAGCTGTAAAATTCTACATACAACATATTTGTTGTATGTATATGAAACTATCTGTAAAATGCTGCAGAGTGCAGATGGCGCTGCATCGTCATGTGTTTCATTTCATAACATAAAGTTTCAGGCTACATCGCTGTCAACTACTGTTGTAACCAAAAGTTAAAACAAACTTGAACAAACAAACCAGAACAACGTTTTTAGCAATTGAATAAAGAAATATACTCCAAGGAATAACGTTACTTCTGTCATTTAATGCCTCGAATCGAACAATCCTGAAAAAACGTTAAGTGCGATAAAGAAAATGTTATTGCAGTAATAGAACTACTTTTACGATTTCATTTTATTGGATGTCCTATCACATATTAGCTGCTAGTGTCTGATATGACTCAAAATAGGTTAAAAATAGACAATTTGCTAGTTATTTACAAGACGATGAGTCTGCGCAATTTCTTTATTTCAATTCGATTGAGACAAGCGACCAAGCGCTCACTTTATATGTTCCAGTGCATTTGTTGCCGGCTAAAGAATAAGCCCAGCTCCTATTTATAGCGGTATATTTCTCCTTTACCGCTCTCTTTTCATATAAAGTTGCATTCTTAACAAAACTAGGGACACGTTTCGTAAAAAAGCTACAGACGTCTAGGGTATATTTTAGATGTGAACTTCAAGTTAAATGCTACTACTAAACTTTTCATACTAGTCACAGTTTATTCAAAACAGATGATTGGGGGTTATTACATACTTGAAGTTGGAAGCTGTTTATTTGCGAGAGCTGCAAAACATATAAATGTATGTACCCCAACTTTAAACAAAGTGACAGCTGAGGATCACGAATCACACATCAGTCTGTACATGTAGACTAAATAACGTCAAGTAGATATATTCGTCAGATGTGTGACCGATAGGTGACGTTCTTGTTACAATGTCGACGAACTTCCCAAACGTCCCGTCGGTCGTCCGTAAAGTTTTTCAATAGAAATGTTTGTTAGACATCAGACGAAGCCCGCACAAATCGCTAGTGTAGACTCACCATTTGTATTATTTTACAAATAACTCTTAAAGGCTTCTCTCTACAGTGGAAAGCTTGATAGCATTGCGTGGTATGATTAGTACTATTGAAGTTGCGAGACAATCTCTCTTCGCTAGACTGTATTGTGATGCTTTCATTTATTGTTTAAATCCCTTGAAATAAATTTAGGACTGTCTTCTAAGAAACTCTGACTAAATCGCTATATTTTCGCTCTATTTAAGAGGCAGCTCTAGATTTTTTTAAATGTAAATACATAATTGTTTTACATAATAGTCTTAACATCTCTTTCGGCACATTACTTATTAAACAAAAAGGAATAACTTGTTATTACTTCTCAGTTGTCGTGTTTGATGATATCTAATGTGTACCTAATAGATAAATAAAAAGCTGTTTAAGAATGGTAGAAGCAACGCCTCTTAAACAAAAAAATTTATGACGCAAGTTTGTACGGAACCCTCGGGTTCCGTACAAACTTGCGTCATAAACGATCATTTCTTTTGACTGCACAGACTTAGAGGGTTGATTTTTTCACAGCTCCAAGGGCGTACAGACTTGAGTACTACATTGTTTAAATTCAATTCAAGACAATACCTCCACGCGTTCCCGAATAAATTGTCTTGACAGACAGCAAAATAATCCTATAAGGATTTCGTCTTTATTTGCTTTTAAGTACGGAACCCTAAAATGCAGGGAAGTGAGAAACTACAAAGCTTTGCAGCAACATAATAGAGCTGTTGCCAGTTTTGCATATCATAATTAAGTGGACAAAAGTTAATTGCGTTCACAAGAATTAACTTTTGTCCTCGTACGGTGCTTTTTACGTAGCTTGTGGCAAAATAACAGCAGCTGCTCGGGTCGATCTTTAGGTTAAGCCGCGCATGCCTAGGTTGGTTTTTGGATGGGTGACCACCTGTTTCCATACCGAGTTTCCACCGTGCCTCGGAAAGTACGTTAAGCCGTTGGACCCGGCTGTCATTTGTAGATCTTTGACAGTCGTTACAGGTAGTCAGTATTCCAAAAGTCTGACAACCAGTCTTACCAAGGGGTATCGTATTACCCAGTAGGTACTAACTGGGTTGTGGAGGGCAGATAGGCAGCCGCTCCATGTAAAATGCTGGTATTCACCTGCATCCGGTAAGACTGGAAGCCGACCCCAACATAGTTGGGAAAAGCCAAGGCAGATAGTTGTTTTTTTAGCAATGCTACCTTATAGACCCCAAAACTCAAAAATGAAGCATTTAAATATGTGACGAAGTAAAATCATGCATGTAACGCAGTTCGAACTCGATAGAAAATACTTTCGTAATGGTGGACCCTAGAGCGGAAAGTTCAAGTAGTTGTCCGCTCAGCTGAGTTGACTTCTACATCAGAAATTGAATTGCATAAAATTTATTATTCATTGAATTCAAGCCCTAACTCTTTGAGATGAAAGCGCAAAATAAGACTTATGTGTACTACGTATGTATTTTATTGCACAACTCCCTATGAAACTTCAAAAATGTCAAAAGAAAGATTTCATGCTGAATTTAATTAGGTAGGTATACATAACTACTAAAAACTAATATTATTTTAAGAAACCTATTTCTTCCCGCAGGCAACGTGAAATATAACAGATGGCTGACATCACTTTTAATGAATATCTCTTGAAGACGATAATGATTTAGCTTAATGGACTATTTAAATAATAAAAGGCCTTTTATGTCAATAATTTCCATTAAACTAACGTGTCAAGTTTCATATAAAGTGTTGTCACTGTGGTCATACAACTTAGGGATGTCACCTCTTCATACTTGGTTCAGATTTTTGACAGTTTTATTGTAGGTAATGTTGAAGGAATGCGACCAATTTCTGATATCAACACTAGTTTTACTTTTATTTGTAACAAATCATTTCAAATGTTATCATTGTATTTCCTACATAAAAAATATCGAATCCCCCTCGGTAGAAACAGTCGACACTTGCGTAGAACACTGTAGCTGACATTTTGTGGAGTGTCGGCTTCCAGTGCCAATTTAAAAGCATTCATTATGCTGACTGACACTTAATTAGCATATCAACTTACCTTTTCGACGTAAAAAGCAAGACAATTCGTTTCGCCTCGAAAATAAATCACAAGATTGGAAATTCATGAGCGCCGCAAACATTTGTTTGGAGAGTACTTCATGCATAAAGCAGAAGAACGGCTATAACATTATGTCAAATTATTTAAACTGTCGCTTAACACATATAAAGGTGTGTTCATAAATATTTTTGACATAAATCTCGTTTTCTCGGAGCCAGCCCTGCAGGAGCCACGCGTCCCTACAAGGCAGACGGAATGCCTGCACGCGAATCTTTACGACGTCGGATAACAATAAACATCACGATCTTTTTGTAGCCGTCCGTTACTTAGTAAGCAAAAACGTGGCGTAGACAGCTAAAGCACTGAAGTTCGACTATTGAGATTGTAGAGAAAATCTTTGATGTGTATACAAGTTTGATTTAAGGGAGATATTTTTTTGAGATATGTGATACTTTGGTCTTCAAATTATTGATCATAAGATGAACTGTAATCTATATTTATTAGGCTAGCTAATTGTTTTGATTTAAACTAAAACGGTTTTACGCTGGCCGTAATTCGTCTGATTATGTTTTAATCGAACGTTATGGCCAGTGTCTAAGACCTGCCCGAAATGATTCGGTGACTGCCTTGCAGTTCCCATTCCTTCGCATTCGATGAATTTGACCGTTTCTCAATTTAGCAGATGATTTACTACTAATTCTTATTTACTTCTGTTCCAGGATGCCTGGGTGCGTTATCAGCGGGGGTGGCACTAGCATTGTCGCCGGTGACGGTGGCGCTGTGCGTGCGCAAGTCCACGCGGGTGACGGCCGTCGTGGGAGGCCTGGTCGCGGCCCTTGGCTGCCTGTTTACCTCCTTCGCCACGCAGTTCCACCAGCTCTTCTTCAGCTATGGTGAGTTTACTCTTCTTTTTTAACCTTCTTCTTAACGTGTAATTGACAATCGAAAATAAATCAGTAGCACCCACCCTTTTTTTTTTTTTTTTTTTTCGGTTGGGAAATCATCCAATGACTTCCCCCGCTCTGGGTGGAGCGGGGGGGCATGTCAGACTTGTACTGACTAAAACCCACCCATGTTCCTTCTGTTGCCCTTTACGTTCCGAGGCCGCGGTATCTCTTTCGAACAACCCGCAACCCCGGCAGGCAGAGGCTCTGGCAAGCCCCTCTACTTTGCTGACTCTCTTTGAGGCGCGCGTGAAACACGAACGCGCCGTCGACACGGCCTGTCGTCAATCGACGGACGGACGGTGAACTACCCATTGCTCACCGCCCACGGGCCCGCATCTACGGTGGCCGGAAGTCGTCTCGCGGCGCCCGGCGCCATGGGCGTCTCCCGCGGCGGCTGGGTTGGGCAGATGTTCTCTCCCTCAAACGCCCGACCACCTCCTTCGCTAACATTACTGCTTCGCAGAAGGTGGTGACCGCTTCCCATTCCCTCTCGCTCCGGACCATGGCCTGAACCAGGGCCGGACGCGAGAGATCGCCGCCGTAGCACCCACCCTTAAGCAGAGATTTTCAGAAAAAAGCCGCGTATCATGAGCTGAACCCCTGCTAAATGGGCAGACGATTTCAAAACGTGGCTGCCTCAGAATAGAAGCTAAATGGAACAAATATGGTGTTGAAATGCTTGTTTCAAGCTTATACACAGAAATGAACTGCGAAAAGTTGAATTGATTGATTCAGAAATGATAGATGGTATAGTTTAGATAGGTAACCATTTGTATTATGAAAAAAAAATGTAATCGATTGGAAAGCTGATTGAGAACTTTTTAAGCTAGAATGACGTATTGCATAGTCTGTCCCCTCGTCTCTCCTGTCAAAACAAATCGATATTCTTGAAACGTTTTCGCCATGCAAAGCTATGAACAGTTTTGTAATATATTTGTAAAACTATTCATGTATTACATAACAGGATCTAGGTTACCAGCACTCAAAATGAATTAAATTAACGATGAGCCTAATAATACTAAGATGTCGCAAGGAATCCGGTCCAGGACGTGCGCGTACACTTGCATTAACACAGAATAAATAATTGGAACGTTAATTCACCTGAAACGCAGCGAGCGTCTGACAACTCAATTTATTTCATCAGATTCATATCCGAAACCCGTTTTAGTGAACTTCAAAGGTATCCGCTAATTGGGTCTCTGTGTAAATAAGCGGATATCTACATACTCGTACCGATCAAAATAGAATCCCGAATATTTACTGAAACGAGTTATTTATTACATGATTTATCAAATAATGAATCACTCGTAGAAATTGAAAATATAACAATTTCATTATTTTTATCAAACGGTTGAATAGAACTAGAATTATTTATTTCACGATTCTTCGAATTTGGAATGAGATTTTCAGTCTAGTAAATAATCCTTAGAAATAATTCAACGAAACGAATTTCGCTTTTACGTATTGACTGGCGGGCTATTACCGAATAAGCCACAAATCGGATTATCGTGGCGTATTTTATTCTTATAGTATGCTCAACCTATGCTAAAGAAGGTACGGTATGGTACCTACCTATTACTACTATTTATACAAATCTTGCGAATTAAGTTGTTCATTCCTTGGCTAGTATTTCATAGAAAATATTATAATATTGACGCAAACTGCACGCGTGCTCACATGCACTAAGCTAGTTCTATCTTCAAGGATAACACGTTGGCGCCCGGCAGAACGGTGCATTAGCATTTAAATTGGGACGCTAGCGCCCTGTTACACTGAAGTGCCTCTATTAGGTTCTTGCCTCTAAATTTGAGTACCCCATGCATCGAATCCTAGTCCTTATTCAAAAAACAACTATAAGTCTTTCAACTTTCTAATAAAAAATGAGCGTTATAATTCTTAATGCAATAAGATTTAGGTATTAGTTTAAGTATCTCCTATTGTTAACGAAAACGGACAGTAGAAACGAATGTTGTATTTACGTCCGTAATCTAAGAAACGACTGTTTATAAATATTTTTCAAAAATGTTTATAAAATCTCAATACAAATTTTTTTTTGGAACTTCTGCACTGAGCAGACACTGAGAGGTTTGAAAGTGTCGAACTAAATTTATTGTAACAGCAACTTTTTAAAAAAAGTGGTTTTTATACCTAGTCTAGAATCTAAGCTAACAATTGATTTCGCCTAAACCTTCGCAATCTATAGGGAAAACAGAGCTCAAAGTTTCATAGGAAATACTGATTACATGTTGTCACTGCGCTTCATAGATATGGAAAAATTTCACAACTAAAGACTCGGCAAAGGACAAAAAAACGACAGCAAGGAGATCGTATTATGATTAGAAATCACCCTGTTACACTACTTTTGTTGTAGTGGCAATCGTAACTGGTGAGCATGAGATCCTGGGTTTGATTCCTTGGTCGGCTAAAGTGTTATAAGGTGTTCTCATCAGGAATTACTCTACTAAATTGTGTTGTGGCACTATTTGCCTTTGTGCCAATTTCTAGTTTGAGCTTAGTTCACACCCTAACAAATGGGACTAAATTATAACTGGCGAAATGTGTCTGAAGCAGTGTGTATTATACAGTGCCTGCCTAACCCTTCGAGGATTACAAGCGTGATATTATATTTTTGCTATCACCCTGATACATGGTTACAATCACGATCGCAGTACAATATAAACCGACTTCCGATTGGTATTGCAGCAACCACTGCAAATGCAACGAGCAATGAATGTCGAGTAACGATGCTCGAATAACGATAGCACTTCGCGCCAACTGTAACACCGACAGACAATAATATTATAACACAACTGTTATGATACTGGGAACGGACATGAATAGAAATGGGCCAAAACAAATTGTTTTTCGAATAGAATTATTCGAATTGTAAAATTCAACATTCAAATTTTAATCGGTATACTTGATGCTTTTTGTGTTGTGTTAAGCACGTAGATTATGGAGTTGCACGCACTTTTTTTCGCAAGAGAAATCATCAAATGACTTTTCCCGCTCTTGGCCGAGCGGAAGAGAGTGACTAAAACCTATTTATGTTCCTTCTTTTGCCTTTTGTGTTCCGGGACTGCAGTATCTCTTTCGAACAACCCGCAGCCTCGGTATTCACTTTAAATTGTATTCAATTGTACCTACATAAGCCATATGTCGTTATTTTTATGCATATCTATTATTTGTTTTGTTTTCAATTGCATACACTGCTATTAATCCATTGTGTGAAGTAGAAGAGCGGAGTCACCTAACACAAGCATCTCTTTGCTTAAAATGTGATTTCCAAAACCTGTCTGTTAAAGTACTATGTAATTGACAACACGATTGGCGCAGTGGCTGAGCGATCGACTGCTGCGGTGCGTGTCACGGGTTCTATTCCCGCACGGAACAAATATTTGTATGGCTTACAGATAGTTGTTTCTGGGTCTGGCTGTTTGTGTATGTAAAGTTTAAATGTTCGGAAACGCACTCACAACACAGGAGAAAATCCTAGTAATCAACGTTTTAAAAAAAAACAATCAATTTTATTTTATATCTTTTAATTGTGTGTGCAATATGTAAAGAATAACAGTAAGTTTTTATTTTAGGTACTCTAATTAACTGTAAGGCAGTGAAGCTGAATGACGAATTGTGCAAACCCACTACAGTAATAGTGGGTTGCCACAATTATAGGAAAGGAAAATAAGTTAACAATTGTATGGTGTTTTACCTAGAGATGTTTTTGTGACAGTAACATAAGAACAATAAATTAATGGTGACATCGAAAAGCTATCATTATAATTTATTGCAAAATAAATAAGATTTATCGCCTTATATTCAATACCAACGTAGGATCAAGTAAAATCGTTTCATGAAAAGAAAATATACGACATCGTCTCGATACCGCAATTTGATGCAGCTTTATCTCCACATCGACCGCTTGCTGAATAAATATGATTGCAATGGCTAATGCTATTGAACAGTTTGTACACACCACGAAAATTCGTGTAGGTATTTATAGCTTTTTCTCACGACTTTTGTGCTCATATTTCAGCCGATTTACTTCTGTTCGTATTTCCACACAATTTAACTTATCTGAGCATGGCAGAGCGTTAATTCTGTGTATGTTAACATGTGACTGGGTTTGTACATTAGATACAGTGATGGGAGGGGACTGGTCAAGATAGATTTTTGTCTCACCACTTTGTGAATAATGTCGCCTTAATTCTCGAAATAAGATTGATTCGCAAGTTCTTCGACTTAAAATATATATGTTATATACATAAATCAAGCCTTTACGATGTAATATAATAATACCAATACCTACCTAGTAATTTATAACTGGTATCAATTTAACTGCACACTTCGTTAATTAATGGAAAGTCATAAACGTACTCAGTAGGAATTAATTTGCATTAAAATATAATTAATCAGGAATCTGTAATTAACTGTAAATCTATCGTTGTGTAAGACATACCTCCCATTAATATTAGCTATACAGACTGCCTTGAAGCAAATTGGTAGTCCTTTAACATGGGAATGGGAGTAATGAGATGGTTTGTCATTGTCATATTACAGCTCCCCTTGCGAATCCTAACAAGCGGTGATATCCTGGATGAGATGATATCATTTTACAAAGTGCAATATGCAACGTTAACTACATAAGCACAGAAATAATATTACTGCAATTCTTACATCCAAAAATCAATTAGGCTAAGTCCGCCCTTTCGCGTCCATCGCCCGGTTCGCGTCCGTTTTACGGATCTCCCTTTAAAAATGCTCGAAAATAACCATACTCACACACTAATAAAATGGAAAGAAATGACTGCCAATACCTCAACGTATAAGAGATATGCCCATATAGACAAAAGTTCCACCCGCCACGCTAATCCTGTTTAGAATAGTAGATTATTAACCAAGGGGATAAAGCAGTGTCTTCTGTCGCGGGTGACGATTTAAATCGCGAGCGTAACGAAGGATTCGAGGTTTACTCCCGAGCGTAGCAAGGGTGTTAAAAACTTAAATCACGAGCGAAGCGAGGGATTTAAGAAGAGTCCTGAGTGTAGCGAGGGATTCAAGTTCACCCAAGACTAAGACAGCTTTATCACCGAGGAAAATACTCTACTTTTCGTACCATTTGCGAAAAAATCGCTCGCGCTCGCGGGATGTCGATAAAAAAATAGTGTGCAGCGGTGCGTTTAACGGTAAGTATTTTATTGTTTTATGTGATTTCTAATTAGGAAACATAGCTGTGTCTAGACATGAATGTGTTTTTTTTATAGTTAACAGTTAAAATAAGGTGGTTGCGAATTACAACACCGAATTTATAAAACGTGCACTTTGCCTCCGCAGTGGACGCGAACTCGCCTAATTATGTTTTCTTTAGTTGTTTATTTTTATGTGATTAAAATATGAAAGAGAAATTGGATTTTTGTTAATTTCAACACTTATAGTGTAGAATTGTAATAACCAATTTGCATCCACATTATTATGATTGTAGTAAAAGATAGACAATATCGATTTAATCGATTACACGTGGACGCAAACTAGACCTACAGGGATAATAAGGTATAGCAAATTGCGTCCATTTTTTAGGGTTCCGTAGTCAACTAGGAACCCTTATAGTTTCGCCATGTCTGCCTGTCCGTCCGTCTGTCCTCGCTTAATCTCTGTGACCGTTAGCAATAGAAAGCTGCAATAAATAGCAATAAAAATTTGGTACCAATATGTATATCAATCACGACCACAAAGTGGTAAAATAAAATAAAAAGGTATTTAAAAATGAATAGGGGTTTACTAAAATCATTTTTGATAATGTCAATAATTTCGGAAATAATCGCTCCAAAAGTAAAAAACAATGTGTCCCCCCCCCCCCCCTCTAACTTTTGAACCATAAGTTTAGAAAACATGAAAAAAATCTGAAAAGTAGAACTTTATAAGGACTTTCTAGGAAAATTATTTTGAACTTGATTGACACAACAGTTTTTGTACAAAAAAGACAAAAAGTTTCTGGACTAAGTTTGTAGTATATTCGTATACGCAAGCATTTTTTTTTTAACTTCCTTTACGTATTTTATTATCCTGAACGTATCTTTTTTCAAACAAAAAAATTATTATTGAAATCGGTTCTCGCAATCCAAAATTACCACCGAAAACTTCTTCTTAGTAACCCAATTCCCCGAGAGATAGCGCTGTAGGTATTTATTACATTGGATCGGGTATTACCGAATTGTTCGGTTGGTCTCTACTTGGCATTGGCGGTATCTTATAACGTGTTCTACATAAAACTTTTATTAAGAACATGCTAAGGAAAAGAACAAAACTAAAATTATTTTTTTTACACCATCAAAATGTTAAGGTAAAAACTAGTTCATAAATGGTTTTATAGATGGCGTTGTGTAATTACGTCATTTTTTTAAAAGTCGATGTTAAGATTTTTCGTGCTTTCATGACCTACCGTGGTAAAGTAAGTTGCACTTAAATATATTCGCAATTTTATTTATGAGATATTATTTCGTCGAGGTTTGAGCGCTCCCCTTTCTGCTCTCGCGCTAAAAACCGTCACAAGTTCCGACTTGTGACGGAGCGCCTGCCGCATAGTGTGCAATGTTGCACGCTCCTCCACCTTTAAACTCATAAGTGGGAACACTTATTGTGACGGACGGGAAACTACGGAACCCTACACTGAGCGTGGCCCGACACGCTCTTGGCCGGTTTTTTTATTAAATAGAAACGATAGCATAAATACTGTACATTATTATAATTTAAAATATATAGTACAGTTTTGATTAGGACTGGGAGTTTAAAATTCAATTTTTTACTAGTGCAATGAAGTAATAATTCTTTATGTTTTCCTATTTAAGATGAGTTCTTCGGAGATAAGAAAGAATGAAAAGAAAACCTATACAGAAAAAATTAAAGAAAGCATTAAGTGACATTCGTGAGAAGAAGAAATCGATAAGACAAATATGCAGGCCAGATGGAGTAAAGAAACCGGGACCAGAACCACCGCTAAGAGTAGATGGTGAAAAAGGTAGTTCAATGGCTTCTTAACATATCGATGTTGAGAAGAATTAACAATTTATTAATTTATTTTATTTTTATAATGAAAAGTTTTTAGTTAGTTTTTTTTTATAGTGAAAAGTAATTATGTTGATTTTTTATAACTTTAATCCTAAATAAAGAAATTGTTAAAATCCAATCTTTATTTAAATTGTAGGTATTTATCACCCCTATATTCCTTCTCTAAACTGGTGGACGCCAAATGGTCCACGGGTGGTTGCAATTTGGATTTTGTGGACGCAAAGTGGATAAAAAGCCTAATTTTGAAATTGGTCTATTTTAAATAAAAACACAAGAAGTTTCGAACAAAACTGAATGCTAATATTAAAAAAGACTATATAATGAATGCATTACATTAACTTTTTAATTGAAACTAGTACTGGGACATTTTTATTTTCTCCTTCAAACATGCCAACTGCACTAAATGGACGCGAACAGGCGAAATGACCCTATGTAGATTTTTTTCGCAGACTGTCATAGGCCGTAGGTATTGTAGACGCGCGTGTAGCAATGTAAAGATTATTATGTGCTACGCGGACCGGAAAAATTGCTACGCTCGATTACTATGTTTTGTTCTAGGAAAACCTAGTTAAGTTAGTTATAATTTAGTGCATTAGTTGGCTTTGTTTCTATAAAAATAATTGCTTGAAGATCGAATTATCGTATTTTATACAGACTAAACAATCAAACACTTGGAAACGCATAGGTGCATAATATGTAGGTAGGTACCGAGGTGTTTACGTACATTTAGAGTCATAAGCAATATAATGTAGTTATACACGAAGCAACTTCCAACCCGTCTTGAGCAAGCGTAGTGATCAATGCTTGCGTGCTTTCTCCGTATGAGAAGCGGCCTTTGATTGGAAGTAAGACAGTATACAGTTTAGGCTGGTATTACTACTACCTACCGATCTACATAAGACAATCAGAATGAAATAGGCTTAAGAGAATTAAGTGTTTTTGTCCTAATGTTTCCAAAAACGTTTTATGTACGTTTTTATTAACTAAGTTGTAGCGACACAAAGATGAAAGTGGCCTACCAGACCCGACACCCGCCTGGTCGGAGGATCCTCCCTTTTCCATAGAGGATGGAGCACCTTACACCCTGTTCTTCATACTTCTAAAAAGCATTTTGAATGCTTTACTACTACGAAATAGGTTTCCTCCGAAAATGAACTGTTATACCTACGTAAATACTTACCTACCTACTTAGGAAAAGTAACCTAATCTATACTTATCTATACTTATATACTTATTACTTTTATCTATACTAATATTATAAAGCTGAAGAGTTTGTTTGTTTGTTTGAACGCGCTAATCTCAGGGACTACTGGTTGGAATTGGAAAATTCTTTTAGTGTTGGATAGTCCATTTCTTGAGGAAGGCTATAGGCTATATAACATCACGCTACGACCAACAGGTGCTGAGCAGCGCGGGTGAAACCGTGGGGAACAGCTATATATCTATACTAATATTATAAAGCTGAAGAGTTTGTTTGTTTGTATGTTTGTTTGTTTGAACGCGCTAATCTCAGGGACTACTGGTTGGAATTGGAAAATTCTTTTAGTGTTGGATAGTCCATTTCTTGAGGAAGGCTATAGGCTATATAACATCACGCTACGACCAACAGGTGCTGAGCAGCGCGGGTGAAACCGTGGGGAACAGCTATATATCTATACTAATATTATAAAGCTGAAGAGTTTGTTTGTTTGTATGTTTGTTTGTTTGAACGCGCTAATCTCAGGGACTACTGGTTGGAATTGGAAAATTCTTTTAGTGTTGGATAGTCCATTTCTTGAGGAAGGCTATAGGCTATATAACATCACGCTACGACCAACATGTGCTGAGCAGCACGGGTGAAACCGTGGGGAACAGCTAGTAATATTATAAAGCTGAAGAGTTTGTTTGTGTGAACGCGCTAATCTCAGGGACTACTGGTTGGACTTGGAAAATTCTTTTAGTGTTGGATAGTCCATTTCTTGAGGAAGGCTATAGGCTATATAACATCACGCTACGACCAACATGTGCTGAGCAGCACGGGTGAAACCGTGGGGAACAGCTAGTAATATTATAAAGCTGAAGAGTTTGTTTGTTTGAACGCGCTAATCTCAGGGACTACTGGTTGGACTTGGAAAATTCTTTTAGTGTTGGATAGTCCATTTCTTGAGGAAGACTATAGGCTATATAACATCACACTACGACCAGCAGGTGCTGAGCAGCGTGAGTGAAACCGCGTGGAACAGCTAGTTAACTATGTATGTTGACTGAAGCTGAAGCTAAACGATTTCTTTTCCACACTTCACAGGGACGGTGGTAGGTGTGGGCGTGGGCCTGACGAGGGACTGCTCGACGCTGATGGTGGCGCAATACTTCAAACGAAGACGGGAACTCGTCGAGATATTTATCGTCAGCGGTAGCGGACTCGGCATCGCCGTCATGTCCACCTTTATCAAAAGTGTCATAAGGTAAATATTGACTCTTCGTGGAAATCATTACTTTATTTTATAAATAAACTAGCTGTGCCCCGGCATGCGTTGCTATGCAATTTTCTGCCATTCTACCTACCCTACTTTTTCTTTGTTATAAACCTCACGGAGCCCGAGACCTTTCCAACGAATGCAAAACCGTGGAAATCGGTGTGTGCGTTCTGGAGTTATAGCGTGTCAGGAAGGAGAGCCCGACTTATTTTTATATCGTAGATAAATAGCCCTAAAATAGCACTTATTCACGTTTTGTAAATAAATTTTCAGAGCGATCGGCTGGCGCTTAGGACTGCAAGCCGTGACAGGAGTAGTATTCGCCACCTTCATACTAGGCACTTTTTATCGATCAGCGTCGCTGTATCACCCTCAGCGGCGAGCGATATTGCACCTTAAGAACCAAAACAAGATCAAACGGAAGATGAAGGACAGGAACAAAACTGACGACCGGCAGCCATTCTTCGATTTCTCTACCCTGAAGTCCAAGACAGTGAGGATCTTGCTTATGTCCACTGGAATATCCGCGTTTGGTATCAACACACCGATATTCTATTTGGCTTACCATGCTGAAGAGGAAGGTGAGATCTTTTACCCTGTTGAATCCATATTGTTTCAGTGAAGAAGTTGTTGTAGGTATTACATATTATAAATTAATCAAATCAAGAACGAGCAGGTACCCATCATAAGTTTTACCTACCACAGTACTGGCGTCCTCAAGATGTCAGAAATTCACAAGGATTAGTGCTCAAGTTAAGCCACGTCCCATTAGATCATCAGAGATCTTCGATAACCTCCCCTATAGAAAGCTTAAATAATTCTCTTCACTTCCAGGTCTTGGTGATACAGTGGAAATCCTGCAGGCGTACCTTGGCCTAGCCTGGGCGGTAGGATGTGCGGCCTTCGGACTCCTCGTCCGACAGAACTCGGCAGAATGCAGGATAGCCCGCCAATACCTCACCCAGGCGGCCGTCTTTGTATGTGGGCTAGCCACCATGGCTTTGACGGCCGTCGAGGGGTCCTATCGAGGATACGTCCTGTTTGCTTGGGTTTACGGTAAGTTACAATGATTTTGGCTGGTGATTCTTGGATGTAGAATTGAGATTTTATTTTGTTGATGTTACCATACCTAATTCTAAGTGTAGGTACATGATTGCACACCTAGGTACTCAAAATGATGGATCGACGCTTAAGGTCATATAGAATTTGTGAGATAATAAACATAAGTAAGTGTAGGAACCTACCTATTCTTTTAGACCCGAGTCTGCTGTTTTATGCATGATTTCGCAAACGCAACAAACTTTCTTTTTGTTAATTTAATTACCTTGCTCCCAGGTATATTCTGCGGAGGCTATCACTACTCGCTGAAGATGTACACGTACGAGCGAGTGCGCTCGCGCAACTTCGCACGGACGTGGGGTTTCGTGCAGTGCTCACAAGCCGTGCCTATCGCCATAGGAGTGCCACTGTCGGGTGAGCTGCAACCTACACCATACGACGTTTTCCAACCTACTCATAAACATTTAGTTGCTCTGTCATCATCATTCTACGGTTCTTATCCCATTTAACATACAAGGATTGATAAAAATATCAAATAAGATTACCCAGTACATTTGTTTTGTGAGTTTTTAGGGTTCCGTAGTCAACTAGGAACCCTTATAGTTTCGCCATGTCTGTCTATCCGTCCGTCCTCGCTTAATCTCTGTGACCGTTTGCACTAGAAAGCTGAAATTTGGTACCAATATGTATATCAATCACGCCGACAAAGTGGTAAAATAAAAATAGGAAAAAAATGTTTTTTTAGGGTAGCCACCCTATATGTAAAGTGGGAAGTGATTTTTTTTTTAATTTCAACCCTAACGTGTGATATATTGTTGGAAAGGTATTTAAAAATGAATAGGGGTTTACGAATATCATTTTTTGATAATGTCAATAATTTCGGAAATAATCGCTCCAAAAGTAAAAAACAATGTGTGGGGACACATTGTTTTTTACTTTACCCCCCTCTAACTTCTGAACCATAAGTTTAGAAAATATGAAAAAAATCTAAAAAGTAGAACTTTATAAGGACTTTCTATGAAAATTATTTTGAACTTGATTGACATAACAGTTTTTGTACAAAAAAAAAAGTTGTACAAAATAATTTCTGGACTAAGTTTGTAGTATAACCGTTTATGCAAGCATTTTTTTTAACTCGTTTACATATTTTATTATCCTGAACGTAGCTTTTTTCAAACAAAAAAGAATTATTGAAATCGGTTCTCGCAATACAAAATTACCACCGAAAACTTCTGGCACGTGTTTGTATTAATTAGTAACCCAATTCCCCGAGAGATGGCGCTGTAGGTACTTATTACATTGGATCGGGTATTACCGAATTGTTCGGTTGGTCTCTCCTTGGCGTTGGCGGTATCTTATAACTACATTAAACTTCTATTAAGAACATGCTAAAGCAATTTAGAACAAAACTAAAATTAATTTTTTTAACACCATTAAAATGTTAAGGTAAAAACCAGTTTATAAATGGATCGATAGATGGCGTTGTGTAATGACGTCATTTTTTTAAAAGTCGATGTAAAGATTTTCCGTGCTTTCATGACCTACCTACCGTGGTAAAATAAGTTGCATTCATAAATAAAGTCACGATTATTTAATAATCGTGACTTTATTTATGAATGCATAATCTAATTTGTCGTCGAGGTTTGATTTTGATTTGTCCGGTATTAAAATGTATCGTATAATCGTATATTTTGAACAGTGATAATCAATCATGTAGTCCCAACACACATCGTTTCGGCCTAGAGAAGTGTCTCTTTTTCTTTACCCGGAACTAATAGAGCCTGTGCCTGAAAACAAGTCTCATTTACAAATTATATATGGCGGAGAAGTCGGGTTTGTGGGGGATTGGATTGTGACGGACGGGAAACTACGGAACCCTACACTGAGCGAGGCCCGACACGCTCTTGGCCGGTTTTTTAATCATTTATCTCAGACGATGGCTAAAAAAGGGCGCCAATTTCAAGTTCTGTCCCCGATTCGAAAAAAAATCATAGATTTCTAACAGTCTATTTGGGAATAATAAAAATAATATCTCGCTGTAGCAGTAGAACGAAATAGACAGATTTTTCTACCTTTTATCCCCAGCCGATCTGAAACTATTTATACCTACCTCATACAATTTTCAGGTTACATAAACGTGGGTTGCGGCGGCAAAGCGGGCTACTATTTCAGCTCGACTTGTTCCCTCATCGGATCACTGTCTCTCTTCTGCATTGATCTACACAGGCGCAGTGTTGCGCACAAACACACCAAGTACGTATAATTGAATAAAAGCTTAGATTTTGTCAGTTGTATCTTCCTGACACTTACCTTGTTTTAGACTAAGAAAGGACAACTCGAGGAGATGTAGAGCGAATCTCTATATAACTTTCTTGTTGTGGGTAATTAGGCAAGCATACGAAACCAAACAGGAAATCTATAAGACAATGGAACGGCCAGAACAGTTTCAAGGGAAAGGAAAAGGGTTCCAGCTGTCCTTCTGTGACCATGAGCCTTCTTGCATTCAGGAAAAATTCCTAAAGGTTTTTTAATACTGACACTGTTAGATTAAAATTTCATTACATTGTACTTACAACTTGTTTTGCAGAGAAAACGGTGGAACTGCCAATTGTGAGTCTACGTGCGAACCGTCGCGAGGCAGCCGCAGTCGCGAACGTGAACCACGCACAGCCGCAGGCGCAGCCACCGCCTTAGGTAAATTCTTTGATGATAGTGAAGGGAAGGAAGGAAAAGTAGTGAAGATAATGATACTTATTATTTGTTTTCATAACATATATGTACGTACGTAGTACCCTAGATGTCGATATGCACAAGAATTGACGAGCAATTGAATTAGTTCGACGTTACATTAAAATCCTATTTATTTAACGACTGACCTAGAGTTAAGAGACTTTACAGTATTTACAGACACAGAAACATTAATTACAGATTTTGAGTTATTCAATATTTATTTTGACTTTATAGACGATTACGATTTAAGTAATAGGTAGATACTTTTGGGATGTGGTGTTTTTTTTCTCTCTCATTCTTTAAGCCTCAAATTTTAGCAAGCCTTCTCGTTTCGTAGTTCTAGGAGCAGAATTCGTAGCATCAGGTCGATCGGGTCGAGACCTCTTGCTGGACAGCATTCGTCCTGGCACCTTAGGCTCCCCGCCGCCGAACGTGCCGCCCGAGCTGACGTGCATCAGCGAGGAAGGCGGCCTAGACCTCGACCTTGATCTGGACATACCAGAGCATCTACTCGAGGACTTGGACTGCGGGGGTGATTGTATCACTAGTTGTAATAAGGTAATAAATAACTAAACAGATTTAGTACTTAAGCAAAGATTCTTCAACACTTTAGTTTTCCATCGCAAAGTCAGCTTTAAAAACCATCATAAAGATGACGTGCTACCGGCTCCTATTAGCAACCAACTAATGTCAAAATCTTATTTCCAGGTCGAAAACTATTTAATGTTAAGTGAATACGAAAATAATCTAATAGCCGAGCTGCCGACTCTCAACGAGCGCCGTGGGCGACGCTGGTCCATCGTCGTGGCTAACTCTTCACCACAACCATCCACCATCCCTGAACGCAGCGACTCACCAGAAATTCACGCCAAAAACTCGATCAAATGGAAGAAAAAGTGCCATAACACAAACAACAGACTGATTACAGTGATCAACGAGCAATCACTCTGAAATGCTAGTGAAATTATGTTCAGACAATAAATAGAAATAATCAGTTATAAGTGTATGACCTATAACCTCATTAATTTATTTGATGTGTGTGAATAGTAGCGTTTGTGTAATGTTCCAAATAATTTATTAAATTATTACTACGATTTTATTGTTGTTTGATTCCCTGTACCTTTTTGGCTCTTGATAAAACCTATCGAATGCAACGATAATATTGTGTAAAATAACGAGACTATAATATAAAAGGTGTGCAAACTATAATAGCTTCAAGATTTTAAATGCTTGAATATTTTTGAAGAAGATTTTAATTGCATGAAAATAAAACCAAATAAGTACAATGTAATTAAATATAATGTCATTGATAATTCGTTTTTTTAACATAAGTAATATATTAGTGAATACTGCACCAAAAATACAAAGGAACACAATATAGTTATTTATTACCGTTGAGGAACCACAATATCTTCTAAGAACTGGGCGAAACAGCGCATCGCTTGCAGCAAGGCAGCGAGAAGTATTGACAGGGATAAGCTGAGCAACTTCTGGTTCTCGGTAATCACAAGTTCGTTGTTCGCAACAGGAACTAAACTTTGGCTCGATTCTACACTAGGTATACTTGAATAATCACAATCAACTTTACGTTTTTTTGTACCGACAACCTTCTTTTTATTTTTACCTTTAGACAATGCTCGTACATTGTCAACATCACATGTCAGATCTATCACAATATAATCCGAAACTTTTTGATCGACATTCAGATCCTTAGTCTCCGCCAGGTGAGACCCGGCTTCCGCGTCTTCAATAAAAACACTATGATTTACAGCGGTCGAACAGCTGGGAATCTCATTCCTGTGCTCAGCACAATGAGGTTCTATAGTTAGGCACTTCGTTATTACTTCTTGTTTATCGTCTACAATTGAACTTAAGTTTTTACTTGCGTTATCATTATTATTAGGACTTATGTTAAGTTCGTCAGTTTCCTCGGATGACATTCCACTATCATTGTCTTCAAGAGCGTCTACTTCAAGTCGTTGTTCGTTAATATTATTTTGCTTAATAGTATTAATGTTTATCTTAGTGTTACCGAAACTGCCGTACGAAGGCGACATGGGGGTGCCGGCAGTCGATGGTTGTAGTACCGTGCCCGCGTCGGGCACGGCCTCGGGTCAAGAGACCTTGGCGCAGCTGATGTTACCCTTTATAACGATTGTACTTGAAGTAGAATCTTGGGCCCCAAATATGCTATCCATGTCCGACAATGATGCATTGTCCAAGGAACTGCCGTCGTCGAGCAGAAGCTCTGATCGTAAACCCTGAAATTCGATAAACATATTATTAAGGAAAGAAGAATAATCAAAACAGTATTCAAAATTGCAATCGTTAAATCTTACCTCAGAAAAATATTCATACTCTTTTTCAAAAGTCAGTATAAACACACAAAATATCGCTGCTAATATGTTGCTACATAGGGAAGTCACGATGAAGCAGAAGTAAAGTGTGCTGGAACCATCTAAAATAAAAACATTCAAGCTACTGAAAAGACTGAAAATTCTTCGCACTTTATTATGTTTTAATAGAATAACATTAAATGAAAATAATATCGTCAATTTATATTTTTTGTGGCTGGTAATGCATACAGGACCACACTTAAGCAAAATGGGTTATGGATCAATGCTGACAATCTCGTTAATTAACGATCTTTTGTATCCAAAGTATAACCATAGAGTGATAGAAAATATGCGTTACTTACTCAATGGCAAAAATGATGTTACTGTTCCAAATATTGCCATTAAAATCAAAAGGAGGAAGCTCAAGTTGGCAAGGCATTGTCGAAACACTGTCAAATTTTTGTCATAAAACAGTGTTGAGGTATAAGTTGTTAGGATGCACTGAAACAATAAAACATATTTTATGTTGCATTCATAATCCCGGGAGACAAAAATTAGTCTATAAAAAATAGTAGTGTCCCGTTTTATCACATTTGTTACAATATTTAAATAAACATACAATCTAATACTGACTTGTAAGTGCAAAGCTGAGAACTCAAGAAAATTTAAATTTAACGGGCTAACTTAGCGCATACTCCGTTAAGAGAACGCATTCAGAAGGTTAGCGACGCCGCCAATAGCTTTAAAATAGTTTGACTACGACTTTCATAAATAATATGCTATTTTTAATGAAATGGTCACTATGTTTCACTAAAATATTGATTACGAATTGCAATACCAAAACGTCCAGTCTTGGTTTTCACATTTGTAAATATCCAGTGCCACAATATTAATTAATTGTCATTCACAATCAATATCGAATATATACACGCGAATTTCCTTCCTATTTAGGGGTAACATTTAGAAATAAAAACATGCAAATAGAGCGCACACTTTGCAGAAGGTATCAAACATTTTGTGAAATGCGTACTGCGTTTTGATGAGTCACGCATAACGGTATACGCACCAATTAAAATGAAAGGAATGGGTTTACTACTACAAAAATAATTTTGCTAACTTTTATAATTGCATCATCTTTTAAATAATTTGAAAATCTACTAATTTTAATTTCATTACCAACATCAATTACAAAGGAAAAGTACAGCTAGTCTAATATATAAAATTCTCGTGTCACAGTTTTCGTTCCCATACTCCTCCGAAACGGCTGGACCGATTTAAACGAAATTTTGTGTACATATCGGGTAGGTCTGAGAATCGGCCAACATCTATTTTTCGTACCCCTAAGTGAGCAGCGGGTGAAACCGCTGAGCACAGCTAGTCTAATATATAAAATTTCCGTGTCACAATGTTAGTTACCGTACTCCTCCGAAACGGCTCGACCGCTTCTTATGAAGTTTTGGGTAGATATTGGGTAGGTCTGAGAATCGGCTAACATCTATTTTTCATACCCCTAAACCTCAGCGGGTGAAACCGCTGGGCACAGCTAGTACAACATATAATTACAAGATTCATAATTATTTATTTAACATACCTGCATCCAAATGTATAAAGTGCCAAATCCGCATATAAAAATATTCAATGCCGTGAGGCAATGATTATCCACCTGCAAACAATGTCATAAGTTTTGCGTAACTGTACTTACACATTATGAGATTTACTTCATACCTCATAAATATTTAGAACTCATATTAGTAATGTGGTGTTTATTATGAAATGCCCAAGAGTTACAATACAATATCAAAGATGAATGTTACAGATATTTTTTGTTAACATTTTTTATGTTAGTTTTAGTTAATTAGATGATTGTTACACATATTAATTATGATTTAATTTACATAATAGTACCTTTTAAGTTTATTGAATCAGATCAACTTCTAAGAATAACTTTAAATATTTTTTTTATAATTGTAACATTTTAAAATCACGAAAATTCTATTTAATTTTTATTTCCCTGGAATGCTTGTTCTAGTGTGTTAATCAATGATGATCTTACCTTAAACAGGAAAAGGAAGAAATATACCAGGAAGCCCAGAGATAGGAATGAGGCTGAAAAGGAAGCTATCCTATTTGCAAATGAAGTAACATTCGGATTTGGTGTTAATGAGCCGAGTATATGTATATGCTGGTATCTGTCATATAATATTTTGCCAGCTGTAAAAAGACACAGTGTTAGCATGTAACAAAATTAAATTAAAATAATGACATAAAAAATAAACAGTTTAACAGTACATTTCTTTTTCATTTTAAACTGCGGGGATATTACAAATTTCTCCTGTATTGTGGGTGTGTTTACTAACATTTGAATTCACTTATACAAACAGCCAGACCCGAAACAACTATCTGCAGGTCTTAATAAATATTTGTCTAGGAGCAGTCAATCACTCAGCCACTGCACCATCGGTGCCATCAAATTATCATTTTATTACCTTTTTAGGAAAATATCAGGGGGTATTTAGTGGCCATGCAAGAGGATCTTGATGAATAGTTAATGTTAGGTTTGCTAGATATGTTAAAGACTGAGCCAAATTAATTGAAAATGCCATCAACATGTTGAAAAGTAGTGAGATAAATCATATATTTATATAATCAAATAGTGTTAGATATGGCAACATGCTTTATTCTCCACTACTATGATAAATATAGAACTGAATTCTATCTTTTTTTTTGTTTTTAAAAGCTTTCCTTGAGACAGAAAGTTAATAAGAACTAAGTTAGAAAATAAACATTCATGATCAAATTTTTGTTTTAAGTAACTAGCTAGACATATTGAACAACTTTTGTGTTAATAAACTATATCAGCTTAAAAACACCAAGGAGTTGCGGTGCATTCATGTTATGTATTGCACCAACATTTCAAAACTAACTTTATATAACATAGACATAAATCCCTCTCACCAATTGCTCCGCTGGCTATGAACAAAAAAGCAAGGCCAGTATCCAAAGAATTTGTGTCTTGCAAAACTTGGAAACACAGACTGAAACATGAAGAAAACAATTTATTACTATAAAAAAATAAATAACTAACGCATTCCGAATAAAAGTGAAAGTAGTAAAGAATGTATCGTAAGTTACTCAAAAAGAACAATTACAATACATCAAGCAGCCAACATAACCTGTGGCATGAACGTGTTACCTAGGTGGCGCACTTTATTGAGCAAATAGACACTTGATTTGGTTTTTTATTAGCCAATAATCACAATACAAAATAAAAAAACAGAAGTGCCCAATAAAATATTTGTATGTCTTTGCCACTAAACAACATTAAACGGAATTTAATATAATGACACTTACGATACAATATACGTTGATGTAAGAATGATCAGGCCACACTTAAATATCAACATATTACGCTAACAAAATAATTTATAATAAGACAATAGTTATTCTAACGCTCCGAATCTAAAATATACAAAGGCAACCTGAAGCTGACATTTCTTTCAAATTTGACGTTGACATCACAGAACGTTGGAAGGGGGACTTTCATAAATTGAAAACAAGGGTTTTAATATGATTTTATTTAAACTTCCATGGCACCATACAACCATATTATGAGTTTATTTTTAAGCATGCCATGCTATGAGTAGCACTTAAAATTACATTATATTAACAGCAAATCGCTCCTTCAAAAAATGAACAATTCCTTTCCACCTAGAAAGCCAAGGTGATACACTTGTACTTATATTTATATTAGTGCCCAGTGGTTTCTGGAGGGTTGGATGGAGCTACTGAAAGTAACTGAAACTTTTAGTAACGCCATCAGGATGGAATTTGGTGTGGACTAATGTGCAGTCATGGGAATTCAACTCTCGGATTCCATACACCTCAGATCCCTTTCCTCATCCGAAAGCTTTAAGTATTTGGGTATGTCGGAAGCGTTAGGCATTAATGTAGCTGACATGAAGCAATTGTTGAAGGAGCGTTTCTTTGGTCGCCTGAAGAAGGTATTAAATAGCCTTTTGTCCGGCGGGAACAAGGTGCGCGCCTTCAACAGTTGAGTCATGCCGGTTTTAATGTACTCTTTCGGCATACTTAAATGGACTCAGACTGAACTCGATACCCTGGATAGGAGAGTCCGTACACTGCTGACCGCAAAACGGATGCATCACCCAGGATCATCGGTAATGAGAATGTATATCCCTCGGAAGTGCGGGGGTCGGGGCCTTTTATACGCGAAGACCCTCCATAACCGAGAGGTGTGCAGTATCAGGGCAGATTTTTTAAAAGCCGAGATGTGTATGCACCGAGATGTGGTCGCAGTGGACAAGGGACTCACCCCACTGTCCATGGCTAAAGAGAACTGGCCCAAAACCTGTGGTACTTACTACCGATGACCGCAAGAAAGTATGGCAAGACAAGGAGCTTCACGGGCGCTTCTACAAGGCTCTCCACAGGCCCGATGTAGATTTTATAGCATCCGTGTCCTGGCTACGATTCGGTGACCTCTTTGGGGAAACTGAAGGTTTTGTCTGTGCGATTATGGACGAAGTTATGCTGACGAACAACTACCGGAAATATATTATGAAGGACGGGACAGTTGACGTGTGTCGGGCATGCAACCGTCTGGATGAATCCATCAGACATATTATTTCTGGTTGTTCTCGTCTAGCTAACGGCGATTATTTGCACAGGCAGTAACCAAGTAGCCAAGATTATTTACCGGCAACTTGCCTTGAAATATAATCTTGTGGAATCTGAGGTACCGTACTACAAGTAGTATGTGCCCGACCCAGTTCTCGAGAAAGACCATGTCACGCTGTACTGGGATCGGTCTATCATTACTGACAGGAGTATTGTCGCCAATAGGCCTGACATAGTGGTGATAGACCATCCCACATGACGAGAACCTCGTGTAAGCTGAGAAAGAGAAACAACTCAAATATCTTGACTTGACACACGAGGTTGTCGATATGTGGTATGTGAGCACGGCTGTCATTGTGCCGATAGTAGTTACGGCCAATGGCCTGATGGCCAAGACCATCGACGAACATCTCTCGAAGCTTTCCTTAGGCGGTTGGATTAAGGGCCTGATTCAGAAGGCAATACTCCTCGATACGGGCGATACGGCCCGCATTGTGAGGAGGTTCCTGTCTCTGAAGCCCTAACCACCAGTAGCTTGGACCCTGCTCCCGATACCGGCGGACACCTATTTGTATATTTTTAATTGTTTTTCTTTTTTGTTTTTTTTTTTTAAGAAATATTTAAAAATGTACTTATAAGAGTAACAAATGAATAAAAGAAAAGATAAACTAACTAAAAATAAATAGATTAAGACTGATTCTTAGTTCGCCTAATATAACTACGAAGTTTCACAAAATTCGGTCAAGTAATTTTGGAGGAGTATGGCAACTGAAACTGTTACAGGAGTTTTTTTTTTATGATAAAAGATTTGCTGTATTTTTTTTTATCGTGTTGCTTTTCTTGATCCAAGAGTTAGCTTTTACTTTCAGCTAGTATTGGGCACATGGGGCTCGTTAGCCTAAGTATTGTGATGCTCATAGAGGCAAGTAATATTTATGGTGATGCTACTGTTAAGCTTGTTGGTTTATTTTAAAACAGCCAGCCTCCAAAGTGTAGTTTTCCTTTGGCAACATTAAATCTGACGGAAGGAATGGCGGTATTTGATGAATTGTCAAAGTCATAAACTGGTCATATACTGTCACAAAATTCAATTTGTTTTATTTGTTGAACTAATTTGATTGATATTTTTTTATTAAAAAGTGGTTTTAATAATATCAAGCGATGTCTTCTTTGCAACCTATCCAAGCCTTAAGTTTAGGTAAGTTTGAATAGCATCTGCTCTTTATTCTCTTTCATTCATAAAATAACAGTTTCCCAAGAAATTGTCAACTGGATTGCTCACAATAGTCCGAAACGTAGAAATGCCAATTTGGAATATTATGGACATACATTGAAATACAGTTAGTAGGTACTTTTTGTCAGTGATTTTATGGTATACTCAAACCATCATGTATGTTAAGTATGTCCATTCAATTGTTTCCTTTAAATATACTCTTGAATTAGATATTTGAATAGTCTATATGTAGACATTAGGCTATGCGTGCATCGCGTGCACATAAACTCACCTCTTTTCTTTTAGAGTAGGTACAGAAAGCCATTCCATCTGCTATGCCGGTTGTGAATACTACGTCGGTATAGATTCAGATTTAAATTAAATTAAACGAGATACATGTGAATTTAAATAACAGTATGGAAAAGTAATTTAGTTTTTTTTTTTTTTATTATTATTGATAGGCTCGCGTTTGACCACTATCTCACCTGATGGTAAGTGATGATGTGGTCGACGATGAAGCACGCTTACCTAGAAATAACCTATTCACTCTTGACTTGAAGACCTCCAGGTTATAGCTGTCAGATAATCCCATTTTAATCACAATCTAATTACTGAACATCTAACTAGAACAAACTACACTCAGATGATTACTTCATGAATGTGCAATCCCTAGTCCATGTTTATAACTAAGCTAAGCACATCTTCTAGTAATGACATATTTGTATGTATTTCAAAGATTCATTGATGAGTTTATTTTTTCGGATTGGAAATCTTTAAATAACTTCCCCCACTATGGGCAGATCTGAATGGATTGTTAGTCTTACTGACTAAAACTTATCCATGTTCCTTCTTTTGCCTTTTATGTTCCGGGGCCACAGTATCCCTTTGAACAACCGCTACTCCAGCAAGAGCAGAGTCTTCTTTGGAATAACTTTAAGCAATGGTCATAATTATTTAGCTGCTTTAGTTATGGCCCACCAATCAGCTTAGAGGTAACTTAACTTGAGAATAAAAAATAATCCAAAACTTTGTATAATAATTTTATTATCAAACATAGTATTTTCTTTTATAAGTATTGCATATCACAATTATTATATCATAATTATATTGTTTACAGATTCAGTTCAGCAGCAGGCTTTTGTCAAATATTTCCACACTCTACCAGAGGTGAGTTTTATTTTGAATATTACCTTAAATCATGAAATACTATTTTGTATTGCATTTACACCAACATACACATTTATTTCGCATCACATCCACAGCTATTTATTGAGTAACAAGAACTTTAAAGTTATTTATTAATTATCATCATGCATGACACATTAATTATCAATATGACTAGGTAACTGAATAAATATATTATTTAAGAATATCCATTAGTTCATTACATTTTTACATCTTTAGAACCATGAAGCAATTTTGCTTTTTGCCCTGGAAAATTTATTTCCAACTGACTTCCAGAAGCCAGTTGGTTCAGTTACTGGTTCTATTGGAGATACTTCAGTACTTGGAGTTTGTTCAGAAACTGAATGTAAATCTTTATTTTGTTTTTTTACTATAGACTGTTCAATGACTTCTGGAGGAGGAGGAATTAAGTTTTGTGATTGTTGATTATTCATTTGAAGGAAAGTTGGTTCTTCTTTTGAGTATTTAAGAGATTGTTCCAAGTTTTGACTGAACTGCTCAAGGTTTTTATTTTGTTGCTGCAGGTTATCTTGAGATACAAAATGTTCTGAATTCTGTTGCTCTAAATATGCCTGCTGCCCAAAATCTTTTAAGTTTTGTTGCTCTAAATTTTCTTGCTGTGCAAAGTCTTGTAAATTTTGTTGCTCCAAATTTTCTTGTTGTCCAAAATCATGTACATTTTGTTGCTCTAAATTTACTTGCTGCCCAAAATCTTGTAAATTTTGTTGCTCCAAGTTATCTTGTTTTCCAAAATCGTGTAGATTTTGTTGCTCCAAATTTACTTGTTGTGCAAAGTCTTGTAAATTTTGTTGCTCCAAGTTTTCTTGCTGTCCAAAATCGTGTACATTTTGTTGCTCTATATTTACTTGCCGCCCAAAGTCTTGTAAGTTTTGTTGCTCCAAGTTATCTTGTTTTCCAAAATCATGTAGATTTTGTTGCTCCAAATTTACGTGCTGTGCAAAGTCTTGTAAATTTTGTTGCTCCAAATTTTCTTGTTGTCCAAAATCATGTACATTTTGTTGCTCCAAATTTTCTTTTTGTCCAAAATCATGTGAATTTTGTTGCTCTAAATTTACTTGCTGTCCAAAGTCTTGTAAAATTTGTTGCTCCGAGGTGTTTTGCTGTCCAAAATTGTGAACAGATTGTTGTTCCAAATTTACTTGCTGCCCAAAGTCTTGCAAGTGTTGCTCCAATTTATCTCGTTTTTCAAATTCATGTAAATTTATTTGATTGACATTTTCTTGCTGTGCAAAGGATTGAGCATTATGTTGTTCCAAGCTCGCTTCATTATCTTGCACATTGTGTTGCTTTTTTGAATCTTGTGCATTTGATTGCTCAATGTTCTCATGTAGTGAAAAAATATGCAGATTTTCTTGCTGCATATTTTGTGCATCCTGCTGCTCTTGGAAATCTTGATGCTGATAGGTATTAGTTTGCCCTTGTGTGGTTTCGTGAGTTTGAACATTTTGGTTATGGCCTACATTCGTTTTGTTTTCATCCCGGTTCTGTATTGTTTCTGAGCTTACAGGTTTTAGATCTGATAGATCTTCAGGGCCAATATCTCCGCGGCCTACGTCCGAAAAGCTTTCTTTCTCCCTCTTTATTTCAATAGATTTATTTTGGCCTTTGTCCATTCCAGTAATGTGTGGCAAATCAGATTTATTTTGTCTTGTATCCTTTTCTATAACGTGCATCAAATCATGGTAAGGTTGCATATTTTGGCTATTCAGATGCTCCTGTAAAGTGCTTTCCATATTGTGTGTATTGTGTATGAACATTGAATTTCCATAAGAGTCTTGAGTACTTGTCTGTACTTGCGAAAAAGAGTTTCCTTTATCGTCATTATTTGTTGGTAACAGCGTATGTTCAAAATTATCCAATTTATTCCATAAACTAGAAAGGGGCGCTGTGTTTGGTAAAATCGTGTTAAAACTATTGGCATGTGAGTAGCTGTCGGTGTTCATAGCTTGTTCTTGTCTGTGGTTATTAGACCAATACCAATCGCTACTTTGTTGCAATTTATGAGGTTCTTCAAAAGAGTTTTCTTCATTCCAAAATTTGTTCTGATTGGTATGTGTATTGACATGCTCATTGTGTACGTTAAAATATCCGGGGTTACTTTGTCCATTCGTTATTGAGATATTGTGAGTTTGTTGTGTATTCCTTGTTATCTGTTCAACACTTGACCCATTGTTCTCATTTTGCACTGATTGGAATTTGTCTGGTTTGTTCCCTGAATTAGGCTGCTGATCTAGGCCTGTCAGCTGTGGAATAAAACTCCAATTTACTGGACGACCATTAGAATTTGTTTGCTCATTGTTGTTTTTATTGTGCTGGGTATTTTGATCTGATCCGATGTTAAAATTATCCCATACACTTATTTGATCATCGTTATGTTTTTGTGATTGTTGAAAATAATCGGAAGTGTCGTCATCGCTAAGTTGAGGTTGTTGCGTCTCTTGTTGATTGAATTCGTTAATAGAGCTAATATTTTGTTGATTATTCTTATCTCCATCATTTTGCTGCTTGAAACTCCACTTATCCTGTGTTTGCTGATCTTTACCAATGTTATTTTGTTCAATTTCTGCACTTTGGATGCGTGGTCCGTGTCCATCTAAATGATTAAGGTTTTATTAATTCAGATAACTATAAAATATGGATTGTTTTTAATTGATGAGTCCATTTCAGCATATTTTGTTTTAGTACATGTTTAATGTTATTTACAGAAAATATGACCAATCCGTCACCAATTTATATGTAAACCCTCATGCGAAATAATTTTCAGAATGAATACAACGAAAGAATAGAATAAAAAATAGTTTGCGGAATATACGCAGGTAAAGCTTTTTGGAAATTTCGTCAGACTTACGTTATTGTGTTTAATTATTTTGTTATGTACTATATTTTTTAATAATCAGCACGTTTTCAAAGTAACTAGCTAATGCGGAGGTCATGTTGTGTAAAAACTAACTGAAAAAACTTCTCTACAAAAATGAGCGACTCCTCCTTGACTTCTAGTTAATACTTTCGTGGAAGTCAAACAATCCCAGTTGTCAATCCACAATTATTATTTCTTAAAACAATATGTTTTTACTGTCAAAAATTCAGTACCAATCATATTGTATATTCAAAAGTAATGCAGAGACACCAGTAGTGTAATTTCATAACATAATTATCAAAATACATTCATGTCTTTAATATCTATTTTAAATATCGTAAAATAATCGACATTTATTTTTCATCAAATTTTAATAACAGCTGTCAGGGCTGTGTGACAAAATTAACAGGTTGAAATCAAACAAGTCCTTAAGGTAAAATATGTAAAAGCCAGCCACCAAATTAGTACGTATTGCCTTACTAATAAAATTGAGAAATTAAATAAATCTAATATAATTAAAGAGTTATTGATAAACACAGTGAGCTTTTATTAATAACAGAATATGTATCTGTTTTTAATAATATATTCTTTTGTTAGTATTAATAAACACAAATTACGTTTATATTAGTAGAAATACTAAATGTTAAAATTATAGGTATTTTTATAGTATGATTGAAGAATACATGATACTGTGTGATATTGAGTTAAAAGGTTGCCATGTATTTTCACCACTTACTTTGATTGTTCTGTTCAACATTCGACAGTTGCTTTTCTATATCTTGAGGTTTTTGGCCCGCATCTTCGAATTTATCCCAAGTGTGATTAATGTCGTCAAACTTCTTCTGCGATTGTTGACTTAAACTTTCTAAGCTGTCCCACGTTTTTTCTGCCTGTTGTCCACCTTCCTGTTCAGACTGTGAGTCCCAACCAACTTCCGCTTGTTGCCCTAAATCTTCGGCTTGTTGACCGAAATCTTCTAGATTTTGGCTCTGCTGTTGCTGACCAAAATTATCTAGATTTTGACTTTGTTGCTGCTGGCCAAAGTCTTCAAGGTTCTGGCTCTGTTGTTGCTGACCAAAATCTTCTAGGTTTTGACTCTGTTGCTGCTGACCAAAATCTTCTAGGTTTTGACTTTGCTGCTGACCAACATCTTCAAAATTTTGACTTTGTTGCTGTGTTTCTTGAAACTGATCAGTGTTATAAGAGCGAGCCACGCGAATATGACCGTTTTCATCGCAGTCCGCTCCGTTTGTGTGTGAATGCTGGTAATGTGTCCCAGTCGATGAATATCCTAGGTTTTGTGCTGAACCCGTTGTCAATCTCTGAGAGGATGATTGGCCATCGTAATAGGCACCAGATGCTGGTTTGATAACATAAGGATCTCCTTGACGTTCCCATGATTTATGGTAAGAATAGGCTGATTGATAACTTTTGGGTTTTGAATTTAAATTTTCAACTTGACTGTTTAAATCACCGGCCGTATGTGCTGCCTGCCTCAAAGCATCTGACGAAACTCCATGATATCTTCCTGCATCGTATTGCGATTGAATGTTATACGCATTAGCATTTAAATTTGAGTTTGATGCAGTTTCTTCGTGGTTGGCTCCATACCCGGCTGCGGAAAATGCGTTGGTATTAGTAAGTGATGCTCCGTTGCGTTGTGTGTTGTAATTTAAACGAGATTGACCAGCTGTTGATTTTACATTAGCATTATATTCGCCATAACCCGAGTGTGCTCTTTGAGAATCCACTCTGCGCGTGTCATATTGGCTACTAGCAGTGCGTGCTTGACCGTCCTCGAACAGTTCACTATTTTTTGGGAATGGATTGTCTGTAGTAGTGGGAGTGATAACGGTTGCGGGGAGTGTATCATGTTTTTCCCATTCCTTACGATAGTTGTAGGACGTCTCGTAGTGTTTGGAATTGCTAGGTCTGTACATAGTGCGCTGGTTATCATTACTTAAAACTTCAGCTTCACTGTTAAGGGAGTTTTGATCAATTAGGGTAGATCCGTGTGTGAGATCATACGTTTGAGCAGCTACGGGTATAGTAACTCTCGTACCTGGCCTGACGATAATTCTAACCGGCGTCGCACTTACAAGCCGAGTTTGAACATTTGACCCATAGCCGCCAGAATGTAAATTTGTATTGCTGGTATCATACGCGGCGTGCTGTTGGTAACCCGACTGCGCGTTATATCCGGCAGCGTGGCTTGTTTGTCTACCGTAAGCATACCGGCCGGCTCCTTGTGTGTGATCTAGTGCCTGAAGATCATCAGATTGGAGATTAAGACCTGTGTATCCCGTCGCTAGACCGGAGTGCCCTGTTGCTAGACCTGAGTAACCCGTCGATTGATACCCATTGTGTCTTGAACTTTGTGACTGACTATTGGTGTAACCCGCAGCATTGTACGCAGATGATGCTGAATGTGAGGAGTGCGATTGTGCGTCGCCGTAGGAAGTACCTTCTTGGAAGTTACGCCCACCAAGATTGCTAAGGTCATAATGACCCGAGCCATAAGTACCTCTGGAGTTGGCAGCAGTATAAACACTCCCAGTTCTCTGCCTTGCGCCCTCACCTAATTCTCCATCGACTTGCCGTACAAGTCCGCCCATTTGATTTTGAGCTAAGGAGTCCATGTTATGAGCACGTTCGTAATTTCCACCCATGTTTCCTCTCTGAGCACCGTAAAAGCCTGATTTAGTTCCTTCATCTGAAGAACTCCTTGAAAACTGGAAGTCTTCCTTTTCTTTGTATAGTCCAGGCTTAGCCACTGCTAGAGCCCAAACCGCTCCCAAGATCATGAGACGCTTCATGTTGAAGTGTTGGTCCAAGCTGAAACAAGGAATAAATAATAATATTAATAATTTAACTAACATCTTCTTGTGTTTCTGTATAGTTTGTAGCTGCACACATTTTTATTTCATGTCACTTATTATATAACAGGCAAATATCACAAGAAATACAAGGTGATTGGTAATTCAGGGCATTCTTTGAAATGGGTTTACTAGACCTTGTTCGCAACCAATTCCCGATAACTTGTAACAACTTGTTAACAGATAACTCTTATTTACTACCATTTTAGAAAGCTAATGAGACTAGGAAGCCATTTCTGTGCTCATTTATTTATAGAAAACTGTCTCGAAAAATAAGGGATGTTTCAAGAGACATAACATAAATATCATGTAACATAACAACAGGTGGTCTAAAATGGCCGCTTTTGTTGAATCATAATAGGATAACAACATGAATTATATCTATATTCTATCCATCAATTCTTAAAATGGTCACAGACGCAGTTAATATTGTGATTTGACACTTGGTGACCATTTTACGAATGGTAACGTAATTCATATTATTAACCTATTATGATTCTGCTTAAGTGCTCATTTGAAACCTTCAGTTAATGGAGGCGAGGTAGGAAATTTCCTAAAACAACTTAAAGACGTCGATGTCTGCTAACGCCCTACGTGAAAACATATGAACATAAATCTCAAATAAAGATAAATCAAATTAAATTGTTCCAGCTTGGATCCCAAGTCTGAGTTGCAACTACTTAGTATCACCCAATTTAAGGAATCTACCCAATAAGATAGTTGCCAGGGTCAAAGTAATTACATTCTATTCAGTCCGTATTTTAGATTATTCAAAAATAAGGGACACGTATTTTTTTATTTGTAAATTAGATTAAAAATGACAAAGATATAGTCCATTAAAGTTACATGTGACGTCACACGTTGCTTCATTTTTTCGCTACTAGTTTGTTTTTTTGGAATCTAGCCTATTATCAACAACCCTGTATAGGTTCTGTTCAGTTTGTGATGCGTCGGAGGCTATGCAGAATTAGGATGTGAGCCTGTCGTTGAATTGTGTTTGATCCCGTTTGATAATATTTCATCTCAGGTTATGTACAAAGTTAAGTCAACAATGTAAATAAACATATTTACGAGAATTATACAGCAAATTACAAAAGATTTTTTGTAATCTTTAACAACAGACAATATGATTTACCCTAACTAAAGATATTCTAAAACATATAATTTCTAAAATAACTAGAGCCGCGGTTTCACCCATGTAGACCGGTCACATCTACGGTATAAAAATATCTGAATGGCAAATTTCATCCATCGTTTTCCTTTTTTTTTTTTAAATCATTGGACACACTAAGATTTCATAATTTCTCAAATCAAATCAAATCATTTATTTCTTTGCAAACATGGGTATAGTGTATAGGTGTTTTTTTGTAGCAGAGGTTCTCCTGTATCGTTGGTGCGTTTACAAACATTTAAAGTCACAGACACAAACAGCTATGCCCGAAACAACTATCTGTAGGCCATAAGTACAAATATTTGCTCCGTGCGGGCATCGAACCCGCGGTACGCAGCGCAGCAGGCGATCGCTCAACCATTGCGCCAAGCGTGCCGTCTAATTATAATACTAGTGGGTCTTTTAATAGCATCTTATTAAAGCTCAAGCTATAAATTAACTTTAACACTCTACAAAATCCGCTGGTGTTATTCATGCATGACGTAATCTATCACGAGTGTTCAAATTGTAAGGAGTATGTATTGAGAGCGATAATTTTAATTGCCCTGGCCTACGCCATACAAAATGTATCAATGCCAAGATTAAAAAAAAAATGATAAAGAAATCACTAGTACTACATCAGTACATAACAACACGCTTGTATTCCAAGAGGGGTAAGGCAAAATCAGCAAAGGTCTACAAAATAATAAACAGTCACTTGACAATGCGCCAGTTTGGTTCGTAAGTCCGAAATAACACACTGCAAGCCTAAAAATCAAAATGTTCAAGTTGTGTTCAAGTTTACTGAAACCGAAATACCTATAATCAAGTTCGAAAGTTATCCGAAATCCAGGCGGCCGATTTCGCTGCTTGTCCCCAGCAGTTATATTAATTAATTTACGAAATAATCACCCATTTGCACAAAAAATGTACACACTAAACCAAACGTTTTTTTTTAAATAATTTTGCCCGACTCTAGTAATTTCCAAACTAGTAAACCCGATTCGAAACAACTAACAACTATCTGTAGGTCATACAAATATTAGAAATAAAACACTTCAGCAACAACAACAACAGTGAATTAAAAATGTAATTAAACTAAAAAAGTTTTAATTTGTATGACCAGATGCATCCTGAAATCCCGTTTCAAAACGTTAATGGGTGGAAGTGACTGACTCGTTTTAACAATGCATAGTAGCTTTGCAAGGCTCAATGCTTTGTTTTTTAAATATCATAGAAAACTGCAGAAATTAAAACAAAGGTCGTATTTAACTTACCTATTATCAATAAAATAAGGAGCACTCGCACAATTATAACAAATTCACACCGCGACTACTGCGCGTCGCACACTGACATTGGTTGATCTGGACGCGCCAATTTATTGAGCTTTAATATTCTATCTCCAGCCAGATAACCTCATGACCGGAACATGAGTGATCTTTTATTCTCAGAAGCAAGCTTGCAAATAAACTAAATCTCGAATTTAAAACCTTGAGTAACCAAACGATCACTGTTATTTATATTGGTGATTGTCAACTTGGTTTGTGTTTGTATGTTTTATGATTCAGCATTAAAGTGACTTCATTCATAAAGCTTCACCTAAATCAAAGCGTCATATCGTCATAGTAACTTTGTAACTATGTGTGTTGCACTGCACCTAGAACTGCAGCTGTGATTTGTATCTATCATTGGTTCAATAGTACCTAAACAAATACACACGCATAACCGATAAGATTTTCTAAAAGGCAACCAAGTTCGCGGTTTCTGATTAGTGTGATGACCTTTTGCATATTCTTATCTTTCTCTCCGAATTAACTAATATCACACTTATTTGTCGCCACTTCGTGGAATGTAAATAATTTAAGTAGAACTCGCATTTGCCCGTGACTTCGCCGACGTCAATAATAGGAAATTATCCTAAGGAAACATGCTTCCGTAATAAAAAGTAATAACAACCTAACGGGGTATAGTCCACCTCAAAGTTTTCAAACTGACATGGTCCATGTCGTGGTCATCGTGTTGAGTACATACATAGTCCACCCGTTTCACCATCCACCACCACCGAAATCCGTTTAGCCGTTAAGGCCTGAAAACTAATAGACAAACAGAGTTACTGCTGATTCAGCATACAAGATCCAGGCAAGAGTTATTTAGACAAACTAAAATAGTTATAAACCATTAACCTAACAAACTAAAATGTAGCGAAATAATGCTTTTCCATCTTAGTTCATGGTTTTCTTTTTAACTTTTATTTAAAACCCTAAAGGCATACTTTTAAAGGTTACGTTGTCAAATGGCGAACACGAAACCCTCATAGGAGACTATTAGCAACATAAAGTTGACATTTTGGAGAGTACGTGCCTTCTATGAACCGCTACTCAAAAAGGTTGCGAAGTTCTGAATAAAAATATTGGGTTGGTTCTTCATGCATGCAACTGAAGGTTGTAAAAAATACAAATGAATAACCACCACCACAACAACAAATTATAATTCTACTAGCTTTTGCCCGCGGCTTCGCTCGCGTAAAATTCGGTAGCGCCTTATTGATTTGTAATAGCAACGCTAACTTTTCCCGTTTCTTCCCTCTTTCTCCCACACATCCCATTTTTTTTCAAAAAAAATATTAGCCTATGTCCGTCTCCTGGTTCCCAACTATCTCTGTACCAAAATTCATCAAAATCGATTTAGCCATTAAAGCGTGAAGAGGTAACAAACAAACAATCACTTTCGCTTTTATAATATTAGTACGGAATCCTGTATAAAAAAACCATTGCTCTTTGCGTGCAATCTCAGGCTGGGATAGGTGTAAAAGCCAAGACACGTAATATTTCATCACACACGATAACATAACAATACTCAGTAATTGACATTGCTCTTATTTAAAAAATAGGACATCAGCGGAAGAGTCAAAAGGATCGTCATTAATATTGATATGGTCTTGACTTGTTTATATAATTTTTCTTTGTAATTTATAAATAGGTTTTTTACGATAACATTCTAAAGAACCTATTTTATCATCATGCAGTAACTCGTATGAACCTCGCAATCTGTTGGGTTTTACGCTGAACATAATCAGTTTATAAATAAAAACTTACATAAAAAATAACATTATTGTAATTTCTTTTGCTTGATATGTGCCATCTCTTTAGACCATACTTTGACCGCATGACTTGCATTAGTATCTAGTTTTATATTCGATTTTTTGCAGATAATTATGAGCAATGCGTAAGCATTGTAATTGTATTGAGAAAAAAGTGTATAATGCGATTCGAGGTAGTAGTTTTAAAGTACCGCAAAATTTTCAGAAACCTGCAACGACTGTGAGGATTTTTGACCGCAATGATTACTACAGTGTTCATGGAGCTGACGCAACTACTGCTGCAAGGGAGGTATTTTCCTCAGTGGCGAATATCAAGAAGATGGGCGTTGCACCCAATCGCCTCGACTACCTGGTATTGTCGAAAGGCAATTTCGAAATACTGATCAAAAAAATTTTGTTGGTGAGACCACATCCTTGAATCCTAAAAGAAAAAAGCCCTTTTTGTTGTGCATAATGTCCAGTGACTGATTGACAGTGTTATGATTGATAGATATAAAAGAACATTGAACTCTGTGTCGCACATGATAAGGTCAATGTTATATTGATAGTTTAGCACCTAGCTATGTCCGTAACTTGGTATTAAACTGATTTGTCGTCGGAAATAAGTTCTCTGTTCAACATCTTACTTTTTAGCTATTAACTGTTTAAGACGAATTAGGTTTTTTTGGTATCGATACTATAGAAAACATAATATCATCGCTACCTTTTCCCAACTGTGTTGAGTTGATTTTGAGTCAAAAAATACAGCTGCCAGTATTTTACATTGAGCGATTTCCTTTGTTAGCTCCACAACCCATTTGGGTAACATGGTACCCCTAATCAACCAATCAGTCTCACCAACTGGTATCGTGTTACCGAGTATTGAGTTGTAGGTCGTTCCGAATAAAATACGGGTATTTAGATACATCTGGTTAGATTGGAAGCAGATCCAAATATATCTGGGAAAAGGCTAAGCTAATGATGATGGTATCCTTTTTTGCGGATGAGAAATCATCAATTAACTTCCCCTGCTCCATTGGGGTAGTGTCCGACTTTTGACTTTTTTCAACGTTTTTATTTCAAAATAAAAAAAAGTTAATTATTTGTCAGAACAAGTTGTTGTGAGTAATTAATCACTATCTGTATGACCAATGAGGATAAATCAGAGAGATCTAAACATGCTTTTGTATCTACAACGTAAAACGCGTAATGACACGTGACCTTAAACTTCATCAGGGCTATCGCACGTTTATCATAGTCTTTTGTAAACACGGATCATCTTAAACACGTTTTATTTGTCTACTGTCTCAAACTATCTTCTTACTTATATTTAGATAAAATGGATTTTTGCATCATTGCACGTCTATAGGGAGCCATCTACCTATCTCTTTTTTTTATTAATAAAACTAGTTTTTGCCCGCGGTTTCGTTCGCGTTTAGTTAGGGGTTACACAGTTCCCTTTTCCCGATTTACAGATACCTGTTACTTGTAGTTTTTGCCCTAGCGCGTTATTTAGTGTAATAGCAAAGCTAAGTTTTCCCTTTTTTTCCCCTCTTTCTCCCTCATTTCTCACTTAATTAAGAATGTTAGCTTATGTCCGTCTCCAGGGTCCCAACTATCTCTGATCAAAATTCATCAAAATCGGTTTAGCCAGTAAGGCGTGAAGACGTAACAAACAAACAAACTCATTTTTGCTTTTATTATATTAGTAAGGATGACTTATTCGGTAAAACAAACCTTTATTTGTAGAAGTACTAGTAAAATAGAACGCGTCCGCTACTAAAGAAAGTTCATGCTGGATTGCCCACGCCCGGCGTTTCGTTGTCCCACTTCGCCCGTGGCATCACAGTGAACCAATGATAAAAACAATATAAGTAGCTCTATGCACATAACATACGTTTTTTTCTCAGGTACGCCGTTATAGAGTAGAAATATACGTGGCTGAAGGTTCTGTGAAAGGTAGTGACTGGTGTCTGAAATACAAAGGTTCGCCAGGATATCTGTCCCAGCTAGAAGAAATACTTGGCGAAGGATTGGGAGCCTCTGATGAAACCACGCCGTGCTTGATGGCAGTTCATATCAAGACAGATTCAGTTACTAAAGTAATTATCTCTACTAGTATTAAAAAGGCGGAACTTTGTATTTGTGTGTACTCCTCCACACTCAAACGGCTTAATGAATTTGAGGATTAAATTTGGTATTAGGATACTTTTTGATCTGGATTAACACATACGCTAAGTTTGATCCTAGAAAAATGAAGTGTTCCCTTGGGACAATCAAATACCTCAAATATGGTTTTTAACAGCGGCGCGGCGTCTTGCCATTCGCACTTTGTACGACACTATCTTTTTCATTCAGCTATTTGCGAACAGTGTGAAAGTTCCTCTATCCCTTCAATCAGATGAGCGTTACGTCTCATGAGGAACAACATAAAAACATAGTTTTATTTGCATGTATAATATTAAAAGAAATGGTGTAAAAATAAAAGGACGTAAACCTACTCAGTTACAGTATATATGTATATATTTGTCTGAATCAGTAACGCTAGCGTATGGAAGTAATTTACGCTGACCCACTTCGATTGTCCAAGTAGAAGATAAACGTGGTCTTGTTTATATTTTAGGGTCGTCTTCTTGGCGTAGCATGCATCACTGCTGGCGACTACCAGATGTCAGTTACGGAGTTCACCGATGATGACTTACTTACAGAGTTAGAAACTATCACAGTACAGATGGCACCCTCCGAATGTCTTGTGCCAATCAGTGAACAGGATGATGTAAGTACAATTAGCAGAAACAAAGACTTTGGGTAAGGTATTGCGAATTTGAATAAGCGATCTGCTGCGGTCATCGTTTTGATGACCAATTGACCACAAAGCTCGGTTAAAAGGCCTTTGGCAAACTACATTTATTATAGAGTTCTCACAAATATTTTTACCTTTGACAATTGCAATCAAACAGCAACCTTAATGTTATTAATATAAAGACTACTGTAATGTCTTTAAGTTTGACAGACTTTTAGTGACAGCAAACTCAAATGCAACCTTATTGCCCTGACAATAATGATTGCTTTGATTTGGTAAAATAACTGTGAAAGGACCAGGACCCATTATACATATTATTATAAAGTTGTAGGCCAAAATAGCAACTTACCAGCGACACGATGAAGAGCTGAAGCAAGGCATAAATAGTGAACGCCAAAAGTTTTTCGGAAATTCCTTAATACTTTGCCTGATAATGTCTTTATTAGTTCAAACATTTGAAAGTAGAATTATCAATGTAAAACACATTACACTTGTAGTGAAAAAAATACAAATATCTTTTGGACACCTAGCGGTAAGTGCAGTAAGGTTATTTTGGTTCTCAAATGATGGCATAGTCATTCATTAGAGATGGTAATTGGTACATTAAAATTGTATTGAAAACAAAAAAAAACGCCACACGAATCATGTGTCACGCACGTCTCATGTGTTTTCTATAACGTATTTTTTTTTGGACTTTTACAGTACAAAGCACTAAAAAAAGTAATGGAACGAACAAATGTGACTGTGACTAGAATAAAGAAATCTGAGTTTTCAACTGAAGGCCTCGTACAAGACTTGAATCGGCTGTTGAAATTCAAGGAGAATCAGCAACAGGATGCGAATGCTTTCCTGGAGACAAGAAAAGAGGTTGCCATGACCAGCTTGGCTGCGGCTATCAAGTATTCTGCGTTGCTGAATGATAGTACTAATTTTGGAAGGTTTGTTAAAATATTGATGCAATAAACAACTTTAGGAAAAAGGTCCTACAGACTTACAGTCATTGTTCATTCGTTATCCAACAATAAATGATAAAAGTTTGTTTAAAACTGACATACGGGATATTTACTATGTTTATTATTTTAGTTTGAGTTTGAGAAGATCAGCGCCGAAATATCGAGAACTCAATTTAATTAAACATGGTAATTTTCCCATTTCAATAATATTAAATGGTGACCCCTATTCCCGATGCTGGTGATATTTAAAAAAACAAATATATGTGAGAAAAATATGTGTACAAATGAAATAATAATATTACCATAAATAGTGCATTATTCGCAGCGGCTACGACCATGCAATGAAGTTAATTTATTTTCTCATTGTTTTTATTTCCTTGTCATGTAATACCACGCTTCCCAACCCTTCGGTTCACGTAAGAAAAACAATATTAATTATTGTATTGTTACAGATTTCGTTTGTCAACAATTCAAGCCGACTGTTTCCTACATCTGGACTCGGCAGCGCTATCTGCCCTCAACGTATTTCCTGAACTAGGGGACACGTCGCACGCGCCCTCTAGGAGTCTGTACGGCCTGTTGGATAGATGTCGCACACAGCAAGGCAAACGGTATGTTCTACTATCGAGTTTGGCGCCTTCAGAAGCGTCCGTCAGCTCCTGAAATGAACAACAACAGTACACGCAGCACATGATATTCAGTGCCCCTTCGTTTGTGGAGAAGCATCAAATTTATACGCTTGAGGAAAGTCATGTAGAGAGGCCTGCCAGAGCCACTGCCTGCGGGATGTTCTATAGACAGATAGACCTCGGAACACAAAAGGCAAAAGCAGGAACATGGATGGGTTTTACTCAGTAAAAGTCTCACAATCCTACTACTGTACACACGAGGGCAGGTGAATCTATTCTAAACTATTATAAAATGGTGTTATGTAGGTTGATGAGCTGTCGTGTGTACCTACATGAGTATTAATACTTTTCCTTACTAATATTATAAAGCGAAAATGAGATTGTTTGTTACGTCTTCACGCCTAAATGGCTAAACTGATTTGATGAATTTTGGTACAGAGATAGTTGGGGCCCTGGAGACGGACATAGGCTGATTTTTAAAAAAGATTGAGATATGAGGGAGAAAGAGGGAAGAAAACGGAAAAATTAGCATTACTATTACAATAAATAAGGCGCAAGGGCAAAAACTACAGGTAGCAGGTACCTTTAAATCATGAAAGAGGAACTGTGTTACCCCGAATTTAACGCGAGCGAAGCCGCGGGCATAAGCTAATATTTTATAAATATTTTCTACTATCCTTTTTCTCTTTTTTTGCACCTAGTGTTTTATCTTTGCATCTCCTTAGGGATATAGATAGAGTCTACCTTAAGATAGACTGGTAGAAAATCATTAAATCCACCTCTGAACAGGTTTTACTTGTGCAAAAAGTTTCAATAAAGAAATAAAAAGAAATATTGTAAAGGATTACTTAAAATTACAAGTAATCTTGTTCTCAACGTGATTCATCACAACAAAGTTATTATGATTCATGTTAACAAACACTTCGTTTGATCATTCTGACATCATTCCGAGACACTTGAAATGTCACTTCATCAATAGCATTTAATTAATCGTAATATTCCATCAGTGATTATTCATCATTTTCCTGCCCTTGTCCCATTCTAAAATGGGTCGGCGCAAAACGTTTTCTTCTTCCATTCTACCCTGTCAAAAGTCGGCATCATTTACTCGTTTTCCTTCATATCCTTCCTTACACAATCCATCCAACTTAGGCCTTCCCCTATCTGTAACCTTCTAACAAAAAAACCCAAAAAGAGGTATGGTCTTTATCCGAGCTAGTTTGATAAGCAACGCACTTTATCCGTAAACATACTGCCTCGTAGGTGTAGACGCAAGCGCTTCTGCTAAATCTATACTTATTACTTATATACTTATCTATACTTAATATTATAAAGCTGAAGAGTTTGTTTGTTTGAACGCGCTAATCTCAGGGACTACTGGTTGGAATTGGAAAATTCTTTTAGTGTTGGATAGTCCATTTCTTGAAGAAGGCTATATAACATCAAGCTACGACCAACAGGTGCTGAGCAGCGCGGGTGAAAGCGTGGGGAACAGCTAGTAATATTATAAAGCTGAAGAGTTTGTTTGTTTGAACGCGCTAATCTCAGAGACTACTGGTTGGAATTGGAAAATTCTTTTAGTGTTGGATAGTCCATTTCTTGAGGAAGGCTATAGGCTATATAACATTGACGGGTCTGTTGGTCTAGTGGTTAGTGGCCCTGCTGAGCCGGAGGTCGTGGGATCGATTCCCACCCAGGACAAACTTTGTGTGATGAGCATGATTGTTTGTTCTGTGTCTGGGTGTGATTTATCTATAATATGTATGTATTTATAAATTATATAAGTACTAGCTGACCTGGCGAACTCTGTTCCGCCTTAAAGGCAATAAATAATAAGCCGATTTTCGTATTTAGTAAGATATTTTTTTTCTGAGAAAGAATTCATGCAAGCCTAGTACTTTCGCTTTTATTAGTAAGGATTAACCTACCTTACCTACCTACTAACCTACCCACCCTACCTACCCTACTTCTCTTACCGGGATGAAAAGTATGTAGATAAGTATCCTATGTCCGTCTCCTGGGAAGCTGCGTCCTCACCAATTTTCAGCCATATCGGTAAAGCTGTTCTTGATTTATAAATAGTGTTACTAACACGACTTTCTTTTATATTTCCAGCCATATCGGTAAAGCTAAGTTGGTTCTATCAAGAACTTGAATCCACAGATCAAACTGCTGGAATTAATTTCACCGTGAATTCATGCAAGCCTAGTACTTTCGCTTGTATTAGTTAGGGTTTTGACTCCATTTTATTTAGAAAACGTTTGTATGGGGAATTTCACCGTGAATTCATGCAAGCCTAGTACTTTCGCTTGTATTAGTTAGGATTTTGACTCTCCATTTTATTTAGACAACGTTTGTATGGGAAATAGAAAAGACCCTGCCTACCCTACATTACCTACCCTATCTCTCAAGTTAGATCGAACTCCACATTGTGTGCGAATTTTATTATAATCGGTTAAGTGGTTTAGGAGTCCATTGAGGACAAACATTGTGACACGAGATTTATATATATTAAGATGTATATCAGTTGTCTGGTTACCATAACACAAGCTCTGCTTAGCTTGGGATCAGATAGCCGTGTGTGAGTTGTCCCAAGATATTTATTTATTTAACATCACGCTACGACCAACAGGTGCTGAGCAGCGTGGGTGAAACCGCGGGGAACACCGAACAGCTAGTAGCTAAATACGAGGTCCTGCATAGGTTACGTAAAGTGTTATTCAGTTATTTTACCTCCAAAAAATTCTCAGTATTGTTCTAAGGTCGGAATTTGTGCCCTGATGACTTTTTGGTACTGGTCCTATTATATACGACTTCAACAACAACAACTACTGGCAAAATGTTGGGTGTACTGTAGAAACACTTCCGCCTAACTCTCCAAAGAAATCCAGCGTGATGCTATGTTATAACTCATAGCATGATGACCGCGCTGTGTTACATAACGTGAATACATCGATTTTAAAATTAAAAATAGTCTTTTCACATATTATTTTCGTAATTATAAAAATGGATTCATCATGTCCATGAAAGATACTGGTTGTGCTTGTTGCAAACAATTTAACTAAATGCTAAAGGATAAAAATATATTTCCGTATATATTATTTCAAAATCGACGTATTTACGGTACGGACGACGAACAACCAAGTTATACATAACCAATTTATTAATACGGATCTCTCACTACGGGTGGTAAACACAAATGGTATAAGAAGGAACATAGATGAGTTTTAGTCGGTACAATTCTGGCATTCCCTTCAGCTCCGCCCAGAGAGAAAGTAGTAAAATTTGATGATTTCCCATCCGAATAGAAAAATGCACGGCGTACTCATACTAAGGCCTCAGTATTATACAACTAGCTTCCGCCTGTGAATTCATCCGCGTGGCATAGTTACTTAGGCCTAACGCTACTTCCCGCGTGAATGTCCGTTTCCAGGGTCCTATCTGTCTCTGTACCAAAATTCATGAAAATTGGTTTGGCCATTTAGGCCTGATGACGTAACAAACAAACAAACTCACTTTTGCTTCTATAATATTATTAGTAACGATTACACAGTCTTATCAATATTTCTTCAGCCTCTTAGCCCAATGGCTACGACAACCACTCCGAGACATAAATCTAATCAACGAAAGATTGGACATCGTGGAGTTGCTGATGAATAACTCTCAGCTACGACTACAGTTGCACGAAGACCACTTGAGGAGGATACCTGACTTGCAAGCCTTGGCACGAAGACTGACCAGGAAGAAGGCTAACTTACATGACTGTTATAGGATTTATCAGGTAAAATGAATAAATTAATACATGTCGTTTTAAGTTTTGGATTTAATAGGTAGGGAGTGGGTTACGGTCCAGGAGTTTATTTTTTCAGTAGCAGCCACACAGTCTGGATTTGTGCACAGTCGATGGCAATAGGTTCGCCCCTATTACATAAACTGGTCTTATTAGGTATGCCGCTGCCTAACCCTTCGGGGATTACAAAGCTAAATGTCAATACATATTAGCAAAAATTGTGTGCAATAGTTTTGGAGAGGCGAGTTTTGGAGGTCACGAGTTTGGTCTGGGTTTTTTTTTTAAACCCTTGTCCTTCTGATGCGTTACTTAGTGAAATCACTACTCAGAATTGTTAAGGAAAATATCGTGGCGAAACTGGTTTCTTTTAGATACATAAAAAATCGAACACATGTAACATCTACCAACCTGCACGGTAGATTACACCCCGCCCATACAGAAGAGGCCCGTTGCCCACGCAGTAAGACTATTATAGGTTAACTAACTTTTGCCCGCGGCTTCGCTAGCGTTATTTTGAAATTGACAATCAGTTCGGGTTTTGTTCTGTTTGTTATAGTATAATTCAGTCATGATTCGGAAAACACGTGGCGCCATGTATTATTATATGAATTTCATTATGATCTCATTAATTTAATTTTGTGAATATATGTTCTAGCCTGTAGTTGTTTATTGTGAATGTGAGGACCATGTGGATCATAACTTTTTTTTTTGTTTTTGACGATTCTGGCAGTTGAGTACTATTTAGGGTACTAGTACTATTTACACTAATGTCCTTTTTTTTGGTATTGTTCGTCGTTTCGTTGAGCTCCTTGGGTTATGACTCGAGCTACACAATAACTGACAAATGCTTGCACTGACTGGACAGATCCACTCAATCTGTGTGGTGCTTTCTTAAAAAGACCACTTCAATCTGCATAGTACTCCTGTAAGTTGACCAAGATAGTTTGTTTCGGCTGTTTCTTCTCAGAGTAGTCGGGTACGAAACACCGGCGTCATCTAGTTTTTAAAATAAGACGTGTAAAAGTGTTTGTGAAAACCGACTTGCAAAATAAAGGTGTAAAAAGGTAACAAACATACTTTCGCATTTATAATTTTATATTACCTAATGTTAATGAATTAATAAGTTCGGATAACGTAGATGCATCTGACTCTTGACCAATGCGGAAAGAATTGATCATTTCTAGTTTCTGTATATCTGCGGACTTTAGTGACATTATCACATCTTTTTACCGCATTAATTTCCGGAAACCCCTAGCTTTTTTCTATATATACTAGCTGTGCCCAGCGGTTTCACCCGCTGCTCAGTTAGGGGCATGAAAAATAGATGTTAGCCGATTCTCAGACCTACCCGATATGTACACAAAATTTCGTTTAAATCGGTCCAGCCGTTTCGGAGGAGTATGGGAACGAAAACTGTGACACGAGATTTTTATATATTAGATAGTCTAAATATGAAGACATCTTTGTCTTCACGAGCGTAAATAGGTACACACTTTAACCCGTCGCGCGATTGCTAACAATGTACGTAAAGTGCCCCAAACGTCGAGCTATTTTGAATGAATTTTTGATTTTGGTCTAACCTTCTTTTGGAAGGTCTAACCTTCGGAAAAACGAAGATTTCATAGTTATATCGATAATTATATATTAAGAAGTATATGTTTCCAGAATCCTTATGAGTTTTAAATAAATTTTAAAAATAAATGTCTAAGATATGAAAACCACTCACAGCGGTTCAAACTTTGCACCCGTGTGCAAATGCGACATTTGTGGCACAAGTAAAACTTTGCACCCAGTGTGACACTTTGACGCGCGACGGGTTAATGTTCTCATTAATCGTATTGATTATTGTAGTTAGGTGATACGAGGGTAGGATCTTGAGAACCCATGGTATAATTATGAATAAGTTTTTGCTCAAAGTTTTATTATTAATAGTATTATTTCACGAGTAAATTGTTTTTTGTTTGTGAATGAACTTCCCCTGCTCCGTTTAGAAACGAGTATTAGTCAGTATACGCCCGTTCAATTCTTTTAGGAAATCAAACATTACCGTAATGATCACAAATTCCAGGCTATCAACAGGCTGCCATCTTTGTTGCGTTGTCTAGCTGAAGCAGATAACGCAACCGTTCACTCTTCGATCACTGAGCCGATATCGGAGCTGAATGAAGATCTTGGCAAGTTCCTGCAGATGATAGAAACTACTGTTGATATGGAGGCTGTTGACAGAGGTAAAACTTTACTTGAATTCAGAAAATAATCTTGAAATCACAATCTAAATGCTATAAACAACAAAGTTTAAATTCTATTGCAATCAAATCGGTACAATGTGGTAGACTGACCGGATACGAAAATAAAATGCTAAGTACTTGACTTGCCTTCAATGGTATTGTAGGCAAGAAACATTATTGGGCCAAAAGCAAGCATTGGCCTTTCCACTCTGTAAAAAAAGATTCAATATATATTTTTTAAATTAATTAATTGGTCTTCACAACAGTAAGGCAAATGAATCTAAGGTCAAGTAAATCTCTTTCTTTATTTACCAAATCAGAAAAGGTGACCGGGACAGCTGGGTGCGAAAGGCAGCGAACGGTGTTGTGACGCAACTTTAAAAAGGCCTATCTTTAGCAGTGGGCTGTTATAGTGAGTTGAGCTGATTTGATCATTAAACTCCATTTTATCATTTGCAGGTGACTTTCTCGTAAAACCATCCTTTGATGAACAGCTTCAAAACTTAGGAGAGCAATTGGAACAAATGCAGTCATCGGCTGAAAGGGAACTTAACAAAGCTGCGAGGGACCTCGGACTCGATGCCGGCAAGACTATCAAGCTAGACAGCAATCCTCAAAATGGATTCTGTTTTAGGTAAGAACATAATTATAGAGTGTGGAAGAGCCATCGAGCGCAAACGGCTACGACGTCTTCAGTACATCATAAATATTTTATTGCTCATTTTTTAAAGGTTTTGACTGAAAATGTATTGTAGTTTTGTGCCTAATTTAATTATTAGCTTCGTGATAATTATAATATATCCTAATACCTAAAGCTTTTAGTTTTGTCAGTTCAGACTCACTATCATTTTCCTGCCCTTGTCCCATTTTCTTCAACACGTTTTCTTCTTCCATTCTCCCCTATCAGGCGTTACGGTATCATTTACTCTTTACTCCTTCATATCAATTCTGACACAAACCATCCATCTTTTCTTTGGCCTTCTTTCGCTCTCGGTCCATCAACATTCAGATCCACCACTCTTTAAGTCACGACTAACTAATTTATTTGTATTATCCGCTCTTCGGATATATTATGACAAAAGTAGAAAAATGAAGATGATAATATCCACTCTCCTGGTCTTTATCCATTAAATTGAGCCTTAAAACCATTTAAATATGACTTTACTATTAATATTTCCAGAGTTACACTTAAGGAAGAGCAAACACTGCGTGGAAACAAGAAATATACCATAATCGACGCGGTGAAGGGAGGCGTAAGATTCAAAACTAAGGCTTTGGAGAACATAACTGAAGAATATATTTCTATTAAGTCGACGTATGAGAAGGAGCAAGATAAAGTAGTCGCTGAAATAGTTGGGATAGCTGGTAAGATGTATTACATTTTTTTGCCATTAAAGTGAACTCTTTTTAGGGTTCCGTAGTCAACTAGGAACCCTTATATATCAATCACGCCGACAAAGTGGTAAAATAAAAATTGGAAAAAAATGTTTTATTAGGGTAGCCACCCTATATGTAAAGTGGGAAGTGACGTGTGATATATTGTTGGAAAGGTATTTAAAAATGAATAGGGGTTTACTAAAATCATTTTTTGATAATGTCAATAATTTCGGAAATAATTGCTCCAAAAGTAAAAAACAATGTGTCCCCCCCTCAAACTTTTGAACCATAAGTTTAGAAAATATGAAAAAAATCTGCAAAGTAGAACTTTATAAGGAATTCTAGGAAAATCATTTTGAACTTGATTGACACAACAGTTTTTACAAAAAAGACAATAAGTTGTACAAAATAATTTCTGGACTCAGTTTGTAGTATAATCGTTTATGCAAGCATTTTTTTTAACTTCGTTTACATATTTTATTATCCTGAACGTAGGTATCTTTTTTTAAAACAAAGAAAGAATTATCGAAATCGGTTCTCGCAATCCAAAATTACCACCGAAAACTTCTTGTACGTCTTTGTATTAATTAGTAACCCAATTCCCCGAGAGATGGCGCTGTAGGTACTTATTACATTGGATCGGGTATTACCGAATTGTTCGGTTGGTCTCTCCTTGGCATTGGCGGTATCTTATAACTACATTAAACTTCTAAAAAGAACATGATAAGGCAATTTAGAACAAAACTAAAATTCATTTTTTGAACACCATCAAAATGTTAAGGTAAAAACCAGTTCATAAATAGTTCGATAGGTGGCGTTGTGTAACGACGTCATTTTTTTAAAAGTCGATGTTAAGATTTTCCTTGCTTTCATGACCTACCGTGATATGGTAAGTTGCACTTAAATATATTCGTAATTTTATTAATGAGTGCATAATCTAATTAATCGTCGAGGTTTGAGCGCTCCCCTTTGTGTTCGTTCGCGCTAAAAACCGTTACAAGTCGGTCGGAGCGCCTGCCGCGGAGCGTGCAATGTTGCACGCTCCTCCACCTTTAAACTCATAAGTGGAAACATTTACATTTATTGTGACGGACAGGAAACTACGGAACCCTACACTGAGCGTGGCCCGACAAGCTCTTGGCCGGTTTTTCTAAAATTACGTTTGAAAGTAACCCACAACCCACAATCATTAATAACCTGACTGCAATGTATCATCGCAAACGGTTGTTCACTTCTTAGAAATAAGTTTTAAACTTGTCCACTGCAATTGTCCTCATTAAAATTTGGTCTTTAACTCGTTCTCAATAAGGAAAGAACACACGCTAGAAAAATAAAGCAGCTGCTACCAAATTGAATCCAAAGTAGTCGTTTTTAAGGGTTCCTTACATCAAAAGGAAAAAACCGACCCCTATAGGATCACTTTTTGGCGGTCTGTCTGTCTGTCAAAACGTTTTAGCTCGGGAACCTATGGAGGTATCGAGTTGACACCATATATTCAAGTCCGTGATCCCTTAGTTAGAGTTAAGAAAATATCAACCCTCTAAGTCTACACAGTCAAAAGATATGGCTGCAAGTTTGTAAGGAACCCTCGGTGCGCGAGTCCCGACTCGCACTTGGCCGGCTTTTTAAATACCCTTATTAGCCTAATTTTGTATTTAATATTCCAGCTGGATATTCCGAATGCCTGTTCTGCCTCTCCCACATACTGTCTCGTCTTGACGTACTAGTAGCATTCGCGATAGCCGGAGCCAGTGCGCCGGTACCGTATGTGCGGCCGCTCATCACGGAGGAGCTCGACGAATTGGTGCTGGAAGAGTTAAGACACCCTTGTCTCGAGATCGCTGAGGGCGTGTCTTATATACCAAATAATGTGGTGTTTAAAAGAGGTATGTATCGCAACTAGACTTAGTTTTGGTTTCTGATTTGATGCTAAGACCTAGCAAACTCTACTTTACCAGCGTAGGTATTTAAACTGATTCCTCCAGAATTTTAAATGAAATGCTAAATGAAGTCTCAACTTCAAGTTGCTCCTCCATTTATGAAAAAACCCCATATAAATCTGTGTGGTTCTTTCTTCAAAAATTTTTAAGGTCAAATACTTGCGTTGTGGTTTTGGTGAAGAATACTGGAATCCATGATAAATCCATCAAACCGTACAGTAACCGAGAAGTGGGTTTGGAAATAAAGTCGAACAAAACAAAAACGACGACAAGCTCAACAACTGCAAACATAGTAATCATCACATACAAAACAGAATATGTTGAGGAATCTGTATACCTGGGTCAGATTATATCTCCAAGCGAACAAAGGTCCTAAGAAATTTATAAAAGAATCTCTACTGGGTTTAAAAAAAGTAAGGAAATCTGCATCAAAATCAAGAAACAGACTTTTGATTCTTCCTTGCATCACATTATGGCTGCAAAACCTGGGCTTTAACGAAAAATAATAAATAGGTACAAAAAAAAAAAAACAAAATACAAACTTGCAAAATGTAAGACAGAGAGGCACAAAACAAAACTAACGAATACCCTAAGGGTGCGTCCACGGTGTGTATGTGCACGGGGCACATTCGCCAGATGTGGACGTGCATTTCGCGAGCCGTCTGCGAGCTACCCGCGAGCTGCGCGCCTGCAGTCAAGCAAAAGTTCGGTGCTTGGGCCGCTCCTGTGCGACACCGGTTACGGCTGGGGGCGGTGCACCGTTTACACAGCACAGGAGGGCTCGCACCAGGCGGCGGCTGAATTGATGGCACGTGGGGTTGCGATAGTCGTGAGGAGGATCCAGCTACTGGGTCCCGAGATTGCCACCGTGGGATCTGCATGTGATAGTCCTCGCGCGCCTGTGCGATTGGCCAACAAAGGCACTACATACTTTACAGGGGGGAAATCCGTAAAATCCGTTACCTCGGCAAATCTCCGCTTAGCGGACAGACCTCCGGTGTGATGGGAGGGTGGAAGGAGCGACTGTCGAAACCCCGTGCAGGGTACGCCACAATAGTGGCGAGAAGTCCTCTCTTTGAGGAGTGTCACATTTCGCTTGTCGCAGTTTCACCGGACACGGGAGGTTCGGGAGGTTTATGCCCATAATGAGGCGAGAGGAAACACCAAGCTGTTTTTACCACTGTGACGATCGCCCGGAGGATACAGTGGAGCACGTTTGTGGGTGAGAACCTCAAACCAACCCAGCCGCCGCGAGAGACGTCTAGCGACGACAGGCCGACGGCGCTTTCGTGTTCCACGCGCGCCTCAAAGAGATGTCAGCAAAGCAGAGGGGCTTGCCAATGTTCCCTCCTGCCGGGCTTATTGGTTGTTGTTAAAGGGATAACGCGGCCCCGGAACATAAAGGGCAAAAGTAGGAACATGGATGGGTTTATTTCATTAAAAGTATGACTCTCCCTCCCTATTTGATAATTTACTATCTGCAAAACAAAGTGCTATTCAATATTGACACAGACAGGTGTCGAGCACTGTTAAGTCGTACGTGAACATTCCAGGTTCGAGCTTGATGCACGTAGTGACGGGCGCTAACATGGGCGGCAAGTCCACGTGGATGCGCTCGTGCGGCGTGGCCTGTGTACTGGCGCACGCGGGGTGCGGCCTGCCCGCCCGCCGCGCGCGCCTGCCGCGCCTGCGCAGCCTGGCCGCGCGCGTGGGCGCCGGGGACGTCGAGGGACACGGACACAGCACCTTCATGCGGGAGATGATCGACACTGCAGCTATACTACGGGTAACTAACTCATTATATGTAATGGTGAAGGCGCCTGCCGCGCGCGTGGGCGCCGGGGACGTCGAGGGACACGGACACAGCACCTTCATGCGGGAGATGATCGACACTGCAGCTATACTACGGGTAACTAACTCATTATATGTAATGGTGAAGGCGCCTGCCGCGCGCGTGGGCGCCGGGGACGTCGAGGGACACGGACACAGCACCTTCATGCGGGAGATGATCGACACTGCAGCTATACTACGGGTAACTAACTCATTATATGTAATGGTGAAGGCGCCTGCCGCGCGCGTGGGCGCCGGGGACGTCGAGGGACACGGACACAGCACCTTCATGCGGGAGATGATCGACACTGCAGCTATACTACGGGTAACTAACTCATTATATGTAATGGTGAAGGCGCCTGCCGCGCGCGTGGGCGCCGGGGACGTCGAGGGACACGGACACAGCACCTTCATGCGGGAGATGATCGACACTGCAGCTATACTACGGGTAACTAACTCATTATATGTAATGGTGAAGGCGCCTGCCGCGCGCGTGGGCGCCGGGGACGTCGAGGGACACGGACACAGCACCTTCATGCGGGAGATGATCGACACTGCAGCTATACTACGGGTAACTAACTCATTATATGTAATGGTGAAGGCGCCTGCCGCGCGCGTGGGCGCCGGGGACGTCGAGGGACACGGACACAGCACCTTCATGCGGGAGATGATCGACACTGCAGCTATACTACGGGTAACTAACTCATTATATGTAATGGTGAAGGCGCCTGCCGCGCGCGTGGGCGCCGGGGACGTCGAGGGACACGGACACAGCACCTTCATGCGGGAGATGATCGACACTGCAGCTATACTACGGGTAACTAACTCATTATATGTAATGGTGAAGGCGCCTGCCGCGCGCGTGGGCGCCGGGGACGTCGAGGGACACGGACACAGCACCTTCATGCGGGAGATGATCGACACTGCAGCTATACTACGGGTAACTAACTCATTATATGTAATGGTGAAGGCGCCTGCCGCGCGCGTGGGCGCCGGGGACGTCGAGGGACACGGACACAGCACCTTCATGCGGGAGATGATCGACACTGCAGCTATACTACGGGTAACTAACTCATTATATGTAATGGTGAAGGCGCCTGCCGCGCGCGTGGGCGCCGGGGACGTCGAGGGACACGGACACAGCACCTTCATGCGGGAGATGATCGACACTGCAGCTATACTACGGGTAACTAACTCATTATATGTAATGGTGAAGGCGCCTGCCGCGCGCGTGGGCGCCGGGGACGTCGAGGGACACGGACACAGCACCTTCATGCGGGAGATGATCGACACTGCAGCTATACTACGGGTAACTAACTCATTATATGTAATGGTGAAGGCGCCTGCCGCGCGCGTGGGCGCCGGGGACGTCGAGGGACACGGACACAGCACCTTCATGCGGGAGATGATCGACACTGCAGCTATACTACGGGTAACTAACTCATTATATGTAATGGTGAAGGCGCCTGCCGCGCGCGTGGGCGCCGGGGACGTCGAGGGACACGGACACAGCACCTTCATGCGGGAGATGATCGACACTGCAGCTATACTACGGGTAACTAACTCATTATATGTAATGGTGAAGGCGCCTGCCGCGCGCGTGGGCGCCGGGGACGTCGAGGGACACGGACACAGCACCTTCATGCGGGAGATGATCGACACTGCAGCTATACTACGGGTAACTAACTCATTATATGTAATGGTGAAGGCGCCTGCCGCGCGCGTGGGCGCCGGGGACGTCGAGGGACACGGACACAGCACCTTCATGCGGGAGATGATCGACACTGCAGCTATACTACGGGTAACTAACTCATTATATGTAATGGTGAAGGCGCCTGCCGCGCGCGTGGGCGCCGGGGACGTCGAGGGACACGGACACAGCACCTTCATGCGGGAGATGATCGACACTGCAGCTATACTACGGGTAACTAACTCATTATATGTAATGGTGAAGGCGCCTGCCGCGCGCGTGGGCGCCGGGGACGTCGAGGGACACGGACACAGCACCTTCATGCGGGAGATGATCGACACTGCAGCTATACTACGGGTAACTAACTCATTATATGTAATGGTGAAGGCGCCTGCCGCGCGCGTGGGCGCCGGGGACGTCGAGGGACACGGACACAGCACCTTCATGCGGGAGATGATCGACACTGCAGCTATACTACGGGTAACTAACTCATTATATGTAATGGTGAAGGCGCCTGCCGCGCGCGTGGGCGCCGGGGACGTCGAGGGACACGGACACAGCACCTTCATGCGGGAGATGATCGACACTGCAGCTATACTACGGGTAACTAACTCATTATATGTAATGGTGAAGGCGCCTGCCGCGCGCGTGGGCGCCGGGGACGTCGAGGGACACGGACACAGCACCTTCATGCGGGAGATGATCGACACTGCAGCTATACTACGGGTAACTAACTCATTATATGTAATGGTGAAGGCGCCTGCCGCGCGCGTGGGCGCCGGGGACGTCGAGGGACACGGACACAGCACCTTCATGCGGGAGATGATCGACACTGCAGCTATACTACGGGTAACTAACTCATTATATGTAATGGTGAAGGCGCCTGCCGCGCGCGTGGGCGCCGGGGACGTCGAGGGACACGGACACAGCACCTTCATGCGGGAGATGATCGACACTGCAGCTATACTACGGGTAACTAACTCATTATATGTAATGGTGAAGGCGCCTGCCGCGCGCGTGGGCGCCGGGGACGTCGAGGGACACGGACACAGCACCTTCATGCGGGAGATGATCGACACTGCAGCTATACTACGGGTAACTAACTCATTATATGTAATGGTGAAGGCGCCTGCCGCGCGCGTGGGCGCCGGGGACGTCGAGGGACACGGACACAGCACCTTCATGCGGGAGATGATCGACACTGCAGCTATACTACGGGTAACTAACTCATTATATGTAATGGTGAAGGCGCCTGCCGCGCGCGTGGGCGCCGGGGACGTCGAGGGACACGGACACAGCACCTTCATGCGGGAGATGATCGACACTGCAGCTATACTACGGGTAACTAACTCATTATATGTAATGGTGAAGGCGCCTGCCGCGCGCGTGGGCGCCGGGGACGTCGAGGGACACGGACACAGCACCTTCATGCGGGAGATGATCGACACTGCAGCTATACTACGGGTAACTAACTCATTATATGTAATGGTGAAGGCGCCTGCCGCGCGCGTGGGCGCCGGGGACGTCGAGGGACACGGACACAGCACCTTCATGCGGGAGATGATCGACACTGCAGCTATACTACGGGTAACTAACTCATTATATGTAATGGTGAAGGCGCCTGCCGCGCGCGTGGGCGCCGGGGACGTCGAGGGACACGGACACAGCACCTTCATGCGGGAGATGATCGACACTGCAGCTATACTACGGGTAACTAACTCATTATATGTAATGGTGAAGGCGCCTGCCGCGCGCGTGGGCGCCGGGGACGTCGAGGGACACGGACACAGCACCTTCATGCGGGAGATGATCGACACTGCAGCTATACTACGGGTAACTAACTCATTATATGTAATGGTGAAGGCGCCTGCCGCGCGCGTGGGCGCCGGGGACGTCGAGGGACACGGACACAGCACCTTCATGCGGGAGATGATCGACACTGCAGCTATACTACGGGTAACTAACTCATTATATGTAATGGTGAAGGCGCCTGCCGCGCGCGTGGGCGCCGGGGACGTCGAGGGACACGGACACAGCACCTTCATGCGGGAGATGATCGACACTGCAGCTATACTACGGGTAACTAACTCATTATATGTAATGGTGAAGGCGCCTGCCGCGCGCGTGGGCGCCGGGGACGTCGAGGGACACGGACACAGCACCTTCATGCGGGAGATGATCGACACTGCAGCTATACTACGGGTAACTAACTCATTATATGTAATGGTGAAGGCGCCTGCCGCGCGCGTGGGCGCCGGGGACGTCGAGGGACACGGACACAGCACCTTCATGCGGGAGATGATCGACACTGCAGCTATACTACGGGTAACTAACTCATTATATGTAATGGTGAAGGCGCCTGCCGCGCGCGTGGGCGCCGGGGACGTCGAGGGACACGGACACAGCACCTTCATGCGGGAGATGATCGACACTGCAGCTATACTACGGGTAACTAACTCATTATATGTAATGGTGAAGGCGCCTGCCGCGCGCGTGGGCGCCGGGGACGTCGAGGGACACGGACACAGCACCTTCATGCGGGAGATGATCGACACTGCAGCTATACTACGGGTAACTAACTCATTATATGTAATGGTGAAGGCGCCTGCCGCGCGCGTGGGCGCCGGGGACGTCGAGGGACACGGACACAGCACCTTCATGCGGGAGATGATCGACACTGCAGCTATACTACGGGTAACTAACTCATTATATGTAATGGTGAAGGCGCCTGCCGCGCGCGTGGGCGCCGGGGACGTCGAGGGACACGGACACAGCACCTTCATGCGGGAGATGATCGACACTGCAGCTATACTACGGGTAACTAACTCATTATATGTAATGGTGAAGGCGCCTGCCGCGCGCGTGGGCGCCGGGGACGTCGAGGGACACGGACACAGCACCTTCATGCGGGAGATGATCGACACTGCAGCTATACTACGGGTAACTAACTCATTATATGTAATGGTGAAGGCGCCTGCCGCGCGCGTGGGCGCCGGGGACGTCGAGGGACACGGACACAGCACCTTCATGCGGGAGATGATCGACACTGCAGCTATACTACGGGTAACTAACTCATTATATGTAATGGTGAAGGCGCCTGCCGCGCGCGTGGGCGCCGGGGACGTCGAGGGACACGGACACAGCACCTTCATGCGGGAGATGATCGACACTGCAGCTATACTACGGGTAACTAACTCATTATATGTAATGGTGAAGGCGCCTGCCGCGCGCGTGGGCGCCGGGGACGTCGAGGGACACGGACACAGCACCTTCATGCGGGAGATGATCGACACTGCAGCTATACTACGGGTAACTAACTCATTATATGTAATGGTGAAGGCGCCTGCCGCGCGCGTGGGCGCCGGGGACGTCGAGGGACACGGACACAGCACCTTCATGCGGGAGATGATCGACACTGCAGCTATACTACGGGTAACTAACTCATTATATGTAATGGTGAAGGCGCCTGCCGCGCGCGTGGGCGCCGGGGACGTCGAGGGACACGGACACAGCACCTTCATGCGGGAGATGATCGACACTGCAGCTATACTACGGGTAACTAACTCATTATATGTAATGGTGAAGGCGCCTGCCGCGCGCGTGGGCGCCGGGGACGTCGAGGGACACGGACACAGCACCTTCATGCGGGAGATGATCGACACTGCAGCTATACTACGGGTAACTAACTCATTATATGTAATGGTGAAGGCGCCTGCCGCGCGCGTGGGCGCCGGGGACGTCGAGGGACACGGACACAGCACCTTCATGCGGGAGATGATCGACACTGCAGCTATACTACGGGTAACTAACTCATTATATGTAATGGTGAAGGCGCCTGCCGCGCGCGTGGGCGCCGGGGACGTCGAGGGACACGGACACAGCACCTTCATGCGGGAGATGATCGACACTGCAGCTATACTACGGGTAACTAACTCATTATATGTAATGGTGAAGGCGCCTGCCGCGCGCGTGGGCGCCGGGGACGTCGAGGGACACGGACACAGCACCTTCATGCGGGAGATGATCGACACTGCAGCTATACTACGGGTAACTAACTCATTATATGTAATGGTGAAGGCGCCTGCCGCGCGCGTGGGCGCCGGGGACGTCGAGGGACACGGACACAGCACCTTCATGCGGGAGATGATCGACACTGCAGCTATACTACGGGTAACTAACTCATTATATGTAATGGTGAAGGCGCCTGCCGCGCGCGTGGGCGCCGGGGACGTCGAGGGACACGGACACAGCACCTTCATGCGGGAGATGATCGACACTGCAGCTATACTACGGGTAACTAACTCATTATATGTAATGGTGAAGGCGCCTGCCGCGCGCGTGGGCGCCGGGGACGTCGAGGGACACGGACACAGCACCTTCATGCGGGAGATGATCGACACTGCAGCTATACTACGGGTAACTAACTCATTATATGTAATGGTGAAGGCGCCTGCCGCGCGCGTGGGCGCCGGGGACGTCGAGGGACACGGACACAGCACCTTCATGCGGGAGATGATCGACACTGCAGCTATACTACGGGTAACTAACTCATTATATGTAATGGTGAAGGCGCCTGCCGCGCGCGTGGGCGCCGGGGACGTCGAGGGACACGGACACAGCACCTTCATGCGGGAGATGATCGACACTGCAGCTATACTACGGGTAACTAACTCATTATATGTAATGGTGAAGGGCAACTTCATGTGAGAAACGGCATTTTATGAAACATTTTGAACTAAGCCCTACTGATAGATTGCTATCTTTCTTTCTTCTGTGGACGTGGAAACTTGTGTCCCAGCAGTGCGAATACAGTAGCCTGGTGATGATTACTATTTATATATGTATGACTACTCCACATGTATGATACACTGTACTGGCTTACCCCTCATACAAAATCAATATCTCTCTCAAGCTACAACTTGTAATGTATATCGGATAACTTCACGTCCAAAACGCGTGTTTTGCGTGTGGGTGACAAAATTTGTCATTCGATCCACCCCAGAAAAAGACCAGCAATGCTTTGGCTGACAATCTTGCGGAACATACCTGCAGGCTCACACCTTGAAATGTATGTGATTCTTGTGACAAAAAGTAAAACCTTTTTGTCATATGAACATTTAATGAATCGTGGCCAAAATACCTGCAGTGTAGATGGTTATTTTTCTTAATAATTTTTATAAGGTCCGTCACCTACCTGCAAGACCATAATAATGATTTCCAAATGTTTTACTTAATACAATTTTATAAGAGATCAAAATTTATTAAGAGTTTTAAATTGTTACTTTTTACAGACGGCGACACCCGACTCACTCGTTTTGATAGACGAGTTAGGACGAGGCACTTCAACGTACGAAGGTTGTGGAATAGCTTGGGCTATTGCTGAGTAAGTACCTATTTCACAAATAGTTTACTCAAAGCAGCGTCAAATAGTGAAGTATAGCTCGATAGGCAAATATTTTGTTTAACGCCCGGTTCCAATAAACAAAAAACGATTCGTTTTGCTTAGGGATAATAGTATTTTGATATACGTATCGTAGAAAATACTATTAAGCGGCAAACCATTGAGATGTCATCCGCACCGTGTACCGTTTAGTTATCAATAAGTGCCCGTTGATCGATCTAATGCTTCTTCTTCCATAAACATCCTGAAATCATTATTGTCAAAGGAAATTGGTCTGCGGGTCTGTCACCTTTTTACATTAACTAGATTGGATAGACAGACAGACGGACGGAGAGTGTACGATTTCCGGCATTAACTCAAAGCAAGCTTTTAAATACATATACAAAACAAACACTAAATTCATTGATACATTGGATTCATTTACAGTTGTGATTTACAGGGAACTAGCAACGAAAAGTAAATGTTTCTGCCTGTTCGCGACTCACTACCAGGAGCTAACGCGGCTAGCAAGTGCTCACCCGGGTGTCATCGTGAACTCGCACGCAGAAGCTTCGGTCGTGAACGGACAGCTTCTGCTCCTGCACCGCATCGCGCCCGGCCCGGCTCTGCATTCGCTAGGACTACATGTTGCCAAACTTGCGGACTTACCTCAATCTATTATTGAGGTGAGGAACTTGTACCCTATCATTCCCATCTCTAAAATGCAGGCTAAATAGGAACACAGCTGCTATAGAGAGAGTGTTAAAGCTTCTTCTTACAATATCCGAGAGGAAATATACCAACCCACACTAGCCGCCGGAAAGATTGGATTCCGCCTTTCCTTGCTCAAAACAGCTTATCTGAACGAAATAAGATTATTTTGCTTGTCCGCTTTGTTGCTTGTTTGCTTGCCGCCTCTCTTATTTGCTTGCATGTGTGCCAGCAGATGATTTTTGCATTCATTCCTACGTTATACTCTTAAGGCCGAAAATGCTCATTAAGCAAAATAGCCTACTACACAAGTATCATTCATTATCCTTTCATCATGTCGTGGCTATTTCGAAAAGGCTTCGAACACGTTGTTAGGATTCTTGATTGCCAGAAAGGATTATCACTTGCGGTCGAAAATCAAAACAGCCAGGAGGATGCGTTGTGGTCGTTTATAAAAGAGCCACAACGCGATAAAAATGCTCAGTTTTATCGCTCAAATTATAATATTGAACTTCTGTGCATTTATGTAATTCTTAAGTATTAATTTTGCTATTATTTTGAAGGTAAGGTTACATTATCTAAATATTTTTTATTAAATGTAACCTGCCCTTTTTTTAGCTGGTACCTGCTCAAATCTGTTTCATGTCGTTATCGTAGTGATCATTATCTTAGAAAAATACTTTTATCTGAAGTCGACTTGTTTAGAGATAAAAAAAAACCCTTTTTATAGCTTAAGCTGTGCCCAACAGTTTCACCCGATACTCAGGTCCACTTCAGAATTGGGCCACCCTTATCACTTAGGGGTATAAAAAATAGATCAGGAACGATTCTCAGTCCATCGACTAAACAAAAAAAAAAACATAAAAATCGGTCAAGCCGTTTCGGAGGAGTTTGGCAACTAAAACTATGACACGAGGATTTTTTATTTATGAAGAAGATTAGACGTTATAATCCAAAAGTAATAGGTTTTACTTATTTGGCTTTTGATTCGTATGCGTATAATTTGATGGTGCAACAGTGGCGGCGCGACGTGGATGAATTTCGCACTGATAATGTAGTATCAATTGACAACCATACGTAGAAAACATTTTTTTCTTGCTGAGGTTTGGAAATGAATAGGGTTACTTTAAGTCCAGTTTAAGCAACTTTAGGCCTACTATGACGTCTTAAAACAGAACTTATTCCACTGAGTGAAAGACATGGTGCTAGACACCCTGTATAGCTCTGTCTCTTTCTCTCAGTGGAATAAGTTCTGTTTGTATAAGTTCTTGTCAATGTTACAAATGGCTGGCAGTGACATGTATCTTGCGCATATTTTACTATAGAATAGAATGCATTATATTTGTCACAATATTGTGCTAGTTGTCATTTTCATTATGTAATAAGAGCACACAGTTAATCCGTTTCTGGCGTACATAATGTGTTTCGTAACTATTATGGGTTTTCGTGAAATTAAATGAAGTCGAATGTCGTAGAATTAAATGAAGGAGATCTAATGTATGCAAATTTCATTCATAAAGTCTTCTACTCGAACTCTGTAGTATCTACACACGACGGCACATCAACCTACACAAAGCTATTATAACCTGATCTCTCTACTACGGATCGCACACCGTAGAAGACAGATCAGGTTATAATAGTTTTTAAAATAGGTTGACCTGCCGTCGTGTGTACATGTATGCAGCCGACGCGACGTGTACAGGGTATGCTGCGCGTCAGCTGAAGCACTAAGGAGTAAAGTGCAGTCGTGCGTCAGAGCTGAAATACTCTTTTTTATCATCATTGCAATACTGGGTTAATGTTAAAGGGCAACACAGAGTAATACTTCAAAATAACATTCAGTAGAATTGATTAACAGACCAAAATGGGGAACATAAGTATATGACAGATATTTTCGAGCCTAATAAAGTTGGGAAAATAATGACGATTTGCCAAGTATTTGCGACGTCAACTTTCAGAATGCAGTCAAGCTAAGTTTTAATAATTTTCAGTACGCGGAGGCTCAGCAAGCGCAGCTAGAAATCAACTTGTTCGACGTGGAAGCAGCCGTTAAAACGAAGGAAACGACAGAGGGGCACAAATTAATCGAAGATTTCTTACGGAAGTGCAAACTAATACAAGAAGGTACAACGTCAGATGATGCTATGATAAAGGAAATAACCGAACTAAAGCAAGAATTACTACAATCTAATAATAAGTATGTTCAATCTCTCATGGCCTAATACGTACGTTAAGATTTACTGTCATGTCAAATAAAGTTTATTTTTACTTTTTATTTTGCATTTTATTGATCTAATTATCCTGCTCGTCACACAAACTACGGACTTCGTCTTTATGTTGTCAATCGCTGGTCTTCTAGTAAAATAGGGGTAAAACTAAAAACAATATCTATTGGTGGCAATTGCAGTACAGGCCTAGATACTTTATTTTAACATACTTATATAAAAAAGACTGCTGTCAATTCGGGCAAGTGGAAAATAATATTTTCCCACAAATTTCGAAAATATTTAACGAATTTTATTCTAAACAGATAATGCGTTTCGTTTATGTTTTAAGGCGGGCCCACCGCGTTGAACGGAGAAGCTACGCACGTCAATTAAGCTTGGCTTTGTAAAGCTGCGTACGGATAGCGCGTTCTAGATTGTGTTACGCGTAGTTGGGAAACACTGTCCACGCGTACATTGGATACGCGTACAGCTCCTGTACGGACCGGCCGCGAACCTGTACGCGACGTCAATCGATCCAGAGCGCTCCGCGAGCCGCAGTCATTCGCCATGACTCCGACAAACTTAGCGGTTGCGTGCACCACCACTGCTGCGGCGTTAGTCATTATTCAACACATTTTAAATAAAAAAAAAGAGAAACAAACGGAAACCTAGATGGTGGATGAAAAAATTGTATCGTGAAAGATTACAGTGTGGAAATAGGCTGATGGAAGATATAAATTATGAAAAAAGTGGGCACCAAAATTTTGTGAGAATGAGTTTGCAAGATTTTGAAATAATTCTTGAAAAGGCTAAACATGAAATAAAAAAAAATAATACTAATTTTCGAGAAGCTATCACAGCCAGAGAAAGGTTAAGGTTTTTGGCCACCGGGGACTCATATACAAGTTTACAATATCTGTTTCGCATATCTAAACAGTCCATATCTACTATTATTATTGAAGTATGTGATGCAATTATCAAAAACGTTTATGTTTATCTGCTCATTTAATATGTTAATTCAAATTTTATAAAATTATAATTTAAGTACTTAAGTACAGTTTTATTAAATTAATTACTAAATATATACAACCTATAAATATACACAAACTAATAATAAAAAATATACAAGTAAAAATAGAAAATTACAGGGCGTCAAAATATTCGTCCGTATCGCCGTCAACAGGTAAAGTGCCCAGAAGGCTGGCAGCATTACCGCGTTGGATGGCAATGCTTATTTTTTGTGCAAAAAACAGGCCAGCCCTCTGGTCACGAGAAGAATCGACCAACCGCTTGGCGATTTCTCGAAATACTACATGGGCACTCGGACCCCATGGCCCTAGTGTTTCAACCCCAAACGGCTCAAAAACATAATTACCAATCAAATTGTGATATTTGCGCCGTTTGAGGTTTTCAGCAGCTGCAGCAGCAGGTCCAGCGCAACCCACCGTGCTAGGAAGATGGGATGGTGCAAGGGTATCGACACAAGTTGCATCCCACACCAAAGATCTACCCAACTTCCATGGCATTATGGTCATACCATCTGGTCTCTTTCCATCGACGCGTACCAAGCCAGTTGGTTCTAAAACAGCTGGCACGCGGTGGCAAGAGCACGACGGATGAGATCATTAATGCAAGCGTGCCGAGCAATACGACCTGCGCTTTTACTGCAGGAAAGGCCATGGTGTCCGAGGCAGTCGACTGCTTCCCCACATTGACAGCGATGCGGAGCCCCACAGGGTGCACCTAATCGCAAACACGTAGCGAGCCGGAAGGTTGTGTCACCCAACAAAGTACCTATGTTAGGTGACGGTAACGCCTGTAGCCAGAGGCCCGATTCCCACTCACCTACAGCCAGCAAGCGGGCACGCTCAGCAGAATTGGTGGACGTATTAATAAGGTTATTCCGTACCAACCTGCAGAGCGGCTCATCCCACTGTCTCTAGGAAAACGGATTCACGGGCCGATCCGAGTCCGGGCAAGCCATTTTCCAGGCATCCTCTGCGTCGGTCAAGCACGGCACTTCCGAGTCAACCAGGGAGAGAGCTAAAATTTTCCTGGTCAGCTTTTCAGTGCTGTGGACGGAAGACAGGAATGCCGGTAAGCTTATACTGGAAATTTTGCGGACGCCGAGGCCACCAAAACGAATTGGCAGGGTGGCTTGTAGCCACGCTCGGTCATCCAAGGCCATATTAAAAATGGAAGATACAGTATCGCGAATAATTTGATCAATTTTGTCCAAATGTGTGTGTGTGTGTGTGCTTCCAAAGTGGAGAACAACGCAGAAAATACATAAAATTTGGACCAAAACAGCAATATCTTAAGAGGGTGAACGCCGAATGCAAATTAATTTGAGATAGTCTGTCCGAAATATCAATAAAATGATTGATTTTGTTGTCGATGAAAGATGAAAAACTTTCTTCTAAAATAGGAGAACCTAGGAGGTGAAGGGAACTTTTTTCTAAAATTTTGATGTTTGGGGCTATTGCATTAAATTTATCTATAGTCAATTGTCTGTCGGTAATGTCAGAAAGGTAAATTTCGCACTTTGAGGGATTAAGGTCAAGGCCAATAGATTTAAATTGCTGTTTTAGTAGTTTCAGATCATTCAAAACAGTGTCAACATCACCTCCTAAAGTTCCATCGTCCAAGTACCAAATGTTGAATTTTGAATTTAATTTTTTGATTATGGGGTGAATAGCTAAACTGAAAATGACAGGCCCGAGAGGGTCACCTTGTTGGCAGCCAACTGCAGATTCCAAAACATTGTCCTTGAACAATAATTTAGATGGATGTCTATAACATTGCCACATGAAACCATAAATTTCGGGAAGTTCTTTTTTCACTTCAGTCAACAAAGTGTCCCTGTTAACGGAGTTAAAAGCGTTTTTGACGTCAACCTTGAGGATGATCTCACCTTTTTTAGAATTTAAAAAAGAGGATAAGGCATGTACCGCAGCTTCACAACCCCCTCTGGAACCAAAACCGAGTTGAAGGGGCTGGAACTTAGTTGCAAGCGATTCGCTGTAAAGCTTGCAACAAATTTTGGCTGCCATACGCCTGTAGGTGCAACCGACGGCAATAGGACGAATGCCGCCATCCTTTTTGCGGAGGGCACACAGATTGGCCCCATACAAAACATCGACGACGGCATCGTTCACGCCACCAGAGAGCATTAAGTTGACCAGAACCACAAGCTCTTTCAAGAGCGACTCACCAGCTTCCCCGGCGCCCAAACTCAATAAATCTTTCAAATGTTGAGGAGTCAAGCCGTCGAGGCCGCCGGCAGAACCACTCCGGAAAGAGCTCACGGCTGCGATCAACTGTGGAGTAATAGAAAAAAAAGGTGAATCCTGAACGAGAGGGTCGGGCCGTGTGGGAGGGTCGGGGAAGTTGAGACCATCCGCAGGCGCTGGGTGTTTACTCTCCAGGGCTAAAAGCGTCTCTGGAGAATAAGGCGCCATCACATCACTGCTGAACAGTAATCTGGCCGCCCCCCTGATGTCACCGTCGCTTAATTTGGATTCCACATGAGCACAAATACCATTCTGGTTAAAAGACGTTTTTACGTTCCGGGGCCGCGGTATCTCTTTCGAACAACCCGCAACCCCGGCAGGCGGAGGCTCTGGCAAGCCCTTCTGCTTTGCTGACATCTCTTTGAGGCGCGCGAGAAACACGAACGCGCCGTCGACACGACCTGTCGTCAATAGACGGACGGACGGTGAGCTACCCATTGCTCACCGTCCACAGGCCCGCATCTATGATCTGCGGTGGCCGGGAGTCGTCTCGCGGCGCCCGCGAGACGACCGCGCGGCGGCTGGGTTGGCTTGATGTTCTCTCCCTCAAACGCCCGGCCTCCTCCTTTGCCAGTATTACTGCTTCGCAGAAGGAGGTGACCGCTTCCCATTCACTCTCGCTCCGGACCATGGACTGGAACGGTCGGACGCGAGAGATCGCCGCCGATCGGCTCTACGAGGGCACGGTTGTGCTCCGCCCAAGCTGGGCAGACCGCCACTGTGTGCTCCACCGTGTCCTCCGGGTGATCGTCACAATGGTGACACCCGGGCGTTTCCTCCTGCCTGATTATGAGCAGGAACCTCCCGCCACTCCTCAAAGAGGGGACTTACCGCCACTATTGTGGCGTGCTCTGGTCTAATTCCCTTTAAAGAATAATAATATACCTACGGGCGGGCGAAATGATATGCGTATCCTAAAAATAATATTCTCGAGGTAATCATGTACTGCATCATAAAATTATTATTGTAGTCTTTCTAACTTCAATAAAAACTGCATTAAATATAATTTTAAGAGTGGTGCCTGTAATGGGAAAATCCTGAAATATAGATCACCAAATTCTGCTAAAAAAAAAACAGTTGTGACCTAGGTATATAGACATGGATGGAGAATGACTATGAATGAATGAATAGGCTACTTTTGTCTCTTTCTAAATTCCAAACTTGCCTTAAATGGGGGGTGGAAGTTTGTATGGAGCATTCTGCAATTTTCAAAGTAGAAAGCTGAAATATGGTATGCGGACTATTTTGTCACTAACAAATAAATCGTGCACGTTTTTTTTTAAATCTGCCTCCAATCCCTTAAAAGGTTGAAATTTTATATGGGACTTTTCGCAGTTTTCAAGGGAGGAAGCTAAAAATCGGTACACTCTGTGTTATCAACGAAAAATACCTGCAAATCAAGAAAGGCGAACCGTGCTACCCCTAATTTAACACGAGCGAAACTGCGGGCAAAAGCTAGTTATCTATATCGTCAAAAAACTGACGTCTTTTCAGCTACGGCTGTATTAATATAGAATTTTCTTAATCCAGATTGAAAAATTACTTCACTAACTTTATAATGATACCATTACACATAGGTACATTATCATTTTCCTGCCCTTCTTGGCCCATTCTATTTGGGGTGATCGGGCGCTACACGATTACTTCTGACATAATCCCCTGTCACGTCAAGGCATCATAAATTATGCCACCTTACACAATCCACCCATCGTTTCTTTGGCTTTCCTCTCCCTCTACTTTCATCATTTATATCTATCACTCTTTAAGTTTCGTCCTTCCTCATAACATGTCCATACCAAAATAAACCACTGCAATCTTTTAATGTTTCTGTAACAGGCGCAACCTTCAAACTTCGTCTAATAATACCATATTCCCCAGTACTAACTGGGTTATGGAGGTCAGATAGGTAGTTGCTTAATGTAAAATAATGGTTATCAGCAGCATCTGGTTAGACTGGAGGTCAACCCTAATATAGTAGGGAAAATGCTAGACAGATGATGATCGATAACGAACCAATAGGTATGTATGTTTGGTTCGAGTTCTGGATAGGATTCCAGGGCAGGAACAATTTATACAGATCGCTAGAAAATATGTATGTACATACAATAAAACCATGTGGTATGATAACAATTTTTTTATTAATAAGGAAATAGTAATCACATGAAAATCAATTTTTTATGTGATTTTTTAATGAATTCTCTTATGCTTTATTTATATTAATGTCAGAAACGATATAATTCAGTGGCATGTGTTGCATATAATATGACGAATAGAAATCTGTGAAAATACACTAATTTAAATATTATACAACTATGAAAAACAATTTAATGTTACTAAATAGACAATGTAATGCCTTCGGTATTTTAATTCCATATCACAAACGAAGTGATTTGTTTGAATTTGTAAAAAGGCTTTTTTGAATATTTTTTAATTAAATTCTGAAACAGTCAGTAGGATATTTTGTTATGAACTTCAATTTACATAATTATGAAAATTTACTCTGTTTAACAATTGATCAACACAACAAAACAGAATATTTTGGATAGTTTTTATGTCAAAATGCATTTTTTTTGGTACTCTGTCTTGCTATTTGTGCCGTTAAACGTTTTTACATTATTTATTTACACTTTTGTCGGTGGGACAAAACGATAAGCTAGAATATGTACATTCAATTATTTACATATGTCACAACAGGTGTGCACAGTTTTGGAAATAATTAAATAATTTCGTTTCAAATTGCAATATTATCACTTTTTCATTTGTTTTTAATACCTACTTAATTAATCAGACTAGCCTTTACCAAGTACAGTTTGTAAAACATACTGAGGTTTAGATGTACTATTGCGCTTACATATTGACATTCATATCTTTCCAAAAAGTGGACACCTGTATTTCTTTTCAAATAATTTAAAATAATTTCACCATCAAAAAATTATATTGTCTCATAAATTATTATTTAACGCGGAGTTTTAAAATTGCCCCACCGTTTTTAATTTATTAGATCACAAGGGCAGCCCCTGTAAGGCCACGCTTCCACAGTCAGAAATATAGTAAAGTAAATTCCCATAATAATATTTATTTATTTTTATATTGCCAATAATGGTAATATCACCTGAAACTTTAGTAAGAAAATAACAAATCCTTATGTGGTTCATTTGCGAAAATAATTGCTGTTATTTCTTTCGCAAATAACCAATATTAGTCTATTTTATAGTTTATAATATAGCTATAAGTTAAAATAAATAATTGCAATATCACGCCTTTACGGAATCGTGAACTAAGTAGTAATAAGCGTATCAATCTACTCTTGTCAGTACGTTAACTAGGTATTTATATTTTACTATTAGGTACATTTTTCATACTCCTGAGGACAAAATCTCAATCAACTGTCTTTTGTTGCACTAGCGAGTACATAACTATCAAACAGTACGTTTAAATAGGGTTCTCCGCCTGTGGAAACGTGACATCGGAGCTATGGCTTTCACCCCACAGCTCTGTCGGACCGTCCCCTAAGACTAGAATAGAGCCTTTAATTTGGCGGCTCTTCTCACGAGAAATATAATCGCACTGCATTCTGAAACGTCCTGCGGCACATCGGGCACTTGTCGGCCGCGAGCGCGCATTTGGCGCACGCTACCACGTGTCCGCACGGCACGAAGCACACGTTGCGTTCCTCCGAGTAACAGATTTTACATAACTTGGAGTCGTCCACAGAGTTCTCCGACGCTTCCAGAGGCGCGCTGGGCGGGCTGGGCGCCCGAGCCGGCGCTGCGGGGCGCTCTGCGTCCTCAGCCGGCACGACGCACGCTTCCGTCATAACCTTCTGCACGTACTCGCGCCCCTTCACTAACTGAACGTAGGCGCAGCGGTCGAACCAACGAGCGTGTTGTTCCCATGGCACGTCATCGTTCTCCCAGTCTTTTAAGCCTCCGTCGCAATAGAAACATTTGGTCTTGTCACCTTGCCCGGTATAGAAGAAGCCAGCCTCGGCGAGATCCTCGGGTTTCTGTTTCATGCATCTTGGCCAGTCTTTGAAACTACGCAGTCTTGCGGTTTCAGAGGCGAAGCGCGTGTGCACGGGGCCGGCCATGCGCGGCGGCGTGGAGCTGCCGGGCGGTGTGCGCGCGCCGCACTCGTCGCGCCCCGAGCCCGAGTCGGAGCCGGCGCTGCCGCCTAACTTTCTTACAAATGGGCATTGTGGCGCCCATCGCTGATGGTCCTTGGCCGGATTGTCGCCTTCGACCCATCTCATAATTTCTACCTTACAAAATGCACAGCGTACTTCGTCTCCACGGCCGAGGTAGTAAAATCCATTTCGTGCGAGCTCATCTCCGGATAGGAACGTGACTGGCCATTTCTCAAACGTTTTAATTCGCTCATCTTCTCTGCGCATATCAACTGTGTCCGTGCCGAAGTTGAAGGTGTCGTGGTTGTCGGTCTTGTCGATGGAGAACGAAGAGGAAGAAGTGGTGGGCGACGAAGCCGGAGAGCCGGCGTTTGAGTCGTAGCTCGCTGGCAGCAGATCGGCCAGAGGTTTAAGCTTAGCCTCGCACGACACGCTCTTGAATAGCGTCAGTGGTGAGGCAGTGCCATTGGATGCCACTGGAAAGAAAGAAAAGTTTTTGTTATTAAAAAAGTTTTCGAAGATCATGCTTATGTCTAGGTATTAGTATCAACTGCTTATGTCTAGGTATTGGTATTAGCTGTTTACAGTTCCGCAAAGAATATGGTATGAGACCTTTTACAGGCTATACAGGCGAGTCTTATACTAAGTTCAAAGCTAATTTTATATCACTTAAACATACAAGATGGAGTCATATGTAGCATATAACCCTGTGCGAGTGTACGTTTAAAAACAGTTTCACATAACAACAAGTTCGCGGCCGCTGGGGCCGGCCCGGCTGGCTGCGTCATCGACATTCCAATGCCTACCGCCGCCCCGCAGCCCGCTCACTCCTCCCTAAGTGCATTCAGTGCGCATGTACCGAATGACCACAATCGGGTTTCTAACCCTAGCATACCATGAAATCTTAGACCAAAAACAGATAAATAGCTTTGTTGAGGTTCTTTGTAAGAATACGAAGAACTAACTTAGTGGCAGATAAGAACCCAATAAATTCCATATACCTAGTAAGAAGGTGCATTTTTAAGTATTTTCAAACGTGCGTCATTTTTATTATTATATATATATTCATATTATTATTTTAGAAAGAAATAAACAACAAAAGCTTATCAAATTGTCATTGACCTGTTCCAGAAAAAAAACATCACGTCACTTAATCGATTTCATGTTACAAGAGGGTAAAAACGTAGAAAACTTGTTTTAGCCATGTTTTATCATTTCAAATGAGATTATAAGTTTTCTATTAACACATTTTTACTAGCACACTAGTTTCATGGTTATCAAATCTACCTTTAAAAGACAAGTAAGAAAGTTCAAATGTAACCAAAACAATAGGCCTCCAAAATACCTAATGGCCGACAGTACACGGATCGATATTTACCATTTCTACTTTTAGTGTCGACTAAAAGAGGCATTTTGGTGAGGATTGTACACACTGAACTTTTCACGTAACACAGCAAATACACATTGCAAAAAAACTAGAACTTTTGCAAACAATAGTTGCAGAATGAAAATGATAGCGAGATATTGTACGTGTGAGTACGGACATCGTTGGCTGAACGTACTCGTATACTGTGCCGCCTGGTGGTGATATTGTGCTATAGCGACCACCCCACTGCGCAAGCGTACGCACTTAAATAGAGGGTTTAAACAGTCTGACTGCAACCCTCCGCGATCACGAGTATTCTGGTGCACATGGGGTGCGCGCTGCATTTCGGCAATTCGCCATTGCAAACTGAATCCAACACAGCTGTTACGTTCAGCATTCCGTAAACTACAGGCAACTTCACAAGCTTTGGGAATTTAACGAATGTATTATGTATAATCAAGATAACATTTTGCTACCCTAATCATGCTGATTTGTAAGAAAGGGAGATTGCTTTTAATCATATTATTTAATTGTGATAAGATCAGGGGTAGTTTTTAATTTAAAAATTATGTACAAGTAAAAACTGTATAATATACCGCGACCGCAATTATAATTTTATTTAAGATAACTTTAAATTTTGTGTGTTTATTCTATGGGTATGCGGAATCTCGTATTTATGATGTAGATCTTGCTGTAATATTAGCACTTGCTACTTGTGTACCTGGATATACAAGGGAGAAGTGCGTAGAACCAATGACTGAGAGATTCTTTATAACCGCCCCAAATATGTTGCGGATAATAGTAGCGAACCACAGAAAATGCCTTATTAGGTACGTGTGCTTATGGCTTAGGTTTAATAATGATTGCGTTTTAATAGATTTTGTGGTCAATATACACCATGATAAGACCACAAACTTTTATGATCACATCTATAAAACTTGAATACTACAAAACTTAATTTTGTTTCTGAAATGTGGGTAATACTCATTCTATTTTATCCCTCAAATTCCACCTGGCAACACTGATAGTAAGTTCTCAATCAAGCAAGCGTCTGGTGCGACGTTGCCGTGCCGTTCACAGCCGACCGGATTTCATTCATATTTGAGACGCGACGTTGCCGTCTTCAGCGGAAACCGCGACCACACAGCGTAAAAAAGGGCCTATGGAATGTGGCAGTAGTTTACTGATGGGCGGGTCTAATACAACACGAAATAAAAAGTAGACAAAAGTGGATGTTAGGAATGCGGACAGTACTTTAGTTAAATAGTAAGATATCATGTACATCGTCTTCAAGTTGTAGCAGTCAAATTTAGTTTATTAATATTCATGCTATTAATAAGATGATAATAAATAATACTTGGTGCGATAAATAAGATTTCATTTGCTTTAAGTAATTTAAACGCTATACAAATGCATTTCGAAAATCCTCCTCAACATTAAATGAAATATTAGCAGACATGTTGGATGTTAAATCCAGCGGGCAGACTGATATCATGTGCAAAGTTCACGTCACTCGACGCAAAAAGCAAATGAAATTCAGCATTGTGCCTTAAGAGAGCGGCGAGAGGCGGCGCCGGCCGGGAGAGCAAGCGTGGGGAAGGGGACGGGGCCGTGTTCTCATGCCTATGGGTGGTCGGCGCTCGGCTTTCGAATTCCAATGCCTCGCCTGTAGCGCCTACGCGCTAGACTGCTATCTATTTAGCTACACACGTCTACGTAATTTCAGTACAATTGTATGTAAGCAATTTCTCTTTAAATAATTCAAACAGCTTGCAAGTTTTGAAGTCCCTACTTATTTGTAGATGCAAATAACCTGAAAATGAATCAGTCTTCGAATAGGATTATATGAATGAATTTGATGCTTGTTTCCTTAACGTAGTTTAAACAAACCATGGCTTCTCTCATCATAAAAGTAGGAAAAATAAACTAAAGGATAGCCCGGAATTGGTGTCAGCGGAAGAACACATCCGCCAGATGGGGCACATACATATCAAAGAGTACGGCATTGAATTTAAAATGTACCGACGAAAAAAATATCCCACTCAACACAAAAAGGTTATTCCAAAGATAAGATAAACGGGCCGAAATTACTTTTAGCTTGATAAAGGATCAATATTGATCCTTTGCGGTATTTGGTTATCTAACTGCCTATTTAATGTTATCTATGACCTAACTGCCGTTACCCGATATTGGACAGTTCCACGTTCATTTGGTACTTGTGTACGTGCGCGTACATAGGTACATATTTAACGACCTACTCTGCATCGCGTCTGCAACGTCGGCATTCCAAAATTAAACTTTCCCGAAAATCGGTATCGAAAACAAAGCTGAAATGAGCGACATGTTTTGTTGCTACTGTAAAGTTGATGTTTCATGTGCTTTCATAAATACTAAATAAGCCTAGCAATAAGTAAAGCTATTTTAGCTTATACAATCTCTGATGACTATTGTGTTGGGTGACTATCGACAAGTCTTACAAATAGGTACTTGATTTTTGTCGTAAAAAATGTGTCCTCTAATTTCTAAATCGACAAATCTGAAAAAAATGTACTCTTACCGAAATAAGGGACTTTTTCATGAAACTGCAGCAGAAACTTTGTTTTCATTAACACACTCTTAATTTAAAATGAGCGTTAAAAATATTGGTATTAGGATATTAATTTGGTGCGACAGAATGCTGTTTGCGAGTACGATACAATTGATCGGCTTTTTGTTAATGCATGCTGTATGCATGTTATCTACGCCATTTTCAATGTTTGGTACAGTCGGAAAAAAAATAAGAAGTACAATATTGTTTTTGTTGACTGTACCCAATCTGCTGGTATTGAGCAATAAGCAGATACAATATTTATTTTATATAATCACAATTAACTCTAAACAAAACGATTTGCATCAGTTTACAGTTATTTTTTTTTCTGTTTAGATCACTTCATACAATAACACTAAATTTAATGAGTAAAGTTGGTGAAAGAAAAAAATACATTTAATCATCAACACTGCTAACAGATGGCGCTACTAGTCAAGTGGAGTTAAAACAAAACTGTTCTGGATATCACATAAACCAGTATGAGGAAAATGGTAAAACTTGCACAAATGAACAGGAAACTTTGGGAATAATACCATTATCATTCCCAAAGTTTCCTGTTCACAAAGAGCACAAATGCTATGAATTTTCCATTTTAAATATGATGGCATTATTACTTATGTACATTTATAATATAGTTGACCATTTATTTAAATAACATTGATGTCTCAATATTGGCTTATTATGATACTTACAAATTTGGTAACAGCTAAGAGGCCCCATTGGGTTGAGTGTAATCAAATGACAAGGCCACACAAACTACTTGAACCTTGAAAAAATATTTTTCCTTTGTTATTCCCAATACATTCTTGTCTTGTTTGTGGAAAACACTTAAGTAATAAATATGTACTATCTACAATTTCATATTTATAAGTGTATAATATCTTATCACAAGAATGATTTCCTCAAAGTGTGCATAACTCATAATCATAATACTTAAAATAATCTTGATTATCATTCACAGAAATATTCCATTTTCTTTATGAAAGCTGCTTGAGCTACATAATGAAAACCCTCAATTAAGTAAATGAAGTCCTTTTATATAGACACCATTTAATTTTGGTTTTTCTTACATTGTATAGATGGCGTTAGTATATCTACAGTTAAGCAGTTTATTATTAATAAGGTTTCTTCAAGTCAATATACAATTAGTTCACTAAGTTTACCTCACATAAAATACATTAATAGAATGATTAATAAATGAAATTTAAACTAAATTTATTTAATTTTACTGCAACAAAGGATAATGTTATGGCTTGCTTGCTATTGATAGTTTTAATAATGGCATTCAAGGTAAGAATAATTGTTGGCAATAATTAATGTAGATTTGGAACGAAGGAATTTGTTTCAGGTGTTATAGTTTGTTTGACTATACAATATTATACTATATATATGTATTTTAAAATACTGATATGAATATTTAAAAAAAAACTGCTACTCATCCTTCCTTGTAAATCTTGTTTAGGGTTACTATTCATTACCATAAAATACAATTGTAATTGTGGAATCATTCCGCAATTTCAATTTTATATTTTGCTATAATATGCTAAGCTAACCAATAAAATGTTAAACCAAAAATAAGACTAATAAATCTAGTGACGAGGATAAAGTGACGTCGCCGTCGTTCCAAATCTAACAACATATGGTCATGAAAAGGTTATTTAAAGGAAAACGCTTTTACCTTTGGTAATATCCATTTGTAATCCAGATTTTTTAGTATTCACACAAGATAAGGAACACGACCACATCAAATTGATTGTCTTAGACTAGTTCCAACAAACAGTTCTCACTCTCACTTGTCAAACGTAGCACGGTTTTACAACAAACAACACAACTCTCCAACATGAGTGCGAAACTCGCGACTAACGAATTGAACGTCGTTCACAGCGGTTCACGATCGATCGCTGCGACTGGATACTAGCGGTAGAATGCGTCACGTTCGTTGTTCGGAGTAAAACTATTCATCGCACAGTCGCACACGCTTGCTTGCTGTTCGGCTCGCCGCCAGTCGACATTGTCGACAACGTAATCAGTGTTGCCAGATAAAAAAATATGATCGATCATTATCGTATTTTGTTAATCCAGAACTGAGAATCTACTTAATACGGTATTACACCCATTTTTAAAAAGTATCTCATTTTGATCCTAGAGTCCTAGTAAAACACCAAAAAAAACAAAAAAAAATATTCAATCGATAAGTGCCTTTAGTATTTATTTCTTCCATGGTAGTATTACCATTATTTCAATAAAAATTAAAATTAAAGTTTTATAATACAAAAAAAAATAGTAATAGTTGCTCAGTTGACAGTTGTCACGTTTTGTTTACATGACCATATGACGTAATAATCATGGCGGACACTGTTTCGCTTAGTAAAACAACAGACTAAAAAAGTGAAAACTTAAAATTTATTTAGTTATTTTATTAACTAAATTTAACATTTTCCGACTGCTTGTTGCCTAAGCTATCTGAATTGTATATTTTTAGAATTTCATTCATATAGAGTAAAATACCCTATTATAGACCATGTTCTTTTTTCGTTATTAATAATTATGAGCACAATCTCATAAATTAAGGAAATTAAAGATTACCGTGATATTCTCACACGTATTTTAGTTGACTGTGGTTCTCCTTATTTTAAAGAGATCACTTCTAAATTGTAGGGTTACACGTTGATTGCAATATAAATCGCAACTGTATCAAAATTGCTTCACGGAGTTCTAATATTAAAACCGTCAGTAATCATTAAAATTAATTTATTTCCAGATGATTATTTTATGAAAATGTCAATAAATGGGTTTTACACGAACATGACACTTTGTCTTAAACGTTTATATTTTTACAAAATTGTTTTTTTAAATATGGCAACATTACGTTGTAAAGTCTTTCAAGTCTCCGAATTCAGTACCAACTTCAGTCAGTTTGCTTTTGCTGCCCTTTTGTAAAATGTATCTAACCTACATAAATAATTTTAAAATTTTTAAAAATCTTAATAGTTACTATTAAAGGGTTTTAATTTTTTTAGACTTCAAGGTACATTCCTAGGTAATTCGACTGTACCTACTTAATTCGATATTATACAGATACCTAGTACCTACCTAGCTACATTTGAGTTTTCCATTTAATAAGTACATAATCTACCTACGTAATATTGAAACGTATATATTTGTTTCAATATACTTTAATAACGTGGTATATTGAAACAAATATGAAGAAACTTATCAAATTTCAGTACCTAGGTACTTATCTATTTCTTCAGTGACTTTGATAGCTGGCGATGTTTCTTTAACTGTCAAACAAGTATTATAATTTACCCTAATAGGTACCTACCTTTTACATGGAACTTTTGAAGAAGTAAGGAAATTGAATTATATCTTTCACGATTCATTTTCAAATTCATGTAGGAAACTTTATATTTAATTGAATAGTCTCAATTATAATAGTTTATATTTATAGTTATGTATTTAGGTACCTACCTACCTGAAATCAGTAAGTATTACATCCATTGCGAAACTGTTAAGTTACAATACCTAACTATTAGGTTCCATTGCTAGTATAAAACACTAGGTTTACTTATGAGGGAGTGAATAAATAAACTTCTTACCTGGCACTGAAGCACTTGGATATACATTTTCTACATCTTTCCTTGGTATGTTTTCCTCCATTCCCTGAGATGCAAAAGAAAAAAAAATCACTTCACTATTGGTACTTTCAGTATTTGAATCGCCATCATCTTAGATTCGTTCTGCTTAAATTAAATGTTTATTAAAGCGAGCTTTATCAAAAAAATCTGACGTTTATCACACCCGATCAATGATAATCCAGAACACCAGAGATAATAAAAATAAATCACAAATCGATGGTCTCCAAATAGGATAAATTTTACCTGTAAACGAACAGTTGTCAACTTGTGAGCACTGCAGCAGCTGGCGCTTCAATGCTACGTAAACAAAGTAGAGATACGACGATATACGTTGCCTACCTACGTAATCAAAAGAAGCAAAACATGTCTAGAGATTAGCTCACGTGTATTGCATGGCATTGTTCAATCAAACTTTGGCTGTCATCTTCAGTACAGTCAGTGCAGGGTGCTGTGCATTTGTGCAATCTTAATTGTAGGTAGCTTGCTCAGTCCTCTTTATTTTCGAACCATGAGATTTTATGAGATCTGCTCCTTAATAAATTACTCATTTAGCAGCCAAAGTGTACCTAGGTGGTCAATTATGGATTCCTAGGTATCTAACCCATGCTTTATATTGACATTATCATAAACCGAGAAAGAATGTCATATTGTGTAATTTTATAGGTAAGTCTTATCATATAAAACGACGTAGGTAGCGTAGGTACCTAATATATGTCATCATCAATTACAACGAGTAGATACTTGCCGCAGTAAGTTTTTGATTGGGATTGTTTATAGTAAACAGCTGTTAGCTTAATCTGGGCAGATGTCAATCCAACATAATAATATTGCATTGTGAAGGTAGGTAGATAGTACAAAAAGTTGGTAAGTAATATTTGACGTTGGCAGGTGCGCATGCAGCTTGCGCAGGCGCGGGCGGCATCAGCTCTGCCAGCTGCCGCCCCACGTGCTCCGCAGCTGTCGCCCTCATCCCTTGCACCGCACCGCACCCCCTTACTTCATTTTTGAAATTAACCAAAAAAATCAACCCGAATTACTCATGGTAGATAGAATTCTCATGGGGCATCTCTAGTAAGTTTTCCTTTAGCAGTCAGCTTATTTCTGAACTGTCCAATATTAGTTATACTTACGTAAATCCAACGATGTCCATTTTAACGTTTAGGTTAAGTGACCACTTAAAACCAGTCATTAACAAAATTTCGTGGAACACTAGTAAATTCATGTTCGTAATAGGATAGGGCAGAACTTACTAAATGTCTGTCTGGCTGCGGCAATGCACCACAGACGCATGTTAGTAATAATAAATGCATATTTTAATGAATGAACCCGGCTCGACGAGAGTGGTACCTACAGCGTTCACTTCGTGACTTAACAATGACCATAGAGTAGAGGATCACAGATGGGTAGGTACTATTTCTTACTCAAGTGTAAGTAGGTAGTTAAAAGTGCCTGAACTAAAGACAAAATATTACCTACTATTAGACGTTGGAGTCAAATTGTGAGGCAATTTTGGCCGACTAGAATTCCGCAAAGAAGTATTGTTATCAAATTATGCCAGAGTCAGACTCAAATTTTTTTGTGCCGCTATTTCACGGGCCTTTGTACCTAACCTGTAACTTCCTGTAACTGTAACTTCTTGTGTCGTTTGTCAAACTGATCATAAAAGTACGAACAAAGATCAGAATACAAAGCTAATGATTCTGCAATCTTTTGGCGATTATTAAAACATAATTTAACTCAGTTTAGTTTAGTTGCTAGGGACAGAATGTGCCGCTTCTGAAATGTTGTCTTTGCGTGCGGGCGGGCACAAGGCAAGGCGGTCCAATAGCGGCTCGCGGCGTGGTATGCGGCCTGCTTTTCCCAGAACTCTTCGCTCCGTGCACAGCCCGCGGGACGGGATCAGTTGCACGAAGTACCCAGCCAGCCCGCCGAACATAAGAATTGTGTGCTGATTTGAAACACTTGTTTTGCCAACATTCTGAGTTTCTCCATTTTTTACTTCAGAAAGAAAAAAAAAATTTGGTACTCGCAATGTCGACAAGCACTTTAGATAGCAAAAAATAAAATAAATATTAAATATGCAACACACACATATATTCTGGTACCTATTCCTAGTTTAATTATCTATTTAGTTCTTAAAGGTAAGTAATTGATTCCAGTAATCTAACCCCAGTGAAAGCATTGGTTTTTATAAACATTTGAACAATTATATTACATCTGGGTACATATATAAGGCATAACAAAGTATTTAAGTAAACTTAGCAACACTGCCATTTAATTTCGGTTCAGCACTGCTAATTCGGCGTAGTTACTAAGACCATGATGGTGAAAATTCAAATAGACAACACACACATCTTGAATACAATAATAAAATAAATGCAATCAAATCGACGCTGCTTACTGTGGGTAAGCAGCGTCGATCATAGGATAATACAATCTCTATCCATAGCTTGCATTTATTTTATTATTGTATTCAAGATACACACACATAGATTTTCCACATAGATTTTCCTTGTTAGGTAAGGGGCCATCCATTAATCACGTGATGTTTTTTTCGCATTTTTTGACCCCCCCTCCCCCTTGGTGATACGTGGTGAGGTACCCCTACCCCTCCCCTATATCACGTGTAATTTTTCGTACCTGCTAAGAATCTATTTTTTTATTTATAAAAATACTGGTATAAGTATCATCTAATTTTGATATAGAAAATTAAAGACTACTATAATAAACGTTCAGAGTTAGACAGAAAGGCTGCAGTTTGTTTTTGACTGCCATAAAAATAATGGAATTTCGGTTGAGTATCGCGTGCTTGCCGAAAAAATAAGTACACGTGAAATAATACTGCAATAATACTGCCCCCCCCCTCCCCCCTTGTGATATTTCGTGATTTTTTATGGACCCCTCCCACCCCCTTTTCGAGCCTCACATGGTTAATGGACAGCCCCTAATGCTGTTGATAAATGATAAATGATAAATGATGTTTATTTTGCAAGTAGGTTTTCACAAACACTTTTACACGTCATATTTTTTTAAAACTAGATGATGCCGGTGTTTCGTACCCGACTACTCTGAGAAGAAACAGCCGAAACAAACTCAGAGGTCATAGTCTCTTTTAAAGTCCAGACAAAATAATCTTGGTCAACTTACATGAGGACTATGCAGATAGTGTCTGAAATGGGCTTTTTAAGAAAGCACCACACAGATTGAGTGGACCTGTCCAGTCAGTGCAAGCATTTGTCAGTTATCGTGTAGCTCAACTCATAACCCAAGGAGCTCAACGACACGACGAACAATACCAAAAAAAGGACATTTGTGTAGGTCGCTTATAGCACTCAAACTGCCAGACCTTCGTCAAAAAACAAAGTAAATAAAAGAAATGATCCACATGGTCCTCACATTTACAATAAACAAATAAAATAAAAAAATAAATAATTAATGAGATCATAATGAAATCATAAAATGTCATAAAATAATAAGAAAATAAAATGTCACTAATCATAATAATAATAATAAAAAGAATGTAAAAATAAAGTAAACATTAATGTCAAAGTGTATAGAATAAAGGAATAGACAATAAATAAATGAAACAAAGGCAAATTTTGACACTCACTGAGTAAACTAAATAAACTAAATTGGAGCAGCTTAATCCCAAGCCTTTTTATCTTCAAGGTAATGATTAATATTATAGTAAGCTTTGAGACATAGTTTACGTTTTATAAAAGATTTAAATTTATTGAGGCTTAGTGTTTGAATATCGCTTGGCAGTTTATTATAATAACGTACACATTGGCATGTGAATGTACCCCCTATTTTTTTGAGCCTCGTTGCAGGAACAACAAATTTGTGTTTGTTCCTTGTATTTATGTCGTGGATGTCACTGTATTTTTTAAACAATTTTATATTTTTATGCGCGTACAAAAGGTTTTCGTAAATAAACTGAGAGGGCACAGTTAGTATGTTAATCTCTTTAAATTTTTCTCTGAGGGAGTGTCTAGGACTTAATTTATACATTGAACGAATTGCCCTCTTTTGCAAAATAAAAATTGTCTGAATATCGGCGGCATGGCCCCACAAGAGAATACCATACGACATCACACTGTGGAAATAACTAAAATAAACTAAACGGGCTGTCTCTAAATCAGTCAAATCACGAATTTTTTTAACGGCGTATGCTGCTGAGCTAAGCTTTTTTGACAACTTATCTATATGAGGGCCCCACTGAAGCTTAGCATCCAAAGTTAAGCCTAGGAACACTGTATTATCTTCCGGTTTCAACTCTTCATCCTTGATTAGTACACTAGTTTCCACTTGTCTAACATGAGGTAACGTAAACTTAATGCATTTGGTCTTTTTCTCATTTAGAAGTAAATTATTAACGTTAAACCAATTAACGACCTTTGCCAGAGCGCCATTAACATCGTCAGTAGCTAGCTGCTGACGTTTTAGTTTAAATAAAAGAGAAGTGTCGTCTGCAAACAACACTACATCATGATTATCCTTTATGAGGTAAGGCAAGTCATTAATATAAATAAGAAATAAAAAAGGGCCAAGAATGGACCCTTGTGGTACTCCCATGCTTACTACAGATCCGGGAGATCTTTTCCCGTTTACATCAACTCTCTGAATCCTACCACTCAAATATGACGTAAGAAGATTCAGAGAGGCGTTCCGGATTCCGTAGTGGTGTAGTTTTCTGATTAATGTTTTATGGAGAACGCAATCGAAAGCCTTGGACAAATCGCAAAAAATCCCCAAAGCATCGCATTTATCTTCCCAGGCATTATAAATGTGTCCTAGAAGTTCAACACCGGCATCAGTAGTTGAACGACCCTTTGTAAAACCGAACTGTTTATTATGCAATAACTTATGTTTATTGAAAAATCTTTGCATTTGATCTAAAATTAATTTTTCAAAAATTTTACTAAATGTTGGTAGCACTGAAATTGGTCTATAGTTAGTAGGGTCTGATGTACTACCCGATTTAAACAATGGTATTATTTTACTGTTTTTCATTAGATCAGGAAACTCACCACGGTCAATACAATCATTAAATATAACAGCTAATGAAGGAGCTACAATGGCTATAATGGACTTGGCAACGTCCACAGAATGACCCCATAGATCAGCGGTCTTCTTAACATTTAACATATGAAAAGTTTTAATTACATCATTACAATTAACATATTGAAAATTAAATTCGGAATCATGAAATGGAATATTTTCCTTTAGCAAAGCATCTGCAGCAGCAGGTGACGAGTCTAGCGATTTAGTAGTCGATACAGGAATATCCGCAAAGAAATTTTCAAACGCTGTAGCAACTTGAGTATCTGATTTTATGATATTATCGCCGATAGCAAGGCTGTAGTCAGTATTTCGCTTGCAAGACCTTCCTGCTTCGCTATTAATAATGTTCCAAGTCGTTTTAATTACGTTACTGCTATTTTTAATTTTTGAACTCAAATAATGTGACTTAGCTATAGCACAAACTTTTTTAAAAACTTTAGAATAATTCTTAACATACAAATTAAATTCTACAGTATTAATACAAATTCGCTCTTCATACAGCTCATAAAGCCGTTTTCTACTTTTATGAATACCAAAGGTGGCCCAGTCATTGAAAGAAGCGTTATTATTAACCGAGATAGTCTTAGGAACAAATGTGGTCTTAAACTGTGTGCAATACATACTAAAAAAATTGTTATATTGTTGATTGGGGTCATCACTAGTTGACAAAAGTGGTAATTTAGTTGAAAGTTTATTTTTAAAAGTTTCTAGGCGACTTTTAGTTTTTGGGTTGACAGTGATATCCATTTTAGCTACTTTTTTGATTACATTTGGAATTGTAATCAGTTGCCCACAATGATCTGAATCTAATAAGTTAATAATTACTTTGTGGGTTGGTATAACATCAGTATAAATATTATCTAGGCAAGTGGCACTAGTCTGGGTTATTCTAGTGGGCTCCAAAAATTTGTTTCCAAGGTTGTATGACTGAAACAGATTTGTAATTCTAGTACTTAACACCGATTTTTCAAGCAAATTAATATTAAAATCACCACAAGTAATTATAGATTTCTTTGAGCTACAGATTTTATGCAACACTTCATCCATTACCTTTTCAAAACAATCATACAAACCTGAAGGGGGTCTATATACACTTAATATGATAAACTGCTCCAATTCTATACAGGCTATTTCAATAGTTCTCTCAACAGACAGGTTTACAATATCCTTGCGCTCTTTAAATTTGAGCTGATTATTTACTAAGATTAATGCGCCGCCATGTATAGCATTTACTCTACTGAATGAACTACCAACCTGGTGATTGGTAGTTCATTCAGTAGATAGTTTACATTAATTTATAGTAATCGAACCTATTCAACCTTGGGAAGTACATGGGACTATTCAGTTTTAAATGAGAAAACGTTACGAATACGTATCACAATGGAAGTCTTTACAATGCATTATTTTTTTCCTATCCAAATCCGTTACATTCCATTCCACGCAGCCGCGGGTTGGGCACGAAGCTATCTCGCCGAGATTTCGTAATTCCAAGAAAGGCAGAGCCTTATAAATTATCTCAAAAGCGCCGACGCGGCCCTGCAGCCAGAATGCTTTTTTTACACCACAGGTAGGCTGGCGCTAAGGCGAAGGAATGTATAGTACGTACTTTCCAATTTGATACTTGAACTCAAAATTGAATGTCTTTGAGTGGAGTATTGAAAAATCTAAGTAGGTTACTTTACTGTATCCATAATCAGCCAAAGATAAAACTATGGATATAAATTCGTCAATAAGAAGAAGAAAAATATAACCACAGTTATGGTTTTAATAAAAGTGACACATGCCATACTTTGAGAATAAATTATTTTTGGGAAAAAAAATTGTGTTCACCAAAAATACTGATCGTGCACCAAATATTCTTTCCTGAATGCAAATAAAATGCGTAGGTTAGGTTAGGTTAAAACTGCGACCCCCTACGCACGAGCCGAGCGAGCGGAGCAAGCGGTGCCGCGGCAGCGGCCGGCGAGTGCCAGTAACGACTTGCATTAATAGAAAATGGATAAAGATATAACACTTTTTTATTGTAGTGCTGTCTTTTTCCTGATGCTCGTTACATATTTTAATTAACATATTTTGGTGCTCATTCAGTAAATTTGGTGCAACACAGGCAAAATTAGGTAAACGAAATGGGAATAAATTGAAGTACGTTTAAATACCATCCATTATTTTTTATTTATGTATAAGTACACAATCCGCAATAGAAAAGATATAAGACAGACAAAATTTTGTTTTTTATATTTAAATAATTCAGTTATTTACTTTAAGAAACGCTATAGCCACTGAGTATCAAGATCCTTCCCACGGTTCTGTAATGTCCTACTACATAAAACCATGTAAAAAATGTGCGTGGTACACGCGCGCATCACGTTTCTTAGAAGTTAGCACTGTTGGAACAACCCAAGGCATTCTTGAAACCAGCCCTGAAGGTCGGCTACACTAATAATAACAGCTATTGTCACATGGCGTCCAATATAAACTTTGTTCGTCCTACAATATCTACGGCCCGGCCAACTCCTTTGGGAAATAAATTTTATCGATCCCGTTTTGAATGGTAACACGAACCGTCTTTTCTCGAATCGCAACCGGCTGCTTTTAACAAGCTCCGATTGAAATTATAATTAATTTAATGTCTTGTTAAATTTACTCAATACTCAATGAAAGAAATAAGGATTGCTAACACCATATTGTCAAGATAGTGAGATATAAAAAAAATACTTCAATGGGTTCTTGAAACATTGCCGTGGTCATAAAGCATCTGCTAGACATTAATGCTAGAGTCGCGAGTCGCTAGATCATCGAAACAATGGTCTCTCTGATTCTTTGTAGCGAAGCAAAGTAGTTTTTACTTACATGGTAGTTAGGTTGGTAATCCAGTGAGACAGCATTACGGATGGTGTTGTGGAATTTGGGGCACAGAGCTGACTCAACGATCTAGTCCCTTCCCCTACCGCGAAGGTAATCTTAGTGAAGTTAAACGGCATGGATGTTAACAGTTAGCTGCTTTCCGATTCTAGTAAAATTTAACTAAGGTTTAATTAACTTCTCTGGCAAAGGAAGCTCATCATTAGTTTTCTGACCGCTCCTATGACATGCCCCATTCACGTTCCTTTCAAGTAAAGTGGCTATAATGAGTGATGTATGGTGGTACAAGGTAGGTATGTGGTGGTGTTACCAAATAAGTGTAGTAAACGCTTCTTCGAATATGGTCGATTTGGCGACAGGTACGCTAAGCGCAAAAAAGCGTGACGCAAGCTGGCCGCCAATTTGATCACTGATCGATCACGCATGCTCTTTCTGGCTATATTTCTAAATACTGTATACCAACGAATTTTTAGTGTTACAAATAAATAAATCATCGTGTAAAAGAATCAAGATAAGGAAGGCAAAAAGAAACAAGATTCGAGATGATGCGGCAAAATTGGTTCCTGATGAATCAGAGTACTTAAGACGAATACGAGCACCTAACTACTAACTGAGGAAACTTTGTTAGAATGATAAATAACCTGTACCTATCTTGTAAAGGAAAATATCGAGAGGAACCTAATGTTGATAATGAAGTCGAGGCATGAATAGATGGATCCAAACAGTGCCAAGAATTTAATAGTGTCGTAACAAACATTGTTAGGACCTTTAACGTGAAGAAAATGAAAAATAGGCAGAATATAAAGCTAAATACCACACAGCCCGAATGCTGAGTCTTGGATATGATTGATTGAATATAGACTGTGCACACGCAACCCTGTTCTAATCTCAGACTTACGCATTAATGCTCGCATTTTTCAAAGATCAAAAGAATAGTTTCAAACAAAATGTAGTTAAATTAATGATTTCTGGTGGCCTTATAGTTTATGGTATCTCAGCCTATAATCTTGTCGAAGGTCCTCACCGCTATTCTCTCCAAATTGTCGGTCAAAACGTCATACGGTGCATTAACTGCATTTGCCAATCCAATGTTTAAGCTCGAAGAGTCAACGACTTCTTAAATAGCAATTTGAAGAACACATAAATAGTATTTGGTAACATTTTTTTTTTATATATTTAATAAACCTGCATGGGCACTTGATAGGTGAAAAGCTTGGTGCATGCAGCATCTTGCTAGTTTAATAGGATATCAAACTCAATTCAACTCTTTTAAAATTTAGATATTTTTGTCAGGTCAACTCTAAATAAGTACTGTCGCCGGAATATGCCACGTGCAAATTCTGATGGCTTAAGATAAAAATAGAGCAAGGTTGAGCTCAACAGCATCCGGCCGTTGTTGTTATGATGCTTCTCAAAATAGACTTTTAAGGATTCCCAGTTTCTGAATTTCTAGCTAGTCTACATTGTCTAAAACAATTGCAGAGAGCCAAAATAACTTTTAGCGAAGTGCGTGGTGAAAGAAAGAATTGTAGCCTAATGATAGCGGTTGGCGATATTGTAATGTATATTATGATGAACGAACGAATATGCAGGGTGGTAGAGACACTGACAAAAGAAATGTTGATGTAGGTGTTGCAGTTTTGTGAGGTTTATAACGATTTACTGGGTATCCGGTAATCGTTTTCGTGGCGGTGTCACTTTTACCGTGTACCTATTATGTAGAACGGTTAGTTTGGAAGCCGACCCCAACAAAGTTGAAAAAATACCCAGCAAATGATGATGATGAGAAACGAACGTTCAAAGGTCTTGATTGTAATTTAATTCGTTTAGTAATAATTGCGACAATCCACATTCGGGTGACGATCTCTAGCCATTAGGGTACGAGATAAGCTCCATATTTTTCTGAACTCATGAACTAATTATTATAAATAAATCAGAGGTTCGTAAACATCCTAAACGTTTGTTTATTTATATTGTTTGTTTATTGTACGTACCATTTAAAATTTAACTACACCGATTAGTAATGGATGGCAAACATATTATTCATAGTAAATAAGAAGATAAAACGACGTCTTTGGACCCGCCATCTTAATTTGATAGGTATGTATCTAGTTATGTGCATACGTATATCCACTGTTTTTTCCTCAATCGTCTACATAAAAACAGGTTTGGAAAAAAACCTTCAATCGTGTTTTTAAGTTGTGTATAAGATTAGATACATTTCCATGATAAAAATAATTTCGGTAAACCTCTTATGTTATGATCGGGATACTTCCAAACTTGTACGATGTGATGAGTCATATCAATATAGCTTCAAAGGTCGAGGGCTAAATATAAGTCATATTTGTCTTAAAAGGGGTAGGTACGTTTCCTGATTGCGTCATCGCTGCGTAGATGTTTTTATGTCTTGCGTCAATAATTAGTTTAATACTGGAATTGGTTTCGTAAGTACCTACTTACTTGTTTTTCTGTATCTGAATATAAATATCATGAAGTAAACAAAAATAGATTAGAAATCTATCTTTTGAGTTATTTTTGACATGGTGAGTAACGCATTATTGTCAGTATTCAATATTTTCCAAGTTTTATCAATATCATGCTACCTATATTGTGTTGTAGCTATTTATATGTAGGTATTAGACGAGTGGTTGTAATTTCTCACCTACTGACCACAAAAGCCCCCATGGACCGATGGATTGGTTTCATTTCTTTTGTTATTGTCTGTGCAAGTAACTTTTTTCTCTTTTGTTTATTACAAGCAACGATTACGCTACTCACACAAAAATATATGTCCCAGGGGCCAACATGTCCTGCTGTTTGCTTTCTCAAATAGAGAAACGATAATGTTTATTTGATTTATATCTTGGTACCTACCTATATGAATCTATGTATTTGAATTGTTTGGACTTCGGATAGTAGAACTTTGAATCAGTACGTTAACATGTAACACGCTTTGCATTGCAATTCGAATATTAAAATCCATCGTGTCTAACGCCCGATTCCAATAAACAAAAAACGAGTCGTTTTGCTTACGGATATTAGGATTTTGACATAGGTACGTCTCATAGAACTTATGTCAAAATACAACTATCCGTAAGCAAAACGAATCGATTTTTGTTTATTGGAAGCGAGTGTTAAAGGGTTTAATGTTTTTATTTCCTCGTATATCAATAACTGTTCACAATGGCCGTTTTTAATTATTTTATTATGAATGAACAGGCAGTAAGATAATGCATTATCATTGTGTTTAAATATGGCGTCACGTTAATATCCGTATCTGTAGTTATATTTGGTGACCTCGGAGTGACCTTGTTGCTCAGTCTCTGTGACAATAGAGTTTATTTCCCATGATGCGTCATCTCTACCGTAGTACCATTCACGGGTCTTTCCATTGGAATCCTTGAACGTAATTTAATTAAGTACTTACAATCCAATTAAAATCGCCATGTGATGTAAACATGTCGCTTCTTTTGTTTACAAAATGATCACAGTTTCGCAATAAAATCAAAATAAATCTAGGTAGCTACCTAGAACAGTCTTGAATCTGAATTATGTCTAGGGCTAAATTTAATAAATTGACCAATCCAACTACTGCTTTAGTTGGCATATTATTAAAAAAAAATAAGTCTCCGGTCAGAAACCAGACCAGAGACAATGTCACCTTTTAATTGATTTACTTTGTTTTCCATTATCATAATTAAGAAATAGTTACTTAAACATCTAAAATCTCTGATCTTCAACTTCTCTTTATTTGAATTAACAGATTCATTGTTATATGATATCTAAATGTTGATTGGTAGATAGATAGGTATTTTGTGTTCAACCGCCAACCAAACTACCAACAAATGAACCTAGGTATATAGGAACTTAAAAAAACAAAACTTTCAAGATACAGTGCGGCTTTCTCCAATAATTTCAGTCATCTTGTATATGTATAAGTAGGTACTAGGTAGGAGAAAAGTACTAAATGGTTACCAAAGAATACCTAAGCAATGATTGACTAAAAAAGAATAGTCCAACATTTCTATATATGAAAAATACAATTATTTTGTTGCCTTTGTCATGCAAAACAAGATCGAAATATACTCACCAAACATATTCGCAGTATAGCCGGCAAGTTTGAGTGATGTAATATGAGAGCGTAAAAAGCTATGATTTCTGTTTTTGGTACATGGGTATGTTAGTGTGTTTTTATACGAGTCTACTGCGCAGTTTAGCGAGAAGCCACGACGCTAACGTTTGTACACGCTTGACGGTGGAGGTCGACCGCCTGGCATTGCCAAATTTGAACTGATGACGTCACCCTCGAAAACAACTTTGGACAGACCATGCTTATCGCTAAAAAGTCTCTCTGACGCGTGTTCAATAAGATCAAGTCAAACCGTTGTTCATCTCGAACGAGCAATGTATTTAGAACATGAGAATGAGAACACCTTTAAAAACACGAACAATAATCATTAGAATGTAAGACGATGTAAAAACGGTCACGTATTTTGCCACTCAACGGTCGATGTCTCCTTGGGAAAAATAAAGAGGTGCTCAAGTTACCCAGCTTCTTTAAGTAGACGGGCAATTAGTAGATATCTGATTCCACCACACACTAGCCACGGATAAAGTATATTGTTACTGTATATTTGCATATTATGTTATTTATACAAATTAAGGCATTAACACGTGAGCAGTTAGCACACTTCAATACTGCGTCGTGTTGGATGCATCGAAGCGTGGTTATTGTTGAGTTTCTCTAATCACGCCTCTATGCTCATGTTGTTTGTATCCTCGTGATCTGAAAGTTAGAGGCATAAGAGTAAAAATAAGTATTGCAAATAATATCCTATTAAAAGGACGTGAAGTCGAGAACAGTGCCGATCTGCGACTGACCAGCCAATCCACCGCACATAATTATGAGGAAAGAAATCTAGGACGGAAAAGATGAGGAAGGTAAGGCTTTATGTCCGTATTCACATGTAAGGTTTAAGATAAATAGATGGTATATGCCAAAGTCGTCATTCAAGTTTCAACACGTCTGGCTAATTAATTCAGAAATTTTGGGGGACCTCGATCGACTTTAATTATTTCTTGATTTGCAGACCGTGCAACTCAAACGTTCCGACATCTCCAGTTTTCTTAAGGAAAATATTGAAAATCGTGGCGCAACTGAGGAGATAGACAATAGTATCGAATTAATTAAAGAGCACGATGAAGATAGCACGTCTGTTGTTTTAGAACAAGAACGAGATGACACCGCCGTCAAGCTCGCGGCATAGGATCCCATTTCACGCTGCGCTTTAAATCTAGCACAATGCACATTGTTCACTGTATTCAAAGAAGAATGCCTTCACGCACATATTATGATAAACCGCATTGTACGAAAGGCACATGTTCAGGGAACAGAGGGATATTTACACAACACCGTGGCCTCAGCGCATCATGGACGTACGTATGCCACTATATATCAATAAGAAGTATTTGGACTGTAAACAGATCCCAAACAATAGCTTTCTAAAAATCAAAAGCTTTTGTGATAAAAATAAATAAGTGAAACTCACATTAAGCAGCTTAAGTTATAGGAGGCCTAAGAAGATGTTTCTTATTGAAAAATGAGTAATTCTCCGTTGTCGAATAAAAATGGGATAACGTATTCTCTGCGCATAAAGATGTAGAGTAGAATGTTACAAAAATAGCAGGAATTAACGCTGAAACACTCAATGTAATGAAAAGTATAAGAAATAACAAGTTACTTCTGTTACGGTAATATGCACGAGTAAACGTAGTAGTCATTTTTTACCTAAACTGACTATTGTCGTGGGTGCATAGATTTCACTGGAATAAATAAAAAATAACAATTTAATGTTATTAATTGGTCGTAGGAGTACTTTTTTGGTTGGCAACCTCATTCATGCGTCTTTTCTCGCCATTTTATAAGTGCCCATGTAGAGGCCTACAAATACAAAAAAAAATATTTCACATGGGAAATAAAAATATTTTGATTGATTCAATTTTGTAACGCGTAGCTGAATACAAAATGATGTCGAGAAAGAAAAACAACTGAGAAAAAATATCCGAGATGTATGTGAAGATTGCTCAGGCCAGCTTTCTATTTGAACGAACTGACTAGCTGTCTGCTCGGTGGTAGCTTTCGCAAGTCGGTGCCTCGCCATTCGCCAGCGAGCCTCGCCGCGTTCCGGATAGAAAGCGCTGCGACCTCACTTTCACTGTACTAGCAAAACCAGAGAATGACTAACATTCGTCACCCTGCATGGCACACCTTCCTGGACTGAGGTTGAGTTCATTCAACTTTTTTTTCTGAAGCTTAGTTACCTGAACTTTATTTAGTAGATATGTCATCAAAGAAAGAGTCGTAGACCATACGGGTTCATCTGATAGACTTCTTCTTGATATAATACATGAAGATTTAACAAGCCTGGTATTGTTTTGTTAAAGTGTACCTAAATTGGATGTTCATTTACTGATTCTGAATTTCTTCATGTCCTAATTGAACCAAAGTGGCTGTTAATTGATGATTTCTCATAACATGGCGTTTTGAAAGATAAGAGCAGTGGCCCCGACGTGACAAGCTATTGTAAACTTGTGTAATTTTACCGGGAAATCATTATAACATAACAAACGAACGTGATGATCAAAAGCGATGTCACTCATCCAATTCGTAGAGTCAATATACTTCGTGTCAATTGATTTCCAATAACAGTTTACAATTGAGACAGACGATGCATGCGGGGCCCGCTCAATTGTTTAATCAACAATCGACTGCAGCAATTTGTGACGCCATTATGAGTTTTTAAAATAAATGCCATGAGAAACTTAAACCTCCATGAACACAGGGCCGCGGCGGGAGGTCTCAAACTCGACGGGCAAACAGGAAAACTTGGCACGAATCAACAGACCTTGTGAACATTCGCACCATAAGAAAATTTACGGTCCTTGACGTACCAGTCAAAACACAAAGTCTTGGAATCCCCAAGTTAAATATTTGTACGCTATAACCGTGTCCAATAAGATTACCACGGTTTCGACACAAAAGATTGTTATAGTTGCAACACAGTCTACAGCCTGCCGTTCCCCACCAGTGACCAGTCGCGAACATTATATTCGTGGATACACCTATATCTTTGATTGCTTAATTACATATAAATTGATAATCTTGTGCGAAAAGGCTTTGGTAAAGTAAATACTTGGAAAATTACAACTTGTATGAGACAGGATGCACGGTACAGCAGTGGAGCGAAACGGTTGCGCGCTGCGGCGCAGAATGTTCGTGAACCGTTAAATTATGTAACGATTTACATTAATTGTATTTTAAACTTTATGTTTCAGGCCTAAAGACCTAAAATTGTCTGTAAATTCTTTACAACTTATCGCGTTAACGCCACAAGCTGAGATAGAATTTCGTTGCCGGCAAGTTCGAGAACGTTACAACTGTAAAATTGGACTTTAAAGTACAAACGCATGGTTTATAATTGCTAAACGTCTGGATGGTTGGAGAGTCGTTCTAGAATGTAGCTGTTCAGTTCTATGAACCGCTTCCGCCGCTGCTCCTTCCGTCTCGGGTTGCTGGTTGCAGACATTCCTGAGGCGGGCACCGGACCCGACTTAAGAATGTTGACCAGACGGGGACGCGCTGATGGCATGATAGCTTAATGCTCCTTCGAACGACGGCTCCAATTCCATACTAAAGGGACAAAATCGTCTCAGAGCTACTTTAGATCTTTCTGTATCAAAAACTATAGATTCTTTTCAATGTTATTTTAGTATTAGTGTTTTGGCTGTATGTTCCTATCAGTAACTTTATTATCTGTCAATTTATCTATATTTTCTATCGGGTCATGTCATAAAGTTTTTATCTCAGTAAAAACCGTGAGAATGATTATAGGCTGCAGTCCCATGTCTTTGGTTCATTCATGGCGCGCTTAATACTCGGTCCCACGCACATTTGTGATCCACGTGTGACTACAAAATGCTCCTTGCATTATGGTTTCAGCAGTTTCGTTTTAATAACACAAACATATGACCTTGATGATGAAACATAAAATGTAAGTACCTAATTCATTATTAGCTTTATAATTTGTCATCTTTTGCTATTGACTAATTCTGTCAGTCCATCCAGACACGGACGTACAGTTTAGTAATCACGATACAACAAATCAATACGTTTTGTAACTAAATATTGTACAATCTGGCTTGTTATCAGTATTTTTTATCATTTAGTAACATAGTATTCCATTTTAAAGCGGCCGCCACACATGGTCTCTTTATACAGATTTCTCAATGACAGACATTCACAAGTTATGGGAACAGTTTTTCGGGAACGTAACGGTTTTTGTATTATTTTTTGTCGCCTTTGACCGTGTGAAGGGACCTCAATGGATGCATGTGAACGGGTCGCCCATTTACAAAAGATCTATGATAATACGCGAGCTACCCTCATTCTGCGAGTGCTTACACCTCGGGAGAGGGGTGAGGGAGCTCTTTCTTTGCTGGTGTTATGTTAAGCGTCTTCAATGAGGTGTTTCTTTGAGAACCGTCTCTCTTTCTTTGCATTGTTAGATGTTTTCACATGGACTTGTTACCAGGAATTGTGCAACTGGTAGGAAATAAAATCGGTTCCCATAACATGTATACGTACACGTTGACGTGGAATCATAGAACTACTTACTTATGTAGTAAATAGAATTGACTATAAAATACGTGAACAACAAAACACTGCATCCCATTCCCGTTGAAGTGCTGATGCATTACAACAAAGCAATATAGCAAGGCTCCGCTCTGGGTGTTATATAAAATTACAAAATGAAGAAGTCCGTAATGAACTCTTTCCCTAAGCTGTGGAATGCCTTGGCCGGTCCGTCCGTCCTTCAAGCGATTATGGGACGTCGACTCGGCCCAAATTACCATAACACGTTCTAAGTCATTAAAATAAAATTAGTTAATTGTTTGGTAAAACCAGGTTGATTTAAAGACATCGAAAACTACATTCTGACATAGTCATTAGTTAGGTATCGTCATAAGAAATGTCATTTAATGGAACGGTAAATTCTAGAAAAACAATTATAATCTATTTAATTGAATCAATAAACAATGGCTTCCTTTTTCGTAACAATATAAATGTTTCTCAACTTTTTTATTATCTTGTTGTTTTATTGTCTTTTTACTATCAGTTATTGACTTCATCGATGCATGTACCGAAGCTATCTACCTTCTTTGAGACCCGCAGACTAACTAAGTATTCTTTATAACAAAAATACATAATTTACAACTAGGAATAAATAAGTACCGGTTATATAAAACTAGCACGTTACGAAGAAAATGCCGATAAGCTATGAAAAGTTGATTTTCGCGAATTCTATTTGACCTTTCGGCGGCGCGGCATGCGAGGTGCGGCGCGGCGCAGGCGCAGGCTCGGTCGCGTTCTCACGGGAACGCCGGTGATTGCACCGCATTACGCCCTGCACTGGGTCGCTACGACCGCGGGTACATCCAGCCAACCTATGGTGGACGAGGCTTTATTTTTGTTATAGTGATAGTATAGTTTTAGTAATTAATAAGGTCCAATAATAACGCCGACAGAATAGCAGAACGTCGACTTTGTACCGAAAAACTCTTAAGGTCGGTATAAGATAAAACCAAGAAATTAAAATTGTTTGTTTTAAAATCAACTATTTACGTGTTTAGGATTGGAATTCTGAAAGCATTATTAAAGTTTTTGTGGTATACGTAGTCAAGAATAACTTTTTTTTTTTCTGGTAAAGATGATCATTTATGATTCAGTTGCTCGAAAATCGGTAAATATTGAAAAGAAAAAATGGCAATTAAAATATGAGCAAGAGCCCTTACAGGATGACTCAAAAAATAATCTTATATATATACCGCCTCTTTAAAAATATTGTCATCACTAAGCTACGCAAAACTTGCAATGATGCGCTACGAGAGTACGGACGCTACGTCATTCGTAGTACTTTCGTAGTAATACGTAGTCGATCTCGTAGTATCAGTGTAGTAATGACGTAGAAGGACAGTGCCATTATAGCCAGTGGCGCTACGTTAGCCGATAACCTAAGAATCCCCTGTTTATCGGTCCATTCGGTCCGGTAATTTAATTCATTTTTTTTAAACGTTGCCCCACTCTAGTAACTTTTCCTGTATCATGGGTGCGTTTACAAACATTTAAAGTCACACACACAAACAGCCAGATCATATAAATATTTGTTCCGTGCGGGGATAGAACCCGCGACACGCAACGCAGCAGTCAACTGCTTAACCACTTCGCCAACCGTGTCATCAAATAGTGAAGGGTGAGTGCAATAAATTTAAATTAGAACCTGACGCATGAAAGGTTATCCACGACGTATCAGTTTTGATAATTCAAATAATTTAGTTTCATGACTATTTTTGTATATATATAGGTTGTATATATTTAGTAATTAATTTAATTATAATATGATGAATAAATAATAGATTGATTTTATTTGAATCTTCACTAATATACCCAGGGACGATGTTATGGGAATTTGTAAAAATGTAAGATCCTAACTTGATTTGTTCGCGGAAGGTAGAGTAGGTACCAATTCATACTATTTGTGAATTGGGAGCTAGCTTTCATACTTATTATTATACTAGCTTTTGCCCGCGGCTTCGCTCGCGTTAAATTCGGGGTAAAACAGTTCCCCTTTCCTGATTTACAGTTGCTACCTGTAGTTTTTGCCCTTGCGCCCAATTTATTGTAATAGCATTGCTAAGTTTTTCCTTTTCTCTGTACCAAAATTCACCAAAATCGGTTTAGCCATTTATGCGTGAAGACGTAACAAACGAACAAACTCACTTTCGCTTTTATAATATTAGTAAAGAAGTAAGGATTACATAACTATTTTTCTGGTTCTTCTTGTAAAATCCGAGATACCGACTCCACTCGTAGATCATTCATCGCTTCACAAATCCAGTGCTGCGCGACTTTTCCCATTGGAGCGCGCGACTGCGACTTGTTTCCAATCAACAATGGAATGCGCCGACTTTTTGGTCTGGGCCTGCGCGGCTGCACTCGCGCACGGGAATATCAAGTTTTTATCCAGCCAGTGTTAACTCAATTGGAAACAAGGACCTTAGATTACCTTAACTGTTATTTCTAAGTAGCTTTTGGTATTTATTCTTGGAACTATAGAAGTGGTTTAAGGCCTGGTTGTACCACTCATCGTTTAGTTTAGCGAATATTACATATTATTATTACATATCGTTTGGAGTTGATAAAACGAAAATGGTAAGTCATATTTAGCGTTAAATGTAAGTATTAATTAGTGGTTTATGGTGTAGGTAAATTCAAGTTGTTACTGTTATGTATCGCGGCTTCAGGAAAAACGGTTTCGTGATGAGGAATGTTAGTACCGCTTGTGTTAAGCATGCGTTAGTTAAACGGTACCTATAATATGCTTTAATATAAAGTTCTAAGTTCTCATGCCTCTCAGTCAACTCGCCTTTCTACAATATTAAACATAAACGTTTTCTCAGTCATAGTTTACGATCGGTTGGCATTTATCGTTATTATTGATGCCAGGGGTCGTCCGGGTCCAAAAAAAACACGACAAATCACGAAAGAAAAATGTACTTAATGTGTAATCAATTGCGATACCTAAAATATTTTTACCAATAATTAATTAAAAAGCTGACCATGCGATTATTGGTCTAAAGAGAATTTGGACCTAGAAATCCTACTAATATTATAAATGCGAATATTTGTGAGAATGTATGGATGTAACTCTTCACGTCAAAACGGCTGAACGGATTTTAATGAAATTTCGCACAGAGGTAGATTATGGTCTGAAATAACACACACGACACATTTTCTCGATATCACGCGCCGTAGCCGCGTGCGCCAGCTAGTATACATATATATTTAATCAAAACTCGATCTAAAATTACCTGCAATTGTCAATAATAAAAAATACACGTGATCCCGGGAGGAGTAGTCTAAACCGACGGACATAAAAAAAAAACAAAAAGTCGGAAAACAATTTACTTTCCGGAAGCCGGTGACTTTTGCTTCATTTAACGATTTTTTAACTTATTTCAGCATCTGTAGTTGTGTTATTACATTATCTAAAAAAAATAATCTTATCTAGTACCTTTTCATTTTGCATTGCTACTTAAAGAAAAAGCATTCGCCATTTACATTTGAAGAAAGATGATGTATTTTAAAAGATTAATAGCAGTGCTGTTGGTGTGCTTATCCTTTCTATGATTATAAACGCGAAAGTGACTTTGTTTGTTTGTTTGTTTGTTTCGTCTTCACGCCTCAATGGCCAAACCGATTTTGATGAATTTTGGCACAGATAGTTGGGACCCTGGAGACGACGGACATAGTGACAGACACACAAAAAGTGATATTAGGGGGAGAAAGAAGAAAGAAAAGGGGGAGTGAAAGATGTTTTTTTTCGATCATCACGCGGGTTATAGATATAGATTGTGTTAGCCCAAAGTAACTATGCCACGCGCACGAAGTCGCGGGTGAAGCTATTATAGTTATGAATAAATAACTTATAATCTACCAAAACAATATAGATAAAATTGATATGAAAAAATAAAACATACAAAAAAAACAACACTCGAATTAACCTCATCGTTTTTTTTAGTCGGATAAAATGATGTCGTGCCAGCCACACGAAGAAGAATGGGTATTAACATGATCTTAAATGCTTCCAAATTAGGTGGCGAAAGATAACTATAGTAAGTATAAAGTCTGTATGCCTGTTTATTGATAGATAATTGAAATGAAATCTATACTAAATCACAAATACCAATTTGTTTTAGCATCTTATTCTATTGTTTAACATCTTTACGAATAGATGAAGAGTTTGGGGTTTGATTTGGACGCGCTGATCTCCAGAACCGAAAAACTTTTTTGATAGGAATTCGTGATTCCTGGATATTTTGAGCAAGGTTAGGTGAAAGCGCGAGGCAAAGCTTTTCTTGCTTTAAATGAGAAAACCGTAGTTTCAAGGATTTTCAATATTACACAGAATCAATGAAATATTGGTGAAATAATTTTTTGACAAACAAAGAGTAAATAATTATATTCAGCAACCACAATGATATTTGCCCAACATTTGATGTTTCATGCATGACATAACAACATGCGTCATTTGCGTTATGAAAGTAATATTGGTTTTGAAATGATGAAACCAGTAGTACCTATTTCTTGAATTGTTTATCTTACTTGGCATCGTAGAACTAATAACGTAATCCCAATCATAAATTGATGAACACCGATGTGTTTAAGGGTAAGTAACGCGAAGACCGTGAATGGGAGACCATCCATAACATTCCAAAACTACGTGACCCGGAAAGCACGATTACCTATTGGTCCCTATTGGTATTGGACGTTTATAGAGCTTTGGCAGTAGTCACAGGGCTGAAGCCACAAGGTTTAATTGACAAGCAGCCATACCAATAGGGTTTTATGCATGCGTTTTATCCAGATACTAGGTCATGGGGAACAGATAGGTAGTCGCTTCATGTCAAAATCTGGCATTCAGCTGTATGTTACTCTGGAAGTTAAAACCATCATGTTTGTGAAAAAGTAACGTAAGGTGATTTCACTTGGTTATCTGGCATAAAACAGAGGTAGGCGTCCGCCATTGAAAATTCATTATAAGATACACATAAAAGCTAGCCCAATGGCAAGAACCGACAATCCAAGATCGAACAACCCCAAATAACGATATAGTGAAACCATAAAGAAGAAGAGGTATTGTTAACCTGAAGTCCCAGCAAGAGTGCGTGTATACGTCGATTTTTAAATTGAGCATACCCGCTTCATATGTAATATTTGCATAATTTAATGATTATATTTATAGATGATACTGATACTGCTTGTTGCAAACAATTTACCTGAAATTCTACAGGATCATTGTATTTTCGATTCAAACAAGCATGGTGTAAACGTATATAAAGTAAATACCGACGTATTTACTTTATATACGTTTACCACCGTTTACGTTTTTTTTCGTTTACGTTTTTTTTTCACCATGCTAAGACTCCATTCGTGCTAAGACCCCGGTCTGACATCGTTAATTCAGTTAAGTGACGCGTATGCACCGCAAACGCAATAGTAAAAAGCATCAAATATATGTCTTTTGGAAAATAGGCCTTTTAACAACTCTGATAAGACTAGCATATGAACTGTTTAACCCCGAATTCTAATAAGGAAACAAAAGAACAATACGTGGTAATAAAAGCCACTATTCAATAGAGGTTAAACAGACTATTCACCTTTTTGTTTATTGATTTCACGTGTCAAAATTCGCCACTGTAAGTCATAACTTATACTTAGCAAGTATGCTAGAATTGGTCGGTTAATTAGATCGATTGATACTGAAAAATAAAAATCTATCAAGTTCTGACTTAATTCAAAACAGACTTACTTTAAAGTAAAGAAGACTGATCTCAGCCAGTATTTGAGCAAGGAAGAAACTCGGGACTGTCGTATTGGCATAAGCCCATTTCAAAAGCCGCGTTGGTCAAATCATAGACAATCTAGAACTAAATAGTGACAGTTTCTGTTTTCAAATCATAGATTGACATTACACACATCAATAGAATCGATCGATGGAATGCCATAAACTTGTGATCCGCAAAGCTAATTGAAGGCTGGTCCTTCGTGTCCATTATAATAATGTTGTGTCCTATGAGTCAGATCTGCTTTTAAGACCTAAACTAAATATACTGATATCGTTATGGCAACGATTAGATTACGTTGGTTGAAGTGTTTATCATGTTTTTGGGTGATATGCTAAGAGGTGACGGTTCGTCCTAGTTTGAAAGATGAGATAATTATTTATTTTTAGTTTTGATTATCTTTTTTACCTAGTTTGGTTGTTGTTGAGTTTGGAACACAAAATCAAAACCAGAACTTTCAAGGAGTTCTTTCAAATCTCCTTATGCGTTGAACCGCATCTGTTAGCATGGAAATCGCACTTTTCCATACCTGTATGGTTTCTGTCGATCGCATCGTCGATGCTGCCAGAAGAGGTTAAATCCTTAAAGTAAGAAAATCATTTTTAGCTAAATCGTCTGTTTCTGACCTCACAGTTGAATGCAATAGGATTGGTCCAAAGAGCTATTATGAGAATGTGTTGCCAGCAGCCTCACAAATGACGACGTCGTATCCCCCACCCATGTCCTGTCTGAAGTACCACTGATAACTAAGAAATCATCTACATGAAAACAGCAGGAGTTCCTGACTTTGTTAAGAGTTCCTCGTAGATAAAGCCCAATCTAGTCGTTGAAATTCAATAAACTCTACTAATATATATAATAAATGCGAATGTTTGTGAGAGTGAATGGATGAATGTATATGGATGTTTGTTACTCTTTCACGTCAAAACAAACAAAATTGGGAACAGAGGTGGATTATAGTCTGCAATAACACATAGGATACTTTTTTCGATATCACGCGGCGCCAGCTAGTAATTTGGATAACTTCTACGATTAATGCGGTAAGTATTTTTCCCGAGCATTTGAATAATACTTTTATAATTCATTAGTGAAACTGTCAGTTCGTCGACAAAACATAATTGAATACACAAAAAGATCTATCGCAGGATTTTCCTTATTTGCTTTTAGTGGTGTGTTTCCCTTATTTTTATCCCTATTTTGACCATAAAGCATTTACTGTTTTACTTGCGTAAGCTGGCTCTATACTAGTTAGTATATGTTTGGTATGGTGGTTACTGAGTGATTATTTAAGTTTGTGTGTGTATATAGATACAACGTTTTCAGTTATATTTTCCTTCAGTGGTTTATAGGCACTTCATATCGCCACGTTAGGTTATAATAATACATTATGGATGTGGGTGGTTATTTTAATTTATGTATACTCTGTCGTTATCAAGTGCCGTGTATGCTATCGTGGCAAACCAACGGTCACCGCTGCCCGCCGCTGCCGCGCTGCTGTATCAAGCACAACTATGCTCACGACCTAGATCAAGTGCACTCAGTAACTGTTGCTTGTCGGTAAATGCTTTTATTTCTTTAGTTCCATTCAAGCTTTGCTTTGATTTCTTCGCAAATACAAATGTGGCTTAATAAAACTAAGTAGGTAATGCCCCAGCCGAGGGGGATTTAGACCTCGAAAGAAGTTTCTTTGTAAGACGTCCGCTGCGGTTGTGGGTCGAATAAATAACATAAACACAGTATAAACTTTTCAAGTAAAAGAAATCAAATAGTCACGTTATAAAAACAACGGTGTGTTTTAATTCACACATCCAATTTTTTTAAATAGAATTCATTTGAACGCGGCCCATAGAGTTTCGAAAGTAACGGCCGACCTCATTGCGGTTCGATCGCCACTGCTAAAAACTAGCCAAAGTCTACGATTCGGACGTTGACCTTCTTATCTAGGAATCAAAGAGTCATAATCATCAACTCATGGGAAGTTTTGACCATAGGTACCTATTAAATATCAAGAAGTATGAGTAAAATGACCTTAACACAATTTATTTTCCTTATAGACTCAGGTAAGAAAAAGTTTGTGCAAAATTTTGACCACAGGCTGACCGATATCAAGTCGGTTTCATAAGAAATTAATGTGAAACGAAATCGTTGGTTTTGACACAAAACTAACGAAGTCGTTAAAATCCCCCCATACTACAAATTTTCTAGACAAATCCAAATACGTTATGTGTCCAAATTTACATACACGGCTACACCTGCATCAACGAGACAAGGTTTATAACAAATATGTTTATGGTAACGCATATTAGCAGACGCAAATGAAATAATGGCCTACATTACACCCACACGGGAAATACAGGTCCAATTCGGGAGTTGCATCAGGGCTACGGCTGTTTATTTTGGTCGCATGACTCGAGACATGACGGAGATGCAGCATGAGATCACCAGTCCTCATTATCGACAACTGCGAAACTGAATTTGTTAAAAAAAAAACGGTTGAAAAAACCAGCTGTCAAATCGCTTATATAATTAATTAACGTTCTGTTTCTAAACTTTTGAAAGGAACAGTCGATATAAAATTAGTATTTATAAATCATGTGTGTTCGTGCTGCATAAAAACTAGTTATAGAGATAATTATTAGTAACCACATTGTCTAAGTAAAGACTGTATTCCCCCACAGATTATAAAAACAGACCACCGCGAGCATTTAACGTTAAGTTTAAAACTGTACAGTGAACGAGTGCCCATATTGATGGTTAGAATAGAATCAATATTAATGAATATTTTAAGAATATTTTAACCAAACATATCCGAAGATCAATCATCAGCGAAAAGAACTGGTTTAGTTAAGTTTTTAGTTGCAAGTATTTCGTTAACTTAGCGCGTCTAGTATTTTTTTAATACTTTCTTTGTCATCCAGTACAACTTCTTTTAACTCAATGTTATCCCTAGTTTCACAAATATCAATTTTATTGTTATTTATATTATCTGGATCAAACCAAGTAAGTTATCGGATTATATTCGGATTGAGCACGTATTTATTGACATCGAGACATGAGAACTAGAATCCTTTGCGTTCGCACAATATTTTGCATCAGCGCACTCCATGGGATCGCTCAGATAAAATATAATAAGAACATAAATATCTTTCGGGCCAGCATCTGGCTACAATCATGTAGAAACTTGTTCTACACGTGCAATTAGAGGGGTCACACAAATATCGGATATTATTTAAAAGTTTCGCCATCCATTATTCTCTCCCTAAATACTGGGCCCGTACCGAATTACGTATTAATGTATTCAATCCAGTTTCTATTCATATATGTAATTCAATGTTTTTGTAAGCTTTTTAGAGCAAGAACTGGGTCGCAGATGGGCGCTGGATTGAGAAATTTAAATAAAACTTGGTGCGATCTTTACAAATATTATCATCCACGAATAAGTAATAACAATGAATCCAGCCGGTTATGGGCTTTTATTTGGAGTGGTTTTGGAAAGTACAGAAAAACAGACGGTTTTTAAAGTGTAACGGTGCATGGTAACTGTCTGGGTTACCTCAAAGAACCGAACAATTAAAAGGAAGCGCCAGGGTAGCCCGCAAAATTAAAGCTCCAAATCTTGTGAAGTTCTTGATGACAAAGAATACTGATATCACTCGATGCGTCCATAACAGCATTCGAGACATCGAATCACCAAGTTCATTTGTATCCCTCAGCGGCAAAAGTGTTACTCATTTTCTATCTCTGTTAGCTGACGCTGGTCCCCCTTTCATAAAATTAGTATTTTTATTTTGGCTGTTGTGTGTAACATGATTAAATAAATCCTTAGATTTAACGACTCTTGCGCGGACATAATGCTGGCTAGTTATGCGCGCGTGCTCACGACCTAACTATTGTCATTTACATCATTGACTATTGTTCCCTGTTCCGTGACTTCTAATAGCTAAGTAAAATACTAATTAGTTACAAAGTAGATATATACTGTATGTCTCTACTCAATGCCTTCAAGGTAGCGTTTTTATTGAACTGTTTTTCCTGTTATCGGAAATTATTGTGAAAATTCTGATGCAACATTTTGTTTTTGTTATCTTAGAAAATGGGTTTTCAATGACAAAAATAATTCTATCCAACTCAAAATCCCATTTAGAGCTTGTTCGATCGTTTCGAGCCTGAACGAGTTGAGAACTGAGAACTGTGTAGTTTAGTCCTAGGATACGCTATTGTGCTCGTCTCTTTTCTTATGTCTGAAGCAGCTAATGTGAAAAGAAAATCAACGATAGTTTCACTTTATAGTGTTCTAAAAAGAACAGAAAAAGAACGTAAGAAATAAGAATAGAATTAAGAAAATATGACGGTTGGTGGATCAACAATCCAAAAAAGCAAATGGTGTTAAGGCTTATGTTTTGGCAATGTGCTGTGGCTAGGGGCCAACAATATGGTAAGCCGCAAATGCAAGCAGGCTGTTCAGGAACCCGAACATCATGGAATTTAGTGACAGAAAGGGCAAGCCAACCTTGTATGAAAGTACCGCCACTATTAGGTAGTAGTTCAATACATTTTTGGCTGTAGTCCTTGAAATATTCAAACGTGCAGATAATTGACATTTGAAAGATTAATTTACTTCTCTATGATTTCCAAACAAACCTTGTAAGTGCTTAAAAAACAAAAACTTAGGTACAGTCACAACACAGTGATTTACGTCTCTTGCTATTGCAAAAGTCCTCGCGAAGTTATTTAACGTATAGCGAATTGCAAAACTGGTGAATGTCATTTTGTATGATGTATGTCCGAAATGATAGTAAAGGCATTACTGTAGCCGCAGTGGTGTACCGATACAGCGGATGGTCCCATTCCGCTGCGATAACGGTACTAACCACCGCTCACAAAACGTCTATGCACCTACCACTAAGTTCCGGTGATCAATTTATTTATGTATTTTATGTTATTTTTATTGATAATTACGTGTTCCATTAATAAAAATATGAATGGATGCAAGGATTGCGTCATCTAAGCGTTGATAAGCGACGTAATTGTTTACGTTTTGTTTTTCGAATCTATTCGGTAAATTCTAATTTACTTTGTTGTATGTGAGAGAAAATCTTCAGAATTTTGAATAATTGAGACTGGATGATAGACGTTGAAAAGCCATTACCTCTTCTGAAATGGCAATATTTGTATTTGGACGTAAATGGTTCCCAGTATTGCTGAGAGCCTACTCTTGCCGGCAATTAAACCTCGTTTTGAACTCTAACATCATAAACTCTTTGCTGATTGGAATAGAGTCCAATATCCTTTACTCCAATTTAAGATTTATAGCAATTGGCGTTGAGAGAGAGGTCCATTTATGTCCGTTGATTTGTTTTCTCACGCCTTAAAAGAAAAGTCACTTTCAGGATTATGGCCCTATCCGTTATGACCATTCGTCATGGTGCTGAATTAATATTCATTTGCTGTCATCTTGTAGATAATTGTGATCTCTTATAGTTGAAGTTAGTAGAATTTAGTTAAAAAAGCCGGCGTGGCCATACGCGTTGTGTGCGAAACGCGCGACCACAACATTCCCAGTGCCTCAAACGATGCCACTTGTGGCGATCGGCGACAGACGGCCGTTTATGGCGCGGAGGAATGTGGCCTGCTCTTCCACTGCCTGCGACTCATGTGAGGAGTGGGCAGAGACTGGCAGTGCCGGGGAACTGGCAGGAAAATACAGCAACGACCTTCGATTAATAGGTAAGGAAAATTTATAATTGTTTGTGTCCGAAACCTACAGTTTTTGGTTATTATAAGGAAGAATAGTATTATGTAAACCGACTGGTAAGTACCTTGTTCACTTTATTATAAATTCGGGGATAACTATTTATTTATCCTATGGAAGGTTTTTTTGCAGAGACAATTCTCCACCACAGTGAGAACGTGTTCCATTTCTTCCTTTCTCTCATTCTAATCGTAACGCTTTTATAAAGTGATTATGATAGTTTCCGTATGTTTTGTATGGTTTTCTTGTCATATGTAATCCAATATTTTGCTTACATTGCTGTCTCTCATCACTTACACCAAATTACAAAATGACTCGACAACCGCGAGAATGCATGCTTGCCAACTACATACTTAAATGACACTCAAACTTATTTGTTTGAAATGCTTGCAAAGGCTTAGGTACCTATGCATTTTGATTGCTAAACAACTAAATATTACAAGCTGAGCATTCTAATGAAGCAACTGCTTTAATTTGTCATGTGTTGCTAATAAATCATGTATCGAAGTAATAAATAGTATCATTAACAAGTGCATGGAACTAGGAAGTTCTTTGGTGTACACGCCTTGTACGGGTCAATGCACAAAGGTGCCGACGAACGACCATCTAAGAGTATCAGGCCCACACAGTGCCCGCCGCCGGCTAACGGTGCCACGCTCAAATATTTTACCATTACACTGAGCATGAGCCTAGTCAGCTAACTGTGAATAAACACAAGTATTCGCTGTACCTATCAAACTTAAAAACATGTAAATTCTATGTGCCGACGTGATATTCTCTGAAGATATACCTACATATTTAGGTTGTTAAGTGACGGCGGAGGGCCGGTTGCGGCGTTTCGGACACGCTCAAAGAAGTAAGTGCATGAACTCCTTGCCTTCGTGAGCCTGTACAATGTGGACAACTGATGCGGGTAACGTCGAAACATGTAGATTGAAACGTCGATATGATATGTGGACCCACTTCAATAAATCTACCCGTTTATCATAAACCTGCTCTCCACAATCTTGCGGTTTGCAACCCTATGTATTCATCAAACAAACTTTGCAAGTAATAACTTTTCCAGCTCATGAACACTGTTACGTGGTTGTTTACGTATTGTGTTAAATAGTAACGGTTTCAGATTGAGCGGCGCGTGCTGAAATGCGGCCAATCGTTTGGCAACGTATTTAGCGCAAACAAACGTACGAGTACCCAAGATATTAGTAGCGAGCTGGCAAGCCTACGCAATCTCAAATAGAAATAATTGCAGTTCCGCCGACGTTCAGATTTGTTGATTCATCCATCCATTTTAAGAGACCTTTCGTCAATCTATCAGCGACCACAACTTACAACGTGTCTTGGCCATCTCATTGGCTGAGTGAACTTGACAAAAACATGGCGGATGATAAGTATCAGTCATCTATTAGACCTCCAGTGTGTACTCATCCTTTTTTGTAAGAATTAAAAGCTAATCTTATCCATTATTTCCAAGTAACCTATTACTTAGCCATAGTATAGATAGATAGACACTTCGTATAGATGGATAGTCACTTCCTGAACAAGTGTTATGCATAGATGAATACAATAGTACTCGATGACTTCATATTCTGACGTCATGTGTGCGAATTTGTCACCAGAGTATGCACAGTTGAACAAAAACTCACACCCACTAACTAACCAACCCAGAAGTGTGGCCTCTGCTTTATTCAAGTTAATTATAATTTGAATGATGATGAGGTACATGTATAAATGTTATGACTTGATCGCCGCAATGAGGACCAAACATTTTCTCTGACGTCATGGACAAAAAGGCCATAGTAATGAAGACCGTTGCGCAGGACCGTTTATATGCAAGCCAATCCGATCTGAATTTCCAGTTGGGACCCGCAATATTTTGCATTTTGAATACTTTCAAGAAATAGCACTACCTGCAGTTTAAAGTTCGTAAACAAGGCAACTTATTTTTTTTTATAAAAATGAATGATTTTCTTATAAAGTCTTGGGTCTGTGTAAGTAGTCTTTTATACTTTGAACTTGATGCCAACGAGATGAGTTATATGAACTGTCGCCGGTCACGTTGCAGCGTCGCGGTCTCGCGGTATCAATCTTATATTGAATAGACTGCACTTGTTATGTGTGTAAATGACAGCAATTTATTTCCCGTCGTGTCAAGCCGGCGCAGGCGCAGCTCTCTGGAGGTCTGCGACACATTCATTGTGCACTCATGCATCATGCTCAATATGTTTTGCTTTTTGCTAAATATTTAGTTTATATCGCACCACTCTCTGCGTTATATTCTGAACAGAATATTTCTGTAAGTTTGGATTTCATTTAATAATATCCTAACTCTGCACCAATTTTGACAACAGTAGGTATATTTCAAGGAATTCCGAATAAAGGATGTAGCTAAGTTCGTTTTTAGGATTTTTCTATAACACGATTGTCTTCAGAATATTAATGGCTCGTTCATCATGAAATTATAAATAGCAGAAATTTTCAGGCACACTTCAGACCAATCCCACGCTAAACTGACGGTTTTCACGCGGCAACGCGGCGTGACATCAGCGTCTACATTGGTTTTGCCACATCCCATACGTAATATTATAAATTCGTATCAGTTATTTTTATCTCTTTGTTTCCTAAGTACAAGTGTAAGATTTGTATATGGTGTTTATGAAACACCTTGAGTTATTATTATAACGTTAGTATTCACTCGCAAAGCCCATGCGACGTATGGTACAGTGTTTTCATTTCCTTTCAAATACTATTTTCGCCATTATCTTTTCCTCATTTTTGTTTCGCATTCCTGTAATTTGGTTCACATTATTCTTATCAAAATCAATATTTAATTTCTAGTAAGAAATGATTGCTCATTGTTAGCAAGAAAACAATACGTGGATTTCAGTAAATATAAACGATAACAATGCTAGAACAATAGGGATGTTATCAATATAGTATTGCAAGTGAAAATGTCGATGGAGCGTTGACCGCTGAGTAACATTTGTTGCGATAACCCGGCTTTGTCTGTGTTGCTTTATTTCTGCTCTCCCTGGTGGTAAACACTCGTGCGTCATCCCCAGTGGTCTCTGATCTACAAATAAATAAACATGTGGTGTCTTCCAGCTTCGTTTTACATTAGAGTCTAATACATATTTTTCTCGATTTGTTCCTCTGAGAATTCAAATCGTGTATCGATCCGATTGGCTTGGGTCATCACAATCATCTATCTATCTCGATGTCGTATATGATGTGAAATGCATGGCGTCGATAACGTTTTTATTTTTAACAGCAAGTGTTTATCAGTACAGAAAGGGTTCTCTCATTCAAGAATTATGCAAAACGGCAGTGTGAATCGTGATTGTCAGGTTTGTATAGGTAAGGCGCATCTCATTAGCAAGGACATCCATATGCATCTTTCGTTTAAGTAAAAGACAATGGCTGGTGTGGTAGTCGTGACTCGGCCGGTTATGACATGCAGTGTGTCAAAGAGGAGCATATGGATCGGCTCAAGACACTCCACCACTGTAAACACTGGATGTACAGCAAGTCATTTGCAAAACAAAGACCGCAGAACGCGGCCGAAATAAAAATATTTACGCAGCCACTGCTGACTCAAGCAACGCTTTGTTTGGACGGAGCTGCGGTGGAATAACCTTTTTGCAAGAAAATAAATTAATGTCAAATCACAAAAACAACAAGGACTTGTTTATAATCCGTTTCGTTTTACCCAAATTGGATAAAGGGCAAAGCAAATTACATTTGGGAAAGTGGTTACTTTGTCCATGCAAAGTAAAGAATCATTTGTTTATCGACTAGACCTACTTAAGACGACAGTAATAATTAACAAAAATTATACATGGACTACCTACAAACAAAAGGGAAGTCGGAAATTGGAAGTTCAAATTACAGCATTTAAAACAAAATAACGCTGCAACAGGTAGAAAAAATGCAATAATGATTTGCATAAGCATGTATTAAAAACAAAAAGTATCAATTTACATTATTTACAATGAGCGGCGTCGGCACGCGAAGGCGACACGGGTATCGCCGGACGTGAGACATTAGTTTAATGAAATAACGACAATTCGCATGGAATAACTTGCGCCTCCGTCCGTGCACCAGCGGCCTTATTCCATGACTGCTCTCAATGAGTGCTTCAAGAGCTATTTGACTCATACTCAATGAACATGAATCTTAATTGAAGCGAACTGGCAATGTGAATTGTTGATGAATGTTTGCTTTTGTGATGCCGTTACTTACATACAATTTTACACCGCACATGCAGGAATTTATTTATATTTCCATACAAAAAAGGAATTAATGTGTTTGTTTTCCTTTTTCACATGGCACACATTCACAAGCTGTAGGGTCATGATTGTTATCCTTGAGAGGGTAGGCAGAGATTTATTAAGTTTCTCTCATACACAGAGTCACAAATGTAAAAATCAAGCGTTCTGCGTCACTATTTCCTCATCGTCTCGTTTCTAAGAAACTAAAGATGGAAATTCGGTAGTATCGACCTATTTGGTCCCCACGTAATAAATAAAAATTGCTTTATCTTCTTCTTGCGTCCTTAGACCTGTACTAAATCTGTCTTATCATCCAGTAGGTATCCCTGAGATTTCAGACAAGTTGTTAAGCTCCTTATATTAGACAAGTGGCATAGGCTTCTACGAAGAAAATATTTAATACTAGCTGTGCCCGCAATGCATGCGTTGCAATGCAATTTTATATATATATATTTCTACCTACCCTACCTATCCTACCTAAACTACACTAAAACCTTACCTTTGACTGCCCTGCCTTTAGCATTTCTTTCCTTTTTTTTCTCGACGTAAAAACCATCCTTGGACTTCAACGAATATTTTAATAAAAGAATTGGTAAAATTGGTCCAAGCGTTGTTGAGTTATGCGCTTACCAACACATTTTGCGACTCGTTTTTATATTATAGATTTTCTCTTCTTAAGCGACTTGCTGGTGTTTCCGCGAAATACATATATATTTATTTGATAATTGTAGTGATATTTGTTATGATTATAAGTATGTAAATCATTTTTCGGTCGCGAATCATATTTTGTTCAATATACCTAAGTACATCTTGACACTGAACAGCACATTGCAAAAAAACATAAGATTTTTTGTTTATTTTAAAGCGCCATGGTTTTGGGCTGCCTTGGCGTTTTCACCACTGAGAGTATTTATACAATCGTGAAGCGAAGACGATATCAATCTAAAGATCTTAGAAAATGTGTAGTTCAAAGAATTGTTTACTAAATACTCGAAGATCATGCATTCACAGGATGTACAAGTGTGACCATCGAATTGATGACTTGCATTGCAATTTATAATTATTGTATTTCAACAAGTTGTTGATTTATTCAATATAATAGTAGATTAGTAGATTATTAACCAAGGGGATAAAGCACGGCGTCAGGTGTACTCGGCGTCAGGTGTACTGGTGGTCGCGCGAGCTGACGGCACTGCGAGATGCATGCGTCGCTGCGCGACACCGGTACGCCAGGCACCGCAGGCTCCGCATTCGAGCACCGGATGCGGCAGCCATCGAGGCGGAGCTGTATGAGGGGTACAGAGCGGCGAAGACCGCCCTCCTAGAAGGTGTCTTGCGGGCCAAGGATCTGGCCCGCGAGGAGATGCTGGAGTCTCTGGACGGGGATCCGTGGGGGCGCCCATACAAGATGGTGCGGGATAAACTCCGCACCAGGGCCCCCCCGCTGACGCAGAGTCTCCGGCCCCAACTAGTTGAGGATGTGGTGAGCGCTCTGTTCCCTTCGCGAGGGGAGCATGCTCCTCCGCCCATGGCTCCGCCGCTTGCGGTGCTCTCGACATCGCCAACGCGTTTAACACCATACCCTGGGGCTGCATCAGGGAGGCACTCCAATACCACCGGATGCCGACCTATCTTCGTCGTGTGGTCGGGGCATATCTGACGGACAGGGCCGTCATATACCCCGGTCGCTCTGGAGAGTGGAACCGGCGAGAGATGTCGTGCGGTGTCCCGCAGGGATCGGTCTTGGGGCCGCTCCTGTGGGACATCGGTTACGACTGGGTGCTGCGCGCCGACCTCCCCAGCGGCGTCAGTGTAGTTTGCTACGCTGACGACACGCTCGTCCTGGCTCAGGGGGGGTCGCACCAGGCGGCGGCCGACAATATGACACGCGGGGTTGAGATAGTCGTGGAGAGGATCCGGCTACTGGGTCTCGAGGTGGCCTTGCACAAATCCGAGGCCATGGTTTTTCATGGCCGCGGAAACACGCCACCGTCGGGATCCCAGTTGACGGTAGGAGGGGTTCGCATCGGCGTCGGGTCGACGATGAAGTACCTGGGAATCGTCCTCGACAGCCGGTGGAACTTCGTCGAACACTTCCGACGTTTGGCTCCCAAGCTCGAGCGGACGGGGGCTGCTTTCAAGCGGCTCCTGCCCAACCTCAAGGGGCCAAACGCCTCCTGCCGTAGGCTCTATGCCGGAGTCGTGCGGTCCATGGCCCTTTACGGGGCCCCAGTATGGGCGCGTTCTTTAGGGCGGCGCGCCGCCCACTATCTGAACGCGCCCCAAAGGGTGGTGGCCATACGGCTTGTCCGGGGCTACCGCACGATCTCCGGCGAGGCAGCAAGCCTCCTTGCCGGACTGCCACCGTGGGATCTGGAGGCGATAGTCCTCGCGCGCCTGTCTGAGTGGCGCGCAGAGGCACTACACCGGGGGGAAAACCCACTGCCGCGGCAAGTTGCCGCTCGGCGGGCAGACCTCCGGTGCGATCTCATGGTGGCATGGAGAGAGCGACTGTCGTAACCCCGTGCAGGGCACGCTACAATAGTGGCGGTAAGTCCCCTCTTTGAGGAGTGGCTGGAGAGGCGTCATGGCGTCCTCACCTACCGCCTGACGCAGGTCCTCACCGGACACGGAAGTTTCGGGAGGTTCCTGCACATCATCGGGCGGGAGGAAGCGCCCGGGTGTCACCATTGTGACGATCGCCCGGAGGACACGGTGGAGCACACAGTGGCGATCTGCCCGGCTTGGGCGGAGCACCGCCGTGCCCTCGTAGAGGCGATCGGCGGCGGCGATCTCTCGCGTCCGGCCCTGGTTCAGGCCATGGTCCGGAGCGAGAGGGAATGGGAAGCGGTCACCACCTTCTGCGAAGCAGTAATGCTAGCGAAGGAGGTGGCCGGGCGTTTGCGGGAGAGAACATCTGTCCAACCCAGCCGCCGCGGGAGACGCCCATGGCGCCGGGCGCCGCGAGACGACTTCCGGCCACCGTAGATGCGGGCCTGTGGGCGGTGAGCAATGGGTAGTTCACCGTCCGTCCGTCGATTGGCGACAGGCCGTGTCGACGGCGCGTTCGTGTTTCACGCGCGCCTCAAAGAGAGTCAGCAAAGCAGAGGGGCTTGCCAGAGCCTCTGCCTGCCGGGGTTGCGGGTTGTTCGAAAGAGATACCGCGGCCTCGGAACGTAAAGGGCAATAGAAGAAACATGGGTGGGTTTTAGTCAGTACAAGTCTGACATGCCCCCCCGCTCCACCCAGAGCGGGGGAAGTCATTGGATGATTTCCCACCCGAAAAAAAAAAAAAAAAAAAAAAAGGGGATAAAGCAGTGTCTTCTGTCGCGGGTGACGATTTAAATCGCGAGTGTAACGAAGGACTCGAGGTTTACTCCCGAGCGTAGCGAGGGTGTTAAAAACTTAAATCACGAGCGAAGCGAGGGATTTAAGACGAGTCCTGAGTGTAGCGAGAGATTTAAGTTTACCCAAGACTAAGACAGCTTTATCACCGAGGAAAATACTCTGCTTTTCGTACCATTTGCGAAAAAATTAACACAGTAATAATATGAAATAAGCATTTATTAAAGATAATGACATTAAAAGTAAAAGTTAAGATTCGAACATTGGTCCAATTATTTATAAAGAGAGCTACACTTTTGTTTAGTACATTTATTGTTGATGAGTATGATTGCGGCAGCATTTGCACTGATGGAATCCGACAATACACTGTCACTGTTGCTTTGATTTAACAATGTATTTTTAGAACATTAACTTATTTATAAAAATAAACTTAACGTTTATGTATTTGAAGAAAACAAAATCGCGGCAAATTCCTAGACTAATATGTTTTGTCGGAAAAGCAAAGGCATCAAGCTCATACGACAATAATAATCATAACTGCATATTAATTGCGTGTTCCTTTTTAATAATAATAATAATAATAAAACTTTTATTTGCAGACCTTAGTCCATAGTGTTAGTAATATATGAAATAGACTTAGTTAGCTAATATTAGTATCACACATAATCAACAAAAAACAATTCAAATATAATTGACAATAACAAAACAATAACATTTTCATCCCACCATCTCGGAAAGAGTATTTTTAATCTTCAATATCTGAGTGGAAAAGCCGTTTTTATTCTCTAGAGGATAAAGTAAATTGAATTTAGAACATCGTGTGCACTAAGTTTGTGAATTAAAAAAAACGTTAAACCGATTTACTGCTACCTCTATGGTGCCGAATATATTAACATACAACTTTTTTTTAATTTGTTAAAAACTCAGACTCGGAACCTTCTTGGTGATTTTTCAATTTGCTTTGTACGCGGTTCTTTACGCGGCATTTTTTCACGTCATTGTTAAACCATAAATTAAAAACATGAAACTTGAAAACAAGTGAAAAATATTATCCTTTCCTTACTATACTAATATTATAAAAGCGAAAGTGAGTTTGTTTGTTTGTTTGTTACCTCTTCACGCTTTAATGGCTAAACCGATTAGGATGAATTTTGGTACAGAGGTAGTTGGGAACCAGGAGACGGACACGGAGGCTATTCTTTATTTAAAAAAGTGGGATGTAAGGGAGAAAGAGGGAAGATAAGGGATAACTTAGCGTTGCTATCACAAATCAATAAGGCGCAAGGGGAACTGTGTTACCCCGAATTTAACGCGAGCGAAGCCACGGGCTAAAGCTAGTTTTGTTATAATTTAAAGATTATTCTGTAATACTTACCTGTCATAATTCAGTAATTAATACCTAAACTGAAATAAAAGTGTACCTATCTTGTGATTGTAAACGTAATTTTTTTGCATTTAGTCATTTCCTCGCTGAGGTGGAATGAAAAGTTACGTGTTGCACTCGAGTGCAAAGATTTTTCACCTCGTGCTCTTTTGATTCCCTCGCTAACGCTCAGGATTCTAATTTTGAATCACTCGCTGCGCTCGTGATTCAATTTTAGAATCCTTCGCTTGCTCGGTCATCAAAATTGAACACGCGGTTAAAAAGCAACTTTGCACTCTTGTATAACAAATAACTATAATACGACACAACATAGAAATGGACATAAAAACCACCTGCCCGACACAGGTCGACTCAAAGCATCTACTTTGAGTCAACCTGTGTGTGCAGTCTCATCCATCGACCAAGCATAGGGCAGTCCCACCGGTTACTCAACGCCCTCAACATGCTGTGGGAGCTGTCATCAGTTCTGCGCCGGACAGAAGCGCATCGCTTGCGAATGATGGCATAAAAATCATCTATCCGCGCATCGGCAAACATACCCGAAGCGCTACAAAAACGCGGCAGCCCCAAAAGCATCCTGAAGGCATTATTATATTGGACACGCAGAGCATTGTATGCTTTCTGCGTATACTTGACCCACAGGCTGCAGGTGTAAAAGGTCTGACAATAGGCTCTAAAGAGCGTCATTTTTGCCTCACAAGAACACCGAGCAAACCTGCGAGCCAGCATATTGCTTCGAACAGACAACGCTCTGCGCTCCCTCTCTATGTCCAAGTCATCACACAAGTCCTCGGTGACCCAGTGACCCAGGTATTTAAATTTTGATACTCGCTTTAAGGGTATGTTTGCTAAATAGACACACGGCACATATAAGTCTCTTCTGGTGCCAACATTAAACACAATTAACTCACTCTTAGCGACGTTATACCTAAGCCCATGAGCCTCCGCGTAGTCATCACAGACCTTCAGCAATCGTCTTAAGGCACTGACTTTTGACTTTTAAAAAAGATGCTTAATGCTTTATATACCTACAAACTCAATGGTGTAAACACAGTTGTAATTCAGTATTAGATAAGTATTCCAATTTTAAATCACATTCTCTCCCTAGGGGATGAATGAAATTCAGTACAACTTTCTCTCCCTGTTTTTGACAGATTAAAAATGACTATTGTTATGTTCGCTTTTTGTGGCATAGAATGTCACTTTTTTGAGCAAGTGGTACGAAAAGTTAATATTTTAACTTATCAAGTATTGAATCTTAATGTCATTTTGCAGTAAGTAACGACATGCATAGGTAATTAATTATAAATAATCTCTGAATTTTGGAGTATAAGGTGTCTGACAGGCCTGACCGGTGATGACCCAGGCCTGCATGATCGAGGTTTCCAGGAGCAGCTCCCGGTCCATCTGCTTCAGGGCCCACCCCGGACCATTCGCCTGTAGGACCGGCGCGCTGGAGGTCTGGGTGGAGACGTCGTGCCGGCTGTCCGGTGATCGGAGTAGGTCTCCACCTCCTCTGTGACGCACCAGTAGACGACACTCGGCAACAGGGCGGGGCTGGCGAACGACACATCCACCCCCGAATCGCCCCGCATCTGCACACAAGTGGCAACAGAACACTACACACACACTAACACCGGCAGTCCGTCCAGTGACGACAGGCCGTTTCGACGGCGCGTTAATGTACCACGCGCGCCTCGAAGAAAAGTCAGCAAAGCAGAGGGGCCTGCCAGGGCCACTGCCTGCCGGGGTTCAGGTTGTTCGAAAGAGATACCGCGGCCCCGGAACATAAAGGGCAGAAAAGCGGAAGGCACTTGTGGGGGTTTTAGTCAGTACAAGTCTGTAACTCCCTTCTGCTCCAAAAATAAAAAAAAGGTTTGACCGCGTCGTCGTCGTCGCTGCGACGACTTACAGCACTCTCGCTCTGGTTCTCACTCTAAGGCTGAGGCTACATTCGGCCGCGACGCGACCTGCGACACATGAGCGATTAAAACAAGTAAATGAATGCTCACGTATATGGCTACACCGTACATCAAACACTAGCGATCTTTGATTTCTTTATGCGATAGGAACAACATTACTGAAATTACGGCATCGGCTACATCAGCATATGAGCGAAATTGAAGCAATTCGCTTCAATTCATCATTAGAAAATTTCTCACTTGCACGACTAGTTCAATAGTGCTTCTAAATATGCGTGTGGCTACATTATGAATGAATTGCTCTTGCTAATTCGTTGTTGAGCATGTGTACTGTAGCGATGTCATCGCCGAATATACGCCGGAATTTCGCTTGTAATGTAGCCATACCATGTTTTTCTCGTTTCGCTCTTCCAGTCGCATCGCAAATCGCTGCCATTTGTAGCCTCAGCCTAACAAATGAAAGTTCTGAGCGAAGAGAGACTGGAAACTGGAACACAATTGTTTAAGTCAAAAGGCGTGCTTGGTAAAGTTTGTGAATCTTAGCCGTAGCATCTGTTCTTTTATTTGTAGTCCTATAATACCAACAACGTTTAAAATACCAACGACTTTTTTCAAATTAGTTATTTTAATTATTCACCCAATTTTTCAAGACCGCAAGCACTGTTTTCAGTTAGATTGGCACAACTGTTTTCCATTTTGGCGCGGAGTTTGAGTTGCATCTGTTATTTATATTAAATATAGTGCTGGTTTTAGTAATATCATATATAGTGTGTATTGCTAATTTCATAATGGACAAAAATATCGAACAAAGAGTTTGTCTTAAATTTTGCATCGCCAATGGAATTTCGTGTTCGGAGTCACTGAAAATGTTACAGAAGGCTTACGGTGAATCGACTTTATCAAAAACTCGTGCTTATGAGTGGTTCAAAGCGTTCAAAAGCGGTCGAGATGTGATGGAAGATTTGCCTCGCTCTGGTAGGCCGTCAACGTCTGCAACTGAAGTTAACATCGCAAAAGTGAAGAAAATAGTGACTGAAAATCCCCATTCAACTCTGAGAGAGATAGCCGCCGAACTTTCTGTATCTCACGAGTCGATCCGTACCATTGTAACTAATCATTCATTGTCCCAAAAGATCTGAATTTTCTCCAAAAACTCAATCGCATGAAAATCGCTGAGGACATGCTAGAACGAGTCAGTTCGGACCCAACATTCATGAAACGCATTGTTACTGGTGACGAGACGTGGGTTTACGAGTTTGACATGCAAACTAGTCAACAAGCTTCGGAGTGGCGCCTTCCAACTGAACTGAAACCGAAAAAACCACGCCAAAGTCGATCAAAAGTCAAAGTCATGTTGACTGTTTTCTTTGACTATCGCGGTGTTGTGCACTCTGAATTCTTACCGGAAGAACTAATGGTAAAAAAAGAATATTATTTGAGCGTTATGCGGCGTTTAAGAGAGCAAATTCGACGAAAAAGGCCAGACATGTGAAAAGAAAATTCTTGGATTTTCCACCACGACAATGCGCACAAGGCTATCATTGTGAACGAATTTTTGACCAAACACTCAACAAATACCATTCACCAGATATGGCTCCTGCTGACTTTTTTCTTTTTCCTAAACTCAAATTACCACTTCGTGGCACCCGTTTTCAATCGATAGAAGACATAAAGGAGAATTCTCGGCGAGAACTGAACTCAATTCCGGAAGCAGCGTTGAAAAAATGGTTTGGTGAATGGATTATTCGTTGGCGCAAGTGTATCGTTTCTAAAGGAGCATACTTTGAAGGTGATAAAATAAATTTGGATGAATAACAGACATTTTGTGTATTATTGATCTTTTCCCGGTACTTTCTTGACAGAGTAGTAGACCAGGTATAGGCACAATAATCCTTGGACCGATCATCAATCTAAAGTACTAAGAAAAGCATGAGAATTAGAACATCCCAAGAGATTTCAAAAATTTATAGAGCAGATGAACAGACTGGAAATATTTTTATACAATAATTTTGTTCCCGGACATTTTCGATTTTGACACACGAATGCTCCCTGACAAGCAGACGTATACACATATACACTACATAGAACGATTTGTTACTAAGCCGTGTCATTTGTTCCTAAAAAATAGATGTCCTTGAGTAGGTACATCCGATTATACCAAGTTTAAAAACCATTGAATCTTTACCAGAATATTCCCACGTTCTACAAAATGGTGAGGCTTTATTAAAATTACAGTCATTCCTCATATTCACAATGAAAGAAGCCCTTGCCATTATTTAACCCACACTTTTACGCAAACAATACTCAGAAATACCCTTCAGAAATTGTCATAAAGATGCGTCAAGATAACATTCGTTTAAGATGGATGATAGTGCATCATGTGTATGATGAGATAATACCTAATCTGCGACACACCTTACAGATTGCATTATCGAAGGCATCTGACTGAGTCGGCATCGGCAGACGTTATCACCGCTATTTATACACAGACAAGTTTTCCAAGCTTTTATGTGAATGCAGACATCAATAACAACGTTAATAGCTGAATATTTGTCCGGTTCTAAAGTACACAGCGACACATGAAGCCATACATTTCTAGTATAACAGGGCCTCTCTTTGTATAGATTTTTCGTACTATGAGAGATCCGCATAAACTGGTTTGTGTAGCTTGATTGGTACTTGTATGTACTGCATTCAGCATAAGAGATTATGTCTTTATGGGCGTTTAGACGTTGGTACTTAATTATTTTGCGGCAAAAGTAGCTGTGTCACCATAGATTTAAATCACGGCTCAACGGATTTGGATAAAATTTGACGCACGGATAGACCATGACTTATGTAAGAACTCAGGAAACTAGAGTTTAATCCCGGTAGTAGCTACTTTTCTGTGTTATTATAATAATATCCAGTCATTTACCCTCGCGAAACCAGGGGAAAAAACTTGTATTTTATGAAAAATATTGTTATCTGATCGTGATTATCACGCCGAGAACGCATGGAGATAAGCAGCCCTAAGCATCAAATTCCAATGCCAGGCGCCGCGAGGCTGACGCCGACGCTATGACATCGCGATATGATTGCGCCTTGTCGTGGTTCAGCAATTTGATAACAAACAAATAATCGCTTTTTTATCCGTAATGACTCCAATTTCTCGCTAATACGAAAATGATATGAATGTTGTTTTAATGTGACTTTAAATGATATTGCTGATTGAATACCGTTGTTTGATGTATTTATAACTGCTGATAAATCGATTGATAGGTATCCTTATCACTCCCACTCGTACCTAAATAATACCATACGTGTTTTGTCGCTGAGACTATTATTTACTTGAAGTAATCACGTTGTATTAAGTCCTTGATTACAAGACCAGCACTCGAAAAATACGTCTTGGTATACCACCAGGAGATGCGACTTACGACGATCAAGAAACAGTAAAACGCGGTTCACATGTTCCTTTTTAAATACCGTCCATGCAAGCAATTTATTTCAGTTATTTTCTGCAGCGGCTGTCGCCACGCGCGTGTCACTTTGCTTGATCGTGAAGCTCGTGGCCAAGCAGTTATGTTTATTTACTTCATAGGTAAGTAATAGAACGCTAGTCGCCGTATGTCCATAAACTTAGGTAGCTACGTCATACGCCCACTAGGTATTTCCCCCCTCAAGGCCGAAACCCATGAAAACGTCATAACCTATTTCACAATATTATCTCCGGAAGAGTAATCTGGTCTCGACAGTCCAGATAACAATGTAAGGGTGACGAATGAGTCAAAATTCCGTAAATACTTACTTATGGGCTATGGCGGGCTCTGTGCAATGAGATAACATACAAATATAGCATACTTGAAAAAGCGAAAGACCAGTTTCTAGGATAATTCTAGTAAACATTTAATCGCAAATGTTTATTTTATGAGCCTTACTTTATGGGTCTTTGGGATAACTCACGCTAAATAAATGAAAATGTTGGGCCCACGTTGGGCGCCAAAATCGCCGGTTTTTCCATACTACCATACTGTCTTCAATATCATATCCAGAATGTAGAACAAAGGCTGGAAGTAACCCTCGCGTGTATTGAGTGCTTTAAAAAACAGAAGTAGGTACAACACTTTTTTTGTTAAACTTTGCCCGACACTAAGAATTACAATGTTGCAAATTTACCTATCTGGGCATAGTTCACGTACTTACATTAACGTATTTAGTGTTATCAAGGATTATTAAATCTAGACAATAATCCTACAACACTAAGTCTACGCAGTCAAAAGATACGTTACGTTTATGTCGCCAGTTTTGTGTGGAACCATCGGTGCGCGAGTCCGACTCGAACTTGACTGTTTTTTTCTTTTAATGTGATACTGCCATCGTCACCTAAATCGCATCTTAGGGTATCAAGAAGAAAAGAAAGAAAATGTTTACCAGGAGGGGTGTTTCCGGGCCGGGTATGCAGATTGTTAACAATCTGAAACCCCAGAAAACAAAGGGCATAAAGAACATGGGTGGGTTTTAGCCAGTAGAAGTTTGATACTCTGCCAGAGCGGGGGAAGTTGTTTGATGATTTCCCAACTGCAAAACAGTGTGTTTTCGTGCCTAAGCACGAAGGTGATATGGTTGGACTTGGATGGACTGGCGCGTATTCGCTATTTATGTGTTTCGTCTAGCTGTTTTTAAAGTATATCCGGTATATTATTGAAGTGTTTCAGGATTGAAGTAGGCTATTTCCTCAGCAACTGTTATATCATCTAATGTGGGCAGATCTGATGTAATAGAGAAATTTAAGTAATTTGACATAAGCTCATACATCCAACAGAAAAATGATCGAAACGGTGTTCTTCAAAGTAATGTTTTAGTACAATAAATGAACTATATAAACAGATTATTGTTTTAACTTATTCAACAACATTCACTAAAATTTTCATTGGGCACTAATGTTTGCATGCCTTGTATCAGGTACTAGCTGGCGCCCGAGCTTCGCCCGAGTGATGATAGAAAAAAAGGATCCTTTATGTTATTCCAGACTATAATCTAGCTCTGTGCCAAATTTTATCAAGATCCGTTCAGCTGTTTAGACGTGAAAGAGTAACAAACATCCATACCTCCATCCTCACAAACATTCGCATTTATAATATTAGTAGGATTAACTTTGTTCACGGAATTGCGTGCATCTTCATCTGCCTAGCCTTTTGCAATTTTATAAGGGTTATAGTAGTACCAGTACTTATAATACTCAGATTTTATATTGAGCGTCACAGTATGTTATATAAAAATTCTTAATATTGTGTATTGCAACTTTATGACCATTCTACGAATTGTAACATAATTCATATTATCTTATAACGATTCTGCTAAAGCGGCTTTTAGAGCCCTAGACCTCGACAACCCAGTTAGTGAGTAGGTATCTCTAGGTAATACTGGTTCACAGACTTTTTGGTCACTGACTACTGGTAACGGCGGTCAAAGATCTACGCATGTTGCGTGCATAATACATTTAGATGTGTCCAAACCTATTTAAAAGCTGACAAACCGCTCGCTAAATGCAGTGATGCTCAGCATACTTCTCAATTTACGGCTGGATTAAACAGGAAACGATTAACTAAATATAGTACGACATGTGCTCCGTTTTCGGGATCGGACGGATCGGGATCCAACATCTCTTTCGATAAAGTGTCAGACAGGTTTAGTTTATTAATAGAAAAAGAGCATTTTGTTCAAAAATGTAGGAACTTTAAATCTAATTCATTGGTTTATACCAAGCAATTTTTGCAAAAATTCTGTGATCTCAAGATATATTTCAAGAATAAACTTTGCAAGCTATTCGTAAAGTTTATTTTCATTCACATGACATGACTGACTATTATTCCATTGAAGAACCTTTGTTTTCAGTGCAAAAGTGCTTATTTCTTGGGAAATCTCTTCCAGAATACCAGCGAAAAGGTAATGAACTAGACTAAATACAACTGTCATTGTTTGTAAATTTTTAGCTATACGGCAATCTTTGACGTAGCGTGTCAATTTGGATACTGATTAATTTCTCTGACAGTACATTCAATACATCAGGATTTTTTTTATGTACATTGAGCGTTGTATTGTACAAAAGATTTATATGGTAATATCAAATTCGAGTGTCGTGGGCTGCAACAACCGAATAATCCTTTGCAATAATGATAAATGGAATGACGGCAACCATGACTGTCTACTTTTTGTTGTAGTCGTCATACTGGTAATTGTAATGAAAGATATCGCAGGATTAGTAAATTTAGTGTAGGTAGATACCGTTGACTAATTTATCGCAAGCATTTTCCTTATGTAGTCTTCACATATTTCCATTGATGAACTATAGGCCATCAGACCATGGAATCACCACACAAAATGCGTCTGAAAACAGTAGAAATGCACGTACCAAGTGGAATTAACGCTCCTTTTCTTGCACAGCAGTTTTCATACAAAAGACAATATTGGTATTTGTTATAGCAATAGTTAATAGCGATTGGTTTGTGTGGAAAAACTGTCAAAGGCAGCAACCGCCGAGGCAGTTGTGCTTTCTGGTATGACGTATATACAAATACATATGGATATTACCTAATCCCCGAAGGTATAAGCTGAGGTGTTCTTAAAACCTAGAGTACACGGCTGCCACTGATATAATCCCGGAAAAAACGCAATAACACAACCCAGGAGGAACTTGAGTTAGTCTGAGCGAAAGTTTCAGAATGCAAAGTTATCACTTTTTAGAGGTATGAACAACAGGGTGTAAAGTTCTCCATCATTTATGGAAAAGGAAAGATCCTCCGACCAGACGGGTGTAGTGTCTGGTGGGCCACTGCTTAACAGTTGTATGTCGGGTGCTCCTATAAATGTTAACTTCGCGTACAACTTTGCTTGCGCGATGTAGGAATGTTTGCCGTTAGTTCTTCAGTGGTTGCATAGATGGCGCTGTAGTTTTTTTTTGCCACTTCTTATTTGTGTCGCTAGAACTTATTTCACACAAAAACTTATACAAATAAGTACTCGGTAGAACATAATTACTTGACAAATGAATCTAGGTAGTATGAGTAAAAACTCCATAGACAATAGAAGTAGGTCCTTTGATTCAAAGTAACAATGACACAAATATTCGTTATGTAAGTGTTTAATTAGAGGAAAAATTTTAAAGAGTCTCAACCTATTTGATAATAATAGGCTTTTAGGTGATAAGTAGGACTACTGCGTAATAACGTTAGCAGGTGACTGAAGTCCATTGTTTTAATATGTAAGAAACGTACATTAGAATTGTAATTAACAAGATACCTGTGCGTACGTAAAGGGCTCTACACACTAAAGTGACAGCCCGGTTTAAGGTGTCGTCCTATGTGGCTACCGATCGTAAGATAACAAGATGCATTCTCGTCGCGCAACACTAAACATACATATGGCTTCAGAATGTCCTAATCGAAGCTTGCAAGTCATCGCGAGAGCACAGGCAATGTTTCATTACCCATTTTCATCGCACTAGAACGCCATCGTAAAATCCTGCCACTTAAGACGACGCCATATACAGTGTGGAATGGAAACCGCCGGACTAACGGTCGCCGACATGTCAGCAACTTGAGATGAAAGTTGCATGTGACGTGCCATCGACAAAGTTTTTGGCTTGCGATTTATTTACTTCTAAGTTAATGGTCTGTGGCAGCAGAGCCAGTAATTCTTTAGTATTCTTCGAGATAAAAAGCCAAAGTGTTGGACATCGCCGGAGTTGCGGGTTGTTTGAATGAGATACCGCGCCGGCGGGGCAAGTTATTGGATGATCTGCCATCCGCAACAAAAGAGTCATTCAATCACCTATTGCGGATATTTAAGTGAGGTCGATATAGGTCAAACGTAATTTTCCCAACTACTTACCCCTTAAGAACCCAGTCAAGGATATTAATGAATATTGTGAAATGAGTTTTATTGTGGTTTTACTGGGTCTTTTATGCTTCATGATGAAATATCTTATAAACCTTATTGTATTGAATCTCGCCGATGACATCACGTGAATCTAAATTAAATATTACATAGTAGTCAGTGGCGAATACTCAAACCGAGTGTGCCAATATAAAAAAAAATATTACATAGTCAAAGACATTAATGACATAAGTAGATATCATATGCACAGAGTTTCTGCTTTCTGTTCTGCTATATTGTTTACGCTGTAGCATGGTGCGGGTGACATTAGTAAAATGTACCATTCCTCTTCAATCTGGAACGTTATCTCATTTTCTGATGTGTTTAGTAATAGGATGTATTACTATGGGGTTCCCTCTATCTGGCAGAATCTTGATGCTCCAAAATTTTTTTGTCATAACACACTTAGCATAATTTTCTTTAAACGAAAATTTTAAAGCCATAAAAATTATTTGATATAATTATCCTTTGGCATAATGTTTAAAACTCCAAATTTACAATTACATAGTTTTAAGATGGCAGAATTACATTTAGTATAATTACGATAAACAGAGATCAAATTTCGCATAAAATCGTTTAGCATAATGTTCATTTAGATTTGATTGATTTTAGATTATGCAGATGGCAGAATTTAATTAAGAACAACTCAAAGACTTATTATGCCTAATAAGTCTTCAAACTGACATGGTCTCTAACATTATTATTAACGGTTAAAACGGGATATTTACCATGTTTGTTATTTATTTTGAGTATCCAATATTTTGTCGTGAACCGATACCGTGAGTTACAGTTATATACAAAAACATATTAAGGCAAAAATAAGATATTTTTTTAATTATATAGAAAAAAAAGATATTGTTTTTAGTAGGTTACCCGGGACTCGACTATTAAGATTAGGTTAATTTGTTAAAAAAAATGCGTAGGTTAGGTTAATTTAAAACTGTGACCCCCTACGCACAAGCCGAGCGAGCGGAGCGAACGGTGCCGCGACAGCGGCCGACGAGTGCCAGTAACGACTTGCATTAATAGAAAATGAGATTGTTTTTAGTAGTTTACCCGGAACTGAACTATTTAAGTAGGGTAAAGGTAAATGAGAAAAGGCGGAGAAAGAGAGAAGGAAAGGGGAGATAAAGATATTGTTTTTCGATCATCACGCGGCTTAAAGTTAGCAAGTAACTATGCCACGGGGATGAAGTCGCGGGCGAAAGCTAGTAAGAAATAAATGTAATCACACTTCGAGATAGATTTACCTAAAGCTCTTGAGACTGCAAGGTCCGGTTGGTTCTAGATCTCGAGGGCAAGGACGGCTCAACCGCAGGAGTCAGGACCTTGTTGTATTACTAACAATGATATGTATGTTAGCATTAAATGTATCAGAAAATAAATATACTTTTATGAAGTGTTTGCGATTCTTTGGAGGAACAAAAGTAGTGGCTACCATGAGTAATGCCGTGGTTATAAACTACGTAAGTGTTTTCAAAGAAACTGAACATGTTGTTTTGCAATCTAGTTTTTCAAATACCTAGTGTAGACGCGGAGTAATCGTTGCGTAAACGATGCGTTCGCCTGGCGTAGATAGCTCTGGTTGTATCAGTAGAAAAGTCTTGTTGGCGAAGCGTCATTTTCACGCAGCGAATACGTTCGGTCGATAAATACTACACTATATGGATAGTTTATTTTTTCAAATCTTGCTAATCTGTTGGAACAGTTTTTTGATCTTTTTATATAAAATATTTAATAAAAGGGTCCTGCAGAGGCAGCAAATTCCGTGGATGGTCCGTGGTCGACTTCTGGTGATTTCTCTCTTGAGAGTTTAGTCTCGTCTATCGATATCCGAAAGTCAGAAAGAAAACATTTCGAAACAGCTGATATGCTCGTAAACTCCCTTTAAGAAGCTGTGAAAAAGAAAGGATTAAAAAAGCGTAACATATTCAACTCTAAAATCAATATTTTACTTAGTTCGCTGTCTTTTGTTTTCTTGCATACAATGTACATACGTAAACAAAAACTCAGTAACCTACTTTTGCTGACTAACCATTTATTTAATGGAACAGCAAATACTTGTAAGAAACGCTTCGAAAGAATTAATTAATAAATGTAACAAGTCTGGTCTCCATGACACAGAATAGAAACGAGTTTAAATGCGGGTAGGTACTTTACATAAATGTTAGGTTTACCTTAAACTATCTGGGACACGTATGTATATGGCTCGTTATCACAAAACTAACTTGAGTAATAAGTACCTACTTATCTGCACTTAGTTAAACACTCCAAGCGTATATATACCTTACCGTATCTTGCAATGCAATTTACATTATTTTGTTAACTCATTTTAAAAAAATGGCATATTCGTGATCCAAATCACAATTTAACACTTTTTCATTTTTATTTTACATAAACCTGTAGGTGTAGGCCTACCATGACGTCTTAAAGCAGAACTTATTCCACTGAGGGAAAAAGATGGTGCTAGACACCCTGTATAACTCTGTCTCTTTCCCTCAGTGGAATAAGTTCTGCTTTAAGACGTCATGGTAGGGTAGCTGTATGTCATAGGTCACTTACAAAACATCAAGAAAAGGTGCACGGTTCGGGTTGGTTGTTTCCTATGGAGAATTACCGTCAAGAAACTCCACGGATGGATTATGGCCCACAAGGCCGTCCATACAGATCTCAATACTGCCATGCCATAATCAGAGCTATCTAGCTGCCATTGACCTTACTTGTGTTCATGATCATCGATTATGGAATATTTCTAGTAAGGAAGCAAGAGATCTCAATAAGGTCGCTCCTATAATAACGCTATCAATGTATACCTCTACCTAACACTTAGGGGATTACAGGCGTGATGTTATGAAGAAATTGAGTGAGCACTGGCATGACTGTTGCTAGAAATATCTGGAAGGCAATGCAACTGCAGCAATTTCAAGGAAAAAAAACATTGGAAAGTTGCCCAAAGAATTTGGCATTTTGGCCGATAGTACCTACTCGGGACTACTCTTATTTTAAAATTGTAAATCAGGCATGAATTGCTAAAAAGCAAGGATTTGAATAAAGTATAATTGTAACAGATCAAGGACGTTATAAATGTTTTTGTCATACAATTATTTCGTTCAATTGTCATAACAAATGGTGAAACTATTTTAATGGTCTAGTCTGGTTGTCATTCCGTGCACAATGTGCTAGGTTGCTCTTGTTAGGGAGGATCCTTTTACGCGCGATCTAAATTAGAAAGTAGTACAAAAAGGGCAAACAATAACAATACACGTGAATCTGTTACCTACATAACAAACATTAATTAGTAGGTAATGATAATGACGTATGACTGACTGTTAAAACGAAAAAAAAACCACTACGGTGGATCATAAAAATATCCGCTGCTAAATCATAAACTTGCGTTTCGAGGACAGTCGTTTAAAAAGTACATGATTTTTAAACAACTGTTTCTTTTATAAGTTTGTAGGTAGTTTCAAAAAACAACACGAACAAAATAACTAATAAAAAATACTAATTGAAATACAAAACAACTGCTGAATAAAATTAACATATCATGAAAAAGGACATTACAGCCGGCGAGGTGTATAAAATTGCGGGCATTAGCCTTTTGTCCTTTATTGGTATGCTGAAAACAAGAATAAATGGTAGGTAAACTAACAAAATGAAACGCTTAAGGCACATTTAAGCTCCGTCCTGAATATCCTAAATAAACTACTTGACAATCTTGCCGTACCTACTTAGTATTTGTGCATGACAATTTTATGAACCCATTTATCAATGACGAATCTACGAATGTATGTTTTTTTTAAACAGTTCTACCAAAATAAAACATATCAATCATAGAATATACGGTTCAAGCCAATCATTCGACATTATGGAACATATTCCTCGAAAACTGGCTCTTATCGTACTATGATTAGCTTCAACATACAATGTATTTTAGACTCGTCGATTTTTTCATTTATCACAACTAGGGTTCTATTTTTCCTGATTCTGCCACAGATAACAAAAAACAACCATTCAATTTCTTATAGTCGGCGCATTATTTAAGGCTTTAATAATTAACGAATATTTATTTAAGTAATACATATAAACCATCCTAATGAATCAGTCTATTCAATGGTAAAAACCATATAAAAATCCGTTCAGTAGTTCTTTAAATGATCGCGTTCATACAGACCGACATACGCTGCAGAGGACTTTGTTTTATAATATGTAGTGAAAGTTATGTGGACGCAAGCAAGTACTTAAGTACAGCCTACCGATTAAAGTTGATTTACATAATTATCTAGTTCAAAGATCGATAAAATATGGATTTTCTACAGGATTATGACGTCCGAACGCGATAATAAAATTAACAAATACCAAGCAGTACCTGCCGAAAAAACAATGATTTACTATTGTAAATAAAGTTAGGGCATTAATCTTTTATTTATTTATTGTTCTACAAAAAGATACATAATTTAAATGAAACTGAACCCCACACTAGGATACCCTGTGTCGTGGGGTTCAGTCTCTTTCGTCTATAGTGGAACAATATACAATCGTTTTTTCTTTAAATAAATATAGAGATTTTTTTACTGAAGGAAAAATATAACAAACAATAATAAAAAGATTAAAATAGAGATTGTATGAGGGTGTGACTGATGATGTGTGTTTAGCGGCAAAGAATACCTCAATTCTGAGGGGTCTACTACTATGGAAGTGAGTAGGAGATGAAGTGTGATTTGTGGGTAGAAAGTGTCGAGTGTGTGTAAGTGGATTGTGAGAGTGTGTGTGTAGATGAGTGTTTTGAAGTTAACTCATATAATATATTGCTATTACATGGTCAGTTTCATTATAATTTAATCGTTGAAACCAGTCCGTTACAAGCATTTTTTTAATGTGAGTTTGGTCTTGGTAATTTTTAAGCATTTGTTTGCTTTGCCATATAAGTGTGGCCCTATGTACGAAAACGCTTTATTTCCAAATATCGGATGGCAAGCAAGTTCATTGCTTCAGAGCGAGTTATTTGATAATTTCCTATCCGCAAAAAAGTGGCATAATTTCCTGGACTACTTTTACAAGACCATGAGATAATAATTATAAATCGGTAAATCAACGTTGTGTCAATTGGACGAAAATTAATGTAATTTTTATAGGAAAACTAGCTTCCGCCCGCGACTTCGTCCGCGTGGCATAATTACTTTTGGCTAACGCTAACTTAAACACGCGTGATGATCGAAAAAAAAATATCTTTCTCCCCTTTTCGCCCCTCATTCTCCCCTTTCTCAGACTTTAAAAAAAATTGCCTATGACCGTCTCCAGGGTCCCAACTATCTCTGTACCAAAATTCATCAAAATCGGTTTGGCCATTTAGGCATGAAGACGTAACAAACAAACAAACTCACTTTCGCTTTTATAATATTAGTAAGGAATGTAAGTATTTAAAAAGAATAAGGTTATTACAAGATCAATAAACATCCACCATACTATACACAACCACATTTGTGATTGGTCAGCATCATAATGTGTACAGTCGGCTTGCTTTACTCATGATCTTCATTAATACAAATCTGTTACAACATTGCCGTGAGCCTCATTTGTCACAGTAACTTCGCCTTTCATTATCCACTCTCCGCCTGACCGAGGAGCTTTCATCTCGCCTCTGACTGATGACCTGATGGACATTTGAACGATTATCGGCTCATCCCTTTGTCAGTCATAGACTAAGTTCTCATGTGTAACAATGAGGCGGTTGATCAAAGTGTTACGAGTTAAAAATTACTGGTAAAACGTTTGGTTTTGTGTAGACTCTTTTTAACCGACTTCATAAAAAGAAGGAGATTCTATATTCGTCGGAATACTTTTTTTTAAGTATTTTCACCGATTACTCAAAACCGCCTGGACCGATTTGCATAATATTTTTTTTGTTTGATAATATACTTCCCAGGTGGTCCCAATTTAATTTTATTTATATTACATAGGTAGTTTATGAGTTATGGTTTATTATTTCTTTTTTCTCTATGTCTATATGGATGATTTGCTAAGCTTTCAGTAACAATGGAAAATGAATACTCGATAAAAAATATGTGTAAGTATGCCATTATACCATAACAAAAAATATGGATATAAAAAATAAAAACCGACTTCCAAAAAAAATGGGGGAAAATAACTTTATTTCCGGAAGTCAGTGGCAAAAAACTCAATGAAACCGACAACTTTTTATTTTTGTTATTCGAGCTTATTTTGGAGGTCATCGAAATTCTGATGGATGTTCGTTTTAAACAAAACCTGCAAGGATTTGACATTTTGTACTAATGTGTGTTACAATTTTCTTTCTTTGAATTCTCTTTCTTTCTTACCAACATTTAAAATCACATACATAAACATCCAGACTCGGAATAAGTACCTGTAGGCCTCTATTTGTTCCGTGCGGGAATAGAACCTGCGACACGCGGCGCAGTAGCCAATCATACATATGTTCTGTCGGTACCACAAGCACAGAATAACTATTACAACTACGTACTACAAGGTTGTATTAAAATTAAGGCACCGTTCAACTCATTCACGTCCTAATTCGTTACTGAATAGGTACTTTGTTTGCAAGTTCCTGAATGATATCTCTAGAGTAGATAGAAGAATTAGGTCCTTTATCAAGGTGCAGCGCATCGGCATTGTCTTAGTTCAACGACCTAACGTTTCTGTAACATTAATTGTACGCGTTTGCGTGATGCAACACCGCGCCGCTTGCTAAATGACGTCAAACAGTGCTTGAAATCCTGCATACGGCTAAGTGTTTGGCCACGACATACACCACTCAAGCGATACGTGTCTTATAACAACTAGAAAAGACACATATACTCGATTATGATTTATGATTGCTTCCAAACAAAAAGGACTTATTCAAAATCGGTTCTCCGATGCCACGTTTACATTTATCGAAATTATAATAAGGTTAAAACAAATGAATATAGTGTTCGAGCATGTCACCAATGTACGACAACGGTACTCGCAAAGGAAACAAGAGACAAGCATGCGTGGTGTTGCTTTACAAGTTGTGTCGGACGCTGGTCTTATCGCATGAGGTTATGAATAGGGCGTAATGTGTAACAATAACAATAAACATTGCTAAAGTTTTCATTTAAATATCTTCGGTTCGCGTGAAAATGTGAGTTTCTGAGAAATAAAGTCGTCTACATTTTAAAACAGTGTTTGTTTTAAAATTAAGACGACTTTGGTTTGATTTGAATGAACCTAAATTAAATCAATTTGAGTGGGTTGTGTGTGATTGTATTTACCTAAGAATGATATACCTGGCTTGAGTTTAGACATTTTCCGTCATTATCCGTCATTATATTGTATATTGACTCAACACTCGACTATTTTGCCCATTAGGTAAGTTCCTAAGTCGGTTTAGACCCAGAATGACTAATCCTCAAAATAAGTCTAAGTCTTCATGGACAAAAATCTTCTCAAAACGGACAATTAGGGTTGAACCATATCTGGCAACATAGAATCCCATTTTTCCATGCTACCCGTACCCATGCATGGGTGACGGTTTAGCATGGTTTAGGATAGCTATCCTAAACCATGCTAAACCGTCATTTGCTAGAGAGAAAACAGGGCGGCGGCGCCCGGAAGCACTCTTTGTTTCAGTCCTGAAATGGATAGGAAATTGGAAATGCGATCTTGGATTGCGTGCCCCATGTTCAACGTAGACCAAACTGAACGTAATATTCAAAAAAAACCGGCCAAGAGCGTGTCGGGCCACGCTCAGTGTAGGGTTCCGTAGTTTCAAGATGAGTTTAAAGGTGGTGGTGCGTGCAACATTGCACGCTCCGCAGCAGGCGCTTCAACTAGTGACGGTTTTTAACGCGAACACAAAGGGGAGCGCTCAAACCTCGACGACTAATTAGATTTTGCATTCTTAAATAAAATTACGAATATATTTAAGTGCAACTTACTTTACCACGGTACCTAGTTCATGAAAGCACTGAAAATCTTAACATCGACTTTTAAAAAAATTACGTCATTACTCAACGCCATCTATCGAACCATTTATCAAAATGTTAAGGTAAAAACCATTTCGGTTTTTACCTTAACATTTTGATGGTGTCCAAAAAATGAATTTTAGTTTTGTTCTAAATTGCCATAGCATGTTCTTAATAGAAGTTTTATGTAGTTATAAGATACCGCCAATGCCAAGGAGAGACCAACCGAACAATTCGGTAATACCCGATCCAATGTAATAAGTACCTACAGCGCCATCTCTTGGGGAATTGGGTTACTAATTAATACGTGCAAGAAGTTTTCGGTGGTAATTTTGGATTGCGAGAACCGATTTCAATAATTCTTTTTTTGTTCGAAAAAAGATACGTTCAGGATAATAAAATATGTAAACAAAGTTACAAAAAATGCTTACATATACGATTATACTACAAACTTAGTCCAGAAATTATTTTGTACAACTTTTTGTCTTTTTTGTACAAAAACTGTTGCGTCAATCAAGTTCAAAATGATTTTCATAGAAAGTCCTTATAAAGTTCTACTTTTCATATTTTTTAGACTTATGGTTCAAAAATTAGAGGGGGGGGGACACATTGTTTTTTACTTTTGGAGCGATTATTTCCGAAATTATTGACATTATCAAAAAAATGATTTTAGTAAACCCCTATTCATTTTTAAATACCTTTCCAACAATATATCACACGTTAGGGTTAAAATTAAAAAAAAAAACACTTCTCACTTTACATATAGGGTGGCTACCCTAATATTTTTTTTCTAATTTTTATTTTACCACTTTTTCGGCGTGATTGATATACATATTGGTACCAAATTTCAGCTTTCTAGTGCTAACGGTCTCAGAGATTAAGCGAGGACGGACGGACAGACAGACATGGTGAAACTATAAGGGTTCCTAGTTGACTACGGAACCCTAAAAAGAGGTATTGAGGGGAATAATTCCATTCCGACGAAATATCCGTCGTTTCTACAATGGAGTTACATATTTCCCTACCTAACAATCTATTTCGTAAGATTGTGGATAGGTACCTTTTTGCGGAAAAACTACATAAACTGTCCCTTAATAAACAATACCCACGTCAAGACGTTTCCACTTACAATGTAACACTATAATACTAAGTTTAAAACAGCACATGCAGAGCAACGACCAGTGTATATTGCTTGGAGCGGAAGCGCCTTTGACCCTTTGTTTATCAGCAGCGGAGCGGCGCGCTGCGCGGGCGCACCGAAGCCGGATATGCAGTGTTGCTGACGGAAATGCGTCGTCAGCGTACATCAATGGCTGCACTTGCGGAGCTCGGCTGGGTAGGGCTGCTACGCCACTAACAATTATAGAAATTGAGATACTTTATTACCAACGAATCCGCCATCGTAAAAACTTCTCTTGTGCTCGCTCTAAGAGAGGAGCGATGGACGAAAGATGAGGTTGGTCCTGCTTGTTAATTTAAATACGTTTCGTTTTACTGAGGTAATGCTTAGGTGTTTTTTCATACTGTACATGTTTTCTCAAATAAATACATTATCTTCTAACACTTCGTGTCCTGCTTCCAAAGAACGAACCCATCGAGTGAACTTTAATTTGGAGTTTGTTCCGCCACTTCTTCTTCCCAGCGAAAACACTAGGAACTGGCGAAGGGCAGGGTGTTTTTGTGGGACTGTCTCTTGTAATGTGACGTTCAAATGCTGATTATCAGCCTTATTTGAATAAATAACTTTTGATTTGATTTTGATTTGAATTAAATTACTATGTCTATTCATCGATCTAACATCATCATCATGAAGAACAACAGCTGGAAGATCAACGAGAGCAGCTGATACACGCTGCACATATCTATCTTTACTGCTGTCCACATGTGTCTATTGGGAACCTCAGCTTAGCAGAATTCTTATGACCTTTTAACCAATATCGCTATGGTAGCAGAAATCGATCAAACCCATTTTGGTTTAGAATTTGCGTGCTTGAAATAAAACGTATTGTCAAATTAAATGAAGTCATAAATAGTCGTTTTGTAAAAAAAAATGTAGGTATAGTTAAATTAAATGTTAAATGTATTGTTCAATGTTAAGCAAATTAACGTTAAATGTAATGTAAGGTCGTAATATTAAATGAAATCAATCACGTGTTACGTTGTTTGTCCGCGATGGACTCCTAAACTACTTAACCGATTTTAAATTAAATTTGCACACCGTGTGCAGTTTGATCCAACTTAAAAGAGTAGGTAGGGTAGGTAGAAAATTGCAATGCAACGCATGCTGGGGCACAGCTAGTGTACTGTAAAGACTATTATGTAACTAAAAATAGGGTCTAGTTCACAATATCGACAGTCACTACATCGATGGTCGCTGTATCGAAAACGTTCCATCGACGGGCTAATGTATCGACAGTACCCCAAATCGATGGTACGCTACATCGATAGTAAACCAAATCGATAGTACGCTGCATCGACTACCCGATCCCAGCCAGATTTGAATAAAAAACAGCATTTTTAAAAGTTTTTAATCACAATTTGTTAAATCTGTAAATTGCTTAATTTTAATGGAACCCACATTAAATGGATGAAAATAAAAACATAAATTCGTATTCAGTAACATTGATTTCATAAAGTACTAATTTAAAAAAAAGGAAACTACTTTTTTTTCCGGGTGGAAAATCATCCAATGACTTCCCCCGCTCTGGGCGGAGCGAGGGGGCATGACAGACTTGTACTGACTAAAACCCACCCATGTTCCTTCTATTGCCCTTTACGTTCCGAGGCCGCGGCATCTCTTTCGAACAACCCGCAACCCCGGCAGGTATTAATTTTAGTAGTTTCCTTTTTTTTAAATTAGTACTTTATGAAATCAATGTTACTGAATACGAATTTATGTTTTTATTTTCATCCATTTAATGTGGGTTCCATCAAAATTAAGCAATTTACAGATTTAACAAATTGTGATTAAAAACTTTTAAAAATGCTGTTTTTTATTCAAATCTGGCTGGGATCGGGTAGTCGATGTAGCGTACTATCGATTTGGTTTACTATCGATGTAGCATACCGTCGCTTTAGTGTACTAACGATGTAGCGCACCAACGATTTGGGGTACTATCGATGTAGCGTACCATCGATTTGGGGTACTGTCTACATTAGCCCGTCGATGGAACGTTTTCGATACAGCGACCATCGATGTAGTGACTGTCGATATTGTGAACTAGACCCCTAAAAATATAAGTTTAATAAATAAATATTCATCCGTGGAATTTAATAAATAATATACCTTATTAATAAAAATACCTGTCCTTCATGCAATAGGTAGGTACGTAAACCGGATTAATATGTTTTCCCCGCGATAGTTAGAAAATAGATAAAGTTAATGATTCTGGTCAAGCGGCATTATGTAGGTGTAGATTACTATGATAATCAACATTATATGGGTACCTACTTATCGATTTGATATTACGCAGCTACAAGTTTTAATTATATTTCTGATCAAAGATTTCAATTCGATGCGCCATATCGCGACATGGTCCCTTCACATTGACAAGCTCTGAGGTATTTCGTTGACAATCACATTTTATTCATAGTTTTCTCGCTGATCTATACTAACAAATCTCACTAAAGTTCCATTCGGAGAGGGCATGATCGTAATCGTGACTTCTGATCAGAGATCCTGAAGGTTCGATTCCTGGGTCAGGGAAAGTAAAAAGTTTCAGATGTTCGTGTCCAATACAATAATGGATTTAGGATGTTATTAGGGCTGCCCCGCTTTTGTAGTGCCTCTGGTATGTTTGCGCAGGCCAGGGTAGATGGCTTCCATGCCATAGTGCACAAGCGGCTCGCATCGTTGTTAGGCTGAGTCCGGGGTAGCACTAACAGCATCCTCCAGGTCATAGCACACAAGCAGGACTCAAGTATTATAGAAAATTTATTATTGCGCATGGTCTGAAATAAAGATAAAGTTAAAGTTATTGGGTTTTTCTATCAGGAATTTATTAAGGCTTCGGAGTTTGGCGTTGATGGCAAGTAGCTAGCCTCCTATTACATGGAGCTAAAACATAACTGGCGAAATGTGTGTGTACTTAAATACACCTCTGCCAAACCATTCTGGGCTTACAGGCGTGATTTTATGTTATGTGTTTTTGACCTATTCTATATACTGAAATGGTTAGGTTGTCCGTTGGAGTGGGAAAGCGAGAACATAGGTAGCTTAGCTTCTCTGCGTCATTGTTTTGTGAGATAGTGTGAGGTTTAACTTGATTTCTACAATTAACCCCGAGAAAATCAATCGTCAAATCAAAATTTCTCAATGTTCTGCATAGAGCAGAGCATTTAATAATGTCAAATAATGTCAAAGTTTCAATCAAGCGTGTCAATAAAGCTCTCAAATTATTATATAAGTACCGATATATAAAGTACCTTGTCTTATTTATTTTACTAGCTGTTCCCCACCGTTTCACCCGCGCTGCTTAGCACCTGTTGGTCGTAGCGTGATGTTATATAGCCTATAGCCTTCCTCAAGAAATGGACTATCCAACACTAAAAGAATTTTCCAATTCCAACCAGTAATCCCTGAGATTAGCGCGTTCAAACAAACAAACAAAGTCTTCAGCTTTATAATAATATATAATATATAGTATAGATTTCGATTAAGAGCTGATAAAAGTCATTTGCCTAGAATTTTTCCAGCCTCAGCTTAGGTTTTCCAACCAGATGCAGCTAAATACCAGTATTTTACATGTAGCGACTGACTATATAACCTTCACAATTCAGCGACTAGGTAAAACGATACCCCTGTCAGACTTTCTCGCTGCTGGCTTCCAAAGTAGCAGCCCTAGCTAGCTAGTGTTGTGTTATTGTCAACGCGCAGTTCGTCACGACCCAAATATCGAGAGATGCTAACAGTGCACTTTTCGACTTAACGACTGCTGTTACAGCTACATTTAACATGTGTTACAAACAGTTAGACTAGTTGCTTTGCAGATGGAAATGGGTTTTTGTTACTTCAAAACGCGCACATCTGAAATATTCTCATGAAAATGTCGTCATATGATAAAAAGACTTTTTACATTGATTGTTTTCTTTTTTTCTTTGGATACCCATTTCAAGTTCTCCTGTAGGAACTCAACAACACTCACACTCACAACAAGAGGAATGAAATCGAGGAGAGTAAGAGAAAGAAATATATATTTTAACATGTTTAACGTGAATTTTTCGCTTCGTTTGTCTTGGTATGGACATGTAATGAAGAGGATCAATGAAGCACATTTGTGACTAAAAGAGTGATGGATCTGAATGTTGATGAACGGAGAGCGAGAAGAGAAAAGATGGATGGATTGTGTATATGAAGGAGAAAGGAGTAAATGATGCCGTGACGTCTGGGGAGAATGGAAGAAGAATACGTGTTGCGCCGACCCCAAATAGAATGGGACAAAGGCAGGAAAACGATGAACGTGAATTTTTCGCACTTTACACAATTTTGAATGCTTTTCTTTTCTCTCTGTTAACTTTTAACAACTTCAGGCTTCTATTCAAGAGATTTTACTGTAAGCTCAATGGGTACCTACCTCTCATTTGGATTCACATTTTTCTGAATATTTAATCTGTTGGTAAGTTTGTATATCACCTAAGCAGTTTTCTTTCATTTTAGTGGAAATGTCTGCTATGCGTTTTGACCTAAGGATCTAGCCCGAGTGCGTGTTTTAAATGCAACATAATTACGTTGATTTTAAAATTGAAAATACAATTATCCTGTAACATTTTAGCTAAATTGTTTACAACAAGCACAATTAGCTTCATCCACAGAGAATAAGAATAAGTTCTTAAAATTATGGGAATAATACTTGTGAACAAAAGAAATTTAAAAAATAACGACGTATTTACGTACGACATATACACGTCGCATTCGTGCTGGTGATTCTAGCCTAGCCTTGCGAAAATATGGCACACAAGTCATAGAAATTATAATTCTTGTAATTTATTTCCTCATATGACGACTGTAGATTAAGTATTCTACGGAATAGGGGTTTTCCGAAAAACAAACCCAATGACAAATTCAGACTTCGACTTTCCCTAGTGTTCGTCAGACATTGACGTGCGTATGGTTACGTATTCAAAAACTGGCCAAGTGCGATTCGGATTCACACACCGAGGGTTCTGTATAAACTTTCGACATAAACGGCCATATCTTTTGATTACCTTGGTCGGTTAATTTTTTCACAGCTCCAAAGGACCACAGACTACAGTATAGGTTTCAATTGGGATACAACCACGCGTTCCCATGATAAAGGATATTGACAAACAGACAGGCAGACAGACGGACAACAAAGTGATTCTATATGCGTTCCGTTTTTTCCTCTTGAGGTACAGAACCTTAAAAACGCAATAAACTAGGCTAGCAGGAGTGTGGAGTAGAAGAGAGAGGCATCTTTACTCGGAATCAAAACATCGTATTCAATTTTTTTTTTAAATACGTACACTAGGAATTTCTTCTGTATCGTGGGTGCGTTTACAATCATTCAAAATCACATACCTACACAAACAGCCAGTCCCAACACTAATATCTGCAGGTCATACAAATATTTGTTCCGTGCGGGTATCGAACCCGCGACACGCAGCGCAGGCAGCAGTCGATCGCTTAGCCACTGCGCCAACCGTGCCGTCAGTTATTTATTAGTTGTTTTTACAAATTCTTAAATTTCGAAACAAATTTTTACCGTTTCTACATTACGGTCGGGGTAGGTATTGAATTTTTGTAAAAAAAATGATACTTATTTTCCGCGATTTTGGAATTGGTCTCAAACGACTAAAAAATATTATAACGTATTGGTAGTTACCAATCTACACTATGCAAAATTATAAAGAGGAAATATTTTATTTTTGTACTTAAATAACGGATAAACTCAAAAACTACTGGACCGATTTCTAAAAAATATTTTGCTATTAAAACTGACATTACCACTGAGTAACACATTCTATATAACATCACGCTGCTACCCACGGGAGGGGGGCAGTAGCAGGGCGGCAGGAGGTACCAAAGAAGCGGGTGAAACCGCGCAGGATAGCTAGGATGATATAAACACTGCGTTGTTGTGGTTAGTACATTCATATTTGTAGTGTATAATTTTTCCGTACAAAATTTGACCAACGTCAATTTTTATTTCACGGATAGTTTTGATACTTATATTATATTTTGAAATAGTTTAATTAGGAGCTCGTGGCTAAATAATAGCAGCCGCTCAGGTCGATCTTTAGTTACCTAAAGAAGCCGCGCTTGCCTAGGTTGGTCTGTGGATGGGTGACCACGAGTTATATATATCGAATTTCTTCCGTGCCTCGAAAAGCACGTTGAGCTGTGGTCCCGGCTGTCATTTGTAGATCTTTAACAGGTTACAGATAGTCAGTGTCCCGAAAGTCTGACAACCAGTCTTACCCAGAGGTATCGTATTACCCAGTGCTAACAGGGTTATGGAGGTTGGATAGGTAGTCGCTCCATGTAAATACTGGTATTCAGCTGCATCCGGTAAGCCCAACCCAACATAGTTCGGAAAGGCTGGGCAGATGATCATGCCATTATTTAATTCAGCCTCTCGCTTATGCAGTATTTTACTTTAAATTAGGAATTAGAAATAACACGCTAAACGCGTAATTATAAAACTTCGTTCAGTTTCTTTGAAATGACGTATTACTAAAACGTCACGCCTGTAATCCCGGAAGGGTTAGGTAGAAGCTTACTTAATAGAAGGTACCCACATTTCGCCCGTTACCTATGATTAAGTCCCATGCAATAGGGGTCACAAACCTACAGTCCGTACCTTGCATTATTTTGTCATTTAAGCGTAGGTCTTTTATAGATAAAGGCGTATGTCACTATCACTGTACTCACAGATTTATCATACGCACATTACACTATGGTGATGTTTACAACATTCCATTAATGTTGTCCAAGCCCACCTGTGGGATTAACCACCCACGACTCAAGCGAGCAAACACAATCTAACTCTAAATTACAGGTGATATTTGTACTCAACTGCTTTATTTACTTTACAAACAATGTTACATGCCTACATGTTTGTTTTACTGAATTGCTTTTCCTCCTTACGTTAGATAAAAAAGTTAATATTTTAAACAACTAGGTAGGTATATTTTAGCCTTTTCCAAACTGTCTGGTCGGCTTCCAGTCTAATCAGATGCGTGCTTTCCGAGGTAAGTAGGAAACTCGGTCTCCTAAAATACCAGAAGGTACTGCATATTTTCAAACGAGGAAAACACACATATTATGTGTCATGTATTATAGCCAATAAATGTAAGTAATAAATTATGTATTTTTCACACGTTTATTTTTAGTAATTGGAAATGTATAAGCCGGAGACCCTAATACAATAGAATACTATTAATATGAATTGCCCTTCGACCGCAAATGTCGCACGTACACAGATTATCCAGCATGGTCGCGGTAGTTTGACGTTTGACACGCTGTACAATGAAGCATAGCCGCCTCACTATCGGAAGAGTTAAAATACAGGGAAAGCAATGATGATCATCGTCAGTCACCGTGCGTGGATTTTTGCAATGCAATATAGATTGCATGGACATTTATCTAACTAATTATATAAATAATCTTATCTTACTATAAGCAACCTACACAAATGTCCTTTTTTGGTATTATTCGCGGTGTCGTTGAGCTCCTTAAGTTATGAATCGACCTACCTACACGAAAACTGACAAATGCTTGCACTGACTGAAAAGATCCACTCAATCTGTGTGGTGCTTACTTAAAAAGACCATTTCAGACACTAATCTGCATAGTTCTCATTTAAGTTGACCAAGAGTTCTGTCTGGACCTTAGACTATGACCTCTGAGTTTGTTTCGGCTGTTTCTTCTCAGTGTAGTCGGGTACGAAACACCGGCCCCTCAGTACGGCCAACGAGAAGCGATACCAAATGTAAACAAAACCCATGCTAAAACCCCATCTAAAATGGCCGCCCGAATGTTGGCGAACCCGTCTTAACGTTGTCATGTTTTTGCCGGGAGAACGAGACATTACGACAAAGGCACAAGATGGAAAGAGCTAAATATTAGATTGTCAACGCCACACTTGTTCTTTAGGTTAATGACCTTTCGTATCGCTTCTCGTTGACCGTACCGTACTATAGTTAAAAAAACACGTGTTCATTTCTTTTCATTTATCAACCAAAAATCAAAAAATCGCTGACATAAAAACTGTGAGTACATATTTTTCCTATTCTAAACAGATTAGAATATTATGTAATATGCGTACAGTGTCCAGCAGTCGTGTATCACGTGAGATGGCATTTAGTTGAGCTCAGGCCAGTGATAATTACGCCGACACGAGTCCACGACAGAGGGCGGCCAATTAGCCGGCCGGCCGCCATTGACTCGGTACTGGCTGCATATAGCTAGTCTAGCTATGTACGGGCCATTCATAGCTCCCGCGGGAATCATTCATCCCCGTCATGACACTCGGTTAGTCTTTGTGTTCAGTGCCGCGGCGACGGATAGAAAATTATTAGAGAGGCTGGTAACATAGTCCTTTGTAGGTAAATATTTTCAAAGCGTGTGCATTGAATCTTCCTTCCATTGAAAAATTGAACTTGTCTGGTAGTTTATTCTGTAAAACTTATTAAGTATGAATTGAATATTGGAATTGACTTTATACTGAATTGAGAATTTGAGGTTGAGAACAAGTTGTCAACTCCTTGATATCGAATTTCTAAGTTATCACCTAACTGGGGTTTGCTGGTTGTTAGTTACTCTGGCCGCTCCGCCCTGAGCAGAGGAAATTATTTGATGATTTCCCATCTGCAAAAAAAGGAATCACCTTAAGCACCAAAACTTATTACTACCAAGAATAAAGAAGATACTTATTCACCAAGGACCAAAACATGGGCCGATTTTCAGTCTGCAGGCACACTTAAGCGTGATTTTCTGAAATTAGGTACACAAGGATAGTGCCTGGCAGTGAACGAGTAGAGCCATCATAATATGGTTTGCCTCCTCCCACTGCCAATACTGCAAGATACTTTGTATGGCGGAAACCCACCATAAGACGTCATTTAAGTATTATATTATTCACACAAAATGTACAAAATACGTAATACAAGTTAAAATTAAAATTGACAAAGTAAAGTAAGTACAAGCTTTTCAAGAAGTGATTCAACGACTCCCAAACTGAGCAATGCTCGTATCTTGGGTAGTCGGTGGTTTACCGAACTATTTATCTTATTTTATTTTTTTTCTAATATCGCTATCCTGTTTTCGTAGGAATGTTTTTTACATTTTTCCTAAAAGTATCTAGTAAAGTGACGCCATAACAATGTGTAGGTTAGCATGCAAACAAATTTTAGTAAATAAAAAATAATTATTAAGTTAAAAACAAAAATAGAGAAGAATATTATATTAGATTTCCACATTATTTTACAATATTGATAAGTTCTTCTGACTCGTTATAGTTTAGTGACATCAACCAATTTATTAATTTCTTTTTAAAATGATACTTATTCAATTTGTAAAGTAAAACTTATACGAACACAAAAGTGAATTGTTATAGCAAGTCTATATCTCCGAGTCGCATTTCCGCGTGGTCCGTCTCAAGGCGCTCGTGTTCATAAGCGAAGGGCCAACAGAAGGTCAGTTAGTAATAGTACAAAGCTTTAATAAAATCACATATAAAGAAAAATATAACAAATCCGGGTGTATCTAACTAAGAACGAGAAATCTCTTCAAGGTAAGGTAACTTTTAATAGAGGTCCAGATTTGGAGCACAGTCCATTGATTTAGAGATTAACGTTCACAGTGGATTTTTAGGGTTATCTAGTTGATTAGGGTCAGAGTTATTCAAAGTTTTCGACACATCGACAGTACAAGGGCCTATGTGGTCTGGTGAGGAGTTCATCTATACTTTAATCTGAGGAGCAAATAATTGTTGCAGTTTTGCAAAGTTTCATCGAAATAGGAGAGTGGCGAAGAGCGGGCGATTTGGAAGACTGTCTTGCAGAATGGACGTTCAGTGACACGAGATAAATATTTCTTTTGGATTTTGTGTGGTGATAGCTTGAGATTTTTTTTAAACGAATTCAATCATTTTCTGCAAACGAAGAACCGTCTTAAGTACTGTAAGATGACCGTGTGATCAGTATGCATCTGGCGAAATCAGTCACGCTACTAAATATGCAACGTAAGCGACGACATGGCAGTCGGCACGTTCCATACCCCAGACGAAGTTATATAATAAGACTGCTTTTGTGAAATATTCCTTCAAATTTTCCACAAAACTGCCTGCAGTATGTCAACCATGGCATATATGACGCATAACAGAAAATATTGTTTGAATAAACAACTGGAACTGTAAACAAAGCGATCAAAGCATACCATTTTAGTCTACAAAGTAACAGCTGTTGCTAAATTGATGTGCTGATTCAACTGCCACTAATTTATGAAGACTTAGTTCTTCCACATTTAATTGAAGCTTCCTTCGACTGACTAATAAGCCATGTGTGGTGACTGGGTGCAGTATTGCTAAACTTATGCGGCTATTTTCAATTTTAGTGATTGTTTGTTTCAATTGATTTTTCGTAGCAACTAAATGTTATCGAATGACATATAGACTTCAGCAAATGCCTAACTGAGCCGTTTCGTAAATTCTCCTGTGCTTAGGACAGCGTTAAATTCACAAACTAAACTAAAACTACTCTAAAATAAAAATAAAATAAAATTGTTTATTCCTGTCAAACGACGTTTCTTATTCTGAAATTGATTAAAGTGACACAATTTAACTGTAAAACAGTTTGACAATTAAGAATTGGTTAGTCAATTAAGAGAAGATGGCGATCTCGCTATTCTGGAATTGATGTTTCTAACCAAAAATAGTGGTTGTCAAGGAAAACGGACTATATTTTATCGCGCCTAAAATGACTTGGAATAAAATAAGGTGTGATTAGGTATCATGTCTTGAACGAAAGCACATTAATATTTAAGTTCTCGAAAAATTGAGATTTTACTATCTTCTGACAGAATGGAATGGAAGTTCAGTTATGGAAGCTCACGTTATTACAGTTGTTGTCGATTCGGTAGAAAATATTATTAATAAAAAAAAATAGTATTATTGTTACTTTTTAGAATTCAACAGGAATAGTAGATTATTAACCAAGGGGATAAAGCAGTGTCTTCTGTCGCGGGTGACGATTTAAATCGCGAGTGTAACGAAGGACTCGAGGTTTACTCCCGAGCGTAGCGAGGGTGCTAAAAACTTAAATCACGAGCGAAGTCCTGAGTGTAGCGAGAGATTTAAGTTTACCCAAGACTAAGACAGTTTTATCACCGAGGAAAATACTCTACTTTTCGTACTATTTGCGAAAAAAATAACACAGTAATAATATGAGATAAGCATTTATTAAAGATAATGACATTAAAAGTAAAAGTTAAGATTCGAACATTGGTCCAATTATTTATAGAGAGAGCTACACTTTTGTTTGGTACATTTATTGTTGATGAGTATGATTGCGGCAGCGTTTGCATTGATGGAATCCGACAATACACTGTCACTGTCGCTTTGATTTAACAATGTATTTTTAGAACATTAACTTATTTATAAAAATAAACTTAACGTTTATGTATTTGAAGAAAACAAAATCGCGGCAAATTCCTAGACTAATATGTTTTGTCGGAAAAGCAAAGGCATCAAGCTCATACGACCTCGTCGGTTTTGGTAATTTTATTTAATAATCATAACTGCATATTAATTGGGTGTTCCTTTTTAAAAAAGATGCTTAATGCTTTATATATCTACAAACTCAATGGTGTAAACACAGATGTAGTTCAGTATTAAGTATTCCAATTTTAAATCACATTCTCTCCCTAGGGGATGAATGAAATTCAGTACAATTTTCTTGTGTACGTTACTCCAGCAAGAAAGTATCTCCTAGAGTTATATGAGCAGAACGTATAGTTTGTGCCTTATCTGCTGTAAATGTGCCCCCACATAAAAAATGTGTGCCCCCAGTGGTTTTGAAAAAAAAACCGAAAAACGATTCCTGCTGGGGTAACGTTTTTCTAGCAGGAAAATTCTAAACGAGTGATCGGAGAGAGAAAAATTGTGCATGGCCAGAGAGCTTATATGTGTGCCAAAATGTGCCCCAAAAAATAAAATCTGTGCCCCTTCAGGTATTCGAGTTATTGCGTTTCCTGCTGGAGTAACGTTTTGATGAATCGTATATCTCTAAAACCATTGCATGTGCCCCTGTAGAATAAACATACACGAGTAGCTCTTGATATGTGCCCCTTTGTGCTCCAATTAGATTTCAGGAATAATTTATAGTTTTCAAGTTATCGCGGTTTTATCAAAACCAGAAAAAACATCACAGTGCCTAAATGAGGCAAGGCATAAGTTCACTGAAAACTGTATTCGGTCCTTCTTGGCGCTAATAATAACCATAGAAAGTTGCAAAACTGTTCATGCATGCGTTTTTGAATAATCTTGCTAAAAGTCAAAACGATGGTGTCACAACTTTGACGGCAAAATACAAGGAACTGGCTCAATCTCAGATGTGTAGGTGTGAACTAAAATCATGTGCCTTTAGTCAAAAATATATGGTGAAAATATTAAGCTTGGAATGTTCCGCATTAAGTAAATATAAACAAAAAACCAAATTAAGTAAACAACGGCTGCTTATCCGACCAAATTAAGATGACTACTAAAAAGCGACGGATTCATACATATCGATGACCTTATCGATGGCCATGCACAATTTTTCTCTCTCCGATCACTCGTTTAGAATTTTCCTGCTAGAAAAACGTTACCCCAGCAGGAATCGTTTTTCGGTTTTTTTTTCAAAACCACTGGGGGCACACATTTTTTATGTGGGGGCACATTTACAGCAGATGAGGCACAAACTATACGTTCTACTCATATAACTCTAGGAGATACTTTCTTGCTGGAGTAACGTACACAATTTTCTTTCCCTGTTTTTGACAGATTAAAAATGACTATTGTTATGTTCACTTTTTGTGGCATAGAATGTCACTTTTTTGAGCAAGTGGTACGAAAATGCATTTTTGTGAGGGCTTTGAGCTCTTAAGGGCAAAGTTTTGCACTAAACATCTATGCAGCTTTGTACTTACTAAGTTACTGCATTATTCTGTTCATTTTGATTTCGAAAAAAGTATGGTTAAAGGTACAGGTACGAACAGAATATTAAAGGATACGAAAAAAATATGTAGCAGTAAACATTAGCTTGGAATAAAAATACTGTGGCATGTTTAACTTAAACTAAAACTAATGTTGGCATACCAAACAAAACAAATCAAATCAGCAGGTAGTTTTAAAACAAATACTTTTTTAGAACTACCTACCTATTTAGAAGTGGATAGTTAAATTGATTTCGAGACTAAGTAAAGTATGAATTACCTTTCTTTACAGGGCCTATAAAGAACAATTTCGGTTGGAAACAAGTATTGCAAGAAGGTCTCGCAATATTTACAACTAAATTTTAAAACCAAATTTTTGTTTTAGATCTTTTAGTTCAACTTCATTCACTTTGTGTTTTGTATTCTGCGACGTAACTTGTGTACATTACATATGCTAGGTCCAGGCTTTATTAAATTTAGCCATGTTAAACTTGAATTTAATGCTATTGTTTTCTTAGTTTAGTTGTTTTCAATGATAAGGAGGACCTTTTATGATTAAAATTCTCTAAAATTTGTGATTTTAATCTAAGTCTAATTTAATCTGCAGGTTCAACAGAAATGGCGCTACTAACTTGTGTTTATTAATATTGTGCTTAACCTTTTAACATCAAGTATTTGCCTACACTGTACGAAACCCACATTCATATATTGTACTTATAAAAGGTCGCATTGCTGTAGAAATAGTGACAGGATATTAGCCATCAGCTGTGAGCTCATTTCCTTAGTTGAGTCTGACTACCTCAGGAAACGATAAATATTTCATACTATGCGGCTCCTTTTAATTAAAATATAATTAATTACATCCCAGCACACGGAGAACTTCTCATTTCCATACCCCATTTTAGAACAACGAGAATATCTTGATTGAATGGCTTTGTTTAAAAAATCGTCATACGTTCTCTAAGCAAGATGTTTATAAAAATAAATGGTACATGATAACCCTATGTGCCATGTCATTGGCGCCAGTATGAACATCCAACGTCATAGACAATATTATAGCTTTAAAATTCCATTGGAGTTACTCAACGAACGTAAGTATAAAGCAAGTTATTATGGACATACACAGTAATGCTCAGACAAGTCAGCTGTGTTTTTTTAGTTATTAAAGAGGGTATTGCAATGTTGGTTTGTACACGATTATTCGTAACGTAATCACTATTCGTTCTCTTAAATGTGCACAAGATAATTTTCTGACATAAATATAATGTGTATTGAACATGACCTCAGATTTCTTGCGTTTTCAAAATAACGGCGAAGTAGGTACTTAGATATGAAGCTACTCTTATTTTCCAAAATCTTCGCACTGAAACAAAACTACCAAGCAAACAAAATACCAATTACCAAGTAACTTTTTGACACACAATCGGCGACGCAATCAGCAAAAAGAAATGCTAATATAATGAGTTCTTGAAGATATTTTACTCGGCGTATTTAAATAAATAGGCATTTCCGGTCGGTTTGACCAACATCAATATTTTGAAGCGATTGCCACTGTTGCATTTATTTCTGGCTAACCGACATAGCAGTACATAAGGCAGGTAAGCGTTGCTTGTTCTTATTCACAGTGAAAGCCGCATATTGTGGCGTGCGCTTGCAACACCAGCGTTAGCGCGGAAGCAATACCGACCGACTTATTCGCTGCTTGCCAAATGCTCACTTCGATTAAAGTAGGTACCCAGTAGAAACGTACCCCGATTACGTCATCGTTGGCTGGATGGCGCCATTCGTTCCAATTTAGCATCTGAGTGCTTGCTCATGAAATGTTACTTATTTTGATCAACGGCCAATGACTCTCAATTTAGATGTCTAATCATAATATCTCGAAAACATCTGGAAGCCTCTATTTAAGTTGCTGAAATGAGATCATTTCAAAATAAGTCTCGCTTTGTATTGCAACGGACGTTTAGAAACACCAAGCTTTTTGTTTGTAGTTAACCACGGGGGAATCCCCACTCATAGCCTCTAATAAAACTCTCCATTGTCTTTGAACTTTGAAGTGCTTGTTTTAAGTACCTAGGTATTGAAAAGTGGAAGTTGAACAAATTCGTTACTTTTTGGATGACATCCAAATTAAAAATAGCCATTTACTTTTCGCAAAAAAAACGTGTTTTGCTGCCAATAAGTTACCAGAATTGGTAAGATGTAAATAGGTTGAAATGGCACATCAATGTGAAGTTCGTACGACCCAAATCAAAGGAGTTGTGTTGTTATTCAGAACACATCGGCAACAAAGTAAACAGAAAATGGTTAAATAGTTGGTATCATAAATATATGAATGAAGCGACGATAGTCAACACAGCTGGTTAACCATGTTTGATATCAGTTACCTACATCCGCATTAAGTCCGTTTGTGGAAGATAGCGAACATAACTTTATATTGACATTATTAAAATTTCTCAATTGAAAAACAAACAGGAGAACAGAAAATAAACCCAGTTTGTTGAAAAATTACATTACCTTTCGGTCACAAGCTGTTTTGTGGCCATGTTAATGAAGTTAGCCGGTCGTGACACGTTATTATGTCGGGTAGAGTCCATAAGCGGCTGGTATTGGTACATCCCTTGTTGGTACGTGTCTGTGAATCAGCGCGTGACTGCCCTGCCGCTGCGTGCGCGCACAACTCTACACATTGTTCTAACTAAAATACAATGGCTGATGTCATACAATAACGTGATGCGTTTTAAGGGCATACAGACATCGCACTGGATCCTTTATTCGTTTTCTTTCCGAAGCCGTGGTCATCTTCATAATATGTCCATACATACTGACCCACTCACACTCACTCTATTATAGTGTTTCTGCGCATCAAGTGCCTAAGCGTACACCTAGTTGCAGTGTGCGGACATAACACACATAAACCAAGTAATTGTAAGAAAAACGAAGCAGCTATGCATAAGGCTTCTGATAGCTTTGATGCAACTGAACCCGTTCTTCTTCCTAGCGTGTCGAGAACAATCTCAATTGAGTCGGACCAAAAATTGGCGACCAGTTTGGCACTTTCAGCCAAACCCTTTTAGGTAGTAGTTTAGTGTCGGGTAGGCAGGGTACATAGAGTAGAACGGGTAAGTAGGGTCTAAAACCGTTTGAAAAAACTTACGGCCTAACTAGCTTCAGTACAAAATTTGGTTTTTCCAACAGTACTTAACCACAGGAGATATTATATGACATACATACAGGCCAAAAATAGCAACATTGAAAAGGGTGATTTATACATTAAGTATAAAAAAAACTATTCCTAGCATGATTATCTCAATCCACGCGATGATGGACAATTGCTTAATACCTACCAAATTGATATAAATACTTCTATAACAATGGGATTATTACAAATACCACAGCAATATGACTGCAGCCGGACTTTAGCATTACCTACCTACAACTAATGTAATGACATATAGCTAATGGAACTTGCGTGTATTGAATCGATAGCGTGGTTGCACGGTTATCGAGTGACCCACTGTGACTCGCCGATAGCTGCAGAATGCAAACAAACCCTCGCAACAATAGTCTCATATAATTGACATAGTTCGACCGCCTAGGCCCTAGCGTAACTTGGCCCGCGGCGAAAAATGGTACTAATTTACGATGTACTAAATTTGGCGCATTTTTGAGTAAGCCGCCGATTCAGTAGCTGGCGATAATTGTGAAGTGACATGTGGGGCACCACTTTAAAATGTAAACGAAGAAGGTCTCAATATTGACGCGTAGCCGCCATTTGATGCTCCCAATTTGATATACGTAGTACATCTATCGTACTATCTACGGCTAAGAAAAGACATACCTAAGTAACCAGGCACGTAGTCATACTTGATATTTCTTTAATAGAATTTGATGGACGTTTTCAACTGTAATTCGATTTTTATTAAATAAAGTGTTTGTTTTCTATCAAATGAATTTACTTTATTTAAAAAAAAAAACAGTTGTGGCTGACGACTCCGGACTTATTTTTTTTGAGTGTAGATACTAGGAAATCCTTCTTTACATAGGTATTTTACCTCGCTGATTAGATTTTGTCCACTACCTATGTGGTGGTCATTATCTGGTGCGAGAGAAGGAAACATAGAACTAACATTTTCAGTAAATTAATAAGGATGTCCAGTCAGTCGTAGGTACCTACCCCAGAGCGATCTTCACGTTTTACGAGAATGCTGCGGTCACAACTGGTAACTCGTCACCACCTGCCATGCCAATGCGGGCTAGCAACAAAACTGGATTTACAGAGATCAGATAAAAAAGTGTTAGCGCCATTTTGCACCAATCACATAGCCTTCATAATAATCACGTTTTTTTTCGCTGTGATAAGGAGGTGCTTTACATATACTATCGCAACCTCGTTCCGGTACTTTTTTTTTGTAATTATAATACCTACCTATTTACAATCTAGATTGGAATTGCCAAATTGCAAAAAAAAAGTGTTATAGGAAAATTTTGAAAAAATAACAGATAATTTGGCTTTTATTAGAAAACTTTTGAGAAATTAATCGTGTGTTAATCAGAGTTATAATAAATATATACTTCAGTATTTTTTCCGTGAGAGCAACAAAACATCAATCCTTACAAACTTTCGCAAATTTAATGGTACCTGGTAAGATTGATTACATTACTCATGTTTAAGTAGACTAGTAAAAAGCTATATTAGAATGATAGGTACCTACAGTTATCAGTTACTTAGAGGGGAACATCTTCAATTTCTACACAGGTTTGCCGCTTTTGTCCAAGTCATGACTATAATGACTGATTCAACTATTTCCTGCCACGCCTACTCTCTTCGATCCATATAATACATTTACATGCGAAAGTGGCTGTCTATTTGTTCGTCAATCCGTTTATTGACGGCTGAACCGATCGCTCTGATTGACAAATGGGTAGTAGGTAGTGGGCAAGTCACAGACGAAACCGCAGGCTACAGCCATATTTATACTGTGATACAGCTAGTATCGAATAAGCAAGCACTTAAGTGGGTGTGTTGAACTGTTGATAGCATCATCTTAGAGCTAGCGCGCACTAGTTACTTTTGTCAGGGTGACATAAATGTTTTTGTCACTGTTATGTCACGTGCCCAAATCGAAGTGCGCGCACGGAGGGAGACTGTTATTTTTATCGAAGTACCATTCGTCGCCTTGGTTCTCGAAGAGAATGATGGTCGTTGTCAGCGAATTTATCTCAATCATGGAAAAAAAAACACACTTGGGCGGCAATTTGCTTCTTGTTGAAATTAAGAAATGAACCCTACCCTAGCAAAGGCGGCACGCGAACGAGCCGCTCTGATATGTGCCGCGAAGGACAAGTGGCTATCGAGAATGACGCTTAAGTATTTGGTTTGCTTCTCAAAGGGGATAGGCTTGCCGTACATAGTGATCGGACTGGGTGCAAATGATGACTAGACGTGACACTTTTGTCATCCGTGCGCAAAAATGTCACCCAGTTGTCACGTCGGCGTCGTAACATGCGCGCACCTCCATACATAGTCTTGGACTTAATCAGAGTGACGAAACAGTTACCCTGACAAAAGTAACCAGTGCGCGCTAGCTCTTAACGTTGATTTGATTGTCAGCGTTGACGAGTGACACTCTTGCTGAAACAATCGTCCTGTGCTCCCTTGTAGGTATTGTTCCACTTGTTCAATTCCTTGATTCGTATTAATGCACTTAGTAGCTAAGTATAGTTTTGAAATTGTGATAAAACATTATAATAACTTCCAATGGAGTTATTCAATAATAACCCATTATTGAATAACTCCATTGGCAGTCTCAATCTAAATCAAACCCTCAACGAAGCCGGAAAAAAGTTTTCACCCCGTAATTGCGACCTTTTTTGCTTTAGAAGTCTAGACCCTGCCTGGGAACCTACGGAGATGTTTGGGAAATGTATTTACACAAATTTTAATACTGACATAGTTACCTACACATACATTGTTGCGTGTACACGGATCATACGTGACGTGAGAAAATTTGAGCATAAGGTGGACATAAGGGCGGATACAGCTTTGGCGCCAGGAATGGGCCACATAGTCGTGGGCAAATCACAAAAATTTATGTATGTAAGTATTGTACTTAAAAAAAACCTACATTTAAAAAACATTTTTTTTTTCATTTACGTCTTCTCTCGAAATGCGTTAACACTTCATCTACTTCAATGGGTGCGTTTTTATGGACCTGGAGAAGTGCCAGTCCGTTTAGACATTCTTCAACCATTGCTCTCAGCCACGATTTGATTTTTCGTAACGTAGAGAAAGATCTTTTCGCTGTCGCTGCACTAGCATGTATGTTAGCCATACATAAAATATTTCTTGTATCAGGATACATCTCAATATCGCAATTTAAAATAAAGTCAGAAATCGACCAAAATATTTAAAATATTATGTTTAACAATTTTAATGAGTGGTGCACTGGACATAGCCCAGGGGTGGGGGATCATGACCCCCTGGATCCGCCCTGGCATCGTATCATCGGCCTTAGTCTGTAGTAGTTTCTTTTTGGTAATCTACTACATACCTACTAAACTTGTAAAAATCAACCATTATGCGATCAGTGATCGACCATTCTGACACCATTGTAATAGCAGACTTAGGCCCCTGGGTGGAGGTTAAACTCTAGTAGCCGATATAGTACGAGATCCGGCTGCAGAATCAGTGTACCTATCGAGTATTTGCTGAAAACCAAATTTTTACACATATTCATGATTAGGAGAATTTATATCCACCAGGTTGCCTATCAAAATGTGGCCGCTAGTATTTTTAATTAAATTATTAATAATTCATAATCCGTAAGAAATTTCATTGACTTTTTTTTTCAATGAAATGTCGTCTACTTTACGGCAACATCTATAAAGACTCTGAAAAATTATGGTTGCCGTTGCGCACCTGGCCGCACCTCTTCGCAGCCAGGTATACACAGGTATGAATTTGTTACATTTATACACCCACAACGTACATTTATAATTTATATATCAAATTAAAGCTAATTTTTTTCTGTATATTATTATATACGGTTGCTTAATTAAATCTGGCCGCCAATAAGGGTTGCTGGCTAATAAATATAGTAAATATTAAAAGTAGAGTGAAAGAGAGCTAGCGCGTAACACCACTGTCTAGTCAGACGAGGATAGCGATTGCCAGCTGTCGGACGGTTTAAAGCCATTGCGCATGCGTCAGATGTTTGTGTTCTCAACGGATCAGTTGTGATTTTTATTTTAAGTTCGAAACCACGCTGTTTGGAGTACGTAATACACAACATAATATATTGCTGTTTTATTTGTGCATCGAAAAATTATCAATCTCGCACATTCCACCATGCTGGAAATCTTTAAAGGAAAAATTATTGCGGACCATCTTTGTTAATTCGATGTGGTTAAATGCTACTGAGCGGGATTGCATCAAGTTCAGCGCGGAAAATAATGGCTGGCTGCTGTTAGATGGTTTTTTAAAACCAACATGGTTCCTGGGAGATTCAACTCCAGCGCAAGTTGAGAATGTGCTGTGTGATTCCACGAACAAGCCTTCCGATAATAATGACGATACCGATATTTCTGATGAAAGTGATAGCTGCGATGATAGTGTGACTGAGAGCTCCGATGATTCAGATTTTTAAAAAAGAGTCATGGAAGTATAAAATAGATTTTAAAAATTCATAATTTGCTTAAACTGATGATTGATGAATATGTAAAATAAATGTAATACTTGAATAAAATTAAATCTTTTTTCATACAGTACTTGTACAACACAATGTTTTTACATAAGTAACCTTGATTTTATTCATCATCAATATTCATTTTTTTTTGTAATTTCAAATTTGTCATTGACTTTTTAATTTTTATTTTAGAAAAGAAAGACGTTTCTTTTGGAGTATTTATTATTTTGAGTCGTACCTACTATTGTTTGAATCGGAGGTTGAGAACACTAACATCTGACGCATGCGCAATGGCTTTAAACCGTCCAACAGCTGGCAATCGCTATCCTCGTCTGACAAGTGGTGTTACGCGCTAGCTCTCTTTCAATCTACTTTTAATATTTACTATATTTATTAGCCAGCAACCCTTATTGGCGGCCAGATTTAATTAAGCAACCGTATATAATAATATACAGAAAAAAATTAGCTTTAATTTGATATATAAATTATAAATGTACGTTGTGGGTGTATAAATGTAACAAATTCATACCTGTGTATACCTGGCTGCGAAGAGGTGCGGCCAGGTGCGCAACGGCAACCATAATTTTTCAGAGTCTTTATAGATGTTGCCGTAAAGTAGACGACATTTCATTGAAAAAAAAAGTCAATGAAATTTCTTACGGATTATGAATTATTAATAATTTAATTAAAAATACTAGCGGCCACATTTTGATAGGCAACCTGGTGGATATAAATTCTCCTAATCATGAATATGTGTAAAAATTTGGTTTTCAGCAAATACTCGATAGGTACACTGATTCTGCAGCCGGATCTTAGACTAATATATCCTACTAGATTTTTCGATCACGTCATTCGTCGGAATGTGACTAGGGGCCTCATTCAGGTCAGGGCAGCATGAGGTCAATTGCTCTGCCCCAAATTCAATTCTCTTGTTCTATTTAGCTGTCGCCGAAATTTTCGTCAATTGAATTGAAAATAAAATTGATTTTGTATAGATTAAACAAGGTTAATTTGATTTATATCGAAAAAACAATTACACTTATGTATCTGTAAGACATGGTATAGTCCGGTCAATACAGACATAAAAATAGTGATCAAATAAAAAAAATCCGACAGAGCCAAATCTTCGTAGAGACTTTAGGTTTACCACAAGAAATAAAGTGTCAAAAGTCCCAATCAGTCCCATGTGCTCTAAGGGACTTATTCGGGGCCCAAGGTCAATATTTTACGTTTTTTGGATTTTTCTCGAAAACGGTAAGTTTTATCGAAACAATACCCTACAGCTAAGTTGTAGCTCTTAAAATTCTCTATAAAAATGGTCCTATGATTTTTTCTCTAAGACCCACTATTTCCCAGATATTGCGCTTGTAAGAATCACGTTCTACATAATATGCACACATTTTTTATGGTTCCGTAGTCAACTAGGAACCCTTATAGTTTCGCCATGTCTGTCTGTCCATCCGTCCTCGCTTAATCTCTGTGACCGTTAGCACTAGAAAGCTAAAATTTGATACCAATATGTATATCAATCACGCACGCCGACAAAGTGGTAAAATAAAAATTGGAATAAAATGTTTTATTAGGGTAGCCACCCAATATGTAACGTGGGAAGTGTTTTTTTTTATTTCAACCCTAACGTGTGATATATTGTTGGAAAGGTATTTAAAAATGAATAGGGGTTTACTCATCAAATATTTTTTTGATAATGTCAATAATAGGGTATTTTACTCCATATGAAAGAAATTCTAAAAATATACAATTCAGATAGCTTAGGCAACAAGCAATCGGAAAATGTTAAATTTAATTAATAAAATAACTGAATAAATTTTAAAATTGATTTCAAAGTTTTCACTTTTTTTAGTCTGTTGTTAAAAAGCCAAACAGTGTCCGCCATGATTATACGTCTTAAGGTTATGTAAACAAAAAAACTGACAACTGTCAACTGAGCAACTATTACTATTTTTGTATTATAAAACTTTACATTTAATTTTTTATTAAAATAGTAGTAATAATACCATGGAAGAGATAAATACTACCATATAATAATACCATAAACTATAGTGAAAAATACAACTAAACAGAAAGACTAATAACAGCGCATTTGTTTACATAACCAACTGACGTCATGACCACAGAGTAACATGGCGTCAAGCGTTTTTGTGATTTTACGCGCGAAAATAGAAATTGTAAAATTGAAATGCAGTTTTATGGCACTTATCGATTGAATATTTTTTTTTGTTTTTTTTGGTTGTTTACTAGGACCCTAGGGTCAAAATGAGATACTTTTTAAAAATGGGTGTAATACCGTATTTCGGAAATAATCGCTCCAAAAGTAAAAAACAATGTCCCCCCCCCCTCTGACTTTTGAACCATAAGTTTAGAAAATATGAAAAAATCTGAAAAGTAGAACTTTATAAGGACTTTTTAGGAAAATTATTTTGAACTTGATTGACACAACAGTTTTTGTACAAAAAAGACAAAAAGTTGTACAAAATAATTTCTGGACTAAATTTGTAGTATAATCGTATATGCAAGCATTTTTTTTAACTTCGTTTACATATTTTATTATCTTGAACGTATCTTTTTTCAAACAAAAAAAGAATTATTGAAATCAGTTCTCGCAATCCAAAATTACCACCGAAAACTTCTTGCACGTCTTTGTATTAATTAGTAACCCAATTCCCCGAGAGATGGCGCTGTAGGTACTTATTACATTGGATCGGGTATTACCGAATTGTTCGGTTGGTCTCTCCTTGGCATTGGCGGTATCTTATAACTACATAAAACTTCTATTAAGAACATGCTTAGGCAATTTAGGACAAAACTAAAATTCATTTTTTTAACACCATCAACATGTTAAGGTAAAAACCAGTTCATAAATGGTTTCGATAGATGGCGTTGTGTAATGACGTCAGTTTTTTCAAAGTCGATGTTAAGATTTTCCGTGCTTTCATGACCTACCGTGGTAAAGTAAGTTGCACTTAAATATATTCGTAATTTTATTTATGAGTGATTGAGTGCATAATCTAATTAGTCGTCGAGGTTTGTTTGAGCGCTCCCCTTTGTGTTCGCGCTTTAAACCGTTACAAGTCGGAGCGCTTGCCGCGGAGCGTGCAATGTTGCACGCACCACCACCTTTAAACTCATCTTGAAATTACGGAACCCTACACTGAGCGTGGCCCGACACGCTCTTGGCCGGTTTTTTAGCATGGTATCCCCGGTAGGCCTAATCCACGAACCTTTATGACGTTATTTTCAGGAACAAATTAAATAGTATGAAGATTATCGATATGGGTTAGGTACTAAGTTTAACTCTCGTTCTAACTTTTTTTTATTACTTTAATCTGACTCATACTCTTCATATTCAAACTTCACCAATCATGTTTCTTCAATTTCTTCTTGTTCTTCTTTTTTTCCTTCCTGTTGATGAATGCTTAGAAATTGTTTAAATGAAGATGAATCAGTTGTCTCTTCATCAAAATCACATGAATCTTCCTCTCTTGTATTTAATTGAACATTTGAGCAAGAGACACCTTGGCAATTGGTACACGCTGGAGAACACTGCAACCCTACATTTTTACAGCCACATTGGGCACTACGACCTTTCTTGCAAAGACAGCTTTTGACATATCATCAGAACGATCTTTAGCTAATTTTAAAATGGAATCTTTGGATGTAAGTGTAAAAACTTTATAAAATTTTCGGCGATAATACCTCGCTTTCTTCTTTTCTGCATTTTCATCCGTTTCTTCGCCACAAAATAAGCAGTGTTTTTTAAAACAAAACTGGATTCACTTATTTGCGCTTTAGTATGAGGTGGACTTTTTTTTGAAGTACTGGCCTCGCTTCCTCACGTTGTCTTTTTATGCAGATTGCAGAGATTGAAGTTTTCCGGGTGTATGATTTTCTGCAATCCGTGAATTGTAACGGACTTTTGGCTTCTTAAATAATCAGCAAACTCATCACTTCTCGCGACACTTGCATTAAGTTGGCATTCCACGACTGACCACAACAGTTTCATCTTCAGTCAAAAGTTTATTACAAATAAAGCAAAATTGTGACTTTTTTAATATTGATCAGCATTAACGACTGGCGGATAAGTGGGTATTTTTATGTATGAGTACACGAGAGATATTTCGTAAATAAAGCTTAGATTTGAGTAACGAGAGGTTAAGTACTCAGGTATACAATACGAGTGGGTCGCGAGTCAAGTCGCGACATAAAGCGGGTAGGCCAAGGAGTGCCCATGACTCACGCCAGTGGCGCCCACGCCTTTTAAACTTAAATTCTACAAAACAGAGGGAGCCATATAACTTCAGTACCTATATTGCCACATTATCGCAAATGGTTGTTGGTTAAGGTTTTCTTAAGAGCGATTTTGCTTTCAAAAGGTAGGATACAAAATTGGATTGAAGGTTTGCTCAATTCATTAACTTTACATATGTACAATAGATTTTTCCAATTTGCTCACATGTAGCTATTTTTACATACCTGTTCCTAAGTACTTACATAGAGAACAGATCGTGGCCACTGCTATAATTCCCTGAGATATCTAGTGACTGCACTCTAAACTAGTATTTTCTTATAACTTGCACAGCGAGTTATGATTGCAAGTTATGACGATGTCACGCTAATTCATACTGGCCCAACAAGTCATCCTCATAAACCGTGTGTATTAGTTTCCTTTCTTAATTCAAAGACGGTTATGGTTGCGCCGGCGCCGGCGATTCGCTACGCGCCCACATCTCCTCTATAATTGTAAGCCAAGTGAACGAACGGGAACCTTGCCTGACAATTTAACTGTCTGTGACCAAAAATTTTGAAGATCTATTATATTACTATGGGTCTTTGGACCGTACTAGGACGTCATGAATTCGAATGACTGTTTTCTGTAACTGCAAATGTGCTAATAAAAGTAGAGATTACAATTAGAAACGGGAAAATTGAATGGAAACTACTTTGTACATCCAAGTTAGCAGTAACATGGTAGCCTATCACAAAATACATTAATTAATAATACATACGGATAAAATATTAGAAAACATCAGATGTTGAATTTACTGAGTACATTATTAAGAAAGAGATAAAGTAAAAACAAAAACAGGACCGCATTTATCGAATCACACAGGTCCAAAAAAGGCATTGTTAAAAGTACTAATTCAGGTTATACGCGCGAGAGGGCGGGACGGGCGGTGCAGAGCTCGGCGCATGCGCACGGCACGTGATCGCCAGCGCAGCAGCCTTGCAAGGACATTGCGTCTATGCAAAGGCAACTATCGTTAATTAATTCCACCTTTACGCTGACTCACCCGCTAGTTATATTATACGTTGAAAATCTTTGCAGATGAAATATGCACTTAAACAGCGACATCTGTGTTTTAATGAATGGAAATATTCTCGCAATTTTGTCCTTTCTGTGATATGAATCCGCATTCTTAGAGGTTACGGTTCCCAGAAACACACCTGAACCACAAGTTTGGATTTTCCCAACTGATCTTATTGGATTATTATTTAAAAGGTAAATTTTCCTTTGTTTTAAAAAGTTTACAAGTCACTGACACTGGTGACACTGGTTGTAATAAAGACATTAATAATATTATTGTTTATTAGTAAGACTAGTACTTAAATGCTTATAAATTGACGGGGCCGGTCAGATGATAACATTTTCCTGGTCAAAGCTCAGAAGCAATGAAACACGTACTTACTGTGTGTACTGTGCTTCTGCGAAACGTTGACTCAACTAGGTAGGTAGGTATTTAGTTAGCGATTGCTATGCAACTCTAGTTACACAACGTTTTTGGTATTCAGCATACTGCTTAATGGTAGGTATTATTCCTAAGAACTGATTCAGCGGTTATGTTACGTTATTTGAAAAATTAAAACTTACCATTCGGTGCCATGCTGATCGACAGTCATCGTCATTGAACCGAAATGATTGCAAAACGCTGAGTGTTGTCTTCTAAAAACTCAACGTGGTCCCATGAAAAACGAATTAGGTGAAATAAATTTGAAGGCCCCTGGTCTTCAAATTTATTTCTTACCTAAAACTAATATTTCCGACATCAGCCATTAGTAAGCAAAACTATATTTAGTATTGGGCCACTTTTATTATATTAAAAAAAGAGTAAAATACGGAATGTCGACGCACAAAATATCGATAAACGCTAATCCACTACACTTCGATGCACGTTACCGCGATAGATCTTCCCTGTGATACTACTTGACTTCGATGCACGTTACAGCGAAAGATTTTCACTGCGCTTACTACTTAACTTTGATGCACGTTAAGTACCGCGATAAACTACGGAGCAACTTAGCTTTGATAATCTATTGCGAAACATCGTGTACTGAGAAACTTTTACTCTTCTACATCCCTGCTCGACTTTCGTTAAGCTTGTCATAGTAGGTAAGCTATCTACATTTATTTTATTTATTTATTATATTATCACCTATCAGAACGAAACGTTTTGAATGAGCCTAAAAAATAAATAAACCAAACGCATAGTGAACAAAATCAGGCGTCCGTCACTCGCTCAAGGCCACGCGTTTTATGCCTACCGCTTCGTGTATCGCCGGCGATACAACTGACAGTGGGCTGTCGCACCGTGCGACGACGTCGTTTTTACCGCGCTGAGTTTCAAAATGCCGATACCACGTAATTTTTGTGCAGTATATGGATAATATTAATATATTGAATATAATAATATAATAATTCTACTATTATACTTCAATACAATAATTATATTGAAGAATTAGAAGAAACTTTTTTAAATAATTTTGACAACGTAATAATGGATCGGCCTGGCAGTAATACTATCTTGGAAATTTTGAAATTAATTGATTTTGCTCCACTTTGCTCCCGTTTCCCTTTCGATTATTTATTAAAATTATTTACGCGGTTTAGAATATTTTGCACAATAAAATTTAATAATCGTGAATTCAGGGAAGGAAAAAAATTATCAGTCATTTTATTAAACTGAAACATATTTGATTCTACAACATTCGTTTTATTATCATTATCATCAATTCATCATACGTTCAACCCTAGCACATTCGCTCGATGACGCGCCCGCACGTTGGTCGCGCGGCGGGCAATACAATCTCAACTCTCTTTGTGCGTACTTATGGTGCATTTCTTTTGGCTGCAAACAGCTGGTATTATTATTATGATTTTGTAGGCTATTATAGCGTAGGTATTTTCCTTTTTGTATTGGAGTGATGTATCTGCTACGTAGTAGCTATTTAGTAATCTGTGACAAAATACACACTTCACATACCTTCCTCGACCTGGGTGCTGCTCAGTAGGATCCCCCGTGTTAGTGTAACGCCACGCTGATGAAGATGGCAAATAACGCTTCTGTTGACACCAAAATACCGAGATACTTCATTTCATCTGCATTCAAATGACGTCACTCCATGATGTAAAAAATGTCTCAAAATCCAAATTTGTTCAAAACATTGTTCAAATTATTGTTTAATTCATAAAATTTATAATGAATACTAAATTTTAATAAACAAAGAAAACGTTATAAAATTCGAACAAATGCATTTGTTTTTTAATTTGTGAAATAAAACAAATGATACTCGATTTTTTTTACAACCAGCCAGTATGTCTTCTAGATCAAAAAAGTTTACATAGGTATAACCTAATAGGTAAGAAAAGATATAATAATTGAATAGTAACTTGAAATAGTACGTGTTGCTTAGAACTTTTTTGATGGGCGTATTATTTTGTTCACTATGCGTTTTAGTTAATATATTTTCAAGGTCCATTCAAAACATATTTTCATTCTGATAGGTGATAATATAATAAATAAATGTAGATAGCTAATATGACAAGTTTAACGAAAGACCAGCAGGGATGTCGAAGGGTAAAAGTTTCTCAGTATACTATGTTTCGCAAATAATTATCAAAGCCTAGTTGCTCCGTAGTTTATCGCGGTAACTTGCATCGAAGTTAAGTAGTATCGCAGTGAAAATCTTTCGCTGTAACGTGCATCGAAGTCAAGTAGTATCGCAATGAAGATCTATTGCAGTAACGTGCATCGAAGTGTAGTGGCTTCGCCGGGACGATCTTTCGCCGTTACGTGCATCGCAATTTTGTAGCATCTTATTAGCGTTTATCGATATTTTGTGCGTCGACAGTCCGTAATCTAGTCGTAAAAAAAGACCATAATTACAATAATATTAAACACCTGTATTTATACTCACCCACAAACCATTCGTTACGTTTAATAATAACACCTATTTACATCCTCTTTTCCTAATAATGAGTCTACGTTGATTAAAAATTTAGTTCATAAACAACAAAAAATATCGATAGTTATCAGCACGGCCCTAAAAGTACTTACAATGTTAGTCATCGATAACACAAACATTTTGTGTCTGATATAACTGAGGAAAGTTCGATAACATGGACTGGTTGCCATTCTCTTTTACTCTTTTTTAGGGTTCCGTAGTCAACTAGGAACCCTTATAGTTTCGCCATGTCTGTCTGTCCGTCCGTCCGTCCGTCCTCGCTTAATCTCTGTGACCGTTAGCACTAGAAAGCTGAAATTTGGTACCAATATGTATATCAATCACGCCGACAAAGTGGTAAAATAAAAATTTGAAAAAAATGTTTTATTAGGGTAGCCACCCTATATGTAAAGTGGGAAGTGTTTTTTTTTTAATTTCAACCCTAACGTGTGATATATTGTTGGAAAGGTATTTAAAAACGAATAGGGGTTTACTGAAATCATTTTTTGATAATGTCAATAATTTCGGAAATAATCGCTCCAAAAGTAAAAAACAATGTGTCCCCCCCCCCCTCTAACTTTTGAACCATAAGTCTAAAAAATATGAAAAAAATCTGAAAAGTAGAACTTTATAAGGACTTTCTATGAAAATCATTTTGAACTTGATTGACGCAACTGTTTTTGTACAAAAAAGACAAAAAGTTGTACAAAATAATTTCTGGACTAAGTTTGTAGTATAATCGTATATGTAAGCATTTTTTGTAACTTTGTTTACATATTTTATTATCCTGAACGTATCTTTTTTCAAACAAAAAAAGAATTATTGAAATCGGTTCTCGCAATCCAAAATTACCACCGAAATTGCACGTCTTTGTATTAATTAGTAACCCAATTCCCCGAGAGATGGCGCTGTAGGTACTTATTACATTGGATCGTTTATTACCGAATTGTTCGGTTGGCCTCATAACTGGGAACACTTATTGTGACGGACGGGAAACTACGGAACCCTACACTGAGCGTGGCCCGACACGCTCTTGGCCGGTTTTATAATATAAGCCCCTGATTCACTAATACGACATAGGTAGGTATTCGGGTCGTCGGTAGAGGGACGAAATTATTCAGTTTGAAATTTCTCTTGGGCACACAACTGCACCGCCTAAGATGTGCCGATTTATTTACTTCTAAGTTAGTGGTCTGTGGCAGCAGAGCCAGTAATTCTTTAGTATTCTTCGAGATAACAACCAAAGTGATGGATATCGCCGGGGTTGCAAGTTGTTCGAAAGAGATACCGCGGCCCCAGAACGTAAAGGGCAAGAAGGAACATGGGTGGGTTTTAGTCAGTACAACTCTGACATGGCCCCCGGAGCGGGGGAAGTCATTTGCTGATTTCCGACCCGGAAAAAAGAAAAAAACAAAGATGTGCCGAAAAATGGTCACCTTTCGAGATCGAATTTAATTTAACCGTTAAATGTTGTGCGAAACACTTGAGGGAAATCTTGCAGTAAACGAGATAGAACTGTATTTTCATTATCTCCTCTAGTATTGCTGGGCATGTGTAACTAGGTTTGATGTGATGTGAACAGTACCGGATTAAGCAAGCGTGGGGCCCGTAACAAATTATATCGAGGGACCCTTGATCTTCAGGGAGGGTACATACCCGAAGCTACTTTTAGAATTAAGTCAAAAATATAGTTACTGTTGTGTAGCTTTTGAAACTACCATCGATCCATTGGTCGGTTATCCATTGTAACGATAGGTGGTACGTTAGGTTCCGCGGGGCCCGTGGCAATAGTTAGCTACTATTGCTACGTGGTTAATCCGACACTGGATGTGAAGGCGAAGTAAATTGTTCCGATAATAGTTAAAAACTTACAGCTATTTTTTTCAGTCCTAACTTTTGGGCGTATTAGCTAGGTACTTCCCATTTTACTTATATTATAAATACAAATGTTGTGAGGATGGATGGATGTATGTATGGATGTTTGTCACTCTTTCACGTCAAAACGGGTGAACAGATGAAATTTGGCACAGAGGTAGATTATAGACTGGAATAACACATAGGATGCTTCTTTTTTTATATCACATGGGCGAAGCCGCGGGCGCCAGCTAGTTTTTTTTTTTCATAAACAAGAAGAAAATTTACACATACCTAAGCTCATGAACCGACAGGATAGCATAGCTCTCCCGTGACTCACCGCGGTGTGAAGGTGCGCGACTTTCGCATATTAATATTGTTCCAAATGCGTCGTGTCGTCGTATGGCGTCGTCTGCGCTATTCCTGTGCGCGACGGCCGCGCTATTCCGGGCCAGACGCCCGCCGCGGCGCCGGATCATGCATAGCGAACTTCTTAACACGTACTTCACCTTTATTACAAAAAAACTTGCCTTTGATCTGAGAAAACAAAGACGTGAACCATATCCGCGCTGATTGTAGAAGCATCTGCTCGGAAATATGGCTTGATATGAATATTTTATATCGTATCTTAAATTGCAAGGGAGTAAAATAATGTTTTACATGAAAAAAATGCATTCTTATCAATGCAATAATGGTGAATTATCAGGTTTTTTTTTACTTATTCCGAAGCTTCAGCAAATAATTAAATGTAAAAGTATTTTAAGTGTGTATTATGCAAAATAAAAAGCAATGTATACCATCGGTAAGGTTTCAAACCAGTGTATTTGAGTACCATGATATTATAAAATGACACTGCTTTATAAACTAACCTACGTACAACATAACAATATCAATTACTTATTTGACGTACAATAGTATTATCAATAAATGGCGCATACACGTTATTCTGAAGGTAGCCAGTGTTTACAAAGGCCTTACTTTAGTTCTTAGGATGATACTGCACCAAATAGGCGCATAGCTGCATGCCTCACGCTTATGCTGGACAAGCGCTGGTGGGATATCATCCTAACGCGAGCATCTACGTTTTGTAGGCACCATTTTACTGACTTGCTTCACACCAAGTGTTTTTACATAATAACAGTAGAATTGCACTTTACCCAACGCTAATACTGCCATGCTAAACTCAAAAGAGGTTACTAAAAAAATATTATGGTGATTTTAATGGCATTGGATAGCTGAAATAAATAGGCGTCTAATTAACTAAGCCAAATAACAGTAGGTATTTATTTTGAAACATTTAAAGACATCATAAAAAACCCTAAAGAAATAATCATACTATGTTTACAAAATTTAAAGTTTTTGGAAACCGGCTTTTGATATTCTACTTTTGCGTTTAGCACGGCAAAATAGGGGTACTGAAATGTATAAGCGAAGTTCCTTACCCAATTTAAACTTGTTAATTTTAAAGCCCTACAAATATTGCACTTAATGGAAATTTAAATTATTGTCTTAGCATATTATAAGGATATACTGTCTTATTTAGTTGGTGTAAAGCAAGTCATTACAGTTGTAATATCAGATCATCTTATATCACTAAAACCTCCATACATTATATTTTACGTCGAGAAGGCAAAACGTAAGTTATAGTATGACATTAGTACATCAACCTTCTCTTGGTTACCACAGCCTACAAAAAACAACTATACACATGGACAATAAATTAATAAATAAACCTATATGCAAACAACACAATATTTCATTTCATTTCATTGCATGTAGTTTACTGTTTCGTGTTCCATGTAACATTACCTTAGCAGCATTTTCATACGTTATTTATATTCGAATTTCAATACAAAATCATTTACACATAATTGACCAAATACCAAATGATACATACATCACACTAATAATATAAAAGGCGAAAGTTTGTATGTGTGTGTATGTTTATTAATCCTCCACACTCAAACATCTCTAAAGTAATTTGTATGAAATTTGGTAAGTATGTAGATAGCGTATACCCTGGATTAACACAGGCTTTTTATCCCGGTTTACGTGGGTGAAATAGCGCGGCGCAGGTAGTTAGAAATACGTATCTTACATTAAACACAGTGAAGAGTTGAAGTTGGGGCAATTTTAAGTTGGTGGCTGGATGTGTGAAAGATGTGTTACTTGAACTTGATTGATGTTAAAGACGATAAATAGGAGCCGAGACTGGCTGAGTCATTACTGCTTGAACAGGCAAGGTTGGAAGGGGTAACCTTAACAGCAACATATTGACTGGGGCAGAAAACAACATATTAATAAATATTATTAATTGATAAAATTATTTAACTTTGAATTAATTCAAAGTACCCATTATGTATGTATATTATAATACGTACGTTTTGATTTTCCGTAATTTCTAATTAAGACATTTATGTAAATGTGTAGTTAAACTACGATTTTGACAATAAATTGTTTTGTAAACATTGGTGATATTATAACAATTTTATATTTTATCACTGATAAAATTTTATAATTATGATCAATTTGGGCATGTTTTTTGTTCGAAAATTTAACAGTTCACTGGGATAAACTGATTTGAAAAATATTCATAGACAGCAAAAAGAATAAAAAGAAACTTTAAAAGCTTTTGAAGTAATATTCGCTGGAGTTGTCTTTGAGGAAAAGATAATAGCTATAAAACATATTAAATTACCAATTTGAGTATCAACGATAACTCGTTTTATTTTTAGTATTCATGTTTCTTTTTGGTTACACATTATACATGTCTACGACTTTTTTTTGCCTTTTCTATTTCGTGAGTTTTTATAGTTTTTTTTTAATTCAATCGAATACATCTAATGTAGGCCCAATATTAAAGTAAAGGTTATTTACATCATGCTTATCAAAACCTTATAGATCATGTTTGAGCTAGTCACCCACAACTGAATATATTATGTTGTAATTGTGGCCGAAAGAGTATGTAGGACCGTGTTTTGAATGCACCTCGTTGGATCTGAAAAGAAAAAAACAATGAATAACTTTATTCTGCAACTTAGAATATAAATTATAATAATATATATTTATACTAGCTGTGCCCCGGCATGCGTTGCAATGCAATTTTCTACCTTTCTACCTACCTGCCTACCCTACATACCCTACCTATCGTACATACCCTACCTACTCTACATACCCTACCTACCCTACATACCCTACCTACCCTACATACCCTACATACCCTACCTACCCAACATACCCTACCTACCCTACATACCCTACCTACCCTACATACCCTACCTACCCTACATACCCTACCTACCCTATCTCTCAAGTTGGATCGAACTGCACATGGTGTGCGAATTTTATTATAATCGGTTAAGTGGTTTTGGAGTCCATTGAGGACAAACATTGTGACACGAGATTTATATATATTAAGATATAATATATATTAGATCCATAGTTCACACAAGCACAAAAAAATACAAAACCGTAGGTCTGACTTAAGTTAAATTACTCTCACTATGAACGAGTTTAACGGGAAATCCCGAACCTGCAAGTCCTATGAATTTATGGTTTGGGATACCCCGGCTTACACGCGCGGCTTACTCGTAAGTATATCTAATTTGGCGGAAAAACGATCTAAATTGTAGTATTAACGTAAAGTACAAAAACCGAATATTTTATCAACCTATGAATAGTCACAAACGCTATTTATTAGAGGTTCTGACTACCGAATGAATTATTATGCTATATGAATTTATGATTTACGTTACTCTGTGAGGACCGCCATTTTGACGATAAAAATGACAAAGTATTTTTTTAAATAAATATATAACTGGCGTGTGTTCGTGTAGTTTGCTGTATAGGGTAAGTTAGCAGCGTACAGTGGCTGGTCAGGCGAGGTAGGCCCGCACCAGCGCCCGCACGGCAGGAACACCACGCTCACCTGTGTGTGTACACCGTACAGTGGCTGGTCAGGCGAGGTAGGCCCGCACCAGCGCCCGCACGGCAGGAACACCACGCTCACCTGTGTGTGTACACCGTACAGTGGCTGGTCAGGCGAGGTAGGCCCGCACCAGCGCCCGCACGGCGGCGCGGCACAGGGGACAGGCTCCCAGGGCGGCGCCACATCGTGCGCACGACACCAGGTGCCCGCATGGCAGGAACACCACGCTCACCTATGTATTAGACACATTTATAGCATTTTCTTTTCTATGCTCCGCATTATCTTATTAAAAACCGGCCAAGTTTGAGTCAGACTCCAACGGACAGGGTTCCGAAGCACCAAGCAATATATTAACCACATTTTTTTATATTATTATAAGCAAATATACACTCAACAGCAAAGCTGACGAAAACTCTCATATCTCAAAAACTAACAATCAAATCTTATTCAAACTACTCTCGGTCATAGTTTTTTACATAGTTTATTTTCAGAATTGTCTATTACTTTAAAAAATTGAGGTGGCGGCACCATTTTCACGACTTTAGAAGCTGATAATCTTATTTTAAGCATTGACTTAAGAAAAGAAGTATTTGATGAACGTTGATATCTCTCGATATCATTTTTAAGAGCTATTGATAGACACTCTACACCGTTATGTACGCAGATATTTATTTTCAAGACTTTCGAGACTTTGCACATTATTTCAAGCGTATTATACTTTTGTAATATCATTGACAAGGTACAGAATTTTCAATTTCAAATCAATTGGGACCTGTGGAAGTTGTTTATAACCTTTCATCGACTAGAAAAAAGGCGATTATCTTCAAAGACACCTTTCAAACGAAAAGAAATCCTAATCATTATTGGTTCATCCGTGCAGGAGCTAGACACAACACAGCACACAACAGATACCAGACTAAACACAACTTCACACTTCAAACTTATAACATGCCTCTTTTTTGGGTGGGGTGTTAAAGGGCATTCTATCGACAAATTACTTCAGTATGTGCCAACATTATTTAGCAGAAGGCGACTCGCATATTCGAATAAGTCACTTCCTTTACTACATGTTACTAATTAATTTCCTGTCTGGCTCGACAAGCTGCATTAATGAATTAACTACGCTTGACAAGCGCCTAGTTTCACCACAACTACAATATTTCGGAGTTTGTTCTTACGCTAATTACTTGAACCCAGAAGTTATTATATTTTTTGTTATAATAATAATATTCTTAATAGTCGTATCTGACAATGGCTTAATTGCCAAGAGCCTCGACCAACACCTGAGGAGGCTTTCGTTAGGCAGCTGGATCAAGGGTTTGATATAGAAAGCGGTACTCCTGGACCGGGAGGGTTCGGTCCGGGAGGTTCCTTTCTCTGGAGCCCTGACTGCCGGTAGCTTGGACCCTGTTCCCGCCCGATTTACACTAAGCTGTACATAAATATATAACACTTACGTTAAAATGATATTCACAACAAAATACAACCGATAATTGAGATATATTATCCCTTTTCATATTCTTACACCATTGTTTTCGTAATTTTGCATCGCGTGGAATACGAAAAAACACTTTATCTGGTGTATTAATGGTAGTATTTCTACATTTCGGTACGATACAATACTTGTAATAAGGTTAACTTCTTTCATGGTTTGTTTAGGAATCCAAACTGAAAACTAAGTATTAAGTAACTGAAACGCTACTATAGTAAACAAACAGGACATAACCAATGACGTCATCATAAGTGCGCGCAAAATGGCGGCGTTTGAGCAGCCCAAATTTATTCGAAGTTTTAAATTTGGCTTTGAAAAGTATCTTGACTATTTTCAAGCCTATTTATATTTTTTTCTATGTTATAAAGATGTAAATGATTAATTTAAAACAAAAAAAATCATGCATATTCCCTATTCTCTCGCTCGTGTAGACCCCTTAGTAGGTTTGGCACATGTTCTGACTACTTTAACGAAAAAATAAAAACAAATCACTAACCTCACAATCCATGCAAACTTTACATAATCTAGCCTCTTTCAATTGTCTATTCTCTTCTTCCAGCGACAGCTTCTTCCCTTCAGGCGCGGGCGCATCCTGCTTGTTATCATTGTCACTTTTAACCTCCTCTTGTACTTGCTTAGATGCTTTATTACTGTTATCAGTCTCTCTGGTAGATTGTCTGTTGGCATGAATAAGTTCGGCGGAGTAAGGGTCACCGTGTTCGTCCTCTTCATCTCCGTCGTCATCGTCTCCGTCATTTTCATCGTCATCGTCCGGGGTCATTGATCTAGCGGGACTGCTTTGATCACTTCCGTAGGGACGAGTTAGTAAGGCAACGTGTTGAGGAGGTATTCTAAAATGGTGAATTTGAAATCACGTTATGGATCTCAAATGCTGTTGAAAAAGACACCTAGCAAGGCGCGGTGATGGCTTCTTAGGACTGGTAAGAAAATGAAAGACTTACAAGCTTCAAGTACCTACTTAATTATTTACAGCCCTCAATAATCTATATGTTGGTATAAACGCTTATGGCAGTTCATCATCTGCCTAGCCTTTTCCTAACTTTGTTGGGGTCGGCTTCCAGTCTTACCGGATGCAGCTGAATATCAGTATTTTACATAGAGCGACTGCCTATCTGACCTCCGCAACCCAATTAGTACTGGGTAATACGATGTCCATTGATAAGACTGGTATTGGGGTGGAGGTTGCACGCTTATAGCAGTTATGGTTTCATAAATTTCAACCTGCATTTTCCTATGATATAATTGCTTGCTTACCCAGCTCTTGGCGCGAACTCTCTGAACGTTTCAGTCAGAATGTCCCGGGCCAGTCGACTCTGAGGCGTCATAGACCAGGGCTCCTCGTTTAGCTGGTCATCTAACACTGCGTCGATCAGCGCCTCGGACGATGTGAATGGAGTACCTGGACATTGAACGAGACATCCATTGCTATTATCATGAATGTGGGAGTAACTCTGCCTATACCGCTGTAACGGTTAAACTGATTTAATTGATATTATAAAATATTTATTTGCATATGATATGGTGTTAAATACTAATTTATAAGACACAATCTTGTTTAGCAAGGATATAACAAAGCATGCAAAATTTTAAAGTTAGGCGAACTTAGAAGGAGGCCCACAACATGACACTTTTATTTGTCAAAATTTCTTATCTATAAATTCTTTTATGCTATAAAGAAAATATTTATCTCGGTAGTGTGTTCCTGTAGGACAATTTCCAACTTCTAAGTTGGCACAAGCTTTTATATATGTTTGGAGAGCTATGACAATAAGGGGTCTAAAAATTGTTTAAAACGAGACCCTATTACTAGGACTCCGATGTCCGTCCGTCTGTCACTAGGCTGTATCTCATGAACCGTGCTAGTTAGACAGCATAACACCCACAACTCACACCCACATACAAATATACTCTCACTCCCCTACATATTACTATAATTTAATTCAATACATAGATATTTTTAAATTTCGTTATGATGTAAAGTAAATATTTTTTTAATCCAATATGTTTGGCTTCTAACATTGTCTGCGGAGGGACACTGATCTCTAAGATACAGGTTCTCAACTAGTTTAGAGGTCAGGTTTTCAATGGTTTTGCTTTTTAATTTAAGTCTCTTAACCCATAATTTTAACTTTACCTTGTATTTAGATGTAGGCTTTAATTCAATTTAGTTTTTTTTTATTCTTTTAAATACTAAAAAACGGAATAAATACATATTTAACGGGGCTCCAATGTAACAAACGTGATGATTTTTTGCCGTTTTTATAGATCGCACTTGGCCGGTTTTTATCGTAGGTATGTTGCCTACCCTAGTGACAGTTTCTATACCATACAAGGCTTCTGACTTATAATATAACGTTCTTTTGCTTTGTATTGAATAGTTGAACTCAGAATTTTTCACTTTATATAGATTTATTTTGTTGCACCAACTACAGGTGAATCAGTACCTATAAAAAATTTATTATCACAAAAACGATTCTTCAAGGTTAACAGGCTCATTCGAACGTGTTTTTTTATTTTTTTAGGACATCTTTGAGGAAAACTAACTTCTTAAATACTTCACTGAAAAGGTCATCAACATGTGTGTGCATAAATAATAATAAAAATAAGATAGACTAATTGACATTTCCTCATTTCAAATGTTTATTTAAAATAAGGAAATGTCACCAATGCCATGCATGGTCTTTTTTATATCTTCTTTGTTAAAAAATAAATCCGTCACAATAGTTAATTTAACTTTGTTTATGATCAACTTTATACTAGTGTAATGTTACACAAATTAGTCGTAACACAATCGTTAGGCGAATTTGTTTGCGTCTTCCTCAAATTTATTTGTCAAAAACATGGTGTTGAGGATGGTACATACAATAATGGACATGTTTCACCAGCTCTAGGTAAGTATACAAATATTGCGTATATATCATTTAAAATTAATTTACACAGATTGCGATTGAAAAATACTATGTCATACATTTTACCCCTAATTATTTTCAGATATTATATTCATACATTTCATCCATAAGGGGCTGAATAAACTTGCCAATGATTCTCGACCCGAATCAATAATAAAATGGGTAGGTGTTTTTTTTCTTATTTATTTAAATTGGTAAGTAATCAAATGTTTATTCGATGATTTTATGTCCGGCACTTATTTTAGAGAAGTTGCGCTTCCGTGAGAGACTGCAAAAATACAACTTGAATTTTTGAATTTTATGTCACGTATCGTACTAATCACACCATGCTGAGATACGGGCCTTTTGGCTTATTACAGGACCAATTTAGTTAATTATATTTTTTTTTGTTCTTTTTCAAAATAAATTTTGTTTTAATATTTCGTTCTGTGCGAGTCTAAAAAACCAGTTTTTCTCTCTTTCGTTCTGCACCCAACATAATAGGTTGGTAACAGACACCTAAATCCTTTTCGGTATTCGGGTCACTAACCGCGTAACCACGTTTTCCTATGTGGGTCATCGGTTCCCTTATCACACCTTTGCGATAACTTATCAGTGAAGTAAACATAAGTGCACATACCAACAGTTCGCAGTCTGTTCGCTATCGCCCGCCGGACCCGAGCCGCGTCTAACCCGGCACCTAATGCCGCAGCTGCCATTGCACTTTCCATACATTCTTCTACCTGAAATTATAAGCTATAAGGTTAACATTCGCACACATTAAGTCAAATATCTTTGAATAATCTGGGCCAGTAAGCTATGACTGTCATAATAAGTGAAAGGCCGAACAATCAAAATTAAGAAAACTACAAATCGGGCATAGCATAAAAACCTGTAAAATTGTCATTGATTTTGATTTATAGACTACTAGCTTTCGCCCGCGTTAATTTTGGGGTAACACAGTTCCCTTGCGCCTTATTGATTTGTAATAGCAACGCTAAGTTTTCCCTTTTCTCCCTCACATCCCACTTGTTTCCCTCTTTCTCCCTCATATCCCACTTTTTTTGGGTCCCAACTGTCTCTGTACCAAAATTCATCAAAATTAGTTTAGCCATTAAGGCGTGAAGAGGTAACAAACAAACTCACTTAAATAAAAATTAGCCTATGTCCGTCTCCTGGTTCCCAACTATATATGTACCAAAATTCATCACAATCGGATTAGCCATTAAAGCGTGAAGAGGTATCAAACAAACAAACAAACTCACTTTCGCTTTTATAATATTAGTAAGGACTAGCTTACTTCACTCGCGTTAAATTCGGGGTAATAGTCTATTATCTAATTATCTAAATTACACTATTTTTGAAGCAGTACTGGAAGATGCTTTAGCAAAACTTGTAACTGGTAATAAACCAATAATTATCTGTGGTGACTTTAATGTCAATATCTTAGAGGAAAACGCAAATAGCAGTAGATTTTTAAGTCTCTTTAAATCGTTTAATTTGTCAAATGTGTTTTCAGAACCAACCCGAATTACCACAAACACCGCTACGTGTATTGATAATGTATTTTGTTGCTGCGACTATTTAGATAAATTCATTGTTAATTACCTTCCTTCAGATCATAGCGGCCAGTACGTTACTTTCGCGTCCAACATAAAAATTCAAAAAATTCAAATACAGACTAGACAAATGGCAGCCAGTAATTTAGATAGATTTAATAATAATTTAATTAGCAAGTTAAGTTTTCCGGGCCATATAAACGATGTAAATAAATGGTATGATGAATTCTTTTCAGTAGTGCACACCGAGTTCAATAATACTTTAAAAATAAAAACAAAAACTATTTGCCAAAAGTTTATTTTCAGTGATTGGGCTACACAAGGTATTAGGAAAAGTAGGGAACGATTGTTTGAGCTGTATGGCCTTAAGCCTTACATCAACACAAAAACTTTTAATGAATATGTCGCCACTTATTCCAAAATTTTTAAAAACACTTGTAAAGTTGCCAAATCTTTATTCATTAGCAACAAAATTAAATCAGCCGATGATAAAATAAAAACGGTTTGGAAAATAATCAACAATGAAACAAATAGAAATAAAAAACCAAGAAATGATTTTACGTTAGAAACCTCACGTGGCCTCGTGAGCAATAATAATGACATTGCTCAGGAATTTGTGAATTTCTTTACCAATATCCCACATAAGACTACAGAGACCTTACATTCCTCGCCCTTGCTATCTAAGGATTTATTAAAGGCTAACGTTCCAGCCTGCCCGATTCAATTTGAATTTAAGCATATAAACCCCTTATCAGTTATTAAAGCTTTTAAGCAAATCAAGGTCAAATTAACCGAAGATCTTTGGGGTATGTCCATCAAAGCTTGTCTCGCCATTATTGAGACTATAGCACCATATTTAGCCTTAATATTTAATTTGTGCGTGGATCAAGGGGTTTTCCCGGATCTAATGAAATACAGCAAGGTAATACCGCTTTTTAAATCCGGGGACAGTAAAGACACTAACAACTATAGGCCCGTATCCGTTTTGCCAGTTCTCAGCAAGGTGTTTGAAAAGATAATGCTTAATCAATTGCTCAACCATTTTAACACCAATAAAATCTTACATGAAAAGCAGTATGGTTTCACCAAAGGACGTTGTACGACTGACGCCGGTGTCACCTTAATGAAACATATATTTACTGCGTGGGAAGAGGCACAAGATGCAATAGGAATCTTCTGTGACCTTACGAAGGCATTTGATTGCGTTAATCATGAAACCCTGCTTTTAAAACTTGAGCATTACGGTTTAGATAAACTTGCGCTCAGTTTAGTAAAATCGTATTTAAATGATAGACAGCAACAAGTTCAAATTAATGGCGTTAATTCAATGGGTTTAAAAGTTAAAATGGGTGTACCACAAGGTTCTATATTGGGTCCTTTCCTCTTTTTAGTATATATTAATGATCTACCCCATTTATTTGAAAATCAACCACAAATGGTGTTGTTTGCTGACGACACTTCTTTAATATTTAAGGTAAATAGACGTGCCACGAATCTTGACGACCTAAATAACGCCCTATTGCAGGTCCATAATTGGTTTACTGCTAATAACTTAGTATTGAATGGGAAAAAAACGAAATGCATAAGATTCGCTCTACCAAACGTCAAAAGTAGTGATTGTGGCATAGTATTAAATCAAGAGAAACTAGAATTCGTCAATAAAACTGTTTTCTTGGGAATCACACTCGACTCAAGGCTACAATGGGGTCCTCATTTAACATCTCTTGCAGGACGGTTGAGTTCAGCTGCATATGCCGTAAGAAAAATCCGTCAATTTACTGATGTAGATACCGCGCGACTAGTCTATTTTAGTTATTTTCATAGTATAATGTCATACGGTATTTTACTTTGGGGGCGGGCTGCAGACATTGAGTCTATATTTATTCTGCAGAAAAGAGCCATCAGAGCCATGTACAATCTGCGTAGGCGCGATTCTCTAAGAGAACTGTTTAAAAAAATTAACATCATGACAGTACCTTGTCAATACATCTATGAAAACATCATGTACGTTAGGAAAAATCTGCATCTATTTAGTAAAAGAGGTGACAGACATCACTATAATACTAGAAATAGGGACCAACTGGTTCAGCCAGGTTTTAGGCTAGCTAAGGTAGACTCCACTTTTATGGGGTACTGTTTAAAATGTTACAATAAAATACCTCCACACATCCTACAACTGAATGAATCGAAGTTTAAATCTTGTATTAAACGCACACTATGTAGGCAAGCATACTATAAGTTGGGGGATTACATTAATGATATAAATGCTTGGCTCAATGCCGGTCCTGCTCCACAACCATAGGGGCAAACTAACTATCATTAATCAGCATCTGAAGTTATTGTGGCAGCAGACTCAATTTCCTAATATTGTATAATTGTAATGCCCATGTGTGAGTTCTATGTAATTTTATTGACTCGACGGTTGCCCTGGTGGTTGAGAGATTGTCATGCTCACTTAAATGTCTCGCTGATGGTGGCGGGTGTGTCGGGTCATTTAGCTCCCTTCAAAATGGTCGAGCTGAATGGGGCTGATCCATACGTCATGTTCGTGAACGGGCGCTGTCGGTTGGGACTGGTCATCTCTTAGCTACCACGGTTTGTTTTAATTCTTCTTTTAAACTCGTGATAATTATTGCTTTTACTCTGGACGCTCTAAATGTGCTCGTTTTTCTACATCGTTCTCACATTATGAATAATCTCAACATGAATGATGTATCCATGATTTTATAAAACATTATGATTTAAAAGAGTGTCCATGGAGTTTCTTGCCCATTCTTCTCCATAGAGATCTACGCTTTGGAATGGGCAACTACAGTACTTTCACAAGTTATTATGTCTTGTGACTGGGACTGTAGCAGCATCATTTTTTTTGTTCTTGTTTTTATGACATTCAAAAGTGCCTGTAATGGTCTAATTGAAATAAATGATTTGAGTTTGAGTTTGAGTTATGTTTGTCTCCAGGGTCCCAACTATCTCTGCACCAAAATTCATTAAAATCGGTTTAGCCATTAAAGCGTGCAGACGTAACAAACAAACAAACTCTCAAAAAACAAATAATATTAGTAAGGACAAGATCAACAAATCGGGCAGCATAGCATAAAAGGCTCTAAAATCAAAGTCAGTCAAATATACAAGAATCTACAAAAAACCAGCCCAATACACAAATAAAGGCTGTTTTGTTTTTATTATCTTTTAAAATTCTAGTGCCTTATTATTTTTTTAATATTCTGATTCTTCATAAATCTGGTCGACGAACCTAGACGACTCTCTCTCTCTATGAAACTTGATTTTAAGGAGATTCCTTAAAATCTTTCAAATGGAGATTGCTTCTAAACTCGTGGTAGAAGCAAATTCGCTGGTTAATTAATCAATCGGCAGGGTCCAAGTTCCCAGTGGTTAGAGCTTAAGAGACAGATACCACAACGCGGGCCGAGGAGACCCGAATCTGAATCAGGCCCTTGATCCAAACGCCTAAGGAAGCTTCGACAGATAGTCGTCGAGGCTCTTGGCTATAAGGCCATTGGCCGTTACGAAAAACGGCACAATGATAGCCGAATACACATTTCACTTGTCGACTTGTTTTTCTTTCACAGCTTTCATAGGGCCGTCATGCGGGATCGTAACACCGATTATTATCATTACGCAGCGCGCTGATAGGTCAATCATTCAATCATCACTATGTCAGGCTAATCATTATGAATAAATAAATTATTATTTGCCCACCCGTGGAATACAGGCGTATTTGTTAGATATTTTAATTCAACATATTACCAAGAGCATTTATTTATTTACCTGACTTTCTGTGATGGGCAAGTTGTCACCGTTTCGTCGTCTCGCATTACGTGCACCTTCAGAGAACTGAAAACATATGAGGAATAAATTAATTTTGTTGTTTGTTGTCTGTTTCTAGATTAAAAAGAGGACTAATAAAGATAAGACTTAAACATTTTTTCGAGAGTTTTCTGTACTCAAATCACTCTGAATTAAGTATTTGAAGATTTTATTCGAACAGAAGTAGTTTTTAGTATTTTTCCAAATACCGTTGTTTTTATACCCTAACCACCATGAGACCAGCCCCTATTAAGGTTAGGGTAATAAGATAAAAACGTACTTTTGTATTTTTTAGGCCTGATAATAATAATCATATTTGTAGTTGTAGTTGAAAAGGTGCCTGCCTATAAAATATATATGTGACTGTTTTTTTTTTGCAAGTTCCACACAAAATTCCTATAAACATATACAGGTATTAAAACAAACTTTTTAATAAATAAATAAAATTGTTTTTGTCTTTATCCAAAACCGGTAGACGAACAGAAACAGGTAAACTAGGTACGTATATGTATAGCCATCGAAAATGATCGTCAACAATAGATACTAACGGTAACAGTCCTCTGCGCGGAGCTCCTATTGCGGCACGTGTCCACGAAGTCCTGTCCCTTGACGAGCAGCACGTACCCGCAGTGCGGGAACCACAGCGCGTGCTCCGACCACGGCGTGTCGCCCGCCTCCCACTTGCCCAGCCCGCCGTCGCAGTAGAAACAACGGACCTACAATAGTGCATTTCAAAATCAATTACAGCATTTATTTTAAATCAACCAGTTACAGGCAATTCTAAATTGAAGAACATTAAAAAACAGACAGTCCCAGTCCTAACATATAATAACTATGAAAGTATTGTCGTTGCCCATTCAAAGATAATGAAACTGTATTAAAATGAATAGAAAGAAGTTAACGACTAATGACGTGGGAGTAGACTGCTGTATGCTCTAATAAAGACATGCGACAAACTGTAATAAATAAGAGTATGATGACCGACATCGAAAAAAAACATTTTCCAGGCTATAATCTGCCTCTGTGCCAAGTTTCATCAAGATCCGTTCATCCTCACAAACGTTCGCATTTATAATATTAGTATAAGTAGGATTTTTTTAAGGTAAACCTCTGCCTAAACCTTCGGGGATTACAGGCTTGACTTGGCTTGTTATGTCATTTTATTCGAGCAACTAAAACCTTTAAATGGTTATCGTTATCATTTTAGTCTTTTATCTTATCCTTTAAGAATCTACAATTGGAATTGTGTTATTAGTACTATGAAACTAAATTGACGCTTAACTATGTCAGTTCTATTCATTTGAATTACCTTTAATACATTAATTACCCTTTTATTTCAGTCATATTGGATCCTATCCAAAAATTTTATGGCTCCTTTAAGTTTTCTTATGGTAATGTATGTATAACGACTCTAACATTTAGCAATATTCTAAAACAGAGCAGTGCTAACATAACACTTCCGTACAAATTACAAGAATCTATACTATATATGGGTGACAGGAAGGTTCGGTACAATTTTAGTCTAAGATCCGGCTGCAGAATCAGTGTACCTATCGAGTATTTGCTGAAAACCAAATTTTTACACATATTCATGATTAGGAGAATTTATATCCACCAGGTTGCCTATCAAAATGTGGCCGCTAGTATTTTTAATTAAATTATTAATAATTCATAATCCGTAAGAAATTTCATTGACTTTTTTTTTCAATGAAATGTCGTTTACTTTACGGCAACATCTATAAAGACTCTGAAAAATTATGGTTGCCGTTGCGCACCTGGCCGCACCTCTTCGCAGCCAGGTATACACAGGTATGAATTTGTTACATTTATACACCCACAACGTACATTTATAATTTATATATCAAATTAAAGCTAATTTTTTTCTGTATATTATTATATACGGTTGCTTAATTAAATCTGGCCGCCAATAAGGGTTGCTGGCTAATAAATATAGTAAATATTAAAAGTAGATTGAAAGAGAGCTAGCGCGTAACACCACTAGTCAGACGAGGATAGCGATTGCCAGCTGTCGGACGGTTTAAAGCCATTGCGCATGCGTCAGATGTTAGTGTTCTCAACCTCCGATTCAAACAATAGTAGGTACGACTCAAAATAATAAATACTCCAAAAGAAACGTCTTTCTTTTCTAAAATAAAAATTAAAAAGTCAATGACAAATTTAAAAATTACAAAAAAAAATGAATATTGATGATGAATAAAATCAAGGTTACTTATGTAAAAACATTATGTTGTACAAGTACTGTATGAAAAAAGATTTAATTTTATTCAAGTATTACATTTATTTTACATATTCATCAATCATCAGTTTAAGCAAATTATGAATTTTTAAAATGTATTTTATACTTCCATGACTCTTTTTTAAAAATCTGAATCATCGGAGCTCTCAGTCACACTATCATCGCAGGTATCACTTTCATCAGAAATATCGGTATCGTCATTATTATCGGAAGGCTTGTTCGTGGAATCACACAGCACATTCTCAACTTGCGCTGGAGTTGAATCTCCCAGGAACCATGTTGGTTTTAAAAAACCATCTAACAGCAGCCAGCCATTATTTTCCGCGCTGAACTTGATGCAATCCCGCTCAGTAGCATTTAACCACATCGAATTAACAAAGATGGTCCGCAATAATTTTTCCTTTAAAGATTTCCAGTATGGTGGAATGTGCGAGATTGATAATTTTTCGATGCACAAATAAAACAGCAATATATTATGTTGTGTATTACGTACTCCAAACAGCGTGGTTTCGAACTTAAAATAAAAATCACAACTGATCCGTTGAGAACACTAACATCTGACGCATGCGCAATGGCTTTAAACCGTCCGACAGCTGGCAATCGCTATCCTCGTCTGACTAGACAGTGGTGTTACGCGCTAGCTCTCTTTCACTCTACTTTTAATATTTACTATATTTATTAGCCAGCAACCCTTATTGGCGGCCAGATTTAATTAAGCAACCGTATATAATAATATACAGAAAAAAATTAGCTTTAATTTGATATATAAATTATAAATGTACGTTGTGGGTGTATAAATGTAACAAATTCATACCTGTGTATACCTGGCTGCGAAGAGGTGCGGCCAGGTTTGCAACGGCAACCATAATTTTTCAGAGTCTTTATAGATGTTGCCGTAAAGTAGACGACATTTCATTGAAAAAAAAGTCAATGAAATTTCTTACGGATTATGAATTATTAATAATTTAATTAAAAATACTAGCGGCCACATTTTGATAGGCAACCTGGTGGATATAAATTCTCCTAATCATGAATATGTGTAAAAATTTGGTTTTCAGCAAATACTCGATAGGTACACTGATTCTGCAGCCGGATCTCGTACTATTTGACATTGATATTATTTATGGACAAGTCAATTGATGCCGCGGTCTAGAATATCTGTGGATCGTTGGTACTCTAAACATTTCATTGATTTCTCATCATGTGTATGTGAGAGATATATTTACATTTATTAATTAACCACAAGGTCAAGCGATCAGCTGTAGATATTTATTTTATTCGTTTGACAATTTGTTAACTGATTTTTGTGATGATTTTCGCTCTTGAGAACGGGCGGCGTTTGAGCAGTTACATTTGAGCATGCCAATGACTATGTATACCCATAATTACCTGATCATCAGTCCCAGTATGAAAGAATCCCGCCTCCGATAACGCTCTGGGCGCCTGGTGTCGGTCCGCGGGCCAGCGCTCGAAGCTGGCGAGTCGAGCCGCCAGCGACGCGTACTGCGGGTGCCTCGCACCTCCACCTACAACGCCCAGGTGGCGCCACGTGCCTCCCTGCGAGAGAACTTGTTCATTGTGAGCAGCGCCTGACCTGTAATCAGTACATTCTCTTTATTATTATTATATTATAGAGTTTATCTTTTTCTTCTTTTTCGAGAGAGAAAGTAACCTTACACACGGGCCAAGGCCAAGGGGAAATTTAAATGGAAAAAGTGGATGATAACGTGGAAGAAGTCAGGAACTTACGAGTGATGCGGCAGGTGTTCAGATTGTGGCTTTTTGTAACATATAGAGTGTGTGGGATGGCATGTGTAGAGTGCTAAGACTTTGTTATTATTATTATTTATTTATTTTACAGACTACAAAGTGGTCCATTGTGTTAGTAACAATATGACTTAGCCTATGTTAGTACTTAATAACTAGAAGAGATCGAGAGCGATTAGTGAGCGCCCACATTAAGGGCTGTCTGCCCGGTCAGCTATCGATGGATAGTGTTGGGACTGCACGCAGCCTGTGGAGTAGCGAGGCAATTTTTTTTTTGCCACAATGCATCAACAGCGTGCGTGCGACAGCAAACATTGCTGAGGCACTACAGAAGCGTGGTAGTTGCAGCAATACCCTGAACGCATTATTATATTGGATACGCAGAGCATTATAAGCCTTTTATTACCAAACCTAGATACACATATACATACATACGTAATCTTATCACCCTATAACGTCCCTACTACAGATACACAGGCTATTCTACTTATGATTCTTTGAAAAAAAAAACATACAATGTAACGGACGTAAATCTAAACTATTGTATAGTGACCCTACTCTCTGTCTGTCTGTTGAAATTTGGCACAGACAATCTTTAGACCCTGAGAAAGGACATAGGCTACCTTATACAACATTATTTTTAGTATATGCGAAACCTGAATATAGTTTATTAAAAGCAAGGCGCGCGGCGCGGTGACGCCGCCGCTGCCTCCGTACGCCGTTGGTGACACTAGTGTATTTGTACGGATATCCAGGTAACATAACAAGCTTATAATTTTGTGGTTTTACATGATACAGTTTTGAAATTTTGTGCATAGATTCTTTATATAAAAATACTGGACAGGTGTTTCGGCTTTCGCATAAACTAAAAATAATGTTGTATTGCGAAAAAAAGTTTGTATGGGATTTCTTAATTTTAAAAGATAAAACTTTATATTTAAGCACTTGATAAGAAATAATCCTGTGAAACAGGAAAAGAAACCGTGTTACTCCGAATTTAACGCGAGCGAAGCCGCGGGCAAAAGCTAGTATGAAATAAAAATAGAAAAAAATATACGAAAGCCATCGTTCCTCTATTCCTCAAGAACGAAAAATTAGAAAAGTATCCCAGAATATTCCGTACACAACAACGAGCTTTAGGCGTAGCGTTGTGGACACCAACGCGATCAACAGTACAATAGAATAAGAGTATTTTATTGTATTGTAAATCGTAAGAGAAAATTCTCATTTTCTGGTACACCTGATAATGGTTTGGTTAACTGGTGTACAAATTGCGTACCCAGCTTCGGACACCGTAGACTCTGCATTTATAGCCCTAAAGGTCTGTAGTATTATAATCCGTGTCTACTGCACAGCACAGCTCTCCCACTCTGGGCAGATCGGGGAGTGTCAGACTTTTACTATCAAGACCCACCCCTGTTCCTTCTTTTGCCCTTTGTGTTCCGGGGCCGGGATATCTCTTTTGACCAACCCGTAACACCTGCAGGCAGTGGCCCTGGCAGGCACCTCTGCGAGTACATAGGCGAATGTGCTACTAACATACATTTATGAAAAAGGACGTAAGTAATCACCCAACTTTTCTTTTAATTAAATATGATTTTATTATTCCAGACCACTCACCCGCAAGCACATTGGCTATCGGTTGCTATCATTATTTTATGCTGTCTGACTATTATAAGATCACAACGCAGCTAGACTGATTTTTTGCACATCAGTAAGTCTGTGCTCTCCGAAGCAAAGAAGTCTTTGACCGTGACAATAATGGTTTATTTCGTAGAGCGACCGATCTCCGCGATGGTTATTGCAACTTAGCTGAACTAGAGTTTATGATGAAAATAACAAGTGATATGAGTAGGTGATACGGGTGACTATTCGATATCACTACAATTCGATATCAGTACGACAGGTAAATTACCGAACGATATCTATGAATCAGTAAAATAAGGGGTTTCTTCATTCCGATATCGTTCTCATATTTATTTACCAAACTCGATAGGTACCACTTTCCGATGTAATTACCCTTCTTCACGCAAATCAATTCATTCAATGGAAACTCCTATAATTAATGACACACAATCATATGATAAGAATGCTCACCTGATTCGAATCATTGAATAAAACGATTTTTTTAAACGTTCAATAACTGCACAGTTTCGTCCAGCGACAGGTTTAAGATTCACTTCAGAAATTTCGAACAGATATACCGGTAAAGAATAGGTCTCGGGTCCAAATTGCTATGATCAAAATTTACTGTTAATGGAAAGTTTTGGGATAGCTTTAACTTAATAGCAATTTATTGATTCACTGTAGTCCTGGCTTTACAGGTTTTACGAAAACTAAAATCTGATTTTATCCTAGGGATAAAGGATTTTATAGATAAACTTTTATTGATAAAATGCAAACATTCAGTTTAGAAAAAAAAAGAGGATTTCAGTGCGAACGACAACCGCTACCGTATGTGTCTTACTGAATACTAATTGCACAATCGGTATCTACATATTTGTTGTTTGAGTGCGAAATGACTAAGTGGCCATGTAGGTCGCTTCCGAAAAGGTACAACAACATTTTCCTATTGCTCGGAAACGACTTGACTATGACCGAGGTTTCAATGTAATTGTTCCTTGTTGGTACTTAGAACATTTACGTAGTCAACAGCTGTATGAATGCCCTTCAATTAGATCGCCTTCTAAAATACCTACTTAAACTTTGTGTTATTGACAGTCGTTGTAGACTCAAGTGCGGAATCGACCGTTCGTAGGCAAAACCTTGGTTTATGTTACTTTGGTAATGAAATTCGTTTTATGTAGAAATAAATTATAGGTACTGCTTGCTCCGTTGGTCTAATGTTCACATTCTCGACGGCTGAGCCTATAAAATCCTAGGTTCAGCTCCCTGTAGTTATGTTATTAATATAGCTGAATGCATAATTTATGAGTTGTTGCAAACTGGAATTTATTTAATTTGACTGGTTTGCAGTACTGTCGCCTGTACCAAAATAATTTTACAATGTCTATTTAAAATTGTAGTCTGCTACGACAACATACCGAGCTTCAATCAAATTCATGTCATTGAAATAATTGCATGTTTTATTACATGACCAGCATAACTAAGACGTCAAGGTGGCGCTGCTTGCTTAGAAAAACGGCACCCACCTGTCAAATTCAATCGTAGTTCAAAATTTCACCGCGTCTCGAGTAATGTTGGTCAAGAAATAGAATACTAAGATGAAAATAATGGAAAACATACGATTGCGGCAGGTTATTCAAGTTCGCTGGTGGTGTCTGCGCACGTGGGGTATCGTTGGGCGGCGACGGTGATAGCGAGGGAGATGATGACGCGGCGATGTTAGCAGCCTGGTCTTGTTGAGCTGCCTCCAGCCCTGCCGCGTGCTGGCATCGAGAGAAATACCTGCAGGACACAATGAATGCTTTATCAAGTGCCTGTTTATCACAGTTATCATGTGTCATTTAAAGTTTATTCAGTACAAAGGTGTTAAATTAAATGATTAGTGACCTGGTGACCTGTAATACAGGTGTTACACTGCCTACCACAAGCACCAGTGATTCACAAATATGTATACTTAAACTTGTTTATGCCATTAAAAAAATATTATATTATTATATTGATCCTTATTTATGAAGACTAGTACACAAAAAAGGCTCACTTTTAAAACATGGAACTTAAAAATACCTGGCAAAATATTAATACAAAGTCGCCTCTGCCTTATCTACAGTACGCCCTGACTACTGGCTGAGGCATGTTATGTAATGACTGTAGCAAATTGCATCATAATTATTACAATAAAATAAACTATCTGATGGTATTCAATTTTAATGATTATTTTGCCAGACTGCTTCAACATTCATAGCTTAAATGGCAAATAATTTGGAGTGATGTAAGTAGCATATATAATATTTTCCATTTCATATTATAAAATATCAAGTAAAGTAAATAAATAAATAACTATATTTATTTACCCATTTAATGTACTAGTGAGATAGTTTCTTATGTCAGTTGTGATAAAAAGGTCATGCATTGTGAAAGCCAATATACCTACTTACTTGTACTTGACTAGTTTTTTTGGTGTTTTTGATACTTTTTATTGGAAATATGTTATTGTTAACCTGTGTTATGCATCCAAGCAACATAATGTGCACCATTGGTTATTCTGCTATATGCTATGAGGAAATATGTATGTTGTTACAGTACAATGCGTACGTGCGTACGTGCTGTATCTACAATCTACATCGCAATCTTATGTTCTTTATCGCACGTTCAATATCTATTAAATGTTTCTACTGTCTGTTATCGACACGAAGTCGTTAGTATATAAGATGCACCTTTGGATAATTATAACCAGACTATACTACATCTTTTGTCTCATTTATACCTAATCATATACTGCCAAGAAGTTTGGCAAATTGGTGACCCCGACGAACGAATACGCAGCAAGAAACATGGCACAATCACCGTGCAAGGCGAACATAAATCAGCAAGGAACACTTGAAGTAGCTGCTGGCACCTCGGTTTTATCCCGCATTCCGGAATTTTGGAAAGACCAACCAAGATTATGGTTCACGCAACTAGAAGCCATATTAGCACCACAGAAGCAAGGAGACGAATACAAATACTGTACAGTAATAGCAAAGTTATCCAAGGAAGGAATACTACAGGTTAGTGACCTAATCACTTCACCACCGACTACAGATAAATACAAAAACATCAAGGAACGTTTAATTGATTGTTACGAAGAAACAGAACAGCGACAGTTTCAAAAATTAATATCAGAGACAGAACTCGGTGATCAAAAACCTTCGCAGTTATTACGTCAAATGCGAGTCCTCGGGAGAGGAAAAATCAGTGACGAAACAATTAAACTACTATGGTTCAGGCTTTTACCAACATCAGTTACTACGGTTCTAGCAGTTACGGAAGACATGGAAATTGACAAACTGAGCCAAATTGCAGACAAAATAATAATGAATTCAAAAGTAACCGAAATATCAGCTGTTAGCAACGACACTTCAAACGACAACAATACAGCATGCATTTTAACCCAGCTAGCAAAATTACAGATAGATATTGACGCAATTCAGCAAGGTCAATATGGCTATCGACCCAACACGCACAATCATTTCAAGACACGTCAACAATTCCCGATTATGAGGCCGAGAACAAACTATAGAGGAGCAAATCGATTTTGTTACTACCACGAAAGATTCGGAAAATATGCAAGGAACTGCATTAAACCATGCGGTTGGAAACCAATGACTTACGTACGGAACCAGGGAAACGAATAAGAGCACAGACAACGGCGAAACTCTGTGCAATCCACCCATCCAATCGCCTCACCATTACCGACCGAAAAAGTGGTATGAAGTTTTTGATTGACACGGGCGCAAATATCTCAGTCATTAGCAAGCAACAGAGATATTCAATTTTACAAAATGAACAATACACACTTTACGCTGCAAATGGGACTAAAATTAGGACTTATGGCGAGAAGACGCTTACCTTGAATTTAGGACTACAACGATGTTATAAATGGAATTTTATAATCGCCGATGTTACACAACCAATAATTGGAGCAGATTTTCTAGAGCACTATAAACTATTAGTCGACATAGCAGGTCGCAAACTTATCGACAAAGTTACAGAGCTGACAACGCATGTAACTTCAGAAAAAGCGACACAGCAAACAATTCGTACTATCGCAGTGGGAACGAATCCACGTATTACGCAACTTTTAAACAAATACGAAGACATCACGAAAGAGTCCTCTCTACGCAATGCGCCCAAACATAAGATTGAACACCACATTATCACTACAGGACCACCCGTCGCAGCTCGGCAAGACCATTACCTCCAGAAAAATACGACATAGCCAAAAAGGAATTTCAAAATATGATAGAACTCGGAATTTGCCGACCGTCAGATAGCCCATGGGCAAGCCCATTACATATGGTAAAAAAGAAAAATGGCGAATGGAGACCGTGCGGAGACTATCGAATGCTCAATAGCACGACAGTACCGGACAAATACCCACTACCAAGATTAACTGACTTTACATACATATTAGAAAATAAGAAGATACTAAGCAAGATAGATATACGCAAAGCATACCACTGTATTCCTGTTAAAGATATAGAGAAAACAGCCATCATCACACCTTTCGGACTTTTTGAGTACTTAAGAATGCCTTTCGGATTACGCAATGCGGCACAAACATTTCAACGATTCATGGATTCCTTATTTAGAGATTTAAATTTCGTATTTATATTTGTAGACGATTGTCTCATCGCATCGGACAACGAAGATTTGCATTATCAGCATTTAGAAACGGTTTTCAAACGTTTACACGAGAATGGAATAACCATTAATCTCGAAAAATGCGAATTTCTCAGAAGGGAAATAGATTTCTTAGGTTATCATATAACGAGCCAAGGAATACAACCTACCGAAGAAAATTACAAAGCAATCATGGAATTTCCCAAACCGAAAACAATTCAAGAATTAAGAAGATTTTTGGGCATGGTCAATTTCTACAGAAGTAATATTCCACGCGCAGCGGAAAATCAAAGAATTTTAAACGAATATCTACATGGTTCAAAAAAGAACGATAATTCACCTGTTCCTTGGACAACGGAAGCAGACAAAGCTTACGAAAAATGCAAGGAAAGCATGAAAAACGCAGTATTAACAGCGCATCCTTCCCGCAACGCATCACTAGCGCTCATGACCGACGCTAGTGCTACTTGCGTTGGTGGAGTTTTACAACAAAAATCCGGACGCAATTGGGAACCATTAGGATTTTTTTCACAAAAATTGAGCGAAACTCAACAAAAATATTCTACGTTTGACAGAGAGCTGTTAGGAATATACATGGCCGTCAAACATTTTCACAGATTAATCGAGGGAAGAGAATTTACAATATTTACGGATCACCGACCTTTGACATACGCATTCTCCCAAAAACCATCATCAAACGATACACCGCGACGGGTCCGGCAGTTAGATTTCATTTCACAATACAGTACCAACATCCAACACATAAACGGACGTGACAATATTACCGCCGATGCCTTATCTCGAATAGAGGAAATATACGTGCCATCACCTATCGATTACGCTGAATTGGAAAAATGTCAATCAACAGATAATGAACTAAGTAAATTACATGACAATAAAAGATTAAAATTCAAAAACATTACGCTTCCGGGTTCCACAATAAACATCACCTGCGACACGTCTACTGGAAAAAGTCGCCCCTACTTACCAAAGCATTTTCGCAAACAAATTTTCGATACCATTCATGGTATGAGCCATCCAGGAAAAAGAACTACGAGAAAAATGATAACCCAAAGGTATTTATGGCCGTATATGAACAAAGATATCAATAATTGGTGTAGATCATGTATAGCCTGCCAAAAATCAAAAATACAACGACATACGATATCACCTCCTGGTACATTTATGACAGCGCAACGTTTTGAACATTTACATATTGACATCGTCGGACCACTTCCGATTTCACAAGGGAAGAGATATTTAATCACAATCATAGATCGTTGTACGTCATGGCCCGAAATATTTCCGGTAGAAGATATAACTGCAGAAACAGTAGCCAAGACACTTTTCGAAGGATGGATTACTCGTTTTGGATGTCCATTGCGCATTACTACGGATCAAGGCCGACAGTTTGAATCAAGAATATTTGAGTCACTCTCACAATTTTTGGGAATACATAAAATTAGGACAACACCTTATCATCCGCAATCCAATGGAATGATAGAGAGATTTTGACGGGCCTGTTGGTCTAGTGGTTAGTGGCCCTGACTGCTAAGCCGGAGGTCGTGGGTTCGATTCCCACCCAGGACAAACTTTGTGTGATGAGCATGATTGTTTGTTCTGTGTCTGGGTGTGATTTATCTATAATATGTATGTATTTATACATTATATAAGTATGTATATCAGTTGTCTGGTTACCATAACACAAGCTCTGCTTAGCTTGGGATCAGATAGCCGTGTGTGAGTTGTCCCAAGATATTTATTTATTTATTTCATAGAACTTTAAAGGTAGCGTTAATGACAAGAGAATCCAACGAAAATTGGTTAAAAGAAATCCCAACAGTTTTACTCGGGTTGCGGAGTAGCTTGCGAGAAGACACAGGTTATAGTTCAGCAGAGATGACATATGGAACGCCAATACGACTCCCTGGAGGATTTTTTGAGTCATCAGCAGCACAGTTATCAACGTACGAAGAATTTGTAAAACAAATTCAAAAGGACATCACACAAATGACATCAATTCCGAAAAGAAAAAACCATAACCAAGCTATATTTGTGCATCCCGAACTCAAAGAATGCTCACACGTATTTGTTCGGTGTGATAGAATGAAGAAAGCCCTGACACCGCCGTATGAGGGACCCTACCCAGTAATTAGTAAAACAGATAAAACATTTTGCATTAGAATTAGGGATAAAGAGACAGTGATATCAATTGATAGATTGAAACCAGCATTCATGATCAATGACGAATCAAACTACGTGCCAGATTCAAAGGATTACGACAGACATTCACACACGTACACTACACGATCGGGGCGTAAAGTAAAGCCAGTAGTACGTCTATAAAAATCGCTGATAGAAGCAAGTTATTCGTATATATATTAACATAGATCTTAACATATACCATTAATTCACAACTACTCGTAAGAACAAGACATCTAAAATGGGAAATCAAAGTTCTAAGGACCAGATAACATACAATACGGACAGTTGCCTCAATCAAAACGAAGCGGACAAACTCCGCAACCTGATCCAGGAGGACTTACGGTGGACAAGAAATGTTGCAATGGGACAGATTATTTTAACAATCGGTGCGATCCTAATTTACGGCATAATGAAAACACTGGACAGAAGAATGAAGAGTTTAACGGAAAAAAATAATAAACACTCGTGCAACAGCTAAGTCAAAATTACAGACGTCAGCAAATCACACCACAACAGGCGTCATCAAATTCCACCGCGTACAATAGCATTATTATTTATATACATCAGCAAATAACTAGTAAGGTCTAGATCAAACTTATATTGTAAACACTATTACCATAATATTTATTTATTTTTTTCTTTTAAAGGGGGGTGTACTGTTACAGTACAATGCGTACGTGCGTACGTGCTGTATCTACAATCTACATCGCAATCTTATGTTCTTTATCGCACGTTCAATATCTATTAAATGTTTCTACTGTCTGTTATCGACACGAAGTCGTTAGTATATAAGATGCACCTTTGGATAATTATAACCAGACTATACTACATCTTTTGTCTCATTTATACCTAATCATATACTGCCAAGAAGTTTGGCAAATATGTTATGTTAATAATTTTATATCTTACATTCGGTGTACTTCAAGAGGTGATACGGTGCTGAAGTGGTTGAAGGGGCCCAATTCTCCTCCACACCAGGCACAACGTAGACGACCTTCACCAGCGTGGTAGAACCCAGCATTCACTAGCGCTTGGCGAGATACTGAAGTGTCCTGTACAAATATAATATAACATCAAGTATGGTCTTCAATCTGTAGGGTAGAGATGTCCAAACAGTTAAAACTTGTGATGTTCTCTAAGAAATAGGGTTTGTATTGCAAATGGACTCAGTTACAGGTGTTTTCAAAACAGGTCAATATTTTAGAGGGTGAGTTTGAAAAATTTTGGATTGAATAATTACATTGTTATAATTTACAGCACTTTGTGGGTGAAATTGATGACAGAGAGTAAAATTATCAAAAATACTCCTTATCCTATTCCTTAAAAACATCACACTGCGATGAAGGCAAAACATAATTAATCCAATATTAAAAAGCATTGCCAAGCAGACTATCAAGAATGTAGACATTCTTCTTTGTTCAGTGCATTAATGAACATGAAAATGTACAGTTAAGTGCAGTGATCAAATAGTGTTGGCACATTAGTGTTCTACAGTACTCTACACTATAAACAAAACAAATAAGATATAGTATTTAAAAATAGAAATGTATGAGCACTTAATCTTTTTAGCAGTCATATAGGCATCATCAAGATAATATTCATCATGTTAACATATTAAAGTGCCAACTGAAAGCAATTGTTCTGTATTCATTTGCAATATCTACCTACCATTAAGGGGACTTTTTATGACACAGAGTTCAATTTTCCATAATCATGAGAAGCTAATATATAAATAACAGTATTAAAGAAAATGTTTGCTGATCATAAGTTCTTAAACTGAAACTAATCTCTACTAAGTTAATATTAATAAACAGTGCACTACTAACAACACATTGAAAAACACAAAACCACATTTTTGGTATTTTGTGATCTTGAATATATCATCAACCTACAAATTCCAGTTTAATACTTTTACATGAATATTTTTTATATCTACACAATTCTCCCTTGGTCAATAGAAAATTCTTCTGTTCAATAAAATTACAATTGTCTTGGCACAAACCAGCTCAATCTCTTGGGATTATAAACAAACTTTAAGATTAATTCTAGTACAATCTATTTACAAATAGACAAATCATGTTCTTACATCCCAATTAATAAAAGACAGAAGTCGTAAAGCATCATTCTTATAAGTTTCATCTTCTTCTGTTAGTCCATAATCGGGTGCAGTATATGTATGGTCATTCTGCACTTCGTCAGGGGGCACAGAGGGTCTACGAGTATTTATAGATGGAGGGCAGTCTGGCCCTAGTACTAAAGGCACATTGCCTGAGGACTCAGGATGCAACACGAACGGACAGTCTGGCCGCATTTGCCGATGCCTCCACATCACCTGGTCTCCATAATTCCACTGCGATATAAAACTACCACAACAAAAGCACTTCACTCCGGTACCTTGGCCTGTATAGAAAAACCCAGCTTTTGCAATCCTTATAGGATCTACGGGTGCAGATGACGGCCAATCAGTAAATGTATTGAGTCTATTAGTTTCATAATTCATTATAAGTTATTGTGAACACAACTGCACGAATTGAAATGATAAACTATAAGCTACAGGTACTTAGGCAAACTTGATTCTTACTCTTACTGTGCGTTTTAGGTTTAGTGAAAGAAATACACTACTAAAAAGCCTGACGAATGATTATATCATTTGCACCACAAAATAAATAACAATCTCGTGAACGACGAATAAACACACGAATCAATAAGTGAAGACATCCAGACAGGAAAAAAACTAAAATCTTAGAGGAATAAGCTGTAGAGATAGCTGGGCTCACCCTCTGCCAAAATATACAGGCCATTAGGCCATGGACGTTTCCTAAAACTAGTTAATTTGCCGAAAGATGTTTGTCTTACATGTAAACACTCAATATGAACCAAAACGGTTTTATATATATACAACTAGCTTCGCCGTGCGGTTTCACCCGCGCGTACTGGAGACACAAAATTGCGCCTTTTTATACTAGTGTGACGCTGAGCCCAGCGGTATATGCATGACACAAATCAATATGTACTTCTGGCGGCGATTGACGAATAAATTAGACTAGTTTTATTGAATCTATGTGATCTGATTATTATATGATCAATGTACTTTGGCAGAGGGGTAGGCCTAACTTTGGCACATCTTTGTTTTATCAACGTCTAGACGTCTACGGTCACTCCAGCTATGCCAACTCTAGAGATTATTCCTCATGTTATACCTAAGCTGTCATAGTCAAAAACAAGAGTATATATAATATTATATATGTTCTGTGGTCAAAAAAACATCCAGCAGCAGTCAGCCTAGGGATGGGCAAATGGGGAAAAAATATCGATATATATCGTATCGATATTTTTAAAATATATCGATAATAATTGACTAAAAATATCGATATGTTGATATATCGATATTTTCTGCGCAATAAGCAATTATCTATAAAAATTGTCAAAATATTCGAAATTTTAAAGTAAATACACATCTGGCTGTTTTGACATCAGTTTTATTATTAAAAAATAAGTACCAACACTCCAACACACGCAATCAGTGATACCAACCAAACCAAACCAACAAGCAGTGTCATTGTCATAGATGAACAAAATAGACAAGCAGGTCATAGACTATAGAGTGTAATTTTTGTTTGCGTTTGATTTAAATTTAAGAAATCAGATTGGTCAAAGACATGATGTGACGCATGAGCAGACAGCAGAGCTTTAAAAAATATATCGATTTTGATACCCAAAAATAAATATCGAAAGTTGATATATCGCGGGAAAAAACATCGCTGATTTATATCGATATTTTTCTGAAAAAATATCGATATTTTGATATATCGATATTTTTTGCCCAAGCCTAAGTCAGCCAGCAGGGTCCACACTTCCACAGAGTACATTCTAATATTTCTAATATAGTTCAATTTCAAATATTGCAGGGTCAGCCAGCAGCACCCACCACTAAACCCGTCTTTGCATTTCTATCTACAAATCTACATTTTGCCCGGTGTTTCGCTAGAATAGTTTTGATAGTAGTGGAACTAGTGGATCTAGTGCATTGAAAAATAAAGCCATGTTAATATACATTTTGGTATTTCTGTTTGTGTTAGTCGCTTTGGGGCTCGTTATCCATTTCTCTTTGGATAAAAAAGTAATTTACAAGGACTTGAAAGGTAGACATGTAGTCATAACAGGTGGATCTAGTGGAATAGGAAAATCTGCGGCGGTGGAGGCTGCGAGGCTTGGGGCTAATGTTACTGTTATCGGCCGTGACGTCGGTAAACTGACCAGTGCTGTTGCTGAGATAACCGCGAATTTATTGGATAAAAGTAACCAACAAGTACGATCTGTAGCCTTAGACGTGACCTCTGATTACAAAACGATAGAACAAAGTTTCAAATCCTTAGAAGAGAAGCTTGGCCCCATATTTATGTTGATAAACTGTGCTGGGATGTGCATATGCGGCGAGTTTGAGAAAATTGATGATGATGTTATAAAGCAAATGATTGATCTCAACTATTTCGGCACTGCATACCCTACTCGGTGTGTTTTACCAGGAATGAAGGAAAGAAATGAAGGTCTGATTGTATTTGTGAGCTCTGAAGCTGCATTAGTTGGTAAGTTACTTAGTTTAAATACTTTAATATGGGTAGAGTGAATTATTTCCATTAAACCTATTCCCTTCTGAGAATAGGATTTTTTTCTCCCTGCAATGTAACTTGTAACAAATTCTTGGCTTGTTAATATTCAACCTTGTGTGATGTATACATTTTCCAGGTATATACGGGTACAGTGCTTACAGCGCTGGCAAATGGGCAGTCAGAGGGCTAGCAGAGTCCGTGATTATGGAGCTTGTGGGTACTGGTGTAAGGTTGACAGTTGCATTCCCGCCTGATACTGACACTCCTGGCTTGAAGAATGAAGATCTTACTAAGCCTGAAGAAACTAAACTTATTTCTGGATCAGCTGGCTTGCACTCAGCTGATGATGTTGGAAGGAAAATGATTCATGATGCTCTGGTAAGCTTTTTTTATGTTAGTCAATAATTTGCAAGGACCCTTTTCCCTCTGTGAAAATGCATTCTGTTTATTTCTGTAAGTCCTATACACAGAGAGCAACTGGTTGGATGACAGGTGTATGGTGTACCATAAACAGTAGGAAACAGCACTTTTTTACAAATCAAATTATTTTTAAAACATTGAGGCCGTGCGCTGCGTTAGGCGTGCGCACGGCGCGGGCGCTCGCGTGGCGTGCTGTTTCATGTTATAGTCCGTGTGCTGCGTAAAGCGGGCGACCCGCTGCACGCAGCGCTGATCTATGAGATTACATGAAACAGCAACCCACGCGGGCGCCCGCGCCGTGCGCACGCCTAACGCAGCTCACGGCCTGAGGGTGGGCATTTAATAATTGTAAAAAACATATTACTATGCATCAATTAAAATGCTTCTTTATTGCACGGCTATTTGGTAGTTTTGCTATGTAGGTAGTAAAGATAAGGATGCAATAAATGTGTTATTGAATTGTTGTTGTTACTGACAATAATTAATTAACCTCAGTACAATATTATAAAACTAATCCAGCTGCAACAGAGATCTTCCAAGGTGCATTTGCCCAAGGCAAATGCCTTGCAAATGCAAGGCAAATGCTATCTTATCTGATAATAAGATTACTTGAATAAAATTATTAGTCTAGTATTTATTCTTTTTTCAGGTTGGCAAGACATATTCTGTATACAGCCTCTCTGGCACATTACTTAGTTCTTTGTTTGGAGGATCCATTGAAAGTGGTTGGCAAGTTGTCTTACAAGTATTCTCGATGGGGCTGCTAAGGATTGTCATGGTTGGAATCTTACTTTCATTTCATAATATTGTGAGAGAGGGTCTAAAAAAGAAGGGTAATGTTAAAAACAAATAGCATTAATTTGTGTTGCCATGCTTTTCTACAAATATATTGTAAAGAGAAAATATTTATATTTTTGTATGAGTAAAACCAAAATCTACTGGATTAATTTCAAAAAATCTTTTGCCAATAGAAAGCTAGATTATCACTGGGTAACATAGGCTATATAACATCACGCTACTACCCACTGGAGCGGGGATCAAACGTGAGAGCGAAACTGCACAGGGCAGCTGGTAATTAATAACAGAGAAAATATACAACTTCTGCACACCAAATATGAATTAATGCAATACATAAATGCTCTTAGAAAATTATGATACTATGTTAATCAGGAACTGATATCAAATATCTTAACTACTATGTAAATCATTTGTTAAAAAAATAAGTTAGGTAAATAAGTTACATGATTCATCTTAATAATTTTACTCATCAATAAATTAATTATCCATATTTTTGTCTACTGTAATCTATAGCAATTAAAGCTGCAACAAGTTAGCTTCATTCCTTATTGTATTGTATAATTAACCTATTTTTATACAAACTTTTTGCTAGTCTGAACATTGTGTTTATGCATAATTATGACCTTTGTATGTATCACAAAAAAAAAGTGTATTTGTAATGAGCTTTCATGTTTGTAATTATTTTAAGTAAGGGTTTTAGAATGCCTTTGATTTTGATTGAATAAACAATTGATAACTATTGTATGTAAAGGTTTGCTGTTATGGATCAAGTACAATATATACCAACATTGCATTTCCCAACTTAGCTTATATCATGAATAATCCTATTTTTATTATATAGTAGCACAAAAGTAAAAAATATATTTATGCACTCTAAGAGCTAACATAATTATTGTGATAATTAGTTACATTTAAGTAATTAATCAAAAGGAGCCATTTACTTAACTAAGTCAAATTTAATAATAACAGTATTAAGTACACCACCAATCATTTAATAAGAGAGTAAATGCATATTTCATATAATATGACTGTGTTTCACTAACTATAATTAAGTACTACATGAGTTCTGCTGGTACATCAATTTAAAGCCAACGCCAACGTAAGATTCGTCTGATCGAAACCATATCACAATAGGTCCTGCACCAATATCTGAAAAAAAGAATTATAAAAAATACTGTCATTATAATAAGTACAATAACGGTCACCTCCTTCTGCGAAGCAGTAATGCTAGCAAAGGAGGTGGCCGGGCGTTTGAGGGAGAGAACCTCAAACCAACCCAGCCGTCGCGGGAGGCGCCCCGGGCGTCGTGCGCCGCGAGACGACTCCCGGCTACGCGCGTAGATGCGGGCCTGTGGACGGTGAGCAATGGGTAGCTGACCGTTCGTCCGTCTATTGACGATAGGTCGTGTCGACGGCGCGTTTGTGTTGCGCGCCTCAAAGAGATTCAAATCAAATCATTTTTTTTTATTTGATTTGTGCTGACGCAAAGCAGAGGGGCTTTCTCGGGCCTCCGCCTGCCGGTATTGCGGGTTGTTCGAAAGAGATACCGCGGCCCCGGAACGTAAAGGGCAATAGAATGAACACGGGTGGGTTTTAGTCGGTAAAAGTCTGACATTCCACCCCGCTCCCGCCCAGAACGGGGGAAGTTATTTGATGATTTCCCACAAAAAAAAGGCTTTGTTGGCATATCATGTTGGCATGCCACCATCCGATCTCTAAGTGTTCTCGTCTTGCTAACGGAGATTACGTGCGTAGACACAACCTGTAGCCAAGAATGCCAAGATTATCCATCAGCAACTTGTACTATAGATCAATCATCACTAACGGGGCCTAAGTCTGCTATTACAAAAGTGTCCGAATGGTCGATCACTGCTACCCTACCATGACGTGTTAACGCAGAACTTAATCCGCTGAGGGAAAGGGACATAGCTATACAGGGTGTCTAGCACCATCTCTTTCACTCAGTGGAATAATTACTGCTTTTAGATGTTTTAGCGACACAATGATGCAAGTGGCAGAAAGTACTACAGCGCCATCTATCCAACCACTGAAGAACTAAACGGCAAGATTCCTATATCGCGCAAGCAAAAGTTGTACGCGAAGTTAGCATATATACGAGCACCCGACTAACAACTGTCGGGCAGTGGCCCACCAGACACAACACCCGTCTGGTCGGAGGATCCTCCCTTTTCCATAGAGAATGGAGAACTTTACACCCTGTTCTTCATACCTCTACAATGTCATAGTAGGCCTACTGATCGCATAAAGGTTAATTTTGACAAGTTTGGTAATCTACTAATATACTAAACTTGTCAAAATCAACCATTATGCGATTTATGCGATCAGTGATCGACCATTCTGTAATTCAGTCCACTATTGTAATAGCAGACTTAGGCCCCAGGACTATTGTTGCCAATAAACCTGATATAGTGGTGGTGGATCGATCAAAGCGGCGGGCGCGCTTCTTGTTGGCATAACGGTTCCGCATGACGAGAACCTCGTGAAAGCCAGAAAGAGGAGCAAATCAAGTTTATTGATTTGGCTCGCGAGGTTGTCGACATGTGTGGATTCAGCGTGCGATAGTCCTAACAGCCAATGGCTTAATTGCCAATAGTCTCGGCTAACACCTGAGGAGGCTCTCGTTAGACGGCTGAATTAAGGGTTTCAGACAGAAAGCGCTCCTGGACACGGCTCGTATCGTTAGGACGTTCCTCTCTCTGGAACCCCGACTGCCGGCAGCTTGGACACTGTTCCCGATACCGGTGAGCTACCATATTTTATATTTTTAATGTTTTTATTAAAAAATGTAAAATTATGTGTTGAAATTAATAAGTGATAATAAGTAAAATAGCGCGTGAAATTAAGCAGTTAGTTTTGACTTGACTTATTTATTTAATGGCGTTTGTGGAAGGGAGACACCACAATTTTGCCAATATCACGTAGGTAGGTACTATGGTAGACAATCAATTACCTACGGTAATATACTATAATAATAATAAATATCTTGGGACAACTCACACACGGCTATCTGATCCCAAGCTAAGCAGAGCTTGTGTTATGGTAACCAGATAACTGATATATATATATTATATTAGATACATACTTATATAATTTATAAATACATACATATATATAGATAAATCACACCCAGACACAGAACAAACAATCATGCTCATCACACAAAGTTTGTCCTGGGTGGGAATCGAACCCACGATCTCCGGCTCAGCAGTCAGGGCCACTAACCACTAGACCAACAGGCCCGTCTATACTCAGCAACAAACAGATGATTAAAGACTACCTATGATGACGATGACTATAAATATGTGCTGGCCATAAATAATAAACTTACTTATTTGAACAGAGCGTAGGTAACATAATAAACATTTTTTGCTATTTTTTTTAATACGTAGGGATGTCAATACGGAGATTCGGAGAAGATATTCAACCTCAAAGTATCTATTAGCCATAGGCGGGTAATAAGCTAGCTGGAAAAAGAATAACCTGTTACTGGTGCATCTACAGTGAAGTCCTGAAAAACAGAGCCATCGTTGAGGCGTTCGCCACAGAGCCTAGTCGCAGCTATCAGCAACCAATCGGTGGGGCAGTTCAGAATTTCCACTCCAGCTTGGCCAGGTGGGATCACTGGTAGTCCATCTATCAACAAACTGAATGTTAACACGTTCTCTGCGGTAGGTCAAACAAAGAAAATTACAGAAACAACTATTTGGTCGAAATTGATCAGAACTTAAAACTATGATATCAGTTAACGTACGATGGGCCGCAAGGTTCCTAGGATATTTCAAAAAAACCCCTTGAGGTCATATGCTTGTGACCGACGCAGTACTGTAATATGAAAAGTATTCCTTACCACTGCGCCGCGTAGGCCACACCTCCGGTCAGTATAACAGGCATATTTTGCCTGTTTTTATAAAATACACTTCCGGACTCCTAAATCGAGCCACCTAGCATAATGATTTAGTAACGTCCATAACTTTAAAAAATTGTATGAATAATCAAAAAAAAATTATGCAATTTTGTAGCTGGCATATTTGTCGCCTAGACCGCTTAGTTGAAATGCAATTGGTTCTAAATTTAAATTGGTAATCTCGAAAAACAAATAAAGAAGTTGTTGTTGTGTTAAGGAAACCTGAACAATACAGAAACTGTAAATTAAGAGCTTTGATTATTGATTTTTTCGTACCACTTGCTCAAAAAAGTGACATTCTATGCCACAAAAAGCGAACATAACAATAGTCATTTTAAATCTGTCAAAAACAGGGAAAGAAAGTTGTAGGTACTGAATTTCATTCATCCCCTAGGGAGAGAATGTGATTTAAAATTGGAATACTTAATACTGAACTACATCTGTGTTTACACCATTGAGTTTGTAGGTATATAAAGTATTAAGCATCTTTTTAAAAAAGGAACACGCAATTAATATGCAGTTTTGATTATTAAATAAAATTATCAAAACCGACGAGGTCGTATGAGCTTGATGCCTTTGCTTTTCCGACAAAACATATTAGTCTAGGAATTTGCCGCGATTTTTTTCTTCCAATACATAAACGTTAAGTTTATTTTTATAAATAAGTTAATGTTTTAAAAATACATTGTTAAATCAAAGCGACAGTGACAGTGTATTTTCGGATTCCATCAGTGCAAACGCTGCCGCAATCATACTTATCAACAATAAATGTACCAAACAAAAGTGTAGCTCTCTCTATAAATAATTGGACCAATGTTCGAACCTTAACTTTTACTTTTAATGTCATTATCTTTCATAAATGCTTATCTCATATTATTACTGTGTTAATTTTTTCGCAAATGGTACGAAAAGTAGAGTATTTTCCTCGGTGATAAAGCTGTCTTAGTCTTGGGTAAACTTAAATCTCTCGCTACACTCAGAACTCGTCTTAAATCCCTCGCTTCGCTCGTGATTTAAGTTTTTAACACCCTCGCTACGCTCGGGAGTAAACCTCGAGTCCTTCGTTACACTCGCGATTTAAATCGTCACCCACGACAGAAGACACTGCTTTATCCCCTTGGTTAATAATCTACTATTTCGTACCACTTGCTCAAAAAAGTGACATTCTATGCCACAAAAAGCGAACATAACAATAGTCATTTTTAATCTGTCAAAAACAGGGAAAGAATATTGTACTGAATTTCATTCATCCCATAGGGAGAGAATGTGATTTAAAATTGGAATACTTAATACTGAACTACATCTGTGCTTACACCACATGAGTAGATAAACGGAACAGAGACAAAGCTTCCTAAGAACGTCCAAAATTGTTACCTATTTTGGTAGGGTTGTCACAATAGGTTAAGACAAACAAAGAAAAAAACATTTGTTAAATAGTTTTATTATTCAGTATGATATAATACTTTAGAAATTATTTACTCTAATAATTTTCTTTTTATAATTTGCCCACCCTCATACCTACAACTGATTAGTAAAAGCTTGTAATAATAATAAAAAGGTAAAAACACACCGTATACTATCCTCTTCTTATTAAAAAAAGGATCATGCAATACAATAAAAGTATTTACTTGAAAAAGTAATAATCAAATATTTAATTACCTATTGTACCTACTCCTTGGGATAGTTAAAGGATGATATATTTTTATTTTTTAAAGTATTATTTATACACACAGTACAATAAACAACCATTATTAATAATAAAATACCACGTTTTATATATAAAATATTCAAACTTGCAAATAACAAAACAAAAAACATGCGTCGCACGAACCCTGAGATTGTCAACTGGCTGTGCCAGCGTAAACCGGTTTTTTCCAGTCTCGCCGCGTACGCGACAGGCGGCCAGTGGTCACGCACACATGCTCCGCGTGCTTGTAGTAGTGCAACCGATTCGCGCGGTTGTATGAAGCTTTATCTCTGTTCCGTTTTTCTACTCATGTGGTTTACACCATTGAGTTTGTAGGTATCTAAAGCATTAAGCATCTTTTTTAAAAAGGAACACGCAATTAATATGCAGTTTTGATTATTAAATAAAATTATCAAAACCGACGAGGTAGTATGAGCTTGATGCCTTTGCTTTTCCGACAAAACATATTAGTCTAGGAATTTGCCGCGATTTTTTTCTTCCAATACATAAACGTTAAGTTTATTTTTATAAATAAGTTAATGTTTTAAAAATACATTGTTAAATCAAAGCGACAGTGACAGTGTATTTTCGGATTCCATCAGTGCAAACGCTGCCGCAATCATACTCATCAACAATAAATGTACCAAACAAAAGTGTAGCTCTCTCTATAAATAATTGGACCAATGTTCGAACCTTAACTTTTACTTTTAATGTCATTATCTTTCATAAATGCTTATCTCATATTATTACTGTGTTAATTTTTTCGCAAATGGTACGAAAAGTAGAGTATTTTCCTCGGTGATAAAGCTGTCTTAGTCTTGGGTAAACTTAAATCTCTCGCTACACTCAGAACTCGTCTTAAATCCCTCGCTTCGCTCGTGATTTAAGTTTTTAACACCCTCGCTACGCTCGGGGGTAAACCTCGAGTCCTTCGTTACACTCGCGATTTAAATCGTCACCCACGACAGAAGACAATGCTTTATCCCCTTGGTTAATAATCTACTATTTTTAACACCATCAAAATGTTAACACATTAACTGCCAGAGTAATAATGACAAAAATCACAAAAAAAATTAATGTGCCAATTAATGTTATGGGTCTAGATATACATAGTATTAAATTTTGGGGTCAATCGGAGGCAGGGTTCCGCAGAAAATTAAAAAAAACTTCACGAGGTCACCGGTACCCTACATGGCGCACAGAAGTAATTATGTTGATTTTTGTTACCAAGGCGCCGTGCGGTCACCTCTCCGGGCACCCGCGCGCCTCAGTCGCTTACACCGGCTATCACGGTACTTTTGTATTAAAAGGTAAAAAAGTTTAATTTTACTACTCGTTTTATTATTCTTCCCATACCATTTATAAATACGATTGGATTTAAAAAAAAATGTGGTGTTCTGGGATTTTTAACGTTATTGAAGGTTTATCTTCAATAATTCAAAATATTTTTACGTTACATAGAAACCATGCGGAAGTATTACTCCTGAGCGCCATTCCGGTCACTTACTAATAGGAAATCTGTAGAAAACGCATCCTACGGCGCGTAAATAAACTCTGAAAACAGGTTTACCCTGAGGTCACCGGTGCCCTACGTGGCCCCGTAATACAAGACCGCCTCCGGTCACCGGTGCCCTACATGGCAGTCAATGTGTTAAGGTAAAAACCAGTTCATAAATGGTTCGATAGATGGCGTTGTGTAATGACGTCATTTTTTTTAATAACGATGTTAAGATTTTCCGTGCTTTCATGACCTACCGTGGTAAAGTAAGTTGCACTTACATTTATTCGTAGTTTTATTTATGAGTGCATAATCTAATTTTATTAGTCGTCGCGGTTTGAGCGCTCCTCTTTGTGTTCGCGTTCGCGTTCGCGTGCAACATTGCACGTGCACTTATGAGTTTAAATGTGGAGCAGTCCTCCACCTTTAAACTCATAAGTGGGAACACTTATTGTGACGGACGGGAAACTACGGAACCCTACACTGAGCGTGGCCGACACGCTTTTGGCCGGTTTTTTTTTTATTGGAACGGGGCATTAAAGTCGAATAAGTACTGCTTACTCGTAGGTTCCTACTCATCGTCATCGATTATTTTGTCATCGGGTAAGAAAGTAGTCAAACGTAAGTCTGTCGGATATAAGACCGCGTTGTTAAGAAAAAGTATCTTTGGTATGGCACCGCCTATTTTTAACCACATTCCTAATTGCATAAAAGAACAACCAGTAACAACCTTCAAAAAAAAAACTAACTGCACTCCTAACCAAATGTTACTCCGTATCGGACTTTCTGTCTGATAAATTTTAGTTGTAGGTACTTATATATTTCTGTGTTATAATATAATATGTTTTGATGATGAACTGCATCAATGTTTGTAGTCCGTAATTATTGTAACCACCTTATTGTAAATACCTACATTCAGAGCAAATAAATGAATATTCTATTCTATCAATATTTTTTGGTGAATACTTCAATATTAGGTATGTCAATATTTCCATATCCTTTAGTCTTTCTTTTGTTACAGACCACATTGGTGGGTCTAGGAAGGTACTTCCCGCGCTTGTCTATAATAAAAAGTAAGTTGAGGCACTGAGGTGAGTATGTATTTTGAATGCTTTTGAATTAAACCGAATGAGGAAAATAGTGCAAACACTGAAATACAATGACAGGGCAAAAATTTTTTTGAAGACTTACTATTGGGGAAGTACCTACCTACTTACAATCAGTTGAAACCATAAACACTACCTTGCCGTCATCGCTAAGCTACCTACTGCAGCACGTTTATAATGAACTAGTTGCGCCCCGCGGTTTCACCCGCATACGTTGGTTTCTGTGGGAATATCGAGAAAAAGAGTAACAGCTATGTAGGTAGGCACCTACCTATAAAGTTTTCATCGCAATCAATTTGTTTGGTTTTGTGGAGAAGCTACAAATCTATAAGTACTATAGTATGTAAAAAAGAGAGGAAAGTTTTTTTTGTTTGTTTGTACATACCAAATAGGCTCTGAAACTACTGGAGCGATTTTTTTAACAATAGATAGCTAACTTTTCAGGAAGTAACATAGGCTACAATTTATTTAAAACATATACAGATTCTCAAGAAAATTGCAATTATGTAAGTAACTTAGGGTAGCAAAATTTTGCCTTTGCAAATTATTGTCTACGATCAATTGGGCATAGACTGCACTATAACCCAGCTTGCACTATGCGGCCTTGGTCTTAGTGATTAAGGTAATAATGTGACTAATATGTGTACTTACATGTGTCGTAATTGACAATCTGCATGTTACCGGTGTTGGTATAAGTGACACTGCAGATCTCTGCTTTACGCTCTATGCACATAGCGTAATTAAGATTGTTCTGAAATTGAATGATTGAAATGTATAGTTAATTCGAATGGCCGCCAAATCTAGCGAAAGCAAGAAAGTTTCTGAAGATATCATGTTACATGTTCTGTCAATAAATAGGGAAAAAAATCGGCCAAGTGCGAGTCGGACTAGCGCACCGAGAGTTACGTACAAACTTGCGACATAAATGGTCATATCTTTTGACTGCAAAAACTCGTTTATTTTCGTTGGATCCCAGTTTTTGATCCCACTTTAATATTTTTGGCGTTGAATCCCACAAAACATTATTATATAAATTCCGTTGAATCCCAAATTTGAAAAATACTAAAAAAAATACGTTTTATTGCCATTGAATCCCAAAAACTATTTTCGTTGGATGATTAAAAACATCTGAATGCGGGTACATCCAACAACAAAATCACAATAATATATATAAGTTTGTTATTCCAACACGCTCAAACTTCTAGACTAATTTGGATGAAATTTGGGTATGTGGATAGGTTATGTTAGAATAACGGGTGCCTGCCGTTTTTCCGAAAAGATTTTGACCAAATTCCATTACCCCAACAAATAATAGGAACCGGGAACTAGGTTAGGTTAGGTTAAGACTGTGACACATGCCACAAACGACCTGCATTTATAGAAAAAAATTACATCACAAATAAACTTGATTATTTTTAACTCATGCCAGTCTAAGTAGTACTATTTGGAGTACATCATTTGTCTTATTTATTCCCCAATGGCAACAATCCTAAAAATCCAAAATACACACACGGTGTTTTTGAAATATTTAATAAAAGTAAATCACTTTTTCGAGAGACCAACCGAACAATTCGGTAATAGGTACCCGATCCAATGTAATAAGTACCTACAGCGCCATCTCTCGGGGAATTGGGTTACGTACTTTCGTTGCAGTTTTCCGTGTTAATTTTGGATTGCGAGAACCGATTTCAATAAATCTTTTTTGTTTGAAAAAAGATACGTTCAGGATAATAAAATATGTAAACGAAGTTAAAAAAAATGATTGCATATACGATTATACTACAAACTTAGTTCAGAAATTATTTTGTAAAACTTTTTGTCTTTTTTGTACAAAAACTGTTGTGTCAATCAAGTTCAAAATAATTTTCATAGAAAGTCCTTATAAAGATCTACTTTTCAGATTTTTTTCATATTTTCTAAACTTATGGTTCAAAAGTTAGAGGGGGGACACACATTGTTTTTTACTTTTGGAGCGATTATTTCCGAAATTATTGACATTATCAAAAAATGATCTTAGTAAACCCCTATTCATTTTTAAATACCTTTCCAATAATATATCACACGTTAGGGTTGAAATTAAAAAAAAAAATCACTTCCCACTTTACATATAGGGTGGCTACCCTAATAAAACATTTTTTTCCAATTTTTATTTTACCACTTTGTCGGCGTGATTGATATACATATTGGTACCAAATTTCAGCCTTCTAGTGCTAACGGTCACAGAGATTAAGCGAGGACGGACGGACGGACGGACGGACAGACAGACATGGCGAAACTATAAGGGTTCCTAGTTGACTACGGAACCCTAAAAATGGGATCAAAAACTGGGATCCAACGAAAATAAATCCAAAAGCTTAGAGGGTCTATTTTTTGACTTAGGTAGGTATATGATTTTAATTTCAACTCACAATACCTTCACGACCTTATCTTGGCTGTCCGACAGTAGACGGACAACAAAGTGATGAACAGTTTTTCCTTTTGGGGCACGGAACATATTATAAAACGACGATATGAGAGTCTTCTGCGTGCTTTTACTTTAAAAAAATGTTGCAATCAATATTTGAGATTAATCCTTTTATGGATCCACTTCAACTTTGGCAGGTACCTAACTACCTTCTGTATTTTCCGTGACCTATATCAACAGCCTATGTCTTAAAATACCTACTAGATAACTCTGTGTTCTTGCAATGACAATGTCAGATTTATCTCGAAAGTTGAAGGAATCTAAGTAGCCTTGGGTTTCTGTGTAGTATTGAAGACAGCCTGTTGGTGCAGCTAGGCCATCTGACGACGTCAATTGCGTTACCTGTAGAATAATAAAAGGTAATGCATGAACAACATGTATTTCAGCTAACCTCTTTATTTATTAGAATTCAGTTAAAATGTATCGGAGCTCTTAACACTGTATGTGTGTTTGCTTCCCAAGCTTCGATTCTCTTGAAATACTTACCTACCAATGTATTTAAACTTATTGCCTACAGAACAGACAGCTTTTTCCACACTTGGAAACCGTATTTGACTCCTTCTTACTAAGTGGACAATTTCGAAATATGAATATTGAATAGAAAGGTAGGTACTTTACCTTAATTGAAAAGAGTCTGCTATCGGAAGAAACGGTTTGAAACGTTAGATATATGGGTCCGTCGACATTACCCACTTCAATGTAAACTGAAAACAAGTTTTGGTATAAAAAAGCAGACTGACGCAAACACTTAGACACATAATAAACCGAAGTAGAATTAGCATCAAAACATCACGCCCATATATACGTTGGGCAGCAGAGATGTACCTACCGTATGTTCTATATTAACACTCACGTCATGTTGACAGATGAGCCCATTATCACCTAAAATGAAATCCACCTGGCTGCTATTAGCAAAAATCATAGAGGCAAATCACAATAAAAATTTGCCCGGATTAGGAATCGAACCCAAAATAAAAATATGAACATTCGTTACCGTGTTGACCAGAATTGATTCCACAGAGTATTGGGATTATGCTATTAACATTTTGTCCTGATACAATAAACTGATCATCTTGACATGAACCATCTGTAGGGGGCAGCAGCTGAAATGATACAATTTTTATTTTAATTTCAATCACTGTATAAAGGTGACAGTTGTTTGTTGTTCGAAAGAGATACCGCGGCCCCGGAACATAAAAGACAAAAGAAGAAACATGCGTGTGTTTTAATCAGTAAGAGTCTGATCTTCTTCCCGCTCCGCCCAAAGTGGGGGAAATTATATGATGATTAACCATCCGCAAAAAGGTGACAGTGACGTACCCGCATTTTTTTATAGGATTCGATCAGGAAAAGTGTATAAGTTCTACTAAGTATTACGTTAATTAAGGAGTCATACTCCGTTGTGCTGGTTGGGTTGCAGATGACACTTAGCATTTCTCAATAATTGTCTGTCCTTACCTCAAAACTTTTAAAGTCCAATCGTATCTGTTTGATATCTTCAGAAGCTTTGTCCAAAGTAAAAGCGCAAGACAGTCTTTTAGTGCTCGGGGACGGGAAGTCTGGGTTAGTGAACCAACCTGATTCCACAGCTGAGCGGTCATCGCATCCAAATTGAGCTGGAACAATTAAATAATTAGAGAATTTGGTCACTAAAGAATACTGCTACATCATCGTTCCCTGTGCTTATCCCAATTTATTTGGGGTCAGCGCAGCATGTCTTTGTCTTCTAAACAACTTTGGGAGATAAAGACATGCTCCAAGAGGTGACTGCTGATATGCCAAATATATATAGTCCCCTTTCTAGACTTCGGTAACGAATTCCTGTCGTGTGCCCAGAAATGACTTGCTAGATCGAATTTTGTTTTGAATATCCAGCCATAAGAGGGCTTTGGTCTTTCCTTACGTTTTCTTGTCGCCAATAACAATTCGGAATTGGTGAAAGGTAAACGAAAGCATGGTGGCCAATATCTACGCCATAAGGAAGACAAAAGATTTAATGTTTATGGTAAAGATCCTGCAGGTCGGGAGACGTTTGCTTCACATCGATCTTGGCGATCCACTATCCATAAAACGACTAATTATTACTCGACATATCAGCATGGAGCTGATTAATGGCCTGTAGCCTGCCAACCTTCACACAGCTATTCCATCCGTCGTTTCTTCTTATACACAATCTTAAAACCACTGCTCTTAAAACGGATAAGCACATTTATGTCTTCGAATTGAAAATTACCTCACGATGCATTTGTGAGGAAACTTCGAGGTAATTCGAAGACATGACCTTCATAGAGCTATGATCCCACAGTGGATAGAAATAGAAAAATAAGAAAAGTCAATGGTAATTCTTGAGTCATGAATGTAACACTGTTCTGAGAAGATGTTGACAGGCTTACGGCTTATACATGGATTATACAGCAGCACAGTTGAGAAGTACGAGATATCACTTACTAACGCAACACGTGCCGTATCCATCAGCACAAGTCCCCATGGTAGCGCCTCCGGAGTCGGTGCACTCTCCTTCAGGCAGGCACGTTCCTTCTAGACCGCTGCTGGATGTGCATGACACGTGATCAAATTCTACTACTTGAAATACTTCCAGAAATCGAGTTTTAGACTTCTGTTTTGAATCTAACTGCTTTGACCGCCGCACTACAGGACACTTTTTGCGAATATGTTTTCTTTTAGGTCGTACTCTTTTTAAAACATTTATGTTTTCTATAGAGTTGTTGTAATTTATAATGACGTCATCGGAATTAAAATAAGAGGCATTGTTATTACTCTTTAAGTCGTTACTAAAAGTAGAAGAGGTCGATATAAAAGCATGGCGTTTGGTTTCAGTTTTTTTAGGCTCGATTAACATTAGTGGCACGAATCGATCAATAATACTGTAATTAGTTCTAAATTCCGAATCGGAAAAATTGTGGAGAGTGTCTCTCTTTTCCTTTATTCCCGCGGAATACCAGCGCTCTGCCTTGGTAACTATAATAGTGCAGATTAGTAAAGTGAAATGTTTTTGAAATAAAAACATTTTCGCGCACAAATGACTACTGAGATCAGCCACTAAGGAGAATGCACGCAGAACTGAATTGCAGTTAGTGTGACGATGCACTTGGCTTGCCCCAGGGGACAGCGTGACGAATGCAATTATTGCCTAGAAATCGTTCTGGTTTGATAATTTGCCCCATAAACTGGGTAGCGGCATGATGTATGACAATGTATGTACCATGGCTTGGCTCCAATTACTTTTATTAGTTTGAACTGTACATTTATGTCTGACGACATCGTATAGGCTTGTGGCATGTCTAAATATCCAATTTAACGTAGGTAGATAATAGTCTGGGCTGACGGGTTTAGGTCACACAGATCAGTTCGTAATGAATAAAAGACAAGGCGAACCGCGCCCTGTCTAACAATCTAACACGTGCTGATAATATGGAAATTGAGAGAATTATAATTCAAAAACACAATTTGATTGTTGAAAAGTTTCCTGATTTATGTAGTCAAGAGGTTTCTAACAAAGGCTTTGTACCTCTTTATGACAAGTGATATCAGTTCTATAAATCTTTGATAATAGATTACCTGGGTACCAATGGTTCAAAATGTGCACAAATATAATAAATCGGGTCTCGGGAGTGAAACCAGTCCATCGGTTCATTTATATCTGTTTTAGAGATACCAAGCCATCGGAACATAACGGGTAAAAGAAGGAACATGGGTGAGTTTTAATCACCAAAGTCTTACCATCCCCCCCGTTCCGGAAAAAGCAGGAGAAGTTATTTGATGATTTCCCATTTGTTAGAAAAAGATAACTTACCTATATCTTCAGAAATATCTATTTCTATAGATCAAATAATATTGATCTCCAAACTGCAATTATCAAAAAGTTCTAGAAAGATATAATAATAACTTACCTAACTGGGTCAATACAGTCATTACCTACTCCTATTATAAGTAATTCACCTATGTCACCTATGGATAAAACTCGACGAACTTGGTCTAGTTATAAACGGAGATTATTGTTATTATGTATTGCTATCTATCTAGTCTAGGCTATGTGTGACATTCGTACCTTAGGGTTGCGGCGTAGCGTAGTGGGAGCAGCACTTCTAGGGGCGGCTAAATTTCACAATCCTGACTAATATTATAAAAGCGAAAGTGAGTTTGTATGCAACGATGAATTGATTGATTGATTAATTTTGGACCCTGGAGAAAATTGGAAGCGAGCGAACCCAGAGCAAAAGCTAATAAATAATATTTTGTAAATATTTTTGAGCATATTTTTTCTCTCGCCTTTTTTAGGGTTCCGTAGTCAACTAGGAACCCTTATAGTTTCGCCATGTCTGTCTGTCCGTCCGTCCGTCCGTCCATCCGTCCGTCCTCGCTTAATCTCTGTGACCGTTAGCGCTAGAAAGCTGAAATTTGGTACCAATATGTATATCAATCACGCCGACAAAGTGGTAATAAAAATTTGAAAAAAATGTTTTATTAGGGTAGCCACCCTATATGTAAAGTGGGAAGTGATTTTTTTTTTAATTTCTCCCCTAACGTGTGATATATTGTTGGAAAGGTATTTAAAAATGAATAGGGGTTTACTAAGATCATTTTTTGATAATGTCAATAATTTCGGAAATAATCGCTCCAAAAGTAAAAAACAATGTGTCCCCCCCCCTCTAACTTTTGAACCATAAGTCTGAAAAATATGAAAAAAATCTGAAAAGTAGAACTTTATAAGGAATTTCTATGAAAATCATTTTGAACTTGATTGACACAACAGTTTTTGTACAAAAAAGACAAAAAGTTGTACAAAATAATTTCTGGACTAAGTTTGTAGTATAATCGTATATGCAAGCTTTTTTTGTAACTTTGTTTACATATTTTATTATCCTGAACGTATCTTTTTTCAAACAAAAAAAGAATTATTGAAATCGAAATTACCACCGAAATTGCACGTCTTTGTATTAATTAGTAGCCCAATTCCTCGAGAGATGGCGCTGTAGGTACTTATTACATTGGATCGGGTATTACCGAATTGTTCGGTTGGCCTCATAACTGGGAACACTTATTGTGACGGACGGGAAACTGCGGAACGCTACACTGAGCGTGTCCCGACACGCTCTTGGCCGGTTTTTATTTAATAATGATGCAGGTCTTTTCCTTTCTTTGTTTCCTGGGCCTCTGGCTGTGGTGCTGCATATAGTGAATGATGCACAAAACTGTTACCAAAAACTTTTTTTTGCGGAATGTAAATCATCAAATAGGTAACTTCCCCCGGGCGGAGCGGCAGGGAGTGTCAGACTACTACTGACTAAAAACACCCATGTTCCTTCTATTGCCCTTTGCGTTCCGGGGCCGAGGTATCTCTTTTAAATAACCCGCAACCCCGGCAGTTTACAAACACATGGACTTGATATACTTAATACTGCGCTCAGAAATAATTTATTTTTGTGGTTACCTCTACTTTCCTTATTATATGATAGGTGAGGTGCATTTGGCCCCGTGACTTTTGACAAGGCATGCCTATGCATAGATACCAGTACCAATGTAAACATCCAGTTGATATGATCTACTATGGTTACAGTAGGTAGGTAGGTACCTGAATCTCGCATTAAAAGTATTTTTTGTAAAGACTGTACCTAGGTACCTTTCGACAGTTTGAGGTGCTATTAAATAGTCCATGAAATGCGAAAGTAACTCTGTCTGTCACTTAACTTTTTACTCGATAACGGCTGACGGGATTGCAACGAAAGGCACACTTATACCTGAAATCCGGATTAGATTAATTACGTTATAGATGATCAGTTATGTTAATGTCCGTCCCGAGGGCCTTATAGAGGGCGAGACACTTACAATCATCCGGGCGCAAATCTAACTTCTGATGAAAAAAACACTTTTCTCGATCTGGGAATCGAACCCAGGATCAACAGTCGTTTTTGCTCACTAGACCGACGAGGCATTTAATAAAATATAAAAAAAAGGTTTTTCTCTAGTTACTTCTTCTAATTAAATACTTATGTTTTTAAAAGAACTGAAAACCTACGGCGGTACCTATTCATTTCCTTTTGTTGCTTACTTTACTGCAATGTATATTTTACGGTTTTATTGAGGACATTAGTAATAATTTGTAAATAACAGCACGAGGCCAGCTGGCCGGCTGTGTTTTGTCCTTGCGTACCTATGTCTACATTACATCTAAGTTACCTATGTCTACATAGCCACGCCTGCGCGTATGCGCTTTTTCCAAAGCTCTGGGCACGCATACAATGACTGCTGTCATACATTATGTTGCGAACACCTTATCACACATGTGGCCCTTCATTCTAATATGTTGACATACTGGGCCAGTATAAAAGGCTAACGCGTTTGCCGATCCAAACATATCGGTCTGAGCTTTCAGGGGTCGAACACTAAACATGCTTTTAAAAGTAAGTGGAGTGGCTTTAGATACTTTAATACAATATCATAACGCCTATGTTTCGAAAAACAGTTCAGGCGTTGGATGTCTTTTGCTATTTCTTTTGGGACTGTCACATTTAGCAGTTATTTTATATTGACACTATATTTTATGTTTACTACCTTTAGTTAAAAGCTCTAAAATATCGTAATTTACAAACCGATGGAGATAATAGTGAAATTATTTTATAACCCGTTGTCTTAAAAATCTTCAATAGCTTAACAAGACGTCAGAATCCTATTCCTGAGCTCTTTCAATGCACGAAGTCTCTTTGCTAAAGTTGGTTGCCAATTGATCGTTTTCTTTCTTTCCAGTTATTATTCTTGGTGTGCTTAGCAGCCGCCAGCCACGCTGGGCTCGTATCTCCAGTATACGGTTCTCCTTACGCCTATGGAGGTTGGAACCCATACAGCAATTACCCTGCTCAACCAGCTGTCGCCTCTCAGCATTCTAATATTCTGAGATCGCCGTTCAATCTTGGCCAGGTACCTACTTACTACATCATTACAAGTTGCAATAAGGCTGTAAATAAGTTGTGTATTAGTTTCACAGTGTTAAAGTTTTCTAAGATAAATTGTGCACAGACAGCTGAACGCAAAGTCTCCAAGCCTCGGCCTAGTTATTACTACTGGAGACTCTAAAAACAACCCAGAGTTTGGAGTTCGAATAAGGCAATATACTTTACTAGGACTTACAAACACAACTTTTAGCGATTTAAGTCTGGGTCTACCTACTATACATTTATGGACCTCTGTCCTACCTTTCGGTGATGTCTTACGTTTTTACTTAAAAATCTTATTTCTTTGATATAGGTATCGACATACACGAAATCGATCGACACCCCATTCTCAAGCGTCCGTAAAGCTGATGTGCGCGTAAGCAATCCTGGAGTCGCCTACTCACCCGGGTACGCAGGCTACGCATCTCCACTGGTCTCCCACGTTGGTGTCGCCCCCGTTGCTAAGGTAAGTTATAGGACAATATCGATAAAAGTATAATACAATTCATGCTATTCTTTTTTTTTCCTCGTGTCAATGATTCTTTTATTGGTGTTTGAGCTCCGCCACATCGATAACATTGTGAGTGGCTTTGTTCTACAAGTTGTCAGTTTCCAAACATGTAAGTAGGAATGTTGAATTATCGCCGCATCGCCTTTGGTGTTCATGTACCTATGTAGAAGATACCTACCTATGTGTTTGTAATTAGTCTTTACGGCCTGTTATAAAATAGCTTAAATAATTACGAGACGACTACCGGCCACCGTAGACCCGGGTGTGTGAATGGTTATCAATGAGTAGACCTATTTTCAAGAGGGCGGCCGTGGGACAAGGGTGGCGACCCCAAAAACTTGGTTTTAGCTTTACACTGACCCCCCCTACACATAAAAAAAATACTAAAAAACGCAAGGTTAGGCCTAAAAAATGTAACATTTCAATGGACTAATTATTTAGTTCTATGAAAGTAAGCCATCAACAATCGTAAAACGGTCGATGTTTTTGTTAAAAATGGGTTTGTATACTTTGTACTAATTCTGTGTTCTTTTTTGTAAGGTGGCTACTGCTGGTCTTCTCGGAGTGGCGTACTCAGCCGCACCCACAGTGTCCCACATGACTTACACTAATGGACTCGGCCTGGCCTACGGCTGGTAATAATCAACAAGTTAAATGATAGAATATTTAATTTAAATCTGTAAATGCATAGAATGATTCCTCTTAATTTGTTACCTGATAGTTGTTAACATAAATTATTTGCCTACATGGTAGTATTTTTTTTATAAATATATTATTTTTCAAAAAAAATGTATTTTTATTGACAAGTTTAAAAAAAATCCTAGTATGTTTGAACCTAATTCTTATTACAAAACATCACTAAACCTCAATGACGCGTGAACATTTTAGATAAAGTGGCAGCAACAGAAGACGTGGGGCTCACTAGAATTGGTACATATGTACCAATATCCATCATATTTAATTTAAATTGTCGCACCAGTAATTCCGTGTCTCTCGTATATTTTAACAATTTAAACGTACGTTATTTCGCTAAAAATGTTATCGCAAACATTTCTCTCTATTGTTTACGCGGACTATTTGATAAAACCGAGATCCATCCATCCAGACCGTTAATTGGTCCAAATTGCTCAAAATGCCAGTATACGCGTTGCTTTACTTTTTTAATACAACGTCAAATGAGTTGTCACTTGTTTGCTTGTCATACACAAATGTCATTTCACTTTTGGGATTTGTCTTGTTGTCGTAGTTGCCATTTTCCACTTGCCAAGTTACTAATCACAATAAATAAAATTACCTGTGTGTATAAATAAAGATACGAGACAACTCGTTTAATTAAGTCTGTAATACCTTCGGCCTAGATAGTTGCGCTTGTTTGTTCACGTCGCGTTCTCTGTGTGCACATGTATTATCTTTACAGCCAGCGATAGTAAACATACACTTTAGTTCATTGTCTGGAAGGTTTAGTAGTGGTTTTGAATCGAAGTGAGTATGTCTGACAGCGGAGACAGCGACGTCGCATGGACGTACTATAAGGATCGTCCGGAATGGAACGACGTGACTCCAGTGCCGGAAGACGAGGGACCTAACCTAGTCGTCGTCATTGCTCATTCAGAAAAATGTACGTACACGTATTATGCAGCAGCTTGCCTTATATAATAACAATTATCCTCATCATGGTGATACAAACTGCACAAATAAACTCGAATTCATATAACCTTCAGTGTTGAAAGTCATAAAAACTTGATGTGCTCATTTCCATAACTTGATTATTTTTGTAATAACATGATGATTAATTTTAACTTGAGTTATCAATGTAATATCTCAACTTATTTACAATTATTTTTCTGTACATGACGTGATCACTGTACAACTTAATGTACCTACATTTCAAAGTAATTAAAAATAATTACTGTAATAATTAAAAATACTATTTAATTCCAGTTGTTGATGTGTATGATTATTTCCGGGCCGTACTTCAAAACAATGAGAGGTCTGAACGAGCCCTACACCTGACAAAAGATGCTGTAGAACTGAATGCAGCTAATTATACCGTATGGCAATACAGGTGCGTTTAAAATAGCACTAAAATATCCTATTAGCTTCCAATAGTAAGTGGTACAAACAATTTATATATTAAAGAGAATAATGAGCTATAAATTAACGAGAACTGGATGATCGCCAACCCAGCTAGGTAGCACCAAAATAACTTGATCTTGTAATTATATGCCTATTGATAGATTACAATGTTAACTTTTATTTTTACATTGAAGGTGATAAGAAATATGACAGCTATCAAGTAATTGGCTTCTCTAATACATTTTTTTTTATTCAGCTGTAAATTGAAAACTTTTAATGCAATGTCTATTACCAAAAGTTGGCTTCTTTATTTGCCTAGAAAGACTATCTATTTGCAAAGTATCAGTGGGAAATTTAAATTAAACAGTGTAAAACCGGTTAGCACATGCAAATTACAACTACTATCAATGTACACAACTTAATTTGCTTCTCATACATAACGCCTTGTAATCCCTAAGAGGTTAGGCAGAGCTGTACCTAATAATACACCAACATTTTGCCAGTTATATTTAAGTATGACAACAGCCAGGCACAAATTGTTGCTGCCACTAATAAATTCCTGATAGAAAAACCCAATAACACATTGCCAGACTGGAAATCAAAACCTTTCTGTCAAACCTCAAACTCTTGCTTGCAACTACTATACCACTGAGGCAGCAATTTTCTCATGTTTGTAACTTGTTTAGTCAAATGGTAAACTATGGTTTAACCTCAAGCAGCTATTTTTTTTACTAAAACTACATCATCTTAAAATCTTAATCACCTATTATAGTGGCCATGTTTACGGTGATAAAATACTAAATTTAAAAAAACTACAATCCCTTGATTTGGTTGTTAATTATTTCCAGGAGAGATCTACTAAAGGCATTGGGAACGGATTTGAGGTCTGAGTTGGAATATGTAGAAAATGTTATTAAAAATTCACCTAAAAACTACCAGGTATGCTACTGCTTTTTCTTAATCATTCAGGAAATTTAAATGAAGTTAATAGTTTTCTTTGTAGTCTGTTATCTTTACCCTTTTTTTTTTCGGGTGGGCAATCATCCAATGACTTTCCCCGCTTTGAGCGGAGCGGGGGGGCATGTCAGACTTGTACTGACTAAAACCCACCCATGTTCCTTCTATTGCCCTTTATGTTCTGGGGCCGCGGTATCTCTTTCGAACAACCCGCAACCCCGGCAGGCGGAGACTCTGGCAAGCCCTTCTGCTTTGCTGACATCTTTTTGAGGCGCGCGTGAAACACGAACGTGCCGTCGACACGGCCTGTCGTCAATCGACGGACGGACGGTGAGCTACCCATTGCTCACCGTCCACAGGCCCGCATCTACGGTGGCCGGGAGTCGACTCGTGGCGCCCGGCGCCCGGGGCGTCTCCCGCGGCGGCTGGGTTGGGCAAATGTTCTCTCCCTCAAACGCCCGGCCACCTCCTTTGCTAGCATTACTGCTTCGCAGAAGGTGGTGACCGCTTCCCATTCCCTCTCGCTCCGGACCATGGCCTGAACCAGGGCCGGACGCGAGAGATCGCCGCCGCCGATCGCCTCCACGAGGACACGGCGGTGCACCGCCCAAGCTAGTGCTCCACCGTGTCCTCCGGGCGATCGTCACAATGGTGACACCCGGGCGTTTCCTCCCACCCGATGATGTGCCTCCCGAAACTTCCATGTCCGGTGAGGAACTGCGTCAGGCGGTAGGTGAGGACGCCAAGACGCCTCTCCAGCCACTCCTCAAAGAGGGGACTTACCGCCACTATTGTGGCGTGCCCTGCACAGGGTTGCGACAGTCGTTCTTTCCATGCCACCATAAGATCGCACCGGAGGTCTGTCCGCTGAGCGGCAATTTGTCGCGGTAGCGGAGTTTTCCCCCGGTGTAGTGCCTCCGCGCGCCACTCAAACAGGTGCGCGAGCACTATCGCCTCCAGATCCCACGGTGTTATCTTTACCTACCCTTTCAACATGAAGATCTTTACAATTACCCATACCAACTTTATGAATGTGAACAACAACGTTTTTAGTTTTAACAACTTAGCTGTTGCATTGACCTTGGAAATGAAACTTGTGAAGTGCAGCTAAGGCACCTCCGCATTTAACAACACACAAAAATGCCGAACACGGTGTGTGAATCTTTTACAGATTGATTCCCGAATAATTGTCAACACACAAAATACCCATTTTGTCAAATTCATGTGGTATTAAGTAACTTATCATATTATTTAACTTCTAATTATTTTGTAGGTCTGGCACCATCGGAGAGTTCTTGTAGAGTGGCTTCAAGATCCCACACAGGAGATGGAGTTAACAGGAGATGCCCTGATGCAAGACCCGAAGAACTACCATGCTTGGCAGCATCGACAGTGGGCAATTAAAACTTTTGGGTATGCATCTGGCATTGCTAGAAAATTCACGCTAGTCAGCCATGACCGAATTTCGCTCAATTTATCATAGACCACAAGTGTTAGCGCAAGCATAGGTACTGTGCCTTTTCCCATTGGCGTATCTAGGGTTCTTTTTTAAAAAGGCCAGGCCCTTGAGATGCCATAGCCGATATACAATGAATCAGACAAAACCAGTTTATGTCTTAAATCTGGGGTTAAAAAGCTATAGGAATTGAAAGTAATTTTTAGCTCTCCTAACAAAAAGGTTACATATGTTTCGAACTTTCAACTCTTTATACAGAAGACACTTGTTGGACTTACAAAGTCAATAATCAAGAGGAAGTAGGGTGTGAGAGCGAGCACAGCAAGCTCAAAATGTTTTTGACGCCCTGCCTAGGACAGGTTATAATTGTTTAAAAGAAGATTTAAGAGATAGTTGTAGTAGCACCAAAACCAACGGGTAAACGTGCTTGCCGAGGCGAGAAACCCAGCATTATTCACTGCCGGTTTCTCATTATAATCTGAACCTCTTCCAAGTGAAGTGAATTCCTTTCTTCTAGACTAGCATCCTCGCGAACTCGAGTTCGTCCAAAAGCTTTAAGCATAAAATAAAAACTCATCAAAAAATTACATAAAAAGCAATATAACTATAGTGTTAAGATAGTGAGAGCAGAAGGCAGGGGACAGACACGAATACATAGGCGAAATAAGAGTAATGCAAACAATACTACAATAATGTTAGAACTTAGTTTACTCGAGGTTGAGACATGATCCCTTACAAGGTCTATGTTAATTACCTACTGAAACTCAATTTCTTATCTTTTTACAGGCTCTACGAGAAGGAAATGGATTTCGTTGATAACCTTATCACAGACGACGTGCGTAACAATTCAGCGTGGAACCAACGATACTTCATTATGAATAACCATCTAGGCTGGTCGGACATGAATGTACAAAAAGAAATCTGCTATGCATTGGAAAAGATTAAGTTTATTAAGAACAATGAAAGCGCTTGGAACTATCTAAGAGGTGTGCTAATACATGACAAGAGGGGCTTAAGCGGGAATGCCGTCGTTACTTCTTTTTGTGAAGAACTTTATAAGAACAAGTGCCGTTCTCCTTACTTGTTAGCATTCCTTATAGATATTTGTGACGAAGCTGTTAAAAAAGGAGAGATCAGCTTGCTACACAGTGCGACTAGAGCCGTAGAACTATGTCAAGCATTGGCAGGGAAATACGACAAAATCCGTAGCAAGTACTGGAATTACATGAGTGAAAAATTTAAAAAGGCGGCTCAACAAGAGGAATTTGATAAAGAAGCGGAAGCGGCAAGCAATCTCAATGAATGATTTTAGTTTCAATATTTTAGCAGAAGTTTAATAACAAATGTTATAAAATAATTTATTCTGTGGTATTTTGCTATTCTGGCCACTGTTTCAATCATTATATTTGTACGAACTGTAAGAAATTGATGACAAAAATAGTACAAGTGTTAAAAAGATAAACAGTCTTAATTGAAACAAGTTTTGTTAATTTATACTGTTTTGAAAACTTTAATCCAAAAGGCGCTATGTCTATGAAAGCTCTTTACTTTGCGTCATCTGTATTTGTGTATCATTTGTACAAGGTTTCATCATAATAAAAGAACATATTGGTACATGTTGGTTTTATTTGTGGTGTTCTATAATGTGGAGTTGCTCAACTTTATGGTCTTACTTGGCTGGTTTCCATATTGATTCGCATTTTCTCACTTGTAATTATGTTTTTTTTGGTTGTTGCCCTGCTTTTTTTGAGACGTTGCTGTCATCAAGCAAGTCATCATCAGGATCACAGAAGAGTACGTCGTCGGGCCCTAATTGAAGGGATTCTCGGTGGTTCGACAGGCCGATTTTTTTGGGCAGGTCATCACTCAGCGCCCGCGATATCACCTCGCAGCAACATGGTCTGTTCGGGTTTATTATCGCTAACAGGCCTGTGTCATCTTCTCTCAGAGGTGGTGGTTGCGGCTTTGAACAAAATTTAATTGATTTTACAATGTCTAAGGGAAGGTACACTGTACCTAGCCTATTCACCACCCAACGGTGGGTCAGTTGGTACAGTGGGTCACGAACACATTTGCGAAACTAATAGCGCCAACAATTGTCCTTACACAAACACCTATCCCAGCCCCTCTGTCGGGCTGTTCTCTAGGAATGCAGTTTCGAGCGCAGCGCCAACCCCAGACGCGTCTCTATGAAACTTGACGTTGCAGCAGCGCAAAGCTCGACACTATTCTCTTAGAGAATAGCCCTACTGGTTTCCGGTGCGTCCACGCTCAGCTGACGACGGAAGTCGCTGTGAATCGCACGCGATTTTGCTGTGACGTTGCTGATGTATGTATTTTTAATGTAAACTAATACTTTGTTTCTTAGAATAACATACGGTATACAGGCAGGGCCGGATTAACCATCTCGGGGCCTATAGGCACAACCCTTTTCGCCCCCCTCCTTTTCATACCACAACAACGCAATTTGGTTTTTTTTTACTGTCTACATTACGAAATAGAATGAAGGTACCATCATCATCGCCAACAGACATTCAGTCATCACATAATTGCAAAGGTATACGCCTTCCTTCAAGTGAAAAATGTTTCAATTTTACCATGGTTTCATAAAACCACACAATCCCTCTTTTTAGGATACCGTAGTCAACTAGGAACCCTTATAGTTTCGCCATGTCTGTCTGTCCGTCCGTCCGTCCGTCCTCCCTCGCTTAATCTTTGTGACCGTTAGCACTAGAAAGCTGAAATTTGGTACCAATATGTATATCAATCACGCCGACAAAGTGGTAAAATAAAAATTGGAAAAAAATGTTTTATTAGGGTAGCCACCCTATACCTATGTAAAGTGGGAAGTGATTTTTTTTAAATTTCAGCCCTAACGTGTGATATATTGTTGGAAAGGTAAGTATTTAAAAATGAATAGGGGTTTACTAAAATCATTTTTTGATAATGTCAATAATTTCGAAAATAATCGCTCCAAAAGTAAAAAACAATGTGTCCCCCCTCTAACTTTTGAACCATAAGTTTAGAAAATATGAAAAAAAAAACTGAAAAGTAGAACTTTATAAGGACTTTCTAGGAAAATTATTTTGAACTTGATTGACACAACAGTTTTTGTACAAAAAAGACAAAAAGTTGTACAAAATAATTTCTGGACTAAGTTCGTAGTATAATCGTATTTGCAAGCATTTTTTTTAACTTCGTTTACATATTTTATTATCCTGAACGTATCTTTTTTCAAACAAAAAAAGAATTATTGAAATCGGTTCTCGCAATCCAAAATTAAAAAAGTATTAATTAGTAACCCAATTCCCCGAGAGATGGCGCTGTAGGTACTAATTACATTAGATCTGGTATTACCGAATTGTTCGGTTGGTCTCTCCTTGGCATTGGCGGTATCTTATAACTACATAAAAATTTTTCTTTTATTAAGAATATGCTAAGGCAATTTAGAACAAAACTAAAATTCATTTTTTAACACCATCAAAATGTTAAGGTAAAAACCAGTTCATAAATGGTTTGATAGATGGCGTTGTGTAATGACGTAATTTTTTTAAAAGTCGATGTTAAGATTTTCCGTGCTTTCATGACCTACCGTGTTAAAGTAAGTTGCACCTTAAATATATTCGTAATTTTATTTATGAGTGCACAATCTTATAAGTCGTCGAGGTTTGAGCGCTCCCCTTTGTGTTCGCGCTAAAAAGTCGGAGCCGGAGCGCCTGCCGCGGACTCGCGGTGGCGGAAAGGTGGAGGAGCGTGCAACATTGCACGCTCCTCCACCTTTAAACTCATAAGTGGGAACACTTATTGTGACGGACGGAAAACTACGGAACCCTACGCTGAGCGTGGCCCGACACGCTCTTGGCCGGTTTTTCATTCTTTTATCGGGAGTGCTAGGCCCTTGGTCATAGTAGGCCCCTAGGCACTGGCCTAAAGTGCCTTATGGATAATACGGCACTGTATACAGGTATGTAAAATTTTGTTTTTGGCTTTACGGAATTAGATGTGGTATGTACCTAGATAGCCTATACCCTGGATTCACAGATTGGCTACTTATTAACTCCGGTCTATGCGGGTGAAACTGCGGGAGCGTCTAGTTATAGATAAATTATAACAGATATCGATAAAATTGTACTCGCATACCTTAAGAGTCTAATGAGAGTCTAAAGTATAAAGCGCAATACACACTGAGCCCGCCGGGCCGCCTACTAAGCCCGGCGACACAACCCGGCGGCCAACATGGAAAGAATCACGTTTGCGGCTTGGGTACGTCTGCGCTCAGTTGCCCGGCGACGCTCGACCTGTAGTGCTGTCTGCCAAATAAATTTCTCATCTCAAGCCGCCGACCAAATTTCCGACTTGTATTAAGTGAAGCCGCCAACTAGACCGCCGACAAAAAGTTGCCGTAATAATATGTCGGCGGCCCGGCGGGCTCAATGTGTATTGCGCTTAAGTTTAGACCTTGTAGTAAGTACGCTGTAGGTGTCCAGTAAATATAACGACACAGTGCAATAAACCATAAAGATAAACAAAAAAAGTTCAACAGGGACTGAATTTGTCCCCTTGTTGGTTATGTTCTATTAAAATGACTACGTTACCGGTTTTGATGGTTTTGGTTTCGGCACGTTGGTTTTAGTGCAATCTGAATGATATTTTGACATGTCTGCGAAATCCAATCAATGTTTAAACGATGGATGCCTTTTCAAACAATGAAAGTGTTCAGGTAGGTACTTATATACCTAATTATCTCTGTTCGATTCCTTTAGAAAGGTATTGTTCCTCGTACGTACAATGAAGAAGTGTAACATTAATTCGTTTCCTTCATTTGCTAGTTGTTTTACATGTCAGTAGATTTTCTTGAAACTGCAGTGCATCGACTGTGGGTTCGGTCTTCTTTGGGCACTGATGATCCGAAAGAATACGAATTTTCAGTGAGAGTGATCGCCAGCATTCCCAAAATGTCTGGACGCTGGGTGTGCGCACAGTTTTTGCATTCGCAGAATGGCTAAAAATGTGAGCAACTTTTATTTTATTGAGTGTTTTAGGATAAGCTATAATTTTATTACCTAGAATATCTGCATCGGTATATAAGTATATCTTAGTACAGAAAAGTACCCACATTTGTTAGGAAAACCGAATCGTCGGTAGACTTATGTTGTTCCAATTTACGGTTACAGATGTAGTAGGAGACAGTCTCTTGATGGTGGTTAGACATTTTCGTATGTCTTAGCATTGAATGGTACGTTCCATTTCCATTATATAATTATTACTGGGATTTCAGAACTTAGAGCTGGTCGACATTTTGTCATGACATATTTTTAAATCATTCCATAGAGTAAAATACATAGACAGCAATGAAAATTATTCATTTTCAGGCGTCAGGTCTAAAAAATAAAATTATACCAAAAATTAAAAACTTAATACCAAAAGGAACCGGCCACCTCGGCAGGCCACTGCCTGCACTGTACTGCATTGAACTGCGGTGGTCCTGGCCCTCTGCTTTGCTGACATCTCTTTGAGGCCCGCGTGGAACACGAACGCGTCGTCGACACGGCCTGTCGTTACTAGACGGACGGCCGGTGAGCATGCCATTGTTCACCAGCAAACAAAAGATTAATTCATTAATAAATGTTAGGCTATGTTCAAACAAAACAATAAACTATATTAAATCCTCTTAACACGCAGTCTAGTCGATGGTTTTCAGCCTCATAAACCTGACAGTCGTGAGACATAAGTCTAAAAAAGTGCAAAAACTATAAATTACAAAACAACGTTGGTATAATGCCATAATAAGCGTACCTACCTAATATGATTTTGAGTAATAATTTCACCATTCAAGTTATAGAGGAGTGGACCAACTTAGACCTCGGTCAGTCATGTGGAATACATGTCATCGTCAGTATTGTACGGAGCCTAAAGAACTTCGTTTGTTGAAAGAGGGGTTGGCCCAGGTTAATTGTAATTGCCGTATTTGCCAAAAATCCTGCAACAAATCCTATGGCCGACCCTCAGACTCGTCTGAAACTATCAAATTTACCAAAGATATAGATACACAATTTGGGGGCTACAGTTTGGTTGATATGAAAACACTGTATTCAGGAAGTACCATCAAAGATGCCCTTTGTCCTACCTGCTGCATGACTTTGAATCTTTTACGTGGAGGTATAGTCAGAGTTTTAAAAGATGAAGAATCAGAAACGATGGCTTCAATGTTCAGCTCTGATAAGTCCACTAACAATAGATCCATGTCACATCTCAGCTATGGCAACTCCATTAACAAAGGAACCATGTCACGTCTCAGCTGCGATAAGTCTACTAACAAAGGAACCATGTCACATCTCAGCTCTGATAAGTCTACTTACAAAGGAAGCATTTCACATCAGAGAACTTTTGCTTTTAAAAGCACATCTATGTCGCCTGTATCGCCTTTATCACAAAAATGCAGCCTGTCTTCTTGTGAACTTATACCAGGCACCTCGAGTGAATTAACAGTACGCAATACACTTAATAATAGACAAACCAATCGCAAGCGCTGCTCCGAAAAGGTAAAGTTTCGTGACAAGCCTACCAAAGTGAATGCTCCTAATGAGTGTATATGCTTACAGGATTTTATGGATTCTATAAGGCCGCCATTAAACCAATGTTATTGATAGAAAATGTTGTTCTTTGTACTATTTTTGACACTGGTGGTGGTAATGCCAATACACGGATAGGCCGATGCTACCCTTCTTTAGAAGGAGACATATTTCTTACTAGTTCTAATAGTTACATACCCATTGTTAAATAAAACTATTAAATCATATTTGAACAGTTATAAATTTGTTTAACTACTTAGTTAAATAGATTCGAACTGCGAAGTCGTGCATGTCTTGTAAACCACCAATAGAAAATCGTCACTTCTCATTTCGGTGAGATAAGATTCATAAAGAAATAATGTATTCTGGACCAAAAATTTTGTGCATTTTTTGAAGCGATTATTGAAAGTTAAGGTCAGCCTCTGCTTTGTTCTGTTTGTCATGTCGACGATGCGTTCCTGTTCCACGTATACCACAAGCGATGTCAGCAAAGCAAATGGGCCAACCAGGGCCACCGCCTTCTGCGGTTGCAGGTTGTTCGAAAGAGATACTGTGTCCCCGGAATATAAAGGGTAAAAGAAGGAAGCTCGCTTTGGGAGGAGCCGGGGAAGTTATCAAATAACTAACGCAAAAAAAGTCTCTGCTCTTGTCACCCAAGCATCTGAAGATTCAAAGCTGTGATCTCTAAAACTCAGGATACCGTCTTCTAAATGATTGTGACATGGTTAACTCACTTTTTGTTGCCGCTTTTATTACTAATAAAATCCCTGTGATTAACTGTAGATGAACCCGAAATACCGGGATGAGAAAAAAAGGGCCGGGGTCGAATCCTCTAGCAGCAGTGCATAGTGGTAGAAATTTGAAAGGAATGTGAGTGGCATGTAGTTAGCGGCTTCTTGTGTTAGATCGCGTTTGATTGGGCATGAGCAGTCTGTACACACATCTCCGGTCATGATCCGGTCTAGCTCTAGCAAGTACCTACAAATATGCTGTCAGCTTTTTAGGATACATCCTAGCCCCAAAGCGCCTCCTCTCCTCTCCGATACGCATTATTTTTTCTTTTTTTCTTTACTTACAAATGATGCCCCACAAAACTATTTTCAAGGTTTGTTTGTGGGGACGGAAAAATGTGGTTATTAAGTAAAGCTTATTAACCGGATATTTAATCGGTATTGTTGTACCAAATACAAAAAAACCTACTGACGTGATTGACTGACAGAGTTTTTCTGCTATTGTTATAGCAGAAAAACTAACCAAATACATTGAACTAAAAGATTAAATTACCCGAATCTGGCATCTATGCAAAGTTACAATACTTAGTACCAATTGTGTCTGCAACAGAAGTAATAATACCGAAGCAACTCCACCAGCCTCTTCAGACTCTTAATTTAGCTCCAAATACCCATCATCTACTACAAAAAGCTGTGATATTAAATACCTGCAGGCTCGTCAGAAAGTTTCTGCAGTGTGAATCAGAAAACCTTCATCAAAATGCAAATACTCCATCATCTTGTAGGAGTTGTAGGTATACAATGTTCTGCGCGAGACCGCACTTCATATATCCCAGCTGATAATAACTTGGCTAAGGCCCGTGTTATCAGCACTTCCCGGCTAGCCGAGAATCCGTACTAATATTATAAAAAACTACAAGTAGCAGGTATCGGCAATCCAGGAAAGGGGATTCATTCAGAAACTTCAGCTAGTATAAAATATATGTCCAGAATAATAAATGATAATAAACTTTTCAAGCAAACTGGGTTCATTTAAATCTTTTACGACAGAATAATAATCCTATCGATTAGTATTATGAAATAGCGAGTATTTTTCTTTTTTAAATTTTGAAGGTTCGAGTCACGGGCAAGGAAACTTTGGACTTGTTATTAATATGAGTAATACGCTAACCCGTTTTGAGCAAGCGTAGTGATTAGTGCTGGTGCCTTCTATTTATGAGGAGAAGCCATTGCCTCGCCAGCGTAATAGGCTAGAATTTTTATTTTGTTATAAAACATTCAGCTTCCATCGTTTACAATGTTTACCCTACAAACAACACGTAATCATTTCATTCTAAGAATAAGCCGGATCATTCTCAGAATCTATCAGATTTTCTAATGCTGGTTCTTCACTAAAAGGAAAATGAATTAGTAAATGTTATTGTAATGTTTTAATTTCAACACTCGGCGCTGTTCAGCGTTGAAAATTCAACAGCACTATGTATTTTTATAGGTGTTGCCTAATTTTAATGAAAACGGGCATGCGTTTAGTTGCAGTGACAAATACTCGCTGATTATAATAAATAAATAAACAATGGGTTTTTAAATGATGAATTTTTTTAATACAATCATGCATTTTTTTTTTCGGGTGGGAAATCATCCAATGACTTCCCGGGCATATCAGACTTGTACTGACCAAAACCCACCCATGTTCCTTCTTCCCTTTACGTTCCGAGGCCGCGGTATTTCTTTCGAACAACCCGCAACCCCGGCAGGCGGAGGCTCTGGCAAGCCCCTCTGATACAATCATGCCTTAAGGCGCGGTAACAAGCTAATCCTTAAGTATACACAGTACACGACAGTAGTGCATCGAAAAATAGAAATAAGGTCGAATATATTTCAATGTTTGATTTTATTTGAATACCATGTCCGCCAAAATGAAGTTCATTTTGCAATTTTAATTGAATATAAAAAAATATATATATTCATAAAACTCATGTAACTCATAACCCATTGTGGAGGATTTTCATTATAAGATTTCAGATATTTTAAAAAATATAATTGCTAAACATATCGCCGCTATCGCCCGATAGGCTAGCTACAACACCGGTTCTGGTCTTTGTCATGCTCGCTCTGTTATAGCTCAATAAAGACGGCCGTCTTTCTGTTTCAAAATATAATTATGTTCTAACGATGTATATTAAATACTGTTTTTTTATGGGGTCGAGGTAATTATAAAGTAAAGTATTTTTTTAGATAGTAACAATTTTTAATTCAACATTTACAAAACAATAGTTAATAAAAATTACATTTTAGTCTCTTATCGAATCCATGGAGTGTTGATTACCTATGTTACAATTAATAATAATAATAATAATCTTTATTGGCATAAACAAATTACAAACATGTTAATGAATTCCCTAGCTCCTGCGCTAGTGTACACTGTATTACAGGAGCTAGTGTCTTCCCCTTATTTCTATGTTACATATTAATTATGTCTTCTAAAGATTAAAAAGCAAATCAAAAAGATAATTTAATTTAAAAATACCATTCAAAACAAAAAAAAAAAAATAAACATGCATTCAACACGTGTTATATGATGGGCAGGCAGTATGTGCTCGCACGTGTTACTTGGGGTGTGAATGTGTAAAGTGTAGGGAGAAAAAGTGTGTACGTGTGAGGGGGTATGAGATAATGTATTGAGTGAGGGTGCGTGTGTGGTGTGTGTGTGTGTGGTGAGTGTGTGGGGTGTGTGCGGGGTGTGCGTGTATTGTGGAGAGTGTGTGATAGTGTGTGTGGGTGTGTGTGTGAGTGTGTGATACTCTTCATGACCATTTAATAAGGTTTTCTGTTCCGTCGTAGTCTAAACTTTTTAACCACGGCAGTATAACTTTTTTACATTGGTTTAAGTTTAGTTTTCTAATTTTTAATTTCTTATTAAGAATATTGTATATGCGAGGAGCCAGTACAATAAAATGTCTTCGTGCAACTGATGTTTTATGATGGGGTACAGGGCACCATTCTACTCTTTTGGACAGTACAGGAAGAGTGGGAACGATTCTTTTGTGATATCTATTCATTAGTTCGTAAATAAATAGTTTCCTAACCGATAGTACATTAGCCCTCTCGTACACTGACGAAGTTGCATGCCGGAATGGCAGATACATGAGCACTTTAAGTACCGCCCGTTGTGCACGTTCAACAGCAATAAGAAAAGTTTTCCCTGTACCACCCCAAGCACATATACAATACCTAATTAGGCATTCGCACAGCGCTCTGTAAGTTTGAATAAGTAGATCATGTCTGGCCACTTTTCTTAGACTCTTAAAAACGTAGATCAATTTTCTGATTCTTCCCACCAGCGACGCTGTGTGGACATTCCAATTAAGTTTTTCGTCGAGTATGACTCCTAAATATTTGATGGTGGTAACGCGAGATAGTATGGCGCAGTTACAGTTTTGGTGGGTGTCTTCTCTGTTACATGGGAAAGTATGTATTCTTAGTCTAAGATCAGAACCGACACTCCCAATAGCTGATTTGGTAAAACAGACATACTTGGTTTTACTGGAATTGAGGGACAGAAGACTGTTTTCAAGCCATGAGGTCACCTTAGCCAAACCAGTTTCAGCTAGTTGGAATACTCGTTCCCATGTGCTTTCATGAAAAATAAGGACAGTGTCATCCGCAAACATAAATATATCCTGACACGGCGCCGCCAGGCCGCACAAATCGTTAATGTATATAAGGAATAATGTGGGACCTAAAGTGCTGCCTTGCGGTACACCGTATTTGCATATGTCCTCATTACTTACCTGTAGTCCAACACGTACTCGCCGGGTTCTACCAGACAAGTAGTCCCTGAACCATTCCAGAGGCAGTCCTCTGATACCTGCGTTTTCTAGCCTCGTAAGTAAAATTGGAACGGAAACTGTATCAAATGCCTTCTGCAGGTCTAGAAAAACTCCCATACACTTATCTCCCTTATCCAGGTGAGTTGTTAAAGCTGTGGTGAGAGCAAGAACCGCATCCTCAGTGGACTTTCCTACTCTAAATCCATATTGGTTACTGTTAAGCAGTCTGTTTTTTTCAAGGTAGTTAATTACCCTCTTGTTAACTATTTTCTCCAATATTTTTGATATTGTAGACAATAGAGAAATAGGTCTATAGTTGGATGGGCTATCTTTGTCCCCAGCCTTATAAATTGGACAAACAACAGCTCTTTTTAACAAGTCAGGGAAGATACCTGTTCCGAGACTTAAATTACAAAGATGAGCAATAGGCATTGCCAAGGTCAAAATATTCCGCTTGAGGATGTCTGTAGAAATTTTGTCCCATCCTGGTGCACTATGTGTTTTTAATCCCGCTATAACTCCACTCACTTCGTAAGGGTCTGTTAGAGTGAACGACATTGAGTCCCGAAGGGAGTTTGGCACGACCGCTTGTCGTGCTAAGACATGCTCGGATGTACCTGTCTGTTTTAAAATGTCCTCTGCCAGAATACCCCCTATAGATGTAAAGTAGGAGTTAACGGTATTAAGTGACTCTTTCGGCGTGTTATTGATACAAAGTAGCTCCTCCGAAGATCCTTTATTTTGTTTCATATTACAAACTTCTTTAATTATTTTCCAAGTGTTCTTTAGATTGCCCTCACAGCTATTTAACTTATCCTGATAATATTTAGTTTTCAGATTTTTTATAACGTTATTACACGAGTTTCTATAGTTTATATATTTTTGTTTAAGGTCAGTGTCATTAGGTTTATTTTTAGCGCGGCCATGTAACCTGTCCCGTTTCTTTATACACCTAACTACACCAACTGTAATCCATGGTTTTAGTGGTTGATATCGTTTTGAAACAATTTTTACTGTTGTATTCGATTCAATTAGTGTTAGGAGCTTAGAAGTCAATATTTCACAGGCAATATTAGGATCTGTAGCACTGTAAAAACTATGCCAACCTTCATGTACTAGTCCTTCTTCAATCTTATCATAATGGATTGTTACTTTTTGGTTAGAAACAATATTTTTATTGACTCTAGCATTGCTAATAAATAGTAATACTGGCGAGTGGTCAGTAAGCTGCTGATCAAAGACAACAGTCTTCCATAATTTACAGCATTTAACCATATAATGAAAAAAATTAACAAGTTTGTTTTTAATTCTTTTAAATAATATTGTAGGCTGGTTGCAGTTTTGTTGTTAAGATTTCTTATTATATGGGAAATCTGAGGCTGACGTAATCAGATATGTAAAAAAAGCCCCTATATAAAAATAAAAAATCTATTAAAAACATCAAAAATTGGATTTCTAAGACAACAGTTTTACTAATCGATAATATATCTGTGGTAAGTTAATTCTTCCTGTTCTTGACTGTTTTGATAATTTCGCCGACAGTGCCGATGGCGCCAACCAGACCAATTCCAGTTTTCTGTAATAAAATGTAACGATAAATAAAAATTACTCAAACTGGTGATGTGCTACAAACATTTGCAACAAAAAAAAAACTACTCAATCGATATCTAAAAGCAAATGCTTTTAGCAAAGAGTTGCTAAACTTCATTTGAGAGTTATGGCAAAAACCGAAAAAAAAATCAGGTCGATAAAAAAAAGAAAAAAATAAAGCAATACTCACAATAGCTTTAGCTCCACTTTTCACCGCACTAGCGGTGTCCTTGGGTTCTGCCCTGACGCCGCCCATCAGCATGGCAAACACCGTCAGGACCACAACTACCAAACCGAACAGTTTCATGATGAGGGGATGTCACTGGCTACTTTACTTCAAATGAATGACAGCCTTTGCTTGCTTTAGCTAACTTATATACCGCAATGCGTGTTTGACCTTGAAAATAATCCTGCGCACTTTGAAAATCCATGAGACGTTTTCCTTAAGTTCAATCTTATATGTTGACAATAGTATAAGTTGTGCATGATTAATAGTTCTTGTTATTGATTGTTTGTTGCCGAAATGCAAATTGTGTACAGCAAGATTCCAATTATGCAGATCTATTATTGAAGTTCTCGGAAGGGGAAAAACTTCATTTTCATCCCACCATCTCGGAAAGAGTATTTTTAATCTTCAATATCTGAGTGGAAAAGCCGTTTTTATTCTCTAGAGGATAAAGTAAATTGAATTTAGAACATCGTGTGCACTAAGTTTGTGAGTTAAAAAAACGTTAAACCGATTTACTGCTACCTCTATGGTGCCGAATATATCATACAACTTTTTTTAATTTGTTAAAAACTCAGACTCGGAACCTTCTTGGTGTTTTTTCAATTTGCTTTGTACGCGGTTCTTTACGCGGCATTTTTTCACTTCATTGTTAAACCATAAATTAAAAACAAGAAACTTGAAAACAAGTGAAAAATATTATTTTGTTGTAATTTAAAGATTATTATGTAATACTTACCTGTCATAATGTAGTAATTAATACCTAAACTGAAATAAAACTGTACCTATCTTGTGATTGCATTTAGTCATTTCCTCGCTGAGGTGGAATGAAAAGTTATGTGTTGCATTCGAGTGCAAAGATTTTTCACCTCGTGCTCTTTTGATTCCCTCGCTAACGCTCAGGATTCTAATTTCGAATCACTCGCTGCGCTCGTGATTCAATTTTAGAATCCTTCGCTTGCTCGGTCATCAAAATTGAACACGCGGTTAAAAAGCAACTTTGCACTCTTGTATAACAAATAACTATTATTCATTTATTTATTAAAACTTTGTAAATGTATAAAAAAACGTACAAAGGCGAACTTAATGCCTTGGACATTTTCCATCAGTCTACCTTAGGGTGATGCAGAGAGAATACATAGTAGGTGTGACAACAGAAAAAAGGATAAAGTTTTCACTTTAAAAGTGCTTTGCTTATAGCATTAAGCACTCTTATAGGGAATTACGATTTAAAGCCGGGACGCAAAGAGAATTTTATATTTAGGGAAGGGGATTTTGTCCGCGATTTTTCTACCCGCTTACTGCTACTAGACCAATTTGTGTTAACTTTTATGAGGTTTAAAAGTGACTACGATATACAGTTGACGTATGAATAAAAACGCAGCCTACATTAAATATTTTGTTCGTAGAAAACGATGCGGCTTTCTCAAAAAAGCCTGGAACAATGTTTAGCAAACCTCATCAGATTCAGATGATATTAATTAGAGGGTGTTAGATTTTTCAGCACCGGGGTTGCGGGTTGTTCGAAAGAGATACCGTGGCAGCGGAACATAAAGGGCAAAAGAAGGATATAAAGCACCCATAGTGCTTTATATCAGTAAAAGTCTGACACTCCCTCCCACTGCGCCAAAAATCTGAGTCAGTATTTTACTTTTGTCTTTTGTGTTCCGGGGTTTTTTAGAGTATGAATAAACATAAATTAAAGCATAAAATTAGGATAACATTTTATTTATTTACAACAACGAATACATTTTTTGGTTTTATCACAGGAGATGAAAAATACAAGTTTCAATATGTTTCTAACCCTTCCGGTTCTTTATGTGTTCGTAGATTTCATGGCCGGTGCCGATGGCGCTTAACGCTCCGAAACCAGCTTTCTGTAATAAATTATAATAAAATTAGTCGCTATTAGTCGTAGGCTATGCAAATAATTTGTTTCGCGCAGGTATCGAACCCGCGACACGTAGCGCAGAAGCAGCGCAGGTCAAACGCTTAGCCATTGAGCCAACCATATCGTCTAATAAAAATAAAATATAGATTAATATATAGTAATAAATTCTAATGCACTCAATGACATGTAACACTAAAATATTGAAATGAAATAAAACAATGCAAATAAAAAGAATAACAATAAAATAATCTCGGCTCCAAGTTTTATCGGGTTTGAGGACAAACATATTTTTGTACAAAAACTATCACATGAAAAATCCTTAGACTTACAATTGCTTTAACTCCTTTCTTGAGCCCTCCAGCGCCGCCCTTTGGATTAGCGTTGGCACCGCCCATCAGCATGGCGAACACCGCCAGGACCAGAACTACCAAACCGAACAGTTTCATATTGAGGAGATGTGCGGGTCACTGGCTACTTCACTTCAAATGAATGATGTCCTTTTGCCGTTTTACTTAACTTATATACCATAAAGCGCGCTCATGACTAACTTAATAGGAAAATCCTGCGCATTGTAAAAACCAAAACTGATAAAAGCATATTCTGGCAAGCGCAATTATTAGCATACAAGATGCACATAGCATATAAGATGTCTTTAACACATATTACTTGCACTAGTTTGGTGTTTTCCGAAATACCTATAAAATATTCAAACATATAATTTGGGTGATAAAGTTGGGGTCGTCTTATTTAACATAATTACATTCTTAAGTGGGGCCTTAATCATTAGCAATCGCAAATAACTTAGCCATAGTTTTATGGATTGGAAATCATCATATATCTTCCCCCGGTTAGACTTTTACTGACTAATAAAACCCACCCATGTTCCTCTTTTTGACCTTTATGTTCCGGGAAATGACTTAGCCTTAGCTAATAGCATACGTTTGGCAAAAGGCTGGTCCCCTATAAAATGAGATTTCATAAAACAAAACTATATTACTGGCGAAATGCTGATGTATATAAGGTAATGTAAGGGTATATAAGGCTGTAATCCTTGGTATGTTATTTTATTTCCTTCATCTAGATATCTATACAAAAAAATGGTATGTCTGTTTGTAATTTCAACCAAAGCATTTTAAAGGATTATTACGGTACTTACTTATAACAAAAAACACGATTTTGTAAATGTTTGTCTGTGTATTCAAAATGGCTGGTTCGTTTTTAAGAGTACACGGGCAAATAGCTGACGTTATAAGAAGTAACTTAGGCAACTTTTATTTTGGAACTAAGTTTAGGTGTCGTGCAAAAAAATACAAAAATTTGTTCATCTTTTTATGTAAAATAATACCACGCCGAAGGTAGCATGTTGGGTCGCGTTGTTGAACATAAATTCATTTACTTTATAGATGGCATATCAATATTACCACAATTTAACAATGAGGGACATTTGACATTAGCAAACAGGTTTGCTACTAACGTGCAGCATAAACAAGTGGTTAGTGATAGTGGCTCTGAAGTGGTTAGTGATAGTGGCTCTGAATGGCAAATAGTGAGAAACAAAAAGGCTAAACGTAATTATAAGCTTATGGGGCAGAGAGGTTGTTCTGATGCGCCTGAAGGTAAATTTAGAGCGGCTGATATAAAAATTCCGCTGTTTATATCCAATGTTAGTAAAGATACATGTGAAATTGACATTATTAACTATATAAAGGACAAAACTAATGATATTGTTACTGTAAAAAAGATAAACATGAATCAGGCTAAGAATTATAACGCTTTTAAAGTGTATGTCTCCAAATGTAATTTAGAGTTATTCTTAGATGATAATTTTTGGCCTAACGGAATAACGTTCAGGCGTTTCGTGCAGTTTATGTACAAAACAAAACCGGTTGAAAGTTGATTATTTTACATACGGATAATATAATGATAACATAACATAATGATAGGGAATCTGTTTTAATGTGTCTGTGTATGTTTAATAATGTTATATTAGTTTTCTATGGGTCTATGCCACCCGAAATAAAGTTTATTCATTCATTTGTTTCTTAAGTTACGAAACTGTATTAAAGAAAAATTGCCTCTAGAATGTTGGTGCTTGCGTATGACTGAACTTATCTAAGACTCCATAATATACGTATTTAGCGGGCGGGAAATTCCACCGGTCTCACAGTTGGTCTGTATAGTCCCGTCATTGTCGGTTTAATCTGCGGAACAATTCCTAGAAAGCACCCGGGCATGAGATACCATGCTTTTGTACGTTATATATTAGCACGTGTGAATGCATTCTAGTGGCTTTCTCTCCGCTCTACTCCAGAAAAGTACAGAAAAATACAAATTAGTGACAATTTCATAATACACTTTTTGACCTCTAAGCACCACAACGCAAGATATATGCGAAAAACTGATTTTTGTAACTTGATATTAATGTCGATTTTTTCGACCAAATAAAGGGTAATAAAAAATTTGCTCACTATTAATTATTCCGCAGATTGGGGTTTAAAAATATTAAAATGACTAAAGGTCTTTGGGCATTTTGTTTGATATTTTAATATTAAATAATATTTTTACCCTGTTTGATCAAGATCTAATGATATTCCTCCTGAAAAGGCCGCAGGAGCATCTATTACATCTTGGTGCCTGGCCCATAATAAAAAGTAAACAATTCTTACAACATGCGCACAGCTTCCAACAGTATGGCGGAGTGTATACATGAGCAGTAATACTGTTCTGTGGCATTTCTTCCAATTCGTGTGGGATCTACTTACATATATTGTACGTATAATATTGTTTCCTAAGGACATGTCACAACATTTTCTTTCAACCTCATATTATTATTTTGTTTTCAACAACTTCTTGGTGGTGGTATGTTTTGATGTGAAAAGCTCTATTCAAACGCATATGGTCGTAGCAATATGACCTCACGACTCTCAAGTGGTACGATCCCAACGTAAATAACATTAATTCTTCATGTGTTTACCATCGTGTCGTACTAACGTTAATCTCAGCCAGTTCAAATTATGCCTTGTCACATAATCTAATCCGATTATTGATAAATTCTCAAAATCCACGACCCTACTTAAAAATGTGACCAGTTCTCAAGAACCAGGTAAGTAAGTCCCCGCTTTGAGGAGTGGTTGGAGAGGCGCCATTGCGTCCTCAGCTACCGCCTGACGCACTTCCTCACCGGACACGGAACTTTCGGGAGGTACCTGCACATAATAGGGTGGGAGGAAACGCCCGGATGTCACCATTGTGATGATCGCCCGGAGGACACAGTGGCGCTTCTGCAAGCTGGGCAGAGAACCCTCGTAGAGGCGATCGGCAGCGGCGATTTCTCGCGTCCGGCCCTGATTCAGTCCATGCTCCGGAGCGAGAGGAAATAGAAGCGGTCGCCTCCTTCTGCGAAGCAGTAATGCCAGCGAAGGATGTAGCCGGGCGTTTGAAGGAGAGAACCAACACAGCCGCCACGGGAGACGCACCGGGCGTCAGACCCCGAGAGACGACTCCCAGCCACCGTAGATGCGAGCCTGTGGACGGTGAGCAATGGGTAGCTCACTATCCGCCAGTCTTTTGAAGATAGGCCGTGTCGACGGCGCTTAAGTCTTCCACGCGCGCTTCAAAGAGATGTTAGTTTTGTAACTAATTACAAATAAAGCAACACATCAATGAAACAGATTAATGTCGCTATGTGCTTGAGAGTGCAAATTGTACGCGTCATTGAAGCCTCCTATATCACATTTGTTAGCGCGCGCGGCATCGCCAGCAAGCGTGGCTGTCGATGTCGCCCCACGTAATTATCCAGAACATATAAATCGATCTACCGTAAAATGACTAACATAAAGGGCAATAGATGGAACATGGGTGGATTTTAGTCAGTATAAGTTTGACACTCCCCCCGCTCCTTAACCTCGGATGCCTCGAGAGTAAGGCCCGGCAACCCCTGTTGGGTTGGCGCTAGCAAGGGACGGGTGGCACAACGTCCCGGTACGGGACGTTGCGACGGGCCTCGCGAGAACGGAATGACGCGTCTGAATTTACAAATGGTGCTAGTTTCCCTTCTGCTCTCCTTAGCAGGGTTATAGCGTCGACAGGGTTGACGAGAGTATGTCTAAGACGGCGAATTGTACTGATTCGGGCAGCCGATTCGATAAGAGATATAAAATATAAACCTTCCTGTTCGGTGATTCCGTGGCCTGGACCTCTGGTACCAGTTGGACCAATTCCAGGAAATTCCAGAAAATCACTGAACGTACCTACATAATATGTTGGGGTTGACAAGGAATTCGAACACCCTAATAAACGTATATTATAACGACATTTTATAAATACAATAAATTTATTTTAAAAATAAAAAAAAAACATATGCGGAAATGTATAGAAAGCACTTAGGCTAACATCGATTTAGTTTGAAGGAATAAAAGCTTTCCAGGGACTATAAAAGTTGCCAAAGAGATAAGAAAATTAAAGCAATGCTCACAATTAATTTAAATGGATCTCTTTTCTTTTTGACACCTGCATTGGCTCCGCTCATTAGTATGGTGAACATCGCTAGAACTAGAACTAACAAACCAAACAGTTTAATGTTGAGGAGATAAAGATAAGCCTTTGCTTGCTTCGGCTTATTTATATACCACAACACAATACATGCTTGAAGACTAACCTTGAGAAGAATCTTTTGCACCATAGATGATACCATAAGGAGTTTTCTTTAGTAAGCTTATCCGTTGAAAATAGCATAAGATGTGCATGATACCTATGATTACAATAATAGTATATGTAAACAAATATTTTTATACTCGATTGTTTGTTTCGGAGATGCAAAATGTGTGAAACAATATTTGAATTATGCAGATCAGTAGGCCTACTATGACATCTTAAAGCAGAACTTATTCCACTGAGTGAAAGAGATGGTGCTAGACACCCTGTATAGCTCTGTCCCTTTCCCTCAGCGGAATAAGTTCTGCTTTAACACGTCATGGAAGGGTAACTGTTCTTGAAGTGCTCGTGTGCACAGAGAAAAATACAAAACATTTTAGCGAATAGATATTTGCTCTTTTGAGATCGATTTCCAGATCGTGGCAAGTCAATCAGCGTAGTTAGTCAAAGTCAAAGTCAAAGTAATTTATTTGTCAAAAACATGGTGTGGAGGATGGTACATACAATAATGGAAAGTTCAACATGTTTCACCATTACTAGGTATACAAATATTGGGTATGTCATTTAAAATTAATTTATACTACTTAATACAGATTGCGATTGAATAATACTATGTCATACACTTTACTCCTAATTATTTTAAGATACTATATTGATTGGCATTCATTAATTTTCAGTTCTAGTCAATTTCATAATTTCATTAGATAATTAATTTAATTAATACATTTTATTATGTCACCATTGGGTTATAATCATTAAAAAGTTTTTGTAAAGTCATTCTTGTCATTAAAAAAATCATTTAAGTTATAATAGCATTTCTCTAACAACCACTCACGTAATGTTATTCTAAATAGTCTTAGTAATCGAATCTCCCTTATACGTTTTGGTATTTTATTAAAGACCCGTATTGCCATCATGCTACAGTTTTTTTGATACAAGGAACTTTTGCAGCAAGCTGTTCTAAGCATTGTTGGATCCCTACTAGAGTACAATTTTTTTTCTCCAAAAGTTTCGAATAACTCTGGGTGTTCTTTAACAAATACACCCATTTGCATAATATACAGGTTAGTGAGAGTTAGCAATCCAAGTCTCTTAAATAGTGGACGGCACGATTCTAAAGGTCCAATGTTTTTAGACTGCGCTGATACACTGATACAGCTCGGGGTCTCGAGTTGTGGATTGTTGAAGGAAATATTAGCAATAGGCATAGATAACAAGACTGACGTAATCATCATCTGCCTAACCTTTTCTTAACTATTCTGAGGTTGGCTTCCAATTTAATCGGATGCAGCTGAACGCCAGTATTTTATATGGAGTGACTGCCAATCTGACTTCCACAATACAGGTAGTACTGAGAAATACGATTTCAGTTAAGACTGGTTGTCAGACTTTCGGGACACTGACCAACACTACTGTCAAATATCTACAAAGACCAACAGCTGAACGTGCTTTCCGACAGTGCATAGAGGAAACTCGGTTTTTAACGGGTAGTCCCATCCACAGACCCTAGGCAGCTTAACCTGAAGATCGACCCGAGCTATTTAAATTTTGCTTTTTTAATGTTGAATCAATGTCTGTTAGACTCCTGCTGATTGCATATTGCCATACGGTGTTCCTTCATAGTCATTTCTGGATAAAATGCGTGGATACAAATGTATTCTCCACAATCACCATGGTAGTATACATAGCTTGCACTTCTACTTGAATCGTCGGGGAAATGCAGGCATGATATTATACTTTAGAAAATTTAGATATTCGATTTTGCATTAAATCATCAATGTTATAATTAACCTAGAAAATATATTTCAGCACCTAATTCAAAGGCGATATTTTAATGTTGATTACCGAACTTAAAATTCTACGGGCCGTATATCCCGAATAGGGTGAAATTAACACTCTGGTTTCATCGAAACGGTCTTTGATCTGTGTGACCTCGACAACCTACATTTTAACAAGAAACCCGGTCTGGCACACTATTAGATTCATTGCAGATGTTATCAATTTGAGCGTGGGTGTTAGATTTTTCAGCACTTCAGGTATTTGTTTATACTCTTCATTTGTTTAGAGCGATACAAAAACGAATTGAAATTCAAATAGGCATGCCACTAAAAACGAACGCGCAGAAAATGAAAATGTACTCGTATGTAGGTACATAACCAACCCATTGTACCGACTGCTGGGAAACATGCCTTTGTCTCTATGTTAGAGGAGTGTGCTCTGCAGTCATAACGGATGTTGTGGAAGATGCTCTTAGTATGCAAGGCACGTTGTCCTTTTCACAATATCGGAGGTTTGAAGAAAATTAACTTGGTAATTAGGAATCCGTACTAATATTATGAAAGCGAAAGTGTGTTACGTCTGTTTGTTTGTTACGTCTTCTCGTCGAAATGGCTAAAACGATTTTGATGAATTTTGGTACGGAGATAGTTGAGACGTTGGAGGCGAACACAGTTTTTTTCTAATTAAAAATAAGGGAGAAAGAGGGAAGAGAAGGGAAATTTGACTTTGCTATTACAATTAATAAGGCGCAAGGGTAAACACTACAGGTTGCAGGTACCTGCAAATTAGGAAAGGGGAACTGTGTTACCCCGAATTTAATGCGAGCGAAGCCGCGGGCAAAAACTAGTATAAATTAAAACATGAAATTTAAAATGACATTTTATTTATTTCTAATAACAATAATACATTTGGTGGTTTTATCACAGGAGATGGACAACACAAGTTTCAATATGTTTCTAACCCTTCCGGTTCTTTATGTGTTCGTAGATTTCATGGCCGGTGCCGATGGCGCTTAACGCTCCGAATCCAGCTTTCTGTAACAATTAAAAATCTAAATTAGCCGCTGAATATATATTTCTTCACTTTACTCATTGTTATCCTTGATCTGAGGAACACTTGGGACGAGGGAAATCCACGAAATACCCGCCATTTAATCGTAATGCATTCTTACACATTGGGATTAATAGCGGGAATTTATAAAATAATATACTTTGTAAAAACAAATTGTTACAACATATAATGTTGACTTCCTTGTTGGTTTAGTGGTCACAAGCACAGTTACTAAACAGGGGCCTAAGTCTGCTATTACAATAGTGTCACTGTCACACAATAGTGTTACAAGTTTAGTATGTAGTAGATTACCAAAATTATCAAAATCAATCATTATGCGATCAGTGATCGACCATTCTGACACTATTGTAATAGCAGACTTAGGCCCCTGGTCTTGGGCTTCCCAAATAGTGTTAAGTGTGTTAGCATTCTCTAATAGGAATTTCTAAAAAGATTAGGAGTCTGGATTTTTGCCCAGTTGCCGGGAATAAGTCCACTCTCCTATCACATTGGACTACAATATAACTGGCAATATATGGGTGTACTCCTACATTATAATATATACCTCTCCCTAACCCATCGAATATTAAAATGAAAAGAAATACAACGAAAATTCCCTTTCTAGTTTTTGATATAGAGTATACAATATTTGGGACTAAAACTAGTGGGCTCATTAAAAGTAATTAAGTAAGGTAAACTTACAATTGCTTTAACTCCTTTCTTGAGTCCTCCAGCGCCGCCCTTTGGATTAGCGTTGGCGCCGCCCATCAGCATGGCGAACACCGCCAGGACCAGAACTACCAAACCGAACAGTTTCATATTGAGGAGATGTGCGGGTCACTGGCTACTTCACTTCAAATGAATGATGTCCTTTTGCCGTTTTACTTAACTTATATACCATAAAGCGCGGTCATGACTAACTTTCTAGGAAAATCCTGCGCACTGCGTAAAAACCAAACCTGATAAAAGCATTTGGCTCAAACTTATGGTACCTAAGCGCTTTACTAGTTTGGGGTTCCCCGACATTCCTATAAAGAACGTATTCCTATATTTTAACATTTATAATTTGGGTGGTGAAATTGGGGTTTACGACACACAGGTGTGTCCGACACACCCGCCACCATCAGCGAGACATTATGTGAGCATGACATTCTGTCAACCACCAGGGCATCGTCAAGTTAATAATAGTACATGGTACTCACACATACCTTAATTGTAAGCGTCAAAACGGTACTAGAAGGTTTCCAAGTGCCTTTATACAAAATTAACGCCTTTTTAAATCTTCTTCTTGTTGTGTTTATTAGACACCAAACAAGACGAAATCATGTTGAGATAAGTTTCAAATCTTCTTCATAACTGAACTGCTACAACCGAAACCCGTCTAATAAGATTTGTATCAATTATATCAAAATAATTTGTCTTAATTCCCAATTATGTAGATATCGGAAACAAATTAATTCTAGTATACAAATTGGTTAATCTAATCGAATTTGAAGACAGACAAAGCTATAATTATAGATATCAATGAAACCTTATCCACACGTAAAATACGCGCCTCAGACGTGGAGTTGCTGACACCGTTATACAATACAATACAACCTTATTCATGAAGCTTTTTGAAAGAGGTATAATTGTCAATAAAATGTCGTCATGGGCCACATGCTATTTACATTTTATATTAAAGACTTTTGTGGTGCATTAAAAACAATGTGTTGCTAAAATCTGAGGGGGGGGGGGGGGGGTGTAATCTAAAGTATCTGTCTGATTAATATTGTAACCGTTTACACTTAGATCTGAACGGCCGAATAGATTTGAATGGTTGGTACTAAAATGACTTTTCAACCGTCGTCAAATGTTATAATAAAAAATGAACAAAATTTTTATCACTGTATATAACGATGACAATCGTTATGATATGAGGACTACCTTTCACATTCTAAAACGGACGTGTCTGTCTATATCGGATTAGCTCCTAACAAATTATATGAAGAAGGAACCATTTTAATGTACTTGGAAGAACATGTACGTTTAACGTATGCAGATGGGTGGAAAATCTAATTAAATATCAGGGTATGTAGTGTAAAGCTATCTGCCTATCCATGTAATTTGTGAGAGATGTGGCCAGTACTAAATAAAAATAGCCTTAGTTTGAAGGTTTCTGAAGCATTTTCTACGCTAATCAGTTGTCGGTAAGTTGCTGTAATTGGAACTGCGCATGAGTTATGGTGGTGTAATATAATGTAACTAGAAGTGTGCACTCCTTAAAATAAACAAGCAGCAGCTGGATCAAGGGCTTGATTCAAAAAACAGTAATTCAGGACACGGCCCGTAATGTTAGGAGGTTGCTCTCTCAAGAGCCTTGACCACCGGTAGCTCGGACCCTGTTCCCGATGCTGGTGGAGCACTATTTTTTATATTTTTTAAATGTTTTCTTTTATTTGGTTTATAAGAAATATGTAAAAATATAATAAAGAAAAAAATAAAAAGGCTTTTTATATCAAATCTCAGAGTGTTACAAACTTTGTGTCAATACTTATTATAATAGTATTTGTTGTAGCATTTAACTTAAAGGTTGGAGATGTAACTCCATTACGGGTAAAAGCCTTCTCGATCTCCATCCAATTATTGCGGTTCTTGGGAGAGATTTAGCATGTTTGAGCCAGCAGTCTGCGCTATGTCGTCGGCCCATCTGTGAGTGGTCTTCCGACCTTTCCCCGCTGGTCCATTCCATTCCGTGGTTTGAAAAGTCAATCGGCCATTAACGAGGAGCGCAAGATGCCCTGCTTAATGCCGTTTTAGTGCTAGTGCTTCTGTTAGGACATTTCGTCTTGTCATTTTTCGAATGATTGCAATGTTTACTTCGTGTATTTTTCTTAAGCCTCTTTGTGTAGTTGCAATTTTCTGTTGATAAAGTTTTAACACTTTCAACAAAAAAAGTTCACAGACTTTGGTTGATTGAGTATGTGAGTTTAAATGTTTTTAAACGCATCCATGATACATATGAGAAATATTTTATAAGTGCGTGGGAAACGTTTAGAAAAAGTCTCAGCAGTTGCAGCCTGCCAGTGATGGAATTCGACGAGACAATTTGGAAATATTTAAATTAAATCATGATATTAGTTTTTTTTTTTAATAAATAAGTATTAAAACATATGGTGGTTTATCACCGAAGATGAACAATACAAGGTCTAGTAAGTTTCTAACCCCTGCGGCTCTTTATGTGTTCGTAGATTTCGTGGCCGGTGCCGATGGCGCTTAACGCTCCGAAACCAGCTTTCTGTAACAATATAATACAACATTTTATTAATTTACATACATATATACACCTATTAACATTATTTTCTAATTTGATAACAATTAAAAATACATGACTGTATGTGGAATGCTCGAAATGAGTAAAGACACTGCACAAATTCTATAAAATACCCTTAATTTGAATTTGATAGTAATTTATGAGAAGACACTTACGTGAAAGAAATACATGAAATGGATAGCTATAAAAGCATCGAGCTATACGTAGATTGAGTAATCGGGCAAAAAAATCTAGACCAAAATTAATAAACCACGAAAACGAAACTCACAACAGCCTTAACTCCATTCTTGAGCGCACCAGCGCCGCCTTTAGGATTAGCGTTGGCGCCACCCATCAGCATGGCGAACACCGCCAGGACCAGAACTACCAAACCGAACAGTTTCATGTTGAGATATGTAACTGGCTACTTCACTGTCTTCAATTGAATGATATCCTTTTTCCTCTTCATTTAACTTATATACTGTAAAGCGCGCTGGTGACTGACTTTCTAGGAGAACCCTGCGCACTACAAAAACTAAATTATGTATTATAATCATTTGCCTTAAAGGTAAGATCGTGATTAGCATCAATAAGTTGTTACTGTTATTAAGCTGTAAGAACTTGGTAGAGAGATACAAGTTGGTTTGTTACAATGAGTATTTTTTTTACCAAAGTGTGAAATTTTTGACGTCAACCGAGAATTTCAGAGCCTGTGTTATTTCTGAGCATTTTTGTGGGAAAATCCGATAAAAATTGGGGCGACACATGTCGTGTTTAATTTCAAAACATTAATCAATTACATAAAAATAAAATCAATATCATAATTCTTCCTAATTCCCAATTATGTAGCATATTTCAGAAAGCTATTGATAACGTTCTACTATACAAATTGATTAAAAGGCCGAATTATGAGAGATTCAATTTTCTAATTGAATTTGTGAAACCAAATGAAGCTTTTATTATTAAAATTTATATATATCCTTGTTCTCGAAGCTTAAGAAAACGAGGTAATATTGACATTGAAAGAATGAATGAAATCGTTCTACTTTTAGATTGGATACCAAGGAATTGAAACTTTTGTGGTGATTTAAAAATATATTGTTGCCTAAAGCAACATTATTTTTACTTTTGGCATTAAATTGATTTATATTAAATTAATGTATACTGGATACTTATAACTGTTTAAAACAAATTACCTGATAGCTTCAAAACTGTATCAGATTTTTTTTATTTTTATTTAATTTGTTAATTTATCAACAAATGTTACTTATGAATGAAAACTTAACCAAAATATTTTCCTTTGCCTTGACTTAATTAAATATTGATTTAAAGAATATATAATAGTACATTTTCACGAGATTCACGTGAGAATTTGTCACTGCTGTTCTCGGCTCTATAACGCCCTCGCCTGGGGCTCGTGCGTTAAATCCGCCTTGTCTACAATGACAAAGTTTTCTCACTTAAATCTAAATGTACTATTTTTTGTTAGCCTCTCAAACGTCCCACTGCTGGTAAAATGCTTTCTTTGTTTTTGTCGAAACCTCTCTATCCCGTATGTTGTCTGGCTATGTTTACCTCGCATTCAAGATTACACCAGTTTCACACAAAATAAAATAAAAAACATCCATTTTCGGAGCACCGGTTTCAATAACACAATGTTACTAAGGCAACATATCGATCATGGTAGACCAGGTACGTAATAAATTATAATGAATAACCGCAGCAAAAAACCCTTTAAAAGATTTTATCCCTTTGTCTATGACTTTTTCCTTATTATAAAACGTAAGGTATAAATGTGCAGTGACGCGCGTGTAGGATCATCTCGTTCGGTTGGAAATTACGTCTAGTCATCATGGCACTTTTCGGTCTCATCCAGCTACTGATGGCTCCATTGCGCTGATGACGGACAGAACTTCAGCGAGCTCTCAGGACATTAATGGCGCTACTAGGAAAGGCGGCTTTTTTTAAAAAAAAAACATATCCATAATCCATCCATAATCTCGTTCGGCCTATCGTCACAACGGCAATTGATTTTTTAGGATTCGACTTCCAGGTCTGGGTAAGAGTTATTGGGTTTGCCAAGCAGAATTTTTTCAATAGCAGTCCAAAATCTGCATTTCCACCAGTTTGATTAAACGGATTATAAAGTGTGCATACAGTTATCCAACGGTAACTTTAAATTCTATGAATTTTGCGGTTATCATTATAGCGATAAATCAAACCAACAATGGATTGCAAAGTTATGTTTGTTTCGTAATTACAATACAGTACGAATAAAAACACTCATCTCGTTTATAGCGAGCTTCTGATAGAGACAATGTTGATATTTATTATTAAGAAAAATCGGGGAAGACCAAACATTAAAATTCATGAGTTCAAGTGACTGTGGAGCAGGACCTTATCAACCGTAAATTATCTTCCAACATAATATAATGTGCTCGCTTACATAGTGTGCGTTTAATGCACGTTATAAATAACTGCATGTACTTGTAGAATGTCAATTGGTATTTTGTTGTAACATTTTACAATGTGAAACGTGGCGGATCTGATTTGTCCTCATTTGGAGTTTTAAATTTGATGTATTATTAATATTATAAAAGCGAAAGTGAGTTTGTTACGTCTTCAAGCCTAAATGGGCAAACCGATTTTGATGAATTTTGCTACAGATATAGTTGGGACCCTGGAGACGGTCATAGGCTAATTTTAAAAAAGTGAGAGTAGGGGGAGAAAGTGAGAGAAAGATCATTTTTTTTCGATCGTCATGCAGGTTAAAGTTAGCGACAGCCCAAAGTAACTATGCCACGCGGACTAAGTCGCGGGCGGAAGCTAGTGTTGTCATAATTATGTTAACAAGGTACCGTCATTATCATCTGCCTAGTTTTTCCCAAAATTATGTGATCGGTTTACAGTATGACCGGATTCAGCTAAATACCAATATTTTACAGGCAGCGACTGGCTGTCTGACCTCCACAAACCCGTAAAAACCAGTAAAAAACCAGTGATAGTTATCAAAAACATGTAGATGGCTCTGACATTAATATTTAGAGCCCGCTGATCCTCAGATTGTGAGAATTCAGAATTCAGAATCAGAATCAGAATTCAGAATTTCAGAATCAGAATATATTATAAAGCTGAAGAGTTTGTTTGTTTGTTTGAACGCACTAATCTCAAAAAAAATCTTTTAGTGTTGGATAGTCCATTTCTTGAGGAAGGCTATAGGCTATATACCATCACGCTACGACCAACAGGTGCTGAGCAGCGTCGGTGAAACCGCGAGGAACAGCTAGTTCAGAATAAAAACGTAGATACCGCCACGGTTCAAGTCAATACGAAAGATTAAAAAATTGTAGAGTATGTATTGATTTATATTATTAGAAGCTAAAATTTAAATATATTCATTAGTTAACATGTATTATGGTATTTTTAAATAAATAATACTGAGATGGTGCAGAAACAGTGAAGACGATTCTCTGTTGGTAAACGTCGTGGCCTATTCCGATGTCACCAAACACACCAAGACCGTGTTTCTGTGAACAATAAAGAAAATATTAGATCTTGTACGTACATATTTTTCTGATTTTCTTAAATCAATAGATTCCCTTAGCGATTTTGAACGACAAAAATCTTTTCCGTCCAGAAAAGCACCTGTTTTTTTCACTAATTAATTGTTCTATAATAAATGCGCAATAAGAACAAGAAAAACATTGAAAGGAGCACAACATACTACATAGTTATCTAATTGCCTGCAAAAAAGCGATCATGGCCAAGTGCCCCTTAAAATATGCTACAGTTTGTAAGGACGTTTAGTTACTCTTTTATGCAAAAACTCACGAACGGATTTTTATGAAATTTGGCACATAAATAGTTTATAACCTGGATATTAATACGGAGTCAATAGTCATACATAGAAAACTTTTTATCACGCTTTTATTATTCTGTAGGTCAGTTAATTACTCCATACGGGCAAAGCTGCGCGCAAGTCGGACATAATATTAATTACAATTTTCTTGCTATAAAAATAAGTCTGAACTAATTAGTATTTAGAACACAAGGTAGTTCTTGTTGGTTATTGGTACAATAACTTTTCCGCTCTTCCTATAAAACAAACAACTTATAAATAGGGTTTTTTTTTTCGGGTGGGAAGTCATCCAATGACTTCCCCCGCTCTGGGTGGAACGGGGGGGCATGTCAGAATTGTACTGACTAAAACCCACCCATGTTCCTTCTATTGCCCTTTACGTTCCGGGGCCGCGGTATCTCTTTCGAACAACCCGCAACCCCGGCAGGCGGAGGCTCTGGCAAGCCCCTCTGCTTTGCTGACTCTCTTTGAGGCGCGCGTGAAACACGAACGCGCCGTCGACACGGCCTGTAGTCAATCGACGGACGAACGGTGAGCTACCCATTGCTCACCGTCCACAGGCCCGCATCTATTCTACGGTGGCCGGAAGTCGTCTCGCGGCGCCCGGCGCCCGGGGCGTCTCCCGCGGCGGCTAGGTTGGGCAGATGTTCTCTCCCTCAAAGCCCGGCTACCTCCTTTGCTAGTATTACTGCTTCGCAGAAGGTGATGACCGCTTCCCATTCCCTCTCGCTCCGGACCATGGCCTGAACCAGGGCTGGACGCGAGAGATCGCCGCCGCCGATCTCCTCCACGAGGGCACGGCGGTGCTCCGCCCAAGCTGGGCAGATCGCCACTGTGTGCTCCACCGTGTCCTCCGGGCGATCTTCACAATGGTGACACCCAGGCGTTTCCTCCCGCCTGATGATGTGCAGGAACCACCCGAAACTTCCGTGTCCGGTGAGGAACTGCGTCAGGCGGTAGGTGAGGACGCCTTGACGCCTCTCCAGCCACTCCTCAAAGAGGGGACTTACCGCCACTATTGTGGCGTGCCCTACTTATAAAATAGGGTTACACAATGGTCTTATCGCTAAAAGCGATCTTTTCAAGACAACCTTTGGATGGATTTAAAGGAGGAGAAACGGTACTGTTTGTAATCTGTGGTGTTTCATTTTACGAACGAATAGCTACATTTATAAAAAAAAAAACAAATACTTATATATTAATACATATAATAAACATATAAAATAATAATCATGAAGAGCAAAGAAATATTTCATATTGTTGTTTAAGGAGAGAGAGGTAGTGTTTTTTGACCATAGTTCTAAACATAGCCAAGGTTTGAGCGCTCCTAACTTCGTATGATGACCCCAGTTTGTCCCGTTGTCCTTGTTTGTAAGAATATATTCAATTATATTTACTCAAATATATTTTCTTTGTGGGAAAAGTTGCATCTTCATGTGCCTACTGGGTTTTTTTATTTCCCAGTAATCTAAAATGAACGGCGCAGAAGCACGGCTAGCTTTCTTAACTTAAACTTACGTTTCCCAATTTCCGCTCCTTGATAAAAATATTAATCTGCGAACACAATATGTACTGACCATGCCTCCTTCCTTATATATTAGCAGAATTAATATATTTTTCCAAATTAAAATATTGTTTGTTTTCGACTGCTTTCGACCTACAACGTAAAGAGAAACGGGGAGGGAAGCCCTTGAGGTGATAGACTACAGTAATAGACAGAGAGAAAAGAATAGGCTAGTTGTAGGGTCAAAGTAATTACATTCTATTTCCGTCGCACGTACGCCTTGCTGCATTTTTTCGGAACGAGCGACGTCACACGTAACTTTAATGAGCTATATCTTTGTAATTTTTGGTCTAATTTACTAATAAAAAAGTACGTGTCCCTTATTTTCGAATAATCTAAGACGGACTCATTCTTTTTTTAAATTGGTCTATTGTTAGCCTGTGTTAGTGCCACAGCGGTGGTGGTGCAGTGATAATTGTCTCGACTTACGAGTTCTAAGTCATGGGTTCGAAACTGGCGCACTTTGCCACCACCCGATTTGAAGCGCTTTGCTACATAATAAAGATTATGCGTACAGTCAACGAGTGGGATTCCACCTGCGTCTGTTTTCTCGAGTTCATACACCCCAAATCTATTTAAGTCAAGAGTTAATTAGGTTTCTTTTGGGTTAGCACGTCCCATCGTTGACCTCATTTATGTCCTCAGGACAAAACTGAGGTCAAGCAATGTTTTAATCATTATTCTCAGAAAAACACCATAAGGAAACCGCACCAGGCTTGCGTGGTTTGATTAGAGTCCAGGGGATACCGGTGCCTCAGCAATGTTATGACGCTTATGAAGTGTGTAACATTGAGCATTTCTAATTATCAACAGCCTACCGCCGCAGTCTATACAGCGATTGTATGAAGTGCTTATTGATGACACGAAGATATTAACAGCCTGGTATTTTATTGTGTCTATTGCCTTAACCGCTTGTATGCCGGAATTACAGACACAATTAATTACGCATTGTGTCTCGCGTGGATCCACGTCATAGACACACGAAAGGTTAATGTCAAGAGGATGCAAGCGCCACTGCTGAGCATGAAGTTATACGTTTGATTCTCAGGTCAAGCAGTGTAACTACCTTTTTTCCATCAGAAATTTCTTATCATCAGCCCGGAGTGTATAATTGTGCCCAGTTTATACTAAGTAAATTGATGACGTACTACATATGTTTTCTTACTTAACTTTCGGTAAAAACGATCTGATAATATTTATCATTCTTCAAGTGTCATAAATCTATGCATATGTTATAAAGGGAATAAGTTTGTAAGTTAGCATGGGGGGTAATCTTCGGAATTTCTGTGTCATAGGCATTTATGACGTTCTCTTGGAAATTCCGACTGTAAGGCGAGCGAAACCGCGGGCTTATAATATTACTGGATTAAAACATGTTTAAATTCATTAGACGATATTTTGATTGAATGTATAGTCATTTATAATGATTACTGATACATTGAATGTTCAGCATAATAATATGATCCGGATGGAAAACGCGTTATTATTCCTTTCTTTAAACCGCTTATCCGTAATTGAGTTTCCAAAATATTTATTACAAACTAACAACTACACCAAAATTGGCATTTAATTATATTGAACATAATGTAATCCTCTTTCTAATAACTAAAAAGTTTTGCTACATTTGTACCTAACTACACATTTGCTGCGAAATAGTCATATATTGACGGGCCTCTTGGTCTAGTGGTTAGTGGCCCTGACTGCTGAGCCGGAGGTCGTGGGTTCGATTCCCACCAAGGACAAACTTTGTGTGATGAGCATGATTGTTTGTTCTGTGTCTGGGTGTGATTTATCTATAATATGTATGTATTTATAAATTATATAAGTATGTATATCAGTTTTCTGGTTACCATAACACAAGCTCTGCTTAGCTTGGGATCAGAGCCGTGTGTGAGTTGTCCCAAGATATTTATTATTTATTTATTATTATATATACATAATATTTATCGTATAGACAAATGTAGCGACCATTTGTTATCTAAGTACATTAAAGTTGTAGAAAAAAAAACATCTTTTTATTTACTGTATACAGCCATACTCAATCTGCGGCCCACTGTCCTTTTTTGCCCAGCCAGTACGGCCCAGTACTTTTATTTTTACAGTACAGACTTACAGACTTACAGTAAATAAAAGTACTGGGGAGTTACTAAAAATAAAATACTAATAATAATTAACGCCTACGTCGAATTAACGTATTAATTGATTCTGGCGTTTACTCATGTTTTCTTCCTTATTGCGAATACAGAACACAGGATGTTACTATCTATCTCAGCACCAAAAAGGATTACTAAGTTTCCTTAAGCAATGACTTTCTGAAAAAAAAACAGGATTTACGTAAAAATAAAAAAATGTCTTCTCTTAATTGAAAATCCCTGGCACTTAGAAGTACAAGTACACTACATCATAGCTTGCAGTATTGGGTTTTGATAATGTAAAATTATCTGATGAGAATCAAACAATGATTTAAAAAATGTTGCGAGTCTGCAGGCGATTTTTAAAGAGAAAAGAGAGACATATCAAAATGAAGATTTTTTTTGTGAATCTTCATATTCAAAAATAAAATATGCGAAACATGTCTACAGATCTCGGCTTACTGATTCGCATCTAGGCGACGTTTTTAGAGTAGCATGCAGTAATTATGTGACAGATTTAACAAAAATAGTTCAAAGTTTGTTACAATGTCAAAAGTCACATTCATTTTTATTACAATAATAAATGCGTATATTTTTTGAAATACAGTTTTTTTACTGTCGCATAACCCCCGATTCCCCACTAATATTACAAATGCAAAAAAAACTGTCTGTTACGCTACTAAAACACTAGATCGATTTTAATGAATATTGGTACATAGACTGTTATAGCTCAGGAAAGGACATCGGCGACATAGATACTTCGGTAAATTACTGCGGCCCGCAAGATTAAACAGTATTAATTAAGTGGTCCAGGGTAAAAAAGGTTGAGTATGGCTGGCCTACATCATACTACTTTTGGGCAGAGGCCTCTCCCCATGACCATGATCCAGGGTTAACATTCACAATTTTAATAGTAAACAATATGAACTCGGCCATCATTGTGGTGATTGTCGTAACGGCCAATGGCTTGATTGCCATGAGCCTCGACGAAAATCTGTCGAAGCTCTCCTTAGGTGGATGGATCAAGGGCTTGATTCAGAAGGCAGTACTTCTTCAAGGGTCCAGTCTCTGGTGCCCTAACCACCGGTAGCTTAGAACCTGCTCCCGTTAGCAGCGGAAATGTATTTTTATTTATTTTGTTTAAGAAATGTAAAAAATTAAATTAAAAAAAAAATAATAATAAAGGAAAAAATGTTATTCGTTTTTTGTGTTCTGGTAAGCTTAATTCGTTGTTTTCAGACCTATGTTCAGTATGTCAGTGGGTAACTACGTATGACGTATACATATACAAAAGCTTTAACGAAACATTTCCAATTACGTTATCCTTATTTTCAAAAGTGCTTTTCCGTACTTTAACTTAACTTAGTGCAAATGACTAATACAAAAAACCCTCTCATGTGCCGTAGTGTTAACTTACGTGAATATATAAAGACTTTGAATTCTGATCCATCATCATTCGAAGTTGGCGCTTCTTCAGTCAAACAACTGTCAATTGTTTAAACATTTACCTTTCATCATGAAACTGTTCGGTCTGGTCGTGTTAGTGATGGCACTCCTGGCGCTGCTGACGGGTGGAGCTAGCGCGAGCCCTAAGGGTATCGGCGGCGCTCTCAAAAAAGGCGGGAAAGTTATTGTGAGTATTATTTGATACTAAATATTCAGTTTTTTTTATAAAATTTTGTTTTAATAACTTTATCCAATAAGTAATTTAAAAATTGTTGATTACGACGACTTTTTTATTTCACAAATCAGACAATGTTGGTTGGTATTATGTTAACTGAAATCTGAGAATGTTTTTTTAGTATTGGATTCTATTTACACACAATATTTCACATAAACGTATTCTTTTTTTTCAGAAACACGGTCTTAGCGCGATCGGTGTCATAGGAACCGGCCACCAAATATATCAAGAATCAAAACAACAGTAGACAATGTGAATGCATGCACCATTTAGTTTCCGTCGTGTTCCATATCGTACTTGGTCAAAAGATAAACCAGCAGTCCATGACTTGAAGAAATCGTCCAAAGATTAATATATATTATATCACCCACCGTCACATTATTATTAATTCATTGTAAACATCATTTCATACATTTATCGTAATAAACAATTAAATGAAGTTAAAATACCGCACTTGTTCTCTTTTTCTTGAATTATTCTGGATGTTTTATTTTTGTGGATAGGAAATTATCAAATAACTTCCCGCGCTCATGGCGGAGCAGAGAGGCGTTCAGACTTTTACTGACTAAAACCCACACTCCTTCTTGTGTCCTTTATGTTCCGGGGCCGCGGTATCTCTTTCAAACAACCCTCAACTTCGGCAGGGCCAATCACGAGCTAGAATTTTTTTTCACGTTTTTACTATAGATAAACTGCGTGCGTGCCTCAGTGGGAATTCCCATCGGCAACACTGAAGGACGTTCATACAAACTTTCATTACGTATTAATTCTCTTTACGCAATATTCAGTGCTTCTTTTTACGAACACGGGCAAAATATCTAACGCAAAAGAATTAAGATACGGGAGTACCTAAGTGTCAAAAATCTGCGTATTTTATAATGCATCGACGTAAAAACAGTTACGATGCATTCGGTTTGTAACGTATATTTTTAGTTGGTTAATAAAAAAACCGACCAAATGTGAGATGTACTCGCACATAGAGAGTTAGAGAGCAACGCGTTGCTACATAAAAAATTAAATGTATAGTGTCTGTCCTTCTCGGGTAGGGTAGGTCTCAATAGTTTCCCAAGGTGTCTCAATCTAACTTGCCTTAATATACACACATCAAAAAAGTCTGAGCAACACATACTACTTATTTCAAATTATTATTCAATTATTGTATCATTTCTTACCAAGTGTAATACCAATACCTATGTAACATTTTGGATCTAGAGGACATACTGGCTGGTTGTAAAAAAGTTCGAGTATCATTTGTTTTTGTTTTGGCTAAAGAATTCATTGCCATCCAACGTGACATTGCTGCCAGCGCCAGCCTTATGGGCATTTTCCTATTGACAGCGATAGGGGTGAATATTTTGATGGCCTTTAATTGTTTTCCCTTTTTGGGAATTGTACATATTTTAGTTAGTCAGTTACACTAAATTATTATAAATTTATTAATCGAATACGGCTCGCATTGTGAGGAGGTTCCCGTCTCTGGAGCCCTAACCACCGGTAGCTTGGACCCTGCTCGCGATATTTTTATATTTTTAAATGTTTTGTTTCTATATACTTTTTAAGAAATATTAACTTATAACAATTGAAAGCAACTATAGTAGTTTTTGGCCGGTTCATTTGTTAAAGAAACGATCCACAAACCTAGTGGTGCTACATGATCTTCTGACATTTCATAAATGCCAATGTATGCTAAAAATCTTTTCAATATCATCCTTCTGCCTTTTTTCCAGTTTTTTGAGGCCTTCTATACTAATGACACAGTTCATCTATCCTGTATGCTTACACTGTGTGATATAAAATGTAACTTCTGATGTTAATTGGAAATTGGACTGTCATGGCGACGAAAATGATACAACTGGAAGAAACTTTCGGGGCAAACGTTAGTTATACGTTAGTGGGACCACCTGGACTGATCCCAAGAGAGTCGTTACAACATTCACGCTACCTGACACAAGATGGCAGCAACTAATGGTCTAACTAAGGGATTGTTTCAATTCCCAAACTTATTTTGATGTTTAACTATCCTGTTTTGCTGCGGAAAATGTTTTATCTTAGTTAGTGTAGCAGTATAAATATGTGATTTGACAAATAATGCCAAAAAAAACTGATTAAAGAGATCATAAAATTTTTTGATTGAGATTAGTTAGAGATATCCACAATTTTGTTTCGTTTAGGATTTACCAAGGAAGCCGCATATGTGTTCCACGTGTGGAGGTATCGAGTAGAAATTAGGCCTTCTAAGTCTATGCAGACAAAAGATATGGCCGTTTATGGGCTCAAGTTTGTACGAAAACCTCGGTGCGCGAGTCTGACCCCTTGCTCTTGGCCGGTTTTTTTTATATTCAAAGCATTATATTGGTTGATGTTTTGCGGTTATGTCCATTCGTTTCGTTAGCTCAAATATTGAATTGCAAAAGAAGTAACAACTAACAAGGGTACAAAACCCTTTTAGACTAAGTACTTTTATAAAAAATAAGGGATTGCGACAAAACTTCGAGCACTTTTTCTTAAATCCATTCCTTAATCCACCTTAGCATAATCGAGGCAGCGAAAATATAAATTAGAAACAAACAAACTAACTCTTGTATTTGAATTTATATTGAGAATGACATAATCGTCTTTACTATCATTGGAAGATGAGGATAAGAAAACTTTTAAAAACGTTAACAGGCAAACATATCTTCAGATTAAATAAATAACTAGCCAAGAGCGAGTCAGACTCGCGCACCGATAGTTCCGTACAGTGTGCGTTCGCGCAGCGGAATGTTGTTGAATTTAAAGATTTTAATTATGCAGATATTTAGTGTATGACGTCGTGTAATTGTGTATGGTAAAAAAAAAATTGTGCATGCAGCCATTGTGGAGAAATTCACCAAAAACTGATTCCGCTGCGCGAACGTTCGCCCAGCGGAACTTTTTTTGAAATAGAGACTTTAGAAGAAAACTGATGTGTCTAAAAATAAGTGTGTATTTGTGTGTAATTGTGTATGTATGAATAAAATTTGTGCATGCATAAACTTCGGAGATATTCAAGTTTCCGCTGCGCGAACGTTTGGCCATTAGCTAGTTTTCATATAAAGCGTTTACATAAAGAGCTGTAGATTTTTATACACATTGTTTTGAATTTGTGTATATTTGTGTAAAAAAGAGATTTAGAAAAAATCGCAGGGCTTAAAAGATAAAAATATAAACGTCAAAAACGCTTATTAGGTCGTAGTTCTTAAAGTCAGCACTTTGGGGTCTAGATTTTCACGTTTATACAAATCTTGTAAGTGTCTGCAACCTGTTGCCAAGTATCAATAATGTTCCGTTAGTAATTAAAGAGTTATAGGACAATTTACCATGAATAGATCACTGTTTACAAAGCAGTCAAATATCACGACATTCTAAAGGAATTACATGGTAAAATGTATGACTAATAATTAGTGTATTCATTCGCATGCAAAATTTCATGTCATTAAATTCAGTAATTAAAGAGAAACAATTAAAATACTGACGAAGCATCGAAAACCTACATAACCCGACCAAGTTCGGATGGCTACAAAAAAGCGGCCGTGCAATATATTTAAGTAACATCCCAAAATTTACAGTATAAGTATAATGGTAGGTATTTTAGCGGGTAACTACGCATGACGTAAAAGCTTTAATGAAGCATCTGAAACAGTTCGATTTACGTTATCCTCAATCCCATTATGCTTTTCCGTATACCCTGGAATTAAACTTAGCGTAAATGACTAACACAAAATACCCTCTTGTACCGTAATGTTACCTTTCGTGAATATACATATAAAGAGACTTTGAATTGTAATCCATCATCATTCGAAGTTGGCGCTACTTCAGTCAAACAACTGTCAATTGTTTAAACATTTACCTTCCATCATGAAACTGTTCGGTCTGGTCGTGTTAGTGTTGGCACTCCTGGCGCTGCTGACGGGTGGAGCTAGCGCGAGCCCTAAGGGCATCGGCGGCGCTCTCAAGAAAGGCGGGAAAGTTATTGTGAGTATTTAAATAATTTCATACTTTCATGTTTGTCACATTCCTAATAAAATCATTTAATTCAAATGTCAATCGATAGATACTATTCATAATAATGATTCACATTTACAAGATTAATTGAAGAATGTTAGTCATTACAAAAAAAACTACTTTTTATGATAGTATTTAAACTTAAATGTAGTTTGCTCCAATACTTAATCAGCCTGTCAATGAACATCGCTAGAAGGCTAGAATCTGAAACCATAATGACGTCATCAAATTAACAACTTTTCGCTTTTTTTAAGTCAAAGGATTTTAAGTCTTATTCTGAGTAAACCTTTTACAGTTGACTTCTAAGGATGATTTTGGTTTTAATTGATACTTAGTGGGTGATTTCGAACATAATTTTCAGGTATTTTTTTGAAAGGTTGGCTCAGATACTTTTGTTAAGTTTACGTAAAATACAACTTATGTACCGGTGTCAGATTTTTAGGAAACTTTTTTTCTTTTCAGAAACATGGTCTCAGCGCTATCGGTGTCATAGGAACTGGTCACCAAATATATCAAGAATCAAAACAGCAGTAGAAAATGTTCCTCCACTGCATTATTATTTATCTTTAGTGTAGGTACTTTAGTAATTAATTTCAATAAATTATTTCTCTTTAATGAAAATTTTGTTTTGAAACCAACATAAATTATAAAAACGATATTGTATGTTAATAAAAATGCTATCCGATCCGAAATTATATCTACCAATTACATTAATTACCCAATAACTTATAAAAAACGAAAATTAGAATTCATGAAAATAATTTTAAAATCTATGAGTTTTGTCCTAATCGCCATCATTTCCTTTAATTTTAACATACTTTTTAACCAATGCTAGCACCATCGACGGCATTAGTATGTATACTATGTACGATCGTCAATTGTTTGTTTGTGACGTCACTAACCGAGAAGCACCGGAATTTCACCAATTTTTTTTTGGGTGGGAAATCATCAAATAACTTCCCCCGCTCTGGGCGGAGCGGGCGGGAGTGTCAAACTTTTACTGACTGAAACCAACCCATGTTCCTTTTATTGCCCTTTACGTTCCGGGGCCGCGGTATCTCTTTCGAACAACACGCAACCAAATGTTACCCATTACCCACATATTTTGCCTCTTCTGTGACACTGCTGGGTAAAGGCCACTCTCATTCTTTACCAAGTGAAGTTAGCGTTTTTGCGCCTTCCTCGGTGACGACAACTGTCTTAGACAAGTCAAGATACATGTGCCAGAATTCGTCACTCAGGGGGTCTGAGTGACGAATTCTGGCACATGTATCTTGACTTTTCCTCATTTTAATACATTTTATTTAAATTTTGTCAGCACTTTTTCTTACTTGTTATCAAAAACACAAAAAGCATTGCATAAATATAATATTCTTTCGATACCTAATAACACCTTCACGATTGGACACAGATTTTTGTTGCATATTTTAGACGTGTAGTGTAGTTTTAAAATTGACGTATTTCTTGTACGGTTCGACAGCGTGTTTGTGCTAGGGCTTTGAACAACTAAACTCAGAAATCGTCGTAAATACAGCACTGGTCTAGAAACATAAAATGCACAACATTTTCTCATGAAAGCAGCATCTGACAAATAAGAATCTATCTTTTACCCTCGATGTACGCTTTTTTTTTTTGCGAATGAGAAATTATCAAATAATGGAGCGGGGGGAGTCCCTCTTCCTAGCTGATATCTCTTCGAAGCGCATGTGAAACACGAATGCGCTGTCGATACTGTCGGCCTGTTGTCTCTGGACAGACGGACGGACGGACGGACGGACGGTGAGCTTGCTCAGCGTCCACAGACCCGCATCTACGGTGGCTCGGAGTCGTCTCGATTTAGTACGCATTAGGTTTGCGATTTGCCTGAAATTAGTTTACAGTCAATTATTATTATTTTTTTGTTTACGTTCGTTACTTTCGTCTCCAGTATTAATACACTATTATCTGCCTTGCCTTACAACCCTTAGATTTTAATGCATGTCATGACATTGGTCAAAAAGTTGTAGAATATAGACATGATACAATATTGCTCACTTCCCTAAGATATTAGTTTGATAATATACGCCTACGGCCTTTCCCAGGTTAAAATCTATCTTTTTTCCATAATGCATTACTTTTGATTATTGATCTGATCGGCCGTTTAACCGTGAAAACACATTCAAACAAGCATACAAACAAACAAAGTTACTTTCACATATGTAATAGTAGTATGGATACTTGGTTAAATGTCTGCCGGTTAAAAATAAACTGGAGCCTGCAGCTCCAGTTTATAGTTCAGTGACCAATTCATCATTTTAATAAGTAGGTCAGACTGCGTTTCTCGCGTATTCCGACACTACATACGTATACACAAATGTATCGTACCCGAAGTCAAGCAAAAACGGATGTTTCGGGTAAGTAGAGTTAGGATCCACTTTATAAGAATTTCATTTCAACCACAGCCGTTCAGCATCCATTGTCACAATTCTGTTTGATCGAAGGATCCTGTATGAACTTACAACCTGTTCCTTAAAACTTTATAGACTTTTCTAGTATAAAATTGTTAGCGGCAGTCGAGATATTGAATTTTTTGTGTGCGAGGATGTCTGAGTTTCACTGGTTGGCTGATTCTGCTACTGTATGTAGTCAAATCGAACTGCATAAGTTGAGAATTGATCGGGTTCGTTCAATTTACACTTTGTTCGTTGCCTCCAAGTTTATTGTGTATAAATTACTTAATTTTATCTTATAGAAATAAGATAAGGGACTATACAAATGGGGTTGCAGGTTTTTCGAAAGAGATACCATGGCCCCGGAACATAAAGGGCAATAGAAGGAACATGGTTGGGTTTTAGTCAGTATGAGTCTGACAAACCCCCCGCTCCGTTCAGAACGCGGAGAGATTTGAAGATTACCTATCCGTAAAAAACAGGTATTTTACATTCAACTGGAAAATAAACCTTACTTATTTGTCAAACTCCAATTTGCCGACGACATAGTCCATTTTGCTCCCACAGCCTGAACCTGAAATATAAAAAATGCTCTAAGAAGATCGGAGCAGGACGGTGGAGTGGATGTCTCAAATTTTCCAATACCTATGCAGATATTATTGGTTCTCGGATATGAGCTCTTTTACTTTATCTATTCGTATTGTGTCTTTTCAACATGTTGAAAACTTTACATTCTATAAATTAATATTTTTTTCGATTCCATTAGTAGAATCTGTCGTTATAAAACTAAAAACAAAATTATTGTCTAAAATTCATCTTCACCCTTATAAAATATTGTAAAGGTTTCAGTTTCATAGGTTTGCCCTCGGGTAAGGCAGTAAGTAGTGTATGGTGCCAGTTACCTAATACATTGCAAAATAAAATTCTGTCTTCAATAATAATAGAGCCTGTTGCTAACACAGGTAAATAAGGAAACAGGTAAAGTTAATACAGATATTACAGGTATATAGAGTAATTAGTTTATTACGATAAAATATGTGTGATTTTTTAATAAATTAATAATCCACAGTATTATTATTTCTTATTGGTTGATAAAAATAAAAAATAATCTTTGGATGATTTCTTCCTGTCATGGTAATGTTGGCAGATCTTGTAACCATTTATTTGCAGTTGACGCGGATCGCTACGAAGTAAATAAAAGTAGAGAACGAACTTTTGTTGTCTACTGTTGTTTTGATTCTTGATATATTTGGTGGCCAGTTCCGATGACACCGATAGCGCCAAGGCCATGTTTCTGGAAAGAAAAATTGCAAACGTTTATCTAATTCCGTGGTCAATTAAGTTCAAGAGTTAGTTATTTTTCTCAGTGTTGAATAGGGCAAATACTCTGATACTTGCATATATTTAAATTATTATAATACATTAATTTGAAGTTTGTAAATGATATCATATTGATCAATTGAATAAAATTACGCACTTATATTATAAAACTACATAATTATGAAATCCATATCTGTAGGAACGAATGATGTCCTTTGCATGTTTAGTATGAATAAGACTTACAATAACTTTCCCGCCTTTTTTGAGAGCGCCGCCGATGCCCTTAGGGCTCGCGCTAGCTCCACCCGTCAGCAGCGCCAGGAGTGCCATCACCAACACGATCAGACCGAACAGTTTCATGATGAAAGGTAAATGTTTAAACAATTGACAGTTGTTTGACTGAAGAAGCGCCAACTTCGAATGATGATGGATCAGAATTGAAAGTTTATTTATATATTCACGAAAGGTAACGGTACACAAGAGGGTTTTTTGTATTAGTCATTTACGCTAAGTTTACGCACGATAGTAGGTACGGAAAAGCACAATGTATACAAGGATAAAGTTAGAAAAACTGTTTCAGATGTTCCAGTGAAGCTTTACGTCAAGCGTAGTTACCCGCTGATGCACCCAGCAATAGTAGATTTGTTCCACGCGCGCCGCAAACAAGAGGGGCCTGCCAAGGCCACCATTTGTCGGGGTTGCTTGTTGTTCGGAAGAGATACTTTGGCCCCGGCAATATAAAATGCCATACCATGGGTGGATTTTGGACAGTAAAAGTACATTCCCCAGAAGTTATTTGATGATTTCCCATCCTTAAAAAATCCGAAAAACTTTAAGTTTTTCTAATAAATAGAGTAAAAAAATTGTGTGACATCTCCATGCAGATGGAACAAGTGGTGTTTTTGCTTCCTTTCCTCCCGTCTTCCGGTGGAAATAAAGACGATTATGTTATTCGCAATATAAATGCAAATACAAGTGGTTTGTTTGCTTGTAATTTATATTTTTGGGGCCCAATTAGGCAAAGCTGGATTATGAAATGGATTTAAGGAAAATTGGACAAATTTTCATTGCAAACCCTTACGTTTTTATCCCAGTACTTAATCTAAAAGGGTTTTACATAAGGAGCTCACTGTTTGACAATAATTTTATTACCTATCTACAATTAAAGAGAACCTCATTAATCTAAATGTTATGATTTTCTTGGCTTGTGTTTATCCAATATGTATATATTCATGTATGCAATTCAAGTATGATGCAAACAAATAGGCAGGTACTTGAGCTGATGAAACAAACGCTAACGACTACAAACGATCAAGATGGATGTCTTAATGTCACAATTAGGTGAAGACGCTGTTGTAGATATCCTGTTTTGTGGAAATTCCAAGTTTGCCTGGTCATATCTCATTATTTTCTATATTAGTCTTGGATAGTCGCCGTGAGGAAAGTTAAGAGTATGAACGTGGATATTTTGTGATGATATGGTAAGAAAGGAAGCGTCTGATGAAATGACAAGAAATAGAGGAGGATGGAAGGCCAAGGCATGCTGCGACGCCCCATAATAATCCTTTATAATATTATAAAAGCGAAAGTGAGTTTGTTTGTTACGTCTTCACGCCCAATATGGCCAAACTGATTTTGATGAATTTTGGATTCATAGATAGTTTAGTTAGGACCCTGTAGACGGAGATAGGCTAAAAAAGTGAGAAAAAGGGGAGTAAGTGGGAAGAAAAGGGAGGAGAAACACAATTTTATTTTTGATCATCGCGCGGGCTAAAGTTAGTGTTAACCCAAAGTAACTATGCCACGCGGACGAAGTCGCGGGCGGAAGCTAGTTAGAGATGGGATCAGGAGAATGATGATATCATTTGATAGATAGAAAAGAAAACGTGAATGTGTGTCACCTCTCATCTAATGGTCATAAAGATGGAGTTTAAAATCATTTCTATCATGCATTTCAAGTATTTTAAATGCAGTACAAAAATAGTTAGATGAGATACTCCGAAACATTGAATACTTCTATCAGTTTAACAAACTGAAAAAAATATTGTGCATATAGCCAATTAAATACATGCTACAATGACTCTGATATAAAACAATCTCCAAAGTAAAACAGTAAAGACAAAATAAACACGAAAATTGAAACAACCCCTTAGTAAGACCATTAGTTAGCCATCTTGTCAAGCAGAGTGACTGTCGTTACGACTCCCTTGGGATCAGGTCGGGTAGACCCATCCTAATGTAGCCCTAAACTTTCTTCCGTTTGTATCATTTTCGTCGACACAACTGTCCGAATTTCAATTGAGATTAGAAGTTACAAATTCAGAACAAACCTTGATGGATGTACTGTATGAAGGATGGTATGACCAGAAAGGAGGTCACAGATGATATGACGAGTAAATGAGAAGAACTGGAGAAGAAGGTACGCTGCGCGGACATCGATTAAATTTGGAGAATAATAATGATGATTGTCAACACACATAAGCACTTACGACACATCAGAAGGTAGGTGCACAGTTTGGATAGGTCGTTTCCTAAGGACCTCAAAACCAAGACCTCAAACCGTAGTAGTTTTTAAGACAGTGTTAATCTCTTTAGCAATTGAGGTTACTGCGGGTCAAGGCAACGAGTGGGCACCATAATCCTTGACAATAACGTGAAAGTTTAAATGTGGATGAAATCAATTCGTACGAACGTGTACGTGATATTGTAAAAAACTCTACGCCCGGTATACGCAACTATTCAAAGAAACTTCATAAGTAATTCATTGAGTTTTACTACGGAAATTCCATTCAGATTACGGAGGAATAGAATAAAATAGTGACGTACCACAAAAAACCCAGTAAGCCGACGAAGATATTCGAAGAGCGACTTTTCCCATACGAATATATTATTACCGTATAAAAGGACAACGGGATACAGTGGGATCATCATTCGAAGTTAGTCCTCGACAACTATTGTTTAAACATTTACCTTTCATCATGAAACTGTTCGGTCTGGTCGTGTTAGTGATGGCCCTCCTGGCGCTGCTGACGGGTGGAGCTAGCGCGAGCCCTAAGGGCATCGGTGGCGCTCTCAAGAAAGGCGGGAAAGTTATTGTGAGTATTATTATCATACTATTAATTGTATGCTGAAAACAATTATTCGAAAACATTCTAAATATTTTTAATATTTTCTAAAATGGTATGTCATTCAATAACTCTAAGAGTAACTAGTGGAAAATCGGAACTTCATAACACAAGTGTATTTTCACTTAAATAGAAATTCCTAAAAACACATGTAAAAGTATTTTTAAGTTATTGAAATAAACATTTTATTTTATTGTTCTGTTTCATTGTCTTATAACACAAATAAATCACGTTGATCTTGTTAGAACATATTATTTAATAAAACGGTTTTATTTTTCAGAAACACGGGCTTAGCGCCATAGGTGTCATTGGAACTGGTCATGAAATATATCAACAATCAAAACAATAGTAGTTAATGCTTCTTCACAGCCTCATTACTGAAGGAAAACCAGAAACAACCTTGAAAACAGAACATCGGCACGAGATATGAAGACTGTCTACATTCAAGTTCCTGAAAACTATAAACTAATCCAATTATTTATTCAAATATTTTCTAAATATTATAATAATTCTTTATTGTTTATTTTTTGACAATATACTGTTTTATAATTTACCTACAGGTTTTTTTGCCTTTTTGTGTGAACAAGATATAACACGCAACATGACGTAAGAAATAAATACACATGACGGCAGGTCAACCTATTCTCAACAATTTTAACTGATCTCTACTACGGATCGCACACCGTAGTATAGAGATCGGGATAAATTATTTCGTGTATCTTTATGTGCCGTCGTGTGTACATGAATCCAGAGTTATTTCAATTCGCATAGTATCAAATATATTTTCAATACGGCGCCTCTGTTATTTTGTACAGTTCCGTACCTCAAAAGGAAAAAACGGAACCCTTATTGCATCACTTAGTTGTCTGCCAAGACCCTTTTAAACTTACATTTATGTAGTATCGGGAAAAGGGCATAGACCGATACCTAAGCTATTTTAGTTTTAAGTATAATCTGTAAGTTAGGATGCCGAAAATGACGTATTGAAAGTATCGTTGAAGAGAGATAGTTTGTATATTGTAAACTGTACAGAGGAGTGGGAAAAGGTTGCGAAGGCTGAGTGTTACTTTTCTGACTCAAGTGCAATAGTATAATTTAGGCGTACGACTAGATAAGACGTGCTTTGTATTTTCTTTGTATCTGTATCATTTTTAATATACGTGAATAATCTTATCCCCTGTTTTTTACACTAAAATCGAATCAGACAATTTAACGAACATTAACATCTTACATTTATGTCCGGAATAGAACGCAAAATTGTTGTAGGCTGCAGGTATAAATAATTTGAGCCCAAGCCAGGGCAAAATGTGATGGGTTGTCTGTGTGAAAGAAAATAATGACAACGAATGGAACTGAATACTGAGTACAAAACATGGAGATGTTTATCATAAACCCCATTGCCCCGTCTCAAAATATTGAGAAAAGAAAAATGACGACAAAAACATAATTCAATGGGAATCCAATCCAATACGCTAATGCTAAGCCACTGAGCCATGCCGTATCCTCGCAAACCGTATAATATTATAATAAATTGGTATAGGTAAGTAGGTACATAAGTACCGACATATGATATAATAACAAAGTGCCACATATTTGCATTCACGGCGCTTATAATGCCACGTGCTCAGCATTTAATGTAATCGCTACGTTTTCCTCAATCGTAGCGGTTAATAATAAAATTATACCTACTTATGTATATTTAAATTTGAGTGACTAGTCACACATAGTACCCTTATGAATACTACTCGGTGATTAAACGCGCGGTCAAAGCCTCTTTCAAGAAATAAACCAGACCTAATGAATCCTTACTAATATTATAAAAGCGAAAGTGAGTTTGTTTGTTACCTCTTCACGCTTTAACGGCTAAACCGATTTTGATGAATTTTGGTACAGATAGTTGGGAACCAGGAGATGGACATAGGCTAATTTTTATTTTAAAAAAGTGGGAAGTGAGGGAGAAAGAGGGAAGCAAAGACACGTAAAAAGAGCAGGAAACATGTTAAATTAAATTATGTTTAAAGTCTTAAGCCACGGGCCGGTTATATGCATAATTATACGCACCATCAATAAGGTAGATAATCGCTTGCATGAGAGTACCAAACGAGGAAAAAGGGAAGGAACGCCGCTGTGCATCCTCTACTAGGTATTTCGCTCGTAATAAGGAATAACAAAATTTTATTACTTTGTTTCGTTCTACGCTAATACTGCAACCGCTTTCATCAAAGGAACGTCTTATACAATTATAAAAATCTTTTACAATTATAAAAGTGAAAGTGAGTTTGTTACGTTTTCACGTCTAAATAACCAAACCGATTTTGATGACAGGACCTCAAGCTCAGAAGTCGCGCTCGCGACCACTGGAGAGACAGTTAGTCACAAATGCAAATTCGTTGCAAATAAGAGGAAGTTCCCGGCGCGGGGTGCACATAGCAATTAGGTATTGAACGACACTAAGCACAGAGTAGAAGTTAATTGTTAGAAAAAAATGGCAAATTTTATCTAAATCATGTATTTTAAAACAAATGATGTATTTCAAACTTTCTAATATCTAGTAGCACATACTACAACGGTCTTAGAAAAAACCTCATAGAGTTGCTAACTACCCTCAAACTTATTTAGACGGCACAGTGGGCGCAGTGACTGAGCGATCGAAGTGTGAAGTGTGTCGCGGGTTCCCCGCACGGAACAATTATTTATAAGAATTACAGGAAGCTGTTCCGACTTTCCGAGTCTGGCCGTTTGTGAACGTGAGTTTAAATGTTTGTAAACGCACCCATGAAACAGGGGAAACTCCTAGTGTTGGGCAACTTAAAAAAAAACATTTGCTTTAAAATCTAACGATATATTCTCGTCCATTTATTGATTTCTATACATAAATGGACGAGAATATATCGTTAGATTTATTATTATTAAATATCTAGGCACATTCTATAGACCGATGCTTATCTAATACTATTTTTCCAATATTTTCCCTCATAAAGGAAAACTCCGCTAATAGGGATAGATATTCGATATCACATTGTTTCTCAAAGGAAAGTTGTGGAAAGGCGATTGCTTTGGGGTAAAAACTTACTTATTTAGAGAGTACCTATATGTCGTTGATACCTTTTACACGGACCTTTTATGCTTTTAAATGTATCCTTTTATCCAAAAAAAACTTTATATTTCAACTAGCTACCCTCCGCGACTTCGTCCGCGTGGCATAGTTACTTTGGGCTAACTCTAACTTTAACCAGCGTGATGAACGAAAAAAAAATTTTTTACCCCCTTTTTTTCCTATTTCCCCCCTTTTCTCACTTTTTTAGCCTATGTCCGTCTCCAGAGTCCAAACTATCTCTGTACCAAAATTCATCAAAATCGGTTAGGCGTGAAGACGTAACAAACAAACAAACTTACTTTTGCTTTCATTATAAAGTAAGGATATTAAGGATTATTGAAGCCATTGATACCTTCGGACTGCAAAGTCCTAGGTCTCGAGTTCGAACCTAAGGCACGTTCTTCTGAGTTTTCAGATTTTTCAGATTAATGTGCTTATTGTATAATTAACACATGCTTCCGTGAAGGAAAACATCGTTTGCAATTCTCTGAAATATGGCAATTTCAAAAATTCTCGAGAACAAAAACAACATCATACAAATACTATTATTTTACAGACTGCTTTGAACAAGGGTTGTTTGTGAATGCGAATGTGAACTAAGTTACTGTGTTATTCCTGGTTGTAATCGTATGTATATTGAATTTATACCTCTATAATATTTTCAACACAATGTACCTAAATTTATTTCATGAATAAATAAAAATTGAAATGTAAAAGAAATGAAAAAGAGTTCCATACACACATAGTTGAAATTGTTATCATTGGTTTCATGTGAAACTTTATATTGTAACAGAAGGTAGTAATTTTACATTTAAATTGCTTTACTATAAATTTAACACTTACAACAAAATTTGATTTCAAAAATATTACTCCAAATAGATAACGGTATTTCCACATCAATTCCCATACTAATAACCGATAATTCGACACATAGTTATAAGTTACTTAATAAAACTAAAACATTAATAAAAAGACCATTAATATAACATTTGAATTATGAGGGATTTGCCCGTGCAATTAAAACCCAATAATTTAGAACAGAGTTTAAGACAATATAGATAATCGTCTAATTAACGATGTCATCTCAAAATTGTCTCAACCAGTATAAAAGATTCGGCCAGCTACATCAGGGTACAATTCGTGTGTCGCCACTCGAAGCTGTTACAAAGAAAAATATCAAGTTTTCGAAAATGCATTTCCTCAAAGCATTTTTCTTCGTGTTCGTGGCTCTAGCTATGATGCTGAGCGTGGAAGCTGAACCAAGAATTAAATTTGGCACCATTGAAAAAGGCGGAAAAGTGGTCGTATGTATCAACTAACATTTATACCTTCTTTAAATAATTCAATGTTTTCATTCGTTATTGACTGTAAAATCTTTAAATCCTAACTCAGTTTTGTTATGTCTGCACCGATCTTATTTGTACTACAAGACATGATTCAGAATCTCTGTATGCATTGTCCTTTCGTTTCGTCCATCAATGCGCGCCGCTATACAATACTGCATAGGTTTGCAGGGCAGCAAACTATTGTGCATGAGCGTTACTCATGAATCATGCATGGACGTACATGATCGCCCAACCACTGCTGTTCTTCTGTTCCGACACGAATGCGCGGAGAGCTTTGGGGTCAGTACCACAAATTGGAAAGATGTATAGGCTCATGCCGTTTGCTAACAATCGTATCGCATTCATTTTTTCACGTTTTATAATAATCAGTCACATGTGCTTTCTTCTTTTACAGAAAGAAGGGCTCGGTGTTCTTGGAGCGGCCAGTACTATCCATGACGTATATGAAAAAATACGTCACCACGGACAAGGACAATAACTTTGACGTTCATCGAAAAACCATTCTGGCTTCATCGACTATATTGAAGAAAACCACTGCATCTCCTAAGACCGATCTACTGAAAATGCGATCTAATAAAACAGTCGTCAAGCTTATTAAAAAAAGGGTTTTTATTAATAAGTTTTCTTCACGTTTCTATCCTATCAGATAAAGCGGATAATTTTCAATTTAGCCTTTATACGAAACCATTGTGACTTATATTTTTAAACGTTTTAATTGTGTCCTTTAAACGTCGTTAATTACCTGCCCCTTACCTATTAAAAATAGATTTTATTTTATAATACCTGGCTTATTTTGTCTATATTACGCATACTAAATGGAAATACTAAAAGTCTTTCCCTATATGATCATCATTTTCCTGCCCTTGTCCCATTCTATTTGGGGTCGGCGCAAAACGTTTTCTTCTTCCATTCTCCTCTATCAGACGCCACGGCATCATTCACATTTAAAAGTCTTTCCCTATAAAGGACATAATTTATAACTTAGTTATGTGAAGCATGACAGCATCGACATCAAGATCAGTGAAAGTAAATTAACTAACTTCATGCAGATAGTCTTGGTATCCATCCCGACTTTACACATATTTATCATTTGAAATTCAAACAAAATATTAAATGAATCCATAATTTATGTTTTATGGGCTTGTGCAAACATAAACATAGTCATTTTTTGCGCCGATCATGCACATTTTAGTGCAATTCATAATTAAAGCACCTTATTTTATTTTTTATTAAACCTTACGTATTTTGGATTTCAGTTACACCAGGCGACAACCTGAACAAATTCCTGTACAAAAATGTGCTGCTAAATTGCATTACTCAACTCTCACTCATGGCCATGCACGAGAGATGACTAATGCAATATGGGTATACGTTAAACTGTCTATCAGTGTCACTGTAAAATGGATTTTTATTGTAGCACTACTTTTGTAACTCACATACACACTCTATTTTCATACGGTTTTGTATGATTATTATCCTTATAAGAGCGAAAGTGAGTTTGCTTGTTTGTTACGTCTTCACGCCTAAATGTCTAAACCGATTTTGGTACAGATATAGTTGGGACCACGGTGACGGTCATAGACTATATTTTTTTAAAGTGAGAAAAGGGGGAAATAGAGGGAAGAAATAAGGAAAGAAGGGGCGAGAAAGATTTTTTTTTCGATCATCACGCAGGTTGAAGTTAGCGTTAGCTCAAAGTAACTATGCCACGCGGACGATGTCGCGGGCGGAAGCTCGTACTTACCTAAATTTACTAGATCTTTGGGACTCCTTATTATCAGCCCTGAACTATAAAGGTACCATAATATATCCTGAGAAAGATAGCCAAATGACGACACTTTGACTCATTGTTCCGCTTTTGTTCGTTTATTGCAGCAATATACAGTACGTAGTACTACTATTACCATTAACACTAACTCGCAAAACAGGTACAGGTACCTACAGTTTATGGGTGAAAGAAAACTTGATATAAACAATGGTTTTCAACATTTTTTTCACATTAATTGTATTTTTAAATTATAAAACTTTTTAGATTTGTTTTTACGATGCGTGCCCAAGCAGGGTAGTGAAATATTGTCATTTGTATGGTGTACACCATACAGAATATTCTATCTATCTATATTGTGAGATGTGTTTGACCGGCCATGTTCAAGAAATCTGATAACCTATACTTCTTCGTTGATTGAAAGATTTGTATAAAAAGAAACAACCTTTTATATCAATGATTATGTATAATACAACTGTTTTGTTTACATTGTTTTAATAAAGCTATTACTATTTCGCTGCTTCTGTTACATCCCGTTTTATTGGCCAGGTATTTTTTTTGTTGAAATTTAAAAAGCGTCCATGAATGTTATCTATAGTATGTGAAAATGGCGAGCAACTTTAAATGAATCTCGAAGTATCGAAAGTAGATACAAATAAAGTTGGCAGAATAGTTTTTGTTGTACCGATAAAGCTTGTTTACAATAGTAGTTTTTTTACAATAGTCACATCGTTTAAGTTTGGTTTACGAATGCATCATGATTAATATTAATCATCAATTAATATTTTAGTGAAATGAAGATAAAAACACTTTGTACATACCGAACTAAAATAATTAATAAACAAAATAAAACGCGAAGAATATCTTTGAATTTATAATGTCATTTTTGAAATGAGGCAAAAATATCTAGGTACATTCCATAAACATTTTGAGCCGCACTGCTATACATATTTAACCAGTCCGTATGCTTTGAATACTCAAAGGTCCAATACTGTCAAAGGAAGATTGTTTAAGGCATTTTTTTACATCGTACTTGTAATCCATTCCGAATTAAACCACAAAATGATTTTTTTAAGATTTGAAAATTTCTATCTGAAAATTTGGTAGAGCTTCATTTGATGAAAAAAGCACAACTATTTTCACTCATTTCGTGTTAAAGGAAGCCATAGGATAAGGTTGTACCCAGTGCTAACTGGATTGTGGAGCACAGATAGGTAGTCGCTCCATGTAAAATACTGGTATTCAGCTGTATCCGGTTAGACTGAAAGTCAACCTCAACATACTTAGGCAGATGATAATAAACAGTCGTCTACAAATAGTTGGGAAATACTCTCTATCAACACGTCATTTGCCAAAAAAATTATTACCTTTAATCATAATTAACGACAAAAATGTAAGAAAAACTATTTTTTCCCAACTGTTTGGAGTCTAATTGGTATTCCTTCAAATCAAATCAAATCAAATCATTTATTTCAATTAGATTCTAATTGAAATAAATGATTTGATTTGATTTAATTAATTTGGTCTAATTATTAGACCATCACAGGCACTTTTGAATGTCAAGAAACAAAATTAATCTACAGTCCCGGTCACAAGGTATAATAACTTGTGAAAGTACTGTAGTTGCCCATTCCAAAGCGTTGATCTCTATGGAGAAGAATGGGCAAGAAACTCCATGGACACTGTTTTAAATTAAAATATTTTGCTTGCCTACATAGTGTGCGTTTAATACAAGATTTAACACGTTCACTGCGCCATCATTTTCAAAGAACTTTCAGCTGGTGCTTTGGAGGCCTAAAAGATCTCGAAACTAATCTGCCCTTTGGTGCGTTTGAGACCTAATCAGTCTCCTAAAAATACAATTTTGAAAATAACTTATATCTTCCAGAAAACCATTGACATATATTTTAAAGTTTATGTGGGTGAAAGGTAGCCTATTGCTCTATATTTTGCTAGGTTCGCACGCAGTTATGACATTTGAATAAACTACAAATACCAAAAAAAAATTAGGTATCGATTGTATCTCGTACCGCAACCGAAGATAGTTCAATATGTGTAGTAAGTAGTGATGGGAATAAAATAATATCTCAGTTGTCGATTGAAAAAGTTTTATTCAGTTTTTATATTCAATTCTTATTTCAATATAATCAATCACAACAAATCAATATAAAACAAAAACAGGATTAATTCCAAGTGCGGGGAATTGTCTTTAATAAAAAAATAAATAAATAAAAAAATTCAATCAATCAAACTAAAAACTTCAAACAATCACTGTCATTATTAGCCAATGGGGGGCAAATTTGAATATTATCCAAAATTTTTAATTTACTGGACGATGTAGCGTTATAATCCGGTGTTGATTTTTCGTTGGCAACCTCACCAAAAAATAAAAATTTTCTACACTTTTTTCTTCTAAAATCACTCATTATTAATAAAAAGTAATCAACACGTACACGACGTATATACGCGAGTGTTATTTCCAAAACGTGCGCGCGACCCCCACGTCGATCCTAGGACAACACTAACACGAGTCACGGAGCGCCCGCGCCGCCCTCCCTTCCTCTCTTGCGTCTACGAGGCCTATGATTCCACGAGTATCGACATATCTCCTAACGCAAGAAATGAAAATAATTATAGTACTGTGCGTTAGGGACCTAATCCATCTCTAATTTATTTTTTAATGTCTTTAAATTCAGTTTTAAGTAGAAAGCAAATATGTATATTTGTCTTACTCATACATAAAGAACTTTACAAGTTAGATCCTCCCGCAAGGAGTGAAACAACACGATTTTATTCAACGCACAATAGAAAAGTCCTGCAAGAGATCTGATAGATCTCGTAATGCAGCGAACGTGTTAAATTTCGTTTCATTCAGTTGAAGAATGTGGGGAGGTATTTTATTGTAGCATTTCAAACAGTACCCCATGAAAGATGGGTCTACTTTAACCAGCCAACCTGAAACCTGGTTGAACTAATTCCCTGTTTCTAGTATTATAATTGTGTCTGTCACCTCTTTTACTAAAAAGATGCAAGTTTTTCCTGATATACATGATGTTTTCATAAATATATTGACAAGGTATTGTCATGATGTTAATATCCTTAACCTACTTTCCAGTACTTTGCCGTAACATTTACACACATTATCACTCCTTGTAAGAGTCGTTCGCGATATATTATGTGTCTCCAGATACACATAGTTTTGTATCCATACAAGTCACAAGCTTGAAATTCATGAAAACAGCATTCAGAGATCTATTTGCGAAGAGCTCTCCGTATTAACTTCGGTTTTTAAAATGTATATTTTTTTATTTACAGGGTTGTGTCACTTAGCAACCAACAAAATCAATCAGTATCAGCCATAGAGCTGATGTAATATATCCATTAAATTCTGTCAGTTCAGTCATTTAGGTTTTAAAGTTCCGTAATTCAAAACGAAACCCTTATACGTATGTCGTTCAAGATCCTTTATATCGGGAACGCGTAAAGGTATCGAGTTGAAATTATACTCAAATCTGTGGTCCCTTGGATCTGTGAAAATCAACCCTCTTATGCGGAAGCCTCGGTGTGCGAGTCTGACTTGTCGACTCGTACTTGGCCAATGTATTAGTTAATTTTCACTCATAATCCTACTAATATTAGGTCTTTAAGTACCTATGAAATTGCCGTTCTGCAGTACCTACTAGCGATTTAAAATCAACATAATTTTTGTTTGGCTAAGAATTCTAATTTCAAATTAATTTTGTTTTTTTTTTCGCATTTCAATCTTTTTCGTCATCATGGATACGTTAAAAATTCGAGTAATTATGGAATATGAGTACCGTCGCGGCAGCAACGCGGCACAAGTGGCACGCAACATCAACGACGTTTACGGAGCTAACACTACAAACCAACGCACCACCTGTTATTGGTTTGCTCGTTTCCGTCCTGGAAATTTCGATTTGAAAAATGAACCTCGCGGTCGTCTGAAGACTTTGGTCGACAATGACGAATTAAAGGCGATTGTGGAAGCTGATGATACACAATCTACGGCTGAATTAGCAGCAGCTTTCGACGCTAGCGTCAAAACAATATTGGTCCATTTGCGTCAAATTGGCAAGGTAATAAAATTAAAGAAAAAAAAACTTTTTAAAAACAAGCTTTTATTATTTGTTTATAAAATGAACTAAAAATTTAAAAATAAATTAACTCTAAAAAGAAATATAACACTTTGTAACTTGATTGTAACCTTTAACGACAAATAAGCGTCTTCGTCTAGGACAAAATAATTCCATATTGTACAAATTTATTTCATTTTAACACTAAAACTTTTCACTATACATAATTATTCAATCTCGTCCCCCCCCCCCCTCTTTATCATAGTCCCCATTTATAAATGAAAGCGTGTTACATTTAATACACACAACATTTTCCTCAAGCTATCACAATGTAACACGCTTTCATATATCCTTGAATCTGCTCTTGAATATTTTGTGTCACAAATCGAAACACTTCCGCCTGATCAGCATTCATAGCTCTGCAAGACGTATTGAACTCATCATCAGACATACAATGTTCAGGTGCTTCGATTTCATCAATGGGTTCGTCGTTAGGTTGTAGATTTTCTTCGTCGAGAATGCGAAATGCGTGAACTTGGTTAAACGCATTTTCTAGCTGTCGGTCTCGTTCTCTAAAAAGTTGCATACGCTCGTTGGTTTGGCGGAGGAATTCTTCTTTTGCTAGGAATGCTTCCTGAGCGGAGTCGTGTTCTTCCAGTAACTCACATTCATTACGATACGGCATGTATTGTAGCAACAGACTATAATAATAGTTCTCGGGATCTGTTGCTGCTACAAAATATGGAACTCGTACCGTCGCTGGAACATTTCGTACTATAAGCTTAGTATTATTGGTCAATGTGATGAGTCGTCTTCTGGTGGTCTCCTCTTGATTAATATTTAATAAATCGTATTTAATAAATAATTTATTAACTGTTAATAAATATTTATTAAATCCAGTGACGTTAAAAAATCATTTATTAACAGTTAATAAAGCTTATTAAATATTAACAAATCCTTCTATCAGTGTACCCTGAGACGCAACGTTAGCGGCAAGACATGTTTATACACCCTCATACCATTCAGCCCTCGGCACGTGCTCACCTTGGCATTGGGTCATCCATCCAATCAATCATATGTAATCAATATGGGACGAGAGCAAGAGACTCGTCAAGACGAATCAAACGAGACCAAACTCGATGGAGTTGCGTCGTTTAATTACGGAGTTCCTATGGCCACCTTCCGGCTCCAACATCAGACCCTGGTTACCATATAGTATCAAAGTACTCGTCAAGACTAATCCAATGAGCCCAAACTCGATGGGGTTGCATCGTTTAATTACGGAGTTCCTATGGCCACCTTCCAACTCCAACATCAGACCCTGGTTACCATATAGTATCAAAGTACTCGTCAAGACTAATTCAATGAGCCCAAACTCGATGGGGTTGCATCGTTTAATTACGGAGTTCCTATGGCCACCTTCCAACTCCAACATCAGACCCTGGTTACCATAGAGTATCAAAGTACTCGTCAAGACGAATCAAACGAGACCAAACTCGATGGAGTTGCGTCGTTTAATTACGGAGTTCCTATGGCCACCTTCCGGCTCCAACATCAGACCCTAGTTACCATATAGTATCAAAGTACTCGTCAAGACTAATCCAATGAGCCCAAACTCGATGGGGTTGCATCGTTTAATTACGGAGTTTCTATGGCCACCTTCCAACTCCAACATCAGACCCTGGTTACCATATAGTATCAAAGTACTCGTCAAGATGAATCAAACGAGACCAAACTCGATGGAGTTGCGTCGTTTAATTACGGAGTTCCTATGGCCACCTTCCGGCTCCAACATCAGACCCTAGTTACCATATAGTATCAAAGTACTCGTCAAGACTGATCCAATGAGCCTAAACTCCATGGGGTTGCATCGTTTAATTACGGAGTTCCTATGGCCACCTTCCAACTCCAACATCAGACCCTGGTTACCATATAGTATCAAAGTACTCGTCAAGACTAATCCAATGAGCTCAAACTCGATAGGGTTGCATTAATTACGGAGTTCCTATAGTCACCTTCCGGCTCCATCATCAGACCCTGGTTACCATATAGTATCAAAGTACTTGTCAAGACCAATCTAATGAGCTGAAACTCGATAGGGTTGCATCATTTAATTACGGAGTTCCTATGGCCACCTTCCAGCTCCATCATCAGATCAGCTCTATGTCACAATAACATTGCATTGTCATCCGATTTATACATGCATTCTAAATTTCAGCTTAATCGGAAACCGGGAAGTGGATCAAATTTAAGTTGCAAGATTTGATTACAGAACGACAGACAACGGGACAGGTGAAACTAAATAAAAGCTTGTAAAAAAGCTTGACAAATGGGTGCCCCACGAACTCAATAATCGCCAGCCCGATGTACGTGTCGAGACGTGCCTTGCACTGCTCAACAGACAAACAAATGAAGGAATTTTGAACCGCATTGTTACCTGCGATGAAAAATGGATTCTGTTTGATAACCGCAAGCGCTCAGCAAGTTGGTTGGATCCTGGTTCAGCACCTAAACAATGCCCTAAACGAAAACTTACCCCTAAAAAAGTGATGGTCCCTGTTTGGCGGTCTAGCGCTGGTGTGATTCATCACAGCTTCTTACCAAACGGTGTGAGCATTACTACATATAAGGATGTTTGTTACTCTTTCTCGTCAAAACGGCTGAAGGGATCTTGATGAAATATGGTACAGAGGTAGATTATAGTCTGAAATAACACATAGGATACATTTTTTTTCGATATCACGCTGGTGAAACCGCGGGCATCAGCTAGTTTTACATATTTCTCTTAATCTGAGTGTTAAAGTATGGTAATGAACGCATTTTAAAGAGATTCCGGTGACAACAATACTACTATAAACTGGATCACAGTCGCTAGCGTCTTCCACACATATATATATTTGTAACTAAAATCCAAGTTTTGCCTGTTCAAACCAGCAAAATTTAGTGAATAAACCTTAAACAAAATAAGTAAAAAAACTAATAAAAAGATTTGGTAGTATCAAAACAACATCACAGACTAACACAATTTTTACAGAATTCTTTTTAACAAAAATCGTCAGCGTCTCAAGAGTTCTATAAAACACTCATAGTTGAAATTATTATCATTTGTTTCAGATGAAAATTTTCCATTGTAACAGATGAAAGTAATTTGCCAGTCAAATTGCTTTTCTACAAAACATTTTTTAAAGTCGATTTAAAAATGTTACTGCAAACAACGGTCTTGCCAGTCCACATCGATTCCGATACTAAGGACGCGAGTCGACAAAATCACTAATTCGACAAATAGTTACACGTTCATTACTAAAAGTAAATAATTATGAGGGATTGGCCCGTGCCATTAAAATCGAATTATTTCGGACAGATTCTACAACATAAAGATACGTCTAATTAACGATATCACATGATTATTGTCTGAATCAGTATAAAAGATTCGGCCACCTACATCAGGGTACAATTCGTGTGTCGCCACTCGAAGCTATTACAAAGAAAACTAACAAGTTTTTCGAAAATGCATTTCCTCAAAGCATATTTCTTCGTGTTCGTGGCTCTGGCTATGATGCTGAGCGCGGAAGCTGCACCAAGGATTAAAATCGGCACCGTTGAAAAGGGTGGAAACCTGATCGTATGTATCAACTAAAACATTTATACCTCTGTAAAATAATTTAATCATTTAATTCGTTATTTACTGCAAACTCTCGGAATTCTTACTCACTTTCATGTCATCATGTTATCACCCATCTTATTTGTACTACAAGAGAAGCTCTGTACGCATTTGTCATTTCGCGTCATCCGCCAATGCGCGCGGCTATACAATAAATACTGCATAGGTTTGCAGGGCAGCAAACTATTGTGCTTGAGCGTTACTCATGAAGCTTGCTGGACGTACATGATGACTCAACCATTGCTTTTCTTCGACTTCAATAATGCGCGGAAAGCTTTAGGTTCATTTTGCACCAAGTGGATAGATTCTCAATTCTTCCCTCTCAAAACTTATAGGTACAAGCCCCAATTGAATATCAGCTAACACATTTTTTTGAATTCCCAGTAGTCGGATTTTAGTGTCCATTTTCCACTTTTTAAAAAATAAGTCACATTTTCTTTTTATTTTTTACAGAAAAAAGGGTTAGGTGCTGTTGGAGCGGCTAGCACTATACACGACATATACGAACATATACGTCACCACGGACAAGGACAATAACTAAGACTGAATTGAAGAAAACCACTGGATCCGTAATAATCGATCTTTTAAAAATGTCGTAAACAATCGTTGAGCTCCTGTGGCTTGCCTACGAATCCACTGTGAACTACATTTTTATACGTTTTATTATTGTCCTTCAAATCTGTTATTTACTTCATAAATTATACAAAATCGTTTTCATTTTACAATACCTACCTTATTTTCGTTATAGTTTACTAAATGGAAATATAAACGGTCCTTGCCTATACTTTCAAATTAGTATGTGATGCACAAATAATACTACGAAATCAACAAAATAACTTCATGCAGGTATCCAGACAGATTTTACACATTTTTATCAATTTTCCATTCAAACGAAAGCTTATAAATGATTTCTCTCCATATCAATTGATTTAAAATAACCAATTTCAGTTTTGTATTGTGCAAACATAAATATTGCAACTCGCTCATATTTTAGTGCAATTTATAAAAAAAACTTACGTATTTCGTTACTCAGTTATATCAAGCGACAACTAATAATTACAACTTATATAATCACTACATATCATTGTGCGGGATGCTTATTGATGAAAGTTGACTAATTTAGCTGCCATTCAGTGTTACTGGGAAACGGGTTTTATTGTTGCACTACTTTTGTAACTCACATACCTACTGTTTAAACATAAAGTTTTGTATGTTTTCACACCACCTGCTCGTCAAAGTAAATGTCATGTAAACCAACTCATTTCATTTCATTGGAGGCGATCGGCGGCGGCGATCTCTCGCGTCCGGCCCTGGTTCAGGCCATGGTCCGGAGCGAGAGGGAATGGGAAGCGGTCACCACCTTCTGCGAAGCAGTAATGTTAGCGAAGGAGGTGGCCGGGCGTTTGAGGGAGAGAACATCTGCCCAACCCAGCCGCCGCGGGAGACGCCCATGGCGCCGGGCGCCGCGAGACGACTTCCGGCCACCGTAGATGCGGGCCTGTGGGCGGTGAGCAATGGGTAGTTCACCGTCCGTCCGTCGATTGACGACAGGCCGTGTCGATGGCGCGTTCGTGTTTCACGCGCGCCTCAAAGAGTGTCAGCCAAGCAGAGGGGCTTGCCAGAGCCTCTGCCTGCCGGGGTTGCGGGTTGTTCGAAAGAGATACCGCGGCCTCGGAACGTAAAGGGCAATAGAAGAAACATGGGTGGGTTTTAGTCAGTACAAGTCTGACATGCCCCCCCGCTCCACCCAGAGCGGGGGAAGTCATTGGATGATTTCCCACCCGAAAAAAAAAAAAAAAAAAAAAAAAAAAAAAAAAAAAAAAAAACCAACTCATTTAATGTCCGGACTTTAGCCGGGCAGTAATATTGTACCGAGTTTCATTACTGTTCGCTGCTATAAACTGTTTTGAATTTTGGAAACTCAAATAAAATGATGAACACATTACCCGCCTTTGCGGCGCGCAGTCGGGTAAAAATAGAACGAATATTTTACTCATTTTACTACAGAGTTTTAGCTTCGTAGGTTTTAATTGCTGTCGATGAATAATGAAATTAGATAATTAATAATGTAAACTTATAAAGTTAAAGATTTTACTAGACAAATCAAAATTAGTTTCAAGTCCAAAATGATTGGCTTTTGCTTTTTAGGGTTCCGTAGTCAACTAGGAACCCTTATAGTTTTGCCATGTCTGTCTGTCCGTCCGTCCGTCCGTCCGTCCTCGCTTAATCTCTGTGACTGTTAGCACTAGAAAGCTGAAATTTGGTGCCAATGTGTATATCAATCACGCCGACAAAGTGGTAGACTAAAAATTGGAAAAAAGGTAATTTAAAAAAAAAAGGTATTTAAAAATGAATAGGGGTTTACTAAAATCATTTTTTGATAATGACAATTTCGGAAATAATCGCTCCAAAAGTAAAAATCAATGTGTCCCCCCCCCCCTCTAACTTTTGAACCATAAGTTTAGAAAATATGAAAAAAATCTGAAAAGTAGAACTTTATAAGGACTTTCTTTGAAAATTATTTTGAACTTGATTGACACAACAGTTTTTGTACAAAAAAGACAAAAAGTTGTACAAAATAATATCTGGACTAAGTTTGTAGTATAATCGCTGTAGGTACTTATTACATAGGATCGGGTATTACCGAATTGTTCGGTTGGTCTCTCCTTGGCATTGGCGGTATCTTATAACTACATAAAACTTCTATTAAGAACATGCTAAGGCAATTTAGAACAAAACTAAAATTCATTTTTTAACACCATCAAAATGTTAAGGTAAAAACCAGTTCATAAATGGTTCGATAGATGGCCTTGTGAAATGACGTCATTTTTTTAAAAGTCGATTCTAAGATTTTCCGTGCTTTCATGAACTACCGTGGTAAAGTAAGTTGCACTTAAATATATTCGTAATTTTATTTATGAGTGCATAATCTAATTAGTCGTCGAGGTTTGAGCGCTCCCCTTTGTGTTCGCGCTAAAAACCGTCACAAGTCACAAGGTGGAGGAGCGTGCAATGATGCACGCTCCTCCACTCTGTGGGAAACTTATTGTGACGGACGGGAAACTACGGAACCCTACACTGAGCGTGGCCCGACACGCTCTTGGCCGGTTTTTATCTGTAGCGGTAATGGCGGCAAGTCATCACGACTTCTGATTGGGTGCAGTGTTGCGCACCTTATAATAGTGTTTCTAGATCAAGTTTCTGAATTTTTCTTCCATTCAATTTTTGCAACGTTCTTCCAAACTTTATTTATCAAACAGGAAATGAAACAGAGTTATTAAACTGTGTTTCATTTGCAGAAAGTACTACGTGGTCTCGAAATTTGAGTCTGTAGTCTGATCCTGTTTACGCATGACGTTCTGCAATCAGCTTATAGCTACAAGTTACTAATTCGGCTGTAGAATATCTCTTGCTTTCCAAAATTATAGGATACTAGCTTACGCTCTCGAATTGGTCCGCGTGGCATAGTTAGTTTGGGCTAATGCTAACTTTAACCTGTGATGAACCCCTTTTCTCACTTAAAAATAATAGCCAATGTCCGTCTCCAGGGTCCCAACTATCTCTGTACAAAAATTCATCAAAATCGGTTTAGCTATTAAGGAGTGAAGACGTAACAAACAAACAAACTCACTTTCGATTTTATAATATTAAGTAATGTTTGTTGTGCAACGCCATGTTTCTAAAATCGAATTGGTTTTTTGAAAATCAGTAGGTGTGAAAAGTACGCTTTGAGTATAAATATCGGATAAAAAAATTAAGACAGCCTTAGTGGAAGACTGGCTTTAATCCTTCTGTTAGGATTCTATTCTTAACTCCCTTGCTACGCATGAATTAATTGAAAGCTCCCGCGCTCGGAAACCCTAAAATTCCTCGCAACATTCGAGATTTAAATTAGTGCTCGTGACGTAAGAAACCCTTGGTGCATATTCTGCTATTTTACTTTTAATTATCCACATTTATCAGTTCTTTGAGTCTTATTATCAGGTTTAAACCATCCGCGGCGAAAGCGTCGAACAAATCGAATTCTAGGAGGCTTCGCATACATATCCGCACCATAATTATAAAGCATTCAAGTTTGTCTCGTTCGACTTGGATAAATGTAGATACGTTCACCTTTAAAGTATATTATAGCCTGAGTCAGATGGCCAAAGGAGTACTCTTTGACTGATTGTTGTGCTTGCAGCAATATTTACGTAATACTACCAGCATACTAACATCACTCATGTATTTCCTGAAGGGTTAGATAGAGGTGTACCTAGAGTTTGTTGGCTCAGTAGCTAAGCGCTTGATTGCTGCGCTACGTGTCGCGGGGTTTGTATTCCCGTACGGAACAAATATTTGTATGACTTATACAGTGTATGATACTTATACAGGTACTTAATTGTGTGTTTTTTTCTTTAATATTGTAATATATATATTTTTTACAATCTTTGTACGCCTTTACAGTAAAACATAAGGCCCTTAAGTTTGTTTAAACCTATGATCTTTATCTAAATATCTATGTTGCCCAAATAAAAGTCTGATTCTGATTCCGAACGTTTTTCTGAAAATAAAATAACCATTGGTTCCTGACATTTTTCCTTTTAATAAGGAAAACAAAGATTGTAACATGATATTATAAAACGGCATCAGATTCAATATTCATATAATCTGATAGGTGAGTTGATTTAATTTGTCCAACAAGATGATTTTTACGATGCGTGCAGAAGTTGGTGTAGTGAACCAATATCATTTAATAATAATATATTTACGGAATGCTGATGTTTACGGATAACTCTGTTTATGATATGTAACTCTGTTTATACTCGCATTCATAACAATTTAGACCTACTTATTACTATGTATATTGTGAGATGTGTTTGACTGGCCATATTCAAGAAATCTGATAGTAGGTATAACCTTCGATTGAAAGATCAGTACGAAGACGAAAAATCCTTTTATGTGTTTGCTACGTTCTTTTTCATATAAACAGAGTTACTTCCATACATATAGTAGAAACTCTTCATAAATCATCAGGCGATATTATGTTTCGTTCATACAGGAAGTTAAAACAATTTTTATTGGCTCTTATTCAAAAAATATTGTAATCCTTTCCATTCCACGTTTTAAGTTCCAAAGTTGTCTAGTTGGCCGACCTACATCAATACCTAAAAGGTATTGCCGGCCTGCCGAGGTTTCGGGTTGTTTGAAACAGATACCACGGCCCCGGAACATAAAGGGCAAAAGAAGGAACATGGGTGGGAAAGACGTATTGCCGAGCTACAAGAAACAAACGCTGTTTCAGTTGGTCGCTCACCGATTTTGTGCCACACAACTTTTTCGTTTCTTTTGATTTAATAAACTTATTACTATGACGTTCTTTTTGCTATACCCTGTATTATTACCAGTTTATTTTAACGACGGTCCCTACGCACATAAAAACATTATCATCTTCGCACTGTCATCCATATGTTACCAACCACCGCAATTTTTTTTTATTTTGTTGTATAGGAATTCATCAAATTATTTTTTCAGCTCTGCCTCTGTGGCCATGACGGGCCCCTCTGCTTTACTGACAACTCCTTGAGGCGCGTATAGAACACGAACGCGCCGTTGGCAAGTCATGTCCTCATTAGACTAATATTATACCCACTGTATAATTTAATTATATATTCTTTCGAAAAACTCGAACCAGTTGCTAGAAATTTTCAAATGTCAAAAAATATTTGGGAGTTCGTTATGGAACAGACTACTAATACAGTACGTACGAAAAAAAAACTATCCCTTTGAGCTAGACAAAGCTTACATACAAAGCAAGAAGTTTTGCGGTGCGGCTCAAATTTTTTATGGATATTCGCCGATCATTAATACCTACTTTATTTTAAATGTGACATACTACAAAAATATTCTGAGTTTTCTTAAGCAACTTTTCCGTTTTTAACATTGTTCTTCGGGTTTGATTTTATTGTTTATAATTTAACTTCCGTGTGTGCAAAAAGTGTTTCTTCCGCGAAGCAATTTTAATCATAATGCATTCGAAAACCGTGTTACTATTATGTTATGTTACTATTGTAAAATAAAAACTTGAGAGGTGTTAAGAGACACCCGGATGGAACGAAGTTATCATTTATTATGTACAAAAATCCTGCATACACTCAACAAAAATAACTGGCTTGCTTTCTATGAGAGAAAGAGAGACAGACAGACAAAGAAACACGGCACGGCACGACACAAAAACAGCAAAAAGTCTCATTTAAAATTTTGGTCTAATTTTTTCGGTCTGGCCCCCTTCTCAACGCGCGGTAATGAACTTCGTTCCAAAAAAGGCTTTACATTCATAAGTACAGCAGAAATAGGGCTTTCATCCCGGGAGTCTCGGTCTCGAAAATTCCGAGAGTCTCGACGGTTTTGTCGTATATTCGAGACTCGAGATGTCAATTCCAGTCTTCGAGACTTTCGAGACTTAAATAATGATCAATAAAGTACGAAAAGTAGCAAAGTTATTCAGGAAATTGCCAACAACACAAACTGTACTGAAGAAATACGTGGAGGAGGATTTCCACAGAGAACTTAAACTAATAATTGATTGCAAATGATCAATTAAGATGGTCAGGTTTAGCTGAAATGCTTGAAGGTTTTCCTAAATTACAAATATGCGTTTGAAAGGCTTTGATAGATATGGGGTCTGGAATTGAGTTCACCGAATCAGAATATAGTACACTCGAGGCAATTTCAGATATACCAAATATCATAAAAGTCACATAAGAAGTGTTGTGTAGGCGAGATGCAACTCTGTTGACAGCGAATACTGCTTTAAGTGTCTGCTTCCAAAAATTAAATTCAAAGCAAAGTTCTTTAGGCGTAAGCCTCGCCAATTCGCTGTGTACACGTATTAAGGAAAACAGGCTAATTGAGGCGAGTATTTTGCAATTCTTACACAATCCTTCCCAGTTTTTCGAAAATAAGCTGGGTCCAAGGGCATTCGATACTTTAAATAACGACTCCCCAGTTTAACTGCTAAAGATCAGCTAGCGTGTGAGCTTGAAAACTTGTTAAATCCTTAAACAATAGAAAAACAAGCTAGCATCCATGACTTGCAAACGACTTTGCATGTAGAAAAAGCTCTCTTTGAGAATGGTGGCGACAGAAGTAAGCATTTAAATCAGTGCTATAATTATTTGTTATCCATCCCACTACTAGCGTCGAAGCAGAGCTTTTAGAGTTTCCTCCTTAAGAATCGATTTTCATATATAAGGCGCCCGGTATGAGAAAAATCCGAGGGGTAAAACCTACTAAAGTAACGAAAATGTGTCACGTTTTTGGTGCGCACCTTTAGTGCGCAACTTTCTAATTTGGCTGTGATTGTTTTTCATTAATTTGTGAATTTACCCTTTCATATGATATTAATCTTTCAGTTGAATAAACTCTTTTTGCGTATGGTTAGATACTCGTACTTATACGCAAAATACGCGCCTCAGACGTGGAGTTGCGGACACCAGCCCGTTATACAATACAATACTCGTACTTAAGGAGTAAACTCCAGTCGTGCGTCGGAGCTGACACACACACTTTTTTTTTTTGATGCAGTTTACTTATGCAACAAGATCAGATCATCTCTATGTGAAAACACTTTGAATGCCCTTTGCTTTTTTAATTTTAATAATTGTATAAACCTTGAGTTTAAAACTTATTTTAAAAGTCTCGAAAGTCTCGTTTTTCCCGGGATTCCCGGGACCGGACCGAGTCTCGATTTTTTTTCCCGGGACTTGAAAATATATCGAGACTGAAAGCCTTAAGCAGAAACTATACAACCAGGGGCTTTATTTGTATTTGCCGGGAGCTCGTGATTTATAAAGTAAATAAAGTAGGTATTGTAAAATGAAAACGATTTTGTATTTAAAGTGTATTTAAGAGATTTGATGGATATTGGTAAAAAGGTTTAAAAATATAATTTACAAGCCGATAGGGTCCGATACAAGTGTGAAAGCGAACTATTATTCAAAGCTTGTCAATAAGTTTAAAGATTGTATCGGGTATTTTCAATAGACCGATCTGAGTGGAAGCAGTGGCTTTCTTCAATTTAGTCTATGGAGCCGGAATGCCGCTGGGCGCTGGTCGTCAAAGTTATTGTCCTTGTCCGTGGTGACGTATGTGTTCGTAAATGTCGTGGATAGTACTAGCCGCTCCAGCAGCACCAAGACCCTTTTTCTGTATTAAAAGAAAACAAATGTGAGCGATTTTTTTAAATTGTTAGATATCGATTGTTAGCAAACGGCACAAGTGTTAAATAAAGTAACGCGCATTGACAGATGACACGAAAAGTAATAATGTGCACAGAGATTCTGAATCATGTCTTGTGGTACAAATAAGTTGGGTTTTAATCAGAGATGGGATATTCAGATACATATTTACCTAATGCAGAGTTGTTGGCTATCATGAAACACTTTTTGTGGAAAAAAAAATCCCACAATATTGGGAAATTTAATTAAAGTGTACTGCGTGAGATAAGAGTATAGTAGACTTAATTTGACGCAAATGACAGTTGCCATGGTACAAAGTTACATGATAACTTTACATTTTTTTTAATATCAGTGATTTTTGAAGAGAATCGTAAGAAATGTCAAGTCGGGCCTATTATACGTCAGGGAATAAAAGTAAATAGGGCAGTTAAGTTTTTATATACATCCAATTAGTATTTAATCCCGGAATCCCTAGATTTTATTTTTATAAAAATATCTTAACAAGCCGCTTTCATACTTTGATTATCCTAATTCTAGTGATAATATGGTGACATAAAACTGTACAGCTTACTAACTTCAAAACTGAGTTAGTATTTTTTAAAGAGTTTGCAGTCTACAAGGAATGAAAACATTAAATTATTTAACAAATGTTTAAGTGTTTTAGTTGATACATACGATCACTTTGCCGCCCTTTTCAATGGTACTAAATTTAATCCTTGGTTCAGCTTCCACGCTCAGCATCATAGCCAGAGCCACGAACACGAAGAATAATGCTTTGAGGAAATGCATTTTCGAAAAACTTAGTATTTTTCTTTGCAATAGGTTCGAGTGGCGATACACGAATTGTACCCTGATGTAGGTGGCCGAATCTTTTATACTGATTGAAACCACATCTAAATGACATCGTTAATTAGACGTACCTATATTGTTGTAAGCCCTGTCCCAAATAATTGAGTTTTAATGGCACGGGCCAATCCCTAATAATTATTTAATTTTTATCAATGATCATGTTACTATTAATTTGTCAGTCAAATTAGTGAATATTGTCGACTCACCTCTTAGTGTCGGAGTATTTTTAAATCGATTTTAGTTTTTTTTTATGTTTAAAATTGGTATAAGTAAATATTTTTGTAAAAAGTCAAAATATTAATGGCGTTAGAATCAGAAAACAGTACCTATATTTATCTTAACACGTGCCACTACGATAATCGCCTTTACTTCTATAACTAACCTTAAAAATAAGTTTTTCTTAGTGAGTCGATGGATCTTAAGTGTCCAAAATTCAGGCACGACTGCTAATTCTGCCATTGACGCTCTAACTTGGACATAGGCTAATTGTATGGTCTAATTAATCCTTCACCAAAAAAATGCTCTCTTTGTAAATTCGCGTCAGCTGCATTTTAAAACAAATAAAGTATCCACATCGATTGCAATCAATTTCGGTTTTGTTTGCTTGTTCAACATCAACAATACCGTAGCCATTGTATGTACGAGGCGTGGAGCATACATATTTAAAAATGCAACTTGAGATCTATAATTGTTGTAGTTTCGAACATACCTCTATCATATTTAACTAGGTACATAAAATGAGCTGAACTCAAATCTTTATTGAGCAATATTTATTACTGTGGATTTTAATAAACTTGTTTATTTTTGCAGTTTATGTTTTTCGCTAATCAGGATTAATAATTATATTTACAAGTTTAAGTTATTATTAATAATTATTTTTAAGTTCAGCAAAGCCCATTCATTGTGTAGGTAGGGTATATTTTTTACTTAGTTTCGAAAAAAACATTAGTATAATCTCAAGAAATGGTATCTGAGGCCCTGTTAACGTTACGTAAATATTATTATTAGATTTTAAAATATAAAACCGGTCAAGTGGTCGGAGGATTTCGTACAAACTTGCGACATAAACCATAAACGGCCACATCTTTTAACTGCAAAAACTCAGAGGGTTGACTTTTGCACAGCTCCAAGGGACCATAAATTTGAGTATATGGTTTTAATTTTAACTATCTTCACACATAGACGGACAACAAGTTGCTTCGGAACTGACAGAATTTTTGTGTTTTTCATACAAGTCTACGGAGTATACTCATTGAGCTTGCTGCAAACTATTTGACTAAAATGCTTTAGGATATTAAAATTGTAATTTCGATTGAAAAATAAAACTATCGTTTTTACGCTACGTTTTAAAAGCGTGCTCATATAAGAGCCAAAGGATTTTTTAAAATTATGAGAATAACAAATAGATCATACGGTTCATCCTAAAACTGAAAACCATATTTTAAAACCGAAGTGAATACGGAGATCCGTAAACGCCTCTTCGAAAATAAATCTCGTAGATTACTGTTTTCATGAATTTCAAGCTTGTGACGTGTGAGGTTACAAAGCTATGTGGGGTGTCTGGAGATACATATATCGCAAACGACTCTTACAAGGAGTGATAATGCATGCAAATATCTAATGAATAAAAAATAGTAAATGTTACTGGAAAGTAGGTTAATGTAACTTATCTCTTTGCGGTGACAAAGGAAAAGCAATCAGAACCCAACGGTTTTTTTTCTTACTGACAATAGGAAGAAATATAAGAGTACGTTTGTAAAGAGGAGCTTGTGGTTAAGTAATAGCAGCCACTCGGGTCGATCTTTAGGTTAAGCGGCGCTTGCCTAGGTTTGTGTGTGGATGGGTGACCAGCCGTTACATAACGAGTTTCCTCCGTGCCTCGGAAAGCATATTAAGCTGTTAGTCCCGGTTGTCATTTGTAGATCTTTAACAGTCGTTACAGATAGTCAGTGACCTGAAAGTCACTCAGAAAGACTTAGTAGACTTAGACTTATCAGTCTTACCAAGGGGTAAATAATGTGTTCACTGTTCATTATTATCAGCCCAACTATTTTTTGGTTAGGTTTCAGTCCTACCGGATGCATCTGAATACCAGTATTTAACATGGAGCGACTGTCTGACTGACTTCCACCATTCAGTTCGTACTAACCTTTGGTGAAAATGGTTGTCTGTTCCAAGTTGTAAATAAAAATAAAATGGTCTATTACCTATGTACCCCCAGACGCAAAATACGTGCCGTAGACGTGGAGTTGAGGTCACCAACCCGTTATTCAATACAAATACCTTGGTATCCTCTGTATGTATCCACCAGAATAAAAAAAGTTTATGTGCCGTGGAAAAAATCGAATGCGTTTTTGATCAAATGCAACTCTACTCCGATTTTTTTCAAATCCTCTCAAATGCTTATACCTTTTGGCGTTTGTTTGGGATCGGATTACAAGTGCGATATATAAAAACAAACCTAACCTGCCATTGAGCGTATTGGAGTGTTGCGCATTCAAAGCACGTAGCCTGGTTAAAAATGTATACCAGTGTGGCTCAAAATGTTTATGGAATATTCCCACATCTTTTAGCCTCATTTCAAATACGACGTATTAAAAAATCTTTGTTCTTAAAACGTCCGTGTTGCTTATGAGAATCCAGATTTGCCTACACTTTTAATTTAGTACGTGTAAAGTGTCTGTCTCCCACAAAGCAATATTAATCATGATGCATTCGAAAACCAAACTTATAATACGTTGATAGATACATTAAACAATATTACCCATTTTATTTGTTTCTACCGAGAGTTTGTGATTCATTTGAAGTTGTTCGCCATCTTTGTTGCATAACATTCATGCACCTACTCTTTTAAACTTCAACAAAAATAAATTAATTGTCAACAAGTCGGAGTGTAACAGAAGCAGCGTAATAGAAATAGCGTTATTACTGAGGAAGGGAAACAACTAAAATATTTTGACTTGGCACACTAGGTTGGAGGTGGAATGTGAACTCGGCTATCATAGCACTTATTGTCGTAATTGCCAATAGCTCGATTGCCAAGGGCTCGACGAACATCTGTCGAAATTTTGCTTAGGTGGTTGGATCAAGGGCCTGATTCATTGATTGCTTTTATTTAATCAATATAAACAAAGCAGTTGTGTCATACATAATCAGTTAGCCACACACTGAAGCAGCACTTGTTTCTTGCTGGTCGGCAACCTCTGAGGTGGTGATGCAGACCAGCAAATTAGATTACTTTGGATAGTGTGAACGTGGAATAGAAAGAGGCCATAATATCGGCAATTGGTATGAAGAGTTAATACCGTATCGATAGACGTACTTATATGAAAAAGTAAGCAACAAAAATTTATGAATATAAGGAATTAAAGGTTGTTTTTCTTTGAACAGACCATGTTGCATATAACATTTTCTTTCAATTAATGAAGAAGTATCGGTTATACCTACTATCAGATTTCTTGAACATGGCCTGTCAAACATATCTCACAAAATATGATAAGACTAAATTGTTATGACAGTAAAAGCATCTCACATATAAAAACCAGAGTTTTACGTACACTCAGTATCAGGATTCTGGAAATATGTTATTATTGAATAAGATTGTTTACTTCGCTACCCTTGCTTCTGCACGCATCGTAAGAACCAATCTCGTTGGATAAATTACATAAAATCACCTATCAGAGTGTGTGTACATTTATTGGATTCAATGCCGTTTTATAATATCATGTTACAAGTTTCGTTTTCTTTATCAATAGGAAATGTATGAAAGCAATATATTGTTTTCTAGTTACTTTTCTCTTACCAACTATATAATGATAAATGATGTATATTTTACAAGCAGGTGAATACCAAAATAAAACGATGAGGTTGGTGATTCGTAACAGGCTAACCCGAGAAGAAAAAGCCGAAACAAACTTTGAGGTCATAGTCTCATTCAAGGTAAACTTACATGAAGACATTATTTAAAAAAAAAAAAAAACGTTGCCCTACACTAGGAATTTCTCCTATATCGTCGGTGCGTTTATAAAGATTTAAACTCACATAAACAACCGCCAGACCCGGAACAACTATCTGTAGGTTATACTACAAATATTTGTTCCGTGCGGGAATCGAACAACAGCAGTCAAACGCTTAGCCACTGCGCCAAACTTGTCGTCAAACTTTGCAGATGACTGAATTATTAGATATGACTGGAATGTCTTTTTAAGAAAGCTATTTTTACATATTTATAGGTACATCTCTGCCTAATGCTTCGGCAATTACAGGCGTTATATTTTATGAGTTAGTGGATATGGTTATTTATTAATCTATACTTAATATTATAAAGAGGAAAGATTTGTATTTTTGTATGTTTGTAATGAATAAACTCAAAAACTACTGGACCGATTCCAATAATTTTTTCACCATTAGAAAGCTGCATTATTCAGAAGTAACATAGGCTATATAATATCACGCTAGGTGCTATAGTTGTGGAGCAGTAACCAAAAATGTTTTAAAAACGGAGGAAAAATGTCGTTTCTGAGGCCTTCCGTGGCGTGCGCTGGGCATATAGTTAAAGTTATACAAAAATGCTCTATGGATGAATTGTTCATCTTAACATTCTTTTTAAAAAAGTCTGCGAGAGCATATGTCTACCTTTTATAGTTTACCCATAACAATCGTTTTAATGAATGGTTCAATCCTTATAAAAGTTTGCTCTAGATAACTTTTGAATTGTTCAATCGGTTACCTTATGACTATTAATTCATCCAAAAGATACCTATTAGGTAAGTACTTACCTGCTATTTCAAAAATACATAAAAAAGGCCCGGCTACATACGATGTTAACGAGTTATCAGTATATGTCAACTCAAATGTACCCAAGTTGGTGGCAGATCAAAAAATTGCGTTCGATGCTATAATTGAAAGTGTGATCAACAACAAAGGTAGACTATTTTTTTTGGACGCGCCTGGCGGAACAGGTAAAACATTTCTTGCCAATTTAATATTAGCCAAAGTACGACAATCTGGAAGAAAAGCACTGGCGGTCGCGTCTTCTGGCATTGCTGCAACTCTATTAAATGGTGGGAAGACTGCTCACTCGACCTTTAAATTACCGTTGTCTGTGTCATTAGAACAACAATCGGTATGCTCAATCCGCAAAAATGGGCCACTTGGGAAGCTCTTACAGGACACTTCACTGATTATTTGGGATGAGTGTACCATGAGCCATAGAGCTCACGTGGAAGCTGTGAACCGCACATTAAAAGACCTCAGGAACTCAGGCAATGTGATGGGAGGCGTAACCTTTGTGTTGGCTGGAGACTTTCGCCAAACACTACCGGTTATAACTAAAGGTACACGCGCCGACGTTATTAAAGCGTGCCTCAAATCATCACCTTTGTGGCAATCAATTAAAACTCTAAATTTGCGCACAAATATGAGAGCACATTTAAGTAACGACAACAATGGAAATTTCTCACAAAAAATACTTCAACTTGGAGATGGAAAACTACCATCGCCAGTTGCAAATAGCTGCCAAGTATCGTTGGACAATGAATTGGCTCAAACTGTTAACAGTCTAGATGTTCTTATAGACACAATCTATCCCGACATTGAAAATCTCACAGAACGAAATTTCAATTGGCTCTGTTCGAGGGCGATAGTGTCGCCAAGAAACGATTCCGTAAATGATATAAACAGAATGATTATGGAAAAAGTACCAGGTGATTTCAAATGTTACAAATCTATTGACACTGTGTGCAACATCGAAGATGCAGTACACTACCCACAAGAATTTTTAAATTCCCTCAACCCTGCCGGCTTGCCACCACACGAACTAAAATTAAAAGGAGGTACTCCTATCATGCTTTTGAGAAATTTAAGCCCTCCCAATATGTGCAATGGCACAAGACTTTTGATAAGGGAATTACGAGACAATGTGATTGTAGCAACAATCATCACTGGGCCCGCGGCCGGACAGCTCGCACACATACCGCGAATCCCGATGATTCCGACGGATTTACCTATATCCTTTAAAAGGTTACAGTTTCCTGTGAAGACATCGTTTGCCCTTACGATAAATAAATCACAGGGGCAAACTTTTTCGATTGTTGGCGTCGACCTAAGAAAAGAGTGCTTTTCTCATGGGCAGTTATATGTAGCCCTTTCTCGAGTAGGATCTCCTAAAAATCAATATGTTTTGTTAGCACCTACAAATACCACTGCAAACATAGTTTACAGTGAAGCCTTAAAGTAAAATGTAAATATTACGATAATTTGATCAAACACATAAAACAAAGAACTTTAACAAAAAAAAAAAAACAAAAAACTTTAACAAAAAAAACCTTAAAACAACAAAAAAAAACCTTAAAACAATAAAGAAATTTAAAAACAAACTTTTACCTCAACCAAAACAAACAACAACAAAATAGGTAGGTTCCTATTTAAGAAGAAAATAATTAATTAAATAAATGAAATAAGTAAATGAAGTCCGGAAAAATGTTTTCAAAAGGTAAATACTTTCTAAATAAAAAAAAAACTGAGAATAAATTTAAATAAAACGTAAAACTATGTAAAAAATCTTAAGTCCCCCGTGCGAAGCCGGGACGGGCCGCTAGTCTATTTGATAAAACTGATATTAATAATTATGGAAACTCAAAGATCTTATAAACTAATGAAATGTGTGTAATTATATGTATAAACACACAATCCTATGTCTATAGAGTAGGTATGTGAGTTACAAATGTAATAAAATAACGAGCCGCATTTTCCCCTAAAACTGATTGGCAGTTTAACGCTTATATTGCATCAGCCAACTCTCGTCCATGAGGACGAATTTTATCGAAAAATTCGTTTAGGTGTCGCGTGGTATAACTGAAAATCGATCGCTAAATTATGCATGATGCGGAGCAGCGACCGGCAATATTTAAGTATGTTTGTACAAACATACAAAAGTTGGTGATTATGAATCAATTGATAAAGGTGATAATGTTTTGTTGGAATTGTCAATTATTAAACATCTGAAGTCAGGTAGTTAGTTAATTTGCTTTCGCTGATCTTGATTTCGTTGTATTTATGCTTTACATTGTAACACGGTGGTTACTGGGTATATCTTTATTTATGAATAATATCCTTTATAGGGAAGGACTTTTTTATTTCTATTTAGTATTTATAACTTAGAGAAAAACAAGGCAGGTATTGTAAAATAAAAATGATTTTGTATTTATAAAGTACTAGCTTTCGCCCGCGGCTTCGCCCGCGTTCAATTTGGGGTAACACAGTTCCCCTTGCGCCTTATTGGTTTGTAATAGCAACGCTAAGTTTTCCCTTTTCTTCCCTCTTTCTCCCTCACATCCTACTTTTTTCAAAAAAATATTAGCTTATGTCCGTCTCCTGGTTCCCAACTATCTCTGTACCAAAATTCATCAAAATCGGTTAAGCCATTAAAGCGTGAAGAGGTAACAAACAAACAAACAAACTCACTTTCGCTTTTATAATATTAAGTAAGGATTTAAGACGTTCCATGCACATTAATAAAAAAGTTTAAAAATAAACAAATTCGTATGAAGGTTGATATAATGCTGGATCTGATGTAATGTGAAAATGTACATTTTGGAGCTCAACGATTTTAGTATTTTTTGATGATGCTGTGATTTTCTTCATTCAGCCGATGGAGCCAGAATACCGCTGGTGTCAAAGTTATTGTCCTTGTCCGTGGTGACGTATGTGTTCGTATATGTCGTGTATAGTGCTAGCCGCTCCAACAGCACCTAACCCTTTTTTCTGTAAAAAAAGAAAGAAAATATGACCGATGTTTTAAAACGTGGATAAATGGTCGATTTACCTACGATTGTTAGCAAACGGCACGTTTCGATATTGGACATAAAAACGTGTTAACTGATATTTAATTGGCGTTTGTATTGATTTCGAGAGAATAAGGATCTTTTCACTTGGTGCAAAATGAACCTAAAGCTCTCCGCGCATTATTCAAGTCGAAGTAAAGCAGTAGTTGGGCCACAACAGTTTGATGCCCTGCAAACCTATGCAGTACCTATTGTATAGCCGCGCGCGTTGATGGATGACACGTGTACTTAGTACAAATAAGATGGGTGGTAACGTGGTGATTTAATACTGCAGATATGATATACGTCAAAACTGAGGTAGAATTTAAAGAGTTTGCAGTCAACAAGGAGTGAAAACACAAATTATTTTACAAAGGTATAAATGTTTTAGTTGATACATACGATCACTTCTCCACCCTTTTCAATGGTGCCAAATTTAATTCTTGGTTCAGCTTCCACGCTCAGCATCATAGCTAGAGCCACGAACACGATGAAAAATGCTTTGAGGAAATGCATTTCCGAAAACTTGTTATTTTTTGTAATAGCTTCGAGTGGCGACACACGAATTGTACCTTGATGTAGCTGGCCGTATCTTTTATACTGATTGAGACAACATTCATGTGATATCTTTAATTAGACATTAGATATTGTCTTAAACTCTGTTCTAAATTATTGGGTTTTAATTGCACGGGCCAATCCCTCATAATTAAAATGGTATATTAATGGTATTTTTATCAATGTTTTCTTTTATTAATGAACATGTAACTATTTGTCAATTAGTTATTAATGTCCATTCGCCTTTTAGTATCTTAATTGATGTGGGTTGGAAAGCCCGTTGTTTGGAATCATTTTTTGGATTTGTTGTTAGTTTATCTTTTAAATCGGTAAAAACAAATATATTTGTGGTAAGGTTATAAACAAATGATAATAATTTTAATCATATGTGTTTTATGTGTCTCTTGTAATGTCTCTCATTACTGCTATTCAAAGGTTTATCCAAACCATTGTTAAAAAAGTGTTCTAAATAGTATTAGCCTTAAATCGCCAACATGTCTTGAGCAAGGGCTGATCAATGCTCGTGCTTTCTCTATATGAGAAGAGGCCTTTGTCCAGCAGTGGGATAGTTACAGGATGGAATTACTACTATTATGGTTTTAGTCGTTCTCTTTTAAGTTTTATTTGGATGGGAAATCAACAAATAACTTCTCTCGCTCTGGGCGAAGTGGAAGAGATTGTCAGGATTGTAGTGACTATTATGCATCTATGTTCCTTTTTTTCCCTTTATTCTTCGGGGCCGCGATATCTATTTAGAACAATCTGCAGCCCCAGCAGGATGCATAATAAGCTTGACCCAACATACTCGTGTCTCATATATTCCTCGTAATCAATTTCAGCAAATTCATTTTTTGGCATTGTATGGTTTTTACTACTAAAAATCGGGATAGCATAATTCACCTAACTATTGATGATGTTTATTGCGTTTATTTAGGCGAATATTCAAGACGATCACCAGTTTTCCCTTCAAGTCTACATGGAGCATAAGGTTTGACTTAGTTAGAATTCATAATGACCCCAGACATTCCCAAGAAGTAATGGCTATGTATAAAGTCCAAAGGAAGCTTGTATAAATTACTTAGTTCGAATAAAATATAGTTCCGAGATACATAATTAATGTCGAATTAAGTGAGAATGTTGCGAAAAATTTAAAATTTATTCGTCAAATGTTAACCTACCCACGCTGTTCTGAATTCCTATAAAGTCAGTTTATTGGAACTATATAAAATTTAATTGATATTCATCCTCCCACGCGACTTTGTCCTAGTATAATGTGGGATGCATGTTTTTTTAATACTAAATATGATTGCGTTTCGCCGCAATTCGCTGATAAGCGTAGGCCTAGGTTTAGCACGTAGCTTAGAATAAACTGATTCATTTGAACTTTGAAGATAAATACAAGAGGAGAACAATAGAGTAATCTAGAAGCCGGCAGAGAATTCCACAGAGTGGCGGTACGCATTATAAATATAAAAGCATAGAATAGCCCCATCTTCTCGGGCTATGCTGGGGCGGCTGCCATTTTCAGCACGTGCAGAAAATGGTTTGACTTCTGCCTCTTAGCGTGTTTATGAACTGACCAACGAGTTTGGCGTCTTCAGAAGCATCCATCAGATCTCAGCAAACAACACGATACGCAGGTCACAATATTATGTGCGTCATCATTTGTGGAACAGCACCTCACTTTAAAGCAGAATTAATCTATATTAAGAACTGAAAGCCAGAAAAGCAGTTTTTAATATCAGAACAAAATAATTTTGTTTTCAAATAAGAGAAGAGAGTTGTTGTGAAAGTGTTCAAATAAAATTTAATTATTAAGGAACGATTTAGTTTATTTAATTTATTTAGAAAGTGGCGAAGGTTGGACGTTTTGGGGGAAGATAGTCCCCTAAAACGCCTAACCTTAAGTACCAATAGTAGTAAAAAAGCAGCCAGACTGGTTTAAATAACTGACTTTTAATACATACAGTCCACATTCAATCAAATCATAAATGTAACTAATAACATATTAATACATAAACTACAGAAAAAAAACAAACATATTCACTAATATTATTTATTTTGAACATGTCTATCGAAAAGACACATTTCTCCGATAACGCTTTGAGTCTAGACTAATAGGAGCTGGTATAAACAAACGTTATTTTTTTTAAAGTCTAATGGCAACCTACTAAAAATTCGCACTGCTTGAATTTGGGTCGATTCGCTTGGCTAGGTGTCTTACCGAGCTGATCCTCAGTACTGATTCTGTTGATATGGCTCATTTCTTTGCCGGTCGTCGGTTAGGGCCAGAGCTGAATCCGTTGTTTAAAGATAATACAAATATTTTCTTAAACTGAACAGTTGAGCTAGTTCCAATCCGCTGGCTCGTGTGCGTCAGCTCGTCCAAAACAAACGCGGACCATTGGGCCGAGTTGACGAATTTCTTTTTTTTTTATTTTTATTATTGATAGGCTCGCGTTTGACCACTATCTCACCTGATGGTAAGTGATGATGTGGTCGACGATGAAGCACGCTTACCTAGAAATAACCTATTCACTCTTGACTTGAAGACCCCCAGGTTATAGCTGTCAGGAAATACAGACTCCGGCAGGGAATTCCACTCCTTAGCAGTACGCACAATGAAGGTATTCCCAAACCGTTTAGTGCGTGTGGGTGGGATGTCTACCATGTAACGGTGGCGCATCGCCGTACGTCTTGTAGTCCTATGATGGAACGGGCTTGGCGGAATTAGGCTGTGCAATTCCATCGCACACTCTCCGAAATGTAACCGATAGAAAACCGAAAGGCTGGCAACGCGCCGGCGATGCTCCAGGCTCTGGAGCTTTGACTCAACCAGCGCGTCGTTGCCGATGAGCCTCTTGGCTCGTTTCTCTATAGACTCTAGCGCTTCAAGCTGGTATTTGGCGGATCCGTCCCAGAGATGAGAGCAGTATTCCACACACGATCGAACTTGCGCTTGATATAAGTTCAGCAACTGTTCCGGTGTGAAATACTGTCTCACCTTTGCTAGGATACCCAACTTCTTAGCAGCCAGTTTAGCCTTAGCCTCGATGAACGGACCAAAATTGAGGGTAGATGTAAGCGTTACACCAAGAAGCTCAATATGGTCGGTAATTGGCACGGTTACATCACGAAAAGAAGGAGCAGGTTGAAATTCACTCCTCTTTGCGGAGAACAGACACGCCTGGGTCTTAGCAGCATTGAACTTGACCAAGTTGGCATCTCCCCAATCGGAGACAGCCCTCAAGGACAAGTTCAACCGCTCAACCATGGCCTCGCGAAGAGACCGGATCTGAGACCCACTAGCCCCTGCGTTGGACGTATATCTCTCAGCAACAGTGCTGTCGTCTGCATACCCAAAGGTGCCGGGCACCAGCAGACTGTTAATGTGCAGCAAAAATAAAGTTGCTGAGAGAACCGACCCCTGAGGGACCCCAGCATTAATAGCCAATTGGTCAGACGAGCAGCCATCTATGACCACTCGAATGGACCGATCCCTCAGGAAGTCCGCAACCCAAGTACAAAAACCAGCGGGTAGACCGAAAGAAGGAAGCTTTTTAATAAGGCTTTCATGCCACACCCTGTCGAAGGCCTTAGAGATGTCAAGGGAAACGGCAAGCGCTTCCCCGTGTTTCTCAATGGCGAAAGCCGTATTGTCGGTCACTGAGGATGTCATTGGATTCTAGGTATGCCAGGAGTTGAGTTTACCATTCAGTACACGCTCCATAGTCTTACAGAGTATGGACGTGACTGAAATGGGCCTGTAGTTGGCCACGGGTTGCACGTTAGCTTGCTTCCAAGCTTTCGGTACTTTTCCAGTCTCAAACGAGAGGCGAAACAGGTGCGTCAAGATTGGAGGTATTCCTCGTAGCGCTCCCGTTTTGAAGCGCTCCCATCTAAGCGCTCCCGTTTTGTTCCTCTAAGCGCTCCCAAAAGGAGGGCTTTGAGGAACGATTAAAAATAATAAAATTTATTTCCTCGAAGCGCTCCCACGTTTAAAAATAGGGAAAAGCATGAAGTAAACGTAATGAATTATATCGATAATTTTTAAAAACTCATGTGTGATGTTGCTTAACCAAATTACGAAATTGAGAGAATAATATCTTTTTGCTTTCGGCACTCTTATGTGTATACAAGGGCCAATGTTATTGTAATTTCTACCATTGTCGTAAACGATAGATTTTTTTAGGAATGGCATCTCGCAGTTCAACCAAGGAGGTTATCGTCTGCTTAACCGGGCGAATCCTGTGGGTGCCTTAAAATTAAGACCTCCAGCCAGGGTGAAAACTTACAAACTAAGCGACTACACGCTAAGGGCACCCCCTGTGGGGTACGAGCCTCGGCTTAGGGCGACGCTGAGGGAAAGCAAGGGATAGGCTGGATCTGAGTGATATTATTTATGGACTGGTTTAAACTTACTGGCTCAGCAGCGCGGGCTGGCTCTTGCAAAGGACGGGTGGGGCATTTACCGGGACGTCGCGATGGGCCTCGTCGGCGAGGATGGAATGACGGCGCTTTGCGTCTGAATTTGCGCAGAGTGCTAGTCTTCCTGCTGCTCTCCTGGAGCAGGGTTATAGCATCGTCAGGAGTGACGAGAAAATGTCTAGGACGATGAATTTTACTTATTCGCGAGGGATCGTATCGAGCGGCCGATGCGATAAGGGGGTTGCGATGTTTTAACGCGGAGTCAAAGAAGCGCATGGAAAGACGCTTCATGAATTGAACGACGGTGGGGATTCTTAAGTCGAAGTGAAGACTATCGTTACGGGCTCCCGTGATTTTACGAAGGAATCGGTTTTGCAAGGTCTACATCTTATGAAGGAAACGCGGGTTGGCGTGGGCGAACACGACACATGCGTATGTCACGATGGGACGGATGACCGCGGTGTATGAACGCAATTTGCACTTAAGTGACAATTTGCTTTCTGCCTGAAATAAAAAGTGAAACCTAAACCCATAGCAATATGTGCCGCGAAAGACAAGTGGCTGTCGAGAATGACACCTAAGTATTTGGCTTGCTTCTCCCAGGGGATAGGCTTGCCGTACATAGTGATCAAACTGGGGATCAAGGGATTAAAGCGCCGTTTGGAGTAGATAACCGCCTGACTTTTACCGGGATTCATCTCGATTCTCCATTTCCTGAACCAAGGGCCTAGGATGTCGGCTGGGGTCTGAAGGGTACGAGCGATAGCGTTTGTACAGCGGCCAGTATAGTAAATGGCCGTGTCATCCGCGAACAGAGCTAACTGAGCTTTTTTGCTCTTGGGAATGTCGCTAGTGAACAGCGTGAAGACGAGGGGGGATAAGACGGAACCCTGAGGGACACCGGCCCTAATAGGATGAGTGGAAGAGATTGAGGAAGTCCCGTAAGATGAGCGTAAACGATAGACACCTCATTGCCAGGTGTGCGGGGAGGGGGGTAGTAATGGTAAACATAATGGAGAGAAATCATAAGCTAAACAATAAAAAAATATGAATAGGTAAATATGTTGGCAGATCATATTCATCGATTTGGTGGACTAAAGGATTTACAATAAAACAAAAAAAAATACCAAACCCGTGCGAAGCCGGGACGGGCCGCTAGTTGTATATTATAGTATAACAATGTGTTCTACTTATTACCTAGTTATTATCGATAATTTCAGTTAGTATAGTCCCATCTCTATCCGAAAGTTAATCATGGGAGCGCTTCGAGGAAATAAATTTTAATATTTTTAATCGTTCCTCAAAGCGCTCCTTTTGGGAGCGCTTAGAGGAACAAAACGGGAGCGCTTAGATGGGAGCGCTTCAAAACGGGAGCGCTATGAGGAATACCTCCAAGATTGGAGACAATTCAGGCGCGCACGTTCTAAGAACAATTGCCGGAATCCCGTCGGGACCACTAGCTTTGTTCACGTCAAGATTACAAAAATTACAAATTACAAATTTCAAAATTAATATTCTTTTCGTTCGTTTTCTCGTGCCATTCTAAATTCTGTTTTCACGGCACGGAAACTTGGCCACCAATAATTTGCCGATAATTTCTATTTAAATATTTAATTTTCACTATATTATGAGTTTATGGATTAACTTAGGGTATTTTTATGGTTTTGTAACTCAGTTATTGAAAAATTGGTGCACCAGCAGTAATAAAATCTTTTGAAAAATAAGCAGTTTCACAAAAATATTGGTTTTAACACCGTCAACTTAAAAAGACCACAAAATGAAAAATAACCAAAAAGTCTTAGTTGAGATTGCATTTTAATATCGGGTGTTTCCTCCCCTAGTAGCCCTGATAACAGCTTGCTTTCGTTCTGGCATACTTTGGATGATGTTTCTGATCTCAACTTATGGTATGCTTTCCCAAGCGGTCAGTGCTGCATTTCGAAGCTGGTTCAGAGATTTAGGCGGGTTGGAGGAAGACTTTATTTTTCTTTTAAGCATGTCCCAGATATACTCTATTGTATTTAAGTCTGGACTACGAGCTAGCCACTGCAATTTTTGAATACCAACAGCATCGGAACTTATTCCTCCCCAAACCATTATAGAGCCTCCATGAAAACTAACAGTTTGTATGGTGGTAATGGGTAAAAACCGCTCTCCTGTTCTTCTCTTCACTCGCTCCCAACTATCTGGAGCTCGTAAAGCGATTCGACGCTCATCTGTGAACAGTGCTCATGGGTCCAGTTGACGTGTTCTCGTGCGAATCGAAGTCGAGCTACTCGGTGACTTCTGAGAAGTTCTGGGCCGCGTGCTGGTCTACGAGCTTTTAAATTCACTTCCTCCATTCGTCTTCTCACTGTACGTTTACTAACATTGACACCTCTTGTGAACTAGAGTTACTGGCGTATCTCAACAGCGGTGAGGTAGCGGTTTCTCAAAATTTCCAGGACAATAAAGCGGTCGTCCCGGGCTGACGTGCATCTGACGCCTCCGCTGCCTGGTCTGCGGGAGAAGCGGCCTGTCTCCTGGTATCGTTTCAGTGCATACTGCATCGATGAACGTGGTACATTCAGGATAACAGCAACTTCTCGCTGTGTCAGCCCTTGTTCGACCAATGCTACAGCTTGTGCAACCTGTGATGGTGTTATTGACATTTTTCTTGGAATTAAATCACCTTTAGTTATTGCAGTAACAGTACGATATCACAATAATTGAATAACTTAACAATAAACTTTCACAAAACACAATTTTAGAACAGTAACTAAGTCGCTCAGATGACCGGGTACAACTTAAACTTAAAAATAACGTCATATAGCACTCAAACATGATAAATTACCCTCTTGAACAAAGGGTAAACATTATTTAGACCAACCTTCATAACAAATAATCATAGGAAACACTTAAAGCTCTTGTTATCGCGAAATACGCGCTTGGCCAAGATTCCGTGCCGCTGAGTGTATTAACAATAGCTAAACGTCCAAAAACAGTCAGGAAGAAATGTGTCTGTGATTTTTTTTAAACTTCTTTAAAAAGACAAAAAAAATGAAAATGACGTCTGTTAGCGCTAGTGTGTTACACTGCACTGATGTCATACTATTGGTCAAAGTTAACTATGCACAATGACAGTGAAGCATCGTTATTGGACAAAGGGAATCCAATCAGAGGACGTCAAACTAAGGAGAGAGGTGAAGGTCAAGCTCTCTCTACCCAGCGAATAGCGTACAAACAGTTCATCAAACACTGTCGTTAATGGGCTCTTTACTGAATTTCGGTCAGTTTTATTAAAAATGTGATATTGAATAATATAATATTATAAGTGAATTGTGTCGTATGCTGTTTTATTGATATTCGAAACACTCGTGAAAATTTGAAGATGATTTACTTATATTTTATAAGTAGAAAATTATGTCTTACTCACCTTTTATTATTATTCTTGAATACTTATAAATAATTTCTAAGTTATATAGTTTGTTAAAAGTAAGTAAACTAAGTATGTTTGTACTTAATTATTATGAATAGAACTGATTATATGATAGATAACTATGATTTATAAAACGCAATCAAAATGTACCTACTTACTTTGATTTTTATTATTACTTAAATAAATTTTGATTCCCTAAATTCTTGGCTTTTATTTACTCGTACCTAAATAGTAAAAAGTTCTGGTTTGAACTGTACCAGAACAACTTAAAATATTCAAGAAAAATAAAGTGGGACGAGATGATGAACGAAATAAATATTAATTTTAAAATTCGTCAACTCGGCCCAATAGTCCGAGTTTGTTTTGGGACGAGCTGACGCACGAGTCACGACCCAATCCGCTCAATCGTCACATTTTTTTTGTCAATATCGTTGTAGGTTAGTCTAGGCCAATAAGTAATGTATCAAACAGCAAATATTGTCTCGTTTCACATTGAAGCAGCCAAAGCACGGCTCACATTTGACCTGTTATGTTCATTCAATAAACGACATTATAGTCAACGGTAATATGGAAACAACTTTGAAACAAGATTCAAATTGGATTCATAACTAATAACACTAAGGTTAACTTTACTAATCGGGGTCCCAGTTAGCATTTAACTCAATTAAGAATAAAATAACTCAAACGATTTGGAAGGGACAATTCATTTAATTATGCTAACGTTTAACTAATTAAAAAGTTGTTGCTTTCCCAAACTGATTAAAATTTCGTGAAATTATAAAGACAACTTTGTAATGGTCTTGTGGTCTACGTCCAGGATTTCTACATAACGATTATATATACTTAACTTTAGTTTTAGAATGAAGAGATAGATGGGTGTGTGACTAGAACTAGATGGAACTAGACTGTAAACCATTTACTATAATGGGGCTTAAATGACAAAACACTGTTCAATAGATCATTTATATTTAAGCAATAATATATATAAGAAATAGCGTAAAAGAAACCATGGATCAGCAGAACGATATAGCTTGAAGTTGATAAGCTGTCGAATCATGATCAGATGGTCTAGCCTTGCTTCTTGTGTTTCATAGCGTCATAGGCATCATGAACCGTGCCGGCTGCGTTGATTGCGCGCAGACCATTCTTCTGTGAAAGAAAAATTCACTAAATGAATTTGGTATGTCAAATTTGGCTAAAAAATTCAATGTTATCAATACATTACGTAATTGAACCGGAAAGCAGATCAAATTAAACTTTTAAGAAATTTTACATAGTTACAGGTGAAGCCTGAGAAGTCTACAATTAATTTAAATGTACTCCTGCAAATAACTTACAATTAACATTAAGATGTAAGTCATGTTTCAAAACATAATGTTTAATCACTAGCTGTGCCCAGTGGTTTCACATGGGTTCCCTCTATCTGGCAGAATCTTGATGCTCCGAAATTTATTTGGCATAACAGACTTAGAATAATTTTCTTTAAACGAACATTTTAAAGGCATAAAAATTATTTGGTATAATTATCGTTTGGCATAATGTTTAAAACTTCGAATTAACAATGGCATACTTTTAAGATGGCAGAATTACATTTAGTATAATTACGATTCGCAGAGTTCAAATTTCGCATAATATATTATTTGGTATAATTTCACTTGGCATACTATGCAGACGGCAGTAATGGCTAGGTTAGGTTAGGTTAAAACTGTGACCTCCTACGCACGAGCCGAGCGAGCGGTGCCGCGGCAGCGGCCGGCGAGTGCCTTGCGTTAATAGAAAAAAGAGATTGTTTTAAGTAGGTTACCCGGAACTGAACTACTTAGATTAGGATACTTAATTACTTATTGAATTCAATGACATTATCTCAAATTCAATGAAACAATAACTAAAATAAATGACATTATTTTAAAGAAATAATTAATCAAAATAAATGACAACTTATAATGACAAAGATGACCCTAACTATAAACTTTCTACGATATGACAATTCTGCCGTTTAATGATCATCGATATAAAATAATTATATTATGCCAAAAGACGATTCTGACTGTGAACTTTCTGCGATATGATGTTTCTACTTTTTAAATATTATGGATATGAAGTTTATGCCTAGAGATGATTCTGACTTACAAAATTATGAGTTTAGAATGTATGATAAATGAGTGTCTGCTAAACTATTTTCTGCGAAGTGAAGTTTATGCCATCCGTTGTTATGCAAAATAAAATTATGACATAAAAAGTTCTGCTATAAAGGGTGGACCCGTTTCACATGCTGCTCAGGTTCCGTTCTGAAGACAGCTACCTTACCACTTAGGAATATGAAAAGAACATTACGACCGTTTCTCAGACCAATACACAAAAAATATACACATAAAATTTCATACATATCGTTTAAACCATTTTATAGGAATATGGCAACTAAAACTGTAACACGAGAATTTAATATAGGTCCTATAATAAGAGAAGATGAAAATTAGTACCGAAATGAATTTTAGAAAGCTGTTTTTTTAGACATCTTCAAAATTTGTTCCTTGTCGTTATTTAAAAGTTTCAAAATCACGGAATGGAAACGTTATTTGTACACGACGGGCGGGGTACGGGGAAAGGGAGATTTCTCATGAATCCATCAAGTAAACAGGGTACGATATAAAGTATACTTACAGCAACCGAACCAGCTTTAACTTTAGGGTTTGCTTCGGTCATGCCCATCAGCATCGCCAACACAGCCAGAACCACCATGAAGAAAGCTACGAATTTCATGTTGATAAATATTTTTCTTAAAACTTCGAAAGAATAGATAACTTGGAAGTGATCGAGTAAGATGCACAAGTGATAATTTTCATCAGATGCTCATCTATTTATTTGATTTCTATGTTCATCGGCACATGAGAAAATTAAGTGTTGATGAGTGATGACGTAACAAAAATCCACATTATTTCAGTACATATAGTTAGTTCGTGAGTAAGGAAAATGTAGATCTGGCTGGTCACGTACATGATTGAAATTAGTCGTAACACCTCGATTCGTGCAACGGGAGAATCCCGGTACTAATTGCTGCTTTCTAGATTCCGTAATGGAAGTTGTCGGCTACTGTTTTACTAACATGAATTGTAAAAATTTAGAACTAATATAATGGGATTCAATCATTTAATTTGCTTCTTTAAGAGGGTGCATGTCTTAAGACCATGTTATGGGATTCTAATACATGCCTACTTACCAGTGATTAGAATATATGCAAAAAAAATAAAAATCATTTCAGTGAGGTTTAATGCTGTTTGGTCATGGGTACTGTTGCTTTGATCAATAAAAACAAACTTGATCTTCTAGATTTTCTAGTTAATATTTTACATCGCTCCATGTAAAATATTTGTATTCAGCTGCATCGGGTTTTGCTCGCATTTGGCCTGAAACAATGCAAATTTTAGAAATTTATTTATTTTGTGCACATGTAGAAAAACCCTCTACTAAGGCGGACTTAATGCCTTCGGCATATATTTGTATTTCAATGTCTTACAATTTCCTCATATTTTCTTTATTGTGGTATTAAGTTTTTGGTTTTAAGCTTATCTTCAGAATATTATTCATGCAGAATGCAGAACCCTCGCTATGCAAATCTTACTCCTATAAATAGCCGGTGTTTTCCTTAAGTCAATGCTTATATTGTTTCTGTTATTAAATATTGTTTTTCTACTTATCCGGCATAATTATGGGTAATTGATAATATTCTTTGAAGGAAATTCACGTCCATATGGATTCTAATCAAATATTAGTCATAATGTGAGGTATAAAAAGACAGTACTTGATCATGTTACTTTTATTTTAGAAATAGTTTTCGTGGCAGTAAATTCTGTTTGTTATCAACTTATTAGTTGTAAGTTTGTTTTTTTTTAATTATGATATTTAACTGAGTTCTGAAATTGAAATAATGAAAATCATATCAAATGAAAGGAAAGTAGGTTCTAGCATTTCTTTCGATAATATTTTGTGATTTAATATAAAACTTTCTGTTTAAATAATATCTTTGTTATATAAGTAGGTACGTAAGTATGTATAGCGCCGAACATTAAGTTTAGGGTTTGATAAACTATGTGGTCCTAGTGGTACCTAACAGTCTGAAATGGTGGACTAGATATTGCAAAACCACAGAAATGACAGTCTACGAGTGAAGTTTCAAGCCGATATTCAATAAACTGCCAAATATTCGATTCAAACCACATTTAGGTGATCATGTAATCTCATGAAATTAATGACTTTAAGTTTCTATTGATCTTTTTTGCGTATGTTTCTTTTTTGCGTAGACAAACCAGATGAAACTTTGTTGGTCGGGACTTAATTAACTTTATCGATGAAGGTAATAAGTTTTGCCCACAAACATTACGTGTCTGCTTTGTGACGATAATTAAGTACGACGATAATTAAGTATTTCTGCATACATATAATTGAGAAACTTTGCGATGTAATATCAGGCAAAATATTTAAAGCCTGATGGGACAGACCAGGGATGGGTAACCATCCCTTACATACCAATCTTCCTCCGTATTTACTCCGAAAACACGTTAAGTTGTTTATGGTGTCATCACTAACGGTATTGTAATATCTAGTCAGTGGGCTGTGGATGTCAGATAGGTAGTCGCTCCATGTATAATACCGGTGTTTAGATTGGAATCGAACCCCAATTTAAAAAATAACTAAAAAAAACTGGCCAGTTCCGAGTCGAACTTTCCCACCGAACCAACTTGCGGTATAAGCGGCTACATCTTTTGATTGCGTAAACTGTCCACACACTTTTGTTGGGTAACTGACCACAGAGTTAAGTTACATATGGTATTAATTTCAACTCGATGCCCTTACGCGTTTTCGAGTCGTTTTCAAGTGGAAATAAAATTTACTTCTAGAAGAAATTATTTTATACGTTTTGGTCTTTTTTGGTTTTTTGCTAAAAGTTTTTACTTTAACCTTTTTAGTTATGTTTTGATGGTTAGATACCATCATACCATCTTATCAAATATTCATTTTCCATTGCTGCTAAAAGTTATGAGCAGATCATAAAACAAACTGTGGAAGAAAAAAAAATACTCATAATAAATTACCTACTTGAGCAATTTGAATAAAATTAGTTACGGCTATAGGTATACTTCTGAGGAGTTCCTCCTTGTGTTGTGTCCTCCCTTTCGATTAGAAAAATAATTTAAAAAAAATACAGTAGTATTGAAACCGTTTTATTTTTATATCTGGTAAAAAAATTATTCATTACAAATGCCCAAGTGAATCGTGGGCATTTGTCACTGCAGTTCAAATGTTCTTGGCTCCATCGGAACGATATGTGGATGTTCTTAAAGACTATTTAATATCGAGATATCACGTTACCTGTTATATGGGTATAAGGAATGTACAACCACTTAATTCAAATATAACAGATTAACGTTTTATTTACCAGTATAACAATAATAAATATGAGGAGATCGTGGCTAAATAATAGTAGCCGCTCGGGTCGATCTTTAGGTTAAACCGCGCTTGCCTAGGTTGGTCTGTAGATGGGTGACCACCCGTTACATACCGAGTTTCCTCCGTGCCTCGGAAAGCACGTTAAGCCGTTGGTCCCGGCTGTCATTTGTAGATCTTTGACAGTCGTTACAGGTAGTCAGTGTTCCGAAAGTCTGACAACCAGTCCTATCTAGGGATATCGTATTACCCAGTACTAACTGGGTTGTGGAGGTCAGAAAGGCAGTCGCTCCATGTAAAATACTGATATTCAGCTGCATCCGGTTAGACTGGAAGCCGACCCCAACACAGTTGGGAAAAGGCTAGGCAGATGATAACAATAATAAATAACATAATGTGCTAGTTACTCCCAAATTTGTCGGCTCGTTGGATAGACGCTCAGCTATCCCTACTGTTTCCTACTCCTGGCTGCTTGGTACAACTCGCGGGCGGCGGCTGCTGTACTCACGAAAGACACGATTTTTTTCTGTACTCAAAACAAGAAAATGTTTAGTTTTAAAAACTGAAACAAATTTAAAAAATACTGTAGTTTTTGTCAGGATTTTTTTGGATAGATAGGCTAAAAGTCTGTATACGTTTAAAATCTTAATGGTTTATGTACATCATAATTTTCCTGCCCTTGGCCCATTCTATTTTGGGGTCGGCGCAATACGTTTTCTTCCATTCTTCCCTGTCAGACGTCACGGCATCATTTACTCCTTTCTCATTAATAGCATTCCTTACACAATCCATCCATCTTTTCTTTGGCATTCTTCTTCATCTTCGTTCATCCACAATCATATCTATTACTCTTTTAGTCACATGCGCTTTGTCCTTCATTACATGTCTATAACCAAGATAAACGAATTTTTGTGGGTGTAACGATTGAACCATAATATACGTGATAACAATTTGACGTAGGCCATGACAGGGTAGCCGTGACAGATACACTTATCGTTATCACTTCTGACTTTCTGTATCCAGTTGGACTCTTTCTGTAAAATATTGGTAATCAACTGTATCCAGTTGGACTGGAAGCCAACCCTAACATGGTTGGGAAAAGGCTAGACAAATGGTGTAATCTGACTTTTGGTTGATCGAAAATACATACATAAATAAACACAATTGACTAACTTATAAAGGTAGACTTACAAGTGCTTTCCCAGTGTTCTTCAGTGCTTTCAAGTCGACTTTAGGGGCGGGTTGAGGCGCGGCATTCCCAGAGCCGGCGAACAACGCGAGCGCCACCATCAGCATCACGCACAGTGAAGTCAGCTTCATTTTCTCTTCTAGTAATAACTGCTGCACGAACCACAAGGACCTCAACTTCGATTTGAACTTGACTGTGACAATATACCATCGACAGAGCTTCATAAACACAAATACTAATTTCTCGTTTACCTGTTATTTGGCATTACTTTGACGTAATGGAATTAACACATTTAAGAATGTTGGAAATTGAGTACGAGATCATTTTCCTCCTTTGCATTTAGAGCCTGAAAGGAACAAACGGAATATGCAGACAAAAATAAAATATACTGTGGTAAAACCAATGCAGTTCATCAATACTCAGTCATCAACCAAGACGTCATCAAGTTTAGTAAGTAGCTTCAGGGACGAGCGAATTCGTAGGTACTTTTTTTAAATTAAAAAATAAACATTTCACGTGTGGTATTTTTATAATTTTCTGAATTTATTTATGTCTATGATTGATACCGAGTGTGCTTGTTGTTTATAATTTAACTTAAATGCTTGAGTATAATTTATTGTTGGGAATACCCTTTTATCTTCTTAATGTTTCATATTATTCACTAGAATGAATGAATGTATAAGCCTTTATTTCAGACTTTTACAAATAATCGCTTATTTTGCACTGTTATTTAAAACAGAAATGAAATGGATGTGTTTGTCCTTACGATTTCTATTACAGTTCGTATACGTTTACTGTAATGTATTTTATTAACGTCAACCGTGTTCTGTAATGTTCTGACGACCCACTGACCGTAACATATTTTTTGTCTGGATATACATTACATCTCCAATTAAATGGTGATTAAAATTCCTAATTTGGTTATTTGCAAAATGATACTTTTCTTTTTTTTATTGTCTGCTCCATCCTCCTTCTTTGTAAATGTCGCCTATCACTACTTTTATCCAGGTTTGACACAACCTATTCAATTTCTCGTCTATTTATTCTTTCACTTTTAAAAACTTAAATGAGGCAGTAAAGTTTTCACGTATGTATTTTGTATTAAGCCGTGTGGTACTGTATGTAGGTTTACATTAAATTCTTTAGTTAATTACAAAGCGGAAAGGGAAAGAATCTTCATTCTTTTGATCCGTCGTGATGCATCATGACTTTTCAAAAGAGACGTATATTTACCCTACTTCGGTGGTGCAGTGTTTGCAACTGTTAAACATGAGGTCTTTTTTTTCTGGTGGAAAATTATCAAATAACTTCCCCCGCTCTGGGCGGAGCGGAGGGGTATGTCAGACTTTTACTGACTAAAACCCACCCATGTTCCTTCTGTTGCCCTTTACGATCCGGGGCCGCGGTATTTCTTTCGAACAACCCGCAACCCCGGCAGGAAACATGAGGTCTTTAGTTGGATTCTCCGGTTCGTAAAACTGTTGTTGGGTTTTCCGTAAGGAATTTCTCAGTGGCACCCACGGAGTCTAGAATTATGCCCGGTTGATGAAAATGGGCCCACCCAATTACATGGTACTTCAAATAATAATACATATAAGGTAGTAGTACATGTACAGTAGTACATCTTTGCCAAACACTTCTGAGATTGCAGGTATGTTATGCTATGTTATTTTTTTACAATGGGTCAAGCATCATAGCCATATTTTACCAGTCACGTTCACTCCCATTATTCAAGCCGTAGCCACCAGGTATGAAACTAGACTCCGGCCTGCTTCTGAAAAAAACCCGGAAAAACCTATCAAAACTGTGTTCGACATGAGACTATACTCAGAAGTTTGTAAAGCCAAAAAATGGTAGTTTAAGATGAAATGACAGAATGAAATTCTAAATATGAAAATTTAAAAATCAATGTTGATCCAAAAAGAAAGAGGTGGAGACAACAGAGAGGGTGAAATACCCACTCTGTATTTCACCCTCTCTGTTGTCTCATTACATTTTGAATGCAGCAACACGTGCTAATTTTAGGTTTTCTTAACTGTATTTAAATCTATAAATCATATTTGAATGTTTTACAATCAGTGTAAGTATCAGTTTGTGCTGTTCAGTTTTATTGTGTTAAAAGGTATGTGTTAAATTATTTTAGTTTTTATATTACTTTTCGACTTCCCCAGGTCTTGATGACCGACATTTTGTGTTATAATGTTTTATTTTTGTTATTTTAATTATTTAAGGGTCCACCTTGGGGATTCGATAAAGAAAACTAAACCTGTAGTGGCTATTATTTGTTCACCTGGCCCAACTTAAATCTATAACTGCAGCCTCGGTCGGAGGCCAACGGGCTAGTGTCACAAGTTCATGTTCAACAGTACCGCTTGCGACCATTAGATCAATAAGTACACAACTCCAAACAAAATGTGTTTTATTTTACATGAGACTGCATAACCACCTTATAAGTTTACCTAATATGGTAAGGGGTTAAGTATTTATAATTATAGATTTCGTTGTTTTGAAATAACGTTTATGGTTGTTTTTAAGTTAAGTTTTTAACCATCGTTTGGGAATATAGCAACGTCGTGAGTAATAATTAAGAATAAAAATATGTATGTGCAAATCTTCGATCAATAATATACTTTTTGTGCAAATGCATACTTGACACCTTCTATAAAAATATAATAATATAGCTAAAAATATTAAGTGTACTGAGTGTACTGTACTGTGAACGTGCGCGCCTGAATTGTCTCCAATCTTGACGCGCCTGTTTCGCCTCTCGTTTGAGACTGGAAAAGTACCGAAAGCTTGGAAGCAAGCGAGCTGACCCGGCCAACTACAGGCCCATTTCAGTCACGTCCATACTCTGTAAGACTATGGAGCGTGTACTGAATGGTAAACTCCTGGCATACCTAGAATCCAATGACATCCTCAGTGACCGACAATACGGCTTTCGCCGAAACCGGTCCACTGGGGATCTTCTAGCGCATGCCATTCACATTTGGAGTGAGGCCATTGAGAAACACGGGGAAGCGCTTGCCGTTTCCCTTGACATCTCTAAGGCCTTCGACAGGGTGTGGCATGAAAGCCTTATTAAAAAGCTTCCTTCTTTCGGTCTACCCGCTGGTTTTTGTACTTGGGTTGCGGACTTCCTGAGGGATCGGTCCATTCGAGTGGTCATAGATGGCTGCTCGTCTGACCAATTGGCTATTAATGCTGGGGTCCCTCAGGGGTCGGTTCTCTCAGCAACTTTATTTTTGCTGCACATTAACAGTCTGCTAGTGCCCGGCACCTTTGGGTATGCAGACGACAGCACTGTTGCTGAGAGATATACGTCCAACGCAGGGGCTAGTGGGTCTCAGATCCGGTCTCGGAACTTGTCCTTGAGGGCTGTCTCCGATTGGGGAGATGCCAACTTGGTCAAGTTCAATGCTGCTAAGACCCAGGCGTGTCTGTTCTCCGCAAAGAGGAGTGAATTTCAACCTGCTCCTTCTTTTCGTGATGTAACCGTGCCAATTACCGACCATATTGAGCTTCTTGGTGTAACGCTTACATCTACCCTCAATTTTGGTCCGTTCATCGAGGCTAAGGCTAAACTGGCTGCTAAGAAGTTGGGTATCCTAGCAAAGGTGAGACAGTATTTCACACCGGAACAGTTGCTGAACTTATATCAAGCGCAAGTTCGATCGTGTGTGGAATACTGTTCTCATCTCTGGGACGGATCCGCCAAATACCAGCTTGAAGCGCTAGAGTCTATAGAGAAACGAGCCAAGAGGCTCATCGGCAACGACGCGCTGGTTGAGTCAAAGCTCCAGAGCCTGGAGCATCGCCGGCGCGTTGCCAGCCTTTCGGTTTTCTATCGGTTACATTTCGGAGAGTGTGCGATGGAATTGCACAGCCTAATTCCGCCAAGCCCGTTCCATCATAGGACTACAAGACGTACGGCGATGCGCCACCGTTACATGGTAGACATCCCACCCACACGCACTAAACGGTTTGGGAATACCTTCATTGTGCGTACTGCTAAGGAGTGGAATTCCCTGCCGGAGTCTGTATTTCCTGACAGCTATAACCTGGGGGTCTTCAAGTCAAGAGTGAATAGGTTATTTCTAGGTAAGCGTGCTTCATCGTCGACCACATCATCACTTACCATCAGGTGAGATAGTGGTCAAACGCGAGCCTATCAATAATAAAAAAAAAAAAAGTGTATATAAGCTTCTGTCGATAGTCAAGTGTTGCAGTCAACTTCAACATGAATTGTGATTGTCGTAGTACGTATAGTAGTAATAAAAAGATGAGACAATGACGCTGATGGCCCTGTTCGTGATGCTAATGGCGGCGGCGGCGCTGGACACGCCGAGGCTCAACCCGGCAAAGCACCTGTAAGTAATAAACTAAATCAGTTAGTCGATTGTGTTCTCATGTATATATGTTTTTACGGTTACCACAACCTGCTTTTCCTTCTACAAGTTTACACCTACCGTTGTTTTTAGTAAATAAGTAGTTTAGAAACCTCTACATCAATAAATTCTAGAATAAGATTTAATATTAGTTTTTAAGATATGGGCACTCTTTCGTCAAACTTTAGTAGGAACTTTGCCTTTCATTAACAAACTACAAAAAACAAATTTAGTTTTGCTGTTAAGTGTAAATGCACCTACCTATGAGCGTTAAAATATTTTTATTTTATTTCCTCTTGATAAGCAACCAAAATACACAAGTATGCGAGTACGACTTGCAATTGGCTGTTTTTTTTTTTTTAAATCATCTCATACTTTTCGTAACCATTAAAAAAATTGTTTTTATTTGCAGATAAAGCAAAAGTTATCGACGTGAAGGTACCTATTATAGGGACAGGGACTATCAACAGATTCTGAGTAGCTACGCATGTCTTTTTTTTACGGTGGGAAATCATCCAATGACTTCCCCCGCACTGGGCGGAGCGGGGGAAGTCATTGGTCAGACTTGTACTGACTAAAACCCACCCATGTTCCTTCTATTGCCCTTTATGTTCCGAGGCCGCGGTATCTCTTTCGAAAAACCCGCAACCCCGGCAGGCGCAGGCTCTGGCAAGCCCCTCTGCTTTCCTGACTCTCTTTGAGGCGCGCGTGAAACACGAACGCGCCGTCGACACGTTTCGCAGAAGGAGGTGACCGCTTCCCATTCCCTCTCGCTCCGGACCATAGCCTGAACCAGGGCCGGACGCAAGAGATCGCCGCCGCCGATCGCCTCCACGAGGGCACAGCGGTGCTCCGCCCAAGCTGGGCAGATCGCCACTGTGTGCTCCACCGTATCCTCCGGGCGATCGTCACAATGGTGAAACCCGGGAGCTACCTATGACTTACAACTGAATAAATGATTATGATTATGAGTCTACACCATAGTGCACAAAAAAGGACTAGGAATAGGATTGCTCCATTCTCAGAATCTTCATTCTCGTTCATTGGTTAGATACTTCTCGTTGTTCTGTTATAATTAAATGATATGTTTTGAAATATATAGTGAGCCATCTTTTATTTTAAACTATACCTGGAAATTGTTTTAGAACTCATGGTCAAATAAGAATGGAGGAGGTTACTGGGTACGAAATGGACCAACATTGAGTACCGAGTTACTTCCGTGCCTCAAAAAGCACTGTAAGCCAGTTGTGTGCCAGCTGACTTTTGTTGATCTTTGACAGTCGTTACAGGATGTAAGTGGCTCTAAGGTCTGACAAACTTTCTTACCAAGGATAGTCGTATTACCTAGTTATTAACTGGGATATGGAGGTAAGGTAGGCAGTCGTTCCATGTTAAACAGATAGCTGAATCTAGTAAGACTGGAAGCCGAACCCAACTGAGCAGATAAAAGGCTAGGCAGATGCTAGCAGTATAGAAAGAGGCTTCGCGGCGGTGCGGCTGATCTTAAGACTATGTGGCGTTGTTGCTCCATATTAGGTATTTCTCCTGTATCGTGGGTGCGTTTATAAACATTTAAACTCACATACACAAACAGCCAGACCCGAAACACTATCTGCAGGTCATACAAATATTTGTTTCGTGCGGGATTCGAACCCACAACACGCAGCGCAGCACGGTAGCAGTCGGTCGCTCAGCCACTACACCAACTGTTCCGTCAAATTTTGATGAATACTAAAATCACTTTTAAAAAAAGGTCGAAATGGACTGGAAACCGTTGAAAGTCGATTTTGGAAAAGAAACACATTCTGTACTTTTAAACCTTTGGATAGAGTCAGTTATAGAGATCAATTTCGGGGCAGTAATGACATACGACAAGCTAGAGGAAAGAGCTAATTAACGAAACGTCGAACAAAATCATTTATGACCCGTATTTACTTGTTAATTTGCCCTTTATGGATGTATGGATGTCTATTACTCTTTCAGGGCAAAATGCCTGAACGGATCTTGATTAAATTTGGCACAGTGGTAGATTATAGTCTGGAATAACACATGGGATACTTTTTTTTCAATATCACGCGGGTGAAGCCGCGGTCTCCAGCTAGTCCTACTACTATTATAAAGGCGAAAGTTTGTATGTATGGATGTATGGATGTTTGTTACTCTTTCACGTAAAAACTACTGAATGGATTTGAATGAAACTTTACCACAATATAGCTTATACATCAGAATAACACATAGGCTATAGCTTATACATCAGAATAACACATAGGCTACAATTTTTGAGGTTTCTAATGTGAGGTCGTAAAAAAACACATTTTTTGCGCTTACATTGCAAACGCTGACTGAATCCTACAAGATAGATCAAAACAATGTACTACAGTATTGTACAACTTAAAAAGGTCTACACAAAAGTCCGTGATGGTATATGTTTATCTCTTAGGAATAACCCACAATAACTATTTTTTATCCTTTACTTTGTACGAGAAATAATGGCTTATTTACGAAGCGATTTTAAGCAATACAGTATTAATCCTTATCCAATTAAGTATCTTAAATACATTGTGCATTTAATAAAGATCAATATGGCTTTTTACAGCATGTAAATTAAATAAATATTTTCGAAGATATCACAGATTTAAAATGCAGAGTCATAGCAATTTCGGCGATAAATACTGTTTCGGTGATAAATACCGGCAGCGGTGCCAGGCGAACGGGGCGTGGGGGGAGCGGGGTAGGTGCGGTGGGGAAGAAGAGGCTCTTCGCTGAGTGCGCGACCCGAACACGGGCAGACGCGTGAGGGCAGACGTCGTTGACGGTTGTGTCCGTTTTGCGAATTTTCAAGGCACTCGCGATTTGATAAAAACGTATGGTCGCCTACTTTAAGTAATATTGGCCTAAGGTGAGTTATTGCCAGGTTTCTTTTTGGTTAGGAGTTACACGTACAAAAAGATACTTCATTTTTACGAATTACTTCATTGATAATTCAATTACTATATAGATAGGTTACTTACAGTTAATTATAACAAACTAGCTTCCGCCCGCGACTTTGTCCGCGTGGCATAGTTACTTTAGGCTAACGCTAACTTTAACACCTGTGATGATCGAAAAAAAAATATCCTTCTCTGCCCTTTTCTTCCTTCTTTCTCCCCCTACTCTATTCTCACTTTTTAGGGTTCCGTAGTCAACTAGGAACCCTTATAGTTTCGCCATGTCTGTCTGTCCGTCCGTCCGTCCGTCCTCGCTTAATCTCTGTGACCGTTAGCACTAGAAAGCTGAAATTTGGTACCAATATGTATATCAATCACGCCGACAAAGTGGTAAAATAAAAATTTGAAAAAAAATGTTTTATTAGGGTAGCCACCCTATATGTAAAGTGGGAAGTGATTTTTTTTTTAATTTCAACCCTAACGTGTGATATATTGTTGGAAAACAATGTGTCCCCCCCTCTAACTTTTGAACCATAAGTCTAAAAAATATGAAAAAAATCTGAAAAGTAGAATTTTATAAGGACTTTCTATGAAAATAATTTTGAACTTGATTGACACAACAGTTTTTGTACAAAAAAGACAAAAAGTTGTACAAAATAATTTCTGGACTAAGTTTGTAGTATAATCGTATGTGCAAGCTTTTTTTGTAACTTTGTTTACATATTTTATTATCCTGAACGTATCTTTTTTCAAACAAAAAAAACAATTATTGAAATCGGTTCTCGCAATCCAAAATTACCACCAAAATTGCACGTCTTTGTATTAATTAGTAACCCTATTCCCCGAGAGATGGCGCTGTAGGTATTTATTACATTGGATCGGGTACTACCGAATTGTTCGGTTGGCCTCATAACTGGGAACACTTATTTTGACGGACGGGAAACTACGGAACCCTACACTGAGCGTGGCCCGACACGCTCTTGGCCGGTTTTTTTTAGCCTATGTCTGTCTTTAGGGTCCCAACTATCTCTGTAACAAAATTCATCAAAATCGTTTAGGCCATTTAGGCGTGAAGACGTAACAAACAAACTAACTAAACTAGAATAGTGCCGAGTTGATGGCAATAGGCTCAACCCTTATTACAACGGACTATAACACAAATGCGCATTTATGTTATAAAAAGCAAGTATTAGTGTGTCAACTTAGACAGAAGTGTATAATATCCTTATCCTTACTATCCTTACTCCTTACTTATCCTTACTATATAATATTACCAGCTTTCGCCCGCGGCTTCGCCCGCGTTATACTTGGTGTAACACAGTTCCCCTTGCGCCTTATTGATTTGTAATAGCAACGCTAAATTTTTCCTTTTCTTCCCTCTTTCTCCCTCACATCCCACTTTTTTCAAAAAAATATTAGCCTATGTCCGTCTCGTGGTTCCCAACTATCTCTGTACCAAAATTCACAAACAAACAAACAAACTCACTTTCGCTTTTATCCTTACTAATATTATAAAAGCGAAAGTGAGTTTGTTTGTTTGTTTATTTGTTTGTTTGTTTGTTTGTATGTTTGTTTGTTACCTCTTCACGCTTTAATGGCTGAACCGATTTGGATGAATTTTGGTACAGAGATGGTTGGGAACCAGGAGACGGACATAGGCTAATAATTTGAAAAAAGTGGGATGTGAGGGAGAAAGAGGGAAGAGAAGGGAAAACTTAGCGTTGCTATTACAAATCAATAAGGCGCAAGGGGAATTGTGTTACCCCAAATTTAACGCGGGCGAAGCCGCGGGCGAAAGCTAGTATATTCATAATTTTGAGCCTATTGCAAAAAGTTGGATTGAATTACTACAGGATAATTGTATTTTTATTCAAAAATTGACATATTTACTATACGTTTGCACCACGTGCTCATGCAAAGGCCTCTGGACCACATCTGGACATTACTAAAGCCTATTCTCATAGCAAGGTAATAGGTATCAAGTTAGTTGATACACGGAATGTGAAACCACTTGATTCAAATGTTATGTCAATTAATCAGTTTATTTAGGTACCAATATAAAAACAATAAATAGTAGTTGCTAATAATAGTTGTTCCAATAATTCGGAATAGTTATAGTACTGATGGCAACATCTGTGTCACTTGTAATATTTTTCCTATTTCTTGTATAGATTTGTAAATGAGTGGAAATTGTGGGCCTTCTAGATTCTTAGAAGCTTTTTAACTTCTGATTTTACATTTTGAAAAGTAAGCAATGACTTATTTTCGGGCCTAGGCTGTCCTTTCATACTTAAATACTAACGCTAAACCAAATGATTTTAAAAGAGTAACCCTAGTTTCTTGCCGGTTCTTCTTCATTGGAAACGACCAACCCGAAACGAGCACCTTTTCTGGACCATTGTAACGTTTTGTTAGTTAACTAGAAAACAAGCAAATAAATATTTTGACGTGCTTTATCACGAAATCTTCAAAAACATAAAATCTCTCACGAAGTACTAAACGTTTTAAGGGAAAAACAGGGTGAATGATCTTATTTGCAGTGTTCCGTAAAATGTTTTGTTTTAGGTATTTAATTCAGGTTAATTTTATAAATAATAATAAGTATTTATTTATGATATAATGTTGATGATTGAACTGAATCGGCTCAAATCTTATAATTTATGTTTTATATTTATAATCTTTTCCTAGCAAAATAAATCATAAATTACTATGTAAAAAAGGCAGACTAAGGGAAAATACCCGAGTCAAGTAATTGTTATCATATCTTACTACTATAATCAACGCGACAGTTTATGAGCATGTTGGTTTGTAACACTTTCGCGCAAAAACAGCTGAACTGAATTAATTGAATTTTAGAACACAAATAAAACGCTACTCTGAGTTCGTACTCATGGGATAAATTTCGACTTCTAAATGAGTGAAACTGCGCTAGAAAGATAATACGCTGAAATATCAATAACCTGTCGTTGGCACGTACACCTGATAATCATACACCTGTCATTGAATTCTATACCAGACGATATTTGGATATTCCCAAAGGGTCTAAGTATCAGATAGATATAAGTTCCTGTTGATATAGGGTATAAAGAATATAAAACCACTTGATTCAAATATAACAGATTAACGTTTTATTTACCAGTATAACAATAATAAATAACATAATGTGCTAGTTACTCCTAAGGTTGTCGGCTCGTTGGCTAAACGCTCAGCTATTCCTACTGTTTCCTACTCCTGGCTGCTTGGTACAACTCGCGGGCAGCGGCTGCTGTACTCACGAAAGACACGATTTTTTTCTGTAATCAAAACAGTTATCGAAATGTATGATCGTCATAAAAACCTGTCAAAAATCAAACAAGTCTGTAGGTAGTTCATGACGAATAAATGTTAAATATTACTATATTACCAGGACTGGGTGGTTTTACAGTTTCATAATGTTTTTCATGTCATAACTTCTGACTTTTCACGTTGCGAAGGTTAAGCAGTTATCTTCATGTAAAATACTGGTATTCAGTGGCTGGAACCGACCCGATTAGGAAAACAGCCATGATGATGTAAAGACTTACTTATAGTTTCTATCATAACAATTGACTAACTGATACAGGTTATTACTTACAAGTGCTTTCCCAGTGTTCTTCAGTGCTTTCAAGTCGACTTTAGGGGCGGGTTGAGGCGCGGCATTCCCAGAGCCGGCGAACAACGCGAGCGCCACCATCAGCATCACGCACAGTGAAGTCAGCTTCATTTTCTCTTCTAGTAATAACTGCTGCACGAACCACAAGGACCTCAACTTCGAGTTGAACTTAACTGTGACAATATACCATCGACAGAGGTTTATAAACACAAATACTAATTTCTCGTTTACCTGTTATTTGGCATTACTTTGACGTAATGGAATTAACACTATGAAGCATATTAGAAACTGTTTATGAGACCAGTTTCCTCCCTAATCTCTAAAGCTTAAAATCAATTGTGAACGAATGGAATGTGCTCTAAAATTATAGGTTATAAAATATCGACATCATCGATATTCAGTCAATTAACCATAACTCTTATAGATATGGGTTTTCTTGAAAGTAGACTTGTCAGGTTTTTAATTACATTATACGTCAACCAACATTTATTAGCATTGGGAATGGTCTCAGATCCTCGTTGTACGTCATCGTTGGAAGTCTTCATCGACGGTGATTCCGACATCGCCAGGAGACTTATGTCTTCTTGTCATATAGGTAAGGCTCTTATGACCTCTCACTGAAGTATGTGGTATGACATCTGTATTTTGACATTGAATAGGTTTTGCCCTAATATCGTCCCCAGGATGAACTATTTCTGCAGATGAAATTCCCTAAAAACATATTAACAATACAATACGTTTTGTAGCGGTACGTTACCAACTGTCATTTAATGTTCGTTCCACACAAAACATTGCTGGTACAAGGGCATATGAGCGCCCTAGTACCAATAGAGTATTGAGAATTTGCCAAATCCAGACACAATAGTCCAGCTTACTATATGGATTTTATTTATTTAGTACCTAAACGATAAAATAAAAATAGATTGCAATCCCCGACCAAAAAACTGTGGTTTTATAAGGTTGAAGTGTATGTTGTATCTGTTTTATTTTATAGAAAAATGACTCGAGAGTGTTCTTTCTAATATTTCAAGAATATCTGCTCAGTCATTTGAAGTGCATCATCTCTTTTCTACCTGAAACAAAAGACTATGAAAAATATGAAATAAGTTCGAAATCCTGTCACTTATCAATCATATTATTACAAAAGTATGATAACCCTGACCTTGCCTGCGCATCACAAGGATCATGCAGGATATCCAACCCGCCACAATAACTCCTCAACGGCTTACGGCATTTACCTTGTGTAACGAGCAATGTTGTTCTATAAATACACGGCAATTTGAATGTTGAGTTTTCCCAGTGTAGATATTTTGGATTACTGCCCGGCTCCCGTGGATTATAACGTGATATCATTAGTCCCTCAAACGCACCAATATATATTTTAAATTGAAAAAAATAAAATAATCTATCGACTGTTCGTCACGCTAACAGCGTTATTTTTCTGCTTTACCCGTCGTTACTTTTAAACGCAATTTAAAGTATATATGTACTTTGATCATGTAGTACGTAGGTTTTATGCATCACGACTTGTTTTATCAGCGCACGACATCATTTCAGAGGAATAGACAAACAAAGCGGTCCCGGAGGTGCGGACCTGTGGACGGAGAGCAATGGGTAGCTCACCGTCCATCCGTTTAGTTTGTCGTTAGTGTTTCACGCGCGCCTCAAAGAGATGTCCGCAAAGCAGAGGGGCTTGCCAGCGTCCGCCTGCCGGGGTTGCCGGTTGTTCGAAAGAGGTACAGCGGCCCCGGAACGTAAGGGGCAATAGAAGGAACATGGGTGGGTTTTAGTAAGTACAAGTCTGACACTCCCCCCGCTCTGCTAAAGTTATTTGATGATCTCCCACCCCAAAAAAAGCGGTCCATCAGACGGAACGGAGCTTGTTGCTTAGGGGACCGCTTTGTCTTTCGAAGCTTGGATAAAAAAGAACTATTTCTTTATAACGTAAATGGACATATTTTGATATTTCTGTTCTTTTTACAGGTTTTTTTAGAAGTAGGTATCGGGTTTTTATTTGGCAAATAAATTTTGTGCTCATAGTCAAAATAAATTATCAAGGTGTGCAAGATCAATTTTATTTATCCCGCTACGACGGTCTTGTAACATTTCCACTATTTAATTTACTAGTTAATATGAGTTTAGCTTATCACAATGTTTATAGATATCGCAAGAATATTAAATGACGCAATCACTCAGATGCGCATAGTCCGTTAAATTTAGCACGAGTTTACTTAAACGTACTAAGTACATAAGTTATTCATCACGATTTTGACGTGTACCGTTTAGGGAATTGTAAAGTCCCTCGTAGTTTTATCTTTGTGTATAAAAACACGGTACAATATTTGTCTTTCTTTACAAGTACTTTCATCTGTTCTTCGAGATACGAGTAACGAGCAGTGTGTTTATTAACTATAAAATTAGAAAACCATGAAGTTTACTAAATTTTTTGTTATTTTAATTATCGTGATAGCGTTTCTAGTGCCCTTTGAGGCAGCGCCGGGAAAAATTCCTGTTGGAGCAATAAAAAAAGCGGGAAGAGCAATTGTAAGTAGCTCACAACTATTAAAAACGTTAAAAACCATTAAACCTTTTATTAATCTTCAGTTTATGTAAGCATATTAAAAAAAAGTGATTACCACATATTCTAATCTGCATTCAAAATATGTCAGTGTCATCAATGATGAATGAACAATTTGAAAGACCTTCCAGGATAAAAATAATGATGGATTTATAGAAATATTCAATTATTGACACTTGTCGTCGGTGAAAACGATTCTTGTGTTCATATAAAACCACATTCGTTTTTGTTTTATTTTAGAAATGATTCTATATTCTTACCTAGACACACGAGCCAACTGCTTCAGGCAGTTCATGCTGGTTTTCCGACTTGATATAATATAAATATAAGTATTTTTTTGAAAAATAGACTTTCTGTAATAAATTCTCCAAAAGTGATAAAACCATACCAAAATTCGTTCAAGTTTAGAACAACGCGGTCAGACAAACTGGCTGTTAATAGCTCCATTCATTTATTTCGTTTTATACCATTTATAGACGTTTTGATGTTTTTTTTTCAGGGCAAAGGGCTACGCGCTGTAAACATTGCAAGCACGGCCCATGATGTCTACAGTTTCTTTAAACCAAAACACAAGAAGAGGCACTAGGGAAATGTCAATCGCATTAGAGGCAAGAAAAACTTAATTATAATTAGTGAATGCAGAGGTTTTCCAAAGAATTTACATTTTTATGCATTTGTATTGTTAAAAAGATGGTCAGTGGGTCATCTTAGAGGCGGAGAACTCTAGGGGCTATCTTACAAGACAAAATTATTTTTTACCTCACTTTTTCATTTAATATACACAGCAAATATGACTTTTTAAAAATGCACTCAAGTTTATAATATACCTAACTATTTAAGAAATAAATTATAAATAACTATGTTTTTATTGTTTTTCACTAAAACTGTCATTTTTTGTTTTTCTTGGACATGTACCAAACGTTTCACAAGATAACACATAACTAAATTTATGACCAAGATCCCTTCGCTATCCAGTTCCATGGTTAGACATCAATCATGTCCGCAACTTAGTAACCAACTTAAATAGGGCTAAAAAAACACCTCACCTTACCTTATATACCTTATAACCGTAATAACTGTCCTTGATAATAAATTAAAAAAATTGCTACTTTTTATCTTGCGAATGGACAGCGGTATCAAAAAAGGGTGGTACGAGCTTATAATATTTTAACTTATCCAACGCCATCCCACATTATGTCGAAACTTAAGGGTTCCCAAGGGTAATTCAATAAATAAATTCAATAAGCAGCTTTTTGACGACACGATTGGCACAGTGGCTGAAAGATTAACTGCTATGCTACGTGTCGCGGGTTCGATCCCCGCACGGAACAAATGTTTGTATGGACTAGAGATGATTGTTTCGGGACTGGATGTTTGTGTATGTGCAATTAAATGTTTGTAAACGCACCCATGATACAGAAGAAATTCCTAGTCTAGGGCAACGCTTTTTTAAAAAAAGAAAAGAATGCTAAGATATGGCCAAATGGTTCAATTGTTTATGAATATGACGCCAACATTAGCGAGACGTTTGAATATCTCGCTGATGTTGAAAGTTCAAATACCTAATCTATTTATGACAATCCAAATTTAATATTTTATCTTGTTGGTATCTGCTAAATGTGTGTAAATCGTTGACAGCTTATTTTATGACTTTTGGTGTCATGGCATTCTATGTTTGTACTTGCGTTTGAGAGCATCTGCCGTCGCGCTTGAAAACAACTTTGGATACCCTACTAACATGGCTTCATCCTCTGGATCACCACTGCTATCAACTTCTGGAGTCTGTTGAGCCGCATGCTTCTTCCGTGCCTACTTACCAGTGGAGAACGCTGCATCCCTTCTTCCACTCTTCCTCTCGCCATAACTCAGGTGTTTTATGCGGTATAAAAGAAGTAATACCTTTACGTTATATAAGTAGGTATATTACCTACTTATTATGCGTCCTGAATAGGTCTATCTAAATTCTTCTATGATAATGTGTATCATTTACTTGCGAGTTCAATTATATGTCAAGTTTGCAGGAGAGCCAAAGACCTGAAAATCTTAATTAATTTAATCACATATGAAGCACATTATTGAGATGATATTGTGAAAGCCTATGGATTGATAAGAAATTTCTCTGATCTGATCTGAGTTTTTCTTAAAATATAATTATCAGTATCAGTTTTTTGTCTCTCCTGGAATCTTGTCGTAATTTACCTAATTGACTATTTTTATTACGTAATTCAGTAAATTAACTTCCAAATATTTAAGTACCTAATTACAGAATAAATCCTCTTACGTATGCTTTGTTTGATTCATCGTGACTTTCCGGGATTTTCCGTACGAATTTGGTTTTACGAGAGCAACGTACGTATTTATGATTATGATTTTAATTCGTTGATATAGCTCTTTGGAATCTCATGAAAAATTATTCACGTCCATATCGGTGTTTAAGACTGGCCCAATTAATCATAATGCCTTACTGACACTTCTGTGCCGAGGGATTGGAGTTATTAATGATTATTTCTCATTCTAATATACGGCATATATATCCACAATATAACACAAACCAGTACCTACGTTTTTATAAATAAGAACCTTAGTCACAATTCTCAGATAACCAGTTTGTTAGAAGGCACCTGCCAAGATATATCTACTCAAGTATGTCCTAATAATTTAATTGCCGTTAACTATAATAGATACTTAATTATTGGGTAACCTAGACAACATTAATTCAATTGACTGAACATAGTTTAGACCTCACTCTAACGACTTGGTAAACCCAATTCTTGATGGTCTTCTAATAAATAAACAATTACAAAGAGACGTAGTGTGTCATAAAGCAAGTGTGGGTTAAAACGCGCTTTTAGTTCTCACAATGTTATCAAATTTCCTTAAGTTGGAAACTGAATGTAGCAAGTTGTCAGTCAAAGTAGCAAAGTTTTTTTTCCACCTTTTCCTGTGTGTGGTTTATAAAAGCCAAGTCAGATTTACAGTTTATTTCAATTGCTTGAAGTGATTCGGAGTTGTGACACAGCGAACGAATGCACGATGAAGATCGCGTTGGCAATTGTTCTCGTAGTTGCATTATGTTCGCACGTTTCTGTGGTGACGTGTGCTCCGTCCAGTGCGCCGGTATTGACTGGGGTATTACCTGGCACTGTTACGACTTCCACGGCGAAGCCTTGGACGCAAAAGTTCAAAGATGGACTGGTATGTGAATATAATTACCTATTTAACATTCTAAAAGTTTATTTGTTGGCTGTCTGTCTGAATTTTATCAACACTTTATTAGCGGCACTAAAAGGAATATGGCATCTGAGTAATTATGTATGATTGTAGAAACCTAGGCAATTTTGTAAATGTATGTTTCTTGTTAGTACTGATTATTGTTTATAAGGAAAATGTGTTATGACTCACTTTACTTATTCGATATGGCAATTTGCAAAATGATTTAATTTGTTGTTGTTTACACATAACATATAATCCAATTCAGAATAAGACACGATCACTGTCAAACCGGGATGTCACAATACATGAAAAATCTGTTTTAATTTTCTAGGGTAAATTCCTCCAAGGGGCAGCGATAGCCAGTGCTGTCCAGCATGGGATCCAGAACTCTCGAAGCCACAAACACAAGCCATCATCAATAGCATCGTTAGTGCCAACAAAACATTAAATTAGTTGTAGGTATAATTAATAAAAACCAAACTATTTAATTACCCATTAACCATTTTCAAATCAAGTTTTCAATATTTTGACCTAGATATTAGGCTAGTAATAAATAAACAGATTTGTTATTCACATTGTTATTTTCAATAGATTTTATACTTAATATGTATTATAAGTACCCACCTGCATGTAAAAGTTGAGTGTGGGTGTAAAGTTCTAAAAGCATGAAAAACCCTGACAAACGTATACGTAGGAGAATATTTTTTCATACTTTTTTTAGGCAATACATTACTTTTACACAATGTTCATGGCTATTGTAAAGTTGAATAAAAGAGGGTCTTCATCTTTAGCCATCGTGAACAAAGATACGAGCATTGTATCTACTTCGCCGACATATATCAAGAGATATGAAAGACGTGGACACTAGACGACGTCTGGTGAAACAGGAGACGGTCCACTAACAACTGGACTGTGGCCAACAAAGGAACCGAGCCGACACAAGGAGCCGCCCACTGCACTTTGTGTTCAAAATCAATACATGTCGTGGCTGGGCTATATTTAGCAGTACTATTTATGAATATTACAGCTCCTAAGAACAAACCATATAAGAAACTAATAATATAGATATTGTGGCTTTAGAAACTCATCCAAGTGGACCAGTAATTGATTTGGATGAATTAGTACTGTTTCAGAAACAAGTTCGTAACTTAACAACTCATAGAGAGCTCATTTAGAGAGACGCGACGCATTGAGCGGTGCGACCCGCGAAGCACTTACGGAAAAGCGTTTTTACTAGCGTTTGCTTGAGAATTTGAGATGCAGCAATACCCGCAGATGCAACCGCGGCGTTCAATGCACCGTTACTTTTTGATTTTTGTCTGGATTTGCTCACAAACGTCGCCATAATCTGAGTCGCACCGTGTAACGTAAGTTCGCAATCTAGAACGCCACGTCTCCGTATATGCGCCCTTACAGAAATTCCAGGAAGATTACTTTCAAGAGGATTCTCATGAATACAGTTTAAGTAAAACATAATTGTTTTTACTTTTCTAACAAAAGGTTAGAAGTAAAGAAGTGAGTTTTTATGTTTGACTTTATCTACACGGGGCAAGGTTAGGAACCTGCGTGTGTAGGTAAATAAAGTGTATCAGGAAAACGAAAAGCACCGAAAATAAAAAAGGGGTGTGTGTACTGTAAGAGGTTTTATTTAACCTAAGCAATGCTGGCTGATAGAACATAGCGTTCGAATACTCATGTCGTTTTTAAAGTCAGAATAGGTTTTTCTCTCTGATGTGTGAGTTGTAAATTGGATGATTTAAACATTATAATTCTTAAACGATTATTTGCGCTTTATTTTAATTAAATACAAACACGGACCTTCTACATCTTCCACACGCTTACATTTGGTGGAGGCGCAAAAACACCAAAGATTTTAACAATAAAATTAATACGCGTGCACAAAGCTAAAAATATTGTGCGAAGATTTTTTTCTTTTAGCCCCCAAATTAGTGGAAAAATTGTACCTCTCGTAAAGAGAAAGCGAGTACCTACCAGAGAAGATATCACGAGAAAAAGAAAAACAGATAAGTGATTAAACCAATTTTACGTAAAATTTACAAAATGGCGCACTCAGTAAATTTTTCAGGAACAAATAATAACTGCTTTGATGATTTTATCACACAATTTCGCGTAGTAGCGGCTATTAATAAATGGCCAGAAAATGATTTAGCGCTCATCATGGGAGCATATTTGAATGGACCCGCATTAGCATATTTTAAATTCATTTATAAAGATGAAATGGATTTTAAATCAATCTGCGATCATATGAGAACGGAATTCCCGTCAAATATCGATTTCGTAGAAAAAATTTATAATTCTAAACAAGAGAAAAATGAAGATGTTATTTCATTTTTCTACAGACTAGCAGATTTCGGGGTAAAAGCAAATATTAAAGATGACAAAATTTTCATTAAAAGTTTTCTAAAAGGGGTATCAACTGATTATAAATTAAAATTAGGAACTAGATTATATGCATCAAAGGCAGAATTACGAGCCACTCTCAAGCAATTAAAAGATATATTCGAGGATGCACAACAAGATTCATTGAATCTACCCCTTCAACCCAAAGGGCTATTAACAAAAGTAAGATTCGAACATCCATTATCAATTGGACAAAATTCAACCACTACAGCAAGACCAATGAGTCCGAGACCATTATCTTCAAACTCTACACCTCAGAATACGTCGAGAGATGGAGAAACATATCATACACCTCGGTATAATTTGCGTCCGAGATACCTGTTCACTAATAATAGATTTAACCGTTCTCCAACTGCCCCCAGCTATAGAAGTCCACAACAAACACCGAATCAAAGTCAATCCCACCCAAACTATGCAGGACACAGACGCTAATGGATAATAGGGAGATGCGACCTGTGTCCGGGAATAATAAACTCCCAACAAGAAACGAGATTTACCAAACGGGTGATATGAGTCCTTTTATTAATATTTTCATAGCTAAACAGGCCTATACTGCGCTGATAGACACTGGTGCTTCAATATCGTGTATATCAGAATGCTTATTATTAGAACTTAAACTCAAACATACTATGGACAATATGGATCATTTTGTGAGAACAATTTCAGGAACTTTATTAAAATCTTCAGGAAGTGTGGAAATAAGCTTCACAATAGACTCCTGTGTTTTTATAAATAACTTTATAGTGATTAAAGATATTAATCAAAATCTTATACTTAGTCAGGATTTTCTACATAAATATAATGCTATCATTGATTTTTATAATAACGAATTATTGCTTAAAGGCAAATTTCGTGTAAGTTTCTGTAATTTTTTCAAGCAGACTGTCAAATCATTGTCATCTTCTTTGATATTTAATAATCACCATGACAACACAAAATTAAACAAAAGTGTCATGGGTGAACATATGCCAGTAGAAGAAAGAGGTTGGAAGTCAATTTCGAAAATTGATTATTTATATTTTTCTAAACTAATTCAAGACGATGTTGAAAGTCTTAGTTCACCTTCAAAATTAAACATTAACGTGATGAATGAAATCAACATTAATCCAGAACTAGAAATTTGCGAAAACACAGCACTTCGAAACCTACTTTCTTGTTATAGAGAAAATTTTGCTTTTAAGGCCTCAGATTTGGGAAATTGTAATTTAGTAGAAATTGATATTAAAACGACAGATGAAATCCCTGTACACCGACATCCTTATCGAGTATCTCCAAAACAACTTGACATTATAAACATACAAGTTAAAGAAATGCTTAACAACGGAGTTATCCGAGAATCCAAGAGCCCGTATGCCTCACCTGTCGTTTTGGTACAAAAACCTGACCAGACATGGCGGTTTTGTGTAGATTATAGAAAACTTAATAAAAAGGTTGTTACAGATTCCTATCCATTACCTATCATAGAGGATATTATGATTTATATGTCAGGAGCACGATACTTTGCGGATTTAGACTTAAACTCCGGTTATTGGCAATATAGCTTAACCGAAAAAGACAAACATAAAACAACGTTTATTACACCTTCAGGTTTATATGAATTTAACGTCCTACCATTCGGACTAAAAACGAGTCAAGCAGTATTTCAAAGGGCTATGGATAAATTAATATCCGGAATGAAATATAAAAATGCCATTTGTTATGTGGATAATATCTTAATTTGGGGAAAAACTTTTAACGAGTTTCGGGATGCTTTAGAAAATATAATGAAACGCTTAAGAAGAGCTAATTTAACTCTTAAACCAAGTAAATGTAGTTTTGGGTATTTCAAAATAACAGTATTAGGTCATGAAATATCAGGTAATGGTATAAAACCTGATAACAAAAAATTACAATCATTAAAATTATTAAAACCACTAACTAATACGAAACAAGTAAAATCTATACTAGGTTTATTTTCGTACTATCGTAAATTTATCGAAAACTTTGCCGAAATTGTACTACCCCTTACTAAATTATTAAGAAAAGGTTCAAAATTCACCTGGTCACAGAAACATCAGATGGCATTTGACACTATAGTAAATTATATGAATAATCCACCCATTTTACATTTTTATTCCAGTGATAAACAAATGTTGACCCGTCTTTACGTAGATGCCAGTGGTGAAGCCGTAGGCGCTTGTTTGATGCAGGGTAAAAACATAATGTATCCTGTATCATACGCGTCAAGGAAGCTAAGCGATTGTGAGAAGAAATATTCCACATCAGAGAAAGAATGTTTAGCATTAGTTTGGGCGCTAAATTATTTTAAACACTTTTTATGGGGTTTAAAGTTTCAGGTTGTTACTGATCATAAGGCACTTTGTTGGCTGAGAAATAGGAAGGACATGAATGGGAGATTAGCTAGATGGTCACTGTGTATACAGGCATATGAATTCGATATTATTCATTGTGCAGGGAAAGATAATGTTATAGCAGATTTTTTGAGTAGAAATCCATTATTTGAAGAGGCAGCGCAGAAACCCACCTTTCAGGAGGATGGCATGCAAGTTTACAGAATAGAGGTCGTGAAAATGAAGGAAGAGCAATTTAAGGATGAGTTTTGCAAACACTGGTTAGATAAGATTACAGCTAGGGGAATCAATGAGTATAAAGGTTTTAATTTAATAGATGGAATCTTAAGCAAGAAAGTTAAGAGATTTAATAAAATTCAGCAACTAGTAGTAGTTCCTAAGCATTTATTACAGGAAATTTTACAAGAGTTGCATGATAATGCCTGGTCTGGAGGTCATCTTGGATTAGCCAAAACATTGAATAAATTCAGGAATAAATATTTTATAAAGGATGCAGAGAAAGAGATTGAGAAGTATGTAAGAAGTTGTTTATTATGCCAAGAGAAAAAAAAATCTAATCATGTGGCACAACTGCAACCAGTGTCTGTAAATTATGTGATGGAGAAAGTAGGAATTGATCTATTAGGACCATTTAAGAAATCGTTGGGCGGTAATAGATACATTATTGTATGTGTGGAATATGCAACGAGATATGCAATTTGTAAGGCGATACCCAGAGCAACAGCACAAAACATCAGCAAGTTTTTAATTGAGGAAATATTTTGTAGGTTTGGAGGTGTTAAGGAAGGGTCCACCCTTTATAGCAGAACTTTTTATGTCATAATTTTGTTTTGCATAACAACGGATGGCATAAACTTCACTTCGCAGAAAATAGTTTAGCAGACACTCTATTGTCATACAATCTAAACTCATAATTTTGTAAGTCAGAATCATCTCTAGGCATAAACTTCATATGCATAATATTTAAAAAGTAGAAACATCATATCGCAGAAAGTTCACAATCAGAATCGTCTTTTGGCATAATATATTTTATATCGATGATCATTAAACGGCAGAATTGTCATATCGTAGAAAGTTTATAGTTAGGGTCATCTTTGTCATTATAAGTTGTCATTTATTTTGATTAATTATTTCTTTAAAATAATGTAATTTATTTTAGTTATTGTTTAATTGAATTTTGATAATTTAGATCATTGAATTCAATAAGTAATTAGGTATCCTAATCTAAATAGTTCAGTTCCGGGTAACCTACTTTTAAAACAATCTCTTTTATCTATTAACGCAACTCGTTTCTGGCACTCGCCGGCCGCTGCCGCGGCACCGCTCGCTTCGCTCGCTCGGCTCGTGTGTAGGAGGTCACAGTTTTAACCTAACCTAACCTAGCCATTACTGCCGTCTGCATAGTATGCCAAGTGCAATTATACCAAATAATATACTATGCGAAATTTGAACTCTGCGATTCGTAATTATACAAAATGTAATTCTGCAATCTTAAAAGTATGCCATTGTTAATTCGAAGCTTTAAACATTATGCCAAATGATAATTATACCAAATAATTTTTATGCCTTTAAAATGTTCGTTTAAAGAAAATTATGCTAAGTGTGTTATGCCAAATAAATTTCGGAGCATCAAGATTCTGCCAGATAGAGGGAACCCGTTAAGGAAGTAGTGTCAGATAGAGGATCAGTTTTTACATCTCGATTAGTAAAAGAAACGGTTTGTTATTTTGGGGCCAAATCTCGTTTCACCACAGCATTTCACCCAGCGACGAATGGTTTAGTTGAAAGATTTAATAGAACGTTGACCCAGATGCTATCTATGTATGTTTCAGGTGACCAGCGTAATTGGTGTAGTTATTTACCTTTGGTATGTTATGCATATAACACCAGTAAACAAACAAGCACTAGATTTTCACCATATATGTTAGTATATGCTAAAGAACCATTGTTTAATACAGACTTGATAGTTAACAACAACCCCTACAACCATACAATTAACTATGCGGAACGACATAATCAGCACAATAGCTTAATTCATATCGCTTTAAACAATATAAAAAAGGCACAATTAAAGCAAAAGATTATCTATGATAAAAGGGCAAAAGTAAAGCATTTTATACCTAATCAATTAGTTATGGTTTATACACCTAGACGAATCACTGGTAAAAGTTTAAAATTATCTAGATTATATAAAGGTCCTTATCAAATCGTTAGGCGTATATCTGATGTTAATTACGTAATCAGAAAATTAAATAATAGAAGATTTCGAGATATTGTACATATTAATAGATTAAAACTATTCCATGCTAGAGTTTAACTATTGTTAAAGCAATATTACTTATATGAATAATTTATTCTATTTCTCTTGATAATTTATTAATTTAACTGATAGTTTTAGGTCGATGAATACATTTAATAAACTTAATGCTTAAAGAACTATTATTTTTGTTTAGGTAATTAAGGTGTAAATATTAAAACATAACGTTTATTTTTCATGTACCTATGTAAACGCTGTCGGATGCGACCGGAGATGCATGATGGGCATTCCATACGGCTTCGAGTCTCAAACGTCTAGAGTAGGCATTAAATAGCATCAATTCATTTCAGATGTTATGATTGCATAATTAAGTATAGTACAAGTTTTTATAAACTGTCGTCCTTTCTGGAAGGGAGGAACAACACTCAATCTTCAGTGAAACCAACTTTACAATTAAGAGGCATAGCCTTGGTAAAGTGTGTTGAGTTGACACAATTGGTATAGCTGATGATTGAAGTCCGACAGTTCAGTCAATATGGACTGCTAATATTTATTTTTTTATTGAATGCAATGAATAACCTGAAATGGAAAGAGATGTAGGCAAATTGGACCTTATCCTCTTTTTCTTCCTTGAGACTCAATCGCGTCCGATGGAGTTAAAGATTATGATGTACAGTTTAATTTTATTTTTCAACCCCATCTGGGTATATATGAGCTTATCATATATTTGTTTAGGGGTACGTATCGTTGCCTTTCGGGGTTTTGCTGCGACAAAATTTCAATACTTTGATTAAAGATTTATTAAGTGCACGTTAGCACAAGTTAATGTTAAACTATTATAACTTTAAATGGAGTGACACATTATTTTATACCGGTCATTGTATTGAAATTACCTCTCCAGAGGCGTGCCTATTTTATATTCCCCCATAGGTAGGAGTTCTGGCCTAGGGATAGGTAAGTCCTTGAGTATTCGAACTTAATGAATAAAAGTTAAGTTTCACTTAAGATCTACGTTGATCCTTTTATTCATAAGGGTGGGCGTAGCTCATGTAAGAGGTTTTATTTAACCTAAGCAATGCTGGCTGATAGAACATAGCGTTCGAATACTCATGTCGTTTTTAAAGTCAGAATAGGTTTTTCTCTCTGATGTGTGAGTTGTAAATTGGATGATTTAAACATTATAATTCTTAAACGATTATTTGCGCTTTATTTTAATTAAATACAAACACGGACCTTCTACATCTTCCACACGCTTACAGTACTTATGTACACGCGTTAGAAGTTATACTTCTTTGACGTACTTATAGAAAAATAATTATAGGCTAATATTTGAATTTTGTCACCATAATCAATATCAGTTCAGCACACAACACTTTCTCGTTCATGTTTACAAACACGATCAAGAAAACAACAACAGAAACAAAACTGACAAAATACAACAACCTCAATGATTTATATTTGTTTAATACTACCTATCTAATTTTTGACATTAATAAAAAAAAATATTGATTCAGGATATTGATGAATATTTAGTTGAGGTGCCAGGCTGTTTATCGTGACATGATCCACTTTATGAAGCACCGACATGTATTATATATTTAAATCTGCATCTGTTATCTGCAATTAGAGTAAAAATACTTATTACTTACACTTTGTTTAAAGTAAAATAATACATTGGTTTTTTTGGTGTTATTATCTTAATATAAAATAAATGATTAGGTTTTAAATGTACTTATGTAATTTGATATTATTATTATACTGTTTGATATCCAAATAAAAATGTGTTTCTTTCACTGAACTTACCAATAGAACATTTCTTGCATGATATCCTTTGCGACAGTAATATTATTATCTTTCTTCATTCTCCTTAGGTCTCATCATAGCAAATAATGTGCTATCTATACATTCTATAACACCGGGTATATTAGTTTTCTTATAAAACCTAAAATAAATATCATTTTAAATAAGTACTAGTACACCTAAATAATGTAATCGAGGGTTTAACAAAGGTGTAAGGTTTAAAAGATATGCAATGTCTGCAAGCAGCCATTTGTGACCGGACAATCTACTTTCACACTGAGCTGATAAAAGATGTAGTTCGGGATAGGTACTGAATTCAATTATTTGGTCACAAAACTTGCTTTATAATGCTGTAATATAATAGAAAAGTTACCTGTAATTTTTATTAGTTGTTAAATATAGTGGCATCAGAAGCTGAACCAGGCCAACGGGCTACTAAATTCATATTTCATCATTTTACATCACACAGCTTATATTAGGGGATCCCTTTCAATTTCTAAATTCTCCAGTCTCTGAACCTAAGGAAAGAATTGAATTGTGTTAACAAAAATTAATATAGTATAACCTAATCCCATCCCCTACTAAATATAATAAATGTGTAAATAACACATGGATGATGAAATACAATTATTATATGATTAACAAGGTACCAATGAAACAAATAAATACTGCTATAACATACAACAAACTGATGATTTAGATACACCAACAAAGTCAGTCACTGGTATTTTTTTTTTTTGGTATTAATTTTTTTTTTTTGGGTTGGCACACTAGCCAAGTGACATGTCAAAATTTTAGTTCCGTAATTTAAAATTAATTTTAATTAATAATTAAGTTAATATAAGGTTTAATCTTATGTGAGATCGTATTTTAAATGTATAAATACTTAACAAAAGTGTTTGTTGGATCAGTGAACAAGTAAATAAAGTCTCCGGTAAAACTCCCGTTACCGGTAACCTCAACGCTACAGCTGACGTTCGAAAGCCTATGGAATCACACGGGGAGTATTATTTACCTTTAGCTTGATTAAAACACACAATCATCATCTCTATCTTTGTAACACGTTTTTTCATATAAAGTCTAGTTAAATTTTTGCTGAACAGTACTATACACAGCCTCTAAAAAGTTTGTTTACATTTTGTGATTGATCGAAAACAAAACTTATTGAAGATCAATTTCACAATTCAGCCTTTTTATAAATACAAAGGACCATGGGGGATTTTGTATGAACCCCGTCCCCACCCTTCAACAGACTTGGGATGCGTCTCGATTTGTTCACTGGGACCCAGAAAAGTCTAAAGTACCTGTGTTAGTTTCAAAATCAATTGGGTTTATTTTAAAAAAAATATTTTACTTTAAAACAAAAATCATTATTTTCTACAAACAAAAAGCATATTTTCACGTAAACAAATGACGATTCTATACAAAAAAAAAACTTGGTTCTCAAACGGAAAATCTTTGAAAAACATTAACAGGATTCAGTTGATTAATAGACATTTTAACTTATTAGTAAGTACATCTAAAGTATGTCAAACGACACACTACTAACTTTTTATTTGCGGATGGGAAATCATCAAATAACCTCCCCCGCTCTGGGCGGAGCGGGGGGAGTGTCAGCATTGTACTGACTAAAACCCACCCATGTTCCTTCTGGGCAATAGAAGGAACTTGGGTGGGTTTTAGTTTTACGTTCCGGGGCCGCGGTATCTCTTTCGAACAACCCGCAACGATCTGGCAGGCCCCTTTGTTTTGCTGACATTTCTTTGAGGCGCACGTGGAACGCTAATGCGCTGTCGACACGGTTTGTCGTCAATAGACGGACGCACAGTGAGCTACCCATTGCTCACCGTCCACAGGCTCGCATCTACGGTGGCCAGGAGTCGTCTCGCGGCGCCCGACGTCCGTGGCGTCTCCCGCAGCGGCTGGGTTGGTTTGAGGTTCTCTCCCTCAAACGCCCGGCACTAGCATTTACTAGCATTACTGCTTCGCAGAAGAAGGACCGCTTCCCATTCCCTCTCGCTCTCGCTCTGGACCATAGACTGAACCGCTCCGCCCAAGCTGGGCAGACCGGCACTGTGTCCTCCGGGTGATCGTCACAATTGTGACACCCGGGCGTTTCCTCCCGCCCGATTATGTGCAGGAACCTCCTGAAACTTCCGTGTCCAGTGAGGACCGGCGTCAGGCGGTAGGTGAGGACGCCATTGCGCCTCTCCAGCCACTCCTTAAAAGAGGAGACTTACCGCCACTATTGTGGCGTGCCCTGCACGGGGTTGCGACAGTCGCTCTCTCCATGCCACCATGAGATCGCACCGGAGGTCCATCCCCGGTGTAGTGCCACTTATACAGGCTTGCAAGGACTATCAACTCCAAACTCCACGGTGAATACGCCAAGGAGGCTCGCCGCCTCGCTGGAGATCGTGCAGCAGCGTCGAATTAGCCTAATGGCTACCACCTTTTGGGGCGCGTTCAGGTAGTGGGCGGCACGCCGCCCTAAATAACGCGTCCATACCGGGGCTTCGGGTACAAGACCGGAGAGTTTAGGAGTTTTACCGCACTAAACCACCCCGGTGATCACCATCTGCACATGAGAGGAGGCCCTGTTTCCTCTTAATAGACCGGTCCCGAGCCCCCTCTGTGCTACGCTTGTTAAGGCACATCAATGTAGCGACTACACCATAGGTCACCCCTCAGCCTCGCTGTGCATGTATGCACGACAGCACGTGACCACGGTGCTGCCGGTCATCTGTGAGGTCTCTCACTGAACGCTCAGAGTCCCCACTCTGAACGCCCATGACCCCAAAGTCCTACCTGCTTTAAGTGTTGCAGGTCAGGTTTCGGCGTGTTAAGCGGCGAGACGGTTGCCTCCACGACTTCTTCTCCTACTGCGGTCTGCCCTCTCACAATCCCGTTCGGCAGCCTCCTTCTGGACTATCTCTGTCTCGCCGAATGAGGTTACGCCTCTCCAGTTGTCAGAGTTCGCCAGCATAGCCCCAACTACAACTGGCAGAGACAGATCTTGCCCGATTCTAGCGTCCAAGACCCTTCGTTCCATGTCGAACGTATACTGCGCAGAGTCCCAACCGCCGCCACAATGATGACAGCTTGCCGTGGCCTCTCTTCCAATCCTATTCAGGTACTCACTGAAGCAACCGTGATTCCCTGTGAATCCTTGCACATTATCACCACTATGGCGGATGACGCAAATTCGACTGAAAACCCTCGCGTCCACATCTGCCAAGATCTATCCAGCGGTGGGAAACGTGGCAGGAGAGTTGGCACCTCAAAGGACAGAATACGGTATCTTCGTGCCATGCGGAATGCTCTTTTCCGCTGCAGACTGTTAATTTTAGTCCTAGAGCGTCGGACGTCTGACAGCCTATTTAACCAAACAGGCGCCCTATAAAGGACCATCGATCGCACAACCCCCGCGTAAAGGCCGCAAACTTCTTCTCTTTGCCCCCCAAGATTGGGAACCAGTCTGTGCAAAGCGCTTACTACCTATCCAACTCGGGTAACTAGGCGCTCGAAGTGCTCTTCAAATCCCCACCGAACGTCCAAAGTCAGGCCAAGCGACTTAATAAACTTTATTTCGTCCCTCCTGAACTTACGCTTCTCCGACTCTGACTGACAAGCTGGGTGGCTCTCTGGTCCTTGGCAGCTTATGGAACCGTGCCTCAGTTTTAGGTGGCGCTATCTCTAGACCCACTTCGCGGATCGACGCCACAACTTTTTCTAGTCCCAGCTTTGCAAGCTGAATAGTCTCTTTAGCAGTGTCCCCGCCAGCTAAGTTAATATTAACGACAACGGGGAGATCAATACGCAGAACCACATCGTAAGCGAGGTTCCATAAGAGAAGTCCTAAAACAGATCCCTGCGGAACTCCACACATAATCTTCTTGCGACGAACGCTACCGTCCCGATCCTCATAGCAAATATATCTGTCACGAAGTTTTAACCCTATATATCGCACACTAAGGAAATGTGTTAGTAAAAGAGAAATAAATATATAAAAATACAATATATCATAAAATCTAAACCCCACGTATTTGACATTTGTCGCCATAGTAAAAAGTTCTCCATTCGAGTAGATCTTTCAAATGGCACGTGTTTCTAATCTGTTGGTTGGTGGGGACGTTTCTTCCCATGGTCCTTTAATATTAATTTATAAACGCAACGTTTGTAATAGTTTCTTTGCTTTATCTTAAACCAACATACTTAGTTTTTCTTCAAGCAACCTACCCCCACTCAAGAAATAGCTAAAATCTTAATACAATAAAAGCAATTAAAATTATAATATTGTGCTGGATAATATCGATCTTTCTGTACTTATTTAAAACACGCTAGTAAAGCCTACCTCATTTTCTGCAAGAAACTCACTATTCTCTTGTTTTTTTTTCCCTGTTTTCCCCTATTCATCTCGAACTATCTTCATTAGTCTATCCTATTAGTTCTGACCGTTTTATTATCTCCAATTTTCAGTAACCAATCCGGAAACCATGCCTGTGATGACCCGTAAGGCTTCCGCTCTGGATATGGAGCAAAAATTGAAAACGGCCCTCCAAGAACTTAAGGACTCTAAACTCCAATGCCAACAACTATTACAGGAGATTGAAGACAGTAAGGAGGAAGTTAATAACGTTAACATCAAAAACTCAAGCCTAAAACGGGAGCTTGTTGACCTTCATCAAGAATACTTGAATGTTGTCAGCGAACGGGATCAACTAAGGGTGGTCACGGATGGGTTCAATAACTGTAGCAACTTGTATGAGGAGGCTTTGTGTAAAATTAGGGACCTAGAGGATGAATTAATCCATGCTAACGTTAAACTCTTAAATTTAAAAAAGGAAAATGATCGCACTCAGGCTATAGAAACTAACTATTTGTATAATGAACTAGTTAATACAAATTGCAACCCTCATTCCATATTATCAGTAGACCTAAAACAGGACTCATTACTGAAATATAACTACAGCCATTTAATTAGTAAAAATAAAATTAAAAAATATGCAAGATTAAATAAAATCATAAAAAAATGTAAAAAATATAAGAAACAACAAAAACACTATTCTAACAATATTCAATTAAGAAAAGAACGTGTTTCTCTAGTTAATAAATTAAATAACTACCAGATTAAACTAGAAGATAGCATAAATATTTATAAAATAGATACTCAGCGCTTACAATCAGAAATACAGGCTCTAAATAACTCACTCATGTCAATAAATAGTAAATATGAAAGCTCTAAAAATCAAATTAAAGAGCATATTCTTGCAACAAATGAGCTAGTAGACAAAGTAGACTTGTTAACTCTCAGCAACTCTCAATGCACTTGTCAGTCAGGATCTAGCGTTAATACTCTCCAGCTTGAGGTAACGGAGGACCCGTCCCTAGCTGCTCAGAACTGCATCATTGGCCAGGATACAGTACCTGACACTATAGAACAGGAACCAAATAGTCATGATTTATGTCATTCAGTAATGTTCTCTGATAGTATAGGTAGAGGGTTAGGTAAATTAATAAGTAACAACCTGAGTTATTCTACTCAAAATCTTTGTATGCCGGGATCAACTTACAAACAGATCATAGCATCAGTCACAAAAATTGTTTGCACTCCAAATACTACTATTACTATATTCGTTGGTAATAGTTCTAAGGTTAATAAGGAAGACATAACTAGCTGTGTATCAGAGTTGTTAAAGTTAAATTGTGGTAAAATAATATTGTGTGCTTTTCCATATTTTGAAAAGTTATGTTATAGAAAAAACAATTATATACACATGCTGAATAAGCATGTACATTTCTTGGTTAGTCACTATTGTGACAAGTTTTTGTATTTAGACATAAACAATTTAGTTGATAAGCTCAGGTCGACGCGGGATACAGTGTATTTGCCCATTAGATTCAGACATCAAATAGCTAGGCTATTAAGTTTTAATATTCACTCGGACATAAGTAGTATGTCTAAGTCTTGTATAGTTAATACTGCAACTATTTGTAATTCAAATGTACAGGTGACCTTAAATGAGTATAGCACTAGTGCTATAAATGTTTACAAACATTTTACTGAGGAGGATCCATGTGTCACCGTGGAAAATTGTCAATTAGGGTGTATTAGTATTAGTGATAGGATCCTGTTGTCTGGTGATGGCACGGGTGTATTAGGGCTCACTTCCGATAATAATATTAATTTAAACTAAGAAGTGGGACAAAAGAAGTTACTATTAACAATATTGTTAAACCTTCCAACAGTGAGGTATCTTCTTGCACTCAATTAGTGAGTTTTAAAAAAGGGCCCCAGCAGAACATTTTGAAATTATTCCACCAAAATATACAAGGCATTTCTTCCAAATTATTAGAAATTGAGTTGTTTTTAGAAAAAAGTAGGTTTGATATTATTTGTTTTACTGAACATTGGCTAAAAGATTACCAAATGCTCATAAATTATGAGAACTATATGGTGGGTAGCTGTTTTAACCGTAAGTGTATGCTGCGTGGAGGTTCCCTAATATTAATAAATAAATGTGTTAAATTTAAGCAACGTAATGACATAGTAGGTCTCTCGGTTGAACATTGCGTCGAACTGTCTTGTGTTGAGCTAGATAGGCATGTAATTGTGTGCGTGTACAGACCCCCAAACTATCAGAACTTTTCTTTATTCGAATCCATAATGGAGGACGTCCTGGCAAAACTTGCAGTCAGCAATAAGTCTGCAATTATTTGTGGTGACTTTAATATCAATATTTTAGAAGAAAATTCGAATAGCAGTAGGTTATTAAATCTTTTTAAGTCATTTGACCTGATCAACATTTTTATAGAACCAACTAGAATCACTCCATCATCTTCTACTTGTATAGATAATGTGTTCTGCAATTGTGACTACTTGGATAAAAATATAGTAAATTGTTTGCCGTCTGATCATAGAGGACAATCAGTAACTTTTAGGTGTAACACTCCTTTGCAAAAACCCTTGCAGATTAAATATCGACCTATAACAACTAGCAAATTAAATAAATTTAATATTTCCCTTCAGAACAAGTTAAGTGTAATGAGCCAAGATATTGACTATGTTAATATAAATCAATTGTACGATGATTTCTTTTCAATAGTTCACACTGAATTCAATAAAACTTTTGAAAAAAAGGTAATAAATGTTTGCCCTAAATATATATTTAGTGATTGGGCAACTAGCGGTATCAGAAAAAGTAGGGAAAGACTTTTTGAGCTGTATGACCTTAAGCCATACATAAACACTGAAACATTTAACAAGTATGTTGCAAAGTATTCAAAAATTTTTAGAAATGTTTGCAAGGCTGCTAAAGCCCTGCACATTAGCAATAAGATTAAAACAGCAGAGAATAAAATAAAGACAGTTTGGAAAGTCATTAATAATGAGACTAACAGAAATAAAATACGTGACACTACCTATACATTAGAAACAGCATGTGGTCCTAAAAGTTCAAATCAGGAAGTGGCCCAAGAATTTGTAAATTTCTTTACCGATATACCGTTGAAAACTACAGAAGCTCTAAATTCGTCACCAGACATCTCAATTGCTTTACTTAAGGCGAATGTATCTGGCTGCCCGGCTGAATAAATTTAAACATATAAACCCAATTACAGTTATTAAAGCTTTCCGGCAAATAAAAATCAAAGTGACCGAAGATCTATGGGGAATGTCTATCAAAGTCTGTACATCCATTGTTGAGACAGTAGCTCCATATTTAGCCTTAATTTTTAATTTGTGTGTGGACCAAGGAGTTTTCCCTGATTTGATGAAATACAGTAAAGTCATACCTCTTTTTAAGTCCGGGGACAGTAAAGATACGAATAATTATAGACCTGTATCCGTGTTGCCAGTTTTTAGCAAGGTGTTTGAAAAAGTAATGCTTAATCAGATGCTCAATCATTTTAACACCAACAAAATATTACACGACCAACAGTTTGGTTTCACCAAAGGACGTTGTACGACTGACGCCGGTGTAACTCTAACTTACTAACTTCACTGAATCCACCAGTGTGACCAACTACAAATTAGAGATCCTGCCCCACTTAGGCTAAAAAACTGACAAATCTTGCCAAAATCGAAAGCACAAAATGCCAATGTAATTTAATAGAACTCCAAAAATTTAAAATAAATACACACATTATTTTTTGGAGTTTTATATAAAATAATTGATCTTAAAGTCTAAAAGTGAACTGAATTAAATTATACATTCGTATTAACATCGAATTCTTCTTGATCACTTTCTTTATACATCGCTTTTGTCATTTTGTCAACAAAAGTGCCAGAGAGTAAAATAAAGGACTACACCTGCCAAAATGCAGGTTCCTGCCACACATGGTCACACTGGATACCACCTAGAACTAACTTCACTGTGTCGCTGTAGTACCAAATCACTCTCATCAATTTTCTCCATCGCCCCAAAAGAAGTATAACTTCAAAAAAAAGCTAAGGGAACCGTTCAAAAAATAAAACACGTTTAATGGTTTTGGTAACTATTTATTTTCTAAGTTAAATAGGAATTCTAATACAAACGAAATGTTCTACAAATAAATCAATATCCTGTTTGCAAAAGAAAAAATACTATAGCATTATTTATTTCTTCACTACCGAACTATTAATGTCATTCTTCTTACAAAGAAGAGAATTACGTTTATGGATTAGAGCTTCGAGATTTTCTGAAAGTTTCTCTACTTTTCCATTTAATTCAATTTTGCCTCTGAAAACTTAAAAATTAATATGGAGCGACTTTTGCGATGTGACTGCAGGATTAGTATAAAACAAAGATGTGATATCTTTAGTCATTGTTAATAAAAAACTGAAAAAAAATGTGTTCTTTCACTTTCAAACTGTTGTTTCACAATATCGAACAGCAACGACAGAGCAAAAAAAAGATCGAATAAATAAGCGACCCTTAGTGGGTTTTGTTTTTCTGTTTACATAGCGAGCGACTACAAATGAACCAAATGGGAATTTTTAAAAGGAGTTTAGGTAACCAACGTGTGCCGTATGCCGCTAAACGAACCTTTTCTAGAATATGTATATTATATGAATGATGAATTATTGATGGGCTACTTACAGTATTGTAAGAAGATCTTCAGGGACCTCTGGCTGTAGCAATTCTAGTTGTGCCTTTAATTCATCAACCATGCTTTGCCTTTTCTCCAGTTCATCTTCTTGTTGTTTGATTGTAATATTGAGTTTTTCTGTCTCTTTATTGATTTCATCTTCATTCTAATTTAATGAGAAAATAGTACTTAGCTTTTTTATAATTCGTTTTAATTTTAATGCTAGTTTTGAGGAAATGGTATGCATTGTACCTAGGTACTTCAGTACAATACTTAGGATTTCAAACGTAAGAATCTCCTTACGTTGGGAATGTTGAGAGCGGTATACCTAGTAATATTTATCTGATTTATTACAAGCTTTTGCTTACGGCTTTGCTTACGTTATGTATAGAAATAAACCTTTTCGAAATAACCTCAGTTAAAAGAAAACAAATCTAATCCCGAATGTCCCTACATTCGGAGGATTTGATTTTTTTAAATTTCTCCCTACACACAAACATATAAACAATTAGTCTTTATAATATTTAATAAATAAAAAATAAATAACGTACGTAGTAACCGCGTGTTTTTCTAAAACGATTCGCTATTTCTTCAAGTGTGTCTTCATACTGCTGTCTGAAATTTAATTGTAATCACATATAATTGTTTATTGCAAGGGTGAAAACTGCTGCTGAAGTATCATTCTGAATTAAGTTATTATTCAAAGAGCTAGAATAAAATAGTTCCGTTACGAAGAATCCGTCGAATTATTTTATAATGGAGTTCCACAAAGGCGGGTTGCATTTGATGCCTTCGGATATTGCGGTCGAAGCGTACATTGGCTATGTGTGTTAGCCAGCTTATGCAAAATCTTGGCCGGATGATCATTATCAAAGAACTTTAAAAAATGCTCTACTGGCGAAGAGTTATTCGACTTATTTTAGATTTTATGAATGACTACTGGCTACATGTTAGTCGCCAAGATATATGTTTAAGTTAGTTACTACCGACGTCATAATTAATATGAAGCAACTAAACACGATCACCTAGTCAGTTCTTAGCAATGTTCAAGTAATACAGTACACGACTGCTACTTGCTAGTCCAGAATTTGACACTCAACTCGTAGCTGTAGTTTGATGCATATGCATGAGAAATTACTTCAGTGTCATTTACAATAATTGGTACATACATAGGTGCAGATCGATGCAGACCTTTTTTCATTGGGCCCCAATAAACTTTTACATGTCGTATTTATTTTATAGAATAAGTATTTGCCATTCAAAGGAAAACCGGTGAAATGTTTTTGCACTTACATCCGAAGACACTGAGTCTTGTTTTTATTAACTACAGATTTTTAAATGAATTAAGATTGAAATTTAATTCGTGTATCTGCGCGACTGCTGAACGAGGGATAGGGGTATCATTTTCCGGGTAGGCAGAAAGTGCTGCTCTGCTTTTCCATTTGAAATTTGTAACGGACAATAGGCAAAATAGTCAAAATTGAACATTACAAAAGCGTTTAAGTACCCCAGACAAACCTAAGGCACTCAAGATATACACACTTAACCTTAGTCTCAAACTAATTAAATCTTGTGAACGCCGAAACTCAGGGTAATGCTAAAGGGTTTAAACTTACACGAGGACTTCTGTTTCCTGAGTTTCTTGCGTCAGAGCACTAGCCAGTTCACGTTGAGTTTCTTGAGCTCGTTCTATGCTTTTGTTTATATCATCGCTCTGTAGCTTCAACTGCATACGTTTAGCAGTTAGTCGGACTGCAACAATAAGGTGGTTAGTTGAAACTATTTTTAAACTAGCCACAAGTCGGCTCGTTTTTATGAGCCGATCTTTGGACTAGACTTGGGTGCCTCTCCTTGTGTTACACTGCTTTCGTTCTACGGACTGTTAATGGTTTATGGATAGAGCTTAAAAACTAGGAAGAAGTGCAGGCTAGGAGGTTTGGGAGGACTGTTTTAAAATACATTTCAATGATTAATTGGATTTATAATTCGCTTTTCGTATAAAACGTTGCGTTTGGTTCTAGCATAATAGAAGAACCTTTATTTATTTATTTAGGATTACCAACGAGTAACACTATGTTAACCTTATATGTTTAGGTAACAACAATTGTTTATTAAAGTGGAAATATGTCGTCAAAACATTACCGCGCTATCAACGCTAGTCAGGCCCATAAATAACACATTTTTCGTATTTTATGGCTATTGAGTACCTTTTGTTTAGAAAAACCTACTCTCTCGGTATGATTTTTGATAAAAACTGCAAATGAATTTAATTTCCAAGTTCTTAAGTAAGTAGGTACATACTGATGGGATTACTCTGGTGGCAAAAACTCCCATAATTCTTTTAATTAGATTTATTAATAACTAAAATATTTGTCAAGATCTTGAAACTCTTTAACAGCCTGGTACTTTATTTTTTCGTAATATCAAATCTTTTTTATGTAGCGGTTCATAGAACTTGTTCTCTAAATTTCAACTAGTGGTGCCAACAGTCTCGGAGCTGAAATGAAATGTCTGTGACATACGGACGTACAGCCAGATGAATGAATCTATAAAATGTTGCCAAATGGCAAACCCTAAAAAAGAACAAGAAATCATGTCAAGCCTCATCACAGGAGTAGGAAAGTGAAGGCCAGTAATGTTTATCAGATCTCATGCCTGATAGTGACGAATAATTGAGATTGAATGTCAGCTACATTAAAGAGTCAATCAATAATTAAACAAAGTACATCAATTAAACTAGCTAAGCATACAAACTAAATATAGGCATAAACTAATAGTAAAAATATGTACCTACACACAGGTAAAAAATGGAAAATTACAGGGCGTTAAAAAACGGTCGGCACCGCAGTCAAAACGAAAAGTGCCCCAGAAGGCTGGCAGCATTACCACGTTGGATGGTAATGCTAATTTTCTGTTGACACAAGTTGCATCCCTCACTGATCTATCCAACTTCCATGGCATAATGGTCATACCATCTGGTCTCTTTCCAACAAGGCGTAGCAAGCCAGTGGGTTCTAAGACACCCGAGCCCCGGCGGTGGTAAGAGCACGATGTATGAGATCATTAATGCAAGCGTGCCGCGCAATATGACCTGCACTCTTACTGCAAGAAAGGCCATAGTGTCCGAGGCAATTGACTGCTTCACCATATTGGCAGCGATGCGCCCAATCGCAAACAAGTAGCGAGTCGGAAGGTTGTGTCACCTAACAAAGTACCTAGGTTAGGTGACGGTAGCGCCGTGTAGCCAGAGGCCCGACTCCCACTCACCCACAACCAGCAAGCGGGCACGCTCAGCAGAATTAGTGGACGTATTAATAAGATCCCACTGTTTTTGGGAAAACAGGTTAGATATCAGCTTAAATTTAATTATTTATTGCTAGTAATACTTACCATTTTCAAGTTTCAGACGTTCAATTTCGATATTCAATGAACGAGTAATCCGAAGTGCGGTCATCGTCTCCCGGTATTTCTGTTCGTTTTCCGCATCCAATGCGGGTAACGCTGAGCGCTGAAATGTTAAAATGACTGGTTAAGTAAGATTATATTATACTAACTAGCTTTTGCCCGCGCCTTTGCTTGCGTTAAAATCGGGTTAACACAGTTCCCCTTTCCTAATTTGCAGATACCTGCTACCTGTAGTTTTGCCCTTTTTTGGGCTGGTTAATCATCAACCCGCAAGTAGTTTTTGCTCTTGCGCCTTATTTATTGTAATAGCAAAGCTAAGTTTTCCCTTTTCTCCCTACCTCATTTCTCACTTAAAAAAAATTGCCATGTCTGTCTTCAGGGTCTCAACTATATTTGTACCTACCAAATTCATAGAAATCTATATCAAGAGTCTGAAGTGACGTAAATTTTAACTACTCCTTCATGTATTAGGAATTTAGGACACCAATAGATAAGCTCTTGGCAACAGGGCGACTGGATCTGAGTACTCTCACCGCATTCCGGATCTTTTGTGAAATACAGATAGTAAACATTATTCAGCCAGACCGATTCGTATGTACTAATTAATTTATATCTGGTGAGTGAAATAGTAGGTACCTATAACAATATACAGAGTCCTAACCTGTGTCAGGAAATGTGTGTTTGTATACCAACCATTTTCCTACTGCTGGGCAAAGGCATCGTGCCTGTTACAAACAGTTTGGCGATTTCAGATTATAATTTATTATTACTCCAGGTTTCCCCATGATGTATTTCTTCACCGATGTCAGCATAAAATATAAGCTGAGAAATATCCTCATTCATGACAGACGAGACTTAAACCTGCGGCCAATCACGACCTACTTATTATTATTTATTTATCAACCACCATTCATTTATGAACTAATCATCTATTATTGCGTGGCCAAAATCAGAAAATTTATCGTAGAACTATGAATTGGCGGCATCAGCGACATCAGTGCACGTCATCATCATCATCACCCTAGCTTTTTTCCAGCTATGATATTGACATTGATATTAAGCTCGGCCTTAATATTTAACATGGAGTGACCTATCTGACCTCAGTTAGTACTGGGTAAAACAATACCCCATGGTAAGACTGATTGTTTGACTTTCGGGCCAATGACTACCTTAACGACTGTCGATGATGTTATAAAGGACAGCCGCGTCCAACGGCTTAAGGTAAGTATGTACATACTTTCAGAGTGCTGCATTTGTGAATATCAATTAGTAAAATATCCTTTTTTCGTGATACGAGCAACGATTAGCAGATAACGTACCTATTCCGCTTTCATGAAGCTATTGCATTTAGATAAACTGTTTTTATTAACGCATTCGCTACGTGACGGGTTGGTTCGAAAGAGATATAGCGACTCCGGAACTCAAAGAGCAAAGAAGGAACATGGATGGGTTTTAGTCAATACAAATCTGACTCTTCCTTCCGTTCCGCACAGAGTGGGAGGAGTCATTTAATGATTTCCCACTCGAAAAAATGATAAAAGTTACGTTAATGATATAGATCGGTCATAACCCCGCAGTGGGACATTGCTTATAAAAACAAATGTTAGTTAAGCTAGTTTTTTCTCATAATATTCTTCACTTATTTTGTCTTTAATAAAACAATAACAACAACAAACATAGGTATTACCTAAGTTCAACGGAAATGACTACCATAAATAGGTGTACCTATCTATTTTGCACTAAGTACATTTATATCACTAGCTTATTGTTTTTTTGTCGTATTTGCCATGAGTGATAAAGCAGGAGTTTCAATAGCAATAGTTTTTTTCAATTTTTGTGAATTAATTCAAATCTTAGTTCAAATAAAAACAGAATTCGAACTAGTTATTTAAAATTTAAAAGCGTGTAAAAACAGAAAATATAAAAACAGAATTCGAACTAGTTAATTAAAATTTAAAAGAGTTTTTCATGTGAAAAATCGCCTATCATCTATCAATTTAAGTCTGCAACTAATACTGCAGCTAATTGATTTTTGGTAGGTTTTCTACATTAATATTACCTGCACGACCAATTCATTTTCGATTTCCTCCAAATTGGATTTCAGTAAGCGTATTTCAAATTGCTGTTCTTCTGGTCTAAACATTTTCGTTAGTATTAAGCTTATATATTATTTATATCCACTTGACTTGCACTGAATTATTCGTAAATTAATAAGTATTTTTAACTGAAGTTAAACAAATACTGTTTTAGAAATAGATAACTGAAATAACAAAAAAACGCGCCATTTAATGCACGCTTATACTGTTCCTAATTCAAATTATTTTTTCTTTTCTTTTGTGACTGCGTTCTAAGGAGTTCCTCATTCGAATTTTGTTTTTAAATGTTAGATAATGGTAATAAAAAAAATTAGAGGTGTCAAGGGACACCCGGATGGAACGAAGTTCCTATAGAAATGAAAATATCTGGCTTGCTTTCTATAAGAGAGAGAGAGAGAGAGAGAGAGACAGACAGACAGACAGAGAAACATGCGACGCCGCACAGCTTACAATAGCTTACTATAGCAAAAAGTGTCGTGACAACTTTTCATAAGAAGTTTTCCGTCTAGCCCCCTTTCACAACGCGCGATAAGGAACTTCGTTACAAAATCTTGGTTTCCAAAAACGTTTTATGCCAGTAAATCGAGCATACAGCACGCGTTATAAAACACCGATAAGCAATTAAGTAAAAAATAAAACGACGGTTTAATTTCCAGTTAGATTATCCTCACTGCAGGATTTCAGCGCAGTTGAAAACTTCATGATCACAAATAAACTGAAATTTATAAAACTTATAAAACGTCGAGAAAAGGTGCACGGTTCGAGTTGGCCATTTCCTATGGTGAAGAACCGGCAAGAAACTCCATGGTTACTCTTTTGACAAAACGGTCTACGGTCTTTCTGATTTGTGTTTTTTATATGTAGCTATATAAATATTAAAATACTGTGCTATATACTATATTATATCAAGCGACCACGCACGGTAGCTATACTTTATTATATACTAGCTTTCGCCCGCGGCTTCGCCCGCGTTTAATTTGGGCTAATATAGTTCCCCTTGCGCCTTATTGATTTGTAATAGCAACGCTAAGTTTTCCCTTTTCTTCCCTCTTTCTCCCTCACATCCCATTTTTTTTTAATAAAAAATAGTTTATGTCCGTCTCCTGGTTCCCATCTATCTCTGTACCAAAATTCATCAAAATTGGTGTAGCCATTAAATCGTGAAGAGGTAACAAACAAACAAACAAATAAACAAACAAACTCACTTTCGCTTTTATAATATTAGCACAGATAATATAATACTAACGTACAGATACTCCATCTCATACAAAGAAACGCGACCGCCATAACTTGCTCATTTCTCCGGGCTATCCGGGTTCTCCGGGCTATATATAGATGGTGCTTGCAGCGATAGTTTAGTTTACACAAATAACCAATAGATGGCGATAAAACCATACTGCATAAAAAATAAGGTAGGCCTTTGACCTTGAAGCTTGCGATACTCGGCAATCGCCTACTTTGCGATAGCGCATGATTTCTTGAGCGTGGGATTATTATTATCTATGGCGTGGGGTATAGCTCCATGTTATTCAGCAGACTTAGTTATTTTTTAGGTTCAGCGTAAACGTCAACGCAAATTATGATAATTATCAAGTATTTAAATCAATTAAAATTATTTATAATATCGAAATAGCTCTTGCAATGATAGGAGACACAGGGCAGGGAGTTATTTTTTAACAGACTCAGTTTCGAGTGTGTAATTTTTTGTATTTTAATTACAAGTTGTTACTTAACTGACTTAACTAAGTAGGTAGTAATATTTGTATGCTGTGTTGGTACCTACCTATAAAAGTAGGTAAGTATACTTACTGGCTCGGATATTGGGCGCTAGATGATAGAGTGGGGATAACCTTGCGCTTTGTACAGTACAGACGCCAGTTCATCAACTTACCCCAATTTGTCAAATCTAATTTAGTTTGTTCGGCCGCAGTATAGGTATAAAATGTACTCTGTGGCAGCAGTCAAAGGTTTAGAAATTGTACAGTTCTGGCTAGGTTGACCTGCTGACTGCTGATGTCTGTACGCTTATAGAAAAACACTTACGAGATGTAGGTATTTAAAGAAATTTATTCTCAAAAAAGACTACAGTCATGAGAGTCGGGCAGCGCATGAGAACTTGAGATCCAAAAATTTATCTTCTGCGCATGTGAAGTTAAACAAGCGCTCAAGATCCGTGCCATTTACTTTCCATTCTAATATTATCCAACCACTTACTGGCATATTGAACTGAATGTGGGGTTGAGTTTGTCTCACCCCACATTTAGCGTAAAATACCTACAAACAAATAAAATGCAAGCGTAATTTATGAGTAGGTACCTTTAGATTCGAGTCGCTTAATGTACCTACTTATCAGTTTCATTTGAATTGCGTTTTATGCTACAAGACGGCATCTAATTCTTTTGTATTTTGAACAATTATTATCCGATGGCAGTCCTTAATACTAAATTGACCACTTCAGAGTCGGTTCTTGGTAATTATTTTAAAATACATATATAATAAATATAATAGAAATCGTATTTTTGGACGTGTCATGGTGGAAGTTCTCGTGCCGCCTTCAAAGGTAACTACGGCTTGTAATGCACCTACTTATGCCGCCGGGCTAAATCTCCTGCCTTAACCCAGCGGGTTTTGGTGGGCAGAGGTCTACCCAAATAGGAGGATGATGATGATGATCTTTGTTTGAAGGAAAATTTATAAAAAAAAAACACAATAAATTATAAATAAAAATAAATAAATATCTTGGGACAACTCACACACGGCTATCTGATCCCAAGCTAAGCAAAGATTGAGTTATGGTCACCAGACAACTGATATACATACTTATATAATTTATAAATACATACATATTATAGATAAATCACACCCAGATACAGAACAAACAATCATGCTCATCACACAAAGTTTGTCCTGGGTGGGAATCGAACCCACGACCTCCGGCTCAGCAGTCAGGGCCACTAACCACTGGACCAACAGGCCCGTCAACAAATTACTTAATAGTTTTTTTATTATGTAAGTACTTTATCATTTACAATGAGTAAGTAGGACTGCCTCGTTGGTCCAGTGGTCGCAAGCGCTACTATTGGGCAGTAGGGTCTAGGTGCGATTCTCGGGTGGGACAAAATACCAATACCTAACCCTATGGGAAATAAGGCGTAATGTTATGTATGTATTTAGTCGATATATTTATACTTTTTCTGCTATTTTTGAAGTTGACGGAAAATTAATAAGTTTGCCTTTGCCTTTCAGTAAAATACATAAAAAGTAGATACAGAATAGCAGACAAAGACATACAACAAGACCTTTGGGTATTTAATTGAATCTGTAGGTCCTACCTATGTAATTGATTTGTCAAACAGCATCCACCTGAAGATTAATAATATCATATATAATTATGAAGAACGATGATTAAACATTTATTTTGAAGTAACCTTAATTTTGATGAAGATTGTAATGATTTTTTGCGACTTTTGGCTTCAAAGACTTTATTCCCAAAGTTGACACTTGAGACCGCAAAATTGTAAATACCTATATTATTATTCTATGGCGCAGATTAGCGTTTTATTCATAGATTATAAGAAAAGTAGGTTTTGTTGTTCTATGTCCGAAATATATTTTGTTTTACTTAATATATTTGCATTTCATAACTATTTCATTCTATCTAAATAGGTATGGTATGTATCATTTAGGACGTGTAGTAAAACTTAAAACAGCGCCATCTATTAGCACAATTAACAGCAAATGTGTTACTTAACCACAACGTAGTACAAATTTTTCTCACCAGAGGCAACACCATAATATTATTTAGTAAAATCATGGAATTTGGAACTAGGAGCCCATTATTCCTTGATTTTGTGTTATGGAGATTTTTAAAAACAAGGACATACTTCTTTCATGGTCAAACTTAAACAGTTACACAAACCTAAAAAACAAATCGATACATATAACGCCATCTATTGAGATTTATTTGAACTATTTTTTGTTTGTTCGCAATGAGACCCCATGATATTAGTAAGGATAAGGATAAGGATTTTTGCCCTCATTACATCTGCGGTCGTCGTCACATGTTGTTGGAGAATATATAAAATAAGGGATATTCTAATTTTTAAATTGGTACTGTAAAATGGATTTGACTACTATGTAGAAGCTGAATTTGGTTTGCTTGTTATCTTATCAGGCACATATTCCTTACTAATATTATAAGCGAAAGTGAGTTTGTTAGTATGTTTGTTACATCTTCACGCCTAAATGGCCAAACCGGTTTGATGAATTTTGGTACAGAGATAAGTTGGGACCCTGGAGACGGACATAGGCTAGTTTTTAAAAACGTGAGTTAGGGGAAGAAAGAGGGAAGAAAGGGTAGAGAACAATATTTTTTATTTTATTCCTAGCCGCAGAATCTTATCAGCAAATTGTTCGTGTCACTCATCATCACCCAACGCAGTGCAGTGGTTGATGCTTTGAACCGCCCTGCTGTCATGGCAAAATGGATTGTTGAAGACACGATATGACAGAGAATTATTAAAACAGGAGCAAGTTGAGTACTTAACAAACTATTTAAATGATTAAGTTTATTGAAGGTACTCGTAAAAAAAAGATTTAGGTTTCAAAAAAAATTTGGCCGTCCTGATGCCCCGTGCATAGATTGTACCCTCGTAGCTTAAAACTCCTATAATGAAAAACGTCTTTTTTATTGTAGCAAAGGGTATCATTCAAGTGTTCAAATGGTAGATATAACATTTATTTATACTGTATGACATGTGAATGCTGGTGACCTTTGTTCCCGTTGAGTTACACCATTTTGTGTTACATTGTTACCTATTGGGAAAAAAATACCGATTCGTAACACTGTAATTCAAAACCACATTTTTTTCCCACCAATTAATACTGTACGTACGTAAACAAAATGTCCCAAAGCGTTACCATCACACATACGATACGTTACAATTAGTATTCGAAGATGTGGGATGTGACGTGGCAAGTTTCGTGGCGTGTGAGCGGTGCTTGCTGTAGACATATCTTCGGCGTACGAGGCATTGCAGGGCAAGTTATGGAAAACCTTTGTAACACTCCGCCCCGACAAGATGTGTCGATGTCATGTTAGATACAAATCGAACATTCTAGATCGAATTCGCAACGACGCGACATTAAAAATTTACACCTTCAAAAACTGGCAGAATGCGCCATCGCGGGCGTAGCTGGAGGCACTGCCATGTGTTCGTGTTTGCGCGTGCGACATCGCTTGCTCCGTTGCCGGTATCCGGTAAGCAAACGCGAGTAAAATCGCTTCTGCATAATCGCTTTCGTTGATCCCAGGATCTTTTGATTTACTCAGGTTAGAAGACGAGAAACAATGGCGTGGCGTTGCGAAATGTTTCTTAACACGCCGCAATTTTTGGTGTTACGTTAAATTACGCGCGAGAAAACGAACTAAAAACACACTAACATTGAAGAATTGTCCATTTATTTCATAAGGCAACTCGGCACTTGCACGGACACATCACATTTTACTGGGTACGGGCCAACGACGTCATCAGAACCAGTCACAGAATAAATATAAATCGATAACGTATAACATGTGAGCATACACAGAGAGTAACCAACCTAAGTCTTTTTTTTTGTATTTTGTGGCTTAATCTGAGAGTACAGAGCACAGTAATCTCCGACCCTGTTCTTGTTCTGTAGTTCTTGTATGGTCGTAGTCGAGCAAGAATCCACGTGGGTCGCTGAATTTGTTGAGCTGTTGCGCCGCAACATGTCAAAAGTTTCCCCTCCGCGGATGTTGTTGTACTGCATTCGTTCACTTGGCTTCTTTTGAACTTGTCGATGATCTTCCGGTTTGGCAGTTGTTTGGCACATAAATATTTTTGAATTAATTAATTTGAATTAAAATTTTCAACAATGGCAGGGTTAAAAAAATGATGTTTTTTCCACGGGGTCTATTTGCGGTCTGGTTTTGCACGGTTTTGCTCCCCCCCCCCCCTTATAAATACTCCCGGAAATGCGTAATAGTTATTTTCATCCCACCATCTCGGAAAGAGTATTTTTAATCTTCAATATCTGAGTGGAAAAGCCGTTTTTATTCTCTAGAGGATAAAGTAAATTGAATTTAGAACATCGTGTGCACTAAGTTTGTGAATAAAAAAAAACATTAAACCGATTTACTGCTACCTCTATGGTGCCGAATATATCATACAACTTTTTTTTTAATTTGTTAAAAACTCAAACTCGGAACCTTCTTGGTGTTTTTTCAATTTGCTTTGTACGCGGTTCTTTACGCGGCATTTTTCACGTCATTGTTAAACAGGTGAAAAAACTAAAATGAGTGATTCTAGCGTCGAGGAAGTTTGTTTGACGCCAACAGAATTGACTGAAACTGTTAATAATGCGCAAATGAGCTTTCTCCCTCAACAATCACGCGAGAAGTATTTAAAACAGTACGATATGTTCAACACGATCACACCATCTCCCTCTCTCTCCAACATTCACGCCAAGGGAATCCGATGAATCGGTACAACTATTAAGTATGACACATAGTTTACCGAAAAACAGTACACAAGTGACTAACACCAATATTACAGTACCAAACAAAAATATTACACTCAATTTAAATAACTGTAGCAACGTTACTTTAAAATTTTCTTAATTATACCTTACTATTAGGTATTTTGTTATAATTTAAAGATTATTCTGTAAGTAAGACGGTAAGTCTCCATGGCGCCGGGCGCCGCGAGACGACTTCCGGCCACCGTAGATGCGGGCCTGTGGGAGGTGAGCAATGGGTAGTTCACCGTCCGTCCGTCGATTGACGACAGGCCGTGTCGACGGCGCGTTCGTGTTTCACGCGCGCCTTAAAGAGAGTCAGCAAAGCAGAGGGGCTTGCCAGAGCCTCCGCCTGCCGGGGTTGCGGGTTGTTCGAAAGAGATACCGCGGCCTCGGAACGTAAAGGGCAATAGTAGAAACATGGGTGGGTTTTAGTCAGTACAAGTCTGACATGCCCCCCCGCTCCACCCAGAGCGGGGGAAGTCATTGGATAATTTCCCACCCGAAAAAAAAAAAAAAGACGGTAAGTATTACCATTAATTACCATTAAGCCATTCCAAGCAGCAAGCGTTTAATTAACAGAAAATGCAAAGGCAAATGTGAAAAGGAGTTGGCTGATATTATAGACCTTTTCAAACAAACAGACCCAGAACTCGTACCGGTATTTGTTGCTCGTGATTTGCAGAAGCTACCGCCACTTACCTTCGATCACGTAGATGTAACAAATTTATTAAAAAACATCCTAATACTACAATCGGAGATTAAGAGCATTAAATATAGCTACGCAACTGTGAGTCTTGTGGAAGAACTGTGTAATAGAAAAAGTGAAACGCAACACTTGGAACTTTCGTCTCTTGAAAATTTGGAGACAAATGTTAACAGACGAAAAGGTGCTTTTATGTTAGATAAGAGCAACGACATGGATTTATGTGATAGTAAAGGTAGTCAATCTCACAATGAATTGCAGATTTCGGACATAATAACAAATGCGGGTATAACAACGCAGCGAACAATATCAGCTGTTGGCAAGCAAGGTGCGTCATCACGGAGTTCACCGCGCGCGCGCTCAGGTGTTCCCCTCTCTCGTCCACGCGCAGGAGCGAGCACGCAGCGCGTGGAGGCCATGACGGCAGCGGTTCCGACAGTCCGTAATGAAGTGAATGAGGCCTGCGCCAGCGCACAGGTACAGCACCGGGCCAAATATGTTAGGGATGCTGATATAGAAAATAATACTGATTTATGTTTGGTTACGCGTGGGGTGGATAAGTCCTGGGCTAATATTGTGGAGGATGGTGAATGGAAAAAGGTAGAATACCGGAAAAACAACAAACACGCGTATCGATTTATTGGTAATCAAGGGAAGGGTGCAATTATTCCCGACAATAAGTTTAAAGCGGCTGACATAAAAATCCCATTTTATATTTACAATGTGGATATAGCAGCCACCACCAAGGACATAGCGGATTATGTACTAACCAAGACGCAAGTAACTATTATACCTGAGAAAATTAATATGAAGAAACGCAAAGGATATGAGGCTTACAAGTTTTTAATACCTAAAACAAAACTATCAGTATTTATGGATGAAAATCTATGGCCGGAAGGCGTGTCTTTCCGGCAATTCATTGTTTTTAAAAAAACTGCGAATGGACAAGCCGATTAAGTTAATAAGTTTTAACTGTAAAAGTGTAATAACGTCAGCTGATTGTATCAGACGGCTGTGCGCCACTGCCGACGTTATTGCACTGCAGGAGACGTGGCTGTTGCCGCATGATTTGGCGTTTTTGGGAAATATCCACACTGACTTTGCGTTCACCGGAAACTCTGCAGTGGATACGGCAGCAGGTGTAGTTCGTGGTCGACCATATGGAGGTGTGGCACTTCTGTGGCGAAAGAGTCTGTTCTCTGATGTTAGTGTCATACAGTGCAGTAGTGTTCGTATCGCGGCAATAAAAGTGAGATTGTGCGACAGAGATATGTTAGTGTTTTCGGTGTATATGCCCACCAACTCCAGTGAAAATCTCACGGAGTTTACAGACTGTTTAGGTGAAATTACGGCTATAATCGACACTAATAATATAGAAACAGTGTTTATGTTAGGAGACTATAACGCGCATACTGGTGAGTTGTTTCATAATGAACTAGTTAAGATCTGTGACGAGCAACAGTGGTCGTGTGCTGATATTGAGTGCCTGCCGCGTGACTCATTCACTTTCGTGAGCGATGCACACGGGTGTAGGCGATGGCTTGACCACTGTGTTATGACTGGGGCTGCGCGTCAAACAGTAGTTAATGTTAAGGTACTATATGATATATACTGGTCTGATCACATGCCTATTGAGGTGGAATGTAATCTAAAATTAATTACACCTAGTATTTTATTGCCTAAACCTAATTGTAATAACATTGTTTGGAGGGAACGCGATTCTAGTCAGATAAGTGTTTATGAGGAAATGTGTAATGCGGGTTTGCGAGACATAGATTTCCCACATGAGTTTAGTCGCTGTGCGGACTCTCATTGTAAGAATGCTAACCACCGTATTATTCTAGATGATTTGTATAACAACATAATATGTATTCTCCAAAAGTCAGCTGAGTGTAGTGCAGCGGCGTATAAACCTCGAACGTATAAACCTGTACCTGGGTGGAATATGCATGTAAAAATAGCTTACGAGGAGGCTCGACTGGCGTTTCTATGTTGGCAGCAGTGTGGTAAACCGGATACGGGTATTACATATGATAACATGCGTAATACACGAAAAATTTTCAAGTCTAAATTATTGTGGTGTCGTAAAAATGAAAAACAAATAAAACTAGATTTAATTACGGAAAATCATAAATGTAAGGATTTTGGAAGTTTTTGGAAAAACACGAACAAGCTTAACCCTAAGTCGAGCCTCCCTGTTAGTGTTGCTGGTAAACATAACCCTACTCAGATTGCCAATATGTTTGTAGACCAATTTAAAGTCAAGCCTTTGGCTTGTCCAGCAGTGGGTCATGGGACACAGACGGTGTCCGGCACTAAGGTGAGCATGGAGTTGGGGGTGAATTTCGATACTAAACACGTTGTTAAAGTGATCAAAAATATGGTTAGAGGTAAGTCTCCCGGACATGATCACCTTAGTGTCCAGCACCTTAGGTATGCAGGTGTGCACTTGCCGAGAGTGTTGTCTATGTTTTTTCGGCTGTGTATAAGTCATTCGTATCTACCGAGTGGGCTAATGAGAACCATTGTCGTACCTGTTATAAAAAATAAAACTGGTGGCAGATCCCACCAATTACAGACCAATATCCCTTGCTACGATCATAGCTAAGGTGCTGGACAGTCTGCTGGATACATACATGGCACCTAGGATTAGTCTGCACGATGCGCAGTTTGGTTTCAAGCCCGGATTATCGACAGAAAGTGCCATTATGTGTCTAAAGCGGACTGTCAGGTACTATACAGACAGAAAAACGCCGGTGTATGCGTGCTTCTTAGATTTGTCCAGGGCATTTGATCTTGTGTCTTATGACCAACTGTGGGATAAGTTAGGTAAAGAGATAAAAGTGGGACCCGAGATTGCTTTCCTGCTAAAGTTCTGGTATGAAAACCAAATAAACAATGTGAGGTGGGCAGGGACCCTGTCCGATGAATATAGGTTGGAATGCGGGGTGAGGCAGGGGGGAATCTCCTCCCCTCGCCTTTTCAACCTGTATGTAAATCAGCTGATTGTTGAGCTCAGCAATACAGGGGTTGGCTGTCATGTTGATGGGGTTGCTATGAACAACATCAGCTATGCAGACGATATGGTGTTGCTGAGTCCATCAATCAGTGCCTTAAGACGATTGCTGAAGGTCTGTGATGACTACGCGGAGGCTCATGGGCTTAGGTATAACGTCGCTAAGAGTGAGTTAATTGTGTTTAATGTTGGCACCAGAAGAGACTTATATGTGCCGTGTGTCTATTTAGCAAACATACCCTTAAAGCGAGTATCAAAATTTAAATACCTGGGTCACTGGGTCACCGAGGACTTGTGTGATGACTTGGACATAGAGAGGGAGCGCAGAGCGTTGTCTGTTCGAAGCAATATGCTGGCTCGCAGGTTTGCTCGGTGTTCTTGTGAGGCAAAAATTACGCTCTTTAGAGCCTATTGTCAGACCTTTTACACCTGCAGCCTGTGGGTCAAGTATACGCAGAAAGCATACAATGCTCTGCGTGTCCAATATAATAATGCCTTCAGGATGCTTGTGGGGCTGCCGCGTTTTTGTAGTGCTTCGGGTATGTTTGCCGATGCGCGGATAGATGATTTTTATGCCATCATTCGCAAGCGATGCGCTTCCGTCCGGCGCAGAACTGATGACAGCTCCCACAGCATGTTGAGGGCGTTGAGTAACCGGTGGGACTGCCCTATGCTTGGTCGATGGATGAGACTGCACACACAGGTTGACTCAAAGTAGATGCTTTGAGTCGACCTGTGTCGGGCAGGTGGTTTTTATGTCCATTTCTATTTTGTGTCGTATTAATGTTATTGTTTTGTTATTGTCAATTATATTTGAATTGTTTTTTGTTGATTATGTGTGATACTAATATTAGCTAACTAAGTCTTATTTCATATATTACTAACACTATGGACTAAGGTCTGCAAATAAAAGTTTTTATTATTATTATTATTTATTATTACAGAATAATCTTATAACAAATAACTATTGTTATACAAGAGTGCAAAGTTGCTTTTTAACCGCGTGTTCAATTTTGATGACCGAGCAAGTGAAGGATTAAAAATTAGAATTCTGAGCGTTAGCGAGGGAATCAAAAGAGCACGAGGTGAAAAATCTTTGCACTCGAGTGCAAACACGTAACTTTTCATTCCACCTCAGCGAGGAAATGACTAAATGCAAAAAAAAAAAACGTTTACAATCACAAGATAGGTCCACTTTTATTTCAGTTTAGCTATTAATTACTACATTATGACAGGTAAGTATTACATAATAATCTTTAAATTATAACAAAATAATAGTAAGTATCCGTTTCCAGACAACCTTAGAGTCAGGGTCGCTACCCAAGTTCTTGACAACTGGAATAACCCACCCGCTCCATAAATCGGGTAGTACGGCGGAACCCAAAAACTATAGACCAATAACGTGTCTTCCTACAATGTATAAAGTTCTTACATCCATTTTGAGGGCTAAAATCTCTAAACATATTGATGACAATTCTATCATGTCTGCTTCTCAGAATGGATGTAGGAACGGGTCCCGCGGTACTAAGGAGCTGCTCCTCATTGATATGGCCATTAGTCAACAGGTTCGCCGTTCCCGAAGGCATCTATTGACATGTTGGATAGACTATAAGAAGGCCTATGACTCCGTGCCACATACATGGCTCATGAGGGTGCTAGAATTGTATAAAGTTAATGCAACTCTGCGCACCTTCCTGAACTCGTGTATGAGGCAATGGAATACGGTCCTTCGCTATCCAGGATCTCGGCAGATCCAGAGGAATAGTGAGCCGATAAGGATAGAGCGAGGTATATTCCAGGGCGATAGTTTGAGTCCACTTTGGTTCTGCTTAGCCTTGAATCCTCTAAGCACGTTGCTGGAGGATTCAGGTCTGGGCTATAGATTGAGGAGAGGTGGTCAGGTTAAATCTCACCTCCTTTACATGGATGACCTGAAACTCTTTGCCCCCAACGATTCGCAACTGATGGAACTACTGAAGGTAACTGAAACCTTTAGTAGTGCCATCAGTATGGAATTTGGTGTGGAAAAATGTGCGGTCATGCATGTAAAGCGAGGGGAAATTGTGGAATCTGTGGGAACCCAACTCTCGGATTCCATACACCTTAGATCCCTCTCAGCAAACGAAACCTACAAGTATTTGGGTATGTCGGAAGCGTTGGGTATCAATGTTGCTGACATCAAGCAATCGTTGTTGGAGCGCTTCTTTGGCCGCCTGAAAAAAGTATTTAATAGTCTTTTATCAGGTGGAAACAAGGTGCGTGCTTTCAACGGTTGGGTCATGCCGGTTTTGATGTACTCTTTCGGCATACTCAAATGGACTCAAACAGAACTGGACGCCCTGGATAGGAAGGTCCGTACATTGTTAACGGCATTTCGTATGCATCACCCACGTTCTTCGGTTATGAGACTGTATATCTCGCGGAGTTGTGGAGGTCGAGGTTTTTTAAACGCCAAGACTCTCCACAATCGCGAGATATGCAGTGCTAGTTAAATAATTAAGTTTATTTTTTGTTGACTGTGGGTTCAAATTATTACAAAAACGACGCACATAGGTAAGTACACGTTGCATTTTAGTAATAGTAGAGAATTTGTTTAAAAACTCTAGATGTAAAGAATTATTATTATCCACACTGCAAACCATAGCACTCGAGCATGGAAGTCCAGCAGCACTAGTCTTTAACTCAGGTAAGTCTTTTATAATTTTATTAATATTTGTTTCAGGTGGAGTATACTTACTGTTGTACAAGTAACTGGGGCCCTGCCACCACAGCACGTTTTGTTCAAGCTCATGAGGCTGCACACCGCGGCTTAGACAATCTGCAGGGTTGTCTCCTGTTTTTACATAATACCATGAAAAGTTTTCAGCATATTCGGAAACCTTCTTTACCCTGTTCGCTACATAGGTATTTAATTTCGTAATATCTATTTTTAGCCACGCCAGTACTATTTGCGAGTCTGAGAAAAGAAGTACATCCTTTAGATGCAGTTTGAGAGATAATAATGAATATACTCTGTGGACAAGTTTAGTTAGTAATAGTACTGCATTTAGCTCTAGTCTGGGCGTGGTAAGTTTTTGGCTCAATGGGGCCAGTCGAGATTTTGAACAGAGTAAAGTGATTTTGACATTACCTGTTTGGTCGACTTCACGTAGATATAAACAGCAGCCATATGCTATATTGCTGGCATCTGCATACCCTACCAGTTGTGTTGCAGTAGCGCCTTGTAAGGTGACATTCCTAATGATGTGTATTGGAGACATAATGAGAAGACTATTGTAAAACTCTAGCCAAGTGTTTTTTAGATCGTCAGGTAATGCAGTGTCCCAGTTTATGCGGGCTGTCCATAGTTTCTGTATAATAATTTTGGCAGACACTGTGATCGGGCCAGCTAGACCTAACGGGTCGTAAAATCGCGCGACATAACTGACAATTTCGCGTTTTGTGGGAGGCGTAATTTTCTCTTGACTTGGACTAGAAATTTTAAATGTTGTCTGTCTTTGTATTATATGTAACACCTAATGTCTTTATGTAGTAATTTTCTTTTTGTATGTCAAATTCATCAAAGTGTTGTTTTTCTTTAGGTATGTCCTGTAAGATCTCAGCAGCATTTGAAGACCATTTGTGTGCCTGGAATCCACCCAGAGATAAGAGCCTTATCAATTGATCTTTCATCTGAGATAGAGACTCTAAAGAGTTACTGGAGACTAAAATGTCATCACAGTATGTTTGATTTTGCACAATGAAAGATGCTGCAGGAAACTCGGTCTTGTACCTACTCGCCAGCTCTATGAGACATCTAGTAGCTAGAAATGTTGAACACTTGAATCCATATGTGACTGTATTTAGTTCTATAAACCTTATGCTTTCACTTGGAGACTCCCGCCACAAAATAAGTTGAAGTGAACGGTGTCTCGGATCTAAAAGAACACATCTAAACATTTGTTTTAAATCTGTGCTGAAAACATAGGCACCTAATCGAAAAGTAATAAAATATCAAACAGTTCCTTTTGGACTGTGGGACCGTTCAATAATAAATCATTGAGAGATCTTCGCTGACTTGTTAACATTGATGCATCAAATACTACTCTACACTTAGTGGTCTTTTTGTCCGGCCGTAATACAGCGTGATGCGGCAAAAAATATATTGGATCACTAGTGAGGTTATATTTGTCAATATCAGAATATGTGCCATGACCTAATGCAATATATTCATCAATAAAAGATTTATATTGGTTAAACAAGGCAGAATCTTTTTGTAGCCTTTTTTCTAAACTCTGAAACCTTTTTAAAGCCAGATGAAGTGAATCACCGAGCATTTCATTAACTTCACTGAGCAGCACTTTTAAGGGTAAACTAACCTGAAACTGATTATTCTTAAATTCAACAGTTTCTTGAAAATGTTCTTCAGTTTGCTCAAACTCCGGTATTTTTTCTGGGAAGATTTCAGGCACAGATTCAGCTCTCCAAAAACCTTTGATAGTAGTATTTATATCATTGTTACAAGATTGACAAAATAAAGAAATTGATTGTTTTTGTGCTTTTTGATTGTGGCATAAATTGGGAATAGTACCTGCAATTACTACACCAAACCTTGTGTTTCAAAGATATGGAGATACAGACTGGTGCTCAGGATCGACTTGACTACATGATGCTGATGGCTTGTTCTTGTGCTGTTCAGACTGGGGTAGCAATGCCTGAAAGAATACATCAGCGGCCATGAGGATTTGTATATTGCTGGATGTGTCAAAGCTGGCATCAGCAAGAGCTAATTGAGAGGGTATATTAATTGCACTCATATTGATTTGGGTCTGTGGAATCTTGGATGTGATTTGCTCAATAACATAGCAATTTATTGAGTTCTGATAAGAAGACACCACTGATTGGACCTCCAAATGTACACTCTCTTTAATTGTGCTTGAAGCATTCCCAATGCCTATCACCCTGGAGCTAGTTGTCTTTGGCTAAAGGCCCAGCCGCCTTACCAAGTCAGAAGTTACAAAAGAATTTTGAACCCGCTATCAAGCAGGGCCTTGGCTCGCACCTCCATTCCATCTGCTGCTAAAAGTTTTACCTGTACAGTAGGAAGCAAGACTTGTGTGTTAGAGACCCCTGATACCATAGAGACAGTGGATTTCACATGCTCATCCTCATGCAAAAGCGTGTTATGCTTACCCTTGCATGTATCACACTTAAAACAAAAGCGGCATTTCTTGGCATGTTTGTTTAGGCATATATTGCACAGCTGATTGTCCACTGCAAACTTGTTTCTTTCAGAAGAAGAACATAATTTGAATTTAGGGCAATTATAAAGCTTATGTTCACACTTACAGTAGGCGCATGCAGTAGGTTGCTTGACAACTACATTGCTTACACTTGCAGATGCAAAACACTTCTTCGGACCCGATGCAGAGTCGATGCGCTGTGCAGTAGAAGCACTGTGACCACCTCGGCTGGCTGACTCCGCATTCTCGAGTGCTAAAGCGCGTTTTTCTAAGAAATCAATCAATTGTTTTACTGTAGGTTCTACATTAAAATCGCGATCTAATTGGTATTCTCTGTTAGAGTACAGATCGAGCTTCCTAGTCAAAATGCAAACAATAATTTGATCCCACGCATCAACACATTGATCAAGATTTTTGAGCGCAGCCAGCTGCTGCTTGACTGTACAGACAAATTCCCTAATATTGGCAGCAGTAGACTTTGTTATAGGTTGCAAATCAAGCAAGCTGTTTACATGATCATTTATTATCTTATATTTATTATCATATCTTTCTTTTAGGATATTTAGCGCTTCGAAATAACTTTTTCCTAGTAAAGGTAAGTTTATTATGAGGTTATATGGTTCATCTTTGACAAAATTACGCAAATAGTACAATTTTCTAATATCATCTAATGGTTTGTCATTGTGGATCAATGATTCGAATAAACCAATGAATGTATTGTATTCACTTGACTATATAATATAAGACAAAATAAAGGTGTCACAGGCAACTTAAAACCACTTAATCCTTTTATGGATGGTAATGGTATGTTGAGAGTAGGTGGTCGTTTAGATAGTGCCACAATACCTAACTCACAAAAACACCCTGTAATCTTGTCCAACAAATCACGAGTTGCGCAATTGATTGTTACTAATGAACACATAAAAAATTTACATGCAGGTCAAAAACTTATTTTGTCTTCACTTAATCAGCGATTCTGGCTTATCAATAGTTTAAAGGAGATTAAGAAAATCATCCATTCGTGTATTATCTGTTTCAGACTCAAAGCTCAAGTTGCTAATCAGCTGATGGGTTCCTTGCCCCCCGATAGGGTGAATATAAGTAGACCATTTCAAAAGGTAGGCGTAGACTTCGCTGGGCCGATCTCTATTAAACAGTCTCGCATCAGGCGTGCCGTAGTATCAAAGGGATACATCTGTGTCTTCGTTTGTTTTACGACGAAGGCAGTGCATCTCGAGATTGTATCTAATTTAACTACTGCGGCATTTTTAGCTTGCTTTAAGCGTTTTATATCGCGTCGTGGCCTACCCAGTGATGTTTATTGCGATAATGCCTCTAATTTCAAGGGGGCAAGGAATCAATTAGATGAGCTCTACAAACTGCAGAATTCTGCAGACCACCGACAACAGGTGCAGTCACAAACAGCTGTGCAAGGTATCAATTTCCACTTCATACCTAGCTACTCGCCTGTCTTCGGGGGTCTGTGGGAGGCTGCAGTAAAGAGCACCAAATTTCATTTAAAAAGAGTTACTCAAAAGGCTTTGTTAACTTTTGAGGAACTATGTACTGTTTTGTTGTGTCAAATAGAGTCAATTTAAATAGTAGACCTTTAACTATAGGAGTTAAAGGTCTACTATTTAAAATTGACTCTATTTCTACCGATATAAGTGACTATTCTTATCTTACTCCAGGACATTTCCTAATTGGTTGTGCATTGAACGCGTATCCAGATAAAAATGTTATAGACACGCCTATGGTTGAATTTTTGGAATATTTGTTGTAATATGTTTCAGAGTTTCTGGAAAGTGTGGAGTAAGCACTATCTTAATGTTCTTCAATGCAGACCCAAATGGAGAAATAGTTCAGATAATGTTAAGGAAGGGTCTTTGGTAATTTTAAAGGAGGATAACATTTCACCCCTTCATTGGCCGATGGCCCGAGTTGTAAATGTATATCCAGGTTCTGACAACAGAGTTAGAACTGTTGAGTTGAGAACTCCAAATGGAAAAACACATAAGAAGGGCAGTAAATAAAATATGTTTACTCCCTATTGATTGTACTTAGCCAATAAGTAGGCATTTAGTTAGTCTCTATTTTTAATTTTAAAAGTTTTAATACTTGTGTTTATTTGGTGAACCTATTTCTAATCCTTTGAATAAGAACTTTCACACCTACTTGTTTTATAACAAACATTTCATGTTTCGAGCTTATGATGTTGTTTTTTTATATAAACTCTAGGTTCTTATCTTGCGGGCGGGAGCATGTAGGAATCCTACAATATTAACTGGCAATACTGCCATTTTATACTACTCAATTGTTCGTTCGGTCTTAACTTCCACTTCCGTCTACCATTACTGTATGCAAGCATTGTGTTCTGTGCAAATTATAATAATAAATAGTTCTTGTGGTAATTACTCGCAGTGTTTCACTACAAAAGACCTACAAACTTCAAAAAACTACAGCCCACGCTCTGACAGGCCCTATTATGTTGTTTTGGATATGTGGCTAAAATAACTTGTTTTATTGGTTCTCCGACTTCCGCAATATCAGAAGGAATACCAAAACTAACATTACCAACATGTGTTGACCAACCTGCTGTCATGGAACTAGGAGTAGCAATTAAACTTTGTGCTTCTGCCTGTTTTGAGCAGTGAGGTTCTTTGTGGTCAATATTCTCTTCAAGTCTTCGTATTTTTCCAAAAAAAGCCCGTATGTCCATCGCGAAATCAATTAATCTTTAACTTATAGCAATGAAAACACACTTGTATCGATTTTTGGCTAAAACACTCTTTACCTTACACTTCACTTAACCAAACTACAAACAATCATAATCAATCTCTAGTTTATTTTAGTTTAAAAGGGGATTCCCCGTACCATAGATTGCAATATAGGCCATATTGTAATCTATGGTATGGGGACCACAGATATTTTACTTTAATAGACCCATCGATTCATGTGATGGCGCTTTAAATGCCATCTATACACAGAACAAAGAATTATTATAATCTGATGTCACAAACTGTGATATATTCGGAAAAGTTACATAGTAGGTACCTATCGCTACAGTTTTGTTATCTCAAACTATAAAAAACAATTTAATTATAATAATTTAACTTAGTTTTTGGTATTTTTAAGGTAGGGCATTTTGATTTCAAGGTAGGGCATTGCCCTACAATGCCCCCCCTAGCTACGGCCGTGAGGGGAACGCAACAAGTTGCTCGTGACCTAAATTTACAATTATTAGTGTCAGAGATTCATGTAGAGTTGTGTACGAAGAATCTTACTTTGCAATTACCAACATCTTATTAATGTGTGAAGTGATGATTTCTTTTACGTTCTTAAGATAGACCGTACGTTTCTCATTTATTAGTTATTACATCATCACGAATGATTATTCAAAACAAATAAAACTGGCTTAGAACTTTAAATTGAAATAAAACAAAGAATAAAAATGGAGCATCCATGAAATAGGCATTTTTAGACTTATTATTTTATGCCGTTTATGTTCAAATATATAATATTAGACATCTGGCGACTATGGCTGGCACGTTCATTCGTAGACTGAAGTTTCACTTAGCACATAATGATCGCAGTAAATGAAGCTAAAATACAATAATTAATGTCGGCATCCAAGTGCTCAATTGTTTCAGATTTATCAGCGAAGATATGCGATTTCACATACCTATCCCCATAAAATATACTTGATCGAATGTCAGCAAATTTAATAGCAATTTTAATATACATTCAGTCAAAAAAGTATCGGGAATGGATGATTTGTTTATGGTTCCAAAATAAAATTATTGTTTTTTTTTTGTAGTTGTTAGATTGGCACAACTGTTTTCCATTTTGGCGCGGAGTTTGAGTTGCATCTGTTATTTATATTAAATACAGTGCTGGTTTTAGTAATATCATATTATAAAGTGTGTATTGCGAATTTCATAATGGACAAAAATATCGAACAAAGAGTTTGTCTTAAATTTTGCATCGCCAATGGAATTTCGTGTTCGGAGTCACTGAAAATGTTACAGAAGGCTTACGGTGAATCGACTTTATCAAAAACTCGTGCTTATGAGTGGTTCAAAGCGTTCAAAAGCGGTCGAGATGTGATGGAAGATTTGCCTCGCTCTGGTAGGCCGTCAACGTCTGCAACTGAAGTTAACATCGCAAAAGTGAAGAAAATAGTGACTGAAAATCCCCATTCAACTCTGAGAGAGATAGCCGCCGAACTTTCTGTATCTCACGAGTCGATCCGTACCATTGTAACTAATCATTTGGGTATGAAACATGTTGCTGCTCGGCTAGTCCCAAAAGATCTGAATTTTCTCCAAAAACTCAATCGCATGAAAGTCGCTGAGGACATGCTAGAACGAGTCAGTTCGGACCCAGCATTCATGAAACGCATTGTTACTGGTGACGAGACGTGGGTTTACGAGTTTGACATGCAAACTAGTCAACAAGCTTCGGAGTGGCGCCTTCCAACTGAACTGAAACCAAAAAAAACCACGCCAAAGTCGATCAAAAGTCAAAGTCATGTTGACTGTTTTCTTTGACTATCGCGGTGTTGTGCACTCTGAATTCTTACCGGAAGGTCTAACTGTAAATAAAGAATATTATTTGAGCGTTATGCGGCGTTTAAGAGAGCAAATTCGACGAAAAAGGCCAGATTTGTGGAAAGAAAATTCTTGGATTTTGCACCACGTCAATGCGCCTTCGCACAAGGCTATCATTGTGAACGAATTTTTGACCAAACACTCAACAAATACCAGCCAGCAACCACCATATTTATCAGATATGGCTCCTGCTGACTTTTTTCTTTTTCCTAAACTCAAATTATCACTTCGTGGCACCCGTTTTCAATCGATAGAAGACATAACGGAGAATTCGCGCTGAGAACTGAACTCAATTCCGGAAGCAGCGTTTAGAAAATCTTTTGATGAATGGATTATTCGTTGGCGCAAGTGTATCGTTTCTAAAGGAGCATACTTTGAAGGTGATAAAATAAATTTGGATGAATAACACACATCTATTGTGTATTGTTGATCTTTTCCCGGTACTTTCTTGACAGAGTAGTAAATGTCATAAAATTATCTTAACTTACTAATACAAAAAGGTTACAAGCCTTCAAAACTGAATTTAGAATAGGTAACCATAAAAAATGCTAGAGAGTAAAATTTAGATTTTTGAATTCAAAATTTATTTTAACAGAATTAGACTTTTGATGTTTCAACGTAGCAACCGTATATTTTTTATCTTACCTCCTTCACGTGTCTCATAGCACATTTTGCTAGAAATTGCTCTTTTTACGACCACAGCCTGTTTGTGCTTGTGTACTTTATCTTATTGTTTCTTTTGGAACCCCTTATAGTTTTTTTCTAAGTAGGTACCTACACTACCTAGGCACTTACGCCACGTAGTATCATTATTTATTATGTGCTTACACTAAGAACCAAGGGCGTAGCCAGCTCATAAGTTGAGAATAAAAAACAGACTTGTAAAAGTTTTGCTTACTATTTTTCAAAGAATCTATAATGTGATATCTCTAAAAACAGTACCTACGTAATCAAACGTACTGTATGTATCTATACGTTTACGTAAGTTTATGTGTCTCATCTTCATCTGAACATAAGACACATAAACAGTATAGCTACACAGTTTGCCGAATATTTGGAAAAAGAAATGCTCTATTTATTAATTTAATTAATAATGTAAAACGAAAAGAAAACATAAATTAGTAGCATAATTATTTAGACAAAAATGTTTCGCTTTTCAGTTTGTTTTAATTCACTCCGTGTCTCTGTTTTTGTTTTGTAATCAAAACTACAAACGGGTTTGAGTGCCCATTTTGAACAAAATCGTTTCACTGTTAAAAATTCAGTGGGTAAAATCAGGTTGGATTTTACCCACTGAATGTTTGGGTATTCATTTTACTATTGATGTTTAATTTAATGTTATCTGAACACTCTCAAAGAGAAAAAGCAGGTGCGAGAGTGTAAAACCATGTGAGGAAAACCGATCCTGCATAGGATAAAAACTCTTATACTCAGAGGTGAGTCTGTGCAACCACCGTAAAGGTGGAATTTATTTCCGCTCTGTTAAAAGTTGCCTTGGTATTTTTTTTAATAGCCTCTCAATTGTCCCACTGCTGGTGAGTGCTATTTACCTGTAAGTTTCACCGCGGTCCATTCCTTTTGTGTGAAGAATTCATAAACATTATCATTTCATAGTTTACAATTAGAGTAGGATTTGATAAATGTAGTAATAACACAGTAATAAAATGTTTCAGAGTTAACATTTTATTTACTTTACTTATGTTTGATGGAGTAAACAGAAATGGAAAATAAACCTTTTCGCAGTCGGGTAAAAGAAACAAAATAGGAATGTTATGTAAATATCATTGCAGATTTTCTTTGACAAGTAACTTTAATTTACTGAGAATGTATGTGACGATCAATCTTCTTTTAAGTCGATGCCGACCAGTGAAAATGTTTGTCCCTTTGACTTGTTCATAATAGTGAGCGCCTCTTAAATTATATCTATATAAAAATATAGGTAATTCCGTTGGTATCATTTGGAGACGCGAAATGCGTGCAAGTGCAAGCTCTCCGACTACGGGCCTGGTGATGATGGTGGTTCCAATGACATTATATATGTATCTGTGTATCTGTGCATATGTTTAAATTTCTTAGTATCATTTTATTCGAAATTTTAACTTTACTTTACATGTTGCTGCAGACCAGCTACCCTACCATGACGTTTTAAAGCAGAACTTATTCCACTGAGGGAAAGAGACAGAGCTATACAGGGTGACTACCACCATCTCTTTCCCTCGGTGGAATAAGTTCTGCTTTAAAACGTCATGGTAGGCCTACGGCTACCCTACTATGACGTTTTAAAGCAGAACTTATTCCAATGAGGGAAAGGGACAGAGCTATACAGGGTGTCAAGCAAAATCTCTTTCGCACACAGGAATAAGATGTCATGGTAACCCTACAGATGGAGTTAAAAGGCTTGAGCGTAGAGTACAGCGTCCTCAAAAAATTCGGAAAAACGGCATCATTAAGATCTTGTAAGCTATGATAGGTATATGATACCTTATTGATTATCTAATACTTCTTGCTGGCAATTTACATTTGTATAAGGAAATTCCCTTCTCCAAGTTTAGGTAAAATGCTACTTTAGATTGCATTATTGCAAATTTCTTAAGGATATTTTTTCTTCAAATATGTATATATGTTCCCTATATTATGTATTTTGATAACTTAGCTTTCTATTTCTGAAAAAAAAAAATAGTTAAAATAGGTACAGTTGCTTCGGAGTTTAACAAATAAAAACGTGAAAAATACACAATCTTTCCTTTTTATAATATCATCTTTATTTTGCCACTGATTTTTTATTAATTGGGTATTGGATTAAATATATGTATTGGGTATATAGATTTTTTCTAATCGGTGTTTTTTGATAAAGGTTTTATACTTGCTGGGTATATTCTGAATAAACGGATGCGGAACGTGAAACAAACTATTCATATCTAAAATTAAAATCTGCGAATATGTTACAACAAAATACGAAGGTAAATGTAGCATATATGTACCTGTACATAGCTTCAATACATAAGTATAGGTATAGTAAAGTACAAAGCCCGTGTTTTGACCTACTTTGGTTCCTTCAATTGTGTAGATTAGTATACCAAAAATATCAAATAACTCACTGTTGCCTAAAAACATAAAACTTTATTGTCTTGTTTTATAGCTTGGGACACCCCGATACTAGAGAATTTTCCAAAGGGTGGTCAATGACTGGATTCTAGGCGAGAGGGAGCAAGCAAAGCGAACGGAAGAAATCCCCGACTCCGGTCAAGCTTCTAATCTAATTTGACCGTGTTCGCCACAAGTTTCCAAATTCGTTTCGTTAGCTCCTGGCTGATTGTCACTTAGTTTTATGTTTTTCGATAGTCCTCGTTTGCCTAATAATTATTGCCTGGCTTGCCACACTACTCTACAAGAGATCAATCTGATAAATGATGAAACGATTCTAGATCTTTACTCTATAGGGTAGTTTCCAGAGTCAAATTAATTACAATCAATTTAGACCGTCTTTTAGATTACTCAATAGAGGGCACGTATTTTTTTATTTGTAAATTAGACAATAAAGAAAGAAAGATATAGCCCATTAAAGTTATGTGTGACGTCACGCGTTGCTGCATTTTTTTTGGAAACTAGCCTATTGTTTCGATTCGGTAAATTTGCAAGATGCATTGTACTTCAAATCAGGCTTTCACAGTGCATGAAGCACTATTTGCCACTCGACATACTACATCTTACTTAACTATTTTTCTTCTAGTGGGCGAAAAAGGTTGTCGAGCTTCAAGTAGGTACGCACGAGGACCAATCGAATTAATAAAAACAGAATAAGTGGATCTCTCATTGTACGGGAAATCTTATTATACTGGTAATGCATAGCTTGATGTATTGATAATTTTTCCATCAGCGCCCAAATCAATTAAACATGCCTCGCGTTTACTTACGTGACATTTTGGGCCTAAAAGCCCAAATAAGTAAATTATCTTCAGGTAACTTAGACGTCACATGTGGGCCACAAATTATTAATATTATAATTTAAATAAAATAACGATATTATTTTGTCTACTAGAAATAATAAAGGTAGATGCGGTAGAAACACCTACGCAATATTATATAAATAAAGAAAACAGAGCATGAATCCATCCAATCATTTCAAATCTTCAATAACAAATTTGATAGTCCATTCAAATCAAATGTCCCCCAAATGCTTCTAATTTTTATTTTAATCTTTGCTGTGCATAATGTGTTTGTGTTTACTTTTTAAGGTCTCTGCACACAGCGGGCGCGGCGCGTCGGGACGGGACGGCGACGCGACACTGAGCAGTTGTAATGTACTCGATATTACGGACGACGCCACACAGAGTCGTCCCGCTCGACGCGACGGTAACCGTCGCGCCACGCCGCCGCCGCGCCGAGCGGGAATACAAGTCAGAAGCGGCGCGGACGGGCGCGGCGGGACGCGAGCGGCATAGGAAGTATAAAAACAGTATACGTTCGGCGTGAATGGGCGCGACGGGACGGGACGTTATCGCGCCTGCAGTGTGACCGATGCCGCCGCGCCAGCGCCGCGTCGCCGCCCCGCCACGCCGCGCCCCGTCACGCCACGCCGGCTGTGTGCAAAGACCTTTAGTTTATTTGGCCCAACCAAATAAACTGAAAAGTAAAAACAATCAGTATTTTTAAGCGTACCTAAGTTATACAAATACCTGCAAATTTTATGTAATGGAAAGGATATTAATTATTATAAATATTATTACCCTTCAATCCTTTAGTTACATAATGATTGGATTTATACAACACGTGGTTGATACTCCACCCCATTTCCCTTTCCCTTTCAAATCATTGCCAATGTACCCATTTAGTTTCCATTATACACACAAATTTTTCAATTTGATTAGGGTGCGTGCTGCGTACCTGTACATTTAATAAGGCAATTTTCTCTTAAGAAGTAAACCAATTAATAAGTAAATGATAATAAAACATATTTACGTCTTAATTTTGCGTAATTGAAGTTTGATGTCGTGCTTGATCTTTTGTAACATCTGAGAGGTAACAAGTGAGTTTGGGTCATGAGGTAAGGTTTGTTTTGTTTTTAAAGTGGGTAACGGATCTACACGCTTCTATTGAACAGTAAGCTCAGAATTATTAATATGTAAGTACTATATTTCTATTCGACTAGATACAGGCGATAGGTACTTATTCTGTGACATAATTAATACTTAAGATGGCAGCTTGAAAAAAATAATTATATTTGATTGTTTTGTTTTTTCAATAACCGTTAAAAATTATCAATTTGTGGTCTACAACTATGTGGTTACGAACGATTCTGTTGCGTTGTTCCATCCATGTGTAAGATCAGAACTCTGGGTTATATCTGCGCGAAAACAAGACTTGTACAAAACTTTTTTTTTCTTTTTACTAAGCTGCTCAGTGGTCACTATAATTGAAATATGCCGCCAGCAGTTTATAACAAAGGGTCAAAGGAAAATTTCTTAAAATTAAACCACGGCGTTCTTGACTATTATACTGTTTATGATTATAAGCTTCATAGGGTGCTGCTCTATAAAATAAAAAAATATAAATTTCGCGGGGCTAATGCTTACTGATTGGACAGTCCACTCAATCTGTTTGGTGCTTTCTTAAAAAGACCATTGCAGACACTAATCTGCAAAGTTTTCATGTAAGTTGACCATGATTTTTGTCTGGACCTTAAAAGAGACCTCTGAGTTTGTTTCGGCTGTTTCTTCTCAGAGTAGTCGAGTACGAAACACCAGCTTCATCTGGTTTTAAAAAAAAGACGTGTAATAATGTTTGTGAAAACCTACTTTTTCATTTAAAAAAGAAAAAGCCTTGAAACGAAGAAACTAGGTGCGATTAACTACCATCATACAATAAAACGTTAAACAAGTAAGTATGCTAAGTTCTATATTTTTTTTGCTTGGATCCAGTTACTTCTATCTAATGACGCACCGTCATTGGATAGAAGTAACTAAATTTAATTATCTGCTCGTTTGTATTGTATATCTATCAACTCGTAGTGTTGTTGATGTAATTCTTATATAGTATACAACCAATCATGCAAAATCTTACGAATTAAACTCACTGGGTACTCTAATTATGGTTAAGTGACCGTTTTGCCACTTTGTATTGTTCTCTCTGAATAAAACTGGCAATATGAGTTCTATTTTAGCCGAGGCATCGCCCACTGGGTGGATTTGCGGCAAGCGCGGCTGTCCATGCAGATGGTTATTGATCAGTCATACAGTACGATCACACACCCAGACTCTTGTTTTTCTACTCCGTCAAAGAAAACGTATACGATAGTGACAATAATATTCTGCTTCATTTACGACCTTCCGTAAAATGCACCATATTTTGGCTTCCATATTTTCTTAGCGAACGAACAGCTATTTGATAGTTAATGTATTCTTGAAAGAAAACCCAATTCGACTCTTTAGTTTTAAACATCATTAGTGTAGATTCGTATTTATCCGTACGTAACTTATCGGTCATCAGAATTTATCTGACTTGATAACTACCGCTTTACCTATATCTACCGATAAACTGATTTGTATAATAGGCGACAGTTAGTCTGCTACCATATCGTTTTCTTTTATTCGAACTTAGCGATGGCGCGTTCATGTTTCGTGAAGCACAATTGGAGCGACGTTACGAACTAACGTTTCTTCTACAGTCTAATTTGGTAATCAAATTGAAGTGACTTAGTAGGTAGGTGGTACTGTGGTACTCTTTAAAGTTTTCCTACATTTCTTAGTGTAATGTAAGTGAAGTGATTCGTGTTGATTTAGTTTCCCATAATGCTTCATTTATCACGTTTGCGGCGAACACGGCTGTTTATGCAGATGACCTTCGGTCAGTCGTGCAGTACGATCAAAATCAAAATCAAAATATTTTTATTTCACATAGGCCTACATGGGCACTTATAAAACGTCGAGAAAAGATGCACGGTTCGGGTTGGTCGTTTTCTATGGAGAAGAACCGGCAAGAAACTCCATAGTTACTCTTTTAAAATCATTTGGTTTTACAATGTTGTTGTTACAGCGTTAGCACTTAAGTATCACACACCCAATCTTATTTTTCTATTCCATCAATGAAAGTTTTCCCAAATGTTACAATGAATATGAATCATTGTAACATTTCAATCCTGCGCGTAATGAACGTGGTTCGCAACCAAAGCATTTATTACAGTGACGTACATTTGATTCAAATTTTGTGCTTCATTTACGATCTTACGTAAAATGCGGTACCTACACATATTTTGGCTAGTATATTTTCTTAGTTGCTAGCTAGATAAGTACCATTTTCCTGAAAAAGAACCCATTTTGACTCATGGTTTTACAAATCATAACTGTAGATCCGTACTGTAGACACCGATGGCATCAACTTATAACTTTTATTACATGTAGACACGGTAACTTGCGATTATCTGATGCCGCCAAAATGGCAAACTGATTATAAATACCATCTTACCTCGCTCTCAAACTTCAGAGTTCATTTGAAGGTAATTTATTGCCCGCAGTAGGCACACTTCGTGGACACGTGAACAATTTTCGAACTTGGTGCGGAAGTCGAGCTCTTGGATTTTTATTCAAAATTTTGATCGATCTCGGCATCAACCAAAAAAAAATAATTGAATGATGTGGAGAAATGAGCAAAGTTTTAAGTATGAAGTGGCCATCCACTTCATACAAAAAACTTTGCATTAATTAACCCATGTATAAGAGTTGAAAAATACCAAAAAAAAACTATGGATAGACTGCGTGGAAATGTAGTGTAATGTGAGTGAAGTGATTCGTGTTGATTTAGTTTCTACTGAATAAATCATAATAGAGGCAGATGAATAGTTCATATTGAGAGCCATAATTTAATGACCAATGTGAAATATTAGCTCACTGTTACCTCAGTGATTTAGCGTATCATCAAGAAAGCAATTATATGAGTTTGGACTCATGCAAGTACAAATTCTCAAAATATTTGAACCATTTAAAACATTACAAAATACGTAAGCATGTTTTGAAGAAGAACAACCACAAATCTGGAGAAATTCTTGTCACCGATATTGTTCTTGTTATATGCTCGAACGAATCCTTTAAAGGTTTGCCTGAAGTGAAAATGTAATATTATTTTATTACTTATATTGTTTGTCTCTAGAACTCGACTGTTAGCTGGATTGATGTAGGTATAGTTTGTGTATCTACCGTATCTAGCCTAAAAAGTTCGCCTTTATAATGCACGAAATCGCGAAGTCAAGTTAAATAATATTGGAGCATTTCCGACGTTTGGCTGTCAAACTCGAGCGGGCCGGGGCTGAAAACCAACACAGCCTCCGCGGGAGACGCGATGACTACTTGCCACATAAAAGCGGGCCTGAAGACAGTGAGCAATGGGTTAGTGAGCACTGTCCTTCCGTCTATTGACGACCTGCCGTGTCGACGGCGTGTTAGTGTTTCCACGCGCGCCTCAAAGAGATGTCAGCAGAGCAGTGGGGCCTGCCAGGGCTGCCGGGGTTGCGGGTTGTCCGAAAGAGATACGGCGACCGCATAACATAAAGTGCAATAGAAGGAACATGGGTGGTCGGCCCAGAGCGGAAAAAGTTATTTGACGATTTCCCATCCGCAAAAAAATTATGAAAGATGTACGAATAGAAACGGGCACAGGGCCCGATAAACAGTACTGTCCCTGAGGGAAACAACAATAACGTTCTTATGATAGTAGAAGGATCCACGTCTTTTGAATTATGATTAAAAAACAACCAGAGTATAACTCGAATTGATTGTCACATTCTAAATTAACGTAAGCGGAGACGAGGGCAAATGCTAGTTTAAAGATATATCACTAATAAAAAGCAAGAATACAATTAGAATGACATTTTATTTCTTGTGTTTTCATATATGTAACCTTTAATCATCTCTTCTTTGTCTTTACAAAAAGACTTAACATTTTAGCTACGTATTTAATTTTGGTTCTAACAATCAGATCACTATGACAAACTTACAAATAAACATTTTAATTTGGTTTATGTAAAATAACTTAATTAATAAATATCAGAAATAAATTTGTATGTGACAAGCTTACAACACCGCTATTGTTAAACATTAACACAATTGTATGACATCTTCTAAATGAAAAATCTTATTTAAAATCACATTCAGTAGGTACTTACTTGCAACAATTAGGTATTTTATTCTATTTATACAGGAGAATTTTGTGAATTTATTAAAAAGGATGGAAGTAAGACCTACCTAATTCAAAATATAGGTAGGCAGGTAAACATTAGCTTAGATAATATACGACATCTAATAACGATTCTTAGTTTTGTCTCTATTGTTATGGCTCATAATATAAGCCTATCATTGCCTTAGAAGTCCAATTTTTTTTTGTAATTAGCCTCGCCTCTTATGTACGAGATAATGAGTTTAAATCCGGGCAAGTACCATTGTTATTTTTTCAATTCGGTCAAGTGGGGAAATTTAGACTTTTAATTAACATGAGCCTGCAATAGCCAACCCGTCTTGATGGTGCCTTCTTCTTTGTATGAAAAGAGGCCTTTACTCAGGCAGTGGGTCAGTAATAGGCTGATAATTAAATAACATGACTGTAATGTACGGGGGTACGCAAGGTTTTATGCACCGTGTGAGCCTGTGTGTTTTAATATTTTGACCCGCTCAATATCTCTCTATTAACCTCAACCATTGATATAAAAAGGTTACAGGGACGTGGTACATAAATAACGGGCTGAGGCAGGGTTCAAAAAAAAAAATCCAATCCCTTTCATAAAACGTAAAGATTCCTGCCCTCTACAAAACAGTTTCTGCTAAAATATCCCACTTTCTCAATTATAAATAACATAAGATTACAAGCGTGGCGGATAAAATAACAGTCCGTATATGGCAGTGAGCAGTGGCGCCGCGATGGGTGGCGGTGGCGCCGCGCAGTAGGCTCGGGGTTGCAGGTTACAGGCAGCGATGTCCTGCGCAAGCACCCAGGCCATGCGCCTGAGCAAGGTGCTCGCCGCTATCGAGCACGAACGACCTGCATTCGCCACGCACTGGATGAAGTCATCGCGTGAGCTGGATATAAAGAACACTGTTTAAGTTTTCATGAAGATTTTGATTTTATATCTATATATAGATATAGGGACGGTCGTGGTTTACTATATAGGTATAGAATTGATGGCAAGATGAATAATTTATAACACACGTATTTATTTTCTAAATCCTTCCTAATATTATGAAAGCGAAAGTGAGTTCGTTTGTTTGTTTGTTACGTCTTCACGCCTAAATGGCCAAACCCATCACAACATAGTTGGGACCCTAGAGACAGACATAGGCTATTTAAAAACCAACCCAAAGTAAAAACAAAACTATGCCACGTGGACGAATTCGGGGGCAGAAGCTAGTAGTTTTATAAACCATTGAGACTTTTTCTATACCGATCCAATTCGATATTTGAGCCGATCATAGTAGATTATTAACCAAGGGGATAAAGCAGTGTCTTCTGTCGCGGGTGACGTTTTAAATCGCGAGTGTAACGAAGGACTCGAGGTTTACTCCCGAGCGTAGCGAGGGTGTTAAAAACTTAAATCACGAGCGAAGCGAGGGATTTAAGACGAGTCCTGAGTGTAGCGAGAGATTTAAGTTTACCTAAGACTAAGACAGCTTTATCACCGAGGAAAATACTCTACTTTTCGTACCATTTGCGAAAAAAATAACACAGTAATAATATGAGATAAGCATTTATTAAAGATAATGACATTAAAAGTAAAAGTTAAGATTCGAACATTGGTCCAATCTATACTAATATTATAAAGCTGAAGAGTTTGTTTGTTTGTTTGAACGCGCTAATCTCAGGGACTACTGGTTGGAATTGGAAAATTCTTTTAGTGTTGGATAGTCCATTTCTTGAGGAAGTCTATAGGCTATATAACATCACGTTACGACCAACAGGTGCTGAGCAGCGCGGGTGAAACCGTGGGGAACAGCTAGTTATTTATAAAGAGAGCTACACTTTTCTTTGGTATATTTATTATTGATGAGTATGATTGCGGCAGCATTTGCACTGATGGAATCCGACAATACACTGTCACTGTCGCTTTGATTTAACAATGTATTTTTAGAACATTAACTTATTTATAAAAATAAACTTAACGTTTATGTATTTGAAGAAAACAAAATCGCGGCAAATTCCTAGACTAATATGTTTTGTCGGAAAAGCAAAGCCATCAAGCTCATACGACCTCGTCGGTTTTGGTAATTTTATTTAATAATCATAACTGCATATTAATTACGTGTTCCTTTTAAAAAAAGATGCTTAATGCTTTATATACCTACAAACTCAATGGTGTAAACACAGATGTAGTTCAGTATTAAGTATTCCAATTTTAAATCACATTCTCTCCCTAGGGGATGAATGAAATTCAGTACAATTTTCTCTCCCTGTTTTTGACAGATTAAAAATGACTATTGTTATGTTCGCTTTTTGTGGCATAGAATGTCACTTTTTTGAGCAAGTGGTACGAAAAGTATATTTGTCGTGTTATTTAGTTCGATGTGGCGTGGAGTCGCGTCTTCCTCCAAATGGATACGAAGCGAATGACGTCTACTCCACTTTTATTGTAAGCTTGTTTTGATTAAGCATGATCACATCGCTAAGAATGAAAATGCAAATGAATTGGACTCATCGATCGTTAACATCAATCATTACAACTACACAACACTTAGGTCATTGCTTTTTCATGTGTTGTCATGTGTTGTTCGCTGGCTTTCATAGGAATAATAATTATAGCAATTAAAATGGACAGCCAGAACCCCGCAAGCCTAACAACTGCTGTAACTTTAGATTATTTGTATCATTATTTTTATTTCCTGCACTAATTGGGTAGCGGAGAGCAAATGGCAGGCGGTCGGCGTTAATAACCGAGTTAACCCCATCTGGTAGACGTGGGGTCAATCTTAACATGCTGCCGAGAATACTATGATGATAGGTATTTGTACATTTGGTACGGGATTACATGATTCATATTTGTTAATAAACGTTTTTTCATAGGTCGGTATTTTACAAGGCGCTATCATCTACCTAACCTTTTTCCCACTTGCTTTGGTATCGACTTTGTTTGACCAAATAGGTAGCCGCTCGATGGGGCTGATTTATGCGTCATGTTCGTGAACGGGCGCTGTCAGTTGTGACTGGTCATCTATTAGCCGCCACGGTTTGTTTTAATTTATTTATTTATCTAATAGATTACCCTTGTTTTTGTTTTTACTCTGGACTCTTAATGTGCTCGTTTTTCTACATCGTTCTCACATGTATTTTTGATGTCAACATGAATAATATATCCATGGTTTTGAATAAAAAAAATATTATGATTCAAAAGAGTGTCCATGGAGTTTCTTGCCCATTCTTCTCCATAGAGATCTACACTTTGGAATGGGCGAGTACAGTACTTTCACAAGTTATTATGTCTTGTGGCTGGGACTGTAGCATTATCATTTTTCTGTTTTCATGACATTCAAAAGTGCCTGTAATGGTCTAATTGAAATAAAAGATTTTGATTTGATTTGATGTAATATTATTTTACGGAATGTGTCCGGTCATGGATTAGCGCTATTATACTAGCTAGATACTTATGTAACGAGTGTTTTAATATACTATTACGATACACACTTAGGTCTAGTTCACTACCCGCTTTTTTGGCAGCCATTTTGAGATATTCTCTATGCGTGTATAAAAATAATCATATGTTTCAAAGTTTTGGTGTTACTAATAGGAAAATAAGTTTGTTCACAGTGCAACAATATTGTCTATCGTTTAAATTAAGAAATGATAAGTTTATAGTTTCGTAACTTTACAAAACGTCCAAAAAAATATGTAAATTAAGTTATATAAGTAATATTTTTTTTGTGAAAAAAATATGGTAGTTTCTTTTTTACACAATATATTTGAATTTGAATAGGTACTAGAATGTTTGTTATACAAGTACATAGAACTTCGCTAGTCCGTGTAGTCCGTGACCGGACACATTGTATACCCAGATCCCCGCATTTTAACGATTGAAAGGTACCTACAACTGCAATTATCTGAATGTTGCACCCCGTTTGTACGGGGTAAGTAGGTGTTGTACGATTACACGACTCTATAGGCCTTTCAAGCCTAAAATGTCTTCATACCTAGATAACAACAAAAATGTCGAAGCCATTTAGAATGCATCCTTATTTTAATTGCATTTAGCTTCAACGACAAATATTGTTTATAAATCTTTGGCAAATTATTATGTTTTCCAGAGAATAACTTTGTACGTGACTCGTAATACAAAGGTGGCCGAATATGGCAGTCTGTGAATAAATAACGGTAGCAGACAAGAGAATTAAATATTATTTGACAGCAAAGGAAACAAGGCAGTCATATTTTATTACATGGAAGTGACAAACGAAACATTTGCTGTTTTATTTATTTTATCTTTGTCGTATTTGATTTTGACTGCCGAATTTTATTATTCCAGATTTCTTTGCTAAAAGTTGTAGGTAGGCGGAGTTTATAAATATAAAACATCCTTTGAGTGTAATATTAAAGCAATAAAACGTAATCAATTCGTTTAATTAAATAAAACAATTAATTTTAACGGATGGTACATAACAGGGTCTTCTAGGTAAGCGCGAGTTCAGACAAAACTGAATTAGATAAGTAGGTACGGTTTAAAGAACGATTAATCATAATGTTACCGTCATTTCTGTAACGAATTTCTCTGTGCTATAGAAAAAGCAAGAATACTCTTGAACAATAGAGAATTTCAAAGATAAACGTTAATGTCTTTATTACAAAAGTCTTAATCTTTGATGAAATGAGATATTACACAATACGCAAAGACGTAATGAATAGACATAATATAATTCTTTATTGTACGAGTTTCGAAATAGTCTTGTAAGCCTCACAAGAACGGGGTTGCGGGTTGTTCGAAAGAGATATCGAAGCGGGGGAGAGTTACTTGATGATTTCCCACCCCAAAAAAAAGCCTCACAAGAACCGAGGTTGCGGGTTATTTCGAAAGCGATGCCGAATCCCCGGAACATAAAGCGTAATAGAAGGAACATACTACCCCCCACTCCGTCTAGAGTGGGGGAAGTTATTTGATGATTACCCATCTGCAAAAGAAAGCCCCACAAGAACGATGGAACAAGATATTTCCTATCAATATATTTTATAATCATTGTTTAATAAAAAAAGAATACAGTGAAAATATTGGAAGTAATTACCAACACAATTCAGCGTTTCTGTTGAAATACGTAAGCTGTTGAGCGCGCTCCGTGCTCTCCCGGACGGCGATCTGCAACTCATCGACACAGCGGCTCCAGTCAGGAGACACGCGGCCCCAACACGTCGGCTCTTTCAAGAATTCTGCACAAGGTTAACATACAATCAGGAACGGTGAACGTGATGACTAAAGCCTCTATAACAATGACCTTTGTGCTCTTCTATCTTAATGTAATGTCCTGTCATGTATTTTGTGTATTCATAAATAAATAAATGCCTAGAAAACTAGCATATTTATAATATGCAAGCAAACCGGCCAAGAGGGAGCCAGACTCGCACACCGACATAAAACGACCATATCTGTTGAATGTGTAGGCTTGAGGGTTGATCTCACACAGCACAAAGGGACCACAGACTTGAAAATATGGTTTGAATTTTAACTCGATACCTTCTCCACGCGTTCCTGAGATAAAGGATCTTGACAGACAGACAGACAGACGGACAACAAAGTGATCCAATAAGGGTTCCACAATTTTCTTTTGAGGTAAGGAACCTCAAAAACGTAAAAAAGTGATACTTACCTATTGAAATTGGTTTCCATCTTACGGATATTTCTAGTTACTTAATTTTGAAACTCATACATCAATTTTGACACATTACTTTGTTAAATCATAAGGAATGACCTCCATCATCCAAAAAAGAATGATTGATCAGTTTGCAATACAATTGTAACTCGAAAGTTGTATTTATTTTCAGCGAGCGACTTTTCGACGCCAATAGAGCTGGATGATGGATCGAGTAGAACGTGTAAACTTTAGTTGAATCAAACATTCAGAAAATATCGACACAAATGAATGAACGAATTCCACCCCTGTTCTGTTTTCAAATTTAAGGCGGTATTTACTGCAGGAGGGCAGGCACTTTTTTAATGAAATTAAAGTGCTTCCAACAATATCGGTAATCCGTTTTGATTCTGGATTGGCAGTTCTTCTTTTTTATTAAACTTTAAGCCCCTAATAATAAGATGCTTGTGCTTGGGTTTGGATATTCTTACTTATATAAGATTTTCCTGTTTATCTTTTGTTATTTCATAAGACTTGTTTTTTGTAGATATTTTTTGTAACAAGAAGCTTATAGCAATACATTTTGATTTTATTATTATTTTCATCTAATCTACCACTTACTGGTCTGAGTAATAATATTGAGCTCACAAAATGTAGACCTTGGTAATATGCATAACTACACAAGAACGGATCTTGTGTATCCATCTATATATCTTGCTTCTAATAGTACCTACTAACCTCTCCTAAGAGCCGTGTCATTAGTGCACAAGAATCGCATGAGTGCGCGGGCGCCGCCGATCTGTTTTTGCAGTAGCTTCTGTCCATCGGTGGGCAAGCACCGCTTGATCCACGCGTCCATGCATGCCATGCCCGTTTGGTAAGCCCTTGCAAAAATAATGTTTAATTAGAAATTTTAAAAAGAAAGAGAGAAGGAAATACATAAAACATTCAATTTATATGCATGAACAAGTGTAAAATATCTACAAAACCACAGAACTCAAAAGTTGTCAGTTTGTTCTACAGAAATGCCTAGTTCAACTTTGTTATGGAAATTGTTCCCAACATTTGAATCTTACTGGCGTCATATACAGTTAAACAGCACAAGGCCGATATTGATATATAATATGTATGACAAAACAATAAGTAACATCAACATAAATCCTTCTGACACAAGAAAAGAAAACACACAATAACGAAACTTGGACGTTTATTGCAAAGTGAGGTTGAGACATAATTGGCTAACTTTTCAGTCACAGTTAGTAACGGGTGCTTTGTATATTAGCTAAATAATACGGTTTCGCAACTTTTGACTAAGTGACACATGCCCGTAAACAGGAGCTTGAAAACTTCTGTTTGGAGCACGATAACGTATGTTTAAGTTAACGTAGGTTTAATTTTGTTATCGTCATTTACAACTTTGTAAGTTCGTTCCTTGAAATTAAATAAAAGATATGTTAGCGTCCGTATTTGTATCTATGAGTTAAAAGGAGAAAAAAGGGGGGTGTGTACTTATGTACAGGCGTTAGAAGTTATACTTCTTTGACGTACTTATAGAAAAATAATTATAGGCTAATATTTGAATTTTGTCACCATAATCAATATCAGTTCAGCACACAACACTTTCTCGTTCATGTTTACAAACACGATCAAGGAAACAACAACTGACAAAATACAACAACCTCAATGATTTATATTGATTTAATACTATCTAATTTTTGACATTAAAAAAAATATTGATTCAGGATATTGATGAATATTTAATTGAGGTGCCAGGCTGTTTATCGTGACATTAGAGATCCTGCCACACTTAGGCTAAAAAACTGACAAATCCTGCCAAAATCGAAAGCACAAAATGCCAATATAATTTAATAAAACTCCAAAAATTTAAAACAAATAGACACATTATTTTTTGGAGTTTTATTATTTAAAATAATTGATCTTAAAGTCTAAAAATGAACTGGATTAAATTATACATTCGTATTAACATCGAATTCCTCTTGATCACTTTCTTTATACATCGCTTTTGTCATTTTGTCAACAAAAGTGCCAGAGAGTAAAATAAAGGGCTAAACCTGCCAAAATGCAGGTTCCTGCCACGTATGGTCACACTGGATACCACCTAGAACTAACTTCACACTGTCACTGTAGTAAAAAATCACTCTCATCAATTTTCTCCATCGCCCCAAAAGAAGTATAACTTCAAAAATGTTGAGTTAAAAGCTCTTTATTTATATGATTTATAGACCAGTGTGTTACGTTTCCTATTATTTATTGCACTCCTAAAGTTTAAAGAGAACCAACATGTTTATTGTCAATAAGAGCGGTAAATAGTTCCGCTTAAGCCCAAAGGACCCACTAGTCGAACATTAGAGGGACTGAAAGAAATTATTGGCGTTCTAGAAGATAGCTTAGAGGATTCAGTCAACAATGTATCACGTATCTTAAAACTTTAATTTAATTAATTAAAAGATTGATATGCAGATATAAACAACGTGTTTGATTTGTGTATAGATAATAGTCAGAAGCTTGAAATTGATAACCGGTATTACCAAGTGGTATCGTAGAAACCAGTCATAGCTTCGAAGACTCAGTTGTTGGAGGTCAGTAAAATGATGGTATTCTTATAATTCAGCTAAAACTGGAACTTGAACCTAAACGGTCAAGTAATAGGAGCTGAAAATCTACTTGACGAAGTAGTTCCATTTTAAATTATAACTATGCACCCGGCTAGTGTTGTCTAATATCATATTAGCAAACAAAAAGTATTGTGCTACAATTTTAGTTATTAAATAAAATTCATTCAATCCATTTTAAAGGGAATAACTAGCTAAAACAAATACGTTGTGACCCCATTTATATACTTTTTAAGACCTTTATTTTCTACATACTCTTAAGCACGAATCAAAATTGTTAACACAGTTTTTTACTCTGCAAAATACAATCCACTATACTTCGAGTATAAACATAGTAAGCAATTACAACTTTTTCGTTGATCCGTAATAGCCTTGCCTACGAGCACTCGATCCGGATTAATACAACCACTGAGTTCTAACGTCTAGCCATTAAGAACATAACATGACATTAGTCCGACCACGATGAAGGCACGTACGCGGGTGGCGGAGACTGGCCCCGCGTTGGTATAGATACGAGCAGGTGCGGTCAAATAGTTTTAATCAAAAACAGACAGAATTTTATTGTTAATAACAACTTGTTCTTAGTTTAGTTCTAAATACCTAAATTACGAGTACCTACTTGTGTAGGGACTTAAATTTAAATTTGAATTAGGAACATAATGCCCCTTATTTCATGCAAATAGAGAATATTTATCTCATCCAACACTCGCCCGACCGAGCGTGCCGTACAAACTTGTGACATAAACGGCCATATCTTTCGACTGCATAGACAGAGAAGGTTGATTTTTTATTTGAGATCTCAGCTCCAAGGGATAACCGATTTGAGATACGATCACGCTTTCTCGAGATAAAGGGAAAGAGAGACAGACAGACGGGCAACAAGTGATCCTATAGGGTTTAATTTTTTCCTTTTAAGATACGGAACCGTAAAACCAAATAGGTCTGCTCAAATTGGTTTATTGATTTTCGTGTACGTTTATTTGGTAAAGAGCTATTTTAATTACTCAGATATTTAAACCAGGATGTAAACTCGCAGCTTTGAACCACCACTAATCTATTCCAATAATAATTATTCAATCGACATTTACATTTTCATTGTTCATTAACGTTTAGTCGATAAATCATTCAAATGGAAAACCTGAACAACTTTGGTTTATTTCACGGTTGAAATATTACATGATCATTCAAAGCTACTTTCACGCAGATCTCACATTTCATTTCATATTATATGTAGAGTTTCACAGAATAAGGGTTTTTATTAATTTTGATGTGGGTTGCGAGAGCCTGTAAGTATACATTACCGCATTAATGTAGCATACATTACCGCAGGACGTTTCCGAAAAGTCCGACTGAAACCTTTTATTCAGTTGTGCCGATTCAAAGAGATTATATTCCTGATATTGTTTTAACGTTTGAGTAGGCAGTTCATGTTTAACGTGAAATTAAAATCGTAAAGATAAATAAATTACTGACAAAACATTGTACAATTTCATTTATTCAAATAAGTGTTTCGTGTTTTTTTTCTATGTTGCTGATTCATTTTAAGTCAGAGCAAGTGTGTCTTTTGTTTAAAAAAGTACATATACTACCATTTACTAACTGGCTGGCAACTTTTTTTTTAAAGTCGTCCCACACTATGAATTTAACTTGTATCGTGGGTGCGTTTACAGTTCCAAACAGCCAGACCCGGAACAACTTTCTGTAGGACATACAAATATAGGAGCGAACCCGCAACACGCAGCGCAGCAGTCGATAGCTCAGTTAGTCTTAGTGTATTTTGTTGGCAAAAGTAGGTAACCTACTTAATTGGGTAACCTACGCAGTCTGCATCTGTACGCTGTTGGTGAAAAGGATCGCCCCTTTAACATAACTCGTGAAATTTGGGTGAACTATTCGGTACACCTCAGCCTAACACTTACAGGCGATTTGAGGACTACAGGCGTGATTTTATATTCATTTGGGTTTAAGGATAAAAATGGTTGTTACACTCACTGGCAGTGCGCGTCTAGCTCATGTTTGTTTCTGGGCAGGCCGACAGGAGTACGAGGAATCAGATTCACGCACGTGTTCAGATCTCCAGCATCACAGTTCTCTGTCTCCCCTAGCTGAGCCCCGCCGCCACCTGCAACAACGATAGTAATGCTTCATCATCATACATCATTAGGCTAACAAGAGGGAGATACACTGGGAAATGGCCACTCTTAAAACTTACTTTGACAACGGCTCTCACATTGTTGCCATTCAGTGGATTCCCGCTATATTCGCTAAGTCGTTAGTGCACAAAACGGCGCTGCTCTTTAAGTTTTTATCGTGTGTTTAAGTGTACCAATAAATAAAAGATGTTGTTGATGGAAGACGCAATGACAAGTTTTTTGTATATTTGTAGTGCTGGAGTAACCATAATTATGTACTGCTCTACACTACTACTATGCTATACTATATACTACTGCTATTCATGGTTACAGATTGTCGGAATCCCTATACCCGCTTTTTTTTGGAAATACGTGTAAATAAACTACCTACCAACAGTACCTACCAACACAAAAAAGGTGATCAGAGAAGTGTGTGGAAATGATCAACAATCAACTGACGATCATTTCAAACACATTGTGTTCGGCCCTATTGGTGTCTACAATTGCTCTATTGTGAGGGCGGCCATTGAAATCCTGACACGTGACGTCATGTCCAACAGTAGTATAAATATTGTACGGACTACGACACACGGGTAAACTAACGACGAACTGTCCTCAGGCTGAAAATTACAAATAAGCTTTTTTTAGTCACTAGATGGTTATCAATACCCTTGATGACCATCTAGTGACAGCAAAAAGCTTATACTCTGTTTTATAATGTTACTAGCTTCCACCCGCGATTTCGTCCGGCATAGTTACTTTGAGCAAACGCTAACTTTAACCCGCGTGATGATCGAAAAAAAATATCTTCATTTTCAACCCTTCTCTTCCCTTTTTCTCCCCCTTATCTCACTTTTTATAATATTATCGCTTTTATAATATTAGTAAGGATATTTTAATATCAAACTTATATTTTTACCGAAATAGGTAACAATCAGCTTTGTTTTCAGGAAATAGTACTGTCAAAGTGTACTTTCTATTTGATGTCCCAAAACATATTAAATGTTCGCAGAAAGCGTAGGAACATTCTTACAAAGCACTGAATATCATTACAGTTTGACGAAATGTTGTAGTAGGTACAATATTCAAAACTTCCGAGTGTGAGTTTGAATTTTGAACTTTGTGGAGATAAAATAACATGGCACGTAAAGAGTAAGATGCTTACTCGTAAACTATCTTTCCTATTTTCGATTACGATTCAACATGAAGAAACACACATTTTTTTAATTACAACTTGCACTTCGTCCGCTAGATGGATGACAGTTAGCTCCTCTTCTCACAGTGAAGAGGCGTAGGTATGTCTCCAAAGTTTAAACATTATCGGCCAGTTTCCTTAGGCTAAGCTTTCGCTTTTAACGCTATAATAAAGCGCCATATCCACAATGTTTGCCAACACTAGTTACAAAACCGATTGACAATATTCTTATCTGTGTTAATCAGTACCGATTCGTAGATATCCCGTAAGTAACTACGTACCTAATTGTATCTGATAACTGCGAAGTGTTTGATTACCCTCCATGGCGCTGATGACAAACAAAATGGATCTTAGTTGAAATATAAAGTAAAAATCGTTTGGTTTTATTACTACAATTACAATGATTGCGAAGTGTAAGATAATCGTTATTTTTATGTACCTATTATTACTTCCAAAACAAAATAAAAATGGTAAGTATATTATTCCGTTTGAAACGTTATTCATTCTAAGAGTAGATAAGTACTTCGTTGGCTGTAATGTCGGTTTTTCTAATTATTATAGTAATGGATAATCAAAGAATGAAAAAGTATGTATACCTACCGAGATCCCGAATTATACCTACCGAATTATTCCTGGCAGGACATGATTTTTGAAAAATCAGTAACTATGTTCGACACAGGAAATCAAATAAGCAGTCGCTCTATATAAAATACCAGTATTCAGAGCTGTATCCTGTAAGACTGTTATTCAACCCCAATATAATTGAGGAAAGCTGCGAGCGACCTCATTCAACGAACTGTCGACGCTTTCAAGGAGTTTTGCATTTCGAGCTTGGACCTTTCCAAAAAAAGAAACTGCCATGTTTAACGTTTTTAAAACTGAGCGCATAAGATCATTCAACCAAATAATTCTTGTTTAAAGGAATATTCGTTTTAAATAATATTCCTCTTTTTATCATCTTAAACGCAACGAACGCACTGACAGTTGAAACGAATGTTTTAAAATTTTCACATACGGCCGCACCCTTCTTTGTGATGGTTGAGAAGATTCTACGTTTTATTACTTTACTACAGGGAAGCCTTTTATCAGAGCGCAGGTACTTCAGCTCAAGGTAACATTTCCAAAAAATCTTTCTTAGTGCACTTCTGCATTAAATACGGAAACCTTGTTAAAAATTTCATGTTTAACTAGTTTCTTCTGTGTGTTGGTTGATACGCCAAGCAGTCAGCCTTTTATTTCCTACAGATAAAGCGATACATAAATATCGGAATTTATTAGTAAGTACTGGGGTGGGTAGATTTCCTTTTATGGCAATATTATTTTATTACACTGTTATTGATAAACGTTTTAGTGCCGATAAACCTTAAAAAAAACTTTACTCGTCAATAAGATAAATATTTCTTTTTGTTTTGAAAATGTTCAAAATGATGGATATAATACAATATTCTGAACACTTTTACTCCAATACAACTAAACAACACAACACTTCACTATGCAAATATCTCAATTTCACGAGAAATATCAAATTGTGTAAGAAGCATTTAGTACTACGGACGAGATTACTCGAATACGCGGCGAGAAAATAGTGTTGGAACACTATTTTCTCGCCACGCGTAAAGTCAAATTGGTCGGGAATTACAAAAAGTTTCGCTGTAAGGAGCAATCGCTAAAACTTCATATGTGATTTAAAAAATCACTAACCACGCTAATACCAAGTGTTAAAATATACGTTCAGTCCAAAAAATATATCGCTTATCATAATTGATGGACACGAACGAAACCGCGGACGCAGCTAGTGTTATATAAAATGGTATGAAGAGGGTGAAGATATCAGTCGCTTTTTGCTAGGCACGAGCCATTGACAATAAGAAAGGAATGGACTGAATGTCACGGGTACATTCTTGGAATGACACGAAACAAAAGAAATCGGCGTCACAAGATTGTATGGCTCCATTAGAAAAACGAAAGAGGTCGGAAAATTCCGTTTCTTACGTTCCAGTTATATTTTACATTTTAAGTTCCCACTGAAAAGTGAATATATCCTAAGTTTTCGGATTTTTAGTAACAGGAAATTTTTATTCAGTTTCCGTTGCTATTCAGCTGTATTTGGTTAGACAGGATTCCGACCAACATATGGAAAAATGCTGAAGATTTTCTAGGAAAACTTTGATGTACTTGCAATTATAGCGGTCATAGTGTTTTCAACATAATGATTCACATTTACCCGTAAAGTTAAAATAGAGTGGGGATCTAATTAGACGCAATTGATTGTAACCAGCCCTCATCTGGCACTAATTGTAGCTAGGTCTGAATATCTGTTCCTAAGTGATGCTTTCGACCAATGGCTGGACGACCGTGACATATTGCCATCCATTAAATTTCTGGTATATTTATGCTTTACGTGCCCTAACCTACCTACGGTCCTTTTTTTATGAAGGTACATTAACCAACACAACATTCACACAATTCATTTTTTATATTAAGTAATAAATACTATTAAAATAATTTAAAAAATATGTAGATATCCGCCCAAGTAGCAAATTGTAGTCCTGTAGTTATTTTAGCAGCATGCATTTTTTTGCACTATAGAAATCCTATTGACGTTTATAGAACCGCATTTGGGCGCAGTTTATAGGACTATTACGTCCTGTGACCGTTGTGTTACAGTCCGGTAATGTGCAATCGGATTTTATAATTATCTTATTAGGTGCTTTTACAAGATATTATTGTCCTATAAAGATCCGGTAGACGCACTGAGTAAGCGCGATTAGTCCTCTTACGATCTAGTGCGTGCTGCTACTGGTGTGATTGATCCTACATTGATCAGGGTGATGTTATTAGTAGAGCATTACGTTTTAATTCTTTAAGAGTGACGCACTGGGTGTCTTGATAACAAAAAAATATTAAAGTAATCCACATTATAATATATTATCCCTTAGCATAACATAGGTAAATTTTGTCTTACTTTTATGTATAAAGAATGCCTAATCAACTTGCGAAATTAATTTTATTGATAAAGTATTCGAAGATAATGACCATGTCTTCATGCCCCTTTCAAAGTAATCGTATTAAGTAATTTTTTATTAAGTAATAATTAACATACTTATAAACCGCCATGGGATCGGATCATGTGCCACAATATTGCATTTATCAAAACGTTTACAAAACTATTTAGTGAAAGTTAAGACTACTACATGACATACCTACTTCGCCACCATATTTTAGATTTAGGGTTCCTTTAGAGAAATACATCAGAAATACTCCGTATTTCAAAGAAAAATCAAAATCCAAAGTCATATTTTATTCAAATCAGGCTGATAATCAGCACTTTTAGAATGTAATTTTATATAATCTTAGTTAGTACTAATATTATAAGAATTGTGTGAATTACGTAACAACACTTTAAACTTTCTTCATAAAATTGATTTCGACATAGATGAAGAGTAGGCATTGGATACAAAACGATAAATCAATAGGTATTTGAACAGTTTCGCAAAATTCTTTATTTTTGCGTTTTGATCTGATAATTACGAGTATGGAATGTGTTTTCAAAGACATTGTGGTTGTCATTATCAAATTCACTATCACTGCTTCCATTATCTTCAAGGTTATTAAAACTTTCAGTAAAAGTAATTTCGCAGTCTTCTTGAACCATTTCATTTTTTTTATATTGTACGGAACCATCACGAACTTCACGAAACTCTCTTGTATTTAAGAAGAATATCGACCCGGACTTCGATCCTGATTTCATTTCAAAAACTTTTTGGAAACTCTTCTTCGAAAACTGCCACTACGCTTAAATCGTTTCCAATTGTTTAGATCAATTTATATTTTTTTGCTTTCTCTAAATAATAATAATATGGCCGGTTACTCCAGTATATAAAAGCAAATGTAAGATTCATGTCAGCAGAATATTACCTATAAACATCGGCGGGCATGCTAGTTTCGTGCTAACAATCAATTAGAAGTCGCGTCTCAGACAAATCAATCCTTTAATATACTTGACCTATAACACCTATATGAAGACGTTTATAGAAGTGCATGTCTTGTGCGTGTTAGTATAAACAATCTTATCAAATGCGTTTAAAGGATCAAAATGAAATACTTGCTAATTGGTTTTATATAATGCTCTTATATAACTGCAAGATCGGGTAGGAATCGTGTGTAGTTATAATGTAAACGTCTATAAAACTAAGAAATAGGATCGAAACCACTTGAAGCGCAAATTGTCTTTTGACATGCTTTTGTGAGATCAGTGATCTTAGTCAAAGCGTCTATTAGATGCGTATTAGATGTTCAGTCTTATAAGTCGATTGCTAAAGGACCATTTTGCTACTTGGGCGTAGCTTATAATTTTTAAAACCACGACTTAAACCCAACCATATGTTATTATTAAAGCTTGTGTAAGTATTATTTATTATAAAATATTCATTATCGAAATATTCATTGCAAATAATAACAAGGTACAAAAAATAAACACGATTCAAATCATAAATTTCAAATATGGCTGACATTGGCATACACGCTCGTATTTGTTCAGTTAAGTGGTGCAGCGTGAATTAATTACAGCAGGCGCAGTATTTATCCAGAATACAGTTAGGTATATGTAGAATGATGAATTCCCACACAATAACAAAAGAAATCATTGCTTAAGATAGATCGTCAAAATATTATAGGATTAAATAATAATGATTGTTTGAACTCCAAGTAATAGAAAATATTTGCAATCCGTCTTGACTCTAAAGCTGACATAATAATTTCTTAGAAATAAATCCTCAATCTTAGAGAACAAGGTTTTACACCTTCACTCACTGATTAATTCACATATGGTTTTTAAAACGCATCATAATCAAATCGTAAAACGGTACAAGCTTATTTATTGGATTTGTTCTAAAACTGATAAAGGAATCTTGTATATTTACAACATAAACAGAACTTAACATAAATAAATAAACCGCCAGCTCAGAGATTCGTAAATACGCAACCGTATGAGTTTATTTGACCCATAGGAAATATAATCTATCCCAGGGTAAGCCTTTATAATCCGTTCTTATCAGTCGCTGTATATGCAGCCTACATTTAAGTAACAACGACCAAATGCGGATTTAACGTGCGCTCTGTGTATAATTTAGTGCTGGCGGGAAAAAAACCTCGTATCGTTTGTATGTACAAGCAAAACATCGTGTTTATGATCCCGAAGGGTTAAAGCTCACAATTAGAAGTAATGTTTGACTGGAAATCACATTGACAACACTGTTATTTGTTTTGGGGCAATAAAAAAGAGGTTTTCAGTTCGAGTAGAATACGGAATGTCGACGCACAAAATATCGATAAACGCTAATACGATGCTACAAAATTGCGATGTACGTAACGGCGAAAGACCGTCTCTGCGAAGCCACTACATTTCGACGCACGTTACCGCGATAGATCTTCATTGCGATACTACTTGACTTCGATGCACGTTACCACGAAAGATTTTCAGTGCAATACTACCTACTTAACTTCGATGCACGTTACCGCGATAAACTACGGAGCAACTTGGCTTTGATAATTTATTACGTAAACATCGTTTGGAAACTTTTACCCTTTGACATCCCTGCTCGTCTTTCGTTAAGCTTATCATATTAGCTATCTACATTTGTTTTATTTATTTATTATATTATCAGTGATAAAATAATAAATATAATATACTAATAAACTTTTACTACTAATAAATATAATACGAATATATGTTTTGAATAGGACTTAAAAATATTTAAACAAAAACGCATAGTGAACAAAATAATACACACATCAAAAAAAGTCTAAGCAATACGTACTATTTCAAGTTACTTAACTATTCAATTATAATATCATTTCTTACCAAGTAGGTTATTATACCTAAGTAAACTTTTTGATCTAGAAGACATACTGGCTGGTTGTAAAAAAAGCGAGTTTCATTTTTTTTTCACAAATTAAAAAACGCATTTGTTCAAATTTTCTAACGTTTTCTTTGCTTATTAAAATTTTGTATTACGTATCAATTTTATGAATTAAACATTAATTTGAAAAAGTTTTGAATGAATTTGGATTTTAAATATTTTTTTACGTCATGGAGTGACGTCATTTGAATGCAAATGAAATGAAAAGATCTGTAGGGATGTTGCAAGCGGGAAGAAGTCAGTCTCAAGTATCTCGGTATTTTGGTGTCAACAGAAGCGTTATTTGCCATCTTCATCAGCGTTACACTAACACGGGGGATCCTACTGAGCAGCTCCCAGGTCGAGAGGAGGTATGTGATGTGTGTATTATTTTGTTCACTATGCGTTTGGTTTATATATTTTATAAGCTCATTCAAAACATATTTTCATTCTGACAGGTGATAATACAATAATAAATAAAATAAATGTAGATAGCTAATATGACAAGCTTAACGATAGACGCGCAGGAATGTCGAGGGCAAAAGTTTCTCAGTATACGATGTTTCACAATAGATCATCAAAGCCAAGTTGCTCCGTAGTTTATCGCGGTAACGTGCATTGAAGTTAAGTAGTATCGCAGTGAAAATCTTTCGCTGCAACGTGCATCGAAGTCAAGTAGTATGACCGGGAAGATCTATCGCGGTAACGTGCATCGAAGGGTAGTAGCTTCGCAGAGACGGTCTTTCGCCGTTACGTGCATCGCAACTTTGTAGCATCGTATTAGCGTTTATCGATATTTTGTGCGTCGATATTTCGTATTTTACTCTTTCAGTTCGATCGTTTAAGGGTTCCGTATCTGAAAAGGAAAAATCGGAACCCTTATAGGATCACTTTATTGTCCGTCTGTCTGTCTATCACGATGTCTGTCATGGCCTTTCATCTCAGGAACGCGTGAAGGTATTGAGTTGAAATTAAAACCAACCAACTATAGTCTGTGGTTCCTTGGAGCTGCGACAAAAACAACACTCTACACCGTCAAGACATATGGCAGTTTTTTTGACATCATCCTATGACTTCCCCCGCTCTGGGCGGAGCGGGGGGGCATGTCAGACTTGTACTGACTAAAACCCACCCATGTTCCTTCTATTGCCTTTTACGTTTCGGGGTCGCGGTATCTCTTTCGAACAACCCGCAACCCCGGCAGGACATTATGGCAGTTTAGGTCGTTTTTTACGAAATTACTTTGTACGAAATCCTCGGTGAGGGAGTCCGACTAGCACTTGGCTGGTTTGTTTTTTGGGTGTGGGTATAGCGTTACTATGCAAAAGTCAAAAGCTTTTAGTTTAATTTCGCATCTTTTAGACAAAGTTAAACTTCTGTAAACAAAATGAATAAAAGGATAACTTAGAATTAAACCTCAACGGTTGCTCATGATTTGTATGATATCGGTTTTAACAATAATAAATTAAAAAATACTACATAATGCATGATAAAAGCGTTGAATCGTTCGAGAAGTAAAGTTATTTTCCACTTTTTAGTCATTTTTGGGAGTTTTCTTTAGATATTTTATTTAAATTTTTATATTACTTAAGCGCCCATTTTATTATTTTTGAAATATAAAGTGAAAGTGTTTTATAGCATTTTATTTTATGCTGATAATCCAAAGTTTTTCTATTGCCTTACATAAAATGATCTTAGAAAGTATCTTTGAATAATAACAGATTGTTTTTGATAGGCACTTAAGGATTAAAGCGTTTTATATCTTTTCAAATGCCATACTTTACGCCCACAATATCCTTTTATTTCATTTCCTTTTAAAATATTTCCGTAAAGACCTTTTTAAGTCTATTGAATTCCTTTTATTCTTTGATGAAAGTCGGCTGCCGGGTTCTGACAAACGGCTGAGCAAACGTTCCGTAAAAAGAACAAGACGGATCTTTATCGGTTAACACAGTCGTAACATTCCGGCGTGACGTACGGACATGAGCTTAGCAGACGTTAACAGCACTAATTTCATCCGTGTCGCTATTTTGAGTGGAATGTCACGATGCAAAGAGAAACAAAAGTGCCATGCTCTCGAATTTTCTAAAATAGTCATGTCAAGGTTAAAACATTTGTACTTATTAATCAATCATGACGTGTTTTGTCCCGTTTTTGACATTTATAATTTTAATATTTATAATAATTGTTCCTGGATTAGTTTGCTTCTTGAGCAAGCTACGACAAAAACCACAAACGCCAGTCAGTTTCATTATGGCAATTCGCTTTAAGGTGTAAGCGTGAACCAGGATGGCTCTTTTGCATTTTGACTCGGTGTCGGCTGGTATGTTGATAAAAATCTAAATTACGTTTATTACAGCATTATAATCAGTTTTTCATGTAATGGTCATTTATTGCGGTAGATTGAATTTACAGGGTTGTATATAGTGATGATTTTAATTTTTGTTACTCTGAGCCTTATTAGTTTTGGTCCTAATTTATATATTAATCGACATACTAATTGCAAAGAAATTAAGAAATATTGTGTTTCGTAACGAAAACGAAATGTACAGGTCAATACTACTTAGAGTAGAGAGTAGGTCGCTTTTTTTTCAACCATGAAATTTTGAGCCTTCTAGAACGACGGTTCATTTGTAGGTGGAGGTACGATAAGCGTTAACTTCAAGCTTACCGTCGAAACCCTGTGGCCGATTCGTAGTCGAGGCAGGAATCTCAACACACACCAGTTCTATTATCAGCATCGAAATATTCACGTTTTATTTTTGTTTGCAGCTTAAGAAATAGTATGTCAGCAAACCTACTTTATTTTTACGGCTCCTTTGATCAAACTTTTTGTGGGGTAGATTTCTGACTATGGCGAAACAATGGCAGCTATTCTATTTATTTGCATGTAATAGTGTGCGTTTATAGACCTCCAAATTATCTAAATTACACTATTTTTGAATCAGTACTGGAAGATGCTTTAGCAAAACTTGTAACTGGTAATAAACCAATAATTATCTGTGGTGACTTTAATGTCAATATCTTAGAGGAAAACGCAAATAGCAGTAGATTTTTAAGTCTCTTTAAATCGTTTAATTTGTCAAATGTGTTTTCAGAACCAACCCGAATTACCACAAACACCGCTACGTGTATTGATAATGTATTTTGTTGCTGCGACTATTTAGATAAATTCATTGTTAATTACCTTCCTTCAGATCATAGCGGCCAGTACGTTACTTTCGCGTCCAACATAAAAATTCAAAAAATTCAAATACAGACTAGACAAATGGCAGCCAGCAATTTGGATAGATTTAATAATAATTTAATTAGCAAGTTAAGTTTTCCGGGCCATATAAACGATGTAAATAAATGGTATGATGAATTCTTTTCAGTAGTGCACACCGAGTTTAATAATACTTTAAAAATAAAAACAAAAACTATTTGCCAAAAGTTTATTTTCAGTGATTGGGCTACACAAGGTATTAGGAAAAGTAGGGAACGATTGTTTGAGCTGTATGGCCTTAAGCCTTACATCAACACAAAAACTTTTAATGAATATGTTGCCACTTATTCCAAAATTTTTAAAAACACTTGTAAAGTTGCCAAATCCTTATTCATTAGCAACAAAATTAAATCAGCCGATGATAAAATAAAAACGGTTTGGAAAATAATCAACAATGAAACAAATAGAAATAAAAAACCAAGAAATGATTTTACGTTAGAAACCTCACGTGGCCTCGTGAGCAATAATAATGACATTGCTCAGGAATTTGTGAATTTCTTTACCAATATCCCACATATAAACCCCTTATCAGTTATTAAAGCTTTTAAGCAAATCAAGGTCAAATTAACCGAAGATCTTTGGGGTATGTCCATCAAAGCTTGTATCGCCATTATTGAGACTATAGCACCATATTTAGCCTTCATATTTAATTTGTGCGTGGATCAAGGGGTTTTCCCGGATCTAATGAAATACAGCAAGGTAATACCGCTTTTTAAATCCGGGGACAGTAAAGACACTAACAACTATAGGCCCGTTCGTTTTGCCAGTTCTCAGCAAGGTGTTTGAAAAGATAATGCTAAATCAATTGCTCAACCATTTTAACACCAATAAAATCTTACATGAAAAGCAGTATGGTTTCACCAAAGGACGTTGTACGACTGACGCCGGTGTCACCTTAATGAAACATATATTTACTGCGTGGGAACAGGCACAAGATGCAATAGGAATCTTCTGTGACCTTACGAAGGCATTTGATTGCGTTAATCATGAAACCCTGCTTTTAAAACTTGAGCATTACGGTTTAGTAAAATCGTATTTAAATGATAGACAGCAACAAGTACAAATTAATGGCGTTAATTCAATGGGTTTAAAAGTTAAAATGGGTGTACCACAAGGTTCTATATTGGGTCCTTTCCTCTTTTTAGTATATATTAATGATCTACCCCATTTATTTAAAAATCAACCACAAATGGTGTTGTTTGCTGACGACACTTCTTTAATATTTAAGGTAAATAGACGTGCTACGAATCTTGACGACCTAAATAACGCCCTATTGCAGGTCCATAATTGGTTTACTGCTAATAACTTAGTATTGAATGGGAAAAAAACGAAATGCATAAGATTCGCTCTACCAAACGTCAAAAGTACTGATTGTGACATAGTATTAAATCAAGAGAAACTAGAATTCGTCAATAAAACTGTTTTCTTAGGAATCACACTCGACTCGAGGCTACAATGGGGTCCTCATTTAACATCTCTTGCAGGACGGTTAAGTTCAGCTGCATATGCCGTAAGAAAAATCCGTCAATTTACTGATGTAGATACCGCGCGACTGGTCTATTTTAGTTATTTTCATAGTATAATGTCATACGGTATTTTACTTTGGGGACGGGCTGCAGACATTGAGTCTATATTTATTCTGCAGAAAAGAGCCATCAGAGCCATGTACAATCTGCGTAGGCGCGATTCTCTAAGAGAACTGTTTAAAAAAATTAACATCATGACAGTACCTTGTCAATACATCTATGAAAACATCATGTACGTTAGGAAAAATCTGCATCTATTTAGTAAAAGAGGTGACAGACATCACTATAATACTAGAAATAGGGACCAACTGGTTCAGCCAGGTTTCAGGCTAGCTAAGGTAGACACCTCTTTTATGGGGTACTGTTTAAAATGTTACAATAAAATACCTCCAAACATCCTACAACTGAATGAATCGAAGTTTAAATCTTGTATTAAACGCACACTATGTAGGCAAGCATACTATAAGTTGGGGGATTACATTAATGATATAAATGCTTGGCTCAATGCCGGTCCTGCTCCACAACCATAGGGGCAAACTAACTATCATTAATCAGCATCTCAAGTTATTGTGGCAGCTGAAGAAGATTGTAATACTATGATTGCATTGTATAGACTCAATTTCCTAATATTGTATAATTGTAATGCCCATGTGTGAGTTCTATGTAATTTTATTGACTCGACGGTTGCCCTGGTGGTTGAGAGATTGTCATGCTCACTTAAATGTCTCGCTGATGGTGGCGGGTGTGTCGGGTCATTTAGCTCCCTTCAAAATGGTCGAGCTGAATGGGGCTGATCCATACGTCATGTTCGTGAACGGGCGCTGTCGGTTGGGACTGGTCATCTCTTAGCTACCACGGTTTGTTTTAATTCTTCTATTAAACTCGTGATAATTATTGCTTTTACTCTGGACGCTCTAAATGTGCTCGTTTTTCTACATCGTTCTCACATTATGAATAATCTCAACATGAATGATGTATGGATACATACATTTTATAAAACATTATGATTTAAAAGAGTGTCCATGGAGTTTCTTGCCCATTCTTCTCCATAGAGATCTACGCTTTGGAATGGGCAACTACAGTACTTTCACAAGTTATTATGTCTTGTGACTGGGACTGTAGCAGCATCATTTCTTTTGTTCTTGTTTTTATGACATTCAAAAGTGCCTGTAATGGTCTAATTGAAATAAATGATTTGAGTTTGAGTTTGAGTTTGATTTTATTTTATTTAATATTATTTTGGTTAAGAGCAATTTGTTTTAAAATCGACAATTGCCTTGATTTTCCTAACAAAGTTATTACTACTAGTTGTAGTAGTTGTTGTTGTAGTAGTTAGTACTACAAAGTTGACTCTAGGGCATGCCTGGTTCAAAATAAATATAAACACTTTGTACTCAGAGTATTACTACTGCAGATAAAGACATCGATCCTATTCGCTAACATTGTTGTGGAACATAATTATGCTCAATTACAACAGCAATCCACGCTTATATTATAAGCAACTTTATAGACAGAGGTTATTTGCCAAATATAAACAAGCTTATCCAGAGCTGGGTCTATTTGAATATACTTTCACGGGTATCAACCCTCGAAGACGATGTGGTGTAACCCTTATCTTATCCTCTACTGATCCTCCTATGAGACACATCGCCTGCGGATAAAGTCGAAAATTGGTACATGCGATTTCCGTTTCCCGAATGTTTTTACGGGGAATCGTAAACAGAATACAATACAAAAGTTACTGTATTTTCTTATTTTCAATCTCGTGCTTTTATTATTTCGTAAAAAGTAAAGGGAATACGCAGGATTTCCATTTTAATCTTAGGTATCAAAGAAACTGGCATATATGAGCAGCTGTTTTGATTTCTCGCGGTTGGAGCATTGCAAAGGATCAGATTGGTTGCAGAGTCACCGTACGTCGTAGGCAGCACGTGTAAACTATGTTACTTACGACATTTTAAGCACGGTGCACTCATAACTCTCCCTCTTCTATTGCGCCATGAATAAATTCAGATCTAGGACCACACTGCTTTCACTTATAACTAGCTATTACTGGTTCCATTTATGTGACAATATTGTTTTATTTGATAGAAGTTGCCGGGATAATCCCATAAAATTTCTTACAGAAAAAAAATATTAATGCAAATGTTTACAAACAGCGCCTACCTGGCCAGCAATATCCAAATAGTTATTACAGCAACAAAAAAAAAATAAAAATAAACTATGTTCCTAACTTATGAATAAATTAAAAAACAGTGTCAAAAAATTTGTCCTCAACGCTATCAGTTGCCAATTTCCCCAAGAGACTGGCCGCGTTGCCACGTTGTCTGGCTAAAGTAAAAGCCAGCCTTTGGGTCACGGGAAGTGTCAACCAAACGTTTAAAAATTTCCTTAAAAAGCCAAAATTTACAGCAACTAACAGTGATAGTGAAAATGCTAATCCTGAACTTATTGCTAATACATAAAGATAGACGGACCTACTCACACTCAATATCGCTCAGTTGCCGCAAATAGTTTGCGGGTAAAAGGATCCGTAGCCTTTTACGATGAAAATCGGTAAAATTACCGTATCAACACGAAATATCCTACTTGCAACTTTTACGTTATGCGCTCTATTATATACTGGGTAGAAGTCAATTTCTGTTGACTAGAACTTTCTTCGTAGAGGTTTTAAGGAAGTACATAGACAACACAGATAATGAATAAATGGTAATTGTTATTGCCAGGTACCGCTTAAAAGCAAACTGGCATCGCTAAGTGTACCAAGAAGTGAAGTGGCGTGTATGCCACAGTGTGTACTATTTTAATTGTTCTTAACGAAATTATTTGCAGTAAAAGATCATAAATGTTATTTATGGATGGTGTTGGTATTGATGGTGAGTTTTATGTAATGGTATATAACTTGCCACGTTTTACGACACTAGATAGCTATTATGTCTCAAGTGATTATAGTACCTCATAAATTATTCCTCATGAAAAAACCAAGAACAAGCTTATTGCGTTGTTAGCTTTTCAGAAAATATATTCTTCATCGTCTACTTCAGAATTAAGACATAAATGTATTTTTTGCTGCGAGCGAGTTATTGTTGATCTGATATCAGTGGATTAAGTGACTGTAGAGTCAGAAATCTTACGATTGATTCAATTCTGAGATAAGAATGTCTCATCCCTACTGCCCAATGTTTTGGATGCAAAATACAAAAGAAAAGCAATATTTTTAAGTAAAGCAAAACAACTGTAAATTATGTTTATATTTGTAGGTTTTTACAAAAACACACGTCGATTTTTTTAGGTCCAGTCAAAAATATTGTTTAACTTACAAGAGGACAATGCAGATTAGAGTCTGGGATAGTCTGTTTAAGAAACGCAACTGAAATTCAAATAAAATAATTTAAAGAGAAGGCGCAATTTCCTAGGTAGGTAGGAACCTAAAATTATTGCCATGAAAAGGGCAATTAAAACGACAAGCTTATCTATTTGCTCAATAAATTGAAGTAATTGGCGATTGAATATAAATGGTAAGTTCTTAATAACTTTAGAAAACAAATAACGATCAATTTTACGGAGGGATGATTTTAATCCTTGCCATTGCCTGATACTAAGCCTGATTGGCTTCAAATAAATTATCCGTAATGCCATGCAAATTATTTCGTTATCCACAATCCCTAATGCATTCTGGGTTAAGCTATTATTTGCAAATTGTGTGTATTTATATAATTTGTGTATGCACTAAAGAATAAAAATATGAACCTCATAAATAAGTAAAGCTGGAAGATTGTTCGGATTGCAGAGAGCAAAAAGATATAAAATAAATGTGTTTTCATGAAACCGAGATATTTTTTTTTGTTCATTTTCCAACTAAATATATATAACTAGGTTGCGCCCGCGGCTTCGCCCGCCTTAAATTTGGGGTAACACAGTTCCACTTGCACCTTATTGATTTGTAATAGCAACGCTTTGTTTTTCCTTTTCTTCCCTCTTTCTCCCTCACATCCCATTTTTTACAATAAAAATTTGCCTATGTCCGTCTCCTGGTTCCCAACTATCTATGTACCAAAATTTATCACAATCGGTTTAGCCATTAAAGCGTGAAGAGGTAACAAACATACAAACAAACTCACTTTCGCTTTTTTAATATTAGTAAGGATAAGGATTCATGAAAATTCCAAAGTGTTAAATCCCTTTTCCTCCGGACACCACTTTTGATAAAAGAAGTTTTTTTTTATTGTATTCTGAACTGCCTTTTTTCATTATTTTATTACAATACATCACTGAAATAATTATATTATTTCTTTATAAAGTCGTCAAGAAAAGTCGAGAGGCAAAATTACAACGTGACAGCTTGACGTTTAGTTTGACTTACGACCTTCTATTTTTTAAGCATCGCTAAAGATTACAATGCTATGAACTGTATGAGAGATGACTCAACATTCAACAGATAACACACACACACACACAAATTGTAGTCGCAGTAAGCGAAATAAAATTTTATATCTGTTGTATTTACGCGTTAAAGTGGCGACCCGTTCGCTACATTGTATTGTTAAAATTCGCTTGATTTTAGTACGTGCTGCTAGCTGTTTGGATTTAGCCATGGATTAGTGATCAATGTGCTCCGAGTTCGAATATCATCCAAAAGGGGTAGTTGTTAGGGCAGGCCACAATAGTGGCGGTAAGTCCCCTCTTTGAGGAGTGGCTGGAGAGGCGTCATGGCGTCCTCACCTACCGCCTGACGCAGGTCCTCACCGGACACTGAAGTTTCAGGAGTTTCCTGCACATCATCAGGCGGGAGGAAGCGCCCGGGTGTTGTCACCATTGTGACGATCGCCCGGAGGACACGGTGGAACACACAGTGGCGATCTGCCCAGCGTGGGCGGAGCACCGCCGTGCCCTCGTAGAGGCGATCGGCGGCGGCGATCTCTCGCGTCCGGCCCTGGTTCAGGCCATGGTCCGGAGCGAGAGGGAATGGGAAGCGGTCACCACCTTCTGCGAAGCAGTAATGCTAGCGAAGGAGGTGGCCGGGCGTTTGAGGGAGAGAACATCTGCCCAACCCAGCCGCCGCGGGAGACGCCCATGGCGCCGGGCGCCGCGAGTCGACTTCCGGCCACCGTAGATGCGGGCCTGTGGGCGGTGAGCAATGGGTAGTTCACCGTCCGTCCGTCGATTGACGACAGGTCGTGTCGACGGCGCGTTTGTGTTTCACGCGCGCCTCAAAGAGAGTCAGCAAAGCAGAGAGGCTTGCCAGAGCCTCCGCCTGCCGGGGTTGCGGGTTGTTCAAAAGAGATACCGCGGCCTCGGAACGTAAAGGGCAATAGAAGAAACATGGGTGGGTTTTAGTCAGTACAAGTCTGATATGTCCCCCCGCTCCGCCCAGAGCGGGGGAAGTCATTGGATGATTTCCCACCCGAAAAAAAAAGGGGTAGTTGTTTTTGTTTCTTGAGAACCATATTTAGGATTTAATCAAAAAAATGTTAGGTTTATGTTTATTTATATGAAGTTAAATATTACTTATTTTAAATTTACTTCAATATTTATGTAATTTTAAATTTGTCTTTTCGGTGTTCGAAAGTGGAAATAAAAAAATCGTGCTGAATGATAATAAAAATGTTTATTCATTTTATTCTAAAATTAACAAACTTTAGTGAGAATTGTGACGTCACATTACAACTTAGATAATAGAAGTTCACTTGTAACTTTATAACATATTTTTGTGGTATACCCACTTAGTCAATTAATTCCTTCTTAAAGAAATCAGCTGGACGGGTGGCAACAAATTCTTCAAAGGCATTTTGTACTGCCTCTCGGGTTTAGAATTTTTTTTTCCCGCCAAGAAGTTATCCAAATTCTGGAAAAAGTAGTTTTCTGTAGACGCAAGGTCTGGTGAGTAGGGCGGATGACGGAGAACTTCCATCCCCAGTTTTTGCAACTTGGGAGCGTCTGCTGTGCAGTATGAGATCGCGCGTTGTCGTGCAGGAGCAGCGGAGACGAGCGATTGACCAATGCTGGTTGGAGATGCTCCATCATTGTGTTCAGTTCTTCACAGTACAAATCTGCAGTAATGCTCACCCCGTTTGGTAAGAAGCTGTGATGAATCACACCGGCGCTAGACCACCAAACTGTGACCATCACTCTTCTAGGGGTAAGCTTTCGTTTAGGGCATTGTTTAGGTGCTGATCCAGGATCCAACCAACTAACTGAGCGCTTGCGGTTATCAAACAGAATCCATTTTTCATCGCAGGTAACAATGCGGTTCAAAATTCCTTCATTTGTGTGTGTGTTGAGCAGTGCAAGGCACGTCTAGACGCGTAGGTACTTCTCGCTGGCGATCATTGAGTTCGTGGGGCACCCATTTGTCAAGCTTTTTTACCTTGCCAAATTGACGCAAATGGACCAATATTGTTTTGACGCTAATGTCGAAAGCTGCTGCTTATTCAGCTGTAGATTGTGTATCATCAGCTTCCACAATCGCCTTTAATTCGTCATTGTCGACCAAAGTTTTCGGACGACCGCGAGGTTCATTTTCAGGTCGAAATTTCCAGAACGGAAGAGTGCAAACCAATAACAGGTGGTGCGTTGGTTTGTAGTGTTAGCTCTGTAAACGTCGTTGATGTTGCGTGCCGCTTGTGCCGCGTTGCTGCCACGACGGTACTCATATTCCATAATTACTCGAATTTTTAACGTATCCATGATGACAAAAAAGATAGAAATGCGATGAAAATGTAACACTAATCAATAAACAAATGACTACTTTTGGAAAAAAAAAACATGTTTATAAAATAAAAATAATTAGAAATTAAAATTCTTAGCCAAACAAAAATTATTTTGATTTGAAATTGCCAGTACTGCAGAACGGCAATGTCATAGGTAAAGACCTAATAATATTTCTGTCCGATTACTACCAACCCAATAAAAAGTCTACAATCTTGCGTTAGATTTGAACTCACGGCTAATTTACTTGTTGACGACAACGACTATATGCTTGAAAATAGAAGGTCGTAAGTCAAACTAAACTTCAAGTTACAAATACAAATACAAAATACAAAATGCTTTATTTAGTGTTACAAGTTTTGCACTGCTTAACTAGTTTTTGAAGCATCCCTTTAGGCAAAAATAGCCTGTAGTGGGATACTTCGCTCTTCTATAACTTAAATGCTATTGTACAAAACTATTAAATAATACAAAAAAAAAAAAATGACAATACTTAACAAAAAAAATGAGAATAAGACAAAAAATAATAATAACAATAAAAACCGGTAAGAGTAAATCAATTTTAGGATACTTAATAAAAAATTGTCAAGTGTCGTGTAGAAGGTTTAGTGTAATTGTTATGTGTGTGTGGAGTATGTGTGTAGGGAATGTGTGATTATGTGTGGTGGGTGTGTAAGTGTTGAGAATGTAGTTATATGTTTTGTGGTATACGAAGTTAAGTTAACTATGCAGTGTGTTGCAAGAGGGCCTCTGTTTCCTCATAAGTGAGTATTTTTATCCATTCAGTGATTAGTTTCTTGCAGTCATAAGAAGTTTTTGCGTGTACATTTATTTTTTTGTTTATCAAATTGTAAAGTTTAGAGGATCTATTATTATAATTGTCTATTATTAAATTTAGTTCTTGTTGGTAGAATTTGGGCTATGAGGTCTTTTCTTCTTTTTGACGAAATGGTAGTGTTCAAGGGTAGCTCTTTGTGTTTTTTCAAGACAGTCAGATTCAGATTCAGATTCAGATTCAGATATATTTATTTGCAACAATGTAGGTACACGTATAAGATGATATGTACATAGTTTAAAGTTTCCGCTACACTCTACCATACGGCATGCAAAATTTACAGAATAAATTAGTACTTTATCGTCAAACATCATGTCGTTCTAATTAACAATTATAAATAATCAATAAAATACATATAAATAGCCATTGAAAATTGAAATGAATTGCATTGTTTTGAATTATAATTAAGCATATATGTACTCTACGAACACAAGTGAACACTTACAAATTACAAGGTCATATTTCCCTATCATTCAAAAAGTCATTTGTACAATAATAAATTTATAAAAAAATAATAAAAAACTAATAGTAATGCATAATAATAATAAATTTATACTTTATCGTCAAATATCATGTCGTTCTAATTAACATTAATAAATACAATATAATACAGTTTGTACGATATAAAGTTTACGCACCGATAGTAGGTCGCTAATCTGATACAAATTCCCGGTGGGGTATCTGCGTTTTTTGAAGTACATTATTTTGATCAACGCACGTTGCACTCGTTCCAAATGTATAAATTGGGATTTAGCTGCGCCACCCCAAATAGGGATGCAATACAGTAAAACAGACTGCACCAAAGAAACGTACACCTCCTTTAATAGGTTCCTGAGTTACAGCTTGACTTTGTAATTTTGCCTCTCGACTTCTGTGGACGACTGTACCTACATAAAAGTTTCAATAGATATTAAAATACATATTTCATTAAACATTTATGAAGGCAGTTTTCGTTATCGGCTTGTAGTGATCAGATTATATTATTAATGTAGTATTGTATTTCAGTTGCCAAGCGTTAAAGCCCTTTGTAAAGAATCCAGCAGGAAAATGTTATTTCCTGTTGTCCATGTTTTAGATACGAAATTGTTGTTTTCGTGAAAAATGAACTTAAAAATGGCTTTGTGATTTAGTATCCCAGGTTGAAAAGAACGTCACGTCATCGTCATAGCGCCGACAACTCTTCATAAAGTTTTTTCAGCAACAAATCATGTTATTCCCATATAACCGGCGTTGTTAATATAATTATTAAGTAGACCCCCGTTAAATTTTAAACAGTTAAATTAAAAGGTCTGCCATTCAACTTGGCAAGCCTGTAAGCCTTTTGGGTTTATTACACAACTAGCTTTTGCCCGCGGCTTCGCTAGCGTTAAATTCGGGGTAACACAGTTCCCCTTTCCTGATTAGCAAGTACCTACCTGCTACCTGCAGTTTTTACCTTTGCACCTTGTTGTTTTGTAATAGCAAAGCTAAGTTATCCCTTTATTCCTTCTCTCTCCCTCATATCTCAAACTTTAAAAAAAAATAGCTTTTGTCCGTCTCCTGGGTCCCAACTATCTCTGTACCAAAATCCATCAAAATCAGTTTAGCCATTAAAGCGTGAAGAAGTAACAAACAAACAAACTCACTTTCGCTATAATATAAGTAAGGATAAGGATATGCGTTCACAGTGACAGGAAGAGGAGGGAATTTTCGTGTACCTACTTTACTACTTTTTTAGAGTTACAAGACCACAAAGTGGATTTCTAGTAAATAATTAATGCCAGTAACGTTAATTACAAGTTATTTATGTCGTATACCTGAATATTTGTTTGAATTTACTATGATGGCCTTTTCATGTCCAAATAATAATTATTGTGGTATATTTTCTCTTTGTACTCTACGCATGGGTATGCCAATAATATCCAATTCTGAAACAAGGTATTTAAATAATACATAAATTTGTCTGGAATGCTTTTAATAAATAAATGTCAAATTATCATCATAAATAATGTCAAACAACAGACGGGCCTGTAGGTCTAGTGGTTAGTGGCCCTGACTGCTGAGCCGGAGGTCGTGGGTTCGATTCCCACCCAGGACAAACTTTGTGTGATAAGCATGATTGTTTGTTCTGTGTCTGGGTGTGATTTATCTATAATATGTATGTATTTATAAATTATATAAGTATGTATATCAGTTGTCTGGTTACCATAACACAAGCTCTGCTTTGCTTGGGACCAGATAGCCGTGTGTGAGTTGTCCCAAGAAAAAAACAAAATGTCAACAAGAATGTCAGACTAGTAAAATTAGTACCTAAAAATATTTAACAATAAAACCTTATAAGCCCTTTCTGTAAGTCTCAAAGTACCGACCAATCCCATGAAAGAAACCGATCTTTAGGTAACTGGCAAATAAAAATATAAATATACCTATAATATGGGACATGGGGCGATCTCTATAAATCCTAAAACCATAACATAAAACGAAACGCGATTTCTGGGTGACGGCCGGAATAATATAACGTTATAAAGGTTGAATCTTTTGTGTTTTCCTTTACTTTGATGTTTCATTTAATGTTCCATTAAAAATAAACTGAACAAGGACGACTAAGCTATTGCAGTGGGTCGGGAAGTTGTTTAAGCTTTGGATATAAAGAAAACTTTAATCCTGAAAAAAAATATAAAATATAAAATAAATATGAAAAAGAACCACACATTTTATTGAATTTTCTCGTTTCTTCTTTAAAACTAAATAAAAAAATCTAAATATTGTCTATATTCTTCTTAATATTTCGCTTTTAAACACATGATCCTTTTTTTTGGTTCAAAACCTTTTTTGTTTGTAACATGCGAACAGTTATTGCGGCTACATAATATCACTTTTCACATATATTTTCCATAAGAATAGAGCTGTAAGGAAGTCCATTGTAAAGCGAGTGGGGCCTCCCAAGCGCGTACTTTATTCAGATTGCGGACTGAATTTTAAATTAAGTTAGTGTTGTAACTTAATTTTTGCTGAAGTTACCAACATAAGATAAAAAGTTTCAAAACGCTACCTAATTGATTGGTTATACACATACATAAACTCACGACTTTTCCCCATTGGAGTAAGCAGAAACCACAAACGCTAGCTGCTACGATTTTAACATATGATTCTCCTTTTGCCTCGTCCACATTCGTATATCTGATCACGCACGCGTTTCTGAAGAACATCACCAATAAGCCGTGAACGTCTTGTGGTAAGGAACCTACGTTGAGATTAATTATTTCAGAGAAAATGCAATGCCTTAATTAAGCAAACAAATTTTCACGAGTTTATAGATATTGGTCTAAAGCTGGACATCAACAGAGTCAGGGTCACCGTCAGTCGAGGTTGAGGGTTGTTCGAAAGAGATACCTCGGCCCCGGAACACAAAGGGCAAAAAATGAACATGGATAAATTTTAGTAAAAGTGCACTCCTCTCCGCTCTGCCCATGATTTTTGATAATTTTCTCTAAAAAAAAAGTATTAATTTAGTTAATAGCTATAATTATGTTGGACCATGAGCTTGTTATTGCTTATCCATAAACTGAAAACTGAAATGGAGCAAAACAACTTCATATAATTTATCTACTAACTGCGATGAGAAACTTCTTGATACTGAATCAAATATAAGCTTGTCATCAAAACAATGCGCGTTGCTTTGCATTTTTTACAAATAATAGAGGTTCTCTAAACGGAATAGACAAAATTGCATCAACAGAAACTACGAACTGCAAAGGTACTCGTCGAGAGTACAGGAGCTAATTACTGCCTTCCTACTAAATAACTATACTTGTAATTTTGACGACACGGTTGGCGCAGTGGCTGTGCGATCGACTCTCGCACGGAACAAATATTTGTATGGCCTACGGGTAGTTGTCTCGGGTTTGACTCTTTGTGTATGTGAGTTTAAATATTTGTAAACGCACCCACGATACAGGAGAAATTCTTAGTGTGGGTGATGTAAAAAAAATTTTTCAAACTTAGTTTGCATAGCCGAATCAGTAAGAATATTACATGTAAAACGGGTATTTTGAATTTTAAAAACGAATTACGTTACTTTAACACCACGTACTCATGGAAGCGGCTATATCTTTTGTCCAGTCTCATAACCCCTCGTATGAAAAAACTTATTCAATGTAACTTGCTTGATCCCGCCGTTTAGTTGCAGTATAGGATTGAAACATTCTTCATTGGTGCTCCGTTCCTATTAGCCTTAGCATGATAATATATAGCCTTATATCAGTAGTTCCTGAGATTAGCGCGTTCAAGCAAACAAACAAACAAGCTATTCAGTTTAATAAATTAGTATAGATGAGATACAGAATCTTCAATAATCCATGGTGTCCGACCTTTTTACCCAAATGTCCGGTCAAACTGGAGGGTCTGTCTAGCTAAAAGGTTTGGCAGCCTGGTAACCCTTCGGACTACATGCTCCACATTCCTCGGCATTACATGCAAATTCTATTGCCAGTGCCAATTTCAAAATCAGGTATGTATATAAATTGAAAATACCAAATAGAGAGGTTTCCTTTTGTTCAGTGACTGAGTGCAATAGGATCTTGTCAATGATACTGCAATCTAGACAGCCATAGAATCTGTGTTTGCAACGATTCAAGTGGGTTCCACTACCTATTTGTTGGAAACAATACCAGTACCGTACTTATGGAAATTGTGCTCAATTCCTCTGTAAGACCGCTTCCCTTGTTTAAAGTTCTAACATCGCCGGTTGCTCTGTGGCGTCCTCATGCGGTTGGGGACATTATTTCCGTAACTAGTTTCGATATGACTTTGTAATTGTTGACAAAGGTAGGTGACCTCGCGCTTATTTAATTTAGATATTATATAGGCAGTGTGAACATTGTAGATTTAAAAAGACAGGTTAAAAAAAATGGTCATGGAGTAATGTCTAACGACTTTTGATTAACATTAATACACTATTAATTTATTTATTTAGTAAAACTTTATGCACATGTAAAAAAACATTGTACAAAGACGGACTTAACGCCTCGGGCATTTTCTACCAGTCAACCATACATGTACCGTTAGGTTGGAGTCAAGAAAAATGAAAATTGCGGTGGAGATAAAAAAAACATTACTTTTATCATCATCAATTTTTTTTTCCCGCTCTGAGCGGACCGTAAGTTAGTGTTAGTCTTTTACTGACTAAAACCTATCCATGTTCCTTCTTTTGCCCTTTATGATCTGGGATCGCGGTGACTCTTTCGACCAACCCGTAACCCCGGCAGGCAGTGGCCTTTTTACTTTGCTGACATCTCTTTGAGGTGCGCCTGGAACATGAAAGCGCCGTCGACACGGGTACACTGTACCCTACTCCTCTTGTCATAGCTTATCTTATTCGCATTTTACGAAAGATAATAAACTATCTTTTGCCCGCGGCTTCGCTAGGGTTAAATTCGAGGTAACATAGTTCCTGATTTGAAGGTAACTGCTACCTGTAGTTTTTGCCCATGCGCCTTATTTATTGTAATTGCAAAGCTAAGTTTTCCTTTTTATTAAATCTTTCTCGCTCATTAAAAAAAAAATGTGCTTATTTCCACCTCCAGTGTCTTAACTATCTGTACCAAAATCGGTTTAGTCATAACGTAACAAACAAAAAACTATACGTGAACGAAAGTTAGACTGTCTACTCTAGCTTTTTGAAAAACCTTGTTGATTAGCGGTTTGGAAGCGAGTTGTTTAATTTAATTTTCATCCCACCATCTCGGAAAGAGTATTTTTAATCTTCAATATCTGAGTGGAAAAGCCGTTTTTATTCTCTAGAGGATAAAGTAAATTAAATTTAGAACATCGCGTGCACTAAGTTTGTGAATTAAAAAAAAAACGTTAAACCGATTTACTGCTACCTCTATGGTGCCGAATATATCATACAATTTGTTAAAAACTCAGACTCGGACCTTCTTGGTGTTTTTTCAATTTGCTTTGTACGCGCTTCTTTACGCGGCATTTTTTCACGTCATTGTTAAACCATAAATTAAAAACAAGAAACTTGAAAACAAGTGAAAAATATTATTTTGTTATAATTTAAAGATTATTCTGTAATACTTACCTGTCATAATGTAGTAATTTATACCTAAACTGAAATAAAAGTGTACCTATCTTGTGATTGCATTTAGTCATTTCCTCACTGAGGTGGAATGAAAAGTTACGTGTTGCACTCGAGTGCAAAGATTTTTCACCTCGTGCTCTTTTGATTCCTTCGCTGACGCTCAGGATTCTAATTTTGAATCCTTCGCTTGCTCGGTCATCAAAATTGAACACGCGGTTAAAAAGCAACTTTGCACTCTTGTATAACAAATAACTATTGTCATTCTGCAGGAACATTCGTATTCTGTGCCTCACTGTTTGCAGAATTAATTCTCTAGTTTAATACTGCATGTCATCAACTCTTTAAATTAAGTCCCAGACACTCCCTCAGAGAAAAAATTAAAGAAATTATTATACTTACTGTGCCCTCTCAGTTTATTTACGAAAACCTTTTGTACGCGCATAAAAAAATATATATTTTTTAAAAATACAGTGGTATCCACAACATAAATACGAGGAACAAACACAAAGTTGTACCGTCAACGAGGCTAAAAAAATAGGGGGCACGTTCACATGTCAATGTATACGTTTTTATAACAAACTCCCAAACGACGTTCAAACACTAAGCCTCAATAAATTTAAAGTTTTTGTAAAACGTAAGTTATCTCTTAAAGCTTACTATAATATTAATTTTTACTTTGAAGATAAAAAGGCTTGGTTCAGGCCATGGTCCGGAGCGAGAGGGAATGGGAAGCGGTCACCACCTTCTGCGAAGCAGTAATGCTAGCAAAGGAGGTGGCCGGGCGTTTGAGGGAGAGAACATCTGCCCAACCCAGCCGCCGCGGGAGACGCCCATGGCGCCGGGCGCCGCGACGACTCCCGGCCACCGTAGATGCGGGCCTGTGGGCGGTGAGCAATGGGTAGTTCACCGTCCGTCCGTCGATTGACGACAGGCCGTGTCGACGGCGCGTTCGTGTTTCACGCGCGCCTCAAAGAGAGTCAGCAAAGCAGAGGGGCTTGCCAGAGCCTCCGCCTGCCAGGGTTGCGGGTTGTTCGAAAGAGATACCGCGGCCTCGGAACGTAAAGGGCAAAAGAAGAAACATGGGTGGGTTTTAGTCAGTACAAGTCTGACAGTAGTACAAGTCTGGCGGAGCGGGGGGGCACCCCCGCTCGCGTGAAATACATATTGGTACCAAATTTCAGCTTTCTAGTGCTAACGGTCACAGAGATTAAGCGAGGACGGACGGGCAGACAGACATGGCGAAACTATAAGGGTTCCTAGTTGACTACGGAACCCATAAAAACGAATAAGAAAAAGGGTAGATCGTATTGTCTGCTCGTAAACATCATGTTATAATGGCGTTTGCAACATCGCCGAAATATCGGAAACTCGATACAAATAACAATCATGGTAAATATCCCGGTTAAAGTGTTAATTATAATGTTAGTAGCTATGTCAGTTTAAAGACTTATAATATCTATAAACACTATAAGGCTGAGAGCATCAGTTTTAGTAGGTGTTTAGATTGTATTCTTCGATATTGTGGGAGTAATCACACCAGAAGCGACCTCAGTCGGTAAAAATAGTTTTATGTTCATCCAATAAAAGTGAGTATGGCGACGCAGTTTTGAACCGCGTAGTCTGAATCAAAACAACGCGACTCACATAAGTATATATCGCTTTCACAGATTCTAAGATCGGACAAGTGTAGCTACTTCCTCCCTTGTATTTTTATATAAATAGTGAAGGTGTAAGCGCTGACTGCTTCGTCTACGTTAGCTTGCAGTATTTGTTATCCATTAGTCCGGTGCGAAACTCACCGAACTTTATTTTCCCGCGCTAGATGCGTGGTAATGGCATGTTTCTGATAATCACATTGATGAAGCTAATGTACTCAAACTTCAATTTACGTTGGCTGTGTAAAGGTTAAAGATATGAACAGAATGTTAAAAAAATGGTGAAAAATCTTCAGGGTAATTGCAAAACAGACATAATATAGGGCTTAATAAGCGTCATCTAGCAGATTTTTAAAGTGATTCGGACTTTCCTTCAAAAGTATCTTAGGATTGAGTTGCATCTTGTTCGTGACACAAGACAGTTTTGGTTTTTGTTAAAAACACCGTGTAATACAAATGCGTTTCTCTGGTGTAAACTGGGCGATGTCGATGAACATTTTACGATATTGCTCAAGTGATAAATGTCGCCACCGTTATTTGACATTTTTTCCTTAGATTACTGTGAAATAATTTATTAACAGAAGATAAAGAATTTAGTGTTTACCTAGAGTGCGACTAAAGAAACATGCGACTAGCAAACAGTAATTTAAAATTAAGCTACAAAGAGTTATCACGTGCTTCATTATTACTCATGATTATTGGAAATCTATACTAAAATTATAAAGCTGAAGAGTTTGTTTGTTTGTTTGTTTGTTTGAACGCGCTAATCTCAGGGACTACTGATTGGAATTGGAAAATTCTTTTACTGTTGGATAGTCCATTTCTTGAGGAAGGATATAGGCTATATAACATCACGCTACGACCAACAGGTGCTGAGCAGCGTGGGTGAAACCGCGTGGAACAGCTAGTATTTGGATATTTCACATGTGCCTAAGATTATCCGTGTATAGTACAATACATACCTACATATTTCTTCTCAGAACATAATATAAGTCGTAACAAAGATATGCATGACTACATCTTAATAAGAATTTCTAAGAAATAAACTCAAGTTCCATATTAAAAAAGTGAAGTACTTTAGATTCTAGCTAGATGTTCTATTTTTACCAGAAAACACACATTATTTTTAATCTCTTATTTAGTTAAATGAGTTAGCATCCTGCATTTTTTTTACAATTCTTTGTTCTTTTAATAGACACATCAGCTTTATTTAACGATAAATTACACAAGGAAAATAGGTTAACATTGCTTGATAAAGGCTGGCAAATACCAATATTATGCATAATCGAATCATCGTCAACAATTTCTCAATTATGTAGCTCTTCACTCGGTATCTCATTTATTTTCCGCTCACGTACTCATCCCGCTTGATGACTCGCCTGTTTATTGAAAGATTTTCCGATAAATTCTCCAAAGGTATACATTTGACTTATTTCAAACAATAATTATTTGTATGCGGCCATGAACCCTTTGGATACTTGGGATTTTGGGACACCATGACGATTTACACCCGAAAACACTCGCACATGCGTACATTGTAATTGCTTGGAAATAATCGAAATATATCGATAGACCCACATAACAAAGGATATTGTTCATTGTATAGAGGCTTTTGTTCAAAGGTCTCTGTTACATTATACCTGCCTTTAATAAATAATGCCTATATCTTTAATTTGACTTCAAAACCTGAAAACAACTAATTTGCTATCGAGAAAATTAACCTAACATTTAATAATATTTTTATTATACAATCAAATTTACTGTATTAAATGAATAATCTAAAAATAATTAAGCATTTCACGTTTAGATTTTTACAGGAGTATCTAAGGATCATAGCAGGTGACCCTATGTAGATTCCGCCAACCCTAATAGGAAAAACGTGAGCTTAAGTTTCTAAAATAGAAATGCGGTGTTCCTTTAAAATATCGATATCGATTGTTACTCATGACCGGCTCGGTTCATATTTCGATGTGTCTACTTCACTGGCGGAGGCGTAAAGATGGCCTCAATAATCCGAAACATTACCTCCGGAGATACTTGTGGTATCTAAATAAGGACAGACAGTAGGTGTGGGTCGTTGTTGTTTGTGCTTCTTTCAGGTACGTAACAACATTCTCTTGTAAAATTAATTCATTCTGAAATTAGCTTTACCATTAAATAATTCAAAGTTACGGAAAAGTGAAAAAAAGCCATGTTCTTTCATCAGTACAAAGAAAAGGAATCCAGAAAAGTTATTGATGCCTGTAAGACTAATAAATGGGGTGTTATATATTTGTTGGCCAATAAATGGTTTATCATTATAATTAATGGTTGCGGCAATTTATTTCATGTTACAATAGCCTTTCTTTACTTTGATCACATTTGTATCTTATCCATTTTTTTTTACATGATGCGACTGCCTATTTGCAACCTAGTAAGTACTGGGTAAAACTGATTGTAGGACTTCGGGACAGTGACTGATCTGTAACGACCCTCAAAGCTCTAAAACGTCAGCCCGGACCAAAAGCTTAACGTGCTTTCCGCATACAGGTAAATCTGTATTTAAAGGGTGGTCTGGTAGAGCACGCCACGATAGTGGTGGTAAGTCCCCTCTTTGCGGAGTGGCGTCATGGCGTCTTCATCTACCACCTGACGCAGGTCCTCACCGGACACGGAAGTTTCGGGAGGTTCCTGCACATAATCGGGCTGGAGGAAACGCCCGGGTGTCACCATTGTGACGATCGCCCGGAGGACACGGTGGAGCACACAATGGCGGTCTGCCCAGCTTGGTGGAGGCGATCGGAGGCGGCGATCTCTTGCGTCCGGCCCTGGTTCAGTCCATAGTCCGAAGCGAGAGGGAATGGGAAGCGGTCACCACCTTCTGCGAAGCAGTAATGCTAGCAGTGGAGGAGTTTGAGGGAGAGAACCTCAAACCAACCCAGCCGCCGCGGGAGACGCCCCGGTCGCTGCGAGACGACTCCCGGCCACCGGTGCGGGCACACAGATGCGGGCCTGTGGACGGTGAGCAATGTGTAGCTCACCGTCCGTCCGTCTATTGACGACTAGCCGTGTCGATGGCGCGTTCGTGTTTCACGCGCGCCGCAAAGAGATGTCAGCAAAGCAGAGAGGCTTGCCAGAGACTCCGCATGCCAGAGTTGCGGGTTGTTCGAAATAGATACCGCGGCCCCGGAACGCAAAGGGCAATAGAAGGAACATGGATGGGTTTTAGTCAGTAAAAGTCTGACACGCTCCCCCGCTTCGCCCAGAGCGGGGGAAGTTATTTGATGATTTCCCACCCGAAAAAAAAGGGTGGTCTGGTCACCGATCCACAGACCAATCCAAGAAAACGCGGCTTAACCAAAAGGTCGACCCGAGCGGCTGTTATTATTTAGCCAGGAGCTCCTCCTATAAACGACGTCATAAAGATTTTAAATAGCTTACTACTTTTTAGCAAACCCTTTCTTAAGCGTTATCACTTTCACTCTGCTGTGCCGCTTAAACCCCTGCTTAACGCCTTGCGGGGCTTTATTTCCTGTTGTCAGCTTACCTTTATAGGAGCAGACAGTTTTTAAAATAAACCTTCTACATTTCATGTATCTGAAACTATGGAAGTTCTTCAGCAGCATATACCAAGTTTTAAACTACGATTAAGTGATTAGGCAGTTTGGTTTCTCAACAACATCTGCTGGTAACACATCTGAACACTCCAATTAATTACGCTAATCGATTATGTATGAAAATGGTTAATAAAATCGGTATGGTGCCACGCAGTCATAAAGTTGCTGGAAGTACCAACAAACTTAATGACCGACGCCTTTATTAGTTTTATTGTTGCAAGCCGACAGTAAAACTAACAGGATTGTGATAGATAGATAGTTCTGTCTACATCTTGTAGTTACGTTCTGATTTGTTACCACCTAATAGCAATAATTAGTGCACTTAGTAAAACTAACACAAAACTAACATCTTGAAAATTATATGCATCCGAGCATAACATGTACAATGAAGAAAATGCCCGTTGGAAATGCCCGTTGAATTGATTTGTTTTTTTTTCACAATCGTTTTAACGAATATTTTTCACGCGCGCCTCAAAGAGATGTCAGCAAAGCAGAGGGGCTTTTTTTTTTCGGGTGGGAAATCATCCAATGACTTCCCCCGCTCTGGGCGGAGCGGGGGGGCATGTCAGACTTGTACTGACTGAAACCCACCCATGTTTCTTCTTTTGCCCTTTACGTTCCGAGGCCGCGGTATCTCTTTCGAACAACCCGCAACCCCGGCAGGCGGAGGCTCTGGCAAGCCCCTCTGCTTTGCTGATTCTCTTTGAGGCGCGCGTGAAACACGAACGCGCCGTCGACATGGCCTGTCGTCAATCGACGGACGGACGGTGAACTACCCATTGCTCACCGCCCACAGGCCCGCATCTACGGTGGCCGGGAGTCGTCTCGCGGCGCCCGGCGCCATGGGCGTCTCCCGCGGCGGCTGGGTTGGGCAGATGTTCTCTCCCTCAAACAACCGGCCACCTCCTTTGCTAGCATTACTGCTTCGCAAATGGTGGTGACCGCTTCCCATTCCCTCTCGCTCCGGACCATGGCCTGAACCAGGGCCGGCCGCGAGAGATCGCCGCCGCCGATTGCCTCTACGAGGGCACGGCGGTGCTCCGCCCAAGCTGGGCAGATCGCCACTGTGTGCTCCACCGTGTCCTCCGGGCGATCGTCACAATGGTGACACCCGGGCGCTTCCTCCCGCCCGATGATGTGCAGAAACCTCTCGAAACTTCCGTGTCCGGTGAGGACCTGCGTCAAGCGGTAGGTGAGGACGCTATGACGCCTCTCCAGCCACTCCTCAAAGAGGGGACTTACCGCCAGTATTGTGGCGTGCCCTAAGCAGAGGGGCTTGCCAGAGCCTCCGCCTGCCCAGGGTTGCGGGTTGTTTGAAAGAGATATAAAGGTAAAGGGCAACAGAGGGAACATGGGTGGGTTTTAGGCAGTAAAAGCCTGACACGCCCCCCCCGCTCCGCCCAGAGCGGGGGAAGTTATTTAATGATACCGAACAAAGTCGCATTTTAACAAATTTTTTTTTCGGATGGGATATCACCAAATTTTAATGACGTCTCCCGTACTAGGCGGAGCAGCAGGGAGTGGTCAGCTTTCTACTGACTAAAACTCGGATGGGTGTCATTCAGTAGAATGCTGTTCCATGTTATTTCTTTTGCCCTTTGTGTTCCGGGGCTCCGTTAGCTCTTTCGAACTAACCCACAACCCTAAACTAACCCACAGCCCAATTTACTACCTATATAGCATTCATAGATAAAAAGTGGTTCAATTTAGAAGCTCACAAACGATCTTTCGTGGACTATTAGTTTTTTGGCCCGTCGGAAGTCCATAATATTATCTAAAAATGTTATTATACGCATAACAACTATGTATAATAAATAACAGAAATCAATTCTCTTTTGTTATAGGTATTCAAATTCTGCTTTGTTAATCCCTTTTGTATACTGAGCCAGGAGAAAGTCAAAATCTGTTTATCATGTTGTTCACTTTGTACAGAAAACAAGAGGTTACTGTACTAATGTCGGAATTGCCCTACTTCGTACTTACTGAAAACTTACACTAAAGTGTTCAAATTGTGGGTAAGTGATCGCTAGACTTGACTAAACTATTTGTTTGTAGGCACACGAGGTTTCATTACATGAGCGGCTCAAACTATCTTAATATACTTACAAGGGTATCTTAGACGTTTATTCGCGTTTTACATGTGATATGAATAAAAACTCGTTAATTAAGTTATCATAATGCTTCTCGTGAATGTTTGAATAAAACTAGGTCACCATTTTAGGTAATTGGTACCTATACAATACACTGTCGGAAAAACTTTAAAAAGACTGAAAGTGTCGACTCCATTACGTTAAAGTATTGAAAACCCGACGTAGAAAATATTTCTTTGTGGAAACTTTCGAAAATGTAATCCCACTTGACCTCAAGAGTACTTAAGCCGCGGAAACTTGAACAAAATAACAAAAAATGAACTGTCAAGTTTTCTTCGCAAGTCGACAATGAAAACAAATAACACGACGATGGGGCGCGAATTCCAAGGTGGCTGACAAATGTAAATTTATGAAGATTGCTTCGCCCTGTCTTTTATTTTCAGGTGTACAGAATTCATGAGCAAATTCCAATTTTACTCCAAATTGATGGTGTCAAATTTAACTGACGGTTTGTGGAACAAGAGGAAATGTGATTCCGCAGCTGTCATAGATTGGCAATTATCGACAAAGTGTCTAAACTAAATATTGGATTTTGACGGGAGTAGATTTACGTTTCCGATTGTTTTAATTACTCTCACCTTTCTTTGGGCAGTTTTAATGAGGGTATTGAGGGATGGGGATTTAATTTTATAATATAATACTTAAGCAGTAACACCAGGAAGGAAAAATCTTTACAGAGAAGCTTATAATTATTTGGGACACATTAATATAGGGACAGATTATTTTCATCGAAGCGTAGAAATTCATTCATCAAAATTATAAATTCAAATTTCTATTATTAAAGTGATTCTTTTAACGTTCACTGGTACAATGAATTTGTCTGAAGAAAGCAATAAAATTGGTAATTTGTTTAACGTTTACAATGAGTGAATAAAATAATGAGGCACTGTTTTTGTTTTGAAATTACGTTAAGAAATAATTCGTAAGAAACAAGTTTTAAAGTTATTTTAGATTATAAGCATACTAGCTTTTGCCCGCGGCTTCGCTCGTGTTAAATTCGGGTTAACATAGTTCCAATTTCCTGATTTGCAGGTACCTATTCTTGTAGTGTTTGCCCTTGCACCTTATTTATTGTATAATAATAATAGCAAAGCTAAGTTTTCCCCTTTCTTCCCTATTTCTCCCTCATTACTCACAATCATAAAAAAAAATTGCCTATGTCCGTCTCCAGGGTCAAAAATTCAAAAAAATCGGTTTTGCCAATTTAGCGTGAAGACGTTACTAACAAACTCACTTTGGCCTTTATAATATTAGTAAGGATTTGGGCCGATCGTGATCAAGATTAATCGTGTACCGGACATTGCACCTTTGGCCACGCCACGAAATCAACATCATCTCGGTCCCGAGGTGCTACCGTCACAATGTTTATAATTAATAAGCGTTGCAGAAAAAGAAAACAATAAAATAAAAAGTTTTTGACTCACACAGGGCAAAACAGTAAACAAAATAAAAGAAAATAGGAAATGAATCAACAAAAAAAGAAGTAACGAATGAAAGAGCCTATACCTATTGATCCTTTGCAGTGCTTATGTGTTCGTTTAAACCATCTTTAGTTCTCAAACAGCATTCAATAAATTGTATTTTTTTTTGCAAATGGAAAATCATCAAATAACTTCCCAGGGGGAGTGTCAGACTTGTACTGACTAAAACTCATCCATGTTCCTTCTATTGCCCTTTATGTTCCGGGGCCGCTTTATCTCTTTCGAACAACCCGCAAATAAATTGACATTCGTTTTATTTTTAGGAGATAGAAGATAGAGATAATTCCATTAAAAAACGAATGAAATATGTCATAACTATCAAACACATTCCGTAACTACTGTTTTTAGACAGGCGGCCAGCTCGGACACCGATATACGTCAGTGTACGAATGTTATGTTCTATTTACTTGTACCCTCATGGGTGTGATTTCTTGTTCTGTAATAGGATTTATGTGTTATGTTTGAGTTAAGTGGAATTTCTGTGTCAAAGATTATGGAGCACGGCAAAACTCAAATGAGTTTATGATTTACGTCATCTGTTATGTATGGTACTTGTAAAACCAGAAAATAGTAATACAAAAATGTGCCTAGGCTTTTTCTCAAATGTAGTGTTTTATTTCAAATGGAGCGACTGCCTCCATAACCCAGTTAGGTTGTCAGACTTTCGGGCCGGTGACTAGCTGTAACGAATGTCAAAAATCGGCAAATCAAGGCCGGGTCTGACACTTTAACGTGCTTTAGAGGCACGGAGGAAACTAGGTTTGTAATCGAGTGATCAACCGTCTGACCTAAGCAAGTGCGTCTTAACCTGAAGGTCGATCCAAGCGGCTGTTTTTATTATTGAAAATAAAATAAGAAGTATAAGATATTGGACAGTTATTTTTTTATATTTATGTCATGTTTAGGTACACTGCGCGCTCTGAAAATAACAAAACCCAAAATAAACCAATTCTGAAAAAAAGTGAGGAAATCATATCTCTACTAACGGGGAACATACCGATATAAATATCTGGGAGCACGCTGCCATGTTGAATGGCATACCTACATTTTCAAGTAATAGAACTACAAAGCATTGTTAATTGGCCTATTGTAAAGACCCGTAAGTGCCGTATTGATGTTGAAAAAGGAGAGAGACTAGATTGGTTTGACAAGGGTTTATTTAATATCGATAGTTCAACATAATATCACAAAGGTTGTGTTTAAATTCAAATAGATAACAGATAAAAACTCAAAACATTTTCAACAAAACATTTTATACCCGGAGCAAAATAGTTTTATTAAATTTGGTTTCAATACTAGAACTATTTACATACGTGCAATAACAATAAGTAACAACATTGATCTATGTTTTAATTTTTTGTAAATTACGTAAAATAACTTACCCGCAATAAATAATGCACTCAATAATAAGGCAATCATATCGGATTACCAAACTTAATCTTTCAAATGACAACTTGAAAACTTTTTAAACTAAGCAATTAAAACCGCAAATGAATTTACTGCAACTAAATATATATATATCAAGTTTTTAGGAGTTGCGGAGTACTTTAAAAGATTTTCGATACGACACGTGACTATGAGAGAAGACCGCGTACGTTCCCAGTGGGTTCCCGCGCCAAACTGAACACAGAACGGGACTCTTTGGTCCTCGGACTTGAGAGCAATCCTTCGGTTGCCAACATTAGCGGGGCATAAGGGCTGGATACACCGCGATAACAGCAAAGCGTCGTTATAAATGTATAACATCGCTTTGCTTAACATATAAGAGGCTTTGTGAAATGAAAATAACGCGTTTGAAACCCACACATATGAAACTTTGATTGACGTGTTAATTAAACTGACAGTAATATTCGAATTCGGTCCTGTTTAATTTATACAAAATGTAAAAAAAACGAATCCGGATAATAAGCCATGACTATGTGTTTATTACCTACATAATAAGTACATGGAACGCGGTTTTTTAAAACGCATAGAAATCGAAAAGTAGTTTGTTCTGAAACAGATATTTTTTTAAAGGCACGTATTTTCCCCACAATGCGTTTTTTTTTGTTCTATTCCATACCTTCTATTTACGGCGACTATTCAACGCATCCGTCACCTCCATGTTTTGAATGCGTAACGTTTAGTTCTGCCGTAAAACATGATTTTTCACTCCAAGTTGTTTCCCATCAAAAAATTGTGCGTAGAGCAATGCCAGTATTACCATAGATTAATACTCTATTTCATCAAGAGAAATTACCTCCTTCATTAAAATACTTGCTTTTTCTCTCGGCTTCGCTCGCGTTAAATTCGGGGTAACACACAACCCTTTCGTGATTTGCAGGTACCTGTAGTTTTTACCCTTTTTTTTGGAGGTGTGAAATCACCAAAAGCTTCGGGCGGAGCGGGGGGGGGGGGGGGTATCAGAATGTTTCTTCTATTGCCCTTTACGTTGCGGGACCCCGGTATCTCTTTCAAACAACTCCCAACCCCGGCAGTGGTTTTTGCCCTTGCGCCTTGTTTATTGTAATAGCAAAGCTAAGTTTTCCCTTTTCTTCCTTCTTTCGCGCTCATTTCTCACTTTAAAAAAATAGCAATGTCTGTCTTTAGGGTCCCAACTAACTCTGTACCTATTGATCAAAATCGGTTTGGCTATTTAGGCGTGAAGACGTAACAAACAAACAAACTCACTTTCTCTTTTATAATATTATAGTAAGGATTTCTATCGTATTATGAACTTTAATTAAATATATTTCAAATATTTTGTATTCATAATTATTTTTGAAACATGTCAATCTTTCTTGAACCAATAATAATATTAACACACTCTGGTAATTGATACACCAAAATTTAATCATGTTGTGTTTATTACTGTTTCGTAATTAATTTAATTATTATGATGAAAGCACAAAATATTATTCAGCTGCTGGGTATTAATTTCACGCTCATCGCCGCAATTGATTCTTTGTTTCATAGTTGTGAAATAAAGGTGTTTGTTCTTTTTCATTTTTTTATTAATGACTGAATAGAGACCTTATTTATCCTATTCGGATATTATTTTTTTATTTAACAATCCATTTCATAAATACAAAATAATAGTCTATCGGTGTCGGGACCAGGTCTCAAACTTGCGGTGGTTTTGGCTCCAAAACTAAACCTCTTTCCATTGTGGAGGACTGATTTGTGAATAAGGTTCTTGATTCCACTACCTAACAGACAGATCGTCTCAATAGTTTGTTAATATGAGATAGAAGAGCTTTCATACAAGTACCCACTTGGTTCTTCTAGAAAGTGACTAAAACCGCAGGCACCGTTAACACCACTATCATAATATAACGTTCAGTAGATTAATTTTACAAGTTAATTTCAAATTAATCAAATCATTTCAAGTCAAGCAAATCTAATCTAAAAAGTACGGATATTCTTTTCTTGAGAAAACCTGCCAGTCGATGTAGTAGGCATTGACATTGGGTTAGTAATGAAAATAAAAACAACGAAACGTTTAGGGGACAAGTACTGATCGAAATTGGGTCGAGTTGATTGAAGGAAAATCGGTCGTTCAAGACCGTTACTTCTTAAATACGGCGAGATCCAGAAGGACCAATGTATAGAAGATTAATATTTTTGAGGTCGGTTGAGGGGTCCGTCGCGGTCGGGTCCGTGGAAGCGAGTGCTGTGGCGGGGCCGGGCGGTATCTCGCTCGCCCGTCGCTCCCCTGCTCAACAGCTGATGACGCAGAGAGTGTGCACGCCGCCAGTGTGTGATGGCCGCGCGTATGTGTTGGGTTCGATTCCCAACATTAGGTATTTAGATTAAATTTAATATAGCTGTCTGTTCCAAATAGATAACTTATGAAATGTATTTTTATTGTTTTTAAATGATATACCTGCGCATCGTTCATCACCATCAGGTGTAGTAGGAGAGCTTATTTATAAAACCGAGTGAAATCTCATCATCATTTTCCTACCCTTGTCCCATTCTATTTGGGGTCGGCGCAACATCTTTTCTTATTCCATTCTCCCCTGTCAGACGTCATGGCATCATTTACTCCTTTGTTCTTCATAAAAACCTTCATTCTTTACACAATTCATCCATCTTTTCTTTGGCCTTCTTCTCGCACTCCGGCCATCAACATTCAGATTCATGACTCTTTAGTCACATGTAATTCGTCCCTCCTCATTACATGTCCATACCAAGACAAACGGAAACCGAGCAAAAAAAATAAGATTAATTCTTTTAAAATTTTTATACTAATACCCTGAAGCTCCGATATTGTGTGCACAACAGCCACACATTCACAAAACACGAAACGATCCCAATAAAATACGGATACATTGTATTTTTTTTTTCATATGTATCCAGAAGCTCTTCTTGCTTTATTTGATTGAAATCCATTTTTTTTCCTTTTATTTTTCAAAAATTCAAATCCTCTTCATTGTTATTGTTTTATGTCCTCACTTGTAAGTTTTAATTTTGTAATATCCGCACTCCCGAGCCACAAGATACAAGTACTGTTTGTGGCTCGCCAACAATTTTGGTTCTGTTTTGTTTCTTTTTACGAATAATAATTATGAAGTACTCATTGCCAACAAGATGCAAAGATAAAAATACACGCTGACCATTCTGAAATCCTGTGAAAATGTAGCACCGGTTTTTATTTACAAAGCACGCCATTTCACGTCTTTATGCCATAGCTTGATTGGTTTTTCCTGGAACTCCGTAAACCTTGTTTTTCGTATTTGTTTTACAGTCCATTAATTTTATTCACAGTACGGAACTATATTTAAAACCTATTTTTTCTTGTGATGTTAATAGGTGAAAGGAATCGTCTGTCTAGAGATGGAAGTTATGAGAAGAAATTCAGCACATGTGACGGATGGAGCGGGAGAAGGAAACCAAAGAAAATATGGATGAATTAGGTGAGGGATGATGTGAAGGAAAAAGAAGTAAAAGATAGCGGGAGAGTGGAAGATAAAAACGTGCTGCGCTGTAGGTCATACAAATATATTTTCCGTACGTAAATCGAACCCGCGACACGCAGCGCAGCCGTCGATCGCTCAGCCACTGCGCCAACCGTGCCGTCAAATTGATCTATCTATCGTTATTATGTGTAAGTTTAATATATAGTTACGAATATAAATTAAACACATACCTGGGGGCATGTGTTTATATTCGTAAGGTTCTTTAATTTTAATGTGCATACATAACAAATACTTAATAAAATTGTAAGACATTACTTTAACAACGCTTTTCTATTGTGTTTCTCTGTCAACATAAGACAACGTTATATTTTAGGAAAATAATGTTCTAATGAAATATTTCGTTATTTTCTGGGTTATCTTGCGACGAGAATGATATATCGTGTCTGCGAACACTCCATTCCTTTGGAATTTATTACCTTGATGACACAACATGACATGAGGACAGCGTAATTAAATTTCATGTTTTTTATTAGTCTGGTAATGGACATACGTTGATCGAATTGTAAGAACGTGCAATGTGATGGTTGGGGCAATATGTTGACTTCATTAAATTAAATAGTAATTGTTCCCTTAAGGAAATGCATTTTGTGTATTTGGCATTCTATTGTATTGTTTTAGAATAGTTTGTCATATATTGAATTAGGTGGCTACACAAACCTTCACATATTGATTAGACGATAACATGCTTGCCATAGATGTGTGTATATGGGTTAAGATACTTCTCTAGCGATGACTTTATACATCACGTAGCTACTTTATATAGGCCAACCTGTCAAAAAGCTGTCCAGTCCATTGGAATAATATATAGATGAACTAGCTTTTGCCTGCGGCTTCTCTCGCGGTTAATTCGGGGTAACACAGTTCGGATTTCCTGATTTGCAGGTACCTTTTGCCTGTAGTTTTTGCCCTTGCGCCTTATTTATTGTAATATCAAAACTAAGTTTTCCCTTTTCTTCCCTCTTTCTTTCTGGAGGGACATGGCTATTTTTTTAAAGTGAGAAATGAGGATTTCTCACTTTAGAAAAATAGCCATGTCCGTCCCCAGGGTTTCAACTATCTCTGTATTAAAATTCATCAAAATCGGTTTAGCCATTTAGCCGTGAAGACGTAACAAACAAATAAACTCACTTTCGCTTTTATAATATTAGTAAGGATTATTTTAAGTTTAGTTGTCCCTAATTCTGAACAACACGTTGTCAAATGTCTACTTACGTAAGCAGACTAGGAAAACACTACGTCAAGAAGGTTTTGTACGAGTATTTTGTAATCCTAATCACATAGTGAAAAATACGAACTGACTTGAAACTGAAATGTATCCTACATTCCAATTTTGTAAAGTGTCTATAAAATAACTGTTAATACATTCCAGCTTTTACAACTGGGTTTTTAATAATAGCCTGAATACTTTACATACATAAAATCCAGGTTTTCCAGACCAAGATTGTAATGATACATATAGTATTTTTGTCAACTGTGCTTTTACATGGCCCGCTGCCAACATCGTTTTCCTTGAACTGCTTTCCACATTATCAAAAGTAGTTCTCACCCGCATTCGCAAATTTTTCATTTCACGGAACGACTGAGTTGTGGCCTTTTAGAAACCAAAAGAATCGAAGAAGACGCAATAGTCACAATTTTTATGGTGCTGCCAATAAAAGTCTCTTGTAGTTGTGACCAATATAGGTCAGGACAACTATCGTGAAAATTTTATCCAGTAATGAGTCACGTAACCCTTTGCAATCACCAAGCACAAGGTTCCAGTAAGAATTACTCACGAAAAACAGGTAGTTGCTTTATTTCTTAAGTGTATTCATAATTACATAAAATATTCTCCACGCCAAAACCAATACCTACCAAGGAAGACCGCAACGTACCGACCATCCGCTAAAGGACCCTTTAACCTAATAAAATGGGCTCAAAGTAAGTTATGAAAGGCTCCCCAAACACATTTTCTTTTTTTTCTGAAAATTAAGTGACTTACTTACTTAAGGACTAAGGTAACCCTTCTTATCAAATTTAATTTATGTTATGGAATACATAAATAATACCGTCAGATAATAATATGTTGATACCAAATGCGTGTTTAATATGGGTATTATGTTTTCGTAACTCTACACATTGTATCTAGATAATCCCTCATGGTTTCAGGCGGAGATTCCATTCACATATTTCATGTTCAATGTTCCTTTGGTGGAATTAGTGACGTTGACTGATTGCTTACGATTGAATGCTATGGCCAAACAGAGGCCTAGATTGCGATACACACATGACGTAATCAAACGTCGATTAACCCCTGCTGGTCAGGAACAACAAAACATTTGAAAAACAATTACAGGTTGCTTTTAAATTTGATGACTGCGATAATAGTAAAATCGTAGCATCAATAAAAATAATAACACCCCATTTAGAAATATAATTCATACAGGCAATAACAGCAACGTAAATGGATCCTACTGGGGATTAATATGTACGTGAGAACGTGCTGGTCCAGAGAGTTAATATAGCTCGATATCATATAAACGGCAAATAGGTTGACCACACCTATGGCGTGGTTCTGTTTGCCTAGTTTCTGCCCTTCTTGAGTAAACTGAATATAAAGATTTACTATATTTACATGGCATAAAGGTAAGTGTTACCTAATTGCTGATTTACGACGAGAAAGTGTTTTGACGCCCATTTTCTAGGTCAACGCCGTAGAAACACTTCCGCGAAATACTGAACAGAAAATGTTTCTTCTAGAATAAATATTCGAGAGAAAGGAGATGTCCGCTTTTTATATGTGCGTTGGTTTTTTATTCCGAGAAAATCTTACCAGCATAAAGTTTACTCAAATAAATACGACAAAAATATGGAACTTAGAACTACTGAAATGATATATTTAAACCCCTCCAAGCGAAAACCAAATAATGATAAAATAATAATTGATGTTATTACTAATTATTAGTTGTAGGCAACCCTTAAAAAAGTTATATTTGACGGATTATTCTCTTGTCACGAGTTAGAGATGAGCCAACGATGCTAGCACGCGGTTCAAGTTAACTCGGATTGAAACTCATGTGATTCCGGAGTTTGAAAATAACAATTATTTTATGTCATATCAAAGTATCAGGTGTAAAAGAAGACATTTATTTTCCAAATGAATTTTAAATATTCAATATAGCACAACGTTTCAACGGAAAAACAAAACAAATATTGTTTTTTAGGATAAAACAATTTTTTTTTCTTCGATTAATTGATTTCAGATCGCACTCCTATCGGCTCCGATCGGCTCAACGCTTTATCAAATATTGATTGACACTGACAGTAATGACAGTTCTTCTGTGGCACTTTAGACAAGTTTACTTTATTTTTGGGTGTGTTCATTTATTGATCTAGAAAATTAAATAAACTCACTTAAATATAAAACAACTTACAAAATTTATGATATAAAGTCTTTTGCAAAAAAAACGGGCTCTTCAGATTTTTTGTCTACTTAAATGAAGAAGAATATATATTGGCATGTTATTTGAAGCATCCTGGCATGATTCTTTACGTTCCAAATATAAAATTAATAAAAAAAAAATGATAATTATTGTGGATTATTCTAAAATTGCTTTACTAATGGCGCGAATTGCTGAAACGATTTTTAACTGATTATGATATTTTAAAACTTTTTGGATATTATCTGCAAATAAAACAATTTAATCTTTCTTTTTACATTAAATACTACTTTTTGAAATGAGTGATAAAGTGATAAGGGCCTGTAAAATTAAAGCCCTACTTGAAGAAGGTTGTTCGCAAACTTACGTGTCTCAGCGGCTAAATGTGAGTCGTTCAACCGTCCAGAGGACTTGGCAACGGTATCAAACGACCGGTTCGGTCAAAAGAAGACCCGGTCGGGAAGAAAACGATGCACAGAACCAAGAGATGACCGCTTTTTGGTGAGTCAGGCGTTGCGGAATCGTAAGGCGTCAAGTGTGGACCTGAAGAAGTAAGAGGAGTAGAAGTCAGCTTTTGGACAGGAGGAGGCTTTTGGCTGCCAATATTAGGAGTTACCGCCCAGCACGGGGCCCTAAATTACTCCGTGAGCACCGTGTTGCTCGACTTCAGTATGCTCGGAACTGTACTTCATGGCCTCTGGAGGACTGGAATAAAGTATTGTTTTCTGATGAAGCTAGAATCTCTTTGTGTGGTGAGGACCGACGCCGTCGAGTGCTGCGAAGACCACGAGAACGCTATGTGGAAGTGTGTTTCGAAGAAATCACTCCTTATGGCGGAGGTTTCGTTATGTTTAGGGCAGCAATTAATTTGAAGGAGCGTACGGAGTTAGTTTTCATAGAAAATGGAACATTAAATGCACACCCACATCGACTGCACTTGGGGAAGTTTCCATTTTTATGTACGACAATGCTCGCCCGCACCGTTCTGGCAACGTGGAAGCGTACATGCAAGAAGTTGGGATCCGTCGTTTAGATTGGCCAGCTCGAAGTCCTGACCTCAATCCAATTGAGCATGTCTGGGATGTTCTACAGAGACGGGTAAGATCAGTGCAACCTGCTCCACAAAACATCAGGGAGCTAAAAAGAGTCATATTATATGTATTCCTCAAAAAGTTATTAAAAACATCGTGGCAAGCATGCCCAGAAGGATTCAAGCTGTGATTTTGGCAAGAGGAGATCACATTCGTTATTAGGATTTTACATTTGTAACTTTATTTAAATAAAAAAAGTAAAAAAAAAATCTTGTCTTTATTGCCGACCACTTATTGTTTGGGCGGGTGCATCGGTTTTAAAGATTCCATCGTTTTTTTTTTTTATTTAGTTGCCCGAATTAACTACACGCGCATTAATTTACACGATTATAAGTATACAGACTACGTCAAAGAAATAAATTTCATTTAATTAACTCAAATCGACCTTAGAACGTAAATTACCTTAGATGCGCCCGTTTTTTTTGCAAAAGAGTGTAGTTAGAAGCAGTAGGTGGGTAAATATATTTAAACTAGCTTTTGCCCGCGGCTTCGCTCGCGTTAAATTCGGGGTAACACAGTTCCTCTTGCGCCTTATTGATTTGTAATAGCAACGCTAATTTTCCGTTTTCTTCCCTCTTTCTCCCTCACATCCCACTTTTTTCAAAAAAATATTACCCTATATCTGTCTCCTGGTTCCCAACTATCTCTGTACCAAAATTCATCGAAATCGGTTGAGCCATTAAAGCGTGAAGAGGTAACAAACAAACAAATAAACAAACTCACTTTCGCTTTTATAATATTATATAATTATACTAGCTTTTGCCCGCGGCTTCGCTCGCGTTAAATTCGGGGTAACACAGTTCCCATTGCGCCTTTATGATTTGTAATAGCAACGCTAAGTTTTCCCTTTCCTTCCCTCTTTCTCCCTCACATCCCACTTTTTTTTTTAAATATTAGCCTATGTCCGTCTCCTGGTTCCCAACTATTATCTCTGTACCAAAATTCATCAAAATCGGTTTAGCCATTAAAGCGTGAAGAGGTAACAAACAAACAAACAAACAAACTCACTTTCGCTTTTATAATATTAGTAAGGAAGTAAGGATATATAATATATACAGGGTCATTGAAAAAATACCCGAAACCTCTTAATCCTGCCTTCATATCATGACCCTGAACAACATTTGTTCTACGACTTTTCAAATTTCGAAGCATTTTTTTTCCATACAAAAAAAATAAACTTGTCAAAATTTTGCATATATCATTTATGCGGTGAGTGCGGTGACCGACGAAAGGGAGCCGCCCGGCCGCGCCGGCGCGGCTAGATCAAACAGCGCGCCACGCTCAAGGAAGCGAGCGGGCGCACAGCGCGGGGTTCGGGGTGACAGTCGCATGAGTGCCTTACTCGTAAGAACACGCGTGCGCGAATACCGCTATCGAAATTCGCGCGTATTAGTAAATTAACTACATATTAGCGGTTTCGTATTTTGAATTCAATTTACTTCATCCATCTGTTGATATTGAAGAATGTGTTAAGTATGTAGGTACATACTTATTAGCGTAGAACAATGCGATAAAATATTCAGGGGTCAATGTACTACTTGTATGTTGCCTACATTTATTATTTTACTCCATTTTGGTTGCTTGCACTTAATAATCGCCAATAATTGAGCAAATCGGCTGTAGGTACGGTACCTACCTTGTTAAACGCAAGTCGACAAGGTCCAATTTAACATGCGCGCGGCGCGGCTATCAAAATGGGTACGTAGGTACCCGCGCGTAGTATACGCAAATTTTACAGACGTCAAATAAATGAAAACAAATTGTTTTTGGCTACGTTGTTTAGTTGAGGTCAAAGTCGTAGAACAAATGTTGTTCAGGGTCATGATATGAAGGCAGGATTAAGAGGTTTCGGGTATTTTTTCAATGACCCTGTATATAATATAATATATAAAGTAAAGCAATAAGTAATAATAAGTAAGGATTACCCTGATTAGAATTATTAGATAACTAGCTTTTGCCCGCGGCTTCGCTCGCGTTTAATTGGGGGTTGTTACCTCCAATTAAACGCGAGCGAAGCCGCGCCCTTTCCTGATTTTCAGGTACCTGCTACTTGTAGTTTTTACCCTAGCGCCTTAATTATTGTAATAGCAAAGCTAAGTTTTCCCTTTTCACCTCTTTCTCCCGCATTTTTCACTTTTTTAAACAAAAGTTAGCCTATGTCCGTCTCCAGGGTCCAACTATATCTGTACCAAAATTCATCAAAATCGATTTAGCCATGCAAGTGTGTAGACGTAACAAACAAACAAACTAACTTTCGCTTTTATAATATTAGTAAGTATATAAAGCCATTACCGGACATGTGCTTTGAATAGATAACTTGAAAACGTTGTTCAATTTCAAAACAAAACATTTTTTAAAACTCGTAAGAAAAATTTTAGGTTGATTTTTGAATTCATTTAAGAAACATTATAACTGCAACTTACTGCGATTTTAATAACGTATTTATGTAGGTATTTTTTAGAATACTAGCATAAAAAACGTTATCGTGATTCTTGGACATCTTAATGCTAAATATTTTCAAGGCCTAACCTAAATAAGATATTTTAAACGCAGCAAAAAATAAAAGATATCGCAAGTTAGACTTGCTGCTAAATCGTTTAAAGGTACTGATAACCTCATTACTAAACATTAATGTATTGGATTCGATTCTAACAAAGCTTTTGAAAGCTTAGCTTGTTATATTTACGTACGTTTTCCATTTAGCACTTAATGTACCAAATCTCATTATCAGAAAACCATCGAAGTTAAGACCTGGTCACACTGAGTAAATGCCATTAAATCTTGCAAACAGTAATTTCGGTTGCGACCGCAACTTCAAAGTTACTCACATAAGTCACTATGCAAGCACTAAATGTATTGGTTATGGATTTAGAAGTTTGCGATTTTGAGACACGACTGCCGATAGTGTTACTTAGCGAGCATAGACAAACAATTATATATAAATCGGCGTTTCAATAGACCGTTATCGGGCGTTACTTTTATGAAAAGAAAGACACATCTCCTTAAACATTTTGTGGAACATCCCTAGTAACAATAATTTCCCGACATTGTGCGCTTGACCACAAGCCAAACCCTTTTTTTGCAGATGGGAAATCATCAAATAACTTCCACCAGTATGGGCGGACCGGGAAGGAGTGTCACACTTGTACTGACTAAAATCCACCCATGTTCCTTCTTTTGCCCTTTATGTTCCGGGGCCGCGGTATCTCTTTCGAATAACCCGCAACCCCGGCAGGCGGTGGCCCTAGCAGGCCTCTCTGATGTCACCAACCCCTGAAAAGGTTCTTAATTCCAATGATGCCTTTATACTCTGGAACAGGTTAGTTGAGCACAGCTCAATTAATCAATTATAAAGCAAAATCAGTGCTCAAAATCTTCATTACTGTATTTTAATAACCTTGATATTTAGCTTGTATTTTCAGCATTTTGTTACAAATATTAGAAGCCGTTATTACGACCTTGACTAATTAAAAGTAATAACCCTGCTTTTGTAATGAAAGTATTTATAAAACCCTAAACCTATAGGAACTTTTAAAGATTTTTCACAGAATACTACTTATTTTTGTAAATTATTAAAATTTGATCTTTAGTGTCGTGTGAAGGTCATATTCACAAATATGCGTGAACGAACTCATTTTCATAAAATCTTTAATCCATCTTGTAATAACCGACGTGTCACTCAAATAAAATTTTCAGATTACACTTTTATTACACACTAGCTGTCTTGCATGGTTTCACCCACAGCTGGTGCTGTCCCGCTCCCAGGGGTAGTAGCGTGATGGTGTATAGCCTATGTTACTTCCTAATAATGTAGCTTCCTATTAGGGAAAAATTGTTAAAATCGGTACCGTAGTTTTGGAGCCTACGATACAAACGAACAAATCTTTCCTCTTTACAAGTATAATATGTAGATTTGCGAGGTGTCAGAAGGAAAATAACAACCATTATTATTCAATATTCCATGTCATGTGTCGACCAAATGCCTGCGCATTTGTTGCCCGTTCTCTTACATTTGTAGTAGGATATGTATTACGGGCAATTTGATAAGTCCGGGCACTATTCATAATGGCCGGTCTGTAAATTATGAATAATGCCCACCCTATCTTAAGCAAAGTAATAAGATAGGTGAACTGTTTGATTTCGTTTGTTTTTGTTTATTAAATTACTAAAATTACTAAATTTTCATGAAAAGTTAACTCTTGATATTTTTCGAAGTTATCTGACGGGTCGGAAACAAGTCGTGAAAGTCGAAACCTTCATAAGTGACCCCGAAAGCGTGATTTTTGGTGTACCCCAGGGTGGCGTACCAAGCCTTTTTCTTATTTATGTAAATGATCTGTTTCAGTTTCTCTCATATATACAAAGATTATAACAGATGCGGATGACACAGCTCTTATAACACATGGTTAGGACTGGCCTGAGACTCGTGAGAGAGCGGAAGTGGCCCTAAGTTGGTCATGGAATAGCTAACCTCAACCTTCTCACACTCCATATCTTAAAGACGAAGTATATCTCCTTTACCCCGGGAATCCGTAGCCAACCATCAATATCATTTGAGATTAGGGCTCATCTCTGTTCTCTCACATTGCCTACTGGATTTTGTAACTGTGCACAGATAGAACGGACTCACAGTATAAAATATCTTGGAGTCATAGTTGATAGTCTTCTAACATGGAAAAGACACTACCGTTGACTCTACCGTGACCCGAGTGAGAAGGCTGATTTATCTGTTTAAAAAACTTAGAACAGCCGCGGACTTTCAATGCCTAATAATGATTGACTGTGCTCTTGTTCAGTCAGTTCGGTTACGGCATATCAGTGTGGGGGGGTACTCACAAGACAACCATATTACTGCTGGAGAGGGCTCAGAAAGCAGTGCTAAAAGTGCTCGCGAAGAAACCAATTAGATTCACTACCTGTGACTTATATTCACTTTGCAAGGTCCTCACGGTTAGACAACTATTCATACTACAGACTGTTCTTAGGAAGCATATTCTCCTACATTATGACCCACGCTACCTCTCACAGAAGCGTCGCTCTGACAGAATCTGTAAAACTGAGCTCTGCAGGTCAGTGGTGGTAAGCCACTTTAAGCACTTAGGCTCCAAACTTTATAACACTATTAAGAACAAAATAAACATTTACCCTTGCACTGGAAATTCATTAAGAAAAAACCTGACTGACTGGCTCAAATCCATGTCCTATGACGATACTGAGCAACTTGTGGTACCATAACATAACTTAACAAAACACACAAACATACAACCACACACAAGGGTGCATGCATGCGCGCATCGTTACGCGTAGTGTGTATGCATCACGCTTTACACACATAATATTCATACACTTTACTACACTTGGATACTGAAAATGGAAAACTAGTGTATTTTTATTCAATGTTTCTTTTTATTCTTAGTTTATTTTTTTTTTCTAATTACTATTTCTTTGAACTAAGTCTGGAACAATCCGCATTTTAAATTATTATTGTATGGAGTTGGGCGTTGATAGCTGTGCCGCAGTAACAGTATTATACTTTTTCAGCTATCTTCGTTTCTTTTTGTAAAATTGTTCCAAAATAAAGTTTTTAAAGTATTTATTTTTTAAGTTTTTATTTTGATGAAAATATTACTTGAGAACTAAACTAGCTTAAAAAATAAACCTAACCTAAAGATAAAGATAAAGATACTTTATTTTGCAAATATGGGTGCAGTACATGGTGGTAAATAAAGAAAAACAGGATCAGCCATATTTTACCTGTTGGCATGCAAAAACTTTGGCACAAACACTTTACACAAAACTTTACTTCACAAATAAATAAAATCCACAAACAAAACACCTCTTGAAAAAATAATAATAATAATAATGAGGTAATTACCTACATCGGCTTAAACTTGAAATTCCTTTTCAGTTAAAAAATCATTTATACTATAATATGCTTTAAGGGCTAGAAATTTACGAAGCGTCTTTTTAAATTTTGTTAACGGCAGTTCTTTCCAATGTTTAGGTAATTTGTTGAATATAACCGGTGCCATGCAAATCACACTTTTGTGCATTAGTGTTGTCTTAGCGGGGTGAAGATTTTTTAAATAGTTTTTGAATTTTGCTATGTTTTCCAAGCCATAATCTCTTTTTCTCTTGTACCAATAGTTAATGTTAAACGTGGTTTGAACTGGACAGTGAAGCAGCTGTGCAGTATGATCTGATAATGCCAACTCAATCACATTGCTCTTACAAGGTTTGCTAAAATTATGCGCAAAGTTGTCAATACATGTTAAGCTGTTCATACGAGTCGGTTGCTTTATTGCCAATTTCAAATTATATGCCAGTAACAGATTTTCAAAGGCTTTGGTATGGTTATTTTGTTTAAGTACATCAATGTTGAAATCACCACCAATAATAACATTTTTATAGCGCGTTCGTGATATTTCTTGAAGAAGAATTTCAAGTCTATCCAAGCAGTAGTTAAGATTGTTTACATTTGGTACTCTATAAATACATACGATAATTATCTTATATTGCGTAAGCTCAATGGCACAGCATTCAAATATGCCTGGAGTTGACATATTAGATACTTTAGGGAGTTCCTTCCATTGAAGACCGTTTTTAGCGAGGATGCATGCTCCTCCTCTCTTTTTGTCTTTTCTACAGTAATATGCTGCTAGGCAGTAGTTTGGAACATATAGTAAGTTCTGATTACCCTCCATAATAAAATGCTCAGTTATACACAAAACATCAACATGCATCTTATTTACAGTTGTTTGTTCGAAGTCTATATTTTTCTCATTTAATTCCTCCAGACATACAGTAAGTTCATTCGATTTATTAATTAGTCCAGCTATGTTTTGATGTAGTATAATTAAATATTTATCATAGAAAAAACTGGTTTACGGACTCACTAACATTTTCATTAACTAAAGCTACACTTTCTGTTGATAATATGCTTTCAGATATGAATAACCGTAAATTTTGTAATATAATGCGCATTCCGCGGTCATTTATTTTTCTGTTGACTTTTGAGTACATAGTGAAGTCATAGAGTAAATTCACATTGGAGTCAAATGCAGTTGCATAGCCATGCGTTTGTAAATCAAGTTGTAGTAAATTATTAAAAGTTTCTATACGCCAATTATACATAGTTGAATAGTTGCTTAATTTAAATGTAGGAACACATAGAATAACATTCGTATGCTGGATTTTAAGTAATGTTTCCCTCAATTCAATAATTATATTTACATAATTTTCAGTTTGTTGAAAGTCTTTTTCTCCAATTAAAATAACACAATGATCAGACATTGAAAAATCGTTTAACTTCTTATCTAAATTATTTATGAGCTGCAGTATGCCACAATCTGGCAAAACATAATGACAAACTTGTGAGTTTTCAAATGTATCTATAGCTATGGATGTAATCTTATTAGTTTTATTCGCACTAATGATTGATAATTTATTCTGTGAAGGTTTAGTTATATTTACATTTTCTGTCACCTGTGATACTTTATTTCCAAGTTCAATGACCGAAGTGTTGCTATTTTCTTGGTTTTTCAAAGGATGTTTCTTATTTTGCAGTTTCTTTAGTTTTTTTTGCGAATTTATCCGCGGAGTTGATGCAGTAAGTGAGCTTTTGCCAGGAGTTCCTACTCCTACTTCACTGGTTAATGATTTTGTCACTTTTTTAAGTAAATCGTTTTTTTTTGCTAGCTCTTCAACGGTATTTTTGAGTGTAGTATTTTCTATATTTAAATTTTGAATTTCGTCGTGCGCCGAATTAAGTTGCAGAGTGAGCTGTTGAATTTGATTTAGTAGTTCCTGAACTTGTGTGTTATTTTCGTCATTAGATATATTGGGTAAGCTGCAGGTGCTGCCATCTATCTTCGAACTATTAGGACTGTTTTCGATAGAAGTCTCTGTTAAAGAATGTGTCTTTGTTTTTCTAAACGTAATATTCTCGAAGAAGTTCATTTTAGATGGAAAATAATACTTTTAAAAACAGAAAAAGTGAAACGGGTTCCTGGGATCGAAGTCGCGCAGCAGAGTTCAAAGTCGCCACCGCTGACCCTACGCCAAGTTCACTTACTCGTTGTTGACGAAATATTGGTTCTGTATTCTGGTGCCTTGGTCTTTTTGTTTTGACAGCTGATAGACACGTCGTCTTGTCGTGTACTCGAGTGTCCAACTACCTATTTGTGCTGTTAACACTGCTATATGTGAGGCAACACTAAATACGATTAGATTCCAATGATGTTCGTTAGATGGCGTAGTAATCACATCAATAACTTTGTGATTCAAATAAAAAACGAATCTCAGATGAATAACATTAGGAAATTCTCTTTATAATACAAACTGTTGAGATGTTGTCCAGGTCTTTTAGCACTATTGCACTTTAATACAGTCTTTGCGAACAGATCACTTGTTATTTGTATTTGTTTTGTTTAAAAAATCATATTAAGTGGGCACCGGACTGATAGTTTTTTATTTACGTTTTTTGTTTATATTAGCTACCAAAAACTGTTGATAACACTGTCACAGCGAGTTTGCCTGTCCATGTCCGGATACACTTTTATCCACTTTAGATGGTCAAACAACTAATAACACTATTTTTCATAAAACTTTAAACGGGAGCACAACACAGTATAACGTTTACATGTCAGCGCCACCTAGCGAACTAACCTTTCGTTCCGAAGTATTACTGCAAACTAATACGTCGCTGCCCCTCGCATGTTGCAAGGCACGAGCGCGGTCCAATTTATCACATTGCCCGGCTACAAGTATGGAAATATTCATACAGCCCAGTTCAAGTGACAAATTCAAGCTATCTCAAACACTGACTTATTACATGGACCACAACCCGTCGCGCATTATGAATAATGGCCGGTCATAGTGATAAATTAATCGCTCCTGGACATTATTAATAATGACCGGTCCTTCTTAATAATGCCCAGTTAATCACGTTGCCCGTAACATATGTACTGTGTAAATAGGTAACTATGCCGTCGGTACCAACAAGCAAGCGGGCTAGCCGTCGACCTGTCAATACGCGGAACTAAGTTTAACATAATAGAAACATGAATAAAACCCAAGCGGTATAGCGGAAAAAACACCGGCTAGTCTTGTTTTGTCAGCTGAATTTACTTAGCGACGCCGACGTATATAATGTTGATAGTTGTTCAGAAAGACTCATCAGCATTGGAAAATTAGTTAACAGATTGTCTAATTATTTTGAATGCAAATGATTTATTTGCATATTTTTGTTATTTCCGTAGTTAAATAACAGCAGTTAACTTAAGTTTGACAACTTGTCCGATCCCAATCTTTATCTTGATTCGTTTTTTTTTGTAAAAAAGGTGTTAGTGTTTAGAAGCTGAAAAAAAAACTCGGGCAAATCTGAATTGTATACATGTAATAGCTACGGGTGAAGAAAATATGAAACTGTTAAAATAGTGATTAATATCCCATGTCACGCACGAACTAAAAACCTATTAGCTCAACATTAAAAACAAATTTGGAGTTTCAAGTTATTATGGATTTTAAGGATAAAGTTCAATATAAGTTTCTTAGCCCCGTGGAAATTCTTTTGTTTGTAACAAATATTGTGTGAGTACGCAACCCTTAAAAGTTTTTTCATTATTCTTGTTGCGAAAATTTACCTGAGATCCAAAGAATATTCTTTATTAATTAAGCAAATATTTGTATCTCGTAACTTAATACTAAATTAATATCTTATTAAATGTGTTTTCATATCTTGGAGTCGAAAGGTTGCGTTTTAATATCAGGTATTGAATGTACACTAACATTATTATCTGTGGGCTTATATTGAAAGTTATGACTTTATGCATTGCATATTGCTCTTTGATAACTCAATCATCTATATGTCTATCATGAAAATATAATAAAGTTGATTTCAATACTCTTTTATAAATAAATACAATTTTAAACCTTCATCAAAATCATATCTAACATCATGTTTGTTAGAAATGATTTTGATGAAGGTTTAAAGTTTTATTTAGAACAGTATTTTGTAGAACAGTTATTGTTGAGGCCTTCATAAAAAGAATAGAGTTTATACACCCATATATTTAACTCTCCCAGTTCACGGGTTACCGAGTTGCTGTGTTGCCGAGTTGCTGGTTGGCCGGACGATAGGTACTTTATAAAACTCACATTCACGCCGCCCGCTACATACAGAATAAAAACGCGCTGGATAAGTAAAATGGATACTTTATTTTTTTCTGTACCGTCACGTAACGCAGCTTTTATGTGCGAGATTTTCATGAGAGAAAAATATGCCGTGTAATATCGTAAAGTGTCTTCATTTTAACACGCCCGAAAAGATTAGGTATTACGGAAAAGTCTCAATCATCGTAATGACTTTTTAGCTTGTATTGTTTTCAAGTACCTACGGTATGTCACAAGCCGATTATACTTGAAAACAATACGAACAATATCTGATTCATAGTCATTGTGACTAGACGTTAGATTAAACATTAACTGAAAAGCGAAATATGCCTAAAATATGCTCAATTAAATTACAATTTATTATTTTATTTTAGATACATTTATTTTCACAAAATAATACTAATAATAATAATGTTTGTGAGGATGGATAGATGGATGTTTGTTACTCTTTCATGTCAAATCGGCAGAACGGATCTTGATGAAATTTGGCTCAGAGGTAGATTATAGTCTGAAATAACACAGGATTTTTTTTTTCGATTTCGGTCAAAATACTAGCTGGCGCCCACGGGCCAGCTAGTATGTATATTTAATAATCATTTGTAATTATGGAGACAAAACACAATTGCATACATGTACATTCGAAATTTTATAAAACAAAGTTGAAACTTTTGACACGTAATGTGATTTTGTAGACAAAAACTACCTCTCTAAGTCATTGACGTTACTAGACAGAACTTTAAATTTAGCGCCATTGGTACAGAAATCCATTTAAGCGGAGCCGTTTAATAAACGTCAACTTTCGCGATTATTTAATCACTTGATTTTATATAGAACATTTAACTACTGAAATATACGCGATCGATGAAAAAGTACTAAAATATACAATAACGTTATTAAAATAGCAGTTTATGCAAACATGACAATCCAAACAAATCCGATGTCTCAATATAATTATATTATTCACAACATTCCACACAGGTTATGTAAAGCAACCGTTTGCCGAAAAGGCTTTGATTTCATAGAGGAATATTTTCGCGTTTCCCTCTTGAGGTTAAGAGACCCCAACCCTCGACAGGATCCACTTTACCTACATTTCCACATTCTACACGTATCGCAGTGGTAACCGCAAGTGTGTAGGTACGAAAGATAATATGAATAATTATCGTATCGTGAACTTGATCCGTCCTTGATCTTCCTGAGAAACGCATAACTTGGTTATTTGAACGTTTAAGTAACACAAGCGAGTGGTTCCTTTTAATTTTGCACCATTGTCTATACTAAGTACATAACTCCTATACATGTACCAATTCTCAAAACCTTAACTACTTAGTCTTGTATTTAAGGAAGAATGAAAATCTTTCGGAATATTCTGAAGTGTGTACAACGTGCTGTACCGACAGCGCGTTCGTGTTCCACGCGCGCCTCAAAGACATGTAAGCAAAGCAGAGGGGCCTCCGCCTGCCGGGGTTGCGGGTTGTTCGAAAGACATAGCGGGCCTGGAACATAAAGGGCAATAGAAGGAACAAGGGTAAGCTTTAGTCAGTACAAGTCTGACACTCTCTACGCCCCGCTCATAGCGGGGGAAGTTATTTGATGATTTCCCATTCACAAAAAAAAAGTTTGTACAACGTAGTGCACACTTTATTTATTAAAACCTCATGCACAAGTAAAAACTATACAAAGGTGGATTTAAAGCCTCAGGCATTTTTTACCAGACTCTACGCTAACTTTATCTTCGCGTTGTCTAGATAGAACCCGCGACATATTGTTTACGGCAGCATTTAGTAAATCATCAAATCTCGCATGTCATTTGTTAACCATGAATACGAAATTTTACTAACATTATTTTGCAAGCACACAACTTTGTTTTAAAGCGCGGCTTTTTTTATATAAAAATCAAAGTAAATGACCTCCTAAATGAATAGCAGCCCATTTTAGTCACATCCTCGTCAGTCGGCTATAGCAATTTCCGGCTGTACTGTCAACTGTAGCGTGACAGCTGCATCCGATGGAATTACTGCCATTGCCTTAGATTGATTGTACTGATATTGTAGTCCCAAATTAATGCAAGAGCGTCATGTGTTTAACGTGTCAGTTTACGGATAATCATCGTATTATATTATCGATAAACGCTATGTCGCGGCGAATCATTAGGCGTTTTGAAAAATCCTGTATTTCGCAAACTTAGTTATCTGAACCGTAGCCGCCAGCATTATTAGTATATTAATATAAGGATATTGGCCGTGGCTACGACTACGACTGTCGTGTCTGACGACACTCGTCTGTGAGAAGAGATCCTCGTTCTTTTGTGGAGGTTGAAGAACTTTCCAGTCTGTTCTTTGTTGTTCATTCTCCTAAATCTTTTATTGCAGTTCTTCTTAAGTATATCTATCCCGAGTTTCGCCACAACAGTACTTAGTCTGCTATCCATATGTAGTCGGCATTAATTGTTGGAAGTTGTTTATATACCTTGCTGGAGAATGTTTAAATTTTTTATTAACTGATGATGACTGGAAATTAAGGAAATCGTGCAAAATCTGCTACTCGTATGTTAACTTTGAAATTCATGCCTACAGGGCAACTACAAAAGTATTAATAAACAAGAAACTGTGAGTGTTAACATGTTTGTAGCTTTCTATTGTTGTATTGTAATACAGTGCTTCTTATACGAATTGTTCTCAAGATTTGAATGCACAACGTTTGTGTTATGCAAATAGCTTCCTCATTAAATCAACAGCCAACTGTATCAGTTTGTCTTTGCAACGAATTTATACACAAATTAAACAGTTTTTTACCAGAAAGGTAGACAAAATTCTTGGTGCTACGAACCGTAGCACATGGCGTAGCAACGGTCGTAGCCTACAGTCCTTCTGTTACGCGTTCGATTCTACGGTATTGCCTTTTCTGTAGAATAGTATCTATAAGTCGGGTTTTTAGGTATATCTGAAGAACCAACTTAAATCCTTTTTTGCCGTAAATCAGGAGGACTGATAAGCCACTGACTTTGAAATGGAAACAAAAAACTGTTTGAAGTCCGAAACTACGGATATTTTTCTCTTTTTTTACAAACCACAAATCTAATCGCCTTTTTCTGAATATAACTAAAACTAGAGCAGGTACGGAAACCAACTAGGAAAATGAATGGGCCAAACTCCGCATTGCACCATTGTAGTAACGCCTATTGCCACGAGAAACCAATGGAATGTAGTGTCAGTTTGATTTATGAAACTGTTTTATGGAACTGTCAATTTATGTGCGTAAAAAACGTAGCCCCGTATTTCTGGATGCGTTCACTGATTCAAATCTCTATTGAATTCATGATGGTTTGGGTTTATTGTATAAACCTGTACACTGTCGATGGCGTTGCGCATTGGTAAAGTAATTTTCATATACATTACATATACATATTACGCTTCGCGACACAATTTGATGTCACCTTTTCCGTAGCTGTAGATACCTACGGTTCTGTATATAATATTGAAACACGTGTTTAGAAGTCCACATGTCTATGAATACGAATATTGTACAATTGATATAATATGACATACGTACGTGTCGAATTGATAACCTCCTTTTATAAGTAGGTTAAAATATAAAGAAGTAACTTACAAAGGAATCAAATGTTTTGAAAGGTAGTAAACAATATTGTAATTACAGAAATGTAGAGAGATGTTTTGAACATTTTGTTTATAGTAAACAAGGTAATGCTTTTTGACACTGACATGAATTATTTATCGAATGCCTATCGCGTTTAAAACACAAAACAATTCAACCCAATTTGTCACAAATTAAAACAAAATTGCGTAAAGGGAACTGCGTTAACGGTTTTATTGAAAATTTTGTCGAAATCAATAGGTTTAGGTAGGTCATGGTCTTTTTGTTAACGGTTCCATTAGTCTATTTGTCAATTCATAGGATTATCGATCGACTAGTTCAAAATATAGGGCATACATCTAGCTTCATCGTATCGTCCAAGCACACTGTGCCGTTGCTACCGGGTGTAGATCATGACAGTCATTACGAGTAGCTAAGTTAAACCAATCTGCAAACCAGTGCGTACCAGGAGATATCGTAATACCAAGCAACTAGTTTGTGGACATCATATAGCCAGGCGCTTTATATAAACTGCAAAGTAGGGCAAGACTGGGCGACGCCGCGCCGCGCCGACGGCGCGTCAGTGTTTCACGCGCGCCTCAAAGAGATGTCAGCAAAGCAGATGGCCCTGCCAGGGCCACCGCCTGCCGGGGTTGCAGGTTGTTCGAAAGGGATATCGGCCCCAGAAAATAAAGGACAATAGAATCAACATGGGTGGGTTTTAGTCAGTACAAGTCCGCCGGTACGCTTAGAGCGAAGTTAAAGTTATTTGATTTGAAAGTTGTTTATGGATGGTATCTGATGACTTCCCGTCCGCAATAAAAAAGCAAGACTGGGCAGATGATGATAGATAGAGTACTTACCTACTGATGCAATTTTAAGATTCACAAGGATTAAAGAAAAGTCACAAATAAATTTTAATCACGTTATCTTGTTACTTTGCAAAAATAAATAACCCACTAGTTAAAAACCAGTGAAGGTCAGACGATGTTTGAAAACATACCATGAATTATATTTTTATCTTAATACTAGCTGTTCCCCGCGGTTTCACCCGCGCTGCTCAGCACCTGTTGGTCGTAGCGTGATGTTATATAGCCTATAGCCTTCCTCAAGAAATGGACTATCCAACACTAAAAGAATTTTCTATTCCAACCAGTAGTCCCTGAGATTAGCGCGTTCTAACAAACAAACAAACAAACAAACAAACAAACTCTTCAGCTTTACAATATTAGTATAGATTTATTTAAACAAAAGTGGTCTAAAATGCTTCCGTTTTTACTTTTAGTCGGAACCAGAGTTATTGTTAAAGTAATAAAGGGAATGTCGTCGGAGTGTCGGGCTGTCGTATGTTTTTTGTCACTTCAATTATCTACTTAGAAGCTTTGAAATGTCTCAGAAGTTCCAGACTTTGCTATGATTTTATTGATAAGGTCCACTGGTCGTAGTATTGTATCTACTTATAAAAAGTTCATGCCCCAGAGGCATGAACTTTTGGCAAAAAGGTACGAGGTTTATAATTATATATATACATTACTAGCTGTGCCCAGCGGTTTCACCCGCTGCTCAGTTAGGGGCATGAAAAATAGATGTTGGCCGATTCTCAGACCTACCCGATATGTACACAAAATTTCGTTTAAATCGGTCCAGCCGTTTCGGAGGAACGAAAACTGTGACACGAGAATTTTATATATTAGATATAATTATGCGTTGCATTTTGCGTTTATATAATAATTAATTATTTTTCATAAAACTGGTAATTGGCATAGGTGATCACTATTAGACATCACTGAATGTTGAAATCTTTACTAATATTAAAAGCGAAAGTGAGTTTGTTTGTTACCTCTTCACGCTTTAATGGCTAAACTGATTTTGATAAATTTTGGTACAGAGATAGTTGGGAACCAGGAGACGGACATAGGATAATATTTTTTCGAAAAAAATGGGATGCGAGGGAGAAAGAGGGAAGAAAAGGGAAAACTTAGCATTGCTATTATAAATCAATAAGGCGCAAGGGGAACTGTGTTACCCCGAATTTAACGCGAGCGAAGCCGCGGGCAAAAGCTAGTTTATATCTAAATACATAATCGATATTCAATACTGCCTGATTCGATACATAATCGATACCAACATCTGTTGTCACTAATGTGTAACAGCTAACCTATATTAGTATCTGTACATTTTATCTGTGGCATTTCCTTCGAATAATCTAGTTCTCTTTTGAATTTCAGCGTGTGCTTGTTTTATTAGAGTTTATGGGCCCTTAAACTCGTGTATTTTTTCTCTTGAACTTGCAAGTTAGTGCTGTATAAGTTTGTGTGGACTGAGAATACACTGTGCCGGAAAAATGAGTTCGAATTACGTTGTAAGCGTGCCAAAATTAAAAGGTCGTGAGAACTACCAGGAGTGGGCTTTCGCCGCAGAGAATTTTCTAATACTGGAAGGTACGTCGGACTGTATCAAAGTCACGAATCCAGATGAAGCCGCAGCCGATGCGAAAACCAAGGCAAAATTGATTCTAACGATTGACTCGTCGCTATATGTACATATCAAGGATGTCGAAAATACAAAGAAGCTAAGGAAAAAATTAAGGCATTTATTCGATGATTCAGGATTTACGAGAAGGATCAGCTTGTTGAGAACTTTGATATCGATACGACTTGAAAATCGTACATCTATCACGTCCTATGTTACTCAGATCATAGAATCGAGCCAAAAATTGAGTGGATCGGGCTTTCATATCAATGATGAGTAGGTAGGACCATTGCTTTTAGCTGGATTATCTGAAAAATATTCGCCAATGATAATGGCGATTGAACATTCGAGCATTAATATAACAAAATTGATGGACTTGGAGGAAGACAGTGCGCATTTGCGAGTTATCGAAAAAAGTATGGCGGCAATTCCGGAAGAACTCAGACGTCAACATCAATGTCAAAACAGAAAGTAATCAAATGCTACAAATCCAAACAAACGGGACACTATCGTAATCATTATCCTTTTCAAAAATACAAAGCTGAGGTGGAGAATAAATTAAACAGAAAAATTAAGATTCTTAGAAGCGACAATGGGACAGAATTCGTGAATAAAGAGTTTGATAATTATTTAAGTAAAGCAGGAATAGTTCATCAGAAAAGTAATCCTTACACACCAGAACAAAACGGCTTGCTAGAGTGATTCAATCGTACTGTGGTGGAAAAAGCAAGGTGTCTGCTCTTTGATGCTGAAATGGGTGGAAGCTTTTGGGCTGAAGCAGCTAATACTTACAAAATAGGATAGTGGCAGCAAATTTGAATGGTACGGTACACCTTTTGAGATGTGGAATGGAGTAAAGCCAGATATTAGCCACTTAAGGGTATTTGGAAGTATAGTGATGATACACATTCCAAAAGAAAAGCGTCTGAAATGGAATAAAAAGGCTGTAAAAGGGATTCTAGTTGGTTTCCCAGAGGATGTAAAAGGCTATCGAGTCTACAATCCAAGCACGAAGGTTATCACAACAAGCCGTGATGTGATCATTATAGAAAATGCCAAACAAACAGAAAGTTTAGATTGAATATAAATAACTAGGTTTTGCCGGCGGCTTCGCTCGCGTTTAATCGGGGTAGCACAGTTCCCTATTTGCACCCAACAACTCTTTTGAAACTAAACTAAGTTAAGTACATCTGTAATCAATTTCGGGTTATCGTAATAATAATTTTTGCAATTTTGTCCTTGGTCCGTGTGTTCACAAACGGACCTAAAAATGTCTCTTTTAAAAAACATATCCGACTTTAAAATTTTAATCAGTAAATACGAAACTCAATGCAGATTTCATTATGCAGATCCTCAAAAATCCAACTAATATGTTTTATTATTCTTGTCTCCGAAGATAGCGCACTTGACTCCTTCGATGTTTGTCAGGTCGCTGCCGTTTTGTGGAAATAAACACTATGTACTATAAATAAGCGTAAATATTGCAATAATCTGAAATGTAAATGTATTAGGTCCTGGCGGGGTTGTGGGTTGTTCGAAAGAGATACCGCGGCCCCGGAACATAAAAGGCAATAGAAAGAACATGGGTGGGTTTTGGTCAGTACAAGTCTGACACTCCCCCTCGCTCTGCCCAGCATACGAGGTACGCTCTCCGTCTCATAGCTTCTTCGAGCTGCTCGTAGATTCTCGTTGCTTAATAAATACACTCGCACCATTTCGTAGTATTCGAGGTGAGTAAAGTTTGACATCGCGATTGTAAGGATTGTCGTAAGGACGCTCGGACGTCAGGACACCAATTGCGCGTGGAACGTACTGACAGCGGGCGGGCGGGCGGCTGCCGGCGGCCCGGCGCTAGCGCATTACCCACCCCCTCGCCCCTGCCATGCGCCCGGGCGGCGGCCGCGAGTTTTCATTGATAGAATGGCGAATAGATTATGTCCATGTTTTGCTTATTTCAAACTCAGATAAGGATGAATTTTTTTTTTTTTTTTTAACTAATCACGGAAATGTGTTCTATTACTGACACTGAACTACCAAAAAAAAATTACGCACTGGTTAAAAACTTTTCCTGTATATGTCACTAAAAGCTCGAACTACGGTAAATCTTAAGATATTCCAGTAAAACCTAAGATTTACTGACTGTGAATGTGTTAAAAGTTTGGGATTCGAACTTTTACCATCATTCACTTGGTAAATCTTAAGATTTGCGTTCAAGGAACGGTAAATGTCGAAAAAAATTATCATCACTTTCTCTCACTCACGACTGGGACTCGAACGGTTAGGTTATTCTGGTGTGAAGGCTAAAAAATAACCACAAAGGTTAAGGCGGGAGCGTAGCTCCCGCCCTAACCTTTGTGGTTATTTTTTAAACCACCCAGAAATAGGAGGCCCGCGTGGCGGGTGGTAATCAGTTGTAAATATTAGAGATGTATTAAACTAAAACCAACATTTACCAGTCCACATTGGTAAAACCTAGCATGTACTGAATTAGAATGGCAAAAGTCCGAAAAAATAGTCCCTTTATAATAAACTAGCTTTCGCCTGCGGCTTCGCCCGCGTTAAATTTGGGGTAACACAGTTCCTCTTGCGCCTTATTGATTTGTAATAGCAATGCTAAGTTTTCCCTTCTCTTCCCTCTTTCTTCCTCACATCCCACTTTTTTCAAAAAAATATTAGCCTATGTCCGTCTCCTGGTTCCCTACTATCTCTGTACCAAAATTCATCCAAATCGGTTCAGCCATTAAAGCGTGAAGAGGTAACAAACAAACAAACAAACAAACATACAAACAAACAAACTCACTTTCGCTTTTATAATATTAGTAAGGATACTTACATTTACCAAGTCATGTCGGTAAATCTTAGGTTTTACTGGAAAATCTTAAGACTTTCCGTAGTTCGAGCTTCTACAGTAATATATACACAGACACACGGTACATTAGGTAGTTTTAAAGGTGAAAATTAGTATGGTACTAGCAACATGTTCCTAGCGATACGAAACGTGTTGATGAAACAATATTTCAAACAAAATTTCGTGAATAATAGAATCCAATTTGGAAACTTAAGTTGGTCGCAAACAATGGGCTGGAGTTGGAGAAATTTGAATGCATGCCAGCATGATTAAAATGCTGCTGCACGTAAGAAAGATGAAGAACTGCAGGACGGCCGCTGCATTCTAATAGCTATCCTTTACATAAACGACATATTGTTTTACATAAAGTGTTCAAAATTGCAGAACGTTTTTAAACGTATTATGTTAAAGATGAGTTTTTAATGCGCCATTTAAATTCTGTCTTATCATATAATTATGTCTCTCCACAGATATTTATTTTCTCATTTAATTTCTAGTTGCGTTACGGCAAAGAAATGTCATTTAATAATGGCAGTAGTTTATTTATCTATATATATACATATACTTATAATAAATCTGTAGAGAGGTCAATACTCAATACTTTATTGCATCCCATAATGTATACAAGGCTGGTAGGTAATTAAAGAGAAACGATTATGGACCCTGTCGGGCACAGCAAGTTAGTTTTAGAGGAGAGGATGAAGCGCTTTTTCTTTAAAAACATAATAATATTGAAATTAAGGAAGAAAATGTTATATTAAGATATTTAAATAAATATTATTAGGGTGCAGATTTATATTTAATTTTATTTATTATTAGATATTATACATTTATGTATTATTAATAGTTATTAATATTCTAGATTATATATTAGGTAATTATTTTATAAATTTATTTATATATTAGCTGTAATTTTTCATTATCTAAATATATAAGTAATTAAAGATATTGCGCGGTAGATAAGGTAAATAGATGTATTAGGTATTACTTGGTTATTCCAATTATCTTCGTTTCTCTAGGTGGAATTTATTTTTGAACTATTCGTCAATTGTGTAGTAGCTTTTATCTAAGAGAAATAGTTTTAGTCTATTTATAAATATATTGTTTGTTTCTGTGTGTTTTTATGTATTCAGGTAATTTATTGTAGATTTTTATTGACGTAACAAACGGACTAGAGTAGTGCATTTTTAATCGTGAAGTTGGCAGGTTGAGTCTATTTCCATGTCTAAGTTTGATTTTTGTTTGTATGTCTTCTCTTTTGCTGTAGAACTGTGGGTACTTCCTTACAAATTTCAAATATATAAAGACATGGTAGTGTTAGGATGTTTAGTTCTTTGAAGTGTGGTTTACATGAGTCGGTGTCTTCTATGTTAACCAATGTTCTTATAAGTTTCTTCTGTATTGTAAATAGCAAAGGTGCGTCTGTACTGTTACCCCATAATATTATTCCGTATTTAAGCCATGAGAACGCGTACGCATAGAATGTTATATATATATATTTAGCCAAGAGCTTTTCTGGTATGTAATACAACTAATAGGATCAAAATTCCTGTCCATTATTACCTTGTAGAGTGACATCCTAATATTTCATCCTAAATGGTGTTTGAACCCTTAAATACCTATTCAAATTGAATTGGCCAAAAAGGTATCCCGTTACTAATATTGGCTATTGTGTTTATGAGACGTAAAGAGAAGGTCTTCCTGTATATATTGTTAGACAAAACCTCGCAAATAGTTACTATAAACATTCGTATATCCGCATTTGCGTCCATAAGCTCCCGGCTTGTCCCTGTGGAGGTAATTTCCATCTCTACAAATTTTGCAGAAACTCGTGTCATGCATTTCAATTAGTTGATGATTTAGTTTATATCTGTGCCTCTAATAATTTAGCAAGCTCTATGTCTGGCCTACGAGAAAACCGTTTAAAATAGGAATTCAACAGATTGTAACTTCTTGTTAGATTTCGGGTTACTGCCTCAATGTAGAACAGGCAAGTTTGTTACAGACGATAAAACCGTAACTTATGTTTCTTAGTTCAATTCCTGGATGATCGAATAGCTTGCAAATTTATCCCGCAACGTGAGAAGATCGTAACTCTCTGCAAAGTTGGCATTCAAAATTAGTCGGATACTGGTTTATGTTAAATGTGTGTTATCTTTGATACTGAGAAGCTACGGAATAATTATAAAATATAAATTAACATGAAAACACATAAATGTTTAAAACTATTCTTAACATTTATTTTTATTAAATTAATTAATGATCGTAATGATCAATATTGTTGTGAAGTATGATGTGCATAAAATTATTTTATCTCTTTAACAACGAGATTAGATTACGCCAACACGATTAGTTTTCAATTTACCTGTTTTATGTGTTGCTTGGAGATAGTTAGATTATCAAATAAAACCGGGTTCAATGATGTGTCAAACAATAGAACGAGTGGAATGGAACGAACATGTTTAAGTGTTGACTGTTTTTTTAGAAATGATCCAATACCTTTCCATCCATACAAACGAATGCCGAGTAAAGCCTAAAAAGTCGATGGTGAAAACACACAAAGGTCATTCTATCAACCATCTTTTGTTGCCAGTGTGACGAAGATAAAAAATAGAAAATACGTTTTGCATTGGCTATATTAGAGAAACGAAAGCAAAAGGAACTCAAAAACCGTAAAATAATGTACAAAAGTTGTCAGCCAGTCGTCCTTGTTGTGATTTCCACACAAATTAAGTATTTATTGTTAGATGAAACGCTAATTAAACTAAGTTAAAGTAATTTTATTAAGTAAACATTATTTATCGAAAAACTGAAAAGCTAAGGAATAATAATAAGTGTAAGGTACCTAGTTTGCAGAGCATATGGCGTGGACCTGCCAACTTCAACCATCGCCATTTTAATTAATTTAACTAACTAGGTTGTCCTATTAAAACAATATTGTGTTTTATTTGTTTTGCTAGGTTTTATTTTATTAAAACATTAAAAACAGAAGTTTATATTTTATTTACGTGTCCTATGGCTACGCAAAGGCCTGCCCTTTCTCCTTACACACCTTTCACGCTTGAGCGATCTCTGGCCATACAAACCCCGCAAACGTAATCAGTAGGCCTACTATAACGTCTTAAAGCAGAACTTATTCCGCTGAGAGAAAGAGACAGAGCTATACAGGGTGTCTAGCACCATCTCTTTCCCTCAGTGCAATAAGTTCTGCTTTAAGACGTCATGGTAGGGTAGCTGATCGCCACGCTACCTTCCCTGCGGTTGACCTTGACAATGCTTTTCCTCCTGTGTATGACGGTATTTACCCATCATTCTAGTTGCATCCGTGCAACGTGGCTTCGAATATACTCACGCTCTATTTTGGGGGTAGGCAGAAACTACGGACGGAACTACTAACTACTTCACATTGCTATTCACGAAAGCTGGAGGAACTTCACCAATAATGTCTCATAGTATGTCCTTTCGATTAATTGTTTTTTTTTATGGTATTTATTTTTATTGTAAAAGCTATTGGATTCAAAAGGCTTTTGGTATTTTTATAATTTACTTGTATATCTTTCTGAGGCGTAATCGCCTTCTTCAATGAGGTCACACAATAATAATTTACATCAGTTAAGAAAAAAGTAAAGTGTGACCACTTATTGAGTACGAGTATAATTTGATTTTAAAACACACGAATTAACCTTAATGTCTACTCACCCATGTTTATAAAGGTACGTAAGTAATCTAGTTTCCTTTATGTGTGTCGTTTACCCTCTTAATGTAAACGTTTTCCATTTTACGCTTATACGCGTCCTCATAAAACTCATTGAAATTTCGTTGGAGCTATATCACATTCGTAAAAGTCGGGTCACGTCGTTATTCTATTACAATTTCAAAGAATAGCGGTGGTGGAATGTTTTTGAACTAAACTAAAATGGTCATTTTAAGAACTTAATAGAAGTTGACGTGATTTTCCCCGCCGAACTTCATATCACTTCAATATAACGGCGTTTTCTTATGCAGATTGGGCTTAATTGAAAGTGCTGCTTATATTAACTATTTATTTTAAATTTCATTGATCAGACTCTGATATTTTTGTCAAATAAATGCGATGACCGTACTTAGTGTAACTGCTTTATAAACTTTAACGGCGTTTATAAATTGCACAGTAAAGACCGTTTGCATACAGGATGAGAACCCAAGATTTAAAATAGAAATTTAACTGTGACTAATGGTATGACATCGCCCACACGTGGTGGAGAAGCGAGGTGATCAATGCTCCATTATGTATGTAAGAGGCATCTGCTATTATATAGATGGAACATTTACAAGTTTTAATAAGATTACCAACCTTACTACATAGCTACATTGTATTTTGTAGATAATTGTTTCACGTAGAATCCTTCAGAACTCCTGAGGGAGCTCAAACGTATAAACGCACCGGTATACAATTAATAATTAGGAGAAATTATCCTTAACGTAATTTCCCGAGCCCCTATGTAAAACTTTTCCTCTTTGCCGCACGTTAATTAAAAATTTTAAAGTCATTACTCTACGAAACAGTCATATATTTTCTGGCTTTCTACAGGCTAAAACTTTCCCAAAAGAATTTTAATATTGGTTTCCATGAAAAAAGATTCATTGTTTTAATTTTATTTATCAGATATAATTTTATACTTAAAAGCTCTGAATAAATAAGAAAAATAAACGCCAAAAAATTTGATTACGCGTTTCAATTGTAATTTTTTTTCATAGAAATAAAAACAGTTCAAATATTCTAGTCTTCAGGGATTCAAACGCAAACAATGGCGGGTGGCAACCGACGCCAAACACGGCGACAATTTCAAGCATCTTCAGCTGAAAAGTACTTCAGTGTTATCTAAAAGACAAACAACGGTATAATTTTTGGGTGAAGCCATCTTTTTTTCTCGATAAAATTCTACGACATTTCTTTGTATTTTTTCGAAAACTTTTTAATTTTTAAACAAGAAAGTCAACTTCACACTTTTCACTGAAAATAGGCTTTGAACTACAACTACTCCACAAAACACTGTTCTTTGTTAATCTCATGAATATCTAAGCGTTACAAAGAGGTTCTTATGTTCTACTTACATATACATAATGGTTTCTAATCATTGAAACATGGCCAACTGGGACAGGATCCTTTAGATTACTCCGAGGAAAGATTAATCCGAAGAATCAGCTCTTTTTTAGACAAATTTATGTGTCGGAATGGATGTAAATGGGCCGAAATAGAAGAAAAGCGCCGTTTATCAAATAATACTCGCATTTATTACCTGTGTTAAAATAGCTATCTACTCATTCTTAGCATGATCTTGTCTTCCCGAAAGGATACTTAAGTACTTAATCTTAAGAATTATTTTCAAAAGCTTCACCTATAACTGAAGGAACCAAGTAATTTAAAGGATTTAACTCATTTGAACACAATTAATAAGAAAATGAAACTGTCTAATAATACCTGGAATATCAAATTTGAGATGTCAACAAAGAAAACTTTAATAGAACTTAGTTCTTTAACTAATTCGTTTATTCACAAACACAATTATATATGTGCCTCGTTAGTGTAGTGGTGGCAAGCTCAACTGCAGAGCATGTTAGTGCTGGGTTCGATTCCCGTGTTCGAGCAAAGTATTATTACGTTTTTCGATTTGGAATTTCTCAGTAGACAGCCCGAATTCTGGATTTTTGCCCAGTTGATGCCAATAGTAGTATTATAGTTGAAAAGTTATGTATGTTATGTGGTTATAATATAATTTCAATACAAAAATGACACAGAACTACACGTTAATATTAACAGAAAGTCATTACTTTATAAATTCAGAAACTGCCACACGAGTTCGAAATTGAGGCAGCGTCATCATCATCAATTCATCATAATGTCCCACGTTATGGCCCTCGGTTTCAGCTAACTGAGCTAGTGTTACAGCGCGTCAAAACGCCTAATACATCTAGTAACTGGACTATCAAAACACGGGAATTATTAATTGCTGGTTAAAGTATCGTTTATAGTATTTGACATAAATGTGAAGCGTAGATAGGAAGTGACATAAATTAGCTACTATCAGTGTGTAACTTATGAGCTAGTGATTTTGACAGTCATTTGTAAACTGCTATAATATGCCTGATAATACTTTCCAAAGGAACTGTACCGTCTCTGTAGGTGTAAAATAACTTAGGCCAGACAAGAAGTTCCAAAAACTTGAAATAGAGAAAATAAAGTTATATGTCGTTCACTTTTGTAGTGTTTCTAATATTAAATAACTTGTATGATGCTCTGTCTGTAGGTTAGGTAGGTTAGGTAGGTTTTTCCTCAACATTTATTGTGCGCACGGCCAAGGTGTGGAACTCTCTGCCGGCTTCTGTGTTCCCTACCACATACGACCCGTCTGCCTTCAAAACAAGAGTTAATAGGCATCTTCTGGGCTCGCTCGCTCCATCGTACACCTCATCTGTCGCTTACCATCAGGCGAGATCGAGGTCAAGAGTGAGTTCATTCTCAATAAAAAAAAAGGTATATATTTATCGAAGCACGAAACATGAAGAAACGAGAACTGACATGTTTATTAAAATGTAGAAAATTCTCAAAGTAAGTAAATGATTTACATCCGCGTGACACAAAGAAAATTAGGTTTGACTTGGGGTGGGGGGGGGGGGGTAAATGCAGCTGTCGTTTTCAACTGGGTTAAGCAGCAAATTGGATTCGCCAATTAAATTATAGTGTTCAAAGACAACGACGTTTGTCGTTCATTTTAAATTTAAAAACCACTTAACTTTTGAATAGCCTTTTCTTATTTTATTTTGCGATACAGTAACAAATTTTCAATATGCAAAATTAAAATCCTAAGCGAAAAGGCACTTAGATATCAAAGTTCTGTTCTACATGGCATGTCATCTAGTAACGTGCCCAGAATGAAACGTTTGCACATTATGCTAATTACCTCAATATTTCAAAATGTTCGAAGCGTGAAGAGCCATCGGATTGCTCGTATCTGATATTAATAATCCATATTGCATCTGCATACAATCACCATAGTGCGAATACATCATTACCTGCCCTAAGTTTGCCGAGATTGGATTTCTGTTGCGCTATCTGCGCAGCGATACGCTATGTATGTTGAATCTAGGAAATCTGCAGTTTTGCATCCCATCACATACGGTGCATTAATATTGTGCTGTTCAGGAAGCCAGAAATAATAAATATCAGCCACAATATTAGTTCGGTACTAAGGAGTTTATAGTTATGAAATTTCGGATCTTAATACAGGAATAAATATATAGAATATACCGGATTCAGATACGGATATGCATTTATTTTGGATTATCCGTTAGTTTGTAATAGGTGGTACGGATATGAGATTTCAAAGGAATAGATAAAGTAAAACATAAACGGATTTGATTTGACTTTATTTCTATTTTATAAAGGAATTAAAATCCGCAATTCAAGTATACCCATAGCTACACACTTTTAAATGTTTTCTAATTAAAAGTGTTAAAACAAAAACTATGTCTCATTTAGACCTCGCCCCTATCCGAAATTATTTGAAACTTTTTAATGGATAGATTTTTATTTCGAATATCTGATAGTTTCGGTTACTGTAAAGGAGCTCCATAACATCCCTCTTCGATGCGCTTTTCACAGTCTTAAAACATACTGAAAACAGCATTACCTACCGCAAAAGCTTAGACAAAACAAATCTTTTCAAAAGTTTTGTCGTTAAAAATTCTATAAATAAGAATCAATGTTTTAGAATTTAAAGCGGCAAATTAAAAGTTTAGGGATAGTGTCTAGTTTATTGACTTTACCTTCGTGAAACTCTTTTTCTTTCTTTAATAATTTAGTGCAAATATGTCTACGAAAGGGCATAAAAAACCTCGTAAAGCGAATATTTAATACTTTTGGGTACTGTAGATCATTAGAGTTAAAATTGTAAAGTGAGCTAAAATGTTGACTGTGAAATTTATATTAACAAGAATACTGTTTTTTTCCACAAAGTACAAAATACATAATAACAAGATATATAATTCACAAGGTGATTGTAAAAAAGCTTCAAGAACTGAGTCTGAGAAGGGAGCAACTCCCAAACTGAATAAAGCTCGTATGGCAGTAGGTAAGCTCGATAACTGAGTAAACTCGGAAGTAGGCAGTTTACCGTTCTTTTTGTTTTAAATTATCACGGTAATATTTTAAACTATTACTTCATACAACAATTCTTATTTTATTAGCTTTACAAATAAAAGCACGTTAAGCCGTTGGTACCGGCTGTCATTTGTAGATCTTTGACAGTCGTTACAGGTAGTCAGTGTTCCGAAAGTCTGACAACCAGTCTTACCAAGGGGTATCGTATTACCCAGTATTAACTGGGTTGTGGAGGTCAGATAGTCGCTTCATGTAAAATACTGATATTCAGCTGCATCCGGTTAGACTGGAAGCCGACCCCAACATTGTTGGGAAAAGGCTAGGCAGATGATGAAATAATAATAAAGTGACTCCATAATAATGTGATCAGTGCACTTCATTTAATAAAAATTAAAATAGTAAGATAAACTACAAACAAAAAAGAAAATTAAGTTTTATTATTTTAAAATGTTGATAAGTTTCGCTGACTCATTATAATGCTTAGTTTATCTTGGACAGGTTAACTTAAACTTCGCTATTTAGACTATAACTCCATCATAAACTGCGAAAGTTTGTACACAACTTCTAAATCTACCCACGAATAAGTTGGACGGAATAATGCCAACGAGGGATACTTTGAAAACACCTTTGTGTCCATGCTTCAATATAGGAAAAAACGTACAATATCAAAAGAATCCAAACAATTTATTGCTGAAATCCATCTATCATAGCAGATTTACGATCAAATCGAAGGAAAATAAAAACCTATCTGGTTTTATTTGCTTAAACATCTGACCAGGCTATTGCTTTCATTCGATTCGTATGAGATCCATTTAAATTAAAATCATATTTACCTACTGGAAACTAGCGAAATTATTTCGTTTAATTTGAAAACAATTTCAATTTGTTTATTCCAGGCAAGAGAAGTTTTCGGTTTTTGGATCGAGTGTGTGTTTTAAAATTGAACTCGATAGCTTTAAAGTTGTATCACTTCACTTGTTGGAAATGTAAGGGCACTACTAGTAAACTTAAATGTTCAAACTGTCTCGGTGGTTCCCAAGCAATTTAGTTGTGAAAAGTGTCTTCCAACAAAAATGAAGTAAGGGAGTGGTTTAACAAATAGTGCTGGTTCCGCCCTATTTAACGAAGATTCGAAGAAACTTTGATCGCTCCTCCGGAGTTTGCGAATTTATTGGTTCAATAAATTCTTGTTCTCAAAACAGAGATTCTGTAGCTATAGTTCGTAGTTAGTAGCTTCTGTAGCTAGCTCGATTTGCTTATGTAGTTTGCTGTGTATTTAAAATAAGTGCTCGTCAATATTTTCGTAATAATTGGGAAAGGTAATTTCTGCGAAACAAAAGGTTTTCTCTATGCAACAATAATAATGGAATGTTTTTGTGTGTTTGGTTTAAATTATTAGTTTGTTTGTTAGTACCTATCCATTTAAAGTAGCTCGTGCCCGTGGGTTGAAAGTACTTTGCTCTGAGTGAGTGAAGTTTAAAGACAGCTCAACAGACAGTAAACAACCGTACAAGCAGGTTCTCTATTTACTGATGTATGGATTATTTTGACAAAACAGATTGCCGATTGATGATTGAAGATAACTACTCCTATTTGACTTGTTATTCACGAACAGTAGTATTTTACTGTCATTCTTGATAATTAACGTTGAACGACACCCAAGGGTCACAGTTGGGATGCGATTCGGGACGCTCTATTGTGTTTCTGAATTATATTACGGTCTCGGTAAACAAAGGCCAATGAATGATGGTCTAATTTTAGTACATTTAGCCCTTACAGATTTGCGGTGAATTATCTGAAAAACCTTGGCTTAACATTGTTGTGTAGAAAAGTGCATTGCTAAAACAAGTCTTCACGATTTAGCTCGGTGTATTTCACAACAGTTCGAATTGGTCAGCTACGCTTGGCTTCCAGCCAGTGTTTGGGAATGCTTTACTACTTCACTTTTTGGGATAAAAGGAATTATTTACACCAAAAAATCCTTGCGTATTATAGAGAGAAAACTGTTCTGTCTAACTCATCATCGTCATATGGTTAGCCTCTGCCAATTTGTTAAAGTCGACTTCTAGTCTAACTATTTATTTAACTATTAATGTACACACAGTAGACCAGACAGGAAAAAAAACCTATAAAATTTATTTCTTAAGAAACTTCTGCCAGCAGACCTGCAAAAGGAGATATGAGAACGAAATGTAGACGATAGTGTGTGAGAGAGTATTAGAGAAAAATATGTCTGCATGGCTCGTCTTTTATGCCATGCAGCGCTTTAATTTCCGGGACGTCCATGACATTTCAAGCTTTTACTGTTTCAAAGAATTACTAAATAGAAAACCTAATTATATTTACCGGGAATATTACTTTATGCTTTTGAGTTGCTTAAATTTGCTTAAAAATTGTGGGTTGATGCAGTAATCTCATAGTCCGAAATAAATAAACTGTTAAACCCTACACTTTCTGAACTTAATCTTTCACGAAGGATTTCTTTTACTGAGAAATCCTTCGTGAAAGATTAGTTCTCTAGATTTTCCACACGATCATGCCTTACACCTTAAGTACTTAGATTTAAGTATTAAAGAACAGAGGACACACGAATTATTTAAAAGTAAGTGGTGTCTGGTAGTTTCTGGTAGTTGACACTGAGGACATAGAATATTAATGGATAAGACATCTTAAATTAAAGATATTTAAAACTTTGTGGTTTGAAAAGATTTATATTTCATTCTTATATAATGTCAAATATCTACTTACTGATTCCCTCTGTAGTCGTAAAATGTTTTGAATTCTTCTCCTCAAATTAATGCAATTAATAAGTTTAAGTTGAGAAAGAATTTAAAACTAAATCCCTTGAATGTTGGAACATTATTAACAAAGTTCAAATTCAAACTTCTAATTTAACAAAATACAGAAATATCTAGTTTTACATTTTAAACGAAGATTATTTTACACAAGTATTTTGTGAATGAATTATTACATTAAATTATGATGAATATATTTCCATATTGAAGTATGTGTTGTAAGTTATCGATAGCAGTTATTATTCAAAAAAGGTTTCTCGGAAACCGCAGAATTTATTTATTAAATTTGTGAAATCTAACAAAGTAATTTTTTTGTGATCTCCAGGAATGACTATAAACAATCATATACGAGTCGCTTGCCAAAAATATCTGCCTTGAACATAATAATAGAGCCGTTTCCAAAGATTTTATATAATAATTTTTGCCCTAAGTCAAAGTAAACGGCAACATCAAGCTTTATTTATTTATATCACACGTAAATGTTGTTTGATAATATTGTCACGTTATCTGACTGTCAAAATCTGTCTTCATTGCTTTCTCACAATGCGTTAGATAGAAAATAAATTATAATATAATATAAATTACAATAAATCATATTTTCCGATCTGTCTACAATACTTAAATCTGTATGTAGCCACGGGTCGCAAAAAATTAAGAAGGAAGAACAGGCTAAAAAAGGAAAAAAAAACTGTCTACAGAATGAATAACATGATCAGGCTGTGCTACGCCGTAGCCGTAGCACTACACTTCGTAGAGCCACCATGCAGAATATAAATGCAGATTCGCACCGTCATACGAGTAAGTGCACTGTGCAGGTGACATACAAATTCACATTTATGGCCCCCACCATTCCCACGGAGACCAAAGTTCCTGAGTTATTAAAGGACCCACTGGCGACCTTGGATAATGCAACTAACGATACGACACTCGCGTTCGTCCCTATTTTCCTTCACGGGAATACCGTAGTAGTTCCACCAGTCTGTGGCTCTGCAAAAATTCTTTAATTTATTTCCTTTTCGCCTTCGCTGTCGCAAAACCCGTGTCGCTTAACTACTTAGCTAACAGGTAAGTAATTCAAATGTCTGCTGCCACTTCAATTCAAACACTCGACACTCCCCTTCATGGAAAAGTCTGTGACTTGAGTTCTGTTTAAGTTTTCATGTCCTCTAAATGTCAGGTAAATATCAAGTTTTATTATCTGTATCTTACCGTACAAAGCCGAGCACTGTAAAATTCAATACAAAGCCTTGGAGTTTCGTGCATGTACCTACGTGACGAGAGAGATGTTTAATATTTAGGTGCCTCTTATCTGCAAAGACGTTACTTCTATTTCAAGATAATCCTTGACAAAATTAATAAATATTTTAAAACTTTACATTAAAACATTACTTTTACATTTTAAAACTTAAATCTATTAAACTGCTGAATGTGTATGATTAATGCCAGTTATATCATTTAAGGCGACATTAACTGCATCTAACCGTGACAGTAGTCAGCCATACACTGCCGCCCGTTGCCCGCCAGAGCCCCGCTTCAACATGCACCAAGATTATTCGAAAAAACTACCCACCTTGATTTATCAAACACAATACAAATAAAAGGCATAATATACTAAAATATGGGTCATTAAATTGTCTTTTATATGATTAAAGTTTCATGTAAATACGCCCCATAGTTTTTGCGTGATTATCGTTTTTTTGTCCACGTTAGACAATACTTCACAAATTAATTACACTATGTTATTAAAATATAATTTCACATATCAAATTATGAATAAAATTGTCTAGTATAATATATATTTTTTTCAAAGAAATAAAACTACAAGTTTAGACGTGATGTTCAATATAAAATCATTAAAAGTCTTTTATCTGCGCCTTAAATAGCCTGCATAATTTAGGGTTGTTTAGAAAGTAAACAAACGTATGCCTATAGATATTAATGTACTTGTCTAAAATTTAAATGAGATATACCTACCTTCCCGGACGGATTCCCCATTAAGGTTAAAAATGAACTTCCATGCAACTAACTAACTTCTATTTTACCATTATATAATTTTGTTTTTTTTTTTATTTTACTACTTACTTTCGTTATTTTTGGAACAGTGTCAACCATTGAGTTGTGTTAAACTTTTACGCTCCTAGATTTAGTTTTTTTAATGGAATACTAGCTTCCGCCTTTAACCCGCGTGATGATGGAAAAAAATACATCTGCCCTTTTCTTCCCCTTTTCTCCCCCTTGTCTAACTTTTTTTTTAAACTATCTATATATATATCCCAACTATCTGTGTACCAAAATTCATCAAAATCAGTTTGTTAATTAGGCGTAAAGACGTAACAAACACGCACACAACGCTTTTATAATATTAGTAAGGATTTAGTCTGTGCGTTTTCTGTCATTGTAAATCGTAAATAGATGAATTTAAGATCTTTATTAAATAAATCGAAATAGAATGGCCTGTTCCAGAAGTGGTCATCATGAAATGGACGTACTTCAATATCACCAAGATAGGGACGGAATTTCGTGGAACGTGGTAAAGACAATGGCTACCTTTCATGATCTGTCATCCGATGACAACCGCCACATCAACCACCCCGTTGCGATCTCCGCTAGAGCGTCAGTCATCAACTAGTGTCACACTTACTTATCCAATCTTCTTGGGTCCTATCCTATCAACGGGCGGAACGGTTGGCTGAGCAATCTACTGCTGCGCTACATATCGCGGGTTCGATTCCCGCCCAGAACAAAATACCTACGGGGTTTCGCATCTGGCAGTTAGTTTTTTTTTTTTTGTTAATGTATCCACGATACAGAATAAATTCCTAGTGGGAAAACGATGAAATAAAATAAAGAAATAACCAGACGGCGTCTGTTGTAGAGCCGAATAGACAGTAGATATAGTATATGCATTTTAACAGAAAGTATTAATAAATATGTGATCTATCATCATCATCATCATCATCATCATCCTCTGTCAAGCCTTTTTCTTACTTTTGATGGTCTAAATCATCTGCCTTAGGTACTTTACCCAACTGAGAAGCTGAATACCAGTATTTTCTGCCTATCTGACCTCCATAACCCAGGTAGTACTGAGTAATGGGGTTATTTCCAGTCTAACCGGACACAGTTGAACATCAGTTTTTTACATGGGGCTTATCAGTCTGAATTCACAACCCAGTTTTAATGGGTATGGGGTAATATTCCTTTGCTAGTTGTCACACTTTTGGCCCACTGACTGCCTGTAACGTGCAGAAGAAGACCTACAATAGCACAAGTAGATTTATAACATGTCTGAGTATTCACGTGTAGAATTCCTCGCATGCATTTCTAAACCGTCGGCAGTGCAATACAGCATATATAACAACGAGCCGTCAGGATAATTCATTGTTTAGTAAATTGACACCTTTGTGTTTTAACAATTTCATGCTCTCAAAGAATTGTGAACATTTGACAAGGAAGTAAATTTTCTCAACAGGTAATTTTTCTGACTTTAATTATACTTGTGATACTGTTTCACCGTAGTTTCGTGCACCTGACATTCTATAAACCGTAAATTTTCAATCTCAAACGTTACTGAGATCAGTCGTGACTGAATTATTTTATTCAGTCACGACTAAATTGCAGTAAATTGAATTAATTTAACCATCTAAAATGATGTTGTCCAAAAATAAAATGAAATTGAATGGAAATTATGCAAAGCTAAAGTTTTTGTTTAATTAAGTTGTTTGTTTTTGCCATAAATGAAACAACAGAACAGAGATTACGATTAAAATGTATTGAATTACTGTGAAAAGTCAGGACTATCACAATCGTTTATCTTTTTCTATAAACTTCGGTTCGAATATTTTATTTAAGTTACATATTTCAAAATTATAATGAAGTAAAGTGAACGATAATTTTGCCATAAAATCGTTAAAAATAAATTTAACTGCATAATGTGTTCTTTTTCTATAAAAAAAAACATTGACTATCCATTAAGATGGATACAATACAGCACTAAAAATACAATGTCGCGAAATGTTACCTGTCTGATGCTACAGCGTATAATATTATCTTCGCCAACGCTATTACTTAGAATATTTCAAAAACTCAATAATTTACATTGAATAGGTATCCGATTAAAATAAATCACAATGGATTTTTAGGGTTCCGTAGTCAACTAGGAACCCTTATAGTTTCGCCATGTCTGTCTGTCCGTCCGTCCGTCCGTCCGTCCGTCCGTCCTCGCTTAATCTCTGTGACCGTTAGCACTAGAAAGCTGAAATTTGGTACCAATATGTATATCAATCACGCCGACAAAGTGGTAAAATAAAAATTTGAAAAAAATGTTTTATTAGGGTAGCCACCCTATATGTAAAGTGGGAAGTGATTTTTTTTTTAATTTCAACCCTAACGTGTGATATATTGTTGGAAAGGTATTTAAAAATGAATAGGGGTTTACTAAAATCATTTTTTGATAATGTCATTAATTTCGGAAATAATCGCTCCAAAAGTAAAAAACAATACGTCCCCCCCCCCTCTAACTTTTGAACCATAAGTTTAGAAAATATGAAAAAAATCTGAAAAGTAGAACTTTATAAGGACTTTCTATGAAAATTATTTTGAACTAGATTGACACAATAGTTTTTGTACAAAAAAAATAAGTTGTACAAAATAATTTCTGGACCAAGTTTGTAGTATAATCGTATAAGCAAGCATTTTTTGTAACTTTGTTTACATATTTTATTATCCTGAACGTATCTTTTTTCAAACAAAAAAAGAATTATTGAAAACGGTTCTCGCAATCTAAAATTACTACCGAAATTGCACGTCTTTGTATTAATTAGTAACCCAATTCCCCGAGAGATGGCGCTGTAGGTACTTATTACATTGGATCGGGTATTACCGAATTGTTCGGTTGGCCTCATAACTGGGAACAGTTATTGTGACGGACGGGAAACTACGGAACCCTACACTGAGCGTGGCCCGACACGCTCTTGGCCGGTTTTTTTAAATTGGAATTGAAGAGTAGGCATGTCGGAAATGTCAAAGAATCGCCATCAATTTACTAACGACCAGTGTTAGTTGAAGTAAAATCTTTCGAAAGAAGAAAGAGGAATTGTTTCATGGCACGAACGTTCCAATTTCATTAAGGTATTTTCTTACTCTATATAAGACCAGATCTGTATTACAATGAGAAAAAAAAGATAATGTAAGTTTTTTCTTTTCAGTAGAAGCTTCTACGGTTATTGAAACCTCTTTCTTTCATCCTTGCTATGAATTACCGAAATTGATTATGAAGTTCAGGTTTAGATGAAGAACAACCAAACGAAATTAGTTTGTACCTAGTTCAATTTAAAAAGGATATTCAATCTCGATGATGAGTTAATTTTTTTTCCAAGGGAACTACGAGTATTGTCTTAGTCGGATTTTAAGAGGTTTCGTTTTACTAAATACCTGACAAGTATTTCGCTATTTAAGTATATCATTCTGTTTTACACTAATCACTACTGAATAGGCGTAGTCAACAGATATAGGTATTAAAACAAGAACATTTTCAAGTGTCACCTCAAACTTAATATTTAGTATCATGCATGATAGTTATTGCAACCCATATTAATATTAAGAATGATCTTAAGATAAAGTAAAGAAAAAGGCAAATAAAAAGTAAAGAAAAATAATTCATCAATATGGCTACATTCGAGTTTTAATGTATAGATTATTGTTTTTTTTTTTTTTAACTTTGTCTTTCACTAGGAATTTCTCCTGTATCGTAGGTGTGTTTACAAACATTTAAACTTACATACATTAAAATTACATACTTGTTTATGTATGTACAAGTAAGTACAAGTACATTTAGACCAAACAAATATTTATTCCATGCGGGGATCGAACCCGCAACACGCAGCTCAGCAGTCGTGCCCATTATTGAAATACATGCAAAACAATACGACCGTCAAAGCCATACTTACCTATTATTAATCCTACATTTCAATCAGTAACGCTTGTGAAGATTAAACTAATGAGCCAACTGCCTTATTAGTATAGTCTACTAAAGAGGCAGTTGATTTATTTAAAATAATTTATTCCATTTTAACAGTAGATAGTCACGTAAATTAATTCATTGAAAAACATCTTTATCGAATCTCTTCCATATTATTCATACCAACATAACAGAAAGTTTAACAACCACATTCAGAATCGGAGGCAGATAGTCAAACTAATTGTCATGTTTGTAAAATTCATGTTATAGTTAGCATTCCTGTTAGATGCGTCCGTGCACAGCATTCGCACGCGAGTATTAGCGAGCTCTCCGAATGGATCGGTGATTTATAGGCCTGTGGGTGTTGCAAAACCATTACACATTTCTAAATAAAACTACGTGGAGACACTCAACAAATTGAAACACAAATTATCCTCTTCCTGTCGTATTTGAAACGGAACCTAACTCAGATCAGTTTGTAACTTTCAATTTGATTTACGAGATTTCTGAAATTCGGTAAAGCGTGTTCATAAAGAACTGTATTTAACTGTGGAGTAGTTTCAGGTCATAAACTTTCACCTGGATTAAACGTTACTCTGTTCCCTACAACTGAGCAGCTTTTAAACAAAATAAGGGTTGCATCGTGCAGTTTCCATCACGTTTGAAAGCACTTTTCTAGTATTCACTCGGCGTGACTACACGAGCTCGTACTCCCATTATAATTTATACTTTTGTATTTTCCTTAATATATGCTCCGCTGCCGCACTGTTATTTTTATTTGTGCACAGTAACGCTCTTATTTATAGTATTTTCTTTTCGAACATAACACATGTCAGTAGTCTGTTTGATTTTATAAAGATAATAAATTAAATATGACTGTTAATAAATTAAAAATGAATTCTTCAGAAGTATTATATACTACTGTATATTATCTACTGTATAAAATGCTGTTGAATTTACTAGCAGTAACCTGATTTCACTGAGCATGCTCCGGTTTCAAGAGGAATAAAATATTTCAATTTACTGTAATGTTATTTTTTTAAATGCACGTTGCTTAAGTAGCTTTGTTGGGATTTTTCCGAGTAAACCATTTACATTTATCCAGTTATTTTATTTTTTGCGACGTGATTCAATACAATCAATATTTTATCTCTCTCTTCTAGTCTTTTGGATAGAATAGGTTTTTATTTCCTTAGAATATAAAAATAAGTAATTAAATTGTATAATAGAAATTTTGTTAGTGAAATAGGTGTTTAATAAAATTTACTATTGAACTCTTGTTCAATCTAGCTTGTATATCACTAAGGTTTAAAATTAAATGTCAACGAGTCTAATCGCCGTACAAAAACTGAATAAAAAACTTACGAGTGAAGCATTCGGATGTTATGTAAGCTAAAAGGCTTACATTATATCCGACAACATACGTTTGGAAGTAAGCCTTCCTTACATTTTTATCACGTAATACCGCTACGGCAAATAATTTTGCTCAGTCGGATAAGTCGATCGAACGTTAACGAACAACACGTAAATCAAGCTGGTACTTAAAAACGTTTAAAAATAGTGCATTGAAATATTGCAATTAAGGTCAACGAGCACTCTGCTACAAGAGACTAATGAGATTCAACCTTTGTTTTAGATTAAATACGTAAATACTGCGAGATCTTTATAGTTAGCTAAGAATATTCTCCGTACTGTTATTATTATAAACTTGATTATAAGTGTAATAATATTGATTATTTTATAGATATCGCATTGATCCAGCAAAAAACTAGTTTTTCCACAAGACAGTTTCTCAACAAATCTTTTTAAATCCTATGTGGGGATACATAGGATTTAAAAAGATTTTAAACAAATGGCGAGATGTAAGAAGTATCTTAACCCTCTGGGTACTACAGTTATTGATCCTATACAAACTAAATATTTAAGGAGACCTTTAAAAAAAGGTTGAGTTAAAGCTTCAAAAGTGATCATTTGATCCCTTTGACGTGACATGGGTATATTTAGTGCTGGTTGAGACTAATGAGATTCAACCTTTGTTTTAGATTAAATACGTAAATACTGCGAGATCTTTATAGTTAGCTAAGAATATTCTCCGTACTGTTATTATTTTAAACTTGATTATAAGTGTAATAATATTGATTATTTTATAGATATCGCATTGATCCAGCAAAAAACTAGTTTTTCCACAAGACAGTTTCTCAACAAATCTTTTTAAATCCTATGTGGGGATACATAGGATTTAAAAAGATTTTAAACAAATGGCGAGATGTAAGAAGTATCTTAACCCTCTGGGTACTACAGTTATTGATCCTATACAAACTAAATATTTAAGGAGACCTTTAAAAAAAGGTTGAGTTAAAGCTTCAAAAGTGATCATTTGATCCCTTTGACGTGACATGGGTATATTTAGTGCTGGTTGTTCGATCTTTACAACAAAAGTTTCTGACAGCCTATAACACAAATATTTTATGAAAATGAAATGGAACGAAACATTAATAGATACATTTATGTGTTCAGAGTGTTTGCAATAACTGTCAACTTTTTCTAAGCTAAATTTATATCGCCGTGTGAAAACACTTTTCCTGGAGTACCAAAACTAATTTGTAGTAATTTATACATGTTAAATATTTGACAGCAAATTAGAGTGTGAAATATTCTATTCAAATAATAATGTTAAAACAATTAAGGGTAGGTATTACTTATAAGGGTAGGTATTAATTATTGAAATTAAATTAAGTTGTTGTTGATTGTAATTGGTACCTTATTCAATAGTCATCTACCCATTCATATCCTTTTTAGGTAGAACCTGAGGCTACGAAAGATACAGTCAAGAAAAAAAATAATTCTTTGAGAACTTGCTATCGCAAAGAGATGAAAAAAGTGAATGCTTCCACAAGATCTGGAGCTGCCACAGATGATATTTATGAACCGACGCTGTGGTATTTTCACCTACTCGATTTTTTAACCGACCAAGAGACACCCAGAGAGTCAGTGTCAAATTTTGATGACCTCACACAGGTATGTCATACATCATCCATCCAAGGATTTAAACCAGGATTGTAATATTGTGGGTTACAAAAAAAAAACATTTTCGAAGTAGGTAGTTTTATTTTATAACAAGTCTACAATGTGTAGGTACCTATGAACAAAATTAAATCGTATTTATATTACACATTGCATTTTGCCACGATACAGTGCCTTTATTATTAAAATAATTCGAAAATTCTTCTCTTGTCGCTTTGGCATCTTGAGAAATGTTTCTATAATGTCCTCCTTGTAATTCTAACAAATGTGACGAATCTGCTCTTAAACCCGATGTTAAAGTACCTTGAATTGTATCTTCAAAGTCCAATGTATTAATTGGCGTATAAGTGGTACTGTATTTTTTTCTTAAAAAATTATGCAACACGCAGCATGTCATGACTACAATGTCTATGTTTCCTGGAGACAAATTAATACTTGTATGAAAGATTCTGAACCTAGATGCTAATATGCCAAAGGCGTTCTCAACAATTCGCCTTGCTCTAGATAATCGATAATTATAAATTTTTCGCTAATTCCCTTTGGTTGAATGGTTTTAAAAAGTTGGGAGTTAGAGCAAAGGCTTCGTCACCAATAGAAACGTAATTTAGAATTTTGTTCGAATGATTTAAACGTTCTGGTTCTGGAATATGCAACGAGTTATTTCTCAATTTATCGTAAAATTTCGTCTGCTCAATAACACCTCCGTCAGAATTCCTTCCATTTATACCAAATTCGCATACGATAAATTCATAATTAGCGTTTACCACTGCCATCAAGACCATACTATGGAACCCCTTATAATTATAAAAATAGGAACCACTTCCTGGCGGTGGTATAATTCGTACATGTTTTCCATCAACTGCTCCCAAGCAATGAGGAAAATTCCAGTTTTGCTCGAAGTCATGTGCTATTTGTTTCCATTCTTCTTGTGAGCTTGGTATCTGAAACAACATTTATTTTTTTCAGAATGAAACAAATACAGATGTAACGTTGGATTCACCCCTTCCTCGTCCGCAATCTCAGGCTTCTACGAGCACGTCTGACCATCCATCTTCATACCTTGAACCTACTTCTCCTATTGTCCAATCTTTACCACCTCGAAGAGTACAAAAAAGAACAAGGAATGACAATAAACTCGATAATATTATAAATGAAGTCGGTAATTGTATCACTAATAAATTCTCACAATCGCAGCCTGACACATGATATTTTTGGACAAAATATTGCATTTAAATTGAGAAACATGACAAATGAGCAGCGTATATACAGGGTGGCCAGTTGATAGGCGTCCAAAGAAAAAAATTAGATCCCTTATGCTAAGGGGTACCCGAATTACCCCCATGTATGTTCCGCTATTATTTGTATTGCATTTCTGTGGTAAGGCGGCACTTTGAAAACCTTTTGTAACGTGTTTTAATAAAATTTGTAAACTATCTACATACGTATATTTTTATCATAAAAGTGGCAAAAATAAAGAAATCCCAAATTATAACAATAACTGTCAAAATACCTTTATTGCTATCAACGCTAATTACAGGAAATAATCCCCGATCAAGCTCTATATTTTTTTACCGATTTTGTCTGTTGAAGGTCCATAGAAGTTTTTAAGATCATTTAGAAACCTCTGGCACCCCTAACTTATTTTTTTTAAGCTCTGAACATTTTTGATTATCGAACTCTAATGGTAATTTTGAACTTTGGACTAATTTTGTGGTAAGTTTTACAATGCCTAGGCAATCGATTTTTTTTTGCATGGTAGCTATTGTTATCGCTAATAGTTTCCACAAAAAAGAATATATAAACATGATAGGAATAAAGACATAAAAAATAAAAACCAATGTTAGGTGAAAATTTTGAAAATAGTACTTAAAAAAATTCTAGCTCCTAAACTACAAATAATCGCGGAACATACATGGGGGTAATTCGGGTACCCCTTAGCATAAGGCATCTAATTTTTTTCTTTGGACGTCTATCAACTGGCCACCCTGTATACTGAAAAACTTATTAACGAAGCAATATTTGAAGGAGAACTGGAAAATTTAAATCGTCATTGTTATATTGTCAACCCCGGATCAAGCGCTATAAACCTACAGTCAGCAGCACCTGACACTTCTGCTAGAAAATTTTGCAGTAAACTCTGGACCAGACGCTATGAACCTACAACCAGCACCTGACACTGCTGCTACAAATTTTGCATTAAACTCTGGACCAAACACTATAACCCTACAGCCGTCTACAGCATCGCAGTACTTTTTAAGTTATATGCCATAAAAACTTGTGTGGTTATTAACATTTAATTTTTTTAAATAAACGTTTTAAAACTCATGTATTCATTTCGCAACACCATGAAAATAGCTCTGCATGTATCTGGAATTATTTTAGATAATGCTTGTTCCGAAATTGCCGTAGAAATCCTCAAATCTTGATACGATCTCCCAGTTGCCAGAAACCTTAAAGTAGCGGTTAATCTTTCGTGAGGGGATATACTCTCACAAATAACCGTGTTTTGTCGTTGAATGAGAGGCGTAACCAAACGTAACAATTCACTATAGGCATTTTCCTCCATCCGTAAATAATTCCGCCAATCGCTTGGCTCATCTCTTAAATCCTTGAGTAGTTGTATATGTGAATGAATTTTTCTATTCAACAGCCATTTTTTTGTCCACTTTGATCGTTTACACTTTGACTTTAGTATTTTCTTTTTTTTCACTAGCAAACATTTGAAAAATAATAGCAAAAGAAATAGTTCTTCATTGGGAAACATTGTTTCCACGCCAACGATGTCCCCAAGAATGGGGCTTGCGCGTACTTAACTGTGCCGTGTGGTAGACACGTCCGTGTTCAGTCTTTTCATGCGACAAGCATGCGCAAATAAAACTGTGGTCAAGCATGAGCATTTAAATTAGAGATTGAGACAATAGAGGCAACCTCTTGCAATAATGTAAGGAAGCCAGATAGTAAATCAGTTGAAAGTATTGGGGATTTTGATTGTATCAACCTGGTGCATCAAAATATTCAAGGGTTTTTGAACAAAGAATTAGAAGTAGGGCTTTTCCTGAATTGTAACAACATAGATATTCTTTGTATCACAGAGCATTGGCTCAAAAGTCATCAAATAATTTTTAAGTTTAGTAATCACCAGGTTGGTAGTTCATTCAGTAGAGTAAATGCTATACATGGCGGCGCATTAATCTTAGTAAATAATCAGCTCAAATTTAAAGAGCGCAAGGATATTGTAAACCTGTCTGTTGAGAGAACAATTGAAATAGCCTGTATAGAATTGGAGCAGTTTATCATATTAAGTGTATATAGACCCCCTTCAGGTTTGTATGATTGTTTTGAAAAGGTAATGGATGAAGTGTTGCATAAAATCTGTAGCTCAAAGAAATCTATAATTACTTGTGGTGATTTTAATATTAATTTGCTTGAAAAATCGGTGTTACGTACTAGAATTACAAATCTGTTTCAGTCATACAACCTTGGAAACAAATTTTTGGAGCCCACTAGAATAACCCAGACTAGTGCCACTTGCCTAGATAATATTTATACTGATGTTATACCAACCCACAAAGTAATTATTAACTTATTAGATTCAGATCATTGTGGGCAACTGATTACAATTCCAAATGTAATCAAAAAAGTAGCTAAAATGGATATCACTGTCAACCCAAAAACTAAAAGTCGCCTAGAAACTTTTAAAAATAAACTTTCAACTAAATTACCACTTTTGTCAACTAGTGATGACCCCAATCAACAATATAACAATTTTTTTAGTATGTATTGCACACAGTTTAAGACCACATTTGTTCCTAAGACTATCTCGGTTAATAATAACGCTTCTTTCAATGACTGGGCCACCTTTGTTATTCATAAAAGTAGAAAACGGCTTTATGAGCTGTATGAAGAGCGAATTTGTATTAATACTGTAGAATTTAATTTGTATGTTAAGAATTATTCTAAAGTTTTTAAAAAAGTTTGTGCTATAGCTAAGTCACATTATTTGAGTTCAAAAATTAAAAATAGCAGTAACGTAATTAAAACGACTTGGAACATTATTAATAGCGAAGCAGGAAGGTCTTGCAAGCGAAATACTGACTACAGCCTTGCTATCGGCGATAATATCATAAAATCAGATACTCAAGTTGCTACAGCGTTTGAAAATTTCTTTGCGGATATTCCTGTATCGACTACTAAATCGCTAGACTCGTCACCTGCTGCTGCAGATGCTTTGCTAAAGGAAAATATTCCATTTCATGATTCCGAATTTAATTTTCAATATGTTAATTGTAATGATGTAATTAAAACTTTTCATATGTTAAGAAGACCGCTGATCTATGGGGTCATTCTGTGGACGTTGCCAAGTCCATTATAACCATTGTAGCTCCTTCATTAGCTGTTATATTTAATGATTGTATTGACCGTGGTGAGTTTCCTGATCTAATGAAAAACAGTAAAATAATACCATTGTTTAAATCGGGTAGTACATCAGACCCTACTAACTATAGACCAATTTCAGTGCTACCAACATTTAGTAAAATTTTTGAAAAAATAATTTTAGATCAAATGCAAAGATTTTTCAATAAACATAAGTTATTGCATAATAAACAGTTCGGTTTTACAAAGGGTCGTTCAACTACTGATGCCGGTGTTGAACTTCTAGGACACATTTATAATGCCTGGGAAGATAAATGCGATGCTTTGGGGATTTTTTGCGATTTGTCCAAGGCTTTCGATTGCGTTCTCCATAAAACATTAATCAGAAAACTACACCACTACGGAATCCGGAACGCCTCTCTGAATCTTCTTACGTCATATTTGAGTGGTAGGATTCAGAGAGTTGATGTAAACGGGAAAAGATCTCCCGGATCTGTAGTAAGCATGGGAGTACCACAAGGGTCCATTCTTGGCCCTTTTTTATTTCTTATTTATATTAATGACTTGCCTTACCTCATAAAGGATAATCATGATGTAGTGTTGTTTGCAGACGACACTTCTCTTTTATTTAAACTAAAACGTCAGCAGCTAGCTACTGACGATGTTAATGGCGCTCTGGCAAAGGTCGTTAATTGGTTTAACGTTAATAATTTACTTCTAAATGAGAAAAAGACCAAATGCATTAAGTTTACGTTACCTCATGTTAGACAAGTGGAAACTAGTGTACTAATCAAGGATGAAGAGTTGAAACCGGAAGATAATACAGTGTTCCTAGGCTTAACTTTGGATGCTAAGCTTCAGTGGGGCCCTCATATAGATAAGTTGTCAAAAAAGCTTAGCTCAGCAGCATACGCCGTAAAAAAAATTCGTGATTTAACTGATTTAGAGACAGCCCGTTTAGTTTATTTTAGTTATTTCCACAGTGTGATGTCGTATGGTATTCTCTTGTGGGGCCATGCCGCCGATATTCAGACAATTTTTATTTTGCAAAAGAGGGCAATTCGTTCAATGTATAAATTAAGTCCTAGACACTCCCTCAGAGAAAAATTTAAAGAGATTAACATACTAACTGTGCCCTCTCAGTTTATTTACGAAAACCTTTTGTACGCGCATAAAAATATAAAATTGTTTAAAAAATACAGTGATATCCACGACATAAATACAAGGAACAAACACAAATTTGTTGTTCCTGCAACGAGGCTCAAAAAAATAGGGGGCACGTTCACATGCCAATGTATACGTTATTATAATAAACTGCCAAGCGATATTCAAACACTAAGCCTCAATAAATTTAAATCTTTTATAAAACGTAAACTATGTCTTAAAGCTTACTATAATATTAATCATTACCTTGAAGATAAAAAGGCTTGGGATTAAGCTGCTCCAATTTAGTTTACTCAGTGAGTGTCAAAATTTGCCTTTGTTTCATTTATTTATTGTCTATTCCTTTATTCTATACACTTTGACATTAATGTTTACTTTATTTTTACATTCTTTTTATTATTATTATTATGATTAGTGACATTTTATTTTCTTATTATTTTATGACATTTTATGATTTCATTATGATCTCATTAATTATTTATTTTTTTATTTTATTTGTTTATTGTAAATGTGAGGACCATGTGGATCATTTCTTTTATTTACTTTGTTTTTTTGACGAAGGTCTGGCAGTTTGAGTGCTATAAGCGACCTACACAAATGTCCTTTTTTTGGTATTGTTCGTCGTGTCGTTGAGCTCCTTGGGTTATGAGTTGAGCTACACGATAACTGACAAATGCTTGCACTGACTGGACAGGTCCACTCAATCTGTGTGGTGCTTTCTTAAAAAGACCATTTCAGACACTATCTGCATAGTCCTCATGTAAGTTGACCAAGATTATTTTGTCTGGACTTTAAAAGAGACTATGACCTCTGAGTTTGTTTCGGCTGTTTCTTCTCAGAGTAGTCGGGTACGAAACACCGGCATCATCTAGTTTTAAAAAAATATGACGTGTAAAAGTGTTTGTGAAAACCTACTTGCAAAATAAACATCATTTATCATCTATCATTTATCATTTATCATTTATCATTTATGTACGTGTGGTAGACGCTTAAGGCAATTTAGAACAAAACTAAAATTCATTTTTTAACACCATCAAAATGTTAAGGTAAAAACCAGTTCATAAATGGTTCGATAGATGGCGTTGTGTAATGACGTAATTTTTTTAAAAGTCGATGTCAAGATTTTCCGTGCTTTCATGACCTACCGTGGTAAAGTAAGTTGCACCTTAAATATATTCTTAATTAGATTATGTGTGTTCTTTGTGTTCGCGCTAAAAACCGTCACAAGTCGAAGCCGGAGCGCCTGCCTCGGATTGCCGTCGCAATGTTGCACGCTCCTTCACCTTTAAACTCATAAGTGGAAACACATATTGTGACGGACGGAAAACTACGGAACCCTACACTGAGCGTGGCCCGACACGCTCTTGGCCGGTTTTTTAAGATGTTTCATACCGACTAATTTCTGTTAAAATGTTGTAATGAATCTTGGAAAATTTATTTTTTGTTTTACTTATTAAAGAACGTAGGTACAGACGCCTGCACATCAAGCTACTACAATCTGTCAGATTTCTTTGATAGATTTTCGACTTTATTTTTAAAGAGTTAAGGTTCAAAGTTCATTGGGAAAAATTGACAGTTTCGGGTAGCTTGACCTGCAGGCGTCTGTACTTTCTGTCTGTGCTTTTAAAGATATCAAAGTTAATGCTTTAGCTTTAGAAATATGGAGGCTTTACAATTTTTTTTCTTGTGAAATACGAAGATTTTTAATAAAGCGGATTTGTCCAACTAACTTATAAGCTTAAGTCGCTTATCATGGCTGACTAAGTTGCAGGAATACATCAGGGCCTTTTACTTTGACACTTACACAGCGAAATAATTAAGGCATCAGCAGCTGGGCTTGCGGAATTTAATTAGTAGGAGCAATAGAGCCAAAAAGTGACAATTTCAGTACCTAGTTATTGTATTGGTTTATTTGATGTTGTGTTTATATGTATTAACTATATGTCCGTAAGGGTCATTGACTTTCAAAACTTTATTTATTTTAATAAAATTGGCGATAAGTTTCTAGGTGGGATCGTATAAAATAATTAACTAACTTCTTAGTTATAATTAACGTCACCATGTCTCTTAAACCGGATGTGATTCATCCCAAGAGAATAAAGTACCACGATTAAAAATAGCAAGTATTAATCCAGGTCATTAACTATCCGTGTGAGAAATTCCATCGAAATCCATTCGGTAGATGTTACATGTAAAAGGAACAAACATCCATACATTCTCACAATCTTTCGCATTTATTATATTTGTAGGATACAGAACAACAGCAAACCAATAAACTCACCGCCAGTTTTCTAACAATCTTTGTGGCGCCACACGACACTTTTTTTTTTGTTTTGTATTACGATTGAATGCAATCTCGCTGTTATTTTGACACTGCTCCGCTGCCAAGCAATCTGACACTAAAAGGCAAAAAACTAATGTTAGGTTTAATTTAAAATGGAAGTCATTCTTTATTTTACTGGCAAGATTAAAAATATATTATAAAAAGGTAGTTCAGTTTTATTATATTGGCAACACCGAGAACGCTCATTTTGAAAAAAAACACGCGTCAACGCTCTCTTTTGGTTCCGGCTGTCATAGGAGATAGACGTGCTCTGTAACTGAGTTGAGTGTCAGTGAATATTGGTGTTCTACTGTGATATTACAGGTAATTTATTTACTAGTTATTAAGGAATTATTGTTATAGAAGGAATAAAAGATGTGATGGTGTAACGTACATTATTTGATCTTATTATACAATGAAATTAAATGAATTCATAAAGCATTTCGGTGTTTTCTGTCATATACTCTGTCCCCTATTATGGCTATTGCAGTTCTAATAGACACATTTACAATATATTCTCATAGTACCCACAGTATACATAACACACATTTAGTTAGACTAGTTATCCTTTGAGATATTAGAAGTACAATCTAACATTTCAGAAGTGGGATAGTAGCCCGTAGTCGCCACGTTACGTTCGTTACGTTCAAATAAAGGTATCAGTCGTTAATATCTACCCACGTCACATCTTGTGTTCCTTCTCGTAGTGATTTAAAGGCAAGTTTTATTAATTTGTAAAATGGGGTTCCGAATTGTATGTACCGTACATGCCCAAAGTCATGAGGTCAGGAGGTCTATATGTTTTTAATGTATATAGTCTTGGGGGACTGCACTGGGGGTCTACGGGGAAGAAAATTTTGATATTTTTGAGCTACGACCTACCGTTTAGGAGATATTAGACAATTTACCTTTTTTTTTCAGAAATTGTTTGAAAAGGAGTCTAGCCCTCTTGTACAAGTTTCAGACAATGCCACGTGACAGCGAAACATCCTTTCGGCGTCGGCTAGCTACGCCGACCCGAGCAGAAGCTGGGATAAGGAGTTGCAGTCGTAGCCGCCGCCATGAAAGTCGCAGTGGCCGTAGTCCAAGTCCCCGGCGCAGTATCCGCCGCGAGTCCAGCTACGGGAGACGCGGGCGTGAGCGTAGTAGTAGTGGGACAAACCGTGCGCCTAACAGTGGGCGTGGGCGTGGGCGTGGGCGTGAGAAGAGTCGCAGCCAGGGCAGGCAGAGTGTGGACGCGGGTCTACGTGAACGCGAACAGGAACTCGACAGGCAACGCGCGCGGCTTCGTGAGCTTGAAGAAGATGTCGACAAGGAGCGCTGCCGACTACGTCAACGAGAAGACCGACGTCGAGAGGACAGCAGAGTCACCGATAGGAATACAAGGTCACGTAGCCCTCATTTTAATTCTAAAGATTTTCTTGAGATCATAAAAACTTTGAAGTCTCAACCAGTGACAACAAGCACCTCATTACTCGCTAACAGTAACATTAATCATAAAAATATTTTACCCGATTTTGATCCATCGGTTAAGACTCAAAGAACTGATATTTGGATCAGGAAGGTTAATGAATGTGCATCTGTCTATGGGTGGGACGAACGAACAACTGTTCATTTTGCCATGCAAAAACTTCATGGATTGGCCAAAGTTTGGTACGAAAGTCAAAATTCTATTTTATTTAGTTGGTCTGAATGGCAACAAAAACTTATAAGTGCATTTCCCTGTGAATTAAACTATGGTCAATTATTGGAGGATATGCTGCGTAGAAAAAGTACATACAATGAACCTTTAGATGTTTATTACTATGAAAAGTTAGCCCTATTAAACCAATGCGACATAGTAGGTAAGCATGCAGTTGATTGTCTAATTCATGGCTTAAGCGACAAAACTATGAGGTCTAGTGCTAACGCATTACGCTGTACTCAGCCTGATCAGCTGCTACAATTTTTAATGAGTAGTCAGGACGTGTCACACACAGCTGTTCAATCTAATAATAGAAGTAGGTCGAAATATGAACAGCACGATAGTAAAGTTGATAATAATTCATCTCGTAAATTACAAAATCGAACTTTTTCGGGTCAAATATTTTGTTTTAACTGTAAAGAGAAGGGTCATCCTTATTTAAAGTGTCCTAAGCCATTAGTTCAATGCACAAAATGCAATCGTGTTGGTCATAAATTTGAAAACTGTACTTTCAAGAGAGATTTCCTATCGGATCAGAGAAACAAGGCTGACCCTGTGCCAAAGACAATGCTAATATGAACTACCCGCACTAATGCAAAGTATATAAAGGATTGTACGATTAACGGAGTCTCTATAAAATGTTTTGTCGATTTTGGTAGCGACGTTTCACTTGTAACACTATCAACTGTAGAAAAATTAAAATTAAATACGGATAAAGTAACGCTAGCTTTAAAAGGTTTTGGCAACGAAATTGTGCAGTCAATGGGTAGGGTTGAAGTCGATTTGTGTATAGACGGTGTAGGAGCAAAAGTTACATGTCATGTAGTTGAAGACGTGTTGTTGGATATTCCGTTGTTAGTGGGTCAATCGTTTACCGAACAGCCGCACATATTAGTTTATAAAAATGTTAACAAAATGGTTTTTTATGATTATAGTGTCGATTCGGAACTAAATAAAATTTGCATTGAAGAGGACACAAATATTTCAATTATAATAGCGGCGGACGTAGAAGCTTTTGGTCCGATTACCGTTAAAGTTAAATCAGATTCATGCTATACCGGGAACATTTTACTCAATAGTAAAGTTATCGGGAGACCCAATCAACTATTTTTGGTTAATGGAGGTATTCATTATATGAAAGATGGTTTATTATACCTGGACGTTATACCTATGATGAATGTTGTTCTATTGCAAGAAGGGTTGGTTATAGCAAGGGGTACTAGGGTACAAATAGTTAATCGGATACTCACAACAACGGCTGAAGTATTGGCATCGGACCAAAATGAAATTGATGAGAGTAACGTTCACATAGGCGATACAATAAGCGAACCTCATAGGCGAGATTTATTAAAATTATTAAATAATTATAGACATTGTTTTGCTACGTCCTTAAGAGATCAAGGATGTACAAGTGTTGTTGAAATGAGCATAGAATTAAATAGTCACAAACCTATTGTCTACCGTCCCTACAGACTATCCCACAAAGAGCGCGAACAGGTTAGGGAGCTAGTTGGGGAGATGTTGGACGCGGGAATAGTAAAAGAGTCTACTTCAGAATACGCTAGTCCAATCATATTGGTTCGTAAGAAGGATGGCGGGGTAAGGATGTGTGTGGACTATCGCATGCTTAATTCCATAACAGTTAAGGAACGATACCCTATGCCTGTTATCGAGGATGAAATTGCCCGTTTATCAGGGCAAGCATTCTTCATTACGTTAGATCTTAAAAACCACTCACTTCGTTTGTTACTCCAGACGGACAGTACGAGTTCAACCGTATGCCGTTTGGATTAGCAAATGCTCCCGCCGTCTTTCAACGTGCAATAAATAGAGTTCTGGGTTCGTCTCGGTTTACAGAAGCTACAGCTTATATGGATGACGTCTTAATTTACGGTGCTAGCGTGGAACAATGCTTAGAGAGGCTAGAAAAAGTTTTGAAATTATTAGAACAGGCAAACTTAACACTTAATTTAACCAAATGTAACTTTTTACAAGAAAAGATTAATTACTTAGGATAGGAGATAAGCGCGTCTGGGGTTAGGCCAGGTGATAAGAAAACTCAGTCCGTTTTAGATTTCCCTCGTCCCCTCAACCAACATTCAGTACGTCAGTTTTTAGGCTTAATAGGATATTTTAGAAAATTTATTAAAGGATTTGCAATACTATCACACCCTATATATAAGCTCCTAAAAAAGGATGTTGCCTGGGAGTGGAGTAAAGAACAAGAATAATCGTTTACTGAATTAAAATACAGACTAACTGATAGGCCTATACTAGCAATTTATAATCCAGCCGCTCAGTACGAATTGCACACTGATGCCAGCAAATTAGGTATAGGTGGAATTTTAATGCAAAGGCTACACGACCATGATACTTTCCTACCAGTAGCTTATTATAGCCGTCAAACATCACCCGAGGAAAAGAACTTTCATGCGTACGAGTTAGAGACACTAGCAGTAATATGCTCACTCAAGAAATTTAGGGTGTATTTGTTAGGTCAGAATTTTAAAGTTGTAACGGACTGTAGTGCATTGCGTTCGACGTTTAGTAAACGCGATTTGATTCCCCGTATAGCGAGATGGTGGTTACTTTTACAGGAGTTCAATTGTACGGTGGAATATCGCGCAGGGACAAAAATGGCACATGTTGATGCACTATCCCGTAATGCCGTTAGCGATGTGGAATCATTAGTAGAGTCCGAACAATTGCCTGTAGTAATGTCCATAAATAGTGAGGATTGGTTAGCCACTTTACAGTTAGGTGATTCCGAATTGCGTAGAATTCATGATACGTTAACTAGCGACCTGGATGCGGAAGGCTTAAAATACATGAGGGACAACTATTGCATTAAAGATAATAGATTATTTCATTACTTGGACGGTGATAAAACTCAGTTACGATGGGTGGTACCCAAGGGAGCAAGGTGGCAGATAACATTAAAAATCATGATGAAATAGGACATTTCGGATTTGAAAAGACCCTAGAGCGGATTAAGAGTAACTACTGGTTTCCGAAAATGTCCCGTTTCGTCAAGAAATACGTTCAGGCCTGCATAGAGTGCGCCTATTCTAAAAAGAATAGCACAAATGAGGGTCACCTACATCCAATTACAAAGGTGGAGGTACCCTTTCATACTCTTCACATTGATCACTTGGGTCCATTAGTACGGTCTAAACGAGGTAATTGCTATGTTCTTGTTATAGTAGATGCTTTCACTAAATTTGTTTTTATTAAACCAGTTAGAAATACTAAGTCGTTAATTTCGATAAGAGCTCTTGAAGAAATATTTTATACTTTCCGTAATCCAGATCGTATCATAAGTGATCGTGGAACATCATTTACGTCACACGCATTCAAACGTTTTTGCTTAGACAAAGGTATCACTCACGTGCTTAATGCGGTAGCTAGCCCAAGATCAAATGGGCAAGTCGAAAGATACAATCGCACAATTCTTAGTGCACTGACTGCCCAGAATCTTAATGATAACGAAAAAGAGTGGGACAACAAAGTAGGGGCCATCCAATGGGGCTTAAATAATACTCTTCAAAAGACGACCGGTAAGACACCGTCGGAGGTTTTGTTTGGGCTTTGTATGAAGTCTGAAGTAGACCCTAGGCTTAATGAAATAGTCACGGAAACTAGAGGTGAATCTAGTCTTACCTTAATTAGAGAATCGGCTAAAGACAACATTGACTTAGAGCAAGACAAACAAAGAGCTAACAACAAGAACAAACGTCCTTCCCACGTTTACAGTGAAGGGGATTTAGTTAAAATTACCAAAACTAATTTTAAGAACGATGGCAAAAGTAAAAAGCTCTGCCATCGTATATAGGTCCATATAGAGTAGTAGAGGTATTGGAAAATGACCGCTATAAAGTCGCAGCCATACCGGGCTTAACCAGTAGTAAAAATAAACGAAAAACAACAACTGCTGCTGCTCGCATGTCGCCTTGGGTTCATGTAGCTTCCTTAGAGTTAAATGATGATGATACTGATAATGATACTGATAATGCCAATAATGATGATGAGAAACCAATCGACGGTTGAAAGGCTAATTGATCTAAACGACATTTTGTAAAACTTGCAGGAGGGCGGATCAAAGTTATTATTTTGTTTAAAAAATTCATAAAAAAACAACTATTTCGTAGACTTTTATTTATTTAATACAGTATATCTCTGAGTAAGTAAGGATTTTTTTTAAGTTATTACTATTGAAAATAGTGTATTATTTTAGAAAATTTATGTTGTTTAGCCCAAAATGCATCCAATTTAGTTATTTTTAATAAAAGGGAAAATGGTTCAAATGCCTACCGAAAATAAAATAGCTGAAAGTAAACTGGCTCAAGCAGCGCCCTAGAATAAAATAACACGAGATAAAATGAATTTAGCGCCTAGTCAACTGACCGTTGAATAAACATAATGAGCATAAGCAACAAGATGGTGTAGCACCAGAGTGAAGTAGTTTGATGCAGATGCGCGTAAGACGGACTGCAGGATGAAACAAAATGAACTCTTACTAGATTAAAGTAGATATTGATGCTTAGACCGTCATAATTTAGCTACGTCCATAAGATATTTTTAAGGTTGGTACGCTATTTTATATCATTTTAGAAAATCTGTAGAGTAATCATTCAAGACATTGATTCAATATGTCTTGGAACAAGGTATTAGACAAGGTAGTATATCACCCTAAGCCTTACACCACGGAATAAATTACACTCTATGAATAAAACAACAAATAAATTGTGATTAATTATAATTTATTTAAAATCAGTCTTCAGTACCTAATTTTCGGTAACTTGTGATAAATCAAACCAGAAAAAAATAACAACCGCGTCAGAAAACAAACAAAAGTTAACATTCTGTATCAATCAATATCAACTAACAATAGAAAATCGACATTCTGTAGGAGAAAAATGAAACAAAAAAATATAGATTGTCTAAAATCTAAAAGTAATAAGTGAGAAAATATAACGTATTCCTGTTATCTGAGTTTAAAGGAATAGTATTACCAAAAGATTTTTTTGGATTTGGTCATAGTATGATTGACTTCCTAATATTGAAAAATCACAATCTTCATCAGTCTCATTATTATTTTCTTTATTTACTTCTCATCTTAAAATTACGTTATTAAATATTTCTTAGAAAATAAATTTAACAAAAAAAGAAAAAAATTGGTTAAAAATATAAAAATAGGTTTCCGCCGGTAACGGGAGCAGGGTCCAAGCTACCGGTGATTCGGGCTCCAGAGACAGGAACCTCCTCACAATGCGGGCCGTATCGAGGAGTACTGCCTTCTCCAAGCCAAGCCCTTGGTCCAACCACCTAAGGAGACCTTCGACAGATGTTCGTCGAGGCTCTTGGCAATTAAGCCATTGGCCGTTACAACAATCGGCACAATGATAGCCGAGTTCACATTCCACATGTCAACAACCTCGTGTGCCAAGTCAAGGTATTTTAGTTGTTTTTCTTTCTCCGCTTTCACGAGGTTCTCGTCATGTGGGATGGTAACATCGATTATCATTACGCGGCGCGCTGATCGGTCTTTCACCACTATGTCAGGTAGTAATGATAGACCGATCCCAGTACAGCGTGACATGGTCTTTCTCGAGAACTAGGTCGGGCACATACTTGTAGTACGGTACCTCAGATTCACCAAGTTTATATTTCAAGGCAAGTTGCTGATGATTAATCCTGGCTACTTGGTTGTGCCTATGCAAGTACTCGCTGTTAGCTAGACGAGAACAACCAGAAATAATATGTCTGATGGACTCACCAGGACGGTGGCATGCCCGACACACGTCAACCGTCCCATCCCTCATAATATATTTCCGGTAGTTGTTCGTCAACATAACTTCGTCCATAATCGCACAGGCAAAACCTTCAGTTTCCCCAAATAGGTCACCGAATCGTAGCCAGGAAACGGACGCCAGAGAATCTACATTGGGCTCATGAAGAGCCTTGTAGAAGCGCCCATGAAGCTCCTTACCTTGCCATACTACCTTGCGGTCATCGGTAGTAAGTACTACAGGTTTGCGCCAATTCACTTTAGCCATGAACAGCGGGGTGAGTCCCTTGTCCACTGCGACTACATCACGGTGCATACCCTCGTCAGCTTTTAAGAAATATTCCCTGAGACTGCACACCTCTCGGTTGTGGAGGGTCTTAGCGTTCAGAAAGCCTCGACCCCCACACCGCAGGATGTACAGTCTCATCACCGATGGTTAGTTAACAATAATCTTAAAATAAATATGGACAAAACAAAAATAATGCACTTTTATCAAAGAACTCAACCTGATAATATCAATGTAAATTACGACGGACAGACCGTACATCGTGTGACAAATACCAAATTTTTAGGTATTGACATAGATTATAATTTATCGTGGAAAACGCACCTAGATAATCTCTGTAAAAAAATTAATAAATCCTCATTCGCTCTCTACAAACTCTCAAAACTTATCAACAAAGAAGCCGTCTTAACGGCATACCATGGACTTGCTTCACCTTTATTAAGATATGGTATTATATTCTGGGGTAACTCTGTAGACAAGGAATTTGTATTCAAAGCCCAAAAGAAGTGCATCAGAGCAATGTGTCATATAGATAGTACTACAAGCTGTCAACCGTACTTTAAAAAATTAAATATTCTTACATTGCCTTCCCTATACATATATGAATTAAATGTCTTTGTAAAATCGAATCCCAACTATTATAAGACTGCTTTTAAAAGCTATTATAGACAATTACGAGACAAAAAAAGGTTAGACGTCGAAATAATGTATGGAGAAACGGCATTATTTAATAAAAGTGTTATTTGTATGGCATCACTGATTTATAATAAACTACCAGACGACATTAAGAAGTTACCTATTCATCTATTTAAAAAGAAATTATACTCATTCCTAATCAAAAAATGTTATTATAATGTTAAAGACTATTTTGAAGACAAAGATGTAAATGTTGTATTATAATTAATGCCAAATATCTATTTCAATTAAATATGACTATATAACAATCTGACATTATTAATCTGCATGACATTATTATTATTTTTTATCTTAATTAATTTGGAATGAAATTGACTACTAATGTTATTTTAATGAATATAATAAGAGATTAGCACAATGTGAATATATTTGCACACCTCGTATAAGGTTGTAATACAGTGTAACTAAATATAATAAAAAAAACTATGTAACATCTCTCAAACCTGTGTTATGCAAATAAATGATTTGATTTGATTTGATTTGATTTGATTTGATGATCGTGGGTGATGCATCCGATTTGCAGTCGGCAATGTACGGTCTCTCCTATCCAGGGCATCGAGTTCAGTCTGCGTCCATTTAAGTATGCCGAAAGAGTACATTAAAACCGGCATGACCCAACTGTTGAAGGCGCGCACCTTGTTCGCGCCCGAAAGAAGGCTTTTTAATACCTTCTTCTACATCTCAACAATTGCTTCATGTCATTCTTTCGGATGAGGAAAGGGATCTAAGGTGTATGGAATCCGAGAGTTGAATTCTCTCGGAATCCATAATCTCCCCTCGTTTCACATACATGACTGCACATTTGTCCACACCAAATTCCATCCTGATGGCGTTACTAAGAGTTTCAGTTACTTTCAGTAGCTCCATCAGTCGCAATCTGTTGGGGGCAAAGAGTTTCAGATCATTTATTTATTTATTTATTTATTAAAACTTTATGCACAAGTAAAAACTGTACAAAGGCGGACTTAATGCCTTAGGCATTTTCTACCAGTCTACCTTAGGGTGATGCAGAGACAAAAAACAGTAGGTGCGATAACAGAAAAAAAAGGATATTAGTAAATGAATATTAAAATATATATATATATATACATATATAAATATTAATAACTATAAATACTTATACATATACATAAAACAACATTATATAAAGTTCAGAGATCGTAACAAAACAACAACCACAACTTAATTACGAGACGAATCTACCAACTTCTTGTAGATATGCTCACGAACTTTCCTTTTAAAAGTAAAGGGACTGGTTACCAACCTGATACTCTGAGGGAGCTCATTCCAAAGGAAGACTGCCTGGACAAAGAAAGCGGATTTAATAAAACCAGAGCGGTGAGAAGGACATCGAAGAAGACGATTATTGGCAGAACGAAGATTCTTGCTGTGCGCAGAGCATAAATATTGCCAATGAGAAGACAGATAAGAAGGTGAAGTGGGTTTGTTAAGAAGAGAAAATAGGGTCGTTAAAGCTCTCAATGCCCTGCGCTCCCGAATGGGTAACCATTTCAAGAGCGAACGATGTGCAGATACGTGGTCATACTTGCGTAAATTAAAAACGAATCGAATGCAGTTATTAAGAAGTCGGTCAAGTTTATTGAGGAGATCTGCATTCAGATCATCCATGTAAAGGAGGTGAGATATGACATGACCACCTTTTCTCAACCGATAGCCTAGACCTGAATCCTCCAGCAATGTGCTTGGAGGATTCAGGGCTAGACAGAACCAAAGTGGAATCAATCAGTTTCATTATTTTTACTGTTTTCTTTTTCTTCATTTGTAGGTACTTCAGTCTTCTGTTCAGACAACTCTTTCGCTATCTGTTTCTTAAAATACAACCGGCGCTGTGATTCCATAGTTGCTGAAAAAAAAAGCGATTTATGACCATTTTTGATATTTAAGTAATTCAAATGTACGAAATCTCATTAATTTAAAAAGAGACTTAGAAACATCTAGGAGACCTCACAAGTAATTATCAACTAACAACATTGAATTAGGAATACAAAGACGTAAGTAGTATCTTTGTATTCCTAATTTATTGTTGTTAGCTTATTGGTACTTCAGGACTCTGAACCTGTACCTCTTTTCATTGATTATCACTTAGATAAAACCAAATTATTTGTATTCACCAGAAAAATCAACCGTCTGACTTCACAGCTCGCTCTCACGCAAGTTCACACAACGCACTTTCTCAAGTGTTGGCAGCTGTGTGATGTGCGAGGCACTCGTAACGGACACTTCACGAAGCGCGAAATATATTGAACTTAGTTCCAAGCGACTAAAGAGTAGCTAATCTCTTTAATTTATTGGACGGCCTATGTGCTAAAATAGATTTCATAAAATGATACAAATGCCAATTTTACAAATATTGAATTTAATCAAAATGTTTCAACGGCCATAACACTAATGAGATAGTTAGGTCAAAATAGCTGAAGTGACATTACTCATTACGCTTAATAAGAGGTTAGATGGGCTAAAAGACATCGTTAGTAAATATAATTTAATGCGAAATGGTTCAAGCGACACGGTTTTATTATTATAGCTGAATGCAAAATGGGCCAAACGACAAAACCACAAACATGGCGAAAAAGCCAAATGCCTTAATCGACACTCGTTATAAAAGTACGAAAAATCAGAATAGCCTATGGCATCGAGTCCTGGAATTTGTCTAATTTTGTGTCGTATAGATCAATGAGCTTAGAAATGAAGCCTGTTTTGCAGTGGGTGCTAAACGCCAAAAAAATAGTAAAAAAAAATTTAAACATGACTCAAACGATGGAGAAAAATTTGCTGATTCCGAATATGTATATAACTCAATATTGCAAAAAATGTCGTTTAGATCAATTAGCCTTTCAACCGTCGCAATATAGATGAAATTGACAAAATGTAAAATTGTGATTATTATGAGAAATGAATGTAATGTAAATAGAAACGAAAAAATAAGTGATGATTGTTACTCTGATTAAAAATAAAAGATTAATATTGTCTAAGTAGGAAAATGAGAAACTGATGAATTCTATTTAATTGATTGCAAGAATTGAGGGTTTGCATTAATTGGATAGACAAACAAAATATATAATTATTTTTTTGTGAGAATGGAGGGTTCGCAATGACTTATTTATATAATATGGAAAAAAAGGATGTAATGAATTTTATTTAATTGGTTGTAAGAATTGAGGGTTTGCACCAATTAAGTAAATCTGGAAAATATATAATCAAGTCTTTGTAAGAATTGAGGGTTTGCAATGGCTTGATTATGTAATGAACTGAGATGACTATGAATCTATGATATTGGTTGTGAGAATTGAGGGTTCACGCCTCTAGAATAGATAAATGAAAGAAAGTATTGCTAAACTTTGTGAGAATTGAGGGTTCACAATAGCTTAGTAATGCATATATGAAAATGATATTTCTGTGAGAATTGATGGTTCACGGAGCTTTATGACCTTTATGAACATGATTATGATGAAAAAAAATGCACATTTACTATTTATTTTGATTTGATATTGTTGTTTAGCCTGATATTGTTATTGTTGATTAGTATTGTTTGTCATGAAAGTCAAACCAAGAGAGAGCCAAGTGTTAGGTTGTTGTTTTGAATTGTGCATGGGGACATGCACATAGTCAGGATGGTCGAGTGTTAGGTTTAATTTAAAATGGAAGTCATTCTTTATTTTACTGGCAAGATTAAAAATATATTATAAAAAGGTAGTTCAGTTTTATTATATTGGCAACACCGAGAACGCTCATTTTGAAAAAAAACACGCGTCAACGCTCTCTTTTGGTTCCGGCTGTCATAGGAGATAGACGTGCTCTGTAACTGAGTTGAGTGTCAGTGAATATTGGTGTTCTACTGTGATATTACAGGTAATTTATTTACTAGTTATTAAGGAATTATTGTTATAGAAGGAATAAAAGATGTGATGGTGTAACGTACATTATTTGATCTTATTATACAATGAAATTAAATGAATTCATAAAGCATTTCGGTGTTTTCTGTCATATGCTTATTCTCATAGTACCCACAGTATACATAACACACATTTAGTTAGACTAGTTATCCTTTGAGATATTGGAAGTACAATCTAACACTAAGTCAGTTGAAATAAAACGATGGAGCCATTACTATAAAAATTGGAATTGGAAGTCAGTTGAAAAAGATAAATCAAGCCGTCAAAATATGATCAATAATTTAAAAAAAAAAACTGTAAGAACATTCTAGCATCATTTCTCCTAAAAAGATACTTAGTTTTTCAAATTTCATCTTCCAAGTCGTTGTTTGTCGTTGATTAATTACACAGCAGTCTCTTGAACTCGAGCCATTTTTTGTTAGGGTTTACGAATTCATTGTTTACTGATGTGTCGTATAATCAAGCCATTACACATTTACTCGTCGCCGATATCCTAAAATAATTAATCTTCTTCTTTTTCGAATTTATTTCTGACAGAGCTTTTCTTTATATTGTAATAACTAGGTACCTAGGTAATGCAATGCAAGTAGATCATTAATAGACGTCAATGCCAGTATTTTCCAAAGAAAAGGACCAAGACCAAGGCCAAGAGCGAGACAGAATCACCCACCAAGGGATCCGTACAAACTTGCGACATAAACAACCACAGAACATATAAAGGAGATTAGAAGGGCCTTGCGGGCGGGGCACGCGCGCCGCGGTTATGAGCAAATACTCAACATCAACCAAAATTTACTTTACCGGCCATCAATCGCGCTTTTGTTTTGACAGCGTGCGTAAGCTGCGCAAAAAAAATTAAATTATGCCGTCTTGCGCTATTATAACGTGTCGGAAAAGAAGCCAGGCATGTAGTCTAGCACGAGAAGGGATTTTTTTCCACCGGTTAGTCCAAAAACGTTAAAATACTTGTGATATTTGTAATTTTAACATTAGTATTATGAACTTTGTAGACAAAAACGAAATAATCGCAGGTAGACAAATAGTAATATATTGCTTGCAATTAAGATGGATGCATTTTGCACTACGTGAGCGATCGCGCAATGTATAACGTTCACTGCGAGAGTTCCAAGTGCCGAGCCAAAGGTAAATCTAGGCACATCGATAGTACTGTGCCAATTTGTAAACAATATCGGCAATTACTATGATACAATTGATTATTATCAATAGAACACTTTATAACTTAAATAATCCTTACTAATATTATAAAAACGAAAGTGAGTTTGTTTGTTTGTTACCTCTTCACGCTTTAATGGCTAAACCGATTTTGATGAATTTTGGTACAGAGATAGTTGGGAACCAGGAGACGGACAAAGGCTTTTTTTTAAAAAAAGTAGGATGTAAGGGAGAAAGAGGGAAGAAAAGGGAAAACTTAGCGTTGCTATTACAAATCAATAAGGCGCAAGGGGAACTGTGTTACCCCGAATTTAACGCGAGCGAAGCCGCGGGCAAAAGCCAGTAATGTATATTATGACCAATTACTAAGATAGATTTTGAGTGAGGTTTTTGTATTTTTTTTGTGTTTAAGTTTTACGTAATTTTTCAATTGAAACTGACATATTATTATGATTTAATATGTTTTAGGTTTCCAACGGATCCAGGTATAAGGAAACTACTAAATGTAGCACAATTTGTTCGCAACATTTCTATGATGATAAATACGTAACAATAAAGTCAGGGAAAAGAAAGAAGCTTTTCATTTAAAAAAAAACTCCAATTTAAAAGAGAGCAAGCGTATGTATATAAATACACTAGGTATTATTTCAGGGACATTTTTTTTCTTTTTGAACTGGTGATAAGCACCGGAAATTTAAAGTTGAGAGGCAACGGACTTTCTCTAATAAACATGGTAAATATTCCATGTTAAATCTTAATGTTAATAATAAAATTGGTTTGCTTATCTTTTTCGTGAAAGCCGAAAAAGATAAGCAAATCAAGTATATTGACTTGGCTCGCGAGGTTGTCGACATGTGGGATGTGGACTCGGCGATCATTGTGCCGATAGTCGTATCTGCCAATGGCTTAATTGCCAAGAGACTCGACCAATACCTGAGGAGGCTCTCGTTAGGCAGCTGGATCAAGGGCTTGATACAGAAAGCGGTACTCCTGGACACGGCTCGTATTGTTAGGAGGTTCCTTTCTTTGGAGCCCTGACCGCCGGCAGCTTGGACCCTGTTCCCGATGCCGGTGGGCTACTATTTTTAAATGTTTTAATTTTTTTTTCAGAAATATTTAAAAATGTAAATATATGTCAGTTAAATAATAAATGTACGAAAATTGGTTTTAAAATTCAGTTAAGTTTTTTTTTTGAAGTTATACTTCTTTTGGCGCGATGGAGAAAAATGATGAGAGTGATTTGCGCGCGCACAGCGACATCGTGAAGTTAGTTATAGGTGTTCTAGTAACTATGTTCATGTTGTATATTCTAGTATTTTTATATTTAGAACACGTGTTTCATAATAAATAAATATTCTTTTGGTGTTTTTATTAAGCTATTGCAAAGCTTTTAAATCAATTTCACATTCGAAGCTACCCTAGCCGAGGTTTGGAAATGGATAGGTTACCACACGGAGCCAGGTTAAGCAACCTTTGCTAAGGTTTGGAAATGGATGGGTTACCACACGGGGACAGGTTAAGCAACCCTTGCCGAGGTTTGGAAATGGATGGGTTACCACAGTGGGTCAGGTTAAGCAACCCTCACCAAAGTTTGGAAATGGATGGGTTACCACACGGGGACAGGTTAAGCAACCCTTGCCGAGGTTTGGAAATGGATGGGTTACCAAAGTTTTTTTCTTTACACCAAAGAAGTATAACTTCTAACGCGTGTACATAAGTACACACACCCCTTTTTTTTATTCACTTTTATTTATTTGTTTCTATATTCGCATGAATACAATATTCACAACATGCATTACAGAAGTCCACATAATCCACAATACTTGCAAAGTAAAAGCCAAGATTGCATTAATTTTATCGATATCAACAATCGACCTTTTAGTCGCCCTAGCATACATGAGATTTTACGCGTGTATGAGTGTACGTCAAACGCAGTGATTGCGTTAGTGTGACAACCAATAGCAAACTCACGATCTATATGCGTTTTGTTTATTTGTGTGCGTAATCCGCGTATGCATTGGTCTCTTCCTTGTAGTGAAGTTAAAGAGTGGGAGACAAACGGCGACACGCGTTCTGATACAAATCAGGAACTATTTCCTTTCTAACCTCTTTTATCTGTTCTGTGTAAACAACCATATATTTTGACTACGTGGACTAAGAGGATCGATTTTTTCACGGCACAAAAGGTTCACAGACTTAAGTAAATGGTTATAATTTTAACTCGATAACTTCACGGGTTCCCGAGATATAGGGTTTTGACATACAGATTGACTTATAGGTGATCCCATAAGTGTTTTTTTATTATGAGGTAGGGAACCTAAGATAATCTAAAAAACCATAGAAAAGTCAAATCCTGATGGATTTTTATATTAATATCTAAAAATTTATTTATACATTCGATATAATCGGTCAGTCAGCTTAATCGACAGCTGTCAGCAGTGATAGAGTGGTTTATTAATACTCTAAACCACCAGTCATACTTATGTAATACATAAAAAGTACAATATCATATCCTTATCCTTATCCTAATATTATAAAAGCGAAAGTGAGTTTGTTATCTCTATGGCTAAACCGATTATGATGAATTTTGTTATAGAGATAGCTGGAAACCAGGAGACGGACATAGGCTATTTTTTTGTTACATAGGCTATTTTTTTGTTAAAAAGAGTGGGATATGAGAGAGAAAGAGGGACGAAGCGAGAAAACTTAGCGTTGCTATTATTATAATCAATAAGGCGCTACCGAAGTTAACGCGGGCGAAGCCGCGGGCAAAAGCTAGTTACATATATTTTATACACAACATAATAAAATATGCAAATCATTGTTCATAAACAAACCTTATCGCGTCGCTACGTAAAACGTCGAAGCATGTTTTTGCCGCAAAATTTTAACCAACACGGCAACGTTAGCATTTCGCTTTTTTGGTTTTGAAATAAATTTAGATAGGCAACAATATTTTTCTGTCGTCAATTCACATTCTATTTTAAACCTATTTCTGACACTCGTGGTTTTATATCAAAACGCTTTATCGAAAAGTTAGGAACCCGACAAAATTAAAAAAGCGTAGAAAATTCATTCGCAAATATGAAATATCAAACAAACCCTAAATAATCATTTGTGGGTAAATATTTTAGTTAGTGTAAAATGATATTGAATTGATCAAATAAATATTAACCGAAATTATAAACCGTGGAAAGTAAATGTATTTCGAAAGAAGTAGATATTTGTTTGGGTAAATAAAAATCAGTTTTGTGTTTATTTTACATAACATAAAGATAACATACACACAACAACGCCTGGAATCCGCGAAGGGTAAGGCAGAGGTAAACGTTATTAGGAAAACATAAGTATAAGTCCTAAGTAATCAGGGGCGATCCTATTGCCATCAACCGGGTACAAATTAAGATGTCGGGGATCCAGAGCACTTCCTAATAGAAAACCCAATAACACTTTATGCGACCCGGGTACGCGCTTGTCTATCAACAAGGTAGTATTATTGTTAGCTTTATTACATATTTAAATTACCTACGTTTAGGGAGAAACAACAAAGAAGATAAAGATATAATCTGTAATGTAGGTACAGCAGAAAGTCCTTGTTCAAATAGTACCTAAATATTTTAATGAACAATACTTATTTATTTTACACGCAATGAAAAGTTTGTTTGTGGCTTGTACACACGGCGACAGATCAACCTATACAAAACCAGTTTATGCTGCTCTCTCAACAACGGATCGTACACCATAAATTTCAAGTACAATGAGAGATTCGCATAAACTGGTTTTGTATAGGTTGATCTGTCGCCGTGTGTACACGCTTTGTTAATAAAATGCTGCAAAACAAAAAGTATTTAAAAGGAGCAAACTTTTTTAGTTAATCTACTTTGTTGAAACTGTGAAGACTCTGTCTAGATTTACTGCACAGTTTAGAAAAAGTAAGCTTACAAGTTAAATGCGTCTTTTAGAACCAAAGACAATATATATGTGTTCAAGGGTCTTAAACAGTACAAACTTTCCTTTTGTGTACTATTTAATGCTGTCCCTACCCACTCATTTATTTATTGTTCTCTAACAAAAGATGTACTTAAAAAATCACAATTCATAAATAAAAGGTGTGTACTTTTCAAAAAGAGTCCGATTTCAGACAGGTAAGTTTTTGACCTCATTGATAAGGTTCTTCAGAAAGGTCAGGTGAGTAGTAAATGAGGACGAGGTAAAAAGAGTTTGCAAATATTGTGCCAGGTCATCTTGTGGTTTTTGCTAACCCTCTTTTTTGCAGATGGGAATATGAAATAACTTCCCTCGCTCGAGGTGGAGTGGCAGAATTTTACAGACTATAACCCACCAGTATTCCTTCTTTTGCTCTGTATGTTCCGGGACCGCGGTATCACTTTCGTACAACCCGCAACCCCGGAACATCCCGCAACCTTGGGACAACCCGCAACCCCGGAACAACTTGCAACCTCGGTCCAAAGGGGGGACCGAGGCTTTAGAAAAAGTTTATGTATGTTAATAAATTATTTTTCCGCCTTAATTTTGTACGCCCCAATTGAATTAAATGTCTTAAACCTCTTCGTATAAATTAGTTGTGAAATGCAAAAAGCCCTGTGTTGTTGCCAAGAGAATTGTTCAGTAATATTCGGAACGTCGAGGAATCCGCGTGAACTTGCAGTTTCTAAAGTTTTTGGCCGCAGTTACGTTGCAATAAGACGACTTTATGATTTACTAGTTCCTGAACGCTTCTTTTTACCGAGCGAGTTGGTAAATGGGGTAGCCTCTGACATACTGACTTTTTAACGCTGATTTTTATTTTTTTCCAAGAATTGTGCTTTATTTGAAACTGTAGGAGTCCTTAGAAGAAGATCATCATCATCATCTACCTGCCTTGGCCCATTACATTTAAGGTCGGCGCAACACGTTTTTATATATATTTTATATATAATATATTAAAATACGTAAAAAACAAATATCGCGCAATGTTTCTATTTTTGTTGGAAGGATATAAATATTATAAGAAAATATAATGCAGGAGCATATTAAACTGGCTTTATTGAAAAGATAAAAGAACATGACAAGTATAGAGTAAAGACCTTATGACCATATCTTTTTGAACAAAAGAGTATGAATATACAACATGCCCCCTCAAAAAGTTAATCCCATGGCACTCATAATACAAAAGCATAAAAACCAGTAAACAAAATCATTATGATATACCAATCATTTGTAAACAACTGCGATGCTTTGTTGGACCCAAGGGTTTCGTCAAAACATCTGCAGGTAACCTCTCGGTGGGCATATACTTAAGTTCAACGATTTTATCGTTCACTTTCTCTCTGACAAAATGGAACTTTACATCTATGTGTTTTGTCCTATTGTGGTGAACAGGATTCATGGCTAATTTTTGTGCACTCTGACTATCCGTAAACAAAACTATGTTAAGAGACCTACCTGTTATATCGGATATCAATCGTTTTAAAAAGCACGCATCCTTTACTGCTGTAGCCAACGCCATATATTCGGCTTCAGCGGACGACAAAGCCACTGTGGGCTGTTTCTTAGCTTCCCACGAAATAGGGCCGCCTGCAAGTTCAAAATAAAACCCAGTGTATGATCTTCTATCAGTTGGACAATTTGCCCAGTCTGCATCTGAAAACCCCGTCAAAGTTGTTTTATTACCTTGTTTTTTGTTGTATGTAATACCACAATCTTTTGTTGCTTTCAGGTAACGAAGACATCGTTTGGCAACATTCCAATGTGACTGATCAAATTTTGAGTTAAATTGACTTAAGTAACTCACGGTATATGCGATGTCTGGCCTTGTATTTACAGCCAAAAACATGAGACATCCTATCAACTCCCTGTATGGATGCTCACACTCACCTACTCCAGGTTGAAGAGTTTTCTTGAGCAGAGGTGTAGACACATCTTTACAATCTGGCATGTTAAATTTCTTGAGCAATTTATCAATATATGTGCTTTGAGATAATTTCATCCCATCCTCAGTATGATGAATATTTATTCCCGTAAAGAAATTAATTTGTCCAAGATCTTTTGATGAAAAATATTTTACAAATTGACATTTGAAATTGTCAAACGTAATTTCTTTTTTATACAAAATTAAGAGGTCATCGACGTAAACAGCAAGAACCAAGGAGTCCGAGTACGAATTGTTTTTGAAAATACATGGTTCAGATGTCGGCATAAAACCAAGAACTGACAAAGTCTGTTTAACTTTGTATTCCAGGCTCTTGGTGCTTGCTTCAACCCATAAAGAGACCGTTTCAATAAACAAACTTTCGACTCATCGCCTTCCTTTACAAAACCTTCTGGCTGTGTCATGAAGATTTCTTCATCTATATCTCCGTTCAGAAAAGCTGTGTCCACATCCATATGCCGAACCTTATAATCTTCCTGCACTGCAAGAGCTAACAAGGTTCGCAAAGATGAGTTACGCACAACCGGAGAAAATGTTTCATGATAGTCGACACCTTCTCGCTGTCGGAAACCTTTTGCTACTAGGCGTGCTTTATGTCTAACAACATTACCGTTCGCAGCTCGCTTCAACTTGAAAACCCACTTGCTAGGAATACAAGTTTTACCTTTTGGTTTATCTACCAAAACCCACGTGCCCTTTTTGACTAAGGCATCATACTCGTCTTTCATTGCTAAAAACCAGTTATCTTTATCGTCGCTGTTAATCGCAGCCCGATAACTGTTTGGATCGTCGCATCCATCATCTAGCAATGTTTTATATGAAAAATAATCCGGTGGTTTGCGAATTCTCGAAGGATATCGCCTAGATTGTTGATCATCAACATTGTTGACCTCTGTATCGACTGCTTCACTGTTTTCAACATCAGTATCCTCAGCATCCACGAAAGAAGTATCCATGCTAGGAACATCCGCCATGCTAGGAACATCCGGAACATCCACCTCGCTACTCACAGGTGAAGAGGAGGGAAGTACTTCTTGTCTTGGCACTGCTGCCGATGGTGACTGTGAAAGCAAATTGACAATATCAGAGTTGACAGTATCAATATTCTCAGTATTATCCTTCAGCCCAGTAAAATTATTTTCAAAAAATGTAACATCTCTAGATTTCATTAACCGTCTAGGAGTTATCGCATTCCGGAAAAAATACGTATGAGGATCTTCTGAATATCCTACAAAAATCTGTTCTTCAGCTTTCATGTCCAACTTACATCTCTGGCTTGATGGAACATGAACAAGTGCTCTGCATCCAAAAACCTTCAGGTGAGACAGATCTGGCTTTTCATGAAACCACATTTCAAATGGAGTTTTACCGTTAATTGCGCGGTGTGGTGCTCGATTTTTTAAGTAGACGCTTGTTTCCACTGCGTCCTGCCAATAGCCTTTTGATAGTGAGCCATGCGACAACAGTGAGCGAGCCTTTTCTACTAAACTACGATTACACCGTTCACTTACCCCATTCAGTTGAGGGCTGTAAGGTGCAGTCGTTTGCCACACGATACCAATAGACTGAATATAATCCATCAATTCCTTATTCATGAATTCAGTGCCATTGTCCGACCGCATAGCCTTAATCTTGCCACCAAACTGTCTCTCGACAAGTGAATGAAAAGAACAAAACTTGGTTTTCACTTCCGTTTTAGAAGAAATAAAATACACAAAAATATAACGTGTATAATCGTCTACAAAAATAATAAAATACTTATTACCTGTAAACGAATTAGTAGAAAAAGGTCCACAAATATCGGTATGAACCAATTGAAGTGGTGACGTAGCTTTCCTATATTTCAAACTTTTGAATGGCTTTCTAGCCTGCTTACCCTCTATGCAGGGTATGCATGGTTCCTTGTCAACCTCCGTGTACTCTACGCCGATAGCCTGACCTTTTCTTAGTAGATCCATGCCTATACGACATAAATGTCCTAACCTCTTATGCCAAAGCTGGAAGTTGGTACAATTAGAGTGCACAAGTTTAGCTGAAACATTATTGAACATATTAATTGAACAATTCAAAGTATACAGCCCATTACATTCAGAACCATACGCTAAAACATTTTTACTATTTACAATATCACATTTTGTATCATAAATTGTACAGCCTTTTTTTATTGAAAACTACAGAGTAACCTTTCTTTACTATTTTATCAACTGAAAGTAAGTTACAGTTTAAATCAGGAACGTGAACTACATTCTCTATCTTGTTCGCCAAAGTACCTGTATCTATAGATACATCACCAATTCCAACAGCCGCCACTTTTTGTCCATTTGCCACAGTAATCGTTCCACCCTGTAGAGGCCGATAACTGCTGAACCACTCGCGATGCGGAGTCATGTGAATTGTTGCACCGGAATCAATAATCCATCCTTCAATTGCCGCTGGCGCAGAGAGAGCCACTTCCTTTAAAACAGCCTGTTCCACCTCCTTACGATGATGGCAATCTTTACCTTTGGAAACCTTTGCCGACACACTCAAAGCCGTTTTTTTATTCTTCTTATTGGGACATTGGGGGCTTTTGTGTCCTGGTTCTCTACATTTAAAGCAGATTATAGGCTTGTTCTTTTTTCTAGTAGAACCTGATGAACGTAGCGCAGCCACTTGGTCTTGGTGAGGGTCCTTGGAAAGCTCGTTTAACAGCTTCGCCTTAACCAACTCGCTGGTTACTTCAACATTAGAATTCTCTAAAGCCATTATCATCGGTTCATATCGTGATGTCAAACCTCCGAGAATTATCGCAGCCACAGATCCATCGTCGATCTTCTTACCAATATCTTCAAGATCTTGAGCAGTGCTCATAATGGCGTTGATATACGATTCTATATCTTGGAAATCAATTAAGGCATATTTGTAAAGTCTACGCTCTAGTGATAGCCTACGACCCATACCTTTATCTTCATAAGCTTTTTGTAAAGCACTCCAAGCGTCCTTGGCGTTTTTTGCATTTCTCACATGCGAAATTGCTGCTTCGTCAACCGTAAGGCATATTTTTGACAACGCCTTTTGGTCATTACGAGAGCGCACATCTTCCGCCGTTTTATCAGAATCATCATACCCAGTGATGGACGTCCACAGCTCCTCATGAATGAGAAGCATCCGCATTTTGAACTTCCAGGTTGGGTATCCATCTCGGTTTTTTAACATTTGAATACCGTGAAAACTCATACTATTCCCTGCCATCATATAACACCTTATAATTCGTGCTGATAACGTGTTGGAAGGATATAAATATTATAAGAAAATATAATGCAGGAGCATATTAAACTGGCTTTATTGAAAAGATAAAAGAACATGACAAGTATAGAGTAAAGACCTTATGACCATAACTTTTTGAACAAAAGAGTATGAATATACAACAATTTTTTACTTTGTCAACTACGAGTGTGTTTTACTTGGGCAATTAGGTAATATTTCCCCGGGTAAAACTTAACAATAATTATCTGTTTTCCCTAGTGACCATTGTTTGAGGTTCAAGGCTTATAACAAAAGTTAAAGTGATAGCAGGTAGCCGTAGGTACCTACGAGCTAGTTTAACAATAAGTTCCCACACTCTTGTAAGTGTGCCCATAGAGAACCTTGTCTGGCTTAGTTAAACTAATAATATGCTACATGTCGGAAACTCGGAACTGACGGCACGTGCAAGCGAAAACAAGAGATTTATTCAACTGTTTTCCCGATTTATATTTTACCACTAGTTGTGCCCAGCAGTTTCACTTGCTGCACAGCTCTTTAATGTCGTAGTGTGATGTGACATAGTCTAATAATTTTGTGAAAGAATGCCAATGCAAAATTTTAAGCTAATCCGGCCAAAGAATCGCGTTACCATACAAACTTGACAAAATTGCAAAATCCCGGCTTAGTGAGCACTTAGGACCCAAAAGGATTCCCCATACAAAATTTGAGACTCCTAACACTTGCAGTTTTTATGATTTCGTGATGAGGGAGTCAGTGATTTTCTCTTTTATTTTCTTATCCCAAAAGTGTTAAAAATATGCGGATTCTAGAACACTCCCATGTGGCCAAGTTTCCACATACAGGTGCCACAACGAAACGGAATTTACAAAATGGCATGCAAATGTGCATGCATATGCATGGCTCCAAATAATACCATCAATATCGAATGTGGGACCACACCATCCTAGTTTTATCTTGGGAGCCATATTTGCTTACCCTAAGACTGTGAGGAGAATAACGGAGTGGCGTGCCACTATTTATTTTATATCCCACACGTAGCTTAGCGTAAACATGATCGCATACTAAGTGTTATTGGATTGAAGATCAGTGGCGCTATTCTGTTAAACTAAAGCACTTTTCGCTCTGTAGCAGTGGAGTTTTGAGAACTTTTGAATTTGCGTCAAACTAAATTTTGGTTTCACTAATAAAGTTCGGCGGCGTCTGAAATTTGATCGGTTGGGATAATGTTTTTATGGAAAAGATTGAATCACGTGCGTTAAAGGAACAGGTGCCTATTTCGGTTTGATTCGAATATTTTATTAATTTCTTTCATTCATTCTATTGCTTAATTCTGGGCACACCAACCCAATATTGCACGCCAATATTTCAACGCACACTTTAACGGCATAACGCACACTAAGTAAACATTCATTTTGCCAATTTAACACGTAATCTCAACCAGACCATTTCGTATATATTTAGTCTGTTGAAATAAAAAACGGTTTCGACGTCCTGCGAGTATTTTAAGCAATTAAAGTGTCGGACCAATTTGGTCTGAACCTTCACAAATATTGAGTAATTCCATGCGGGCTCGACCTCACGACCCGCCCAACTTTCAACCGAACATAATTTACAAGCTATTCATTACAAAAGCTGAACTTTACACAGTAGGCACTCTTTTGTTCTTATAATACTTGTTGACGCACCCACCAAGCAATGAAATTCATTAGAGCATGTTGACACTTTAATAATAAATTACCTAGGTACGTTTTTAGTTAATTATTATGTTACTATCACTGAGTAAAGTAAAAATCGTGGAGCTAAGTGAATCTAGTAGTTACCAAGAGCAAATATCATTGAAACAGAAATCCGGCAGAACGCCAACTCAGCGTTTCGTGGAAAAAGATAATTAAAAGGCAATTAGACGATCATTGATTTTATTTAGGCTATCAATTTAGAACCGTTTACATTAAAGTAAGTATATGTATCAAGATCGGACGCCACTTAACCAACTAGGACCTACACTATCCTAAAGTTAGCTCAAGTTTTCTCCGACTTACCCTAGACCACTCGTAAGCCGTTAGGCACACCAAGAATTTGTAAATAAAGCATAATCTTGTTACAACAATATTACTGAAGAATAATTATGTTAGGTATCTTGTTGCAAAGTTCATCTAAATTTAATACGGCGTGTAACATTAACTAAGGTATTGTTAACACCGCGCAATATTAGATTTTGTAAGCAAGGCGGCGAATTTGCCTCCCCACAGCGTTAATAAATTATTCCAAGTTTCTACTAGCATAGGATATTGAGAAACTTGCAGATTTAAGATGTAATATTGCGCGAACTGTGTAGAGGAAAACAAAAACATGTTCTAAAAGCAAAGGACCAGTTTTTTCTTTTTATACTGTTTCTAAATATTTGGGAGAAGAATACTTCTGCCATAATTGAGTACCCGAGATGATTGATAACCGCTCCAAGAATGTAGTAGGATACGGGAAAATATTCTAGTTATTGCTTTTTGTCAAGATAATGTAATATTAAAACTAAACGATATAAGGAATGGGGTAAACATGACAACAATCTGTAGTATGTGCTTGTATGTAAGGGCTTTTAGTAGAAGGGTTTGTACCCTGGACCGGATTCTGAGCAGACGTACGTCGTGATGGATGATATTTACTGCCACGATTTGGTTTGGGGACTTTTGGCTGATCGCACAATTTACCGCCTACTTATGCTTTAAGTCTCGTCCAAGAGTTCTAGACGTAAGTAAAGAGGCACTTTATCTTAATAATTTGCTGTTTGTTCATGTCGTAAAAGTTGGAAACTTCAATCAGACAGGATCCAGTTCGAGTAAGTATCATAAATAATATTTTTATTGTTCTAGAGTCAGAGCTCAACTGAGCGTCAAATTCTTTGTTTTCATACCAAGTTTTACAACTACAGATTTAAAACCATTATTTACCAATAAAAGTTTCATAGTTTTAGCCACACTTTGTTGCTCTACTTTATGTATGACTTGCTGTCGCAATATAGTTATATAGCAATATAGTTATATATTGCTCCGAGCTACGGAGCTATTTTCGCCATAAGGAAATGATGAATGGGTTGATTTGAACCCGCTCAGGGCGTGACCACAATAAATCATTATATTGCATAATAAAAGGAGTCTCACATACGTCTGTCTGTCCGCGTTCCATTTCATGAAAATATATAGTCAGCCTATATAAAAGCAAATGTATGTAAGTTTCAGTAAGCTGGAAACAAGTTGACCTAGAAAAGAATACACTATATACCTCCGAGACATGAGGAACAAGCATTACATGCTTGTTCCTCATGCCTCGGAGGTAAACGAGCATTTTGCGCATAAAAGGTGTTTTTCAATACAACATGAATTATATTCAAAAGACAATCATAAAACTAATGATATTTTTAATGTTGTTAAAGAAAAATACAAAAATAACGGTAGTTAGAAAAATGTTGACAAAACACGCTCCATGGGTCAGGCAGAGTTGTTCTTAATAGTACACCCACATTTCGACAATTATGTTTTAGCCCTGTAGGGCGCTAGCCTATTACCATATTATAAACCTGGATTAGTCTGGACTCCGTGGCTGCTACTGGGAAATTCCTGATGGAAAATATCTGAAAAAACCTTATTGATTAGGGTTAGCTGTGAAGCTTCTGCGAAAGCTAAAATATGAAGTTCTAAACTTTAAAAGAGTATTAAGTATTTATCCATACATGACGGATTTTTTTATCGTAAAAATAATATTTTGATAGTAGTGCTTGACACCAACGACCGCAAGGAGGTATGGCAGAGTAAGGAGCTTCACGGAAGGCTTTTTCCGGGCCCTACATGGACCCGATGTAGATCAATCAGCGTCCGTAGCCTGGCTACGTTCCGGGGATATCTTTGGAGAAACTGAAGGTTTTGTCTATGCAATTATGGATGAAGTAATGATGACGAATAACTAGGTACCGGAGATTTATTGTGAAGGACGGCACGGTTGACATATGTCGGGCATGCCACCGTCCGGGTGAATCAATTCGACACATTATCTCCGGTTGTTCACGTCTAGCTAACGGAGAGTACTTGCATAGACACAACCTTGTAGCCAGGATTATCCATCAGCAACTTGCTCTAAAATACAGCCTTGTGGAATCGAAAGTCCCGTACTATAGGTATGATCCCGACCCAGTTCTTGAAAATGGCAATATCACATTGTACTGGGATCGCTCCATCATCACTGACAGGACTATTGTTGCCAACAAGCCTGATATAGTGGTGGTGAATCGATCAGAGCGGCGCGCAATGATTGTTGACATAACAGTCCCGCATGATGAGAACCTCGTGAAAGCCGAGAAAGATATGCAAATTAAGTATATTGACTTGGCTCGCGAGGTTGTCGACATGTGGGATGTGGACTTAGCGATCATTGTGCCGATAGTCGTATCTGCCAATGGCTTAATTGCCAAGAGCCTCGACCAATACCTGAGGAGGCTCTCGTTAGGCAGCTGGATCAAGGCCTTGGTTCAGAAAGCGGTACTCCTGGACACGGCTCGTATTTTTAAGAGGTTCTTTTCTCTGGATCCCTGACCGCCGGTAGCTTGGACCCTGTTCCCGATACCGGTGGGCTACTATTTTTATATTTTTAAATGTTTTTTTTTTGTTTTTAAGAAATACTTAATAAAAAAATTATTATTAAAAAAACAAAATACCCGACTGCACACTAAAAAAAGAGTAAAACAAGCCCCACAATAATATTGAGCAGGCGGGGACCAACAGAGGCTTATTTATAGTCATTTCGGTTGTGCACCATTTAGCAGAATTTTCGTTGGTGGCGGTCAAGGTGGTCCCCGCCTGCTCAATATTATTGTGGGGCTTGTTTTACTCTTTTTTTAGTGTGCAGTCGGGTATTTTGTTTTTTTAATAATATTTTTTTTATTTATAACTTTTTAGCTGTTTTTATTTAACGAAAATGTTGTAGATGTAGAAGACTATGTATATGTAAGTACCATGATACCGCATACATATTTTTTTAAAGGGAAATTTAGAAAAAATATTATTATGTCTTTATCCCGTGGGACTTTTAGGATAAAATGTATCCTATGACACTCCCGTAATCAAGACAAATCTAACGATACCTCATACATCAAAATCCATCAAGCCGTTTAGGCTACAGGTGGTCACAAAGGAAAAGACATACATACTTACATACACTCGAAAAACATTACCCTCCTTCTTTGGCAGTCGGGTAAAAATTTAATTATATGTAAAGAAAAGAATAAATGAATAAAAAAAATGTTTTGATAAAATTCAATGTTATGACGAAGAAGAAAGATTACAGTAGCACACTCGTTTTCGACTTAATACCTCCTGTAATAATTCATAAAGTCGAGATTAATTTTAATTAATCGTGCTCAACTTTGATTGTTTTCGTACCGACCGACGTAAATGGTAAAATTAACGATTCTGTCAGTCGCTATCTACCTTCCTACTGAAATCTTTATAAAATAAGTAATGTTATTTTATAAAGATTGACCTTCTGAGATTACGTCGTACTTTTAATCAGAATGTGTTTGGTACCTAAACCTTAGTCCCATACCGAAAATGTTTAAATTCAGTTCATAAATCTTTTATCCTTACTTCGTTTATAACTCGTGCAGACTAAAAAAAACTTTGTTCACCTGAACAGGGGCGTTTAATTTAGGTAATAAGAGCTGCTGAAAAAACAAAGCGTCCAAATTATAATAACTTTACGTGAATTCAGGGTTAACACAATTTCTGTTGTTTTTACCAGGACTATGTGGCGCCGCGAAGTCGATCGAACTCAATGTTTATTTACACAAAACGCTGCTGCTCTCGTAAAATTGTTCTACATAATGATTTTGCGATGGGCATTACAAGTGGTTTTACGTAATCTGATGAATGAAATGCTAGCGAGATCGACAAGCAAATATAATTATTCATGCAAACAAAAACCGTGTTTTATACGAAATTTATTTGAAGAACAAAAAGGTATCTGCTTACTTTAGCATGACTTCAGGAATTGGGCCAGCACTCATATTAAGGACAATAACATCTTTGAAACAGTAAACCTATATCCTTACTTAATTGCTTACATAGAAAACATTAAATCTTTCTTCTTCTACTTACGATTAAAAAACTTCCGCAATTAATTTTCTTCAGTTTCAGATGCGAACATAAACAAAGATTCCTTCGCAATTTGGTTAAGTGCCGATTAAAACCAAGAAAAGCAAGCTGATAACCTTAATTTGAAGTGCAAAGCAATGTTAGTACTGCGCAAACGTTAACGGTTGAAATTGTAAATTGTCTTGAAGAATGTTCCGCTGGCGTGTTTCTAATTCGAAAACAATTGTGAGCTTTGCCGCAAGCATCTCTAAGTTTATACGAACATTCACTAAGACTTGGCTTTGGAATATTTAGTAAATCGAAAGCACATTAACGCAACTGATTCTATTTTGTGGTTTGAAAAATACAACCAAAATGTTAAGGTTTTGTGTTGATTTGATAATGGTTAGGTTCCCTACTGATAAATCTATTGTTATTTTCGCACTTTGCTGCTACAATCAATTTTATCTATATTCTGCGGTAGTTTAAGAATTATTTTATATTTTACATGTTTTTCTTCTATGGATGTAACTTTTGGTAGCTATGAAATTAAAACTCGTGAATTTGTGTGAGATACCATCAGACCACAACTTTTAAGTAGTGGTCTGATGGTGGCTGAATACAATAGAACATTGTGATTCAAGAGTCCTCACTAGGTACTTGTTATTGCAGCTGACGGCGGATTTAACTCACGAGTCACTAGGCGAGAGCGGTATCTAATAAAGCCGAAAACAGCAGTGACAAATTCTCACGTCAACGTTTTTCAATATACTTCGGAGAAATTAAATAACAGAACAAATACGTACGTTTTGGGTAACTTTGAATTGCAGTTTAACTTTGAACAAAACTGTGAAAAAGGTTTCTTATTATATTATCTGGAAACTTTTTGTTGTTTCAATATTGTGACTGCGTAAAACGGGTCGCCATTATGTTTTGTAGCAATCGAATTGTCAAAAAATAAACAGTCAATATCATAATTTTAAAAATCTCCCGCCTTTCCGTAGTGAAGTTATTACAAGTGTTTGTTGCTCAGGTTTGGAATCGTAATTAAATATACAAACCTTATAATAAACAGGTATGTTTTGGTGTTTCTCTTTAAAATGTAGTTTAAATATTATTATTTTCAAATAGTTATCCGTACTTGATATTAAATCTTTTGTTAATCTGGTAAAATTTTAACAACGATCAAAATCTAAGAAATTTGGGTAACATTGAATGGTTCAAAGTTACCCGTGTCATAAAAATATTTTTATGGGTAACTTTGAATATGTACGTAGATAATGTTGCCCAGTTCTGATTACAATAATTATCCTTTAGATGTGGGTTATTTTTCAGGTTTAAAAACTACCTGGAGAAATTAATGTTCTCAATGATTATCGACAAACTAGTAAAGGAATAAAGGTACAAGCACTGCCAAAGCCTCTCTTTGCCCAGCTGCTCAATAATCAATGTTTTCAGAGTAACCAGGTTAAGTATGGAGAAGTAGAAGATACAGGTATTATTGAAAAAGAATGTGATAATGAGTATCAAGAAATAGAAAGAGAAGTAATAGTTATAGAAGCTTTAGTTCACCAACCTCCTCCTCAACACGCCAAGACACCTGCTGGTGAAGTAAGCAAGACTTTTAAAAATCAAGCCGTGGCAAAAGATATGAGGCAGGAAATAAAAATGGTAAATGAAGAAAGTACAGACATAACTAGTGAAGTGATTTTAATGGATGAAGAAATTATAGAGGAATATGTAGTAAATAAGGCAAGTGGGGAGCTACAGGTTTCAACGACTGAAAAGTGTGCAGAAAGGGGAGACGTTGAAGTCCCGAAAATCAAAGAGGGTGCATATTCTATCTTTACAGAAGAGGAAAGTTTGTTTCCAGGAAGAATACAAAAAGTTAACCCCTTACAAGTCTGTGTACTCCAAAAAAACTTTTTAGGGGGTTGGGTTTGGCCTTCTAAAATTGAAATATGTCGAATCAGTGAGGCCAATATAATAAGTGTTTTGCAAGACAAACAGCTATCCAGAAAAGGCGGTCACACTTATATTGACGATGACATTTTGTTTGGGGAATGGGGTGAATGACTTTTAAAAATTTAAACATTGTTTAAAATAATGTTGCTAGTAATAACGATTTTGAACTCATTCGATAGCCAAATAAACGTATAATTAATTTTGTTTTACACTACTTTTCTACTTTACCTTGATTTGATAAATAATTATAATAAAATAACGATCTTTTTTCCACCAAAATAGTCCACCTTGTTTTATATGGAAATACCAAACTATCTATCATATTTACACGTCCGTGTCAGATGTTATTTTGGCAGATTGGGTTTTTGAAATAAAAACACATCATTTATTGTTACCCAAACCTTAAATTATTCGAATAATAAAGGTTTTTATATTCTGAAAAAATCATATTCAAAGTTACCCAAAACTCATGATAACTTTGAATTTCAGTTTTAGGGCAAATTCGGTATAGTTCTATTGTTTTTTTGGATAAATTTACTATTTTAGAAAATAAACCAACTCAAAACAACACTATTTAGTCAATAAAATTAACACAAATAATTTAAATGAGATTTGTAAAATCACAAATATTGTAAAAAATATTCAAAGTTACCCAAAACGACTAGTCTTTTTTCTTATTCAATTATTTTAAACTATGATTAATTTTGGTTTTTCTCCGCGCTCTGTCTTCCCATACTGAAGGAGAAACAGAGGCGCGACATCACTAAACAGCCTAAAAATAAAACTATGAAATTGTTTTTTTTTTATTTACAACTCAAATAAATGTTAATTTGTTGTTACAAATAATACCTTCGTTTCTTTGTGATATTTTCTTGACAATAACATTTGTGTATATATGTAGATCTTAAAAACGAGCGCCACTGCTCTAAAAAAACAAACGGGTATAGGAATTTGAGCATATGTTTATTGTCATGAGCATCGGTGTTGAAACAGAAAAAAATTAAAGGCCTTGTTGTGATAAATAAGAAAAAAAACAAAATACCCGACTGCACACTAAAAAAAGAGTAAAACAAGCCCCACAATAATATTGAGCAGGCGGGGACCAACAGAGGCTTATTTATAGTCATTTCGGTTGTGCACCATTTAGCAGAATTTTCGTTGGTGGCGGTCAAGGTGGTCCCCGCCTGCTCAATATTATTGTGGGGCTTGTTTTACTCTTTTTTTAGTGTGCAGTCGGGTATTTTGTTTTTTTAATAATAATTTTTTTATTTATAACTTTTTAGCTGTTTTTATTTAACGAAAATGTTGTAGATGTAGAAGACTATGTATATGTAAGTACCATGATACCGCATACATATTTTTTTAAAGGGAAATTTAGAAAAAATATTATTATGTCTTTATCCCGTGGGACTTTTAGGATAAAATGTATCCTATGACACTCCCGTAATCAAGACAAATCTAACGATACCTCATACATCAAAATCCATCAAGCCGTTTAGGCTACAGGTGGTCACAAAGGAAAAGACATACATACTTACATACACTCGAAAAACATTACCCTCCTTCTTTGGCAGTCGGGTAAAAAGCACGTGTGTGAAATCCATCGCATGTTGAACCTAATTGTAGTGCAATAAGAGCCAGTTTTCAGTGTATTGAAAAAGTTTTTTGCAGAAATATCAGACTTCCGAAAATATGTATAAAAGCGTTTGGTGGCTAGAATTACTAAAAACGTTTCTTTATTTATTGATACATTCAAGGAGAATAAAACATATGAATACTATTGTTTATTAAATTAATAAAGTTAATTAAATACTCAAAATTTCTGTACAAAATTACATGATTTAACTTTTTTAAATCCTTCTGGAAAATAAATTATTGTTTCACATCGCCAAGAAATCGTTTTTTTTTTAAATCATCATTGGCACCTGTGGTTCTAATAAAGTAGTTACTGAAAAAGAACTCGATTAATTTTTAAGCAAAACTTATTTACTTTATTTTAATATTTAAAACCGACTAATAAGAAACTGGCTACTAGGCGGAAGGAAAACCATAAGCTATTTAATGCGAAGTTTAAAGAAGAACGAACCTTATCGTAGTGCATTATAATCCAGTTTTTGAGGGAGTGTAATAAAAAAGTTTTTATAAATACTCAATAATCCAGTAAACTGTAGATTTTTTTTATAAAATTTCGCACGTTATACCTTAAATTTAAACAATTTCCACCTAAGCTAAATGATGCAGGCTTAATGAGCCTTGTTGATTCATTTAATTAGACGAGAAATTTAATTTCCTCATAGCACTGTAAAATTACGTAGCATGTACCGTTTTAATACCACAGGCGACAGGTTAATTACTAACTGTGAAACCGGTAATGATGAAAGTTCATTAGCTTATCCCATCTCATTTGTTTTTTAATCATTAATTTAAAAGATGAGTATTATTGATGGGGGATAAGCCATTCTAGTGTTCGTAACAGATAATCTGACAGAATTTTCGAAACCATTTGACTTTCGAATTCGAAATTAAAACTCGGTACCTACCTTATAATCTTACTAACAAAGTATACAGGTTTTATTCGGTATTGTAGATGGAACAACTGTTAGGAATTAAAACACCAACGCGTTGAAAACTAAGAACTTTTGTTACAATATAAGTCCGCAAGGTCAAACATCAGCGCTTGAACAAAATAAACTTTAGTTAGCACTAAAAATGTTTTTGTCTACGCGGAATTCACGATGCAATATTACTGTTTGTTAACTCTGCTACATAATGTCGAAGTGTAGTTGTGCTGTTTTAACCTCAATAACCTTAACCTTAAAAATTGCGCAGGTAACCTTTAATGAAGTTATATTTTTAAATGAAATGTTGAGTATTCATAAAATCACATTATAAGAAGACTGTAATTTACAAGTTCCACGTGACGTAGGTACAAATAATACGTTTCTTAACAAAAGAATTCTATTTCTATAGCTGCCCAACAATAAACTGTTAATATAATAGATGAGTAACCTTCTTTAGAACCTAATTTTAAAAGAAATTTATAAGTAGGCCTAACTGTATGCCTCATTGATATTTTATTTTCTTATTTTATATTAATTTTCATTTTTGACTTTGAGATTTAAGTTCTTGGCTTTTAAATTAAATAAGCAGTTCCATTGTATTTAGAACAATTTGTTATTTTTGTATTTGGAACAATTTGTTATTTTTGTATTTAGAATAATTTGTTATTTTTGTGTTTAGAACAATTTGTTATTCTGTAAATCAATTTCTCCAGTAGCAGATTCTATACACAAGTAGTTATCTATGAGAGAGTATTATCTAAGAGATACCGCGGCCCTGGAACATAAGGGGCAAAAGAAGGACCATGGGTTGGCAAACGGCATGGCATATCTGACACTCCCCTCTGCTTCACCCAGAGCGAGTAGCTTATTTGATGATATCCCATCCGCAAAAAAACGTAAGTACCTAGGTATATTACAAAATATAACTTTTATAACCTAGCAACAAACTAATTAAACGTTCTGATGTTACCCCAAGAGAAACATTGAAGGTAAGTTGAATAAAAATGGCAAATGTCGTTGAATATGCAAAGAACATGGATTTTTAAACAAGAGTAAGTAGGCATTTGGATCGACCTTGCTAGAACAAAACTTGGGATAACAAAGAAAGTTCGCAAAGAAAGAATTTGGACGGTCTACATTCTCTATTGGACAGTTTTAAAGGCAATCTGAAATGTTTGATAAGTTCGACGTAAAATGTCGAAATAAATCAGTAAAGTTTAAGAAAATTTTGGGTTAATTTATGCTAAATTGGAAATGGTTACCTGGACATAATACTTGTATAATATACCAGGACCACACTAGATATGTCGATACCATTTAAATGATGCGGTATTATGCCCTTTGTTATGTCGAATAATGCCTAGGTTCAAACAGGATTCGCATCGAGCCAGTAGCCCGCAACCTCAGTCGTTGTTTGCCGGAACTGTGAGCATTAATCACAGCTTACACTGAAATTACGCTCCATGTGCACCAACAAACAACGCAAAACTGAAATTATACACGTTGCTAGCATCAGAGTGATAAAAAATATTAACGAGAATTATATGAAGGAAGTACCTATATTTTGTTTATTATTTTGTCAGACTTGAGTCTGTGATATTATAATAATGAGAGAATAAAGTATAGCTAAATATAACTTAACAGGCAACACATTTTTATCTCTTTTTGCATCATTTTTCAATAAAACTTTATTCATTAGTGTCTTTTAATTGGTAAAAAGGTGGACTCCCGTTTCAGAAAAACAATCGTTGCTAAATTTAACGACAGCTTCTTTAATTAAATTGATGTCCGTAAAAAAAAAAACATTCGTTCGATTTTAATGGTTTGCCCTGAAGGATGTAGCTGTACAGATTAAAGAAACCCGGTAACGAGCGAAGAAACGGCCCTTATCAACTAACGACCTAAGCATAAAATATAAAACCTCTTTATGGGATGTACTTGTACAGTCATCAACAGAGTTATTACGACGGTACTCTTACTAAATGAAGATTTTAGTAAACAAACAAAAGTTTGGATTTCGCATTATTATAAGAACAAATTGTACTTAGTTAGGTGTACACAAATTATGGTTTAAGATGCGTTTATGATCTTGGCAAGAGAGGCGCCACGGCGTCCTCCGGGGCGGTGGGAGGAAACGACCGGGTGACTGGGGACCACCATTGTGACGATTGCCCGGAGGACACGGCGAAGCACACCGTGGCGGTCTGACCAGCTTGGGCGCAGCACCATCGTGCCCTCGTAGAGGCAATCGGCGGTGGAGATCTCTTGCGTCCGGCACTGGTTCAGTCCATGGTTCGGAGCGAGAGGGAATGTTAATCGGTTACCTCCTTCAGCGAAGCAGTCATGCTAGCGAAGGAGGCAGCCGGGTGTTTGAGGGAGAGAACCTCAAACCAACCTAGCCGCCCCTAGACGACTTCCGGCCACCATAGATGCGAGGAAGAGGCATCGCGATCTTGGAACATTAAGGGCAAAAGAAGGAACGTGTGTGGGTTTTAGTCGGCAAAAGTGTGATAACCAATCCCCCCTCCGTTCCGTCTAGAGCAAGGCAAGTTATTCGATGATTTCTCATGCGCAAAAAAATAGGTATAAATTAATGAAATTGTTTTCTCACAATGACTATAAAAACCAACTATGAGGTTTATGAAAGCAGTAACTAAACGCAAAAGACTCTATTAGACGTCTCTCCGATGTAAGGAGGGCTATTTCTCACAGCTGGTCGTTATTAAGAACTACACACTGTGAAATGAATTGCAGCTGCTACGTTCCATATTCTCTTTTCAACGTTGTGTGGTTTCATACAAAGTGCATGATTATTTCTATAAGAAACACCGTCCAATCAAAAGAAAAGAGAATAATGGTGATCAGGCCTGTTATAATGACAACATAGGTAGGACTTAATTCAAATGAAAGTGTAATCGATGCACCTACTTCTAAAATTATAATTTAGTCTGAGTTGACTTGCATATTAGGTACCTATCTAATAGAATATCACAGATAAACATGGTCATTTATAAAATAATTTGCTTATAACAACAACTTGATATTTAATGGAGTTCTAAAGACAAAAAAAAAGTTTTTTTTTTAGTTTTAATATTAGGCTGTTTAGCGATGTCATGCTTTTGTTTCTCCTTGTACTGAAAAACGTCGTTTGATTCACATGAGAATTTGTCACTGCGGTTCACGGCTCTATTACAAGGTGTAATATCTAAAATTAGCGCCGTCAAGCGACCCTCGCTTGGCCGCGTTAATTCCGCTTTAGTCGCAATTATAAAGTTCCATCACTTGAATCAAAATGTACTATATCACAATCGGGAAATAGATAGAGAACGGATATATTGAATATGGTTTGGTCTACAGCACAGCTTTGTGCAACCCAGCACAAAGCTTGATCTTCTAGGTTTTGACAACTGGGCTCTAACGAATAATTTCCAGTCACGAATCACGATCATGGATACACTTACCAAAACGTAAACAGTTTCTACTTTTATTGTTACTTATGTTGTAATACTAATTACGACGGGCCTGTTGGTCTAGTGGTTAGTGGCCCTGACTTCTGAGCCGGAGGTCGTAGGTTCGATTCCCACCCAGGACCAACTTTGTGTGATGAGCATGTCTGTTTGTTCTGTCTGGGTGTGATTTATCTTTAATATGTAGGTATGTATTTATAAATTATATAAGTATGTATATCAGTTGTCTGGTTACCATACCACAAGCTCTTGTTAGCTTGGGATCAGATAGCCGTGTGTGAGTTGTCCCAAGATACTTTTTTTTTTATTAATTCGTGCAAAAGGAAAAACGTTGATCAACACACTGTAGGACGTTTTTAATTTTTGGTAATTGGATGCATGTTTTTGCTACTGGAAATTGGTATATACTTATTGTGGCAATTTTCTTGATAAGACAATTTTATCACAGAGACGTACCTTAAGCACCGGTTTTCTTATCTCGACTTAGTGAGGAAACTAACTCAAAACTGGGCTAAGTCCTCCCCTGGGTCTACCGCCCTGTCAACTTCACGTCTTGTGCTAACACTAACGTAACATGAAGGTAGATTACGACGTGTTGAAGGAAAGGACCTAAAGCTAACTTTTGAGTCTGGGGAATATCTATAAAACGACAGGTTCTGCTGTCATACGTATTCCCTAGACAACCTACAAGAAATTATATATTTTCAATAAGGTTTGTTATATTTAACAGTCTGTATTATTTATTACGCAAACATGTTTGGTATCCATTTTAAGTTAGGAAGTAGAAACTACTAAGTATTTAATAAGTACCAATGTCTCTGGACTATGTCGTTCTTCTGATAGGAATGATAATGTTTTCTGTCAGGGTTTCACCCACCTACGGGAAAGACAAAGATAGGTTTAAGATTTAGCCGTCTTCGTGTGTTTAATTTTTCATTTTGACTAAGTAGGTAAAGTACTTTAGAATATTTCTAAGAAAATACAACAGCAATAGATTAGGTAATCTTTAATTTTTTTCAGAAACTTTTGGATTGTTACATGCATTATTTTACAATAATCATTTAATCAATCACAATTTTTAAATAAAATCCTGCTCATAAAAACATAACATTCTAATACAAAACAGTAGTCGGTAATAGTAAAGAAAGCAGGTGCATTCAATACGGAAACACTTAAAGGTAAGACAGTGCCAAAACAGAAGATCCGACGTAAAATATAGTGCCGTTCAATCCCAATGCAATCCCGAGCGAACATTAGTATGCATTCGACACTAGGAACAGCTGGCCTGGATATACACAGGGACCTTTATTACGCAAGTACAGTCGTACATAATCCATCTACATAAAGAGTAGGTAGGTACCTACAAAGCGTAAATGGTTCAAAATCAGATCAGATAATCAGATCAGATATTTTTATTGCAATACCTACCTATTTAATACCTATATTAGCGTATGATAGTTTATTACCAGTTTACACGTGACATTGGCAAAATTGTGGTATCTCTCGTGGGGCTGTTCAAGTATTACGTAAGCACTATGGGGGGGGCGGGGGGGTCTTTGCTTTGCTTATTTTGGATGACATGGGGGGTAGGGGAGTCTAGATGATGATTACGTCATCGGTAGTTATTTACTTTTTTACAGAATTTTTTTACAGGGAAAAGGCTAGGCAGATGATGAGAATGGCAACCCTCACATTGTCTTAGCTTGAAAACAAAACGCATTTTCGGGGATTCCCGCAAATAATGCGGATGTTTACGAAAAAAAAAACAATACAGTAATTGAAAATGTTTACGTAAGCTTGGGGGGAGGGGGTAAGAGCTTTGCTTACTTTTGCTGACAAGGGGGATTGGGGGGGTAAATAATTGTAATAAATCTGCTTACGTAATACTTGAACGGCCCCCGTCCACAAAATCCATTAATGAAGAGTTTAAGCTAATACCTATAGCACGGCCAACGAGAAGCGATACCACATGTAAACAAAACCCATGCTAAAACCCCATCTAAAGTGGCCGCCCGAATGTTGGCGAACCCGTCTTAACGTTGTCATGTTTTTGCCGGGAGAACGAGACATTACGACAAAGGCACAAGATGGAAAGAGCTAAATATTAGATTGTCAACGCCACAGTTGTTCTTTAGGTTAATGACCTTTCGTATCGCTTCTCGTTGGCCGTACTATACATTTCCGTATATAGCAACACAAAAACAAGTGCCGGTTTTCGCTCCATTTATCTTCCAGATATTGAAATGTATAATTTCAGACAGCTCACTCACATACTCGAATAGAAATTGTAATAATATTCTAAGACTTGGGTATTCTGCAACCTAACACATATTTACTCTAATTAATTGGTACTAAGTACATTTGTATAGACCAATGTTACGTATGTATAGGCAAATATTTTCATAACAACATAATACCTACACGAAATGAGACATACTTAAAAGTTAATAAAATACGTTCACACAATATCTGTAAAGTCTAAAAGTAATTTGAAGTAGTTTCTTAAAAACAAATCTTGTTTTCAGGCGCAGTTATAACTGATTCATCTCTTGTAATTTGAAAATAAATGTCTCATTTTTTGCCATTATATCAGAACAGAATCCCTCTTGGTATGTCTTACCTAAATACGTTCTTGAATATACTGCTAAGAAAAGAGCTTAGAAAAACTATTCTAGTTTTAAGTGTCTCAAAGTTAGTCTAAGTAACATTTCGTGTTACATAAAAAATATACAAAAAGAAAAAACGTCTGGAGTTAGTACTTTTAATTGCTTGGTACCAACATTAAATAATCCTTACTAATAATACATATTATAACAGCGAAAGTGAGTTTGTTTGTTTGTTACCTCTTCACGCTTTAATAGCTACACTGATTTCGATGAATTTTGGTACAGAGATGGACATAGGCTAATTTCTTTCTAAAAAAAAGTGGGATGTGAGGGAGAAAAAGGGAAGAAAAGGGAAAAATTGCGTTGCTATTACACATCCATAAGGCGCAAGGGGAACTGTGTTACCTCGAATTTAACGGGCTAAAGCCAGTGTTATATATATATATATATATAATATTATTATTGATACAAGAACTGTTTACTGTTTTTCGATAGACCATCGTACAAAAGAACAATGAATTGAGACTGAGATACCAAAATATCTTAATAAAACTATAGCTTATTTTACTCTCATCTAGCATTTACGAACTTAACATCTAAAGAAGATTTAACAAAACAGTGAAACCTTATATAAATTAGGTACACGAGTATTGAATCAAGGGCAATTCATCAAGCATGTCTCTGGCAAGTGATGCGCCAAAGTAGGGAATATGATTGATAGCGTTAATTACTTCACACTACGTCACACTCATAATTTAATTCAAAAAGCGATTCAGTCTGACACGAGGAATTTTACTACTGATAGAGAATCACAAAAACAGAACACCAATATAGTTTTCTCATGAAACAAACATTTTACATTACATAATTCTCTTTAAGATACAAAATTATGGTAAAGTTTTGGGTATAGCAGTAATCTATTATGTTGAAAGACAAAAGGCATAGTTTAAATACGGACTTGATATTTACACCTCTCAAACACAAAATAACATGCGAAGCTACGGAACAAATGAATTGGTAAGTACAATAGGTGCCATGCCACATATAACATATTACGTGGAAAATCTACATGGAGACGTAAGCGCTCAAGTCTACTCGAGTCAGTTGTTAAGGACCGTCCGCACCAATGTTAACAAGGCTTGTTCTGTCCACGAGACTCGACCTCACTATCTACGTCTTGTTTTGTGTAGCTACATTTAATACAAAAACTTAAATTAGAACAAGCATTGTTTACAGACATAAATTCGTCCATCGTACGTGGAGTTATGCTTATGCTTAAGAACAGCAATAATATTCATCACAAAAATATTACCATACAATGCGAAGTGTTGAAGATTATAGCTATCTATAATCTTCAACACTTCGCATTACATGGTAATATTTTTACATAGGTTTACTTAGGTATAAAATATCCTATTTAACGCATAACAATTTCTTGAACGCTTTTCGAAATTCAATATTGAAAATGGTATAGATAAGAGGGTTGACAGTAGAGTTTGCATACCCTAGCCATGTAATAACATGGATTAGCCTCATACTAGGACAACAAGTAGTGCAAAAAGGTAGTATAAGGTACATAAGAAAAAATGGTAACCAGCATATAACAAACACACCCATTATGATGCCCAGTGTCCTGGCAGCGCGCCGCTCTTTCGACAGGGAGATCTTTTGCTTTTGTTCTATGAACTGATTTACAATGTCACCGCTTTTATTTAAACTGGCCAGTAACGGCCTTTTATTTTTGTGACTAATTTTCTTCAAAGAACCAACCACCTTCGTTTTATAACTACTACAGCTACCTGGGGATACATCTGCTTGTGTTTGGTTCATGTTTGATTCAATAGCTTGACGAGATGCAGGATCGTTTAACACTAAAAATGGAACAAAGAAGTTTTTCTTTATATCCATAAATGCTTTCCTCTGACACCGTTTAATGCTTCCCCCGCTTTCTGATTCGTTATCTGAATCTTCTCTATTTTCTTGACTGTCGTCGTGACTTTGTATTACCAGCACTGGATTTTTATTCTGAATTCGCGTTATTATTACTCGTTTTCTGAGTCTCTGTTTTGCGGCTATGTAGATTTTAATGTACACTATAGTCATTATCACAAGAGGAATAAAAAATGAGCCAAGTGATGAATACACAACATAACCGGGTTCTGAAGTAAGCTGACAAGGGGTATCCGCAGTAAATTCATCAGGCCAATCATTCCAACCTAATATTGGTGGTGAACTTATTATCAAAGACACAACCCACACTCCTATGATTTGATAAACAACTCTTTTCAACGTTCTCTTATTGGCGTAATTTATTGGATCTGTTATTGCCCAATACCTGTCGAGTGCAATAGCGCACAAGTTCAGGATCGATGAGGTGCAGGACATTATATCACAGGTTAGCCACATCTTGCACAGTTGTTTACCCCATAGCCACCGTCCCAAAGTCATGTAAGCTACGTTAAGAGGCATCACTAACACAGCTACAGCCAGATCGGCTGCTGCTAAAGATACAATAAAAAAGTTTTGCACTATTCTCAAAGGTTTATAAGTGAACACTCCAAGAATCACCAGAATATTTCCAAAAATAGTTCCTGCAATAACTACGAACAGCATAATAACAGTAGTCAACGCTTCCCATTCTGGGACTGCTATTTCAATTCCAAAACTTGAGTTGTACTGGTAACTGATTGAATAGCAAATTTCGTCAAACGAAGAATTGTGTAATGAATCATTTTTGTGATATAAAGAAATATTATAGACGTAATAATAATCCACATTAATCAAATTGTCGTCCATTGTATGATATTACCAACTAAAACATTACAAAAGTATCTTTAATTAATTTTCATTTCTTGTCACTCGGGAACCAAAACATTGTAGAGCAAAATTTTTCATGATTTTCACAAAAGTTAATTGTTCTTGCTTGCCCGTAATTAATTAATTAATGAATTCAATTTCCAGAATTCTCACTTTTGATTAATATGTTAGTACAATGTTTGTAGAATGAAAATATTCTTTTCTACCAAACGGTTGGTAGCAGACTGGGGGCCTAGGGGAAACATTTTAAAGTCGACCCACATAGCGGAGCTACTTGCAAAATGCACTATATGGCATAGTCAACCATGTATGCATGTTGTCACGACAAAGATACACAAAGATCTTTGTGTGTAGTCATGTCAGAGTCGCGGACGCCTGGGGCAGTGTGAGAGCTTTCTTTCTATTTTTATACAACCTACAAACACCTCGCAAAAAACACTAGTTTTAAACTGAAACATTAGATCCACAAACAATTTGCAGAATACCAATCACTTACATTCTTACATGACTACCCTTATAATGTTGTAATGTGTAAGATTGTCGCAAGAATCTCGTTAATTAAAATTAGACGACGATATAGGTAAAATTGATAACACGTTCTCCGGAGAAAACAAATTTAAGCTACATTACTTACTTTTCCGCACGAGTCGCCAGGCGAGAGGGTTATAGATCCGAGAACAGCAGTGACAATTTCTCACGTGAATTAAACGTCGTTTTTCAATTCACTTTGGAGAAAATAAATAACAGAACACAAAGTACCTACCTACTTTTGTCATTAATCATTAAGAAAAGAAGCTATGATTATTTCCCCGCGCTATGTCTCCTCATACTGAAGGAGAAACAAAGCCTTGACGTCGCTAAACAGCCTATAAGAAATTCAAATATTTTTTAAATTTAGATCTCAGTTAAACATCACTTGTTGTTACATTTTTTTATTTTATTTAATTGACTTTGTTTTCTAAATTATCATAATAATATTCTGCTGACAATTTATTTTTTAACATAAATGTGAACCTTAAAAACAAGTTCATCTTTGTTCTTAAAAATAAACTGCCGGCTTTAGGAATTTGAGCAGTTTCTTTTTTTATCCGTGATAACACAGAAAAAATGAAAGCCCTTGTTGTGATGAAATGAGGAAAAAACACGCATGTAAAATCCATTGCATGTTAAACCTTATTGTAAATTGAGTCTATACAATCCAAAGATAGTCTTACAATCTACTACAGCTGCGACAATAACTTCAGATGCTGATCAATTAGTTTGCTCCTATGGTTGTGGAGCAGAACCGGATAGGAACCTCCCGAAACTTCCGTGTCCGGTGAGGACCTGCGTCAGGCGGTAGGTGAGGACGCCATGACGCTTCTCCAGCCACTCCTCAAAGAGGGTTGAAACTGATTCGAGGGGATTGATTCCTAAGAAAACAGTTTTATCGACGAATTCTAGTTTCTCTTGATTCTATGATTACACTCACTACTTTTGACGTTTGGCAGAGCAAATCTTATGTACAGACGCCTGCACATCAAGCTACTACAATCTCTCAGATTTCTTTGATAGATTTTCGACTTTATTTCTAAAGTATTAGGTTCAAGGTTCATTGGGAATAATTTACAGTTTTGGGTAGCTTGACCTGCTGGCGACTGTACTTTGTTTTTTACCCATTCAATACTAAATTATTAGCAGTAAACCAATTATGGACCTGCAATAGGGCATTATTTAGGTCGTCAAAATTTGTTGCTCGTCTGTTTTTCCTAAATCTTAAGGAAGTATCGTCACTGAACCACACTATTTGAGGTTGATTTTCTCCTTTAATCTCAAACTACATAAAACTCTAACACTCCTTTTACTCTTAAATATCACTAAAAGTAACGTCAAAATTGGCCTAGTCGTTTCAAAGATTACGCTGTTATTTTGAAGTTACAAACAGATACTTTCATTTAATTTATTTGTTTAAATAGAATGTGAAAACAAAATATCATTGAGATAAAAACAAAATATATCGTGAAAAAAGATTCTTTTGATACCTGACATCCTATATCCATCAATAGTGTAGTTCACCCCAAAAAATCGGTTTGACTGTGCGAGAGGTATAGTCGTAGGGGAGAGATAGCTTGCGGGGTAATATCCCTCTCTTTCTGGCTGAAGGCAGGGCCTTAATAAAGATAGGTACCTACACAACACAGTTTTTTGAAGTTATACTTCTTTTGGCGCGATGGAGAAAAATGATGAGAGTGAATTTAGCCAGCGACATCGTGAAGTTAGTTTTAGGTGGCATGAAAATCGATAACTATGTTCAAGTTGTATATTCTAGTATTTTTATATTTAGAACACGTCATCATCTGCCTAGCCATTTCCCAACTATGTTGGGGTCGGCTTCCAGTCTAACCGGATGCAACTGAATATCAGTATTTTACATGGAGCGACTATTTAGAACACGTGTTTCATAATAAATAAATATTATTTTAGTGTTCTTATTAAATTAATTTCACATTCCAAGCAACCCTTGCGGAGGTTTTTAAATGGATGGGTAACCACAGGGGGCCAAGTTAAGCAACCTTTGCCAAGGTTTGGATATGGATGGGTTACCACACGGGGACAGGTTAAGCAACCCTTGCCGAGGTTTGGAAATGGATGGGTTACCACACGGAGCCAGGTTAAGCAACCTTTGCCAAGGTTTCGAAATGGATGGGTTACAACACGGGGACAGGTTAAGCAACCCTTGCCGAGGTTTGGAAATGGATGGGTTACCACACAAAGCCAGGTTAAGCAACCCTCACCAAGGTTTGGAAATGGATAGGTTACCACAGGGGGCCAAGTCAAGCAGCCCTTGCCAAGGTTTGGAAATGGATGGGCTACCAAAGGGGGCCAGGTTAAGCAACCCCTGCCAAGGTTTGGAAATGGATGGGTTAGCTCAGGGTGCCAGGTTAAGCAACCCCTTACCAAGGTTTGGAAATGGATGGGTTACCACAGGGGGCCAAGTTAAGCAGCCCTTGCCAAGGTTTGGAAATGGATGGGCTACCACAGGGGGGCAGGTTAAGCAACCCCTGCTCAGGTTTGGAAATGGATGGGTTAGCTCAGGGGGCCAAGTTAAGCAACCCTCACCAAGGTTTGGAAATGGATGGGTTACCACAGGGGGCCAGGTTAAGCAACCTTTGCCAAGGTTTGGAAATGGATGGGTTACCACATAGGGACAGGTTAAGCAACCCTTGCCGAGGTTTAGAAATAGATGGGTTACCACACGGAACCAGGTTAAGCAACCTTTGCCAAGGTTTGGAAATGGATGGGTTACCACACGGGGACAGGTTAAGCAACCCTTGCCGAGATTTAGAAATGGATGGGTAACCACAGGGGGCCAGATTAAGCAACCCTTGCCGAGGATTGGAAATGGATGGGTTACCACAGGGGGCCAGGTTAAGCAACCCTTGCCAAGGTTTGGAAATGGATGGGTTACCACAGATAGCCAGTAATAGAGTTTTTATTCAAAGTGCCTTCGATCCTCGAATTCATAAACGATGATGAACACGAAAACGATGTCCTTTTGGTAAGTCCACAATGAAACAGAATAATGATGTTTTCAATGACATATTTAGTTCCTATCACAATCTGTTCGTTTCTGCATACTACTTTTACAAAATAATGTCGATGTTTCACATCTGCCAGGCGTCCCGTGACGGCTCACATTCTTTTGATTATTTTTTATATTTATCCTTAAACTACAGCATTTTAGTTATTTTTTTTTCTATACGCCAAAGAAGTATAACTTCTAACGCGTGTACATACGTACACACACCTGACACACCCCTTTTATTTCATCGGTCTAGTAAGTTGTGCTAAGTAGAATTATACAGTTAAAAAAGGAATTGTGTTTCTCTGCACTTGAATCACGAGGCCTCTGCCTTACTAATCCCAATCAGGGGTAGGACAGTTCCATACATTGACAGATTTAGGGTATTTTTTTTTCAAAAAGCGGCATCTGTAATCGCCATTCGAAACAAATAGTTACTTTATATCACCAAAGGTAGCGACACCATGTATATACGAGTTCAATTTGTTACTAAAAATAAATTAATCAATTTTGAAAAATAATTAATTGATCAAATAAAATAATTAAGTAATGATAATTTCATTACTTAATCATTTTATTTAACACGTTTTGTAACTATTTGTAAATATTTGTGTAGTTTACACACTCCATAATAATTTCGATATTACAACACAGTGAATTATTGATTTCTTGTCGATTTCGATTGACAGCTCAACTTGAGCTCACGAATATGGCGACTACAGAGTACATTGTATATAGTGACATAGAGACGTCACTCGCACATTTTGTAGCGCCCTCTGGTAATAAGTAAGTACAACTTTTCATGAAGATATAACTACACCTTCGTATCTGTAGTAGGATTTGTAAAATCTGGGGGCTTTCTATTGTTTGTTGTATTTTCTTTAAGTTTATCTAGTAGGTTTCTAAAAATAAAACATGTGACAAAATGTGATTTCGCATTATTCGATTTTTAACCCAATTCAGATAAATAAGGTTATATGTCCGGTTGTATGTATTTACCTATTCTCAGTCAATTTTATTGTGAAAATTATTTTTTTTCTTAATAGAAAGACACTCTTGAATTGGTCTTATATAAATATTGTCATCATATTATGATGAACTTCATAAACATGGAACGGAACTCCTCATACGATCATAGCAAAACTGTCAAACAAGTAAAATTGCTTTGTTAAGCTTGTAGTCAATAACTGACTGAAAGAAGATGGTGAAGGAGTAATCCTAACTGATCTGACGATGAAGCCGGAAGGTAAGCAACGGTACTCTGTAATAAATCAATGTATCCTAGCCGTGTTTGGGCTTCAAATAAAATTTTCAAAATATGTACCTAGCATGACAATTCCAATATTCAGTTTCAAGTGGTTTGGATCTTTATATTCTATGCTGAGAGGTACCACTATTAAAAAGTGTAAAAAAAACCCTTTCACAAAAAAAATACCTACCCCTACCTTTAGGAAGATAGAGGTACCATCACACTGTACAAGATGTTGATTTAGTTTGTGGTAATAGATAGTTGGAAAGCCGTATGTCTTGCAGCAGATATATTATGTCGATCTGAAGCAGAGCTATTAAAAATATCAGAAAATATTAATCCATTTAGATTGACGGTATTGCAACCGTCAAATATTACACGACGAATTAATAAGGCAGCCCGCCTTATTAATTCGTCGTGTGACTTCATTTATAATATGATACAGAAGCCATAAAGCTGTCAGTCAGGTCAGTGGGTAGTCTAAAGTCTATGTTCCTCAAAAAAGGTACCTCTCTGACAATTGAAAAATGAGCCATGCATCTTTAAAAATACTTACTCTAATAACACATATTCGAATAATTGAAATAACAAATTGATATTGGTATAAAATATCGATATAAACTAGGTACTCATGTTGCTTTAAATTACAACCCTATAAACAGGCAGCCATTTTGAGCGCCCGAGTTTTGTAGGTAGGTAGTCACGCTAATTTTGTAGGTATGCCCAGTCCATAGGTTTATAAGTCAATGGCCTGTTTTACTAACCATTTCGGTGATTGTACCGACATCTACCGGTTATCAAGTTATATGAGTTGCCTCACCAACGGTGAATTGCAGCTGTTTGAAAACGCTAAATGCCATATAATTTTTGAACAAACAACGAAAAATCGTAGAACGCACTTAAATGTATACAAATAAACTATTATTGTGGACTGTGGTATAGCACTACATACTGCTATAAGTTACTTAACGAAAAAAAAAAAAGGCATTTAATTCATTTTTTAATCTACATAGAACGAAACGAAAATTATTTCTGTCAGATCGGTTTAGCAACAAGTGGCGCTGGTGTGCTACGCATTTTTACGCAAGAGTGAACGAGAAGTCCGATTATTTTGATTCTCATGTGACAACATAATTATTTTTCTGTTTGTCTGCAGCTTTTGCGCTAGCTGTCAAAATATTTAGCGGAGGCGAAACGCGAACACAGTTTTGTAAATTATCGCATGGTAGTCGCGCTTGCTAAACATTATAATCAGCAATAATAATACACAAGCGTACCTCCTGTAATTCTAGGTGTCTTGTTCAAATGATAAGTGCAACATAATGGGGTGTTTATCGTGGATCCGAGGTATGACGTCCAACCTTGCTGTCTATTTTACTTAGTTTTAGATATCTTCAGTGTTTCAATTAGCTAAGCGATCTCGTTAATTGGTTTTTACCGATGTTTTTGAACGTGAGTTATGTCTAACAACGTTTCCTTTTTTGCCTACCATGGTACATCGGGCGTATGACCTTTTCCTTGAGTTAATGTTATTAAAAGGCTGCGTACGTATTTGCATTACGACATGGTATCAGTTACATAGTCAACATATTTGGTGAGAAATGACATTACTTAAGTTAATAGTGGCTACTCGACCTCCCTCGAAGATACGCCTCCCCTAAGGTGTGGAACTATTTATAGCTTCATGACTGAATCTTTACGAAACATCAACTTTTGACATCATATATCTCATATTTTATTGCTCGACTGTCCTGTCGGTAATATTAATTTGCCTAGCCACTTTTACCGATGCAAAAATTCCTAAACTTTATCAACTGTTGCTAACTGAAATTTTAAATACCCAGTTAGTTGGTAATCTACAAAAGGTAAACATTACGTTTTCCTCATGTAATGTCAATGGTAATAATATGATTACAACTTATGATTACAGGGTTCAAAATGCCGTTTCCTTTTAAGGATAAAGAACTCAACAAAATAGCGGCTCTGTTCAATGTATCCACGTTTCTCCTGACATGTGCTGCATTGGTTCAGCCCAGCTGGTTCAGGATCAAGGGTCTGCATTGTGCACAAAGCCTCTCTTTAGCACAATTCTTTTCCTTTGAAAATGATGATGATGACCAAGAACAGTACACTATACACCAGAGTAATGAATATGATCCTATCCATAGAACTGACTTTAATGGTGAGTTTACCGTATGAGAATACAAATTCTAATTAATTATCAAACACAAAAAAAATGTATTTTATTATTAAATAAGTCCCCATTACTGGCCAAGAAATAAAAGTTATGTTATCCTCAATCATTTTTGGGCCTTGGCCTAGAGATTGCAAGTGGATATGAGGTCCTGGGTTTGAACCCCAGGTCAGGCATAGAGTTATTTGAATTTTCTATCATAATTTTAAAGTCTGGATTACTGCCTAATTGATTGTAATAGTGCCACTCCCTATTACATGGGACTTAAACATAACTGGTGAAATAAGGGGATTTACTATTGGGTACACTTCTGCCTAACCCTTTGGGGATTTCAGACATGATGTTATGTTATATAATATACTCATGAATGTGAAAAACTTTAAGAATAAACAATTATGTTGCAGGTTTACCTCCATGCACAACACCAGAGACAATAACCCTGATGAGGGTACTAATATTACTATGCTTTATGGTGCTACTCTGCTCTTGTATTGGCACACTGATAAATCTTACAAGCCTAAACAGCAGAGCTATCAAGATGTTAAGAAGGAATGCTATACCAAGCATAATGTGTGTGTTTTGGGTCATAGCCATTGTAGGTGTATGTTACTATACAACTGTTGTGCTTGGTAATGCAAACAACAGTGACCCAAATACCATACAAGTGGATTATGAGTATGGTTTTTATACAATAACAGGAGCAGGTTAGTAGTTTCCTACAATATACTGTTCTAGTAGCAATTTATATTTTAATGCAAAGAGCAAACTTGCCATGGATTTTCAGCTCATTGATTCCAATATTAGCAGCTTGCTTATTAAGTACATTATAAGTACGTACTTATTACTTGCTCTAGATGTAACTATTAAGTTCCATACTTGACTTTGATACAGCCATGGGTTGCCATGATTTCAAGGCAAGCCAGTGATTAAGTTTTCCTGTTAGTAAATTTTTAATAATCTGACAGTCAGTAAGTTGTTAATAAGTAGCAGCATTACTCTAGTAATGATCATATCATAGGATATGATGTAAATCATTACATAATAAAGTTTCAATGTTTATTGTTTGGAATTAGATTGTAGCTATTATAGAGACATTGTGTTTATGTTTTATAACATTCTATGTGTAAATGACTCAACATAGTCTCATGGCATGGAATGTAAATTATCAATTTACATAATACCCATAAATAATAGAGTGCACACTAATTAGCTAAGTGTTAAACGAGATCACACACTGTCTATACCTTTTTGGGCTCCAATACACTTATTTGAATTTTTTTTTTAAACATAAAATATTAAACAATTTCTGTTATTCATGTCTCTCCTTTTTGAAATACGTAATTATTTTACATATTTCAGGTGCACTTGCGTTGTTAGCATCGGCTGCTAATCTATGGGGTGCTCCATTGTCAAGTGACGAGGATGTTCAAAGACGGAATTTAATGGAAGATTGGGATGGTTACGAGGCCCATAGTGTGGGTCCCACGCCAGCCGTGCCCACTCTGCCGCCGTACACGCCGAGCGCCGACTACATGCCCTCAATACACCCGTCGTACGCGCCGCCGGTGCTCGGCACGCAACAATACTTCCCTTTCGACGACCTCTCGGTACTACCACCACCGCCTCCCTATTCCCCTTGAGTTTTAAATACTCATCCAGTTTTCGTCTTGAATCACCCAAATATTGATGTATTTTTAGTTGTAATCTACAGTATTTATTATTTTAATTATAACAGCTTAATAAGTCCAATGCTGAAAGTTAGTTAAGGCTTATGAGTAGTAAACGTCTGGAACCTCTACTGCTAAAGGTAGAGGTACTAACAAAAAGGATGTAATCTCAAGTGGTCTGTGCTAAAATAACAAATGTTTTTGTGGATTTCCGTGACTTACAAATCCAAAGTTGGTTATACATATACTTTTTTATTTTAATTAATTTACATGTGATGAATGTTTTCTAGGGCTGAGTTAAATTAAAGCATAGGTAAACCTAATTAAAAAACTCTAAAACGCCTAAATGGAATTATTGTTTTATGTATGTATATATTGTGGTTGTGAGTTAATTAATGACTACTGTTCACTTCAACATGTGATTTGCCATTTTAGTGCCTATTCATGTCGTGTTTCTCGAAATGCTTTAAGATATAATAATTGAAGTTCTGTTTATTATTTATAGCCTAACTAGGTGGTTAATTTGTAGATTAAGGACAGAGAAACTATTTGCAACAGTTATTTTTAAATGAAGTATAATTATCATAATCACTGTTCAGTGTTCAGAAAGCTGTTCCAACATAATTGGATGATTCAAATAAATCGTTCTAAGGAACTAGGCGTAAATTCGCGCCATACAGAAATTAACTAAATGCCAAATGTTACTACTACTGTTATCCCATATCTCCATCTATTCATAGCTATTTCTGGCACAATCTCATCATTTTATACTTTAACATATACAAAGATTGGAATCTTCATAACTATACGAGCTTTCGTTTTTATCGTTTCGATAATAATGGGTTACTAACACAACAAACCCCGTTTCGTCATTCATTTAAATCTCTATTGCTCTCTTAATTGATATTGTAATTTTTTCAGAACTTGTTCCACATTGTTACTAAATGTGTTACATCTAATCTACTTAATATGAGTTTAATGTCCCTCCCCTATATGAAATGAAAGCAATCCATCACTAATGCCTTTTATTTTATAAAATGGTAATGATGCCATTGTAATTTAGTAAAATATTGTTAAATTAGATGGTAATACTATAATTATTTTTGCATTATACATAATATGTTGCAAAGTAAACTACAGACTAGAGCCAAACAGTTGTGTATTGTAAAGGCATGAGTCTTTCATAATAAATTGTATGAAATGTGAAGAGATCTGTTTCATCATGAAGAAACAATAAAATGAGCTTTTTAGAGTCTAGTAATAATAAAATGTGGTCCTGGCTATATCACAACAACTAGATAAAATGTACCTAAATTTAAAATGTATCTATGAATAATAATAGTTAATAGAACTGGTAGCATACCCTGTATAATATTCATGTTACCAAAAATATAAGCATGTTATTAGTTTTATTGTTTGTTAATGTATAGATTCCTTATAGGGGTAAGAATAGTTATTCCCGGTAAATCAACTGGGAAGTTTATTTTTACAATTTAAAAAACAAGAGTAAAATTTTATTTTTGTGTAAGACCAATATGCAATACATATCTCTAAACGATATTGTCTTTTTCTTTGTAGCGTTATAAGATAGCTCTACCAATATTTATAGTTTATACTTTATAATTAAGGCAGTACAGTATTGAAACAGTATACATACGAGCAAAATAAAAAAGCCTGAAAATAGGCAACATAATGAAATCACTGTTTTAGGCATTATACTTTAATTACAAGGGTACCATATATCCGGGGTTGCGGGTTGTTCGAAAGAGATACCGCGGCCCTGGAACGTAAAGGGCATAAGAAGGAACATGGGTAGGTTTTAGTGAGCAAAAGTCTGACACGCCCCCCCCCCCCCCCCCGCTCCGCCTAGAGCGGGGAAGTTATTTGATGATTTCCCACCCCAAAAAAAAAAGGGTACCATATATGAGGTGACAGACTAAAATATACAATGCTGATAAGCTATTTCCATGTCATGGTTCTTTATTTATGGCAATAAATATGTATGTATCTCAGAATGGCAGTATTATCAAAGCACAAAATTAAATATTGTTTATTGTAGGTTAAATATGAACACTAAAATGACAAATATATTTTTAAATAGTTTCTAAATGAGCAAAAAATAATCAAAACTCCTTTGTCATACTCAACAACCTGTTTTAGTAATTACAAAAAATAAAATAGGAATAGCACTAAATATTTTAGTAACTTTTCTGTGCATTTTCACAAAACCAATACGTCTCGCCATGAATATTGTGTATATGTAGTTTTTAAAGATCCTTCAGTGCACTTAAGTCAAAATGAGGTTGAAGTGCTGCTCTGTCTACAATATTAATAGGTCTTCCCTGCTGTGGTTCTTTTGCAATTGGCATCTTCTGAATAATGTCATTTGACAAGCCTTCATTTCCTATACTTACAGTAGTAAAATTTCTCTGCAATAAATTACTTTGAGAAGTTGGAAGATTTAAATACTTGATTCTTTCTTTTTCTAAGTAATTAACTCTTTCCTTCAAGGTCATGTTTTCATCTTTGAGTACTTCAGCTTGCAATACTAACTGCTCCACCAGTGAATGTAAGTTCTGATTCAATATCTGCAACTCTTCTATCACTGTTTCCTGTCCTTTTTCTGTCTTCTTGCCTTCCACTACATCTGTTTTAATAACTGCATCTTTCACTTGGCCTTGTTCAGTGTTTCTATTTAGTAATGTGTATAACAAAGAATCTGTTTCATTTATTGTTCTATATATAGCAATTTGGACTTTAGAACTATCATTTGTTTGCAGATTAAAAGAGGGATTTTTCCCCAAACCTTTAATATTGTCCATGGCTTTTTTCACTCTTTCGTATTGTTCTTTCTTGCTTTTGATGAGGTCTTTTTGTTTGAGGTGATAGCTGTGTTGCAACGTGATAGACTCGAGTGCGACTGATGACGTCGTGGATTTCATAGCGTCCAGTAATAATTCTGCAGCATTGTGATGGCACTGCATCGCCTCGTCATACCTGTTGTTGATGAGATGCGCTTCAGCGCGACGGTGTTGCTGATGAGCCTGTTAACAATTTATTATCACTGTAAAACCATATAAAATTTCTGTATCATACAAAAATAGAAGACATCTTTCATTACCAAATTAAGAGGATGTGATTCCATTTTATTATAGCTATTTCATTTAAATCTACTTAATAAAATACTATTTATTTACTATTCTACTGACTGGCACCAGGACGTGTCAAAAAAATTATGTCACTAATGTCACTGTCAGTCAGCTCCAGTGCTACCAACCGTAAAAAGAAATCTCTCGTACAAATGAGGCTCATGGATGGTGATGTTTGATTAACATCTGGATCTGACAGATAGCGCTACTTATCACCGTAACGCGAATTGAAATATTTATTTAAGGTATTAAGAATTATATTTCAAAAAAGATGTGAAATAATAATAGTGATAAATCGATAGTTGTTATTTTTTTTTAATACTTTTAGAACGTAGTTTTTCTTTCCGTTTTATGACTTTAAAAAGGGAGAGTAACCTTACTTACCTACTCCTAATACTTTAATGGTTATAACTCTTTAAATAAATATTTGTTACGGTCTCGATTAATATTTCGAACAACATACAATTGTAAATAAATAAATTTCTCGCGCTACCTTGGCAGTATCCTCTTAAGTGTATTTAACTCTTTGGGGCACAGTGTTTGTTTTAATATTTTTTCTAGTTTTACTCTTTGGTACAATGATTTATGTGTTCGGGATAAACAATTTTTACTAACCTAATTTATATTATATAAAAAATAACAATGCGAAAAGACAATTTATCGTATTTCTGGAAAACTAAAACTAAAGAAATACTAAAACATTCGCGTTTGTCAGTTGCGGAGAAAATTCTGTTGTATAAAATAATCTTGAGACCGATGTTGATTTTCGAGTGGTTCGAAGGGTGCGAGGATGAGATGAAAAATCTAGAAATTCAGGCCCTGAGACGTATATTTGCTAGATCAAGTAAGAACAGCCTGTACAAGCACTACACGGATATAGATGTAACTAGATACATAAAGCTACAGGAAATAAGATGGAAGCGTGCCACTGGATCCGATTTTAGCAATCTTCGGAGAATGCTTCAAGAACTGTCAAAAACGGGTGACCCTACGCCGTATTTCACCAGAGCTAGGCGAGATAAGCATCACAGTCGTTTTAGATGTTGTCGACATTGTCCATATACCTAACCCTCAAAATCGACATCCTAACAATGCCTGTCCGGCTCATTCCGTCTCAAGTGGGACTTGCGCGAGTTGTGCCCACACGTCTAGCAAAAAAAAATTGAAATTCTTTTTATCAAGCGTTAATAAATTTACCGTTGCCTCAATACCTACATGCGTTCATTTTCAAAGTATTTAAAACAGTTAGATAGGTAGGTACCTAAATTAACTTAAGCTGTTTTCAAATGAGGGTGAAAACTACGGTACAACTGTTAAGTTCGTAAATCCAGAATTAGGAGCAGGTTGACTCACTTTACACAATGTAGCTAATCAAAGAAATGTAACCTGACAAATTGCCTATTCTTATCGATTAACCTAAAAGTATATTTTTCAGTGGTCGATTTACCAGCAGGTTGAGTAGGCTGGAGCCTAGAGGCGGCAGATTTTAGGGGCGGCAAATTATGTCCGTAAAGATTGAGGAGCCACATCAGATTTTTAAAATCTGATCTCACCATTATTTAGCAGCAATGTAGCTTATTTTGCAGCACGAATTCTAGATTTAGCAGCAAAATATATCACTAGTTATTTGAATGCAAAAGTGGCTCCTCAATCTAAACATCTGAATTGAGGAGCCACCTGGAACTCGTTAAGTAATAGATGAATATTTATGAAAATTTTGCAGCATTTAGTAGCAATTTAGCATATTACCTGCTAAAAATTTTGCTTTTGTAGCTCTAAAACGAAAGAAAATACAATACTTTTTGTATGGCTCCTCAATCTAACCTCAATAAGGGAATTTCTATTGGATGTGAGCGATCAATTAATATATTCGACATATTGATCATTTAGCAGGTCTTGTGTTTGTTTTTGCAGTATACGAGTAAAATCGTAAAACAGAGTAAATTTTGTATATGAACACATTTTCTTTGGCTCCTCAATCCTGACGCTCTAATTATGTATGTTTGACTGTAGCCACCTGAGATCTCAACAGAATCTAAAACCAGATATACAAACATTTAGCAGAAATGTCTGCTAAATATATCTGCACACTTCAGTAATGTACATATTTTGGATTCTGAAAAAACAATACTTTACTACTTTTTCGTAAATTCTGTGTGTAGGGTGACCACATTTTGGGGGTACCTACAAATTAATATTTCACTTACGTCAAATAATAAAAATTACTACTTTTATCCTTACTAATATTATAAAAGCGAAAGTGAGTTTGTTTGTTTGTTTGTTTGTTTGTTTGTTACCTCTTCACGCTTTAATGGCTAAACCGATTGTGATGAATTTTGGTACATAGTTAGTTGGGAACCAGGAGACGGACATAGGCTATTTTTTATTTAAAAAAAGTGGGATATGAGGGAGAAAGAGGGAAGAAAAGGGAAAACTTAGCGTTGCTATTACAAATCAATAAGGCGCTAGGGGAACTGTGTTACCCCAAATTTAACGCGGGCGAAGCTGCGGGCGAAAGCTAGTATTAATATAAAAGTTGATAACATGACGTAAAAAAACGACGAATTATTTATAAAATGGAAAAATGATCCAACAAATAAAATACTACGACTAGAATATAATAAAACAAGAAATAAAACTCATAAAAAATAAAAAAATCTCGGAATAAATATTAAATTATGGAACTAATAAATAATAATAAATTGAATCCTAGGAAACTATCGCAAATATTAAATACTTTATCTGGTCGCAAGAAAAAATTGGTTGATGAAGCAATATTAAGAGCGTTCAAAAAGAATGATACAGGAGCGAAGTCCATAGCTAATAACTTTGCGATAGAATTTAGGAATAGTGTTAAAAAAAATTGCCCAAGTGTGACCATCGGCTCCTACAAGAATCAGACTATATGTTCCCTCAGGACAAATAAATTTACTTAAAAAAAGCCTCAAAGGACGGTGTCCTTAAATTAATAAGAAACCTAAACACAAACAAAGCTTCCGGGGCAGAAAATATTAGGTGTGTTGAGTATCGAGTATCTAAGTGGGCTCACCTAACATAGGTACTTTGTTGGGTGACAACCTTCCGGCTCGCTACGTGTTTGCGATTGGGTGCTCCCTGTGGGGCTCCGCATCGCTGTCAATGTGGGGAAACAGTCGATTGCCTCGCACACCATGGCCTTTCCTGCAGTAAAAGTGCAGGTCGTATTGCTCGGCACGCTTGCATTAATGATCTCATCCGTCGTGCTCTTGCCACCGCCGGGGTGCCAGCTGTTTTAGAAGTTGGATAGATCTTTGGTGTGGGATGCAACTTATGTCGACACCCTTGCACCATCCCATCTTCCTAGCACGGTGGGTTGCGCTGGAGCTGCTGCTGAAGTGCTGAAAACCTCTCTTGTGTGCTGGAAAAAATTTCTTATGAAATAAGCTGTACCTTTGTGCTCTTCAGTCTTAATGTAATGTCTTATGTATTTTGTATGTGCATAAATAAATGGAGGGAACCCAGTAAATGTGATATCGCCATGTTCGTTAACTGGGTCGGGCACATGCTACAGGCTTGTGCCCGACCCAGTTACGGCACGGTACGGTACGGCACTTCCGATTCGGATATTCCTACGGATACGGATATTCCTGGTTACAAGGTTGTGTCTATGCAAGTATCTTCGTTAGCAAGACGAGAACAACCGGAAATAATGTGACAAAACAAATAAATAAATATTATTTTGGGTACGTAAGTGAAATATTAATTTGTAGGTAGCCCCAAAATGTGGTCACCCTACACACAGAATTTACGAAAAAGTAGTAAAGTATTGTTTTTTCAGAATCCAAAATATGTACATTACTGAAGTGTGCAGATATATTTAGCAGACATTTCTGCTAAATGTTTGTATATCTGGTTTTAGATTCCGTTGAGATCTCAGGTGGCTACAGTCAAACATATACAATTAGAGCGTCAGGATTGAGGAGCCAAAGAAAATGTGTTCATATACAAAATTTACTCTGTTTTACGATTTTACTCGTATACTGCAAAAACAAACACAAGACCTGCTAAATGATCAATATGTCGAATATATTAATTGATCGCTCACATCCAATAGAAATTCCCTTATTGAGGTTAGATTGAGGAGCCATATAAAAAGTATTGTATTTTCTTTCGTTTTAGAGCTACAAAAGCAAAATTTTTAGCAGGTAATATGCTAAATTGCTACTAAATGCTGCAAAATTTTCATAAATATTTATCTATTACTTAACGAGTTCCAGGTGGCTCCGCAATTCAGATGTTTAGATTGAGGAGCCACTTTTGCATTCAAATAACTAGCGATATATTTTGCTGCTAAATCTAGAATTCGTGCTGCAAAATAAGCTACATTGCTGCTAAATAATGGTGAGATCAGATTTTAAAAATCTGATGTGGCTCCTCAATCCTTACGGACATGGCAAATTTAGCTTAAAATATCCTTACTATCCTTACTAATTAATATTATAAAAGCGAAAGTGAGTTTGTTTGTTTGTTTGTTTGTTACCTCTTCACGTCATCACATAGATAGTTGGGAACCAGGAGACGGACATAGGCTAACATTTTTTCAAAAAAAGTGGGATGTGAGGGAGAAAGAGGGAAATAAGGGAACACTTAGCGTTGCTATTACAAATCAATAAGGCGCAAGGAGAACTGTGTTACCTCAAATTTAACGCGGGCGAAGCCGCGGGCGAAAGCTAGTTTTAAATAAAATACAAAAATGCACGGACAATTACTATTCTATTCAGAATGATTTCTATTTTGAATAGTCCACGTCTGTTCATCGTAGGTAATTTTATTCTTTAACCATTAACATTGAACGAATTGAGTATCAAAGGATCACGAAATACCAGTTACTTAGCGTACGTATCGACCAGGTACCTTGGACTATTGCTGGACAATAAAATGAACTGGACCAAAAATATTATGTGCGTGTGAACTGAGGGACCACACTTGGAATTGGCGAAATGAAAATCGTAGGATTTAGTAGTAGTCTTAAAACAATTGTAGAACGAACCTGGGAATTTGTAAACAAATATATTAAAAACTACAGCCCATAAAGTGTGGTCCCTCAGATCTAACCGACGATCAGCCAGATCTCGGAAAGTATCTTAAAAATAAGGTTTTGTGAATGCAGAAATTTAGTAAATAATTTGTAAAGATATTTACTAAATAATAGACCACAAAGCATCAAAGATTAAAAAAGAAAATACGACTGAACTGTGGTCCCTCAGTCCACATAACGAAGGTAGTGATTGTGACTGAAAAAATTAATAAAACCGTTCTTTTTCGACATAAAGATTTAGTAGAAGTCTTAAAACATTTTGTAAAATAAAATGGAGCAAAACTATCGAAGCACTTTGAAGATAGCGATAATTAAAACTGGTCCCTCAGTTTTCTCCTCCACTGACATAATGTATGTGCTAGCTGCTAGACGAGAGGGATATCGCAAACTCTAGTGTACTTAACTTTTAGTAGTAAGTTTCTACTAAATAATAGAAATCTAAAATTGTGTATTTTTTACCTCTTAGCTGAGATAATATTACTTTTTATATCCTATGAAAATAGATGGAGCAGGGTGACCACACAATAAAACAAAATGTAGACATTCCTATTATACTTTATTTAATAATTTGGCCGCGACTTCGTCCGCGTGTATTTGACAACGCACAGGTTTCAATATTATTATTAACAATCCACTATTTGTTTACTAATAAGTTTTGTAACGCTCGCCAAAGATAGTAGGGAAAAAACACTTCCATCTCGGAGTTATTTTATTACTTGAAATATTGTTATTTGGAATATTCACACAATATCTTTATAAATATAGCTGTGCCCGTGACTTTGTCCGCGTAGACTTTGTTAGTTGAGTATGGTAAAATAAATCGAACTATCTAAAATTTTGCGCCTCAGAGCTTCCCTGTAAACAATATTTGTTGCAGTTTTGTTTTGTGGCAGTAAAATAAATTATACTCAGGAGTTCGATTGTCCGACTCGTGATAGCCCAACGTACAGTTGTCCATGAGTAATAATCTTTCCACTTTATAATATTAGTGTAGAAATGATTATTTAGACTAACGAAAAAAAAGATTGAAAGACTGCCTCGTTGGTCTAGTGGTCGCAAGCGCGACTGCTGAGCATGAGCTCTTGGGTTCGATTCCCGGTCGGGCAAAATGTTATTGCATTTTTCCATTAGGAATTTCTCTGAAGCAGCTACGGAGTCTGGATTTGTGCGCAGTTGATGGTAATAGGCTCGCCACCTATTATATGGGACTTAAACATAACTGGTGAAATGTGGGTGTTCTATTAAGTACACCTCTGCCTAACCTTTTGGGGATTACTAGCGTGGTGTTATGAAAACTAGACTGACGGTTAGTTTAATGCTACATTATTGGCATTAGCTATGATTGCCATTAATATCACATATCTTATATTTGAACACAATATTCTTCTTAAACATTTTTTCAGTGCAACTTTCATAAAAAGGGTTTAAATACATCCTGCCAATCAAACTTAATCGAAAGAAACATTGTGTTTTTACCCTTAAATATAAATTTTATTGAAATATTTGGCGTAGGTATTTTAGAAGAGTCAATCAACATCGATGAAAAAAACAGGAACTGTGCCACTGTGATAACCAACTTAATTTCAAGTAAGAGCTTTCAAAAATAATATCATTCAATTTGAATGGTACTGATAAAAATTCTCTTACTAATTTTCCTGTAACCATAACAGTAAAGACCAAAAATTATAAAATCATGGGAGCATCTAAATTCATTCCAGGTGGGCTTGGCCATTACTGATGTCACTGTTTTATGAATAAGCGTTTCTTTTGTTATGATGATCAATATCTCAAACTTATTGAAAGTACTGACCAACAAATATATATCTACATATTATTACATTCATTTATCTACATTCAAATGACAATTCACTAAAAGTATATATTTATTTTATGTTTGTATTATTATGTGATTCTTTAATTTTGTAATCTACTTTTTACTAAATAGGCATAAGCCATTTAATATAGCATTAAATTAACCGTACAACCTTGTTTTCGTTTCGACTAAATAATCCTATATTAAATTAAGTATAGTAGGAATGTCTATATTTTGTTTTATTGTGTAGTCACCCTGCTCCATCTATTTTCATAGGATTAAAAAAGTAATATTATCTCAGCTAAGAGGTAAAAAATACACATTTTTAGATTTCTATTATTTAGTAGAAACTTACTACTAAAAGTTAAGTACACTAGAGTTTGCGATATTCCTCTCGTCTAGCAGCTAGCACATGCATTATGTCAGTGGAGGAGAAAACTGAGGGACCAGTTTTAAGTATCGCTATCTTCAAAGTGCTTCGATATTTTTGCTCCATTTTATTTTACAAAATGTTTTAAGACTTCTACTAAATCTTTATGTCGAAAAAGAACGGTTTTATTAATTTTTTCAGACACAATCACTACCTTCGTTATGTGGACTGAGGGACCACAGTTCAGTCGTATTTTCTTTTTTAATCTTTGATGCTTTGTGGTCTGTTATTTAGTAAATATCTTTACAAATTATTTACTAAATTTCTGCATTCACAAAACCTTATTTTTTAAGATACTTTCCGAGATCTGGCTGATCGTCTGTTAGAACTGAGGGACCACACTTTATGGGCTGTAGTTTTTAATATATTTGTTTACAAATTCCCAGATTCGTTCTACAATTGTTTTAAGACTACTACTAAATCCTACCATTTTCATTTCGCCAATTCCAAGTGTGGTCCCTCAGTTCACACGCACATAAAATATTGAGTAGGTAGGTACTTCCGGGTGAAAGGAATAAAAGCTCTTAACTGCCTGCATCCAATCTTAGAGCGCTTTCATATTTAGGCGACTTTAGCAGCGCGACAGTCGCGCTCTCAGAATTTCATAGTTTGAATTGAACAGAAGCGCGGCAGTCGCGCGCTGTCGCCGCGGCCGCCGCGTGCGCTCAGTCGGCGATGAGCCAGTGTTGAACTGAACTGCGGCGCGGCAGCGGCGCTGCTAACGCGCAGCTGTTCTTATAATGTGAAGGAATGCGCTTCTGCCGCGCTACTGTCGCGCTGCTAACGTCCTAATGTGAAGTGGCCCTTAAAGCGACCATCCAAAGTTAGCGCAAAAAACAAATTAAAAATATATGTGTCACTGTAAAAGCACGAACTACGGAAAATCTTAAGATTTTCCAGTAAAACCTAAGATTTACCGACTATGAATGGTAAATGTTCATAAAAGTTTGGGATTCGAACTTTTACCATCATTCACTTGATAAATCTTAGGATTTGCATTCAAGGAAGGGTACCTACATGTCGAAAAAAAATCATCATCACTTTCTCTCACTCACGACTCAGAGTACCCCGACTCGGATAGGTTAGGTTTTTTTTTTAAACCACCCAAAAAATAGGAGGCCCGCGTAGCGGGGCTCCGTAGCCCTATCTTAGGGCAGGTGGTAATCAGTTGTAAATATTAGAAATGTATTAAACTAAAACCAACATTTACCAGTCCACATTGGTAAAACCTAGCATGTACTGAATTGGAATGGCAAAAGTCCGAAAAAATCGTCCCTTTAAAATAAATACTTACATTTACCAAGTCATGTCGGTAAATCTTAGGTTTTACTGGAAAATCTTAAGATTTTCCGTAATTCGAGCTTTTACAGTAACATATGCAACCCTTGTCCCAACAAGCAACATATGCAACCCCCAAGACCCTGCATTACGTATGCGGCACCAGTCTGGAGCAGCACATGCGAAAGTAATTACTCTAAACTACAGGTAGTTCAGAACAAAGCATTAAAAACTTTATTCAATACACCATTACGGACTAATCTTAAAACTTTACATACTAAATTAAATTTCCCAACATTAAAACAATTCATTACAAAAGTCACAAAGAAGTTTTATCTGGTATCTAACCCTAAACATTATAACCCCATAATCATAATTAAGGAGCTAATGGCACGTAGGGATAAAGCAAAGAGTAGATATAAGCGTAGACCATCAGAGCTAAATCTCTCTTGTTACAAAGCGTTACGTAATCGCTGCAGTCGTCAGTGTCAAGACGCTAAGAGACGCTTTTTCCATGATCAACTCGCCAATCGCAGTTCTGCTGATGTATGGAAATTCCTTAAGTCCGTTGGCGTAGGCAAATTACCTACCAATCAGTGTAAAGATGTGGATCTCAATTACCTTAATAAGCATTTTTCTCACCTTCCTTTTTCTCTTGATCCATGTGTCAAAGCTGTAACACTGGAGAGCCTCTCCAGACTGCCGTTGCCTAAACTGTTATCCATTTAATCTGGATTAAGTTACTGAGGATGACGTTAAGAAGTCTGTTCTCGCGGTAACTTCATCGGCAGTCGGTACTGATAAATTGTGTTCAAGAATGATAACTCTCTCTCTTCCCTCTCTACTTCCAGTTCTCACCTTCATATTCAATCACTCTCTTACGTCTTGCTCTTTTCCGTCTGTTTGGAAACAAGCTCACATTATACCTTTACCTAAAACTAACAATCCATCTTTACTGTCACACTATAGACCACCACACGATAAAAATGCTTGGCTCAATGCTGGTCCTGCTCCTCAAGCATAGGGGTAAACTCATTACTAAGTATCCGAAGCTATAATGGACGCTGCAGAAGATTGTAAGACTATCTTTGCAATGTATAGAATCAATTCTCTAGTATTGTATAATTATTAAGCCCATATGTGAGTGCTATGTATTATCATTGACTTGACGAAGCCCTGGTGGTTAATAGTGTCATGCTCACTTAAATGTCTCGCTGATGGTGGCGGGTGTGTCGGGTCATTTAGCTCCCTTCAAAATGGTCGAGCTGAATGGGGCTGATCCATACGTCATGTTCGTGAACGGGCGCTGTCAGTTGGGACTGGTCATTTTTTAACTACCACGGTCATTTTTAATTTATTTAGATTTGAATTGAATTTTGTTTTTTATTTACTCTGGACGCTCTTACTGTGCACGTCTTTCTACATCGTTCTCACATATTTGTATAATCTCAACACGAATGATGTAAATACTATTTTGTAAAAATATTAGAATTTAAAAGAGTGTCCATGGAGTTTCTTGCCCATTCTTCTCCATAGAGATCAACGCTTTGGAATGGGCAACTGCAGTACTTTCACAAGTTATTATGCCTTGTGACCGGGACTGTAGATTCATTTTGTTTCTTGACATTCAAAAGTGCCTGTAATGGTCTAATTGAAATAAATGATTTGATTTGATTTGATTTGACCAATTTCTATTCTTCCATTTCTCTCTAAAGTTTTTAAGCACATAGTTCATAGACAGTTAAAATTTTTCTTGGAATCCAATTCTTTAATATCACCTTTTCAGTCTGGTTTCCGTTCGGGTCATAGCACTGTAACTGCACTTCTAAAAGTAACTGACGACATCCGCTGGGCTATGGAAAATAAGTCTCTTACTGTTCTTATTTTACTTGACTTTAGTAGCGCATTCAACTCGGTGGATTTCGATATTTTACTAGGTATCCTCAAAACCATAAATTTCTCTTCTTCCGCCTTGGCCTACTATCTCCGGGGACGCTCTCAGTGTGTTCGCCTTGAAGAGTCTTTTTTTGATTGGTGTAGCCTCACTGAGGGTGTTCCTCAGGGAAGCGTTCTCTCTCCTCTCCTTTTTTCTATTTTTATTAACTTTGTTACTAGTGTTATCACTTCTAGTCTCCATCTTTACGCAGACGACTTGCTACTTTACCGTCATTTTACTGTAGCTAATGCGGGCTCTCCTATTGCTGCTATGAATCAAGACCTGGCTGAAATCAGCGCATGGGCTAAGTCATTCGGCTTGCAAATAAATCCCTCTAAATCTCAAACTATGATCATAAGCAGCAGATTCATTCGCAATGCGTCTGTTGTTACATCACTGTTGCCGTTATACCTCGATGGTGTTTGCATTGACTATACTGATACAGCCAAAGATTTGGGTATACTAATTGAATTAAATCTCTCATGGCGAGCTCAAGTCAATGAGGTCAGCCGTAAGGTACATTTCTCCTTCCATTCGCTGAAATGCCTTCAGAGTCTCCTGCCTTTGAAGAATAAAATTACTTTAGCGCAAATTCTTAGTTAGCCGATTATAGATTATGCCGATGCCTGTTACCTGGATGCTACTGAGGAGCTATTAAACAAGCTTGACCGCTTGCAAAACTTAGGTATTCGCTTTGATTTTGGTCTTCAGAAGTATGACCATGTTTCTCACCTTCGCAAAGAACTCAAGTGGCTCCCTACCCGCCTTCGCAGGAACACCCGGATACTATGTCTTCTTTTTAATATCTTGCATAACCCGTCCTATCCTTCCTACCCGCGTGAGCGTTTTACTTACGCTCGCCCTCGGGACACCCCTTGTAGGTCACACCTCAGATCCCTCCTTAAATTCCTTCCTCATAAAACTAGTTACTATTCTAATTCCTTCTCCATCCATGCCGTAAAATTGTGGAACTCACTCCCGCCTAGCATTAGAGACTTGAAAAGCATTTCAATTTTTAAAATTAGATCAAAAGAGTTTTAACTTTCCTCTCAATTGTGAATATTTATAATATTGTATTTACATATCTGTTTATATATTATTGTGCTATGTATGTATACAGTTAAATATTATTATGCTTATATGTGTACTTATATTTAAATTAAGACATTCTTATTTTGGTTACTATTCTCTTTCTGTTCTCACACACTATTGTCTACGTTTCTTTCTTCATATTTCCTCTCGCAGGCCTGCTGGTAGAAATTTCTTTAGAAATAAGCTGTGCCTTTGTACTCTTTTTTTATGATGTTTTCCTATGTTTTCTCTTGTGTGTACATAAATTATTATATAATAAATAACCCCCTTATTTCTTCCATCGGTCTTACCTGTTCCTCAAACTTAAAATATATCGACACTTATCATCGATATCGTCTCCCACATCACTTACCTACTATTGTTTGACTAACGAAAGTGATGCGACAACACGATCGAACTTTTTTCCTATATTCGTTTGGAATGTAGGTAGATTTACAACAAATCAATCACTTAGTTTACGTAGCTCATTAGCACTTGGAATACTTAATATTATTGAGCCAAACTAAATTGAATTAATTTAAGGTTTATACAATCTTGTATAAAATATGCAGTATAATACGCAATTTATTACACTTGTCTTAATAGACAAGTGTAATAAATTGCGTATTATGTGTCTTATCATCGCGCTGTACAGTACAATGTGTTAAACGTAACACATTACATTATTGTTTGTATTTTTTAAATATTTTATAAAGGCGTCATAGGCTGCACAAAATATAGAATAATATCTGTTGTAATGCTTTTAGAATAAGATCTGAATGTCATTTATCTGTTTTGTTTATGTTAAAAATAAAGAAATTTCAATCAATCAATCAGTTACTTAGCAAAGACTGCTATTATCGCCCACATGGCTCAAGTACACCAGTAGTGACAAATTGACAAAAGGTTTGATATTAAGTGTTTGAGATATGGAACTGAAAATGCAGTCGTGACTTTGCTTTTCATTTAAGATACCATTAATAACAAATTTCGTTTTACGGTTGAGTGTTATTTCCATTTAATTGGAATGGGCATTGTTATTTGTATTGTTTGATGCTACGGAACTGTGTGTGCGAGTCCGACACGCAACTGACTGTTTTTTACGTGGACTTGTACTGACTTAAAACTTGTCCAAGGTAGTGTCCAAGGTAGTGTGTAATCATCGATGTAATCATCAATCAAAATTGCAGTTTTTAATTTTTTATTAATAACGGTGTCCCACACTTGCACACACACAAACAGCCAGACCCGGAACATCTATCTGTAGGCCATACAAACATTTGTTCCGTGTGGGGATCGAACCCACGACACGCAGCCCAGCAGTCGATCGCTCAGCCACTGCGCCAACCGTGTCAGCGTTGTAGTTTAAATGTCAAAAAATATAATTAGTGTAGGTGGGTGTTTTCAGTGTAAGTACGTGCTTGCTTTAATCAATTAATTTGTGAGATTCACTGAAGAATTAGGAGCAAAAGAGCTGCATTGAATTTGATAGTGGGAAATTATTATCTCATCATGTATCTAATCAAAACTTCAGCTGTTGCCAATGCAGGCAAACCAATGATTTATTTGCTTCGTTAATCCAGCTATACATAGTTTTCCAGCGTCATCGACTTTCACACTTTAATAACTGAGACACTAAATCGATCTCCATGGTGTCATCCATACTTCAAAGTACCTTAGGAAGAACTCCCTTATCAAGATTCAAGACTCAAGACTGGTCAAGACTGATAAACCGTTTCTTGAATTGGCAGGTCAAGTTGACCTTGGGTCGTTCTCAAAGTGTACACTCGGAAGTCGACTACGACATCTTCTTAATGCTGCCTCTTCTTTTTTTAATAACAAGGGCCAACATAGCCGTTCGTTCTTTACGTGTTCCAAAACATTGCTTGTTCTAAATTTAGTATAAACGGTCTTGATATTCGGTTTTAGTCTGTTAGGATGCCTTGGAGGATATTTCGATTTATATATTTCTACCAAAAGAGCTATTTCAAAGCGTTGTAGTTGATTAGAAGCATTTTTGTCTAAGTCCCAGAGCTCGCAGCCGTATGTGAGGATAGGTCTCACAAAGAATTTGTACAGTTGAAATTTAGAGCGGCAACGGAGGTCAGGATTGCACAAAACTCTCCAGAACCGCTGGCACCACAGTTTCGCGCATCTCACTCGTTCTGATATTTCAAGAATCATTCTTTTTCTTTTAAGCTGCGGTATTCCTAATCTGTTACTTTTATGATTTGTCATTGCGGATAATATGTTAAGCTCCTCCTAAGAATCATATTTTTGTAAAAATATCGGTTACTTCAAAACCAAAACTGACATAGTAAAGTCAAATGCAAACTGTCAGGTGCCACAAAGACTTGACTTGACTTTTTTAATTAGTGGCGTTTGTGGTTGTGGAAGGAGACACCACAATTTTGCCAATATCACGTAGGTACTATGGTAGACAATCAAACGCTGGAGACTATGTCAGTAATTATTATTGATAAATAGAACACAACAAAGAGTTTAAATGATTTAAAAAAAAAATAACAAACAAATAATGAACCATGATGCATTATAAACACTGATAAACTGAAGATATTAGCTTTATTTAACTTAAAATAGTACGTAATTAAGACATCGATAAATTGACAAAGAAAAGAAGTGAAGACAGTTGTCAGTAAATATCATAGATAAATATATAGATGTATTGAGTAACTAAGAAGTTCACATCATTCACCCTCCCATCTAAGTGGTGTCGTAGCTCTGAAGGTATGAGGGGGGCTTTCGTTCTCGGCCAGAGCGACGGACCTGAATAGGTTGAGTATCCTCAACAATCAAACCAGGAGATGGATCGTCGTCACTAGACTGAGCTCTTTCAGTGTCTGGAGTTAGATATTCATCATCAGACGAACTTTCTTCAGCCACTGGACGTGGTGCTAAACGTCTGTTAGAGACGGTTGTCTCGCGTCCATCTGGTAATCTGATGTAAGAATAATCAGGGTTGCTCTGTAGCAGCTCGACTTCTTCAACGGCTGGATCATATTTTGAGTTCCTCACGTTTTTCTTCATATAAACAGGTCCCGGCGACAGTAACCAGGTTGGCATTGATTGGCCATTTCCAGAGCGTCGGGGATGGTTGAACATTCTCTCGTGTGGCGTTTCATTTATTCCGGTGGACAATAGAGATCGTATGCAGTGCAGAGCCACAGGTAGTGCCCTCTCCCATTCGGTGATCTCCCGTTCGGTAGAGCGAAGGTGCAGCTGGATAGTTCGCCACAATGTTCCGTTAAGTCGCTCGACTAGGCCATTTCCACGGGGATTATAAGGAGTCGTGCGGCTGCAGGCTATGCCAAGAGATGTCAGAAACTTCTTTAATTCTTCAGATAAGAAGGACGATCCTCTATCGGAATGTATGTAGGCTGGAGTCCCAAATAAGGAGAAAAGTTCTCGAAGACATTTTTCCACAGTTTCTGATGACATATCTTTACAGGCGAAAGCAAAGGGAAACCGACTATATTCGTCAATTATAGTTAGAATATATCGATTGGAAGTATTCGACGGAAGAGGTCCTTTGAAGTCTATGTTAAGACGCTCGAAAGGTGACGTCGCTTTTATGAGTTGTCCTTCATTTTTGGCATATCTAGGTTTTATTTCAGCGCAAACTGGGCATGCAGCGGTTATCCTCTTTACGTCCTCGACAGAGTATGGCAAGTTCTTTGCTCGGATCCAGTGTATCATTCTTGTGATGCCTGGGTGACACAAGGAATTATGCAGTTCCGTAAGTTTATTGGAAGAAGTGTTTATTAAAGCACATACTCTGGACAATGCATCAGCAGCTACATTTTGCTTTCCCGGACGATATATAATGTCGTATTTATAACATGACAGTTCTAGACGCCACCTTTGAATCTTTTCGTTTTTGATTTTGCTCGAATGAGTTTGGTCGAACATGAATGAGACTGATTGTTGATCAGTGACGAGCAAAAAGTGTCTTCCTATCAAGAAATGGCGCCATTTTCGCAAGGCTTCTACGATGGCACTGGCTTCTTTTTCTATGGAGGGGTGTCGACGTTCAGAGTTATTGAGTGAACGTGAAAAGAATGCGACAGGTCGACCTCCTTGTGAAAGAATTGCGGCTATAGCATGCTCAGAAGCATCAGTTTCAACCGAAAATAGTTGTTTATCATCGATTGCGGCGAGGGTTGATTCAGCGACGTCAGACTTTAGAGTAATGAAACAATTTATTGATTCTTTTGATAGTGGGAATGTTGCTTCCACCAATGGTCTGATCTTGGCAGAAAAGTTGACTATCCACTTTGAATAGTGAGCAAACAGTCCTAATGCTCTCTTCAAGGAGGCTGCATTCGAAGGAATCGGTAGATTTATTAGTGGATCCAATCTGGATTTGTCGGGTTTGATTGAGTTTTTGTGAATTGTATAGCCAAGAATACTGATAGATTCCGATCCAAAGACACATTTTTCCGTGTTAAGAGTGAGTTGATATTTTTCAGCAGCCGCCATGAATCTGCGTAAGTTAGTGTCATGGTCTTGCCGGTCCTTTCCACAGGCAGTTACGTCATCTAAGTATGCATAGGTTCCTTGTAAGTTCTCAGAGTTTATAATATAGTGAAGGGTTCTTTGGAATGCAGCGACTCCATTCGTTATTCCAAAAGGTATTCTCGTAAATTGGTAAAGATTTCCGCATGCTTCGAATGCTGTATAAATCTTTTCTTTAGGGAGGATTTTGACTTGATGGTAAGCGCTCTTTAGGTCTATTTGACTAAAATAGTTATTTTTGGCGACTTGAGTAACGATAGAATCTATGCTGGGTAAAGGATAAGCATCTAACTCCGTAAATCGATTTATGGTTTGCGAGTAGTCAATAACAAGGCGTTTCCTGTGGCTACCTCCACCAGTAACCAGGACTTGTGCTCTCCAAGGCGATACACTAGGCTCAATGACATTGTCTTTAAGAAGATTAGAAATTTCATGTGATATGAATACCTGGTCTTCTTCTGAGTGGCGTCTGGATCGAATGGCGATGGGTCTTATTTTAGGCGATAGATGTGTAAATACAGAGATCGTTTACGATGAGCAATTGTTGATGTTTGTAAATATGACGACCGATTTGTATAGTTGCATAGCACAGTCCATTGACATAAGAGATGTGGTTGACAGAAGCCAGAGTCACGGCTTGATTACATGGCGTTCTTTTGATTTTCATAGTTTGTGCTAGCTTATTATCTATGAAGCTAATTGAACTTCCTGTATCTACTAGGGCGTCAGTTCGATAATTATTGACAATTATTGATATCGTTGCTTGCCGTAAGCTTGAAGGTGCGGCTGCCGATATTGCTGTTAAGTGTGGCTCTTTAGCGCCACTATCTGCCCAAGCAGCAGCATTACTGTTTTGTTGTTTTTGATTAGAACGACAAACTTTCGCAAAATGTCCTCTTTTAGAGCAAAGTTGGCAGTCTTCTTTAAATGCAGGGCACTTTATTCTTTGATGGATGCTACCTCCACAAAAGAAACATTTTCTGCGGTTGTTTTGATTTGTGGCCGCTGACACAGGTGTTCGAGGTCTCTCTTGAGTTACTGCTTCCGTAACAGCGTTAAAAGAAACAGGGCAAGCTTTGGCTTCGATTGCTTGGGAAGTGTTTTCTGCACTTTCAAGAGAGATAGCTAAGTTTAATGTTTCATCTAGAGTTGACGTGCATTTTTCTAACAATCGCTCTCTAATTTTGTTGGAGATAAGCCCTGCGATAAGTACGCCACGTAAAGATTCGTTTTGATATTCTTTGGCAGTTACCGCTTTGAAGTGGCAGTCATGAACGAGTAAGTTAAGAGCTCTCGAATATTCTGTTATCGATTCTCCTACTAGTTGTTTTCTAGAATTCAAATGGTGACGGGCCAAAGTAATGTTTCGCCGTTTCTCATAAGTATCGTTCAGCACTTGAATGGCGGTACTATACTCATTGCAGTCTCTTATGAAAGTGAATATAGTGGGCGAAATATGGTTGACAAGAATCATATATTTGTACTTTTCAGTAGCCAACGGCATTTCTTCAGATATAAAATTTTCGAAAGAATACCGCCAATGAATCCATTTTAAATCCGAAGCCGCAGCAGTAGGCTCAACGTCGAAACGTTCGGGCCGTAAGTATCGCGATGTATGTGAAGACAGCAAGGCCGTTTGTTTTAGTTTTTCTTCAGACATGTTTTGTATAAATTTAAGTTAAATAAATTGATGCATTATAAACACTGATAAACTGAAGATATTAGCTTTATTTAACTTAAAATAGTACGTAATTAAGACATCGATAAATTGACAAAGAAAAGAAGTGAAGACAGTTGTCAGTAAATATCATAGATAAATATATAGATGTATTGAGTAACTAAGAAGTTCACATCAAACCATTTTCTGCACAGACATTTAAGACACAGTGTTCAAAGAGAGAAAGAAAAAAAAATTAATAGTTGTTTTAAATTACAACTTTATTTTATTAACTTCAACAAACTTACACAGTTTATATACAAAACGAGAGAACACAAGGGAGAGGAGACATTTAACGGATGTGGGACGAGGGATATGCGGGGGAATAATTTCGTGCAAAGAGAATCTCAATTTAGGGCAGCAGAAAAGTAAATGGTCCACGTTGCCACAAAGACTAGAATACTTCAAATACGTGTACTGTGCCACAAAGAATACCAAGAGGTGCCATCATATTAATCTTGTCTGCTACTATAGGCAAACAGAGGTAGACTCACTATAGCACGCTATCAGAATGGGATTTGGTGTAGATAAATGTGCAGTCATGCGAAGCGAGGCGCGAGAAACTAAACTCTTGGAATCCATAAGTCCATACACCTACGATCCCTCTTTTCAACAGAAACCTATAAATATTTCAGTATGTCGGAAGCTTAAGACATCAATATTACTGACATGCAACAATCGCAGAGGGAGTGCTTCTTTGGTTGCCTGAGTATGGTGGAAAACAGTCTTTTGTCAAGCGGAAACAATGCGCGCGCCTTTAACAGTTAGGATATGACGTTCGGAATTCGGCTTCTGGCATACTGAAATGGATGATAGACGGAATATGATGCCCTGGATAAGAGGATTCGCGCACTGCTGATCGCAAATAGGATGTAACAACCAATGTCGTCGGTAATGGAACTGTATATTACACGGAAGTGCTGGTTCGTAGCTTCTTAAATGTTATGACCCATTACAAACGTGATTACAACAGTTATCTTCCTTGGACAGGTCAACATTGTTTCGACCTACCAAAATTAGTTATTTGAGCGACTTATAGACAAAGTAAGATTCAAAAGTAGGCTGTAAGAGCGGAAATCTGAGGGGGAGGGGGACGCGGTTTAGCTCTAGTCGTTGCAACTCCGTGCAGGGTACGCCATGATAGTGGCGATAAGTCCCCTCTTAAGCTTCGGGAGGTTCCTGCACACAATCAGGCGGGAGCAAAACGCCTTAGTGTCCATTATGACGTTCGCTCGGAGGACATGGTGGAGTACATTGTGGCGGTCTGCCCAGCTTGGGTCGGTCCTCCCGACCGTGAACTCGTAGAGGCGATCGGCGGCGTCGATCTCTAGCGTCCCACCTTGGTTCAGTCCATGGGCCGAAGCGAGAGGGAATTGGAAGTGGTCACTTCATTTCCTTCTGTGAAGCAGTCATGCTATTGTGACGATCGCCCGGAGGACACGGTGGAGCACACAGTGGCGATCTGCCCGGCTTGGGCGGAGCACCGCCATGCCCTCGTAGAGGCGATCGGCGGCGGCGATCTCTCGCGTCCGGCCCTGGTTCAGGCCATGGTCCGGAGCGAGAGGGAATGGGAAGCGGTCACCACCTTCTGCGAAGCAGTAATGCTAGCGAAGGAGGTGGCCGGGCGTTTGAGGGAGAGAACATCTGCCCAACCCAACCGCCGCGCGCCGCGGGAGACGCCCATGGCGCCGGGCGCCGCGAGACGACTCCCGGCCACCGTAGATGCGGGCCTGTGGGCGGTGAGCAATGGGTAGTTCACCGTCCGTCCGTCGATTGACGACAGGCCGTGTCGACGGCGCGTCCGTGTTTCACGCGCGCCGTCGCCATCCGTCACGTTCACTGACGGCAGGCTATGACGACAGGTGCGTTAATTTTACAAGCGCGTCAAAGAGATGTCAAAGTAGAAGGGCCTGACACTCCCTAAGAGCGGTCCAGTGGGCTACTACTTTTTCATGCGTTTATATAAAAAAATATATTATTCTATCTTAATTCACTTACTTATAACAGTACCTTAAAGTTATAGTATCTATCATATAAAAACGTACCTAGGAAGGTACACAATTACATAATAATGTTATTAGGTACCTGTAACATCTAAGTCCACATGTTTTCGTAATATTAAACGGCAATGTTATCGGCTCCATTGTTAGAAAATTCACCGTTCTAAACAAACTGTTGGTACAATCGCAACATCTAAACGCAGCTTCTAAGCTGTTAGCTGGCTACAAAATTAGTGACTTTAGACTGTTCAAATCGATTAAACCTACTTCCAAAATGATTAGCAAATGTCTAGCCTTCGCATTAATATTGAGGGTGGTATTGAGCGTGTCTTCTCAGTGCACTATGACTGAAGTAAAGACTCTTCTTGAAGGAGGGTGTGATCGGCTTATAGGGTTGAATATAACCAGCGCCGGAGGCACCATAGTGAACGACCACAACTGCGATGTCCTTCTCCCGAAACAAGTCTTCATTGAAGAACCATTGTTCCAGTACAATTTAGCTGATTCAGTAATATATTTTATGTTGATTTTAATTGTAGGTATCTATTTTATTGGCCTCCAAACAGACAGAAAGAATCTGTCAATTCCATCGATTCTGTGTGCCTGACTTAAAGCTGGAAGTACAGAAGTCAGCTAGGAGATAAACAAGACTGAAGCGATAGACAATGGGTCTGTCTATTCGAGAAAGAAATCACCTAACTCAAAAAACTGAAACCTGTGTTTATTGTAGCAAAAATCGTAAAATAACTCGAGACTCCATTGGACTTTCTCAAATTATATTATATTGATTTTGTTTGTTTTAGAAAAAGTTTTACACTTTGATCATGGTGGATGCTGATGCCCCATCACAGTTGGAAAGTGAATTTTATCTTCACATGGTCAAATCTAATATACCAGTAAGTAATAACATCATTCTAGGTTTTTTGGGATTAAGTTATAGCATTTTTATGTTTAGAAAAATAACTTAGGTAGTTGTATTTGAAGTTGAACTATTAATTCATCAGTTTTTTTTTATATGTAAATATTTACATATGTATTATTCAAAAGTTAATGAAACAAAAATAATTTAAAAAAAAAACCACGGGTATCGGGAACAGGGTCCAAGCTATCGGCGGTCAGGGCTCCAGAGAAAGAAACAATACGAACTGTGTCACCAGTTTATTGTTACAAGGTTACCAAGGTGTAAAAGAAAGCAGAGATAAGACAAAAGTGATTGCCATGACGAGGAAATAAAATAGGTATAGGTACCTACTGAATAGCCGATGGAGATTGGGATAACGTAAAAATATTGTTTAAATGCTTTAGCAGAAACAGGTAGGGATAATAGGAATGGTATAAGTCAAATATGTATTTACTTTTCAGGGACTTGCGTTGAAAGCGAAAGAGAGCAGTAAAACTGTTGGAATAGATTACAGAGGTAAGTACACCATTTGTAATGAGTATCCGTATTGTCAACCGATTTAGGGTTTTCGCGTAGATGTCCCGTCCATCCTGTATACCCGGATGGACGGGACATCTACGCGAAAACCCTACGTATTTAGTGCCTAAATCATTCTTCGCATCATTCATAGAAAGTTTTCGTTGGTAATTTAGAAGAGAATAACTGCTTTTCCATCCCTGTGTATTGCAGTTTTGTAGGAAATGGCTGTTTTTTGTTAAATAAACAATCTCAAGTTAGGTATTAACGCTTTAGCGTCGGTGTCCACAACGTTTAGAATGTGCGATACCCTAGTTTTCCAGCGATTGCAAGTCTTCTTTGTGAGTATATTACTCAAGAATTACATTTCAACCGCCAATTTTTATATTATGGGATATTTTATAGTTAGCAGATATTATTAGAGCGCTTAAAATTGTTATTATTTATAATTTTACAGCTTACAAACCACCAGCGCCACCTCGCGGTACGGGCCAGCATCGCTACGTTATCTTGCTCTACGAACAGATTGACGGCAACAATTTCCTGCCCACTGTACCCTCATCACGACACAGGTTCTCGCTTGCCAAATGGCTTATCGGTAAAAACCTCTGTGGACCGGTCGCAGGCATTGAATTCAAGTCTGAATACTAGATGGCGTTAGTAGTTTCGAATGTAATTCCACTGAAATGGATTGCGCAAAGGAATTTCTGTATTGAAGTAAATCCTTCACGTTTAGGTTAGTTGATAAGTTTTACTTAAGTAATGTACCTACAAAACTGTATTTTGAAATAGCTTTAAGCAGTGATATGTTACTAGAAGAATATTAAATGTTGGTATTATTTCAATTATGTAGATACCTAATTAATTAAATAATGTTTTACAAATATGTAGGTATGTGTTTTTGAATTAAATTTAAGAAATTAGGGCCACGTCTACAATCGCCATACGTTTACCTGTAGTGGATGCTGAAATGTTAAGAAATAATACACTCATAGACACAATTAACTGCCTTACAGTATTTTTATCACCGTGTTTGGTAAAGTTGTAGGTACACTATTTTTTTTGTCAAATGGAGACTTTAGTGCTATACTAAACAATAACACAACACTTTTACCCATAATTCGGTCCAAGAATTTGATATTTTTTAATATTATTGTCGTTACGTTACCGTGTTTACATTTCCTGTTATTTTCTGCTATAGTGTGTTAATATTGTTTAATTTGATTTTTTCGTTTTCGGTTATTGTTTTGAACTCTAAACAATGGCATTCAACGTAACTGTTGCAGCAAGGGTAGTGGCTTTAGTGGGTACAACGTATCATCACTCGAACACTGGGTGTACCTCAAAACACAATTCGGAATGCTATCAAATGATTTTGGGAAACTCTCTCATTAACGAGAAGGCCAAGGCCGACGTCGATGCACTTCAACTTGAGACATCTCGGGTGCTGCTTCGGTGTCGGCAACAATCTCTTTTGCATTAGGTAGTCATAGTCATTTTTAGGGGAAAAATGTCAGTATTGGTGAACGCAGCATTACAAAAAGACAGCCGGAAAGATATCTGAGGGCGTATCGTTCAGCTCGCGCCCCACACCTGCTCCTACCGTAGAACTATAGATTTGCTTATGTACGAGAATTTGCTCATTGGACCTTAATAGTTACCTATGTGAGTGTAAATGCGCATAGAGCAAACGCTTCGATATAAAAATAAACGAAAACCATTTATTTAAATATTTTTCAATTTTTTTTACCTAATGTTAGTGAAAAACAGATACATATTGCATTTTATATTCTCAACTAGCTGTGCCCAGCGGTTTCAGACGCTGCTCATTTAGGGGTCTGAAAAATAGATGTTGGCCAATTCTCAGACCTACCCGATATGTACACAAAATTTCGTTTAAATCGGTCCAGCCGTTTCGGAGGTGTATGGGAACGAAAACTGTGACACGAGAATTTTACATATTAGAAGATACTCTCACAGGTCGTGTAAGATCCATGAACTTAACATATAAAAATAGAGAAACAATTTTAAAGAAGTAATAAAAACGAAATAACTAGCGGGTTTACGCCTTTAGATTCTTACTAAATGTAAATATCATTAAATTTCCAAAGGTGATGGTTTAATACCTTCCATTATAATATACTTAAACTGTTTAGTTGAATGCAGGTAATGAAGTAAAAAGGACATTAATTTATGTTCAGCTGTATTTATAATTGAATACAAATACTAAGGGTTAATTAAAACAACGACTATACTCTACGTGTTAAAACACATTTCTTTTGTTTCATTTCAACGGACAAGTTGAAAAATAATGGCGGCACGAGCTGTGCGTAGGCTGCGCGCGCGCACGCGACACTTCCCTCTCACCTCGCAGTTCGCAGCCCACGCGCCACCACCGTGCACCGCGCCTAATTTATATCAACAAATTATTTTCTCATCTCTAACTACTGGTTTTATCCAAAGTGATTTATTATTGAGGACCTAATGATATACAATTTTTTACATTTTCTTTTCGTTGGCGAATACGGGTACGGGTCACGAAAATAATGTAAATGTCGCGTGGTTTGACAGGTCTCGGAATGAACACCATGCTCCATGACCCGGGTGGTCTCTTGCAGTTTTATAGTGGTACTTAATATGTCAATGTATTATAGCCGCTGTTGTTTTCGGACACTTTTATAAAGTATCACAAGGTTTAATTGTGTTTTTAAAAAGTAATTCATTTTCAGTTAAGTGTCGCTTTTAACTTGACATGAAAACATGTCTTTGTCCTCGAATATTTATTACGGGATTATTTTATTTTATCTTTCAAATTTTTTAGGAAGTTGTGCGATTTGGAAATTGTTTTGTTTGAGCAATTCTGTAACACCGGAAGCCTACTGTTTTTGCCACACAGTTAGGGTTATAACGTCATAAAATTTGAATTATTACTTCGAGGTTTTTCATGGCATTTTTGAAAGCAACTTTTTAATCACACCTGGAATATTAATGCCTAACTTTTTTCCTGTTTTGTCCATATGCTTTGGCTTTTACATCAATCTGATTATTGTATTACTGAGTCAAGATCTGTTAGGTCTGTGACCCTAATTGCTCGTCAGTTGGATCTTTTCGCACAACTACTTTATACACGTATAAGTTTCTAGAAGGTAGACTATATAATTGAAATACATTTCCGGTATTTCAGTTGTCCATTTGAGTTCCACAAGGTATTGATACTAGGCTTGTTCTTTTACTACTGTCCTTCCAAAATCATTAATCTGTCCGTCACAGTGATATTTATTAGTATTAGAATAAGGATACTGTTGGGTTACTTCTGCTTCTATTTGAGTTCTTCAAACGTGGTTATAACTGGTTAAAAAGAAATGCTTTGAGGTTCAGTTCAATTTTTTTTTCAAATCTCTTTATTTATTTAGTACAATCTCCCTACAACATTAAAAACAGAATATGAATGTTTGATTAAATATGTATGTATAATTCTCTTCCTTGAATTCAGCTAATCATAATGTTATGTTCGTCAATTTATATTCGAAAGTACCATTTTGATTGGGTCTTATTTTAGGTAATACCCTATAAGAGCAATTAACGCAAACAAAATGTATGGATATTTCGTCTAAAATAACATCGGTCTATCAGAAACATGAAACTTTCAATAACATTAACTACCTACTGAAATGCGTCATATCTGACAAACGTTTATAAAAAAATGTCTTAAATAAGCAAAGGACCATTACTTTATTAAGTAAAAGGTCAGTGGTTTAAAAACGAATAAATAACAAGATCAGCTACAAACATGGGATTTGGTTTCATAACACGCAATAATATTTTGAAAAGGATTCATTAACAAGTTTCTTTGTCTACTTTTGTTTCTATCAAACCGTACATGGTAATTGTTACCATGCGCATTATCCTAAATTACCAATAATTTGATTACACTCAGTATTGCCAAAGACTGAAATGCAGCCAATACACTAAAATAAAGTTATGATTGAATAATTTAATTTTGTAATAAACAAACATAGTTTCCTAGAAGTGCCGTATAATCACACAAATGTTGAATGAATGATTAATTCTGGTTAACCACAACATGACACAGGGATTGATCAGTGCAGGTCTTATTATTTCTAGGAACATATTTGTAACGAGTTTATTTTTTATTTCTTATAAAGTCGTATTAGGTTGAAGGTCTTAGTTTTGGTTACCGTTGGAACTTGTAGGTTACGATGACATAAGACACCAAAATAACTTCTCTTACTTATTCATTTAAGTACAAATTGACTGAATTATGACACTATGTTGTCAGATGTAGGTCCTAGCGGATAATCAATTTCCTCTATTATCTAAATACATATTTTTCCAGTCTTTAGATCGTTCAACGCCAAGAGAACCTATTCACACACGACATCACCAATTCAAGTACGGGTAACGTCAAGCTATCTTTCTAATTAACAATTATGTTGAAAGGTATAAAAAAACAAAACTCTCTGATAGATATCTAATGGTTGAGTTGTCATATCACGGAGTTGAATGTCGCATCTTTTTTGACAGGAAGCTCGTCTATCGTAAATTAATCGACATGGCTCTCCAGAAACACCAAATTACTGAACCGGTTTGGCGTGTGCGCGGCCGCTGACCCGCCGGAAATACTTGCGACGCAACACCCATAGAGAAACTCGCCACGTTTTTCTTAATATTCAAATGGAGAACATTACGTTGCATGATTTCAAACCCTCTATGTCATCAATATTCTAGATGATATTGAAATTTGAAACTTGTAGGGACTTCACTTTTTTGTTTGGGACAGTTAAATATAGCAGAGCAAAGTTGTACTATTTATTGTTACGCACGGGTTTACGTTTATATGCGTACCTACTATTGTCAAGCCTGTTTATTGAAGTATAATTTGTAACAGAGCCAACAGACTTTTTAGCTTTCATTATTTCTTACCAAAATTGTATTACTAATTTAAACTCTACTGTTATAGTACCTCTTAGGTTATTTTCAGTGTAGGTACATATTTCTGAAGCATCTTTATATAGATGTAGGCGAAATTAAATATATTTTTAGATAGACAAAACAAACTATAATTTGTGTCTTTATTTAGGTTCAGGGGCGTTAAGCAATTTCTTGTAACACAATACACAGCTTCATCAGAATATAAATATCAATATTGATATATGTTTCAAGAGTCTAGTTCTCGAAAATGATTAAATGTATATTCGAGCTTCCATTAAGACACCCACTGCAATTTATTTTCGTATAAAGTCAGTTTCCTCCGTCCATTGGAAGAACATTAAGCTGTTATATATATATATATTTTAATATAAATATCTTGGGACAACTCACACACGGCAATCTGATCCCAAGCTAAGCAGAGCTTGTGTTATGGTAACCAGACAACTGATATAATAATTAATAACTAATTCTCGTGTCACAGTTTTCGTTGCCATACTCCTCCAAAACGGCTGGACCGATTTGAACGAAATTTTGTGTGCATATCGGGTAGGTCTGAGAATCGGCCAACATCTATTTTTCATAACCCTAAGTGTATATTATATTATTATATATTATATCCTTACTTAATATTATAAAAGCGAAAGTGAGTTTGTTTGTTTGTTTGTTTGTTACCTCTTCACGCTATAATGGCTAAACCGATTGTGATGAATTTTCGTACATAGATAGTTGAGAACCAGGAGACGGACATAGGCTAATTTTTATTTTAAAAAAGTGGGATGTGAGGGAGAAAGAAAAGGGAAATCTTAGCGTTGCTATTACAAATCAATAAGGCGCAAGGAGAACTATGTAACCCCAAATTTAACGCGGGCGAAGCCGCTGGCGATAGCTAGTTATAGATAAATCACACCCAGACATAGAACAAACAATCATGCTCATCACATAAAGTTTTTTCCTGTGTAGGAGTCGAACCCACGACCTCCGGCTCATCAGTCAGGGCCACTAACCACTAGAGCAACAGGCCCGTCTGATGTCTAACAACAACCGTCTGTTGGTCCCGGCGAATATCTAACAACCAGTTTCACCAAGGGGTATGGTATTAGCCAGTACTAACTAGGTTGTGGAGGTCAGATAGGCAGTTGCTCCATGTAAAATACTGGTATTCAGCTGCATCCGGTTACACTGAAAGCCGACCCCAACATAGTTGGGAAAAGGCTAGGCTAGGATGATGATAGATGAAGTCACTTTCTTGCAGTAAAATAACAAATAGTTTTAGAATGGGAAGTCACTTAGCATTTATGTTCCAGTAACATTTGGAATGAAACTTATGGAAATTGTAAAAAATGAACACATTTTAACTAAGATAGAATATTAGGAGTTAGGAACAGCAAAAAATATAGATCGATTAACACTGGTCAAGCAAGCCGCGCTGCGGGCGATACCTTGTGTCGAACAAGTCATGGCATTGCCCGCTATTTTCCTTATTACCCATGATTACATTCTACAGCCAAAACGTTTGGTTATTGAATTACATACATTTGATAAACGCGTAATTGGCTTAATAAAAACATTAGACATACTTAGATATTTGGCTTGGGGACATGAAGCATCAAGATTATATCAATTATCAAGAAATTTAAGTATGCGTCTACGATCTACATTTATGGTAAATGCGGTTATTAGTTGATTTGATTGATTTTGAGTTTGTTTAACTTGAAATATGATGGGATCGCTTTGTACTTCCCTGTATCCCCTGGACTCCTTAGATATAAAGAAGAAGAACATTCTGGTCCATATTTTCTAATGTGCTGAGATAGACTGTGGTAATATGGTTTGAAAAGCAACTCTAAAATGCCGCTTTCTCCGGAAACGTGGACCAAAGGACGAGAGGTCTGAAGTCACATGACATATAATGGTTATGCTAAGTGCAAATTTTAATCTGGTGAAGAAGTTGCAATAGCTGCAACTGAAAACAAGTACTACTTCTTTTGTGCCATGTTTTGGACTACGACACCCTTAGGTTATAAGAATATATTATATTAATAACTATTAAGGGTCTTCAAATACCCTTCACGTGGCTTGCACTCAAAGACATTTAAATTTTTGTGAGTAATAGATGGAACAAGATGAAGAACATCGTAATCACTATTACTAGAAAGTAACAAATCATTTTGTCTAGTGTCAAACACCAGGTAGCGTGTATCAAAATGGCCGGGATCAAACTTTTTGTATGAAAATATTCCCAATGTCCGGTCTATAATTCTTTATTTTTCTCTTTGCCTGCACTAAATGATTTATTCAGCAACATTAATATTATTCACGTGTCGCAACTGTTGTTATAGGTACCTATGTGAAAAGCCAAAAGCTACGGCTTCCTTCCGGTCGCCCACGGCCAGCCCACGCGTGGCCATCCCACGCCACAGTATAATATCAATCAATTGGCTAAATCCACTTCTATGATAATGCAATAGTTTCATTATATTGCAACATCAAAGCACATAGTTTCGAGCTTCGACACAAACTTACTTGATTTTTGGCCAACGCGGAAAGGCAACTATTTCAAATTTTGATTCTTTTTATAATTTGATTAGTAGGTGCTAACAATACACTCACACTGTCAAATTTCAGCACCATGCGGTTCCTGGTTAGGTAAACTCTACATCCCAATACCCATTACAGTATGTGTGATATTTGAGTATGACTCCTTAGGAATGTGCCCTAACAATTGTTACATAAAAGAGATTACGATCAGTCTTTTAACCTTTTGAACGTCGTTGTCACATATATGTGGCAAGCAAGCCCTGGACGCTGACGACACAAATTTGAGAAAAAATAGATGTAAAATGGCTTTTTTTGCGGATGTAAAAACATCAAATCCTCCCTTCCCTTATGTCCCGCGGCCGCGGTATCTGTTTCAACACCCCGTAACAGCAGCAGGCGGTGGCCCTGGCAGGCCCCTCTGCATTCCTGACATCTCTTTGTGGCGCGCATGGAACACTAACGCGCCGTCGACACAGCCTATGGTCAATAGACGGTCGGACGATGAGCTACTCACCGTTCACAGGCCTGAGGTAAAATGATCTTGGCATGGAGTGTAGGAACCCGTGTGCGTTTATGCTCTGCCGTTCAAAAAGTTTAGAGGTAATGCTGTGTGCTGATACAGACCATCTTATAAAAAGCAAAACTAAAAGTATGAAAATTACTGTCCATCAGACGTCACAACTTATGTCAACAGTCAAATTCATAAACCGACATTAACCAAACCGCTTCGATCTACGAGGAGGTTCATGTTTAGACGTTCACTTTTAAGTGAACGTCTTTTGGTTAAGCAAACAAATACAACTCACTTATTGGATTACCTTGTGACTCAAATCAGGAAGTCAAAGAAATCTGTATAAGGGATCAAATGCCTTTGATCCCACGCACTCAACTTGGGGAAAGAGTAACAGATTGCAGTTAAAATTTCCTTAGGACTTAATTTAAATACCTGATGCTATTATTGGCAGAGCAATGTTTCGTTACACAGGGTTCCGTGCCAAACATTGATTCAAGATTCCAACTTGGTAGCTTGATCATTAAGGCCATTCCAAACTGCCTCCGTTGTATGGAGACAGTTCGACTACAAACAAATATTCTATAGATTGTAAGTTTACCATAAATAGGAAAACTTAACAAGTTCCATGCCCAAGCAAATATTACCTATTGCTATTATACACCTTACGGCTTTACATACAAATAAGGGTACCGCTCCCGATCACAAACAAAACAATATCTAATAACTCGAAAATAATCAAGTAAACATTATCAACGTGTGCTTTATTGTTAAATAAATAAGGCCAAGTACGTTAGATAAAGTTACATTAAGAGAGTTTCTAATGCAGTCATCGCCAAATACAGCGCGGCGCAAGCGCGGCCCGTTTCTCAATGGCCGAGATAACTGCGCGAGCGACGTCATGGTTAAATCTGAACGAAGGCTAACTGGAGGCGTTAGCGGTGCCGAAGCAATTAAATTAATTAATTATTTCCTTTCAAATTTGCTTGAATACATCAATAAATATGTACATTTTTATAGGGAACGCGTAGTATGGCGAGACGAGCCGAATTATATCTATTGATTAAATTTATTAATTATATCGTTAATCGATTACACTAAATGACGCGTATGGTGAAGTCGTAATCAATTAATGTCGATTTGTGGTGGAACTGTAATAAGTTTGAAAAGTTATTACAATTTGTCAAATTCTCGTTGGTAACCTGACGTAAAACCATTAGGTAGAAGTCTACTAATGCGCAGGTTTATGTCATTTCCTTTGATTGACCAGCAGACGCTTTGCAATACCGCTACTGTGGAATCCTGTGCCATCTCAATGAAAGGTTGGGAAGTGAATAACGTATGTGAGCGTGTGTTGACATTCTCCATTAGCAAGGTTGGATGTGCCGCCGGCGCCGGTGCGGTGCGGCGCGATGCGGCGGCCGTGACACGCGCGTTGCCGTCGTGCGTACGCCACAAATTCGACGTTCATTGATAAAAACCGACGCCCACTCGCGTCGCGGAGGCTCCATTCACCGGCGCCGCTGGTTGCGCAACGCGCATGCGTGGCCCTCCACCACCTCCCCCCGCCGCCCGCACTCCCGCCGAGACCTTCATTCGGAGCACTATCAGCCTTCCGCAACGCTTGTCACTATTTCACCAGAAGACGCGAATTCTAACAGCTCGTGTTCCGTAATGTTCATTCACAAATACGCCTGTTGTTACTTAAAACTGTAGTTTCGACTTTTGCCTCACACGTTAAAACAACTCAGGCCATATGGAGTTGTTCAGTTTGATCAGTTTTAAATTCTAAGAAACCAGTGCCTAGACTAACCTGCCTTCCTAATATTGATTTCGTTCATGTCTATGCCTGATCAATTTAGAGTCTAAAATTGATCAGGAAATTGGTAGTCTAAATTTTAGACTACTAATTTATGTATGATTTACGTCAAGGTATTCTTGAAATTCGATATGAAATTCTACATGAATGGATAATTTATTCCTTCATGTTGGCCTCGGTATTGTTATTTTGCGAGCTATTTTGCTGGAGGAAATTGAGGATTATTATTTAATAGGTACCTACAGCTACAGATACGATTTCACGCTTCCTATCTTTAAACGCCTCTTTTCCAACAAACGTTTCTTTTGAAAATTTCTTTAGTAGCCGTAAACTTATAAGCTATCGCTATAAAGATCTAGTAGCTTAGTTGAATATCAAAAGGTATCGAGTATAATATAAGCTCGATTTTAACGACAATTTTACATCGCGAACATTAAGTAGAGCCATAAACGGGTGAAGGGAATCTGAATTGAGATTATCGGTTTACATATCGTAATATAATATCATAGGTTCTCGTACACAAGTAGAAGTCAGTTCACTATCACCTTAACGTCTTCAAGAGTTATGCAGGGAAAATTAATTGATGTCGAATTTATGCGAGATTGCAAGCACTTTTCATAAATAATCCAAAGCCAGACTTGCCAGTTGATTATGTACCTGGAATATGTCATATGATGGCTCAAGATTTATGGGATAAAAATGCAGCTTTCATCAAAACAACAAATTGAAGATATAATATTAACAGGTAACATGATACTTTAAGTAGGTTTACGAATAACAGTTACAGACGAACTTCGGAACTGGTATTGACTCTTGAGAATGGACTTATGTCAAAGATGTAAGACTCCAACGACGGCGTTCATAACTCTACTTTTGCGTCAACATCAGATGTTTGTACCTACTTTGAACTGATACCAAAACCCTTTTCAATAATTCTTTTTTTATTTAATTAGTGAATTGCGATAATCAAAATTGATTAATTAACAGTGGTTAAACAGCCTGCTCCCATGTTTTCCGCTATCATGATCAATCTATCCCCACCAATGGTCCATATATTTAGTCAGGGCTGTCCTTCGTTACACTTGCCAATAGTCAGACTCCACTTGTCTTTTCTAATGTTTGTAGTTCCTCCGACAGACATGACCGACTCATAACCGTCACATTCAATCTAAATTTTGTGGGGATTAAATAAAGGAATCTGTTGTGCGCTGGAGTCTACGACTAAACGCCGACAGACACTACGCCGACAGACTGAACACCGACAAGACTTTACTTCGACGGGACTCTTCGCCGACATGGCTCATCAGCGACGAAAATCTCTTTTTTCTATTAATGCAAGTCGTTTCTGGCTTTCTGGAGGTCACAGTTTTAACCTAACCTAACCTACCCATTGCGTCGCTGATGAGCCGTGTCGGCGAAGAGTCCTGTCGGCGAAGAGTCCCGTCGAAGTAAAGCCTTGTCGGTGTTCAGTCTGTCGGCGTAGTGTCTGTCGGCGTTTAGTCGTACACTTTGTGCGCTGAGTGTCTGAATCTTGAATTTTTATACTAACCCGAGCTTGGTTTTCTTATATGTATGTCAGCACCATGCACCGGGTGGAATAAAGAGATGGAGACTAAAATACTTAATAGCTTGCTTGTTTTCCTCCCTCTCATCGTTGTAAGTCTAACCGTCGATCTGCCTGAATAATTTACGAAAGTGTTGGTTCTTTGATAATAATATTTCTAGGTATATCAACAACGGAAGGATCAATACTAATCAGTTCAATAAGTTTTATGACCCATGTCTCAACTTATATGCGAAAAGCAGCTTGATATCTATCTCTGATTTAAAGACACTTTTGTTTACGAGATAAGAATGGAAAATCCCATATCTTTATTAATGATGCGCTTAAAATCTACCCACATAATGGTTTTATAATATTTATATGTAGATCAATTTATTGGCTTAAAGAAGAATATCCGTTGTCAGTTGCAGGTGTCAGAGCTTTTTATGTTAATTTTGAGTCTATTCTTAATTTATTTATATTCGAATTTTTAATATTTTATAAAATTACATAAAAAAAAATATTTTAAAGTATAAAAAATTAGACCGGTACCGGAAACAGGGCGAAGCTACCGGTCGTTAGGGCTCCGGAGGCAAAAACATCCCCGCAATACGGGGCGCATCAAGAAGTATTGCCTTTTGAATCAAGCCCTTGATCCAACAGTGTAAGGAGAGCACCGACAGATGGTTATCAAGGCTTTTTGACTATCAATCCATTGGCCGTTATGACAATAGGCACAATTTTAGCCGAGCTCACATTCCACTTGTGCCAAGTCGAGATGTTTGAGTTGTTTCTCTTTCTCAGCTTTCACGAGGTTCTCGTCATGCAGGACGGTAAAATCGATTATCACTACACGGTACGCTGATCGGTTTACCACCACTATGTTAGTCACAGCTATTATTCCGTTTATTCAATCTTTGATATATTATTTATATTTCTACAAATTTAAAAAAAAAAAAACAAAAAATACAAAAACAGGAGCCCACTGGCATCGGGAACAGGGTCCAAGCTACCGGCGGTCAGGGCTCCAGAGAAAGGAACCTCCTAACAATACGAGCCGTGTACAGGAGTACCGCTTTATGTATCAAGCCCTTGATACATAAAGCATTTAAAGATACAGCTATTATTATTACGTTTCTGTATTTTGACCATGGAGTTGTTTGAAATGGCTAAACTGTGTTTTTATAATAACCCTACTATATACATCCTAATTTCCTACTTTAATTCTTACTAATATTATAAAAGCGAAAGTGAGTTTGTTTGTTACGTCTTCACGCCTAAATACATAAACCAATTTTGATGAATTTTAGTAGAGAGATAGTTGAGACCCGGAGATGGACATAGGCTATTTTTTTAAAGTAAGAAATGAATGAAAGAGGGAAGAAAAGGGGAAAACCTCGTCCATCTGTCTAGTGACGACAGGCCGTGTCGATGGCGCGTTTGTGTTCCAGGCGCGCCTCAAACAGGGAAGAGAGAGAGGGGCCTGCCAGGGCCACCGGTTGCCGGTTGTTCGCAAGAAATACCACGGCCCCAGAAAATAAAGGGCAAAATAAGGAACATGGCCAACTGATGTTCATTCTTTTGCCCTTTTAGCCAGTAAAAGTCAGACACTTCGATCCGATCCGATCCCAGAGCAGGAGGGGGGCTTTGATGGTTTCCCACTCGCAAAAAAAAGAGATAAAAAATGGCGGTAGAGCCGACTAACAATGAGGTTAGTATTTCTTTGTTCATTTAACAACCTTTTCCAAACCTCATTCTGCCTTCAGGCGATGTACAAACAATGCAGGTACGTATCTTTGCAACGAGCTTGGTTTCTAATTAATTGATCGAATGCAAAGTCGTTTTGGAAAATGGTATGTAGAGTGAGTGACAATTATTACGATATAGGTACGTACCCTAAATGCAGGTTAACGCACCTGAACCAGTTTGTAATTAAGAATACATTTAAATTCATTAAAAAGCATTAAAACTTTCCTCGGCCGATACACATTCAATAAACGACAAGCTAAGTGGCCACACCAGTACCTAAGAAGCCGAACCTAATTATGTTGTGAAGCGATGGTGTCGGTGCCACAGATCTAACTATGCTCGAACTATATCTACAGTTTATAGCTCAATATAATCAATATCATTTGCAGACCAGGTATTTTTATTACCCTTTAGCACTTGATATTATTTCAATTATATTGAAAAGCTTACGTACTCAATTTATAAGATGGAATTAATATTTTATATGAAATGCTCGTTTTATTGCAGTGTTTAAATTATTGTTTTTTTTTACACGTTATGTAAACGGTAACTGAGCAACATTGTAAATCACGATTACATGCCATTATTACCATTAATTATACAAATCCGACTTTCAAGTACCTCGGACAAATATTTTGGTATTTTCTCTGTGGGGTATCTATATGTATGTATAATACTTATAAACCAATAATCCCACCGTGCCCAATCAGGAATTAGATTCCATTTAAGTCGAACCATTAATTTTTATGTCGAAGTTGAATTGAATTATTTAAATTAACTCGTATAAAAGTATTTCAGCATTAATTCTTGGTTTTTATGTTGAAGAGAATGGCAAATGACCCGAAGTATAATTAAGTATGCTCATTTACAAAAAGATGTCAGAAAGAACGATAGATTTTTTTATGAACTCCTCGATAATATAATGACTAAAATTTCCTTCTGTGTTGCGACGTTCCCAAAATGTGTTAAAATACCTAAGATACCTATTTTGTTTATTACAGGCTCTTTCTTTTTATATCTTTTCTAGTATATTAAACTTTGTTTTACCGCCTCTCATCTATGTATTGTCTGTCTCAAGTTCATGAAAATAAAAACTGTCAGTCTATTGCAAGCCATATATTTCGTTTCATTAAAATGTCGATTAAAATGTGCTGATATAAAGCTCAGTGTCGCCTCAAGTGTCACGACTTCACTGACAAGTTCGCGTGAACTCACCACTAGAAGAGGTCAAGGCGCCATTTTGTTGATATAATGTTTCAATATAAAGTGATTGTTGTCGAGGCCTACAGTCAGGGTTATACACAAACTATACTAGACAAGCCATACAGTAGCAGGCAATCATTAACCTAACTTTACCGTCTCATTTAAAATTTCACGACTCAGGATTCAAACGGGAAATCAACATTTAATGCAATAGTCTCTTATAGAATTAAAAGGTATTAGAGCTCAGTATCTGGCTAAGACAGTAATGATAGTGAAGTACGAGCATATAATGAGCAGGAAGTGAGAGGTTGATGGTGCAAATGAAAGACAATATGGCTGTATTGGCAAATAATGCGTTTGTTTGGTGAAGCGCGTGCGGCCGCGCGGAGGCGGCGCGGCATGAATGGACGCGCGTGATTCACTACGGCTCATTCATAACAGACGCGCGCGCATCACACGCCACGAAAATCAATTCAATGCCACTTTATGCTGAGCTGCAAATGCTGCAATCCGTTTGCGAATTAACGAATCTATTCTAAACTGAGTGCCTCGTCATGTCTTCGGAGTGTCGCTTTCAATATTGTTATGAAGCAAGTGAATTTACATAAAGGGAAACTGAAATAAACACGAGATAATGGTTATTTGATGTTTTTTTTTCACAAAAAAATCTTAAAAGGCGTTTTCTTTCATATAAAAGTTACTTTATGAAAGTTATGTTAATAAAAAAATGAAAGCTTAAACTTTTCAGCCTAAAGTTTATTCGTTAAGAATTTAAAAAACTTAATGTAAATTAATGATTTCGAAGTACCTACATCATCAAATGAATACAAATTAATAACCAAACATTCTCGTGTAGGTACATAAGCCCTAATTACTAATAGCACAATCCAATATGTACCATAATGCATGTAAGCAGTGTTAAAAATATTTTAGGATATAATTTGGCATTAATTGTAAATCTCTCTCTTCATCCGCTCCGCCGCGCGCCGTAGGCTCATATTCAGAAGATACGTAGCTATCTATATACTTGGTTTGACTCGAAGGCAAAAGGTTATGAGATTTCAACCCATAGATTTGCTGATAGCATTTAACCGGACGGGTAATTGTTTGGTGAACGGGCTATTAATTTTATATAATGGCTTCAAGTCCACATTTAAGTTACCTAACGAAAATTATGGCTGCGGACCTCATGAGACGCCATTGAAAAACTTTAACTGGACACAAAGAGGCTGCATGAGTTATTGTACGTCTTGCGCTTGTATTGTTACAGAAATATTATATTTGTTTTCCTGTTCTAATGTTATCTTGATTTTGATCTTTAGTTCCTAAAGCATGGACTGCTTAGCTGAGGCTGTCGCAATGAATGTGTAATAGTTTTTCGTTCATAATAAATTAGCAAAGAGTTTAATGCCCGTTAACAATAAATGGGGTTTGAATAATTGCCTTAATAAAAGCTCTCTGTTGGATATACAGCGCTCGGTTCAGCACTGAGAGCAGATATTCCAATAACCACTAAGGTTTAGCTTAGTATTATATAGTGAAATTGGGTATTCGAAAGTTTTAAATGTTTCCCAGAGAGAGATGCAGTCAAATATAAATATTTTGTTGTATTACGTAAAAGCTTTGTATTTTTTATTATAAATCAGTTTTCAAGAATCGTTTTTAAATCATATAAACACCAGAGAAATTTTAGCATTAATGACAATATTTGTGTCACTTGGTTATTAAAGTATTTTGATTATATTTTTCCTTTTCAATGTTTAATTTTACCTATTGTTTGTAACCATTTATGATTTATGACGTTAATCTTTTGTATATTCTATGTATGCATCGGATTCGATATCATTCTGGAATCTCTGCATACAAAGAAACAAATCGATCGATTCATGATTTTTAATACTTCTTTGTTCTGTAACGTCAATGAATAAGACCTTTTTTAAATTGTAATGGTAGCGACAAACTAGTAAAATATATTACACAATAAACAACTAGTGACTCCATAAAAGTTACCAAGTGTGACGATAAATGGAAATAGTATCAGATATGTGACCATACGCCGATATATTTACAACTTACAATTTGCATGGAAAACAATCACACACGGCACAAATGGGAAATGTTCTATAGAAGGGAACCTAACAAGGGCATATATGGCATTTAGTGGAGAATAGGTAAACAATAAATAGTTGAACAAGGCGTTTCAATGTGTTTACAGTCTAAGTGGCCAGATAAAGGCTGCCATACACTTGAAGTTCGCAATGTAAACAAGATCTGATTAGAGTAGCCTGTGAACTATCTGGCTTTATTTATTGTCGCTTGTTTGTCTTACAAAATACAAAACAAATTATAATGAAATAATTACACGACATAAGCATTGAACATTATAAATTTAAACTAAGCTAAAAACTGAAAAAACATGGGAAAAAATATGAAAATGTTTGCACAAAGTTTTAGAAAGGAAAATGAATTTGAAACTAGTCAAGTTGGTAGGTTCGTAGATTATATTTAATGATGTCATAGCAGTTCAAGAAATGTTATTATGTTGCTTAGCCAAGATATCTACAACGTGATTGCACTGAGTAAAAAATAAACATATTAATTTCCTCGTACATGCAATTAACTTTACCGAACACCTATTTACAAGCGACGTGATGGCGGTTTCACATACGCGTGTAACCTCTTGCTCTGATGGCCAAGTTCATATCTGTTTTCGGTCACGACCGCCACGAAGGTTATCCACGCCATAAAGATCCATAATTTACATCACATTATTGCCCACGGCTCTACGCAATTCCTTGTAAAATGACCAACTGGGTTAAATTGGTTTAATGCATATCTTACATCTTGTGTTTAAAGTAAGGAGCCGTAAAGAACTCGCTTCTAGTCAAGCGATGCTATCTGCTAACTACCTGTCGCTATATCGGGGTATCGCGTTAAACTATAACATCTAATAGAATTTCTACTTATTTACCTATTTTATTTTAAGAATAGGTCTGCGGCATGTCCATGTAATTGCTAATTTGTCCGCCGATAAAAATGAATTTGTCAGCATAATCATGGTAGATAAGCTCAAAATGTGCACACGAATCTAGAGGGTACCGAGATACATATTATTGCAATGCGTTATGACCTTTATAAAACCAGCTATTCATAAAAGTCTTTGAGTATGAATGAAGCCCAATTGCGAGATACTTCGTTTCAATACTTTTGTATTTGTAGTCACAACTCAGCTAGTCCCCAATGCCAACGGTGTCCCAAACGGTGTTTACATATTTATTTGTGCGTGCGTGTATGGCGCTCAAATATTTGCTATTTTTGAAACGCTGACGACATTAGGCAACAGTCGCGTAACATTCCAAGTCCATTTGAATGAAAAGTGTGTCAGTGGTTGTTGCATGAATTGTTATAAAACGGGTGTTGCGTACGCCCACCGTCGCTCCGTTGGGTTTGTGAATGGATCGTCGGCAGCACAGCTCGAACTAGCCCAAACTGAGCTGCTCTGCACCGCACACCGCTTGCAACAGAATTCGCCTACGTGCGTTTCGAGGTCGCCAACTTTCATTCATAGCTATAAGTACGACGGTCACATTTGCAACGTGAAAAATCTGCAATCTACTCGCAACTGAAGTAACTGAGGTAATGGTGTTGCGCAACATTTTCCTAGTCTGATGTAATGTCGCTTGTAAGTATGGAGGTAGGTATAGAAGTCGTTGGTCGAGCTTTATGACTTCCTGTCCGCTTGAGATCGAAAGTTACAATTGGAAAATTTACTGCAAAACAGCAAAGTTTCTTTGGAATGATGTAAAGGTAATATTATGTTTTTTTTTTTTCTTGGGAAATACCTACTTTACTTGACAGACCTAACACAGCAGTTATAATTGTAAGCTGCTTTAATATACAGTTCTTTTGATTATCATTCAATAGCTGTTTATGATACTTTGGTAAGTATTTTAACACCTTCTAAGGTATACTTTGTTACGTTAGTTACTTTTAGTAAAAAAAAACATGAAACAACACAAAAATGCAAATGGGCTAATATAAATGTTCAAACAATCTTATTTAACACCTGGTAGCTCATTGTATATCTGAGCGAAGTAACTGTTATTTTAATAATACATTGACTTTTTAATTTGCTAAAAGCTATAAAGTAAGAGATCTTAATAATATTGAATTAATATACAACTTTTACGAGTACTAATAATTCGAATATGACAGGAACAACATATGTATGATTGGCTGTCGCCAGAAATCGTTATAATATAAATTGATATAAACCTACTATTCAAACGAGCGTCTATTAAACGGTTTAAATCATGTAACCCGACAACTCCGAGTCTTCTATGGCGTCTAAAATATTCCCGTCGTTCATTGACACGTGCCAAACCAGTTTTCGGGCAAGTTTTTCTGAATGGTCGCTTCCTTTGTGAGAGTAAACATATTCAAATGTTGCGATTAATTCATAGTTAGATAGTGCCATGGTTTTATGAATGGAAGCCAATGCAGGTGTGTGGGTGTAAGGCCGTGTGGCCGTATAGCATGCGCAGGCACACATAGCCGCGGGATTTGCATACTGGCTTAGCGAGCCACGTGTTCCTCTCAAGCACAGTTACCTCTTCAATATTCGAGAAGTTAATTTTAAATGTAAATGATATTTGAAAGTCAACAGTTTATAATGCACCCAGGAAATGAGATCTTTCAATGTTTGCAAACTGATCCCCTTCCGGGTGCGTGTTAGCAGAACCAACGGTTTCAGAGCACCGTTCCTGAGCGGCTGAGCTCGTGCGTCGACAATTCGTTATTAACTTAATGTTGTATTTATTTAGTAAGTAGCTTCTTATTTACGTTCCCACTGAGTATTTACAATAATGTGGAATACATGATTTTATTTAAGAATTGCGCCTTATTTTCTAGTGAAGTATTAATTTCAAACAAGGTTTAAGTGGTTTAAGTTTCTATCCATATACTCTTCTGGGCCAAACAAGCTCTATATAGACGCGATAACGAAGTTAAATGTATACAAGTATGTCATACAATGTTACAAAATTCATTGTGTTTGTGTAATATGCAAATGAAATTGATGATAGAAACTATAGTAAGTATAGGTGTCAATTTGTAATCAAACATTGGTAATGTTTTAACAATACAAAAGTACTTCTAATACTATTAAATGTATGAAGTCATGCGAGAGTAGGTCTTTAGTTGAAGGTTCCATTTCTATCCTAAAATGGTGTAAGCAGGTTTTTAAAGCTCGATGTACTAAATGTTGAAACATTTTACCAGTTACCGAAGTTTGTTTAAAGACCCGCTATACTAATGAATGTATTTTTATTACCATCTTATAATCCCATTATGCTGTATTGAGACATATTTTTTAATAGAGGACAACGGCAGGGGAGGTGACTTTGAAATATTTGCGAACTTCCACCAACGAGTGCTTCCGGTGAAATTTTGCGAAGTATAGTAGTCTATAGACCGACCAGCTTTTTATAATGTTGCCACACACTAGGACTTCTCCTATATCGTGGGTGTGTTTACAAACATTTAAGCTCACATAAACAAACAGTTATACAGGTTATACAAATATTTGATCCGTGCGGGGATCGAACCCGCGACACGCAGCGCAGCAGTCGATCGCTCGGCTCGGCTACTGCTCCAACCGTGTCGTCAGCATTGGATTGCAACACCAATTATGATGATGATGATAACGCAGAACTGACAGACACTGACCGATAAAATACTTAGTTGATTTAAATAATGTTTCTATATGAACCATTCTGCTACGCAACCCTAAAAAGAATCAAGCAAATAGTATTGAAAAGCGCAAATCTGATATAAATTGAATTATACCTTCAACCATGTATCAGGGCCTTAAGCAGGCTTCTTTAATAGTTCGTTAGGCACAGTCATTAGGAGCGATACCGCGAGGCAAGCATTGTATTCAACCTCCACAAAGGATGAGCGTCGGTACCACAAGCGCCTAGTTAGCATGATTTATAGCGAATGCGGTATCTGCCAGCTTCAATACTTGATTACATATATGTTTGGTTGCCACTTGTACTATTGTTGACAATAGATACCTTTTTTGAGTAGGTAATTCCAGAGATATTTTGCCACTCACTCACACACACATACAATTTTTATTTATTACTCCTATGGGAAAAATACTTCTTTGTATGTCTTTATTAATAGAGATAACTAATTAGGTGTACTAATAAACTAATGAAGATAAGTAAAAACAAAGACTCGTGATGAAGAAGAACTTAAAGACCTTCTTCCTCCCACTGAAGAATTCAGTTAAGATAACATTTCATAAAAGTTAGACCAGGAACTTTCCTAAGAAACACAATAAGTCATGTTTTCAATAACAAAGTAAATAAGAGCCAATTAATATGCCTTTCAATATACAGTGAAGACAATAGAAACACGCAGATAGTTAAAGCCAATAGACGATCGCGTGCTCGAGTCAAGGGACTTCGATGAGCAAGGCACGAGTCATTTCCGGCGCTAAGGCTGTTGTCGCGGCGAGGTGGCGCGCGGCGCAGGCGCAAGCCGCAACGTTGTCGCCGATGTAGCAACCGAGAAGAATCGCTGCTAATAAATAATCGTCACTTTCATAAACACTGAGTCATATACAACACAAGGTTGTATTACCTCCTCGTGTTGGTGGGCTGAAGATCGTAACGTCTTGCACAATCTTTGGCCTCATCCCTGATTACCGATATGTGGGTGATAATTATTTTTTATCGCCTACGCTAAGCTAAGTCTAAACAAGTGTTAATGCAGTGAGAACGACAATTGCAAATTTCAGTTAATTCTGCTAAATGTCAAGGAATTTGTAATCTATCGTTTTGATGCAACTAACTCGCATTTGCTTTTTGCATGGTAATTTAATCCAGTAGGTACTTGGTCAATTCAACCGGTCAGTACCTAGTAAGATTTGGACGTATAAAGCTGGTCTAAAAAGTCCTTGTATTTGCGATTTTGACATTTAAAGAGCAAGAGTAGAACTAGGTATCTATTCCTTCTTTGCCCATGTGTGACTTGTGGCTTGCACTAGAAAATATGTACCTTTGGATCGATGGATTCGTAGATCCTGTCAACGAACGTATTTCCATGTTGTTTTCGAAGAAATTATGACTGGCAAAATTATATAACAGCAGTTTAGTAAACACATTAATATAACTTAAAAATATGAAATATTAAGCGGTCAAGTGTCCAAAAATATGTCCTTAATGTAAAGTGTTGTCTAGAAATGCATCGCAACATTTCTAATTATGTAAATGTGTGGAGGTATTGTGTCGCCTGTCACTACGTATTGGTGGCTACAAGGTATGTGAAGGCTGGCCACTCGAGTGGACCCCGGTCGCGCCGGCGCCAACGTCGAAAGCTAGAAACCATCCCAATTTTTCCGTTTCCATCATTAGTAGGTTAAATTCGATATAAAATTTATTTATACCCGTTTTATTATGTATTTATGCAAACTATACTGACAGTGAACTGGACTTAATCGCAGCATCCAATCGTAATTGATTTCGTTATCGAAATATGCGTTCGACCGATGCATGTTCCCAATAACCTAGAAGACATTACTTGTTTATTTGAATTTATTATGTACACACTGATTCACACTCTCCATATAGGTAGAATCTTATAGTTGTTTGAGTTGTTTTACCTTAACCCATATGTTTGTGATTATCACAAAAATTATACGAAATAAAATGGCAAGAAATTCTGACTTAACACAGACAAATTCTATTCCAGGATTTTACCTATTTGTAATATCCAGCAACTGTTGTACTTTATCCATCAACGGACCACCCCTCCTCGTCAGTAAAGTTAAACTAACACCCCACTAGCTCTAAGTTTAAATCAAACCCTCCATTCACAGCTTCTTTTAACTGCAGCTTTTAATATTACTAAAACAAACAAGTAATTTGTATAGCAGACCTGAAGGGTCGAGTAGTTCGACGAAGCTCATCGCGGCTTGTGGGCGGCTAACGGGACTGTGAGGCGCCAGTCGTTACTCTGTAGTGTGTAGAGCTATACTGTTCCGAACAGTCGGAAGTCGAACGTCGGAGCTTCAGACTTATAGGAACCTTTACCCCAGCAGGTATTGAACGCAGCAGGATGCGTCCAGAGAACAATCAGTAAATATCTCTAGGTAATAGCATCAGTTAATGATCATAAGCCGCATCAGAACTTTATAGCTTAGGGTAAAACCAGGAGAGATGGACCAGCGGGTTAGACGGACCATCATAATTTCTACCAAACTATTATATTTATTTAGGCTGACAACACTTACGAGCTCTTGTCAACCTGTTTGCTCCGCGTAGGAAGCGAGACTATTTGATTTTCGTTTGTAGAATTTGTAAAAAACATATTAAAAGGTTTCGGAAGTGTGTTTTTTTTTGTGTGGGTGTTTAATAAACGAAGGTATGTATAAGATATTGTATTTTTAGAATAAGAATTGACATTTCTGTGTCAGTATGTTCATAAAATGATAAAATAACCTCAAATTTTTCGTTTGTTTATTTTGCTTTTAATATAAGAAAGTGGTCCATATCTCCACTCAATTTAGGAGAGATGGACCATGTTATGTACGGGTGAGATGGACCAATAGTGAACCGTTTTTTTTTGCAAATTTAAAGTGATTTTTAATTATTTTGGATACTTGTTTTTTTAATCCACACATTTTAATGTGTTAATCTCTTCTTTTGTAGATAAATCTGCTGTGCACTATATGTGAACGCTGGTCCCATGAAGGCTGCACCTATTATCCAAATATGTGCGACCGATGCGGAAATACGGTGACAAATTGAAGACATTCCTTCATTTTCACTAGTTTATTAAGAGCCTATGTTTATGTTACTTATTGATTTCGTTTTGAATGTTTATTGTTTTGTTTGGAAGTGTTAATGATTTATTTTTGTTAGGACCATCTCTCCTTACTGGGTGGTCCGACTCACCCATATAGTATGGGAGAGATGGACCGAGGGTACTTTTTAAAAAATGTCAATTATTTCCATAAATATGCTATGTTCGTGCCATATTAAAATTAAAAAATGTTGACTATTAATAGTTAGTAAGTTTATAACTAAGTTGTTATTTTTTTATTAGGCAGTAAAAAAGAAATTTAAGTTACAAAAAATGTGGTCCATCTCTCCTGGTTTTACCCTATGTGGTTTTAGTAGGTAATCTCCATTTATCATGAGCGTTAATAGAAACTGTTTTTGTGGTTGCAGTTTTGGAATCCGTTCCTATTAAAAATGTGCTAATTTTCTAGATGGCGCCAAACTAAAGGTGATTTGGACAACGAAAACCTAAGGCTTCGAGCTCATTGGGGTTTTCCTATTTTTCCTACATTTCCTTTCAATTTTGGTGTAAACTAGTGTCATGGGCCAAGTCATAAAATGAGTTATAATACAGAAGAAGAAAGCATTAGAATGCTTTCTTTAACATTGAAACATGACTTCAAAACTTGTATTTCACTGAACAATGCATATGTCGTTGCCACAGCCATATTTTATCACAAACCATTTTATTATTTTCCAATTGTTTGACTGGTACCTACCTATTGCGCAACCGCAGCTTCACAATAAAGTGCTACTGTGTTCCGTTCCGTGTATCGTATGACGCAACAACATGAAATCAATCCGTGTGTCGGTTGTGTTGTTGATATATGGCCGGCGCCCACACGGGCTCCGTCGCAGATGAACCCATCAACCGTACATTGTGCACGGTAATGGCCGATTATGAATATAGGTTATACTAACTTAGGCTTGAGGCTGTACCTTTGTGCATCCATATAAGGGTTCTGCTTAAGTGCTTTGTGAAACATTGCACATCAAGGACCTCTCTATCTCTCACTTAGTGATAATCGTTGTCATCCCAAATATCAAAATTTTACTTAACTATACTTAGTCATTGTTTTTGAATAATATTAGGCACGTAAAACGATGTTAATTCCATAAAAAGTAGGTCATGGGTTTAGAAATAGGACAAAAATTTCCGTTAAAAAATCTACCAAAATCCGATGCAATTTGCGTCCGATATGACATGCAATCAAACAACAGTTCGTGTAATAAGCGGGGGCGTTACGTAAACAAAGAGTTGGGCGGACCTGCCACCGGGCGCCACCTCCCCGCCCCTCCCCCACCCTCGCACACCTGCGCATGGGCATATTTTCGCAATCAACACCAAATTGAATAGCGAGAAGCGACGTGACGCGACGACCAAACGCCTGGCGCCACACAACATAAAGATTTGGTGACGTGACGCAATTAATTGGTTGACTTTAGACATTGGCATTCTACGCGTTAGAAAACTGCAGTTAAGAGTGATCTTGTATAAATAATTAGCATTGAATGACTGAAAGCTGAAATCTTTAATTTTTTGTACATCAATATGGTAATTTTTTGCATATTCGTTTCAGTCATTAAGACCGTTGGGAGAACTATAGTAATTTTGAACGAGTAGTTCTAATAAAAATATCGTCGATAAGTTCCACAAAAAACGTAAGTACAACATAGTGTAATGGTAATGCCTACAGTTTTCAATTCTTTCGAATCTAGAAAAATGCTTCAATCAAAACGGAAAAGACTCGCCCTTTACTATAGACCACAGGTGTGATTTTGATGAACAAGAGTGTGCTAAGACGTGGCCAAAGGCTTCGGGAGGGTTAGGCATGGACGTTAAGTTTCAGTTGTCAATGGTAGATAATATTTGAAGTAGCATTCTAAACAGAGAAATCATTTAGAATATTAATTTCACACTCAAGCGGGATTAAATACACTAGCTTAAGTCATCAAAAGCAATCCTTACTAATATAATATTATAAAAGCGAAAGTGAGTTTGTTTGTTTGTTACCTCTTCACGCTTTAATGGCTAAACCGATTGTGATGAATTTTGGTACATAGATAGTTGGCAACCAGGAGATGGACATAGGGTAATTTTTATTTTAAAAAAGTGGGATGCGAGGGAGAAAGAGGGAAGAAAAGGGAAAACTTAGCGTTGCTATTACAAATCAATAAGGCGCAAGGGGAACTGTGTTACCCCAAATTTAACGCGGGCGAAAACTAGTATTCATATAAAATAGTTTAGTCTTTGTTAATTCGGTATCCAATCCGGATTTCGGTAGCGCAGCTTATGTGGGCAAGCTACTCAACCGAACTTCCTACCATAAATGGTAACCGTAGGAAATGGAAGGAGCAAACATTAATGATTTTCCTTCATTTACATTTCACATTAACAAAAGATATTCTTCAAAAGTCGACGCTAACGACGACCACATATGGCGTCGATTCGCCGCCACCTACTAATTGAGAGCGACACTAGACAAATATATCGCCTTTTATGGTCACGGCGGGTATTAACTACACTGATTGGTAAATAAACAGAATAAAGGATCGTAAGGCTGAGATGAATCAGCTCTCGATCGAGCCGTGATTAGAGGCGATTAGCATGCGCCCGCGCACCGCGCCGCGCGATCGAGCGCGTCTAGCGGCGTCCCACGTGGGAGGCGGGGCGGCCCTGCGAGTGCGCAGCCATTGTCTTACAACGCGTTATAGCATTATAATAGCACTGCTATTGCACACTATTTATGTAAATCTACTTGAGAATTCAATTTGTCTATTGTAATGTATTCATGAACGGATATTAGTAACTGTGAGACAAAGTGATTCTCGTCAACAACCTGTCAACTGGCGGGGTATGGCCGCTCGATATGATTTGTTTCCAAATTAAGTAAAGGTGAGCAACCATTAATGAACTAGTTTTGATTCAAGAGCATCCTACTACATACTCGTGCAAGGTTTTATTTATAGGTTTGTAATGTGAAACTTTCATTAATAGCAAACGATACATCATATTACATTGCATCCCATGTCATTTCACAGCCCACAACGATAAGCTACCCATATAACTTATCCTAACATAACTACTTAAGTACAAAAGCTCAAAATTCATAATCAACTGTCATATTTGAATTTTCAGGCGAAGGTGTTCGTGAATATCGTCATACGACCCTGCTGATATTAAACTTTGAATGAATTTATTTCAGGACCTTAATTATAATCATGACTTTGCATCAGCATTGTGCAGTGATCCTATACAATTATATATTTAATTCGTCAACGAAGCATGCTGTACTTACTTTCGGCTAAGTGACTTTACGTAAAAAAAAAGAATGTTCAATGATCACGGTATACGGTAGGATTCAATGTAACCAAAACATGTTACTGATGGAAGCCTTGAAGTTTTCTCGGATCGTTAAAGGTATACCTAACATTAAAAAAGTTTTATTAAAAACAAAACTTTCGAGAAAATTCGGACCTCTTATATCTTCGAACCTAAAGGTTTTCCAAGTATCATCTAGAGTAACAATAATCGCAATGACCGAAATACCACGCCTTTTGTCTTCCTTAAGAGTCTTTTTATACCTATTTTGTTTTTTTTTTATTTAAATAAAAACGTTGCCTCACTCTAGGAATTTCTCCTGTATCTTGGGTGCATTTACAAACATTCACATACACAAACAGCCAGACCCGAAACAACTATCTGCAGGTAATACAAAAATTTGTTCCGTGCCGGAATCGAACCCACAACACGCAGCGCAGCTGTCGATCGCTCAGCCACTGCGCCAACCGAGCCGTCAAAATATTTAAACACATCGTGTATTATTTATCAGGTAAATCAGAAGTTAACAGGAAACACAGAAACAAATCCTGCAACTGAATACATGAACATATAATAAAACATACGACTACAATTCAAAGGCACAGGTGAAATGACGAGTTTAGGTCAGAGATCGACCCTCCTTCCATTTGTCTGCACGTACTCTCCGGGCATCGGCGCTAACAGGTAACCAGCTTTATTGTTTTCCTGTCACTGTAATGTATGATCCTCGCAGAGCTATATCATCTCGGCGCATTTCTCGAACTGATATCAGCATTAAAAACGATAGCCGCATCTGAGTGGCCTGAGAATTTGTGTGAGTTATCGCGCGCAGAACGTCACTCGGCCGGCCGCGCGTGCGCACCGCTGCCGCACGTTTTATTGGTGTCGGCGCCATCGACAACTTTCACGTCTCGCAGACAATAATGCTCAAATTGGAAACCAAAATGATTTTTATAACTCGCGTCTACGCATCTATAGACGTAAGTTTGAACTCGATAGCCTGTCCTAAACGTGAAATGTCGTAAATTCCGACAGCGTAAGGCCACTTAACGCAGGAGCGATACTCGGAGTTATTCCGACTGTTTGCTCGTTACGGTGGAGTAGGTACTTCTAACGAAGGCACCCAAAAACGTTCCCACAGTCGTCGATCACCGCGGTAAAAAAAACCAAGTGTCTACGAATTAACACGTCCGCGCGTTGTGTGTGTATGAAAACACTCGGTGGCCTCGCGAAGAGCCCTCGTGGTGACGGAGAGCTGTCGGCGTCGCCGAGCCGCGAGCGGCTGACTCCTGAGGCCGACGCCACTACATCGCGACACCATGCCGCGTAACATAGCTGAGCATGTCTTTAATTTACTTTAATTTGAAATGTTCAAGATTCCAAGCGCACAGTTTCAAGGGTTCTCGGTAATGATGGCTAGTCAGTGACGCATGCCAGGTGTTGTTTATGCTTGTTAATCTTGAACGTTTACAACAAAAAGCTTCTACTCGAATGAATACTTTGTATCTGCAGGCGTGGCACTTATTCATACGTATGGTGGAGTGCGTGAGGTAGACTTCATTACCGTGTTGGCGTGTTGTCGTCATCCGCGACAGTTACGCTGGGCCACTAATGCCCTGAACAAACATGAGCAGTGCGTGTGTGAAAACTCAGCCCTGTTCAGATCGGACACACTCGTTAATGCACAAAGTAAACTACACTTAATCTTTCACTTTGTGCCGCTTAAAGAGAAATTAACAAAGAAATGTTATTCAAACACAGCCTATGCTCAACATATTAGCGGGTTCCTTTGCTGATTGCGAGAATCTACTAATAAGATAGAGACGGTTATTAATTGGTGTCAGTGTGCCGTGAGACAAACTAAAGTCATCTCCAAAGCGTGAACTTTATTGACCGACACATTGTGGTGCGGTAGTCGCTCTTGACCCTGACACTACTCAACAGTTGGGGTTGGGCAAGATCACTTGTAGAGACTAATAAAGCAAATGAATGAAGAAAAATGAATGAAGTGAAGCTGTGAAGTGAATCACCAACTACCATCTGAAAATCTACTCACCAAGCGTATCTCTACTGAAGGAACGGGAATCTAGTCTCGTGAATCTAGCATAGCTTAATGCATTTGCTCAACAATTTAGCAAGATATAATGGATTTACCTCCACTAGTATTACGATAATAATATTAGTTATTACATCTTCCCAACGGCAATACCTCTTCTCAGATCATCCAGCAATGCGAAAATAAATAGCCGCGTACATAACCGTTACGTTTGTAGTTTATTTTCTATCGCAATCAGGAATAGGTAGGCAATAATAAGTCGCGCGACACAGAGCGAGCGTGGCCAGAAGGGGTGAATAAATCAGTATTTGCCGGTAGATGAACTGTTTAATTATTGATTTATTGTGCAGTGTTCGGAGCAAGGCGCCAACTAATTGGTGCTGGCGAATGTTCGCGTGACACCGGCCCTACGCTGGAATTATTGAGACAAAATCGTCCAATATTGAACAAAACACGACCGTGCATGACTTCGTTACCTTTATCTATTGCGAGGCCAGAATATATTATGGTGCGAAATTATATTTCTTTTTTTTATCCTGATTACTGGGGTTTGTTTTATAAGAACTATACTCATAGAGCGACTGCCTGTGGATTTACGTCGATGCCTTGTAAACAAAGTTATTGGAAGTTCCCATACTTCCCCGTTCGGTTACCAGGAAGTCGATCATTTGTTTAAGACGGTGGCTGTGCATAAATCAATAGTCCTAAACATACGTTATGTAGTCCAATTAGTCATTAGGTGGAAAACCACGGTAAACCTAAAACATAAATATTAGTAGGTTTTCGGTATAATTGGATCTATTAAATCAGACTAGAACTACATAGGGCTAAATTGATTGCACCGTGTTCCCACTGATGCAACCTGATTGAATAATCCATTGGTCAATAAAATTTGCTTTAGCGCCCCTGAATGGCTTATGAAAGTATTACACCTACTCTAGTCGTTAACTACCAAATCACTAACTTCCACAAAGTTCGTCAACTGAAATGCTCTAACCAAACAGAAACTACATGGTCGGGGAGCTGGTGATTTCGCAGTGAGCAATGAGCATGTATTGAACTTTACCGGACACTGCGCGCCCGTGAACCGTACCATCCGTTGTCGCGCGAACAAACATGCGCGTGAGACTCTCCGATATAGGAATGCGCACACAAAACGACGTAGCTTGTACCAAGATAGCATAAATTCGAAAGATGTTCGCTATATCAAAGCGTAGCACAGATTGGCTACAATCGGCGTAGCCATATCGTTGCCGCGTGTCGTAGCAAGTGTTACGTTAACAATGAACAGTCAACATTTAAGCTTTACGAAATTATCAAGTGGAGCATTCGTATTATTATATTAGAGTTAATTATGTTCTGCCATCATAGAATGAACTAAAGAATGGCCTTTAGGCTTTATTATTAGCTTGACTTTCGGTCGTAATGACGCAGTAATAGTTTAGTACGTAAACGTAACCTTTTATTAATTTCGACACATATTTGGTTCACCTCAAGCATATCCTCGCAGGGGCCACTATTTATACGACTCATATCTTTCACTACGCCACCAGACTATCATCGACAAGCACTGTCACAGAGGCAAGCACGCACTCGGCGCTCGTTTCAATATTTTAGTAGCGACGCAACTCAAACAGAAACCCTTTGTTGGAGGTCAGACGTGTGTGAAGAGAGTTTCCGTGTCAGTCTCCGCGTCGAGGCCTTAGTTACACATTAGCAGACTCGGACAAATATTTTTTGTTCTCCTATGATCACCTTATATTGTTGGTTCGAGTTCCTTGTTTGTTGTTGTGACATTCCGAGGCTGCTCAAGTTCCAAACAGGTTTTTTGATTGACAATTTGACATTTAGAATAACGCCTTTACTTTTTTAAAAGACTTGCACACTTGCTTTTAGTTGCTAATGAGCTAAAAACTATGCTTGGCATGTTTGTATAATAAAGTAATAGTCGTATTACTAAGCAATATAGAGCAGTATTTCTGAGCTATGTTTAACAAACGGAAAATCCATTTTATTTCCAAATCGAATCGGACTAGAAGATAACAACCTCAAAAATATAATTTGCATAAACTTCTAAAAAAGCCGCTACATGCTGACACCGGAACTCCACATAGACTTTCACAAAAGGCTATAAAGTGGCGAAGACTATCCAAGCTATGCTTAAGTGTCAAGCCGCGGCTTCAGAGATAAGCTATCGACCGACAAGCGAACATTATGAGCTGCGATTAACATCGCGATCGCTCTCCTCTTTGATAAACAAATATTTTGATAAGTCTGCTCTTTACAAATTACCTAAGATACCATCTACTGAAGCGTCCACAGTCCCCGACTAAATATCTACACCTAAATTAATAGAACCTTTTATGTCCTCGGGCGATATCGAGGATCATGCGGAAAACGTCCTGAAATGTCACCATATCGCATTAATACCAGATTGCGGGGTCTTAGGTTTGTACCAGTTTTATGTCTCCCAGATAACACTGTATCTATAGGTAAGTTATAATGGTGATAATAGACACCGCGGCTATAAAGAAACTTGAGAGTAAACAGCCAATAAATAAACATGAAATTGTTTCGACCAAGTTATTATCATGTTTTGTGTTTTACAAGGCCATCAAGATAAAAGTCACGCAACTTGCTCGCGTTAAGGAGAGAATAAGATTGTATTGAACCTTAATACAATGATAATGAAAGCCTCATACATAAAGTAAGTAAGTAGGTACTTAGTACTCAGTTCATGTACTTACATGAACTGTAAGTGAAGCATAACAGTGTTAAAAGTACTCACAACACCGATTATTTAAATTAGCCAAGCCGAAAACAAACTGTCTTACATCGAATATTACATAACATATATTATTTAACTAACTGACGATATTTTGATTATATTTTATCTAATAATATCTAGTTTGTAGAGACTCGTAGCTCCTTCATAATATTAACAATTTTGCATAGATAAGCTAAAGGATAAGTTCTTCTCGAAAAGCTGTTTCTATCTCAACACCATAAATAATTGATATTTTAATGTCACAAATGATCTGTATGTAACTATGAAATACAACCATCAGCAAAAAGTCTTAATTAAAATAAATTATTAGAACTGAATTGAGACTTATTTTTAGTGCAATTGAATCTATTTTGGATTGCTCGTAGCTAGGAACTCACGTTGTTATGGAGGTGTTCAATCGGAGCAACGTGTTTTTCAAGCGAGTGCCGTGCCTAGCCCATAAGTTATCGTATGTAATAAAATTAAATGTAACACATTTCTCTTTTTCATGTAATCTTCATAATTTATACACATTTTTAGTTTGCGACGTGTATCGGCGCCTGCGGCCGCGTCCAGCGAGTTCGGACTACAGCGAGTACGGCTACGGGCGCGGGACGTGCGCCTCTTGCTCACTTTATACGCGCGAGTACCAACTTGTACTGTGTGCATCGCTTTCGGAATATCATTACATGAACATAAATTTATTTTCGACATCCACAGTAACTTATGCTTGTTTGCGTTCAGTATTGACTAACTTACGTTGATTAGGATTGGAATCGTTTACGAGACGAAGAGATTAACCGTTTACCTGTTCATATTATGTTTATTTATCCATTAAGCTTTTATAAATCGTTAGCAATGGATAAATTCATTAAAAGAAACCATTAACAGTTTATTTATTTACAAATAAGGGCTTTCCTGATTGCAGTGGCTTGTCTAAGGTATTTGAATAATTTCGTCATGAAACCATAATCTAATTACAAGAAATGTACGGAACTTTAAATAGAGCGACCACAAATAAGATCCATTCAATCAACTTGCATAATAAAATAATTACTATTCACATAAACATAATTGATCGCTGCCGTGCTCCGGCGCAGTCCAATTACTCGTCTTGTCCTCTAATATCTGCCTACACGAGAATATATCGCGGCACTCATCGTTGCGCAACTGAATATCGCTTAATATAATTAGGTGGCTAGCTCTAAATGTCACTGAGTCAAGCTTTGCTTCGCTTCATTGATCTATAATAGCGAGCTTTCCCCCAACTCATTAAATCCATTATAAATTTCAAATATCTGCAGTATTATAAAACATATCACATTTTTCAAATCGTATATATCGAAGACAATGAAAGAGGCAGGGAGGCAATTTGTACAGATATCAACGCTGAGCATTGAATGGGCAAAATCCATCAACAGTTAATGCTGTTATGTCCGCCGTGATTTATGTGGTGAGGGGCGCGTTCCGCACGCTTGTTCCCGGGAGGGATGCCGCGGAGTTGAGCGTTGGTCACATCGCTGAGGATACAGCGGGGGTGATAGCGACTCAACTTATGAGCGGTAAAGACATAACAAACTCCATATAATTTGACATATGTAGCCGTCAGTTACTGATAAGCAATTAAAGGCCAAGGCTTTAGAACGCTGGTATTTAAACTCAATTGAAGTTACAATATCGAGTTTCAATCAAGTCTTAAAGTGGTAGTATAGGTGCAGTTTCAGCTGTGGCAAAATTTAATGATCTTTAACCCTACTTATACTTCTGCTTACCACCACTGCTGCTCTTCTGAGCAATAGTTTATCATTGCTCATGAGTGTTACACAAAGAGGTTACATAAAGAGATTTTTTCTTAGCATGTCAATAGTAATCTAAATTGAGTCATCCCAAAATTCCTGCCTAACCTCGCTTCGCTTCCACGTCGCTAAAGAGCGGTCCTGCCGATCCTTGGAAGGCAATAGAGCGCCTCCCGCGGCGGCGGCTACTCGCCGTCCCCGTCAGGTGGCGGGCACAAATAACGCAATAAATACCCGCTTATCGCAAATCAGCTCGTCTCACCGAGGGGCGATTTATTCATGAGCCCCGCGCATATGCTTAACCCCGCTAACATTTATCATCGACACGTAGCTCAGTCAATTAAATTAAACTGAGCCATCGATGACAGCCTCCGTACTAGATACGACCGATTTTGATGCATATGTGTTATTTATTACAGTGTTTTGAATTAATGAATTAAGGTGTGTAGGTACTTTCTCGGTACCTGCTCCATTATAGTATTAAAAACAAATTGAAGTTATGAAGTTGCTGCAAGGGATATTAATTAATGTTGTAGTTATCTTTTTACACATAAAAACTACACACTAGCTCCTAATAATCGAATGGATTTATATTAAGAGTAGAAAAATCAAACTTGGAGTAAAGCAGAATTATAAACATTATAAAATGGCAAATCTACCGTTTTACTGAGAGACTTTTAAATAATATTTCCTTTTTTAAAAGATCACCTCTTTTATTCTAATTTGATATTCAATATAATGCAGTAAACACTTTAAAACATGACATGTGTGTCGATCTTGGTAAAGACGATTAATTAATTTTAATACATTAAAGGCGGCTCATAATTTAGTGCACTGTCCTCATTGAATAGTAAAGTCGACATACAATTGTCACAAAGAAATAATAAAACAAGCTATCCAATCGTCTACAAAACCATAACAATCCATTTCCAGCGTTTTGGGCCCCTTAAGTAAACTAACGGCGTAGAGTAAACATATGTAAAGTACGTGTTTTTCTTCCATTTCCAAGTTATCACAGAGACGGAATGATTCACTAAACTTGTTAGGTTGCCGTTTCTGTAAGAACTTTTTATCTTTGTTCGTTTTCTGACATGCCTACTGCGAAAAAGGAAAACAATTTCATAATACATCAAGTGTTATCATTTATGTAGAGATGTGCCGATTATGACTTTCGCCGACTAGCCGATTAGTCGGTTGTAATAAGGCCGACTAGTCGGCTAATACCCCGTTCCAATAAACAAAAACGAATCGTTTTGCTAACGGATAGTTGTATTTCGACATAAGTTCTATGAGATTTATGTCAAAATATTACTATCCGTAAGCAAAACGACTCGTTTTTGTTTATTGGAACGGGGCATAAGCCGATCTTTGTTTCGGGGATTTCCGTAACGCTTCGTTACGGCTGATTCGCGCGCAATCGTTTTATATTATGTTGTTTTTTTATGTTAATTAGGATAGGTACTAATTTTGTTCAATAATTGTCATAATTATGTTTTCTTTACAAGCAAGTAATTTTAAACATTTTTTAATGTATAAGACTGAAGAATTAATATATATTCAAGGTTTTTATTTCATGTAGTTCCCCCGCATGCATATTATTGAGAAATACATACAACGTAAGAAGCCGGATAGTCGGCGCTCTTTGCCGATTAGTCGCCGACTAATGGACGACTATAATAGTGGCCGGATAGTCGGCTTTACCGACTAGTCGCCGACTAGTTGGGACATCTCTACATTTATGCATTTGTTAGACATAAGTAGTTACATTAAGGATATTATAAGTAGAACTCGTTCTTGCTATATCTTGTCATACTGACATACAAATTAAAAAAAAAAAATTGTGTATTTTAGTTAGTTACGAGTATTATACCGTATGAAGCTATTTATTATAATATTTAATCTGAAATTGTTAACATCGATTAAGTGTCACTATAGCGGTTCCCTCTATCCGATCAATTCCCTCACGAGTGTGCGAGTCACGCCGCATCTCAATAGGTACCTACAAATGTTTCCTCTGAACATAACGTCAGCTAACAAAAATATGAATCGATATATCTGATGCAATCGAGTAAATGCACAATACATATATACACATAAACAAGTGCAAGTGTGATGAAGTGACATTCCCAACGTAACACTAATATTTATCGAGTAGGCAAGCGTTCATGTCCTTGTTGGTACTTTGTTATCGCGCCGACAAGGCTCCGCTTTTAACGCGCTAAACGTTTTATACGTTCATCACAACATTATCCTTTCGACACGGTAGCACTAATTGGATAAAACATCTAAACAAAAAACGTCTAAGAAACAAACACTTTAATAACACGGACGTTCGTAATTTTGAGGCGCAAAGGGAATTCCATTTAACATGTGAATTGGATGTGTCGGGTCGGCGCGAGGGCTGTCATTAGAGGGCGTTGAAGAGCGGCGGGCAGCGACGAGCAGCGGTCAGCGGCGCGGGCGCACGTCGCGACACCCGAAGGCACCGCGTCAACAGCCGCTGATTGATGGGCGGCCGAGCTACGGAGCCAATGATTGTTAGTGTTTAACTAACAGTTACGATTCAACAGATCTTGATTGATGGACTAATGATATAAAGTAAACACGCGGTCGCGTCGTTAGGTGTGTAGCATCCGTCGCCTCGAGCCGACTTATTCCCATCACTCAAGATTTGTTGCGGACAGAACGGTTTTAATCAAAACTTGCTTTCAATATAACGAAACATCAATACATTAACTGTTTGATTACATTCTACGCCATAGTTATGATTCCAATTTACATACACATTGAAAGCCTCCAGCAGAATGTTTGATTTCGTCTAAGAATTTCGAAAATAGACTCCAAAGAAAGATAATAAAATCAGTAGACAGACACCCCATCTGCGCTAAGGAACATCTAATTGTGTTTAAGCAATTTGAGCCGCCACCATTCTGGGATAATTCATCGCATTATGATCAAAAATTTTACACTTAACGATTATATCCGGCCGCATTGACCCGTGAGCCCATACCCGCACTTCGCTCTGGTCCATCACGTACATTTAATATTATAAGCTATTAGGTGCCTCGCTAGCCCTCCATTACTGTGTCCATATCATAATACGGAATTGTCTGTTGAACGTTTAGATTTTATACTTTTTACTTTCATTGAGTGTAAAACAAAAAGGCGGGACCGTCGGCGCCGGCCATTGTTCTCCGCGGCCATTCGTCGCACTTCATGCTATTCACATTCAAATTAAATGCCTTGTGTACAAAATTAATTTGTCTTTTGTCTTAGCTGAGGGCTGGACGACCGCTGACATGTCACTGCGCAGCAGGGCGCGCCTGCGTGTCGACTGCACGAGAGCAGTCCGACCTATACATTTAGATTACTATGACATTTGAACTTCATTGTTTTATAGACCATGCTTGAATTATTCTTTAGATATGTGAGAATGTACCCAATGTAACATTCCTATCAATATTTCCAGTAAATATTTGTTTGCTTGAATAAAAATCTGTTGCGTAGCTAAATTTATTATGTGGTCCAAAACAAAGAAAGTGTTTTTTTCTTGAGAATACCAAAAGAAAAGTGGTTACAGCAAAAAAATATGACAAGTCAATTTGTTGCAATACTTAGCTGATCTTAAATAAGTAGGTTATGAATATGTTACACGTATCAGAATTATAATGAAAGATTGATGCCTTCGTATTGTCAACAGTTAAGTTAATATTTCTTCGTTGTTCAGATAAATATTTTTTTGTTTTATTGTGCTTTCATATCTGTAAATTGTAATGCACTTTAAATCAATGCCCATGTTCGAGGAAAATATTTTTATTGTATGTTTTTATAGGTAAGTATATTATGCTTGGTACTCATTTGTGTTGCATGATATCGATTCATTGTGAGTGCATTTCAACAGCGTAAACACCATCGTTAATACGCCTGACTAAAACGAACAAGAGCGCACGCATCACATTCGTTGAGAGATAGCCGTGACGAAAACATTGCACCCCGCCTCTCTAATAACACGTCTTTAGTTACGTATAATTAAAAACTCAAACATCGACAACTAACAAATCACAGCGGACCATGGCACTATGAATCATCGACCATCAATTAAGCTATTATTAAAGATAGAGAACATAGAATAAAAATTACAATACTGTTTTCTATGAAATTAGAGTCACGAGTGAATCACAGCCACACCCGTGACGCCTCACTTCTGCTATCTTGATATCTCAGCTCGAAGCTCGAAGCTGGCAAAACAAGTATGACTATCAAAACTCATAAATAACATAATGCAAGTGAAGCCAGCATAACACTGAACAATGTTAGCGATAAATATGTACGAGACGACGCAAGCCAGATCAAGATGATACCCGACATTTCAGTTGTTAATTAATATTCGATGACTTGGCAACACTGAGATGATTGGTAACAAATGTACGATGAATGTTTCATCAGTGACCACTAATTCGCGTCGATTGTTGATAATTACTTTCACACATATAAACACCAAATGACCGCAAGGTCTATTCCAGGAACGACAATGAATATCCGAGATTTGTCCTTGTCCTATCAAGATTGTGAAAGATGAGTAACGATGCTGCCAGTCGTGGCTACATGCTTCATTAGCTACGTTACTGAAAACAATTAAGTATTACTCATACACAAAAACAAGTAGGTACAACTAATCATAATATTAGAACAACAAAAGCTTCAACAAACAACCGGAATGCCAATCAATCGTGATTGACATTTGGACGCCCTGGTCCGTCAGCAGTGCGTTAATGCGCGCGGATGTTGTGAAGTCTCACCAAATCGATACGAATCTCTGCGATCCTGTGCGTGAGTGAGTGGCGAATTCGCGGGTAATTAAATTTTGACGCATGCGCTATGCCGCCGGCGCGGCGCAGGCGCATCCGATACCATCGGTGCGTGTAATTGTAAACCGACGACAGGCTCGATACCCGGTCAATTAATATTCGAAACACGCCACCCGTTTTGGGTACAAAATTATAGCCTTTACCGCAAATTACGGAATATTAAGTTTTCCTATCAACGCATCTTTTCAAAGTTTCTCTGCTGTTGAAACAGATTCTAATATGTATGTAAAACATACATATTAAAATCTGTAAAGAGCAAAAAGTTCCATGACAATGACTGAACTGAGCTGCAATAAAATTGAACAAGGCCTTGCAATAAAATAATAAATAAAGCGTGAGAGACAGTAACATAAGCAAAGCCACGTGATTGTTGTTGGTTAAATGTGAAGAGTTAGGTAAGGACAATTCTCGGAACGCTGGGCGAGACACTAAAGGACTCGGCGACGCGACGTTACCTGCCCATCGAACGGCACTTGAAACCTGTCTCGATCAATCCACCTCTTGTTGCTCGTGTAAAATAAAAACCTCTCTTAAAATACCAACCGAATGAGCCCGCTGACACTTGTCATTCTGGTCCTCAATCCTTTATATTTGTCTTTGAAATGTGATGACAGTGGTACAAATTACGAGTACAAATCTGTGCGTCGTTCATAACGCGCTATCTGACGCGTGTGATGGATGCGCGAGCGACGCGCGACGTCGCGCGTCGGATCACTGCGCTGTAATTAATACGAGCGCAGAGCGGTACGGCCTATGGGAATCGCTGTCACTTTATGTCGTCTTCCACTCCGTAAGGTAATACTGTACACTGTCAGGGGCTGGTTATTTATTGCTTTCGAATAAGGTACAGAAACAATTATCTGGCAGTAAACTTATGTGTATAGAATGCTAGTGCCTAGTGCCAACTGTATCATGGAGAGCTACGTGTATAATTTTGTTCTAAACCAGTAAACATAATTTAAAGATAACGAGTGAATCGTAAAACTCTTGTAGTAAATAGGGTCTCGTGGCGGCGCAGGCGCAGGCCGCGGACGCGTGCTATTGTTGCGCGCAATTTACCGCCGCTTCAATCGCTGAAATATTTCGTGCAACGGGCATGTCCAATTGCTAACGAGCCGACTGCGACGCACAAATGAATAAGCACCTCATACATAGACCAAGTGATTATACTCGAACATTACTGGCCACGAAGAAAGATTTACAGTAAAACAACTGCCACGAAGGATTAAATCAGCCAGGTGTGTTACTGAAATTTATTATATCAATTCCTTTATATTTTTGAGACCCAGATTACGTTCACATAACTTGTGTTCAAAGCGCCAAACTAACACTTGAACTGTTATTTTTTTTAAATTGCTATGTGAAAAATAAAACTGACATGCAAATGTAATTCCATCAAAACTCTTTTGAAAGAATCCGTTCTCAGTTTATGCCTATTTGTACACCCTGCGATGGTTATTCTAACGCGTGAACGCAGCCTTCAAGAGTGGGAATTAGCCGCACTTATCCCGTGTAATGGATCGCTGCACGTGTGTGCAGGCTATTGTGTTGCCCCATATCAACTGAGGGCTGGCCCTCGAGCCTTCGACCACGAGTCCACGGGTCCACAACACATGCCTTTTTTTAAGGATTAAGCATGTAATGGTGATTAACTTTTGAAGATGTTTTTCATGCATTCTTTATTTGAAGTTAAATCACGGGCGGAACTGTCACCTCATTTTGTTTCGTATGCTTTTAGATGTAATTGTAGCCGAATCTGATTTTTTTCTGTAATTATTTTCGTTGAGTATTTTTAAAGGAGGGTGCAGACCATAAGCAAAGCATTTAAAGCACATGTCTGAAGGTTTTCCCATGCGAGTTGCTGTTGCTCCTCGCCCGAGGCACAAGACCCGCGCCCGTCATTCATATAGCATACGCACTTTGTTTAGCCAACATTAACTCAAGACAATTATCTTCACCAGCTATCTATGTCTGTGAACGTATGAGGCTTATCATTCGAAATTACTATCAGTCGACTTAACCGAATTACAATTCAATTTCAAACATGACTGGATGTGGTCATGTTGATTTAAATTGAATTAGATATCATACTTTGAAGAGGTGCCTGCCTGATTGTTAACCGTGCATGACAATTAAAGCTACAAAATGTTTTGAAATTAACACATTTACCAACTTTGTTTATTTTTTATGAACAACTTAAATCCTCTTCACATATTAGCTCGGACTATGAGAGCACTATTCATTCAAAATATTCAATAATATTATAAAGAAAGAACCACAGGATAATGTAGTTTTTCACATCATTTTGTTATTTCGTTACCTTATGTGCACACTATTATTTACTACAGTCGGTCGTTGAGTCCAGGGCCCCTTTCACAATGAGTCCTAACGGAATGCCCTCCGACCTGTCTTATAGGCCGGCTGGCACGTGAGATCCCATTACACTTGTCTGCTTTATTGTCTATAAAGCCTTAAGTGTCGATGATCCCTCAGCGTCGTAGCCCGATTCTTATTACATAACACTTAAGTGTACGAAGAGTAACATTACCCAATTTTACACTGATTCCATCTTAAATGACTATTTCAAACACAGTGCTACAATAAATTTAAACCCGAAACTTACCACAAAAGAATGGGTCATTTACGACATCGCGCTCCATTCACGAGCTAATAGTAAAATAATATAGCTCCTCGCCGACAGACATGTATTTGTAACAAAGACGTGTAAAATTTCTCAAACGTCAGATTTATACGGCAATCTCCGTCAGTATTTCAGTCTATGCGACTATTTAGTTGCGTTTAGAACACGTGTGTGTAACCGAATCGCTTACAAAAGATTAAAAGGTGGTAATTTGACGTTGATTTAGGAAGAGCGAGACTGCTTTCATCGCTCGGATTGTCTTACCCCAGATCGAGCGAGCTGTTTTGTATAAGGCAGACAGTTCAGTCCCTTTATACTGTTTTAATTTATTATTATTTATTATATTCATAAATTTTAAGAAGGTAACTGATTTGTAATTGTTTACTTTGAGCAAAGCTTCTCAACGTAACACGGTGTCTTTCCTTTTTATTTTAAACACAAAGTCCCAATTCTTTTTGGCTAAACGTTATTGACAAGCTATTAGTTTATAGAACTATACATTACAACTTTAAATCACAGACTCTTGTAGTGATCCCGCTAGTTTTATTGCACACTTCCTCTGGCAAAAGAGGAGTGGTACCTACTACAACAAAATACTTGGAAACAAAAAACGAGATACATAAAATAGTTATAAAGTATTCCATAATACCCATTACCATTTCCGTAATACAATTATTATTAACATGTTTAGTGAGAATATGTTTATATTTTTATAAGATGGTGATTGCGTGCGCGTGCGCTTGTTGCAGCTGCGCGGTAGCGGGCGGGCGCGGCGCTGGCGCTGATGTCATCGGCTCAACTTAAATGTTATTTTCCGTCGCTCGCCGTCGCGTGGGTGCGCCAAACACTATCGGCTGTGGTCATACTAAACCCACAAAACCTTATTTTGCACATTATCTTTTTATTACGCTTTTGTAAAACGAATTTTATTTCTCATCACTCGCATTTACCGGGCACTTGCTCTGGAATAAAAAATATATGTGTAGGTATTTTAATGTTAAATTGTTTGTCCAAAACCATCCCTATAAAATACGGAGTAACAAAACGAATTTATAGGACGCCAAAATATATCATGTTTCAATTTTGAATCAACAAAAAAAACCCCAAAACAACCATTAATCTTAATGACATCACCCTACATTGTGGTTCAAAAAGTATCCGTACTTACGTTTTTATGAGCAGTTATTAATTAGCAGTATTGTTTTGAGCTCGGTGTAAACACGGCACGCGCTAAAGTTATGAATGAAATAACGTTTTGCAAGAGCGGATGTTGCGAGGCTGCTTGTGTCGAATTAGGTTTAGAGCCTTATGAAGGCTTGATGAATGAACCTCTGCTCCCGGCCCCCGCGCCTCACACCCGCAACTGTACTTATGTTGTTATTGAGATCAAGTGATAATGGTGCATTGCACTTCATTCTAGATTTTACGTTTGCCTATATGAATGGATTGGTTTATGAGCAAATACAAGTTTGTACTTTGTAGCATATAAGCTTACCGCATTCCTTTTTCCGTTTATATTCTGTATTGTAGACGCTTGAACTGATTATATACATGAAATCTGAATACAAGGAAAAATTGTAGCAGTTAATTAGATTATGATTACGACTCTTTGTAGCGTTGCTAGTCGCTATATGGCTCTGTCGATAAATTAAAGGATGCAGAAAATTCTATTACCCTGGAACAAAATTGCCTTTCGCACGCCTTTACAACTAGTTTTAAATCCCATGGCATTCATTCAACCACTCAGATCAATTGAAGTGCACGAAAATCCTGGAATCAACCATCTGATTAAGTAGTTTTGTAACCCTGGCAAATTATAAAGCTTTTTCCCGTCAAAAGGGCTGAACGGATCTAAATTTGGCAAAGAGGTAGATTATGGACTGGAATAGCAGATAGGATACTTTGGCGAAGCCGCGGGCGCCAGCTAGTAATTTTATTAATGACAAAGTTAACAGAATGAAGATGAATAGTTTTGTGACATCACAGGAAAATCAAAATGGGCGTTGGCCGATACGGCAGCCATTGGAACACGCTGTCATTTGAACACGAAATGAAACGCTCTCAGAAGTTTATGACTTGTGTCTTAAATGAACGTGTTCAGTGATAAATACTAAGATAATAACATCAGATATAATTGCACGGCATTTAAATTACGATTGAGTCGATTAATTTGTTTAATATTCACAATAATATCAATTAGTAGCGAATTGATTTCGTCATTCATTTAAGTGGAGGGTGTGTACTTGTTCTGCGAGATGAGGTCGCTGTGTAGGTACCCTGCGGTGGTTTTACAAGTTAGCTGCGGGTTTTAAAGAGGTTGTCTATCACTATGGTATCAATTTTCTTGATGCCAATTTCCGCATTCTTTGCGCTGTAAAAAGGGTTTTGAACTGTTTATACGTGGTCTGGTCGGTTTGATTTGGTAAAATGGAACTGTCATAATTTGCCACACTGTTGCATGAAACGTGCTGCATCAGGCCACAACAAAATCAAAGTGAGATTGAATGATTAGTTATTTATGTCCAGTGGTTTGAACCTATGTGGTACAATTAATGTTGAAATAGGTTTACTCTGCCGTTAGGTCAAGCCGTGTGTTGTTACATCAAAGATCTTAAGATGCAGCCAAACCGAACAAACCGAGTGGAGTGTGGACGGTTTGGCTGCATCTATTTATTATAGGCTGCAAACAATTTGTTGTCCTGAAAAATTGAATGGCTTAAATATCACCACCGAGAAAACCGCAACTAGTCCGCATTCCTGTCCAGTTTGCCCCCACCTTAAAAAAAAACTCCTCTCATTCCTAGAACCACGAAGCACGAAGCCGATTCGAACTAACGTTATATGTTCAAATAAAACTGAGTCCCTAGAACCTCAATCTATAAGTTGATTGAAATGAAGGTAAAAAAATATTTGTAGGACACATTATTTCATGGCCCTGCATGCACCCTGCATCATAAATCTAATTTATAAAATTCTCGTGTCACAGTTTTCGTTCCCATACTCCTCCGAAACGGCTGGACCGACAAAACGAAATTTTTTGTACATATCGGGTAGGTCTGAAAATCGGCCAACATCTGTTTTTCATACCCCTAAGTGAGCAGCGGGTGAAACCGCTGGGCACAGCTAGTATTTTATGAAATTCGCAAGCACTTAATAAATATAACCGTATCTTAGTTATTTAAGATAAGACTAGCTGTGCGTTGCTATGAAATCTATCTTTCTAGCTACCCTACCTACCCCACCTTTGCTATAAACCTCAAGCTGCCCGAGACCTTTCCAACGAATGCAAAACCGTGGAAATCGGTTCGGGCGTTCTGGAGTTATAGCGTTAGGAAGGAAAACCTGACTTATTTTTATTTTAGGAGATTACAAATTGTGTTTTCGTTTAAAATATCGCTACACTACCTGTAGGCCATACAAATATTTGTTCCGTGCGGGGATCGAACCCGCAACACGCAGCGCAGCAGTCAATCGTTCAGCCACTGCGCCAACCGTGCCGTGTGTTATAAATTTTATGTTTTACTAAATAGCTATCAAGTCGTGTGGTAATGTAGGTAATTCGATTTAAAATAACGTGAATGCAGTACTGTGCCTGATACGTCAACATGTCCTTGCGCATTAATTACACGATATATAAATGTGTGCTGCGCACGAGTGTCAAAGTCAAGATTGACGCGCGTCAGTGGCGAGTGAAATGTCGCAAACGCATGCTCAGAGCACTCGAAGTGACTCGAACCCCACCGCCCCGCGCCTCACCCCTCACAGGCTTAACATAAAACTTCAATTTGCATAATGCATACAGAATATGTAAACTTATCTCCGACACGCCCTTGCGAGTGACACGGCTGAGGTGTGCCGGGATAACATTATTCTCGTTGCGACGATATCCAAGTCTAAATAGATCGCATTTGCAAAGCCACATGTTGTGTGGATTTTATTAACACCACAGATGCGACGCACAGATATTATTTTTATGCGTCGGGAACAATTCGAATAGTCGTTTCAGTATTTATAGAGCCATTTTCGCTTCGAAAAAACATCGATACTTATTCTATTTGTATCCATTTTATTGAGGCGATATTACGAAAATGAACCCTAACGTCTCTTTTATTTCTTGTTTCAGCTGAGTAATAATATCACGTACTTATCTACAGAGCAGGTTGTCAGTAATTGTGCCAGGTAAGTAAGAAGCCGGTGACCGGTGACCACACTCATGCCGTGTCTTTTTTGGTAACAACTTATGACGCTGAGAGCAATAAAACGTGATTTCATTTGCCACACGACGGCAAATATTACCGACGTAAGGGATCGTTAAAGAGCGGCCATCCGTTCCTTATTAGCCTAACACGCGCCACGAGCCCTATTCCGAATGCAAATAAAATTACAAGGCTACCATAAAAAGTGTTTATTAAGACTTTATTCACGTTTAAAAATTCGTAAAGTCTTATTCAGCCGGGGTCTGGCCCACTCGCTCGAGTTCCGAAGTTTTAAAATTATAAAATTACTGTCGACTTCAGTTCAGAAATGAGACGTAAATGGGAATTGACTGCAAAAGTGGATACAGTGCGACATATCTTCTTTCACGACAGAATCCGATCATTGTTGCATAAAGTGTGGGATTAAAGGGTGCATACCCTAGAAGGCGCGGCGAGGGCACCCACCGCCGCGCCGTGCGCTGCGCCCGCAACGCTTCGCTGCAGCTGGTAATCGATTCATCTTTTATTGCCGTTTGATGGCAGCAATATAGCGCATATTAGCGTCTTCGGCATGCATCCGGTCCACGTATCATAACTGTATTTCCCACAGTGGGAATTGCAAGCTCAAGGTTTTGTTCTGCGTTAACACATCATTATCATTTCCAAGCATGCGGTAAAAAGTAAGACTACAGAAAACCAATCAAAATACCAATTAACTAAACCTAGGTAGATGGGTAATAGAAATTCCATCGATGAGTTAAGTTTATATTTTATTAAGAAACATTCCTAACCTGCTTCAATATATCTTATAATCTTCTTATTGATGAAAAGAGGCTTATTCTAAAAATCGACAGTTCTCGAAATAATTCAATTAAATCTAAATATTTTGTTGTCATCAGTCGGAAGATTTTAGAAGAAACAAGACAATCTGACCGACGATATCAATTACAGCAGATTGAATTACTTCGCCATGTTGAGAACAAGACATAAACCACATTAGTTTATTTGACTTTTCTATATTACAGATAAAATCGAGTAATAGCCATCGTCGACTATAATTTGTGGTGACTCAATTGAAAGGTCAGTCGCGACTAATACACATATTCATATCTGTTATCCGAGCGTCCTCTCTCCGAGACTTTCCAATTAAGCAATTTAGATACGAGGCCCGGTTGTGACACGAAGTTACACGAATGTAAAACAACGGCTATCGGAATGATAATTCAGAGATGTAAATAACAATAAAGTTATCAGGGAAGGCAGCGATGCTATGGGTTTTGACAATAAAAAGCGTCGTGGAGAGCGCGACCCGCCGCGCGGCCGCTTCGCTCCGCCGGTATTAGGACGAATTTACGAGCGTCTTCGACAACGCGGTGCATCACGCTCACAGCACTGATATTGTGTCTAAGTGCCTGCCGCATGTCTTTTCTCGCTTTCAATATATATTTACGACATTTTGTACTGGACACATGAAAATTCCACGCGGTTTATTGAAAACAAATTACCTTTTATTTTTCAAAAAATTATATTTAAGTAACACGATTTAACAGTAAATATTTGAAACTTATTGGCACAAGTTCGATAAACTACAAACCAGCACTTACATCAAATGTTTTATTACACTAATTCCATTTGAAGAATCAAAAACAAAAGCGTTGAAGTCTTTTGTTAGGGCGAACGATCTGCGAACACAAAAGATTATAATCAAGACTAACAACAGCGTATGGTGGATAAGAGCTGGTACTAATAAATCAATATTGACAAAATTAACATACAGTGTTAATTATGTTCAATTGTTTATTAAGGTTTGGATTGCTGGGTGTAATCTATTGCCATTTAAATAACAGATGGAACAAAAATAGCGCACCAAGAAAGCATAGTGGACCGGTCCCGGTGAGACTGCATTATTCGGAACCTGTTTGTGTTGCTCTAATTAACAATACACAAATCGTAGCTTGTATGCAAATGAGGGTGGAGTGAGCGCCTGAGCACTGAGCGGGCCGCGCCGAGGACACAGCATACACAAGAGTTTCATCCGCGATAACAAAGAAAGGTCTATTTTTATTGGGATCAGGTCATTTTAACTGTTATACGAATGTGTTTTCGATTTAAAGTTCCAGTAGTCTTGGAACTTGTGGAAACTTACGCATGAATGCAAATTAAATTGTTGTAAATATAAATCAGGCAATCAGAAAATATTTTATACATTTAGATAACAGAAATAAGTTTTTTTGTGGAAAACGTCTATTGAGATGAATTTTGTAACAAAATAGTTAAAACGTTTGTGTTGATCTTATTTAATTCTATTTTTTTTTTACATTTTTTTAATTATTTGTAGAATAAAGCACCTAGAATATCTTCTAAGTAGTAACCCTTAACACCCCATTTACTTTTATTAGTCCACGAGTTGTCATTCGAAAGGCAAGTGATCAAGACGAGCTGGTCGGAGTGTACGCGAGTTTATCGTAAAATTGAATTAAAAAAGAGAGATAATAAAAGGCGATCGCGTCGTAATTCTGGCTCGCGACAACGCAGCACTTTTATTTGGAGGCGCGCGTGTGGCGGACGCGGGGCGCGGAGGGTGCGCCTAATCGTGCGAGCTTTATTATGTTCCGCTCTGATCCACAATATAGCACCTATGTTGAGTTATCCTACTAAGGGGTTCTGGTATTACCCAGCACTAACTGGGTTGTGGATGTCAGATAGGCAGTCGCTCAATTAAAAAATATTGGAAACCGATCCTATAGAATATAATGTATTTTATAGCACACTAAAAGTTGAAACATAACCGTTTTAAAAATTGCAAATTCTATGGACACAATGGCGGTCTTATCGCTGATAACGATAACTTCCAGACAACCTTTGGACGAACTGTACGAAAATAAAAATATTACGGAGGGTATTCACCTACTGCTAAAAATAGTAGTTAAAGTATATCTAGTTATTTATTCAAATAATTATAAAAACCTTGAATTGTATAAAACCCAAAAAGGAAGGAAAAATATCGCGACTTCATACAGTGCGTTTTGTGTGTCGAGATCAAAATCCGGTTGAGTGTCGAGAATAAAATCGATTGTGAGTGACGGTGAGAAGTAACGAATAAGAAAGAGGAAAGATTGTTTCGTCTGCTCATAAACATACACCCGCAATAACTTTAGTTCATCCGTCATCATGGCGTTTCTAACATCGCTGAACTATCGGAAACTCGAAACAAAAAACAAACATGGTAAATATCCCGTAGTAGTTTCTGCAAATAGACTTATGATAAAAGTCGTAAAAGATAGACTTATTTTAATTTCATAATTGCTAAAGCTTCTAATAAGTAACTCAAGTACACATCTAAAATTTAAACCGAACAAAAATACTAAAAGAGGCACTATACGTCGGTGCACAGAGGAGCCCGCTGCACATTATGGCCCGCGGTCCTCGGGGACAATCTTCTTTTATTTATATCCGCCGTGTAACATCTCGCACCTCTCGAGCCACTCGCGACTCACTTCTTGCCAGTTTCAACGGTCTATCTTCACCCTCGCAACGTCAAGGAGTGGACAGAGAACCTGTATGGAACATTCCAATCTTAGTAAAGTGCTTGATGTTTCCAAAGACATTTTTCATTTTTATTTATCCATTTTCCATTTTTCTTGTTTATAGGAACCTAGATCAAACACACATTCGACGATGGATCGGTTTGTTTATTTTTTTCTTATAGGAGTTAGTATTGGATATAAGAACCAAGTGGTGTAAATTATTTGCATTAGAAGACAATTGTTGTCATACTATTTAGCTGAAGGTGTTAACAGACACACTTCTCCGTCTTGTAGTCACACTGGATATTAAACTAGTAAGTCTTGCAAAATGAAACACACTATGTAGTTTTCTAGTAGTGCAAAAAAGGGCATTCTAAATCAGAATTTAATCATATATATATATATATATATATATATATATATATATATATATATATATATATATATATATATATATATATATATATATATATATATCATATAGATAAAAGCTTTAAAATAAGTTTTTTAAAAGCTTTTATCATGAAGCTTTATAGTTTTGTAGGAACTAAAGCTGCCATCTTATTTTTTTTATAATACTTCCCACAATATATCATTAATGTTTACACACAGTGCTATCCTAATTGGCATTAAGTAGTTCAAAGCATCATGCTGCACTATAACTTAACTTTGTAAACGTATGCCACAGACCTTAAGTAACTTATGAAAGTTTGGATGGATAGATTTTTGTTACTCAGTCCTGCCAGAACGGCTGACCGGATCTAGACGAAGTTTGGCATAGAGATGGATTTTTGTGTCTGGGACTTTTTTATATCTCACACATATATATATATTAAAATTTCCACACGAAAGAAATACATACAAGCAGAATTAATTTTCAGTCGTTTAATTTGTTAGTAATATGAACATAGATATCTTTAAACAAAGTTAATAAACAGTTTACCAGTCGTGACTTGCAAATCCTAAATGAAAATGACAGCACTTAAATAACTTGATATTTTTCAAGATGGTGACTCTTCAAATTAAAGGCTTAGTGGTCTCAGCCAAATTATATGAATCTGGACGTGCAATAACTCGGTCAATGGCTTAATGAATTGACTTTTTTAATCCTATTTTGATGACGATGAATTGATGATGACGTTGTTTTATCAATTTCAATGAAACGTAATGTCAAGTGCGTTTCGAAAAACTGAAACATAATCGACATACCTAATTTGTATTGAAATAAGAATTTAAAGAATTGAAAACTTGCCTGATTTTATAATCGGAAATCATATAAAAAGCGTGAAGTTTTTATTCATATTATTATGACATAAATGTGAAACATAATCAGACCACAAAAGTCACAATATTTACTTTATCTTTACTTCGTTTTACGATCACTGGCAAAATATTTGAACAACACTGCTACGTGGTGTCGCAAATCTTTACTTTATTTGAATTGGTAACTTTTATTTTCCTTGAGGCTTGTTTATATGAAACAAAATATTGAATTTTTTAAATCTCCTTTGGAGGTTTTTCACTTATCCCATTTGTTTAGTTATGAGGGTACAACATCCGTTTATGACGATATATAAGTGCACGATGTTGATGATATTAAAATGATGGCCTTTGAGTAATCTCAATTAGGTATTTCTTCAAACAAATAACTATAAACTCATTAAGAGCTTACAATGTGTGCACCCTGGCTGGGTGCACATATTGTAGTTTATAAAAATGTATTATTGCTATAAAATAACATACACACGACACACCGTTCTGACCAGCACCTGGTGGCAATGCCATGCCACACATAGCGTGGACAATATTTTTATTTTCATCGAGCGTAACATTGGAAGCGCATTTTTCCGGGTATGTATGGCGCGACGCGCGCCGAGGGTCCGTCCGAGCGGACTTGTAATTTCAAGTGTTTACCCTGCGCGCGCGCAGCAGGGCGTCTCACAACAATGCCCATATCCTTTTCACATAAAATATATGAAAAGTCCAGCTACCAGCAAGCCACGGATCGAGCGTCCGATACAGCGACTGCATTATACTCGCTAGCTGTAGCTGCCTACCGAGAACTTTTTATGAGGGATCAAATTGATTGGTTCGGTGATAATATCAGAGTTGCGCGTATTGTGCGGGACGGTCGACGAGCCGCGCGCTGCGGCTGCTTAGCCTTTAACACGTCGCACCTCGGCTTCCGTTGCCATCGATTACGTATGCAGCTACACTTCTCACACCTTTTAAAAGATGTAATTTAGAGATGCTGAGAGATTGCTTGTAATAGATATGCACATTTTAATGCGCCGGTGAAAGGTTGTAAGCCCCGGTCGGCCGTCAAATAAAGTCGATCACAATAAACATTGCCGCGCACCACAATGTACTCACAAAAGTAATACGAAGTAATGTTACATGTTGTGGTACACATAATGTCTTGTTCATGGTACCAACCGTTAGGTATCACCATCGGAATTGAATCGAGTTTAAGACACACTCTAAATTTATTGAGCGCTCGCAACGAATCATCCGCGGGCAGGTCGGGGCAGGACGTGCCCCGCAAGCAAGAAACACAAAACCACAAAGATAAAAATATATTACAAAATGAGGCCCACTTTGTGTTTTGAAATTACAATCAAATAAATTACTTTTTATTGCTCAATCTTGTTGGGTTTTATTAAGGTATCGGCGCTGAATGCGAGAGAATAAAACATGGCGGGTTTACGCGGGAGACAAGATGTTTCCGTGTGCCTTGTAGCCGACAGATAAACGAAGGTGCTTTACATGGCCCTCGAGTTTTGGGAGATAAGGCATCACGACGTGTTCATGTCGACATACGGACAATGAAGTAACACGGATACTTTCTCCGACACGCGTTGCTTCGGACGCATCGGGAACGTCGTTCATAATGCACGCAGTTCACTTAAAAATGTTTTAATACACGAGAAAGTGAAGATTAACGCGTCTGTGGTAAGACGTTACACCCGATTTAACAAAATTTTAACAAGACTCGGACTAGAATAAGCTAACTTCTAAAACGTCATCTCCACGTTTGAACAAGACACTCGCTAATGCAATACAAATCATATTGACTACAAGTGCTTGTTGTATCTTCAATACGTACTTAACGCGAGACCATTCTGATATGTTTGTGTCTCTTAGGAAGGTACTCCTTTACATACCCCATAATCTATATTTATTCATACACTAATCTATTACCAATAAACAATGTGTCAAATTCATTACGTTTATCTTCAGCATTGCCACAACCGAGTAAAAATAAACCATAAAATAATAATCATAACTTCTCGTCGAGTGCCATACTTTACAAGCCTTAACTACTTAACTGGTACACTCAATAGATCTGTAGTCGTAAAGCGAAACTGGAAGTTAGTCTCAGCTCTCAAGCTTGATGACAAACCGTAGTGCCAGTTTGAAAACATACAAATCAATAGGGAGACTGCGGAGACAAGAGAGCATATCGTGTTGATTAATGCTGATTGCTAAAGTGCGTCGACGCATGTATAAGTAATGTTACAGCCCACCGCGGCGTTTCCGTCTCGACCGGTCCTAGAACAATGTGCCCAAACATTTACTTACTCACTATTCAACATATGGAATCGCCTCCATGACTTAGTGGACATTAACAACGATGCACGACTCAACCACCAATCGCTGGCGCAAATTATACATAATACAATTACGAATCATTCATCATTGTATCGCTTTCGGAGATAATTGGCAATGATAAACTGTACGCAGTTGAGACAATACTGAACGGCTCAACCATTGAAGAGGACCCTTAACACTTGAGTGTAAATTCACACAGTTATTACCCATTTAGTGAAGCATGTGCAAAGCTAAAGGTCCGGTTATGTTGGTGTTGTGGAAGCGTGGAAATGTGCGCGAGAGCACAATGCGCCGCGTGTGTCCCTTGCCCAAGGAAACACATTTATCATCGTCACCTTGCGACCCGCGACTTGTAATTGTGCGCCATATTGTTGCGAGAGTTATGGGCTCTGTGCGAGAATATGCTCTCTTCCGCTAAACCTGTGCATAAACATTTATCGGGACAGGTTAATTTAATTTAAAAAGATAATTCTGTTTGATAGTGTCGATTAGAGGAGATGTAAAGCTGCGTGGAGCTTTAAGTGCTTGTGACCTGTGTCCTTGCGGCAAAGCAAAAGCGCTGTTGGTTTGGACAAATGTATGGATGTTATTTATTTTATCGACCACTTTATTCATATTATCTATAATACACTTGAACACTTTTATACCATTTCTAGGTAACAACATCAATGTATTTTATTGTAAGTGTACCCCACGCAGCGTCACTAGACAAAAATCGCATCGGCTTCCCATATATTTCCCTTGTCAGTGTTCGAGGGACAATACGGTAAAGGATTGTAGAAAAGTGAGCATAAAACACGGCGCACGCGCATCGGGTAGCGTAGATCGAGCGGAACATCAGCATTGTGACGGTGAGGGCGCGGAGCAACGCGGGCTCGCGATCGAGCCTCGATTTGTCGTTATTTGCGCACGCGGCGGCTGCGTCGCGCCGACTTATGACGGCTCTTATCCGCCATCGCAGAAGGCACTCCGCGCCTCTCGACATACCTCTCCAGATCGTCGCCGTCGCCTACCTGCTGCTAGTATTTCTCACAGAAACAATGAGCTTTAAAGGTTTATTATGACAATAGAGCTGAACAATGCGTTTTAATAGTATTTCTCTTAAAGTTTCCAGGTATAATTGATATCTAATTTTTACAGAGAGTTATTCCACCGTTAATCCTTGTACATTTGTTTTATTGCCATCCAACAATCATAAACAATACATAATTTTTAAGTGAAAAGCTGTCAATGGGCCTATTTGATTACTGTTTTAATTCCAGGACATTAGTATCTTCATAAATGGAGGTCGACGGAATCATCATCCTCAGCTCCATATTCTGCCATCGATGGTTGTAGGTTCCCTCGTGATATAAAGCCCAATAAATATTCCATATCGATTGACACGAGACACATTGGGTATCAGTGCCGGTATCAGATAGTGTTCGATGGTGTGCAGTCGGTGCGCGGCGCCCGGAGCGCTCCCAACCTATAATAATGTAAGATACGACGACGCTATCAAACCGACGATCACAGCCGAAATCAATTTTAAACAAACTCTAGCCACCACCTACAATTATCATTGTATTGAACAATGCGTACCACTAAATATCGGGCCAGTGTGAGAGGTCAGTTGGGCCCAATGGCCCATCGCCTATCGATAATGGACGGTTCTTTTCGGATCGCACGAGATACCATCGCGATGATTTGTTGATCCTACGCTAGCTTAAATATTGAAATTAACATTCATTTACGATTTTTATCTATCATAAGACGAATATGTGAATGAGATATTAATATAAGACAAAGCGATGTTTGTGTTTGTTTTATTTATTGCTTTGAACCAAATATCTCTGGACTGAAACAGTGTTTTTTGTTAAGATAAAAGTGGGCTTCATTCTATCAAGTGGATAGTTTATTGCTCAAATTAAAATGAATTTAAGATAGCTAGATTATCAAAGCCACCATAATCATCATCCCATATGCACAGTTGTACAACTCTTTTAGATATACGGCTGTATTCCGGGTTTAATGCTGCCAAATATTTCAATTAAAGCTTAGTAAATATCGAATGAAAATTGGCTAAGCGTACATTTCCATCACTTTCATAATTAACTTTCCGTGCAATAAATTACCAAAGTCTGTGCTCATTACATCAGCAACAGATTTCTGAGATATAATCAATCAGATATCAGAGACAATTTTATTTTCGTACACGATAACATAAACATTTCGAAGATTTATTATGTCTACACTTCTATCTTTGTCTGGATTCGACCAGTCTATAAGCACCTGCTACACATATTTTATTTAATCACTGTTAAAACGAGCTGTTGACTCGGGGCATTCGAAAAGTGTTGCTATTTTCTTTGGAACATTGAGTTATGGCCCTGTTAATATATTTATTTAAAGTTTAACTAGTGTTCTAGACATAGGAAGCGTATAGAGGTGCTGGGAACTGGGTGGTCTGACGCTTGCGCCTGCGCCTGGGCAAGGCTCGTGCATCCCCAATGAGATCGCGTTAGTTAACTCTATGCAAATAGAAAAGGTCACACTCGCGGCCGCCTAACAAAAAGTTGTTCATTAACGAACTGCTATGCAATCAATTTGCATTGAAAATCGATTCTCAACTGATATCAAGATAAAATTGGATTTCTCGACGATTTAAAAATTAACTTTCCTATTATAAAACACGTTAATCACTTTGGTAACCTACATTTCCTGACTCGTGCCTGTTGTTGATCTTTTCTTAGTTTAGATCCGTTTTATTACGGATTGTGAAAACACTTATAAAATACAAAAAGCGAAGGTAATTGATATATCGACGGGCGGCGTGGCTGCCGGGGGCCGTCCGACCACTACAGTAAAATTAAAATTGATGATCATGTAAAGTTTATTAGTGGCAGCATAAAAATGTTGGAGTAAATCAAAGACTGCGCTAGTATATTGCATGACGCCGCGTGATCTAGTATCGGGACACCGTTAACACTTTATTGCCGTTCATACTTCTTGCACCATTCCGAGAAAGTAAATTACTCGTAGCGATCGTAAAATTAATGCCACATACGGTAATACGAGTACTTCAGCTTGTCACTGTCCATTTTTATGATGCACTCACTTGATATCGCAACCAGCTGGATCGCAGCCTAGCGCAAAGTGGCGATATTTTTTCCTTAACGCCAGTGCAGTAAAAGTTCTATTGAAAATATAAAAGCCTGTGAAATACGTCTTCATGAATTTACTTTAAAATATTGAAGGTTCTACGAAGTGTCATAGTTCCAAAGCCCTGATTGGATGCTGAATAATTTAAAATGTAAATAAGAAAAAAGAAAGTAGTGAGTGAAATGTGAGTACTCGTTGGAAATACGTATGTATTATTAAATTAAATTGCATTTCAACAAAATATTTACGAGAGTAGTAATTTTTCACGGCGGACAGGCCCCGCAGCGAACCGCGCCGGCCTCTACCCCGGCTCGTTGGACACAAACCACTAGCCTCGTGGCAGCCTGCGCTAATAACTAACTTGTATTTCTAACAATTATGCGCTGATATCAAAAGTGATAATAGAGCATTTCATGCAACATTGTTAATATAAGATCTTTGAGCCAGTATTCGAACCTGTTGTTCAAAACCCGTTGAAGTAGGCGCTGTTTATCAGTTCATTGCGATGCGGACTCACTAACCATTATTACCTTCTTACTCGTAATCGATTCTGGTTTAGCTTTAGGCAACCAAATAGAAATCTTGTGTTTAGATTGATACATAAGACAGCTTAAAAATGAATAGGAAACTCAACGAAATAATGTAAAATGCATTCTCACTTACCAGGAGAGCATAAAATAAACAGCAGTGCGCCTTGAGTACCTCGCTTAGGCGCGCGAAGATTAACTTCATGAAAGCTCACGAGAAGATCATTACCGACCCCCGGCGCAATCAATCCGCCGCGCATAATTAAGACACTAAACCACAAATTTTATTCTTAAGATAATTCTTATCTTGAGATATGTTTTTAATCGCACGAAGTATTTGCTACCAAATTTTTTGAAGGAGTGTCATGATTTTTGCTTTTTAAAATCTGATTATAGAATGATTTATAAACACAAGTACTCCTAGCTAGCTATGTAGAAACCTAGAATTATAATTTAGTTGTCCATAACATACTTATGACCTAATTTATAGTATCGTTTGCAAATGTTAAACATGATTTATGATGAGTTATAGGCGATATTTCAATTAGCTATTTAAGACTCATCATAATATCGATACGGTGTAGGTATCTATGTTGTAAATATGCAGTACAAGTAGTCTTTGATAAATGTCTCCGGCACGACGAACAGTACAGCCGGGGGCTCGTGCAAAATAATTAAAACTACTTAACATTCAAACAGAAAGTACCAGTAGCCAGTTTGCGGCTCATTTAGCGAGAGGAGGCCGGTCGGCTGGCACTGACGATCATTACTCTCCCACCCGATTGATATATTCTTAGTGGACATGCGATCGCGACACGTCATTCCGCTTCCACTGTTCACCGGCTCGACCTGCTAGCTACCGCTCGACGCTCGCTACCAGCTCTATATAAATAAACAAACCTTACAAAGTAATAAATATCAAGTCCGCCTCTAACAGCGTCCGTCACTATAAATCGGACACTTCTTTTATTGCTGCACATATATACCAATTAAAATTAACTCGTAATTGTCGATAACCGTCAATAAAATTGTTATTTGTAGATCTTAGTCAATATTAATCTGTGCTCAAAGAACACAAATTATTAATTCATTATTTTACGAAGATTTTTAATTAAACGATTAAATTAATTTTGATTATTATTTGAGTTTAAAATGTGAAATCTCCTTATTTGATTTCATAAGTACAAATCATAACATGTCGGCCTTAATCGAGTCCAGTAAACGATCGAACGAATAAGTCGACGTCAGATTAAACACAAATATTTACATGTGTACAAAAGCAGAGAGATAAAAGTTTACCTTTTACAAGCAATTTGAGGTTATTTATTATGTGAAGTGGCGCGCCGGCTGCGTTTTGGTGCAGCTTCTTTATACAGAAGCCATTATAAGTATCAGTTTCAGATCATAGATCATAAACGCATTTATTATGCGGAGGTCGTGTCCGGGGGGTCCTGTCGCGTGGCCACTGCGCTTATTGTTGACTTTTTATTGTCGTGCGTATGTCACAATTTCGTGGACCTCACCAGAGATGGAGCATAAATATCTAACACAAGAATGTAACGTTTCGGATCTATGTGTATTTATGTGAAGAGCTGGAATGTATTTAAATCAAACTTGTACGTCGAACTAACCTAATCTTTACTTTATGATTATCGTAAATTACAATTTGATTTTAATAACTTATTTACTTCTTGTGTGTTACGTATATTTAGAAATGAATCTTGATGATCTTATCAAAGCATTTAAAAATAATTTTCTGGTTTCAAAATATTTTTGTCGTTAATTTAGTAACGAAATACCTGAGTCTACAGAAAACTAGTCGTTTTATTCACATTTAGATGAAAATGATAACTATCGAAATAGCATTATACAGGTGATTGTAGACGTTTTTAATATTATGGGTATTTTTTTTAAATTATTCAGTAAAAGATACATTAAAAAAGCCACTACCCGCAATTAGAAAACGAATATGTATATGTACGAGTTTGTTCAGGCAACTTAACATATGTGCTTGTACATTTGCTAATTTATTTAATATCTATTAAATGACTTTCAAACTGGGCCTCCCATCTCTTGGACAAGAGAGAGGTAGTACAGGAGTTACACAACCTTCCTTGTCAAAATAAATTACCTCCGAGAAAAAGACTTGCGCTAAAGTAGTAGTCTGTAAGTATAGCGGACGATTACCAAGAACCATGGGTGACCTACAGCAACGAATGGCTCAGGAAATGTCGCAGATCTTGAAAGGACCACTTTACAAGTGCGATAAACGTAGGCAGTTCCAAGTCGGTAGGATGGTATGGGGAGAATTCCTATAAAAATCATTAGCATCATAATTTTCCATTTCGGTCGACTTCATGTCAATTCGGATGCAGATGAATACCAGTATTGTGACGACTGCGCATATGTACTACAATTAAAAACGTTTTAAATCATTTTATATTTAATAATCCTATTATATTTAATACTAGCTTTTGCCCGCGGCTTAGCTCTCGTAAAAAATTTTGGGTAACACAGTTCCCCATCCCTGATTTCCAGGTACTTGCTACCTGCAGTTTTTCCCTTGCGCCTTATACATTTGTTATAGCAAAGCTAAGATTTCCCTTTGCTTTCCTCTCTCTCCCTCATATCCTACATATTTTTAAATAGCCTATGTCCGTCTCCTGGGTCCCAACTATCTCTGTACCAAAATTCATCAAAATCGGTTTAGTCATTAAGGCGTGAAGAGGTAACAAACAAACTCACTTTCGCTTTTATAATATTACTAGCTTTCGCCCGCGGCTTCGCCCGCGTTAAATTTGGGGTAACACAGTTCCCCTTGCGCCTTATTGATTTGTAATAGCAACGCTAAGTTTTCCCTTTTCTTCCCTCTTTCTCCCTCACATCCCACTTTTTTTAAATAAAAGTTAGCCTATGTCCGTCTCCTGGTTCCCAACTATCTATGTACCAAAATTCATTACAATCGGTTCAGCCGTTAAAGCGTGAAGAGGTAACAAACAAACAAACAAACAAACTCACTTTCGCTTTTATAATATTAGTAAGGATAGTAAGGATTATTTGACCGATACATCTTAATTCTTTTTTTAAAACTTGTGAGTATTCAAATGTAAAATCAGCCTGCACTTGGGTTTGGCTATGGTATAAAACCTCTTACAGCAATCCGCAGCGATTGCCTAAAATATATGACACCACCACACCACAATCCAATAAGTCCCGATACCCCTTGTCATACAATATGGAGAATAATTAAATGGTGTTATATGCTCACTAGGTTTGAATAATTACGTAGGACTTGCAATAATTATTTCGGCACTTTCTACAATAACGGTTAACAAAAAAAAACTAAGTTTAAAATGCCGTTCTCAGAACTTTGTGCAAAATAACTAACAGCCTGTGCAAGACTGAAAATTTTCCGTGGTCCTAAAATAAATATTCATGCTATGTCAAAGCTCACCGTTCTAAAATAGAAAGATGCTTTAACGAGGCTAAAATAATTGTCAAAAAAAAGAATATAAATGTTTAAATTTAGATCTTTTCTTTTGTTATTTATGCAGTTCAATGATTTCGCTGGACACGTCCGCTCGACGCCAATCTAACTCCTTACGAAACTCGCTCAATCGAGTAATAAAATGTTAATAAAGTGCGTAAATCAAGATAACGTCAATAGTTAAGAGAGTTCGACACAACGAAATAGTCTCAGGCGAGGTAAAGAAATTACCTCACTTATGTAGAGGACATAACTCTCTACGGCTTTCCACCTCATCACTGCCGTACCATTTTGAACCCTAATCAGTAGTTAAACTACGATATATTTTCGTTTACAATCTATCAACAATCAAAAACTAAACAAGCATCAATTTCAGAGTGTACATGTTTTGTTTCTTAATTTCCCAACACAAACCTATATTATCGTAGTTGCCTTAATTGCTCAAATGAAACCAATAAAGTTATAAGCGACGGCCGGCACGTGCATGCATATCCGTTAACATTCAGATTAGAGGAAATAACTGTACAAATTAGTGAATATAAAAACATAATATGCATAACATTTATATAAAAGGTGTGTCAGTTAATTTACTACATCACGCCTAAAATCCCCGAAGAGTTAGGCAGAGCTGTACCTACTAGCACTCCTATATCTCGCCAGTCATATTTTAGTTCCATGTAATAAGGGCGAGCCTTTTGCCGCATTGCACAAATCCAGACTCCGTGGCTGGTACTGAGACATCACTCAACATCATTTTCCTGCCCTTATTCCATTCTATTTGGGGTCGGCGCAACACGTTTTCTTCTTCCATTCACCCCTATCAGACGTCACGCGGCATCTTTCACTTTTATCTCCTGCATATCATATATATATTATTATTTTTTTTATATTAGAGAGATAACTAATTTGTTTACTAACACTAATTATAAGAATTTTAACACATTGGATCTTGTTGTCTGAAAATAAAGATATTTTTTTTTAAGTTTTTGAGCATATTCTCCACACCTACCTACGTCTACAAAAACGTAAAAATGCTTTTGTCCGATGCTCAACACGGGTTTCGTCCGGGTCGTTCCGTGAATTCAAATCTACTGATTCACGTTGACTTCATATCCAGTTTCTCTTCCGATTTTCTCAGCTTCTTTTCCGACTACCTTAGGGATTGTAAACGTGGGCGGAGCACCGCCGTGCCCTCGTAGAGGCGATCGGCGGCGGCGATCTCTCGCGTCCAGCCCTGGTTCAGGCCATGGTCCGAAGCGAGAGGGAATGGGAAGCGGTCACCACCTTCTGCGAAGCAGTAATGCTAGCAAAGGAGGGGGCCGGGCGTTTGAGGGAGAGAACATCTGCAATCCAACCCAGCCGCCGCGGGAGACGCTCATGGCGAAGGGCGCTGCGAGACGACTTCCGGCCACCGTAGATGCGGGCCTGTGGGCGGTGAGCAATGGGTAGTTCACCGTCCGTCCGTCGATTGACGACAGGCCGTGTCGACGGCGCGTTCGTATTTCACGCGCCCCTCAAAGAGAGTCAGCAAAGCAGAGGGGCTTGCCAGAGCCTCCGCCTGCCGGGGTTGCGGGTTGTTCGAAAGAGATACCGCGGCCTCGGAACCTAAAGGGCAAAAGAAGAAACATGGGTGGGTTTTAGTCAGTACAAGTCTGACACGCCCCCCCGCTCCGCCCAGAGCGGGGAAGTCATTGGATGATTTCCCACCCGGAAAAAAAAAAGGGATTGTAAACAGTTTGTCAGACATGGCTGCTTTGAGTCTAAACCCTACAACACTTGCTCGGGTGTAAGCCAGGGATCCGTGTTGGCGCCACCCCTGTTCATAATCATGATTAATGACCTGATAAAAGAGGTTAAATTTGCCAAATGCCTGTTATACGCTGACGATCTGAAACTGGTTGCACAAATCAGAACTGAAGAGGATTGCAAACTCCTTCAAAGGGACATTGATGCCGTCTATGACTGGAGCTTGGTAAACAAGCTCTTTTTTAACACAAGCAAATGCCACGTCATGACATATGGGAGAGGGTTGCGGCCAATCCATTACAACTACAGATTGGTTGATGAAGTAATATCTCGAGTCACCAACGTAAAGGATCTGGGAGTGACTTTCGATCACTGTCTGAATTTCAAGGACCACATTTCTGTCCTCGCGGAGGAATCTTTCAGGCGCCTCGGATTTGTTATGCTCGTAATTTCCGCAATCCTAATGTTTTGAGACTAGGTACTGTACACCACTCTGGTCCGAAGCAAACTAGAGTCTAGTGCCTGTGTCTGGCACCCCTACACTGCGACCCCGACTTTGATGCTCGAAAAGGTGCAGAAAACATTCCTGAGGAGCTATTTCCAAAGGTTATACCATTTCGTTCCGTATATGTACCCTACCAACTATTTAATAGGAATGTTGGGGTTTAACTCCTTAGAGGTGAGAAGGGTAGCCTGTAAAACCTTCCGGGGTCTTCCTTTTCTGCTGGCTATTCGTGCCCGACAAATACATCGGACACCGTCAGAACCGGCACAATCTTTTCGCTCAACCGTTCTCCAAAACTGTAGCCAGAGCTGAATCGCCTGTGTGTCGTATGTTAAAGATGCTCAACGCTCTCCTGACTGCCCACCCTGAATGTGATGTGTTTGCGGATAATAGAATAAAGTTATGTTAGTATTTCTGGTGTTTTGTAAAACAAAATACCAAGAGTGTCCACTGTTCCATGTTAGTTTTAATTAATTAAACCTAGTGTAAGTTGTTTACTTTATATGTCAAATTCAATTTCAATATCTTTATTGTGGATCATAGGTTTGTGATACAGGTCTTAAATAATTAAATAGATCAGCTTTGTCCTGCCCTTTGGACATACAATAGTCGTGTATATTAATATTTCAGAAAACAAAAACTAAAAGATAAAACCAAACAAAAACGAATTAAGGTAGGTATAGGGTACAAACAGGCTACTGAACACATCATGACTGCGGGGAATTATTGGAGCAGTGATTTGTCCAACAAGAAGTTTCTTACAGAGTAATAGCACTTATCTACTAACAGATCATGGAGACTCTTTTTAAATTTTGTAATTTTCGTAATTGTTTTGATGGGTACCGGAATATTATTAAAAATGCGTGTAGCCATACCAAAGATACTTTCATGCATATGATGAGTCTTACTAGCTAGTGTACGTAGTTTGTCATTGCGTCGTATACGCGTGTAGTAATTATACATGTAGATATTGTTTCTCACAAACACTGCGACTTCAAAAATGTAGACACACGGCAGAGTAAGTAAGTAAGTTAAACTTTTTAAAAAATGGCTTACACGAGTCAGTTAGACGTAAATTAAATATGGCCCTAATGCAACGTTTTTGAGCTATGAAAGCGCGCTCTTTGTCTGTACTGTTGCCCCAGAGTATTACGCCATATCTGAGGATAAAGCTAACGTAACCGTGGTAGGCTGTAAGTAAATTAGCCTGGTTTGCAATTTTTCCTAATCTGTAGAGTGCGTATGAAGATTGTCTTAGCTTTTTGCATACATGGTCATTATGAGTTTTCCAATTAAGTTTTTTGTCAATATTTAACCCTAGAAATTTTGTTACTTCAGTTTCTGCAATGTCACTATCTAGGTAACCGAATTTTAAGGTACCAATGCGTTGAGTTCGTATTTGGAAATTCATTATTTTAGTTTTGTCAATGTTAATCATTATTTTTTTTATGTCAAGCCAGTCTATTATCGATAATATTGTATGGTTAATGTCAGATTCTAAGTCAATTGTGTCATTATTTACAAATAAAATAGTGCTATCATCAGCAAAAAGTGTAATGTCATGATTTGTTACCGAAGGCATGTCATTTATGTAAATAAGGAAGAATAAAGGACCCACGATGGTTCCTTGAGGAACGCCGAATTTAGAAGTTCCAATTTCAGAAGCATATATTTCTTCCGTTTTAGAAATAGGATTTAATCTCCTTACTTCTGTGAATTGTTGCCTGTTGCTAAGGTATGATTCCATGAGTTTGTACACATTGCCCCTCACACCATATGCATACATCTTTCTCAAGAGGATATTGTGGTCGACACGGTCGAAAGCCTTCGACATGTCCAGAAACAACGCGACAGCTGGCAGTCCTTTATCTAAGTTAGACATTACTTTTTGCAAAAAGTTATATATTGCCATATTTATGGATTTGCTTTTCCTGAAACCATACTGACTAGGCTTTATAATGTTATGTGTTTCAAAGAAAGTATAGAGACAGTTAAACATCACTTTTTCAACAATTTTCGCTATTGCCATTGGCCTGTAATTGTTTATGTTAGTTTTTTCTCCTTGTTTAAATACTGGCTTTATAACAGATAATTTTAGTTTGTCTGGAAAAGTACCTTGCTCTATACATAAATTAATAAAGAAGCTTAATGGTTCAGATATTATATGGGCTACATCTTTAACAACGTTTGTCATAATGCTATCATAGCCGGTACTAGTTTTATTTTTTAGTGCAATTATTATTTTACTAGCTTTCGCCCGCGGCTTCGCCCGCGTTAAATTTGGGGTAATACAGTTCCCCTTGCGCCTTATTGATTTGTAATAGCAACGCTAAGTTTTCCTTTTTCTTCCCTCTTTCTCCCGCACATCCCACTTTTTTTTTAATAAAAATTAGCCTATGTCGGTCTCCTGGTTCCCAACTATCTCTGCACCAAAATTAATCAAAATCGGTTTAGCCATTAAAGCGTGAAGAGGTAACAAACAAACAAACTCACTTTCGCTTTTATAATATTAGTAAGGATTAATGTCATCAGGGATAGTCGGTGTCATAAAAATTGAATTAGAATTGTATGTCAGATTATTAGTTTTTTTTTTGGGGTAAACTAGTATTATTATCATTAATGTCAAGAAAAAAATTATTAAATGAGTTTGCAATGTCTTGGGGATTATTAATGATTTCGTCATTTTTAATTAATATATTTACGTCTTCATTTGGATATTTATACTTGATTTCATTTATTACTTTCCAAGTTATTCTTATTGGTGGCAGTTTTTTAAAGTAGTCGTTTTGTGATTTTTTTGTTAGTCTGATTATAGTTTTATATCTCTTTGCATATGTTTCGAAAGCAGTTTTGGTGACATGATTGGGATTTTTCCTGTATTGCCACAGTAGTTGGCATTTACGTTTACTGCATATTTTTAAACCTCGTGAGATCCATTTTGGTCTAGATTTATTATACATCCTGACTTTCTGTAAAGGAAAACAAAGATCGTACAACACAATGAAATTATCATATAATGTGTTGTAGGCCGTGTTCGCATCCGTGCAACTATAAATCGTTGTCGGTTAGTTGTTTTAAATATTTTATAATTATTGATCTATTTTCTTGAGAGTAATTCCGCTTTAATATATACCAATATTTTATAGTGCAGGTCTTTTTGATCGGAAGCTTAATTATTTGCGCGTTATGGTCTAATAGCGCTAATTCCTGGATGGTGCCTTTGCAAGTTCCTATGTTATGGGCTATATTGTCTGTTCATGTTTTACTAGCAAATCGCGTTACTTGCTTAAATTTTAGGTTCAAATTATATCTAGTTAACAGTTCTATAAATTCGGTGGATAGTTTTGTATGTAACCTAGTGTAAGTTGATTGTTTCCATGTTTATTATTGTAATTGGTGTTATACCGTTTTAATTAACCATAAACAAATAATTAAATTATTTATATCATTTCTTACACAATCCATCCATCTTTTCTTTGGCCTTCCTGTCGCTCTCCGTTGATGGATCAACATTCTGATCGGGCTGGTACTGAGACATAAAAAATAAATAAATCATATATTTTGTACCAAAATTGTTGCACATTTAGTAAACCCGCAAAATTGCGTAACAGTTTGTCGGCGGGATTAGAGCTTGTTTATTTTTTTTAAACTATAGAAAGTTAGGAACTAAAAAACAAAAAAATAATTAGTGTAATAATTTTAGTCAGGCGAGTTTATGAAAAGTGTAGGGGTCAAATACTGTTACGGTTCGTTTGCCTAAGTAATTTTACACTAAATGTTATTACTATGCACACTTTTTACTAGGCGTTCATCCATTTGCAAGAAAAGCCTTGGGAAAATTGCAATACTTTGTTTAGTGAACCTATCTGAAATTAGTGAAAATCAACCATACTTGTTTCTATTTCAGTACCTGTGACTCAATAACAATTTAATCATTTAAATGTAGTCGAGTTAATCACGATAAAAAACTACTTACTAGGCAATATTTATGAGCATTACCCGGATTATTGGTCATAATTAGCGGTATCTCCTTTGTAATTTTTAGATTTGACTAACAAATAAACATGTGCAAGATAATAACGTTGTCCAGCTAAAGGATGCCACACACGACTGGGTAGAGTCAACTCGAGCCCAATAGTTATAGTTATGGCAAACGAGACCTTAGAGTATGAATAAGACAAGCAGATGGTGACCCACAACACATTACTGAAGTTTGCTGCACCACTTCTTGTTCTCATTCCAAGGTGAAGGGGTGATTTTGAATTGTTGAACCTCATAAAGTTCTTCAACAGTCATTAATTGAAAATATTTGCTAAGTCTCAAAACAATTTATGTGTGGATAAGTCGAACTATGGGCATGCCAGTAGGTAATAGTAATATTGTGCTGCGGAGAGATAATGTTTGATAAAACAGGTAGATTGGCAGATATCCTGTGTCGTTAATGTAAAAATAATTAGTTTACTACTAATTACCGTAATATTTATAATACTTTAAGTATTCAGCAGCTCCACTTCTATACATTAACTATATCGTTATTTCAATTGCTCTATTTTTATGTTTTATCTTGAGAAACCGTTTTTTTTTTGTCAGTGCTCTTATTAACCTATTTCTCTCATAGGTTACTCTGAAGCTTGTCGTATTAATACTTAAGTGCAGGGCATTAAAAACGGCAAGATTGGTTACGAGCATGGCGCCTATCGCCTCTCCACCGAGTGCGTCTAATGCAATTCGATGCGGGACTTTACTATCGAATATTATCCAATATTATAAACCACACCATAGACTTAAGCAGATATAATAACCGTTACGTATTTTAGGATAACGTTAGTGTACAATAAACTTTACTTTTACCTTAAATAATATAAATTGATATTGCTGGACATTTTCATCTGTGATTAGATGAAGAGGAAACCCTTAAGTTGGATAACAAGTAGTTAATAGCCCCCTCTTATGTTTGCGTTATTACAATTTGCTAGAAAAGAAGTATTACATTATGGATTTGGTGGTGGGCGTTTCACTAGGTACGTAACCATTGTAGTTGCTTTTAACCTTGTGTGAAGCTAAAAAAATCCCAATGCGGGATAAGACAAAGTTTTTTTCGGGTTTTCTAGCCTGAAAATGTATTAAGTTTTGGGCTAGAGAACCTGAAATAATTATACATTTAATAATTAAAAACTGATCATTTACGCCAATCCATTTTTTAAAAGATTGTGTGAACCTTTCAGTACAGACAAAGTTAAAATTGTTTTACAAAAAGGTTTCAATTGCATGAATGAATTAAATCGTATTTTACAAATTGAGGTCATTCGTAAATATGTACATTTAACAACATGCTGTCATGTGATTGATGTATTTATTTGAACGTCTCAGTGTTTGCCAGACGCCTCATAACGCGGACATGAATAAAAACAATGCACTTTGTGTATAACTTGCATTACAAAGTATAATAACTTTTGTTTACGACTGTACTGTATTTTTGGTACGATTTTAGAGTCATGAGTTATAAGTCTGATTAAAATAAAATTTACGAAAATTTATTTTTTGTACAGAAAATTTGGCGAAAATCTTTAAAACAAATGTGTTTAAGTTAACGTAAAGAAGTGTGTCGCAAGAAAAGTAGTTCTTAATGTTGACGTCGTATATACAACTTTAATATATTATTTATGTCTAATTTATGGGAATGAATTTATCCTTCATATAATCTTCTGAAAATATTGATATTTTTCGCATAGAAATTGAGACATCACTGAGGTATTTTTAATTATAAATAGAGAACATCATGATATTTTCAAATCTGTTTCAAATATTTTGGGATTTGTTATCTTAATGTCGCATCTATTGATTGATTTGATTGTTAAAATATTTTTATTTCTTTCGTATGTAACGTAAACTTTGTCGTATAAAAGTCGGATTACAATCAAATTCCGAGCATCAATAAAAATTTGATCTTCGAAATAAGTTCAGAGGTAATATGTTATATTTAAATCTCTCTTATCTTAGTTAGGCACTTATATCGATATCCGTATTAAATCACTCATGAATTTAAAACATTTTATTGTCATTTCGAAGTGAAAACAATATAAATGTATTTTATGCCACGCTTGATTTATATTTTATAGGTGAGATGTGATTTATAGTCGGTCGATTTAATATAATCTTGAATCAAGTCTTGCGCCCGCGCCGCTCCCCCCCCCTCCCTCGCCCGTCCACCACCACTAGTACCGTCTGTCATTATGAGTGTCGTCCTTACTATCAGGCTTTATTGAAATACCTTTTACATTCGTTCTTGAAAGTTATATGACCGTTGTACAGCCGTACACTACCACCTATTACTAGATTTCTTTGTTGCAATCTTTGTACCTACATGTAATAACCAATTGTAACTTATCGTCAATACAAGATATAATTTCAGTGTTTCTTTAGTTAACGAAAATACCTGGTAATATTCATGGTGGCATAAAATTACATTTATTATATTAGTGCAATAAAAGTAACATTAAGAAGGTTACTTGAAATTCAAGAAACACAAGTCAATCGTAATGTTACAGTTTACGACGTCGTAATATGATGTAATTACTAAGTTATGACTGTTATGAGTAAGAGGTACCTACTTATGAAAAATTATGCATTCAATGTTGTAAGTTCACTATGTAGTGCTTTGTTGTTATTAAAAGTAAATATATTCTATACTCGACCACACCACACGTTAAGTTTTTATCAGTCAGATTTTAAGCAATTTTGAGTTTAGTGATGTCTAAAAAGTATTTTAAAATATCACCGCCACTTGCCTTGTTGGTACAGTAGTCACCTGCGCGACTGTTGAGGTTCCTGGGTTCTAATCCAAATGATTTTTCCTTTAGGAATTTTTCAGTAGCAGCAACGGAATCTGGGTTTGTGCTTGGTTGATGGCAAAAAGCTTCATCCATCAGCCGTCAACCGCTCCTATGATATTGTGGGTGTACCGACTATGAATTAGGTTCGCCGCAGCCTAACCGCCGGGGATGACGTGCGTTATCTTATACTGTGTCGTATCGTATATTTTTTTTGTGATACTAAAACACACTAAAGAAAATATAAATAGCTAGTTTATGATGTTTGTTGCGTCATCCCATTTTCACCAGTCACATGTAATAGGGGGCGAACCTATTGCCATCAACAACATATCCAAACTCCGTGACTATGCATAATGTACTAGGAGTTCATCCATTTGCAGGAAATGCATTGAAAAATTGCAATATGTACTTTGTAGTTAACCTATCTGAAATTAGTGAAAATAAATATCTCGGGTTTAGTATTTCAGTGTCATTGAGTCAGAAGTGACTCAAGGACAATGTAACCAATAGAAAAATGAGAATAAAATATTATTTATATGAATGAAATACACATCACAATCTCCTGTGTCTACCTACCCATACAATAAGATAAATTCGTAATAAATTCTATTACGAGGTATTTCTATTTACATTTACTACCTCCAGCCAACTCGTGGCACACGACTTAAATCCGAATAACACAAGATCTACGAATATTCACGTGTCGTAAAACTAAGAGTGACTGTTGTTCAAGTAACATCACATAAAAGAGATTACTTGTATTAAAGACGTGACGCCGACATTCCATTCTCCTAAGCCTCGGCGGTGGCACAGCTGGCGTTTCAATTATTTGACGTATATGCGAATTAATCGTTATCAGATGTAATAAAATGCAAGCATGTCCGGGCGGGGCGGCTAGCGCGATGCCTCGATACCGGCGAACCGCGCCGGCGACGCTGGGTGGCCGCTACTTGTCTTACGATAAACTTATCTTTACAATCGATCCCTTCGATAAAAATAAAAACACCGAAGCCTTTGGATGTCGAATGCTTGACGCGCTGCGAAGCCATAACGTTTCGAGTTTTATCGGAGTAGCTATCCACATTTGCATCTCTATAGGACCCAATACATTTTGTTACCATATTATTAGCATTCCAGCGCCACTTGTGTATTCAGGTACCTAATATAAAAATACACCAAACCACGGAGAGGTGTGATGTGTGGAGTTTACACCTTTTTGTTATTGAATATAGAACTTTGTATTTCGTGGAGCAGTTGAACTTTTAAGTCATATGTTATAACTGACTGGTGATATCAACTAGACAGAATAAGTATCTTTAAGATAAAGGGGAAGGTAGTAGTGTACCTAATTATACCACCCACATTTCGCCAGTGATGTTAATAGGGGCGAGCTTAATGCCATCAGCCGGGTACTAATCCAGATTCTGTGGCTGCTACTGAGAAATTCCTGATAAATGAATAAACACAGCAATACTTTGCACGATCCGGAAATCGAACCCAGAAATACCTCATGTTTGCATTCGCGTTTGTGACCACTAGACCAACGAGGCAATCCACGAGATATCTTAAAACAATGATAACATAATAATTATTGATTTAATTTATGCATAGACAGAAGATATACTTTTCTGCAAATAAATCGCTTACTTTACTTGTGTTAGTTTTCAATTTGGGACCCTAATTTACTTACTGTTAATTAATTTATTTTAAATAAGTATTAATGATCTTAATAGCCTGACACAAAAGCCCAACCTAGTTCAGGCAAATAAGCAACTGTGCTCTATTAGTTAAGATGTTTTCTTTTATCATATATGTGTCCCCTCTTATAAATAAATGTTTTTTTTTTATTATTATAATTCACAACGTGATGAATCTCACACAAAGGGTTACGAAAATAAGGTTCTGTTGTAAATGATTTGAAGAAGCAATCTCGTGGTTAACCGTAGCAAAAATTTAACATCGGTCGGATTCTGCTAACAGTCACTTTTCAAGAGTAATTGTAGAGATGGGAACATTAGAGCTATCATAACACTTCAAAAGCTATCCATAACATCGACAATACAATACACAGACATCTCAGTGATTGAAAATCAAGCTTAGAGTTCATTGTCCCTAATCTCAGTGAGCACTCGATGTCATAGAGCCGATGTAAAATGTCGTGATTCAGTCGTAAACACACAGGTATAATGGTGTATTGTATGAATGGACACTAATGCTCGCTATAGCGAACGATATGTCCCACATGTTAGCCCAAGTGAGTGCTACGGGTCAATGGTTGGCCGCCGCACGCGCATCGCAAATGTCAAGGCTCGATTGTCGCGAGAAATCAGTTAAGCGTGTACTTGAATGCCGTACAGTACTTATTACCTTATACATACACCGCGTCGACAATAACTGCGGTCTACCGACCACATATTATGAAGTCTAAGCAAGTCGTAATTTGTCAAAAAACGACTACATCGTGTGTGGGAAACTATAAATTCTTAAAGTAAAAATAATTGAAAAGTTGTGTACGTAATTAAGTAACAACGAAACCAAACTAATTATAAGATAACGCGCAACTCGTAGTGACTATAGTTTGTTTTTAATCCAGAGCAACAAACACGCTTTTAATGCATGCACTGCTATACGCGCTCGTTTAAGTCTTTCATATCCAGCGGCCGGCAACTAGAACGAATGGGAATACATTTAATATATAACTCGCATTGCATTTTTATGAGATTTTATCTAGACCTTAAGACGGCTGTTGTTGGTATAAGAAAATTAAATGTCAATAGCGAATAGCCAAAGCAGATAGTTTATTCTCAGACACGTAGTATTGTTCGCAATTTGCGCTGCATCGCGCGTCGCTCGTAGCCGAGTTACTCAATGGGCGCGACAAGAATGAATGAAGCAATCTTAACAGCAGTAAACGTAATTTATACCGTTTCTCTTCCATAAGCAACGTGGCTTTTGAAGCACTCGTTAAGGGGCAGGCGCAGCTTCTGTTCGACAATTAGGCAAGGCCCGCACAAAGAACGAAAAAGGCAAGTTCTTATCGGCGCTCGGTAGTCAACAATCGCGCCACAATCTCACGAAAACGCCATTTTAAGCTGCACCTGTCATAAACGTAGGTTCAACGGCCTGCGCGACTTTCAATTAGTAAAGAAATAGAACATTTTAACAAACGTTAGATAAGTAAACAAACGTGGTCCCCGGGCTATTTGGTTATGGCGGGCTCTCATCAATAATGCTTCGGACGCGATAATATCGCGGACGCGTGTCTCGCGTAGAGGAACCTCCAACACCGTTATTAACCTCGCGATAGTCATCGCGACCGAGAGATCATTTAGTGATACGCTTTATATTAAATTACTCGGTCGTGCGTTGATAAAATATTCCCGGTATTCTATTACCAAAAACGAGATAACCGCGCCCGGTATCAACAAGCATACCTTCCATTATTTGGATAATCTGTACAGAGATACAAGATGCCAAAAACATATGAAACAATTTATACGAATGTCAGTAAACGTTTACGATAAGAATGTTTATGTTAATGGATGCATTAAGACGTACGCCATGCGTCAAGTCGCGTGTCGATATGGGATCGAGCGTGGCGTGGCGTGTCGCGTGGTGTTACGCCAGCGCCGCCCGTCTCCAACACTTGTGCCAGTTAATCCTCTTCACTATGTTCACTTTTTACCAGAGACGTGTTTACGCGCCGTCACCTGTTATTTACCGTCACACTCAGTTTTCGCACCTACATCTATAAATCTTCATCACATCCCGATTGGCTGCGGAGTGACAACCGATATTTATTGACTGTCCAAATAATTTTATTTGAAATAACTTATCACATTATCGTTTTAATGTGTACAGCGTATCGTAAATTCTAACGATATCCATAACTCGTTTGTTTGGGTCGAAATCAAACACTCGAAACAAATTAAATGCCTAATCAATAGTTTTCGGGAAAAGAAACGGCTTTCTATTATCGTCAAGGACCAAATGCAAGAATCAGCCAGGTACCTAATTAAAATTTGTCAGTTAAGTTCATAAAATAGGATCATGTTTTTAAATATTATTTTCTAGATTCAAAGTGGAAGAAAAATAAACACAATGTCAGTCCGTAAAAAATGGCATGAGATTTGTAAGAAAAGTGTATTTGCGTAATAGACGCGGGGCAGTTGAACGAGAACTGGCGGTACCCTGTTAGTACCTCAGTAATTTCTCGTTACATTTCGCATACCGACGATGTTTGTTATACTAACTGGGTTTATTTTTCACGCAAATGAACTGTTTATCGGCTAATACGAGCATTAAAGCCGTAGAATGCGGTCGGGGCCGGCTGCCGGCAACTACCTCACGCCATTTAGTAATTTAGCAGTGTAATGAGCCTCTTTCACTGCAGCCCTGGTGCACAGCTCGGAAAATCATCATTGAAATCTCGGACGACCTTCCAATGACACGATACCTTAATGTAATCACTTCAGCCGCTCCCAGAACTAGTTAAAAACTCTTTTAATTTATTATTTACGCTGACACTAACTGAGATAGATTATGAATGTTACACAGTAGGTACGTACACCGAATAATGGACACGTATACAAAGTCAATTTATAGCGGCATCTTCAATATATGTAGATGGACCATTAAATCAAATACAGTTAACTGACATTTATTGCTTTTGCGCATTAAAATTCATGTAATCACTATCGAGACATAAAAATTAAACGGCATTAAAATTACTTCCATTAAGGTCTCATTAATTTCCTAATCAACGCTGTGGGGCATGTACCTCGGAGACGCGGAGCCGGGTGTCGAACATCAGATACGCATGATTTACCGGGAGCCGCCGGATAAAGAGTGCACAGGGACGAACGGCTCCACAAAAGCCTCCTCGACCATAATTTACTTCTCCACAATACTTCTAATTAAGATCATTCGTGAGTCCAATGAAGCCAAGCACTATGTACTCACTGCACAAACTGGACGTTATAAATAACTCAAATCGTAACTCACGCCTTTTCCGAGACAGTCTAAATGAAGAAAAAGCTCGTAGAAGCTTTTAAATCAAGACTCTATTACCATGGAGTTAAGAGTCAAAATACAAGCTTTCTAAAAGCTCATATGAGTCGAATATCGAAATGCGAGTTGAGTTCACGCTAGGGTATTGTTACACAAACTAAATAAACTAAAACACATGGCACTTATTTGTTCCTTGGGGGTAGGCAGACTCAACTAAATCTTCTAGTAAAAGGCATTCAGAACGTTAACTTATTGTCCGGCTTTGTTTAACAGCGTCTCTTTGACGAGACGAGTAAGCTTCTAAAGATAATCATCCACAATTGTTTTTTTATTCTTCTTAAATAAACAATATTTTTTCTTGACAGGATATAAAAATACCGTTTTTGATCGACCTTAATCGATTTTAGGACCATTGTTTGATCATGCATTGTGAATGGAAAAATAATTACTATGGAGTATATACTACTATGCACTATATACTACAGAGTCCTGGGTGCGATTCCCGGGTCGGGCAAATAGTGCTATTGGGTTTTTTCATTAGAAATTTTTCAGTAACAGCCCGGAGTTTAGAAGTTGCTGATATGATACCCCTGTTCCACGTAAAGCACGTTACGCCGTTGGTTTTGCGACTGATTTCTTTCCAGTCATGTCAGATTGCTGTTCCATTGGACTACGAGAGTGAGGGATCAAAGAGTGAACCTGTGCATACGCACAAACATGTGCACCATAATATCTCCCGCGCCAATGGCTTATCTCCGTTGAGATTGGCCGTCGTAGCCTAAAACAGTCAGGAGGACTAATATATATACAACTGTTTTTGAAGGTACTTACTCTACCACATAAATATCGGGCCAATCGTTCCAAAGATGCTTCTAAATACCTAGTCTGATTTATAGCTCTATCATTACACTCATTTACATAATATTCATGCAAACCTTAATCTTGGATGACAATATTACCCTTCAAAGAAAAATTGCTGCAAATTGCTGAAGACAAGTTAATCTGTGAGTGATATAAGTTTATTCCGCGGCGGGCAGTTCTGCATGGGTTCAGATTATAACGGTGCAGCAAATGACGACAGGTTGCTGGTTCATTGCCGACAAGCACTACAATAATGCATTTTCTGATAGCACTTGCGACGTGCTTGAGAAATTATAGTGGCAAACTCTACTTTTCCGGTATGCTCAGGTTGGTTGCAAGAATTTTTACATCATCTATCTTTTGATGGGGTCAACAATTACGTTACTATCAAGTAGTCTTTTTTTTGGCAAACTTTAGGTCAAATACTTTTACAAAAATCATAATTTAATCGTTAAATGCGGAATATAAAAATAAAAATTTCACCAATAAGAGCTGAACTGAAAATCGATCATCAGCAGCAATCTAGCCCTTTTCCAACAATTTTGGGGTTAAATTCCATTCTAACCGAATGTAGTCAAACTTCAGCCCAGCAACAGGGCATTAATTAATACCTCTTAGTAAAAATAGTTGATCGATCGTCAATAAATATGGTGTTTAGAAATAAAATCTGGTCTTAAGGTCTTATATCTATGAAAGATATGAGAATTATTACCATCTAATAATCTCCAAAATCCAAACATCCTTTCCATCCTTACTAATATTATAAAAGCGAAAGTGAGTTTGTTTGTTTGTAACCTCTTCACGCTTTAATGGCTAAACCGATTTTGATGAATTTTGGTACAGAGATAGTTGGGAACCAGGAGACGGACATAGGCTAACTTTTTTTTGAAAAAAAGTGGGATGGGAGGGAGAAAGAGGGAAGAAAAGGGAAAACTTAGCGTTGCTATCACAAATCAATAAGGCGCAAGTGGAACTGTGTTACCCCAAATTTAACGCGAGTGAAACCACGGGCAGAAGCTAGTAAATAATAATTTCATTCCATTCGGGTGTCCCTTAACACCTCTCAAGTTTTTATGATTCTGCTTAAGCGGCCACTTTAAACTCCTTATGGGAACTGTATTACCCCAAATTTAACGACAGCGAAGCCGCGGGCAAAATCTAGTAATGTTATAAAAGCGAAAGTGAGTTTGTTTGTTTGTTACGTCTTCACACCTAAATGGCTAAACCGATTTTGATGAATTTTGGTAGAAAGATAGTTTTTTTTAATATTATCCTAGGTCCGTCTCCTGGGTCCCACCCTGGAGACGGACATAGGTTAATATTAAAAAAAAACATGTGAAATGAGGGAGAAAGAGAGAAGAAAAGAGAGAACTTAGCTTTGCTATCACAAATCAATAAGGCGCAAGGGCAAAAACTACAGGTAGCAGGAACCTGCAAATCAGGAAAGATGAACTGTGTTACCCCGAATTTAACGAGCGAAGCGGCGGGTAAAAGCTAGTAATAAATAACCCCGCTGCCGCTGGTGTTTCTGTTATCAAAATATAAAATCGAAATATATGTTAAGGTACTGTTTTCTAAAAAACACTTAAGTGCTACGTTGTTGGCAGCCTATTTACGGTAAACGAATTTCCCTTCGTTCAATTTATGGAAAGGCAATATAAACACTCGCATATTTTCCCAATAATATTGCTTTTAAGAAGGTATTTAGTTCAATGTGTAAGCAATTAACAGTACTATCTAGCCTGATTACTAAACTTGCCTGCTCGCTAAACACTTGTCATGTAAACCTTGCCATGTTCACAGGCTACTGTAGCCGCGCGACTCGTAAAGTTTTTCACTCATGTTTTACATTTCATCTCGTTTTTACCATAGAAACTATCCAACATGTCAGGTAAGAACACGCAACGTATAACGAAATGGTTTTAAAACTCTCCCTGCTTCTACAATCGTGGTACACTTTATGGAGCAAACATAAGGTGGCTTTATTATGACTAGAGTTACCATTCTGGTGTACGCTGTCACTCCTTAGCGGGCACTTGTTGTAATGATGTCATTTGAATGAGGGTAGTTGTAAATTAGATTTGAATGCGCTGGTATGCAACAGAATAACAAAAATAGTCGTGTAACTCGAGGCGAGGTTTATTTTGTACCTCCTTAAATGCTTAAATAATTACAGCTCTGAAATGCAGCACCTTTAACATAAACTATTAGGTGTCATTTGTTGAAATCAGCTTTATCTGACATTTGAGACAAAAAACATTAATTGAGAACCAATCGCACGATTAGTCTGGCGCCGGTCAGTGTAATTGACCTATTGTCGAAGGTACTCGAACTTGCGCAACCTCTGATACGTATCGACGTAGTGAGAGGGAATTGGGATAGAAGAAACACATCCGCCGATTAAATTAGTTATGGACGAAAAATATTTTTGCCATTTTATCTTTTGATATTACTCTTCCGACTTTTAATAATAAAACAATTTTTGCAGAACTATCATACATCTTGAGTTACTATTATAATTACGCTTGTTTCCTCCGTTCCCAACACAGCAAAAGCCAACCCATTTTAATATCCAAACGAAATCATTCCGCCATATTTTAATGAGCAACAGTGACAGAATAAATAAACTAGTTGCAGCAGGACGTGCGCCTTCGTCTCTTCGACTGTCAACAGAATCAATAGAGTACAATAAAATTGCTCCTTTCAATGCAACGTAGTTAGGTCTAAATGAGGTTTGAGTAATGCTGCGGGTACACGCAGGGCTCGCGTGGCAGCACGCATTACGTTCCCCCGCGCCAACCACTAAGCTTCCACTGATTTGACTGCAATCATGTTCATAAACTACTGCCCGCTCTAACAAAGATAAAATTTCCGTAACACAATACTAGATACAAAGTTTTCGCCTGTCATTATTGCTGTCGCCATTTACTGGTTATTTATTTATTAACCCTACCTGTGTTTGGCTGTAAATCATAAAATGTTGTCAGTGTCTTGCAAGTAAATGGTGTTTTTAAGTGTTCTACTGGTACCTATTTGTATACTGGCGCTAGTAGTTTGTATCTTGCTAAGAACCCGGGAAACCAGGTCATAAATAAATCAATTCACAAATGATACAGACTACAAATCATATAATTTTCTTATTAAAATGACTACAAGTGTCTACCAAAAAGTTATAAACAGGCAATAATGCCGCAAGACGACAGACACATAAAATCATTTAAAGACATCCTTGTTGCATATATAACTCAAAAGCGGTAGACTAATTATAGACACCGAGATTAAATTTGTAATCATTATTTTTGAAGAATAAATTCTGTAGTCATCCGTTACGGCGCCGACAAAGGCCTGTGCAGCGACCGCTACGTCAATTTATAATGCGATTAACAGAAAGAATGGCGATCCGACTGATTGCACGGATCCTTATGCTCTGTTCTTCACCAAAATCCTCGCTCGGAATAATGACGGTCTCTTCCTTAATCGTCAAAGTATAAACCGCTGCGTCTGGACGTTATTCATCGATGCTCATTTGTTTCGCCGTATCGATTTCTTGACAGTCGTTCGAAATGTCTCAATTAATATTTAGCCTAAAGATAGAGTGTAATGAGCCGTTTAATCTAGGAGCGCGTAAGCCGAGTGAGCCTGGTGAAGGTTATTAATATGATGAAGTGGTGCCATCCATCGGCGGTACGCTGCCGGCCGGACCACCTCGGCGCCCAGGCGAGCCGTCCAGCCGTCCAGCTCGGTGGACCGACCCGAGTATATATCTATAATAACATTAATTGCTCCGTGTTTTTCATGAGATTTCACGTGAGAAGGGATTAACTCTTACTTGTATGGTTAATCTGAGCCCGCGCAGGCTTCGATTTTTCGGTGGGAACTTCAACGACGATCAAGACAGTACCTACTAACGCCCCCATGAAAGCCAAGAGTGACGTTTCTTAATCTTATTAATGCATCAATTGATACCTACAATTAGTTGCCACATAGCCTTGTTCTGATAAAAGCAGTGGCAGTAAATCAAATTTCGTTAGTTTATTTCGTTGTAAGAAAATATAAATTGTGGATTTTATTCATGTAGGTACTGGCTTAAAATGTATTTTCACTCTTTTCACGCCAGGTGTTATTATTATTTATCCGAGATACAGTACGCATGGCCAAAGCTACATATTCTTGTCGATAGACATAATTCGTATATCGTGTGAACAGACTTATGTCAATGAAGACGTAATAACCATAAGTAACGCAACATGAGAAAGAAAGCTTATTCGGAGCCGACAACATCATATAAGCATTGACGAAATTAGGATCTAATAACATACAACCAAGTTTCCCTTTACAGCAACGGGACTGAATAAACATACAATAAGTGATGGGAGTCAGAGAGTCAAAAAAGATATTATCGACACGATTTACCGTCGATCGAATACGGTTACGAGCGTTAGCTTTTCTCACTTCTCTAATTTAGACGTTACCAAAGTAGCTCAGCGTTAAATGGAGGATGAGCGGTTACACAGTAAATACGGTCAGTTTATATGGCCTGTAAACAGCGCGACGTGAACTGTACACAAGGTGATTTTTTATTTGTATAGTTGCCAGTTCTGGCTCAAATACCCGTGAGAAGAGCGCGCCTCCCAGCGCGGGGCGGCTCTCGCGGTGGGAGCGCGTGACATCACGCACCTAATCTTGAATGACACCACACAGTAATCACACCAATCAGCACATTGCTTATAGATTGACTAATTAATGCTCCGTGTAAGATAATCCGTATTATGACTACCTCTGGGAAGCTTCGTGAGTTACCGCTATCGCTGCCAGTCATACAAATATTGCACCAGACTAGTGGACACGCACACATTTGACATCGACAGATAATAAATATCATATTTAATATCCATACATTTGTCCCATTAAGTTTATAACCGTAATTTTTGTTTACATAGCACGATTGCGAGGTCAAAGGGCATCAAATTACAATACAGGTGCACATGCTTATCTATGGGGTTTTGACGTCTGCCCAGTCGTTGACACCATCAATTTGAGATTACGTGAAAATCCGACGAGTGAGAAATTTCCTGAGACCATAAGCGAATGTCATTTGAATATAAATTGTATCGGGAGAGACCGGCGACCGGCGACCGGCGCGGTCGCGTCGAGGGCCCGTGTACCTCTCATTGTGCGTATAACAAGATCAGTATCGACTTAATGACAATATATTGGTAATAAAATTAGATAGTCCATACCGTCATCTGAGCGAACATCACCGGCCGCGCCTCGGACTCTCCGACTCTCATATTTATTGCAAACTAACTAGAAACATTATCGAATGACGACCACGATCTGCTCTGAATAACCGGGTACATCTTGAACATTAACATTTCACCAAATTAAACCTTATTCCTGGAGGCCACGACTCATTTTGTTCCTGCATCTGTGTCTAGAAAGCGCGCTTAACTTTACGACACTGGTTCATAAGAAAGCTAAGTTATGGTATAAATATTATGACACTTTTATCTGTTAGTGAAGTTGAAAAGTAAATACGGTCGGCGTAGGGTGTCGTCGTGATAGCACTGTTGGCAAGCGTAACGTTGTGGTTATACCGGCGCACGCGCATCCTTGGGAAATATCGCCAATTGATTGCGGATTATTCTCTTGAAATACAATAAAACCTCCAAGAAATTTAATGCATCGGATTATTTTAACAAAAAACCGTTTGTGTTACAGTTCTGATAGTTATGGAATCAGGACATGTTATCGTATATTCGCCATATAACTACAACACTTTAAGCATGAGTAACGTGTTAATAAAAAAAACAACAGCTAATAATAAATGATAATCTCACAAAATCTTTTAATTGCTTCTGGGCGAGCTACATTCCAGAAACTATGTCATTTGGCCATCACATCAAAGAGTTGAGATATGGAAAAATCCCTGATTATCCTCCTAACACACACGGAAGAATTAAATGAGCACTTTCACAATGTACCTAGTGGACGATAAAAATATCCATCTTCACGTTCAGAAAATGAGTGAAATGGTAAAATGGCTTTCAAAGAATAAATATTCATATTATGTATTTTCTGTAGCCGGAGAGTATTAAAATAAATCATTTTTGTATTGGCGTTGAAAAAGCTTTTACACGAATAATGCATTAACGTGTTGTATCACGTATGTGTAAGATATGACATTTTAAAGAAGTCATATTGTGTAACGAGGCAGACGATCATTATTTAGTCTGTGGCGGGCGCTGCGCGGGCGCAGTGTTTGCACTGTACCGAGCCGGGGTGAGGGCCAACACGCGATCATCTCCGATAGCAATCTATAAGATTAACGGCCTAACTTGTGACACCGCCTTAATTACTCACACAATAATCCTTATCGACCGATTTTATGGTGGATTTGAAATGTCTGACGCTACTCAAATGTAGAACATTCTTATGACATTCCTCCACGAGAGACAACGGCAATAAAACATTTTTCATCTCTTTTATTTTTAAGTTTAGCTTGTTGGTGAAGCCAGCCAGCCAGCCTTCTTTTATGTTTTACTTTTCGTATCAAGTCTTTGGAAACATAAAACAAAAGTTTGAGCAATCGAATTGCCCTAAATAAAATAAATTGAACATCTGTAAAATCAATTAACGGTTCCCGTCGCTGTGTGAAAAGTAGTTTTTCAATTGAAACAATTAAGGTTAGCCGCACAGTCATCGAGAAGAGAACTGCTCACATCGCAACCGATACAGTCGTATACCTATAACAACACAAAAATATCAGTCAATGTTTCGTTACTCTCGAATTAATGATGAGTAGACTTTCAATAACAACAAAGCAATGATTTTTTTTTAGTTTAATTAAAAAAATTCTAGGCAAATTAACTGTTCTTGTAGGGTATCACAGATTCAGATATGCTGCTCTACATGTCTATAAATCACATAACTGCTACCACTGACGTTAACGAGCTTCTCGTGTTTATTAAATCAGATCTTAAATTAAAAAAAAGCTGTAAACAAATGAATACTAATGTAAAGGTATGTTGCAACATAAATAAGGACGTTGGCACACAGCACAGGCAGTGAGTGGCGAGCATACCGATCTGTTAATGAGATGACCACGCATTAACCACCCGTCATCTGCTGCTTAACTTAAATTCCACATGAAGCCATCAATTTCAGCCGAAGCTTTTCAACCATTTATTCTAATTATGGTGGCCGTATCGTCCGTATCAGCCGACCGATCGGGCGTTATCATTAACATTCATAAAAGCGTCGAATCCGTTTAATTCATCAATTATTGTCCCTCAGAGGTATACAGTCCTCTCGGCTGCCGTTAAAGAAGCAGACATCTGTAGTCGTATTTAAGGTTTATCTGCTTCATTAATCTGGTAGCGAGCGCGTGCTGATGTAGATTAATGGGGTGGCGCGGGCGCCGGCGATACCATCGTAGGATAGCATTTATTCCGGGACTGATGTGGATCTCTTGCCGAGGTGCCTCCGACGGGCCGCTGCACGCGACCTGCGCTAACGCAAGCAAAAGTATTGCGTTTCACTTCAACAGACAGGCTATATTGCCAACCACTTGCCAACCATTATAAAATTATGTCGGCACTAAAAGAGTAAGTAATTAGCCGTGTCACATTACACTGCTAGTTTCAAGATTAGAAAACTGTCTTTATAGATAATATATGTTGACTAATAAAGATAATACGCACGATACGGGACGTATAAAAGCTTGACAGTGATTAAAGCACTATAACAAACACATTGCGTGTCGCTGACACTGGCGAGGCCTGACATTTATTGCGACATCTTGCATCAGTATAAAAGTTAGCTCCACCACCGTAAGAAAGTGTTATCACGCAATGAGTCTTTCAGGGAGCGTAAAATGAGGGCAGGTGCGATTCATAGGTACTTAAGATGCTGTGATTTGTGTGCAACAAGATTTTCAGTGATAGCCCTTTCCAGGAAGAGGTCACTAACACCCAACAGCCATTTCTGGTGATCTAATATAAGCAATAACTGCAATTTTAATAGTACTGTAATCAATAAATGTATTGTGTAATCTTTCACTGCTAGGAAAAGACCTCCCTCATTTTGTTTTCTAGTTCTCCCTATGCTTTCCCTTCTCCAGCCAATTAGTCAAGAACGAATCCAAATCGTCACGCCACCTTTTGCTGGGCCCACCTGAAATGCATATTTAAACATATTATATATAAACAATTGTAAACATTTAGTACAAAGAAAGATATACATGTTATAAAAATTACGGTTAGGAATCATATGGTAATGATTCAAAGTTGCCTTTTAACCGTCAAAGAAACAGCATTATATTGAGGCCGGCGACACAATGCTCCCCTAAGGCGCTAGTTCATCTAAACCAGTGCCACGAGAACAAGAATCCAACATATTTATGAAACCACCATTAATTATCCAAATAATCGATCGCAGTCGTTAGGTGATTTATCTAGCGTCGATAAGATTTTAATGAAGTACTTTGATTGGGCGCACATGGACAGCGCAGACGCGGTTATCGGCTCACCGATAGCGTGCGCACCATTGCCTTCCTATACCTATCGAAGTATTAAGTTATTAAATAAAAAAATAATGTCACATATCGCTCAACCAATAATAGACCTTAAATCGCAACTCGTTAGATGCGTTTCTCAACGCAGAACCTAATTAACAAGGTGGATCATTCTGATTAGAAATTGGTAGATATCGGCACGTCGTTCATTGTGGAAACTACTCACGATACTACCGTGCGATAAGATAAATTGAGTTTGAAACTTTTTATTGATAATGTCGAGAAGGCGGGTGGCGTGCGCGCGACCTGCTACAAAAATGGACGTCGTTAACGGGGAAAGGGCTAATCTAGCGACATAGACACGCCAGTCAATATGCGTGACAAACTTTAAGATAATCGTGTAAGAGGGAGATACACGAGTCATTCTGTCACCAATAAAAGAAAAGTCTTGGATCCATTTTGGTCACAAACTGGTTAAGGTGTCTGGTGTTGCTAACACTAAAACATTGGTTTTAGCAGCGCTTCTCAACAATGTTACAGAACTTTACTTGTACAAATTCTGTTACAATAAGATAGCATATTTTAAGTTAAATCAATTCCCTTTACAATCGCACAAATTAAGTAAACACTAGCGATGCACAAAACGCATAAACCCTATTATAACGTTAAACCTACTACCTTCTGCTTGCAAATCTATAAAATACTAGAATGTATTTACGTGGACCTCGTTTGTTCCTCTTGATTATTTTCACAATTACACTACATTTAGTCCGATGTCTTTAGTTGCGTGTGAATAATAATCAAGCATCGGGCCCGTAGCGTTAGATCTCGGGATTAATTAACGAAAAGTAACGTTAGTAGAACGTGTACGGACTAATGATCGAGAATAGGTTCATTTGCATTAAACAGACGAGGCTGGTCTTAATTACTGGGAAAATTACAAATTAAACAAAAATTAATGGGACACCAGATCGTTGAGGCTTAGGGAATAGTTACACAATTGTGATGAAGACCTTATGGTTACGTTAAATATTTCTACGTTATCTGTTGATCGATCTTTTAAGAGACTCATGAATATTATTAGCTATTAATAGATCGTTAAGTAGAGTAAAAGCAATCATGACGTGGATGGGGACTTGAGGAGTTAAGTGAAAATAAATAAAACGTTGATTAGTCAGTAGTTAGATGGAGGGACACACAGAACTGGTCATTAGGTCATAAAATGTGTTCATTAGAATGATTTCTATTTGAATCCATTGAATATTGGAATTTTGAAAATCAATTTTAAAAGAGCTTACCGAGAAAACCGATTTAACAATAAATCGGTTTTCCAAAGTGTTACTTACTGCCAGGATTTGATTTGATTTGATTAGGTACTTAATATACTTTATTTTGTTGAATTTAATACGATTGATAAAATGAGTGAACAAGGAAACGTCACAAGTATAAAATTAGGTAGTAATTAAATAGATAAAAATTGACAAATATTCATCAGATCCGCTTCTAAGAAAATTGCTACTTAACCAACAAACCTGAAGTGGTCGGTACTTTATTCATATTAACGCTTACCTTGCAGATATTTTGATAAAAGAGCTTTTATAACGACATGATTTTTAGTTTGGTGATATAAAATTTATGGGTCCACCCTTTATAGCAGAACTTTTTATGTCATCATTTTATTTGCATAACAACGGATGGCATAAACTTCACTTCGCAGAAAATTGTTTAGCAGACACTCATTTATTATACATTCTAAACTCATAATTTTGTAAGTCAGAATCCATCTCTAGGCATAAACTTCATATCCATAATATTTAAAAAGTAGAAACATCAAATCGCAGAAAGTTCACAGTCAGAATCGTCTTTTGGCATATATTTTATGTCGATAATTAAACGGCAGAATTTTCATATCGCTGATAGTTTATAGTTAGGAACATCTTTGTCATTATAAGTTGTCATTTATTTTAATTAATTATTTCTTTAAAATAATGTCATTTATTTGAGTTATTGATTAATTGAATTTGAAATAATGTCATTTAATTCATTAAGTAATTATCCTAATTGAAATAGTTCAGTTCCGGGTAACCTACTTAAAACAATCTCTTTTTTCTATGAATGCAAGTCGTTTCTTCCGTAGGAAGTCACAGTGTTAACCTAACCTCACCTAGCCATTACTGCCGTCTGCATAGTATGCCAGGTGAAATTATACCGGATAATATACTATGCGAAATTTGAACTGCCAATCATATTTATACTAAATGTAATTCTGCCATCTTAAAAGTATGCCATTGTTAATTCGAAGTTTTAAACATAATGCCAAACGATAATTATAAGAAATATTATTTATGCCTTTAAAATGTTCGTTTAAAGAAAATTATGCTAAGTGTGTTATGCCAAATAAATTTCGGAGCACCAAGATACTACCAGATAGAGGGAACCCAAAATCATTCTGCACTTTAATAAGTTTTACAAAATATATATAGGTACCTACAAATAGGAGCTAGTAAGCACAAATCATCGGCCTATGGAACACCTTATTTTCTTCGTGACTAAACTTAATAAAGAACCCAACAAACTACTACTTACAGTGTAAAGCACACAGCTAGGTAGTCAATACGTTTCGTACGGAAAGTATGTTGTCTGCTTATACAATTTTGTAGTTAGATCTAAAAACACATAAAACATCGGTCGCCCGCTGGCAAGGGCCACGGCCCGACTGCCTCTTAAGGACTGATGCAAATACCTTATAACACTAAAGTATTCAGACTACTTTAGTTTACTTAAATCTAAACTAGAAGTTTATAAATAGAGCACCAGTAAAACTGACATTGTAATAAATACCCTGCTTTACGATATTCGATCGGTGCAATTTTTTATTTAATTTATAACGTTCGTCCGTTTCAGAAAACTAAACGCTTCCAAGCTAAACTCCATTATACGATAAATATATTTTACTACAATAATATACGTGCGTGTTCATAATCTAAAAATATGGATACATCCACGCAGAATTGATCCTTCGAGATGACAATTGTATAAATCATCTTATCTTCACATTTAATCGGATTTATGTTCAAGAATATTGGTTCGAAGCTATAAATTAATCATGTAGGCTGTCGCTAAAATATCGCTTTCCTAAGGTGAGGGCAGTGGCGGCGCGCGCGCATCGTATCGGCGATAGAACACGGGCGCGAGGCGCGCGCGCAACAATAAAACCACATCAAGCGGCCGCGCTCGCCGTCATTTCCTGGCGACAAAATCTACCGATACCATCACACTCTCATGTCCCTCTCTACCCTCTGATATAAATCAAGCTTAAAGTATGCCTTATTCAAGTGAAACCCTTTAAAGTTCATTTAAATAAGCCATCAACACCACAGCCGCACTTAATGAACACGAAACTCCAATAAAGCACAAGAAAATAATAATAGCACACAACTAAAACCACTTACCGACACATCTCATTTGAATAACGTAAATTACCTACCTCCATTTCAATTCTAAAAAGTTACCTGCAATTAATTGAACGAGCATTTCTTAATTATCTATTAAAATAATAGTAGAGTTTAATTGGAAACTTTTATACGGACACGCAAAATAATGAAGTGATCAATTAACCGTACACGACGATGTATATCCAGCAGCAGTTATCAGCTGCATCTACAACATTGTCTGGACATAGATCATGCAGTGTTATACGACACTAGACAGGTAATGTACCTACGCGGGGAAATTAAGTTCATGTAGGTCTCTGTGACCATACCGTCCAACATATTCAAAGAGTGGCCGCTAATGCAGTATATAACTTTTTTTTATTATTCAAATTTTCTCGTTATTATTTGGTCACTACAGGAACTGATGAACGCTACTGGGGCGACAAAGTCCTTGGACAATTTTAAATTTCCATTTCCTAAAACATTTCTCGATAAACACAAAAAGTAGTTGTTGTTATAGGGATACGCATGACGTCATTTAGGTACAAAATTGGATGAAATATAAGTACATGTCTCATTATCATCTATGGTGTCTTGTCTCGCCCTTGTCCAGCAGTGGTGGTTGCGTGCGCACTGAATGTTAACTCATAATGATTGACGATTCATTCTACCACTGTTTCCCACTAATTATTTTATACCACAGAGTCAATTAACACTTCAAATATCTGCTAACTCCCTCTTAATTAGTAACTCTTTTTTTAAGACAACAAATGAAAGATAGATAGTCAGTGTCCCGAATGTCTGACAATCAGTCTTGCCAAGAAATATTTTATTACCCAGTTATTGTACAGCCCAGAGGCTGTGGAGGTCAAATAGGCAGACGCTCCATGTCAAAAAGGCAAATGATGATTTTTATGAATATAAATGTTACGATACACACTCAATCAAAACATTTATCCGAAATGATAAGTTATTACCAAATAAAACCTTTGACAGTCAATAATAAGCAGTCTATAAAAAGGCAATAGCAAGTCTAAACATTATAAATAAAAATTGCTGAAATTATAAGGCTAGGGACACACGTGGTGAGTTATTGCAGCGATTAGTTTAATAGCCCGTGCTTCGGAGCCGGCTGCCTGGCGCAGGCTGCGCTAAGTCTCCCGATAACCATTCTTGTAGCTATTTAGGCATACCGTTTTCGTTCGTTGTCAGTTATATATTGACTGTGTGCACTGCCTTAGGTCAACCGCTTCACTAAGATTTAACTTTAAAAATAAAAGTCACAATTGAAAATCGTACCAAAAACAATGACGCAAATAACAAACTTGATTTTACAACTTTATTCCCACGCATCATGATATAAAAACAGCTATCAAAATTATTGCATTTAACAAATAACCATGATCACAAGTGTAGCATCGCCGACTGGTTGTTTGAACAGGCTACTTAATAACAAATTGCAGGCAACAAGCTACACATAACATAACGTCTTGCTAACAAAATTATAACAGACATTAATGTTAGTTCTTAACGTTTAATGACTGAAAGAATACTCGTCGGTCTGTAAACTAATTATGTCAATAATAGAGTTGTTTATTGTTCCGCCGCATTGCCCACATCACGCATAATTGCTTTGAAATATTTTCTCATGCAGCCGCCCAAAAGTTACAACTTTAATGTTTATGTTAAACTATAGGTACTTATTCGTTATTGATTTAAAATTTCTTGCCAGCTTTATAGCTGCATGCTATGCATAATATGAGCGGTATTTGATTGGAAACGTTAATTTAGAAACCGAAAAAACATGAATCAATTTTCTTATAATTAATAGTTAGTAAGTATCTATTTCGTTCAACACCGTTCACAAAATTATTTAAACCAAGATACTGCACGCTATAAAAATATAGCATTTACTAGTGGTGTTACTAAATCATTTAGTGAGTTAACTGTCTAGATGTCAAATTCATTGTTGCGAAGGATCAAAAGTAATTCAATTAAACAGTATATGGGTGGGTTCGTTAGCGGCGCTCGCGCAGGCAGCATGCGCGGCTCGGTGCATGCGCGAGCTCAGCGCTGCAGTCGCGCGCGCCGCCTGTCTCCGCCCGACACTTAATGCATATAAACGTTGTATCGACTGAAAATCGATGCCGATTTGATTTTGCGGCCTTCATTAGGGATCCGGTTCTTCATTTCAATAAGCTGTGGAGCCTTAATGATTCCGCGGTAACAACGCTCTTAATACAGTATAATGCCGTATTTAGGAAGCGGCCCTTTTGAACTCGCCTCGATGTTAGTCGTTTAGGTAGTACGAGTTTTATTCTGTTTTATTTTGTTGATGTCATTTATAATGCATAATTAAATTTTATACGCTGTTTATAAAGCGACAGTATTTACGACTTCGTAACTGTCTTTTTAATATGGAAATGTTTTAAGTTAATGGTACAAAAAATACAAACATACATATGTCGCTGACGGTCATGTATCCTATAGGCGCGCAGTTGTATTTTGAAACGGTTTAAAGAGCGCGAATGGCGTGCGCGGTTGCCCGGAGCAGAGAGATAGCGCCTATCCAGCCAATTAATATGCCTAATGCTAACATCATTATTACTAGGCACGGCGCACTTAACATACTATATCCATTTACATTTTGATTTGTGTAGAGCTGGGCTGCGATTAATCGGCGAGCAGCGTGCGCCGGCGCCGCTGATTTATAGGAACGCGCGACGACCGCGCGCACGCCACGCGGGGCGAGCCTACCGTGGTCAACACATACACACCACGATATACACACGTGAATATACAAGCAACATAAAGTTACGCACCTAACTGTTGTAAAACTTTGACATTACAAATTAATCCTACTTTGTTTGTACATGAAGAAAAAATACCCAGGAACGCTGAAAACTCAGGAACCCTGGATGTCTTGAACTGATATGTGTCAGGGGTTGCATTGAAAAATGACTGTTATCTTAATATGAACATGTTGACTGGTGGTTTTGTTTTTGTTTGACCAACCTATAAATAGAACAATTTTAACTTATGACGGTATACGATGAAAAAGCTATTTTAGGTTTTAAACGTCCAGAAATCCTTTAAAATGCTGTTATGGGTAGTAAAACATGCGGCAACATCCAGGCAAAGTGCTAAATCTTGCTTATTAAGTTATCTGTAAGTAAATATCCCTAATAATCTGTACGTAGATTGAGTTGTTCACTTACCGCTAATTTTCTACACAGAAACGACCATTTTGTTCGCCACGACATGTAATTTTAGTTTTTATTAACAAAATGTTACTTTAGCGCGGGAAGCACGCTGCACGTGTAATGACAGCGATTACATTAAATTGATCATTGTATGGACAGGACAACGTTGTTCACGAGGCTTTGCTTGCGGGTTTTCCAGTCTAATAGCAAGGAAGTTGGAGGACTCACTTACTACCTACGTATGCTAATTATTATTTGGTTTCCGTGCGCAATGGGTAATCGGGACCCTATTACTAAGACTCTGTCTGTTCCTCTGTTTTTCTGTTCGTCTGTTACCAGGCTGTATCTCATGAACCATGATAGTTAGGAAGTTGAAATTTTCACAGATGTTATTTCTGTTCGACAACACATACTAAAAAACAAAATAAAATGTTTAAGGAGGCTCCCATACAATAAGCCGTTTTACAGATAATGGTACGGAACTTTGTGGCTGGTTTTATACTGTTTATGAAACGGAAGGACCAACAATACAAACTCCTTCAAGTTATGAGTTTGTTTACTTATTAAAACATTAACATTTTTTTATTTGAATTGATCCTACTTCCTACTTTCCTACTAATATTATAAATGCGAATGTTTGTGAGGATGGAAGTTTGTTATTCAAAACACGGAACGGATTTTGATGAAGTTTGGACACAAAGGATATTTTTTTTTGTCGATATCACGCAGGCGAAGCCGCGGCGCCTGTTAGTAATGTGTAATATTGACCGAAGCGGTATCAAATTACCAAGGAATGCGTTATGTATTGCGATCAAATCAGTCAAATAGGCATACCTATGCATAGTATGCATGCCTAAGTGACGGAAATGTCCAAGAATTTTAAGAACCCCAAAGAAGCTGTGGTAGGTACTGTAAGCGTGTGGAAGATGTAGAAGGTCCGTGTTTGTATTTAATTAAAATAAAGCGCAAATAATCGTTTAAGAATTATAATGTTTTAAATCATATTAATTTTTAAATGTTACACATCAGAGAGAAAAACCTAATCTAACTTTAAAAACGACATGAGTATTCGAACGCTATGTTCTATCAGCCAGCATTGCTTAGGTTAAATAAAACCTCTTACATGAGCTACGCCCACCCTTATGAATAAAAGGATCAACGTAGATCTTAAGTGAAACTTAACTTTTATTCATTAAGTTCGAATACTCAAGGACTTACCTATCCCTAGGCCAGAACTCCTACCTATGGGGGAATATAAAATAGGCACGCCTCTGGAGAGGTAATTTCAAAACAATGACCGGTATAAAATAATGTGTCACTCCATTTAAAGTTATAATAGTTTAACATTAACTTGTGCTAACGTGCACTTAATAAATCTTTAATCAAAGTATTGAAATTTTGTCGCAGCAAAACCCCGAAAGGCAACGATACGTACCCCTAAACAAATATATGATAAGCTCATATATACCCAGATGGGGTTGAAAAATAAAATTAAACTGTACATCATAATCTTTAACTCCATCGGACGCGATTGAGTCTCAAGGAAGAAAAGAAGATAAGGTCCAATTTACCTACATCTCTTTCCATTTCAGGTTATTCATTGCATTCAATAAAAAAAAAAATATTAGCAGTCCATATTGACTGAACTGTCGGACTTCAATCATCAGCTTTACCAATTGTGTCAACTCAACACACTTTACCAAGGCTATACCTCTTAATTGTAAAGTTGGTTTCACTGAAGATTGAGTGTTGTTCCTCCCTTCCAGAAAGGACGACAGTTTATAAAAACTTGTACTATACTTAATTATGCAATCATAACATTTGAAATGAATTGAGGCTACTTAATGCCTACTCTAGATGTTTGAGACTCGAAGCCGTATGAGACGCCCATCATGCATCTCCGGTCGCATCCGACAGTGTTTACATAGGTACATGAAAAATAAACGTTATATTTTAATATTTACACCTTAAGTACCCAAACTAAAATAATGTATCTATATGATATGACTTTTTCTGCATATCAGATACATAACCATGTATCTGTTCATCAATAAATAAATAAATTTCTAATGAATAATCAAATAAATAAAATTAACATTAAGAGATGTAAACAATGAAATGACAATCAAAAACTGACAATGACATTTATAAAATTTTCAGACGGAAATATTTCCAAAGACTTTTCTTGGAAATGAAAAATTTGCTTATAAACCTCTTTGTTCTTTTTGATAAAATATTTTTTGAAAAATGATAAAATTTTATTTTACAAGATTTTTTAAATAATGTTACAGATTTATGACGAAAGGGAATACAGCTTTTTAATAGTTTTTCACGAGTTGCTATCTTTTTCCTTATAGGCGTTTTTTTACGATTAAGTTTGGTTACAGAATGATTATTTTCCGAAATATGACGAAACTTAAAATATCGTCCTTTTGTAAACCTAGTCGAAACGGGACCTTTGTCTTTTATGACTTTAGCTTTGGTTGTAGTCTTCACATAAAGTTTAACATTTTTAACCATTGTATTGGGTGAACCTTTGATTGAAATGTTGACTCTATGAACCTCTTTGATACTATCCTTTTTTTCTACATCAGCTGACGTAACATTATTTGGCACCGAGTATTCCATTGTGGTGGAATCATTTGTAACTAATGTAGGGTAATGATCGTGATCATCATGTGTGTTTGTTAACGTCACATCAAGATGTTCCGTGGTGACACTTGGAATAATAATAGGAAAGGTCTGACCCGATTCATTATTTTCTGTATGTTCCTTCGCGAAAACTCCCGTCGGCTTCTCCTCATCACTGTTGGCGTTGCTCTCTGGGCAGCTAGGCTCAACATCATTGTTGACGTCGACATCATCATGAATAGCGCTGCAGTCTAGGCAGCTGGGCTCATCAACATCATTATGATTGAGGCAGCTTACCTCATCACAAATTTGGTCGTCTAGGCTTGAGCTAGAATTTATAAACGTATTATCCTCTGTCTCTAGTACCTTTTTGTGTTCACATTCCCTTTGTGGTTCATGTGAAACTTCCTCCACTTGTACAAAACTTAAAATCTTCCTTTTAGGGTGGCATTTACACCCGAACTCCACTCTTAGTTCGTCACATATTGACGAAAAACTCATACCTTCGTGGTATGTAAAGTTATAAAAATAACGGGCTGCACCCTGTAAAAATCCTCCTAATATAAGCGCATAATCGCTCTCTCGCCATTCATTTTCGGCGGCAATCAGTGTGAAACTGATAATAAACTTCTCTAGATACTCTCTATTGGATGTGCCTGAGAAAAAGCACATATCTAGAGCCATTTCGCTCTGCTCATAAAAATACAATTAATAAAAACCACTTAGCTTCTTTGTCAGGCGATTTCGCTGCGCCTATATACTTGCCATATGTTTCTTGGCTCTCTCTACTAATATAAAACTCTGCTTGGCTTACGAGAGGTAAATTTATTCCAATATTTAGGGGCTAAAAGAAAAAAACTTCGCACAATATATGCTTTGTGCACGCGTAACTCGACATTAAAATATTTTGTGTTTTGCGCCTCCACCAAATGTAAGCGTGTGGAAGATGTAGAAGGTCCGTGTTTGTATTTAATTAAAATAAAGCGCAAATAATCGTTTAAGAATTATAATGTTTTAAATCATATTAATTTTTAAATGTTACACATCAGAGAGAAAAACCTAATCTAACTTTAAAAACGACATGAGTATTCGAACGCTATGTTCTATCAGCCAGCATTGCTTAGGTTAAATAAAACCTCTTTCAGTACCTACTACATAACTTTATTTCCATGTAAGGTGTTAAAGCTCACTTTTGGGCTTTTTTAAGCATAATTAAGAAGACATCGCAGTTAAAATGGCTTTCATTTAATTCCAATAGTAATTAAATAAAATATCGTGACACAGCTAACGAAATCCAGGGAAATGATTATATACACATTGGTTAGAGAGTGTTTGGAAGACTAAGAAAACTTTCCTACTTTTTTACGATTCAAATTAGTTGTTATGTTAAGAAGCTAAAGGTGTGAGAGATTGATCTAAATAATAAACGTGTTATTAAATTGGACGAGATTTCTGGTTTATTGGCAGTATTTCAGTTTTAGTAGCATGACAGAAATATGCATAACGATCTCCAATCACTACATTGGCATTAAACTCTCTCTCCCGTCTAACAGTGGCAGTAAAATAGTTTATAGTTCAACTAATTGAGGGAAGCCTCTTCTTCTCTCTAATTCGTACTAAAACATTACTACCTAGCGCAATCTTGCCTGGAATTACAGAAGTTTAATGGGCAAAGAAATCGTATTTCATAGGTCCATTGTGAAATCCCGCAGATTTTAAGTAAGTAATTTTAGTGTCTATGAATGTCTGATGGCAAAAAGACTATTAAGTTTAACAGCTAATCTATGTTTTCATTTTATTATCAAGTTGTTCGTTTAAATTGTAAAAATAGTAACATCACACTATAGTACCGAGCTATAGGTACCGGCTTAATTAGTTTTGAGTAAAACATCAGCCAAGCGATTACGACAACTTAGGCGGCTGATAAATTAAATTCCCTATATTTTCTAAAGGAGTACTCGACAGATAGGGGAATGTGTTCCGCGGAACATTTATGATATCTACTTAAGTTCACGCTGTGTGGTGCTGGAAGCAACATTAAATCAAATATCAGATGATCAGAGGCAGGTAAACGGTAGCAGTTATTTAGCGGGAACAGTGGCGGGAGTCGGCGCGCGCGCAACCGCCCACTCGCGTGATTTATCCGCCGGCCTGTCGTTGCCTCGCGCGGATTTACTGTCCTGTTGAAATATCAGCAGATCCGTGACGAAATGTGCCTCGATTCTGTCTCGTAATCTGCTATATACGACGGCAAGTCCCCGCCTTGTCAGATGTCGACAACGCTGGCTCTAACGTAAACGTCACTATTTGATGTAATTTGAATAGGCTGTGTACCAAGTACTTGGATTTCATGCCCATAAAGAATGAACTGTCTGAACATTACCAAATCAGTGTGGTTGGCTATGATAGAATGGGCAAAATGACATGTAGATCTGGATTTGAAATTTGCAAACCTAGACATAGATACGGGTTTAAATAATTCACTTAATCAAGTCGAAGTATCAATAGACCAATACTGCTTCAGCGATGATCCTATGAAAAAACAGCCAAATCTAAAAGCCTGTTTTTGTAAAGTGAGAGTAAATTTTGTGTAAACATCTATATTCACACTAAGTCCGTTTATTCAGCGAGCCACTTTCAGCCAGGTCGTAGCAACTGTCAGTGCAAGTCGAGGCATGTACATAGTGAGTAGATACAGAGCTTCTATATTACCATACCCGTCGGTTTATGAGCCCTTGTAGTGTTTAGGCGCCCACTCGAGTAGCTAACCATTTGAATTTATCATTCGTGTGGATTATTGCTTATTGGAACAACAACTGTCTCAGATATGCAAAGATAACACCAGATGGAATTGTGTTGCCTTACTCGAGAACGGTAAAAAACAATAGACATGGTTTGAATTATAGCAAATCAGCTTTGTTTTCAAGTGGGCTAGGCAGCGGAGTGACAAGCAAACTTATTGACTTTAAATTGAAATATCAATTGGTTTGCTTAAAGTAGTGACAATACTATATACCTATGCATGTAGGTAGGTATAGGGAATTTGCGAAAGTACTACTAATATTATAATTTTTAGCATCTTTATGTCACAAAGATAACGTTATTAAATGGCCAAGTCCTATAAACACTAAAAGTTGGTTAACAGAATGAATACCATATCTGCTTACTTCCAATAAGCAAAACCAAACATTAAAATAAAATATCATATAAACAATATTACCGCAACAAATGGCCGCACACAATCTTGAATCTCGAATAAGCTACATAACATCTTAAGCTATTATCTTTCAATAGTGTTGCGCGAGTACTCGACTTATCTGGCAATTAAATCGACATTCAGAAGCACATCGCCTTTCATTCTGTGCATGCCACCGACAAACACTCCACAATGACTCGGATGCATGACAAATAACGTTTTGATTGGACACTCACCTACCAAATGTCGAGATTGTGCATCTCCATTGTACATGTTAGAACACGTTAGCTACAAAATATTGAAACACAATTAGGAAACAATATCCTTAAAATAAAGATAAGGATACCTACTGTTTCTTCCTAGGGTATTTTGAAAAACATTAAGGTGTCATTAGTTTTATAATTATGTATTTTTTTAGTAGGTGTCTAAGTAATACCTTTTTTATGTAAATAAAGTTTATCTACCAAGGTATTATCTTTACCGGGCGGTTTTTTGCGGATTGTTAGAAAAGGTTTAAGTCAGTAAACCCCTGACACTCCCTAGCGCTTCACCCTGAGCGGGACAAGTTATTTGAAAAAGTATTATCTTTCTACATCCTCTTTACACACTTACAGAGGTGAGAGAGAAGATTATTTAATTTAATAAAGAAAAACAGACACACAATCAATCAAAAAGAAAAAATCGTTTGTGTTTGAACCAGGGACCGTACAACCCCGAATATGAGTTAACTCTTTCGAAAGGGTTACAGATTGGACGCCTGATGTAGCGGAAAATGTTACCTCTTGGTAGTGCTACCCCTTTCATAACACTAACGTTAGGGTAACCCTATCAATAAGTTAACTAGTACAAGATGTTACCGGCTCTTGTATGATTTCCAATTGAAGCAGATAACCCTTTGAAAGGGTTTGTCAGGGTAATCAAAGGGTTTTAATTCCAAATCATTTTAAATTACTTTTGAGTGGAGGAATAGATTTTGACCTTGAAAGTTTGGAATCATATAGAATTGTTCATTAGTGTTTCTTACTCGGTTTGATCGGACGGTGCTTTCTTTTTTAAGTTCTAGTAATATCTGAATATTGAAGATGAACAAAGGTAAGTAAGTGTAAATAGAGTGTGTCTGTACATTGAATGTAATAACTCTTCCGTGATTCTAATTTATTGTGTGTGTGTGTGATTTTATTGTGATTATGAACATCGGGAGCTCACAAAAATTATAATCACGGAACATATCCCGTAAATGGCAGTGTTATTATTGTTAAAAACCGAGAAAGTTTAAAACATATGTTTTTTAGAGCACATATATATTTCAGACAGTGAGAGAAGCTCAGACGAAAGAGAATCAATATATTTTGAGGAATTAAGGACAACCGATCCTCCATGCGTGTCAATACCGACATTAGACGAAAATGCGTCTACTCCTGATTTGTCTTTTGAAAATGACTCTAAAGAAATGGAAGATAACGCTATAAATACTGAAAACTCAGACAATAGCAAGGAAGATGATATTCATGAGTGTTATTCGTTTTCTTTATTAATTGCAAAATATCTAAGCAAGTTATAAGAAGGACGACGTAACAAATGTATTCATCAAATAGTTCATATAGTCATGCAAAGTGTTCAAGAACAAAAGAAGTAATCATGATAAATTGTATATTTTAATAATAAATACCATATTTTTTTATAGATTTTTATTAATTCAATAACGACATCATTATTTAAAATTATTACTCAAGAATTGGAAATCAACAATTAACAAAATTATGCTTCAGTTAAAAAAATGGTTCAAAAAGCATTTAAAATGTAAAAATAAAGAGATCCCTGGAACGTAGCCAGGCTACGGACATGTAAGGCCCGGAAAAAGCGTCCGTGAAGCTCCTTACTGTGCCATACCTCCTTGCGGTCATTAGTGTCAAGCACTACAGATTTGCGCCTGTTCTCTTTAGCCAAGGAGAGCGGGGTGAGGCCTTTGTCCACTGCAACCACATCCCGATGCATTCCCAAGTCGGTTTTTAGGAAATATTCCCTGAGACTGCATTTCTCGCGATTGTGGAGAGTCTTGGCGTTTAAAAAGCCTCGACCTCCACAACTCCGCGTGATATACAGTCTCATAACCGAAGAACGTGGGTGATGCATACGAAATGCCGTTAACAATGTACGGACCTACCTATCCAGGGCGTCCAGTTCTGTTTGAGTCCATTTGAGTATGCCGAAGGAGTACTTCAAAACCGGCATGACCCAACCGTTGAAAGCACGCACCTTGTTTCCGCCTGATAAAAAACTATTAAATACTTTTCTCAGGCGGCCAAAGAAGCGCTCCTTCAACGATTGCTTCAGCAACGTTGCGTTAGCAACATTGATGCCCAGCACTTCCGACATCCCCAAATACTTGTAGGTTTCGGTTGCTGAAAGGGATCTAAGGTTTATGGAATCTGAGAGCTGGGTTCCCACAGATTCCACAATTTCCCGTCGCTTTACATGCATGACCGCATATTTGTCTACACCAAATTCCATCCTGATGGCGCTACTGAAAGTTTCAGTTACCTACCTTCAGTAGCTCCATCAGCTGCAAATCGTTGGGGACAAAGAGTTTCTGGTCATCCATGTAAGAAGGTAAGATATAAAATGACCACAATGTGCTTAGAGGATTCAAGGCTAAGCAGAACCAAAGTGGACTCAAACTATCGCCCTGATTTCGCTCGCTCGCTCTATCCTTATCGGTTCACTATTTCTCTGAATCTGCCGACATCCTGGATAGCCAAGAACTGTACTCCATTTCCTCATACACGAGATCAGGGTGCGTAGAGTTGAGTTAACTTTATACAACTCTAGAAGAGGATACCAAAACTTTAAAAATCCTTGTAATTTTGATGATAATCGGTTTATTAATACCTACCTACATTTTGCGAGATCGTAAGTTAATAGTTTTGTTTAATTTTAAGTTGGTAGGTTGAAATTAAACTCTTTGTTATCGGAATATTCTAGGATGTATGGGACAATTTCTCACTTAAATTTATAATACGCCCTTGGTGGAAGCACATAATTGAAAATAAACTAGGTAGTAAAGGACACTTATGTTCCTTTATTTGAACTTGTAAGGGTGTAAAGGACAATTTGCAAAGACGATGTCGTTTACATCCAAATTTTTAAATGACTTATATTAACCACCTAAGGAGTTAAAGGACAATTGACATTTTTAATGTATTTTAACCCCAAAAATTGTTTTTTTATTTTGCTTTATTACCAAAATGAGTACGCTCTGGTAACTGAGTGTTATTTACTTCCATACTTTAACGGAACATTTTGTTTAACGTCTCAAATTATGTGGGTCGTAAAGGCATTTTTTCTGCGAATTTCGTAAAACGGAATATACACATCGATAGAGAATTAAAAACTGAGTAAAACTGCATCAAAAATTCATTTTCGCCAAAACTTCCTTTACGACCTTTGAGCCCAGAGGTGTCGTATCTATGTACGGCATCTCGCTTCGGTTGTGGCATTTTAGTTTGACGCAACTGCTTTTCCTTCGGGCACTAAATGATGAGTGAGACCATCGAATGACATTTATGATTCCGTAAAAAAGACAAGATTAAACATGTGACAATTCCACCTATTCCCGAAAAAAAATATACATATAACTTTAACATCACTGCAATAGTAACCATTATCGTGTGTGCATTGACTGTGGAGTCGCTAGATCCTAGACTGCGTGTCGCGACTTGACGCGTACCTACCTGCCGAATGCATGCAGATTAGTACTTTAAAGTAGGGCACGAGGGATAAAATTACAATATTTGTAGTCTGAATGGGTTACTCTGTTACAGTCGTTGAAGGGGTAACCCGTTCAAAACGTCTTACCTTTAAAAAGTATAACCTACCAAGAATGGGTTTTTGAATATACAGGTAACCAAATCGAAAGGGTTTAAAAGGGGTTATCCATTGATGAGGGTTTTCGTAAAAAAGTGTAACAAATATGAAATTGTTTTTAAAACAACACTTTGTTAAAACCCTATCAAAAACCCTTTCAATGGGTAACCAAAATGGTCCCTGGTTTGAACACAACATACAACAATACACACACTTAAAAGATAACTATAAACAGTACATTTAAACTCATCAACTTCTAACTAATTACAAAATGAATTTGTCACGTTCCTGTATAGCCCCACATTCCCACGCTTAGACTATATTTTTCTATGAATAATTTTATTCCAGTTTCGAACGATCCTAAGAAGGTAATCTCGTATGATAATGGAGAACCGTTTAAGAGATTGATATAGTCATCTAAGTCGTTATTACGTACCATAATGAACATCGTCTGATGAACTTTCATATCGGATCAGTGGACCCTGACATTTTGAATGGCTTGAAGTTATCCATCGATTGTAACGACATTAATGTTATGATTCGGTAAAGAAAATACTTTTGTATGAATTGATGCAAGTAAAGTATCTATCTATTATGAATAGTTCAGATTACTGGGATTCGTATTAAATCAAACTCAAATTTTGGTATCGAAGAGTCAATCAGAACCTTGTTTATTTGTGTTGTAAAACATATCTGAGAAGTTTAATTTAAGTAACACTACCGGTTTTCGATTGAGCTGAAATGTTGTACAGATATTTAGTTTGGAAAACAATGCATGGTGACGTTATTCTAAATCCGATATGACGGACTGCCATAGATTGCAGATTAATTTAATTTATTTATTTATTTAATCATTTATGTACACACAAGAGAAAACATAGAAAAACATCATAAAAAAACAAAGAGTACAAAGGCACAGCTTATTTCTAAAGAAATTTCTACCAGCATGCCTACGACAGGAAATATGAAGAAAGAAACGTAGACAATAGTGTGTGAGAACAGGAAGAGAATAGTAACCAAAATAAGAATGTCTTAACCTAAATATAAGTACACATATAAGCATAATAATATTTAACTGTTTACATACATACATAACACAAAAATAGATAAACAGATATGTAAATACAATATTATAAATATTCACAATTGAGAGGAAAGGTTATGCTCTTTTAATCTAATTTTAAAAATTGAAATGCTTTTCAAGTCTCTAATGCTAGGCGGGAGTGAGTTCCACAATCTTACGGCATGGATGGAGAAGGAATAGGAAGAGGGATCTGAGGTGCGACCTACAAGGGGTGTCCCGGGGGGAGCGTAAGTAAAACGCTCACGCAGGTAGGAAGGATAAGACGGGTTATGCAAGATATTAAAACGAAGTTATAGTATCCGGGTGATCCTGCGAAGGCGGATAGGGAGCCACTTGAGTTCTTTGCGAAGGTGAGTCACATGGTCATACTTCCTAAGACCAAAAACAAAGCGAATACCTAAGTTTTGCAAGACTTGTTTATAATGCATACCCATGATAGGGGTATGAAAGGGTTGTTGAGGAAAACACGAGAAAATGTGAAATTAGTTTTTAGTCAAACAAATTTTAGTTATAGAGGTCTCAAAATCATTCTGACCTGTGGTCCCATCGTGATATTAAAGTCCAGAGAGCCTAGGTAAGGCTCAACCGCCTTTAAATTCTTTCGTAGATTTTCTCCAACGAGTTGATATAACTCTTCTGTAGATTATTCAAGCCGAGCCGTTTAAAGTGGTACTGAATGGTTGCCAATGCAGTTAAAAGTCGTTGCATCATCGCTGATAGAACATCATTGTGTCTATAGTATTACCAGTTTAAGAGTGCAGTTGGTCCATTGAATTTCTTATCGATTCTTCTCTATAGGAAACGACCAACCTAAAACGTGCACCTTTTGATGATATATAAGCTTTAAATGTGAAATAAAATATTTCTATTTTTGAGTTTAAAGAGTCGTAGCTTATCATGAAAATTTGCAGCTATACATATAGGTACGTCAAAACACATTTATTTTAGTACTGCGTGGTCGCGCCTGCATATATACGTTGGTAGATATGTAATCCCCTAATTCCACTGATTTGAAGTAGTTATTAATGTCAAAAAAATAAAATAGTTCTAGAATATTACCGAGCTCAAATTATAACAACCCACTCACCATGTGTCAAGGACCAAAGCCATCTACACACTTTCACATTTTCAAAAAATGTTTGGGTGGATGCGTGGTCAGAAGATCGCGAGTATTAAAATGTTAAACCTTTAGGTGTACCACAGATGACCCCACACAAAATCAGATCCATTTTCATGTGCGTATTTATAGGTTTGTTTAGACCAGCTTCATCGATTCATGGTTCGTAGTTTAGTGAATTACTCACCTTTCGAATAATCGTTACAAACTTCTTCAGGTCGGGGTGCCCCTGGCATGGAGCTGTGTTAGTAGGCAGGACTATTAAATATTCATGGCGACAACTCGCTTTTGGTCGTCGACGCGGCCACCCGACGCGCGAGTTATGGCACACTCTCCCCAACGCGACGCGCCTCCATACATTGCGCCTCTCTTCCCAATCACCGTCCCGCTGACCGCTGACTCGGTGCACCAACCTTTTAATCGCACTCATTGCACAAGAAACCATTATACAGCCAATTTTTACGGCTTCATTCCGGGACAGCTAATTTTCGTTCAATCTTTCGCGTAATAACTTAAAGAGTCGTGCTGGGCGAATCATGATTATTATGCGAGTGCTCGCTGTCCCCTCGAACAATATTCATGTGTTTAGTTAAGTCGTAGACCGGTACCACTTTTATAGCCGCTTATAAAGTTGCTTATGCTTGTATTTCGTTATTGTTTTACCTTTAAATTCATCACCCGACATCGTAAACTTTTAAACTGTTTTGTATCACATAAATTATTTAATACTTTAGTGGACATGTTTATTATTATTTTCATCGATATCTATAAAAAAGCTTGTTTTTTATGATATTTTGTAACACAATACGTCTTTTGTTCGATTTTTATGGGAAATATTCATGGAAATACAATACAAGTCAAACAAACGGTTTGACAAAGTGGAGCGCGTTCTCGGCGCTGCGTTTCCACGCCTCGGGGATCCAATTTCGCCGTTCCCACAACAAATCGTAGAGTCAAAGTTCACCGCCTAATTGTACGGCGTTATCGACAGATCCGACCGCTTCGGGAGAGAATATTTATCAATAACATGTAATTAAAATTATTTAGTCTTGGCCGGGCGCGGCGCGTCCCCGAGGCGAATTATTACACATACGCCGCAAGAGGTCCGTGGCCGTCATTAGCCGGGACATTTTTATTCCTCTCTCTTTAATTTCCGTCAGTAGACATAAATGATGGCGCTAGTACCGCTGCAGCGCCGCAGGGACACAATCACATTGAACAAACGCGGCGCTCGAACAGTCCCATGTTAATGAAATTCGTCAGTAAGTACCTACTAAAGAGTACAAGCTGTAACTGCGTTCATTTGCGGCCCACAAAACATTGTTTATCACTTCAACAATTCAAGTAAACACTAAGGGCAAAATGTAAACAGAATTTTAATGTGTTCGTTTTAATACTGCTGCAGTGCAGACTATTGCAGTTTTCATGAATGTTTACAATTCAGTGGTTTCAACCTGAATGCCGAAAATCACTGCTTATTTTAGGGTTCCAGCTTTGTTGTCGGTCTGTCTGTCTGTCTGTGAAGAACCTTTATCTCAGGAACGTAGGTAGTAAAATTAAAATAATAAATTCAAATCGGAGGTCCCTTGGATCTGTGAAAAAATCCCCTCTCTAAAGAGAGTACAAGTTTGTACGGAACCTTCGGTGCGCGAGTCCGATTCGCAATTGGCCGATTATTTTCTACTCGTTCGTATATTTGTGGGAGCTAGCCACAAACTTTAACGGGTACCTTCATATTAAGTACGTTAACTTAATTGGAAATTAAATATTCCAGTGCTCAAACGATTTACGAAGAAAGTCAGAATATTTTTTGACTACACTGATCGCAAGCAAGAAATATTTGTAGCATTTACTAACTAACCCTTGCGATACAGGCAAACTAGTAAAGTTATGTTATAGCGACGCGTCGCTAACTATACACATAACGACGTAAAGGCAAATGAAAGAAAAAGAGACACGAGATAAACGTTCTCAAATGCCGCACACAATAGCAGAGTACATGTACAAGTCCATTGTGACCTACCACGTTCAGATAGCGAGCTTATCTGATAACAGCACTAAGTGGCCCCACGATCACGACGCACGTCCACTTGATGAATTATACAAACACCAATCAGTTAATTATTTTATTCACGTCGCTCAGCCGCCTATCTAGCTTTATGTTCTACATAATTGATATGTTAAGTCGATGGAACAATCGGCCCGTCATTCAGACGATAGGGTTGACTGCGCTTGACGAGACGCTACGACGCGGTGCAGGCGCTCCTCTCAACTCTCCCCACAAGCACAAAGCTCGGCCGCTGTCTGTCCGACAATCGAACTACCTTGCGCCTGCGCCGCGGCCAACACAAAGAACCATTTTACCATAATACGACTGAGCCTATTCTTTTCCCATCTATTATGGCATAAACCAAATTATTGTCTTGTAAGCTCGTTGATAACGAGACTACAGGGTACAACGATAATCGTATGTAACTTGAATAAATCTTTTCTTTGTGTTTATTCAGTAAAAACAAACATCATGAGCATTGTGCGATCGAGACTGGACGAAGTCCTGTTCATTAAAAATTGCGCATGGAAAATAAAAACGTAAAGGCAATACAAATGGTACAGTTGAGCAGAACTAATAACATGCGCACGCGCTGACGCCGCGCGCCGGCCAACATACCGCCACGGATTTATTCGTCTCCATAAGAAGTGGCAATTAAGTCGTCCCCTTTTAAAATGCCAAAGCCGACCGACTTAGCTTATCTGAAATGCATAGGATTGAATTATTAGTAGTAGTTAAAGACTTCTCAAAATATGTGTTATCAATATTTTTAATACGGTAGCAGGTAACTACTTATACATTTAAATTTTATGTACGCGTGACTGAGTTCATTATAGAAATAATGTCGACGATAATGAAGAAATTTTGATTCGATCGTCCGGTGAAGAATGTTTGAGCTTATACGTCATATTTTTGGGTAAAAATAATTGAATACTAATATTAAGCAGTTTTCTTTTTTAACTAATTGTCTCTTAATAGAAATTATAAGTGCGCCTTAATATTTCATACCTATATTGGTAATTGATTTGACTTTATTTGCATTTTATAATGTGTGAAGATCTTAAAGCTTAAAGCTAAGGTACAATTACGGGCACAGGAAAAAGTATAAAATTAATTTTGTGAAATAAAATTATTACCATTTTAGAATCTACAATCATGATCTCAAAACATACCCAAACTTTGTTAAAAGAAACTGGACTATTGATAGAGTGAATAATGGAGACCATGCACATAATAAAAATACTGATCTGTATAGCTCATTCATGGTATAATAAGGCGTTGTTAAACATAATATAATGACGAAAGCAGAGAGGTGAGTGCCACAAATGGAGTGTCGAGGGTACTCTATTTTCTAATCTTCATAAAGCCTTCAGAGTGACGGCATCGATATCAGTATAATGCGCGTGCGCCTAATGTCGGCCCTCGGCTTCGGCCTATCGGACAGGAATGCGCTGGACAACCGTGAGGGATCAGTGTTGGATTAATAATTTGTAAATATTACATATTCATGAGACCCGAGCACGGGTCAAACATCCATTTTATAAGAACCCGAGAACTGTACCCGCAATCATATTTATTAAGGAGATGCACGTAATTATCATAACTGACTTAACGGAACAACTTTCGGCCTAATGGAAGTAGCACAGGAACGACGTGGAGATTTAATTTATTGTTATTAGTGAAAATCTTCAAAGCATTGGATCATATTTACACTTTGTAACCAATTACAGTAATCTGATCGTTATGATCTATTAATTTAATTGATTATAATTGAACTGGAATGAAATGGAATGTTCACAAAATTAAAAATGCAGTTATAAATAATTGAAATAATAATATTTCAAATGAAACTTAATCCTTTTAACTTCTCAAAATTCTGTACGTGAGCTTCAGTTTTTCTTTAAGTTTATTTAACTTTTAAAGAGTAAATCGTTTCAAGAATGGTATCATATACCACTTCTGTTATTTTTGTATGGAAGCAGTAAGTTTATTTGCAACCCTAAAGGCTAAAGATTCTCCCGAACCTCCACGAATATTTATTTGTTGATAAAAAACAAAACATTATACAATGTAACTCCACTCCACCGTACTGCACACAACATGATAGCAATTATCATTTCGTAATCATTTAAATAAATGCAATTACGATCGCAAATTAAACGTCCGACAGTATAAACAACAACAAAAAAGAATTCTTTTTATTCGAGCATTACAAAATTGAGGACAGGATGATATTTCAGAGATTTTAAGTAACGCTATTAAGCAAAGAGCTGTTAATAATAAATTGTTGGATTTCATCACATAATAAAGTTTAAAATTACATGCTTCACGTGCCTTTCAAATATTTAAAACTTTATTATTCAGCCCATTAAAACGCAGTTAAATTTGACCTGAGATATTTAAAATGTTCATACATATAAGAAAAACTCGTTGATTAAATCTAAAAATAATATATTAAGCTGTTTAAATAAAAGAATATCTATGAGTATAATAATTTGAATATAAGGTTTAATAGTTATTAGATGTGTCCCAAAATTCTAGTACAACCTGTTTGGATCCAAGGATTGGATACGATCTTATTTAATTAATTAAAATAGCAATAATAGTTATTTAAAAATGTAAATCTATGTATTTTGTTAAAATTTATTTAATAGTATTTTAATTAAAATTAATTTAGACAATAAAAAGGTTTTAAGTCACTAAAAACAGCTCTTAGTGACCCAAGAACTGACGAATAATATAAAATCTTTTTTATTCCATGCCATAAAGTATATACATAATCGTATATGGGTAAATAAAATCACGGGTTTTGATTGTTTAATTTATTTCAGCAACGAAGAAAGCTCGACTTAGCTGCATACACAATTTTTGTGCAGCATTTTCCCCAATATAAACACAAATATATTAAGCAATGTGTTAAACTTTACCGATACAAATAAATTGAATATTGAATATTACAACATTTAATTAACAAGAACGCATATAATTATGAAAATAAAGTACGGCACTTGACAGTATGTTATGCGAACACATCTTGGCTTTTCATTTGCGGTGTCAATTTGTGTTATTTTGCAAAATATTTGTAATCGATATGAGTGAGTAAGGTTGTCTGATTCGGGCGTGGGCGGCGGCGCGTGCCGGCCGAAGGCGGCCGGCCGCGTAGCAGCGGTGAGGGCGCGCCACCGGTAGCCCGTGCGGCATGCCCGGTAGCGCTGCCATTTACACCACAAATTAACAACCTAAATAAACATATCATTACAAAACATCTAAAAGGACAGCATTCATTAAACACTTCTCTCGTTTAACACTCAAATAAAAATCGTATGACGGCGACGGCACGCCACTTAACCACATTATGAAAAATAATGATCCGTTATAATAATATTTTCATAGTTATGACAGTTAAATTATGTGTAGACAGAATATAAGACAGTAAGAAAGCGCCATAAAAACCCGAAGTCTAGCTGTGTGGACATGTCGCTAGACGATGCCGGCCGGAACGTTTCCGTAGATGATATACCGAAGACGAGCACGACAGGCGCGCGCGCATCGCGCCCGGCGCCAGGCTGCGCCTGCGCGGCGTTTCGTTGACTTATGACTCGTGTAATGTATCGCAATGCCTCTATCACTCATGAATATTTATTGAAAAAAAAATAGATTACAATTTATAATGTCGTCGCGACACAGAATATGAACGTGTTTAAGGTAATAAATATATCACTGAGAATGTTACATGTTAACTTTACACGCGTAATTATTTAAGTCGAGTAAATAAAATGAGACACCCAGTGTAATAAGCGCATTAGTGATGCTGGTAACGGCGTCCACAACATTTTAAATTTTATAGATCTGGTTCATGTTATTGACTTTATAGTTACAGCTTCAAGACAACTAAGCTAAGTTATAAACAAATAAAATTAAAATACTTTGTTTCAGATCTTGATCCATAAGATATTAATAAACACATTACTCATAAACTATGAATGAAGTTTTACATTTATAAAGTTCATCCTATTCTACGGATAATTTAAAGGCACATTTTGAGTTCCTTAAAAGAGAAACAAGTAGTAGGTTCCTGTAATTTTAAGTCTACGGACACCCTGTGCTATTTAAGGTAAGTGTTGATTATTTCAGCACTGGGGGTTTTTCAGCAAGTATATTTAGCATGAAAACCTAATAACCAAATAGTATAGTATGATAAGTTTTAGAAGGGAGTGCTTCGGGCCAGGATTAGGATTAGGGATCACTTTCAGTTCTCAAAAAAATCCAAAAAAACAACAGGCTGTTTAACAACATTGGTTGAACCAAAGAAAATAAAAAGCCCGAGTAATTGTGGCGTTTCACTAAATCTTTTTTCAGTATTTTCAGCACAACTAAAGTGTATTTATTCTCTTCAAAAGCGTTCGTTGTTCCTTGTGGCGATATTTGCTGTTTCACAATATCAGTAGTATATCATGGTGTTATTCGCCCTCTAAAAAAGAGGGGCAAGGCTATCGGTTTATTTTGGCACCATTCCATTGAGAACTTTTACCTTGTAAAACGAATGAAACTTTGAAATCAAAAATTAAAAGCAGTCCGAAACAGAGTAACAACGAGATGATACAAGAGATATCTTATTAGAAACATAATGATACGAGCGACTACGGCAATAAAATTTATGAAAAATAACATCGAATGTTAACGTACTCTAAATTATGCTAAAACTCCCTAAACTAATCTCCATTAGGCGCTTTAATTTAAGATGTTACAAGACACATATATTTCTGACTCATAAACTGCGTCTTGTTTGCGTTCAATTAATTTAAATCTAAAATAAAAATGCTAGAGGCAATAAAAGAAAACGTATGTGTAATTTTTCTAATCTGTATCAGGTTGAAGCGAACTCGAGCTAGCGGCTCTCCGGCTTCCCGTGGTTAATAAAATACATTCAGGGTAGTCATTAAAAGTATATTTTATCGCGTTTTAAATATTTAGATATTCATCTGGAGAAAGTTACCTTAAATTTAGTTCATTACTACGTAGACGTAAGTCGTGAAACTAAATACGCTCGCGGACAACTCCGTGCGTAGCTCTAATGTTAAACTGATAAGGGAAGCCGTCGCGTTTACTGTCTTCCAATGATTCATTGCATTTACCAGTAACAAATCATGTAAACACGTGTCAAAGTTTTTTATAGTGATCTATTCTGACTGCTGAGCCGTAGGTCGTGGGTTCGATTCCCACCCAGGACAAGCTTTGTGTGATGAGCATGATTGTTTGTTCTGTGTCTGGGTGTGATTTATCTATAATATGTATGTATTTATAAATTATATAAGTATGTATATCAGTTGTCTGGTTACCATAACACAAGCTCTGCTTAGCTTGGGATCAGATAGCCGTGTGTGAGTTGTCCCAAGATATTTATTTATTTATTTATTCTAAACATAAGTTTATCTATATTGATGATAACATCAATTTGCAAAAAATAATTTAATGAAAGATTTTCTTTCTACGCCATGATGATATAGTTAGATGAAATGTATTATTTAGTGTAAGCATCTCAAATTAATATTGAAATAGATTTCTTTGCAACAGAGTTAGTAATCAGCTTTTTTGTATAAATATTTTATCAATTTGCAGTCGTTAGGTGTGCCGTATGTAGCATTTGACCTTTACAGGGACGTATCCGTAAATATTCAATTTTTATCGCATATTACTTATTTTTATATTCACAGTCATAAGTACTGTGCAGTTAAAAACCAATGAGTCAATACTCCACTGTTGGATTTACAAATATTTACTGCGTTTTGGTACTACTTCACCATTTCTCTTTTATAGTTTAGCAATAAATTATAAAAAAATATCACAAAGCTCTTATGAAATCGGATACACCTTCATACGTATAACAAATACACTATATCAGACAGATAAAATTAATTAAATGCGGATTGCGCAAACATCTAATTATTTAAAATTCAACGGTAACCCAAGCCTCATGTTTTCAAAACATGAGCATCGTGAAGTGAAATAAAAAGTTTAAACTGCCGAATATCGATTAAGAAACCGTGTGCTGGCACTTAATGAGGTCGATACGTCTTCCCTAAGTACATTATGAGATCAAACGCAGGGTCAGACGCAACCGCTGAATTATTAATTTACAAGTATTCTCAATTAAACACAATTAGGACCTTTCGCTCCTGTTTGATTACGTGATACTTCCATTTTGAATAAACTTATCTGAGTATTTTAAACTTAAAGAAATTATACACATGGTTGACAAAAGCGATACGATTGCAAATAACAAGCACGAGTGAGGAAACGTTATTGTTAATGAAAATAGCAACATAAATATATACTATTTTGACGAGGCTTAACATGTCAAAAGAATCGATGTAAAAATCATTTTTTTATATTGTGAAAGAAACTCAAGTTGAGCTCATGTATATTTCTTTTAAACGAACCTCTGGTTTTTAAAACACTAGTCGGTAGTCGATAGCGTCATATATCAAGTTGTCGAGTCATCTATCAGTGGACACGTGCATTGTTTGTAAACTACAAGACAACTAGTTTTGTTGCTGGCTGTACTAATTGCGGATCAGAGTGTGTTCACATAAATATAATCCGCCGTGAGCGGCTTCGCTCATTTGTACAGCGGCGGACGGTTGTCATGTACCCGTATTAATATCGATGAATAAGAAATTCGTTATGGATGGGCTACAAGGCTGGCCATTACCGCGCGATCTGCCGCTGACTGCGCCGTGTTGGATGGCTACCATTCTATCCTGTCGTTACCCGTTTTTATCAACCTCTATTTATGTTGTGCCTTGTACAGTAATTATTCATTTCGTTTCATCGGCTGCTCGATGCTCGTAGTGAATGCACTACGCACGCTGCTGCGACTGCTGATTTATTGAAATACATATTTTGAATACGTATATTCCTGGTGTGTTTGATATTCACGACTTACCTTAAGAAAATGTTTAATAAATATAATGTATTGCCTTCCCTATCAACGCCGATGTTAGCTTGTGTGTTTAACATCCTTCATGTGAGTTACATTGGGAGAGGTTGTCTCAACTCTATACATCACAAGGAGGCTTGGGACTGCGAGACAAGCTTCATAAATAATGTTTTAATAAGGACACTTGTTGCGTAGTAGAAGTTATCATTTTAAATAGGTACATCTATTTCTGTGTTAGGTGCTTGTAGGTAACGATTTTTTGTTTATGAGTTGCGAAACAGTAGTACTTGTCATGGAACGTTTTAGTAAAAATTTAGTAGAAATGCAATTTAACATTTGCACTAGCTTTCAGTCTTCCCAGATCCACTCAGCGCTTTCTTGCTCTTTTTGAGCTCTGTGAAGCTCTGTGTCATTCTGAGAAGCTCTCTCCATCGCTACGTAGTGCTTCAATGTTCTTCGTAGCGCTTCATAGCTCTGCGTAGTGCTTCGTAGCTCTGCGTAGCGCTTTGTAGCTCTGCGTAGCGTTTCGTAGCGTTTCGCGGTTATCTAAAAAGAATCTGCTCGTCTATCGATGAAACGGATCTAATGTAGCGGTCGAGTGGTGTTCATTGCCACTCCGCGCTGCGCAATGCCTATACGCTTCACCTATCCGTCCAACGGGAATGGCGAGACATGCCCCGTAAGAATAGCCTTAATAGAGAAATTGGACGCAATAACTGTATTCCTCTTTTTGATACTTATCATATTTATTGTAAACACAACACATTACTGGTCATCCTTATCTTAATCAAACATCATCATCTAACCAAATGCAGCTGAATACCAATATTTTGCATGGAGCGACGGTCAATCTGTACTGAGTTATACTATATATATACCCTAGGTAGTCCTTATGTGGGACTTTCGAGCTTTCACTGACTATTTGTAACGGCTGTCAAAAATGACCATCAAGTTAGCGTGGCATGGGTGAATCTCGAGAGAAAGAAGATGGACATCAATCCACAGACAAACCTTAATATTTAGCCAGAAGATACAAGTAAACAAATTTTCGCTCGGCGTATGTTCGACGGTGCTTTGTCAAGAAAGTGGTCTGAGACTTAAGTATCTTCGCAACATTATCAAGAAATAAAGGGTACAGTGAGACGGAGCGGTATATATCGGCAAACTGGGCCAATCGTCAGTAGATCGTGTGCGCGAACGCGGGGGGTCTCCGCCGGCGATCCATCACGAACAGCCGAAACACTGAACTATACGATTATTATATTCAATAATCGATGAGCATTAAGTGAAATTAATTTTATTGGGTAATGGCGCGGGTCGTGCCGGCGCGCGCGCAAACGAGCCGTATTAGTAGCGGGCACGCAGCGCCGACCCGCCAGACCCGCCAGAATCACCAGTGTCGTGACCACCGCGCATTGCTGCCAAGTAATAATGCACCAGTAATAGGGCGATTATTGTTCATTAAATAATAAATGTAATTATGTGCCCTTCATATTAGTTCTTACACCATGACTCGCTATACCTACTTACATTCCAAATTGATATTTCAGGACTTTTAAAAATCATTCTTTGCTGTTCCATTGAGTAGACAAAGAGTAATTTTCCAAAGAAACGATGGATAGAGTGTCTGATGAGATGAGTAATAGAAAAGTATGGAAGTATAAGACATGCTGCGGCGAACCCAAATAAATTGGGATAAGGGCAGGAGAATGATGATCATGTGCCCTAAAGTAATCGACACGAAGATTATATATTGTAACAGCATGCAGTGGGGCATATTGTACAATCCTTATCCTTACTAATATTATAAAAGCGAAAGTGAGTATGTAGGTTTGTTACGTCTTCACGCCTAAATGGCCAAACAGATTTTGATGAATTTTGGTACCGAGATACTTGGTTACAATTTTTTATGTGAAATAAGCGGGAGAAAAGGGAAGAAAAGAAGAGAGAAAGATAATTTTATTCGATCATCATGCGGGTTAACGTTAGCGTCAGCCCAAAGTAAGTATGCCACGAGGACGAAGTCGCAAGCTTGTAAACTATAAGCATGATAAAGTAACATTACATCGCGCTCGTATTCCACGAAAAGGTGAGTGAATGAGTTTAATACATTTTGTTACTCCAGACAAATGGCTGTTACTGGAAATACTATCCATCGGCAATCTGTCTACTTGTTTGGTGAATTCAGACGTAACATAACTTTGATAAACTAATGCTTTATTAGGCATTTGCAACTGGTGAACTAGATAATACTACTATACCTTTTGGTGAGGTATAATATACTACTGAACTTTAATAAAAATATCTGTCACAACAATAGTTATCTAAATGTATCTTGTTGCTTTTCGTGACAATAAGTTCAGGTTATTAAGTGAATGTCAGGAATATATTTTCCCACTGTTCAAGTGTTCAATAAGGTAAAGGCGGTGGCAGACGCAATTTGATTCTCAGAGTTTACACCATTCTATACCAGAGCCTATTACACGATAATGGTGTTTCCATATTAGTCAGCTATTGCCCCAGTTTGCCATGGGCTAGGCGGGCACGAAATAGTTTTTGACCATAGAACCCAATCGTTAATCTCTACATATTATTAAACGCAATATCTGTCTGTAGGTTAGCACGTTTAATCTCGAGAACCACTGAACCAATTATATGGTTTTGTTTGTAATCATAGGGGAACGTTATCTGTTTTGGTTTTGCGTCTATAATTAGTTACAGTAAGGAAAATAGTGAAGGTTCAAGAAGTCACGTTGCACACTGCTATACAAGACGATACTTTCTCCATTACAAGAATCTCCTCTTAAAGTAAATAATGGAGTTGTGTTCATAGAAAACAATCGAATCTTTTAACTAAGTGGAGGTGTTCGTAGTGCGTTATAAATGATGTGTTCCGGTTCAAACATTTGGAACTGAAGTAGGCAGCTCTTATCATACCGAACAAATAACATAGAGAACAATGAAGCGCTGTAGGTACGCTTGTTGTGTTTGGCTGATCGGTGTCGGACCTTCTTTATAGTGTGCGACAGTTTATAGGCGAAAAAAATTTACCTCACGGTATGTTGTCGCAATTTAATGTCAATTTTTACCACAACAATTCTTGTTTGCAAGCACCATAATTATCATAAGGGTTTTCTCATAAAAATCGTTCTGTCACCTTGCTAACTGCTAACAAGCATATTTATTTTATTTAAAACAACCGCTAACAGAAATGCAATCACCACCTTTATAAGATCCTTAAAAGGCAAATCTCATTGTAAATGTGGTCAATAGTCGTGCGGTGTAAAGGGGCTCGGCGCCGATGACGCGAGCTGGACAGCCGAGTGGCTTGTGTGTGGCCACCGTTACTGTCCCGCAACAATACCCGCTGATATAAAGAAAATATTATTTATTTAAATTCCATAAACCCCAGCTGTCGTTATGCACCGCCATATTCTTATGTAGGCCACGTTACAAAAGGCGACATACAACTTTTATCTACAGTTATTGTTATTTATAACACTTGAAGCCTTTTACGAACCGTATAAAAAGAAAGTTAATCAACAATGTTGTAAGACGCGTGAGGTCTTTACAGCGGGTTATTTAGTAAACCACTTCCTAGTGTCCTCCGTTAGTGTTCGTGGCGTGTTCCTGAACGGATCAATATGAGCAAAACCAGTCCGCAGATAATAAATATATCAACCAACTGATTGTTACCATAAACTATTAAGAATAATAGTAGGAACACCTTGCTCGGCTTAACTTATGAACACAAGATTAAATAGCTCTAGTACTTTTTATCATCAGTGTTTTGTGTCGATTATACGGCCAGTTTTGTTTATTTTTGTATTTTAGTTTAGTCTTTAGTAGAATTTAAATTTGTCATTTATATTAAAATAGCTTTCGCCCGCGGCTTCGCCCGCGTTAAATTTTGGGTAACACAGTTCTCCTTGCGTCATAGGCTGGGTTGCGCCACAGAAGAAGTTATAGTAAAGGTTTGTGTCAAATTTAACACTAACAGTAACGCTGCCTTTAACAGTTGCAGCAAAATGAGTTGCACCAGCGAATTCATTAGATTTGTTAAAGTTAAAAGTGTTGCAAGTCAAATGAGGCGTGATTTACCCCAAGTTCGACGCGGGTAACATTTTTAAATATGACAATACTAATCATAAAAAACGTAAAAACTCGTTTCTGCGCTGTCATCGGTGTCACTTCATTTTATTGATGTTAGCTCGGTGTCGGTTAATTTTAAATATTTTTCTCAAGGAAGCTTAGAAATATTTTTAATTTAATAATCTTTCGGGTTCTGGTGCACTGTGGGAGAAAATAAAAACATGGACGAAAATTTGCTTGCAAGCTTTCAAACAAAGTACCTACTAGTCTAAGATCCGGCTGCAGAATCAGTGTACTCATCGAGTGCTTGCTGAAAACCAAATTTTTACACATATTCATGATTAGGAGAATTTATATCCACCAGGTTGCCTATCAAAATGTGGCCGCTAGTATTTTTAATTAAATTATTAATAATTTTAGAAAAGAAAGACGTTTCTTTTGGAGTATTTATTATTTTGAGTCGTACCTACTATTGTTTGAATCGGAGGTTGAGAACACTAACATCTGACGCATGCGCAATGGCTTTAAACCGTCCGACAGCTGGCAATCGCTATCCTCGTCTGACTAGTGGTGTTACGCGCTAGCTCTCTTTCACTCTACTTTTAATATTTACTATATTTATTAGCCAGCAACCCTTATTGGCGGCCAGATTTAATTAAGCAACCGTATATAATAATACACAGAAAAAAAAATAGCTTTAATTTGATATATAAATTATAAATGTACGTTGTGGGTGTATAAATGTACTGTACCTGTGTATACCTGGCTGCGAAGAAGTGCGGCCAGGTGCGCAACGGCAACCATAATTTTTCAGAGTCTTTATAGATGTTGCCGTAAAGTAGACGACATTTCATTGAAAAAAAAAGTCAATGAAATTTCTTACGGATTATGAATTATTAATAATTTAATTAAAAATACTAGCGGCCACATTTTGATAGGCAACCTGGTGGATATAAATTCTCCTAATCATGAATATGTATAAAAATTTGGTTTTCAGCAAACACTCGATGAGTACACTGATTCTGCAGCCGGATCTCGTACTATACCTTTTTATTGATTTGTCTATTCAACGCGTTTGACAGTTGACGCTTAATTTAACACAAACGCTAACACTAACCAGCGAAAAGTGATCGGTTACCGTTACGGTTAAAGTTATGACGTCATTTAACTATTTGTCAAATGGTACAACTCATTTTTGGCCTAACCATTACTTTAACTGAATTTTCGATGTTTGTTAATGTTAAAGTAAGATGGTGCAACCCAGCCTTATTGATTTGTAATTGCAACGCTAAGTTTTCCCTTTTCTTCCCTTTTTCTCCCTCACATCCCACTTTTTTAAATAAAAATTTGCTTATGTCCGTCTCCTGGTTCCCAACTATCTATGTACCAAAATTCATCACAATCGAACAATGGCTAAACAGCCATTAAAGCGAGAAAGAGGTAACAAACAAACAAACTCACTTTCGCTTTTATAATATTAGTAAGGATGATAAATTATATTACAGCTTTATTACAAAAAATAAACCAACCACAATACTAAGAGCGGGGCAGAGTATCAACAAACAATAATTAAAAATTATTAATGACGCGAGCCAAGTGTATCCCGAACAGTTTGTAGCGATATAAATCAGAGCGATGTTCCGCCACACTCGGTAATGTACTCAATTAATTAGCGACTTCAATGGAGAACCCGATCACGAACAACTATTATAATGTTTACGTAAAATAATAACCATTTTGTTTGATTGTTTTTAAACTTAGATCTAGTGGTTATGTGTTTATCCTGCAACCACTCGTGGTTTTGCCATTGGGCAAGAATATGATCTACTGAAGCAATTCATAATAGAACACTAACCAATAATCAAGTACAACTAATTAAATATTTTCTTGAAGGCTGTTATGCGAAACGTCAGAAATTTTCCAATTTGTTGGATTTTTAAATTAAATTTTCGGATTCCGCATTTAAGTAGGTAGGTAGACATCTGAAAAAACAAGTTTTAGCCACCTACATGTTATTTTTTCAGACGCCATATAATTAGTCACACAGAATTTGATTCGACTTGGAGTATTAATTCAATGCCACGTCGAAATTAAGTTAATTAAAAATAAGATTTTAAAAGTAGCTGTGGAACGAAATGGGATTGATGGTTTGACATTAATTTTGAGCGGACAGATTTGCGTATGGTATTAATATGATAAAATTATATTGATTTAATTCTAAAGCTTTGGTAATTTGCCCTGCAGGCCTATTACATCTTGGGTTTTCGTTTGAATGTCTCGCATATTTGTCCAAATTGCTATAATAGTTTAAGCGGACCATGACATCGGATACCTGTCACTTGGAACTGCTTTTGGTGCATAAGACAACTAACAAGTACTTAAGTATCTACTATCGAACAGCTATTCTCACGATATGTACCTATTTCATTATTTGAAGGCTGAAACAAATTCACATCCTTACTATTACTATTACTATTACTATATTACTATTACTATTTACTATATTACTATTACTATTACTATATTACTATATACTCTATATACTATATAATATTATAAAAGCGAAAGTGAGTTTGTTTGTTTGTTTGTTTGTTACCTCTTCACGCTTTAATGGCTAAACCGATTTTGATGAATTTTGGTACAGAGATAGTTGGGAACCAGGAGACGGACATAGGCTAATATTTTAAAAAAAAAGTGGGATGTGAGGGAGAAAGAGGGAAGAAAAGGGAAAACTTAGTGTTGCTATTACAAATCAATAAGGCGCAAGGGGAACTGTGTTACCCCGAATTTAACGCGAGCGAAGCCGCGGGCAAAAGCTAGTTTATAATATTTATTCGAGCTTGTACAGTATCGCATAACAATTTGCATTATTCTACATAGATGTTATTGTGTTCCCACGTTAACAGCTGATCATTGCTAAACTTAAGATTATCTGTCAAATATTTTAGAAACTTTATCTCTCCTGCAAATATCTTAAATTATTAAACAACTAGTAATAAATGAAAACTGGTGTCGAAGTAGAAAGTCATTTATTGAAATTAGGCTGGTATCAGCACTTTTTGAACGACAATATTACAAGAGACAGTTCCCCGAAACGACCGCACTTTACCACTTCCTAGTGTTTTAGCTAGAAAAAAGATTGCTAAAACTAACTCTCCAGCAACACATCTGTCTATCAAGTTTGAAGAACCAAATTTTATACAATTTAGTTTTTTTATCCACCGTTATTTAGCCACCGCCACCAATATAGTTAAATATTTTTTTACATTTCGTTTTAAAATCATTCATTTATCATTGTTCTATTCGCATGATAAAAATAAAATATTAATAAAGTTTAAAAAAAAACAAGGTTAATTTTTGAAAACGACTTGGCAGCCTTTTATCTGCACTACTGGTTTCAATAATTCCTGAACAATAAATTTTACAATCAGCCCAGAAGATCTTAGTAATTTGGTGCACGCTTAAGATCTAAATTATAGCTGCTTAACCTCAAGCTTAGTTACAATCATACTGCAGGCTACACAGTTTGCAAAATGAAATCGAAATCATACTTCCAATATGGCTACCAACATTCCAGAAGTAATTAGCCCGGTAATGTACTGCTAATTGAAATTAAATAGCTACAATTATCTATTTGAAACGGATGTCTCATATTAGTTATCGATAGTTGAAAAGTAGGGGCTGTGACTACGATATGTGTAATTAGATAAGTAATTATTGACCACCTCACTTGGTTAGTGATCGTAAGCGCAGCTGCCTAACATGAAAGAGAGATGATTATTTCTGAATCGATGCTATGAGGTACATATCGATCGATAGATGTTATTAGTGCAGTCTTACGAATCGATGCCATTAATGCAGTTTGAGTATCTTATAAATAAGATGTAAACTGAAGCACGTAATCAATCAACAAATATAAATGACCAACAGAACTTTTTTGCCAGGTGTGAAGCTACAAAACAAATTATCTAATAAATTACCGCATTTAGCAAATCCAGTGAGCTATATATCAGACGCAATCAAACCTCATCTCAGCTGCTCTGATTAACGCGTGTATGTTCTAGCAGACGGTAGCGTAGATATCATTAGCATATATTACTTTACCAACATAACTTGAGACGTGGTGGAATTTGTAACTGCGATTGTAATGTATTGAATATGACAAATAGATGACGTATTATTAAGCAAGCAGCGCCATACTGATGTCTCAAGTTATGTTGGTTAAATAATACTTACCAGACTACTCCATTTGTCACCGCAGTGGACTTGCAACCGGAGTGACTTCGCAATCGCATCATCCTTTTTTAAGTTTATTAGAAGTTGATTTACATATCGTTGACCGGTTTAGTACGTAATGGAGTATCACTGATCAATCAGCGTTTGACGTGTCGTATAATTATAATCTCCCAGTTTCTTCATAAACGGAGGACTTGTACTGTCGACGAAACAATTTTATGTTATTTATAAGATAATTCTACTTTCTCTATATTGCTTTTAACTTTAACCGAGTTTCTTTTAAATATTTTTACATGAGATAGTGTCCATAAATTTAGGGTAGAAACCTATTTCCAGAAATCAAGAAACAAGAGATTTATGATTTCTAAATACAGTTTTAATCTTATAAAGTGCAATAATCCTCACGCCATCCAATATGGAATAGTGATTAATTTTTAGAAGTTAATAAAAGTAAATAAAAGGTTGATATAGCCTTAACAGCCAGAGGATACGTGATATAGTCACGTGATTTAAAGAACAGCTGTGTGCACTCACATCACAAGCAACGCACCTGTAACTGCACCCGACTGTACGAATGTTTTAATAAAACGCAAACCATGTAATAACAACGTCGCACAGCGGGCACATGCAATCAAACGCTTGTCGCGGCTGTATTAATAGTGTCGCAGCCTCACAGGACGCTATCTCAGAGTTGCGACAGACGGAGTCGCAGACCTGTGCACCGTATAATTACCGATACAAAACTTTCATAACTCCCCGCCAGCCCGCCGATCCCGCAAGCCCGCCAGCCCGCCAAGCCCGACCCGTCAAATAAGAATGAGAGATATTTCAGGCGTTTGTATGCTGTCGCTTAATTACACGGTGCTGTTGTCGCTTTAATAGAATTTAATTGTAGTCCCCGGTTCTAACTCATACCGCGCAGAACTTGTTCCAACTAACATTAAACTATTATCAATTCTATGGGAAGAACGATATTAATCGGCGGCTGTATCAGGTGTAACGTGTCTGTTTGTTGTGTAACTAAACGTAGGACCCAAACGAATTGTAGGACAAACTCTCTTTTTGTCGCAATTGAACTTTTTAATTTACTAACGTGGGCTTTGTTTGTGGAAATTCATCAAAGCACTTTATTCTATTTTTTTATAAGTAGGTAACTCACATATATTAGTACTTGTTCTGCCCTTTTTTTCAGTAGAAAAGATTACCTATATGTCCATTGCATAGAAATCAATAACACAAGTTGTAATACCTCGACTCATTGGCTAGATACGTCCTTAGATAACGCAACAAATCCATCTCAGCAAACATATTATACGTACATTAAAGTATCAATCAATACATTAAGTTGCGTGACACACAATCACGCGAGAGATAACCCAGGACCAACCGCGTGACGCATGTGTACCGCCATCAAAAAGATGTAGGCAATTGCTCCGGTCTGATTAAATATCGTTATCGCGTATATCAAAAACTACTGCACTTACCTACAGATCAAAAAGTGCTGAGTTAGAACATCCATCAACGTGAATAAGTGGAAATAATAAAAGGTACATTTAACACCGTTGTCACACTAAAAGCTCAATCGATAAACGATACTCGAGAGTGACAGAGTTTTAAAAATATAAAAATACATAAACTGAAACTAACACCAATTTTCTTGACTGACCAATATTTTATGATTAAATAGGGCAAAAATCTCAAACAAGTTGTAAATACTACGAAACTTATTTATTTATTTACTGTATAACAGAAGCTTTTTTGAACTATGATCAAAAACATTTCCCTTAAAGTTACGATTTCTTTTAGTTCGGATAATCCCTTAAGCCTTTAGTCATATTTATCACAAAAGGAAATTTTCATTGTAGAGTTCAAAGCTAAGTTTTGTGTAATGTATAGCTTTAAGTGAGTAGCAGCAGCGCGGCGCAGTGTGTCCGCGCTCGTCCCGTTAATACAGCACACGAGCCGAGCTTGTTACGAGCATTGTGCGGCGGCGGCCGATGATACATTATTTTTATAACAATAAATCGTTGTAAGTAAAGCACCGCTGTGCCGGGTGGTCTCCGTGCCTCAGTGTCTCAGCGGCCTGCCCGACTGCCCCTAGTCGCCGCACGCTCGCTCATCATCTGCGACTCTGACTTAAGACTTCTCTACACATTTTACAACACGAAACCAACCATTAATCTCTTTACGAACATCTGTCCATCCGTTTAATTATTTTTTCATTACAATCATTGGGAAATATCACCAGATTTTACGACTGGGAACGAAAACTCTTTAATTTTTTTTACAACACCCTATCATTAACAGATAACAGATGAAAAAAGGCGATGGCTTTTCAATAGTTAATTTATTAGTTAACGAACGACCAGATACAATCTATTCGTTGCATACATAAAGATAAATGCTATGAGACACGTTATAAGACTGTGCCACTGGTCACTGCACTGGCCGAAGCTGTGATAGCGATCGTAAAAATTAATAGTCCTTGACACGCAGCGTTCAATTTGCTTTTTAATTAGTAGCGCGGCAGTGATATCGTACGTTACCGGAGATAGTGGAGATAACCGCTATGGGGAATCAATAACGATCTCTACTGATACCTACCGTATATCTCCACTAACTGAATTTTAAATAACGCGATTAACGTTACATTTACATTTTTAAGGTAAGTGTTAAAATAATACCAATGAATATTTATATCGGTCTATGCATCTGACCTCAGCTCGCTTTTTACTTTATTGACATTGGGAAAGATATTTTACTTCAGCTACAAGTAGCATTTCTCACTTTTAGGTGAGATCCAAAGCAGCTAATTCCAAAAGACCAGTGCTACAGATTTCTTGGAGACATAATTCTGAAGACACGATTTGACACTGCCAACGTTGTATTATTCTTTGTTCAGTGACTATCTAATAAGTTATGCTTTTCTTAATTGAATTTACAACACATAAGCAACAAACGTCTTGGATAAAATAGTGAGTAATACCGTGCCAAGTTGTTCAAAGAATTACAAGGAGCTTGGAAATATAAACAGAAGGTTTATCTCCGTAAACAAATTGGTTTAATAGTAACTATTTAGTTATGCGCATATTTACTGTGGGGGGAATTGAATCGCGTTAGTTAATAGTTCACGACATGGGACCGACGTGTGCCATTCATTTAGTTTTGTATTAATATCTAAATTCATTTAAATTGGCTTATAACAAAACCTTTCTTCTCACGCCTCCATGCTAGGTGTGGGTTAATAATTTACTATTTATATAGTTGAACGTGATTACTATTCCCATGAATTGTATAATTCAATGTAATAAATTTTCAATTTACCAAGTCTGCTTTGTCATTTACCGTAAGTTCATCGTTTTGTCATATATTATGTGTCTGTCACAGGAATGAAAGAGCGATTGCAGCATGTTTCCGTGCTGAGGTGTGATCACAACCTTAGCATTACGTAAATTCTATGAAACTTCATTTGAAAATAGATCATTTAAACTTTTATATGTAAAAATTATAATGGTTAAATGTACACATCAATTACGAGATAGTACATCTCAGCTTAGCGTTCAGGTGTTCGACAAAATAGTTTAGATAACTTATTCTAACGCAACCATAGACTTTTATCCAAATCAGTATTTGACATCACCACAGATTTTTTTTCTTATCTTTCTACACGACCTGGAAGGGACATCGATACATAAACAATTAACAATAAAAGTATATTTTAAAAAAAAGAAGAGTTTCATTAATTTTAAAAATCCGGTGATAATTTGAAACACCGTTCTGTATTCGAATTTTGTTTTATTTCGTAAATTCCCCTCTAGCTGCTGATTATAGAAATTATTTTCTCACTACCTATAATCAAGTATGACAAGTCAATTACAGCACCTTAATTACTAAGATACTAAATTAAGATCCATTAAGTTCCAAAGCGTAAATTGATTCCAAAAAAGAACAACTCAAGATTCAATTTATTTTGCTGAACTCCAAAACAAACATATGATTAAGAGAAATTATCAGAACTGCCGTTAGGTATGTTCTCTTAATCAAACGTCGGATTTAGTCAATTTAGCCTTAATCATAGTGTTGTGCGAGTTAAGCTCATTTGATTAATTGTATGGGACTCTCATTTTAAGGAAAATGAATCACTTGTATGTGTTAAGTTTTCTTCGTTTGTGTGTGTGAAACGCTGTGTACGTGTGAAATAAAAGTTGAACCTTAGTTGCTCAACTGTTGACGGCACAACCATGCAAGCTCCAATATATCCTGTCCACTCAGAGAGTGTGTTTCAAGCTGTGTCCCGAAAAATATAGCCTCTTTCACGCTGTACCCACCAAAGCATTCATAATTGCAAGTAACATGTTCCTGCAACACAAAAACATGTTGCTACAACAACTCAACTTTTGTTCCCCAAAAATACGAGGCTCGGAAGAAAAATGAATGGCTTGTGTGTTAGCGTGTATGCGTGTGTGAGTTACACTGCGCTGCGCACGCGCGCACCGCACGGAAGCGCTATCGGTTGTCCATCGACGCGTGATTTACGAGACGCCAACTCACTACACACTTTTACGTTTCCATAAAATAAGAAAAGAAATTCGAATATTACTGCCTACTGAGTTTTGAGACGCTAGTGCCGACGTGGCAAGGTAATGTTATCATGTAGGCAATATTATATTTATTTATTTTTACCTTATAATTTAAATTTTCAATTATTTCTTAAAAAATATATTTGAAACATCATTTAAATAGTGGTTTGCCGGTATCGCGAGCTACCAATGCTGGTTTGAATCCGGCCATTGATCCAACCACCTAAGAAGAGCTTCGGCTAACGGTCGGCTATCAGGCCATTGGCCATTTATTTATTTTATTAATAAGTAAAACTTTGTTTAAGCTAACTTGACTACAAAAAAACTAGCAGTATAAGTTTTTACTTACAAAAGTCGGTTTTTATTTACAAAAGTAAATAAAAAAATTAACTTTTAGTATTCGTTATAAGGTAAAACAATTCGTAATAAGGTAAAGGGCGCTACGCCCTAGCGGCGCTACGCCCTACGCGGCATGTGGCGCTATATTTGTTAAGCCTTTGTTCTTCTTCTTAAAATCGTTTTTCTCAGCACCCATTCATCGATTGATCGGGTGCATGTCGATTTCGCAGCCCCAAAATAGCAATTTATTTTTAAATCTTACCTATTCTAAAAATATATTTTCAACCAGTCCTTTTCAAAAACTAGCTTCTTTTTTATTAGGTTAACTTTCAAATACTTTTCCGATACATAATTTCATAGAAATACAAGTTTGAAATCATAAGTTAGTACTTATCATTCCTGTTTCTTTTTAGCCAACTAATTTAGGTCCTCTTCATCCATCCATATGTTCAAATTTAGTAAATATTTTTCATGGGGTTATTTCTTTTTTTTTGTGGATTTCCGGAGTTTTACAAAAAGATCAAATTTGGTAAAATCTTACCTTAGCCGACTCGGGCGGAGCGGGGGCGAGTGTCAGACTTGTACTGACTAAAACCCACCCATGTTCCTTCTATTGCCATTTATATTCCGAGGCCGCGGTATCTCTTTCGAACAACCCGCAACAGGGTTCCGTACTTCAAAAGAAAAAAAAACGAAACCATAATAAATAAATAATAATAAATATCTTGGGACAACTCACACACGGCTATCTGATCCCAAGATAAGCAGAGCTTGTGTTATGGTAACCAGACAACTGATATACATACTTATATAATTTTTAAATACATACATATTATAGATAAATCACACCCAGACACAGAACAAACAATCATGCTCATCACACAAAGTTTGTCCTGGGTGGGAATCGAACCCACGACCTCCGGCTAAGCAGTCAGGGCCACTAACCACTAGACCGACAGGCCCGTCATAATAGGATCACATTTTTGCCTGTCTGTCTGTCTTTCAAGACCTTTTAACTCGGTAACGCGTGAAGGTATCAAGTTGAAATTATAATTCTCAAATCTGTGGTCCCTTAGAGCTGTCAAAAGACATGGCCGTTTATGTCACAAGTGTCTTTAGTGCGCGAGTCCGATTCGTACTGACCCGGATTTTTTTATATTTTTTTACGCGATTTCTTCGTCAAAATTGGGCATTTTTTTCAAGTTGTTTTGCGTTTATAATATTAGTTAGGATGTTCTTTCCTATCATTTTCTTTTTGTGTGGAGGAAAAATTAATACTTGACCAGAATCATCAATCTGTGTGAGATACCATAATACCACAATTAAAAAGGCTAAAAAATACTTTTTGCAATAACAAACTGACTTCCAAATTTTATTTTTAACACTTTTTTCATATTTTTCGTATGGTTACCAGATATCTTAAATTATTACTGAAGTATTGGATAAAAATCTATGACGATCATGTTACATCTTACAAATATTTCTTGAAAGAAGGTGACAGCTATAAATACTTTTTGACGAAACAATTTACTCAACGTTTAGTTTTCTGTCAATGATTAGTGTGTTTTGTGTTTATTTGCGTTACATTTTCCTACGCATTTTTCTTCGTCAGTCTTATATTTTTATCTACCAACCGCGTCTCATAACAATGAGTGAGTTCAGTCCATCCGCAACTGTACGAATACCAAGTAAACAATGTTTTTTTTCGATTTCTTCTTTTCTATTTTCAATTGTACAGTGTACGCAGCTTACGTCAAACCGACTATTAACATTTTTTGCTAGAAACATCCATAGCATGACGGTGGAGTTGTATACATGCCTGGGTTGCCTACCTAGGTATGTATACAACTACACCGTCAAAAGTAAAAGAAAACTTAATTATTTATCTACTGTGCGTCCTGCCACTCGCTGCCATCGAATAATGATATATCCGAGCACAATAAACTAGATTTCGCTATCTATGTTAATGGCAGAGAATCAATTTGTCATTGTTTATCATTATCCACCGAGATAATGATATCCGCTCCGATTTTGCTGTTATAAATCACTATAAGATTAGCTCCGGTTAAACTCTAAAATCACCCAGGAAGCATTTTAAAGTAAAATCATAATTCATTAGTCGGTCATTGAGCGTACGTACGAGCAGACGAGGAGACGGAGCGGCAGCCATTATACGGGATGACGGCGCGCGTGCCGTCCCGGGCGCCGACCAGTGCGGGCCCACCCTGCCCCGCGCGCCGCTCCCACTTTGCTGACCCAAAGGGTTCGCTGCCCAAGCCCCACGGGTCAAACATAAGTGGTAACGCCAAGCCAGCCGTCGCCTTTAAATAGGAAACGACACGTTTATCCAATTAGAAATTCACCATATCTTTGTGATAGTTGAAGAGGAAATTTGAGCAATCAACTTGCAGAGCGCCTCGGCGCGGCGTTCCTATCACAGTTTATTCAATTGAGCTCGTAATGAAGTTATGTGAGCTATGAACAGTACGGCATAAGCGCTCCGCGTCTACACTGACCGAATATTTGTCTGATGATTCGAAAAAACGTTAATGGTTATAAATTCATTTGATACAAACATTATTAAAATTTATATGGCTGTTACGACTTATTTAGTTACGAACAGAAACGCCCAAGCCGCAGGAAAACATACCAATTAAACTAGAATACACGAAATTGTTTAACCGAAGTGGAACTCTTGTCTCGATGTCAAATCTTGCATTTATGGCGTCAATTCTCAATTTAACTCTAACCTTTAAGATTAAAAGATATGCAAAAGTAGTGCCGCTGTCCAAAGACTTACAGTCCGGTAATAAGATAAGTATGACCTCAATACGGATTCCAGAACGAACTGGCCAGTGTGAAATATAGCTAGCATTCTAAATAACGTATAATATATAACCAGGCGGAGTGCACAAAAGCGTGAACTGGGAACAAGTTGTTATTACAAGGTGTTGAACCTGGTTTTCTGATTTATTGTTGAATGGTATTAGCAATGATCAATGTTGTTTTGAGGTGTCTCTTTGCTGCAAGCGTTTTATCTACGTTAATTACGAAACATTCCAAGATAAATCTCATACAGTCAGGAACTAAACGTGACATGGAATCCATTTATTTTGTCATTTGATCATAAAATTAATGCCAGTAAATTGACTCGGTTCATATCTTAAACGTAGTTTGACCTCAAAGGAAAACAAAATACAAGTGGCGTTGCTAATTCCATTAACATCGTTAACGCTCTGCCGGTGCACGGGCACTCGTGCCGGTGTTATAGTAATTTGGCACTTCTGAGCAGAGTCTGGAAACACCTCACTATCGGTGTGCTCGATGTAGTAGTTAGTACAAGCACACATGAATGAGGAAGTACTGGAGTATATCTCGGCCGATGTTTAAGTGGTGTTAGAAAGCAAGCAGGCGCGTGTCGTGTGCCGCGCGCGTGGCCTGCGCCCGCGCCGCTCGCCGCTCCCCGGCCACGCCGATTGATACACCGAGTTAGCCGACCTCACTCACCGGCCACCGCACTGACCTCATTCATAAATCGTCATTTAACTTATATTCAAAGAGCAAGGGTCCCCGTCCACTATAGATTCTGCCATATCTTGAATTACGGTGTCTCCAGATGATTTGTACGGTTTCAAATGATGCCTGATTTATAACGAGAGAAAATATTTTAGTGATAAAGTTATAAATATTGTTGTAATTATGTGTACGTACATATGATACTTAATATGATATTATGTGTAAATACGGACGAATTTATCATTTTGCTTAAATCAATGCTAGATGTAGCCTTATACGCAGTCAGTATGATAAACGACTGAAATCTGGAAGAGCAATTCATTGCGAGGTATGATAAGTAAAATGAAGTATATTATCAGAAGTAGACAATTGTCTTAAGGAATGTGGTTATATAATGAGGAAATCTAAGTGGACAACAAAAGTGGTGTGTGTTGCGTTGTGACAATCGCGTGGCCAGCGGCGCGCTCCGTCATGCAGCAACCACTCCAAATTAATATATCCTGGCTCGCGCCGTGATTCCTAATATTATATATAGACGTGACACGCGCTCGTTTGTATCAATTGCTCCCGTCTGCCTCACTGATATACGGCCGACGCTACTTTAGAACAATGATGGCATAAATTGCGCTATTACGCGCTTTAGCACTGCCCCACGACCCTGCGCGACTTCTGACTCTCTAATTGACAAATTAGCCTGCACTGATACGCTTGCATGCACAACCGACGCTACAATCACTGGCAACCACGGTACTCGTTACCTACGAACAACAAATTGCGCCTGCCTACGCTCAATCACCGCAAAGCCGAACTAATTTAATATAACCACAAGTTGTCAAACTGAATGGGGAGGCAACTCGATAAATGAGCACACAAACGATTCCCATGTCGGGGACAAGCGATTACAATGCTCATTAATAACTTCTTGTGCGGCGCCGCTAACTTCTCCAATACAAATCAGTCTAATGAGTGGATCCCATGAAAGCCTTTTAATTTCCCATTTGGTGCGGCCACCTCTGATATCGACTGACTTTTATTAATACAGGGCCGAGCCGGTCGCCGGTGGCGGGTAGCATACGGGCAGGCATGGCGGGCAGGCGGCGCTCCCGACAACCTCGATTACGTGCGGCCACGGACTATCGCAGACGCTCTCTGCGACTTATCTCTCACTATTAATTACGCTCAGATATTCACCGGACAAGTTTTAATGCAACTGCTTCATTTGTTGCACTAAGAGTGCCATATCGAAGACGTTATAGACGCGATAACTTTGTAGAGCTGCAGCCGTCGGGCGCGGGGTACGTCGCGGTTTGACAAGTAATTTATAACCTATCAAGTTATTCGTGTAGATGACTGATAGCTCCGGAGCTGGCGCAAAATGCGGCCTTTACACTTAGCGCAGATAGTCATCTAAGTTTGAATCAGTTATTTTGTAAGAGCTGCTGCTGGTGCACAGTGGCGGCTCCGCGGTACCCGGCTGATGCAATTACTGTTTCTATTCATAAAAGAATTGGAATCAGATCAGGCGCAGCCGCGGGCTGTACCAGCAAGTGGTTAATAACACCCCACTAAGAATATTGACTGCTGTTGCAAATTGAACTAAACTAGTATCGTGCTCTGTTTAAATCGCTATTTATTTCATATTATTTATCGTTGTCCGATAGATACGTACACTTAATAAAAGGCTTTCAATGCCGTGATGTAGAGCGTCGTAAAAATATACGTAATTTACAAAGATGGGCCTAGTGTTTTATTTTGCAGTAAGATGGACATGCTGACCGTTATGTCTGCCATCATAATTCACGTAAATCATATTCAACCGTAAACCAGTCCGGTAAAAATAAAATGTCCATTTGAACGACGGCGCCGATAACTGCCACTTTACAAGCAGGTCACTTATATCGTATCATAGGTAGTTATTTCTACATTTATTGACTACAATCATCAAAACCAGAAAAATATTAACTCTCGCTGTCAGTTAAGAAAAAGATCGTTAATATAACAAATAACAAGATTTCTTACATGAAACAACAACTAGGTACGTTCGAAACTCTATCTCAGCTATGATTTATTGTTTAACATCAAGATAATATTTTAAGCCGGCAATAAACAAAACATGAAACCGGCTAAAGTAGGTGACTTAATTATTCCGTCATTCAGGAGAATTAAAATCAAATTGAATCGAATTTATTGACAGTTAAGATATGTATTATTATTCTATTGCGTTGTCTTGTACTTACTCGAAATTATCGTCGACCTGGAATTTGAGAATCGAAACTATTAATGGTAGGAATCAAAATCACATTACTCAATCAAAAGTCGGGTTGAAGGATACTCCGTAAGCTCAACATTCAGTTTTAATATACGATCGGGTTGGCACTTGCCAAGCACGACTGAGGTTTTTCATGAAGGACGCGATGAAAAAATATAAACATTGGTAGAAACTGGTGGACATTAGTTATTTTGTCACAGCGATGATATCGCAGCATTAAGTGCGGATGGTCAGCAAAGGGCGCAGCGGCCAGGTGTCACTTATCTGTGCGCTGACGGACGCACTGTTGAAACTAGAGAAGAAATGAGGAATCTCTCCACCGCGCGCCCGTTGCCATAACTCAGCAAGATAACTGGCTGTCCGGTAAAACTGTTAACGACAAATAACGCAGATAACGTAACGGGCGCCTAAACGACCCTATCTACCGTTTCGATAATATTTAATAATTATTTACATATATTTATCAGATGTATAGAACGCGTGCGACGGCCAACGACATCTCGTCGCCGCGGTACGCGATACTTCTCAAAGTGATTTATTTTGGCATTCGGTTACGACAACTACAAAATTGATATGGAAATTATGAAATATGCTAATAAAATACATATCGTAGTAGTGAAATACAAGAACTATAAACCAATCAAAAACCTAATGAATTTGGTTTGTTTGCATAGGTTATAATTGATATAGCTGGGGGAAACTGTGTGTTTTTATCAGCTGGGCTTTAGAACTTGACGATTGGCATTGACCAGAAAAGCAATTAATAATTTTGATCTATAAATCACTTCTTTTCTGCCTGTTTCGTTGGTCTAGTCATGGCAAACACGATTGCTGGCACAAAGTCCTGGGTTTGATTCCCAAGTCGGGCAAAAAGTTATTGGGTTTGCCCATCAGGATTTTCTCAAAACAGCAATCGGCTCGACCTCTATTACATGAAACTTAAACACGACTGGCGAAATGTGTTTACCATTAAGTACACCTATGTCAACCCTATGGAGTTTACAGGCGTCTTGTGTGTCAGGCTAAAAAATAATTTAACTTAAAACTTGATCCTACGCTGTAAAAGATGTTGTGATAGAGACAAAATATATTTTAAACGTTTTCTAAAAATAAGATTTTTGAGATTCTAAATAAAGTCTCCGTGGGCTGGTCTAGCCAGTGAATAAAAAATAACAAGTTATCTTAGCTAGACAAAAATACTAACTACTGATAATTCCTAAATCCTCTTTCAATTTCAATTTATTTCACGAAAGCGTAGCTTAGCGAAAGTTATTTTTTCAAATCTCAACACAGTTGTACTTATGCCCGTTTAAAGTTAAATATGCAATGAAATTATATTAAGTAAGTGAGTGAGTAGTGACAGCAAAAAAGAGTTTGAGTTGAAAATTTAGAGTCAATTTCACAATTTGTTGTTCAGAAAATACCGTTCTATTTATCTACATATTTCGGGTAGGGTAGGTTTGTGTTCATCTGAACAAAAGCACTGTACCTATTTTTTTTCGTTTAGCTTCTACTTTGATCTTAGCATATGTAGCATTTCACGGGAAGACTACCATATGATCCATTAAGTAAAGTTATCAAAAATTAAAATATTATGGTAAACTTATTCATCATAACCATATTATTTTTACGTCGCTATCGACTATTGTTGGAACGGATTTATGTTTTAGTTGGCCAACCTGGTGTACTTATAATTAGATATCGTTGTATATAAAACACAGAAACATCCGGCTTTGCCTGCAACAAGGCGGTATCTTGTTTCATTAGTGACGTACAAATACTTAACTTAATAAGTATCAAAACATTTATGATTAAGGCGAACACGCCTGCAACGCGACGTTGTTATTTCTCAGCGCATAATAATATTGTACTTTGAAAGTCAGGCCAATTAATAAATGCTATCTGTATGAATATACGAACAGCCCACTAGTTCTTTATTATTTTAATCTTTGGTTTACGTGTTTGGTTGTCGTTGGTTATGGATGTATGTTTGATAAATTCATATTTATAGTGAATGTTATCAAAAACATATCACGAAAAATCTGTCTAATACGACACGATAACTTTCATATTTTATTTAATGACTTATTTTTACATTACATTATGAACAGAGAGAAAAACCTGTAGTAATAAAAATCTAGCATAGTGCATGCATATTTAAAGTTTGTGAGTTATACAAAGAACTATCCCTTAACAACCATAATGACTGTCACAAAAATTAGGCAATATGAAACACAATACTCCGTTTATGATTGACCTTATCAAGACACAACCGTCCCTATTCGTCTACCTTATTACTTCGGGCCGCTTAATAGCTGTGCTTTCTAATTCGTAATAATATATTTTATAATTTATTGAGAACGACATTTTTGATCCGACATAAAGTTTAGGAATGTATCGTGATATTTATTGGTGTCGATACATGTAATGACACTTAAAGTGTTATATGCATTAATCTATTAGACCATTGCCTTACTATAAAAATAAGTTACGACGATTTTTTGATTGGCAGGTCGAAGTTGAAAGCAATAGTGACTCATAATTCTATAGTTACTGCGTCTGACATCTTTTTAATTTTTATATGGAGTCAGGTATAAAAATAGCCCAACTCGAAATAAATAAATCAATGTTTCTATACATTGGCAGTTAGTAGGTATTGTTGTTTTGGAGAACAATATGTCTGGCCAGTAATACTTAGAATTGGTTGATTCTTACAGTGTCAAAAGATAAAGGATACTTAAAGGAAAAAGTGTGGAATCTATTGGTCAAGAAGTATCTGTTTTTTCTCACCCCACTTCAAAGGGAGGATTTAACGGAGGTGTTACGAAGTCGAGAACAGCGGTAACAAATTCTCACATAAACGACGTTTTTTAATACGGAAAGATAGAGAGATAAATTGAATAACAGAACAAAAAGTACCTTTTTCATTAATCAATATTAAACTATGATCTAATTACTTTTTTCCTAACGCTTTGTCTTCTCAAACTGAAGGAGAAATAAAGATACAACACCGTTGAACAGCCTAATATTAAAAATAAGGTTTCCAAATATTTCAGCTGCAACAATTTTGAAGAAATATGAAGGGCAGAAAGAAGAAACAGTTCCAACACACCAAGACCAGAGGGAAATAAACATAGGAACATGATATCATACAGGATTCTCTTGATCATTAAAAAACACCGCCTTAGATAGTTTGATGACAAGCGATCATAATAAACCAGTGTTACAAGATTTATCACCTCTTCAAACAGTTCTTAATGCATGCAAAGAGACTAACAGATTAAAAGTTAATAAAAAACAGCAAGTAGCATTCAAGATCCTAGCAATTAAAATTAAAGAAGTAAATTATATCACATTATGATCACGTCATTAGCTACAAAACCAACATAACATAAATAAAACGTCGCTGCAATTCCAAAGGAAACGTCAGTAAGATATTGAGTGCTTATTAGTCCAAGATCGGCGTTCACATCTCAATCAAGGCTCGTTAAAGGAGGACACTACAAATTACATTCCACTTGGCAATTAATTTATGTTTTATAGAGTGACGGTATCGAGACATGGCATGCGATCTGACGGTGGCTGTATCGATATCAATCGCTTGACATGTGTATTACGAGTGTGATGGCGGGTGACACACGGCCCGCGCAGGCGCCGCGGGTTGAATGGAATGAGACACTCCGCGTTAGAATTTGTAATTATGTTGAATTCATACCATAATGGCTTTACAAAAGTTAAGATGTGGTCAAACCATGCGTACAGGGGCCTTAGTCTGCTTTTACAATAGTGTCAGAATGGTCGATCACTGATCGCATAATGCTTAATTTTGACAAGTTTGGTAATCTTCTACATACTAAACTTGTCAAAATCAACCATTATGCGATCAGTGATCGACCATTCTGACACTATTGTAATAGCAGACTAAGGCCCCTGGACGCCCCGGTCCGGACTGCTGAAGCAGACATATAAATGTACTGATGAAAACCCTGTGTCTACAGCCAGTCCGGTATTTGGTTCGTTCGAATTGACCGAACCTGTATATGTTGGCCGTTTAGAAGTGTTTCTATCAGAGGAAATATTTAGAAGAAATCTTTAAAAAAATGGCTAAAAGGTTGTATTCAAATCTGCATAAAATATGCGACAGTTTTAGGTATATTGTAGTAGATTATAGGCAAAACATTTAAAGCTGAAGTAGGTATTTTAGTAGTACCTATTGTATTATTTTACAGACACAACAAGTAAAATAACGACCAAAATACATTTATGCAAATGAGACCAGCAGTAAAAGTTGTTTAGTGATATTTTCCTTTAATCTCGTCGTAAGTATTGAATGTTACCTGATGTTATTTGTTATTAGAGTGTTCTCATATTACTCCGCATGTTCTTGACGGTAACACATGCCACAGTCAGTGAACTCTGTGAATTATAATATGTTACTATAAAAGCCCTCATATTGGTAAATCGTAGTAAATCTTAGGGCATGAGTTCATATAACAGTTGAAGTTTATAAGAAGAGGAGATAATTTTGCGGGGTTGTACTATTTAAATTTGGGTACTGCTAGGTTTTACCAAAGTACCGACGTTCGGTTATTTCTGTTATATGGGTGCGAGCCGAGCGAGCGAAGCTAGCGGTGCAGCGGCAGTGGTCGGTGAGCGCTACATCCATATTGTGTGCACGTATTTTCATGTCGCTGTCTTCACGGTTTGTAACCACTCACAAAATTTACCGTCTCAGTTAAAACCTAAGATGTACCGAGCGAGTTGTAGACAATCACCGAGTAGTTCGCCATTTCACCAAACATTCAGTTTCTTCTTAGAATTTACTGGAAAATCTTAGATTTACCGTAGTATGGGCTTTTACAGTAACATAAATATATACCTTATAAATTGCAAATTATATCGTCTAAAATACCTTTATTTTTTATAACAAATTACTTAACCCTTAATTGGGCGCGCCTAAAAAGTTGCTTAAACGGTCGCGAGGGGTGTTTGGCACCCCAGATTTAGGAAATTAAATAAAATACGAAATACATGCAAAATCTGACTTTTATTAATAAGAACATTTGAACTTACATATTAATCAACTTTTAAACGTATTTTTAACATAATTAACTTTTTTTTAAACATGAAAAATATTTTTTTACTAATCCTAGTTTTTATCGTCCCAATTTTGACAGACTATATTCATATGGTCATTGCACACATGTTTTTGGCATTTCGAACATCATAACCTCAAAAATGTCGAAGTATTATTACGGAACACTTATTACATTTATTACTTTTCAAATTACAATGTTTTGAAATGGATACAATGAAATTGACTATCATTCACTACCTCGGAATTTAGACCACACAAACAGTCACCTGGGGTGTCATGCACCCCAAACACGCTCTCCGAGCCCAACCGTCCACAACAGAGAGTCGCTCGCAACTGAATCGTATACGTTTTACGTGTTTACGAAGCTACCTAGAAGGCTAACTCGCTAAATTCAAATTATAAAAAGTTGTGAGCCTAGAAACCTGCTTTGGGGTGCATGACACCCCACGCGACCAATTAAGGGTTAACAGCGTCTTATGCCCCGTTCCAATAAACAAAAACGACTCGTTTTGCTTACGGATAGTAGTATTTTGACATATAGTATGTTCTATGAGTCGTTTTTGTTTATTGGAACGGGGTATTAGTCATCAGTGTCATTCATATGTTTTCTGAGGTTTTCCTGGGGAAGTTAGTTGTTTTTGTTTCTAGTTGGTTTAAATAACAAGTAATGTGAACTTCGCTTTCAACTAAAATACTAAAAAAAACATGGCATGCATTAAATTATTAAGCTCTAATTTAATTTTATATATTTACCATATCACACGTCAGACATGACTGTTCAGATTCACACAAGTAACATTTAAAAAAAGATTAGAGATTTAATTTCAGTATAATGCAATATCAATGACGCGAATCGTACATTGTGCGACAACTAGCAGAACGCTTGCGAGTTATCTGCGCAAACGCAAAACCCGTCTGACGGCGATACTACGAATACTCAGTCTCGCACGAGTTTCATTTTCAACACTCAATCCTTATTTCACAAGAAAAACTAAATGCATGAAGTATTATTGAAGTGAAAACGACGTGAGCGGCGTACCAATGGTACCGTTTCCGACGACGGCCCTAGCGGTCACCACTCAGCCCGCTCTCACTTAATGTCATAAATAACTTTGTCAATCTGCTAACTTAATAGCATAATTTATCCGTCGCAGGACAACATAACGAGCAATGCCGATAATAAACCAGAAAAGCCATGAGGTGATAATAGCTGTCCGTAAATAATGATTCCTGATTGCCGGTCCACACTTCATCGGCAGGTCGCCGGTCGGGCTTAATACCGTTGTGTATGTATCAGTAGTTACGCGGTCCCGATAATGTTACACGGCTGAAATATTGCGATATCTCCTTATTATCTGTAGAACAAGAAGTGACCTCTAAAACTAGCATGTGTTCGGCTCACTAGAATGCAATCGGAGTCTAATTAACGCAGGCACTCGGACACGGCCAGTATCGAGGATGTACCGATTAGACCGGCTCGCCCATTAAGGAGAAACAATCACAACTCAAACAAGGAATAAGCAAGATTAGCTCTCTACATAAGACTACCGCTGACTCACCACACGCATGATTATCGTCGATCCTTATTTAGTTCTAAATTGGATCGATATTTCTAGTAACGCGTTAAACACTTGTGGGAACATAGTTTATCATGCCAAGTCAACAAGTATCAAAAATGCTTTATTTCAAAAGAAACAGTTTAAAGACTTGGACTTTACAAATCATGTAGTCAGTAGGAAAGCAAGGAGTAAACAAGCTCAGGAATCCGTTATTCAGGTGTATTGGCGTGTCAGATTGAATGCAGGTGTGTGTCCTGGGCGCAGCGGCGGTGGCAGCCACGCGGCGGCGACGGGCGGCGGCGGCGGCCTCACTACACCGCTGCTGTGTCGATGTGTTGCCCGATAGCCCCCGCTCCAAGCACCGGACCATTTATTCATGGTGCAATAAATTCAAATTACCGGATTAACAATAGTACGGATACCATCTCCCGATCCGATATTTACCTACCGATACTAAAGACATACGCTACCTTTTGCTCCCGACGTTATAAACATCTATGCACTTCTGCAATTAGTTATAATTAGAGAATAAGCAAAATTCAACGATAATGTACAATATATAATGTATACAGTATATAATGTTTGAAATTCTTTAGTTTAACAGCGGGCAGTTAAAATCTAACGACGCGGATGGAAGTAGGATATAATCTAGATACTATTTATAATGGAGTTATAAATTAAACACACTAATTTTAATAAGCACGATTAACACAAAAACATTGCTATCAATAAACGTCGCGGCGGTAAGAGCTTGTCGTTAGCACATGAGTCTTGTAGCGCTCGAGGTGGATATAGCGCAATGAAATCCTACACCGCGACGAATCGAACGCTGTCCTGTCGCCTTTGAAATTTCTGCAATATTTCGCCCTTTTCACGCAGATATACTCGGCCCGTGTCTAAACCGCCGGACATGAAACACAATATCGCCGAGTGAACTCCATAATTTATACGCACCGCACAGCTCCAACGCTGTGCAGATTATTACAATACGTGTTACATTAAATAATCCTACGAAGCCATTCGATACTATCAATAATTACTGGCTGGATAGGAGTAATGCGGGTTACATGGAGCTTGAAGGTAGATACTGTTTGGTAACGCATGATTCCGAGAGACGCAGCATTCTTGAGCTCGTCGTGTCACGGCTATTTACCTAAATAGATTTAAATGTATGCAGGCGATTAGTGCGCTACGTTCACTGCGCCAGCGCATCTGCGTACATCAGAAGCACCAGAAAGCTGGAACAGGTTTGATGTAATGCTACGTTTTAATTGGAGTCGGTGGACAACGATTGATGTGACATCCATAAACAGCGCGTTATAAACGCGAGTAAAAAACTCATTCGCGTTATTTTATATACTCTTTTGTAGTGCTTAGCTTAGCAGCGTTTACAGTTCATTGGTTACATCGTTAAAAGGAAAGCTAACTGGCCAGATTGTTGGTCGGATTCGAATCGTGGTATTGAAAATAAAGATTTACTAACGTCATGTGGCCATTCAGTTTGAAATAATAGTCACATCTCAAAAATAAGTATTATAATATTTAACTATTCATGAAACACTGAGCAGAAACTGCTAAAACACACGGCGTTTCACTAAACGCCAACGTAACGTTACGTAACGTTTTTAAAACGCCGCGTTGTAACCGCCAGTGTGCGCGCACTGGCCGTAGAGCTAATCAATCTAGCGGACATGGTCGCATTGTGTTGCGACAGGCGCGCGACACTGCTGCCCGCTGCAGCCATCCATCAAGAAACGTCCGCTGCACGCGAGACCTACACCCAAACACTAACAGATTCACCTCGGCACATTCCAATAAAATCAAACCAGATTTAATCATTCTTGCTTTATTTAAACGCGAAATAAACGATACTTCTTGCCTCCTTCTTACGTTATCGTAGGTACATTTTTTCATAAATACATGGAAAATGATACATCTCAATTTTATGAACACTGCGTTACTTGTAAGAAATGTATATTTTGTTGATCAGGAACAAATAGGAGTATCATATTTTATTGCTGCTGACAGTGCTAACAGCTCATTAATAACAAGTAAACGAGAATATAATAAAGTAGTTTTCCCCAAAGATATTTTAGATCAACTATAGCATAGACAAGATAACATTAAATATTTTCATAAAGACGATACAATTTAGTGAGCATATCCAATGCTGAAACATTGTTGCAATCAAAATTACGAGGTGATTATTACCTAAAAATACTCAAACGACCACAACACTTGGCTCGAGTCCAACAACAAGTAGTAGTTCTGCATACAACGTGATTGTTTCACGTGTTTCTCCGACTCACTCGCCTGATATTTGTCCACTGGTTTATTAGGTAGAAATGTACGTTAATTGTATGTTAATTTATCGACTTGGGCTAAACACATTTTTAAATGAATTTCTATCCACCCAAGTAGCAAATTGTAGTCCTGTAGTTATTTTAGGAGCATGCATTTTTTTGCACTATAGAAATCTTATTGACGTTTATAGAACCGCATTTGGGCGCAGTTTATAGGACTATTATGTCCTGTGACCGTTGTGTTACAGTCCGGTAATGTGCAATCGGATTTTATAATTATCATATTAGGTGCTTTTACAAGATATTATTGTCCTATAAAGATCCAGTAGACGCACTGAGTAAGCGCGATTAGTCCTCTTACGATCTAGTGCGTGCTGCTACTGGTGTGATTAATCCTACATTGATCAGGGTGATGTTATTAGTAGAGCATTACTTTTTAATTCTTTAAGAGTGACGCGCTGGGTGTCTTGATAACAAAGAAATATTAAAGTAATCCACATTTTAATATATTATCCCTTAGCATAACATAGGTAAATTTTGTCTTACTTTTATGTATAAAGAATGCCTAATCAACTTGCGAAATTAATTTTATTGATAAAGTATTCGAAAATAATGAACATGTCTTCATGCCCCTTTCAAAGTAATCGTATTAAGCATTTTTTTATTAAGTAATAATTAACATACTAAATAAAAAAAAAAAAAAAAAAAAAAAAAAAAAAAACTCGTCAACGTCAATCTCGTGCAAAAAAATAATTAACACATACTATATATCTTACATTTAACTCTTAAATAATCAAAAATTGTTCATAGAATATCTCCATTTACAAATATCAAACTATTTTGACAACTGCGAAAACCTCACTGATGCTCACTCAATCTTGTATTGTGCGGCTGTAGCAGCGTGTCGTGTAGCTCACGTTAAATTTCCTGATGACAGAGCTACACGACCGAAACCAGCTGTTCCGTTCTGGCAGTGCAGGATTGAGCGGCGTATTGGTGTGGCCAGAGCACTCATCGGCAAACTAATCAGTTTCAGGGAGGGCAACACTCGACCTCGAGTGATGCGCTTTGTGAGGCGGGCATTTGCAGGGACTGACATAAGTCCTCCAGACTATATGTCCCGCATCACAGAGCGCATCGACTTCCTGAAACAGAAAGTATATGCATGGGCAAACCGTATTCGTAGGTATAAGCGGCGGGTGGAACGATACACTTTGAATCGCACATTCCAAAGTGATGAAAGGTGGGTGTATAGAGCATGGGAGCGACCGGACCAAGGTGTGTCTGACACGCACCTACCGGATGATGACGCCATGTGTTTGTTTTGGCGCAACATCTGGTCGGTGCCTGTCAGTCATACCGAAGGTGAATGGACTCGGGAAGTCGAACGAGAGTGTGACCCAATACCAGAAATGGGGGCCTTAACAATCAGCCCCCAAGATGTAGCTTGTGCTGTCCGTCCGTTGCCTAATTGGAAATCTCCAGGGCCGGACGGACTGCACAACTTCTGGATAAAGAATATTCAGAGGTCGCACGCTTGTTTGGCAACCCTATTCCAGACAGCCTTAGAGTCAGGGTCGCTACCCAAGTTTCTGACAACTGGTATAACCCACCTGCTCCATAAATCGGGTAGTACGGCGGAACCCAAAAATTATAGACCAATTACGTGTCTTCCGACACTTTATAAAGTTCTTACATCCATTTTGAGAGCTAAAATCACTAAACACATTGATGACAATTCTATCATGTCTGCTTCTCAAAATGGATGTAAGAACGGGTCCCGCGGTACTAAGGAGCTGCTCCTCATTGATATGGCCATTAGTCAACAGGTTCGCCGTTCCCGAAGGCATCTGTCGACATGCTGGATAGACTATAAGAAGGCCTATGACTCCGTGCCACATACATGGCTCATGAGGGTGCTAGAGTTGTACAAAGTTGATGCAACTCTGCGCACCTTCCTGAGCTCGTGTATGAGGCAATGGAATACGGTCCTTCGCTATCCAGGATGTCGGCAGATTCAGAGGAATAGTGAACCGATAAGGATAGAGCGAGGTATATTCCAGGGCGATAGTTTGAGTCCACTTTGGTTCTGCTTAGCCTTGAATCCTCTAAGCACGTTGCTGGAGAATTCAGGTCTGGGCTATCGATTGAGGAGAGGTGGTCAGGTTATATCTCACCTCCTTTACATGGATGACCTGAAACTCTTTGCCCCCAACGATTTGCAGCTGATGGAGCTACTGAAGGTAACTGAAACTTTTAGTAGCGCCATCAGGATGGAATTTGGTGTGGACAAATGTGCGGTCATGCATGTAAAGCGAGGGGAAATTGTGGAATCTGTGGGAACCCAGCTCTCAGATTCCATAAACCTTAGATCCCTCTCAGCAACCGAAACCTACAAGTATTTGGGGATGTCGGAAGCGCTGGGCATCAATGTTGCTGACATGAAGCAATCGTTGAAGGAACGCTTCTTTGGCCGCCTGAGAAAAGTATTTAATAGTCTTTTATCAGGCGGAAACAAGGTGCGTGCTTTTAACGGTTGGGTCATGCCGGTTTTGATGTACTCTTTCGGCATACTCAAATGGACTCAAACAGAACTGGACGCCCTAGATAGGAAGGTCCGTACATTGTTAACGGCATTTCGTATGCATCACCCACGTTCTTCGGTTATGAGACTGTATATCCCGCGGAGTTGTGGAGGTCGAGGTTTTTTAAACGCCAAGACTCTCCACAATCGCGAGATATGCAGCCTCAGGGAATATTTCCTAGAAACCGACGTGGGAATGCATCGGGATGTGGTTGCAGTGGACAAAGGCCTCACCCCGCTCTCCTTGGCTAAAGAGAACTGGTGCAAACCTGTAGTGCTTGACACTAACGACCGCAGAGAGGTATGGCAGAGCAAGGAGCTTCACGGACGCTTTTTCCGGGCCCTACATGGACCCGATGTAGATCATTCAGCGTCCGTAGCCTGGCTACGTTCCGGGGATCTCTTTGGAGAAACTGAAGGTTTTGTCTGTGCAATTATGGATGAAGTTATGATGACAAATAACTACCGGAGATTTATTGTGAAGGACGGCACGGTTGACATATGTCGGGCATGCCACCGTCCGGGTGAATCAATTCGACACATTATCTCCGGTTGTTCTCGTCTAGCTAACGGAGAGTACTTGCATAGACACAACCTTGTAGCCAGGATTATCCATCAGCAACTTGCTCTAAAATACAATCTTGTGGAATCGGAAGTGCCGTACTACAGGTATGAGCCCGACCCAGTTCTTGAACATGGCAATATCACATTGTACTGGGATCGATCCATCATCACTGACAGGACTATTGTTGCCAACAAGCCTGATATAGTGGTGGTGGATCGATCAGAGCGGCGCACAATGATTATTGACATAACAGTCCCGCATGATGAGAACCTCGTGAAAGCCGAGAAAGATAAACAAATGAAGTATATTGACTTGGCTCGCGAGGTTGTCGACATGTGGGATGTGGACTCAGCGATCATTGTGCCGATAGTCGTATCTGCCAATGGCTTAATTGCCAAGAGCCTCGACCAATACCTAAGAAGGCTCTCGTTAGGCAGCTGGATCAAGGGCTTGATACAGAAAGCGGTACTCCTGGACACGGCTCGTATTGTTAGGAGGTTCCTTTCTCTGGAGCCCTGACCGCCGGTAGCTTGGACCCTGTTCCCGATACCGGTGGGCTACTATTTTTATATTTTTAAATGTTTTTTTTTTTTTATTATTTTAAGAAATATTTAAAAATGTAATTTTATGTTAAAAAATAAACATACTTATAAACCGCCATGGGATCGGATCATGTGCCACAATATTGCATTTATCAAAACCTTTACAAAACTATTTAGTGAAAGTTAAGACTACTACATGACATACCTACTTCGCCACCATATTTTAGTTTTAGGGTTCCTTTAGAGAAATACATCAGAAATACTCCGTATTTCAAAGAAAAATCAAAATCCAAAGTCATTTATTCAAATCAGGCTGATAATCAGCACTTTTAGAATGTAATTTTATATAATCTTAGTTAGTACTAATATTATAAGAATTCTGTGAATTACGTTACAACACTTTAAACTTTCTTCATAAAATTGATTTCGACATAGATGAAGAGTAGGCAGTGGATACAAAACGATAAATCAATAGGTATTTGAACAGTTTTGTAAATTCGTCATATTTCTTCACCTTTAAGTAATTTTTCGCAAAATTCTTTATTTTTGCGTTTTGATCTGATAATTACGAGTATGGAATGTTTATTCAAAGTCAGGGTTGTTGTCATTACCAAATTCTCTATCACTACTTCCATTATCTTCAAGGTTATTAGAACTTTCAGTAAAAGTAATTTCGCAGTCTTCTTGAACCATTTCATTTTTTTATATTGTACGGAACCATCACGAATTTCACGAGACTCTCTTGTATTTAAGAAGAATATCGACCCGCACTTTGATCCTGATTTTATTTCAAGTAACTTTTTGGAAACTCTTCTTCGAAAACTGCCACTACGCTTAAATCGTTTCCAATTGTTTAGATCAATTTTTATTTTTTTGCTTTCTCTAAATAATAACAATATGGCCGGTTACTCCAGTATATAAAAGCAAATGTAGGATTCATGTTAGCAGAATATTACCTATAAACATCGGCGGGCATGCTTGTTTCGTGCTAATAATCAATTAGAAGTCCCATCTCAGACAAATTAATCCTTTAATATACTTGACCTATAACACCTATATGAAAACGTTTATAGAAGTGCATGTGTTGTGCGTGTTAGTATAAACAATCTTATCAAATGCGTTTAAAGGATCAAAATGAAATACTTGCTAATTAGTTTTATACAATGCTCTTATATAACTGCAAGATCGGGTAGGAATCTTGTGTAGTTATAATGTAAACGTCTATAAAACTAAGAAATAGGATCAAAAGCACTTGAAGCACAAATTGTCTTTTGACATGCTTTTGTGAGATAAGTGATCTTAGTCAAAGCGTCTATTAGATGCGTATTAGACGTTTAGTCTTATAAGTCGATTGCTAAAGGACCATTTTGCTACTTGGGCACATTTCTATCCACTAAATCAAGTGCACAGGCACAATTTTTGAATAATCCGTACCAAGTCATAAATAAAATTATCGAATAACGTGAGGATTAAGTTAGACCTCAGCAATAATCAGGAACGACATGCAATAAATTATTGTCCAATTCGAAATCCAATCTTCTGTTAACGACTGTGTTATAAAATACTAATTTAAATCAAAACTTTTTATTGTTTCTGTAATTTATTCAACGAAAGTATTTTTTATTTACCACACTGAATCGGAGGCCTGTTAACGCATCCTAATAACCAAATTAAATAGCAAATGTCACCGCCCACTCCTGACTTAAAAAGGTCAAAGTAAGAATATTTCTCGTAAAAGCAGACATAAGACTTTCCTGAAATTTATATGTACCACCTACATTCCTTGTATGAAGTAAATAATATAGGTGAAACCATAAAAAACTGAAATATTAGTAGTACACGATTTTTATGCAAAATTTCCCTGAAAAATCTTGTCAGAAATCTGGTTGCAGGACTTAATATTTTCTTGGTAAGACTACAGACGGAGCAAATTACTCACGTTCTTTCTAATCAGATGAAAAATGGATGAAAATTCAGTTACGCTCATTCAGTTTTTTTATCTGTAAACGCTAAAGAAAAGTGATAACGTGGCATGACCTGACACCCTAGGCCGCATCACAAGTTGTGACCAAACACAAAATATTTAGTATTAAAAAAAACTGACAAGATGTTAATCACAAATCTGTTGTAGCTAGTCACACAAGTCACTGTAGTGCGTGATAGCGTCGCATAAAATAACTATCCGGCTAATGATGTTTTATGTGTAAGTCAAACCGTGGGTGAATGTTGAAACATATTCCAAAAAAACAGAAGACTACGTGTCACGCTTTGGTAATTATTAGGTACTAGCCGAGGAAAAACAATTATCACTATATACAGGGTGGCCAGTTGATAGACGTCCAAAGAAAAAAATTAGATGCCTTATGCTAAGGGGTACACGAATTACCCCCATGTATGTTCCGCGATTATTTGTAGTTTAGGAGCTAGAATTTTTTTAAGTACTATTTTCAAAATTTTCACCTAACATCGGTTTTTATTTTTTATGTCTTTATTTCTATCATTTTTAGATATTCTTTTTTGTGGAAACTATTAGCGATAACAATAGCTACCATTCAAAAAAAATCCGTTTGCCTAGGCATTGTAGAACTTACCACAAAATTAGTCCAAAGTTCAAAATTACCATTAGAGTTCGATAATGAAAAATGTTCAGAGCCTAAAAAAAAAATAAGTTAGGGGTGCCAGAGGTTTCTAAATGATCTTAAAAACTTCTATGGACCTTCAACAGACAAAATCGGTAAAAAAATATAGAGCTTGATCGGGGATTATTTTCTGTAATTAGCGTTGATAGCAATAAAGGTATTTTTACAGTTATTGTTATAATTTGGGATTTCTTTATTTTTGCCACTTTTATGATAAGAAAATACGGTAGATAGTTTACAAATTTTATTAAAACACGTTACAAAAGGTTTTCAAAGTGCCGCCTTACCACAGAAATGCACAATCTACATCTACGGAGGAAATTGTCTTTTAGTTGTAAACCATGTCTCGTCTCAGTGTTAAGTTAACGTCTGACAGCAAAATTGGTAATTCTTCAAGAACTCTTTGTAGGTGGCTTCATCGAGTTTGGACAGCGGTCTGGCTATGAATTCTCCATAGTCCGCTATCGAGAATCCTCATTCCGTAAGACCATAAAATTTTCAACACCACTTCAGTGTGAACATGTGGTCCGGCGTTTTCAACGGTGAACTACCAATTACTTTACCACCACCATTCGAGCTGCCGTCCAGGCTCGTGATGGTACGCACGGGACACTAACAATGAGGAAGAGCTAAAACGGAAAATTAAAGAAGCGGGAAATGTAGCGGGCCTGTTGGTGTAGTGGTTAGTGGCCCTGACTGCTGAGCCGGAGGTCGTGGGTTCGATTCCCACCCAGGACAAACTCTGTGTGATTTTTTAACTTTGTCTGGTTACCATAACACAAGCTCTGCTTAGCTTGGGATCAGATAGCCGTGTGTGAGTTGTCCCAAGATATTTATTATTTATTTATTTAATGGTGTAAGAAGTAACAGACAAGCCTTTAGACTTTAGACAACTAAAAGACAATATCCTCCGTAGATGTAGATTGTGCATTTCTGTGGTAAGGCGGCACTTTGAAAACCTTTTGTAACGTGTTTTAATAAAATTTGTTAACTATCTACCGTATTTTTTTATCATAAAAGTGGCAAAAATAAAGAAATCCCAAATTATAACAATAACTGTAAAAATACCTTTATTGCTATCAACGCTAATTACAGGAAATAATCCCCGATCAAGCTCTATATTTTTTTACCGATTTTGTCTGTTGAAGGTCCATAGAAGTTTTTAAGATCATTTAAAAACCTCTGGCACCCCTAACTTATTTTTTTTTTAGGCTCTGAACATTTTTCATTATCGAACTCTAATGGTAATTTTGAACTTTGGACTAATTTTGTGGTAAGTTCTACTATGCCTAGGCAAACGGATTTTTTTTACATGGTAGCTATTGTTATCGCTAATAGTTTCCACAAAAAAGAATATCTAAAAATGATAGGAATAAAGACATAAAAAATAAAAACCAATGTTGGGTGAAAATTTTGAAAATAGTACTTAAAAAAATTCTAGCTCCCAAACTACAAATAATCGCGGAACATACATGGGGGTAATTCGTGTACCCCTTAGCATAAGGCATCTAATTTTTTTCTTTGGACGCCTATCAACTGGCCACCCTGTATAAGTGAAACGTGTTTATGTTCGGTCATTCTATTTTGTGACTTTCTTGGTACTGTTGACGTCATGATTTAGTACACATTCCAAAATAACGTTGTTTTATTTGCGGATCCTTCTTTTGGAAATCGGATATTTGTAGACAAGTGTAATTAGCAACTAAATTTCATTCGGTATATATAAGCTGTCGTTTTGTACGCTCGTCCAATCCAAGGAGGGTACCATGGTAAACCGAGTCAATAGTAAAATAGGTAGTTGTTGTTTTTAATCTTCTTATCATTTTGGGAAATCGGTATGTGCGAAATCACACGCTACCTGTTTTATCTTTGCCTCCTAACACACAAATTTTGAGCTTTTATGCACACATACAAACGCAAACGGTTATTAAATGATTTTATTCCATAATACTAAGGAGCCCGGGCTCTTTTTTAAATATTGACAAATTTAAACTCCCAAAAAAGTAGCGTGATTTATTATTATTAACCACAGTTACCGTAATTTTAATTGATTATTATAGTTTTTATTACTATCGCCTGAATTTTGACTAGGATGTAAAACTACACCTTGCATTACTATGATAAAGAAGTTGTTTCTAAAATAGTATCTAATTGTATCTACCTAAGCGGAGGGTTAATAAAATCGCAAAGAAGCCTCTCTTGAAAACGATCCTTTTTTCAGTATCAATTCTTGCCGAAAATCTTTATAAACTTTGATTTTCGCTAGAACTCCAATTAGACGAGCGTCGTCTACCACGTCAAATTCAATGAGAGAATAAATAACGACAATCAAAATATCGCATTATCACTAATTTCTCTTTGATAACTTCTACGAATATTCACTAAAATAGTGTGTACGCGTGTTTTTACGTAGCTTCGGGATATTCAGCCGGTGGTCGATGCTGCGAGCGATTTATGCACCGGCCACGATAATGGCCGTATTAATGGAAATTGACACCATGGCCGGCTCTCGCACTCGTGGGAGACCGCACCATCGCCGCTTTAGGAAATATAATATTAACGCACCAATCATGATATAATAATCTCGTCCTCACACGTTGAAACGAGCTGTCTTTGCGCCCATCACTACCTTAAGTGACAATAATTAATTCGTCGACGGCATCGGCTTTCGATTACCCCTTTTATAATTTAAAAGATGGGTCCATCATCATTTTTTATTGCTTATATATGCTTTCTTAAATGTACGCCGAGGCTCTATTACAGAATTATGAATAACAAAATTCAACGAAAACTATATTCAGTTTTCTTTAAAGGTATACTAAAAGAAAATCTGAAATAGTTTTCTAGTAATATCTTGACTATATTTTATTTCTAAACTACAATCAGCTTCGGAAAATTTCGATATTCAAATTATTTTATTGTGAGGCTATTTTTGGTCGTTTTACAACTTCAAAGGACGAGCTCATTAAAAAGTATAACAAATGAATGATTGAAGTACCTATTTATATAAAAAATTGGCTTTTCGAATTCTCTCTGTATTTCTCTCTATTTCGAAAACTCATTGATTGTCGATATTCTAAGAACCTAACGAGGTTCTTAGAATATCGACAATCTCGTGGGCTTTGTAAAAGGCGACTAAAGCAATTTACCAGCCAGTGCTGACTATCAAACATATTGGTTCACGGTAGTGACTAACAAAAGTATTCACTAGGAGAGTGTCAGGTAGGCGGCCTGCTAAATACGACATCTCCATACCTATTCCAATATCTCTTGCTGCAACGCCTATACTGATTTGCTCCGCTTTCGGTACGTCGGGTTGCTGGTCCAAGAGGAAGGCGAATTAGACCAGGACGTAACGTACCAAATCAACTCAGGGTGGATGAAATGGCGACAGATCACTGGAACAAGGAAGGCGCCATAAGTGAATGAGACAAAATAGAAATCTATGGGTAACCATGTCGTACTGTAAGACTGCTGGGTTGTGAAGAGGACCAAATGAAAAACGATAGCATGTAACGGATATGAGAATGTTGAGACGGATGTGTACAATGACAAGAGCTAGTTACACAGTAATGAAGAAGGATAAAACACATGTCACTAAAAAGAGTGATGAATATGAATAAAAATGAATAGATAGGGAAAGGAAGGTCAAAGAAAAGATTAATAGCATAGTGTAAGTAAGGAATGATATGAAAGAGAAAGTAGTAAATGATACCGCGTCGTCGAACAGGGGTGAATGGAAGAAATGTTGCGTCGACCCGAATAAAATGGGACAAAGGCAGGAAGATGACTTATGCCACAGCAGAACAAAACAAAATCGATATTGTGAAGGAAAATTTGAAACGTTCATACCCTTATTTTGTTTAGTTCAAGTGATCTCGTTTCATTGATAATACATAACTTACTACCTATGCTGGCCCTGTCTGTTGTTATTTCTATTATGGGGATCATTACAGCTCTATGAGTTACGGCACCGTCTATGGACGAATAGCCCGACTGTCTCCCTTGCATTATTTATTGGCATATAATGGCTTCTAATGGGAGGCTATTGAATCTGCCACCTGCATGTGTTTTATTTTTCGCAGCCGGAGCAGGGCGGACCTCGGCCTTCGCTCGACTCAACGTATGTGAATATTCATAACACAAGGAACGTTTCGTCCGGTGATTTAATTGATACCCGACCCGCATCGCACACAACTGCATGGACAAAACGTAATTGCTCGTTAAGCCTCGATTCTCGATTGTTTCTTGATTATTAAAATAAAAAGTAATCATGAACGTTCTGTATGGGTTAAAATTTAAAACATACCTGACGAGTGATTCCTTTATGTACACAATTTATTTTTCATCCCACCATCTCGGGAAGAGTATTTTTAATCTTCAATATCTGAGTGGAAAAGCCGTTTTTATTCTCTAGAGGATAAAGTAAATTGAATTTAGAACATCGTGTGCACTAAGTTTGTGAATTAAAAAAAGCATCTTACAACTTTTTTTTTTAATTTGTTAAAAACTCAGACTCGGAACCTTCTTGGTGTTTTTTCAATTTGCTTTGTACGCGGTTCTTTACGCGGCATTTTTTCACGTCATTGAATTTATATTAAAAACAAGAAACTTGAAAACAAGTAAAAAATATTATCCTTACTATTTCCTTACTAATATTATAAAAGCGAAAGTGAGTTTGTTTGTTTGTTACCTCTTCACGCTTTAATGGCTACACCGATTTTGATGAATTTTGGTACAGAGATAGTTGGGAACCAGGAGACGGACATAGGTCGGACGGACACACGAAAAAAGTGGGATATGAGGGAGAAAGAGGGAAGAAAAGGGAAAACGTAGCGTTGCTATTACAAATCGATAAGGCACAAGGAGAACTGTGTTACCCCGAATTTAACGCGAGCGAAGCCGCGGGCAAAAACTAGTTTTGTTATAATTTCAAGATTATTCTGTAATACTTACCTGTCATAATGTAGTAATTAATACCTTCTGATTGTCTTGTGATTGTAAACGTTTGCATTTAGTCATTTCCTCGCTGAGGTGGAATGAAAAGTTACGTGTTGCACTCGAGCGCAAAGATTTTTCACCTCGTGCTCTTTTGATTCCCTCGCTGACGCTCAGGATTCTAATATTGAATCACTCGCTGCGCTCGTGATTCAATTTTAGAATCCTTCGCTTGCTCGGTCATCAAAATTGAACACGCGGTTAAAAAGCAACTTTGCACTCTTGTATAACAAATAACTATTCTTTCTTTCGTATTGAAGTTATAGGATCGAATAAACTATGTAACATTATTCATGTGTAAGCAGGTTATATCAAACAAGGCTGATGATGATATCGTCAGACGTAAGCAACAAATAAGTACATATTCGAATTTATTTAGACCTTTCGTCGATAACACGCAGTATTCAGGTTCTTTTATTTGCAAAACACGTCGGACGCAAGTGCAATTTATTGATACGGTGTTCGATAACCAGTAGGTGCGTCCCACGCGGCCGCGGCAAGGCGGCGGCGGCGCGGGCGCAGCGGCCGCAGAACACAATGATCGCGAGCGCGCCCAACAACATTTACAAGTATTGCGCCCCTCGGAAGGAAATAGTGAAGCGGGCCCATGCTAAATACACTCCATAAATATGGACGGTTATGGTGTCGTAAAAACAAAGTCAAGCTGCGCGAACAGCCTCCGAGGCTATAAAGAACAAGCGTCATCGCACCTCAACATACTTATCCGAATTCATTTATTACGTATGAATATTCTTGGCCAGTTCCACACTGCATTAAATATAATTATTTTATAAGACTTTATGATCAAAATTTGAATACAATTATGTATAACTACGAGTATATTAACTCCAACTCATGTCAAAACGACTTCCAAAAACGTGCGCTGGTCTGGATATTTCGTATTAATATTAATATTTTAAAATAAAAATAACATAAAAAATAAATATTTTTTCTATATACAGACAAACTGAATTCAGTTTATCGAACGTAGCCCGTGGCTAAAGAATATCGGACTTTCGGATCGGTCGTTAAATCAAGCTGCGTTCACCTGTTGGTCTGTGGATGGGTGACCACCCATTACATACCGCGTTCCATCGTGAAAGCACGTTAAGTCCCGGCTGTCATTTGTAGATCTATGACAGTCGTTGTAGAAGGTCAGCGGCCTGAAAATCTAACAACCAGTCTAACCAACAGGTATCGTAGTAGCCAGCACTAACTGGGTGTGGAGGTTAGATAGGACTATGGGCCTTTCTTTCCTGCACATCCACTTAGTGTTCCATGTAAAATACTGGTATTCAGCTGCACCTGGTTAGACTGGAAGCCGACCACAATATTGTTGGGAAAAGCTAGGCGGATGATGGTTTATCAGAAATATACACGAGTCAAATGATTTGATTAAAACAACATAAGCTTTTTTAACCACAATCAAGATAATTAAGTCTCTAAATCCAAATCAATTCGTTCGTCCGAATAAATACAACAAGTTATTTACCAATTTAAATTATATATTTTACCTAAACAAACAGCTATAAGCTATCTATAATCATTTTACATATTATTAGTTTAGAAAAGTAATCAAACTGTGGGAACATTTGTATTTAAAAGTTTATGGATTTGAAGACGAAAGAATATATTCATTTCATGTCCATAATAAAATTATAAGTTATTATATGTATGTAAGTTTTTATTTAATTCTCTTTATTAAAACAGAATAAATTGCACTTGTATTAGTTTTAAGACTATAAGTTTTGAATTGGTAATAGGGGAAAAATGAATGGGCCTCATAATGTCACCCAGAGAATGTTTATAAATACCATCACCTACGGAGACGCGACACATTCACTGACACCTCAAAGTAACATTAACATTTTAATTAACAGTGCCGAACAACATAAAATCACCAGTGAGGAAACTGACAGTAGACCCTGAGGCGATATTAAGAAACAACTTATGAAAAATATACTGTATCTAATAGTTTTTCATAGAGATCAAACAGCATGGCATGGGCATGGCATTGGCGGCATGGTTGGCGTAGTGGCTGAGTGAGTGGCTGCTGCGCTGCGTGTCACGGGTTGTATTTCCTCAGGGAACACATATTTGTTTGGCCTATAGGTAGTTGTTTCGGGTCTGGCTGTTTGTGTATATGACTTTAAATGTTTGTAAACGCACCCACAGTACAGGAGAAATTCCTAGTGTGGGGCAATATTTTTTTTAAGGCAAGATAAACAGCAAAAATCTTGCCACTCGGTTTATCACAAATTTCAACCAGAACATAGGTCCTCTTTCCACTGAGAAATATGTCTTACTAGATACATTAATATGCGAAACAACAAACGTAAACGTGTTGTTTCGCATATTAATGTTAGATACATTAATATGCGAAACAACAAACGTAAACTTTTCACACGATTTGTTTACCAAGACACACTCGGTAATTTCAAATAGAACCGAATGGACGGATTTTAAATTAATTCGATTAAATAATTACTTACATAAATAAAAGATCAATAATACTTACTTCCAGAAGACAGAAACGTTTTGCGTACGCAATATCTAGGCAACAAAATCCACGAGAATTAGCATAGGCACACTTCCGAATCCATTCATCATTTACTTCCAATTATTTTACATCGGTACTACAACAGCTTGAAGCAATAACATAGATTGTTTTCAGGTTGAATGGGCAACCCTGTAGCAAGTAATGGGCAGTGGTGAGAGCGGCATTGCGTCTCCTCGGGCGCAATTATAACGCACCCGCGGGCGATGGTTTGTTACGCAGGGACTTCGCCGGCGCCAACGCACCCAGCGATCTGACCTATGACTTCAACGGACTGTACGGTGCGAATCTTATGATTATAACTGCTATATATAGATTTCTGTTATTTACCTAGGATTTAGTGCACCAATAAGAACGTAAGTTCACTGCCGTTTGGTGTGTGATTATTTGAATAGTACGCTACACGGAATACGTGTACAATCTTTCTTTCAATACACTTCCTCGAAATCTGGCTCGTATTACACTAAGATTAGGTTCAACACGCAATGTATTTCACACGTGCTTTATCCCTTGCAACAAGAGCTGTTTTTTAGGGTTCCGTAGTCAACTAGGAACCCTTATAGTTTCGCCATGTCTGTCTGTCCGTCCGTCCGTCCGTCCGTCCGTCCGTCCGTCCGTCCGTCCGTCCTCGCTTAATCTCTGTGACCGTTTGCACTAGAAAGCTGAAATTTGGTACCAATATGTATATCAATTACGCCGACAAAGTGGTAAAAGAAAAATTGGAAAAAAATGTTTTATTAGGGTAGCCACCCTATATGTAAAGTGGGAAGTGTTTTTTTTTTATTTCAACCCTAACGTGTGATATATTGTTGGAAAGGTATTTAAAAATGAATAGGGGTTTACTAAAATCATTTTTTGATAATGTCAATAATTTCGGAAATAATCGCTCCAAAAGTAAAAAACAATGTGCCCCCCCCCCCCTCTAACTTTTGAACCATAAGTTTAGAAAATATGAAAAAAATCTGAAAAGTAGAACTTTATAAGAACTTTCTATGAAAATTATTTTGAACTTGATTGAAATAACAGTTTTTTTGTACAAAAAAAAAAGTTGTACAAATTAATTTCTGTAGTATAATCGTTTATGCAAGCATTTTTTTTAACTTCGTTTACATATTTTATTATCCTGAACGTATCTTTTTTCAAACAAAAAAAGAATTATTGAAATCGGTTCTCGCAATACAAAATTACCACAGAAAACTTCTGGCACGTGTTTGTATTAATTAGTAACCCAATTCCCCGAGAGATGGCGCTGTAGGTACTTATTACATTGGATCGGGTATTACCGAATTGTTCGGTTGGTCTCTCCTTGGCGTTGGCGGTATCTTATAACTACATTAAACTTCTATTAAGAACATGCTAAGGCAATTTAGAACAAAACTAAAATTCATTTTTTAACACCATCAAAATGTTAAGGTAAAAACCAGTTCATAAATGGTTCGATAGATGGCGTTGTGTAATGACGTCATTTTTTTAAAAGTCGATGTTAAGATTTTCCGTGCTTTCATGACCTACCGTGGTAAAATAAGTTGCACTTACGAAATAATTGTGACTTTATTTATGAGTGCATAATCTAATTAGTCGTCGAGGTTTGATTTTGATTTTTGTCCGGTATTAAAATGTTCTCATATAATCGTATATTTTGAACAGTGATTATCAATCATGTTGAGGACGACGCTGTGCGCGCCTTTTTGTTAGCCCTCCCAACACACATCGTTTCGGTTTCGGCCTAGAGAAGTGTCTCTTTTTCTTTACCCGGAACTAATAGAGCCTGTGCCTCAAAACAAGTCTCATTTACAAATTATATATGGCGGAGAAGTCGGGTTTGTGGGGCATTGGATTTGCATTCATTACATCAATGGAATATTACGGGTCTATGATAGTTTATATAATAGTTTAAGTCATTCGCACCACGTTTACGTTAACGCACTATTTCCATACTTGGATAATAATAAAATACAATTCCCTAGTGTTCAACGTCAAACAAATAATAAACTCATAAGTGGGAACACTTATTGTGACGGACGGGAAACTACGGAACCCTACACTGAGCGTGGCCCGACACGCTCTTGGCCGGTTTTTATAGACAACGGAGATTTTTTTAGAGCAAAGAGGCGCATATTTTTAAGGCTTTCCTATTTAATTTAAAAAAAAACATTGTTTTTATCAACAGAATATCACAAATAAACATTATGCATGCCGTGGCAGCCTTTAATTAAGGCTACACTAAATTATTTAAAGATGTGAGCGTTTTAAAATGTATGTTGGTGTAGCTTTGTTGGTTGTCCTTAAATAAATAAATAAATTATAATTTATAAAATAATTTGCTTATAAATAAGAATAAATTGACTTTTATTTGAATTCTTAATTTAAAATATTTCAATTTCTTATTTTTGATATATGGCTGTTTTAAATTTGTGTTTTTCGGCACCATACTTTTGCTTTTTGTTCAGCCTGAGAAGAAAAAACGCGGGGAAAAAAGAAATTAAGTAATAGTATAATATAAATATTTATTGCAGCAGATAACTGATATTTAACCTGAAAATAATGATTTTTAGTTTAATAAATATTACATTTAAAAACACCCGTGATTTTTTATCACGGTTGCTGTTTCAGAACGCGCTTATAAACGTTATTTTAATTTATTCTTTTCATTGTTCTATTTACTATTGCCAATGTAGGTACTATTTCAATGTTACGGTGAAAAAAAACGTCTTCTCAATGATTTTGACAGCGGTACTTGACTTTTTTTAGTAGTAGACGTAGAGAACAGCTAATTAAAATTCCATAAAACTGATCAAACCACGATAAAGCCTATCATCTCCTCAGCCGCGATTAAACCTCACTCCTACATTGAGCATTGTAAATTAATATTACTAAAGTGTAAGTCGCTTAATGCTGCACCATCTACAGTCGGAAGCGACTTTTAATTATAATTTATCGTTAGAGAGACTCTCTGTTCATAAAAATCGGTACGACTATTACTACTACTCTTACTACTCCTCTCTCTCTTGTCTTCTTTTAATCTTCAAGTATTGCCTCTCTCTGCTACTCATTATTTTCCTAATTGTTCACCTTCTTTTCTAGATCTTATGATTGTTTCTTCCCCTAATAACGTTTCATACCATGGGCAGCTTACTGCTACTTTTTCATACCATGATCTCATTTATCTTTCGTATCGCATCCGTGTTCCCAAGCGTAAGGCTCAGCTTCTATATCTCCGTAACTACAAAGGTATAGATCTGGAGGCGTTGCAGCGTGATGCCGATAGTCTTGACTGGTCTCCTCTCGTCGAGATTGATGGTATTGATGGTAAGGTGGATTTTCTTAACTCGACTGTTCTTGGTTTGTATGATCGGCATGCACCTATCCGTCGTGTCAAAGTTAAACATAACCCAGCACCATGGATGACGCAACAAATTAAGGAACTAATGGCACGCAGGGATAAAGCTAAGAGTGGATATAAGCGTAGACCATCAGAGCTAAATCTCTCTTGTTACAAAGCGTTACGTAATCGCTGCAGTCGTCAGTGTCAAGACGCTAAGAGACGCTTTTTCCATGACCAACTCGTCAATCGCAGTTCTGCTGATGTATGGAAATTCCTCAAGTCCGTTGGCGTAGGCAAATTACCTGCCAATCAGTGTAAAGTTGTTGATCTCAATGACCTTAATAAACATTTTTCTCACCTTCCTTTTTCTCTTGATCCATGTGTCAAAGCTGCAACGCTGGAGAGCCTCTCCAGATTGCCGTTGCCTAACTGTTCTCCATTCAATCTGGATTATGTTACTGAGGATGACGTTAAGAAGTCTGTTCTCGCGATAACTTCATCGGCAGTCGGCACTGATAAGTTGTGTTCAAGAATGATAACTCTCTCTCTTCCCTCTCTTCTTCCAGTTCTCACCTTCATCTTCAATCACTCTCTTACGTCTTGCTCTTTTCCGTCTGTTTGGAAACAGGCTCACATTATACCTTTACCTAAAACTAACAATCCATCTTTACTGTCACACTATAGACCAATTTCTATTCTTCCATTTCTCTCTAAAGTCTTTGAGCACATAGTTCATAGACAGTTAAAATTTTTCTTGGAATCCAATTCTTTAATATCACCTTTTCAGTCTGGTTTCCGTTCTGGCCATAGCACTGTAACTGCACTTCTAAAAGTAACTGACGACATCCGCTGGGCTATGGAAAATAAGTCCCTTACTGTTCTTGTTTTACTTGACTTTAGTAGCGCATTCAACTCGGTGGATTTCGATATTTTACTAGGTATCCTCAAAGCCATAAATTTCTCTTCTTCCGCCATGGCCTGGTTCAACTCTTATCTTCGGGGACGCTCTCAGTGTGTTCGCCTTGAAGAGTCCTTTTCTGATTGGTGTAGCCTCACTGAGGGTGTTCCTCAGGGTAGCGTTCTCTCTCCTCTCCTTTTTTCTATTTTTATTAACTTTGTTACTAGTGTTATCTCTTCTAGTTTCCATCTTTACGCAGACGACTTGCAACTTTACCGTCATTTTACTGTAGCTGATGCGGGCTCTGCTATTGCTGCTATGAATCAAGACCTGGCTGAAATCAGCGCTTGGGCTAAGTCATTCGGCTTGCAAATAAATCCCTCTAAATCTCAGGCCATGATCATAGGCAGCAGATTCATTCGCAATGCGGCAGTCGTTTCATCACTGTTGCCGTTATACCTCGATGGTGTTCGCATTGACTATACTGATACAGCCAAAGATCTGGGTATACTCATTGATTCAAATCTCTCATGGCGGGCTCAAGTCAATGAGGTCAGCCGTAAGGTACATTTCACTTTCCATTCGCTGAAATGCCTTCAGAGTCTCCTGCCTTTGAAGACTAAAATTACGTTAGCGCAAACTCTTATTCAGCCGATTATTGATTATGCCGATGCCTGTTACCTGGATGCTACTGAGGAGCTATTAAACAAGCTTGAGCGCTTGCAAAACTTAGGTATTCGCTTTGTTTTTGGTCTTCGGAAGTATGACCATGTTTCTCACCTTCGCAAAGAACTCAAGTGGCTCCCTATCCGCCTTCGCAGGAACACCCGGATGCTATGTCTCCTTTTTAATATTTTACATAACCCGTCCTATCCTTCTTACCTGCGTGAGCGTTTTACTTACGCTCGCCCTCGGGACACCCCTTGTAGATCGCACCTCAGATCCCTCCTTAAATCCTTTCCTCATAAAACTAGTTACTACTCCTATTCCTTCTCCATCCATGCCGTAAGATTGTGGAACTCACTCCCGCCTAGCATTAGAGACTTGAAAACCATTTCAATTTTTAAAATTAGATTGAAAGAGCATTACCTTTCCTCTCAATTGTGATTATTTATAATATTGTATTTACATATCTGTTTATATATTTTTGTGATATGTATGTCTACAGTTAAATATTATAATGCTTATATGTGTACTTATATTTAGGTTAAGACATTCTTATTTTAGTTACTATTCTCTTCCTGTTCTCACACACTATTGTCTACGTTTCTTTCTTCATATTTCCTCTCGCAGGCCTGCTGGTAGAAATTTCTTTAGAAATAAGCTGTGCCTTTGTACTCTTTGTTTTTTATGATGTTTTCCTGTGTTTTCTCTTGTGTGTACATAAATCATTAAATAAATAAATAAATAAATAAATAAAATGTTATTACACAACGTCAAATTGTTTCCATCAAAATGATGTCCACAAATTCCTATTTGATAATCATTTAAAAACGTGTATTAGTTAAATTAAATCTTGTCGATAAATGAAACAACCGTTCCGTTGATGGGTTGTTAACCAGCCGTAGTTATTACATCATAAACTCCAATTTCGGACTAATTGAAAAAGGAAAAGCGGAACCCAGTCACAAATTACCGACACTATATCAAGTGTTAAACGGCACTTATCGACGCCGAAACGGCGAGAGATCATTGACGATGAAAAATACACAATTTGAGGCAATAAATCAATGTCAACAACTCACCCGTTCAGTAGCGCTCCTCTCAATGTTTTATTTTATTATTTATTGCTCGTAACGTAATATCTGTAAGAGGAAGCATTTAATTACACGCCGATTACCCGGTTAAACGCAGCTGCGATATCTGCCTAACTAATTTCACTGAATTGCCCTACAAACTGCTCAAACTGCTGGAGCACTTCGAGTCACAAATTAGAAAGTTTGAATAAATATTTGAAGATACTGTTACAGTTTAATTATAGCGTCGAACACATATTGTATTGTTACAGGTCTTCTAGAGCTGTCAGCCAGTTGTTCCGCACGCGTCTCCTTGCTATTTGTATTCAATACGAATACTCTAATACGGTGCGCGATCTATCGACAGCGAGGCAATTTATCTTGCCCAAGAATCGAACCCCAACCTTGCATTGCAACTGCCGCTCCGTATTTCCTGTTGCCTTGCATGACACCAAATTGCTTCTACAAACGGTAGGGAATGTAGATTGTTCTATGTATTATTGTTTTGTGCCAAGGATTTGCTTTGCATGTGTTTGTACCAAGAATGGATGAACTGAACGCATACCCTTTAATAGGTGCAAACAGAAATCATTAACGCTATGCCTTGTTCAGATTTCATAGCGCCTTTATTAAGAACTTAAGCCTGTCTGTGTTCTGAATATAATTATTGTTAATTTATAGCGAATGTTTACTGCATCCTGCATTTCTGATCTTTCAAATGACTAACATCCTCTGAAATTGGAAACTTGAATCCATTAAACGAGGTTTCACCGAAACAGACAAGTTGTCTCGACCAATTTCGTGAGATCCATAAATAAGTCTAGAAACAATTTTAAAAGGAGGTGCGTCAAAATGAACAACACATTCTACACATCCTATTTTATGGGTAGGGATGAGATTGGATAGGTCAGCCTGGTTAATAGGTTGGAAATAGGAAACGATAACGTTTAGAGTAATTGCCCTGAGGTTAGGTCGGGCCAAAAGATAGTGACAGTTCGCAATGTTTATAAAAGCACTTTAACATGTACCACCTACGCAGTAAAGTATTTAGGACCAGCCCTAACACCAGTTCGAGGAATAGATATATCGTAAATATATGTCGATTATTAGATTAAAATAGGTTTTCCTAAAGCATTTTAGTTGAATTATGTTTGCAACAAGCACAATCAGTAGGTATCATCCATAATATGAATTAATTCTTATAATTAAAAATGTTTTATTTTAACACGTGATGTTAACACCGGCGCGGCGCGCGGCACCTTTGGTGGCCAAGTAAAATACGCGCCATTTCTTGGATACCTAATTAAAATTAAATTGTACATAATATACATATAAAACAAGCAATATGTCAGTATTCCGAAACTGTCTGTTGAACGTCTGCCGTCTGCCAACTTCTTCGTACGCAAACGGTAGTGATCACAAAATAGTTTTTATTATTATAAGGTTACACAAAATTGCAAAAGTTTAGTTTTAACCGATGTTTTAGGTACTAGTTTAATACAAGCTTACTTAATTGACCATATTGAATTGAATTGACTTCTGAGTTTTCCATTTTTTATCTCTAAATGTAGGGAAAAATAAAGAATCATGTAATATTTTACAGCCCTGTTTAAAAGATATGGAACTTTAACTTAGTTCTGTACTCGTTTCATATTTTTTACCCAGTTCTAAAACTCTTATAAATCACAGTCACCGTTGCTATATAAAACTTGAAGCATAACATAAGAAAGCACAAAACGCGGTCATCGCGTTCAGTTGGCAGTGCGCATGAGCATGTAGCCGTCACAGTAATTGATAGGCGGATTTGCGGGTACCCGCGTGAATAATCATAACCGCTGCAGTGGTTAATTACCACGGCGGGAGTACACATAATTAAGCAACCGCATTATTCCGACTATGTCAAATATGCGAGCTACAGCTTAGTAACCACACGCACTGCTAACTTGGGATAGGTCCTTATCTAGACTCCCGACGATATTGTCTGGTTTCTTGTATCGTATGGACACTGAGTTTACATTTTCTGCAACAAATATAGGCACTATTACCCCTTTTACATCCTGCTAGACAAAATAAAAGCAAATTAACATCTCAATTCATTCTCTTAATTCCTTGACTAAGTCAAAGTAAAGTTAGTTCTAAGGTTCAGCCCTTTTAAACTGAGGCAGCCTGTTAATGTTAATTATTATGATGTCATTTAGTTAAACCTAATAAGAAAGCTTTAAGACGAATTTAAATAATATAATAAACTATACCAGAATTTACGGTCTCCATTGATTATATTTGTTTTTCTGTGCAAGTTGCATTTTGGTGTCAGTTTATGTCCTACTAAACTGATGTAATGATGGGAACCCCACTGTCTTAGATGATGTTCCAGTCGGAATTAATATTATTAATCTACTTTGTAAAGTGTTCACCCAGGCTTTTTATATTATATCCGTGGTTAATGAGCACCATTAAGGCGACATTGTACGAATATAACCGTGTTCAAATAATTTAAATGTAAGAGTATTGAATGTAATTCGGTGTTCAAGAAAGTTTCATCAAGTAGGCGTATTGAATATCTACCTACTTATAATGTAACATTTTGATAACCATTCCGAGTTATTGTCTTAACCGCCCCCGTACTATGCCGCTGCCATTACATTATAATGTGAAACATATCCACTCTGGAATTAATTATTAAATTACTGTTTGAAAAAACAATATAAGCTGTATGTAGATATAGGAAGCAAGACCGATCGAAATAATTCTCATTTCCAAATCGTTTTGTGTGTGTAGGCGGCACACAGAACTCAATAATATGACCTTAAAAGTACATGCGAACAAGACTATCGGTCCGGAGCCTAAACAACAAGCGATGGTCGGTTAATCGAGCGGTGACGCTAACTTGCGCGCGCGCCGCTTCCATATAAGTCAATCTTCCTATTCGCCCCCGCACTAACTGCTCGCGACTGACGGAACCACTAAAAGACGCTGACCGATTTTCCGACGATTGCCTTTTCGTTATGTTAATCACAAAAAAATCATTACCGAGAGCGAAACACTGTCGGTATAATGAGCTGTTATGTTTTATGTCACACTTTTTTTTGTCTGTTGGTAGGCAGTCGTGGCAATAACAAATGATATCATATGACTATTTAGCGAGTTCAAGTTACAACTTATTTGGTTAATTTGTGATCCATATGTAAGAAAATAGCAACACGAACACGGAACGTTTATTAAAATTATGTACAATCTTTTTTTTTCTAATTAACCCTCTACGCCTCTACCCCTATTACATGGAATTATCGTAACCACTAAAATTAAGGATTGTAGGCTGTGATCGTGATTGGAGAGGTACACGGATAATGTAACGTTAGTGGATATGCTGAGCAATTTATTTTTCTGCCCTGACTCAAAACACCCTTCCTAGGTCAAAGTGATACAAGGGACAGCCTCTCAAAATTCAATAGTACTTTTTGTACATTTAAATTCTATGAAAGCTATTTTTTCATACTGAAGCAAGTTCTTGCACTTCAGTTCCGCCAGAAACAAAGTTAGTCATTAACGAGACTTGTGAAAATGGCACCCGTTTATATTTGTATCGTGTCCGTTTCCCGTTATTTTGTTTATCGGGCATTATTATCTAAATATGATGTTATGAAACGGACGGACGTCATCATGTTAGGGGAATTGTACAGACAAGTGCGTCATCACGCCTCCGAAATCATGCCCATGACATCTACATTGAACACTTATCAAAAATTATTATATAAGGATACGTTGTAACAGAGCGTACAAATAATTCTTAGCTAATCGTACGCGTGCGTATTTCACCGGCTATTATTGAAAACGTTACGTGTAACTTAAGGTTGTGTAAAGCTAACTTGCCAACAGACTCGTGCTCAAACGAATACGTACAAGCTTGATAGGCTTTAGTCACTTAACATTAAGGATTCGTTCTCCCATTCATAAAATGGACATGTAACATTCTTATGGCAAGTTGAAACTTGTGTTGTATGATATAAGCGTACATTGAGTAAAACATGGTTATGATTTATCGGTAACAAGATGTGTTAAGTCTTTAGAGCAGCTTAGAAGAAGCCTTTATCTAACAATGTAGAGACTGGCTGTTGCTGTTGAAAGTTTGTACAGGTGGCAAAATAGATAATTAACCACACTGGTCAGAGACATTTGAAGTTTTCTTACAAATCCATGAATGTTATAATAGCAAACAATTAGTTCATTATGTTAAAGTAAATTTAGAGATAAGACGTCCATCGTTTTCTAAGCGAAAAGTTGGCTATATCTGACGACCTTGGTATCTTATCTCTTTTGCTAACTTACTACGGACAAAAAGGCTCACAACCGCAACGTAGGGTTCAATTTTTTTTTACTGAACTGGCTCTGGAAATTATTGCTCCGTAAACCTAAGTTAGTATCGATATGCCTTGTTGAATGGTAATCGACTTTTCGAGTTCTAAAAGCTATGCATGACATTTTGTGAATACATAATGACGTCAAGTGATACTTACAACACATTTATTTTAGAGCAACTAAAAATAATAACAAACTGAAAAAAAATAATTAAACGATAAATAAGTACAGAAAAATGCACTACTCAGCACCGAAACAACCAATTTACAACTAACAACTTTATTTCTAACAATATTGTACCTGTTTTCACTACTTATACACCATGCCACTTCCCTTCTGAAAGTTTTCCCTTTTTTTCATATGGGAAATCACTAATCAAGTGGTATCTCTATCGAAAAAACCGCAACCCCGGAATTGCCACTGCCCTGCCGGGCCCCTCTATTTTGTTGACATCTCTTTAAGGCGCGCGTGGACCTGCCGGGGTTGCGGGCCTGCCACCATGCGGGTTGTTTAAAAGAGAAACCGCGGTCCCGGAACATAAAGGGTAATAGAAGGAACATTTGATGATTTCCCTAAAAAAACTCAAAAAACTCTACCCTAAAGACACGCGTGGATCACAAACGCGCCGTTGACATGGTCGGTCGTCTTAGCCGGATGTACGGTGAGCTACCCATTATTCACCCTCCACAGACCCCCATCTAAGGTGTCCGGGAGTCATTTCACGGCACCCGACGCCCGCAGCGTACCTCAAACCAATTCACTTTTAAATTGGTTTGAGGTTCTCTTCCTCAAACAAAGCCTGACGTGGCTGTATGGAGAATAAGGATTCTCTAGCATAACTACTTCACAGAAAGATGCTATCAATTCCCTCTTTAGTCCGGACAATAGATTGAATCACGGCTGGACACATGAAATCACCACCGTCGATAGCCTCAAACAGTGGTGCTCCGCCTAAGCGGGACAGACCGCCACTATTTCATATGTGTCCACCAACGTATCCTCCAGGCGATCGTACAATGCGTTTCCTAGCGCTCGATTATGTGTAGGAAACTCCCGCAACTTCCATATCCAGTGAAAATCAGCTTCAGGTGGTAGCCCACACCAGCGCCCTTTAAAGGGCCATAATATGCGGACCCAGAGAAGAGCCCCCTTCAAAAGTTTTCCTCTAACGTAGGCTTCTAATAAGCTAAAAAAAAATTTTAGCACCTTTGGCTTACAGCACATTTTTATAAGTTTACCTATACAAAAATGAACGACCCGTTCTCAGAAGATGAAAAGTAAATGTTCAAAACTATATTTGAAAATAAAATTTAGGAAAGTTTAGTGGCAGCAGTCCACAATTTTCCTGAAACAGTCCCAAAGTCACTTCTCCGTCTCCCACGGATTTTGTTATAGCCTTTGCAATTTTTTTACTGAATACGTTTGAAATCCGCCCACCAACGTTTTCCTTTTCCATGAAAATACGTGTAACCTTTTCTCGAGGTATTTTGTGGTCAATTGACATTTCCACTCACATCAACTGATTATTTTTTATCTTTATTTAGACTTATAAAGTAACTTGCTTATGCCCGAAGCTTCGCCCGCATGGAGTTCGATAATTGTCATGCAGGGTCGTACTAACGGGATAAAAGTTTTTTTTTTTAAATTATGCTACAGCTCATTTCATGCAATTCTAGTAGTTTTATCTTATGTTGATTGTAACAATAACTTGCATGTACAAGATCAAGCTGTTAAAAATTTGGTTCCACCGTGGGCACCGCAAGCCTAGAAGTTTTATTAGAAATAGTTTTCCTAGAGCAGGCAATTTTTTTTTATGCAAAATTGTGCTACTTATGTTTACATTATTGCGTTTTTTTAAGTAATAAATGTTCTCATTCCATATGTTCCCTACAATTGCCTACCTACATATTATATATAAACCTACATATTAAATATAATACTTACTATTGTTGATAATAGCAGCCTTTAGGCTCTTGTTGCTTTATGTGTCGCAGGTCGTAGTTACAAGCATGAAATAGTTGCGTAACGCAGGACGTGGGCGCCGGATGTGCGAAGGCTGCTCTAAGGCCCTATGGCCCCACATTTGCGCCATCTACAGATGCCCCAGTATAGCTGATAAGGGCTTGGTACCTTAACGCAGTTGCTTCATCAATTTTTACCAGTGAGGAATGAGATCTGAAGTTTGATAGTAAAGTGTGGACGTCATGGTTAGGACATACAAGATTTCACCTTTATTTCAGTTAAAATGTTTTGATTTGATTGAATGAAATCAGTCACAGATTTAGAAACGTACCTACTTTACCACAAAGATTTCTTATCAAAAAGCTATAAAGTTCAAACCAAATCGAAATTAATCGAATATCGCATAAATTATAAATTCGTAACAAGGAACCCCTAACGAAAAACGATTTGTCCACCCACGCACCGAGTGGGTGTGTGCACCTCCACAACATTACAGGTTTGATGACGGTCGATTAGATAAATGTCATAACAAGAAGTGTATAACTCTCAGAGGGGCTGGTTGCTAAATTCTGGCAGCTGTCAGAAGCAGGAAACGTAAGAGGGCGCGGTGCGGCCCACGCGGGCTCACCCACTCCGTGCACCCTGACATTTACCCGAAGCGTGGAGGATCAACAGGAGGTTGCCATGGCAACGCGCAGACGTTTTATGACCTTTCCTTGTTTTAAGGATTCAGATATCCTCAAATCCTCAGTATCAAATCTCCCGTATGTGGGTTATGTCATGAATCATTTCCGCACCCACACATCAATAAATACCCACACAGCTTAATTAATTCTACAATTTCGTAACTTTGCCCAGTCGAATTACATCAAAGGAGTTTCCCTGAAGTTGTTGAATATTTTGGATTGCGAAAACTTTATTTTCAGGTAACCTTTTCATAAAGTGTAGGTGGATAAAATAACATACATATTTCTACATTACTCAATCTTTGTACGATTCAAGCCGAGGTTTGTATGCTTTACGTTGCTGTTTTGATTTTCAAATCAAATCGCTGTTGATTGGTATCTGGGGAGGAAAACTGAATTGACATTCAGTTAGAGACATTTTAATGCTATGCCACCATAAGTATCTCCTCACACATTTCTAGTAAGTAGATACGTACGTTCGTGTGTCTATTTTTGAAAGTCCTACGTGTTCGGTATACATACGTCAAATACCAAAAATTCAGAAATAGCATTTGGAGTAACTGTTTAGGTATCACTACGTAGCTATGGCTATGACCAGTTACGTATTTTTAGAAGAAGCTAATGATTTATCAGAACTACGTAACGTCCGAACTATTCGGGCCGGTCCATCGACGTCACAGGAGCGCGCGTGCCACCCGGCTAATTGTAGCATGTCCAAAACGGTCTCCGGGATCCGTCACCCGGCGGCGGCGCAGCGCGTAGCGTCCGAAAGTGGATCGTGAGTCAACGCGCAGAGAAAGTGGCGATAGCAGGAGTGCGCAGCGGCAGCAGGGTGTCCGCGTGACGCGACCGCGGCGAGCCTCCGCGCCCACGCCGGACGCCCGCGCTCGCGCCGCCCGCCGTCTCTTCGCCATCACTACACTTGTGCGCCCCGCGCTTTTCGCGCGCCTCCCTTTGCCGTCGCGACGCCGCGCCATTTTCTCGCGCACGTGGGCGATACCGGCGACCGAGCGAGGACGCCCGGCTCGAACGCCATTAACGCGACCGTCGTGAATGAACGCCGACCTCGACCGGGTGGCTGGCGTCCATTGATAGGGCGCGCGGCGGACGACGACCGCGGCGCTCACGGGGGCGGCGTATGCACGCCCTCGCCGCTCCGCCTGTGCCTCAGTCGAGGATGTGGCGTTCTCGGCGCGACGACATAGTCCGCGTGCGAAACCTGTGTTCATTTATCAGTAGATGCTCGTGACCCTTCAGTGTGATTAACGTGCCGTGTATATGTAGTTTCCTAATCGTAATGTGCTGTGATCACGTCAATTTTGATAGGACATTAAGTTAGTTTAAGTAGGGGAGTGTAGTGGCGTACGCGCCGGTGCGGTGTCGTTTACAAGGGGGTTGAATGTGAGTGCTGTGCGGCGCAGGAGTGTTGCGCACGAGGTGGTGTGGATTGTGCAGTGCGGGAATGCGCTCGTGCGATGCTCTCGGTGATCGCGATGCGTCGGCCGGAGGACGAGGAGTTGGGAGGCCGTGGCGACGGCGACGAGTTCGTGGACATCTCGCAGATGCAACTGCTGGTGGAGGCGGGCCCGAGCGGGCTGCACTACGGAGGCCCGCCGCCGCCGCACGCGCAGCCGCAGCCCTACACGCAGCCGCCCGCGCACCCCGCTACCACCACCGCGTCCGTCGACGACCTGTTCGCACTCTACTTTACACCCACAACACATGGTGAGCACTAAGCTTCCCCTCTTTATATTGTTCTCATATTACCGTTCCTTAAGAAAGTCTGCAACTGTTATGCAGAACCGGTTTTAGTCAGATTTACATAAATCGTCGTCATTCTTGAACTTGTTTTGTAATTTGAATCAAGTGTTTAGATGTTCACAACTTTGCAAAGATGAGAACATGAAGTTACTCATATTTGCCAAATAGTCCTAAATTGAGATAACGGGTATCAAAATTGTTATATTTGATACCCGTTATTGTGTAATTGGATTGAAAGATTCAAAAAGTTTTATTTTCAATTACAAAACACCGTTTTGTTTAGGCAACTTTTGTACTACGAAAACTTCTTCCAAAAAAAGAACAATTAAATTCAATCCTTTCTACCAGTTATTATTTTATTGTTGCTTAACAGTAAATAGCTGACTGTGAGTAGAAAAAAACTTTTTCCTTAACAAACTTTTAAGAGCAACTTTTGGTCCAAGTTACAAGAGTTACGACCTAATTTTGGTTTTTGCTCTACTTTTGAGAAATGTTATCTTAAGCTGATTCCCTCTAAAACTATAATGACATATTATGAATTTTCGTCATCAACCAAACAGTAAACAATAAAATCAATACTCCTAAAATCATAATCACCATACTCTTTCAATACTACGTCATCGCCATATTTAGCTTCAAATCTACGATACAATATTTTTAAATAATTAATGAATATACGTTCGACCGTGACATTGATTGGGAACACGCACCTTTGTATGACGTATTTATTATGCCGATCCAACATATTTGTGTCTTTCATATTTTGTTACGAACATAGTCACTAAAATACCTTATCCACATATAAAACTCCATTTGGCATCATTCATAAATGTTCGATAAAATTGAAAAAAATATACTTTCACACAAAACGACAAAACCTCTAAAGATCTGAAACGCTCAAAAACAAAAGAAACTTGCAAAATCTTTTTAAGTTCCTTGGCGAACAAACAATACTGATTTAGACTATGTTTGTCGAAGATTAGCTGCTGGTAACATCCAATTGACCCCAGCCTGACCCCACCGCTCGTGTTGCTCGTCTAAATGTTTCAGTGAGGTACCTTGCAAATGAGATAATTATATACTGTCATATACTTTGTGGCTGGATACAATAATCTTCACTTTCTTGTTATGCAATCCAATGATTCTGCTAAGTACATACACTTCTGAAATAAAACCCCAATAATAGAAACAGGGTGAAACAATTTCGTGCTACAGAAAGTGATGGCCGATTCACATGGCTGTTGCGTAGGTACTTACTTGAATTTGTGTTTGAATTTTCTTGGTATTTTATTTTTACTATACTTTAAAACATGAGTACAAACATTCTGAGAACAAACAAATCACAAAATATTTCTTCCTATTTTAGTGTGGGAATTCAAACGGCTATATAAAAATGGGCCTGAAAATTATAAGCATTCAAAGCGTGTAAACGTAAAACATAATATGTTTTAAACTATTGGCCTCTTATATATTTTACGATGTCACAATTTATGCAATAAAGCTAAGCTACAAAAATAGCATAATATTAGCTTTTATCTTGCAGTCAGTTAAGAATGCCCTCAGACATTGTATGGAGTCATTTCGTAAACGTCAGCTTCACGGGCTCGTAATAATTCGGATCAGCGTTCCGGCACTCTGTTATCTGGACCGGACGGCGCTAATCGGCTGCGTCTGCGCAACCACGCTATCATATTCACCCAACTAACCATAAACATTGCCATAGATGTACTATGTAGCTCTGTGTTGACCTTTGGAAAGATTTGACTTACTTAACAACACATAACACTTGACCTGAGAGGTAAAGTGGTCGCTCTATGCGAGACTCTTGGAGAGCGATGTGTCGACTTAAGCTAGAGGCTATTATTTATTCTCTTCTAAATTAAATACGCGTTTGAAATAAGTAAATGTTTCAAATATACAAACATCAACATCACTCACCTACTGGTAGATATGGGCCCGTCTCATTGTGTCAGTTTTCTAGCATGCTTCTGGTTTTACACGTGATGGCAACACTGTCGTCACCGCAATGACACACGAAGATTAAATCAACTGAGCTGTACTGTGGAGACTATCACAGACTCAAAACACAGACATAACGTAACGCACTCAGACACAAAGCTGAAATTCATGGTACTGAACTATATCCAAAAATGAATTTATCGTCTAAATGTGCAACAAAAGCTTTACAATGAGACGACTTTTAAGTTTGCAAGAGCATTCAAATTGTGGGCTGGTATTGCACCGCGCGCGTGCATCAAACCAGTTTCCATCTGAACTCTTACTATTTGTATGGATACAACTGATACGGTATATCTGTATCACCTTATTTCGGAAATACGTTGTGGATGCGGTACAACTTGTAACATTTAAAGGGGAGTATGAATATGACAAAACATGACTGTTAAAAATGTCGTAAAATCAAGGAAAGTAATTATCTGACAAGTTGACTACCAGCTTAAACATAATTATCACGCGTGTGATTCCCGAAGTGTACCTAACAGTAAACTAATATTTCGCCAGTTATGTTTAAATCCCAGGGAATAGGGGTGAGCTTATTGATATCAACCGGGCATGGATTGAAGGTACTAATAAATTCCTAATGGATAAACCCAATAACATTTTAACCGACTGTGGATTGAACCAAGGATCTCATGCTGAGCAGTCGCGTAGCGAACCTCTTTAGCAAATTAAACTGTCCGTATTTTCAAACTCAAACTCCAAGCAATTATTTTAATTAGACCATTACATGCACACTTGAATAATAAGAAAAAAATAATAAGCTACAGTCCCAGACACAATGCAAAATAACTTGTGAAAGTACTGTAGTTACCCATTATTATGTATGTTTATGAGTTTCTTTATAACTTCCGAACGCCTTAACCAATTTTGACATATTTGTATCGTTAGACCTTTACGCTTTCCCGAGTAACATTTGCTAAAACTGACAACAATAACGGGGTGTTATGGTGTAGCAATAAAACCAACTTACGTTTTTAACTTGTTATGCATTTTACAAAAACAAAAAATTGTGGTATTAAAATACATTTTTTACTAAAACACAGCTTAAAAAACGAGATGGTGGTATTTTAAACCCATCAATCGATAAGAACAAGGTTCTTTCCAAAAGACTCAATGGAATAAAAGAAATAATTCTGGCTAGGTTACAACCCATCTCCATACAGAACGGGAGCTACTTAAAGTTTAATACAAAAACAATTGCGTGATCCAATTTGCTTGAAACTTGGGAAGAACAATAATATTCCCCATTATAGTCTTTCCAATAGAAACCCGTAAAAAGGTGAATAAAAAAGTCCAGGGTTAAATTTTATTTTTAAATAATACTTTTGCAGCGTTTTCAAACCGACGCATAACTCAATAATAAAATAACCCTTTACAGGGTATGGGTAACAAGTTTTATGTACCAAAAACTCAGTAACGTACCTACGAACAAACTACATACCAATACTGGATAAGTTACAACCCACAAACGCATGTAGAACGCCATCTACAGGATGGTTTGCGATCCGATTTACTTGAAACTTGGCAAAAATACTAATCTAATCAAATCAAAATTTGATTAGATTGAGAACTTAATATTAGATATTATTATTGGAGTTTACTCCTTAAGAATCGATTTTCATATATAAGGCGCCCGGTATGAGAAAAAATCCGAGGGGTAAAACCTACTAAAGTAACGAAAATGTGTCACGTTTTTGGTGCGCAACTTTCTAATTTGGCTGGGAGTGTATTAAGACGTAGGTATATATGGTATGTTGTATAGGCGACTATACCTATATACTATTTGTTATTGGGCTTGTTTGTTTCTATCAGTGTCGATGTATTTATATTTTTTCATTAATTTGTGAATTTACCCTTTCATTCATATGATATTAATCTTTTTTCAGTTGAATAAACTCTTTTTGCGTATGGTTAGATACTCGTACTTAAGGAGTAAACTCCAGTCGTGCGTCGGAGCTGACACACACACTTTTTTTAATAATAATATCAAATATTAAGTTTTCTCAAAGGAGGCGAAAAAAGGTAGTTCTGACTCGCTATTCTATTATATGTTCTACTTTTTAGCAGGTCTATCATAAATAGGGTTGCCAACTTTTTTTACAAGAGATAAAGTATATTCAGGTCTGTGAAGAATATTAAACAGAATTCTAGAAAAATGAACAGTATTTTAATTATTTATTGTGACAACTTACCAATTTATAATCTTTTTTAAAAACTTCATACGCCTTACCACATTTATAAGTGTAATTAAAATAAATGAAGAGCTCATTTTTATCAAATTAATAGATGCTCTATTTCTATCTTCCCGCCATTTAGCATGAATTACTGAAAAAAACTCTTTCAGTAACTGCAGTATCAGAAAATGTGTTTGCATGCTGAAAACAGTATTTTGTATACTTTATTTTTGTTCAACAGTAAAAAGTATAATTTTGTGAAAAACAGTAGTATACTGTTGAAAACAGTATAGTTGGCAACCCTAATCATAAATCATATATTACTTATAATTGAGGAAATATATTATTTGTCCCAAAATTTATAATTATTCTATAAGTTATTTAACAGACTTATCTACTTATATTCTAATAGCTGCGAGGATTGTTGATATCTGTTAATCACGGCTGCCCTAAATATAAGTGTTATGGTTTTGGGGTTTACCAGCGTTCGTAATCGTTATTTTGAGCTTCATTCACTGGTGATTGAGTAGCACTTCTTAAAAAACCCTTTGATAATTATGAGTATTTCAAAAATTGTTTCCAATAGCAGCAAAATGGGGGTTGTCCGTAAACCGTGAAGCATGTACCGAATTAGCACGAGCCGTTTTTGTACACGTGAAACCTACAGCATATTTAATTATAAAAAAACCGGCCAAGAGCGTGTCGGGCCACGCTCAGTGTAGGGTTCCGTAGTTTCCCGTCCGTCACAATAAGTGTTCCCACTTATGAGTTTATTATTTGTTTGACGTTGAACACTAGAGAATTGCATTTCCTAATTAATACTTTTTTTTAATAATTTTGGATTGCGAGAACCGATTTCAATAATTCTTTTTTTTGTTAGAAAAAAGATACGTTCAGGATAATAAAATATGTAAACGAAGTTAAAAAAATGCTTGCATATACGATTATACTACAAACTTAGTCCAGAAATTATTTTGTAAAACTTTTTGTCTTTTTTGTACAAAAACTGTTGTGTCAATCAAGTTCAAAATAATTTTCATAGAAAGTCTTTATAAAGTTCTACTTTTCAGATTTTTTTCATATTTTCTAAACTTATGGTTCAAAAGTTAGAGGGGGGGGACACATTGTTTTTTACTTTTGGAGCGATTATTTCCGAAATTATTGACAATATCAAAAAATGATTTTAGTAAACCCCTATTCATTTTTAAATACCTTTCCAACAATATATCACACGTTAGGGTTGAAATTAAAAAAAAATCACTCCCCACTTTACATATAGGGTGGCTACCCTAATAAAACATTTTTTTCCAATTTTTATTTTACCACTTTGTCGGCGTGATTGATATACATATTGGTACCAAATTTCAGCTTTCTAGTGCAAACGGTCACAGAGATTAAGCGAGGACGGACGGACGGACGGACGGACGGACAGACAGACATGGCGAAACTATAAGGGTTCCTAGTTGACTACGGAACCCTAAAAAGGGGTAAAAAGCCTTTATGATGTATGTTTTACTATATACCCAAGGACTTACCATACAGACTTGAATAAGATACTTTTGGGACTCCTTCTAAATCGGAAAGTACAATACCTCATTTGTTAAAATCATCTCAATAACTAATTAACACTTCCTTGGCTGCAATAATTAGTGCTATATTCATATTGGTTTAAGGTTAACTTGACAACTATCAATAAGAGATGCGATCACATCAAACTTTTCCACTAATCATAAATCTCAAAACCATTCAAAGACAACAATAAAAAGTTTGAACTTCTTTTCTGCGCATAGGCAATTTAAAAGCATAATATATGTAAAAATGTAAAATTACAAGTATATAAAGCATCATCTTCCTAAAATAATGTCATATGAGCTAATAAATATGTAATAAATAAATAACAAAATATTATACATTATGCTGATTGTTTTTATTGCCTATTTCCAACTCTAAATATCTTAATACCTACTTTAATATTGTTTTACATAAACATGTCAGTTTATGGAGCTGTCGATTACCAGTTCTACATAGGTACATACTTGTATCATACGATACCATTATTAAAAACATACGTTACTTATCTGTTTTACTACTCTACATACACATATAATTAGGTATTACCTAATACCATTATTGAAAATACAAAATATGATGTTAATATTATTTCATTCAAAATTTTACAATTCTGAAATAACTTTTTCAGGATTTTCGTCTAGTGTAGTTTAATTCAGTATTGTGACTTTTTTTGTGTATGGGATATCATCAAATAACTTCCTCTACTCCGCCCAGAGCAGGAGGAGTCTCAGACTTACTGACTTGTACTGACTAAAACCCAGCCATGTTCCATTTCAAACCTTTTTTTGCCCTTTATATTCCGGGGCCGCGGTATCTCTTTCGAACAACAAGCAACCCGGCAGGCGGTCGCTCTGGCAGGCCCCACTGCTTTGCTGACATTGAGGCCGCGTGGAACACTAACGCGCCGTGGACGACAAGGCACGGTGAGCTACCCCTTGCTCACCGTTCAAAGGCCCGTATCTACGGTGGCCGGGAGACGTCTCGCGGCGCCCGACGCCCGGGGCGAATGTGTTGATTTGAGATTCTCTCCCTCTAACGCCCGTCCAGCTCCTTCGCTAGCATTACTGCTTCACAGAACTATCCCAATTTCGAAATTCATCAGCAATACCTATGTTCTCGTCTAACTAGCGGTGAGTACTTGCACAAGCACTACCAAGTAGCCAGGATTATTAACCAGTAACCTGCCTTGAAATACAATCTTGTGGAATCTGAGGTACCGCACTACAAGTATGTGCCTGACCCAGTTCACGAGAGAAACGATGTCACGCTGTAGCGATCGGTCTATCATTACTGACAGGACTTTAGTCGCCGATAAGCTTGACATAGTGGTAAATCCGATCCGCGCGCCGCGTATTACTAGAATAATTGATACCATCCCGTATGACGAGAACCTCGTGAAAGCTGACAAAGGGACTAAACACACAACTAAAATATCTTGACTTGGCACACGAGGTTGTCGACAAGTGGAATGTGGACTTGGCTACCATTGTGTTTGTCGTGTGATTGTCGTAACGGCCAATGGCTTGATTGCCAAGAGCCTCGACATCTGTCGAAGCACTCCTTAGACAGTTGGATCAAAAGCCTGAGTCCAAAAGCAGTACTCTTCGAAACGGCGCGCATTGTGGCGAGGTTCCTGTATCTGTTAACACCGGTAGCTGGGACCCTGCTCCCGATACCAACGGAAACTTATTTTTATATTTTGAAATGTTTTTTAATATATGTATAGTATTTTTTAAGAAATATCTTAATAATGAAATTTTAAGAAAAAAGAAGTGAATAAAGGAACAAAATAATATCTAATTAATTAATAATATGAAAAACATAATAAAAAAAAACAATTAGTAAACACAGACCTTCGCAATTTCCTGGGACACCTGGTACCTATGAAGACATGACCAGTATGTAGGAATCTCCCAAAAAAAAAATTACCAGAACACCACAAGGACTCTTGCTAAGGGAGAGTCAAAAGCAGTCGGTAAATAATTAAAGTACATAGAATAAATAATTTCAGTGGGTACAGGTTTATAAAACAAATAAAAGGTTATGTTTTTGATAAAACCCCTTTTCATTGGACACGCAATGCAATTATTTACTAAATCAAGCATTGGTAAAAGCTAAAAGAAGGAAGACTTAAGAGAGTCTTGTGACAATTTATTGTCTTCCTTGCTAATATTATAAAAGCGAAAGTGAGTTTGTTTGTTTGTTTGTTACCTCTTCACGCTTTAATGGCTAAACCGATTGTGATGAATTTTGGTACATAGATAGTTGGGAACCAGGAGACGGACATAGGCTATTTTTTATAATTGTTGTTTTGTTGATTTCACACACTTTCAACATTTTAGCGTCATCGTATCGAAAGGTTCTTGAATAATTGTGGGCCATTTTATAGGTAACTAGCTTTCGCCCGCGGCTTCGCCCGCGTTAAATTTGGGGTAATACAGTTCCCCTTGCGCCTTATTGATTTGTAATAGCAACGCTAAGTTTTCCCTTTTCTTCCCTCTTTCTCCCTCACATCCCACTTTTAAAAAAAAAAACATTAGCCTATGTGCGTCTCCTGGTTCCCAACTATCTCTGTACCAAAATTCATCAAAATCGGTTTAGCGATTAAAGCGTGAAGAGGTAACAAACAAATAAACAAACAAACTCACTTTCGCTTTCATAATATTAAGTAAGGATATCTTATGTATTAAACTATTTTTTTTTAGTTCCACATAATTGGTTATTTTTATAGCCGACTTCAAAAAGGCAGGAGGTTCCATATTCGAACGTATTTATATATTTTTTAATGTCTTTCTGTGTTTTAATTTAAGATATAGGTCAAAACCGTTTTATCCTCTTTTAGTAGAATAGGCACCACTCTTAAGAAATATATTTAATGCAGTTTTTATTGAAGCTCGGAAAAACAACATTAATAATTTTATGATACAAGTACATAATTAATAGTACCTACCCTAAGTAATTTATCCAAAGGTTGACTGGTAGAGAATGCAATATGGCAATAAGTCCGCCTATGTACCACTATAATTGTACATGAAGTTTAAATAAATAATAATTACCTCGAGAATATTATTTTTAGGACACGCAAAATAAAAAATGATATACGGGCCTTAAAAAATAATATGAAAATCTCAATCATTTGCTATCCAAAAAGATACTTGAAAAATAATAATACCTTAAAATGTGATTTTTTTTATTTAGGCGTGAAGACGTAACAAACAAACTCACTTTCGCTTTTATTATATGTATTACTAGCTTTCGCCCGCGTTAAATTCGGGATAAGACAGTTCCCCTTTCATAAATTAATTAATAAATATAAATACCAAATCACCAGGGTCACAACTATCTCTGTACCAAAATTCATCAAAATCGGTTTAGCCATTTAGGCGTAAAGAGGTAACAAACAAACTCATTTTCGCTTTTATAATATTACTATTGAGATCTAATCGTTCGAGCGCGAGTCCGACTCGCACTTAGCCGTTTTTTTATATCTGATCTGTTTTCCAAATAATTGGCATTGCGCATTGAAACTCAAGCGTCTTACACAAACTAAATCAAACGTACATATAGAAATAAAATTAAATATCATTTTAATGCCTATAAGTATAATGGTGTACATTCAGTCAAAAAAGTATCGGGAATGGATGATTTGTTTATGGTTCCAAATTAAAATTTTTGTTTTTTTTTTGTAGTTGTTAGATTGGCACAACTGTTTTCAATTTTGGCGCGGGGTTTGAGTTGCATCTGTTATTTATAATAAATACAGTGCTGGTTTTAGTAATATCATATTATAGTGTGTATTGCGAATTTCATAATGGACAAAAATATCAAACAAAGAGTTTGTGTATTATTATTAGGGGTATAAGGTTGCGGGTAGATTAATGCTTAGATATAAATAATTTGTTTACAATCATCGGGGTGACATATTCTTTATAGAAAAAACCCTGTAAATAAATAAAGATTAAAAAAAAAAAAAAGAGTTTGTCTTAAATTTTGCATTGCCAATGGAATTTCGTGTTCGGAGTCACTGAAAATGTTACAGAAGGCTTACGGTGAATCGACTTTATCAAAAACTCGTGCTTATGAGTGGTTCAAAGCGTTCAAAAGCGGTCGAGATGTGATGGCAGATTTGCCTCGCTCTGGTAGGCCGTCAACGTCTGCTACTGAAGTTAACATCGCAAAAGTGAAGAAAATAGTGACTGAAAATCCCCATTCAACTCTGAGAGAACCGCCGAACTTTCTGTATCTCACGAGTCGATCCGTACCATTGTAACTAATCATTTGGGTATGAAACATGTTGCTGCTCGGCTAGTCCCAAAAGATCTGAATTTTCTCCAAAAACTCAATCGCATGAAAGTCGCTGAGGACATGCTAGAACGAGTCAGTTCGGACCCAACATTCATGAAACGCATTGTTACTGGTGACGAGACGTGGGTTTACGAGTTTGACATGCAAACTAGTCAACAAGCTTCGGAGTGGCGCCTTCCAACTGAACGATAGAAGACATAAAGGAGAATTCGCGGCGAGAACTGAACTCAATTCCGGAAGCAGCGTTTAAAAAATGTTTTGATGAATGGATTATTCGTTGGCGCAAGTGTATCGTTTCTAAAGGAGCATTTCTAACAGACATTTTGTGTATTATTGATCTTTTCCCGGTACTTTCTTGACAGAGTAGTATATAGCGAATTACATAAAATGTACAGTTAAAAACGTATAAAATTTCTCTTTATTATGTAAACTCTCCGAAAACTACCAAATAATCTTAAATATTTCTATCTAAACACGTTTTTTTTTCACCAAGTCACCATAGTCCTACCAACTAAACGTCATTATCAATTTCAATAGGCACGTAATATTTATTCATGGCTCAATAGTAGCCATTACAAAATGCCATTTTTTTCCTGTCAAATTACCCGAGATCTGGTACCACCATAAAGTGAAACATTGGGCACCCAAACGCGGCGCCTATAACGATGTTATCAGTCGACATAAGAGCTACTTGTAATCCGTGCTGATACTGTCAAAAAAGCGCATCCCACGCCGAGCGCGTCACATCGGAAGCGGCGGCTTGTCAGAGGTGCCCACATGAGGGCATTACACCTCTCTGGACATTCCCAGATGTGCGATAGCCGGTGCAGTCGCTTTGAGCAGCCCGCGGTGCCACGGGGGCACGCACGTGCTTTTGAGGCGACCCGCGCCGTCTCACGTCACCACACATAAATTGACAATCTAGGCTTTACTAGACGAATGTGAGCTTCTATCCGCGCCTCTAAATTATCTTCTTTGCGACGCCGAAATGCCGACGACCGCGCGAGCATATGCAAGCCCAATCATAATGAATCATAGTGATAACAACATGACATAATAATAGAAGAATCATGCCGAAATAATACAGAAGTTTTCAAATGTTTTTTTTTTTTAATAATTTATTGTAAGTATACAAAATAAAAAAATAAACACAAAAATATAACTAAGTAGAAGAAAATAACTTTACTTCCGGAAGTCGGTGACTCTTGTTTGTTTAGTTGACTTTTTTTCCACCTACTTCCGGAAAAGTTATTTTCCAATTTTAATTTTTTTTCTGGAAGTCGGTTTTATTTTTCCTAAGAAGATTTTGTTTCAGCATTTTTAGATATGGTATGATGACATCTCAAACAGTTTTTTATTGAGCATTTATTTGCCATTGTTACTAAAATTTTAAAAATGAGCTGATCATCCAAACATGGAAGAATAAATATGTATTATACACGATAACTCATAAGCTACAAAAGCAATATAAATAAAATTGATATGGGACCACTTCGGAAGTATACCATTTCAAACAAAAAAAGCATTTTGAAAATCGGTCCACAGTTGGTGGATTAATCGGTGAACATACTTTAAAGTAATACATACGGTCGAACATAGAATGCAGGTCCTTTTCTGAAGTCGCTCAACAAATTGCAATTATAGAGTTTGTACATAGGTACTTTCTAAACGATTTCTTATATGAGGAGGGTATTAGTTCGTAAGAATATTTTTTTCATAAATTATAGACTATTTATTATTATAGACAATTTTTCAGTTACCCTGATGCACAATATATTACACCGTTGTCATGATTATCAATGACACAACCCGAAGTGGGTTTGTTTGTATTGGCAGTAGGTAGAATTTAATTTTCTAATGAACTACAAGTAGATCACTTAAATCTAAGATAAAATTATTTACCTTATCTATCTAGTGGTATCAAATAAGTAAACGCAATTAATTAATTATTATCCAGTTCATGGATAGAAAGTGGATAGGTTAGACATAAAGCTTTTCACAATCTAGTTCAGTCTGTCTGAGTTGTAAAACGTTTTACAAGTAAATCGTCGATTGCATTCGTAAGTGACGAGTGGAGAGCGGCGGGCAGATTTCCCCGGCAGGCCACAGTCAGTGCACGCGCACCTGTGCCCAATGATGGAGAACAATTGCTGTCATTAGGGCCCATCGCCGTGAGCCAAGCCCAAACGATACATATTCAAACGCTGCCACGACAATGCAAGTTTATTTTAAAGACAATAAATTATCGCTAATGCCCAATTTGCGTCGATCGGTTAACAATGCCCGTTCCCGCAATTACTTAAACTCGTGTAACTGCGTAGTTGCATACGATACGATCTGTGTCCGACTCCGAGCGTCCAACGTCATTGTCTCACTCGATACATGCTCCGCAATTACACTGTATCGATTACAGCTGACTCAGTTGACTTCGATTCGAACGATTGACTGCGACTATAAAACATTGTTTTTAGTACACGTAATTAGTGTTCCGATAAACCGATATCTGCCTTCTTTGTCGACAATCTGCTTCTGAATCTCAAACATGTACTTTTAAACGTGAGTAAGTAGGTTTAATGGTTTGAAAAAATGTCAGGTAAAGCACTGAGTCACACACTTGTCCGTACGAAATTCATATCACGTTTAGCCAAACAGCTTCTGGAAATCACAAACGATGTAAAATATACATGTCGGTTCGCAATCTGCCTTATCTCAGGCCGGAAGTTGACAATGGCAGAATTTCTGTTCTAAGTCAGTTGTATAAATCTAGTCCGAGGTATATTCTAAAACAGAGAGGCTCATCAATTTGAAGGAACAATAAAAGTACCCAGTTATAATATTTTAAAATAAGGATAACGAAACATTCTAGACAGAACTTAAGAAAAACAAAAAAATACTTTATATAAGTGCAGTCATAGATGTTAAGAATTTCGGTTACGTTAAAATTATTTGGTTGGAAAATACCGAGTAACCTGATATACCTAGCTGTTGGCACAATGAACAATACAAAACCGATAAAAACGGTTTCCTGTTTTAAATAAAAATCGTGCAATTAATTTTGTTTAAAACCAGTATTTACCAACAATTTGGCGACGTTTCAGAATGTAACTCCTGAGTTGTTGCGATTTCCAAGAAAAATGTGTTTTGAGCCTGAAGCCAGGCATTCAAACAGTAGATAATGCCAAATTCTTCCAATGTTTGCAGAATGTCTCAAGACGAACAACATACGCACCGTCGAATTGATTATAATCTTGTATGAAATTCCTGTGAGCGCGAGAATTGCGTCCCGGTTACGTGTCGTAATAAACTAAACTCGCCAGTGATTATTTGACGAAAACATGAGGAACGTTTCAAACTAGATACTAAAAGTGGATCTGGTGTTTCATAATACCGTTGTTGGCAATATTTAATATACTCGGTGAGACTTGGAGAAGACATACATCTTATTTGTAGAGGGTAAATAATTTTAACATAATTCGTGGGCCTGTCAGCTCAGATTTAAGTGAGTTCATAACAAAGTCAGCTTAATACACGTGTGTTACAATTTCCTCGAACATTCGAAATGTTATTCAAATGATAGAATTTTTATTATGATTAAAGACCCATCTTCTCTGTCAGTGATATCCCAATGCTCTATATATAGTCGGTACTTCGATACCACCTATTGTTAAAATATTACTAAAAATAACTTAAAACATATTTGCTTTTGCATTCATCTTTAACTCCAGGTTTTTAAAGAAACTAAAGAACGACAGTTTAATAGTATCGGTGTTGTAAAGCTGGATGTGAGCCAATGTTTGTCTAGTTTTAAGTTTTGTGCAATCGCCCTATTTTTCTAAACTAAAACAGTTGCACGCGACACGCTCCAAGAGTAACGGAGTCGTTTTCAATAATATTTAGCGCTTCAAATGTTTACACCTTGACAGAGTGTCGTGGTGACTTCCAAATATTTCGCGGGCTTGACTCATCGCCTCACTTCCCAAAGGAAGACTAATGTAATAAACGGCTTAACAGAAAAAAAAATGCGGATACTGTAATTAATGGACGCAAGACCCTGACCGCTGATGTACAAGTAGATACAATGGACAAATGAACTGGCACGATGCTGCAACGCCACTACTCTGACTGTCGTGACCTTGTCACAAACAAATTATTGTAACACAGAGTGCTGTTTGCTTCCGCGAAATGACATGTCATCAGTCTTAGAAACTCATTAAGAGCGCCGGCCGTAGAATGCTTTTGCAGACTTCCGTGTATTACAAAACAGCGATCGTGAATAACAAGAATTAAAGCTTAAAAGCTGAATCCTGTTTACAGATGATTATTTATCTAATAGGTATACTTAGTAGGTGTTAGTGTTGCGGTTTAAGTGATTAAGATAACATCTAATTTATCACAACAGGCTGGAAATGTCATAGAATTTTAGAGTGATACAAGAAAGAGCCATCAAAAATGCCTGTTTGGCCGCTAAAATATTGAAGAATATATAGAAAAACTAGAAGAAATAATAATAATAAACAGGACCTGTGATTTAGTTTCACATTCATGATAGAATCAATGACCTCCAGAACCGAAGCTCTTTGTTAACTGAGTACACCGTAATAAATAATAACTATCATACTGACACATAATTATTATTATTAACTAGCTGGCATTGCCCGCGTGATATCGAAAAAAAAGTCCTAGGTGTTATTCCAGAGTCCCGAATATAACCTAACTCTGTGCCAAATTTCATCAAGATCCGTTCAGCCGTGTTGACGTGAAAGAGTTACAAACATCCATACATCCATCCTCACAAAAATTACCAGGACTAGGATAGCAAAAGACAATAATTTTAAAAGTCAGAAATATACCTCTAATATCTACGTAAATAGCCTTCTATTTACATTGATATTAGAGGTATATTTAACTACGGTCTAGATCAAAAGAAAAATCGCTATGTCGGGGAAAAGAAAAGTCTGTGGGCACAATGATACAATGTAGATTCTACCTGACACCTGGAAATCATATAGGCGGTCAAAAATCATAGACAGTCACGTTAGCTAGTGGAAAATTATTTTAAATTGCTTCAACCGCATTGAGCGGCTTCCATTATGATATGATACTTTTATTTGTGATAGAGCAATAACCGCTACTGCTAATAGACTTAGTTTCAGCGTTGTGGTCACTAGTAGAATGGTATAATGCATCAATATACATTTATCTAGACATCAATTACCTACAACCAGTAGCTACAGCTTAGGTTCCTAATTGCGGAACATCGAATCAACACTCGTAATACTTATGACAGCGACACATTTAATCAATCAAGAACAGGACAGAAACTAACAACGTTGATTATACAGATCAGTTTATCTATAACATTGTAATAGGTACCTATAAGCAAGCATGAAGCAAAATACATGTTTCACAAAATATGATTCCGAGACTGCATCTGCGGCAGTTCGCGGAGACCTAGCTGTCCAGTGGGTAATTGTAATTGGTGACCGACATAAGTGAGTCAGACACAAGTGGCGTCCTATATCGTTGATTATTTACGGGTTGCAGCGCAACTCGTAATTGCGGTCGGGACCCCGCCACACGGCTCGTTTATCTAATTAGCGTCCCGGTGCGAGAGTCTGCGCGCACGTCTGCCGGCCGCAACCCGCAACCGCGCAACGCCCGACCGGCTGCGCGCGGCGCGTGCTCAACCTCCACTTACGTTAACTAACACCGCCATGATTAAATGAGCCATAACTGATATAACATTAACTAGTTATGAAAACGTCACGCTTACAACAAACAAATACGTCGTGTCAATACGCATTACTGTGTTGTTAATCAGACAGCAGAACTGGTGTATAGAAGTATTACGGATATTATACGGGTAAATCCTTATAGTTAATTTATCATTGTTAAACAGATTTGCATTCTGAAAAATAACGTTAGAGACATAAGCATTGGTTAGATGGATAAAGAAAAAGACCACAACCCTCCAACAAAAACAAAACAAAACTATAACAAAAGTCAAAACAAAAGATCCAAACAACTTAAATCTAAAATATAAAGAGGTTATGAAAAACAACCAACTTCACATAAACATCAAAAGTAAATTATTTAACACCTGCGTACTACCCGTCCTTATGTATGGCTGCCAATCATGGGCACTAACCCAGAAAATGACCAGCAAGCTCGCAACCTGCCAATACGCCATGGAAAGAAGCATGCTGAATGTTAAAAAATCAGACAAACTGAGAAACTATTTCATTAGGAAAAAAACAAAAACCATAGACATAACGCAGAAAATCAAAAGACTCAAATGGAGATGGGCAGGGCACATGATAAGAGGACATGATAAATGGAGTAAGAAAATAACAAGTTGGTATCCTAGAGAAGGTAAGAGGAAGAGAGGCAGACCACAGAAAAGATGGGACAACGATATCAGGGTAGTAGCAGGAGTGACGTGGAACAGAGTGGCGCAGGAAAGAGTAGAATGGAAAAGGTTGGAGGAGGCCTTTGCTGATTGGCAAACAGATCTACAGAAATTGGATAAACGGAAAATATTAGACTTAGATTAAGCAAATGTATTATACAAAAAATGTAAATTGATCTGAATAAAGGCTATTATTATTATTATATAGATGGATAAAGACGCTTTGTTTAGTTTCTTTTAAGGTTTTGCTTCATATTCCTTCTGCTTGATTTTGAACACATGCTATTCTCAAGTCGTGCAATTCTATTGTGTTAAATATCATAATAGGAAAAGCAATATAGTGTAACTTTGATTTAAACAATTGATCGTATTCATAGTTTGTTCTAGGTTCTTAATTACAATTCCAAAAGCGAGCACCGGCTCAGGTCAAGACCGGTCACTATTACTGACTTATGTTCAGTTTTAATTGCTTTGCCTGATATAGCTCACCATTCATTAAATTTACATCATGACAAACAAACTTTAGTCACAGTTCTAGGTAAGTAATGACGATTTAAAATAAAACCGTTATTGTGGTTTAGTTTCTATTTCATCTTACTTATTTCATATCCTTTTGTAGGGAAAATGTGCATATATATATATATATATATCACGATAATAATTCGTAAGAATATAGGTTCAGAATTATTAATCAACTCTCATGAAGAATAACATAAAATAATATAACCTACAAGGCATTACCATGTGGCATTACCTTCTGAACTGCAGACTAAAGTGAGTCATAAAAGTGCCGGAGCAAGGAAATAAGAATACTTTATGGATAATATCGACATTTAAGTCTCATTCTTAGTACACAGAACAAACCTTAAGATTTGATTTTATACCATTCACGCTTAAGCAGCTTGCGTTCATGATCATAAATTATTACAATACGATTGCACATTAGTTACGGTGTTCGTAAATATGAAGCATCTGATCTTGTTAGACATAGATCGATAAATGCCGCTTGTTTTCAAAATTAAATAGGTATTGCAAAATTACTTTATTAATATTTTAATGTCAACCAAAACGATATATGTACGGCCAGCAATGTTGTATTTTGTATATTGGCCATAGAGTATCTTTATACGCGAGGACACGACTTAGGTCAGTGTCGCAATTAGCGTGGCCTCTTAATGGACCTACTAATTTCCTTTTGCACTATTTATACTACCGGAAGTGAAAAAAAAGAATATTGGCTCACTATCACTATTTTCAGGAGAAAAAAGAACGGTTCACGATGATATGATATCGCCGTTTCTGCAAGACCGGGTCCCTCATTGTCAATCGAACCTTAAAATAGGGTTTATTTTAGACGTAAAAAAATTAGGTGAAAAGTTCTGCATCAAATACTGTTATTCTGGCTTTATATTCTGAAGGACCCTCTCAAATTATTCAAATGAAAAACTTCTTATTGTTATTATTTCTTATTTTTATAAGACGGGGTCAACGTCTTATAAAACTAGGAATTTCTCCTGTATCGTGGGTGCGTTTACAAACATTTAAACTCACATACACAAACAGCCAGACCCGGAAAAACTATCTGTAGCAAATATTTGTTCCGAGCAGGGATTGAACCCGCGACACGTAGCGCAGTCGATCACTCAGCCACTGCGCTAACTGTTTCGTCAGACATGCGTAGTTGGCACATAATTGCATAAATAATCTAGAAATGCACTCTCGTCTGGGGCATTCCGAAAGCTTGTAACATCATAAATACCTGCAAAGGGTTAGGCGGCGGCGATCTCTCGCGTCCGGCCCTGGTTCAGGCCATGGTCCGGAGCGAGAGGGAATGGGAAGCGGTCACCACCTTCTGCGAAGCAGTAATGCTAGCGAAGGAGGTGGCCGGGCGTTTGAGGGAGAGAACATCTGCCCAACCCAGCCGCCGCGAGAGACGCCCATGGCGCCGGCGCCGCGAGACGACTTCCGGCCACCGTAGGTGCGGGCCTGTGGGCGGTGAGCAATGGGTAGTTCACCGTCCGTCCGTCGATTGACGACAGGCCGTGTCGACGGCGCGTTCGTGTGTCACGCGCGCCTCAAAGAGAGTCAGCAAAGCAGAGGGGCTTGCCAGAGCCTCTGCCTGCCGGGGTTGCGGGTTGTTCGAAAGAGATACCGCGGCCTCGGAACGTAAAGGGCAAAAGAAGAAACATGGGTGGGTTTTAGTCAGTACAAGTCTGACATGCCCTCCCGCTCCGCCCAGAGCGGGGGAAGTCATTGGATGATTTCCCACCCGAAAAAATAAAAAAGGGTTAGGCAGAGGTGTCCCTAATAGCACCAAGATTCGTGCAGCACCAGTTAGGTAGGTAAGTATGTTCAAATCCCATGTAATAAACCTGGTACAAATCCAGACTCCAAAGCCGCCACTGAGTTATTCCTGGCGGAAAATAAACAATAGCACTTTTCTCGCCCTGGTAATCAAACCCAGACCTCATGCTCAGCAGTCGCGTTTGCGATCACTAGATACCTAAACGAGGCAGCGTTTCCGACCACTAGACAAACGAGGCAGTCAGGGGTCTGTATTAGTAAATCAATATAACGAAATGAAATGATCGCTGTGTTGTACTAAAATATTGATGAATTGATCACTTTAGGAGGCTTTTCTTGCTTTTCTTGAACGACAAGGTAGACAAATCTTGAACACAAGGTATCTGCCTGAATCATCACACAAAGTCTTACATAGTGCAGTCGTATAAACTTCCAGTAATGTTCAAATGAACTGTACCTAGTAATAAGTAGTAGCCACACGTGCTAGACAGCAAGCGAAGAAATAAGAAACTAAATGCGACGATTTGTCATAAAGTAGCCACATAGCCAAGCAGTTACATGTTTGCTTATTGTTATTTATTCGTTATTACTGCATGCTTGCTTAACCTTGTGAACGCCACCACATATATGACTAGCAAGAGCGTGCCCTGGACGCCAATGAAACAAATAATGTAACAACAACTGAGGTAGATTGGCGTAGAAGGTACGAGCGTACGTTTATACTCTGGCGTTCAAAAGGTTAAGCAAGTATGCAGTAATCCTTACTAATATTATAAAAGCGAAAGTGAGTTTGTTTGATTGTTACCTCTTCACGCCTTAATGGCTAAACCGATTTTGATGCATTTTGGTACAGAGATAGTTGGGACCCAGGAGACGGACATAGGCTTTTTTGTTAAAGTAGGATATGAGGGTGAAAGAGGTAAGAAAAGGGAAAACTTAGCTTTGCTATTACAAATCAATAAGTCGCAAGGGCAAAAACTAAGGTAGCAGGTACCTGTAAATCAGGAAAGGGAGACTGTGTTACCCGGAATTTAACGCGAGCGAAGCCGCGGGCAAAAGCTAGTTATAGGCATGTACACAATAAAACATTATTGCGAAACGGAATAAACAGAAAAAGTGTACTGTACATCTTGAGGTCTCGAAACCGTGAACGTTTTAAAACAGTGTGTAAAATTAAACAAGTTCACAAAGCAGCAACGTGGAAGTAATCAAGTAAGCAATTTAAGTATATATTTAAGCATTATGTATCAATACAAGTTTCTATTAATATTTACTTATATGTGTAAGTTTATAACAGGTTAAGACACACTCACATATTTTCTTGCTCTCTATCACACTATCGTCTATCGTCTACATTTCATTGTCATAACTCCTTTCGCAGGTCTGCTGGCAGAAATTAAGAATAAGCAAGCTATTTTATTATACATTTTTTCTTTTGTCTTTTTTTATTTGGGAAAACAAACGGTTACACATTAGTCTTGTCTACTGTGTACCCAAAATTTTGGTCTCTCATGATGAATTAATGATGTCTATTTTTTCATTTCATGCAGGAGATTTAACTTAGGGAACCTGTTTAACTTACAATTACAAACTTACATACGTAGAATACTTAATTCATTACCTTCCCTATTGCCTTTTGGTAAAAAGTTAATACCAAGATAAATGTCATCACGATTATATATATAGTATAATATACAAAATTATACTGTCCTTATAGGTGAGGTTCTTCAGAAAGTTCAGGTGCATAGTACTCGCAACCGCGCGTATGAATTTGATCGAGGCAAAAGGAATAAGGTTCGTATCAGATGGCGCTTTGTGGTTTCAGCCCACCCCCATGGGAAAAAAAGTGTGAGTTTAAGTATGTATAGATAAGTAATATTGGTAACTACCGTCTTTTCGGTCAGAGGTAATCCCTTAAGTCATGGTTACCTTGTTCTAATCCACAAAAAAAGTCGTAGTTACCTATTTGCAAAACGATAGCACAAGTTACTAAAAGTCTCTAAAACAGCAAACATACCGTGTAGGCGGCATCGCCAAAATCGAATCTTAACAAGTCATTTTTGTTCAAAATGCCGCTACATCCACAAAAAATATGTTTCGGAATGAGTCAAGTCAAAGATGTTCCTAAGCCGCCAACGGCAATGGCTCTGTTAGTGTGTTGGCGGGAACAATGCTTCTAATCCGCGCCAGTTTCAAAGTAGCAGACCTTACCTTGACTCCTACGCCACAACTCCTTTTACTGAACAAAACCTTGTTCATGAGTCGCCTAGATACCACTTCCACCTGAACTACGTCACTTTTACTTTTATAATTTTCAGAATTCACTTACAAATCCAATTATTTGTATTTTCAATAACCTTGCCTATTGCCTTTCAACAAAGACACATCTGTCGCACCGTGACCGAAAAATGGAGGCGTATGTATGAACATCCTTCCATTAATTAAAACCAGACTAAATAAAAACCCATATTATACCAACTAATAACAGCGCGAATAACATCAAAGCAATTAAAATAGGTATTACAAAGATAACAAAGCTCTGCAATATCAACTATCACAAAATGAAAACAATCTTTCGTGTAAACGCACGCAAATCTGATGAAGAAAACAAGTTGCAGCATACAACAAAGTTAACACTATTGACAGTTTTTGTTATGGTATTATTCATGAGGAATGGCCTCCAAGTCCAAGCTAATGAATGAATGGGCCACGCTCGCTGCGTGCCGCCCACGGCTACTTCATTCATACAGAGCCCTGCGTGGTCGCCGACTTGTTCTCAATGTAGCCTTGCAACGCCGACAGATACACGACTGTCATTTAAGTTTTACGCGTTATTGCCATATTGTTTACACGCGATACGTAAACTTCAACAACTTACGGGTAATAGAATATTCACGAAAGACAAAATGCTTTCCGATCTCCTACACATTTACTACAAATGTCAAAGGTTCCCCAAAGGCCTACTGAAATTTTGTAGTAGGCTGAACATCTGCGTTATCGCCTAAAACAATAAACTCCACTCAACAGGTTATCTTGAAAGGTCACAATCGATAAGAAATGGCAGGGATTAAGATGAATAGGGCGAACCACCAGCTGTGAGGCATCGCCGCAAGAGTCGGGATGAATGACGAAGGGGTGCCAAAGGTGTGGGTTAGGGAGGCTCGGCACGTGTTTCGTGGCCATGGTCACGGGATGACGTCCGACATTTAACAGCGCAGGCGCGGTACTAGGAAGCAGGTTCAAGGACGTAAATCGATCGCGCTCAATGCCTTGCTGGCCCCAGCCACGGTCGGACGCTGCTCTTCAACCAGAAGGAAATCGATGCCGCTACCATTGCCACGGCCACTCCAGAGGCCGCCACACCGGTACAGACAATACGGAACTACCACTGTTGTGTCTGTTCATATTTTGATGTACATTTCATTATGTATAATTAAATGGAGTATACCTGTGCAATTATAAATTTGTGCAACAATAAACAATTTGAATTTCAGTGTATTTTGTTTCTACGGAGAAAAAACCCTAAGATGATAAGAACTATGACTAGAACCTAAATATTTTTTGCTGTGACATAAATTAAGACAAGCAATGATTACTTTAAGCATCTACTGCTCTGCATGAAGGAAACTAAAAATCTCTTAGATACTATTAAGAAAACTTACATAAGTACGAAAATCCGATTTCGAAACAAAAAATTATTTTGCGTGAAAACATGATACTTTGTACTTTACGACAGGAGACAGAGGCAGTCAGTTAGTTCGGTATGTCGTATTCTTTCACTGCGCGGGAGTTGATTGTGCGCGTAATCCACCGTAAATAAGGGGCGCGTGCGCCACACTGATTACATTACGGCTGAACACGCACATCGAGGCCATATGGAGTCGTGTGCGAATAAAATTAAATATAACTTAATTACAATGTTTAATTTGATGGGTTTACAAATTGCTTTATACGTTTATATGTTTAGAGCACTGTCATTTGCTCCGGGAACAAAACTATCCCACAATAAAAGCTCGTTAAACAACCAATATATTTCAAGGATTTCTAACTACACTAAAAACGAAGTAGGTAACCGTTCATTCACTTTAACGTATTCAGTGTAGGGAACAAAATACCTGTAGTTTCATGTACATATAATTGTACTGTACACTGTATACAATCGTACATGGAGCTATTTGAAGTATAGGACGACTAAAATGGAAACACCAAACTAAAACTAAAAAATAATTATGAATATTCACAAAACAATACTAAAAACGGAATCTCCACAGCATTATGTGTGCAAGTGCACTGATTTCGAATGCAAGTGTCGCACGCGCGTGTCAAATCGTCGGAGCACCCACGCGTTGCGCACACATCCCGACACCAGCCACTATCTCACACAATACTATGTCGATATACACCGCAAAACCGCATTGCATGATCGAACTACTCTTCGAGCAATCAAACCTACTGTAGCATTGTTTATCCCTCAGTTTGCTGCTACAAAACACAATATTTACCTTATCGCTATAATAACTATCAGCTAGCCACTATTATTGTCATATTTATACAATACAGATGCCATTTCCCTATTTAAACATCGTGACATGGACCACAAATTACAGAATTTATATGTGTGCGCGCCATTCATGAAGTTGCCACGATTTCACTGGAAGTCGGAGTGTGGGGAAGGTGGGGAAATAGGGTAGTGGGGTGAGGTGCCTCCCTATTTATGAATGAGGCCGTACGTCATTGATATCGATCGCGGGCTTAGCGTTGCGCGGCCCCGGTAGAGGTTACCACACAAGGGCAGCGTTGGCGGTCGATCAACAGGTGGCCGGTTGACGCACGCCAGCAATACAGCCTTCCGCTAATTTTTGTCACTTACGTGATGACGTTATACTGATAACATACGAGCTTGCAGATTAGCCCTATAATGTATATATGAATAAGTTCATTTTAGATCTAAAAGCTCTCCTATCCGAACGACGTTTCAGACGAATCTCTTTTCCTATAAAATGCGCTAGGGGCGCGACGGCGGCGGCGCCGCACTTCCATTCGCATGTTACAGAGGCACGCCCAATGGCTTAGTTCCTTCCAGAATAAGTTTATCTGTATAATATTGTCTTCTATTTCTACCATTATTAACTATTTTATTTTCTTCTTACAGATATGCAAAAAAGCGATAATGATTTCTATTTTGATTTAAGTCGTATATAAGAAACGTATGGATTAACCAAAACGTTGTTTCCTTTCATACACACAATGGCATCATCATTTGCTTAGCCTTTTCCCAATTTCGTTGGAGTCGGCTTCCAGTCTAAATGGATTCAGCTGAATACCCATGTTTTACGTGGCACGACAGCCTACCTGCCCTTCACAAACCGGTCACGCGACAACCCTTGGTAAGACTAGTTGGATTTTAAGGCTTCTGACTACCCTTCAGGACTGTCAGATTTATAAATAACAACTGGGACCAACGGTTTAACATGGCTGCAGGGTCTCGGTATCTAATGGACGGTCATTCATCCTAGGATCGACCTCGACCACAGCAAGCGAAGCTTAACCTTAAAGATCGATCCGCGCCGCTGCTATTATTTGGCCACGATCCCCTCCGAACCGTTCATATGGAAAATATGTAATAAGTTAAAACGAGAAATACGAGTAAATAATCTATATTATGTAACACACACAGAGCACATGTGCTTTGAGAACACTAGGTCCTTTGCAACAACAGTCATAATTGTGTCAACATTCCGCTATGACGTCCATCGTACGAAATACCAAACATGACATGCGTAATATTTGGCTTAAGTCTGATAGCCGATCTACACTCGAGTTATTTATCGGAAAATAAAAGTGTGGTATAAGTGTCGTGCGTCACGCAAATAATTCCTACCTCCCGGGGGACCGCGGGGGTCGTGACGTCAGTGCCACCCTAACCCCCCGATTTTCTCGCTACTCACTACTCTATTCATAATTTTCAAAATTTACCTTACATTCATGACATGAAAGGGGAGGGAAATTTTGACCTGCCAGTACTTAGGTAATAGGTACTATAGATATCTAAATTCCCTCCGTCCCAATTTATCAATGAAAGATCAACAACCCAGCGGAATATTTTAGGTTTCGCAAAGTTACTTTGAAATAACACGAACATTGTATTTCTAAGCATTGTTACAAAAAAAAAATTGTATTCGTGATCACATCGTGTTTACATTTAAGGTATTCGCAAAGAATTAATGTACCGAAATAATTCTTAATTATATTTGGACATCACACTGTTACATCGTGTTCATTATTAATTACACCGAATACGTGGTGGTGACTACGTAATTGCGTACACATTATATCCTCGGCCTCGGCTATTATCGGGCCTGTTGGTCTAGTGGTTAGTGGCCCTGACTGCTGAGCCGGAGGTCGTGGGTTCGATTCCCACCCAGGACAAACTTTGTGTGATGAGCATGATTGTTTGTTCTGTGTCTGGGTGTGATTTATCTATAATATGTATGTATTTATAAATTATATAAGTATGTATATCAGTTGTCTGGTTACCATAACACAAGCTCTGCTTAGCTTGGGATCAGATAGCCGTGTGTGAGTTGTAAAAAAAAAAAAAAAAAAGAAAAAAAAAAAAGAAAAAAAAGAAGATTATATTCAAACAACGATTACACAGTTCTATAAACGTATCGTGACAAACATTTAGCTCTTTAGGGTGTCTGTGTACGTCAGCAAGCTATAGTGATAAATCTGCACTAGATTAGAACTCTCGAGTGTTGATCGATGGAAGCGTAATTATAAGCATGAGTGCGACGTGACGCGGTTAACCAACTCATCTTGACGTGACGAGTGCCAACATTACTTTCGCGTCACTGCATGCTGTTTCAGCGCGTTATCGGTCAACGGGTGGAAGGTGCTAACCTATGTGGGCGCAGAGTATCGTCGCTCGCAGGCACTCCGATGTATATTTTTCTTCCGTACTTTATTTTTCTGTTCCGAAATGGTTTTCGGTCAAACCAGTCGTAATATGATAAATCGTACAGTATATTAGTTTGTAATATACGGCGCTGTGCTAATTGTGCATACAGTATAATTTAGAATCTTATCTATTCTGACTAACTTTATTCATCTTACCGTCACATGAAAGAAGTTTAGACTTAATTTTATTGAACAATTTTGTAAAGGTAATTGTAATTAATAACAAACAAACATGATGGATGTACAAAATACAATAACTAGACATCAGACTACAGATAACGTAACATCACGCCTGAAACCCCCGAAGGATTAGGTAGAGTAGTACCTAGTAGTAGGTACAACCACATTTCGCTAGTTATGTGTAAGTCCCATGTAATAGGGGCGACCCTGGTAGACAGACATCAGACTATACTACAAATAAGAACCACAGCCAAGAAAAAGAAACAAAATTATGTCACTTTTATCCATTTGCATTTCATGCACCTGCTCACATAAGAGCCGCAGTAGATATTAATTGGAAAGCAGACATAGTTTGGCATCTTTCAGTGGATCATCGTGATTCATCAATAGGACTAATGAAAGATAATGTAACAGTTTATATTAATAGCCGCAGGCGGCGTGGCATCGTCACCTAGAATTGCATTTGCAACACAAGCGGGTATTATTAGCCCGAGTTCACAAATGCTCGCCAAACGGCAGCAGTAGGTCGACTCTTTGTCGATCTACTTTCTAATATTACGGCTCATAACACAAGCGTTTACTTGATGTCACTGTGACAATAATACGTTTACGGGGCGGGGGCGTCAATGCTACTACACGATAGTAGGCGGCCACCTATCTGTTGTATAAGTCGTTCCTTTAGAAGTCTCATGTCTGTAAGATCGCATCAGATACTGCTGTGAAAATGATTTTCAAACCACCTTCTTTCTTTTTCCTTCCCTTCCTAAATTATTTGGGGTTGGCGCAGCATGTCCTCATTTTTAAACTACTAATGGGAAAGATAAATATTAATACATACAAAATTGAAAACCGATTGGTCTTTTGCACTTTACTGCAGACGTCTTTAGAAGACTTTGATATTTTAATTCTCGGATCGTGAATTTGGAAACTTCGGAGGTAGAGTCCAGCCATGTGTGTATGAAGAAAGGGGAAGCCTTTGCCCAGCAGCAAAAACCTCCTGTGTTGTCAACTAGTGGTGTCACCAATTTAATACAGATTTAGTAACAGCTCTCGAAAGACTGTCAGCGCGGATATTGATACTTACTGTATGAGCATTTCAAAATGTAGAGAATGTAAAACATCGTGTTGCAAATCTTACAAAACAAAACATAAATAAAGACAGTAGGACATTAACACGTGGAAATGAGCGTTCCATTATCTGTCCACCTACTCACTACTCACTGGTCATCCTAAAGGCGGCCGCAACAAGTCACTTGATTGTTTCAACATAACTGTAGTAATTCCCACCGCAGATATATATCCCACTATGATGCTTACTACGACATGTTACGCTACTTCACATAAACAAATATTTGGTATAGTGAGACAGAAAACGAGCACTCGACAACAAAGAGAAAATCGTATTGAGTAGTTATATCTGAATACGCACCTAAATACAAAAGCATTTTTTGACATGAATGAAGAAATTGACATGTTACAGTGGAACATAACGGAAATAATTCACATGACCCAAAAAAACTAGGTAACCGTGACTTTTGTTCGTGTAGAACGTCGAGCAAACATCTTGACCACTTCGGTGAATCCATAAACTAGAAACAAAACATGTAGCACCGTTCGTTAACTACCAAGTCATATGACTGATACTTCACACAAACTCGAAAGCGTGAATAATAATCCAGAAGAAACAAATAGTAGCGCGCTAGAAATAGACAGCGGTATTGAAGCAACGGTCCGAAATAGAACCCCGCCTCCGAAGTCCAAACCAAAAGCAGTCAAGTTAATTATAGAACGATTCCCGCAGGGACGTTTTCATCTCGTGATTCACCTGCTGAAAACTCGATTGTTCGCATTTTACGTCAATCGGTTGTTTACGAGCGTGTTCGGCGCGACGACGGCGCAGGAGCGTCAGCTGACGGCTAGGAATAGCCCTGACATCGCGGCCACGCTATGCCGCTTGCGCCCGCGCACCCACAAATAGCGCTCTATAATTAGACGTCGGTGAAATCGTGGGTTTGTTATTTTTCTTTATCGTCTCCGTTACGCGATAATTGGGTTAGCGTGAACGACTGCATGTGGGCCCAATCGGGCGTCGGCGTGTCTCGAGCAGTGCCGGCAAGCGGCAGCCCGGCACCGCGCACACAGCTGCGGCCATTGTCCTGCCACCGCAACACACTGCGCCCGCGCCGGCTTCTACGCGCATACTTGACATACTTACTCTAGATTTGAGAAGTGTCTCGTTATTGCACATTTTACGAGGAATTTTACGACTATCTTGTACGTAATGTGCGAAAGCAATGTGGATACTTGATGAAAAATAGATGACAAGACTCGATTTCTCGTGGATAACATTTCTGGCAAATCGAAAATTTATGTCATTTCCCTGACAAAGCAAAATATCATTTCCTTTTACTGTAGCAAAACCGTTGTGTTTAAAGACGTTGCAATATATTCTGGTCTAAGAAAAGATTTCCTCTGAATAATAATGAAAATATGCAGACGTCTCAAGTAATTAGGTGGCGAGCGACGACTTTGTATCTGTAAATTATCCCTACCTCACGCAGATACCTTCTGCCTCTGCGTGTTTATGAAAACACATTTTCTTATTTCAACGTTTCCGTCCGAAATAGATTCTTTAGTCTATTTGTATTCATCTTTTACTGTGTCACTACATCATGTTCATTACTAATAATCACTGATGTTATGACTATCTATTTATTTTATTTATCTGAAACTGTACTTATTTGTATAACCAGGATTTATTAAACATTGCAAGTCACGTAGGTATCACGGGGTATACCTGATATAATTTAAATAACAGTTTTTTAGATCTAGAAAGAACGAAAAGGGTAATTTGACGACTGATAGGTAATGCATAGAAAAAGACATTTCGTAGCATGTCTTCTTCGGCAACGAGAATATAGATATGTCGGCGTGTCGGCATGTCAATGCAAGAACGTCAAGAGTGGCAGGTTGTCACTCTAGCGGAGCGTCGTGTTGATGGTAGCCAGGCGGCCATCTTAGAAAAAAGGACGGGCGTCTGAGCACCACGTGTACGACGAATCGCTAGCAAGCGTCTTAATCTAAATAGCTTTAACCAAAATTGGTGTTGTGTTAACGTTTAATAGTTGTGGTTATCGTGTTAGTGGATTTATTTTAAATTAACAAGAACTAATGAGAAATTAAAATAATTTAAATTAAAAAGAGGACATTTATTTAGCTGTCATTTCCCAACTGCATATCCACGCCGCTTATTGAAAGAACTAAAGCTCTGCAGGCCCTCCTGCGTCGATATCAGAAGTGGGATCGAACGAACAGCAAAAATAAGCGACGCAACCGGAATTAACAACCGCGCAGCGCTCGTGAGTAGTATGAACCAAATAACGATTTTAAAATTTGATCCGGATGAGCCAGATTCGGATATTGATGGTTGGTGTAAAGTGACAGAAGTAATAGTGTAAAATAAACGCCTGGAAGGAGTGAATTTCCTCATGGCCTTAACAAGTGTGCTGAAAGGGCGTGTGCCTGCATGTCTTATTCAACTTAACCTACACCAAATCACGTGGAGTTCGGTTAAACGGATTTTAATTGCAAGATTTTCGAAACCTAAACTTATCAAAGACTTTTTCGATGAAATCTTACGGTTTTAAATAGGCGCCAAAGAGACGGCGTCTGAAGCAGCTCTTCGGCTGTAGATTCTCATCGAATGAATACCTAATTGTACGAGGTCTGAAGAAGAACTGGATTCGTTACATCAATAATGTGTCGCAATGACAGTTTAATAGGTCGTGAATGAAACACGCAAATTGTTACGAATCGTATACAATTAATTCGCATTCTTGGCGGAATATAGCTCAAGCGACGTTTTATTCTGAAGCTCAAGAACCAGAAGCCAAGCGAGCCCGCACAACGCAGAAGTTCCCTGTTGCCACTATTGTGGGGTAGTTGGGCATCGAATTGTCGAATTTAGGAAATGACGTAGCGATGTTGGGTCAAAATTGCAAAATACTTCGAGTTTATCACGTACTGCGGAGAGGACAACTGTGACCTGCTACACCTGCGGTAAACCTGGGCACGAGGCGACTGTTTGTCCAGTTAAGGAAGTCCCATCAGTGCGAGCACCGCCCTTCAAGGGGCACTTTGCGGACATATGCCGGTGAGCTCGTTCCTTTATTATTTGATAGTGGATTTTCTTGTTCTCTTCTTAAAGAAGCTTTTATGACAAACTTGCGGGCACTGTGCGTGAAAATGTAGTTTGTCTAAGTGGATAGGCTGTGATGATACACAATGCTCATCTCAAATTCAAAGCGATTTCGCGATGTGACAATTGATGAACTCTCAGTTAATTTAAATTTTCATGTGGTTCCCGATAGTGTTATTTCTGATCCTATCATAGTCGGAAGGGATATTTTTGATCAGGGGTTGTGCGTTACTTAATTTGTGTGATTTTATGAAAGAAAGTCATTATTGCGATTTAAATACAAGGAAATCGGACTTGCTAGGACGAGATAAGGAATCGCTATTGTCGCTATTAAACAAATATTCCGATTATTTGACCACAGGAACTCCCTCCCACTGAGTTACAGTAGGCTCATGACAGATAAATCTGATAGACAAAAAAAATGTATAGCGGTGTCCATATAGGTTAGCAACAGATAGTTAGAGAAAAGGTTCAGGAATTACTTGAGGCTGGGGTAATTCGTGAAAGCTCCTCCCCTTTGTTAGCCCAATATTGTTATTAAAAAAAAACTCATTTTGAATGTGTGTTGACTACCGCGAATTAAACTCCAATACCCAGCCTGAATACTACCCTCTGCCGCGAAACGAATAACAAGTAGATCAGCTTGCTGGGGCTTAACACATCTCCTGGTTATACATGGCATCAGGGTTCTTTCAAATATTGACCCTGACTCAGTTTACAAAACTGCTTTTGTTACAGCCGAGGGGCAATATCAGTACCTTGCTATGCCCTTCGGGTTACGAAACGAAATGCTCCATCAGTTTATCAGAGTTGTATAACTAGAGCGCTAAATCATTTAAAGGACAAACTGCTTATTTTGCATGGGTGACGTATTATGTTATTCTTTTGACATAACTCAGGGTTTGCAGCGCCTAGGTAATGCTTGAAGGGCCTTAACCGAAGACGGATTTACATTTTATCTCAAAAAATGTAAATTCATGAAAAATAAAATTAAGTATCTGGGATAGTCGCTTCAACCTGGTGAGATAAGACCAAACTCTCTAAAAATACAAGCGTTAGTAGATTATCCCCAACCAAAAGCAGCTACGCAGGTTTGGCAATTTTTCGGTCTTGTTTCGTATTTTCGTAAATTAATTCCTGATTTTACTCGTATTGTGGGACCGTTATATCCTTTGACTAAACTAAGAGGACCTATAACGTGGACACAAAAACATGAGCAAATACGTAACGATGTAATACGCGTACTTTCCTCTGAGCCAGTGCTGACTATTTTTGAATCGGAATTACCAGTAGAACTACACAGATACAAATTCTGACGGATATGGGGCAATTCTAATACAAAAGAAAAAAACAACGTACCGCATGTCGTAGAGTATTTCAGTCGTCGCACGTCTAAAGTTGAGTCGCGTTACTACTCGTACGAATTGGAAACGTTGGCAGTACGAGCAGTAGAACACTGTCGCATTAACTTAACGATCGGCATTTTGAAGTTTTTTGTTACTGATTGTAATTTCCTTTAAGCGTCAAAATCAAAGAAATATCTCCTTTCCCGCGTGCATCGGTGGTGAGCCTTTTAACAAGCGTACGATTTTGACATCGTGTATCGTGAGCGACGAGGAATGGAACACGCGGACTACTTCTTCCGAAATGCTTTCCCTAATACTAATGCTGGTGTCTAGTGTTAATTCATTTACAAAGAAAGTTTAATAAGTCGAACTTTATCAGGATTGACTTTCTGTGGTACAAAAACAGGAAAGCGAAATACAAGATCTTGTAGTGAAACATAATAATAATGGCTTTCCCGAGTCAGTACCTCAAGGACACGAAAGTTTGCTCGAAACTGCAACTAATCTTTTGTATTAAGACGAAGCCGAGTCGGCGCCAGAAAATGTAAACAATGTAACCTTAACTAACAGGGATGACTTGTTACTCACAAATGATTGTGACACCTTGGCTGTATGCTTGGACACTATATCTGCCGGGTCTTGTACTATCAGTGCTAGTTCTAGTATCGTTACTGCCATTTCAGACATTCTCACTACACACTCTGACCCTGAAACATGGGATGTAAAAAACAAAATTGAAATTTACGATGAACCTTATCTACAATCATGGATATGTCATCATGATGTTCTTGTCTTGCTAGTTTTTGTTAAGTTGCCTATCCTGGATAAGATAGTGACGTCGGTTGTCGTATACCGATTGGATTCACTAGTCCAGACCAGATGTTTGGTTCCTGTTGTCGATCCTGGTCGAAGGGACAGTGTCGTCCGGGCTAGACCCATTAGGGTTAGTTTGAATGGACACACTCGTCCGGTCCAGATGTTTGGTTCCTGTTGTCGATCCTGGTCGAAGGGACAGTGTCGTCCGGGCTAGACCCATTAGGGTTAGTTTGAATGGACACACTCGTCCGGTCCAGATGTTTGGTTCCTGTTGTCGATCCTGGTCGAAGGGACAGTGTCGTCCGGGCTAGACCCATTAGGGTTAGTTTGAATGGACACACTCGTCCGGTCCAGATGTTTGGTTCCTGTTGTCGATCCTGGTCGAAGGGACAGTGTCGTCCGGGCTAGACCCATTAGGGTTAGTTTGAATGGACACACTCGTCCGGTCCAGATGTTTGGTTCCTGTTGGTATCCTGGTCGAAGGGACAGTGTCGTCCGGGCTAGACCCATGAGGGTTAGTTGAAGGGACACACTCGTCCGGTCCAGATGTGTTGTTTTGGTATCCTGGTCGAAGGGACAGTGTCGTCCGGGCTAGACCCATGAGGGTTAGTTGAAGGGACACACTCGTCCGGTCCAGATGTGTTGTGTTGGTATTCTGGTTGAAAGGACAGTGTCATCGGGGCCAGACCCGTTAGGGTTGGTTGAAAAGATGCACTCGTCCGGTACAAGATCATATGGTTATAGTCCTTACGCGCGAAGTGATGATGATGTACTGGACGGGAATCAGAATAAAGTCGTGATATTATCAGTATGGACGAGCGGATGTCCAGTGATTGAATGTTGTTTTACCAGTAATACTATAACGCCCGAGGACGGTCGTATGTCAGTCCGGCCGTGTCGGCGTGTCGGCATGTCAATGCAAGAACGTCAAGAGTGGCAGGTTGTCACTCTAGCGGAGCGTCGTGTTGATGGTAGCCAGGCGGCCATCTTAGAAAAAGGACGGGCGTCTGAGCACCACGTGTACGACGAATCGCTAGCAAGCGTCTTAATCTAAATAGCTTTAACCAAAATTGGTGTTGTGTTAACGTTTAATAGTTGTGGTTATCGTGTTAGTGGATTTATTTTAAATTAACAAGAACTAATGAGAAATTAAAATAATTTAAATTAAAAAGAGGACATTTATTTAGCTGTCATTTCCCAACTGCATATCCACGCCGCTTATTGAAAGAACTAAAGCTCTGCAGGCCCTCCTGCGTCGATAGATATATAAATATTGTGAACGTAGCATATCTAATATTTGAAAATAGTAACATTTCCATAAAATTAATATTTCTTCTTTACTTCCACGTAAGTAAAAGCTTCATTAATCACCATAAACTGACAAAAAAAAATAATACATAGGTACTAGAAAATTCTAAACCGACCAATGAGCATCAAAGCATTATAATTTATTTTAATCACTATGAATAATTTGTATTGCGCCATTACTCAACTGAATATATTTCTCAATTTATAATAGGTAACCAAATATCTAAAACTAGGCGAGCCTGAAACAACGGATTAAAGTGCGACAGAAGATTTAACGGCTTTTTATAGCGATAGCATTATTGTAACATATTATGTTATCTATGGAGCTACGTATATTATCTCTCGATATATCCTTGATCTTGAGTGGTTCAGGTCACCGCCCACCAGCTAAACCTACACCTAACGACTGGTAATTACTGTTAACCACACGATTATACAAACTACCAATTATTATCTGATCGTTCATACACACAGATATATTACAGCTATAAAGTATGTTTTATTTGTTTTTCAACTTATGGAGCAAGGACCTTGTATATTATATTTATTGTGCTAGTTGCGCCAAGCGGTTTCACCCACTACTTTACTCCTTAGTGTCGTACCATGATGTTATAAAGTGTGTTAATTTTGTAACAGAATTCCTATGCAATATTTCAAGTCAATACGGCCATAGAATTGTGTTGCCCCATACAAACTTTGTTGATGTTTGCAGTTAATGAGCACCTACGCCCAAAAAGGATCCCCCATGCAAAATTTGAGACTCTCACTTGTAGTTTCTGAGATTTAGTGATGATTGAGTCAGTGATTGGGTCTAAAGTAATTTTTTTAATGTTCAGCCCAATAAAATTACTATTTTATAGGTAGGTAGGTAATACATGGATCCAGACCATCGCAGAATTGACCATTACACAGACTAACACAAAAAGAAAAAAAATATATTTAAAAAGATGAGTTTTTTTTTACAACGAGATGCATAAATCTTTCTATTTTTTCTTTACGTATCTAGATAAAATTAAAAAAAAATATATGATTATACATTTATAATATAAATTAACGTGGACGTAAAAACCTATATTAAAATGTTAAGCAGCAGGTACGGATTGAATTTTGAGATTAATATTTATTAGCTGTCGTATTATAACATCACTAATTTGTGTTTAATCATTTATAGTAGTAAAAATATATGTATCATCGGCGAAAATGTAGATCACAAGAACATAAAAATCTACTTATCTACGAGATCAGAATTTAAACATCAACTGTGTAATAAATAACATTTATTATTCTCGCGACAAAAACACTATTTGCATAGGTAATATAAAATTTTATGTGCTAAAACAGTCCAAGGTTTTATTAGGTGAATGTTTATTATATATGTTAAATACCAAAGAATTGTTAAAATATTCCAGCTCCCTGCGCTACGCATTAAATGCGTATATTCTATTTAAATGTTTTGCATTGTTTTGCTGCGTCAAAGTACAATGAACCAGAGCCTCATCAGTAAAATAACATAACAAGCAGTCATTTCCAACAGCTTTAAAAATCCCCCAACCCTGCAAGCTTAATAAATACTGTTAATCCCCCAGAAGAAACGGTCCAAGAGTCGAGCAGTAACAGGGCCTGCCTCTTCTCTACAACCTTTTCTCGGAACCGTAAACTACGCTCGAAGCCAGATCAAAAATACTATTTATAAACAAAATAAGTGATTTAATTATTGAGTTAATTTTGTGATGTGATATGATCTATTGCTTATTTTTTTAAAACATTTTATCGAGGCCGGAAATTTAATGTTTACAGCCCTAAATAGTAAAATATAGTAGTTCTATTTCCGAAAAAAAAAAACGCTATAAAGAAAAAAGTCATAGGTTGCTCATTGGAAATTTCCATTAAACTAGACTCCTCTATCTCAAGCTATGTACGTAGGTAGTAGTCAGGAGGCTTGCACGCCAAGTCGCAGGGGGCAGGAGGAACTCGGAGGTTTCGTGGTAAAGCGGGCGGCGGCGGCTTGGGGGGGGCGGCTGGGGGGGCGGCGCGGGCGGTAGGCGGCGTCGGGCGGTGACGTCAGCCTCGGGGGGGCAACGCGCCGCGCGATTGGCGGAGCTGTTCGCGCCGCTACCGAATATGGGACCGCGGCTCCATTGATAAAACTGCGATGCGGGGTCGCGCGGCGCCAGTCCCCTTCGCACAGGCCACGCGAGAGGCCGTCTTCACGCTGGCGTTGTTCGTAATTCCGCTCGGCCCGTGGGCCGAGGAGCAGGTGGTGCCGGACGGGATGGGCACCGATGCCGATCATCCGACCGGCCCGCACCTGCTCTCCCTTGCCGATGTGGGCGCTCTCGGGTTCGACTGCGCGCTAAAGCCGGTGTCGATGCCGGCGCCTGGCTCCGGCACGCCGACTGACCTCAACACGCCCGTCACCACTTCGGACCTGCCTGCCTTCTTCCCGACGCTGCTGGAACCTCCTTCAATCTCAGGTGCGAACCCTTGCCCTGCCACGGCTGCTCCTGCACACGCGCTCGTCTGCACTCGTAGGCGGCCTCGCCCCCGCCGGCCGCCGGCTGCCGACCGATAACGTTGTAAATAAACAATCGGGTCCCCTTCGACAGCGGGATGTCCTTCAATGTCCTTCACGTGTTGCAGTGCTGTAGCTTCCGTGAAAGCACTACAGTTTCGCGAAAACTTGGAATTATCGCGAGGCGTTAGAGATACAAGTTTCCCGGCGCGGTTCAAGTTACAGTGTTTAGTGAAATGGAAAGTTCAGCGGCCCGTGTCATATGTTCGAATCGATACATGAAGCTGAATGAAGCTTCCCTTGTGCAGCCCGTGCTATACGGCGCTTCCTTTAGCGTTCCTAAACTCGTGTTCTTTCATGCTTTTTAAGTGCGTAGTTATTTAAAGTCAAGATTTTGGAGTTATCAGTTGGGTAAATATACTTGGGAAATTTTACTTGAACATCTTGAATATTCAAAGAGTGAATACTACTTAATTATAAATGAAAAAAATCATTTAATTAACACTACATTAAGTACACTCAATTAGATAGAAAATATATACCTACCTATTTAAATATTTTTAAATCAAATAGTAGTTTTTGTGTTTTGTTTCAAAATGATTGAATGATTATTATTTATTTTTTAATTAATCATACCTACTTAAAAGATAAAATTTTATTTGATTCACAATTATGTGGCAGTGTACCTTTTTAAATTTACTTGCAGAGGTTGTCATACGATGTATAGATAATTATAGATACAACTTAGTCAGTCTTTTTTAAAACTTCACTGTTGAAAAAGATTTCTTTAGTCGCTTGAAACATCGCTTATTAATCGATTTTGACGTCTCAATAAGCAATGCCTAGGTGGCGATTGAAATATTTTATTAGCGTTGCAATTTTAGAAAATATTGCACTATTTTTTTTTACTTTCATCAATGATTAAAAGCGCCTTAATTATTTTAACTACTCTGATACTCCAAAACAAAGGCGTTCTTATCGATTGATTCACCCTTTTACTTAGAGACATAGGTACAAGGCAAGATCAGAATATTCCCCAGTAGGTGACGGTCAACGGTCAAAACGATCGTTCAGTACATGTCCGGATAGTTTAGTGATACGCACTTATCGACTTCCTACGTTATCGAGCGCCGCGTAGCATTGCGCCATCCGCTCCGCGGCGCAACTACATAACATGCAAAAATAATACCAACCGATAAAAATATATATTCCGCAATTATTTTATTATTTATTTATTTATTTATTTATTTATGTACACACAAAACATTATATAAAAAAGTATATAAGGAAAAAAGAGCACAAAGGTACTGCTTATTTCATAAAGAAATCTCTTCCAGCAGACCTGCGATAGGACAGATGGAAAAAACAAACACGTAGACACAGTGTGTAAAAATAACAACTAAGCACTAACTTAAATAAACAAAACGATATCAATATAGACATACTAATAAAAATAATAAATACACGTTATCAATACCTAAAGAAAACTTACATACCTACTAATAAAAATAATAAATATATGTTTACATATTATATATACAATCCAAAATAATTAATACATATCTAAAATATATACAAATATCAAAGTATAGAGGAGAGGTAGTGTTCTTTGACCAGTTTTTTAAATACAGAGATAGTTTTAGCGCCACAGATGTTAGCCGGAAGTGAGTTCCACAAACGTACTGCATGGACAGAGAAGGAGTAAGAATAAAAGTCGGTTTTATGGGAAGGGAAATTGAGATGGTGACGTAAGTGCGATCTACATAAAGCGTCAGGAGGACGGGTAAAAGAAAAACGGTCTCGTAGGTAAATGGGATATGCAGGGTTATAGAGGATATTGAAAAGAAGGCATAATATTCGAGTGTTCCTGCGAAGGCGAATAGGGAGCCACTTTAGTTCCTTGCGGAATTGAGTGACATGGTCGTATTTTTTTAGTCCAAAAACAAAGCGGATGCAAATGTTTTGCAAACGCTCAAGTTTATTTAAAAGCTCCTCAGTGGCATCTAGATAGCAGGCATCAGCGTAATCAATAATCGGCTGAATCAGAGTTTGAGCAAGGTAAATTTTAGTTTTAAAGGGCAAAAAGCTCTGTAAAGATTTTAGCGAGTGGAAGGAAAAGTGCACCTTACGACTAACCTCATTCACTTGAGCCTGCCAAGACAGATTACTATCAAAAACGACACCAAGGTCCTTAGCGGTTTCAGAGTAAGCAATGGACGAACCACCAAGGGACAGAGGTGTCAATGATGTAACGTCAAGTGCAGTACGATAATGTCGGCTGCCAATGATCATAGCCTTGGACTTGGTGGGGTTGATCAATAAACCATAAGACTTAGCCCACTCGTTGATGCTGGCCAAGTCACGATTAATGGCAAGGACAGCCGACTCCGCGTCAGCCAACAAGAAGTGATGATAAAGCTGCAAATCATCTGCGTAGAGATGGAAGCTGGAGGTGATAACCTTAGTAACAGTGTTAATAAAGACAGAGAAAAGGAGAGGAGAAAGAATGCCACCCTGGGGAACACCAGCAGTGAGTTCACACCAATCAGAGAAAATCTCTTCATGGCGGACACACTGAGAGCGACCCCGAAGGTAAGAGTCAAACCAGGATAATGCAGAGGCAGAAAAGTTAAAAGACTGAAGGATACCAAGAAGGATGTCGAAATCCACTGAGTTGAATGCGCAACTAAAGTCAAGTAAGACTAGCAAAGTGAGAGATTTATTGTCCATAGCCCAGCGGATGTCGTCAGTAACCTTCAGAAGAGCAGTAACAGTACTGTGCCCAGTACGGAAGCCAGATTGAAAAGAGGAAATAAGAGCGTTAGAAGATAGATATCTGGAAACTTGACCATGGGCAATGTGTTCGAGAACTTTAGAAAGGAAAGGAAGAATGGAGATGGGTCTGAAATCAGAAAAGGAAGTAGGGTTGGTAATTTTAGGTAGCGGTATTATATGAGCCCATTTCCAGGCTGAGGGAAATATGCCAGAGAATAAGGAAAAATTAACAATGTGAGTAAGAATAGGGAGCAACTGTGAGATAATAGGTACTATCATTCTCGAACACAAATTATCTTGGCCCATGGCAGAGGAGGAAATAGAAAGAAGTGATTTTTTCACATCGTCTTCAGACACAGGGTTGAAATTAAAAAGAGAACAATTAGGTAACGGAAAGTTAGAAAGCTCAAGCAGAGTGGAAGCTTTCACAGTCGGGTCCAGAGAAACAGGTGGAAGGGAAAAGTGTTTATTAAGAGCGCTCAAGTCAACGTCTTTACAAGTGTTTGTGGGAGATTTGCCAATACCAACAGATTTTAAGAATCTCCAGACATCAGAAGTGTTCCGATCAATAAGAGATTCATGGAAATAACGTCTCTTTGCATCTCGACACAGACGATTGCAGCGGTTACGCAAAGCTTTGAAGTGAACGAGGTTATGTTCCGTCGGTCTACGCTTGAATCTACTCTTAGCCTTGTCCTTGCGAGCAATTACATCCCTAATGGCAGTAGTCATCCACGGTGCAGGATTATGCTTAACCTTAATTCGCCTAAGAGGAGCATGTTTATCATAAATATGTAATACCTTCTCATTAAATATATTAACCTTTTCATCGATACTGCTGCTTTCGATAACGAGTGACCAGTCTATATCACTAGCATCTCGCTTCAAAGTGTCCAGATCCACGCTATTAAAACATCTGAGAGAACAGAATCGAGGTTTACGTTTAGGAGGTCGGATGCGATAGGAGAGATAAATAAGATCATGATACGAAAAGGTTGCAGTGAGCTGCCCAAACTCAGCAACGTTGTGAGGTGAAGATACAATCATTAGGTCAAGAAGAGAAGGCGTGCAATTAGGGAAATTATGGGTCGCAGAAAGAGGTAAAATATCAAGATTGAAAGAAGTTAAAAGCGAACGAAGTTTAAGTGAACGAGAATCATTTTTAATTAAGCAAGTGTTGAAATCGCCCATTAAGATGATATGATCGTACGCCGGGCAAAGATTATTGAGCGAGGATTCTAAAGAGTCAAAGTAGTTTATAAGAAGGTTGGGAGAGTAGAAGACAGCTAACAAAACTTTCGTGTGATTTAAGACAATCTCTAGGAACAATGATTCAGCCGACCCAGAGTACTGCGAAGGAGACGAACATACAATTTTGTACGGTATATCAGCACGTAAATAAATAGCGACACCACCACCACCCTTGCCAATTCTGTCATTTCTGACCAGAACAAAACCAGGAAGTGTATACTGCGAGGAAAGGAGAGAAGGTTTAAGGAAGGTCTCTGATATTAGAAGTGCATCAAGATGACCACTGCTAAAGGATGCCAAAAGATCGGAATAGTGAGCAGGAACACTCTGAGCATTAATATGAGCTATGTGAAGATTGCTGGGATAATTAGAAAAAAGAGAGGATATGTTGTCATGCAAAGTATGAAGCGGAAGCTCACTGTCCACACTAACAAAGCTACAAGTTGAAGACGAACAGGAAAAAAAACTGTCATTCAAATCAGAAGGAATATTCATAGATAATATAAATATATATAAATATTAAAAACTAAATACAAAAGTTACAGAAACTAAAACTACAAATTAAAATTTAAAAAAACGGCTGATTGCTTAAAAGACAACCACCCTAACTCACTAGAGTGTTTGAAAAAGAAAAAAAAAATTATATAATAAGAAAAAGGACCTATGATTATCGTGAAACGAAACACAACCACTATAGTATAATATAATCTATGACAACCACAATGCAAACAAACAGTCATTACCGCCAGACCGGAATGGAACGCAAAACGTCAAAATAATGTCATTATGACAATGACATACGTAATATGAGTTTATCAAAATAAAAACATACCGACAGATCTAGAAAGAATGTTAGCGATACAAAAAAAAAAAAAAAAGGGAAAAAAACAATACTGTGAAGGTGATACAGAGGACACAGAATGTTAAAAGTACCGGCGGCAGACAAAAGTAGAAAAAAATAACGTACAAAGCGAAAAATTTACATCGTTGGCGAGCTAACAATCCCAGATTAATTGCGCCGGCGCGCCTTCCTTAGGCCTCTAGAAGGTGTAGCGGTAACTTCGGTTGGGCTCGCACTCTGAGGCGAAGTACGACCAACAGACTGCACAGCAATACCCGGCTCACTAGAGGTTTTGGGGAACCGTGAAACCAGAGCTCGTAGTTCACCCGAAGTTTCTATCTTGTGACGTTTGCCGTCGCTCGTGACGATTACTATCTTGCCCTCCACCGACCAGCAATTCGACACGCCAAAATGCTTGCGAGCATCCATAAATGTACAGTGTCTTGTGTGCGTTAGGAATTCCGATATTGTGATGCCAGTACCTTTCAGCAACTTTTTATTCTCCCAAATTAAGTGACGGTGCTCAGTGGTGTAGAGTCTCACCAGAATAGGTCTAGTTTTACCTCGCGATGATCCCAATCTATGGCAGACATGAATATTTTCCTTAGTGATCTCGGCCAAGTTCATTTTGTCAATTAATATTTTGTGAACCGTATCATGCAACTTTTCATTGGGTATTTCAGCAATCCCATGGAACAACAAAACCTTACGTCTCATAATAGTTTCGTGTCTGTCATAACCAAGAGTAAGCATCTCTATTTGTGACTTGAATCTTGAGAGTGCCTGCCATACAAAACTTTTAAATTCTGCAAACTCACGTGAAAGTGCTGTGATATCAGAAACAGGCTCTGATCCCGAGGATGCGCTCCTGAGCTTGTCTTCATACTCAGCCATCCGTGAGTTGAACAGCTGTTCCAGATCTTCCAAGCTAGCTGCCATTTTAGTGTCCATAGAAAGGTGATAGGAGATTGAAGAATCAGAAATACTTGAAAATATGATATAGTGAGTGTTGGGTGGTTAACAACAATAAAATATAATTATAACATTGAAAATTGATTTAGAAATATATTTAAATTAATTAAAACTTAGAGTAAACAAAATATCAGTGTGAACCCTGTGTCTACCCACAATTCGAAAAAAACTAAAGCTTATTTATTTGCGTAATTATTATTATTTACGCAAATAAATAAGCTTTAAATTGCTCGAATTAAAAACGTTCTACTCGCACTGTAACACCACTTTAGTGACATCGCAAACACCCGTAACTAATAGCTTCGCTCTAAGGTAATTACGTCCCTACCTACTAGCTAAGATTCGCTTAGCTTACGGCGATGCGTCTTTCTATTGTACGTCAGTCTGATAAATAGATAACACTTGATTTACAACAATCGTGTGCTTTCAAACTTGACAAAGCTGCACTTTACCAACTACTTTAAAAGCCTGGCAATTAAGTCAAAGGCAAAACTACAGTAGACTAAAGCAATCTTAATAGAATATTTTTATTGTTGCAGGTACACTAACAGGCGACGAGCTATCGCTAGGTTGTTCACCTCGTCGACATAAGCATGAAGCATCATTGTCCCCTGGCGCCCGCGCCGAGGATGCCAGCAATGCGTCTAGTGCAAGCGCGTCATTGTACGGGCCACCCGGCGGCAGCGCCGGCAAGCGAGCGCCCTCACCGCCACTGCAGTGGCTGCTGCCGCCCGGCCCCGGACCCGGCAGCGTCGACAAGTATTTTCAGCAAGAGTACGAGGAGCGCGTGGAGCTGCTCCCGCCCGAGTGCCAACCATACTGCACGCCCGCACCCTGCCCGCCGCCGCAGCACTGCGAGTACCGGCCGCCACCCCAGCCGCAACAGCAGCACACCTGGGACGCCCAGGAGTACGCCAGTGCACCGCAGCCCACGCCCGGGCCCTCCGGCCTTCCAAAGCGCGAGCCCTATCCGAGCCCAGCCGGCCCCAGCGACCGACCCGTGCAGCTAGCTGAATACAACCCGTCCACGAGCAAAGGGCACGAGATCCTCTCTCAAGTGTACCAACAAAGTGCGCAACCCCTGCGACTCGTCGCTGTCAAACCTCGCAAGTATCCTAACAGGCCGAGCAAAACTCCCGTCCACGAGCGGCCATATGCATGCCCGGTGGAAGGCTGCGACCGCAGGTTCTCGCGGTCGGACGAGCTGACGCGGCATATCCGCATCCACACGGGCCAGAAACCGTTCCAGTGCCGGATCTGCATGCGTTCGTTCAGCAGGTCGGACCACTTGACGACGCACGTGCGCACGCACACAGGCGAGAAGCCATTCGCGTGCGACGTGTGCGGCCGCAAGTTCGCGCGGTCGGATGAGAAGAAGCGGCACGCGAAGGTGCACCTGAAGCAGCGCCTGAAGCGCGAGCGCGGAGGCGGGCCGCACCACGAGCACGGGCACGCGCCGCTCTAGCACGCGCTCGCCGCCGCCGACTCCAACGACGAAGACGACAGTGGCGGTAGTCTTAGCTCCTAAGCGGACACTGAACTTTTTTATACTTTCACGTTGAAATTATCGAATGATTTCATCGCTTAGGTGTAAATGAATTGTCTTTAACAAAGCTTTATTAACTCTACATTTGTAAATTCACTGAAATTTATATATATCTTTTTATACATATTTGTAATTACTACGGTAGGATTCGATTTGCTCGATGTATTTATTTAATTAGATAGGTTAATTGAAAAACTGACTGGGAACAAACGTAGATACGGAGCGATGTGGCCTAATGTGTCCAGTGTGCGTGTCGTTACGTTTCTATGCAAAGAGAACGTTGTCGCCTCGTGTGATGTTGAAGTCACTGTCGTCCTCGGCATTATGTGAACACATATCTTTCTGTCTGATGATGGCAGTCCAACGGATAGGCTTAACTGTGTCTCGCATAGATATTCTCTCGTTACGCTATCGATTAGTTGTACGTTGTTGTATTATTAGACAAGTGACCATTGTGAAAATGAACTGTACTTGTAACTTGACTGAAACCGTCTTCTTGACATCGACAGCGGGAACTAATTGATACCTAAATATGTGACAAATTCTGGAGGTAAACCTATTCTGCTTAGGACTACCTACTTAAGTATTGTAGGTATATTTAATATTCTTGTATTTGACAAACTAACGTGAAACTGTGCCATTAATTTAACTTTATAACGTGCCACTGCAATTTTTATTTACATAATTGTGTAATTAAATAAGTATAACACGACTGCTGAATAAGTGATAACTATGATTATTTCGTTATACTATATTTCTAGTCGAAGATAAAGTATAAACGCGAGAATGTCGACTATTATGTTTGTTTTTAGATAATATTAATATCTGCCATTACTAACATTATAATTATATTTACGTTTCGACAGCTGCTGTCACGATCTTCTCTTGCTCAAACATTTAATTTAACTAAATTTGCTCAATTCTGCTTCTGGTACATATTCATGTGAAATATATGAATGTGTATGGTTACTTTACATTTCCACTAATATCCCTTGTTTCGCTCACACCATGTGTTGCTCTCTTCGTGCACTTGTTGTTTAGAACTTTCACTAAGATGTTTTCCAGTGGCATATATTTTTATAGTGTACGTATTATTACATAGACTAATCTAGTAAAAGTTTAGCATGTAGCGTTTAAATTATGATCTCTTAATCATTAATAATTATTTTCAATCGTAGCGAGGGCCCTTTATTTATAATACTCATAAGTTTCTGTATAGGTGTAACTACGTGTAAGATTCATTTTTGGATTTCAGTAACTGTGATGACGATGTTACATTTGCTGCTATAATATGAGTAGGAGTACGGTCACAGGACAACCGTTAGCTAGCTAAATAATTACTGCATTACTTAATAACTTTATCCCCCGAATACTGAAACGTCACTCAAAATTTAAGTCCCACTTAAGTTTAACAGAGACTCAGAAGTGACGTTTGACCATACAAAATCTAAAGTTTAAGAGCTGCTCAAATGTTAAGCAGCCCTTACATTTTGAGTGACGTTTCAGTATTCGGGGGTTAGACTTTAATTGTGTCATTTTAATAAATTGTTATTAAAGTCCCTGTAAACAGATGGGATTCCTTATACATTCACTTACATAATAATGTAAAAAAAACGTTTCGGGTTTTTAAGTAATGCGGTTATAAAAACTGAGAATGTTTAATCTCATCTCTTTTGTTTAGTGTCCCAGTTTTCTCATATTTGAGTACAAAATTAAGCACAAAATAGATGTAACTTTGTCATTTAAATACTTCAAGTAAAAATGTTTTTCATGGAACTGCCTTCGCAACTATGATACTTTTGTACTAGTTCCAAGTAAAAATATTTTGTTTGGGTACATGGGTAATCATGACTTTTAGACTAGAAATATCTACATCAACAAATAGTGCAGTCGTAACAATCTGGATCACCGAACAAACAGTGATAGAACTACAGGGTGGGCCTTTCAGTAACGTCGGTCATTATGAATTTAAGAAATCGGACAATAATATTACTAACTCTTGCAATGCAACCCACTAACTGCAAATGGGAGCGGTAAAACCTATTCCACCGTGTACAAGTTATCACTTAGTCTAACGTGAATATGTTGTCTTCAATTATCAAAGTATTAAAATTGTCCAGGAATGTCAGCAGGTCACTGTATGTATTAGAGCGCCGTTCCCAAGTTATCAGCCTCTGTAGGACGAAGTAGCGGGTGCACGCTTGTGTGCACGCTTGCACGGCTCACGGCGCACGCATGTGCGCACAAACGTACTCCTGCGCATCATGAGAATGTGGTGTACGAGTTTATAATGTTTTAACTGTTAAAAGAGACGAAGTCTCTGATAGACAAGGCTAGAGTAGATAGGTATTATAAATCGTATTCATGTTAAACAAACGAGTGAAAATTGAAACGGAAAAGACTAAATTCTTACACATTTTACATAATGTTGCAACGCGTTCGCGTTAACGTTATTGATATACGGTGTTTGTATTAGGTTACGAGTTACGACTTGCCCATTGTTTGCTACCCGCCGGCGAGAGCTGGCGGGGCGCATGGTGGAGCTCGCATTGTTACATTATGTTTTACATTCATACACCCCGTGCTTCACACGAACACTTCACCTTAATATACCTAGCACTTAAAGAACTTTTAATCAAATACGATATCTAACTTTTATGGTGTTCACCTGATAGTGAATGAGAACGAATTCTATATGAAATTGTGTATGGTTATAGTTTAAGATATCTTATGTATTTCACCTGAGTGAAAGATGTTGTTGATGTTCTATAAATATACTTAGTCATAAGTAGGTATTGTTAAATCTCACTAATTTTTACTAAATTCTATTTAATTAAAATATTTGTAAATACACTGACTAAATTTGAATTTAATGTGTATATAAGAGAAATGAAATTTTTATTTAATGAATTCCACCTAAGGTGAGGAAATACAAATTGTTGAAAATTTGAATCTGGTGTTTATGTTTTTGCTTTCCACATCAAAACATTCTATAGAACCCCAAAATAGACATGCTTACAGTGTGTGAATCCAAAAAGAATATCGATATTGGTGAGTTGCATAAAGGAATCATACATGTATAAACAGATTTTATAATTAGGTGTTGTAAGACATCCCATATACTTACTCATATTCTAGACAAATTCAAAATCACTATTATTATAAACTAGCTTTCGCCCGCGACTTCGCTCGCGTTAAATGCGGGGTAACACAGTTCTCCTTTCCTGATTTATAGGTACCTGACTAATGGTACGAGCTCCTCTAGGTCCCAACTAGGTATCTCTGTACCAAAATTCAACAAAATCAGTTTAGCCGTTTAGCGAACACGTTACAAACAAACAAACTCACTTTCGCTTTTATAATATTACTAGCTTTCGCCCGCGGCTTCGCCCGCGTTAAATTTGGGGTAACGTTAAGTTTTCCCTTTTCTTTCCTCTTTCTCCCTCAAATCCCACTTTTTTCAAAAAAATATTAGCCTATGTCCGTCTCCAGAGTCCCAACTATCTCTGTACCAAAATTCATCAAAATCGGTTTAGCCATTAAAGCGTGAAGAGGTAACAAACAAACAAACAAATAAACAAACAAACAAACAAACTCACTTTCGCTTTTATAATATTAGTAAGGATATCAGTAAGGATTGTATTAAGTTTTACATCAAATTAAAGATCTCATTTTTTGTAAGAGTAGGTACTTACGGACCAGATAAAATTGGCATAAAATACAACTACCGTCAAATCTAATGGTTAGCTACTTGTCTACTTAAGAATAAAATAGGAATCCTACAGAAACTCCATTGTGGCGCCATCTACACAAAAATGGCTCAACTATAACCGTAGGTTAGCAGCGCACACATCTACGCGTAACGCAATCTAGAGACGTGTAGCATGTCACATCATGTGAACACAGTTACCCGCTAGATGACGCTTTTGAGCTTGTCCAAGAGTTATATATATTTATTTATGTGATATAAATTTATGTGAGTAGGTGGCGTTACTTTCCTGTTTAAAGCCAAGGGCCTATCGTTTTAATCGTTATCGTTTAAAAAGTATGAAAAAAGGTGTTAGAAAGTAAAATTAATTTTTGAATGTGCAACAAGCATTCGAGACAATTTTAATGTATGGTGGTTTTTTTAAGTTCTACAGCGATGAATTAAACGAACAATTGCTAAGTTTCACTATTTGGCAGCTATAAAGAATTTGCAGATAATAATCCAGTACTAAATACTTTCATATTATTATTTCAAAGATGTTACGTTATCTCTAAGTTAATTCCTGGAGCTCAGCACTGTTTGAATGTAAAAATACAGCCAGCCAGTATGCCAAAAGTCCTAATACGTTTACTAGACTGAAGAAGCAAAGATGTGTCAGAAAATAGAGCTAAATTAGGTAAAGATTCATTATACTAATATTATAAAGCTGAAGAGTTTGTTTTTTTGAACGCGCTAATCTCAGGGACTACTGGTTGGAATTGGAAAATTCTTTTAGTGTTGGATAGTCCATTTCTTGAGGAAGGCTATAGGCTATATAACATCACGCTACGACCAACAAGTGCTGAGCAGCGTGGGTGAAACCGCGTGGAACAGCTAGTTAATATATAAAACAGTACGCACAAACGGTTCTACTTTATGGTTAGCTCATCTTGTGAAGGTATTGGTAGTAGATAGTAATTTCTGAATAAATGTATTATTAATGAAATCTGCTGGCTAATTTGTTAACGGCCTAAATTAATTCAACTATGTCTTGTGTACCAAAAATATTAAACGCTTTATCGTTATACATACTTATTATAATTAGGTATGTAAAGCATATGTTCATCTGAATGTATGTTGCTTATTAGGTATTATATTCAAAATAAATTATTTAAGTACCTACTTACCTAAACGAGTTGTGATTTTTATATAAAAAACTACGAATAATAATAGAAAAGTCGTCAGAAAACTTCATGGAGAAATGAATTTGTATCTAAACACTTTTTTAAATAGTTTTTATTTTATAAGAGACAAAAAATATCGTCTAAACATCTTTGTCATTAATAAATTAATTAATTAACACTGGTCAGCAAAGTTAAGAACCGAATCCAAAATGCATTTATACTTTTCTCCTTTTAGTTTAAAGTAACTTTTTATGGCTGTCACCTCTTTTCACCATAATGGCAGAACAGATTTTGATCAAATTTGGCACACAGGTAGATCCTGAGCCTGAGCCTTAGGTCATGTAACTAACTTTTACTTTCGATAATTTCCGGCAAGAATGCGGGTGCTGCTGCGAGCAACACGACTAGATACATACTAATAACATATTATTATTATCTGTATTATTTTCGCCTGACTGCCCAGATTACAAAAATATCTTGTTGCTGTCCAGTGTGTTTCAGAGCTTAACTTGTACCTGTGGCTACCAATACATTTTGAAGCAATATAAATGTATTAATCATTGTCGTAGTACTACTACTAGTAGTAAAATGACCCAGGGTCGAACATATCTCACATAATTGAGGAGTACAATTTTGAACTATTACATTCACTCTTGTTACACCTACTCACTTATCGTAATAGGACATAACATGGCGGGTGTACTTTATGCTATAACAAACTAATAATAATGTGCACCGTGTTCACCAATACATTTTAATAATGCTTTGCTATATTACTTTAAATATCATCTCCGCTATTTTAATATTATTTATTACAAATTTAGTACCATTGGAATGATAAACAGTGAAAATTTAAATCATCAAACGCCTACAGATATATTAATAAACTTTTACAAACAAACAAATAAATTATAATCATTACTATAAACTGAATATATTAAGCACCTAATTCATATCAGTCTTAGATTTTAAGCTATAACGTCCGTTTACCTATCAGAATGAACGATTACGGTAATCTAGACTACGTCTAAGACATATGTATTACAAAAATAAAGTTAATTTATAAACAAATAAATAGCCAATTCTAAGCGGTCATGTCTCTTCTAGTCATTAATTCAATCTATGGATGCTCACTATCTAAATGTGTAAAACTGTAACTTCCTTTCTACCATGTATGAAATAAAAGAAACATGCATTTTCAACACAAATAATGTTTAATTTTCTTATTTAATATTAACAATGTATCGCCTCGATGTCATTTACCAGATAGAAAGCAAGGTACTTGAGTACAATTTTAGCTAAATATCTGCCATTGCTCACGTATTTGCCAAATTGTTCACTGGCAAAAACTAGAACTTTTAGACCTTCAGCAATTCCTGAGATATCTGAACATACATAACAAAGTATACTATTAATGTTCTTTCCCGATGACACAAACAAATACTACACACGAAATATCTAAAAATATTCAATATAAAACCTAATCAAATCTGGTACAAAACAGTACACACGTCTGTAAAAACACAAAACTACCTTCAACGAGCGCGCTTCTATACTTATTTATATCTTCTTATGAACAATCAAAGTATTCTATACAATTTTTATTTGATTTTATCAAAAGAACGAACTGTCATCTGACCAAAGACTAGACCGCATAATATTACAGTTGAACGTTTACCAAGCAGCACAGAGTGTGCTATGTGGCTTCCTCCTCGGCCTTCACGAGGTTGGGCTCGGACTCGGAGCGGCGCTTGAGTCCTTCGGCGTCGGGCGACAGCGGCCGCTCCGCCACCTCGTCCTGCGCACACACGCTAGCCGCCGCCTTGATGTCTGGCGCGCTTCTGCTCACATCCACCTATCAACCAATACAGTTCTCATGCTTTTGTAACATTCCAACTTGGAATGCAAATGTGGTGCTGTTCCATAAACAATGGAGCACATGGGATATCGGGTCCAACCAGCGTGCTGCACAAAACTGGTAAGTTCTGGACCGACTATAATGTCGAAAAATTGCCATGGTCATGCTAAAACGAAGCCATTTGTCATGTTCTACTGTACCCTTTATTTCATTGTCATAAGGTGTAAATTCGTTGGTATTGGCATGACATCGTGATTTTTTTTTTTGAAGTCTAAGGCATACTTCAGAGCGATACTAGGTAGGTTAAACACCAAAATAAGAAAATCCTTACCATTTCTGTTTCAAGGAAGTCAGTCCCTTCCTGTTTGACTTGTGCATTCATTTTGTCATTCAGATAGCAGACGCCGTTGAGATCGATCGCGCTATTTGAAAATATCGCCGCAGCACCAACAGACGCGTCCACTAACGGCTCACTCTAGTGAAAACACGTCATAGATAACATTATAAAGAGCTATAAATTCAATGCATTAAAATATTATAACTAGCTGCACCTCGCGGTTTCAACCACGTAGATGGGTTATTACACATATAAACCTTGCCCTTGAATCACTCTATACATTGGTATAAACTGCATTTAAATCCGTTGAGTAGGTAGTTTAAAAGATTTAAGCGAATAGACAGCAGAAGCGACTTCATTTTATACTTTGTAAGGACACCTACAATTGCGTACAAATTTTAAGGTGTATAAATACATCCATAAAAATTCGGGGACTAAAACTTCTCACTGTCGAAGGCAGAAAATAGCGTTTAAGAAAAATAATATTTCGTCATCATCAAAATATCGCAGTAGAGTTCTGGACGTAAGCTTCTTCCTCCATTAACACATGATTTACCTCGACCCAAGGTTATTCGCAACCAGCTGCTTGTCAAACAAAGATCGTTGCTCCATCGAGTCTGAGGACGTCTTTGCTTCCTGATTCGGTCTCCACTCGAGAACACTTCCTCAGTTGATGCGACAAGACATTAATAATGGACAATATTTTTGTTCACCAAAAATCTTAAGGTACATCTATGTATGCATTTCTAAAATATTGATCTTAAACCCGTTTAATTGTTTTACTATAATTAAACTACTCGGCCAACAAAATATGTTACATCAAACAAATCTCAAATTAACACCAAGATATAACACTTTTTTATTGTAGTGCGCTGCAAATATTCTATTGTAACAATAACTATTTTATTCTTCCCCGAAAAATACTGATCGTGCACCAAATATTCCTGAATGTTAAAAAAATGCTTAGGTTAGGCTAGGTTAAAACTGTGACCCCCTACGCACGAGCCGAGCGAGCGGAGCGAGCGGTCCCGCGGGAGCGGCCGGCGCGGATGCGAGTGCCAGTAACGACTTGCATTAATAGAAAATGGATGAAATTCCAAATTAACACCAAGATATAACACTGAAGTAAAAAAATAAATACTCATTTTTAAAATTAGGTGTATTACTATTTTTACAAATTTGCAACAGTTGTTAAATAGATGCTCGTTATGACATATTTTAATTAACATATTTTGGTGCACATTCAGTATATTTGGTGGAACACAGGCAAAATTAGGTAAATGAAATGGGAATAAATTGAAGTACTTTTAAATACCATCCATTAATAATTACCAGTATCACATTCTCAGGATCTGTAAACTTTAATTGCGTGGGCTTTTTTGGTGGCGGCATCATTTCGGCTTCTGGTGTTTTGTGAGCATAGGCATTGTCTTTCGGGGTCAAGTCTTTTGGTTCTCTGAGAAGAATAATATAATGATTCTTGTTAACATATACTTTCTTTGCTTACCTTCAAAACATTCATCAGACCTATCTATCAGGTGTTTAAATATTATGTGTATCATTTAAGTATGTAGTTATTTTGCAGAACATAAAAATGGATTCTAGAACATTTTATTTGTTTTTTTTTTCTGCCGAGTGTTTAAAAATGGAGTGATACTAAAGTTACACTACAGACAGTGGCGTAGCGCGCCTTGTCGGGGCCCCGTATAAAAAAATTGTTTGGAAGCCCTTATAAGGGGGGTAAAGTTTTTTCACAAAAGAAAAAAAATATTGTTAAAAGAAATTATTATTTATCATAACATAATTCAACCATTTTACAAATAAAAATCAAGTTTTAAATATTCTCTCTCCTTGCCTTTTTTCGCCAAACTGATTTATTAAATCACTAGCTTTCGCCCGCGGCTTCGCCCGCGTTAAATTTGGGGTAACACAGTTCCCCTTGCGCCTTATTGATTTGTAACAGCAACGCTAAGTTTTCCCTTCTCTTCCCTCTTTCTCCCTCACATCCCACTTTTTTCAAAAAAATATTAGCCTATGTCCGTCTCCTTGTTCCCTACTATCTCTGTACCAAAATTCATCCAAATCGGTTCAGCCATTAAAGCGTGAAGAGGTAACAAACAAACAAACTCACTTTCGCTTTTATAATATTAGTAAGGATTTATTATACTGAATTGGCTGATGATGATTTTAGTTTTTCTAAAATTTCTGCCTTTATGGACAATAGTGAGGGGGTAGGGGCCCTCGTGGCCCGGGGGCCTCGTATAATTGATACGGCAGATACGGCGGTAGCTACGCCCCCTGACTACAGAGTTGACTGCCTGAGGCAAAACTCACCCAAAATTAGTGTAGTAAACTGGAAGTGAAAAGCTTGTTCTTTAAACATCGACCATTTGAGATATAATGCGTACTGCTTTTTACATACATATATTATAATTATGATACTGAAACGCTAATGCTCCAAAAATCAGCAAACGGTGATTGATTGTTACAGCAAGCCAATCTTGCCAGACGATTTTTTTAAAACTCCTATAAGGACTATGTTCATTTATGGCCCAGTTGTGTTTAGAATCCAATATTATTTAATATAGTTTTCTTACTTTTTAGGCGTGGCAAGGAAGCTCTCATTCTTTTCCGTCTGATGTTGTGTTATCAAATCACAAGCCTTTCCAAGTATCACAATAGAAACAAGTACTCTTACTGATATCAGGCACAAATATGCTATGGATATTAAAAAGATTGCTGCGAATCTGAAAATAAACGGAGTCAAGACTTATTCCAAAACTGAGTACATTGTACCAAAACAATTTTTATCATGTTTATCAAATGTAAGCATTTTATACATGGCTGAAGATACATCGCCTGCAAAAATCATCTGCTTAGCCTTTTTTTTATATTGGGGTCGGCTTCCAGTCTAACCGGATGCAGCTGAATATCAGTATTTTACATGGAGCGACGGCCTATCTGAACTCCACAACCCAGTTAGTTACTGGGTAATGCTAATGATACCCCTTGGTAAGACTGGTTGTCAGACTTTCGGAACACTGACTACCTGTAACGACTGTCAGGGAAGCATTGACTACTCTATCTACAAATGACAACCGGGACCAACGGTTTAACGTGCTTTCCGAGGCACGGAGGAAACTCGGTATGTAACGGGTGATCACCCAACGATTGGAATGGGCAACTACAGTACTTTCACAAGTTATTAAGTCTTGTGACTGGGACTGTAGCAGCATCTTTTTTATTTTCATGACATTCAAAAGTGAATGCAATGGTCTAATTGAAATAAATGCTTTGAGTTTTTTTTTATAATAATAGTTACTTACCCATCCACTTTAACAGCATGAACCAACACCCTAGTAATAACAACACCCAGAGGCAAAGGTATAAAGCCCATTCTGCGTGCAACCAAATCTGAGTGGTCACTGAAGGCATGCTTTTGCCTTGTTTGTGCGACGTCATATGCCAAACTCACTGTGTATTCTCTATATACTCCATAGGGAATTTCATTGAACCTGTCCAAATAAGAAAAAGAAATGTAATGTATGGTTTTTGATTACAAGCCTACAGTTTAACTGGCACGGGGCCTGAAGTAGCTGCGCCATGCGCGAGGGATGTTGATGCCCTCCTCATGCAGCGCTTAGCGGACTCAGGAACTGTCTCAGTTAACCAATTGGCCTGTCCATTTCTTTACTATCATTCTTAAGTGTTATAACTAGACTATTCAATGAATCATGACATAAAAGTTACCTGGTAATGAAAGCATGCTTGACCCAATCTATGATGACCTCAAAAGTGAGCACAAGCACGCAATCAGGGGCAAGTATCCAGAACCGTTCCTCTTTCCACATATATTCCTTCATAGTTTGCAGCACTACAATAAACAGAAGCACAGACAGATGGAGGCGCTCTCTCACATCGCTACATGATACTTGGAAGAGATTGTTCTTGTCAAACTTCTTGAAGACACTGCCTTTCAATTCTACAAACTAAAAAATAAAATATTCACATTTTAAAGTTTTGCATTTTTGTTAAAAACTCAAAACACTAGCATTTAATGTAAATAAAATGCAAGTGTGCTTTGAGTAAGATAGCATTTTACATATTAAAAACTGGATTGGCCAAAGTTTTGAAGCTTGTATGAGTGTGAATATTAGCAAGTGAATTATCCTTCTACTTACATTGTTGGACATCATTATGATAAGGAGACTTTTGTTATTGGAGTTGAAGGCTACATTCAGTGTAGTTGCTTGAAACAGCACTAACAAGCTATGAAGAACTGAATATTTGCTAAGGATCATTTATTCAAAACACATAACTATTAAAACCATGGCCTTGATTCCTTGATCTAAATATTATACAAATATATGGATTTTCTGAATTGATAAAATGGCAGGTTACAGAAATAATCTGCGACTCCAACTACTAAAACCAAGAGGAAGAATTACAAAACAATGGTTAAACCTGCTGCCTTGTATGGATCAGAATGTTGAGCCACAAAGGGTGCACATGGCTGAGATGAGAATGCTAAGGGAAATATGTGGTATTACGCAAATAGTTAAAGTAAGGAACAAGTAAATAAGAGGAAGTCTGAAAGTGGCACTGGTGATTGAAAATTTGTAGTAATAGATTATGCCGTACCAAATAGGCATGTGAATTGAAGGAATGAAGAAATGCAGTGAGGGACGTTTTATTGTGGTTTGAAAATAGGAGAATCCTTTTCCTGTAGATTTTGACTTTCTATATCATTTGTATGTAAAAAGGATACAGACATAGATCATGGCAAACAGCAGATGAGGTATCACTCCTAAATGTTCCCTCCTTCTATCTCGTGGTTCAGTTGCAGTCCAGAAGAGAGCATCAATGGTATCCTGCCCAAAAGCTGAGAATAGTCTGTCACCAACCTCCAACATGTTGTAAAATATATACAATTTCATCACACTCTGACTCTTCACTAAATGGTACATCATATTTGTGTCTATATAACACATTAAAATACTGCATATTAATAATATGAAACCTTTAAGCATGTCACATGTTTCTGCTGGTTTTAATAAACTTTGTCGGGAACTTGAATAAAACCTGTAACAACGGAGTTATTGTTTAAGGTGAAAGATCCAGGTAGTCTGCAAAATTCCAACTTTCATTTATTTTAAACCACCAATGCAAAATGACAGAGTATCATAAATCTGATGGGTACAGACACATCAGATGTATGATACTCTCATGACACACAGACACCTGGGTGTCTGTGTCTATCTGTGGCATTGTAGCTCCCGAATGGATCAACTGAGTTTAGTTTAGTTTTTATTAAATCTGCAAGTCAATGTCAGTCTTTATCTTGTAATAAATATGATTCACAACCAAATGTGTGTATTTAAATAATTATAATAATTAATATCATCACTACAACCCTCTAAGTTCATTTTAATCCCTATCCCATTGAATGTTTTTTCATGCAACAGTCATTAAATGAGAATAACTTTCTATTATCTACAGAACTTAGAGATTTAATGATCTAATGTAAATTATATTTTAATGAAATACCTACATACAATCTAACACGGACCTGAAATTGCAAAAAAAAAAACAACAGAACAATGAGTTTTAAATGCTACCCTGTTGCATCACCCTAAGTATAAACTGAAATTTTGTATGGCTCACAATAAAAACAAATTACATACCCAAAACATCTCCTGAAAAGTCTGCTAAAGAAGGTCCAAATGGCCATAATAAACCGCAATGGAAGGAATGTGTAAACAAATAGTAAAGAGTCTGCACACTGAAAAAATCCATATGCCATAAACTTTTCCAACTCTTGGGGAATCTTGATAAAGGAATAAACTTTTTCTCTTCTGGCTGAAAACCGTTCTTCATCGTGTTCTAGTAAATATCCTCGCGTTAGCTCTACATGTAAAAACGCAAACAAGGAGGCTGCTTTCTCACCATCTGTAATGTCAAATATCAGTCTTACTATCCATAGATCCTAATATTATCTCAGTCTAAACGGGATCAATTGTTTTACCTTTGCATTTCACTTCCTTCACTCCTTTATCAAAACTTATATCGCCGGATGAATTATGAGTATTGGATATTGACTTGAACCGTAACCTTTTAGTTTGTTCCTGCCCATCCTCAGTTTTGACTATCATCTTGTTCAAATTTAAAATATTTCTAACTGCAAATCACTATGACATTTGTTTTAATTTTATTAGAATTTAACTTCTAATGCGGTAACAACAGCTCCAAAATTTATTTATTGACAGATTCAAATGACACAACATTGGATGATTTGACATCACCAGGCATGACAGCAAACCTGACATCCGAATGATGATGTTAATGACGAGCTGACAGGTAGGTAATGACATATCAACACCTCACCTAGAGAATTTTTCACTAAAGAGTTTGCAGAGCATGGCAGCTTACATACCGTCTTCCGTCCTATGGTCTTATGGCCAATGTACTCTATGTATGTACAACATTGGCTATAAGTCCATAGGCGTAATATAAATCATTTAATGAACAAACAATTACTGAATTAAACTAAAATTATTAAACTAAACTTATAAATAAATTATAAAATAGCGTCAAAAAATTCGTCCTCAACGCTGTCAGTTGGCAATGTCCCCAAGAGACTAGCCGCGTTGCCACGTTGTATGGCAACGCTAAGCCTCTGGCCAAAGTAAAAGCCAGTCCTTGGGTCACGGGGAGTGTCAACCAAACGTTTTGAAATTGCCTTAAAAAGGCTGTGAGCACAAGGACCCCACGGTCCCAGAGTTTCAACCCCAAACGGCTCGAAAATATAGTTCCCAATAAGGTTACTATATTTACGCCGCTTGAGGTTCTCTGCAGCCGCAGCAGCAGCGCCAGCGCAGCACGAAGAGCTAGGAAGATGGGATGACGCAAGAGTATCGACGCACGTTGCGTCCCACACTAAAGGCCTACTCATCTTCCAAGGAAACAAAGACATACCGTCCGGTCTTTTGCCATCGTCGCGTTCCAAGCCATTGGGTTCTAAAACAGCTGGAACGCCGACGGTGACAAGAGCTCGACGGATGATGTCGTTAATATTCGCGTGCCGCGCTAAACGGCCCGCACTTCGGCTGCATGATAGGCCGTGCTGTCCAAGGCTGTTGACTACTTCACCACAATGACAGCGATGAGGAAAACAACAAGGAGCACCTAAACGTAAAGTAGCAGCGAGGCGGAAAGTAGTGTCGTCGAACAAAGTGCCTATGCTCGACGACGGTAGTGCGTAAAGCCAAAGACCCGACTCCCACTTGCCCACAACCAAAAAGCGCGCACGCTCAGCCGTAGTAGCAGGTAGCAGACGTGTTCAGTAGATTATTCTGAACTAATCTGCAGAGCGGCTCGTCCCACTGTCTCTGGGAAAATGGTTTGTCGTGTTGTTCGTAAAATAATAGTTTCATTCGATAGACGCCATTGTGTGTAGGTTTCTATCAGATACAATAGAGCTCTCTGAAAACAGTTAATTGGGCTAAAACGATTTTCCACCATATCGTTAATTCCTTCATGGATGACGATTATACGTATTTAAATCCTTGTGTCACATCACTATCAGTTTGTATTTGTTGTAGGATACTGGATACGTGTGTAGATATAACAATCATGGTCATGCCGGTTTTGATGTATTCTTTCGGCATACTCAAATGGACTCAGACGGAACTTGATGCCCTTTAGGGGAGGGACCGGGACACTGCTGACCGCAAATCGGATGCATCACCCACGGTCGTCGGTGATGAGATTGTATATCCAACGGAAGTGTGGGGGTCGCGGTTTCTTAAACGCTAAAACCCTGCACAACCGTGAGGTATGCAGTCTCAGGGAATACTTCTTAGAAGCCGATGTGGAGATGCATAAAGATGTGGTATCAGTCGACAAGGGTCTTACCCCGCTCTCTCTGGCTAACGAGGACTGGCGTAAGCCTAAAATATTAGACACCAATGATCGCAAGGAGGTATAGCAGAGCTAGGAGCTTCATGGACGCTTTTACCGGGCCCTTCATAGGCCCCGTGTAGATTTACACTTTACCTCAATAAAAAGTCACTGATAATTTTATTTGATACGAAACAAGGTTTTGCTAATTCCAAGTGGCAGATCGTTTTAAATCATTTTAGACATATAATAGTGTCTGATGGCAAATGAACTAGTTTTGTATAACGTCTATGGTAAATGACTTATGGCCAAACTTTGCAGAGGAGTAAGCCCAGCTTTGCCAACTCCTTAGTGAAAAATTCTCTAAGATGGCTTTTTCCTCGATGAAAAAACCACAGTTTAATCGACTAAATCCATCCTCTGGTTTAACTCACTATTTGGCACGCTATTCTCCGTTCGTTCATCTTCGTCAAGCTGAAATTCGTTGCCTACGTTAGCGAATTTTACTCATCTTAGTTTTAATTTAATACTTAAATGTAATAAAACTTAGCCGGAACTAATTAACTCCTTCTCTGAAAAGGTTATTGAAGCTATAAGTGCATTAAAACTATAATAATGGCTTCGAGTGAAGGGCGAAGTGCTCAGTCAAACTTGCATCAGCAAGACCTAACCAAATTGGTGAGTCAAATTGTTCTAAATATCAGTTCTAGAGAAGATATTTTGGTCAAATACTGCTAACATCTAGAAATAAGTTTTTTAAATGCCCTTTTGGTGACTATTTAAATTCACATAACCTTTACGTTTTACACACATGTTTAGGTTGTAATACTTGCATTGGAAAGTACTTACAGAATCAGCAAAAAATATGTACTGTCCTGTTTTATGATATACTAGTGAAACGGTTACTCTAAGAGTTATTAAGATTCACAGTTATTTTGTACACCATTGTCTTAGTATTATTGTTTTCTTATTTCAGGATGTTACCAAATTGTCAGCCTTATCGCCTGAGGTAATTTCAAGGCAGGCCACAATAAACATTGGCACCATTGGTCATGTAGCCCATGGAAAGTCAACTGTGGTAAAGGCTATTTCAGGAGTGCAGACTGTCAGATTCAAGAATGAATTAGAGAGGAATATTACTATCAAGTTAGGTATGTACATATCATTTGTTTTTCAACCTGTCTAGAGGCCGTTTGAGGCATACTAATTTGTGAATCTTTGACACTCAAAGGCTATTAAAAACCGAAAGTTTTGTGACCAGTCTTCCTAGGTTAGTAAATTGTGTAACCATTTTATTTAAAACCTACCACAATAAGTGATTTTTTTTTATTGTTTGTGTTTATATTACACTAAAATTACCATAAATAAAACTTACAACAATATCCTGAAAACTAACATACCTCTCAAAAGGTTTCTTTACAATAAAGTGTAGTTCTTTATAATTAGACAAGTCTGTGCAATATTTATACAGTCAAGATAATGCATGCTCTGCCACCTACTGATACCTAAAATTATGTTCTGCACAGCTTTATAATAGATGTTCTGAGCTACCATAAAGTTTGAACATAACTTTAGAAATATATTACAGACAGTAATTTAAAAAGCTTACACAGACATAAATTTTCTCAAAACATTTATTCAGATGCTATGCAATATACCATGTGAAATATATTGTGAACTTAAGGTAATTATGTAATGTTATCTTGTAAGATTGATGTAAATTAATCAAAACACATGGTATGTTGCAGAGCGCCTGTCCAACTCGGTCATTAAAATGTATCGTGAAAGAGCTGATGAAAGGCATGAAAATGACTTCTTTGAAAAGATGAAGAGATCTAAAAAGAGGAATTTGTGTGTTGATTCAGAAGACGAATTAAATATGCCTCCACCAAAAAAACAAAAGAAAAGTAGACAGGCATCCGAAGAATACATTATTGAAAGAATTCTTGACTTTAAATTCCAATCAGCTAAAGAGTACTTCTATATAAAATGGAAAGGATGGCCAGACAGTGAAAATACTTGGGAACCAATTGAACATCTTGACAACTGCCCTGGTGTACTGAAGCAGTTCCTTGTGGATGAAGAATTAAAATACTGCCATCAAATTGAAAATCTAAAGGAAGAAATTTCATTTGGTAACCTGCTTAGTGAAGATAACCTTTTAAAAAGGTTTTATGAAATAGAAGACCATGATATTGTCAAATTAAAAGTAAGTTTGACATTAAAATTACTTACAATGATCAGTTTACCTGAAGAGAATGAAGCCTTAGGCACAGGTCTTGTACAAGAAGCAAGAGATATATTACAACTGTATGTTGTAACAAGAAAAAGATGTCAGCAGTTAATGAAGTTAACAAAATGGGAAGAACATTTAAATCAGGTTGATAAATCCAGAAAACTGGTTGTAGAAAATAATTTTGATTTGGCTGGCCCACCAGAAAATTTTACATACATTAATCAATCTATACCTGGCTGTGGTGTCACTATACCAGATGATCCACCCATTGGTTGTGAATGTACAGCTTGCAACTGTCGCTCAAAATCATGTTGTGGCATGCAAGCTGGATTATTTGCTTATACTGCAAATAAAAGACTGCGTGTTGCATCAGGTACCCCGATTTATGAATGTAACAAAGCCTGTAAATGTTCCTCAGACTGCTGTAATCGTGTAGTTCAGGGTGGCAGAAATATTAAACTCACTATTTTTAGAACCGCCAATGGATGTGGATGGGGAGTTAAAACTGAACAAAAGATTAGACAAGGACAATTTCTATGTCAATATGTTGGGGAAGTAATTACATTTGAAGAAGCTGAAAAACGAGGAAGAGAATATGATGCTAATGGTCTCACCTATTTATTTGATTTAGATTTTAACTCTGTTGAAAATCCATATGTTGTGGATGCAGCTAATTTAGGAAATGTCTCACATTTCATTAATCATTCCTGTGATCCTAATCTTGGTGTGTGGGCAGTTTGGGCTGATTGTCTTGATCCCAACCTGCCTATGTTAGCTTTATTTGCCACAAGAGACATTGAAATTGGTGAAGAACTCTGTTTTGATTATTTACAAAAAGCTTCTGATAGTGATGATGTTGACACAAATAGTTCTAGTATTAGTAAAGATAGTTCCTATGATAATGATATAACAAGTGGGTCTGAAGCTAATATGGGTATCACACCAGTATCACCAGCCAAGTCTCGATTTGAAATACAACAACAAAATAGGGCTATGCTTAGAAATCTTACAGAATGCAAATGTGGTACTTTAAAATGTCGCAAATATTTGTTTTAATTATCAAATTATATAAAACTCTTTGACTAGGAACAACATCAAATATTGAGCAGGTTATGCATCCAGCAAGAAAAGAATCTCACTAATCTGTTTATTTTACTCTTTACTGTAGAACTGGTTTCATAGAAATTCTAAATGGATTATAAAAAAATTGTGTGAGAGGGATTTAAATGTTACTTACTGGCTTACACATAGGTATAGGTAAAATAGGTACATCTGCCTAACCCTTTGGGTAAAACATGAGTTGCTGTGTGTATAATAATCATTAAAAACAATGTTATCTTGTCATGATGAATTTTACAATACTTCATTCACAATAATAGTACATTTTAAACAATTTTATAATGAATAAACAATTATTACAATCATTTTATAGGTGTGTATAATCACTAAGACTTTATTATTGTTAATATATTTTAAAAGGAGGTCTGTACAAACAATTACCTATAAGTTTCCCACTCAATCTGTTTTCTGTTACATTTCACTCCATACTGTATTTCCAAATAAAGGTTTAATCAAAATCAAATGCACCACCAGTATGTTGTTTAACTCTCATTTAATGTATCGTACATATAATATATTATGTTGTAAAAGATGGAATTATCTATTAAATACAAGATAAGAGATTATGTTCATGGATGTTTAAGGTTGGCGGACATCATGGTCGCATTAGACTGGCTCAGTGTAATGTAATAAAACACAGTGCTATCCACTTGTAAATTGTAAAGATTCATGTAAATATAGAAGTTAGTGACTATAGACAAGTGCCTTATGTATATGCAAGTACTATATTGAAAGTATGGTAAAAAATTTATCATTTAGAATTCAAATTACATTCTGATAGTTTATCTGCATTTGTGGTTAAACAAATGATTACTAGATAAGTACAAGCATGTATGTGTACTGAACAATGTTATGTTGAGCATTATTGATAGAATTATGATTATTTTGTATTTCTAGACATTTAACTCTGTATTACGATATTTTCATATTTAGTTAAATAACAATAAAAATGTTACTTTACAAAAAAACTATTTTATTTCTGTGTCTGCCAAAAAATAAATCAATTAAACAGTTCCCAATTACCTTTATTGACGCCTTTACCAGACATCTTATCTGACTAAAACTCTAAAATGTTATTTATTAAACCATGACTGCTACCAGGAATGAGTTGTTAGCCTCTTTCCACACTTTTTTTTAGTTTTTACTCTGATCAATCTTTCAAAGAAGCTAATCTCCCCCCCCCCCCCCATTTCTAATGCAATAAAATACAATAACCCAATACAACATTCGCTACAGGTTACGCTAATGCGAAAATCTACAAATGTGACAATCCAAAATGTCCGCGGCCTACTAGCTTCATATCGGGCGGTTCATCAAAGGACGATAGTTTCCCGTGCCTACGACCTGCCTGCACCGGCCGCTTCCAGTTGGTGCGTCACGTGAGCTTCGTCGACTGCCCTGGGCACGACATTCTTATGGCCACCATGCTTAACGGTGCTGCGGTCATGGACGCCGCATTGCTTCTCATCGCAGGTATTTGAGAGTTTGCAGATACTTGTAGTATAACAATACAAGGTTTCACTGCTACAAAAACAAATCGAAACGTAAAATGCCTAAAACTTTAATAAAAATGTATTCATGAAACAGGTCTGCTTCTTAAATACATTTTTAATAAATTTTTAGTTGTCTTAAAGTAAAAATAAGCTATCACTGATGACTAAATCTAAATTCAAGTCCCATAATTTATATGTATAATTTTGTTGGAAGTTTGGATTGCAATGACACAACAAAAAAACCTACAGAATTCATCTATATATATATAAATGAAACCCGTTTCCCGTTGTCACGCCATAACTTGAGAACGGCTAGACCGATTTGGCTGATTTTTGTTTTTGTAGTTTTCTAATGCTCTGTAGAAGGTTCTTCTTAAAAAAATATTAAGAAAATGTCTCTGAAAGATTGAAAAAAAAATTTTTTTTTGCTAATTGAATGAATGTCAACGAATGTCAAGTCCTTCTCAGTTATGGCGAGACCAGGGAAATAGGGATTCATTTTTATATGGAGGATATTATAGGTTCCAGTTCAAATTGAATAGGTACTCATACCTAAGATAGGATAACTGTCAGCTATACAAAATAAAGTGCATCAAAGCTACGCTAAGGCGGTACGAAGTTCGCTGAGTCAGCTAGTAATCCTTACTAATATTACAAAAGCGGAAGTGAGTTTGTTTGTTTGTTACCTCTTCACGCTTTAATGGCTTAACCGATTTTGATGAATTTTGGTACAGACATAGTTGGGAACCAGGGGACGGACATAGCCTTTTTTTTTTAAAGTTGGATGTTAGGGAGAAAGAGGGAAGAAAAGGGAAAACTTAGCGTTGCTATTACAAATCAATAAGGCGCAAGGGGAACTGTGATACTCCGAATTTAACGCGAGCGAAGCCGCGGGCAAAAGCTAGTAATTAATAAACCAAGACTACTGTTATACAAAATACTACAGTAATTTCCGGCGATATATACACACCCGCTTATGCACACACTTAACCCCTCACACAGTCACACCCACTCACCTCACACACAATCACACCCTATTCATCTCCTCATAGACACTTCTCCCATTATTTCTCACACCCATACATACTCTTTACTTTTTTACTTCAATAATTGGTCGTACATACTCTTTACTTTTTACTTCGAAAATTGGTCCCTAGGGACCTATTTTCATAAAATTTACATTCTTATTTGTATTTGTTGGTTTTTCTATGCAGCTTTAAATCTAATATTTTCTGTAATAACTGTATTGTCGTTAAATGAACCTCGCAACAGATAGATTCGTGAATAATTATGTTGAAAAGAACATTCTTATGATTTCAGAAGAATACCTTGCAATAAATAGAAATGACTGATCCTTTGTTATATCCAGGTAACGAGTCTTGCCCCCAGCCACAAACCAGTGAACACTTGGCAGCCATTGAGATTATGAAACTGAAACACATACTCATTTTGCAAAACAAGATAGACCTGGTAAAGGAAGGCCAAGCCAAGGAGCAACATGAACAAATCGTAAAATTTGTTCAGGGCACTGTAGCAGAAGGTGCACCTATAATACCTATATCAGCTCAGTTGAAGTATAATATAGAGGTAAATAATTTTTACCAAATCAAAATCTCCTTATCAAAATAGTTTTCATAAACCTCCTATTTAACCTTCGATGTCCCTATTTCTAAGTGTTTTAGTAGCTAGCCGTAAACGGTCAGGAAGACTATTTAAATATGGGCCCATATTTAAATAGTCTTAATGACCGTTTACGGCCTCAGCGGAGATAAGCCATCTGCGCGGGAAATATTATAGTGCACACTTGTGTGCAGGCAGAGTGAGGGAACGGAGAGGGCTCTCCATTCCCTCACTCTCATAGTCCGATGAAACGGATATGACAGGAGAGAGATCAGGCTCAGGACCAACGGCTCAACATGCTTTCCGAGGCACCTATATATATTATCTTACCGCCAACTTCCAAACTTCGGCCTGCTACTGTGAAATTCTTAGTGGTAAAACCCAAAATTACTTCTTTTTCACGACCCGGAAATTGAACCCAGGACTCCGTGCTCACGCGGGGTTGCGATAGTCGCAGAGAGGATCCGGCTACTGGGTCTCGAGGTGGTCTTGCACAAATCCGAGGCCATGGTATTTCATGGCCGCGGCAACACGCCACCGTCGGGATCCCAGTTGACGGTAGGAGGGGTTCGCATCGGCGTCGGTTCGACAATGAAGTACCTGGGAATCGTCCTCGACAGCCGCTGGAACTTCGTGGAACACTTAACCGACGTTTGGCTGTCGAACTCGAGCGGACGGGGGCTGCTTTCAAGCGGCTCCTGCCCAATCTGAGGGGGCCAAACGCCTCCTGCCGTAGGCTCTATGCCGGAGTCGTGCGATCCATGGCCCTTTTTGGGCCCCGGTATGGGCGCGTTCTTTAGAGCGGCGCTCCGCCCACTATTTGAACGCGCCCTAAAAGGTGGTAGCCATACGGCTGATCCGGGGCTACCGTACGATCTCCGGCGAGGCAGCAAGCTTCCTTGCCGGATTGCCACCGTGGGATCTGGAGGCGATAGTCCTCGCGCGCCTGTTCGAGTGGCGCGCGGAGGCACTGCACCGGGGGAAAAACCCGCTGCCGCGGCAGATTGCCGCTCAGCGGACAGACCTCCGGTGCGATCTCATGGTGGCATGGAGAGAGCGACTGTAGCAACCCCGTGCAGGGCACGCTACAATAGTGGCGGTAAGTCCCCTCTTTGAGGAGTGGCTGGAGAGGCGTCATGGCGTCCTCACCTACCGCCTAACGCAGGTCCTCACCGGACACGGAAGTTTCGGGAGGTTCCTGCACATCATCGGGCGGGAGGAAGCGACCGGGTGTCACCATTGTAACGATCGCCCGGAGGACACAGTGGAGCACATAGTGGCGGTCTGCCCAGCTTGGACGAAGCACAGCCGTGCCCTCGTGGAGGCGATCGGCGGCGGCGATCTCTCGCGTCCGGCCCTGGTCCAGGCCATCGTCCGGAGCGAGAGGGAATGGGAAAAGCGGTCACCTCCTGCGAAGCAGTAATGCTAACAAAAGAGGTGGCCGGGCGTTTGAAGGAGAGATCATCTACCCAACCCAGCCGCCGCGGGAGACGCCGGCCACCGTAGATGCGGGCCTGTGGACGGTGAGCAATGGGTAGCTCGCCGTCCGTCCGTCGATTGACGACAGTTCGTGTCGACGGCGCGTTCGTGTTTCACGCGCGCCTCAAAGAGATGTCAGCAAAGCAGAGGGGCTTACCAGAGCCTCCGCCGGCCGGGGTTGCGGGTTGTTCGAAAGAGATACCGCGGCCCCGGAACATAAAGGGCAATAGAAGGAACACGGGTGGGTTTTAGTCAGTACAAGTCTGACATGCCCCCCCGCTCCGCCCAGAGCGGGGGAAGTCATTGGATGATTTCCCACCCGAAAAAAATAAAGGACTCCGTGCAGCCGCGCTAACGACCGCGAGACAAACGGCGCAGTTACTCCATATTTACATACATATAAGAGAAAATAAAAATCCGAAATTGTTTGTAGGTGCTATGTGAATACATAACAAAGAAGATCCCGGTACCTTTGAGGGACTTCACATCGCCGCCACGGATGATTGTCATCCGTTCTTTTGACGTCAACAAACCTGGTTGTGAGGTCGACGACCTCAGAGGAGGTGTCGCTGGTGGGTCCATTCTGCAAGGAGTGCTTACCGTTGGAATGGAAATTGAGGTAATACTTATTACTAATCAGAAAGACAACATAGTGAACATGAGTTTGATAACTTTTTCATTCCTCTTTTACTTACTTTTATGCTTTTATGGAGGCGTTCGTAGATAAAAATATTATTTTCATATTTTACTGTACTTGATGTTAAATTAAATTTAAGCCCTATTCATTGTTGTGTTGGTGAGCTGAGTAGCACTATGGTGTGTGCGTTCGCGCAGCGGAATGTTGTTGAATTTAAAGATTTTAATTATGCAGATATTTAGTGTATGACGTCGTATAATTTTGTATGGTAAAAAAAATGTGCACGCAGCCATTGTGGAGAAATCCACCAAAAACTGATTCCGCTGGGCGAACGTTATCCCAGCTCTTTATGTAAGCGCTTTATATGAAAACTAGCTAATGGCCAAACGTTCGCGCAGTGGAAACTTGAATTTCTCCGTGAGTTCTCTTGAGTTTATGCATGCACTAATTTTATTCATACATACACAAATACACACTAATTTTTGGACACATCTCTTTTCTTCTAAAGTCTATAATTCAAAAAAAGTTCCGCTAGGACAACGTTCGCCCAGCGGAATCAGTTTTTGGTGTATTTCTCCACAATGGCTGCGTGCACAATTTTTTTTTTTACCATACATAATTATACGACATCATGCACTAAATATCTGCATAATTAAAATCTTTAAATTCAACAACATTCCGCTGCGCGAACGCACACCACTATGGTTGGTAGTTCAATCTGTGGACTGAAGAAGTTGTTGGCCGTGTGTGAGAGGTATGCGGAGGTTCATGGCTTGAGGTATAATCTACTAAAAGTGAAGTAGTGGTTTTTAAAGCACGCAATAATATGCCCACAAATGTACCACCAGTGACGCAGTAGCGGCGTAAGGGGGGGGCGGCAGGGGCGGTCCGCCCCGGGTGCCAAGCATCAAGGGGTGACAACCTGCCGGGGTTGCGGGTTGTTCGAAAAAGATACCGCAGCCCCGGAACGTTAAGGGCAATAAAAGGAACATGGGTGGGTTTTAGTCAGTAGTAGTAGTCAGCAAAATTCTGACGCTCCCCCACTCCGCCCAGAGCGGGGAAAGATATTTGATGATTTTCCACTCCAACAAAAAGGGGTGACAACGGAATGCCAAGCCAGTCGTGCAGATTAGTAGCCACTGGCGCATCTGTACGACAAGGTCGGCGCGGGTGACAGGGGCAAGTTGTTGATGTGTCGATCAAAGCAATCACAGTTGACACTTGGTCAGTTAGAAAGTGTTATTGTTTCTATGATGTGATCGTTTAATCTGCACGCGAATCATTATCTGGATCGATTTTGAAGTTCATAGCACCTTCTGGTTCTCTGGTATCAAACACATCACAGCAAGGTGTTGAAAGTGACATTGAAACAGGTGTACAAACAAGGAGCCAAAATGCATTGCATGGGGGGGACGCCGGGAAAATAGCCTGAAAATCTTGATAGACAAGATGAAAGAAGGTAGAGATTAACAACAAGAAGAATATAGTATGACTAAGAAAAAACTTTTTTGAAAAAAAAAGTCGAAAATAACGTACTTAACTTTTGTTGGTTTCGTTGAATTTTTTGCCACCGACTTCCGGAAAGTTATTTTCGACTTTTTAGTTTTTTTTTGGAAGTCGGTTATGATTTAAAAAAAAAAATCTGCAGTTTTTGTACTACTCTGTCAAGAAAGTACCGGGAAAAGATCAATAACACATAAAATGTCTGTTATTCATCCAAATTTATTTTATCACCTTCAAAGTATGCTCCTTTAGAAACGATACACTTGCGCCAACGAATAATCCGTACATCAAAACATTTTTTAAACGCTGCTTCCGGAATTGAGTTCAGTTCTCGCCGCGAATTCTCCTTTATGTCTTCTATCGATTGAAAACGGGTGCCACGAAGTGGTAATTTGAGTTTAGGAAAAAGAAAAAAGTCAGCAGGAGCCATATCTGGTGAATATGGTGGTTGCTGGATGGTATTTGTTGAGTGTTTGGTCAAAAATTCGTTCACAATAGCCTTGTGCGAAGGCGCATTGTCGTGGTGCAAAATCCAAGAATTTTCTTTCCACAAATCTGGCCTTTTTCGTCGAATTTGCTCTCTTAAACGCCGCATAACGCTCAAATAATATTCTTTATTTACCGTTAGACCTTCCGGTAAGAATTCAGAGTGCACAACACCGCGATAGTCAAAGAAAACAGTCAACATGACTTTGACTTTTGATCGACTTTCATGCGATTGAGTTTTTGGAGAAAATTCAGATCTTTTGGGACTAGCCGAGCAGCAACATGTTTCATACCCAAATGATTAGTTACAATGGTACGGATCGACTCGTGAGATACAGCAAGTTCGGAGGCTATCTCTCTCAGAGTTGAATGGGGATTTTCAGTCACTATTTTCTTCACTTTTGCGATGTTAACTTCAGTTGCAGATGTTGAGGGCCTACCAGAGCGAGGCAAATCTTCCATCACATCTCGACCGCTTTTGAACGCTTTGAACCACTCATATGCACGAGTTTTTGATAAAGTCGATTCACCGTAAGCCTTCTACAACATTTTCAGTGACTCCGAACACGAAATTCCATTGGCGATGCAAAATTTAAGACAAACTCTTTGTTCGATATTTTTGTCCATTATAAAATTCGCAATACACACTATATATGATATTACTAAAACCAGCACTGTATTTAATATAAATAACAGATGCAACTCAACAACTCAAACTCCGCGCCAAAATGGAAAACAGTTGTGCCAATCTAACAAATACAAAAAAAAACAAAAATTTTAATTTGGAACCATAAACAAATCATCCATTCCCGATACTTTTTTACTGAATGTATAACAGAGTTTCGTCAAAGAATTTAATTCATGGTGGAAGCTAAATCCTTAAGTGTCCGAACACATAACGAATTCTGAAGGTCTACTCTCCTGTTTTAAAAAAGGAAAATCTTGAAATGGAGTCGCTTTTTAGATGTTTTTCTTTTCCTGGTACGCCAAAATCATTTCATCAGACAATAGAGGGCTTTTTCAGAAGTAGTTTGACCTAGGAATATAACATGCTATCTATATACAAAAAGTAAACGGGTAGTGTCCAAATATGTACATTCAAAATGAGTTCAATATTATTTTCGATAGTACTGAAGTACTATCATCGAGTGTTACCATTTTTATTAAGCATTTGTGTGGCTTCAGTGATTTCTTATAAATAAGTTTCTCAAATGTTTAGTTAGGTAATAAAATCTTACTTAAAATTTACAATGACCCAAACGCGACCTACCAGTCTTTCCATATTGCCCATTGTAAAGGACCGAAACGTAAATTTCGATATTATAGAATACTAGCTGTGCCCAGCGGTTTCACCCGCTGCTCACTTAGGAGTATGAAAAATAGATGTTGGCCGAATCTCAGACCTACCCGATATGTACACAAAATTTCGTTTAAATCGGTCCAGCCGTTTCGGAGGAGTATGGGAACGAAAACTGTGACACGAGAATTTTATATATTAGACTAGCTGTGCCCAGCGGTTTCACCCGCTGCTCACTTAGGGGTATGAAAAATAGATGTTGGCCGATTCTCAGACCAACCCGATATGTACACAAAATTTCGTTTAAATCGGTCCAGCCGTTTCGGAGGAGTATGGGAACGAAAACTGTGACACGAGAATTTTATATATTAGAAGATTTAAGCAAAATAAAGTCACGTAATCGCGTTTAGTATTTGTCGTTTCATTTTGAGGGTGCTCAATAGAAAGTCGCCCCGGGTGCCAACCCATGCTACGCCGCCACTGCAGTGACGTTACAAGGAGCACCACTAAAAGTCGTCAGTCAGTTTAGATACCTCGGTCATGTGTTCACGGATTCTCTCACAGATGACCAGGATATAGATAGGGAGCGCAGGGCATTGGCAGCCCGATGCAATATGCTTGCCCGCAGGTTTGCGCGGTGCTCTGGTCAGGTAAAACTGACGCTCTTCAGAGCCTACTGTCAGTCGTTTTACACGTGCACCTTGTGGGTTAGGTATACGCAGAAGGCTTACAACGCTCTGTCCGTGCAGTATAACAATGCGCTGAGGATGTTGATGGGGCTGCCTCGGTTTTGCAGCGCTTCGGGCATGTTTGCGGACGCGCGAATAGATGACTTTCATGTCATTATGCGCAAACGATGTGCATCGATATTGTGGCGATTCAGGGGTAGCCCTAACAGCATTTTAGCTACACTGGCGGACAAGGTCGACGGACCATTTATCAGGCTCTGAGCTGGCAGACATGTGCGTGCTCATGTTCATGCAGCCAATTAATGTGTTTTGTTTGTTATTAATTTTTGATTTAACTACAGGCTAAGTTGATACTAACACTATATGGATCGCTTGGTCTGAAATAAAGATTTTGATTTAATTTGATTATTCTTTCAACAGGTCCGACCGGGGCTAGTCAGTAAGGATGCCGACGGCAAGTTGACGTGCCGTCCCATATTCTCTCGCATCGTGTCACTGTTTGCGGAACAGAATGAGCTTCAATACGCCGTGCCCGGAGGTCTCATCGGAGTTGGAACCAAAATTGAACCCACGCTTTGCCGTGCTGACAGACTTGTGGGACAGGTATGTAGAGAGGTGCAGCTGATACTAAGCGAAATGGTATTCTAACCCAAGTTATGACTTTAGACTTCGCGTATGTACTCTGTGCTGTACAATTTATTGTAGGGTACAACTAGATGGTAGAGTCACAAATGAATCCCAATTTTTCCCCGGTGGCTACTAGACTTGTCCTTTGATTTTTCTATTTAGAGATAATTTGCTGGTTTAGAGATTGTAGAGCCTATATAAAGTGAAATATATAATCAGCCACATATTTGTTTTCTGAGCACTAAAAACGCCAGACGCACTAAGTGATCATCAAAGCAAGTAGCATACTCGGTTACAATTCCCTTACATTGTAATGAGAAATAAATTCACTATGTTTTGAGATTGATTGAGGAAAGATTTTAAAATTGTTGATGATATTTTTAACATACAACCATAATGCAGCCTTTTCTCGTACTTTACCTGACTCTCGTGCCAAGGCGAAATAAATAAAACAACTAACTTTTATAGGTCCTTGGTGCCGTCGGTGCTTTGCCCGGAATATTCGTGAAGCTTGAAGTTTCATATTACTTATTGAAACGTTTACTTGGCGTGCGCACTGAGGGTGACAAAAAAGCAGCTAAAGTACAAAAGCTGACCAAAAACGAAGTAAGTACCAAGATAACAAATCCTAGTCGTAAACCTTTGTCTGTCTGACATTATGTATGTACGACATAAATGTATTTAAGCTGAGAAGAAATAAATATCTGTGAATACGCTATTGTCATCTTTGGGATGCCGGACGGTCACGTCATAATTATTTCAAGGATAGGTGCCTTGGTAACTGACTAAATCAACACTAAGGCAAGAAATCTGATCGTCAGGTGGAAAACTCCCGATTCGCAGGACGTCCAATTCATAAAATGTTACAGTTTTTGCAAAAAAAAAAATTATAATAAATACATTCAAGAACAATAATTTATTTTTTGTTATTTTAGGTGTTGCTGGTAAATATTGGGTCTTTGAGCACAGGAGGAAGGGTAATCGCTACTAAAGCTGATTTGGCCAAAATTGCTTTGACAAACCCAGTGTGCACCGAAATCGGAGAAAAAGTAGCCCTTAGCAGGAGAGTTGAAAATCATTGGAGGTGGGTTAAGATTAGAAAATCATGTTGTTTGAGATATTGAATTGATAATTTATAATCCTTACTAATATTATAAAAGCGAAAGTGAGTTTGTTTGTTACCTCTTCACGCCTAAATGACTAAACCGATTTTGATGGATTTTGGTACATGGACATATGCTATTTAAAAAAAAGATTGAGATAAGAGGGAGAAAGAGGGAAGAAAAGGGAAAACTTAGCATTGCTATTACAATAAATAAGGCGCAAGAGCAAAAACGACAGGTAGCAAGTTTTAACGCGAGCGAAACCGCGGGCAAAAGCTAGTATACGATATTTCGTAAATAAAGAGATTTTGCTATCCTCTAAATACATGAACAATTTTTTTATTTCAGGTTGATTGGCTGGGGTCAAATTCAAGGTGGAGAGACAATCGAGCCAGCAAAGAATTAATGTTATGTATTTTATTTTTATACATTGAACTATTATATGTATTTAATAAAAGCAAATATAAATGTAAATAAAATTATTATTTAATTTCAATTAAACTTGACAACCTATAGATTAATTTAAAAGTGAGTTCATTTAGAGAGAAACATTTCCCGGGTAAACAATTTATTTGATTTTGTTCATTTACGCTTGCAGTAAAGATTTTTAGGCCATGTATATAAAAGTGTTGATATCTTCATCATCTCGTCGCATATATTTGTGTTCGATGAGCCATTCTAGCTGCTCTTTTATCATCTTCTTCGAAGGCAAGAACATGTTCTTCAAAATCTCTACTAGTTCACTCTGAAAAGATTAAATATATTGTATAGTGAATTATTGGTTCAGCTTTTCTCATTTTGTGTAATCATAATACTTGCGACTAGTTTTCGATCGATTGTTGATGATCGCAACATACATTTCTTTACATCGCGGGTACATTTCCAAAACGGAATACGCGTTTATGTCTGGTCGGTGTGTTGCTATGCAGGTATGCATATGAACTAACTGAGTAATGGGGTGTTTGCGTATGGCTAAAATGCTTTTGTTGTACAGTCACCATCATAAATACGAGGACGAGAAAACTTCAAAATCCTAATGACTGGGATAAAACATTCAGAAAACGACAACTGTAAGGTTGACAAGAAAATTAATTTGAGATATTCAATGAATTCTTTTAGTTTTTAGTATTTTTGTCCCAATAGAGTGTAATATTTATACCTTTTATTAATTCGAACTTTTTTATATTTACCTGGAGAGCAGTATTTGTGATTCGTTTCCTCATCTTTAGTATTTTTATGATGGCTTCCTGAGTCCTTAATATTCGTAGTTGAACAATGGAATGATTATCTTCTATTTGAGATCTCTCTGTGCTCAATTGAAGTCTACCAATCAAATTTATTTTTCCGCGACGTTGAGGTTTTCCATTTTTAATTAAAGCAAATTCTTGATTTACCCAAAAAGTTGTATTTTCTGTAAAATCTTTAGGATTCTGAACTGAAGGTTCATACGACAATAACTGCCTTTTGAGCTTTGGAAACGCAACAAGGGACCATAAAGTTCTCCTAAGTTCTGGATCTGGCAGTTCAGTAGCAAGTCTCAAGTTTTCATAACTTATCTTCTCCATTGGTCTTTGATTCCATGCAAACAACACAGCCATTTGAAATGTGGTTACATCCAAGTCGAACCTTCCGACAGAATTGGCAAATGTAATAGTTCCATTGCTCATATGATGATACCACTGCAACTTACGTCCTGAATGTTTCTTTTTATAGAAGTCTTCAACTTCGGGTATGTAGTCCTCTAACTCTAATGGAAGGCTTACAGTAACTCTTTCAGATCCACGGGCCCATGCTCCAGCATTGAGTATTTTAATATTTATAGCATCATGCCGTGTGGTATCAGTTCTAAACTGAGTATTCAGATCTTCACTGACTTTAATATCTTGGAACATTCGAGCTAGTTTGTTAACATAGTCAGCAGGCATTCCCACCTCTCTGAGCCACTCTACCATGTCCTCTTCTTTTTCAGAATCTGCACTTGAATCTAATATTAATCTCCGAGTCAGATGTGCTTTGTGATATCTCATAAAGACATCCTTGTTCTCTATATACTTTAAAACTAACAACACATCTCTTAACCTTGATTCTATCTGCTCACTTGTTAAACGTTTACTGAGTGGTGTCTTCCGCAGCAACATGTCACAGTAGTTAGCCAGTAGCTCAGGACACTTACTCTCAGGAGCTGTACCTTTGCTGCCTCTAATTAGAGCTGAAGATGGTAGTTCCAACTTAAAAACTGTTGTGTCATTCACAACACATTTGTAAGCCTTATCTCTGGCTGTCAAAAACCTTGGATCATCCAGAAAGGCATCTTTAGCCAGTGAGCTGAAACTTTTAAACAAATCTAGTAAACGTTCCACATACTTTTCTGAATCAGAAGTGATTATATCTGCAGAAGCTACCATATCTGCTAAGCCAGCGGATACTATATGTGCCTCTAGATCTCTCAATATAGGTGTAACTCCATCAGGCACTCTATCAAGAAGACGGAACATAAGTTGTAACTTCTCAGTTTGACCAGATTTAATCAAAGGGGCACTCTCTGCAAGTAATGTAGGAAGATGTTCTCCAATAAGTACTTTCTCACAACATTGGGTAAGTGCTGTGACACTACCACTTCCTGGTTCCAAGTATCTGTGAGCACGAGCTTCCTCTTCCTTCAAACGTTGATCAGCATACTTCATATACGCTTGAACTCCATTTACCAGTAATTGTTCACTAGCTTTGAGTTTGTAAAACTCTTCCGTAGCCTGCATATAAGCAGCCTCAAAATTTTCCCTGTATATTTGGAGTTTATCCACAGAGTTGGAGCATAAATTAACTGCAAACAAGTTATAAATAATATATTAATTTTCATAATAAATATTTTAGGAAACATCACAAAATCCTTAAGTAATCTAACTTACCATATGATTCTCTTACACCAATAACCAGCTGTGAATCAAAAGATTCACCATTTCGTTCAGCTTGAACTAACTTCATAGCAGAATCTTGCAATCTTTGCTTGATGTCCACAAAGATGCTTTGATTCCATGAATCTAACATCAATTTCCTTACCAAACTGTCTTCTATGTTATTGTTATTATTCTTCTTTTGAGTACTAGATGCATTAGAACTTGTCACCTTGCTTACATTGTTGATAGAATTTTCTAACTGTCGAAATGGAGTAGGTAAATAGTTGCACTGTGTAAAAAACTTGCCCCATTCGGCAATATATGCCTTCAGAAGGGCTTGGTCTTCCCGCTGAGCCAGAACGCGATTCTGAGCTTGCTTAATATACATCATTATATCTTGCTGGAGAGCATCTCTCAACTTATACGGTCCTCGCTCATCCCATAAGCACACAGAATGGACAGAGCCAAAAAGATCTTGCCATTCTGTTTGCGTCACCGGCTCCTGTTTGAGTAGCTTCAAAACTATAGGGCGCATAGCAGGCCATTTATCTTCAAAAGTGACTTGTCCTTTATCCTGCAAAGAAAATTCACGGAACGTTTTTACATCTCATTAAATCATGAAACATATTATCATATTTCGTAATATAAAGAAAAGGAACCTTTAACATGACTATATTATCAAAATAGTACAATATTCACACAAATACACTTCTCATAATCAAATTTATCTTGCGAATTTTAATTTACGATTCGCGATAGTATTGAGTGGCTTATTTCTACGCATTCGACGTCAATAAACGTGAAAATAAATCAAGCAGACAAAACTCGATTCGACTATTATTTGAGAAAAAATAGTCGAACAATATTGATTTAATTCAGATTTGATTTTAATAAAGTTGTAATTACTGCTTAATTAATACCTAATTAAAACTATTAAAGTTAAATTAAAGTTATTAATTGTACAATTATTTAATTATTGTTCTCGGTTTGGAAGAAAGAACAGCGAAGTCCACGCAATCCCATATGATCATAGAGTAAATCGCCGCCCAGGAGAAAGCATTGGCTGAATCGCCTAACAAAAATGTCACTGCCACTTTTAACAGTAGGCGAGATTAACACATGCATTCCGAAGCTAGAGAGAGATATTTATTTATTTATTGTTCTACAAAAAAGTACATCCATAATTTAAATGACACTGAACCCCACACTGGGATACCCTGTGTCGTGGGATTCAGTCTCTTTCGTCTAAATTGGAACAATATTTACTATCGTTATTTCCCAAACAAAGCTTGAGATTTATTAACTTAAGAAAAAATAATAATAAAAAGATTAAAATAGAGAGTTTGTATGAGGGTATACTGTGACTGATGATGTGTGTCTAGCGGCAAAGAATGCCTCAATTCTGAGGGGTCCACTACTATGGGAGTGAGTGATGAGGTGAAGTGAGTTGTGTTGTGGGTAGAAAGTGTTTAGTGTGTGTCGGTGGAAATGTATGTGTGAAAGTGTATTTCTGGATGAGTGTTTTGAAGTTAACTAATATATTGCTATTACATGTTTAGTTTCATTATAATTTAATTGTTGAAGCCATTCGTTACATTTTTTTGCATGTGAGCTTGGTCATGATAATTAAATTTAAGCATTTATTTGCTTTGCCATATAAGTGCGGCCCCATGTAAGAAAACGCTTTATTACCATATACCCGACGGCAAAACGGTTTATCCCACTTAGGTAGTCGACGCACACGTTTACCTTTTACCGCGGTGGTCGGTGCAGTTGTATGGAACCTGAGAATAACCGACCTTATATACAGCTGACGAACCGTCAGCATGCCCGTGTCTCGGTACAGTGCGTCTGTAGGGTAATGTAGCCTCCGGTTAAAAGTTCTTTTGAGGATGGCTCTTTGCGCTCGTTCAGCAGTGATAAAAGTGCTTTTTCCCAGCTGAGCCCCAACCCAGGAGTAGGAGTACAGGAGTTTTCTCACGCGGGTATTCAGTGGTTCAATAAGGTTGTTTCACAGTCAAGTGTTTATCTATATTAATGCGAAGATACTTAATGCAGTCAACCTGATCAAATTTGGAACAGTTGCAGGTACAGTACATCCTGGATAGTAGCTTGAGTTATTACACACACACATACAGTATTACAGTTATTTCAGTTTACATATGCTTCTTATTGCTACAAACGCACACGAAACAAAATCAACCATACAAGAAATGTATACTGATTGTTACACTGAACACTTTGTACTTTAAAAAATATAGTTAACTTGGCTTAAAAACACAAATTAATAAAAGCGGAATATAATTCTGGTTGACTAATTTAATGTATTCTGATATGATTGAATATTTTGTTGTGTAATACTTTTACAGGAACCCGAATTTAATTAATTTAAGAATTTCATTTAATTTTCGATTTGAATTTCCCTTCGAATATTTTAATATGGGGATCAAAGGAAAAAAAATCGACAATCATTTTGCGTCAATAATTTCGACAATATAAATAAAAAAAGGTTTTAATAATAATTTCATTAAACATTATTTTCGCAATTTAAACAACTACCATGATTGGCTCTATACCGTTCCAATAAAAAATACTCTATAAGTAATTTATACTCAACGTGCTCTTAATCTAAAATATTCTATTCAAACTTACTTCTATCTTTTTATTCCGAACCTGACCATGTCAGGCTCGGAATGGTCACGACGGTCTAGGCACGACACCTACCTAGACCGTCGTGTCTAGTGGGGGATGAAGACCTTTGACCCCTACAGTACAAATATTTTTATATAAAAATTATTTCAACCAGACTACAGACTGTATAAGTACTACAAGCTGTTAACAGAGATATACAATAGCCATGGCGTAGGCCAACAAACTGCTCTTGACACTAGATATTATGTCGAGAGCAGTTTAGCAAGTCTACTCTCGGCAATGACGGAAAAACAATAGTTTTCATCTTAAGGAAAAAAAACAATATTGAGAAACTACATCTAGCAACACTCTATTTCTATTTTTATCTATTGGCAATTAGAGCCGATGATCTAGCAACACTCAGTTGACAGTTATCCGTTCAGTATCAGTACCGTATCAGTTATATATTTTTTGACAGTTTTAAAAAACACATATTCATTGTTAGTTGAAAATCTTTAATTATTTATCTTAAAAAATAAGTTTCCTTTTTTTTAAATAATAATAATTATGAGTACTTTTGGTGAAATAAACGAACCGTCAAGTCGAACTGCATGGGAAGACTGGGATGACGTTCTTACTAGCGAAAATGCCGTCGAGTGAGTTAGCCCAAATATAATTTATTGATCATGAATAATTAGTCGAAATATGTCTACTTCCGACATTGGACATAGGCGCTATTAAAGTACTCTGCCTTCTTTTATTATCTTAGAATGTATGTTTATGTCCAGATATATAGTTACTATTTTGCAATGTTTTTTGTAAAGTAGTATTTGTCGGGCCTACGCTGTCCTATATATACTTAATATGTACTAATGCTGTAACCACAACAATGAAACCAAATGATTTTAAAACAGCAATCATGGAATTTCTTACAGGTTCTTCTCTCTACATTTTATAAGTGGCCATTTAAGCCTAATTAAAAATATTTTTATTTAAAAAAAAAGCGTCGCTTTTATGACCACTTCAAGTTGGCTCTTGTTGTTGAGGCCAACCAGGTTTTATTATTGTACTATATAGTAAGCCAGCCCGAACTACGCCTACAAACTTCAATGTTTTTCTCGAAAATGTCTTCTTAACCCAAGGAATTCGTGAATTTACTACTTTAACTATTACTTAACTCTTATTTGTTTAGCACTTTAAGGACAGAAACAGCTAAATCAAAGTACTTAGTGGCTATGCACTTAGTAAATTTTGACTATAATTTTTTTTTTGCAGTTTACATCTGGAGAAGGACATAGAACTACCTAAACAAATTGATACTTTTATTATATTAGAAGGGAGATACTTATATGATCTAATTGAATGTTACCATGAACTGGAATTGGTCAATTCTAGTCCAGATATTAATTTACGCATATTCAGGACTAAAAATATGAACAATTATGTTTGTGTGATAAAGGATTACAATATAGTGTTAAGCTGTGAAATTGTTAACTTATTGGTAAAATACATTACTACCAGTAATAATATTATATCCATATTGACCAAGCCCCTTGTAGAATACCAAGTTTCTGAACGGGTCAGTAAAGACTATGTAATTAGAAGTCTAACATCAAGCAAACAATCTACAACTGGGCTAAATATCAGTTTCCCAAAATTGGAGCAACCCAATATAATATCTGGTGTATCTGCTGGAGGTAATGAACTTTCCACACTAGTATATTTTTAAAATTGTTGTTTTTCATTATGCCTTATAAAAAATATTTTTCTCATTTTAGTACACTGTTGGAGAGATCTCAGCAGCGACCCTTTTGCAGCTGTTGTATGTTTTATTGGAAACCCTGAAGAGCAGCAAATACCAGAATTACTTGATTTATTGGAAAAGCTAAACATTATACCACATGTAGAGAAAACCCACCATAGCACTTTGTTAAATTCAAACTTGTACATTTGAATTGAAGAATAATGACTTGTTACACTGATGTTTTAACAAGTTTACTGTGAATAACTGAGTAAAAATGTATAAAATAAAATTATTTTCTTAAGACTTCTTTATCTTCGCTCACGCCATTGCCCGATGCCTCGAGAATGCCGCGGTATATTTGCCCTGTGGAACGAATATAAGGTTCACTAGTAATCAGAGCCCTTGTGCTGGATCAGAATGAAATTCCAGATTTTGGTACTGTAGACAAACAAAAAGAAGTTTGTCTACAGTACCGTATTTGTTTGTCTGACAAACGAATATTTTTGCATCCATAGAATCGGGGATTGCTACCTTTTAAGATAACAAAACATGTTACGTTACTTATGTATTTTTATACTGAGTCTTCATCTAAGTACCTATATGGGTTTATAATAATAAGAAAAAAAATAGGTACATCATTCACGTAGTCTAACTACTTTTTTATATTTACCCACATTACTAGCTGTGCCCAGCAGTTTCAAGCGTTGGTCAGTTACTTAGGCTGGGTTGCGCCACAGAAGAAGTTATAGTAAAGGTTTGTGTCAAATTTAACACTAACAGTAACGCTGCCTTTAACAGTTGCAGCAAAATGAGTTGCACCAGCGAATTCATTAGCTTTGTTAAAGTTAAAAGTGTTGCAAGTCAAATGAGGCGTGATTTACCCCAAGTTCGACGCGGGTAACATTTTTAAATATGCCAATACTAATCATAAAAAACGTAAAAACTCGTTTCTGCGCTGTCATCGGTGTCACTTCATTTTATTGATGTTAGGGCCTATGCACACCACGATTTTTAAACGCGCCGTCGACGCGCGTTTTGGGAACGCGCGTCGCCGGCGCGTTTTTGTCCTGCAGAGCAGTTTGTTGTCGTTTGTATCGATACAAACGCGCGGCACCGGCGCGTGTGTATCGATACAAACGCGCGGCACCGGCGCGTCTGTATCGATACAAACGCAACGAGGGAAAGGGAAGTGTGAATCTACGCTAGTAGCAATCGAGCGATTTGGTGCACCGCACGTCTTTGGAACAAAAAAATGGAGCCTTTCGACACAGAAAACTTCATAACTGAAATTCAAAACCGGCCAATATTGTCGAATTTACGATTGCCGGATTATTCGTCGTTTGCATCGCGTCTGTATCGCTACACACGCGCGTTTGCATCGCGTCTGTATCGCTACACACGCGCGTTTGCATCGCGTCTGTATCGCTACACACGCGCGTCTGTATAGCTACACACGCGCGTCTTTATTTATACAGGTGTGCAAAGGTCTACAGGCTGCGTCTGACTTGCGTGCGTATCGCGTCTGTATCGCTACAAACGCGCGTCGACGGCGCGTTTAAAAAACGTGGTGTGCATAGGCCCTTAGCTCGGTGTCGGTTAATTTTAAATATTTCTCTCAAGGAAGCTTAGAAATATTTTTAATTTAATAATCTTTCGGGTTCTGGTGCACTGTGGGAGAAAATAAAAACATGGACGAAAATTTGCTTGCAAGCTTTCAAACAAAGTACCTACTAGTCTAAGATCCGGCTGCAGAATCAGTGTACTCATCGAGTGCTTGCTGAAAACCAAATTTTTACACATATTCATGATTAGGAGAATTTATATCCACCAGGTTGCCTATCAAAATGTGGCCGCTAGTATTTTTAATTAAATTATTAATAATTTTAGAAAAGAAAGATGTTTCTTTTGGAGTATTTATTATTTTGAGTCGTACCTACTATTGTTTGAATCGGAGGTTGAGAACACTAACATCTGACGCATGCGCAATGGCTTTAAACCGTCCGACAGCTGGCAATCGCTATCCTCGTCTGACTAGTAGTGTTACGCGCTAGCTCTCTTTCACTCTACTTTTAATATTTACTATATTTATTAGCCAGCAACCCTTATTGGCGGCCAGATTTAATTAAGCAACCGTATATAATAATATACAGAAAAAAATAGCTTTAATTTGATATATAAATTATAAATGTACGTTGTGGGTGTATAAATGTAACAAATTCATACCTTTGTATACCTGGCTGCGAAGAGGTGCGGTCAGGTGCGCAACGGCAACCATAATTTTTCAGAGTCTTTATAGATGTTGCCGTAAAGTAGACGACATTTCATTGAAAAAAAAAGTCAATGAAATTTCTTACGGATTATGAATTATTAATAATTTAATTAAAAATACTAGCGGCCACATTTTGATAGGCAACCTGGTGGATATAAATTCTCCTAATCATGAATATGTATAAAAATTTGGTTTTCAGCAAACACTCGATGAGTACACTGATTCTGCAGCCGGATCTCGTACTATACCTTTTTATTGATTTGTCTATTCAACGCGTTTGACAGTTGACGCTTAATTTAACACAAACTCTAACACTAACCAGCGAAAAGTGATCGGTTACCGTTACGGTTAAAGTTATGACGTCATTTAACTATTTGTCAAATGGTACAACTCATTTTTGGCCTAACCATTACTTTAACTGAATTTTCGATGTTTGTTAATGTTAAAGTAAGATGGTGCAACCCAGCCTAAGTGTCGTGTTGTTATATATATTCTATTAATTACGTGAAAGGATGCCTTTGCAAAATTTCAAGTGAATTCACTCATACAAACTTTGCCACCCTGATTCATTCATTCCTTTTCTTGCGGTTGCGACATCATCCAATAACTTTCCCCGCTCTGGGCGGAGTGTCAGACTTTTACTGACTAAAACCTGCCCATGTTCCTTCTTTTGCCCTTTATGTTCCGGAGCCGCGGTACATGCACGACGATAGGCGTCGACACGCGGCCTGTCGTCACTAGACGGATGGACGGTGACTACCTATTGCTCACCGTTCACAGACGGGCATCTACGGTGGCCGGGAACCGTCTCGCGACGCCCGATGTCCTGCCCAAACTGGGCAAACTGCCACAGTCTACACCACCGTGTCCCCCGGGCGACCGTCACTGTGGTTTCTCCCGCCCGATTATGTGTAGGAACGTCCCGAAACTTCCATATCCGGTGAGGACTTGTGTCAGGTGCCTCTCTCTCCCTCTATGCCATCATGTGATTTTTCATCCCCCTTTTTTTTTCGGGTCATCCAATCTCTTCCCCCGCTCTGGGCGGAGCGGGGGGGCATGTCAGACTTGTACTGACTAAAACCCACCCATGCTCCATCTATTGCCCTTTATGTTCCGAGGCCGCGGTATCTCTTTCGAACAACCCGCAACCCCGGCAGGCGGAGGCTATGGCAAGCCCCTCTGCTTTGCTGACTCTCTTTGAGGCGCGCGTGAAACACGAACGCGCCGTCGACACGGCCTGTCCTCAATAGACGGACGGACGGTGAGCTACCCATTGCTCAGCCGTCCACAGGCCCGCATCTACGGTGGCCGGGAGTCGTCTCGCGGCGCCCGGCGCCATGGGCGTCTGAGCGTCTCCCGCGGCGGCTGGGTTGGGCAGATGTTCTCTCCCTCAAACGCCCGGCCACCTCCTTTACTAGCATTACTGCATCGCAGAAGGAGGTGACCGCTTCCCATTCCCTCTCGCTCCGGACTATGGCCTGAACCAGGGCCGGACGCGAGAGATCACCGCCGCCGATCGCTCTTACGAGGGCACGGCGGTCCTCCAGCCACTCCTCAAAGAGGGGACTTACCAACCGTCTCTTGCTCCCCTCTTTGAGGAGTGGCTGGAGAGGCGTCATGGCGTCCTCACCTACCGCCTGACGCAGGTCCTCACCGGACACGGAAGTTTCGGGAGGTTCCTGCACATCATCCGGCGGGAGGAAGCGCCCGGGTGTCACCATTGTGACGATCGCCCGGAAGACACGGTGAAGCACACAGTGACGATCTGCACAGCTTGGGCGGACCACCGCCGTGCCTTCGTGGAGGCCATCGGCGGCGGCGATCTCTCGCGTCCGGCTCTGGTTCAGGCTATGGTCCGGAGCGAGATGGAATGGGAAGCGGTCACCTCCTTCTGCGAAGCAGTAATGCTAGTGAAGGAGGAGGCCGGTCGTTTGAGGGAGAAAACCTCAAACCAACCCAGCCGCCACGGGAGGCGGCCCGGGCGCCGCGAGACTACTTCCGGCCACCGTAGAAGCGGGCCTGTGGACGGTGAGCAATGGGTAGCTCACCGTCCGTCCGTCTATTGACGAAAGGCCGTGTCGACGGCGCTCAGTGGGCTGATAATAACGTTTCATAGACATACAAATTGATTTTCTAATTTGACTTGTTTCTTTATTGGAATCTGTTAAGACATGCTTCTTATTAATATGTTCTAAGTATGAAGTCATTCACCACAGGAAAAGATAGACTTTCGTTTTTTTTTAAGAAACGTTGTATGGTTAAACCATAAAATAAGCTTTATATCGGCTGTCGTATGAGGGCGGTTTATTTTCTTCCACATGATTTTATCTCTATTTTTTTGCTATTTTGATGTATCACACCACCCTCGCAGAAGTGCGATTACTGAGAAAAAAAATATTAAATAAAATTTTATCTTTCCATCTACATTGGCTTTATTAACATATTTTAATGATATATCTCTAAAAATCATAGCATAGCGGTCATATAAAATTGGGTACAAATTGACGGCCTACCAGAGCGAGGCAAATCTTCCATCACATCTCGACCGCTTTTGAACGCTTTAAAAGTTTAAACCACTCATAAGCACGAGTTTTTGATAAAGTCGATTCACCGTAAGCCTTCTGTAACATTTTCTGTGACTCCGAACACGAAATTCCAATATCGATGCAATTTTTTTTAAGTGATTCTTTATGATATTCCTGACAACTTTTACTCTTGTAAAATTTCTTCTAAAGTTGATAGTACATTCAGTCAAAAAAGTATCGGGTATGGATGATTTGTTTATAGTTCCAAATTATTTTTTTTGTTTTTTTTTGTAGTTGTTAGATTGGCACAACTGTTTTCCATTTTGGCGCGGAGTTTGAGTTGCATCTGTTATAATTAAATACAGTGCTGGTTATAATAATATTGCGAATTTCATAATGGACAAAAATATCGAACAAAGAGTTTGTCTTAAATTTTGCATCGCCAATGGAATTTCGTGTTCGTTCTTTAGGGCGGCGCGCCGCCCACTATCTGAACGCGCCCCAAAGGGTGGAGGTGGAGGCTTGTCCGGGGCTACCGCACGATCTCCGGCGAGGCAGCAAGCCTCCTTGCCGGACTGCCACCGTGGGATCTGGAGGCGATAGTCCTCGCGTGCCTGTTTGAGTGGCGCGCGGAGGCACTACACCGGGGGGAAAACCCACTGCCGCGGCAAGTTGCCGCTCGGCGGGCAGACCTCCGGTGCGATCTCATGGTGGCATGGAGAGAGCGACTGTCGCAACCCCGTGCAGGGCACGCCACAATAGTGGCGGTAAGTCCCCTCTTTGAGGAGTGGCTGGAGAGGCGTCATGCCGTCCTCACCTACCGCCTGACGCAGGTCCTCACCGGACACGGAAGTTTCGGGAGGTTCCTGCACATCATCGGGCGGGAGGAAGCGCCCGGGTGTCACCATTGTGACGATCGCCCGGAGGACACGGTGGAGCACACAGTGGCGATCTGCCCGGCTTGGGCGGAGCACCGCCGTGCCCTCGTAGAGGCGATCGGCGGCGGCGATCTCTCGCGTCCGGCCCTGGTTCAGGCCATGGTCCGGAGCGAGAGGGAATGGGAAGCGGTCACCACCTTCTGCGAAGCAGTAATGCTAACGAAGGAGGTGGCCGGGCGTTTGAGGGAGAGAACATCTGCCCAACCCAGCCGCCGCGGGAGACGCCCATGGCGCCGGGCGCCGCGAGACGACTTCCGGCCACCGTAGATGCGCTGCGATGCCTGTGGGCGGTGAGCAATGGGTAGTTCACCGTCCGTCCGTCGATTGACGACAGGCCGTGTCGACGGCGCGTTCGTGTTTCACGCGCGCCTCAAAGAGAGTCAGCAAAGCAGAGGGGCTTGCCAGAGCCTCCGCCTGCCGGGGTTGCGGGTTGTTCGAAAGAGATACCGCGGCCTCGGAACGTAAAGGGCAAAAGAAGAAACATGGGTGGGTTTTAGTCAGTACAAGTCTGACATGCCCTCCCGCTCCGCCCAGAGCGGGGGAAGTCATTGGATGATTTCCCACCCGAAAAAAAAAAAAAAAAGGCTTACGGTGAATCGACTTTATCAAAAACTCGTGCTTATGAGTGGATTAAAGCGTTCAAAAGCGGTCGAGATGTGATGGAAGATTTGCCTCGCTCTGGTAGGCCGTCAACGTCTGCAACTGAAGTTAACATCGCAAAAGTGAAGAAAATAGTGACTGAAAATCCCCATTCAACTCTGAGAGAGATAGCCGCCGAACTTTCTGTATATCACGAGTCGATCCGTACCATTGTAACTAATCATTTGGGTATGAAACATGTTGCTGCTCGGCTAGTCCCAAAAGATCTGAATTTTCTCCAAAAACTCAATCGCATGAAAGTCGCTGAGGACATGGTAGAACGAGTCAGTTCGGACCCAACATTCATGAAACGCATTGTTACTGGTGACGAGACATGGGTTTACGAGTTTGACATGCAAACTAGTCAACAAGCTTCGGAGTGGCGCCCTCAACTGAACCGAAACCGAAAAAACCACGCCAAAGTCGATCAAAAGTCAAAGTCATGTTGACTGTTTTCTTTGACTATCGCGGTGTTGTGCACTCTGAATTCTTACCGGAAGGTCTAACGGTAAATAAAGAATATTATTTGAGCGTTATGCGGCGTTTAAGAGAGCAAATTCGACGAAAAAGGCCAGATATGTGGAAAGAAAATTCTTGGATTTTGCACCACGACAATGCGCCTTCGCACAAGGCTATCATTGTGAACGAATTTTTGACCAAACACTCAACAAATACTATCCAGCAACCACCATATTTACCAGATACCTATGGCTCCTGCTGACTTTTTTCTTTTTCCTTAACTCAAATTACCACTTCGTGGCACCCGTTTTCAATCGATAGAAGACATAAAGGAGAATTCGCGGCGAGAACTGAACTGAATTCCGGAAGCCGCGTTTAAAAAATGTTTTGATGAATGGATTATTCGTTGGCGCAAGTGTATCGTTTCTAAAGGAGCATACTTTGAAGGTGATAAAATAAATTTGGATGAATAACTGACATTTTGTTTTATTGATCTTTTCCCGGTACTTTCTTGACAGAGTAGTACTTATGTCTGAAAAAAAATACTCACGCCATACACCCAACATATTAGTACAATTGAAGAAAAAAATTGGAACGTGATTCGCCCCATACAAAAAAATCTTTTTTTTGTTTTTCAGACATACTATCAACTTTAGAAGAAATTTTACAAGAATAAAAGTTGTCAGGAATATCAGAATCACTTAAAAAAATCGCATCGTTATTGGAACTTTGTTGCTTATGTCCACAAATTTTCGAAATGGGACAACTGTGCGGTGTGGTAGACTTGTACTCATTTTTATATGCCCGCTATGCTATGATTTTTAAAGATATATGATTAAAATTTGTTAATAAAGCCAATGTAGATGGAAAGAAAAATATATTTTTTAAGAGGTGGTGTGATACATCAAAAAAAATAGAGCAAAAATCATGTGAAAGAAAATAACCCGCACTCACGCGACAGCCGAGATATACTTAGCTTATTTTATGGTTTTCTACGTACAAAGTTTCTGAAAAAAATCGAAAGTGTATCTTTTCCTGTGGTGAATGACTTCATACTTAGAACATTTAATAAGAAGCATGTCTTAACAGATTCCAATAAAGAAACAGGTCAAATTAGAAAATCAATTTGTATGTCTATGAAACGTTATTTTCAGCCCACTGTGCGGCGCGTTCGTTTTTCACGCGTGCCTCAAAGAGATGTCAGCAAAGCAGAGGGGCTTGCCAGAGCCGTCACCTACCGGGGTTGCGGGATGTTCGAATAAGAGATACCGCGGCCCCGTAACGTAAAAAACAATAGAAGGAACATGGGTGGGTTTTAGTCCGTACAAGTCTGACATGGCCCCCCGCTCAGATGGTTTCCAACCCGAAAAAAAAAAGCATGTTGATAGCATAGCAAAGGATGAAGAATGCCGCAAGGTGGAGCAATCAAATTCGACAGATGGTATAGTTTTCCAGAATGCAGTGTGGTAAAGAAGTTATCATTGGGAGTGTTTACGACGATCTTCGGGTCGACAAATTCATACGAACAAGCTTTCTCTTACATTAATATAAAAAGTATTTTTTCTTAAACCCCTTTTTAAAAATTAATTAAGTATAACTTCCACAAAAAATATATCTTTATCAAATCTCAATTTAATCGGTCCAGTAGAAACGGAGCAAATTGGCTGTGACAGATGGACGACACGACACGAGTGATCCTGTTAGTGTTTTTATTCGAGCGTACGGCACCCTTATCATTTTGTGAAATTTCGATGAGGGTTATAATGATATCGATACAATATGAAGCATGTTGACAGGACAGAAAATGTACAGGCACAAGACAATTCCGAATAAATAACTAAAAAAGGTAAAGTAGGTATAGTTTAAAATAAAGACATGGATTTCTAAAATTAATACTTAATACCTATCGTAAAATTTTATTCAAAATTAATACATTAAAACATACATTTGACAATCGTTTAAAAATATTTAATAAAATAAAAGTAACATATACAAATAACCACAGCCTATTGGATCGCAGACCAGTTTGAGTTTGGTTTGTTATGTAACAAAAATATTCTATCAGATGAATAGGCAGCTTTAACCTTTTGACCGCCAGAGTAATAACGCTTCGCCGTGCCCTCCACGCCAAGCCACAAATTCAATGAAATCAAATGTATCAATAAAACACGTTAAAGTAATGATTTAATATGTTTATTTTGTATTTTTCTATGATCTGTTTCTTGGCATCTATAGATGTCGGTGGCGCACAGGGCACGCTTGCGCATGGCATCTATACATGCCATTGGCGGTCAAAAGGTTAACAATGTTTATTTAGCGAAACATCTAAGTAAATCCACTTTGAACTTCATATAATTAATTTTAAGCCCAACCATGACCACTAATAATATTAGTGAAAGCGGCAATAATGTCGCTTTCATCACTTTCTTAGAAGGTTGGTGGTACACACGACGACACATCAACCTATACAAAACCAGTTTATGCTGCTCTCTCAACAACGGATCGTACACCATAGATTTCAAGTACAATGAGAGATCCGCATAAACTGGTTTTGTATAGGTTGATGTGTCGTCGTGTGTACAGCGATGTTTAATATGACATTGTTTTAAAGCTCAACAGTCTGTAGTGTAGTTTATTTTATTATGTAAAGATATTCTAATCTGAATAGTCCCCGAAATTACATTTGGTCAACTTGAAAAATATACACTGACAAAAATATTCGATCTAATTCTACTTTTTTAGCCAATAACACCATCCAAATACCGTTACAAAATAAGTACCAAGCGATGATTATTTTTAAAAATATAACTCGGAAATAGAATTAAAAATGTACAACGTGGCTTATGAATTTTATATCACACTAGCTTTTGCCCGCGGCTTCGCTCACGTTAAATTCGGTAGCGCCTTATGGATTTGTAATAGCACCGCTAAGTTTTCCCGTTTCTTCCCTCTTCCTCCCTCATAAACCAATCTTTAAAAAAAAATAGCCTATGTTCGTCTCCAGGTTCCCAACTATCTCTGTACCAAAATTCATCAAAATCCATTAAAGCGTAAAGAGGTAACAAACAATACAAACTCACTTTCGCTTTTATAATATTAGTAAGGATTAGCGGACCCGACAGACTTCAATCTGTCAAAAAGATTTGGAATGTGGCAGTTCTTAGTTCCTACGTATTTTACAGTCGGCGCAAAAAAAAACTCCTGAACAGAACCGTCACCTTGATGATGGACCGTTTGTATGGGCAAAAGAAATTTTTGGGTTTTCCCGGCAATAATTCGATTTTTTCCCACCGTCAAAACGTTCCGTGGACTTCAACGAATATTAAAAAAAAAGAATTGGTTCAGGCGTTTTTGAGTTATGCGCTTACAAACACATTTTGCGATTCATTTTTTTAATTCAAAACTTGAAATGTTGCTGTTTTTGTTTTGAACGCATGATTGTGTACTTGGGTAAGGCTTCATAAGGTTTTCCAAATAGTTGACAAATATTTTTTTTTTATTTGTTGCCTAGATAATATCTACGAACTAAATAGAAACAATAATATTCAGATGACAAATGTATCGAAACTCAACAATATCAGCTGCATAACAACATATTATGTGATAAAGGTTGAATATAAGTACTTGGATGTTAAAATTTTACCTCAACTGTTAAGTTTAGAACAAATTGAGATGTGTTTGAAAGAAAAAAAGGTCATTTTAATTTAGGTAATAAAAAATATTAGGATCGAATATTTTTATTATACCTATTCGAGATCCTATGACCAAATGCAATTTTCCGAAACTGTTCAGATTGTAAAATCCATAAATAAAAATATGACGAGTGTCTAGGCGAGACTTCGTTAAAACAAAGGCTCTTCAGCCTCGACAAAAAGTTTTATTTCAACAGAACAATTCGTAGCCATGATGGGCAAGTTAAGCGAGCGACGGTATTCAAAAGAACTTACAGCTCCTGATCTTTCGGTCAATGACCTTTAAGAATAAACAGAAAATTAACAAAAACATATTTACAAATTATTCAAAGACAGCAAACATAATATAACGACTTTATAAAATTTTACATACAATCAATCATAAAATATTTAATTCAGAGTTACATATTATACTTACCTACATATTACATAATAACTACAACACTGTAGGTATATCATGTTTGAAGCTTCCGAATTCTTAAATTTACTTGATATAAGATTAATTTATTATAAAAAAAAGCTTAATCCGACTCATTCACTTTTTTGAGGTATTTTTTTTTATTATTGAAGAGAATATACCCAAAAAGTCTACGTTTGTATGACCAAGTTTGGTAAAAAAATTATTATGAAAATACAAATAATTTTACCAAAGGCATCAATGACCAACATTCCTTTGTATAATATATATATATATATATATATAAAAACAAAGTAAGACATTTATATAAATAGAATGCATTAGATGGCCATTGTGGTGTAGGGTACACCGGACGTAACAGGAAGTCGGAGGGTACGTCGTTCGCGTTTTGAGTTTAACACGTTTGAACGGTAAAAAAAAAAGAGGATGCATTTCTGAAATATCAGTCCTAGGAATTACGAATTGAATTTTAGGTAAATCAAGAAGCGGAGGCGGATCCTGCTACTACGGACACTTCTTAGTCTTCACCATCTCTTATTTCACTGACATGTTTTGCTAAATCATTGGTCCTTTGAGTAAGAGATAGCATTTTTAAGAGCAGGAACAGTACAGGCGAGTTTAATTTTAATGTCATTTTTCATTATGCGAAAAAGAGATCGAGCATTTCGTCTGATTTCACTCCCGCATTGAAACTAATATTTGACTATAGCAGAGTCTGTTGCGCAGCTTCAAATAAAATATGATAGCATAACATGATATCCGTTCATCAAACATTTTATGCTAGCAAATCATGTTTTATTTTAGTAAAACAATAAAAGTAGGCGTAGCGGGCCCCACTTTACACTTTCCCATACCGAACCACTTAACATGTAGACATTTCTCACAATCTGGGCCAATTATACACCTAATTGCTAAACGGCGAGCTAAACTCTGGTTTTACATGACGTCTACATTAAATATAATAAAATCGTGATGAACGGATACATTCGAATATTGGTAATACATTGATATGAAGATAATTTTATTTTAAACATTAAAAATAGTTTCTATAATAAATATATTTATATTTCATAAATGTATACTATACTTATATTGCAGATCGTTCATTAACAATATTAGAAATAAATAATAAAAACGCATTATTATATTCGTATGTAATGAAGTCAGTCGGCCATGGATAAAAAATGGTATTTAACTGGTTTTAGAAAATAATTCAGATTGTTTGTTACAACAATATAATGGTTTCAAATGTTTTTAATTGGTTGTGATTTTAATCATTTTCTTTTAGTTGACTACTTTCGAGTAAAATTGACAGCAGAAATGCTTCCTGTGGGATACGAGACGTTGCAAATACTTGAAAAAAATGCTTGGGCAGTCTTCATTTGTACAATAATTGACAACGATCTAAATACTAGTATATTGTTTCTATTATATTATGATTATTTTACGAAGCGGTGTCCCGTCGCCTTCGGTTTCTTCTACTTTATACGCTATTCAAGATTTAGTTCATTTTCAATGTATCAATGAAAACTGCTCCAGAATTTACATGTGATACTCTCTCTAGGTGCATTGATTCAGCATGTGACAACATTTCATACATCAATGAGGGAGGACACTACAACACGATTTCTTTTGGTTGAAGACGTGTTTTCGATATTGTATAAAAATTCTTTGATGATCCTATGGAGAAAGCCACCATTGTTAATTTTGGTAACAAATAAGTCATAATTTTTAGGTAAATATAAATGTCCAACACGGCGTAATTATTTAAAAATTAGGTATGTCGAAGAGATAAAAAATATACAATAGCTAAGCCATGCTTATCTATCCAATTTATTCAAATATATAGATAATAGATTTATTTATTTAAATAAAACTTTAAATGTATGTTGTGCCATCACATTTACTCACTACATTTATATCCTATTGTACCAAGTAGCGATTGTTATACGGATTCGTCGAAAATATTTATAATTATTTTATATTCAGTTATAAAATATTGAATTGATAATCCTAGATCGTTAAGAATAATGGAGAAAAAAATGTTGTATAAAAACTAGGTATATTTATGTTATACACATATAAATCACTATTTTCCCATATTTCATGAATAATGTGAATACAATCAATATACACAAAGAAATGCTCAAAAAATATTATACAGTAACAATGTTTTGTATGACTGATTATATATGCAACTTCAAAGTTCATAATATTAATAAGGAATGTGAAACAGGATAAGTTTAGATTTTATTTGTTTTCTCTTAAAAATAATATTCACCATTATATTATGTATTTACTAGTGCCTGACTAGATCCACTTTAAAAGTTGACATTATCATTATTTTGTGATAAAGATACTGTTATTTTCGTTAATGGTACACATGTGATTTATTTGTGTATTTATTCAATAAGTAAGCACTAATAGCATTTAAATGACAACTTAATGCACTTAATATGCTGTCAGTACTTACCAGCCACTAACATAATGTAATTTAGCCCTTAAGAATATAATGTTATAAAATATACATGACACTGACACCTAACATATGGCATAATGATATTAGACGAGGATTACATAAATATTCCCCCTAGTTGCCTTATAAAGCTTCTAGTGACTAAATCTACTCTTGTTACCATACAAAAATAAAATTGTCTTAGACAATTAAGCTTTTATATGATAAGACCTTAACTCTTTTCTCTAAATAACTTTGGAGGTACATTGAACAGCCTTTCGTTTTTTACTCTCATCTGAAGTGTTATTTATTTTTTATATATCATTTAACCCACCATTATTTTGTCCTGATCTGACTTTATCCAGAACTTTATTGACGAATTCTGAAGTTTTGCCTGCAATTTTTATCTCTGTAACAAAGTAATATTCTCATTTATCATTATTACTTTTTACCGCAACCCTAACTTAAGATCAAATTAAACTTTACTTTGAAGATACAAAGGGTTGTTTTCTTACAATTAAGAAGACAGTGGCATTTTTAATCTATTATCAATACGAACAAGCTACTTACCACAGATATTTTGTAATAAATTTGTAAAATGTTCCAATAAATGGGATTAATCTAACAGAGTGATTGCATCAACTCGAAACTCAGAAGAAAGACACAATTATTTTGATTTAAAAAAAAAAAATGTTTCCTAGCAAGATTACTTGACTTTAACCTTTTACATTGTTGGCTTTCACATTAATTTAAATGAAAGGTTTAGACTTTAGCCTTATAGCTCTTGTCCTCCATGGATTTTGGGGTTGTTACCAAGACAAGATTATTCCTTATACTTATTACAAGGAGTCTATTGGTATGTGGCATGTATGTAGACAGAAGGTGGACTTCTCTTTTATCGAATTGAGATAAAGTTAAATTTAAGGCTGGTAGTAGTAGGGTCAAATAGTATAAACATATAATTACCTGTAGCTGTATTAACTAGGTTTGTTATGTGCGAGTTCCAATCAACATTGTTCTGTGAGTTAGTTACTCTGCTGCTCACTATTTGTTTCATTTGGGCTATCCCATGCAAAAGGCGTCCTGAAGTGAGACAAAAAATATGTTAGGTAATATTGCATAGAAACACGCAGGTTGTTGGTACTCATAGGCTATAGGAAAATTCGTGACTTTTCTTTTGTATTTACAGTTAGAAACGGAAATGAAATTGCAAATTGGTTTTTATTAAAGGGCTTTTGGGAAAAAATCGGCAAAATGTAATTTAATAGACTGAAAAAACAAGTATTTTAGAAACCACAATAAAAAGTGCGAAATTAAATAGAGAACCTTTTATTAGTAATAGTACGAAAGGTTTTCTTTATTCAATCTTTTTAATTATTTACATAATTACGTATAGAAAACCCGGCTAAAGCGATAATCAATGTCTTTCGAATTTTTAAATCTTTTACTAAGTCGTCATCTGCCTAGCCATTTCCCAACTATGTTGGGGTCGGCTTCCAGTCTAACCGGGTGCAGCTGAATATCAGTATTTTACATGGAGCGACTGCCTATCTGACCTCCACAACCCAGTTAATACTGGATAATACCCCTTGGTAAGACTGGTTATCAGACTTTCGGAACACTGACTACCTGTAACAACTGTCAAAGATCTACAAATGACAGCCGGAACCAACGGCTTAACGTGCTTTCCGAGGCATGGAGGAAACTCGGTGTGGTCACCCATCCACAGACCAACCTAGGCAAGCGGGGCTTAACCTAAAGATCGACCCGAGCGGCTGCTATTATTTAGTCACGAACTCCTCTTTAAATCGTTTACTAAGTATTGACAATAAATAATTTAATTTGTAAACCAAAAGTGGCTTAGTCTTCAATTCTTTAATAAAGTTTGAATTGATTTGTTGAATAAATACATATTGATAGGATAAGACTACCCACTGACCAAATATCAGGAAAATTATAGCAATATATAAAAAAAAGGGTGAATATACTTACTGTGTTCTTGCTCTAAGCCATGAAGTTTTAATTTGTTTGCCTCATGTTGAGCTTTTTTCTTCAGCCTACAGGCCCTTGATGCAAGTTTATTTTTCTCTTTTCTTGTTTTAGGTCTTATATTGAAAGGCAGTTCACTAACGGGTATCATATCATTTATAACTTGGCCCAAATTATCTAATTCTTTACCAATCAAATATAATTTCCTTGGATTTGGTGTTAAGTCATTTCCATCTCCTTTCCTGGCTTTTCCACTGCAAATCATATTGAATAGTCATTAAGTTTATAGACTTAAAAAATATATCATTATAATTATATGTACACAATTCAAGAATTTATTTTAATAATTCTTACCTATGTTTAATACCTCTGACACTACAACTGGGGCTGAAAACTGGATCTGTGACTAAATTAAGCACATGTGGGTCTTCTGATTTATTTTTCAAGATAAGCCTTTGCCCTTTTGGGCCTTTTGCTTGCACATTGTATTGCCAGAAAAATCTCTCTTTCTTAGAACTGTGACGAGGTTGTTTACCTTCTGTTTCATCATTTGATTCTGTAATTGCAAATATTATACATCAGTAACTTCTAAATATTATGTTCGTAATAATACAAAAGTAATAATGAATGTTCACAACTTACCATCAGAAGAGAGGTCCTCATATCTGTCACTATCTTCATCTGTTTCAACATCACGGTCCTCTTCATCTTGTGAAAAATCACCAGTGCCTGGACTGAGAAGCCCTCCAGATAGAGATGATGCAGATCCTGCTTCAGCCAAAGAGCTGGTAGACAAAAGGTGCTTACGTGGTTCCCGACGCTGCCAGATCTGGAAAAAAATATTGAAATGTATTTTAAAACCAAAAGAAAAATGAACCCCTTGTATGAATGTAGATCTACGTGAGACACAATGCGTTTTTAATTGTGTATGTAATTCCGGCATACAAGCAGTTAATCAATCAAATATCAAGATGTTCCTAACCTACCTGTTCCATAGTTAGGTGTGTAGGTGCGGATGAGGAGAGTTGAGCTTGCTGAGGTTTTACACTTGTGGGGTATGGTGGCAGCACAGTGGACACAGGGACAGACTGCCCTAGAGCTATTTCACCACTGTACCCATCCATGCGAAGCAGCAGTTCTGGCAACTGGTTCATGGGCTGAGCAAAACTGGATGACGCTGAACTATGTTGACTTGCTGGGGAAAATGCAAGCTGAGCACGGCTATAAGGACTGCAAGGGCTCTCTGAGGCCATTGTGTTGTGTGATTGCAGAGTATTTGGGCCACGGCGTGAGCCACTCATTGCTCCTCCAATTTGAACACAATAACCACTCTCTTCAGGCAAAAGGAGATCATCAAAGTTCAAATCATCCAATAATGTGTCTGGATTCGCATTCAACTCAGCTAGTGTAGGTCCAAGTATTAAATCAGCTTTATCAACTTGAAATATGTCATCATCATCCATTTTAAAGCTTTCCGCTTTCGATGTGTTGTCAGTTTCAAATACAAGCTTATTGTAGCCCATATTAGGCATGTTGTAAGAGCCACCCAGGTTGTCTTGTAGACACAGATCTAGATCAGTGTTGAAGTCTCCGAGATCAAGTCGTCGCTGCGGTATGGGCACGGACGCAGACATCGTTCCTAACTCTATCGGTGACTCCTGTTTTATCTCTACACCTGGCTCGAGAAGAAAGTCATGTGTGTAAATAGAATCCGACATCGCACGTGTTTGTGACCAGTGACCTTGACGTATAATAGTCTTGTTGATAGAGATTGGCGCACGCGTCTTACGTCTCTATCGATTTATTCACAGTAAAACCCACGTGTTGTGACTATTTCCCTAACTTTATTTGTTACCGAAACCTACTTAAGGAATTCTTTATAATATTAACGTATCTTTTGATATCTCATCCTTCGGTTACATAACTGTAACAAAACACAACCCTATAAACAAAATTCGTAAGCACTTGATATTCACAATGACTTTCGATATCGAAATTATACAAACAACAATAGATTCATTACACAGAATGCTACGCGTTTATTTGAGTCAATTCCACTTGATGTTATTGTTACACTTGATAACAGTATTGAAATTATTTGGGATTTCAATAAATCCAATTGATAGAATAGCCACAATAACAAAAACACTGCTGAGATATACGAAGTAAACAAAGATTTTATTATTATTATTCAGCAAATTCAAAGGTCATTGAAGTGAGAAAACGTCATACAACAGAATGAAGAGTGAAAGAGACAAAGAAACTTGCTTTGAAATGTCTAGGCGGAAGTGGAAAGGATCCGCGAACTAGGGAAGGAACACATTCTTACTATTTGAAAATAATACAACTACTAACAATTGTCTACGGTTTACACAATTCTGAAATGTTTGTTTTGTCGTAGAGCTAATAGCCTGGAGATGGTTTAGCTTTTTTAATTGGGATGGGAAATCATTACATAAGGGGAGTGTCAGGTTTTTATTGACTAAAACCTTTTTGTTCCGGAGCCCTGGTTATCTTTTGTAGCACCCTCAACCCCAGCAAGCAGTGGCCCTGGCAGGCCCCACTGCGAATAATAGCAAAAAGTAAAATGGTACAGTGGCCATAACAACATAGACGTTATATGAAACTAGTTCATTCACCGAGAAACGGCATTGTAAATCGTTTAATACCGCAATCAAGTGCACTCTACAGGATGTTGGTTTGCATCCTCGCCAAATTCAAGGACGTAACAATACTAATGATTCTCGACCCGAATTTTTTTTACTTTTTTCGTATTTTCAGAAATCGGTAAGTGTACACTACACTCGGACGATCTACCTTTACAATAAAATTACGCACACTACAAAAAAGCGAATGCACACAAACTATTGCACGTATTTCTAGTGCAAACTGCCCACTTTTACCCTTATGACCCGCCCAGCTGGACCCCGCTCCCGCGACCAGTGTCGACCACAGAGTACATTGTATATAGTGACAGTAGTGGTGTCGACCTTGTCTCTGTGCAGTGAAAACGCTCGCAATTTAATTATTACGTATATTATAATTATTTAATTACTAGCTTTCGCCCGCGGCTTTGCCCGCGTTAAATTTGGGGTAACACAGTTCCTCTTGCGCCTTATTGATTTGTAATAGCAACGTTAAGTTTTCCCTTCTCTTCCCTCTTTCTCCCTCACATCCCACTTTTTTTGTTCCCTACTATGTCTGTACCAAAATTCATCCAAATCGGTTCAGCCATTAAAGCGTGAAGAGGTAACAAACAAACTCACTTTCGCTTTTATAATATTAGTAAGGAAGTAAGGATAACATTCGATGTACCGAGGGCGCACCTGCCTAAGGAGCGATATTTTTATTTTTGCATTATCTTGTACTAAAATTAGTGCAAGATAACGCAAAATTACTCGAATGTTAAGTTGGTGGAGATGGACCGTTTGTATGCCATTAGTGGAGATAGCCTACGTCGAGTGAGCAAAAGTTAAAGTGCTTTCGACACCATCAAATCAAACGTTTTAGTGTTACGTAAACTGAAAGATAATCAGCGACGTCGTGCTAATCTGTGCCTAAAGTGTGTGGTGGTGGCAATTTCGAACAATTCCTCCGGGTAACATAAGGTACCTACTTACCAATTTGATTTATTTCTAAATAAACAATCATTTGTAAATACGTTATTAGCGTAATCAATTACCAGTGTAAATAAGTTAATTTACACTGGTAAATTTATACTGGTAGGTTTCAAACCAACACATTGTATAATTGGTCAGAGCGCAAAGAACAATATGTATTCAAAAGAGTTAAATGTGTTAAGGTGTGAGTTTCTTAGCTATGTCGTTGCTTCGGTTTCGTGTACGTTTATGATATAGAATTCAACTCTTTGTGTGCAAATGCTACAGTTTCCTATATGTGTTGAACCCCCCCCCCCCCACCATGTCAGTGATGCGCTTAATGCTTTCTCCTGGGACTATATACTCTAAGTTATTAGTTAAAAAAAAAAACCAGCTACAAAAAATAACTACACAATAGCAACAAACAAAACTATACAGCCTTTAGCGATGTAGATATACACAAAACATAATTCACCTCTTCTAAAACCTAAATAAAAATCAAATGCATGGAAGTAAAACCTGTTAAAAAAGTACAACGATCATTTTACATTACTTGACTATACCAAAAACTATAAAAAAAAAAACAGTGAAGGACAAAGATGTCGTAACCAGCTGAACGTCAAAGTGCAGTGACAATACTGACAAAATAATACAAGTATTATTCAATTTTCAATATTATGGGCGACGAAAACTTAAATTCTAGTAAAAAATGTGATACAACTAAGTGTAATATCTTAATTATTGGGGCCGGCATGGCTGGCTTATCTGCCGCCAATTATCTTCTCAAAAATGGCATGCAGGACTTTGTAATTTTAGAAGCCAGAAAACGTATCGGTGGTCGAATAATTTCAATACCAATGAAAAATCAGAATGTCGAGCTGGGAGCCAATTGGATTCATGGTGTATTAGGTAATCCAATTTTCGAAATAGCAATGGCCAACGGTCTTGTAAATATAATAAACATACCTAAGCCGCATAAGGTTATAGCAGCAACAGAAGATGGGAAGCAGGTGCCCTTCGGGGTTCTTCACGAGATCCACGAAGCCTATGTGTGTTTTTTGAGGCGTTGCGAGGAGTACTTTCTGTGTCAGTATTTACCCCCTCCCGACATTCACAGTGTTGGTGAACACATCAATTTAGAAGCCACTATTTATCTGGAACGTTTACCGTCTTCCGAAGAAAAGAAGTTACGAAGACTAATATTTGATTGCTTACTAAAAAGGGAAACTTGTATATCTGGGTGTAATAGTATGGATGAGATTGATCTCTTAGAGTTGGGTAGCTATACAGAGCTACAAGGTGGGAATATCATGATTCCAACAGGCTATAGCTCAATATTGGAACCACTGACAAAAAATATTGCCCCAGATAAAATACTGAAAGATCATGCTGTAAAAAAAATTATTTGGGACTCAAAAGATCATAGTTCACAGAGGCCCTTAGAAGATGTGGGGGAAGAATCCGAGGACTCAGACCAAACAGTGATTGAAGATGTTACCAAAACACCTTCTGACAAAACTGTAAATCCTGGTGAAGGCACATCATTAACAGATGTTAATTGTAAACCAAAGAAAAAGTTCCCTAACCATGTTGAAGTAGTATGTGAAAATGGACAGTCTTACTATGCTCACCATGTGATATGTACTATTCCTCTGGGAGTATTAAAAGACAATGCTTCAAACTTGTTTGAACCCTCTTTGCCTCAATACAAAATGGAATCCCTTGAAAGATTATTATTTAGTACTGTAGATAAAATTTTCTTAGAATATGATAGACCCTTTTTAAATCCAGAGATCACAGAGATTATGTTATTATGGGAGAACCCATCTACTCCTGAAGATATATCGGACTCATGGTATAAAAAAATATACTCATTTAGCAAAGTATCAGAAACTTTGTTATTAGGATGGCTGTCAGGAAAAGAGGCTGATTTTATGGAAACACTATCTAATGAAGAAATATCAACTACTTGCACAAGGATACTAAGAAAATTCTTGAATGATCCGTTTGTTCCTGAGCCTCAGAAATGTGTTTGGTAAGAGACATTTACTGCTATAAATGATTGCTGTATATTATTATTAATCTCATTGCTTCACCAGTGAAGAGGTTGCCCTCTACAAAGAACTTCTTTGAAAATATCATATTGTTACCACTTTTAAGGTTACAAGCCATTCATTATAAATTAATTATTACTTAAATATAATCATTAGACATTCATAACTTTATTGCATTGATTTAAACATTGTTACTTTACAGTACAAGCTGGAAAAAACAGCCTTTTACAAGAGGATCATACACTGCTATAGGGGTGGGAGCTAGTCAGAGTGATGTTGAAAGCTTAGCTCAGCCCTTATTCAGAAATGTACATGATAAGAAGGTAAAAAAGAACAATTTTTTTTTAATTTATGTCTTTATGGAGACAGTTAAAGCATTATTCCATTCCAGTGGGTTAGTGCACATTAATGCGGTGGCATAAGTCACTCTCATAAGCCATATAGATTCCACAATTATAATCAAAATTTACTTATCTGTCTTATTTTTCGAGAAATTTACCTATGTAGCAATAAAATATCTACCATCATGCAATTCAGTAATAACTATTATCTTTATCTTCTGCTTGTAGTAGCCCTATCAGATAATGAAATATATTATAAATGTGAAATCTGCATAGTCATGATACCTATCACCCATCAAATTACTATTAAATAAAGCAAAGATAAATTAAAATAATGACTAATATTTGTCATCATTAATTCCATCACCGTCATTCAAATCAAAGTAGAAAGGAAAAATACAGTCATCATAGAATGAGTAGAAAAACAAATTTCCTATAACAGGATCTACAATTGCATAAAACAGGATGTGGTTTTATATTTCCTTAACCAAAGGATTTAAATACAGAGTTTACTAAACCACTTATTACTATGCATAATAACTAATTGGCCAGTAGCAAGAAGATTAAATTGAATTCTTTTATTTTACGTGCACATTAAAGTAGAAGATTTCTTAGATAAGACTAGATCCATAGGCAGCGGCCGACATCATATATGCCATGGTCTTTCATGGCTGCAGGAATACGCCACCGTCGGGATCCCAGCTAACGGTAGGAGGGGTTCGCATCGGCGTCGGGTCGACGATGAAGTACCAGGGAATCGTCCTCGACAGCCGGTGGAACTTCGTGGAGCATTTCCGATGTTTAGCTCCCAGACTCGAGCGGACCGGTGCTGGTTTCGAGCGGGACCTGCCCAATCTGAGGGGGCCAAAATCCTCCTGCCGTAGACTCTATGCCGGAGTCGTGCGGTCCATAGCCTTTTACGGGGCCCCGGTATGGGCGCGTTCTTCAGGGCGGCTCGCCGCCCACTACCTGGACGCGCCCAAAATGTGGTAGCCATTAGGCTGATCTGGGGCTACCGCACGATCTCCGGCGAGGCAGCGAGCCTCCTTGCCAGATTGCCACCGTGGGATCTGGAGGCGATAGTCCTCGCGCGCCTGTATGAGTGGCGCGAGGAGGCACTAAACCGGGGGCAAATTCCACTACCGCGGCAGATTGCCGCTTAGCGGACAGACCTCCGGTGCGAGCTCATGGTGGCATGGAGAGAGCGACTGTCGCAACCCCGTGCAGGGCACGCCAAAATACTCCTTGGAAGTTATTTGATGATTTCACAACCCAAAAAAAAGAAGACTAGATCCATACAGCTTATTCATTTATTTCATACTAGCTGGCGCCCACGGCTTCGCCCGCGTGATATTAAAAAAAATATCCAAGTATCCTATATGTTATTTCAGATTGTTATTCCAGACCATAATAGAGGTAGCTCTGTGCCAAATTTCATTAAGATGTATCATATCATGTTCAGTTGTTTTGACGTGAAAGACTAACAAACATCCAAATATCCTTACATCCTCACAAACATTCGCATTTATAACCTTACTAGCTTTTGCGTAATATTGAGTATCATTATAAGTATTAATAAAAAAAAAAACGGGTCGGAGACATTTAGTTATCATTGCACTTCAATAGCATATTAACAATCCATGGTCATAATATTTTTGTTATATCGTTTCAGCCTGTCTTGCTCTTTGCTGGAGAGCATACCCACAGCAACTTCTATTCGACTGCGCATGGTGCCTACCTCTCCGGTCAGGCGGCAGCGCGGCGATTACTGACTTCTGATGAACCTGAAGAAAATTTCATTGAATGTCCTGCATCATCAGACCTGAGTTCGTGGATACAAGGAATACAGCTTGAGGGCTAGTTTTATATCAATGGTATGTAGACCTGCTTAATATGCACAGGGCCTAGATACATTATACTCTCATTGTATTTATCCATTATACATAACAGAGGCTTTGTCCAAGTTACTCATAAGAATTGTGATTTTGTTTAATACTGCTGTTATTAGGGAATAGTTTTGCCGTTATTGTATAGTTATTGTTTCTTCTATTAGAAGTAATGTCTTTTATTTATTCCAGACATATGTATTCAAACAATTGTATAATTGATTGTGACTAATTGACTTTCATAGCTCTCTTAAAAGAAACAAAATGTCTGAATTAAAATTTTGCAGTATTGTAGAAAAAAATATGGATGAAATGATAAATATTAAAGTATAGAATTCATTGTAGTCATATAAATTATGAAATAGTTTATAAGACAATCTAATAGTGCAAACGCCGTGCGAAGCCTGTTGGAATCATTTTAGATTATAAATATGTCTAAATAGATTGTCAAAGTTGAGAACGCGTCGAAAGAAGTTTAGCCTAGGTACTCTTTGCGTCTAGCTAGATCCTTTAACGTTTCTTTACCGCGATCAGTGTCAGTTGCGCTGTTACCAGAAACAGCCGAATTGATTAGCGAAAAAGTATTATTTACATTGATGGTTTGTGTGATAAAATTTCGTAGAAATTACAGGGGTCAAGTTTAATTGATAAGTAACAATATTTTACTTTAGTTGCAATAAAATAAGTCATTACAATATTCGTAAATTATTTTTCGTTTACGTGAGTATAGCCGTTTTTAAACTCATAAATCCCATACGAAACTGAGGCCTAAAATGTAAATACGTAGTTTTTGAAAGGGTTGTATATATACTTATCATTCACAAAATTCTGTGAATGAAGAATGACAAGTTTTGATACTATACTACTCTCAAAACTTGATATGCCCCTGATGTCACTCTTTGAGTATCAAAACTACGGACGTAGTTATTGATTTGGGCCATAAGTGGTAGTGGTTATTCAAATTAACACAAAACTTAACTTTCCCATTTTTATTATTAGTTTTTACATAGGTCAAATGAAGTCGCTTGCGCTGCCTGTTCGCTAAGATTTTTAGACTACTCAACAGATTTAAATCCAGTTTTCAGCAAAAGATAGAGTGATTCAAGAGGTGGGTTTATATAATATCCCAGTCTAAATAAAATGACTTGACTATGATGAAAGACTTAATTTCTACCTTTTTTATTGGATATTTTCAGAAAACGCAACGTAGCTGTTACACCACGACAATAAACTTTGCTGACCCGTTTGTTTTTAATCATTTTGACAATATCTAGACATATTCATAACCTAAAAGAATAAATAAATACAGGCTACATTGCCTCAATTTAGACCAATTTCAATCCATCGAACACGCGCCCGAAGAACATAGGTATTACCGGGCTGGGGGGGGGGGGGGGGGCGAAGGGTGCGTTTTTATGGATTGAACTACTTGTAACTACTTAGCAAATCCAGAGAAAATATAAGAAAAAATTGTGCACAAAAACAGTTTTTGGCTTATTCTATACCTACTGGTACTACTTCTGTTCTGAACCTAAATGATTGCTCGCAATTAATACACTATTCTATCCTATAGTGGCATAACATTTTTTGTCTATATTCTCGCAATTTAGCTTTCAAGTCATTGCTCCGGATTTTTGTAAGTTCTTTAAAAACTAAAATGCATTTAAAATACTTCTTTAACATAAAAAGCGTATGTTTGAAGAAGTTAGTGTGAAATAATTGGGGTTTAAAATATGACAGAAACAGGAAATACTAACCTACCTATCATATACGGGTGCTATCAACCGCCTACAATAAACAATTTCAATTTTCAATTTCAAACATCATTCATATTTCAATAAAAATATATATATATTTGAATTATATGAATGTGGCAGAGGTAGACAATAAGCCATCAAAACAAAATGACTAAAAATAGTTTTATTCATGTCTACATGTTCGGCTGTATTTTTTAAAAAAATATCGATTTCTCCGTCAATTTTGAACCGATTTCGTTTTTTTTTTATTATTGTTTGAAAGGGTTTTTTTCGCGGTGGTCCCAATAAAATTCGGTGAATATCTGATGCTGATCTTCGGAGTTATAAAATGGAACTCTTCAATAATGCACAGGAAATCTTTCGTGATTATTACAATATTTTGTGTATCTATTGTTAACACGATTTTATTATACTACTAGCTTTGGCCCGCGGCTTCGCCCGCCTTAAATTTGGGGTAAAGTAGTTCCCCTTGCGCCTTATTAATTTGTAATAGCAATTATAAGTTTTCCCTTTTCTTCCCTCTTTCTCCCTCACATCCCACATTTTTCAAATAAAAATTAGCCTATGTCCGTCTCCTGGTTCCCAACTATCTATCTACCAAAAAATATCACAATCGGCTTAGCCATTAAAGCGTGAAGAGGTAACAAACAAACTCACTTTCGCTTTTATAATATTAGTAAGGATAGTAAGGATTACGTATTACGCCTGTATGGTTAAATAAATACCCCAATACCAAAAATAGTTATGTTTGAGTTCTATTTTATGCCATGTTTTGTTAACAACGTATAATGAATACATGTTAATCATTTGTATAAGATATAACTATTAAAAATTGAAAAACTAAAAAAACATTTACTTATTGTTTTTTGAAGTTGGTTTCATTTTTTTAAAGTCTTTTTTTTTAATTTGCTGGTTCCCACATGTGTATATTGTGTACCAATAGAAACCGCACTCCAGCACAGCATGTAAACATATTTAATTCACCCATTCTTATTGATTAGGTTCGTACAGAATATCTTTAATAATAGAGTTCCAAATTGTGATGAATAAGGTGCTTAGCAAAATACTGCTAGAAACAGTATCCCATATTAATATTAGTAATCTGTTGCACAATAATGTCTATACCTACTTATTAAATACGATTATACGACAGTCATTAAAAATTATATTTAAGTACCTATTTATATAGACCATCGAAACCACTAAAATATTGTACCACGTTTTAGAAGCCACTTCAAAATGCCCTTAATAATTTTATTATGGTCTTCATATTATTGAAAAAAATAAATGAATATAATAGGGATAACTGGGACTAGTAATAAAACTTTTTGTTAAATAGGTGACACAAGAATTAATCGCCACGAAACAGCGTAAACTTCTACCTTATTTTAGTTTAGTGTAAATTTTTGTTATAATGTCAAAATGTTATTTTACTAACATTAGACGGTTTAAAAAAATAATGGGAAATGTATAATTCTACTTTTCTGTGGTAGTTAAATTTTGGACAAGGATTTTGTATGGCGCTATGTATGTAAGCAAGCTAAATTTGCATATTTCAACCATAGTATTTAATTATGCAATTGATTTTATCTGTGCATTTCCAGATTATAGACTATTAAAATGTAATTAGGTTATATTCGATTTTTCTAGTCAATGCAATGTTTTTTTGTATCGCTTTAAATAAATCATCAAATACATAAAATGTTTTATTATCCTTACTGATATGCAAATCATTCTAGACAATAAGCAAGAGATTTTTATTGTAAAAAAACTTTTATTACATTAGTATTAAAATAAACAATTGAAGCAAGATTATTAGCATTTTTATAAAAAATAACAAAAAATTATAACATTCAATACATTGAAATATAACTGGCTACATATTATATATAACCGTAAAATAAAGGTATTAAAGCCCTCTAAATATTATTATGATTCACATCTTTATTAAAATCATATTGGATAGGTAATAGTTCTATTTGGTCACTGCTTAGAAAGAATATTTATGTACATGTCACAATTATTAACTCTTTTTTACATTTTAATCAGATACTTTCCCAGTAAGATATGTAAATCAATTTTTTACAAATTATTGTATACACATGTCACTTATTTTTGCCATTCATGATTTCATTCCAATGAACCAAATAGACCTTTTACCCAAATACAGGTACTGTCAGAGAAGTTTATATTACCTACTAATAACTTTTTATACTTCTATTAAAATACGTATTTAAATAATACTATGTTAATAAAACCATGGAATGCCACCCTTGTTAAAATTATAACTAAAAAAATACTGAATTGTTAGTAGTTTTAGTCAACCTCATACTTGCTTATCCTAAGCATGGAGCTTGATCACTAGCACATCATTATAAGATAGGTAAGTTAAGATATATTTGTCAGTGACAGCTATATAATTTCCATTGTAAACAATTATCTAAGTGATAGAGTAATATGAGGTCAACTAACCCATAGTCACCAATTAGTTACTCATACTTCCTTAAATGATTATATTTCTTAATTATTTTATTGATTATGATATATTTTTGGGTTATAATAATATTATATTATGTTTGTACGTTACTTAAACAAACTAAATAATGCATTTAAATTCTTTGTTAAAATCAATAATTTTAGGTAAGCTTTAGTTGGCTAATTCAATTTTGAAATACTTATGTTATGATTTTAAAATACTTTTGTCTTGTAGAACAGTTCAGTTGTGGTGTAATTAAAATACATTACACTGATGTCAGTAACAGATCTAACAAGCATGAATGTATAACCTAGGTAAATAATAACAAAAAAACCTTATTATTACAAATGGGACACAATTTGAAACAGGATAATAATCATATTATTATATGTATAACTTTTGAGTTTAGAAACTTAAAGCTAAAACCTACATTACTGGACGGATAAATCTCTAAATTTATAATAACAGTAGAAACAATAGTGAGTATTCTTTATAATATACATTATGAAATAGATGTCATGATTTATTCAGTGTTTACAGAGTTGCCACTTTACCAGATCTCTTATGAGATATCTTGTGATGGTTGTGTATATCTAGTCAGTATAATTAACGAACAACATGTAGTTCTAATAAAGAATTTTTTGTAGTTATCACTGAGTACAAGCTATTCTCATGTCCAAGTGACACCTCTTGCCAGATACACTTGCCAATAAGAGGTACCTCTTCTAGAGCAGCTCTAAAAGCTACAAGTAGAGTAAGGCAGCAGCCATCAGAAACTGGGTCATGTTCTATGTTTAATAATCCCAAAGGTCGATGTTGACCTACATCAGCCCCAAACATTTCCACCATAAACCTTCTCAATGTTGAATGAAGGCTTTTCCCAGGATTTATCTCACATGTTGGAAAATGAATTGCAGTTTTCTCACTCAACAGCACATGCATTTTGTTTGTACTCCTCTTTCTTATAACTACAACCAGTCTTAGTAAATCTTTGACATGACGAATTGGTGCTGGTAAGATTGGTTTGTGCCATTCATTATCACGAGTTCTGTCATTGTATAACTGGGCTTTTTCAATGAGATGGATGATGTCATTCGATCGTAAAGATATTTCTTGAAGATTTGAGATCCATTTTGCCTGCAATGACTCTTTGTCAGCTCTAGCCGGTGTTTTTAATTCACCACCTTTAACTTCACCAGTTAAAACAAATCTGTACCACATTCCACCAGCAGTCTCTACAACTAACAGCGTCGTAGGATTACATATAAGTCCTGTTTCTTCAAGGACCTCTCTGGCCGCAGCTTGCACTATAGTCTCGCCCTTTTCCATGCGTCCTGCCGGCAAATACCACTTGCCTGCGCAGCTCTCTTTTGCTTCTTGCATCATCAATACTTCATTTGATTCATTTATAATCACACAAGCAACTACGTAAGTGACGTTGCTGCCCAGTACCGGTTTGAAATTAGATGGAGTGGTAGGTGTAATACCTTGAGACTCAGCCACGGAATTTTGATCAGCAATAGTAAAATCACAAATAGAATTATCGTCGCCATCTAGGCCTAGGCCATCGAGTAATCTAGTAATATTCGATTCCACTTGGCACGACATATTTACCTAATTCTTTTTAGTTGTCATAAACTCGACACTATTGTTTCTCTAAATAATTTAACAAGAAACTAATTTCAATGGGTAAAATGAAGTTGTAAGCAAACGTGAAATACGTGAATCTTTTTTATAAAAAGTTTTTTTTTTTTTGTAATTTAAGTAGCAATGAGCGTGGTACTTAGCATCTATCAAATTTGTAGATTTTCTATTACCTACGTAATTATTTTTATTCTTGTAATCAATTGGCATTTACTTTTACCTGATTTAGATACTAGGCAATTTAGCCGGTCTAAGCCATTTATAAGAATTCTTGTGTTTTAAGCTTGGCTTACACTTCCAGGAGTATTTTATTTCTAAGAGCTTGAGCCACGACTACGGGCTAACGGCTCTGTTTTATACATCGTCCATGGTCTAATGGCCAACGTATGTACAGACAAACAATCAGTCAAATACAAATAGATCGACATGCAGGTAAACACGTATTTTTATTTCATAATTTTGTTATCCGTCATAAGTACACAGAGAATACGGTATTACACCCATTTTTAAAAAGTATCTCATTTTGATCTTAGTAAACCACCAAAAAAAAATATTCAATCGATAAGTGCCTTAAAACTGCACTTCAATTTTACAATTTCTATTTTCGCGCGTAAAATCACAAAAACGCTTGACACCATGTTACTCTGTGAATATGACGTCAGTTGGTCATGTAAACAAATGCGCTGTTATTAGTCTTTCTGTTTAGTTGTATATTTCACTATAATTTATGGTATTATTATATGGTAGTATTTATTTCTTCCATGGTATTATTACTATTATTTCAATACAAATTAAAATGTAAAGTTTTTTAATACAAAAATAACAGAAATTGCTTAGTTGACAGTTGTCACTTTTTGTTTACATGACCATATGACGTAATAATCATGGCGGACACTGTTTCGCTGAGTAAAACAACAGACTAAAAAAGCGAAAACTGAAATCAATTTTAAAATTTATTAAGTTATTTTATTAACTAAATTTAACATTTCCGACTGCTTGTTGCCCAAGCTATCTGAATTGTATATTTTTAGAATTTCTTTCATATTATAGAGTAAAATATCCTATAATCGGTTGCACTATCCATTTTTGTAAAGTGCAAGCGCGGTATAAAGCTGAATACTCACACCGTACAAAATAATGCTACGGCGTCTCTATAGGCTATTTACTCTGCAATCCCACCTGCTTCTAACTTTTTTTGTCCTTGCAAGTACTAAAGTTATGCCAAAATGACAACTGAAATCAATAGAGAATTTAGGATGACATTTGACAGGTGGCTACTGCGATAAAAAGTGACCGATCGAATCCCGCTGCCTGCCCTTCACGTTTTGTAAATCTGTTTTAAATTATTAAAAGATCCCTATATCATTATGTCGGTCACGAAAGGAAATATGCTGGTGATTTTTAATTAACTTTATTCTTTAAACTATTATCTTGTATGAATTTCGAGATGTAAGTTACGTAATATTTTGTAGGTTCGTTCCTTGAGCACGACGGCTGCTGCTGGCCAGCTTGTTAAAGCTCCCATTCAAGTTTTTGGTCTGGAAGGCCGATATGCGTCAGCTTTATATTCTGCTGCCACCAAGAGTAAGAGTCTAGATGCTGTTGAGAAAGAGCTAACTAATTTCCAACAGTCAATCAAGACTGATGCTAAGCTGAAGGAATTCATCATTAACCCAACTCTTAAGAGGACTCTGAAAGTGGAAGCTCTAAAGCATGTTGCCACCCAAGTAAGTTCAAAATAGAATTAAAATGATTGGTAATGCACATTAATTTTCCAGGATCAGTAGAAAACTGCATGCTCCTGCAGAGCAAATTCAATTTGTACAAGTTTCATTCGTGAACCATATCCTAATGCTTGTGGATGATTATCTTTCATTGTAAGAAATAGTATTAAGATTACTTAAAATGCCTTAATTTTTCAAAGTTCTACCTACAAATCTACTCTACCAATTGTCTTAATGCATTTTATTGCATTCAAGAAGTTATCAAGAATGTCCTCAAAATAATGCCTTGAAAATCAAATACAGGTTGTCATACTCAGCAAATGTGATTGACCAATGAAGAAGTCACTTGTAGATGATAGCTTTGCCTGCCAAAGCAGTAACTTGAAATGTGATCTATCTATGAATATTATTACGTATGTCAGAATGATTTCTTAGTTCATTTGTGTACTTATTTATTGTCATTTTTGACAATTTATCTAGAAGTAGTTTAGTATTGTTGTAAATCAGTACAATTTTGATATAAGCTGAATAGTAAATAATGATATATTGATTGTTATGTTGTGCTAGTCTTTTTATCATGGATTAACTAATATTTTTAGACTAAACTGTCCCCTACATCCAGCAACTTGTTGGGACTTATGGCTGAAAATGGTCGCCTGGATAAGTTAGAGGCTGTTATCAATGCATTTAAGATCATGATGGCAGCCCACCGTGGCGAAGTTGCTTGTGAAGTTGTCACTGCCAAGCCTCTTGACCAGGCTCAGAGACAGAACTTGGAAGCTGCTCTTAAGGTAATTTGCTTCACTTCGCTTCTACAATCCTCCTGCAGTTAAGCTTATTTAGTAAGGTATATGCAGCATTTCATCTTACATAAATGTCTGTTAACCATCAGCTTAGTTGTCGGCATATTCCTATCCATATTATCTTTCCCAGTTGCAATGGCAGAATAAAATTCACTAACTAATCAAACTAGAAAGTAAACCAAATGAAGACCTCAAGGCTCCACTTAAGTTGGAAAAGTGAAGCAAGAAGAAAAGATGTAAAATACCATAGAACTGTAAAGAGTTACCTAATCTTTTTTTTTTGTGAAGTTAAAAATAAGGAAGCTGGAAAAGAGATTGAATTCTATTAATTATGAAATTATCTATTCTATATTTTATGATTTTGCACGTCATCTGTAGGTGTTAGATAACATGCAAAACTATGTATTAGTCTTAGCTGACTCTAAAACTAAAAGGTTCTATGTTATTGCTAGGGTTAATCCACAAATACTGTCCGTACCTTCCTTATCAATAACAAAATTCTATTGTAATCCATACCTATTGTTAATAGTCACTGGTTTAGAAAATCATAATAGAGTCTGAAGCCTACTGGAAGTGTGCCATAGACCCCATGCCACAATAAGCAAATTATTATTGTTTGTTATTTTCAATTATACAAAAAAGCCAAATACACTTAACCTTTTGACCGCCAATGGCATGTATAGATGCCATGCGCAAGCGTGCCCTGTGCGCCACCGACATCTATAGATGCCAAGAAACAGATCATAGAAAAATACAAAATAACCATATTAAATCATTACTTTAACGTGTTTTATTGATACATTTGATTTCATTGAATTTGTGGCTTGGCGTGGAGGGCACGGCGAAGCGTTATTACTCTGGCGGTCAAAAGGTTAAAGAAGTGCCAAAACTTATTTTTTTCTGGTAGAATGATCATTTCAAAAGATACCTTTTATGTCTGCAAATAAATTGTTCTTTTTAATATTTCAGAAATTCCTGAAAGGCAATGAAACTCTCCAGCTCACAGCCAAAGTTGATCCCTCTCTGATGGGTGGTATGGTTGTATCTATTGGTGACAAGTATGTGGATATGAGTGTAGCCACCAAAGTGAAGAAGTACACCAAGCTCATCAGTACCACTGTTTAAATGATGCAATATTTAATTTGTAAATGTGTAGCGAAGGAAAACACTAATATTTAAATCAGTTAACCATTAGAAATCTTTGTTTTATTTAAACTGAATCCTGTGTCATTTAGAAACATTGCTACATGAAGGTTTGAAAGTGTTAGGCAACAAGTTGAGTGGGTTTGCAAAAATCAATGGTTTGCTTGCCTCTGACTGCTGCCCCATAGTTCTGACATTCAGTCAAAAATATTTTATGAAAGTTTAGAAACCGCAACATGTAGTATGTTTTGATTTATGGAAATTAGTTTTTGAACCTGGTTATCCATGCAATGAATGTGAAACCCAACTACATACTCTAATCCATTTCATAAGATGATTTTGTTAGTCTTGCATGTGGTTTCATAACTTAATAAAAGACCCAGATTATAATTGGAACAAAAGATTTAATAGTGCTTCTTACACTGCCAAATAAAACATACTTATAACAAAAATAATACTCTCACAGTAATCATAACACTATGTTATATTTCTCTCTAGAAATAACAAGAATATTTTTATCTGAGATCATTGTTAGGAGATCTTTAAATTGAACATGTCATTATTTATGTATGTAGGTAAATTAGTAATAATATTTAGGAGCAAAAAATTATCCTTCCGTTGGAGCTGCTTCACCTTTGAGCAACGCATTTTCCGCCTCCAATTCTGCTATACGAGCTCTTGCAGCCTCCAGTTCATCATCTCCACCATCAGTGCCTAAATGTTTTCGAACATATTCTAGAGCATCTTCGGGCTTATCTGGTTCTTCATATAAGCTTACTAGAACTTTCGTCAAAGCATCCATAACGCCTGCCCGCTCAAGGTATCTTCGAAACTCCTCTCTTTTGGAATCAATAGGCTGTAAAATTAAAACACCAAATTTACATATTTCTTGTAGGTTATAATACCGAACATCTCACAGCGGTAAAAAAACATCTATTATGAATCTTTCCACAATGTTCCGAAAACAATTTATTAAAATAAACGAACTAGTTTGTTTACGAAACCCAAAAATCGTTGACTACTTAACCAATTTCAATAAGTGGATTAAACACATTCATCATTCATTATGTGTTTTTCTATATATACTTACTTTATACGAAGACATATTCGAATATTTCCTAAAACGAGCTACACTGAAGGAATATCAACAAAAATAACTTTTTACAGATTATTGCAAAAAGCCGTAACTGAAGTGACACATTTTATTTGACGGGTTTTTTTTTTGCCATGTTTTTTTTTTTATCTACATGACAGACCAATGAAACCGTATTGGAGCAGTTGTTTTCTTTTATATTGAGAAATAATAATCTTAATGAGAGTTCATTTTTTTATTCTTACAATTGCTTATTTTTTTTTATAACAAATAAATGTAAACATGTATTCACAATATAAATTAAAAAAAGTGCTCCTATAAAGATCCTAAAAAATTACAGTCAATATGAAAACTTGCCATAATATTGTATCTGCCTGTTGATAAGATAAAAGGTTGTTGTGGTGGTTCCCTGATTAGAAAAGGCCGGCTCTCACCATTGCACAACGAGCGGGCAATGATACAGTAGTTGCCAGTATTAAGGATATCTATAATAATTTTTGGAAATGGATGGGTTACCGCACCTGGGGCCCAGATTAAGCAACTCCTGCCAAGGTTTGGAAATGCATGGGTTACTGCACCCGAGGGCCCAGATTAAGCAACTCCTGCCAAGGTTTTCTTTTTTTTAATTTCATGGAGTGGTAAATCCTCACAGACACTTCGACTGCCTCACAGGTTGTGAGACAGTCGAGGTACTGTCGAACTCGAACCGACTAAAACCACTCCTGCCTTTCCAGGTATGCCTCTGACATGATAAGAGCCCTTAACACAATATACCCGATATATTACTTTCCTCTATGCCTTATCACCACTTTTTTGCTTCTTAACTCTAGGCGGCCGAGGAGCCACATTCTGTGCCTTGTAATTTGCGTTTTTATTTTTACTTAGTTTTACACACAACATTTTTCAATATTTTTTTTAGTTAGGGCCACTCGCAGTTCAACTTTCTTGAGTTGCTTTATTGCTAAATCGGACTTCCCTGTGGCGACCTCAATAAATTAAGGGCCCCAGCCAGGGCTACAAAAACTACTATATGGCCGCTCGCTAAGGGCACCCCCTGTGGGATACGGACCTCGGTTTAGGGCATCATTGAGGGAGGGCAACAAGGGTGGCTGGGTCGATTATGATGGGGCTTTTAGTTTTACTGGCTCAGCATCGTGGGCTGGCTTGTAGAACAAGGGACGGTTGCATTACTGGGATTTCGCGACGGGCCTCGGCGGTGAGGTCGGAAAACGGATCGTGGTTTGTGTCTGTATTTTTTACAAATTGTGCTGGTTTCCCTACAGCTTTCCTGCAGGACTGTGATGGGGTCATCGGGGGTGATCAGGGTATGCCTTGGTCGGCGATTTTTTCTCTATATTAACTTTGACTGCTATTTATCTTACTTTAATTTTTGCTTATAAATATTTTTTATATATGCTTATATTTTCTAATTAACTAGGTACTTGACTTTTCCCAATTTTGTGAGAATTAAACTGGTTTTACACTATAATTATAAATAGTTCAACACACAACTCTATTTCTTTACTTCAACTGCTTGATATCTAAGCTATATATTCAATATAATTTTTATATCATATATTTAATTATCTTACTGTTGTCTTTATATTACTTACTGTAGCCCTACTATGACCTCTTAAAGACAGAGCTATACGGGGTGTCTAGCACCATCTCTTTCACTCAGTGGAATAAGAATTGCTATAAGATGTCATAGTAGCCCTTCTGAAAGTAGTTGTCAATTAATATCATAAAACATTTTTGTTTTTCTGTATTTAAGGTGTAGTTTTGCTGTTGATTCGACGCAACTTGACGTTATCACCAGAGTCGGTGTCTGTTCCAGGCTAACTTGCGGCCGTTTCTCATAAAACAGACTCAAGTTACCGTTTTGTTTTCTGCCAACCCTCGTGGTTTGTTTTGTTCGCCTGGTTTTTGATTGAGTCGAACCATTTTTGTATGTGCCGCTGGAAGTGGGCGCACTGCCATCTTTAGCAATATGCTATGGAAGCTCTTGCAAATGCGTCCTAGTTCCTTCGCAGCGGGCATTCTTTGCTGAATGCGTTGTGCTCGGCGGTTCCCTGTTTAGCTCTGGTGCAGTTTTAGCACGCCGCTGCTTCGCCGATCTTTCTAGTCGGACAGTCCGCCCGGAGGTGTAGACCGCCGTAGTGGCTACACAGATCGGCTGGCTCCGTGCACAATAGTTTGCCGTACCGTGCGTCGTAAGCCAAGCAGCGAGTGTACTGAACCAGAGGCGTCTGGTCCTTGACGCGTACTAGTTGGAGGTCGATGCGGAGTTTTTCTTTCTTAACCGCCCTCCTCCAGATCTTGGACACACCAAGCACAACGTGGATCACATGAGGGTTGCGTGTTTTTCTTCGGTATTTTATGACCATCCTGTGTTCCTCGTCGCTGAGGCAGTTGTAGCGACACAATGATGCAAGTGGCAGTAAGTACTACAGCGCCATCTATCTAACCACCAACCTTCTGATCTGGAGTCTGCCTCATCTCTCTACTACATTGGTGACCTACCCCTACATTGGTGAACCGTCGACGCTGAACAATGGAAGGACAAATCCCTGTTGAGGAGCCTAAAGAAAGAAATCAGGACCACGTCGAGCTCGCCCTGGCTGGAGTATCCGTGCAATCAAGATTTCTTCCCTTCTGGCGTGAACTACCGAAGGCCTGGTTCATCCACTTCGAAGCCACCGTCAACCCGCTGCACACATCGGACGCACAGAAGTTCATGTACTTGCTGCACCAACTCCAGAGCATCGACCTACAGCATCTCACCGACATCCTGTACAACCCGCCGGCCACAGAAAAATACAACGCAGCTAAAGAGCGCCTACTAGCTGTGTATGACACATCAGACGCGAAGAACTTTCAAAAATTAATTAGCGGTCTCGAACTAGGCGACCAGAAACCGTCACAGCTGCTACGAAAGATGCGACAGCTCGGTACCGGCATGATCACAGAAGAGGGACTGAAAATCGAATGGCTTAATCAGATGCCAGCCCAAATCAGAGTCGTGTTATCAATTAACACAGAATCGTCGCTAGACACACTCGCCGCAATGGCTGACAAAATGGTTGAATACACCGATACACCCAACATCGCTGCAGTATCAACGCACACACCGACAGAGTCATCAGCTGTTAACAACAACGCCGCGTTATCAAAAGAAGTTGAAAAGCTCTCTCTTGAGATCGCCGAATTACGCCGTGGCTACAGTCGTTGGCCACACCGAAGGTCTCGCTATCCCTTTCACTCACGTTCGCGTTCCCGCTCGCATTCCAATAAGCGAAATGTGCGCCCACTTAAGCCAGGAGATTCAACGTGGGAATGCAAATACCATTTTAGATTTGGTGATCGAGCAATAAGCTGTGAGTCACCGTGCAGTCGAAGAAAAAGTACAGAAGAAACACACAAGACGCCCGCGTGGCGAGCGTCGGTGTCTCCACTACAAGTAATCGCCTATGCATCCAGGATCGCAACACTCACGAACGTTTCCTCGTGGACACAGGCGCCGATATCTCCGTGTTAGCAGCAACACCTAAAACAAGAAGAAAAAAAAGAAGCAAGAGAGACGACGCTTTCCAACTCTTCGCAGTCAATAACTCTCCGATCGCAACATACGGAGAAAAAGCTATCAACTTGAACCTTGGGCTACGACGCAGTTTTCAATGGTCTAAATACTGGGAGCAGATTTCCTTCGGCACTACAAGATACTCGTCGACCTACACAGTAAAAAGTTAATAGATAAAGTCACCGAGTTATCCGTAAGCACCATTGAAATTACCACACCTGCCGAAACCGTCTACATTATCAGCTCCGATCAGGACTATCATGGCATACTAAAAAAATATCCAGATGTGTTGCGACCCATATATGTCACTGAAGCAGCCATCTAAACACGAGGTCGTTCATCACATTGAAACATCTGGCCCGCCACTCTACGCAAAAAAAATTAGCCCCTGCCATTTAATATTACCAGTCTCCAGGGTGCTAACTGCACTAAAATACATCAAAATCGGTTTAGCCATTAAGGCGTGAAGACGTAACAAACAAACTTTTATATTATTAGTGAGGATTACGTGAAAGATTTCGCGGACGATTGAAATTTTTACACGATTTGTCATAATATATTATTTTACCTTATTATTTATAGTTACATAGTTTCGAAAAAACTCCAAGCAGTTAAATTGTCAAAAAAAAAAACATTCGATTGGGATTTTCTTGCTGGAACAACGTTACTCCAGCAGGAACCTTTTTTTTTGTACTAATTTTGTATGTAGCGCACACATAGTCCCTTTTTCATGAACGATAGACACAGCAGATTACTTAATTCCACTCTTAGAACTCTAGCAGCCACTTTCCTGCTAGAGTAACGTTCACTCTGGAATCTTCGACTAAATACCTGCATAACTCCTACAACTTTATTATTGTTAATAATACTAGCCTATTTCTGTCTCACAGCTGGGCAAAAGCATCTTCTCATACAAATAAGAAACATTTATCACCACGCTTGCTCATGGCGGGTTGGCAATTTCAGATACGAGTTTAGGTTACATCACGATTACGATCCTTCGAAGTAATAACACCCCTTTTTGTTTGGTGGTTAAAAAAAATAATTAAACTAGGATTGCAATAGTTTTTTTTTGTATAAATTAGCAGAATAAGTTCTAAAGAAAAGCTAAGTTTTGGTAAGCATTCTGTTTATGGCGACAAGTGTCTTGATTTTAGAACAGTAAAAAAAGCGGACGTCCTAGAATCTGAGGAAGGCCATCACGATATTTGAGGAGTAACTGGGGAGGTCCTCACTGGACACCGAAGTTTTGGGAGGTTCCCGCACATAATCGGGTGGGAGGAAACGCCCGGGTGTCACCACTGTAACAATCGCCAGGAGGACATGATGGAGCATACTGCGGCGGTCTGCCCAGCTTGGGCGGAGGTTTGTCGACAGATACCGCGACCCCGGAACATCAAGGGCAAAAAAAGGAACATGGGTTTAACCAGTAAAAGTCCGACACTACCCTCTGCTTCACCCAGACGGGTCGAAGGCGAAGGCGACGGGAGTTATTCGAGGATTTCGCATCTGCAAAAAGAAACACGATGGTTGATTTTTGGCCGAATGGCCCTTTTTTCGGATGGAAAATCATCTCAATGAGTCCTCCCGTTCTGGGCGGAGCGGATAGGAGTGTCAGACTGCTGCTGACAAAAAAACATCCATGTTCCTATTTTTGACCTGTTTTCCAACCTTTAATAACTTGCGATGCAGATACGAGCTTTTAGTAGATATTTGACACAACTTTAAGAACGCCAAAATGAAGGTGTAGATACGAGTTTACAACTTATCATTGCTCATTCCAAGGTTGAGCCCAGTTTTTTGCTTAAACGACTGCACTAGAAAATGGCCGATGCCAAAGCTACGGTGAGACCTTAAGGGTGCGTCCACATCTGGCGAATGTGCCGCAAATGTGCAGCACGCGAACCGATTGCGAGCTGCGCGCGTGCAGTTCTCGCTTCCCATTATAGCACCTATTTTTTTCCACGCATCATTTTTTAGATTTTTTTCTATAGTAATATTGATCTTTAGGATCCCATAATACTGGAAATCTTTTATATGTTTCAATTAAGCGTAAACAATTCTCCTCCGTCCACTCCATGACAACACGTACTTAGCCCCCAGTAATCAGAAACGAACTGAGCGAAATAACTAGCGCGCTGATCGCGTACGGCGCTTAGGTCGCGCGCGAACTGCGCGCGGGCGGCGCAGAAGCGGCGCACGAACAAAAATTCACGCGCGCAGCTCGCGGGCAGGTCGCAAACGGCTCGCGAGCTGCACATTCGCGGCACATTCGCCAGATGTGGACGCACCCTAAGATCTTATGCACACGCTGCGTTGCCGGAGCCGTAGCACATCTCAGTTGCTTATGTGACCACCAATGGGGCGAAATCATGCCGACGCTGCAACCCACAGTGTGCACAGACTCTTAAGCGTCTTTTTTATAAACACTAGATAAATAAAATATTACACATTGTGTTAAATATTTTAATAATATTATTCATTCAGGGTATAAGAATTTTGTAGTAAATATATATTTTCAATTGCTTTCAGTTTTATTTCATTATTAGATAGGTACTATAATGAAGAAAACCTTACAACAAAATGCAACAAAACAAAGGATTAAGCTTTTTTTTAAAAATTAAATTATTTCTTGTAAGAGTAAATGCAGTGTTTTTTTATATTTTGACCCAACTGCACAGAAGGGTTAATATCTTGAGAACTTAACTAAAATACTTTGCGAGTTTAATATTAGTTGTGATCTATTACATAAAACTTAAGATTCGTCATCGCTTCCTGCTGGTGCTTTCGGTTTTGGTCCTCCTGCTCTCTTAGCCATAATGATTTGGTCCACTTTAAGAATAGTCGCAGCTGCCCCAACGGCATATTTAAGTCCCCAATATTTCAGGACATATAAATCTATAATGTTTTTCTCCTTAGCGTCACATACACCGTTGTTTTCAGATTCAATGTCGTAACCTGCGTTTTTGTTGCCCTCCTAAAAAAAGACAAAACAATAACAAAAAATGTTACATTTAGTTGAGTTTATGCTTAGAAGCACTAACCAACCACAAATAGCATGCAGGTGCCCCAGAAATCGGTCAAAACCCGAATCGTGCAGTTTTGTACTTATCGAGAAAAGGTGCATGGTTCAGTAACCTTTACATTTTTGACGATTGGGCCTGACTCTTTCTTACTTAGTTTATGCAGTCAGATGGGTTAGAAGAGACAAAGATTTATCCATTGGGCTTTCAATTCAATAGTTTTTCTAGAAAGTGTATTTAAAAAAAATTGTCACCTTGTGAGCTTTGTATATATTGTTGACCACTTCTGTGGCATTGGCTCCAGAATTGTCTGCTAAGGCACGTGGGATGCTCTCCAAAGCTACTGCAAACTTTCTTACTGCATACTGTTCTAACCCTGGCAGTGTGTCGGCATACTGAAGAAGTTGCTGCGCCAATTCAATTTCTGTCGCACCAGCACCAGGTAGGAACCTGCACAGATAAATTTGTGTTAAGAACAATCTTTATCTTTAGGGATAGGAGAGCCTATCCCTAAAGATCCTAGGAGATCCTCCAAATAACTTCGAGCCCCGCAGCAGGGGGGGGGGGGGCGGTGTCAGACTTTTATTGACTTAGATCCATCCATGTTCTGCTGTTGCTGACATTTCTTGGAAGCGCGCTTGAAACACGAACGCGCCGTCGACACGTCTTTTTAAACCTAAACTACATATTATTATCTAATTTTTAAACCTAAACTACTCAGTGGTTGCAAGAAGTGCATCCACTTTTATTATATGCATGTCGTACGTCAATGCGATGTAGATTTACAATTTTTACTTTTATTTACTGTTTAGTTTATCATTATTAATTAACTTTTTGAATTTTGTTTTTCAGTTTTAGTTATAATGATAGTATAAAAATATAATATAAGGATAATTTCATCATCCCAGCATACAAAGGCCATCTACATATTATATACATTTAAGATACCCCTTGGTTACGACTGTCAAACAGAGCTATCGACTGCTGCGCTGCGTGTCGCGGATTCGATCCCCGCACAGAACAAATATTTGTATGACCTACAGGTAGTTGTTTCGGGTCTGGTTGTTTGTGTCTGTGAGTTTAAATGTTTGTAAACATACCCACAATACAGGAGAAATTCCTAGTGTGGGGCAACATTAAAAAAAAAAACAATCACTAAACTTTGATTTTCATAATTAAATATATTTAAAATAAAAATTTTGTTTTATTTACTATGCATCAAAAATATAAATTGCAAAAATAATAATCCAGCCCAAATTATTTCAGTAAGAAATCTAGCATATTATTATGTACATTGTGATGTAAAATTTCTGTATAAGTGTTCTACATTTGTAGTATGGAGAGGAAAGCCTATTTTAGTCAAACTTATGAAAATAAAAACAACTTACTTTCCATCTCTGGCAATTCCTTTGAATGTGTTGACACCATCATCAATAGCTCTTTCAATGTCGTCCATGTAATTATCAGTAGAGCCTCTGATAACAACTGTGGATATGCGTGATTCTGAGCTCTCCATACGGAAACAAACAACACGGGTGTCTCCTAGCTCCTCAACACCAACAGAATCACAATATCCAAGCTCTTCAGCAGTGGGTGTAGTAAGTCTTGGCAGCACCTTAAAAAATGTTTTAGTCAACCTTTGATTTAAACAATTTTATAATGTTCACAGGCCACTGTTTGTTGGTAATCAAAATCTTTTAAATCACATCTCAATTTTTAACAGGAAATCTAGTAAAACTGTGCTCCCCATGAAGCCAATAAAAAGTAAATCAGGAGTCAGTAAATGATGCCACAATTATTACTTACTGGAAGCTGTATATTAATATACAAATAGAACAGTACTGAATTTACGAAAAAAATAATGGCATATGGCGTTGATGGTAAAGTTAATCTTCAGTAACTCATAACTTACAGTAGCATTAACAGTCCTTGCAAGGCGGCGGATGTCAAATTTAGAGTTGAGACGAACAGCCATCACACCATATTTGTTCAAAAAATGTAAAGCCATGTCACCAAACTTAGCACCGGCCACAATAACTTTGACTCCAGCATCAGCAATCTCTTTGATTTGTTTCTCCAGCTGTGATTCCTCTCCTCTGCTGAAGTTTAGAAGTTCATCAGCTGATTTGATCAACACTGTTCCCTTGGTTTCAGTCTGAGTGATATCCACAGGACAAGAAAACACAGCAATTTTGGCTTTAGTAGCAGAAGGTACATCGCCTTCAACCTCTCGCTTGAACACCATACCAGAAAGAACTTCAGACTGTAGTAGTCCTGATCCAAGAATCTAAAAAAACACAAATAAAGTTACTTGCCAGTGATAATCACAGTTTGGAATAATAGGATTATTATTCATTTTGGTGGAGCAGAAAACAACTTTGAATGAATCAAATAAATACCTTGCATATTCTGACATTATCAACATTGAATGTGCTCTTTTCAGGCAAAATAGCAACACACGCCTTAGCAACCAGTGCAGCAATAAAATCTTCATAACCATACTGCTTAGACATGATTGAGGGAGTGATTCCTCTGATTACTGCATCAACATTTTTGCAGTCTTTAATTTCTTCACAAACAAGTGTGGGCAGGATTTCCATGCATTTCTCAAGAGCTTTCTCATATCCATCAGCAATTTCACTAGGTGTTACACCCAAACGCAACAATTCATCTGCGGCTTCTAGAAGGGCTCCAGAGAAGACTATTACAAAGTTAGTGCCATCACCAACTTCTGAATCTTGCATCTGACTGGCCAGCACCATCAATTTAGCAGCGGGATGTTCTACATCAAGTTCTCTGATGATAGTACCAGCATCACTTGTAACAAATTGCTTATCAATGTGGTTGATGATCATTTTATTCATTCCATTAGGGCCATACGCTGATCGGACGCTTTGAGCGAATTGTTTGCATGCATTTATGTTCCGGTATACTGCTTCTTCAAGCCCTGAGAACATCTAATAACAGAAGAAACAGCGGTAAATTGCCAAGGTTTTTGTAACATAATTTTTTGAGAGGTAGTAAATGGATGTAAATTAATAATAAAACTTTAAAGCACGATTAAATTACTGTAGCAAGAAAAAAAAACTGAAATATTTTTTCCCAGATGTTCTAGAAAAGCGTTTTAATTTTTTGTTAGGCTTATGTGAACAACCCGTAATTATTTAAGTCAAAAGACTTAGTTTTCATCGCTTGTAAAAATTTACAAATAAAACTAAAACTGCTATCTGAAAATTCAAGAAGATATGAGAAGATACTAGAACAGATGAACGGTTTGGAGTGGGTGCTCTAATTGTTGGTTAAGTATTGATAAACTTACCCGTGCCCCTTCTTTTAACATTTGGGGTACCCCCGGAGCTTTAGGTACGTGTAATGCCATTGTTTTTGAAAATATAAATCACTTTCAACACAAAGAACTTATCTTGAAATCCTCGTGATCTGCTGAATGAAATACGGCGTAAAGAAATCACGATTTCAATGGCATGGACATGGAAACCGGCTAGTGTTGTCAGACAAAAGAAAAACGAATGTTGTAGTGTTTTATTTGGAATAAATATTAATAAAAATGAAAACCATGGATGAATTAGTTACTAGACTTAGAGCATATAGCACATAGAGGGAAGATGGAGTGTAGTACACTGGTCATATGATCACAAATGCTACACAAAACTACGTTGTTCATTATCCCACGACGCATTGATTCATTGATCGTTTTGTACCTCAAATAAGTTTTCTCAAAAAAAAAAATACTGCTTATAAAACTATCTGCTACTTCAATTTGGTTTTTAGTTTTTACTTGTTCCTTAGATCGAGACCTAGGTCAGTTTTGGAGTCTCTGCAGCGACACATTGGTACTGAAGCAAGAAAGTGACTATTAGAGTGATATGAGTGGAAAGACAAATTGGAGCGCAATCTGTAGTGAATGTGCTCCAAATAAATATATTGAGTGCTTAGCCGTTTAGGAGAAAAAAGGAAAAAACGATCCCAGTTGAAGTATCTAACGTTATTCCAGCATGAAAATTTAAATGAATGATCGGAGAGAAATATTATGCACGGGTACACAGCTTTTAAATATATTTGTGCATGACTGCGCACCGATATTAACATAAAGTACAAAACTAGCCCTTTATTTGTGTAGGTATATGTATGTGCCAGAATTGGATTTAAGAAAATATTTTCTTTTTCGAACAGTCGTTGTTTTTTGAAAATACGCAATAATATCGCAGCATAAAATGGTTTTAGAGATACACGATTCTACATTATGAGGTAACAAACACAAAAAAAAAACATAGTCGAATTGAGAACCTCCTCCTTTTTGAATTCGGTTTAAAACATTATATCTCGAAAACTTGAAGGCGCACTTGTGTTTATTTCACACACATTCATGCATAAACATAAGCTCTGCGCATGCATAAAATTCCTCTCTCCGATCATTCGTTTACAATTTTCCTGCTGGATCAACGTTACTCAAGCAGAAATACTTATTTTTTTCAGTTTTTCTACAAAAAAAATTTATTTGGGGCACATTCAGAGCAGATTGCGGTCTATTTTTTCTTTCCACTCATACACACATTACCCTAAGGCCTATTGTTGTCAATGGCGGTCCTCTCGAGGTTGTTCGATAATATGTTTACCTCTGGCAAACTCTGAAGTTTGGTTAGAACAATTTTGAGAGGGAAATACAAGAATTAAACTAACCTGGGCAGCATTTGAGAAGCTTCGTCGGGTCTTCTCGTCGTATATTCCACAGAACCTAGTTTTCAACCAGTGCGATCCTCGAATCCTCGCTCCCCATAAAAGTGGCAGAAAATTTGGTTCAGCGATTCTTTATGAGGTAAACACATACGTACGGATTCTGTGGTATCATCGGTAATAGAAGTGTAGGTGTAGGTGTCGTGAGATGATTGAGAGCCTATTGAACCTGTTATATAAAACTAGCTATTTGCAGCAACAGCCCAACGACGGTGTTGCTTACGATAATACCATTGATACCACAAATAAAAAGCGTATTAATGGCTACAACAATATTTATTTAAAAAATACATCACTGGAGAAGTCGTCAGATAGTTGATTAATTTGGCAACACGTCTAATACATCGATCTTCTCTAAAAACATTAAGTACAGTCAAATTTCGGATTTATTGGAAACTACAATAACCCTTACATAAGCAGCCGTTGAAGAGGTAGCTGCGGAAGTGTATTTTCTACTTTTATCAGTAATTTCTATATTATATACGAAAACAATTATACAAATCCCAAAAATATCTATCTACTAACATTAAATACCGGTTATTTATGTTAATATTTCATTATTCATGTTGTAGTAAATACTCTTGTCATCAGGTACGCAAAAAAACAATGTAATCATCCACAGTTTCTCTACAGTTCCATATTTTTAGGTCAACTTCCTTGCTTACCTATTAAGTAATGCCTCACCTCACAGACGAATTACCATTTTGGATAAGTAGCTAGTTAATATATTTCAAGATAATTAGCGGAACAACTAAGTTTAGGTAATGCGTACCCACATCGATATGTTGTTCACAAAAAGCAAAAGTTTTTTTTATTTAAAACTTAAGAATTCGCTTGATCATCTTACCTTTAATTTTAATGACTCCGCTAACGCCGCATGAAATATATTACTTAGCATTCGTTCTTTCCCTAATCAGTATTTATTACTCTAGCAAATTCCTAGCACTAACATCACAGTGTGGTCCCCAAATCATTAAATTACAGAACCAGTTAGTATAAAAATAAATGTAAATTAATACTGTTCGCCATCAAAATTAGTAAGAAGTACAAAATATAAACTAATGCTACACACGATTATGGGAATACTGGAAGTACATTACAATTATAATATACATAATAATATGCATCATTGATATACTTTGTAATACAAACATTCTGCATTGACGATAAGAGTCAAATATTTAGTACACAATAATTTTACCAACAAATTAAATGAGTCTGAAAATAAAAGTTTGAGACCATTATAATATTATGTAACATGCTTGTGGGCTGTATAATTGAACTCAATCTGCTTGAATCGGGTTGTTACGATGTTATACGTTGATTATTAATTAGAACAAAATAGCCACTGCTGTGGCAATAAACATTTTTTTCAAATTTGCCAAATATTCAGTTTATCATTACTATCATGCAATGAAGAATTAAAGTTTATATAATATAAGTGTAAAAAAGTGTTTTCAATTAAAAGCCTATTCCAAATATTATCAATATACATATAATAATAGTTATTTCTTTAAATATTCGAGCTTAGCTCAGACCAATATCTTATAAAATTAAATCTAACATTCTATAAATAAATAAGTTCATATAATTTCACATCGTTTGGTATAAGTCATATAATAAGTACGGAGCAACAAAAATCACAGTAGAAACAATAATAATTCTATAAAATTTAATAAAAATATAAGTACCATTTTCTCTATTTCCATCAATAGCGCTTGTTTTTAGAAAAGACCCGAGTCATTTCGGAAAACAATCACTGTTTACTTTAAACATGTAATCCAAATGGTGGTTTACAAAACCGCAGGTAAAATCGATCTTTGCTTGCATGAAAATAACCAATTTAATACACATAACATACCATGGATGTTTAAAACGATTAAGATGAGAGAACTTAAATTTTACTAGCAGTCTCCTAAGCAATATATACTAAAACTGAGAACTATTAATTCTGCATTCTTAGTGCTGAGATCAGTTACCAATCAAAATTATCATTATCGGCAACAATTTCAATTATTTTCTACATAATAATACAGTCCAAATATATTTTCAAATTTAAGCCCAAAGAATTTAAGTCTTTACCTAAATAGCATCAAGTAACTCGTCTTGAAATATGTGATTATAACATTATGAACTACAAGTTAATATTGATCACTCTGAAATTTGAATATCTACTGAAATGTTTAAATACATCTGTTAAATACAACGATACTATAATTGTAAGTCTAGTTATTATAGCCTTTAAATTCGATACTAGAATCAATTCAGTAACAGTCTTGCAATAAAGATAAAAAAAGATCAGAAAAGGATGATCCCCATGATGAGGAATGAAGAAATGATGATGGAGACCAAAGAAAACTGGATGGATTCTGAGGGCAACCATATAAGTAAAATAGAGTGAATGATGGTAAAGCCAGAACATAATGGGGGAGATTAACCTAAATTGCATCGAATCGAACGCATTTTCGCCAATTGTCCTAGACACTTATATAATGAGACAATCAGTATTTTATTATTTTAAACATCAAAATTGAAACAACATCAAAATCCCAGTCGCGTCTCTAGGTGACAATTTGATTAACCTGCAGATTTTCAGACGAGAACACGACATGTACATCTCTGATTGTCACTTTAATCAAAGAGGCCTACTTATGTTGCCAGTTATAATATAGACACATAAACGGATAATATACAGCACAATAAAAACCTACTGTTTGGAATAAGAACATACATTAATAGAACCCTTAGCAACTGTTCACCAAAACCACTAACTTACTAGGCCAGTTTAAGCCGTGAAATAGTCAAGTTACTATAATGGGTTGCATCATTATGTTTTGAGTATGCTGATCAAAAGAAGAACTTCGTGTAAATAAATGTTTCTGTATTCATCAGACGTATTTAAAGTAAGATAATTAGCTACAATAAAAAATTGAATAGTCGTCACCATCGTCGTCTTCCGGGTCTGACATGGAAAGTATTGGAATAAACTTAGCTGTGTCCACCGGGCGGCGGATGGCATTGTATCAGAAGACGTTCTTGGGAGGCGGCACCGCCACCACGGCGGCTCCCGCGCGGCCCGTGCTCAGCGGGGCCAGCTTCCGCCAGCAGTTAGACTCCGAGTCGTACACTTCTACCACACACAGATATTGCACGCCGTCGTACCCACCTAACGAGACAATGTTATATTAGTCAGGGTTGTCCGCACAAGGAATACCTTTATACCTTTGTCTATCTCCGTCTAATTGTAATCAATAATAGACGGAGTTAGACATCACTTAAAGGCTATTAAAAAACCCAAAATTTACTTTTTAGGTAATCCTAAAAAAGGAAATTTTGCAATTCTAGTAGCCTTTAAGTCCCACTTCTTGACAAAGGCTTCCCCCATATCTTTCAAGATGCTCTTTTCGTCCGCCACCTCGACCCAACCATCGCAGCGCACATCCAGGTTATCTTCCTCCACCTCTTACTCGGTCGGCCTTTGCTCAACCTGAGACACAAATTGCTTGGAGATTTTTTTCCAGTGGTGGTTATGCATATGGCTTACCTGTCCCGGGTAATTAGACATGAGCCTAACAGCCTTTAGACTCATGTGTGACACCCAGAACGCTGCGCTCTATTGCTGTTTGGAACACTCTAAGGTTTGAGCACCGGTCGGGCAGGATGCACATTTTTTTTTGTTTTTATAATTTTGATAAAAAACTTTTAATGCTGACTGCTCGTTCCGATGGGCGCTATAAAGTGAAAGAATAACGACATTTTTAAACACGAACTTACCAACAGCAACTATCCGATCTCCAAGTAGACAGGATCCAATAGCATCCCTGCCATATGACAGTCGCGCTAGAAGGAGCCAGGAATCGGCTATTGGATCGTAACGCTCGACGCAAGCCAATCGCCCTCCAACTGTGTTGGCCGGGGCTTCATGACCACCTAAGGCGTACAAGTAGCCACCTGCTGCACAAACCTGCAAACCAAACAGCTAGCTAGTGAGTCGGAAGCCGAAACATTATTGTATTAGACGAGAGTTGGGAGATGGTCATGATTGATATATCTCTGAGTAAGTAAATGAGAGAGTGACTTTTAACAAAAGAGAATGGAGGAAAAACCGTCGTATACTCACACTGACGCCACCGCGGCGGCGCGTCATGGGCGCGCAGTTGGTCCAGTGGTTGGTGGCGGGGTCGTAGCACTCCACGGAGCGCAGGCAGGCGCCGCCGTCGCGCCCGCCCACCGCGAACAGGCGCCCGCGCAGCGCCGCCACGCCGCACGTGCTGCGCGCGCCTGCCATCGGCGACACGATCGTCCACGTGCGCGAGCATGCGTCCCATCTGCACGATACGTGTCAAACGATAAATGACATCCCAGATATGGAATTGAATAGTTGTCGTGGCAGCCAGTTAGAAACTGGCTGTCACGACAACTATTTTTCACGGCATCTATTTTTGCCGAGCTTCTTTTTGCCGATCACCGAACATGATTAAGAAAACTAATCTTTGTCACATCGATTAATATATTTGATCAACTTTTTATAAAAATACTCAGGTGCCCCTGACTTGGTTTAGCACTTAACTATCGTAAACAATTCATACAAAGAATTTGAAACATAATGATACAACTAATATTTAGTCTTTAATTTATTATGTACCTCTCAACTGAATTCAAGTAGATCCATCCGTCGTGTCCGCCGACTGCATACACGGGCGAGTTCGGTCCGTCACCTAGAACTGCGACTCCAAGTCCGTGGCGATGGGTGTTCATCGGCGCCAGCACACTCCAGCTCAAAGAAGTCAGGTCAAAACATTCCACCTAACAGGAAGAAATCCATCAGTAGTCAAAAGGGTGCGAAAAATAAGTACCTATGCAAAACGGTCATAGGAAGAAATTGAAATTAAAAGTAGGTATAACCGATGCGACTGAATCCGCAAATAAATGGCTAATATAAATATTCGCACTAAAACTGATACTTACTGCATCACTCCCTAAGCAATACTAGTCAAATATAAAAGCAGCATAATAATACCGTATTTAAAGTTTTTAGTCCATCCCTTCCGCCAACAACAATCAGTTTGTTCTGCAGCACTGCTACGCCAAACTGCAGCCTCCTTGCGCCCATTCGCATAAACGGTGTCCAGGTGTTTGTCCGGGGATCATACATTTCCATATTACTGGCACCCTGAATTATAATTCACATATGTCATACTTGATCATAATAGATTAGCAGCGGTTCGGGAAAATTAATTATTGTTTATTACCTTGTATCCATCCATGCCGCCAATAGCTAAGAGACGTCCAATAGTTGATGTACGGGGTCGTGTGCGATGTGAAAACAGAAGCGAGCGGCGTTCGGGCAAAAGGTGCCATTTCACCGCCTCCATGATAAGGGGTTGGCACTCTGGCACATTACCACAGGCCAGCTCTACCTTATCAATTAAATACTGTAAAAAGTTCAGAAAGTGCTTACAATGGATAATTGATTGCAGAACAGTTGAAAGTTTTCAGATTGCCGCTTTGGCTTAGTGGTCACAAGTGTGCTGAATCGTTACTCATCCGAATAACGCCCACTCTTGGACATAGGCTTTACTAAACAGTGCCATCACGGCCGGTTCTGCATGTGCTTCTCGCGCGTAGCGGATGCCTCCAATCTTCCTCTCTTGACCTACCTAGAGCTATACCACGACTTACTTTTCTGCAGCTTTTGGGCATTATAGAGCATCTGATCTGCAATTGATGTGCAAGAATAATTACAGTAATAAGATTTAAATTATGCGTCTTGACAATCATAGTCACGGGCGTCGCCAATTTTAAAGCTGGGGTGCAAGAGGTGTAGCAACTACCAGGAACAGGTTAGAATTTTTACCGATTCTTTTTACAGGAATTACTTGGTCGACTTTTAGAGAAAGTGAAGATCTAAGAGAGCGTAGGCTGCAAATGTGGGCCAAGCGAACTCGAAAACTTTTACAGTTTGCCTCTAATAATCTCAGAGGTGGAAATCAAAATATCTACATGCTCCATTTTTGCAAATCTTGTGTATGCCATAATAGCGGTCGGTAGTAGGTAACAGTGCTCAGTGGCTCATTATTAGCTTTAGAAGTATTTTAGCTAGACGGTGATACTACTAAAGGACGCTACGATTTATTGCGTTACTACAAATTCTGTCATCAGGCAGAAAAATATAACATAAAAATATCCAATGGCTCTAGCCCTCCTAAGGACGCCCACTCTTATATTATTGAGCTGTAACAAAATTTGAATAGTGATCTGTCTACTTAACTATGATAATATGACATCGGGTCGGGATCTAAGCCCATCATTTGAGAACTAGCATCATTTTTAACGATTGTTAAAAATGACGTGAATTTACGTCATCACATTTTGATAAATAGTAAAAGGGATAAAAATGTTGCAACATGACAATCAGAAATTTGAGTACGTAATACAAGAAAATAGTTGAGTCGACCAAGAAGATAGCCGAGGGGTATATTTTACTCTTTAGGTATTGTATTAATTTAAAAGCTTCTTTTTTTTTCGTGCAGTTATTGCCTAATCTGGTGTCAAAGTTTTTAAGCGGCTCACGGGACCCTGACTTGGCTTGTACATGCTGTCGATATTATATCTTTGGCTTGCTAGTTTCCTCACGATGTTTTCCTACACCCAAGCAAGTGATAATTATACAATACGCACATGAATCCGAAAAATCAGAGGTGCATGCCTTGGGTTCGAACTCGAGACCTATCACTTGGCAGTCCAACGGTCACACCACTAAGCTAACACTGCTACAAAAAAAAGAAATCAGTTTGGCCTCACAATTAAACATAACACTAACATAGTATATATACATAGATTCATGAAATCAAAAGACATCGACAATGAATACATGCCAACCAAAAATTATAACTAGAAATAAAGACAGCAGACTTGAGGACACTCACCAACTTTGGACTTTATTCTTTTACTAGTATGTAACTTTGAAATACTTTCTAAGACATCATTTCTTCTACCGGGGTTACGGGTTGTTCGAAAGAGATACCGTGGTCCCAGAACATGGGTAGGTTTTAGTCAAGTCTGACACTCCATCCCCGCTCCGCCCAGAGCGGGGAAAGTCATAATTTCTTAGAAAAACACGATTGAGTCACTATCACATTCGTTAATGGTTGATTTTGACAAGTTTAGTATGTAGTAGAGTTACCAACATTATCAAAATCAACCATTATGCGATCAGTGATCGACCATTCTGACACTATTGTAATAGCAGACTTAGGCCTCTGGTCATATGTTCAACTTTAAAAATAAAATATTTCTTCATGGTGGTCTTTGTTATATTTGTGGAGTTCAAAATTAGAAAAACCTCGTGAGTGTGAGTCGAAATCTAAATTAAAATATTTTTATTTCACATGGAGGAGCTCGTGGCTAAATAATAGCAGCCGCTCGGGTCGATCTTTAGGTTAAGCCGCGCTTGCGTAGGTTGGTCTGTGGATGGGTGACCACCCGTTACATACCGAGTTTCCTCCGTGCCTCGGAAAGCACGTTAAGCCGTTGGTCCCGGCTGTCATTTGTAATCTTTGACAGCCGTTATAGGTAGTCAGTGTTCCGAAAGTCTGACATACAGTCTTACCCAGGGGTATCGCATTACCCAGTATTAACTGGGTTGTGAAGGTCAGATCAAGGGCGGATCCAGCTTTTATATAAGGGGGGGGTCACCATATCGCAGACAGCTTGTCTCCGTAGTCTAGTTCGGATAGATATAGCTATACTTAATATTATAAAGGAACGTGAATGTGTGTTTGTCAATTTTTTACGTTAAAACCGCTAAACGGATAAGATTTCATGGGGTCGATTGCATTGGTCCTCCACTGCAGCGAAGTTACCTAGTCGCGGACTGAGTCAATGGAAAAATCTAGTAAATAATACTATTTGTTCACAAATTATATAATTTTGTTGGTGCATACAGAAGAACAATTAAAACTTATATGATAAAATGTATTTTACGTTTGTGTCGTCTCGCAAAACGACTTTATAACTTCCTCGTCATCTATATTTATTGACTTTGTGCACGTGCAAAAGAGCTAAGCCCGTCAGGCGGTCTTCTGCCATAGACACCCTAAGCCTAGCTTTGACCCTTCTTAGTGTGGAAAAAGACCTTTCCGCTGTTACAATACTAACAGGTAGTGTCGCCAGAATACACAAAAAACTTCTTCTGTTAGGATAAAGTTCTTTTTCACAAGTTTCTATCAGGGTAGAATTGGCCAGCGGAATTATTTGATTTCGCTGCCATTTCACTTTCCACAGCCGGTACTTATTTATAATCATTGGCATTTTTTTACAGTTTTTATGTCATCTTCTTAATTAGCAAGGAGACTTTTGGTATAAACACACAGTTGAGGACATCGGGAGTAAGACGGTCTTCTAAATCATGAATATTATCCAGAAGCGAAAATATTCCTCAAGGGATTGAGTCAGATAATTAGTGGCTCGGGGTCTTTGTCTTGAAACAATTCTGGGGCAATTTTTCAGCAACTTCTTTTGCTTCTTCAAAAAGCATTGGCAAATGCTACAACTTTTCTCATTGTGCCTGATATTGCGACAAGAAATGACGTCGAATGACTTAGTCAATGAGCTTGGCGCACGGGCAACGTTTGGCGTGCGGAGCTTTTTTTGCCAGCTCGTGTACTGCAACTTTTGCATTTGAAGTCATAACCGAACAGCCGTCATTCCCATGTCCCACACACTGATGATGAAGATGATCAGATCATAAGAATGATGATGATCTACATTGAATTTGAGGCAGAGGTTTTCAACAATCTTGGCCAGTGCCACACCTGTCAACCGAGGTTCCGTTTTCCCTATCTCATCCCTATATATCACAAAAAGTCACAAAATCTTCCTTTATGATAGCATTGTGAAAACATCTAAATGACAGACTTAGCTGTGAGATATGAGATACATCCGTGGTTCTATCAAATATTATTGTAATATAGTTTCCTAAATCTGAATGATTTCCTTGCAAGCGACAATCAATTCATTTTGCACAGCTTTACTGATATAATTATGTAGCGTTAGATTTGGAAGTCTCTAGACGATGCTTCAATGTTGTGTCACCAGATTCTATACGGAGCTATAAAAGGACTCTAAAATTTTCTTCGTCAGCTACCATTTTATATCCTTGTCTGGTTCTTCATCCAACAATTTACCATTATCACGATGGCCTCGGAGTGCTATAGTTCGACCCCAAAAAATATCGTTTTTACTATTGGTCGCAAGCGTCCCCTTTTTTTTCGGGTGGGAAATTATCAAATAACTTCCCCCGCACTGGGCGGAGCGGAGGGGCATGTCAGACTTGTACTGACTGAAACCCACCCATGTTCCTTCTATTGCCCTTTACGTTCCGGGGCCGCGGTATCTCGCAACCCCGGCAGGCGGGGGCTCTGGCAAGCCCCTCTGCTTTGCTGACATCTCTTTGAGGCGCGCGTGAAACACGAACGCGCCGTCGACACGGCCTGTCGTCAATAGACGGACGAACGGTGAGGTACCATTGCTGACCGTCCACAGGCCCACATCTACGGTGACCGGGAGTCTTCATTACTGCTTCGCAGAAGGAGGTGACCGCTTCCCATTTAGTCTTGCTCCGGACTCCGGCTCCGGACCATGACCATGCTCACTGATGCCGGACGCATCGGTGAGAAAAAAATATCGCGTCCTTGCGGCGCGATAGGATAATAAGCACAACGGCCGCGCTGCCCGGCGCATTTTTAAACTTACAACCAATTGAATAATTTTATTCGATGTTTTGCACTATATAACTATAATATAACCAATAACAGCACAGAATTGTATTATTATGATTATTTGCGTCTTTCGCGTTTAATTTGTTTACGTTTATAAATAAAATTGGCCACCTGTGACCCAGCCTGTCGCCCAGGGGGGGGTCATGACCCCCATGACCCCCCCCCTGGATCCGTCGTTGGGTCAGATAGGCAGTCGCTCCATGTAAAATACTGATATTCAGCTGCATCCGGTTAGACTGGGAGTCTACCCCAAGATAGTTGGGAAAAGGCTAGGCATATGAGATGATAGGCCTACATGGGAATTTATAAAACGTCGACAGAAGGTGCACAATTCGAGTATCAAAGTGAGGATACACCTGAAATTGGTCGTAACGGCGCGGCGCGTCAGTTCATTCCGTTCTTTACGTAAAATAATGCAATACTGCTATGCTGGTAGGCTTATAGCTGCAGGGTGGTATGGCAGAAAATGAAGATGCATCGCTTATCTTCACTTCGGAAGTAGGAATCATCTACTGGATACCGAAGGTTTTGTTGGAGCAATTCTGAACGAAATAAAGATGATGATGAACTACTGCAGATATCCTTACTAATATTATAAAAGCGAAAGTGAGTTTGTTTGTTTGTTTGTTACCTCTTCACGCTTTAATGGCTAAACCGATTTTGATGAATTTTGGTACAGAGATAGTTGGGAACCAGGAGACGGACATAGGGATGTGGGGGAGAAAGAGGGAAGAAAAGGGAAAACTTAGTGTTGCTATTACAAATCAATAAGGCGCAAGAGGAACTGTGTTACCCCAAATTTAACGCGGGCGAAGCCGCGGGCGAAAGCTAGTAAGTACATAAATTGAGGTTATCGATTGGTAGATTAACATCGGTTAATGTCGGTATATATAGACATATATACCGACATGTAGACACGATACGATAGATAGACATCTATCATGCATACCTATAATTAAAGGTTAAGTTAGGGCTAATTGGGGGTTTGAGGAGTGGCTGGAGAGGCGTCATGGCGTCCTCACCTACCGCCTGTCGCAGGTCCTCACCGGACACGGAAGTTTCGGGAGGTTCCTGCACATTATCGGGCGGGAGGAAGCGCCCGGGTGTCACAATTGTGACGATCGGCTGGAGGACACGGTGGAGCACACAGTGGCGATCTGCCCAACTTGGGCGGAGCACCGCCGTGCCCTCGTGGAGGCGATCGGCGGCGGCGATCTCTCGCGTCCTGCCCTGGTTCAGGCCATGGTCCGGAGCGAGAGGGAATGGGAAGCGGTCACCACCTTTTCACCAGGCATTTTAGGGAGAGAACATCTGCCCAACCCAGCCGCCGCGGGAGTCGCCCCGGGCGCCGCGAGACGACTCCCGGCCACCGTAATTGCGGGCCTGTGGACGGTGATCAATGGGTAGCTCGCCGTCCGTCCGTCGACTGACGACAGGTCGTGTCGACTGATTTCCCACCCGAAAAAAAAAAGACCTGTCGCTGCCGGCTGTCGTTTAATCGATAATTGGCAGCACAGTGTCCTGGGACGAGGTGGTGTCCTTCTGCGAAACTGTCATGTCGCAGAAGGAAGCTGCGAAAAGGGAAAGGGAGATGACCAGCTCTCGCCCATCCCGCAGCTGGGTGTCGGCTGAGGGCGGACAACGCCCTCTTCCAGCCCCCATAAATGGGTTCAGGGGCGGCAGATTTCACGAGCGCCTCTCAGACGTAGCGTGGGGAGTCTGACACCTCAATTCCCCCCCTTTGGGACGAGGCCCGCACAGCACAGGTCAAGCGGGTCACACAAGTCCGGGGCAGCGGATATCGCACTTGTTCCCGCTGCCCCCCCCTAACGCAAGTGTGAGAATGAACACCGGTGTGGTTTTAGTCAGTAGAGTCTGACAGACCCGGGGGGGTCTGTCCTCCCTAGGATGGGGGACATCCATGAGGATTTCCACATCGACAAAAAAAAAAGGCTAATTGGGTAGTGCCGGTGCCACAATTGTGCGCAGACGATCACAACTAGTCAAGTATGATAAATCGGTGCATTCAGTTGCTCGAGGAAAGCATCGTTGTGCGACTTGTGTCATAATGACTTGCAGAGCAAGACAATGTGAATACAGCAAAAGGAGCATTCAGTCAATAAGCGTAAAAACTTTGATTATCTTTACAAAGTATAAAATGAACTGACTGTTCGCTGATATATTTTAAAGTATTGAACGGATTTTAATGCAAAAATATAAAATGAAAAATAAAATTCCATTACAACGAAAAATTACAAACAATATTTAAAAATATACATTACGCACAATATTCAACGCAGTCGAAGGTACGGGGTAATTTCAAAAAGCAATGCAAGTTTGCGAACGAGAAGTCGATAGACGTTCTGATGTGGGTTCTCATGGTAAACGCGCGCAGTGTTTTATGAAGACCATTTTTCGGACATTGCTTTTTTATCTGAAAAACTGATGGCCTAAATCATTTGAATGCAAGAATCTGTATCCCACTCAACTACCATGTTTAGTTTAAGAAAAACATTTTTGAAAATCGACAATTTTTGTACCGGATTTTTAGAAAAACAAATATTTCTCTAAAACTAAGTCCTTACGCAATTATGGTCTTAGAAACATAAATGAACATCGAAACTTTGTAAGATCGGGATATATAGGAGCCTTTTTAGGGTTCCGTAGTCAACTAGGAACCCTTATAGTTTCGCCATGTCTGTCTGTCCGTCCGTCCGTCCGTCCGTCCGTCCGTCCTCGCTTAATCTCTGTGACCGTTAGCACTAGAAAGCTGAAATTTGGTACCAATATGTATATCAATCACGCCGACAAAGTGGTAAAATAAAAATTGGAAAAAAATGTTTTATTAGGGTAGCCACCATATATGTAAAGTGGGAAGTGATTTTTTTTTTAATTTCAACCCTAACGTGTGATATATTGTTAGAAAGGTATTTAAAAATGAATAGGGGTTTACTAAGATCATTTTTTGATAATGTCAATAATTTCGGAAATAATCGCTCAAAAAGTAAAAAACAATGTGTCCCCCCCCCTCTAACTTTTGAACCATAAGTTTAGAAAATATGAAAAAAATCTGAAAAGTAGAACTTTATAAGGACTTTCTAGGAAAATCATTTTGAACTTGATTGACACAATAGTTTTTGTACAAAAAAGACAAAAAGTTGTACAAAATAATTTCTGGACTAAGTTTGTAGTATAATCGTAATGCAAGCTTTTTTTGTAACTTTGTTTACATATTTTATTATCCTGAACGTATCTTTTTTCAAACAAAAAAAGAATTATTGAAATCGGTTCTCGCAATCCAAAATTACCATCGAAATTGCATGTCTTTGTATTAATTAGTAACCCAATTCCCCGAGAGATGGCGCTGTAGGTACTTATTACATTGGATCGGGTATTACCGAATTGTTCGGTTGGCCTCATAACTGGGAACACTTATTGTGACGGACGGGAAACTACGGAACCCTACACTGAGCGTGGCCCGACACGCTCTTGGCCGGTTTTTTTCATTTTAGATTTTTTGGTTCCTCGAAAATTCCACCATATTGGAATAAGTTATCTATACTAATATTATAAAGCTGAAGAGTTTGTTTGTTTGAACGCGCTAATCTCAGGGACTGCTGGTTGGAACTGGAAAATTCTTTTAGTGTTGGAGTCCATTTCTTGAGGAAGGCTATAGGCTATATAACATCACGCTACGACCAACAGGTGCTGAACAGGGTAGGTGAAACCGCGTGGACCAGCTAGTTTATACTAAAATTATGTTCATCAGCACAGTCACAGTTATTATATACTTTGTGTCTACTGACTGTAGCTTATTTTTTTAGACAATTCTTAAGTACTAACTGTGCTACTAGAAATAAATGTTTTGATTTTTGAGACTGAATGTGTTGAAAATTAAACTTTACCTCGGAAGAAAGGAGAGGTAGCTTGATTAGCTTTAGCAACGTCGGCAAATGGGTTTCCCTGGCGGCACTGTCATGCTGCACCCATGTCATCAGGCTTTCAAACACATTTTCTTCTGTGACCACATTGAGGTCATCAGAATTTAGCAAGTTGGCCATCTGGTCTGCATGCAGTGATAGAAATTCTTGATGTTTCACCACCTAAACATAATTGTAGAAATAAATCATGACTGACATTTTATTTTATGAAACTTTCAAACAATCATATTGATGTTGTATTTATCTTAGTGAAGAATGGTAAATAATAAATGAAGTTGTTTGTTAATGAAAATAATATTAATTTTTAACATTGCGGGTGAAACCACACACAGAAGCTAGTAAATAATAATTTGCATAACAGTAAAATATTAAGAACCTGCATGAAGTTTTGGTATGTGTATTTCAAAGAGCTTTTGTGTAAATCCAAACAGGACTGCTGTTCAGCAAAGAAAGCTATTCCCAGACAGTTGCAAGGATCCAGCTGCTTCTTTAAAAAAGCGCAACAAGCATTTGTAACAGAATTAAGCTGTAACAAGCTTGATGTTGAAAGGAGCACCTCAACTGTTTCCTCTCTCAGTTCTGCAAATTAAAGAACAGTTCATAGCTAGAAATAGATTTTAAAAATTTGTAAAATAGTTGTGCCTATGTACTGCAGCTTAAAATATTTGTCATAATTTAAATACACAATAACAATTCACAATTCTAAGGTAATACTAAAATTAAAGCCACAGAACATTTGCATATTAATAAAATTAATAGTCAATCATGATACTAGCCTATGGTGCCAGTGTAACAATAATGTACAAGGGCCTGAAGTGCCTGTGGGTCAACTCGCTCTAGTGTTATCTCAGTCGATTGTGCCTCCCTCAGGGAGCCAGTGAACATGGCTGCAAAATACTCGCTGCATGATGCAAGGAGTATTTTGTGTGCTGGGATTCTGTTATGAAGAAATTTTATAAGTTAGTAGATAAAACCTCTAATAAATGCTACATCACTGCCAACCACAGAGAGGAGGTGGGTTGGACGGAATAACAAATTAGGGGTGCATTGGCTCATGCACAATGGTCCACTTAAAGGACTAACCCCCAAATACTGAAACGTCACTCAAAATGTAAGGGCTGCTTAACTTTTGAGCAGTTCTTAAACTTTAGATTTTGTGTGGTCAAACGTCACTAATTCTGAGTCTCTGTTAAACTTAAGTGGGACTTAAATTTTGAGTGACGTTTCAGTATTCGGGGGTATGTGTTGGAACCAAACCCACTAAGTAAAACCGTATCTAGTTTGACTTTAAATGATTAATCGGTTGGTGGCTAGGGCTACTGAAACTTTGCAATATGCCTGATATCATTCCTAGTCCTACATAGAATAATTCAAATCCTTAGCTAAATAACAGGTGGATTGTTTAATAAAAGCTTGCCCCTTCAATACTGGATAAATGTAAAAAATACTTGTAACTTGTACACACTGTTGAACCAACTCCTTTGTTAATTTCACAACACAACAGCAATCATAGTTAAGTGAGTAGTGTTTATTTATAAAATGCATTTGTGAGGTGTAGTTTGCTTTCTTGAATAAGATACTCTATTAAAGGACAATTATTAAAGTTTTGTAATAAAAAATAAATAGTCTCTGAAACAACAGCAGCAACCTAAGCATAATACAAAGAATAATAAATGTAAAATTCAAATTGAAAAATCTTTGTGCGATGCAGTCGGGTTCACGACCTTCTCCAAAACACGACATTCTATTTCACCTACCTGACAAATGTAAATAAACAAACCTGCAACCTCCTGCAATAAGTGCGACGTCACACAATTTCTGAGATTGATAATAGCCGAATATATTTTTTAAAGCTGCCCCCGAGTGTCCGGAGTCACAAAAGAATTCATCTTGACTTGCAGCACTTGAAAGGCTTAGCTGGCTCAGTTCTCTCGGCAAACCCTCATCAATTGAATTGCTCGATATATTGTCCTTTGAAGCCTCAGGCTTCTGAGTATCACTAGCTGACATCGTTATCTTTGTAAATAACAGCGACAGTAAACTGTAAGATTCTTTCTTCGAAAATCAATATTTCACATTTCACAACAAACAAAGCAACGATTCAACATGAATTCGACAAACGAAAACAAAGACATTTATTTTTCACCGCTTGACAAAGACAAGACAGACTAAAAAGAAGTTGGTAGGGCTGCGCAAACTTGGTTTTCTTTCTCCTTCCATTTTCATGTTGGCAACTTTACATTGATATCTGAGTTATAGGCTAAGCTCGCGATAAAGCATCGCAATAAGATGGTTTCCAAAGGACAAAACGAATTTAATAACAATTAAACACTTAAGGATTTAATAATTCCATGGATTCTAAATGAGGCTTCAAATGATTTCGCATTTGTTTTCTGTATGCGTTAGCTTACTAGAATTTCGTGGTGGAGAAAATGGACACCAATGGACAACCACTGAACCGATTTCAATGAAATTTGGTACAGATATAGTCTGGGACCCGAGAAAGGACATAGGATAGTTTTCATCCCGGAAATGGGAACTATTAATCCACGCGGACGAAGTCACGGGCAAAAGCTAGTAAGAATATGAGAAGGGCTATGACTCCGTGCCACATACATGGTTCATGAGGGTGCTAGATTTGTATAAAGTTGATGCAACTCTGCACACCTTCCTGATCTCGTGTAAGAGGCAGTGGAGTACAGTTCTTCGCCATCTAGGATGTCGGCAGATTCAGAGAAATAGTGAACCGATAAGGATAGACCTAGGTATATTCCAGGGCGATAGTTTGAGTCTTTTGGTTTTGCTTAGCCTTGAATCTTCAAAGCACGTTTCTGGAGAATTCAGGTCTGGGCTATCAATTGACGAGGGGCGGTCAGGTATATCTTACCTCTTAACATGGATGACCTGAAACTCTTTGCTCCCAACGATTTGCAGCTGATGGAGCTACTGAAGGTAACTGAAACTTTCAGTAGCGTCATCAGGATAGAATTTGGTACGGACAAACGTGCGGTCATGCATGTAAAGCGGGGGACAATTGTGGAAACTGTGGAAACCCAGCTCTCAAATTCCATAAATCTTAGATCCCTCTCAGCAACCGAAACCTACAAGTATTTGGATATGTCGGAAGCGGCATCAATATTGCTGATATGAAGCAATCGTTGAAGAAGCGCTTCTTTGGCCGCCTGAGCAAGGTATTTAGTTTTTTATCAGGCGGAAACAAGGTGCGTGCTTTCAACGGTTGAGTCATGCCGGTTTTGATGTACTCTTTCGGCATACTCAAATGGACTCAAACAGAACTGAACGCCCTGAGGAAGTTCCGTACATTGTTAACGGCATTTCGTATGCATCACCCACGTTCTTCGGTTATGAGACTGTATATCCCGCGGAGTTATGGAGGTCAAGGCTTCTTAAACGCCAAGATTCTCCACAATCGCGAGATATGCAGTTTCAGGGAATATTTCCTAGAAAACGACTTGGGAATGCATCGAGATGTGGTTGCAGTGGACAAACTCCTCACCCCGCTCTACTTGGCTATAAAGAACTGGCGCAAACCTCTAGTGCTTGACACTAACAACCGCAGGGACGTATGGCAAAGTTAGAAGCTTCACGGACGCTTTTTCCGGGTCCTACATGGACCCGATGTAGATCAATCAGCGTCTGTAGCCTTGCTACGTTCCGGACTGAAGGTTTTATCTGTGAAATTATGGATGAAGTTATGATGACAAATAACTACCGGAGATTTATTGTGAAGGACGGCACGGTTGACATAATGTCGGGTATGTCACCGTCCGGGTGAATTAATTCGACACATTATATCCGGTTGTTCTCGTCTACCTAACGGAGAGCACTTGCATAGACACAACCTTGTAGCCAGGATTATCCAACAGCAACTTGCTCTAAAATACACCCTTGTGGAATTTGAAGTGTCGTACTACAGGTATGAGCCCGGCCCAGTTCTCGAACATGGCAATATCACATTGTACTGGGATCGCTCCATCATCACTGACAGGACTATTGTTGCTAACAAGCCTGATATAGTGGTGGTGGATCGATCAGAGCGGCTCGCAATGATTGTTGACATTACAGTCTCGCAAGATGAGAACCTCGTAAAAGACGAGAAAGATAAGCAAATCAAGTATATTGACTTGGCTCGCGAAGTCGCGAGGTTGTCGACATGTGGGATGTACATTCCATTTTGCCGATAGTCGTATCTGCCAATGGCTTTTTTTTTGGGGTGGGATATCATCAAATAACTTCCCCTGCTCCGGGCGGAGCGAGGGGGCGTGTCAGACTTTTACTGACTAAAATCCAGCCATGTTCCTTCAATTGTCCTTTACGTTCCGGGGCCGCGGTATCTCTTGGCCCTGGCAAGCCCCTTTGCTTTGCTGACTCTCTTTGAGGCGCCTTCGACACGGCCTGTCGTCAATAGACGGACGGACGGTTAGCTACCCATTGCTCACCGTTCACAGGCCCGCATGCATCCACAGGCCCGCATTAATTGCCAAGAGCCTCGACCAATACCTGAGGAGGCTCTCGTTAGGCAGCTGGATACAGAAATCGGTACTCCTGGACACGGCTCGTATTGTTAGGAGGTTTATTTCTCTAGAGCCCTGACCGCCGGTAGCTTGCACCCTGTTCCCGATACCAGTGGGCTTCAATTTAATAATTTTTAAATGTTTTTTTTTTAATCTTTTTATTAAGAAATATTTAAAAATGTAATTACGTACTTTGAGAACGTTTTAAACCGACTTCAAAAAAAGGGGAGCTTAACAATTCGACCCCGACCGTCTCAAATACTTTCTCTATGTTTGTGTAGATATATGGATGATCTATTAATACTTAGTAACAATGGAAAATAAATACTCGATTTTTTTTTTGAGATATATCAGTATAACATAACCAAAAATGCTAAAATAATAATATTTTTGTAAAAATTAAAACCGACTGCCAAAAAAAATAATAAAAAGTGGAAAATAACTTTACTTCCGGAAGTCGATGGCAAAAAAGTCAACGAAACCAACAAAACTCACCGACTTCCGCAAGTAAAGTTACTATGAAACCATTAGCCACTTTATCAACTTTAGTATAAAGGTCCCAGAATAACCAAGATATAGTAGGATCTAAGAGCGAGTAAGGAGACCTCAATCTTTTTAGCACCCTGCTTTAAAGATCTTTATTTTATTGTTGGCCATAAATTAAGCTACTGGAGTACTGGGCGTCATGCTAAAAGTTTTGGATTTTGGATTTCTGTAATTTCTCACTGGATACTGGCGCGCAGCTATTGGTGGGCTACTTGACATTCTTTGGAGGGTAATAAATTACCAGCGGGCCTTTGCTTGAACAGCATTGTCTTGGATTTTACGCGTAGCAAACGAGTGAGCCTGTGCAGCGGTTTATACGGTTTAGTGTAGACTTTTGTCATTAGCCTATAGCACTCCACAGCTGGACATAAGCCTCTTTAATTCCACGCAGCTTAGGCAGCTTGGCTTAACGCAAAATAAAAAAATACTAAAACCATTGTTTTTATTATTTTCTCATTATTCCGAATTCATATTTTGATTGCCCGAACCGTAGTCTGGGTACGGTTGTAAAAGCTCGAATATTTCCTAAACTATCTACAAGAGAGTAAGGGGTCCAAAGTGAAAGAGACGCGGCGGACAATTATAAACCTGATTACCAGTATCGCCACACCGTCCGCGAAGTTGAGCAAACTCTATCCCAAAGCTCCTTCGCATAGGTTTAAATACACACAATACAGGTAGGTACCAGCTACCTGCAGTTTTTTCCCTTGCGCCTGATTGATTTGTAAAAGCAAAGCTAAGTTTTCCCTTTTCTCCCCTCTTTCTCCCTCATATCTCACTGTTCAACCCATGCCTATTTCAGCCTATGTCCGTCTCCTGGGTCCCAAAATTCATCAAAATCGGTTTAGCCATTAAGGCGTGAAGAGGAAACAAACAAACTCACTTTTATAATATTAGTAAAGACATCTTTACCAGCATAGCTGTGAGAATTAAATAAAACATTACAAAAGAAAACTCTTTTAGGTTACCTATCTAGTACCTATAGTTAGGAAACAAGAGACGGACACAGGCTATTTTTTTTTAAAGTGGGACATGAGGGAGAAAGAGGGAATAAAAGGCAAAACCTAGCGTTGCTATTACAAAACAATAAGGCGCAAGGGAAAAAGTGCAGGTAGCAGCCAGCAGGTACCTGCAAATCAGGAAAGAGGAACTGTGCTACCCCGGATTTAACGCGAGCGAAGCCGCGGCCATAAGCTAGTGAGCGACAAAACAACCGTACCCAGTCTCCTATTCTAATTCCAATAAACTACTTAGTCGATACAGACCCCTGCATGTCTACTCTGCCATGGATAATCTTAAAATAAAACATTTGTATAATCTGGCTGAGGCATTTATTAACATTTATTTTTGTTTTTCATTTTTTTTCTTAATACAACATACATAGTAATTAACAATACATAATAAATAGTCCAAAAGTATATTACGCCTACAAAATAGCGTAGTCGTTATAAGATTATCGCCATTTGAGTTGCTTACATGTCCTGCGAAATGTCTAGGCAACTCCATGACACGGTTGAAAAAGTAGGAATATTCTCAGAGAGAACGAAAGTGGAAAGTACATCAAGATTATGAAGCATAACCTTTTTGGAATGTGTGAAGTCGTTCATACAAGTCGTTCAGCTGGTGATCGTTACGCGTTAGAGTATTCTCTCGGAGGCTATTCCATTTTTCTGACAAGCTTTGTGATGACAACGACCTGTGTGGCCTGAGTGAGCTCGAGCGTTCTCTGCCTCGCGGCCGTCAGTTGGGGCGACAAAGTCCGAGGGTGTATTGCAGTCTCCAGTATATTGTGAGTCAACAAAGTTTCAAGGATTCGGTCTGTGCGCTCAGAGATACGTAATCGTTTGTCTTTGGTAACACAACTCTATGAGAAAATATACATATGTTAATCTCTATCTAGTGGTAATCAATCAAATATGTATCTACAAAAATAGTTGCATTTTTAAATTACAGTTTCCTCAAGTAGAACGGCTAATAAAATTATGGTTTGGTTCGTCTTGTGAGAACGACGAAGAATAACGCAGCAAAATTTCTATGAAAATGTTGTGAAGTATTTAATTGACCAAATAAAGAGTTTTTAGTGTAATATTTATCCACTACAAGTGTGACATCTAAAAATATTGTTCTCCAACAGTAAATATCGTCGAAGTACTTTCCCCTATTTGAGGTGTAGAGATATTTTAGGTAGAACGTTATGAGAAATAGATATTACAATAATATCTAATTTGAACTGAGTTCGGAAGATTTAATGAGCATCCATCTTTCCTTTCCAAAAGAGTAGTACAAGTACTGTTTTCAGTCGCAAGATACTGCGAGTCGTATAAAAGTGTCTAGAAACGATTTGTAAATGTTAGATATAAGTAGGCGTTTAGTATTTTTATTTGACAAGTTGTGCTCATATTACGTGCTTACATATATTGGAACAATCACTAGATATAAATATAATAGATAGGTAGTGAGGGGTGCGTCGAAGTAATGGCGAAGACACATGAGCGGTCACAGTGACAGCGAGCAGCGGGTCGACTGCAACGCTTGGCAGTACCGCCGCCCACACTCACTACACGTACAGTGGACTGGACAACGATTAGCATCTTCATTATTCTACATACACATACAGGTATATATTCTTAAAATTGACCAAAATTGCAAAAACTTTCCAAATTAACAGGGCGATTGGAACAAAAAATAAGAGCCATTTTGGAAACAACACTAGGTTTGATTAATCGCAAGAAAACGTTACCTAAAAGACGTACAATAAATAAAGTATCCATATAATGTGCGAAGCCTAAACAGTATCTAATAATGATGCACCTGTATTTAATACAGACTAACATAACTCTGACATATGTATCATAAGTACATAGTAATTAGTACATATTTTAAATTAATATTAATCACATTGATAGGTACATATTCTATTCCCGAGATCTTGATTTGCATCTTAACCTATAAGTATTTAAAATATCACAATAAATTGCTGTGCACATACGAAACAGGCAAATTTTAGTGCAATTAGATTATTTTTTAAATATAATTATTTTCCGTTCTAATTAATCATGTTTAATTGAAACAATAAAATATAAATTCACAAAACATGCATATACAAATCCAGTAAATGCCGAGTAGTCTTGGGGTATTTAATAATGTTTTAAGTCTAATTAGGTAATAGCTACCGGTGTCCGTCTTGGCAGGTCATACATTGTGTAGCATTCGGTGGGTTACTTATGATATGCCACTTTAATACTTGCAACTGTTAATTCATCTCTAAATTCATTGACATAACTATGATTGTAATTCCAGTTCAGTGTAAACGGCAAAGTGTTATAGTAGAACGTTTGAATATTAATTTGTAATTTAAGGGTATTTTCAAAGTCAAAAAAACCTTCAATGAAATATCGGTCCAAGTTAGGAAAGTCCTTATCCTGTTCATGTTTTACAACTTTACAAGTTTTCTGTAGTTATATTATTGACAAAGTAAATAATTGACTTACTCAGTCTTTGCATTAATATATGGATTGGGTGTATCTATCGTCCATGTAGCCTTATTTTACATCAATATTGTCGAAATCATTGAAACGGAAATAATAAGAGATGAAGTATCTCACTTACAATTTTTCATGAGAATCTAATATATCGATAACTATCCATTAAGTCCTAGGTATATGGTCTGATTAGCAAAACTCCCTCGGTTTGGAAGTAAGTTGAAGTTGTAATTATATAAAAAAAAATATTATCTGAAACCACGATAAGTCTTAAATGAGATTAACATCAAAGTATCCAACAGATTTTGTGATTATGTTGTTTTGATAATATAAATACCGCGAAGTCTGTTGGCTCAAGAACTAATGTTCTAACAGACTTTAGCGGTGTTTATTCAAATTTTGTTTTATACTGAACTATTAACTTTTTGTGAAATTTATTTATATGCAAAAAAGACTTCTTGCTTCGATGTGCCTCCGAATTCTCATACAACGACTTATCTCTTTAATTTACTTGTTCACATCCACTTATTTAAATTCTACTTTTTACTAGAAATACAATTAACATTAACTAATCTTAATGTAATACTTGCGACAAACTGATTATTCTAGTTACTAGCTACACACAGAATATGGGGTGCTAGAAATTAATATAGACTATTAATTGGTGCAATATTGACTACTACTACCAAACGACGTAGACGGATCACTATGTGCTACTTCATACACATATTAAATATTCCTAAAGAGTATTAATTATTAATAACAATGTTTTAATAATTAAATCTAAGTAATTTCCTATATAGTTTCAGAATCCTAGTAATATCTAACTCAATATTAGAACGCCTACGTAACGCTACGTAATAGGTACGTAGTCACATCTATTATTGAGTTACATTTTCTTACAGCTAAATTATTTTTATTAGTGGATGTGAACATTTACTTGTATTGTTTTCGTCCGATATAGGCAATTAATTAGATAATGGCTTGTTCGATGAAATAAACTTACATATACCTTTTACTTGAGACAGCTGGCTCTTGGCACTTGAGTGCTTGACGTTTCGACGACCTTTAGGTACGCGTTATTAAGTCAATGTGAGTGGAGTACTCTGATTGGAATGTTTTATACAGTGGCAGAGTATTTTGCAAAGACTACCAACAGATAAATCACAGTAGATTACGTTTTTAGTAAATATTTTTTAAAAACGTTTTTATACATTACGTTTCTCAAGCTATAGTATGTCAATGAATTTATGATGCGTATTACAAGGATTTTACCTCATTACTTTGCTTTTCAACATATTATATTAGTCAAATTAAATTAATAATATAATACTTAATTGTTTAAAGTTATATTAAAGTATACAAATAAAATAAAATTTCCAGGACAATTAACGGTAGGTAACCGTTAATTTTCTTGTAAATTTTATTGTCATGACTTCGAAAAATATTTGACCGAATTTCATTTCACCTAAAATTTCTCAACTGTTATTGTTTTTACTTCATCGATATCACATCTGCCATTGTATCAGTTGACCTATTATCAATTCGATGGTTTTCGGTACATCGACTTTACATTTGGTCCAATAGCTTTTTATTTTAAACAAAAGTGGTTCTGAAGAGCCCCAGTAAGAAGCATGCAAAAAAGGTTGCTTGCTTCAAGCATGCAGCATACAAACAAGCATGCAACATGCAGCAGGCATTGTTCCTGTCACGGTCCCGGCGCTGCGGGGTTTGGGCGTTGGTTTTAACGTTCATAACCTACCCCTACGCACCAACGCGGGCTTAAATTACACTTTAGGGTAGGGCAGACAAGACTGCGTGAAGTCGGTTTTGCAGCGATTCGTTTCTGTCACTTTTTGTAGCATAATTATATTGACTTCTTATCTTTTTTTTTTATTTATTATAGAAATGCTACCAAGTAACCGGCTAAATATTTGTGACCAAATAATATTCCGTAAACTGTTGTTTCGGTGTGGTTAAAGTATGACAAATTACTAATTTGGCAGATAAAAAAACTTCAAAAAAGGCTTCGCCAATAAGAAAAAGTTATTTTTTAAATAGGCGAAATATAGTTCGGTAAAATAATGCCTAAGTATGACAAATGATACTTCGATGATCTAAAAATATGTTAAATAATGCATATACGAGTAGGTAGCATACACAGCAAAAAGCCGTCTGTCAATGTCTGTCATAATTAACTAATAGGAACTAAGCAGTGACTAAACATTATTTCATTTTGTGTTGTAGGTTTCCCAGACTTCATCGGCAAAGGATAGTAATCATTAAATATTCAGTCAAAATACTAACGTTATACTAGTCGAATTTAACATATCAGTAACTCATACATGAATTAATGAATAGGTATATAAATAAATTAAAATAAGAGAAATGAGTCTCTATTTATAATTATGGATAATTTTAACAGTACACAATATAGCTGCCTCTAGTCGAGATTAATTTATGTTAAAATACATAATGCTCTCACATCTCAATAATTGTCTTTGAAAATAATGTACTTAGGTACATAGTTGTTGACAAATCAGGAAAAGTAATATACATAGTGCCAACGACGGCTGACCACCAAGTACTAATGCGGACTCGCCGAGCAGTCGCCGATCGCAAGTTATAGGCCGACTAATTAATTAAACAAATACAAATAATTCATTAAGTATCTATCTATATACAACATATTTTTAAATTTCTCTTATTTACTTTACAACCCTCATTATAATAAGGAATGTCATAACTTAATGTAGAGTAAATACATAAAGTGAATAAATATTTTAACAAATCGACAAATATTTACGTTTTGCCAAATGAAGAACTATTCTAAAGTATTATGTATATGTTCTACTGTCTAACAATGTTGACTACCAGTCTCACATTTTAGTTTAATAAGTGCTAGAAGGTATGAAATACATGGAAAATAAATCAGCTGCGGAGAAGTTTAATTGGGACGAAACCAGATCGTATCACTGCTTTCCTTCGTTCGCTGCGCTAGCGGCTAGCGGCATGTCTGTTGTCTCGATTGTCGCAGTCGGAAACCTTACACTACACTTTAAGTGGTCATGTTTTGGCATAGGCTGCACCACTACTTGATATGTTTCATTACGTTCATCGCATGTACGAGTTATGACTGGTTGCGCCCGAATACTATTCCTGGGAGTTCGCAGCTTTCACTGATCGCATATAAGCACGGGGGCCAATCGATCGTATATTTTACATGAGGTCCGTGTAGCACTGGCGGAGTATTATAGCACTAGAGGTCAGGGTCCGGGAGGGGGGCGTCCTTAGCGGCCGCGAGCCCACCGCAGCAAGGCGTCGGCCAGGACATCCAGGTGGGCTTTCGTCTGTGAACAAACGAGACATTACAATATCTATCCTGCACACGTACCGCTGCAAACTATTGTTACTATATTATTATGCTGGAAAAATATACTGTCTACGATAACATGAGACAACAGAGCATATCAATAAATGAAGAATGTTCAACACTCAACGGTTCCCAGCTGAATTCTGTCTTGGGTGCTATTACTTACACAAACTACGTGCCCATTTATTTACCCAGACACTAATATATCCTGATCGAGACTCTAACGGTAGGCTCTCCAATTAATTATTCATCCTAATATGGGAATTACATCCGAGACCTCAGGGTTGCCGCTACTTGTACTTCACACACAGGGTCAATGATTCGATGCTCAGGTCGTATCCTAAACAGAGGACGATCTAAGTACTACACGTGCCAGAGTTATCAGTTACTAGTTGTGCTTTTACAGGGCGTGGGGACTTGCCTTGCTTGTTATGCTTTTCAGCTATAAGTGCTGTAGTCGTTATACTTTCTATTATATGATACCAGCCAGGCACATGAAATCATAAGATCATAGGGGCCCATTAATTCTTCAGGTGCTATGTTTACCAGAGATGATACGATAAGAGAATGAGTAAAAAACTCACCGTTTTGTAGAACATGCAGGCCTGTCGGTCTTCATCCTCGCCGCTGGGGCAGTCGATGAAGCCGTCGCACAGCACGTGGTCGTCAATGCAGCGGTAGCGGCCTTGCCTGTCGGGCGTCGGGCACGCGAACCGCTCCATGCCATCCGCGGCCGGTGGACATTCTGGAAACAAAACACGTTTTTGTATTCATTGAGTACTTGCTGACTATAAATACTAACTATACGGAACAACTCGAGAATATTTATAAAATGGATAGGTTGATGACACTATATTTTTATTAACATACAAATTGCTATTTGTAGTTTATGTTCCAAGGACAATCACGCTCTTCATAATTATATAGATATTATATTTTTACAGTAATTTGTGTATCGGTAAAATACTTATTGTGTGCAATAATTAACGTTCATTAACAAACTGCAAAAGGATCTATTGAGATTCGTTTCATTTTGGTTTAGTGGGATTGCAAACAAACATTGTATCAATAATGGTTTAAATGTTAGGAGTAATTATTCGAACAAGGGTAACGAACTTTGACCTCTGATATAAACCTAGTCACTTCTGACTTTCGGTTCTTTGTTCTTTTGTGAATTGTGTTCCGAAGTATGTCTCTTGGAAAGGGTTTAATGAGCTGTGCTAACGTACACGGGACATGGAAAATTGAATGTTTATTTTACGTATCATCGCTTTGGGAATAGGCTTATTACAATCTATCCGAACAAATAGACACATCCAAGAGCTAGAATTCTTTTGGAAAGACCCATGTCAAAGAAGTTTTGTTTGGTGCTAAATCGATATCATGATACACAAAACTTTAATAGTTGTATTTTCACGGCGGTATGCGGCGGGCGCATCAAATATCTCCTAAAAAATAATTCAATCTTTTTTTGCCATTATCAATAGTGAAGATATGGCTAGCCGGATACTGTATGTAGATAAAGAGAGACATTAAATCTGACAGTTAAAATCTATGTCACAAAGGTTTCAGAATGTGGGTTTTTCCCTGATTTATAAATGGCTGTTAAACTAAAATACATTTTAAAATAAGGACTTATCTCACCTTTCAACTAGGAAAGAAAAACATCCCTCGTATACCCACACGTGTGTAATAAATTCTTATAAGTCTGATAGTCTAAGAAGCGCAATAGGTCACAAACATAGCAACGCTCGGCTTGCAAGGGATTAAAGGAACATTTTATTCTCCACAGTAAAATAATTCTAATAAGTTCTTACATAAATAAAATACTGACGTTATCAGACCCTGCAAATTAAGTTTCCTTAATATTCACCTAACTTTTTATTGGCGTAGGACAAAATAATACATGATATTTAGATGACCTTTTTATGACGCACTTTGAAGACCTATAACGCGTATTGAAAGATATATTACTTGATAAAATAAACTTGGAAAGTCAGCGAACGCGTTAGCGGGACGATACATCAAAAATATAATATTCTCATCCATTTGGTTGCTTTAAGTGAGCAGAGCTCTTTGCTCTTTCCAGAGAGGTTGTAGGTTTCGGTCAGTTAACTGTAAGATATTCCCAAACTCTGCGACTAAACTGGTTGCTTACACAGACTGTGACGGCAGGCCACTCTATCGCGAGCGTCTATTTTTAGCCACGCCGGGGAAAGTGAGGCCCGTGGCTCGATTGCGCGCGCCCTCTATACACCTCTATCCTTAGCCTCTATCTATTCACTTTGTGGGGAGGCAGCGACGACGTCTTGTGCATTCATAAGTAGCTATCGGTACCGTTCAGGTGAAGTGACACTTTATGGTTATCAAATCTTTTTGTTATTATCTACTAATATTTTTATATTAACGCAGATGTACCTATTTAGCTTTGCTCTAAGATAAATATTGTATATAATGAGAGGCAGAGTTCAAACGCAGACTTAAAGAAACAAACAAAGAGATACCATCAACGACTAATCGAGCACTCAAATAAACAGGCAAAATTAATATTGCCATACTCTTCTTATTAGATAGATCAAATGACAGCACATCACAAACGCAAATGAATCCTAAAAAGGCCATTGTCAGGTTTATGATAAGTTACCAAAGCTGATTGTTCTCAGAGAGATTGTGACAGGGAAGAGTAAACTGTTGATAATGGTCGGCATGAAACTTAGAACTAGATAAACTGGCAGAATAAGCAAGATTTGTATATTGGAACTAATTAGAAGTAGACTAGATTATATATCAGACTATACGAGAAATATCTCGTGATTGAACCGATATTTAGAAATATCAGGGTGTAATATTATTTATTGCTATTTATAATATAATTTATCGCTTGTCGGAAGTCGGTGCCTACTAAGAACCAGGATAATCTCATTTCTTGTCGTTGTAGCTTTGTACCGTAACTTCCGTGGGAAGACAACTAACGGACACATTCATGTTTTTTTTTTTTTATCAACAAAAATCTGCTACTAATTTGTGTAATTAGCGTACTTGTTCTTTGACAAGCAAAACACCCTTTAGAAAAAAAATATAGAGTTTTTAAAGATTTCCATGTAATAAAAGGCAGACTTTAGAAAATTCCGGGGTTGCGAGATGTTCGTAAGATACCGCGGCCCGGAACATAAAGAGAAAAAGAAGGAATATAGGTGAGTTTTAGTCAGTCAAAGTCTGAAACTCTCCCCCGCTCCACCCAGAGCGCTGGAAGTTATTTAATGATTTCCCATCTGCAAAAAAATACATCAGTTCGCGTAAATCTTCGGCGATATTTTAATAAAACATTGTTATGAAAAGATTAGAGGTAGATTAGACGCCCTAATCTTCCACCCACACGGTATACTTTATTCAGCTAAGCCGTGATATCATACATATCTCACGTTAAGAACTCATTCACAGGTGAATAATAAAATAATAGAGTAAAGGTGTCAACTTCGATTACTGTATAGTAATTAAGCGAATATCAGTTTAAGTTGTTAGTTAGTTATTATACAATTGTATATAAAGTAAATGAAGTTGTACTTGCCGAAAATTAAAGCAATTCATATCGGTACTTGAGATTTTCTTGGTATAAGAGATACTAATAGTACTCAAGGAGAAACAATTTTTCGTAGTAGCGCTACTTTCTCAAGGTACTTTGAGTTTTATTTACGACCTTCACGAACACAACTAGTTGCTTCATTCACCCAAAGGTAAGGTCGGTCGTATGTATGTGGAGTTCTAGAGTCATTTGACTGTAACTTCTAGAGAAAAGTCTCGACCTTATAGTACGAGTATTTGTTGCCCAAAGAAAAAGAATCATTGAATATTTTTTGTTCTATTTAAACTCCATGCATTCCTTTACATTCTTTAGGTACATGATTTCCTTGATTTAGGCATAATAAACACTTATATAATAATTTTGCAGGTGAAATAAAAGGGCTGGCATAAAAACAATAATTGTGACATAATTTATATAAAAAAAGAGTGATAAAAAAAGATCTTTTAAAAAAAACAATTTCAATATTTCTTTCAAAATATGTTTAATGAAAATACGAGCAAACAACTTCGAAAGTTTGAAGAATTAAGATTAAGAATGTGACAAAATAATAAAGTAATAAGCGACAGCATTGATGGATCGCCACGAATGAGCAAAATAACTGTGCTTATAAATATCTACGGTTCCCCAGTTTTACGTGTGTGGCAAAATTACATAACTTTATCTAACATTGTATATCAAGGTCGCTTTGCCGTGTAAAACGAATAAAATTCTGAGAGTGAGACTAAATGAGCGGCCTAACTCAAAGTTATGTGAGCAGTGTGTTATGTTATTTTCTTTATATTTTATCGCAGTTTCCTTTCATAGTCAAAGTAAAATCCCAAAGTGTCTTTTCATCAAATACTAGGCCATAGTTCTATAAAAAGTGTAGGCGACTGTAAAAGTGAAGTTACGTGCTCGCGTAAATCCTGCATCAAGTATTCAGGGCGATGGCAGATACAAGCCGCCTCCGGGATCTTAATACGTCTTTTAAGGCTTCGCGCTTTTGAAATATCTGTCACTTGTACGCACTTTAACGTTTAGCTGTCTGAAGGTTTACACCCGTACGTGTAGTTATCTAGATATTTTCTATTTCCTGTGTGCTGTTACTTATTTTTTTTCCATATCATACATACGGATATAGATTTTTAATATCTAGATATTATCTATTTGCTGTGGGCTTTTATCATTTTTTTTCCATATCATGGTAAGCTGGAAAAAGATCGCAAACTCGAACCATTTCATATCTTTTCTCACTAGAAAGTTCTCACATTTTTAACACAGATAACCTTGGCGAGAAAGTTGCTTTGAAAAGCTGGAAAATATTTTTACATTGACATTTCACGGCAGAGAGAACTAATCAAGTGATATTCAGTCAGCTACAAGGACCCGTAATGCGCTGAAGTATAAATTGTAACCCTTTGGTGCAGTAATATATAATCTGATGGAAATTACATTAATAGTATTGAAATGACTTCCTGTTATGGTTAAAAATTGAAAATAAATTTGTTGCGACTTTATTTTTTATTTGTTACAGCAATACTGTTTGTATTCGTGAGTAAAATAAAGTAGCCTGCATTCTCGGCAGATATCTCCACAGATTTTTTTTAAAGGTAATTAAAATATACGACGAAAGTTATTTGATTCCGGCACAATCTACCATAACGGGTGTGTGGCACGAATCAGTTTCTTTATTAAACTTAATCGTCCATAAAAAGAAACTAGAATGAGTTAGTTGCGTAGTATTAACATTTCCGCAAATCAAAATTCTAAAACATTAACGCTAGTAAAATGTGGGGAAATGTGTTGGGGTTTTCCTTCTCTTGTCGAGATTATAGTAAGCGACGAGAGAAGTAGCCATTTGTCCGCAGATACACCGAAGTGAGATAAGAAGTTGTTATCTTTGAGTTTTTTTTGCTACATTGTCATCCATATATTTTACTTAATAGGTACTTCTATTACAGTTGAATTATGAAACCCGTATATCTTAATCAATAATTGTAGTTTCTGTGTAATTTTCTGGTCAATCCTTCTCATGCATTTAATAATATTTTAGTATTTAATAATATTTTAGTTTCAGCTTTCATCAAATTCGTCATATATATATCTACTGAAAGTAGAATCTTGTATACTTGTTGTCAAAAACAATGTCTATATATAAATTGTCATATACTATTAACAATAACATCATATTATTGACAATAAACTTTTCATATAAAGAGCAGCTGACGTATTATTCTACTAAACGGCTATAAGTATGGCCAATAACACCATACTATTTACAACCTCAATGCTGATTTATATAAATGGGTCTCACATAAAATGCTTAGTTATAAAAACGGTCAGCGATTACTTAAAGCACCGCCAAGTTGGTACATACGTCACGGGCGTGGGTGTTATCCCGTATTACTCATGATAGTGATCGCGGGATCGAGTACGCAGCAGACTTCTTGGCGTCGAATACGTCATCGGTCGTTACCAAACTATCGAATGACATTCATTCTAGTACTGTTGTATATAAATGTCCAAAATGCCTTTAGTTATGACTGGACCATTGTTTGCGACGGTTTATTCCCTACGCGCCCGTTATAGCTGACAAGCGAAACTAACTTTACCTAAACCACGGTGAGACAAAGTTGGATACACTCGTGTTTTACCAAAATCGATACTTTCATAAATAACACTTCACGAGAAATGTTTTTATTATTGTTATTGTAAGTACACTAAACGTGAAACCATTTTGAGTATTCTCCTCAAGTTAGCGCACAGGAATCACGTGCTATAACTTGGATTTAAAGCTTTAGTCTCGGACTTTGGTCGGATTTAACTCAAACTTCAAAGTAGTCACCAGTTTCGTTTTATTTATGTCGAGTTTGTACTAAGACGAAAGTAGTTAATATAATAAAGAAACTTTGAGTGTGGAAGACATACAAAGTATCTCACGGTCTTACGGGTAAGTTATTGAAATAATATTTCTTTTCACTACTCACTGTAGGAGGTAATTTACAAGAAGCAAATCAAGTAAATTATTATTTTACTAGCTGGCGCCGCGTCACATCGAAAAAGAAAGTAGTATCCTATGTGTTTTTCCAGACTATAGGTCTACGTCTGTGCAAAATTTCATCAAGATCCGTTCAGTCGTTTTGACGTAAAAGTGTAACAAACATCCATACATCCAAACATCCTCACAAACATTCGCATTTATAATATAATAATAAAAATAAAGTAGGATTACGGAAGTAAATCTTTTATTTTTGCGTTAAATACTAGCTTTCTTATAATTTGACATACATGATTCATTGATTGGCAGTGGCTTTATTCCAGCACGTGATCTGGGGCCTTAGTCTGCTATTACAATAGTGTCAGAATGGTCGATCACTGATCGCTTATTGGTTGATTTTGACAAGTTTAGTATGTAGCAGATTACCAAACTTGTCAAAATTAACCATTATGCGATCAGTGATCGACCATTCTGACACTATTGTAATAGCAGACTAAGGCCCCTGTTTCGCGCCGGGCGCCGCGAGACGACTTCCGGCCACCGTAGATGCGGGCCTGTGGGCGGTGAGCAATGGGTAGTTCACCGCCCGTCCGTCGATTGACGACAGGCCGTGTCGACGGCGCGTTCGTGTTTCACGCGCGCCTCAAAGAGAGTCAGCAAAGCAGAGGGGCTTGCCAGAGCCTCTGCCTGCCGGGGTTGCGGGTTGTTCGAAAGAGATACCGCGGCCTCGGAACGTAAAGGGCAATAGAAGAAACATGGGTGGGTTTTAGTCAGTACAAGTCTGACATGCCCCCCCGCTCCACCCAGAGCGGGGGAAGTCATTGGATGATTTCCCACCCGAAAAAAAAAAAAAAAAAAGCCCCTGTTTCTGTGGCCGCCGACTGGCTTCTTTCACCTTTCAAGATGATAAATATTAACAAGACGTCGCACTACGTGCCTCTATTGTTAAGGAAGTATCTTGCCAAACCTTCACTCTATCATTTGCCATATTCCAGTTTTAAGTCGGCACACACAAACACAAAGATAATCTGGCTTAACTGGTACTTTAATGTATCGACAAGTATTATATATACATACCAGCTTTGTGTGAGCTCAGCTGTTTTAGATACATTCACTTGATCCGGTTTTGTTAAATTATTAAAGGAGTAGGTTTTTATCCGCGTATGCACTTCTCGGAAAACAAAAAAACTATTTTATTACAACAGTATTCAGTTTCAGTTCTCTTAAAAACATAAAGAAATGAAAGATAAAACTTCTCTAACAATATATTTTTTTATAGATCACATTCGTTTTAGAGTAAAAAGTCAAAAGCTTTGTCATGTTTTATTTTGTTGCAGTTTACGAACATACGTGCATACTGGTCCATACAGGTCCTTTAGTTTTTTTTCTACATTGCTTAGTTAAAATATATTGGATCGCCGTAGCTGCTACGGCGCTACGCGTGGCGTAGGCGGAAGATCATTGCTGCGTAGCAATCCTACTACACAACGCGCGAACGTGGTGATTTCGTGGTTAATTTAAATAGGGTACAAGATTTTGATACTAGTTGTGAGCTTTTTATATATAAGTTGTAAACATTTATAAGTTCCCAATTGTAGCAAACTACAAAATAATACTCATGGTGAAGTTGCTACGGCTACGACGGGCTTAACAAACGCTTTAACTCTGCAGAAACGAATACCTTAACTGAGAATTTTTACAGAATACGCGATGTGATGTGCTTTTCGTAGCAACGACTACGACAAATGTAGGCAGCACTTTGCAAATCTAAGATAAAACTCTGCAGCTGCTCTACATGTAACTTCTTCATAGTTTTAAATAGGTTGAGATATTATCTGATCCTGGATGAATCATTTATAGCCATGATAAATTATCGGCCCACAACATGTTTATTGCCGACATTTCTGAGTAATACAAAATAACTTTGTGGCATTTAAGAAAATATGATCTTCAACCAGACAAAAACTTTGCAGTAACAAACTATATCGATCAGTGACTAATAAAATACTTGTTGTTAAGTCGTATAGTTTTAGTTTCAGCTTGAGAAAAGTTTCAGATTTACGAGATTTTATAATTTTAGTTATTATCTGCTGTTGAAATTATAATCCATTCGAAAGAAAATGAAGAAAATTGAAGATGAATGGAAAGAAATGCTTGAGCAACTGTTGTCTCTTGTTTTAGTAGGTAAAATTGTAAGTTTCACCTTTTATCTGTTGTTAGGAGATATTCACTCTTGCTTGTAAGTCGCGTGACGTCCTTAGTCGCTATCTTGATATGATGAGCAATCTATACTACATACACAAATCTATCAGTATTTACTAACTAACGCACAGATGTAAATTTTAATTTTCCGGCTGTAGAAGCTCGTTAATCAGGTAAAGGACATAGAATGGCCGTACTTACATAGTTTATTTATTATTTGTAGTCATAGTCGTAGCGTAAGAGTATTAAAAATAAATTGAGAAAGCCCGCTTATTGGATTGGCGATTTTATTCAAGTAATGGGTTTTGTAGGAACACTTTGGATCCTTACGTTGCATTTTATATGTCTGAAGAAACAAATAAGACTATGACAAAAACCTACGTTTTTGTCATAGTCCTATTTGTTTTGTTAGCCGTTCCCATTGTATTGTTCTGCTTTCAGAAATCGACAACGCCTTGCCCGTCGCGCAACTCTAAGACCGATCGAAGTGAAATTGATATAACCGTAATAGGCCCACTTTACTAACTTGAATTCCTACAATCAACTTACTTAAAATAACAACAATAACCCTTCCTATAAATAAAACAGCTTAACTTAATTATATTTATATATAGACAAGTTGTCGCTTATTCCTCTCATAAACGAATTTTGTTTAATACCTGCGGAGTAGCCTAATTAAATTCCTTTTAAAATATTTACTTACCCAATTGGTATGACCTCGACATTTAAGTGGACCTTTATCTCTACGGAAACTCAATATTTGTTTAGATACTAGGTACTCTTCGTAACTTTCTTTCATTTAAATTTATTTGTATACGAGGAATTATTTATATATACCAAAACCTTCAAGCGTATATTGTAGAACAGAATTTTTTTTGTATGAAAAGATTATTTTATATATTGCCATTATGTTTTATTATCGTTATAGTTGTTGAGTTATGATCCAGACTTACTACTCGAATAGGTGGGCGTCGAGCGGAGGTTGCAAACCCATTAATCATACTACGATACTTTATTGCTTCAATGAGGCGCCGACATAGGACCGATGAATGTGGCTCAATGTGGTGCGTTTCCACCGTTCGCCTATCCTGCTCCATTGTTACATTTTTGCATTGCGTTTCAGCAGCAGTTACCTCAGTTTTATCAGAAACCTATGGACCTCAGATGTTGTAGGTAGTGCAAGCGCGAGTTTAAGAGCAATGGAAGACTTCGGGTACGATGTAAATTAAAGCAAAACTGAATTTTGTAATTACTATTACTAAGAGCGTGGGTTCCCCGCCTGCAACTTTTAGCGCGTTCCTATCTTCTCCGTACCAGACATAAAACAGTAATCTTGTATATAATTATTTTACAGTCTGTTACCCCATTGTATATATTCTACACATTATATTTTGGACGAGAACGTACGTTCTCTTCAATATTGCGCGATGAGCAATTCCAATAAAGTTACTCAAGCCACCTTCTCTATAAGAGATCTACAGGAAATTGGTTTTGTCGCCACTTAGGTACACAGGGTGGCGGGTCATCACGACAAGTTTACTTATGTTATGATTAGGAAATTGAAACATGAGATGATTTAATAAATCTTATAACTTACAATTATTTTCTCCCTAAAGAAGCTTTGCAGCTTTATTATCTACGTAAAGTTGCGTGTGAGAGGCGCACTAAGTATGGTGTCCGAAACACCATCGATCGTAGAGCTTAATACTAAATTATGTAGCTTCCTTTCAACCACTTAGGGTTATTTATATCAGCATTGATGAGTGGTTGAAGGGTTATGTTAAAAACAGAAAGGTCACGCTTATTTTAATACCGCGTGTAGGTACGTGTAAACATCTGCAATAAACTGCTAGAGTTCATAATGAACGTTTTGTTGCGACATCATATCATATCGTGTATGAGTGTAGGCATTTTGGTGCGCTATTTTTACATTTCTTATTATAATTTAAATACAATTTTCTTCTAGAAGGTCAGTGGAACCGCAAGCTATGTATGTTATATGTTGAATAAAATTAAAGTGGCTTCTAATAACAATGAATTAAATGATTGTTCACAAGTAGTTACCTGTTATTAGTGAACGCTTACGATTGTTTGTTGTAGACGCTGTAGATTAGGGTACGGAAACATTATGAAGGTAAAAGAGAATTTCGTCCTTGTTACAACGAAAATCAAAACTTACTAATGAAGCCGTCAGATATTACCATACATATATACATGTATGAACAAAAATATTTTAAGCATAAAAACCCTGTTTGAATACACAGAATATACATGAACGTATTTATTCAACACATTATGGATAAGTCTAACAAAGGGTTATGATTTGGGCAATCTTGTATGAATATTTGTGTTTACCAATCAAGGATAAATGAACCATTTCTTCGTATTTCTTTGTCTCAAAGCTCTACCACTCAAATGACTTAATGGTGGCTAGAATATCCACATGAGCTTTCTGCGTCATTGGTGAAAAAATCGATGTCTCGTATTTATTTATGTAGGTATAAACACCACTTAGAATCAACATCATGTATGGAATGTCACTAATATAAACTATTGGCTATACAACAATATGAATACTATTGTAATTATATACAAAGAATTTTATGTATTGGCTTTTATGTAGAACAAATTGATTGAGTGCTGTGACCAATATTCGATTGGAAGATGCAACTATATTTTGTTTCTTTTTGTCAAGTGAAGACAGTAGAATAGTTCTATTTCCAAACTTATGTGTTAATATTCATACATTATAGGGGTAAAGTACTTAAGCTGACAGTGCAGTCGGTCGGCGCTGAGTTAACGTTCGATGCCAAGAGTCGGAGATGCCAAACAATAGGCAATATGCCGCTGCAGCTCCGTGTCTATGTTATAGTTCCGCCTATTGCACTGTCGAACTCCCGCGCCGGAAGTCGTTGTGCGCCATGTGGCCGTGCCCGCGTCCGCGCCCCGCGCCCCGCACTCTGCCCTCGCGCCTCTCACGCCGATACTCTCTATACATGCCATAAACTACATCATATACGTATTTTATTGCCTCTCAAATTTGGTTTTATGCTATAACAATTTAGTATTTCAAATAAATTGAGGCGAGTATATTGGAAACCGATGCCATTCCCCGTTTCAGAAGTCAATTTCTTCGATAAATTAGGAAATATCCACAAATAAATTGTCTCATTATTGCCAAATTTAGCTCATATAAACATATTACTTAAAAAGATTTATAGTTATGTTTTATTTTACAAAACAACATTAATTTTGTTGAAAAGAGTTAAATACGCAAAGTTAGTAAGTGTAATTCAAAATTTTGTGGAATAGCCAACAATGGAGTCATTAATTACTGGAAGGTTTAATTATGAATAGTAATTATTTGGATGTAATTAGAGGCCGTACTCATTGTATTATAGGAAGTTTGAATGGGAGGCTTGTAAGTTGAAAGTTAATTGTGTTGTCGGCACTTGTTGTCGCTGTTGCGTGGTGACTGTAGGGCGGGCGAGGGTGAGGTACAGCGAGGGGCGTGTAGCGTGTAGCGAGTGGCGAGTGGCGAGTGGCGAGCTAGCGACCGCAATTAATGCCTGGGCTGCGGCTGGCTCGTCGCCAGACGCCGCCGACACACTCGTTAGCTCCTGAAGCTGCCCGCGATCTAATAGTTTTGTCGTCTTTCGGAGACCATTTAATCTGCTTGTTTATATTTGTTGCAACTGCAACTCGAATACAGGTCATTTTACGGTGTTTATGTTCTCGTCCGTTTCTGTCGTATCGTTTCCAGATAGAATGAACGTACATATACACACGTGTGCTATGTACGGGGATAAACACATTATTTTACTACTAAACTATAGTAAATTTCAGCTCACTGTATTTAGTTTAATTTAACATTACACAAAATACGTTCGCCGCCGGTTAAAGTTTACAAGACTCAGTTCAGTTATCAGTATTCGTAGCGTTTCGTAGCAGCGTGCTACGAAGCGTCTACGACGGTAATATCTGTACATTTTCATTCACACACATTAATCTCATAAGTTGTCTGTTATGGTAATTTTCATTGTGGTATAGACCTATCTGCTTACTGTTACTTAATAAGTCTACCAAAATGATTACATTCTTATTTAGTTTTGAACGTAAAACGTCATTATGTTTATGTAAAAAGTTTTGATACTCTGAAATATGTTTCGTTGTGTGAATTATTAAAGTGAATAAAAGCAGATAAGGCTCCGGCATAAATCTGGGTGACCCTTGTCAGTCGGCCAGCGTTACTCTCTCGTGCGACAGAATGAGTATACATCCAGATAAACTGCCATGTTATGTGAAATCACCATATATTAACGTATTAATGGTGTATAATGCAACTGGTTTACTGAAGTCTATATAACCGGAAACGCTGCTGTAATTAATTGGAACAGACCCAATTTAAAACAGGCCTTTTATCCTTATTTATATTATAAAAACGAAAGTGAGTTTGTTTGTTACGTCTTCACGCCTAAATGAAAAAACCGATTTTTATGAATTTTGATACAGAGATAGTTGGACCCTGGATACGGACATAGGCTAAAAAAGAGTGAGAAAAGAGGGAAGAAAAGGGGAAAGAAATATATTTTTTTTTCGATCATCACCCGGGTTAAAGTTAAAGACGAAGTCGCGGGCGGAAGCTAGTTGCTATTTATTAAAATATTTTGTTTTTTACAGTTACAGTACAGTTTGAATTTTACCGATTCTAGTACAATAATATGGAATACCAGCTGTAGCCTGTGAGTACAACTGCGTAGATCACAATAAAAAGTTTTAATCAATCTACACACCATTTCATCCCAATCCGTTCAAACGTGAAGTAGTAAACGTACAGACACATGTACAAATTTTTGCCTTTATGATATAAGTGTCACTACAACGATTAGAGTGACGAAGACTTACGTATAAATATCTCGTCGCATCTATATCACCAAATCTCTCAGCCTTGAAGAAACTTCCAACTTCGATATGTTTAGAACAAAAGTCGGAGAGATTTTTTATTTAATGGTAAAGTTATTCCTGTTTTCTAGTTACTGGGCACTTACCAAGTTTGCATTGGCTATTTATAATTTAACTAGAACGTTGTATTTTAAACCAAGATATTTTTCATTTTAATGGTGCGACAATAAGCATGTTTATACAGATTGATGGCAGCAATATGCTCCAATTTGTCGAGTGCCTGTGCTACGGCACGGCTTTTAAATTACTCGACTAATTGGGCAGATCACGGTGATTTTAGGCCGTACTGTAAGCCTTAATTGGGGTTTCAGGTGTAATCGTCGATCGTCAGATACGTCGAAGCCGAGCTAAAAATAAACTTTATGGATGCGTGCGTGAGGTTTCGAATAACTAAAATGAGGCCGTTTCCCTTTCGTTGCTATTCTTGTTAAATTTTATTTTTACCCTTAAAGTAGGTTACAGACAAAGTGACTTGAGTGTGTAAATAAGTACAAAATAAGAATGTTTTTCAGGAGAAACTGCTTTAGTTTTAATAAACACAAGCGCTTTTGTTGCGAAATACATGTTGATATTTATAGTTACTTCCTTTATAATTACGCATTTTACTTCAAGCATTGAAATTTCCCTTCCTATTTGCTTTCTTTGTAGCACTTGAAGTGAAGAACTAGGCGATAAATAAATAAAAAGGAAAGAATCAGTGCTATATTCTATCATGAGCAAGAATGGGGCTAATCCGCAAGTTTAAAATTAGGATTTAATTAAACCCAGCGTTTGGGACAAACGGCGGGTTTCGCTAAGAATAGACGCTTATATTCTCATGGGTGTCGTAAAATGCAAGTAAGGTGTTATAATAACGTGACTAAGCAATAGTACCAGGTGTACCTACACATGTAAGCTGGATCAGTAAAGGGTGGGTTGCAACAGCGTCAATCTGAAATTTGAGATATTATGGATAGCGACACTTGCAAGAGTGGGTCCGGCTTAGTCTCTAGGTGCTATTGTGATTGTATATACCATGGTCACATGTTGTTTCTACAAGTTTGCGTTGTTATTAAGGTTATAGACATAGAAATTGAAATTTTCATTCGGTCGGCATAAGTTGCAGTATATTGTTCAGTCATTGAAAATATTTTACGTAATTTAAGTCCTTACTATCATAACCTAATGTTACCAAAAATAGCCCACACCCGACTTACGCATAACACATAGCTGTTTGTTGACGTTTTCCTACAAGAAATATTATGTTGTTTACTTGATCGCTGACTTTATAACGTTCATACAGCGAAACGGTCCCTAGAAAATAAACTTATGTCTTATTTTATGGTTTTACCTGGAGAGTTACTGACTCCTGGACACTAATTAGCTTTACTTCGGTACAGTCTTCAATGTTAACGCAAAATTTATTTCTAAGATGTGTACATGGTAGTTCGACTCAGCCTCTGATTTACGATTGCCACGATTGCTATTTTCATTTTGTATCAAACGTGGAGATGAAGAGATAAAAGAATCAAATTGTTAGCTGTTTTAAATAACTGTCACAAACATTATGATAACCGCGACGGGCGGCGGTGCGGATAAACTATACAGTTTATCCGACCCGCCTCCCATCGCGGTTATACTAGTTAGGTTAGAACTAGTTAACTGACACAATTAAGCGATTAATTAACACGCATAGTTGGAGCAATACATTTATAGATCACTTGAACACATAGGGTAAATGGATACCAATCGACGCATTGCTTGATTTGATAGTAACATGCAACAAGCAAACAACATGGCGGTTTACCCGTTGGACTTGCCAACTAAAACTTCAACAGTCGTTATGGGTAACCTAACCAGAAACCCGAAAAACCAATAGTATCAAGAGGTATCATGTTAATTTATTGGGCTAAAAGGCAATTCCATATAACATACCGGTACTCGGCTGCATCCGGTTAGACTGGAAATAAGATCCTAACGTAGTACGAAAAAGGCTAGGTGGATGTTGTTGATGATACACGTTTTTATTTATTTTAGTTTTCGAATGGGAAATAATCAAATGACTCTTCCCGCTCTGGGTGGAGTGGAAGGGAATGTCAGACTTGTACTGACTAAAACCAACCATATCCCATCTTTGCCCTTTGTGTTCCGGGTAATTCTTTCATCATGCATGAACAATGCTACTGGCTCTAAGATTCATGTTGAGGACACTTAGGTTATGTATTTGAACAAAGCAGAGTGTAAATTCATGCGCTATTTCTCAGTAGTCTCACCCGACTACGATTTTGCTGACGACAGCAGATGAAAGTGTTTTCTGAATATGAAACATTATTTACATAAGTTTTTTTTAGCTAAACAAGGTATATTATACGATGTGGCTAGTTACGATCGCTACGTTAGTTATTATAATGTGTCCCGATCTCATGTCGAAGTTCGGTGAGATGCAAGAGGTTGGCGGATCGCGGGGAGGGGTGCGAGCACCTGCGCAGGATGCACCCGCGTGCAGTCAGCGCGCCAGCCAGTCTGGCGCCTACCAGCCGCCCCCGCACCCCTACCCGCCCCTTTTGCCCCGCACCGCACCTCGGGCCGCGTTTGTTTTCAACTTTGATTGATAATTTGTTATTCGAGTGCGTATAACGTTTCGAAAACACTACTACGTTTCACTCAACTGTAGGTAATCCAGATAGTATTTCTCAACAAAGAGAGCTGCCACAATTCCAGAAGAGAAGAAGTCGCTTCTAATCACTGTCCTGTGTAAATCAATAATTTGGATAAATATGTTTTGTTTTTTGATCTTTGATCCGGTTTTTTTTTTGTTTTTGGCTACATTACATCGTGATCATGCTGATGTACTAAACCTACGTAGCTATATCCAAAATATACCAATGTCGCTTGCAAATCATATAACGTTTTGCTTTAAGAAAAAATGTGTCTGATTGTGGTTTTTATAACAATAAGTATAAATAGTTTTGTCAAAACTAGTTAAGCAATAGGGTTGTATACAGTTAACAATACATAAACAAAACATTTTTTTTCAAAGTTTTAACGAAATTTCTGCATAATTAATGTTAAGTTATTCTTAGAATATACTTAAGCGTATTAATACGCTGAATGAAAGCACTATGTCATAAAAATATTTGGCAAAAAAATAACACTACAAACTTAGAATTCTAAACATTTTCTGACACCTACCTAACTGCACAAAAAACAAAAAATATAAAATTCTCAAAATTGAAACTAAATAGGTACATATTTAGTTTCAGTTTTGAGAATTTTATATTTTACTCTGTTCAAAACTTAAACAGGTACTCCAGATATAAGTTAATACTTTTTTAAAGTCACATCTGAAAGCGAAAATATCTTGAGAAAGTTTATTTTTAATTGCTTAAGTATTCTGTAAAAGCTTTATTAAGTATGATTTTAGGTTTTTAGGTTGGTTGCGCGTTGTTCGAAAGAGATACCGCGGCCCTGGGGGCCTACTCTCTTTCTCCGAAACGTAACTTCGTTAACGAACGAAAGTCAAAAGTAGTTACGTTTGTAACCCTACTCTATATCATTTTGCGTGAATTAGAGTAGGTTTAGAAAATTTTAATGTGAAATAAACTTCGGACGTCCGAAATTTCGAAATGAATGAAATAAAATGAAACCGTGTGGTAGAAAACGTTCGAAGTTTCGGCCGCAATTTCGTTTTCGTAGAATTAGAGTAGACCCCCTGGAACGTAAAGGGCAATAGAAGGAACATGAGTGGGTTTTAGTTAGTACAAGTCTGACACCCCCCCGCTCCGCTCAGAGCGGGGGAAGTTATAATTTGATAATATCCCACCCCAAAAAAAAAAGATATTATTTAAGCATGTGTATTATACACAAATATGTCCTTGCATGTGTACATGCAAGGACATATTTGTGTGTCTATAAAATAAAAAAAATATTCTTTGCATACATTTTGATCAAACTATCAAAATGTATGCAAACATCAATGTTTCCAAGTAGCCGACAGATAATGGTGAAAAAGTTGAGTTGAGTTTTTGGTAGAGGACACTAAAATCGATTCTGTCTCAAAGCGGAGAAGTAAGAAGACATCGACAAACAATACCGCGAAAACAGCTATATTGAGCGATTGTGACAAACCGCTATTCACGCATTCAGTAACTAGCACATATGTGAAACTATGTATCTAATAATTATGCAAGGCTCGATTAGGTACTTAATCTTGAAACACTACTCATGTACATACATTTAAAACTGATTAGGTGAGCGTAATCTGTATAAACTCCTGCGTAATTAATAACTAATTAGTGTTGCTAGTTGTGTCACAGAATTCTCAGAGAAGGTATTAAAATAGTCGGTCAAACGTTTTCGATTGTTGCAGTTTTTTAAGTAGGTATATAAATATGTCATATTGATTGATCGCCTACGTTGACACAAGGGTGTCAATGCGGTTTTACTTTAATTGTAGTACAGAAATAGTGTCTATTTGAACGCACCCCAGGGGATACGTTTACTTGACGTGGGATCAACAATATATCCCAACAAAACACCGAATTCAAGTAAGAGTAAATATGAGTGTTTGCCGAAATTTTATGTTCTATTTGTTATGGGCCATAAATCATGATTCTGTGACATAAAAAGTGAAATAAAACCAGCTGCCGGACATTTTGAGGGTAACAATTGTACATATTTATTTTTGCATTTTAATCTCTTTATGTGACTTTATTTATTATTATATCGTGTGATAAAATTGAAATATCAGCAAGAAATTTTCGTTACGATCATTACGTTATATGTATTCCATCAAGTTGATGGCGACAAGTAGCGATATTCGGATGTTTCGCGAGAGCTGTGTCAGGTATGGTAAGTAACTAGTATCAATATATTATCTGGTAATAATATATATCTATATATAGACCTAGTTCAGTTTATACTTACTATATTGAATGAATTAAGTTATTAAATGGATTAGGGGTGGAGTGTGACGTAGTTGACGTGACATCAGCAACGTCAGGCAGCTATTACGCCATCAGTGGCAAAAAAGTGAGTCAATATCTTGGAAAAACAAAGTCGCTTAAAATGATATCGTCCGCCAAATATTTAATATACTAAAACAATAATATTTAATATTACTGTTTGTTGGTAAATTTTATTTTTCGGTTTTTTTGTGTGTGTTATTTGACTGAGGAAAATGGGTTTATTGAATTATGTTTGAGCTTCTTAAAGTATTGGAAGCTAATTCCGTAATATAACTAGCGTTTGATTTTTTCCTTCACTCTACAAATTTCTTCTACTTACCTAGTTTAAGAGCTTTTTTGTTGAGTTCTGATATCATTATCTACAAACACTAAAACTGAACACAGGAGTTTTTATTTTATTAATTATTTTCCACTTCTCAAAATGTTTTCAAAGTGCTTTGATTTAAATAAAGAAAACTTGTTTGAATGCAAATTAAATTCTACATCAAAGTTAAACGAACGCACTGAATTAACTTTAAGTAGAAGTTTTTAAAAGCTATGAGGCATGTGTGTTTTTATTTCCGCCAGTCGCTTCAGGAAGCAATTTTCTTTATTTCCTCTTCTCGTCTATTTATTGTCAAATATTTTTTATATGTTACCTCAAACAAAATTGCTTTGTTTAGTGTCGAAAAATCACAGTACTATAGATTCTTAATTCCTCTTTTTTGTCAAACGGTTAAAAAAAATTGTAACAACAATTTCTTTTAGAGTTACATGGACTTTAATACTAAGCGAGGTCGCACTGAAACTGTCACCTCCTACAAGTTTTGTGTCCTATATAAGATACCGCAATGTTCCTTACGCACAAACGTGTACCTACAAGGCCTTCTAGAAGTCCTCGAGAGCGCTAGAATATGTTTGGTTGGAAGCCAAATACTTGTTCCTTTCCTTCGACGCGATTTCTAAAAAATCTGGTTCCAAAACCTGATTTTTATATTCACTACAAAAACCAGCATTTTATACGCTTTAAAGTCTAAGCATACAGAATTAACTTTCAAATTCTGGTATTAAGGTACTTTAAATTCATGTTAAGTTATTTTAATTTGTATTAAGTAAAACAAATAGGAGAACAATTTGTTTTACTGTAGATTTCTTGAGACTTTTTTCTAAACATAAACTTTATTATTCAAGAACGTTTTTCATATTTTGCACGAATGTTTTAGCACGTATTTTATTAATCCCGAGCTAAAGGATTACTAACTTTTTAATCTTCATCAAAAAGGTTTTAATTTTCTAAGTTTTGTGTTATTATTAACCGACTTCAAAAAGAGGAGGAGCTCCTCCTCTTTTTACGCGATTTCTCCGTCGTTCGTGGGCCGATTTTCAAAATTCTTTTGATAAATTGACGAAGAAGAAGGGTAAAACAAAAAGATTAAGCTACAGTCCCAGTCACAAAACATAATAACTTGTGAAAGTACCGTAGTTGCCCATGCCAAAGCGTTGATCTTATGGAGAAGAATGAGTAAGAAACTTCATGAACACTCTTTTTAATCACAATGTTATTACAAAATCATTTTTATATCATTTATAAGGGTCTAGTTCACAATATCGACAGTCACTACATCGATGGTCGCTGTATCGAAAACTTTCCATCGACGGGCTAATGTATCGACAGTACCCCAAATCGATGGTACGCTACATCGATAGTACCCCAAATCGTTGGTGCGCTACATCGTTAGTACACTAAAGCGACGGTATGCTACATCGATAGTAAACCAAATCGATAGTACGCTGCATCGACTACCCGATCCGAGCCAGATTTGAATAAAAAACACAGCATTTTTAATAGCTTTTAATCACAATTTGTTAAATCTGTAAATTGCTTAATTTTGATGGAACCCACATTAAATGGTTGAAAATCCTTATCCTTACTAATCCTTATCCTTACTATCCTTACTAATAATATTATAAAAGCGAAAGTGAGTTTGTTTGTTACCTCTTCACGCTGTAATGGCTGAACTGATTTGGATGAATTTTGGTACAGAGATGGTAGGGAACCAGGAGACGGACATAGGCTAATATTTTTTTTGAAAAATGTGGGATGTGAGGGAGAAAGAGGGAAGAGAAGGGAAAACTTAGCGTTGCTATTACAAATCAATAAGGCGCAAGTGGAACTGTGTTACCCCAAATTTAAAGCGGGCGAAGCCGCGGGTGAAAGTTAGTAAAAACATAAATTCGTATTCAGTAACATTGATTTCTTATAAAGAAAGAAAGAAAGAAAAACTTTTATTTGGGACTCGCACAAAACAAGTAAGACAATAAAAAAAATGAAAAAAAATAGTACAGACAAGGATTATAGTACTAATTTAAAAAAAAGGAAACTACTAAAATTAATAATAACAAAAACTATCCAAATCAAATTATAATAAAAACACATAGAAAAATCTATATCCATACAGGAACCCTGATAAACTCTTTGTGTAATTAAAGATAGGTGTTACTCGATTTGGGGTACTGTCGATACATTAGCCCGTCGATGGAACGTTTTCGATACAGCGACCATCGATGTAGTGACTGTCGATATTGTGAACTAGACCCCATTTATAATGAGATAATACAAATATGTGGGAACGATGTAGGTTCAAGAGAGTTAAGAGCATTAAAAGCGTCCAGAGTAAGAGTAGATCAAGTAATTATGGGGCTCCGATAATAATTTTATCTATATTGCTTCTGTAGTTTATGAGTTATATTCTATAATTTATATTTTTCTTCTTCTTATGGTATTAATAGTGAAATGAATACTCGACAATATATAGTGTGAGATACTATCATACCACAACTAAAAAGGGCTGAAATTAATAACTTATTTGCAAAAAAGGTTTTATAAACATTTACATAAGGTTTTTTTATGATTAAAAAGCTTATTCGTGTACACGACTAATTGAAGCGTTGAAATTACAGTTTCGATTTCAGACCTAGAGCCTAAGAAAGAGAGCGTAAAGATACTGCCTCTACATCAGAAGTCATCTTATTTGTTAGAACTGTATTTGCCATGATATAATAGGTTAGTATTGAGCTTAAGTAATTTTTATGCCCATAATCCTAAATAAAAGCTATCGTTTAGATATTTTGTTTCAAAAGATAAAGACGTTAAAAGAATAGTAAGTTTAAAAAGTTATTAAATGTTTTGAGTTCAATTTATATTCCGTGAAAAACCTACTTTTGAATGTGTTCGATGTCACTTATAAAAAAAATCTTTGCTAAAATGTGTGTTGCTTGTTTGTAAGCATGAGAATGCAAGTTCACCATAACTCCCATAATAAGCGGTATTACTTGCTGTACTTTCCTACCGCTTTTACTTCTTGGTATACAAATACATATTTTGGCTGAACTTTTCACGGAATGCATCTTTTTGATCTTCCTTTGTTCGAGTATTCTTCTGGGAAGGTGATGATATCTTGTCTGAATAACTGCTTTCAAACATTATAATAAAAAAATAATTATCATTTACATTTACTACATTGTTAAATATTTCCAATAATTTTTATAGCTATGTAAACCTGTTTTTTTTTTGTTAATTCGAAGGTATTCTTCTCACATAACTACAAAAAATAAAAACTCGGTCGAATTTTCCATCCATAGAGTAAAGATAAACCTTACGGCCGCTGCTGGGGCCAGCATTGTTAACACTTTCAAAACCAACCAAGTGTGTTAGCGAGCTTAACCGTTTACTCAAAGAAACAGACGGCCTGTGATAATTCTGACAATAAAGCCAAATCCGGGCACGAATATTATTTTCTTCTACTTAGCGCGTCGATAACAAATTACATTGAACGAAACGAATATTATTTTCGTAATATATATTATGGCGTGTTTAATCGCTGCCGGTTTTATCTGTGGTTCCATCATTGCAGGCCATATAAAAGGTTTGTAACCTGAATTCCTAAGTTTTGATAGGCTGTGGATGCAGTGTGGGCTGGTTGACATGTCAATGTCGTAACCATCAGCCGCATGTCGTTTGTTTTGCGCACGTATTATGTCACTCTATGAAAATACCAGATGCCGCTAACAGTCATACTAACGTTTCATATTGTCATGCTTTTATTTTTTTTAAAGAAAAATGTTGACTGACTGATTTGATCCCACATGTGAATCGTGAAGTGAACTGTTTATGAAAGAAACCTATTTACTATGTACTGAGCATACTGCTTCTGTTATATTATTTACAAGTGGGAAATAATTACCTTATTTCCTAACCAGCACATTAAATATAATTTCGGCGTATTGTATGATTATATTAATTCTACGGAAGCCGAGAGAACCTTTTAATGTAATTATAATTTAGCTATAAACTTGATTGGTTGGCTCAATCCAAAACATACACATATTCTACTATTATTTCGCAGTAAGTAATCCTTTGTACGACGTCAATATAATTAGTTTAATCTACGCTGTAGGTCTTGTCACCTACTAATGAATATTACCTGCTAATACCAGATTTCAATGTTGAACGTTATCCGCCGGCTTCAAAAGAAAAGTGTGCGGTGTGATTAAGAAACTGTTTAAAAACGGTGTTTATATAAAATAAGAAACAATCAATGATTTTGATTTATCGTTATTTTGATGTGGCAACTTCTAAACTGAAGGATTCAGAGCATTTTACTCATGAACCATCTATCACATGCCATTCTCACCAGCCATGAGCAATATACTTCACAGTATTATGATCGTACTGCGTCTCATTTAAGTTGTGGCACCTTAAGTCCGTGGTGTTATGCAAATGTCAAATGTACAGCCTCATATCCATCACTTACGTTAACGTCCCACGCAGGTAATGAGTACATGCGCTGCGCTGATTGCCTGTTACAGCCTCTGTCCAATTAAACGGGGCTCTATCCGATTGCCCTGCCTTTAACCACACATCCGAATGAATGTTGTATGTTGATACACAAGTACTTCACTCTAATAGCACTTCAAGAATAATGGAAATGTTTTGCTTTCATTGTAACCAAACTTCCGCAATTTTTTCCAAAGGAGATTTTCCGAAACTTAAGTCGTTACAGTACAGTGACGAAAGACTGGCTTGTAACGGCTTCAGAGTATAAAAATACCTATTAGATATAACGTTTTTAAGTTAGGAGCTCTTTAGCAACTTTGCCCATTTAAAATAAGCGACAGTAAAATGTTTGAATTATGAGCGCTTACAAAGAATTAACATGAAAGTTAATTGTTGGAAAGATGAGCATAATCTCATATTAATGAGCAAGTCTTTTTTTTTGCGGATGAGATATCATCAAATAACTTCCCCCGCTCTGGGCGGAGTGGGGGGGAGAGTAAGACTTCTCCTGACTACCGCTGTGGTATCTCTTTCAAACAACCCGTAACCCCGGCAGGCGGTGGCCCTGGCAGACCCCTCTGCATTGCTGATATCTGTTTGAGGCTCTTTCTCATCTCATCCCTTTGTAGACATTAGGCAGATCTAAATTATGTTTACCTAGCTAGTAAGTGATAACCATTCTCATAATCACGATTGTAAGATCAGTGAATGTGAATGATTATTTAGAAATAATTTCAGGCACATTTACGAAACTTTCACAAAGTAGTTAAATATGTTGTTCTAGACTTAGATTCGTGGAAAAGTAGCCTAAATTACGAATGTAAGCGAGACGGCGAGTCCTTGAGTGACCTCTAAGAGACAAGCGTGGGTGGTCGGCGTCTCGTTGTTTATCTAACTACTTAAATGAAATTATCTCCTTTAACCTCACTTAGAAATCACGAAAGATCAAAGGTCTTTCTGCTTTTACATCATGGGATATTTAAGTTGTTATTTTGTGCAATAGGTACGAACCAACGCAAAATATTTCAAATAAACCAAAAATAACGCAACCGATTTTAGGACAATGTAGTTGGTATTAATTGAAATCTGCATCGTGTTCTGCATTCGTTTAGTTTTATCTTTTGATAGCCTTCTGTTTTATTCATGAGAGCGTCGTATTAATTACTGGAAGTTGGTGCATTTCTCTGACAGTATACTGCTTTTCTGATAAAGTAAGTAGGTAGGTACATATCTATTAATACATTTTGATTAAAGTAGACACATTTGAATTGCAAAACGTTTAAACTTTAAATAGCTAGAAAAGCTAAGGAATTATTTTTAATGTTTAAATGTAACTTATCTCGGAATACCTACATGCCCGTATATAAGAAAGTAAATGAATAAATCTAAATTATGTTTTTTTTTTAAAAGATGTTAGAGATTATATATAGGTACAGAAGAAAAACGAGAAATACCGTAGAAGATCACTGGGTACCTAAATGGAATAATATTTAATATTGAAAACTTAGAAGGGATTTCCTGATTTTCCATCAGGGTCAACATTTTATACATAGTTGGAATTGGGATACGCCGCCGGGTAGATAAGGTTTCACAACAAATCCTTTGATCGCCTATTGTGTGATCATTATCCGCCCAAGCCTGAGCGAAACACATAAAATAGAAGAATGTAAGCCCATCATCAAAGGGTAAAAGATAAGTGTTACAGGATATTTTAGGGCACGTAACCTTTTATGCCACAACATAATTAATGTGTACAACGACTAAGATTAAAAAAAGGTTTTCTTCTAATTCATTCAAGTAATGTGTTCAACTAAAATACGTTGCATAATTAATAGTAACATTTGAGATATTCCTTCATTATGAGAGGGACATGTGGCTGAAATAAACATCACTAAAGTGGGTGGTAGATAATTACTTGTTAATAAATTACGTATTTAATCAAAACATATAAGTAACATGCCTAAATTACCAATATGATTACTTAGTAAGCTTCCTTGAATATAATGTATGTAATTTATTCAAGAAAATACAACATAAACTGTATTAACATTGTTAACAGCCGCGAGGGCGGAAAATGATTTTAATATTTACCAAGCAAAACGCCTCTTTATTACTTCTTAACTAGTTTAAAGTTGTAATAACAGAAATTGTACCGTCTTGTTGAAATATTCTTAGGTCTATATATAAATTTCACTAAATTTGTCACTTCGAGTTTTAGTAGCTATTTCTGTGTGAGAGACGCTTTTTGAAGGTTGTTGTTACGTTTGTCTTATGGATTTTTATGTATTATTTCTTTTCCTTTGATATAGCTTATATCGTAGTTGAAATCTGCATCGCAACGAGTCTTATCGTTTGTGGTTATTTCGGTTGGACTCGCTCAGGCGTGTATATGTCTAACATTATTTCTTAGAAGCACGTCAACACTCCTTAAGGAATACATCTACCTTACATGTTTCTAAGTTGTGTGTAGTCTGAGAGGAACTCAGTCACGGAATAGTTTTTATATATAAGAAAAGACACTTTGTTGACTACCAGCTCGTAAAAAATGAAATCGAAGCATTGCTAATGTTTTTGGAGATACAAACTCAATGTATTTGACAGTCTTGAATTGTTTCAAAAAGAGCCGATTGTCAGCATATCTTCATTAAAATACTTTTGGTTTTGTCTCTTAAACAGAGATTAATATCGTCTGTGAATACAAATGTATTGATTAGGCGTATGATTCTCCATTAACCGTATACACTGTTGCTAAGCTAACCGTAACCGCGATCGTTTATCTCAGTTCCAGGTTGAGTGCACAGGGTAACTAAGTAACGAGGCCTTGGGGTATATGCAGCACTTGTATGTGTAGGAACAGCAACTATAAGGAAGGGACACCATTTGTGTGACTTGATCTATATGGCTTGCGTAAAAAGTAACTACTGATATTGACCGTTTCACAAAATCCCTTCGGGAGACCGTCGCAACGTGGTGGATCACTCTTAATGTTTCCTTTAATTATAGTGATTGATGTATCCGAGTTGTTGGACATAATAATAAAATGATCTTGTGTTTTTCACATTACATATGATTTCCAGTAACCTGCCCCACGAATCATACCGAGAAACTGTAACAATAGCAAATTCGTAGAAAAGTGTATGATGATCATGTGGTTTATACATGTTTACTTGTTTACTTGTTGCCCAGTTTAAACAGGAGAACCTAATGTTAGTGGTTCAAAGCATTTTGTAATGATAATAAAACAGTGCCCCTGTGGGAGACGGTATTGAGACAAGGTAGACTGAGCGTCGCCGCGGCGCAAACGATGTTTACCCTATACAAGTACACACCATACTGGAAATAGAAATATTTTCCATAGCAGGATAGTTGCGTCAAATAGTAGGTCATGTCTATACGTTTTGTTGTGTGCTCTTGAATTAAAGCGGATGAATGAAGCAGCAGGGTATAAGACGTCTTTAACCAAAATGATGATACAAATTTTAGCAAGTCGAGGCGACCATTTTGTAGATCATTTCATAATTATTGTTTTTAAAATTTGCTAACCAAATGAGTAAAAAAAAACATTGAGTGGAAAAAGGAAAAAATGACGGCAAGATGAGCTGGATTCTGTCTCAAAAGTTTGGCCTACAACCGCACTAGACCGCGAAAAATGTCAGTAGAGACGGGAGGGACAATATTATAGTCTCATAACAATACTTTTTCAATTTAAATTTCTCCTTACATCCTTGGCTCCGGCCCGTGTGTAAGGTAACGTTCTCTATCGAAAGAGAAGAACATGAAAAATCTTTATATAATAATTGACTAAAATATCTTGACATCCACGAGGTTGTCGACATGTTGAATGTTGGGTTGGTTATCATTCTGCCGATGGTCGATGCGGGCAATGGATGACCATTTGTCGAAGCTTCATCCTTAGGCGGTTGGATCAAGGGCCTGATTCAGAAGGCAGTACTCCTAGATATGGCCCGCATTGTGAGGAAATTCCTGTCTCTGGAGCAATAACCACTGCTAGCTTGAAGCCTGATTCCGATACTGGCTATTCACATTTTTTTTTTGAATGTTCAAAGTGGATATAGGTACAAAATTACAAGTGATTAAAAGTATTATTGGCTAACCTATACAATGTAAACTAAATAAACTGTGCCTGACTCGTCAGGGTATTATAAAGTATCGAGGTTAGATTATATATATATTTTTTCGTAAAAAAGTGACATTCTAAGCCCCAAAAAGCGAACATAACGATAGTCATTTTTAATCTGTCAAAAACAGGGAAAGAAAATTGTACTGAATTTCATTCATCCCCTAGGGAGAGAATGTGATTTAAAATTGGAATACTTAATACTGAACTACATCTGTGTTTACACTATTGAGTTTGTATATAAAACATTTAAGCTTCTTTTTTAAAAAGGAATACGCAATTCGTTTTTTTTTTTCAATTAGTTTGAGCTTGATGCCTTTGCTTTTCCGACAAAACATATTAGTCTAGGAATTTGTCGCGATTTTATTTCCTTCAAATAGGTACATAAACGTTAAGTTTATTTTTATAAATAAGTTAATGTTTTAAAAATACATTGTTAAATCAAAGCGACAGTGACAGTGTATTGTCGAACTCCATCAGTGCAAATTCTGCCGCAATTATACTCATCAACAATAAATGTACCAAACAAAAGTGTAGCTCTCTCTATAAATAATTAGACCAATGTTCGAATGTTAACTTTTACTTTTAATGACATTATTTTTAATAAATGCTTATCTCATATTAATACTGTGTTAATTGTTTCGCAAATGGTACGAAAAGTAGAGTATTTTCCTCGGTGATAAAGCTGTCTTAGTCTTGGGTAAACTTAAATCTCTCGCTACACTCAGGACTCATCTTAAATCCCTCGCTTCGCTCGTGATTTAAGTTTTAACACCCTCGCTACGCTCGGGAGTAAACCTCGAGTCCTTTGTTACGCTCGCGATTTAAATCGTCACCCGCGACAGAAGACACTGCTTTATCCCCTTGGTTAATAATCTACTATTTTATTTTACTTATTTCGTTATCTACTTATTGCGTTCAACGCCCGTCTATGAAATATAGGCATTTTTCAGGTGTAAATTCTTGGGTTTCAACACCAAACAAACCCATTTTAAAATAATAAGAATTAAGTTGGAATCTGTTTTATGTACTCGATGTACTCGTATGTAGTCCTCATTTAGTAGTTTGTAGTAGAGTATAGTGTACAAGGATCAGCCGGAGTCATACATTTTGAAGCTTGAAGCGCCTCTGTTTTGTCTGTATGAATGCCAAAACATCAATTTTTATAAATCTTTGATTAAAGCAGCACGTTATTACGAAATAAACTTAACGATGGGTATTTTATCACTGAAATACAAGCAAAGTATTTTTACCTCTTCTTTTAAAGTTTTTAAGTAATTTCAGAAGCTCTCGGCTCGTGCTATTTACAAGAGGTGAGTATGAAATTACTCATACGAATTCTGACTACATTTCACCTCAATATTTTTCTAATTTCGTGAGAAATGTAAGTGAAAAAATACCCGTCTGTATTTCCCTCGGGTATATGATTTATCAATGTACCGCTGCTTACTTAGAAATTAAATCTCAACGTTTTGTTTAGATGGCGAAATTATATTTTGATAAACGGTTTCAACCTTATTCAAAAGCCCGTTCATTGTGATCTATTTACGTCACAAATGTCCGCACCCGTGTGTTTTGTGATGGAAAGGATTTATTGTTACCACGTTCAAATACCTACACGTCTGTGTTGTATTCTTCACTTTCGCTTATTTATTTTTCACACGGTGTCCCTTTATTAAAACACTAGTATCTACTATAATAGCAACGCTAAGTTTTTTTTCCCGTTTCTTCCCTCTTTCTCCCTCATATCCCACTCTTTTTTAAAATAATAGCCTATGTCCGTCTCCTGGTTCCCAACTATCTTCGTACCAAAATTCATCAAAATCGGTTTAGCCATTAAAGCGTGAAGAGGTAACAAACTCACTTTCGCTTTTATCATATTAGTAAGGAAGTAAGGATTCAATGGCATCCGACATTTCATAAACGAAGCCCGTGCAATTTTGCTTCGCGACATAGATAAGTAAACTTTGACCTTTTTCTGTTGAACAAGTCTTTAATCATATTTTTCCACGAGAAATTCAATTATTCGCCTATAGCAAAAAGAAAACACACCCACTTAGTTATTATAATGAAAACCGAAACAAGTTGCGGTATTTCATTAAAGAAGTCGTTTGGCGGTCGGGTTAGTTTCCCTCAGAATTTACCAAGTAATTATAATGTGAATTAAGTCATTCCATTATCGTATAGTAAGAAAGGCGAATTCGCAATAGTTCTATGACTGGCTAAAGTAAAAATAACAGTTTTATTTTTGTGGAATATAACCTACTCAAGAACCACTAGCACAAAAGACGATAGATATCTTTGTTTTCATTTTGATTGAAGTGGGAAAACTTTGTCATTGCGTTGGGGCGGAATTTACACACGTGCCAGTAGGCGAGGGTGTTATAGAGCCGAGAACAGCAGTGACTAATTGCCACGTGAATCAAATGACATTTTTTAACACGCTTAAAGAAAAATTTAATAACGGATCGACAAGTATTTTTATCACTAATCACTATGAATAAATTGTTTTGAACCCAATCTTTGTCTTCCCAGACTGAAGAAGAAATTACAAAAAAACTAATAAACTCAAATAAATGACAATTTGTTATAATAAAAATTATTTCATAAAATATTATGTTTATTTGTGACATTCTGTTGATAAACACATTTTTTTATTTGCCGACTATAGGGATTTGAACAGTTGTTTATTGTTATCTAAAGTGCAATCAGAAAAAAATAAAGCCCTTGTTTCGATAAATGAGGGAAAAGCACGCGTGTGAAATATGCGTTGTTTAATAAGAACCAGTCTTCGAGGAAGGGTATTGAAAAACAAATATTTGTTTTATATTTATGTAACGAAGAAAAGAGGATAGCTGTATAAACATTTTAAAATCACAGAAATGCCGCTTTATGTGTATTACATTATTCATAGAATTTGGATCTCATACAACTCTCGACGAGGGGTGCGGATCAGAGGTGCAAAAATGATTTTTCATATTCTAATGTTTCCTTTGGTATGTCGTGGGGACTTACGAAAGTGGAACAGCGCCACATTCACTAAACGTGGGTGGTTGCGACTTTGCGAGTGTTGAGCGTTCATCCAAATTATTTAAGAGCTATTTTCAACTGGATACAGACAGCTGGGTGTGTTATTATTTTATACCATGTGACACATTTCCTGTAGCGTAGGTCGTAGTGGTGACATTTGAATAGAGCTCATAGCTCATTTTATGCGCCGTGTAGCTTTAACAGTAAGCTTGGGAGCTAAAGTAAGAATCAGTTGCGGTGCATATCTGTATGCAGACCGACGCGGCTCATATAATATGTATAAGATGAAGCTGAATTGAGGAAAAACAAAATTCATATCTAAACCTAGTTAAACTTAAACAATATATTTCAATTAGACCATTACAAGCACTTGTGAATGTCATAAAAACAAAAAAGATGCTGCTACCCAGTCACAAGACATAATAATTTGCGAAAGTACTGTAGATGCTAATTCCAAAGTGTAGATCTCTATGGAGTAGAATGGGCAAGAAACTCCATGGATACTCTTTTTAACCGACTTCAAAAAAAGGAGGAGGTTCTCAATTCGACTGTATGTTTTATTTTTATTTTTTTTTTTGTGTTTGTTACCTCATAACTCAGGTCTGAGTGAACCGATTTTGATGATTCATTTTTTATTCGAAAGCTGGTGGTTGTCATTTGGTCCCATAAAAAAAATATCAAGATCCGACAAGTAGTTTTTGAGTTATCTTTAATAATACGTATTAGATTGAGTTCGTGTACGTTGATGATATACTCATTCGTCGATTATATTTTAGAAGTTGTCGAAGACAAATGATCAAAAAATGGTATGTACTACTATGGTTTGGAAGGTCATCGCAGTAATTTGGTGATAGATCTTCAGTGATATACAACGGCACTCTTTAATAAATGACAGCAAATCTGCCGTGATTGCTGCAATCACATGTATAAGTATGGGTTTCGCCAGGGTAGGCAGGCGAGTGGGAGCAGGGTGATCGTATCCCCTCCCCACCCCTAATTAAGAAACATAAACATCAGATCAAGTATCAGCTGTATTCCCTAGGGGATGATGCATATGATTTCTGAATTGGTTTAATACTAAAGCATAATATAGATACTTAGTATTTAATCTATAGCTTGATGTGGAACTAAAAATTGTATCTAAGACGGGACTAAAGCTAAAAATAAAAACTTTTTAACCGTGTTTGCGTATTATATCATAATACTATAACTAAAAATGTTGAAATAAAAACTTTTTAGTAAAAAAATAAAACCGACTTCTAAAAAAAACTAAAAACTGGAAAATAACTTTATTTCCGGAAGTCGGTGGCCAATAAAGTCAACGAAACCAACAAAAGCCAAGTCGGTTTTATTTTTTTAAATCGTCTTTTTTTTAACAAAATCATGGTTAAATCATTAATGTTGAGATTATACTTACATACATGTGAGAACGATGTAGAAAAATGAGCACATTAAAGCGTTCAGAGTAAAAGCAAAAATACATATAGTTTAATAAATAAATTAAAACAAACCGTGATGGCTGAGAGTTGACTATAAAAATAAATAAATTCATAATTCGATTCCTAACGGCATTAACAATAGAAACGGAATCAAAAGTTCTATCAGTACAGCGATTCCTATCAGTTGAGAGCTTGTTCAAGCTTGTCAAAGGCATCTTGTTTTAATGTCAAAGATTTTATCTCGGCGGCGCGGCGGCTGCAGCTTATTCCCGGTGATTATATTATCAGTTTATTAAATAAAAAAGAAATACTTTATTTATGAAACGCGATACTAAAGCTGGCGTCGTATCAGCTGATGAAAATAATGTAGTTATAACGTGAAAAAGCTCACAGTTTCAACGGAAACTGTATTTAAAATCTGTATGCTGGCGGAAAGGATTTACAAAATTGAGTGAGCGCGGCAAACAAGGTTTCCGATGCTGCTATTGAAAACAGCTAACGAAACAATTTGGACTGAGTTAAATGTCAATTTTTTCTATAGGAAACAACGAAACGAAATAATTAATTTTAAACAATAACTTAATATTGTATAAAATTAATTATTTTTATAATAAGTACTGATGAATTTTGATATTTCATTCCCTGAAATGTGGACAAAGGATAACTATCGGTATCGGTTTTGTGGTTTACGTGACAAAGAGCATGCCTGTCATTTACCAACACTCACCGCGCACATTTTGAAGCAGCTACACCACGGATAAATGAACAGTTACTGTGTAACTGAGATATCTCAACAAGACCTTGTGGGATGCGAACTCTATATATGTACCTACACTATTCATCTCAGACCTAGATATTGAGTTTTTCTTTTTCTTTGTGTCCTCTATAGGGGTTATTATTAGATTGTACTTGTTCTCAAACAACGTAAAGCAACTAGAGGCTGTGGCAATTTTGTTGGGACGACAATAGTCGGCCACATGGGATTCCCTCAGTTTGATATTCGTATTGTCGGAATCTGGCATCCGATCGCTCGGTCGAAGGTCGTGTTTGCTTTCATACAAATTGTAAGCACACAATAAAATCCTTATAATATTCTTCTTTATTGAAACATGAATGGTTTATAAAAGATATTGTTGAGTAAAATGATATGTGTATGTACTTTAGATTTCTGTTTAGGTTTATTTAAACTCTGTTTGAAGAAGTAAATATAAAATGAATATTAATAAATGATATTAAATCCAGTGACTTCGTAAATAACAATATAAACAACAATACAGTAGTTAACATATTAATTGTAACAATGACGCAAAGATCTGCTAATGCATGGTAATTTGGGATTGGTTAGATAAAGGGCTAAGTAAACAAATTTGACTAGATCATTAAATATAGATTAAAGAAACCACTAATCATTTTAAATTTGAATCAGAAATTATTTTGAATAAAGTTTACGCAACGGTATAATTATGTAGGTATTCGTTGCTTTCGAAAAAAGTTTTCCAATGTACAGCCGAAACTTAACGAAATTATGATTGGATAGGAGCAAAGTTTTATGGAGCAATGTTTTTTGTCAATGTAAGTCTCTTTATTTCTTTTTAGGGATCCGTATCTCAAAAGGAAAGAATAGGAACCCTTATAGGGTCACTTTGTTGTCAAAACCCTTAATCTCGGGATCGCGTGGAGGTATCAAGTCGAAATTAAAACCATGTACATAAGTCCGGGGTATAAAAATTAATCTTCTCTATGCAGTTAAATAACATGATTGTTTAATTAATGGTAATGTCGTAAGTTTCGCTCTCTGTGCTCGAGTTCGACTCAAGCATGGCCGGTTTTCAGTATTTTATTTAGAGATAAAACATGCCTAGTTTAATATATAACCCAAGAACAGATAGCTAGTTACGAACAGGGCAGCTAAAATGCAGTAATTTCTTGTCAGTTTTATCCGGCGAGCCAACGTTAATGCCGCGCGACGCCGCGCGCCGGCTTACGGTCGCTAACAAGTGGTCGCGTGCAGCCGAGGACTCGTGGACTCGTGGCTTAACCACTCACTTGTTCCTTTTTTCTTCTAAATGATAACCATGTATTTGTGTAGTTAGACCCTAACATTATATAGTGTCCGACGTTCTGTTTGTTGTTTGCAAAATCTTGCAACAAATTCTATTTGTCTTTGGTTCTTGTTTAAATTACTAGATTCTTATGAGCGCTGCTATAAATTTTGAAATACTTCTGCTCAGAAAAAAATTGCCACACCGTGGGTAGATTGGCTGGTCCAACGAATAAATTAGCTGCCTGACTGTATAGTACACGAATACTACTGGATTAAATAACGTTATAAGCCAGCAACACCCACCTGCACTCTGATAACATAATACTGCGTCAGCTTAAGGTTAAATTTCGAATTCGAATCAGGAATTCTGGAGCAGCATTCTTGATAGTGGAAGCTCGAACAGTTGAATTCAAAAGTATGACTCAGATGAATTGTGTGGCCAGTGTTATTATACATGAGTGACATTAATATTTTTGGTATTATTCACACACAGGCCACAGTTCCTCTTTCCTGATTTGCAGGTACCTGCTACTTACTTGTAGTTTTTGTCCTAGCTCCTGATTTATTGTAATAGCAAAGCTAAGCCTTTCCTCTCTTAGTTTTTATTTAATAAAGTTAGCCTGTGTCCGTCTCCAGGGTCCTAACTATCTCTGTACCAAAATTCATCAAAATCAAAACAAACAAACAAACTCACTTTCGCTTTTATAATATTAGTAAGGATTGTGTTTCTGATAATGCCAATAAACTATATTTTAGTTCTCTCATTATGAAAATCGTACAAATATAGGTACCAAACCCGATTTTCATAAAGAAAGAAAGAATAAAAAGGAAATACGGTTTTTATTACAAAAACTTTTTTTTAAAACTAGATGAGGTCGGTGTTTCGTACCTGACTACTTTGAGAAGAAACAGACGAAATAAACTCAGATGTCATAGTATCTTTTAAGGTCCAGACAAAAATCTTGATAGTTGACCAAGATTTTATTAATTTTTTTTACATGAGGACCATGCAGATTTTTTTTTTCTTGGGACAACTCACACACGGCTATCTTATGGTAACCAGACAACTGATATACATTCTTATATAATTTATAAATACATACATATTATAGATAAATCACACCCAGACACAGAACAAACAATCATGCTCATCACACAAAGTTTGTCCTGGGTGGGAATCAAACCCACGACCTCCGGCTCAGCAGTCAGGGCCACTAACCACTAGACAAACAGGCCCGTCAGATTAATGTCTGAAATGGTCTGTTTAAGAAAGCACCGCACAGATTGAGTGGACCTGTTTAGTCAGTTCAAGCATTTGTCGGTTATCGTGTAGCTCGACTTATAACACAAGGAATCTTAAATAAGGAATACTGATTTGTTTCTAATAATATCATCTAACACAAATAACAAAATAAACAAGATTGTAACAATCGAAATAAAGCACAGTCAGTAAGTCTACTGAGCAAAAAAGCCTAGTAATTTACAACCAAAATCCATTTCAAATGAGTGCTCAAATCTGTATAAATAATATATGTAGTGTGAGACATCACATGGTTAGTAACTCCTAATCCAGATTGGTTTGGCCATCGAGTGGCGGCACAACCCCAATGTCACTTGACGTTTAGGTACAGAATATACACACAAATTTCTTAATACTGTCCAGACTCAATACAAATCCGTCTTCATGAATTCTTTATATACTTGTCCGATCCGAAAAGGCCTATAAGATAGCTATCCTTACTAATATTATAAAAGCGTAGGTGAGTTTGTCTGTTTGTTACCTCTTCACGCTTTACTATCTAAACCGATTTTGATGAATTTTGGTACAGAGATAGTTGGGAACCAGGAGACAGACATAGGCTAATAAAAAAAAGTGTGATGTGAGGGAGAAAGAGGGAAGAAAAGGGAAATCTTAGCGTTGCTATTACAAATCAATAAGGCGCAAGGGGAACTGTATTACCCCGAATTTAACGCGAGCGAAGCCGCGCGCAAAAGCTAGTACCAAATATAATGGCAAGCATGGCTTAATAATAAATGGATTAATTAATAAGTAAACATATTTATATATATTTTTTTAAATCCGCGATTTTTGAGCCTAAACTATCACTACTTCCCCAAAAACTATTTTTTTTACATTAGTATGTTCGTTTGTCAATTGTCATTGTTTGTTTATGATGTCACTCCCGGCGAAGAAGTAAACGGAGTGTGTGGCCATGTCAGTTTCCATATTTTATAAAATTTGTCGGCTTATTTTTATTTACTTGTTTTCAAAAAAGGATTACAGAAATATAATCTAATCTCGATACATAATAATACCCTCACTGATCAGACAGGGTTTTTTACATATTGTATTATCTCTCAAACATTTTGTTCACTGTTTTAGTTGTTTCAGAAAAGGTTATTTTTATTCCCACAGATTGGTTTTACTTTCCCATTTTTATTTAATTATATTTTGTGTTATTGCTTTTACTGTAGAACTCACTTTACCCGTATAAACAGTGGGTTAGTAGGTAAATAATTTTAAGAAAATACTTATTACCTTTCTTTGTATTTACTTTATTTAAAAAGCTAATTTGATTCTATTCTCGGAGTCTCAGTTGGGATCAGCAATCTATCTTTCCTTAGCAATCTATGGAATAGTGATTTGCATTATAACTACCCAACTGTCCGTGCTACGGCTGTAATAACAATTCACGGCAGTACCATTTTCTGTTTTACATTTTAATAGAACTTACTCACAGCATTATGAGCTGATTTGTAATCATGTCTAAAACAATCAATTTTATTTCAGTCCCCTGAATATTTTGGATCTTTTTATTCTATTTAGTTAATGTTCAAAAGAACAGAGGGAGGGGCTTCCCTGAGGGTGTTCCTTAGGGAAGCGTTCTCTCCCCTCTCCTGTTTTCTATTTTTATTAACTTTGTTACTAGTGTTATCTCTTCTAGTTTCCATCTTTACGCAGACGACTTGCAACTTTACCGTCATTTTACTGTAGCTGATGCGGGCTCTGCTATTGCTGCTATGAATCAAAACCTGGCTGAAATCAGCGCTTGGTCTAAGTCATTCGGCTTGCAAATAAATCATCATGATCATAGGCAGCAGATTCATTCGCAATGCGGCAGTCGTTTCATCACTGTTGCCGTTATACCTCGATGGTGTTCGCATTGACTATACTGATACAGCCAAAGATCTGGGTATACTCATTGATTCAAATCTCTCATGGCGGGCTCAAGTCAATGAGGTCAGCCGTAAGGTACATTTCTCTTTCCATTCGCTGAAATACCTTCAGAGTCTCCTGCCTTTGAAGACTAAAATTACGTTAGAGCAAACTCTTATTCGGCCGATTATTGATTATGCCGATGCCTGTTACCTGGATGCTACTGAGGAGCTATTAAACAAGCTTGAGCGCTTGCAAAACTTAGGTATTCGCTTTGTTTTTGGTCTTCGGAAGTATGACCATGTTTCTCACCTTCGCAAAGAAGTCAAGTGAGACACCCCTTGTAGATCGCACCTCAGATCCCTCCTTAAATCCTTTCCTCATAAAACTAGTTACTACTCCTATTCCTTCTCCATCCATGCCGTAAGATTGTGGAACTCACTCCCGCCTAGCATTAGAGACTTGAAAACCATTTCAATTTTTAAAATTAGATTGAAAGAGCATTACCTTTCCTCTCAATTGTGATTATTTATAATACTGTATTTACATATCTGTTTTTATATATTTTTCTGTTGTGTATGTCTACAGTTAAATATTATAATGCTTATATGTGTACTTATATTTAGGTTAAGACATTCTTACTTTAGTTACTATTCTCTTCCTGTTCTCACACACTATTGTCTACGTTTCTTTCTTCATATTTCCTCTCGCAGGCCTGTTGGTAGAAATTTCTTTAGAAATAAGCTGTACCTTTCTACTCTTTTTTTTTATGATGTTTTCCTGTGTTTTCTCTTGTGTGTAAATAAATCATTAAATAAATAAATAAGAACGTAATTCAATAACTCTGGGGCTTTTAACAGGGTATTATAACAAGATTCCCGTGTTGGTGGAGTATTAAAATAAAATCTGCACGTAGGAAACTTCAAACGTGAACCTTCTTACATTTATTACCACCTTCCTATTTCTTAGTCTTTAATAGACATGACACACGTGTTGTACTAATTAATTCTACTAATATCCTTACTAATGTTATAATACGTAACAAAGAAGACGAAGAAGACTTTGTTACGTCTTCACGCCTAAATGGCAAAACTTTTTTTTGATGCGATTTTGATTTTGAACAGAGATAGTTAGACCCTGGAGACGGACATAGGCTACTCTTTGTCTATTTCTGACCCCCCGCTTCGCTAAAATAGTGGGTGGAAGTTTGTATGGAGCATTCCGCAATTTTCAAGGTTTATAATTAAAATTGGTATGCGGACTATTCGTCACCAACAAAAACATCGTGCATCTTTTTTTTGGAAATCTGCCTTCAAAAAGCGGAGATGAAAGGACATTAACCACTTTGTATGGCTTTTGGGCTTGAACATGAACATAAAAATATTGCACTAATTTTGATTTTAGTGAGTGGCTTAGAGTACATAGAAAAGGAAAGGAAGAAAAGGAAATAGGAAGGTTTGTATCAAATTGTTTAATAATATTATAAAAATAAAACTTCAGCACTTTAAAATAAATATGCAATTGTAGCAATAATGCTTAATAGCTTGTATGCTTTGATTTTGATCTTCATATAATATAGGGGTCGTTAGGTGAAAAATCATCAGAATCCATTATGGATAGCGTAAGTCGTCAAAATATCCAAAGTCAAAATAATATTCACAGCAATATTCGAACAAGAGCACGAACACAGAGCGAACGAATTTTACATTGACAATCGATCACCGGTTCTGGATCGGGGTTGCCAGTTCTCTGAACTAGGTATCAGTTGAACTATACGATTTCGAATCGATTTCAAATTATAATTATTATGCTGTTTTACTTTGCGATTTATTTTTGTATATTATGCTGAGCTGTTTTGCTTTGCGTAATTGCTTTGGGTACGGCCCATGCTGCATTCTAATTAGAACCTTTAAGAAAAGCACGCGTTAATAAACTCGCTACCATGACGGACAAAACCCAAATGAACGAAGAGGAAATACCAATTACGAACGTTTATTACAATTGTTATGTTTGTTACATTTTTTTTCGCCGATAAATACTTTCTTGGTTTGTTCCACGTTGCGTAGGCAAGCTGATGATTTTTAACACTCAAAAAAAATTTTGTTCTACATAAACTATTTTTTTTATTGTGTGAGGTTAAGATGATTATGATGCTATTCCAACGATGAATATTCCAACGGCTAGATAAAGCTCGGTCTTCCATCAAACATTTTAATGTTTTGAAGCTCTCGAATCGAAACATCGAATATCGATGTTATTTTTTCTGAGTTTTTATTCTGGCAACCCAAACTCAATGCATCCCTTCCATGTTGCACAACAAATGTCACCATACACAACCAATAATCAATTTAAAATCTTTTCTATTCGTTTTTAATATCATTTAGTTTGACACTCCTAAAAGCAACCAATGTTTACTAAATATTATAACTAAATTATTTATGAATTTCTTTTTTCTTAATACAGCTGTTAACCGGTTAGCCCATTTTGGTTGAAGTCCTTTTATATAGAACTTTTCGCAGTTTTCAAGGTAGGAAGCTAAAAATCGGTACACACACATTTTGTTACCAACAAAACATATCTACAAATCAGAAAAGGGGAACTGTATGACCCCGAATTTAACGAGCAAAGCCGCGGGCAAAAGCTATGTAGTTTTTATAAAAGCGAAAGTTTGTGAGGATGTAAGTATGTTTGTAGGCCTTTCACGCAAAAACCACCGAATGGATTTTGACGAAACTTCACAATAATTTTGCTTACATATCTAAATATCACATAGCGTAATATCATATCAAAAATATATCATAAAGATATATTGTATATTCTATCACCACGTGAGTGAAACTGGGGGGCACAGCTAGTTGTAAATATTTCTAATAACCAACGTAAGCATATTATGTACATTCTTTAAGCTTGCACCTGGACAATAAACTGGCTACCTTCGCCCTCCCGTTGTGATCCCTAGTCTCATACAGTCATTTAATATTTCACCTACAAGAAGGGTCTGCATACGAAAGACATTCTCAACGATGCATGGTATTAATACTCCTACTTTCTTCACTTCCCATTTGTAATAAACTCTGAACGGGATTTTCCTGCTCAGCCTAACATTATACCAGTTAATGGATATTTTAAAATATAATAAATTCGTCTTTTCATGTTGATATTGATTTGCAATGATTCCTTCATTCTCCTTAGTACAAATAAATTGAGCGAAGTTACAAATGGCAGCGAATATTTCATTTCGATAAGGCGAAATAAAATACGCAAATTAAGCGTGGGTAAGATTTCCATTTCTTTTTTATATTTCTTTTTGAAGTTGACTTTGCTCTCTCTCTGGGAGAACTCAAGCTAACACTACTTTTAAGCGTTGAAGAATAATTAACTTTGTTCTTTATTAAAATAGGTTTCGTAATTGTTTTTCTCTAGAGGATTATGTTGAACTTTAAAATAAATATTCAGCAAAGTTATCTAATCTTCTTAAAAGTACTTAATTTCGTAAGACCGCAGTCAATGAACAGGATGTTTACGTCCTTTTTTTCGATTGGTAAACAATTTTCTTCAAAGCTTCGCTGGGTGAGGTTCGTTACTTTTTACAGGCTCCATTAAATTGATAACCTTAATTAAAAATTGTAACGACTTCATTATAGTTCCGCCTATTAGATCGATCTTTGAATTGTGATTTCACACCAGAAAGCTCAATAAGATCTTATCACTGACATGTCACATCGGTTTTATGTGTATCGTCAAGAAAATTGGATTCACGAGAAACTACTCGCAGCCGAATCCCATTATCTGCAAAACCTTTCACCTGAATACAATGCGTGGAGTCAATTTCAAATAAACTAACAAATAAACCGATGGTAAGCGATGTAGACATATTGTCTTGACTCAGTATGTACCATGATAGGTTGTTGCTTGATAAAACATGTTGCTTGGATTCATTCGAATATGAAATAAGAAGTTTTTAATTCCAATAAATGTCGCCTTGAAGAACAAAACCCGCCATGACATAAACGAATTTGTTTTCTTTATTACTGGAATGGTCTTGACCTATTATTATTTTTTACCCCGTTTAGCTAGCCAACTGCAACTGGAAACAGAGTAAAAGCGTCGGAAAGAGCACTATGACGTCATTAATGCCCGATGAAATTAGTAGTGACGGCCTGTTAGAGATACTTAGCCAAAGCTCACGGAGTGTCGTGCCGTGCGCTGTTAGCAGGCTACGGTTTCCGGGTCGTGATGGGCACCTAAAACGTGACTCGGTGCCGCCACTCCCCTCGACGTTACCATGGTTGCTCATGCCTAATGTCTCCGCCTGTCAATAAACGCCAGCATGTCTCCGCTACCCGACTAGCTTTGTTATTGTTATAACGACCAAAATACGCCAGCCGAGACGCAATAAGGATTTTAATTTGTGACACATTTGATCCCATTGACATTTGTGAACTTTGATGTATCAGTTAGTTTAGTAAGGACAGTGAACTAACCGTCTCTGTGTAGCGTGGAGGTGGCGGCAACGGCTTAGCACTTTTACGAAGGCATAGCGTTAGTGTGCATGTGTTGTAATAATGCCACTTACACAGTAGTGGGCGTGAGCATGCATGTGTGCGTGTGTGAATGGGCGAGGGTAGCAAGTAGCAAGGTGCAGGGGGGGTGTGTGCGGGCGGAGCGGGGAGCGGTATCGACGCGCGCGCCGCGCCTGCGCCGCACCACTCACCTGTTGCCGTGAGGCCATGGAAAGATACTCTTTCAAATTAATATGGACACCTGATACCGAAATAAAAGCAAAGTTTCAAGTCCAAGGAAAGCAACGTATCTAAGGCCTGAAATTGGACAAAAGTGACTTTGTGTATAACATTTAGTGAAGGATAACTCAAGTGTCAACCTAAAAACTTTTGCCAACCATTGCAATTGTTTATTGGTTTGTTTTTCAACATGAGTGGATTACGAAATTATCAAAATTTTAATAAAATACGATACCTTCGTTACGTGTGTTTCTGTTCTGAAAATAATGCAAACTTTCGCGAATTCTTTGTATAATGCACTTTATATAAAACTACTAGATTCACAGAATCTGTTTTAGATATTTGTTATGATTGTACATACATGCATTTAACATTGAAATCAATATCATTTTATGAATATAAGAGTGTCAAAGTTTTACTATGTTCAACTCGTAGGCATTAGACTCAGAAATGACAAACCATAGCTTTTGTTTGTCTTCAAAAAGTATCGATAATTTTCAAATTTTAATTGTCACAGAAAACATCTGTATCGATGTGCGTTTGTGTTTAATTTCCGAGTAAGTAAATCCATCTGTTTATATTTATTTTGTGGTTTGTCGAGACACGCTTAAATACGTCAACATGAGTGAGGGTAAAGTGGTATACAGTGTTTAGTGTTATGGAAAGGTCCTGTTAGTTTTTGGTACGAATGAATATAGATTGCCTTCATAATGGACATCGTGCCTCGTGTTTTATGATCCACGTAGAGTGAACGTTCGTCTTGGCCAAATTGTATTATATGGAATGGTAGGGTTATATGGAACATTTGCCGAGGTAACATCCGTCCTGAGGAAGCCCGCAACACACATAAACATTGACATGTCTCGTTACGGCTAAATGGATTGATCGTAAAAAATTGCTTCATGGAAATGGCGGTAAAGTTAGTACTTTTAAATGATATAGCTGTGTGAGGCTACGGCTTGGGCGGCGTGGGCGGTTACAGCTTCTCTGAACTAGGGGGACTTGAGTGTGGCGCATACCTCGATATTCCGAGAAATAGCTAATTTCATTTTATTTTAACACGAACTATGTATAAAGCCGTGTATGTGCTTAGCTAACTATAAGTAATTAATTTAACTTACTTTACAAAAACTTGTTAATATATTTTAACTAGTTTTTATTCGTGCTTTACCCGCCGAGTTTTTGCAGTTGGCAATGTTATAATGTTTGGTTTGCTACGAGTGCTATGCAAATGCAACGAAAGTGCTGTGCGACTGCTATGTTACGATGATGCTAATTCTATGTCATGTTGTATCAAACTGTCAAACATTTGCCAAAATATAACTCCATGACTTCGATTAGTGTACCTATTTTGTTTTTTGCCGATTTAAAAATAATTTAAAAATCCTAGTGTCTGCACAAATTTCAAATTTTCAAATATTGGCAAAGTAGATTTATGTCATGACGTAATCGTTGAATTTGACCAAATTTCTAGAGTTGGCATACTTAAATGGAATCTGAAAGCAACACTTTGAACTACAACCGTTATAAATGTCAGTTTAGATAATTTTAGGAGACAAGTCGCCAATTGATTGACGTTAGCTCAATAATTTTCTTCAATCGTAGTTCCATAAGATTTACGACCTGAATGAAATATCAGTTGTCAGTTTCACAAAGAATAGGCTACTCCTTTCCGAGTCGAGGATGCCGTAAGACGGGGTTTAACGATTACGTTAAGAGGATGATTAGTGGCTCTTTGCCCCATGCTAATAAAAATATTGCTTTTACCATTATATTTGCCAAGCGTGGTGACGATGGCAGATTTTTGAGAAGGCTTTTGCTTAATAGGATGAATAAAAGAGTTATCGTAGACCTTTATCATTTTTCTAAAACATAAGTGCCCTAAAAGTGTGTTTTTATTATCCGCGTGAACGATAATTTTTTCAGTTGATTTCCAATTTGGTCGTTGAAAAATGGTTATAGAAACACATTTTTTTGGGATATAGAAAACTTGTTACCCAACAATATACAGTACAACTCAGCATGTTGTTGCCCGCTCAGTAAACGACATTCACTTATCACGAGGTTGATGGAAAAACGTGGAGAATATAATCGACGTTTATTTTATATACTTTTATGGACTGCCGAAGATATTTCTCAAAGTATATTCCATTATCATGAGCGTGTAGGAAAGCGCTACACGTATACAAAATAATGACACTTCATGGGAGGGGGCATGCATAAACAACAAACTAGTTACCTACAAGGTGACACCCACTCGTCTCAACTATTTACATGTATTTGGAGCTCTCAAACTAGACCCACAGAGGAAAACAATGTCATCCTCATTTTGTACAAGATTTTTACGTTTTCTGTGCTTTGATACCTATATGATAAAATCAAGTCAATGTGTGGAGTTTCTTTTACAGTATTTTTAGTTTCAGATCTTATAGAGCGTATTTACAATAAATACGGTATGACGTACGTTTCTTCTAAGAATCTTCTGGGATCTAAAAATAGGGTGTAATATTTAAATAAGGAACACCATTTCGCCATCAAAGAAATGTCCCCGCTCGCTAACAAAAATGTTGCAATCTGTTGTAAATGTGAACAAAAGAAAATATAACAACAACGTGACGCATGGAGTTTAAAGATATTCATCGGGCGAACATAACAGCTTGGCTGTATTCAAATAGATTATAAACAAGATTAATGCGAAAGGATGTTGGTTACTTGTTGAACGGATTTGGATAAATTTTGATATTGCGGTAGAAAGTATCTTAATTTAGCATAAAGGGTATCCCGGAAATTAAGGAACATTGCGCACAAAGCTTGTCCGTTATTGCATAGTTTGTTAGTAATAACCCGCTTTTGATGTCCTCATTAAACTCTTTATGCAGCATCAAAACTTGCCGCAATTTATTTTAAAGTAACTGAATTCTAGGAAAGTTTTAATTTCACGAAACATTGTGGAATGGGTAAATGGGTGAGAGTGTTGGCGAGATCGATCGCGCATCGATATTTTACAAGTAGGACAGTGCAACTTCACGTAGTTTCAGCGACCTAGTCAAAACGAATTAAGGACTAACAAAAAAGCTTATACCGTACCATTAAGATCCGTACAAACTACGACACAAACGGCCATATATTTTGATTGCGTAGTCTACTTTAGTATTTGGTGTTAATTTAAACTCGAACTTTTACATGTTCTCGAGATAAAGGGCCTTGGCAAACAGACAGACAGAAGAATTGCAAAGTGATCGTTATGCCTGTTTCACCCACTCCAAATCATAGCTTTTTCAAGTGGCACCAACTTTCACTAGAATTCAGTAATCGGTTTTTCATCTTGTTATCGGTTTACACAAAGTAATTCCAGACCGGGCTTAAAGCTTGTCTCCTAATACAGTCAGCAATAAAGAGAAGAAATTGGCGTATTCACGATATCCATTACTCATTCGTGAGTAATGGTAAATGGCCGCCTCGAGGACGTTAAATGTCTATGCTTTAAATAAATCTAAATCTTAGGTGCGAACGGAGACGTCCTGCTTCCCTACCTATACATCGTTTTGTATTTGTGTGGGTTAATAAGGAATGTTTGTACTATAGTCTAGTCAACATGTTCAAAAACGTGTTAAATAGAAATAAAGCTCCTAAAAATATGTGCGATGGCTCATTCGATTCGGAATGACGTCTAGAAAAATGTTTTTTAAGGGTATATTAGCACATAAAAAATTGCGATTGTTATTAACAAAATAAAATAAAAAAAAATGCAAAAATTATGGTGTAATGTAGACACTTGAAGGAAAAAAACCTGGGCGACACAACAACAGAGAAATATTTTTTTTTTTTTATAATTAATTGAATTGTTTATTAACTTAACAATTTTTTACAAACAAATGATATTAACCGTTGTATTTTTTTTCGAAAACTTCAAAAAATTACAAAAACAACCATATATAACAAAGTTTAGAAAAAAAAATAATTCTAAACTCTACAAAAAAAACAATTTTTTTTTTTCAAGTTTTTAATTTGTCATTTAATATTAAAAAAAAATATTTTTTTAGGTGATATACCGGCTTTTTAGGCGGCGCGCCTATGCCGTAACGCCCTCGCGGAGCCCTATTTTCAGCGTTAAAAAAAATTATTAATAATATAGATAGAGTTCCGGGAGTCAGGAGTTTTTTATTGGAAATTTCCTCCTCCTTCAGGATCTTTTTTCAAAATTTCTTAAATATTATTATTTTAAAAGTTATTAACGAAAAACGAAATACCTTTTTTTTCATTTTATTTTGTTAATAACAATCGCAATTTTTTATGTGCTAATATACCCTTAAAAAACATTTTTCTAGACGTCATTCCGAATCGAATGAGCCATCGCACATATTTTTAGGAGCTTTATTTCTATTTAACACGTTTTTGAACATGTTGACTAGACTACTATATTTAAAAAAAGAGATTGAGCTACTCTACCTCGCCTCCAATGAGTTAACATGCTAATCATATACTTAGTTTTTAACGGACAAGATTTGCCTTTGACTCTTTATAGACAAACAAACCAAGCAATATTTTTAACGGTCATTCCTATTTAAAACTACACTCAACAGCAAAACTAAATTTGTTTTTCATAGCATTTTAAATTAAAACCATGTTATGCGACTTTTATCAAACTGCAGTTTGACGAAAATCACGAAAAATTACGTCACATTTCTCAAAAAACACAATACGGTAAGTATTGTGTTTTTTGAGAAATGTGACGTAATATTAAAAGTCACTTTCGTCGAAAGATTTTTTTACGTTCTAAATAATATTACCGGCGAGTAGTGGCACAGGCACAACTAAGCAGCCAGGATTATGCACCTGCAACTTGCCTTGAAATATAATATTGTGGAATCTGAGGTACCGTACTATAAGAATGTGACCCAACTCTCGAGAAAGACTATATCTGTATATCGACAATAATCCTAACATAGTGGTGATAGGCAGATGAGCGTGCCGCATTATTACAATTGGTGGACACCCGTCCGAAGATCACGATGAGAACCGAGAAAGCTGAGATTGAGAAATAAATAAGTTATCTGTGCATGTTGATAACCACGTGCCGGCCAGGCGTTTGGATCAAGGGCCTGATTCAGATGGCAGTACCTACTCCTCGATACGGCCCCCATTGTTAGGAGGTTCTTGTCCCTGGACTCCCTTGCTCCCGACACACGCGGATCTTTTTTTTATATTTCTAAATTTTTTTTGGACAAAGTAAGTTGAAAAATATTTTATTTCAGACATCGTTTACATTTATATTTTGTTAGACAAAAACATTAACTATGTTAGTATAACATATAGGTTTGACAAAACACACATAAACTAAATATCAAACCCCGCAATGACATTTAGGAGCTTTTTTTTAACTATAAAGCGTTTTTTCGCTAATTCGAATATGACACTGTTTGGGGAAACTGTTCAAAATGGTCCGAACCCTTTACATAAGCGACGCGGCACATTATCGCTAAATGTATTATTATTGTATTGAAATCGAGGAGCACTGATGATTTTAAAATTAAAAAATTAAAATCTCTGACAATACGCTTTAAAAGCGTCTGTTTCGCTTCACACGTACGAGTAAACCTACGTACAAGCATGTTGCATCGAACCGCCTGTCAATGGTAATCTATCAATCTATATCTCATCAATCAACGACTTCCTAAACAAACTAGTGTTTTAAAAAACTTGCTTTTAAAAAAAACCCACACTTTATACAAATTTTGAACTAACAGGAAAATAAGATTTCAGTTGGATTTAATTAATATTTTATTGTGTTAATTATATGCGACAGAATCAAAGCAAAAACATTAAATAATGCTGTTTCAAATATTGTATGTAGGTAAAATATCGAACGTTTTTAAACTTTACGGAGACGTTAAAGCGGTTGTTGTTTTCCTTACAGAAATATTTTATTTTTCGTTTATCTTCCCATAAGGTCTCCCCGCAAACCAAGCATGTCAGTAAGTGGGTATTCTCGATTCTAATATAAAACACGTTAGGTTTTAAGTGAACAGGAAACTTCATGCCTTAATAATTTCAATGACAGATTGAAATACTCGTTTGCGAAATTGCCATGGTGTTTACGGAGTTCCAAGCGGTTTCTTTTTTCTGAATTAGCATAGCTTTTTATTATTCACGTCAACAAGTGTAAATGTATTAGTTAGCAAGTGTTGTACTAGTGGCGGAAGTGCTTAATAGACCTGTTGCATTTGACCTATGAATGCTGTCTTTGCCTTGCTACGCGAGAATGTCCGGTCTCGTTATCTAACACGAAAAGCACAATTTTTTTTGTAAAAGGATTTACTGTATTTGAGACAAATAATTTTGTAAGAGAAAACATTGACAAAAGTATGAAGAGTGTTAACTATTTCCTTGTTGCTGCTGTGCCCACGATTTTCATTAAATTAACTTAGGTAACTAAACCAAAAATAACGGAAAAGCACATTTCCACTCATCTCATTTTAATGAGTTTATTAAATAAATAATGATATTTGTAGGATTACGATGTTTTTGACAATTGTGGTTGCATAACGTATAGCTGGAACGTGGTTGCCGGCAGCAACTAACAATTAAATTATAACAACTCGACAAGGTAATTAACACCGCCATTCGTACAAAGCTCTAGGACTTACCATGAATATATAACATACCTATATGGTATAATATAGAATATAATCCTTACTAATATTATAAAAGCGAAAGTGAGTTTTTTTGTTTGTTACCTCTTCACGGTTTAATGGCTAAACCGATTGTGATGAATTTTGGTACAGAGATAGTTGGGAACCAGGAGACGGACATAGGCTATATTTTTTTGAAAAAAGTGGGATGTGAGGGAGAAAGAGGGAAGAAAAGGGAAAACTTAGCGTTGCTATTACAAATCAATAAGGCGCAAGGGGAACTGTGTTACCCCGAATTTAACGCGAGCGAAGCCGCGGGCAAAAGCTAGTAATTATTATAGAATATAATAAAAATAGAATATAGGACATACCATGTACTCACTGCGGTTTTCGCGAAATCAACGAATGCAAGTGCTGTGATTCACTTTTGCTTTGCCTAAACATACACACATACGACGATAAGTTTTGCAAAATCTTATGCAAATTAAAAACAGTAAGGTGCAAACACAAATAGTAATTGCTGTGAGCAGTTTTTTGAAAAATCTCAAATAGCTTGTTTGGTTGTTATCTCATGTTTGGCAGTGAGATTGAACGGAGCGGAGATGAGTTGTGTTCAGTTCATATAGCGATCGGAAATAGGTGTGAGGAGGTACCAAGCAGTTTGCAACGAATTAAAGTGCGATGGAGTACACGCGAACTTACTTTCACATGCTTAGTTGAGTGAAGCTGGCTTTGGCTACTTCTCACCGCCTTTTCTGAAAGGTATCTGTTTGGACTGTCTATGAATAGAGGAGAGTAGTTGCCCGTTCCAAAGCGTAGATCTATATATGTTCAAGAAACTCCATAAACACTCTTTTAAATCATAATATTTTTACATAATCATGGATACGTCATTCATGTTGAGATTATGCATACATGTCAGAACGATGTAGAAAAACGAGCACATTAAGAGCGTCCAGACTAAAAGCAAAAACAAGAGTTTAATAGATGAATTCATAATTTTTGGGGTCGGCGCAACACGTTTTGTTCTTCCATTCTCCCCTATCAGACGTCACAGCATCATTTACCTTTCTCCTTCATATTATTCCTTACACAATGCATCCATCTTTTCTTTGGCCTTCCTCTCGCTCTCCGTCCATCAACATTCAACAATAATTTAAAACAGACCGTGGCAGCTAATAGATGACCAGGCATATATCAGCCCCATTCAGCTCAACCATTTTCAAGGCAACTAAATGACCCGATACACACGCCACCATCAGCGAGACATGTAAGTGATCATCATCAATGATTCTTTTTTCGTTTACTTTTATGAGGGTTGTTAATATGTGCAGATAAATCTAAAATTATTAACTCGCAACGAGTTTGTATACCATAGTAATCTTTATATTTGACAGTTTGCATAAGTGTATAATGTGTGTTCATGTCGAGTACAGTAAATATGTTGTGATTTGCAGCATTTCTGCGTAACAACCGAATGTATTATTTGGATGTTAATTGACACTGGTGTAAAGCCTGCATCCAGTACGAGTGCTTTCATCAAGTGGATTAATTCACCGTATTGTATTTCTGTTACAATTTGAGTACGACGAAAATGTAAATTCAGATTGTACATATGTATATTTATCAGTTGTTTCAATTTTAATCATTTTGAGCATTTATACTCTATTTGAATAATTTATTTGAACTATGAAAACAATACATTCGGAACATTTCAATAAAACAATTTATTAAGCAAAGGTATGATATAATAAATTGAGTGTAAGCGACGGACGTGTGGATGCAAATTGAAAATCATTATAATCATTTACATTTGGCATTTGGTGCGATATTAGTAAGTCGGGAGCTATAGGCTACAGGTGGTGTGCCATGTTCAAAATTATATTTGTGTATTTTTTTTCCACAATTTCATTAAACGAAGGTAGAGTGACTGGCGCATATGCAATTATTGTAGAGATGTACACAGAAACATGGATAACCCTTAGATCAGTGGATAGGAAATGGTTATACGTCTTTAAATGTCAATAAGATTTGTATCCCGTTTTATTAAGATTTGAGGCTTTCCATCTTTTTGGTAAATATAAATAAAACCGATTTTGATCGAAAAAGGGATGTCGTGTTTACCGCAAAACTAAACACAACATATATCCAATAGCGACCAAAATAAAAAACATCGTATATTTACGTAGAAGACAATATCTCCAAAACATAAAATAAATAAAGTCTTGCAACGTACGTCGATACGTTGGCACCAATTTTAAAATCTATTTGTCATCGTTTTATAACCTATAAGTACTAAAACTATTTGAGGTCTAACGAATAATGACATAAAATAATACGCCTATTGAATTCGGCATCGCCAATTCGACATCGGTATAAGAAAAAATATAATGTTCTGTGGATAGCTAAAGAAGATGGGACTGAATGGGCCCAGCACTGAAGCACTTTCTAAGCGTTATCAAAATGGAGGTCTGATCAATTCCAACATTTTATTCTAAAAAAGCAAGTTGCTAACCAAACAAATAAAAAAGTTACAGCAGCACAAACATTCAAAATATTGTTAGTAATGTCTTAATTTAACTGTGTTCAACTTTTGTAATTTGGCAAGAATATTTTTGTTTCATGTATGGACATTCCTACGTAACAATTAAGCTAATGCAGCAACTGAAAAAATAAGAGACCTAAGAGAAAACTAAGATTTGGCGGTGCAACCAGGATTGTCTCTTTACGAAGGAACTCCTCAACGGATGAAATGTTTGTATTTGTAAATTCCTAGTGCGGGGCAACGCTATTTAAAATAGCGTTGCCCCGCACTAGGAATTTCTCCTGTATCGTGGGTGCGTTTAAATTCACATACACAAACAGCCAGACCCGAAACAAAGCTATGGCAACAAAACTTTTAAACCAAGATTTGATGCTGTAGCCAGTATTGTCTCCTTACGAGGGAATTCCCAACTGTTAATAGCACTTTTTTAAGGGATGACAAATCATCAAATGACTTTCAGCGCTTTGGGCGGAGTAGGAGGAAAGACTTTTACTGACTAAAACCCATGCATGTTCCTTCTTTTGCCCTTTGTGGTCCGGGGCCGCTGTATTTATTTATTCAAACTTCATGTACAATAGTGGTACATAGGCGGACTTAATGCCGTAAGGCATTCTCTACCAGTCAACCTCGGTATCTCTTTCGAACTATCTTGCAGCCCCGGCACGCATAGGTCCTGACGGGCTCTTCTGATTTTCTAACAGCTCTTTGCGGCACGCATGGAACACGAACACGCTGTAGACACGGCCTGTCACTAAACAGATAGACGGTGACCAATAGCTCACCGTCCACAGCTCTGCGCGTACAGTGACCGGGAATCATTTTGTAGTGTCTGAGACGTGAGGTTCCCCCCTTAAACGTCCCACTACCTCCTTCGCTGACTGTTTCCAATTTTCTCTCGATCTGGATCATAAATTCAACCAGGCAGTCAGACGTTAGGTCAGGACGCTGTGGCACCTATCTAGCCACTCCTCAAGGACCCTTCCTTGAAAAGTGGCTAAGAGAAGTCTTTCTGACCTACACCTAAACTAATAACTTATGTGTTTTAAATGGGTCGAGAAATGATGAAGAATCGAGATCTTTTTAAATAGCAAATAAAACCTTGATTAAAGGATCAGTGACTCTATCTGGAATCTAATACAATTATAATAGCTGCTTCAGTAGATATCCACGGCGCTCGACAATTTCATCAAATATCTTATCTCGTCTATTCATAAAGATTTAAAAGAGCTTCTTCCCACGAGTTTACACACGGCTTTCTTAGAATTGCTAGGATTAGATGATAGTTCACGGGTATACCAGAGATAATAGTATACCTGCGTCACTACATACTCGTACATATTAAAAGCACAAGTTTTTTGTTGCATAAATTGTGTACTCCAAAAAAAATTGAGGAGAGAATTAAAGCTTCACAACTCGGTATTGGTGTCCTAGAGAAAATGTTCATGAATATACAATACACACTAAAATAACAATATATCCAATCACACATGACTCTTGTCGTCATAAAACTATATACTGTGAATTCAAGCATTAACCGCTACATTATTGCAGAAGATGACTAGTTATTGTCTCTCTATGTATTCAAACGTGCTGGGGCGGAAAATAGCATAATAACCGGAATAATAAGCGCGTCACTAGCCAGTTGTCACAGGGGCAGGGGGTGTTGGAAATCTATTCAAACATTGAGCGGGTTTTCAAGGGGAATATAATAACTAAATGACAAATTCCTCGATATTTATTCTTTGTGTAAGCGAAAAACCATCAAGAGGCTTCATTGAAATACACATCTATGTAGTTTTTTTAAGGTATCTTAAAACTGAAATGACGTAACGATTAAAACTTAAATTCTTTCTTGGATGAAAAAACTTTTTAATTCATGTACATTCTGTTGGTCAGCTTATATATGAAACATTTACAGCTAAGCCAGTTCACCCCGCAAGAAGATGCATTGCATTCATTAGTGTTGTTGACTAGCAATAGACGAGGTAGTTAGCTAGATGAACGGGACTGTAGCCCACCTGCCCATATGTCGTCAATGACGGAATGCTACAACTAACGGGAGCCTTTTCTCTTTCCAGTCTTACATTCTCTGGGCACTTTTCCAAATCCTGATCCTTTGCTGAAGCAGGAGCCCTAACAGAAAAAGGGGTTTGCGCCCAGGCTTAAACCGGAACATAAAGGGCAAATACAAATACAATATTTTTTTTGCTGTAAGCATCTAATGTTCATTTGTGGGAGATTGGTGCCTAAACTAAGCCTTGGCCTGTGGCCAAGGCTTAGTTCCTGTAGGGGGCAGTCCCTGGTGTCTGGACTGCCCCCTGCAGGGACAGATAGCGTCAAAACATTATCATTAGCTGCTGTTTCGCGAAATATATTATTATAATTTAATTCAACCAATTATTATCTAATATATAAAATTCTCGTGTCACAGTTTTCGTTCCCATACTCCTCCGAAACGGCTGGACCGATTCAAACGAAATTTTGTGTACATATCGGGTAGGTCTGAGAATCGGCCAACATCTATTTTTCATACCCCTAAGTGAGCAGCGGGTGAAACCGCTGGGCACAGCTAGTAATTTATATATATATACTAGCTGTGTCCAGCCGTTTCGGAGAAGTATGGGAACGAAAACTGTGACACGAGAATTTTATATATTAGATATTATTATAATTTAATTCAACAAATTTACACACATTATTGTTAGAAGAAGAACAAATTATTAAAAGAAGGAACATGGGTCGGCATGGTATCCGCAAAAAAGGCTTGAGTAAGCGATAACTGTATTAATAAACTTTCATCTAAGTTTTGTAAAAATATGACGATCTATTTCTATCATAGATAAACTTATAATAGAAATGCTTGGCATTATTTATAAAGTTATTTTTATTTTTTGAAAATGTCACTTACTCGAATGAGAAAGGGCAACTTGCATATTAGATGAGTTCGGTAAAGATATCAGTCGAGATCAGAACTCGTGATCAATTTTTTGATGACAAGATATCACATTTCGGATACCACAGAAATCGTTTACTTTTGCGTTAGCTTTTTAACCAATCTGGGTGTGACTAAAAATTAATTTGCCTTCATTTCTACCTCAGTTGGTTTTGCAAAAGACGATTGCGACTCAGACGGCTAGATGGGCCACAGTAATGCAGTACTTGGCCTTTTAACCAATCACAAACTTTATGATTCCTCCGTTTACCAGTTATACAGCAGTGAATTACCAGGTGAGTATAGATTACCGTCTTATGATGTAGTGTTTTCCCTTTTGAAACTTCTATGTTAAACAGTAAGAATAGCAGTTCAAGACAAAGACAGATAGAATGCAATATTATGTAGCAGTACTAATCAGATTACCGCTTTTGATTTACTTAATCGAGCAAAGAATATTTGTGTTTATTTCTATAAAGCTCTCATAATGATGCAGAGTGAAAACTACTCGTAAATTTATTTACGGCGCAGCCCGTACAAAGACAAGAGTGAGGTCTCCAAGCGGTTATTGAATTAGAACTGAAAAGGAACTATGCGCTCTGCACGTTTAAAATAATTTATATTTTAGTATCGTGAAATCTATGCAAAATGCGAAAATAGGTGGGCTTTGATAATGTCAGATTATTGTTCTGATAAAATTGATATAATGTGGTCATTGAGACGATATCGCGTTCTATATTTAGAATAAAAGTTTGCCGGAGAGAAAAAATAAATACGGTCGTGGGAATTGGTAAGGGTGTCACGTTTCAGGCTCGTACGTGGTGCGTCGCTTCTCAATCGAAGAGTAGCTACGTGTCTACCGATCTGCTGGCTGCCAGGCTCACACATTACGTGCCATCTTCTCGACAACCCTATAATACATGAATGTGTTCCCCCCGACACACTTAACGTCCACACTTCAAAACGGTCTTCACTAAACCTTTCATTACAAAAATCATTTTAAATCTGTCCTGAGCTATTTACTATCAGTACTGACATAAATGTTCATTAAGGAAACGTGCCTAATTAGTCTTAAATTAAATGTTTTAAAGGTCGAAAACATAATACTGTTAAAACTAAAAAATATCGCATTGCTTTAAATAGTTTGTAGGTATATATTTAATTATTTTAACGTTTTCATTTCAAAGAAAGCTCGGCTTCTGTGGTTTTCATAATTGTATGGAAACATGCGAATTATAACTATGTGAAAATGAATAGGGTTTTGTTTATAACTTTGACTATTTTATTTTAGAAGTTTAAACACTGTTTTATCTATTTAGGAATTAGTAATAGACGTTTAGTAGAGAAGTTTTAGTAATAAACGACGTATAAAATATGTTTTTCAGCCAAGAACCGTCTCGAGAAGTCCGTAATAGGCCGTAGCCTCTTACGGCGGTAATCCAAAAAGCTTTGGTAAATTCAAATAACTGTCAGTCCAACGACCAGGTACTGATTATAGGAATATATCATAAATAGTCTGTTATAAGTTATATTTACTGGAGATGAGTGAAAGCTTGATGCGGGTATGGAACAGCTTTCAAACCAGAATCAGAGTGGTCGTCAGCACAAAATACTAAATCGCCCAATTGTTTTACTATACTGCTTTGAGCGATAAGACTGCCCATTGTGTCACCCTATTTATAAGTTGATTAATGTTATTCTTGTTATTTGTATGGTGTACATGATAAAGAATATTCTATCTTCTATCTATCTATCTTTGACGATAGCTGCTGAATTCCAATCAGAACTAGAAAGATATATAGGTACCGTCAAGTGATCGTTAGTTAATGGTTCATTAACTTTCATGAGTGCGCTTGAAAGTGTACCATCAGTCGCATATCCTTCTGCGTCAGTAAGTCGTAAAAACATGAAGGTCGTTTGGTAACATAGGTAGGTAAGTGTACCTAGTTTATATGAATTTATTGTGGTGTAGCCAAAATAATTTCATCAGATAAGATCTATTTATTCATATAACAAAATGTGTTAGTACCTTAGTACTAAAGTTATTACTGATTGTTATTGTTTTAACCATTTCAAAATATGTAAATTTTTCAAACCACATACATGTGGTAAAAGGATCAGCTTATTTAGAACTAAACAATTATATTAGGTTCCAAATAGTGTCGTATCTAGTATGAATCTAAATGCTTCCCTAGAGAAGAGTCATGTCCCTCCCACCTACTTATAATTAGCTGTGGTCAACACAGAGGTGTGACCACACGGCTGTCTCTGTCGCCGACAGAATATTGTCAGTATTGTCACTTGTCGTGCGAAGTACGGGAACGGACAATGCATACGGGATTTGAACCGCATTTGCCGCTTCTGTTCATGCCACCGTAAGCCTTAATTATGATGCCCAATAGTCGCAGATCGACTACCGATAAAGTTATTACCTACCTGTGTGTGCAGCCCACACTGTTTCAGTTTAATCGTTTTATTGATGAGTTTAAGCAACCGAGTTCGTTTTTATGTATGTTTATTACTTTTTAAATAATCTCATTACAAAAGCGAAATAGTTTGGTTCAGCCAAACTCTTTAACTTTAATATAAAATAAAATAAAATATATAAAAAATGTATTATCATTGACTTGACGAAGCCCTGGTGGTTGATAGTGTCATGCTCACTTAAATGTCTCACTGATGGTGGCGGGTGTGTCAGGTCATTTAGCTCCCTTCAAAATGGTCGAGCTGAATGGGGCTGATCCATACGTCATGTTCGTGAACGGGCGCTGTTAGTTGGGACTGGTAATTTTTTAGCTACCACGGTTCATTTTTAAACTTATTTAGATTTAAAATTAAATTTTGCTTTTTATTTACTCTGGACGCTCTTACTGTGCACGCCTTTTTACATCGTTCTCACATATTTGTATAATCTCAACATGAATGATGTAAACACGATTTTGTAAAAATATTATAATTTAAAAGAGTGTCCATGGAGTTTCTTGCCCATTCTTCTCCATAGAGATCAACGCTTTGGAATGGGCAACTACAGTACTTTCACAAGTTATTATGCCTTGTGACCGGGACTGTAGATTCATTTTGTTTCTTGACTTTCAAAAGTGCCTGTAATGGTCTAATTGAAATAAATGATTTGATTTGATTTGAAACATGAGAATTTTATTATCCTTAGTGGAAGGTGTTCGTATAAAGATTTATCCCTAATCTTCGCTGAAACACTTAACGATTACCACATACAAAGTTCCGGACCGAGCCTGTGATTCTGTTTATTTGAAACTACGCTTGTCGCGTTTTTTACACAGTAAGTTTAGATACAACTTAGACCGATCTCTACAAAAGGTTTTGAATGTATTCCCTTAGCAATTTTCATTCACCCAGACTTCGGTCATTCAACTCGAAGAAAACATAAGAAACAGTATTTTATGCGGGGCGTCTGTAAAAATTTTACGCGGAGGAAGTTGGTACTTACCAATTTGGGGCACATCATAGGGTCGGTTGGAGCGAGAGGCTCGCAACATCATCTGGCTGGCTATCTCCGAAGGTAGCTGATGCGGGGCACGCTTGTTGGTGCGCGTGCGGCGGCGCTCGTTGCTGAGCGCGCCCGGCGGCAGCGGCGGCGGCGCGTGTGCATAGTCGCCTCCTCCTTCGGCCTCGAACAGCTCGGACAGCGGGCGGGAGCGCGTCAGGTCGCGGCCGCTGCGCCACTCCGCAGGGTAACGGCGCGGCGCCGGCTCGGCCGCCGAGCGCAGCGCCAGCGCCGCCAACACCGTGGTCATGCAGCACACGCGCATGCTGACCGCCCGCGCCCCCCACCACACGGGCATCGCCTGCTACTAAGTACACAACACGATGAGAGCACCCGCTGGGCGCATGCCCGACCACATTATTCGACCTCCACCGCTTATAGACGGACCTTTTCCTTTTCCGCTTCAGTTCAGTGGTCTCAGGATGGGACTAATTTTAAGGTATATTGGCGTCCTTTATCTGAAACAAATGAAAATTGTTTGAAATAAATATGTTAGTAGATGTAGATGACAGTTATTTTCGGGGTAAATACTTTTTATTAATAGGAAACAAATTTTCAGCGTTAGTATATTTTGTTTTGCATAAATGGCACCGTGACTGTGATAGCAAACAAATCGATTGACATCTCATTCATCTAAATCTGCTCAGAAGTCTAGGAGCTACGGTGGAACATTTTAATGTTACAGATATGCGAAGACTGCCAAATAATTCTAGTTTTGGCTTTACCGTATTGGGGCTGTACTACCATCCTAAGTGAATAATAATAATAGCAAACAAAAACAATGTATTTTCGTGGATAAACTAATTAACATGGTTCTATGGTGGCATTTAATAAAAAACTTTCACGCTCTATTTACAGAAGGTCTGATTACTGTAAATTTTATACGAGCAGACCTTTTCTGCGCTTGAGTGGACTATTGTTTGTGTAGGTAGAGGATTCCCTTTAGTATTTCTAAAACGGTCAGTTCACTAAATTGTCCTAAAATATAAACATGTGTAGGTAACCTCTGTAAAATAAGAACAAATATGACGTAAGCTGCGTTCAGTCTAGGCTAGTTTATTCCTCGGCTAAAGTAAAAAGATTCACGTGGCATTGATGTAGACCAACACAACGTACCACCGACATTACCGTGGAGGATACTGAAAATGTGGAAAGTTTTACAATAAAAACAAATTAACTGTGGTCTAAGTGCGGCTTTCGCGTCTGTTCTAAGGTGACTTTCAGTATGAAACTTTTTCCTTAATCTTATTTGTAAGGTTGACTGAAGAAAACCCTAATATATACATATTAAAGATCCCGTAATGAATTACAAACAACTCAACTGATTACTGACTATCGTCCATTGTAAAAACACACACTTTTACTCAATTTGGTTCATGAACCTCTGTGTAATCAATTACTTCTACTTTTTATTGTTTGTCGCGATTAGATCTACATAACAAATATTGTTCTTATGATTGGATACGTCTGTTACAGAACAAAATGGAATGTATTTTAGCAAAATACCAACATACCTACGTTGGTATTTTGCATCTCATCTCAGCCTTAGCAAAGTTTTATTTGTGGAGTAAAATATTCAGATTTCATGCTAGAGTCACGTCTCGAACGTGCGCGAGGAAACTTGTTATCATCGTCTCCGTTGTACAAGCATCTCTCATATGAGATTGTGATGTTTACAAATGTTTACTTTTACAGAACAGTCATAAAGTTGTCAGCGGAGGGTGTGAGGAAAGCTTAGTTCTGTGGTAATACATTATGAGAATATACGAAGAAATAGTTGTTAGTTTACGATAAGGCGTGATACTCGCTCTGGAGAGTTGGAACGTCGTGGAGACGATCAACAGACAGGTAACAGGTTAATAACATAGTTCTAGTAGTCCGGCGACGGAAGCTTCACGGTCCAGAGTGCGCCGGCGGGGGCTCTGCGGTCACTAATCCGCTTGCTTTATAGCGTAGCATAGACGCCTGTTCTAATAGAGAGCTGCCTTTGTGATAGCTTTGGTGTTGTCATATCACTTGTCTGAGAGTTTTATCTAAATCTTATTTCATAATGATCTTCTATGTTGTTTCTTTTTAATATTTAATTTACTCTTATATTTTTTTACAACAATTTATGTATCTATAATAAGTAATAAGTTTATTTTTTTATTTAAACAACAGGATCGCCCCAATTTGTGTGCCTATATTCATGCAAATCCATTCAGTCGGTTTTGTTATTACAGTTTACTTTCTAAAAATTGATCTCTGTTAGCGAAAATATCAAATAGTGTAAAATACAAAATGTATTTTCAGGATGTGTTTTTTGATTCCTGGCCATGATATTTTTTCCAATGATTCAGTTTATTTTTTTTATTAAATCGGGTTCGAGACTCTTTTGAGTGCTTTTTTTGTTATTCCTCATAGCTCCGGACCCACTTTCAAAATTGACCTGAACAAAATACGCTAGGTTTCAGCCAAAAGACCTGTTTCGGCGTAGTGGTAAGATTTTGAGCTGGTATTGAAAACTAGCCGAGAGAGAACAAGCAGTTGTGATAAATGATAAATGAATTCGAACAACTCGCAACCCCGGTACAGTGGTCACGGCTAACATACACATCTGCAATGTTAGAGGCATTTTCATTCATTTCCACTTCCCGGACACTTTTATCACCTTTCTTTTAGGGATGGTAAATCATCATAACTAAAACACTTTCCCCCGCCCTGAGCGGAGCATGGGATTGTACCTGACTTAAACTGACTAAAACCCATTCATGTTTCTTCTTTTGCCCTTTGTATTCCAAACTGTTTTGTGTGTTGTTTTCTCTTTCGAAAAATCCGCAATCCCGGCAGGCGGTGAAACTGACCCTTTTTACCAACTTAAAGATGTTTTAGTAAAATATCGCATGCTTCTATCTACAACGGCAGAAAAAGCCCTGTAGAATTTAAACATAGGAGCTATATTTTACTCTAAATAAAAGGACTTTCACAGATTACAGCTATTTAATTTAAATAACGGCCTACAGTATTAAAATATTTTTGAAAGTAATAAACGGGGTAATTGTCGACAAAATAATTTGTCATTTCATAAACTTGACGCATGAGAAACTTTGGTCAAAGGTTTATTTTCGAAGCCGTTTCTTGGTGGAAAGTGTCCATCACTATTCCATTGTAAAGTGAACGTGGCGATCGTTTGTAAATTGAAGCCACGTGCCACCTGTACCGCGTAGGTTTAAATGTCATACCAGTATTAACAGGTGACTGATTACACTAGTACGCCTACGAGCTACGGCGACTATATTTGTGAAGATTTATGGTAATTGATTGCTTTGTCGCCGTTTTGTAGTGTGACATAAACGGCAAATCAACATACATCAGAAGAAAATGTGATGCTTACGCAAGAACAGCTATATAATTTAATAGGTATGTACGTCCTGTTTTTTCGCGGATGGGAAATCTCCAAAAACTTCCCCGCTCTGAGTAGAGCGGGGGCGAGTGTCAGACTTGTACTGACTAAAGCCCACCCATGTTCCTCTATTCTATTGGTTCGTTCTAGAACATGAAATACATTCCGTTGCATGATGAGATCAGAGTAATGTGTTTTCATTGTTGAAGTGAAAGATAATCTGTGTTAGCTTGACAGCAAAATTATTTGCGTTTCGTGTCTTTGAATCCCTCGCTATGCTCGTGATTCAATCATAGAATCCTTCTTATGCTCAGGATTCAAAATCAAAACTCGAAGTAAAAAATAACTTAGTTCTCTTGTTGCAAAAATAGCTATACTTCATGTGGGATTAAAATTGTTAATCTTAATAATGGGTGATTCATTCGGAGTTACTTTAACCAAAACTAAAAAAAATATGAATAAAATAAATTTATCGGGTAATCTTTATTATAATACAAAAGAACCATTCTTTACATTTACTTTTTAAAGATTATTTCTTTCAAATGTTGTCCGTAACTGCGATTCAGGTGGTCCATTCTGGAGTTCCAGTTTTCGATGACTCGACCGAGCATTTCCAGTGGTATTTGGCGAATAACGCGAGTAATGTTGGCTTCCAGTTGATCAATTCCAGTTTATCCATATAAACTTTGGACTTTACCCCACAGAAAACGGCCAACTGACTGGTCCGAAACGCGAAATTAACTGTTCACCAAATTTTTCTCGCAACAAAGCCATGGTTTCACGTGCTGTGTGGCAAGTGGCGCCGTCTTGTTGGTACCAAAAGTTTTGAAGATGACGGGCTTCAATTTCAGGAAACAAATAGTCCGTTATCATGGTACGATAACGGTCACCATTGACAGTGACGTTCTGGCCGGCTTCGTTTTTGAAGAAATATGGACCGATGATTCCACCACCCCATAAACCACACCAAACTGTTGTTTTATCTGGATGTAATGGTAGCTCTTGAATCTCTTCAGGTTGCTCTTCAGACCAAATACGGCAATTTTGTTTGTTAACATATCCGTTGAGCCAAAAATGTGCCTCATCGCTAAACAAAATTTTCGTTGAAAACAGTGGATTTTCTGCAAGCTTTTCAAGAGCCCAAAGACTAAATCGATGGCAATTAGGTAGGTCAGTCTGCTTCAACCATAATAATATGTTGCTCTAAGTGCTCGAAACACATTCCTCGGAGAACGCTGATTTTCGTAATAAAGTTGAATAATTTGTAGGCGTTGTACCGTGCTTAGTCTTTCCATGATAAAATGTCAAACTATAGTGAATGAAAATATTAGATTAGGTTGTCATGACTGACGCTTTATCTGTTAAAAAATGCATAAACAAAAAAGTAATTCCAAATGAATCACCCGTTATATATAAATCTCGTTTCACAATGCTTGTCCTCAATGGACTCCTAAACCACTTAACCGATTATAATAAAATTCGCACACCATGTGCAGTTCGATCCAACTTGAGAGATAGGGTAGGTAGGGTATGTAGGGTATGTAGGGTAGGTAGGGTATGTAGGGTAGGTAGGGTATGTAGGTAGGGTATGTAGGGTAGGTAGGGTATGTAGGGTATGTAGGGTAGGTAGGGTATGTAGGGTAGGTAGGGTAGGTAGGGTATGTAGGGTAGGTAGGGTATGTACGATAGGTAGGGTATGTAGGGTATGTAGGGTAGGCAGGTAGGTAGAAAGGTAGAAAATTGCATTGCAACGCATGCCGGGGCACAGCTAGTTTGTTAATATAAATTAATAGCGGTTTGTCTCGTACTCGCAACTTTATCTTTCCTCTTCACATAATAAAGCCACTGATGAGCTCCCTAATTCGTCTGTTAACGAAGTATCATTTTCATAATTAATCACACATTGGTAGCAATACAGTAATAAAAGTGGGTTCTTCTTTTATCTCTCTCATTCCTTACTTTCTGTTTACGTTTGGCTTACGTAAAACTGTTTTTGGAACATTGATTTTGTATTATTTCTGTTTCTACCTAGGTAGGTATATTTAAACTGTCCTAACTTACGGGATATCTTCGGTAATTTGTCGTAACTGTGAGTTTTGTGAAAACTCTTCTTGTTACCATAATGAATACGAAATCAATTTTTGGATTAATGCACAAATACAATTAATTTTAGTAAAATGTCTATCCATCAGCGCTAATTGTTGCGTAACAATTACTTCGAGGCGTCTGGCGATGAATAATCCTCAATCCAGTGATCCGACAATATCCATTTACATCTCACAGCTTTGCGTTTTCAATGTTCATTAAAAATCATTAATTAATTACTTATTATTATTAACATAACATGTACTGTTCATGTAATAACGGTTTATGTTATCTCACGTAATAGCGGTAGGTACTAATTATAGTATTAATTATCGGCTCTAGTTCAAATGTTACACAAATAGTTTTGGTACCCATGCGACTTCTGATAAATGTAGATAGACCTGTGGATCTATGTAAGACTATAAAGCTCAACTCTTATGCCCACCGGTGTCAAGATACTATATTCTTACCGTACATACCGAAGTAACTTTTCCCTAATACAGAATAATATAGCGTAAAAAATAATTTCTTAATTTTGTACTTAACCTCACTAAACTAGTGTTTAAGTTAGTGTCATCTTGTAAATGCAAATCAATGTTTGAACGTGAGCATTGTCACAAATCTGTACGTCAAATAGTTTCAAACACACTAACGGACGAGGAACTGATTTCTTAAGTGTTCCAGTTTGCCAATTTTGGCACGAAATTCTAAAAATATATATTTAGGTTAAACGAACCTGACCAATGAAGTTTCAAACGATCTGAAAAAGAATTATGCTTTTTAACCAGGTAGGGTTATGCAGAATAGAGTTATGTTTCCAGGATCATAGTTCTTAATATTACCGATACGTCATTGTACGGTGGGTACGGTAATAAAAAAAACGCATATTCTATTTTCAAAACTCAAATGCTGTCATGTCGTTGTCATATATATTTATATGTTATACTAACTGTGCCCAGCGGTTTCACCCGCTGCTCACTTAGAGGTGTGAAAAATAAATGTTGGCCGATTCTCAGACCTACCCGATATGTACACAAAGTTTCGTTTGAATCGGTCCAGCCGTTTCGGAGGAGTATGGGAACGAAAACTGTGACACGAGAATTTTATACAGGGTGGCCAGTTGATAGGCGTCCAAAGAAAAAAATTAGATGCCTTATGCTAAGGGGTACCCGAATTACCCCCATGTATGTTCCACGATTATTTGTAGTTTAGGAGCTAGAATTTTTTTAAGTACTTTTTTCAAAATATTCACATAGCATTGGTTTTTATTTTTTATGTCTTTATTCCTATCATTTTTAGATATTCTTTTTTGTGGAATCTATTAGCGATAGCAATAGCTACCATGCAAAAGCGGTGTTGAAAATTTGATGGTCTTACGGAATGAGGATTCTCGATAGCGGACTATGGAGAATCCATAGCCAGACCGCTGTCCAAGCTCGATGGAGCCACCTACAAAGAGTTCTTGAAGAATTACCAATTTTTCAGTCAGACGTTAACTTAACACTGAGGCGAGACATGGTTTACAACTAAAAGACAATTTCCTCCGTAGATGTAGAGTGTGCATTTCTGTGGTAAGGCGGCACTTTGAAAACCTTTTGTAACGTGTTTTAATAAAATTTGTAAACTATCTACCGTATTTTTTTATCATAAAAGTGGCAAAAATAAAGAAATCCCAAATTATAACAATAACTGTAAAAATACCTTTATTGCTATCAACGCTAATTATTATTACAGGACATAATCCCCGATCAAGCTCTATATTTTTTTACCGATTTTGTCTGTTGAAGGTCCATAGAAGTTTTTAAGATCATTTAGAAACCTCTGGCACCCCTAACTTATTTTTTTTAAGCTCTGAACATTTTTGATTATCGAACTCTAATGGTAATTTTGAACTTTGGACTAACTTTGTGGTAAGTTCTACAATGCCTAGGCAAACGGTTTTTTGCATGGTAGCTATTGCTATCGCTAATAGATTCCACAAAAAAGAATATCTAAAAATGATAGGAATAAAGACATAAAAAATAAAAACCAATGCTATGTGAATATTATGAAAAAAGTACTTAAAAAAATTCTAGCTCCTAAACTACAAATAATCGCGGAACATACATGGGGGTAATTCGGGTACCCCTAGGCATAAGGCATCTAATTTTTTTCTTTGGACGCCTATCAACTGGCCACCCTGGATATTAGATACTATAATTAAGTATAAATAGATCGATAAATATCCGATAACTAATCATTTTGATCTTCTTATGAAACGTGAACAATTGAACATCAACATAAAAATGGTGTCAGGGTGACCCACTCTTACTTAAGCTGTTCCCAAGCGCACTGCAGGATATTTTTAAGAAGCTGCTAGATTCGTGGCAGGCACGAGGCATAAATGATAGTGGCCAGCACCTAACAAACCTCCTCTGCTATGCTCCACATCAGCTTTAAAACTCGAAAAAATGATCGTGACAAACCCTAAGGTTGGTCAGCAGAAAATTTGGTACCAATATGTATATCAATCACGCCGACATGATTGATATACATATTGGTACCAAATTTCAGCTTTCTAGTGCTAACGGTCACAGAGATTAAGCGAGGACGGACGGACGGACGGACAGACAGACATGGCGAAACTATAAGGGTTCCTAGTTGACTGCGGAACCCTAAAAAGAAGCCTTTTTGGAATCAAACTTAAACGAACAGACTGAATGGCTAAAAATGTTAGTTGTAATATGCAAGAGAGAAAACCTACGAGATTCAGTATTATAATTTTTCGAAAATCCTTTAGGTACGCGAATCTGTGCTCAAACACACTTGAAACGAAATTGGCGGCGATTTGAGCTTCGGAAGTTAATCCGCGTCAATACACTCGGCGCCATGACGTTGGCACTGAATTTGTTAAGAAAGCTGTCAATACTTGAACAGCAGCCGACGCTGTTCCACTTCAATATACTAATTTAATAACTCCGATATTATAAGTTCTTACACTTGGAACTTCTAAAAGGGCTAAAGGCTAAAAGGGTCAAAGCGAGGAAATACTTTTAAAGGAAGATTGACCCAAGGTTTCCGAAATCAAATTATCCAATTTGTTGATTAGTTACTCCAACTTATATTGTAGCAAAGGCATCGAGTCAAACACATGGGATGCTTTGTACATAGGTTAGCAGTTTCGACAATCTATCAGATGACATCTATGCTGTTAACTAGTTTAAGACCACATACTTGTTTTAACAATTGGTGTGGAAATATTAACCAAAACCCAAGAAATTTTAAATAATACAATCGAAAGAGCTTAATTATATATGCATAGACAGGAAATCAAAATGTTTTTCAGCCTTCCTAATGTAAGAACACTGAATGCTATAAGGGCCGAAACCTGTGGCGTGGCTATATTTATAATCGGGTGGTGCGCGGTGGGCCGTTGACGTCATCACGAGGGTCGCGCGCACCGAGGGCTTAGGAGGGTGGAGGAGGGGGAGGGGGGCGCGGGCGGTGGCGCGCCCTCCGATACGCACTTGCAAATTCGCACCTTCATGAATGGAGGAATTAAATTATCCTTAGCCGCGCGCCGAATTTACACGGACCTGACTTGGAACGCCAAATGCCTTTTTAATATGTATTTGTTCTGCTGGTTTACGATTTTGTGTGCTTATTGCCGCCGTGACTCATTTTTAACCGCCCGAGGTGCGCTACGCGTGTGAGCGCGGCGGGCTCAAGCAGAAATAGTTGTGAAACGAGATCACTTTCAGCTTGGACTCGAGCTGTCTCAAAGATTTATTGTTTAGAACGAACACTAGAAACTGAACTACAAATTAGGACTAATTTTCAAAGGTTGTTCTGTTGCTGGAAAACCGTAACCCGTTATAAATGTTTTAGGCGGTGTAATTACCTGAAGACGAAGCAGTGGGATCGTGGAAACAATTTGCTTTGATGGGCACCGTAACGATGTTACTAAAAAAGAATGCTCTATTTATAAAAAATGGCATTTAATTAGAAATGGAAACTTAAGAATGGATTTTCATAGCTTTCTGCAAACTTCAAATATCTTAGTAGACTTACGTACACACACACTCTGTAACACGTACCGATTCTGTTCTCTAGAGTTCAAAAACGATTTCTAGATGCATCATGTCATACTTCGCCCAACGTTTTACAGAACTAAGCATTGGCAATGCAAACAAGGCTGCACAATTGTAAAATATCAAAGAATGCTAAGATTATTTGGATTTAAAACTTAAATACTGTTCTGTTTTTTTGGCGTCGGTTTAAAATAAGCGTCTTCTTCAGTTTGTTGCGTAATTTAGGAAAAATATTAAGTATTTTTGTACGACGTCACTTGGTGAGAAAGTGGAGCATCAAGAGTGTCCTCGACGGCGAGGGACACGCGCCGCTGTCGTGCCGCGCGCTCCAGCCGGCGAAGGTGCGCGGTGCGTGCGCTTCAGTAAATTGGTCTGTTCCGTGTCCCCACAATAATTCCACTTGATGTGGGTTTCAATTCAATTATACGTATCACGCAACACGCTGCTTAACCAAGCTAACGGATAAGAAACTGCGCAAATAAATACAAAACTTTTATACTGAAATAAAAATGATCGTAAAACTATATTTGGGTTAAACTTTGTGTCCACATATTATTATGTACTACAGTGAGGAGTTATTAGTCGGTTCATTAAAATATAATGAAATACGTATATAATATTTACCTAAGAAGAGCGGTAACAAAGCTACGTACGTGACTGGTGTTACGACGGCTATATTTTCTTGCGTGGGTAACAAAATAAGCTGAGATGGATAATACTGCTCAGTAGGCTTGTATAAATCTGTGAAGTGATGTGGCTACATTTTTTTAGTCTCGTAAATGATTTGAGGTCATGTTCCGTCTATTATACGCATATGACTCAACTCTTCGGTGCTTCAGGGATTTCATTTATCCTTCTAAAAGTCTTCCATTCAAAGGTCGAGAAGAATCGATGCATCCCATGAGCTCCAACTTTACAGATTACATTTCAGATACGATCCCGATTTTCTTTATTATGGATCGTATTCGTGTTTCAATCGTACAGAAATATGGTTTTCATAATGTAATTTATTTCAAGTATTATCGTCGGCTGTTAATCTGATTGTGTTACAATTTCATTAACTTGAGTGAAGCAGTATACACATTTCATATATTAATTCGTTGGAAAACGGCTTTTATATTCAGGATCTTATCAGCCAAAATTGCACTAAAAGCTGTGTGCTTAATTAAACCGTGATATGTATCTGGTTTTATTGTTCTAATAGTTGTTCTGAATTCATAGGTTCATCTTGATTTGTTTGTTTTGTGGCATTCATGTTGGCTTTAAGGCTTTTGTTAAGGCTCGCTAGTTTATTTTATTTAATCTCGATGAATGAGTCCATTTGCGCAACTCCTAATGGTTCGATAGTATGCTTGAGAAGGGCAATAAGTAGCGGCAGGTGTGCACCAATAAGGCAGCCGCTACATGAAGCCAGTGATTGTCACGTCTATACTGTGTGAGATGACTGAAAAGCCACATGTTTATTTTGAGGTTATAATGTATGACGAAACATTTATATTAAAACATAATTATTTGAATCAAACTAAGTTTTTTCGATTCCTAAATACGGTCGTAGATAAAGTACGCATTCGGCAGGGTATTGACCTCTGTAGGTTTACCAATATATCGCCTTGATCATATTATGAATTATTAATAATGAAAAATAAAAAAATGTTATTCTTCTGCTAAGCGTATGCATAGCGTCAGTGGAGAGCACAATATGTTGAGACATTGTGAATGTAAATGATATGACGACTCCGCCAGCAGCGATGTCTTCATTGTGCTGCCAACCTACTTGGCAAACCTTTACTTTATGCTAAACTTTTTGAAAGTAAACCAATTACAGCAACTTTAGTACAAATGTTTTAACTGACCGTTGTTTGAAGTAGAATTAACACTACGCCTGCTTCTTTGTGGTATAACGTTTTCTTGTATAGAACCTTTGGTACAACCAACGGTACTAAGCATTGTCTATATGTCTATGATGGTTCCTCGTAAATAACCTAATTCATTGTAGCCTTCACTTCGACGTCCATCACTCAGAGTAGTTGCTTAATTTATTAAATAAGCACGCAAATTGTATAATTGAATTAGGCTTTAGCTACAGTATAAAGACCAGATAAACCTAGGATACCTAAATCTAAAACATTATTCTGAAACTATTGAACTTACAACTGACTTCGTATATAAGTTCTTTGCTGATGTACATGACATTTGTCCACCACCACTTGGGAAACAATCGTGATTTATAAGATGTTGGTATATTGCTGTGAACTGATTGTAAAATGGTGATAAACATTTGATTGATTTATTAGATCACTCTCTCAAAACGTATAGTTTTTGATATGTAGTAATTGAAGTTACCTTGGTAAATTCGGTCAAATGTTGCCAATTACATCGTTATTATATAAAGCGTATGCGCAACAAAGAGGTAGGTATGTGAGATTATTGTCGTAATTGCTGTCAATGACGTGATTGTATTAGGTAACCAGACTTGCGTTTGTCACCGAGGAAGTAATTAAAGCGCACGTATGGCGAAACAACGAGGGACTGAATTCGCCCGACATCTAAATAATATGTAAATGGAGATGTGAAGTGGCCGAGTCGTGGACGCGCCGAGCTTACAACATTGTTCCGCTAACCTAATTGGCGGCGATTCTTCGGGAAATGTAAATTTTATGACGATCATGTTCCCTCCTCATTCCCTTCACATTCTATTCAGTAACGTCTCTATTTACACCGTAATTAATTGTTAAGTTTATCTCGGCGAAAGTTGTATTTGTCTGGAATAAAGATCTTTATGCTTATGCGTATGCTCCATATTGCCTACAACAAGGTGGAGTTTGTAGGTGAGCTTGCGTGGTGTGATTGTGTGGATGAGGTATGACCAGGATTAACGAGGGATTGTTTTGTCTTTGTTCGCGCATATCATCCAGCGTCGATCGGTCGGGTTGAATGATTAAAGGGTGAAATAGTTTAGGTAGCTGAGGGGGGCGGGGGCGCTTGCGGTGCGTCAGGCGGTCGCTTTGTTTGCGTCGCGCGTCGGCTCTAACCACAAAACACCAGCACTCTGCAATAGCGCTATTCACTGGCCATTTCAAAGGGTTTTCTTGGAATGTTGATCTATGGCTCTACGAATTATTAAGGTTATCTATGAAGGTTTATCTTAGCTGTATCGCTTTTAAGAGAGAAGGTACCTGTTATGTCTTATTCAAATTAAATAAAAAAAGCAAAAATACAACCAACTAAGAAGCTTTAAATGGAACTGGTTACTCTATAAAAAATCTTAAAGTTGCGATTTTTATATTAATCGATTTCTATGTATAACCAAAATACATAGGTACGAAGAGAATCCCCTCGTACAAAAATACTGTTTCCATACAAGTATAACTTAAACTACTTTCCTTGGGATAACCTTCGAGCGCAGTTTTACATTTAGCAGGACGACGACGTTTGCGGCTGTTTATATACAATCTATCTTGGAGTGTATATCTGTAGCTTGAAGAACAAAATGTAAAATTAACTGATTAAACTTAATCAATTGCAAGTATAAGTAAGTAAGAATGTGCGAATAAGTTTGATATATTGTTCCCGATATCGAAAAGAAGTTATTGTACTGAGTTTCTCATAATTTTGTAATCCACTATTGTTAGTAATTGTCAGTTTGAATATGTGCCTTTTATCAGAATTTCTCATCAACTTGCTACAGAGATGGCAACTGGCAACCCTATGTGAACGGGATAGGGGTGTGCAATGTGCTTTGTTTGCGCACGGTTTCGTAACCACAAATCAAGTCAGAATGTCCCGGATTAAACGCTTACAGATTGCACTTTGTTGACTTTGTGCACACGAGAGCATTTTGTAACACAGTTATACAAATATATTGACCACAAGTTGGATTCAACTGTTTATACCTTACAAATCTTTAGTAGAAATATAATAACCTTTGTGTCCCTAACACACGTCTTCATATTTGACGTGGGAATTTATCCAGATTAAGCCTAAGGCTACATTTGCATATTGAAGGCGCATGTGTTTTCATCAATTATGTTGCTACCTGTACATCTTCACCCACCTAAAGTTAATCAGTTCATGATGGATAAGGCAGGCTCCAAATACCGGCTTTGTTCTGCGAAAAGTGCATCTAATTCAGGCACAGTCACCTTTAGGTTGCCTATAGGGGTCAACGGGAGCATGCACCTCTAGAATAACTGATTGCGCTGGCCTTAAAGTAATTTTAGTGTATTAGCTAGCTTAGCTTTCTAAAATATGTAGACAAATTGAATCATTAGTGTACTAAAATATATTATGATACCCGCATGTATTCAAGTTTTGAGGCAAGCTGAGTCGAGGCCCCATTTCGTGGCTATTTAGGTATTATAATCGAGCTTTGTTGGCACTCACATGCCCATTGTGAGCTACGCTTTGCATGTCAATGATCCCGGTGCGTTGTGACGTTGTGCGAACGTTGCGAAACGCGTTGTCACATATTTTTAGTATTTTTACGGTTTTATACATTCTTTTCTATATAATAAGCATCAAATTGCTTCTGCCAATCTTATAAATCATTTTTATATGTTCAATCATACAGAACTTAATTTCTATATAGGCGATACCTTTGAATACAGGCGGCCCAGATCTGTGCGTTTTATAATACAATCATATTAAATTAACAGAGATGCATAAGGTTAAATATTTTTTTTAAACATTTGGTCAATAATGTTTAGTCCTACAACAATACAACTTCTGCAAAATGTTCGAGTTCGAGAGCAAAAAGAAGTATTTGTACCAATTATGTCATTTGCGCACGTAGCTTCAGGCATGTGAGTCGCTATGAGCTCTCCGAATATGCAAACTTGCACAAAACCTATTTATCCTCTAATTAACGTAACAGTAATGGGAGAACTTTACCTGTTTCAACAACACATAATTATGAAATTATATTTTCTGAGAATCTTTGTCGAGAGACACCATATTTCGGTGTTCATGTAAAGGTTTTACAATTTATAAACTGACTAGCTTTCGCCCGCGGCTTCGCCCGCGTTAAATTTGGGGGAACACAGTTCTCCTTGCGCCTTATTGATTTGGAATAGCAACGCTAAGTTTTCCATTTTCTTCCCTCTTTCTCCCTCACATCCCACTTTTTTTTAATAAAAATTAGCCTATGTCCGTCTCCTGGTTCCCAACTATCTCTGTACCAAAATTCATCACAATCGGTTTAACCATTAAGGCGTGAAGAGGTAACAAACAAACAAATAAACAAACAAACTCACTTTCGCTTTTATAATATTAGTAAGGATAAAAATAATTATAGTTAAGTATTCTTACTTGAAAAAGACTTCAAGGAGGCACAACAAAGCCATTTCTTTGATTTTATTACCACCAGCCCAGTGCACACCCGTCCTTGGACACTGGAGGATAAAAATGTCCAAATAGATAATAAAACATGGTTTATGTGGGTTGAAGGAACACAAAAAATGCATTTTCTTTAGTTATTTTTAGACGTTTCTATATGAAAATGTACGACTTCAATAGCTTTTCGAAAAAGTACTTTGTTCAAACAAAAGTTCATAAATTAAGGTGTAAAATGTCAAGGTGATATTTTGTTGAAGAGTTAGATAGGATATTCCTTTCGGTTATGTTTTAACTTCATAGGTAGGTACGCCTTGTAGTATTCGACTTTATACTTCTGAGAAAGTTGTGCTAAATTGTGTTACGACGCACCTAGCTTTAATATTAAAGCTCAGATTTATCTTAAAAACGTAGTGTTTTTTTCAACGTTCTGATAGTTAAATAACCTTTCAAACATTTTACTAATTCGGTTTTACAGCTTCATAATTTGAATGAACAGTTATAACTAAACCAGGTTCGGTATCCGATTAAATTACTTTGAAATAGATAGGATTTTTAGACATTTTCAACAAATATTTTAAAAAGTCTGTTCACTGAATATAGTAAACATAATTTAAATAAAATAGTACAAAGGTTTTATTGTGAATACAGCATAAAAGAAAATTACAAAATAATGGAAACATAGGAGACAATAAAGTAAGTTTTAGACAATAAGAAAGATATTTTTTATTTTGTTATTTGAAATTGCCAAAACTTTTAAAGTACTCAAGATAGGTATACGTCCATATATAAACATAAATAAGCTTACCTTTCCCCACGGGGCAGGCCAAACCACAGAACGCCTCATGGTTTTTTTTTTATTTTCACGTAAAAACGTTATAGCCGATGACCATATTTTAAGTAGTTCCAAATTGCCGTATTACTTTGACTTTTTATTTGAACATTTAATTTTTGATCGATGAATGTCGTTATAGGTTGTCAGTGACCCGAAGGTCTGACAACCAGTCTTACCAAGAAGTATCGTATTACCAAGTACTAACTGGGCTTTGCATCTGGTTAGACTGTAAACCGCCTCCAACGTAGTTGGGACAAGGCAGCCTAGCGGCAGTGATGATAAATTCTTAATCGTTAAATTTTGATTTAAAAGTCAAGGTATCGACAGAACGTAAAATTACTTTTTTTGCGGATTGGAAGCCATCAAATAACTTCGCCCGCTCTAGCCAGAGTGTCAGACATTTACTGACTGAAACCCACCCATGTTACTTCTTTTGCCCATTATGTTTCGGGGCCGCGGTATTTATTTCAAACAACTCGCAACCCGGCCGTGGCTGGCCCTTCTTCACGTAAACTGACTTAACGCGCTTCTTTCTTTTCTTATGGATTTACTGGAACTAAGCATAAGTATGCGTTATGCTGCAAAAATTATGGGTGTTGAATTAAGAACGGTCCGGAAGGTAAGGCGAAGTTAACGAGAAGCTGGACACCATCTGAGGAGAACTTGTAATGACAGACCTAGATGCTCAGTCCCCGATGACATATCGATATTGTTTCCAACGTGTTATGGAGATGACACCTCAATGCAGGTGAAAACAAGACAACGGTTTTTACAGACCCGAAGAAACTACATGAGTGTCAATACAATGACGTGTCTCAAAAGCCAGCAAAGACCCAGCAGGGCTGAGAGGGGGCATCCAGTAGCAAGTGAACACACACAGTCAAGTGAAGAAATATCGGTAATGATATACTCAAGAGATCCTTATTAATTAAGTATGCAGGGCTTAATTAAGTAAATATGGACGATGAATACTGATGCAGGGTAACGTAGTCGTACATCAATTGGTTGATGGCTTGGACATCAAAATGTCCTGATCTCTACTTGATCGAGTACTCCTGGGAGTCTGGGTAGGAAGATGCAAAAGAATATTTTTTTAAATTCAAGTGTATGACTTAAATTGCAGATTTCCTAAATAATAATATTTGCAATTAAAAATGTGTTGTACTAAGTTTTGTTATGTCCGTAAGGATTGAGGAGCCACATCAGATTTTTTAAATCTGATCTCACCATTATTTAGCAGCAATGTAGCTTATTTTGCAGCACGAATTCTAGATTTAGCAGCAAAATATATCACTAGTTATTTTAATGCAAAAGTGGCTCCTCAATCTAAACATCTGAATTGAGGAGCCACCTAACTCGTTAAGTAATAGATGAATATTTATGAAAATTTTGCAGCATTTAGTAGCAATTTAGCATATTACCTTCTAAAAATTTTGATTTTGTAGCTCTAAAACGAAAGAAAATACAATACTTTTTATATGGCTCCTCAATCTAACCTCAATAAGGGAATTTCTATTGGATGTGAGAGATCAATTAATATATTCGACATATTGATCATTTAGCAGGTCTTGTGTTTGTTTTTGCAGTATACGAGTAAAATTGAAAAACACAGTAAATTTTGTATATGAAAACATTTTCTTTGGCTCCTCAATCCTGACGGTCTAATTATATATGTTTGACTGTAGCCACCTGAGATCTCAACGGAATCTAAAACCAGACATACGAACATTTAGCAGAAATTTCTGCTAAATATATCTGCACACTTCAGTAATGTACATATTTTAGATTCTGAAAAGCAATACTTTACTACTTTTTCGTAAATTCTGTGTGTAGAGTGACCACATTTTGGGGTACCTACAAATTAATATTTCACTTACGTCAAATAATAAGAATTACTACTTTTATTTATATAAAAATTATACTTATAAAATTATACTTTTATTTATAAAAAACCGGCGTCTCGCCGCGTGACCTATCCGATATATTAAAATTTAAAAAATCTGCGAAATTGAGCGAAAGAAATGTATACACATTTATGAAAACCATTTATGCTTCACTATTTTAATTCAAATATTTGATAAGTATTCAGGTTTCAACCATCAGGTATAAATTTATTTTAAGATTTTAATTTTTCAAATAAAGTCGTTATGATCTTAAAAGTAATGGAATATATATACTTATTTATATGTCTTCATTGCATTCCATAATTTAATTTAATTTATTTATAATGTTAATGTTTTAGACATAACAATGGCACAAAGTTATAATAACTTTATATAATAAGCATAATTTTCATTAAATTAAATAAATATAACCACTATTGCTCGACGCCTACGATAACTATTAAGTGTTTTTTAAAGGTTAACCAAATTCAGTACTTACTTTTTCGTCACAAATTATTACGAGCTGGAAATTTAATACAATTCATGTTTGTATTCACAATTTAGTAATGTTGTGGGTAGCACATCGACTCAATTGAGTTGAATACGAAAGTTTGTGCACGGAATATTAATATTGGCTTAATTCGATTAAATTAGGAGGTTCATTTCCGGCGGCTCATGTGATCGGCTAGGCAACTTTGTAGTGTTCGTCAAACATTGCGTCGTTACTATCACATAAGTTTGTTGCCCCGCTGTTCACGGCTACATTATACACCGGAGCCACTTCGGCACCCTCGTAAAGCCTAATTTTCAGGATCGCTACGTCGATTACGTAACGGTGCGTATCACTTGAATTAGTTTAGCAGTTATGCTGGGCGATAGACCCGCCGACGCGTCGTAAACATACAGTAACATCGTGTCAGCTTTCTGTTTAGGAGCCAGAAATGAGGACAGCTTTACAATCTTTACATAATGTCGGTTCATTCATTTCATGTTCAAGTTATTTTGAATTATCTGTCGAACCTATTCTTAACTATAGCTGATGGGTTCGGCTTCCAGTCTTGCCGGATTCAGCTGAATACGTAGATGTTTTAGATGGAGCGATTGCCTAACTGATCTCCATCTCATCCCAACTAATAACTGGGTAATACCCTATTATAACGATGGTCAAAGATGATCAAAGATGATCAAAGATGATCAAAGGTGATCAAAGATGATCATCTTTGACAGCTATCTATGCAAGCAGACCAACCTAGGCAACAACAGTCGCACAACCTCAAGATCGGCTTGTGCGGTAGCTATTATTAAGCAACGAGCTCCAAGTTATTTTGAATGCTAGACAAATACATAACACTCTACAATACATAATATTCTACTCAAACTATAATGCTACTAGCTTGCCCGTTATTATCATCATCATTCTGCCCATCCCAAGTTATTTCGGGCCACCCAGATTTGCTCAGCATGTATTCAAAATCAAAATTATTCTTCTTAAATATTGCTCTATTATTCGTCATTTCATCGCATACCCCTTTTCTTGCCCTATCATCCTGCACACAATGCATCTATCGTTTCTTTAGCCTTCCTCTTCAACTCTACTCAACCACATATTTACTTTAAACTTTCCTCACGACATTTTTCTCAGTCCTCTGCATTCCGTACGAGGCCAACGTATTACCACACAACTTTTCAGTCACCAGCGCTATTTTCAGATTTTCTCTTATGTATTCGTTTCTTACTTTATGCTATGCGGGAGTTACATATTGTTCTTGCTGACCTGCCGCCATTTCATACATGCCGTGTTAATTCTGTGCCATCGCTTTCTACCGAGCCGAGATACCGAAGGTCCGCGGCTTCACCCGTATGGAAATTAATTGTGCCACGTGATCAATATAAAAAACAATTTCGTAATTTTATCTACATAAATCCGTTCAGTAGTTTAACGTGAAGAATAACAAACACCCACTTTTGAATTGTAATATTAAGTAGGATTACTTACTTTGCTATTATAGATACTTTTTGATAACGTTTGGTGGTTTATAACAGAAGCTTAAAGGAGGTGATACACTATAATTATGCCTGGATGGAATTTGTCCAGTAAACAGGTTTGTTGCGACTTTTCAGTGTGTGTTGGTGTATCTTGTTGCTTTCTTGGAAGTTTGTATATGGAAATATAATACGAAACTATCATAGGTTTCGTATTCTATTTAAGCCCAACCCATTCACTTCACAGACATATTCTAACGTTTACCTTTTCTACTTATAAAGACAAAATGGTTCTAAGGCTTCATTTTCATCCGTCTTACATAAGATTGACTGTGACAGACAACCAACTCATCAGTCTAAAACAACCTCATTTTTAGGTATAATAAAATATTCATTAATTTCCAGTTAGGTTTAAGTGTATTGTAGTTACACCTAGCTAGAAATTAATGAATATTTTATAACATTCTTAAAAGGTAAAGTAAATAGAAAAAATATTCAATTTATTTGAATTGAAACGTCTTTTAATAAAGGTATTTTGATTCGCAAAGTTAAGTGGGCAATGCACTAGGGAATTTTATTGTAGAGTTCTGACAGAGTTTTTGTTATAAATACAGATCTAAGATTCGACCCACGCATGTATTCAGTACATAGGTATCCATTCCAGTCCCTACGGACGGACGGACAATTCTCCTTCGAGGGGTGAAAGGCTATTTGGTTTAAGCGACATCTAGGGCGATATTGAGTTATATATATATTCGGAATCAGCGAATTTTTCTCCGTCGAATGGTGCCGGATTCATTAAGATCAGAGCACTTTTATGGCGTTTGAAACAATACCATTTTTGGGTTGTTTCAAAAGTGGCAGTGTATTAACCGACGTGGATTTCCCATCTTTTTTTAAAGTATGTACTTGAACCATACAGTCATATTAATAACCGAGACATAAACCAATTACCCTTTCCCAGATTAATAATTTAATAAGAGTTAAAACATTTTTCCTGTTTCTATTTTTTATAAAGACGTAATTTGAATCATTTTGCCTTCCACTGGTTGACGGTGTGATGTCACTTAAACCATTTGTCCGTCATTCAAATACGACATGCAGCGTCGCTTAAGCTCTTTCAGCTGCATCTATTTTCCACGCAGGATGCTACTTAAACCAAGTAGTCGTTTTGTTTCAGCAATTTTGTTTAGTCATTAAAACATTTAGTCCTATTATTTTTTTAAACGCATGTCGTTTAATACATTTTTCCAGTATTAATAAAAATACGAGTGGGTTTTTCAATCATTAAATTTTAATATGATACCTTTCATTTATGTCATATGATACCATATTTATTTCATCCCCCGGCTGTTAAAAATCGTGATACTTCAACCAGACATCCGCGCGCGGGCGCTTGAGTCGAACTCAAACAACTTCCCAGAGGGAATCTAGGAGTATTGTGACGCGTAGTCACCGGCAGTGTTTATGTAAAACAGGTATATTTTGATATTTTTTATGCACAAGCATAACAAGTAGTTTTAATCAATAGTAGTTTTATTACATTTATTAAGTACACTAAAATAATTATTAAGAATTACATTTTACCTATTTCAGACAAAAATTACGACAAAAATTTACCTCATTTGAGAGATCGTGATGTAAATTTTATTAACGTTTGTTTGGAGTGGAAGGAGAGGTGTTTATTTTATTTAGTTTTTCACATAATAATAAGTATTCTAAGGTGGCCAGGTCCTCACCTTTACATGGGTGACCTGAAACTCTTTGCCCCCAACGATTTGCAGCTGATGGAGCTACTGAAGGTAACTGAAACTTTCAGTAGTGCCATCAAGATGGAATTTGGTGTGAACAAATGTGCGGTCATGCATGTAAAGCGAGGGGAAATTGTGGAATCTATGGGAACCCAGCTTTCAGATTCCATAAACCTTAGATCCCTCTCAGCAACCGAAACTTACAAGTATTTGGGGATGTCGGAAGCGCTGGGCATCAATGTTGCTGATATGAAGTAATCGTTGAAGGAGCGCTTGGAGAAAAGTATGTAATAGTCTTTTATCTTTTACGGTTGGGTCATGCTGGTTTTGATGTACTCTTTCGGCATATTCAAATGGACTCAAACAGAACTGGACGCCCTGGATAGGAAGGTCCGTACATTGTTAACGGCATTTCGTATGCATCACCCACGTTCCTCGGTTATGGCTAGGAGTTGTGAAGGTCGAGGCTTTTTAAACGCCAAGACTCTCCACAATCGCGAGATATGCAGTCTCAGGGAATACTTCCTAGAAACCGACGTGGGAATGCATCGGGATGGAGTTGCAGTGGACTAAGGCCTCACCCCACTCTCCTTTTCTAAAGAGAACTGGCGCAAACCTGTAGTGCTTGACACTAACGACCGCAGAGAGGTATGGCAGAGTAAGAAGCTTCACGGACGCTTTTTCCGGGCCCAACATGGACCCGATGTCAATCAGCGTCCGTTCCAGGGAAATCTTTGCGGAAACTGAATGTTTTGTCTGTGCAATTATGGATGAAGTTATGATGTCGAATAACTACCGGAGATTTATTGTGAAGGACGGCACGGTTGACATATGTCGGGCATGCCACCGTCCGGGTGAATCAATTCGACACATTATCTCCGGTTGTTCTCGTCTAGCTAACGGAGAGTACTTGCATAGACACAACCTTGTAGCCAGGATTATCCATCAGCAACTTGCTCTAAAATACAGCCTTGTGGAATCGGAAGTGCCCAACTATAGGTATGTGCCCGACCCAGTTCTCGAACATGACAATATCACATTGTACTGGGATCGATCCATTATCACTGACAGGACTATTGTTGCAAATAAACCTGATATAGTGGTGGTGGACCGATCAGAGCGGCGCGCAATGATTATTGACATAACGGTCCCACATGAAGAGAACCTTGTGACAGCCGAAAAAGGTAAACAAATAAAGTATATTGACTTGGCTCGCGAGGTTGTCGACATGTGGGATGTGGTCTCAGCGATCATTGTGCCGATAGTCGTTACAGCCAATGGCTTAATTGCTAAGAGCCTTGACCACCACCTAAGAAGGCTCTCGTTAGGCAGCTGGATCAAGGGCTTGATACAGAAAGCGGTACTCCTGGACACCGCTCGTATTGTTAGGAGGTTCCTTTCTCTGGAGCCCTAACCGCCGGTTCCTTGGATCCTGTTCCCGATACCGGTGGGCTACTTTTTTAATATTTTTAAATGTTTTTAATTTTTTGTTTTTAAGAAATATTTAAAAATTTTATTTAATTATATTTGAAAAAAAAAACAATAAATAAACGAAAAAGTTTTCTAAGTAAAAAGAAAAATAAATGAAAGAGTACGTACGTACGTGTTATTTTGATTTATAAAAAAACATTACTATTAAGTTTTATCAAAATAAATGTAACTGATGTTCCCATTGAGAGTGTTCTTGATATTTAAAAAAAAAATACTTTAACTGATATTGTGTGTATTTATTTAGTCAATAATCAATATCAGCACATGGGATTTACGGTGATTGCGATATATCCAGGTTGTTTTAACCGTATAGTTCGGTACGGACCCCTTCGGGGGCTCGACATTCAAACCTCCGCTGGCTCGGTACTGGCCCCGAAAGGGGCCGGACATTTAAGTCACATGACCTCCTCATTATTTTTGTAAATATTTTATTTTCTGGTTAATAAATAATATGGGTGTGCATTCAGTAAGATAGTAGAATAAAAAACTCATATGTAAACGTCATTAGAAGTTCTTTAATTATTGAGAAAGTTTCTTAATTAAGTCTTATAAAATCCAAATGCGTAAATTACGATCATCGCCATTTTGATGGCAGTGTAGGTCGACGCTAAAAATCATAAAAAAATAGGTTTTCGAACATTTAAACTCCACATTATTGGGCATGATTAACGTGTCCTTTTATTACGTGAAGAAATCATTCGTAATTTTACTTATATTAGTAGTGGTAATGATACATTTTGAAATCTAAAGTCGAAGTTTCGCGCCAATCGTGCTTGTTTACATTTTTAATTCCACATTATATCATATATTCACGAATAGATTCTGTAACAACTGACACAAATATCATTTCAAATATTATAAATAACATGACAATGCCCAGATCTAATCGTAATTTGCAATAATAGGAACAATAACACGGAATATTCATAACCACTACTAAATTCACTTTCGAAATTGACGTCCATTTCTTTTTTTTTTTAATTTTGTGATGTGTAAATACGATTATTTCAATCGATTATTTTCTTGTAAATCAATCAACTCGAATAATTAAATTAAGGAATATCAGAAATTGATACATGAAAATAAAAATTAATTTTGTAATAAGTGTGAAATACTATAAATATTGATTATAATATTTTTTACGCCACTAAAACCGATTAAAAAACAAACAGTACAAACTGATCTATGGCTAAATTCGCGCCATTTTTATATTCAGATAAAAATTCAAAATAGGAATGCGCTCGCTGTTCAAAATTATATTAAAATGTTTATTTGCTATTTTATTAATAATTTGGTTTTGTACGTACTATTTGAATGTGAATTGCAAATAGAAATAAATAAGGTTGAATATAGAACGCGCCAATTATGATCTTGGCAAGCACATTAAAAAAATCAGTTAAGATAAATTTCGTTGTTGTTCGACAAAATTGTTTGGTTGGATTGGTTATTTGAAAAGCGTATTCATTCTTTCCTAAAACATGGCTCGTAGGCCAAAGTATTCTTGGAGTGGAAGCCTTGGGGTAAAAATGGCCTATAGAGGAAGAGCACAATTGAGATGGAAACACGACACCAAGAAAACTCCTGGTTCAAAATGAGTCCATTTTGAACCCGGGTTTTTCTTGATGTCATTGTACCGGGGTTTTTGGAAATCGTCAAATAACTTCCCCCGCTCTGGGCAAAACGGGGGGGAGTGTCAGACTAGTACGACTAAAACCCACCCATGCTCCTTCTATTGCATAACCCTGACACTCCCCCCCGCTTCGTCTAGAGCGGGGGAAGTGAGGCGCTCCTCAAACCAGCCAGCCACCGCGGGAGACGCTACAGGCATCGGGCGTCGGGCGTCGGGTGTCTATATCAATATTTTAGGGCCCCGATGTGTGCGGAGTCCCTGTCCGTCTAAAACAAGGCTCTACTGCGGCGGCATGGCTTTCTAGGTGCGGTACGATTTGGTTGTGCCGGCTGGGGTGCCTGACAAGTTACCTACAGAATTAGCATGACCTCCTACAAAAATGGCCGCCATTTTCATTCATCGCCATTCCAAAAAACAGCCAAAATCTTAAAATACAGCAAAATGTACAGACGCCTGCAGGTCAAGCTACCCGAAACTGACAATTTTTCCCAATCAACCTTGAACCTAATACTTTAGAAATAAAGTCGAAAATCTATCAAAGAAATCTGACAGATTGTAGTAGCTTGATGTGCAGGCGTCTGTACCTCAAATCTTGGCGCATCAGAAAATAATTATAGCATAACAAAAAAGCACGTGACAAAATGTTGTTGTCTTTCTTTTCTTATCGATATCATAGATATTTGAACAACTATAATATCAATAGTAGAATAATATGCAATCTCCATAGGTAAATTCCTCAATGGTCCCAAAACTTTTTTTAAAGCTTACTCCATTTCGATTATCGATTAGGTTGAATGCAACTTTTTAATCGTAATGATGAAACTTAGATTTACGGTCAGCACTAAGAAATGTCATGTTGCAACAGTTTTTAGTATTTTTTTGTCGAGATTTGTTTCGTGTTTTATTTTGAATTTATATGTAAAATGGCAAAAATAAGAATGCAGATGGAATGTCACTGTTTTTATTTTGGATTTCCGATTTTATTATCAAAGGGTTGTCTTGTGTATGTGCATTATTTCCAGCGTTTTTAAAGTACCTAATTTTTGGAAGGGTGTAATAATTATGTATTTTACACACATTTTGCAATAGATTGACGCCGTTTTATAGACCATAAGAGGTTTTTGGAAATATAAACCTCAAACTTATCATATAATACAGGCCCGGTGACTTATTTTTAATAACAAAATTGAATGCTGTAAATTGATGAAAATTCTTGAATTTCATGACAATTCGCGTCACCCCACCGATTCAGCTGATGTGTCATGTGTCAAAATCCTGTCGTGCAGAGTGGTTAACAGCCATTGATAGTATTAGATGTAAAAAAATGTGACATCAAACATTGTAATTTTAATATTATGTGTCACATAAATAATTTAGGCTGCCAGTAATTTAATCTTAACTGGTAGTTGCGATAAATAGCTTGCTACTATTAATTTTGAGTTACGTCGCTTCATACATTTTGGCTTACTCTGAAAATAAACTGCGTTGTCGCTTAACTGTTTTTCTCTGTAGCCAATTGTAGTTATAAAGTCACTTAAATCTTTTTTCCATACTCTGAAAAATTAAGGCTTAGGGGGCAGTTCGTATTAAGCGACATTTATCTTTGTAATTAAAGGTCCATTTTATTTGGTATTAGCATCAAAAACTCGATGTTTTTAATTGTATTTCAATTAAGTTTACCCCGTTCAAATAATTGAAAAAGTTTTTTTGTTGTGATTTTTTTTCCAAAATTTCAAACTTTAAATGGCTCTCCTGTAAAGTTGCAAAAATGTCGCTTAAACCAAATAGCCTTTCACCCCTCGTAATTATTACCTATATTCCCTGCACATGTGTTGTCACGCGATGTGTCATTCTCAAACGATGGCTTGAACTTTCACTGGAAATTAATATACCTAGCTTATTTTGAATAACACTTAATAAATTGACATTTCATAGAACGTAACCTCACGTCTGGTGGAATAGCTTTACAAGGTTTATGATTACGTGGGTAGAATAGTCAAATGAACTATTGTACGCTTATCTACTAAGTTCATGTAGCATGCGCCAGGATAGCTGGTCCTGTGTATAACAACATTAACATTAATAGATCATTACTAGATATGTCCTGCTTGTGACGCTGACGAATATTAGAAAATGTTAGTTGATACTTGTATATCCTTACTAATATTATAAAAGCGAAAGTGAGTTTGTTTGTTACGTCTTTACGCCTACATCACATGGCTAAACCGATTTTGATGAATTTTGGTACAGAGATAGTTGAGACCCTGGAAACGGACATAGGCTATTTTTTTTAAAGAGTGAGAAATCAGAGAAGAAAAGGTAAAACTTAGCTTTGTTATTACTATAAATAAGGCGCTAGGGTAAAAACGACAGGTAGCAGGTACCTGCAAATCAGGAAAGGGGAACTGTGTTACTCCGAATAAAACGCGGACGAAGCCGCGAGCAAAAGCTTAAGTTATAAAGTATTGTTTTCAATCTGAAGAAGTGAAAAAAAATATTTCGTAAGAGTCGTTGAATATCAAATCAAAATCATTTATTTCAATTAGACCATTACAGGCACTTTTGAATGTAAAAAAAAAAAACAAAATGTTAAGCTACAGTCCCGGTCACAAGACATAATAACTTGTGAAAGTAGTTCCAAAGCGTTGATCTCTATGGAGAAGAATAAGCTAATTATCATAAATCGTATACCTAACCTGACATAGTTAATACTTTTTATTTGATGATTGCGATTCTAATATTTACATACCTTTATAGGCAGTTATAAATATAGCAACGTCTTACATAGATTATCATTAAAAAAGCAATTGATGTAAGACGCTGAATATTTAAGAACACGTATTTATTATAACATTGAAGGATAGAGTCCTTGAAATGTGGTCTCTCTCTCTAAAGCCTTTGTCGAATACCACTCAAGGTCGAGGGAACAATAGCTACGTGAAGCTTACATAGGTTAGTTGCCTTTGGCTAAGCCGGCTCCTCTCACCGAATCTTGTAAAAGTTGTAGTTAAATTGGATTGCTATTTCCACGAACAGTGAAAGTATTCGTACATTGTGTGGATTTACTATCACACACTTTTGGGTTTCTATTTTGAGAACTATGAAAAAATGGCACTTTCGTCAAGTTCATACTGAAAAATTACGCAAGTGCCCTTAGCTTTATTACATTCATATTTATACAACATTATTTTTTAGTATTTGCGAAACCTGAATTAGTTTGTTCAGAATAAGTAACTGAATCGATTCCAATCATTTACACCATGTTATATTTTTTTCCCAAAAATATTTAAAAAAATATATAATATGGACACCATGCGACACTAAGTACCTATTCTCAAGCGCACAAAACAACCGGCCGGACCTCGACAAAAATAATGCGCGAGAGTCACAGTCGCGGCGCAGGTACGCCGTGCGCCGTTGGTGACAGTGTATTTGTACGGATATCCAGGTAACATAACAAGCTTAAAAACTTTGTGGTTTTTCATGATACAGTTTTTAAATTTTGTACACAGATTCTTTATATAAAAATACTTTACAGGTGTTTCGGCTTTCGCATAAAACTAAAAATGATGTTGTAGTACGTACTTAAATAATATGCATAACTAGTTAATTGCTTGTTTTAAAACTCATACGTTGTTACTTAGACAGATTACATTATATTTTGTTTTGACATACTATTAACCATTAGGGACTAACTTATTCTATGTAGCTAACGTATGAAAATAACCACAGAATAGTAATATTTATTTGTGTCAAAACCAAAAACACAATGCACCTTGGGGTAATATGCATTATAGTTGAAAAGATTCGAAACCATAAACTAGAAATTCGATTTTAAAATAAAATTTAATAAACTTTAATATATTTTTGGGGAAAGGAATCTTGCTGTGGTAATAGTATCTTTACTATTTTTTTTTATAAATTACTGAACTGAAACTAATGTCACACGCACTTCATATGTGTTTATGTTCGTACATTATTTAGTTAGTGACGTGTTTTATGGTAAAGAATTAGCAATGAGCATGTCACCTCAATCTAAATATAGAAGCGTAATAACCGTGATTGCTGTGATTTTCTTAATAATATTACTTTGGAATTAACTTTCCCAGAGATCTTTTGATTATTTTTTTCCGTGACTTGCTGACCTATCATCCGAGATCAAATCGTAACGAATATATCTTCAGCATTCGGAAAATTCGTTCCCTTTTGGATGAATCAGCAAATAAATCTGAACATGTTATTATGTGATATATCTACGTACTTGTGTAAATAAGTACCCCAGCAGACCCCAGCTCTGTAAAAATATCTCGTAGTAAATACGATAGGTATTTATGTCCGCAATGTTTCACTTATTTGTCTTCGTGAATGGAAAGGTAGGGACTAAATTAAGGTTTATTTAAAATAGAAAGGTAGAAAGTATTCATTTTCTATTTAAGTAGACCGGGGGCTTTTAGCGGGAGTGCTCTTTCTTCAAAATAATTAAATTGAATCTTGAATAAATCAAATGACGGAATTCAGTTTCTCAAGAAAAAAATGATTTAATCTTCCTTTGATTTTGGTTACAGCGCGGGTTTTCCTTTCGATTTGTTTCATTATCCTAAAACATTTAGATTTTTTTTTTATAATAAGTGTAAAGTTGTAACTTTATGAAAATCCATTCCATGTCCATCGTCCATGACTAGGCATGGAATGGGTTTTGTGTATTTGTGCAGGATGTGTGCATATCTCTGCTACTCGGATCCTAAATAAATTGTCATGAAATAAAAAGGTTGATTGCATTGTGACCATATGGAATTTGGAGATATCCAGTGGTGGATGTATTTAGGCTGTGAACACAGCTTCAAAATTGCATCCTTAATAACAAAGATAAATAAACATTTTCGTATACAGAATTTAATAAGAATTTAACCGTTTTAAAAATAAACAATGTTTAATTGATCCAGCGAGGTGCCTAGAGATGTTTGTTTGAGCGGGCTAGCATTTTACGAAATAAAACGAGGCCGAATAAAATTTTGGACTTATGATCAAAAACCAGTTTTTGAGCTACGGAACGAACACAGAACCGTTTTAAAGTAGAAAACTGTTTCCTTATTTCTTTTATTCCTATCTAAATGAAAATTCTTTTGGAGACGGTTTTTTTTATAAAATTATTCTGTTAATTTGGTAAGAGGCTTAGCGTAGTAGCGGCGTTTATTACTTTAAAATACGTTGGATGAAATATGATAGATTTTGTTCTTCATTTCGCCTGCTACCTGCCTTAAGAAAAACCTTGAAAGTCCATGATAAATTAATACCTTACGAAGACTGCAAAGTAGGATATCTTACTGATGTCTTGGAAATTCTCGGGTTATTAAAAGTCAGTCTATTAAAATGACATATTAAAGCAAAGCAGATCTGTTCATGCTTGGTGCACAAGTAGGTGTTCGAACTTAACTTAATAGATGAACTTGCACACCAATCAGCTCAGCGACGTTTTCGTAATCTCTTGGGTGACTCGGTAACCTCGCGCCACTTCCCGCCCGCATGGTTACCCAGTTTCCAGAAAGATTTAAAGCAATCTTTGAACTCAAATTTGAGATAACTTTGAGTGAAATAGAAAATTGGTCTCGATATAGAATTAAAAATATAATATAATTTACGAAAAAAAATGTGTTGCGCCGACCCCAAATACAATGGGACAAGCAGGAAAATGATGATGACTGAAAAATAACAATTTTACAATATCACAAATTCTATGGTTACAATAGCGGTCTTATCGCTGATAACGATAATTTGCAACCTTTGGTAGCCTCTGGACAAACATAAAAAACATAATGGAGGTAGGCAATGGTGTACTGAGAAATATTAAAATAAATTTTAGTAAAGTTATTTTATTAAATAATATAAATATGAAAACAATACATACATAAAAAGAAATAAGAAATCGATGATGGAAACTCGAAACAAATAACAAACATGACTAGCTAGATGTCACGTTCTTAAACACCACGCTATTAATGAATAATGTTCATTGACACTGAGTAGGTTTTTTAACCAGGTTTATTAATAAACGCCGACAAAAGTTATGCTAAACCTCGAAAAATGTGTGGTAAATTTGAAGTTATTAGTGTTTGTAACTTCACTCTTCGTTGATAAATAAAGAGAATGTATTAAAACTTTTAAAATCTTTGTTTTGTAAATGGTAAAATGCGCTCCAACTAGTCGATTCGAAAATTATTTAATACTTTTGAATAGAGTCAGACATCTTATTTCATCGATTTGTATTTATGAATGATTTTTCACCCGTGACTTCGTCCGCGTGGCATAGTAACTTTGGGCTAACGCTAACTTTAACCGTGATGATCGAAAAAAAAATATCTTTCTCTCCCCTTTTCTTCCCTCTTTCTCCACCTTTTCTCACTTTTAGCCTATGTCCGTCTCCAGGGTCTCAACTATCTCTGTACTTATAATATTAGTAAGGATTGTTTGACAAAGTTCTACTTCACACTTCCACTTCATACTTATTAGACGGTTGAGCTTAACTTATATCTAATTTTCTATGAAAATAATAAACGTCATTTTTCTTTGATTACGAAGAAACAGATTGAAGATCATTTTTATTTTAATAACTGTGAACAAAATCTTTACCATTATCAAACCCTAATATGAATAAAATATATTATTATTGAGATAAAAGGGTGTTTCCTTTAAACTAAGCCTTATATAATTTAATTTATCGTTCATCCTAACTTCATAAAAAATGTACCAAATATACCTAAACATATTCTAAATTTATAACTACTTTACAACATTTTTAATATATTTTGTACAACCTTTTGCCCGCAGCTTCGCTCGCGTTATATTCGGGGTAATACAGTTCACCTTTCTTGCTACCTGTAGGTTTTGCCCTTGCGCCTTTTTTATTGTAATAGCAAAGCTAACTTTTTCCTTTTCATCCCTCTTTATGACTCATTTCTCACTTTAAAAAAAATAGTCATTTGTCCGTCTCCAGGGTCTCAACTATCTCTGTACGAAAATTCATCAAAATCAGTTTAGTCATTTAGGCGTGAAGACGTAACAAGCAAACTCACTTTCGCTTTTATTATATTAGTAAGGATTTAAACTCACTCCGGCTCATTTAAACTAGTTAGTAAGACAACAGAAGATACTAATAATTTCAATGTTATACCAGACAACAACAAGGTATCTTCTTGCTCCCAAATAGTCAACTGTGTAAAAAGGGCTAAGCAGAATTCCTTGAACTTATTCCATCAAAACATTCAAGGTTTTTCTTCAAAGTTACTGGAAATTGAGTTGTTTTTAGAACAAACAATGTTTGAAATTGTTTGTTTCACCGAACATTGGTTAAAAGACTATGAAATGCTAATTAATTATGAAAATTATAGAGTTGGTAGTTGTTTTAACCGGAAATTTATATTGCGTGGGGGTTCACTAATCTTAGTTAAAAATTGTATTAAATATAAGCCACGTAATGATATAGTTGATCTTTCGGTTGAAAATAGCATTGAATTGTCTTGTGTTGAGCTAGACAAGCATGTAATAGTAAAAGTAAAAGAGTAAAAGAGGTGACAGACATTACTATAATACTAGAAATAGGGACCAACTGGTTCAGCCAGGTTTCAGGCTAGCTAAGGTAGACTCCTCTTTTATGGGGTACTGTTTAAAATGTTACAATAAAATACCTCCACACATCCTACAACTGAATGAATCGAAGTTTAAATCTTGTATTAAACGCACACTATGTAGGCAAGCATACTATAAGTTGGGGGATTACATTAATGATATAAATGCTTGGCTCAATGCCGGTCCTGCTCCACAACCATAGGGGCAAACTAACTATCATTAATCAGCATCTGAAGTTATTGTGGCAGCTGAAGAAGATTGTAATACTATCATTGCATTGTATAGACTCAATTTCTTAATATTGTATAATTGTAATGCCCATGTGTGAGTTCTATGTAATTTTATTGACTCGACGGTTGCCCTGGTGGTTGAGAGATTGTCATGCTCACTTAAATGTCTCGCTGATGGTGGCGGGTGTGTCGGGTCATTTAGCTCCCTTCAAAATGGTCGAGCTGAATGGGGCTGATCCATACGTCATGTTCGTGAACGGGCGCTGTCGGTTGGGACTGGTCATCTCTTAGCTACCACGGTTTGTTTTAATACTTCTATTAAACTCGTGATAATTATTGCTTTTAGTCTGGACGCTCTAAATGTGTTCGTTTTTCTACATCGTTCTCACATTATGAATAATCTCAACATGAATGATGTATCCATGATTTTATAAAACATTATGATTTAAAAGAGTGTCCATGGAGTTTCTTGCCCATTCTTCTCCATAGAGATCTACGCTTTGGAATGGGCAACTACAGTACTTTCACAAGTTATTATGTCTTGTGACTGGGACATCATTTTTTTTGTTCTTGTTTTTATGACATTCAAAAGTGCCTGTAATGGTCTAATTGAAATAAATGATTTGAGTTTGATTTTGAGTTTGATTTATCAGTTATCACTCAATTCTTCCGTTTTTTTTCCATGTATGAATAAGTAGAAATTTCTTTAATTACTTGTATGTTTCAAAGTGAACGGTATTTGTGATCGATTACATATTTTTAATATTATAAAAATACAGACTTAATCTTTTCCAAAAAGTGTTTAATTCCGTTTTAGATATTAACTTGCTTTAATGTCTCAAAAATAAAATACTTGATAACTTTACTTGTATTTCAAAATATGGTGGTAAATAAAATGAAGACACAGACGGAGAAAGTGCACTTTGGTTAAACAATTAATATTTCAATTTGAGGTGTAACTATCCCTTAATTTGAAGCTAAATTAATCTCTGTCCGTCTTCAAAAAAGCAAGTCATTCTTCAGTAAAGCAAGCCATTAAGGCCGTTACAGGCACAACGGGACGTATGCCGCGATAGCAAGCCCAGTACTCTCGAGTACTCTCACTGTTGGTCACTTGGGACGAGTTCGCTACAGAAACTCTATTAGACGCCGCGCTCACTAAGCCACGACAACTAGTTGGCGGGTGTCGGGGGTTCCGGCGCAAATAACCCGCCTCGCAGCTTATAGCTTTTCAATTAATTTTAACTATGAACGCTAGTATTACGGCTAATAAAGTCTAATAAAGACGCTGAACTGACGTGAATTGTTTACAGTCTTGATATTTCAGCAACTGCTGTCTATAACTAGAATTCCCACGAGTTCCACACACACTCGTTATTTGCATCTCATTTTAACAATACTTCTGAGAAATAGGCATGCCCTGAAGGTTTTAATAAGCCCTTAAAATTCGATGTCGCAGCTTGATTCGGCTTTATCTGCGCAGTTGTAATATTCACAAAAGGACGGTAATACCAAGTTTGTTTTTCATTTTATTGTTATTCATTTTTGCAAATTATCACGGAAAGGCTTTTAAATCCAGGAAATAAGTACATGATGTCATTTCCATCTGATTAGATTTAAAAACATCTGCTCATCTTTCATTTCCATTGTAAGCGCCATGAAAATTTTATTCTGATTTAAAGTGGCTGTGTATATTTCGAGTGCTGTTTTTCATTATTACTTGTTTTGAAAATGTTTTGTACGGCCTTAGATAAGTGTATCTACCCTAGATCCCTACCTAATCCTATCTACCTAGCTAGATCTATGCAACTACTAGGTAATGCATAGCATAGAGTATAATAAAAGGTGACAAATAATTCAGTACTGAAATTCTCAAGAATAAGGTATCCCATCAGATAATCTCTAGATTGTCAGTCCTTGTATGGATTTATCTTGCAAGTAACATACAAAGATATCTGTAGATTGGAAAAGAAAAAGATCGTGTGCGGCCACTATCAACATCTGAATTACGTCAATAGCGATTAGCGGTTTCACAAACTGTACTTTTCTTTTTGGGACCCCAGCAATTTCCAGTGTCTGTGTCTGAATGTAATGGAGGGTTAAAAAACGACGGCTAAATGAATTATTCCTACATATATCGTATATCGTGAAAAATATGTGAATTTATTCCCAAAGCTTTTTCCCTGTACAAAAACTCATCGTAATGAATTTCAGATAAATTCCGTTACGGGTTCGACTTCTGTAGAGCTTTAACTTAACGTGTTTCATGTTGGTTTTTCAGTCCAATTCTCATGAATTTAATTTTTCGTTTTAATTTTAATAGTAAAATATATAATTCTTTTATAGGTACTTAAATTAAATCCATGTATAATTTCAAGTGTGTATGATTTTGGTGAAAATTGACAAAGACTGACACCAGATTGATTCCACACAGATTTAAAGATATACGAAAAGGTATACAAGCTTTGCGGTCAGCTTTAAATATTTTGCCAAATAAAACCTTTAAAGAACGTTCTGGAAACGAAACATGTCCGTCCTCACTTGAAACAAAAAGCAAGCACAGACAAGAGATGTAAATTTGTGTTTGGACGAAACGTAAAACATTCTTGGGAATTCGATCTTTTGTTAAATTAAATAAACGGTATCTGCGTGGTTGAAGACAAGGTTCTTACAATTTTAAACAAACCCTTAATTTAGAATACAAAACTTATAATCCACTATTGAAAAGATGCAAAGCTATTCGGAACTTTAGGTGTTCATTCAAATAAAGTTATTTTACAAGTAATGGTCCTCAGAATGCTACTAAGTCAACCTGGAGTTTCCTCTTCCCAACGAAGTTACCGTCCCCGAGGGAATAAGGTGCCATCAAGATTTTAATGGAATGTAATCATCTAAACTTGGAAAAGAAATATATTACTTTTTATAACTTTCAAAACTAAATTAAAGCATTTTCAAGGGAATATTTTTTGTATTAATGTAAGATGAGAAAAAACCCGCGGCAATAATGTAGTTGCTTTGATGTGGTCACTAAGTAGATAAATTAATCCCCCTCCCCAAAGTAATCTCCATCAGTTAAACGTACAAATAAGCAATTAAGAATAAATTTAGTATCAAAAGGAAATTAATTATTTTTATGTGAACTCATGTTATTAGGGTTCCGTACCTCAATAGCAAACAAACGAAACCCTTATAGGAACACTTTGTTGTGCGTCTTCGCTTTTTCTATAAATTCGCAAAGGATTTTGTCCTTTGCGAATTTGCGGATTTTTTTCCTAGAATTCCGTAGAAACCCATAGTGTCCTTCTTGTTGCCTTAGGACCATGCAATTTGGCCAGAAGCAATATCATAGAGCACCTGTAAAGGGAAAATCTGATAACCATAAATTTTTAGACACATCACAAAAAATCTGTCTGGGTATGGGGACAACAGTTTTACAAGAGCAAATTTAAGTTAAAATAAACTGTATTGAGAGTTACTTCAATACAGTTTATCTTTTCGTAAGAACAATAAATATTTTCATTAGTTACCTACAAGTCTGTACAGAACTCCGCAAGCCCGACTCGCACTTAGTGTTTTATTTTTTGCATTGTTTTGGTTACCAGAGATGTACACCTTCTATAAAGTTCTATGAAATTATAAAACTTTTCACTTATTAGTCAAGTAGCCAGTTTAAAGGTCGGCTCAGGACATTGACCTTTTTCTTAAAATGAAGAGCCTCAGGACTACTCGCGCACGCCCGAAATTAACTAATTAAGCAGCATTTGTTTCTTCGTTTTATAAGTATACGTTAATTTCGGTTTAGCCAACCCACTTCAACGGTTTTATACAAAACTTGTAAACGTATACATTCCTGAACTGTATTAAATTTTGATCCAATCTTGTTTGTCTTTCACTGAAGGATTCTAAAGGGAAGACTAATTAATCGCGAAAAGTTTAGATTTACTTTCATTACGATCGAGCTAAATCAAACTTTCAAGTTAATACTTCATTCTCCACTTAGACATAACTTCATCAAGTTAATGCACTGACTTAGCTTCAAATCGTTATCGGATAATTTAGGATTTTGTAATCAGTCAAATTAGGTTTGGTTTAGTTTAGTTCTTGAATGCGAAATATATTAAATTTTATTACAACAAACACTGGTCGTTTTGAGATGGTCTTTCAAACTATTTTCAGCTTGTTCTTCTCTTCATCATATTAAAAAGTCTCGGCGAAAGGTTAGGTTTAAGGCTGTATTAATCCGGGATTGCGGGTTGGTCGAAACAGATACCGCGGCCCCGGAACGTAAAGGGCAATAGAAGGAACATGGGTGGGTTTTAGTCAGTACAAGACTGACACTCCCCCCGCTTCACCCAGAGCGGAAGAAGTTATTTGATGATTTTCCATCCGCAAAAAAGGCTGTATTTATAAATCCTGGTACCGATAGCTGCAACCGATTAGACTGTTAGCCGAACCCGACGTAGTTGGAAAAAGAATATGAAAACAATGATGATGCGCCCATACGAAATGAACGAACAATTCTCTAGTATTTTGGAACATAATTTATTTTTATTTTTAGTTTATTTAAAAGCTCATGATTTTTCTAGTCGGATGTTCAGTTTGTAATAAAATCTTAACAGGTAAATAAACGAACAGATAACGTAATAGATTATTATATTAAGTGCTTAATTTTTTTTTCATCCCACCATCTCGGAAAGAGTATTTTTAATATTCAATATCTGAGTGGAAAAGCCGTTTTTATTCTCTAGAGGATAAAGTAAATTGAATTTAGAACATCGTGTGCACTAAGTTTGTGAATTAAAATAGTTATTTGTTATACAAGAGTGCAAAGTTGCTTTTTAACCGCGTGTTCAATTTTGATGACCGAGCAAGCGAAGGATTCTAAAATTGAATCACGAGCGCAGCGAGTGATTCAAAATTAGAATCCTGAGCGTTAGCGAGGGAATCAAAAGAGCACGAGGTGAAAAATCTTTGCACTCGAGTGCAACACGTAACTTTTCATTCCACCTCGGCGAGGAAATGACTAAATGCAAAAAAAACGTTTACAATCACGAGATAGGTACACTTTTATTTCAGTTTAGGTATTAATTACTACATTATGACAGGTAAGTATTACAGGATAATCTTTAAATGATAACAAAATAATAGTAAGGTATAATTAAGAAAATTTTAAAGTAACGTTGCTACAGTTATTTAAATTGAGTGTAATATTTTTGTTTGGTACTGTAATATTGGTGTTAGTCACTTGTGTACTGTTTTTCGGTAAACTATCTGTCATACTTAATAGTTGTACCGATTCATCGGATTCCCTTGGCGTGAATGTTGGAGAGAGAGGGAGATGGTTAGGTGTTTAATAACGGATTATTTTTGATGTAGCCAGTCCAAGGATCCGATTGATCAGTCAATTCTGTTGGCGTCAAACAAACTTCCTCGTCGCTAGAATCACTCATTTTAATTTTTTCACTTGTTTTCAAGTTTCTTGTTTTTAATATAAGGTTTAACAATGACGTGAAAAAATGCCGCGTAAAGAACAGCGTACAAAGGAAATTGAAAAAACACCAAGAAGGTTCCAAACCTGAGTTTTTAACAAATTAAAAAAAAGTTGTATGATATATTCGGCACCATAGAGGTAGCAGTAAATCGGTTTAATGTTTTTTTTTAATTCACAAACTTAGTGCACACGATGTTCTAAATTCAATTTACTTTATCCTCTAGAGAATAAAAACGGCTTTTCCACTCAGATATTGAAGATTAAAAATACTCTTTCCGAGATGGTGGGATGAAAAAAACATTAAACCGATTTACTGCTACCTCTATGGTGCCGAATATATCATACAACTTTTTTTTAATTTGTTAAAAACTCAGACTCGGAACCTTCTTGGTGTTTTTCAATTTGCTTTGTACGCGGTTCTTTACGCGGCATTTTTTCACGTCATTGCTAAACCTTATATTAAAAACAAGAAACTTGAAAATAAGTGAAAAAACTGAAATAAGTGATTCTAGTACCAAACAAAAATATTACACTCAATTTAAATAACTGTAGCAACGTTACTTTAAAATTTTCTTAATTATAAATAAAATAATAAATAAATAAATAAATATCTTGGGACAACTCACACACGGCTATCTGATCCCAAGCTAAGCAGAGCTTGTGTTATGGTAACCAGACAACTGGTACATACTTATATAAATTATAAATACATACATATTATAGATAAATCACACCCAGACACAGAACAAATAATCATGCTCATCACACAAAGTTTGTCCTGGGTGGGAATCGAACCCACGACCTCCGGCTCAGCAGTCAGGGCCACTAACCACTAGACCAACAGGCCCGTCAAATAACTAATAATTATACCTTACTATTATTTTGTTATAATTTAAAGATTATTCTGTAATACTTACCTGTCATAATGTAGTAATTAATACCTAAACTGAAATAAAAGTGTACCTATCTTGTGATTGTAAACGTTTTTTTTTTTGCATTTAGTCATTTCCTCGCTGAGGTGGAATGAAAAGTTACGTGTTGCACTCGAGTGCAAAGATTTTTCACCTCGTGCTCTTTTGATTCCCTCGCTAACGCTCAGGATTCTAATTTTGAATCACTCGCTGCGCTCGTGATTCAATTTTCGAATCCTTCGCTTGCTCGGTCATCAAAATTGAACACGCGGTTAAAAAGCAACTTTGGACTCTTGTATAACAAATAACTATTATACGACGTTATATAGGTAGCACCGTAGGCACAAAGCAACTAGCTTTCCTGTGACGTCGAAACAACAAGCTTCAGATTCTCTGAACTTACTTTGTACGGTATATTAAATCTTATTTAATTAAAACGTAATGCGATAAGATTTTATCGGTGTAATATAGCTCAAGTTAAACGGCGTTTGTCAATGTATTTATTATAACAAATGAAATACGTGTCTACAGTAAGTTGTCAATAAGTTGGCAACACATCTCTCTAACAACACAGGGACAATGTAACGGTAGTGTACACGAGTATATTATTCGGTAGTGCGGTTGGCCAACCCTTCGCCCTTTCATTGTGTTACTTAACATGAATGAAACACTAACGAACCTTATTTTTAATTCCAGCAGTTTATGTGTATGAAGCAACGTTAACATGATGTCATACACTTGCTATAAATAGAATTTTCTCTACTTATTTCAAAAGCTGACATAGTTACACGTCGCTTTATATGTGTTCTGGTTCTGTTTATTTAGCAACCCGTTCAAAGTTACTGAAATAATATACCCCATCCAGACCCAATCATAACGTAGTCCACGTTATGTTTTGGAAATTATTTCTGAAGCACCAACTTACAAACTGTTAGAAGTTAATAATATTTTTGTAATAAGCTTTCACATAAATAATTCAAATCAATTCGGACGTCTAAAAATACGGTTTCTATTTAAGTGAATGAACCATTTGAATAGAATTTCAAACGAACCGTTCGGAACTTTGCTATCGTTAGCTAAAAGAATACTTGATCCAAAAAGGGAATTTCACAAAGAAAAGATAAAATTATGTATCCAACACCTAATATCATTATTCCTTAATTAACTTGAATTAATTTGTAAAGAGAAACATAAAACCCTGTTCTATTTTAACATCTTAACCTTACGTTGCCCTACGTCATAAAAAATCGTTGTACTAATATTCAACGCGAGCTCGAATGGAAATAAGTAGTAAAAGACTTGAATGTAAGTAAAACAATGTTCAGTGAACCGGAAAACGTCTGTGACCGAAAAATTCTGAAACCAAATATCAGGTTTGATAGTTTCGCAGAGGTTTGCTTATAAACTGAAAATAACGTTTGAGCTTTGATAAGCTTTCATAGAGCCTGACTGAGAAACATGTACCATACGTCTTTTATTTGTCTGGTATCTCGGTGTTTGACAGCAAAGGTGTGCTTGTGAGATAACCTTGTTATTTAGCTTCAAGTTGCTATCTATTGTGTACGGCCATTCTCTAAAACGTACATCGTGTACTAATAATTCAACCCTGATGATTATTTATTGTTAAATAAAAAATCTTTCGTTACTAGAGAAAGTACATATTAAAATAAAACAATCACAATTTTACAAACCTTATTTCGGTTTCTGGCAACATCTATTAAAAAGAAAAACTAACCATAAATTTGTGTTTCATTCAATTTTCTCCAAAACGAAAGGCAAATCAATTCTAAGGGTTCCGTTGTTCTCTGCACCTGGGACTAAGAGCGGAGTTTTATGACAGCTATATATTTGTTTTCTTCCAACAAATAAAGGCTTTATCGACTATTCATTCATATTTGTTCAGTAGAGACGTAGCCGATCGACATATATTATAGATTTCCTTTGGTGCGAGTGGAAATGTGGTAGTCAATGCAGGCAGTACTGAAACTTTCAGTTTGGAAAGGACTTCTGCTCTTCAATGTGACCTTAGACAACTGACGTGAATTCTCGGTTCAGAGACGTCTCGGTACATACTTTTTATTTTCGTTTTGTTACTGAATAATAATATGCGAGTGTCGGTTTAGTTTCTAATCTGTTGCTTTTAAATATTTAACATCTTCTGTTATCTTTTATTGTTCTATCTTGATAATTAAACCTCAAAACTTGGCCAATTTATTCTATCAGCAGACGTCCTTTGAAGATTTAGGTCGGTGAGCGGCGCTTGAATCATTGATATTGCACATTTTAAATGGTCTTGTCTTGTAGTATAGGTTGTCTCCAGTAAATACATCGACAGCATGCAAGCACACAGGTCGTTAGCGCCGAAGGTTCGATTGTATAACAGGCTATTTGAAATCCAGCGCTTGAAAATAGAAATAAATATAAAGCAAACAATAATAAAAAAACAAATAGACGCTACAACCGCCCGAATTAGTAAGTTGTTGTGGTAACTTGTTTGAATTTTAACCAACAAGAAGTTTAACTTAAATTGAAGTAACTTTGTGGCAAATTATTAAGTTACGAAAACATAATTTGTTGTGTAATTCCGTTAACAAATTAAATACATTTGCAATTTAGGCTGTACTTAAAAAGCAAATAAGCACTTTTTTTTTAAATACGGCTGGTTTTAAAGTCATTCTGAGCTTTAAAGAAGCGACATAAACTTACTTGTTGTGATGGCGATCCTGGCGTGCGTCCTCGTCGTGGGGAACAATTACAAGCACATAGTAATACGGGCGGGTTCGGCGCTCAAGTTTGTTGTGCCGGCGCTCGGCGCGGCGCGGCGCGGTGCGGTCGGAGGGGCTCGGAGCGCGGACGTGCGACTGGCGCGGCGGCGGGCAGCTACTGGAGGCGGCGCGCCGGCGGCAGGCCGCGCAGCCCGCCCGCCCACGGCGAGGGCCAAACGTCACGCCATTTACCCCACAATCTTTACATCACATAATATCACACCAAATATTTTTTGACATAAAATCGCAACTTGGAATATTTAAATTATTTTTTTCCGATTCCGATCAATGCGCGACGTATGTATCTCAAAGATGAAGTCCGCTGTAACGCACCTCACATTTATACACGTCTATCGAAGTGGCAAAGGTTGATGTTTACACAACATGTTCTATTTATATATATCAGTTTTGTCAATAAGCTGATTGTTTTCTGTTTATATTAGTAAAGGGCTGGGTTGTTATGTTTCAGGCCATAATTGTCACGTTAATAAAAAAAAAACTTTTTATTGAGAGTAAGAGACGCGACGGATTCCCTAGCCGCACCTGCACCAAGAACGCATTTGGCTTCCTTTTAATCTATTACGAGGAAGCCTTTATATTAAATATCAGGAATAATTTTATGTTGACCTAGAACTGGTACTGAGGAGCTATCTTTTGTGTCAAGAAAAAACCCATGAACTTAATGTTCGGGAGTGAGTCACATGTTTGTGAGTCAAGTTAGTGGAATAGCTTTCTCCAAACCTCAGTTCTCTATAGCTACATAACAATAAAATTTGCTTGTCATGGTGCTCTTCATCTCGTCCCACGGCTGCTCTCATAATATTGTTTACAGCTCCACATAAAATGCTATAAAATATCATATCGAGTTTCAACGACACAAAAATTTGCACGGAGGGTGGCAGAGGGATTCGTCCTTTGTAATTTGTTTTATTAAATCGTAGGTATTTTGGCTCGCAGGTAGTTTTGAGATAAAGATGGGAGCCGTCTTGCGTCTCTCGTTGTATATATACATCGATTATCACAATATCCAAAGAAATTTCATAATAAAAACATCTACCTATAACCAGTTCGTGTATAAGCGTATAAGTATTTGAAAGGCATGGTGAATGATTGATCGATTTCAATCTATTATAATTATGTAAGCGATACACAGCCGAAATACAAAACATTTGATGTTACTAAAGTCTTACAACAGCATTTATACATTTACATGTTGAGTCTCGTAACTTTAACATAGGAATTAAATTCTTTTTAAGATAGTTTAATTTACGAACATTAAAAGGTATGTCTACATTCCCCATCTTGCGTGGGAGAAGCAACAATTCTAGGCCTACATATTTTTTCTTTTTTTTGCTAATTACACGTTATAAACTAAAAAACTAAAAGAAGAAATTACTTGTGTTCTTCACTGTATGTGCTGTTCTGGAAATAATTATATTACTATACGCGAGGAGCCTGTGGCGAATAAACCACCCATTCACTTCGCGTGGGTGTATACTATCATGTAGCTAAGGGATTATCGTTTCATAAAACTAGCCGCAATATCTACCGGTGCGGTGGATTAATAACATCATACTGAAATGTAAAGCTTCGCCGACATTGCTTCGTTCATTCAAGAAAGAAAAACTGCGAATAAGGCTGCAAAATGTTTGGCAGGATACTTAAGAGCTTATGTAAATTAAGCTGCTTATTTAGATAATTAACACTCTTAATTGCCCCCCATCGGTTCGTAAAACGCTTCTAATTATATCGAGGGTAGGATCACTTTGCTCTGTTCGCCAATTAGTTCGGCAAGCGCAGTTGAGCGATTGCTACGAAATTCGTAGCGGTCTACAGAGATGACTTCTTCGAAAACAACGTCTACGAACAGGATGTCTACGAGAAGTGCTACGAACTCGTTTTATGAACTTGACCCATTTTACTACTTTTCTAACGATATCAATTAATTTCAGTGTATGGTACTACTGGAAAATTTAAAGCAATATAAGCCTTAATTCAGCCTGAATTCAGGCGAAAAATAAGCATTTTATTTACGTTTATTGGTTTCTCTTTAGCATTTAGTAGCTATACTCAAAGCGTAATTGTTATTAGAATAATTCTATTGTTCAAAACAAATTAAATAAGCGCTGTAAAGTAATATAAAATAAATGCTTGGGCATTTGAAACAAAAACAACTCATATTTTTTAATTTGATCGCTCTTTACCATACTGTATAATGTGGGTTAGATTGAAATATTATTACAAAGAAGTTTGCAACCCAATTTAATTCTGCTTATTAAAAAAGTATTTAAATAAATCTTCATCGTGAATGGTGAACCTTAGAAAGTATCGGACTCAAGCGGTGTTGCAGTGTTAAGCATATGTACTTAGTCAAACTAGTGGAACTTTTCAGGTTTCTGTACCTATTCTTGTATACAAGAGTAATTAACTACGAATACACGAGATGCTTTTACTTCTGTTTTGTTTTGCTACCCAACAGTTGACAGGTTTAAATAGCAGTGAATGTATGATTTTCGCTTTTTTAAACCCATCAGTAATTTAAGATGAAGAAAAACCGACCAAAAGCGAGTCAGACTCGCGCACTGAGGATTCTTTAAAAAAACTTGCTACATTAAGAGTCATACCTTTTGACTGTGTAAACTTAGAGGATTGATTTTCAGAACACAAAAGGACCACAAAGTTGAGTTATGGTAATTTCAACTCGATAACTCAACGCGTTCTCGAAATAAAGGGTCTTGACAGACAGATAGACAGACGGATCAACACGGATAAAAGTGATCCAATATGAGTTCCGTTTATTCGTTTTGAAGTACAGAGTCCTAACAACGATAAACTCATACAAAACAAGCTAGTTGTTTGTGTGTATCGTTACCTATAGGATGATGTGCTAACTCGTTATTTATTTTAGGCATGCCGCGCAAACTTCGTCTCTCATACCTCGTCAACGGGTCACGATATTCACGGTTACGCGGCGACAACAGATGCAAAGGTCCTCTTAGATGTATCATATCAAACACAGCCGACCTTTACAACCATATCGGTTTACGTTTCAAAGAAGAAAACCGTTTTACAGATACTGCGTGGTTTTAGATTTTAATTGAGAGTGTATAGTTAAGTGACATTGTTGTTGCTATAAAATCGCGCTTCGTTTACACCTATATACATACCTATACTTCGACAATTATTGTAACTGTAGCTAACAGACAGTACCTATCTAAAGGTAGAGACTATCAAAGATTTTTCCATAAAAATATATATGTCAAGATGGATAGACCACCAAGGATTTATTGATACCCAAATTACCTCAACTTGTTCTCCCAAGACACATCCCGACACGGCTTCCGAGAATATCTGAAAACATTTTGAACAAGCGACAAAGATTCGTTGCCAGAAAATACTGAAAAGCCGATATTATACGTCATTATATTGAAAACATTAATCAAAGTAACAAAGAATTATTAATTTGTTATTATTTATGAATGATGTTCATTTATAGTAAACAAAGTATACAAGGTAGTAAGTTAGATAACAGTAAATGTATTATTTCACACGTGGCAGTGAAGCGAACTTAATTGAAACAACAAATAACGCTTTACATTGGACAACAAATAAATAAACGAGTAACTTTAAATACGATTTTATAGTTAGACGTGAAATGAGGTCCGTAGCGTATTTTACTACTTGTGTTTAATATATCGGTAATACACACTGAAAATGGGATGTATTCTCATGAGTGTATTCTATTTATAGCTCTTCAATCGGGAATGTGATTCAACGAACCAGGTAACAATGTCAATAACAATGTTTTCCGATGGCAATCTATTAAATTATAGAACTGAAAGGATATGGTTATTACATTTGAAACTTGAAAGGAGAGTTTCTTTAGTAAAGGTTTCTTTTGAAATATTTACATCGAATGTAAGGGTGTAGCAATATTTGTAATGGGGGGGAGTAGCTTTTCATGCATCTTATTGTCTGTATATAATATTGAATGGGAAAAATCTTATTGTTTTATTTGTTCGCTTTCAATACTTATGTTTTACATTTTATATTTAAATATTTCTTAAAAAGATATGTAGAAAATATTTTGAAAAATAATAATAGGTCTTCGCAGGTATCATTAGCAGGGTCCAAGCTACCCGTGGTTAGGGTTCCAGAAACTTCCTCACAAAGCGGGTCGTATCGAGGAGAACTGTCTTCTGAATCAGGCCCTTGAGCCAACTACCTAAAGAAAGTTTAGTTTTTAGAGGCTCCGGCAATCAAGCCATTGGCCGTTACGACACTCAGGACAATGATAGTTCACATTCCACATGTCGACAACCTCCTGTGTTGAGTCGAAATATTTTAGTTGTTTCGCTTTCTCAGCTTTCAGGTTGTCGTCATGCGGGATGGTCATATCGACTATAACTAACTACGGGGTAAGCTGATCGATCTATCACTTCTATGTCAGGTTTATTAGAAATAGCTTTCGCTCGCGGCTTCGCTTGCGTTAAATTCGGTATAACACAGTACCTGCTACCTGCAGTTTTTGCTCTAGCACCTTATTGATTTGTAATAGCAACGCTAAGCTTCCCTTTTCTTTACTCTTTCGTCCTCATATCCCACTTTAAAAAAAATTGCTTATGTCCGTCTCCTGGTTCCCAACTATATCAGTACTAAAATTCATACACATCGGTTTAGCCATTAAAGCCTGAAGAGGTAACAAACAAACAATCAAACTCACTTTCGCTTTTATAATGTTAGTAAGATATGAGAACTGGGTCAGGCACATACTTGAAGTTCGGTACCTCAGATTCCACAAGTTTATATTTTAAATCAAGTTTCTGGTGAATTATCCTGATTACTTGGTTATGCTTATGCAAATACTCACCAATAGACAGACGAGAACGGTAAGTAAGGCTTCTTGTCTTGCTTCTTGAGATAGTAAGTACTACAAATTTGCGCTAGTCCTAAAAAAGAGGGCTAAAGAGGTCCATCCCTTGTCCACTGCAACCACATCTCGGTTTATACCCATGCACCGAGATAAGGTTGCAATGGACAAGGTATCGGCTTTAAAAAAAATATGAGACTGCATGCCTCTCGGTTGTAGAGTGTCTTCGATTTTAAAAAGCCTCGACCCCAGCACTACTGTGGGATGTACAGTCTCATCACCGATGATCGTGGGTGATGCATCAAGTTCAGTGTGAGTCCATTTAAGTATGCCAAAAGGGTACTTTAAAACCGACATAACCAAACTTTTGAAGGCGTGCACATTGTTCCCTTGACAGAAGGCTTTTTAATACCTTCTTCAGGTGACTAAAGAAACACTTCTTCAACAATTGCTTCATGTCGGCTAACATTCATTCCTAATGCTTCCGACACACCCAATTACTAGCTTTCGGATGAGGAAAGGGATCTGAGGTGTATGGAATCCGAGAGTTGAATTCCCTCGGATTCCATAATCTCCCCTCGTTTAAAATACATGACTGCACATTTGTCCACACCAAATTCCATCCTGATGGCGTTACTAAAAGTTTCAGTTACTTTCAGTAGCTCCATCAGTCGAAATTTGTTGGGGGCAAAGAGTTTCAGGTCATCCATGTAAAGGAGGTGACCTATGACCTGACTACCTGTCCTCAACCGATAACCCAGACTTGAATCCTCCAGCAGTTTGCTTAGAGGATTCAGGGCTAGACAGAACCAAAGTGGAATTAAACTGCCGTCTTGAAATATTCCCCGTTTAATCCAAACAGGCTCAGTGTTCCTCGGGATCTATCGACATCCTAGATTTCGAAAGAGCGTCCTCCATTGCCCCATACATGGAAGGTAGGCGCGTAGGGTTGCATCTATCTTGTACAACTCCAGCACCCTCATAAACAATGTAGGTAAATGGCAATGACTCGTAGGCCTTCTTATAATCCATCCAACATGCCACGGCCTGTCATCGTCACTATATGGAAGTTACCCGCGTCTAGACCGGGAGTTGTCTCGCGGCTCCCAACGCCCGGGGCGTATCCCGCGGCGGTTGGGTTGGTTGGAGTATCTCTCCCTCAAATGTCCCGCCACCTCCTTCGCTTTCATTCATTTGACAAATCTTTGTTGTTTCGAAAATGCAGATGCAAAGACAATAAACTATTACCCAATAATATAATTTACAAAGGTCAAGCAGTAGACTGCGATAAACGAACTTGATACAACTAATGATTCCAATCCTAATTTTAAGCACAATAAGACGTAATAATCACAAAACCCTATCATGTTCTTGAAAAAACGTCGTTCATCGTTTCTTTGAATTTTCTTTTTATTATTTTGTTAATATTATTTTGGTTAAAACGTCGAAAAATCTTCTTATTTCGAGAACGACGACATGATTAATTACAAATTAAGTCCCAGATTGACCAATATCATGGCTTTTATTTATAAAACACACATTTACTCCAATAAATATTCTTAATATTCGCGAATGAAAGCAAACTTGTTCGTGTTTTCTAAAGCAATCTGTGAATTCAAGTGGGCGTGCGACATTTTCGATGATGTTACAAGCTTAATTATACAAGTAGCTTATAAAGATATTATAAGCAACGCCAACGTTAAATTAAATACATTTTTATTAGAAATGAACACCTACGCCCAAGTTCACACGGTTGCTTTTGTTTGGGCTTTGGTTGTTCTCTGCTTGGTAATCAAAATTTCTGATTTGTGCGATCGCATGACATTTCGTTAATGAGACTAATAAGTGCAGCGTTCAAACAGGGAATATGATTGCTCGACATTATACCGATAGCTATTACTGCTATGTTATGTAGTATTGACAAAATAATTTGATCCAGCTTGAAGGAACAAAGTATCTCCGAGTTTCAAACCCAGTTGTATTCTAAACTAGCTGTTCCACGCGGTTTCACTCACGCTGCTCAGCACCTGTTGGTCGTAGCGTGATGTTATATAGCCTATAGCCTTCCTCAAGAAATGGACTATCCAACACTAAAAGAATTTTTAATTCTAACCAGTAGTCCCTGAGATTAGCGCGTTCAAAGAAAGAAATAAACAAACTCTTCAGCTTTATTAGTATTATATTTTATTTATTATTTATTTTATAGTATTTTATTATAATAATAATAAATAATAAATATCTTTATTGTATTATTATTAGTATAGATTTACTTAAACAGATTCAGAAGCTGCCGTTTTTTGGTACCAAAATCAAAGGCAATGCTATGAAGACTGAATGCGATGGATTTATCGTACTTAAAAACGCTTGTTCACTCACGCTTTCTTGGATTATGTAATATAACTAGCTTTATCTTCTGGCCCTTTTTGTGGCCTGCTTGTAGTGGCTATTGAAAGATACTTCATTGCAGGTGCAGTTGTCAATTCAATAGCATTTGCCAATAATTGAGTCTATACCCGTCGCCATCTAGTCTAATCAGGTGTTGGGTGTATATAACTATACAAAGCGACTGCCTGACCTCCGTAACGAAACTAGCGGAACCCAGGTACACCGCTGAATAATATAATACTGTGAGGTATGGCATTAAGTTACTAACATCATTAAACCTGGTTTATATTTAACAAACTACCTCTACCTTATTAAAACAGAGTATCGTATATATTCTGTTAATATTAAGCCTTTCTACATAACAGTTTATAAGAAAAGAAGGTTCTTATTGTAATTAGCTACCTACGGTAATAATTAAGTACCTATTCCATTTCAGATTATAATTTAGACGCCGTATTTGATTTTCACTAATCTATCTTTGTGTTCTCATCCTTACTATTATTAATTAATTATTACTATTTTATTTTTATTATTATTATTTTATTTTTTTTATTAATATTATAAAAGCGAAAGTGAGTTTGTTTGTTTGTTTGTTTGTTACCTCTTCACGCTTTAATGGCTAAACCGATTGTAATGAATTTTGGTACATAGATAGTTGGGAACCAGGAGACGGACATAGGCTAATTTTTATTTAAAAAAAGTGGGATGTGAGGGAGAAAGAGGGAAGAAAAGGGAAAACTTAGCGTTGCTATTACAAATCAATAAGGCGCAAGGAGAACTGTGTTACCCCAAATTTAACGCGGGCGAAAGCTAGTTTAAGATAAAATTAACAGCACTTATCTGATAGAAAAAGGTAATCCTTACTAATATTATAATATATAAAGCGAAAGTGAGTTTGTTAGTTTGTTACGTCTTCACGCCTAAATGGCCAAACCGATTTTGATGAATTTTGGTACAGAGATAGTTGGGACCCTGGATACGGACATAGGAGAAAAAGAGGGAAGAAAAGGGGAGAGAAAGATATTTTTTTTCGTTCATCACGCGGACGAAGTTGCGGGCGAAAGCTAGTAGGTTAGTTACCTATAACTAACGCAAGTTAAGTTAGGTTATATATCCCTAAATGTAACATTTGTTTGTTTCTTTCATAACAAAAATTCAGTCTTACAATGTTTATGTTATAAGTAAAAGTAAGTTTGGACTATAAAGCCTGTCATTACAAGATCTCTACAGGTTACGTTGTTTAGAGGCCGGACAATGGGCATGTAGTAGCGTCCTCGCCATTTTGAAATATTACAGAATATGCCAGAAGTAGGTCAGGGCAGCCGTAATAAAAAAAACATAATGGTGTTCAGGTTATGAAGTACTCTTTATCACTTTATACGGACAGAACAATGCTTCGGGGTACACATACACACATACATTCCCGTTTATACATTCCCATATAAACAGGAAATTGTTATGATTACATGTAATAAATCAAAATATATTGTTACAATCTTCATCATTTGAAAAGATGACTTACGAAAACATTAATTTAACTATCTTCCCAGTTTAATTCCATAATGATGTAGCAGCAACACTACGCTGGTCCCTATCACGTACTATCTGTGGTCGTGGTTATCAGATAATCTGCCTCGACTGAGGTTAGGGGATTACACACGGCGGCGCCCGTTCAGTGGAGATTGCCGCCAGTCGGATTATAACAATTACGACACCTTATTACTCAAGCTAGGTAATTGTCCACGCCTCAATTAAAATATATCCAGCTATATGTCAAAGGTAGTACATTAAACGAGTAGTAGCACTTACAGAAGCCTCGTGGCCAGTCATTAATGACTGATATAACAGCCTCTACTATACGTCTATGTGTCTTTAATTGCACACAGTAATAACTAACTTTGTTATTAATGTCCAATTTCATACCCGTAGAAGGTTCTACGTGTATGAAATTGGTATGCTTACCATAATTGTTTATTAAGTATGCAAAAGAAAGTTGAAAAAAGAACATAAAATAATTACAGATATTAATGGTGCCACATAAAAATAGCAATTATAAATAGGTATTCTCGGGGACCTAATACTGAGGCTTCTTATGAGAATCTCGTAAAGGTCCGACATGTGTAACACAAACTTGGAAGACATAGTATTTTTTTGGGGCGTGGGATATCATCAAATAACTTTCCCTGCTCTGGGTAGATCAGTAGTATCTATCTTTCACTTTCGAACTACCCGCAACCCTAGTGGCTAGCATGAATCACAGATGGATATTTACTAGACACGATTGAAAAACAGTCCGATAATCTTACTTGAAAATGAATATATAATTAATTAAACAATAATTTTAGACAGAGACCGGTTGAAGTTCGTCCTTATGTATGGACAATATATATATGAACGGTCCGGTAATACGCTTGTGGCTCATCCTCCAATAAAACCCACCACCAAGCAGCGCACCGGCTTTCCGCTTTGACAATTATAACAGACAATTAATTACTTATCGCCATGTACATTATTATAACTCTGTGATTTTGGCTTTTTAAAAATAACCACACGAGTCGATCTTCCGGTTATGCTTTTTTGAGGGATGCGCAATCATCAAAAAGCTTCCCCCGCTCTGGACGGAGCAGAAGGGAGAGTCAGACTTGTACTGACTAAAACCCACCCATGTACTTTCGTTTACCCTTTGTGTTTCGGAGCCGCGGTATGTCTTTCGAACAACCCGCAGCCCCGGCAGGCTGCAGCCCTGGCCCTGGCCTTTCTGCTTTGCTGACATCTCTCTGAGGCACGCGTGGAACACGAACGCACCGTCGTCACGGCTTCAGGTTATGTTTCCTAAAGTCTTTCTTTTTGTTTCGCCAATCACGTGAACACATGCTACACGCCCACGCCCTGGCACGCCCAGTCTTTTATTTCAAAATTAATAAAACATGCGTCTAACAGGAAATGTTTGGATGGTTAATGATACCATTCGACATTTTTTTTCTAGTCAATGAGTGCTGTAAAATAGCTCGCAAATTAATAATAATAATTAGAAATAATCTGTGGCCCGACTGTCAAAGTGACATGACGTGTTTTCTTCAATATCAATAAATTTTAAACATTTTTACAAATATTTACACCGAAACCGCCTAAACCGAAACCACAACTAGATAAAATTAACCAATAAATAGCCATAATAATAAAATGAAAACAGAACGAGAAATGAAAAGAAGAAAATGGATTTTAATAATGAATGTTAATACGTCAAGATGCTAACCAGACGCCGGGCCCAGGAACAGCAGGCACTCCCACCATCTCCGGGCTCGCCGCTCAGCTCCGCCTCGCAGCCGCCGGGACGCGCTACACGCGTGAGCGCCGTGTCGCCGGTCGCTGCAGTTGCGTCGAGCTCGAGCGACGAGTTTTTCTCCCCGCCATCGTCGCCACCACCACCAACACGACAACGACGAGGAAGAGGACGGCTACCAGCGAGCTTGGGATCTAGGGGCCAACAGGCCCCGATCAGGGTCCCCGCTGCCGGTGGAAATGTGTCGCGCATGCGATGGACTTCGTCAATCAACGCGAATGTCATGCGCGCATATTATGGGTCTACAGAGGGGGAAACTAACAACTAACTAATTTTTATTATAGAAGCTCTCCTTAGGTGGTGGGATCAAGGGCCTGATTCAGAAGGCAGTACTCCTCGATACGGCCCGCATTGTGAGAAGGTTCCTGTCTCTGGAGCCTTAACCACCGGTAGCTTGGACCCTGCTCCCGTTACCGACGGAAACCTATTTTTATATTTTTAAATGTTTTTTTTGTTAAATTTATTTTCTAAGAAATATTTAAAAATGTAATTTTAAGAAGAGAAGTGAATAAAGAGACATAATAATCAAAACGGTAAATTCCTCTTTCTATAAAGTGGTTATCAATCACAGTTTTGATCGTGAAACGCAGACGCGACATAAGCCAGTTAGCAGATTTAGTATTGAGGCTTACCGTCCAGAGTGTGTCGGACGTCCTAAGTATAGCTTGTGGATAATCCAGTAAGCTATTTCTCTTTTCGACATGATGTGATGTTTTAGATAAGTAAATTTATATGGACAAAGTGAAAGGAACTTTGAGGTATATTTTAAAGGAATTTCGGACATGACTACAATATTTTTTTATAAGTACGTGTACTAAACAGGCTTGCGTTAGCGTGGAGCACATTTGCCTAAAATAAACCAGTTCGCTCGAACTTTGAAGAGATCCAGATTATAGTGTTTGTGGAACTAAGAAGCCGGATGTAAATTCCATATATTTAAATTTACCGATCGTAATGTATTTGTTACTAGCTTTCGCCCGCGGCTTCGCCCGCGTTAAATTTGGGGTAACACAGTTCCCCTTGCGCCTTATTGAATTGTAATAGCAACGCTAAGTTTTCTCTTTTCTTCCCTTTTTCTCCCTCACATCCCACTTTTTTCAAAAAAATATTAGCCTATGGTTCCCAACTATCTCTGTACCAAAATTCATCAAAATCGGTGTAGCCATTAAAGCGTGAAGAGGTAACAAACAAACAAACTCACTTTCGCTTTTATAATATTAATATAAGTAAGGAAAGGATTGTTGTTTTGTGCTAACTGGAAGAGTACGCTGGTTTCATTGTATACATAGCTAAAAGTTCTCACCTTCCTACCCCTGGGATAGCAAGCACCTGTTTTGGTAATGGTTCTGATGCCTATAATTATGCAGCAATCAGTGGCCTACGTGATAGTAGGTGGTCATGGTCATATCACATCATTATCTACTCTTATTATCATTTTCTATGAAGCGAAAAATACACAAGCATTGTAGAGTGATGGCGCAGTAAGATCCTGTTTGTTTACCTGGACAGTGTCGCTTAATTAGTAAGAGTGGCCTTTACAATAACCTTATCCTGTTTCCAGCGTACATCTAAGTCCTTGTGGGCGACGCAAGAAAATAGCCCGAGGAAATTTATCCGCACCATTAACTACGAATATTATATTAAAGTTTATATGTTCCACGAAGAGCATGAAGATGTTTAGTAGATACTATATAAGTTGTGTAGCAAAATTAAATTCAAAGTTCACCACGTAAATTCGATATTATTTTCCTGGACAGACATGATATATTTAAAATGATAACATCGTAGAATTACTTAGTGTAGTTATTTATTTAGACACTAGCTTTCGCCCGCGGCTTCGCCCGCGTTAAATTTGGGGTATCACAGTTCCCTTTGCGCCTTATTGATTTGTAATAGCAACGCTAAGTTTTCCCTTTTCTTCCCTCTTTCTCCCTCACATCCCACTTTTTTCAAAAAAATATTAGCCTATGTCCGTCTCCTGGTTCCCAACTATTTCTGTACCAAAATTCATCAAAATCGGTTTAGCCATTAAAGCGTGAAGAGGTAACAAACAAACAAACAAACAAACTCACTTTCGCTTTTATAATATTATATATTATATTATAATATTATATATTATATTATAGTAAGGATAAGGATAGTAAGGATTCAGTGTGCGTAGGTAGGAATTGCAATATCTTTTTTTTTGCGGATAGGAAATCAACAAAAAACTTCCCCCGCTCCGGGCGGAGTGGGGGGAGTGTCAGACTTGTACTGACTAAAACAGACCCAAGTTCCTTCTATTGCACTTTACGTTCCGGGGCCGCGGTATCTCTTTTGAACAACCCGCAATACCGGCAGGCGGTGGCCCTGGTAGGCCCCTCTGCGTTGCTGACATCTCTTTGAGGCGCGCGTGAAACACTAACGCGCCATCAACACGGCTTGATGTCAATAGACGGACGGACGGTGAACTACCCGTAGCTCACCGTACACAGGGCCGGTGGCCATCTACGGTGGCCGGGAGTCGTCTCGAGGCGCCCGACGCTTGGGCGTCTCCCGCAGCGGCCGGGTTGGTTTGAGGTACTGCTTCGCAGATGGAGGTGACCGCTTACCAATCCTTCTCGCTCCGCACCATGGACTGAACCAGTGCCAGACGCGAGAGATCGCCGCCGCCAGAGTTTCAATAGCTTGCGGATAAAAAAATCCTAGTTCCTTACCACAAATGTTTTAATGACTTAAACGAAAACCGTAAACTAGCACTGACGCTAACGCCCGGTTCCAATAAATAGAAAACGATTCGTTTTGCTTACGAATAGTAGTATTTTGACATAAGTTCTATGAGGCGTATGTCAAAATACAACTATCCTTAAGCAAAACGAATCGTTTTTTGTTTATTGGAACCGGCGTTTAATGATTTTAAATGATTCTACTCGCCTTACAATTTTAACATGTCTCTACTCAAAGATATCATAATATTACTCGGCTGACAAATTGCAATAAAATAATGATTCTGTTTTTTTAATTTCATAATTTGTCAGTTAAAAAAAGTTGTAAACTAGTAGTTAATCGAAAGGTTTCAATAATACAGGCTTTCATGCAGAGAAACACTGCAGTTGGTACTAGACAGGAAAATGTACCTTGGGAAAATTTCTCATGTAGGATAGGTTCTAATCGTTATCACAGTAGTTTCTCTTATTTACGGGGTTCTATTGTTATGTTTATGCTGTTGTAGTTTTAGGTAGGGACATAATTCTTATATGAGCAATATAAAGTTTAAACAAAATGAGGTGGGCGTTGATAGCTGTGCCACAGCACAGTTTCAAACTATTGCAGCTATCATTGCTACTAATATAATAAAATGTTATTTGTATTTTAGGTTCCCAAATAAAGATTTTTATTTATTTATTTATAATATCCATGAAGTGTAAAACATAATATGCAAGGCACTTGTAGATAAAAACAAATATAATCTAAAATAATGTTTTTTTGAGTTTACCTACATGCTGCAGGGATAGAGTGTTAGCGTTAGTGTTAGCCCTGACTCCATTGACACAAAGCCTCAGACATACGAGTATACCTAGACCATACGCTTTTATTGTTATTGTGATGAAAGGCCAGAAGGCCGTGTTGTTTCAGATTTTACGATCATTTTAATTTAGGTTTGAACCTGAGTTAGAATGATGAACTTTTTGAATGATAAACTACATAGGTTTCTACACATCGAATGAGATCTACTTTGTATCTACACCGGCATAATTATGTTGATTGGCGAAACTGACTTCAAGTTGATTAGCAAAATGTACGAATACAAAATCGAAATAATTAACTTATATTAAACTTGACCACACCAATTATGCAAAAATAGAAACTTGCGTGATCAAAACAATAAGCAACTCGTCGTTCGAAGTGGCGAAGTTTACCTATTAGCTGATAAAATCAAAGCAAACGAGAAGAATAAAACGACACACACAGTTTGTAAACACTTTCTGAACGGTAATTTATAAAACACAGGTACAAAATGCGTGTTAAGTGAACGAATTGCTCAAACAACAAAAAAAAAATGTCTGAATCTTCTATACGCAGATATGAATAGCTCAGCAACTAAGCAATACCTTGATGAATGATCGAATTTTAATGATAAAAATGGCGTAAAGCGGTCAGTGGCCTTCTGACAGTGAGTGCAGCGCGCGTAATTCGCACCAGATAACCCCCTCCAAAGCAATCGCCCCTTGGAGGTAGCTTGCGCGAAACGGACCTTTCTCTGTTTGCGGACAGTGACATAGTGACCGTGTTAGCGCGGAGGGCTCATGCCATGCACCACTATAGCGTCGTAGTGCTACTGGTGGTCGCCGTGAACCTCGTGGCCGGCGCGCTGCCGGGTGCTGCCGCCGCCATGCGCTACACCGAACCGGACCTCAGCTTCGCCGAGTCCGTATACGCCAAAATGTCCGGTGCATGTAAGTTAATGTCCTTGACCTCTATAATTTATGCGAGCTAATCAGATCAACGTCTGAGCTTCTAAGTCTTACCTTGTTTTTTAACTTATGTGTGCAGGTTATTAAAACTTATTTGTTTTACACAGGTAGGGCGATAATGGATTTACGCTACAACACCATGACTGACCAAATTGACCAAATAAAAACCATGAAAATTATCCAGTTGGACGGGAATACGATTCGAACTTATCCCATAACTGAAGCATTTGTCAACCTAACAAAACCTGGAATTTTCGACATAACGAAACAGACAAAAATCATTATCCACGGGTACAAAGACAGTTCGCAATCCGCAGTGCCGTTGGATTTGGCTAATGCTTACAATGATAAGAAAATGTTTAACGTATTTCTAGTGGACGCGGAAGAAATGAACAAAGATGGATACATTTTATCAGCCCATAACTCTCGTTTAATAGGTAAAAGACTTGCAAACCTTTTGGCGAATCTGGAACACTTTGGAGCGAATGCAGAAGATTTTCATCTTTTGGGAATCAGTCTTGGTGCGCACGTCGCAGGTTGGGCCGGGAAATACTTCCAACAATACAAAGCGCATACTTTAGGACGCATCACTGGGTTGGATCCTGCTGGCCCTTGTTTCTCATATACCTACAGTGGTCAGAGATTAGATAAAACTGATGCTGCTTACGTGGATGTGTTGCACTCAAACAGATTAGTACAAGGAATTATCGAACCTTTAGGTCATGTAGATTTCTATATCAATGGTGGAGGACCGAACCAGCCAGGATGTTTCATGCCCTCCTGCAGTCATCTTCGAGCGGCACAAGTTTACACGGAAAGCATAAAAATGCCAAAGTCTTTTGTTGGAGTTCGGTGTAAAAGTTGGAAACATTTCGAAGCAAATGCTTGCGAGAAGGAAGAGTTCGCAGTTCTCGGCTATGGTTCGTCAACAGCGACTCGCGGACTTTATTATTTACGTACTTCACCAAAGTCTCCTTTCGGACTCGGAATGGAAGGCATTAAGAAAAAGGAACCTGCAGTTACCGATAGTTGGCTAAGAAGTTTAAATTTAGGTGAATTAAATATGTGACTAAGTGCTAGCTCAATTTCGTTGTCTGTAATAAATTGTTGCCATACTTTTAATCTATTTGGACTTTCTTCTTTGTGTGTTTCATATAAAAACGGACTGATTGAAAATACGCAATAGTGGTTTCTGTGGGTGTTTCAAAAAAATTGACAAAACATTTTCTTAAGTGGACTGAGTTTATTGGATTACGGTGTGTCTCTAAGTGTCTACCGAAACAAAAAAGCCTTACTTAACAGTTTTGCAAGCCTATTTGTAAACCATTTCGAATGCAAGATTAACTTGGTGAGGTTCAATAATATTAAGTGCCGACTGTTACAAATTTATTCGTCACTTCATTAGTAAACAATACGTAGTGTGATTCACTTCCCAACTACGTTATATAATTTAGGCTCAGTGTTTCATTGTACTTGTCTCGTGGTTTGTAGTTGTGTGAGCAGGTTTCTCTTTATGACGTAAACCGGGGCATGTACGCAAAGTATTTACTTTTTATTTGTAATATTATTTCATAAATTAAAGTAAATCTAAATGTTTAAATTAGATATTTATTAAGAAGTACAAATTGTTTCTTTGGTATGTTTCAAATCACTCTAATTCCTTTTGCAAAATTTAAAGTTTCCTACCGGTTATCACTGTGAAGTCTGTTGATACTAAAACTTGCAGGTGCCTTAACAGATGGCACGCGTATCAAGATGCCTAATCATTTTATGGGACAAATAAAACTGACCAAGTGCGTGTAGGAATTGGAAGTCATGGCTCCGTACGTAGGTGGGTAACTACAGTTGGATGTTTAAGAGTTTCAAGACTGGTGAAAACTTAAGACAGACTTTGAATTCTAATTGTTTTACACATTCAAAGTTGATAATTATGTGAATTTTATGTAATGCTAAGATTTAATTTCATAAAACTGCGTGACGCATATATCGACGAAATCGAAAATGAATACGGAACCCAGAAGCAACTAAGAAAGAAGGAAATACTCATTTAAACTGTCATCACCATTAAAACTGTTACATAGTAAACGAGACTCTTTATCTGTTGCCTCTAATTCATCAAACGTGAAGTTACGTGAATCAAAGTGTAGCAATCGTTTCAAGTTCGAGCCGTTCGTTCGTCCGGTAGGTGTGGAAACGGAAACTACTAGTTACCGGCGATGACCGTCGGCTGTCGGCGAAGTGGCCATTGCACGACACACACACGGCTCACTTAACACAATTGTTGTCTAAGCCCGATACTGTGTTCATTAATCAGGTTAATTTAAGAAAAAAACTACCACCTAACTGTAAGTTTTATTCATTTGCCGTTTATTTGAAACAATTGACAAACAGTCATCATATTTATTATTACAAAAGTTAAAGTTCATTCGTCTAAAATACATGAATATTACATTTTTACATTATTCATTCATTCTGTCGGTTCTAAATGACTTAACCACACTTTTTTAAAAGTAGTGCAAATCAATTTCGATCGTGAATATTGCTAAATGAACCATAACCCGTCTCATTGACCCAGTGCATGCAAGTATAGCCTCTGAGGCCTTGGATATATGTTCGATTCGTTGGTTCCACAACATTTACATACGTACGTGCAACAGGATCCTGTTGAAAGGATTACGTAGGTAAAGTCCCTTATTAAAATGGAATGTAAGCGGATATGGAGGCAGGGCCGGATTTAGGGGTCCAGAGGCCTCGGGGCAACAAAGGAGTGGAGGCCCCCTTGCCCCAAATTATTTTCTAAATAAAATGAACAATTTTTTTCAGTCGAGTTTTTCAGTAAATAATTTATTGTGAAACCAAGTAGATTCTCGTAGTATTTAACAAACACATATGAATATAGTATAATCGGAAACAAGTATTATTTGAAATTAAATTTTAGTGTTCTCGGAGTAAATCGCTTTCAATGCTCAGGAGAGAAAGCTTCGATAGACGGTCTTGTCCCATCGTGGTTCGAAGCCTAATTTTCATTTTTGAAATGTGGAGAGCCAGTGCAATTTGATACCATCAAAACCAAATACATTCTCAATGCAATTTCGAGGTTTGGGAATGTAGCTCTGAAATTTTGATCTTCGAGAATTTCTGATTGGAGTGAACAAATATAGATCAATGATTTCTGTTTCTGTTAATATTTAAGATTAATATAATCAAATAATCATGTATGTATAAAGTACTTTAGGCTGTAGGTAAAGATAAAAACGAAAAAAAAAATATCATAGGAAAAGATGTTTACTAGGTTTACTAGTTGAAATTTGAAAGATTTTTTAAGTCTCTATTGTGGAGGCCCCCTGCTAGTGGAGGCCCCCTGCTAGTGGAGGCCCCGGGGCTTTCGCCCCGGTTGCCCCCCCCTAAATCCGGCCCTGTATGGAGGACAGGTTCGCTTCACGGCATATGGGACCATTTACTGCCATCGAAAGGCTGTGGGTTTATGTATTGTTTTTTATTGCACGGCTTAGCTATTGTAATGGTGAACCAGTTATTATTTTATTCCAATGATGTAATCTCAATCTCAATAAATCGTGAGGTTTTCAGATGTCAGGTCTCTTAGATTATTTAATAAACGCGTTTATGACTCGAGGGTCGGTTCGAGACATGAGGAAAGTGTAAAGAAAAAACATTTTATTGGGTAAACCACTGTGAAAATTTCATTTCTAATATCGGCTAAGTTTTGGGTTTAGTCGAGCTCAAAATAAAGCTAATTATTTGTACGTTTTTGAAAATGAACAAAAAACATAAAACCCAGATACTAAGGTTGAATTTTTTTAAATGATAAATAAACAATTATACATACACCTTGTCGTTCTGTGACATGCAAATGGCAATCAACGTTGTGTTGGTAAAGTAATACGAGGTCTTGTACAATTGTTTACGTATACAGATTATACTGCGCTCACTTCTGGGTAAGCAGCTAACGAAGCAGTACAAACACAACAAGTTTTAAAAATAATTTTCTGCTGACATGTACATATGTATATATAATATAACATATATATAATATGAATATACCGCGTTAAATTTGATTAGAAACTTATCCAGGTAATGCATGAGCAAGTAAATTTATGTACAAGAGGCTTAAAAGAACAGTAGCTCACTCAAAATATTACTAAAAACTAGTTACACGGTGTTGTTGCTAGTGAGCCCATAACTTTGACGACGACATATTTTGGCTTTCTTAAATGAGAGCTCAACTATTGATAAGTTAGCAAAAACCAAGTCATGGTGGGTGATCGAGGACCTGCAAACCAACCCCATGCATTTGTTCTCGTTTTCATCAAATGTATGGATCAAGCAGAAGAAGTGGTGTAAGCGTTACGTCGATTTTTTTATCGAAAATAGAATATTCCTGTATTATTTTAGTTAAATAATTTGCAACAAATACAATCGTATTAATCCATATATATAAATATTTGTTTTGATTATGAACATATAATATGTGTGCTTTTTAAACTGATGAACTAGAAAGAATAGCGGATAGGGACTGGATAGACGTTGCGAAAAATAGAGAAAATTGGAGACAACTGGAGGAGGCCTATACACGAAAGAGGCTATGACGTTTTTAAAATGTAACAAATATTTTATAGTGATAGAATTCATTTATAAGTATCTAAAAAAGTATTCTTTAAATATTAATAACAAATATATATACCCCTAGTGTTTAGTAATATAAGAACTTTAAAATGTTTTGTCATGGATTTAAAGAGGCTTTTGAATTGTTTTTTTTTTTAAATTTAATCTGATTTTTAATTTTAAAATTGACGCATGTAGTTTCGTTTACACCAAACACTCATGCTAGGGCCTCTGGTACCAGCCAGGGTTGCAAGTTATTCGAATGAGATAAAGCGGCCCTGTAACACAAAGGGCAAAGGAAGAGACATGGATGGGTTTTAGTCAGTAAGTCTGACACTCTTTTCCACTCCGCCTAGTGCGGGAGAAGTAATTTGAAGACTACACATTAAAAAAATACAAAACCGGCTTAGAGCCCTATCTTTTGACTGCGTAGACTTGATTTTCAAAGCACAAAGGGACCACAGAATTCAGTTTATTATTTTAATTTCAACTCATTACCTCCACGCCTTTCAAAGATAAAGGGTCTAGACAGACAGATATCTGTCTGTCTGTATGTCAAGACCAGAAAGACGGACAACAAAGTGAGTCAATAAGAGGTCCGTTTTTTTTTCCTTTTGAGGTACAAAAAGACAAAAAAGGGTCTCTCGTAGGGTTGATTACAACAGGGAATAAGCCATGGCTAGACATAAAACATAAATACTCAGACGAGTGAATGTGGCTCGGCTTGCCGATATAACTACTTCAAAAACTGAATTGAAATTGCGATCGTTAAATTTCTTATGATTTTGACCATTTATAAAATAGTCTGATGCTTTTGTTTGGACTGTGCTCAGAAACAGATCACTCAAATCAATTAAAAATATTAGAAACGGTTTTAAGAACTACTGATTATACTGTCATCCTTACTTCCTTACTTAATATTATAAAAGCGAAAGTGAGTTTGTTTGTTTTTTACCTCTTCACGCTTTAATGGCTAAACCGATTGTGATGAATTTTGGTACATAGATAGTTGGGAACCAGGAGACGGACAGAGGCTAATATTTATTTAAAAAAGTGAGATGTAAGGGCGAAAGAGGGAAGAAAAGGGAAAACTTAGCGTTGCTATTACAAATCAATAAGGCGCAAGGGCAACTGTATTACCCCAAATTTAATGCGGGCGAAGCCGCGGGCGAAAGCTAGTAGTTAATATAACTGGTTGTCATAAGAAACGGCGTAGGTACTAAGATCGCTCCATTTTTTTCTGATAGTCTACAAAAACAATTTTCTTGTAGAATACACGCAGGACCCAATACTTGAATTCTATCCACTGTTATTATCTTTATCTATGTTGTCTCCATCAGGTTACATCGTCTTGTTCGAAATATAATAGTGGTAAATAAATCATCGTTGAGATTAATCTAGAACAGATTTCAATAGACTGTAGTAATATCTAGCCCGAGTGATCACGTTGCTGCGTAAACTGGATAACCTCTAAATGCGTGAAATTAATCTAGTTTAAAATGAAGACATTTCATGATAAGTGCACTGATTATGGTCCGCCATGGAAAGAAAATGATTTCAGAAGTCGAAAAACTTTTTTCTAAATATGTTCTTGAACTTTTAACTCTCGGTAACTCTCACAATACTGTACTAATGAACATTAAGTTTACAAACGCTTTAAAACTCGACAGCAAGCTATACCTACACAATACAATCATTAAAGTTAGAATCTACTTTTTTCACAAGTAATCACAGTCGAAACATTTTGTATTGCTCAAACAATTCAAAGATTTTTTGGCAAAGTAATTTTAGTTTTGACAAATAGGCATTTGTTAAAACAAAATAAATTGTAAAACAAATTATTCTGTGCACACATTTCTGTAGCAGGTAGGTAAATTGTTTTCTTTTTGTGGAGTTTATCTATTAATTGCTTTTCTGGGTTAATACCGTTTCTAACTAATTAATGAACATAATCTACTTGTTAAATAGGACTTAAACGTCTGATAATAAATGCTATTAAGTTCAATTCCCTCCTAGTAAATTATCTTGTACAATTTGTAATAGCAATACAGGATGGTCTTACTTAGACCATTGAACATAGACTTCACAATAAAGTTATATTGTTTTTTCACATACTTACGTACAGCAAGTAACATTGATAATTATCATAATGTTACTTGCTGTACGTAAGTATACCTATGATTCTATACTACTTCTTCTTTGTCATTCCCTCAATGTTGAGGATCGCGACCGACGCGACAGCGTGAACCGCTCGGTACAAGCTGCCTCCGACTGCATTCTTAATTGCGTCTTACCATCTTGCCGGTACTCTGCTTTGCGCGCAATTGTCTTACCCGACTCAGTTTTATGAGTCATTCGAGACAATGCTTAGGCCAACGCATAATATGTCCGAAAATAGCGAAGTAATGCTCCCGGCAGATTGTGGGGAACTGTTTAGTGATGTTGAGATATGGACTCATTAGTTCTCATTGTGGTTAATGGAATACGAAGCAGTATCCGCCAACGCCACACATCAAAAGCATCGTTTTTTTTTACTAGAGGCTGGTTTAAACACTATTATTAATTGAATGTGCCATGAGCTCGTATTATGAGGTAAAATACCTGTTACAATACATATAAATAAATGATCAAATAACTATTGTTTTTATTACTTAAGGCTTACTTAAGTTATGCCAACCTTTACTTGGAATAACTGGTACAATTTTCATTGCCTTTCTAAATATAAAAAGAGATTAAAAAGAAACAGTAATAACGTTCCGTTTGAGTAGATACCCTATAAAGCGTCGCTCTTACTTTGACAGCCAGCTGTTTTTAATAATACATTTATGTAACGTTATTTAGGTAACTATTTCTTAACTGTGACAAAACCAAGTTTCCGTAAACAAAACACGCACACACATGAATTAAATTGCCTAGATTGGGTCTAAAGATATCTAAGAACTAAGACATACAAAATCAGTAGTGCTATTCTCTAAGAATACAGCCTTGAGCGCAGCGCTGACTCCAGACGACTCTCTATGAAACTAGACGCTACAGCAGCATTAAGCTCGACGCTGTAATCTTATAGAATAGCACGACAGAGAGGTGTGGCAAAAAGTCAAGAACCTAGAAATCTGTCTAATTAATTCTCCTAACAAATATTTGCCATCGTTCTTTATCGAATATGCCTGACGGCACTTGACCCTTGACGTAAAATACTAATTGTTATTTTGAAGGCATCAGGAACCAAACCCCAATAATTGATAAAAGACAGCGAGTCGAGTTATGGTAGGTAATTAGTCCTAATCGATTGTCCTCATTCTTTTACTTAATCCTTACTAATATTATAAAAGCGAAAGTGAGTTTGTTTGTGTTGTTTCACGCCTAAATGGCTAAACCGCTTTTGATGAATTTTTTGTAAAGAGATAGTTGAGACCCTGCTGACGGACATAAACTATTTTGCGCAAGGGCAAAAACTGCAGGTAGCAGGTACCTGCAAATCAGAAAACCTGCAAAAGCTAGTTTCCTATAAATCTCACTTCTTTTCGCAAGGGTTGAAAAAAGATTACTCAATCCAGATGCACAACCCTAAGAATACTTCATCTGAATGGGACGAAACTTAGGTTTAGGTACTTGAACGTCTCTGAAGCAATTATCCCTTGTTTGTGGTAAATGTAGGTAAGTAGGTAGGTATATCTACTGACTGTGCTCGCGGCACCGTTTTTCAAATGTTAGAGATTTCAAGATAGATAGACAGAATATTCTTTATTATGTACACCATACATGTTAAAAGAATAACATTAAACAACTTATAAATAGGGTGACACAATAGGCGGTCTTATCGCAAAAAAAGATCTTTTCAAGACTACCATTAGATGGATTTAAAGGAGGAGAAACAGTAGTGTAGGTGGTCAGTGGCATAACAATTTTCAAATTAATAGCTACATTTAAAAAACAAATACCTACTTGTATTTAAAATAATAATCATGAAGAAATATTTAATATCGTTGTTTAAAGAGAGAGGTAGTGCTATTTGACCAGAATAATCAAGAAATGTGATTGGGTAACGTAAGTAGTTAAGTAAAACGTTTCTTCGGCCACATATGTATATAAATTTTCATGCGCCGTAACTTATTGGGAAAGAAGTTAATAAGAAAAGTGGGAAATTTTTTTTAACGAAGCCGACGGGTAGGTACCTACATGTACTTCCCGTCATTACGATTATTCTTGAGGGACTCGTGGATTCCTCGGTATGCCCAGAGGCAGCCCGCCTAAATGTATAATGAACATTTAAATTGTGTTTATAAACAGAACATTCTACTTCCTACTTTTATTTTTATTACGAACTGGCTTCCGCCCGCGACTTCCTCCGCCTGGCATAGTTACTTTGGGCTAACGCTAACTTTAAACCGCGTGATGATCGAAAAATAAAATTCTCCCCTTTTCTTCCCTTTTGATGAGACGGAGATGGACATAGGTTAAAAAAGTGAGAAAAGAGGGAGCTCTTTTCTCATTTTTTTAAGCCTATGTACATCTCCAGGGTCCCAAATATCTCTGTACCAAAATTCATCAAAATCTGTTTGGCCATTTAGGCGTGAAGACGTAATAAACAAACAATCTCACTTTCGCTTTTATAATATTACTAGCTTGCGCCCGCGTTATATTTGGAGTAAAACAGGTCCTCTTGCGCCTTATTGATTTGTAGATAATAGCAACGCTAAGTTTTCCCTTTTCTTCCCTCTTTCTCCCTCACAACCCACTTTTTTCAAAAAAATAATAGCCTATGTCCGTCTCCTGGTTCCCAACTATCTATGTACCAAAATTCATCAAAATCGGTTTAGCCATTAAAGCGTGAAAAGGTAACAAACAAACAAACAAACTCACTTTCGCTTTTATAATTTCATAGTAAGGATATATATATATATATATAATATATATTATATAATATATATATTAAGTAAGGATTAAATTTCAATGTTTCTGAGGATGGATGGATGCTTGTTACTCTTTCACGCAAAACCTTCTAAACAGATTTTAATTAAATTTGGCACATAGGTCAAGATATATTTCGAGACTTGGGAGAATTTTGTATGAAAAAAAAGTTTTTTGTATTTCAATTTCAATTTAATATGAGATTAATATGAGATTTATTCGTGGCTGCCATGCTTTTTTACAAAAATCTTCCAACCCCTTTGACGCACGTGTTTGGAAGCCCATTCAATCTAACACATAATTTCCGCCAACATACGAATATTCTTATTTAAAACGTCAATATAACCAATATTCACGTTTTAAATAAATATGGAAAAAAATATGGTTCACGCACATGTTCGAAAATAAACACCTTGCTTTCGGATTGCCTGTATCATGGCTGTATAACAATGAACATAGCATGAATATATAGGTACCTTATGTGGGTATTAATTTACGTGGGTCAGTACGGATTGTTCTATAGGTAGAGAAACAGATTTAAGTTGTATTTTCGCCATCGTACTTAGTTTTATAAAAACTGCATTCAAAGATATTAAAGCATGTAAAGCGTAATCTAAATAGCCTACTAACTTATTGACCTTCAATCAACTGGTTTCTATATCTGATTACGATTTTAATCTCCAATTAAGTAGTCTAGTAATTGTTGCTAATAATTTCATCAAACGTCTGAAAAAATAGGCGACGGCGTCTGCAACTGCAGATAAATAAGTAATAAAAATGAATAAATTTGTTTCGCTGCAGACACGCAATGTATTTCTGATGAAAAGTTTTTTGTTTTTTATAATTCTGTCTCAAGGATTTCAAATAATAACACAATCACACTGTTCGAAAACACCTAAATTGACTGGCTGCGTTTATACATAAATTATACATAACACTAGAACCTCATTATACAGGGTGGCCAGTTGATAGGCGTCCAAAGAAAAAAATTAGATGCCTTATGCTAAGGGGTACCCGAATTACCCCCATGTATGTTCCGCGATTATTTGTAGTTTAGGAGCTAGAATTTTTTTAAGTACTTTTTTCAAAATATTCACCTAGCAATGGTTTTTATTTTTTATGTCTTTATTCCTATCATTTTTAGATATTCTTTTTTGTGGAATCTATTAGCGATAGCAATAACTAGCATGCAAAAACAATTAATCAATTAGCAACAAAATTAGTCCAAAGTTCAAAATTACCATTAGAGTTCGATAATCAAAAATGTTCAGAGCTTAAAAAAAAAATAAGTTAGGGGTGCCAGAGGTTTCTAAATGATCTTAAAAACTTCTATGGACCTTCAACAGACAAAATCGGTAAAAAAATATAGAGCTTGATCGGGGATTATTTCCTGTAATTAGCGTTGATAGCAATAAAGGTATTTTTACAGTTATTGTTATAATTTGAGATTTCTTTATTTTTGCCACTTTTATGATAACAACAAGACAAAGAAGAAGTTTGATGAGTAAGTAAGATCCCTTCACATTATAAATCAATAAGGTTAGCAATACTATAACTACTGTTCCGGACTAAGTGAACTAATTGAGCAAAATAGATGGCACAAGTCTTCCACGAATGATTAAATATTAACTTTAGGGTCTATACAAATATAGCTTGTTAACCCTTAATTGGTCGCGTGGGGTGTCATGCACCCCAAAGCAGGTTTCCAGGCTCACAACTTTTTACAATTTGAATTTAGCGAGTTGGCCTTCTAGGTAGCTTCGTAAATACGTAAAACGTACACGATTCAGTTGCGAGCGACTCTCTGTTGTGGATGGTTGGGCTCGGAGAGCGTGTTTGGGGTGCACGACACCCCAGGTGACTGTTTGTGTGGTCTAAATTCCAAGGTAGTGAATGATAGTCAATTTCATAGTATCTGTTTCAAAACATTGTAATTTGAAAAGTAATAAATGTAATAAGTGTTCCGTTATAATACTTCGACATTTTTGAGGTTATGATGTTCGAAATGCCAAAAACATGTGTGCAATGACCATATGAATATAGTCTGTCAAAATTGGGACGATAAAAACTAGGATTAGTAAAAAAATATTTTTCATATTTAAAAAAAAGTTAATTATGTTAAAAATTCGTTTAAAAGTTGATTAATATGTAAGTTCAAATGTTCTTTTTAATAAAAGTCAGATTTTGCATGTATTTCGTATTTTATTTAATTTCCTAAACCTGGGGTGCCAAACACCCCTCGCGACCGTTTATGCAACTTTTTAGGCGCGCCCAATTAAGGGTTAAGGGGGCACTTCCACCTAATTGGTTTGACCGTGAGCGGTAGCTAAACAATTATATTTCTCTTGTGTGCTATTTGTATAGTCTTAACTTTAAACAGATTGGGCAGACCTAGTTGGAAGTGCAACATCTTGTTACACGCGTACATGCAGTAATTCTGTTACGCCATAGTTCTACAGTGCAGCAATGTACAAGTTGTATCAATACAATGTGCCATTGTGGTAGCGCTTCTAAGCAATTGAATTCTTACAATATACGGCTTCTCCTAAGCCTCTTTTATTTCACACTTTAAAACGCTGTACAATGAAAAGAGTAATGTTCCGAAATGATTATAAAATTCCTTTTCTGTGAGATTTATTTCTACATGATTTTTTTATAATTTTAAACGAAAGAAAAGAAAGAAAATAATTAAATTTGGCACATGCCACAAGTGCACAAAAATAATGAAAACAAAAATTACCTAATCATAACATTAAACGGCTGTGTATATAATAGGCCCAAACCACTTCGATTTCCGAAGCATAGAGTCGCGCACCTATCTTTTACAGCAAGGTTACGCCAGTGTTTCAGGAACCCAAGGCTTATTAATAAAAGCCGCTTTGGTTCAGGATAAGTTGCACTTACTGGTGTTGGTCGGTAGGGTGACCACCAATTACATACCGAATTTCTGTCGTAAAACTCTTTGGTAAAAGTATTCCTACTATTTTTTTGTAATGGTTTCAAATCCAAATTCCTTTATTGACCAGCGGGCAGTTATGATATTATTTCATTATATAAATGTAATAAAACTGCTCGGCTGAAGCCATGAATGCCATGCATTCTTTTAGGTTTCATGAAAAATTATTTGTCTAAATCAGAGCAGGTTGTGTGAAATGTAAATATTAATATCTTTATGAACAAAATAAAGAAAATTGTGTGAAAAACTAGGACGTAAAATGTAGTTTACTTTCATTAGCACACGTGTGTGCTGTAATGGTAAACGTTACGCATGACTAGGGATATGAAGCTCATGCTCCGAGTGCGAATTCATATACCTGCCATGATACGTGCTACTCATTTACATATGAACCCTTAGCCTGTTTAATAGATTTCTATATTTTATAAATCAGTTTATTATTTTTTATACTTTTTTACTTACATATTTATTTCTAAAGTACACATAAAATAAAAACATTTGAAAAACAAAAAGACCAGAGAAAGGAGCCTCCTTACAATACGAGCCGTGACCGAGAGTAGCGCTTTCTGTATCAGTAGCCAGCTGCCTGACTAGAGGTTCCTTAGGTTTTCGTCGGGGCTCTTCGCAATCAAACTATTATGTGTATTTTAATTATTAAGGGATTGCCATGTAGGTTTCTTTATAAGTAAAGCATATAATAACAGTTAAAAAAAAACTGAGAAAGTAAGAATTCATACAATACGTCTTTACACTGTACAACCACTAACTATACAGCAACATGACGAGACGGTTGGCGCAGTGGCTAAGCTGCTTCGATCCCCGCACGGAACAAATATTTGTATGGCCTACAGATAGTTGTTCCGGGTCTGGTCGGATGTGAGTTTAAATGTTTGTAAACGCACCCACGATACAGGAGAAATTCCTAGTGTCCCTCAATTCGCTCAAAAAATCTGTAAAGACCCGCATAATTTTATGAAAGATTTAATCTTTAACTTTACAAATATACAATGTGTAATTGACGTCATTACGTACGCTGGCACATAAACCCCCGCAACGTCCAGCTGGGCATTGAAACGTTTCAATGTTACAATTTGACTAATTTCAATAATTATTCAATTCCAATAAGTTTGTGTGCCAAGTGGTATCTATGTAACTAAAACACAGTGGTAGGAAATTGGCGTAGAAACAGTACTTAGAAATACAACTCGCTACCCTAAAATCTATTATTTTATTCATCATGTATATAACTTCGACTACTAAAAATAGCCGTTCTTAGGGTGCCTAAGCGTTAGGCATCATATAACCTCCGACACAATTTTTTTTTTAAACTATTCAGTATGTCTAACAAACTCCAAAGAGCTAAAGAACCAAAGTCAGTTAGGAGTAAACTGACATTTTGGTAGTTAAGCTCTCCGCCTAAGAACTTAACTCAGGGTGGATGGGCCCGGGGATGAGTGGGTTCTCTGTTCGCTGAAGACATGGAGTCGAATACCTACTCGGTGTGCTCTAAGGTTGTAAACCTGACGCCAGTCTCATTTGGCTACAGGGCCCAAAAGAGGTCTAGTGCGAAGGGTTATACACACCCAACCGACACTAGGAGTGTTGCTGTGAACAAAACCAGTGACTAGATTTTGACTAAGAGATCCCCCAAGGCCGAGTTTCTAGCTCTCGAATGGATAGCGTCGCCTTGAGGAGATTTGGCGGGTAAGGTTACACAGGTAACAGGTCACACAAGACAGATATTCCAAATAAGAAATACTGTAACAAGAGCTGTTTGAAAAAGAGAGCAATTGTTGAGTGGGCGTAGTCCGGGACTTCGGATGACGTCACGAGGGCGTGACAAAGCGACCTGGCCACCCACCTAGCTTTCTCACAAGGGCAGATAAACCTCGCCCCGACAAAAGTATCGAATTCGACGATTCTGAAACGGTAGAATGCCTAGCTGATAGTCTGTGGCCACAGTTCTTGCCCAGCCCTCAAGCAGTAGACAAGCTTCACCTAGATATGATGAGAACACCGAAGACGGACCTAGAGTCACCCTACCTCCCTCTGCTCTCACTCCCACAATATGACTCTAGGAACACCTGATGAAGTAAAAGAAATCATTAAAGGATTGCAGCCGCGAAAAGCCAATAAGGTACTTAAACTGTTGATAGCCTTCTAGTGTGGAGTCTTACACAGACAACTAAGTTAAATTAAGTATTAACATTTTAGTTATAAGGTCATACTATTTATTGTAATGGACCTATGAATGTCTGAGTAAATAAATGTATATAAAATCTGCAAGCAATTTATAAGCACCTCAGAGACTTTGTCTACCTTTGCCACGAACAATATTACATTACATAAGTGCAAACTCTTATTCATCCCATAATAGATTAAACGTCCGCTGTTACCTGGGTGCTACTGATGATCTATTAAACAAGCTCGAGCGCTTGCAAAATTTAGGGATTCGTTTTGTTTTTGCTTTTCGGAAGAATGACCATGTTTCTCCCTTTCGCAAAGAAGTCAAGTGGCTTCCTATCCAGGAAAGCATCATCAGGCCTTCGTAGGCGTAGAGGCGATCGGCGGCGGCGATCTCTCGCGTCCTGCCCTGGTTTACTCCATGGTCCGGAGCGAGAGGGAATGGGAAGCGGTCACCTGCTTCTGCGAAGCAGTAATGCTAGCAAATGAGGTGGCCGGGCGTTTGAGGGAGAGAACCTCAAACCAATCCAGCCGCCGCGGAAGAAGCCCCGGGCGCCGGGCGAAGCGAGACGACTACCGTAGATGCGATCCTGTGGACGGCGAGCAATGGGTAGCTCACCGTCTATTGACGACAGGCCGTATCGACGGCGCGTTTGTGTTTTACGCGCGCCTCAAAGAGATGTCAGCAAAGCAGAGGGGCTTGCCAGAGCCTAAGCGTGCCGGGGTTGATGGTTATTCGAAAGAGATACCGCGGCACCGGAACGTAAAGGGCAATAGAAGGAACATTGGGGGTTTTAGTCAGTAAAAGTCTGACACTCCCCCAGGGAAGTTATTTGATGATTTCATATCCCAAAAAAAAAGGCCTTCGCAGGAACACCCCGATACTATGTCTCCTTTTTAATACCCGACATGACATAACATCCTAGGAAGGATAGGATCTGCACGAGTGTTTTACTTACGCTAGTTCTCGCGACGCACCACGTTGATGTCGCACCTTAGATCCCTCCTTAAATATCTTCCTCATAAAAGTAGTTACAATTCCTATTCCTTCTCCGGCCATGCTGTAATAAATTCACTTTCGCCTAGTTAGACATGATTTTTAAGATTAGATTAAAAAGTATTACCCTTCTTATCTATAGGGAATGTTTATAATTTTGTATTTACATATTATTTTGTTTATATATTTTAGTGTAATGTATTTTTACAGGTCTATATTATTAGACTTATATTTAATATTTAGGTTAAGACATTCATGTTTTAAATGCTATTCTCTTCCTGTTCTCACACACTACTGTTAACGTTTATTTTCTTCATATTTCCTCTCGCTGGACCGCTAGTAGAAATTTCTTTTGAAATACGCTGCACCTTTGTACTCTATGTTTTGTTATGATGTTTTCTAATGTTTTTTCCTGTGTGTTATGTACGGAAAAAAACATATTAATTAATACAAAAAACGCTGTCAGGACCGAAAACCCCTGTATTCAACAGGTCAACCGCATCGTAGCACATTTGAGCGCTGGCAGACAAAACGATATCAATAAAAATCAAAAGTAATTTATTTAAACTAAGCTGATGATCATCACTTTTTGAACGTCATTACACAAGACAGTTCCCTAAAACGCCCACCCTTCGCCACTTCCTACTGTTTTATCTGGGAAGAAGCTATATCGCCCGAACTCTCCAAACCTCAGGCACCGTCTAAGTCGTTCACAAAATGGAGAATCGAGATCGAGAATCTTGGTGAAAGTTCTCTACTCCAAACCGTAGTTAAATCCCGTCACACCCAGGCCGATCACTACGTACGGTACTAATACTATATTTTATCTGTTATGTTGACCTAGTGACCTAATTATTTATATTCGTATCTTATAATAGCGTTAAGGCATATGTCATAACGTATTTACTTATTTCACTAATAAGTATATATAATAAGTTTAATCCAGATCCAGCCTGTCCCTTTGCTGTCCTACCCTAGTGACGCTCAAACCCGAGGCTTCTGGTTTTAATATTTTTTACCTGGCAGGAGGCCTTACTCTCAAGGCACCTTCAGGACTGCCCACTTAAGCAGACTGCAACCTCAAATGATAACCTCTGTGATGCTATTGAAAAAAAAACTTGACCTTTTTTTTTATTACTAACTATTTTACTTTTCAGCATTTGTATTGCACTGTCACCATTAATTTCGTCAATGATTGTTCCGAAACTCTCAACCGGCGTCTGCGTGGCGTCTATGCGAAGACTACGCAACACCTACGCTAAGTGAACGCCTACGCTGGACCAACGCCCAGTGCAAAATCACTCGCAGGCAAAATTTTCGGTTACTTATATTCGATACTATTAACAGTGGTTTTATATAAAAAAAAACACATTAAGCAGTCAATATCAGTCCTGTAGGGTTACCATGACATCTTATAGCAGTTCTTATTCCTGTTTGAGAAAGAGATGGTGCTAGACACCCTGTATAGCTCTGTCTCTTTCCCTCAGTGGAATAAGTTCTGCTTTAAGACGTCATGGTAGGGTAGCTGTTTATAATAGCCATTTTGCAGTTCACTTCAGATTAGCCGCTCATTTTGACAATGACAACTGACAGTACGAATGCATAACTGAGTTCATTAATGAGTTTGCCTGCCTGACTGTTCAAAATATACAGTGGTACAACATAATTAAAAGTTGGACTTAATGATCTCGTTTCATTTTCGTGCGGACTTTTGTAAGCGTAACTTTGGTGAGTATAATAATGCTACAAATTCTAAGAATATTTTCTACATTATAGGAATCCTTTTAAAACAAAACTTTTAAACTCCCAATGGCAGCAATTTTATTACAAAGAAACTTTTTTATTAATTTTTATACCATAGGGCCGTCTGATTATAACGATGACGTAAGGAGCTACTAAGAAACCTTGTAAGATTAGAGAGATTCTAGCACCAGTGCGCGATGTAAACGAAATTTTTCATGTAAAATACAGTACTAAATCCTATGCATTTTAGTAATATTGTTTGCAATAAACATGACCATTCATATTTGTCCATGTATATAAAAACGACGAGTACCTATTATTAATCTACGTTTTTTTTACGTACACCGCGTGCGTGTTGTAGACCTCTGCTTGTCAATAGCAACAAATGCTTACCACTCTATCGGGTAAGCCTTGTGATTATAATGTCAAATTGCCTTTTGATTATTTATTGTATTGATCACTCATATGGCTTTAAATATGACACTACTTTAATGCGATTCTCTCACAACACGGCTTGTCCGCGCCTTCGGAGGTGGCAAAGTAAATGAACTGACAGTGACCACAGAGCCGCGCGAAGGGGCGGTGAGCGCCGCTCGTCAACGCTTACTACTTCACTCCGCCTCGCTTTCCAGCCTCCCGAACGAGCGGCATTGTGCGAAAAACGCCTTATTTTGTAATGTAAATAAAATACTGCAGTCGCAGTTGTAAAACGATACGATACCTATTAAAAATAATTTCCTTTGCACTTGACATATTTTGACAAGTGTAGGTACTCGGATGTGGAGAACACGTGCAACATGCTCAGCGTACGTAAGCGACATCCATGTCTACGTCATGACTCGTTTCCTTTTTTAAAGTCTAGAAGATATAAAATTAGACGCAAAGGAAAAGTTTGCAAATAATCTTATGTAATAAAATGGGCGAGCAAACGCTAACACTTATGAACATTTCGTTTATTCACAGTACAATATAAATATGAAATAGAACAGAGATGTTTAAATGTTGTTTTTATTATCATTATTCACTAAAGTACTTTTACCTTACGACAGGAAGTGCTACATGTACGTTTATTAGTTCTTTTGTACAGTATCCACAGCTATTAAGAGGTTTAAGACTTTAAAAACTGGAGATTAGTCGCCTTCTCGGTGATACTGAAATAAGTAGACCCTGGCACATTTGAGATAACTACGCTTTTTTGGAATGACCCACATGCTTCAATTAAATTAAAAGTTCCTGTGGTAATTTAGACTAAATAGGTATAAATAGATAGTGTTTGTCTCTAAAATTCAAGTGTAGTGCATTAGCTGGAGTGATCATATAACCGTTTTGTGTCCAATTTGACTTTTCATCTTGCATATGGGATTCTAGCACATACAATAATAAACCTTTGATTTCAAGCATTTTAAGCTAATATTTACCTGATTCTATTTCCACACTTTTCCAGCAACGCTGTGTCTATTCTGTCTAGCATCTACCCTTTTTTTTATGGAAAACCACATTTTTAAATACTGACAGAAATCTAAAAATGAATTAAAATGTAAATGCTAATACATTTAAAAATTAGCAAACATAAAAAGGCAAAACAGTTCAGAGGAAACCTTTTATGTATTGCAAACGTAATTCGTGGAGAACATAATTTGACAAAAAATTCTGAACGTAACAATGATGGTGTGCGTCACAAATTACGTAGCTGCGTAAGCTACAACATATAAATAAACACTGTCGTCAAAAATACCTACAACTGCTCTATAATTAAAATAATGATCTGCTCATAATTTTGTTCTTAGGTGTTATTACTTTGAGCAAAACATAAAATTAATAAGGAATGATATACACCGACTATAAAACGGGCTGTTATTAGATTTCCCCTTACAGTTACTGCCGTAAGGTGAGCGTTGATAATCCCCTTGATAGCCGTCTAGAAGATTATTACATGTCTTGTCCTTAGAGTAACCACTGGTGTGTGCTAAATCTAACTTACCAAAATTCTTTGTTTGTCTTTTTAGTACGAATTTGTATATCACAATACCAAATGCGCGGCCCGGCTTTCTTCAATTAATCAACTTTGAAACCACATAGAAGGACATTCTTTTTAATACTTTTTACTTAAGCTTTCCTCAAAAATTTTGTGACTAATAACTTATTCCCCTGGGCTAAATATGGTCATCTACAGCATTTTAAGATACACTGTCTGGGTATCTTGGTACGCTGTAAAGGCAAGAATATCTTTAAAATTTCAATTTCTAGTACAAAATAATGATTACCTACTAGAAAGTACCAACACCCCCAATTTCTTTTACTGCAGTAACACTTATTAACAAAACCTTTCAGATCGACAATGTCGTTGGTACCTACGTGTTTTAAGTTTTGTTGCGTACTTTCTTAGTTGTTGTTACGACTAACTTTCAGTTATTTGGCGCAACAACTTTTCCTAATGAGGGTGACATTTAAACGACTGTCTCATAATTCTGCGTCGTTCATGTGTTGTGTGCATACATATAGCTACATGCGAGTAGATAGCGTTTAGTTGTTATCAACGCCTACGTGATTTTTTCTAACATAACAAAGTCGTCGCATCGTTGTTGTTATAGGTATTATAACGAGTATTTACGTTTTTTTGCTCTTTCTTTTTTCGTTGTGTTCAGAAAATACAGTAGGTATAAAATAGTAACGCTATAAAAGAAAACAATTCAACACCACCCTAATCGGTCAGATTGTTAGTGAAACAATTGAAAGTGAATTGTCTTGTCTGACTGATAAAAGTTTTAGTTATAGTTCCTATCTAGGTTACGTACTACACAACTTGAACTTTATCCAAAATGTTTTACGTACCATACAACTTGTACTTTTTCCAAAATGTTTGCAGCACCATTATTTGCTTTAGATTCATTTAAAAGCTATAGAATATGATTAAACCAGCCAGTCTGTTCCCAAACGGACATATTATGAGTATCCCGAGGGCATTATTACAAAATGAAATAAGACACATAAAATATAATGGGAGTAAACATATTAATGAATATGAAAATGTATGATTTTTGAGCCCAAATTACAGGCATTACCCAAAAAAATTAAAAAAGTTTTAATACGTAACAATGTTCGATCGACATTTTTTAAAGCGTTCTGCTACCCACGTCATTATTTGCCATGTAAGTTTGGTCGTTTTTAGGGTCCCGTACGTTAAAAGGAAAATACGGAACCCTATAGTATCACTCTGTGTCCGTCTGGCTGTCTGTCAAGACCCTTTACTCGGGCACGAGTTTAGGTATCAAAACATACACTCAAGTCTCCAGTCCCTTTGAGCTGTGAAAAATCAACCCTATATGTTTACGCAAACAAAAGATATGGCCGTTTATGTCGCTCTGTTCGGAACCGTATCGGTGCGTGCGTCCGACTTGCATTTGACCATGTTTTTCCTAATTGTTTTCTAAAAAGGATTACCTAAATATAAAAAAAAAACTCGCAACCTAATAATACCCGTCTCGGACTTAACAAACTGTATGGTTAACGTTCAAAGACTCTCATAATATGGATAGGAAAAAAGGAATACACTTTTATTTGTACACTGAAAATAATTCATAGAAATCTACGTTCAAAGTTATGTGTCAAAAAAAGATGAACAAGCACTATTCTGAATTGAACCTTCCCGCGGGCTAAATCGTGTCCGCCCACTCCCGATTGGAGCCCATTGTGTGTACCGCCAAATTGAAATATTAGTATAATTATTTTCCTTTATTAACTTTTCATCTTAAAATTACATTTTTAAATACTTCTTAGTAAACAAATAAAAATAAAAAACATTTAAAAATATAAAAATAGGTTAATAATTATAGTAGTATAATTATCATTATTTTGGGAAGCAGTTGAGATATTTTGAGCTGACATTCAGCTGCATTTGATGAGCGCCTGAACATGTTTGGGAAAGGCTAAGTAGATTATAGTGAGGGTTACGCTGTTTACAATAACTATCACAAATATTACTGTTAAGCATATAAAATTCATTCTGTATAAAATGAATTTTCATTCTGTATAGAATGAATTTTTGAAGTGGGCGTGGATGGGCAAATCTGATTCTAAGAGGAATAGCGAAAAATGCGCACAAAGAAATTCAGTGCATAGTAGTGGTGAAAATGATTTTAGCATATTTTTATGACATTAGTAAATGATGAAAAATAAATATAACCTCTGACCTCAGTGTAAACGGTGTCTCAATAAAAACAGCCTGCAATCAAACAACCGAAGCAGAGTTTCTTTGAGGAGAAGGAATGTGTAGTTAGATAACATAGATTACGACTATTACGTTTGCTTTCTGCGTCAGTAGTTCGGTTATTTTTTCATTTTTCTGGAATCAAGACTAAAAATACAATCTCAAGATTTTTATTTCTGACACACATCAGTTAACACCATTTGGTTGTCATAGATTGATTGTCACTTGGCGGCATTGAATAAACATTTGTTCCACAAATTCGGCTGCATGTCAGTGAAAACCATCGGGCTGTCAATGATCATTTCGTTTGACATCGGTATGCCAGTAGCCCTGACATTTACCGGCTCTCCCGAATGACTATTTCATTTAAAAACATTTTATTAATTACTCTAACGATATAATACGTTATCGAATATGTCATCATTTTCCTGCGCTTGTCCCATTCTATTTGGGGTCGGCGCAACACGTTTTCTTCTTCCATTCTCCCCTATCAGACGTCACGGCATCATTTACTCCTTTCTCCTTCATATCATTCCTTACACAATCCATCCATCTTTTCTTTGGCCTTCCTCTCGCTCCCCGTCCATCAACATTCAGATCCATTACTCTTTTAGTCACATGTCCTTCATCCCTCCTCATTACATGTCCATACCAAAACAAACGACTCCGTTTCATTTTTTCTGTATTAGGCGCAACTTTCAAACTTCCTCGAATATATTCATTCCTTACTTTATCTATTCTTGTCACTCCACACATCCATCTCAACATTCTCATCTCCGCTACATGCAATCGTTATTGAATATGTCGGATACATTAATTATTGCTTTCCCTGTGAGGACCGAGCAAGGTGACAGGCGTAGGGCACTTTCGTTCTCAGCATGCAAATCTAAGTTACAAACCCTAATCACCATAAATTTCGCTAATTGTACAAAATCTTTTTGGTAGATACATTACCTTTGTCTTTTTTTGCCTTTTCCTTTTACATTTGCAAATCACATTTTCGCAATCGCAATTTTGCAAATCGTAAAACATACCTAACAAATAGTGATGCTCTTTATTATAATATAAGATACTTATTGCTCGAAACTGTTTAGTTAAATATTATTAGCTTTTGATTGATTATACAACAAAAAAAAAAACTTGTGTGGAATACCATCATACTACAACTAAAAAGGCCGAAATTAAACTTTGCTCGAAAAAAGTCATTGACTTGTTCCGGAAGTCAATGACTTTTAAGTTACTTTCCACTTTAAGGGAAGGTTTTTATGGGAACAAACTGAAAAATATACAGCCTAATTCAGAACCTTCTCCTTTTTAAAAGTTGATTAACAAGGAAACACTCTAGAAATGGTAAATCGTTATAGTAATAACTACTTTTTAAAATAACCAACCAACCAAACGAACAAAAAACAACCCAATATTCAACAAAATAACATTATTTTTTTGTTGAATCGTATGGTCCGGTAAGCTTAATAAAAACTCAAATTTAAACAATATTTCTCAACATTTTCTTAATGTTAAAAATATTAATATCAGACAATTTTGTTAACAGCATTTTGTGAATAAAACTGAAATGAAAGAAGAACTAATGTATTTCTGCAGGGTCTTAAACTGATACAATTGCGAAGAATTGTGGGTGTTTAAAATATTAGGTACGCTTTATACATTACCATTTCATTAACATTAACTTTTTGTCAAATAAATGAAAAACTTTCTCAAATAAGACGAAACTAAGACGCAAGTACAAGTAACAATGCGGAAACTCAATCAGGTGCGGAACTGAAACGCAGTCAGCGAGGAAAAGAGCTGCTCACTTGAGTTTAAATTCAATCCTCGTTCTAACTTAAACAGAGTTTTTAAGAAAACAGACATCTTAACTTCGAACGGAGGTCTAGTTAAGTCTTTTCTAAGTACACAAGTAGGTACAATCTATTGATTCTAAATAGGTGCCCAGTACACAATTTCAACCCGTTCTTGCAATACTAGTATACACAATATTCCAAGACTTAATCAAGTCTGGGATTCAGACAGAGGCAACATTTGAAGCTTTAATTCAAAGCACGTGTGTTGAAATCCTCTGAAATTAAAGGTCGTCCCGTTGTGGACGGTAAATAACGAACAGATTTCTCATGGGGACGGCTGTAGCAGTAGTTGCAACTTAATCGGGACGCGGAGAAAGTCTGGAACATTAAAAGGAGGTTCGCTGTGGCGTAACGTCGCTAACACGTCTCGTAAATATGTTCCGTGGCTGCTGCCGCTTTGTTTTATTCAGATAAATGTATCGCGTCACCGGCAGCTTGCTTTATCGCCTTTATTATTCACTGCACTGATATTTTATTTCCCAAGTAAATAATATCACACTGCGCTGTAATATGAAGTGTTAATTTGTATCTTCAGCTTCTTTAGTGTTCAAAAATTTGAAATGTCTGAAATAGCTTCAAGACACCTGTTTAATCATCTTAATGTAAGTACATATTTGTTGCAGATGTGGCTGATATATTGATACCGCACTTGCATTGCTAGCACAAAGAAGCTTTTATAAAACAAACTTTCAATATACAAGTATGTACTTTTGCACGGAGAGACTTTTATTCAGAGTGTTACGTATGGCCAGATCGAAGTGATCGGAATCCAATCTCGATATTGTGTAGTAACCCGCTGATGAGTGTGGAGTGAAAATTATTTTGGTGGTTCGGCGCCTGGCAACGTTTCAATCGGACGGCGAGCGGCGTGCGGCGCGGATACAGTTACGTGGTGTGTCGCCTACGTTCGATCCGAACTTCACCGCTACCGTTCTACGCCACGCGACATACTTACTTAAAATAATATTACTGATTGTGAAACGCCGACACTGAAATGTTTTGTTTATAGAAGATAAATCTAAATGTGCCGCCGGCCGATTACCACCTAACTGGCCGTTTGGAAATTTATAGCGTTTACATAACCATCTAGTATCAATACTGGTTCTGGTAAATGCAGTGGCAAGGTTATCAAACTACGTAATGGGTATAATTCAGTCATTGATGATTAGAAATCGTAAACTGAATGCACTTGCTGGCATCAGTTCCATTAACGATCAATGATTTCTAACCAAAATAAAGCTCTTTGTTCTTAAGTTCAGACAAGTCTTACGATTTTTATACGAGTAGGTGCTTCCAAATAAATGCGATTTATATTAAAAACAAAAACAATTGGTACTGAGAAAAAAGACATAAAGCTGAACAAGTAAAAAAAAGTCTTTAAGCTCCTTTGAATAAAACTGATTACCCACGCCGAGAAAAACATCGTATTTACAAGTAATAGATATTATGTAATTAACGTTAACGTTATTCATAAACATTCACACAGCGGCGAATGCTTTGAAGTTTAATGCTTGTAACCTTAGGGAATATTAGCTGTCCAAGTAGAAAAATGTACAATAATAATCCTGTTTTGTGAACGGAGTTGGACGAGGGATAAATACGGCCGCCACAATAGCGGCAGGCGACCGCTTCCGGCCGTACAATAGCAACAGGCAGTTGATGAGATCAGCCGTGAGATATGCGACGGAGACTGGCCAGACCACCCTAATCATAGACGTGACGCGACGATGATAAGCTCAGCTGTCCATTACTAACCCACTACCTGTACCATTATAGCACGAATTATTCATAAATCGTTATTGTTGTACGTTGGCTATAGAAATTATTGGTATATTTACGAAACTTGGCAGACGGGTTGATGATTTCAGTTTATTGTTATTTAATGCCTAGTACAGTCAGGAGCAATAACATGCACCAAAATTCAAAAATATTTTTTCTGTGAAAAAATGGTTTTTACTTTTAGATAAGGTTTGTTTCTTAGGAATAAGTACCATGTTCGTGAAACCGTAAAACTTCAATCTTTATAGTAGAAGGAAATCGCTTTAGAATTCTGGTAAGTGTGCGTGTTGGCTTAGTGACGACGGGTCACACAGTACTTACCTGTCGTACACTGGCAAGTGTTCGAACCTACGGCAAGTACGTTACGTTACTCGAAACGGTAAAAGAAAACCTCGCAAGAAAGCAGAGAATTCGAAATCATGTGAGATTCACTAACCCCCTCGAGGCATACGTCATGCTTGACAACAATTACAACAGATGTTCGCTGCAAATAAATACGAGCTTATATTTCGCTGAAAATTAAATACACCTACATACATACTAGATTGATAACTACACGTTCATATTAATCCTTACTAATATTGTAAAAGTGAAACTGAGTTTGTTTGTTTGTTACGTCTTCACGCCTGCATGGCTAAACCAATTTTGATGAAATTTGGTACAGAGATAGTTGGGACTGTGGAGACAGACATAAGCTAACTCACTTTTTTTTTTAAAGTGAGTAATGAGGGAGGAAAAGGGAAACCTTAGCTTTGCTATTACAATAAATAAGGCGCTAGGGCAAAAACTACAAGCAGTACCTTCAAATCAGAAAAGGCGAACTGTGTTACCCCGAATAAAACGCGAGCGAAGCCGCAGGCAAAAGCTAGTACGTAATAAATTACGGCTAATAATACACTCAGCGGCACGGAATGTGGCCCAAGAGCGTTATGTTATTTATTATAAAAATTAAAAGCGAAACATGGTTTTTTTGTTGTTTTAAAACTTAAATGTTTATTCAGATCTTATATGCTAACAATAATTTAACAAAAAAGTGAAAATTATACAAAAACTTTAATAAAATTATACAAAATTAGAAAAGGCATTAATCTTGAAGTTTTCAAAAAAATGATTTTAAATTAAATTTACAAATTAAAGCTATGGTACTTAAAATTAATAGCGGGTATTTCCACCTCTGGCCCTGATGACCGCCTGCATGCGGTCCGGCATGCTGTGGATTATGTTTTTAATGTCCACTTGGGGTAATTCGTCCCAGGCCACCAGAGCGGTTTTCAATTGACCTATAGTCTCTAGAGGGTTTGGACTAGATCGGATGCGTCTTTTAAGCATGTCCCAGACATGTTCTATGGGATTCAGGTCTGGGCTTCGTGCTGGCCACTCCAATTTTGTGATTCTCGCCTCAGAAAGGAAATCATCTACGCAACGAGCTGTATGAGGTCGGGCATTGTCTTGCATTAAAATGAAATCTTCGCTGCCGAGGAATGCCACGAATGGTAAAACGCGTTCTTGGAGTATCTCTTCAATGTATCGTACTGCTGTTGGACGACCTGGTACGAGTAGCAACTCTGTGCGTGCATCTGAACAGATCCCTCCCCAAACCATAACTGATCCACCATGGAAACTAACGGTTTGTGTGGTCGTAATTGGCAGAAACCTCTCCCCATGCCTTCTCCACACACGTTCTCGGCCATCTGGAGCTCTTAAGGCCACTCTACATTCATCTGTAAACAGAACTTTGCTCCACTGCTCGTGAGTCCAATTGGCGTGTTCGCGAGCAAATCGAAGTCGAGCTACACGATGGTGCCGGAGCAGTTCTGGACCTCGAGCTGGTCTTCGAGCACGCAGATTCTGTTCCTCCATTCTCCTTCTTATTGTCCGCTCACTTACGTTGACCCCTCTAGCCGTTTGTAGTCGCTGCCGTATTTCAACCGCAGTAAGAAACCGATTTCTCAAAATTGCGAGTACGATAAATCGGTCGTCTCGTGCTGATGTACACCTAATACCGCCACTTCCTGGTCTCCTTGTGTACAGGCCGGTCTGATCGTACCTTTTGAAAGCGCACCTTATTGTTGTACGCGGTACATTTAAAGTTTCAGCAATCTCTCGCTGCGTTCACCCCTGGCTCCGAAGCAACACAGCTTGAGCAACTTGAGCTGAAGTTAGGGGCATTATGTTTCAGTTCTGAAAGCATTAATTACTGCAGATTAATTAAAAAATAAAACAGTAAAGATTCAAAGGCACGATCATTTGAATATCGAAGCTTAACTTACCCGTGTTCTTTGCGTTCCAGTAACAAACTAACGTTAAGTGTCACAGAAAATAAACAAATGAACTTTTTTGTGCTTACCCTCTTAAATTAGCAATAGCATTAATGTCCTGACAAACTGCCACTTGAAATTCTCATACGCGATAACAAAATCGCCTGTTATCGGTCTGTTTATGTTTGGGCCACATTCCGTGCCGCTAAGTGTATAAAAGTCATTCCAGGTAATTATTTATATTAACCTTTTCTCAGAATTTCGGGAACATGAATGTCATGTCATCGTCGGCACTGCCCACGCATCGCACAATTATTGGTTACCTTACGAACTAGATTCTTGAAAGATGACATGTTAGCCAGATGTATGAAATACGTAGCTTATAAGTAATTCTTTCAATTGGTAAGGTTAGACTCTAAGGACTGATCTTTTATCTGTCCAATAAAATGTGCATTCCTCTGTTTTTGTATAAAACAGTCTAAGTATACAAAAATATGGGTAAGAAGTAGTTGCTAGGTAGATACAATAACATTTTTGTAACTCACCACAAACTAAACATAGATGCACAGCAGTATACTGAAAAGAAAAAGTGAAAACAAAACGTAATCCACCTACATACGTTCAAGACTCTCGGTTAAAACCAATGTATGGAATAAAATTGGACACGCGCCATAATAATTTGCAATTTAAATAATTGCAAAAGCGGCACGATTTGTAAATCTAAATCACATAAGGGAATTCAGTTGCGTCACTATTTATATATTCGTAACATATTCTATAAGTTTGATTTCGTTGCTCATTTGCTAGTGTCTGGCGAACCGCATGTAAATCTCAGGGTTACTCCTGCATACGTACGTTTTGAATTGCAAATGCAAATTAAGACCGACTTCCTTTACCCTCTGGATTTCGATTGAATGCTTTGGACCGACTAATAGATTCTATACAAGTAACGCGTAATGAATTTCACATCAAATTGTAGAAAACGTTGTATTATTAACGAGTGAAGCATTTAGATTTACGATGTGGGTAATAAAGTAAATGAATGTAACGATCAACATCGCATTTTTAATTAGGTTTACTATCATCATCTGCCAACTTTTTTTTCCATATTTATGGGTTCGGCTTCCAGTGTTACCGGATGCAGCTGAATACTAGTATTTTAGATAGAGCGACGTCCACAACCTAAATTCCATGATAATACGGCACTTACTACATCAACATTTATTTTTATATGTGTATTATTTGTATCATTGAATTATTTTATGATTGATAATAAAATGTACCTGATTTGTCTTTCCTACACAATGTGTCTACATATCTCATCTAACTTTTCTCTCGCAGGTATGTTGGAAAAAAATAAGCAGGACCTTTGTGCTCTTCTGTCTTAATATTCCTATCGAGTAATTAGTGTGTGCATAAATAAATAAATAATAAATGCCCCTATACGTTATACAAATTCAAATAGGTAGACTAACTTAAACTACAGTAAACTATTATCATAAAACAGCAATATGGAGACATCGTAAACACATAACCTTTGCCGCATTCATCTGAGAAATCATTTAACACCCCCGCGTATATTGTGATTCATATCAAAGATGCATTTCCATCATATATATACTATATATATATGGTTGACTGTTGACATTCACTACGACATAGGATACCAGCAGCGCGCACGTCACGTGCTTTATGTTATTTCAAGAAATGATCTAGAATATTCTGAAAGTATTTTTGTGTTTTCGCTATAAAATGTTTTTCTTTAACCGAGGATTCTTTTCATTTTTAGCAGCTTCAATGAAAATCAAACAATTTGTTGATATTGCGTGACGTTGTTGTTTTATTATGAGTACTTTTTTATTTTATGATTAGTACGTCTTATAACATCACGCCCTGAAATCCCCGAAGGTCCTGTTATGTTATTTTCCTTTCTTTTATTGTGTAGTTACTGCCAAACCTAGTGTCAGACTTAGTATGCCGCCCATGGGCCCCTGGCCCATCTGGCCCTCTTGGCTAACATGCCGTCGAGAATTAACTCTCTGGCGTGCTGGTTTCCTAGTTATGTTTAAGTTCCATGTAATAGGGAACGATCCTAAAGCCATTAAATAGGCAATAATCCAGACTCTTTGGCTGCATTTGAAAAAATCCTAAAGGAAAACCCAGTAACATTGCCCAAACAGGGAATAAATCCCAGACCAGACCAACGAAGCAGTCAGTCAGTATTATGGTTAGTATCTGAAACAAATTTATTCATTTTCATATTTTATTCATGCCTGAAAAATCTGTAGAGTCTGAAGTTTAAAGCTTTAACTATTTATTAAAACTATTCTTGAGAGATTTTTAATAGCCGTTTCAAATTCTCAGTTAATTTTTTTAACGTAGTTTAATATTTAAAGATAACCTTTAATGCTACTATTATAAAAGTAAAAGTATAATATTCACGTTTGTAGTTTTTTAGATATCGACTACATAAAAGACATGTCTAACATCATGTTTTTTTCAATACAATTTCCATCCATATAAGGGAGCTTTTAAAAAGCTCAATTGTAATAAAAAGGTTCGACACCTTCTCTATAGGCGGTCACGCCCAATAATTGGTTATAAACATCAAGTTCAACCTGTGAATATTTTATAACAAGGATAATACTACCAAAGGTTCTTCATTAACATTTTACGTTATTCTATTAAACGCCTACATGGTGTGGTTTTATAATACGATTTTTTACTTTATAAAGAATTTCTAATATTTTACACATTAAGTATTTTGTTTTTATACTCGCTTACTACTAAACGAAATATAGCCCAACGAATTTGCGTTCACCTTTATAACTAACCTAGACTTTTCCCGCGTCTTTACCTGAAAAGAGAGAAAGAGTATATAGTTGACTTACAGAGAACTGTTACACTTACAGGGGTAACCGCAAATCGTTGCAATCTTATGGTGGAATGGAGAGAGCTTATGTCGCAACCCCGTGCAGAGCACGCCACTATAGTGGAGATAAGTCCCCTCTATAAGGAGCTGGAGAGGCACCACAGCGTCATTACCGGACATGGAGATTTCGGGAGGTTCCTGCGCATAAACGGGTAGTAGGAAACGCCCAGGTATCACCACTGTGACGAACGCTCCGAGGTCACGGTGGAGCACACTATGGTGGTAAGGCAATCAGCGCCGGTTACATTTCGCGTCCGGCCCTGGTTCAGTGCATGGTCCGGGGCAAGAGAGAATGTGAAGCTGTCACCTTCTCCTGCGAAGCACTCATGCTAGCGAAGGAGGCGGTCGGGATAAATATTAAAAAAAAATAACTATTGCAATCAATAAGGCGCAAGGGCAAAAACTAGCACCGCCGTGTCCTCGTGGAGGCGATCGGCGGCGGCGATCTCTCGCGTCCGGCCCTGGTACAGGCCGGAGCGAGAGGGAATGGGAAGCGGTCACCTCCTTCTGCGAAGCAGTAATGCTAGCAAAGGAGGAGGCCGGGCGTTTGAGGGAGAGAACATCAGGCCAACCCAGCCGCCGCGGGAGACGCCCAGGGCGCCGGGCGCCGCGAGACGACTCCCGGCCACCGTAGATGCGAGCCTGTGGACGGCTGAGCAAGGGGTAGCTCACGGTCCGTCCATCTATTGACGACAGGCCGTGTCGACGGCGCATTCGTGTTTCACGCGTGCCTCAAAGAGAGTCAGCAAAGCAGCGGGGCTTGCCAGAGCCTCCGCCTGCCGGGGTTGCGGGTTGTTCGAAAAAGATACCGCGGCCTCGGAACGTAAAGGGCAATAGAAGCTCCCCCTCCCGCTCCGCCCAGAGCAGGGGGGGGGGCTTAAGTCATTGGATGATTTCCAACCCGAAAAAAAAAGGCAAAAACTCCAGGTACCTGCAAATCAGGAAAGGGGAACTGTGTTACCCCGAATATAACGCAAGCGAAGCCGCGGGCAAAAGCTAGTGTATAAATATTTTAACAAATATCAAAATAAACAACAAGAAACCTATTATACCTTGACTAGACTTGTAATTGGGAGCTATTTAACTTAAAATATGGTATCGAACTAATTTAAAAGTGTACTTGCTTTCAGCTTTTTGAGTGCCAAAGGGTAGCGCGTTCTATTGAGTTCACTTTTTGTTGAGACCGCGGTAGCGTCATCTAACATAAAACCGGTAAATATGGCAAGACAGTATTATAGCACAAATAAAATAGTATGAAAATCTTTTTAATTTTATTGAAAAACATATTTACTACAATTACGGCAAATGTATCTTAAATTTGCCGTTTAAAAACATATTATTAATCCCCATTACAGAACACTTCACTGTTGGTCCCTATTAACATTGTGGGATGTGAAAATCGGCTACTTTACAAGAGAGCGCGGCAAAGTATGAATTATTGATATTTTTTTTATTATACGATCAAGGTTTACAGAATTATAATACATGTTTAAATTTTACTTATGTGGTAATAAATTACTATTATTGTTTGCCTAAGAATGTTAAAAGTCTGAAAATACTTTTTTAACCGTATCAAATCAAGTGTATTTTGTCGGATCTGCACACACGACAATGTTAAGCGTACAAACAAATTGACTATTTGTTGGAAGTGGCACATACGTCACCGTTAATAGTAAATCCTAGTACAATATCTGTCGTATCTAAATCAAAAATAAATCAATTTTTAATATCTTCGTAACTAGACATTCATTGCAAAAATCAACACCAATCAAAACAAAACTCTAGGAGCATAAAAAACAACTTCAATTTTATACGAGCTTATAGGTAAACAACAACACTCTCACAAAAAACCCCTACCTACCTTATTATTATAAAGTGACCATGAGCATAAAGAATAAAATCAAAAACGAAAAAAATATAAAATACTCTATTCTAAAAAACTCTTATTGAAATTATCAGTCTTAATAAACATTATTTTAACAATGGCACATTATCATCACATTTTACACACGTTTTCTTATAAAAAACAAAAGACATTTAAAAATATAAAAATAGTAGCCCACCGCACCGGTATCGTGAACTGGGTCCAAGCTACCGGCAGTCAGGGCTCCAGAGAAAGGAACCTCCTAACAATAGCAGTGTCCAGGAGTACCGCTTTCTTCATCTTCAAATTATACTGCTATTCAATACTATCATAGTGCTGTGCATGTACTGTCACTTCCCTTAAGCGAGTCCACTGGATCTTCTTGTTGTCACATTTCTTTGCTAGCAGTCATGTAAAGTCAAATATGTCAGAGGTTATCATCTCTTTCACTACAGAAGGGTTACTTCGACTTTAGCCCAGCGAACCAGACAGAACCATTATTCTGGCACATAATTACTAACTAGCACATAGTTAAATGGACACTATCACTCTCGTTCTGGGTGTGACCCTTCTCCATAAAACGATAGGTGATTGTGACTGCAAATTCTTTCGCAACTATAAGGTGAAGAGGAAAAACAATGCGGTTCCTGTTTTGCCCCGCACAATTATCTGACCAGAAGCGAAATGTTTTTACTCCATTTTGTAAAACTCTTTGTTTCATAAACTGATAAAGACATCTAGATACTTTGTTTGCGCCACGTTTTGCTACTGTCTCGTGCCACATAAAGCATGTTTGTTTTTTTGTAGTTTTAAAAGTAGACTGCCGACTTCGTTTGTTAGAAGTCGGAGTATTTACACTTGAAAAGGAAGTCACAGAAGGTGCAGGTAGGTCTCCATATAAGTCGTCGTTGGTCAAGATTGGTGGCGCTGGTGCCACGTTTTCTGAAACTGTGAACTCACTTTGAGAAAAAATGACTCATTGCTATTTTCATCAGAAGAATGGGACGGTATTGGTGTTTTCGATATTTTTTCGTGGTTAACAGCAACATTGCTTCCAGTAGGAATTTCAAAAGAAGCAGATGTCGAAATAGTGGCTTCAATATTTTTTTTTCCGGAGTTGCATTTTCATTGAAAACGTAACCAAGCATTTCATTCAACTTAATGAACTAATTTTGGAAACCAATTGGTAATGGAGATTCTCTTTTAACTGAAACAAAAGTTAGATGCTTATTTAGTAATAAATAAAAAAGTAGGTAAATTTTTATGTACCTTGTATTGCGAAAATTATATTTATCAGTAGAACTAAATCAGTTTAAATGACACAAAAGCGACAAAATGCATTTTTATTGACAATTTATAAAACCAACATTAAAATACCCACAAGCAACTTAAAAAAAAATATTATAATTAATCGGTGAATAAAGCAATATGCACCACATTTAACAAAACGTTTTAAAATAAATATCACAAACAAAAAGTTGGATCTGGTACTACCGACATACTTTACCTCACAAAAAACGATTAAAAATTTTGGATGTGATACTACCGACATATTTTACTCATAAAAAACAGTTAACAATGATGTCACTTCCTACAATTTTAACTGAACTAATTAAACTAAAAAGTAAGTATTACATATATTTTTTCATTTATCTTGTTTGAAAAGCCATGTTAGTTAGCCATGTAGTAAAATAATAATTAATTTTTAAGTACCTGCTTTTCCATCTTCATCTGCATTAGTCGAAATATTAAACTTTACACTCTTTATCCACATAATGTTGTTCAAATTGTTTAGTAGAGAGTTTTATTAAGCGGTCAGACCTTGTAGACGTTATTGTTGTCATTAAGAACAAAGGTAAAATAAAAATTTCTCTGGACACGCAATGTCGCACAACGTGCGCTCACCCGTGTAACATGGTCTGTACTGGCACAACCGCACGCGTCGCCGCGCCGCCCCTCGTGCCCCGCAAACGTTGTCGCGTTGTGACATCCGTTATTGTTAACTGGCGGTTGTGATAATATCCGATGATGTTAACGTGGCTATTTTGAAAATTACTGGAAAAACATTTATTTTGTTTCAGCTACTAAAAGAAGGGACATTTTAAGAGTGATAAATGAAATAACAAAAAAATGCAGATATGACAATGTTAATAGAGATAGTCGCCTTGTGTTAGCGTGTCCCCATGTTATGCACCGAGTTTTGTGGTACATTTGCTGTCAAACTGTTTCACACTATTTTTAGTTGTTTTCTTGATCATGTCACCAACATAGGGCAGGCCCACACGAAAACACCGGTCAGGTGCGATTCGGACTCGCACACCGATGGTTCCGTGCAAACTTGCAAGATAAACAATCATCTCTTTTGACTGTGAAGTGAACCCTCCAAGGGTTGATTTTTTCACAGCTCCAAGAGACCACAGACAAATATACGGTTTTATATATGGTTTCATACCACATCTATAAAGGCTGAAAAATAAAGTTAGTAAGTAAATAAAGATTATATTTATTTTTTAAATCGACCCACCATCGGCGGAGAAATCTTATAACAAATATTAAAAAAACAGTCGAATTGAGAACCTCCTCCTTTTTTTGAAGGCGGTTAATATTGGACGAATACATAACCGTCTCCTTTTTCAGAATTCGGTTAAACAATTATAGTAGGACAACTTTAGACTAGGAAAAACCATACTATCTCCTGCTAGTGTAGGATTATGCCGAGCGTAATCGAATCGGAAACCCAGGCTGGCTCCACGTAACACGATTTACCCGTTCGTTGTTCGCATTGTGCGATCCACTCCCAGTCATATGAATGTGGCTTGGCTTCACATCATGGCATTCACATAAGACAAAGACAGGAAGGGGTTGATGGTAGAGATACCGCGGGCCCGGAACATAAAGGGCAAAAGAAGGATCATGGGTTTTAGTCAGTAAAAGTCACCTGCGGAAGTTATTTGATGATTTTCCATATGATAAAAAGCGCAGAATGATGATGATGATGATATTACCACATCTATGAGAACGTGCGGGGCATATTATATTATTATTAGTAACTTCAAAAGGAATCATTCAGTCCACGATATAACAAATATAAGACTACTTGTTCGACATACACAATTCTTCACTGTTTACAAGCCACATACTCTACATTTAACAGCTTGATTAATTACGGAATTCGATTATGCAACCGACACACTTGTATCATTCGATTGTTCGTACATCTTGGATGTTACAGCGCCGCGCCTTATTCTCATCGGAGCTTTTATTTTAATCCTGAATTTATCACTTCTTTCCGCGTTGTTTGTGCTAGTACTGGAGAAAGTTAGCAGTAAGCTTTGCATATTTTCATTTCTATAAACGTGCCGAAGAAATATAGCGACATTTTCTTGAGATACCGGTCGTGTTGACTCTTCTCGTATTGCTGACTTTTATGCTAGTTCATGTCTTGCAATGCTTTGCCCAGTAGCAACAGTGAGACTATGTAGTGTAGTACTATCGGAAATGAAGAGACCACACGAAGAATTAACAAACTTAAGTAGCAGTTATATTCATTTAGATCTTACAAATGTATTGTTCGTAGATAAATAGTCAATAGTACCTATGGGGCCGACCACTATCCCGCTTGACGTGGAACGATCAATGAAGCTTATGAGAAGCCAGGCTGAAAAAATCATGAACTGCCTAGACTTTTCCAACTTAACTTTATTAGGGTTCCCTTCCAGTCTTATGGATGGGATTGCAGCTGAATACCAGTATTGTACATATAGCGACAGTTTACCTGACCTCCACAACCCAGACAGTACTAAGTGCTACGGTACCCCTAATAACACTGGTTGTCAAGCTTTCCTGCCACTGATTACTTGTAACGACTGTCAAAGATCTTCAAATGCAAGAGGGGACCAAAGGCTTAACATGGTTTCTGAGTTACGGAGGAAGTTCGGTAAGTGATGGATGGTCTCTTATCCACAGCCCAACCTTGGCAAGAAAGACTTAACGGCGGACGGACAGCGGACTTGCGCTGACCGCAGTCATTACACTTCCAGGTTCGATTGGTTTTGAAGTACAAGCTGTCACTTAGGTATCATCAAATCCTTGAAGGCCGAAGAAAAGTCGTTTACTCTGTATACCTGCGGGCATAGAAAACTATTTTCCTCATTGAATATTGGAAAAAAATGTTCTTTAAAATAGAGACTCCCAAGACACATTTTATTAGATCGTATTCTAATAAGTTGACCTTTCCTTAAGGGTGTATGCGTGTTTTATCTAAAGCGAGTTTCACGAGTTCCTTTCATCAAACAGCTGCAGAGGATGCACTGGATAATAATAAACAGTTAACATTTAACGAATGTCTAGCTGCATGGCACCGACAATAGCTGCGTAGGCAGATCATAGGAGACCACTATACATAGTGCGAGTACATACCGGTGAAGACAGCTATTTAATTTGTTAGTAGGTTCAGCATTTATACACAACCGCATTTTAGATGATTTACGATGTTTAAATGTAATTATTTTTCTTTTAACATCACGTCTAGCAAATTCAAACATACATTTCAACAGGTCACCACTTTTATCAATAAACAGACAATTGAAGGTTAACTCACTTTTAAAAAATCAACATTCATAAGGTGGAATGCCAAATAATCAATTAAGACTAAAATTAGCTTTCAAAAACATTGAACCCGTGAAAGAGAAACTTTTTATATACATATTTTTCTTTTGTATATAAAAGTTTCTCTTTTACAAATACAAATATCTGACGGTCGGAGATTTAATGTTTCGATGTTTTGCCAAAAACATTCCACTCTGCTGGAGCATTGAGTAGGTATCTGATTTTACAATCTAGGCGAAAATGTTGTAATAAATAATAATGTGCATGTGTTTAATTTTGGCGCATGCGTGTATGCGGCTGCGCGCGCGCTCGCCGGCAGTGAGAGTCCGCGCCCGGTCTGTGCCGCCCGCCTATCAGCGTCCTCCTGAAACGAATGCGCCCGCTTCGCTTCGTGCTAACGATAACAACCCCTGAAGCGTTAATTAAACATTTCTATTAAACGTATGTGTTCAATTATCGATAAATAAGTTCATGTGGATACAAAGTTATTTTTGATCAGTAGAGATTTTCGTGTGTTCGAAATTTTCAAGTGTTTTATATTAACAAATCATCCCTTATACGTGCTTTTATGTTATGTATTTGGTGACTCGTGTTATTTCATAGATAAATTCCTAGGTACTGCAATTCAACTTCTATCTCAAACGTTTTTATAAGGTTTGTCTCCAAAGTGTCTAAGAGTTAGAGAAAGTTTTGAAGTAATATTAGTTAGGAGACGGTCCGTGCATCGGGAGCCACGAGACCCTACACCTGGGTCTGTGGCCGGTAAGCAATGGGTAGCTCACCGTTCGCTCGTCTAGTGACGACAAGCCGTGTCGAAAGAGCGTTTGTGTTCCACGCGTGCCTCAAAGAAATTTCAGCAACGCAGAGGATTCCATCAGGGCCATTGCCTGCCAGGGTTGTTCGAAAGAGATACCGTGGCCATGCAATATAAAAGGCAACAGAAAGAACATAGATAGGTCTTAGTTAGTAGGTACACATCTGACACTCCTAGAAGTGATTTAATAATTTCCCATCTGAAAAAAAAGGTTATATTAGTGGCCGAAATATTTTATTACGGTTTCTGAAATATAAATCACATATAAAATAACAATTACTTTTAAAGCAAACCCGCCGTAAAAAGAGGAAGCAATATAAATATGCTTTCTTATTTATGTAAGTTAGGAGACAATAACTGCCATGCTTAATAATTTTCAATAAAGAAAAGCTGAAAAAGTTTTTTAAATTTTATAAAGTCTCTTCAGTATTCATACAGTTAACAAAATGTTCGGTTCTCAAGGACGTTTGTAGGTAATACAAATTGTTAGGAATGGAAAAATAATGCTGTGACAAAGCTTTGCGCGGGCGGTGACCTCTAACGAAAAAAAAAAACAATAACAGGAATGAAACAACACAAACCATTCTTGGCTTCCTTTTATGAACCACATTTAATTGTTAACTACAATGTTCCCTTCTTTTTCTCTTTCCCTTTGTAAACTTTCCTGAAGAGAGAATGTTATTCCTTAACATTTATTTTATTTAAAATGATATGTTAAAAAATAAAGTTAGCCACTTAAAATAGTTTTCGATTGGATACCCGTTCAAGATAAATATTTATGATTTGGACGTCAGCCAATATTTTAGATGGATTGGTTTATTTATTTTTACATATTTTCCATTTAAAAATAATCAAAGAAAACAAAAAACATTTAAAAATACAAAAAAATAGTAGCACACCGGTATCGGGAACAGCGTCCAAGCTACCAACAGTCAGGGCTGCAGAGAGAGGATCCTCCTAACGATACGACTCATGTCCAGGAGTACTGCTTTCTGTATTAAAACCTTGATCCAGTCTTCTAACGAGAGCCTCCTCAGGTTGATTGAGGCACTTGGCAATTAACCATTGGCAGATACAGCTATCGGCACAATGATCGCTGAGTCCACATGTTGACAACCTCGAGAGCCAAGTCAATATTATATACTTGATTGGTTTATCTTTCTCGGCTTTCGCGAAGTTCTCGTCGTGTGGAACAGTTATGTCAACAATCCACCACCACTATATCAGGTTTATTAGCCACAATATTCCTGTCAGTGATGATGGATCCCAGTACATCGTGATATTGTCATGTTCGAAAGCTGGGTGGGGTACATACCTGTAGAACAGCACTTCCGATTCCACAAGGCGGTATTTTAGAGCAAGTTGCTGATGCACAATCCTGGCTACAAGGTTCTGTCTATGCAACTATTGTCCGTTAGCTCGAACGAAAACATCCGGAAATAATGTGTCGAATTGATTCACCCGGACGGTGGCATACCTGACGTATGTCAACCGTGCCATCCTTCACAATAATCTCCGGTAGTTCTTCATCATCATAACTTTCGATTGATTATTATTATATCGATAATTATTCCAAATCAATACCAGTGTTCAATAAAAAATAAATCAATATGTACGTACCTCCCATAGGCCATCGAACAAGTGAGATTTCATCAACTAGGCTCCGCTACTTAAAAAATGAAATCTTTATAACTTTAGAGGCAAAACCATTGTTTTTAGAAAAAAAAGTAAGTTTAGATTTATTGATAGACACCCCACACAGTTCCTTACTAACATATATCTTTTTCAACCCTCGGTTGCATGTATGGAGGACTACCCCTATTTTATTTTTATAATTTGCATCATGTTTGTGTAGCGGTTCATAGAAGACTCTCTAAATTTCAACTATTCGGTGCCAAAAGTCTCGGAGTAAAATATGCTATGACATATGATCATAAGGTTCTGTTTTAGCCTCCGAACCCAAAAAATTAATTGAACATGCATTAAATAATTAGACTAAACCTAGGTTTAGTCTATGCAAACTTCACAGTCATACGATTTAGAACTTCAATAAAAATATAGGACTCTACTACTTTTTAGCAGATTTTACATCGAACTTAATGCCATTTAACTTCAATGTGAACATCATTATGGAAATTAATATCTAATAATTTTCTAGTTCGGGTATTTTAATCAACACAAAATATTATCCCAATTTCATAAGAAAGATCACAGATCAGATCTTCCTGTTTTAGGCGCAGTAAACAAACGGACACAATAATGCGAATTACTGTCACATTTCGATCAGAGTTTAAATTGATCACGCCCACACGACGTCTATCAAAAATCATATAAATCTGGCACAGGCACGTTTTAGGTCGCCACAGTGACCGTTCGCTCAAAAATAAACGGGTGTCCGCCGTCCCCGGCCGCCGCCGGTCACCGCGCGCCGGTCGCAGCGCACTCCACTGAGATTCGCGACATTTACATCGCCTGCACATTCTATTTGTGATACTGCACCGGGGCTGCTTTCAGAGACACCTTCGTTTATTGATTTGCATTAGGCGTAAACAATATTCGTAAATAAATACTTGACGGTAAAGCCTTTTGGCAAGATTGTGGGACATTACGTAAGGTTTTTCTACATCATCTGCTAAAACAAAGTTCCACAAAAGGAAGAGACGATGAATGGTCAAAACTTAAATTTACATTTTGACTTTCGATTGATATTAATAAATATCTTGGGACAACTCACACACGGCTATCTGATCCCAAGTTAAGCAGAGCTTGTGTTATGGTAACCAGACTGATAAACATACTTATGTCATTTATAAATACATAGGTACATATTATAGATAAATCACACCCAGACACAGAACAAACAATCATGCTCATCACACAAAGTTTGTTCTGAGTGGGAATTGAACCCACGACCTCCGGCTCAGCAGTCAGGGCCACTAACCACTAGACCAACAGGCCCGTCAATAACAGTTGTTACCAACTCGCCGGTAGATTCCCGCAGTATTCTGGCAATATAGTAAAAGTGTACTGTTATAAACGCAGCAACGTAGGAGCGAGGTGAGCCATGGTTGCTGGCGACGTCACCCGGCGCGCCTCCATCACGGCGCCGTCGATGCACCGGCGGCCGTCAGCGCGCCGCGGATCACTCATCAAAGGCTCACAATCTACCTCACAGGTAAACTCTTCTAACTTTGAAAACGATGCAGCGGAAATAACGCACGTGCTTTTAAGATTGGGATTGTTCATGACTATTCCGGGTCAATGAACTGTCCGCTTTATGGAGTCCCTTAAAACCGTGAATGCCAATAAAAGCTTTTTAATAATGATTACAACTCACCTGTCTAGTAACCGTTGACAAGACATTTACAATGTGATGTTTATTTTACATCCGAACGTATATGTTGGCACTGTACTAAACCTTTGTTTGCGTGAAACGTCGCTGAAATAATATAAAATACCACTTTTCCACGTAGAAACTATAACTGAATTTTATACTAACCTTTAAAGTTTTTAACCACCTAACACATGCAACTTTTTGTGATTTTCATTTTTAAACGATCCGTACCTACTAAGTAAGTTATGTTTATATTATTGATTTATAACTCTAAAATAATATATTTTGGATCATGTGGGGAAACTTAGTTATTGCATCCGAGGCGAATTTTATACGCGAGCCGCCAGGCGAGAGCGTTATACTCGTAGAGCCGACAACAGCAGTGACAATTTCTCTCGTGAATTAAACGACGTTTGTATACACTTTGGAGAAATTAAATAACGGAACGAGAAGTACTTTTGTCAGTAATCAATATGAAACTATGATTTAATTTGATTTTTTCTTGCGCTTTGTCTTTTCATACTAAAGGAGAAACAAAAGCATGACATGTTAAACAGTCTTATATTATTAATAAATATATATAAAAATACTTTGATTTACGTTTCTAGTTATATTTTTACTGTACTTAGTACCAATATCAATTCACTGTTATTATAACACGTTAGGTTTGTAACGAAAAAGCATTTCTTGCAAAAAGTCCCAAGCTTTTACTGAAAATGTTTTAATGAATTTCTTACAAATGAACGCAGTTAGGTAAAGTAAAGATATAAAACAGAAACAAAGACTTTCATTGGTTATATCAATAAAGTTGACACTAAAGGCTCAAATGAAGAATTTCACACCTCTTATACATAGGATTTATAACAATCTCGCGTTCTTAATAAGAGATATATTGAGCTATAAACTCAATGAACAGATTGAAAGTAAAGTCGATACTTTGTTTTTAGAAACGACGCTTTTAATTAAGTTTGTTATTTCGAAATATCAATGTGAAACCACTTATAACTTCGTGCTGTCAGTTTGAGGTAGCTCGTGATTTACGCGTGTGTGTGTGTAGTTTGCTTTTGATTTATAAGATCACACCACACTATCTAGTATCCACTCGGGTATTTCCTTCAGCACTCGAGGACTTTGGCATTCCAAACTCTTCCAAAAGTTGAAATCCACGAGTGCAAGGAACGTTATTTTTCTTTCCCAAAGTTTGCCTAGTTCATCATTATTTCGTTTCCTAAAGTGTGATATTTGCTCAATAGAAAAAATAAGTTACTGTAGCAAAAACTTTGTAATTATACTATGTTTTAACATTCGGTACTCTATCATCAAAATATAACTACTCGACAGATTCATCTGGTGATAAATATCAGATGATGTAAAAAGAAAATAAATTATTTTTGTATTTTAAACTGTATGTAATAGCTTATAATTAGATGCTTCCACACACGTTTGTGATAAAATAGTGCGGCTACGTCGACTACGTCGGCGCCTACCAGACATCGGATTATTGAGTTTAATTATTGATGGCAATGTCAAACACACAACATTTGCAAAATAGACCTACTGACGGTTTAATATGTATTTATTTAATGTAACCGTGTGACAATATCACATTAAGTAAACATATATCTTGTATAGCACTGTGATGAATATTTGCACGTAAAATTGGATTGCCTTCCAAATATTTAAGCAGCTGAAATAGCGGTAACAGATCAGATTCGTTTTTAAGTGTGTTATCAATTATAATCTGTATTTTAAGCACTGTAGGAATGTGAGGGTATAATTTAAGAATATTAATAGAAGATTCTTCTATGTTAGTGCCCAACAGTAAAATAAACACGGAATTCTACCAAATAAAACTCCCTCGCTTAACAACATTGGATGATTAAACACTTCAACAAAAACTGTTTGAAAAACAACGTCCCAAAATATTAAATGATCACGATCAAAAGATTCGTCAACGTCACAGGAAGCCCACCAAAGCAAGTGGCCAATTTCAAACTTATTCAAAATGTTAATGTCAACCAAGCAACAAACGTTTTTATCATTTTACATTTATTCTACATATTTGCGAGTCATGAAGACGAATCATAAACAAAATCAAGTAGGCAACAAAACATGTTTCTTTATTACTTTCCTTTCAAAAATAAACACTTAAAGCGATTGCCTTGACTGACCTTTGGATAAAAATCCTACCTACTATCCTACTAATATTATAAATGCGAATGTTTGTGAGGATGGATAGATGGATGGATGAATGTATGGATGGACGTCAAAACGGCTGAACGGATCTTGATGAAATTTGCCACAGAGGTAGATTATAGCGACATCGATGACTTTCTTAATACATTATATTACAGAGCTTTCGCTCTAAATAGTTTATTAAATGAGATGTCACATTGACTCGTCCTTGTTGCCGAAAGCGTTTTCACTCTCTTTAATAACGAATCTTAAAACGTAGTTCAAGAGCCATTTGTTTAAAGTGCACAAAACCCGTCATAGCTATTTTCGCGTTTCACTCAGTAACGAGCACTTAGTTATTGAAGACATGTTTATAAGTAACAAGTGAATTAAATCATTTCATTACGTGATTGACCTTTAGCCTCTCATCTATCCAATAATTTTAAACAAATCCCATTTCATGAGCCGACTCTTGTAGCTACGCAAATACATGTGTTTTTCTTTGACTCTATGATCAGTGTGTTAAACTACTCGTACCTTTAATATCATTTGGCCTAATTATGAATAAATTGTAACAATTCATTAAAAATAAATGAATATTATATAAATAGCGGCCACGTCTGTCTGGTAAACAATGGCTGCTGTAAAATTTGTATCACATTGTTCTTTAAATTCCTAGAATCTCAACTCGAAATATTGAAGTAGGTTTCACTTGAGCATCTCATAATTTGTAGTTAAGGCACCTCAAAACGCCTCCGTCGGGATTCCAGCTGATGGTAGGAAGGGTCGAGACTCGAGCGGACCGGTGCTGCTTTCAAGCAGGTCCCGCTTGAAAGCAGCACCGGTCCGCTCGAGTCTGGGAGCCAAACGTCGGAAATGCTCCACGAAATTCCACCGGCTGTCGAGGACGATTCCCAGGTACTTCATCGTCGACCAATCGCACAATCTGAGGGGGCCAAACGCCACCTGCCGTAGGCTCTATGCCGGAGTCGTTCGATCCACGGCCCTTTACGGAGCCCCGGTATGGGCGCGTTCTTTATGGCGGCGCGCCTCCCACTACCTGAACGGGCCCCAAAAGGTGGTAGCCATTAGGCTGATCCGGGGTTACCGCACGATCTCTGGCGAGGCAGCGAGCCTCCTTGCCGGATTGCCACCATGGGATCTGGAGGCGATAGTCCTCGCGCGCCTGCACGAATGGCGCGCGGAGGCACTACACCGGGGGGAATCCCTGCTGCCGCGGCAAATTGCCGCCCAGCGGACAGACCTCCGGTTCGATCTCATGATGGCACGGAGGGAGCGACCTGCCGGGGTTGCGGGTTGTTCGAAAGAGATACCGCGGCCCCGGAACGTAAACGGCAATAGGACAACATGGGTGGGTTTTAGTCAGTACAAATCTGACACTACCCCCCCCCGCTCCGCCCAGAGGAAGTGGGAAGATATTTGTTGGTTATCCAGCCAAAAAAAGGCACCTCTAACTTCACATTCATTTTGATATTTGTACAGAGAGGGCACATACTTACGTATATAAATAAAACTGGCAGAGAACGAGTCAGACTCGAGCACCGAGGGTTCCGTACCAAACATAAACAGCCATATCTTTTGACTACGTGAACTTAGAGGGTTGATTTTACAGCTCCAGAGACGACAGAGTTGAGTAGGTATATTAGTTTTAATTTCAACTCGATACCTCCACGGGTTCAGAGGATTAAGGGTGTTGATAGACAGACAGACTGACAACAAATTGATCCGATAAGGGTTCCGTTTTTTCCTTTTGAGGTACGGAACCCAAAAATTGAATATAGAAATCGTGGAAGTTATATACACTTGTACGAGATTTGTGTTAACAACACAAAAATACTCTTAGAACTATGGCGGAGAACCTTGTTAAAATGTGCACTTCTATGGTTCTAGTGAGTGTAGGAATGTACTTAGATGTCAAAAAAGTAATGTGTTATATGTATATGGATGTTGTAGCTGAAGACTGGATTAATATTAGGGATTGAGAATTTCCCACGCGTGGCTCTAATAAATACGTGTATGTATTATAAGCTCAATCTTCAAGGATCGTATAACATATAATACCTTATATTTTAAAGACACAATAATTATTTAGTTGATTACGCGATCAACTAAATAATTATTGTGTCTTTAAAATATATATATATTTAACCTTTAAGGTATTTTATATCCAGAAATAACTACGAATACCTTCAAGTTACACACTTATGACCTGTTTGAAATGTAATACTTACTTGTTGGATTTCAAATTCTAACACTTTCGTAAGTACTACACGTACACATCCACACCTACGAACGAGAAACTAAAACTTGTTGGCTAAAACTCATTACAATAGCCCTATTGTGCGTGTAGTGGCGATAAGTACCCTCTTTGAGGAGTGGCTTGAGAAGCACCATCTCTATTTTCTGATGCAGGTCCTCACAGGACACGGATGTTTCAGGAGGTTCCTACACATAATCGTGTAGATATAATGAGGAAACGCCCAGGTGTCACAGCACAGTGCAAAGCACACTGTGGCAGTCTCCCCAGCTTGGACGGAGCATGCAGGCGATCTATCGTGTCCGGCTCTGGTTCAGTCCAGGGTCCAAAGCGAAAGAGAATGCGAAGTGGTCAACTAATTCTGCGAACCAGTTATGCTAGCGAAGGAGGTGGCCGCCTCCAAGAGATGTCAACAAAGCAGAGGGGCCTGCCAGGGCCACCGCCTGCTGGGGTGTGGGTTGTTTTTATAAATAGATACAGGAACATAAAGGACAAAGGAGGAACATGGGAGGGTTTTAGTCAGTAAAAGTCTGACACTTCCCCTTGAGCGGGGAAAGTTATTTGATGAAAAAAACTCACTACAATTTATAACGCAGTTAAAAAGACGGACTAAAATATTGTTTACCCAAAACGATACACTATCTTGTATAGTTCCAGCTAACTGACTGAAGTAACTGTACTGCAGTCTTATTATCGTAAGTTTGGATACTATATTAAAAGGCCGATTAAATAGCTCTGAAAATCTGACTTCTTTATGAACCCATTTTTTAAAGCATTGTTCCTGAAACTAGTATTTTTAATGCCTCAGAAGAAGTAATTTCTATATCTATATCATGTAAATAAAACGATGGCGTTGTTTATAGGAGGTGCCATGGGACATCATCGACCGCTGCGCGCTGCCGATAGTGCTGTGCCACGCGCTCGCCGTGGTGCTGTCCACGCTGCTCAACGCCATGCATCTAAGCTCCGTGTCCGTGTTCACGCTATTCCTCTGGTTCTCCATATCCGTCACAGGCTCTTTGTGGTTCTACCATAACTTACAGGTCAGTTTTCATTGTATATAATATAGGATACGACAAAAATAACTCAAGACTAGCACGTGACTGGGCTTTGAGAAGCAGTAAACCTAATTAAAAGTACAAACTAAAATCAACCATTTTTCATACAAATTTAAAGCAATTAAATGTTTTTTTTTTTAATTCGGGTAGACCGCTTATATTACTATATATGTTTGTCTTCTCATTTACGACGTATTCAAAAATTATAATACAACTTAACTTAGTTGCGTCTATTTATTCAAGTTTAATGGTTTTTTAAATGGCAACATACTAATGGATACAATGTTTGTTTATTTACGACTTTGGATTTTAGCATGGAATAACGCAGAGGAACTCGAGAAATAGTTTATTAATTTTACGGTGGCAATAATCCTTACTAATATTATAAAAGCGAAAGTGAGTTTGTTTGTTTGTTACCTCTTCACGCTTTAATGACTAAACCGATTATGATGAATTTTAGAGATAGTTGGAAACCAGGAGACGGATATAGGGTATTTTTTTTATAAAAGAGTGGGATATGAGGGAGAAAGAGGGATGAAACGGAAAACTTAGCGTTGCTATTACAAATCAATAAGGCGCTACCGAATTTATCGCGAGCGAAGCCGCGGGCAAAAGCTAGTGTTTAAATAAATATATTAGAAACACGTAAAATTGCGTTAGTCTGCCTTTAGTCAACACGTACGATATGCGAATCACTCACTGCCCACTACGTCTCTCAATTATATTTTTAAACTATGTATTACGTAAATAACAAATTAGGTAAGATGTGTTTATTTTTAAAGCATTTTCACTTTTTAAAACAAAGAGCAGCTCAATTCTTTGCAATCAATCTATTTATTCTGTAAACAAAATACAGTTGTCCATCTGTGTCATGTTTTATAACATCAATCTGATATCCTACAAATTGAACGTGCGTAATTGAAAAGACGGATGTGTTATTAAATTAATATGTATCAAACTGTATCTAAATTACACTGCTTGAAAAGAAAAACGTAAGCAGGTTTTTGAAAACGGAGAACCCAAATGCCGTGTTATATTAATTTCAAATTGCGTCATAAATTATGAAACTGGCCGCAACGACCATTCAAATAAAAAGTTCTTAATTGAGAATTTCTGTATGGAGAAGCTAGTAGCACTAGATCGTATAAAGAAAACAGCTCCTAATTTAAATCAATGAATATTTATATCGTAGCTCTCAGCCTGCAGCATGCAAGAATTTAATTTACTCGACTGGGTATTTGTTGGTGACAAACAATTGTGTTTTGCAAGGGTTATTTATGTCAAAATACGAAATAAAGCCTACTTGTGCTTCATTTGTCGCTGTTGAATATACATTTCTGATCTAGGTATGAATAAGATCTATTTACGGATCAAAATGTATTCAGCGCTGAATTATTAGATTCTGAATACACAGCGCTGATAGCAATAAATAATCTTATAGAGATGATGCCATATTCGCGGGTTGGTGAGCAAGTTATCAGCATATCGTTATATGCAAATTGCTAACTGTGCTTGCAAGTATTTCTCGATTTTCAGTTATGAACAGTGAGGCGAACTATTACTATCAAATGTATGCGAAATTAATTTAATTCTGTACCTATTATAAACTAGAACCAGGTACTGTGTTTAATCATTGGCACCTTGTATTTGCAATGAACTGGTGCTAAACATTAACTACTTGACCACATACACAGAAGAGCAGGAATAGAAATTGCATTTAAAATAGAGAACCATTTATCATTTGATTTATAGTTAGCAGTAATTTAGGTACAAGCCACTTCAAAGTTTGTAGTGTAGTTTAGAACAAATTGGACAAGTTTAAGGTTTCCTTTAGCATGCGTAGGTGTAGCTGTGTAAATGCTACCTCTACATATATGTGTACACGTCAGCAATCTCAACAATAATATGATTGTTTACTTTAAAGTATCTAAAACTAGGATTTAAAATCAAAACTTAGATTATACTATTATTAATGATAGACATATTTTTTCAGTTTGCAGATGAATCCTACACTATTGATATGCAAATATAGGTTTGTACATCTACATCGATAATTACAAGATTTGAATGAGACGAAATCTTGTCAAAACAACAACAAAAGTAAGATACTACTATGTCAAGAAACTACCGGGAAAAGATTAATGATCAATGATTTATCCATATTTGACTTTGTATGCTCCTTCAGAAACGATACACCAATGAAGAAATATTAGTCCAATAAACAAAACATTTTTTAAAAGAGTTTTCTCCTCGTTGTTTTTGAGGTCAGTCCTCGCCCGCAAATTAAGTCCTTAAACTCTCGTACCGAACAAAAAAATGTGCCACGACGTGTTAATTTAAATTTAGGAAAACGAAAGAAGTCTGCTTCAGATTAATGGCCATTGAGCGGCTTCAGAATAATGGCAATATTGGCCATGGAATTTTGCATCACGATGTGTTCTCGCACAGGCGACATATCGTGATTATGTTAAACGCCGCATAACGCTCAAATAATATTTTTATTCAACGTCTAGCTTTCCGGCAAGAATTCAGAGTGCACAAAACCGAGATAGTAAAAAAAAAGGTTTTTTCGGTTTGCGCTCCGGGCGGCGCCACCCCGAAACTGGTTGACTAGTTCGCATGTCTCAAACACGTAATCCCAAGTTTCGTCACCAGTAACAATGCGTTTAATGAATGTTGGGTCGGAAATGACTCGTTCTAGCATGTCCTCAACGACTGTTATGCAATTGAGTTTTTGGAGAAAATTAAGGTCTTTTGGGACTGGCCGAGCGGCAACATGTTTCATGCCCAAGTGATTATTTAAAATGGTTCGGATTGACTCGTGTGAGTTCGAAAGTTCAAAGGTTATCTCTCTCAAACTTAAATGAGGATTTTCAGCTACAATTTCCACCAATTTTGCGATGTAAACTTCAGTTAAACGTTTACCAGAGCCAAGCAAATCTTCTATCATTTACATCGATTGCTTTTGTAACATTTTGTAAAACTCATAAATACGTGTTTTTAATAAAGTCTATTCACCATAAGCTGTTTCTGTAACATTTAAATTCAAACAATGAAATTAAATTGGCTATGCGAAATTTATGACAAAGAAAAATTATTAAGCGATGTTTTGTCTATTATATAATTCGCTATACACACTAGAAAATAATCTAACTGAAAACAGCACTGTAATTTAAATAATAGATGCAACTCCAACTCCGCACCAAAACGAAAAAAAAAACAATAAAAAGTCGGAACCATAAACTAATCATCTATTACTAATACTTTTTTGACTGAATTTAAGTTTATCAATTAGAGTGATTTGATATTTGGTCAAACCGAAACATAATGAATGGTTCACTATGTTTCGGTTTGACCGAGTCAGGAAAGACTTTGTGAGGGGCATCCTAAACATTAAACATTAAATAAGCAGTGAAATCTACAGATTATCTGAGCTGTGCAAACACATTCCTAAAGAACGTGAACGGAATGTTTAAGACGAATCTGAGAAAATTTAAATTCATAAAGCAGTGGATAAGAGAATTTTCCCTTAAGAAAGTCGTTAACACCCACACTATGCCATTGTGGGTTGCTCAATCGTAGAACAACTCCCACAAATAAAGATTTAATGCCAAAACAACCTTAAGTGGGAACAGATTACATGGAGCAGCTCGTGCGTCACCAATATTCTTGACGAGAGCTAGAAACACGCATTTCTGCACTCTTGGTATTATTAGTTCGTGTAACGTGTTGCCACTCGCCGCGACCTACTTCACATGGAATCGTCTGTAACCTTCAGTATCCAGAATTATCTTATAAGAAACTGGAGTGTAGTTAAACTTTAGTTTTGTGAAAAACAGAATGATTAGAATAACGTGAACGGGGTGAATGAACTCTCACTCAAAGTCGTCAATAGATATTTTAGAAGCCGAATTTCCATCGTTTCCGTTCGCGCCTAAGTAAGGTAAAGATATAATAATTTAGATAAGGGGAAACGGAATGCTCAGAGAACCAATAACTGTTACAATTTAGTTTTAGTGTCAGATCCATAATTACTAAGCAAGTTGACCTCTTGCTACTATATGAATATTCATCTGAGGTTTCCAAAGATTAATTTTCTTTGATGACTAAAAGCTAGTTGTCAGTGAAATTTTAAGTGGCTAAAATACGGTAAGGCTTGGAGCGCCTTGGGTCTGAACTGTTGTTTACCAAGCTCTTGTATTGACTGTACCTCGCTCAAACGTGGCTAGACTAGCAAATTCGTTTCATCCGATTATACTTAGAGGGATATTTTATGTTTATTGTTACTTACGACTCTAAGTACGGGATGAATCCTGAAATGAGTTGATAAAGACACTCTTTATGAGCAGTATTACAGCGTTTGACACTAATCGTTAAAAACTTGTCAAAACGTAAATTCAATTCTTTTTCGCTAAATATTTTTGCTATTTGCCATGTGGATATTACGTTATTTTTCTAGTATAAAATATGATATTCGCATGCTCCATGTCTACTCATTCATGATTAGAAAAACATGAAACTCCTCCGCAAATTTTAGTGAACGATTTTAAGTAAAGATAAAACTCCTTGTAGGCGTGGTTATATAAACAAAACTAAATATTTTCATAACATCAATACATTATTTCCTTAATCTAAACGTGACATATAATAGCCGTAAGTACATTGAAATTAGGTATGTAATGTAACAAATCTAAAATACATAAAATGTGGGAAGTAATGCTGTATCTAGGCCTCATGAGAATACGCCTTTGCTTCGTTTTTTACGAATAAACATCTAGGAGATTACCTGAGCTGAGCAGAGCATATCGAATCAGGTCGCAGCCTCTCTGGGGGAGGATACAATAACTCAATTTCTGGAGGAATAAAAGTCAACTAAACAGTTTAACAATAAGAGCACTTGTAATTGAAATATGAAACTACTACAGCTATCAAACATATTCACTGTAACTAAGAAGCTGCATGCGGGAATAAAAAAAAGTTAGGTACATATATGAATCAGAGCGAAATTTGAAATAGATGGGTATTTCACCCCACGTGTATCGGTAGCTGGATATTTGCTTGAATCTGAAAAAGGAATGGCTGGTTTTCATGGATTTTGTAATGAGATCCACGCGAGCAATTTAGATAATTTTGATTTGTAACCCATTCGCTATTCGTCGTTGCTCTCAAAGTAAAAAAATAACAAAATAATTAAACATTTAGTATTAAATTAACGCACTGTAACGTGCTTTGTGACATTTGTTATAATTAAACTGTAATAGCTAAAATTTTAATAAGTTACCGCAACTGCGGCCGAAAAATAATGTTATTATCGTCGAAAAAAAAATTATGTGAGAATATACACCACACCTTTTAACAACTAAATAATCTAAATACTTGACAAAAAATACGGGTGTCAAATTTTGCTCGTGCAAAAAGCTTGCTCATAAAAGAACATTTTCACCTTATAAATGAATATTCTGAGATATTGTGTAATATTACCCCTAAAATGTCAGTGCGAATGTGTCACATTACAAATTGCCAAGGAGATTGCAACAATTGTACCATTGTGCCAGCCTCCGTTCTTGCGTCATCAATGCATTCGAAAGTCCGATTTAAAATAGGTTAATGGTCGTGTTTTTACTGAATAGACACTACCAAATAAAATATTCATGGTCTTTTCTTACTAACTCCAAATATTTTTATAAGGGAATCTACATTTGAACTTTCGGTTTTATAAAATATTAATGAAAGAAAACAGCGCCGCTTGTAAAACCATATCTGATATTTTTGCCGTTTTAATGTAGTTAGTTTAGTATTATTAGTAAACAGTTGTTAACATAATTTTATTTATCAAAACATCTCAACAGTAAAATATAGTTATAATAAAATTTGTTTATTTATAAATCTACAGGTTTTTCTATTTGTGGTGCATATTCCCGCCCGTGTTTGTATTTTTAATTCACCTTTTTATAACTATAGTGCGCAGCCCGATCATAAAAGCGTGCTCTCCAATATACGCTTCAGTTCAAACGGGTAGAAATAATTCATGAAACAAGTTGGACCACTCATTACCATGTATGCAAACACAATATGTGATTGCTGCGTGACTTCAAACAGTGAGAGGAATACAAGATTAAGAATTAACGATCAGCCAACCCTGAAATAGTTAACCTCGAACGTCACTGCGTCACGCATAGGTAGGTACTAACAAATGCTTGAATAAAATATTCACTCAACTGTTATTATAACGGACATCAATCAAGCTGTCGCCATCTATTTTCGACGAAAACTTAATTTCGTCGCCCGCCCATTATATCTGATATAGCAAAACGTTCGTACCCTAATGAGATATAATTATTTTAGGCACAGAAACAATACTGGCATGATTGAAAGGGTTCTAGGATTTTTGATAAGCCCATAGCAAGTAAATGAAAGGCAAGGGTAACTTATTCCGTGTCCACGTATTTCTGTTGTTTCGATTTCGAAGAAAGACTTGTTCCATTGACCCCATATAAACTGTGGTCTACACGAACACACGACACATTTTATTCATTGAACATGTGATTCTGTTGAACAGGTGACAGCTGCTGGAAAAGCAGTTCTAGTGACTGGCTGTGACAACGTGCTGGGGAATGCTCTCGCTAGACGTTTGGACGATCTCGGCTATCATGTGTTCGCTGGATTCCAAAGTAAAGCTGGCAACATCGATGCAGACATGCTCAAAGAAGACTGCTCCGGAAGATTACACACCCTTCAACTTGACATTACATCGGAAACTCAGGTAAATATACTATCGCTGTACATTTTCACTTCTTCATCCATATAACTACTTATATGGATGAATAAGTGAAAATGTTCAATCATAAATGTGAGTAGGTTCCTAATCAATTGTGACTGATAAGCGTGCTACAAATTATTTCCTGTTTCTTCTTCATTTTATTTCACATCAAATAACAAAACCATTGTTACTTAATCATAGAGGAACTGTTATTAAATAAAAAATCTCATTAAAAACGTAAATCTTCTTTGTTATCTTTATTAACACCTACACAAAACTGTCAATTAAGTCAGATTCATTTTTAGTGTTGTTAGTTAAATCCGCAAATCGTCTTATATATATTATAAGTATAATTAATGTAATCTTGAATACCTCGGCAATGTCTCCTTATATAATATCCATCCTAGCCTCATAGTCTAAGCCGCCAGTATACAAGTACATAGCTAAAGTCTTTGTAAATTAATTTTGTACGTGTACCGCTCCTAGCAAACCCCAATTTAGGGATGTACTCGACTCTAAATTAATTCAGGTTGGCAACGAAAAAGAAAATGTTACAATCACGAGGTCAGAGCCGACCGCCCACGTTTTACAACATTAAAAACGATGTACTGTTCTAATCGCGGTACAAATTCGCCTAATTTGTGCACATTCGTTAAAAGACCCTTTTTCTTGCCGTTGTATCTTCCGCTCCGTCGACGTCTGATAACGCACGACTCCAAAATATATTTACGATTCGGAGAACGTTCCTAACTTTTGATAAGATTAATTGCCCAAATTTTAAAGTGAAACAAACTTGCTATCGGTCAATTTTGTTTGCGCCTATGTGATGAAAGTTTTAGACATAAAATTTTCAAATGTAAAGAATTTGAAAAAGTTTATTTTTTTATTGTAGGTAGTTAGTTTCGATCTATTTTTATCCCATATCAATAAAAGTATATATAGAGTCAAAACAAATGCTGGCGTACGTTTCAACAACATCAAATTGAAACGAATGTTTTATTGTAACTCAACCATCTCAGCATTAATCTAGATTTTTTCAACAAACTGTGAAAGCTGTTTGGCGTGTCCCATTTTCACACCGTAACTATTTACGACCAAGCATGCGAAATCTAGCGGTGAAAACCCGTAACATAACGTATATATTTGGAGTAACATGAAGTTACTTTGTATTAGATTCTGTCAGCGTCGTTGTACATCGTCGACCACCTGCCAGAGGGCGCGCAGGGGCTGTGGGCCATCGTAAACTGCGAGTCGTGGTGTGCACTCGGCGAACTAGAATGGGTGCCTTTCTCCGTGATCAAGCGTGCGATGGACGTCAACTTGCTCGGTGAGTAGCTACGACGGGCTACGCCGCTATGCTGACTTACAAACTTCGTAGTTAGTGAAAATGGCACTAGATGGCGTTTGTAGTATCTAAGTACGAAGAAAGTTTAGCGTCGTGCAGGAACTGACCTCCTACAAAATATGAGAAGAGAAGTCGTCACCTACGCTTTCTTTAAAGTACTACTACTACTACTAGTACTACAGCAATACAGGTAGGTAGGTAATAATCTCTTGTCTACTACTACTACTCTGAATTTCAATAAATAAAAATTAAATCTCGCGTAAAAGAGTCTGATTTTACTTTTGATGTAAGACTCTACATCAAGATAACTCGCGTAAACCACTTTAGTAGAAAACTAATTTCATTTTTGAAACGCTACCATAATTCAAAAGGAATATTAACATCAAAATGGAAAACTTAATATCGGTGAGGAAAACGGAAGATTTAATTATACTGAGCAAAAAATTACACGTTTCTTCGGAGTTAATTAACTCCAGGAATTTATTCTTAGCGGTGAACTAATTAGCAAAAATGTCTAGGCATCTTCGGATTTCTAACGGTCTTTTACAAGGAATAATGTGAGGCAGGTGTCAACACTTTTAAAATGTTATTAAGAGATAAGCCGTTTCCAAAAATACTCTATTCACGCCTGTCTCGAACGCGACATTACCTAATGTTTTTCGTTACTTTTACAGTAGTAGTTGAATATTCAAAATTATACATTAACATGACAAAGTATCAGAAATAAGTATAATTTATTAAGCCCTGTGTGAAAATAACACTTGCATGTTTTAAAAATTGTTGTTGATACTTTTGCAGCTATATCTTCTATATCCAAGAAGTTCAGGACATTTATCACTTCAAGACATAATCGAAAATATCTTAGGCTTTTAGTAGGTTGACTTATTGGATATTGTGAATCGTTTGGTACAGTAGTACTTTCACGTAAGTGGTAACAGAATACCCTGTTGCTAAAATCGCCTTTATGTGTTTTCATTGTCAGGCTACGTTTTTATTAAAACATATGAACAGTAGACTCCACGGTGGTGATGTACAGGGGGTCTTCTAAATATATGAAAAAAAGAACATTTCTTTTTTTAGCGAGTTGTACCAAGGTGCGCTGAATAAAAATCTTAGAGTTTTGAACCATTCTTTAAATTAGCTGTGTTGTGCAGGCCCAGCCCGTTTGGTGCAGGTAATGTTGCCGCTGGTGAGGCGCGCCCGAGGCCGCGTGGTGCTTGCCTCGTCCATCCTGACGCACGTGGCGGCGCCGGTGCGAGGCGTGCACGCTGCCTCGCTGGCTGCCCTCGACGCGCTCGCCGCCTGCCTCCGCCGTGAGCTCAAACCACGAGGCGTTGATTGCGTAAGTTTTTGAATACACACATATATATGTTTTTTCCAAAAGGATTTTTCGACGCTCCTTTTGCTACACTTATGCTCTGGGCAAAAAAGGCCATATTGTACAGCAGTGTTTCAATAACAATACTGCTTACCGTTACTTATATCGGTGAGCAATAGCACACACATGTGCTAACATGTGTGTGCTATTGCTGAGTGTCAAATACGATCAAAACTATGTCAGGACCAACCGATGTCCAACAGATTACAGTAGTTAATATGAAATACCTTTTACCAAAAACAATACATGTGAATAATAATAAACAGAAGCGCTTTTTTTTCGGATGGGAAATTATCAAATAACTTCCCCCGCTCTGAGCGGAGCGGGGGGGGGGAGTGTCAGACTTGTACTGACTAAAACCCACCCATGTTCCTTCAATTGCCCTTTACGTTCCGGGGCCGCGGTATCTCTTTCGAAAAACCCGCAAACCCGGCAGGTGGAGGCCCTGGCAGGCCCCTCTGCTTTGCTGACATCTCTTTGAGGTGAGGTGCGCGTGAAACACTAACGCGCCGTCGACACGGCCTGTCGTCAATAGTCGGAAGGATGGTGACCTACCCATTGCTCACCATCCACAGACCCGCATCTACAGTGGACGGGAGTCGTTTCGCTGCTCCCGCCGTCCGGGGCGTCTCCCGCGGCCGCTGGGTTGGTTTGAGGACTTAGTTACGAAACAATATCCATGTAATCTTTTAATATTGTGGTTAAAAATAAATGAATTAATATTATTATTATTTGTGTCTCCGCGCGCCACTCAAACAGGCGCGCGAGGACTATCGCCTCCAGATCCCACGGAGGCAATCCGGCAAGGAGGCTCGCTGCCTCGCCGGAGATCGTGCGGTAGCCCCGGATCAGCCATATGGCTACCACCTTTTGGGGCGCGGTCAGGCAATGGGCGGCGCGCCGCCCTAAAGAACGCGCCCATACCGGAGCCCCGTAAAGGGCCATGGACCGCACGACTCCGGCATAGAGCCTACGGCAGGAGGCGTTTGGCCCCCTCAGATTGGGCAGGATCCGTTTGAAAGCAGCCCCGGGCCGCAAACAGAAGCGCTTAAGATAGCTTTTGGATGTCTTACATAAAATAATAATATATTATCTATGTGTACTTACATCAGTTATAGTCAGTATTTTAAACAACTCGATATATTCTAGATAGCGATCATCTTGATATTCTTTGGATAACTACTAGATAAGTAGGTAAATAGGTATGAGTATTAATAGTAGGTACACAATGTGTCAAAACGTTGAGATCGTGTTAACCTTTATGTTTGACAAGCTTGACTCTGTCAAACAATACCGACGGCTAAAGTCGACGTTGAACAACAAAGGCAACCAGAATCCAATTAATGCTCACTAGCACCTAGTTGTACCTCTGACGTCTACGAAACGCGGGCATAGTTGATACTTCTCTAACACTCCGATAACTAATATAGCGGCAGCGACTAGACTATATAATAGATGTTGAACAAACCCGGGATTGTCCGCAAATCCCGTGCCTGGAATATTTTCTCAGAAAGAGGTTTTGATTAATCACAAGGGGCACGGAACAATCTCGTTTAAAAAATGACGACCAAGAAACTGCTATTGTGCAGTTATAGTTTTTTTGCTTGTGCTCTATCCAATCAAGCCTAGTTTTAATACAAAACAATTTAAAATAGTACCTTCCATACGTTGATAGATGCAGAACTCAGGACTATAGCACTAGGGCCTTTAATATTTCAGCTGTCTCACCTCACCAATATTGTACCACCTCGTTTGTGATAGTAACAAACGAGGTGGTACAATTTTAGATTAGTTGGTGGTAGCGCACTTAAACAAGCTTAGTGCTCGTTATTCTTTACGATGCGAATAGAGCCTAATCAAACTGCTGTACATTATTCATAGCGGATTAAGGGTATATCGCAGACTATATTCCTAAATGGACTGACCGGTCCACGCAATGACATAAACTCTATTTGTATCTCGATTTGTATAAATTTAAGTGGGTACCGAAAGTAATATGTAACCCGCGCCAGCACCTGTTTCATTTTGATAAGTCTGAGTCGGCTGGATGTCATGGATGGCATGGAATGTAAAAGTTTGAAATTACCCAAAATTATTTTTTATCATGTGAAATTTCAAACATTTTTGGTTAGTCTTTGGTTTATTTTGTCATTAAGATAACCTTAGTAGCTGACCCACAATACTAACACACTCTATAAGATAATATAGATTTTAGTATGATATTCCTTAGCAAACTACAATGAGATAAAAAGCATTGCATTAATACGTTCCTTCTCATATGTTTATTTAATTTTGGCAACAGTTACCTAAATAAAAACTCGAATCTTTGACGTACCAAATAAACCCGCTCTTGACGTCAAATGCAAAATTTTTATTTCCACGATTACTGATTCACCGCTGGAGATATTTTGAAGATGTACTAAGTCTAGTACATAGCGGAGGAATGACGTATGTGACGAATTTTTAGTTTTATTTCGAATCGCAGCGTATAAATATCATCAAGACATATAGGACGGTATAAAACGGGAGTCAATTACCGCGAACACCCACTCATTCCGTCAAGAGTAAACAAAATACCGGTTAATTAATGTTCAGTGAGTAAATAATTGGTTTGTCGTTGTTTCTCGTGAGCAAATACTCAAACAATATTATAATACTTAGTTTACGCTTTCTTGTATTTAAATTATTTGAAAGCATTTGAAATTAATATGTATAAATTCAACTCGTACAAAAAGAGTGCTGTTTCCTATCCTTTTCATAATAAAGGATGTGCTTTTAGGTCTACGCAATCAAGAGATGGTCAATATTTTCTCATTTCATGACGAATTTCTCCTTAGCAAAGTTTAGTTCTTTTTCAAATCAAGCTAAAGAAATTCTGTAAAGCATCTAAATGTTACATTATACAAAATTTTCAGTTATGCTATTACAATTTTATATTTGTTGAAGAGCTTCAAGTATCGATCGTGATGTAGAACAATACAATTGTATGCGAGATCTATGTTTGTTTGTATTGCACTGTTAAAATCCTAGAAAACGCATTTTTAAATTCTCAGACAATGTTACTTTCACTTGAGATAAGCCGCGGGCACAGCTTCGAGACGAGAGCCTCAGGGCGTATGTCTTGCTCGGACTTTTGTCTCAACAGACTGAAATGTGAGATATCGATATATGTAGTATAAAACTATGTACCTATTTAGATTATTCCTGATTCATGACTCGGCTTGTAGTATTAGGCACTAGCTACATATTGAATCTAACCACCAAACGGAATGTCCGTCAAACGCAGATATAAGCGAACCAATATTGATCGGATGCCAATGTGGTAACAATTATAACTCGACGCGTATCCAATTGACACGTACGTATGGACATACATACATATATTTGTATACAGGTACGAATATTCCGGAAAACAAACCGTTAAAATTAACGAATATGAACGAGACCGTAACTCAACTTTTATGCTGACAATACTTCTGTTGTTAAAATTCGAAACGAACGTACCTCTGAAATCCCCGCTGCTTTTTTCATTTTGTCAAAGTACTAGTGCTCGTTTGGTATTGTGTAAATGATACTTGGAAATTGATTGATGGTTAATCTCATTACCCGTTTTAACTATAACGTCAATCAGGACAATGTCTAGTTAAATTGCCAGACCTGAACAGATATCGCCACAACAACGCACAACAACGCAAACACACAACGCCATAAAATTAGTGTAATCCATTCGTTGCTGAGACATTTCTTTGTGCTTGTACCTCATCATAAACGGCTGATAATAAAACATTTGGCGTTTAGTAACTGCAATTACGATAACTCTTACATATCACTTCGTGCTAATGTCTGTACATATATACATTGCAAGTTCACATATCATTTTCAGATTGTATTTACTATCATTGTTTTATTATCGTACTTAATTAATTATGTATGCTTGTCTGTAAGGTAATAAACCCTATGTTTATGTTACAAAGTTGCCTAAAAATAAATAAATATGAAGTTACATGAAACCAGCATACTATTAGCAATCCGTAGTTGTATGCAGCAATAAGTGTTTGCTAACTGGGAATTGTCTGGTAGATACAAAATTAATTCAAACACCCAAACACGAAATTAAAAGTAGATTGCTATAAGTAACGCATCACGCTCCTATTATTTCTTTTCCAAGTGTAACCCTTTCTTTTTTTTTCGGGTGGGAAATCATCCAATGACTTCCCCCGCTCTGGGCGGAGCGGGGGGGCATGTCAGACTTGTACTGACTAAAACCCACCCATGTTCCTTCTATTGCCCTTTACGTTCCGGGGCCGCGGTATCTCTTTCGAACAACCCGCAACCCCGGCAGGAATTGTAACCCTTACAGACAAATTTCCATAAGTGCTACAGAACGTACACAAGCAATGTTTGGTAAGCCTGTGTATGGAAAAAACATCCTTGCAAAACTTTAACATCAGCTCTACCGTAGAATGCTGTAGGTAAAGTTACGTATTGTAAATAAACCTTAAATCTAAGTAACTCATGTTGTTATCCAAAACAAGAAGCAAGACATTAAAACTTGTAATACGTCATACTGCGATGTTTGAAACTAATAGTAAGTTGGACGGTTGGCAGGTGGTAGTAGCGGCGGGCGAGTACACAACCGGCAGCGCGTGGCTTTCTGAGGAGAAACTTCTGGAACAAGCCCGCGACATGTGGAAAAGACTTAGCGACGAACAAAAAGGCGCTTACGGTGAAGACTACTTCGAAAATGCCCTGCGAAGCCTCGAGAAGTACACCAAGGGCGCTGTAAGTAGCAAAAACGTGACTACGCTTAATGTCTCCGTATTTATAGCTTTACCTACTTGTGGGTTTGTATGACGACGTCGACGCCTCAATATTACATTCTTAAACTATAGGTAGATGTGTAGCGTTGCCTCCGGCACCACCTTTCTTTATTCCGTTTTATGATTCACGAAATATTGAAACCGTTCCTCATTTTCACCTCTATAGGTTGTTCGAAGTCCACAAAAGGTCGTGTTAAAATTTATAACAAGTTGCCGTCCCATAATTTGAATATTAGGGTGCTAAAATAGGTTACATGTTTATATAAAAAACGAAAAATGTTGTTGACGCTCTCATGTAATTACGTTTAAATAAGATACTTGGTAAGATGGTTTGGTAAGAAGCAAAGCCATCAATTTATGTAAGTAAAGATTATTTGTTACTTCGACATCCACAGAAGGTGTTTCCCTGTGAAACAAATAAAATATTTCATACTAAATCAAGTTTTAAATCACTTCAATTGTTTTTGGAAACGCCTCCGTAACCTTTATCTTTCTTCGAATAATAAAATAGAGATAACTCAGTTAAACCGAGGCTTTGGGTTTAAGGAGTCTGCCCACTACAGTGTAATAGGCTTGTTAAGAACCAGAAGACAGGACTCGGACTACTAACAACTCTAAAGTGTCAATAGTATTTCATACAAATGGTCTAATGAGCATTACCTACCTCATAATTTTCAAGGCAAAGAATATTTTTTTTTCTGATACTTTCAGAGCACGATAAGTGTATTGTACAATGTAATGGGCAGAATAATTCTTGATACTGAACATAATTGACAGAAGCATATAATATTGGACGTCAGTGTATCGGTTTTTGAAATTCATACATTCACACATCTAATTCCGCACGCGTATTTTTTATGAAAACATGTTATTCTGGAGCTACGATACTAAAACTTTATTTGCTTATATAACTTCAGAAAATTTAAATATTTATTATCTGTACGTTATGTACGTACAGATAATAAATATTTAAATTTTCTGAATTTTCTATTTTCTAAATTTTCTTTAGAATCCTAAATGGAACTGTCAGTTCGCATCACAGAGTACTTTTATTATATTATGGGATAGAGGTACAACTCTGCGACGTAAGTGAGAAACGTCAAATGTCGCCCTCTGGACGCTTTGGAACTAATGCCTACATAAGTATAGCTACATACGTACCTACTTATTCTACTACTTGAATATTTTATCAACTTACAATAAATAAAAAAACTAAATATAATATTTAAAAAGTACTTCCAATGAAAAGAAGTCGCAAAAAAAAAAACAAGACCTTGTGTTTGATCCAGCGTAATGTCGATTGACTATCCAATTCTCTATCAAACACGCTATTAGAACATTAGAACCAGTATTGAAATAACTGACCGTATTGTGTAAGCGACGTTAGCCAAGCCACACCTCCATGCCCGTCGGAGTGGGGAGCGTCAGGTTTTTTTCGTTACGAAATTTCTGGATACAGTTCCCGCGCTCAAGGCCCGCGGTTGAAGCTATGCAATAGTAGCTTAAACTTAGTAGAACTACGTAGTCACAAATCTTGTAATACTGCCATCTCTTAAAGAGTTTTGTAAAAGTAGCACAATAAAATGTTACAAAATTAAAATGTCTGTTTTATGTGCAAGCCGGCAGTACTTCTGGTGTCCAATCTTATTTTGTATACTTATACGAGAACGATTACTCGTTTCCCAGTAGGTACTAAGATTGTCAACCCTGGTTCGCATGTGTCTCTGACAATATTTTCCCAATTAAGACTGATTGACCTTCTATTAACTTGATTAATCTGTTATTTGCACGGAAAATCAATATTTACCAGATGATGTGGGTATCAAATATTATAGGCGAACAATCAAAAGAATCTGTAATTATAATTAATTACGCAAGTTCTTGTTAACAATATCAAAAGCTGGGAAATCAATGCTGAAGAATACATTTCCATCTCCTTCTCACTGCATAATAATTAGATACGATATTATACTAAACAGTATTATTATACTGTTTAGTATAATATCGTATCTAATGTTGGCCGTCAAAAACTTACCTGCCTACAAAATTATTTTAAATCTATCATTTTATTTGCGACGTTGACGTTGGTATTATAAATTGGACGGAACGTATTCTCTAAAGAGCAACAAATTAAATTTTAGATGAAATGTAACGAAAGCGAAACCTACGGAGGTAAATCACTTTCTCCGGTAAATACCTATACCTAAGAGGTACCTTAATATTTTCCCTGCTGAACAATAACACACAAAACCAGTGATGTGAGAATTACATAGTGAGCCTACTTTGTAATTTTCGCGTCAGTGATTTTATCTCCTTTTATTGTTTACGCTTCATTAGCAATTCGATCACATCGGAGGCAGGCCGCGTAGGTATATGATAACTAATGAGTTGTGTTCGTTCCGCAGGACGCAGACCTGACCGCCGTGACACGTGCGCTGAGTGATGGAGTGACACGCACCTTCCCCCTCTCCCGCTACACCCCAGTCTCCCCCCGGGAGAAGCTTAAGTCCTTGCTGGCTGAGCATATGCCCCGCTCCCTCTACGAAGGCCTCTACACCGATTAAACGGAAAGCCTGCTCAATGTCTACCAACTAATGAATACCTCGGTTTATTTCCACTGATCCTGCAAACAACGTAGCCTTTGTATCTACGGCAACAATTTTAAATTTACTTACCCACTGGGTAAAATAAAGGTCAAAGGTGAAAAACAAAATATAACCGATGCCGACGGTGCTATTCATCGGACCTACCAAGAAAATACGGATTCACTTTCATCTCGAACTTTGTCAATGCACGATTTCTTTTTTATAACATCTGAATTAAATGGTTGCTATTTATCGTGCAAATTTTACTGATGGTACAATATTGGTCCTATCATCAAACGATTGGTATTAAAGATAAACAAACTGCTCTAAATATAGAAGTGTATTTAAGAAGCTGGCATAGCTACTATCTCAGTGCAATAAAACAATTAGCATATACATAATACGTGTGTAACGTAGTCAATGTGTGCCAAATGAAACTTGCATGTAGAGTTACGTAAGCGAATAAAAGCGCTTTACTGATTCGGGTTCCAGCGCACTTGTACACGATTTTACACATAACCTATTCACGAAAAATCTGTCCACATCGCCTGAGGACACTAATAAATCAAGAACCAGTAACAATTCTGTAAGTTTAAAAAAAACCTTTGTCTGTTATCTAAATGTCAGCCAATGTGACTGTTGGTGACATTTCGTTAATTAACAAAAGATTCACTCGACCGTTCCATTATAATCTCCGTTTTCATCTTTTGAGTAAATTAGAAACCGCTACAATAGTATCTAGATCCTATTTTAGGGCAACACTAGCTAGTAAAATGAAATCGTGTGAGCTCTTGCTGGTCGTTTCATATCAAGTTGAAGTAACCTTCATAACAGTAAAAGGTCTACAAGAATGTCGTTATATTTTTAAACTTGATAAGTAGATAGTGAGTACGTATATGTTAGTGCTCAGGTCAGCTTGACCCGATTATTTGTTGGCACTCGATCAACTCTGTCAGTCGCGTATGTTACTGATCCATTTTCGCATTTAATGTGTGGTTTTCCATCATTCAGGCTAGGGTAATTATTGAGTAGTTAAATTGATCGTAATTGTTGTTATATAAACCATTACAGGAAGGTAGTCGCGTTATAAGACATTCAATTTTTTTAAAATTGCAGCTCGTGTGTCTCTTGCGTCTTGCAAAACTTTTCTCTGCGATACGTTAAGTGTTTAGGTGAAAGCCCAAAGATAAAGTGTTTAACCACTAAGTAAGTTTAAATAATAAAGTTAGCCGGCACTCGCCCGGCCAGAGGAAGTATGTTTATTTAACACTCTAAAAGATTCCCTGAAATGAAAATCTGCTGCCTAAAATGTTGGTTTATATAACGAGCGCAATGTTTAAACTATGCTTGTTAATGTACAATAATGTTATTGTGTATTTATGTATATTCACAATTGTAGATAAATTGTAAAATGTCAATTGTCGTATTAGTATTTTGAATAAATGTTCCCGTGTGTTATATATATCATCGTCATTAGCTCAAAACATCAATTATAATGATCAATTAGAGGCCTTCCTCTCGTGGGATCCACATGATAGTAATTCCATTATATCATTTATGTTTGCAAATACTTGCTTTATGTGTGTGTATTCGTATTATGTTAAAAATGCAGCCGGTACGTGGAGTTACATGAGCCCATGAATACATTATCGCCACTTGCTTGCTGCATTTTTGAAGTGCATTTAAGTGCGGCATACAGAACATAATTCGTAACTATCTAGATTAATTTTAGTTCTATCGCGTGTGAGATAATTTTATATAATGTGTCTTTTTAATAAACAAAAAAATAAAGAGATGTTTTATTTGCAATATGTCATCATATATTGGAAAAATGGTGAGTTATCAGAAAAATATCCAATAAAATGAAAAATTATTAATCTTAGTGGACCTATTACGCCGTCTTATGATCGATGTGTTTTCGTAGCAAAAATAGGCATCTAAATCCCGAATCCGATGCGAAGTCGCGAAAGATTTCTAAAATAACTCCATCATCATCATCAGCCTGACTTCACCGACCGCTGGATACAAGCTCCACGTTTTTATGCCAGCCTCTTCAAGGATGCTCCCGCGATGGCAGCATTGTTGTGTGCCGATCCCCTTTATAAACCTATTTGTAATCATATTTGAATTGAAACCCTGGAAGTAATTAAAAAATCTTTAAAAGGAATACCCCAGTCAGACAGACAGGGAATCCGCTATAGCGCGATCATAATATCCATTTACGTAGCGAAATGCCTACGAACGTAGCATAATGCCCGCGTAGCATTTGTTCGACGTAGCAATCTACGAGTACGTAGCAGAGACCCATATTTAGCGTTACACTGTTACGAGCTTCTATATGAACACTTTTGTACGAGCTTTCTATGGTACAACAAATTATGCGAGAAGTTTATATTCGTTTAATATTCGTTTTCAATCTAAATTTTGTTATCTCAGAATTTATTTATTTATACATTTGTCTTGATAGGCTATCTACATAAAGAGGCATTTTGATCATTTAACCAAAATCCTTTGGTAAAAAAATACACAGAAAAACTACAACCCTGGGTAAAAGTCACGCCAGAAGTGTATGTTTTGATTAAGCCAGAAAGATAGTTAATTTTCTTTATTTTTAGGCTAATTAGTAATGTTATGTTTACCAGCAATAATGTTCGTAATTAAGTTTTAGTCTATGTGAAACTCATGTTTAAAGAAAAGCAGTCAGCGGAAACTCGGGCCTAATTATAAATTATTATTGTATGCTTCTAGTAACATTTTAATATGCATTTATGCAATGAAGTTTCGTGTGTATTTTCTTCTGTACCCTGTGATCTAGCAGAAAGTAGTTTCACGAAGAGTTCACCTTACATTGAACATTATACGGGACGAAACCGGATTATAATACTATTATCATAATCCCTCAATGTGAGGGGGATCAGTCATCGGTCTTCCAAACGCTGTAATGCCGATTCACTGAGGTATATTCACGCCAACTTATTACTAACCGCTACAGTAGTTACTGGTTAGGCAGTCACGAGTAAATACCAACCTACTGTGGAAAAATATAATCGATCATGCATCATCAAGTACGTCATTAATTTAGTATCTTACGTCCCAGAATCGGTTCAAGATACGTAGGTGTACATCCCAAAGCGTAAACTTTCCCTGCTACGTCGTTCAGAACCAATACTGCAAAAACGAAATACTAAAAGGAAGTTGAAAAACAAAAGAGATTCGCAGAAAATAGAGCGCAAAAAAATAATCGTACAGCTGTAATTTAATAAGGTGACTTTCTCTTCCCGGTAAAATATACTTTCAAGAAAATAGGAAAACTTTTGAATTAGCTACAACACGATGTAAGTAGATACAATTTTCCCGAAGCTAGGCTGAAGTTCTTGAAAGCGCAGCATCGGCCAACTTATCGCACCACCGACTCGTAGGTACGCTGTTGACCCACTTTGGGGGAAGGTACTTTAATTATTTAATCAGAACACAAGTAGGCTGTATAAGCGATTTTGTCATTATTATACTCGACACACTTGCTCTGAATAATTTATTATCAATACTTACCCCATTTGGAATTATCAGTTTTGAGAAAAGACCACGAGAAAGACCAGAAAAAGGCCAGAAGTTTAGCGACAATGACTGAATAGATGTATCCATTAGAGTTTAAGGCTCCTCCTTTCAGGAGATCACAAGAACGACCTGTAATACTTATTCGTAATCATACGATACGTTATCACGTCAAGTCATATTTAGTATTCTACTAGGTATTTACTTACAGAAAAAGTAAAAATTCATCCGTAATTTTCTATGAGCAATTTGTTGGAGCTTTATGACACTTTTTATTTAGCAAAAGAAATAGGCTTGAGTATTAAAACCCAGTGTACAGATAGTAATATTTACCAGAGACAAGATTAAGACAAGATCACATATACCAAAGTAGTTTTATTCAGTGTCAAGTACGAGTATTGTACCTACAATCAAATTAAGGTAGCAATAAAACCATAGAAATATAGATATCTATGGATAAAACAATATCTCTTGTACTAAGTCACTTCTTGAAACAGCCGTTGAACGTTTCCCACGGTCTGGACTCCTGGCTGTCCCAGCAATCGAAGGAAGACGAGAAATACATAAAAATTAAAGAAATTTCAATGCCCTTATATCAAATACAAAGTATAATGTAGATAATTGCGGACACCAGCCCGTTATACAATACAATAATGTAGATAAAACTTTCTCCAAAAAAATATTATGGGCAAAAAAAAGCATTGTTGTGCTTTCCTGTTATAGATGATGACTTTTTAATTTAAGACCGTATTTCAAGCTCGCTAATCGTTTTGACGCCAGCGATTTTAGCGATTGATCAAAGTTAACGTCGTCGTCACGGCATAGTTTCAAAAGGTTGAAAAACAACATTAAGCTGGATGACTTGTAATCTAAGCTAATCTAGACTATTATACATAGTTTAATATTTTCTCTAGACCTATCACGAGAGTACGTGTGTGGCAAAGATTAATGGCTACCAACGTTTCACGTCAACCTATTTCGAAACTTGTTAAAAGCATTAAACACATTTTGTTAACGATGCCAAAGTTTAAGAGCTTTCACCGTTTATTTATATTAATCTCAATTTACTTAATTCAGTTTGTATCGGTTTCCGATGGAATTGCTTTTGTGGTATCGGGGAACAAATTGTGCCACTCATGTGGCAGCCGTACCAACCTAATGTGCCCGTGGGAGCCTGGGGTCAGATGTGCGACCTCGACCTAAATACTGAGCTGCAAAGGTCATGTGGCTGCAGCCAAAGGCTAGTTTCACACAAAAGATACTTGTAGCTTTAACTCAACGGCGTTTTACACAAAAATGATGAGTGGGTTTACTTTTAACAATAAACATCACAAGATCTTAAACAATCTGCTTTTAAATCAAATCTATTTTGTGCTGTGTTCTGTTCAGTACCACCAAAAAAAAACATAGTAATGTACTGTGCCAGAAATCTGCATTAATTCAAATTATTCCATAACAAACTATTTAAAAACAAGGCTTCATCCCGTAGGTAGGCAATGTAGCTCAGTTTTTAAATATTTCTTAACTAATCAGGGATTCTAATGAAAAGAAAAAAATAGTATGCAAGTTTTTAATCGGAAAGTAATTCTCGACGAAAATGTGCCAATACGTAAAAAAATCTCATTTTTCCTAGCTAGCAAAGCGTTTGAGGACACTTCTACACTGCTCTCGCTACTTTAATTTTCAAGTTCAGGCGAGTAACTGCCACGTTCGTATAAATTTCAATTACTACAGTACGCACCTGACCTTTGTGAAGGACACCACAAATAGGGTCGGTGAATGTCGTTCTAGGGCGTCCTCTTCTGACTTTTCCCTTCACATTTCACTGTTAGTCCTTGTCGCTATAACTTTTCGTCTATTTTCCGAAAGTGGTTTGCAATTTAATTGCAAAGCATTGTCTATCAAATAAGTATGGGTTTCAAACAATTGATAATTGTTTGTGTGTTGCCGTAGCTTTAGTTTACATTTCAAACCCACAATAACCTTCATTAAATGACCATCGTGCACTCAGTCAGTGCAACTGAAAGGTGGTTATTATTCAGAGTGTTTGCGTCACACGTGTATGTACGTTAAAGTTTTTTGGTTTGAAATTACATCCGGACATCGCTGCTATGATGCTCCGCTGATGCAGGTACCGTGTCAACGAGACTTTATATTACACCGCCGAGACCACCCGCCACCCTCCTACCTGCAAATAGCTATATCTACGCTGTCATTGAAAAATATGACTCCAGCAAAGTTTCAGCCGTTTTAAATAAAATCTCTCTCATGTGTTTTAGGTACCTACACTACATTAAAAAAAACAGTCTATCTTTGTTGTCTGTGACTAATTGGTGTCTACATTGCATCTTTCCTTATTAACACGAGACAACATTCTAAACAACTTGCTGATCTAGCTAGAGTAATAATGGATACAATGTTTTTGAAGGTATAGACTATAGTAGGACGAATACTCTGCTGGTTTTGAAGAGCTATTTAACTGCTGACATGGCTATGTCCTAACAAATACCACAAGGATTCGATATTTGGTCCCTAGTCCAGAGATCGAATGGCAGAAATTTTTGAGTGTAAATTTTATAGATGTTTCACCTAATATTAACGAGCGTAGTTTCGTCGGATGCTCCGTATATACATAATCAAGCAAACAGTCCATTTGGAAAATTGAAATTCTAACAGAATTCTGGCATAAAAAACGTTGCTTTCGTTTTAGAATGTTGATAGGTGATTTGGAAAGACGTTTTCTATATTGAAATATAGAAAACGTCTATTTTTAAATCACTTAGTAACAGCAACAGTAAAGGACTAACGATATAATCTCGATTGATCTCAAAAACATGGCTGTAGCGCCTCTCTCGCCGCCGGGTGATCAATCTAATTCTGTGGTTTGTTTCTCTCTGTGTAGGCTGTAGGTGACGTAAAATTAAATTTCAGTTACATTCATGAATGCCTACTTAAGTGTAAATATTTGAACATGGTATACCTACAAGACTATTCGTATGTTTCGTAGTTCGCAGTGAGAACTGACAGATTGTATATTCCTAACTATAATATTATGTTGATTATTCAAGTTTTCGTTTATTCATACTGACAATTTGGTAATATTATATTCATGGTTCAACTTAGTTCGAAATTTCTTCGACCTGAATGGAATAATAGCGAACTTTGGCAATTTATTTCAATCTTATGAATTTCGAGAAGGTTGAATATTGTAGGTACCTACATAAGTGGGTAAAGGTATAGGTAGGTCGGTAATCCAAAAGGTTACAATAACTTTGAGTACTGTAGACTACACAGTATTAGTACTGCGGTCTCCTGGGCTATGTTTATTTTAGCATTGCAGATGCGTCGTTTGTTGTGAACTAGTACATCCCCACTCTTTAATAATGCAGATGTTAATACTACCCACTTGTTGCTCACATTGTTCGGAAATAAACTACAACAATTTTACTTTCCACTTAACCCTCCCACTATGTGGATTGTATATCTACTTATGATAAATAATGTTCATCCTTATTAAAGTTACTTAGGCCAGTATTTAGAAACAAAACTCACTCGTGGTCTTGAGAAAAACTCGGTCTAAACGTGAGACCATGCTCTTAAGACGATTCTAAATTAATAAATACAGTATCAAGATCATCTTAGTTCTATACCCAGTCGCACATTTGATAGGTACGAATTAATAGACAGTTTGAAATGTAATCTTTATTTTACCACAGATAACATAGAATCTGTTTATTGGTGTTTATTAATTACTTAAAACGATATTTCAAGTGCGGTCACACGACCGGGTTACAGAAGTGTGATTTGTTTATAAATACTGCCCTTAATGTTTGTGTCATAAGGCATTACCTATCATTAAATAAGTAGGTACCTACTTGGAAAAAGCACTTGCTATATCGAATGATTTTTCAATATTACGTTCTTACTTGTAGGCACAATCTTGAAGGTTGGCCTCAGGGTTTTGATGAAATTGGGAATCTACCTCTTTCCTATGCTATAAAATGATTTAACGTTCGAGACGTTGGAAAAAGTAATTTAGTGAGGCAAATAACCGTAGGAGAGGTTCAGAGGTGCTGTCAAAGGCAGCTCTCACCTAGTGCCAGATATTAGCAGGATAATTTAATGATTATTGAAATTCCTAATGTGATCAGAAACCATGTAAGACATTTTATTAGAGGTAACGTGAGTTAAGCCAAGAACTTTATCTGATACAGAAGATTTTTACTTTACTACCTCTATTTAAGTCAGCACGCGGTCTCCTTGGAATCGTTTTACCGTCTCAAACAGATCATTATTCGTGCGGAAACGGAACACAGAACATTAATGGATTGTGAAGCTAAAGCCTCAGTAATCCGCATCTCCAGTGTTTATGCAGAGGCAGAGGTAATCCAATTCCCAAATACAGTGTTAGGTGTCAGGTCAAGGTTGATAGGTTAAAACGTGCAACAAATGCTACTTATCATGATACTGACACAGCTATAACATACATACTATAGCGAAATCAACGCATTTTCACTATAAATAAATACACATCTATAACACAACGTTGATTTGATTTTTGAAACCTTTTATACAACAAGAATATTGTAAAAGTAATACCTACCTAGTCAAAAACAAGCACATTTGGAAGCAGGTTGGACCCATTAATTATTAAAATATGGAATAAAAACAATATAAAAAGCCTTAAACGAGTTTTTATAACTATGATTGCCTGAGATAAAATAAAAAGGTTTATTACCAGAGAGGGGAATACAACTTTGACATTGTTTTCTTTAAATCCACATTCAAATTAATTGAACATTCTGAAGTTTAAAGAATAAAAGTTCTTACAAGTTGTAAGGGAAGCCAGTAATGAAACAAGAAGTTTCAAGATTTTAGATGGCAAACAGAGGAACACAGCAATTTGTAGATAGGAAAATAACCAGTTGGCACCTACATAAAGTGAATTCGTGATTGAGGTAGGTTTTGTTTGTTAGTGCCGTCTAGACGCTAAGTAAACTAAATTACGTTGGTCTCAACTTACCGATACAATATAAACTGCAAAAAGGGTTGCTTTAATAAATGGTCACCTAGAATTGATATTGATAGACCTCTGAAAGTAAGTTGCAAATTGCATTCTAGTACAGTACAGAGTATTAAGAGGGGGTGAGCCGGTAGGAGAGACTATATTGATCCTCGTCCGTCGCGCCGCGCTGTGACCGAACGTGACCCCGCGACCGCCCTTGTATACCTGGCGCGAGGCTCTCGTTGCTGAACGCAAGAACACATTTTTATGACTAGGTAAATAAAAGACATGATAATAAATACTTAGATATATTTATGCTTATACTAATGACCAACAAGTTACAAGTAGAAGTAGGTATACCTACTGTCAGTGCCTATTTGGTACCTACACTTATGTGATATCCTAGCTCTTATAATAAGTTGATCGTCACATGTCACACACATGTACCTACATTGTTTCCTCAACAGTAAAAAAGTGTCTTCCGAGCTAATTTTTCCAGCCCATATACATAGTAATATACTATATGGCTAATATACTTTTATCTTTTGTCTTCTAAATTATGAAGATTGCGAATCAAATAAAATAAATGAAAGACTAATTTGATTGCTAGAGAAACAGATGGCTTTGATAGGTAGCTATATTTTATCACAAATAGAATGATGTTCGTTCATATCGTGATAATCGGCACCGCGCCGCCGTGAGCGGCAAACCAAAACGGGAGTCATATTCTGGAGCTTGTGGGACGCAGTCGTTGTTTTAAAAACTTGGACTGAATATCATCCAGTTAGTACACTCACGAGAGTTTTAGTATAATAATAATAATAATAGTTCCAAAACAAACAAAATAAGGTTCTGCTTGTAAATATTTCTACTCTGGCAATATTTATAAAACGTCAAATCGACCACTTTGTGAACAGAAAAGACAAAACTCAGTCGAAATTTTGTTAAGAGTGGTCCTTGCCTGAATATTGAATTTTGTAACAATTGAGTCTTTAAACTAATAAATTTTCTTAGTTTGAAGATAAAACAATGGAGCACGATATTAACAAGCCGTATAAAATCTGTGATGTAAATCGAGACAAAAAGAAGGGTATAGTCGCATCGTCACTTGAGGATCTCCTGACTAAAGTGCCAGAAAAGTTGGGGATGCCCTCGGAGAATTTAACAGTTGTTTTAGAGTCCGATGGCACTGAAGTAGACGATGAAGAATATTTTTCTACTTTGGACCCTGATACTTCTCTAATGATTTTACACGGTCTTGAAAAATGGGCTCCAAATATGCCAAAATGCCAAGTATCACTCGATCAAACTGATGACATCGCACTAGGAGACAAAGGACAAGTAGCAAACTTGGTGGGCCGTCTGCAACACAACTTGTGTCACATCTCACTGCTTGGGGGGCAAGACTTGGAGCTGTTGTCAGACATGGATCCTGACAGTCTAGCAGATATAGTGACTGATAGAGACAATAGAATTATTTTGGAGCACATCAAAGAAGCATCCGGAAGGTAAATAATTTGATTGATTAATTCTTCATGTTTTATTTTTTGCTTGCACATATTATTATGTCAATTTCTAAGCCAATTCCTGCCAAAATATTTTGAAATGGTAACAACTACAAGCATTTTTTATTTTTTTTGATCAAATATATAGGTAAATATCTTCAGTTATAAAAACAATTATTCACTAGGTTTTTAAATTTGTTTGTCTTTTTATTCCTAAACATTATATTTTTATTTGTATGGGTATCTATTATTAAAAGGTATTTTTTCCTGCTTTTATATTAGTGCTTCTTTTCAAATATGGATAACATCATACCATAACAATATAAAATAAAAGCAGCATAAATGATCTCACTCATATTCGTATTTTATCTTATTACAGGATATTGCTTGAGAAACGTCAAGCTCAAGATGCTATGGAATTGTTGAAGCTGTACCATCAGAGCGTGGCCAATGGGAATGATGATATGTCACCTCCAAAGCAAGAAAGAGTGTAAATCAGAGTGTGAATCATCATGGTAACCCTCCATTATTTCATTTCTCATGACTTGATTCAGATGAAAGTAAATAAACTTTGTGTGCTTTTAGAGGTCAACCTTCATTTTTCACGTAACTTAAAATATTCTAAAGAAGTTATTTTTTCTGTATGAAATTTTATTGAACTTTAAATATTTTATTTATGAAAAAAAATCATATTGAATCAAGGCATGATTACTATAATGTAATCCTCAATTCATTTTTAAGGGATGGTTCACCTCAAAAGTTTACAAAAATATGAATTATGCATATTTACATCTTGCAAAAAATGATCTTTTTTAATTCTAGTAAAAGTATATGTACACACTTAGCGTAATGATGATCAGTCATGATATACCAAATATTGAGGCCTTTTTATAAACATTATTTACTAAGTTATTTTTTTTTATAAAGAGTAAATTATATAATGTACTAGTTTAGCCAAAAGTAAGGAAAGTATAGCATGATCAAGTATTTGTTAATTGTATTATTTTAAGTAGTATGTTGTAACAGTAAATATTGCAATGTCCTCCATTGTTATTATATTGAGTAATATATAAGCTGGTACATGGTAAAATATGGTAGCCATTAGTGATAATACAACGCTAATCTTATGAATACGAGCTGAAATCGAAAGATATGGTAACAGTCTTAAGAAGCATTGTAAGTAATTGTATTTGGATGTTTATGTATATAATTAGTCTAAAACATAATGTAGTAAGTTACATAACAGTCAACTATTAGAAATTATCTATATACATTTGTCATATACTTTTATTATTTTGACTGATTGCAGTAAGACATTCTCTGTCCAAGTATTGGCAAAGAAAACAATATCAGTCTAGTACTAAGTTTTTAGATAAATAAAACCTTTTTACATATTTTAATAACAAATCTGACAATAGGTATGCTAGTGCTAAGCATTTGTCATCTTCTATTTGTTATTCTCACATTATTTTCCATAATTTGTAAACTTTTGAGAGACGAATTGCCACAAGGTTGATAATCAACATCAATTTAAAAGACTGATAGTTGGTAATTTTATGTTTTTTATATAGTTTTACCCCTAGTATAAGGTTTATTCATTTAATTCCAAATTTGCTCAAACATTTTACAAGATACTAAATAAGTTTCACTCAGTTTAATTCCACTGCCATACATTATAAAGGATTACTGTTATTTGTTCACTATTTGTAGTGGGGTTTAACTGTTGGTACTGGTGAAGTGATAGAACTTTGACGTTAGTTACTGAATATGGAATTGTAACAATTTTGTTAGATTAAATCATCTGAAGATTTCTAGGATGCTTCTTGAATGTTATAAATGTTTGTATAAACTTGGGGAGAGGGGCTTCAGTACCCTGTTGAATCTGAATGATGGTGTATAATAGTAGGTATTTTATTTATTAATATAATTTCTAATTATTCAGCCCTAAACCTTTAGTCTTGTTAACTTTTATTTGTTTACAGAACTATGAAATGAATGTTTATGTTAGCATACTGGATTGCTGTGCTAGATATGTTATACGTAATATTATACATAACATAATTATATGTAGTGCACCCAATAAACTTGTAGCTGGCAAGGAGTAGCTACCCAAATTGCACATAGTATGTTATAAAAAAAAGAAGCCTTTAAATTAAAAGGCATTTTCAGGCAGGTGAATTTAAAATACCCGATGTCTACATAATCAGAAAAAAAAATTGTGTAAAAATGTTTTATAGCTATCTTATACCTACTAACTTTAACTTTGAACCTGAAAAAATATCCTTGCCTGAAATCATTAACTGCACATACTAAAACCAACGTAATGGTAATTCTAATTAATGTTAGTAATTATTGTGCAAAATATGATGTATTTGTAATTCTACAAAATGTTACATTTATAGTCATAGTAAGTAATACATTCAAATATTAACACCAAAACTGATATACAGATTTTATGTATTATATAGTTATTATTAAAAATGCTAGTAGTGTTATTCTGTCTAACTATATGTAATGTACTGATGTCTCACTCTTTGTAAGTCATGTACCCATTTAACAGTGCTAACATAGCTTCAGTTTGTAAAGTGGCCTCCTTTAAGTTTGTAAAGAATTTTAGTACTTAGCTGCTTGAATCATAAAATTTAACATTATATTTTTACTGCAGTGTCCAGATTTATTTAACATTTATGTGGAATTGGTAGATGACAACAAACCTAATAGAGGAATTGGAATTCAGTTTTACTGTGTGCACAAATAAAACAATGGAAATAATAAGTTGTATTTATTTACCTTTGACAGCTGACAGTAACTAAATTACATACAATCCTGAAGTATTCATTATATAAGGTTAGTTTCATTTTGCCAAACATAATACTTAAATTTAAATATTGTTCTTAACCATAGAAATATGTAGTAAACATTTTGAAGTTATACATGACTATGTTATGTGTCACATTCAGTAAAATGTAATGATAAAAACAAATTCCTTTGGGAAGCGTTGCATAATTAGGTTGTTCACAATTAGTACATTACATGTTAAAATGTTTTAGAGAAGAGTGCAGGAACTTTTCTCACGGAAAGGATTAACTTTTTGACTGGAAAAGCCAACAAGAAGGCAATCTTCTTGTTCGTGTTCATTTATGTATTTGACAATGTCAGATACGACAGTAGAGACGGGAATGCGCTTTATGGCTGCTTCTCGTCTCAATTGTTCTGTTACAGCCCGCTGCTGCTGTAATGTTGAAACCATCATGTCCATAACGGCGGTATCTGATAGGCCTATGTTGAACGCAAAAGTAAAACTTGGAAATGCAAAACAGGGCGTAGCCTCCACGGAAGGTTTAGTCTGGAAACAATTTATTGGATTAGTACATCAGAAAAACACCACGACATTTATTTAGTTTCAAAACACTAGCACATATTTATACATTTACATACAGCAGGTAGAAGGCGAGGTATGTGTTCAAATAATGACGATTTTTTAGATAAATTAGCAGAATAAATTGCAATGAGCAAGACAAAAGACAATACGTTCCGATAAAGCGTTCAGTCAGTTAACGTCAATGTCAAAATCGTGTAATAATCGTTCAAGAATCCTACCATTCATTCTTACGTTCTCTGGATAAGCGGCTTTGTAACCTTTAGAAAAAACAAAAGTTTGTGATGGACATCCTTACTAATATCCTTACTATATATAATTATATATTATATAATATTATAAAAGCGAAAGTGAGTTTGTTTGTTTGTTACCTCTTCACGCTTTAATGGCTAAACCGATTGTGATGAATTTTGATAATAGATAGTTGGGAACCAGGAGACAATTTTTATTTAAAAAAGTGGGATGTGAGGGAGAAAGAGGGAAGAAAAGGGAAAACTTAGCGTTGCTATAACAAATCAATAAGGCGCAAGGAGAACTGTGTTACCCCAAATTTAACGCGGGCGAAGCCGCGGGCGAAAGCTAGTAGAATTATAAAATTCACAAAAGTGATGGTTGACAGATAGGTCATCCTTTTAGTCCCGATGTCCATTCCACGCGATATAGTGCTTGTGACTAGCTTGGCTTGTATGAAAGGCAGGTCCGCTGCCGACCCGGGCCTAGCCTAGTGGTGTATAGTTTATAGGTTGATTCTCACTCATCTCCTGTGCTTTGGAGGAGGAGTCCGAGGCTTGAAGGCGGAAGCCGAAGGCTAACCCGCGAAGTTCAATTTTCTAAATTTTTTAATTTAAATGATTTCTTAAGAATATTAAGTAAAGTAAATATATAAATTTAATTAATTAATTTAAGAATATTATTTTGTGATTATTGTATGTTGATTAAATTAAGACTCCTGACCATGGCAGTTATGGCTTATCATCCTTAGCCATCTAAGTTCAAGTTTTTCAATAGATGTAAATTTTATGAAAAAAACATACAACAGGATTAAATGACCTTAGCGGGCTTTATTAAACACTTGTCAAGGGCGCAAATAATATTTATCATACAGCCTGATACTGACATGTAAAACTTAAGCAAATTAAAAAGCTGACCCGCCGCTGTTTCGTTCATGCCCCAACAATTGTTCCACAAGTGAAGTAATCAAAAGTAGAAAAGAACCTTTCTGGAATTTAGATTGTTTTTGGTCTTTCTCACAGTAAATACACTCAAATATAAACGCACACCTTTTCCCCAAAGGGGTAGGCAGAAACCACAAAACGCCACCTGCTGCGATCCTTGCAAACTTCTTTTGCTCCGCCCATGTTGCAACTGTGCAAACTGTGATCTATTTTAGATGTCAAGATAATTTTATTGTAAATTATGTCCTTTTATAAAAATAAACAATTATTATTATTATATCCTTTATTTACATTACATCTTACAATTATATTTTTAAATATTTCTTAGAAAATAAAAAATAAATAAAAAACATTTAAAAATATAAAAATAGGTTTCCGCCGGTAGCGGGAGCAGGGTCCAAGCTACCGGTGGTTAGGGCTCCAGAGACAGGAACCTCCTCACAATGCGGGCCGTGTCGAGGAGTACTGCCTTCTGAATCAGGCCCTTGATCCAACCACCTAAGGAGAGCTTCGAAAGATGTTCGTCGAAGCTCTTGGCAATTAAGCCATTGGCCGTTATGACAATCGGCACAATGATAGCCGAGTTTACATTCCACATGTCAACAACCTCGTGTGCCAAGTCAAGATATTTTAGTTGTTTTTCTTTCTCAGCTTTCACGAGGTTTTCGTCATGTGGGATGGTAACATCGATTATCATTACGCGGCGCGCTGATCGGTCTATCACCACTATGTCAGGCTTATTGGCGAGAATAGTCCTGTCAGTAATGATAGACCGATCCCAGTACAGCGTGACATGGTCTTTCTCGAGAACTGGGTCGGGCACATACTTGTAGTACGGTACCTCAGATTCAACAAGATTATATTTCAAGGCAAGTTGCTGATGAATAATCCTGGCTACTTGGTTGTGTCTATGCAAATACTCGCTGTTAGCTAGACGAGAACAACCAGAAATAATATGTCTGATGGACTCACCAGGACGATGGCATGCCCGACACACGTCAACCGTCCCATCCTTCATAATATATTTCCGGTAGTTGTTCGTCAACATAACTTCGTCCATAATCGCACAGACAAAACCTTCAGTTTCCCCAAATAGGTCACCGAATCGTAGCCAGGACACGGACGCCAGAAAATCTACATCGGGCCCATGAAGAGCCTTGTAGAAGCGCCCGTGAAGCTCCTTACCTTGCCATACTTCCTTGCGGTCATCGGTAGTAAGTACTACAGGTTTGCGCCAATTCTCTTTAGCCATGGACAACGGGGTGAGTCCCTTGTCCACTGCGACTACATCTCGGTGTATACCCACGTCGGCTTTTAAGAAATATTCCCTGAGACTGCACACCTCTCGGTTGTGGAGGGTCTTTGCGTTTAAAAAGCCTCGACCCCCACACTTCCGTGGGATGTACAGTCTCATCACCGATGATCGTGGGTGATGCATCCGATTTGCAGTCAGCAATGTACGGACTCTCCTATCCAGGGCATCGAGTTCAGTCTGCGTCCATTTGAGTATGCCGAAAGAGTACATTAAAACCGGCATGACCCAACTGTTGAAGGCGCGCACCTTGTTCCCGCCGGAAAGAAGGCTTTTTAATACCTTCTTCAGGCGACCAAAGAAACGCTCCCTCAACAGTTGCTTCATGTCAGCCACGTTAATGCCTAACGCTTCCGACATACCCAAATACTTATAGCTTTCGGATGAGGAAAGGGATCTGAGGTGTATGGAATCCGAGAGTTGAATTCCCTCGGATTCCATAATCTCCCCTCGTTTCACATACATGACTGCACATTTGTCCACACCAAATTCCATCCTGATGGCGTTACTAAAAGTTTCAGTTACTTTCAGTAGCTCCATCAGTCGCAATTTGTTGGGGGCAAAGAGTTTCAGATCATCCATGTAAAGGAGGTGAGATATGACCTGACCACCCCTTTTCAACCGATAGCCTAGACCTGAATCCTCCAGCAATTTGCTAAGAGGATTCAGGGCTAGACAGAACCAAAGTGGACTCAAACTGTCACCCTGAAATATTCCCCGTTTAATCCAAACAGGCTCATCATTCCCCTGGATTTGTCGACATCCTGGATATCGAAGTACCGTCCTCCATTGTCCCATACACGACTCAAGAAAGGCGCGTAGGGTTGCATCTATCTTGTACAACTCCAGCACCCTCTTGAGCCATGTATGTGGCACTGAGTCGTAGGCCTTCTTATAATCAATCCAACATGTCGACAAATCCTTGCGGGATCGACGAACCTGTTGGCTAATGGCCATGTCGATGAGGAGTAGCTCTTTAGTACCGCGAGACCCGTTCCTACATCCATTCTGAGAGGCAGACATAATTGAATTTTTGTCAATGTGTGAATTAATTTTCGCTCTCAAAATGGACGTAAGAAGTTTATAGACCGTCGATAAACACGTGATCGGTCTATAATTCTTGGGTTCCGCGGGACTACCTGACTTATAGAGCAGGTGGGTAACGCCTGTTGTTAAAAACTGTGGCAGAGACCCGGACTCAAGGCAAGACTGAAATTGTGATGCCAGGCGAGTGTGTGAACTAGTGAGCCACTTGAGCCAAAAGTTGTGCAGTCCATCCGGTCCTGGAGACTTCCAGTTCGGTAACGGACGAACTGCACTGGCTATATCTAAAGATGTTATTAAGATTGGCTCCATTTCTGGAATAGTTTCACACACACGCTCAACATCACGTATCCAGTCAGCCTCAGTATGACAGACAGGCACCGACCAGATGCTGTGCCAAAAAGAACTCGTGGCTACATCATCCGGGCGGCACACGTCAGTCACACTTTGTTCGGGTCGCTCCCAAGCTCTGTATACCCACCTCTCATCGCTCCGAAACATGCGATTCTGCGAATACCGATCAACCCGCCGCTTATACCGCCGAATACGGTTTGCCCATGCATAAACTTTCTGCTTCAGAAAGTCGATGCGCTCTGTGGCACGAGACATATATTCTTGAGGCCTGATTCCAGTCCCCGAGAATGCCCGTCTCACAAAGCGCATCACACGTGGTCTTGTATTGCCCTCCCTGAAGCAGTATAGTTTACCGATGAGTACCCTGGCCTCGTCGATACGCCGCTCGATCCTGCACTGCCAGGCTGGTACGGATGGTTTTGGTCGAGTAGCTACGTCACAGTTTGAAAATTTGACGTTAACTAAACGACATACCGCAACAGCCCCACAGTACAGGATCGAGTGCGTATCAACGAGATCCTCACTACTTTCGAATAAATTCTTGAGCAACGAGTCCAGGGCACACACCAGCGCCCTATTTTTTTTATGCATGGGTAACCGTGGTAATCGGGGTCTAAGTTCGGCTGGAGTGGATCGATAGTCGCGAAGCGCATCCTCCAGTGCGCTCCTCAATCGGTCGTTGCACTGGCTACTTACCGTAGCAACCCTATCATCCTCCTCTACGACAGCGGGATTGGGCCGCGGCTGCGTCACATCAATTGATGACGCTTGCACCGCGGTTTGTGGCGTAGTCAAGATGACACGATTGCTCAGTACTTCTGAGCGCAGCCTATCAAGTGCAGCATCGTCCAACATGTGATTGCGTTGGATGACCCGCACCTGATCCGACAGTCGTTGGGCCGAAACGTTGATGGTCGGTTCTAGGTCCTGGAACAGAGACAGCATCCTAACACGGTACGCAGTGAGGTTAGTTCCCCCCTCTGTAGACCCATAATATGCGCGCATGACATTCGCGTTGATTGACGAAGTCCATCGCATGCGCGACACATTATTATTATATATTATTATTATTATTATTATGTTCTTACATGAAATTTCATCACATGTCGTGGGACTAAACATTTTTAATATGAATTAGGTACTTAGCGTTAACAAACATAAACATCCATGCACCAAATGAAAGGACATTACGTCTAGTTTGTTGTGAGATTGTTTTATTGGTCAATTAAACAATATCATTGCGTTGTGGTATGAATTAAAAAAAAACTATATGTTTATATTTCTCCAAATTCAAGGTTCACACCCGTTTTTAATACCTTAAATTAGATTTTTAGATAATTAAATATACATAGGTTAAATGTGTGTTCTTCTATAAATTTTTCATTGTTTTTTTCTTTACCCTAGCTATTGTAGTTATGTAGGATTTTTGTCACAGCATGCGAGCGCGGTAGCGCTTGATTCAGGGCCGCGCGTATATGGACGTACGCTCCTTTGATTTTGGATACCTTATTGGCCATGGACGCTTGAGTGGGTAGGATACATCTGGTGGGTGTAGATTGAATTTATTTACCACTGGACACAAGAGAGAACAAAAAAAAACAATTTGAAAGCAGTTATTGTTTTAATTTGACGCATTTTTAACATATTGGATGTTCTTATTTACAGCATGAGTTATAGTTAACTTTTTGATTAAGAGCATTCTGCTTTTCTGTGCTATAATTACCAATGTTTGTTATAAATAAAAAGCAATAATTTCACAAAAATAAGCATAGCCTATAAAACATACTGATCAGGGTATTAGATTGGTTTTAGAAAATTATGACCTTAGTTTCCAAGTAAAACATTAGAAGCATCTTGATGTTCAGTGATCATTTTGATCCAATAAAATACCCTATTCATTTATACTAAATACTGGTATAGTAAATTGTTTTCTGAGTGTAAATGTTAAGACATTAGTACTCTTAATTTACTTTTGCAAACAATAAAATACAGGATAAATAAAAATGATATTTTTTCTCAATTACAATCTGTTTAAGGAAACAATCTGACAGGCTTTTTCAGTATAAAACTATAATGTCAGTATTTTCATACAAATTATTGAGTGTATAATCCTGTTGGTTTAAATTTTATTTCTTTGTAATTAACTAGATGCCTTGGCAGCCTGGCGCCTCTTCACATCCCAATTGTAAACTCTTGCCATATTGACTTCAGTAGTTGTCCATTGATCTCTGTAATTATAAAGAAAATCAATCAAATAATGATCTGATTTTAAAGAAGCTGAAATGTAAGTTACTATGTGTTTACAATGTACTTTAATTACCTTAAGAAATCTAAATCATGCTCAACACATGCCAGATTCTTTGTAGCAGTTGCCATATTTGATGAAAGGAGATTTTCAGCATCATCTAATGTATATTCTAACATTACATTTGCCCCAAGCCATAAATACACTTTTTCTGTTGGTTGTATGTTTGCCTGTAAATTAAACAAATGTTTTAATTACTGAACACCCCATAGTATCTACTGCTTCTCACAGCAAGAGGTTTTGAAACTGATTAATTTAGTTTACACATTTGTAACCTTACAACTGCAAATTTGCATAGTCTTAAAACATTTTGATGATTAAACTTTGGTTAAATGCATTGAATCACAAAGAAACAGCATAATTACCTTAACAAATACTTGATCACTCAGAAGAAACTTTGTTTCCATTTCTTCCTTCTGAGTTTTCAACTTTTCAATCATTTCTAAGGACCGTCCTAAATCAGGTATCTGTTGCCGCAGTCGCCTGCGTTTTGTTGCTAGTGACAATTCCATGTGCTTATATTTGGCATGTTGTTCATCTAGGCTCCTCAAGACTTTGTCCACTCCACCGCTGTTTTCAGGCTTGCTCATAAACTCATCTACGTTATCCTGTAGTATAAAATCATATTCAGGTAATTTTTCAGAAAAAAAAAATTAAAAAGAGAATGGATAAGATGCATGACAGCTATCTGACACACTTAAACCAAATAAGTCAATATTTCTTGTAGAAGCATTCCATTGTTGCTCAGTTTCATTAATCAACGAAAATATTAGCAGCATCACCATCAAGAGTGCTTCGCTAGTTTACTTAGGTTATTACTTCAATTTAGCTTATTGGCCGGTGATGTCCTCAGAACCGGTCCCGGTAGTCTTTGTTTATTGATTACAAGATATAATGTTCAGCTTAACTTACGACAAATACGGCCTCCGGTATTCCTGAATACGATTTCGGATTGGAAGTGTCCAATTTATCTCCTTCCATTTTTCTAATGGTGTTTCAGTGAATTTCAGTCAGGTGCTAAAAATGTGAATAAAAGAATTAAATTTACAAAAATGTTTAAGTTACGCATGGCTTATTTTAATAATCCAACGTACAATTTTAACTTAAAATCTCTTGTTAATTCACATACGGCACCGCAGAACAACAACGATGTACAGAAAACTCATAGAGATAGAGTACGGAAAACTATAGATATAGATACACAGACAATAAAATATAACAATGGGGAATGAAATTGGATATTGTTGCCAACTTAAGTGGTTGGATTACCTAACCTATTTCTACCATTCGAATCGAAATTGAATCGATGCGTTTTTGAACACAGGAGCTAGAATCTAGTTTTGCCAATGAGTTGAGTTGTGTGACGATACACGGAATTAGTAAGTACAATTGTAGAATGTTTTGACGATACGAATGACGTGTTTGTTTTTATTTTGTATCGTCTGTGATGGTCAGTATCGAGTTGTCGATTCTTGATTGACAGTGACAGATCTTGCCATGTCAGCCAGCCGTTCAACTTCGTCATTATTTTCTGTTGTTGTGCAAGTTGAAGTAGGCTATTAAAATATATAAGTTACCGAATTTAGTTTATATAAATAAGCTATATTGTATTCTTTGCTGTCATGGCGCCGTCATCGGACTGGGATGAGATAAAAAGACTAGCTGCTGATTTTCAAAAAGCCCAGCTAAGTTCGACGTCCCTGAGGTACAAAAGTTGAATTTTCAACTTATTATGATAATTAATGACAGACATTATTCATACTAAATGTACACTTAATTTATACTTTTTTTCTGTAAAAACGGTTCTATTCTGACTAACCGAATTTAGCTTTTGCCCGCGGCTTCGCTCGCGTTAAATTCGGTAGCGTTATTAATTTGTAATAGCAACGCTAAGATTTCCCGTTTCTTCCCTCTTTCTCCCTCATATCCCACTCTTTAATAAAAAAAAATAGCCTATGTCCGTCTCCTGGTTCCCGACTATCTCTACCAAAATTAATCAAAATCGGTTTAAAGCGTGAAGTGGTAACAAACAAACAAACTCACTTTCGCTTTTATAATATTAGTAAGGACTAGTAAGGATTAGAGACCACAGCTTTACTTTATTCAATATTTAAACTGTGGCAAAATAGCTTTGGAAAGTTTCAAAATATGTAATTCAACAGGAACCATTGAAACTTATATTTAGTAAGATTTAGATTATTTATCTCTTATCAATTTTTTTGTTTTCAGATTATCAGAAAGAAACTGCATAGAGATTGTCACAAAGCTAATTGAGTTAAAGTTAATTGATGTTATTTTTACCACTGATGGTAAAGAGTATCTCACTCCGCAAGAACTTGTTAAAGAAATAAAAGATGAGCTGTATGTGCATGGTGGTCGCATAAATACAGTTGATGTTGCAAAAGAGCTTAATGTTGATCTCAGCCAGATCAACAACAGTGTCTCTGAGATTATAAAAGGGAAAGAGGTGCAGCTGGTGTCAGGTTATTTGATAGCACATTATTACCTCGAAAAAGTTGCAAGGGAAGTTAATGAAAAACTGCAACTGCAAGGCCAAATATCAGTAGGGGAGTTAACTTTGCAGTATGACTTACCAGCAGAATTACTGCAACATAGTGTCTTGGAGAAATATTTAGGGAAAATAATTTTTGGTAAACAAGATCCCTCTGAACCAAGAACCTTCTATACTGAAGAATACATAACTAGAACCAAGGCTAAGATTCGCGGGGCTTTGATGGGCCTGCTGAAGCCAACACCAGTGGCAGTCATAGTGAATCATTGCAACTTGTCTGATCGCCTGTTCTCATCTTTGTTTGATCAGTTGAATGCCCCAGGAATGCTAACTGGACGCCAAGCTGGAGCTTTGTATGTGCCATCATGCTATACTAAATCTCAAAATGACTGGGTAATGAGCTTTTATAAACAAAACAACTATTTAGAATATGATGCTCTATCCCGATTAGGGATATCAGACCCTAAAGGTTATGTCAAACGCATACTGACAAATGAAGATTTAACTTTTCTTAGCAGCTGTGTAATTGGTTCTCATATCAAGCAGCAATTGGAAACAGCTCTGGAAGAATGCATATCATCTAAAAGTTATCTAGATGTGGTTTCTTTGTTGCCATCAGTTCTGACAGACACAGACATAGAGAATGTTTTAGAGGCTCTCTTGAAAAAGTCAAAGTCTACAATAGTATTTGATAACACAGGTAAATAATTATGACTTTGTAAAAGTATTTAATTTTCTTTACACTGTATATATTTACAAATATTCTTCATTTAGTTTTCAGCCATCACTACATTGAAAATTTAAAGCAAGCATGCATGCCTATGACACAACAAAAAGCCGAAGAAGTTGTAAAGTCCGGTAAATTCCAACAGTTTCATTTAGAGAAACAAATCAATAAAACCACTGAATTTGCCCACACAAGCCATGTAGACCATAAAGCAGAAAGACGTGAAGAGCGCAGAAGAAAAGCTGCATCTGGAAAAGGAGGAGGTGGTACTCAAGGAAGAGAAACTAAAACGAAGGCTGTGAAGAAACATGCTAGGGGAAAACAGACTACTCACGATTCAGACTCAGATGAAGGTCCCATTGTTACTAAGAAGTCACAACCACAACTAGAGATAGTGAGCATTGAACTTGTTGAAAGTGTGATTAAAGACACTTTAGAGAATGAAGGCTTAGAAGACTTGCTGACTCTTATAGCAGAACATCTTCAGGGGTAAAAAAATATTCATTCTATGCTTTAAGAGCCAATGATGTTGATTCTGTTGTCACAAACTACTCTATAAATCACTTTTTGATTTTCCTCTTCTGAAATTATAGTTAGACAGCTTTAATTAGGGGGAGGGGGAGATGTGGGTCTGTGCTCACTGTCCACAAACCCGCATCTATGGTGGTCGAGAGATGTCTCACAGTGGCTGAGCAGGTTCGAGGTCCTCTACCTCAAACGCCCGGCCACATCCTCCCTTCCTATTTGCGTTTAATTTTAACGCGTCAATGTTTATAAAATCAAATGTATGAAATTCTCTTGTTGCGGTGATTGTAAACAAACTCCTCTGAAACGGCTTGACCGATTTGTATGAAATTTTGTATGCATATTGCGTAGATCTGAGAATCAGCCAACATCTATTTTTGATACCCCTAAGTGAGAAAGAGAACTGAGTAGCAGGTGAAACCGTTGGGCACAGCTAGTGATTATATAATAAAAGTGAATTGTTGTTCCAGAAACCCAGTTTCTTTTTCACAACATTTTTTATTGAACGCTATTAAAATCAAATTTAATTTTTCAGAGGTCTTAATCAAACAGCTACGACAATAGCAAAAGAAACTGCCGAAAAACTGCTTCAAGATGCTAGTCAAAACAGAAAACAAACACACACTTCTGCCCAAGACAAACTCAACATTTTGATTAATGATATAAAACTTTATGAAAAAGGTTTAAAGTGTCTACCCTCTGATGTGCAACCCCAGTTAATAAAATACTTACTGAAATCACTAGGAGGTGATATACTTTCAGAATTTTGCAAGTATGCAGCAAATCAATGTAATATCTCTGTGCAAGGTGATGTTTTAACAGTTGAACAAAGAAACAAAATAATTAATGACTTATCTGACGAATTTATGAAGCCTTTGGTATCATTGAATGGGACATTGGCTGATCAAAACATGGAATCATTCTTCTTAGCTGTTGATGTGTGCATATCAGAATTTGGAATGATTTTGAAAAAAGTTGATAAGAAGAAAGACAAGTAAGTATTGTCATGTATGTTTTAGGTTCTACAAAATGTGTAAACTGAGTGACATATACAATTCAGGATTGATTTGGTTTGAGTCATCATCCAGTGTTGTTATTAAAACAAAATTAGTTTCTAATTTATCTATAAATTTCAGACTCCTAATTCAAAATCACAGAGAAAAGTTAATATCTGAACTAGAAAACTGTGAAGATCCAGCCTTGAGTCTTCATATGGCGGTGTTGGCAATTTTCACAATTGTGACTCAAAACATGTTACATGCATCTGGTCGACAAGTTCCAATTATCATATCTTATTTGAAAACTCAACTAAAGGCAGAGGATTATGACCGTCTACAGATATGGCATGGTATGTTGTAAAATTCACTCATACCAAACTTTTAATAGAATTTAAATTGCTGCTGTGAAGGTGCCACTCATCATAGAACCAAAATAATGTGATAGTTATGTTATTTTTTCAGAATTAGTGTCAAAATATTTGACATCCTCTGAGGAAGACAAAAGCGAAGTTGAAGAGAAACTCATCCAAGAGCTACCATTATTGAAGAATATGGTCCAAGAGATTAAAAAATACAAGTAAAATGTAAATCTATCAACTCTTATTTTAAATGTTTGAATGTTCTCTTACTTGGTTTGGTAATTTACCTGAATATATTGTTGTTAATTAGTAACAGCATTTTATTGTCAAGTAAACAGCAAAATCATATGAAAAAGCCAAGCATATTTTGAGAAAGGTACTAAGCACACCGTATACAATGCCATTGCTTTGGAACACACAGTGAAACCTATAATATAAAATGGCCTTGTTTATAGATTTCTTGTACCATGAGAGATAAACTGATTTTGCATAGGGGGCCATTCAAGAATTACATAAGCAGATTTATTACAATTATTTACCCCCCCCCCCCATCCCCCTTGTCAGCAAAAGTAAGCAAAGCTCTTACCCCCTCCCCCCACGATTAAGTAAACATTTTCAATTACTGTAGTGTTTTTTTTTAATATTATAATAATTATAATTTTAAAAATAAGAAAATAGCTTTAGGATCGAGATTAGTTTTAATTGATACGGTATTCAACATAGAGTAAGGGACAAAAATATTATAATCTATAATATAATAATAAAAAAACTTTTTTAATTTTTGGTACACACATTATATTCAAATTAACAGGCTTCAGTCCATGAAATCCATGATTCTAAGCTTTCGATGACATTGGATTGCTGCTCAGTATTGTGACTTGTGAGTCTTGTCACTTTCATCAGATTTTGGAATGTCTACGTCGTTCTCATCGAGCCATTCAACATCATTGTGCTCTAAATTTTGAATAATACACATCAGTTCATTAGCACGACGAGCAGCTACTCTTACAGGTCAAACTTTCCTATCAGTGTGCGTGTTTCCTTTTTTATGGATCTTCTCTATGTGACGATTTATGGCTCGGTTCAAGCTTACTAAGTTCTTATTAGATCTTTCTTACTATTTTTATACCAAAAATTAAATAACTACCGATGACGTAATCATCATCTAGACTCCCCTACCCCCCATGTCATCCAAAACAAGCAAAGCAAAGACCCCCCCGCCCCCCCATATTGCTTACGTAATACTAGAACGGCCCCTAGCTTAATGGTCGCCGAGCGAGACGCGTCAGCGATGCCCACGGCCAGGCCCGCACTGCTGACCGAACACGCAATTTAAGTTTGTATTTCTTCAATAAGACATCAAAATTAATTTGCTAAAACCCTAATCAGTTTCAAGGAAGCCCGGTAATGTCAATTATCACACTATTAAAGATTTTGCCAATAAACTATTGCCTAATCACAAACTATAGTTTTGAAAGGAAATTGATTTGAATGTAGATTAATTGTATTTTTTTTTTGACAACATTCATAATTTCCTGCCAACTCAGATATTATAAAATGTATGACATACATGTCAAAGTGTTGACGAGCATAGAGGTTAAAAGGTGCGCTTACTTAATACGTTGATTTTGATAATTATAACTTTCTAGCTTTTGCCCACGGCTTCGCTCGCGTTAAATTCGGTGTAACACAGTTGCCCTTGTTGCGCCTTATTGATTGTAATAGCAATGCTAAGTTTTTCCTTTTCTTCCCTCTTTCTCCCTCATATCACTATCTTTTAAAAAAAATAGCCCGTCTCCAGGGTCCCAACTATTTCTGTACTAGAATTCATCAAAATCAGTTAAGCCAGTAAGACTTGAAGACGTAACAAACATTCAAACTCACTTTCGCTTTTATAATATTAGTAAGGATTTACAAAACATTCACGGGCCGCATGTTGCCGACCGCTGCTTTAGGCGAACCCCTTCACCCCAGTGACTCCTCTAAATCATAATTAAGGGACCCAACCCATGTACCCCCTTTGCACACTGCTCCCAGCAACCAAGCAACAAAATCTTTAAAATAAAAACCCCATATCAGTAACGATAGTGTGCGCACACCGACGTGATTTTTATTAGACCATGCCGTGACACGTTTTTTTTTTGCGTATGGGAATTTATCCAATAACTTTCTCCGGTCTGGGCAGTGGAGTGTCAGACTTGTACTGACTAAAACCCACCCATGTTCCTTCTATTATATATCTCTTTTGAACAACCCGGAACCCCGACAGGCGGTGGCCCTGGCAAGACATTGTATAAATTGTCATGAGCATTTTGGTAGCAGATCACTCTACACCGTGAGGTGACTGTGTATATTTTGTCCGACATATTACTTTTTGATGCGCAGGGCGGCCATAGCGTAAAATATAGTCTTGTTTCGTCGTCCGCCGTACGTTTTGTCAACTTTTCTTTTATTGATTTTGAGAGCTAGATTAATCAGAAGCTGTCTTGGCAAGAAAGCATCCAGTTTTTTTCAATTTGAGATCCCTTTTTTGGTTCTCGTCTGGCAACATTGTGTTGAAAATTCAACTGTCTAGTTGACGGTTCATTTTTGTCAAATAAAAGTCAAATCAAACAAATGTCACAACAGAACAGCAAAATCAGTCAACGAAAGCCTGTTGTTTAGGTTGTAGGGTTGTTAAATTTTTAAATTTTACGATAATGTTAAAGATAAGAATCATTAATTAAAATAATTAGGAAGCAATATAGCATAAGCAATTGTTTGGTTTATTTTACGTGACTTATATTAGTGTTCTAGTGCTAGCTTTTTACGCAGAAAAATATACATAGAATAGCACCATGTGCTTGTGAAGCAGAATCGAATATTTACAAGTCTGTCAATTTATATAACTACAAGATGGATACAGAGCCGAAAGAAAGTTCAGATTTGCTTAGACCACGGAATAAAATCGAGGCTAATGGAAATTTAAATCATGAAGAGACCAAAGGTCCCCCAGACGGCGGGGTACGAGCATACTCCGTCGTGGTTGCATCGTTCCTCACAAATGGCCTTTTCTTTGGCGTAATAAATTCATACAGTGTGATATACACTGTCCTTGAAAAGCATTTAAAAACTGAAGGAGTTTCTAACTCGGAAAGTCGTGCTGGTAAGTTTGAAATTTGCATTGAAATATATTACTCGGCCAATTTGTATATTTCGTCATTGAAAACTTCGTATCGAATTTCATGTCGAATTTGCGTAGCTATGCTTACTGACCACAAGTATTGAATTAGCACAATAAATGCACATGCACAATAATTATATGTATACCTATATAGATTCAATTTTAATTGGTATTTTTATGTATTGGAAGTAGTTTTTAAGGCTACCTTTACTTTTCATTACTTGTTGGTGCCCAATTATATACTGAGCAGAAATTGGAGGAACAAAACCAATATATTGATGGCCTAAACTAAGAGGGTAGATATAATAATTAATTGGATGTATTTAAATATGTAACTGAATGTAGAACATTGACAGGGCATTAAACTATCACATATATTAATTGCTTGATAATAAAAGTAGGTTAATTAGAAACTTGTACATACATTTAATAAACACTTTTTAATTGTTGAAATGATAAAATGGGCTTAAAAGTAATTGTATAAACATTCAACATCCGTTTGTAACAAGTTTAACTATTATAAGATATGCAGATGTTCAATATTCTCTTATCACACATTTAAATGTTGTGAGGACTGGAAGGGTTATCATATTGATTTATTTAATATATGTCCTCTATACAACAGTACCTTCTATTATTTTCAAGGAAAACAAATTTATTTTTTGTAACAATGTATGTTGAACTTTTGCTTGAATTAATGAAGTCATTAATTAATAAAATTAATAAACATCTTCAGACAGTCATAGGAGAAATTGGTGGGAAAGTAATAGTATGGGACAGACATCAGTTAATATTCTTTACATCATCATAATCTTGCTGCCCTGTCAGATGTTCTGTGGTTTATCAGTTATTGCTTTTTCCTTCATACATTCCTCATAAATTCTATCCTTTTTTTCTTTGGTCAATTTATATTCATAACTGGATGAAATGAAATCATCATTTAATAAATGAATTTACTGTAGAGTTACATTGATGCAATGGCTACGCTTTTCCTTTTTGTCCCATCATTTTTCTAATCATCAAACAACTTTTCCTACTCTGAGTGGAGTGGAAGGGAGTGTCAGACTTGTACTGACTAAAACCCATCCATGTTTGTTCTTCTTCCTTTTGTGTTTCGGGCCCTTATCTCTTTTGAACATCTAATCTGCGCAGGCAGTGGCCCCGACGGACCCCTCTGCTTTGCTAACATCTCTTTGAGGCGCGCGTGGAAAACGAACGCGCTGTCGACACGGCCTGTCGTCTTACTAGACGGACGGACGGTGAGATACCCATTGCTCACCATCCACGGACTCGTCTACGATGACCGGGAGTCATCTCGCGGCTCCCGACACCTGGAGTGGCGTCTACGGTAGCCGGGAGTTAAATCGCGCTTCCGGACACCCGGAGCGTCTCCCGCGGCGTCTGGCTTGAGGTTCTCTCCATCAGACGTTCAGCCACCTCCTTCACTAGCACAAGTCCTTTGCACAAGGAGTGGACTGTTTGTCATTCTCTCTTGCTCCGGATCATGGACTTGAAACGGACGCGAGAGGTCGCCCGCCGCAATGGTCAGGCATAGGAGGGCTCTAAACTTTGAAAACTCCTACAAAACTATTTAACTAAAAAAATATGTTGTAAACATTCATACTTTATAAAAAATTCTTGGAACTAAACAACATGTGACGACGCGGTTGACGCAATGGCTGAGCGATCGACTGCCGCGTCTGTCGCGGGTTCGAACCCCGCACGGAACAAATATTTGTATGGCCTACAGAATAGTCTCTCTAAAGTTCTTGAGCACATTGTACATCAGCAGCTCACCCAAGGACGGATCCAGGGGGGGGGTCATGGGGGTCATGACCCCCCCCTGGGCGACAGGCTGGGATACAGGTGGCCAATTTTATTTATAAACGTTAACAAATTATACGCGAAAGACGCAAATATTCATAATAATACAATTCTGTGCTGTTATTGGTTATAATATTATAGTTATATAGTGCAAAACATCAAATTCAATTGGTTGTAAGTTTAAAAATGCGCCGGGCAGCGCGGCCGCAGTGCTTATTGTCCTATCGCGCCGCATGGCGGGCGCATCAGTGAGAAAAATATATGCACAGAGGTCACGCCTGGAACAGTTTCACTGGCTTGTATTGTCGCATAAAGATCAAGGCCTTTACTGTAAATATTGCGTTTAGTTTGCTACTGCACCTGGTGGTGGAGTACAAACAAAAACGCTTCTAAAACGACTAGTTAAAGAACCTTTCAAAGCATTTGATGATTTTATAGGTACTAATACCACAAAGTGGCCGTCAAAACAGGCAAAATCACAGACATTTCATAAACCACGGATTGAGATTATGAATCAAATTAGTAGTCACAGAATGGTGGTGGTTAATGAAAACTTGTTGCTTTGAGGAGTGGCTGGAGAGGCGTCATGGCGTCCTCACTTACCGCCTGACGCAGGTCCTCACCGGACACGAAAGTTTCGGGAGGTTCCTGCACATCATCGGGCGGGAGGATACGCCCAGGTGTCACCATTGTGACGATCGCCCGGAGGACACACGGTGGAGCACACAGTGGCGATCTGCCCAGCGTGGGCAGAGCACCGCCGTGCCCTCGTGGAGGCGATCGGCGGCGGCGATCTCTCGCGTCCTGCCCTGGTTCAGGCCATGGTCCGGAGCGAGACGGAATGGGAAGCGGTAATCATCTTCTGCGAAGCAGTAATGTAAACGCCCGGCCACCTACTTTGCTAAAGTAGGTGGCCGGGCGTTTGAGGGAGAGAACATCTGCGCAACCCAGCCGCCGAGGGAGACGCTCCGGGCGCCGGGCGCCGCGAGACGACTCCCGGCCACCGTAGATGCGGGCCTGTGGACGGTGAGCAATGGGTAGCTCACCGTCCGTCCGTATTGACGATAGGCTGTGTCGACGGCGCGTTCGTGTTTCACGCGCGCCTCAAAGAGATGTCAGAAAAGCAGAGGGGCTTGCCAGAGCTTCCGCCTGCTGGGGTTGCGGGTTGTTCGAAAGAGATACCGCGGCCCCGGAACGTAAAGGGCAATAGAAGGAACATGGGTGGGTTTTAGTCAGTACAAGTCTGACATGCTCCGCTCCGCCCAGAGCGGGGGAAGTCATTGGATGATTTCCCACCCGAAAAAAAGGGGACGCTTGCGACCAATAGTAAAAACGATATTTTTTGTGGTCGAACTATATAGCACTCCGAGGCCATCGTGATAATGGTAAATTGTTGAATGAAGAATCAGACAAGGAGAGAGTGGTAGCTGACGAAGAAAATTTTAGAGTCCTTTTAAAGCTCCGTATAGAATCTGGTGACACAACATTGAAGCATCGTCTAGAGAATTCCAAATCTAACGCTACATATATCAGTAAAGCTGTGAAAAATAAATTGATTGACGCTTGCAAGGAAATCATTAGATTCAGGAAACAATATTACAATTATATTTGATAGACCCACGGATGTATCTCATATCCTACAGCTAAGTCTGTCATATAGATGTTTTCACAATGGTATCTTAGAGGAAGATTTTGTGATACATAGGGATGAGATAGGGAAAACGGAACCTCGTTTGACAGGTGTAGCACTGGCCAAGATTGTTGACAACCTCTGCCTCAAATTTAATGTAGATCACCATCATTCTCATGATCTGACCATCCTCATCATCAGGGTGTGGGCATTGGGAATGACAGCTGTTCGTTGTTGTTCGTTATGACTTCAAATGCAAAACTTGCAGTACACGAGCTGGCAAAAAAGCTTCGCACGCCAAACGTTGCCTGTGCGCCAATCATGTTTTAATCAGCTCATTGGCTAAGTCCTTCGGCGTCATTTCTTGTCGCAATACCTCAGGCACAATGAGAAAAGTTGTAACATTTGCCAATGCTTTTTGAAGAAGCAAAGGAAGTTGCTGAAATGGCAGCGAAATCAAAACATTCCGCTGGCCATTTCGACCCTGATAAAAACCTGTGAAAAAGAACTTTATCCTAACAAAAGAAGTTTTTTGTGTATTCTGGCGACACTACCCGTTAGTATTGCAACAGCGGAAAGGTCTTTTTCCACACTAAGAAGGGTCAAAGTTAGGCTTAGGGTGTCTATGGCAGAAGACCACCTGACGGGCTTAGCTCTTTCGCACGTGCACAAAGTCAATAAATATAGATGACGAGGAAGTTATAAGACGTTTTGCAAGACGACACAAACGTAAAATGCATTTTATCATATAAGTTTTAATTGTTCTTCAGTATGCACCAACAAAATTATATAATTTGTAAACAAATAGTATTATTTACTAGATTTTTCCGTTGACTCAGTCTGCGACTAGGTAACTTCGCTGCAGTGGAGGACCAATGCAATCGACCCCTTGAAATCTTATACGTTTAGCGGTTTTAACGTAAAGAAATGACAAATACACATTCACGTTCCTTTATGATATTAAGTATAGCTATATCTACCCGAACTAGACTACGGAGACAAGCTGTCTGCGATATGGTGACCCCCCCCTGATATTAAAGCTGGATCCGCCCTTGAGCTCACCGCCTTCCTATCTAGGAATAGCCTTCTGAGCAATTTCCAATCTGGTTTTCGTCCTGGTCATAGCACTGTAACGGCTCTTTTAAAGGTTACCGACGATATCCGCTGCGCTATGGACCGCAAATCTCTCACTCTACTCGTACTTCTGGACTTTAGCAGCGCCTTCAACTCTGTTGATTTTGACATTCTTCTTGAGATCCTCAAATCTATTAATTTCTCTTCTTCCACTGTATCTTGGTTCGAGTCCTATCTGAAAGGCCGCTCGCAGCGTGTTCGTCTTGACGAATCCTTTTCTGATTGGTGCCCACTTGATGCGGGTGTGCCTCAGGGTGGCGTTCTCTCTCCTCTCATTTTTTCTATTTTCATCAACTCTGTCACCAGAGTCATTGCTTCCTTCTTCCATCTGTATGCCGACGATTTGCAGCTGTACCGACATTTTGTGAGGGAAGATGCTGAAGCGGCGGTATCTGCCACGAACAAGGATCTGGATTTAATTGGTGAGTGGTCGCGCTCCTTTGGACTGCTGATCAACCCTAACAAATCTCAGGCCTTGATCATCGGTGGCAGGTATATGCGGAACAGGCTCGATGTTGCGTCGCTGTCTCCACTCTGTCTGAATGGAGTTCAGATTAATTACGCAACTAAGGCTAAGAATTTGGGGGTAATTATGGACTCTTATTTGTCGTGGACTTTCCAGGTTGCAGAAGTGAGTCGAAAAGTGCACTATACATTCCACTCGCTCAAATGTCTCCAGAGCTTTCTGCCCCTGAAGACTAAAATCTCCCTTGCGCAGACTCTCATCCAGCCCATCATAGACTACGCCGATGCCTGTTATTTGGATGCCACCGAGGAGCTCTTAAATAAACTTGAGCGTTTGCAAAATATCTGTATCCGTTTTGTTTTTAACCTTAGAAAATATGATCATGTTTCCAACTTTCGCAAAATACTTAAGTGGCTCCCAATTCGACTTCGCCGGAACTCCAGAATATTGTGTTTGCTTTTTAACATCCTTCACAACCCTAAAACGCCATTCTATCTGCAGGAACGTTTTTCCTATTTCCGTCCTTCTGATGCTCCTTGTAGATCGCACCTTAGGAATCTCCTAAAACCCCCTCCCCACTCTACCGACTTCTACTCGTACTCCTTTACTGTTCACGCTGTGCGGTTGTGGAATTCGCTTCCGCCTGACATTAGGGACTGCCAAACTGTTTCAGTTTTTAAGAGAAGAGTAAAAGAACATTATCTTTCAATTTCACCATAGTTGCATAGGTATTTATTATTTTATTTTTTTATATTGTATTTAAGTTATATATTTGTCTTTGTATTTGTATGTATGTTAGTATACCTATTCTTATATTGTATTTAGTCATATTTGCTTTTGTTTTTATGTATTCTTTTTACGCACTGTGTCTACATCTCTTTTTATTTACTCTCCTTTCGCAGGTATGCTGGAAGAGATTTCTATAGAAATAAGCATTACCTTTGTACCTGTTTTCTATTCCTATTATTTTTTCTGTATTCAGTGTGTATGTACATAAATCGTTAAATAAAATAAATAAATAAATAAATAGTTGTTCCGGGTCTGGCTGTTCGTGTATGTGAGTTTAAATTTTTGTAAACGCACCCACGATACAGGAGAAATTCCTAGTGTGGGGCAAAGTTAAAAAAATATAACATGCTTGAGTCGTTTACTAGGAAGCAAATATTTCACTATCAAATAACATATTTTGAATGTAATCAATAAATATTTATTTAACGCGTTTGATAAAACTGAGTAATTGCTTGATGGCATTTATATCAAGCAGGAACATGGAAGTGTACCTTCTACTTGCCTATTGTAATTTACTAGTAAACCATCCTGAATGTAAAATAGATAGCCGACTGTTAAGCACTTGATTAATGTTTCGCTAAATTGATATGTGGTCATGTAGGTCAGTACGTACATTACCACACCAGACCAGTTTCGACTATCTCTGCACTGGCAAGAGATAGTCGAATCTAAAACATGACAGCAACATTAATTTGAGCATGTCGCTAAATATTGGTACCTAGAGGAAATAAAAATCTAATATGAAATGAATAGTTTGGATCAGCGTACGCGTATTGCGCAGCGCAGATACTTGAATTCAGTATTACATGTTTTGTTATGTAAATCCTCGTATTTTACCTGAAACACAAGTCCAGTAAGTACTTGATAGTTAATAGGCCAGATTGTCATGTGGCGCCAAGCGAAGCGCACGTGGCGAGCCGGTCAGTTGGCGCCCGCGATGAAGGCCATCACTTCATTGCGTTCAATATCATCATGCCTTTGTCCCGCCGTCATTGCAATTATTTAACAACTTACCCAAATCAATATTATCATTTAATAACGATAGATAGATCAAGTTATCAGTGGTCTATCAATAGTTTCTGTTTCTCATAAGACTAAAGTGTATGTGCGTTTTAATTTAGCAATGATCATTTGCTTCGTGACATCAAGCCGAAATATCTATCGGTTATATACACGGCACGTTAATGGTTCAGTTTCTTATCTGAAACAATCGATCGTATTCGTTAATGATAATATGCAGCTAGGTGTATGGTCGTCTTGAAAAAATATAAATATTATTCACGTCGGTTTTTTCACGCGTTGTATACAAACCGCCGCGGGTGCTTTGCGAGGTAGAAAATGCGCCACCACAGCGCATATTACACACTTTGCCGTGTGCATAAAGGCGGAAACCCACCGCCGCACATGCTGTGCACTGGCACGCGGCGCGTTTTAGCTGCGTGGGTTCATGTTTTTGACAACTTGGGCTTACGTTTCCATTGCAGGACACGCTATACACGAATTTAATTAACTCACAAACTGTAGTGCATCATAGTTTTCAACCCACTTCCTACAGCCTGCAGCACATCCGTATACCACGTGCACTGCTGCGTTTATGGCGTTGACAGCGATGAGCTACGTGAGCGCCATATTCGAGCAAGCCATGTACCGTCGTCCCGCTGCCAATTTTGTCCTACTCGCTAGTAAAGCCGAAACCACGCGGGCGGACGGCCCCGGTGTGTAGATAGCTTTACGTAGATTTTGCATAAATCAATTTGGTAGGTGTGTTATTTTTTGCCGATAAAACTATCTGCGAATGTGATCAAAAATAGCAGTTATCATTATGGAAAACATATGCGTAGAAATAAACAAAAGGGGCCGACAGACATTGCAAGCCTGTAAAGTAAATACGTCTGCAGGTCATTTGGCATGAATTATTTCAGGTGACAGCGGCGTTTTTCACAAGACGTTTTTGTCGGTCCAATATCGCATCATGGAAATCCAAGCGTCGCAAGAATTTTCGAATTACTCCATTGTAGCTTCATAAAAGAGTGAGCTTAAGTTTTGCCATATAACTCTATTTTTTTAAATAGCGGCCTCGTTTAAAACCCACATTAATAGCTGGTATCAATACAAACTTGTTTTGTATGAGATGAAATCTTATAAAGAGCCACATTTACGAAATATTTTTTAAAGCACTACTGTTGTGCTGATTGTATCTTTGATGGCTTACATCTCGGAAACGTGACGTTTTGTAAGACTTGATCTCAAAAAAGTCTTGTTTGTATTTATGTCAACTATTGATTCATTATCGGATACACTATTGGTTTAATGCGGGGCCGTTATTTTTAGAATAAAATGGTGAAAGTTAGGCAGGGCACATAATTAAAAGCCTCCCATGTAGATAAAGTTTCTCGTCTCGTCGTACTGTGTTAAGATTCATTTGAGTTCTTAACATTACAATGCCAAAAAAACTTCACGTGTATCCTCACCGACAATCCCTAAGGGCGTCACATTGACCGTCGCCGTGCGACGGATTGTTCTTACAAAAAGAACACAAGTTCAAGACGACGCAGCCGCACGCATCGACGCGACGACGCCGGCGTTACGTTCGGCGTCAGATACATACTTTGTTGTCTTTGTGTATTAAATGAGATGGGAACTTGGGCGTAACTAGTGGCGATGTGGTAATAATGGTTGTCTTATTAGTATGTTGAACCACTTGAGGTGTGACTACACTAGAGAGTCATGAATGTCAGAATAAATAGAATAGATAATAATATCCAGTCGTCGACGAAAGTGTTGTATCTCGTGATTTGTGCTGTGACTGGTGTAGTGATGACCCGATTAGATTACGAGACATTGTGTGTCACTTGTCAAGTTTAACTGCTTGTTATATTTAGATTTTTCGACTTCCACGTTGATTGATGAACGCTTGTATTTTTGTAATGTGTACCTACGTAACATAGAACATAGGCTTCACAGATGCTCTTCGTTAATTTATCTAGATAAAAATATATCGAAATAAGATTGGTATGCCTACTCTAACTCTTTCTTAGAATTATTGTACATAGTTACTTAGTGAATTGTTTAAATGTTCCTAAATCAAATATCGAGCATCATCAAAGCCCCATATATTTTAAACTTCGAAACCCCAGATCACCCTTATTCGATCAGTGAACTCGTGTTCATATTATGCAGTGACTAAGAAGCTGTTGATAAGTAGGCTTTTCCTTCATTACGAACAGCACGCGAACGTAGCGATGAAGTTGATTGAATTAAGGAGAATTGGGCTGTTGTAGTATTGTAGGCGTTACACTGCCCGTTGCTAACCTCTGCCCTGGCTTTGGATAACGATTACGCCACAATCATCCTCTTGGTCATATTAAATGGTACACTAAAAAAGTAATTGAAAACAAGTAGATATTGAATAAGTTTACATTTGTTCGGGTAGAGTATGTCAGGCTCTATCTAACTCTCATAAATCCGATTCCTATTAGTCAGTGTTTCAATTCATTTTTTAAAGATATTAACAAATAATGATTATTTCATTATTTGTTAATATCTTTTATTTAACCCTTATTCTAATTATTTATTCTAATCCCACACTTCTTTATGACTCGTGTTTCTTACTATATCGCTCTTTATACATCTAAGCATAAAATGTGTCTGAAATTATGATGCCTGATTTCATCACTTACAATAAGCTATCGGAATTCGATATCAATCTACTGGTTGACCCAACAACTACCGACACATAACGCTTCTTAAGAATAGGTTATAAAATAAACACCACATGAAACGCTCAAACATGTCCTAGTTTCATGTGATAGGTGAGATCTATTTCGAGGAAATGTGGTCGCTTGACTCACTTAGTTAGTTTCTAGATTTCTTATGTGTTGTGACGTGATGTGAATAATTGAAGACATTGCAAATTGTAGCCAATTGTGTAATCGCTCCAATCAAACTGTTAAAGAAGATCAAACATAAAGTGGTCAAGTGCGAGTGTTTACATGCTGTGCTCCGCACATAGATAAGTTCCAAAACAAATGTTTTGTATGTATCTACCCGTGTGCAATGTGCATAGTAGGTAATATAATAGACGACTTCCATTTTGCAAGCTTTTATATTTAAACTAGCTTTTACCCGTGGCTTCGCTCGCGTTAATTTCGGGGTATCACAGTACGCCTTTCCTGGTTTGTAGGTACCTGTGTAGTTTTTGCCCTTGCGCCTTATTTATTAATAAAAAAAAAATATCTTGGGACAACTCACACACAGCTATCTGATCCCAAGCTAAGCAGACCTTGTGTTATGGTAACCAGACAACTGATATACATACTTATACAATTTATAAATACATACATATCATAGATAAATCACACCCAGACACAGAACAAACAATCATGCTCATCACACAAAGTTTGTCCTGGGTGGGAACCGAACCCACGACCTCCGGCTCAGCAGTTAGGGCCATCAAAATCGGTTTAGCCATTTAGGCTTGAAAACGTGACAAATAAACAAACTCACTTTCGCTTTTATAGTATTAGTAAGGATTGCTTTCGCGCTAAACATGCGTTTTGTATTATAGAAAAGTCAATGAATCAATTCCATTTCATGTGAATGGTATATTCATCTTAATTTCACGTACAATCTAATTTTACAATCTTTTTAGCATTTCGTAACTCAAACGGAAAAACCGGGTCCCCTTACCTATATGAACACTTTACTGTCAGTCAAGAACCTTTATTTTGCGAACGCTTGGAGGTATCGAATTGAAATTAATACCAAATACTGGGGTCCCTTGGGGCCGTGAAAAATATAAAATCCCCAAGTTGACAAAATCAAAACATATAGCCATTTATGTCACATTTCCAATACATTCGCAAAGTTAATCAAAATCTACTTTCCGTTGCCCTAAAATCATGAAATTCGGCAACAAACAATCTCAAATATTGTAAGTAAAATTCGAAAACCGTAAATTTGTTACAATATAAATGTGATAACAAATTTAATTGCAGTTGGTAAACTAACTGGGACCTATGTCCATGTATAAGGACCATTACAATTTCCAACGGCAAAGTTTAGTTTGTCTTTCAATACAGTTTATCTTTTCGTTGGAGCAATGTTCGGTACTTTCGTTGTACGTTTGTACGGAACCTTAGGTGCGCGAATCCGACTCGCACTTGGCCTGTTTTTTTGTATTAACATATCACTTTTCTTTTTCAGCTCTGGTGGGCGCCCTCACCATGGGAACTACTTTCTTCCTATCACCTTTGTCTGGTGTGTTAACGGACTCATTAGGAATGCGTCTGACCGCAGTGTTAGGTGGTACAATTGCTAGTGCCGCGATGCTTTTATCTTCTTTCTTCGCTTATAATGTTAGTGTCCTCTACTTCACATATGGTGTTTTGTATGGGTTAGGAGCATCGTTTGCGTATACTCCATCTCTAGCCATTCTTGGTCATTATTTTAAAAAGCATTTAGGTTTAGTTAACGGCGTTGTAACTGTTGGTAGTTCAATTTTTACGGTAATGATGCCACCGTTAATGGAATATATGATTAAGAACCATGGATTAGAATGGCTTTTTAGACTATTGGCCGTTTTCACTTTTGGGGCTGCAATATGCGGATTCATATTCAAACCTACTCCATCAATGGTTATTAAAACAGCAAGAGAAGACGATAGCTGGAAATCTTTGTTAAAATCGATTGTAAACGTCAAAATATGGAAAAATAAGAGATACAGACTCTGGGCGTTATCCATGCCCGTTGCACTATTTGGATACTTTGTTCCTTATGTCCATATTAAAAAGTTCATAGAAAAGAAGTTCGTTGATGTAAGTGTTAATTTGCCATTACAATGTATAGCTGTTACTTCTGGCATGGGCAGATTAATCTTCGGCTTCTTAGCCGATAAACCTGGTGTCGATAGAATACTATTGCAGCAGATTTCCTTTTACGTTATTGGGACCTTAACGATCATATTACCATTTGTGAATAAGTTTGGTTTATTGGTAGCCGTTGCTTTAGGTATGGGATTATTCGATGGTGCATTTATTGCATTAATTGGGCCTATAGCATTTGAGTTGTGTGGGGGTGCGTACGCGGCGCAAGCTATAGGTTGTATGTTAGGACTAGCCGCTGCACCCCTGTCAGTAGGTCCTCCTGTAGCTGGCTACCTATACAGTCTCAATTCATCTTACACTTTGCCATTCGTCCTCGCTGGCATATCTCCACTAGTCGGCGCCACTCTAATGTTTGCAATTCGTTTCCAACCAGTTTTTTCCAATGAAGAGTCTATTAATAGCAATGGTGTCGGTGCTCGTCCAGCTTCTGTACTTGTAGGTAAGTCATAAAAGACGCATTTCTATAAATGTAGGTGACTTTTTTTAAAATTGCCTACTTTATTATTTACAAATGAGACAACTATATTTTGCAGAATAGGCCTACTGCATAAATTGAAGCGAGAGGTTGCAATCGAATATTCGAATTCCCTTTTTAATTAAAGTAAATTAATATTTATTTAAGTTTACACAATTTAAGTAAATAAATATTTATTCGAATGATGCAGGAGCGCCAAGACAAATACACCTAACTCAGGCTTATGACGTGTTAATGTGTATCCCACCCAACTAGTTTAGAGTGCGAAAGGGTATTTTCTTCTACAAAGTATATCTGTAATCATCTAAGAAGTAAATTAAACGATGATTCTATAGACGCCTTAAGTTTCCTCAGGTCTCACTTTCAAAGAATACGAAAATAATAATTATTGTTATGCGCTCATTTTTATATGATAGTTAAATCAGATTTTTTTGTGATATATGATAGTTTTTTTTAACAAGAGATAGACTTATTTGGTTTTTTATTTTTAAAAAGAGAGAGACCTAAATTTGCTTAAGAATTTTATACTTAATAGTTAAATCTGATTTAATTCCAATATTCATTAATCTGTTTTTTTTTTTGTGATATGTGATATTTTTTTAACGGGGGTGAGTGAGACTCTTATTTTGTTGTAACGAAAGAGACTTTTACGTTTGTGAATATAATTATTTTGATTAACATGTTCATGAATAATTGTATCAAATTTTATTGAATAAGTAAATAATTATTGTGCTAGGTTTACTTGTCTGCATAAAAATATAGTTCCTAAAACAATAATAGCTGATATTTTAAGTGTTTTTTTTTAATTAAAATCTTTTTGCAATCTCTTATTGAAGCCCATAATAATAAAACGCATATTGGCTTATTTCCTATGACAAAAAATATTTACTACTTTTAATTATGATCTATTAGCAGTATTTCATTTTAAAAACTTGCATATTGCCCTTGCAAGTGGTGCTCTTAGAATTGAAGACCCACATGATATTCAAACATTCCTAAAAGTATCCAAACCAAATCTTGTTCAATAAGGAGTTTGAATTTGATTGCAATAGAATTATACTGCAATGTGGTGTACCGCTAGGTGCATTTTGAAACACGTAAACTGTTTCTATTTTATTTATTTTTACATAATTAAACCAACCGTATTTTTTGTAAACGTAAAAACGCTTGGGTCGCAAAATTATTGTCTCCTCTCAAGACATTAATTAAAAATATTATTAAATAAAAAAAAAATGCAAAATAATTGATTTATTCCTTATAATTATGATATAAAATATATTTTTAAATTATTACAGAAAAATCTCCGAGCCTGTTACTTATAAATGGAGATGCAAATCAGCAGACGAATTTATAACGGAATCATGCCTTTACGATGTAATGAAAAAGTTGCATTTGACTGCCATGCTGTTGCTGTTTGGCTGGAAATAGAAGTTACAATGGATAACCGCAAGATTTCAAAATGCAGTGACGCTTTTCAGCCGCTAAAAGCGCTGCTTCAAATAATAAGTATAGGTGTAATACAACAGCTTAAAATATGTAAGTAATATGGATTGGAATATGGATTGGAATGGAATGGATTTCCATTTGATATATAATATCAGGTGGATATTCTTGGTTCATAGTGTTGAGTCAATTTTTCACTGATTTAATCATTCGATTCTATCTAATCTAATCATCGTCATATTGATGTCAATTTTATACACCAAAGTTATAACTGCCTTTTTGACCGTTAAGTTATACTGTAGTGTTGTAGAAAGCGCACATTAAGCATTTCCAAACATGTAATTGATACTGCTGACATATAATAGATTTTTAAACTATTCTCATAAGTGATTATTTATATATTAGCTATAAGATTAATAGTTGACAAGTTTATCAATTTAAACGCATTTAAAAATACATAATTTGCATAATAAACTATGTACGTTTTCACTTACATAGTTACCTTCGGAAGTTCCTAGTTTAGTTTTAAAAATGTTTCGAGTAGATTTTATGATTTATTATAATATTTAAAGCTGTTATGTGCAATTAAAAGTCTTAGCGAAGAAGAAATATAGATACGCCTATTATACCTAATATTAGACAATAATGACAAAGTACACAATAATTTCAAACGCTCTCATTTATTGTATGTAGCTCATGTTTGTTTCATGAAACTGTGAATCCTACAAATCATAATGGTGGGTATTCAATCTAATATTTGCCATGAGAGTAGGTACTGTGTAACATGTAGTGTAATTAATGATGTCATAAGTACCTACCTTATACATAATTATTATAATTATGATCAAGCTAGGTACTTAAAGCTTACTTAAATTGAATGCGAAGTCCTTACCACATTTTTCTTGTCTTTGATTTATGCTGGACAAAGTCTAAGATAACAGTAGGTACAACACATGTTGCACAAGCCCCACATTCTTATCAAAATAGAACAGAACCTTCGAGTTCATTTTGGTATCTAAACGAGAGAATAGTAACTATATAGAGATGGTCGGTTCTATGCAAAGAGCGAAAACGCATGCGCACATAACTTTTATGAAGCAAGACAGCAATTGCAGACCCACTTGAGGTTTGCATTCGACTGAGTTACTGTTTTGAGATGGATATCGCCATACCTTCGAGCGTGCCTTTGATTTTGCTCGTTGTACACCAACGAAGAGACCTGTACCTACTACTCTGTGCCTAAACTGTATGCACATTGAAATCTCAATCGTATTACACCTGATTTTTGAAAAGCTGATCGGATGTAGTGATTACATAAAAACAGGTAACACTGGATTTGCAATTAGACAAATCCAGTGTTACCCGTTTTTATGTATGATTGGTTTACCGAACAGCCAATCCAACGCGTTACATAATTTGACAACAGATAAAATTCAATAAATAATTGCGGCGGCAGTTAGATTTGTTACCTATGTTCATTTTTCACATGAAAGAAAAGATTAAATTGCAAGGTGAGGCATACATTTTCTGCCGGGGTTGCGGGTTATTCGAAAGAGATACCGCGGCCCCGGAACATAAAGGGCAATAGAAGGAACATGGGTGGGTTTTAGTCAGTCTTGTTCTGATACTTATTTGAGGATTTTCCATCCGCAAAAAAGCATACATTTTATTTAAACATTGAAAAAAAATCCTACGGCGCAATAGCCATTCGTTTTAAATGACCTTGCAAACATTTATTCTGCTTCACCTGTGTATTATAGCCGTGAGACCAGTGAGATTTCAGCTGTGTAGAATCAGAATCTCGATAAAAGTGACTACATTAGTCACGTTCACCGAAACATTTTTATGTAGGGTAGATATAGAATAAAAAAATCCCATCCTATTTAATTTTAAGTTGACATTAGTTTAACATAGTTAGAATGAGTAACAATTATATTGAACTATTCAATTAATAATAATATTTGTTAGGTAAACTTTAACAAATAAAATTGCCTGGTTTTCTATATTTTCGTAAACAACATTGACTTAACTATCATGATTCGATAAAATTATTCAAGTTAGTAGTAGGTAAATGTTATGTTACACTACTCTAACAATCATATTTTTATTTTATGACAAAAGGTCACATTGCTGACATGATTAGAATTTAAATTATAATAAATCGTCATTCTAAAGCTGTGATATAAAAATCATAATCATTGTTAATGTTTCAAAATATATAATGTAGGTAAGCATATTATATTTATTAATAAATAATAAAAGTGAGTGCGACAATTTAAAATCCAATATGAGTTAATTTGGTTACTGTAAAATTTTATCTCTAGTTTACTACTGGCTTCCAAAAGTTAGTTCATATTTTTTTTCATTTAAATTGTATGACAAAAATATCAACTAAAATTCTTGTTTCAAATGTGGAATTTACTGATATGTATTCTAACGGATTTCAAAGAGAAGTGTGTTAAATCAAATCTACAGCTCTAAATTATCACTTAAGGCTTTTATAACAAGGAATCCCTTATCATAATATAGTTGGGTTAGCCGTTAAAATAGTCAATAGCAACGCCATGGTGTACTGTATATTTTTTATTACATTGAACAGTCAAACTAGGGTTTCAGATGATAATACGACGTGAAACCTACGGTAAAAAATATCAACTAACGTTTGGAAACCACTGAATATTGGATACTTAGGTGCAATTTAATAGTAATTAAGCAAATTTTATTGTGAATAGTAGCTTCTGCAATTAAAATCGGATTTTCTAAAATGGTATAGTACTATAATTTTAAGAAGTTAATACACGGTGGCTCTCACTAAAAACAATCCCCCTATGTTCGGGCATTATTTCAACTTCCCTTAATGTTAAGCATCCAAATATTTTTATAATAACTAGCTTATTCGTCATTTTATAAAAGAGGGACACGAGCAGATATTTAATAAAACAGGGTGTTAAGAAGAGTACAGTGTTAAGACGCATAGTTTTAACCCAAAAATACCAAATCATTATATTTTTAAGATATCCAAATTTGAGCTTGTGCAAGAGAAAGAAATATTTTTGATGTATCTAAGAATATCTCTGAACTAGATTCTAAAGCAATCAGTGAATGTTTAAAGTGTTGAAACCATTAAATGGTCTCACGTAGGGCCTAATCACTGTCTGCCTCGGAAAGTAGCATTAAACGATTAGTGTTTTTAAGCCCAATTTACATTGATTAAGGACAGTGGCGTGTAGCGATTACAAGTCGTTGAGTGATGAGCCTGTAGACAGTGACTATTTACTTACTACTACCCGTTCACGACCATACTCACTGTACTTTCTATTTTCCTAAACACTAACTTGATCAATTTAAATTAAGCTTAAAAACATGACAAAAGGAATAGTGTAAGCCGTTTACCAAATCAAGCCTTATTTGTTTGAAAAGCAATATAATATGTGTATGTATAGATATATATTTTTTGAAACAACCAATTCGTGTTCCTACCTCGTTTTAAGATTACTTTTACTTAATTAATTATTTAAAGCACTACGTTATTCTATATTCTATATGCATTTTTAATGTTTAGTTTCGCGTTTCCTGTGTGTGTCAATATAAAAGCATTATTGTCAGTGACCTCAGATCTTGGACCTGCCTACAAACAAGTTTTTCTAGCAAAATAGAGTGCTTAAAAAACTAATATTTCTTGTAAAAAAATGTCAGAAGTTCACGGACAATTAATATAAGTTTATTTTTATGTTTACATTTTCACTTGTATTGACGCACACTTGTCAAGAGGGTTTTTATCTCATTAAGGGAAAAATAACTATATAATGTAAGTAATTTTGTTAGGCCTGCTACATGCGCAACTATTATTATTACTACGTTGTTTGTAAAAGTTTTTTTTACGCGCTATTTTTACGATAAAGCGATTCTTTATCGTAAAATGACGCGTGACATTTTAATACGTGTTTACACTTTGTTTCTTTTGCAAAATGAGCAATATTATATTTAAAATTTACGTGGATTATGCAGTCATGTCTGTAGCAGGCTTTTAATGACGGATTCTTTTATTTATGGATTTTGACGTTTACTTTATTAGTTCTATGTGTATTATGTAAGTAATAATGCCCTTAGGTTATTATTATAACTATAAACACCCATGCATAGAAATGAAATATATTATTTTGCAGTTTACTTGAAATATTTTATTATTATCAATAATTTTTTAAATTAATGAGTTCGTTTTTTTATCAGGATTATGTAAATCACATAATACTTAAATACTCAATATTTACCTTATATTTATAGTGCCCTTGTAATTTAACCATCGTAAAATCTATATCTACTTATACAACGTGTAAAAAAGGAGCACTAATATCAAAGGAGCATAAAGGCACAAGTCCTTACTAATATCATAAAAGCGAAATTTAGTTTGTTTGTTACGTCTTTACGCCTAAATGGCTAAACCGATTTTGATAATTGGGACCTTAGAGACGGAAATAGGCTATTTTTTTTAAGTGATAAGCAAGGGATATAGGGGACAGAAAAGGGAAAACTTAGCTTTGCTATTACAATAAATTAGGCGCAAGAACAAAAACTACAGGTACGGTAAACTACGGTACCTGCAAATCAGGAGAGGGGACTGTGTTATCCCAAATTTTACGCGAGCGAGGCGCGGGCAAATGCTAGTATCATATACAGCGTGAAAGAATCATATTTAAAACAATGATTCCATTTTCCATATTTTTTTTCATTTTACTTCACTGGTACAGGTCGATGGCCGATGATAGTAGGTAGTTAAGATATTAAATACGAATGCGCTGGTTACATGCAATACTTTTGCTAAAGTTCTCTTAAATGTTATTGCTCTGTTTTTACTCGTTGTATAATTATATTATAAAGAAGGATGTTTTTTGTTTGTTTTTACTGAATAAGCTCCGAAACTACTGGACCGATTTTAACCATTTATCACAAACTAGCGGTGCCCAGCGGTTTTACCTGCCACTCAGCTCCCAACTATTGTAGACTGACATTATATTACGTAGGTATAACGTCTCGTATACAGACCGAATTGTTAGAAAGAATACCACTGTGAATTTTATGCAATCCTAGTAGTTTTATCTTAAACTAGCTGTTCCACGCGGTTTCACCCACGCTGCTCAGCACCTGTTGGTCGTAGCGTGATGTTATATAGCCTATAGCCTTCCTCAAGAAATGGACTATCCAACACTAAAAGAATTTTCCAATTCCAACCAGTAGTCCCTGAGATTAGCGCGTTCCGACAAAAAAACCAACTCTTCAGCTTTATAATATTACTAGCTGTTCCACGCGGTTTCACCCACGCTGCTCAGCACCTGTTGGTCGTAGCGTTATGTTATATAGCCTATAGCCTTCCTCATGACATGGACTATCCAACACAAAAATTTTCCAATTCCAACCAGTAGTCCCTGAGATTAGCGCGTTCAAACAAACAAACAATCAAACAAACAAACTCTTCAGCTTTATAATATTAGTATAGATTATCTTGAATCATAATTCATTCAAATCGATCCAGCCGTTTAGTTTCATTAAAGGATTGAAACATTATTTAATAATATATAGCCTATATATAGTCTTCCTCAATTCATGGGTTGTCTAACACTGAGAGAGTTAGTTTTTCAAATCGGACCAGTAGTTTCTGATATTAGCGCGTTCAAGCAAACAAACAAACTATTCAGCTTTATTAAATTAGTATATAGATATTTAAAAGCTATATTAGAAAAGAACTTAGGATATATAACATCACGCTACAATTCTTAGGAGCTGAGCAGCTTTAACACTTTATTTACAACTAGATGTGCCCACCCACATCTAGTTGTAAATAAAGTGTTAAAGCATATTAAATAATATAAGCCTGGATATATTGTGGCTTTCTCTGTTTTCATTGCACATAATTATTTATGCAATGCAGCAAGTGTTCTTAAAGTTTTACTACAATACTTTTCTTTAGTATTTTAAGTAGCTTTTTTATGAAAAAGCCTTTTATCTTTTGTGAGTAATACAGGTTCGCCTACAGATGTTAGCGTATATAGATATTGTATTCTTATAACGGATTTTAAAAAGTGGCTCGCTGGTTTATGAGCCTCCTCGACTTTAATTTCAAATGTTCTACAAACCAATCGTGTTGCTTGTAGTGAAAATTAATATAGTTGCGGTTTGCGGTTGAGTCTGTACCTACTTCAGTCTGCAGTCTTAAATCAGCCTAAGTATATTGTTGCCACTACTGGGAGACTGGCCTCCCCTCTTCGAAAAGTGGAACAGTGGTCTGTAAACTACCAACGGGCCCTGTGCAATTTGAAAGATGACATTCCACCTTCTGCTGGTTTTCTCATGATTTTTTCCTTATTTGTATAACATTATTAACCTTTTGACCGCCAGAGTAATAACGCTTCGCCGTGCCCTCCACGCCAAGCCACAAATTCAATGAAATCAAATGTATCAATAAAACACGTTAAAGTAATGATTTAATATGTTTATTTTGTATTTTTCTATGATCTGTTTCTTGGCATCTATAGATGTCGGTGGCGCACAGGGCACGCTTGCGCATGGCATCTATACATGCCATTGGCGGTCAAAAGGTTAAACTACTACATATTAGAGAAAGTTGGTAACTACTTTCTCTAATATATCTACAAATAGTAGGTAACAATAATTTGTGAAGAGTATATTGGTAATGGTAATAACGCACTATTTTGGGAGCGTATGCTTTAAGTATAATTGATAAAATTGTTAACTTGAACTTAGAAGTGTTACGTTTTTAAGTAATATTTGGATTAATTCTTCTAGAAAACTTTCGGCGGACGTAGTTGATGAAGACCCGCCATAACCTCACACATCCAATTTGTTGTGCGGGCACTCTTTCCTCAGGCGGGCTGGGAGTAGACGCACTGTTAGCTAGGCTTTCGAACGAGTACACTCTCAGTTCCAGTTCTTCTAATGACGGTGAATTGGTTTTTTGAGTAACCCAACGAAGAGGTTTTGATAACCTGTGGGCAACGTTCTCTTTCAAAGATAAAACTAAGCATAATATCTAATCTAAGCATATAAAAAACTTCGCGCCGTCCCCCTACCAAAAATTACGCATCCGAGTTATCCACCCACATTGCATCATAGAAGAAGGGACTCTAGGCAAACCCTTACTACTAAGTAGGCTCTCTAGATTAGAGAAGACAATACTCCTTAATTGAGATGACGCTGTCGTCGTGGTTTCTATTTCTTGAACTAAAGCGCGATAGCTGACCGTGGAGTTCTGGGTAAGATATCAGTCCCATTGGGCATATTGTTCGCTTTTACCATCAATAATTTCGTAGCGCGTGGAGTTAAAACCATGCAGGACAATAGGTATTAGACCGTTAGTTCTTTTTTTAAGTTTATATGTATATCCATAAATTAAGACATCTTTTTGGATTTGATTAAAACAGAGACTGTCCTCCATTATTGGTCAATGTATCCATGCTGTAATATGTTGTAATGACGTTTACTCACTCAGAGAAATAATCCATATCCCTTAAAACATCGGGCAGTTCTCTTTGATCGACGTCGGGAAATACAAAGCAAAGTCCAGCTAGGATGATCGTAACAAACAACTCTATGGTCGTCTGGGTTATGTCGTCCAGTGGGTGGAACAGAAACAAGAGGTAGCTGATGATGGAGCCGAGCTGACCGGTGGCGTGGCAGCATCCGACCACTGTAGCACGAATGTTGATGGCAAAGAGTCGTGGCGTTATGTTAAGAATCAACGCGTGAACTAGAATTCCTGAAGCCAATGCAATAGACGACAGCATGCTCCTGATGAAGCCCTGAAAAGTTTTAAACTTGGTCAGTCAACAACTTATTTATGTAGGTACCTACTTGGTACTTCCAGCCTCTGCATTTGTCGCTATAGGTACCTAATTGAATTATAATTAGTCTGCCATTTTGTAGTTTATATTTTGCCAGTTGTGTTGTAGCCGGTTCGATTGTAAACCGATCCTGACAATTAGGAAAACGCCTGGTAAATGATGATGTTAAAAGTATCTAATGGCGATTTGCTTGTGTTATATTTATATTACATACAAGTACCTACGTACAGACCTACAACATTATGTGTCGAAATGTTGATAGTCGTAGCATAGCAAGGTCCACAGAGAGACACAGTGTCGAGTTCTTTTTCTACTTTAAATTGATTGATACATACAAATTTGATTTGTTATACCTTATAGAAAACTGTCACTCCGGCAGAAGTAATGCCTGTTATAACGATATGAACTAGCAGCATGTATCTTAAAGTCAACTTCGCAGATGACATTTTTGTCAGGCACCCTATTATAGCGAGGGTGCAAAACACTTTCAGCAATAAATAATGAACATCTTTTTCACTGTACAGTCTTACGTAAAGGGAACTCCATAGAAAATAGTACAGAACCCAAAACAATGTTGATACGATTAATAAAATTCTTATATTGTATGTGCCTAGCATGCCCCCAACGCACGTCGTCGTTTCATCTAACGAGTTATACGCCTGAAAGGAAAAGTGAAAATGAAGTTAAAAATTATTTTTATAACATAAGTAGGTCTTATCCGAGACCAATTACTAAGTATAAACTTACAGACGTACTCTGTGGTTAACAGGCCTTATCTTGAAATCATTACACAATAAGATATCGTTTGTCTTGGCAGCATTTATAAGAAGTTTTTCGGCGACATGTATTTTCCTGTTATGTAATAACCACTGAGGTGATTCTGGGCTCCACCTGAAATGTGTCATATAATAAAAAAGTTTTGGCAGTATGTTCTTTTGTAAGATGAGTTTGGCCAAAGATCTGGTTCGGTATGTACCTACTTTTGCGTTTTAGTGGGCAATCATGAATCTGAGACTGCCTTAGTAGATATTTTACTGTGATCACGAGTAAAAACTATTTTGTGAGTTATTGATGGTAAAGAATGAAAATGAAATGTTAAAAAGCCTTTAAATAAGAATCGTGCGGTAGCCTCTGTGTACCCATAAGAGGGGCTCCCCTTAGGGGTACACAGAGGCTCCCGCAGGATCTCCGGCGAGGCAGCGGGCCTCCTTGCCGGATTACCACCGTGAGATCTGGAAGCGATAGTTCTCGAGCGCCTGTATGAGTGGCGCGCGGAGGTACATCGGGGGGAAATTTTGCTACCGCGGCAAATTGCCGCTCAGCGGACAGACCTCCGGTGCGATCTCATGGTGGCATGGAGAGAGCGACTGTCACAACCCCGTGATCGGCACGCCACAATATTGGCGGTAAGTCTCCTCTTTGAGGAGTGGCTGGAGAGGCGCCATGGTGTCCTCACTTACCGCCGGACGCAGGTCCTCACCAGACAAGGAAGTTTCGGGAGGTTCCTACACATAATCGGGCGGGAGGAAACGCCCGGGTGTCACCATTGTGACGATCGCCCGGAGGGCACGGTGGAGTACACAGTGGCGGTCTGCCCAGCTTGGGCGGTGCACCGCCGTGCCCTCGTAGACGCTATCGGTGGCGGCGATCTTTCGCGTCCGGCCCTGGTTCAGTCCATGGTCCGAAGCGAGAAGGAATGGGAAGCGGTCACCTCCTTCTGCGAAGCGGTCATTCTAGCGAAGGAGGTGGCCGGGCGTTTGAAGGACAGAACCTCAAACCAACCCAGCCGCCACGGGAGACGCAACGGGCGCCGGGCGCCGTGAGAAAACCTCCGGCCACCGTAGATGCGGGCCTGTGTACCGTGAGCAATGGGTAGTTCACCGTCCGTCCGTCTATTGACGACAGACCGTGTCGACGGCGCGTTAGTGTTTCACGCGCGCCTCAAAAAGATGTCAGCAAAGCAGAGGGGCCTGTCACGGCCTTCGCCTGCTGGGGTTGCGGGTTGTTCGAAAGAGATTCCGTGGGCCCGTAACGTAAAGGGCAATAGAAGGAACATGGGTGGGTTTTAGTCAGCACAAGTCTGACACTGCCGGGGAAGTTATTTGATAATTTCCCCCCCCCCAAAAAAGGGGTATACAGGGTTTGCATACATTTTGAAGTTCATAATAGAATAAACTTGGGTTCTTCAAATGATTCAAATATATCTCTTAGCTAGATCTCTGTCTAAAACTACGAGCAACAAAAAAAAACTTTCGTCAAGTAATGATCGATGATGGCTGTACCTAGCTTGTTTAAAATGATGAAAGGTACTAATTCCCTAATGAATTTGGGTCAATCCATCGATCTAATTGGCTTGATCCGATAATCCGGCCAATCCAATATTTGAACTCATACTTGTGTAGGAAGTCGAATCTAAACTCTAAATGAAATTTGAGAACGCAAAGATATTTGTAATTCTCTTTCTACATAAATAGAGCATGAAGAACGGTTACAATGTAATGCGCTAGTAACTCCGATACTAAAAGCACATTGAAAAGATGTCAACTATGCGGTCACCGGCTCTTGAACTACATTTTATTGGAAAACAGAAGTCTTAGCTGAACTAAAATGTTAATTGACGAAGTAGGTACCTACCTACTTGAACTGTATAATTTAACAAGGAAAATGGTGTAGTTTATTACCTTAGTAGGATTAAACATAAGAATGCGTAAATGCAAGATATGAAGCTGAATGTTTCCGAGTTCGGTGCGATGTTCGCGAGAGGTACCATGCACGCTATGGCAAAGAGTCTTGGACACATCGTGATGAAACAGAGCAATGTACGCCAAGGATTGCTCGCTATTTCACATACTGAAAATTAAGGCAGTGTAGTTGTTATTTACAAGCTGTTATTTAGTTTTTTTTACGACACGATGTATATACAATTGGTAAAGAAAAAGAGACTAAGTAGATATACCTACTGTTTTCGCTGTAGCAAGGTACGGGTGATATTAAATAAAAATACGTGTTTAGTTATGGGGTGTATTGCTATGATGGATGGATGGTTGCTTCACGATTGAGATATTCAGGGTAAAGCCTATTAATCAGTCATGATCACGGGTAACGATCCCGATTGAAGAGGAACGGTTCATTTAACTAAATAGCCGCACCATGCTACAGCGAAAACAGTACCTTTAGGTAAGTACGACTTGAATAGCATTGTATGCCTACGGTAGACACAATTTTTAGGCCTCTCTTTCTTTCTAGGGTACCTGCCACTAAAAACGACATTTTCGTAGTGTCAACCGTTTTATTACAGCCTATCTAATCTATCTGTCTGTCAGAGAAGCGCCACTGACGCGTGCACTCCGCACGTACAACCTCATAGGGAATGAAACGGATTTATTTAATATCTAAGTGAATTCACAAGAAATGCACGTTTGTAATTACTTATGAATATTAGCTATAAGTATCAATTAGGATAAAATTAAATTAGTCGCATTTACCGCATTGGGTTAGCCTGTAATGGTAGATGTGAGAAGATAAACAAATATAAATATTAGCCTAGATGCCAAGATATTCTCTGATCAGAGAGAAAAAGCGGAAGAGAAGGGATAGCCTTCTCATGAGCTTATTATGATACTATAGTCAACCGAACTAATTAGGTAGGTACCTAATTAGGTGCAGACTTGTGGTAAGTAGTCTTAGTCAAATATATTGTCTTGATTGTGTTTTTACGACATTTGTTCCTACTATGTGTTCTTCCTAGGTATGTGTTTAGATGCAAACTGCACCTAATTGTGACTACCTTCGTAAACTAGGTTAAAGATGAATAATCAAGTAGTTGCACTTGCATTAAAACAGGGTCCTCGACACGTAGCATCCAATTTATGCAGGTTTTTTTTTAAAGTGTCTGTCAGGATACTTACTTAGAACTAGACCCATAAAGAAATTGGCGCTGCCAAATAACGATTTCAGAAAGGCAATCAATCGAAACCATCCCTCAGAATCACAAAATGTTATCACCAAGCCGAGTGACAGTTCCGCAATAGCATCCAGTATTATAGCTATCCTTCTGCCAAAACTGAAAGAAAAAGTTGCGAGTACAAAATTTTCCAACATATTATGTCAGGCAGCGGTATGTCATCTAACCAATAGTACAGACGCCAGATAGCTACTACAATCTATCAGATTTCTTTGATAGGTTTTCGATTTTATTTCTAAAGTATTAGGTTCAAGTTTCATTGGGAAAAATTTACAGTTTCGGGTAGCTTGACCTGCTGGCGTCTGTACATATTTATATTGTGCACGTAGGCACTAAAGTCGCGCAGTTTGTTGTGTAGAACCGTAAAACATGGCGATCGGTTGAAGTTCCCTATGTCCAGCTGTGGTCTACTGTAGTCTGAATAAGTGATCATGATGCGCCAGGCAGAATGTTCAAGTCTGTTTCTAAAGGCACTTTTAGTTCGTTACTTAGGTATATCGTAAAGGAAGCTGTTAATCAGACGCAGTTGTTTTAATGACCCTGTCTCTGCAGCTTATTGTACGGATGTGTAAGTACTAACTATCACTTCATAATAGCATGCGTCCACGGTCCATCCATACCTAGTAGCAGCAGGACAAACCTAGGCCGTTAACGTAAGGAGGTTAGTATTTATAGTATCAAATGATTATCCTGTTGTCTGTTGCGCCCATATTTGTTTGTTATGTTTAGCGCCAGTTAAGCCAGCTAAAATTAGAAAAATTAAAAATTAGCTATTTTCTGGGAATATTCAAGTATGTGTATACCAACCTATTTCCTAACCATTTGCATCAATTCAACTTTTGAGAGAACATGCTTTAGAGCATACAATACAAATACAGCACAGAACATCACTAATATTTTCGACTTGAAGTACCTATGTAAGAGATTGTCACTAATGAATTGTAACTAACCATACAATGTGTTTGGTTTTTCTTCCCTATGTATATATATCTAATACGTAATTTTAGAAAATGGGTTTTCTCGTACTTGTACTCTTGTTTTTAGTGGCAACAACGTTGTATATTGTTTGGTAGGTTGATTCAGTCATTCTGGTATCATTCTGCAGGAATGTATAGCCTTTACACATATCACCTAAAGGTACCTACCTGCCTACCTATGTTACTCACATGTTGTTTGTGGTCTGATCTGGAAATTCATTCACAAGGATTTTATTTTAGAAAATTGACTAATAGACAGGTTATTAGCTAAGCCACAAAAATACAACTGATTCCTAAACAGGAATAACTTGCTCAAAAATAAATGACCAGTTTCAAAATAGTCAAAAGAGCAACTTAGGTATGTTGTAAGTAATACATATATTTAGGATTGTAGGCATTAATATTGGAGCAGGATTCCAAACAAAACTGTTATTCACAAGCTTCACTAACTTCGTAGGGATAGCGCATTTTTCAATGGAATAAATGCAGATTTCTTTTATTAAAATACGTAAGTAAAAAAAGGAAACTTAAAAGAAATCTGCAATTATTCTATTCCAAAAGGTGATTCCTACAAAGTATGTGGTAAATAAAACATTATAAGTAAGGGATTACCTGTCTGAAACCAATCCGAATATAATACTTCCAAACACTAATCCAAACCGGCTTATGATAGCTGTGGACAGCAATTTTAATTTATGGTCACAAAACACGAGCCACTGAAAATTGAAAACTTTTCAAGTAAGTAGGTATATTTATTAAGAACTACTTATGCTACTTAGCAAAGAAAGATACCTTAACTATCTATTTAAAGAGTATTATTTGGTGAGGTTTAAATAAACATTAACGGGCAAATAACTTTAAATGTTTAATAATATATCTTTGATTCTTCTCCAGTCATACAAAAGTTTGTTTTAAGTATTTTTTTTACAAACAAATTTAATCTGTCTGTTTCTAATTTCAACATAACAGTTTTTTACTGAACGCATTTGAAATGTTTCTTTCTTTTCGGAGATAGTCAAGCAGCTGATGTTGTAAATTGTAAATATTATTTTAAATACGAAAGTTTTGTTGTCTAAACCACTGTTCGATTCTGATCCATCTGAACACCGATTATTCTAAAAACTTAAGAAACTTTTGAATATAAAGAGCTCTTGTTTTTGTACTTTGCACATATGTACAAAAACAAGAGCTTTTTATTCCCGATCAAAAAAACACTAATTTTCATAAGACATTAACTGACGCAACGTATAATTTGAATCAGGACTGAATTATATTTTTGTAACAAACGGAAATTCATGAAACTTTTGTTCATACCTTATTCTGAGTAGGTACTATTTTAATGATGTTGTTCAGCGGGAATTGTGATAAGTACCTAAATGTTTATCTTTTGGGGACGTAGGAAAAGTACTACTAATTTCTTAAAGCCAGATTTCAATTAATAGCTAATGTCCGAATTAATTAAATTACCGTTTTTTGCAGCCAGATAACCCACATGAACCTTAAATGCCACCTATTACATCTGTACTCTTCAGTTCCATTGTTTTTAAAAGTTACTAAACACAAGCTTGAATTTAATACTTCGAATTCATTAGGTAATATACAGTATACTTCTGAAGGTTGAAGTAGGAACATGTCTTCGTATTGGTTAAACATGGCGAATACCATATGAAACGTGGAAACGAATGTCACGAGCCACTGCCAGGAACCGATTTTACCCAACACGTCTGTTGTCACATCTTCACGTATAGTTCCGATCCTACAACAAAAATATCTCTTATTTATTATGCTTTTTTTCGTTAATAGTCTAATTAATTATGAACATATACGTACACAGACATGGCTTTATAAGTCATTGCTTGCAGAGGTTCATAGATTTGGTTTGGTTTGAAAAAGTGACAGATAAGCGGCGACTGCGAAAATACCGTTATGAAGTCATTTGAGAGATTCCGATGGTGAGCTCTTTGAGCTGCAAGTGGATTGCTGTTCAATAATTCATTGCACTCGTCTACTTAATGCTGCGAAGTTTAGCAAGTCAATGTCTATGTGCAATGATTAACATGTGTGCCATGTGTGAGGATACTAGTTATTCCCCTCCTTCTAAAGAGAGATTATTCTAAAATTATCCTCCTTGAGAACAAATAATAGCGCTACCGAGAATCATAGAGGTAGGTTTCCTACTTATATCGTGATCAATATGTAGTGGTGGTTGCTTAATATATTCGAAGTTAATAACATGCCTAGAATACGATAAAATACTGAAGATAAGGTTGCTATTTCATAACGACGATAATTCACGGACTATTAAATATGATGAAAATATTTTCTTTAACTTAGGACTAGCTTCATCAAGATCTTATCAGTCAAGTATACGCGCAAGCCTGATGATAACGGAAGTTACACGAAAGAAATATATTTACATATTCTTTTTATAAATGGTATCGGTTATTGCCTACGTAGAGAATAATAAAATATGTTGATTATGCTATTTTTCTGCTAGATATAAGTACCTACTTATTAATGGGGAGATCGAACTTTGTAGATATAATTTCTTATAACATTCTTAAACGAAAATCTAAAGAAATGTGTTTTAATTTGGTATACCATATCGCACACCTAGATCTAAAGAGGTATAACTCAAAAAAACTGTTTTTTCAGAAAACGCAAAAAACTGATTGTTGTGTCCCTGTTTACTGTAGACATGTTCTGAATATAAATACGCTTTCATTACGCAGCTAGAATAAGTATACTATATAAATCTGGTGTTTATTCTATGTATTAGGGTTAAAAACTGGATTTTCGGAGTTATTTCCCTTTTGCTAACCAATGTATGTAAATTTATTAGGATATTTTGAGTTGAGCCTGTGTTGATGAATCAAGTTCTTAGTTAGCTCTCTTTTGAAGAATAACCAGAAATGTAAAATACAATAGAATTTTGCATTATTTATAATTAATCTGTTTTATAGATGGCTTCTTGACCAGCAGTAAGGGGATCGTTGGATGATGAATTAGCAAAAAAACACTTATAGTACTGAAATCAATCACCATTGTTTGTTAACATTACTTTTTAATCATCTAACATCAGTCTCATAATTCGCTCATGATTATAAAATATTTAAGTTTGTAAAAAATCAACAAAACAAAAATAAAAGTCATTTATCTCTTGATGTAAATGTTCTGGTTGTTTGGGCTCTCAAATAATGAGATTCTATCCTAGGAATAGAATTTATAAAATCAATAACAGATTGTTTAATTTTTGGGTCAATTGTTGGATGAACGTCTGAAGACTGGAGAACATTGGCCAGAAATTAAGTAAAACAGAATACTTGTTCTGCGATTTCGGCGGTATCTCCAGTCCTGTGCCCATAACCCTTGCCGGAATGCCTATACCGATCTGCTCTAACTTCCGGTACCTCGGGTCGCTTGTCCAAGGGGATGGCGAAGTAGACCGGGACGTAACGCACCGGCTCAACGCAGGATGAATGAATGAGAATGGCGACTGAACTGACACTGGAACAAATGTAACCCACGGATGCCCCTCAAGTTAAAGGAGAAAATATACAAGTCCGTGATTAGACTTGTTGTACTGTGTGGGTCAGATTGCTGGGCTGTAAAAAAGTGGATGAAAAACGATTGCATGTAGCGAAGCTGAGAATGTTAAGATGAATGTGTGGAGTGACAAGAATGGATAAAGTAAGGAATGACTATATTAGTGGAAGTTTGAATATTGTGCCTGTTACAGAAAAAATCAAAGGGAGTCGTTTGTCTTGGTATGGACAGTAATAAAGGACATCTGACTAAAAGAGGATCTGAATGTTGATGGATTGTGTAAGGAATGATATGAAAGAGAAAGAAGTAAATGATGCCGTGACGTCTGACCGGGGAGAATGGAAAAAGAAAACGTGACTTACCAAATAGAATGGGACTAGGGCAGGAAAATCATGATGATGGTCGTGTGTCCTTCTTAAAACATTTTGAATAACTCCTGCTTCAGTTTTCTTGGAAACCGCCGTTTGTATCGCTTTGTAACTGAAGTCAAAAGCCGATTTAAAAAATGTTTACAAACTCTTATATTGGACCCATTAACTTCAAAATAAAAGGCGGTACTTATAATTTGGCTTTATTTGTTGCAAATGTCGCATTATAAATTCTCTTTGCCTTTCTAGGCTACCGAGTCCCCAATATTCATCAAAGAAATGTTGTCTTGACACTTTGTCAATTTATCTGTACATTTTAATCGACATTTTTGTCCACAAGGTGGTCCAACTCTTCTTTCTTCCACATGTTTCTTAGACATAGACAAAGATTGGTAAGCTTTGCCTGAAACTGTTTTACGACTTTCGAATTCCACTGTGCTGGAATTTTGAGAATTAGTTGCAGAAGTTACAGCATTTTGAGGGCTTACTCACTATCATCTTCTGTATCCGACGAACTACTAGATTTAGAAGAACTCGAGCTGCTGCTATTACTGCTGGTGCAAGACGGAGTCGACGATGATGAGGGGGGTATGATTTTAGGTGGAATCTGTCTTTTATAAACCAATCGAAATTTAGTATCCTCATTGCAGTCGTCAATATCACTTTCATCGCTCCGGATTGGTGAAATATAATAATTAGGTCCGCTGGTATTTTGTTCATTAAATATGCTAGGGATAGATGTATCATGTGTATCAAATTTATTTAAACAGCCATCAATTTAATATTTTTACCCCATTAACGATTACTCTGAAGCAGTTTTTGGGGCATACCATCTAAAGAGAGCTAATTCAAAAATTTAAATTAAAAAGGGAACAAATCCATTAATTTCAAAGATTAATATACCATTATACGTATTTGAAAAGATCTTTATTGCCAATAGGAAAAGAGTTCAAATTAAGCAGGTTTTCAAAGAAATTTAAGAGCTTAAAATATGACTCAACAAAACAGAGTCAATTACAAATTCGAAAATGTTTCATCAATAAGGCAACAACTCAAAATAAATATAAAAAATATGATCACCTGGCCAGCAAAACGGGTTCAATTCAAAATGTTACTAATTCACTCAGCAGCAACCACCAACAAAGCGCTAACTCAAAATAATATTCTTCAAACTTTCACCAATACAGGTACAACTCAAAATAACTCCAATTTGTTTATAATGGACACATGCCCTTCGCTCGTTATTCTGGTTGCAACTAGAAATGTCCCTGTTTTGGTGGTGGCTAGCGGGGCCCACTCAATCAAATAAAGAGACACTTCACGCCATCTAGTTTCGAGTAATAGACATATTTTTAAATCTGTTTTATTGGTCGATAGGCTTTTAGTTCGGGTATTTGATGGCGTGCATAACTCAAATTTGATGATTTTTGAGTTGACTCCCTTTCGATCTAGGTGTGCGATATATGGGATTCATTTTGTAACGTTATTGAATAGTTTATTGCGTTCCATGTAAAATGCATTATAACTGGTAATCTATTCAATTCAGGCAATCTTTCCTAGTATGTATGGTTGACATCTGTTGACGGGTCTGTTGGTCTAGTGGTTAGTGGCCCTGACTGCTGAGCCGGAGGTCGTGGGTTCGATTCCCACCCAGGATAAACTTTGTGTGATGAGCATGATTGTTTGTTCTGTGTCTGGGTGTGATTTATGTATAATATGTATGTATTTATAAATTACATAAGTATGTTTATCAGTTGTCTGGTTACCATAACACAAGCTCTGCTTAGCTTGGGATCAGATAGCCGTGTGTGAGTTGTCTCAAGATATTTATTATTTAATATCTAATAGACTTTTCACTACATCACCTTAATTTCTAGCCTGAATTTCAGTAGGGTAATTCTTGATTTCGTAAAGAAGACAGACAGAATAAGAGTCTATAATAGAGCAAAAAAATAGACTTCATTTACTCAACAGACTCTCCTTGTTTCTCGATTTAAATAATGGAGCTCATATATTAAACTTTATGCTCAAACTTGCTATTGGTTGCTTTCTTACTCCTTAACAAGTAAAGTTGAAATAAATACTTAGATTTCGAGTTCGATTCGAACAAAATTAAAATTTGGAATACGAATTTTGTTAGTTCTCCAAATATAGTTGTAATAACAAACTCTTTTATTGAGTGTCAGTCGTTGCAGCCAGCGGCCAAAAAGCAGCTGACAAGTCGGCTTACCAAGGCGTATATCGTATTACCTAGTATAGACAACACGGTTGGCGCACTGGCTGAGCGATCGATTGCTGCGCTGCGTTGCGGGTTCGATGCCAGCAACGTATCGCCTAAAGATATTTGTTTCGGGTCTGGCTGTTTGTGTATGTGATTTTAAATGTTTGTTTAAAGATAAATTCCTAGTGTGGGGCAACGTTCTTTCAAAAACAAAATTGGATTATATATGTTAAAAAGGCAATCATGTAAAATACTGGTAGGTACCTATTCAGCTGCATCCGGTTAGACTGGAAGCTGACCTGAAGATGGATGGGAAAAGCCGAAACAACTGAGAACCCTTATATTTGTTTTATTTTCTACCTTAACTCTCAAGGCAATAAACCTAAGCATTAAGCTTATTGGGAATCGGAATACTGTGAGAGTAAAACCGATTTTCATCGAAAAAATTTACTGCCTCTTCGATTCCCGGGCGGGCAAAGTGTTATTGGGATTTATCTATTAGGCGGTTGGCGCAGTGGTTGAGCGATCGACTGCTGCGCTGCGTGTTGCGGGTTCGATCCCAGCTCGGAACAAATATTTGTATGACCTACAAGTAAGTAGTTGTTCCAGGTATAGCAGTTTGTGTGTTTAAATGTTTGTAAACGCAACCACGATACAGGAGAAATTCCCAGTGTGTGGCAAAATTAAAAAAAATAAGAATCTCAGTAGCATCCACAGAGTCTGAAGTTGTGCTTGATTGATGGCAATACGCGTATAAACATACAGTTAGGTACACCTCTGCCTACACCTTATACAATTAGGCCTGATGTTTATATATATTTACATAAATAGGTTAAAATATGTTCTCGCCACAAGAGAGAGAGAGGGAGAGATAGATAAAGGAATCGGGAACAAATAGTTATTGCGTCTGTAACTAATATGAGTAGTATAATGTTGCTCTTTGTGGTTTTATGCAGTCGAGCAAGTGTCTAATCAGTCATTCTAAATATTCGTATTGCTAATTATTTACACTGCCATGTCTAAAACGGACACAAAAGGAGTTTTCAAAACTGAACCATTTTTGTAATTGTTGTTTTGATACTACCTTCTTGGTCATTCCGTACAATTCAACGTAGCTAATCGGAAATTCTGTGAGACAGAAAATTGACACGGTTATAAGAGAAGGAAATATTTTGCAAAGCTATTTCATTGTTCTAAAAAAAGGTATGTAAAGACTTGTATATCATCTACCTAGTTGTTTCTACCCCAGTCATATTAAAATTATAGACCATATCTACATGCCCGTTGATAAATAAAACTGCACTATTAATACATAGATATTTAACCGGCTTCAAAAAAGGAGAGCTTAGTATATACGTTTTTTGCCTCTGGTTGGAGGCCTAAACTTCAACGCATCTACAGGGATTGACCGGTTAAGCAGTAAACGAACTCATAGGTCGAACTGTGAGATGCCATACAAAAAAAAAACAAAAAGGAGAAGGTGCTATGTCCGAACGTTTTTTTTTTTTAAAATCTGGTCACCGATTACTCCGCCAACTGCGTAAAGATATTCATAATTCTTTTTTGATCGAAAAGGTATACTTCCGAGGAATTGGTACCATATAAATTTGATTTATATTGCTTGGGTAATTTATAAGTCATCGTCTATCATATGTATTTTTTCTTCTATGTCTATATGGATGAACTACTAATCTTTTAGTTACAATGGAAAATGACTATTCTATAAAAAAATGTGTGACATCATTATAGCATAACTAAAAATCTTGAAATTAAAAATTAAAAAACCGACTTCTAAAATAAAATCTAAATAGTGGAAAATAATTTTACTTCTGGTAGTAAAGTAGAACTTTGACTTTTTTGGAAGTCGTTTTTTTCCTTATCAGTATAAAATCATTACATTCATGGTAATTGTAAACATATTAGTATAAATCTTTTTTGTTTCTTTTTCGGCAAGTGAGCCGATGTTGACTATTCTACTAGCTTCTGTCATCTTTTTATAGTGACTTCTCAAATAACGTCGGTAGCGAAATGAAGTATATAGTATGAAAGCAATTGAGGTTGCTACGCTAACAACGGTCTACTTAAATCATAAGGAGATATTACGAGGTTGTCGTTAAGAAGATTGATGAATACTACCTACCCTCTACCCTCCCGTTATAAAAGCATTCAGAGAAAAAAAAATGTTGAACTTGCTACCGAAACAAATATTGATCCTACCTACAATATCCAATTTAGATCAGAGGATGATATCAGAGATTTCTGTTAATATTTATCATGTTGATAACCACCGAATTTGAAAGTAGTGATAAGTATGGATGTAGAGCGATTTTATCTTCTATTAGTCCATTTATGAAAATGTTTTATAAACCTTGGTTGTAAACCGTGTAGGTACGCTATGAAATAGGGCTTGTATTGAGCTTTTCGTATTACGTGACATTTTCAGCACATCGCGTGAAGTAACTGACCTACGACCTATTCAAAGCTAGTCTTTAACTTTATTTTGATCGCATGTGAGCATGTTTGTTTTCATTACTAACATTTTCTGCGTAATCTTTATGTAGAAAATGCATATTATTTGTTACTAAAGTAGCCCAATGATACGATATGAAATGTTTGTTCCATTTGTAACTGTTTGCGGTAAACATCGAAGTCCATGCATTACCGAGTAACGTGTTGTATCAATTGAATTACGATAAACAGTGCCGGCGATATCATACATTATGCAAGCTGATAATGACGATTTTAGCAAGATGAGACTGTAAATTATGACACCAACATTTACAATATGGCTTTAAGTTTTACGTAATCTCACATGCTCTATTTTTTTTAGTATTAATAACTTAATGTAGGTATGGGTACTATAATAATTTTTCCTTCCTTATTTTTGACCTTTGAAAAATGTACAATATTTGATTTCTAATTTTACAATTAGTTCAGCAACTTTTCTCCAACGCCAGTGTTACGTCCGTATCAGTGCAACTGGCGCAAGATAGTCTCCAGTGCGCCGCGGTGACAGTGATCACTGAACAGGCAGGTATGACCAATGCAGATAAGAGGTTAGGTTTTTTTCGCGCGATTGCGGTAACCGACCCGCGGTCGGCGCCACGACGCGACGATTGCCATCCATTCGCTCGTCCGCCGGCACGCACGCCTGGCGTTCGCCTGCACACTCACGCCGCCGCGCGTTTGACATAACTCTCCCATCAATGGTGCTTGTGAATATCCAAACAGAACTTCGAATACTCCACTCCTGCGCCAGGAACCAAAGCCTTCATCATGGACAAGGATCATGCGTTAGAGGAAATGATGGGAAAGCTCGGTGAGTGCTCGATTTACAGCGTGTTAAAACATATGGATTCTTATAATTTACAACACTGAAGTTTGGGACCCTTTTATATTGAGTATTGGCACATTCGTTTTTTGTTGTTTCGTACGGACAAGCAGTGCAAGTAACGCTTATTGGCCTCGTTGCAACTGGTCAATCTTGTCTTGACTGAGAAATGTTATCAGTGTTGTAAGCGTAAACCTTCATGTGACTGAGACGTAAGTTTAATAGTTGCCGCGCTTTCCTTTCTAATTGATCACATCCTCAATGTCAGCCGCATCGATGATATTAAAATAGTACTTACTGCGAAATACCATCTGTATACTTGTTGGTATGTAGGTACGGTCTAAGGATGTAACATAAATAGCTCTTGTATTTCTCGTTACATTAAAATCCGGATTTGAAAGATAGTTTTCTGTAAGCGCAACTAATGTCAGCTTTTATGATACTTATAAAATATTTTGATAAACGTTGTACCATGTTTGAATTGTGATAAAGTCGGTGATACAGTGTTGTACCTAATATTATTTGTACAAACTTGGTCGTTTACTAAATTCCATGACAGAGAATGTACAAAGGCCCTGTAAAAATTAAAAAAAGATAAGTTACGCAAACTAATGAGGTAAATTGCCGACACAGTTTTTGGCACTTGAAAAGTACAACAAGCTTTTCCGTTATTGCAACAAAAATAACGCCACTTGGCAACGCAAACAATATGCGCATGTAAAACAAGTCGATAAGTTCGAGACATGCCTTGCCTACGCACGTTGGAAATAAAACATTTTTTAAAAGGATTCATTTTATGTAATAAGGTTTAATCGCTAGTGCGCACATGTGTAGAGTTGGTACTACCTGCAGAATTTACAATTTATTTAGAGAAAACTGAACTTTAACGCACTCTATTCTAATACAAACTCGATTACGATGCAACGGTGTGACTGATTTAAAGTGTAGAACGTAAGCGTGGGAAATTAAACATTTTCTCGCTTCAACACGGAAAGTAAATTAATACTTATTTTTTTACGCGAATTACTTTCTTTTCTTTATAATTTACTTGGCAGGTGGATGAACGATAAATTGCCACCTAGGTACAACCAACGTCTTGTTGCAACCCAAAATATGAAAATCGGTAATATTAAAAAAGTATTTCAGTTTTGATCATTTCTAGTGTTCACAAAGTAACTATGTAGGTGACATTTGTTTGTTTCGTTGACTGTTTTGCCACCGACTTCTGGAAGTAAAGTTATTTTCGATTATTAAGTTTTTTTTTGGTTTTAGTTTTAGCATGATGATATCTTACGCAACTTTTTATCCAGTATTCATCTTCTATCGTTACTAAAGATATAAGCTGATCATACATATAGACACAAGTAGAAGAAAAATATGAATTTATGAGTTATAAACTACCCAAGCAATATACCTAGATTAAATTGATTTCCCTTTCAAACAAAAAATAATTATGAAAATACGTTCACAGTTGACGGAGCTATGGGTACATACATCATACATAAAAAACGGCTGAACACAAAAACTCCTCCTTTTTAAAATCGGTTAAAAATGCCATAGCATCGCGTGACACCGGCGACCCTGCATTGTACCGTTTTTACTGCAACAATATGCTACTGTACTCATTATATTCTGATAACCCAAAAAGCTGTTAAAGCGATAAAATCAAATTATCGCAAATGATCATTGTTAAAAATTATCAACTGAGATAATTGTGTAGACTGATATGTGGATAATTAAGTATAAGTTAGGTTTGATTTTTATCTCATTATTGCATTATATGTCGCAATACGCAATTAATCTATTTATACACAATTTAGGTCTAGGTACTAGTTAGAAAGATCAATGGTCTCTTAATTAATATTTATTTATTTTTAATTAGTAGGTAGGTTCGTTATAAGGTCCTCTATATTAACCTTCAAGAAGAAATATAAAATAATCGATTATCTTCGTATTCAAATACTTCAAAGAAAATATCTAACCTTCCTTACATTTTCTCATAAGATTATGCTGATAAATCGAAGAACATCGTTTTAGTTCAATGCTAATAAAATATAACTCTACTTACTTCATACTCATACAAGCACTCACACAGTCACGAGCTGTCAACCAAAGATTCTGTACATCATAATTAATATTAAAATAATCAATAAAGAAAAAAATATATATGTAAATTATGTCTATAGGGTAACGTAAGTAACGCACTAAAATTGTGACATGAACAATGAACATAACCCCCCTTTCAATGCACCCAGGGATAAATAGTATTTCAAGTAAAGTTATATCATTACAAACTTGTATTAGAAAAACGCTTTTGAAAAAGCTGAAACTTAGACCCACTATATCTCCATAACTAAAAAGTTCCCAGATATGATCTAGAACAAAAAAACTGCTCGTGCACTGAAGGTTCCGTGTGACATTAACAGCCATAAATCTTGACTGCGTAAACTTAGAGGGTTGATTTTTTCACAGTACAAAGAGATTTCAACTCGATACCCACGCATTTCCGAGTTAAAAGGTCTTGACAGATAGACGGACAACAAAGTGATCCAATAAAGGTTCCAGTTTCCCCTTTTGAGGTACGGAACCCTAAAACTGATCGCAATGACGGGAAAGGAAATTAATTCGGCTTCGTTCAGTGTGTGTTTACCCCTATTATAACTCTGCTACTGACCTCGGAATAAGAATTGTTAGTGACAACAACCAGTATTATATCTATCTTATATTATAAATAATTTTTATTGCAGTCCTTAGTCCTTCAAACACGACTGCATGCGCTATTATTAGCAACGTCTGCGTAATGTTTACATTATTATTATAGTCCAGAGCGCACACGGTGCACTTCGAGCATACTTCAGTGATTCACGCGCTCACGCCTGAATGATCAAAAGTAAGATATGGTACCGAATTCAGTAATAAAATCGAAGATTATTACAAAGTAGATTAGGTATTTTTAAATTCTTGCTTTATTATCTCACAAAACGAGTTAAACCAGATTTTTTCACTATTTATTCAATCGTTTGTCGCTTATGCTAATTAACTGTTTTCGTTAAGAGTAGGTAACTAGTTAAATATGCGTTTAACTTTCCATGATTTATGTTGAAAATCTCGGTGAATTAAAATGTCAGTTGACTACCATCACCTGTAAACATCAACGTGCAATTCATCATCAACGAAAACAATACGGTGGGCGTGTTTGTGACTGATCACTATAAGATAAACATAGTGTGAGGATACTACTACCATACTACTCTTTCAGCTACATTTTCGGATCAGCGCGTGACCTTCGGCTACTGAAAATATGCTTTTGATAGAGCGCTATCATGAAGCGGCCCGATTTTTTGACGAAGGGCTCTCCGATTAGCTTGTTAATCGCGCTCTTGATCACTTTAAATGTAAATTATTATTTCACCTCGAATAGTGATAGGTTGCCCTTTATTAAGCCGGAAGTCTGGCCGGATACCACACAATATCACACCTCGATAATCACGTTGATAAGTTAGCAATTTCTTAACAAATCGGTATACGTCGGTATCGTACTGCAGTACTGTAACATTCGAAACCATGTTTATGTACACACGAGAACGCGAAATTGATGACCCCTAACTAACATTCGAGCTTCTGTACTATTTTCAGAACTCGTTACAATAGCTATAAAAGTTAGGGATGTTACTCAGTATCTTCAACCACTACAATTATGTAATATAATTTTATCTAAGCAATTCGTTAGTGAGGTTTTATTACAAAATCAGCTTTTATCTAGTATTTTCATATCTACCTACACTGTGTCTGTTCATAGAGTCGTGATTTATCGATTCAATGTAACGTAACATGTTTTTATTAATTTTTTAAGAAGTTACTGCGAAAGAAATTATACTGCAGAATGGACGCTGTAACTGTTCTATATTTGTGTACATTGAAATAACAAATTTTCAGAATATACTCTGTGCTACAAAAGCAACAGAATGATCTTGAAATGTCAACAGAGGCATTATATAAAATGGAAATGGTGGAATGGTAAAATGTTTTAAAATAAAATCGTCGTCACTGTAGCAGCACGGTGCGAGTCAGCTGATGTAGTACGTAAGCACGCTATAGTTACTACGAAGGAGGAAACATTTGGGAGGTGTGTCAGACAACGTAAACAGTAAACATCGATATATCAAAAATAATAGGCAAGTCCAATTAGAGGCACGTGTCTGGGAAATAATGTACCACTCTATTGAGTTCACTGTTTAAGAACGTCATCATGTTTCTGTAAACCTGTAAACTTCCACAATGATTTCTCGTGAGACCTATCAAATAGCAATATGCATGAGAATTCATTGTATCGAGTAAAAATCCACTAAGTGTAAATAGCTCTCCCAGCAATTGATTAAGAGATCATCTTTTTGATAGATGTTATTTAAAACAGTTTAACTAATTAGCTAGTCACTTCACAGTTTGTCATAAACACGATCAACACGATTTCTATATCACATCGTATTTTCGATCATTCACGATTTTTCCATTAACATTTAAATTTAAATCAGAAAACACATCGATTGTTTACGGAAATATGCCATAAAAAGTTTGCACTTCAAAAACATGAAAAACATAAACATAATGCTGACAAGATCACAATATTTTAATCTTTGGTTTGGACGTCTGAAATTATTTGAAAGATATTTTTTAATTAGGTGTTCCAAAACAGAAGTATCTCTATGCCATTCCATGCATTTAGGCAAGAATGTTTCCTTATTTACACGTTAAGTGAGTTGTCTTCACTGGCTAAACGCTAATGAATGCATTCCACTTTAAAAGGTTTAAGTGTTCGTTAAGTTTACTGCTAATTACCGTTGCATGCTGTTTACACTTAGGTTTACGAATAATTCACTGTGACCTAGGTGACTATTTCCATTTTAGTTGGTTGCTTTCCATTTATAAATAATAATTCTTGGTATTTATCGGTATAGCTAAAGACAGATTTCCCACGTAACATGTTTTATGGTAAATGTATAGTCAGTTATTTATTAACTATTGTCAATGAATAAATGAAATTCTCGTCAATAAAGTGTATGGTAAAGAGGGCGTTAAAGATATAATAAGTACTCATTTTTTTAATAATTCATTCATAAAAGCAATAGATTTTAGTTACGATATAGTTGGTGTACAAAAGATAGCAAGTGTATAGAACGTATGCGGCTTATAGTAAACGTAGTGAACATTTGTAATATTCCTTTTGCATATTTCTGATAATAATATAAATTCCAACACGGTTTATGTAAAAATGCGTTCCCAGGTATTATTTTAAGGAACAAAACCACCCATGTCCTTCAATAGTTTCAAACGAACTTCTCGTCTTGTACAAGTTGTATTTATAAGATTCATTATTCAGTTGCTAGTGCTTCAGTTATCTCTTTGTTTCTGATTGTTGACGATGTTTTGTAGACATTAATCGGTTATTTCATAATTCCGTTTACGAGAGCATAGATATTTTCAATGTGTTCCGATTTAGCTGTGCCACATTTTCTTCACGGACAAATTCCATCGGTTTCACGTCCGCGTTTGACACAGACGATCTCTGAGTGACATCCACGAGAATAAATTACTTTCATGAATATTTACTTACCACCTATACTATTGATTTTAGTATAGTCCTACTTATTTGATACCTACGTCAGTTTGTTGATCTATGATGCAGCTGTGGCTGTAATTCGTAATCTTTCATCGTGATATTTGCTTATAAATATATATACTCAGACACACCAATAAAGCGGTGTGTCTAAACAAATGTGTTCGAAGTCTACAACGCGAAAATTCTTTCTGTCCTTTTTGAAGCGATGGTGTCATTAGGTACTTACACCTCTGGTGAACCGTGCGGAAATTACAAGTGTGCTGTTATGTTCTATTTTATTATTTACATACATATTACAAGTTTTACTTTAAGCTTAAATGTTCTTCGCGTGATACATGGGTACTTTCATTATGTAAAACTAAATGAGGGCATTTTTTTGGGACAGTGACATGTGTATTTATAAAACTCTCAGAGATTTGTACTAAAATCAGTACAATGAAGAAGATGGTTATTAGGTAGGTTGGGACATAAATATGACGATAATAGAGCAAAAAGTATGTCAGATTATTTGGTCCACACAAAATTATCACACATTTCTCCAACCTGCTACGCACAATTTTGTGAATAACATCTCCGGTGCCCTACTTATTTATAGTCTCACATGATGTTAACATTTTTTTTAATTTCATGTGAATTGTATTTTAAGGGAATTAATTCAGCTACATGAAGAGGAGAGAAATATACAAAGTAAACGACCTTCCGTGAATGTTTTGCACTAGTCGTTTATTTTCGTCACCATGTCTAAATAACAGAATTATGTAGATTCATTGTAATTCGAAAACTGAAAAACCGGCCAAGAGCGTGTCGGGACACGCTCAGTGTAGGGTTCCGTAGTTTCCCGTCCGTCACAATAAGTGTTCCCAGTTATGAGGCCAACCGAACAATTCGGAAATACCCGATCCAATGTAATAAGTACCTACAGCGCCATTTCTCAGGGAATTGGGTTACTAATTAATACAAAGACGTGCAATTTTAATGGTAATTTTGGATTGCGAGAACCGATTTCAATAATTCTTTTTTTGTTTGAAAAAAGATACGTTCAGGATAATAAAATATGTAAACAAAGTTACAAAAAAAGCTTGCATATACGATTATACTACAAACTTAGTCCAGAAATTATTTTGTACAACTTTTTGTCTTTTTTGTACAAAAACTGTTGTGTCAATCATGTTCAAAATAATTTTCATAGAAAGTCCTTATAAAGTTCTACTTTTCAGATTTTTTTCATATTTTTTAGACTTATGGTTCAAAAGTTAGAGGGGGGGGGGGGACACATTGTTTTTTACTTTTGGAGCGATTATTTCCGAAATTATTGACATTATCAAAAAATGATCTTAGTAAACCCCTATTCATTTTTAAATACCTTTCCAACAATATATCACACGTTAGGGTAGAAATTAAAAAAAAAATCACTTCCCACTTTACATATAGGGTGGCTATCCTAATAAAACATTTTTTTCAAATTTTTATTTTACCACTTTGTCGGCGTGATTGATATACATATTGGTACCAAATTTCAGCTTTCTAGCGCTAACGGTCACAGAGATTAAGCGAGGACGGACAGACGGACGGACAGACAGACATGGCGAAACTATAAGGGTTCCTAGTTGACTACGGAACCCTAAAAACTATAAGGGTTCCTAGTTGACTACGGAACCCTAAAAATGATAGATCCGTCCTAATACGAATACGTATTTGTTTCAAAAGGCGTTTACGTCACATATAGAGTATGTAGTCACAGTGGACTGCATTCTTAATGCGTGTACTTCGGCTGGAACGGTTAAAAATGGCGTAAACCGTGTTCCGCCGGTGACCTCCAATTTGCAATTTATTGTCTGCATATGGCCGTGGGTAAGCTTCGGATAATTACACCAATTCCAAGAACGAAATATTCAGATGAAATGTGGGAGTTGCCTGCTCAGTGCCGATTGTACCGAGACGCTGTGCACTGCGGACGACTTTCACATCATCTATTTTTGAAATTTGACACGTAAGCCAAGTACAACGAATTACCTACCTAAACATCAATGTAGGTATAAGCTACTTAGTAACACAGTCGCACATATTGTATTGTTTACTATTAACATAATAAATCATAGAAAATTCACTTGAATGGAAATATTTAAGTTAAATCCGTCATAGACCTTTATTGAGGTTTATGTTATCGGTCGCAGTAGTGTTATCGAGGTCTGCATCTGTGTCAATAGTCAGTACGTGTTGCGTGACGATCTTACACTCGCCATCGTCTACGACACCTTAGTAGCAGTACCGCACAGTGTCATACAACACATGTTATTGTTTGTCCTTGTGTTTGCTACCGGCGCCCAGTCTTTAAGTCGTGACAAGTAATTTTCCATAATACGGTCAACACTTATCGAGCAGCTATGATTTTAATTCTAGTCACAGGTTAGGTACCCGTAAAATTATATATGGTTCGGAAATTAAGATCGGTTATCTAATTATTATGACACCGCGGAGTATTGGTCTTTTGTCGGCCATGTGCTCTTTGGCCTTGATTGACCATGTAGGCGGTACATACTGATTTTAATTTACATCACTATCAGTTGAACAATCCAATTCAGTAACGATTTTGTAACGTTTGAGAGCCCAATTAATGAGTACAGAAACTATTTCGTTCAATTTATTTAAATAAGATTATTTAACTGGGGTAGTCAGAATTCCGTATGTTTTTTTAAAGTAAGTTTTCTTGATCGTAAACTTTTTATGGATAAAGCGAGCATTGTTTGCCAAGTGGCTTTGCATATGCAGAGATTGCGAAGTAAACGTACTAAAATGATTTACTTATCTTTAGTACAGCGCACTACAATTCAGCTAGTGATCCCCGTACCGGTTCTACTTCATACAAGCTTCGTTTGCGTACAATTCATTCATAACCCTAAGTAAAACTAGAATAAGCTCAGACATTAAAAATGCTGACAATGAAAGTGTCCGTATAACTTTCGAATTAATTGAAATATCACCTGAAAAAAATGTCGTTGTATAGGTATATAGTGTCGCTTATCACTAAAGATAATAGAAATATTATCTAAATTTCTTAAATTATGTGATAGTTACTTCATAATCTTTACTTTAAAAAACACTGACAAATCTTTATGTTGTACAAATATAACGTGAAAATAGATGTATCGCAGATGAATGATGATATATGAAGTGCTCTACCTGTCACAAGGCACCACACGTGGAACAAAATAAGCACTAACATATGTAACTAAAGTGACTTCTAATGTTAAAGATTGATGGGTTCGTTGTGTGAATAATTATAAACTAAAGCACTTGATAAGATGCGAGGGGCGTGAGTTGGACAGATCAAGTACAGTGCGGCGGGGTTATAGGTTATCGCCCGACGCCCGCGCCGATAGTAAACTGCCGAGCATTGTATACAACGACCCTCTTAATGATCGCATTATTTACGAATGTTACATGTTCCATCGTGTGTTCTATGTGCAATTTGCCGAACAACACTACGTTTGACGTCAACATATATTCATAGTCCGAGATGCTTAGCAAATCGTAGCGCGGCCGTTGCTAATTTCCATGCGTAGTGTTACGCAACTCTTTTGTCTCAAGACTGCTGTCATTTAATCTTGGCTTCTCCTAAGATTAGGAAACATTACGAGCGCTAATATCTGCGCTTACAAATATTTATTTTAGTTTAACGAAGTTATGACTAGTTAGCTACGCTACGTTTATTTAACTGCCGACAAGTAAGGTTGTTTTAATTCCAATCATTAGTACCTATGAGAAAATCCAAGATTATCGAATCGTGTATGATTTCATGCTTATTCGAAAAATCCAAAGAGTACCTACTTCGGTATGCAAAATAACGAAGCAATCACGTAATCGGGATGAGATAATATGTTACTACAATTATCGTGCACTCATAATGAGCACTTGCTTTATCAGAAAATCAATGATCTGGATTACGTCGGTAACAGTGTGATTATTGTTCTGTTTCAAAATTCCATTACACACTTTACATAACTGGTGTGATTTCCAGCTAACCTATCGTATTAGTTCTGTTAACAGGCACAAACCGGTATCGCCGTCGTTATTAATTGCGTTACTTATATCCTTCCATAATTGTATCAAGCAGGGCTATATTTAGTCCTCGGCCGATGCAATACGCAGTTTGCCGTTAAAATCTTGTATAAGCGTGAACAGGATACCTCGTTATTACTGTGATTTCAGACTCGATAAATTCGGTTACGTAAACTTGACTACATCACTAGTCCATATTTACATAAATACAATACGTATGTAAAATAATGTGGCATTTGAGTGTGCTATAATAGCAATGAAAATAGGTTCAAGGTAAAATAACATCGATCCCATCACAATTTAGTTCTTATATTTATAAGATTAAGTAGGTACCTATTTAAGAACTTGTTTTATGTAGATAGTAGAATAAAGTAAACATAAATATTATTCCAAAAATAAAACCGTCCTTGTGGTAGATGTTGTACAAAGTCCATAACCATGGATATTGGAATAAATGAATATCCACTTATAATACATCAATTGATGTAAGGTCAGGCGGGGCAAGCGCGCCGACGGGGTAAGCGCACCTACCATAAAAATATCGAAAACTACTGATGTAATATAACTAACGACATCTTACATCCATACAACAAACTAACACACAGTTCTTTTCAAAATCACAGATGCCTCTGTTCACCATACATTAATGTATCCGCCATTTTAATTTTAGTGTCATTTAAACCTGTTACCAGAGATGAGCACGTCTTACTAATACCCATATATCTTAAAATATTTTACATGTTGCGGGAAACCAATGAGTTGAGTACAGAATGTGATAGTTTTCCTTTAAATCTATGTCTGTATTTTAGGCTTAGATAGTGAAATTCATATTTTTTTTGTAAATTGAAAATCTTAACCTTAAATTAGTCAAGTGGGGCAAGTGCGCCTAAGTTTTTAGTAGTATGGCGCACTTCCCCCGAGCCAGAAGTCGTCAACTATTAAGATTAAAATATTTTCTTAACCGACGGCCTCTGAGTAAGGGTCATGTTTTTAACCGACTTCCTAAAAAGGAGGCGGTTATTCTGTATTGAGAAGTTACTGCTTAGAGAAGTTACTGCATAGACTGCTTAGTGCTTAAGGTCATGTGATGAGAAGGCATTGAGTGATGAGTTTACTTGCTATCTTCTTACAAATGGTTCGTACTTATCAAAGAAAAAGCGAGAAGCCTTCTTGGTCTAGAGCAACTTTATGTCAAGCAGTTGACGCCGTTCGGTCAGGCCTATCTGGATGTGAAGCAGCTAAAACTTGTGATAGGTACCTCGTAAAACAGTCGTAAACTTAAGACTTATTATTGCTTGATTTTAACGTGTTCAGTTTTTGAAAAACCTTAGCCCAATAAAGACTGTAATGTTTTCTACTTTACCATTTAAGTTCTCGCTTGCCATCCACTAGATTACTAAGTATTTACGTCCTATGGCTTCAAAGGAAAAATTGTTACCTATTTTCGTGTTATTTAAATAACGCCTTATTTGGTTAATTAAAAATGTTTTCATATTTTTATTTAAATTCAGCAGTTTATACTTTTTACAATAAAAAAAAACAACATTAAAGTGTTTAGAACCCCTGATTCCTAATCTATGGCGCACTTGCCCCAAATTTCTTATGGAAGCTGTAGTAGCCTGTAGGATGCGTAAATTAAAAAGAAACCAAGAGTAATGCGCTTATTTGTATAAGTTCTATTATGTAAATTATCTGTTTTTCTTGTAACGTACGATTTTAGCGTATTTTCTTTAATAGGCGCACTTGCCCCGTTTCCAGGGGCAAGTGCGCCTATATCCATGTGTCTCAATTTAGTAAAAAATATCGCATTAATATTGATAGATTTAATTGAATCGTCGTTTCTTGCAGCTACAACATTCCAAATATTTACAATTTAATAAATGTGCACTCATAAGTCAGCCCTGAAAAAAAATATTTTGCATCGAAGTCATCTATGCAAAAAGTATGGCGCCCTTGCCCCGCCTGACCTTATTAGAAGTAAAAGATGATCGTAAAATTATATTAGATCACATTTGTCCTCACCCTCTAAATTCCAATTTACGATGCACTTTGAAAACAAGAGTAAGAAACTAATACAAGTTTCTTGTATACTCAATTCACTTATACAGTTTGTACAGACAAGCAATAATGAAAAAAATCATACTACTTATGTTCAACATTGGAGAAATCTGAAATAGAAAAGTGTCGATTTCAACATTCTTGAAAACATTTTTACACTTTGTATTAGTAAATGATCTCTTGTAATACGTGTATTAAAACTTGTAAAACGTGTAAAAAAACATAACATAATATATCGCTCTACATTTGAAAGCACTTTCCCATGATTGTCGCTATCATATCTTATCGATAAAGGTATTATTTTCTTAACCCACATATAGTACTATTCAGAAAAGTCGCCTTCGCAATAGATATTTATAGCTCTACGAAAAGCAAACTGAAAATCAATAGCAGCGTTTGATGGTATATTTTGGTGTTTTCCAGGTGACTTCGGGCGGTACCAATGTTTCCAGTTCATTCTGCACATTCTGGCGGCCATGACGGCTGGCATGCACATGTTGTCTCTAGTCACAGTCGCTGCGGTACCAGAACATAGGTCAGTTTCCACCTTCGTCTACCACACGACCGGCTTATGGGAAGAATCACACACGTGCACTATACGTATAGACGTAGCAATTTAAAAAAAAAACTTGTTCTACTGTATTGGTTGAAATTGAATGCTGTTAAGAACATAAGTAGTTCATTAAAACACATACCATTACGATATAAACTTCACGGAATATCGATTTCAACTTTGAAGTTGTAATCGATATTCCACAAGAAAAAATAATTTTGAATCATGCTAAGGGTATATACCTAATAGTGCTCGTGAATGTGAACCATTAAAAAATACAGATATTTTGTGAAGAATCATCACTTGATGCAAATTTTGAGAAAAAAACAATTTGCTACGAATTTGCATAAATCAACACAATTGTCACGTGCTGCAAATCAGTGATGTCCCACAATTGCAAACAGTCAGATATCTATCGACGCTTAGTTAACAGGTGGAACAGGAACATATTGACACATAACGTTGCATGTGCATGGATGGATAGCGGAATTCATAATTAAATGTATGTACATCCTTTTGGGTATTACGTAAAAGTTTATTCAATTTTTTATATACGGTGTTTCCGGGTAAATGCAACTGCATTAATTGTGTTATGTCCTATTGTATTATTCCTGTAAAGATTTCCCGCAAGTTTTACTGGTGCGTATGGTATGGGTATTTAACATTTATTTGCTTTTGGTTACACAGCGTGTACAGTTTTGCTTGATCAGGAGGATGGTGGGCAGTGGGGACGGCTTTGGTGTTCGTTATTATATCTACAAGAACTGAGTGATATTATTGGTGCCGTTATACTTACATGTTGGTATATTGAACGTAAGTACACACTTTTGTAACGTACTTTTGATTGTCTCTACATTTATTTGATTGTGTTTGTTTGGTTTGCTACATAAATGTCGCTTAATGTAAGATTCGGTATCACATCTTTATTTTTCACCATTAACAAATAACATTGTGGTTTTTGGTTTCGAATAGGTTCACCATATTATATGTAGTTTGTTTTCACGTGTTAGATAGGCAGCAGCATCAAACATTGTTGTTTATCTACAAAACAACTGATAATAATAATTGATATTTAGCACACCGGTGATTGTTTGCATACAGTATCTATCAATTAATGTCAGGTCATGTGCCCTTCTGAAGTTGATCTATGTGACGATATATCTCCAAGAAGCGCACTTTGTAGCTCGTAGTATATTGTTATCATGCATCTTTTTGTTTTCAGAGGCTACAACATTTAACAATATTTCAATTAAGGTAGGAACAAGTAGTTTGGGTATAAATTAATAATAAATATTGGAAAATATGTCAAATATATTATTTAATATGGTGCGGTGTTAAGTAAGCAAAAGTTAATACAAATAGAATTATAGTATTAATTTTGTATTTACAAAAACTAACCTCCTGAAAAAAAAAACCAACGAATTTTGTTGAATTTTTTGTTATCTTGGTTGATGACAAACAAGGAATTTGTGTTGCAATGCCCTATCGTTTAATTTCCGTATGTATTTATTAGCTACCATAATCAGTAGTTTGCTTGATTAAATCCAAACCGTAGAAAAACTCGTGCTTCTTTGCTGTTCAAAGTCGTAACACACGCTTTTTATTAGTGGAGGTCAAAAGTGCACTATTACATGCCCCTTAGCAGGTTTCACAGCATTTTATAGACTGTTATGAAGTAATAAAACTGCAACTAACCCAATGCACCGCACAAGCTCGGCACGAAGATTAATACTTAAGGAATGTAAGAACAATAAAAAAAATAGTACGTTTTTCAAATTCCAGATGTTACCTGCAAGGAATAGACAGTGCAAACCACACGGAGCCGTTCAACTCGTCGTTGGTTCAGGCAGCAATCCCACTGAACGAGCACGGCAAACTAGACTCTTGCCGCATGTATGGAGAAAACAGAACTCTAATAGAGTGTCAGTCCTGGGTCTACGATACTCAATTTTACACATCATCTCGGGGTATTGAGTGGGATTTCGTGTGCAGTCGACGCTGGATGGGAGCCTCAGCACAAACCGCATATATGTTTGGTGTGGTTGCTGGTTCGCTTATATTCGGACGAATGTCTGACCAGTTTGGAAGAAAAAAAGCCTTTCTTTGGTCTGGAATCTTACAACTTATTTTAGGCACATCTGTTGCTTTCTCTTCCGATTATTATACATTCATAGTGCTTCGATTTCTTTACGGCATCTTCGGATCGGGTTCATATATAGCTGGATTTGTATTGACAATGGAAATAGTCGGTCCGAGTAAGCGGACTATATGCGGTGTTACGTTTCAAATCATGTTTGCCATCGGCATAATGTTGTTAGCCGCTTGGGGATATTTAATAGATAACAGATTCTATTTGCAAATAGTATATGCGTTACACGCAGCAATATTGCTTCCTCACTGGCTACTTATGGACGAATCCCCAAGGTGGCTTTGGGCACAAGGGCGCGCCCGTGAATCTGTCGCTATCATTGAGAAGGCTCTAAAATTCAACGGATCGACTGACTCAATAGATACTCCGGCGTTAGTATCCCATTGTAAAGCAACCTGTGCCAAATATACAGACGAACATTCCGCTGGTACCACTGACTTATTCAAGACTCCAAAAATGCTTCAGAAGACTTTGATTATTTGCGGTTGTTGGTTCGTCAATTCAGTAGTGTACTATGGTCTGTCACTTAACACTGGTAAACTTAACGGGAACCCATATTTCCTGATGTTTTTAATGGGTGTTGTGGAATTGCCTAGCTATATTCTAATTGTGTACTTCTTGGACCGCGTCGGACATAGAGCACTCATCAGCACCATGATGTTGTTGGGAGGGATCGCTTGTCTAGTCATTGTTGCTCTGCCTCATGGTTCTACGTCGACCACTGGTATCGTGATGGTAGGCAAATTATTCATATCAGGCTCTTATTCCATAATCTACAAGTATTCTGCGGAACTGTTCCCGACTGTAGTACGCAGCTCTGGGGTGGGACTGGGCAGTATGTGCGCCAGTGTTTCGGGTGCTTTGACGCCACTTATCAATTTGCTGGACACCCTAAATCCTAAAATACCCACCATACTTTTTGGATTTTTGGCTTTGCTATCAGGATTCTCTACATACTTCCTACCTGAAACGATTGGAAGAAACTTGCCTCAATCATTGGAAGACGGGGAGACATTCGGTGTTGGTGACACTTGCTTCACGAACTGCAGCGGTCGACGAATGAGTACGGACACGGTGGACCTGCCAGAAACAATGGTGCCGTTGGAAGTTATGGAAAAGAAACCGTAAACTCATTACTGTGAGGTCAATCAATTTATGGGACGTAAGAATAAGCAATATTTATAAGTAAATCGGCTATTTTAATAAGTAATTTCAAATTAAGCCTCATTTTAACAAATACTATAAGTAAAGCTTGCATTTTATGACCTTTGCTCAACATTTTCTAACTGTGTATGGTGCTGCTGGTTGGTATAGACCAATACTGCGCTTTTTATTATTTCATACTAAAAAAAGTAAAGTCTTTCTTGTTTTATAAAACTGTTACTGTTTTGCAAAGAATTTAGATATTACCTAAGTGTTTATGTACGTAATTAGATTATTGTTAGATATATTTTATAGTGTCTAGTCAAGAGTTAATCACAAGCAAGTCGTGTTTATGTAAACAATATTGCTTAAGACTGGATGATTGTTCTACTAACAACTAGTTATTTTAATGCAGAAATATCTTACAGGTAAAAAGCATATTTCTAATAGATTATTAAAGCAGTGTAATTGATTGTACCTACACACATAGCTTAATATAATACTAAGTACAATACTACAATGTAAGTACGTACTTTTTATATCTATGTACTTATAATTTAATTCATTATTGATCAGGCAATAAATATGTCTAAAAGACAAAACTTACGTGGTAAAGCGATGAGCTCATTTCGTATTGTCATGTCTACTAATCCCTTTCAACCAAGTGGTTAGTTCAGGTCCCACAATACAAGTTTGCCGAAAATAGTATTGTTCTTTTAAACACTCGAATGTGTTATTCAAAGACATTTGATTGTAGACATGGCAATTTGAAATAGAGGTTGCTGGCAGCATAAACGAGCAGAAAGTAATTTCTAATGTAATATAATTTTAGAGGGAGCTTTGGTGGGGCATGGACTGTGTTCAAAACTTGCCCGAATTCTGTGGATTGTATTTCAGAAAAAGTCACAAAACTAAACCTGAAATACAATCAGAATCATTCCAATACAAGTTTGGTGAATTTTAAAGGCCCCACAACTTTAACAGTTAAGTAAAATTAGTTTAAAAGTGGTAGTTTCCAAATTTAATACATATAATGAACGTACAAGGTATTTTATGTATCGTCAAATAGGTCTAAATATTTTATATGATTACCATTTTTGAATATAAATTATAATATTTGAATGTGGTCGACTGATGTTAATTCCGTATTTATCTACCTAGCTAGTCATTCTGGCTTATTAAAATACATGTTTATGTGGCAGCGTAATCACGAAGATATTTTAAACCTTAATTATAGTTTCTATTGGGATGTTAATAGGAGTATTGCATTTAAAGCAAACTTTATATGGAAACTCGGTTCTGCATTTCGATTTTTAAATGACATGTCTACAATAAGTTGAACCTACAATAAGTTTATAATAAATAAAATCTACTTTTTATTATTATTTTCTTTACGTTATTACTCTGCCAGATAATCAATGAAGGTAGCACACTATGCTCAATACAACACTGCCAGTAGTGCTCGAAACATTATATTTTTAACTAGTTAAGTAAGCTGCAAGCATCATCTTGCAATTTATTTATTTACAGGAAATAAATAACCACTTACTAAAGGGTATTTTATAGCATTTAGACATTAACGCGCATATAGTCATTCATGTGTAAGGAAGGCTAAAGTAGTTATAATAAATAAGGGTTCTTTATATAGTTGTATTGGATATTGTGCCCGATGGCTTTTAAGTACCTATGTACTTTCGTTTCGGCACCCAGTGATCCTTAAATGCAATTAGGAGTAATTTAGATATTTATAATTCTAAATAACTTTGCTTAAGGCAAAAAATGAGAGATGTTTTCAACAAACCCGTATCATGCCACACGACCATCAATGTACTATCTGACTTCCTATCAAATCACATGTTTTACACTTAATGCAAATTAGCGACATTAAACATGTCGGTGACACTGATCGCATACCTATGAGGTTTACTATAAATAGCTGCTACCCTACCATGACGTCTTAAAGCAGAACTTATTCCACTGAGGGAAAGAGACAGAGCTATACAGGGTGTCTAGCACCATCTTTTTCCCTCAGTGGAATAAGTTCTGCTTTAAGACGTCATGGTAAGCTTACTGGATTCAAATAGCTTTAGTCAGTTCCTTTTTTATATTTTTTTACTTAAGCAGAAACAGAATATGCCTGTGAAATAGACTGATTTATTGATTCAGATGCTAAACGCACTTGCGAAAGTGCAAACTTTTCAACGTATTGATTTAATTGCTACTTAATAATAATAATGAGAATGGCTCGACCGATTCGGCAGTTTTTTTTTGTAATGTTTACTACAAGCTTTTTATAAATGAACATCTTGTCACCTTCATAGAAATAAACTCCCGTGCGATGCGATGTCAAGTCGCTAGTTCTAAACATAAAAATATAAACTTTTAAAACTGACGAATCGCTGAGTTTTGTCTGGTTCATATGAAAAAAATCGCCAGTATAATTAAAAAGTACCTTATTATTCTATTAATTTTAAAAGTTATAAGTTGAATTTACGTGCTTTTTTATCAGAATCCAATTGCCTCCACCAAGACTGAAAGACCACCAAGAGAAAAAACCAATTAGGTATTTATAGTACCTAAGTCTTTTATAAGCAGATACAAGCTATGTACTTACATTCATAGTATTCAGTCTACAATTTCATAATTTGAATTCCCACGAGTTACAAACATTCCACAACTTAAAATCTGTTCTGACCTTTTAAGAACCTGACAGATATCCAGCACTATATGGATCACTCACCTAAATTAGTTATTTATATGCGTAAAATAATAAACGATGACTGAAATGCCAATCTAATACAAAAGTTAACATTATGTTAGTAACAAGATACGTAATCTAATACCTAATTTTATTAAATCTGTGCCAGTGTTTTGGATATGAGGTACCTTCATACGTACCTACTACTAAAAATAGTTTTTAAATGAGGTTTTCTTACTTCTAAGCTATGTTTGTACCTCACATTCAAACATAATGTTACCCATTCTATTAAATTAAGATTCATTAGACATAGGATAGCGACATGAGACTTGCCAAAATTATGTTCTTTTTTACATTTTTCTATTTTTATAACTCAATTTGTGCAGGTATCAAATTATTAACTATCAACGATCAAGATTATGTCAAAGTAGATTTAGGTATCAAAAACAGTGTGCACACGAATTTAATAAATATTTCATACGAGTGTTGTGTTTCTCTTTACCTATAATAAATAATAACAATGTATTTTTAACGTATTTAAATGGGACATAACAATTTATAAACAAGACATATTCAGATGATTTTTTTTGGGTTATCGTAATACCGGAGTCACTTACCATTATTAAATGTCTTGAATTACAGATGACTCCAATTTTTTCGATGTAGATAGCATCTGCCATATGATGTGGTTCACATAAAATGTAGTCTATGTCACCCAGACTGTTATAGCGAATCGAATTACACCTCGTAAATCAAAATCTTTCTAGCTGTTTAAGGGTTACAGTGCAATATAAAAATTCAACAAACTCAAACTGCCAAAAACATATCCCTTCCTAAAGCTTTCTTAGATAATGAACAGCCGGTCACACTGAGGCAGATAATAATTTTGCATCTCAAATTTTTCTTGCTACGTTTTTGCTACGCGTTGCCGCCAGGGGTATTTAATTTATATCACAGGACGTGAGCGCTACGAAGCTACGAGTGCTACGATGAAGGTGGCTACGAACTAAAAATAGAATAATAGTACAATGGGGGATTTGAAGTTTTACTAAGATTTCTTGCATATTATTTATCAGTTTTTGTTCTGTATTAGGGGGTTTTCAAGATTTGTGAATGGCGAAAAATGGCAATTAAAGTATTTTTTGCCAATATCTACTTCCCGGCTTATTTCACGTTATAAACATTTATGTAAAAAATGAAACTAGAGAAAACCTATAAATCATGTTTTTCGAAAACTATAAAATCACTGATGTTTAAAACTCACAGAAAACTTTGCAGCTAAAACTACCAAATGCCTGTACTCCTAACAAAGATTTCAGTTAAGTAGTTCCGACCTATTTTCATTTTAATTATTAAAATGGCGACCTAGCAGTGGTTGCTATTTCAAATCCTAGAAAGTAAGGTTATTAATTTAACTTAAGGTTGTTAACTTCGTGGTTATGTGTAATTGAATTATATAAGTATACTAGCTGACCCGGCAGACTTCGTAGGTACTGCCTCATCGATAAATAAAAGACCTAAACTTTAAGTTCTAAATTTGATATTTTCAGACACACAGTTATGATAGTCTTTTAATCAATTTAAAGCGTTCTCATAAAAATAAATAAATTACAATTTTTATATTCTTGGGTAATGTGATGAATCCGGTCGAGGTGTCCACTACAACTTTATTATTTCCAATGTCTAACAACTGACTTAGGGACAGTACCGAAACGCCTGGATCCATAGAAACGTTCCAACAGTATTAGTAGAATATTGTAGGTAGGTTTACCACTATGGCAAAAGCCAGGCTATGAGAACTCACTGTGAGAGCTTATTGGATGATGGAGGGACAGCGGCTGACGAAAATGGAAGATAATACACTCCCAAAGTTGCTGTTGCTTGCCGGATACCACGGCCCTGGAACACAAAGGCAAAAGAAGGAACATGAATGGGTTTTAGTCTATAAAAGTCTGACACTCCCCCTCCCCCACTCTACCCAGAGCGGGGGAAGTTATTTGATAATTTCCCATCTGAAAAAAGGCTTTTAAACTGAACTTCTTTGTAAGCGAGCAATGCATACGAGTACGACCTGTAGGTATAGGGTAGCGCGATAGACATAGGTCTGTATTGTCATTTTGAGGACTAGAAGTCATATTTGAGAACAAACTTCATGTAGCTGACGATATCAACGTAGAATGGATTGCTTTTAATACATTTTAGAATATTGTAGTAATAACTTTCGTTTCTAACACAAAACTTTTTTATTTGCAGGTGCTGGGTCGACGGCGTAGACACGAATGAGTCGATAGCGAAATGGAATTCTTCGGAAATATTAGCTGCTATACCTCAAACTATATCTGGAGGTCTACATAGCTGCCTCATTTATGAAAACAATGAGACAACAACTTGTTCCAAATTCGTATTCGATACGACATACAGGTCTTCGTCACGTGCTATGGAATGGAATCTCATATGCGATAAAAGATGGATGGGAGCGTTGGCTCAGTCCGTTTACATGTTAGGGGTTTTCACCGGAGCTGTAGTCTTGGGAGGAATGGCAGATAAGTACGGAAGAAAAACCATATTTTGTTGGTCCGGAGTACTTCAGTTAGTGTTTGGTGTGCTAGTAGCTTTTATACCTGAATATTGGTCCTTCTTGGCAGTTCGTTTTATATACGGAATCTTTGGATCTGCCGGTTCATATATTACCGGCTTCGTATTGACTATGGAATTAGTAGGAGCGAGTAAGCGCACCGCGTGTGGTGTTGCTTTTCAAGCTGCTTTCGCTGGGGGTATTATGTTAGTAGCAGGGTGGGGAGCTCTTATAGATAACAGACAAATTCTTCAAGTCATATATGGACTCCACAGCCTTCTGCTTATTCCACATATTTGGATCATGGACGAATCACCACGCTGGTTGTGGGCTCAAGGCCGTTCAAAAGAATCAGTAGATATAGTCGAAAGAGCTTTGAAATGCAACAAATCTAGCAGTAGGTTGGATAGAGCTGAGCTGGTGTCAAAGGGAAGAGCTGAAGCGTCCAAAGGAACTGATGCTCCAGCGGCTAGTACAGGAGACCTCTTTAGAACACCAAATTTAAGAAATAAAACATTAAATGTCTGCTTTTGTTGGTTTGCTAACTCCATAGCATACTATGGGCTCACTTTGAGCACTGGTAAGCTCGAAGGCAACCCGTATTTGATTACAGCTATTTTAGGTTTTGTGGAATTGCCAAGTTATGCAGCAGTTATTTATTTCCTTGATATTTGGGGTAGGCGGCCGCTAATAAGCTCTATGATGCTTGTGGGAGGCGCAGCGTGTGTTATTGCTACGTTCTTGCCTGCTGGAAGTACAATATCTACTGGAATTGTGATTGCTGGTAAATTATTTATTGCAGGCTCTTTTGCTATTATTTACAATTACTCAGCTGAGTTATTTCCAACAGTTGTGCGTAATTCTGCACTCGGATTAGGTTCTATGTGTGCTAGGCTATCTGGTGCATTGACACCGTTAATTACATTACTTGATTCCTTCAACCCCAAAATCCCAGCTGTTACTTTTGGAGCAGTTGCAGTTATTTCCGGTTTCTTATGTTTTTTCTTACCAGAGACTATGAATCAACCTATGCCACAATCCCTTGCCGACGGAGAACGGTTCGGCAAAGGCGACACGTGTTTCGGCAGCTGCTTAGGAAACAAAAGAAACCGTACTTATTCTGAAGATAATAAAGCTGTTGAATCGATGGTTCCTTTAGACGATGCGAGTAGAAAAGTTTGATTTGTTTGTAGATTTGATTACCTATATGAATAAGTTTGCAGAATATAATGTAGGTAACCTTCCCAGCCGCTTTAAAAGTAGGCTGTTTATTTTTATGTAAATAGCAAATAGAACAAAGTAGTATGTGCAGTTAGTTATATTTCTTCTACTAACAACAAGTTACGTGATGCTGGTTTGCTTTGAGTATTTAAATTACCTACATACAACTGATATGATTGTATATCGAGACAAAGTAGGTAGGTAAATGTATTAGTTTTACCAAAGGAACAGCACATTTAGCTGAAAAATATAAGTAAGTAATAAGTACCAACTATGTTTACAGAGTTCAGATTGTTTTGTTATTTGTGTTTTTCCTCATTTTATTTTTTGTTATGTAAGTACCTATGAAACATAGAATTAATAGCATATTGGTGCTTGTGAATCTCGTGATCTGGTGTGATATGAAAACAGAAAAACGCTTATCACTATTTTGTAAAATGTACATAAAAATAAATGATAGGTACATAAATGAATTGGTTTTATTGCTACTAAAAAAAGACTGATACAAAACTCATTATAATTTTATATTTACAGAAAACAATAATGAAAATCACAGTGAGATTAAAAACATCAATAGATGATACCTACATCGATGTATGAACAACGAACATTTAGAAGATATTAAGCATAGGTAAATAATATATTGATGAACCACAACTGGGCAAAAACCCTTTCAAAGTTTTCTGTACAAGGAGAGGTTTCACACATAGAATATTATAAGAGAAGGTACAATACAATTATGATACGCCTATAGTGGCTCTTAGTTTTACGGTTCTAGCTAGCTAGAGCCCAGATCCCATAATAAACACAGCTGTTTGTTAAGAATCTGTTCACATTATTGTTCCTAAAATTCTGTCTTTACATAACATTTAAGTAATAGATACCTACTTAGATAGTAAGTATAAGTATCTCGGAACCTTGAGTACAAATTTCATTTTGCACCTTCATAGAATCAAATTAAAAAAAAAACATTTATTTAAGACATTTAGTAAACAAAACAGTTGCTACGATCAAGTGAGGAATAAATCCTTGGAATCGAATGTCGGCCGTGCGTGTACAATGTGCTTAGTCGCAATGTCCAAAAGACCCGACACACACAATTACAAAAAAAAGAAAATGTTTTGAGAAAGCACTTGAAAACAGAGATTCATTTATTAATTTCATAAGAGAGATCGTAAAAGAGTATCCTAAGATACTCTTTACTAAAAGATTTTCCATTAAGAGCATCCGATCTAGGTAAGTGGAAGGACGTGGAAGCTGATCATTCGGAGTGTGGAAATTTTGTTGACATTGTGGTTAAAACTTGTTTGAGGCTGGCACCTGGCACACGGAAGTGCAGATTGGCATAAACAAAGAGAGGAATATAACCAGCAGGTAGTGTTGACTGATGGTGATTTTAAATTGGAAGGCGGAAATGTAAATCTTTGACCTGCAGTAAGACATATTAATGTGGGTACCTAATTAAGCACTCCACTAAGTTAAGGTACGTTTATAAGCTTGGGGTCCAAAACATCCTTCCGCGCCTGAAATCGTTCACAACTGAATTAATTTGAGTTGGTAAGAAGGTCAACGGTCGTCCCAATATCAATTCGTAATTTCAGTAGGTAAATAAACAAACATAAATATAATAGATACAGACAAGTAACTATAATAAATAGCAGAGCCACTAAGTATTGTTCTTTATTGCAGTCATATAACGTATAAGACGACAATGCAATGTAGGTAACGTGAAGAAATTGCATAAACATCGTTTAGGCTTAAAGACAACAATGCGTGGAAATATTGAAAAAGAAATGTCTGAAAATCTTTTAGACGTAGCTAATATATTATCTAATAAAGAACATTGAATTATGTCAGCTTCGAAATTGCTGTTAAATTTTACCTGTAATAAATAGGGCGAATTTTCTTCAAAAACTATGCACTAAAAGCTCTAGATTCTTAGGTAATGATAAATCTTATGAAAATATAAGTATTTATCTACAGTAGTGTTGTGAAAACACTAAATTACCGATCAGGTGATCAAGACCACAGGATGTTACCGATTAGTTGACCAAGGTATAGTCATTCTCAGAAGTCAAAATTCTTAGGGGTTTTCTTAAAGGTTAGGTAGCCATAAAATGATATAAATAATTAGCGAGTCTGCCTTCTATTAAAACACGGAAAACAGTTTTAAGGTGAATAAGAGCCAGAAATATATTATTTTCAAATAAATGCGTATAACGCATTTGGCTACATTTTTATTCATAAAAATATCGAAAATTTCCCTAATTTCCTTCAACATGGTCCGTTTTAAACATGTTCACCAAAATATTTATCTGAGCCAAACATGGCGAATCACAACAATGGCGATATCTAAACGTTTATGTATTCTAGTCGGTAATAAATAAGATAAACCTACGTTTTGTGGCTTCTACTAGGTACTAATTGCTTCGCATATGCTTAGGTAAGTACGTACAACTAGAAAATGCGCAAGTTGGTTCATTTAAATTCATCTCTAATAGCATGTGGCCTTTGCAAATAGTGCCTGTGCAGTGCCAATTAAAAAATCTCTTTCAAATAAATAGTTCTAAAAACAACAAAGGAACCTTTACTACGGTATCTTTAGCGATACTGCTTACCCCAAGCTTGCCAAGTTTCTACTTGTAAAATGTTTATAAAAACTACAACAATATTAAGTCTAACAATAGGTACATATTTTTTTAAATTTAATAATTCTTTTATCTGAAGTATTTTACATTTGAATAGTTCAATATTACATGATTTTTGAACCATTTGAAAGCATATTGAAAAACCGGCCAAGAGCGTGTCGGGCCACGCTCAGTGTAGGGTTCCGTAGTTTCCCGTCCGTCACAATAAGTGTTCCCACTTTGTGAGTTAAAAGGTGGAGGAGCGTGCACCGCGGCAGGCGTTCCGGCTTGTGACGGTTTTTAGCGCGAACACAAACTCGAACTCTAATAATTACGGGACACTAAAAACGTTATATTAACGGTGAGGTATTAACCACCAACAAACAAATTCGGATTAATGAATTTTAGTTTTGTTCCAAATTGCCTTAAAATGTTCTTAATAGAAGTTTTATGTAGTTGTATGATACCGCCAATGCCAAGGAGAGACCAACCGAACAATTCGGTAATACCCGATCCAATGTAATAAGTACCTACAGCGCCATCTCTCGGGGAATTGGGTTACTAATTAAAGTTATTAAGTTTTCGGTGGTAATTTTGGATTGCGAGAACCGATTTAAACAATTCTTTTTTTGTTTGAAAAAAGATACGTTCAGGATAGTAAAATATGTAAACGAATATACGATTATACCTACTACAAACTTAGTCCATAAATTATTTTGTACAACTTTTTGTCTTTTTTGTACAAAAATTGTTGTGTCAATCAAGTTCAAAATAATTTTCCTAGAAAGTCTTTATAAAGTTCTACTTTTCAGATTTTTTTCATATTTTCTAAACTTATGGTTCAAAAGTTAGAGTTCACACACATTGTGTTTTACTTTTGGAGCGATTATTTCCGAAATTATTGACATTATCCAAAAATGATTTTAGTAAACCCCTATTCATTTTTAATACCTTTCCAACAATATATCACACGTTAGGGTTGAAATTAAAATTAAAATCACTTCCCACTTTACATATAGGGTGGCTACCCTAATAATTTTTTTTTTCCAATTTTTATTTTACCACTTTGTCGGCGTTATTGATATACATATTGGTACCAAATTTCAGCTTTCTAGTGCTAACGGTCACAGAGATTGAGCGAGGACGGACGGACGGACGGACAGACAGACATGGCGAAACTATAAGGGTTCCTAGTTGACTACGGCCAGAAAAGCTGAGAGCTGTCAATTTCCCAACTGCTCATTAGGCTGCTTTCAGTGATGATTTTCATTGGTGAAACAAAATAGACCTTATCTTTTAGGGAACACCTTTCTTCTGTCCCTCTAGTATCCATTGTGGATTTGTTGTATGTTATTGTATTGAACCATTCAAACATTGTATTAGGCATATGTACCAACCCTTGAACAACAAATTTAACATTTATTTAGACATATTATCACAAAATTCTAAGACTACTCTTTTTATAATTAATCTTTAGTAAAATTGAAGCATGAGTTTTGATTACAAAATCAACTAATGGTAACTTAAATAAAACATAAATAAACCTTGAGATACTTTTCACGAAAGTAATAAATAGAATGAGATAATACAATACTTGTATGCAAAATTAAATGAGGTTTACATGGACATAATTAAGTCTGTGGTAGTATCTATACTACCAAAAGATTATACTAATATTTTAACAATTAAATAATATACTGCCCACTTTCAAAGCATTATAATAAATTTATCATAATTACAAATATAGACATGAAGAGAGCATGATTCAGTAATTTAGGACTGCTTGCATGACAATAATAATAATTAATTTCTGCCATATTATTTTATTTCTAAAAAAACAGCCTCACATTAAACTTGTATTTGTCAGTAGCTGGCATCAATCATCATCTACTTTGCATTATCCCAACTATGGTGAGTTTGGCTTTTAGAATAGTAATCACTGAATGCAGCTGAAAATCAGTATTTTATGTGGAGCGCCTTCCTATTTGACATCCACACTCAGTTGGTAGCTGGCATTAATTAATACAAAAAAATATTGTGTGGCTTAAAATCTGTTGTTTTAATACCTGCAATTCATTAATATATGCCTCATGCAGGGCCACAATAATTTTAAAAATAAAATGGTGAACGTTAGGCAGGCCATGCTTTATTCCAAACCTTTCCAGATCCTTTGAAGCTAGCAGATATTTCAGATTAAGTTATTGCCAATTATTTTATTGGAATTTTATGTAAGGCAGTACTATGTACCCTTGGAATTGCCAATTTAAAGATTTTGAAGATAATTATAATTTGATTGGAGCGATTGAAAGTTGCAAGTTATGACAATATTAATTCATTAGAAACGCACATAAAGGTATTGATAGAAGGCTTGCTTTTCTGATATGTTTTAACTACAGTTCATACTTAATAATTTGCCTATTGTAAATCATATAACAATATGGTTTATAATGAATAATGTTGTTAAAATTAATGAGTTTTTAATGAAATAATGTAACTAGAGTGAGAAAGAAAACAATTTTCTAATTATTATACTTTTGATAAAACATAGCACCAATTCAATTATTTGTAATTTTTGTAAAATAAATATCGGTCTCAACAAGCAACTCTACTATTAGTCTAACATTGTTACTGAATTTCAATTTCTAAAGCTCATTTTTTTAGAGCTTCAATTTTGTGGTTAACATAAAGACAGCTGCAATGTCTTTGCTTGCACATGTCATAAAAATTGACATGTTATTGAATCAAAAGCATTCATATTCACTACATCTCTAATCCAGTCACTAGTTTATTCAAAAGTCATTTGTATCAATATTCTGGACAACGCGTATGAGGTATTTTAGCTACAATTGGGTTTTGTTCAGCAGTCATAGCAGTATGCACGATGATGGCAGGTTGTGTAGGAGTAGGTGCATGCAGTTCATGGCTCTCACCAGGAGCAAGACTGGCCAAAGCTGCCAAAAGATCATGATTTACTAGAGGTTCATTTTCTTCTCGTGGTTCCCAACCAACAGGAGGACTAGATGGCGGCGAGATCAGAAATTGCTTTACAGGAGCCGGGGGTCTCAGATTCTTGAGAGAAACAGGCGTCACAGGTTGCGCAAAGTAACAGTTGATAGGCGAATCATGAAATTGGTATTGATGCAGTTGCACACGAGCATTAGCAGCAGCCAGTGGACTGTCATAGTTTACACGCAAACGTTTAAAACTGCGTAGCCATTGAAATGTAATATTATCCGAAAATGTGCGGAATAAACCTTCCATGCCTTTCTTTAACTTTTCATCAGCAAATACTTCACTGTGTATGTTTGTGACGATGATAGATTTAGGTAAGTCATCCAAATCATCAACTTCGTCTAGCACATCACTCTCTTGTTCTAAATTAGCGATATTTGGGTGTACGTTGGGCATCCCATCTTCTTGGTTGATGTATACGTCGTCTTCTCGAAATGAGTCTTCATCCTCCTTGTGAGCCATTTTATGTAAAGCTAACTACGAAACAAAACACGCACGAATTGTATACTTATTTGGACTTCAAATTTTAATTATTCACTTCATGAAAGCATAACATTAAATTAAACGTTAAGAATCTGTATTTTTATTATGTTCTATCGATTTCAACAATTTTCTTAGCTGTCAATACTGTCAAACACCTGCATCCACAGACTAGCTTCCTGTACCAGTCAACATCGTCAACATCCTTTTTCTTTCACAACTATTTCGCCATTCACATAATTTTGTTTAAATAAGACTTTTTGTGAATGCCGCTCGTTTGATTTGAATTGACTCATTGAGAATGTAAAATATTAGGTAATTTACACGTTTTGGACCTATTTTATATAAGTGATTTTCTTTAGTATGCTTGGTATGTACCATGTTTATACAATTTTAAGTCATAGTTATTACTTTGTAACTAACTATATTTTTCAACACGTACTGTAAAGAAAAAAACACGTATGAATTCGCCCAATCAAGGAGGAATCAGTGTACACAGGAGTATAATTATGGTTCTGTGGTGTACACTGTATGTACAGACGCCAGCAGGTCAAGAACCCGAAACTGACAACTTTTCCCAATGAACCTTGAACCTAAAATTTAAGAAATAAAGTCGAAAATCTATCAAAGAAATCTGACAGATTGTAGTAGCTTGATGTGCAGGCGTCTGTACGTTTATGAGAAAAAGGTGTTTGCCGAATATATAACTTTTTCTGAAATCTTTATAACAATAACTCGCTATATCAATCTAGCAAATTTAGTTTCTTCTCTATTTCCCTACATTAAGAATGATCCTGGTTGTATCGTACATAAATTCATACAACACGATAAATCTTTCGCGAGAACCATAGATATTTGCAAAAGTTGTAGAATCTTAGTACTCCTTTCTATGAATAGACAAATAAAACATGTTTACTTGTCAAACTCATGTCATCTAATTAAATACAACTAAAATCGGATTCTTCAGGCATTTTCACAGAAATAGTTATTAAGAAACAAAAAAGTGACTACTATATTGTCGGTTTAAGGTTATTATGAAAATGGCAGGACTCGAGTCCATGGTAGTTGAAGAGGTTAAGCCCGCAGAGAAACCGGTCGACAGGGAGAAGGTAAGCTAGAAATTTATAGAACAATAACAATAAAGTACTAACCCATTTAGTTCCTTTCCTTCCTAGTCTTCCACTTTACGTTTCAGTAACCAATGAATTAAAAGTAATTGAATAAATGGCTCTAGAAGTTCTAGAGCCTATCTTTGAGTTGGTTAAAAAATGGTTGGTTAAAAAACATCTTCTATTACAGACCTGTCCACTATTACTACGGGTGTTTTGTTCAACTGGTCGTCATAATTCTCCTGGTGACTATGCAAGAGGAAATGTTCCACAAAACGAACTTCAAATCTACACATGGATGGACGCTACTCTTCGTGAACTCACGGGTCTAGTGAAAGAGGTTAATCCAGAGACGAGGCGTAAAGGCACATATTTCGACTTTGCAATAGTGTACCCAGATATGAGATCACCAACATACCGCATGAGAGAGATTGGGGTCACTTGTTCTGGGCAGCGAGGCGGAGATGACAATAAAACTTTAGGACAAGTCAAGTTCCAGATTGGAAACTATCTGGATATATCTATAACTCCACCCAACAGAATGCCTCCACCAATGAGACGTGCCCAGCCTTACATGAATAATCGTCCCTATTAAACATACCTTGCTTGTATTAGTAAGTTAATTCAATAAGATTAAAATAAATAAAACTTATTTTGATAAGTTCAATTCTAGTGTTCCAATGTTTTTCTTTTTTTACACAGTTTTGAAAATGTTCTGAAATATCAACTCATTGAATTACATGAAATAGTTTTCATTTGCTTGTAACTAAATAGATATGATTTATTTAGTCTAGGAATAGGCAACTGTCTTGTAATAATGAATTATACATTGATCAGCTAAATATTTAATTTTAGAATAATTTTTAAAGAGATTCATAAAAAGGGTGGCATTAACAATATCACAGGAAATGATAACACTACTGGTTCATAAGAATATTTTAAAACTTTCTAATAAATCCTATTGTTCAAACAAACAAAATAACTTTAAATTGTTATTTAAATAATATAGAACAATTAAAAATTATTGGTTCACTCTTTGGTATAATTTGCCTTAATTCACAAAATAAAGCTCAATTAACCAGGGCACACCACAATAGAGGCGCTAAGTCCCCTCTTTGAGGAGCTGGAGAGGGGTCACGGCGTCCTCACCTACCGCCTGACACAGGTCCTCACCGGACACGGAAGTTTCGGGAGGTTCCTGCACATAATCGGGCGGGAGGAAACGCCCGGGTGTCACCATTGTGACGATCGTCCGGAGAACACGGTGGCGCACACAGTGGCGGTCTGCCCAGCCTGGGCGGAGCACCGCCGTGCCCTCGTGGAGGCGATCGGCGGCGGCGACTCTCGCGTCCGGCCCTGGTTCAGTCCATGCATGGAAGCGGTGGCATGGAAGCGGTGGCATGGAAGCGGTCACCACCTTCTGCGAAGCAGTAATGCTAGCAAAGGAGGTGGCCGGGCGTTTAAGGGAGAGAACATCAGGCCAACCTAGCCGCCGCGGGAGACGCGCAGGGTGCCAGGCGCCGCGAGACGACTCCCGGCCACCGTAGTTGCGGGCCTGTGGACGGTGAGCAATGGGTAGCTCCCCGTCTGTCCGTCTATTGACGACAGGCCGTGTCGACGGCGCGTTCGTGTTCCACGCGCGCTCAAAGAGAGTCAGCAAAGCAGAGGGGCTTGCCAGGGCCTCCGCCTGCCGGGGTTGCGGGTTGTTCGAAAGAGATACCGCGGCCTCGGAATTTAAAGGGCAATATAAGGAACATGGGTGGGTTTTAGTCAGTACAAGTCTGACATGCCCCCCTGCTCCGCCAAGAGCGGGGGAAGTCATAAGTTGATTTCCCACCCTAAAAAAAAAGCCACAAAGAAAAAAAAGTTTAATTAACCGATTTAGCAAAGCTTTAGTGCTTCGGTTTGGTAGTGAATTGTTAACATATGTTTTAGTGTTAACCCTTCTACTTATGCTGGCTGCATTAACCTGTTGATGCCAGTCTATGAATCAACATCATGTAGAAATTGCTTAAAAAGGGTAAATAATCGGTGACTAAGCTTGCAGGGACTGGGAATGTCATTAGGTAATTGCAGTTGTGGTGTATTTAAATTCACAGACAAGTGTGTCAACAGAAAAATAAAAATATTGATAAAAGAATCATAAAGTTTGAAAATAAAAAAGAACAAGTTTTATAAAAGTATTCACATTTATTTCCATCTCTCATTTATCAAGGCACAAGTAAACCACATAAACTCGACCAAATGTTACGTTGATGATAACACTTATATGACGAGACAACGAAAAATGTCCTTATATTTAGATTTTTCCTAAAATAAATATAATTATATTGTAAACTTAAATCCTAATGATTTCCGGGTGATCTGAATGGCCTCTTAGATTTTTTGCCCATTGTGGCGAGATCAATCGTAATTCCATTAGGTAAAACAGCCTTATTTTCCTGATAGTCTACGAAACCTTTCTCGTCTCGGTCTTCCTTAGCTTTATCGCAAAGAATACCGGTTTCGTAATTGTATTCACGCTTCAAACCATCAGGATCAACATACCCGTATTTGCCTCGTGTGACACAGTCCACACCAATGGTTTCTTCCTTGAACGATCCGTCGTCATTTTCGAATCCCCATGTGATACTACCGTCTTCGTTCTCATCTCTATATTTACGAATAATCTGAGCTACAGGTTTTTTCTCCCTTTGATGCGACTGTGTGTATTTCTGCTGAGGTGGTTTAGCGGGTGACCTATTAATGGGTTCTCGTTCCTGTGGTCGTGAATACTGTCTAACCGGTTGAATGGGTGCTTCGTCATCTTCAATGAATGGTTTAGGTTCGGGTCTGAACACAGGCCTCTGGGGTCTGCTCGAAAGTGGCTGTAGTCTCACTGGTTGTGGCTTGTTGACTGGTTCGTTTCTGACTGGGTTGAAGGCTTGTGGGGCCAGCAGCGGTCTGTATTGTGTAGGCTTTATGTTTTCAAGTTGTTGTCTAATGGTTGACGGCGTGGATTGTGGGTATGGGGATGGATTATAAACAATCGGAGGTTTGGGTTGTGAAGTGGTCGTTATGTCGTAGTAATCGTTCTGAGGTTCGGCGGTAGAAAATATATTTGGCGAGAAAGCTGTTGGTGTGTTGATTTCCAATTCATCTTCTGGTTCTTCAGTGACTGGTTTAGCAGGCTCGTCGAGTGATTGAAGGCTCGGCCGCGGTGAAGCGTCTACTGACTTAAATGATGGTCTTGCTAGTCCCGGCCTCCTGATTCTGGTTGGTCCTCCTGCAGCCGGAGCAGCTTGCAGGCGTCCCTGTCTGAATCCTCCTTGCCTGTGACCTCCTAATGGGATCGCGCCGGGTATTTGCAGCCGCGGCGGAGCTGGAGAGTCATTATATTGAGCATAAGCTGTGATTACACACAGCATACATATCTGGAATAAAAGAGAATAACAAATAAGTATTTATGTTGTTGCATACTTTTGTTATATGGGTTTTTGGTAAGAAATCATAAGTAAGCCCGCTTTAATTTGCATTTTTCGAAAAAAAAACAACGTGGCAACATGATATGTAGATTTTAGATCATATCTATACCGTAGGAGAGTTCGGAAGATAGTTAGGCTGACACCCTTTCTTTTTCGTATGATAAATCGATAATTCAGACCTGTATCTACTGACTAAAACCCATCTATGTTCCTTCTTTTGCCCTTTGTAGTGCACGTGGAACACAAACGCGCCGTCAACAAGGCCTGTCGTAATTAGACGGACGGATGGTGAGCTACCCATTGCGCACCGTTTACAAGCCATCATCGTGTGGTTTCCGACGCCCGGAGCGTGTTCCGCGGCGGAATCTGACACCCTAACAAAAGCCATACGCCAGTTTACGTCAACCAAATGAGGAATTGACCTGTTTGGTGGCCTACGTATTCATTGCCCGGACCACGAGTAATTAAACTGACTTTTGTTTAGACTCAATTTGACTAAAGGAATGTAGGTACATAGCGCAATCAGTGAACTGGCACACTTTCCAGCCCCGACGTGGACCTTGCTTACGAGTAGGCAGTATGGTTGCTAACATAACACCTGACTCCATTTATCCAACTAATATAGATATTATCGCACGCCTTATTCTTATTCTATTGTTGGCCTATCTGCTGCGTATTTTATTTGATTACGAAACCTTCGGTCGAGTTTCTAAACGGGCCTTCTTGGTTAGGTGCGCGGTACGTACTCGGAATATTTTGTATTCCGTTTTAAAAATGCGTAGGTATATATTTACAATACAATAAATTCTGAAGTTAAACATAGTCACTTCCATATAATTATAGCTTCAATACGTCGAGACTTCTAAAGCCCTTATGACGGTCACTTTTTATTCTTATGTAACTTTGTAAAGATTTGCATTATTACAATCTGGTCAATATCTTGCGGATTACAGTGTTAACCTATGTAAAATTTACGAAGTATTTAGGTAGACATAATTAATGCCAATGCCAAATTTATAGGGCGGTAAGTAGTGTTTACGACTGCATAGATTATCTGCACATATAGTGTGTACAAGGACAGCAATCTACATAGGTAGCAAGTACATTATGGAGATTCGTGCTTACTATACTCTTATGTCTGTGCCTTTGATGTCAGTTAAAACTTATAATTCACGCAGGATTATGTATTCGATGACACGATTAAGCGCTCTGGCCAAACGATTGATTAATACAAAACGGGTTACTGGTCGATTCCTGCGTGTATCAAAAGGTTCTGAGAATCTCAAGGGTACACCTTTAAGGGTAAAAGTGTAAACTACTACACATGCTTTGCTACCTCTAGCCCAGTATTTAAAAAAAACCATCTACTGTGGTGACTGAATTGCTGATTAATATATCTTATTTGAAGTAATTGAACCCAATAACTTACAAAGTTATTGCCCATTTATATCTTAAATAAGGTTATGGTTTTTATTTATGTGTGTCAATCATCTACAATCATAACGTTATTGTGAAATTGTCGGCAGTCGAATAGTAAGGTAGTTCGTATTGAGACAGTAACTTGTTGAAGTTGTTGAGTTGTGAACATTGTCGCAACATGCAAATGGCACCTACTCACTCTACTTTCGGAAATCGATGTACGTTTTGCAATATATTTAGAACTTATTTTTATTAACTCTCTCACTTTGGCTGACGAAATTACCAAACAAACTTTTTACTATGCTTTCATTAATTCGATCCGTTGAATTATGTTGCGTTAAACACGCATAAAGGTGCATAAATATAGATAATATCCATCTACTCTGTAGAGATAAAATCTAAATACTTGGAATTTTCGTGAAGTCACCGTATTCTGAGAAAAATCTCTATATGTACTTAAGTATATGGAAATTGTTAAATATATAGAGAACGTGTAGGTGACGATTCCCATTTTAAAAAGAGGCACCTACCCAAATGTAATTGGCCTCATCGCGGAAGGTTTGGTATCCCGTAGCAACTAGCACTATATCATTAATGAAGCGACAAATTGCTCTGCCATTTCTACGATTCTTTCTTTTATGAAATCGCATTGAGTGTGTATTTAGAAAATAAGGAAATTCTCAATTGTTCGTCGCGGTCGCGAAAGTTGAGCGCATTGTACGATCTAGATTGTGAAAAAATACGCATATGCTCTCCAATACTTGTAGTATTGGAGAGCATATGCGTATTTTTCAGATGATTCGTATTGTGGGTTCCGCAACACTTCCAAATGGTGCTGGTGAAAAATGCTTCAAATATTACACTTAATTTTATAAAGGCATAAGTTTTGTACGGGTATGTTTTTCAGAGGGAGTAACGGATTTGCATGAATTTAGGTATGTAGATAACTTATACCAACTCTAAAATAACACATAGGCTACTTTTTATCTACATGGGTGAAACCGCGAGGCGCAGCTTGTATTGTATATAAGGTACCCATGCCATCACATATAAAAGATATTGTATCTTATTGGTATTACATTTTTTTTTCCAAGTAATTTCTCATATTTTAATTAATGCAACCGGTTGTAGATTAAAGTTCGCAAAACACTAATAGGTACTTCGTCCTGCATCTCGTTAGACTTCCAGTTTTACCAGATAATTGTGCCTACATATCAATTACACCACATTTCGGAGGGTAAGCATGTCTTTATTAATAATGTTTTCTAAACTGGAAATCCATTTGTTTAGACGTATTTCAAATAGATAGAACAAAGTTCAAAAAGCAATAAATCAAAATAATAATGTCTACTTCCATTGAAGGGAATGTTTGATTGTTTAGACTTTGGAAAAACAAATGGTTGTTTTTGTAAGACCACTTCGTTTAGGGCGTGAGCAGACTGATCAGCGATCTGAAAGGAGTAAGGACGCCCGGCGCAGGCTCGGTACGCTTCCGCCAGTCAAGGTGACTGCGTTGGAATGGCGAACATACACTAAATACCTAATTATTATTGCACTATCTATCAAATGTCAGATTGCTTCAGACAATTCATAATATAAAATGTTATAACGCTTAATAATTTAAAACACTTCATTTTGGCAGTTTTATTTTAAATGTTAGTAGCTTAGCTGTAACTTCGAAAGTTATAGGTATTCTGTTTTAATAATTGCTAGTGCTATGAGCATAAGAACTACTAAATAATTGGCATATACATATAAAACACGTATCAGAAAAATCTAAATCTTATATATAAAGTGGTCGTGTCAAAGTTTTAGTTGCCATACTACTCCTATTACTATGACATTTTGAATGTATATTCGGTAGGTCTGAAAATTGGTCTAAATCTATTTTTCATACCCCTAAGTTTTCACCCAAAAACGAAAACCCTGGGCACAGCCAGTAATACATAAAACTAGCGTGCCCGGCTGACGTGGTCCTGCCCCTTATACGGTAAATAAAAACTTTGATTTACCGACAACAGCGCCACTTACGGGGTCCAATTGTGTTTTTAAATCAATCAGTAGCCCTTAAATATATACCTATTTAATGTAGGTACATTAAAAAAATTGTTTCATACCGGTCCGGTCGTTTAAGGCAACTTGTAAGAAATATAGCGAGATATAAAGAAAAATTAAAAGGAAACATGACAGTAGCTACACATTTCATAAACACGTCTACGCCATACATTACCTGATGCTACATAACACATAATAAGGGTGACGCAGGTGCCAGCGCGTTGATGTCTTTTGTAAGAGCCGTAAGAGGCTGATTGAAATGCACTTAAAACGGTCAGCATTCGATACGTTATTGATCAAGTACGTGTAGAGAATGCCCAATTATGTTCGCATGTGTATGTTTATCATATAACTTGGTGCATCGTAACCGTCATGCATTGTTGGGCGACAATTAAATCGCCGCGTAAGCGTCTGCCACCTCAATACTTCCATGATCACGTATTATGTACGTAAGGAAACATTAGAAAAAAGCAAGGTTAAGTAAGGTAGGCAGGCGTTCTTTGATATTTTTCTGTGCAGATTTTCTTTCTATCATCAGAGATGTGAACAATACCTATATCCGTACAGTACGAAGCTATTCTCATCCCAGTGTTTATGGCAATAGTTATTAAGTTTCAGCAATAATTTATTACAGTATCTATACTTGCGCGGCAACTACGACATATATTGTGTAGTATATACGAGAAAGTTAAGAAAAACCTGTTAGATACCTCGTTCTATAGATATAAAAATATCTGGTATATTAATAAAAAAGTTTTCATATAAGCATGTGGGCCTTATGTTGTAAATTTTCGTAAATGGAAAGAGTACTTGCAACTTGTATACCCCAAAGTTATTGAGATTGGTCTATGTTTGTAAGAGGCATTTAATGAATTGATTGATTAAATTATCGAATTATAGTGGAAGACATTTCCCGGGTCACGCAGGCCTAACGGAAAGGGTTTTAATACCTACGCATATTTAAAATTAGCATCATTATAACCACATTTTGTAACCGTTTGGGCACGTTTTAAACAACAGGACTTAAAACTTCATTTGTTATGCATATCCGTGGATTTTTGTGTTTCCGTGAAATGGAAACGTGACTAATTTTAGACACACATGTTAGTTCTTTCAGCATTTCACTATGTCGCCACTTGTCGGTGAGAAACCGAGCTTGTGTCTAAAGGTTGCAAGCACGTAATTAACAAGTCATTAGACTATGATATTGATAGCCAACAACGTTTTACTGAAGAACAAAGATTGCAAGCTATCATGGAATCACAAATTCATGGCGAGATTTCCGAATATCGATTTATTATCGCTAGAGACTGCGTAACGGCGTGCGGCGAGTGAATTTATACTTCGACTTTTTGCAGTGAATGGCTACAATTAAATATAACTGTTGAAATAGAACAAGTTATGCGTATAGTCCGTATCTACGTCCAGTGGCCGAGCCTGTTCGCAGCAGTGGGCCAGTGTGGTAACGACACCCGCGAGCCATTTGCCGTAAGTTGCGTGCTTTACGTAATTCGGCTGTTAACATGACAACGCCTAACTTACCAAATTATGTTAGCACCAACAATTAGTTCCGCTTGTGAATTATTAAGGGCGGTACTTATATCTTGTGTGTTGTAAGGTTACTGGAGCAATAGACACTCGACGTACTGCAGTAATCTGTCACCTCGCGATCGCCTTCAAGGTTGCCGCGAAATCGATACCTCGAATGCCGCCTGTATGATCGACCTGAATTCTTTACAGATATTAATTTACTTGTATATTATTCATTGAATGCTACCACGAACTTGTTGTGGCTAGACATACCTATAAGTAGTTTGTTAATTTAATCACTCGTATATTTTACCTAACTACTTTCACAATGCTTTGTCCTTACTAAGAGTATGAACAAGTTTATTTATAGAAGGTGTACTTTTGTTTATTTGATTAGTTGTTATCATTGAAGATAATAATAATTTTTGACTGAAGAACTGAAATATAATAATGAAATTACTGGAACGAAAAAATATTATAATTGTTGTAAATAAAAGTTAATAATGGCACTGAAAGGCAATAAGAAAAGCTTTATTATTATTTTCACCTTGAAAGAACTCGGAAGCACTTTATGATCACAAGTAAATGTTAAAAATAACTTTCGAAAATATTTTTTTCAGAAAAAGGGAATTAAATTAAGAACTTGTTGGTATGTAAATGATGTAACCGCCCTTGACAAGAGCACTGAGACCTCACTGAGACTCACCAGCAAAGCACGCATGATGTCCTGTGTCCTGCGCAGAGTCACGTCACTATCACGCAGCGTACAACCAACAAATAAAGGAAACGCCTCCCGCGCAAGCTATATGAGGTCGCCCACTCTCGCCCTGCGCCCGACGCGACCACCATACCTTATTGCAAGGTGACCAACTGTGAAGGCATACCCGAACCACGCGAACCCAATCAAATGCACCACTTTACAAATCGGTTGCGCTAGCCGCGAAGATACCGCTAAACGATCTAATTATTGAAAAATCTATTGTCTCAATTATTTGTATTCATAACGTGAATTGTAACATTATTTTTATTTAAATGATACTATTTTCATCGCGGCAGTGCAATGTTCATATATTTTTCACGCAATCTTTTACTTGCTCTTGCACCTACGTCTGTGGATGTTTCTGCCCTATAGTTCTTGCGAACCGGATTGAATCTGTGCCACTAGTGCTATTGAATGGTACAAATGTATGAGGTAAGCTTCTATTCACGCCCATACCGAAGCTACATTATCTAGGAATGTAATTGGATCTCCCTAAGAGCTTCACTTTCAATAATTTGTAGCATATCAAAGGTTATCATAATGCAACATTGCTTAGTTAATTTCAAAAGAATGTGAGTTGTTACAGTTTCTGCATACCTACCTAGTCTTTAGCACATAATATTCGAGTACATTACTAAACCACTTAGAAAAAAAGATCTCGATAAAAAACCAGCATGAACTTCGCTTGTCTGTAGTTCAAGTTGTTGAAGGTTACATTTATTTATATTATGTATCCGCCATGCATTCATATCAGGATACAGTTATCATAGCACCAGTTCTCTACATTCGACACATTTTTAGAAATTGCACCGGATTTTTCTAAGAGATTGTTTATAACAAAGTTGGTATTTATGTCAAATAAATTATTTAAAATTAAGTGTGGTAAACACTTGTCGTAGATTTTATGAGAGGTTTTACTGATTCTGGGCTTGGCTAGTCAGCCTAGCCTAAATATCATTTAAAATTATGAATAAATAATTGCAAAATGCACACATGCAGACATAAAATAGTAAGTTTTGTGGGCCAGTTGCTTAAGTTACATTAGCAATGTGTCTTGCTTGACCTCAAATAATTTAAAGTTCATGTTTAATGAAACTAATGTCATTATTTCGATCTATGCATTTTTATTTACATAACCTGCAACCATTGGCAATATACTAATGTACCTAAAACAATAAATTCATTTCATACATCGTTAATTTAGCGATTTTCGAAGTTGTCATGTAGCAACTGTTCTTGGCTTGGTATGTACTGGCGACGAGCCCAAATATTCTTAATTTCGATCCAATTTGCTTGAGTGGCCTAAGATATCCGATCAGCTTCATATCTAGTGGAGCCATTGTGCTTTCGGTAATTCAATCGAAATGGTCACAGCATGCGATGTCAGTGTGGCAACAACATGATTGTTACTTTTAATGTTTAGTGTTAAATGACATTGCTATACTCAAATTAAATGTGACTGCGCAACGTCAGCTATGTTTAGATCCAAAGATTGAACGTAGCAGGTATCTATAGCAACAGTGGCGGATAGACAGAAACTTGAGGGTTTGAGAACTGGTCTGATCTAAAATTATCGCAATTTTCTGGTGAACAGTTGCTTGGTAGCTGGCTGTCACTCTACATCAAATATTGATACTTCGTCATGGAAATCTGGAAGCAGAACCCAGCCGTAGCTAGGTTCGACAAGCCAAGGATGATATCGATATCTATATATTAAATTAGGCTGAGGAAACTGATGGATGGATGGGTGCTAAAAATATGTCGATTGTAAATTCATCTTGAAAATTATTTTACAGCTGAGAAAAAAATAGGCTTTGGAGATAGAAAGTAGCACAGTTCGAAGTTAAGTTTGTAAGTCAGATGTTGGTGGAGACATACTATGTGCTGGTATGTTGCAGGATACTGCATTTGGGGTTTGTTACATCAGTGCTGTTTCACTCGTACGTCGCAGTCGAGTCACGCATTGGCAGGAAAGTGTATCGGCAGCATCACTACACGAGCGAGTGAGAGTTACCGAGCCATAATAGTTCATTCCCCGCTGCGCGTCGCTGTACACATTACAAGCTCGATTTAATTTTCCGATGCTGGAAAGTCCGCGAAGGTGTTATACTTAATTGTATCCTGGTCATTAGATATGTTTATGGGCTTATATGGCGGTGATGATGATATTGCGATTATGATTAACTATGTTTCGGTTGAAACTTTGCAATTTAATGTTTACATTTCAATGATGGGAGTAGCTCTGTTGGTGAAATAATAACAACAGAAAACATTTCAATCATCTAAGCGTTAGGAAAGCGTCATTCACGAGAACAATAACAATATATTCCTCTTCTCACGACCTTTCATTGTTGTAGACTGGTATGACTAGTGCGTAGGAGACTCAACGTCAGTAATGGGCCTTCACAGCTCATCATGTAGGTTGTATTTAAAGCACTATTTTGATGAAAAATTGTCTTATGATTTTCGAAAATGAATTCAATTACAGCCATGATGGTCTGAGTAGGTAGGTAAACACATTCTTCCTGGCAATCGTTTTGTAATAATGTGTATTAAGTAAATACATTATGTATTAGATCACTGTTGTGTAGTGTTCGATATATGTGACAAGCGTACCATCGTGAGCGACACTTTGTGATTGATAGAAAGTGGATCAGTCTTTTCTTTTGTTTGATTCTTTTTCTGAAGTCTACTGAGATCTACTGCTTTCTGTTTCATTATCTAGTATAGACGAGAGGGTTGGGAAAAATCTTGTATTTTACAAGTGAAACCGCGGGTCAATTTATAGGTTACCTTTATGCCAAATAGCTAATACAGTCTATGTAACATTTTATTTTAGAGCTTCCTCATTTTTAAATGAATACCTATGGCTCGGGGCCTACATACCTTATGATATTTTTGCTTGCCTCCATAACTATTCAAGCACTTTAAGAGCTACTTGGACTTGGGATCAATTGACACAAGTTAGTTCAAATCAACTACGTCGATCCACCAATGAAGTACGTAAGCCTCATAAAATACGTCGGCTACTGTGCAACATAAACATTGTGCATGCTGATTACAAATTTAAACGCTTGGCATCATTTCACATGTGATTCCCAGTACTAGTGACTGAGTAGCCCGACGCAGCGGTATGGGTAAGCCACCTGGCTCCGTTATCTGTCCTGTATCGCCTTTTTCAATGGCTTTCTGATTCGACACGTATTCTATTTGCCACCACAATAGGACCTGTTACGAGGTCATATTCATGTCGGCTAAATACTATGCATCTGGGTTAGAGTACAACAGGTGAATGACCAGAGAAATTAACTATGACCCGTAGATGGGTACTCTGCGCGAAGGATAAACGATGGTTAGCAATACCAATTTTCTGAAACGATCACTGGTTTGGCAAGATATTTATCTTTCGCCTTGAGAGTTCAACGAAATCAAAAGTTTACCATTGAAGAGTTTGGAATACAATAACCAATAAGATAAGATCGACTCTATGAACAGTGACTCAATGTGTAGATCCAATGTAACCTTACGATATGCAAAGCTTCGGATATGTTCGTTTCAAGAAGTCTTTTGTCGATTGTGATATTGAATAGCAGTGTGTAAGAAAGAGTGTTGTCAGTCATAATCAAAGCGTTAAATATCTACTTGAGTTTGAAATGGCTGTGTGTCTGTTGGAACAGCTCATGTGCACACAAGTCACGTCTGGCATGACGCTTGCGCCGGCTTGTCACCGTTACCGACATTTTGTAATGGCGACCAAGGGACCGACGCGGCCCTAGACGGAGGAGTCAATGTCCCGGCAACATCGCGCTGCACTCGCAGGGTACCTGTCAATTTGTGTGTGACCGCATGAAGCCTCGCGGTCACCGCAACTCGAACAGACAATTCTTCAGCATTGCGGTCACGACACTCTTCTGGCACAACTACAACTTACAAGTGTTATGCAACATACACTCAGATTGTCCAAACTCTGTGTATCTTATCGATTAATGTAGTGGGCAAATAAATAGACAAATGTTAAAAAATATTAGTTTATTTTCAAATTATTACAGATTGATGCCATTGATTAATAATTTATGTAATTAAACGATTCAATGTTTAACAAAGTCATTAAATGTTTTACATTGATTCCCAAATAAGTACATAAGCCAAACATTAACGAAAACGTCATTATGTCTACTGATGGTAACTTTATGTTCGGTAACATGACACTATCGAGTCTATCTGCTACAGTAGGTACTTAGGTTACTAAAATACTTAATGTTATGACAATAAATAAAGTAATTGGTAAGAAATACAGGTACGTATTTCCCTAATTAAAGTTTTAGAACTGTACAATTAAACACATAAGATTTATTTATAAACGTTAAATAGGTAGATATAGTAAGACAGTTATCAGGTTTATTTTTTAGTTAATTTGACCTCAAGTAAGCCTTTAGACATCACTGTGCTAATACGAATTTCTTCAATACTGAAAAGTCATTTTTATAACGGATGTGTCCCTTATAGTTTTAAGCTTTCGTAAATAAAATTATTTAAACATAAATTGTTTAAGCAAATCTGATATAGAACTAATAAGTATTCTATGTTTAGTACATCATAAAATTGTGAGTCAGTTACAAACAAATATTATGTAAATAGATTGTATACAGCCATACCGTTAAATTAATTTAAAAGTTTACGAAAATTTACCGTTACCTTTTTAACATTTTTAATGTAACATGCATATAAATGGTGGTTACAGTAACAGTCTGGTGTGGTCATTGTATATTGTTAACTAATACTAAATTATTGCATTTTGATATGAATAAATTAGGAAATATTATTCATTTATAAAACATAATAATAAGTAAAGTATCGTTAAGATTTCATGACTGATTATGACCATTTAATTTTCATGTGTGTTTCGTCTAGATGGAAAATCTAGTGTGTGGAATGCAAGGGTGATGGAATCGGCGGTGTATTGGAACCGTACTAACTTAGAAATTTACTTATACACCAATTTTTTTAAGGAAAATCTAAGGCCATGGACCAATAAAAAGTATCGAAGGGTGGGCGGGCGTAGATGACTGCCTATCGTAAACTTTTGCGTTCAAAAAGCCGCTTGATGATTATGAGCCTAATTGAAATAAACGATTTTAATTTTAATCATGTAGAATGATATTCATAGCCTGAAAGGAAGGAAAAGTTATAAAGGAGGTGGTAAAAAGAACAATTTTAAGTGATGGAATAATATAATATTAAAGTTCCCTTTCGAAGGAGTCCTAAGTCCATAAAAGTAATTAAGAGTTATTTAAAGTCAGCAAACACTCCCTCGCGCTCCGCCCAGAGCGGGGGAAATTATTTGAAGATTTCCCAACCGCAAAAAAAGTTAACAACCACATTAAATAATGGTTCACCAAAGATGTTAACAAATTATTAATATGGTTATTTATTTATTTAAACCAGTCAGGTATCCGGTTACATTCGAAATTCAATAAATTGTATTTATTTAATGAAACCGTTTCACATAATTGCGGTTTTGTTAAAGTACCTACCTATTGCTAACTTCCACGTTTTTTTTATTGATAGTATTTAGATAGCGGCATTGGGTAACGTTTCAATAAATTGACTCACATTTCTACTTAATTGATATTTTAGGGAAGTCATTGAGTAATTAAATCTAATTAGAAACTACCTACTAGTAATATATTGCTCAGAGCCCTACATTTCATTAGTTAAGATTTATAGCTAGTTTAAATAGACTCTTTACTTATCTAGTTTCTTAATTAAATTATCTACAACACTAATTATAATGATACTGCATTGTCTTACAAGTGTACTTTACATGCAACCTATTCACAGAAATATTTTTCAAAATATGTTTTTATTCAAACACTCGTCATACATTCTCCTTAAAACTGTAAATTAAATTCGAAAAATTCTCACTATTCACTGTCCATTGCACTTTGTACAGAGTATATTATAATCTACACACATTGGTAACTTTTATGTTTCACTGTGATGTGCTGCTAGTGCCCTCTGTCGTCAGTGATTGTAAACGTGCCGTTACACGGTGAGTTGGTGTCAAACGCGGGCCTGAAAATATAAGACACGTTAGTTCATATAAATTGATTGTAGGCATAGATGGCGCTAGTTGTAGGTATGATATTTTCCAACCGCAAGGGGCTTGTAGACTTTTAATATTATCTACACACGGAAATTGCAGTGACTACATGGAACACAAGGATTATTCACACCTTGACCTGGTTTGAGCTCCTGCGACAGGGCTTAACGTGCGTAATAACTAAACGCAACAGTTAACTACCTTGCTTTATTTATAGAAAGGACACATTCTCAGTGTTTTCTCAATAGCGCAGTTATTTCCGCACGACTTTTATTTAAAAATTACTACTATTATTAGTGGTTCTTTTTTAATTATAGTAAATTATTGTAAGAAGAATATTGAATATCACCGAACTTTTTTACTCGGTTGAAAGCGTTTAACAAAATGTTATGAAGAGTCCTAGAAGATGGTTGCCCAATAGATATAATACTACGAACCAATCCTTAAGGTGCAATCTGACAGATACAACATACTTTAAAACATTACAGCTTGTCTCACTATTGAGATTTCTAGATTGCGGGGTGTTTGTTATGCTTGCGTCAAACACAATTTATATCTAAGCCTAAATGAGACTTGATTGTTCATGGTTCATAGTTAATTGATTTGTTTAAATTGCACAAAATTGACGTAATGCATAGTTTCAAAATGCGACAAGATTGATTAACATTGTTTAAAGACAAGACAAGACAAGTGACTATAAGGCAGACTCACGACAAATGAAAAATAGCAGAATGCCTACAAATATCGTGATACCGGTTTTCAATCAATTAATCCCAATTAATCGGAACTTTTCCTTTCCTTTTTTTTCATTTCTGTTTCGATTTCTTTTTTCTTTGGCTTGAATTATCTTATCAATGGGTCAGTTTTTGTTAGTAATGTAACATTAAAGCTAGTTTCAGGTGTAATTGCTTTTCCGCATATATTTTATTTGTGTAAATCGTTTACCCGTGTGATGCATTTTTATCCTTGAAAACCTGCTGTATTAAATAAGAATGCAATGTCAATCACATAATAAAACTATCAGGTATGTTAAAGAAATCTTAATTTAATCTATTTCCATGAAATGATTTCCAGTTTTCCTGGATTCCATGGTACAATCACCATGGTCATGATAACGCACGATTAAACGTGTCTTTGATTGATGAGTTAAATAGAATTTGAAATTATGATTCTCTTAATAAACTTACATTTTCTTATCGGTTACAGGCTTTTCTTCAGGGCGAGTGGTGTCAGATAGCAGCAGTATGATTCCTCCGCCCACAGCCGCAAGTGCTGCGATTGTCACCATTGGAAGGTGCTCGTTGATCATCGTCTGTAAGCATAAACATTTAGATGTAGACAAGTCAAAAAACTAACAAAACGGTAATTTTCTTGCACGAGTATACTGGTTCACCACGATGAAAGTGTAACGTGGCAAACTAGGCATGTTTAGCTTTAACCCGTCACCGAGACATGGAACCTCATTTTTCTATATATCTCCGATAACCTCTTAAATCACTTTGTCTGTAAATTATAAGTATATAAGATGAAGTTATAGCTACTTAAACTCATGTTGAAGGGTAACTTTCCAATTAATTATCCAGGATCCAGGAAGTCGTTGTTACACTCGTAAGTTACCGCTACATTTATCATAATAACTTATAATTGCATTTTTTACTCTCTTGTGAGATAACTAGCTTCACACAAAGGATGTCTGCTCGAATTGGCGGAACTTAAAAACAGGAAGTGTCTGCTTCTGTTGTTTATTTTGTTAAATTAATAAGAGTATATTTGTTATATAGTGAATCATGTTTTTCTTACCAGTCTCCATAAGTACGGAATGCATATAAGCGCCAGTCCTGCCGCTATCTGACTGGCTCCCACACCGAGGTTCCTGACCACAGTCGGGTATAGTTCTACAGTAAATATAGGCATCATCATGTTCGTGGAGCCGATGGCGAACTTCCCGATCATCAGGCAAGCGATCATGATCCAATCGTCTTCGAACGCTATAGACAACAGCTCGCTGGCGATACAAGCGAGTCCACAAACTAGCATGCTGATGAAAATTGGGATCCGTCTTCCGGCTTTCAAGAGGATTGGGATGCTGATTGCAATCGCTGGAATTTCCACAACTGCTAAAATGATGGACGTGACGTGGAGATTGCCCAAGTTGAAGTTTCCAATGTTTAATAGTAGTCCATAGTACGCAATGGTCATGCAGAACCAGGACAGGAACAGACATATCGTCCTCTTGCGCAGTGCTCCTCGGAACAGCATCATGACGCTGGGTAACTCTGTGGTCTCCTGTGTCTTGTGCAACATCAGCAGTTTGTCGATGTCTGAAGGCATTTCTCGTTTGTTTATCTTGGCAGCTTTCTCTAGGATTTCCTTGGCTTCCTGAGTCTTTCCCATACTGAGCAGCCATCTTGGTGATTCTGGTAGAACGAACCTGTAAATCATAATTTTGATTATTATATTTTGAAACCTTGATGTCTAAAATACTTTTAGAGCATAATAAATAAACTTGCGACGGTAAAATAGTAACAATTCACTCACTACTATGTTTCACGTTTCAGAATAAACTTATTGACTATTACAAACAATGGTTTATTGGTACAACTACCAACATACGACTCAGACTATCACATGTAAGAAATATACAATGATATGAAATGGGTACATTTTTCTTGTGACTTGTTTGTAGTGGAGGTAAAATATAAGTATAAAAGTAATTCAATACGAAAGTATTATGTACCATAGTGCAAGCAGCAGACACCCGGGAACAGAGAGACTCAGTTGCAGATCCCTCCAGTTGGGCATGAGCAGAGACAATAGAGTGACTATAAGGTACGCCACAGGCAGCCAGAAGAAGTTGCACACTCCGGCGATCGTCACCCACTTCCCTCCCACCAGTTCCACAGAGAGGACGAAAGCAGCATACACCACGGACACGGACACGAAGCCCATAATCAGCCTCACAACGACATACTGCACGAAGGAACGGACCAACAGTGACAGGATGGCCAGCGAACTCTGTGCCACCATCATGCTCATCAAAATGCGCTTGCGGCCGAATCTAAAAAGCAAAAGAAAATATAACAATTAGTATGTTTCAGTCAAACAAGATTCTTGTGATATCGTTGCGTTATTATGTCCTGCAGAAGTGTTCAACAATTTCCCTGTAATCAAAGAGTGGTACACCACTCTTGATTCGTTTGGGGTGGTAAATTTTAATAAAATCCGCTGTTAATTAATAAATACTGGCCGATGCAGTTGTAAAAAAATTGTAAGCAATAATTTTTAATTATACAAAAATACTAAAGAAAACTCTTTAATGGCATCTAAAATTAGCTATCTTTTGTAAAAAGGTTTTATTTTATTTAGGTTCTCTTTGTTTAGATTTGCTTGTTTGTTCATTTTATTTGCCATGTAAAGTAAAATAAAAAACAACACAGTGATGTGATGATGGATAGGAAATTAATTAATGATTAATTTCCGATCACTTCGTCGGAAATTAAGTTTTTATGAACAAGGTTTCAGTAATTACGACATCCTAAGGCACTGCCCTTCGTACAATCGTTATGACGGAAAGAGAAGGAACCATGTCGAGTAGTACATTATTTGATGCCGAAGCAGGTAAGTACTCGTAAACGTCCTGTAATGTCACAGTTACTTCACCTCTGATTACGTATCAATGTCCAATTGAAAGTGATCATCATTTTCGCAACATTATGGTGTGTGTGCTGTGCGGTTGCTGGCAAATAAAAGTGATCTTTATTATCAAAATAATAAAGGTGGTTGAGTTGATGATGTCAGAATTAATCCAACTGCGAAAGAACTTCAATAAAGGCTTACCTATCAGATATCCAGCCTCCGACCACCCCGCCGACTCCAACGCCGACTAAGAACATGACTTCAGCTAAACTCGTTAGATGCGCTCTGTCGCACACCAGGTTCCATTCCGAAATTATAGTGTTGCCAACCTCCGACCTATCATAGTCCCACTCTGTGCATCTTTGGAAGGCATCGATGAGGGGAGCGGTATGGTTCAGTATACTTTCCACCGTTACCCCTGAGGTTAGCGTTCGAACAGTGCAACTGTCAATCGGCTGGCTATAGTTTATCCACTCCGATAATGGCAAGCTCGATAGGTTATCAGGCCTTCGACACCAAAAATTCGTCGCCTTTGCCTGTAAACAACAAGGATTATTTTTAAACGAACATTTTTACAGCGTTTTTTTGTTCATTAAATAATTATCTATTAGGCGGGGATCTAATCTGCAAGGATACCAAAAGATTACATTCATTAGTCAAATATGCAATTTTAATCTAAGAAAACATTTACCGACCAATTACATACTTTTGAAGGAAATTCGCATTATAGCGGGTCCTAACTTTTTTATTGATTTTGTTGGCTTATTCAATTATCTAAATTGTGTATTCCTATTGCAAGCAATCTATGAGTAATCAAAGATTACAAAATGTCACTAACGAATCGAGCTTATCCATCGTTGTCTCTATTTAAACTATTCGTTTTTTAACCTTGGATTTCCGATCTATCAGAAATTTAGAAAAATATTATTATTTCCCCGTAGAGCTATGAAACAAGAATTGTCATTTTATGATACCTGAGGCAGCCCCGAAGAAACATACAACAAGGAGTTTCGCCATGGAATTCAATTTTTCTTTTAAATACGGATCACCAGCAACACGTGTAAAATAAACATAACTGACGCTCCGTTGCTCTGAGATAACATTCAGTGCAAAATTACGGCTGTGATCACCAATAAGTTAGGTAGAAGTGTAAATCACTGATACCCACCAGGTCCAAGAAAATAGGAGCTCCCCTAATGTCATCATCCGGGACAACACCGGGAAAAACCCAATAACACTTTGCCCGAGGTGGGAATGGAATCCTCACTTCATGCTCAGTAGTTGCACCCGAGACCACTAGAACGAGGTTTAAACCAATGAATTTAAAAGTTTCACTCACTGTAAACGTAGGCAGGTAGATATGGAAGGTGCATGGCAATGAGAACAGGGACAGCAGGAACGTCATGAGCAGCTGCCAGCGGCCATACTTGCCGATCACGGTGGACACGACGTCTGGGCCATCGTCTTCCACGGGCGATACTGCCCGGCTCTTCTCCTTGGTTGTCCCTTGGCTTGGGATTACTGGAAATAACAAAGAAAATGCCTTAGAAACAGAATTTTCTCTTTAAAAAAACTAAATAAAAGTTGTGATGTTTTTCGTTTTGAAAATAGATAGGAGAAATAGCCTGCTGTCGTGAACAAGTCATCTTTATATATTTTGTTTATTAACATGAAAAATAAAAGTTGATTGCAGTCATGTCTAAAAATATGGTGTTATCCTATTTTCCGCATCTTGGAAAATTACCAGAACAATAGCTAATTATTTAATAACCCCTGAAATCATCATACGTAGGTACTACCTAATTACAGGAGGAAAAATCATATTTATCACGAACGTGTAGGTAATACGAGCATCTAATTCTTCAACTGTACGGTCGATATACAGGATTAATTACTTCTAAGTACCTACATATATAGAGTATCTTTGTTACTCGAATTAATAATATCTACCTACTAGTCGGCGTTATTTAATACTTAAACTCGGCTTCAAATCAAACGAATCGAGTTTCGTAACGCTAACATGGGCTTTATATTTTTTGAAACGCCTTCTGAACATAGGTACTTTAAAAAAAATGGTAATTTTATATCGAGTATATATGGACAGATATTATTATGCTCGATATTAATGTCTGATATTAATGTAAAATACTGTTGGAAGAGAAACTACTTCCGACGCATCAAGGCTGTGTTGGAGCAGCGAATGATCGTTGTTAAACCGATGAATATTATGTTGGTAAGAAAGAAAATGATAGAAAAATCTCTGATTTTCCACATTTTAAATGTGGAATTAATTTGTTTAAATGAGAAAATCAGTGGTGGCCTTATGCATAATGTATGTCTAAATGACTTTAAGCTCAATTAATACTGGTCTGGAGTCGCGTGCACCGGTTTTACGTGGCACGTGCTTTTCTCGCGAGCATTTCGCGCGCGCTTCACAATTATTAACGGACACATGCGCCCGCGCCGGCGCCTTGGCAATGATCTTCACATCATTGCAACTGTAACGAATGACCCACTGTTACAGAATCGATGTTAATTTTAGCATTATTAATAATATCTTCATTCATGACATTCATAATAATAGAACCTATGAATATTATAATGTTGATAGCTTTATATGGCAATTCATGAATGCTGTGGTGCGTTCGTAGTAGCACGTTACATATTAATTGATTCTAATGAATTCTAATTAACATGTAATATGGTATTTACGAGCGAGGTAATCTATTTATACGAGTTTTGGATAGTTCTTGTTTATTCGCACAAAAAGTTGTTCGACGTTTCCACGCAAAAATTCAAACGCGATTTTTCGAAGAGATATCAAACAGTCGCCGTTCAAAGTCCAATTTTATCCCGTGGTTGTAACCTTTGCGGGTTATTGTTCTAGGTCTGATAGGATACATCAATTTCAGTATTATATATCTGACGCAACTTAAGACTGCGTGCGCAGTTTTACAACATAAACTGGAGAGGCGTCATCCGTTTATTCATTATTCTTCATCTCGCGGACAGCGGGCTGCATTCGGGGCCAAGGCCGGAGGGCATATCGATTACATTTATCGCGATTTGCATGGCTGACTTAGCACAACGAACGAATTGCTTTTCATGCAGTTACATATGAACCTTCCCAACTGTAGCACACCTGGCCTCGGTATGCTGCGTGCGAATGAGTATTTACTAAACGAATCCTATTTAGAACCGTCACGAAAGCTGCTGAAAATATTCAATTACTTTACGTGTAAATTATTTCAGTCTCAAGATTAAATGGTTGTTTTAACTGTTGATTGGAGGTTAATAGCTGGATAACCTTTTACTAGGAAGTCGCCGGGATTTCGTGACAACTAATTGTAAAATTTTATTTCCCTACACTTTGAATTTGTTGGATATTTTAGGTTTACAATAAACCTAAAATATCCAACATATATTTATATTTGGACATAATCATATACTTAGGGATAGATTTCATCAAAGTAATATGAATGCGATCAAGTCAAGAGGTACGACTTCTGTAGCTTAATTGGCTTCACCAGCACTGATGAGTTTAAACTGAGGAAATCCTGGTAAAAAATGTGCCGATTCGATAACATCTGTTAAATAAAACAAAACATACAGACTGACTAGCTCTCTCCGTACAAAATAAACAAAACAAAAACGAAATGAATATACCGAACATAACATCCTCGATAGAATGCCTTCAAATTGGAGCCTGTAAGTAATTGGTACCAGAGATAGAAGTGTACTCATATTATTTTGTTCAAATGGACAGCTGTTTCTATAGTTATCGTGTGATGAGTTTTGATTAATCTCTTGAAATTTATGTATAAGTCGACAACAATTACCCGTCTAGCGATTGTCTGTAAATCTGACATACCTTTAACAGATTCTCGTATGCTGTACCGACTCATGGATCATGCAATTCCAGGTTGTTTCATGCAGTTTTAGATATAACGATATGAAATGTTTGTTATTACAGCAAAATCCTATGAGATCTTAAATAAATATATATCTTGGGACAACTCACACACGGCTACCTGATCCCAAGCTAAGCAGAGCTTGTGTTATGGTAACCAGACAACTGATATACATACTTATATAATTTATAAATACATACATATTATAGATAAATAAAAGAAATCAAGGCCATGAGTAAGCATGAGCTTTCCTAATATTTTGGTTTACACCGATCTGTTTCGTTCATTACTCACTCCCTATCCCGAGATATGTGAATAGACAGAAAGATTGACCGCAGATTGAAATAGCCTAGATTTGGACTGTGTGGTACTGTTCGTGCGATAAGGCATGCAAGATCTAATACGCATAGTCACCATCTAAGCTGCCAAATACTTGAATGACCATGACCGCGAGAAATAGTTAGAATAGGTGTTATATTTTATCAAAGCGAAACATTATACACACATGCACTTATTATCAGCAATATTCTAGTTCATCTATTGACAATGACCTGCTTTCTAAGTTTTATGTTTTCCTCAAGCACTGTTGCAATGTTGCTCAATTGTGAATTGTTACAAACAAAATAAGCCAGTGATTAACATTTTCAACGGTGGTTAGTTCGCGACAACGGCAACGTATCGGTAATTGAATGATCTATTAGACTTTTCAATCAATGTTTCTTATAAAAAATGTGATTAAATAATCACCAAGCAGGTGGCTCCTTCCTGGTGTGGTTTAAAAAATTGTAATCAGTAACCACTCTACTCGTCACCTCAGTAGTGATCGTCTTAACCCAACTAGTGACCTGTTAAATTAAATTAACTGCAGTACGTAGGAGATGATTTCATGTGTAACGTGATAGTTTAGTTCGTAATAAGAACTGCAATTTGCATTACACTTGCAGTCATTAAATCATTTAGTATGTTTATACATGACGCGTTATTCGTCGCGTCGTAGGTATTACGTGTTCTCAAGGGATGAATTGAGATTAATTTTAATGCATTTATCATAAAACACTCGCGGATATATTTTAGACAGTCATCTCACGTCGTCTCATGACCATATATTTTTATTGAAATGGGAAAAAAAAGAAAATCAAATCTCAGGTCAGGAAAAATATCAGGTCTTTTTAAAGTAAATTCTCTTTGTTGCTTCGATTCTGCAGATATAGGTAATTAAACTTTCCCTGATAAACTGCTTCAATACTACTGTATTGAAGCAGTTTAGCAGTTTATGATTTAGTAGCATACTTACAAAGGTACTCCTTTGTAAGTATGCTACTAAATCAAAAAGAATGACCGGAATCAGGAGTTAAAAGTGTTTTAGTTAGCAGGCTAGTCACATTTATTATCATTGTCACCATCTTAGGGAGCTTAGGGAGGACATCGACTATCAAAATGCCCAAGACACAGTTTTTGTCCCGGGCGAAAAAAAAATATCATCTGTTAACTGCACCATACCGCGGAAATCTGGTTTCTCCAGCAGTAAGGTCAGGTATTCAAACCTCATTGTCACAAACCTCGCGTGATCAAATGTAAGACTTGACGTGAACGTGTGACCTAACTTTTTCAGCATGCCTTTATTTTTCTTAAACGTTTTTCTATGCGTTTTTGTCCTCTTTTCGTTGAACAGTGATTCAAAGGTGATTTATGTACGGCATCGGTGAAGGGTTAACGTTTTGCAAAGGGCAAAAAAAATCCGAATAATATCATAAACAACAATTGCCGGAAAAGTCAAAATAAAGTCTATTCAGAACGCTTTGTGTTGCTTTTTCGCCAACATTAGTAAAGATAAAAAACTAAGGTACCTGAACAAGTGATGGTTTCCCAGTTCATTTGCCCGGTTATGTGGTGCTAATAATTCGCATAATTTGGAGTCGGTTCGCGGTGTGGCGACACGCCCGCGTCTGCATTGGGGGACCTCTCCGGAAGTGAGCGTACTCAATGAAACTGATTCGACGATCCTGCTGCCACTCGGTCACTGTTCTGGTTACTCACTTCAATATATCATACTGGCGTTACGCATTATTCTCCGAATCCCGTTTACCTGTTTAAAGCTGCGTCTAGGTTTTATTGAATGGATTTCTTTCGTCATGTCTGCTTCCTGGACTTAAAATACAGGGAGTTTCCAGGGAAATAATGGATCCTGAATATACTCAATCCAATTAAGATCCCAATAAATCCATTCGGTTCATTAGAAAATATTTAATACAGAAACACGTGATGTCGCAGTTTTTGGTTTAGGATTGCAAGTTGCATAAATATTTAAATTACTTCATTCACACATCACATTATATTGTTATGCATTGAACTTTACATATAAAAGTTACATTTTCAGTTATCGGTAAGATCATAGTTAGTTGATATCTCTATGTGTCTTGTTTATTCAAGTTCCTAGTTACACGTTGTGCATTTTAAGATTGAAGTTACGAACAATTTATAGACATGCACCTACCTCATCAAACTTTTGGTAGCAATTTCTCTTTAATACTCAACGACGCAGTTCCTGAGAATACAAGGAAAGTACTAGACCGCATTGAATCGATTGGCCGTGTACAAAGATCTGGCAATGGGCATGCCCTTAACCGATAATTCGCGACGTGAACTTTTCGACCCTCCGGTCGGCTAACATTGAACTAATCAGCGATTGAACTGTCAGTGTCGATCCACGCGATGACTCCAACCGTCGTTCCCTTCTGACTACTGCAGAGTTATTTAAATGTTGTTTGGACAAAACTGACTGCAAAAAGGGAGTGGTATGTCTGACTGGATATCCCAGAAAGGAACTCTTGCATAGGCGTCAGTATTTTGTTGAAGTCATCTTACGAAATGAGTGAGCTGTTGTTGGGGACGGAAGTTCACCATAATGCATATTCGTCCAAAATGGTAAAAACAAACACAGATTTATATTAAAATTAGATTTTGCCCGCGGCTTCGCTCGCGTTAAATTTGGAGTTCCCTTTGATTTGCAGGTACCTGCTACCTGTAGTTTTTGCCCTTGCGCCGAATTTATTGTAATAGCAAAGCTAAGTTTTCCCTTTTCTTCCCTCATATCACACCTTTTAAAAAAATATCTATGGCTGTCTCCAGGGTCCTAACTATCTCTGTTCCAAAATTCATCAAAATCGGTTTAGCCATTTAGGCGTGAATACGTAACAAACAAACAAACTCACATTCGCTTTTATAATATTAGTAAGGATTTCAAAATATAATACTAGGTGTATGAGTTGCGATAAACTTTCGCAGGCGTATACAGAAGAATGCTCCTTAAGTTCATCACAATTGGATGAATGGTTTAGGAACGCATGGAAGACAAACATACATACATTAGTATTAATATAGATCAAAATATATCAACAAACACTTCCCTACTGACTTTTCACTAGTCTATACATTAAAAAGTTAAAGAAAATTTTTAAATTTCAAAGTCTACGACTAAAGTCGTTGTCAGAAAATGGATATAACAAAAATTGGTATGATCACAGCGTTTGAATATATTTACAGAGCGTCGACCCTCCGGAGAATATAAAATTTAATTCACAATTTAAAATGACACACCGGTTTATTACTTAAATCATACTTTAAACAGATTCGTTCAAATTGCACAGAGACAATAAAATACATGGAAACAAAGTAATTTGTAATATTAAGTTGTTGAGACGTAATGTTTAACAACTATTACCTACGTGGACCTAGTTAGACTGTATTGTTGTTAAGTCTATACAATTTTCCTTTGTCACGAAAACTGCATGAATATTCACATGGTTATATGAGAAATAACATTTTATTGTGTTTCAATGGGCTATATAGTGGCCAATTGTGGTTTTAGGTATCCTGAGGTTTCCATGCTTGTTAACGAATACAAAGCCATCATAAAATTTCTCTGAATGAGTAATTGTTTTTTATTTTACAAGTAAATTGATTGACGGCACGGTTGGCGCAGTGGCTGAGCGTTCGACTGCTGCGCTGCGTATCACGGGTTCGATTCCCGCATGGAACAAATATTTGTATAACCTGCAGATTGTCGTTTCGAGTCTGGCTGTTTGTGTACATGTGAGATTAAATGTTTGTAAACGCATCCACGATACAGGAGAAATACCCAGTATGGGGCAAAGTTTAAAAAATAAATATAAATTTTACACCTTTTCTAAGCGATAAATATTTAAACGAAGGTGGCGAGCTATAAATTATTTATTTTGTAGAAAGAATGTAAAAATATAACACATAATAAATGTAAGATTATAACTAGCCGATTTATGTATCCTACCTATATTAACCTATGCCACCCAGACTTGGTGTTTGAAGAAGGAAGCTGAGAAGTCCAAACTCAGATTTCAAGATGAAGCGTAGTATCTTTACTTCCTTACTAATATTATAAAAGCGAAAGTGAGTTTGTTTGTTTATTACCTCTTCACGCTTTAGCGGCTAAACCGATTTTGATGAATTTTGGTACAGAGATAGTTGGGAACCAGGAGACGGACATAGGCTAGTAGGATAATTTTTATTTAAAAAAAGTGGGATGTGAGGGAGAAAGAGGAAAGAAAAGGGAAAACTTAGCGTTGCTATTACAAATCAATAAGGCGCAAGAGGAACTGTGTTACCCCAAATTTAACGCGGGCGAAAGCTAGTTTTAAATATTTTAAATATCAAAGTCGCCGATCGAACGCGTAACTTTATAATACGCTCCAAGACAGGCAAGTCTTGCCCAGCAGTGGGACAAAATAGCTTAGGTAAAATGAAAAAAACACTGAATGTGAAGTTTGGTCTTTTAGGAAAAAACCGGACAAGTGCGAGTCTGCGCACCGAGGATTCCGAACAAACTTGCGACATAAATGGCCATGTTTTGACGGCGTAGACCAGAAGGTTGATTTAATATTTCACATTTCTATAGGACCACAGACTTAGGTATACGGTTTTAGCTTCAACAAACAAACAAACAAAGGCAACTTAAAGGGTTTGACAGACTGATAGACGGGTTCCGCTTTTTCGTTTTCAGGTACGGAACCCAAAAAATCGGGTTGAGTGACGAAACAAGCTCATTCGATACTACAACATTAACTTCCGTCCTTCAATTTAGTTTCGAGGGTCCGCAGCGAAATGATCTTGTAAAGTAGGTATTGAGTCACTACTTATCTCTTTCATACACTATTTTATAAGCTGGTTGTATACCGGGAAATTGGTCCCGGAGATCAAAATCCGGGAATAATACGCGTTAGATGATATCATTAATCATTATAGACTTACAAGTCCACCTAGATCGTTACGTAACGCGAACATAATAGGGAACACGCATTTATTAATAGAAAGATCTTGTGACCTATTGTTATTGTTAGAACGTATTCTTGTGACACATAAATTCATTAAAAACACTTTACATGTAAACATTGGACTATTACCCTCCTGCTTCTAATTTATCTTATTTTCAGGAACGTAAATTGCACTGTTATTTACGTTGTTTGTCTCCTTCTATTTATTTCCTAGAAAAATATCGTCACGTGCCATCACAGATATTGAAGATAAACTTGATTTTAAGTGCATTCAAGATCAAAAATGTACGTCCCCGACACGCCCGTACACTTAAGTAAGCTGATATTAAAAGAAAACTATTAAGATCTCAAGAACAACCACTTAATTCGGAAGAGAAATCAATCCTTACTTTCAGGGAAGTGACTATTGATCATGACATTCGTCAAAGCATGGTCAAGGCCCAAGGGTCGGGTAACCGCGCCTAAACTACTGTTTACTTCCTATTAAATAATCGAGTGGTAAGTAGGCGGCCTGCTCCTTCGGCAGCTTCTGAATGTTGCTCAAAGGACGACGAGTTCATAATTGGCGCTAACCTAGACACAGAACAGGCACACTGACCTTATAAATACATATATACCAAAATATGTTATTCGGAACAAAGATAACTGCACGTATATGGTTCAGAATACCATATTGTTTTACCGTCTATTTATTTATAGTGATATAAAAAAATAAAATTAATCACTTTTTCTAAAAATAGTCGAATAGCTCGAATCGATTAGGAATATAACAATTATGTCATAAAATTGTGTGTTAAGGTCGAACATTTGCCTTCTGGTTAGGACCCAAAATATAAGTTTAGTCTTGGAAACTGGCATTATTTACAAGGATATTATCCGATTTAGAAACAATAAATAAAAGGTTATTTCCTTACATACAATAAGTTTAATTGTTTTGTACGTTTTAAACTTCCTCACTGTAAACGAGAAACTACTTACAAGATAATTTTGTTTAGATTGTTTTGGTTATAATCGTCGTCAAAACATAAGTCTCGCAGACTATATCGGATGATAGTGAGGTCGCAGAACGTAAAACGTGTGCCATAGACACAAGTCCCTCTGCCTGAAGCCTCTCTGCATATCTGAGCAGTCTGTGAAAGAGTACGTCAAGCGACCCTTTCATTTATTCACACGCCTCTCCGGGGACAGTGGGAATGTCTAAACGAGCTACTAGATAAAAAGAATATGTAACTTTAACAAGTTGTTGTTGATTGCATTGCTTTTTTTATACAGTATTTATGTCTGAGTTAGACTCTCCAGACTCAGGCGCGAGGTTGAGTTGTAAAAGTTACTTTCGAAAGTCGATCTTTTTGATGAACGGTTTTTTATATCGTCTAGGAAAAGAGGGTAATTGTAAAACCTAACCCTAATTTAATATCTCCTTTGAGAGGCAGTATCCAACATAGAGAAAATAAATATTAATACATAAAATAATATCAATTGATTACCTATGCCGTTACTTTTAGATTAGATGTCAGTAGGTAAATGAACTTTTTATTATAAACTAGTCATAACAATGTTAAAGTTCATAAACGAGTGTGCATAAATAGTTAATTACATACTTAGATAAATAATTGTAACGTCTATGCTTGTTTTATTATCTGTTTGAGGTTTCCGCTTATTATCTTCATTAATAAATCAATTGCAATTTAAATGCGATCTTGAAACCATTAGCATTTGATTTCGCGAGTTATATAGCTTATTTTATTTCTTAGTTAATTAACCATTGCTTTAAATTCTATCAGAAAAACTTTCTGGTACCTCATTGCGTTATGTACATAATAAAGTAAGAGTGTTTTTTTTTATGAGAATCTCAAACCCATAGGATTTGTGTGTTTAACTATTCTTCTATTTAACTATTCTACTTGGCTAATTTGGTAACCACGTTCCGACATAATTCAATCTATAAAATTTTTGTATATGCTAAGTTTCTATTGTTCTGTGATTGGACATAATGATCATGTTATAATGATGCCTCCTTCACCAGCTAAGGCTCTCTGGCTCTCTAGTTTATTTTTATTTTCTTAGAGTACATTTAGGCTAATTCGAAGTTTTTCTGCATCCGTTAAAAAGATTTAAATACCTCTTTCAACATGTTTTGATTTTATAATTTAATCAAATCACTAATACGGGTCACTAATAAGAAAAACGAAGGAACAACAAATTAAAATCCACATCTCAGAACCATAAAAAAGTCCGTTTAAAAAAAGAAACGATAAATATGAAGCGATAAAAATAGATCTAGCAACTTTTATAAACACTAATTTAGGTATAAAAGAATAAATGAATGAATTATAACTAAGCCAATGTATAAAAATACGATTTAATAGTCTTAAATACCAACAGCAACAGGCTGCGCAAGAGAGGTATGACATGCAGCGTGTGTATCTGTGCTTTATTTTTTGCGAGTTAGATTTTAGTCCCGTAGTGGTTGGAGTTCAAGTTACTTACTAATATTATAAAAGCGAAAGTGAGTTTGTTTGTTTATTTGTTACGTCTTGACGCGTTAATGGCTAAACCGATTTTGATGAATTTTGATACAGAGACAGTTGGGACCCAGGAGACGGAAATAGGCAATTTTTTTTTAAAGTGGGATGGGAGAAAGATGGAAAACTTAGCATTGCTATTACAATAAATAAGAAGAATAAACAAAATTTCCTGAAGTAGCAAATCAGGAAAGAACTGGGGAAACTGTGTTACCCCGAATTTAACGCGAGCGAAGCCGCGGGCAATAACTAGCTGTCTATCCAACACCACACTCTTAAAGGTTACACCGTTCTGGTATACACTGTACGTAACCGATGGTAGGTACAGTTCACAAAATAATACACAAGCAAGAATTGCTGAGAGAAAGATGTGCTGCAAGTTTACTTTTTTGTACTTAATAAAAGTTAATTACGCCATGGATTAAGATAATGAAACTGCTCATTTCATCTGTTCAATATCCATGTAGGCTGTTTTGATAAAGAAGTGTATTATTTCAATAGGTAATCGACACCATTGTTTACAAAAGAATGTCTCGCAATTTGTTTTATTCTTTGGGTTCAGTGGCCAATGTTGTTTGTTTTCATTAAGGTAATATGAGATCTTGAGATTTATATATGAAGTAGCTATGTGAAGTAGTCAAAGGATTGCAAAAAATCATCATTATTTTAATTTGCCAGGTAGGTAAGGTCATCATACTTTATGTCTACCAATATTTTGATTCTCCTTATAATAGCTACTACAGAAACTTTTGTCCTCACTAAAGCGTCGAAGAAGATTCAAAACACGGCATTCTAAATATTTTTAGCCGCAGTACAAAACAAGGACACCAAAAGTATGTATATAATAAAGGTATAATTTAGCCAAGTGGTCGGATAGTGTAGCTACTATTATACGGAGTTGCATCAACAATCTTCAAGTGAAGGGCGACATCTAGAAATTGCAGGTTGCACTGCGTGACAGGTGAACGGAACTTTCGGCAATGACAGCAGTAGACAATATCTAATATATCGTGTTCTTCATATCCGTTAATTATGATGGTGTAAAGATCAAATGCAATAAAGTATCTGTGTTATACAACTTATTTTATGACTCAAGGGCCTTGGGGAGGCCCTTGAGTCCATTCTCGACAGTGAACAGAAAGCCATCCAAGCTCTTCTCCTCTGTCGTGACCCCGTCTCAGGGCTCCAGTATTGCGACATTCCGGCCGAGAACTTTACCGACAGATAGACTTTCTAGTACCTACCATTTTAGTTTTCCAGTTAAATATTATTTTACAAGTAAGCTTATTTTTGGGAGTGAATTAATAATCGATCGAGGCATAAGCCTCGCAAATCCTGTGTATTTATCGATTAATACGTAGTTATCGTTAATTTTCAAATAGTTAAGTATTAAGATATAGTTCCGAGTGCTGACTTGCACTAGAAAGTAACCACACTATCGAAAACCTTTTTTTATAATCTCATTTAAAGTAGTAAAGACTTTCACTTGCAGCTCTAGTATCAAAATCGGTTATCCTGGAGGTCGAACCACAAACGGTACTTACATCAAATTAAAAAAGCATTTTTAATATGTCCGAAACACATAAACACGCAAGCAATTAGTGTAATAAGAATAACCGGTCAAGCGCAAGTCCCGAATCGGGCACCGAGGGTTCCGTACAACTTGCGGCATATACAGCCATTTGACTGCGTAGACTTAGAAGGTTGGTTCAAAGCACAAAGCGACCACACGGTTGAGTTTATGGTTATAATTTCAACTCGATACCTGGACGCGTTTCCGAGATAAAGGGTCTAGATAGACGGACAGACAGGCGGACAACAAGGGTTCCGTGTTTTCCCTTTGAGATACGGAACCCTAAAAACGTATGATAACCAATGTTTATCATACGTTACGCGAAATATTTACCTAAACAAGGTTTTAAACGTGAGTGATATAACTTTTACTTTATCTAAAAGTAATTCATAAATATTGAATTAATAGTTAATTTAAGTACTTAATAGATAGTTTTATATGCAGTATTATTGATTTATATGGTTTATCAGCTCTGGTATTGAATGAATACAACTGATAACCCTCTGACGCACATAACCAGTTGATGCAGAAGTTTTTCATTTACAACTAGTTGATTATGAAAACTAGCCAGTACAAATATGCATTTTTATAATGCATTTATTGTTCTGTATCTTTATGTAAACAAACACAGTTGAAGTTTGAACGATAACAATATCATTGACAAACAACGACAAATAATAGACGGCACGTTTACACTAGCCACATTAAGTTGTATGGATAGCCTGTAAAAACTTTAATGACTGCGTTGCCATATTTTTATTTATATTATGTAAATCACGATCAAGGGCACTTACTGTCTATGCAGAGGTACTGCGTACGAGTTAAAAACTATTGACATTGAAACTGTTCTTAACACTGAAAATGTGTTGCTTTTTTCGTTTTATACTTCCGAATGCTTTTTATAATAATATGTAGTAACGGTGTTATACCTAGGTTGAAACATTTTATGTTTTTATAAGATTTAGGTACTGTGAAGGTTTAATAATATATGAAATCTTAAAGAGTGCAGTCTGGTTTGCGATGATGTTCGGATACACAAGTTGTTTAACCAGAGACCAAAAAAATATAGAGAAGAGAATAGGTTTGCAATGATGTGACATGTATCGGTAAAATGAAAATATAGTCTAAAGTGTTTTAAGCTTACTTTTTACGAATATTTGCTCTCCCATTATACAAATAATTACGGTACCTATATATTACAGCGCCATTAAAGTGATAAATTAAAAAGAAAACAGGATCCGAGGATAAAAAAATAAACGAAAAGTAAAATATTTCCAAAAACTTGTTTCCTAATTTTAGTAGACTCATGTCCTTATGAATGTGTGAAAGATCATTTACCCTAAATAGAGATAGGCACGGTACGGTCGTCAACAAAACGTTGGCTTAGATACTTCTCAGATTTTATGATTTTGTCAGTAACAATACATATATATATAACGAAGAAAACAATAAAGATCTTAAACATAAGATGTAATTGAGCCGTTTGGGGTTAAAGCACTAAGGCCACGGGGTCCGACTGTTCACCTAGTATTTTGAGATATCGAAAAGCGGTTGACTCTTCACGTGACCAGAGGGCGGACCTTTTTAGTCAAAGAATCAGCATTACCAACCAACGCGCAATGCTGCCAGCCTTCTGGGCACTTATCCTGTTGACAGTGATGTGGATGAGTTTTTTGATGCCCTATGATAACTTTACCATTTTGATACTTGAACATATTTTCATTTTTAGTTTTATGTCTTTTTGTATTGTAATTTATGTACACACGACGGCAGGTTAACCTATTTTAAACTATTATAACCCGATCTCTCTACTACGGATCGCACACCGTAGTAGAGAGATCAAGTTAAAGTGGTTTGTAGGTTGGTGTGCCGTCGTGTGTATATAGACGTGAATAAAAAGCAGATCTAACTAAAAAGGTTAAATTAAAAACTAAGCTACTATTTCAAATGCTGAAAATGTCATATGCAAAGAGTTGTATCTAGTTAGTTGGAGATAGTTAGTCTATGTCTTTTAAAAATTTAAAACTTTGGATCAAAAATATTGATGGTAATGTTAACTGACGTTTGTTGCTAACTGTACCTACATCTTATATCAAATTGCCCTAAACTGGAATGTTGGCTGGTAGGCAACTGCCAAAAGCAGGTTTTTAGCTATTTGCTAGGGTTTTTATTTTTATGTGCGAACGAAAACAGGAAAAACATTTTGTATTGGAGAAATATATCAACGTTTAGTTTAATTTTGTAGGTACTTATTTTTTTTGAATATTTTCGTTAGTAGATTAGTATAGTCCTTTGTCTTTTTGATTCTAGGTGATACTAATGTCACAAAAAGAGCCCAAACCCAACCTTGACTTTAAAAATATATCTTCGGAAGTGTGTACGGAAGTGAGTTGCTTCCGTAGTAGCGATGTTTACGTTGTGCCGATCTGGCAGTAATGTCGACCGGTTATCGGTCACTCGTTGCCATTGAACTGTCCTCTCGCACTTAACTGAACGTGCTTAGATTTTTGAACTACCGTTAAAGTAGAGGAAACCGCCGAGTAATGGTGCGGAAAAACGATATCATATATTTGAATGGAAAAATCTGGAATTAAGATCATTCGGCGTCTTAACGTTAACGAACACGGAAAACTTATAAGTATCTGTTGTGATATACTATAAAATATTTTGAATCGCTTTAGCACTACGGAAATAAATGTCGAGTAGGCAGGGTAGCGTGGGTAAAGGCGCTGACATAGGCCTTAAAGGATCCCTATAATGACCTTTAACTCCTATTGGGAAAATTTTAAAAATACAACGATCCTCTTAAAAAACTCTTTACTTTATTAGGAGTTAAAAAAATGTTAAGTGCTTTTAAGTTATTTTAATAAATAAATTATTCACCGTAACTAATAGATCCATTACAAGTCATTAGTCTTGATATTATGCAGACCACGAATTACTTACACAAACTAATGTACCAGACACAAATATTTCAGGCCAGATTTTTTTCGGCACTACATTTAAAACTAGTTCTTATAATCTTAACAGAGTTCTTAATAGTTTTTATATTCCTTTGTCGGTTGCCGAAATTAATGGCAAATGGGTGTGGCTATATTTATTAATTTAAATTAAAAACTACCTCTATAATGGCACCTAATAAAATAAATATGCTTTAGCGAATAAAAAGTATTAAAGCCCCGATAAGAAAAACGTGGGTCTAGTTGTTGCGGTGAGAACATGGATCTTGGTATTGTATGTAATCCGTTCTTGGAACATAATATTCCTATTTTCAGGATACTGTTGTCCTGGTAATAGCTTCTCAAAAGTAAAGCTTAAAGTTAAAGTATTAGTACCTACCTACTAGACCACAGTAGGATAATTAAATTTATATATCCTTACTAATATTATAAAAGCGAAAGTGAGTTTGTTTGTTTGTTTGTTTGTTACCTCTTCACGCTTTAATGGCTTAACCGATTTTGATGAATTTTGGTACAGAGATAGTTGGGAACCAGGAGACGGACATAGGCTAATATTTATTTGAAAAAAGTGGGATGTGAGGGAGAAAGAGGGAAGAAAAGGGAAAACTTAGCGTTGCTATTACAAATCAATAAGGCGCAAGGGGAACTGTGTTACCCCAAGTTTAACGCGGGCGATTAATATACATTTAAAAATAAATACGTATACATCTTGTGTACACTAAGTAGGCACTTATCTGTCTGTCATCATGCCTCTAACTAAAGTGTATCTCATTTATCTATCGCTTCTAAAAATCCTTGAGAAAAGGGTTTATCTTAGTATCTGTAAGGAAGATTAGTCAATAAAGAAGCGTTATCTATAAAATACTAGCTTTTGCCCGCGGCTTCACTCGCGTTAAATTCGGGGTAACACAGTTCCCCTTTATTGATTTGCAGGTATTTTTCGTTGGGAACAAAGAGTGTGTGCATATATTTTTAGCTTCCTACCTTGAAAACTGCGAAAAGTCCCATATAAAATTTCATCCCCTGTTTTAAGGAGTTGGGGGCAGATTTCCAAAAAAAAAATGATGCACTATGTGTTAGTGACAAATAGTCTGCATACCAATTTTTAGCTTCCTACCTTGAAAATTGCTTAGTTATTTATTTAGTGCTCCATACAAACTTCCACTAACTATTTTAGGAAAGTGGGGGGTTAAAAATGGACATAAAATGTCTAAAAAATGTCTGTCTGCCTATGTCCGTCTCCAGGGTCTAGGAACTATCTCTGTATCAAAATTCATCAAAATTGGTTTTGCCATTTAGGCGTGAAGACGTAACAAACAAACAAACTAACTTCGCTTTTAAAATATTAGTAAGATGTTGGGTTTTATATACCGTTTAAAGAAAAAAGGTTGTTCAAGGTTTCGAAGCTAGGAAGCGTAACTACATAACTGACATTATCATTATTTGGCCCTTATCCTAATTTATTTAGGGTCGGCGCAGGATGTCTTCTTCTTCCATACTTTTCTATTATTCTCGTTCACTCTTCAGTGATATACTGTCTTGCCATCCATTGTGCCAACAATTTTGGTCTTCCTCTACTCTTATTCCCATCCACATTGATACTCAAAACATTAGTCACGACATTTTCCTTATTCCTCCGCATGACATTTCCATGCTCAGCCCACCGTATACCTTCCTCTTATGTTCATACACTCGTACCTTATTTTATCCATTCGCGTAACACCATACATCCCTCTGAGCAATCTTATCACAGTCTTTCATTCATTCCTTTTGTGGCCCAACATTTTGATCCATACAAGATATCAGGGGCCTAAGTCTGCTATTACAATGGTGTCAGAATGATCGATCATAATGGTTGATTTTGACAAGTTTAGTATGTAGTAGATTACCAATATTATCAAAATCAACCATAATGCGATCAGTGATCGACCATTCTGACACCATTGTAATAGCAGACTAAGGCCCCAGGTCTAGCCATTGTTTTATAAATCTTCCACTTAAGTTTTTGCGGAATGGCTACCCAATTGACATTAGATTGAATTTGGTGTGATAAAAGTCGCTCCAAATTGTATTTTGCATAAACAACCAAAATCACCAGAGCTTGACTAGTAAAATACAATTAGCATATGTAAGAACGTCATGGTAGTTGTTATCACAGCAAAATATAACAAAAGAAAATGGCTTCAGTAATTTGCTTAAGTTGTTTAACGATGATCTACGTAGACTGTTTAGTTTAAGACTTAGTCAAAACTAAATCATCTGGTGCAACTGTCTTATGACAGATATACTACCTACATATGTATAATCATGACGAGCAAATTGTTTAACAGAAGTCATAAATAGGTTAGGTATTGAAAATTCCTGAAAGTATTTCTTTTAGTAGCCTTTTATGTCCCACTTCTGGATAAAAGCCTCGTATCCTATCAGGCACTCTTCCTTGTGCCAGCTCGAACCAAAATAAACTTAACTCATAAAAAGGCATTGATTTATTTATTCCCAAATAGGAAACAAAATTTTTAGGGCAAACGTAGACTAAAATATTTGAAATATAAGCACAACACTAATACGTGTGATTAAAAATGAAAGTTGAAACGTTGAATGGCTTTCTTTTCTAAAGAACCTTATAACATAAAAGTTATCTACCACGCGAATAAATTGTCGCAATCAATATTGCCTAAGGTAACGCATTTAACTGCTAAGCATGGCGCAGGCACTCACTTGTAAAATGCAATGGTTGTACGTAAAGTTACAACACACTTTAGTTTGCCAGCATTGTATTGAATTGCAAAAAAATACTATAAATCAAACTTTTTGCCCATATTTACGAAATAACCCAGAGCTATATTAAGTTGAGCCTACAAAAAGTTGTACCTACACGTGAACATTATACGTAGGCCTATTCCAGTAATGAGTATACATTACAGCAATTACACTTAATTAATTTATCTCGAGCATTAAAGGTATATTTAGCAAAACAGAACAATTAACGTTTTTATTTTTAACAACAATCACATTAAAGTGCTCATAACAAGAGTAGCATCCTCTTTCAAAAATTTGCAAAACATTGTCTGTGACCGCGTGTGTTTTTTAATCAATCTTTTGATACGCGGCAAGTTGTACAGGTACCCACTTATTAAATAGGTTTTAATTTAAATACCTGTCAAAAACCAAAAAGAATAAAAATTATAAGTAGTAGTCATTCTTAGGTTAGGTATTTTTTTTTTTTTTATTACGCATTATTTTTTACTCAAAATGAACCGAGTATAAATTCAAGAGTTCAGTGCTTTTAGCTAGGTAGAGCTAATGATAAATGATAAGAATTATAACTAAGACGCGGTTATTTGGAGGAAAACTTCAGGTGGACAATGATTAAGTTTTTCAATGGTAATGTTTTTTGCCCAATGAATTTTGGTTGTGAAGTTTTCCTTTCATAATTAATTATGATGCTATCTTAGAACTGAAGAATTAAAACACAAAATCATTAAACAGAGAATTTGTTTTGAAGGAACAAGAACGTTTGAAGTGTGCCATTTTAGGGCCGCAAGGGTTTATTTACTGGCAGTCAGTGTTGTAACGTTGCGACTGGTCGATTATGGAGGTACTGGCATTGTCGGGTTGCGACGATGCATACGAGGCGCTGATTGCACCCAGCGCTGTGATCAACGCACCCACTCGACCGAATAGATTGAAATAGAACGTGGCCCTTCCCTATTTGTATAGACTTCAGTACACTCCAGCTATAAGAAGTTCATCAGACTTTTTAGTGGCTTTTCATTGATCTTTGTTAGCTGTTAGGATTATCATCAAGGGGTTGTTTGAAAGACATACCGCGGTGCCGGAACACAAAGTGCAAAAGAAGGAATATGGATAGGTTTTAGTCAGTTAAATTCTGACACATCTCCTCACTTTACCACGAGCTGAAATATTACCTTTACACAGGAGAAGTGTGCGACACGGCATTTTAAAGAAGTTACATAAGTATAATTCGGCATTTATTTCTGCTTTAAGGCCGTTCCCTACGAAATAATCTTGAGCATTCGTTCCCTCTTTGCCGCGCAGGTGTTACAGTAGTGAATACTGCCCATTTTTTGGAATAAAATCTATGTCACATTAAGGTTTTTGGAAAAATTATTTGCACCAAAATATTATTGTTATTACTATTTATAAATAGAATTGTAAATCTATTAAAGTCAGTAGCAAAATTAAACAATGTTTACTTTACGAAGAGATGCATGTTATTGATATTTTTTCTCATTTCTGGAGTTTTGTTGTAAGGAGATTTACTAAATAATTACTTTATAAAAATAAATCTACAATAATAGAATTAAGATTATAAAGAAATGTAATGTATCTTTTTTTATTTATTTCGTTTTAAATAACAAGTAGATAGCTCCAGAAAACTGCACAAAAACGGCTTGCGCGGCGTTTTCGTCGAGGAGGCACCTTAAGTTATGTGTTTCCAAATAGACAAAGGAGTTGAGCTGGCTTTTATTAATAACTCAACAGACATTTCTAGAAATGTCTATGGAAAATAATAACAACGTCTCAAAATAGTAGAATTTATTTATTATGGGCATATGTTTTGATTTTCATTTATATAATAACTTTAAGCCAAATAATAAAGACTTAATTAATTAAATTGAAATATGCTATATAAGAGATTGGTTATGTAAATTTTTATCCAAACGAAATTTTCTTTAGTTTTGTATTTTATGATGTGTCCTTGTTAACTGTTTACTAAAAATAACAAATTAAAAACTTCCATGTTTGCATTTTTTTTAAGATTACCGGTTTAACATATTAGATAAATATTAAAAAAATGGAGTTTTCCTGGAGACCTACTCGTACGTAAATAATTATATGCTATCGTTTTAATGGGTAATAAATACATTTGTACATTACATTTTGTGAGGTTTGGATTATTTATATATCAAAACACGTTGACATGCATACCTAAATTAGCCAATCTCTAAATGCTGCACATGCACCCTATTTAGAGATTGGCTAAACCAAACTTTCCAGTTACTCAAGTATCTTGTAGATCAAATTACCTGGTGGACCTTTTCGAATAAACGCAGCCATTAGTTGAAGTATTATCATATTGTATTTTTTTTTCATACGGATATTTTTATTATATATTTACGTATAGGTATAAACGTTAAACCTTTACGTTCGTGTAAAAATAGAAATGATATAAAAATAAAATAATTACATATATATAAACCTGACTTGAATGTAATAAATAATAAAAAAAAGCCTTAAGCTAATCAAGTATTTTACGTGGTAAATCTGGTTAGTATTTTTTGGCAATTAGCAACTTAAAAAAGTAGGTAGAATAATGTAACATGATGTGACAGATAGCAAAAAATCAGATCAGGTTTCCTTGGTATATATTTTCTAGAACGTGAGCTGAGACTTCATATTTCTGAGCCAGGTTTTTTGATGTCTCGAAAGATTTAGCCAATTGGAGATATCAAATTTTCAGAAACATTGAGGCACTGTGTGTGTGTAATGATTTTCATCTTCGCCTATCCGATTAAACAATAATGTATACATACATAATAGATATCTGAGGTCATCGGAAAACCTGAGACTGGAGATGTCGGTGAATTCTACTAGCTTCTACGATAAATCCTTTACAGTTCAAGCTGTACGGCTATGAAATTCCCGACCCATGTCTGTAAGGAGCGCTCAAATCCTGTCCAGTTTTAAAGTTCTGGTCAAAAAGCACTACCTCTCTCCTTAAACAATAATACTAAATACTTCTTTGCTCTTGATGATTATTATTTTAAATGTATATTATATGTATTTATATATAAGAATTTGTTTTTTTATAAAAGTAGCTATTAATTTTAAAAAATGTTACACCACAGTCTACCTACAGTACTGTTTCTCCTCCTTTAAATCCATCCAAAGGTTGTCTTGAAAAGATCGCTTTTAGCGTTAGGACCGCGCATTGTATCACCCTATTTATAAGTTGTTTAATGTTATTCTTGTTATTTGTATGTTGTACATAATGAAGAATATTATATCTATATACAACAGTACTACAAACAATTTGCATATATATTTCTATCTACAAACAATTTGCATTTAATTTACTTGTATAAGATTCAGATATGACGTTTGATTAATTAAAATCCATTTGCTCTTTGACAGGTGAAACTGTCTCCATTTGAAATTATTTTTATATTTGCTAGAGACGTCTAATCTTAATACATTCGAGCTGTATTTATATTGCTTTCCGTTTGTCTTGCATGTTACTCTCGAAAATCCGTGACTTTTTTTAAAATAAATCTCGTTGATATTTCTATCATTTATTTTCACATCGTCGTCGCGTCGTCATACACGTACGTTTATTATTATTTATATACGTCTTTATTCATTACACCTGTATATTTTTATTTTAACATCAGAATTAACTAAACTATAAATTATCATCTGCTAGTTCCAAGACCTAGCTTTTCCCAACTGTTTGGAGCTACTGCATATCTGACCTCCACAACCCAGTTAGTACTGGGTAATACGGTACTTGTTAGACTCTCGGGCCACTGAGTACCTGAAACGATTGTCAAAAATCTAGATAATGACACCCTTGGCCAACGGATTACCGTGCTTTCCGAGGCACGGAGGACACTCAGTATATACTCAGACTAACTTAGGCAAGTGCGGTTTAACCTGAAGATTGAGCCGTGCGGCTGTTATTATTTAGCCACGAGCTCCACCATTAATTGAACGTACATAGCATTTGCATAAAATTCATAAAAGTTTTCTTACAAAACGTGACTGAGGAAAACGTTTTAGATTTGAATAGATACTAAAGTTTATTTTATTTGTTTCTGGCATCTCAGATAATAGAATATTAAATCTTACATATGATTTGCATAAAATCAGTAACAAAGTATGGATAAAAAATCTGTAGGTAACATTTTTGTGTTGTCTCTTATAAATAAAATCTCGAACAATAACATTAGCTGCTCATGAATAACAATTAATTTTATGGCTTTATGAGTAATTTTTTTACAACAAATAATATCCGTTTCATAGTGTAACAGGGCCCATCACCTAGTAATCTAAGCGTTTTTACAATAATCCTTACTAATATTATAAAAGCGAAAGTGAGTTGGTTTGTTTGTTACGCCTTCACGCCTACATGGCTGAACCGATATTGATGAATTTTGGTACAGAGACTTACATATCATAGCTAGGCTATTTTTTTTAAAAAGATTGAGATATGAGAAAGAGGGAAGAAAAGGGAAAACTTAGCATTGCTATTACAATAAATAAAGCAAAAACTACAAGTAGCAGCTGCCTGCAAATCAGGAAAGGGAACTGTAGAAAGGGAACGGCAAAAGCTAGTAAACAAATAAAAATAGGAAGCAATTTGTATTTTTTGGTGAGAAAATCGCAACACGTACGCAATAAAATAAACATGGATCATGGGGGTTTTTAAAATTCAGTTATTCCATTTAAAACTAACTAACTAGAAGTAAGCGAAGAAAAAACGTGAATAAATAAAAAAAGATTCTATAATGACCTTCCAGTAATATGAAGGCTCCCAATACAAAAATGAGTATGGTCCAATACAAAAATATGATTGCTATGGCGGGATATCAAGTGATTTTTGATTTCGTTTAGGATCTTTACACACCCGTCTTAAAATAGGTACCCTTGCTGTTTATACGTAGGTTTTGTACAAAAGAAAGGCAAATGGTTGCATAAAGAAGTCGTAATGTTTCAACAAAAATGGGTCAGTAAGCGCTCCGATATAACAAGAACAAGTATCATTGCTTTTATTATTTTATCGCAATCCTTCAATAAAATGTTTAACCATGTACAGTTTTACCACACTAATTAGTACACTTAGCTAAATTCAAAAGCGACTTTCTCGTAGAACAACGATTGCTACTTTAATATAATTTGCTGTATTTTAACAATGTTTATATCAATAATTTTATTTTATTTAACTTACATTTAACCTATTTAAAAGCAAAATTTAGAAATGACATTTGTAATCTTATGTATGTGTAATGGATGCTACTCAAATTTGTATGGGAAAATTTTCTGAAATAAATGAAATTATTATTTAACCGATTGCAAAAAAGGAGGAGGTTATATATTGTATGTTTCTATGTATGTAATACTTAGAGTGGTTTACAAACTATTATTCCTGTCTGTTGTTTTCCGATTAGAATCTGAAAACCTGTTTCAAAATCTTCTATATGAAAGCACCCTTAGCAACATATATTAGCTGGCATTATTTGAGTTTCGGTGTGGCGATATAAACACCCTATTATCTAGTTACGTTTTCAAGGTATCGTATTTTATACGGTTGCTTTTATTTTTTATTCTTTTGATAAGTGGTGTTTGTGGATTACTCGTAAGGTCGTTATTTTATCGTCACATCAAATAAAGTATGTTTTTTGCTTTTGTGTTAAACAGCAGTATTCAGAAACAGACCACACATATGTGGTGTGTTTTATATAAACCGAAGTACATCTCATTAATCGTAAATGTACCTCGGTTTATTAGTAGTACTATTCGTATTTTTATTGACATTCAATTGAATAAATAAAGTTCTCTCTCATTTACGCGGCATATTTTAAGTATTTATACACATTTCTCAGTAAATACATTAAATATATAATTATTGGTTTAGTTTTGGCATAATGATTACATTGTATGTTATCGTTTCGATTACGTCGATTTTACGCTTAAAGTATAATGTTATGCGGTTAAATATAAAATTCCTGTGGACCGAATGGGTTAAGAGCGAATTAACTTAAATTATCAATTGTATTTGATTTTACTGATGCAAAACCAAAGGGTATTAAAATTTAATTGTATGATAGTTGCAGGGTTTTAATAAGGCAAAGGCAAATTTCTTCGACTAAAAATTGTCACGAAGGTTTAGTACCTTCGTGACAATTACTACTTCAGTTGAGAAAAAAAAATATCTTCCGCCACATGTTGCGTGTGCTACGAACATATTTTTATTTTACTGCAAATTAGGGGTTTTAATGGAGCTTAGGTTAATATTTTCTGTCTTTACGGACTTTTAAAATTCAGGTGAATGACAATTTGACATAAGAAGGTACCCGCTTAATACTAACTAAAATGTTTTAATAGGCAGTTTGAGAAAGAATATCCACTCATAATAGAGCAAAATCTAACATCTCCTGAAAAACCAATATATCCTGAAATATTGACGATAAATAATGAGTCCGTAAGGATACACGGATGTTGATAAAAACAAAAACAAAATAAAGCATCCTTAATTCAATATGTACTCACTCTTGAACAGACCCATCTTGAAACACTTTCTCATAATGTCGGGAAATGTATTAACTTTATTTACGTCGCCCATATATGGTGAGCACTTCCTTCCACAAGTCTTTAGAACAAAAGTTTTTACTATTTCATTAATTAATCAATTAAATTAGAACTAGAATCAAAAGTCTATGTTAATAATTAAAGTTACGAAAACCCGTGAAAATGGTTTGTTTATCGTTCATGTAGCCGGCTCGCTACGACCTGATACATTATCAGACTGAAGCGTCGTCGCGGGCGCAGCCGCCGGGCGAACGGCGCGCGCGCCGATCTCATTGCCGCGCTCCGTATAAATCACACACACGGATTATCTTATTAAGCATCGAATAATAGTATCAGAAGAGCCCACTGTTTGTGTATAAACAAACAGAAATATAAATGATAATGATTATGCGTTTATTACGAAGCGTTTTAATTGCTGCATGAAACAAGATACATTGATTGTAATAGACCATTGAAGCGCATTGTGTACAAACGTACATACATACATGCGCTTAATTAATTTTATAGCAGCGAACATCGTACTAGATTCTAGTACTTATTATAATTACGCAGTGGCTTTGTAGAGGTTTTAGAAGCACTTCTTAAGAATCAGTGAATACAGAGTTAAGTTATTGATCAAGTAATTATTTTTTGCTAAACAAAATATATTTTATAATTTTAGTTATGGTATGATGTACTCTTACAAAATTTTAGTATGAGCATCTAATACCTATATTCTTTATAGTTACTAAAAGATATTAGCAAATCATCCACATAGACAAAGAAAAAAAATGTACTACACTTAGACGATGACTGTAAAACTACCTAAGTAATATAAATAAAATTGATATGGGATCAACTTGATAGAATTACGAAAATCGGTCCGCAGTTAACAATTGAACATATATTAAAACGAAAAAAACTGTTGAACCCAGATCCTCCTACATTTTTGAAGTCAGTTAAAAATTAAATATAATTTCAACACTAATGTAGGTACTTATAACTACACATATTCAGTATACATTCTGCGAGTGCGAGTGCGAGTCGGACTCGTGCGAGTCGGACTCGTGCGGGTCCGACTCGCACTTGACCTTAGGTTGGCCACTTGGCCGTAGGTTCCGTAAAAACTTGTAGGTAATTAATGAAATTTGCGAACAATGATTTCATTGCCGTTGGAAAACTTTTGTCACCATACATTGACATTGTAGGCAGTTAGTTTACCGAATGCAATTAAGTTTGTACCAAATACCAAAATTCATGAATTTAGGTCAACGTGAAGTACAATAAGGTTTTGGTGCCATTTCTTATTATTTGGATAAACTTAGAGGGTCGATTTTTCACAGCTCTAACCGCAGTCTTGACTATATAAGGTTTTATTAAATTCAATTCGATGTCCACGCGTTTGCGAGATAAAGGGCCTTAATAGACATACAGTCATTCAGACGGACATCAAAGTTATCTCGGGGTTGCATTTTTCCTGTTATGGTACGGTACGGAACCCTAAAAATGAAGCCCTTATGCGATAAATGATAAAAAACCACGCTTGAAAAAGACATTGCAAATTGAAACTAATCGTAGAGCAATAAGGCAGTTTTGAAGGGGGTCTATTGAAAAAGTCATTTTGTGTTCTAGATACTCATGTTTGTTGCACTTACTGTATGTTGTTATGAACCAAAAACGCCAACAAAATAGCGCATGTCTGTCAACCTTCACAATTTATGACGGAAAATAAAACATTGTACGTTTTAATTTTTAAGTAAATAACATTTAATGTCAAAAAGGTGTAAATCTGTAGATTTGCAAGAATATGATGAACGAGTGTCAAGAGATAATCAAGAAAGCTGATAACAGTTTAAACATAGTTACGTCGAAGAAGGAAGAACTGTGTCCTAGACAATGCATTACCGTTTACGACTCATTAACAAGTGTAGAAAATTATGTTTTAATAAGGTGACTCAGTAAAGATAACAGTCATAATTACGTAATGTACTCAGATAATGGTTAATTAGCATTATTAAATGAAGGGGCATTAGGAATAGGGTTTTATAACTATATAAGCCGTAGCTCAGCCTAATTTCTTTCATATAAAAAGTGAGGATTTAAGAAGCGCCTATACCTATCCAAATTCAACGCACACTCCCCGAACGGTAAAAGTAAGTATATTATTTATTTTGTGTTTTTCGTACGCATAGGAATGTTTTTTTACAAGAGGATATTATAACTTTCCTTGTTTGTGGTTTAATTCGCACAATGCTTGTTTCCTTGACCATGGTATTCTACGGTTCACGTTTAATCGTAGTTATATCCGCCTGTAGAACCTTCAAAGGCTGTTTTTATTTAAAACAAGCTTTTCTTTTCTCTATGGAGAAAAACCAATGTAAAAATAATTTCTCAGCGATAAAAACCCATTTACTTATGTCTTATGTTCTTTTCAAGCCAAACAAAATGCAAGTTTTAAAATCAGGAAATATAAAAGATAATGTTTGTTTTCAGATGTTCCGAGGAATCGTTATTATTTTGACGATTGTGCTATCTGTTCAAATCGTTAACTCAGATTCTACGTCATCAAAAAACCCAAAAACCCTTAAAGATGCTGAAGATTTCTTGCAGCTCGACTTAGATGAACTAGCACATTCAATTGTACAGAAAAGAGAACTGGGTACAGTGTTGCTGATGATAAAAAACCAGATCAGAGACATCATTCTAGATTTATTAACCGAGGGTTGCAGTTTAGTGAAAAGTCTTTTGTACCAATGCAAAATGGCTTTGCTGAAAAAGTTTGAAAGCTACACGATGGCTAATTTACTTCGAGTTTTAATCAATGGTGTTACTGATTTTACATCATTGATTTTTGATCCTGAACTGTCCTATGATGAAGTAGAAGTAATTGAACCCGTGCGGGAGAAACCAGTGCAAGTGGACACTTATAATTATGGGAATTCATATTATCCATCGGGGTTGGCCACTCTATTTAGGGTTAAGAGACAATAATATAGACAAAATATTAAATCGTAAATATAGCTGTAAGTTTTTGTTCATTAAGTTTATCTATATTATTTATTAAAGAAAATAAATAAGTAAGTGATATTTACATCAGGCATTTTTTCTTCAAAATACCCTGTTGCTCCGAATGACTGATTTGCTAATGCCAAATATGGTAAATCTGCAAAAACATTTAAATTAAGTCGTACATTATTTCAGAAATAAAAATGTCACGATTGCCTTTTAACGAAATCTGGTAAAAGAAAGAAGGTTACCAAGGTAACCTTTTGTTTGTCCAAAAAAGCATAGTAGATAATGATGATGTATGACCGTGACGGTAGGAGTTGTTGTAAGTATATATGACCAGATACAGTATAAACATACAATTTTGGTGTTATTGTAACCACTAAAGTCGCGGTTATTAATATCCGTCGCCGCTGTAGTAAGAAATTCCCAAATAGGTTAATTCGTAGGTGTACTTAAAAAGTTATCGTGTATGTTCCAATCTTATTAACATTTATAATATATATTTGCTTTTTAAATTAGATAAGCCTTGAGGCAAGTTTTGTCGAAACAGATTTGGTTTTACAAAAAGAAAATATAGACTAGAACAAGATATTCAAATTGTTAGTTAGCTAGACAAGGCGAAATGCCTACAGTATATTAACTACTCCACTTAATATTCCTTTTACATCTTAAATTTTCAACACACTTTAGTGAGATTGTCAAGCCGGTCAAAAACTCAGAAGAACAGGATATCTTATACTAATTTGTTTTGTTATTACGCCTGCACTGAGCCAGGATAAACAAAAGTTGGTTTTAAAGTTAATAAAAATAAATAAATATCTTGGGACAACTCACACACGGCTATCTGATCCCAAGCTAAGCAGAGCTTGTGTTATGGTAACTAGACAACTGATATACATACTTATATAATTTATAAATACATACATATTATAGATAAATCACACCCAGACACAGAACAAACAATCATGCTCATCACACAAAGTTTGTCTGTTTGCAAAAGCTAGTATTAATATATTTTTTAAGTATTTATCTTATTACAACATAATCACACTAGGCTCATAGATATTTCACGAAATTTCCCGCCACTGTGTTTGCTTAAAATCATCTTGTTGTTCTGTTTTTTAGGGTTCCGTAGTCAACTAGGAACCCTTATAGTTTCGCCATGTCTGTCTGTCCGTCCGTCCGTCCGTCCGTCCGTCCTCGCTTAATCTCTGTGACCGTTAGCACTAGAAAGCTGAAATTTGGTACCAATATGTATATCAATCACGCCGACAAAGTGGTAAAATAAAAATTTGAAAAAAATTTTTTATTAGGGTAGCCACCCTATATGTAAAGTGGGAAGTGATTTTTTTTTTAATTTCAGCCATAACGTGTGATATATTGTTGGAAAGGTATTTAAAAATGAATAGGGGTTTACTAAAATCATTTTTTGATAATGTCAATAATTTCGGAAATAATCGCTCCAAAGGTAAAAAACAATGTGTCCCCCCCCCCCCCTCTAACTTTTGAACCATAAGTTTAGAAAATATGAAAAAAATCTGAAAAGTAGAACTTTATAAGGACTTTCTATGAAAATTATTTTGAACTTGATTGACACAACAGTTTTTGTACAAAAAAGACAAAAAGTTTTACAAAATAATTTCTGGACTAAGTTTGTAGTATAATCATATGCAAGCATATTTTTTAAATTCGTTTACATATTTTATTATCCTGAACGTATCTTTTTTCAAACAAAAAAAGAATTATTGAAATCGGTTCTCGCAATCCAAAATTATTAAAAAACTATTAATTAGTAACCCAATTCCCCGAGAGATGGCGCTGTAGGTACTTATTACATTGGATCGGGTATTACCGAATTGTTCGGTTGTTCTCTCCTTGGCATTGGCGGTATCTTATAACTACATAAAACTTCTATTAAAAACATGCTAAGGCAATTTAGAACAAAACTAAAATTCATTTTTGAACACCATCAAATGTTAAGGTAAAAACCAGTTCATAAATGGTTCGATAGATGGCGTTGTGTAATGACGTCATTTTTTAAAAGTCGATGTAAAGATATTCCGTGCTTTCATGACCTGAAAGTGAAACGAATAATTTTTTATTCGTTTCACTTAAACGAATAAAAAATTATTCGTTTCACTTTAACTTTAACCTAACGCGTGTTTCCAAACCGTACACGTAGGCTTAAATCAACATGTTGGTATATAATTTCAAATCCTTTAAAAACAATTTGTTTAAGTTTAGACTTGTCGAATTGTACTTCTGAACTTCTCTTCCTAAAGTATCGCTTTAGGAAGCTAAGCTATCGCTCGACGAGTTTGGCGCTTTCAGTAGCTTCCATCAGCTCTTGTGATACGCAAGCAACAGGGCAGGTATGACACGGTATAAAGAGTACCATCGTTTGTGTACACTCCAGTTCAGAGTCATCAATAAATGCCTTTTTTACGTTTTCCTTGCTTCGGCAAATTCGTGTCCGGAGTTCATTTAAAGACTTCTAGGCCAGAAAGGCGGGAGATTTTCAGCAAGTGGCACAAATAGGAATTCGAAGAGCAATACTAAAATATAATATATTTTAAAGCAACTACTCACTCTAAATTGTGTAAATTCTTTCAAACGCTTTATTTATAAGTAAGACGATGTATGACGCTTTTAAAAGCTAGGTCAGTCAAGCTCCTCTGAGTACGCATTTAGTTAATATAAGTAAATTGAAAATTAAATCGAAATCAAATTACATAACTATCCCTTGACCAATATAGATTATTGAAGTGTTGCAAGACTTAAGATTATCCATTATTTCATTGTTTCAGATTATCTGCTTCGATTATTTACCGTAGCAATATATAACGATACCTATTCGTATCGCTATTGCACATAAAGGTTTAAATACTTGATTACGATCGCTTTTGATAATTACATTATTATTCAGTTAAACCGTTGTGAAATAGATGTGTTGATTAAGAACGGTGGGAAGCAGCCCACCGTTCATATTCAACACAAATTGATCGAATTGGGTAGGTGCCCCTATTTTTCAACAAAAATTGATTATTTGACCCTCGTCTCGGTTTTAAACTGTACAAAAATAGTAATATAGGGTTTTTGCTAGGCGGCCTACGGGCTACGGACCCTGTTTTCGTAGCACATTATCCTTGCACCTCGTTGCAAGCTGGCAATTCGTAGCACCTACATAGCTCCTACAAATTTCTAGTGTCGCTTGATGCGTCTTCATCATCTTTTTTTAACATCACATTAATGTTTGTGCAATATTTATCTTTTCAATGTTTAAAGGAAAAAATTATAAAACCTTTTAAAGATTTCTTATGTTTATTTCGTGGAACGCGAGCATTTTCATTTCATTGCAATAGATAGATGAATAGATAAAATATTTTGTATTACTTACACTTTATTTATTATATAGGTACACCATACAAATTACAAGCATAACAGTATACAATTTATAAATAGGATGACACATTGGGCAGTTTTATCGCTTAAAGCGATTTTTTATACATCAATATTAAACACAAATATAATGATTAAGCATCTACATACTTACATTTTATGATAATTTCAATGGCAAATTCAGTCACCCATCCAACATGTGAACGCAGCTACATTGAACGTTCAGTTTACTCGTTACCAGTTTACCCATGAGCCAATTAATATGTCACGAGATTAACTAGGAATCAAACTAATTATGTGTTCACCGCTGGTTCACCTTTCTAAGAACGACATATTATTATTTATTCGTACATTTATTTATTTTTTAACATAAAATTACATTTTTAAATATTTCTTAAAGTAATAAAAAAAAAAAAAAAACATTTAAAAATATAAAAATAGTAGCCCACCGGTATCGGGAACAGGGTCCAAGCTACCGGCGGTCAGGGCTCCAGAGAAAGGAACCTCCTAACAATACGAGCCGTGTCCAGGAGTACCGCTTTCTGTATCAAGCCCTTGATCCAGCTGCCTAACGAGAGCCTTCTTAGGTATTGGTCGAGGCTCTTGGCAATTAAGCCATTGGCAGATACGACTATCGGCACAATGATCGCTGAGTCCACATCCCACATGTCGACAACCTCGCGAGCCAAGTCAATATACTTCATTTGTTTATCTTTCTCGGCTTTCACGAGGTTCTCATCATGCGGGACTGTTATGTCAATAATCATTGCGCGCCGCTCTGATCGATCCACCACCACTATATCAGGCTTGTTGGCAACAATAGTCCTGTCAGTGATGATGGATCGATCCCAGTACAATGTGATATTGCCATGTTCAAGAACTGGGTCGGGCTCATACCTGTAGTACGGCACTTCCGATTCCACAAGATTGTATTTTAGAGCAAGTTGCTGATGGATAATCCTGGCTACAAGGTTGTGTCTATGCAAGTACTCTCCGTTAGCTAGACGAGAACAACCGGAGATAATGTGTCGAATTGATTCACCCGGACGGTGGCATGCCCGACATATGTCAACCGTGCCGTCCTTCACAATAAATCTCCGGTAGTTATTTGTCATCATAACTTCATCCATAATTGCACAGACAAAACCTTCAGTTTCTCCAAAGAGATCCCCGGAACGTAGCCAGGCTACGGACGCTGAATGATCTACATCGGGTCCATGTAGGGCCCGGAAAAAGCGTCCGTGAAGCTCCTTGCTCTGCCATACCTCTCTGCGGTCGTTAGTGTCAAGCACTACAGGTTTGCACCAGTTCTCTTTAGCCAAGGAGAGCGGGGTGAGGCCTTTGTCCACTGCAACCACATCCCGATGCATTCCCACGTCGGTTTCTAGGAAATATTCCCTGAGGCTGCATATCTCGCGATTGTGGAGAGTCTTGGCGTTTAAAAAACCTCGACCTCCACAACTCCGCGGGATATACAGTCTCATAACCGAAGAACGTGGGTGATGCATACGAAATGCCGTTAACAATGTACGGACCTTCCTATCTAGGGCGTCCAGTTCTGTTTGAGTCCATTTGAGTATGCCGAAAGAGTACATCAAAACCGGCATGACCCAACCGTTAAAAGCACGCACCTTGTTTCCGCCTGATAAAAGACTATTAAATACTTTTCTCAGGCGGCCAAAGAAGCGTTCCTTCAACGATTGCTTCATGTCAGCAACATTGATGCCCAGCGCTTCCGACATCCCCAAATACTTGTAGGTTTCGGTTGCTGAGAGGGATCTAAGGTTTATGGAATCTGAGAGCTGGGTTCCCACAGATTCCACAATTTCCCCTCGCTTTACATGCATGACCGCACATTTGTCCACACCAAATTCCATCCTGATGGCGCTACTAAAAGTTTCAGTTACCTTCAGTAGCTCCATCAGCTGCAAATCGTTGGGGGCAAAGAGTTTCAGGTCATCCATGTAAAGGAGGTGAGATATAACCTGACCACCTCTCCTCAATCGATAGCCCAGACCTGAATTCTCCAGCAACGTGCTTAGAGGATTCAAGGCTAAGCAGAACCAAAGTGGACTCAAACTATCGCCCTGGAATATACCTCGCTCTATCCTTATCGGTTCACTATTCCTCTGAATCTGCCGACATCCTGGATAGCGAAGGACCGTATTCCATTGCCTCATACACGAGCTTAGGAAGGTGCGCAGAGTTGCATCAACTTTGTACAACTCTAGCACCCTCATGAGCCATGTATGTGGCACGGAGTCATAGGCCTTCTTATAGTCTATCCAGCATGTCGACAGATGCCTTCGGGAACGGCGAACCTGTTGACTAATGGCCATATCAATGAGGAGCAGCTCCTTAGTACCGCGGGACCCGTTCTTACATCCATTTTGAGAAGCAGACATGATAGAATTGTCATCAATGTGTTTAGTGATTTTAGCTCTCAAAATGGATGTAAGAACTTTATAAAGTGTCGGAAGACACGTAATTGGTCTATAATTTTTGGGTTCCGCCGTACTACCCGATTTATGGAGCAGGTGGGTTATACCAGTTGTCAGAAACTTGGGTAGCGACCCTGACTCTAAGGCTGTCTGGAATAGGGTTGCCAAACAAGCGTGCGACCTCTGAATATTCTTTATCCAGAAGTTGTGCAGTCCGTCCGGCCCTGGAGATTTCCAATTAGGCAACGGACGGACAGCACAAGCTACATCTTGGGGGCTGATTGTTAAGGCCCCCATTTCTGGTATTGGGTCACACTCTCGTTCGACTTCCCGAGTCCATTCACCTTCGGTATGACTGACAGGCACCGACCAGATGTTGCGCCAAAACAAACACATGGCGTCATCATCCGGTAGGTGCGTCTCAGACACACCTTGGTCCGGTCGCTCCCATGCTCTATACACCCACCTTTCATCACTTTGGAATGTGCGATTCAAAGTGTATCGTTCCACCCGCCGCTTATACCTACGAATACGGTTTGCCCATGCATATACTTTCTGTTTCAGGAAGTCGATGCGCTCTGTGATGCGGGACATATAGTCTGGAGGACTTATGTCATTCCCTGCAAATGCCCGCCTCACAAAGCGCATCACTCGAGGTCGAGTGTTGCCCTCCCTGAAACTGATTAGTTTGCCGATGAGTGCTCTGGCCACACCAATACGCCGCTCAATCCTGCACTGCCAGAACGGAACAGCTGGTTTCGGTCGTGTAGCTCTGTCATCAGGAAATTTAACGTGAGCTACACGACACGCTGCTACAGCCGCACAATACAAGATTGAGTGAGCATCAGTGAGGTTTTCGCAGTTGTCAAAATAGTTTGACAACTGCGAATCCAGAACAGCCACCAGCATTCTATTTTTATTATGCATGGGCAAACGAGGTAAGCGTGGTCTAAGTTCGGGCGATATGTACCGATATTCTCGAATCGCACCCTCCAAAGCACTCCTCATTTCCTCATTACACTGGGTACTTGCAATAGTAGCCATGTCATTACTTACCTCGTCAGCGTGACTAACTAGTTGATAGGACTGTGGTGGAACCACAGCCTGCGACGAAGAGGTAATGACCCGGCTACTCTGCATTTCTGTTCGCAAGCGATCAAGTACGGTGTCATCCAACATACGATTACGCTGGATTACCCGCACCTGATCCGATAGTCGTTGTGCCGATACGCTGACAGCTGGCTCAAGCACCTGAAACAGAGAGAGCATCCGAACCCGGTACGCAGTCAGGTTGTTTCCCCCCTCTGTAGCCCCATAGTATGAGCGCATGACGTTTTCATTGATGGATTGAGTCCATCGCATGCGCTGCACACTTCCGCCGGGAGCTGGGACCCTATCAAAGGCCGGTGGGCCTCGAAGTCCAAAACCGTCCGGCGGCCGGCGTCCTCCCCGTCGACGAGCAGGTGGTGGCGTCGTGGGCGGGGAAAAATACTCGTCGCTCGAGCTCGACGCAACTGCCACGGCCGGTGTCACAGCGCTCACGGCGAGGCTGGGTTCCGGCGGCGGCGAGGCGGAGCTGAGCGACGGGCCCGGAGGTGGAAGGCGTGCATCACGGCGAGCCGCTGATCTTGTAATCATCCTCATCATGCATTTACATATTTTTTATTTTGACAGCGCACGTGACGTATGTCTGCCATGGTGTCATTAGGTAGGTATTGGTTATTGCAAAATTTCACTTTATTAATTCCTTAATTCCAGACAACATTAATATTTGTAAATGGAGATATTCTATGAACAATTTTTGATTATTCAAGAGTTAAATTTAAGATATATAGTATGTATTAATTATTTTTTTATTTATTATTATTAAAAATCATTGAACAGATTCATGCACTTCCGTAATACGTAAGTGTCTCAAGAGCAGGCCTATTGGCAGTGCATAGCATGATCAGAATAAGTGTGGTGTGTGTGTCGCACTGCTGAGACACATACCTCATCTATGTGCAAAAGTGTAGGCTGCAATAAACCACGCAGATCAGCACGGTTTGGTTAACAACATGTCCTATTATGTTCGTTCCACGACATATCTATACTCATACATTTCTGTCGTTCGTCGTGTCGTTGAGCTCCTGGAGTTATGAGCCGAGCTACACGATAACTGAAAAATACTTGCACTGACTGGACATGGACAACTCCACTCAAATCTGTTTGCTTTTGCTTAGAAAGACCATCTCAGGCACTAATGTGTCTTCATGAAAGTTGACCAAGATTTTTTGTCTGAGCCATTTATGAGAACTGAACACTTTCTTCTCTGAGTAGTCGGGTACGTACGGGGTATATCGGCCTCAGCAAGTTTAAAAAAAAGACGTATAAAAGTGCTTGTGAAAACTTACTTGCAAAATAAACATTATTTATTTAAAATTTAAATACTTGGCATTGTTATTTAAGTGGCATATAAACGTAATGGTCCCTTCTTGCTTACTGCATGTTCTAACATAGTGATCTGTAATCATCCAATATTATTCAGAAATACCGCCTAATCTTTGATTTGAGTGCTTAATGCATTATGTGATGGTTACATAGTACCGTGGCGTTCTTTCCGAAATCCTTATAGCAACCACACACAGGCAAGTTGCGTGCGCGCACTTACCACTAGGCCTCCGCCTATTTGGCTCCCACATGACGGTGCCCGTAGTGACGAACTAATTACTCCGCCCACCCAATCCAGAACCTAGGTGCACCACTAATTCAAATTGTTAAACATAGGTATTGATTTCTGACCTTATTTTAAATTGTGATATTGAGATGTATTCTTAGATATATAAGATTTATTGATGTATGTAGCGTAGCGACAGCGTGTAATTATTTCTCTACGTTAAGGAAAACGTAAAAGAAAATTTGATTTTGTTATTTAAATATAGGTATTTTTAAGTACAATACATACTTTAAAATACCTACCTATATTTTAAATACATACTTTTTACCGGTTTGTATTATTATCAAACTTAAATTATAACTTGACCAGGACTATGTGACGACCCCTTGGCGGTAAAGCTGGATCCGCCCTTGATAGCAAGTCACGCCAAGAAGACTGAGCATCACTTCTGACTACTTACACTTCGCGTTATAGCAGATTAATTACTGTAATATACTTTACCCTCGGTTTCGCCCGAAGATAAAAACTATCCCAGCGGATCGTACTACTATGATAAAAGTTTATAAACTATCTGACTGCAAAATTGCATCCAAATTCAGATTTTGCGTGAAACAGTAACAAACATCCACCACACCAAAACTTTGGCATTAATAATATTACTAGGACATAAAATAATTAGTTATTCTATGTGCGAATGCATAAAATAATCATTATATAAAACAAAAATAAATTGTAACGATTAGTTATGAAAGCCTAAAAGAGGATTTTTTTTATATTTATCACTTGTACTGTTTAGTGAATCACTGACAACTTTTAAATGTATGTATCGCTATATATGTTCGTGTATTGTGATATATATAGTTCAAAACGTTCTTGTATATGTACAGTCAAAAAAAGAGACAAGTAACCAGTTGAATAGTTCAAATTGTCATAAAAACCATGAGTGTTTTCGATTAAAGTAAAATCTATTTGATAGAAAACGAACAGTTTATTAAATAAATTAAATTTAAGTTGGAGACGTCCATTTATTTGTACGAAAATTTCAACAATATCTAAGGACCCTGCTTATTTATATCTTTTGTTGACTGTACACGTAAGTATTAGTACGTTGTGGGAAGTGTCGACGAAATGCAAGCAATGTGTGAACAGATTCTTTTGTGTAAACATTTATAGTAATATTTATTTTAGATGGTGATATAATGAGCAGATATCTATGATTATTTATGTATTAAAACTCTATGCACAAGTCATAACTGTACAAAGGCGGACTTAATGCCTTACGCATTTTCTACCAGTCTACCTTAGGGTGATGCAGAGGCAGAACACAGTAGGCGCGATAGCAGATATAAAGGATATTAGAAAATAAATATTAAAAATATAACAAAAAATATTTACATATTTAAATAACGCCATTGTTACAAAAATAATACTTATAAACTTCTAAAAATCTATAGAAGAAAGATTGAAATTCCGCTTGAAAATAGGTAGAAAACATTAAAAATATTAGGCTTTTAATATAATTACAATACTACGAATTGGTGAATTCAGAAGGTTTTACAAACCCACAGCATTTGTTGTAGTCTACAAACGCCATTTACCTTCGACTTTTGAATAGAAGTATTACCTCATTTCAAAAATATAGGTTTAACTACGTGGTATCGAGTATTCACATAGATAAACTATCGAATTTGTTTTTTGTTTGCTACTAAAAGATATTGACATCCTCATCGCATATAATAATATCATATTGTTCGTATCATATTATGGACAATATGATATTGATATTATTCATATCATATTGTTTAATTTTTCATTACAAGAAAAAATATGTGTTACAAGCTGGCGCCCGCGGTTTCACCCGCCTGATATAAAAAAGGGATCCTATGTGTTATTTCAGACCATCTAACTTTGTGCCAAATTTCATCAAAATCCGTTTAACCGTTTCGACTTGAAAGAGTAACAAACATACATACATCCATCCTCAAAAACATTTGCATTTATAATATTACTAGGTTTACTCATAAGTTACCCAAGCAGTATAAATAAAATTCATAAGGGACTTCAGGAATATAACCTTTCGATTACAAAAAGAACTTAGAAAAAGTATAGTACATATTTTAGAAACTAATCAAGCAATTGGGTGATATTAATAAGTAGCAGTAAAATAATTTAATACGAAAACTGACGTAGTTACGCATACCATTTTAAAAAATAAAAATAATGTATCAATCATAAAACTCACACAGTTTCCATAGTAGTGGCTAAGGCTATTTCCTCAGACAGGTTCTCAGAGACACTGGCGTTCGGCCATGACTAACGCCTGACAAAAAACTAAGAGCAAAACGTTACAAGTATATTGCTTTTATATTCAGCAGGCGCTAATCGTGACGTAGTGTTGGCGACCTTAGAAAATCTGCTATTTTATTTTAATATTATTATGTTTATTGGCTTGATATATTTTGGCTATTGATATTTTTTGTAAAAAAAAATAATATCAAAGATATACACGTACTTACATGTAAACTGTATACACATTCCCACTTTTATATGATTTAGCAAGGCACCAAGTTATTGCTAATAGCTATTTAAAAGGAACTCCACATAATCTTGTTTAGCTGATGAAGGTTACATATCTAGGAATATTTAATCAGTCCAGGTGTAAAAATTAGGATTATTTCACTTGCTGGGCTTATGGTAGCAAACTCCTCAGTTCCATGAAAATTCAGAAGGGTTAACTACCTTATTGGTTTCAGCTAATTTGGTGCATGCTCATTTTTACCCTTTTTTAATTTGGGTCGTAGAATCCGTATCTGACACACAAGGAAAGGTTATTTAATATTATAAAAAGACGCCTGCTGATATTTAAATTGCAATCTGTAAGAAAACGGATCATGAAATCAAACTTTAGCTTTTTTGTATCATCATCCGCCTAGCCTTTTCCCAACTATGTTGGGGTCGGTTTCCAGTCTAACCAGATGCAGCTGAATATCAGTATTTTACAGGGTTATCGTATTCCAAATTTAAATCAAAAAATCTAAAAATATTTTAAGCGCCTGGCATGTTTGTAACTTCCGAAGTTACAACCGACGCGAGATGTCATCAATCAGTAAGCAAAAACGCTAAGATGCATGTGCGCCTTTCAAAAAGAAATAGCAATCTGTTGGCTTCTACTTCATATTATAAATGCAAAAGTTTGTGAGGATGTATCGATTTTGGTAACTCTTTCACGCAAAAACCAATTATGGTGCGAAACCGACGGGAAGAAGTTTAAAATAAATTTGACAACCTGGATTAACACATAGAGCACTTTTTCTCCCGATACTTCGCGGGCAAAGCCGTGGTCATCGGTGTATAATAAACGAAACATCTTAGAGGCAGATTTTTTATATGTTGTTAAAAACGGGGTAATTTTTAAGTTCAGTTTTAGCTAGCAAATTTTGGAAGCGGCAAAGAAATCTCTAGGTACCAATAAAAGCAGGGAAATGCAACCATTTTACGTTGTAACATGGCAACTGTAATTTGTGTTAAATTTGGTTTACTACATCCCACGGAGATGATCCCACACTTAAATTAAATTCCGTCGTGATTGTTTCGATAAAAAATCCTTGCGAAAATAGCCAACATCTCAACTTTAGGTCATAAATAGCTAACTCCAGTCATAGTGCATTTACAAGGTTTTTTTTTTTAATTTCTTGATATAGGAGAAGTTTTATTTACAGTAAAAATACTCCATTAACATTTATCGTACCCATCTTTGTCTCATTTTTTTTCTAAAATCACTTAATCTTTGTACACCGAAACCAAAAACTTTGAAAGATTCTGACATAACAGTCAAGACATACCATAAGTGGCAGGGTACTACGACTGTCATAGATATTTGCATGACAGCCGGGGCCGACGAGTCCACATGCTGAGACACATGACTGACCATGGCAGCGTCACTTAACCTCGAGTAATGATGCATGTGGTCGCTGTTAAACCTGGTGTTTTGGGTCTAAATAAAAAGTCTGTTAAAAAGTTTTTTCATTTATTTCTTGGTTTCACATGATCCTGTGCTAGGAGAAAGACCTGTGTTACAGGAGCCAGTACCCCCCTCTACAATGTTATTCAAAATTAAAGTAAAAGACAAATAAAATAAATGATAAATTAAAGGCGGTCAAAAGAAGCCTGTTATTAGTTTGAGAGTGTTAGTATGTATGTGTAGTGCGAGTTTGTGTCTGTGTGTGTGCGTGAGAGAGAGAGAGTGTGTATGTTTGTGTGTGTGAGTGTCTGCACGCGCGTGTGCGGGTGTAATTTAATGATCAGGAAGGGTTTTCACAATTAACGAAAGTCCAGAGCAAAGCATTGATTTACGCGACGGAAACATGATCTTGTAAAAATATTATGATTAAAGCAAGTCCATGGAGGTTCTTGCCCATGCTTCTCCATAGAGATCAAGCTTTGGAATGGGCAACTACGGTACTCTCACAAGTTTGATTGTAAATATCTATGAAGAAAAAAATTATAAGTTACTGCCCAGCTTTATATTTTTGTTTTTGACGTACAAAAGTGCTCTCAAAACTCAAAGGATTTATTTGAATTAGACCACTATGGTGGTCGAATTGAAAAAAATGATTCGAGTTTTCCTGTGATAAGTTTCAACGACTTCTCATGGCGAAGGTACCCAGTGTAATGGTTATGGGTATGCCCTGAGAAGTCATTACATTTTCCGGGTGCAATTCCAGATACCATATTCTCATAGCTACTGAAAACTCCTAATGGATATATCCACTGTTCCAGGTATCCAGGGAATTAAACAAGACCACGGTTTGATTTCAATTCCTAAGTAAACCGGGATTTTCGATAAATGTAACTTATTGAACGGTGGAAGAAACATTATGACTCAATCATTCAAGATTTTTACCCTAAAAACCTGTAAGAACAATAAATGTTGTATTTTTTCGTTGTTCCTTTGTTAAAATAAATAATTACAGTCACTATTTTCAAAATATACGACACGTTTGGCGCAGTGGCTGAGCGATCGACTGCTGCGCTGCGTGTCGCGGGTTCGATCCCCGCACGTTGTTTCGGGTCTGGCTGTTTGTGTATGTGAGTTTAAATGTTTGTAAACGCACCCACCTTACAGGAGATGTTCCTAGTTGGGGCAACGTTTAAAAAAAATTAACTTAATTCAGGTTCCAAATCCGTGTTAGTATTTGGTGGGCAAAGGGACATAGGTGTGTGACAAACTCCACACGGGCTGTGACGGGCTCATACCTAGAAGTCTGTTCACCACACTGAGGATCTTTAACTTAATATCATCGCTTGATATTAGTATGCACGTCGTAATATCAATACACATGTCACCGTAGCCCTTGACCAAAACGAGCTCAAACGTGTTACGTTTTGACTCCAAAGTACCTAGGTACGCTAGACACTGTTTGCAAAACTTATCAGGTCACGGTGGTGAAATTATCCTTTTTTTTTATTTAAGTACTTCAAAATAAAATTTCTTATGGCAAACTCTTCTTACATCATTGTTCGCAAATACGTTATAAAAGGTGCTACTCAAGTAATGAGGCATTGATTGTTAATTTGGGTATTAGTTATTTAAATTCACAATAATGTTATAACCGCGACTTAAAATCTTTGTTGGTTTTTTATAAAGGACAAAGGAAATTACTCTACAATATGTGGTTTAAATGTAAAACCACTCAAGCTCTTAATTTGGTTGGAAGTTTCAACGCTTAAGTAAAGGAAGTTGGTTTATTGAATTATTTTTAAACTAAAGGTGATTGTATAAAAGTAGATAATTGCATAGGCAAGTGACTGTCGTAGTCATTACTTGCACAATATTGTAAAGTGTATCGTGATCAATGTCACTCGCCGACTCAGACCGTTCATAATTTTTGTCAGCCTTCACACTTTTAATTATCACCGCCCTTGTTATAATTAATCCCTAAGATGCATAGCATTGAAGTGTAATTACCATAATGTTCTATTGTGAAATAGTTTTTTCTAGGGAATGACGATGTTATGTAAATGAGGTGTTGTGCACGAATCTTTCTGCGGGCAATCACAATCCGGATCATAGTTTATATTCCGGTCACAATGTCACTCGTTTTGTCACGGAGGCGCGTTCTAATGTTTTACATTTATTGCGTAGAGGCAACGAGAAGGCATTTGGATTTGGTATAAAAAAGAAAATCTCTAGAGACTTGTACAAAATGTTAATTATATCATTTTGAGGATTTAATTTAAGCGAATCGTAGTAAAACTGCTGTTGTTGCAAAACGGTAGTTGTATTTGAGATGTGGTGAGTTATTGACGCCTACGCAGCTGCCATACAAATGAGTTGTTACTACATTACCTCCAGCTGTCAAGTGTATCGGCTATGGGCTGCAATGTTATCATTGCCTAGACTAGTAATCGAAGTCCAGATGTAGGTCTAAGGGCCTATGCACACCACGTTTTTTAAACGCGCCGTCGACGCGCGTTTGTAGTGATACAGACGCGATACGCACGCAAGTCAGACGCAGCCTGTAGACCTTTGTACACCTGTATAAATACAGACGCGCGTGTGTAGCGATACAGACGCGCGTGTGTAGCGATACAGACGCGATGCAAACGCGATGCAAATTTTGTTCCAAAGACGTGCGGTGCACCAAATCGCTCGATTGCTACTAGCGTTGATTCACACTTCCCTTTCCGTCGTTGCGTTTGTATCGATACAGACGCGCCGGTGCCGCGCGTTTGTATCGATACAAACGACAACAAACTGCTCTGCAGGATAAAAACGCGCCGGCGACGCGCGTTCCCAAAACGCGCGTCGACGGCGCGTTTAGAAAACGTGGTGTGCATAGGCCCTAAGTCACACGTAAATAGTAGATGACAACGCGAGTCATTTCAAAATATTAATCGATACTGAGCCAATTAAATCGGAAGAAAGCTACGGGGAAATTTATAGCTTCAGGGGTTACTCTATAAGACGTCTTATAGACAAGGTTTTACTGAAAATTAGCTCCTCTATACACTAGAAGGGAAGAGACTTAAAAAGCATTTCTACTTTTAAGATTAGATTAAAAGAGCATTCTGTTCCTCTTAATTGTGAATATTTATAATTTTGTATTAATAACAAAGGTATCTAATTATATATTTCGGTGTAATGTATTTATACAGATTAACAGGTATATATTATTACACTTCTATTTGTACTTATATTTAGGTTAAGACATTCATATTGTAGAAGCTATTCCCTTCCTGTGTTTTACACACTATTGTCAACGTTTCCTTTCTTCATATTTCCTCTCGCAGGCCTGCTGGTGGAAAATTCTTTTGAAATAAGCTGTGCGTATGTACTCTATGTTTTTTTTATGATTTATTCTTATGTCTTCTTCTGTTTTTACATAAATGATTAAATAAATAAATAGAAAGTATTACTAATCGTTGTTTGCATTTTGAATATAGTGAAAGAAAGACGCGTCACCTTTTTTATTGTAATTAGCTCACCATTACCCTCGGTTATGGCTGAAGACAGAGTTGACATCGACGATGAGACGTGCTAATCAAAAACCCTGTTCTCATTCACATAAATTTCTAAAAAGATTAAGAGAGAAGCAGTTAACGAAGGCATTTGAACAGTTAATTAACCGCCACCGATAAACTGATTTCTGTAAAGATCGATTAGAAACTATGATAGTCTTAATTAAAACGTACGTTTTCCTACATAAGGGATTTACAATATGAGCCGGAAAATTGAATAATATTTTATTGTTGTTGTAGCTGGTTTAAACAGTATTATTAAAAAAAAGTTATTCTTTTTTTTATATTCCGATTGCTCGTGTACTCCGATGAAAACATCAAAACGTCAGCAAACTCTACTTATTGATAATCTCTATGTTACGAACACTGTGTGAGTAATTATGTGTCAATAAAGTTCCTTGATAAACTACATTGTAGGTATTCAATCAATCTTTCGAGTATTTTAATAAATCTCAGGAAAACTTTAATGAAATAACTTTGTAGCTTAGTGTAGCACTTTAGTTAGTGTGATAACTCAATACAGGCAGTAACTAGTCGTTACCGTAAAGCGCCTTTACTATTAATTAAACAAACGCTTCTCTTAAATTAGCATAACGGGTACTACACAATTTGTCTACGTTTTCTCAGTAGCACCATGTAGAACTCAGGCTTAATTAAATAGCGTTGTTACTTGACTCTAATCTTAGATTTATTATTAAACTACATTTTGCCCTCGACTTTGTTTGCGTAAAAATTTTAACGTGCATGTGGGACAAATAATATCTCTGCATCAAACATTTAAATTCATCACTCTTTCAGTCACTTCCAATTCATTCTTCCTTATAACATATTTATACTAAGACAGACGATTCCTGTTCAAATTTTCTGTAATTGGAGTTAATTTCAAATTTCCCTTACATAATACACGTTTCTTACTTTATTTTCTCTTGAAACTCCAGTCATTTTTTTGTTCAAAAGAAAATAAGAAAATCAGGAGAGTTATCTATCTGGATTAAGACATATCTGTTATGAAACTGTAACGCCACCAGAACCAAAACAGCAAAATTTCAGCTCAATCAGTTTGAGGGAACTGGTTTGAAATATAAAAACCAATTAATAAGGCAAAATCGCTTATAAAAATGCATTAACGTAGATATGTAATAGATAGATAAATATGTTAAGGGGCCGTCCTTTTACCACGTGACGTCAAAATAGGGGGCAATCGAATGTTTGCCTAAAAAACAAGAAAACTAATTTTTGTCTGACAATCCGATCAGTTAAGGATAGCTCCTTAGGTAGGAACAAGATACAATAACTGTTTTCGACTTATCGGTAATTCTGCTGGATAAATTACCAGAGACATAAAGCCTGATTTGATTACCGAATAAGTTATAATCAGAATTTAAAATGGTTTGTTAATCATGCTAGATTCTTGCACGATCTAGCATAATAGCATATTTCTTGTTTTAAATTCATTACGTTAGCACTATGCAATAGTAGTTATTACTTTACTAAAAAAGCATTTAGTTTCATGATCATCTCTTAATAATGTATCTCTATGAACCGTTTGAAGTTGACACAGACGTATGTTTAGATTTATGTTTAGCGACAACTGCTGTGCAAACGGAACTGACAAAAAAAAACTCAGCAAACAATATTTGACCCTGACATTACTTAAAATATTTTGCAAAATTACCTAGCGCCACGTACATTCTTCTATTATTTAAGTCCCAAGTGGTTCACATGGTGAGATCATGTGGTATTGACCAGAGGGTCGGCCACGAAATATGCGTAAATTCAATGTCACACGCGCCTAGCAATGCTAAGACGCAAATTGTGTAATGGACGTAAAAGATAGATCGGACTTTGTAACTAGACCGTCAAAGACGTCATAAAAGTACATTTTATAGATCTAGTGTTATTGGTGGATTCATACAAATTAGGTCGCTGGTAAGGCAACTCGGACTAACGTTTATGTAATACAGGCATTATGTGAAGTTTGTTATGATGGTATCCATGGTTACGAAGCTTTCCTCACTATCCCTACGTTTCCTAGACACTGCCACTCTATTAAACTTGGACCTAAAGAAACAGTATGACGACCTCAGATTATGAATCTACTGAAAAAAGAAATCAGAGGTCTGGAATAATTAAATATATGTACAAAAACAATTTTTTACTTTTTTATTTTTCTTTCAGACAGACTTTCAATGCAACCATTAAATAATAGATTCAATAATAGCCATTCATCTAATCTTGCCGCGAAGTACACTCGCCAAAAACGTGTATTTCTCAGATAATTAAATTGTTTAGATCTAAATGTCATAAACCAGATAAACTTGTATCCTAATACAAACAAAAATATATGAATAAGAAAAAATACAGCGAGGTAAATAATAGCATAGAAAGTTGGACGCTAGTATCAAGGAAACTAATTCAAACCGCATCACATTAAAACATAAGTCAGACGCTTAATAATAAAATATGAATAAATAAATGATTTAATATTAATCTACAATTTATGTGTTACCTTCTAAGTTCCCTTAATTTCCATTGAGATATCGATGTGTGGTACAGCTTGCAGTGCATTAAACCAAGGATCGCTACAGTTATAGCTAAGTCACGCTATTCATAAGATCAATTTATTAAATGTCACATTTACGAGTATAGCAACTTCATCTTTATGTTTATGTAGACTAACATTATTTCTATTATTATTTCTCCTGTATAGGGAACATCTCAAGACGTAGTTCTGCAATTATGGGCCAATCCGCAATCTTTTGTATACTTAGTCAGTGAATATGTAACATCCAAAATTCAATTTATTTTATATTATTGCTCAGAAAATCAGCCTCTTAAACAAACATAACTTATGTTTAGAACAGATTCACATTAAATTAGCGTTTGCTATCTCCAAAATCATAAAAGTTCTTCCGAAAATGGGCAAGACTTTGATGTCAGTTTGTAAGTACATTTTTACAGAACTACCCTCAGTATGATGGCGGTTGGCGAAGTGGCAGATCGATTAGCTGCTGTGTTGCATGTCCTGGTTCGATTAGACACGGAATTTATATATGAATGGATTACAGACAGTTAAAACCGGGTTGATTACTGATTGTGACTTTATTTGTTTGTAAACGTACCCACGGTACAGGAGAAATGAATAATAAGGGCAACTATAAAAATGCACAGAACTATGAGGTATCGACACGGAACAACTATCTAAAAGACAAATATTTGCCGCATAGCATTAGACAGATTAAACTACACAATTCTATTAACTATTAAATTGATGTAGACTACATTACGACTTTTTTACTGCCTTAAATTATCTAAGTACAATTAACATAATCGTAACTAGACGGTAGTGCTACAGAGTATCTAAGAATAATAACGATCGATTATTTATTTAAATGTAAGTAGACTGTTTTACCTTTTCATACAAACAGATACATCCTGAGAAGTTTGCGTGTGTGGCTAAATATTGTAACTTTGTAAAAGTGTTTTAGAAATAAATAATAATGTATTTAGTACTAGATTTTGCTCGCAGCTTCCTTGCGCTATGGGGAACGGGAACACTTCTAATTATAACCCATTACATTACACTCGGAAATAATGTGCTTTTGCATTACTGAAAGCTTTTTCGGAATCGGATTAGTAGTTCCGGAGATGAAAAAGAGGTTTTGTTTATAGGGGATCCTATAAACAAAACCTCTTTTTAATATTAGCACGAGTATATACGAGAAAGCTCTTTGCTACTAGCATTGGGAACAGGTATCACCGTAGATTGTATCACCAAACACGACTAAGGATTAAACAAATATACAATACTTATTGTAAATATTTACTCTTCACTTTTGATTCGGTAGTCTCATTTATTTTAAATCACTCATAGACCTTGTGGTCTATGAGTGATTTAAAATAAATGTTTAAAATAAATCTCCTAATAGGTAAATGAAATATTTAAATGAAAACGCCATCAACAACGAATCATTGAGATACGCAATTTTGATAAAGTGACAAAGAAAATGTGATTCCGTCTATTTTCTCCATTTTTCACTTATTGTGTAAACTGTACAATCTTTGCCTTATCAAAATTAAGAGACTGTTAGCTACCGGTATAGATACGCAGATTAGAGATGTAAATATAATAATCCTTAATAAAATTCAAGCTTTCTAACGGGTTCAGTAAGAATTAACCTTTCATACTATTTTTTTTTAAGAAAACGGATCTAGTTTTATGACATTTTTAAATTAGTTTTGATTTCTTATTCACATCTTCTCAAAATGTCAATGTTCGCATAACCAAATAATCCGAACATTTTCTTTTTTCGCATTTTTTTTAAACTCGCTTGTGTTATTTTCGTGTTCGTGTCTGAACAATCAACAACTTAAGTATCTAAGGGACGACATATTTGATTATGATCAAAAGTGTTTTAACAGTGAAAATTTGCTTATTTTCTTTGAAAATAACAACAATTACAAAGTTATAATCACTATTGTCGCCATCGTAAAAAACTAAAACCGTTATTTATGTTTTTCTTTTGCCTACCTTAATTACTTTAATTTAACACCAAGAAAAAACTCAATTACTTAAATTTTAATACTTTGCATAAGTAACGAGATAAATTTATTTACACTTAACTAACACAATACATAAATAAACTAATGTAATAAAGTAATGTGTGGTGTGCGTAGTAGACCACTCAATGAATAAATAGCCAATAAGTTAACTTCGCTTATGTATGGAAAATACTGGACCCATTTTGTTTGTCAAATTCCTGTATTTATGCGAATATAGTAGCGTGGGATGTAATGGTCAGTACTTCGTACTGTGTCTACAATCGTTTATCCTAACAAAGTTTTGTGGATTTAAAGATATTTATCGGTAAAATTTAAGTTAATTTAACCTAATCATCATTTTTGTTTTTTCTCTCATTCCATTTTGTTTTGAATCATCGCAATATGTTTCTTTTTTTCAATTCTCTGTGGAGTTTTAATGTGTGCTTTGCAGGCAACCTACAAAAGAAGGATAAAGGGCTCACAGAAAATTTAACGGTATCTGTTTGTAAACTACGGCCAAATTTTAGTGTAGATCTACCAAGTACATCAACTGATTGCTGTAAAATATACTGTTTAGTTAGCTCTAGGCTTTAAGTTATCATTATTAGTCCGAATCATAATTAATCTCTCTTTTCTTCTAAATAATAGGTGAATTATTTAACCCTGACCCTTAAAATTATTGCTATTTGAAGCCATATAGAGGTTACATTATGTTTGGTTTTGTCTCAAACCAATTTATTAGATCTATAATTAATCTAGCCCCAAATAAAACTAAACAAGTTTTAATTTATCTAATAATCAAACTATAGCGTACACCGAACGCCTGAGGGTTAAACAAACATTGTATTAAATTATGTATGTCAGTGGGTTTCAATTATAGAGGAGCTCGTGGGTATATAATAACAGCCGCTGGATCGATCTTCAGGTTAAGCCGCGCCTGTCTAGGTTAGTCTGTGGAAGGGTGACCACCAATGGCTAGTTACCGAGGGTTTTATATCGAGTCTTCAAAGTGCCTTAGAAACCACGTTAATCCGTTCGTCCCACCTGTTATTTGTAGATCTTTGACAAATGTAGTCAGTGGCCCGACAGTCTGACAACCAGTGTTACCAAGGGATATCGTATTACTCAGTACTAACTGGGTTGTGGAGGTCGAATAGGAAGCCATTCCATATGAGATGCTGGTATTCAATTGCATCCGGTTAGACCGGACGCTGACCCCAAGTTGGAAAAAGGCTGTGCAAATGGTGATTGACAGATGAATTATCAGTTTGTAAGAATATCATCTCGGGAATACAACCACCGTATTACAAATACCAACTTTAAAATTAAGTGTCATGATACAAAAAAGTTAATTGGTACTGTATCGTTATAATAATTTTATTTATTAAAATTTTATGCACAAGTAAAAACTATACAAAGGCGGCAGACTTATATGCCTTAAACATAATCATGTATTTACAATCAATAATAATTTAGTGTATCTATAAATTATAAAATACTAGCTGTTCCTCGCGGTTTCACCCACGCTACTCAGCACCTGTTGGTCGTAGCGTGATGTTATATAGCCTATAGCCTTCCTCAAGAAATGGACTATCCAACACTAAGAATTTTTCAATTCCAACCAGTAGTCTAAGATTAGCGCGTTCAAACAAACAAACAAACTCTTCAGTTTTATAATATTAGTATAGATTTATTTAACACTAGCTGTGCCCAGCAGTTTCACCCGCTGCTCACTTAGGGGTATGAAAAATAGATGTTGGCCGATTCTCAGACCTACCCGACATGTACACAAAATTTCGTTTAAATCGGTCCAGTCGTTTCGGAGGAGTATGGGAACGAAAACTGTGACACGAGAATTTTATATATTAGACTAGCTTTCGCCCGCGTCAAATTTGGGGTAACACAATTCCCCTTGCGCCTTATTGATTTGTAATAGCAACGCTAAGTTTTCCCTTCTCTTCCCTCTTTCTACCTCACATCCCACTTTTTTTCAAATTATTAGCCTATGTCCGTCTCCTGGTTCCCAACTATCTCTGTACCAAAATTCATCCAAATCGGTTCAGCCATTAAAGCGTGAAGAGGTAACAAACAAACAAACAAACTCACTTTCGCTTTTATAATATTATATATAGTAAGGATAAGTAAGGAGTAAGGATTGTAAGGATAAGGATATTATACACTTCTGTCTAAGTTGACATACTAATACTTGCTTTTTATAACATAAATGCGCATTTGTGTTATAGTCCGTTGTAATAAGGGTTGAGCCTATTGCCATCAACTCGGCACTATTCTAGTTTAGTTAGTTTGTTTGTTACGTCTTCACGCCTAAATGGCCTAAACGATTTTGATGAATTTTGTTACAGAGATAGTTGGGACCCTGAAGACAGACATAGGCTAAAAAAAAACCGGCCAAGAGCGTGTCGGGCCACGCTCAGTGTAGGGTTCCGTAGTTTCCCGTCCGTCAAAATAAGTGTTCCCAGTTATGAAGCCAACCGAACAATTCGGTAATACCCGATCCAATGTAATAAGTACCTACAGCGCCATCTCTCGGGGAATTGGGTTACTAATTAATACAAAGACGTGCAATTTTGGTGGTAATTTTGGATTGCGAGAACCGATTTCAATAATTCTTTTTTTGTTTGAAAAAAGATACGTTCAGGATAATAAAATATGTAAACAAAGTTACAAAAAAAGCTTGCACATACGATTATACTACGAACTTAGTCCAGAAATTATTTTGTACAACTTTTTGTCTTTTTTGTACAAAAACTGTTGTGTCAATCAAGTTCAAAATTATTTTCATAGAAAGTCCTTATAAAGTTCTACTTTTCAGATTTTTTTCATATTTTTTAGACTTATGGTTCAAAAGTTAGAGGGGGGGACACATTGTTTTTTACTTTTGGAGCGATTATTTCCGAAATTATTGACATTATCAAAAAATAATCTTAGTAAACCCCTATTCATTTTTAAATACCTTTCCAACAATATATCACACGTTAGGGTTGAAATTAAAAAAAAAATCACTTCCCACTTTACATATAGGGTGGCTACCCTAATAAAACATTTTTTTCAAATTTTTATTTTACCACTTTGTCGGCGTGATTGATATACATATTGGTACCAAATTTCAGCTTTCTAGTGCTAACGGTCACAGAGATTAAGCGAGGACGGACGGACGGACGGACAGACAGACATGGCGAAACTATAAGGGTTCCTAGTTGACTACGGAACCCTAAAAAAGTGAGAATAGAGTAGGGGGAGAAAGAAGGAAGAAAAGGCCAGAGAAGGATATTTTTTTTCGATCATCACAGGGGTTAAAGTTAGCGTTAGCCTAAAGTAACTATGCCACGCGGACAAAGTCGCGGGCGGAAGCTAGTTTGTTATAATTAACTGTAAGTAACCTATCTATATAGTAATTGAATTATCAATGAAGTAATTCGTAATAATGAAGTATCTTTTTGTACGTGTAACTCCTAACCAAAAAGAAACCTGGCAATAACTAACCTTAGGCCTATATTACTTAAAGTAGGCGACCATACGTTTTTATCAAATCGCTAGTGCCTTGAAAATTCGCAAAACAGACACAACCGTCAACGACGTCTGCCCTCACGCGTCTGCCCGTGTTCGGGTCGTGGCACGCTAAAACGGCAACATTGGGTCGTGCACTCAGCGATGAGCCACTTCTTCCCCACCGCACCTACCCCGCTCCCCCCACGCCCCGTTCGCCTGGCACCGCTGCCGGTATTTATCACCGAAACAGTATTTATCGCCGAAATTGCTATGACTCTGCATTTTAAATCTGTGATATCTTCGAAAATATTTATTTAATTTACATGCTGTAAAAAGCCATATTGATCTTTATTAAATGCACAATGTATTTAAGATACTTAATTGGATAAGGATTAATACTGTATAGCTTAAAATCGCTTCGTAAATAAGCCATTATTTCTCGTACAAAGTAAAGGATAAAAAATAGTTATTGTGGGTTATTCCTAAGAGATAAACATATACCATCACGGACTTTTTTGTAGACCTTTTTAAGTTGTACAATACTGTAGTACATTGTTTTGATCTATCTTGTAGGATTCAGTCAGCGTTTGCAATGTAAGCGCAAAAAATGTGTTTTTTTACGACCTCACATTAGAAACCTCAAAAATTGTAGCCTATGTGTTATTCTGATGTATAAGCTATAGCCTATGTGTTATTCTGATGTATAAGCTATATTGTGGTAAAGTTTCATTCAAATCCATTCAGTAGTTTTTACGTGAAAGAGTAACAAACATCCATACATCCATACATACAAACTTTCGCCTTTATAATAGTAGTAGGATTTATAAGTCGCAAAAAGGGTCAAAACTAGGTGAGTATTTAAAAAAATAGGTAGGTTTTCTTTAGATGTTGTACTGCTTTTATATTACACACTTGTCAGACACAAGTTGTGTAATGTAAAAGTAATAAATCACGTATAAATCCATTATTATATTATTAGTTACCAGAGTGATCACTCACTTAATACAAAATACGTTATTTTTATACTGCACTTTATTGTCTCTGCTTTTGTTAATTTAACAATGGATTACATTGAATTGTTATATAATTAAATAAGTAGTAATTCATTTTTTTTTCTTTTCAGTTTTTAGATGCTATAGAGTTGGTCAGAATCAAAATCAGTTTACTGCACAACCTCTACATGAACATCTCTGCGAAAAGGCTGGACAGTGGTGTTTTAGAATAACATCGAACTAGTACTTCATTCTGCTAACCTTATCCTAATTTATTTCATCTCATCTTCTTTCTTACTTGTCTATTACTCGCAGTGGCGTAACTATAGGGTGGCAGGTGGCAGGACTGGCCAAATGCCACGGGCCCCGACCCAAAAGGGAACCGGCCCAAGAGGCCGCGAGGTCAGAAATATTTTTTTCGTACCACTTGCTCAAAAAAGTGACATTCTATGCCACAAAAAGCGAACATAACAATAGTCATTTTTAATCTGTCAAAAACAGGGAAAGAAAATTGTACTGAATTTCATTCATCCCCTAGGGAGAGAATGTGATTTAAAATTGGAATACTTAATACTGAACTACATCTGTGTTTACACCATTGAATTTGTAGGTATATAAAGCATTAAGCATCTATTTTAAAAAGGAACACGCAAATAATATGCAGTTATGATTATTAAATAAAATTACCAAAACCGACGAGGTCGTATGAGCTTGATGCCTTTGCTTTTCCGACAAAACATATTAGTCTAGGAATTTGGCCGCGATTTTGTTTTCTTCAAATACTTATACGTTAAGTTTATTTTTATAAATAAGTTAATGTTTTAAAAATACATGTTAAATCAAAGCGACAGTGACAGTGTATTGTCGGATTCCATCAGTGCAAATGATGCCGCAATCATACTCATCAACAATAAATGTACCAAACAAATGTGTAGCTCTCTTTATAAATAATTTGACCAATGTTCGAATCTTAACTTTTACTTTCAATGTCATTATCTTTAATAAATGCTTATCTCATATTATTACTGTGTTAATTTTTTCGCAAATGGTACGAAAAGTAGAGTATTTTCCTCGGTGATAAAGCTGTCTTAGTCTTGGGTAAACTTAAATCTCTCGCTACACTCAGGACTCGTGTTAAATCCCTCGCTTCGCTCGTGATTTAAGTTTTTATCACCCTCGCTACGCTCGGGAGTAAACCTCGGGTCCTTCGTTACACTCGCGATTTAAATCGTCACCCACGACAGAAGACACTGCTTTATCCCCTTGGTTAATAATCTACTATTTCGTACCACTTGCTCAAAAAAGTGACATTCTATGCCACAAAAAGCGAACATAACAATAGTCATTTTTAATCTGTCAAAAACAGGGAAAGAAAATTGTACTGAATTTCATTCATCCCCTAGGGAGAGAATGTGATTTAAAATTGGAATACTTAATACTGAACTACATCTGTGTTTACACCATTGAGTTTGTAGATATATAAAGCATTAAGCATCTTTTTTAAAAAGGAACACGCAATTAATATGCAGTTATGATTATTAAATAAAATTACCAAAACCGACGAGGTGGTATGAGCTTGATGCCTTTGCTTTTCCGACAAAACATATTAGTCTAGGAATTTGCCGTGATTTTGTTTTCTTCAAATACATAAACGTTAAGTTTATTTTTATAAATAAGTTAATGTTTTAAATATACATTGTTAAATCAAAGCGACAGTGACAGTGTATTGTCGGATTCCATCAGTGCAAATGCTGCCGCAATCATACTCATCAACAATAAATGTACACACGGCAACAGATCAACCTATACAAAACCAGTTTATGCGGATCTCTCATTGTACTTGAAATTTATGGTGTACGATCCTTTGTTGAGAGAGAGCATAAACTGGTTTTGTATAGGTTGATCTGTCGCCGTGTGTACCAAACAAAAGTGTAGCTCTCTTTATAAATAATTGGACCAATGTTCGAATGTTAACTTTTACTTTTAATGTCATTATCTTTAATAAATGCTTATCTCATATTATTACTGTGTTAATTTTTTCGCAAATGGTACGAAAAGTAGAGTATTTTCCTCGGTGATAAAGCTGTCTTAGTCTTGGGTAAACTTAAATCTCTCGCTACACTCAGGACTCGTGTTAAATCCCTCGCTTCGCTCGTGATTTAAGTTTTTATCACCCTCGCTACGCTCGGGAGTAAACCTCGGGTCCTTCGTTACACTCGCGATTTAAATCGTCACCCACGACAGAAGACACTGCTTTATCCCCTTGGTTAATAATCTACTATTCTTATTGTTTGTGAGTATTTTTTTTTACTTTTCGTACCATTTGCGAAAAAATTAACACAGTAATAATATGAGATAAGCATTTATTAAAGATAATGACATTAAAAGTAAAAGTTAACATTCGAACATTGGTCCAATTATTTATAAAGAGAGCTACACTTTTGTTTGGTACACACGGCGACAGATCAACCTATACAAAACCAGTTTATGCTCTCTCTCAACAAAGGATCGTACACCATAAATTTCAAGTACAATGAGAGATCCGCATAAACTGGTTTTGTATAGGTTGATCTGTTGCCGTGTGTACATTTATTGTTGATGAGTATGATTGCGGCAGCATTTGCACTGATGGAATCCGACAATACACTGTCACTGTCGCTTTGATTTAACAATGTATATTTAAAACATTAACTTATTTATAAAAATAAACTTAACGTTTATGTATTTGAAGAAAACAAAATCACGGCAAATTCCTAGACTAATATGTTTTGTCGGAAAAGCAAAGGCATCAAGCTCATACCACCTCGTCGGTTTTGGTAATTTTATTTAATAATCATAACTGCATATTAATTGCGTGTTCCTTTTTAAAAAAAGATGCTTAATGCTTTATATATCTACAAACTCAATGGTGTAAACACAGATGTAGTTCAGTATTAAGTATTCCAATTTTAAATCACATTCTCTCCCTAGGGGATGAATGAAATTCAGTACAATTTTCTTTCCCTGTTTTTGACAGATTAAAAATGACTATTGTTATGTTCGCTTTTTGTGGCATAGAATGTCACTTTTTTGAGCAAGTGGTACGAAAAGTATAATTTATATTGTTTTAACTAAAGACTTAAATTAGACTAAAATTGTTATGAGTGTTTGATAACTACTAAGTGGTTTATTAAAATTAAACAAATGAATTAGCCACGGGCCCCAGTTGGTATAGTTACGCACCTGATTACTCGTCATATTACAGCAATCACACCCTTTTTAACGATATCATCCTTCACAGTACATACATCTCTTTATTGGTCTTCCTCTACTCTTACAACCATGCATATGCATACTCAGAATTTTCCTCACCTCATTTTCTTCATTTCTTCGCTTTCCATGTCCATACCAAGATAACCAATAACCACACAACTTTCAGACTTCCTTTTATGTATACTCATTCCTTATTTTACCCATTCGCGTTACACCACACATCCTCCTTAGCATTCTAATCTCAGCAACATGCACCTGCCTTTCATTTACCCCTTTTGGGGCCAAACATTCTGATCCATACAAGACAGCGAATGTGGGTATCGCATATTGTTTTCGTGACCTGCCCAAATTCTATCTATCTAGTCAAGTGTTAATTTTGTGCTTAACACTTCGATCTATTTCGCCATCGCTTTGCACAAGTGAATAGAGATACCGAATAGAACTGAACTAACATCTGTACATGAATCGGATAAGTTACAAATCGATTGAAAGATGACGTTTGAGGGAAAAGAAATAATCGGAAAAGTCCCTGTTTATTGGCAAAACAGAAATGCTTGTTAATACTGAATTATGAAAACATTTTCTTTTATACACTTATATATCTACATAACGGTATCGATCAAGTATGAGTGAGTCAACATTCACTAGCTATTAAATCTGCGGTTATTATCCTTAGGTAGATTGTAAATCAGAAACCGCAACATTATATTCCTCTCAATTCCAATTTAAATATTCATTATCACAACATAACGGCTGTAATCCCCGAAGAGTTAGGTAGATATGTAGCTGAAAGTACACCAACATTTAGACATATTTTAAAGTCTGATACAAAAAGGGGCGAGTTATATGCATTATAATTAACTGCATTATTTACCATATTTGTTATTTATTTCGAGTTTCCGATATTTCGGCGATGTTGCAAACGCCATGATCACGGAAAAAACTGAAGTTATTGCGGGTGGATCTTCACGAGTAGACAAAACGATCTACCCTCTTTCTTATTTGTTTTGTGCGTTCGTTACCACTAACACCGTCACTCACAACTTGATTTTTCTTTCGACACACAAAAATCACTGTAACAAGTCGCGATCTTTTTTCACAACTTTTTGGGTTTTTACACAATTGAACCACTGGATTCCAGGCTCTTGATAGTTGAAACTCATCTTGTCGGTTGAAATTCCTATATTTGGTAATCTCAATTGCTTCTGTTACCAATCTAGGAATATAGTGGCGTTCTGTTGTTGCAAGTGTAAACTATAATGTTAGTAACCATGTCAGTTAAAAGAGTTAAAAGCAATCGAAAACCCAATAACAAACTGCCTGTCCTGAGAATCAAACCCTCATGCTCAGCTTCTATACCAACAAGGAATAACCTGATAACATGCAATAAATTAATACGGTAGATAAGAAAGTAAAATACAATGAATCATATACACATATACAAATCGTGAACTAAATTAATATTTCCATAGGCAAATGGTGACGTCCATATAAAGGGGCTTAAATTGTATGCTCTGCCTAACTTCAACCATTTTGTTTTATTTTCAAAAAAGCATCCACGTATCAAACTTGAATTGATCAATAGTATACAAACAAGTTTTGGATCAGACAAAATCTTCCAAAAAACGGCACGTTAGTTGCAGGTCTTGATGGCGGTTTGAACGTGCTTTGCGGGGCATACTAGATTAGGTAGATCGCTATATTTTATCGGTATGAAATATTATTCATTTTTTAAACGAATATAAACTTATCTACAACCTTAACAAAGACGAAATTAAGTAAAATCAACAAGTGATTGTAAACAATCGCAAACAATAAAGAAGTTATAAGTCACCTTTCGTGACAATACTTACATATGATTAAACACAGGCATTCTTCATTAAAATAGCATTCATTACACAAGGTAGGTACAATAAAACATTACCGCGAATAAATGGAAATAAGTGAACAATAGACACTAGATGTTAATGGCTTCATTTACTGGAAGAAAACAAACCGTTGCTTATCACGGTTTCGCTATTAGTGTAACGCAAGATTAATGACCCATTGCTAATAGTAAAATCATAAAATATACATAACTGTCATACTGGCTGTTCTGTAAGGTCTGAGGGCTTGCAACCAACCTTAAATTAGACAGGCTTATAGATGCATTCTGATTTTTAAGGCTTTCGAAATAGAAGTAATTTTGGAAAAAAAACACAGATTTCTTGAGGACCATATTCTAAAATACAGCAAATGAAAATCTTTACAGTTTGTCTTGAAAATATTTACAGCATACCTACTCTCGCTGAGGCGATGCTAGAAGTGCTCGCAGAGTTTCGATGTTCCTCGCTTGCTCCCTGTCTCGTGCCAGTATTGTACGAGACGTTTCGAGAAAGACATAAGAGAGAACTCTCGGTCGAAACTGTACAGCTAAAATAATAAACAATAGAAAATCACTTCGGTACTAAGAGGCGTCAAGGAGAAATATCTCTTTTTTCAAGTACGCAAGTTTTCTAACTAAATTGTGAACGATTTTGGTTAAAATTTGTGAACTGGTTTGTTTGAGGCTAAGGCAGTTAGTTTTGAGCATTACCTAAATTACCATATCACGTACGAGCTGAGTGTATCAACATCAGGCATAGAGCAAGCAGCCAGCCTCCGCATAACATCACTCAATGAACAAAACTAGGCCGATTTCGATAATACGAAAACAATTGGTTTCATATTGTTTCAACTTTATGCAGAAGAATCTCGAACGACACGGACGAAGTTATTGCCCACCGTATTTTCCTGAAAAATATTAAGAAGCGAAAGAAGACGCGAATTCATTTGAGAATATTTAACAGTAATGAATATAATTATCTGTTGATAAGCTTGTAAGCAAATGTTTTACGTTATTTTGCGCCCGCATGCTTGCGGCTGTGTCCAGAAGATGTTTTTTCTCACTTACACAATTATTTACTTGAATGGATGTGTAAATTGATTTGGACTGACTGGCAGGTACTTATTATATTATTAAAAAAATATATAAAAAGTGGTAAAATTGTAGAGCTTTACGTAAATTTAAAGTAATTCTTAATAAATCTCAAATTAAATTTCGAATGCAACTTTTCGAAATCTTATTTGCTTGCATTCAACTCAAAACATAACTCATTTCTTAACTTAACAAGTGCAACACTTGTTAATTTCCTCACCTTCACGTTTCCCTTTATTAGTTTACAACTTGGTACCCACAAAATGACATATAGTAAGTAATCTTTTTCATAACAAAAACAAATTATTAAAGGAAAGTTACAATTTAAATTATGGCGTATAAAAATTCTGAACTGTATTTACGATTTTTCAATCAGGTTTAACACGTTTTTCGACCTTACTATCTGTTGTTAAAAAATAACTACAAAGAAAAATAGTAAGAATGTAATCAATATCAGGCATTGTTTAAAAAAAATGTCAAACAAGAACACTTATAACATCCTTGGCATTCAATTCACAGTCACATAAGAGATATCTACCGTGATTGTCAATTATTTTAAGCTACCGATAGAAAAACAAAATCTTGAGCAATTTCGGAAATTCACTTTTTAGGATTTATTCATCAGAATTCCCGGGTCCAGATCCACCTACAATATGTATAGTTTCCTTAGAAGGCAATAATTTAATCGAAATACAGAATCGAATTCAAAACTTCCCCGCGCACACTCGATGAGACTTTTTAGTCTTTTCCTTTATACTTTGTAGGTATACCCGCCCACATATTTAAATAGTGTGAGATATTTCCTATGTGTCACGTAATTCTACAGAATGTCACGAGATGACTTATTTTCACAAAAATAAGACTAGTTCGTTTAGATTTGTTTAAAAAAAAATGTTTACATACATGTACACATGTATGTTCCTACCTACTATACATATTGTGGTCAGTTTAATATTATTTTATGTTAATAACTAACGTAGTTGTGGTACTATTCACGAATCTCACGCGAACTGATTAGCATAGTAAATATTGACAGAAGTTCATGTCTTGTCAAACATGTCTAAGAAAAAAAACTATTCATTAGATTATTCAATGTAACCGGTCTAAACGTCATGTTTGAGGGTTCCACAAACTTCCGTAGTAAAACAGGATGTTTCCGTCTTGTTCATTTATCGCAAAAAACTGTCAAACTAAATTCAAAGATTAAAATAGTAATAATGTTCCAAAATGTATTTTCTTATTATTCATTCGAAATCGTTATCTGACCTATGTAGGTACCTATTTCATTTTCATTATAAATGTAATCCAATTGTCGAACGTGTAAGGAATAAATGCGTTGTCGTAAGTAATAGTGAAACTTTCAATGCATAATACATTTTCATCGTTTTTTTTTGCTTAAACTAATTATTTACACAAGGGATCTCTTCAAACGTTCGTCTTGACAGACAGACAGATGAACAACAAAGGGATCCTATACGGGTTCCGTATTTTCCTTTTGAGGTACGAAACCCTAAAATAATAAAGATCACTCACGGATCACACTTGTCTTAGCCATATTTACTCATTCTACCAAATATGCTTAGAATATTAAACGGGGAACTGTCATATTCGTCATAAATGTTTTCCACGTTAAATAAAAGAACCGATTTGTTTATTTTAGTGGGTTTCTACCCACGTCATATTTTTATTAGGATTATGTATTGGTTTCTCAGGAAAATAAAGCTTTTATGCATACTTATGTCAATGAACCTCTTTGACTTATTGCACGTAATCAATAGATAAATATCGCATGCAACAGTTTAGTAGTTCATAATTTGATTTATGATGATAATTCACAATATCGAGTTTTAAGTATGATTAAACTGAACCTTTTTTCAATAGCCTTAATGTCATACGTGGTCGAGGCATGACAAGTATAGTGAAAAGAATAATATTTTTCAAGCATGGACATTTAAACTAACAGACACGCATCTTTAATTATCTTCAATGCACCTACCTAAGCCCAATCTAGCTTGACCTTTTAAGCTTAACACACGACACCGAAGATGTTTGAAAGTGGAAACGCGGTATGCGTTTGTTTTTAAAATTTGCACAAAGACCATCACGGGCACCGATACAAACTCCTTAAACTTCTGTGTCGTTGTGTATACTATATTATGTGCCTAGGGGGCCCGGTTTGCTAGATCAAATTTCTGAATTTTCACGAACGATACAATTAACCATTATATTATAACCATTAAATTTTTAAACGGGAATTTTTACAATCGTTTAATATTCATGTAAGTGATGGATCTGAATTTTGATGGACGGAGAGCGAGTGGAAGGCCAAAGAAAAGATGGATGTGGATGAGGAGTGAATGATGCCGTGACGTCTGATAGGGGAGAATGGACGAACAAAAAGTGTTGCGCCGACCCCAAATATAATGGGACAAGGGCAGAAAAATGAAAATGATGATGTTTAACATTCATGTTTATTTCCAAAACAGGTGGGTTACACGCATACTCGCAGTGCACCACCACCCCACCGTTATTATGGCTGCGACGGTTATCAAATTCTGTGTGCCTTAATCTCTTAAGTCATTTTAAACTGGCGACTTTTTATTAATTTTTTTTTTCAAGGATTTGATAATTTCTCCAAGCGCGAGTTTTTTGGAAATAAACACACCTATTCTGCAAATGCTGTATGTGCCACAGCGCCATCTAATATTAATTGCCGCGTAATCAACCTGCCTAAAGGTTACACTATGCAAACATTATTTTGAATTTAAAGGTAAGCACGAAGTACAGGTTTAAATTGGGTTATGCTTGTATTAATAATTAATTATGATGTAAATATAAATTCCACTAGTTGTCTCTTCAACTTTAAAGGGTCTTAATTAAAGCTTAAACTCGTGCTAGGCAGCGTCCCGAAGCTGTACATAAAAATGCGATGCGACGTCGCATCGAAAAATCTCGACCAACTTGCACAACGCGATACAAGAACTTGCGAATTTATTCGCATATACGTTTTTATTATATTCTTAGCAATACCTAAATATTTACGATCCATGTCACAACCTAGTTTTTAAAATACGTTCAGTATTATTGAGGGTCGTCAAAGTAATGGTCCCCTGAAACGTGGAAGTGATGCCTTGCGGCAAGAAATTGTATCGCAACTATTCGTCTTGCAGTTTTTGCGTTGCTTTTTCTCATCGCACCGATTCTCAGTTTTGTAAACAAGAATACGACAACAACTTATTTCTGAAAGATTTTAAAACTACCTAACGACTGGATCTCAATTTTTCAAACTGACTTTTCTGAAAACATTATTTTATCCAATGTGTGTTTGTCTAATGTGTGGGTGAACAAGTTCCTACATAAAATATGTTCAAGAATTTTGAAGATGTAAGTATTATTTGAACAGACTAATAGCTTATACCAAAACTGCCGTCAGTACCTACTCTGCAGTATGTACATATGTATGTCTGTTACGATCTCAGAGAAAGACCTTGTGACTCATTCATTGATAGTTGGACGTAAGATTGACGGTGCTTTAGTTTTTCTTGACGTACATTTTGTTTTAATTTGAAAATAAAACGTCATTGAACGCATAACAAATGAGACTGCTCTTAAATTACTCTAGGCCAATAACATTTTAGTATTTCCTTTATCATGTAAATATTAGATAGTACTAAAGACTGATTCCTGCCAATGAGAAATGGCCGCGCCTTAAATTACTAACACGTATCGCACACCTAAGTAATGTGTGTACTTAGGTGTAATCTGGTACTCACTTACCCTTCACTTTTTGGTACCTGATATTCTTAACATCAAAGTAGAATTTTTCTGAGTTTATTGTTATAGAACAAACATATATTCAAGTAGTTTATTGACCTGTTGACAGCAATGCAAACGATTTTTTTGACGCCCTGTTATTATTTTACTATTAGTTTATATATTTTTGTAGTTTGTGAATAATAGTAAGAGCTAAGAGAAACATAATAAATGTGTGGCTCTGATAAGTTTGCGAAAATAAATCAGTAGTTTATTGAATTTTATCAAGAAATTCTAATTTATTAAAATGTTAAAATAATGAACCAAGCTTTTGCCGTGTATAAATCGAGTAGCTTAAAGCTTCAATCTGACGTACGGGTGACCCGCGAAGCGCTAAACCACACGTCGAAGCAAATGAGAGAACCTAAAATAAATAAATTAGTATTTCTGCATTCAGCATGCATTGCAACAATAATAAATAAGATTGTTTGAGGTATTTTAGGTATGCTTAATTTTTTATGTATGAAAAACATTAAGTTGGTAAATGAGAAAATTTTGGCTGTAGTGGGTAGTGTTTTTAAAAAAGGGGCAAAGATTTCTGTGACAAAAGACGGCATTTCTAGGAAGGCGATTTTTTTATATGACGATTAATAACGCTGCGCTGAACAGATCTTAAATAAATTAGGAAAACGGCAACAGTGATGATGAGTAGACAAATACACAGCCCATGTATATAATACTATATTTAAACAGGGACCAACTGGTTCAGGCTTCAGGTTCGCTAAAGTAGACCCCTCTTACATGGGTAGTGTTGATGGCGTTCAAAGGGGGCTGTAATGTTCTAATTGCTATGAATACTTTGAATTGTGAGTTACTTATATTTTTCTAAATGAATAGTATTAAAACTGACTTAATTAAGATTCCGTCATAGGCTACATACATATATCTATGAGTTCAGTTCAGTGTCATTGATGACGAAAATGCGATCTTAGGTCGCTATTTAACGATTTAGAATATAAATTATCATTAATTCCGGTCCTTTACATAGCTCTGCATTTATTTAATATTTATCAAAAACGCATATTAAACATCTTTTGGCATTGCAATTTGTTCCTAATGCTACAATAACAAGAACTTGTTTCTAAATTCAATGTCTTGTTGCGACTACAAAATAAATGTTACACAATAGGTTTACATAGAACCATGGACAATTTAAAATTCTTATTTATTTCTGTACAATCCAATGAACTTAGTTAGAAATTAATAAATTAAATTGTGTTTATTGACATTTACATATTTAAAAAAAAGAAACACCTTAAAATTAAACAACAGAAATTGTTAATGTCAAAAAGCCTTCAGTTCAGTATAATACCAGATGGCATCACAAACTATACATCCACTGGGCGTTTGAGTGAGAAAACCTCAAATGAACCCCGCCGCCACGGGAGACGCCCGGGCGTCGGACGCCGAGAGACGATTCCCGGCCACCGTCCGTCCGTCTATTTACGTCAGGCCGTGTCGACGGTACCTTTATGAAACAACCCGCAACCCCGGATGATAAAAAGCCGACCTTCTTACTATTAATTAAAAGTCCAGAAGTATTACACAATAAAATACTCCGGCACTATAATAAATAAGTAGTACCATAATAAATAAAGTTTGTGTCCACTAAAGTTTACAGCATTGAATTAAAACATTTATCATACTTAATTAAAGTGTAAATGATCGCCATTCAATTGCACTAACATCTGAAGATGCGCCGCCTCAGATTCAAAACAACAGGCTCATTACTCAAGTTGATGGATGAACGACGTTTGAAACAAACACTTTTGTTTATGATATAAATCTAAACCTATACTGAGACAGATTACCTTCGCATACTAAATGAATTCCTCCTCTCTTCTAACTTCACGAACTAGATGCTTTTGAAAACAGGCCATGTCGCATTATCAGCATCTATGGCAGTCGTTAAAGTAGTCAGAGGCCCAAAAGCCTGACAACCAGTCTTTTTTTTGCAGTTGGGAAATCATCAAATAACTTCCCCCGCACTGGGCGGAGCGAGGGGGAGTGTCAGACTTGCACTGGCTAAAACCCACCCATGTTCCTTACATTGCCCTTTAAGTTCCGGGGCCGCGGTATCTCTTTCGAACAACCCGCAACCCCGGCAGGCGGAGGCCCTGGCAGGCCCCTCTGCTTTGCTGTCATCTCTTTGAGGCGCGCGTGAAACACTAACACGCCGTCGACACGACCTTCCGTCAATAGACGGCCGGACGGTGAGGTACCCATTGCTCACCGTCCAGAGGCCCGTACGGTGGCCACTTGACTGCCACGTGGTGACAGTCAAGTGCTCGGAGGTGGATGGCAGCCCACTGTGTTTCCTTATTAAATGTCATACTAATTACTGTTAAATTTCTCGTTTTTATTTATTTTTAAAATGTATTTATTATTTTATTTCATATGTTACATGTGCTTATTAAGATCGGTAAGTATATACTTACGTTTTTTAAAACAAATACTTTTGTATTTATATATATATATATCTTTATGTAATTTTTGTACCCTATCACAATGTTATTATATTTTACCTAAAGGTTGACTGGTAGAGAATGCCTTAGGGCATTAAGTCCGCCTATGTACACACGGCAACAGATCAACCTATACAAAACCAGTTTATGCTGCTCTCTCAACAACGGATCGTACACCATAAATTTCAAGTACAATGAGAGATCCGCATAAACTGGTTTTGTATAGGTTGATCTGTCGCCGTGTGTACCACTATTGTACATGAAGTTTAAATAAATAAATAAAAATCCTGCATTGTTTAAGAAAAATACTATACAAACCCCTTTTAAAAGAACAAATGATCTACAGGTTTATGTAAGCTGATTTCTCAATAATTGTAAACTATCGTATTTCTTTTGTTGCCTAGAATAATCTCTTGTTTTGGCTAAGTAGGTAACGAAACTAAGATACCAGGCTAACCATAGAATTTGAGTTTCAAAATTCGAAGCTTAACTTTGACAGGTGTGAAAAGGCTTTTTGGAATATGTTCTAAATATCCAAATATTTAAATTTTTCTGAAAATATCTGCTACAAATATGTAGGTATTTTACACACAATTTTTTTTACCATTACCAACTTTCCCTATCCTATCCTATCACAAGTCGCGCACGAAGGTTTCCGTAACCTTACCTATAAAACGGCAAAAAAATCTGTTTGTTATATAGGAGCCCGCTTAAATATTTATTTCATTCTGTTAGTTAGTACCTATGTGTTGTTATAGTGGCAAGAGAAATACATCATCTCATCATCTGCCTAGCCTTTTCCCAACTATGTTGGGGTCGGCTTCTAGTCTTACCGGATGCAGCTGAATACCAATATTTTTCATGGAGTGACTGCCTATCTGACCTCTATAACCCAGTTAGTACTGGGTAATACGATACGCCTTGGTAAGACTCGTTGTCAGACTTCGGACGCTGACAAGCGGTATCGACTGTCAAAGATCTAGAAATGACAGCCGGGACCAACAGCTTAACGTGCTTTCGGAAGCACGGAGGAAACTGGGTATGTAACGGGTGGACACTCAACCACAGACCAACCTAGGCAAGCACGGCTTAACCTAAAGATCGACCCGAGTGGTTGCTTTTATTTAGCCACGAACTCTTCCTTAACAGAAATACATCATCAGTGAAAATTTAAACTGTCTAACTATCACGCTTCATAAGATACAGCCTGGTGACAGACGGACAGACACATGGACAGCGCAGTCTTAGTAAGAGGGTCCCGTTTTACCCATTGGGACTGGACTTCCTAAAAATATCAGTTTTCCTAAACATTTGGGTCGAGTGGACATTGAAATTTTTGTGTGGCACAGTTAATCCTACTAATACCATAGCGAAAGTTTGTAAGGCTGTATGGATATTTGTTACTCTTTCACGCAATAACCACGAAACGATTTGAATGAAATTTGGCACGAAGATAGTTCATCACCTGAATTAATACAAAGCATATTTTTAACCCCGGTAAGATCCCTTTGGACTATTACAGAACTTTAGGCGGGCAACGCCGCGGGGGTGAGCTAGGTATTTATGTGACCATCTTTCTAATACATGCCGTTTTCCAAGAAATACGCTAGCCTACCGTCAAAGAAATCCCTCCCAATATCTATATATTGGGAGCTTATTTCTGCGGTTACAAACCGTCTCGAAACTGAAAAGTTTATTCAGAAACTTATAGCTTTCAATATATAATCTGAAAATCTGCACAACGATCGCAATTGAATAAGGGCGAGGGAAAGACCTCATTAAAATGGATGCAGTTGAATAACTGGTTATTTAGGTGAATAGCCTGAGATCGGCTCGAGAATCAGCCCTCAAGTTGGACCTATATAGGTTATTGCTCTACTGTTTCTTTTTATAACTTTGCCTCACACTAGGATTTTCTCTTGTATGATTGGTGCGTTTACAAACATTTAAACTCACAAGCAGCCACACCCGGAAACACTATCTGTAGGCCATACAAATATTTGTTCCGTGCAGGGACCTAACCAGCGACACGCAGCGCTTCAGTCGATCGCTCAGCCACTGCGTCAACCGTGTCGTCAATTTTCTACCTCATAAGTACTTTATTTTATTCGATTTTGTGTAAACAAATAGAATTTCAATATGAAAATCTACATAGTTTTTGCCTCACAGTCACAAGTGCGATTGCTGAGTTCAAGGTGGGATTCATTTCCCAGGTTGGGACAAGTGTTATTGGGTTTTTTTTTTTAAATCAGGCAATTCTTAGTAGCAACCACGATGTCTGGATTTGTGCTGGTTGATAATAATGAGCTTTTCGCCCTATGTTACATGGGACTTAAATATAACTGGTAAGTGTGGTCGTACTATTACATCATCATCTTCATCGTAAGTCTCGACTTCACCCACTGTTGGGTAAAGCAAAGAAGAAGAAGTTAGCAAAGAGAAGCATATGCTTCTCTTTGCTTGTGCCAAATCAAATCAAAAACGTTTATTTGTAAAAATATGGTAAGTACAATAGATTCTATAATATTAGTTCCAAGCTCCACCAAATGTGCTAGTCTAATAATAACGATAGGACACATGATTGGCGTAGTGGCTAAGCGTTTTACTGCTGCGATACGTATCGCGGCCGCGCGGGTTCGAAATATTTGTTTGACTTACAGATAGTTGTTTCTGGTCTGGCTTTTTGTGAATGTGAGTTTAAATGTTTTCGTAGGAGAAATTTCTAGTATAGAGCAACGTTTTACTAAGAAAAGAAAGAATAATACACCTCTGCCTTATCCTTCGGAGTTATGTATGCTGGTTATACGATACGCGGTGTTTAAAACAGGTCAAAACATTAAAAATATGGTATTATCAAACGTTAAAAGATGAGTGTTCAAATATTTGTATTATCTAGTCGTTGAAGCGGTACAGCAGCGTTAGTATATAAATTTAAGTTTTCCATTAACTAGACCGCAATTTTACGTCATTAATTAATAAATTAAATTTTCCAAGAAAAAAAATCAAGTACAATTGATTCCTTAATTTTAATGATTATCAACTGACCACATTCTCAAATTAAGTTAAATGTGGCACTTCTACTTTAAACTCCCAGAAAAACTGCGATCCCGTCACTTTCCAATCGAAACATTTGTAGCAATATGCTTTTACGAGTTCGGTGTTTTGTTGAAAAAGGTGTTTTTTTGTTCACAACTTTCAGGATTACAAAGAAATATTGTGATAAATGCAAATTCTTGATATACACATACTTTGTATTTACCTACGTTGTCTGAATTTCATGACGATTTGCTACGGCCGCGACGGGCACGGCCCCCGTACGAGGACATACACGTTCACATCACATATTTAGCGACATTTCATGTAGTTTTTAAAAACACCAATTAAACTAATTAGATCGACAGTTAACATAAAGATGTTTTAATTGCATTTAACAATGATGTCAGTATTTATTAATAATGTTATCATGCTCGCATACCACGCACTATGATATAATAAGCATCAATGAATACATAACAAGCATAGATTTTCATAAAATATAAAAATGTTATGCAATATTATTTTTGTACCCACCTTCTCATTTTATTATATCCGGTAAGGAAATGCCGACCGTGACGTGCGACACTGTGCACTATCTATCTATTTCATAATATATATACAACTTCTTAATTTGTATCATTAATCGATTATAAATCATATGATTCGCGAATTTAAATGTTTTACTAATACCGGAAATTACCGAACTCACATTATACTTGAGACTAACGCCGACGAGATAAAAATCACACAAGACCATAAATAAATAAGCAAGATATATTTTTTTTAATTTATTTAATAAATCAACTGAGGCTTAATCTTAATAACGTATCTAGACGATGACACTGGCGAAATATTGGGCTCAATGACATCGAGACAATGTTTTGGCTCGACTTTTGATTTTATTTACAAGGACAAGTTTATTTACTTCCTCTCTTAGATCAAGTCCTCTCACAACAGGCTTTGCAGGTGCAAATTAAATACTTATACGTAATGCAGTCAATGAAATTAGCCTTTGTTATTGTTTAAAGATGTGTTCAAATAACACTTAAAAATATTAATTTAATTTTTGTGTCAGTAATGACTAGGTAGATCATTGTTATGCGCGATTTACTACATACACACGACCACCGGAACGGACGCTATTGAGACGTCACTCTTATGCTTTAAAACATTGACTGAAAGCTATGAAAATAACAACGTACTTGTTGCGCGTTTGCCATCAGCGATCAGCGTCAGGCTGTGCGGCTTCTGCAGCAGCTCCTGTAGTTCTGGCTGCGGGTCTGACGAGTTCTTCCTGGACTTCATGTTGACAATAATAGTTCACTTGCACTGATGTCAATTATTTTATTACAACTCCTCAGAGTGAATTAAGCACTTTTGGAAAATAATAATATTGGTTTTTGTGTACGTCCAATGCTTCATCCGTAAGGCGGAGGCGCATGGCTCGAGATGCGAAGTGTGCCGGGAGCGAGGGCGAGCGGCTATATAGTGCGGCGGACCACGAGACGCGAGGGTACGAGCAGAGCCGCGGCGCGACTGAACTAAGCGCCGGCAGCCGGTCAAGGGTATAACACCTCGCGGACGGCACTACAGCCTGCCGCCTGACGCGATACCGGAGCGGCCAGCGGCCGCCATCACAGCTTACCGTAAGACGCATTATGTGATTGTTTATTGTTATCGATTGAGAAAAATAATGAATCATTATGATCGGGTATTTACCAATATTCTCCTTATCCATAAATTGAAACCACTAAACGATTTCTGTTAAAAAACTAAAACTACTTACATTTAAAGACTAAAGACTATTTAAAGGATTGCATGTAATTCTCAACATAATCTAAATAACTAATCAGCTTCCTACGAGTGGTCAATATTTAACCACTTTCGCAATTTGTAAACTGCATATTACTGAGTGCTTAAACTTGCACAGTAACAATACCTAACTACTTACAAATCTAGGTAACTGTAGATGTAGTAAAGGTGAATGACACCAAAAGTAAAGGGCTTAAGGAAGTAGTTTTCAAGTCTCTGAAAAGAACGTTTTATCGAAGTTATTTATATTTCGGTCAATATAAATATGTAGACAGTAATATTATGATCGGCTTGATTAATGACGTATAGCGTTTGTGTAAGAACTGAGAGACAACGGATATTTTTTTAATTAAGGCGAGGATTTACAAATTTTGCAATTTTTGTACCTCTATAAATCCACAAAAGAAATAAAAGCATGTTTTTTTTAACTTAAAAAACATATGACCAATAAAACCGCTGTGTGAAAATTATAACATGATATAAATTAGTCGACCCGATAAAAAAATCAAGAGTTTGACACTATCTTACGATATCAAGTGTGTATTTCCATAAAATGAAGTCTTGGAAAACTATTTGAAAGTAACTTAATAAAAAATAAAATAAATGCAAGGCTTCTTTTTAAAAGAAATTGATTTTTTTTATTGCGTAGGTACTTTATACTATTACCTACTTAATCAGCAATTTAAAAAAAAAAACAAATTTGCTATTTCAGTCTTGGTGGGCAGTCGACATACACCCAACTGACGTTGCGGTAGAGAGCCTTAAATAAAATTGAGCGCTCTATTTCAGTACAATATCAATCAAATATTGAATAGAACATCTAGTTAGGCACCATGTAGAGCAATATTATGCAATTAAACCAAATCTGCAAAAACATCAAGGTTTATACAGCTGCAAGTAGATATGTACCTAATTCCTTGTGTTGTAAATAATGATGAAACCTGGCCATTCGATCTGGCTAGGAAAATAATCGATATGAAGATATTTTATAACTATTACAAGAATCTGAAAAACTAGGTTCAAGAACAATTTAAAAATTTGATCCGCAACATGTTAGAATCATTACTCAACACACGTACACAGTTGGTAATTTCGTACATTACTAACTTCGATTAAGTTTTACTCGAACTCAGATTTTATTTTTAAATCTAACCATCAGATATTTCACAATTTAAAATATTACCTACTTATGTATAACACACGTGTAAAATGAGATTACTATAAATAGTGGATGATATGATCCACTCAGCCTCTCACAAACCACTTACAAATCAGGATGTACATGAAACATAAAGTTCACCTACGTTTTTGTTTTGTTGGTTCCCCTCCGCAGTGGGAACCAGACTTTTCTAATGGAAATTTAATCATAAATAGACCTGGCCTTAAATCCTTACCTCTTCCTGTTGATTAGGGACATTATGACGTCGGACATATAGGAAGAGGTACCCTGGTGCGTGCTATTTGTCGTTTTCGTGGAATATGGAACTGAGATCCAGAGAGAGATGTTTTGGAATTTAAGCGGTCTCTCCAGTCCTGAAGTCATAGCGCTAGATAGCGCTTTGCTTCCTGTTTGCTCTGACTTTTGATATCTCGGTTTAATAGTACTAAGCAATGGCAACATAGGTCGTTTTCAAGCTGTTGTAAAGCACAGAATTAACACTGGAGGGATGAAAAAATGGAGGCAGGTCACGGCCTACGCAACTCGCACATGCCCCTTAAACTTAAGGGGAAGATTAATAAAACACTGGTTAGACCTGCTAGTACGGATTAGAATGTTGAGCCACAAAAGGGATGAATGAAAGGCATTTGCACGTGGTTGACATGAGAATGCTGCGCCGAACCCCATATAACTTGGAATAAGGGCAGGAAAATTATGATGGCTAAAGCTGATAAATCCAGAAGTAAGACTAAACCAACAACTCCGGCAGTCTGATAAGAGGTCGTATATCTTAAACTTAAGTGTTAGCTTAAGCGAGTTAGACTCTCGCACCGAGGGTTCCGTACAAACTTGCGAAATGCGATCGCATAAACAGCCTTATGTTTTGACTGCGTAGACTTAGAGGGTTGATTTTTTTACAGCACAAAGAGATTACACAGTGGAATGTATGGTTTTCTACTCGATTCCACCACGCGTTCCCGAGATAGGTAATGTCAATAGACAGACCGACGGACAATAAGGTGATCTAATAAGGGTTCCGTTTTTTGCCTTTTGAACTACGGAACCCTAATTAAAACATTTTGAAAGGCTGGCTATATCTTCAATCCTAACTTATTACTTAAGGCCGGATACTGTTTATTAGACAAACATTGATACATTTATCTTATATAGCTATGCCCTGCAGTATCACCCCTTCTAAGGACCTTCCTTGATAAATGGGCTAACCAACACAAAAATATTTTTTAAATTCGAACCACTAGCTCCTGAGTTTCAACCAAACTCTTCAGCTTTATGATATGTATTAAAAATAGTAGTGCATTCGATTGTGATTTAAAATGAGTCATATTGACGAACCGAGGGACAAGTTCTACCTCGTTATTACATACCTTACGTTCCAGTTTTATAACCTTACGTCAAGTGTCAGACATAGAACGAGGAACTTCGTTCTTACATGTTGTGAACAATTTTATATTATAATTTGTGACCAGTTTTTAATAAGTCTGCATCAGTCTGGTAGTTTAAATCGCAGTCTAGCTAGTCAGTGTTTCTCAAAGTGGGGTCATGTCGACACTGTGGACACGTGCTCAGAGAGAATTAGACGATTTAAAGGAACATTCATAATATGGCTATTTTGATTGAAGAAGCCAATCTTGCAATTTATTGACTACAAATCATGCTATGGTCTATGACCTATCATTCTTTATTTGTATTGGTCAGAATGTCAAGGTATGTAATAACAAGCTCTTCTAAGATACATTTTTTAGCACTACGATAAGCGATGAGCAAAATAAGTTTAAGAACCTGGCTTGAATATACGAGTACACTAACGTTAGATTAAAAATAGTTCAATCTAAATTGCCTCAAGCCTATGCAATGTAAAGCAACACTTGAGTGGGAGAATATGAGTTCAACTTCTGATAATATATTCTATTGGAGGCAAGAGGCCACTACGTTTTGATAGGTAATGTTAAAGATATATTGAATAATTAATTATAATTTTTAAAAGGAAGAATGACATGATAATTCGTCATATATTAAGGGGACAAGCCCGTGACACTATTTCCAATCCACTGCAACTCCTTAAAGCCAAAATCAACAGTTGGGACAACCAGAAAAGCACCGAAACAAACAATGTAATGTCTTTTATCCTGCAACGAAATTAATCAAAAATATATAGCGGAGGAATAGGAAAAACATGATTCGTCATCTTGTGGTTCTGGTGAATTTAGTGGGGAATCACCATTAACAAGGAAAATTGTTTTTTATTGTTATAATTTCTTTATTACTTAGCCTACAAACACCCATTGAATACCAATACCACCAGTCTCTATGATCAAACATATTATTATTCCCTTAACTATAGGTAAACTATGGAGTATTTGGTATAGGTATCCTGAAAATGGCAAAAAAAAGCCTTCCGTGGTACGATTTAATAAACGTCGTATGTGGTTATAGGTACGTAAGTGCTTACAATGAAGGCAGGTAGGACTGATACCAATTGATTAGGTTTTTAAGATACTATCAGTGCAATATAATGTACTGTTCTAAGATACGTCGGTGAGAGAAAAGATGGTGAGGAAGCCTGAACTTAAAATTAACGCTTTGGAATGGGCAACTACAGAACTGTCACAAGTTATTATGCCTTGTGACCGGGACTGTAGCTTCATCATTTTGTTTCTTGACATTCAAAAGTGTCTGTTATGGTCTAATTAAAAAAAATGCTTTGGGTTTGAGTTTGAATATTCGTAAACCGTCTTGAGTAAGCGTGGTGATCAATGCTCGTGCCTTCTCTGTATGAAAAGAGGCTTTTTCTTGACGGGCCTGTTGGTCTAGTGGTTAGTGGCTCTGACTGCTGAGCCGGAGGTCGTGGGTTCGATTCCAACCCAGGACAAACTTTGTGTGATGAGCATGATTGTTTGTTCTGTGTCTGGGTGTATAATATGTATGTATTTATAAATTATATAAGTATGTATATCAGTTGTCTGGTTACCATAACACAAGCTCTGCTTAGCTTGGGATCAGATAGCCGTGTGTGACTTGTCCCAAGATATTTATTTATTTTATTTATTTCCCAACAGTGGGACAGTGACAGGCTGGTATTATTCATGATATATCACTGAAATAGTACTTAGGCACGTGTAACATACTAATATCATATTTTATTTTAAGGGGCATTGTTTTACACACGGTCTTATCACAATAATTTTATTATATTCAAAACATCGATAAACACGTGGTTTCCATTCCTGTCACCTTTCAATCACGCATAAAATTATCCTAAATATTTGAAGTGGATACTTATGGGTAGTTTTGAATGTCAAACGTTTGATTTAGCATTCATATTGCGACCATTGGGTGCCTAAACGACGTGGATTTTGCATGTAGGTATTTAACATACATAGGGACTTTTTTGTTAGTCTATTTAAAGAATGAGTTGTTTGTTACATACTTAAGTATCTGCGAGAATTTTGTCACGACCCAAAGATAAAGTGTTAAACCGGCGCGCGGCTGAATTATCGCTTTGTAATAAACAGCTTTAGCCCAAGGCTATGGCATAATGCAAAAATTCTCATCTTTTATCATCGGGATTGGTTCTATGGCATAACTAAGTCTTCTTTTTTTTAAAAAACTAACATCCTTTTGCACCTTGCTGTTATGGTCTAAGGAATTTGAAATTATGGATACGAAATAATGTGATGCCAAAGAACAAACAAAAAAATCTCTTTTAAGTGCTGTCTATTTTAAGTCTGCGATCGTAATCCTGACTTCATATACCGGACCCAGGATTTATTCAAGTCGCGGGTTCATTAAAGTTATTATTTTGGGTAAGCTCGTTCCATAGTCGACCTGTCTCTGTCTTCTAGACAAGATTGAGATCAAGAGTAGGCCCATCTCATAATCTCATCTCATCATCAATATAGAAAACAATACTGACGCTTTTGAAAAACGCACATCTTAATTTGCTATGTTTACATTAGGGCTACCAGAAATGCTGAAACTCCGACCGGGGACATTTTAAATAGAAGTAGGATGAACCATGGACTATGATATGGAGATCGTTATATTATTTATATAATATTAGATACACTCTTCTAGAGGTTCTAGATTTTGAAAAAATGTTAAAGTGAAGCTCAGGTTTTGAAAAAAGTTTTTTTATCCCCGGTTTTTTTACGCAAACCCAAGTCAATTTTACTATCTTTTTTTTCTCCAATCAGTGTTGTTTGGGGGAGGGAATGAACAGTGGAAACTTCAGGCTAGTTATGTAGGCAGCAGAATGGCTGCGTCATTAATTGCATTAATACCGGTTAAGTTATTTCCCGAGACGCATACGGAAGCAACGTCTTCATCACAAGCGCGAGCGAAATTTTGCGAGACTGTTCTGATAGGCCAACCAGCAAAATCCGGGACAACTGAATTATTGACCAGGACACAACAACATACAAACTCTTCAAGGTTAACACTAAAGAAGAATTTTTGAGCACACATTAGGTACTTCCCCTTAAATTTATTCAGATAAAAGTTTGTTCTGAAGCTCCTCACTTTTGCCAATGGAAATCACATCGCTACTCGATTTATTAGTACAAAAATTTCAAAAAGAAAAAAGCAATTGATGTAGCACCTTGCACAAGCCAATCTGTAAGTGTCAACAATTAAGTAAATTATTTTAATCGCTATTAACATCTCCATTCATGCATAGACAAGTAATTGTTTTAGAATCAACGAATGCTTTGTACCCTGAGAACTGCAGTGCCCATGACCTGACCTGGGACTTGAACCTAAACAATAAAGGCATTGCTATCGGCGCGGTCATTAACATTCAAAATTAACGATTCATAGATTACCTTTTAATTTGATATTAATTAGCGTGAAATTAAACTTAGTCCAGTCAATAATTTATGTCATCTTGATGCACATAGAGAACTAAGGTTGTCTTTATTTTTATGAATATCGACTTCAATGATTTATTAAAACTATAAATATTTCATTTTTAATGAGAAATATGTAAAAATATGTATAAAAATAAATAAACGATTATAAATATAGCACCAGTTGTAGGTTTATTCAAAAAAAATACAAATCAACATAATTAAAAACTTTATTGGCGATTAAACACAAGAAATAGACCTTTAAAAATGATTTATTAACGCATTATCATTCTTGGCGATATAAAAACAATCGGATATATAGGAACATGAGTAGTTTATGTAGTCAATACATTTTCTTGAAACAGGTCCTGTGACTATAGTACGTAGTTAGACACATTAATTATATGTTACGCTACCATTAATTAATCGATCTTATAAACGAGATCAGATTGCGTAGATCGCTTGTTATTGTATCTGGGTTTGCTTCTATAGTTGCGGAGATTCTTTATATTTACATAACTATTCTTCATTAATAAATCTTCCTGGGGTTATTTATATACAGTCACTACACATTTATAAATTCAAGCCTTATTGTCAGGGGGATAGGCAGAGACCACAGAACGCCACTTGCTACGGTCATTACATAATCCTTTTGCCTCATCTACATTCATAGGATTAAGTACTACGCACGAGACCTTCCTGAAGAACCTCACCAATAACGTCTGTCTACATCCTTCAAGGGCATCCCCTCCCTGCATTGCCACTCCTATGTGCCGTGTATACCTTTTGATAGTCGCCTTTCACTCATTCTTTCCACAGGCCCAAACCAAAACTCTCAATCTCTCAATACTCTTTTTAATTTTCGCACTACGTCTCATTTAAACATTATTACTCAGTTTAACATTCAGAGCTACACCAAGCATACTCCACAAGAAACACATGTCCATAGAATTAATTCTACTGTCATGCTTCATTTGACACACCCTGCAATCACCTTCACACATAAGTGTAGGCACCAGCATCCCGTTGTTAGCAGCCAATCGAGCCTTTTTTGACATGGACTTCTTGGCAACTACGGCATGTCTAGCACCATTTACTTTATTTCCCGCGTTTACTCTTTTCCACACCTGCGTCAAATCTTTTCATCCCAGGGGCCTTAGTCTGCTATTACAATAGTGTCAGAATGGTCGATCACTGATCGCATAATGGTTAATTTTGACAAGTTTGGTAATCTGCTACATACTAAACTTGTCAAAATCAACCATTATGCGATCAGTGATCGACCATTCTGACACTATTGTAATAGCAGACTAAGGCCCCTGGTCATTTGTTTTCACATCACATACCTTCGTTCCGATCTTGGTCTTGTTCACTGCATTCACACGCATCCCTTACTTTTGAATATTTTATTAATTATAGGTATCATATATTGCAACTGTTCCGCTTACAATGCAATAACTTGGTCTGCATCTGAGTATAGAAAGCATTTGACAGGCAACTCATTCATACTCAATGCACACTCACATTCTTTAAAAATCTGTCGGAAAACTATCTATGTATAAGTTAAACAGCTAAGAAGACGCTATACAGTCCTGTCTTACGCCTCTTGAGATTCTAAAACAATCAGTGTATATTCCATTTATACTAACATGAGCACTAGAATCCTTGTATATAGATTTCAGTGTTCGTACCAAGCACTTGTCCACACCTTACGTGAATAGATGACCGCAGCTCTTCCTTCCACACACTGTCATAGGCCTTTTTCAAATCTAAGGTCTTGTGTATTGCCAGATGTTTTTCGTCTATGTACCTTCATCACAGGAAAACAGTATCAATACGTACGTTTTGGGTAACTTTGAATTGCAGTTTAACTTTGAACAAAACTGTGAAAAAGGTTTCTTATTATATTACCTGGAAACTTTTTGTTGTTTCAATATTGTGACTGCGTAAAACGGGTCACCATAATGTTTTGTAGCAAACGAATTGTAAAAAAATAAACTGTCTATATCATAATTTTAAAAATATCTCGCCTTTCCGTAGTGAAGTTATTACAAGTGTTTGTTGCTCAGGTTTGGAATCGTAATTTAATATACAAACCTTATAATAAACAGGTATGTTTTGGTGTTTTTCTTTAAAATGTAGTTTAAATATTATTATTTTCAAATAGTTATCCGTATTTGATATTAAATCTTTTGTTAATCTGGTAAAATTTTAACAACGATCAAAATCTAAGAAATTTGGGTAACATTGAATGGTTCAAAGTTACCCGTGTCATAAAAATATTATTATGGGTAACTTTGAATATGTACGTAGATAATGTTTTGATTACAATTATCCTTTAGATGTGGGTTATTTTTCAGGTTTAAGAACTACCTAGAGAAATGTTCTCAATGATTATCGACAAACTAGTAAAGGAAAAAAGGTACAAGCACTGCCAAAGCCTCTCTTTGCCCAGCTGCTCAATGATAAAGGTTTTCAGAGTGACCAGGTTTAGAATGGAGATGTAGAAGATACAGGTATTATTGAAAAAGAATGTGATAATGAGTCTCAAATTGAAAGAGAAGTAATAGTTATAGAAGCTTTAGTTCACCAACCTCCTCCTCAACACGCCAAGACACCTGCTGGTGAAGTAAGCAAGACTTTTAAAAATCAAGCCGTGGCAAAAGATATGAGGCAGGAAATAGAAATGGTAAATGCAGAAAGTACAGACATAACTAGTGAAGTGATTTTAATGGATGAAGAAATTATAGAGGAATATATAGTAGATAAGGCAAGTGGGGAGCTACAGGTTTCAACGAGTGAAAAGTGTGCAGGAAAGGGAGACGTTGAAGTCCCGAAAATCGAAGAGGGTGCATATTGTATCTTTACAGAAGAGGGAAGTTTGTTCCAAGGAAGAATGCAAAAAGTTAACCCCTTACAAGTCTGTGTACTCCAAAAAAACTTTTTAGGGGGTTGGGTTTTGCCTTCTAAAATTGAAATATGTCGAATCAGTGAGGCCAATATAATAAGTGTTTTGCGAGACAAACAGGTATCCAGAAAAGGCGGTCACACTTATATTGACGATGACATTTTGTTTATGGAATGGGGTGAATGACTTTTAAAAATTTAAACATTGTTTAAAATAATGTTGCTAGTAATAACGATTTTGATCTCATTCGATAGCCAAATAAACGTATAATTAATTTTGTTTCACACTACTTTTCTACTTTACCTTGATTTGATAAATAATTATAATAAAATAACGATCTTTTTTCCACCAAAATAGTCCACCTTGTTTTATATGGAAATACCAAACTATCTATCATATTTACACGTCCGTGTCAGATGTTATTTTGGCAGATTGGGTTTTTGAAATAAAAACACATCATTTATTGTTACCCAAACCTTAAATTATTCGAATAATAAAGGTTTTTATATTCTGAAAAAATCATATTCAAAGTTACCCAAAACTCATGATAACTTTGAATTTCAGTTTTGGGGCAAATTCGGTATAGTTCTATTGTTTTTTTGGATAAATTTATTATTTTAGAAAATAAACCAACTCAAAACAACACTATTTAGTCAATAATATTAACACAAATAATTTAAATGAGATTTGTAAAATCACAAATATTGTAAAAAATATTCAAAGTTACCCAAAACGACGGTACTTAGTTAGTTTTTCAACACCTATATTACTTATGTTATGTATATCGATCGGAATTACCTATATAGGTAGATATAAAGTTAACTTTGCAGAAAAAAACTAAAAAAATAATTGAACTACTCGGAACATTTTTAATCATTATGGCATTTAATTTAAAACTTTAGTAACAATTCAAAATCTGAATTGTAAATCATTACAACATCAATAAAGAAATAGGAAGAAAGAATGAGTCAAAACAGCCTCACTTTCTTTTTATTTTTGCATATAAATGTGTATCAAATGATCGATTGGCCAAAGAAAAAGTCCTAGATTGCGTATGTTAGAAGTTTACAACTATTATTATTTTTATTTGTAATGCTTAATTTCTATTCTTTAATTATGCCATGCCAAAATAAGCTAATTTGACGATTTCTTCATAGCGAATTATTCTTGAAACTAAGAACAAGAAAAATTACTAACACACTTAGAAAACCTGCATAATATACACGTTCAGGAACATTTATCAAGAAATGAATTATTTATTGTTGTCAGTAGAAACTACACACAAAACGATCTGAAGATAACCGTAATTTAATACAGCAACATCCTGTTTACACAAAATAAAATAAAAAGTCTTTAATTTCCTAAAAACATGCTACTATTAAAGCGTTTATATTATATTAAGCATTTAAAAAATACAAAAATAACTAATGCACAATATTGCTCATTTGTGTTAAATTATAATGAAAGATTAAATAATAAAAGCTTTTTCTTCAATGATGTCTACTTAATTTGTTGCCAAATACTATAATAAAAAAAAAAACAAAATAAGGTAATAAATAATGCCTAGTTATCATACTTAATATTAAATTTTGTCTCCCTGTAGCAAATAGAAAATGTCTACAGCGTGCTTGCGAACACTAAGGAAAAACTACAAAAGAAAAAAGCAGGGATCAAGAAAAGAGGGCTAAAAGCCTTTGCAGAGAAGAGGGTCTTGTTAACCTTTTCTGTGCCTCTTCAGGACAATGACAAAAAACAGAGCTGGTATTACCATTATCAATCATCTACTTTAAATAAATACGTGACATAGATTTATTGTCCTTTTTTGCTTGATGTTGGACCAATGTTACACCATGAATGCTTTAATGGCCGCAATTTATCATAAAATTGATTAGCAATTAATAATGAAATAAAATAGCCATAAAGGTACAGTCAGCAAAAAAGATAGGAAACCAGGCTTGTCAGGTACAGTTGTTAACTCTTTTGCTGATTGTACATAAGTAAGATCCATTAATGATCACCTTGTTATGCTTCGTCTTGAACTAGGTAAGTACTAAGTGATGACGTAAATGTGCCAATTAATTAAATAGATGAAAAATCATTGGAGGGAAAACCGTTACAATTGTATTCATAAAACCGCAAACATGGGCAAGCATTGTATTGGTGTTTTAATTGACCGCAGTCATTTGTCTATTAGGTAAGTAGGTACCTACAATTAATCACATCGCGGCTGTTATAAGGTTAGCACGGACCCCTAAAATAGTAATTGTATTATTATCAATTAAATTATCTTGAAGATGTGGAGTAAGTGCAGGTGAGAAACATTTATAAGGGCGATGTCTGGCAATTTAAATCAACATGAACGTTTGACGACTTTAATGCCGTTTCGTTCTCTTGATTTGTACCGACGACGCTACTTCTAATACTTTTTTCCTATAAATTTCAAAAAAAGTTATTATTACAAGTAGAGTCGGTCTTTCGGTTCGATACAGGAATCAACATAGAACCTTACACTGACCAGCAAATAGAACAAAACAAGAAAATTTTAATTTCGCGTGCTACCCTAGCGCTTCCATATTTTATACCTCCCCGATCCCCACACTATTCAATACGTAATTATTCAATGCACAATTTGTGCGTAGCATTGCGCTATAGGTACGTACCTGCCATAATGACTTGATTTTACACCCCAAAAAAAACAGTCGTGTTGTTGATAGTTTTGTGAAAGGTTCGTTTAAAAAAACCACCCCGTATAAAACTATAAAGCATTATAAAGTATGGTCTAGAACTACAAAGCTACATTTGTGTGTATATATATATAACACTACACATTAAAAAACAAATTAGTACATACAAATAAGGCTGCGCAAAAATGTGGAATGTTTAATTCAAAACATGAACTAAGACGTTTGGGAACTAGCGTAACAAGAGTTCATCATGTGACTAGTGTCCACCGTCCATTCATGGTTCATAGAATATAAGTACACGTAACCTATCCACCTATTTACAACGGTTACCTACAACCGCTTTATGAGGTAACGTCTTAACAACAAATTACACCACAACAAAATAATGCCATTCTTATGAGTAACACATAAGTACTTAGAATATTCCTAGTTCACGATGTGGTTTAGAAACAATAAACTTATGGTCCACGCCGTTTGTTATTGTTATTTGTACCAACTTTCATCCCTAAAACTACAACGGATAAAGATTATATTAATATTTACTTACTGTTTCAATGTTTTCGGAGACAAAATTAGGACTAAAACTGCTGCTCTGACTCGCTCTGAGCTCTTAGGAATGCTTAAACGGGTACTTAATTTGCGAACAGTTCAGTTAAAATATCTTTTTTTTTAACGAACCACTTGCTGTCACCCCTATAAGGTTGTTTTACTGATCAACTGGACTATCTTGTGGTGGCCGCAAATGAATTTTGGCTAATATTTTTTACTTAAATCTTTAAATAGGCTTACCACTAGAATTTAAAAACTAAATGACCGCTCACTAATGGCTCCCCCTGTAGGATTCCTGGCTTAGGGTGTCATTGAGGGGAGGGCAGTTAGAAACAGGCTGGTTCGAAATATAATTAAGGACTTTAGCACTAGCTCAGCGACACGGGCTGCCTCTTTAAGCAAAGATCGGGCGATGCAGTATTTACGAGAGCTATGTGCCTACCAAGACTTCAAAAGACATACTTGTAACTGTGCATCAAAGTATACTCCTATATGTTTGTAAATAGCTAGAATCGGGAAACTATCAACTGGTGCTGAGCAGGTGTTTTAGTGGCTTAATTTTGTATCTTTGAGTAAAGGTTTGCAGCAATCAAACAATAAAATTATGTGTTGAATATCCTGACATTATCTTGATAATAAACTATCTTACTTTTAAGTTTAATGACTCATACTGTAGGTATAGCCGGCGTGATAAATCCGCTGAACGAAATACGACATTGATAAACAACGGAAATTAACAATCACTATTTGACGTTCAAAAGGTTATGTTATCCAGCTTTTCACAAAACCCTTTCCAATTGGTACCGACTAAACTTATTACCTACTTACAATAAGACCGATTATTGTAGATAAGGGCGTAAGGGCCATTGATTCGACGGCAACCTTTTTGTTCATTTCCTATTCACATTATTAAAACACTTCTGGTTAAGATAAGCGATGTTAGTGTAGGTAGCGGGACCTACAAAACCTTTTGTATAAGTAGGTAAGTACATAACTAATTAGCTGCGTAGTAGGTTCTAAGGGCCGACAAAATATTGTGACGACACAAAGGAAATATTGCGGGCATTTCCTGTAAATCTTCTGGTTCCTCGAGGTGCGATTTCTTCTATTTCATTATCATAAATGTTATCAAATAATACTGTTTAATAGTAGGTACCTAATCATAGCTGTTCGGCAGTACTTAGGTACAATACTTTCATTAAGAGTTACCTGCTGTTGGTCGTGTGGGCGACGCGCCTTAGTGTTCTACGCGCGCCTCAAAGAGATGTCAGAGCAAAGCCTGTCAGGGTCACCGCCTACCAGAGTTGCGGGTTGTTCGAAAGGGATGCAAAAGAAGAAACATAGGTGGGTTTCAATCAGTAGAAGTCTGACACTCCCCCTGCGGCGGAAGTTATTTGATGATTTACTATTCGCAATTTTTAGTCTGACGTTAACCATTTTGAATAAAAAATTGTCGACTTCGAAATTGTTAGGTAGGAACGTACATCAAATAACTTTGACATTAGAGCACCGATATCCAGCTAACGTTGCGCTTTATGAGAAACTCCTTTAAATGTGTTAATTAGTCCAATCAGTGGAAGCCGATTGTTCCATACTGTCTATCTTCATCTATACAAATAAACAAAATTGGAGTGTTTGTTTGTAATATAAATAACCGCCTTTTGCTAAATGCACATGGTAAATGTGGGTTCACGTACGGTAATAATAGTAATATTTTTTTAATTTTATTTTTTGTCTGTCTGATTGTTTGTTCCGGTTAATCTCTGAAATGGCGGGACCACCGGGAATTATGCTACTTTTATTTAAGAAAAAATCCTGAAAAAACCAAGCACGTTTTGTATCCTTTGCATAATCCGGTCCGTACGAGCTAAGGAAGAGTCGTGGGCCGTACACGGTGTCAGCGTAATTCAGCCTAGATAGAACTAAGGTTTCAACAAGTTGTTCCTGTAGTTGGTATATAAACGGTAGGTACTATAAACCTTCAAAAAACAATAACTAAAACCCTACTACTGAAAAATCACACTATAAAAAGAATGAAACAAGAAAATAAATCGTATGCCACTTTTCCCTAGAATGTACTGTTTTGTTAAAGTCGCATACGACTGTATTTTGAACATCACACTATGAGTAAGTTTTAGTGATACCAATCTGAATATTAAATAGTTTGTTATGAGAAGAGGTTTCAGGGGGTACGTGAAAATAATAGTCTTGAGTTAAGTTAATCAATGGAAAAATAAAATTGTTTATTCCCCTTTTACACATAATTCGCCTGCGAGTAGGTAATAGGCGCGTAACGGACTGGCGGCGCAGACGCCCGGCGTGCGGTTGCGGTTGCCCCTGTGCGTGAACGCGGGGAAAAGAGCGCGCCAACACTTCTTTATTGGTATCGAATTGAAGCGGAACGCGACTGCGGGACGCTCTTATTGGTCACGACGTACCTCTTGGGGTTGCTATATTGCACATAACTATTTCAGATCAGTGAATGAATGAATTTTTATACATACCTATACAGGGTGAAATTTTGTAATGCCACCTGAAGGGGAAGTACTCTTAATACTTTAGATAGAAAATGTTACTCAAAGACCGAGACTGAGACCGAGATTTCATCCTTATTGACCCTAACGATCGATGCAATAAAAGTACAAGGTGCAACTTTTACATATTTTAGTCCGATCGATTACCGTGAGCGGCAGGTGAATTTTTAAAAATCTTTGAATGCCGTTTTCTTTCTTTTCAAAAATAAAGGAATGTTTTCTTTGAGTGTAATTTTATATCTAGAGTATTAAGAGTACTTCCCCTTCAGGTGGCATTACAAAATTCCACTCTGTATAGTGAGATTTTTTGCAAAGTAGGTATTCATATAATATTTCAACCTAATAGCGGTACCTCCATATTATTTACTGGTTTACTAGGTAGGTATATATTATAATGAATTATTATCATGGTGATACGGGCTAAGTCAATGATACTAAGTACTTAGAGTTCTGTACACGTTTTGTTTAATATGGCTAAGTAGGTGTATAGATGCTTAATGATATTGGCAACACCTTTTTGTCTCTACCTACATACTAGGTACTTGACTAGCTCGTTGGTCTGATGATCGCAACAAAGAATTCAACTCCCAGGTCCAACAGTGAAAATAGTTTTCCTTAAAAACGTGTCTGGGTTAGGACGCGATTGATAGGTAGTATTAGGCTTGTCACCATTAATGGTAATTCAAAATTACTGACTTTTAAGAATACCATTTTTTTTTGTGAAAACTCAAAGAAGATACTTAGATTAATTTTTCCGTTTTTTTTTTTTATTTACTGTCCCACTCAAGGGACAATCCCGGAAGACAAATTTAAATAGTTTACATTACTTACAAATTAATAACAACTGTCTAATATGCTTGAAATGGGGTCGATATCGTCATAATACATGGAAAGTATTACTGTAGGTACCTTACTTACCGTAATAGTTTACAAACATTGCGTATGGAAATTAGCTTGAGTGCATACCACGATAGGTACCTGCTAGTAACTACTCGCCTTCCTTATCAATAAAACACTTAGCGAGATCAACACCAAGCCATACTTTTCCGACCAGTAATTTCTATTTCCCTGCATATAAGTATACGACGCATAAACTCGAGGAAATCTAAATTAAAGGGAAGGAAAATGAGAAACGGCAGACTAAAAAAGAGTTAGGTATTTTATTACTATTAATTTTTATCTTTCAAGTTTATCACAATTATAATACTGTCGTAAATTACCATTTCCCTATTTTAATTGATGAAATAGTAAATTAAATCAACTGCGGGCAGGTACTTTAACGACTATATATTATAATATGTAGGTTTTACTTCCGCAATCTTGAATGTATGAGGTTTTCGACACACCAACTATAGTACGGCCAACGAGAAGCTATACCAAATGTAAACAAAACCCATGCTAAAACCCCATCTAAAATGGCCGCCCGAATGTTGGCGAACCCGTCTTAACGTTGTCATGTTTTTGCCGGGAGAACGAGACATTACGACAAAGGCACAAGATGGAAAGAGCTAAATATTAGATTGTCAACGCCACAGTTGTTCTTTAGGTTAATGACCTTTCGTATCGCTTCTCGTTGGCCGTACTATAGTTGAGTAGAATACGGAATATCGACGCACAAAATATCGATATACGCTAATACGATGCTACAAAATAGCGATGCACGGAACGGCGAAATACCGTCTCTGCGAGGCCACTACACTTCGATGCACGTTACCGCGATAGATCATCTCTGTGATACTACTTAACTTCGATGCACGTAAACTACGAACCACTACCACGAAAACTACGGAGCTACTTGGCTTTGATAATCTATTACGAAACATCGTATACTGAGAAACTTTTACCCTTCTACATCCCTGCTCGACTTTCGTTAAGCTTGTCATAGTAGCGATCTACATTTCTTTTATTAATTTATTATATTATCACATAACTACTTATCAGAAAGAAAATATGTTTTGAATGAGCCTAAAAAATATATAAACCAAACCGCATAGTGAACAAAATACACACTTCACATACCTTCCTCGACCTGGGTGCTGCTCAGTAGGATCCCCCGTGTTAGTGTAACGCTGATGAAGATGGCAAATAACGCTTCTGTTGACACCAAAATACCGAGATACTTCATTTCATCTGCATTCAAATGACGTCACTCCATGACGTAACAAATGTCTCAAAATCCAAATTTGTTCAAAGCTTTTTTCAAATTATTGTTTAATTCATAAAATTGATACAGAATACTAAATTAAGCAAAGAAAACGATATAAAATTCAAACAAATGCATTTGTTTTTTAATTTGTGAAAAAAAAAACAAATGCTAGGTAGGTACTCGTTTTTTTTTATAACCAGCCAGTAAGTATGTCTTCTAGATCAAAAAAGTTTACATAGGTATAACCTACTTAGTAAGAAATGATTATAATTATTTAATAGTACCTATCTTGAAATAGTAGGTACGTGAGTTAGAGTAGACTTTTTTGATGTTCGTATTATTTTGTTCACTATGCGTTTTGGTTTATATATTTTTAAGGCCCATTCAAAATATATTTATGAGTTTAACTTACAATAGGCCTAAGGATTTTTCTGACCATAGGTAAGCGGGTGGCCTAGACGTAGGTGGAACACTTCGAAAAGTTCCTACGTTTCTTAATTTATATCCACCTGAAGCGTAATGGCACCGTTTTTCTTGTATTCTGGTCATTTTTTCATGTAATATGCGACCGGTGATTGAAACAAAAGCAAACAATAGTTATCGGTGATGATAAACAGCTGTGTAGACGTAGATAGCGTCACCGCTAGTAACTTTCATTAAAATGCACCTAATGAAAATAGGAATACTATCTACTAATAAAGCGAGCGAGCGATCCAACACCAGATGTGGGGGCAATCACAATCAGTCGCTAAGATGTAGCTCGTGCAGTCTGCCCGCTGCTTTATTGACAATCTTTTTCTTTTTTATAAAAAAACGTTGCCCCACACTAGGATTTCTCCTGTATCGTGGGCGCGTTTGCAAACATTTAAACTCACATACACAAACAGCCAGACCCGAAACAACTACATATCAGCAGGCCTACTATGACATCTTAAAGCAGAACTTATTCCACTGAGTGAAAGAGATGGTGCTAGACACCTTGTATAACTCTGTCCCTTTCACTCAGCTGAATAAGTTCTGCTTTAACCCTACAAATATTTGATCCGTGCGGTAATCGAACCCACGACGCGCAGCGCAGCAGTCGATTGCTCAACCACTGCGCCAACCGTATCGTCGTATTGAAAATCCTCCAGGCTAAATCATCATCATCATCAGGCTATATTAGTCCACTGCTGGACATAGCCCTCCCCTAATGAGCTAGGCTAAATAGGCTGCACAAATTCTGGATTAAGTAAATGCAACACTCACTTGACGGTCCTATTGCAGAAAGCATTAGTTAGGGTCGCTGCCACAGTTCTGAGTACTGAGGACTGCAATATGCTCCATAAATCGGGTAGTAAGACACGGTTGGCGCAGTGGCTAAGCGTTAGACTGCTGCGCTACGTGTTGCAAGTTCGATTTCCGCTCGGAACAAACATTTGTAAGTTTTCCAGGTGTTGTTTGTAAAACCACAATATCTCAGAAATTTTAAGTGTGGGACGACGTTTTTAAAAAATTCGAGAGATCCCTTAGAATTTAGATCCATTTTGAGTGCTAAAATCAAAATAGATTTAGATAACCTGTTAACTAATGGCCGTATCAATTAGAAGAAACTCCTTATGCTCCTTGAAATGATATGGGCATATACATTCCTGAAGGAGTCTGTAACATGTTGGATAGACTATAAAAAGGTTCTTGTCTCATGAGGTTGTATAAAGTTGATGAAACTCTGTAGCGAGAGAGTAGCGAGCCGATAAGGATTTAGGATTCTATTTTTTTTCTTTTGCGGTGCAGAACCTTATGATAAAAGAAACCTAAACATGAGTTTCGAATACCTATTCATGATTTTTTATTTATCACTTATTAGTGTCTGGTTGTTCTCATATTGAATTTTGATTATTGTCATGTCTTTAGTGACTCTCACAAGATTGCAACAAATTGATTGATGCCAGAGTGCCACAAAGGATTAGACACACATTTATAAACTGCTAAACAAATTACCCTCTAGTCCAGTACCGCGGGGTGGAAACCCTTACTTTTACAGTATAAAGGAATCTAAGTCAAATTATTAAATTTTCTAGATCTAAAAGGTAAATATCAAAGAAAACAAAAATCTATGGAATAATATGCCAGTTTGTTTATTCTGCAGCAACATTCTGTGCCTGTCTCGCTGCTTGTCTTTCCTTCTTTCTCTTCACTAAGAACTTCTTTTTTTCTTCTGGGGTCTTCTTCAATCCCTTCATCTTGCGAGTCTGTAGTCTGTTGATGTCCTGCTTGCCCATATGCACACGACCCATCTTGGAACCGAATGCATCCCTGGAAATGTTTTTCTTTGTGATTGGTTTGAGTTCCCTGGGCACTCTGCAGGCTTCCTTGAACAGATCCTCTGACCCCAGTCTAGTTCTCCTTAGTTTAAAATCTATTGAAGGACCTATAAATAAAAAAAGAATTGCAAACATGAAGTGGATCTACAGTTCCAAATGAAAATAAAATGGAATAATAAAAGAATTATGATGACCATTAAGAACATAATTATGAGGTGCTGAAAACACTGATCAGCTTATATTCTGTATAATACTTATATATCTGACTGACTAACAATTTCTACAACTGCTTTAAAATGGTTAAAACTAGAACCATCACTTCATGCACCTCTGCTTCACATCATACCTCTTATCATGTATTATCTTATCACACTAATATTATAAAGGTGATAGACTGTGTGTGTGTTTGTTACTCCTGCATGCTTTTTTTTCTGGTGGGAAATTCAGAAAAAAAATGGATATTCCCACTAAAACAATTATTAAAATGATACCAAAGCATGTGTTCAGTCCAGTACATTTTTTAGATGCCTAGGGGACATGGGGTGTAAAAAAAAATTGGACCATTACGACTCCTGGCAATATTCAGAATCATAATCTGCATGCTTTTCTGAGTTCAACCCTATACACTGAATGCGGTCCTCACATTTTGCACACTCAACTCCACCCAGCGCCTGGTCTATAAAATGTAGTGTTTCCATGGGATAATCAAATAACTCAAATATTAGGTAATACCACGGTGCAGCTAGTAGATATACAATATTACATACCAATTTCCTCCAACTCAATCCTCGGTGTCCTCTGACCACTCTTCTTCAGATGTATTCTGTATGATCTGAAGTATATGTTGGCATCTTCAGTAGCAGTGAAGCTGAGAACATGCTCCAATCCTTGCAGTCTGATTTGTTCCACCTGGAATTAATAACCATGTGTTTAAAGATTATTCTTATGGTAATGCTAATTGCTACTGATCTTTGAGCTGGCAAAATAATTTTAATAATGATTTATATTACTGATTATCTTAACTTTTGTAAAAGGTTACTTTTCTATGAACTATAATACTTCTTAACATATTATCATGAATTTATTAAATACTAAACATACCTTTTCTCTAACAAAGAAATCAGTGAAAAGGGACTTCAATCTTTTCAAATCTTGGTTCAAGTCCCATGCTGGCCCATTGAAAACCAAACAAGGCTTTATACCAGCTAGCACCTTCATATTGTGGAACTCTGACATTGCTTTGTAATTGTCTGCGCCAAGTTCTATCATGTCCAAGATACCATAGTCAAATGTACGGCCAAGTACTATATTGTGCGGCCTCTTCTTTGAGTTTGATCCAACACCAAATAGTGCAGCTTCTTTCTTGTAGCATAGCCTGTAATGAATAAAAAAAAAATGTTGGGGTCACCCTTGGTGAGGTTAAAACTGGAACCCTTCCTAGGTCTAGAAAAAATCATAGTGAATCACAATGGGGAAGGGAGAGGATAATGTGACAATCACATGTATTATGTTTATTATGAGACATAAAATATTGTCTGCCAATAGTTAATTTAAAGCAATCAAGCAATTTTTGGTCAGTGGGTCATCTTTGGGGCAGAAAAAATCGAGAAATTGTTTCTAAAATTATCTGATATTTACAGTTCTTAAAAATACACACATACAAAAAACATACAATGATACTGGGCGGGGGAGGAGGGGTAGCCTAAAACTTATCAATGTATCAACATCTTGGTGTAAGCGAAGCTTATTAATGATCTAAAAAACATCATATAATTAAAGAATAGCCTCTTACAAATTACCACATGTTTGGCAACGCAATTGAAACACAAAAGATCTTACTTTATATTGGATAATGCCATAACAACTATTTGAGATATTCTAGTTGCTTTCTGAATTTGACAGGCTCAGACTTAATTCAAGAAGTCATTAATCATTTATACAGTTTATAATCAACGAAATACCAAAGGACAGTATAACATGTTGCTCAATGTTAATTAACTCCACAGCGAGGTAGTAAGTAAACTTCTTGACAAACAGCGAACTGTTATTGATAGGTACTTACTTCTCAATTAGCGTGGGGTCTTCAAAAGGAACAAAATCATTTTTCCGGCTAAGGTACGCTGCATCAGGTTTCTTCAAATCATAAATGTCTTTCAATAGCTTCCGTGTGCGCTCTGAAGGGTTACGACCCTGGAGGAAAAGGGCTTGCTTGGGCCCTTCGATAGGTTTTGGTTCTTTTGATTGCAAAACCTTCTTACCTTTTCTTGTTGTAGGTTTCCTGTGAATAGTAAATACAGGTAGTGTTAATTGTAAATATTTTAAACAATGGTAAAAAAAAGAGTAAGATTGACCTACTTTACTCTCTGTATAATACCCATTTTTAAACTGATTTCTATAAATTGTGAACCAAAACTATAAACACACGTGGTTCTATTACTCCATTCAACAAAAGACAGCAGCTATATCTGTCAATATCAAAAACACGTTACGAGTTTCAAACCCCGATTAGTAGCCATTTACAGCATTTGAAGTTAACTCCTCGCCCGCCGCGCCGTGCCGCGCCCCCGCGCCTTTGTCGCATCTGCGCATGCATGAGGTTGTGAATTCAAAAAGTTCAATGGTAATTACTTGTGTCTACTTTCTAAAAAAAAATCTAAGACATTACAGGCATCAGTAAAGGAAAAGGAAACATCATGGTAAAACCTGGAATTTTTGATTTATAAAAGTTTGAAATCGCCAACTCGTCTTGAGAAAGCGCGGTGATCAATGCTCGTGCCTTCTGTGTATAACAAGAGAAATTTGTCCAGCAGTAGCACATTAATAGGCTGGTAAAATCATTATTTTACTCTTCAAAATCAAGCTAAATGTAATGCAGTTATTTTCATTTCTCGTTCAAATAATCATGCCAATGAAACATACTTTTCTCAAAACTTAAACTGGAACACAGGTTCTTGAATGTCAATGTCTACAAAATGTCATTCTGGACAGCTCAGCTATAATCACGACATCAACATTTCATTACAAGTAGAATTATTAGTAAAAACAAATAGATTTCGTATTTTAGTTATAGTTAAAAGTTGTGTACCTAATACTTGCATTAGTGTTTCATAAGTAAATAAAGATATTTTTTTAAGAATGGTATGGTAAGTGTTATCTTATGGTGTAACATAGTTCTTTTGACTGTAGATTGTATGCCGTTGTCAAAAGGACTATGCTACAGCAGTCAAAACAACTGTGCTGCACTTTATGTAAGCACCGACGTCATAATGCATGGATGCATACAAAAATAATTTTGAAACTGATTTCACCACACAGATATTAAAATACTATTTCCTAGCCGGAATGGTCATGATGTAGGTATCGCGTTTCGACATAAACAAAAAAATTGGCGATACGATTGGTAAAATTCTTTCAAACTTAGGCAAGGCAAACATAAAAGGAGTTGTTTGACTAGGTCAACTACATAAAGGATTTTGATACTTACTTAGGTAATTTGCTCTATGAACAAATATGAGAGAGGACGTAACATTTTTAGTTTATGGGTACACCATTGTTATATTATAATCTCTATAAATCGATCCAACCAATACCTATTATTTCTGCCAAATACAGCTTTGAAATATTGATGATATGGGCTGAATTAATTAATTCTAGGTATTCTAAGTTAGATTTTCATCTTATAGCTCCTTAATGTTCTTCATTTTCGGTGAAGTAAAATGAAGAGCTGACATTTAGGAAAAAAACTATCTAACATCAAGATGTTTGATCCTGATTGTCCTGGTTTGATTGTACGGGCTCTGAATGGGTTTAATATGTTAGGTTTTTTTTACGGGTGGGAAATCATCAAAAACTTCCCCCACTTTGAGCGGAGTGTGTGTCAGACTTTTACTGACTAAAACTTTATGTTCTGGGGCCGCGGTATGTCTTTCGAACAACCCACAAACCCGGCAGGCGGTGGCCCTGGCTGGCTTCTCTGCTTTCATAAAGTCCACAGACCCGCATCTAGGTACGGTGGGCGGGAATCGTTATGGTTCGCCAATATTGTGGCGTGCCTTAAATGTCAAGCCTCGAGTAAAAAAAAAACCAACCACAAATGGTGTTGTTTGCTGACGATACCTCTTTAATATTTAAGATAAACAGACGTGCCACAATTCCTGACGACGTAAATAATGCCCTAATGCAGGTACATAATTGGTTTACCGCTAATAATTTAGTATTAAATGGGAAAAAAACGAAGTGTATAAGATTTGCTCTACCAAATGTCAAAAACAGTGAGTGTGACATAGTATTGAATCAAGAGAAACTAGAATTCGTCGAAAAAACTGTTTTCTTGGGAATAACACTCGATTCAAAGCTACAATGGGGTCCGCATATAACATCTCTTGCAGGACGCCTTAGTTCAGCAGCATATGCTGTTAGAAAAATCCGTCAGTTTACTGATGTAGATACCGCGAGACTAGTCTATTTTAGTTATTTTCATAGTATAATGTCATACGGTATTTTACTTTGGGGACGGGCTGCAGACATCGAGTCTATATTTATTCTGCAGAAAAGAGCCATTAGAGCCATATATAACCTACGTAGGCGAGATTCTTTAAGGGAACAGTTTAAGGATATTAACATTATGACAGTACCTTGTCAATATATTTATGAAAACATCATGTATGTCAGGAAAAACTCGCATCTTTTTAGTAAAAGAGGTGACAGACACAATTATAATACTAGAAATAGGGACCAATTAGTTCAACCAGGTTTCAGGTTAGCTAAAGTAGACTCATCTTTCATGGGGTACTGTTTGAAATGCTACAATAAAATACCTCCCCACATTCTTCAACTGAATGAAACGAAATTTAAATCTTGTATTAAACGCACACTATGTAGGCAAGCATATTATAAATTGGGGGATTATATTGATGATAAAAATGCTTGGCTCAATGCTGGTCCTGCTCCTCAAGCATAGGGGTAAACTCATTACTAAGTATCCGAAGCTATAATGGACGCTGCAGAAGATTGTAAGACTATCTTTGCAATGTATAGAATCAATTCTCTAGTATTGTATAATTATTAAGCCCATATGTGAGTGCTATGTATTATCATTGACTTGACGAAGCCCTGGTGGTTAATAGTGTCATGCTCACTTAAATGTCTCGCTGATGGTGGCGGGTGTGTCGGGTCATTTAGCTCCCTTCAAAATGGTCGAGCTGAATGGGGCTGATCCATACGTCATGTTCGTGAACGGGCGCTGTCAGTTGGGACTGGTCATTTTTTTAACTACCACGGTCATTTTTATTTTATTTAGATTTAAATTGAATTTTGTTTTTTATTTACTCTGGACGCTCTTACTGTGCACGTCTTTCTACATCGTTCTCACATATTTGTATAATCTCAACACGAGTGATGTAAATACTATTTTGTAAAAATATTAGAATTTAAAAGAGTGTCCATGGAGTTTCTTGCCCATTCTTCTCCATAGAGATCAACGCTTTGGAATGGGCAACTGCAGTACTTTCACAAGTTATTATGCCTTGTGACCGGGATTGTAGATTCATTTTGTTTCTTGACATTCAAAAGTGCCTGTAATGGTCTAATTGAAATAAATGATTTGATTTGATTTGATTTGATTTAGTGTTTTGTTGCAATAGGCAACGGCAAGAGGTTCACATTCTATTAAATAGGAAGGTGGGTAGGTACATATTTAAAACTTAAACCACAAAAACCGAAATGGGAATGAGTCGTCTGCCTCTCTTTGACTCAAACTGATAGTAGGTACCTACCTACCTACCTATTGTTGTACTAACTAATAAATAAGTAGTACGCTGTCGTTAGGAAAGTAATTAAATAACACACCCATAGGTATAATATTGTTGCTGATGTACCTACCTACATTAATTTTGATGTACAGACGCCAGCAGGTCAAGCTACCCGAAACTGTCAATTTTTCCCAATGAACCTTCAACCTTATAATTTAGAAATAAAGTCGAAAATCTATCAAAGAAATCTGACAGATTGTAGTAGCTTGATGTGCAGGCGTCTGTACCTAGTACCTACCTAAACCGAATGTACGGTAAAATTCTGCGGAGAAAACCTAATTAAATAAATCAATGAAACTAAAGAAGACAAACTGAAAAGCTTTTACCTCCGTATATGTTGAATCTACTCGTATTTTAAAGTAATTTACCGGTTATTACCGCGCTCCCATCTGCCCGCAACAGTTATTTTGGGGCTTATTTCAGTTTCACTTCAAAGACACATTTTATGTTGTTTTTTCAAGTTTTACCTGCTTTTTTTTTTTTTTTTTTTTTTTTTTTTTCGGGTGGGAAATCATCCAATGACTTCCCCCGCTCTGGGTGGAGCGGGGGGGCATGTCAGACTTGTACTGACTAAAACCCACCCATGTTTCTTCTATTGCCCTTTACGTTCCGAGGCCGCGGTATCTCTTTCGAACAACCCGCAACCCCGGCAGGCAGAGGCTCTGGCAAGCCCCTCTGCTTTGCTGACACTCTTTGAGGCGCGCGTGAAACACGAACGCGCCGTCGACACGGCCTGTCGTCAATCGACGGACGGACGGTGAACTACCCATTGCTCACCGCCCACAGGCCCGCATCTACGGTGGCCGGAAGTCGTCTCGCGGCGCCCGGCGCCATGGGCGTCTCCCGCGGCGGCTGGGTTGGGCAGATGTTCTCTCCCTCAAACGCCCGGCCACCTCCTTCGCTAACATTACTGCTTCGCAGAAGGTGGTGACCGCTTCCCATTCCCTCTCGCTCCGGACCATGGCCTGAACCAGGGCCGGACGCGAGAGATCGCCGCCGCCGATCGCCTCCACGAGGGCACGGCGGTGCTCCGCCCAAGCCGGGCAGATCGCCACTGTGTGCTCCACCGTGTCCTCCGGGCGATCGTCACAATGGTGACACCCGGGCGCTTCCTCCCGCCCGATGATGTGCAGGAACCTCCCGAAACTTCCGTGTCCGGTGAGGACCAAGTTTTACCTGCTTTGCATACATTTAAGGAAGATACCGATTTCTTTTTTTAATGTTTAGAATTATTGGGTTCTTTTTAGCTTGTGTTTTTCCTCAAGTCAGGTACCTAATTCGCAGTCGGTTATTCCTAATGTTGTGCTTTACGCTCGGAAACCAGAAATACGAGTCTGTAGCTACAGCGTATCATTTATACTACTTAGAAATTTCTGATACACTCGGTTCACACGGCAAAGTATTAACACAAGTTTAATAATATCAACAATTAACTACTTATGTTCATACTTTACCTTGTTGTTTGTCTAAGTTGTAGCGACATTCAGCTTGGAATCTCCCATAACGGACATAACTTTAATTTACGTTGATATAATGTTAATTACCCCTAGGTATTGGTGTTAATTATTTAATCGGTCTGTATTTACCTCTGTACGTTTAAGATTCAGGATTTTCCGACTAAATGACTGAAATTCTTAGTAGAAAACCACACAAGTTCAGTGCAGGCGCATGCGGGGCTTAGTCGCGTTACGAAACACGTGAATAAAACCGCAAAAAATAACAAAATACAGGCTAAACGCACACAAAAATAATACACATGATGATTATAATAATACAAAAAAATCAAAACAAGTTTACTCAACTTTTAAATTAAAACTTCTTTTATAAGAATTAGAGAATCCAATGATATGAACGAAGTATGTGTAAAATCGATTTCGGAATTTGTACCTATGCAATTTGTTTTTAGTGATCCTTTCGCTTAAGTTTTCTACAATTGCATTTTAACTGTCAAGATTAGACAAGAAATTTTTAAATAGGTAAATCTAGAAATATCCGTTTTTTGTAATTTGAAACAAATAATTGGCCGACCTGTACGAACGAATTATTATAGGTACGTACTTAGGCAGGTACACTACGTTACAGGTATTTCTCACACACGAATCTAAAAAAAAGCCAACCTGTGTGATTATGCATCTAATACCTACGTCAGCATCAAATTATTTGAACTATAAACTACGTACCTACTTCGTAAAGAAAACCTGTTTGTTACTCTGAAGTTGCTTTTTGGCAGCTAATCCGTTTTTATGTTCTGCAAACCAATTCCGCTTTATTTCGTAATAACAATAATAATGGATAGGTCCGTAAAAACCAACAGAGTATTCGCACTGTGATATTGGCGTCTGATTCTCTGTAGTTTTTCCACAGATACCTCGTCTGCACGTACCCCCGTACTTCCTAAAATCGGCACAGTTGGCGCAGTGGCTGAACGTTTGAGTGCTGAGGGTCAAGCTAAATCTTAATAGGTTAATACCTAATATGAATAACGTAAAATGGTCACAAAATGGCAAGTCACAACTTCGTCTGTAAATATTTTAAAATCGTTTTTAATACATTTAACGTAATTCATGCGGCCAGTTTAGGCTCCAAGCGCTGCGTGTCGCGGGATGGAATTCCGCACGGAACAAATTTATAGCCCATACGTAAACAGCAGGTAAATCTGTTTTTTTTCTAATGTTTTTTTCTTCTATGTCTGCTCAAAACCTATTACTGACATTCAAAAGTGTCTGTAATGGTCTAATTGAAATAAATGCTTTGAGTTTGAGTTTGCTACTCCGCCCCCCCCCTTTCCTAAATCGTTAATATTAAACTGCCAACAAACATGATGTTCTAGGTGCGGTTAATACCCACTTTCGGCTTTATTTAGAGGAAGAAAACAATAGTAGGTCTGAATCATCTTAATTATCTTTCCCTTCGTCTTACAAATAAGTTAATTTACGTTACGATGTTAATCGTTAATAAATCGAAAATGATAAACACGGCATTGTAGTGATCGTTCATGCAATAGTTAAACTAGATCCTTCATTCAGCCAGAATATCTTATGCGTGTACTGTTTTTAGTATCGACAAATTCTATTTGCTGCAAATACAAAAATCTCGTGCTCAAGTGGAACACTTTTTAATTTTGTTACATCTTGGCTTATCACTCTTATCAGTAAAAGTTTTTGACTTTGAGATTAAGTAAAGTGGAAACGAAAAAGGAAGGGGCATTGGGCAGCATGAGCTAAAAAAATCATCAGTATCTATTAGTATCACGGTACAAAACACTGTAGTTAGTTTCTTCTCTGCTCTCCACTTTAGCAATTTTTATGTAAAAACTTTGTTATTTACTTACTAGCTTTTGCCCGTGGCTTCGCTCGCGTTAAATTCGGGGTAACACAGTTCCCCTTGCGCCTTATTGATTTGCAATAGCAACGCTAAGTTTTTTCCCTCACTTTCTCCCTCACATCCCACTTTTTTCAAAAAAATATTAGCCTATGTACCAAAAGTCATCAAAATCTGTTTAGCCATTAAAGCGTGAAGAGTAACAAACAAGCAAACAAACTCACTTTCGATTTTATAATATTAACTAGCTGTGTGCAGCGGGTGAAACCGTGAGCACAACTTTTTTGTTTTTTTGTATTAGCTTTTTTTAGGGGTATGAAAAATAGATGTTGGCCGATTCTCAGACCTACCCGATATGTACACAAAATTTCGTTTAAATCTGTCTCCGTTTCGGAGGAGTATGGGAACGGAAACTGTGACACGAGAATTTTATATATTAGACTAGCTGTGCCCAGCGGTTTCACCCGCTGCTCACTTAAGAGTATGAAAAATAGATGTTTGGTCGATTCTCAGACCTACCCGATATGTACACAAAATTTCGTTTAAATCGGTCCAGCCGTTTCGGAGGAGTATGGGAACGAAAACTGAGACACGAGAATTTTATATATTAGATAAGGATTGTAGAAACTTACGAGACCATTATCAGATCGTCTTCATGAAGTTGATAACTTTTGGAATTACCTAAGTGTTTGTTACAAATATACAGGAACTTAAGAACAAGTATTTATTACATTTTAAGAAATAGTTAATGTTATTGTGTCATTTATTACATTCATGCAATTGATTGCGATTCAAATCGAATTAGCATAAAACGGGCCATGTGCATGTTGGGCGTCACAATTGCCAACTTAGAATGGTGGTTTTGTTTGAATCTGTGAATAATATCAATTGATATCACGGAATTTGTACGAAATTTACCTTCTCTAAGTATACAGATTTTATAAGCTGGTCGACTATTACTCGTTTACTTGTGAAGCCTAGTTAGATGTGATAATTTTCCTTTTAAATTCGATTTAATCTACTACTTACCATACTTTTTTTGACCGTCTCCAATAACCGTTTAGCTGAGAGACGGGCGAGGGGGGAGGGGCATGACAGCACTAACAAAAAATCGGATTCTTGGATGGAAAAATGGCTTTTGCACAATCTCAATATTTATTTTTTAAACGACATCATGGGATAGACGATAAAAAGGTTTTATTTTACCACTTATTCGACGTAACTAATATGTACACCCACACCAAATTCCGACTTCCCAGTGTCTATGAGCAAAACCCTTGACAGACAGACGGACATGGCGAAACTGCAAGGGATACATGTTGACTAAGGAATTTATGTCAACTAGTAGGTAGGTGCTTCGCTAAATTCCATAACTACAAACCGAGCGCGCGAAGGGATTCCCCATCGGTAAAAAGTACTAAAAGGCTACCATACAAACGTTTATCAATCGAACTTTATACGTTTAAAAGATTTTGCGTAATGCAACAAACAAAAAAAAAATCTTTAAAAAAATCCTTACTAATATTATAAAAGCGAAAGTGAGTTAGTTTGTTTGTTACCTTTTCACGCCCAAATGGCTCAACCGATAAATTTTGGTACAGAGATAGTTGGAACCCTGGAGACGGACACAGGTTATTTTTTTTAAATAAAATTGAGAAATGAGGGAGAAAGAGGGAAGAAAAGAGAAAACTTAGCTTTGCTTTTACAATGAATCAGGCACAAGGGCAAAAACTACAGGTAGCAGGTCAGGAAAGGGGAACCGTGTTACCCCGAATTTAACGCGAGCGAAACCGCGGGCAAAAGCTAGTAAATTATAAATAAGCTAAAAATGGTGTCAAAAATTTGTTTGTAATGTTCCCAAAAGACTGGCCGCGTTGCCACGTTGTATGGCAATGCTTAGCCTCTGGCCAAAGTAAAAGCCAGACCTTGGGTCACGGAGTATACAACGATACGTTTTGCAATATCCTTAAAAGTCTGTGAGCACAAGGACCCTACGGTCCCAGAGTTCCAATGCCAAACGGCTCGAAAATATGGGTACCAATAAGGTTACTATATTAATGCCGCTTGAAATTATCTGCAGCCGCAGCACGAAGAGCTAGGAAGATGGGTTGGCGCATGAGTATCGATACATGTCGCGTCCCACACTAAGGGCCTACTTACTTAATGCTCACCTTTATTTTAAACAAGATTACTCGGATCGTTTACTTATCATTCGACAGCTAAACTTAGCTAAAGTCGTGTTTCAGAAAGAATTGACGAAGCTTCAAAAATAATTAGGGGTAGAATAGTTAGAACCCGATTCAGATTAGTAGTCAAAGGACTCAGTCATGAATACTCTAATATGTACATAATAAACGGAATTGCTATCATGCTTCATCATCATTATCTGCCTAGTATTCTCCTAACTACGTTGGGGTCAGGTTTCAGTCTATCTAATCTCCACAATCTAGTAAATAGGTAATAAAAATGATACCCATTGATAAGATGTTTATCATAATCTCGGACCACTGATTACCTACCTGTACAACTGTCTAAAATGTTTCAATTGGCAGTAGGGACCAACGGGTTAGCGTGCCGAGCACAGAGGAAACTCGGAATACATATTTATCAAAGCAAATATCAACTCACATAGACATTAATCTATAAACTGCATTAATTTAATTACTTTAGCATCGCAGTACTTTACGCTGTGTTAAAGATCCCTCAAACCGGTTCCGGTTTTCCTGTAACTTTAATGAGATGGAATTTAGCGCGCGTCGTCGAGTCGAGCTGTGCGTGTGTTGTGATGGTGCATTGAAACTTTTGACAGGGATTTATACGTCAGCGTAGCGTCAGAGGTTGCGGAGTCGGCTAGCCGGCTATCTATATACTTACACACGTGCCTCTGTTTGTCAATTCGTGTTGGAGCGCGGCACTGATCGCTGCTGCTAACGGTGCGACCGCTCGCCACACGTTCAGTCCCATTTCTCGCCGTTTGTGTGAATATCCTTCTGAGTTTCTGAAACATCCCTGCACTGAAGATCACACAAAAGTAAGTGGATTTATTCGATACTTTTGAAGGCCATTTCAGTTAACGGGAGTAGTTGTGTTCTATCAGACTTTTCCAGGAGAGGTAGCAATTGAAAAACGATTAATCAATTGAATGAAAATGACTTGTTTTTACAAGCTTTTATTTAACTTGCAATGTATGTAAGTATGTAAGTTTGTTCGGGGCGAATCTTAGAACTCAATTTTGACACAGTTATTCTAATTGCTGTCTAATATCTGGCTAATAAATACACTGCAGATATATTTTCATAAATAAATACCTACCTATTTACCGTTTTGCAACCTAATAGTATTTAATTCTTCTAATATAATATAAAGGTCAGCAATTTTGGCTAAGTAAAGACAAATTTGCCTTAAATTTGGCAATCACTCTTCAAAGCGTTTTGTATTTCACAATGACTTTAAGCTTTTCGGTAGCATAATGACTGTCCTACCGATTTTAGGCTTTTAAGGCCGCCCCTGAAAAAGTATATTTTGTCTATTACTTCTGTTTCTTATTTAGTTATAGATCAATAAATATTTCCATAGAAAATTGGGAAAATTTTATATTGTATCCTCTCTGTGTTGAAATGCACGTGTCAATAATATAAGGCAGCACTGATTCGTTTTACAAATTTGTCTACCTTCTACCAACTCTCAAAATGTTCTCATGTCAACTTCCTGAAAATTTTTTCTATGTTAATTAATCAAAATTATGAGGTTATTAAATTTAATTAACAGTCGGTACTGATAAATTAAAAACAGTTTTATCATTGACGGTTGTCCTTGCTCTTATGCATCCCAGGAAATGTTCCTGTACACATTACATCGAGGCAAGTTCCGCAAAATATCTACGAATGTCGACTTCTTTTTGCTACCTTTTAAATACCTGCTTGTATAAGCATTTATTGACTTGGAATGGTAAGATTCTGATCTTAGCAAGATCGGACTTCCGACATATGGAATACAAAATTCAATACTAATATTACAAATTCCTAGAGTAAGTTTGTCTGAATGCAAGCTAAAAGGATTTCGGTGAAATATGATATTATGTATAGGTAGACCATTATCTGATGTAGACATGATATAATTATATCCCGGAAAAACGTTCCCGTGGAATAAGTTGTAAGCTCAAAGTGGGCGATGTCACAGGCAGTGGCTGGTATCAAATAAAGATCAAATTAGTCTGACCTGTTAATGAGTAACTGATGAGAAACACTGACACTACATTACATCACTCAAACCATGTGAACTTGTCGTTAAGATTATAAACAAACACATTGGACCTATTGTATTAATACAAGGATGAACGAATGGACGGCAAGGTGTAAATAAATTTCGAAAAGGATCGTTAAATAAACATTTTTATCATAACTGTAAAACATTAAGGTACCGAAAACCTTACAATATTTTTTTAAACAACCCATTGTAATAATAACGTTGAACTCATTATCTTTGTCGAAAAAAGTAGTCAGACAACATGTCCTCAATTACTGGTCGTAAAAGATTGCGTGAATATTTTTGGAAATGGTCATTTATTGGAGAAAAAAGTAATTTGTTTCGAGATTGCACTTAATGACGCCCTCCCTCGGAGGGGTGATTGCCCTCATTGTAGTTTTCCATCCCGACATGTCGCGCATTCACTAGGCACGAGGAGTCGCGAGTTCTCAAACTAACGTTGATTAATTAATTGTGTGCATAGGTGCTAGATATAGGTACGGCTGTTCATAAGTAGATGTTTTTGTTGTTATTATTTTGTATATACGCCCTTAAAAAACATCACACTTAATTTTTTTGAAAAGTTAGGCAATGTGTACCTTATTGCACACTCATAAGAGGCCTACTGCTCTGCTCCGACCTAGTACATTTAAATGGAAGTGTGTGTTGTTTGTTTATTAGCAGAAGAGGATACTGAGACCCGAATCAAGAACTTGTCCTGAAAATAACTTATCGAATATATTATTTCACGATTTCTTGCTAGTCGATCAATTTAGTTAGATTTGACGTGTTTAGCAGTATGTTTGATGGTCATAAGTTTTCATGAAGAGTTTGCGATTGTGAAGTTTTTAAGAAACACTGTAAAATACGCCATATTATTGGTATGAGGAGACACCTCCGAATTACCACTGGTTATGGAATCAACACGCGCCAGTCGCCACACATCTCGCCAATGTTCTAAAAAGGCTTCAGAAAGTATTGCTAGAAAATGTCCAAGTCTTAGAACCAAAAATTCGATGACATCTGATATCCACCAAACCACACTGGACTTCCGTAGTGGTCATTGGTCTACGCCTCTCCCAGAGCAAAGACATGTTTCCCAGCAGTAGGGTACATTATCTAAGTTATTGAACAAAAGCAGCATGATTATTATGAATCTGATAGTAGCTCTTCATCGTCTGCATAACCTTTTCCCAACTATGTTACAGTTGACTTCCAATCTAACTGGATGCAACTGAATACCAGTATTTTTCATGGAGCGACTGCCTATCTGATCTCAACCCAGTTAGTACTGGGTAATACAATAGTCATTGGTGGTCACAGTTTCGGGCACGTAGGGAACTCGGTATGTTAAGGGTGGACACTTAGATGTCATTTACCAGTAGGTACGAACTTTAATTTCGGACACTATGACCCAAGCCCTTTAGGTTGTTATTCCAGATTTAAATTAAAAACGCTCGTAAACGTGCTCGGACTTTCCATTCGTTTGTTATAAAACACGGCATTAGTAAGTAATCATGTTTTGTGCATGAAAACGACCATTGATTACCAAGTAGGCGATCTATTCGCAGTAACTATTTAAAATTGCGGTTAGATTTCTAATAGGTGGCTAGGTACGTGCTTTCGCAATACGAGTAGTCTTATTGACTGGACAAGCCTTTAGATTTAGTACACTGTAATTTATTTAATGATACACAAGTTTAAGATTAACAGACATATAAGATCATAAATAAAGAAAAAAAATACCTAAAAAAACGTGGAAGTCAAGGCAAATCACATTGCAGTAGGTATCGCGGCTTCGCTCTCGTTATGATCGGATACATCCTTACTAATATTATAAAAGCGAAAGTGAGTTTGTTTGTTTGTTTGTTACCTCTTCACGCTTTAATGGCTAAGCCGATTGTGATGAATTTTGGTACATAGATAGTTGGGAACCAGGAGACGGACATAGGCTAATTTTTATTAAAAAAAAGTGGGATGTAAGGGAGAAAGAGGGAAGAAAAGAGAAAAGTTGCTATTACAAATCAATAAGGCGCAAGGGAAACTGTGTTACCTCACCTTTAACGCGGGCGAAAGCTAGTAGTCAATATTTCTGTGATTGGATATAATCCAACGGAAAAGTTATACACATAGCCCCTAAACTCAGGGGTATTGTAGCATTCCTAGTGAAGTAATTGAGCGACGACACGGATGGCCCAGTGACTGAGCCATCGAGTGCTGCGCTGCGTGTCGCGGGTTCGATCCCACACAATGATTTGTATGGCCTCCGCAAGGAGTATTCTAAGTATGAATAATGTATGGAAAAGTGCACTCTAAAGAAAGAAGTTACTGGTTGGTTGTTATTCTTATGATAATTTACCATGTCCATCGCGGTTCGATTCGCTTTTCTAGCTGTTGTGGGATCTTGTGTGGCAGCGTTGTATTTTCAAAACAATATGACAGATTTTGGTGCGGTTTTTCCTATTTAAATAGAGTAGAGACAGGTTGCTAAAAACCATTCCATTTTGTATTTGTTAGGATCCTACCCAGCTGGGGTTGCAGGTTGTTCTATAGAGACACCATGACCCCGGAACACAAAGGGCAAAAAAAGGAACATGGATGGGTTTTAGTCAGAAAAAGTCTGACACTCCCCCCGCTCTAGCCAGAACGAGGGATGTTATTCGATGATCCCATCGGAAAAAGGTACCTAACATATTCAAAATGAAATGATTGAAAAATATTAAAAGAGATAAATTATTAAAAGGATTTCATTTATGATTTCAACGAATGCCTTTTTTATGCTTTTTTGATGGTTTTCAATTCGTTATTAATAATTTGTTTTGCAAACTGACAAACGAATTAAATCCGTCACGTGTTCTTAGTTTACCTTTGCAATCATCTAACGAGTGGATCCTCCTCTGAGGTGAATACACTCTAATAACTTTTGTCTACAACAGTAAAAAACAAAAACGCATCAACAGTTTAGTGTTATTATTAACCGGATCCTAACGATTGGACGTTAATTGAAAAAGTTGCGGGAAATATACCAGTCTACAAAAATATTTAATGAATGCTCTCATAACTTCCTAAGTTATCTAATCATCAGTCATTTCATTATGTTTAAAACAGTCTTCAAAATAATGGCCTGTTCGCAAACTAATTTCTAAGAGTCACAACTTTAATTTTATTTAACTTATTTTTTGCAAAATAATAACCGACTGACAAAAAAACCTAATAAGCTTTGCTTCCGGAAGTTGGTGACTTTTGATTCATCGTTATTTTTTAGCCAGCGATTTGTAGTTGACGGAGTAATCGGTGAAAATACATTTAAAAAATATGGTCGAACATAATAAATAAATATCTTGGGACAGTTCACACACGGCTATCTGATCCCAAGCTAAGCAGAGCTTGTGTTATGGTAACCAGACAACTGATATACATACTTATATAATTTATAAATACATACATATTATAGATAAATCACACCCAGACACAGAACAAACAATCATGTTTATCACACAAAGTTGGTCCTGGGTGGGAATCGAACACACGACCTCCGGCTCAGCAGTCAGGGCCACTAACCACTAGACCAACAGGCCCGTCATAGAACCTTCGGTCGGTTAAAAATATCAAGTGTCTGGCAGCGGTAGGTTCCAACATTAAACTTAATAACATGTCATGGTTAATTACTGGTTTGTTATATACGTAAATGTCTACGTATGAGTCAATGTTGTCATATCGAGGAGTACTAAATAATTGATTATTTTATCTGGTATCGCATGGAGGCTCGGCTCCTCGTTCCTCTGATAAGGAAGATTGACGCGCCGTGCGTCGCAGAAACTCCGCTATGATAGTGGGCATAGACAGCACAAAGGTCAAACTAATTATATATAATTCAAATAAACACTCGGTTCGGGTGAAACGGAAGATAATACGACGTATAAAAATAACAAAACAACCAATTAGATACAACTTCTGGAACACATAAAGTTTACTGCCACTGATAAACAGAACAAATTGGTCAAAATTAAATCTACTCAAAACGGGTTTTCTCCAGAAAATTTTCCTCGTCAACATTCGTAAGTAAAGCCATAACTTCTGAACAGCGGAAACTTAATATTGCTGTTTTTGCTGTAAACACCTGTACTTAATTTGTTTTTTAGACATTGTCTGATTGATGGTTGTCGTATAAAAAAGTTGGCAATACAAAAACGTCTAGTTTTTCTTCTTTTGATAAATCGTTCAGACATGGCACATGCATGATTCTCGTGTTAGCCACACGTGTCTTATGAATATGATAACACAAAGACGCTGCGGTTTGCACGGTTCATGCACTGAAGCACCCTGAGCTGATCATGTTCACAGATTAACCTGTTATGTACCTAACGGCTAAACTTCTTATTGATTATTGCTAAAATACATGTAAATACGTAAGTTTCGTAAGTTATTCGAAATAACACCACATTTATTTTTCTCAAAGAATTAAATTTTAAAAGTAACTTTCTGGCTATTATGATATCGACCGTGTGTATTTATTTAAATATACAAATTAACAATTCTCGTTTCAAATTGATTTGATGCCAAAATCTACTAAATGTCAGCAGGTATATTAATGGTATTAGTATTAAAATCGAATACGTAGATGGTAGGTCAGAATCTGGTCTAGACTGAAGAATATCTAACAAAAATATCCAAGTATCTACTTATCTACCATTTAGGTATATAAGTAAATCTAGTCTATGACTACTTCGACATTGACCATTTTATGGATAGGTATCTATTTCTTCCCTGTTTGTCGTTTTAAGACGATGTCACAATAGTCACCTACATTATTTTATCTTGTTTCATGTTCATAAGACAATCGTTGGGAAATCATAAAATATCTGTGAATAATTAGGTTATCGATTTTGTCACCCTCTCATGATATTGGGGCGCGTGATGCTGCGGTTTGTGCCCCTAAAATGACCTCTTATCCATTGTTTAAAACGAGCATAGTCCACTTAAGGTGACGGATCTGACACTATCAGTGATAGACTGCAGCCTACTACTTAAATTTTTTCGCAGTTCCTAGTGAACATGCGAAGTGACATTAGTCGCGTCGTTGAACGTTTTACGTTTTTAATTAACTTGTGTTTTGCTTCTTTTTGTGACTATTATTATGGAACCTAAAAAAGAATTTGCGTCTAATAATAACATTACTGTAATATTATGTAAGTTACTTTGTCCACTTTATCCTTTTGAATGTCAAGATAGATTCAGTGGGGAGCGGCCTGCGGATTGTTAGAAAGAGATACCGTGGCCCCGAATACAAGAGCTAAAGTAGCTTTTAGAAGCTCTTTCGCTCCATCCAAAGCAGGAGAAACGTTCAGTTTCAGGAATTATTTAGTAAAGCCTAAATATATGGTTGAATTTTATCAGATTAGATTGGCATTTAGCTCTTAAATTTTAGTAAATATCGAAACCTGAATCTGAAATAAAAATTACTTCTATTGCCATTAAAACAAAAAACTTCATACATTTAATATTTATTCGTCAACGTTTAATAGTTACTAACTTATTATTAAAATCCAGCCATAAGTGGTACTTAAACATGTACCTAGGCTAAGCTAACTACTTAGTTATCTCTGAAGTATTTACAGTGTTTATTACCTTTAGGTACATTACCTCATAATAAATATTTATATATTTACATAATTAACACGATTATCATATCTTTTCAGTGTTGGAGAACGACAAGAAAGACGTAGAAAACCAAACGGTAGAAGAGGATCCTCTGACGAAAACCATCGGAGCGCTCGGAAAATGGCAAATATGGATATGCTTCGTTATATTCCTTGCCAAATTCCCAGTGGCCTGGCATCAGATGAGCATCATATTCCTCGCACCACCGATCAACTTCACCTGTGCCTCCACACCAGATAATGGTTTTGATAATGTCTGCTATGCTAACTGCACTGATTACGAGTATGACCATAGCGTCTTCCAAGAAACTATCGTATCGCAGTGGGATTTGGTCTGCGACAAACAATGGCTCAAGAACCTCACGCAAACTATCTTTATGCTGGGAATTCTCGTCGGCAACATGATGTTTGGCCATCTCTCTGACAGGTTGGTTACAGTTTATTGGATCACATGAAGTTTAACCCGCACTTGGTATCAATCTTCTACCAATTGGCACATCCTGCACTTATTGCTGCATGTCGTAGTGGGATCACAAGGGTCCGGATGAGATTACTTTAGCAAATATCGTTTAAGAGGTCATGGTACCATTGTGTATGAAACCCACATTAAAACGCATTTAAGTGCATCTTCTGTGTACTAAAGAAACAATTTAGCGTTGATATATGAACTTCGCGGATGATCTAATCGGCAGACATAGGTCAATACCAAGATTATTGATAACCCTACCGTTGAATCCTTGGACTAAACCGCTTCCTATAGCACGCCCTAGTCACGTTTCTAAACATGAGAAACTTGCATGTGTGTGGCCAACACACATATTTTTTTTTTTAAGTTAAAGTTAATAAACAAGTTTGAGTTGGTTGGGGAGAAACACTTAATTTATTATAACATTTAAAACAAGTTTCCAGATATTGAGAAAATCACAAACAGGAAAGGTTATCATTTTTATTATTCTTTTGAATATCGCTATTCAAAAGAATAATAAAAATTATGACGGAATGAATGATGAATTAGATTTTTTTTTGTATCTAGCTTGGCCATTCATTGAGTTTTGTTACACAGGTGCTTCATATGATCTTTTTTATTTATTTTTGGCTTGTTTTTTTCAAATTCTTATTCATTGTTAACAATGAAAACAGTGGGTCATCAACATAATCATTTGCAAATTTTTTGGTCACTCTAATTTACTATGGTAATTTTCTCCAGATTCGGACGGCGCAATCCATTCCTGGCAGCAGTATTTCTGCAACTGATATCAGGAGTGACGACAGCGTACTCTGTGAATTGGTACATGTTCACAACTCTTCGGTTCTTCCTTGCCGTCGCGACTGGAGGCACCATGGTCACCAGCTTCGTCTTAATAATGGAACTGATTGGAGCAAAATACAGAGATACTGTGGGAATAATTTACCAGATACCTTTCAACTTGGGTCATCTGACACTTCCCCTGTTCGGTTACTTTCTCCGGGATTGGAGTACTTTTCAACTGGCTCTTTCTCTGCCATCTGTTCTGCTTCTGAGCTATTACTTCTTGTTGCCTGAATCTCCGAGGTGGCTATTGACTGCTGGCAGAACAGAAGAAGCCGTCAAGATTATGGAAGTCGCAGCGAAAAGGTAAAGGGATTTGTTGAAAAACATTAATCTAAAAATACTAAAGTGAAATAAGTTTGTTGCATAAACAGAGAAATATAATTAGTCGCAATTACGTCGAGTACACAAAAAAAACATTAAACATACAAAGTGTAGTGTAGGGAAAAGTAATGATAACACTAGCTAGGTTCCAACGTATTTATTTCGACTTATTTTTACTATTTACATTTTGGGTTCGGCATGTACATGTAGTGGTTGAACTGCTGCTTAGTTTTATTAATTTAATCAATCACGAAGCTATACATAAAAATGGAATATTCCTAACGGGCGCGCGCAGACATTACAAACATTTATAAATACATACAGAAAAAGAATTTAGCTTGCACGCCGTGACTACGACCAGTGGGTCACCATTAGGGTATAAGGTCCCGTTTTACCCTTTGAGTACGGAACCCTATAAATCCCAATCGCAGATACAGATGGACAAACAATTAGAAAGAGAACATAGAAAGTAAAAAAAAAAAATACTTTCGTTTTAACAGACACTTTAGGTAATGCTGTTAGCATTTTAAACTATTTTCGAGTGTGTGTTACATAAAAAAAACTGTTACGTTAAACAATCGCTTCCGTGGTTGGAAAGCCATACTTTTCTCTATTATTTATTGCCTTAACCGTGCAAAGAATGTAGATTAAAATGTTTATCAAGTATTCATTACCGATTCATTCATTCGATTCAAAAAGAATGTTAAGCTGATTTGCTCTGTGTATGTTTGAGCTTGATTGATTGATTTTGTTGGAGTCCAAATACGTGAGTTATAATGGACTAGCTTTTGCCCGCGGCTTCGCTCGCGTTAAATTCGGTAGCACCTTATTGATTTGTAATAGCAAAAAAAGAGTGGGATATGAGGGAGAAAGAGGGGCCCTCTTTCTACCTCATGAAATAATTTAAAAAAATAGCCTATTTTCGTCTCCTGGTTCCCTACTATCTCTGAATCAAAATTCATCAAAATCGGTTTAGCCATTAAAGCGTGAAGAGGTAACAAATAAACAAACAAACTCACTTTCGCTTTTATAATATTAGTAAGGATGAACAACGTTCACTGATAAAAGCAATTTCTCGATATAGGTACCTAAACTGCCAACTTGTATTCCTAAACTATTGTGACTATATCCATCTGCCAAAAAATAAATCCAATTTCATCATTTTCAGGAATGGCCGACCAACAGAAGGCATAGCGGCATCAACTCAGAAAGTAGTCGTGGACATGGACGGCAAACAAGAAGAGCACGCTTCTTTCCTCGACCTGTTCCGAACACCGAAGCTGCGCGTGCGCACTATCGCCATCTGCTACAACTGGTTCGTCTGCGGGCTGTGCTTCTTCGGCGTGTCGCAGTACATGAGCCACATCTCTGGGGACATATTCACTAATGTCGCTATTTCTGCCGCTATTCAGGTAATTTTTGGTCCTAGATATTGTATGCAAGATTTAATGTGTCTGACGTTTTCATAGTTTCGTCATCCACAACCTCTTGAACTTCTCAAACTTAGCAGTGCGCAACAGGCTAAAATGTTGCATAGGCAGATAATTCTGATCAACAAGCGATTCTTACCTTCGTTAACTAACACTTTGTAACAACCGAAGACAAAAGTAGATGTTTACTTAGTGGTTGACTCCTCTTTCACCAATTAAACTAGTAACTGTTCGCAGTTCAACGTCGAAGGTTGAACTGGCATCCACAGGATTTTTCCAAAAAGTAACTGTTCCACGGCCCAGTTACTTAAATACACAGTACAGTTACTTATATGTGCTATTCACCCGCATTCAAATCTTCAATCAGACTTAACAGGAAATAATAGCTGTATTCATTACATTTTTTAATTTAAATAATTCACGATATCATCGTAATAAAATTATTCGTGTCAGTTCACATAATGATAAGCTATCCCCGTCCAGCGAGTTCACTGGAAAATTATTTACATTTGCTTACTATCGGAGCACAAACCAGTTTCACCCGAAGTCTACTAGGTACTTTATCACTCATTAAACTTTATAACCTAGAAATCACGCCGTGCACCTACATGAGACACGCATTTTATTATTTATCACTGATCAACCTTTACCCACAGAATATAAACGAACTTTCGGTTAACATTTACCTAAATTAATGTATAAATAACATTTATAATTATATTGACTTAGTTATCTTAAGTAGATGATATTTAATTGCGAAGACTATTAGTACCACTTTTGTTATAAGTATACATAGACTATAGGTACTTCAAAAATTTTACGAATTGGTATTTCTGTTACTATGGTAAAAACAATCTTATTTAATGCAAATATTTTTCCTTCAGGTACCCGGAACGATCATATCAGTATACTTGAACAGACTTCTCGGCCGAAAAGTCACACTGATCGCCGCGAACTGCGTGACTGGTCTCAGTTGTCTCCTCATCATCGTCGTCCCGCAGTCTGGAGTCAGTCATCTCACACTCGGCTGCCTCGGACTATGGGGGATGAGCATATCCTTCGCCACTGTCTACTTATACGCAGGGGAACTCTTCCCAACTGTCGTGAGGAACTCAGGAGTTGGGCTTTCGTCCACAGTAGCTAGACTAGGTTCCATGGTAGCGCCATTCGTCGCTACTCTTGCGCACACGAGTGCCTGGTTACCACCTCTAGCTTTCGGAATAGTACCATTAATTGGTGCTGGTCTCTGTTTCTTCTTACCTGACACTCGCGGTAGGAAACTACCTGACACCTTAGAAGAGGGCGAGGCGTAATTGATGCCTGGCCTTTACCTAGTATTCATATTTTTAATAATGTTGAGTGTTGTTGTATACAAGTTGTATATAGAGTGCATGTGAACAATACCTACCTAATTTAAATACTATTTAATTTTAAACAAAAGTGTTCTCGACATTTGATTGTAAATGATTGATATTTGCAAAAATGTATTTATGAAAACAATAGGATAAGGCTAGACTATAAAGGGTCTATTTTTATAGGCTGTGATAAATAATTAAATTGTTAATTAAATCGAAATAATTGTATTACCTACATGATTCGTTTCATTCACTTGATCTTCGGATGAATCTTGACCCCTATAATATTACATTTTGATTTATGTGAGGAAACTTTGTCATTGTGGTCGAGGCGATTTAACGGTGTAGAGCCGAGAAAATTAGGCCTACTATGACGTCTTAAAGCAGAACTTATTTAACTGAGGGAAAGAGATGGTGCTAGACACCCTGTATAGCTCTGTCTCTTTCCCTCAGTGGAATAAGTTCTGTTTTAAGACGTCATGGTAGGGTAGCTGCAGTGACAAATTCCTACGTGAATCAAACGACGTTTTTCAATACACCTATGGAAAATTAAATAACAATTAGAAAAGTGTTCGAAGTTTCTCGACATAAACATCCCACACTTTAATACACATTGTTTTTTTTTACTCTCAGTTACATGTATGGAGAACCACTATCCTTTCTATATCCTATACTTTCTATATAATTTCGCAACACTTTTATGTACACATGACGGCAGGTCAACCTATTCTAAACTATTATAACCTGATCTCTACTACGGATCGCACACCTTAGTAGAGAGATCAGATTAAAATTGCATTTTTGTAGGATGATGTGCCGTCGTGTGTACCTAACGATGCATAGAAGAAACCTCTCCGAATTTCAGATGTGTGGTACCTGACCTCTGGAGTAAAATGGCTGTAACAGGCGGAATTCTGAATTTCAGAAAAAAATTGAATTTTGGAAACGGTAATCTATGTTAAACAAATATGAGTACTGATTAGTGTCAAGATAGGTACTGAGTTTTCTGCACGGTAATACAAACCAACATAATCTTGAACGTACCGAAATAAAAATGCGGGTACCATTATACACGCATGAATTTCGTGAAAGTAAGCCGAAATAATTATACTATCGTCGGGTATCCAAAATCTACAGGCCTAACATACTCTAGTTTGAAACATCCTTACTTAAGCGAAAGTGAGTTTGTTTGTTTGTTACGTCTTCACGCCTAAATGGCTAAACCGATTTTGATGAACTTTTTTTATTAAAAGTGAGATATGTCCAACATTTCTCACGTTTGTTATAAAAAAAGAAAGAGGGAAGAAAAGGGAGAACTTAGCATTGATATTACAATAAATAAGGCGTAAGGGCAAAAACTACAGGTAGCAGGTACCTGCAAATCAGGAAAGGGAAACTGTGTTTTCCCGAATTTAACGCGCAAAAGCTAATAGTCATAATATAATATTCATATTTTTTTCCCTTTTTTTACTCCGGTTTGCGTATAAAGTACTTACGGCCAACGAGAAGCGATACGAAAGGTCTTTTAACCTAAAGAACAACTGTGGCGTTGACAATCTAATATCTCTTTCCATCTTGTGCCTTTGTCGTAATGTCTCGTTCTCCCGGCAAAAACATGACAACGTTAAGACGGGCTCGCACGGTTACATTTGGTATCGCTTCTCGTTGGCCGTACTGTAGTAAGTAGAACGCTTTATTTCTTCTTTGAGATGATGTCAAAAAAAAGGCTCAGAGCTTAAAACACATTCTGTGGTCTTATGTCATTTACCCAAAGCAAGCATAGAATATCATAAAGACAATAAACATTCTATTTCAGATAACAATTTTATAATCAGTGAGGTAATTTATTTCAAAGATAAATTCATGAAATATTATTCGTTTGAGTTCTCTTGAATCCTAAGCTAGTTGTACGGTTTAAAATACCAACGAAAAATTTATTATGAATACAAAATGTGCAGCATAATTCGCCATCAACCTGTAGATATATGTATCTAGTAGATTATAAAAATAATTATTTTTTACATGTGGGTGTTGAAAATTACGGTATATTGTAAGTAATGAAAGCATCCATTTCGTACTACTAGAAGGAGTACCTACACAAGATTCATGAGGTAAGCATCAGTGTTTTGATTCTACCATCTACTTTCTTATTCAACATCAGTTTGTGTAAAAAATAGTCTATTGTAAATTTCAGTGAAACGAAATGGACGAAGATTATATAGAGACAGCGATAGGACGCTTCGGAAGATATCAAACGTGGATTTTATTTTTAATTACTATAGGGAGATTCCCATCAGAATTTCAACTAAATAATGTAGTATTTATCATCCCGAGTGTTGATTACAAGTGCTTAGACAACAATGTGTCCAACCACTGCCCTTGTGAGAACCTGGAATATGACACGAGTACGATCGTAAGTTCCGTCACAAGTGAATGGGGCCTTATATGTGACAGAACATATTTGGCAAGCTTGTCGCAATCGATTGTTCAAGTTGGTATATTAGCAGGCAGTATATTATTTGGACATATTTCCGACAGGTAATAGAATTTTATATTCACATATAGTTTTTCTTTAATATAATTACACTCACATGAGTATCATGTTTCCCAGCTACCTAGATTGCGATACTGGTATTCAGCTGCTCCTAGTTTGACCAGAAGCCAACTCCAACTTAGTTGAGAAAAGGCTGAGCAGATGACTATTGCAGTCGGGCAACACCGAGTTGCACCAATGGAATAAACACATCCTGGAGCTGAAACCGTGTATCGAAAAGCGTAGTGTTAGGTGCCCCTGCGAGATTTACCTGGTTTAGACTAAACGTGGAAGGCGGAGGAGAAGGTGGTAAAGCACAGTTTCACAAATTACGGCAGTGGGCTGGGTTACAAATCGAATTGGGTTTTTCTAGAGACCTAAAAATTCCGAAAGACGATATTTAACTATATTGTCTTTCATGACTAAAGCATTCCGTCTATGAATAATTATTTAGCTCTAAAGAAAAAACTAGCGCCTGTAACATTTAATAAATCAATAGAGGGCGAGCGTATTGCAATCACACTGCGGGCGGCTTCTACATTCAAAACTCAAAAACACTAATTCAGTCGGCGTCAGCATCATGCTAACGACATCCTGCCAAATGATATCGAAGCGGTTGATAGTAATAACAAATTCTGCTCTTTTTCCATTACAGGTATGGCCGGAAACCTGTTGTGTTATTAACACTAATTTTGGATGTAGTAATCGTAGTCATCTCTGCCGTTGTACCACATTTTTGGATGTTTCTTTGCTGTCGACTTTTAAATGGAGTATCTATGGGTGGATCTATGTTGGCTTGCTACGTATTAATAGTAGAATTGTGTGGAAAGTCTTTCAGACCCCATGTTTCAGGCCTTCAGCAGATAACGTTGTTAACGGCATACTTCACACTTCCCATCCTAGCATACTTTATCAGAGAATGGAGACAGTTACAATTAGTGACGTCAGTGCCGTGGGTGATAGTAGTTTTGTACTACTGGCTACTACCTGAATCTCCTCGATGGCTGATTACAGTAGGAAGAAAGAAGGAAGCTATTGATATCCTCACTCATATAGCAAAAAGGTAACTGAAAGATAACACATTTACAAGATATCTTTAATAATGATACAAAAATGATATGTTTTATATAATTTGCAGAAATTGTAGACCAACCGAGAATATTGAAGGAATTGTTGAAAAAATCGAGCTTCTAAACAAAAATCAGCATCAAACTGGAACTTATGTGGACCTATTCAGAACTCCGAAAATAAGAGCGTATACAATGATAACTGCATTAATATGGATGTCTGTTTCTCATACGTTTTATGGTCTTAACCAATACATAGGCCGCCTTCAGGGAAACATATACCTGAACGTGATGCTGTCTGCAGCTTGTCTTACGCCAGGTTTAATCATAGTCGTTATCGCCACATTATATTTCAGGCGAAAAGTAACCATAATAACAAGTTTCGTCGCGGCAGCAGTTTCATTGTTGGTATTCATTGTCGTCCCAAGTGACTTAAGAGCTGCATCTTTAGCATTTGCTATAATAGGTTTGACAGGAGCTTACACTGCTTTTGTTCAAGCGTACTTATTTACATCTGAAGTGTTTCCAACAGTAATTCGAAATATAGCCATTGGTTTTGCTTCGATGTTTGCAAGAATTGGAGGATTTATTGCACCCTTTGTCGTAAATATAGGAATAGAGTGGGTTTCTATAATTATATTTAGTGGCATAGCATTGTGCGCAGCGGTACTTTGCTATTTCCTTCCAGAAACGAAGGCAACAACACTTCCAAATACGATTGAGCAAAGAGAACATGCAAAGGCGTAAGATTGAAGACTTTTGCTATTATTCATTTAGTAAGCACACCTGGCTCCAGAACAAATATTATTATTATTTTAGTAAAGAATAATATTTCTTCTAGTATAGAAGGCTATTTTGTAGCTACATGACACAGATGGCGCTATTGTAAGCATCTGTGATACATATAATAACCGCCATGCCAGTACATAATTTTATAATGAAAGTAAGATGATTTGATGAACTTTTATGTGCAATAAAATGTAAAGGCAGATAAATATAAAACAATATATTTCTAGGCTAGTCTAAATAATAATTATAACAGTATCTGTCCATCCAGTATAGATGATAAATACAAATCTATTTTGACCGATCAGTATGTTTTATTTTTTCAAGTCTCTGGGGGTGTCTAGGTGTGGGTTGGGTAAGTCCTAACCCACTTGTTACGCTGCTACAGTTAAAACAAAAGTGATAGACTGGACAGTAAGAACACAATTACGACACTCGTACATTAGAGTTCTTTGTAGTTCAGTAGGATTTACGGCATAAATACGATACTCTACAAGTCTCCACGCACGATCATTTATGGGTTTAAATGAAGATAAATGATGAAATCTCTGTAAACAACTATAGGTTGACCTTGATCTTCAGGCAAACATACTACGCCAGCAGTTGTGAATGTATTGCCCGTACGGTAATTTTCGTCACGCACTAAGTAATATGACCAATTGGCCATGTATTTGCAACGTGACATCTGATGATACAATAGAATAAAATGGCCATAGTTGATTGATCATCTCGACCTAACCGTGAAGAATGTCGAATAAATTTTAAGGCCCTTGAACGCAATAGCCATTGAAAACTATTGAGTGAATAATTATATTAGAGTCAGCTGCCAGTAGCGAGTCATACAATACCGAAGTGGTTCCAGTAAATTCTTATTTTTTTTAAAAGCGTTGCTCCACACTAGGAATTTCTCCTGTATCGTGGGTGCGTTTACAAACATTTGAACTCACATACACAAACAGCCAGACCCGGAACAACTATCTGTAGGCCATACAAATATTTGTTCCGTGCGGGAATCGAACCCGCGACACGCAGAGCAGCAGTCGATCACTCAACCATTGCGCCAACCGTGTCGGCATTATCAGAACAATTATTTTTTCATTTACTTGCTAATGATTTGACACATTACATTACGTCTAAAATTAAACTTCAAACACTATACTATGCTTTTCGTCTTTTCTTTCTTAAATTTTGAAACATAAACGCATACTTAATAATATTCAAATATAACGGCATGTGGAATTTAAAGCAAATTCATATAAATTTTGTGAGGATCCTCATTGTGTGCAGGTGGCCACAAGGACCAGAATTAACATACAGTTTGATTCCTTAATTTTATTATATTATTTTATTGTTAACTTACCAAAATCTTAAAGCAAAAATGATGTACAACTACGTAACATCACATTTGATTAAAAACGGCATTGGATTACAAATAGACAAACTACAAACTATAATTACAATAATATTTCTGTTTTCGTCTATTAGTTATGGAATCCTAAAAATATAAATTTAAGACCGATTGACGACACGCGATGTTTAACCATCAAGGTTACTAAAGACATAATATACAACACACATTCAAATATATTAATTAAAAATTCAACTCACGAAATCTTTACCTCTTTCTTAATTTTGAAAACAAACGTAAATCCCTATACGTTTAAAGTATACTTTTACTTACTTTAAGATAACAATATAAGCTGTTAATCTGCCGACGCGACTGAATCTGATAAATATTTTTTGAGATAGCTGTGCCACCACATTTGTGCGATCACAGCGTGAGTGTGCAGTGCATCGTTCCGTAACAAACAATAGACGGTTTAAATGTTATTTGCTAGAAGTGACAAACGATAAAATAACGATTAAGACTGTTTAGTCGCTTGTATATAACTAAAACACTATACAATTAAATATGTTTTGTGATTAAATTGTAAGGTAAGTGTTGTGTCCAATATCCCAAATCTTTTAATATCAATAGCTAATTCACCGACACAATGATGGTTTTCTTTTTATTTCAGTCAAACAAAATGGACGAAGATCATATAGAAACAGCGATCGGTCGTTTTGGAAAATATCAAACATGGATTTTATTCTTGATCACAGTAGGAAGGTTTCCAGCCGAATATCAATTAAATAATGTAGTTTTTATCATACCGAGTGTTGAGTACAAGTGCTTAGACAACAATATGACAAACTACTGTCCTTGTGAGAACCCGGAATACGACACCACTACGATCGTAAGTTCCGTCACAAGTGAATGGAACCTCATATGCGACAGGACCTACTTAGCGAGTTTGGCTCAATCGATGATGCAAATTGGAATATTGGCCGGCAGTTTACTCTTTGGATACCTCTCCGATAGGTATCTACGATTGTTTTTACACAGTAGTCCTTAAAACTGCTTATTTATAAATCTTGGCTAATTTATAACCTGTTACTCTATGATGTTAGAGTTTCTGATAAGCTGCTTGGGCTTGCCATAGTTTTGACCCTTTAGCACAGCAAGCCAAGTGTAGAGCTATTTACACTTGTTTTACCATTTCATTAATAGGTAGAATTGTGTCAAGTTATAATATACTATTTTATTCTCTCTTTCATTTCAGGTACGGTCGAAAATCCGCCGTATTGTCATCACTATTCTTTGAAGTAGTTTTCGTAGTTATCTCAGCGTTTGTTCCAAATTTTTGGATGTTCCTGATCTGCCGCTTCTTGATTGGAGTAGCTCTTGGTGGCGTAATGCTCTGTTGCTACATATTACTCATTGAATTGTGTGGGAAGTCGTTTAGACCGTATGCAGCTGGACTTCAGGAAATGTCATTTTTAATCTCATACTTTACGCTACCAATAATAGCATACTTTGTAAGAGAATGGAGAAATTTACAGTTGGTAACCTCAGTTCCATGGGTCATAGTCGTTGTTTACTACTGGCTTCTACCTGAATCACCTCGATGGCTGATAACAGTAGGAAGAAAGAAGGAAGCTATTGAAATCCTTACACACATCGCTAAAAAGTAAGTGCATGCAAACAAAACCGTCACTTGCTTATACAAACATTACTTTATATCATTGATTAAATAATGATTATATCTTGCAGGAATAATCGACCGACAGAGAATATCGAAGCTATTGTTGAAAAATTAGAATTGATGAACAAAAACCAACAAAAAACTGGAACTTTTGTAGACTTATTCAAAACTCCAAAAATCAGAGTGTACACAATGATTGTAGCATTAATATGGATGTTTTGTTCACATACGTTCTTCGGTCTCAATCAATACATAGGCCGCCTTCAAGGGAACTTATACTTGAACGTGCTCCTCTCCGCAGCGTGCCTCACACCGGGATTAATAATAGTAATCATTGCAACATTGTATTTAAGAAGAAAAGTGAGCGTCATAGCAAGTTTCACCACAGCAGCGGTTTCTCTACTAGTTTTCATTTTTATTCCAAGTGATTTAAGAGCAGCAACGTTAGCGTTTGCGATAATAGGTTTAATAGGGGCATATACATCATTTGTCCAAATATATTTATATTCATCAGAAATTTTTCCGACTGTCATCAGAAATACAGCGATTGGTTTCGCTTCTATGTTTGCAAGGTTTGGAGGATTTATTGCTCCGTTTGTAGTTAATATAGGAATAGAGTGGGTATCTATCCTCATATTCAGTGGTGTAGCATTCAGTGCAGCAATACTTTGTTATTTCCTTCCTGAAACTAAAGCTACCACGCTCCCAAATACTATTGAACAAAGAGAGCATTCGAAGACGTAGACAAGACTATGCATCTTTGTGTTTTAAGTTATTTAGGTATCTTTAAGTACTAATATATTTAACTAGCTGTGTCCAGCGGTTTCATCCGCTGCTCTTGCTCCTTAGTGTCGTAGCATATTGTTACATAGTCTATTTTTTGTTGTTAAAGAATGAATATGAAAAATTTCAACTCAATCGGGCCTCCCGTTCTCTCATAAGTAATTTTGTACTTTGCTACCCTCTTACGGATAGAATGTTTCTAGATTCAATGCAAAATTGAGACTCCTAATGCTAGTAGATTTGAGATTTCCCGATGAGTGAGTGATTATCTTTTTAATAAAATATATAGATAGAAATAAAGATAAGTAGATTATTACAACTTTTTGTAATGTAATTTATTGGAATAAAATAATATCCTAAGGATTACGATATCTAATATCTTTACTACAAGTATCATAGTTTTGGCATTGATGAGAACTCACAGTCATTAAGTATTTGAATACATACCTATTTTTAATGTCTAAATTTTAATAATTCTAAGTACAACGTTTTATATTATCAATTTGTCAAGAAGTTTGTACTGAATATTATGGAAGCCTCCAAAATACCAAGTAATGAATACGAAAAGCAAGCAGTGGTATAGTACCCAAAACTGGAACATGACGCTTTTGATAAGGGAATATAAGAAAATTATATCAATGACAGTCCAGAAGAGAAATCCTAATTTTGCAGCTAAAAGTGATCTTGGATTTCGATGTGGAGGTGCTCTGTTGAATTGTGGATCCACGAAATTACCTGGAAATTAAAAAGAAATGAAAATTTATATTGGCTGTTGTCTGTTGTAACAAACTGACCATTTTTTTAAAATCTTAAAATTTAGTTTATTCCTGTTAAACAACGTTTCCTATTCTGAAATTTACTGAAGTGACACAACTCAACATATCATAGTTTGACAGTATTTATGATATTTTAGTCACTCAATTCAGAGGAAGTCGCAATCTTTCACTATTCTGAAATTGTATCAAACTAAGTCGGACTATCTTTAATTGCGAATAAAATCAAACATGTATGATATGAGGTATGTCACTTTAATCTTGGTCTAGTTTAATCGGTTGGTTCATCAGAATCGGCACCATTGCCGGATAATATTAGTAACTAAGCTTGTTTGATTACGTGTTTTTTATGGGATATTGTATGTGTATAGTGTATTGAGAAATAATGAGCGTTTCAATATTCCTTTTTCAAAAATGAAGTAAATTCAAGAACAAAGCAGAGAAATAACAAGAAAGCGTGCCTCGGTTACACCTTACTGGTAATTTCTACGTTAATGGCGCTTTCTCTTATTTTGGTTTTGTTCCTAAAACTCGTTTCATCGAACCACTACCTACTTTAGTTACATCATCACCTGACGAAGGACTATAAAAATCTTTAGTAAACCTTCAATGCTCTGGTGGATCCACTAAGAAGGGTTACATCATCGAAGCGAATTCACATACATTGTACTACTGTTATCATTACAATGTGGAAATGATAATAAATGTCTGTTCTAAACCTGTGAAAGAAACCCAAAAGTATTGCTTTTAAAAAAATGTGTCGTATATACGAGCCGTCTATTTTTTTGTCGATCAATTGACTATTAGTAAACGTCATTATACTAATACGCAGTTCATTGTATTCTTCCATTAAGTCGTGTCCTCCTTTTATAACAATTTGACTTACCATCATTGTGAAATCTTCGAAGGCTGTATTCTTTTTCCCTCCATCGATCACCGAGCCAACTTTTAAGTTCTTCATCTTCATGAGGAAGTTTATCAATAGAATATCTGCAACGAACAAAACCAGAACGTTGTGACCCATGATGTTTTAAGGATTTTTCAAATCATGCTGAATCGAAATAATATTTATTCATTGCATTCAAGCTGTGGTTAAGGGCCAACCTTGACATTTGCACTGACTCGGGTCCAACAAATAATTGTGTATTTCTTTTATTAAAGGAGATATTCCACTTGATCTTCAGTGAAGATTTTTTTTTATTTTGGATTTTAGATGGCATAGTAGCTGCATACTTTATCTGAATTCTGTACCTGCCCTAAATCAAGTAAAAATGTAAGAAATAAGTGCTATATTCTCTCTCTCAGCGTACGTGAAATCTACGGAGTACGATCAGCGCAAACTGGTTTTGTATAGGTTGATTTGTGTTGTCCTGTGTACCTTATTTACTATCCTTGAAGAACGTTATTCAATATCTTGTACAGATCTGATCTACGACAAATGAATATGATGATCTAAACAAATAAATTCAATAACTAACCTTTTAAAGTAGAAGGAGACATGCATCGGTATTTTTCCTCGAAACAAGTCCATTTCGGTTTGCGCCGGAGTATCATAGGCGACTGTGACGTCGTAGACGGAGGTAAGGCCGGACTCCCGCAGTCGAGAGCATAATGCTACCCAACCAGTGGTCCGTGGATGTAACACATACTCGTAATGCTGCAAGGATAGATTAATTTAAAAGTTTGCCCGGTTGGTGGCTACAAGATCGCTGCTTACATGGGACTCAAACATATTCGCAAAATGCGGTTGTAGTTAATCCACATTTTGCCAGTTATTTTGAGCCGGTATACTCTATCAAACCCTGCAATCTACAAGCGCTATGTTATGTTATCCTAACACAAAATGGTTGTGTTTTGCGTTCTTAGACTGACCACAAACTCATCACTTTTATTAGTTTCTGTTTCTATGTATATAAAGCATAATACATTCAATGACCGTAACATTTACCTCATACGATTGGGAATGGCATAGAGCAAAAATAAAAAAACTGGGGATATTTTCTGAAATGCTTTTAGTAGCTTTGTAAAGTGCAAATGGTCTAAAGAATTATGTGATCTTTTTTTACCACAGTACCTACAGTCAGTCGAGATCCCTGCGGTGGATCATTCTGAAAGCACATGGCGTCGGGTTTGTGCAAGGCCACCTTTAGACCCAGTTGCCGGGTTATCGCAAGCGCCAAGTGGTAGCCGCATTCAGTCGGCCACCACTTGGCGCGACCCCTCTGTGCCTCTGTGTGTGTAAGAAAGAAGGTCGGCGCGCAGCAACCAGTCTAAACCGATTTCCACAGGAGCGACTCGTTCCCTGTGGAACTCCGCACGACATCTCTCGCCGGTTCCTCAGCGGCCGGAGTAGATGACGCTTCTGTCCATTAAATACACCCCGACCACACGACGAAGGTAGGTCGGTATCCGATGCTACCGAAGTGTCTCCCTCATGCAGCTTCAAGGCAGGGTGTTAAAGGCATCGGCGATGTCTAGAGACACCGCCAACACGACCCTGGATAATGCAGCTCCCGTCGTGAGGGCTATCACGCTCAGAACTTTAGACTAAGTTGATGAGTAATATTTAATGAAACTTGTACTTTTTCCTGCGGCTGTGCTAATGTCAACGTCTACTTGCCCAATAAGGTGATTAAAGGGAAATCAAGCTGATGTAACATGCAAAATTATTACACAACTAGCTGGCTCCCACGGCTTCGCCCGCGTGATATCGAGAGAAAAAACGTCTGTGCCAAATTTCATCAAGATCCGTTCAGCCGTTTTGACGTGAAAGAGTAACAAACATCCATAAAAACTTTCGCAGTTATAATATTATATAGAAGGATATAAGTAGTACATGGATCGTTTACTGAGAATGGTAATAGATAGGTGCTAGTTACTGAAGTAGGTACCTGTCACCTTTGCTTACACAGCTAACGTGTAACGTGTGACGTTGAGTGACATGATCAAATAAGTAATTGAAATATGACTTTCAGTTAACTATGATATCAAGTAAATTGCATACTTTATGGCAAGTAGCTTTAGTAACAAAAAGCACACAGATTCTTGCACGCAGGATTTGTAGATTGTATCAAAAAATGCATTTAATTAATAGCAACGTATACATATAAAAGCGGCTAATAGTGGCATATATCGATACTACTGTGGCTGATAATTATACATTTTTACTCCGATAGGGTTGGTAAAATAGGGCTTCCCCTTCTGAAAAGAGTTTCTATTGCGCTTTTGCTTAACTCTTCGTGAAATAAGCACAGGTGAATGTGTAAATAAAAACAACATTATTAATTAATTAATACGTACGCCGATGATTTAGCAATAACTCATCATCTAAATAAATCACACTTCCGAATTCAAATCAGCAATAATTGACATTTGTTTTACTAGACAGCGCTGTGAATCTGTTATCAAGTAGGTAATGCTGATGATGAACAAGTCAAGTTTTGCACCTTGACATAGACAGTGGATACCTACCGAACCGGAAAAGCGATGGCCCTCATTGGAAACAAGATTCATTGATTATAATCAGTATTAATAGTCATGGTCAAAACTTTATGCATACAAAATAGAGTAAGAATAGGTAATACCTGCATGTTATTAGCATGTGCAAATCCTTCACTGCGACGAATATTCTCTTCGCTTAAATCCGTTCCTTCAGGGAATAAAACCAGCCTGTAGTCGTAATTCAGTTTCTGATAGTAATCTACAAACTGAGACAGATTAACTTGGTCCTCACGCCAATTCCTCTTTACGTACAGGAAAAAGTTGAGTTGCATTATCCAACCTGCAAGGTTTTACAAATACGGTAAGGTCATGTCTATAACCTTCTTACGAATGAAACATTTTTGTATCCACGTGATGTTTGGCAAATCATTTATAAGGAAGGCTTTATGCATAATTTAACTTACCCATGCCTGGAATGTTTTTAATTTCATCTTTTAAAACAAATTTTATTTTTGATTTGCCTCCAAGATCCAATGCACTATTAGATTCACTTGACTCTTGAACAGTCTGTTTACAAAAACACAATTCTCTGGAAGGATTCTGCGTGGCGTGGTACAGTGCTATCCATACATAGTTCCAATCAACTCTTGTGCGATGGTTCATCACAATGATGCTCTTTTCGTCAGGATTTACATAATCACCAAAATGATGCAATTGAGTGTTACAGAAACATTGAAACAGCGCCTGAAATAATAAATTCAGCAAATAATAGCATTGAGTTATGATAATAATTGTTTATCAAATATTTGTTAGGTAACGTCTTACCACAGGATATAGTTCCCACAACGAAAATAATGTATCAACTAATTTTCTATATAATCTATGACTAAAAAACATCAGGTACATAACAGGACAGTAAAGAATGAAGAAGCCTGAAATCAGAATATAAGAAGAAACAAGGTGCGTTAAATAGGTAGACAGTATTACTTTATAAGACAAATCCAATGAAAGACGTACCAGCAAGAATTGTGTAATACCAAGCAGTGCAGAGCAGAAAGCCCACCGCCATGGCACCGCGGGCCCCGCGCGAGCACTGCCGCGCCGGGAAGCCTTGTCGCTGCCGATGTCAGCATCGTTAGATTAGAACCCCTACGTGATCTACTAAGCCCTATTACATGACACCTTGAAGTGGAACAGTATTATATATGGCTGAGGTAATTTATTACATTATTTTACTGAGTTACGCAAACAGCTAAACTTTATCCATGTTATCCATACATTATATTTCTTACACTTCTCTTTCTGTAAGATTAACATCATTGCTTGTCCTTGTGCTTTGCTGGTTTGTATTGCCTAAGGCTTCAGCTTCTTCTATAGTATTCAATAATTCACAATCTTTTGTTTCGGGTAATAATAAACATAGCAGTCCAGCAGTCATTGGAAAAATACCAAATGCAACAGGGGCACACCATTTGCCATACGGTCTTAAGCCAGCCGCAAAAGGTGCAATCATAGCTCCAAATCGGGCCATCATTGAGCAAATTCCTATTGCACCGTTTCGTACTACTGTTGGAAACATTTCAGTACAATATAAATATATCACAACGAAAATCACATAACATAACAATTCACCAATACATCCGATGACCACAGACGCTGTGCCTTCAGGAACAAAGCCAACTATAAATAAACATAAACTGCATAAGGTGTTTCCAGAAACTATAACGGTTTTGCGCTTAGAGAACTTGATTAGGGGAATGCAAATGATACACGCACACAAGCACATACTGCCGGTGGCCACCACGTTGATGAAAACATCGCCTGTTAAATGGCTGATGTAATGCGTGATGCCGTAGAAACAGTAGCTGCAGACGAGCCAAGCGAATGACATTATCAAGATATTTGCTCTTATGTTTGGGGTGCGAAATAAATCTAACACTGTGCTCTTTGGTCTTGTGCTCCTGTGCTCTAATTGATATAATTCTATTTGTTGTCTTATATGTTCCGTTGGAAGTAAATTACTGGAAATAAATAGTTGAAAGTTAGATCTCTATTTCAAAAATATGTAATGTGTATATCAATTTCTATTTCCTATAAATGAGACATTGCTTGTGAGATAAAACCTATGTAAGACACTCACATTTTCGCTACTCGTTCCATTAATTTCACTGCCTGGTCTGTTTTTTTCATTACCAATAACCATCTTGGAGATTCTGGCAATAAACATATATATAACAACAGGAAAACATTGGAGAGTGATATAAAAAGTTGAAAATACATATAATCTCTTATGAGGTAGGCAACTGCTGCAAGCAAGATATGACCTGCAGTGAAGGGTATGTGAAACAAGGCAGATATCACATCTCTGTTAGCACTTCCTACATATTCCATGATTATTACAAATGTTATGATCATTATACCACCGTTTGCAAAGCCGATCAACATTCTTATGAATGTAAAACTCCAATAATCTGGCATAAACGATGACATTATTCCTCCGAATATTTCTAATATCACTGATATTATTAAGGTTGGCCTCCTGCCATATCTGAAATTTAAAATGTCATAATAATTATGTATTCGATTCTATTATTTATCTTGAAATAAAAGACTGTTTAACTGTACCTACTTGTCTGATGCAATTCCAAATGTTAAACTTCCACTTAGAACGCCAAATTGAAAAATTGTTTGAGTCAAATCTTTGAGCCAATCTTTTTCGCATATCAGACTCCATTCTGTAACTATAGTTCTGGTGAATTTAGACTTATTGAACACCGGGTCACCGCAACATGTAGCGTTTGATTCTGGACAGTAGTATTCCACAGGTGGGGCCAGAAAAATTATTGCCATTTGGTGAAACGCCACTCCGACTTTGCTCGAGAATATAATGAAACATAGAAAATAATGAAAGCGCCCAAAGTTTCCGATCAATTCATTGATGAGTACCATTATATCAAAATTGTCATAATTGGATCACAATTATCAGTTACAACAAATCGCATTATTATAATATGTGTCAAATAAAAAATGCTGTTTATGTACAATGTCGTTTAGTGATATGCAGGTAAAAACGAGTTGGTCTTGTTCAGGAAACACAAGTACAATATATAACCTATTAAAAAATTGTGCCTTTGACAAGAAACAGTATAGCTCCCTGTAGCTATTTATGTGGTCGAGTTGAACAAGCATATTTTAAGAAAATTGATGTCATCCGCCGGAAAACACTATCAAATTTTATTGTACTCAGTATTCTTAGACAGACGAAATCAGAAGTAATAAAGTATTCATGTTGCGCCGATCCCAAATAATTTGGGATAAGGGTAGGACAATGATGATTCTTATACGACTTACAGACTCACGCGAGAAGTCTCGGCGAGAAGGCATCGCTTATGTCCTGGCTCATACCCACAGCCGGTAACTTAACCAAAGACCAGCTTATAAAATAAAAATGTGCGAAGTTAATTTGGACCGAACGAGAATGTGATACCGTTCTCGTTCTCTTTTCTCAACCCAGAAACCTTTTGAAACGGGAAAAAACCGACACCACTCACATTCATAAGGGTATCGAACCAGAGCGACTCGCACCGCAGCAGTCATTCGCTCAGCCACTGAGCTTACCGTACCATCAAACGCCCTCCCCCTGATAATGAACTAAACAATTACAATGTAAATTTATAATATACTAGCTTTCGCCCGCGGCTTCGCCCGCGTAAAATTTGGGGTAACACAGTTCCCCTTGCGCCTTATTGATTTGTAATAGCAACGCTAAGTTTTCCCTTTTCTTCCCTCTTTCTCCCTCACATCCCACTTTTTAAAAATAAAATATTAAATTTGCCTATGTCCGTCTCCTGGTTCCCAACTATCTCTGTACCAAAATTCATCAAAATCGATTGGGCCATTTAGGCGTGAAGACGTAACAAACAAACAAACTCACTTTCGCTTTTATAATATTAGTAAGGATTTTCGGAGAGTTTTTTTTAAGAGGGAAGGATATTATCTATGGTGAGAAAAACAGTTAAGAGACTTTGACTTCTTTAATATATTAGAAAGAGAACTTACATGTTGTAGTTTTCAGTCTAATTGAGTGCTACGCCTGTTATTCTAGTCGGTTTACTGCCACTCTACTACATAGGTGATGTATCGATTTCATAGCGTAATTGTCACGTATTATATTATTTAGTGTGAACCATGTCGTGCGCAAACGTGACCAATGGAACAAATAAATTTAAAAGGATGTCTGTCTATTGAAAATATATAATTTACTGTCTAAATCTTAATATATATAAATCACGTGTCACGTTGTTTGTCCGCCATGGACTCCTAAACTACTTAAATTAAATTTGCACACCGTGTGCAGTTTGATCCAACTTAAAAGATAGGGTAGGTAGGGTATGTAGGGTAGGTATGGTATGTAGGGTAGGTTGGGTAGGTAGGGTAGGTAGGGTAGGTTGGGTAGGTAGGGTATGTAAGGTATGTAGGGTAGGTAGGGTATGTAGGGTAGGTGGGGTATGTAAGGTATGTAGGGTAGGTAGGTAGGGTATGTAGGCTAGGTAGGGTAGGTAGAGTAGGTAGGGTAGGTAGGGTAGGTAGGGTAGGTAGGGTAGGTAGGGTAGGTAGGGTAGGTAGGGTAGGTAGGGTAGGTAGGGTAGGTAGGGTAGGTAGGGTAGGTAGGGTAGGTAGGGTAGGTAGGGTAGGTAGGGTAGGTAGGGTAGGTAGGGTAGGTAGGGTAGGTAGGGTAGGTAGGGTAGGTAGGGTAGGTAGGGTAGGTAGGGTAGGTAGGGTAGGTAGGGTAGGTAGGGTAGGTAGGTTAGGTAGGGTAGGTAGGGTAGGTAGGGTAGGTAGGGTAGGTAGGGTAGGTAGGGTAGGTAGGGTAGGTAGGGTAGGTAGGGTAGGTAGGGTAGGTAGGGTAGGTAGGGTAGATAGGGTAGGTAGGGTAGGTAGGGTAGGTAGGGTAGGTAGGGTAGGTAGGGTAGGTAGGGTAGGTAGGGTAGGTAGGGTAGGTAGGGTAGGTAGGGTAGGTAGGGTAGGTAGGGTAGGTAGGGTAGGTAGGGTAGGTAGGGTAGGTAGGGTAGGTAGGGTAGGTAGGGAAGGTAGGGTAGGTAGGGTAGGTAGGGTAGGTAGGGTAGGTAGGGTAGGTAGGGTAGGTAGGGTAGGTAGGGTAGGTAGGGTAGGTAGGGTAGGTAGGGTAGGTAGGGTAGGTAGGGTAGGAAGGGTAGGTAGGGTAGGTAGGGTAGGTAGGTTATGTAGGGTAGTTAGGGTATGTAGGGTAGGTAGGGTATGTAGGGTAAGGGTAGGTAGGGTAGGTAGGGTAGGTAGGGTAGGTAGGGTAGGTAGGGTATGTAGGGTAGGTAGGGTAGGTAGGGTAGGTAGGGTAGGTAGGGTATGGAGGGTATGTAGTGTAGGGGTAGGTAGGGTAGGTAAGGTAGGTAGGGTAGGTAGGGTATGTAGGATAGGCAGGTAGGTAGAAAGGTAGAAAATTGCATTGCAACGCATGCCGGGGCACAGCTAGTATATGTATATAATTAACATGAGTTGACATTAAAATATAGATAATCAAGCATTTTGACGCCATTCTTTCTTGAGGCTCTAGCACGTAACGTAAATGTAGCGTTTCTTTAAATCAATAAAATACCCGTTTCATATTTAATATATTTACCTTGTCAATATATCTATGAAAACATCATGTACTTCAGAAAAAAATTGCATCTATTTGGTAAACGAGGTGATAGACACAACTATAATACTAGAAATAGGGACCAATTGGTTCAGCCGGGTTTCAGGTTAGCTAAAGTAGACTCATCTTTCATGGGGTACTGTTTGAAATGCTACAATAAAATACCTTCCCACATTCTTCAACTGAATGAAACGAAATTTAAATCTTGTATTAAACGCACACTATGTAGGCAAGCATATTATAAGTTGGGGGATTATATTGATGATAAAAATGCTTGGCTCAATGCTGGTCCTGCTCCTCAAGCATAGGGGTAAACTCATTGATAAGTATCCGAAGCTATAGTGGAAGCTGCAGAAGATTGTAAGACTATCTTTGCAATGTATAGAATCAATTCTCTAGTATTGTATAATTATTAAGCCCATATGTGAGTGCTATGTATTATAATTGACTTGACGAAGCCCTGGTGGTTAATAGTGTCATGCTCACTTAAATGTCTCGCTGATGGTGGCGGGTGTGTCGGGTCATTTAGCTCCCTTCAAAATGGTCGAGCTGAATGGGGCTGATCCATACGTCTTGTTCGTGAACGGGCGCTGTCAGTTGGGACTGGTCATTTTTTTAACTACCACGGTCATTTTTAATTTATTTAGATTGAATTTTGCTCTTTATTTACTCTGGACGCTCTTAATGTGCACACCTTTCTACATCGTTCTCACATATTTGTATAATCTCAACACGAATGATGTAAATACTATTTTGTAAAAATATTAGAATTTAAAAGAGTGTCCATGGAGTTTCTTGCCCATTCTTCTCCATAGAGATTAACGCTTTGGAATGGGCAACTACAGTACTTTCACAAGTTATTATGCCTTGTGACCGGGACTGTAGATTCATTTTGTTTCTTGACATTCAAAAGTGCCTGTAATGGTCTAATTGAAATAAATGATTTGATTGATTGATTGAATATTTTAAGAATGTATTTATATTTATGTATATTATTGATTGAGCCTATTGAAAGAAAATAAAGTGCTGTATGATAATTGTGCTTTCGATTGACTAGAGAGATGATCAATTTATATCCAACTGACTATAACGAGCTAAGCTCATGATGAGCATAAGAAATAGTAACAATCCTAAATATGAAAAACTTTTTTCCAAAAAGGTTTTTATTTCAGCATTTTTAATGCGATAATGTGAGGTAATGAATGATATATCATATATTTTTTTATCTAGTATTCATTTTCCACTATTACCAAAAGATTAGCTGATCATCCATATAGAAGTTTTTTTTTGTTTATTATAGTATAGACGAAAACTCATAAAATAAAAATACCCAAGCAATATAAATACAATTAATATAGGACCACCTGAGAAGTACACTCTTTCGAACAAAAAATAATTATGAAAATCGGTTCACATTTGCCGGATCGGTGAACACACAAAAAAAATCCGGTTGAACATAAAACCTCCTCCTTTTATTGAAATCGGTTAAAAAGATAAATGTACGGAAGAAAAATTATTTCTGTGAAATAACATGATTCTACAACGATAAGTCTATTGATATACTACGTAAGCGAGATAATTTCTAGATGTTTGGTTCCCGTTTAATCTCATTGATGAAATACGATGTCAGAGCTAAAAGACTTCTGATTCTGTCTAGATTGTAATTTTCTGTCTCAACCTCTACAATAGGGTAGTTTCCATGGTCAAAGTAATTACATTCTATTTAGTCTATCTTTTAGATTATTAAAAAATAAGAGACACATGTTTATTTATTTGTAAATTAGACCAAAAATGACAAAGAAAATAGTCCATTAAAGTTAAGTGTGACGTCACCTGTTGCGGAAAAATGCAGCATTGCGCGTCGTTTCACGTAACATTTATTTAAACTAGCCTATTTGCACTAATACATAAAAGTAGTTTTATATCTAAGTGATAATAATAATATCATGTTTAAAAGATTGATTTAAATATGGGCTTTCTAACTTTCTATTAAGCTTTTTTTTTAGCTTAAGATACAGCCATAATACCTATATCAATCCAAGTTTACATCGGTCGTCTCTGTTCAAGTATATTCATGGCCCATCTATTTATGTACGAACACATCCGACTACAGAGAAAAATAACATATAACAACTTTACTAACCTATGACAGTTGAGTGCAAAAGTACATTATTAATTATTTCTATAAGAAATTTCAGCCAGCAGACTTGCGAGGGGAGAAATAAAAAAATATATAAGTACACATCAGTGTGTTTGAAGAAGATGTGTTCATGTGCCTAACCTAACGTAACCCAAAGCTATATATTTGTAAATGTTTAATCTCAACATGAATGATGAAACCAAAATTAAGTAAAATTATGTTATTTAAAAGAACATCCACACCCATTCTATTCTATAGAGACCTACTCTTTCGAAGTACAAAGTGCCTGTTATGGCTTAAATTATTAAAATTATTTTTTTATTAAATGTTGTGTTGAGTTTGAGTTCTGCTCTCCTGGGCTATAGTGGTTTATACTAGATAGTTAGGTAGTTTTACGTATCATTCAGTATAGTTATAGTTATGACAACTGTATGTTTACGCGACAATACAGATAATGATATGTTATTTTCTTGAATTGTGATAAAGTGGTGTGCGTTCCCGCCGTCCACATTTGATTTTTGAGCATTTGAGTGCATCAGCCCTTAGTAAAAGTTCTCAAACGATTGTATATCCAGCTTTTAGTTTGTTCAAGTAGCCACTTAAAAGTTACAACCAGTCAAAGGTGGTCCCTCAATCGTCACTGACAAACCTTCATATCGCATAACCAAGTTAAAATGTATAACCGACTGCTGCTATAAATGACTAATCTTATGGAAGATTTGTAAAACCAATTTATTAAATAAAAACCTTTCCCGTTTACTGTGTAAAAAGAGCAAGCGTGCACAAAGTGGTTCCTCAATCGATAGACGAAATAAATGAAGACCACAATGGAAAGAAGTTTCCTATGGTTCTAGTGCGAGCGTTAGTAAAAGTAGGGACCAACTTTGACCGGTCTTTTGAGCGGCTTCTTTTACTAACTAAAAGCTGGATTTACAATCACTTGGTAACTTTTACTTAGGGCTGATTTATTTGACTGCTAACAAAATTTAAATGTGGTCCCTCAATGGAAATGCACACGATAAAGTGCACCACTTATTGTTGGATATAAGGGTGCGTCCACATCTGGCGAATGTGCCGCAAATGCGCAGCACGCGAGCCGATTGCGAGCTGCCCGCAAGCTGCGCGCGTGCAGTCACTGCAATGGTTTGGTGCGCCTCTTTAGCGCAACTCATACAAGGCTCGTATAGAGCGCGCGAGCGGCGCGCGAACTGCGCGCGCTCAGTTCTCGCCCCTATTTCTTTCCACGCATCATTTTTTAGATTTTTTCTATAGTAATCTTCGCAATAATCGATCTTTAGGATCCCATAATATTGTAAATCTTTTATATGTTTCAATGAAGCGTAAACAATTCTCCTCCGTCCACTCCATGACAACACGTACTTAGCCTCCAGTAATCAGAAACGAACTGAGCGAAATAACTAGCGCGCCGCCCGCGCGCTGTTCGCGGACGGCGCTTAGGTCGCGCGCGAACTGCGCGCGAGCGGCGCAGAAGCGGCGCACGAACAAAAATGCACGCGCGCAGCTCGCGGGCAGATCGCAAACGGCTCGCGAGCTGCACATTCGCGGCACATTCGCCAGATGTGGACGCACCCTAATAATTTTAGACTGACCGGAAATAAGACAATATAATGGCATGTGTTTTACTTACCCTTTGTTTGTTATTTACACATAGTTATTATTTATCTCCTTCCACATTTATGTAGATTTTATGATTTTTACAACGCAACGCAACATTTGTTAATGTTTCGACGACGAAGAAAATATGATGTGCATCTGGATTAAGTCGCCAACTTTTGCCAAAGTTTGGACATGAATGAGTTCCCTTACAGATCCAGGTTCAGCAACTCTTGCCAAGGTTTGGAAATGAATAGTTTTCCTTACCAATCCAGCTATAGCAAATCTTGGCTAGGCATGGAAATTGATGGGATCCCTTACCAATCCCGTTTAAGAAAATCTTGCCAAAGTTTGAAAATGTATGGTTTTCCCTACCGATCCACCAATAGCAAATCTTACCAAGGCTTGGAAATGCATGGGATACCCTGCCAATCCCGCTTAAGCAACTCTTGCGTAGTTAGTTTTCGAAATGGGTGTTTAATTAGCTATACTTACTGATGGAGCTACTATATACTAATATAGCTAACTGAAATTTTCAGTAGCGCCATCAGTGTGGAATTTGGTGTGGATAAATGTGCGGTCATGCATGTAAAGCAAAAAAAAATCCCGTGGGGTTGTGGACGCCTAGGCTTTTTAAACGCCAAGACTCCCCACAATCACGAGATATGCAGTCTCAGGGAATATTTCCTAGAAATCGACGCGGGAATGCATCAAGATTGCAGAGGACAAAAGTCTTACCCCGATCTCTTTGGCTAAAGATAATTGGCGCAAACCTGTAGTGCATGACACTGACGACCGCAGGCGCTGGCAGGGAAAGGAGCTTCACGGACGCTTTTTTTCCGGGCCCTACATAGACCCGATGTAGATCAATCAGCGTCCGTAGCCTGGCTACGTTCCGGGAATCTCTTTGCATAAACTGAAGTTTCTGTCCGTGTTTTGAGACGGCCGGTGAAGGACGGCACGGTTGACATATGTCGGGCATGCCACCGTCCAGGTGAATCAATTCGTCACATTATCTCCGGTTGATCTCGTCCAGCTGACGGAGAGTAGTTACATAGACACAATCTTGTAGCCAGGATTATCCATCAGCAACTTGCTCTAAAATACAGCCTTGTGGAATCGGAAGTGCCGTGCTACAGGTATGTGCCCGACCCAGTTCCCGAACATGGAAATATTACATTCTACTGGGATCGATCCATCATCACTGACGGGACTATTGTTGGCAATAGGCCTGATATAGTGGTACTCCCGCATGACAATAAGCCTGATAAGCAAATCCAGTATATTGACTTGGCCCGCGAGGTTGTCGACATATGGGATGTGGACGCAGCGATCATTGTGCCGATAGTCGTATCTGCTAATGGCTTAATTGCCAAGAGCCTCGATCAACACCTGAGGAGGCTCTCGTTAGACGGCTGGATCAAGGGCTTGTTACAGAAAGCGGTACTCCTGGACACCGCTCGTATCGTTTAGAGGTCTTTAGATCCCTGACTGCCGGTACCTTGAACCCTGTTCCCGATACCGGTGGCCAACATTTTTTTATATTTTTAAATGTTTTATGTTTTAATAGTAAATATGTAAAAATATAAAAAATATGTAAAAATAAATAAACGAAAATTAGCTGTATTATTGAACGGTTTCCCTGAACGCACAAAACGTAACTGTATTCGATATTTCAAGTTACAAGTAATAAAACGTTAAGTGGTATTTACGTGAAAACCACGTAAGAGGGTACAAAAACTGTCCAACAAACTAAAAAAACCATACTCTACAATAATTTCAATAAAAAAGTTTTTTTTTCTTAAAGTATTATATTTATAACAACTGATAATATTTAATAAAAAAAAAAACAGGAAAGAACATTCGTCTGATATTTTTAAATCTACGAGGTTTAGCTTAATCTGTGAAGCCGCATAAGAGGAACACTCACAAACGTTTCATAAAAATAATTCAACTTTCGTTTATTTTTCAAAGGTAAGGTTTGAGCCATTATTTATATTTTACTTATTCACAAAGAAGTCAAATTTCAAGACAAAATCGTTATCCTTATGTATTTCTACAACCACACTCATCTTAAGTAGATCACTCAGTTCAGACACGTAAGAAATGAGTGATGCAGTTAAACCGGCACATAAAACATCTAGAGAGTCGGTAATTTCTTAGAAAATCTACGATATATTCTAAAATAAAAAAAATGTTATGAGAAAGGTAATACTTTCTAAGATTTATAGTCCGGTCAAATTAGACGAAAAAGTAGGGTCGAGGTTACATTACTTCCCACTTGGCTGAATATTGGTAGGATTGTTCAATACACAGAAATGTCATGCTTCATGTTTTGTTATGTTTCCAATGTTGAACTGCCAACAGTTGAAGATTCATTTTATGATGACGAAGAGACATGCGATGTGTCATTATTGGGACAATTTATTAACACCCAGAATGAAGAAGATAAACAAGAAGAACAAGAACAAGAGAAAGCAAAAGTTAATGATAATTTAGATTCAGAGGGATAAATTTTCTTATTTTTTTTATTTACACCCTTTCATCATTTTCAACCCTTGTCAATATCTACAGTTATTCATAAGTTTCAAATTGAACAGAATCATAAAATATCAGTGGAATAGGCCTACCGGGGAAACCACATTAAAAAAGTACACTACCTCAAAGGTGGCTTGGAAACGTGTGCTGTCCATGTCCATATTATGAAGATTACAACTTTTTCAACTTTTTGAATCGTTATATCTAAAAAACGGTGGCTTTTAGCAAAAAAAGTATCAAGCTATGTCTTATAGATAATTATCTGATCTACAATTTTTGTCTGAGCTAATTTTATGATAAAACTTACTATTTAGCTGAAAATCGCGAAAAACCCGTTTTTGTGACCTTTGACCCCGAGTAATTTTTTTTGCACGTGCCGGATCGATGAAGACTTTTTACATTTCCTTTATAATAGTGTATTGAATAATCCTACCAATATTTAGCCAAGTGGGAATTATTGTAACCTTGGATGTCTAAATTGACCGGACTATTAAATGTAATTAATTAATTTAATTAAATAGTTAATTATTATTATAATTAACTACTAATTACAGCTATAATTATTAGTCTAATAACTATTATTATAATTAGACTATTAATTATTATTATAATAATAATAATTATTATTAGACTATTTAATGTCGTCTGGATTGAATGATCCAGTCATTTGATAATTACAGGTTTATTTAAGTTTTTACTCATTTTTTTCAAAATTTCCTACAAATCCCAATTCTTTTTGCAAGGATAAAAAGATCACTCAATACAGATGCACATAAAAATATTTGGGTATTTTACACAAATAAAAAGGATAGAAAAAGCGTTTTAAAATGCTGACAAGTAACAGGAAACATTTTCATTTTGATTACTTAAATTATTCAGTGATAAGTAGGATTAAGAAGAGAAAAGCAGATAATGTGATAGGTACTTATCAAGAACCTTGGACGAGGCATTAGGTAAGCGTTGCAAATGAGTTTAAATTATAGTATTTAATGACATGTAAATTAAGAATTTTGTCTAAATAACTCTTATATGCACAGGTTTAGTTGAGTACAAGATCGCTAGTTTTATAAGAATGAAGGTCGCAATTAGATTTAATAAAACGTAATGACCTTATACGTGTTATATCTGCTCGACTACTGCGTTGGTTCCCGGTCGTAAGAACAACTGCTGAGTGCGGGGTCCAGAGTTCAATTCTCGTGCAAAAAGTGTTTTTGGGTTATTCCATTAGGAATTTCACATTAGCAGCCCAGAGTTTGGAAGTTGGCGGTAAGAAACCCCCATGGTTATAAGAGATAGTGAATTTATATAATATTAGCTTTTACCCGCGGTTTCGCTCGCGTTAAATTTGGGGTAACACAGTTCCCCTTTCCTGATTTACAGGTACCTGCTACCTGTAGTTTTTGCCCTTGCGCGTTATTTATTGTAATAACAATGCTAAGTTTTCACTTTTATTCCCTCTTTCTACCTCATCTCCCACTTAAAAAAAAATAATAGCCTATGTCCGTCTCCAGGGTCTCAACATTCTCTGTACCAAAATTCATCAAAATCTGTTATTTTAAGCGTGAAGACGTAACAAACAAACAAACTCACTTTCGCTTTTATATTATTAGTAAGGATTATGTTGTTGTTTATAATATTATGTAATAATGTATATTATGAAAATAATATAAATATGGAAAAGAAAGGAGTAAATGATGTCGTGACGTCTGACAGGGGAGGAACGAAAAAGAAAATTTGTGGTGCCGACTCCAAGCAGAATGGGACAAGAGCAGGAAGATGATGATTATGACGAAATTGAAGCAGCCCATTTACTCTATTTGATACCATGTCTAAATCACAAATTATTATTTCCCGTCACACTAGTTTTATTTAATATTTAAATTCGAATGCGTCTTAATTTCAAAAACATGGGCAAAACAGGAACTAGACTAAATGAACACTTACGTTTTGAAGTTCAAAACTAATAAACACTTAATGTTGGATCTACAACACATTAACAGTTTAGTAGTTAAATGTACTAAGCTAGTATGATATAGATTAAGACAGATAACTATATCTATGAAACTAAAACACAAAATTAAACTTAGTAGTTCTACTAAGTTGTGTACAATTAGCTACACAGATACAATAACAAGATCACAACTGACACCGTTGATGAGGTGGAAAGTAATTTGTTTCTGATAATATTTTAAATCAAATATAAATTACATTACATCATTTTTCTTTTTCGCATTTCTTTACTTGCTTGCAGTTGTCGTCTTTTTCCCAAACGCTTCTCCCTCTTCTATTGTGGTTAAAAGTTTGCAACCTTTAGTTTCAGGTAAAACTAAAGTTACGCCAGCTGCTATGAGCGGCAACAACGCAAATGCAACAGGAGGCATCCACAATGCCTTAGCTCTGCTTTCTATGACAAATGGTGCTATCATGGACCCGATGCGAGCTGCCATGGACGAGAAGCCTAGAGCAGCGTTTCGTACCACAGTAGGAAATAGCTCTGAGCAATACAAATATACAACTGCAAAAACAATAAAACTGGCTACAACACCAATGCTGGCGCAAACGACAGAACCTATGCCTTCAGGTATCATTGCTAAAACTAATAAACAAGATGCACATATTAGGTGAAATATTATGATAATGGTCTTTCTTCCTATCAATTTCATAAGTGGTATAGACGTCAACGTGCCGCATAATGTAACGCTCGCACTGCATGCTACATTGACAAAAGCATTACCGCTAAGCTGACCTACATACTGCGAAACACCATAAAAACAGTAACTACATGTCAGCCAGTTGAACGACATGGCTATAATATTTTTCCTAAGATTTGGGGTTCGAAACAGATCCAGAATATTCCCCTTTTCCAATCGGTTCCTCTCTAGTGATGTTTGGTACGACTGGATCTCCCCTCTGATATTATGTGTAGGACGATTGTTTCTGTAAAACGCAGCAATTATTTAAAACGTATTCTTTGGTGTGAGTAAAAAGCAAATGTATTATAATAGTAGAAGCACTTTACCTACATCTTAGCAACACGTTCCAGGATAGCTACAGCTTCTTCTGTCCGTTTTACGGCTATCAACCATCTTGGCGTTTCAGGTAACAGGAAGAAATATGATATAAGTATAATGAATGGTGCAGATATCGATAACTGGAAATCTGAGTAGTCTCTGAAGTAGTAGCCGAATACTGGCAGCAACATGTGGCCCAAATTAAATGGTACTTGATACAAAGCAGAGATGACATCTCTGTACTGTGTGCCGACGAACTCCATTATAATAACAAATCCAATAACCATGGTGCCGCCTACGGACACCCCGACGAGGAATCTGAAGAATGTGAACGTCCAATAATCTGGAGCGTATGCCGCCGCTACTCCACACGGTACTTGGATAATCACAGTTACTACATAAGGATATTTCCTCCCGAACCTAAAAGCAAGCCAATTGTTTATTAAAAATGACAACGCATATTGATTATTAATAAACATAGTAAAACTAAAACATAAAACGAACATTACCTGTCAGAAGCCATTCCAAAAAATACACTGCCCAATAATGTTCCTAGTTGGAATAAGGTTTGTGTAAAACTGGTAAGCCATCTTCTCTCGCATATCAAATCCCATTCCATTATTATCGTTCTTGAGAAAATTGAAGTATCGTACTTTGGGTCCGGACATGGACATGTATTTTTCGTTTCTGATGTTTCACAGCTATACGAAACTTTTGGTGACAAAAACAGAATGGCCATCTGATGAAATGCTATCGGAAATTTTGATAAAAATATTAAGAAACATAGCCAAAAGTGATATTTTCCAAATGCACCAATCGCCTTTTGAATTGTATCTTGTCCCTCGTTGGCTGGGTTTCTCCCTAAAAACAATGAAAAAATATGTTTATCGATATGTGAAATAGTAAATTAAACATGCACATACTATAATGTCGATTACGTTACCTGTTATGGCATTTATAAAGTACATGTCACATTGATACAACTTCCTCTACTGATAAGGTTGTGATTTTAAGAAAATAACAGTTGGATTAATATGAGTAGAATGTAGTGTAAATTAGCAATGAAAAACTTTGACAAAATAAAACAGAATCAGTGACCATAGCAACATCAAGGATGCAGATTAAAAACTAAAAGGATATACTAACTCCTTTATATTCTCCTTTTTTGAGTGTTTCATCGTTACTTAGTGTTAATGCCTGTTATTGCCTTAGCCTTAGCCTAAGAATACAGCGCCGAACGAAGCGCTGCCGCAGTGCGATCGGTCTATAATAATAGACCGATCGCACATGACACGCAACGTGACATGGTCTTTCTCTAGAACTGGGTTGGGCACATATTTGTAGTACAAAACCCCAGATTCCACAAGATTACATTTCAAGGCAAGATGCTGGAGAATAATCCTGCCTGTGCATGTTCTCACCATTAGCTAGACGAGATCAACCAGAAATAGTATGTCTGATGGACTCACCCGGGCATGCCCAACACACGTCAACAGTCCCGTCCCCCTTCATAATATATTTCCGATAGTTGTTCGTCAACATAACTTCATCCATAATCGCACAAACAAAACCTTCAGTTTAACCAAAAATCACCGAATCGTAGCCAGGATATGGACGCTAGTAAATCTACATCGGGCCCAGGAAGAGCCCGGTAAAAGCGCCGTGAACCCGCTTGCCTTGCGGTCATCGGTAGTAAGTACTACAGGTTTCCGTCAGTCCCCTTTAGGCATGGACAGCGGGGCGAATCCCTTGTCCACTGCGACCAAATTTCAGTGCATACCTATCTCGGCTTGTATAAAATATTCCCTGAGACTGTACACCTCATGGTTGTGGGGGGTCGGTTGGGGAGAGGACCCCCGGGTCGAGGCTTTTTAAACGCGAGAGATGTACAATCGCATTACCGATGATCGTAGGCGATGCATCCAGTTTGCGGTCGTTCGACCAGTTCTTGGACCTTAACGCTGAAGGTTCGTTCCAGGGCCTGGAACAGACACATCATCCTAACAACGATAATGTTATGTCACTAACATCACTGCGTAGGTACGCAGTGATGTTAGTAACATAGCATTCTTTAATGATTGATGAAGTCCATCGCATGCACGACACATTTCCACCGGCAGCGGGGACCCTGATCGGAACCTGTTAGCCCCTAGATCCCAAGCCCGCTTCCTCGTGGTGCCGAAAGCGGGGAGAAAAGCTCGTCGCTCGAGCTCGACGCAACTGCAGCGACTGGCAACACGGTGCTCACGGATGTAGCGCGTACCGGTGGCATGGCGGAGCTGAGCAACGAGCCTGGAGATGGTCGTAGTGCCTGCTGTTCCTTGAAGTCTGAGCAGTGGTTGTATGGTGTTTCTATTTTCCCGGTTGCTGAATGAATAGCTGAAATTCTTGCTGTGCGCAAGGATGTGCGCATTACTTACCTACTCTTTATGAGTCCTTTATTCGCTGAACGTTTACCCATTAGAAGGATTTGTACATTAGCTTTAAGGCAGCAGGTTTCTTTTTCCGAAAAAAATACACTGTTAATAAGTTTACCTTGTGCGGCCGGTAAACTTATTAACAGTGTATTTTTTTTGAGAGCAGATTATTTGTAATTGTGGGACGTATCACACATCATTAAGTATGTCTTTTTTTGCCGATGCGAATTTATCAAATAACATACCTCGGTCTAGTCTCTTTACTGACGAAAACCCATCCATGTTTTTTTTTTTACCCTTTGTGTTCCGGGGCCTTGGTATCTCTCACGAACAACTCGCAACCCCGGCAGGTAGTAACCCTGGCAGGAACCTGCTTTGCTGACATCTCTTTGAGGCGCGCGTGAAACATTAGCGCGCCGCCGACACGCCCTGACGCCACTGTTCGGACTGACGCGGACGGTGAACTGCCCATTGCTCACGGTCCACAGACCCGCACCTACGGTGGCTGGAAGTCGAGACGACTGCCGGCCACCGTAGGTGCGGGTCGGGTCTTCAAACAAATGTTCAGAAACCCTTACATCTTGACGAGTAGTAAGTAATTAAAAGGCAAGCCCATGTGAATTATCAATAAGTAGTTTTAAGGAAAAAATAATCGTATATACCTGCCGGAGAGGTAACTGCCTACTAATGTTCCAATTTGCATCATTGATTGAACCAAAACTTGCTACGTCGGTCGTACGGTCCAAATTCACTTGTGACGGAACTTACGATCGTACCTGGTGTTGTATTCCAGGTTCTGAAGAGTGAGAGAGAGAAGTTTATCATATTTTTGTCTAAGCACTTGTACTGAACACTCGTTATGATAAATATTACATCATTTAATTGATATTCGGCTGGAAACCTTCCTACTGTGATCAAGAATAAAATCCATGTTTGATATTTTCCAAAAAGGACCAATCGCTGTTTCGTGTGTGTGACGCGTGCTTTGGGCCTGTTAGCAACTGTTACACAAAAGTAAATAGCAGTAGTTAGATTGGTGTTGTGTGACGTTTATCTTAGCTTCCACTTTTTGATGGCACATTTGGATGGCAATGTTAACTGTCAAGATTAACGTTTTTTTGGAGATTCAGCTGTGTTGTGGCAGACTTAAGAATGACATTAAGTAGGTATCTTTTTATCTTGTCTTATCTCTTCCAAGCGTACCTACCTACTCTAATCAAATAAACTAAAAACGAGAGTTACGTTCAAACAAAATTTAAATACGAATTACTTTAATACCGTTGGTAATTAATCTAAGTAATTGTATGAACAACGTTGTAAAATGAGAGTTAAAACGGTTTGCTTGTGCACGTTATCGTTGATTAAAAAGAAATAGTCATTACTTACAACGCGTGCATGCAGCTAAATGACTTGAAGTCCCAACACGAAGTAATTGGATTCTTAAATGATTTTGAAGTTGAAGTATTGGAGTTCAAATTAAACCAAGATAATGTAAAAAAAAACTTGTAATTGTATTTTCCTCCACGTTCATCAATTTTATTTTAAACACGACTTTCATATTTTGTACACGGCATTGCATTGTGATAGAAGTATGTACAATTTTAAATGGTATTAGTGCTAATAGTAATTCATACTGCAGAAGCAGGGTCAAATAATTTAAAATTTCACACAATCTTAACCTAGGCACAGAGGGGTTTGAAATATTTGGTCTGCCTCAGTTTAATCAATTTTTATTTTCAAAAAAAAGCGCCTAACAATATATATAACTATTTTATCATTCGGTTTCAAAATCAATTCTTACTTAGATTACTTATATTTCGCAAATGTGATTATTTACAAGATTTTGTCTCATACTAATTATAATATAAACTTGATTGTATATACGCATAATATGAAAATAAAATAAATATGTAAGAGAAAGGCCTAAATGATACCGTGACATCTTAAAGGGGAGAATGGAAGAAGAAAACGTGTTGCGCCAACCCTAAATAGAATGGGATGGGGGCAGGAAGATGATGATGATAATAATGAAAGTAAGGCAGCCCAGGTTTGATACAAAAATAATCCCATTATTAACTCTATTAAATACTATGTCTAAATCACAAATTATTATTTCCCGTCACTTTCTTTACTTGATTTTTAAATTCGAATGAGTCTTATTTTCAAAAATGGGAGCAAGACAGGAACGAAACTAAATGACCAATTACATTTTGTAGTTCCAAACTCATAAACACTTCCTGTCCTATCTACAATACATTAACAATTTTGTAGTTAATTGTACTAAGCTAGTGTGGCCTAGCTTAAGACAATTACCTATATCTATATAAATACAATACAAAATTCAACTAGGTAAGTAATTTCTATTAAGTTGTGTACTATGAGCTACACCGATACAACAACAAGATCACAACTGACGCCGTTGATGAGGTGAAAATTGTTTTTGATAATATTTACAATCCAATATAAATTATATAATATCGCTTTTCTTTACTTGCTTACAGTTCTCGTCTTTTTCCCAAACGCTTCTCCCTCTTCTATTGTGGTTGTAAGTTCGCAACCTTTTGTTTCGGGTAAAACTATGGTTATGCCAGCTGCTATGAGCGGCAACACCGCAAATGCAACAGGAGGCATCCACAATGCCTTAGCTCTGCTTTCTATGACAAATGGTGCTATCATGGACCCGATGCGAGCTGCCATGGACGAGAAGCCTAGAGCAGCATTTCGTACCACAGTAGGAAATAGCTCTGAGCAATATAAATATACAACTACAAATACAATAAAACTGGCTACAACACCAATGCTGGCGCAAACGACAGAACCTATGCCTTCAGGTATTACTGCTAATATTAATAAACAAGATGCACATATTAGGTGAAATATTATGATAATGGACTTTCTTCCCATACATTTCAAAAGAGGTATAGCGATAAATGTGCCGCACAAAGTAACGCTTGCACTGCATGCCACATTGATGAAAGCATTACCGCTAAGCTGCCCTACATACTGCGAAACACCATAAAAACAGTAACTACATGTCAGCCAGTTGAACGACATGGCTATAATATTTTTCCTAAGATTTGGGGTTCGAAACAGATCCAGAATATTCCCTTTCTTTAATTGGTGCTTCTCCAAAGATGCTTGGTATGCCTCGATGTCTGCTCTGATATTCTCTGTAGGACGATTGTTTCTGAAACAATCAGCCAGTCATTTCACACTGCAATTACTGAAAAACTTTTTCGTTGGTAAAAACATACCTAATTGATTGTAACAGCAGGAAGAGTCTACTTACATTTTAGCAACACGTTCTAGAACAGTTATAGCTTCTTCTGTCCGTTTTACGGCTATCAGCCATCTTGGAGTTTCAGGCACCAGAAAGAAATATGATAGAAGAATAATGACTGGTGCAGATATCGATAACTGGAAATCTGAGTAGTCTCTGAAGAAGTAGGCGAATACTGGCAGCAACATGTGGCCCAAATTAAATGGTACTTGATACAAAGCAGAGATGACATCTCTGTACTGTGTGCCGACGAACTCCATAACAATAACAAATCCAGTAACCATGGTGCCGCCCACGGACATCCCGACGAGGAATCGCAAGAATGTGAACGTCCAATAATCTGGAGCGTATGCCGCCGCTACTCCACACGATACTTGGATAACAACAGCTATGAGAAGAGGATATTTCCTCCCGAACCTAAAAGCAAGCCAATTGTTTATTAAAAATGACAACGCATATTGATTAATAATAAACATAGTAAAACTAAAACATAAAATGAACATTACCTGTCAGAAGCCATTCCAAAAAATACACTGCCCAATAATGTTCCTAATTGGAATAAGGTTTGTGTAAAACTGGTAAGCCATCTTCTCTCGCATATCAAATCCCATTCCATTATTATCGTTCTTGAGAAAATTGAAGTATCGTAATTTGGCTCTGGACATGGACATGTATTATTCATTTCTGATGTTCCACAGCTATACGAGACTTTTGGAGACAAAAACAGAATGGCCATCTGATGAAAAGCTACCGGAAATTTTGATAAAAATATTAAGAGGCATAGCCAAAGTTGATATTTTCCAAATGAGCCAATCACCTTTTGAATCAAATCTTGTGTAACCGCGTTGGGTGGCTTTACCCCTGAAAACAATTAAAAAACATGTTTATCGAAATGTTAAATAATCAATTAAACACGTACATACAATCCAATGTCGATTTAATATTATAACGTTACCTTTTATGGCACTTACAAATTTTCTCATGTCACATTGATACAGCGTTCGATACTCATCGATTTATTGCTATCAATAGTTTCTTATTTCAAAATGATGTATAACAGTAGATTAAAAATCTGTTTTAATACATTTAATCAAATGCACATATAGATTAATAATAGTATTTTGTAGAGATACAATTTAAATGCCGAGAAGAAATAAACAAAACATAATTGCGGTAGCAAATGGGTATTCCCTAACTAATAGTTTTTTATCACTTATCAGTGTACTGGCCAGTGACCAACCTACCCTTTGACATTTATTGTGATTGTTAACATACATCATAACGATGTACAACTTTAAATGTATTGTGTATCTGTTACAATAAATGCGTCAATATGAATACTTTCACATTGTGTATTTACGACAAACATTTTAGATAATTAAATTGTGTGTAAATTATAATGACACTCATTCATTTAAAAATTATTGTCGTTAATATCAGACACAGACATTTATTATTTAATCGTTTCACAGAATGTTCTTCGTGTCCCTTTATTGTTCCGGTTTCGTGCCAAACAATAAACTAGGGATCATTCCACTCTTCTAACGTATATTGGGACAAAAGGATTTTTATGGTTTACTTTCAGTTAAAATAACGTCACGAACGATACGCACTTATAATAACGTCATGTACGATACGCACATACAATAACGTCTCGTACGATACGCACATATGATAACGTCACGTAAGATATGCACTTAAAATCAAGCTCAGGGAACTTTTTACGCCTACACTCAGAACGAAACGGTAGCTACAAAGAGGAATTCAAGAAACACGAGTCCTCTTTAAACTTTGAACCACACCTGACAACTATAATACTTGATTTAATTCGTTTGGTAGAGCCGAGGGGAGTAAATGTGGTTGGTGAGGAACATTCATCGAAAAGAAAACGATGGGTTATTTTTCCCACTAAAACCAATTAGTATACAAAATAGAATGCATTTTTTTCTAAATTCCACATTATCCTGCCATGGAAACCTTGGTGGTACAGTGTGGTATAATCTTTAGAATCTTTACAGACGGGAAACAGGACATTATGAAACCCCTACGAGAAAAGTATTATATGATATGTATAAGCTCGAAACTTGTACTCATACTCATTATATACCAGACAGCTGGTCGACTTCTTTCTAATGCCGACCTTCATTCAGAGCAAGTTTATTCGACAAAACTAAAATGTAAATGTACTCCGTATTGTGGCTAAGTGATTCGTTATTTGATTAATCAATTTAACTAGTATCAACTACTTTCAATTCAATACTCTTGACTTGTAATCTCGTAATGAGGCGATCATCACGCTCGCGCTGTTAGTCTTTAAGAGGGCAGGTTGGGTTGGGTTTAGTTCGTAGGTAGCACATCATCGCACATACAAATATAGTAATATTACTGTCGTTTTGCGGATGCAGTCACTACGTAAATAATCACCGGTGTATGACACATTAATATACGCGTAACTAGAAGGGACAAAATGTTTAGTGCTCTTAGTTGATGGAATTCCTAATTGCAGGGCAGCTGGGAATAGAAAACCGCCGCAGTAGTACTAACTGTATTACCTAATTTAATGAGTTACAAAACTTTTTGGATGTGTTACATGTCCCTAAGTATATGTATATATTTTTCTTACAAACGGTAATACATTTATCAAGATACAATTATTTATAGTCTACTAAAAGTCAGGTGAGAGTTAAAACTAGCTGGATGTAAGTTTTTAAAGATGTGTTTGTTTGTAACTACAAACAAACACATCTTTTGTTATTATAATGAACACGATCTGCTCAGCTAGAACATATTTTTTTAATTTAAAGCGAATGTTGCAGACTGCTTGCTACACTCCATTTTTTAAAATTTACTTAATAGTTAATACACAGGTACCGCCTTCACTAAACGCCACAATTGATATAAAATAGAACTTGAATACTTCTACACATTTGTCTCAGTGTCAATGCTAATTTACCAAGGCCTATAATATCGGGGTCGACACACCATGTAAACGTCAATACACTCACTTTCACCACAATTTATTCGCTTACCGTTTCGCTCCTGCATTTCCATTTTATTTATAGTATTTTGTATATAAACTAGTAAGTAACACTCCGAGGTCGGATAGTTTTATCACACGCAAGTTAGGATAGGCTCTTGGTTTTGTTGTTGCGGTGTTGTGCACTACACGGCCCGCTGCTGCAGACTAACGACATTGCTTTGTTACGAAGCCCAGAACTGCGCCCGCGCCGCACATCGCAGTCGCACCGCACGGCATGCGCCGTTCTCTTCGCTATCAGTGTACCAGCCGCGAGAAAATGTCAGTTTACTGATATTATTGTGACAACAACGAGAATACAGAACGATAACAGCTATCGAATAACACGTTTTAGCCCCGGTATTAGATCTTATCTTATTTATAATACTTAGTTGTGGCCTAAGCTGTATTCAGATTCTTCGATTCAAGTCGATTCTCTAACTGCCACCAGCCAACCAACGAAGATCCTCGCTCCTCCTAGCTTGAGGACTTCCCACAACCTGCCGCGTCGACTTCGATCGACCCAGCTACCTTTTTAGGGTTCCGTATTTCGAAATCCGTTTGGCTCCAAAAATCCAATCGTGCGCTATACGACACGCGGGTCACTTCAGGGCGCGTTTGCTTCATTGGTCGTTCGAAATACATGATCAGTTAAGCATAGGAATTCATATTTTTTTACACTATTACCGAAATGCGTGGCACTTGGCAGAAGTATAATTTACAACGATGAAAGAGTTTTCTAGAATGGATGAGTAATTTCAGAGTAGTTTGTGTGTAAGGTAACTTACACAAAATACGCGCCTTAGACGTGGAGTTGCGGACACCAGCCCGTTATACAATACAAGGTAACTTACATACAAATTTAACTTTTTTAGAATACTCATTAGTTAACCTAACCTACAATAACTGAAAATAAAAGCTTTCATTCGATAACCTCAGACACCGATGTGACGATCCAGCCTCACGTGATTACGGAAACACTACCGAAACTTCTAACCAAAGTACCTCTGTGAAAGGGAGTTGGGTGGTAAAACCACTTATCAACTAATGTGTAATCAAGAGATCGCCATGAAGATGACTTGGTTTAGGATAAAGATTTTAATATTTAACCTGGCAGCAAGTTCCCGTGCGATAATTTCGAAATTCCACGCAGGCATAGTCGGGCAAAAGTAGCTAGACTTGAACTCGGTAACCACTTAATGAGCAACATTAAGACTGATTTGTCGCAATGTTCAGTGGGAGAATAACTAGACATATCCGGTACGTTTAATTTGTACTATGACAAATAGTCATTCGACTATGTTAATAAAGTTTTATATCTATGGATTTTATAACATTGAATGTTTTACATGTACCTATAGGTATGTATAAATTTAAAGGAGGTCTGAAATGGACGCTTTACCATAATCATAATATGAATTACCTACGTTATAATTAGCAAATGGTCACAAAATAATAATTCAACATGCGACTGAAGTTATTTTAGGTATTTGAACGTAATCTATATTATTAACCTATTATCATTTTGCCATTGTAGACGCCTAGAGCAAGAGTAACAGCCTCAGTATATAAAATGTACTCTGTGGTAACAGCATTGCGGTTCCATAAGTTATCACAGGTTCCAGCCTCTAGATTGTTTTACTATTGTAGTCAATGTCGGAATGTTTTTAAACGCGCGACTTTTGTGTCGATAAAACCTTTTTGTCTTCATTACCCAAGAAAACATTCGTTTTTTCGAACCAATTAATCCAGTCTAAAAGACTGACTTTCCTAAAATACTGACTGATAGATTGTATTGCGAGAAACAAATATCTTCAGTTTAGGTAGTTACCAAGTTTTACAAATGTCGATGTCGGATGGCAATTTTGGCGCGGCAAATTTGATGGTTGAGCCAGCCGGGGTTGCGGGTTGTTCGAAAGAGATACCGCGGCACCGGAACGTAAGGGGGCAACAGAAGGGACATGGGTGGGTTTTAGTCAGAACAAGTCTGACATGCCGTCCGCTCCGCCCAGAGCGGGAGAAGTCATTTGATCATTTCCCAACCGAAAAAAAAGGCATGTCAGACAAACTACCATGAGCATTTATGCTTACACTTAGGCCCAGAGACGTAACCAAAAGGACATGGCCAAGTTTTGTGTCGGGTCAGTTTTATCACACGGTGCAAGGGTAGAACAGAGGTACCTACCTACCTACACCTAATTATACACCCACATTTCGCCAGTAATATTTTCAAGTCCCATGTTATAGGCCAGCCTATTTCCATTAACAGGCGGGCATAAATCAAGACTGCGTAAGTCCTTCTGAGAAATACTTACTCAATAGTCAATGTAGAATATGTAGGTAGATACAGCAAAAACTATTCGATATGGAACTGGCATGAGATCCCTAAATTATAGTTCAAGCTAATAAAGAGAAATCATTTATTTCTTACGTCATCAAAGCCTCATTTCAGGCACACAACTCAAATCCAAAATATTCATAACTACTACCTACACAATTAATACACAGACATGAAAAACTAAAATAGTAGGTACATTTTGATTGAAGTGAGGAAACTTTACCATTGCAGCCTAGGCGGGCGGGCGCGGACGCACGAGCCGCCAGAACACCCTCGGTGTGATAGAGCCGAGAACAGCAGTGACAAATTCTCACGTGAATTAAAATACGTTTTTTTAAAAAATAAACCTTGGAGAAATTCAACAATAGAACAAAAAAAATTGGTTGCCTGTAAAGTCGGTATACGGGCGAAAGTTTTACGTGACAACGACTTTGAGTGGTAAAATAATTTTAATGTGAATATTCATTCGTATAGTAGAAAGAAGGATGATATATCTGTCTCTCTCGCTCTTAGGCGGGCTAACCATGCCCGAGTGGAAGGGACGCGTGCCTCTCACTCGCTCTCATTGTGAGCGCATAACGTGAGCGGAGCGTAACGCAGTTTCTTGAAGTGTCACCCGGCAAACCAATTTATAAGACGTTGTCACGTCAAAAGTACTTTTGTCATTAATCAATATGAAAATATGATTGAATTTGATTTTTCTCCGCATTTTGTCTTCTCATACTGAAGGAAGAACTAAAAGAAAAACAAAGGCAGACACGCTAAACTCCTAATACTTATTAAAAATAAAAAAACAAATATATTTTTTCAGTAACACTCAAATAAATGTCAAGTTTTTGCTATACGCAAATTATTTTCTACTGATTATGTCCATTTGTGATATTCTGTTAATAGACCCAATTTATTTTTTTGAATAAATATGAAGGCCTCTAAAATATAGCGCCTCCATGCACATAACAAAACTGCTGGCTAAAGGGATTTCAGGTAGAAACCGAAAAAATTAAAGCCTTTGTTGCGATAAATGAGAAAAAGCATGCGTGTGAAATACATTGCACGTTGAACCTAATCGTAGTTCAATAAAGGCCAGTTTTTGAGCAACTGTATTAAAATAAATTAAATTAATTAATCAAATTTATCATTTTAATGAAACAAAAAAAAAAATTAAATCGAATCACAAATTAATAAATCAATGGATATTTCAAAACGTTTGGTTGACACTTCCCGTGACCCAAGGGCTGGCTTTTACTTTAGCCGTAGCTTAGCGTTGCCATACAAGGTAGAAACGCGACCACTATCTTGGGGAAATTACCTACTGACAGCACTCAGGACAAATTTTTTTACGCTATTTTTTAATTTATTTTAAGTTAGTTAATTCCTGTAATGATCTTCTAATTACTATTTTTTAAAGTGAGAAATGAGGGAGAAAGAGGGAAGAAAAAAGAAAACTTAGCTGTGCTATTACAATAAATAAGGCGAAAGGGCAAAAATTACAGGTAGCAGGTACCTGCAAATAAGGATAAAACTTGTTATCCCGAATTTAACGCGAGCGAAGCCTAGTTTATAATATATTGCTGACTGCCTTGTTGATCTAGTGTTCTCAAGCGCGACATAGAGTTCTGGGTTCGATTCTCGGGTAGTTTTATTGGGTTTTTCATAAATCAGTAATTTCTTGGTAATTGTGAGTCTGGATTTGTGCTTGGTTGATGATTTAGGTTCACCCGACCCCCTATAACATAGGACTTAAACTGGGGACTGGTGGTTGTACCAAGGCAGGTACGTCTTCGAGCATTACAGACGTGATGTTTTGATGATAATTTTTAATGATGTACCTACCTAGGTACACCAAGTTGTTTTAGTCGTCTTACACAGCAGCCGGGCAACCCACTTCATCTACTCAATGTTAACATTTGTAAGAAAATTTTTTTTTTGAACTTTTGAGTAATTAAAAAAAATATATTTTCATTATACTGATGCATGACCTAGTTTTTGACGTTAGATTTCGCCGCCCCATTCCTCGTTGCCCTTGGAACACAAGACTCTGTCTACGCTCGCAACAAGGTTTTTCAAACGACCTCATACCTACGTCATAATAATAAATTATATTTTTTCAATATACTTCCACAAAAACTGGCTCTTATTGCACTACGATTAGGTTCAACATGCAATGTGCATACGCGTGCTTTTTTCTCATTTACCGCAAGAAATGAGTAAGAATACTTTCATTTTTTAGGGTTCCGTAGTCAACTAGGAACCCTTATAGTTTCGCCATGTCTGTCTGTCTGTCCGTCCGTCCGTCCGTCCGTCCGTCCTCGCTTAATCTCTGTGATCGTTAGCACTAGAAAACTGAAATTTGGTACCAATATGTATATCAATCACGCCGAAAAAGTGGTAAAATAAAAATTTGAAAAAAATGTTTTATTAGGGTAGCCACCCTATATGTAAAGTGGGAAGTGTTTTTTTTTTAATTTCAACCCTTACGTGTGATATATTGTTGGAAAGGTATTTAAAAATGAATAGGGGTTTACTAAGATCATTTTTTGATAATGTAATTAATTTCGGAAAGAATCGCTCCAAAAGTAAAAAACAATGTGTCCCCCCCCCTCTAACTTTTGAACCTTAAGTTTAGAAAATATGAAAAAAATCTGAAAAGTACAACTTTATAAGGACTTTCTATGAAAATTATTTTGAACTTGATTGACATAACAGTTTGGGTACAAAAAAGACAAAAAGTTGTACAAAATAATTTCTGGACTAAGTTTTTTGTAACTTTTTTACATTGTTTACATATTTTACTATTCTGAACGTATCTTTTTTCAAACAAAAAAAGAATTATTGAGATCGGTTCTCGCAATCCAAAATTACCACCGAAATTGCACGTCTTTGTATTAATTAGTAACCCAATTCCCCGAGAGATGGCGCTGTAGGTACTTATTACATTGGATCGGGTATTACCGAATTTTTCGGTTGGCCTCATAACTGGGAACACTTATTGTGACGGACGGGAAACTACGGAACCCTACACTGAGCGTGGCCCGACACGCTCTTGGCCGGTTTTTTTTATTCATTCTGATATAGGAATTTGAACAGTTTTAAATTCCTATAGCCGGCGCTGTTTTTTGTTTAGAGCGAGGAGACACATGTTTTTAAGGCCATCATATTTACATCATACTTACATCATATTTTTTTTTAAATGTGTCATTTATTTGAGTTTTAAATTTAAAAATATTAAAATTTCTTAGTTTTTCATATTAGACTGTTTAACGGTGACACCACTTTCTTTCTCTTTCAGTCTGAGAAGACAAAACGCGGGGAAATCAAATTAAATCATAGTGATAAATGACAAAAGTATTTTTGGTTCTGTTCTGGCGGTCTGTCCAGCTTGGGCGGAACACCACCGTGTCCTCGTAGAGGCGATCGGCGGCAGCGATCTCTCGCGTCCGGCCCTGGTTCAGTCCATGGTCCGGAATGAGAGGGAATGGGAAGCGGTCATCTCCTTCTGTGAAGCATTCATGCTAGCGAAGTAGGTGGCCGGGCGTTTGAGGGAAAGAACCTCAAACCACCACAGCCGCCGCGGGAGACGCCCCAGTCGTCGGGCGCACAGTGGGCTGTCAACGTTTCATAGACATAGGAATTGTTTTTCTAATTTGACCAGTTTCTTTATTGGAATCTGTTAAGACATGCTTCTTATTGATATGTTCTAAGTATGAAGTCATAAACCACAGGAAAAGATACATTTTCGATTTTTTTTTTCAGAAACTTTGTATGGAGAAAACCATAAAATAAGCTATATCTCGGCTGTCGCGTGCGTGCGGGTTATTTTCTTTCACATGATTTTTGCTCTATTTTTTTTGCTAATTTTTGATGTATATTTATTTATATATATTTTTCTCCGTAATCGCACTTCTGCGAGGGTGGTGTTATAGGTACATCAAAAATTAGCAAAAAAATAGAGCAAAAATCATGTGAAAGAAAATAACCCGCACTCACGCAGACAGCCGAGATATAGCTTCTTTTATGGTTTTCCCCATACAAAGTTTCTGAAAAAAATCGAAAGTGTTTTTTTTCCTGAGATGTATGACTTCATACTTAGAACATATCAATAAGAAGTATGTCTTAACAGATTCCTAAAAAAAAACTGGTCAAATTAGAAAAACAATTTGTATGTCTATGAAACGTTATTTTCAGCCCACTGTGGGGCGCCGCGAGACGATTCCCGGCCACCGTAGATGCGGGTCTGTGGATGGGTAGCTCACAGTCCGTCCGTCTATTGACGACAGGCCTTGTCGACGGCGCGTTAGTGTTTTACGCGCATCTCAAAGAGATGTCAGCAAAGCAGAGGGGACTGCCAGGGCCACCGCCTGCCAGGGTGGCGGATTGTTCAAAAGAGATACCGCGCCCCCGGAACATAAAGGGCAACATAAGGAACATGGGTGGGTTTTAGTCAGTAAAAGACACACCCTCCCGCTCCGCCCAGTCAGGGAAGTTATTTAATGATTTTCCATCCCTAAAAGTTCAGTATTTGAAATTAATATTTTGTTTGTGATCATTTCTATTGGTATAGTATACGCTTGATTATACGTTCCTTCGTGCAATGTCATTCTCGAAGTTCATAATATAAACGTAAACATTCGGCAGCTAATGCGAATGTGCTCGCACAACACCGGCGCGACTCTAATTTCATCTTGATGCAAGACAATGCTCTTGCACACACGGCTCAAGCGACTCCGTTTGCACTGGAAGCCTCTCAAATTCAAGTCTTGCCGTGGCCGGCGAACAGTCCGGACTTAAATCCAATAGTTGTAGTTGGATCAGTTGAAATGAAGAGTTAGAGACGGTGATCGGGAAACCCACAACCAACAGCAACTCATAAACGCTGTTAAAAGGGCCTGGAAAGAGATTCCAATGAAAAATGTCAGGCATTTGATTGAGAGCATGCAGGCTTCAGGAGTGCGTAGCTAAACGAGGGGGCATACCCGTTACTAAAAGATGAGCATGGAGTATTTTCTTTTGTTTTCAGTAACATTCTTTTTATTGTTTTACATTGTTTTTATTTTTAACCTAAAATTTTTTTTTTTTCAAAAGCAAATTAACTTTTTAATCATTATTATTTGAATAAATTTATTGGTCTACATCTACATGGTAAAAACATTAGTTTTCGTTATGGAGACAAAAAAATATATATTGTTTTTATTATTTTCATGGTAGGTACAGACAAAGTACCTCGAGCGTGGCCCTTATTTTGTTTTGAGTAGTACTTATATGTATGGAATATAATATATGTTGGCTATGAAACGAATGACTGGAATTTAATAATTCAAAGATAAAAATATTTTTTTTTTATTAGAAAATACATATTTAAAATCGAAATTTACCTATATGTATTTAAATGTATAAACGGAAAAGATAAAAAGAGTAAGAATAAAATTTGAAATAGAATTCAAGTAGATGATATAATTAAAACCATTATTTAACTTTTGCGTTTTATTTAATTTATAATACACATTTGTTTCCAATTATTCGCCTATTTACATAATATTATTAGAACATACCCAAGTAATAAAATAATGAATTGTTATCATTCAGATTTACTGAGTTTTAACAGGAATTATTTGAAAGCTATGACTACCATACATATAGTGACCAGACCACACGAATTCCCAGTTCGAATGTTTCAGCGCCAGTACCAGGATCCGATCAGTTATCTGATAAGAACGAACAGTGACCGTTGTCGAATGCTGAATCATGAACGATTTCAATACTCTGCGAGAAGTGCAAAAAACCGTAAATATTACTTCGTACCGTTCTCATGCCTTCTCGATGCAAGCGAAAGCCTTAACCGTAAACAAAACTTCCAGAGTAATCCCTGTTAACTCTCACATGTAAGTATTATTTTTAATTATGGGTGTCTACCCAAACGTATTCATGGATCAATCCTATTATATCTATCAGACCGAATACCATAATACTATTCAAGAGGGGGTTGACCAAATCAGAGCTGTAAAGAATAGCGAAAAATAGTCGTAGTCGGGCCCGATTTCGATGAAAACCAAAACGGCGTCATTACTTTAGAAAAAAAAAAAAGCAATATTACTATTTCCGAGCCAGGAATCGAACTCCTTGATATTGAAAACAAAACTATTTTTACATAATTTATTTAAAAAAAAAAAAAGTTTTAATTTGGTTTTCATCAAAATCGGGATAGAGAACTTTTTGAGTATTTTTAACTATTCCTCGTAGATTCAGATTTGGCCTACCACGCCCACTTGAAAAAAAAAACATTCTGAATATAATACGTGAATGCAGCTACAGAGCATGACATCAGAAAAGTGTGACCAGATTTAAAAGTCTAGTACATCATCAAATTAAACACTTTTATTAGGGATTAACATCGGAATGTAGAATAACAAATACTATTCCATACATTAGGGTCGAGTAAGCGTCGAGTTGAAATTTGTATGGGACGGCTGAATATTTTTATGCGATAATCATGTTTGTTTCAAGGGGAAATACACAGGAAGAAGTCAAACAACTCAAACCAGTTTTAAATGGATGTTTTTTTTTAATGTGCTGCAAACATATTCTTTTTTCAGAATTTTCCTCCCCCTACTTGAAAGATTAAGAGAAGAAGAATTTAGAAGCAAATATCTCATAAACCATTTTCTTGAGGAAATAAGTACCTACCTATGTAAGAAACGTTGAGATGACCGATTTCATGATGACCTGTCGATAGACACCACAGTTATATACGAAGATATCTTTTTTCAACCCTCAGTTGCATGAATGAAGAGGATCATCGCTATTTATACCTATAATTTTTGTTTCGCACATTTGTGTAGCAGTTGATAGAAATCAGCTAATCTCCAAATGTGAAAAAGTTCAATTACAAAGTGCATATCTTTAAAAACGACCACACCTTTCTGATACACGCTGTAAAATCACAAGTTAAAAGAAAAAGTAGTAACAACCATCTACACATAATTAAACGACATTTCGTGTCCTAAAAATAAAAATGATATAGTTCAGCATTTTTTACAATTATGTAATACACTTATGCCAATGGATAGTTCCTCCTATAATAAAATTATCTATAAACAAAATATTTACATCAACAAAATAGGAAAATTAAATAACTACTTCATTTATTTACTTTATGTCATGTGAAAACTTAAATATACATCACGAATTATCATAGCAACATATCAATATTTTATTAATAATATTATTTATTACTTTTAACAGATAACATTGAAATATCACATGATGAAATGTTTAAACACAATAACGCATGATAATGGCAAAATGAAATACCATAGCTTTATAAATAAAATACGTCTTCATCGTTACCGTTACAAATTATATTAATATTCTCCTATGGAACAATCATTAAAACGGACATGTAGGTAAAACAAAATCAAACTGAAGCTGAAAGAGATACGAGGCTATGCAATAGTGTAAAACAATATTATGAACACTATATCGTCATATAAAATCACAGCTTCTATTGATGTCATTGAGCGCTAATTGGCCTAAATGAGAACATATTATTTGAGATAATTTTAAGTACACCTATTTATTTACTGAAAGGCACTAAGACCCTAATCTACGATAAAATTTCTGTACACAGTATTGAATTTGAGTTAGTAATAAAATTGTATGTACTTATAGCGTTCAGGCAACATTTGACGCACGACTAGCCGATATTTATGTACAATTAATTTAAACCTAAATAGTACAGCCCGATAATAACTTTTTTAGGAATTCTAATGGAATAATAATTATGATATATGAGCTCTTACTACATTAAATGCAATTTTACTCAATGAAAAATACCTATTTACATGACTAAATTAATATTACTAGGAAAACCTATTTGGAAAAGAAGTCTGAAGTGTAAACTGCACCTTATTATTGAGGATATAATTATTAAAATAATAATAAAAAATAATGTTATCGCCGTCCAGAATTACAAGAAGATGACTATTAGTAATAATAGTATACTAAAAATAGGCTTTATCTGTTCCTACAAGGGTGTTTCACTGAAATGAAGACGGACGTCCTGGAATCGACAATTGCATGAACATTAAACTGACATCTCATCTGTGATGAGTCAATCCCCGCATGCCTCTACTCCGCTCAGACCGTCTCCACGAACCCTAATAGCCACACCTAACTGTAACATAATTGAAAAGATTATATTATTTATTACAATAGCTTTAAATCAACTTCCTGAGGCTACCCCTCGAATAATAGTGAATTTGGACTAGTTGCGACTAGGTAATGTATTAAAAATAACTTCAGGTCGATATGGATATTGATCTGAAGTTATTTTTAATATATTTTTAATGAGTGAATTAATTAAAAGAAAAGAAAACATATTTCTTATAGAGCATGGGTTTTTTGGTAACCCTATATTTAGAGTATTATTGATGGAAGAGAAAAGGTAAAATCAATAAACGTGGCGCTTAAATATGCAATGACGATAAAACAAGAAAATGTATTTTTTTTTTGTAAACTCAAATATGTAGTACCAAAATTAACAGTTTTGGCCTCAAAAACTCAAATATGTAGTCAAAGTTCATAATCGCAGTCATAACATGCTACAAATCTATCACGGAATTAGTATTCCACATCAGCCGAACATATACAATTAAAATAAAATGTTAGTTCTGAATTCACTATTACTCAAGGCGGATCACATAATGTAGATCATCGAATAAACAACAGGGCCTGCTGAGTGTACAACAAGTACTTTATATGTTACTTCTACAATTTGCAAATATACAGTCAATCACACGATTATAGTAACATCTCTTGTAAGGATAAGGGTGTTTTTTGCAGTTCAATGTTACTAATTAAGTACAGGCTATCTTATACTTCAGTGCGTCTGTATTGTAATTAGGGTGCGGTAATTCGTATACATTTCACTAGATAGTGAGTGTAGGTTTCCGCTGAAGTTCATCGGAATGGTAGAAACGACTGTACTGCTAACCAATGTTGTAAATCATTGTAGATTATCAAAATATAATATTCGGGTCTTTGATAGGCACCTCTTAGAGAAGACGCCTGTTTCCCAGCAATGGGATTGTTATTGGCTGATTATGTTGTTGTTGTGAGGATATAAGATCTCGTTATAAGTGTTGCAGGAATATATTTTATCCACATATTATACAATACAGACGCGTCCTAACATGTTAAAAAGTTGGGATAGAACTTCAAGGCAAAAACAGAAACACCAGTAAGATTCCTAAATTTAGGAGCATCTTTACTAAAAAAGCTAAAGAAATCCAGCCTTAATATTCGAAAGTTGTATGACTTCCCTGACTACTTTTCTCAACCGCTTATATTCTTATATACCTTGAGTCACATCCTTCTCTCTCCATACAATCGCTAATAAAATACTTATTGTAACAATCACAATAGCTATGGATGATTCTTGTTTAGTTTAAGACAATTTCATTCATACCGTAACTGCTTCAAATTCGTGTGACCCATGTTGAAAATTATGTTCTATCACCCTTGTTCTAAGTACTCGTCAATTTAAATTAAATATCAGCTTGATTTCCAAAGTATTTTAATACAATGCAGTAACTGTCCAAATAAATAATAACATCTAAATTGGACAAAGTGTTAATTCATGTGAAATCAGGAGATCCGATTAATTATACCCATCAAAAATATTGCAGCCTGCACCATTTACATTGTTTTTTTTTGATAATTTTCGATTTTACCCGGTCGCCCTAAAAACCGTGCTTTCAATTGAGTGAAATAAACAAATAAAATTAAACCCACAAATAAAATGCTTAAATAACTGACAAACGACGGGTCTTACGGGTGACGTGACTTATACCATAATAGCTCATCGAAAGATGTGATCTCACTATGGGATATGCTTCATATAATTTCAATTGCTGTTAAAGAGCAAAACATAGTTTTAGCAATTATAGGATTACTTGGTTAAAATCACAAAAAAAAGTATTATGCCGAAAAACAGTCCCAGAATTTTAAATGTAACATAGAATGTCATTGGATACTTTAAAATATATTTTGTGTGTCATACATAAGACACATAAAAAATTAAACCACATCGTTTTATGAGATTCAACAAAAAGCAGATTCTAAAAATGAAAAATAAACATTGGTTTTCTAGTTTACAGAGAAATGCGTAATAAAATAAAAAGAAACTTATAGTTTCAAACTCTAAGAGTGAATTATTGTAATATGATTGAATATCTGGTACACAGTAGAGCTGTACATGCTTAGGTACTATAATGTCGGCGATTTTTAATTTTTGATACAAGATTGCAAATTTTCAATGCTGGGCCTAGCTTTAAACCCATGTATTTCATCATCATATCCGAGTTTAACAATAACAGTGCTTTGCCATCTATTTCCTGTAACAAATAAAAAGTCAAATTAGTATCCAGTTGTACTTTGCTACCTGGATTGAAGATTAGACAGAGTCTAGTAGATGTTCTACGCGAGGAAGTAAATTACACAACGCTACGTCACTACACTAAATTTTAAGCACAACTTTGGAAGAAGAATGGGACATATTGACAGACGATCTGACGCTTGGCTAAAGACAAAATGTCTTGTAGTGAGGATCAGTATGATCTCACTCCCGATTACGCTATGACCCTCCTTCAAGAGAGCAGTAGGAAACTAGGACTCTTCGTATTGCAAACGCAATTCCCCATCATTCCATCTTCGCTGTCGCGACCCATCGCATCGTCCGGACATTTTCAGCTGGCTGTAACTCGTCCTTAAATAATAAGCTCGTCCTGATACTGCTTGTCCCTTACTGTTCTCCCCGAGCGATGCGCTAAACCGACGCTCGTACTACATTGGAGTGTATTTATTAGCTTAGTTTTAAGCCCCTAGCTGGAGGCTTTATACATGACTCTAAGTTGACCTGGCAGATGAAATTCACAAAAAAAGGATCAAAATACTAAACAGAGTACTCACATGCTTCCTAAACAAATCGGCATGAGCGGCAAGTGCTTGGTCGGCGGCTGCAATAAATCCGATGACGTCCTCGACCGACCAGTCGGCGGGCGGCGCGGCGGGGGACGGCGGCGGAGGCGCGCCCGTGGTAGACGACGCCGGTTCAGGCCGCTCGGGCGACACGCGCGCCAGCTTCACAGTCGAGCACTCGCCCGAACCGTTCACGCTGCTGCCTGTTGTGCTCTCTTCCTGTAATGTTTTAACTTACACTATCAGTGCTTAATCAAGTGCTGAATAGTTTAGGCGGTAGATTTTGAGGCCAGTGACACAATAAATAGTTACTAGAAAAGCGTGGCCTTTTTGTTTTTGTACTGTTATTGCTCTTCTTACATTTAAGATCAGACATTACCAGTGCCATTTTCAGTTTCATTTATAGATCTCCTGATTTTTAGTTAATAGAAAAATCTCAAAATAGTTGTAAATAGGTTAGACAAATGAATGATAGATTTTTCAGGCCAATTGGATGGTATTTTGCATTAACAGATTTTATATCACAAAACATTCATGTACTTACACTGTTAGGTCTCTTAACGCCAGATGTAACATTATTTGATGTAGACTCTCCACAGAGAGTGCAAGGCCGGCCAGCAGCCTCGCCTGTGTCTACCTCTATCATATTAATACAGCTGCCAACACCACTAGATACTCCTTTGAGCCAGTTTTTAAGTTCCTCTATTGTTAGCTCTGAAGGGACTTTTACTGGGTAATTTTTATTTCCTGATGAAACCTGCAACAGAGCAATTTTTATTATATAATATAGTCTCCTTTGTAATCAGTAACAATATTAAACTGGTGAGTCCTAAGTGAAGTCAAAAATCAAGATACCAAACCTTTGAGTATGAATGCTTATGCAAGACAAGTCTTTATACAAATAGTTCAAAAGTTCTATTTGTTGTTTGTCTTACTTAGGAAGAAGAAAACGTGTTGCGCCAAACCCAAATAGAATGGGACAAGGGCAGGAAAATGATAATGATGATGTGTTGTTTGTCTTACCTGTACATTACTTATATTAGAATAGCTACTAGATGCTGTAAGTATTGCTCTTGTCAGCCTCTGTGGATCTGGGTGGACACTAATCAATTCTTTCACCAGTACTTCAGCTGCTCCAGAAGGGCCAGAGCCAGAGACGGAAATTGGAAAGGAACTGCTGCCACCAGTGCAACTACTACGAATGCGAAGAGAGACTGTGGCCACTGGTGTTGGTGTTACAGAGCTATTTGAATTCCCAGCACCGGTCGAGCCACCTTCTGGTAAAGCAGGGTTGGGTATACCACCACTTGGCCTCATTTTGAATCTGCAAGATTATCAATTTTTTCATATTAAAAAACATGTTCTTTTTTTAAGACTGTTGAGCAGTCTACATCACTTCTACTTCTTCCATATTTATGCTTTTAAATCTTGTCAAATTATTTGGGTCTAGAAGATATCTTTGTTGATCATCAGTTGTAATTTCTTTTGTACATTGTCAAGGTTTGGGACAATTAGTACAAGCTACAAGTCACCATGGTTTGTACAGCAACAACATAATCACACCCAATATTAAAATACTTCTTATTGAATATTGGACTGTTCAAAAGAATGAATGGGAAGCTAGTAATTAGATCCTATATTCTGTGTAACCTGGTATTCAGAGGCATTCGTTTACTGGAAACCGATCCCAACATAGTTGAGAAAAAGCTAGGCAAATGATAATTCTGTGTAACCAAAATTGGTTTGAAAGAATATAGGATTTCTTTTCTACATAAAGCTGCTTGATTAATAGGTTCAGTTATTTGATAAGACCTTACTAGTTCAAATGTGAATAGCTACATTTAAAATAATTTAAATATTATATAAGCAAAAGTACATCAAAATCATAGGATGTTTACATTACCTTGATGGTGTTGTAGCACTTTTTTGACCAGGAGGAGCAAGAAGGTGCCCAGCTCTAGCACACCAACCAACTGGGAATATATCTCTAGAGTCATATCTGCACCAATAATCAAAGGCTCCCCTCCAACCATCAAATGTTACATGTATCTGGTCATTTTTCACTGCACTTACAGTTGCACAACAAATCAACTGTGGATTTTTCTTATCTACAGCCTCTAATTTTTGACCAACAGCAAAAAAATTAGTCTTAGGAGTTGGAGGTTCAGGTTGAAACACTTTAGCAGGAGCCATATCTGCACCATTTAAAGTTTTGAGTAAAAACATGGGCCAACTACTCGCATTCATACGAAATCCCAAAGGTGGCTGCAACATACCATCATTTTTTTCACAATGACCAATAGGATGAATGTCCCCTGCATCCACAAGACGCCAGAAGTCATTTTTGTTGTCACTGCCATCCAGCCGCAGCCTTAATCGAGGACCCAGAACCCCAACAACAGTTGCAATACATGTAGAAGTTAAATTTCGGGGATCAAGAGCCTCTAATTTCATTCCCACTTTAAAGTCATTTACTGGGGGCAAAGGCGCCTGTTTAAAACATTCTTGAGGTGCTGCAACACTATTTGTATCTTTCATATACTCATTCCAATCAAAATCTTGGTAAATATCGTAAAAGGAACCTGTAGAATTGTTATTAGCATGACTTTCTGATCCGTTAGCTCCATTTCCAGATTGTGGGGACGTAGTTCGCTTCTCGTTCTTCTTTTGATACTTATTCAAACAATATGTGGAACAAAAATTCTTGCTACTGGAAGGTGCGTTACCCCGAATAACATTATCACAGTGAAGACAGGCGCCTTTACTGTACGCCTGTCTAAATTCAGACAAACACGTTTCCGAACAGAATTCCTTCTTCCCATTCTCTGTAGGCAGAACATACTTCAATGGTGTTTTACTTTGAGCACACCAAGTGCATGTACGTTTTGGAGGTCTTCCAGGTCCACGTATTTTGCCGGGAGCAGGCCCCGATGAGCCGACAGTGTTGTTTGACATTATGTGTGCAGAATTAATACATTATAGTATTCCGACTTTCAATATACAGGTTTATCCACTTACATTATATTCAACACATACACAAAATCAAATTAAGATAATAATTCAATCATATATTTTTGCGCAAATATAAACAACGTCAGTTGCCTATTTATGACGCGCTTCCAACGGCCATCTTTTTTCTCCTTTTTACTTTTTTTCCCTAGCAAAACCACAGACCAAAACAAATGACAACTTACCAGTCAGTGCGTGCAACTTTACTCACTCTCAGCATTTCGGTACATCGCGGTGGTGTCACCATTTTCTTATCAAAAAGGGACGTTAGACGATCCATTTCAAACGATCTGGTTTCAGTGGGTAAAATATAGGTTTTATTGTATTAAGTCAAAAACTTCGAAATTCTGTTGGAATGAAATCGAATAAATAATCCACTTGCGTTTCTACGGGAGAAGTACAGGCCTGAACATCTAGAAAAACTGTCAAAGCTGAGATTGCGTCGAAAAAATGTAAGCCATCTACGGCGAGTTGTCGAATCGTGGCGTTGAATAGTTGCGCCAGATAAAGTCGAATTGTTTTTGATTTGACATTGATAGTTTGTGAGAGAAACTACAGAAATCGATCTTAAACATGAGTAGTAATGATATTTCATTTATATAAATATAATATATTTATTAATGAAAATATACATAAGTCATGCTGATATTCGAACACCAATGGCGAAGGACAAGTAGTTTTCGAGAGGGTTGAATATTTTATGGTTTTTAAATTTGTGAATTTCTCATTATAAAAACGAGATAACCTACTGAACATACTAATAAGGAACTGATAACTTAACTGAATTATCTCAACTGCAGTGGGATCCTGCCCGATTTTATTTTTCTATAAAAATAAGAACATTTTAAAAATAAAAATACCATTGTTACCGTATATAAAATAAAAAATAAATTGGGACCGTGGGGTCCTTGTGCTCACAGCCTTTTTAAGGCAATATCAAAACGTTTGGTTGACACTTCCCGTGACCCAAGGGCTGGCTTTTACTTTGGCCAGAGGCTTAGCGTTGCCATACAACGTGGCAACGCGGCCAGTCTCTTGGGGACATTGCCAACTGACAGCGTTGAGGACGAATTTTTTGACGCTATTTTTTAATTTCTTTATAAGTTTAGTTTAGTTTAAAAATAAATATTTGGACTTCACCTTTCGTAAAAAGGGGCAAAAACATTAGTGCGGCTATTTCTCGTCTCCATAAGTTATATACTCTAAGCTAGTTGGAAATTCTCGATTTACTGTTTACTATTTTGAAATTGGAAAAATTGTATTTATTAATTCCATGGGCGAAAGCCTACACAACAACAACAATCATCCATTCCATTACGTTGTCTGTTACTGTCACATTGTCAGTGTCATTGTCATCAGCGAAAAGGTGATTTCTAGGTTAGAAAAACCAACTCTTCATAGCACTTTCGATGATAATATCGCGTATAATAAAGAGAACCATGTCTCAAAGTACTGTCAGTAGAATTATAAACAATGCTGAAATAGCAGAAAAGAGACTGGCGGAATTAAGAAGCAAGGTAATACCTATTGTTTATTCAAACTGCTAGCACAAATACTAATAGTCTTTGCCCAACAGAGAAGTTATTGCGAATGAACACAATTCAATGTTTTACGTTTCAGTTAGATGAAATTAAGAAAGTCAAAATTGAAGAAAAAGTTGAATCATTAACTGAAGAAAATAAAGTTTTAGCTGCTAAAATAGAAACTGCTAAGGCTGATTTGATAAGGTTGGAAACAACTAACGGCAAGAAGCAATACCCTATTCCGGGGAAAGTGTCAGTGCCATCTGTTGCTGTATGTAAAACAGCTGATATAACAGTAAAATCAGAAAAACAGGCGGCTGTCAAAAAAGTGAAAGACACTGCCAAGAAGATTAAGGAGAAACCTGAGTCTTCCGATGAGGCTGTCGTAGATGTAAGGAAATTAGATTTTAGAATTGGAAAGATTGTCGAAATAAACAAACATCCTGATGCTGATTCACTGTATGTGGAAAAGATTGATTGTGGTGAAGACAAACTGCGAACTGTTGTTTCTGGTCTTGTAAATCATGTACCAATTGAAGAAATGCAAAATAGAACTGTCATGATACTTGCTAATTTGAAACCAGTCAAGGTAAAGTATAACACATCAGCAAAATGTTACAGTGCAAATTACAAATAAAGATATTGTAGCATTAAGTAATTGATTAATAATTTTCAGATGAGGGGGGTGACTTCAGAAGCTATGGTAATGTGTGCTTCATCTCCTCAAAAAGTAGAAGTTCTAGTGCCACCTAGTGGAGCAGTTCCTGGGGATTTGGTTGAATGTGAGGGTTACCCTCGAGAGCCAGAAGCTATACTTAACCCCAAGAAAAAAATATTTGAGACTTGTGCCCCTGACCTTTCAACAAATGATGACAAAGTGGCATGCTATAAAGGAAGTCCATTAATAATTCCTGGCAAGGGTGTTATAGTGGCACCAACTCTAAAAGGAGTTAATGTAAAATAAGTATAAATATTTTTTTATAGATCATCCACTAAATTCTCATGTATTTTATATCATGGTTATTACTATAGCTGCTGTCAATCCATATTGTAGTTTCCTTTCTGTTGGTTTGTCCATTTTGGACAATGTCTTGCAATTCTCCTTTCACCTCTATTCATTTACTATGTATTAGAGACAAAAGTGACCAAGGCACAATTTTTTAAACTCATGGTAGTGGTCACAAATACTTTTTTAGGAGAACAGCCCTATGTGATATGTGGATTGAGTATTATTTTCTTGGGGATTCCTAAATAAAAAATCATTTCACTCACACAACTAAGTTCAGTAATAAAGCCATGTAAAATTTAAAATAAAAACTTTAAATCTGTTGTTTGTTTTGTTACTAATAAAAAAAAAAATGAGCTAATAAATACAAATGAAACTACATTATAAGCAATATCAACAATATTTATATTACACATCTATGTGATTTCTATGCAACAATTTGATGTCATTATTTACTATGTAGAAATTTAATTTCAGATAGAAAAATAGATGTGACAACATTAACATTAACATAAAAACTCCACTCATTTAACTCTTTACGCTAATGGGGCGAATGAAAAGTTATAGTTCTCTCATTTTTCTATTCAATTCCTTGATTTGTAGTCTTGATAGGATATTCGTAATATAATTTGGTGTCAGTTACAAACATTAAATTGTATGCTACCATTTGACGTGTCATTGAAAAAATACCTACTTCAACATCTACATAATTATTATTATGAGCCATTAGGAAAATATTTCTTTTATAATTAATTAACAAATGTGCAGGCAAGCTCGGTCCAAAGTGAATGAACATACATCAATTCAGTTAATATTATGGACTAAAATTAGCAGTATTAAGTACTTAATATATGAACTATTTTATTGGTGGAGTTTAGCTTATTCTATACAAGCCAATATATATATATATATTTATTAAAATAAAAAGGATTATTTTAATAAATATATTAGGTTCTGGGGACCTAATAAGGGCCGCTTTACCATAATCACCTATGAATTGAGTTACAATCCGCAAAAAATGATTTTAGATGCAGTTAATAATGAAAATCACTTGGGTTCATTTAAGAATTACGTAAGTTCGAAAGCGTAGCCTGGAAGATAAATTTAGTAGATTCTTATTTAAACACACATTTATGATAATCGTTCTTCGCTGTGTTCGAAAAAGAGAAACATGTTGAGGCATTAACTTTTGAATAACATGGGGTATGCAGGGTTTAAAGAATTGTAACGTCATTTACATTACTATACTATTTTGTTAGTTAAAGCGGCTTTTTTAGGTCCCGTACCTATAAGTAAAAAATGAGCTATCATTTAATTCTTTTAATAATGTTCTTAAATTTTGTTGTAGCTAGATTAAATAGTGCAATATTGATCCAGAATTTCAGCAATTGCGGGTGATTTTCTTTCAAGTTGTATTCGCTACGTCGAAAAAACTACAATTTTATGTGAGTTCCTAAATTACCCTAGGCTGACAAAACGTTCGTTATTTAACTATGCGGTCTTGAACAAAACCGGTCGAGTGACCAAATTTTCTTCAGACCAATAGTTGTAGTCGTGGCCAAGCAGTGCGCGAGGTGACGAGGTCCCATAAGTCGTTTCCCCCCGAATATACACTTTTAAAGATTACCGCCACCATTGCTATGATCGTAGGGTTCCTGGTTTGGTCACACAACTCAGGGCGAAGGGTAGCTGTTGCCTATCGTGCATTCTATCGGTGCCTTAGCTTTTATGAATAGCGACTTGTGCTTCAAGTGTGCGCTGAGTTCTAAAACGTATAAGATAATTTCGGATGCAGCTGCATGCCAGGCAATCACTCGACACCGAATTACCGTTACCGTCAAGGTCGAGCAATTAATTGAATTCTAGAATTTTAAATTTGTACTATTATGGTATCTAGAGTGTGAGAACTTGATTGATAAGAAAATGACAAAGCTTACAATCAAATTACACTTTATAGCTGAATTTTATAAAATGTGGCGGGGGCGAGCGGTGTAAAGAACGAGAAGCGCAATGGTCAGAGAAGCACACGCAGACTATAAATTCCTTCTCAAGAACAATTTACCCAGGGAGCGGAGTTCAAGGTCCCAACGGTGTGTTGGTCAACCAAATAGAGCAGACATAAATGCGGTATGCTCCTGACTCGTTCTAGTATGTTATCGTTAGTGCGATTAACTGAAATAGTCAGTCAATCTTCTCAATCATTAAGTTACCTGACTGGGTGTATTTGTAATATTTTAAAGGTGAAAAGGGTGCTATTTCCTAAAACTTACAGATAAATAATATAGATATTACATAACTAGTGATCCCAAGAAGTATTCATTACTTTAATAAAACTGTAATGTTTACTGAAAAGTACTAGCAAAAGAATAAATTACCTAGTACAAGATAACAGAAGACACCCGACTTATGGGGCGCCTGCAGATAGGCATCATACCACAACCGAACTAAAAAAGCCGTCCTTATTGCAACGAAGCAACGATGCTAAGTTTTTCAATTTAGTATTGTGATTTTACTTTTCGTTTGTTGGAAACTGGGTGCCTTCTCAATAGACATTTCAATGTCTCTGTCAACAATTAACTGTTGTTGGCAGTCAGCTGTCTGCATATACAGAACTCAAACAAAAGAATGCGAATGAAAATATCATGCAACATTAATAGACAATATTGTTTTTTGCGTAAGAGAAAATCCCGATTCCATAAAAATAAAGCAATGTTATAAGTAACAGTATACCTATTTATCTCGGCCTTAAGATTCATGGTCTCTAAGGTCGAGGTAAACGTTACTTAGCTATGCTACTTGCTATGGCTAAGCATAGAGTGTCCCTGTCACTATTGCACTACTTTTTAAATAGAATAGAAAGACAGACACGGGATCATCTTAAGTCAGCCAAAGCACATGCTAAGTAATGTTTATTTATCTCTCTAATACATTCCTATTGTAAAAATCCAAGCACCTCCAGCATACTGAGTTAAAGTAGAGCATATACATAAATTATCATGTACTGTTACACCTCGTGTACAATATGCTACACGATATTTACATTACACTACGGAATATGGAAGCAGTAGTCCGGCTCAAATTTACATCCTATATACTTTATAGTAGATCATAATAATATATATATAATTGAATGTGGCACCCAATACATGCACATTTTAATCTTTTAGATATGTTTGATGTTAAAAAATTCAGAATTTTTGAAAGTTACAAATTCTTAAAACCTTAATTTAAGTATACCTATTTATATTTTATTTAATATCAATTCCTTCAGTTGATAAAACTGTAGTCAAAATAATTACATTTAAATTTGGTAAAACATGACGAGTATATTACAGAATCAAACACTTCGCCAACATAGTATTTGCCATAACCACCATTGTAATTGAATGTTAGAAAACCTCTCAGTTAAGGCAATGATTTTGGTAAATAAAATAACCACCGTTGCTATGTACTTTTGAAAGATTATGCCCAATACACCTTAACTTTCTAAGATGAAGATAAATCTACACAATCCTTAAGTTTCTTCAAGATTAATTCTGTTAGAATATAGCATTACATTAAGAATAAAACCTTCTAATCTTTGGTAGAAACCAATCACCATAAAATATTTTCTTAACTATTTATTTCGTGTAGTAGAAATAAAATACAACATGTATAAAAATATATGAAAATAGATGACAGCCACTTTAAAATGGAAATAATACAGATTTCTATAATTAGTTATGTAGACAGTAGTATATGCAACAAATATTATTACAGTTGGTATCCTATATTAGTAATTATTATTAAATAGTTTGGCATGGGGACTTGCTCGATCTGCAGCATAATACTGAATAGATGTTGTTATAAAACGAAAGTTAATTCGTGTCGATAGCAGTAAGCCCAGTTGTTGTTTTATATTTTTGAAAATAAAATATCATAAAATAGAAGAACAATAATTATGCACTCTTCGTTTTGGAATTAATTCTCAGATTACATGAATAAAAATAATGTCGTATACAGGTCACATTTAAAATATTTTTTTCTAATTAAAGCAATAAATTGATTAATTAAGTTATAATCCATAAATAGGAAGTAAAGCACAGGGAATGGCACAGTTAAGTTAGAGTGATAACTACAACATAGTAATAGTTTTATATGTATCTAACCTAACTCTTTACATAAACTTAAGTCATCTAACACAAATAACAAAAATAAATGAATAATGCTTTACTTATTCTACATCATAATAATACTAGACATTCTACATGACAATAACTTAAATAACTATAATGAGGATAATTGAAAAATGAATTATGCTTTCATGAGCAAGTTAGGCCTTATTGATATGAAATGATTACTTACAAGTAAATCACCACCTTTATAAAAAAAATATAAATTACTGGTTTTGTTCGTTTTATCTTTTATTTGTGAAGGTTTAACCAAATGTTTAGTTCAAAATTGTCATTGGTGGTGAAATACAGATATGGTTATATGAGTTAATGGATTTCACGAAGTGAATACACGATTTTATATAAAAATAGATTAAATTGATTTTTACGTTTAGCATTGATTTTACATATAATTAAATATCTAGCTTAAATGCGTCTCAAAGTTTTGCAAATTAAAATAGATAGGAGAACTAACAATAGTTTCTTTTACGTATCTCTGATGGCAAAAATGTGGAAGTAATTTGTGGTGTCGCTGTCTTTCAATTTCATTTTAACGTCAGTCACTTACATTTAGATACTATGCTTAAATCGAATGATACTGTCTTATAAAAATATAAACAATTTTTGCATTACAAGACAACATCAAAATGAAAGTTTAAAAGAACTAATGACTATGAGTATCCAATAAAGATTTATTACGAAGAATACTACTAGAAGGTAATACTTTATAAAATAAATATAATTGCTAATAAGTTTAATAAGATTTACAATGAAAATAAAAATATTGCACTTCAGTAACCATCGCACAGGGAAGTATTAAAAGTTCAAGAAACTTGTGACTGGTGGTTGACCACACAACGGCATAGAAATGGATGCCGTTGTGCGGTCAACCACCAGTCAGAACTTACTTGAACTACGAAACCTTACTGCTGAAATAAAGGCGCTGTCATTGATAATTTAAGACCTTGTGCTATTGACCGTAACTTCCATCTATAATATGTAATTATTTCACAGGAAGACGACTTTCTTTTGTCACAACAGTAAAGCTCTGTTACGCACATTAATATGTAATGCAGCTATCTTTTACCTTTTATAATATTATTATTATGCTAAATCGTTTTATACGCCCAGTAGAAAAATATCTCAAGTAAAAGAGCAAATAAAAGTGTAGGTAATAATATCCACAATACCAATTTTTAGTGGATAATGAATTATACAGCGTGTATCAGAAAGGTGTGGTCATATTGAAGGAAGTTTGCACCATTAGACTGAACAACTTTTTACATGGGACTAAAATCTCGACATCTATTCGACCTAAATGTATGGCAGAGCAAATTATTTTGAAAGGGGGCTAGACGGGAAAAATAAGACCAAAAGTTGTAACGACACTTTTTGCTATAGTTGTAAGCCGTGCGGCGTGCACGTGTTTCGCTGTCTGTCTGTCTCACTCTCTCTTTTCGTTTCTTCTTTCTATTTCGCATTAAACAGTGTGGTTTCGCAACCATTATTTTTGTAGAGTGTATACAGATTTTTTGTACATTATAAATAATAACTTCGTTCCATCCGGGCGTCCCTTGACGCCTCACAAGTTTTTTTTCGTAATGGATGCATGTCCCGTGGTGAAAGTTTTTAACCGACTTTAAAATGGGAGGAGGTTCTCAATTCTGTCCGTCGATTGAGAGCCGATTTACAAAATTCTTTTGTAACCGAAATGGTATACTTCCGAAGGGAGTAAAAATAATATTTCTTGAGTAGTTTATGAGTTATCTTCTATAATACATATTTTTCGTCTTCTTGCAATGGAAAATGAATACTCGATAAGAATTTGCGTTAGTTACCATCATACCTCAACTAAAAAGGCTCATACATCAAATAAAAAACTTTTTTGAAATAAAAAAAGGCTTGCAAAAAATACTAAAAAGCAGGAAAATAAAATTAACTCTGAAAAACGGCGCAGCTTAAAATCAATGAATCAAACAAAAGTCCGACCTTTCTGATACAGACTGTAGATGTGGAACGTCTTACTTAATGGTTTTGTTCTTGATGACATAATGCATAAAAATAAAGTTTTTTTTTTGCAATAAAATTCATTGGTCTATGCAACACTAGCAGTTACAAAAACCAGTGAGCTGTCAAAAACCAATTTGACAGAATGATAACTAATACTTCGAGTTACTTAGTTTTGATTCAATATAATTTAGTTTTAAACCTTTTATTATGACTTACAAAACTTCACAGACCTCGCCACGTGTCTCGATGGGTTTTTGTGTTATGAAACATGTACTTACATTATCGTTTATAATGTACTCATTGACGCTTGGCCATTGTTGACCGTATGAAGGTACCTTAAAGTTGTGTAGGTGGGAAACGTCGCTGGGGTTTACTACGACGCTGCGCAAGAGTTGACTGTGAGACGGGACCCAAAACTTGCGGTGTCAGCGGCGAAGCTGTCATTACCTGGAAAGAAAAAAAATGTGTGTGTCAGCTCCGACGCACGACTGGAGTTTACTCCTTAAGTACGAGTATCTAACCATACGCAAAAAGAGTTTATTCAACTGAAAAAAGATTAATATCATATGAAAGGGTAATTTTAAAAAAAAATTGCAATATAAATACATCGACACTGGTAGAAACAAACAAGCCCAATAACATACATTCAGTCAAAAAAGTATCGGGAATGGATGATTTGTTTATGGTTCCAAATTAAAATTTCTGTTTTTTTTTGTAGTTGTTAGATTGGCAGAACTTTTTTCCATTTTGGCGCGGAGTTTGAGTTGCATCTGTTATTTATATTAAATACTGCTGGTTTTATTAATATCATATTGTGTATTGCGCATCTCATAATGGACAAAAATATCGAACAAAGAGTTTGTCTTAAATTTTGCATCGCCAATGGAATTTCGTGTTCGGAGTCACTGAAAATGTTACAGAAGTCTTACGGTGAATCAACTTTATCAAAAACTCGTGCTTATGAGTGGTTCAAAGCGTTCAAAAGCGGTCGAGATGTGATGGAAGATTTGCCTCGCTCTGGTAGGCTGTCAACGTCTGCAACTGAAGTTAACATCGCAAAAGTGAAGAAAATAGTGACTGAATGGGGATTCCCATTCAACTCTGAGAGAGATAGCCGCCGAACATTCTGTATCTCACGAGTCGATTCGTACCATTGTAACTAATCATTTGGGTATGAAACATGTTGCTGCTCGGCTAGTCCCAAAAGATCTGAATTTTCTCCAAAAACTCAATCGCATGAAAGTCGCTGAGGACATGCTAGAACGAGTCAGTTCGGACCCAACATTCATGAAACGCATTGTTACTGGTGACGAGATGTGGGTTTACGAGTTTGACATGCAAACTAGTCAACAAGCTTCGGAGTGGCGCCTTCCAACTGAACCGAAACCGAAAAAACCACGCCAAAGTCGATCAAAAGTCAAAGTCATGTTGACTGTTTTCTTTGACTATCGCGGTGTTGTGCACTCTGAATTCTTACCGGAAGGTCTAACGGTAAATAAAGAATATTATTTGAACGTTATGCGGCGTTTAAGAGAGCAAATTCGACGAAAAAGGCCAGATATGTGGAAAAAAAAATCTTGGATTTTGCACCACGACAATGCGCCTTCGCACAAGGCTATCATTGTGAACGAATTTTTGACCAAACACTCAACAAATACCATCCAGCAACCACCATATTCACCAGATAATGGCTCCTGCTGACATTTTCTTTTTCCGAAACTCAAATTACCACTTCGTGGCACCCGTTTTCAATCGATAGAAGACATAAAGGAGAATTCGCGGCGAGAACTGAACTCAATTCCGGAAGCAGCGTTTAAAAAATGTTTTGATAAATGGATTATTCGTTGGCGCAAGTGTATCGTTTCTAAAGGAGCATACTTTGAAGGTGATAAAATAAATTTGGATGAATAACAGACATTTTGTGTATTATTGATCTTTTCCCGATACTTTCTTGACAGAGTAGTATAGTATATAGGTATAGTCACCTATACAGCATACCATATGTACGTCTTAATACACTCACAGCCAAATTAGAAAGTTGCGCACCAAAAACGTGACACATTTTCGTTACTTTAGTAGGTTTTACCCCTCGGATTTTTCTCATACCGGGCGCTTTATATATGAAAATCGATTCTTAAGGAGTAAACTCCAACAAAAACAAAATTATCGGATCGCGTCACGGTTATAATACAGCGACTAAAATAGCCCAGCACACACCAGGCCAGAGCAGTAACGCTCCAATTTTCACGGCTCGCGGCGTGGTGTGTAGCGTGTAAGTTACCTGGAAGGTGAGGTCGACAGCGCGGCGCAGGTCGGCGGCGGGCGGGTCGTGGTCGGGCGCGACAGGCGCGGGCGGGTGCGGAGGGGGCGGCGCACAGATCCACGGCTCGCGGCGTGGTGTGTAGCGTGTAAGTTACCTGGAAGGTGAGGTCGACAGCGCGGCGCAGGTCGGCGGCGGGCGGGTCGTGGTCGGGCGCGACAGGCGCGGGCGGGTGCGGAGGGGGCGGCGCACAGATCCACGGCTCGCGGCGTGGTGTGTAGCGTGTAAGTTACCTGGAAGGTGAGGTCGACAGCGCGGCGCAGGTCGGCGGCGGGCGGGTCGTGGTCGGGCGCGACAGGCGCGGGCGGGTGCGGAGGGGGCGGCGCACAGATCCACGGCTCGCGGCGTGGTGTGTAGCGTGTAAGTTACCTGGAAGGTGAGGTCGACAGCGCGGCGCAGGTCGGCGGCGGGCGGGTCGTGGTCGGGCGCGACAGGCGCGGGCGGGTGCGGAGGGGGCGGCGCACAGATCCACGGCTCGCGGCGTGGTGTGTAGCGTGTAAGTTACCTGGAAGGTGAGGTCGACAGCGCGGCGCAGGTCGGCGGCGGGCGGGTCGTGGTCGGGCGCGACAGGCGCGGGCGGGTGCGGAGGGGGCGGCGCACAGATCCACGGCTCGCGGCGTGGTGTGTAGCGTGTAAGTTACCTGGAAGGTGAGGTCGACAGCGCGGCGCAGGTCGGCGGCGGGCGGGTCGTGGTCGGGCGCGACAGGCGCGGGCGGGTGCGGAGGGGGCGGCGCACAGATCCACGGCTCGCGGCGTGGTGTGTAGCGTGTAAGTTACCTGGAAGGTGAGGTCGACAGCGCGGCGCAGGTCGGCGGCGGGCGGGTCGTGGTCGGGCGCGACAGGCGCGGGCGGGTGCGGAGGGGGCGGCGCACAGATCCACGGCTCGCGGCGTGGTGTGTAGCGTGTAAGTTACCTGGAAGGTGAGGTCGACAGCGCGGCGCAGGTCGGCGGCGGGCGGGTCGTGGTCGGGCGCGACAGGCGCGGGCGGGTGCGGAGGGGGCGGCGCACAGATCCACGGCTCGCGGCGTGGTGTGTAGCGTGTAAGTTACCTGGAAGGTGAGGTCGACAGCGCGGCGCAGGTCGGCGGCGGGCGGGTCGTGGTCGGGCGCGACAGGCGCGGGCGGGTGCGGAGGGGGCGGCGCACAGATCCAGGGCTCGCGCACGAGCTCGGCGGCGCGCGGTCTCTGGGCGGGCTCCAGCTGCAGCATGCGCCGCACGCAGCCGCGCGCGCCCGACGACACGTGGCGCCACACTCCGGTAGACAGCTCCACCTGACGCGGAAATAAGATCAGTGAACAATGCGCCGCGAACATTACGTCGCTATGATTTCAACGCTCTGATTGCATATAAGCAATGCGACATTGCAACGCAAAGACGATGACGAATGATAGGTGACGTTAAAAAAAATCTATAGAAGATATATTATAAGGTATTGTATAACAGGCTGAAGGGCTACTATGACATCCTATAGCAATCCTTATTCCACTGAGTGAAAGAGATGGTGCTAGACACCCTGTATAGCTCTGTCTCTTTCCCTCAGCGGAATAAGAATTGCTTTAAGAGGTCATAGTAGGGCTACTGGTGTCCGCAACTCCACGTCTGAGGCGCGTATTTTGCGTATTACATACGATATAAGGTAATAAAAATATTACGTTCATACATATATACAAGAAAACGCGTGATAAGCATAACCCTTCCATTCAGGTAAAAAGGAGGACTATTTTTTCCCATTATGAAAAGCACGGTTGGCGCAGTGGTTGAGCGATCGACTGCTGCGCTGCGTGCCGCGGGTTCGAGCCCCGCACGGAACAAATAATTGTATGACCTACTTACAGGTACTTGTTTCGGGTCTGGCTGTTTGTGGATGTAAGTTTAAATGTTTGTAAACGCACCCACGATACAGGAGAAATCCCTAATGTGGTGCAACGTTTAAAAAACAATGCCGAAATGTGAATGATATCTTACCTTTCCTGATTCGATCCTCGCTAAAATGGCTTCTGGGGTATCATCTCCAGTGGAAGCAAATGGTGTTCTACCAGACAGCATTATGTAAGCTAGCACACCTGTAATCATTACATTAAGTATTTGAATGAGTAGGAGCTAAGCTAAGCTGAATAGAAACGCGAATTATTTTGTAAAACCGAGTATGTCGTGTTAGCGGTTGCGTTATATAGAGGATGGAACAGCCCTATACGGACAAAATGAATAAATCAGCGGTTTTTTTTTACATTATTTACCAATGAAACATTCCCTTATGTTCAGAGTAGTAAACTACACGCTAACTACTAACTAGCTATATAGATATATATAAACCAATAACATTATGGGTTTATATATATCTATTTAAGCTATATATCTATATAGCTCGTTAGAATGTTATATTATCAACTCTAAACAATCATAACTGCGCAGCGTAACTCTTGGGTCACATGCAACACTATTTAATTAGTTCGCTGTAATCTGTAATCAGTTTAGCTTAGATGTTTAGTGTCAAGTTTGAAGAGCAGCCAACAAATATGTTCTGCTGAAGATTAGACGAATAGATAAATAGTTTACAATATTTGTAGTAAAAGTGATTAATTAAATATACTATTTAAATACTAACTACTATTAAATCGGCCAAGAGCAAGTCAGCCTCGCGCATCAAGGATTCCGTACAAAATCGAGACATAAACAGCCATATCTTTTGACTGCCTAGACTTAGAGGGTTGACATGGAGGTTTTTACAGTACAGAGGGACCAGTGTGGAGCATATGGGCTTAATTAAATTTCGATAATTCCACGCGTTTTCAAGATAGTGGGTCTTGACAGACAGACAACAAAGTGACCCAGTAACGGTTCCGTTTTATCCTTTACGGTACGTAGGTACGGAAACCTAAAAAAGTACTTTTCTGCTTCCAAAATGTTTGAGATATTCATACCTAAGCTCCAAATGTCGCAGGCAGCATCGTAACCAGCACGCTTTAGCACTTCGGGAGCGACAAAGTTGGCAGTGTAACATGGCGTCATCAGTAGGCCGTTTTCAGCGCGCAACTGTTTCGCCAAACCAAAGTCGACTAGACGAATGTCCTCAGGCCTCTTCTCTGCAGTTGCAAACAGTATGTTTGAAGGTTTTATGTCTCTGAAATATATAATAGATGTTTTAATCCCACTAATAATGTTGATGAAATTTTTATGTTTGTTACTCAGCCATGCAAAACGACTGAACGGATTTAGGTGGGGATTTGAATTATTTGACCTGTCTATCCGAAAATAAAATTGAGTGGCGCTATATTAATTTTTTTAATACGTAGTACCCATTTTGCCTGATTTTTTGATTTGATAATATTATTTTGTATGACAGCGGGTAGCATAAACATCATGTTGTAAAAATAGTTTGGCATACACTCATTTATCATATATTCTAAACTCATAAGTTTGAAAGTCAGACTCATTTTTAGGCATAAATTTCACATCTATTTATAATCATTTAAAGTAGGGCCATCAGATCTCCGAAAAGTTTACAGAAGAATCATATTTTGGCAAAAAAATACATACTTTAATAATAGGGATACTTTTATTATGCCAAATATTTTTTTTCCATCTTAAAAGTATGCCATTGTATATTCGGACATATAAACATTCGATCAAACAACATTTATTAGAGTAGAGCCTTAGAGTATGCCAAATAAATGTCGGAGCTTTAACTTTCTGCCAAATAGAGGGCACCCGATATTAATACAAAAAAGAAATGTTTTTGAACAAAAATACAAAGCTACAATCTTCGCCGTATGAACAACTATTTGTTTGTTTTGATACTGTTGTAATCATGTGCTAGAACTTTAAACAATCCACTGAATTTATATTTTTTTATTAAAAATCCTAAATTTCAATCTAAACTATGACAACTTTAAAGGTAAGTTATAAATAAATACATTCCATATTAGTAACTTATTTTCAAAGGACAACTCAAATTAAATAATTGCATATAAGGATATTTTTACACGTATACATTAACATAAATAACAAAAGCATCATTAAATAAACAAGACATTTTTCCTTATTATCACTTTTATCTCTGAGTCATAAAAAATCACGAACATATTAGCAACTCATTACCTTTTAACACGAAACTAACGCTAAATACATTACCTATGCACAACGGTGTGTCTATGTAGATAATGTATGGCGTGCAGGACATTCCTCAAAATGGGTGCAGCCTCATGTTCGGGCAGGTACCGACGCTGTGTGATGTGTTCGAGCAGCTCCCCGCCGCGACACAGCTCCGTCACAGCGAGAATGCGGCCCCCCTCCTCGTAGACACCTCGTAGGGTTATTATGTGGGGATGTTGACTATATCTGTTTAGACATAATATCACACCTATATTACTCACTGTCTCGTTAGTCTAGAAGCACACACGACTATGTTCTGGGGCTTGGCAAAGTGTTATTGGGTTATTCAATCAGGAAACAACCACGGAGCTTGGTTGATAGCAATTTGTTCGCCCCCTATAACATGGGACTTCAACATGACGAAGATGAGCGAAATGTGGGAGTATTATTAGACAAACCTTTGTTCCTAAACCTTCGCGACTTAAAGACGTGATGTAATGTTATGGGAAGGCAAAATCAAGTACTATTACAAAGCAACCTATATTTTTTCTACGACCAGGACACAGACAGACCTACAGTCAACAAGCAGTGTACCACTGTGTGTAACAGGTAGATGTAATATATCATTGAATTTTTGGTTCTAGTATTATTCGGTTGCTTGTCTGTCGTCTATATCCGTCAAATTGGTCAAAACTGACGGAAGCACGCGCCAGAAATATCGCAGCATGATTTTTCAATTACCACAATATATCGTCGGGAAGTCTCATTGAAGGCATAGCACGCGGAACTTTCCCTGCAAAATACTCAGACTTTTTATATCGTTAATAATCATTTTTTTAGATTACTCAACTTCAGTATTTTCCCCATATATTTAACCTGGGACTTATACAACACAACTAGAAAGTTGTGGTGTACAATACTGCACCGCAATGAAAATACTATTCTGGCTTCTTTGAATAAACCAAACATTCAACCAACATCCAGCTCTAAAAAGTAATTAACCTATTTATCGCTTCTTATTTCTACATAAATATAAAATCACACACGCTCACTGATTGCTTGGTATGCACATTGACGTGATATTGAATCATTGTATGGTTTCCGACTTCTAACGCTTCTAAAGTTCTAGGTGCTAGGTCATTATGTCTTGATTTATCGCATAACGTTCAAGTTTTCCTTGGTGTAGACCACAAATCTTTATATCTAATGTTACGTAATGAATTATAGGTACTGTTTTTGTTTGGAACTTGAAGTGATGCACAAAAATATGAAAATAAGTTTCCGAAGAATTAAACGAGAACCATTAGTTTTGCAATGGATTAAAAAAAAATACAGTAATCTAATCATTTTAGGCCCGGTTCCAATTAACAAAAAACGATTCGTTTTGCTTATGGATAGCAATAGGTCAAAATACTTCTATCCGTAAGCAAAACGAATCGTTTTTTGTTTATTGGAACCGGGCGTAAAAGCAATTCATAAAACATTAATTATTACTTATGGCATGACTTAAAAATCCAACCGCAGATTGTGCTACTTTATTCAATTATATTTAACTAGCTTTTGCCCGTGGCTTAGCTCGCGTTATATTCGGGGTAACACAGTTCCCCTTGCGCCTTATTGATTTGTAATAACAACGCTAAGTTTTCCCTTTTCTTCCCTCTTTCTCCCTCACATCCCACAATTTTCCAAAAAATATTAGCCTATGTCCGTCTCCTGGTTCCCAACTATCTCTGTACCAAAATTCATCAAAATCGGTTCAGCCATTAAAGCGTGAAGAGGTAACAAACAAACAAACTCACTTTCGCTTTTATAATATTAGTAAGGATAACAAATATATATTCACCTTAAAAGTATTTCAATTTCTTCTCGAGGATCATACTGTAATTTGTCCATGATTTTAACAGCATACTGCACCCTTGAGGTTTTGTGTTCACAGAGGCGAACGACTGAAAACGAGCCAGTGCCTAGCTCTCCCATTAACCTGAAATAATCATATTTTAACTAAATAAATCATATATTTCTTTGACAGTTTCATTGTCAGTGGTGGCAAGCGACTGCCGAATTTGGTTTTCCTTTCAATGGTCAGGTTATTATGCAACTAGAATTTCTCAGTAGCAGCAAAAAAAAATGGGGGAGCAAAAGGCGTTTCTTCTTCTTCTTTTGTGTCGGTGGTACGACTTTTTACATGTCTTTTGGCAAGTGGTGTCGTTAATAGCGGTGTTTGTTGTGTTTTTAGGTGGAAGCAGGTGTGGAGATATTTTAAACTCTCCAGCACAAGTGGAACATCTTCTACAATTTCAATACATAACTCGACTCGCCTACCTGTATTCATCAAAGAAATTATTTCTATTGACAAATCCTGCCCAAAACTCTTCAGTGGACGTCTTTTTGTTAGTGACCTCATGGTTCTGATTTTGATTAGTAACTGTTTTGTTACTATCATCGTCGTTAAGTAAACAGGGCGCGACGAAACTGAAACCGCTGAAAAAAAATTGTATTAACGAATTATTTGCTGAGCGCACAAGCTAAATGCGTGACGAACGAGTTTATCTTATCATTAGACAATCCGATGATATGATAACGTTAGTTTAACTTAAGTTATGCAATTGCCAATCATAAACAGAACTGCAAATATTTATTATACTGTTTTTTATTTGTTTTATATTTCGCAAAAAGGAAACTGTTTTATGGCCGCACCTTAGCTTGCCTTATGTACCTTGTACATTTACAACATGTTACCATGTAAACAAAATTAAAACCATGTAAAAGCAGATAAGGCATTGCAAATTGTACTTGAAAAAGTAATTCATTTACCGTTAGGGTTTCCTGTTTCGGTATTTTTTCAATTAACCTTCTTATGAGAAAGTATGAAGCAATGATCATGGTAATACTGGTGAGGGGTATCAAGTCTCCACGATTTTTAAATTTATACTAATTAATTATCTACAACGTATACAAACAACGAATTTCATATTTACTGAGTAACCACGATTTTCCCGATATAAAGTGAATTCATGTTATGCATAGATGTAATCTTACCGGAATAGTTCATGTGCATTCGCCGAAGCGGGTACACCCGGCGAATCTCGAGGCGTGCGACACGTGAATTCTGAATCAAAGTAGAACGCGTCATCGGCCCGAGAAACCGCCGGCCGGAATGGAGGCACCACCTGATGACAATGTATCAATTTAATAAATTAAGGAATGTTGTAAATTGATCGTGTATTTGTGCGAAAACTATTAGTGCAATAAAATATACTTTATTGCACACCATTTTTGGTCAACATAACAGTTTTACAGAATTTGCTTATTGGCAAAACCGATTTTTTTTTACAACTCAATGTTGTGCTCAGACTTTAGAATCTCAAAGAGGGCCCATTTAAGCTAACACTAAGCGACAACAAAATGAATGCAAAAATAAAAACGCTCTGTTAAATTTTCAACTATCAGCGCGCCATGACGGGTGTTGAAAATATAGTGCGTCATATAAATAATGTCGCTGTAAAAAATTGCTCGTGCAAACTTTGGCTAAGAACACGTCTTTATTGATTTTATTTTAGACATACCCAGAGTTGGACAAATGATATTCACATTTACAAAGGCCTCCTTAAACAAACAATTGAGACCAAAAACAAAGTGCGGTAGGAGAATCTATAATAGTCCCTACCCACGAAAAGGTGGTAGAACCTATCCATTCTTAGTTCGTCATATAATGCTTTCGATGGACGTTATGAAATTAATTTAGCCCATTAGATGGGCATACCAATTGCGCTATCAGTGACCTCGGCGCCTCCCCGACTGACGCAAATAGTTTTGCCAATTCCTAACCAGCAGTTATGGCGCAACATGGATAATTAATATTCAAAATCAATTTGTAGCCACAATGAGATATTTAATTTTTCCTATCTTTATCTAGCTACTTCATAAAGACTTAAAAATTGCAAAAGAAACATACATTATAATTAACACTTGAAACGGGATATTTACCATGTTTATTATTTAAATTGAGTTTCCGATATTATCAAGTATTATAAGTATTAGTTTTCAAGTGTTAATTATAATGTTAGTAACCATGTCAGTTTAAAGACATAGAAACATACATAATGACATGTTTGCGTGAACCTTGCAAAATAGTAGCCTTAAAAACATTTTCTATCAAAAGAACTTTACTCTTATACATATAATAAAGTAAAATAAAATAATGTAGTTAAACTCTGTTGTTGAATTGTAATACGCAATAAATCCCACAAGCAGGTAAATTTTGATAGTAATTGAATAGCACTTCCATTGAAAGATGACCAAATAACGTGCTTTAAAAATATATTTTGATTATCTTTTGGATTTTCCCTTCTTTTTTTTCGGATGGTAAATCATCAATAAACAACTTCTCCCGCTATGGACGGGGCGGAAAGAAGTGTCAGACTTTTACGGATTAAAACCAATCCACGACCCTTCCCTTTGTTCTTTGTGTACCGGGGCCCGGAATCCCTTTCGAAAAACTCGAAACCCTGATAGGCAGTGACCCTGGTGCCCGCCCCTCTGCTTAACTGACATCTCTCTGATGCGCGCGTGGAACACATATGCGCCATCGACACGGCCTGTCGTTGGATTATCCAATTATTCTTACATGTCAAGCGCAGAATAATTGGAATCAAAACAGGACTATTTATGATTATATGTTAACATAGACAGCACTACAGCAATGTGCCATAATAAAGAGCTAAATGCTAATATGATTTTCATACACAACATACCTCTTTTTTACAAAGTGCCTCCCATTCTATGTTTGCAAAAAACTCGTGGTTTTTGATGTCTTCAATACCATTGGTACCAGCACCCAATCTACAAATAACCAGTTATTTTAATACCCAATAGGTACAGATGTTATTAATAATAATGTTTTTTCAAACTAACCTGTTCTGTGGATTCCTTTTGAATAAAGCTCTTAATAGAGACTGTGCCTCTTCACTAAGATTAGATGGCATTCCCAGTTTCGCTTTTAGTATCTGTGTCATAGTTTCATGTCGAGTTGAACCATGGAATGGTAGATTTCCTGTTAGCATTTCAAACTGAAATAAAAATTTATATTTAATAATCAGAAGATTTAAATGCCATGTCTTTTTTTTCTCATTTGGATCCTTGTATCATATAACATTTGTTTTTTTTATTAGTAGTTTGTAAGTTATGTACATACAGATTACTTTAAATATATTAATATGAATATCAATGTTGAAAGGATCATACCATTAGTACACCAAAAGACCACCAATCAGCCGCAAATGTATGTCCTCTCCTGTTAACCACTTCTGGTGCCATGTATTCCACTGTGCCGCAAAAGCTATAAGCTTTATCACTAGTTGGAGGGAGTTTTGACAAGCCAAAGTCTGTAAGTGCTATATGGCCATCAGCATCTAGCAAAATGTTTTCTGGTTTGAGATCCCTGTATATTATTCCCAATTTGTGTACATGTTCTAAAGCTAAAGCTAGTTCAGCTAGATAAAATTTTACATCCTCCTCAGTAAACATTACCTAGAAATAATTTAAATGTGTAGTCATGAATGCATCCACTGGTACTGTAACTATGTACTACCTCATGGTTTATTTATGATATTACACATACATAAACAAACAATAGGTAGTAAAACTTACCTCTTTACTGAGACGAGAAAACAAATCCCCGCCACGCAGGAAGTCTAGTATTAAATATAATTTGCCAGCAGTTTGAAATGCATAATGTAATTTAACAATAAATGGATGGCCCATTTCAACTAGTATATTTCTCTCCATTTTTGTACGCTCTCTATCTCTTACTTTTAAAGTAGCCTTTTTAAGTACCTAAAAAAAAATGGATTACAATTTGGTTTTGTATATTTTTAACATTTTGTACATCATTAAGTTAAATATTTATAGGAATTTTACCTTCATGGCATATAGAGTGCCAGCATCAGCACCAGTAACTTTTCGTACTAAAAATACTTTTCCGAAGGAACCTTCACCAAGTACTTTGAGTAATTCAAACTGTGATGGGTCAGCCTTATCATGCCCTTCTTTAACCACATCTTGTATTTCAATCTCCCTTTCTTCACTGATATCAACAGAAGTATCTAGACTCTCAGTTGTAGAAGCTTGACGAGACTCAGCTGAGTTTTCAACCACTATTGGAAGACTGTTGGCTGCCTGTGCTGATGTACCAAGCTAAAAATATATTTCAATGACTTAATTTTTGTCAAGATCTGACTATATTTTGCACATCACTTCTTCACATTAAACTGAACCATCAGGAGTTCACTAAAATAATTAAGGCATTTTTTAAAACCATGCTTAAAGTTAGTCTATGTATAATGATTAAACTTCAATAAGTTTGATTTAGTGGTAAGACACAGTGTCTAACATGGGCCTCAAAGTATCAAGTTATTTGAGAGAATATCTTAGAAATTACACTTCATTGTAATAATAGTAATCAAAACAAAACTACAGACAATCCCTTTGGAATTCAATGATTGGGTCATTTTAGTTGACAGGGTCAATTCAAACCAATCACAACTTGTACAAAGAGTAAATAACAATAGGAATAACATAAATAGATTGAGCTCTTGGAATAAAAGTAAGTATTACCTGTTTCATTTTTGAAATTAATTTCATTACTATCAACAGTCAATTTGATTTTAATTTTAATAAAACATTCACAGATGCTCAGTAACAAAGCACATCTTCAGTCTTTGGGTACTATTGGATTACTATTAATACTTGTTAATACATAAAAGTAAATGAATCATAAAATACAAGCAGTTTACTTAGTATCATATCACTTTTCCTTATAAGTTGGCACTGACATGATTTAAATATATTTTCCTGAATTCATTATTTCAACTATGAATTATAAAATTGTACCGTTTAGTGTAAGTGAACGGGGAAAGAAGGAACAATTTAAATGAACTTATTGCAATTTGTTTCGAGTAGTGTCCAAGTGGGCGTAAAAAGGAGATTTCCAAAAAAATAATTGTGAGTCCTGTCTTTAAATAAGTTTATTAAAGGAAGGTAGTGTGATTGTTATCTAAAAAAATATCGAGAACATTAGGAAATAAACACAATTACAACGTCTAAATTCTAAATATACCGTGTTATCTCCAACATTCTGCATTCGCCAAGGATCGGAGGATGAGGTGTTAGCCAAAGGCATGATTTACCACTTATGTACTTGAACATTCACTGTAAAATACTTTAACAATTTAATAAAACCAATCAAAACTTAACTACTCTTCATTTCATCTCTCAATTTCTCATTTTCAGACCACGAATAACGTGACACACAATCATTGACAGCAGCAGACATGATATGAAAATTAAGACAAGACTGATTATGGTAACACTAACAGGGTTCCGTACTTATTATTTGTGTGTACATCACTGACCTCTATATAATACGCTCAGTGGTGTACACAGAACAATAATACTCGTGGTGTACATACATAGTCACCGCGCAACACGACCACATGAGTTAGTAAAAATATAAAAGTTAAATAGTTTCTGGAAAAGGTGGATAGTTAAATTATTTATTTATGTGCTAAGAGAGCAGGAACATATTTAATAAAAATAAAACATATCTTTGGTATATGCGGAACCTTAGAGAAATTATATGGGCTGATTGCGTTCCATTACACAAGAACATAGTATATCTTAAGCTTATTTTAGCGGAAATTCTCGATGATTGGACAGAAAGGCAAATGGCTCGCCGCGCCCGATGTTCCACCCAGTTCCATTTAAATAAACCGATTTCTTTTATTTATCCTAGATACACCGCAGTGTCTTAAGTCCGCGAACAATTCTAATATCTCACATGCAGACAGATATTGATCACACAACTTTATAAGATACAGTTGCATGTATAAACATAGGTATAGGTACATACATGCAATCAGCAGCATGAAGTTAGAACCTCCAAAAATGAATTGTTTAGTTTTTACGCAAAGTTGTCATAACTTTGACAAGAAATCTAAATGATTGGGATTGGAACTACTGGTATAAGTATTTTACTCTTTGGATTGGAATAATGTCATTTTCTAGTTCCAATATTGGAGTTTCCTAACTATTTTATATAGATTTGGATACTCATGTACTAACGGAATGTTAACATACGGCACTGATGAGACCAATCAAATGAACGGTTCCATTTGGCAAACACTTAGTCGGTATTTTGTCCACAGTGGACTTTAAATTATCCCGTGCATAGATAAAACGAGTTTAAAGGTTGTAATTTATTTCAGCACAACCAGAAAAAGATGAGGCTGTTCCTACTTGTGAAGATGTAACGACAAAAATCATTGGCGACTTCGGAAAGTGGCAACTAAAAATCAGCATACTTATGGCACTTTTAAAATTACCCATAGCTTATTATCAATTAAATATTATTTTTATGGCTCCACAACAAGATTTCTGGTGTACTAAACCACCAAGCTTTGCTAAGTACACAGTTGAAGAATGGAGAAGAATTTGTGCGCCAGTAAGCTTGTTTGCACTATTAATTATCAAGTTATGCTCCGATCTGGTTATCCAAATAAGATTGCACGATTTGCAAGACACTCTTAGTCGTAGTTTAAATAGGCACTTAGCATAAGAACCTTAAAGTTTGTAGGGTTGATTAAACACTGCCGAGTTACCTAGCTAACACAATTACCTGTACAAAAATACGTTTAATGGAAATTTGATTTTGAACCTTGTCGCTTATTGAATCGTTTGTATGAAACTGCAGAATTTTCCTGGAGGTGTTTGTACACCTCACTAGAATCATTAATTTCGGGCATTTTATGCGTCGATTTATCGTGTATAATACGTAAAAATTGCACTTACAGATTTTCCTTAATAACAGTTTATTTCATGTTTTAGCGCGTGGAGGAATATCCCTGCTTAATTTTTGATCCAGATTTACTTATAATTGACCCGAGTTTGGACAAGTGTCTGATTCCACTTGTACCATGTAAAAGTTTTGAATATGACTTAAGCGTGTTTAAACGAACAATCACGTCGGAATGGGATTTGGTATGCTCCAGACATTGGCTGGCTCATGTACGTAGACACACCTACCTATAAAAACAATACTATTTTTGAGAATAGACTGCCTCGTTGGCCGACAGCTCGTGAGCGCGACTGCTTACCAAGGAAACCTGGGTTCGATTCCCGGGTGGGGCAAACTGTTATCTGGTTTTTCCATCAGAATTTTCTCAATAGCAACCACGGAGTATGGATTTGTTCCCGGATGATGGCATAGGTTCGCTTAAACTTAACTAACCTAATATAGTACACCCATGTACTATTAGTTAACCCCGCCTAACCCTTAGGGGATTAGAGGCGTGATATTATTTATTTATTTAAAATTTGAAAGTTGTACCCATTATTTAGGTACTATCTAAGGTGTCTACCAATGTTCCTCGTCATCATACCTCTTCGAGAAACACAGGTGTGATGTAATGGCAAATATTTATTACTATATTACACTAGCTTTTGCTCGCGTTAAATTTGATATAACACAGTACTTGCTACCTGCAGTTTTTGCTCTTGCGCCTTATTGATTTGTAATAGCAATGCTAAGTTTCCCCTCTTCCATCTCTCTCCCTCATTTCTCACGTTTTTTTGTTTTTGAAAGTTAGCCTATGTCCGTCTCCTGGTTCCCAACTATCTCTGTACCAAAATTCATCAAAATCGGTTTAGCCATTAAAGCGTTAAGAGGTAACAAACAAACTCACTTTCGCTTTTATATTAGTATATAAGGATTTTGTTTGCAAAAACTAATTTACCTTGTTATGATACCTATTTATACATAACACAATATAATAGGTACTTAACCATATTGTGTACAAGTAGATACCTACATAATTACAATCTAAATTGCTACCATTTCTCTGTCCTTTCAGGTATGCCAGTGTGTAATGATGTGGGGAATAGTAATAGGAGGCATGATTTTCGGATCTTGGGCGGACAAACACGGTCGAAGAAAACCTCTTTTAGCTGCAATATTTATCGAAGGCGTCGCTAGCATAGTAGCCAGCTTTACTCCGTGGTACTGGGTTTTTCTGGTTAATTGGTTCATTCTAGCCTTAGCGTCCGGTGGTGTTGGTATTATATCCTTCGTTATTTGTATGGAGGTAAATTTTAAACGTAATGAAAATATTTCAGACCTTGAACAATCGATTATCTTCATATTATAACTTTGTTTCAAATTTTAGGTGGTCAGTGGCAAGTGGCGTACTTTAATTCCTGTGATCTATCAACTACCCTTTGGTCTAGGTAATGCAATAATGGCTGGATTAGCTTACTGGCTTCGGGACTGGAGAAAACTTGAACTTGCATTGGGGATTTTGTCTTCATTATTCATAATGTATTGGTTTTGGGTGCTAGAATCGCCGCGATGGTTATTGGCAACGGGACATACAGAAGAAGCTATTGGTAGGTGATGACTAGGTGCCTAATGATTCAAAATTCCTTTGTCTCAAGCAATTAGGTACCTATTTAATCAAGATCAGAATTATGTTAATGCAATGATGATGCCTGCTTGAAACTTTGAGTACGGTTTTGTATGGTGTGGGTGATGGGCAGGTACCTACGACTATGTGACACCTTAATAAGGTAATGTCTGGTGTTAGTGAAAACGGGACCAGGTCAAGTATAGTAACTATTAAATATGTGGGCAGTAGCGTGTCAATGGTAACGGCCTCAAATAATGAGTTCTAATACTGCAAGCAGGCGCGTTACATGTGTTAACAGTTTATTTCATCACCAATGCCTTCAAAACGGCGGTGAAGGACAAAAATCATGACGTAACCGAACATATCTTAGAAATAAAACTTCGAAGACATGGCGACCTCTATCAAACCACCCTGAATGGACCCGCGGGCCGCGTGGTGGATTATGTCCACTCAGAGGGAATTAACGCTTGTCTTGTATCCCAGTAGGTACTCCAGTAGAGTGAACATTATAGCTTGATTATTCTTTTACTAGGCTAAATACTTTGTTAATGTCTAAAACGAATTGCAGTAGTTTTAAAGGAGATCACTAGACAAAACAATAAGTATGTCAGTACCACACGTATTCGAGAACTAATAAATGAGCATGACAATGAAAAACATCAAGAGCCAGAGTTTATGGCTTTCCTGAGATCGAAAAATATGAGAAAGAAAACTATTTTGCTTTCAATGAATTGGTACGTAAGAATGTTTAACAGCTGTGATGATGAATTATTGCTACTTGACAATAAATTATTTATTAATTTCACTTGCAGGTTTTGTACCGGTTTGGCTTTTTATACATTTTCACAATACTTGGGTTCGATAGGTGGAGATATATTTATAGCTGTATCATTAACTGGAATAATTTCGTTATTTGGAGGACTGACATGCATTTTTATAATAACGAGAGTCGGAAGAAAAACAACGGTCGCAATATACCAGATAGTTACAGCTGCGTGCTTCGTATTGATATTGATGATACCCAGGGGCTCGTATTTAAACGACTTTCCGAGGCTAATGTTTGCTGGAATAGGTTTTGCAGGAATGGCGGTAAGCCAGCGATGTGCGAAATTGAAACGTAGATGTAGTTTTATTTACCTTTGTTGCGTTATTGTACTCGATTCATTAATACACGTTTCTCAGAATTAACTTTTACCTGGGGACAAGACACAAAACACTAGGAGTCATGACATCTCACAGGCTACCTAATACTTATTCTTTTAAAAATTGTTCTAGTGGTTAGTCAATTTAGATGTTTAAAAATCGTGTTGATATTTTACCATTATGTACCTATAGGTCTTTCACTAAAGTATATAATAAAATTAAATGTCTTGTATCAAATTAGGTAAGAATTTTTCGTTAAGTTTGTTTCGGCTGTTTCTTCTCAGAGTTGTCGGATACGAAACACCGGCCTCATCTAGTTAAAAAAAAAAAAGACGTGTTAAAGTGTTTGTGAAAACCTACTTGCAAAGTAAACATTATTTTTATTAATTATCTCAAGCTGTCGCTCAGACCCCTGCTAGGCTATGGTTAACTATTATTTGATATCAGCACCTGTTGGTCGTAGCGTTATGTTATATAGCCTTCCTCAAGAAATGGACTATCCAACACTAAAAGAATTTTCCAACTCCAACCAGTAGTCCCTGAGATTAGCGCGTTCAAAAAAACAAACTCTTCAGCTTTATAATATTAGTATAGTATAGATGACTTGTGAATAACGATAGCACCCTCTACTGCATAATGTGCCTCTCATACTCTCATGTATCTATTTGTGAAACTGTATTTTATTGTAAAACCTACTTAATGCAAAATTTAAGTATACCTAGCTAAAACCATATGTACCCCTGTATTATTTAATAGTAGCTTTTGCACTGAGCTCACATGTAATTTGGTACCTATTATTTCATTTAAATGTTACCTATGCAAATTTTTTTTGGGTGAACTCCGCTAAAAATCTAAGTTTTGACTCAGAATGCAGCACTACCCACCGTCCTACGCCCCGATAAAAAAATTGTATATCAATGCAGGAATCCCCAAAAACACCTCCACAAGGCATTATTCCACGAAGAATCTTCAGAAGTTCGCACTTCCTGCATGGTCATATTTTTTTCTGACGGGAGGATAGTGCTGCAGCTTGCAATCCAACAAGACTTGATCTTTTAGTGGAAATAACAGAACCTAAAATCATTTTACGTAAAAATTTAATGTCATGGCTTTCCGCAAAGTTTCTAATTATTCTTTCAGGGCACGATACCAGCATTATATTTATTTTCGGGAGAATTATTTCCAACATTGGGAAGGAACGTTGGTGTCAGCGGAGTGACGACTTTCGCTCGTATTGCGTCCATGGTTGCCCCGGCCGTTGTTAGTCTAGACGGTATTGTCGTAGATTTGCCATTAGGCATTCTGGCGGTAATTTCTGTCGCACAAATATTTATGATACTGCCTTTACCTGAAACAAAAGATTCTCCATTGCCAGACACTTTGGAGGAAGCTGAAAGAATTTGATGAGTTATTGTAAAGCCCGATCCGATCCTCTGGTTTGTACATATAGTCTGGAAGAATTTGTTATCTTTAACATAATGAATCTGCAATTACTTAGTTTTTACCTACAGTAGCTATCTAAATACAGTGAAATTTGTATGAATATTTCATCTTCGTCTTTTTGATGACCTATTATTGTATTGTATCATTGTAAACCTATTTATGGGGAAGTGACTGTAGTAAGGTAAATAAAAAATATAAGTATCATAGATACTACATAATCATGTTTATTATTTAATAAAAACAGACACTGTGTAAAAATAAACTGAATTGCAACTTTTTACACATGTATGCTCACTAAACATGTAGGAATATCCTTTGAAAATAAATGCTGTTGTGTAACAATCTTGTGTTTAAAATTGGTAAGACTTGACAGATTGGAATAGATACTTTATAACTTACATATAATAGGGCTGTGCGCATGTGCAGAATTCAAATTGGCCTTGAGAAAGCAAAAAGACTGACAAGTAGAAAAATAAAAAGCCTGGACTAGAATATACTACAAAATGCAATTCACAACTACACAGAAGTATATTTTTACTTGTACTGTTAAAAATGTATGGACATTATAAAATTGTACATTCTTAATGATATACCTTAAAAATACTATTCCTGTTTTATATTAACTTGGTGCCTTATATTTTCAATTCTATGTAACAATGTTGGATGAGAGTGATACCAAGATGAATATAATTTATCGTAAATTGGATAATCCAAATTGTCTTTTCCTAACTTAATTAGAGCAGACCTCAGCTCATTGGGGTATGAGAGTGAAACAGCAAAGTTGTCTGCTTCAAATTCAAACTTTCTAGAGAGAGCTGTAGCAAAGAAAGATAACACTGAGTTGTATGGTGCAAGGATCATCTGTAAAACCACAATTAAGCCAATAATGATTGGTTCTTGTCCAGCAGGAAAGCCTAGGGAGGTATACAACATTGAATATTTGAATAACAGTCCAAATGCACTGAATAGCAGAAGCAAGTTCACCTCTGTCAGGGCAATTGATTTGTAAATGTGACTGCAACTCCAGTGTCCAAGCTCATGAGCTAAAACCCCCAATATTTCACTATCTGTACACCCTACTGTTACTTTCTTTTCTTCATCAAATTTCTCTAATAATGTATCAAATAAAACTATCCTCTTTGCACCAAACAAGCCACTGAAGTATGCATTACTATGGGCTGACCTTTTAGATCCTTCAACAATGTATACTTGAGATAAAGGAAAATTAAGTCTCAAAGCCAGATTTTCAATTCCTTTTCTTAGAGAGCCATCAGGTAGAGGAACAAACTTATCAAATAGTGGAGCAATCACTGAAGGATATATTGTCAATAATAAGACTGTTGCCACCGTGGTGAATAACCACAGCCACACAACAAACATGTTTCCTCCAAGCATTATGATAAATATAGCTATAGATATAATAGGAAGTGTGATAACAAGGCTAAGCAGTAAAGACTTCAATTGATCCTTTACAAAAAATCCTGCAGTCTGCTTGTTAAACCCATGTTTTTGTTCTAATACAAATGTTCCATAAATGGTAAATGGCATATTGACAATAAAATTAAAGAGTGTCACAAAAGTCATGAATACACAACTGATCAGAATTTCTCTCTCAGGAGCAATATTTAAGCTAGCTGCAATATTTTCTGATTTGTGCCATGCTACATATATCCACCGATTATATAAAATTACAGATGTTAGTGCTATGCTGTAAAATTCTTTCACTATTCTAAACTGAGATTTGTCGATACCATAGAGCCGGGCTTTTTTGAAAGATTCTTCATTTAACATTTCCTTCAGATCATTTGGTATGTTGTTATTTGTCTTGTATATTTTCAACTGCAACAAAAAGTCTGATTAATTACGTTGCAAATGGATGCAGTTATTATTAAAGAATCAAGTACATGGCGTCACGATAACATTGTACGTGTCTAGCCGTACTTGTGTTAGCTTATCACCGCATTAAACCTTACAGTAAAATGAAAGGTCTAATTGAATATACCAACACAAAGTTTATTGCTACTACTAATCCGTAACGATTGCAGTAATGTACTAATAATAACCTTTTGATACAGCTGTGAGAAAAAAATGAATACATGCAAACACTGCATAAGATAACAAGAAATAATTACCTGCCGCAAAGACAGATACAACTCCCACAAATATTCTGCCCATGAGAATAGTAAAATCAAAAACACAATACAATCTTCATCGAACTTCATTTTGATTCTGTTGTAGCGGATACAAAATCCTAAAGACTTACAAATTCGATAAAATCTTTTTGTTCTAAACCCAATCTAAACCAACCGGACTGAATTTGACAAATTTATGCCGCGTTTGACATTCATGGTGACTTTGCACAGATAATATTGAATCAATTCAATTCACTAAAAATTAAAATACCATAGAGAAACTAACTTGTAAATTGATTTATTGTAAAAGTAGCTTTTAAAGCCAGACTGAAGGTTGATGTAAAGAATGCCAACTATTTAGTTAATAGCGACACCACGTTAACAACAATTAAACAAGGATTAGCCAAACTTACAGTTTTTTTTGGCCATGTTACAGACACCCATCAAAATTATTGTATCGAGACAAACTTTTGGAATCTGCTGTTTGTTGTCAACAAGGTGACCCACTTGGGGCAATGATTTTTAACACGCTTTTATTAGCTTCACTTGTTAAATATGTATGAAAGAAAATCTTGGAATCTTAATTTGACCCACTTCCCGATCTTCGATGATGAAATTTTGCACACGTTCTGTGTTCTGATGACACTAAATGACTAACTAGAAAATGTCAATTCATATCTCCCCAAGATGGTGGACTGGCTGTTTGAAATCCACCCTCATGATATGGGTATCAAATGAAAGGGTTTGCTGTCAGGAATATGAAAAAAATGCAAAAAAATGTCACGTGACTAACATGGCGGATATTTTAGTTCGTGCTAAAAGCGTGTTCTTTAATTTTCTAAACTATGACATTTTAGTTTAGCAATCCACGCAATTATTCGACAGCTGAACTTCAATTTAACGTTTGGTACGTTGATGATGGAATCTTGGGCGGCGCGCCGCAAAAACGAAATAAAAACGGACTTCATTTTATTGGCTTCGATCTCAATCTTCAAAATCTGAAATATGTTTAGCGGCCAATGCCGTCGGACCGCTGACTTTTTAAAATTTTACAAAAAAAAAAACAAAATTTCAGCGATGTGTAAGAAAGATTGCTCTACCACTCTGCACGACAGGATTTTGACACATGACACATCAGCTGAATCGGTGGGGTGACGCGAATTGTCATGAAATTCAAGAATTTTCATTAATTTACAGCATTCAATTTTGTTATTAAAAATAAGTCACAGGGGCTGTTTCATATGATAAGTTTGAGGTTTATATTTCCAAAAACCTCATAAGGTCGATAAAACGGCGTCAATCTATTGTGAATGTGTGTAAAATACATATTATTACACCCTTTCAAAAATTAGGTACTTTAAAAACGCTGGAAATAATGCACATACACAAGACAACCCCTTGATAATAAAATCGGAAATACAAAATAAAAACAGTGACATTCCGTCTGCATTCTTATTTTTGCCATTTTACATATAAATTCAAAATAAAACACGATACAAATCTCGACAAAAAATACTAAAAACTGTGTTGCAACATGACATTTCTTAGTGCTGACCGTAAATCTAAGTTTCATCATTACGATTAAAAAGTTGCATTCAACCTAATCGATAATCGTAATGGAGTAAACTTTAAAAAAAAGTTTTGGGACCATTGAGGAATTTACCTATGGAGATGGCATATTAATCTACTATTGATATTATAGTTGTTCAAATATCTATGATATCGATAAGAAAAGAAAGACAACAACATTTTGTCACGTGCTTTTTTTTACGCTAAAATTATTTTCCTCTGCGCCAAGATTTAACGTACATTTTCCTGTCAAACGGTTTCGCGGTAAAAGATTTTGGCTGTTTTCTTGAATGACTATGAATGAAGATGGCGGCCATTTTTGTAGGAGGTCATTCTAATTCTGTAGGTAACTAGTCAAGCAGCCCAGCCGGCACAACCATACCGTACCGCACCTAGAAAGCCATGCCTCCGCAGTAGAGCCTTGTTTTAGACGGACAGGGACTCCGCACACATCGGGGCCCTAATATATTGATATAGACACCCGACGCCTGACGCCTGTAGCGTCTCCCGCGGTGGCTGGCTTGGTTTGAGGTTCTCTTCTTCAAACATCACCATCTCCTCCCGGACACAGCGGTGCTCCTCTCAAAAGACAAACTGCCAGTGTGCTCCAACGTGTCCTCCGGAAGATCGTCAAATTGGTGACACCTGGGTGTTTCCTCCCGCCCGATGATGCGCAGGAAGCTCCCGAAACTTTCGTACCCGGTGAGGACCTGCGTCAGGTGGCTTGTGAGGATGCCGTGGCGCCTCACTTCCCCCGCTCAAGACGAAGCGGGGGGGAGTATCAGGGTTATGCAATAGATGGAACACGGGTGGGTTTTAGTCAGTACTAGTCTGACACTCCCCCCCGTTCTGCACAGAGCGGGGGAAGTTATTTGATGATTTCCCACCCAAAAAAAATAACCCCGGTACACGACATCAAGAAAACTCCAAACTCGTGTTTCCATCTCAATTGTGCTCTTCCTATTTTTTACCCCAAGGCTTCCACTCCAAGAGCACTGGCCTACGAGTCATGTTTTAGGAAAGAATGAATACGCTTATCAAATAACCAATCCTACTACACTACAAACAATTTTGTCGAACAAATATAATTTATCTCAGCAGTTTTTTTTAATGTGCCTACCAAGATCATAATTGGCGCGTTCTATATTCAACCTTATTTATTTCTAATTGCAATTCACATTCAAATACCTAGTAGGTACAAAACCAAATTATTAATAAAATAGCAAATAAACATTTTAATTTAAAATTGAACAGCGAGCGCATTCCTTATTTGAATTTTTATGTGAAAATAAAATTGGCGCGAATTTAGCCATAGATCAGTCTGTACTGTTTGTTATTGAATCGGTTTTAGTGGCGTAAAAAATATTATAAATATTGATTATATTTATAGTATTTTAATCGTATTACAAAATTATTTTTATTTTCGTCTATCAATTTCTGATATTCCTTAATTTAATTATTCGAGTTGATTGATTTACAAGAAAATAATCGATTGAAATAATCGCATTTACACATCACAAAATTAAAAAAAAAAGAAATGGACGTTAATTTCGAAAGTGAATTTAGTAGTGGTTATGAATATTACGTGTTATTGGTCCTATTATTGCAAATTACAATAAGATTTGGGCATGTTCATGTTATTTATAATATTTGCAATGATATTTGTCTCATTTGTTATAGAATCTATTCGCGTCCGTGTGATATAATGTGGAATGAAAAATGTAAACAAGCACGATTGGCGCGAAACTTCGACTTTAGATTTCAAAATGTATCATTACCACTGCTAATTTAAGTTCAATTACGAATGATTTCTTCACTTAATAAAAGGACACGTTAATTATGCCCAATAATATGGAGTTTAAATGTCCGAAAACCAACTTTTTTATGATTTTTAGCGTCGACCTACACTGCCATCAAAATGGCGATGATCGTAATTTACACATTTGGATTTTATAAGACTTAATTAAGAAACTTACTCAATAATTAAAGAACTTCTAATGACGTTTACATATGAGTTTTTTATTCTACTATCTTAATGAATGCACACCCATATTATTTTTTAACCAGAAAATAAAATATTTACAAAAATAATGAGAAGGTTATATGACTTAAATGTCCGACCCCTTTCGGGGCCAGTACCGAGCCAGCGGAGGTTTGAATGTCGAGCCCCCGAAGGGGTCCGTACCGAACTATACGGTTAATTAACATGCACTCGGTTATCTCCATAAGCTTGTTTGGACAAAATAATATACTTAGATAAAATTATCGGACATACTTTAACTTTAATTTTAAATGTAGCTCTCGAGGACCGAGCTTGGACTCAATTCACTCTCCCCATTCGCATGGGAAGACTGTCTGCGTCCGCAAAATGTGTATTATTGGTCTAACAGTTTTCATATCCTTGGTTTTTACGGTACTGAGAAATTAATCAAGAATATCCTGGCTTCACAAAAAAAGACCGATTGATTTTGAAGTGCCGTGCTTCTTTAAGGCAACCATTGCTTGGAAAGTCACCATCCATTTTCCCAGAGACAGTGGAACGAACCGCTCTGCAGAGTAGTTCAGAAAAATCCACTGAACACGTCTGCTATTACTGCTAAGCGTGCGCGATTGCTGTGGGTGTGGGGTTTTTGGCTTCACGCCCAAGCATTGGCCCTTTGTCCGACGACTTTCCGTCTCACTGTTTTTTTTTACGTTTAGGAGTCCCTTGTTGTTTTCTTCTTTGCTGTCACTGTGGTGAAGTTGTAAACAGCCTCGGACATCACGGCCTGTCAGGCTGCCGAAGTGTGGGCCGTTTTGCGCGGCACGCGAATATTAACAACATCTTTCGATGAGTTCTTATCGCCATTGGCGTTTCAGCTGTATTAGAACTCAATGGAGGAAGGTTTTCTGAGGCCTCCGGTCTCAGAAAACCTCAAGCGGCGTAAATATAGTTCTATAGCTTATTGGTAACTATATTTTCGAGGCGTTTGGGGTTGAAAGTCTGGGACCGTAGGGTATTTGTGGTCGCAGCCTTTTTAAAGATATTTTCAAACGTTTAGTTGACACTACCCATGATCTAACGGCTGGCTTTTACTTAGGCCAGAGGCTAAGCGTTGCCATACAACGTGGCAACATGGCCAGTCTCTTGGGGCCATTACCAAATTGACATCGTTGAGGTCATTTTTTAAAACAATTTTTTAGTTTATTTCTAAGTTAGTTTCAACAGATAATAAATAGTAAATGAAACAATAAAGGTAGGGCAATCAACTCGTTTGGAGCGGAATAAAATATTATAAATAGAGCGACAACATTATATATTATTATACTATGAAAAATGTACACAATATAAAATTAATATCAACTTACACTACTGAACGTACTTGCACACTGGAAAACCAAGTCACTACATATGTGAACAAGATATTTCAATTATGTTTTCGATGACCCGCTGCTAAATCTTGCCTCCAGTCCCCATCCCCTTACACTGCTTCGATTTATATAAAAGGGCAACAGGGTAAAGAAAAAATATATTTTAGAAGCAAACACGGCTTGCTCCAAACAAAGCGGAGCAAAATTGATTTTTAAATATGTATTCAACGAATTTTAATTTTTTTTCACTTTATACCATATTATTTGTAGTCATATTAAAATGTGCTGCAGAAGAAACTTGTGAAACTAGTTCATCTAAAATACATGTAACTAAAGGTATTCTATTTTCTTTTTTATAAATGTTTTGGTAACTGTTGCCATTGTCTGATTTTGCAGTTGGTATGCAATCAATCAATCAATTTACGTCGTTTATATTAATTTGTCAATCAGCAATATAACCCAAGCCTCTGGAAATTTCTAACTTAATTAATCTAATTTTTGAATTAATGAAAAGAAAATGACTAAAACAAAGAGAAAAGGCAACAGGACATGGTACCTACTTAATGCATAGGTACATTTATAAACTCACGTCTTTTTCCATGGAGTAGGTAGACACTACAGGAACATAATAATTGTTTCGTTTTTGAACATTACAGAGGAATACGACGATATGGGTAGACTAGTAAGATCGTGCAGCGGGGAAGTGAATGTCAACAAATGTGACGGGATGTGCAGTAGTCAAGTACGACCATCAATCTCTGCTCCAACGGGATTTTCAAAGGTACAACTGTTTTTGACAGGTCTTTTGTTTCTCACAGTACTGTACTGCACATACAATGTTTACCAAAAAGATTATGGTGAGCATTTTTTTATTCTTGATCAGAACATTACGAGCTGATTTTGAGAGACTTATTTACTCGTAGTAAATGTTATCTATGATAATCAGATTTACATTATTAATTGCAGGACTGCTTCTGCTGCCGAGAAAACTACTTGCGTGAACGCATAGTTACTCTGACTCACTGCTACGATCCTGATGGTGTTAGGTTTGAAGACGAAGATAGTGCAACAATGGAAGTACGCCTGCGCGAACCTGATGATTGCAAATGCTACAAGTGCGGAGATTACAGCCGTTAATGTTTTGTTTTGTAAAAACCATGTCTACTCAGCGTATTCTCGTATGTAAATATGAGAGGTAGGAAAATGAAAATAAAAAAATAATTGAATATATAGATAGATAGTTTTTAAATAGGTACCTACTTAATATTATTATGGTCAAGGGTTTTTATTATAAAATAAATAACTTTTATTAAGTTTAAGTCATCGGTGCCTAGTATTTTGAAATAAAATACTTATTATAATCCCGTAATTTAACAGTAGTGTGACACAATGTTCAAATAAATAATTTTAATGAAGTAGAACCTGTATTTTATTCTCTTTTCTAGCGAGACATTACTTATAATGTGTTGATTTACTGCCAGCAAAGGATTCCCCTCAATGTTTTTTTTACACTTCCTGTAAGTTCAGATAAAAAAAAATACAATATCATCCTGCCGATCCATCCATCCTTATTTCCGATGGTAAATCAAATGGGAGGGAATGGGTTGTGTGTTAAGTTTAAGACTTTAACTGGCTAAAAGTCATCCATGTTCCTTCTTTTGACCTTTGTATTCGTGGGCAGTGGTATCTCTTTCGAACTACCCGCAAAACCAACAGGCAGTGACCCTTGCAGGTCCCTCTGAGTATCCTAGGCCCTTAGTGTACATGTACCTACCTACAACAATATTATAAACAGGAAAGAAGTTATAGAGACTACTGGACCGATTTCAAAAATCTTTTGCAATTAGAAAGCTACATTATCGCTGGGTAACATAGGTCTTATAACATTACGCTACTGCCTACGGGAGAGAGGCAGTAACCAATGAGATGAGATCGCGCAGGACAGCTAGTTATAAATCTTTATAATCTAAGACCTTGCCATACCAGATGGTTGTATCAAGGCAAACAAAGTAGTGATCATTAAAATTATTTTGTGAAAATATATTTCTTCTCAATTAACATTTACGGACGTTTTTTCAATCGCTAGTTAAGTTTTATGCAACCAAATAAGTTTGTTATTTAAACAGTTTTTGTATCGACGCCATCAAAAAGTCATTTACTCTGTAAGTAAAAAGCAGAGTTATAGAGCGGAAATTGGGAATATTTTCATACAAAAATTTTGATTCCTAACATTTTAAATTTTGACTCCGAATGCTACCTGACAAGCTCGCTTGTGATACTAGATCGAAGGATTTTTTACCAAGTAGTAAAACGTATTTGATTATGATACGTATACGATTCTTCGCATTATCCCGTCTATCACTCGCAAATATTTGAATGTCTTTGTGTAGAAGTTATGATGATTGAAAAATCTGCCCTTAGAAAAATGTCTGATGATTATAGATATTTATGTACTTCACTGCCGTAACCTAGTTCGTCCCATTTATCTGCATATAGATACATTGAATGATTGCTGGGAACTTCTGGTTACAAGTAATCCAGTCTGATTCGAGGATAGGTCTTGATTTTCCACCTGTTGCGAAACTTAATTTAGGTAGGTACCATTATTATTAAGATGGCAGAGCAAACCTATTTTAAAGTGTTTGTAGTTCACGAGTAACGGGCTTAACTGTAACAGGTAATCCATTAAAGCTAACATAATCAGCTTGTACATTTGCGACGGCGCCATCTTTTGTCAGCTGTGTTTGGGTCGGCTTCCAGTCTTACTAGATGCAGCTGATTAGCAGTCACTTCTGCATATATCTGACTTCCAGAACCTAGCTGCGTTTTCTGCCTTCGCAATCTTTTTCCACCGGTCTCTATTGGCTGCATGGTGGGCACAGTGAGCCTCGGGGATTTTAATGGTAGAATCACCAAACGCTCCATGGAGTCATTGTTGCGGGTACGGGGGGTAACGTGTCCAAAGAAACTGGGGATTTGTAATTGCACAAGCGACTACAGTCTTAACAGTTTATTATCGAGTACATTGATGAGAACTATGAGTAGCAGTTTTAGACACTTTAGCTCTAGGCTGTACATACAATGGAATAAGCATAATATATATATATAATAATAGCATATCATGCTATTTAACGAGATTTGTTTTTAAGAATAAATTAACCGAATGTCTCACATCAAAGACTTATGATGAAACTGAAAAACTTGTTGAAACATAATATCACATACTCACTCTACACTTACACATCATTACCGTACAATCCCCCTCACTCCACAATCCCACTACCTAAACACTTCCTACCACACACCCACAAAACTAACAACTACGTTAATTACTTTAGTTTTAGTGTAGTTTCATTTATTTATATTGTTATTTTTAGGTTTAATAATCTGTATATGGAACTAATTCTGTTCTTATGTTTCTGGAGGCCGGCTTAGATAGCTGCGCCACGTCAATCTTGCGTCAATCCTGCATTTTTAATGGGTCTAGAGACGACAGGCCATGTAAACGGTGCTATCGTATTCCACGCGCGACGGTTACTGCTTGCCGGAGTTGCGGGTAGTTCGAAAGAGATACCGCGGCCAAACAAACCAAACGCAAAGGGCAAAGGAAGGAACATGAATGGGTTTTCGTCTATATAAGTCTGACCCCCATTAGATTATCATAGACTATATTGAGATGGGCTTTAATTTTGATTCGAATGCATCTAAGTCGAATACCCACTAATTATACGCTCCTCGACCCAGTTAGGTTGTCACGATACCGCACAGAGTAAAATACCTATACAGCGATACCCCTTGGTATGCATGATTGTCATAACGACTGTCAAAAATGTAGGTACTGAATGTCCATCGCGGTGAGGCCAACCGCGTGATCGACTTACACAGGGATAGATATGTTTTCCATAACAAGAATTCATGTGGTGCGATATACCATTACCTAAAAGAACATCAGACTTACGTTGGATTTAAAACTTAATCAAAAACTAGTACCTACATAAGGCTCGAGTACCTACTTAACCATTATCTTTGTGCTTTTAAGTGAAACGTCAGAAAAATACTCGCGTTTACAACTTAAATAAGTAGATATTATGTCTGTGGTGGTCCCTGGAGATACTGCCTTATTTGCATTTCTCTTATTTCGATATTATAGATTTGCATGATTGCCGCAATAAAATAAAATGAACAGTTGGGCTGATCTTATTTGATTTACAGTCAATGTCTCGTATCTAGACTCCAAATATCAAAAGGTGCTAGCGGGTGACAACTTTCATAATATGTATTTCGTGATCTTGACGTTCTATCTAACTAAACTCTATATATTGTCGCGTATTGCTATTAAATATCCACATTAACTCCTGCTGAGAATCCATTTAAAGATCGATTAAATCTTGTCAGCGCAGTTGAGTCATGTCGATTCGTAAACCGAGATGTATTCGCTAAAATGGATTTCATGTAAAAACACATGTCTTTGTGTTTCGCATTAATGCACATAGCCTTTATATACCGTTACAATTTCTCAATTCATCACACAACACTTTCTTCCGCCAAAGGATCCGGATGAACTAAAAGTTTATATTTCAAAATGTTTCGTTCCGAAGTTATTTCATTAAGTTTTGTACTTATGGTTGTTTTTCAGTTACACGATAAACCTGTAAGGGGCCAAACTGTAGAAGTACCCATGAATCCAGGTAAGTGCGTCCAGTGTATTTATTGTGGGACAATGATATAACAATGTTTCTAATACATGTTGTGTTTTACAAAACTAGTGAATATATTTGTTTTTAGGACAAGAATGCCAAATGACACCTGTTATTCATATTCTTAAACATCCTGGATGTATACCTAAAGCGATACCCTCTTTCGCTTGTATTGGCAAGTGTTTAAGTTATGTCCAGGTAACGAAAACTATATTAGCATTACAAGTTTTTGTTGGATTGAGTACCTATAAAAGATAAAAAGTCTTTTCCAAAACTTTGTAGGTGTCTGGCAGCAAAATCTGGCAAATGGAACGAACTTGTAACTGTTGCCAAGAATCTGGTGAACGAGAGGCAACTGTAGTTCTGCTTTGCCCTAAAGCAAAAACCGAAGATAGAAAGTTGAGAAAGGTATTTTTTTCAAATAGTTAATAAGCAACATTTTCATGGATTTAAAGCGGTACCTACGCTAACAGAAAAACCTGACTGCAAAAATGATTAAACGTTAAGTTATTTAACTAAACCGAGTAATGTTTTCCAGATCACCACCAAAGCTCCTCTGGAATGTATGTGCCGTCCATGTGGCAACATGGATGAGAGTTCTATCATTCCTCAAGAAGTTGCTGGATATGCTGACGAAGGCCCTCTTTACAATCACTTCAGGAAGACGTTCTAAATCCAATGAACACAGTTATTGCCTAAGTTACAAATTGATGTTTTATAGTGTTAAGTATCTAAAATCAAACAAATAAAAACCCTTTGACCACTTAGATGTTTTAGTGTATATTATCCTACCAACCTTCAACATCATTCCGAAACCTTCCAACATCATTACGAAATCGTCTCGAACAAGCCGAACAAGTTTCCGAAAAGTTTTTTTCATTTTGAAGTGAGCTAAATGACCGACACACCCGCCACCATCAGCGAGACATTTAAGTAAGCATGACATTCTGTTAAGCACTAGGGTATCGTCAAGTCAATAATAATAGGTACATGATACTCACATAATATGGGTTTTCAGTTTACAAAACTAAGAAATTGAGTCTATACAATGCAAAGATAGTCTTACAATCTTCTGTAGCTTCCACTATAACTTCGGATACTAATCAATGAGTTTACCCATATGATTGTGGAGCAGGACCAGCATTAAGCCAAGCGTTTTTATCATCAATATAATGTGCGTTTATGCAAAATTTGAATTTCGTCTTATTCAGTCGAAGAATGTGGCGAGGTATTTTATTGTAGCATTTCAAACAGTACCCCATGAAAGATGAGTCTACTTTAGCCAACCTGAAATTGGTCCCTATTTCTAGTAATATATATCACCTATCACCTCGTTTACCAAATACATGCAATTTTTTTCTGACGTTGGTACATGATGTTTTCATAGATATATTGACAAGGTAGTGTCATGATGTTAATATCCTGAAACTGTTCTCTTAGAGAATCTCGCCTATAATTCGGTAGAAACACGGGGTGTTCTACAGGCCCTTCAGAGATGTCACATTGACCATCGGTATATCGGATTGGTGAGGTGTCTGTATAGAAAGCTACAATATGGGTGCAACTCCAGGATCAGAGCTCGACACCAAATCAACTGTAACGAGGTGTGAGACATCTCCCTGATGTTGTCTCTGAAACAGTTCACAGCTGCGATGGAAGATGTGTTCAAGCTTCTGTACTGAGACGAATTTGGCACTCAATCTTTACTACTTTGGAATGAAACATTTTACCAATTGATGGCTTAAGAAACAAGCAATAGGTAGCTCACCGTCAGTCCGTCTAGCAACAAAAGGTGGCGTTGACGGTGCGTTCGTGTTCCACGCGCGACTCAAAGAGATGTCAGCAAATCAGAGGGACCCGTCGAGGCCACTACGTGGTTACAGGTTGATTCGAAAGAGATACCGCGGTCTCGAAACACAAAAGGCAAAAGAAGGACAATGACTGGGTTTTAGTCAGTACAAGTCTGACACTCCCTTCTGCTGCGCCCAGAGTGGGAGGAGTCATTTCAGTATTATTATTATGTGGATTTTTCAATATAAATGGAGAAGACAAACAGACGGGCATTATGCCAGTTCTTCCCTTGCGATGGTTCCTGGCCTGACTCAAACAATCTATATAAATATTTAATTGGCATTTCAAGGCTTAAAACAAATGATTAAAAAAAATGTATTACAAATTAACGAGAACTACCTAAGAAATTTTAAATGCAAGGAGCATTTAAAATTTTTTTTTTGTTGTTGTTTGTTTTTAAATATATTTTGGTCTTAATTTTATGCGGGGTGAACATGGCTAGATATTGCAAAGAATAAACTGGTTGAGAATGAGAAAAATATTAATATATTGAGAAGTTAGCAAAAAAAAAACTATTTTACTTATCTAACTTCTTTGAAGCAAGAAAAAGGCCAACCAATGTTTATAGTTGAATTGTTTCTGAACGTGCTTTTAATCACAGGAAAGTAACGTCACTGTCACTGTCCAAGTGGCAAGTTTGTCAATTTCTCAGTTTATTTTGTTTTGCATCTATCAAATCTGAGTTTCTCCGGTATTTTTCAGTAAATAAACAGATAATTCTATAAGAATTCTTCAAAATGAGTCGCAGAAAACGTGCAAAGGTAAATCATTGTAGTTAAAACTCAACGATATTCCTCAATGTTTTCTATACAATGAATTCTATACAATTTTGAATGTTTATCGATCTTAGGTTGAAACCCGGGAATTGGATGAGAAATTAAAACAAGATGATTCTGAATCTGATCAGTCAGAAAAAAGTAAGATTACATCGTCAAGTCCCACTTCAGTTGGGGTTCGTCGTGAATCGTCATCGAGCCGTACTGCCGAAGTAATTAAAGATTCGAAAGACAAAAAGGAAGATATTAAAGTTGATGATACTAAGACTGACGATATCGAGGAAATTAACTACAAAGAGATGCTTAACAGGTATTCCAAACCTAAAGGAATCCATATAATTACTTGCTTTTTCCATTAACCTTTAGTAATCTTATAGAAAAATATTTTCCCTTTTAATTTAGCCTTATATACTAAAATTAAGTTTGCGGGCCATTCTAAATATTAACAATTATAATTTTACTATAAAAAAACTAATAATTTACAGCTTGGAAGGAGCAGCATTCCAATCTCGATTGCCATTTGATAAGATGTCATCTTTAGAAGTTGAATTTTTTTCCGACTTGCAAGGGGCTTCGAGCCAGGCATTTGTGCAAATAAGGAACCGTATATTAAAACTGTGGTTTGAAGATCCCAAGAAACAATTAACTCAAGAAATTGCTGTGCAGAAAGTGGAGGTATGTGTGCAACAGGTTCTCTCATACTGCCAGTTTTTGATTCCAGAATTTGAATAAAGAACTAATCAAACTTGACTTAAGATAAATCCTTTAATGGACAAAGACAATAGACTTAAAACTTAAATAGGCAGTCACTCTATGTAAAACATTGGTCTTGGCTGCATCTGGTAACACTGGAAATAATAATGGCTCTAATTCTGCTAAAAAACTAATAAATGTTCTTAAAAAATATTTCAGGCTCCTTACAATGGTGATCCTGCATTAGTGATGAGAACTCATGCCTTTTTAGAGAGACATGGTTTTATAAACTACGGTATCTATGAGCGACTTACACCTATTCCAGCTCCACCAAAAGGAAAGCAGAGGCCTAAAGTCATCATCATTGGTGCAGGTATGTATATCACTTAACTTTTCTTGGGTTGGCAAAGCCCTGTGTGTAAACTAGTATTATAGTAAACCCCTCGGCAGTTGGGACATTAGGCACAAAGTCGGTTGCCCTTGCTCTGTACCGGCTTGTACCTCAGTAATAATACCACTAGGTAACCACCATAAGGTAACTGTGTTGTTTTTAGAATTATAACAAACTAGCTTTTGCCCGCAGCTTTGCTCGCGTTAAATTCGGGGTAACACAGTTCCCCTTGCGCCTTATTGATTTGTAATAGCAACGCTAAGTTTTCCCTTTTCTTCCCTGTTTCTCCCTCACATTCCATTTAAAATTAGCCTATGTCCGTCTCCTGGTTCCCAACTATGTCTGTACCAAAATTCATCAAAATCGGTTTAGCCATTAAAGTGTGAAGGGGTAACAAACAAACAAACTCGCTTTCAATTTTATAATATTAGTAAGGATGTTATCCTTGTCATTACAGGAGTCTCAGGTTTGGCTGCTGCTCGGCAGCTGATTTCTTTTGGATGTGAAGTTGTTATTCTAGAAGGAAGAGATCGAATTGGAGGCAGAATTACCACATACAGAAAAGGGCCTTATGTAGCAGACTTAGGTGAGCAAATCTCTCAATATATTTTATTGAAAATAAAATCCACTGTCCTTATGACTATTTCTTGAAATTTTAAAAAGTAATAATGTCTCGCCTTTCGGCAGTCGAGTGACAAAGAGAATAGACTGCTTGGTTTTGAAATGGAGTAAAATTAAGATCGATTATGTACTGCACAAATGGTTATCACAGTAATCAACAATATACACTTTTTTTCAGTCTGGTAAAAGAGGTCCTTTAAGAAGTATACCCTTAGGTATAGTGCTTCCCTTCTTAAGGGTGCTTATATAAAGAAACCTTTTTCTAGCACAGACAAACTCATGTGGGTCCATCCCAATCAGAGGAGGGTTTATTAGCATAAAGAAACAGGTAAATCTGCCTTTATTGACAATGATGGCTTCTTGGTCGATGGACATAGGGCTCAATCCATGTCATTGTTACTGACAAGTATATAAATGTTTCTTTATAAGTGAGCATATAAGATAACATATTAATATTATACCTGCACTGTCCGAAAACGACCCACACAGATTTGCCTGCACCTGAAACTAGTTTCTTAAAGTAAGCAACCTTAAATAACTTTTTCTTTTACCATTGTACTAGTACATACTTGATGTTGGGCCCATATAAACACACCAATACATGCATGCCGGAACTGACTCATCACGAAATCTCAAAATCTCAAGTGTTACGAGTCTTAAATTTTGCAAGTATTTTAGATGCTTTTACGGCGTAGGTGCTCACTAAGACGGGGTTTTGCAAAATTCCATCCCTAAGGGCCTGAAATAGGGTGAAATAGTTGTATGGGAGAGCGCAATTCCTTTGCCGGATTGACTGGAAATATTGGATAGGTATTCTTGTACGAAATTAATAGACTATATAACATTACGCTACGACATTATGAAGCTGAGCAGCGGGTCAAACCGCTGGGCAAAGCTGGTTAAGAATAAAATACTGATCTTGCACATTTTCAGGTGCCATGGTTGTGACTGGTTTAGGTGGCAACCCAGTAACCACACTATCAGTACAGATGAACATGGAATTGCATAAAATCAAGCAGAAGTGTCCACTTTATGAAGCAACTGGTAACCAAGTGCCTAAGCATAAGGATGAAATGGTATGTACAGAGCTTATTTAAACTGGTTTGAGCTGACTTGCGGATTGTCAAACGTGCATAGTTTATTTATATTAGCTTAGCTAAGGACTCTTCGTTTACCGCATGTCAAACATTCAATGAGCCATTGGTTCGCGACAAGGCGGCATCTGCTGGCTTAGAGATCTTTTAATAAATACCGGTGCTGTGCATATACAAAGGAGGAAGAAGGATAGGTGGCCTTTACTCAGTAATGCGAGCCACAAATAAAATATGACAAACTCAACATCTCAAAATGTGAATGCGTGGAAAATCGGCTGTTTTGGCTGAAGCTAAGAGTGGCAATGTGTGTACCTACTTACATAAAAATATCATCTGCGCTGCTTTTTTCCAACTTCGTTGACGTTGGCTTCAGTCAAGTGAGGGCCTTTTTGGCCTCCTTAAATTAGTTACTGAGTACGATACCCTTTGGTAAGACTGGCTCTCAAACTTTCGGTTTCAGGACTAACGAAAATGATCTCAGTATTATCGGGTAGCTTACCAATCAGCGGATCGATTTCGGCTTGCATTGCTTAAACCTGAAAATTTACTATTTTGCCATGAGCTTTTTTTAAATCAGCACACTGACTATTTTTTATAAAAACGTACTAACTCTTCGATTACATAAATAATCATCATTTCGCCCATTTTTGTCTTTCACACAATCCCTCTATCGTTTGTTGCTTTCTCTTTTACACTCCTCGATGAAATACTTAAAAAAAAAGACGTGTTTTGTTCTGTACAGGTCGAGCGTGAATTTAACAGACTTCTGGATGCTACGTCCTATCTGTCACATCAAGTGGACTTTAATTATTACAACGATACGCCTGTCTCTCTGGGCCAAGCATTGGAATGGGTTATCAAACTGCAACAGAAGAATGTAAAACATAAGCAGGTATTATATCAATATTGTATCTTAATAATCTTGTTTCTTACTATGTCATCATTGACGGCGCGGTTGCCGCAGTGGCTGAACCATCGACTGCTGCGCTGCTTATCGCGGGTTCGAACCCCGTGTGGAACAAATATTTGTATGACAGGTAGAAGTTCCAGGTTTGGATGGTTGTGTTTGTGGGTTTAAATGTTTATAAACGCTCCCACGATACAAGTGAAATTCCTAGTGTGGAGCAACGTTTAAAAAAAAACGCGAAATTTTAAGAAAATATTTGATACTTTTTCACGCCAAAACTATACTATAAATCATAACCAGAATAAGCACATAATTTTATATCCCGGCAGTACGATCAAAATTACTGAACCGAATTATAATTCATTTATTTCGGACAACAATGATCCATATTTTTTAGTTTTATAAATAGCTAAAATTGATATATTATATTGACAGGAAATCATGTTTCCTACCTAATCAATATCTGCACAATATGCTCAATGTTTAGAGTATAACTCTCCGTCATAGCTCTCTTAATCATAATAACGAAAAACATTTTAAGAAAGTATGAAACCAAGGCTTTTGTTTATGTTTTTAAAAGTAATTATTATTGTTTGTTCCAGGTACAACATCTAAAGGCAGTCATAACTTTGCAAGAAAGACTTAAAGCAAATATAAACAAGTAAGTTGTGAGTTAGAAGATTAAGGTCCAAGACTGGCACCACGAATCACCTAACTAGATATAGGTACAAAAAAATGTGTCAGAGCAACTGCAAAGAAAAACCTAAATTCAAACACAGAACAAGCATTTTCAATTTATAGGTATACTAGCTTTTGCCCGCGACTTCGTCCACGTGGATTAATAGTGTCCGTTCCCGGGGGATTTCCGGGATGAAAACTATCCTACGTCCTTTCTCGGGTCCCAGACTGTACCAAATTTCATTGAAATCGGTTCAGTTTAGGCGTGAAGAAGAGACAGACAGACAGTTACTTTCGCATTTATAATACTAGTAGGATAGTAGGATTGAACTTGATAGAAGACTCGTTCCACTACTTTTCAAGTTATTCTTAAGTCATAATGAATGTTTTGACATATCAATAACTATAAAATACTTCTTTGAATTTAACTTAGAATATTTTGTCAGTCTGCGGAATTCACTGCCAGCTTGTCTAATCATTAAAGTCTTAATCTCTCAAAGTTCGAGTAAATCGGTTTCTTCATGACGCGCGTGCTCCACTCTAGACCGCATCATCGCTTCACATCAGGCGAGTTGGGGCCAAACGCAAACCTATTTAGAATAAAAAAAAACGTATATTTGCATAAATGTGACAATTTTAAAAAACATATTGACATCTCTCAACTTGTCACCAAGTTAAAAGAGTGATGGATCTGAATGTAAAGCGGACGGAGAGCAAGAGCAAGGCCTGTCTGTAAGGCATTGATATGAAGGAGAAAGGAGTAAATGATGCTCTGACGCGGGGAGAATGAAGAAGAACGTGTTGACCCCAATTAGAATGGGACAAGGGCAGGAAACTGATGATGACTGATGGCTCTCAACTTTGTTTATAGGTGACCTTGTGTCGCTCACATTCAGTTTCGCATTAAATAATTATTGGTACATTGCTAAAAACTCACTATAATTTAAGCCTTATTGACATAACAGATTTCATGTCAAAATGTTTTTTCAGGATGTCAGATATGAAAGAGCTCTTGCAGTCTATGAAAGCCGAAAAGGATGCTTTGCTCGTAGAGAGAGATACAGGTGTGACAGGAGACGCCAGTATCCTGCAAGAGTTCAATTTACGCCGCCTCAATAGAGAGATGAATCTGCTATGCAATGAATATGAGACTCTGGTTGCTACTAACGCTACAATTGAGGAGAAATTGGCGCAGCTGGAAAATAATCCACCGAGGTATGTATGAACTGCCAAATTAACAACTCTTCTTTATTTAGTGATGATGGTGTCTCTATATTATATTGTTTGGGCTCGGAAGGTTTTCCATGTATATTGCGGTTATAGAGGTTTTTGTTAAAACTTCAAGGTTGCAAGTGACCGACCGGTCAAATAAATAAGGTTTAGATTCCATTGTAAGACTCAAAAATATAGCTGTTGTGTCTTAACATATAAATAAAATGGCAGTGACTGTTTGTGATTTCAAAATAACAGTTTTTTAATGAATGCCTTGTGAAGGTAAGGTAAGGTTTTTTTAACGTGGATCGAGATAAACCGGGGTTGAGGGTTGTTCGAAAGAGATACCGGGGCCCCGGAAAGTAAAGGGCAATAGAAGGAACATGGGTGGGTTTTAGTCAGTAAAAGTCTGACAGTCCCCCCCGCTCCTTGCTTTGCCTATGTTTTAATTCAAATTATAAGTTATCGGTTATATTGATAGTTTAAGCGTGAAAGAGTATCAAGCATATACAAACTTTTACCTGTGTTAAATTAGTGTGATATACGGTACTTATAACAAGAACACATTTTTTTTAAAATTACTATTATGTCTGTTTGATCATGCTCCGAAACGTTTGGTTCGATTATGACGGAACTTTTACAGGTTTCGCGAAAAAAAAACTTTGAAATTGATAACAAAATTCGATTCCATGGCAACAGCTAGTTTTATAAATAGACAATAAAATAGAACTGCAGTTTGCCTTGTACCAAATACTCAATAAAATATTTATTTTTAGTTCAGTATACTTGTCGGTGCGCGACAGACAAATACTTGACTGGCACTTCGCTAATCTGGAGTTCGCGAACGCAACACCGCTGGGCAACCTGTCACTCAAGCACTGGGATCAAGACGACGACTTTGAGTTCACTGGAAACCATTTAACAGGTATGTTGAACATACATTTCAGTTGGTAGTAATTTCACTGCCAAGGCCGTCATTCACCGTCACTCATGTGACAAATTGTTACCGTGTGCAGCAGTGTAATCAACAAAACGTAACAAGAAAACATTTTGCGTGTATAGAAAAGGGAACAAACCATACGCGCCAAGCTTTTAAGAAAACCATTCTTATTCGTTTTAATTTATGCTAATGTATATCTTCTTTTTTTCTTTCTAAGTAGGAAATAAGTAAAGCCTCCTTTTTGCAAGGTCTTTCTTTTTTTAAAAAAAAAAAACGTTGCCCCACACTAGGCATTTCTCCTGTATCGTGGGTGCGTTTACAAACATTTTTACTCACATACACAAACACGCAAACCCAAAACAACTATCTGCAGGTCATACAAATATTTGTTCCGTGGGGGGATCGAACCTGCCACACACGCCGCATCAGTCGATTGCTCAACCACTACGCCAATTGTGTCGTCAAAAACGTGTTGGTCTAATGCTGAACTCGTACGCTAACATTATTGATTTGACAAAAAAATAAGGTAATTACATAAATTATAGGAAATTTTCTCTAGTTTAATTTATTATGCAGCTATTTTGATCCTAAAATGAGTCAAAAACGAGATATTGTCAAAAAACTGTTTTTAGACGGAAATATGGCGTCTAACGCCATATTTCCAAAATCGGGGTGCGAGCGGCAAAAATACGAGGTGGCAAAGTTAAAATTCGCACAATGAAATCTATAACGCTACCAATTATCAAAACTCCCGCAAAAATTTCCAGGTAACCTCTTTATTTAGCGCCAAATGACTACTAAATGTGCATAATAAAATTATGAAAGTGTCTGTAACCAAGTGGGATGTAAGGGTTACTGAAATTGTTAGTGTTATTTTCTGCGGTATGAAGACATGTTACCCCTGGCACTTTTTGATTTTAATCGTAATTTAAACCTTTGCTACGTTATCAGGTACACTAAGGTATACGTAACATAACATCACGCTTTTAATCCGTGAAGGGTTAGGCAGAGGTGTACCTTGTAGATCCCCCCACATTCGCCAAGTTGCGAATCAACAAATCCAGACTCTGTGGCTGCTACTGACAGATTCCTGATGAAAAAACCTAACGCTTGACCGATCCGGGATTAAGGTTTAGATTTTAAATATATAAATGAAATAAATAAATAAAATTCATTTATTTCAGGTAATACACCCTTGATTACAATTATAAATTACATAATACAATAGAAAATATATAGGTATGTTCTATTGTATTATTATTATTTAAGAATCATTAGTTTATATACATTAATTAAACAATTATAAATCACAAATGTCAAATTTGCTGCAGTCATACACAGCCTTGACAATTACATTTGTAGTGGCTCTTATTCTGGACGATATATTTATTTTAATTAAATGTAAAAAAATTAAACAAATTTAAATAGTTTTTAAAATTAAATTACATAACTTCATTTTAAAAAGACTTGTGCTCAAGACGTTTTGCTGTGCGTTTATATTTACTTATAGACGAAACGGCGCAAGAAAAAAATACATGTAACTAAAAGAAATAACACGTTTAGAATCATATTCTTGCAAGCATGTATACAGTCGTGATATCGAAATAATTTCAGCCAACGATGCCCACTCGTTGGACGCCATGTTTGATTTTATTTCTACGTTCGAAGTGAAGTAAGCTCATAAAGTGCACGTAGTTTATGAGAACATTCCTACTTCATTAGCGAAGCATACATCAAGCAGTTGTCACCATAAAGCAAGCCAAATTGTTTTCCGTTTCCATTATTATCGGTGTGTTGGAGTTAACTAGCGAAATTACCATAATGTGTATTAATTGTCACCGCATGCGACGTGACTTAATTAATTTAGGGCCTCCATTTGGTTCGGATATCTAATCGTAATAAATGACTCGGGATTGTGTAATTATCTAAACGCCAAATAATTGTTACTCCTGTAATATTAGTAAGAGCTAATGTTGTATTGATAAAAATCTTAAATTCAAATTTTGCATGAATCTACTTTAAACCACCAAACTCATCAATCAACCAAAAGGTACGTGATTAGTTGATCGATGAAGTGACAAACGGCGTTGATAAAGAAACACTCCATTAGAATGGTTTCCGTCGCTAATCACCTGGGTATTTGGGCGTCGGCCTACGATGGCAATAACTTCAATTAGCCGATGCCACGGCACTCGTTAGCGTTTTACTGAACGTTTCCGTGCAATCCAGCACGATCGATGCGCCATTGTATCACACACAAAAGATGCTACCGAATAGCAATAGTTGTCCCTATAAGGGTTGTTTTACCTCGGTGTGTTATTTGTTTCCACTTAGGCCATCGTATCTAAGCAACGGTGAATCTGCTGGGCTTATAAGGCTCTTGTATATAGTTACATATATTAGCCGCCTAGCATTTAGTGTCATTGATAGCATATAACGCAGGCATGCTGTTGATGTTACTGCCGTGTAATATACACAAACTCCATCGTAAAAAGCTTAAATAAAGTACACGGTTTGTACACTAAATGCTTTCGCAGTCGATTCTTCGCGAGTGTGATTCGACAGTGGCTCCGTTCGAGCCCGCAAGGGCTTGCTCCGTTATGAATGTGGAATTTTCGAGTTAGTGGCCTGTTGTGATCTTTAACAGCGAATGGCGGATTTTAGCCCCGAGCATTGGTTCGTGTCAATAATTACTATCATTTCTGCCCTCAAGTTTCCATCTTTTACAGCCGATAAATTACCGACTGACTTCTGTGAATTGTCATAATGACCGTTGCAGAAAACGCAAGCCCAGTACTTAGCTACTTTAAACATGTGTAAGACTAACAACTAAGACGTACTCGTTTAGCTTGTTCATGTTTAATTAGCAAAAGTTAGAAAATAGTCGTTTTCGCTAAATAATAGGAGCCGGTCTGGTCGATCTTCAGTTTACACCGCGCTTGCTATGTAGGTCTGTGGATGGATGACCACCCGTTTCGTACCGAGTTTCCACCGTGCCTTGGAAAGCACGTTAAGGTGTTGGTTCCGGCTGTCATTTGTAGATCTTTGACAGTCGTTACAGATAGTCAGTGTCTCGAAAATCTGACAGTTAGCTTACCAAAGGGTATTGTATCACCCAGTACTAACTGCGTTGTGGCGGTCAGATAGGCAGTCGCTCCATGTAAAATACTGGTATTCAGCTGTATCCGGTTAGGCTGGAAGCCGAAGCCCCAGTATATGTAGTTGGAAAAAGGCTAGGCAGATGATGACGCTATATAAATAATGTTGCTTGTCTACTATTCGTTGACCAGATTTGCATAATGTATTCTATTCTGGATTTATTCAAGTCGCTTGCTAATAGGCTTAATTTGGGCTAGCTCGTTCCATTGTGCATTGTCGACCTCATCTCTGTCGTTTTGGACAAGATTGAGGTCAAGAGTAGGCCAAACTTAATATAAAAAAAATGTATTTTTCTGAGCATCAGGTTGTTTTGTCAGTTGTAGAATAAAATTGTATTTGCTTAAATTACATTTATGTTTGTCGATTACTCGTAAAATATAAAAAGGGAAGAAGTGAACTGTTGCGTCCGTTGTTCAGTCAAAAGATATGTATCGCGACATCCCCGAGACGCCTCTTTTGTACGTCGGCTGTGCGTGTGTTGTCGGCCATATTTCTTGGTGTTCGCTCGTTCCGTGGTGTGTTCGCGGCGTGGGTAGTTGAAAAATGACATCTTGATTGTTGTGCGTTATTCTACTCATGAGAATGTCGAGTCGTAGTGGTCGCGTGCACCGCCATTGTCGAGGATCTCAGCCCTAGGCTCTACAAATTGAACGATTGTTAACCGTTCCTTGAAAACTTTGCTATCGTGACTTGTCACGGTATTATGTGTCCTTATTAAGATAACATACTTTGTTAGGATATTATTGTAAGTATATTATTTAAGCTTTGTTGGCACTGCGACACATTGGGGCGCAACATTTTTGCAATTTTTTTTTGTTCTATTACTGACTTAACCAAAAGTAATGACAAAGTTTTGGGATGTAGAGTTAGACAGAATTACACATATCCTATTGGCGTGATAATGAATTATTGTAGCTAAATTATCCTGAAAAAGAAAAATAGGATGGTGGTTGCTAAAATAGAGTTATTTGTTGATTTAGCTAATGTCTATTTTTCAATGGGTTGGCGCTACTGCAACCAGAATAAATTTTACATTCCAATGATAATTACAACGTGCAATAATTTACCGACTTGGTATTACGACTAAGGCTTTCGCAAATCATAAATAAAACTAACAAAGCCACGGTCAGAATGAGTTATAAGCTGTTTAGCTGTTTACCAACGACAAATGGCTTTTGAAACAAGTCCCCGAGGTGGCGGCGAGGGCCAAATGATCGGACTATAGAAGAGCTCACGCCGGCAACAAGTTTTGATAAGAGTGTGCGTGGCAAGATGCGAGGCAGTAATGAATGTGATACAAGCGCGACCTTCCTCATTTATCACTCGCTCTATGAATAAAATATCTCGACGTTCCTTTCGGATAGTGTCTGGTCGTGCCGGGACGCTTACGGCTCAGCCGAGCGATCACAATCTTCAGCCTAGTACCTAATAATACTGGGCTCTCAGGAGAAATTCACACTATTCGCTCTTGTTACGTCTCTTTGTTTGCTGCAAAACAGCCACTAGGGAGTATTCCATTCTGATTTCTAAGTACAGTATATTTTCTTATTTCGTCGATCCGCTACCAAAGAAAGAAATTGTTTTTTAGTTCGGTGAGATAATACTTTCCGAATATCTACTTATTTTTATGTATATTTGGCATCTTTATTATCTACAAGCTGCGTAAAAGCTTTGCTAGTGCAATGTCTCATGGCCCATTCAATACCTTTGTACAATTTTTGAGTCAGTGTTCCTTGTAATCACATGAATTCAGGTTATCCAGGCTAGAAGAGGTAAATGCTTAATTAAGTCAATTTATTACCTGGAGTTTATGACCATGGTATAAATGGCACGGCATGTAACAGGTATGTGGTGTTAAGTGACCATTAGGAGTTGTTGGTTAATATCAAAAAACTTTGTTCTTAATAATAAAACATAACAACAAAAATAAAATGCCTTCTAAATACCGAAGCACTTCGATCAAAGAAAAGGCGAGTCCCTAGAAAAAGCAATTTGGATGGCGTAGTATGAGTAATCACGATGGTAAAGGAAATTGTGAGAAAATAACAGGACAGCTTAAATTGACAAAAACTGCTTCTCTAACGCGGTTTCCCAAGAAGGTTTACTGTAGTAGTTGCATATCTGTATGGCGTAAAGACATAAAGGTCTTTTGACTCACGAGGATGTCAATCGCGACGGTGGCGTAGCCTGCGGAGGCGTCAGGGGCGTGGATGAATAAGCAATGAAACGACGAATGGCTCTATTAGACCGCCATTGTTGCCTTACGATCGCTCGACTTGCGCAAGCGACATGTATTGTTCGCGACTCGTGGCTTTCACTACGAGCGATGACGTCACAACGCTAGCGACCTAAATGCTTGCAGTGTTAGATGTAGTGCAATTTCCATTTATAGAGCCTTATATGGCTTGGAATGCACCCAATACGGTGGTAAGTCGTTGTCGCGACTACAATGCCCTGAATGTTACTTGTTTAAGGTCTGAACTTCTGAAGAAAAGGATTGATCGTAGTAAACTTTATGGCTGGACTTTTTTAGCTTTTATTTCAGCATAAACTTGATCCATGTTGAAACATTGCCTCTCAGTCTATTCAGTCTTAGCTATCAACTGTTACAAGCCCACTTGATAGAAACGCAACAGTTGATAGCAATAACTTGACTAAAAAGAAAACTTTTCCTCCGATAGTAAATGTTTTAGTTTATCAAGATAGTTTTCGTTTGACACGATTTTCTTTAGTTCACGTCATCGTTGAAGAGGTATCTAGTACATTGTGTTACTGCGGGTTGGCACTGTGCATCTAATTGACAAGTGTCCGGAAGTAAGCGCGTCACACCTGTCTAACGAGCACGTCGTGCACATGATGGCACCCACTCGGCCCAACTAACAAGCTACTCATCTTTGCCTATAACAAATTGCATCATCCGGCAGTTTTAAAGACATAAAACTATCCGAAGATGGTTTTTTTGTAACAAGATCTTTTTTTTAATAGTTTTAAGTTTTCTGTCAAGCTTTCTGATATACTGTTGCACCTTACGTAGAATTCAACAAACGTCGGTACGAATATTTAGCGTAATAAGTACGCCGAGAAATAACTTGTTTTTGATAATTGTGCTAATCTGGCTGAATGCAGTGGAACAGGACCCTCTGGGCGACTCCAGCCAGTAATATAATTTGCATCGTGTACGGTAGTAGTTTTATTGCACACAATTGGCCATTATCAGAGAACATTTGCACGCCCGCCCGTCATACTGTTTAATATATTGTTTCTCGTCGTCTATTTCTATTGGTCTAAATTTGACTATAAACATGGCCATGTCTAGACCGTGAATAATACCTATATTTACCATCTACTGATTCTCATCCCCCCTTTTTCCAATAACTTTATAGTCAAAGCACTCTATTAAGGATTTACGGAATATATTTTGGGAGTGACAAAGGTTTAATTTAATTTGAACTTACGACGTACTCACTCAAATTTTGATTATTCCACGTTAGTTTAAATCGGGTCTCCGCTCAACTTTCCTTTCATTGTAAAAGTTGTAATCCTCTTTGTGGACCCTAATTGAATTCACTGTTATGCTAATACTCTGATTTCCCATCTTATTTCGTTAATAGAGGTCTGTGGTAAACCAATTAAAGGGTGCGTCTGAGGATTAGACGACTTTTGGCGAGTAGTTTGTGGGTTCTGCATGCACAAGAAACTAAACGTTTATTTGTTCCTTTTATGTAAATAGCCAGATCGTTTGCCTCTTCAGATTTTTTTTATTGTCACCATGGACGTATCAATTGATATCTATTAAAACCTTACGATCAGCTAATTGAAATTGGTATCAACTATAATGTTGCTGTAGCGCTTTTGACTTCGCAACACGCTACTCACCGAAACGGAACCATCATATTGGGTGGTAGTAAACTCAAAGAACTGACTGCGATTTATTACATTCAATAACACCTATGTATGTGTTTTCGCACAGTATATGTCTGATATGTGCAGATGTTTATGTGCCGCGGTGCATATGTCGCTTTATTGCGCGTTTCGGAAGGCTTAGCATTCCGCCCGTGGACTCAGTCGTCTCTAATGCTGGCGTATTGCGGTTTTATTAACGTTGTTTCCTTTCGTATTACATTCCGCAGCATCTTGTTCACATGTGAATGTATTATCTATTTTCCGGGGTAAAAGGATTTTCTTTAAATCTTTCTGTTTTGTCTTGGTGGGGTGCAATTTTACCTCTTTCAACTCGTTTTATATTCTTAAATCTTTGTACTTTAAAAAGACGAATCAAATAAAATTATTTCTTGATACCTTATTGGATAACTTGCAGTTGTAGTTGTGTCTGTAGTATGTGTATATGCATTAGGTATGTGTTCATAGGAGCGTTGTGCAGGGTTGTGTCACTCCGCGCGGTCGAGTGCGCCGGCAGTCAGCACAGCGTGAATTGCGGACGCCCGTTCCAGTGCCACTAGCGCTGCGCCGGCTGGCTACACAAAAAACGAATAGTTTTGTTTAATTTAAATCCGCTTAAGGCTTCCCGAAAGTCACAAACGATAAATGGCTTAGCCAGAAAAATAAACTTTTCTCTGTACTGGAACATTTTTCAATCCTGTTGAGATATTACGTTTTATGTAGTTTGGATCAGGCTTCGTTGCCAGTTGGTCCTGAAAACGGCCCAGATGTCGACTGGAAGTGCAAAATGAAACACGTTAGCGCTTCGGCTGACGTCAGTTCCCTTTTTTGTCGTGCCGCCTGTGAAAGGCCATTTATCAACTTTTTATGGAAACGCTTGTTTTAATTTATGCTTACACTAACTTCCGTGCTTGTAGCTATCTGCGACCTCATTTGCAAACACAGCTTTGTTGCTGTTTACCCGGACTACTAGAGCTGTTCTCCATTTTAAAACGAACTACAGCATAGCGCCACTCTAAATGAATGTTTACGATTATGTGTTATTTTTATTAAGGTGACACGGAGTGTCGTTAGAACGTTTCTTAAAACGGTACAGTCAGGAAATAACAATTTAGCTAACGTAAAATGTTTTTAAAAATATTTGTTAAATAATATTGCACCATGATATTATATTGAGACACATGTATATTTGCGGGCATTTATGTAGATGGGTTGGTACACTATGTAGAACCGTAAAACGACCGTAAATATTTTTTAATGATTGGATGGTCAACTTATGTCCGACCGGCGGCATATTTAAAGCGTTGCCTGATGCAATTACATCTGATGCTTGTCTGGACGCACATCTGATAAGGCAAACTAAAACGCCTTGTGAAGTTACTTTAATTAAATACTGACTTTTTTGCTCCAGAGATACGTGTGATGTTAAGATAAGATCACACATAAAACGCAAAAAATCACATAAACATTTTTCAAACGGTAATTATGAGTCATTTAAATAAAGTGAGAGAATTTATTGAAATTTGTATCAGCGCCGAGTCTATTCTGCTTGTGACAAAAAAAGTAATTAGGTACATACAGGTGTCAAGTAGAAAAACAACATCAGGTGTTTTCTTAAAGCCAGGAGCTAGTTTCCAGCAAAGGTCCAACTTGCTAGAAGCGCCCGCCGCAGGACAAATTTCGCTTATATTAACTTTTGCTTCGAGTAAATTTCTCTTGAACTGTGCGACCACTGCACTTCCAAGTGGCAAAGTTTTAATCTCGTCGCCGGGTTGTGGCTATACTTTCTGTGTCTCTCATTGAGACACAGTCCTCGCTTCAACGTTATTTGTTCACTTTAATGAAGGTTCTATTTATTTTAAACAGTTTCGTATTTAAATTACTAATACTTCTACATCTATCGCGCTTGTGAAATTCTCGTTACATTTTAAAGAATCACGTCTAAAAGCAATAAGAAATCCTTTCAGTCTGTCAGTTCGTCGTCGGCAAAATCAAACGAATTTGTTTTTAAAAGATTGCCCCCACTAAGAATTTCTCTTGTATCGTGTTTGCGTTTACAAACATTTAAACCCACAAACAGCCAGACCCGAAACAACAGCCTGTAGGTCATACAAATATTTGTTCTGTGCGGGGGGATCGAACCTGCGACACGCAGCGCAGCAATCTGTATTGAAGTTAACTTTCCTGGAAACGTGCTTAATAGTGAAGAGTTAGACTAGAATTTGAACCTGTTACTGGTATTTGGTATGATCTGACGATAGATAGTGCTTTGCATGTATGGATGTGGATTTATCAAAACCCCACCGAATTTCAATGTATGCAACGTAACTCCGGCGTGGTCTCCTAAAAGCGAGCACTTAACCACAGCGTAATTCCGGTAAAAGGTTCCGCGGCCGCACCGTCCATTCTCTTCTTAATGTTTATTTAAGCGAAAAAGTTCGACTCTCATTAACCGGATTGGCGGTTAATGAAACGCGTGCGACTTAGAATATTATACGTCCAACGCCGCTACCACCAGATAATATCACACATTATTTTCACATCTCATTGAAGGCAGCTCTCTTATTTTAACCTGTTTTTCGAGGTGAGGTGTTAAAGTCTTGATGTGTTAAGGCGATAAACTTAAAGTTTTACTGGGTCGAGTATGAGGTTCGAGGCTTCTACTGAGACCATTGGGGCCTTAGTGTCAATGTGCTATTGATGGACATTTTTGCAGAAAATAATCTTTTAAATGATGTGTACAAAAAGTCCTTTTTAAAATGCAATTGATGTTCTAATATCAGAGAAGAGCTGAAATTAATAACAAAGTCATGTTGGTTCTTCAATCTGATTTGTTTATTGTACTTGATTGTTAATAAATAATTCAATTCATATAATAATGGACAGGATACAACCAAATCACATTTTTCTTAATAGCTGGAATAAAGCGATCGTTATAATTCAGCAATTTTTTGTTCTAATTTTTTCTCACTATGTGAGCCGTAAATAAACTCATGAATCGTAACGAGAGCACTCATTAAGGGCCTTTTTCATTCCGCACCATCGCTCGGTGCGGTTTTCCTGCGCCATTGAATTGTGCTGCAGCCGCTAACTTCCGCGGCGAACTGTTCCACCCTCAGGGCTCTGGCGTTTTTGCATTTTAACACCTCGGATAATGAGGTCTAGAGGCACGTAGTAGATGCCAAGTGCCGTAAATATGTACTAGAAGTTGAATCTGTCACGAATTAATAACAGCTATCTAAAAGGTAAACTAGATTTAGTTACTGAATCTATGTCTGCTGGGAACATTTGTATGTTTGCTAAACTTCAAACCGAGGAACCATTGTTCCAATTTGTGTGGTATTTTAGTGTAACATTTTACTATAAAAAATCGATAATCCCAAAAAAGAAATCGGTTTTACTGTAGTATTGGTTTTACGGTTTTCTGTGTCCAGCTGTAGACTATTTAAAGATAAAGGTTCCCGTGTACCTCTATATAATTCTTCAGCTCTCTAAAGAAAATCGTTACAAAGCTGAAGAATGAACTGTGTATTATAAGCCTTGTTGGCTCTAGCCAGAGTAAATTAAACTGCATGGAGCAAAGAGCACATTAATTTATTTAAAAAATAAGCTTCCGGGAATATTGCACATTGCTCCTAAAAATAAGCATCAGAATTAGTTTGGCTCTATTGTGCTCTAGCTGTAACTGTTGGTTGGCAGCATTTGCCCGGGTCTATCTAAAATATGTAGCAATAAAAGCGCTTTGGACAATGTCCGGACGTGTTAGAATCCATTTATTGTTCGGGGCCCACGTGTTGTGGCTGCCCGGTTATACACAGTGTCTCTGTGGCGTTGTGACATTTACAAACATTTTGGTTTGTTGTCTCTCCGGCACAATTAAGAGCCGTACAATGTAAGGTTTTTCTACGATTCTTATAAGTCACATTTTTCCTCGAGATTCATATCATCCAGAATGAAACATGTCGTCTGAGTTCCAACCAGCTATATTTATCACACATTAACTAAATCACTTTGTAGAGAACTCTTTGTCCAGCTGATAAAGGTTTTGTCGTCTCACTTAAGACGTTAAAGGAGAAATAGAGCCGTAGGGGTTGGAAGCAACGTGTAACCTATTTGTACTTGTTTATCAAGGAGATAAGTGTCTGGAGTGTGCGGCGAGGTCCGCTGGCCGTCTTAACCCATTAGTTCACAGAAAAGATAGCGGACCGGTCGGATTCCTCCTTTAATTGCTAAACTATCCGCGCTGGGAACTGATTTACTGATGTTTGTAAACAGAAGCCCTAACAAAAATATTTCTCCATCAAATGTCTCTTGTTTCAGCAGGTTTAAAAGAAATACAATGCACTGATGACATCATCATGCTCCTGTCCTTATCCAAAGGAGTCCTACTAATATGCAGGGCCTTATTCATTATGACAGCGGATTATCAACTTCAATCATCCATATACCTATTATGTCTAATAGTACTGAACCAAATATGGTGTCGCTTCTATGCTACTACTTGCATAATTACACGGTTCAATAATTGCATCGAAACTGTGGTGGCTGTAAGTCTTTGAATGTTTTTTTCCATAATCAAGGCGACGCAAATGTGAAGAAAAGTATCAATTTTTGTACTATCTGTGAGCCACTGAACTGAAGTTCTAGTGACGGTGTTGCCAGAATGAAAATGTATTTTCTTTTGAAAAGAAAATATGTTCTGCTTTTAAAGCGTTTCTTACCTTCCTACTTCTATTATGAAAGGATAAGAAAACATTGTTCCTTACCTATTGTACCTATATAATAAGTCTGTAGATGGTAACATGAGTTTCGACTTAGGGTACAAGTCGGAGTATACAAAGAATGGTATTATGAGGGTATCTAACCATGGAGCGCCGTAAGCGCATTATTGCAAAGCGCGGGTGGCGGCGTCGGCGGGTGGTTCGTGGTGAGATGCGACGCCTCTCGAATGTACAATGCGCCCTAAGCTCCGGGTGGACGTATTCACAGAATAAGTGCTTTGGTAGTCAAAATGAACATAGCTTTTTGAGTCTTATTTGGAAATGCGACACACTTTCGCTTTACTAGAATTACCATACGAGAGGATAAGCTCTGGCTGGCAGCATGTGACTTCGTGGCTTTAATAAAACATCCCTTTTAAGATTTTATAGGATCTCGCAGGATTTTTTCTACCCTACATTTATTTGTTTCACTTAAGACTTAGAAACACTAAAACTAGTAAAGACGTGTCTAAAATTAGACATGTTTAAATCTTATTAGAACGAGCAGCATTATTGTAGGTACATGTATAGTTTAATGCTAGTAATACCTGTTCAGTGACTGACTACAAAGCATACGTCTGTAGCTTCGGCGGCATTACATTTATTAACGAATTAATTGAACGAACGACGAGCGTATAATGAAACTATTTCGCATTCATTATCTTTCTTCGGATTAGTTAATGTGAATGTTCTGGTTGACAGTTAGGAACGCCCAGCTATGCAAATGTCATTGTCTGTAATGCGTGGCCGACCGCGCCCTAGCGTATGGGGCTGCCTACGCAGTGTACGAACTACGACAATCTCAGCCAATGAATATTAACAACCAGACTTAATATGATGCCTATTGCCTACTGCAACAATCGATGTATATCGTACTAGCACTGACTTTGACTCTTGCGGTAATCTTTAAGCCTGTTTTGTTGAAGGTTAAAGACATTAATTAGCATTCGACAATGCTAAGTTACTTATCCAAATTATATTGTTTTACTGTTGACAAGGCACAGGTCTCCCTATCTTTTGATACGTTATTTGCTGCAAAGTTACTTACTTGTATACTTAAAAAAGCTTGAAAACAATTCGTTACCAACCGAATTTACCCTAATAATTTCCTACTTTTTAAAGTTTTTTAAGTTCCTTGAAAAAAATATATAATTCTCATTAAAGCAATAAAATCAAGCGCTTTCATTGATAGCCTAAACCAATTACGATAAATACAGGCATTGTCACACAGCCACTATAGTTAGACGTGACATTTACTCGTAGATCGCACGCGTAGCTTTCTCTATTATGCAAGCGGTGATTGACACGTTATGCGCGTGCGCAACGTGCCCTATCGGCCAATTGAACAGAGCTTTTCCGTGTTAAAAGATCGCGAGATTGAGACGTCACGATTGATGCTTGTGTCACATTCTCACATTAAGCTATGACGTCACTTAATAACAGCTTACGAAATTACGGGCGCATTTATAAAAACTGCCAAAGGATTAATTAAATTTATATGTTATGTGTTTTCTGTAGAGAAAAAGTTACGCCGTCGTATTAATTTATCTCCGTCGGGAAAGGCACAAGTGTACTTAATGATACACCTCATTATGCCAGATTAAGTGCTCATGTATTAGGGGGCGATCCTATTTCCATCAACCGGGCACAAACCTAGACTTCGTGACTGGTACTGAAAAAATCCAACAATAAAAACACCCGACCCGGGAATCGAGCCCAGAACACCATACTCTGCAGTCGCGACTGCGAGCACTAGAACTACGGGGCAATCACCTAATTATGCCATAATAAAAAGTAATAGATGGCCGATTGAGATACACAGGGACGAACACTTCAATCAATTAATCAATCGGTCAATTGTACAGCACAGAACAGCATCGAGTCTATCAAAGTTGTTAATTTAGACGAGACTGATGGACATCCGTGTCGATCCCTAAATAAAGAAAAAAACCTGTTCTAAATTAAGTTGTAAATTGTCCTACCCTTGTATAAAGGGGACGATCATAAATCGGAGCTGTAGTGGGGTCATAAGCGTCGTCCGACGTTGTTGCCGGCCGGACGGACATCTCGCTGGCATGTATATGATTATTAGCGGTCCAACTTGTAAATTTCCTTTTAAAACTACATCTGAGATCTTTATCTCAATGAAAACGAGCGATAAGGCTACACCCGGCGAGAAGAGGCTCGCGTCGGCTCATATTATTGTCACCACGCTCAATTTTATTGTCACCTATTTGCCATTTGGGACTAATTTAAAATAGCTTTTAGCATAAAATAAGGCTAGGCCATTACATTAGATCACCTTATTTAATCAATTGAATGTTAATCGAGTTTTCGCGTTCGCTATATTAACATGACAGTTAACAAGATCATAGATTGTTAGATTAATATCTCTCAGTATGACAAATTCGAATATCAAATGACTTTCTGGTAATGATCCGGTCTGGTTTTTGGAAACAATTTTAAAATGTATGCTGATATATCCTAACTAAGTGACCATTTTATAAGATAATAGTCTTTATCTGAATAATATTAACATTATATTTTGCAATATAAAATGATTTTTATGTTTCTAAAGCAAGTTTTCAATTATTTCTATTTGTGGCAAACGCCCACAGACCGCCTAATAGAAGCAATAACTGTAAATGTAATCTCATTACCACATTGCAAAATTCTATTTCCATTACAACATAACGAGAATTTATTTGTTCTCCATTTTCATAAAGTTGCGCTTGAGAACTCGATACTGGGGCCTATTCGGAGTGTCGTGTCCTTGTTGGAGAAATGTAATTGTGAAGTATTTGTTGTTGGGTACTGATCAGGCGCACTGGAAAGGTTACAAGAAAATTGTTTTGCGTCGATCTGACGATATGTTACAAGAAGACTTATTATGTACTTAATAACTTGGCTGTGTATCCGGTGTGTGTTTTGCATAATGGCGGAGAGCACGCATGCGTATTTGTTGAAGATCTGCCGCGGGCGCCCGAGTCGGCCGACGTGGTTGCACTGCCGCTTCTAGTGTTCATGGATTATCAGCCCCAGGTTATAAATATCGTGCACGTCCTTTATTCAAACGTGAAATTGATGCGTGATGGTCCTTTTTTGTTGTAGCAGCAGATTGTATGTATTAATATACATACAATTTGCTTGCCAGAGCTTCAACTTGATTAAAAAAAATAACGACTAGGCGTTCGAACAAGCAAAACCAGATCGTTTACATTTCTTATCAATGTAAACACTTTAACTATCCCTAATTGTTAATACGGGTATAGAAAAGTAGGTTTTGTGACTTGAGTTTTTCCATAAGGAGCCAAAGAATTTTGCTCGTTATTAGTTTGAGCTCGAGTTATGTCACAAGATAACCATGGACAACGAACAACCAACGAAACAAAATTAAAACACTTTAAAATGAGTAATACTTTTTCTTCTATTTGCGAAGTACAGTCAGCATCAAAAGTCGATGACCACATTCAGATTTTCAAAATCACTGGGCATTATATCACCTATAAATCGCTCAACTAGATAGAACGCCAGTATTGAATGAACATCATTAAAGTTCAAAATTAACTGAACACTACTCGTCAAAGGTCACTGAACACCATTTTGTCAAAAATTGCCGATTGTTATAATATCCGAAAACATCTTAACATTCAGTGTTACAAAAGTCACTGAACAATATAAAATACTTGTTTTTGTTTTCTAGTGCAATCACGGCAACGTCCACGTCCAAAAATAACTTAACATCATAAAAAAACAAAAGTTACTGAACATTACTTTGTTTCGGATACGTAGTGTGTAAACTTATACTAATACTTTCAAAAGTAGCTGAACTGCAAATTAAAAATGTGCGCGTTACTATCTTCAGAGTTTTAAAACCAATCTTGTCCTATCCAAACTAAATCATGTAAAAAAAGTTAAATGGATAGATCTCTCGCTACCAACCTTCTTGGACCGAGTGAAAATGCATAAAAAGCATGGCAGGCAGCTGTCAACGCCTCTTTTTCTTTTTTTGGTTTAAAAACAAAAGACGACAGAAGAATATGGTGTCAGTTATCAATTGCGCTTTACTGACAAATAAACATTATAATGCCATTCAATAATCTCTGCTGCCGCGGCAAATTGCCGCCCAGCGGATAGACCTCCGGTGCGATCTCATGGTGGCATGGGGAGAGCGACTGTCGCAACCCCGTATAGGGCACGCCACAATAGTGGCGGTAAGTCTCCTCTTGAGGAGTGGCTGGAGAGGCGCCATGGCGCCGTGGCGGACACGGAAGTTTCCAAACATCCCAAAAAAAATGATATTTAATATTCATTCTGGTATTACGTCGAGTTTGAAATAGGATAGCTGTCACATGTGCTAGAGAGATGTGTGAAAAAATATAAATTAACTGTATTGATTTGATTTTTTTTGATTTTTTCTGTATTGATCATTTAATTTTTTTGATAATAAGTAAAAGGATGGTGATTTACATTTGCATTGTCTACTTAATTTATATACCAAACACATATACGTACCGAAATACACACACACATAAAACCCAAAATTGTATTATATTTTGTTCAGGGACTTTAGAGATAAACAATGGTATGCCATTTTTGACAAAAATTTGTTTAGAGACTTCAGAGACGAAGAATGTTATGCTTTTTTTACTATAACTTTGTTTAGTGACTTTTGAAAAGTAGTGGTCACCTACTTATGCCCTTTTGTGATAGTCATTCATTTCTGGTGCTTGTCATGTTAATCGATTTAGGTGTAATACGGTGTACAGTCATTTTGAAAATCTAAATGTGGTCATCAACTTTTGATGCTGACTGTACCAAATTTCTACAGAAAAGTGTTTTTTGTACGCACCCATCTATTCTTTGAGCGTGCAAACGCTTCCCTGAAATCTAAAACTTACTTGAAATAGCGGTTTAAATTGTGCATCAAGTGGAATCTTAATAGGATAGGCATTTAACAACAAAAGCCATGCTTTACGGTCATCTTAGCCCTCGGTGAATTTCAGTTATCTCATGTGTGCAACCACCGATTATTAACAACTGTGATATTTCCCTTACTGCACCGCGCACAGTCACCGACACGGAACTCGCTATGACAATTTTAACGACGATTATGTATTCACTTGTGGTTAACTTGGGCCACCGTTTTATTTAACACATGTTTATAGCTGCTAAAGGCCAACGAAATTATACCAAGGGATGTTACTACAGAAAGAATAAAAATTGGAGACGGACCCAATGTGGATTCTGCCGAATGTCGAATTCAGCCGAAAATTCGGTTGAAAAATATGCTGAAACCGAAGTTCGGCCAAAGTTGGGATGAATATCACTTTTAGACAGTGACAGGTTCAATCACGTTTGTTGGTTTTTTTACCATGTTTCCCGCTCGCTTCCCAGTCCCAGTGTTACCCCCGATGCCTCTTATTTTTCTTGTTGTTTACTTCAATATGGCGTATTTTTTTCTTAAGTCTTAAATCTTGTTGTACGCAGTATACCTCATGACTGCTCGTAAAGTGTGTGGACTTTAAGTACGGAAAAGGACACTGAAACCCAAACTCAAATGTATATATGAGGAATTGTTAGATGCAAAAATATGTAAAGGAATGCTTTCTCTCGAAGGTAGCAATTGGAGCGGGTTCTGCACCGTCGAAAAAAAATGCACCACTACAACACTTAAACCGTACATCATCTAAGTTGCAATTCACCATCAACATCGTACAACTCCACCTTCTAAGCAACATGTAAAACACAGTACCATAACAAAATAGTCAATTAATAACTTAAGAGCCAAAGCAGTATTTCTTTGGTTCTCAAGTGTGAAATGATTTCATTTAACTAGCACCGAGTTCGGTTAGCAAAATGCTGGATACATACTACTAGTCTGTCCTTAATATTACTAAACGATTCTTCAACCGAATGTTAGTATGTGAACCGATTATTCGGTCCATGAACTGAACTTCGGCCGAAAACTGAAATTCGGTAAAAGCAGCCGAACTTCGGTATTACTAAATTTGAAAAGAATTTTGGTCCATCTCTAGTAACAATAATGAAACAAAAAGCAATCAATGAGTATGGCTTTATGTGTTCAATAAATGAACGATTTGTGTCTCGTAAAATAAACTATAAATTGATTTGTTGCGCCAATGTCAGTATAAAATATCGCAGAACCAACAATAAAACTGTCGTTTTGCTAAAAAGTTCATCAAGAGGCCATTCATCATCACCATTTTATCTTTAACCAACGTGGAAATAGGATTTTAACTGTTTTAATTGAGTTGACAGTGTAACGATATTTTAACACAAGTTGGTAAAATTAGATATTTAAAACTCCGAACTGTCACCCTCTTTCTCCGTCATCTATCTAAACCTATTCAGTGTAACCATTCTAATGAATGCAAACGAGATATAAGTTGATGTGGACTTTGGTATCCTGCTGATTTCAAATTTCCATGTTATTGTAATATCATACAAGTCGCAGGAATTTTGAATCGATCCAGTAGAAGTTGCTCATGTCCCTTCACCTACTAGAAAATAGCTGATGATCTTCAATGGCTGAACAACTTTCCTTTCAACAGAATTAACAACAATCTCGATCAAGTCTTCCAAATAAAAAAATCTCAATATCATAATCGGTTCACTAGTTCGGCCGCTACGACTGCTGCGAGCCATCGACACACATGTTAAACTTATAAAATCACTAGCTTTCGCCCGCGTAAAATTTGGGGTAACACAGTTCCTCTTGTGCCTTATTGATTTGTAATAGCAACGCTAAGTTTTCTCTTTTCTTCCCTCTTTCTCCCTCACATCCCACTTTTTTAAAATAAAAATAGCCTATGTCCGTCTCCTGGTTCCTGGTCCCAACTATCTCTGTACCAAAATTCATCAAAATCGGTTTAGCCATTAAAGCGTGAAGAGGTAACAAACAAACAAACAAACTCACTTTCGCTTTTATAATATTAGTAAGGATTTTCCTTACGGGGGTTAAAAATATGCATCTGATCTGGATTTGAAATGAAATCAGCTGTCATTGTATACAGGGTCATTGAAAAAATACCCGAAACCTCTTAATCCTGCCTTCATATCATGACCCTGAACAACATTTGTTCTACGACTTTTCAAATTTCGAAGAATTTTTTTTCCATACAAAAAAATAAACTTAGTCAAAATTTTGCATATATCATTTATGCGGTGAGTGCGGTGACCGACGAAAGGGAGCCGCCCGGCCGCGCCGCGCGGCTAGATCAAAGGGCGCGCCACGCTCAAGGAAGCGAGCGGGCGCACAGCGCGGGGTTCGGGGTGACAGTCGCATGAGTGCCTTACTCGTAAGAACACGCGTGCGCGTATACCGCTATCGAAATTCGCGCGTATTAGTAAATTAACTACATATTAGCGGTTTCATATTTTGAATTCAATTTACTTCATCCATATGTTGATATTGAAGAATGTGTTATGTAGGTACATACTTGTAATGCGATGAAATATTCAGGGGTCAATGTACTACTTGTATGTTGCCTACATTTATTATTTTACTCGATTTTGGTTGCTTGCACTTAATAATCGCCAATAATTGAGCAAATCTTCTGTAGGTACGGTACCTACCTTGTTAAACGCAAGTCGACAAGGTCCAATTTAACCTGCGCGCGGCGCGGCTATCAAAGTGGGTAGGTACGCGTGTAGTATACGCAAATTTTACAGACGTCAAATAAATGAAAACAAATTGTTTTTGGCTACGTTGTTTAGTTGAGGTCAAAGTCGTAGAACAAATGTTGTTCAGGGTCATGATATGAAGGCAGGATTAAGAGGTTTCGGGTATTTTTTCAATGACCCTGTATAACTACTTTTGATGGTATGTAAATGTAATGGGGATGGAAATATAGGTAGTAAGTGTATTGTGGTGGTCTCGTGTTTCCGCATGCGATGGTGGCACCTGCAACTGCCGCTCGGGCCTGCGCACGCGCCTATGCGCCGTGTTCCCGCCGATAATGAATACGAGTTAATTAAGCAACATTAGCTCGAACATCGGCGCCTCCACACGATGAGAGATCCGGCCTACGATTGCCAAGTGAACCAACATCATTTATATAGTGTATTCCAAATAATAGTGATATGTCTAAGTTCTTCCATGATCTGCCTGATTAAGATAATAAAACTTGGATAACAGATGATGAAAATGGTCTGATAAAATTTCTGTTTTTCGATCAGCTCTAAGCGCTTAACATACTGTTAGACTACACTTACTACTTCTAGATAAATGAAGATATCTTATCTTAATCGTTAAGTACTCAAGAAGAATAAAATCAAAGCAAAATCAAGAGCAAAATATACACACGTTCATAAACTCACACTTTTTAATCAAAGAGGTTGGTAGAAATCACAAACCCAACTGTTACAGTCGTTTCTTTTTTGCGGATGGGAAATCATCAAAAAACTTCAGTGAGTTGTTCACTTTTGTGAGGAGTGTCAGACTTTTACTGACTAAAACCTGCCCATGTTTCTTCTATTACCCTTTGTGTTTCGGGGCCGCGCTAGCTCTTTCGAACAACCCGTTATGATCCTTATATATTTTGCCTCGAACATGCCACGAACATAAAGTCAAATTCTGCTGGCTTCACTTGTTCTTTGAAATAGAATGTTTGCCTCAAGTTAAACTCACCTTTTGCTGGTAAAGTAACTAAAGGGTTTATCGATAGTTAATTTGTAATTTTCAAATATCTACACCAGCTCTTTCTATAATTTAATACTTGTAAGGAAAATGCAAATGCTTTATGGATTTTTGAGGTAAAATACCAACCCTTATAATATAACCCTTACCAAATATTTGAATAAGAGAAGAAGTTTCACACAAACTATAAGACCAACTGAAATATGAACGGAACTAGTAGACATAAAGGTACTAGAGATACCCAAAGCCATGTTTACTTGTTCAGGGTACCGTAAGAACAAAACTGTGAGGGGAAATTCGCCAGGCCATTCACATACAATTGCGAGAAGAGGCTTCGATAAGCCGCTGCGAATGCTAATGTTTTCTAAATAAAATTTTATCGCATAGCGTGTGCACTATCTGTGCGCAGCTTCATGTATAGCTAGTTAGAAGAAATAATAAGCGTTTAAAGAACTAAATGACTTTTGTGGATGCATTTTCGCTGTAGATTTTTACTCTTATCATATTTAATAGTATCGGTTTTGTGATGGTGTTCTAGTTTAGTGTTTTTTGTTTTGCGATGCTTTCATTATTCCTTTTTGGGATATACAATACATGTTGGAAAAGAATTGTATCCATGAATTGCCAAAACAGCCACCCAAAATTTAAATCCTTGGTTTCAATCTGACTTCTTTAGAGTTGGAGTTTATTGGCAGTTTCTGATGTTTCAACGGAAGGCATGGAACCAGAAAATCCAAACATGCTTTATGTTCTGAGAATTGTAGCGCTACAGATGTATTTTACGGACAGCTACGAGTATGTACAGGCAAAGACAGTGGAGTAAATTATGAAATGCATCGCCCATCTTTATGTGTGGTGCACGGGAGACGTGTTAAATATTTAAACATATGCGTTACCTCTCAGTTAGTGATATTGTAATGATGTATTGTTTCAGGTAAGTGGGCGGAGAGCTGTTTGGTAAGCGAGAGATGAGACGACTGATACACTTTCAAGATGCTATGAAGCAACACCCTGTCATCATCGTCACGTGGGAATGTGCCCATTTACTCATCTAAACAATACTGACGTATTATTTTTAAATAGCGAACTCTTCAAAGGTTAGTTAAAAATAATAGACGCCTCGATAAATTTCCTTTTTATAGGCCGCTAACTTTGTCGAAGATTTTCGGAATCGCGTGTTTACACAGGCGCTAAATTTTGATCAGCAACAAGGGATCACTCGAGAGAATATCCTCCCTAGATGAATTATGTAAGCTCGTGCTTTGATATGATAAGGCGAGGGAGCGATCGGAGCCAGTGCTCTCATTGTGTTGGCCATAATCTTGCGTATCGCGTAGGACTCGTGTCGGAATGCGAGTTTATTTTAATATTTAATAACTCCCGGGCGGGCGAAGATACCGTCTGCTCAGAGGCGATTCTCTGCTCGTTTTTCCTCTGTTATCGCATTGCTTTTGTGTCACGCTTTCGTTCTTATTCGTTTTACTTAATCACGCCACTGATCAGCTCGAGTGGCTGGGTTCGCAAATCAGATCGATACTCCTTTACTTTGTTTTAACTTTTTTTTAATAAATCTCAGCTAAATAATTGGTCTAATTTTGAAATGAAATGTATGCATATACGCATTATTTGAACGCATAACAAACAAGGCACCCATTGTTGGCTTACAAATAAATTGTAAACATAATTACAGGGCATCACGAGTTCGCGCCAAAGCCTAGGAGAGCGCCATCAGTTTCTTTGAGCTGTTAAATTTGACGCCTCCCTACATAAATTGTTGGAAAGAGTGCCGAGCGCACGTGACGCGCAAATAAAAATACTAATTCAAGTGGGAATTTATCGTCTAATTGTTTTGTATTTATGAGCTTGCCGGCACATTGTTGTGAGGCGATAGCTGCAACCGCTCGACGCCCGGCATAAAACAGAGTAACGAACGCATTTACTTAACAAGGCTTCGCTTAAAGTTGCGTCGTGACTCGCTATTTTAACCCGATGCAAATATATTAAGGTTCAGATTACGTTTTTCTTTTCAGCTTGTCACCGTCTCTAGGGCGTAACCTAAGGTGCACATTAATTTATCAAGCAAACTTTTATCGTAATGATGGTCGCGGCTGAAAGTAGGTCAGGCAAGGCAAGTCATCTGAAACCGACGAGTACTTTTTTAATCCTGCACGCTTGCACGCATCCCTCTGTTTCTTCGGCCTGATTATTTATTCCGAGTTATTTTTTGTTATTTACCCAGACCTGGGGAGCTCGGAGAGGGAGACTGATAGACGTTACAGATAAAAGGCGTGTTCACGATACCAACTCCGACGATTTTGGCGGTTTTTGAAACTGCGCCAACGATTTATTTGTTGTCTGCTTTGCTCTTCTGGCGCCGTCGATACGGAAGGAAACACTTTACTTTGATATTTTTTTTGCCACCGACCTCCGGAATTGATTAAACGTGAAGAATTTAATGTGGCGCAACGTCGATCGCCGATCCCAAAGTCGATTGCGAAACGGGCGTGGGAAAAGGGGCTTTATTGAGTATTTATGGAAGTAAAACATTTCGGGAATCTCGTTTATTGTTTATTGGCTCCCCTGTTCAATCGCTTGTCAATTTCGTCAATGTTTTTGCTTAATTTACAATATGTAATCAATATGGATGGCGTCTTTGTTTTAGTGTGCGTCTTTGTCTTCTGGCTTTATGTTCCCTCAAGACAAAGATTAAGTGCATTCTCTGACAACAGTTTAATCACCTTTGAAGTTACCTTACATCCTACATATGAGACCCAAATGATTCTATTACGAGCGGCGATAGACGTGGTGGGCGCGTGTAGTATAAACAGCACGGTTGTTAAGCAAAGGGCTCGCGTACATGAAGATAACGAATGAGTGAGTGACAAACAAATTGTCTGTCAGTCAAACGGTTGCTGGGGGCATTGTCTGGACACATGCAAGTTCTATTATTTATAATTTCAAAAGTACTTGGTTACAACTCAATATTAGAAGAATTGTTTTGCAGTACTGTTCGAGTAATAGTCATAAAGAGAAATTTAAAATTTTCTCAATATTCGTTTGAATTGATGACTTTTACGAAGGATTATGGTTTTCATATTCATTCTTTTGCGTTAAGGTGTCATGTCACTCACTCATTCATTACTCAATTTTCTGTAGAGCTTACGTCCATAGATTATGCCTGATGGAAATTCCGCCTCGTGATTGGTAAAGTCAACGGCACAGTAAGATTCCGATTCCGTAAACTTAACTTGTAGCAGAATTCTTGTACCCGTATGTTAGTTCTAATTGTCGTTGACGGGTAAGGTTACAATTTACAGAAACCTATCAACATATAACAACATATTTATTATTGAATCTGTGTCGTAAATCATTTTTGAAGGTTATGATTTACCATAATTATAAGATTACCCGGTAGAACATACTACAGCACTCGAAAGTTATCCTGACTAATATTATAAAAGCGAAAGTGAGTTTGTTTGTTACGTATTCACACCTAAGTAGCTAAACCGATTTTGATGAATTTTGGTACATAGATAGTTGACACCCGGGAGACGGACATGGGCTAAAAATGTGAGAAATTAGAGAGAAAGAGGGCAGAAAAGGGAAAACTTAGCTTTGCTAATACAATAAATAAGGCGCAAGGACAAAAACTACAGGTAGCAGGTACCTGCAGATCAGGAAAGGGGAACTGTGTTACCCCTAATTTAACGCGAGCTATGCCGCGGGCAAAAGCTAATAAATAATAAACTATTACTCGCTTTTTTATTGGTTACATACGATTTTCTTTCTTGACAAATAAATAACGTTCAGTAGCAGAATCTATTCAGTGAGTGACACTTGCAATTACAATAGGAATTTCATCATAATCATGGACTATGTTCTCTCATCCCTATTTTTTATCTAATATTTCAAAGAAAATACAATTACAAAAAAAATCTGTGGAACAGAAAATTTCAAATAAAAATCAACAGTCATAGATAAAAGGAATCAGTTGGTGCAAATTAATGTTTCTTCATTCAAGGACAATACCATTAAAAGAAACGTTTCCTTTTCAATTTTCTCACGCACCGGTCGTCAGACGTCCGCGATCTTGGATTCGCTCGATCATGAAAATATATAGCTTCATTCGAACGATCGGTATCGGAAAAGCTCCTTAATCGGTTTTCTTTTATATGAAAATGGACTTTCAGATTTATTACACCATTTTGGTTGCGAAAAACGTGTTATACGTCTGCTCGGGTCCAAAATTGCATATTAAACAAAAATTCAACAACGTGCCGCTACATATTTTAGAGAGAGAGTGGCTTCTTGCGAAGCTACTAAATATATTGGCTATGAAAGTAAATTGCTCAGGGAAAGTGTGGTTGCGTTGATTTCTTATTTCGTATTCATTGTGCGTTGAATGGATCATACCCATTGAGTCGAGATGTCACTGCAAAGAAAATGTAGTAATGGGGAATTATATTGCGATATTTTTTGTTTCGTATATTTCCATTTGCAATACTTTTAAATCAAAGCCGAAGTAGTTTATTTAATGGGTCTTAGAGCACATAAATTGCGCCCGAGTATATTTCAGCATGTTGCTTGCATTCATAAGGAGAGTTAATTTGGGCGACTCGGTGCGGCGATAAGGCAACACGCACGCGAGCCATCTCTTGTGTCTCAGTGCGTGTTCAATGCGCGCGCGCATCGTAAATCTCTACGTACGAACACCGACGACCGATTTCAGGAGTGCAAACCGCTGCATGCGTCTCTTAGCTGTTGTCACTGTCGACAGGATTGCGGTCTCAAAACGTCGAAAGCTTTTCTCATATTTTGTGTATGCTTTGTCTACTTTCAGTTGTTAACAGTATTTGCTTGAAAAGCTCATGTTCTATTTTGAGTTTTTATGTTAATTAAACTATTATACGTATTGCAACCTATTTTGGTTAATAGCACAGACAGTTTGATACACAATGCTGAAAAATTATATTGTTAAGCAATTCAATACCTCAACAACTTAATTTATTCAATGTGTTACTAAGTGTGAACATTTAATACAACACCTTTAACAATTCACTACATATCAGCACACATGTTAATTCAATTACGATAATAGTTTGACGTAACGAGGCGGCACCGAAGAGGTGCATCAATATTCGTACTCGCCCACGTGTTATTGCGTGGGACGATCGCCGGGCGCACACGTTTCTCAAAATTTTTACTCGCCACCTTTCATGTAATCCTGGCCTTACACCCGCCTTATCTTTTTGAACACGTCCGTATTAAGTTTCGAGAATTCGCGTTTCATGTGTACCCATATTCAAGTATAAACTCTGCTTTAATTTTATGCTAGGTAGGTGAGAGTTCGCGGCTTAAATTATTAGGGTATTTATATCATGCCTTCAGTAATTTGAAAATTACACTCGTTACATTACATGTTTTGGGTTATATTTTAAATCCTTCTGCTTTGGGATTTTGTTTAGGTAAAGTAATGGAGGGACTGGCGGCGACCTCTGTAAAAAGCCTAACTCGACAGTTAATTCGTGCATTGGGCTCATATTTTTTTGCAAAATGTATGAACTTTATTAAGGCAAATATTAACGTGTGCGTCCCATCATTTTATGTGCGGGGTGTTAGCAGCGTGTTGATATTTTATTTACTTTGTACCGCCGGCTGAGGCAAAGGCCATTGTGTTCATAATGAAACTCAACTCTTTCCGAGATTTTGTCGGGTCAGTAATTAAACACATCTGCTACACGTGCAATTGTATCTCCCTCTGCGTGTTTTCATATTTTCAGTTAAACATTTCAAAGGGATTTTTGTGATACTTATGGGACCTTTTACTTTGTTATGTTGCTAGTTTATTTTAATGTTAACGCTTATGTCGCAACATGTGTCGATTATGTAAATAAGTTTCAGCGTACTTTTTATTGCTGGGCAGCGTGTTCTCAGAAATATACTTAAACTGAATCATACTTATGTCGTTGTGCTCTATGAACAAAGAATAGAGAACAAAACATAGTTATATGGATCTCTTATTAACATACGTTAAACTCTAAACATTTTACGAACACGCTTTGCTTAGCTCAGACAGAAAGCCATACTGTCGCTAAATAAAGCTAATGAAAATTTATCTCGTGCCATGCATGCTTGATTAACAGCCATTACCAGTCGTATTTCTATTGTACGAATGAATGTTCTTGCCTTGACTCATATTTAATGCGTGAATTTACTCGTTCTACTTTTAATACAAACAAGGGTATCGTATTGTAAAGGGAAGAGCATTTTGAATACAGGCTCCTTTGCTCTCCGGTTTGCTGTGTAGGCGCTATTATACATATTCCGCGTCCATTGTGAATTGTTTCTGAACAATTCGTTTCGATTCCCACTAGTCGGAGGACCGTTTTAATAAAATAAAATTCGTTCCAACTTTATTTGCGCATCAAATTAATTGCAACCGTAGGTCGTATAAATAAATATTATCATCGTAGTTAATTGGTCATGTTGTGTGTGTGTATATTCATCATACATTTCCGTTGGTGGTTGTACTTAAACGTATGAGTAAGTGCGGAATGAGTGTTGTACTCGGTGGTCTCCGGATCGGTGACCATGGTGTCCGCGGGCCTAGCAACTTCTCTAATAACTGTAATTAAGTACAAGCAATCCCGTTTGTCGCTGCGATTGGTTACGTACGACAATTGTGAAATATCGATATCGATTTTCCACTTGTACCTTATATCATAATACTTTACTAAGGCTTTTTCTACTATAATTTATTCTAAGTTCAGAAACTTAATAAAGTTAGACGCTGTTTAACTTGATAGGTAAATTCAATTATTTGCTGATAGTAAAATTAACAAGATAACTTGTAGCTTGATTTATTTGTTGTTTTGCAGTATCACACTGTAAAACTTATTCATTTACTATGGTCAGAATAGTTCATTTAAATAAACAATTATTCTCTTGTAAAGCTTGCTGCTTGCGCTTCCAAAGTTTAACCATTATCGATAAGCAAGAGACATCCCTAAAGATGTAGGATGGTTGCGATCTGTTAGTATCAACTTGTCGTTGCGGTGCGAACTAGCTGATCGCAATCTGCGCTTGTTAGCCACCATTATGAATGCAAATTTAACAATTATATACGTACTCTTCGGTAAGGTATTTGAGTCGGCACATCTGCCTCGGTCATCGCGTGACTCTCACTCCTCACTAACTACGAGAAAATTGTTTGTTCGACGAAAGAAAGACTCAACCTTTTTTGACGACATTGAGTGTCATAATTATGAAAAGTAGCTAATTGAGTAAGTACTTTTGCGATGCTTGTTTTAACTGACTTAAAAAGGAGGTTCTTGGTTCCACGCCTTTGTGCGTGTGACGCGACGCAGCCAAAGGTGATGGGGCACTTAATGAGGGACTTAAGTTGTTATATCATTCAACCTTCTTGTTGATAAAGTGATAGTTAGCTAGTTAGTACTTTAAATTGCCCAAGTTTGTTTGCAAAAATATTCATCCATGTATTTATTTATTATTTAGTTCCGTCAATTTTAAATAACATCATGAAAACAGTAATTTGCAATAGCTGCAAGTCTCGCCGCATAGTTAATACAAAGTAGCCGCGTGACGTTGCGGTCCGCTGCGGTTCGCTTATGGAATGTCATCGCAACACCAACTCGACTCTAATAGAGCTTAATCAACCTCCCGCCTTTCATCCAATCTCGTTAACGAACTAAATTAACTTTCTTATTGCGCGCAGTTTCTCTCACACTACACGATCTAAGTTTATAAACCTCTTAATCCGACGTTATAGTTGCAGGCAGCGGCACTAAAAGCCGTAACAACTGCATTTGCCTCTAAACAAACATCGTTTACTAAGTGTATTATCTGCCGTGCGCTACACATTGGAATGAGTCGAACTACTTAGCAAGTAGGCGATGTGCTTCCACTAAAGTGGGTTCGCGGCGCGGAGATGGCTCTCTGATGGCTTCCTACGAAGCTAGTTTGTCTTGTATCCTTCATTAAATGGGTAATACCTTCGCTTAAATTGACTACGTAGCTTTATCCTTTAATGCTGTATACTACAAAATGTTCTCGTTTAAATTAATTATAGAGACGAGCTATAAAATTAATGTTGTTTTACTTCAGATACCGCGAAATAGTATAATAAAAATATTTGTTTAGGACTAGGGAAAAGGTATCCCGCAAGCTTTCAATATTCGCTTCCGCTGATAGTAATCCGAACTATAAAAATGTTTATGGTTTTATGAAAATAATAATTTTATTTAGAAAACTTAGGTTAAATAGTTAAGTTTGTTTTATAGTCTAAGAACCTTGTTTCTTAAGTAGATTGTCATTTAGGTTTTTATTTGTAATAGGAATTTAAAGACAATTAAGGTGGTAGTCAATGATTCCTTCTATAATATCATGTGATATATAGGACATTGAACAGTGTTTATTGAGTGAACCGTGCTCATGACACGATTCAATAGAGCTGACTGACACAGTCAGTCTAGTTAATATGAAACGTCAACCTAGAGCCGGTCTATGTCGGTGGCCACATTTCATGAATTACTATAGCTATAGTAGAATCGTTTGAAGCTGGCAAAATAAGTGAATGTGAACTTCTACCAAACACTCGCAATTGGAAACGATTATTACCTTACTAGCTTTTGCCTGCGGCTTCGCTCGCGCTAAATTCGGGGTAACACGAACTGTGTTACCCCTTTCCTGATTTGCAAGTACCTGCTACCTGTAGTTTTTGCCCTTGCGCCTTATTTGTTGTAGTAGCAAAGCTAAGTTTTCCCTTTTCTTCCTCCTTTCTCCCTCATTTGTAGTAAGTTTTTGGGACAAGTTCACATTTACTTCTTACCTTGTTAAAACGATTTGACTTACTTAATACCTTTATAGTATCTGTCAATTTTGAATCGAGACTTCTGGACATAAGTCCAATATAATTTCGTTAATTTATGCCGTAAAACTTTTACGACCGACAAATTTGGAATTGATTTAATCATATTAACGAGAATCATTTTAAAGTTTCGGATTTTGGCAAGTCAAGTAAGAATATTCGGCACCGTATGATTTATATTTTTTTGTTATTTTATACAAGCTTACACTTTTATAGGAGCTTCCTAACAAGCAATGGACGCAAATTGAAACGAACCGCAAAGACATTGAATTCGCCGTCACGGTATCTTTTAAATGTGTCTCATTTGTATAAAACCACAAGCCGTGCGCCTGATGAGATTTCCCATCAGCAAAAACCACTTCTATACGAACTTTCATATAACCCCTTCCAGGGATGAATTTTCAAAAATCCTTCATTATTAGTCACCGGCTTTAGATAAGGAACTCTTGTGAAGTAATATATGCTAGTAGTCGAGACTGCGCGTTTTTTGTCAGCGAGTGAATTGAGATTTGTTTTACTGAAACGGGCATAAAATGTGTTTCACCAGATGTGAGACTTAGCTAGACCGATGTTTTGCCCCCGTAAACGCTTATATTGCAGCTTTCATCGAAATCGTTAGAGCCGTTTTTGAGATCGCGATTACAAGTATGATGTATATACAATGAATATTGCTCATTTAATAGTATAAGATAAAGTCGAAGTTTTACCTAAACGTATTTTGCGTCTTATTTCAAATTATTACGATTTGCTTATCATAATTGTTCCGATCTGATAATATAGAACATTTCCTGCTACATTAAACGTCGATTATGTAGTAATAATTAGTGGTTGAATAGACAAAGTTTGTTTTAGTGCTTCCTGTGACGGTATTGGATACGACGTCAGATAAGCGTTGCTGGTTAGTATTCGCGCGAATCACTGAATTATGGGCATTGTACATAAGCCGGGACACCCGCTGGGACCACCCGCGTGCGTCGTCCGTGGAAGCGGTAACCGCTGCGGACACGTCACGGGTTTGCTGCGTACAAGCACCAGTCTATTGTCAAGTTCTGTATGCTTAATTCACAATACAAGTTTTATAAGGAACAACAAAAACGAAACAAGTTCTTTTGAACCCCTACGCTCGTAGGCCGTGCGTGCTAATTACAATAAATCATTTACCTTGCATCACAATGCATTTGCCACAGTCGAGTTGTGTGTTTCCCAACACAGTGTCAACATAGTTCTGTGCCTACAACGCGTAATTTTGACTTAATCTCGTTAATGTGGGGCGTGCTCCAGCTTGTATCGGCGTATGAGCTTGTACGTTATTATGCAAATTGATATTTGATACGCTTTCCGAGTTTGTGAGTTTGTAACCACTTAAGAAAGTGGATGCTGTAAGAAAACGGAGTAATGCGAGTTTAAATATAGACGCCTAATTTGAACTAAACGAACATTAAACGTTTTTGGGTTACATAACATTATCAACTTTCATCCCTTTTGGCGAGTTATTCCATCCAAATACCAAAAACAAATAGTAAGTGAGCTGACTGACGTTTGAGCGATAGAACCTCAAACCAACCCGGCCGCCTAGAGCGGGGGAAGTTATATAACGAATTCCCATCCGAAAAAAAGGTGAGTTGACTGTACCAAATTCAAATCCGTTCGGAATAGAAAAAAGATATGAATTGAAACTAATACCAGTGGTAGCTTTTGATATTAGAACGAAATAACTAAATCTGCCAGACCGTCATCTAATATTAAGTAAAAATAAAATCGGCTTAGTGATAAAATACCATCCGTAAAATAAAATGTAAATTGCAACATTTCGCAGTAAATATTCCTTCAAATCGGATCATTTTGGACAACCTCTCCATCATTGTTGATCTACATCGGCTAGTTTGAATAAAAAAGGCAATCACAGTCAACGACGCTACTATTTGTCACAACCCGAAGTACGTGAAAAAGCAGGTGCGCGCTGGCGTATTTATTACGTCACTGAAGAATGTCCAGCGCACACGGCGACAGGACAAACGAGAGCCCACCGATGCAACACGCCGCCATTGACATATCCCCACCTAATGAGAACCACCGACGCTACGGTAATGAGAAAGAATATCCTCTATTCGCTTGTCGTAGCGTAATTAACTAACTGGATTCCTTGGGGCAGTCTAACTAAATAGACTTCTGTATCTGTGAGTTTACGTTTTGGAGTCGCAGTTCTGTTTGATTTTAAGATCTGGGGTGGTGAGGAAGTGTATCATTCGGTCTCTTTAGAAACGTGTTTTGTAATGGTCGAATTAGTTTTGAATGGCATGAAGATAAGATTCGTAAGTTACTTTAACTTTTATTGAAAATAATTCCTCCAAAATCTACTGAAAAAAAAAACAATTTGACTAGTCTATTTTTTAAATGGATTGAACAATTTTGTTTTGATAAGAACGTAAAAAACGACCACAGTTAAAGCATGTCATGGTCAGGGTAGGGGAGTTCGGAGCACCGTTAAATAAACTGCAAATACAAAAAACACCAGAGGGTGAACCTTTTCCAAAAAACGTATAATCGATAAAAAGTGGAGTTTCTTATAGATAGAAACCGCTATAATTTAATTTCCCTTACAAAACTCAAAGCTCCATTCACACCAATATAATAAGGCGTGGATGAAGGCATATGGTGTATTCAATAGACCTGCCGATCGCTATAATTATTTTCGAAGTAGAATTGAATTCACGAAATGCATATCATGTGTACGATTTTTAAATTGACTGTCAAAATTTTGTTTCTTTGTAAACTTAACGGCAGGTTGCCGTTTTAATGGTTACCCCAATTCGTCGCATGTGCATTTTCCGTTTTATCGAATTACTGGGGATATCAATTAAATTGAATGTTTTTTTTTTATCTATAGGCCGTAAACTTAACGATTGTATCGTTTAACATGTATTCCAATCTCTCTATTCGACTCATCTCCACTCTATTTCTCATGATCTTAGTCTTAAATTTTATTTAGTTGAATAGGTCCGGTAATTAGCGAATGAATTACATTGTATTATATTTACATCTTACGATGGGTAACTAAGAAGGAACTTACTTGCTCTATTCCCTATTTATTTTCTACAAGCTTTTGTCCGCGGCTTCGCTCGCGTTAATTATGGGGTAACACAGTTTCCCTGTCCTGATTTGCAGGTACCTGCTATGTGTAGTTTTTGCCCTAGCGCTTTATTTATTGTAATAGCAATGTTAAGTTTTCCCTTTTCTTCCCTCTTTCTCCCTCATTTCTCACTTAAGAAAAAGTTAGTCTAAATCCGTCTCTAAAGTCCCAACTATCTCTGTACCAAAATTCATCAGAATCGGTTTAGCCATTAAGGCGTGAAGAAGTAACAAACAAACAAACTCGCTTTCGCTTTTATAATATTAAGTAAGTAAGGATTTCTGTTGGCATTCCTCATTACTATTTCTGTTTGCTATTCCATACCCAGAGTCATTCTTAGCTGCTCTAAAGTGCATTTGTAAATCACAAGTTACTCCATCCAGCATTTAATTATATTTGTTATGTGTATTTTTAACAAAATTGAGATCTTATTTATTTATGACAATATAAGGAAAATTTTGCTAATTATGGAGGACTTCGAAAATGACAATATTTTATTTTTCTAAAATTGCATAGCCAATGCCATTCACTGAAATCCATTGTGCGATTCTCATTAAGTTTAGTTTTTTAATGATTCTTGATTATGTTTTGTCTGAAAGAATACACAATTTATTGATTTTACCTTATTATTTCTGGAGTGTGGCACATACGGAATTTATGTTTGTTGTGGGAGTAAATTATATTACAAGGAAACTTTTATTAAAGTGCACCACAATGCAACAATGTTGTGACTTTGTTTTTACTCGTAAATTAGAGGCTGGTTTTGTTATTTCATCGGCATCATCGCATATTATTGAAGTTGTTCTGCGCGTGATTGTAAATGGCCGCGGCATCTGAGCTCGTTAGTGTTTTTGATAGATGACGGCCGGTCGTTTGTTGAATTTGTTGTAACACACGCTGCCCGTGGAAAAACACATGGTTCGACAACGAGATATAAATGGACACTCCCCTCGGCGATCTAAGTTAACGAGCCACCATATAAATAAGGAGAGGTTAATATTTTATAATTCTGACGCATGCTACACTGGTTAGCGCTCGAGACCATTGAATATATTGAGCTAAAATGATTACTTATTACGTGTCATGGAAGTAGGTACTAAACTTTGATTTCTTTCAACCTCATCTCCAACAGTATCTCAGTTGCGCAAGAAAATAAAAGTCAACATAATTATTTTGAAACATGACAGTGTGGTGCGATAATAAATAATTGAATACGCGTTGACGCTGATAATTTGTAAAGTCATTATTCAATATTCGTGACGTGAAGCTTATAAATTTCTCTGCAGCGTTTTACACTTTAGCACTTGAGCTGATGTAAAGCGCCGCCCAATAAGACAACGGCCGACTATTTTGACGAAGGCCGGTCACGTTTCGTCGATACTCACCATGAGAATATTTGTTTTTTATTGTGTGCCCGCCGTCGAGTAAAAATTGAAGTGTAATTTTACGTTTTAACCGGTGCCTGCCCCCTTTCGTTCCGCTCGCCTTGAGTGATGGTTATCATAATTGGAGAGAGGGTAGGTGAACAGTGTGTGCCGCCTGGATGATGACGGTGGGCGGGCACGCGACGAATAACCCTAACTACGCACTTGTGCTTGCTTCCACCCTTCTCTTGAAGTAGGTCAAAATAAACTAACTGTACCAAAGGAATCAAACAAACATACAGTTTGTTTAATAAACCCAATAGTGACCGTCGGTAGGAGGTGTCGGTTAACTGTAATCGAAGTTATTGATTGCGTTAAACCAGCGGGTTTACCATTAGTGTTATCAATGCGCATATGTTGTGAGATGTTGTTAGCTAATACAATGGTAAGATTAATAATGCGGACGTATCGGGCGAGACCGTTATGCCGGCGACACGAGTGATCGCGGACCAACAAGGGCGGAAGAGATGGACCGGATAATAAAGCATCAGCTCGCTGCATCGTAACTCAATACCGTCGACATAGAAATTGTTGGTTGCATCGCTGCGCTAAACTCTCCACAATACCTTATGGATGGTAATTGGCCAGTCTCTAATCGACGTGTTTCAATAATAATACATGCATGCTCGAAGTTTATGCTGACAGTTTTTAGATTGAGTCCCATTCTAATATTTTAACGATTGTTTCAGCATTTCTGACTCAAGAGAAGAAGAGAAATTAACATTTATTTTTATTATAGTATAAATAAAATTTATGAATTTAATTTTGCGCCAGCGCATGTAACGCAATATTTATGACCATTTCTAATCAAAAGTGGCAAGTTCTGTCATAAAACATGTACATTTAGTGAAATAACTCAAAGCGGGAATTGTTTTCTTTCTTGTACATATTTTATTTCAATAGCTTTGTACATTGCAATAGTATTTACATAAATCATTTGAAGTACAGTTTGCCGCAATTTCCATGTCATATCCAGTGCTTGCTATTGTTTTAGAGTGTACTACAAAGGTGTCTGGTGTCGACATATAAAATACAAGATGGAACAGGTTCGCCGTGACCGGTACGCACGAAAAGTCGTTTTCGAGCCGTGACGGAAGTAAATATCAATTGACACATCCTTCAATCGGTTTTTCATGATCATAATTACCATCTATTTCGGTACAGACGCGTTCGAAGTGGTTATTGCTTGATGACTGCATTTGTCGTGATGAATATTAAATGAGAAAAAGTTTTGTGTTCACCAAAAATACTGATCGTGCACCAATTATTCTTTCCTGAATGCAAAAAAAATGCGTAGGTTAGGTTAGGTTAAAACTGCGACCCCCCACGGCTTGCATTAATAGAAAATGGATAAAGATATAACACTTTTTTATTGTAGTGCTGTCTTTTTCCTGATGCTCGTTATGACATATTTTAATTAACATATTTTGGTGCTCATTCAGTAAATTTGGTGCAACACAGGCAAAATTAGGTAAACGAAATGGGAATAAATTGAAGTACGTTTAAATACCATCCATATTAAATTAGTTGTTAAACTTTATATTCTAACCGTAGTTAGAGTTCGTCTATCTCGCTCCCTATTACACGGGACACATAACTGGCAAAATGTAAGTGTTGCTACTGTGGCACACTTCTGCCGACCCCTTCGTGTGTACACGCGAGGTTATATGTTTTATATTATGTCGCCTATCACATCAGTGATGCAAATTGATACTTGCAAGTCAAAGTGGTTACTCAAGTAAAAATCACTTCTAAGATACGATTTTTATTCTGTTCAGTTTAGTAATTGCTTGAAGTTACTTACTGTTTCTTCAATTCTATTCTATTGCATAATTAATTACTAAAGGTTAAGTAGTTACTTTTACTTGTTTATAGATAAGGGTGTTGTTACTTTTTAATGTCACCAATTGTGGAAATAGATTCCACCTCTGTTTAATTCTCCACCGTGCACTTTAATTGTGCTAAAATGTATGCCCCGCTAACTTATCTATTTACATGCATTTATACAAATCTGAAGTAACTTCCTAGTGTATTGTTTCATGAGCTGTGTTCGCGACTTGTTTATAAACAATAGCAATTTGCCTTTTGGCGTTAGGTCACGCCTGCCCATTGATTCTCTACTACGTAGTCAAAGGTTCTATTATATTATCTAACCAATATCATACAGATATGCACACTTATTTACTGGCAAATTTTGTTGTACGGGATTTGTTGAAAAGTATATAAACATATATGTTTTTGGTAGTAGCAGAAAAGAGATATTTTGCTTGAACGTATTCTGAGTAATTTTTCTTTCTTAAAAATTAATATTATTAAACTGACACACTTTATCAATTTTAGACAACGATTTACGCTTTTTCTCAGTGATCTAAAGCTATCCAGAAATAAAAAATTGCAGCACGTACAAATATGAGAGCTAAGCAGTTTCTTGTAAAGCTGTGCAATACATAGATAAGAATGTACGCAGTTATTGTGAGCCTGATGTAACTGTTTACAGCTAAAGCCTACAATTAGCTGTGCAGGTGGTGAATGCGACCCCCTGGCCTCTCGGCACCGGGCCCAGGACCCACGGGAGGACCCCGTGTACAGCCACGAGTATTTGTATGTTTCTTGCTGATACGCTTCCGTTACTAGGACAAATTAGTCGCTGCGTTTATCACGAATGTTCGTCTTATTGGTTTTGCCATTTTATTTGTGATGTTTTTTGGCCGTTATCATTAAATATTTACGATGACAAATTCTTTCTTAATAATATCAGAATTCGATCGAGTCGGCCTATCGGCTCAATTCACTGCTAGAGATTGGCAACTCCCAAGCTGCGCCACTATATTAAATCCTTCGCTTTCGCCATCCAGTCTGCTATTACCTTTAAACTAAAGGATCAATATTTCAGTATTGTTATAGCTTTTGAAGTCAGCGTTGGTATTTAGTAATAACAAATAAAATTTGTGTTAGTCAATAAAAATGACTAACTAAAGCTTCATAAACTTTTTACATCGCGACACGTGGCTCTGTATGATTCCCGGAGCATATTGGACGCGCGCATACCGTTATTAGTTTTTTAACGAAACTTTTTAGATTAGTTTTTAACGGTAGGTAATCATAAGGACAGGACAATGTGTGTACATACATGTGGCGACCGAGACGCGACATACGCGTGTCGGCTTTTTTAATTACCAGCTGTCAATATTTGACACGAGCTTGATCAAACTATGTGGCACCTGAAATCATTCGGTAAGTGTGAAATCGATTATAACCGCTCATTAATCAGATAATAATCGATTACTTTTTAGAGTAGTTCAATATTGTATGAACTACGTAGGTATTGGGTAGGTAGATGTGGCTTTACAACATTGACTATATAAAAAATGTTGCTTGCAAAGCAGAAGAGACACCGTCGTGAAAACGGTTATCCCGTATTCACTACATCGTTCTGAACCTGCCCACTCCACATCATCTTTTTTCTTTGGTTAATAAAAAATATAACAGTTGTTTCCTGCAAATTTGCAAAACCTGCATGGTCCGACGAATTTCTATGTCCCATAGAAATTTTGCTACACGTATGACGAAAAGTTTCAGAATGCTGTACTGAATACCTACGTTGTAACAGATTTCGCGGCGATGTCAGTTGTATAATACATTGTAGACTTTACTGGTTTTATCTTAGAAACAAATAAATAATTTTGCCAAGATAATACCCGTACCAGGTATTCTGATAAAAAAAGCATATATTTCCTGTTTTGCTCCTCATTTCTTATACAAATATAAGCAAACAATTCACAGGAAACTTTGTTTCGCGAAGTTCTCACATAGTCGCCGAAGAATCCTGAAACTGCGAGTGAGTAGAGAGGATGGCTTTGCTACTTACATTTACATAGGTCACTGCACTTAAATATGTTGGGTATAGACAGCACACTACGCAGTTACGTGCGGTATAATTTCAACATGTTCATGAGATACTCTACAATTATTCAGTCGATCAAAACTTTGATGCAGCACTAACACTGTTAAATTGACTTCCTTTGAGGAACTTTGAACACTGTTCAATCGATCCGGTCATGAAATATTTTCTCAGAAAATAGATATGCTGGTTAAAGTTACCCATTCACGTCACGTACGATAAGTTATTGTGATTTCAGTAGTACCTAAGTTTGATCTTAGTTATAAAGTTACAACCTAAGTACACATAATGGTAAAGCTATGAAGGTTTTGAGTATTGATTGAATTTAACTAAACTACAGATTGTTTGAAGCCACTGACAATGCTATGTTGTAACGACTTAGGTATATACCGTTTTAAGTTTTAAAGCGGTCACATAAAGAACCTTCCGTAACGATGTTTCAGTACATTTTATAAGCACGTACCCGGACCTGACACAGCTATAACATTATTTCAGAACACGTATCGCGTTCAGATAATCTGATGCAGAAGCGTTATGGCGCATTTATTGGTTCAAATGTGTTGCGCTAATGTAAGCTCACGTAACTGTAATTGATCCGGAACATTTGTATTAGGTACCACTTAAAGTATTATTTTTTTTTGTATTTTATGAACACAATAAACTGTTGCATAATTATTTCTAGAATACGGAGCTTTATCTCCACAATGACCGATTTATTTATAGTTCATTGCAGAACGCGCAGTTAGTTTAACTTTATCTTTTTAATAAAACCTGGTAAGATATCGAATTGACAGTTTTATAGTACTTCTGGCCGGAAAACAAAGCATTTATTGTACGCAATAAAAATCTTTTTAAAGAAAGACCATCTTCTACCAACCAGAAATTTTAAAAATAAGGTACACTATTGTCAACCGTTGAATAAAAGTAAATTTTCTTTTCAATGGGAATGTTGTTGTGTTCGTTGAACATTGTCGCCTCTCGTTGGCCGTCGGTGGGTGCCGGTACATGCCGAGACAGACCTATTCAAATGTCAGTGTGAAGACCGCCCCCCCTCCCCGCGCACACCTCGCTCTCCCCTCTTCACAGATACTGAAATGTCACTCGCCACACGAAGCAATCAATTTCGTATTTGTATGCACTGCCTAGATAGTGGTAGCAGTAGATTTATCGAATCGATGGGTCTGTATTATCTTGTTATACACGTTTTGTTGAATTATACTTTTTCTGCTTGCGAAATTATTGACGATTTTCCTGGCTTTATGATATATTTTTTATTTTCGAGTGCTAACCTGGTATTAGAGTTTTTACGCCGCCCATGGTTTTATATGCCGTCGAGAAATATCAATCAGTCATGCTGGTTTGGTTTCCTCAAGGAGTTTTCCTTCACGGAATAAGTGATAATTAAACAATATGCAAAACAATCAGAGTTCTAGATTTTATACTCGAGATTTATGACTTGAAAGTTCGATGGCCACATACTGATTGGCTCTTAGGTGCCTAACAATAACAACCTTTATTATCTTAAACACCTTTCACAACTATTTATTTACTATCAAATTAGGATTGAAATCTATTGTCAATGCCTAATACACAGTAACATTTAATTCGATCCCAGACATTGTATGTCCGCGCCAAATGTCGCACTAATTGCTTTGCGCAACTGTAAGACATTCACGACATACAACCCTCTGTTTGTTAAAGTTTATTAGCAGGAAATTAACGCAAGTGACAAACGAACTATCTAAGTTCACCCATTTGTAATCTCTTCACTTCATTAAACAATGAAACGATTGTTCAGTCTGTTCATAATACACCTATTTTTGTTATTTAGGCCAACATTTACATTTTCAATTTAAATTCACTACACAGTAGCACAATTTCTTAACCTTGTTCGAAGTTAGAAAGCGATTAATCAACGTCTAACAACATTCTTATTCCCGTCTACGTAGGAGCGCAAGAAATACAGCCTTTAAATGTCTTAAAGATAGCTTCACAGTTGCCAGCAAGCAATTGTCCCTTTTAACCGGTCGGCCTCATTAGCATGGTCTGATCGCTCTGGCCTATCAACCTCCTCAGATTGATACATTGACGGTAAAGGTCTTTTTAGTAGCTGCTCCAACTTCAATCGTAATTAGGACTGCTAGCTTGACGTATCTGGTTTCGTTTACGTTTGATCGATTTTCTGTGCTTTGATCTAAGTTTATACAAAACGTTGTGTATCTAGACACTATAATGTGAATAGGCTGTCGTGTATACTTCACTGTGTACAGAATTCAATAGATAGGAGTATAAGGTAAGGAACTCGATGCGGACAATCGCGTACTCGCTATCGCAATTTAACGAGCCACGATTGTTTTTCTCAGTTCTGAATAATATTGAACTTGAACGTCCCTCGGTATCTGATGGCGATACTTTCGTTGGGCCGCGCTGTACTGTTAGCTGGCTAGCTTACAAATGAACGGTGTGATTATGGGCGCGCGGATCTAACTCCACGATAATTTAAATGTTCCCGCAACCAGCACCACAACAGCCCGTGAGATGGCAACGATTACACCCGTGACTTCCTCTTATGGTTAGAGAATATCTGCGAATTTTGAATAGACTTACGGCCACCACCGCTTCTTGATTAGGAATATTACTTTGATTATAATTTTAAATTCATTAAAATGCAAGTGGAATGTACTTTTTTGCAATAGTACAAAAAATCCTTTCACTATATCAATATGCTGTGAAGGTGTGGTGGAACATTGTTCCCATAACTTACGCTGTAAGAAATCCAGCTCCATTTGTTTGGAGATTCAAACACCAACAGGTGCGTAAACAAGCAATTACACTCAGCTAAGTGTAATTCCTAAAAATCGTTTGATATACGAGTAAACTAAATCTTTAAGAATCTCCTCGTTGAATGCATAATGTGGCATGTAACGGCTTGTTATGTTAGCAGCAGTTACAATCCTGTAGCTTAATTATGACCCACGTTGCCGAATTGAAACGGACGGTAATTTTGACCGCGATACAGGGTGGTGGTTATAAAAAACGATCCTATCTCCTGAGTCACATAATTAAGGTAGTAGGTAAATTGTAGTTCGTGTATGTAAGTCTAGTGGCCCGCCTGCCGTGAATTCGATGTGCGCCTCTCGAGCTTAAACTTCAGAATACGCGATATGGATCTCACGTTTACCGCCGACTAAATAGCGGATAAATTAGCTAACCGAGTTAAATTAGTATTGCTAGCCAGCTGGATGCAGTTACTGTTTGTAGTGCGAATATTTTTGTAGGCGTAGATTGAAAGAAACACTTTGACGATCTCTCTACTTAAACAAACACCAAGAGCTCAGACAAATTCATGTAGAATTTAGAATAAATGATTATAAACAATCAGTTCCTTGTCTTTTACTTTTTATCGAGGCCTCTTGAGGAAAGCAACACGTTACTTGGTAAAGTAAGCAGTAGAAAAAAAACCCGAGTGAATGTCGAAACAAAACAGAACAAAACTCTCCGGTGTTAACGTTCCACGACTTTTCCTTCGCAGCTAAGTTTCGCTGCATAAGTGAATCGTAGATTCAGCGAGTGCCGACCTCCGCTCCGTCCCGTAGGTATCGACACTACGAGCCGAAGAGGAAGTTGTGCCTACTTAAAGCCACTTTACAATGCCACGTCCCGACGCCCTTTGTGCACTTGTCGTGCGTTGACTGGTTTGGAATAGCTGCCGCTCTTCGCGGAAGCGAGATCGAATTTGCCGATTCGTAAAGACACGCTGCCTGAAAGCTCAATCTCTTGTGAGATCGCTTATTGCTACTGTACCGCACCTGCGCACAATTATTTTAGAATCATTATCTTTCCTTAGTGCTTAGTGTAATTGAATACCGTTTTACCTTGATTTTATAAAAATATATTTCCTGAAATGTGTCTTCCCCAAACTTTGCCACGTATTTAAACAGAATAACATGGTTTTTTTTCAATGGAAATTTATGATGGATCGTCACAAAATCTATGATTGATTCGTGCTGTATTATTCGTTGCTTTCATAAGAGTGCCTTCGGTAGGTGCTCGCGTCTGCGGCTTTCCGCGCCCCTTCAGTCGCTATGATTGATTACTCGCCGGCAAACTTCATATGTTTGGGAGATAATTTTGTATTTCAGCCGTAAACAGATTACGTGTGAAAAGAATCATCACTTTCTTCCGAGTTTCTTCGTACAGTTTGTCCCTTATTGTGACGCCGCATTTTTATTCGGTCGATTACACATACATGTCTTTAAAGAAGGTTTCTTGGGTCTGTTTCAGTGGCTGCACAATACGAATCTATGTCATGTATCACTGTAGAATGTTTCGTTATGTTCTTTGATTTATTTTACACTCAAGCGTTACTTAATCACTCATTCTATCTGAAAACAGTGTCAAACCTATGAATTATAGTTATTTGAATATTATTTAAATATTTCCATATTGGCAAACCTCTGGTTTCTGAAATTGTGTAAGTCATAACGATTAAGGCTCCGGTACCGACAGAACTGATTCTATTCACGCGAGAAATGAAAGTGACTGGCAGCTGTAGGTACCTCTATGCGTTCTGTAGTTCTGCTGCTTGTTGCTAATTAATTCTATAAGACATTTTGAGATAATTAAATTCATGATTTTTATTGTGTCATGCCCTAACACCTTAAGGAAAAATAGCCTACCATACCTTAAACGTAATGGGCGGTAGAATATTTTACGTGCAAATGTGCATAGCTTATTGGGAAACGGATGAAAAACGTGTGGAGTGTCAGCTTATTTCATTTAGTTTACAGTAATGATAACATGGGGATTTAGGCTTATAAATCTAAATTGTAGTATAATGGATAGCTTGTCTTGAAATTACTCTGCATTGTAGATGTTAAATAAATGTTATATATTTGTTATAAAATCGTCTCCATCCGATAACGAAAAAATCTTCAAAGGAAAAGACAGAAATTACATTTAATCCTTTAAATGGGTAAACTTAAAGTAAGTGGTAAGTAGATAGTGGTGGTCGGTAGCTCGTTAGAGATTGACTATCTCACGCTATCGAGATCGCGAGCAAATTGATTTGCGCACGCGCACCTCCAGGTATCGGTTGACAAAGCCGACTCTGATTGAATATCTCGACCGCACACTGAAACACTGAGTTATTTTACTAGTTCAACTATTTAAATTGCTTGAACTGCAAATGATGATAAATTATACCCTACCCTGACATTTGCTGTACAGATACTGAAATCGATTTACTAAAACAATTTTATGATTGCAGTTTATAACGACATCCATTTAAGCTAAATCCAACAATTTCGCGGACGTTTTTGATTTGAAATTCTGAGTCACTTGGTTTTCTCAGAATTCAATTAGCTTCACGTTACATTATTTCAGTTAACCTCGATGTGAGCGGCAGTAAATTACTTTAAGCTTGTCGCATTGTTGAGGCGATATCTTAATTCAAAATAATTTGATGACATAGAGTACAATTACTGTCCGCAACCATTTCCCACGGCAATACTGGCGTGTCCACAGAACTGGAGCACGCTGTGACACATAGAGCGCACTTGGGGAACGTAATGCCGGTAATATAACAATACTCTTACGGATGCCATCCTAAGAAGATCTCTACCGCTTCTGCGACTAACGCCCAGAAAAGGAGAAAGAGTACAACTGTATAGGTCTTAGAGTAATGGTGTTTGGGTATAGTGCTTCAACCTCGCAGCGGTTTCATAACGCTGGCATTTGCGTGAGAGCGCCGACGTCGCGCGTTGTCGTACAGCCTACGGGCTTGTTCAACACACGAATAATTGTACCGAGATATAACCATATCGTTGCTTAATTTATTCCATGTCTTCGTATAAAATAAATGCAAGTTGAGATAGGAGAAAATATAATAACAGCCTTGAAAGTGGGATTTTGTAGCCGCGTACAGACACTGGTCGTTTGTACTGAATTACTGTTAATCCTGAAAAGAGAGAATGCACATAATTCAACAGAACTTCTTCAAACTACTTCAATGGATATTGCTGCAATTCCTTGATGTGTGTGTTGATCCTGTAGGACATCTTATAAATGTCAATAGCTTACTTATAATTTAGTTGTCTTATTATATGACTACGACTCATTCCACTGACTGCTGTGTGCTCTTCTGTTGTGTATAATTATTAATTACTTATTGCATTCTCACGACTCTTTTAGCATGTGACGGGATAAACTGAACGAAATAAACATTCAATATTACAAATCGATCAAAGGTAAACTTTTTAAGAACATTTTCTAATGTATAAACATCACAACAATCACAAAATAAACTTAAAAGCCACCAGGATGTGAACAAAATTTTCTTGAAAATGTAATTTAGTATTTGATTATACGCAGTATTACTGGGAAACGGTTTCGTGTAATAACGTGAGCTGTTTTGTTTAAACAACGCTTATGGTGATATTATACGGGTTCGTCATCGCCAAATCTCTTTATAATAGAGTTGTTCTTCTCAAAACTTAGATTTGGCATCATTTGCTTCATAATTACGGTGGTGTCGTTGTCTGATGGACATAATTTGGCTCATTACTCGGTTCCACTGAGTCAGTCACAGTTAGAAGTACTCGAGTTGTAATTTAGGTCGAACCGTGACTTGATTTGCATGTAGGGCGCTTTGCTAAGGTTCATAGTGAAGTATTTTATGTGTCTATTCATAGGTTTTACGTAAACTTTCCAATCGTTAACCGACGTATATTTTGCAAACGTTGCTTATGAATGTGGAAATATCTGTAAGGAAGCTTCTTACAAAACTAGTGGTATAAAGTACATGTGTCCTTACTTAAGTTTATTGCACAAGTTTGAAGGATCCCAGAAGTAATTTAAATTGCATAAGTGACGTTCGGGTGACGCTTCTATTACTGGTGATGACTCAGCAAAGGTTGCGCCAGCAGAGGCTGTGGCGGCTCTCAGATAGCAAGGAGTGATTCCGCACGTCAAAACATGCGATTGACAGCGATACATTAGGAACTATCGAGCGATCGCATTGCTTACGGCCGACCTGGGAGTCGTAATTTTTCACTGTCAGCGGTGAGACTAAACGTCCTCGTCATCGTTTCGACTAGTGACTGTCAAAAAATATTAATGCAATTTTCGCTTGCACGACAAGGGTGCCGTAAAATATTGCCGTTGGTAAACCCTTCCGGTTACCAACTTCCGAAGGGTGCCTTGTTTATTCCGATATTATTTGTGTGGTAACAGTAAGCCCACTATCAATCTTAGTCAGAATTCAGTTTATACTACTTTGGTGAACTGTCATGTTTTACAAGAATTATGATTACAGAATGGTGTGCAACAATACCAGTTGCAGGAACGTACTTTGATAAGCAAATATGTATCTTTCGCAAATGTCTAGGGTCCGGTTGGAAATGGTCGAAAAGGCGTAGTTTAGTCGTGCAGTTGGTTGATCTGGTTGGTTCTGCGTGTCGGTCATGGCGCAGGAATCTGTTCACGTGTATTGTTGGGACTGCCGCACGCCGGTCGCTGGCGATCCCGCGATAAAGCTGGATATAATCGGTTTAGGCACGCTGTCGCTCACCGGGCTATGTACTAATTGCCATGGTTATGTGTTACGTGGCCCGGTTAATGCCCGCTAAAATATCGCGTGCATTTGCGCAACACTTTAGGTAATTGCATGATCGATAGATTGACATAAAGATAACATTGTCTGCTTTGTCGTTCTACTACCCTTTTAGTTGCGTTATGAAATGATGGTTTCATATTGTAGGTTAGCTGTAGGCTACCTTTTCGAAAATGATGAAACTTATGTCAAGAATGGTTGGCAACAAAAGTGGCTCTCTCAGATCTCCATCGTTGTTTATTTAGTTCTTGTAACGATATTGACATCCATTATTAAATGTCCTATCAACTTTTATATTTTTCTTGAGATAGTCTTAAAAAAGAATAAACAAGGTATAAGAAGATTACTAGATTATTGACTTTCATTATCCTGTTTAGCCTAAGATTTTGTCCTTCGATCATGATCTACATAGGCAGTCTAGGCACATAGCGTACTCAATTATCTTGAAGTTAGATCTAAAGTCAGTGCCAAAGCTTGATCAAAGCCTTGGAGCACTATAAAATTTACATTTACATTACGTCTGCTCCAGATTCTGTTTAAGTTGCGACACTAGCTTATAGGTTTTATTGACAATTTATATGTCCATTCTACTTACATAAACGTTATGGTTTATGTTGAAGTGGGAAGTTCTATTAAATCGAATCCGTGAGTTATTTGATACTTTTCTTAAACAGCAACGTTTTGCAACTACGATATGTTTCAAGGCATGAGTTGCTACAAGCACGAGCATTGTAACTCACGCGCATAACCAATGTTTGAAAATAAAATTGGATTTTGTTCTGCATGACATTTTACTCATGTGCTTGAAGCGCAACATCGATTTCCTTTGCTCTTTCTCTTCTCATAACGTTAAAAGCAGCGGCACGTTGAAAAGAGACGTCGCGAATTTTGTGAATTTCCGTCGAGTGCCTCGGATCGGGTCACTCGTGCTATGTAAATTTGAGACCTTTTATTTTCTCGTGCGGTAGAATGTTATAATGGAATTGTGGGGCGATGTTTGTGTTGCCAATGCTTCTGCCACACGCGTGCATGCTTTGTAAATGCTATCGATACCGTGGCTTTAATATCGATTAATTTTCGAAACAATGTTTTCGATTTTAAAGTTCAGTGGTGCACAAGTCACGAGCCACGAGCTTGCATCTGCTGTGTTTACATTTTCAATAAGTATGTTTCGCTACGTTAGCGCTTGTATTTATGATTTATGTAAAATAACACAATGCAGTTTATATGTTAGGTATGGTAAAGGTCTCTTTTGTAATGCGTGAGCGCAATACCCGAGGGATCCAAAAACAATATACGTTATTCAGTTGGCAAGAGTAATTTTATTTTCTTGAATAAAAAATAAACATTCAATCTGATACATTAATGCAGTCTCCATTAAACGATTAAACGTTGTTCGCTCATCTGCATGCATGCAACGCAGTAGCCGTCTTCAAAGCGCAGCCGCTCGAATAAATTCGGATTTGGAGTCGTACTGTGGATCAATTTCCAAACATTCGTATTTAGAACACAACAGCACTGAATGGGCTTATGTAATACGCTAAACGTTAAATCAACATATGTTTATAAATGTTAATGAGAACATGAGGTTTGGAGAAAGTATTACACCCAAATATTTTCTAACAATAATTTACAATTATGATTATCAAAATTGTAGTGGGCAGATTTACCGGTTTCTAATTACTTTATTTAGTAAGTTGTGGACAATGATATGTTTAACATATATAATCATGGCATAAGCGTTTTAGTTATGAGCAACTGTAGCTCAACGATAAAAAATAAAGCTCTTTATTTATGAGGCGCTAACTAGTTTAGTAGTTATAAATTGTGCTTCAAGCCAAAGATACAATAATAAACAATTTGTTACCAAACATTTATTGGAGTTTTTTTGTTTATTGAGCCATGATAAATATTTCTTGAAGAAACTGGTATGTGGTATGAAGACGGAGGGGCCGTTGGCAGAGGCTGCGAGTAGGCACACAACTGATTAAAGCTTACAATCAGGTCTGCAGTTCGGCAGGGCCTGCTCTTTGAATTTACGATGTGCCTGACCGACGCTTATCGCATGCGAATGATCTGCCCACGGCGCACGGACCGCTCCGCACACATATTTTATTTTATTCGCGCTACTGTGATGTAATGAGCTGATAAATGGGAGAAAACCACCAATTAGTGTCGATGAATTTATTGTTTCTACTTAAAACGTTGGAGGGCTACATACTTAATCTTAAATTGCGTTTTTAAATTTGTTGCTTTTGAATTTAAATCATTATTTAGATTGTTACCAATTATATGTAAATACGATATTAAATTAATATTAAAATAATCTGATTTATTTTGTTCGTGCCTTGTCTCATTGAAACTTAAAATAATACAAATCATATTTAGTACGTTACTGAAAGAAGCCTTACTTACTAATATTATAAAATCCAAAATGAGTTTGTTTGTTTGTTACGTCTTCACGCCTAAATGGCTAAACCGATCTTGATGAATTTTGGTACAGAGATAGTTGGGACCCTAGAAACGATAAAAAACAATTAAAAAGGGTAGAGATAGATTTTTTTTGGATTATCACGCGGGTTAAAGTTAGCGTTACCCCAAGTAATTATGCTACCCGGGCGAAGTCGCGGGCGAAAACTAGTTAATGATAAAAAGATCCAACCTCCACATACATTGCTCTAATTCATGAATGAATGTTAATATACGGCACATGAATTTGCAAACAATATCGTAGCCTTGAATATCTGATTAGATAGTGTAATCTGGCACTCATGAAATAGCGGGAAATAATTCGTAAGAGAGATTTGACTAGATGTCACTGTTGTACGCCAGTTAGGGAGTATGAAAAGTTGACTTACCATATTCGAGCGACTAGCCAGTCTAGCTTGACTATCTACTCTCTCTCTATGTGTATCCGTAACAGACTTGACTCTTGTCCAGTTGATATTTATTCCCGGCTTTGATCTTTAGCCTAGCACGTACTCCGAGCTAGACAGTTTGATTAGTGACGACGCATTTAGTGTGAACATCGCTGGGAGAACTCTCACTTTTAGATACAGCCAGCTTTACTCGTGTTATAACTTGTACTTAAATCATCCTTACTTAAAATTATAAAAGCGAAAGTGAGTTTGTTTGTTTGTTACCTCTTCACGCTTTAATGACTGAACCGATTTTGATGAATTTTCGTACAGAGATAGTAGGGAACCAGGAGACGGACATAGGCTTTGAAAAAGGTGGGATGTGAGGGAGAAAGAGGGAAGAAAAGGGAAAACTTAGCGTTGCAATTACAAATCAATAAGGCGCAAGGGGAACTGTGTTACCCCAAATTTAACGCGAGCGAAGCTGCGGGCAAAAGCTAGTAATTAATATATGCATGGACAACTGTTGATATTTTGCACAATAGTTAAATTTATGACGGGACTGTTGGCGCAATAGCTGAGGTTGCTGGTTGTTGCTGCAGGAATTGTCTGCGTGTCGCGGGTTTGATTGACTGCAGAACAAAAATTTGCATGGCCTACAGGTAATGAGTACCTACTACAGGCGTGGTATGATTTTTGTTTTTTGTAAATTCTTCCACGATACAAGATACAACTCCTAAAGTGCGTGTACACTGCAACACAAAATGACTTCATCGCAATTGTAACGAGTGCAAATTAAATGACAAACTGCTCGAGTAAGGTCATGAGTCACGGGAGCGGGTGCGTGTGACGCCGTTGATTTATCTCGCTTCATTACACAAACCGCTCGAGCATTTAATCGGACCACGGGAGGCGCCCGCGCATAAGTGTTCACTGCGATCGTACTGCTATATACTCAAGTGTTTTAAGAAGTCGGGAATAAATGAGTGCAGAAATAACGTGAAAATGGTTGTAGTGAAAACTACCGCAAAATCCAATGAAATACACTCTTGCAGCTTGGTCAAAACTGATGATTTTAGTGTAAAAAAAAAGAGTATAATCCTATTTACAATGCCTTGCCATGAAAAGCGTATAAAATAACATGGACCGGAATACATTGAAAAACATTGCAATTAATTCGATTCAGGCCCGGACAATGCTGGTGATGATGGCTTTTGTTCATAGTTCCAATATGACATTAGGCCGCCGACAATAGAACTATTTTTGGAAATAAAATAGACACAAATTTGCTATTTGATTTTTATTCTCGCTATCCAAAAAGATGTCTAGAAACTCAAAACCGTTAAATAAATAACAACGTTCATCAGTTGTATCACAGTTAATAAAACACTTGTGCGCCCGATAATATTCAGGAGTCAGCTTCTTTTAAGATTGTCCCTTTTGTCCATGTCACGCAAGGAGGCTGCGGTGATCGAAATCGACAATAATTAAATATCTCATGCGCCCTTTAATACACCAATTTATTCACTCTCTGTCTTCACTGCGTATTAATTAAGATTGATACGAAATGTTCCCTCTTTAACTGTCGAGTTATTTATTTAGTTACAAGTATAAATTATTGCCATTTTATGTGAGTGAACGACCGGCCATGTTAAAAAATACAGCGGCGAATTCGTTCCCAATAGTTAATTTTGACGCGTATACAAAAGACTTCAACGGGCGGCTTATGATTGTGCTGTTTTATATTTTTTGTTTACGAAATCTTTTTCAGCTAGTTAGCGTTTATAAAAATGTTCGAAAGGATTTTATTTCGATGAATTGTTGTTTCACTTTTCAGTTGTAGATTTTTGTGTATATTTTTTCAATATTTTTTTAAATTATTTCTTGAACTAAAATTAAACTCAGCCTAAACTAATTAAGTATTCATTTTTTAAACACACCAAGTTTCCTTATATGCCTGGTTGCTGCAATTATAGTTGTTAATACACTGCATTACACTTGAGTCAAGGTAAACGGTAGACAGTATCAGTGGCACATTTGCGATGCTTAGCGATTATCCACGCCAACTTAGGATGAATATCGAGCTCACGTGTATTATGCCTACCGATAACAGATAACCGACCTTCATACCTTATGTTGCAGGAAATACAGTTCAAAATCATTATTTATCTGGACGATAAAATCTAGTCTGATCCGCATGAGGTTTTAATAAGAGCGTGTCACACGTCCTCCAAGAAGCTTTTTAAATTTATGATGCGCTTATTAATCTAATTGTAACGGTTGTTAAGTTCGCTTTCTGTATTTGATTGAAGCCGTAATTGCATGTTTACCTTATGTGAATCAAAGGAACGCATCCAGTTTACATCAGTGAATAAATGAAAATTGTAAATAAGAAATTTTATACAAAAGAAAGAAGCATAATTGAATTGTCAGCGGTTTCCTAAACAGTATAAGTTCTAAAGAAAGTGTAGCTCCTTTAATTTGATAACTGCAACTTGTAAATATTAAAGTGGCGACTTCCGCGGGTTGATAAAGGAATGTAATTGTAACGTCGGCGGCCATTTTGTTTGCGGGTGGGGTCAACGCGACCCCGCCTCGCGTTTCCGCCACAGGATAATTAAATATTACCCCACCACAAGACTTCCTCTGAAGAAATGTGATTCGCTATACATCTGTTTACCTTTTTTATTTTATTCTCTCTACACGCTCTTTCAAAGAGGGTATCAAAGGAGTATTTTTATTAAAAGAAACAATTATCTCATTACAATAGCACTTTTGTTGAGGTTTTTTTTACTTGGTTAACAGTGCACATTGCACATATACTCGTAAATAAGTTATGACTTAAACAGAAGTTTTTCTATAAAAATGAAATATATTTACAATGTTAGTAAGTACTACCTACTTTAAACACTGGGTAGCTAAAACCAATCATGTTATACGACTCAGTTCGTAAAAACGTAATCGTTACTAGTGAAAAGTTAATTTACTTTAAAACCAACCAGTATATTTTAAGAGCTTATTTCATGAGTTTTGAGTAAAATTAAATGACACTGAAATGCGATTCCTTTTATGTTTAACTAGCTTATGAGTACGTATGCCCGCTGCTTCACCCGCATGGAGGATGGTAATTGTCCCACGATATTGTACACACGACGGCACATCAACCTACACAAAACCATTATAACCTGATCTCTCTACTACGGTGTGCGATCCGTAGTAGAGAGATCAGGTTATGATAGTTTTGAATAGGTTGATCTGCCGTCGTGTGTAGGTACCATTAGTAGCCCTTATTATACACAATCTTTGTGCCATTTTTTTCCTAATCCGTTAATTAGTTTGACGTCAAAGAATAACAAACGTCCATCCTCACACCCTTTCACGTTTATTTAAGTAGTAAGACTACTAAATAATAACAGATATTTGTAACAAGAGAACAAGCTTCATTTACTATCTATATATAAGCTCGTCAGTATCGTAAGTTTACATTTTGTTTCCCCAGCTCAAGTTGTTAAGAAACCCGAACAATTTCTTCGTTGCGTTCTAGATTCACTGGAGCACGCAACACTTGATGGCCCGAATTAACTTTAACGTTAATATTTGTAAAGATTTTCTCCTGCCCATTTAACACAACGGTTTTACGACTCATTGTCAGTAGAAGGTATTATTATGACCACAATTCGAACATTTTCTCTTCCAGTTTCTATTTTAAACGTCTTGCTGGGTTAATAAACGCTTACAATGTGTCCTTTACTTTAAAATCAAGCATGAAAACTTGCAACTAGTGACTAGGTACGTGCTGCAAGTGATGAATGCCTAACAGATAAAAAAATGATTGTAGTCATTGCCAAAATATATCGAACCGATACTTCTTTGAAAATAAGTAACAGTTGTAACAATTTCTTAGAATCGAATTCAAAATATAAATTGAATATAAACCATTTCAGAAAATATTCAGTAGCACTAATCGAAAAAATATTTAATAATACATTCGTTGTACCTATTTCACAAACATTAATTCAATTATATTCTTAAAACACTCCACTTTAATCCTCTAATTGAATCACAAAGCTAACCGCGATATAGGATTAATTAACCTCTAGGATAAGTACTGTGTATCGTTTAGGTTGTCATCTGATAGCGTTTCTAATTATGCGTGCAAAATTACGAGTAATATAATTGCATGCTGGAAAAGCTCCGTAGTCTTCGTATCGTACGCCGCGCGTGTCTTTGATTTAGAGCAAATTGAACCAGGAGATTGGCTGTTGAGAGAACATCTCATTTGTCGCTGCAATGCTTCCAATTGTCTCCAGACTTCGGCTCTATCTATTGTGCCTGGAGTTATCACCTCGGCGTTGTTAATGCGAATCAGCTTCTATATTGGAAATCTTCATGTCTTCTGTGCGATATTGTTTACTGTTGAAGCCTGTATTGTATGGTTTGATTAAAGTTGTAAGAAAACGTAAAAACAAAAAAAAAAAACACTGAAAATAAAGGTGTCGATTATTATTATGCTGGTAACCCTGTTTTAAATTAAAAAAAATATTGGAATGGTTTTGTTTTGTCCCTTGATTTTATGTGTTCGCAAAGAGGATTGAATTTTAAATGATTAGAATGACGTAGTTTAACTTTGTTTTTTTATTTCGGAAAGGAAAATCATCAAATAACTTCCTCTGCTTTTACTGTTCGACTTTTACTGACTTAAACCCAACCATTTTTCTTCTTTTGCCTGGCAGGCAGTAGCCCTGGCAGATTCCTTTTCGAAAAAACGCTGTGCTTTGCTGACATCTATTTGGAGGTGCGCGTGGAACACGATCGTGCCGTCGACACGGCCTGTCGTCACTAATCGGACAGACCCGCGTTTACGATGGCCGGGAGTCGTTGCAAACCTTCGGCCACCTCCTTCGTTAGCATGACAGCTTCGCAGAAGGGGTTGACCGCTTCTCAGACCCTATCGCCCCGGACAAGGGCCAGACGCGAGAGATTGCCGCCGCGCTCCTACGAGGACACAGCGGTACTCCGCCCAAGCGGGGCAGACCACCACAGTGTGCTCCACCGTGTCCTCCGGGCGATTGTTACAGTGGTTATGTGGTCTAGCTAACCACATTGTCTTCAAAACTAAACATGTTTTGCAAAAATCAGCTCAATTGGAATCCGGAAAGTGGGTCAAATTTCAATTCTAAGTTTTTTTTTTACATAGTAACAGGTAAATCTAATAAAAGCGTGTTAAAAATGATTCGAAATTCTATTTATATGACGTGAAATTCTTTATATTTATTACGATGGTTGGTGATTCTACGTATACTTAAAGATGTTGCTGTTTGTCTGGATGCAACAGCAGATGATTTGCAAGAATAAAACATATATGGCTCAGGCGTTTTAGGCTGATAAATGAGGTAACTATTCTGTTGCTGAAATTGTGAACTGAATTTAAAATCAAATAAAGTAATAAAAGGTTGGTTTAACAGTTACCCGCTAATTTGGGCGCCGCGTCGCTCGTTACCAGTTTCGTTTATAAACGCGTAGAATAATATTATGAAATTAAACGACCACTGCGAGTGTTGACGCAGATTATATCCTGCAGCCTTGTGTTCGACTGGTTTTTAATTGCGGTCCGAGCGTGCGTTCCCCGCGCTGATTTAGAGCAAATTGAATGCTTCGAGCCCCTCGCGCTCCGTAACCGACATCTCATTCGTTCGCAGTCGCAGCACCTATCAATTAACTAGCACTCCAATTGAGTAGCCACCTCATTGCTTTAAAACTATGAGCTTGCCGTTGAGTAGAGTAGCTTGTTATTATTCCGAGAATTCGTTTCATCACATTCACATTTTTAATCATTTAAAGCAGATATTGCAGACTATGAATATTCGTGGCATTCCATCGCTCATCGGTACAACACTCGTGTGGTGTGTAAATTGTTAGCAATTGAATTAAGTGAAAATAGCCATTATATCTCTGATCTAATGTATGTGAAGATACCTTGTGGCTGGAGTGTGAATTAAATTAATTGAGCTCAACGTCGAGTTCGAGATGATGGTATTGTCATAACGGCAGCTTTTCGCAAGTAATTGTATGTATGAATATTAAATGAATAGCAGATTATTTTGTGTACTGTCAGTTAATATGATGACAGCACAATGAGGAATATTCGGTTGGTTGGCGGCTGACGTCTTTGGAGGCCCTCCGCATAAAAGCTGCTGTCAAAAGATTTACTGTCCGTCTAGTAATAACAGATGGTCGTAACCTCAATAGCTAAGTAAATATTTTTTAAATTTATATTAAACACATTAGAACGAAGATTAAGTAAGCTATTGACTATGTAAACTTTCCTTAGTAGCATAGACTACAAACTTGTAAGTCAGATCTGCTGGAGAGCTGATTTTAAAGTAGTTTTAGCTAATGCCTCCTTATCTCCAAACTTTCCACTTGATTGAGTCCAGACACTAAAACACTACGGGTATAATGATTCTCAAATTATCTTTAATCAATTAGTTGTTTAAGAACAACCGTTTCGTGATGGAAACAAAAAAGAAACCAGAAAAACCAATTATGATTTCTGCATAAAAATCACAGCTATAATTTGTTTATCAAATCACTGTCAATTTTGACTTCTCGTTTTCCAATTTAAATAATCATACGTTCCAAAATACTTTTATGGGTGCAAGAGTCAATGACATTCAATTATTCTGCTAATCAACTGATTGCAACTTGACTTTAACGCAAGGTTACGATCAGATGACAAAAGCTTGTTAGGCGTTAACATACCTAAACTCAGTTTAATTGGTACATTGTGAACCTGTGTTGGCAAAACGAGAGTCAAATGCTTGCCATCTGAACTTCTGAATTTGTAAACGTTATAGATCGGCATAAAAATTCTCTACATTTTACAGAGAGCTGAAAGGGTCGCACGAGGTTACTGACATCTCAGTAGACCGTACAGAATTTCATGGAAAAAATAAAAACTCACAGTAGTTAACAAGGACACGTAATATCGACATCTCGTCACGGTTGCTTTTTTATGCTTACAAATTGCAGTTGGCTCGTTAATTGGTCAAAATGGGACGGATGACTGGTGTTTTTGGTAGTGCGAAGTGCGCGCGCGACGCGACGTAATGATAAGTTGCGCGGTAATGGCGGCTGCGCGGGAGTGTAGCCCTGCTGAGTCAGCACAGTTGAATGGTGCCGGCGCCTTCAGGTACCAGCTCTTCCTGATTCTTCGCGCCTAATGCATAGTTTGGCGTTAAAATACTCACACGCTAGTCGCTACCGACTTTATTCTTCCTAATGGTAGTGATTTTTATTAATTTTGTTTTTACTGAGAATAAACTTAACATTTTTGTTATTTATTTAATTTTTGTTGCTGACTGTATTATAATAAAGTAAAGACTATCGCAGATTGCCAATATTGTACCTACAAACAAGGTTTATAAAATTATTCAATATGGTGCCGTAAACGACTTGAAATCTCCAATTAAGGAACACTAAGTTAGTCCAACTTGCAAATGGCTCATGTATAGAAACGCAGACAAACGATTTTTCCGTATACTTAGTCGCTGGATCGGGAAATTCTCTTTATCTATTTTAAATTCTTAGCACGTACGCCTCCTTGTTTGATTGTATTTCACTTAATTCGTCCGTCCCTCTCATTCTCTATGGTAATTCATCGGCGGCATTGTTTTATTTCGTTACAGTGGCCAATAAAGTTAGCATTAGCTGTCACATTTATTCATGCTAATCTAGTCTCTACACGAAGGAAGTACTGACCACAGTCGCGTATATGCACTTTTAGACGTGAGCAACTAGTTCGGGTGCCAACCCTACGCATCCGGTCGAACCACTCTCGTTTGCACCTTGTCAGCGCTACTGATTCTATCTATGCCCCTAATTGCTGATATTCCATTAAAGTAATAAATACGCTTCGCCTTCTCACCTTCTTATTAGAGTTGATTACTGCACTCGTCTGTTTCTATTGTGTCAGGAGTTGTTAATGTTTGACGAGCGATTGTTCGGCTCTTTTCGTTGTATTAACAATATTCGTGAGATTTGATGTTTACTTTCACAGATGTATAGGGTATCATCAGAATATGAAATTGAATGAATAATTACGTACTAGACGGTTGTTAAAGTGCGTTTTATTCGAGCACTTAATGGATGCGTGTTTTATATGTGGCATGTTTCGGGGTGATAAAAGCGTTGGTTCATAACTCTGCTCTATGCTTGGCACGTTTTGTTAAGTGGTATAATAAGATAGGATTTTCTTCAGAACAAGGAAGTTCACACCGTGGTGAGTAACACATATTTCGGTACGAGTAAGCGTAAGTTCTCACACACACATCAGATTGTCACGCGAGTGGGCCGACGAGAATGTACCGAAATGCTTGTAAGCTGTCTAAAGTAAGAAGAGATCGCGGCGAGCGGTATGCAGACACAAGTTATAATAACTGACTGCCTTGTACAGAACATTCTTGACTGTACCTATATTTCAAAGTTACATGTCTACCTCTGCTGTACAGATTTGGAGAGCGTGTTAAATATTCATCGCTAGTATAATTAATTGACTATTCCAAACATAGCGCCTGAGAGTAGATTTAATAAAAAACTGTGTTGTAAATCTAAATTAAATTTCTTTTTATCTGATTAAGATCAGCATACTAGAGGACACGAAATACACATAAATGACCGTTTTCGCTAACACTAGGCGGAATCTATTATATATTAGCGAGACAAAAGTTACGACACATTTCGTAAATGTGTAAGAACATTCTTTGGACACCATAAGCAAGGTGTTTCTAAGTCTAGATTTCGAAGCTAAGTACATATGTAGTTGCCTACTGTGAAACGGTTGCTTTGGGTTCTATGTAAGTACGTCGAAATAACATAAATAGACTTAGTTTACTTGAAGTTAGTGAAAACGTACATAAATCCGGATAAGAGGATATAATTCCTTCTCGCTAATTGAAGATGTAAGAACTATTACAAGTTTACTTATTTTCACCCAACTACACAAAGGAGTCATTATAACCATTCAGTTAATTTCAAACCCAAGAAATCTCTTGCGTCTAAGCTCATCTTAAAATAGTTTCAAAAGAGCTTACTTAGGAAACTATTTTAAGATGAGCTTAGATCACTAAAACCGCTGGAAGCTTTAGTATTAAAGCTGTATGAGTATGTTACAGCATCTCTGTCATCAACGGCACGGCCGTGGGTAGGGTACGTGTGTAATGACACGATCGCTTCTTACTGATAACAATAGATAAACATTTTACTCATGCCTTGAATAATACATTGGTTACTTAAGCGTCAACTTACTACCTACCTGTTTGCACATTCCTAACATCCGGTATTGGCTGATTTAAGAAAAAATTTACATAGTTTTCTCGTTAAGAAATCTAAATGTTCACATTATAGTGGCAATTGCCTAACATTGGAGATAAGACTCGACTGTAAAGCAAAATCTGTCAGAAAATTAAGATAAGGTTATGCAAAAAATAGAATTTGTAGCCTATAATGATATTCTATTCTGTTCGCAGACTCCATATTGTTAGAAGTAAGTTAAATTTAATGGCATACCTAATACGTGACTTAAATATGAAAATCTTATGTGTGAACTTCTTCTGAGATATTCATAGATTTTTAAAGTAAATCGATAGAAACGCGTTGAAGTCTTTTGATTACGTGATTTGAATATACATTTGCTATTAACGGAATACGTATTACATATGCATGGAAACACAAGTTCAAGTAGAATTCATTTTCAACTCTGAATGTAAATATTGTTCTACAAGATTACTGTGTTTTAGGATTTCAAAAACAGCTAGATATTTAGACTTATAATGTAAACGAAGGTGTGATCGAGACACCTGCATTACAGCGATTGCGTCGATGAAGGAGTCAATTATACTAAATACTAGTTGTTCCCAACAGTTTCACCGGCTAGTCAGCTCCTTTTCTGGAGAGGGCTACCTTTATCATTTAGGGGTATGAAAAATTTGATGACGACCGTTTCGTAGACCTACCGAACATACACATTTATAAAAATCGGTCGAGCTGTTTCGAAAAAGTATGGCAGCCTAGAAAAAAGTTACTCGTATCTGTTTAATATATGTTCGAATTTAAATAACCTTTTAAATAATATTAAAAACTATGCCTATACATTGGTTACTAGTAAAGTAAGTGAGTAAAGTGTATCTTTGAAATATAAATGAACTGGATTCAAATGCATCGTAGCGCACCACCGCGCACCGGCACCACAGCGAACCGGAGATGTGCGGAATCTACTCCGGAGGCACTTAATGTGGGCCTCGTTTAAGTAAACAAGGTACACGTCTGCGAGTAGGCTCCATGTCTTGTTTTTATCCGTCTTAGTCCGCCGCTCCACGCTTGTTATCTTGTTATCCTATCTTGGCGAGATTGTGCCTTTTTGTGCAGCTGATGCACTCAATGTATGCACATATTTCTCTCATTTTGAAACGAACAGACTACACGTTTTACGATAGTTGCAGTAAGTTCAATCTAATTCTAAGTCGCTCTTACTTATAACAGGTTTTATTATAAGGAAAATTAATAGACTGGATTGAAAGCGCTACTACGTTCGCTCTCCGGTTCAGTATTGTGAGTAACAATAAACAGTAAGCCGGCTAAAGAAAGTCACGTTTTTCCTGAACACCATTCGCGGTTACAATACTGTCAACGTATATGGCGTTAACGAAGTTAAAGGTCTCTTCGGTTGAGACCTCCTATGTACCGCTTATTATGTCTAAATTAAGATTAACACGAGCGTGTTATCTGCCAATTTAATCTAAAGTCGGGGTAGAAAAGGTTTACGTAAGGTACTTAAATAATTTGTCTATGTTTCCATCTTTTATCCCTAAAATAAAAGCAACCACTGCTTGTTTAATCTTACCCTTTAGTTTTATGTTAATTAAGGACGTTAACCATAATTTTCTTTGAATCCGCGACCCGTGGTGGGTATAAAGTTGCATTAAAACCGTTTCTATTCGCGTTATGCTTATAATAAAGAAGCAGCCGGGAGCGACGACGACACGGCGTTGCAGTCTTTGTGAAGGTTCTCTGTGTGCGGACTATCGCGACGACGACGTTCAACGTTGCGAATAACGTAAAAAAATGTTTTCTCCCCATCGCCGCCCACGAAACGCTAGCCCCGTCGACCGTTTTCCGCTGAGTTAAATTCTCATTACTTTCTTTGAAAAAGAAGTTAGCTTTTATAACCGCACAGCGGTCGAGAAAGAAAACTCTATTACAACGTTGGCTTTTGACAGAGACGTTCCGTATGCCCCGTGTCAACCTCTTTCAGGCGCTTGCTTTTACTCACAAACAATTACAGAATATTAAGGGACATTATGAAATCGGAGCGCGGGCCAAGTATCGTGAACGTTTAATGATAAAGCGGACGGCGGCGGTGGCTTTGGATCGCAAATCTCGCTTTAAGTCGACGTGCGAGCAATGGCTTCGATAATAAAATTAATTATGAAATTTATAGCACCGGCCTCTGCCGCGGCGGTCGTTTCTGACGCGAAGGCTTTTGTCGTTCAAATGTGTACCGTCTTAATCGACAATTTACGAGGTCCGTTTAGCGAGACAGGAACGATTCCAATGTCCTATCCGGCCATAAAAGCTGGCTTGAATCAAATTATAATCGCAAGATACATTATCATTTAAAGATTGCAAGGTTAAGCCTTTTGTCGCCATTACCTTACAATACGTAAGCCTTTAACTGGCACTTCAAAGAAAGCTCGATAGTACCGATCGGTACTTATTGAATTCGTATTTGTAAGCTTTGTTATTTTTATAAAAGCTCTTTATGTTTGAATGATGATAAATGGTTATTAAGATATCTATGAAGCGACTACATAAGAGCTTCTTACTTAGCTTCAAACTCAAAAAAAATTAAAGAGAATCAAAACGTTATATTTCAATATACATATTTCAAGTTCTTTCGGCAGTTGTTATAGTGTTCTTTTCAGTGGTTTCTCGTAAGTTGTACCAACAAACTACATTCGCAAAACCTTACAATGTAATAGTTTTGTTAGAACAAAAGTTGTGGTCTGTGGCTAGTCGTGAGCGTTGCTAGCCGCAGGGTCATCCATACGTCGCGAACCCGCGACATTCGCATAATGAGCGCAACATTGTACTGACCCTCGAGCATATGTTAGGGCCAACTAGTAACTAGATGTTGTAAGCTTGTTACGGCGATCTACAACTATGCCAAGTTAAATTCTACATACAAATGGTGATGTGTAGCAGTGTAGACAGACACAAACTAGGTTATGTCTTCTGTGGTTGCTATAAGTCTACATTATTACACTGTAACCTAGCCTATAAATAAATAAATCTTTATTCAGAACCAATAATGGGTCAAATACAAAATTAATCTTAATACTTTTTTTTTGATCTTACATTGTTAGATGCTTGCACACCATTTGTGAATATCTGTCTAAAACTATATTACCAGGGCGGCTGATTCACTCCGAGGTAGAGCTAGTGCAAGAGTTTATATAGTCTAGGAGCGTTCCAATGGCCTAGGTGTTCCTCGCTTGGTTGTACAATCTCGTACTGGACTGCCTCGGCGAGAACGTACAGCCACCATAACAATCTTTCAGTCATCAAATTTAAAGTTACCATATAGCTCTCATCTCTCTTTGGGATTCAATATGTTTTAAACTTAGCAGCCCCAGGTGCTCTAGCAAACCCTTATGGCCATTGAGAGATAATCTCTTTTAGACGAAAAGTCTTAAGTGAAATGTTTGGCAGTAGTGTTGTTAATATACAAAGGTACGCGTGTTAATTCCGGTAAGCTATGGGCTTTTCCAAATACCCTTTTATAGTGACTAACGGTTGGTGGGTCATTGTTGACAACCACTCGCATCAACCATCTTGCATGAATATCATTTACATAAAGATTTTATAATCTACATTCAAATTACAGTGAAGAAAAGATTCTGAATTATGATCAACGATAAACTCAATGAAATACATATTTTTTACGCTTTCATAACAATAAATCAAGGCAATTAGGTTTTAAATCGACTCCGTCAGTAGTCCCACTTGAAGCAATCATCGTATTAACATGAGTAGTTGTCGAGAATTGACTGATTGCCCGTTCAGTATACGCGTTCGTATTTAATCACCCTCAAATTGCCGCAATTAATAGCTCTTAAACGGTAGTGCTTGTATAATTGTTTATGTGAATTGTTTCTCAATCTATAGACAAACTAGTTAACGATAATTTGAAGTGATGTTTCGAACTTAAAATAATCTTCTCAATTACTTTGTTGCAATTAAATTATTAACATTTTACGGTGTGCAGTAATGAACTTGACTTGTGGTTCTCGGCTCACGAAACCGTTGGATGCACAAAATCTGTAGTATGGAGAACCTAAAATCTGTCAAACTACTAGAGGTGATGTTAGTGGCTCCCCAGCATTAGCATAGCGCATTCAGTAACAAGACACGTTCGAGTACAATTGCGTTCGCGAAAGAACCCTACTCAAACAACCCATTTCTATTTTAGGTCGCAACCGCTTGTTTAATGTTCGGCCCGTACAACCGCGTCGGCTAACACTTAACGCTTTTTGCATACGAAAGCGTCCAACGGTTACCGCCCAGTGTCTCTTGTTATTACGCTACTCTGTATTCAGGTCGGGCTAAGTTGAAGGTCGCCCATCTGCTCGAGATAACGAACAACTAGTTTCTTTTATTCGTTTACTAGCTGTCCTGGTTAGGTTTCACCCGCGTCTTCGCTTACTACCCCGCTCCCGTGGGTAGCAGCGTGATGTTATATAGCCTATGTAACCCAGTAATAATGTAGCCTTCATATGCTGAACTGAGCATTCTTTGAGTTAAAACGTAGCAAACAAACAAGCAAATTTAATCTCTTTATAATATTAAGTATGATATGGTGGACTGCTCTACTTATATCATGTGTCGCCAAACCGATATCGCATTGGTTCTTTATAGTTTTGAGTTGATAGTCGAATAGAATTTGTTTAGCTAAATATTGACTCTTTCAGCTTTGTTGAAGTATTGTGGGACATCAATCCAAAGGTTTTATGGAGTAACAAATTCATTTGGTGAGTCGTTCCCTGGTTTGACCTGAGTAGCCCAAATAAAACGTTACGCGCCGCCACAAAATAGCCCATAAAAGAGCAACTATGTAGGACGTAAATGCTCAGATAAACGACTGCACTTAATCCAGGAGTTAGAATGTTGACAAGGAATGAACGCAATCAAATATAAAAAAGGCTGGGCATTTTATTCGATTAATCCACGTCATGTTGAATGTATTTGTAACAAAGCTAGCACTTAATAACTCAAGTCGGTCCACGATCGAGCAGCGCTTCTACTGAAACGTCTAATCATTGTGTGGGTTGCCGTAATTGAAGTGGAGGATCGTCCCTTTGCTTTATCTTAATTTTATTCATTCCGAGCGCACTGATGGTTAATATTGCTGTGACCACTTGTCACTTTCAGTAACAAGCAGCGCGTTAATGAGATTGTGCACCTGTTAGAATATTATGACAAATTCTGAACTCGATAGTTGGTACGTAGTACAAATCTCGATTCGTCCGGTGTCGTTTATAAATGATTACATGCTTATTTCTATTGTAATTGACATGTTGTATTTCATAGTAGAAATTGATTAGTTTGATGGTTGCGTGACTAGGGCCGTATGATGGATAGCGTGCCTAAGATACGACCGTCGACTGCCGCCGAATTTCATGAGAAACTTCCTTCCAGCCGAAGGCGCCCGCGCCGGAATCAATGTTGTAAATTATCGAATTATACTGAACCCGCCAGAGCGTGCCTGTGCGTGTTTATTTAATTTTGGAAATGTTTTGTTCCTATGAACGTTGCGTTTTATATTATCTAGTGAATTGCAGGAGAGTGTGGGAACATCGGCTATCGTTCTGTTAATTCGTGTGTACATTTGAAATTGTTTGTGGTCACGAATTTAATTTGTAGGTGTCAAGTTGTTAATGCTCAAATTACCCAGTTGTTATATCGTAAGCTCGCATCGTAAAAGTTACTTTACAAATTCATTGGTGTTAAATTGAATTTTAATGCAGGAAATGTTATTGTTTAAGTTGTTGATTGATGACACAAGGAATTAGCTCATTCTCGTCATATTTATATCCCTTTTTAAAAGAGGCCAAATAAAAGAGGCAATCACTTCCAAATTCTGTAGATAGAAACCATAGAGTAATGTACATCACCTTACTCTATGGTTAAAAAATACCAATTGCGCGAAATCGTGTCCGGATTAACAAACATCCTCTTTGGTGGGGATCGCGCCGTTTCAGCGGGGTTGCTCAATAACTCCACGTAGCGTGCCAGTTCTCCGCGACCAAAGTGCATCAGATTGCCGGTTACGTTTCGAATTATGTATCGCTGCAAACTGGATCGCTACTCGATCTTCAATGCCCCGACAAAATAGACGAGTTTGTATGCATGATGTGGATGTCCAAGTCCACCTTAAATGTGGATTTGGTTCACAGATAAAGTTGCCAGATACAGCATTATTATTTCCCGGAAATAAATTAATTATTTAAGAGTTGCACCCTTAAATTATCCCTTACCTATATTATTTATTTATATCATGTGACATTAAAACATTTACACACCGTCTATCAACGTCAGCTAACAATCAATAACAACCGGCAGATGGCTAGGATTCGTAACTTTGCGAAAAACCATTGTAGGGTTATGAAATCCACGACATTAAATTCTAATTACTGGAAACAGGATAAGACTCAACATTCTGGGACATTCTCGGATTACCCGGTCATTTGGCAAGCCTATACGTACTACAGATTCCAGTGCAACTTTTGAACTTATACTGGTTTCGTAACAAAGCTCGGATTATGCGACATCGCGGTCGCTGTCTTGCCCCGTGCTCTGACATCACTTGTTGAATCGGATCTACGTTTACTCCCAATTATTAGAAATAATAATGAGATAATGACTGATTTCTATGGCTATATAAGTTACGTCAAACTAATAAGAAAAGATTACATGATAATAATATTATTATGATAGTCATATATGTAGTTTTGGCGATCGTGTTCATTTAAGACAAGTGAAAGATTAAGAATAATCTTTGCTCCATTATTTTTAGGGTTATTGTTCTTCATAAATCAAACACAATAGACAGAAACAATAGTGGCACAAGGTCCTTTATATGTCAAAGATGCCGAATTATATATTGACCTCAGGTTAGTCACGATTTCCACCATATCAGATAATTGCAACGATATTTTCTCTTAACAATAAATTCTCGTTGGCCTTGTCTCGTTAATGCAGTTTGAAATTTAAAGGTCCTATGTTAGCCATCTACAATACTGACCGAAACCGATAGCAGTAAATTTTGGAAAAGAATTTATACTTTCTCATTATTCTTTACCATTTTAGTTGTAACAACAGATGTGGGTCAGAAGTATGACAATAAAGTTTCTTTATAGGGGTGTTATCTCGTTGAGCGATCGCCGCGAACCGTGAACAGTTTTTGCCGTTTGTACACAACACTAAATTATGGCACGTCATGTACCTAGCGACTCGATGGGCCCCGAAAGAATTATTGCATGTCGCTGGGTGCATCTCCCGTTTCGCACGCCCGCTTCACATTGTTATTAAGTTCAGAGGTCGCTTTGTTTATGAGTCAACGCTTTCGAAAGGTAACACGGCGGGCGCGCGAGTGAAAACATCGCTCCGAAGACGCCGATGACATACAATTGATAATGTAAATATTGCGCTTAACCTGTGCCCGCGAACACACTTTTCAACGAGATTTAGGTCTCTTATAACGTGCTTCATAATTCCATATCTGTCTTCATCTTATATTAGTTTGATACCTACAAGTTAAATCCTGCAATATTTGTCGTTTAAGCTTGACTGTTGGCGCAACTTCGTTCGGTTATTACAATATCCGTTAAAGGAAGATGGAATGAAATGGCAGCTTAATGTCGAAGGCATCGATCGGAAACGGTAAGGTCATTTATGATTGTTTTCTTAATGTTCGATTGCGCGAAAGTCTAGTCACGGTGCACCGCAAGCAAATGTTGGGCGACATATTTGTTGCGGGCAAGACAATTCACTTTCGATAGCGGTCGTGCGCCTCTCGGCCTACGGACACAAATGCTTGCCATAGTTGGTGCAGTATCTGGATTATGATCAACGGCTACAATTGTGGGGCGGGTTACCTATTGCACATCGGGCCAGCTGTTTGCTTATTGTCTTGCGTAACCCGGTGAAGCCAACTGGATGATAATTTGCTCGCTCGCCTCGGCTTTCATTATCGTCGGGGCTACTTCGTGCGTGTTTAATTTAATTTTCTTGCCAGAGTCACTTGTTATTAAGTAACTAAAATTACTAATTTACTAAAAAGGTATTGCTTGTTGAGTTTATACTTAGCAAGAAACAAATAAAATTTTTACTTTATCATGATAATCTAAGTATACTTATATTATAAAGCTGAAGAGTTCGTTTGTTTGAAATCTCAGGAACTACAGGTTGGAATTGGAAAATTCTTTTAGTGTTGGATAGTCCATTTCTTGAGGAAGGCTATAGGCTATATAACATCACGCTACGACTAACAGGTGCTGAGCAGCGCGGGTGAAACCGTGGGGAACAGCTAGTTTTGAAATATGACGAAATTTCTTCATCCTTTTTCTAACCTGAGTGAAATATAAGAACACGTTCGTTTTTAGTTTTGACTTACCTATAAGATACAAAATAGTATACTCCTGAGGCATTCTTCAAAGCAAGCTTTACCGGAAAACATTCCCACAGAAACACTTTTACCGAAACATCGCTCCTTCGACAGTGAGAGTGGCACAAGGGCGTGTGATCCGTTGCCTCAACATTCTAATAAAGCATCGTCCTGCCTTCGAGGAATGCCGAAGTAAGCCGATCCTGTAAATGAGTGAGGAGGAATCCCGCTTGGTCGTGGTCACGCGAACAACCTGACACTGACACTACCCTTTGTTATGTGTAGGTGCCTCTCGTACCACGATCGTGAGTTATTCAGATTCCAGATTAATTCCGTGTTTGATATACTTTATTGAGGTAGTGAGGAAGCAAAATTACGAGGATCTAGCCTTGTAATTTTGTTTATGTTTGATAGGCCTGCAAATAAATTAAAATGTTTCTGTTAATATAAATCTAATATATAAAATTTCCGTGTCGCAATGTTAGTTACCGTACTCCTCCGAAACGACTCGACCGATTCTTATGAAATTTTGGGTACATATTGGGTGGGTCTGAGAATCGGCTAACATCTATTTTTCATACCCCTAAATCTCAGCGGGTGAAACCTCTGGGCACAGCTAGTTTTAATATAAATATAAAAGTATTCAAGTTTTCAGGGTTTTCATTCCTCTTTTAAAATATGTTTCCCACATACTATGACGGTAATTATTCAAATTCTGTATTCTGCATTGTATTTTTATCTTGCATTTCATATTGCTTTCACTTTCTGTTTAAAACGTTATAATTTTGCAGCACAGAAAATTTACGCGTGCACATTTAAACTGGAAATTATTACAATTGTTTTGCACATTCGATACTTTTCCCTGGGAGGATTAACTTGCGATATAAAGGTGAGCGCTCACCTGGTTAGCTACGGTTTTATTGGCTGTAAGCCGTTTTGCTTTAGTTTGGTGCAAAACAAATTCCGATAATATGCCCTCTGTATTTTGTAGCTGGGCGCCAACTTGAAGTTTTTGCCAGTATAGCTAGACTGGGTTTTTATTAGATCAAAACCAGTCAACTGCGAGCCGGACTCGCGCACAAAGGTTCCTTACGCATACATAAAAACGGCAAAGTAACAGAGAGATAGACAGACACTCGAGTCTTAGTAATAGGGTCCCATTTAACCTTTTATTACTGAACTCTAAAAGTGCTATAACGATAAATGGGGACTTTGCTCAAATCAGTCTATGAGTATACACTTATTATTCGTCAGCAACATTATTGTGAAACAAAGATTTTTATGAAAGATTAAAATCTGCTCCTTTGATGGTGAGCTTGACTGAACTTTCGCTTCATTACGAATAGCATCTACAAAAGCATCAAAACATATTTGACAGGTAGATCATGTGCACGTACCATCACTTTCCTTTTCGGTATATTGAGTTTTATGAAACACTTACCTAATCCATTTAAGAGACCTGTATTATGCTGATCGCGTCTACCACGACTAGTAGCTCGTCATACGGGGTTGGAAACACAAAAGAAACGCGCTGGACTGGTAGGAAACACTTGACTACGTGAGAACACGACCTGCACATTATACCGCACTCCGAATAGAACGCCACCGCAATTGAAGCGCGGCGGCTGGTGTGGTGTGGTACATGGAAATACCTTTAAGAATGTGGGACGGAAGCTTTGAGAGGAAATACTAGGTGATCAATAAGCTATTTTTCCAAGAATAATATCGTATTCCAGCTTTTGGCCCTCCATATTCAATTGTACTCTTGTAATATTATTTTGAAAGAACTTCAAAGTTGTTACTAAGAATTACATTCATATTATCATGAGCATCTTTGTTTCAATGCGGGGCAAAGGCCTCCGTTCCCTCCTTCCTCTTTCGCAGTTTAGTGTAATTGTAGGTCAATCCTTTGAGAAAGAGTCCAGCTCGTCCCGCCATCTCCTTTTAGGTCTGCCGCGTTGTATCATGACAACTTTATACTTCTCAACTGACGGACAGCTGACACAGGATACTGATAGGTTCTTCGCCATATTGTCTGTCCAAGACGGGAGACGACACCACAATTTGTTCGAACGTCTATTCAAATCTTTTTTCAGTGTTCATTAGAAATAAAAATAAAATGTGTGTGTGTGGGTCATAATGTTGTGACCTAATAATAAAACTTTGACCTTACATGTAAAAGAAATTGTTTAATAGCTTTAGTGCGTCAATTTAGTCGTAATATAAGTTACTGCGTTTATTCTTCGAACCGCGACGAACTGCACTGGCATGCACAGGTACAACAATTAACAGTAATTGCCGCTTTTGTCTTTGCTGCCGAAAATGAGATGCTCTTTGTGCTCACCTCTCAACTACTGACACAGGCTTCATTATCAGCGCTCTTACGATATTATACATTGTACGTTGTGCCGCGCTGGATATGATACGGGTCAAAGATTTCTCTTTGCGTTGTAATTGTAACAACATTAAGAGCTTTTATGTCAATATTGGCTGGTATTTTTGTTTTAATTTTGAAGATATTTTAACACAAGAAAAATTGGCAAAAGAGCCATGAACTCAATCGAGTAAAGGAGAATATTGTATTATTTTTGTAAAAGCCCGTAGTGTTTTAGGCCGTCTTGCCAGTGGTGGAAAGGAAGAGCTGGAATAACAAATAGACGCCAATACAGTCCCTGGACTGGATCGGTCGCTGTAATAATTACATTTCAGTGTTCATTACTAGTGCAATAGTTTTGTTGGCAGCATAAAAGGATTAACTAAAATTTTTGTTTGAAAACGAAATATAGAAACGAACATGAGGCTTTCGACTATAGATCAGTCTGACTAGAAGATCTGTTCTCGGAACCAGTTTAGTGAGATGACTTAGTGACTATTGGATTGGTAGATATGTAATGGAGTTGGAACTGTTTGTCTTTCGTAAAGTTCTCCTTTTTTTTTTTGTCAACCCAGGAGGCACCAGTAAATTTATTTGTCATCTAAATCCGTACTAATATTATAAAAGCATAAGTGAGTTTGTTTGTTACGTCTTCACGCCTAAATGGCTAAACCGATATTGATGAATTTTGGTACAGAGATATTTGAGACCCTGTAGACTAAAAATAAAATTAGCCAACGTGCTAACTTTTCTTTTTTAAAGTGAGAAATGAGGGAGAAAAGGGAAAACTTAGCTTTCTATTATTATATTTTTAAATAAGGCGCAAGCATAAAAATTACAGGTAGCAGGTACCTGCAAATCAGGAAAAGGGAACTGTGTTATCCCGAATTTAACGCGAGCGAAACCGCGGGCAAAAGCTAGTACTTTATATTAATCATGCCTTTTTACACTTTATGTTATTGCTGGTCCCTAATTGAAATTAATAGCGATTCTGATTACTTTTTCTGCGCTACACAGCGGATGCATTAATGTGATGCAGCTCGTTACATATGATTTCAAATCGATCCCCAGTTTAGATTGCGAAAACAGAATTGGAACGGAAAAAAGGAACAAGTCCGAGTAAAGGCCAAGTAAAACTCAGCGCGCTATTTATCTTAAACTTATCAGAATACCGCAGCGTGTTCGTTTTTCTCTCCCGTCCCGTGTATACTTTGAAATGGGTGTCGTTTTATTCTCGTTTCAAAAACAATGATTACCGCGTTGTCTGGAGCGCGCGTCGTGCGAGAGGGACGCTGTGATCGTTTTGCATGGAACGAGGTGAAACCATCAATTTGCGCCAAGCCGCGCCAAAGGTAAACGCGTCGATCTCGCTTAAAAGAGGCGAAACTGAACTCACTTGTGATGCTGCCATACTTTGTACTTAGCATCACGAATTCTTGTTGCGTTCGCAGTACAAGTGTCCCGGCTTCGCAAGTGTAACTTTACCAAGCAATATATGTTAAAAACCATTCGCATTCGCAATTACATATTGTTTGCGAAATGTGCGTGATACGGATATTTCTTAGAACAATTATTACGTTAAGTTGTAGTTATACGCAACATATACGTACGTGCATAGAGACACTATTGCATGCGTTGGGTGCAGACGGCAGAGGCGGCAAGGATCGCGCTGAGGTGCGATTCTCCCAGCGGGCGGTAAATGCAACACATCGGCTCCTTTTTTCCCAACTTGCTCGTGTTTTTGCATGAGAAGCGATCGAGCCTGTTTCGAATAAGGGGGCGTAGTGGCAAGAAAATTGCTATTTTTACAAACAAGCTCTTTATGGCGTAAAAAATGTGTGCAGCGGCGCCGCAACTCGGTAATCGATTCAAACGAGCTTCATTGTTTCGAGAAAGAGGAAGGGCTCGAATATGTCGATATCGGGCGCAACCGCGAGCTGCTGCAACCTTCGATGTGGGGACTTTATCGGATGAAACGACTGTTGCTCGCAGTTTATGTTCACCCGCAATGGGCATTCCTGTTCCTTCTAATGTTCACCTTATGTTCACTTCCTTGCTTGTGTGCAGGCAGTTATATTTTAGAATTACAACACCAGTGGTCTTCTCAAAATATGTAGGAACTACAAGTAGGGCCTCCTGTCTAGGTGTTATGATACCACATACCGTAAAAAATTTATTGGAGCACGATAAGTACGCGGCTGGAACGTCGGCAATTCATAATAATTTGCTGAGTTAACAGGTTTAGGTAGTTGCGCCACGGCAGGACGAGCGTGTCGGGCCGCCGCATCGCCTTGTAATGAGCAACATCTGCGAATCAATGAGGTCGGTGTGCGTTTTATTAAGCGTCGCGATAAATTTGCATCGTCAAACAGCAACCGCGGCGGAGAGGCACGTTCGGCAAATAGAATAAATACGTAGCGGCTCCTCGTTTCCTCGCCAGCCTCCCGAGTCCCGACATCCCCCGCCCCTACTACAAACACAATTTAGACCTATTTATGTGTTGCTATTGCCTCAGCGCCGGCGCCGCTTTCCAATTACCCTAAATAGAAGAATTGTGAGCGAGCGATATGCGTGCCTCTTTACTTGTTTCAGTTTTCACTTTACGCGTTATCGCGTGCACAAACCGGTACAACCTCTCTCAGCTTCATTAATCTTTCAACAGTGATTTGATAATGATCTATATTAATGAAGCATCAACTGTTATCGCAGAGATTTGCTACTTGAAGTACACACGGCGACACATCAACCTATACAAAACCAGTTTATGCGGATCTCTCATTGTACTTGAAATTTATGGTGTACGATCCGTTGTTGAGAGAGCAGCATAAACTGGTTTTGTATAGGTTGATCTGTTGCCGTGTGTACTAACCTAACTTCGTGCTACTATTGTCGATTATTCAAAGAGATCGAGTTTAACGTGGTACCTAGCGCAATAGCACATATGATTTATTTTACTTCAATACTTATGTATTCCATTCTACTGCAAAACAATTTTACTGGCAAAAATATGCTCAGATAAACTTTACTACTTATCTATGTTGAGATTAGAAAAGGAAGAGAAATCTCATTTGTTCTCGGCTCATCATAAAGTATAATGACGTCGTTGGTTAGGTAATTTGCAGTAAAAAGAATTCCTGAAAAAGGCTTGACAATGTGTTCGGTCGTCGGCGACATTCACAGGAGGCAGTCTCGATTACACGCGTCAATTATACCATAATTGCAGACAGCTTCTAAAGCTAGTGTTACGCGTGGGTCAGTAGTTGTCGTAAAATTTCACGACCACTCGCACCCGGACGAGAGAAGAAATCTTATGGAAAGCACGAATAAATGTATCGACACACAAACGACAGCTTTGCAAGATTCTAGATTATTCCACCAGGTCTCTCGTCTAATGGAAACGTACAATTTCTCTATCTAGATAGTTTGATCTACAATATGAAACGAGCGAGATAAGAGACGATATTATCGAGCAGTCCATGTGTCGAAACATTATAGATAATAATACTTCCAATAATGCTAGCACCGTAACGACTTACATTACGGCACTTGCATACGTGAATGTCCAGTGACCCGAAAGCTGTCAGATTTAGAAAAGATAACTGGTTCGATGGTGTAGGCTGGGAGTAAGACGAGCGATGAACTCGGAACGTGTTGGGCTGATCCAAAACCGTTGAAGAGTTCAATAAGCCAGGCTTAGCTTCGATCTTCGATCCGACGATTACGACCGACGGCGTTGACGGATGTCAGCTTAACTTGTCTGTCACCCGGCCGGCACGGACACCTACCATATTAATCTCTATTCTCGCCGAGCAACACGTGGATTTACGCATCGACGAAAGTAATTTATATGCAAATCATTTCAACCTTGACGATTTCGTGACTCTAATACGGCTGTCATAGTCTAAAGCTACAAAGCCCCCAGATTTATCTTACGGTACTTACTACATAGATGAAAAGGTGTGAATTAATTATCAACTGATTTGTAAAAGGCGTTAATATACTTTTTGTAGAAATGATTTTGCTGTCATTCCGAGTTCATTTCGAAGATAATCAAAATACTGCCCTACTTATTGCTAAATCATGAACTTGAAAGTGTTACAGATTATTTTACAAGTAGAAGCCTTTTTGTTTAAGGTTTCGATTAATATTTCACTTATACCGATGTCGCTTGTCATGAAACAAAGAGCTTGGCGTTGTACCGGCGGCGTCGCGTTGCGATCGCTAGCTCTTTGTGTGAGCCACAACAATATTTCTGGCGTCTTGATAAATAGGAACAACTGTTGGGCCAACAATGCGGCTCGTAAGGCGATACGCGCGCTATCGACCGCTCGATTAATGACCGTCTCGCCTAAAAGAATGGACCATAATATTTATTATCAGATAAGCGCCCGCTACTGGGTAATTCGTGTGTCTCCGACTATTATACAACTCTCCGTGAATCTCCTATGCATTAGTCACGTTGCGTCTTACGATATCATTTTATGGATTTATGCCTTTATATTATAGATCGCGTCGGTTTTATGTTTCTCGGAACCGTTCTTCGCTTATGGCGCGTGGTAGGTGTTCTTTATTTGTGATACTTATGCTACTACTCTTTTTCAATAAAACATAAAAAACATGGCCCTAAAATAGAGAGGAGCTCACATGACACGCCTTACAAGATTTTTGTATAAATATCGATTATAGTTTAAAAAGCGTTAGACGTTCAAGGAACTAATCAGCTTGGACTGCTTTTATATTATAATAGTTAATGAAACGGTCCGCCCACGGCTCGAAAGCCAATTGATCTCTGGCGCGTTAATGGCCGCGTCGAAAGATGTGTGCATGCGCACCCAGACATGTGAACGGAGTCCCCGTCGTCCACCATTATACATTTAAATACGAATATTTATAGATTTTTATGATTGGGTACACTTAATCAGTATTTGATAATCGTTGATGTGATGACGGTAATCATTGCATGATGAGAATATAGTTCGCATAAACATTTTTTTTAATAATTGTCTTTATCTGGTTGCTGTAGGTATTTAACGAGTTAACATATCATGAAACAGTTGGTATACAAGATTTATTTTACATACAACAGTCCAGAATTGTATTTTCGAGAAATTTAAAATCAAGGCTTATAAAAGCTGAAACCTATATTATTTTTTTGCAACCAGCAGAAAACACAATTATATTTATTCTATAGTATATTTATTTGCTTTGTGAATGTTATGTGGAACTTGTCTGTTAATACTAAAAATATTAAACTTGTACACAATAACAAAAAGAAAAATACTGCCGTGCACACCATTCAAAAAGTTAAAATAGTATTGTGTTGCAACAAAGTCTCCCTATATAACCGCAACAACAACTTGTAACAAGTTGTAACGGAACTAAAAGCTCCAAGTTGTAAAATAATACATCCCATCCGCGGGTTGTTATGAAACATAATCATAAGAGAGGCCTCGACGGGTCTCGGTTACAAGGGAATACCTTTCCCCGCTGAAATTTATAATCCGATGTTGAGATAAACGGCTCCTCACTCACAGTAAATTAATCAGAATAAATAGGTAACGCACATAAATTGTTTCACTTACACGTCATGATATTCAGATATGCGTTATGAAGACATTGATCAGTAAGAACGGGTTATGCGACACTGGGTGTTTCGGTTTTTGTCTTGATAAAGAATGTGTTTTGTGTTATTCCTGTCTCTTGTAATGAAGAGATTTGCATTTAAGTTGATGTTGCGAGTGAAAGATTTTATTCCCAGAAAGACATCCATGACACAAAAAAATAAATTATGTTCTGAGGAACATATTCTTTTGTGTCTATTTTACTCTGCTATTAAATTGTTTACTTACCGTTCCTATTGGATTTCTTTCAGCAGTAGCAATGTACTTTCCCTCACATTCGTACTTTCGGCAAATCTCTGTATAACCGCTTTTGTAGAATTTTAATTCTTCAATAAGCGCTTTTGCGGTAAACAACATTAAGGTTATGTTATTGTTGCTTATCAAACAGCGTTTGTGGGATATCTAGAAGCTGAAATAAACAAAATAGTTAAGAATGTATTAGTGCACGGAGACACGCCTCTACCAGCAAAATATATGAAGAACACACAGCGATGAGAAGGAATCTCATTTGCATATCAAAACTTGAATTACCTAATAGATGGCTTTGTAAGACTGAACAACAATGAACAACAACAATGATGTTTGATGACAATGACAGTTGCTTACGATGGTGTCGTTTTTGGGGTTTTCGCTTATGAAGATATCTAAGTCGCTGATTGAGGTCCAAATTAAAATCTGAAATGGCGGATGTCAAAATTTGAATGAAGGTTGGTAAAAACGACCTTAAGGAATTCAGTTAGGCTTGCTAAGTGTTGGTGAAAAGAGAATAAAGTGATGACTAGATACCAACATTTTCCACGGTTAAAGAAACTATAACAGCAAAAGTTTAATATAATTTTTGGTAAGCTAACTAATATAACGTTCCTTGTTTAAATCCTGGGTGTCTTGTAAGACGCAAGCTTGGGCAAATTTTTGAATTATGTTCAACGTTAAGAAAAGCAATTGTTAAAATACCCTTGCCACTGGCTTTGTACGAACGTAGTCTGTATTGTTATCGATCATTTTAATATGCAGCTTTCATGATAAACAACATACGGCTCTGGAATGTAGACTGTGCTTGATCCTTTAAGCTTATGAATACCTAACGCGTTTTCCAACGATCTTTATTTAGAATTGAATAATACAGGGTCCATTGATGTACGATTAGGTACGCTAGGCTGAGTTATTTCTGAATAACAATATTTTGAATACAGGTAAGTATATGTACTTATACGTAGAACTCAGATTAGTAAAAATACTTATAAAATATATTTTAAAACTATCAATCCTTTACAAAAACCTTGGTTTATAAATATAAAATTTGTCGCTTCATAGTACGGTGTAGACGATCAATTTCGGTTGACAGTGTCAATACAAGCAGTGTCGGTGGTTCGTTGGCATCGTTACAATTAGCCCCGATTGGTCGCGGAGCGGGCCCGACGCGCACGGCCGCGCTTCCCATAGCCACCTGCGGCTCTTCGCACTGTCACCGTCAACAGCTTTAATTAACTTTTTGTCTTCTCTACCTCGCACAATCGACAGACATTCCGGACTCCGGACGCTTCTACTAGTGAATCACCGTCAACTTGTTTAGACGACGTTTTTCTCTTCATTCACTATAGTTTATGGGAAGTGAAGATCCACTCGACTGGAGCGGTCTCGAATGAAGGTGGCTTGGTTTAAATCGATTAAGCCTTAAGCGTTCAGTTAAATCGGACATTGCTTTTATGAATGAAGCTTTCGTTGCTATCGACTAGGAATGTAAGACTTCAACCTGTCTGTACTATTTCAAATCTTGGTGCTTTGTAAAGAAAAAAAGTATCTCTGGGTTAGTAAACTATCATAACTTTTTAATCGCTTGTTAAAAAGATAAATTAACGCCGAATACAAGACCATACTCCAGCAGTCCTTTGGCCATCGAATTATTTAATCTCGGTCTTCGACTCCACCCATATTTTTCAAAGTAATTACGGGTTGCCGTAGCACTCTAGATTTATGGCGACTATGACGACTTTGAGGATTTCCTCTTTAAATAATGTCAATCGTTAATTGAAGCATGTTATGCTGTATCATTAAATACGTTTAAATTAGCAATATCTCTTAACATCAAACAGCTACTTTAGTACAGCATTAAAGATTAAACACATAAACAGTTGCAACGAAGATTTATAAATCATAATAATAGAGGAGTCAGCAATGAATGGTAACATTGCGCTTGACCGTCCGTCTGCAAGTTCAAGTTCGCACGGACAGACGGCGCGCGCGCAAGTTGCGCAAACGCACTGGGTTCTCCTCCATACCGTAGACGCATGACTTGCGTCATGACTCATCAACAGTGTCAGCGCGTCAATGCCTCGTTTATATAAATACGTTGCATTCTTCAACATGTTTATTTATAGACGAGGGTTTCGATGGAAATCCTCGATCATTGATTAAGTGCCTATTTAGTTTTCTCTTGTATATTGATAGGCTTTAAAAGACATTTGATATGTTGGCGACTTATGTCATTTACATGATTTTGGTAAGGTTCGGTTGAATATATGTGGTATCAGCCTACCCATCACTTCAATACACCATAACACAAACATTCTTATGCAAATGTAAAAGATCGGAGTTGAACAAAAAGAACGATTAATCGAAGTCAAAAGTAAATCGAGCGTGCGGGCGCGGCGGCTTCGGTTCGCGCTGTCTCTTTAATTGCTCTTTGATAACCAGTAATAGTAGTATAAATGCACCCATTATAGTTTCTTCCATTTGTATTGATCGCATTAATGCTGATCGCGTTTAAAATTTAAACGCCCTTTGTGCAGCCATCGCATGGTCGCCGTCTCGGTAAGCAATACGAATAAACTTTACTATGAATGGTTTCACACGAAACTCTCGCACTCTGTTGGACTTGTAATGCGAGATATGCGTGGGTTTCATTTTAATCCCGGACGTATGTCGTGTCACTCTATGATAGCTTTACGATACTATTACACTTTTCTAAATATTCTAATGGTTTATCAAGCTGTTGTTTTGTCAAGTAATGGTCAGGCAGATGTGTCTCTTTCAATTTTGATCGTTCTTATAGGTTCGAGCATTTCTAAGCTTTTTGGACAACGTTTAAAAACAAGCGTATTATGTATGAAAATAGAATTTGCTTTCACTATTTCTGTATGCTTGTACATCATGTCATCGCAGAGTAGATGTCGATTGACGACACCAATGTGTAAGCAAGATTTCCCACTACATTTTTACACTTTTTTCCTAACTTCTAAATAAAGGTTCACCTGAGCTTATCAACATTGATACATTTCAAACAAAATATAAAAAACATACTTTGTTGTGACTTGACAGTGAGAGTTGCTTTTATTGTAAAATACCTTATAAGTAATGTTGTTGCGTTAGTAGTACTAACTTTTGTTTCTCGGGTTTAATTTTACTTGACATGGCCCGGGCGTTTACGACGGCAACTTGTGCGTCTCCACGTTTTATGGACCACTGTTAAATAATGCGTACTCTTTGCGTATTGTCAGGATAGGGAACCATGTCGTTTTGTACTCTTTTTATGAGTTGTAGGGACGTGTCTCATTTTATCCGATTGCCACAGAGGGTGAAGCTTTTATGATTTTGTTTAGGACGATATGTGTAAAATACTCTTACACTGTAATTTTCCTGTTCAAGTTTAATGTGCACTTTGGTTTGACGAGACAAATGGGCTACCTGGCTAAAGCAAGTATTAATAATAATGTGGGTTTTGTAATTTTGGATCGTTTATTTTATTTATGTATGTGGCTGGAGATTGTTGTTCCATATTTTTAGCAGTAATTTGTTCTGTTGAGATATATTTTTTACCCAAACTCTTATGTATGCATGACCCTTCTATGTCTTTTTAATTTTTATATTTAAGCTCATATTGTTGGAACTATTTTCGTCGTTCTTGCATTACAACTTCTTAATTGTCATTGTTTTCTCCATACATGTTGTGTACGAGACATTGCAGTCAGTCGGAACGCCTCAGAGGACGACCTAAGACTGGGCAAACCGTTAACTAGATCCGCTACCGTATTCAGGTCGCACTTCATATTCGAGGCGACGAGCGTCTTCCAACTGCAGCAGAAATGCGCCTTCCAGCTGTGAAATAAGGGCTAATCTAGTATTGTTTACGAGTAATTATGGTTCTAACATCCAGTTATAATGGAGAATATTATATGTTACTAGGATGCGTAGGAGAGGAGAAGGCATGGAAAACTACGTTCTATTTGTAAACCAATCTAAAACTGGTGGAGTGAAATGGCTTGACTCGCAATAAACCGTGTATACGCAACAGCATTGTACCCCTCGCATCAGCAGGTATTGACATGTGGGATGTCACTCGAGCCCGACGCAGCGCGCAGTTTAATACCGATAAGATTTTCCAACCAATTTGCCACCGAGCACTGCTCGCAACATCTGCCCGTTTTTTACGGCAAATCTGCTCCAAGTATGCAATTAGTATGGCGCGAGCCCTTATGATCTATTTCTTTTAAAACATATGCTGCTCAGATAAGTTACACTTTGAAACACTCGGGGCTTCCTAAAGCCACTGCCACTCAACGTAACATTTTTGTGGCGTACGGGTACCCGAAGAATTTAGTGCGCGTTTTAATATTAGATTCTGGAGAGTCGCTCGCCCCGTTATGTCAGACACGAGGATACATCCCTCCACATTGCAGCAACATTTCCTCAAACCGTGTGCCCGCTGAGTTTTGAACTCGGTTAAGCTTGGCGAAATAGCTATTCTGAAATTTCAGCAACGCATATGCAAATGTCAGCTCTCGACACTGATTGTACGAGTGGCACGGATAAAATTCATGCATTTACATTAAATTTCACCGAAATTGGATCCCGACTTCGTAGTTTATATACGAGCTAGTGTGACACGTGCCGCGCTCTCGATATTTACGATTTTCAATTGCATCTGTCGCAACAACCGTATGATTGTTTAGCGAGCGGGATTCTTATCCTGCACATGACTGTGTTTTATATTTTTCCGAGATATTATATCTGTTACTGATAAAAGGTATTTATTTTGCAAATAAGTTTTCTTTTTTTTATAAACTTTTGTTTCTCATGCCGTATCTTTGTAACACTATCTACTGCTTGTAATATATAACGCTAATGTTATAGTATTAACATCGTAAAATTTCAACTAGCTTACCGAAAGAGTGCTCAAACGAGTGTTACTTTTGAAATATTTGTGAAAAATACTTCAGTATTATTTCTTGGTTGCAGGTTACTTTTCAAGTGCTAAATTAGTCTTATTAATATTAAATAGGACTAGAAAGAAACCTAATGGCTAGACTGAGATTCAGTGTAACCGAGCATTAAAATAAGTTATATTACACATTAATAATACTTTTTTTTTCATTTTTCCACTTAGATTTTAAACCATTGCTAAGGTTTAACCAATTCTAACACTTCGACAAGTTTCATCACGGTATAACCAGATATTACATATGTCAAGTAATTTGAAAGATTTTGACCATATAACTAATCATTCTAGAATTTAAGAGATATCGAAACAGTCTGGTATTAGCATAAATAAAGGCATTATCTTTATGAAAATTTGCTGCTTTTGATGAGAAATAAATCTAAAGCTTCAGAGGCACAGATAAAGAAATAGAATTTGTTCACCTCAAAGCTAGACAAACTTTGATATTGCCCATTCAAATGCCATGAATTCAATTACAATTTTGAAGGCCGTGGTTTGTTATGGCTTGCTTGTCATCATCAAATATTTTTAATAATACTTCCAAAAGTATTTTTTTCTGTTCTTTGATACATCAAGCTCTCCTGAGATACACTTGTTCAAAAGATTCAGGTTTGCTCGGGATTCATTCTCGAGAAAACACTACGAACCTTGATTCTGTTCTAGCGCAGATTAATTTACTGTATGTGCTCTTGACAGTCTTACAACTAATATAATAATTACAAAAAGAACTCATAATGATAATGCTCGTTGGGTGGTTAACTTCTACTTGTTGTACTTCTACTTTTTTTCGCCATTCTCGCATTAATCACCCTTTATATATATTTATGGGGGCAGTGTTTCATGTCTGAATACTCTGTAAATAAAAAATAGCCATAACAAACTCTGAAGTGATAGTATTTTCTAAGGAAATATAGTTTTGGTTAAGTGTCTTGAGGATTATGGTTTTTTAATGGAAGGACAGGTTCGAGTGTCCAGTAAGTAACATGCAACTACATTAACAAAACCGGCCACACACAGGGTTCTGCAGCATAAAACAATACAATAACAACATTTTTGACGCTCATTCAAATTATGAAAATGAACACACGATTTACACTCATCCGCATCATTAAATTTGGTTTTCATAGTACCTTAATGAAAAACAAACGTATAGATGCAGTTTTATGAAACAGTCTCATATCTGGTAAACTAAATAACAAACCTTGTCCAAAAAAGGAAAATTCCTTCCGGAGGTTTTTTGTACGTTCCACTTACCTGTTTTCTAAATTTTCCTCTCACTTAAAAAAAATAAAGGGGTAGGCTACCATTTTTTATGAAAATCAAATCAAATAAATCGTCACTTATCAGCCAATGGATTAAAAGAAGAGTTTTTAGAAACTTCATTAATTTTCAAGACCTGAGAACAGGTACATCCCACACAGTTATTATTATATACATTGCTTTTTTGTGTAGCGGTTCATTAAGGACATCTACTCTCCGAATTTAAGATGTGTTTACCTCACATCTTAAATCTTGCAACATACGTACAGACAGATAGACAGACGGGCATAGCGAATCTATAAAGGTAACCGTTTTAGCTATCTAGCTACGAAACCCTAAACATGTGTTATTGCTGGACAAACAATAAATATTTAAGTAACTTTTTACAGAGAGTACTAAATCGGATACAAGCGTAAATTAGCTATACTGAGTTCTTTCCATACAAAGCTACCTGAAATAACTATCAGGTAGCTTTGTATAAAAGGTAATTCCATCATTATGCGATACGTTGATAATAAACAAAATAATTACATACTCGTAATTATGTTTAATTAATCAATCAAAACCCCCTCACCCTATCTATCAGATTTCAACTAATTGTTGCATGATTGTTAACCATGGTTTAATTTGATGACGTAATTATTATAAAACTATGATATATGCGGGTCAATTTTGATCGCGATTGAGGATACACTTACATGAAAGTGTTTTATAGTTATGTTTTGTATTCCTCGGAAATTACTCCTTTCAATTGTTTCACTTCCTTTTCATTAACTTTTAATTAAAGCTAGGCTATCGACTACTATTAAAACGTTAATGCAACGCTTACCGGAATAACTAATCGAATGATTGTTTACATTCGTTTGGTTCGCAAGCACAGCAGCTTGCGTATAATGAATGTTGGTTACATTAATTACTACTTTAGTGCCAGGTTTATAGCTTTGCCGTTATCGGCTTGTGTGAGATTACGTGTTCAACCTTATTACTTTTCTGTTTTTTATTTTCTATGACTCAATTTGAACTTTGTTATTGCTTTTCTTAACAGCAGTAAAACAACAATGACCCTATTTTATCTCATGAAATTATTCGATGAGGTTAGTAATGAGACACTTTCACAACGGTTTTGTGCATATTTATTTTAATGTTAACTCTGCTTTTTCGGTTCTAATAATTAGGATATTAATTCCCTTAATAATATTTTAGTAAATTAAAAAAGAAAAACACTCCGAGGTAAGCTTTTTTTTTAAATACGTCGGTTTTATTATACTGGTAACTTTATTTCAAACTCCATGTTAGCTTGATTGACATAAATATATATGGTTATAGTTTGAATGTGGTTCGTTTTGTGCCAGCACTTTTTATGTATATAATATATAGATATTTTACCCACTTTTCTAGTAAGTTGAAGATTAGAATGGTATACCCTGGCAAATTATGCATTGTCTGTCAAACTGAAAAGTATGCGAAAATTTTAGCTTAATCGGACACCAGGAAGTGGGTCAAATAAAACTTCTAAATAAAAAAAAATGCCGAAATTAAGCTTATAAAAGCGTGTTATTAAAATTTGCTTGGCAAATATTTTCGTAGTTTTATTAAAAAAATTCTTTATTCTATTAGTTCCAATAATAACAGTTCAACCCTAACGGAACCATGTACGTATCTCACTTGCGTAAAGCAGTTTCAAAACTCATCCACGGAGATTTCCTCAAAGTGTTACGAAGAAAATATCTCACTATCTCCCGCAGTGAACTAATTGTATCACTTGTGGAACAAGTGGAACGACCGTTCTCTCTAATTTGCGGGTAATGCCGTCCAGCGCATGAGCCTAGGAAAGGTAATAAATTGGCGCGGGCGATCGATCGCGGCGCTCGCGCACAAATCAACCGGCACGTCAAAACAATGGCGGCTACGGCTGCGGGGGCGATCGTGCAACCACCCGCCGCTTATCGTCAAAACCAACTTATTTATACCACAATACCTCGGGACCTACATACGCTTGCTAGAAATCATTTAACTAATAGCTATGGGCCTGATCCCATCTTACGTTGCTTGCAATTTCTTGAATGGGAAATGCGCTTGATCAGATAGATAGTCAAATTAAAGAGTACGCACACGGCTGAGCTTTAATCTGCCGATAGTTTAAAAAGATTGTTAATGGGTTATGGAAGTGGCGAACAAATTAATCTCGAATTCAGAATAGTAAAAAAACAACTAGCGAGCAGATGAATGAATAACATAATTGGTTGTTCCTTCGGCTATCGAATTTCATAAAATTTCATGTTTAATCCGATGTTCGTATTAGGTTGGTGAACCTGTTCCTCAGAGTGTGCTGGGAAAAAACCATGAATGAATGTTAGTAAGTTTTTGTTCACTTGTCACTGCGTTTCCGGCGGTCGGTCGGTCGCACGACGGCGCGCGCGCGTGGAGAATCGCCGTACGCGTCGGACCGTCGCGCACTTGATCGCCTTTAGGGCCACCATCAGCCCTTTTTATTGAGGTTATTTTAACAAGGTTACAGTACCCATACATGCTTCCGTTTCTTACCCGAGCAATTAAACGCTGTACCCTAACGATCAGTGATCATCGCGCATGTTTTTATTCAAATCGAAATTAACCCAGAAAAAGAACAAAAATTTCTTCTGCTTTTCTTGTATGGCAGCCCTATCCCCATCACGCGGTGGACATGCTTCACCAGTTATTAGTGATTGAAAAACAACCTAAAATAACCGATCATCATGGGACCGTACTGTAACGTGCCAGTGCCGTTGTTTGGTAGAATGTAGTTCGTAGCTTTTTATCTACGTTTTTTAGCTCACTGCTCCTTCCTACCAACCTGCAAGCAGGTGTCGTGAATCGAGAGTAAACAGACTGAATTCTAACTGCAAACTCAATTTTTAATTCTGTTTGTATGTAATGTAAGGCGGGAGGAAACTCGACTGTGTCAGAGGAATCCACTGCTTCAATTCAATGATTTTGTACCTACTGTACAAACTAAAGTCACGTTTTGTTTGGTTGATCGTCCCCACTGTTCGGGGGGTCCTTCTACGGAAGACAAGTGTCTAGCTAGATGAAGTATAATTCTTATTATCCTTCTCAGGATCAAAAGAGGCCCTTGGCCAGCAGTGGGACAGTTATATACTGGTATTATTTACTGCTTTATTCGTTAACCTCATGACCTTTGTAACTTTCAAATTGAAGTTAAAGTGTAAATACTTTACAACTCCATCTGACATTCTTAAGACACACGAGGTGGAAAAAAAGTGCAAAGACATCAAGAAAAATTGCCTAGTGGTGTATTACGAAACTGTTCACGCGGAGTGCTCATCTCTGAGTGTATTCGCTCGGGAACTGAAAAAAACAGTAAGGCGAAGCAACAGGTAGACGTCCAATTAGAGAGGGCCGCACTTGAGTGGCCGACGCGTCGCGCGACACCGAGCTTTGACGGCCTCCACAAAAACTGCGCCCCGTTTCGCCTGCCGCCATTACACTAGCACTTTTTGCACCACAAACTTGTCGCGCTTCACTTTGACTTTCTCGACCTCCATGTTGCATACATATGTACGCATTATTCAGAACCAGTCAAGTAAAAAGTAATTCGCTCTTTCTTTACGCCATACCGATCTAGAGCTTCGATACCGATTTGCAGAGCAATTTGTTATAACTTTAATTTGCAATGATAACCATTAACAGTGAAAGACATTGCCGTAATTTACGAGGAATTCACTTGCACAGTTTATCGATTAATCTGTTGCGAATTCTTATTTACATTTTCAATTTAACTGGAAATATTATTCGGTGAACATAAATCAGGAGTCTCCTCCGGCTTCTTGCGACAATTTCGGAAAGAGCTTTAATTCTTAATTATGGCCTTGGTCGCTCTGTCGTATTTATTTCGCTTTGTGAAATTATCTTTCGGGCAGCCCTGCTATAAATTTGCTCACGCGATCAATAATTAAGATGTTATGTATGGAGCCAAGTTCAAAATTTTTGATCTTAAAATCGTTTGATGTGGCCGATTGTAACTGCTAATGAAACTTTGTCACATAACTTTTAAAACTTCTTTATTTTTCTACCTTTTAACAAGAATTAGCGATTTTAAGTATTTTTTTATATATACGGATATCCGTATATCAGAGATAGCTTATTTTGGTACCTTTTTGGCTTTTAATTTGACATTTTATTGCAAAGACGATCTTTTGCAACTAAACAAACAACTGACTCTCCAAATAGAGTCAGTTCTACTAGGCGTAGTAAATGTTGGAATTCCAAAATGACAAAATCCAAAAACAGCTTGACAACATATTTTTCAGTTGTTAACCAAATGTAGGCTATTCCTTGAATTCCACCAATGGAATTTTAATTCACAATTTGTCTCCCAATTTTTGGATTTGCTCGGAACGCGCGGTAATGGGAAGGCATGCCACGCGGCAGTCGCACGCTGTCTTCGAATACGCTACTATAAAAATAATCTGGATTAAGTGCGATCGACGAGTTTGTAAAATAAAATTGAATTTACTTCAAACTTAATATAAAATTATCTAGTTCGCTGCTAATCATCGAAGTCCAGTTAGGCGAGTGGAGGAGCGTGTGATGCAGTTTTAATGACATAATCCAGTTACCGCTGACTCGATTAACCCTCGCTGCTGCCAGCTTCGCTAAACACCTATCTTCACGTGTTGCCGTTCCGACACTGAGTCTATCTAGTGCTGTATTAGTTATTATCACTCAGATCGAAAGCAACCAGATCTGCGCGAGCCCCAGCTGACGTTTTATCGATTTACCGCGCTGCCTCGTTATTGATCATTCACTTTGATTATGCGTACTTGCCTTACTTTAGTATGTAACACCGAACGCCATTTATGAAATGTTGCATAATTGAACCAATTACTCTTAGCCAACGGCGATATCTATATTTTAATTGGGCATTAGTAAAAGTGTTTATTAGTGGGTTAGGAAGTGTGAAGTAGAACATTGAAACCTCTGATATACGTCGCGGGCGGTGCGGTCACAGTCACTCTCTTGAAGTAGAAGCTCATCAGATAAGCACGCGTGACTTCACACGGTGACGGCGCGCACACAGCACGCAATGAACATTTACTGCTAAACTTTGTGTTACATAGTATAACCCACTGCTTATAATAAAAAAAAATAGAACATGACGCTGTTAACTTTAATGCCTTCAAAGATATTTCATGGTATTTTTTTTACAACCAAGAAATAATTATGTACTTATTTAATAGAGCTTAATCTATGTGGGCTGACCGATGATAAAAAGTCATCGTATATGTCACATATACGTTGTTTGATGTTTAAGTATCACTAAAATTAGTACATACCTTCTTCAGTAGCAGAATAAAGAAATAGAGGCTATTAAACGTGTAAGACACATTTATACCGATATATTTCAAGATTTTATTTTATAGTTACTAGATTTACTGTCTCCGGTGGTTAATTTATTTGTATTTTTATTTCTAAATTTGCATATTATATGGGCTGAATAAACATACGTATCTTTATGTAGGGAAGTTTTATTAATTATTAATCAAATGACGGCTTTCCGTTACTGAATGTCTCAATTGATAACGGTGTATTAAATCTTTCAGATTATTGTAAACATGTTATCTAGCCATTATATTTTACTGTCGAAGTGAAATAGTATTAAAAATAACGTAAACTATGATATGCTAAACTGTGTAAGCTCCCGGCTTATACAGTTTAGCATTTCATAGTCTGTCAAATAGCGTTCAAGTGATAGTACGAGGCGAGCGATTACCATCGATATTATGCGGTATCTTACTGTACATTACAAGGTGGATTGAAATGAGCGTGTTAACGAGGCAGAAACGAGTGAGACGAAGGCATGCATGACCTCGGGATCAAGCGCGTGCCTCGCCAGCACTGACAAATGTAGGCGACAAATACAAACTGGAGCAGGCTCAGACATCTACCGAGCCGTACGCTCAAAAACCAGTCGTTTGGCTAGTTTTTGCATACGTAACGCTTTGTTCAAGAATACAAACTTACCGCAATCACAACCGGTACACTTCAGTATACAAATGGTTTTTGCAGGTGATTGGAAACGGGATCTGGCAAACAAGCCGTCCGAAATTAAGCTTGATTTACCTACTATTTAAAAAGCCGCTAATAAGTGTATGTAGCAAATTGTAAAGTGTTAATGGTCTATGGATTTCACGGCGAACACGTAATGGTTGTGGTTGTTGCCTTACTTCTAATTCTCCCCGTGGTAATTGCTGTGTTGAACGAATCGTTTATCATATTAGAAGATTGAAATTGCTTGCAGCTAGAATTTATAGCATTCTAATTTGAGCCTTGTAACAGGAATCCGTTGAACATATTTTGTGTCTACTTACGCTTGTAAATTATGTCATTAAAGTCTTGGTATCATTTCTATACCGGAGTTGAAAATGTATTGGAATATGAAGCAAAAAATCCTTAATAATCTACATCAAATGGCGATTTTCGTGAAATGTTAATATAGAGTCAAATTATAAGTCAAAGTTTAAATAAACTTAACGAGCCTTTTTGTACCTAAAGTAAATTCATCGAAATCATCAGATTTAATTTTCGCGCACTAACGAACAGATAGTTTTATTGCTGTTATAAAAGATTTGGAAGAATTCATATGTAATTAAGATTTAATTTATAAATCAACCGTCGCTTGTATAAAATTACTCAATAATGTTTCGAATAAGGCGTCTATAAAAAGTTTATTCGGAGAGACCATTATTGGATTTGCTTGTTATTTTTATGAACAACAATAATTCAACTTTGTATTTTCACTGTTACATAGTCAAGAAGACAAATGTTAAGAATTTCTTTTCATTAACTGGGCATTAAGTACATGTTGGTACGATGTTAGTGAGGTAAGGCGATGAAGCTCGACGCTGGCCACTATAAATCAACGCGGTAAGACTGTATTTCTTTCGTAATCAGCTCATATCGGTTCTCGCGGTTGTGGCCGCCTAATTATTGTCGACTTTTACGATCGACCTAACGAGTTTTCACTTGGAGCCAATCACGATTTTACGGCACACATATTTTGAGTTTTAATTATTAAAAAATATCCCTATGCGAAGGGATAAAACCTGAAGTTGAGTCACTGTGCTTATGACCCAGTGGAAATGTTTATTTAACAAAAGATAATGAATGAGACGAGGAGCTCGTGGCTAAGTAATAACAACCGCTCGGGTCTATCTTTAGTTTAAGCCATGCTTACCTAGGTTGGCCACCCATTACATACCGAGTTTTCTCTGAAAAATATGTTAATCCGTTTGTCCCGGCTGTCTTTTGTACAACTTTGACAGTGGTTACAGGTTAGTGACCTTAATCATGTGAGGAAAAGGCTAATCAGATGATGACCTAAATATAATATATGAGGGAACTAGTAATAAAATTATTACAAGGAAAATGAAAAAGCTTGTTTTTAATCGTCTAGAGTTGAGAATAAAAATGTAGTTTATTGACACTATGCAGGCATCCTTTACTGGAATTATTTAGTTGCTGCGTTAGTATTAACTATATTACAAGAGCCAGTTTTTACCCTTCAAAATAAATTAAATGGTTTTATTATGTAAACCATTTATATAAATAACAAAAAAGTTATTGCCTATTTATATTTAACACTTGAAACTTTTTATTAAAATTTTAAATATTTTATCGGTGTGATGTATAACTTATATAATATCTCATATCTAAGATCGTAATCTCGAAATTCTTTTATAATATTCATTTAAGAATTCAACTTCATTGATTCCGGTTTTCGCACTTAATAAAAACGAGCGCATTATTAATATGATTTTCTATTTAAGCAATTATATTATGTATAATTCGTTTTGAAAGAGCATATTTACATATTATTGAGATAACAACAAGAAAAACACATCAGATTGTCTCTACAACGGTGAGATGATTGCCTTATTTTGTGATCGTATCTCTTAAGAATGTGGGTTACTCTTGTTCCATGTCGGTGACTATATGTTTTATGTTTAGGAATCTGACTGCCTTATCTCAGATATTAACATATTGATTGTGCTCACCGTATTGATGTGCGACAGTCGAGTCGCTGCGAGTTGCCACGTTCGACACCGTGAACTAGTTTGTTCAGAATAGTGCTGCACTTTAATGCGTTCAATAAAAATAAGTTACAACACCGTAAATACACCTTTACGATACCTGGTATCCATTAGACACAGCCTGTATATGGCAACATACTCGGTTCCTTGACTTTATTATAAATTATTAGATCGTGAAACACCATGCCGTGTAATATACCCGTTTATGGCTCTCGAAAATTAATAAAGAAATTCGTTTAATGATGGTGAGTCAGTGTCACGTAATACAAATATAAAATAATGTAGCGCTTTATCGCTAGTTAGTGGCAACACTAGCGTTCAGAGCGCGCCGGTCCCCGCATCAACTCGATCAAGTTATCTCGGAATCTAAACATAGTGTAGATGTAAGTGTTGATAAAGACCCCTATCTTCTCAGAGGCTGAGGTGTCTGGATATTAGGAGTGTAAGCAATTTGTCAAGTTCGATGTACGTTTTGTTAACGGTATTTTATAAAATACATCCACATCTAACCAATACACCGATTTCTGTGAGCGAGAACGGCCTCCGGCGCGGCGATCATTACATTATCTGATAAAAATATTTCAAAGAATCTTTGGAGGAAAGTTTATGATGTGTTAGTTTTTTATTTCAGTTCAAACATTTAATAAATCATCTGTACGCTGCAAACACAGTTATTTGTGCTGGAATACGTTCCTGGTTGAAGCTGTAGACACTGTTTCGACTGTATTATTTACCTTGTTCTGCAATGTTTATTAACTGACTGAAAACACTACAGAGTTTTAACCATAACTTCTCTACAGATAGTTTGTGAAGTTATTTCAGCTGCCTTTCAAAAATAATTTAAATAACAGCACATATATCTTAATTACTTTCGCAAAACCAATACCTGGTACGTATTGAAAAAGGAACACTTATATTTATTTGCCAATTCGCCTCATGTTATTCATTATTCCAATCGAAAAAGATTGGCGAAACTCATTGGCACATGGCAACATTTTGACAATTTATGAAGCAATCAGTGTTTCTTTTCCCGTGTTTATTTAGAGGGAATTATTTATTTTTATCTCGTGATGGTGTTGGAAATTGTTTCGGAGGTTGCTTAATATTCATTGATCTCGTCTCACGATTTGTTTACGTCGATACGCGTAGGCGCCGCGGTAGAGAGTGGTCAAATTAAAAGGTATCTGAAGCCGGCCTCGGTGGCGAGCCGACGAGCCGGTCAGCCGGTTTTACTCCCCGGGGCTTCATGAGGTGTGAATATGCGGACCAATGCACTTGTAATGATTCACGCTCGGTGACAATTTTAAGCGAGTGATTTAGTAATTGCTGTACCCGTATCTGTTATATAACCCGTAATATGTAATGATCAAATTATCTGAGACCAATGCGCGAATTAACTTTGTAACTACTGTTCGTAGTTTAACAACCGAAATATAAGCCACCGTAACTTCTTCGATACGTTCCATGATTACTTTTCCAGCTTCTGTACTCATCGATAATTTTATATTTAGACATGCATGATTCGATAAAGCTCAATAGTAGAAGCTGTCAAATATTGTCATGGACCTGTACACGCAGGCTCCCGGCGTGAAATTTATAATTTTAAACTTATCAACTTGGTTTGGAGGTACACAAGCATTTTTAAGATTACTTCTTGCATTGGTGTGAATAACAATTTTGGTGTGTGCTGCAGAAGAATAGAAAATGTTTGAATGTTTCTTTTTCTGGTTATCTTATTATATTTATATGAAAGCTCAATGATTCTACACGTGGAACGAAACCAAACGATAATTTGTTAGTTTTTAAATTGGAAATAAATAGTACACGCACAGAAAAACCTTTATACTACTTTATACGTAGAAAGAATTCAAATTAATTTAAATTACTTTAGACAAGTAAATGCACAAAAGTATTGCTGGAAGAAGGCGAACTAATTAAAAGTTGCCTTCTGTACTAATAATTCGTTTGACTGTCAAAGTTTTGCGTCGTTAATTTTAATTAAAGAAACGCGGGAGCTGAGTTTGTAACAATATTAAAGCATTGAACTGGGTGATCCGCTAAACTTCGACATTCTGCTCGCGGATGACCGTCCATTCGTTTTAATTAACCCTTCTGTGGCTCTCATCTGCGTCGCTATTATAAAAGTTTTAACTTTTTTGCGGAACTGTAGCGACCACGCGATAATTCAATTATGCGTTAACTGTGGGACTTGCTTTAAACCTGCTGCTTTTATTATTTGACCTAATTCGGAAGCATATAATAAAAGAGCCCCATTTGCTTTCTGATCATCAGGGGCCTTAGTCTGCTATTACAATAGTGTCAGAATGGTCGATAACTGATCGCATAATGGTTAATTTGACAAGTTCGGTGATCTGCTACATACTAAACTTGTCAAAATCAACCATTATGCGATCAGTGATCGACCATTCTGACACTATTGTAATAGCAGACTAAGGCCCCTGATGTCAGTCACATTCGCATCAAAAGCCAGTGCTAGCGAAACCTGTAGAACTAACACAGCTATAACAATACATTATGGTGTTCCCAAAATATGCTGTGTTCATTTGTAGTCCGGCTTGTATGTATCCAATTCCCAATTCTGCGCGTTTCTCCCCGCTGTCCACGTATTAATCTTGGTCGGTTTCTTCGCGTCTTTGATTAAGGCTCGCTGTGATGTATTTCTTGCGCGCTAACCTAATGGAAAGGCATACGTCAAGTGTCCACCTTATTGGCTAGCGGATTGGCTTAATGGTGCCAATGCCTGGCTTACAGTAAGTTTCGTCACTCGCACATTGATATGGTCACGCATGTGAGATGCAGTTGATAGAAGTAGACCGTAAGATAACTGTAAAGATAATAATATTGGCATGTGGGTACCTACAGTTTTTAAAACGAGATTGGAATTAAATGACTGCGATACTAATCTATTTATTCAGCCCATTGTATGCTTTATCTCAATGACGATAGGCTATTTGCATGCGAATAAAATAATAGTACCGGTATATCTAACATCTCCTCTTTTATTTAAAGTCGAGGTCAAAAACTAGTGATAACCTGCGGCCGTTTCGATGATCTTTATAACAACGATTTTGGCCTAATGTTATGTTCCGATTTTACATATTTGTAGAGCTTCGGTTCGCTTCAGATTATGCATTGCATTCTAGATTTGAATTTACATTTATCCGTATAAAAACATGTTCTTCTTCATTTAGCGGATCGCAAAGCCTTTTGTCGATATATTTTTTATTTATAAAAGGAACACTTTCATATCGTTAGCAACTTAGTTGTATATAACGTATCAACTTTCCTCTCTTGGATGTTAAGATAAAGATAGTCATACTATCGTGATTAATAGTCATATCGTTTTGTTAACTAGCTAACGGTCTAGAAGTCTTCGTTTTAGTCAATACATCAATGAGACGTCACTTTTTATACCGACGACTGGTGCGAGACGTACTCGAACAGGCACGGATCGGTATGTCGTGCCTCTCGTGTCTGAACGAACCTAACATATGTCATAGTTCACTATTTTAACAATTATTTATCACATGTCTACATCGTCTGTTGCTTGTCGGTCGTATAATGTTACTGTAAAATGCCGTTAGAACTGTCAAAAAATCTATTCCCAATCTGTATTAATATATTTTTTCTGACGTGTAAATTAAATCCTCCAAGCATCTTAATCTGAAGTGTTAAATTCTTTTATGGAGATATGAACCCAGCATTCATCGGTTCAACTCGACTAAGCGCGAATTTTAGTGAGTAATATGATATTGTCGTCTGATTTCAAAATCCTCCGAAGTATTAATATTCCTTAATCGATATTTATGATATGTCCACAAGATCAATAAAAATCGTCAGCGTTAATTTATTCCAAAAGCTCAAAAAATATGTCACTCATTTCATCTTGATTCTTGATTGGTCGGCGCCTGCCCATTTCGATCGATTCAAAAATATACGTGTAATTAAATTTTATCTACGTATTTAACCGGTTGTTAAAGTTTTAAGAATGTTTAGTATCATATTGTTTGTTACATGATCCCTTCGTTATGAGAGATGGCGTGCTAGAGTCGATTATGGCCATACCATAACTCTCGTTTGCGCCGGACCTTTATATGTGTCTGGTTTAAAATTAGTATTTTATGGCCTTCGGAATTCTGGGGTGTCAGTGAAATTCCTGAATCAAACGTAATTTTTGTTTATGCTTTCCACATATTTGGATTGCTTAATTGAGTGTTCGTGTATTAAAACTTTTGGGGTTCTGTAGTCTTTTTTATCTTGTTCAAAGGATATTATGTTGCGTTATGTATTTGTCTATTCATAACTGATTCTTGCATTAAAAACTGTGCTTGAGAGCCAAAATAATTTTACCAATTTATTTTCCATACATCATCACCAAATATATGAGCAAACCTATTAATTTCATATCTGCTAATAAAATCCAGACCATGTTTCTGCGTATTTTTTTCTCGCTCCTATGTATCTATTAATATAAATGTAGAGTGACTTAAGTGATTAATGTTCCGAGATAAACTCTATACAATACACAATATGCAAACGGACTGAACGCCGATCAACCGTTTTGATATCTACACTAATTTGCATTGTTAGATATCTAGATGTGCTAATGCAGTATGCTGCGTGGGCAATTATAGGTACATTTATTAATGTACCATGTTATTCATACCTTTACTCTTTAGGCGACTCGTATTCAAACTCCTCCCGTTGATTATAGATGTGGTGTTAGCAATAACGGTCATTGCCCTTGCTTTTATATCATTTCGTACGAACTAAAGCAAAGTAATTGTACTATTTATTTTGGTAAAATAATTAGGAGCATGAGGAGGATGAGGAGCATGATAGATGTCGATTCAAAATTGTTTTTCAAGAAGAATGTCAATTAATGTAGGTGAGTAAACCGCTATTACTAAGCTAGAATTAACGAAAAAAACATAGACTAAAGATACAGGATAATCTCCTGGTATGTGTGTATGTATTATTGGTGGTCTATTCCATTGTACTCCACGTTACCAGGTGGACCTCCTTCGTCCAAACCTTGCCTGCTACTCTGCCAAGGTCGTCAGACTGCCAAGTCATAGGTTTCGAGATCGAACCCAAGACACCTGTGGTTTTGAAGTATCCATATATTGTATATTTATAACTAGCTTCAGTAAAAAAAACATCGTGAGAAAACCGAGCCAGCAACCTGACAGATATTTCTTAACAGCATGTAAAGGCAAATCCACGGTCCATGTGCGGTATAAAATCTCTGACACCAGGTTAGGCAACCCTTAACCCGGTGTCAGGTTTTATGCCCCACGAAAAATAAATAAGGCTCACTTTAATTCAGTGTTATCTGTATAAACGCCGCTGAACAAAATTGGGAACGAAAAGTGTGTTGATAATTCTCGTTCCCCTTTGCGTTCACGCAGCGTCGGTGTTTCGGTAATTCTTTGTGGAAAAATGGTCGAATGCTCGAATGGCCGGTAGCGAGTGTGGCTCTCATTATATCGAATGAATCGGCGAAGAGCATAATGGTGGGCCGCGTCAGCCGCTTGCATGGCAAATTATATGCCAGCCGATGTCATTGTGATAAATAATTCACTCGCTCGTATCCTCCTCGGAACCCGGTTCACAGCGGGGTAAGCTGTTGAGTCGTAATTATGGAATGTTGTCTATTCTAATAATTGACATATTTTCTTTGCGTATTTCTTAGAAATTCTTGTTGGTTCTACTTAGCATTACATTTATATAACAATATACAGAACAATATTTAATTTGATGACAGTATGTTAAAAAAAAAGATAAATAATCGACCTCTTCGTGCCTCGAAAAACACGTTAAGCCTTTGGTAGTTTACAGATTTTTGTCAGTCGTTACAGGAAGTCAGTTATTGGCTTTTATCAGACATTATTTATTAATCAGACTTTCGGGCCACTGACTGTGTAACTAACTGGGTTATGGAGGTCAGATAGGTAAAATACTGGTCTAATAGCTGCATCCGGTTAGACTAAAAGCCGACCCCAATTTGGTTAAGAAAAGGCTAGGCAGATGATGACTTCTTGTTGAAAAATATACGTTATTCTAGAACGGTAAATATTTACTTACATATTTCTCAAAACATTGTTCTAGCAGGTGAACTAATAGCGTGACATCTATGTGTGTAGATGTCTGTCTGTTCTCTGTCTGAATGTGTATAGGGCAGAGAGCTAACTTTGCACAGTTAGAAATCTGTGCGAAGTTATGTGCGAACTACCAGTCTGTGGTATTTGCTGCCAGCTTCTCTGTTCACTGTTCATTATAATATGGATCACTTTAAAGATCGAGTGAATCGATTTTCATTTTTTTTTCTAGCCAAGCGTGTTCTGCCTTAGCCGCTTCTAGCTATCAGGCAAGTTGCAACCAAAAGCAAGTAATTGCCATACGTTAAAAAACGGAATTTAAACAGTATTTAGAGGTTAATCAATTGAAACCGGCCAAGTACGAGTCAGACTCGGGCACGAAGGATTCCGTACCATTATCTGTAAAAACATGAACAAAAAGAAAACATGTTTGTGGTAGGGAAGTATTTCTTGTATTAGTTCTGTTTTTTTAGTATTTGTTATTATAGCGGCAACAGAAATACATCGTCTGTTAACTGTAATTATCACGGTTCATGAGAAAAACTCTGGTGACAAACGGACGTCGACAGCGGAGTATTAGTAATAACGTACCGTTTTACCCTTTGGGTACGGAACCCTAAAAATGAGTAAGTATTTACGGCACTCGTCGCCGTTAGTTTTGCAGATGAATTTAAAAAAGTTATTTTAAAGTTTCTGTTCTGCAGACGAAAACTAGTACAACTTTCCATTGACTCACTCAAAACACTGACTCCTAACAATATTTGTTGATAAATGGAAAGATAAGTGGGATATTTTACGCCGGCGATGCTACAAATTGATACCAGTGGTTCACCCGAGTATTTTATTGTTGATCTCGCCAATGTGTGCGTGTATTAAAACCTCTATCTAACACGTTTATATAGATGCAGTATCACGGCGCGCACCGATCGTAAATGTCATCTGAAAATTTATATTCATTACGATTAGATAGCAGTCCACAATGGCCTGCCCATTGTTGGCCCTGTGTACAACCTGATCGATGTATGATATTGCATTTTTATAGGTGACGCCCGGACCGACTATCTCCTATATTTTTATTTTATAGATTTTCAGACTACTAATAAACGTAGGGAAACAGGACGCTGTGTAGTTTCTCTATGACCGCATATTAAAACTTTTATGACAAGCAAATTTATACCTCGCCCGCCCACAAGCTTCTTCTTACCAAGTATAACATTACGTGAATATCAAACATGACAGGTAAACATTGCGTTATTAAATCATGTATTGGATTCTTAACGAAACCGCATCATTTAAAAATAAAACAATTAAGGAGTTCCTATCAATTTGTTGATTAATTTACGCTAAAGAGAATTAATTTAATTAAACATCAGTTTCATCATTTACGTCTGCAAATGATTGAATTTGCTAGGTATATAAATTTAAATGAAAATTAAATTATATCAAAGATATAAAACGAATATAATTGATTTTAGCAAACACAATGGCGGCTTATAAAGAGAATAACAATCTCTCACAATATGATTTTTATTGTTACATTGAATCAAAGTTTACGAGCTTTCTTAAGAAATGCGCATAAGTACTGTGAACCTCAGTCTGATCAAGAACCCGAATGCGCGGCCGCGTACGCGCAGCAATTTGCGACTCGGCTCAATATCGCCGATTTACGAGGATCCATTTCCAATTTTACGAGCTGACTGACGCGCCCATTTATACGAGAACTCCGACCCTTGGCTGCAACACTCTAGCTAGAAAGTTGTTGTGCGCAGAAACGGTAGGTCATGTTACATCGGCGGCACTCCGTCCACACGTTTAGTTCCTATTCGTTGTTACACCACTACTAAGCTGCTCTGACGTTCAGTTAAATTTATACGACTACGAGCAGGCCTCAGGCCCGAGGGTTCTTCTTACGCCAACACAACTTACGCACAACTTTACACTTAAAATTAATTCCTGTCTCTCGTTTAAGAAAATTACTGCAACTATTAACAATTACATTAAGAAAATAATATTCCAGTGTGGTTGGATTCCCTACGCGGACTGTGTGTGTTTTAACGTTGTGCAGTGTTTGTGGAACCGGTATTTAGAGCTTTATGTGGAACCACACGTGGGGGTACATTTCATGCCGCACTTAGTCTAACACATGCAATGCGCTTTCGCGGAAAGCTAGCTGCGTTGTGGTTTTGCGATGAATAATCGCATACAAAACCGTCTCACAATGGCCAATGCGAGTGTTTAAATGCCCTATTAAATCTTACGGCCTGCGTAGGATTCTGTGGGATTCAATTACGCTTTGTGCGCGATGAAAGGCGCCGGAGTTGTACGTGTAAAGTGAGCCGCGAGCCGCGGGAACACATCCCGACACCTCGCCCTCAATGAGCCCTGTCACAAAAGGTGCAAACGAAATAAGAACACGGCACACAACACGTATCGCCGGGGGCAGATTAAATAAATGCTAAATTAAATAAGAGCAAATAAAACCGTCCATTAATGAGTAAAAGCGTCTCGGATAATTCGAGTGGCGTGACATTCACGACAAAAGGTTGGCTCGGTCGCCACCGCCGTGTCTCACCACGTCTCGCCTGCTCCCAGTGCTCCCCCGGGTGAACTGCTGACGACATAGATTTGAGCCGGATTATTTGATTGTGTAAGAAATGAGTTTGCTCTCTAATGTATTGTTAGGGATTTACGCATAGTCGCAGCATGTGGAGACGTATAAAGAGCTTATCATTTGATTTGGGTTTTATGTTCGTCTATTGTAATTGTATTAAATCAATCCGTCATGTGGTAAACTCTGATTTTCTTTGTGTTTATGTTGCACACTTATGAATTAACTTTTACCACATTACTTTGTATGAGTCGGGTTCCCATGAACTCGTACTAGCAGTGTAGTTGACTTTTATTGCGACATATAACTGTCGGGCATTGATATACTTTATTATACATCTGTTCTGTTGCCAAGCAAGGTGTTGACATTATGGTTACCATAAACAAATAAAAATATTAACATAATCTTATCACGTAATTACAGTCAGAGTGTATACGGTATAGGCGTATTAAAATTATTATCGACACTTGCTCCCCGAACGTTCGGTGCAACATAAACAGAACGTTTTCTATTCGGGAACCAATTATCATTTACATATCATAGACGAGGCACCGACACTCGCGGCACGCAGCCGGGGTCAATACATTTACACTACGACCAGTTTATGATGACACCTACTCCGTTCGCTCACCATCAACAACTGGTACGTCCAGGAGAAATATAGTCAAGAATTAGAGGTCCAATTTTGCTGGACGCACCAGGCTAGATTGGTATATAGATGCATATGTGTGGTATGTGGGTACCAAAACAAGACGGCTAACCAAATCGCTTTTGTTAAGATTTTATCTCACCGTTAAATACTTCTAACCATTATAGTATATCGGGCGACTCGTTTAAACCTGCGGCAACCAATTATGCTTGTTACCATTGGGATACTGTGATTTGGGAAGGTGTGGAGGTATCTGGGGAGATGGACCCTGCTTGTTGTTTTATCGAAATTGCTTTTAGTTTTGAATTAAGGGTTGGAGATTTCAGATAAATACATTGTAAGGACATTAACACGGTAGTTTAAATAAAAACAAAAGCTGAAACTACAACAATGTGTGTCAATTGCCATGCAGTTCGCAAACTTTTACATGAGTTTTTAGCCTCTGAACTTTTTTAGTTCTATTTCTCGTTTAAGTGAGACACTATAATGAAAGTCATTTAAAAGGATTTTTTGAATACCGCTTACTATGTCATCATAACAGTACCAGGTGTAGTGGATTTGTTTGTTCGTCGATAACCGCTTTACACACTTACCGACTCGAGTGGGTATCAATAAGTAATTAAAGTAACCACTCGGACCACTTAAGACCAAACAAAGCGATCCTATTGGTCGTTTTACGCCTCGTCCACTACATTTGTTTAGGCGAGAAATGTTCGAGCCATTATAACAAGGCGTAACGAATTCATGTATTAAACCGTTCATGTTTCAATTGAATCAGTTTTTACAATGGATTATTTATAGAAATGTAATTTTTGTGTGGCATTGAAACCGATAGCATTATTTGCGATTTGTGGTAACGAGTTGTCACGATAAACTTGTTATTGTGTAATAGAACCCAAATATTTGATACTTAACTCAATCTCGTTACCTTACGTCACTGCATCCAAAACTTAGCTATGAGTACAAGTTTCCCAACATGTTCAGTTTATTAAGAATTACGGTCCAGTTACGACACAACACGTGATAGGTCCGCAGTCATTTTCATAATTGTAGTAGCTTTTATGTCGAAAAGAGGTTAATGCAAAGTACATTCGTCTCACGACGTGACTAGATTATTATCCGTTAATTTCAAGATACGTAGTTAAAACAAATAGCTTCGTTGAAATAATAACTGCCTGTGAACATAATTGAAATAAGAATTTGATAATCAAATTAATCACATGCAGGCAACTTAATTATCGTTGTTGCTTATAACAGCGTATAATTTGCGTCAAAATTGTTTCGCGTCCAATGAAGATCGTTAGTTTGGTGAGTCACAACGGAACACATTATAAACCAGCACGTGATATTGTTTGGTTTCGTAATAGCAGTACAAAATAACAGGTTGGGTCATAACGTTAACGAGAGAGATTAACACTCGTATTTATAGTGAAGCTCAACCGCTCCGTCAACATCGCCGAAGCTGATTTCGCGAACATCTTCGGGCACCGTTATATTTTAACAGTACCGCCTTTTAACAACCAGTCGAAAAAAAGTTAATTTGATATCAAAATTGCGTTGGGAATGTGTCTGTTGGGAATATTATTTTTATTGTTTTTGAGTACAATTGTTATAATAAAGACGTTTTTTTTTAATAATAAGTATAAAGAGTTTTAGTGCAATTTATTTAATTACACTAAAACTCTTTATACTTATTACAATGGATTTAATCATCCCCATCATTTTTTTTTGTATTTCGAAGTGGAATTCCAGTAAATATATTGTATGCGTTTAATTAAATGATGATTTATTTTTTTAATAAAAATTATATAACCAGCTGAGCTTTTGTTTTTGAAGTGCTGTATGTAGATCAAGCTCCACAAATACTATGGATACGGGCGCGGCTGGCACCTCGTTGAACTCTTTCGTACGATGGGCGCGGGCGGCTCGATGCCCGGTTTTTTCCCCTCGCGCTTCTAATGAGATTTAAGTCCAAACATCGAGAACGGTTATGGCGGAACATTACACGCTCTAGGATATTAAAATGAGACAAATTTATTGCCGCTCTCCGATTATACTTTCGATAAACGCGCAGACCGGTGATTATGATATCTAGTGGTTTAATCGTACGATCGATACGGAGTCGCGTTCCGTTCTACACTAAACCAGTACTAATAAAAAAGAAACTAGTTACGGGCGGGTCGTATCCGACAGTTTACGTTGGAAAATCAACAAGGTGCTATAGTGGGCCTATAAGTCGGAACCGCGGTGCGTTATCGACTCAATCGGGCTCGAACAATGCATCGAATGTTTCAATATAGCTCCGACAGCATTTTTAACGTTTCATCGGTGCTGTAACAATCGTAAAATAAATTCTCTACGCCTTCTCAGAGCTCTGATTAATGTTGTACACAGCGCGGCGTCTCGTTTATTTTTTCACCTGTGTGTTATTCTCTAGCTTAATTTATGGAGGCTGGTGACTGAGAGCGCAACTTGTGTTTGAAGCTGCGATTTTTCATTGTTTGAACACTTAAAAGATGTTTGTTGATACCAGACGACCAAAAAATCTGTGTAATTACATGTTTTGACAAGTCAGCAATTAGCATGACATTGCGAATTTTGAAATAAAAAAACCTGTTATACAGTTGACATGTACCTAAATTAATTTTCTGTCACACATTTTGACACGCGTGTGTTGTACTTGTACAATAATTTGTTGTTTATATACAGTGTGGTGTGTTTATGGGTTTTGTTTGAAGTGCGTTGGTCTTTGCTGACCGCAGCATGCGTTTGCCCGGGGTCTGCGGCCGCGTAGAGCGTTACCCTCTCCGGGACGGATGGATGCGTCGACCTGAGAAACTCTACATCCTATGGATATTTTTGACGTAACAAAATTTTATGAATGATTTTTGAGATATTCGTAATGTTTATTAATTTTGAGTTGAAGATAAAAAATTTCAATAGAAATTGTACCTTTATACGAATAAAAATCGCATAGTAGGCAATCGCGTTATATTTTGCTTTGCAACCAGCAAAAATCGATTTAATACTCGATTTACCATGCTACTCGTGAGCGATCATTATTCAACGCAGTTGCGATACTCAAATAAGCAATGAATCCAATACATTATTACCGTATACCGCCTTTATGAGGGCATTGATATTCCTTGAAACTAAGGAAAATAATATGAGGTATAAAATTATTTATATGAAAATGAGTTTAGATTTCAGAACTACGCAGGTAAAAATGATGTTTCTTTTACATGTCTAAGCTTGTTTAGTGACTTCAAATCAAAACTAAAAGTCACATATTCAGATTAAGTAGACTGCGAATCAAATATTAACCATTATAATTAATTTTAGCCTGTTCGCTATGGAGATACATTAGGAACAAATTTGACAGTGATACATATGTGTGTTGAGTAACAAGAAACATACAATACATATTAAGCGAAATATTCTATCCTAGCATACCTTAATAAATGTAACTCAAACACATACTCACCCCAGAAAGCTTCAAAATGTTTACGCAGATAGGACAACCGTCTAAGCCATTTAATTATCTAGTAAATCAAATACTTTATTGACATTCGCTGAAACTTGCTTAACGAATAATAAATAAAAATATCTGGATCTTTATTAGCGAGATTTTATTGGTGATTTGAACTGGTTTCAGTTGTGAACAGCGTTTGCCAAGCTAGATGAACAAATGAAGTGTAGACATAATATTGGGTGATTTGTTTAACGTGGACTAAACTTGAAAGGTGTAATGTGCTCATGAAAATGCAACTTTTAGTATAGCATCGATCATGAAAAATATCAGCTGGTCCATACATTAATGGTCCCTTCCGTAGCTCGAAAAATAGTTGGCAACAGTGTATTATGAAAGCATTGTTTCGTGAAATGTAAAAACAGGTGGTTGTGTGGGTAAGAATTTAAACGTAACACCAAAGCATTATGTTTTCAGCTATAGGTGAATGTAACGGATTACGAAAATGTAAGTTTGTCATCTAAGCTATTCACCGAAATTGGAAAAAAAAAAATCAAATTCATTCAAAATTAGAAAATTCCGCCCATTGAAATTGAATCAGCAATTTTGTCTAACTGCAAATATAGGCAGTGGTATTCTAATAATATCTCCATCAGAATCTAGTATTTTGGCCAATTAGAAAATGCTCTTAAACAAATCTCCTCTTATTCAATTTTCTTGTCATTTCTAACACAGTCTTAAATAATCTTATTCCAATACAGATTTATTTTGTCCTATTTTGTGGTATATTATTATATTTTGTGTGTGCGAAAAATAAACAAAGCTAATAAAAAATTAACCCATATCCATTCTGTACAGAAAGTCGAACATCGTTAACTATTCTTTTAAGTACTTAATCACTTCATCAAAGTATTTCAGCAGCTCCATCGATAATGATTCCCAACAATAAAAGCAAGGCTGTAAAACGCTTGTAAATCCAATCGGCGTACAAGGTGTAAACGCGCTATCCTTTTGTTGGAACGAGAGCGTCTGGCTGCAAGCGTCTGGCGTCCAGTTGCTTCGTTCGCGCCTGCTTAGGTGTGAGCCTAGGGCTCGTTACCTCAGATTGAAGGGCCGCGGTCGTCGGCCGGTTCGGACTGATCCTGTGGCAAAAATCTTCGCATACACACGCCTAACCACTTACGTATAGCTATGAGATCTCATTTCTATGGAATGTTGAACCGTGTAGTATGCGTATGCTGTGATTGATAGCAGGATTATAGGGTAAATAAGATTCGTGGTATATGAACATGTGTTTTGAAAGTGATTTTCATATATATTGGATGAAGAAAGTTCCCTATGCTACAAAGAGTTGGACTATGCTGCTCACGGCTTCTTTGTTTGTATCAGTTAATCAGTTGTACACAAATTAAGAAGATGAACAAGAGTGGGATCAATAATTTATTCTTAATCGGTTATAGCTGTTGTAATGTTGCTTTAATTGGTTTAACCAGTTCGTATTGTAAAAAATAAATAATATTAAATAACCCTTCCATGCCTTGTAAGTCACTTTAAAAGTGTTAACAAGCCATTAAATTTTATTTATTTTGTGTCATATGGTAATTATAGTCAGTTTCTCACAATAGGGCGAATTTATGTATAAAATATGCCTAGATTCACATAAAGAAATATAAAGTATCACTTACAGAATATTTGGTTTCATGCGTAGGCTGCATTTGATTCTGCATATTCTTGCTAATTGCTGACTTTGTCCTATGTTAACCTATTTTACTAGCATGCAATTAAAGAGTTACCTTATGTGTGTGTATGTTTTTAATAGCACCTAACCATTTAAATATTCAAGTTAAAATTTGGTTGCTATCACATTTACAACTTTGTTCTTAGTAAACATTAAAATATATGTATACAAGAGTATTTTAAAAAAAACCAGCACGTTTGTTTTTTTAGCTGTCGTTGAATTATTTACTGCAACTTCTCAATATGGTCACATTGGACATTGTAATTAAAATGAATTCATCCGGATTTCAAAAAGGTATCGTATCTATTTATATGCAAATTTTAAGTATGGGGTACTCACGACACCACATAAGGTGCAAATTAAATGAGCTGGAACAATTATCTATTGTCATCAGCAACACATGAAGATTTTTAAATCATATTTTGATAAAGACTTTCTTGGTGCTATTAATTACAGTTGATAGCTATTTGTGTTTGTTTTTTTTTAATATTTAATTGATTGAACGCGGTAATGCTACCAGCCTTCTGGGCCTTTATTCTGTTGACTGCGATTTGGACGAATTTCATGACACCCTGTAATTTACCATTCTTTACTTGTATTTATTTTTAGTTTGTGTCTTTTTTTACTTTGTATGCTTAATTAGTTCTGTTTAATTGGAAAAGATTAACCATATTACAAAAAATATTATTAAATCATGTATTGCTGAAGGTTATAATGATAAAATTATACTTAGATAATGTTGAAAATGTATGTGTGTGAGTGTATTATTTAATCCTTTCCTTTGAAAATTGTTTTAATGGTGACCAATACATAAAATAAGTAAATGGTCTTGCTTGTGTAGTTATTGTTTATAAGTAGCATGAATTATGTAATGTTATGTATCTATCTAATAGGCAAATTAACTTTAACTTCTGATTCAACATTATTTGCAACAATATACGTATCAGTGTTTTTTCATGTTTCATTATTTCTTTGAAAAATGGTTTATTGCAGAAATATTTGTCATGCATGTGCAATATGGATACGTTATTCAAGTTTGAGTGTATAATTATATCTGTGACTATCGACTCGCCCCGGCTTAGCAATGGTGGAATGTAGAAACAAATATACTAATAGAATACATATAAACGCTCCTTTTCATTCAATTTATCTTTTAAAAACGCATCAAAATCAGTTGCGTATTTTTAAAGATCTAAGAAAGGGCATACATAGGGATAGACAGACATCGAGAAGCGATTTTGTTTTATACTATGTAGTGATAAGGACGTGGGTATATTTCTTCAATGAAAGTAAAATGAATCTTATGTTTGAATTGTATTTTATTTTTCATTTATATTTTTTTTTCCAATTTTAAGCTTTTGATTTTGTGTTTTCCACAATAAATATTTTCTTTTAGTTCAGACTACGATACAAAATATACATTAATGTGATATAAAATGAACGCTAACTATATCTAATTTTATCACAGATTGCGGCAGTACTGCCATTTTATTTAATAGTAGTTGGCAAGTTTTGCCCAACAAACACAGCCTAAATAGGCCTAACTCATACAACTATTTATTTATACATCGATTTTGTTAAGCTCAGATCACATAATATGACAGACATTGTGATTACAACAAAGTTGTTATAACAGACCTTTTAATACACAACATTCTTATGAGATTATCTAATGTATGCTTATTCTATATACATCTACAAAGTCAGGCGTATTTACACTACTATGACTACAAGTATTTTTAACTATGTACAGTTCGTAAACGCTAACCGACTAGCCATCACAAATTTAAAACAAAACGGTCACTTCAAGTAATGTCTTTGATCACTCCATTCACTTATTTATGACATCACTTTGTTCACTGAGAGTCGCATTTGAACAGTTCACTTACACTTACACATGGACGGACATGGTGCGGGGAGACGCACGCGGTGGCACTTGGTGAGAGGTGTGGGAGGGGTGTGGGGGGAGCACGGGGTGCGCGCCGTGTACGGGCGGCTGCGGCAGCATGCCCAGGTGGTTGCGGGCGTGGTGGTGCCGGTGCATGGGCAGGCCGCCGCCCACCACCGGGCTCGGCACTCCGCGACATCGCTGGTTGTTGCGCACATCAGGCAATGCAAACTTTAATTTTTCCCAAAATAGTCGATCGTCCGCATGAAGACACTTATTGGTTTTCAAATACAGTCTTATATCAGGATCTAAATCCTTTTGAGGCACTTGACCTAATAACACTACAATCAGTCTTTTTCGCCGGTCTCTTAGTACTTGATGGAGAGCCGATTTCAGCTCGTACCGCACCCACTCACATCTTAGAAAGTTTTCACTGAGCACCATGATTGTACGACGCGAAGATTCAACAGCTTGTCTTATCTTCTCTGTCACGTGGGCGGATAAGTCGCGGTAATGTAGGCAAAGTTTGTAAGACGGGTCACTGCGCTCCAACATGGATGCAAGTTCCTCGGTAACCCATACTTCATCTTTGGAACTGTAGCACAAAAATGCATCGTACATTTTCTCCGAGTCTTCTCTATCACTGGCTCGATAAAACAGTCTCACACCGAATTTTGAATGGAACCAGACTCTCATTTCTTGTCTGAATATGAAAATAATCATGCTCACTAGCGACACAACCAAAAAGCATCCTAGAGTGGCAACTAGGAGTGGTATGTAATCTTGTACTTCTTCGTTGGTGATTATTGTTCTAGTGGCTGTCAAGTTTCCATTGATACTATTGTTAATACTTGGCAAGCCAGTACACATAGTTCCATTTTCACTTGAAATTTTAAATCCAGTAGCAAGATCGCTGTACATGCTTTCATTATAAACAGTTAGTTCAGTCGTATTCCCTTTCGAATAAATGCATTTGATGTCTGTCAGATCCGTTATTGAATTCACTCTCTTCGTCCATTCGCGGAACATTTCAGTGTATTCGCAATCACATGACCATGGATTAAATGAAAGTGTAATTTCCGTTATCGCAGGATTGATTTGCCACACTGTCAACGTAACAAGTCTATTATGATGCAGGTGTAACACTTTCAATCGTGCCATATGGTTAAACATTTCTTTTCCTATGCGTTTGATCTTATTATTATTTATATGCAGTTCTTGTAAGTTGTCTAAACCATCAAATTCTTGTCCTTCAAGGGCTGAAATACTGTTGTAATCCAAATGTAGTATTTCCAATTCTTTCAATCCATTAAATGTTCTGTTGTGAATCGTCTCAATATTTGATGCATTTAAAAATAGAATTTTCAACTTCTTACGGCCTATAAAAGCGTGGCTTGGTAAAACTTTGAGATCATTACCATCAAGGTATAGTTCTGTGGCTTCCATTGGTATTTTTTCCGGCAACATATTAACATAAGCAGAGTTAGCACAATCAACAACATTGGCAGACCAAGACGGGTCATGGTAACAAGTGCAGTTGTTAGGGCAAGTCATTTCACAGTCGCAGGCATCAAAATCACAACAATGACATAGTGCGTGGCAGTGAGATTCATATTTACACAAGAACTGGTGAGGCGCTGCTTCGATTAAAGCCACTTGAGCATTTCCGCGGCTATACAACAGCTTGCAATTAATGCTGTCTAAATCCATCAACTTTGGCTGTGTTCTAGCTCTATTTCCAGTGTTTATTTTTTGCAGCCAATCCATTGTGCAATCACACTCCAACGGGTTTCCGCCTATGAAAAATTCTGGCACTGTTTTATCCTGTGGCACAGCAGATATTCTCAATGAATTTGGGTCCAAACTTGTTATTTTATTTCCGTACAAATCAACCCGTGTCAAATTAGGTTTTTTGAAAAACGTGTAAGATTGCACTTTTGATATTAGATTATCATTCAAATACAACATTTCTACTGAGTTTGGTATTGCACTTCCAGTTATTTCTGTTAACTTATTAGAACTGGCGTCGAAAGTACTCAGCGATAGTTGCGATTCAATCTCAAAGTAATTTCCAAGTTCAGCTATCCTGTTAGCGTGAATATCCAGCCACTGCAATCCAGTTGGGATCATTGCATAGTCAAACCATTCCAATCGGTTATCGGAAATGTTCAACCACACCAAATTAGGCAATTTCGCGAAAAGTCCACCGATGTCTGTCAAGTAATTTCCATCTAGTCTTATTGCCTGCAAGTTCACGTTTGCATCAAATGCACCAGCTTCAATTTTGTGAATTTTATTTCTTGATAAATTCAAAATTTTCAGTGATGTCATTTTGTCGAAGACACCTTTGCTGATATTGCCAATGTTGTTTTCAGTTAATCGAAGACCATACATTTGTTCCATTGTCATGAATGATGCATTTTCTATGCTTATGATAAGATTTTCTCCCAAATCAAGGGTTTTTAACTGGGGAATCTCTTTCAACGCAAGTGGAACTTCATCAAGCCGGTTTCCATTGATGTGCAAGTCTTGTAAAGAAGAACAATTCCGTAATGCATGTGGATGTATTTTGGATATGCGATTACTGTCTATTGACAAAACAGATAGCACTTGCAAGCCCATAAAAGCATAGCTCTCTATATTGGTAAGTCTATTGTTTGATAATGTTAATGTGTTCAGATTGCTCAGCGAGCTGAATACATTTTCTGGAATGTGTTCAATAAAATTGTCCTGCATTTTTAAAATTTCCAGGTTATGTAAATCTCTGAATAGTGCTATTTCCATCTTTGACACCCGATTGTGTGAGAAATCCAGGTATACCAGCCTTTTCAGTCCTGAGAAGGTGGAAGTATTTATCCAGTCTGAAGTTAATTCGTTGAATGATAAGTCTAACACTAGAAGTTGAGTTAGATCGCTAAATAATCCAGGAGCAAGTACTGTAATGGTGTTATTGTTCAGGTATATTTCTTTCAATTCCTTTGTGTCACTAAATAGTTCAGGAGGTAAACTAGTAAGTTGATTGTCCGAGAATCTCACAGTGGTCAGTGAGAGAAGACCTTCCAAAGCTCTATCAGCGATTGAATTCAGCCCATTGCCTTGGAAATATAATTTTTGCAGTCTTCTCAATCCTGACAGAAGATTTGGTGGCAAGGTGTCAATAACGTTCCGGGAAAGATCCAAAACTAGTAAGTTGTCTCCGCATTTCTCCGTCGGGTGACGATGTGCTGAAGAGAATTGAAAATGGCTAATATCTCTCATTCTGTTACCAGTCATATTCAAATATTCTAAGTTTCTTAGTGTGCACAATGCACCTTCTGGAAACACCAGCATGTTATTCTCACTTAAATCCAATCGTTCCAAGTTTTGTACGTCTCTTGAAAAAGCGCTGGGAGTTATTTCAAGTGACATTGTGGACCAGTCTGTATTGTGTGTTCTTATCGTTAGGTTTCTTAATTCACGCAGACCAGTGAATGCGCTATCGGAAAGGTTCCCGATCTTACAGTACTCAATCGTAAGCTCGCGCAGTTCAATCAACTGGCGGAAACTACCAGGAGCAAGACTGCTTTGGAAGAAAAGCGCATCGCTGCATTCCAGCCGCAGTCTGACGGTCGGATGCGGTTGAATTGCACTGAAATTTGTGTTCTCCAACTCGCTGTTGATAGTTCTTAGTCTACACTGTAACGCAACTCCTGAGCCATCGTAATCCGTCATCCACCCGCATTCATCGGGAGCCTGGTAACGTGTTCCCGCCGATAAAGATGCACCCCTAACAGTTAAAGCGGTGCTTAGCACCAACAAGGCGCACGTAAACCGAGTGGGCAACATTGTTTTGTTTTCACTATTATCACTTAATATTACATAGTTTTATTTATCATCGTTTCGCACTAATATTCCACTTCAACATCGTATCATGAGCGCACTAGTTCATTTTATTTCGCCTCGCAGTCGAGTACTTCACTAGTCGAACCGGCCACTTAACTCGTTTCTCGCGAGAACACTAATTGGATGGGATCGTGCGTCCGCAACCTACAGAGTCGAGGTGCACGTGACGCGACCAACCACGCAGAGGTCTGGGGTGGAACTGAGTCGCAGTCGAACCTGCGGTGCGCTCGCGCACAAGGCCGCGCCGGTTCACGCGTTCCAACAGGTAAATTCACGCCTAAAGCTAGAACGTATTAAGCGCCTTCAAGATTGTTTCGCGTTTGGCTCTATCGGTTTTGTCGTAAAGCTTGTCAGAAAAATACACTGAACACACACATATACGTGTGGGGCACACCACCATAGATTGAAACCGCTTTTTGTGTTGTTGGAGCAAGCTTTGATACGGCGTGTGTGAGCAGGACAGAGGGATGGTAGCGGGGTAAGGCGCGCATAGTTTGGTGGGGGCTCGAGGCAGCTGGCCAGGTAGTGCGCGGGCGCACTGCCACAGTCGCTGCTTGTTAACACTCCCGCTGATAGAATTGTATTGCAGACATTTGATGACTGTTGACATTTTGTTTACTCACTATCGCTAATGAAATTAATGGTAGGTATTTATTAGTGCTAACATCAGTCTCTTTTTTATGGATCCTTACAATGTGTCATGTTAAAATATGTTACTAGAAATTACATTATAAATTAAACCTATCTATAGCTTTTTTATTGGATTAAAAAAATAAGCCTATAAATGTTTTAGCAGAGATTGCTATTTCTACAGATGTTATTGGAATGATTAAGTACTGGTTATATTTACAACATGGCATGAAATTTAGCAAAACTGTTCTTTTTATTGTGTATAGTGTTTTGACTAATTATTTTTTACGGTGGATTGTTTCATAATTCAATATTTTCTAAGAAGTGTTTCCGTCCGAACCTGTTCTTTTTTCCTATTTTGTCTAAAGATCTAAAATATCTTGAAAAAGCTTATGTGTTTATATCATACTAGCTGGCGCCTGCGGCTTCGCCGGCGTGTATCGAAAAAAAAAAGCATCCTATGTGTTATTCCAGACCGCAATCTACCTCTGTGCCATCCATAGATCCTCACAAACATTTTTATTTACATTAGCATTTATAATATTGTTAGTAGGACTGAAATGCACTTAAACGGTAGGAAATACCATTGATTTAATTTCGTATAAAATATTTCCTGCGTTCATCACGCAAGAACTTTGATTCCTTTTTATATTAGTTATTGAGCAAAATTGCTGTTTCCACGTAACCTCGGCCTAATCACCCTTTAATTCAGTTAAACGATTTTCATATAATTCCTGACGTTGAGCCCTAAACCTCTCATCAAATTAAACATCTGCATATTATGCATTTTGCGTAGCCACCAATTTGTCTGACGCCGTTTGATTTAACAAATTCTGTCGGGCCTAATATTAGATTACTTTCCATGATTTATACCAATAACCTAAACGTTTTTATTTCTTATGTATTATTACGAGCTTTTTCTTATTTTTCTCGTATTCGAATATCTGTGCCATTAAGTAACAATAAAATACCACTCGAAATTGTATGGTGTGGCCATATAAGTAGGCACGACGCATCTGTTTCTATTGTGTCCGCTTGGTTGCTAATTGTCGGGCTCATTCACACCTGCCGTTTCGCAAAAAAATAAATAACGAACGTGCTCTGAATTTTCTTTATCATCTATGAAGCAAATCACTCGAACAACAATAGCACATCATCTGGTTATTGATAGCTTCTTAAATTAGCACTTTATTATTGCTTTCACTCTAAATTTTATTGTTGTTGGTTGAAAGGACTTCCAATTTTTACAAAACGTAGTAGTCTACCTACTGAAAATTTTATTGTAAACAAATGAAAATGTATTCGTGGTCTAGTTCACGATAAATATTGCAACTTAATCTCGTGTAATAAATGGTCATGATCATAATTTTATTTGGTGTCGGGATGACAGGAGGACGTGGCGCGTCTGTCGCTCGGTGCTATTTATGCGAGGTGTTGTGGCCCCGATCCCGAGTTCCCGAGGCGCCTGCTATATCTCAATTGCAATAAATTATCTCCTTTGACACGCGAGAAGCGGAAAATTTGCAATCGCACCAGTCGGGACCATAGAATTCGCGTCTCACCTCCTTTATGTAAACAGCGTAAATGGCTTTGTAATAGGAATCGCGTCCGTCCCACTATGACACCACCTCGATAATTCACCCCGAGTCCCACGGGTAGTTTGTCCAGATCGCGCCTAGAGACTTCACTACAAAAGGCCAGCGGGAGATCTCTCCTTCGACTTTTTGTCATAAGTGGCGAGGCGTTTCTTGTCCTGTGTTTATAAAAGAACAGATTGGCGGTAAATCGTTGGTTATTGTGGCTCTATTTAATGTATATTTCGAGGGTCAAATCAGCTGCTATAACAAAATTTCTGTATTCAATTTACCGTGCTTCACGTCGACACGCAACTGCGCCGGTGTTGGATTGTTCGCGTGGGCACTCTATGATTTTGATGTGGGTAACTTGCTTATGATTCACCTGGAATATTTAAACCTTAATTCAATCTAGTAGGATATTAAGAACAGTAATATTTCGATTGATATAGCTATATGTTACCAGTGAGTTCGAGAAAACCAACACAATTTATAACAATGCCACCGCTAGTAATTTGTAACCCTTTATAAATATAGAAGTGAAGATGGACTGCATAATATACATGTGGCTTCTGAGAATAAGGTCGAACATCCTCTATAACACGGACTGTGTCGTCGACTTCATTTTATCGGGCGAGTTCATCGGTGTGTAAAATCATTCCGTAGTCGATTTCCATTATGTTATTAATTTTTGTAATTTCGGTGCCTAATCTCCGGCGACAGGTCAGATACCGACGCGACACTTATCTTGGTGTCGGCGGACACATATAATCCATTAAGTCGTCATTTCCACGCGGTTGATCATTCCTCAACCACGCGTCACACCCGCCCCCAGACCGACGGCGACGCACAACGTATTGTTCGCTACCGCTTTATCTCACCTCCGATGTACCAAGGACCTCTTGAATTAGCCCCATCTAATACATTATAGACTTTAAAACAATACCCACAGCCTTTATAACCCTTCGGTTCCGGGTTCATCGCAACTTTATCCTTGTCGACTAATGGACTAGTTTGTTATCTAATCGGGTACACGGCGGACCTATTAATAATTTCCCACATAATTTTCTAATTAACGTCCTGTCTGGTGTACGGTCGGGGCCTCTGGATACACGAAAACGGAAATGACGTAGAATTAGGGTTAAGTACTCACAGTACTTATTTATCAAAGTAATTTATTTGTGTACACTTTGAATAGTTAGTATTCCTATTAACATTAATGACTAATGACATTTGTTTTTGTTTCAGGTAATCAACATTAGCGATTTCAAATTCCGAGTTACGAGGTAAGCAAAAACAAATAGTGTCCACAAAATAATTTCCCAACGTTACGAACGATCGCAATACAGATAGTACCTATATTAACTGCAGGTGATTTGTGAAACGGTTCGCGGCCTTACTTAATCCTATTTACGAATAATGTAGAAAATAAAACTTAATGCGCACATTAAACATTAGTAGTGTTATGTTACCTGGTGTTAACCCCTGACGGGTTAAATTGTAGCGTGTAAATTGAAGAGATTTTACACGTGAACGGAACCCTTAGTAGTGCGTCAGATCGCGACACGGGCAATTTGGCGCGCGAGAGAGCCAACGCGGGTTTATTTGTTCACTACGGCACCTGGCGATTCAGGACCCACGGGGTGCAGAACATAAGTGTCGTGGAGTCGAATCTGATTTATTACACCACATATTTCACACATCAGAACCGACTCTATCTGACCGACAGGTACTGTATGTTGGTGCTGCATACATTTTTATGCATCTTTGCATTTATCGCAATATACTTGCGATTCTTCCTATTTATTTTTTATACTACTACTTAAAAAGCGATTCAAAAACAATGACGAGCAAACAGTGGCAGGATTTTTAAGGGAAAAAGAACCTATTCAGTGCCTCAATTTCATTTTCCATTACTTATCCACACAAAAATATGGCATTGTCAAAAAAACATGAGGAATGCGCTCACGCCATTCCACTCAACATCCTTATTGTGCTGCTCCAGAGACGGGCGACGTGCCATCGAATAGGGCCGGTTAGATTACGCATTGTCGTGGCACAATTAGAAACTGTTGCGGAACCATTCGCTCACTTTGTTATTTGCAAACAATCGCCGGCGACATCTGCGCCCCTCTCTATCGTCTCTCTATGCCGTGTCACCGCTGAGTAATGGCGAACGCCGAGCATCTGCTAATTGCGACCCATTCAATTAGGCCAGCTTCGAAGCAGATATATTATACATTAGAGAAATGTTTGTTACAATTAAGCGAAGTCTATCTGCAACACTGCTAAGAAGAGTAAAACAGGTTCTGGACCTTGTTGATGCTTTCTTAATTAGTTAAAAAGATTTGCCGTGATTTTAATTCATCGAATTTTCTTGAAATAACTGAATCTGTAAAGACTAATTGTTAAATTACTGGCATGGACGGACGCTACGAATCTTAACATTCTTGTTCTCCATGACCGGTAACAAAGTTCCGATATGTTACCATTGTCTACAATGAAAGGTTAGTTGAATACGCTGACTAATGATTGATGAATGATTGAGTGACTCATTGATAAAGTGACATTCATCGGTTATCGGCATGTGATACGGACTTCACTATTCTATTGTCTAAAAGAAAGCTTAGACAAAAGCATTGGCTGTCGTATCGTATGGCAATCTTTTATTTTTATGCTTACAATTTATGTTTTAGGGTTCCGTACCCAAAGGATAAAACAGGACCCTATTAGTAAGACTCTGCTGTCCGCCCGTCTGTCGGTCTGTCACCAGATTTTTTCTCATGAAACGTGATAGTTAGACAGTTAAAAAATTCACACATGATATATTTCTGATGCCGCTAAACAACAAATACTAAAAAAAAAACAATAAAATACAAATTTAAGGGATCTCCCATGCAACAAAAATGTTTGTTTTTGCTGGTTTTAGAGATAACTAGCTTCCGCCCGCTACTTCGTCCGCGAGGCATAGTTACTTTAAGCTAACGCTGACTTTAAGCCGCGTTATGATCGAAACAAAATAATATCTTTCTCTCCCCTTTTCTCTCCTTTTCCTTTGTCCGTCTCCAGGGTCTCAAGTATCTCTGTACCAAAATTCATCAAAATTGGTTGTAACAAACAAACAAACTCACTTTCGCTTTTATAATATTAGTAAGGATGGTACGGAACCCTATGTGCGCGTGTCCGATTCGCACACATCACCGGTTTTTTGTGTCATGTCTTCAGTATAGTAATTTATTAATTCATTCTTATTTATTTCCTATGTGATGTTTAAATGTAGGCCATATTCGTCTCCAATATCGTACCATTTTGGTTATACAATTAAAAGGTGTGACAAACGTTTTTACTTCGTGTTCTTAATAAAGACTGGGTTGGCATCCCCCGCTGAGCAATACGTGCTCCTACTCAGAAAATGTTAGTAGGCATCTTAGAAATTTCAATTGTAACATTTGTTGTGTTCGCACAACCTTTCCAATTTGTTCGGCTCGTGTGCCGCCAATGAACGTCTCTAGATATCATCGGCATACCGGCCGCTATGTTGACTCATGTGATTAAATTCTTCGCCTGGATATAAGGCGAGCTTGTACACCTGAGGTTTTTTTTTTGCCATCCTTGCTATAACAACTATTTATTATTTTAAAATGTTGACTTATTGAATTTATGCTTTATTTTATCTATCTGTGCATCTAAATATGATATTTAACGAATATTTTTTCAAGCAACAGATACGCAGATAATTATAGCAAAATTTAAGAGTAAATTATACGGAATTCATTAAAATGGAAACAGTGAATAAAACTCTGATTGTAAAAAACTCATTTCAGTATCAATTTTATGTGCCATTTATTCTAAAACACGCAAATGACATTATTATTTAAATGAATGTAAACGAGGTAATGGTGTTTGATATTGTTATTTATGGCGTATAAACAGCACGGTGACAAATTCTGCAGCGTTGTGCCAGGAAGGGACTGTCGCGCCTACTCCTTCCACAAACACAATAAATATCAACTGTACAAGGGACACAATGATGCAAACGCCGTAACTTGGGAGATTAATATAATATTTTTGCGCCCGTACACAAGCGGACCGTTGCCGTTGGCCTAATGAAATATGGCAACATGTTCCTTCATTCCTGATAAAACCTCCGCTGTTGGAGTTTTATTGCGACTCGAGTACGATAATTCAAGTTGGCCAGGCAGTGAAATAATTTACATGGTGGTCCCTTTACGTTTTTTAGGCCCGGCTACCGCATTTTTACCATACGCCTGCGAAATGAACTGGGCTTTCGGCATACCCACCGAATCCTTATCTTTGCACACATGCGATTTAGTTAGCGTCACAAAAATATCTTATCGATTTAAATAAACAGCTGTAGGTATTATGTGATTCTACCTTTGCATTTTTATCTTTTACGGTTAAGTATTTTAATCTATGCTCTTAAAGCATCTTCGGTCTTGAAGATAACCTTAACTTTTTTTTTTATTGATCGAAGGTCATGCTGCAAAAGAACAAACTTGAAGTTTGTCGTAGTAGTAGAATCTGTTTGAGCAAAGTATAACTGTCATAAACTTAATATCAACACGAAAGGATTTCAAATTCATTGTGTAAGCACCAAGTTCAGTGTAACCTTTTTTAGAAAGAAGTAACAATAGCTTAATCACTTTTATTAACTTGGATGTCCGTGTAAAAAGTGCACAATTCATACGCCAAACGCAAAACCATTGTGATATCAACTCTCTATTAAATATTTTCCGCGTTGCTGCGGACTAATCTTTATCCCACAATGGGGTAATAAAAATACCTGAATAAAAAAGTCGGTGAAGCATAATACATTGTCGGCAGCGGGGTTCCGTCGATGTAGATTGAACTTATTTATTGTGCTGAATAGTGACTTTATGCTAATCACATATACTCGCAAAACTTTGTATGCTGGATGATGCGAAGAAAAGCTTTATAGCACTTTCCTAGCTTGTTGTCTGAGCTTTTGTCGGACAAACAGGTAAAAATCAATACCTTTAAGCGCGTTTCTTTTAGGTTTTTATTTAACTAAAATTATCTGAACAGACTCTCTCATTGTACGATTTTCATTGTATGTTAAATTAGCAAGAGTAATAGATTTGATATTACGTGACACTTTAAATCAACGTTTTATTTTCTATCGAAAATTTTTGACTCTGATTTGTAAGGCTGTATTCCAAACTTCAGTTTAGAATTGACAAATCTGTCAGATACATGATAAAAGTATTTTTTATTTCTAAAACTGACGAGATCACTGACATTATTTTATTATTTAAAACGGGTAAACATGGTAAATATCCCATTTAAAATTTTATAATTAATATCTCATAACTATTATTTTTTTTCACGGAACCCTATAAAGTCACCAAATTGAATGAGCTATTCAATCCACGGTGCTCGGATCACGTGTCAATCATTGCTTGCACAAGCCGCAATGGATCGTGTTATTCTATTTAAACGTTTTGTTATTCATTGCCTCTATCGAAACTCCGGGGGCTTTGGGTGATTCACAATGGACCGGCCCCATATTGTACATGATTCCTACTAATAATAAATGCCTTTTAAGTGCGCGCTTTGCATAGATTAAAAAAAAATACAAAATAAAAAGGAAGCTCTTAAACTTTTTTTCTTTTAATTTTTACTTTTTATCAAGGTTCGGATGTAATAACATTATATTCTATCATCATTTTGCCATTACGACTCTGCTACTGTGAAGATAGTTTTTTTTTAAATGGAAATTATCAATTGTCGTTAAGACAGTCGATATAAAATTGTTTCGTCTTAATTACTTTTATATAGACCATTATTTGTGAGAAAAAAATGTGTCGAAGTAACTTGTAAATACCGGGTATAAATCACTGCATAGTATAAAACAATTATAAAACAAAGTCGCTTGCTGCTCTGTCTGTCCCTATGTATGCTTAGATCTTTAAAACTGCGCAACTGATGTTGATGCGGTTTTTTAATGGATAGAGTGATTCAAGAGATTGATTTATGTGTACATTAGTATTTTTTTTTCGGGTGGGAAATCATCCAATGACTTCCCCCGCTCTGGGCGGAGCGGGGGGGCATGTCAGACTTGTACTGACTAAAACCCACCCATGTTTCTTCTGTTGCCCTTTACGTTCCGAGGCCGCGGTATCTCTTTCGAACAACCCGCAACCCCGGCAGGCGGAGGCTCTGGCAAGCCCCTCTGCTTTGCTGACTCTCTTTGAGGCGCGCGTGAAACACGAACGCGCCGTCGACACGGCCGTATTTACATCGGGTCGCTAGTGTACATTAAAAAAAATCACATGATTTCGAACATTTTGTGATTGTCTGTACCCTTTCGTAAAAATGTTAACCAGGTTGTATTGCAAGCGGGAAAGGGGTAAAAAATTAGTGCATTGTTACATCAATTTACTTCAGAGGTTCCCTAGCTCCCAACCCGTACGCGTTAGCCGCGTATTGTGTTACCACGATACACGCATTCTTTGAAACCTGAGCTGCGAGAAGGGATTCTTTTGTTGGGACTCGATTTGAATATTACTTTAATATGATGGGTTCTCGCTATTATTAATAATCGGGTAGGGAGACCGAGCAATGGGTGGCTATGGGGCGCGCCGTTTTATATGTTTTATACGGCTAATAAGTTAGTAGAGAATGCAGTTGGTTGTGTTTCTGCGTGATTTGTTGGCGTCGTCTGCTATTATTGATGTAGTTAAGTATAATACCCGTTTGATCTAGTGTATGTTCGTAAGTGTAGATGTGTTCAATGGTGCCTGGGTAATGTCCCCTGAACCTATTACCCAGTTCTGTTTAAGTGTTTGTTATCGGGTAAGGGCATTACTGTTATAAAACGCAACTGCGAGCAATGAGGTAACTCATAAACCTATTGTTTAAAAACGTTTAAAACCAGTAAGAGAACAATTGAAAGCTCAAGTTGGGTTGAGGATAAATAATAGGTAAATAAGGTTAGAAGCAGGAAAAAAACAGTGATCTTTTTGTTTTAATACAAGGAATTGTATACATATTTAGTTTTGTAATACGGATCTGTGCAAACGGAGCTCGTGCCAATATCTCAGTATATTGTCAGTTCCGTGTAAATCCCTTGTAAGACTATTGTAAAACAATGCTTATAAAGTATCCCAGTTACGGGCCGCGAGTCCGCGACTGCACGCGTGATACGAAAGCGTTAACAGAATTCATAAATTTTGGACAACAAAGGAATCGAGAAACCGTTTAAGGTCCATACGCAGATTCGACCGCATTATATTAGTGATATGGTAATGTGATTGTTCGCGATAAATTAAACTGGCGAGTCCCGAGGCCGGGTCGGCAGTTCGGCACAGCGGGACTTCGCGACGCCCGCGCATCCTTTTCGTATATTCGCCAATTTGAGGTGAAGAACCTCACATTTTTTGACAATAATGCTCACACTTTTGTATCGAGGGACAATGGTAAATGCCACGCCCTGACCGCCACCCAAATGCATCGGGTTTCTTTTTTGATTGACCGAGTTTTGTATGTTTGAATTATGAGGTTTATAAAAATTGATGCAGACATTCCTCTTAATTACAGGGGAATAAGCCCAGTCTTCTTATTATGCTAGAACTCTTCTAAGGCCTGTATTGTTACAGAATCCAGTACTGCCGAACAAGTAGTGCCTGCGTTGATTAAATATAAAGTAAGCTTAACGTGGGCCGCTTTCCTAGATAATGCAATGATGTGAATTTTCCAAAAGGATATTTATGAAAAAAAAAAATTGAAAACATAATATAATTTTATATGTCTGTACAAAATAGGCATTTATTAAACATTAAAATCGTAACTCATAATACTTACGAGTGTACCGTACCTATGCCATTTACCATCCAAAATGGTTCATAAGATCGTGACGCTTATAAGGAAGAAAATTTGAAAGAGAACAGCAAAAAAATAAGTTATAAAGGCGCAATAAAAATATTTACGCCACGCAAAACCCAACATTCTCCGGCGTGGGATGATGACATTTCTGCTTACAATCGAGAATACCGGAACCTTGCCAGTATGTTTTGAAATATAATTGAAAATTATAGCGTTCATGAAATAAACTGTCAACTTCGGCGAACTGTCGACACGAAGTTCGTGTCCTGTCGCCTCCTTTAATTGGCCACGTTCATTGTTCTAACCTATCCCTTTTAGAGACCGAGTGATTGTCGCCATTCCCAGAATTCCTTATTTTGAACGATCGCCTATCAAGTTGGTTACAGTTTGTAATTCTGTCCCAACAAATTACTTAGTTTAGATCGCCAGTGAGTTAAGCGAATGTCGACAAACTTTTTACAGGTTAGGTAACTGTATGGACATTCACTGCTCCTGAACTCTTCTAAATTGGGTGAGAAATGCTCGGTTTGACGGCCGTTTTGCATATCTCAGCGATAAATTTCTAGAAGCTGCACCTACGCGGTACGGCCATCGTGCTGGTTTCTCGAGCATTTTACATAGTTAGTCACTTTAGTAGCTAAATAATACTGTCTTCTGTCAACTTGAGAATTTATTTTGCCCCTCATTTCATTACTTGGCTCGTTTTTTATAAGCTTTTGTATCCTTCTAAAAGATCTCCTATCACAAATGTTGCCCAAATTGCGACTGAGCCCATTTATATAAATTACTGGTTAATTAACTGCTTTGTTGTTGGTCGAGCGCGTGAATTCGTTGAAACGACGCAGTTTGAGGGAATAAAGTCAGATGTTAACAATAAAATATTATCCTCTTTTATTTGGAGCTATTATTTCAAGTCTTATTCAATTTATGTTCCTATTTCAGAGACAGAGTCTATTCTTTTACTAGTTTGTAGTACAACTTTGTAAAAAATACTGAATACTAATAGTGGATACCTCATGTCCTCCTAAAGAATTCAGTTTAAGCCCGGATCGAGTGTAAGTTCGTTTAAACCTTAGCGAAGAATTGCATCTCGCGCTAGGGCACTTAAGTTTATTGTTTTATGGCGCGATAATAATATTGGCGTGGCAAAGCCCTGCTCAGGACGGCGCGCGTCCGATTGTTTTCTCACACTGATCGATTTACTGTTACCCATCGATCGCAACTCTCCTCTTTGCAGGGTTAAGTTGATGTTGAAACAATGTTCGAAATTACAAAGTCTTATTTGGATATACAAATAATAAACAAAAAGGGAAACAAAAATTTTATGACATACTCGCTTTGGTTATCGCCAATTTGTGTCAACTGAAGCGTTCGTTTAATATTAATAAAACTGCTCGCCCCTCAACCCTCGACGTGCTTTTACGGTTGGCTTGATGGCGACTTATTTGAATAAATATTTTCGAGTGTAGCCGAGTCGGAGACTTGTTTAAATTTATTTATTTTGTATTTTTTTTCAATAGTACGCAATATAAACAGGATAGTGCGTTTGACGCTGTTGTGTGACGCGACGCCCCGCCAGGAGGCGCATTACTAATGTGGATGACGCGACACTATTACAACCCATCCTTTATCTAACACAATATGTCCTTTATTATAAAACTAAAATTAAATGTCCGACCTCTTTCGAAGTTATTTGATCGCCGCGGGAGTCCATCACATTTGTTATGTGCAACAGCAAGTAAGTGTTTATTGGTTTATGGATTATTTTTTGCTTTCTCTGTGGGTTTGAAAAGGATTGATTTGTTATTTATGGAAATGTGGTATTAGGTACTCGTTCGCAAGTTATGGGAATAAATTGTTCTCAAGCCAATTTGTGATTTATTATTCTTATATCCATAAATATTTTTTAATATATTGTCATATTTGGACACAAAAACGTGATTTTTTGATTACTTCTTGCGAACATACATCGATATAATGATTGTATACCGTATTATAGTTACTTAGTGTAATTCGTGATGAATGTTAACCGGCTCTGTTAAACTAATAGGTGGAATTTAAATGTCAGAGGGGCTTGTAGTCGGGGTCGTTAAGGCGATGTTCACCGAAGCCTAATTCGTAATTACACACGGTCTGACCGACACCCGTGTCAGCGCGCGGAAGTTAATCGGAGCCGACGGCCGGCAAATGATGCGTGCCTCCGCCCGCGAGCCTACTTATGTCACCCGCGATTATCGCGCACCCAACACAATGACGGATCGCTTAACATCACGTTTAATTCCAATGATAACAAAGAGCATCTACGATTAAATCAACGTAATACATCATACGCTCATTAAAATGGGTCATTATGTCAGGTCTGTCATGTTCCATCAGATAAGTTTTGTACCTGTGGTCCAACATAAGTTAGCTGGTAAAATGTATTATTTGGCAACCTCATAAGTACTAATAGAAGTTAGGACGGTTACGGGGTAAACAAAAAAGTAGCTATTAATACGTGGTTAGTTTGTTTGACCGAAATACATATTCCAAACGTGATTTTGTGTCTTGAAATGAAACATGACTGAAGTAGTCCATATTAATGTTACTTATGTTTTCATTTGAAGGAGCTAAGAGAACAATGCATCTTTATTATTTCGAGCACATGTTTTTCTTGTTTTCGACAATGTATTCGATTTCGTGTATAACACGATCGAATTCATATTCCACGCGAACTAAAAGAGTCGTCATACGGTAAATCGTTTATGGTAATACAGGCTGGTCGTACACGTATTTCGATCATGGTGTTCGATCGTGAGGCGGAGTTCGTGAGCGGTGGACTCGCGAAAGTCCTGCTGCGGTCCGCGGACATGAGTTACTTGCCTGATGTGACGTTATCGCACTGCGCACCGCGCGCATTGTGACACATCCCAATGGAACTGCACCTCCAAATTTAATCAACAATAAATAATGCGTCGATTGTGTTTAAGCTCCTGTTATTTAGCTTCAGGGGGTCCAAAAATGAACATTACAAGCGGTAATACAATCCTTGCAAACTTCCCAAAGCTTTATGCTGATACTGGACTCGTAAAATAGAAAGGTGGGTTTGAATTTCCATTACAATGATAACTTACTATAGAAGCTGTAATAGAATATGATCGCTTCGGGGTTGATTTTGATTTAGCTGTACATAGAAATCCCGGAACAGATTGAAAAGGGGTAATAATAGACTCGACCAGATTTATCTCGCGCAGCCCATCTCTTGTTTGATAAATAGATTTTTTCTCAATGGTTTCGAATCAAGCGCCCCGCAGAAGACGGTCTGTTTCCATTGTGATATAAAATAGCTCTTATTTATTTGTGAAACATGACAGATAATTCAGGACGGCTACCGATAGAGATGTCTTTGTTGGGAAGAATGCTTGTTTGGTTTTGTGAAACACAAATACAGTCGCTCATTGTTGTGCCGTGTTTTGGTTATGAAATTTATTATTGTGACAAATTGTTAGGTCGAAGTTAAGCCTTTCGTTTGTATAGCATCTGCCAGGCTTAAGATATCGTCGACGTCATAATTCTTTGAATGTTGAATTATTTTGATGAATTTGCAGCTGAGCAGAAGTGACTCGTCGCAGGTGTTTATTTGTTTGTAACGATTCTGTTTATATTTATTTGTTAATATTTACTGGTTTTCCGTGGAAATTAAGTAATATTTGCTTACAATTCTTTGTGATACAATTTACGAATTGTGTTAATTTTGTGCTTAGCATGAATTCAAACTTGCATTTGTATTTAGGCAGTGTCTATTATCAGTAGGTACCTAATCTGCTTATATTTCTAACGGCGATTAAATGGATAAGCAAAGAATATTAAGAAACTCTTTCCTTATTATAAATATTGTGAGTCCAAGCTGTATTAAGTATTTTAAATTCTGAAAAAAAGCTAGCTTCCTTATTTGCCCCGAACACCAATTAAAACGCATCACCATACACGTAGTATCTACTATGTTTACGAGAATATAAATCGCGACTGGGTACATAAACGCCATGAAAGTTTCATTGATCTCAAGCGCTTTTCCTTATTTGAAAATATACTTTGAAATTCGCAATAGAATGTCAGTCGCAGGGGACCGACGCCGCGGCCGAGTAAAGAGCATTTTATAAATGTGTTTTGAGAATAGCGAGCGAGACGCGGGTAGTTGGGCCGCAACGCACAGCGATGCACCAAGTCTAATGGAAAAGAATTGAAAAGTAGCGCGTCTATATGGTAATAGAAATTGCCCGGAAGAAAGGAACACAGACGACAGAGTGCAGAGCTCTAAGTTATGGTTGTTTTCTTGAAAATTGAGCGTTATTGCGTACGTTTTCCCCGGAGTATTGGCGCGTGCGGCGTCTCAGCTCGCGACCGTACCCGCACCGTGCATCGGAGTTTTATTGGAACCGGAAAATTTACAAATGTAAACTTAGATCATTTTCGTTACTAGCTATGTAGTTACAAATTTATTCCTGTCGAAGTGTGTTTGCACAAATAAAGTTGTACTCCCATTCTGCAACTTATATTCATCAGCTATAAAATGTCATACCTAGTATCGTAAAAATACTTCGTTTCCATTTCGATTTACTCTATGCTAAATGTGGTTTGTAAACTTTAAATGTTAAAGTAAACTTCAATAAGTACCTAACGGGTTATATATTTACAGTGTTTGTTTGCAGTTTCTGCGGAAACTTTTCTGAATGAAATAAGTATTTGTCACGTTGGCTGCATGTGGTGTGGGTGTTATAGTACGGCGTCGTTCGGCTCGTTCACATTGATTATTTGTAAACAAAGCTCTCTGGTTCGTATTTTGTACAAATATTTGTAGTGAGAGCATAAGAGGGCACTTAGCGGTATGTCATTGTTGTGTTCGTCAAGCGCTAAGAAACTTAACTAGGTATTAAATAACTCTACCAGTCAAAATCATTCATGTAATTTGTTTGTGTGAACCGGTTTAGATTTTACTTGTTGTACAAAACGTTTGAGGTTTCACCAACGCATATTCGACAATTTTCTAGTTCAACGTATTACAGAAACCATCTTGTGATTAGGAATTCAATCGCCATGAATATAAGTTGTGGCGCCATCCCTCCATGCCACTTATAGCAATAATGTGGGTTTAAGAATTTAAATATGTTGAGGATTATGATGAGTGACCTATTGACAGTTTATCACCTACGTTACTCAGAATTATTCAATACTGCTATAAGAAATTGTGAGGAAAAACCAGATATATTGCTCGTTCAAGCAGCAGCTGACAATTTTGATCTTTAACCCATCATTTCTTTTGAATGTGGTTATTGAGAGGTGACAATATATAAACTTATAATGTTCTCATAAACTCAGGTTACTCTCTAAACGAAAATATTCTTAAGCAATACGTTGATAAAGCTCAAAATTACGGGCCTCCATCCTACTAATATTATAAAAGCGGATTTTTGTGAGGATGTATGCATGTTTGTTACTCTTTTTAGGTCAAAACGGATCTTGATGATATTCGGCGCAGAGGTAGATTATAGTCTGAAATAACACATAGGATACTTTTTTTTCGATTACACGCGGGCGAAGCCGCGGGCGACAGCTAGTTCTAAACATATGGCAAGTCTCTGATTAAGGCGAGGTTGCTTTGTCTGCACTACAACCTTTAAGCGATCTAGATTTCTGTAGAGTGATGCTATCGATGTCTAATTGGATGCTGTTGTCACCTAGATGAAAATCATTAAACCACTTCGATGGCATTTAAGACGATGGAAGATTTTAGAATTGAATGAGACTAACGACGATATTGCTGTGTCTGCACTTATTAGCTCAATTTTACTGATTGAGCAGTTTCTAGAATTGACCGTAACGTCTTTGGCTTTGTGGCATAACCGTATATTTCTAAGTAGTTACGTTTTTGGTTCTAAATAATCCCAGTCATATTTTGTGATTATCTGTCACATTTACTGCTAGCGGTATTTTTCGACCATCTGTTATATTCTCACAATATCTATACTCAAATTGGTAAACTAATCAGGTTTATTACGTTTAACTATCCTTAATGAAAAGTAATGTAGTTGTTTGCCCAGGCCATATGTACGTTTTATCTATGTATACCGTTACTATCGATGGCTAATTGTGAGCTGTTTATAAATGTCGTCACTTCGATCAATATTCATGTCCAGATTATACTCTTCTAATTGCCACTTATAAATCTGAACGCGTCGATGACATCTTAATTGCCAAAGCAACAAATCACCGATAATATATGAAAATATTTGGCAGCATAAAAATATGTTGATATATTAGGAAATGTATAGTCAAGACCGAAAGTTTAGAGACAGTTTTAGAAAGTTTTTTTATTTTTCTTCTCATTGTATAAAATTTTGATTATTATGTGACGCGTTGACATTTCTTTTTTTCCATACATGTTTTCTATTTACCGTGTAATTCTTTTAGCTGGAATTATTAAACTATGACTTTGAACCAAGCTCTATGTTTAGTTTGGTTATACTAAAAACGTCAAAATGTCAAAGCACCATATTTTATGTCACAGTAGTGACCCCCCACGACTTTGTCTTCTCCTTGTTACAATTCCTATGATAATGTGGTTACTATGAATTGTGTATTAATATCATTTTGAAACCCTGTTTGTCTGCTCATTCCTTAACGTATGTATTTTATTTACAATATTTGCTTTGAATATTTAATAAACATTCCTTCGTGTCATAGGTATGTTTGTCAGTTATTCAACATACGGGACCCAAGCACAACTTTAACATGATCTGCATAAAATGTTACTGCTACATTCGGTTATCCGAATTCCTGCTGGGATTTCTAAACATTCGCTTTTAATTAATTAATGTGGTTGCATTTGTTCACGTCGGGCGGTTAAATATTTCGTGGTTCATAACAAATTAAGTTAATTTGATATTATCTGGAGTGAGTCACGAGTAATTGGCAAACGAGAAGTACCGTCACGTTTTACTAATGGATCTGTTCTAATAGCTAATGTACAGCGGTCCTCTAGTGTTAAGTAAATATTTAATTATTTGTTATTTTTTTTGTGAAATTGTTGAAGCGTCTATCTGTCTTACCTTATAGCAATTCATTATATTCAAAATATTCTTAAATACGTGATGTAGTTAAATAAACGTTGTCTCTTTTTCTACTGTTCAAAGGTGGCTGATCTATGGGAACTGTTGAGAAAGCTACTAATTCTTTCGCTTCTAAAACTAACACACTTACTAACAAGTAGCATCAAAATAAAACCAACACGATATTTACAGAATTGGCTACGCCCCGCGGATTCATCCGTTTAGACCGAGATAATGTAGCATTGCAGCTTATGTGGTAATGTAGAAGCTATCTACATAACAAATATCATCCTTATTGGACTTTTGAGTGTAAAGGAAGGAGCGTAAGAGACAGACTCATATACAAACATTCGCCTTTATAAAAAGCCCATGTGATTTAGACGTTTCCTTTAATAGACATTGTTTAAAAAATTACTAATATTGTTTACGTCCTAAGCTACTAAACTACGGCCTGTTCTCGGTCCGCCACCGTTCATTAGCAGCTATAAATCTGAGGCTGTTTGTCGTGGACGCTCGTAATTATGAATAATTATGTTATTTTATGGTTGTCGACAACCGCATCGTGTCTCAATATTTAAACATTGGGACAGGAGACAGAAATGTAGCGGTTTTGTATCGAAGATTATGTAGAGCAGACGTCATGGTTGGGGACAAGTTTAATTAATTTGTAACGTAAGCAGCTTCTTTATGCTTCCGTACCTTAATAGGAAAAACCGGAACCCTTATAGGATCACTTTGTTGTCCGGAAGTCTGTTAGTCAAGACCCGTCGTCCACAGCAACTGCAGCATCTTGACGGGCCTGTTGGTCTAGTGGTTAGTGGCCCTGACTACTGAGCCGGAGGTCGTGGGTTCGATTCCCACCCAGGACAAACTTTGTGTGATGAGCATGATTGTTTTTTCTGTGCCTGGGTGTGATTTATCTATAATATGTATGTATTTATAAATTATATAAGTATGTATATCAGTTGTCTGGTTACCATAACACAAGCTCTGCTTAGCTTGGGATCAGATAGCCGTGTGTGAGTTGTCCCAAGATATTTATTTATCAATCAAACCTCTATCCAACGTTATTGACATTCAATATTTTGAAGTGATTTTTCATAAACACGTTTGTCTTGCTTTCTACATTTTTTTCTATTACTTGCTCACTTCACTACAGCCTCACTGGCTTAGATTAAGTTCCTTTAAAGGATAATAACCAAAATGGGATATTTAGAAAACGACTGAAGTTAAAGTTCCATTTGAACATAGTTTGCACAGTTAGCAAACTGAAGTGACATAAGGTTGGACATGTCTGTCTAAGGATCAATGGCCGATAGAGTCTAAAAATCTTGGGAGTGGAGACCGCGTATAGTGGCCAGAGTGGCGCTCTGAGCCTGGTGGCAGGGACGGTCTTGATACTTTTTTGCGGAGGATACGCAGTTGGCAGTTGTTCTCCAAACCTTGAGAGAGGACTATGTGTAATAGTGAAGTGCAATAGGCTGTGTTGATAAGTCATCAGCTTTTAATGCAAACGTAAAATGGCATATCAGGTTTTTTTTTTTATAAATAGAGTTGTCCCAAGATATTTATTTATTTATTAGGTGGATTTGAGTTTTGGTCTTGAAGATACATTCCTTTAGATAGACTTTAGATAGATTTCAAAATCTTGAAGACATCACTAAATATTTTTTCTTGCTTACATTTACAGCACCTCACTATCATTGGTTACATTGCTGGATCCTTTATTTAAAATCAAGTTTACAATTAGTGTTGTCTGGTTTCTTGATCGATCAATTTTATCTGTTGCATTCGATAACGTTAATCTGCAGGCGACTTTTCGTTGTTTATTTTCCGCAGCTTTATGCAAATTCTTATTAATATTTTATTTGTGCAATTTATTATTAGTATAGGTACTCTTAATCGAATCACATTGTAAACAAAACATACTATGCAGTATTTACGGAGGTTTTAAAAATTACAAAAGTAGGCTTAAAAATTTCTGGCGCAAAATAAAACGCATTCAAACTATAACAACAAAATGTTCATTTATTTATTACAATAAAATTGACATTTACTATGAAATTAAGCGTGTTTTTTAAAGCACAGAAAGTTATTCAATGATTCCCCATCAGCAAAAGCGTGTTGTTTATTTTTTTTATTTTAATTAATACTTAGTTCACGGTGGATATCAATTGCTATAAACTCATCTCAGTTTGCATACTTAATTACTATGCTGTGCTCGTCACCAAAACGTGTGTTCTCGAACTCAGCTTTAACTAAAAACTCTCACTGAAGGCTAGTAACAGGTTATAATAATTTATACTATCTCGTTATATCCAGCAAGTTTCATCTTTTCGATTTTTATTCTCACATCGTAGTTATAGATCATTTACGAGTCTACACACGAGCAACGGGCGGGAGCCGTGTGGGGGCTCGCTTGCCTTCGCTATATTATTTTTATGACTCATTATATCTTTGGACATTCGACAACGTTTATGGCGTTAAATTAACGCCTGATATGAACCGATGCGACCTATGGGTCAATAAAATTGTATGCCGATCGTTCTTATCTAACCCTGAAAGTTACTAGTAATTTTTTTTAATTAAACTATTATTTTAAGTGTCGTTTTGAATCTCGCATATAGGTAAAGGCGCCTCCCCGACCAAAACGCCGCGCAAGCCGTTTTTGTGCAGTTTTCTGGAGCTATCTACTTTTTATTTAAAACGAACTAAGCAACAAAAAAAATACATTAAATTTCTTTACAATCTTAATTCCATAACTGTAGATTTATTTTTTATTGTTATTGAGTAATTATTTAGTAAATCTTTTAACATCAAAACCCCAGAAATGAGAAAAAAATATAAATAACATTCATCTCCTCGAAACATTGTTTAATTTTGCTACTGATACTAATGGATACACAGTGCTATAGGTAATAAACATTTTTTTACATATATTTTTTCCAAAAATTTTGAGGAGCTCGTGGCTAAATAAATAGTAGCCGTTCGGGTCGATCTTTAGGTTAAGCCGCGCTTGCCTAGGTTGGTCTGTGGATGGGTGACCACCCGTCACATACCGAGTTTCCTCCGTGCCTCGGAAAGCACGTTAAGCCGTTGGTCCCGGCTGTCATTTGTAGATCTTTGACAGTCGTTACAGGTAGTCAGTGTTCCGAAAGTCTGACAACCAGTCTTAGCAAGGGGTATCGTATTACCCAGTATTAACTGGGTTGTGGAGGTCAGATAGGCAGTCGCTCCATGGAAAATACTGATATTCAGCTGCATCCGGTTAGACTGGAAGACGATCCCAACATAGTTGGGAAAAGGCTTGGCAGATGATGATATTTTTTCCAAAAATCCAACACTTTATTTTATAGATTACTAGCTTTCGCCCGCGGCGTCGCCCGCGTTAAATGTGGGGTAACACAGTTCCCCTTGCGCCTTATTGATTTGTAATAGCAACGCTAAGTTTTCCCTTTTCTTCCCTCTTTCTCAAATATATATTAGTCTATGTCCCTCTCCTGGTTCCCAACTATCTATGTACCAAAATTCATTACAATCGGTTTAGCCATTAAAGCGTGAAGAGGTAACAAACAAACAAACTCACTTTCGCTTTTATAATATTAGTAAGGATAAGGATATTCCAAAAACTAGGCATTATTCAGTACTGTTACTCCTGCGCGGCAAAGAGGGAACGAATGCTCAAGGTTATTTGCGTAGAGTACCGCCTTAATACACATATTGTTCTAAAAGTAAATTGTCAATCATAATAATCTAAGACTATTATGTTATTTCCGTCCGTCAACATGACGGTTGTTTACAATTTACTTGAGTTCACAACTAGCTGATATTCTCAAAATTTAATTAATTACCTGATTGGCATGAAAACATTAAAATTTATTCAAAGCCTCTTGAAGTTTATTTGGGTTAAATTAAAAGTTCCCACAGCAATTACACAGTATACTCCAATCACATGAATAAATGTTTAATGTTTGACAAATAACTAATTTTCTGTGAATATTTGTTTCTTCTCATTCAACATAATTTCAAATTTGATGCATTTCTTTCTCGTTTATCTTTATTTATTGAATGTCAATGTTTGAAATATCGTCTTCGCTACAAATCATTGACTAAACAAAACTGGCTATTCCATATTGATTTCGATTATAATTTCTGTTATATATTTTACGGATGTCATGGTTGTAATTATGTAAATTGATGGAAGAAAGGTCGATAGCCTGTTGTGTCTACAACGGTATTGGATTTTTCCCAAGTGTTGAGTTTGACCGTTAAAGAAATGATTCATTACTGGCACTAGAATAAACTAAGGAGATGTTTGTTCAAATATTCTCACGCGTGGCTGACGCAACGTGTCAATTGCCTGGTCGGGCCTGGTTGGGCCTGGCCCACATTTTGACACCTCTCAGAGGTCAACACAGATAGTTTTGCGCGCTCCACCAATATTTGTCCAATACCATCTTCAACCTTCACTATGATTGCACTCGAGTTGAACGGTATTGTTCAGCTTGTCACAAAATACTTTGTTATTTGCGTTGCTCGCTGTAAGTATAACAGTTATACGTTTAGATAACGTAGCAAAAAGAACTTCAACCTGACATCTTTTTGTTGTGTACTGAAAAGGAATGATTTTATCAAATTCAACACTTCAACTACTACAATGTAAGGTATTGGTTATACTTTTGTTTATTTTGTGTCAAGAGCCTCAGTAAAAGGCACTATAAGAAATAACCCTTTGATTTGAACGTAGATATAAACATGTCCTTTGGGAAGATTCTCACATTGGGATCCGGCCCTTCTCATTAAAAGGTGTTTTTATATTTTCCAGTCAGCTGCCGCGTTATCGCTGCCATAAAGCTGACCCGATCTAAGGCTTGATATGATAATGGTAATCCAATACATCACTATCAGTTTCATTTGTCTTTACCTGTTTCTTTACATCAAAATAGGCTAAAAGAGGTTTTTTTTGCCACCTTATGACGCAAGTAACAATTTTAGATTGGTAATAAATAGAGTAAAAATATACTATAAGACAAGATATGCTACGAAAATTAATAGAAGTAACCTACGCAAGTTCACAATAACGTATTGTTCTACCTACACATGATGGTAAGGATTGCCCTACGCCCACTTTTGAATAGCATTGTTGTCACGATGAGTGAAAATTTTCCACAATGAGGAAGTTACCAGTCGTTAGGAGTGATGGATCTGCTTGAACCTACTCGGACACCTCCTCGGGCGCTGTGCTTGACGCGTAAATCGATTAAGTTTGACAGTTGACTCTTTGATTGTGGCGCGTAAAGTTCACGCCAGTAATTACTACAGCCTCTGCGGATATTGAGTCGATGCGAACGATTCCACATGACACACCGCTAATGAATTCTGTCCATGTTGACGCGACACAAACATGTGAGGAATTAGTGTTATTTTAATTACTCCCGTCTGTCTACCAACACTAATTCGTCTTGTCTGACAATAATATGGACGCTTTCGATTTCGATAATTAATGGGTTTTATAATAAACCTTCTTTCAAAACAATCAGTTATTTTTGGATTCCAAAAGAACAAAACGTACCATCAAAGAGCAATAACAGTCTTTCAAAAAGATTTTGTTGCTGTTTTAGCAGACTTCATTGCAAAAATAACATATTATATATCTTTAACACGAAAAATATCGGCAAAACTTGCTAATTTGATGTGGCCATGTTATAAAATCAGCATGATGAATATATTTAAAGCCATTAGTATGTATATTTATTATTTACGCAATCATTGCATTTTAGGATGTCATAAAAATGAAGAAAAAATATTCAGCTTTGACGATTGAAATTTGAGATCGAATTAAAACGAAACGACACTTAATATGGAACCAAATGAGATGGTGTCGGCTCTGTTTAAGTGTATTTACGTGTCAACTCATCTACACAACGGCCTGCGAAAGGAAAGGATCATTCATTTTAAATTTTATTACCGTGAGTCTCCATTTTGTCGAGAGTTTACCATATTATTTTCAATTACACGAGGAAATTAATACACATGACTGGCACCGGCACAGCTATCTTTCGTTAGAAATATGTATGTATAAATCAGAATTCAGCAGGTTCTTTTCCCATTACGATAAGCGTCGTACATGTATCGTTTATTCATGGGTGCTCATTAACTATAACAATTATCTTAACAAGCTGAATCGCAAGGTGTTTTGTATCTTAATCGGCGAGTGGCCGTTCCAATCTAGGCCCGATGGCGCATTATCGATTGTCGCACAGCGGGGCGTACGACAAAAGAATTTCATTTTAAATAAATCGCGCGAGACCGCGTCGCGCCGAGAAATTAGGCGCGGTATCCCCCGCCGCGAAAACTCATCGTAAATAAGTGTCGCGGCTGGTTCCGAGCAGCGCTTCGCTGCGTCGACGCTTAAAAACACAGTCTTGTTATACACTCGTTTAAGGATTTAATTACTTGCATCGCTGATGGGACCTCATCGCAGCGTCCTCCACGCCCGCAACCACCTCGCACGTGATCGTAAATCCTCAGTTCGTTAATGATCCGAACGTTGTTCCGCGATGAATTACCGCTTAGTCTTGTTGACTTTTTGCGCGAAATATTTTTTCCGATTTTAGTGAGCGTGGGTTTCGTATAATGGACTGTAACTCTTTAAGTGGTTTTTCAAGTTCATCACGATTTATGTTTCAATAAGTATGCAAGATTGTATTCTATATCGCTCTTTTATCTCCGTGCACATCATATAAAATACAGCGGTAGAGTTAGTGTCAAAGCTTGTTCGATAAGTGTTTACCATGCGCGTAATAACAAAACACTTTAAACATATTTCCTTTCGCAATTTGCCAAATTTGCAACTAATTAAATGATAAATATCACCATCATCACGGGTCAAAGATGCCGATTGGGGGTTGCTATCTCTCATGTAGTTAATCATATGGGCGGGTCTCGCCACACCTTTGCACCTTTACTTCTGACACTTTTGCTGGGTAAGTTCTTTACGATATAAAAGAGTATCCTGACCCGCCTATCACCTAGTTGAATGATACTGTGCGGCGGCTGCCTTCTTTATTCATTAAAGGTATCTGTGTCGTCGTTTTCAATTTACTGTGGCGTGGTGTCGAATGTCGCGAACAAGTGAGCATCGAGGTTCTGGCATCCGGCTTCAATTGCCTTCAACTAGGAGTCTTCTCCTTTCGGCGGCTGCTTTTCGGTCACAATGCAGTCGGTGCGCCATTTGTAAACGCGATACTTCCTCAGTCGCGAAACCTCTTCGCATGTGATTGCGGCCCCTTCACTTTAATCAAATGGCAGCGACAAAGGATTGAAAGGAACGCTTCTCGATTTCGTACAAGCGATCGGTATTGGCTGAGAAATTCCTTTTACGGATTGCCGGCATTTTTTACCGATGCCTCGGCGAAATAGGTTTTTTTTTAATATTGTCAAGTTTTCGTACTTGTGATTCAAGGGTTCTTGGTATTCAACGTTCCCATGTACTGTTAAAAAGTTAAGTTTGCTTTGAGTTTAAATACTTTCAACATTAACAACAACAAAGATTTATTTGACGAAGAGCCATGTGTCGACAGTGTCTTAGTTTAAATAGTTCCAATTTCGTATAAATTACAAAACAATCATAGTCAAATAATGGGATTCAATTAAGACGAATACATTTTCCGAGTTCCTTGATCTGTAGTAATTGCTCGTATTCTTCGATTTTAATCATCCTTCTCCTGTTACCCTTCAGGCAAATTATAACGTTTAAAATGTTTGTATTTCTCTCATGACGTTTGATGATTAACATTAAATTTGATTTTGATTACATAATAAGGAGGTTTCACGAATAAAACGATAACGTTTTATTACATTAAATGCTTAATAGTTCGTTCTGTAGATATGTTGGGAACGACAGATGTTGTTTAAACTAACATGGGCTGCATAGGCACTTTTGTGCTACAATATAATTATTTTTATAATAGCACGAATTAAGTAGAAGTACATTTGATTACTCCATTGTCTTTCTTGGTATTTTCGTTGTTTAATACACACGGCGACAGATCAACCTATACAAAATCAGTTTATGCGGATCTCTCATTGTACTTGAAATTTATGGTGTACGATCCGTTGTTGAGAGAGCAGCATAAACTGGTTTTGTATAGGTTGATCTGTTGCCGTGTGTACAAAAAAAAATATTGAAAAAAGGTCGAAAATATTTCGGTATTTGATTTTATTTGAATATCATGTCCAGTCCATTGCATTGTTTATTGAATAAAAAAAAATACAGCTCCGTGTTTGAAAATTTTTAGATATCTCTTTAGTCTATACAATTTTTTTTGTTATAAAATATAAAAAAATATGATGGTTGTCGCTGAATGAATGAATTTTTTTTTTTGGCCTTTTTAAACATTTTTTTTCGTAGTACTAGACCACTTTTGTAAACTTATTTTGTTTAACTCTTTACTTTATGTATTGAACTATACACGGTATTTTTTTTTGGCTAGTGGCATGTATAGATACGGCTAACTTTGCGACGAAAATCTAGACGTTTTACGAAGTGTTTGCTTTGTACAGCGCCTTAAATTAATATATTTAGCTTAATATTTTTAGCTTATTTTTTGTCACATATTTGTGTACTTGGCGTCCAGGGCACGCGATTGCTCTTCGCAATTATGTGAAAAAAGCTAACAAATGCCCCCAAATGCCAAAAGTGTACTGGAGATAATCTGATTTTATATGATAGTATACCTTTTTTAAATAACAAATTAGCGATTCGATTATGTGCCTATAATCTGCATATCTGTACGTGTTTCTACGTACATAGATAAAATATCAGTCCAAAACTGATAATAATATCGCTTATAAATGATGAGTGTGTAAGTATCGTACTCAGTTACAAACCGATCTAAAAGCGTGTAATACTTGTTTTTGCATATTCTTTTACGAAAATGAGTTTTATAAATAAAGTAGTTTTAGTGACTGGCGCCGGCTCGGGTATCGGAGAAACTATAAGTTATCATTTTGCCAAATATGCAGCAAGGTTATCACTCGCTGACAAAGACGCTGGTAACTTAAAGAAAACGGCTGAGGAGTGCGAAAGACTAAGTAAAGCTAAAGTGCTCACCACAGTTGCCGATTTACGTAACGATCAACATGTTCTTGAAGTTGTAGAGAATACTATAAAACAATTTGGAAGAATCGATGTTGTTATTAACTGTGCTGGAGTCTACAAACCTGCAAGTATTTTGGATCCTAAACTTATTGAAGTGTTTGACGATGTGATGACAACTAATTTAAGATCTATAGTTTATCTTACAAACTGTGTTGCCCGTGAACTAGAAAAAACCAAAGGAAACATCATAAATATTTCAAGCGCAGCGATTTCTTTAGGTACCTCTAAAAGCGTTCCATATCAGACGTCCATTGCGGCCCTGGATCATTTTACTACCTGTGTAGCCTTGGACCTGGCTGCTAAAGGGATTCGAGTTAACTCCATTTCACCCGGTGTGGTTAAAACAAATATATTGGATAATGCCGGGGTCGATAAAGAAGAGAGTGAAACTTTCTGGAATGAAGCCACTTCTGTTCCACTAAATCGACTGGTGAAAACTGAGGATGTAGCTGAGTTTGCTGTCTTCCTGGCGAGTGATAAAGCAAGAGCCATGACTGGTTCTAGTTATTCAATCGATGCTGGATTAGCTATATCACCAACAGTCGGCAGTTTTGAGTAGGTACTTCTGTAGTGTTGAAGTAGGTACAAATGTTTAGACTAGATCAAGATAAGGATGACAATGTTGAAATGTATAAATCATTATTTTTAATGAGTTGTAATCAGCTATCGATAGCAAGATACAGAACTACTAACACCTCAAACGTATTTTGATTCATAGATTTTATAATTTTGCATTAGGAAAAGAAATTAAAATGTTAACACTTATAGCATGCAGCTTCACTCAATTTGAGAACAACAAAGGTATAGGAAACACGAAACCTCCATTTAAATGGTGCGGTTATTAAATAAAAACACAATGTAAAAACGTATCGTTGGACTGAACCTTGCTGCTTATGAGATTTTTTATGAAGCGTGAAATGCAGGTATAGAAATTATGGAATTGAAATACATATACGGTTTTGTAATAGCTTGTGTTTTACTTGCCCATTCCTTATTGTATAGACCTTTATTACTATTCATACATTAAAACAATTCTGTAATATTAACATTTTACTACAAATCCCTGTCTGATTGTAATTATTCAAGATTTTATTGGCACTCACGAGAGCAAAAACGAATACATTTATTCCGACAGCATCATTCTATTACATGTCCCCATCGTTCCGATAAACTGGCTACTGTATAACACATGCATGTCGTCTTTAAATAATACGAGTAGCTAGAACTTGGTGCCATAAACTAATGTATGCAGAATGGACGCCGCCCGGTTCTGCACAGACAATTTCACGCGCGCTTAGCTAATGTTTGCCGAGCGATTTGCCGGCGGCATCGCGATGGACGGTCGTTTTTTCCCTGCCGACGGCCCGTCCAAGCATGTTAGAGAGATGTTCCCAATCTAGACGCCGCTGTATGCACGAGGAATTGATGTATGAACACAGCTATCCCAATGGTTTATGTTCCAAACGATATTCGTACGGCTTTATAAGTTTTTGATGTAATTTAAATCAAAATCACGTGTGTGTGTTTTAAGATGGCAACTTTCGGTAGCACATTGATTTGTTATATAAAATCTTTGTATCAATCCTATTTGCTACACATGTTTCAATTTATGAGGTTTAAAAAATACATAAATGTCAAATTGGCAACCTCTTTATTTCGTCGGTTAAAAATGGTAGTAGATCGATTACTTATCCTTTTGTTCAGACTTGTTGCCGTGGCCCGCTTACCCATGTTAGTCTTCTCTACTTCAGTTGAAGGGCTGTTGAAGTATAGTTTAGTTACAAATACTTCCTATTTGTTCAAGAGCAACTGTAACTGACAAATACACTTGATCATGATTCTTTTTAGTGGCACTTGTGATTTAATATATTTGACCTTGTTTTGTTGATTGATATCGGTACCTACATAATAAACAGTATAGGTATGTATATGTTTACTAGCTGTGCCCAGCTGTTTTACCCGCTGCTCACTTCGCTCAGGGATGTGAAAGGTAGATAGTAGTCTAGTCTCAAACTTACTGAATATGCTTAAAAAAATCATGAGATTCGATCAAGCCGTTTCGGAGGAGTATGGGAACGAACATTGTGACATGAGATTTTTTATATTAGTTTTCATATCTGGGATGTCTGAAATGCTTAAGCAATTGTAGGTATATTTCCTTTATTTGGGGAGAATTGAGACTATACACACAACTTAACGTTCACACTATGTGTATAGTTAGTTAATACTACATGTATTATGATAACATCAGTAACAAGTTTCGATTGTTTACATTAAAACAAGCTTGTAACAATTATAAGCGCTAACCTATTTCATGTCTAATTTAAATAGGAAATAGATTAATCAAACGATACTAACTTTCCCAGCCGACAATAAAATATTTAACAATAGCCTCATCCTGTGTTTTACAACGTTGTCCTCTTTTTGGGTTGGGCGTTCCAAATTAAACTAGTTTGTATTTCACTAGCGTCGGGACCTTATCGGACGATCGATTTCTCAACCCTTTAATACATGCGTCACCGGGCCAAGTTTAACGAATATTTCTATGTAACGACTGATGTATAGTAGAAGTAAAGTTGAACAAAACACTATGCGGCCAACTAAAGCGAAGTTCGTATTTCCAGAGCGCTGGAGCAATAAAGTAAGCAGTTTTACAAGTGAGTGCTCCCAGAACGAATGCGCGGGTTAGCATACGCCCGATATTCTTATTTTATGAGTGAAAAATCTTACGAAGAATATTTTCCGGGACACAGCGGTGGATGCTGCTCCAGTGCTCGCCTTACCTTATCATCAACGTCTTGTAACCATTTCAATCTCTCATTCAATTGCTCTCGTTCGAATACATTGTGGTCGATGCGCATTGATTTTGTCAGAACTGGTTATCAAAAGTTCCCATCGTCATTAGCTCAGTTGATTCGTGTATTCAGTCCGGCAAGACGAAGAATGCACGCCCGGCAACAAAGCGTCCACATTATGTTGTCGCACGGCGCGGCGCGTTCCAATTAAGAGAGATTTATTCATCTCCTCGCTGTCATACGACTTCTCCAAAGACATTATCAGAGATTTAACTCGGCAGGACGATTGTTCCCCAATTTTCTAAACACCTCGACAATGCTGTCGTAATTTGTTCCATCCTCTTGGCTGTTTGATTGTTTGCTCTGGGAAAACACGAAGCGTCATCGCGCTGCTTCAGGGTTGTTGCTTTGTACTTGAAGCTGTTCGCATTCGATATTCATTTGCTCAAACGCTTTGTAATCATTCGTAATTTAAACACGTCTAGAGAATTTAAACGATGTTGTCATTATTTTGTTAATGTTTACCTAAATTGTGATGGTAAGTGTTTCATTAGGACGGAAATAATGGTTCCCATTTCCCAACGCAAACTTACCTTGTTTCCATTCGGAGAATAAACCTAACTATTGTTTGATTTTGTAAAGCAAAGGTACACATACGATACGATTTATGTTCACAATAGACAAAGTTTCCCAATACTGGATACTAATTTACTTGAATTTCTGTTCATATAGTTTTCATTCCAAGCCTCGTTCATTAATATCTGGTTAGTTAATTGGGCTACCGAGGACCCCATCTTTTGTTATACATGAACCACGCCCCGGGTTTATCTAAGCAGTAGCTTATTTAAAATGATAAACGAGCTCCCAATCGATTTGAATAACAAGCAGGCAGATGCTCTTAATCCTTTTGATTTCATTAAATGCATGCGCCCCTCGGCCCTTGTCAGAAATATCACTCGAGTGTGGGCCTCCAACTTACTTCGGATTGTTCATAATAAGATTCGTCGGATCTTATAACTTTATTTGTAAAAAATAATCAATTTCGTGAACAGTGTTCCGTATAGTAATAGTAGTATAGAAGAAAAAAAAAGCAATATACTTACAATCTTACTTGATGAAATGTACGAAAAATAATGAATACCGAAATTAGTAAGCTCCAATCCTGAACTTTATTACAACTATTAAAAAAAAAACTAATTGAGCCCTAGAATAATATCAAACCTTTGGAATGTTGGTTTTGCCTTAAAAAATTGCAATTCATGTCTGCTTATTACGTGACTGAACAAAACTTTACCGGATTTGTCATTGTTTCCTGCAATCCTATTTGGTATTTTTATCCCTTTTATTAAAGAAAAAAATGTAACAAATGTTATGTCTATCACGATGACATTCTGTTTATCAATTCACAGAGAAATCAAATTATCCTCTTCCGTTCTAAAGAAAATTCTAATGAACTTTAGCGTCTTCGGGGAATATGAGACGTAATTTTGAGTCTACCGGTCGAGGCTTCATTTGTTTGATCGTTTCGTTAAGGAGAGGCCAAGTGAAAAATCCGTCAACATTAATCATGTCGATGCTGAAATATAATTTCGAACGGTCGAAAAAATTTACATAAATAATTTATACTCAAGGGACTGTACCAACGTTTGGAGCTTTCTAATCCGTCGTCTTGTAGCGAAGACGGCTTGCTTCCGATCTTACGATACGGACCTCGGAGGGCTTGCTTTGTTTTATTGATAAGATGCGCTAGTATTTTGTTATTGATAAAGCTCTAAGCATATTTCTGTCTTTGATTTTCTTTACAGCATCGATAAAAAAGGACTGTAGGATGTTCATTGTATTGGCTTTTAAAGTCAATGTACATTTTGCATTTTCTTGTTTTTACAATTTTATACTAGACGCGTCAAGTAGTCTTCCTGCCATATTGTAGATTCTACATCTAATATATAAAATTCTCGTGTTACAGTTTTCGTTGCCATACTCCTCCGAAACGGCTGGACTGATTCAAACGAAACTTTGTGTACATATCGGGTAGGTCTGAGAATCGGCCAACATCTATTTTTCAGACCCCTAAATGAGCAGCGGGTGAAACCGCTGGGCACAGCTAGTAATATCTAAAGATAAGGTTTCCAAATGATGGCCTGAAATGTCTTGCACTGTATATTTATAAAAGCTGATAGCTAATGATATAAAGGAGCTGAAACCAAATGAAATTAGTTTTCGCAGGCACACAAGTCACACAGGTATTTTTGAATCGCAAAAGAATTAAATATTTGATTATATATCGTCAGTTAGTTCGTTCTCAGCGGGGTGCCGCAAGGGTGTTGGTTGGCGGTCCTCTCATCTCCATAAGAAGTGGCTGTGCCCTGCCGGGGCATACTGCGCACTGCTTGATGGAGCATTATTTTAGGCATGTGACTGTGATCGATTCGATCGAATCTTTCTTCGGACAGCGCAAGTTTTTACCAACGTCTGACACCACGCTCAAAAATACACAAATAAAGATGATATAGCGTCCGCGGTTTACAAGTGTTGGTATGATGAATGGTCGGCGTTATGACCTCCGTTTTTAGTTGGTTTTAGTGTAATTTATTGAATGTTACTCATATTGGTTGTGTGAATATTCGTAATTAATTTTATGCGAGTCCTGTCTGAGAGGCGGATAGCGGTGCTTTTATCAATTAATCATATCGATTTTACCATACAGAAGCCCAATTAAAAAAAAGTTATTTTTAAAGGAATGTGTGCAAAAAACTTTTAAATTAATATTGATTAAGAATTTGATAGGTCTGCGTGAACTCTGTAGGTATGTATGTAAATAAAAGTTTAAAGCCTTCAAAGTATTTGCCTTAACAACATTACAGTACCTAGTAGATCAAAATAAAGGCTAAGATAAGTCATGGTTTATATCCAGCGCAACATCTTTCTAAGAATATAACAATATTTCTGATGTTATCAAGCGCAAGGTGTGTTCTGTCCTTAATACAAAATAAAATGTGTGAGACATCCAATTCCCCACACTTTCTTCATAATTATTATAATATCTTTTAATATAATTTTTAAAATACAATATGAAACGTTCCAGCGGTGTCGTTAACAGCATCGGCTCGAACAATTAACCTTCGTTAGCCGCCAATAAATAGTGTGCTCGCTAAACAGCTTTACGACTAGATAATAATTAACTGGCCCTTGGTCCGTTACGGTAGCAAGTGCTTCATCCAGGCTATACGCCATTTAGTTCCCTCGACACCCGATAAATCATTAACAAGATGATCTTATAAGGCCAAGGGAAATGTAAATAGAGCCACTTTATCGCTGCAAAAATACTTCATATTATGTGGTTATTTTATCATAGGTTTAGAATATAGGGCTTTATTTCTTGGGAGTACGTTTTTTCGTTGTGTTACTTTTTGTAACAAGTAAACGTTTTTAAAGTTATATGGGGATAAGTGATGATGCGGATTAGGTGGTAATAAAATAGACCAGAGGCTTTAATTTAATTTTTATAACATGTTTAAAAACCTACTTTTTATTTATTTAAACTTGTATATACACACGAGAGAAAACACAGGGAAACATAAAAAAAAACATATAGCACAAAGGCATGGCTAATTTCTAAGGAAATTTCAACCAGCAGGCTTGCGAGAGGAAATATGACGAAAGAAACGGAGACAGTAGTGTGTGACAACAGGAAGAGAATTGTAACTAAAATATGAATGTATTAACCTAAATATAAGTAGGTACACACAAAAGTATAATAATAAATACCTGTATAAATATATAACATTAAAATATATAAACAGATATGTAAATACACTATTATAAATATTCACATTTGAGAGAAAGGTAATACTCTTTCTTATTATTTTCATACTAGGTATCTACTTAGCTGCTTTTTCTCGGTACATTCGGGGATTATCTTTGCTCACGTATTTTTATTTATAACTCAGTTTTCAGAAGAACAGAACAGATTTATGAAATATCCTCGGTAAATTTTATGATTGAAATATTAAAAGATAACATGAAGTTAAGTCGCAAAAACACAATAAATATAAATCTGCAAAGGTTTTTGAGAAGGAATATTAGGATGAAATAGAGAGGACGTTTTTTAAACCTATAAAAAGCACTGACTGTTTTGTAGATTTGAACAACGTCCTGACGCTGCAGTAAACGAGGTATTTTACTGTGCCTAAAGTGTATATAATAATGGATATGAAAGAAAAAGTGCTTTGTAACAACTAAACATGTGTAAATAATAGAAAACACAATTACACTAACAGACAAATCAACATGAAACATGAATTCTAATACATACTTCCTACTCACTATTCGAGCCTTATACTAACGAACCACAAACATACTTTCAAGCTTTGATTAAATCATTTTTCAATCCAATAAAAACTCCAACTGTATAATTGCAATGACACACAAATCTATTGTCGACACCAAACGGCCAATGTCCTTCGGCATCGAATTTAATAACTCCACATGAATTAATAAGCTGTGGCCACGCCCCGTAGGCGTCAACTCTATGATTAATATAGCCATTGCAAACGACTACCGGAACGTGAAGAGCTGCGTCTTTCGCCCCACTCAGTGTGCTCCACGCCTTACTTCTAACAAAGCTAAATTCACACGTATGTATTATTTATATCGATTACGTTAACCGATAAACCGTATATCAATCCGTGTGTTAATATTTAAATAATAATGTCAGATTATAAATCGTTGGAGCAATCTCTTATGCTAGACACTTTAACGCTCGTTTATAATGCATGATCTTAGTAATTTTGATGTTGTTTCTATGATTCGTCTGGTCGTTCAACTTTTGTGCTTTGGATAGGGTTATTGGTGATTATTTACTGGTGAAATCACTTTTTAATGGATTCTGTTTCGATACTACAACTGAGTTTTTATCGTGCGAGAAAGAGAGAGAGATAGATTGATTTTATTCAATCTTCTATTCGAATTAGAATAAACACAACCAACGGTGATGAAAGTCTTACATAGAGAGCAGAGAAACAAGATCATTGCCAGAGTAGTAAAAGTTTACTTTCAAATTGTTTTTGTCTAATTCTTTGAACATTATCTCTTCTTTTACCATTGTTTTCGCTTTTGTTAGCCAGTTTAGCGTGCACCTACCTGTCTTTGTTACAACTAAAAATTATCAGGTGAATAACGTTTACGTCCACAATTAGTATCTTTGCGTCTACTGCAAGACGCCACAACAATCCGTAAATGTACAAGCAAAATAATTATTTCTCATTGTCCTTTTGTTTATTATTATCTCGCAACAATTGCAAAGAACACCTTTTTACCTCTCAAAAGATGTTGGTAGCGTAATCCTTTATTCGTGAAGAAAAGGCTTAAATGTCAGTAGAATTAAGCAAAAGATGTTTTTTTAAACCGTTTTACAAAATGAATGTTTTAAAACTTATATAAAAACATCTAACCGTTCTTTTTCGAAATCGTATTAGTCCATTATTAACTTAGATTTCCGTCCGTTTCGTATTCTCTGTAACTTTGTAAATAAACCTTGCAGTACCTACCTTTATTTGGTAATCACGAAAATCCCCATTACCGTCCATTTTGTGATAAAAGATTCAGCATCAGAAGTTTGGTCGTCTAGCCTTAGTGGTCAAAATGCCAAGCTGCGCAGTGGATGCTAAATTATTCCGTAAACATCAATAATGAAAGTAGTTTGAAGAGAATTTCCATCGGTAACTAGGCTGGTTTTGTAGCTGATGTTCGGTGGGTTAGTTCCAAAAATGTTGTGTCATTAAGTCGCGACCGCACGTGACCGAGGGCACCTGCCACCGGCCGGTCGTGCCGACATGCCTCAACAACCAGACGCTTCTATCTCACAGTCCTTCGTTACGCTAAATACTTTGTGAATTTACAATTAGTGCCATTTCGGAAGGGTTTGATAACTTTTTTAAGGTTTCGCTCTTTAAGCACTTTAAGACTGAATACTTACTACCGAGCTAAATTAGGTAAACCAATTTACCTAATTTAGCTCAATTATAGATACCGTAATAAGTTTGACTTGAAATTATAAGCATTAAACTGGTTTTACACTCCTTCTTTATTTTTTTCTATTTTTAAGCATTTAACTCTTGATAAGGACGCTAGTGTCATCGTCTTACTACATTGCTCTTTTATATATACGCGATGGAAAGAGGTAATTTAACATAACATTTTTTTAAATTTTTTTTTGTATTTTTAATATTTTTATTTTTTAATACCTGAATGAACAATTGAATTAATTAACCATTTTGTATGCCTTTCGGCGGGACATTGTAAGGATCATTTTTTTTTATATAACATCATAATATTGTACCCTCTGTTCACAAAATTAATAAATGAATTTGAATTTGAATTTGAATTTATACTATACGCGATAGAAAGAGCTGTGCTTGGAGTTTCCCTACGTGATCGAATCAGAAATGGGAAGACCTGTAGGAAGACTAAAGTTGTCAACATAGCTCGCCGAATAGGGAAGCTGAAGTGGAAATAGGCAGGGCACATGGCCTAAAGAACCGATGGCCGATGGGGGGAAAATGTACTTCATTGGCGGCCGCGTACTGGTAAATGGGACCTCCACCAGATATTCAGAAAACGCGGGGAATGTTGCGGGGAGTCGCTAGATATAGACGGCTCAAGATCGTTCCGCTTTGCCGGAAATTAAACATGGTCTATATCCAGCAGTGGACCTCCTTAGGCTCAAATGATGGATGATGATGAAACCCTATTTTATAAAGCTTGTCGCTGGTAGTAGTAAAACTATCGAGCGATTAAAAATAACCGTCTTCATGGAACCTTTTTCTAAGCATTCTTTGACTTATTTGACACATTATAGCCTACTGAAAAGTTTACAATGTATTTACTTGGAGCTTAAGTAAACATGGAATAACGGCACAAGCGTTTTGTTTTGCTCTTTCAGCACCACATTGTGTGGCGCAAAATTTCAATTTTTATTCACCAATTTCGCCAATCTGTATCGCCCTGCCTTAACGCTGATATTTTATTTGACGTTCAAAAGAAACAAAAAGGAGTTGATTTGGTTTTTGAACTCGGTTTTATGAAACAATCTCAAGTGAATTTCGATGTTTGGGTCACTAAAACTTTTATAATGCGCATAACTGGGTATAAAATTTTCTTTCCCCTCCGGGAGAAAAATGTTAACTGAATAATTAACAAGATATTTTAATTAATCTGTAGGCATTTAACCCTCAGCTTCAGAATATTCTCATTAAGTAATTATTGCTGCTTCCGTTGCGGTTGGAATCATTTCGTCCCCACCGGCGGTAGAGAGAAACGCGTCAGGAATCCCGTCATTCGGGAATATGAGAATAAGTGGAATAAATCAAAGTTTATTGAAAAGTATTCCACTTGTGGTATTATTGCGGCGTCACCGTCGCAGTGTGGGCGGCCACTACATGTCGTGGGACGAACCGATATGGTTCCTTATTATTGTTAACAAATTCGAATCTCAACAATCCACATTTTTCCGAATGCTGTTTTGTTTTTTAAAAGTTATATATTTGAATAATAATTTTAAAATTTATATTAACTATTTTCATAAAACCGTTACGTTCAGTTGGACATGTATCTTTTATGTTCTATGTTGTTTGAGCATATTTCATGAGTCATAGACTGAACGTGAAAGATGGCAAAAAATAAACCCTGTATTATACGTTGCAACATCCGATCGGATCCATCCTACATCAACGTATTAAATTAAAACATCGATCAATAATACCCGAAATGATTCAAGCCTCCTTTCGAGCAATCCTAAGTAAACTTCAACGTTGCATAATGCATTATTCGCAAAGAAATATGATCTTTCACATAGAGCTTCTGCAAATATTGACTTTATGATGATAGCTTTAACGTCTTGACACCTGAGCTAACAGGGGAGTGAATGATTCTAAAGGTATCCATGACGAGATATTATTGATATACGAAATAGGTAATTACCTGCTTTGATATTAGCAGTTTTGTGTGTAATAATATTATCCTTACTACTTCATTTGGTTCCGCACATAACGGTTGAGATAACTTGCTACTCCAACTGTGTGGTCTATGCAACTTCAAAGGACTACCGGTTGATATTTAGTTAAAGCTGCCGATTTTGTGCTCAGAAGTCTTCATTATATGCTCCGTTGCTCGTCTCTAAAGCGTAGAATAGATCATGTTTGAAGGTCCGAATAGCAGTCTCGTTCGTACTTAGTAAGTGTTTTCATAGCGCGTCATTTCTTATTCTCGAAACTTGGCTGCACGGTCACTGTTTATCTTTAGAAGACGTACCATTGTGCTCCCGGGGACGATAATTGTACTGGAACATATTTTTTATTGTATTTTTTTGTGGTATTATCGTAGCTGATGATATTTTAAATGTTTGTGTTTCTGCTCAATGTGACGGTCAGTGACGTGTAGGGCTGGGCCCTATTGTGCCTGAAATCTTTCGGTCCGCAAGGGCCGTTTGCCTTGCCTTCTCCGCTATGCCTTTTGTGTGTTCACTGTACAATTTATTTCACGCTAACGATTTTGATACTTTTGACAACCAAATTAATATATTGTAATATTAATTTGATATTCTATAATTATTTGTGTGTATTTTTAATCTTTCACATGAGCAATAAATTTCAATCTGAATATTATTAGTAGATTTTGACAAAAAGTTAATAGTATGGTCTAAAAACATTAATTTGTTTATCGATTATATCTTTTTTCAAATTAAAATATTTTGGTTTCTGAGACAAATCATTAATAAGAAATCATATTTAAGTATATTTGAATTTTAGCGAATGTTAACTAATTATTGACAAATTAAATATATACCGTCTATAATACGTAGTTTATGTGGATCGTTTTGCTTTAGTTTTAATATATTTTGATGTGTTTTTAGATAAAAATAATTTATAAAATAAATGCTCATCTACATCCATCAGCATACAAATTGCATAGTAATGTCGTGTGTGTTTGTATAGTAATTTCAACTTAAATTATATTGTATCAATTGACTATGATTTATAATCAACGTAAATTAAATATTTTCTTCTTTAATTTGTTAAAATACCTCATTAATAGCGTGATAATTAATGTAGATTATGTTAAATGTATCATTAATAAATTACTAATTAGTCCGTTAATATACAAATATTTTGTTCTATTGAAATTAAAGTTATTATAGGATGTCTGTGATATCCAGGTGGTATAATAAAATCAATCAGCTATATTTTATTGCAAAAGCCGACACAAAACTTGATAAAACTATTATCAAAAGTATCAAGATTTTTCGGTTCCCTATCAAACCGTTGGGAGCTCCTACGCACATTGTTCAAAGGTAAACATGTAAGAAATTCATCCTTTTTGTTCGATACCAACAATTGAGCTTACGCCTCTGTGATGCTGAGATGAGCGTACACCGTACTACAACTAATACAACCATGAATTTTGGTACAAATACTCTTTGTATTGTCGGCCGTCGGCCATCTATTGTGATGCGTTTAATATCTATAGGAAGTGTGGGCATTCATACGAAAGTCAGACAACACGGTCTTGGCGTTGTCAGCCTTTCAAAAGAGGCGGTTTGCTTACAATTAAATAATCCAAAATTATGAAAGCCTCTGTTGAGGTGAGCTATTCAGTTAGTGAACGAATATTAATTTGATTTGAACTTTATACGTGATAACATTATTTACATCAGCCTTCAAGTCATCTTGACTCATTAACTTTTTAATGCCCGTGCATAGCCGTTGTCCAGGCGTTTAAACACTGATTACAGGACGTATAAAATTCACTATAAATTCTTTATTTATGTGACAAAAAAGGAAACAGTGGGGACGCTCTTAGAATTAAATATATGCTCGCGATCATAAAATAAAGAATTTATAGGCGTCCTTTGGAATTACCGTGGCTCGGTTTTATGACTTCACGGGGCGTTTATTCAGCGTTGCGTTGCGTGGTCGGATCACAGGCATTTGTGATAGTCTCTCGCTCCCGTTGTCATTGTACTGAACAATTGCGTACGAACATATTGCTTGTTGTATGTTCTATGTGACGATATGTTGTGACTTTTACGAATCTCAGACAAATGTTATTGCTTAACGCAAATGATTGCCGTGTTATACGGGGACCAGTAAGTAATTTTGCTGGGATTTTTTTTGTTGTCGTGATAATAGCTCAAACATATTTTAAAGGAGCATATATTAGTAGCTTTCGTGAATTCACTTTCTGAGCGTCTTATTCTTTATATAGGCTAATACATTACGCTTACGACTTTTGATCTTCAGGAGGCTTGGCATATACATAAACACCCAATCAGGCTCTGAAAACTTATGGTAACTGTACGAACACCTTCAGATAATTATTATTTTATTATCTTCGTTTTACAAGGAGACGCAATCGTTTAACCATAAACATTTTAATGTTTTATAGCCGCACAACTTTCTTATAACGGTTATTATCAATGAGCAAATTTCTAATTTCCAGACAATTTTTATTTCTGGTATATTTTATTACTACAGGAACATAATAATATATCATCGAAGCCAAAATTAATCACAATTTTATTATTTTATTGCTCCTACACGCTATTAAAATCATATAATTAAAAAAAAAACACGTAATAAAGAAGCTGTGTGAAACTTATCTGTGTGTGGACCTTATTATGTGTTAAAGCACTTTTGAAAGCGTAGGTACTAAAATGTACACAAAAACAGGCGTGACCAACAGTTTAACATGTTTGTACTGTTTATAAGTACGCGTGAAATTGTGATTATGAGCACAAACGAGTCTTTCAATCCAGTCGTGATATGACCACAGGTGAAGAATTCTATTTATACCTGTGTAGGTACTATACAATAGACATTGCATAACTTTTTATTAACAAATCCAATAATGACCACACCGGCTAAAACTATAGGCTAAGAAGATATAATCTTGATATTCCAGTTCATAATCTGGTGTTAAAGATTCATTATGCTCACAGGTATGTCAACAGTTTGATCTTTATGCTAATTGACAAGCTCATTTAACAATCATGTTTATTAAATCACACAGTTTTCTTTTTTGCTGATAGATAACGAGCACTTTGGCATCTTTATGGGACAATTAAATTATACATGAAAGTCAAAGTTCAGGATCGTTATTTTTAAACTGCGTTAAAGAAGAATTAAACATTTGTGTCAAATTGGTTGTTTTATCTATGCTTATTTTGAATCAAAGGTCAATAAATAAATCATCATTTGCCTTGTAGTTTGCTCATAATTTTTCGGGGTCTGCAGCCTGCCGAACGGTAGCACCTGAATACTTGTATTTAACACGGAGGGACTACCTCCCTGACCTCAATAACTTCGTTATAACAGGGTAATACGACACCACTAAAGGTCAATCAATAAATAAATAGAAAATAAAACATCTTTCAGTCCAAAAGCAAGCAAGAAAACTTAGAATATTTTTGTGCTAGCGCTAGACGAAGAAGAAGAAATTCGCAATCCTATACGAATTCACCTTTATTCTGGTCTCAGATGATGATGTGGGTTTGTTGATAGTTTCTTTGTGTCAGGCAGTATTCCAAATAAAGACTTATAAATTGAATAGCACCTACTGTCCATTGTAAGCACTGAACCATCTATTGACCGGAACTAATATTGCTAAAGGTTCAGTTAGTCGGACGTTGTCGATATGTGCATCAGAGGCGCCCCGGTGACGTGAGTCTACATTGTGACCGATTCGATACGGTTTTTGTGCGCCGGCGCACAAACCGCTGCCGCGTCATTATGACGCTGCTCCGCGGGTTAGGTTAGGTCATGTTAGCAAACGGCCATAGTAACTGTTACAGTATATTTAACTATAGTTTATCAGTCACTGCCGACGCCATGTTTAATTCAGAAGTCAAAAGCGAAATCGACGACATCGATACAATCATCGCGATTTCTAAAGTATTCAGAATCTTAATTAAATGAATTAGCTAGATATAAAGACCATTCACTGGAAAAACGTTCAACTCAAATGAGTATTATTTTGTAGATGTAGGCGTTGTTGTTAAATGCCAATCCGCTTTACAACGTGCCAATCTTGTTATGATAGACTAGGTATAATGTCTATGGGGCATTAACCTGTTACGAAGAAACCGTCTGAGTAATATTGACGCAATCATACTCAGTACACCGTTACAATGCACCAGCATTCAGAACTCAGAACCAGCACCCCGGGCACGCCTCCAACCAAATGGGATCCATCGACATGACTTACATACTTACCCCATATGTTGTACTGTCCGTCGAACGTGAGTCCCGCTCCCTATTATAATCACAGATCAGACGATTGTTGTCCACATGAAATGTATAATTTATAAAAGCAGAACGAAGAATAATCCAGGAGACGCATGTTTGCTTTTTTTTCTGCTTTGAGTTAGCAACGTGTTACACTTTAGTTTTTACGGAATCAAATCGAATCGATTCAATGTAACGGGCGATAGATACTTTTTGTGCTATACAAACGTCGTTTGTAACATGACGAATGGTAACGTCGGCCTGGTAATAAATTGTTATATTATTTTAATTAAATCGATATTATCGACTGTTATGACATTCCGGAGCGATGCAATTATTAAACAATAAAAGGAATTCATTCCGTATTTAATTTAATGATAGAATTTGAACGTAGCTTTGCGAATTTCCGTAATAGGGTTTTATAATTATTTTTTAACGGCTGTCGTAAATAAAATGGTGGAGGCGAGAAGGTTAATCTTGATTGTTAGTATAGCCATGGACGAATATCTCTCGTGTGACGGTGAGACATTGCTTGTTGTGATTTTATGGCCACCATAAACCGGCCATTACTATTCACACTGATCTAATACGATTTTTATATCCAGTGTCTATTAATTGTGGTAGTTGTTCGACTAGGTAGTAAAATTGAAAGGTTTATATCTAATAAATTAGATATACCTACCTAGTTCTGGATTTACAACGAGGAAAATTACCATACGCAGCTCGTTTTGTTTCCAATTATGTGTGTCGTTATTTGTATTGACTATGTGCGATATGGGTGGTGGGGAACGGCAAATCGATCGTAGCGCACGACGTGGCAGAAATGTGAATTAATTCTGGGCTGTCATGTGTCAAATTGCTTTATTTTCATAACTTCCTTTATAATTTTAAGTAAAAACGTAAAAATTTGCGATATGGGTCATAGTACATGCTGTGTCGTAAATTGTTAAAACAATGAGAAAAACAGTTCGTGCAAGTTTTATTCGTTTCCAACATCAAAGTGGACATTATAGCAAAGACAAAAATAGATAGCTGCTGTGAAGAGAAAAAAGTAAGAAATTTAACCTAGTACACTATAATAAGCGTTCCAAAATTACAGTCCTTTTTTATTTGTGTTAGTGCTGATGGGTCCCCATAGCACCCAAAATGACATGATACAATATGCAGTGAACATTTTATTTTAGGCAAAAAGTCAGGCGCAGAGGCGAGCCCTAGCTATATTCCAACAATATTCCCGTCAATATATCGTTGTAAGAAAATTGACCATTCTCAGATCACTGCTAGATATAATCGTTTTATGACACGAAGATATCCGGATCAACAATTTATTGGAAAATACGAACAGAATCAGTTACCAATCGAAACAGTTACTAAAGTAAAAATGAAAGGGAATTTACTATGATGGCCGATAAAGGATGCCAAGCAGATATTTATAATCAGTTCGAGTTGAAAGAAACAACATTTATTTGTAATAGGTACGTTCAAAATAATAACTGTGATGCTGAGATCCAAGTAGAAATACCAACTACTTCTGACAAGTCCTGAATAGTTGTGGCCACTAGGGGCGCTGTCATCGCGCACACAACGAATACCATTTTTGAATTCAATGAGCAGTTGAGAGGTATTTTCTGTTGAATAGTTCTCCCAGATTTACCTTGAAATGATTTAAAACACTAACCCAACACGGAAAAACGGATCACAGCTCTATATTCCGCCACATAAAAAAGCTTACCTGCGCACGCCGTCCATTCTTCGATATGAGAAATTCGAGTTGCAATTTAGCGTCTATTGTGTTGGAACAAAGCGTGCGATGCGTTAATAACAGGTGCATCGCTTTCAAAGTTTGGTGGACGGCCGTGGAACCCTAATGCTACGTGACCACTTTTATTTTATGCCATTCGCGCCATGATAACGTCCATTCTGTGTAATTTGCCGTTAAACTCGGAAACTATTTTTCAGTGTTTGGCCCTTTTTGTGCCATTGTCCCGGGGATGTTAGATTAGTCGTCCGTCCGCCCACGTTTCATTAATGCGAATCTAATTTGTGTTGCGTCCCGGCTGTTGGCTGTTCGTGTTTTTAGCTTAGCTTTTGTTGGCGAACAGTTGAATTATCAGCGAATATTTTGGGCAGATGTCGGTTTAATTAGACAGCTACACTTTGTATGATACAATCAGATTTACAAGCTTTGGGAGGGTTTGGTGCTACTTATACGTTTATTTGAATTAAATGTTTTGTTCGTCAATTTAGTGAATTATTTGGAGTCCGATAAGTTTTTGTTGTGTTAGTGTCGTTACACCCATTAACCGTAACTGATCGCAGTTGTCTGTTGATGGCTGAAAGAATTGATTAGTGACGGATGACTGAACTGTAGTCTGTTTTTACATAAGCAGACTGGATTTATTTGGCTCATTGTACTAAGTATGTAGTAGGTACATTATTCTTATATTATTGGCTTGGTTTGATAGAGAAATGACGTTTTTCAATCCTGAAAATAGGTAAATTTTATTTGGGTGTGGTATGGTCTTAGCTCATAAGATACCTTAATAAATCTTGAACCTTCCAATTTAAAATTTCCAAGCAATTAAGAATATCACGTAGGACACTGTAAAGAAGCTGTAGGTAGCAACACAAAGTTCTTGTCATTTTGAAATTATTTCTTACTTGTAAGCGTCCCTTGATGGCATCTATCTATTAAATGTCAAATGAATTGAATACCTGACATTTAAACGTTGTTTTCTCAACGTCCAATTACTTCTGCGTACACCATGATTAATATCGAGAGAATTTCTTGGCAATTACTAAACAGACTAGACTAGGCGCCAAGGCCGCAAAGTATACAATATCCGTTACCCAGCTCAATAGAGATGTAGATACCATATCTGGCTCTCCGTTGAAGCGGAGAGTTTGGCTCAAAGATAAGGAACTTCACAAAAACATCAACCATTACAGATCGTGTGCTCAAAAGATAAACTAAAATGTTTTTGTTCCAGATTTCGGAATTCCAGAAAAAAACATTCGGAACTATTGCGTTTGTGTATAGCAGGTTTTTTTCTGATAATTTATGACTGTTATATTAAAGTAACGTTACTTAAACGTTTTTTGTTTGACAGACACCATAATAAAATCATTATACTATTAAAACTGGTACCTACAATTACAGGTGTAACAACTTAATAAACGCAAAACATACGTACTTAGACGCAACAGAATACTGTTACTATTTGTTAGAAAAATTGCTGAATTCCACACGATGTTTTTTATCTGATCAGTAAATCAGTACTATGAAAATTTAATTAACACAGTACTCACCAATAAAGCCGTGTTATAAAGTATATCACGATCATCAACCTTGTTTTATGAGAAAACTTAATAACATAATTGCGCGTTTATTACTGCAATGCCATTAAAGACATACGGTTATAATTAGCCGCAGTTTAATTATGCTTTTTAAGTGTTCATAGGATGGTAGTTCAGAACTTTTTATAATATTCGATCAATAGAAGTGGCTGAGGTGGGTTAGCATTCCAGCGGTAGAGAGAGACGTGTAACGCAAACAAAAGTAGTGCGAAACTAAGGGTAATAAAGAGAGGCTAGGGAGAAGCATCCCCGGGCACGTACGGCAATTCGTTCTAATAGTCGCAGCCGACAATGGTTCGCTATTCTGACATTGTTTTGTTAGGACGGAACGTTGGCCAATGCAAAACCCGCCACCGAATGTGAAGGCGCCTACCGTTTTTTATGTCCCTTCACGTGGGGGGCAAACTGAAGTGGTCCCAGTTCAGTAATTAATGACGGATTGACGTGGGCGGTTGTTTCGTGTCACACTGTTTTGGTAACAAATTGTAATGAATCGCCCAGCGGGACCCCACACTTGGAATGTCAACTGAATTACGTCATCTTAGCTGTTTGTCGCAATCATGTTTATGTAAGATTTTGTAAGTTAATAATAAATTGTCAATCAACAACATTCACAGTAAAGTATCTAAACCTGTATTGTTTATTTTGAAATGTATTCTGTTTATTTCAGTTACAGAACATAAGTTGTAGTTGATAATTTGGCATAGTCGTTAGCGACATCACGATTGACTGAATTTAGTCATTGTTTATAGCATTTCACTCGTCGAAGCAAAAAAGATTAAACTTTCACCTTTAAATAACTTTTCGTAGCGCAAGTGAAAAATACCCTTTTCCAATAATGACATAACCAACAATCACTTCTAAGCCTAGCATTTAAATAGAAAACTACCACAAACAAATAACTTCTACGAACACGTATCAACAAAGACATAAAAATCTGAACTAGTTACTATACATTGATTTAGATTTCGATAAGCAGCAGCTGCGGTATGAAGACATTTCCTGCCCAAATGTAGTATCTATTAAACTAAAAGTACCAACTAACACTGACCCACGAAACAATTTGTTACTATCACTTTTTAATGGAGCCATTAAAATAGTTTTGCGGTTGAGACCGAGTCATAACATTTTGGCGCCTGTTACTGTCTCGGATAACAAATATCTTGCGGTTGATAGGATTGTGCGCTCCCTCTACAACGTGGAATTGAGAAATCGTATTTCATTATTTTCTATCACTCAGTGTCCCCTTTATTGAATCACGAAGTCGAATTTTCATAAGTAAGTGACTAAACCAGCATTACAAATTCATCCCAACGGGAGACTTTCCTAAAAACACGCGTTGCGTCACCTTTCATTTGAATCAGAACAAGGTTATTTGCCTATGTTCGGGCGGCTTCGGGAATTTGTTTAAGTATCATTTTTCTATTGTCTTCTTAAAAGCTTGTGTCCTTTCACTCTCTGCCGCTTTTTGTTGGTCTTACGTGTTTTCGTCTCCTGTCCCACAAGACTTTATGGATGTGACTCAATTTTAAAAAGATTTAAATATAATTTCTGTTGTCTATTCTTGTTTGAACATAATCTGCAAAATTGGGCCAATAGAATGTTTATTACATCAGAGTTTATTGGATCATCTATTACATGCAATATAATAAATGTAAATATCAGAGTAATATCTCTTATTTTCTTTCTATTGTCGCTTAAAAGCTTTGCTATGATATTAGTATCATATTCCAGCAGTCACGTGTGGCCCTTTTTTGTGACAAATGGACTGAGTGTGTCATCTGTCTTAATTGTTTAACAGCTTATTGTTAACACAAAAAATAAGTTTTGTTTCAAAAGATATATTGCCTCACTCATTTTAGTAGTTTTACTCTAATAAATATATTCTGTTTAGAATGATATTTTGGGTAGTGACAGCTAACTGCACGTGCAATTTGTCTATTGTTGTATGTTCCAGAAGCTGACATTGGTATTTGGAGCGCACTATTGTCTTTGTCATTTCTATATTGTACATAAATATCTTTTGTATTACCATGACTCACAACTGAACAACTTGTAATTTGCGTCCGACTAACTAATAATATAAATATCACCGATTTTAATTACTTGTTCCATTTTAGTTACAATGAACATGAACTAAGGCATGTTTATTAAGGGCTGCGCTAATTCTTCATTAACATTGTTATTGCTACAGACCAATCAGGGCATGATTAATAGTTAGTATTGTGGCTAAAACGATTTAGCTGTAATTTGCTATTGTTAAATTTTGAACAAGTATTAACTTATAACTACCATCTAGTATGATGGTAGTTATAAGTTAATACTTGTTCAAAATTCAGATTTTTCCTAAATATTATAATATTTTTACTACGTTTTGTCTTTTTTACTTTCTACCAACACAATAGAAAAGATTATTGTTTAGAAAATGAAAAGTAAAAAAGAAAGCGAAACCACTGCTTAGCTCATTTGTGCGGTTTGGACTTACCAATCTGTGTTGGGTGTTCAGAATTTTTCATTTATTTTATCACTTTATGCGCTTGTGCCCATTGTCTACTTGCCTTTTTAAATGTTTTTTTTTCCAGCATCCGTAAACCCTTTTCGTTTTGGGTGTTCGCTCGTTTATTGTTTCTTTATTGCAGACCCTTGCCGACAACCAGTTTGCATAACATTTACCTAATACGATTTAACGCTGGTTCCTAAAGTATATTTCATTTTGTTTTGTAAGGGGTTATGTCTGTATTTGTTGTGTGTACGGAGCAATTATTTGACGTATTTAGGAGGCATCATATCAGCGGTATTTACACAGGATTCTCATAATTTTCATCTCAACTTTGAAACAAAAAAGCAAGCTATTGGTTTTTTCCCATGTCGATATGGCAGCTAGAATGTGTAAGTAGCCCTTGGGCCACGTTTGCTCTAATAACAGGTTTCCAGAAACAATTAGTCGGGTCTCTTTGTAAAATAAAGAATTTTATCGCCTAGATTTATTATATTTGTAGAGAATTTTATCGCTTCGATTGCTCGCATCGGACCGTTCTATAGAATATTGGCTTACGGACCAGGTAGAGCCGAACGTTTATCAGCCGTTTGAGTTTTTTGTTGTTACTTTTGTTATTATTCGTAACCCTCCGATGTATTAATCTCGCGTGGGTCCGTCTGAACCGGTCATTACCTAAAACTTGGGGGCGTATTGCGTCCGGGTGCCTAGTTATTACGGGTTTTCTAATAAAATAACCCTGTATCATTTATGAAATTAGATACATCGCTAAATATTTTTTAATGATGGATTGGAAATGAGTTGGGTTGGCATCGTTTATGTGAATGTTTGTTGTTTATGGAGCAAACCGCGTGCGACGGGCTCGGGAACATAATGACACCGTTTTAAATGTTTTCACATTTAGTGGGAGGATCAGTTTTATTCATTTTGTCAGTCACCTGTTCCTGAGATGTCGTACCCGTAATTATCAGGTTAGCTGGGTACTGAACATGTAATTTGCCAACTTTTTGCTTGCTTTCCAACTGTCTATACGTAGTGTATTAACAATAAAATTTAACACATGAGTGACGTTGCGAAATACTCTTAATACATAAAATTATAGCTACCTATGTTCTTGGAATTGTCACGAAGGAAAAAGTTTTTAACAGCCTTTTTCCTGGAGTAATTTGAATTTCTGTAAAGGCAAACATTTTCCCAGCAAATTCGTCGTTGTGACCGCACATTATGTTCCCGACATATTGTCATAACATCTCATTTCATTTCACTTTGGAGAGTTGTCGCGAACATCGTCGGTGTGTGAAGTTTCGTTTAGAGACGGAAATGAGGAGGAATTTCCCAAAGAGACCTTCTCTAGCAGAATAAGAATATTTTGTGAGCTGAGGTCCCACAATAGACACGGCCGGCCGCCACGCCCCCGGAAAGAATCAATTATACGAAGTTACGAACCCCCTGTTCGAAGACATGTTGCCGAATGGGCGAATTGTTTGTTTAATAACATTTCGGCGCTTCCACAAACGTCACGGTAAAATATTTGTCGCTTTTGTCCAGCAACGCTTTGTACGTAAATTAAGCGATAGACAGTTTTTTCAACATTACATTCCGTCTTGTCATGTCTCTATTCAAAGCGGATGCGTTCCTAGTTTTTGTTTGGGAATGCTTCCTGTCTCCGCTTAGCTTGCTGTTTTTTATCATTTTTTTTGGTTTTCTTTTTAAATCAATGTCATAAATTTAGATTATAATAATATGTAATGAAATACGTGAGAATCGTAACCTTTGTGAGATATATGGGGAGCATCGTAATATTTCAACGTTTTATCAATTTGATCCAAAAGTTATTGTGTAGGTATTTTCCCGGCAACCGGAAGATGTAATAATAAAATAAATGATTGTTTATTTGTTTATAAGGACACCCGCACAATGATCTATTTAAATTGGTCATTTAAAATGCCGTGAAGAAATAAACGAGTAAACCTTTTTGTAATGTCATACGTGACAGTTTTCAATAAACCCGCCGCACGGTAGCACCTTGAAACGTGATCACATCATTTTAATACCACCCTTATAGGACTTAATGTCATTTGAATATTTCAAAACACTCCTTTTTAATCCACGTTCAGGGCAATTTTAGGTAAAATCCAATCGTTAGTAGTAAAAAGACTCCAAAAGGAGTATTTTTGCTTGCAGCGCCCGGCTACTATAGAAGTGCTCATTTACACTTATTAACCAATACCATGAAAGCATCTGGTTTTTGCTTAACCCCTTATTTCTGTTTATGAATTAAAAAAAAAACGTATTTGTTTTTTTTACCCAAGTTTGGTGGTATTAATTTAACTTCCTATTGATTTTAAACCCGGCCAAGAGCGAGTCAGACTCGCGCATCAATGATCATCATCAATTCGCATGTTCCGAACAAACTTGCGTCATAAACGGCCTTATTTTGACTGCTTGGACTTATAGGGTTGATTTCACAGTACAAAAAGACAACAAAGTCTAGTAGGTATATGTATGTTTTTAATTTCAATTGGATACGCTACGCGTTCCCGAGATAAAGGGTCTTGACAGACAGACGGACAACAAAGTGATCCGATTTTTGCTTTTGAGGGGCGAAACCCTAAAAATAATTAATATCAGTCTAGTAGTATCGGAGCTTATTTGGTACAAACAAACAAAAAAACCTTCGTCTTTTGATATTTTAACAGTAGGTATTCTATTATTAACGTCAAAAACAAACCTTGCCTAATAGAATAAAATCCTTAAAACCTGGTTCTTGTCATGAGTTTCACACATGCATCAATGCATAATTATAAGGTTGATTTATGCAATAGCAGGCACAAGTCGTTTCGCTGGCGCACTTATTAATTTACCTTCGTACTATCTCCATTGGTGGTCAAGACACTTACTTAATAGTAGATATCTAATTTCTCGATACCTGGAATTTGCGTTGGTATAATTTTAAGACTAGTATTTTTGAAATCACGCCTTTAATCTTTTAAGGTTTATTTAGTAGTTCACCCGCATTTCGGCTGTTATGATTAAGTCACATTGAATAGGGGGTGACCCCTATAGTCGTCAGTCGGGCAAAAATCCAAACTCTTGATAGAAAAAAGCCAATAGACAAATCGAATCCAGTACCATCAATTGCATCTTGACTAATGAGGCAAAAATTTTAGCTAAAGTGTTATTAATTATAATACAGAAATGAGGTATTCTTAAAATTAAATCTTTGATTCCATTTTAATATTACTGGTTGCAGGAAAGTTGTAAATGTTTCAGTAGATCATAATTTATTTTATAATGCACCACCCACGTGCTGATTTTCTGGGAAAGCGAACAGTTTTGCCGAAAACAGCCGTTGTGGTCGGGACCACACAAATGTTGCCGAAGCCGGGTGTTGCTTATCTTGTCATTTGTTTTAAATGTGTTGCATAATTGTTTGTATTATGTTTCGTTTGCCTTGAACAAGGATTATCTAAAGCCGAAGTATACGTAAACTAGAAGTTGCCGTTATTTTAAACGCCATGCTATGAACAAATGTATTTTGTTACAACTTTAAAGCACGGAAAAGCGATACAATTTTCGTTCCATTTTGTGGTCCTTATGGCGCCTTCATGGAAAAAGACATAATCGTACTTTATGGCTTTTGTAAGTTATAACTTTTATAGCAATCTGGCTTGTTTATAGGCAAATAGACACTGGTTAAAGGCTTTCCATGGCGCTTTCAAACTGCCATTAACCCGAAAATAAATTTAAAAATATTACGCGTTTAATATAAAATTTATTACTCACGCCAGTAGCCAATTTGCAACTTTTATGGGGTGGTATAACAGGCCTTACACCAAATAAATTTAGGAGGTAATAACTTGAAACCACTCGATAATCATAACGTCTTCTAACGACGCACTAACTTTGAACGACTTGCCGGAATCAATATAATAATAACAGCTGAAAGTCAATGAAGTAATATGCAACTAATTACTATGCCTTCGGTGTATCAACGCTCCTTCTAGTTACACCGATGAATGAGCCCACAATAAAACCCTATTTTATTGCTGTTTCCTCTCTCGCTTCGTTGGCATTCATCCCGAGAACTACCAAATCATTAAAGCTTGTGTTTGTTGATTTTTTCCTACCTCTTTGTTTGCTTTATGATAATAGGTGTTCGTTTGGTCGCGCTTGGAGCGCGGGAGCGATGCGGTGTGAAACTTAACGCCTTCATTCACGTTCCTTTTTATAGAGGCACTTGATTTAGCGAACCAATGTCGTTTTTAATAGACTCCGTTGAATTTCGCTTTTTATAGCCACGTAACTCCGTTTGCTCATCGAATTTCGCTCTTGAGTATCATGCTAATAAGTACAAGATGTTTTCTGGTTTCAGGTGTCAAATTTTAAGAATCCTTTAATACTGGTACAAGCTTGCAACCAAATTAGAACACCTGAGCTACGTCGAGGGGTCGAATGACTTCTGTTGGTTTATTGAGAGGGGAAGGTCGTATAAACTTGACAACTTAGTTCGAAGTGAAAGTGTTAATGCCATTAACTGCCTGCTCCGTGTCCGTAATCAAAGTGTTGTGGTTTATTCTAAGTTTTAACACCATCATCCATTTACAAATATCACTCCACGCCTGCTCATTTTACACCAACTATTACAGGGCGTTCTTTGAAACCGAACTAACTGCACTCATTAAAAGTTATACGCGACCGCGAGAACCCTCGAAACTCGGCCGAGGACTGTGGAATTTATCAGCTAACTCAAAAGTGCTTGAAGGGAAGTCTGTTCGGGCCATTATTCGCCATTGTCCCTTACAATAAGATTAAACTAGCACCCACCAACTATATAGATAACGCTCTGACCAATTCGCGGGAGAACTGCTCACGTAATAGTTTTGTTGTTATCGGCCGTAACCACTCTTCAGTTGCTTCTGGGACGATATTAAAAAGATTTTGGCAACGAGCCACTCTGATATTGATCTTTATGCTTGGCCAGACGGCTATAGGAGTTCTGTAAGTGCCATGCCAGTTGCTTTAATGACTTCCCATGTTTGTAAGTTTTGGTTAATATTTTACGTATTTGGCTGAATCTGTTGACATTTACTACTGCTCTGTTTGTCGTGTGAACAAGTCATATGCTTTATGATCGCGTAATGTTATTTTGTCAAGAAATTTCATCTTGTCTGCTGTATTACTACTTGTAGCAGCACATAAATGTTGGAATCTTTCTGGTTGTTAGAAAGTTTTTATCTTTCCATTAACACGAATGACGGTGGTCCTAAATATGATATTATCAAACTTTAGCTAATACCCCGCAGCTGCGTGCTTATCGCTTGCGCGAATTGGAATATATTGTTAAAAACGTGTGTAATTAAGTTGGTATGTGTGAAGGGTAACACCTGCGTCTGCTATCAAAGATCGGGCCGTTACGGTTTATGGGGTTCCTACCAAAAACAATGGAAATGGCAAAAAGTCGAAATGCGGGCCAGGTACCAGGGGTGCAGGGAAGGGTAGGCGTGCGGGTCGCGACGGGGCACCACAATTTATGATTGCGCCGTGTCAGAGTGCTAATGAACGCACTCTGTTGCTCTTTATTGAGATAACGCTCGCAATCGATGGCCGCGCCAGTATCGAGTCATTACTTATTGCGTCGCCCGATCTCGCGTGTCCCTTTATACATATTTTTTTGCTCACTACATTCGTGCAAAGAAACTATTATTAACCATCCTCTCCATAGGTATGAGATAAGCTAATCCATAAACTCGTACCTATATCGTGTAATGAGAATATTTTCATAGTTGCATATATCGGCATTAATAATGGTATAAAATAACACACTATTACTTAATATAAAGAAGCTCATTTCATTATGGTCATTGCGTGTTATTAGTCATCTCACCTCTGAATATTAATGACTTTAGAAGATTAAGTTTGCTTTACTTAATTACATTTTATTGTTTTGCAAGAATTGATTACGAATAATTTCTCTAATTTGTGGCGGCTCCTATTTAACTTAAACTATTTAAAAAATACTAACTTAGTAAAAATATTGTGCTCCAAGAATAGGAATCATATCTAATTTAAAGTATGCATTATCACATTGTTCAATCAACAAAACTGACACATGACATTTCGAATATATTTTTATATGAACTGTGTATTAAGATGTCGTGTCGTCCGCATCCCGAAGACGTATCGACGATCGAATCGCGCGATACGGGTAGTGAGAATGATATCATCATTGGAGGCTGCGTGTACGCGGCGGCCACTAGCCACTGTGTACACAGTGGGTACTAGTTGTCGGCAATGTGAACCTACTTTATCGTACGCCACGCCACGTGAGAAGTTACGAGACAGGTTCATTGTCGCCAGATATACACGCACCCACTCTACGTTCAAGCAAACCAGTGGCGTAGAAGTAGATAGTATAAAGTACTGCTACAAATGCGAGCATCTAAATTTGTACATGCAAATGTTCTCTCTAGCACCTAAGGCAAATTGTTAGCAGAAAATTATGTATCATACAAAATACATAAATATGTTCTTACTCGAGTTTTCTGCTACAGAAACCATTAAATAAAATTCTGACATATTTATTTGGTACATAAACAAATTCTCAGACTACGTTAAAAGCCCGAGACAGTTCTCAAGACTGTTAAACATATATCATTCCAACTACACTAGTTGCTTCTAATAATAATACTCTATTAGTAACAGTCGTTTTATATTTATTAAAACGGTCTAGAAACTGGCCTCAATCGTAACAAGGATGCAAGGATGTGCGAATACATACGAATGCAACTTAAGTTCACATCAGAATCATTACGTGCTATTAAATCGTAACATATAATTCACAACATCTCTTAAACTGCATGGTTTTGCCTATTAGAATGTTTCCCGAATTCCAATCCCAGTCTTAAGATATTTCCAATCTGATTTTTAAAACATCTGTTCAGGTTAAGGTAAGCTTAAAAGTCAATCGTGCCAAAGAATGTCTAAAGAAAACAAAAATAATCTTCATATCGTTGATCTGTTATTCTTTCCGGTAAGTTTATGACAGTGGTCGGTTACCGGGAGCTTCCACACAGATCGCCGCGTGCGCAGCGCACTCCCCCACTATCACCGATCCTATCGAACGATAGCCATTGTTCACAGTCATCGGCCCGCCATTTAACTGTTGTTAAACTTAACGTACACAGTGATGAATAGCGCGCCGATCTTGGGATATGTTTATCTGCGGACTGTCTTATAAGATATGTCATTTACAACTGGTTATCTTATTTGATATCTTTTTGTTGGATGTCGAGTTATTAGTAGTAGGGTCGGTTTCATCACTTTCTGATTAGTTTGTGATAAGTGGAATATTTCTTGAATGTTGCTGCAATGCTTGGGTTTTGTTTCTTGTTTAAGGCACAGGTTGATTAACATCAGCCAGGAGCTATGCTCCTTACAGTGAGATGGCAGTAGTCACCTCATATATTTTAAAAAAAACTACCTCCTCATAGGTCTTGTACGTTTGATTTCCGTGTTGGGCAAAGTGCTGTTGGGATTATTCAACTGAAATTTCTCTTTAGCAGCCATGTATTTGTTCTAGGTAGGTGGCAATATTCTTGCCCCCATTAGATGGGTCTTAAACATAACAGGCGATGTGTGCGTGTACTATTACGTGAACCCCTGCCTGCCCTATTGTGACAAGCGTGATGTTAAGTATGTATGTATAAATAAACTATGTAGTTCACATAATTGTATTAAATATTGCCAAAACCTCAAAGCTTCTCATGATATTTATACTTAAGTTAACTACCCGTTTGCTGTGCCCTACAGTATCCATAATGATCATCCTTACTTAATATTATAAAAGCGAAAGTGAGTTTGTTTGTTACCTCTTCACGCTAAACCGATTTTGATGAATTTTGGTACAGAGATAGTTGTGAACCAGGAGACGGACATAGACTATTTTTTTTAAAGAGTGGGATATGAGGGAGAAAGAGGGAACAAACGTGAAAACTTAGCGTTGCTATCACAAATCAATATGGCGCTTCTGAATTTAACGCGAGCGAAGCCGCGGACAAAAGCTAGTAATATTATAAAAACTACCACCTAAGTACACATTATGGTAAAGCAAATAAAGTTATGAATTTGAAATAAAGTTTTGAAGTGTTTTAAAATCTTTGTGTCCTTGTTGCAGGTAAACATCGATGTGCCGATCAGCACTCACCACTTAAAAACTCAAGCAAATGAGTAATGATATTACTGTTACAGTAAGTATCAAAATACCAATCAGAAAACGAACTAGAATTTCCTTAGCACATAGAAGACATTCTCAGACAGAAACTTATGAGATCAGGTTATCTGTCGTCGACAATAATATTCAAATAAGATATCTCCATAATAATTCGCCGTAACGAAAGGCCCACAAAGCATCTCCGAGCGAGGTGTAACGGACTCACATAGTATAAGGATGGTCATCCAGGCAGCGGACGGCGCTGCATCTTAAATGCAAATAATATGTTGCGAGTTATTAGTTGGGAATGTATCCATGATACCTGGTGCTACAACTGAGTAATTATCTTCTTCACTGAAGTGTGTGTGTAAGTATGTGTTTATTTAAAGAAATTTTCCATTAAAGTTTTTAACTAAAAGGATATTACTAGAAGCAGAAATAGAAAACTTAGCTTTTATCAACGAGGTTTGGTCCGACTGCTTTTCTGCATGGTTTCGTACCTCAAACGGAAAAAAAACGAACAATTTGTAAGATCACTTTGTTGTCCGACCGACTGTCCGTCTGCTTCCCTTACCTCGAGAACGCGTTGAGATAAGGAGTTGAAAATCAAAACCATATACTTGAATCAGCGGTCCCTTCAAAACTGTAGAAAAACCTCTATGTCTACGCAGTCAAAGGAAGGCAAGTTTGTACGGAACCCTCGGTGCGCCAAACCATTTGCAATTGGCCGTTTTCTTGGCCACAGCTTGCCTAATGCGAAGCGGTGATGTCGCCTAGGGTGAACCACGATTGTCTAGAAGAATCCTATTCGCTCGCCGTATAGGGATTTTTCTCCACCCTTTACTAACAACTGCCAGGTCTTCACCTATTTTGAGTGACTATAGTCATCATCATCTGCCTAGCCTTTTCCCAACTATGTTGGGATCGGCTTTCAGTCTAACCGGATGCAACTGAATATCAGTATTTTACATGGAGCGTCTGCCTATCTGACCTCCACAACCCAGTTAATACTGGGTAATACGATACCCCTTTGTAAGACTGGTTGTCAGACTTTCGGAACACTGACTACCTGTAGCGACTGTCAAAGATTGACAAATAACAGCCGGGACCACGGGCTTAACGTGCTTTCCGAGGCACAGAGGAAACTCGGTATGTAACGGGTGGTCACCCATCCACAGACCAACTTAGGCAAGCGCGGCTTAACCTAAAGATCGACCCGAGCGGCTGCTATTATTTAGCCACGAGCTCCTCCTTTGAGTGACTATAGTATGATACTGATTTCATTAAGTATTGGAGGCATGTGTTATTTCATTATTTATTATATTCTGCTACTTGTAAATACAATGGTGGGAAAGGACAGTTCACTTCCATAGAATGTCTGTATGCTCAGCTAGTACAATCTTTACATTCAATGGGATATCACGTTACAAATAATAGCTATGTTAGATTGCCTTATCTCAAATTGGTGCTGGGTGCTCCATATTAGAAAATGAGTAAGATACGGTGCGTATGTTTTATGTTCCGGTTCTATGGAAGGAGGTCCTTAGATGCGCGCGCATTACGGTCTCATAAATCGAGCAGGAGACAGGACCAAATGAGACGTCTCGACTGTGTAGTGATGCCGACAAACATAGCTCCAAGTCTCGGACTAAGGATTAGTGGCTTGTAACTGCACAAGTTTTTAACTCGTCTCGACTTAGATTTGTGTCAATTTATCGATATGTCGTTGTGATATTATCAGTTGTTACCAACAGGGCTTGTTTTGATTATAACTTATAATTAAATTCAAATTACTGTGTCGTTGATCTAGTGGTGCAAGTTCGACTGCGTAGCATGAAATCCTGGGTTCAATTCCCGGTCGGGGTTTAGTGTTAAGTACTGGATTTTGACATCAGGAATTTCACAGCGGCAGCTACGGAGTATGGATTTGTGCATGGTTGAAGGCAATAGGCTCGCCCCTATTACATGGGACTAAAACATTACTGGCGAAATATAACTGTACCATTCGCACATCTCTGCCTTATCCTTTCGGGATTTCAGGCGTGATGTTATGTTTGTAAATTTAATTGAATCAATTTTGTAAACAAACTCATAACATTAATATCAAATATCTACATTTACATTATAGCCGTTGTCTTCGCAATACAATTTACCTAACAAAAGATAGAAGTTTACAAAATCACAATTTTCCAAATTCCATTGAAGAGAAGCCGCGGGCGGTCGCCAAGTTCTTACATAAAATAACAGTCTCTATAGGACGCCGATACGAACTAACGAGTAAATTACACGGCTCGGAAGTGTTTGCGGACCGCCCATCGCCCCGTCTGGCCCGATTTGAAATTCTGCACTGAGAAAATAGAGTAACTATTTTCGTAGTCAAACATACAAATGTTGTAACTCGAAGCTTGTACGAAAGTTAAATTTATCGCAAGTTATTCGTGCGGAACTTGTTTTGTGCCAATAATTTCCTGCTAATGATAATAACTCGGTCGCAATCTATAAATAGACTCAACATCTACGTTATTATATAAACAGTAGTAGCGATAACACAACGGCTATTTCGTCATGGGTATATAAGCCCGGCTAGCTCAGTCGGTAGAGCATGAGACTCTTAATCTCAGGGTCGTGGGTTCGAGCCCCACGTTGGGCGCAGCTTTTTGAGTATTTTTTCTTTACAAAAACTTTTTCCAATACTCTTTTTACAATTTTGCTGCATTTTTCATGTATTAATTGTTTTCTTTTGCTTTTAAAATAACTTTTTTTATAATCAAGTTATGCAATCAGTCGGTCGCGTAGTACCGTTAGAGGGTCAACGGATGGACAGACAACGCTATATAAATGTTTCCCACGTTTCGTAGTCACATGAACACACTCGATGTTGATTGTGGTGACGTTTAATATCGTTGGATTTATTTTGACTGGTAACTGTTCGCCACTTATTAGCTGTCAACGTTCAAATCTATAATACATTTATTTATTGTCTACATACTCGTAACTGTTGTAAGTATATTTATAAACGAGCTTGAGATTTCTCTTATAGATTTTTCAATTTGACTTATTACGAAACTTTTCACACTCGTAATCGAAGAAACGTGCGTCAATAGTTAAGGAAAAGTTACACACGCATCGTTCTCACGAGGTATAAAGAATAAGCATGTGTATCTAACATTTTACCTATCCATTGTGTCATGCCATCAGCTAAACACAGTCAGTCTTAGACCCCTGACTCCTTCAACAGTACACAATTTATTTGATCGTGAAAGGTTAGTCTATTTATTCCTCGGTACTACATTCCCACTTTTCCGCCTTTTGTATAGGTTTCATCATTCTTTGCTCTGGTGTTCTTTCAATATGTTCGTAGTTTGCATTTCCCAATACAAATACGACATGTAAGTAGGGAACGCCATGACGAGATTTCGAAAAAAAAAACTCATTACTTAACTTAACATCAGTGGTTTAATACATAAACATGTGAATCAAGCTTAACTGTTACAGTAAAAAGTAGATTATTAAGAAAGATTAAAAAAATATACGAGACTTACATATGGGTCTTAATAGTTTTTTACTGAGAAATTCTTGTCTTAATTAAGTAGTTGGTACTTATGTAAAGAGTTTTACTGACATTCTTGAGCATTTAGCTTATTATGCAGAAATGTTTGGACCATTTTTAATTACCATTTACTTTGGTCCAATAAATTGGATTCCTAAATCGCCCAATAAAGTAGTTCAGTTTACATTGCATTTGCATGTTGAGTAATTTCATTAATTCCACCAATTTAGATTCTGTTTAGCTTTTCAGAATAAAGAAAAAACATATTATGCTTTTCTTTAAACAAACTTTTAGCTTACGAAAACTACATTATGTTTTTCTTTAGCTAAAACAAAAAGGATATCCTTCTGAGTTCCCATGGGTGTCTCGAAAAGGAATGATCAAGTGAAGTAGTTAACGAGATGGATCAAAATCTATCATTACCGTATTACCATATCCGTCATTACTGTTAATTGTAGTGTTTGATCAGATAGCCACGTCCAGCAGTAAACCCGTCTGTCTCCGACATCCCTACTGTATAGCAATCTGCCAACTTGCCTTGCAATCCTTAAAAGGAAACCAGGCATGTCATGATATTTTCACACCTCAACATAGCCCATGCAATGTTTTTATTACAAACTTTGTTTTAAATTTATTTTCGCTCATATCCTTAAGCAGTAATGCAGTCATTAACATTACACACAATTCGTATTTTTCATTTTACTTTAATATAGTCTGCGTTGATCCAAGTACCTACTTCTTCTGGAACTATTTTTATGCAAAACTTATCCCGATTGAATCAGGCTATAACCAGCCACGCTTTTAAGTATATACTGAAACATTAAGAAGTTAATGCTCTTGTATGTACCGTGCAAAAAGCTTATCTTGATCCTTAATGACATTCGCGTCTTTAAATTCGCTCACTATGGAGCTTGGACTAAGGTATGTGTCCTGATCTGGAAACGGACTTTTATATTGTATGGAGTTTGTGGTTATGACACTGGCGTGTGCAATCTGCTTAGGCTGTTTAAACATATAGAAGTGGTATGGTCTCGTCATTGTGATATAATATAAAATAGATGCCCCGATTCTTATTACTTGATTCATCGCTTGAATCGCTTCATATGTTATTTTTCTATCGAAAAGATTTTCTAAGTACTACTAGGTGGACCGTGTCATTTCGCTCTGTGCGATTGAATGGGAAGGGAAGGTGTAATCAAAGTTTTATGGGGATATGTCTTATGTCTGTGTTATGCCCTAAACGTAATTTATATACCTATCTCAAAAAAGTCCCGAAAAGTTTAGGTCCGCAAAAATCACTACTATTCTAGAAATATCACAGATAATGTTTTTTTTACTTTTGTAGATAATCAAGGTCTTTGCCAGTTTTTCAAATAAAACGTTTAGATTTTTGTAGTGGGAGCTAAACAGTTATTTATAAAGGTGTAAAATCTACGACGTAATCCTACAGAGTTCTAATGATGTTTATTTTGTAAATGTTTCCAATTCACTTCTGAAATTAGAACATTCTGTAGGTACCTTTTGGTTTTTTCGTATGAGAAATCATCAAATAACTACCCCCGATCTTGGTGGAGTGTAGGGGAGTGTCAAACTATTGCTGAATAACCATCCATGTTCCTTGTTTTGATCTTTGTGTTTATTTATTAATCTTTTAAAAACACTGTACAAAGGCGGACTTAATTAATGCCTTAAGCATTTTCTACCAGTCTACCTTAGGGTGATGCAGAGAGAAAACATAGTAGGTGCAGGGCCGTTGTTATGTTCCGTGGCCGTGGTTTTTTTTTCGAACAACTTGCAACCCGATGCGCTGACCCTGGCAGGCCCCTCTGCTTTCCTGACATCTCTTTGAGGCGCGCGTGGCAAACGAACGCGCCGTCGACACGGACATTCTGTAGGTACTTAATGTATCTATTCGCACTGTAAATGAACATATACGAAGAAAATTACACAAAAGCTTTGCCCTCTAGTAAGTTTGTGTTACATTCTCAGTTAAATGTACAGTCGCTGGCTGTCTCAGTAGGTAGCACGAACATTCTCCTGGTCACCCACGCGTTGTATTGTACTGTGTATTATAATGTACCCTATTTGTGTCAACTTATTGTCTTTGAATGTCAATATATCATTGTTAAGGATGTTGGACTATTGTGCTGTTGTTCCAGGATACGTAGTGTGTATGTCTGCTGAGATAAATATATTGAGAATATGAATAATTCTATTTCGGTTTGAGTAACGACCTGATTTGTCATTTGATAAATCCCTTCATTGCGGGCGCCTTATTGTTTGACAAAATTCTTGTTATATTCCTCTTGATTTCAAATGAATCACTGTTGTTGTACTATAATAAACAAAAGTACTGTAAGCAATGTTTTTCAAGCCATGTTTTTATTTAAGGCCAACCTTTTCGAGATTTAGGACACGATAGTATCTTAATATCAGGTGGGCTGTTCAACCATTTACTTTTTATAACATTGTTGAACTTTCCGTTGGTAAATAAAAAGATTCATATAAGTATGAATTTATAAGCACGTAGTCACGTCCACGTAATTATGTGTATTTAATTCTATGTGTAAAACGCTTCACAGGTTGAAAATAATTTATTATGATAGATAATCAGTTAAGTAAGGTTGAGTGGATGTAAATGTTTAGCACCGCCGTAGGTCAGAGTGCTGGTTTCCATATAAAATTACATTTCAATCTCAACAACGATGATTGCTTTAAGTTTAAACCGTTATGTTAAAAGGCAGAGTAGTTCGCGGAAACGTTTGCACTGAGCTACTTGAAAACGTTTGTAACTGGCTCCAACTGAATTAATTAGTACGCGTAACAATTAATTTCTGTATTAATTGTAGCATTATTTATAAATAGCAGAAAATACTATGACGACGATTTTCTATTATTTATAAGTATTTTTCGAATAAATTCTACTCACTACAAAGAGTAAGTAATGAAATTCTTTGATTTTAATAAAAAAAATTACAATAACAACGTAAGGGACCTAACAGTACCCATAAAGTATTAAATACAGGGTCGCTACACCACTAGAAAATGTTGAAATAAAAAAAAATACTTGTATAACAGAAAGTGCTTATATAAAGATAGAAGAAAATTTAACAACTGTTTTCCATTACTGACTCTCTGGTACCGCGAAAGCCGTACAAATTGATACTAATATTAAACTGTTCCTCTCTATTCGCGCTGAATAGCGTTCTCTTGATTGTTTGAGAGATTGTTGTAACGTGAATGATAGAGCTTTATTGTCTTCTGTGAGTTGCATAGAAAAGAACGATTGTTTAGTGTTTATCATTACGCTTTCAAATAAAATATCGCTGTGGCCAAATTGACAATTAATTAATAGAGATTTTGTGCAATTCTTTGCGCGTTTTTCTTTTGCTTCAGAGCTGCAAAAAATCGAAGATTAAAAAAGTAAATTTAAAAAGCGTTAAAAACAATATTGTGAGACATCGCAAAACTGTATCAAAGTTGTATCTTCATTTAAATATAAATAAGAAACGACCGACGAGGGGAAAAAGGTAAAAGAATGGAATCTCTGACAGCGTAAAAACATCAAGCGGTTCAATCATTCTCCACAAGTGAAGTGAGCGACTCATAACAAGCGAAGATTGAAATGAGATGATAAGGGGGGAATCAGAAATCTTGCCGAAAATACGTACCTACCTATTATGAGGCGGCGGTAATTTTACAAGGGATTCCTGGGTTCGATATGGGACCAATCATTAACCAGACCCAAGCATGCTCTCGGTACATCGCCGCGGCTTTTTGTAAGATCTACGAGATATCCCTGAGCTTAAATATGCGGAGAGCTGTGTAAGCGTATCAAAGTGCGCACAGGCATTTTGAAATCCAATCCCTAGCACTTTGATTGAATCTCTTGTCTTATTATAAAATTCTTAGAATTTAACCCTGTCTTAATATATCACTTCGAAAACTCTTCAACGTTTGCCAAATTGAATGTTGTTTATCCTCATGTGTTTTATATTCACGAGTCTTCAGTAAAATCGTACTTTATTGTTCCGTGCGTCTCGCGTCGGGGCGGCTCGTTAACGCGACCTTTCGGATATTTATTGTATCCTCTCCAGAAAATACAATTTCCAAGTCGAATACCAATAAATTTTAAGCTGTGCACACTCATGTATTTAACATCTCTGAAAATTAGATTTTATTTTCTAGAACTCATGTAAATCATTATACTACAGATAACCCTTTGCGAATTGTTGAAGAATTTACCTTTTATCTGTCAACATTCATTTGCTGCTCTTAATGCGATCGTACAAAACTTCACGCGCATAATTCACTCATGAGTCAAGTATAAACAGAACGAGTCGCGATTGTTACGGAAAGAACAATCCAACTGATACAAGATAAAAGCGAAGGCGTCAAATAAATTTATTTACAACTGGCAAACAAATGGTAACTATTTAACTGGAGTGTCACAACAAAGTTGACATATGGACAGTATAATTTGACAAAAAATTAAGGCTTCACTTTTTCGCTTTGATTTGCACTTGAAAATTTTCTGCAAATCATGTGCGCTGAAAAAGCACAGTGGACACGATTTATGGACTCCCTACTCGAGAAAAAAACGCAGCTTGCAAGCGATAAATCGCTCACTTGCAAGTTAGAAATAAAAAGGTAGTGCAGCTCGCTCTGCGCTCAACAAATAGGCATCCACGAGATTCGTGTCTGCTAGTCGATCATTTTGTACCGTTGCTTTACATATTGTTTCGTCCATAAGCGTCGAGTATGAGATGTGCTAACGTAGAATTGAATTTGCATCGTCACTTTGGTCCCTCTATAGCGAAGCACCATAAAGTGATAAAGTATTTTATGAAAATGTCTGTCGTGCGTCGCGTACTTGACATCAAGGCTCGTTAGTGTTGAGTGACTTTACGGTCAGCTCGTGTATATCCCTTATATGCTCGAAAGTGAAAGGATTACCCTTTGGGTGAGAACAAGCTAACCATTGGAAATTATTTTGTATTAAGCAACTGTGAAGTAGGGTTTAGTATGGAATTGAAAACCTGCTGCATTAATGCACCGGAATACAAACATGTTCGTCGATGGCATTTTTAATCTATGACTTTCTTTAGAATGGCATACAGTACATCCATAACTCTAAATCATCTATGTCGGCGAGGTCTCATGATCTTCTTGTACGTCTTTTGTCAACACGCATAAATTAGGCTTAAGCAGTCCCCGAGTTTATTACCTTTATCAACACGCGAGTGTAGGTCTCGAGAACGAATAGGGTAGGTACTTCTACTTCAATAGGATTACCGGTGCCTCTGTTATATTTCTCCTTCAATATCGATATTGCCTATAGGTTGTCCGCGACTAGGTAGGGGCATCGCGTGTGGTGTGCCGCTAACGCTTGATATACGATCGTCTTAATCACCACCTCGTTTGTATAAGATTTATATCACACCTGTTGCGCCAATTATTTACATTCGGAAGTCATTCTGTTCGGATTCGGTGTGTTTCTTTGATGAGATGAGGTTTAAATGTCTTGATAAGATTTAGAAGTGTAAAGATGACGGTATCGTATAAAGATGTGACATTTAAACAGAATCTTCTTATATACATATATGTATAAATAGAATTCTCGTGTCACAGTTTTAGTTGACCGATTTTTATGAAATTTTATGTGTAAATTCGGTATATCTGAGACTCGGTTCTTATCTATTTTTCATACCCCTTAGTGATAAGGGTGGCCCTCTTCAGAAGGGGACCTAAACAGCAAGTGAAATCACTGGGCTCAGCTAGTTTGTATATAGAACGAACTCTTTGACTTTGCATAAGGTACTAAAAACATAGATAACATAATTCCTAAACGCTTTGTTTATGTTGTATCATAACATAATCTGGGCGTTGAACACGATGTTGGCATTATGAGGCTAAAATTGCCTTCTTGACATTTACAAGATGCACAAATTATCTAGAAGCCTTATAAATATGACATCAATAATCGGTTTATATTCATAATTCGACTTAGAGCTGTTGAAAGAAAATGTAAATGAACCATGTCGTATCATATAATGTGATAAAAAATAGCACCTACAAATATTTTCTCGACCGTTCATAAATTATACACATCTTCTAGATGATTTAATACCGGTTTTGCCTCGTTGTATTTACACTACTTTTGCAAGCTTAAATAATAAATAGCGTGGGTATTTTTAAAGTCGAGCGTAAAGCTCGAAACCCTCCATTAAGTCGAGTATCAAGTTGCCAATGACGATAATTTGATAATTGAGAGTGTCATAGTCTCCTGCGCTGTGATGCCTCGGTGCCGGCACCTGCAGTATTGGAATATTTTATTTTTACTCAACTTGGTGCTCGAGTAATTTGGAGTAATTTTTCACGGTTTTATCTCTGATATAAAAGTGTCAGAATATATTTCACAGAGACGCTAGACATTTTCGTTTAAAGTTTTTCTATCATGATTTAATGATAATTGAAAACGAAATCTACGACGCTTCGGTATGTTTACCTAGTGATTTATTTCTCAACAAAATTTTGTCTGAAGATATCGCGCCGTGACGCGAAATTAATGTAGGAAGTAATCTTTTGTTGGGTTGTCGATATTGGTTGGGTGATAATTGGTACGTGTTGGAAATCACTCGACACCACAAGCTTAACACCTTCTCCGCTGTGTTTACTCCGCATGTTTGCAATAACGCCGTTTTGTTAAAGTGCAAATGTTGAGTTTATTTTACGAAGACAGGTGCATGAAAAACCCATTAGTGGTTTCTCTTTGTTTGACATCAAATTAAGACTTAATCTTATTATTTATTTAAATGACTGCATACTTGGTGGACCAAATAGAAGTTTGAACTACGAATTAAAACGAATGAATTGACACTACTTGGCTTTTATAATTAAACATGAATACTCATATAGAAAAACAAATCATGTGTGAATAATAAAATGTTAATTACACCACATGCTACAAATTAAACCACACGATACCACATTAAATATACTAAATAATAATTGTTAGCAACAGCTAAATCAACGTGTATTTAGTACTATTGAATATGTAGATGGTAACATCATCACATTTCTCATTCGTAACACTTACACTATTACACACAGTCGGTCCCGACTCTCGACCGCCAGTCTCGCCGTGATTTATCTGCCTGCATCTCCGACCTGCGAACAGCTCGTTTATTGCCCGCTTGTTATTTATAATTTATTTTTAACGGTCACCGATTTGTATCCGTGTGTATACTATACACAGGAATTCATCGCCCCACGGCCCGAAAGTACCATATACTCTGCAGTTACGTGTTAATTATGGATCAAAATTGTGTAAATTTTTTGCTTTTAAGCTGCAATTGAGAGCGACTGCCAAGTGGTTAATTATGCTATAATTCGTTCATAACGGAGTGGCTCACTTTATTAAAAAATGTATCAAAAATTCAAAACATGTTTGCCCTTATTTTACTTTTAATCTGCTTTTTTCATGAAAAGGTATTTCGTTACTGGTTATTTTCTCACCTGACCTAATTAATTAAAATTTGACAAATATTTTCAATTAATTCCATAATATGTATGTATACATATTATGTATATCTTAAACTAGATAGCAAGAACATCAATAGTACTATATCTACATCGATACTCCGACATTGATATACAAGTATTATTATCAGATATTTCTAGACTGTTCCCAACTCATCAACTTACGATACACTTTGGCTAGTGATTTGACCATCGATACTCGCGGCAGATTTACAATACGGACAGATAATTTATAGCGTTGTTCGATCTAGATGTTATTTAATGTCGTCGGTACACATAAATCACGGTCATCTACCGCACGGAGATCGGACACAGGTCTGCTTCACCTGATAATGTAAGCGTCATTATCTCTTGGACCATTGACCTTTGTAATTAGGCTAATGTTTGTATGAACGGGTTATTTTTTATATAAAAGTTCGTGTATTTTGACTATTTTTGGACTGCCCTAATTCTGAGTATATTTCGGTAACCTAAGACCTTGTTCTCAGACGTTGAACTCTTCATCATGTCAATTGGGATAGTTAGCTCAATGACATTCTTAGATTGTACGTAGTCTAAGTAGGACATGATATTTCTGTTTATTTATCGTTCAATATAATCATTTACCTACATTCCTTTGTTCTCATACATCCATCATCTTAAGACATCCTTGAAGTACCTTCACACGGTCCAACGGTGATTACAGGTAAGGTCCGTCAGCCTATCTCATTACACTGGACTTCTTAGGCTGAGTTATTTAAATGTTGCCTTTTTATTTAGGTATTTCGAATAGTTTTTAGTAAGAATAGCATTTACTGTACGGTAAGTACCCGGGCAATTATTTTTCCAAGTACAGGCCTCCGGTGCATTCAGGTTCTCAGTTGTTGACTTGGACATCGAACGGGAGGAAATAGCGTCAATAAACAGGATTTATAAAATAAACAGATGCGGCATCGTGTCTGTTTAAATTAAGGCCACAGCTATTCTCGTCCTTATAATTTAAGTGGAAAATATTTGATTTCTGGTTTTGATACAACTAAGTGAGCATTGTAGATTAGAACCAGGTGCATGAATTTGCATTATGTGCGACTTGTAGTAACATTGCCGTGCCAAAAAGGGACAAGTAGTCAATGTGCGACTAACAAATTGATTATAATCAGACTTGCCGTTTATTTATCATTCTCCTGCTGTATGGTTCAGAGGTAGTCGGATAGTTAAGGTTGAGTTGTTGGATGTGAGTTGGCGAAAAGCTTTTGCCCGCGGCTTCGTTTGCATTTAATTCGGGGTAACACAGTTCCCTTTTCCTGATTTGCTGGTACTTGTAGTTTTTCCCAATCTCCGTATTTGGCAATGCTAAGTTTTCCCGTTTTCTCCCTCATTTCTCACTTTATTTTTAAAAAAGTTAACCTATGTCTGTCTCCAGGGTCCCAAATATCTCTGTACCAAAATACATCAAAATCGGTTAAGCCATGTAGGCATGAAGATGTAACAAACAAACAAATTCACTGTCGCTTTTATAATATTAGTAAGGATAAGGATTTGATCTGTCCTTAACGAATTATTTATGTTTTTTTTATGACCTTGTTCATGATAATTTCTCATAATACAATACGCTACTCATAATTTATTTTGTTCAAAACTTCCTAAATCCACTTCGAATCCCGGTAATTGTAAAATCATAGGAACCCACTTTTTCTCTCTGAAATAAACAGTATTCTATTTTACTCTGGAATAGTGTAACTGTCTATCGATAAACCAATTAATGTAATCGGATGTGATCGAGTGTGATTGATGTGATCTTTCTAGAGATCTAAAATCCAGGAGATTTTACGAATGATTTAATAAGTGAATATAATTTATTCGTCAATGTATTTGAGGCATCTCATTATTATCAGTTCCATGGCAGCTAGGCGACTAATCGAGCGGCAGCGTGTCGCAGAGCTAAGAATAGTCGAGCGGACACTTTTTGTCCTCTCATTCCATTCGTTAGCATCGAACACTGCACCGCCAACTCGGAGGGAATTTTTGCCATATTTGCCTAGAAAGGATAGACAATGAATGATGCCCTTTATTTTGATTTATTGCTTTGATAGGTAGGCTTAGACAATTTATTTGTTGTAGCCAACTTTGGTGATTAAAATTAATTAAATGAACAGGTGAACATAAACTCTCCTTTCAGATACAACGTCTTGTGGTCTTATACGACTCCTTGGCTATTTAATTTGATCGGATCCAATCGATTGAGTGTGCGATGAACAGATGCTAATTATAACCGATTGAATTCATATTTTAAATGGATAATTAGCGTACATGTTAAATATAGTATTGTTAAGCCCCTTGTATAAACTGAAATAAGTTTATATAATTTGGGTACGTTTTTATTAAAATAATCACTACAAGAACTACTTCGTTATCGAAACAACAATAAACATGAGTAAAAACTCAAGCAAGCCATGAATGTGGCGAGAATATGTTAACGGTGGTTATTAATGAAGCAGACGTCTAGCACAAAAAGCTCTAGTGTCTATCAAAGGCATGGAGACAGCTACTTGCTACATACTTCACACCCTATATGGAAGGTTAATAATTTGTTTGCGTACCAGCTATTTCCTTCAAGAGTACGGTCCGGCAGACTCAATTCATATCAAGATAAACAGGTTGTACACGTACAATGCAGATTAAGCGTCTCTTACTTACGAGAGAAATTGTTATTGAGTGCGCCTCGCCGAATATTATTTTTCTCGGAAAAAGATAGATCGCTTAAGCGATTTTACGGGAAATTAATTTTGGCAGTGAGCGACAGGGCGCGGCGGGCGCTCCGCTACGTGCCTCGTCGCGATGATTTGTTGCGATCCGACCGAGCTCGTTACACTTCCCGATAATGACGCATACCATTTACTCAAAGGCGAGAGCTAAGGTTGTAATTCAAGTGCCTTATCGATACTTCCCGGTAACCATCGCAGCTCATTTCGTAACTAAAATTTAAAACTGAAATACAGAGGAAATCTTTCTACAGGAATTATTAGGCGCAAATCGTCCGCGAGCGTGTAGTATGCGCGGGCGCAGGCCCCGCCCCAGTTGTCGCCACAGCCGGCTCAGCCGCAATTAATCCACTGTAATGCGATACGAGCCTCCTGTCGTCGGCGACGTAATGCATCGTGATTTACGCGCAACGAACAAGCCGTTAATCTTATTACCACTTTCAATAACTTTATTATCGAGTGTTCGATACAAATACCCTACGAACCAATATACACCTTGAACGAACTGCTCAGAGATCATTTGCATTTACAATAGCTCAGTCGGTAGGAGTTAGGAAGCTTCCCACGAAATTTATTTTAGTCGACTTAACGCTTGTGTCCGCTTAACCAAAAATGGAAGTTATTGCGCCCGTTGCTTCGATTATTACTTAAACGGTTATAGGCTTAATAGTGTGATCCTGGTTAAGGCTTCCAATTTTAAAGTTAAAATTTCGACTTCGTGTTTGGTACACGTGCATTGATTTAAAACTAATAATATTTTTGTAACCTGTGCGTTTTGAATAATAATAGAATCACCTTCAAAGACCAGCAGCATGTTCGTGTGAAATCACTTCTTATTCTACCGGCGGCGGCTCGAGGCGGCGGTAAACACGATTCAAATTCGACATGTTATCCCCTAAAACATACCAATAATAAGATGCAAATGACGAGTCCAGCGGCACGGAGAACAAAAAACCGCTACTCTGAAAAAGGGATATTTCCAGTGAGCTGGTAATTTGCATATATTTTCGTAATAACAACTTCCGTTTGGTTCGCCGGCGGACGTGTCACGAGTTCGAGCATGTAACTACGGTAGCATCCGATCAAGCTTTGTTATGTCGCCCTCGGCTCTTTGACACCTCCATATTGTTTTAATGATTTTCCTCTACGATACACTCCAATAAGGCAAGTCTCCAGAGAGACATGTCGTTTCGGTCCCGTTCTAAAAGCATCTTCAATATTCGGCGATAATGTACCTGCTCGTTTCCATAATGCGTTGTAATGAGCTGACGAATTTAACGCTTCATCAATTATTCATACCTGATTATTATTTATAAGAACTTTTGAAAGTTTTTTTAAGATATTATAACTTAGCTTTTAATTTTAAAACTTTTTTCTTCTTGTCATTTTGAAAAGCTTTTTAAACTTGCAACTGTGATGATGTCACAGACATAGAATAAGATATTCTCATCCGCTTACCTTCGATTTATAAAGCAGTCACAATCACAAGTTCGTTTCGCAGTCTCATATAACATTTTTATTACAATATTTACATGAGGACTATATATTATTATATTCTGCGAGATTGGTGGCGCCACGCTGTCCCACGGGCGGCAGTTCCATGACGAGTCACGTGTGTCAAATACATTTGTATTCAGTCTCTGTGTCTCCCAGTGCCCTACTCATTGAATAAAAATAATACAACTTGCGTAGGTTATGAATTATTTATTTCATTTTTAATTGAGTGTTAAGAGTCATTGATGTCGTCTGTCATGTGTAATTGCTTATTCATTGCTGTGTTTTCAAGTGTCTCACTGTGAACGTTATGAATAGCAAGTGCTGTAACGCCACTCGTCCCTTTCTCCGTGATGGTATTATGAAATAGATAACGTTGACTTTTTACTTTTGCCTTTGTGTCTCACCACAATTTTGAAACAAATTAAACTTGTAGGTGGCATGGCGGTTACATTGGCCTCGCTGCTTCCACAAAATTTCACACTTCCTGATGAAAGTTTTAACACAATTACCCGGTCCACGACCATTTCCCCCGGCCCTCGACGACTGGACAGGAAAAAACTTGGCAAAGAACAAACTAACCAACAGTCCAATTTAGCGACATCCGTATAAAGTTTAATGTACCCAATCTGAAATGTGGCCGTATTTTCGCATTTTAACTAGGCACACGGGGAGCGTATTTTGTTTTCTTTTGTTTTTATTATGTTATTTGAAGCAGGTGGGTTTATATTCCAAGCAGCATCAAAACACGAGTACACACTGTACGTACACGAATTTATTTGCACTAAAATCCTTGACAATCCTCGCTATTTTCCAAAGTTCGACGCTGATGTCGATTGTCTAGAGAGAAGATAAATATTGATTGGTGGATTCAGGCAGGTCGTTGGCGAACGTCCGAATTAGCTCAAAGTTGTTCCTTTGATCGCAGTTCCGGTGTTTGTCGGCCGGTGTCAGTTGTCCCGACCAATTCGAAAACGTTATCGTGTGCCAATTGCCATTGGTGACGTTTCCGTTCTATTTATTTACGGAAGTGAATCTCTTATACAATTTTAGTTCTATACAACCAGCTTAAAGTTTTCTTGTTTGTAGTATGAACAGTGTCATGTTATGAATATTTAATTCCATTAAAATTTACGTAGAGAAGAGTTTCACTTCAACACGGTTGCTGGAGGCAGGCGACAAAATCCTCTTTTATTCCAGTCTCGTACGCCGTTCTAGATCTAATCAAAATTTAGCAAATTTGTTTACATACATCATGCGGCGGAGCGTGGTGTATCACGATATTCACCACACGTAAACAGTGCCGCGCCAGCGATGACACCTCCTTTTGATGTCCCCATACTCCCCATACACGAACCCCGAGCTAATAAAATGTCACCGGCTATGTACGAGACATGTTTGTCATATAAACGAAATTTGATTTTGGCGTGATTCCGTATTCCAAACCCAATTTCGTCTCATTTTTGTTTGTAACACATCTGAAACTATTTCCTTTATCCTTCCGGGACTTAGGGGTCGCTGGGAGCTATCTCATAAAGGCTTTTTATGTCGTTGAAATGACACGCACGTATGACTTTTGTACTTATCTGGGCCATTTGTCTATTTTTAATTTGCTGCTGAACTGACTTTGAGTTTCTCATGGATGCTATGCTGGTTAATTGTTCAACTTTGACAAATACTCTGCATGCATTACCCTTGCTGCAAGCTACAGAGGTTATGTCAATCTGATGTTGGATATTCAATTACATCTGACTGAACTCACAGGCACCCAACCACACAGGCAACAAAGCAACGTCCTGGCGCTAAGTTAACACACCTTTTTCGTGCCAAAAATGGATATTTAGCCGCATTTGGTAAAACTAAAATCAAAAGCATATTACATGAGATTAGTGTCAATACTGTATCATTAAAACTAAACCGAAGCTATTGTTTGTTCATGGAAAATAAATAGAAAACTCTGTACCGAGCTTTATTTTTAAGTAGGTCTAGGTAAGATCGATTTAGACAAGATGCCGCTATCAGTATAAATTAGCCTCGGTGTCGTATCGCCGCGGAACAATACCGCTGTCACGGTGGCCGCCGTATCGACTGTCCCTGCCGTCCCTAGCCGTCCACTTCTCACACGAATAGGGTTGTTTAGGCACTTTCGGTCCCTTGTTCAAAGACACCTAACCTATAAACTAATAATCAATGCTCAAAACGAAAAATACACCTGAATGCCTGAAACTGCTTTGAGATTTAGCAGTAAACAGATGTGACATTATTCCCAAATAAGTAAATGAAAACAAAGTGGATCCGAGTTCCAAATAATTTAAACTGAAAATTCGACTTCTCAATAGGTATCTCAGTCATTCAAAGTTTGTACCAAAATCTATTCGGGTAACTTGGCAACCTTATAATAGATTTCCTCACCCAATATGTATATAAACTTTGCGCAGATGTAGTAGAATAGAATAGAATAGAATAGAATATACTTTATTGCACACCAAAATCTTAAAACAAAACTATTATACAAAAAGATGTTAAAACTATGGTTACAATGGCGGTCTTATCGCTAATAGCGATATCTTCCAGACAACCTTTGGATGGACTGTTCGAATATAAACAATACAACGGGGGTAGTCAATGGTGTACCTACAGCTAATACTACACAAACAATTAAAATAAAGTTATTTATTCAAAATATATAAATAAATAAATACACATAATCTATTGATTTAACTTGTGTTTTATAATATTATGCGGCGGACAAATAGGATAGGAGTCAAACATTGATTAAGAAAAAATTCAATGACATTATAGGGAAAGAAAATGATTTACAACTAAGTTTTTAAAAGCAACAAGTGATTGAGCTTGCCTTACTGACAACGGCAATTCGTTCCACAAACGAACAGCCTGAACCGTGAAAGACTGGTCATAAAATTTCGTGGAATGTTCAGGCATCAAAAGTCTCAAATTCTCCGATGATCTCAAGTGTCTAATATGTGTGTCATGTAGGAACTTGAAACGTTCTTTGAGATAAGAGGGTGTTGTTGGATTAAAAAGAATACTGTACAGTAATGATAAAATGTGAGCATTCCGGCGAAGGCGGATAGGCAACCACTTGAGCTTAACGCGAAACTCTGAAACATGATCATATTTACGCAAGCCAAATATGAATCTTATACAAAAATTTTGGAGTCGCTCAAGTTTTTCCAGTTGCACTACAGTGAGGTCTGGATAACAGGTATCAGCATAATCGAGGATCGGGAGAAGAAGGGATTGGGCGAGCGCAGTTTTAGTGGCAGTAGGAAGGAAATTACGAAGTCTGCGCAAAGACCCTGCCGACGCAAACAGTTTTCGGCTCACTTCTTGCAACTGAGGACCCCAGGACAAGTCTTTGTCAATATAAATACCTAGGTCTTTTACTGAGTTGCTGTAAGGTATTATAGCACCATCGAAGACAATCTGAGGCAGCTTCAACCAATCAATTTTCGAACGTAGCCTAGGGCTGCCGACAACAATGACTTGAGTCTTCGCAGGGTTAACCTTCAGACCATGAGCCCGACTCCATCCAGAAATACGCTCTAAATCTTTATTCACTAAATTTACCGCTTCAGACAGTTCATCTACGGAAGCCTGAGAATAAATCTGCAGATCATCAGCATAAAGGTGGTAGGCTGAAAGAAGTTCATTTGAAATTGAATTTATAAATATTGCAAAAAGAAGAGGAGATAGAACGCCCCCCTGTGGTACACCGGCAGAGGTATTGCACCAAGAAGATGACGAATCTTCAATGCGAACACGCTGTCGGCGGTCACAGAGGTAACTACGAAACCAATCAATTGCCGTTGGAGATATGTTAAGAGAACAGAGTATACCGAGCAAAACATCAAAATCTACCGTGTTAAAAGCATTACTGAAGTCTAATAAGGAAAGAACAGTCAGATTCCCATTTTCCATACCTAATCTAATATCGTCTGTTATACTTATAAGAGCTGTGGTAGTGCTATGTCCTGGACGAAACCCAGATTGGTAACAATTAAGGAGACTGTTTTTACAAATGAATGCACTGAGCTGATTATGGATAAGGCGTTCTAGGACTTTGGATAGGAACGGTAATATGGAGATTGGACGGAATTCAGAAAAGGAAACCGGGTTGCATTTTTTTGGAAGTGGGGTGATCTGGGCTTCCTTCCAACAAGCGGGAAAAACACCACAGGATACTGAATAATTAAATATATGGCAAATGACAGGAAGGATTTCATCCAGGATAGGAAGTATCATCTTGCGACTTACACAGTCACTACCAACAGCATTTGACGTGATTGATAGTAGAGTTCAAATTCTGTTGTGTTATTTGGTATTGTTTACGGGACAGGCATAGTGTTGCGGTTGGCAGGTGACACGAGGCTCTATAAATCTGTGCCGCACGGCCTACGTCGTAAACACGGCGAGAGCACAATCCCTCGATCTGAACTGCGACTGTTTCAATAACTCGCTATTATTTCAATAATTGAAAAGCTGCACTATTATTTCGCTTACACTTGTACAATGGAGCTTGAATGTGGGAATGGCAACTGTTACACTCCTTAGGGATTCAAAATCCCCGTTTTGTTTCGACATAGAACGAAAATTATGAAACTCCTCATTTTCGGTGTTATCCTAATCTGAAAATTATAGATAAGCACTTAAAAAACTTCGTGAAACAAAGTGAGCTACTAATAAAAAACTTTCTTCGAAACAAGAAAATGTAACCAACTAAAACATTGCTCGCGGCCGTAAGTGGTTTCAGATATTTATCGAGTCGACTTTTTCTTGAAGAAACAAACTCTCTTAACCACAAACGAGCGATTAGTGTACAACAAGTTCCGTACACGTTATACGGGCGAGTATAATAACTTTCACCTATAGAGAATTTATTGGGTACTGTCTCTAGTTGCTAAGTAGCTTCGCACCACGATGTACTCGGAGGCAGGTCCGTGCCTCGGGCTGTTCAGATTTACGAGGTGGCGCGCTCGTGCTGTGCCCCACCCCGCCCTCAGCATCCAGCCTCCCCCCCCCCCGCTCTCGCCCGCACAGAATGCGGCTCCCTCGGTCACTCATTGTAACGGCTCTCAGTTAGTTATGAACTAGAAGCAAGTGCCGGACCTCTTACCGTTTCAATTGTAGAAACCTTTGAAGATAGCTGTTAATTGTTTAAGTTTGCTATAAATTCCAAGGCTTTCGCGGCTACGCCTTCTGGATTATCTTAAAATATATCTAGAATCTGAGAGCTAGGAAAATAAACTTGCGCTGATTGTAAAAGAAGAAGCAGATTCCACAGATTTAGGAGGAGCGATAATCTTCCGAATTTATTTCCCAACTCACAACTGTACTCAGAATAGGTTGAGTGAATAGCTGAATGTTGTTACTTACTGGAATTCTTGTGGCGTTTATCTGTTGTGAATCTTTACAACGCCTTAACTGTTATTTGTTTATCCACGAAGATTGCAACTAGACAAATGATATGTTGTCAAGACTTTTGTGCACCCGCGAGCTACAGTAGTATGTTTCTCTGATCAGCTTTGCTGAAAAAAAAAAAAAAAGCTCTGGTTTCGTTCTTAATTACAGACGTGACATTCCACTGTCACAGATGAGAATTATTTGTGTTCACAATCGTCTGTTGTATCTCGTCATTTGCCAGGATTCACCTTCATTGGTATTATACTGGGTTTTCTGGTTAAGGGAGTTGAATAATCATACAAATGTATAACTTTCACTATGGGCCCGACCATGAAATCTCTAAAAAAATATCAACTACTCCATATTTTTCGGATGGGTTATCATCAAAAAACTTCTTCCGAAATAACCCAACCATGTTCCATCTTTTGCCCTTTATGTTCCGGGCCGCGGTATTTCTTTAGAACACCCCGCAAAGCCAACAGGCAATGGGGGCCTGCCAGGAGGCAGGCTTCTCTTCATTGTATTTTCGAAACGTTAAAATATTAGTTCCTATTCAACTTTCCATATATAGCCATGTAAAGCAATAACCATCCAACATTCAGACCAGATTGTTGGATGAACAACACTTTTATTTAATTTGGAATGTATCCGCTCCCTGTGTTGCTACAAGAAACATGCGTTTCTTTGTACATACATATGTATGCAACAAACTCTTACATGTGCTCAAAGCAGACTTGCGCTAAAAACTGGCAATACTAGTCTGTCCGCTTGGACTGGTCCTTATGTGACGTCACACGTCATAACTACCGACCAGCATGCCGCATGATTACTACAGTTCAATATTTAACGAGCTACAAATTGTTTCGAGACTTTAAAGCATCAGGTTTCTTTTACATATAATTAAAGGAGACTAGTTAATAGGTCAGGATCTCTTTTGAAACTGGTGTTATTATCATTATCATAAGCACTTTAACACCTACTCGTTAACCGTCTGTTACTGAAAAACGATTGGTCATGGAAGATTTTTTCATAACAGTTGGATTGTTTGAATAAAAGAATAGGGTAGATGACACCACCAATCAATTGATATACTTTTATGAGCTGTCAAAACGCGCTTCCCCCATAGATTTTGTATGAGACTCGCAACGATGACGTCACTAAGTTGTCAAGTCAATGATGCAACTATTTATTGATTTAAAAGCAACTAAAAATCGAATTTTAAAGTTATTTTGAAATGAATGGAGTTCTCAGGTCTAGAATAAGGTGTTCTTTCAGAAAAATTGTGTTTTTTAATTATTGGTTAATGGTGTCAACTACCCAATTGTAACCATCAACGCTTAAAACATTTTAATATATTAATAAATCTTTATTATTATTATTATAAAAATAAAATGTATCCTACATGAGCCAGAATAAATTTTCTTAAAATATTGGAATCCTGCTTGTCAGCAACAACCTGGAGGATTCTGTTAGTGCTACCTTGGACTCTGTCTAACAATGATGCGAGCCACTTGCGCAATATGGCATGGAAGCCCCCTGCGCGCCTGTTTGAGTGGCGCGCGGAGGCACTACACCGGGGGGAAAACCCACTGCCGCGGCAAGTTGCCGCTCGGCGGGCAGACCTCCGGTGCGATCTCATGGTGGCATGGAGAGAGCGACTGTCGCAACCCCGTGCAGGGCACGCTACAATAGTGGCGGTAAGTCCCCTCTTTGAGGAGTGGCTGGAGAGGCGTCATGGCGTCCTCACCTACCGCCTGACGCAGGTCCTCACCGGACACGGAAGTTTCGGGAGGTTCCTGCACATCATCGGGCGGGAGGAAGCGCCCGGGTGTCACCATTGTGACGATCGCCCGGAGGACACGGTGGAGCACACAGTGGCGATCTGCCCGGCTTGGGCGGAGCACCGCCGTGCCCTCGTAGAGGCGATCGGCGGCGGCGATCTCTCGCGTCCGGCCCTGGTTCAGGCCATGGTCCGGAGCGAGAGGGAATGGGAAGCGGTCACCACCTTCTGCGAAGCAGTAATGTTAGCGAAGGAGGTGGCCGGGCGTTTGAGGGAAAGAACATCTGCCCAACCCAGCCGCCGCGGGAGACGCCCATGGCGCCGGGCGCCGCGAGACGACTTCCGGCCACCGTAGATGCGGGCCTGTGGGCGGTGAGCAATGGGTAGTTCACCGTCCGTCCGTCGATTGACGACAGGCCGTGTCGACGGCGCGTTCGTGTTTCACGCGCGCCTCAAAGAGAGTCAGCAAAGCAGAGGGGCTTGCCAGAGCCTCTGCCTGCCGGGGTTGCGGGTTGTTCGAAAGAGATACCGCGGCCTCGGAACGTAAAGGGCAATAGAAGAAACATGGGTGGGTTTTAGTCAGTACAAGTCTGACATGCCCCCCCGCTCCACCCAGAGCGGGGGAAGTCATTGGATGATTTCCCACCCGGAAAAAAAAAAAAAAAAAAGCCACCTACCCTGGCCTCCTCAAACATACCAGAGACATTATAAAAACGGGGCAGCCATAACAACATACTAAATCCATTATTGTTTAATGTTTAAGTTTTTTTTGTATAATTTGTAACATGGTATATTTGTACCTAATATATATATATATATATAAAAAAATGACTCATTCACCACAGAATCTCAGAATCTACAAGTGTTGGGAGTCACAAATGAAAAGAAACCTTTAAGCACGTAGATACCTATACGGGGGTGAAACAGGATGGCACAGTGTGTATGGAGAACGCGATTCCTCAGCCGGATTGACATGATTTTTGCATACCTAGGTATGATTTCACGAAATTAATAGTATAATAATATAGTCAATTAATACATCACACGACACTGAGGTGCTGGCAAACGGGTGAAACCGCTGGGCTGTTTTAATAAAGGACAATACCAATTTCCAAAAAGATGACAGCAGATTATACACCACTACTAAATTTGAAAAGTAATTTACGTCAACATTTGCCAAAAGGAAAATGGTCAACCTTATGGCTTGAATAGATAATAAAAAAGAAATTCTTAAGCTTGGTAACGGGCCTAGGTACGTAGAAGCAGTTTTTCAAATAGATGGATTCTCACAACATCATATTTTAGTAGCAAAATCCCACCCACAGTGATTGATAGTCCGAGAAACGTGCTTAGAGAATATAATACAGTAGAAACTAAAAAAGGATATTTCAAAATTCCCATATGTACAACATAGAATAGACATATTAAAGGATGGTTTTTGTATTCAGTCACAAGATAAAGCTCCATGTAATTGTTACCCACAATTCAAGTATTTTACAAGCCATTATATCTAGGGCACAAGTTATTATTGCGAAGCAATGAGTGTTGGGAGATTGTTAAAACTTATTGTACGTACACGAGCGGATCTGCTGTTTTAATATTTTCCATGAGGGTTCGAATCAGAGATGTCCATTTACAGGTCGTTAACACGCATTTAATATAGGTACTAAACGTATAGGGTTCCACATAATTTTTCGCTCGTTTAAACCTTTAAATATCGTAACAATTATTATGTTAATTTTGCTGTAAATAAATCGGCCAATATTAAATGGATTTCATTTAATGTCCCACCTATACGGCCAATTGTTATGAAAAGCATTCGAGTCGTCAATCCTGCTTGATTCCTTGATCATTTATGTAGTCATTAAAATACGTGTAAAGGGTTTATGGCGATTGTTGAAGTTCTTGGTACATCGCGATAAGTGAGAACATTATAACAGATCGGTAAATGATTTGAAACACCCAAGGGTCTAAAATTATCATTCATAAGTTTACCGCCCATCTACCGGTAGATTTTATAAGTTTTTGCAAGATTTTGGGTAAAGACACGATAATTGGATGATAAAATATCGATGACGGGATGAGTGTTATTGGTACTTTTAGACCAAGGTCTACTAAAAAGCTACAAACTGTTAGCAAACATGATAGCTTTTATGACCAAACATTTATCAAACACCTATCCAACGTTATTGACATTCAATATTTTGAAGTGGTTTTTTATGAACACGTTTGTCTTGCTTTCTACAGATTTTTCCATTTTAAGTTCCTTTAAAGGGTATTATCCAAAATGGGATATTTCGAAAACGACTGAAGTTAAAGTTCCATTTGAACATAGTTTGTACAGTTAGCAAACTGAAGTGGCATACGGTTGAACATGGATGTCTAAAGACCAATGGCTGATAGAGTCTAAAAATCTTGGGAGTGGAGACTGCGTATAGTGGCCAGCATAGCGCTGTGAGCCTGGTGGCAGGGACGGACTTGATACTTTTTTTGCGGAAGATAGGCAGTTGCGCCAAAGCCTGAGAGAGGACTATGTGTAATAGTGAAGTGCGATGGGCTGTGTTGTCTTTTAATGCAAACGAGAATAGTAAATTTATGACATATCAGGTTTTTTTATAAATAAAACAACTGAAGCAATTAACAAAGATCAGATAAAGATTAAATAAAATAGAAACGGTGGGAGCGCCGCTATTACAAGTTGCAATAAGTACTTGTAGGACTAATAACAAAACGTTCACTAGACAAAGACAAGGACTATTGGCAATTAAATAAATGTAAGTAATATTTCAGTTTCGCAACAATTTACTTACGAGTTGAAACGCGAAATGCTTTTAATGTAAAAGTATGGATGCTGTCTGTTTTATTTTACATTTAAAGCGTTACAGTTACAGATTAGCGTATTATCAGCGTATATAACATTGTGTAGAATGACGTCACTTTTGCTAACAGCTGTCATTTTAATTAAGCAAACACGCCACGCTAGAATTAAAAAAATACCAAGACGGCCCATAACAAGGACAAAATACAAAATATCGAGTCGATTTACCGGACATCTCCGTCTTATCGTTGCAAGGTATGTGAGATAATTATTCGTCACAGGGGGTAGTCTCGACACTAAATTCTTAAGTTTTTTGTAAAGACTTAAAATCTTCGCATAAAATTGTCGCGAATGAAATGAGAACGTCCCATTTAATTAGGTACGACCGCGACACCATCAGATGCTTCACGAATGTCGCTTCACCCCTCCCTTCTGCCTGTCCCCCCCTTACTCGTTTGTTTCGAAACTACCCGCAAAGGATTTTAACGAGATTACTTTCAGCACATTTTATAGGTCATCTCGCGAGATTTATTTAACTGTGATTTGTAAGGCATTTCTCATCCGCACAGATTAAAAGAAATTCTGTCATTAAAAGTAATGGTCGGTTTATATTCCAAGAGATTTATATCAGTTTATCAAGTGTAATGCTTAGCTAGACTTTAACGGAACGATTAAATTCTGGTTTTACTGAGTTCTACCTAAAATCAGGGAAATTAAAGTTATTTCACTCATTTAACTCCCTGTTTACCTAGAACAAGTCTGTTTGTAACCATAATTATTTATAGTCAGTCATAATGATAGTTTGACTGTCAGTGACATGGAATTGTGAAAATATGGTTCTGTTCAACACTTCAAGGCACTCCACAGTCTATGGGTATCAGCGTTTGTATTAAACAAACAGCAACCTGCTTCCTGGGGCTTTTTCAGTGCGAGTATCTTAAACTAATAACTAATTAGTAGGAACTTATTTGTTGATAGAAGTTTATGGGCTGTTATGTAGTTTTATCCGTCAACTATAGGTCAGCCGGTGTACTGTAAAAAATGTATCCCACAAGGTAGCAGAGTAGGTCCGTTGTTAATGAACATTTTCCTTGTATTTAAGTAACATCTAAATGTTACTTAAATTCATACAAAAAAAAAACTATAATAGTGATAAATAAATATTCTGAACTACTTGACACAGTGTATCTTAGTATGCCTAAGGAATAATATGCCAAAATTTAGCGCTTAAAGGTTTGTTTCTATCCCCCGAATACTGAAACGTCACTTAAAATTTAAGTCCCACTTAAATTTAACAGAGACTCAAAAGTGACGTTTGACCATACAAAATCTAAAGTTTAAGACCTGCTCAAATGTTAAGCAGCCCTCACACTTTGAGTGACGTTTCAGTATTCGGGGGTATATGTTACAATTTTTTTTAACATTATACTGTTTTATCTGTACTGAATAAAACTTATTTTATTTATTTATTAGACAGGAATTGGAATCTGTTACAAAAAAATGTCTTAACAGTATTTTATGTGCGCATTTTTATGACACCCTCCTCTTTAAGTAAACATGTCGTTTTCATTCCAATAAGTGCAGAGCCATTAAACAATGAACGTTTGGCGTTCATTTAAGTCTACAATTAAGGTGTGATAGCTGCAAGACTTAGTAGAAATAATAAAACCATATCCAAAAACGCATTTACATGCGTGCGCCGTTAAGCTTACGTTACGACCGCGCGCACTTCCCTCGATGTTGTTATTGCTCGCCCCTCGGGAGCCACTACACGCTAAGAGCGCGAAACCGAACATCAAAGACCGTATAAAACGCACTTCATTCCATAAAGTTCCATAACAGAGGCGTTGGCAGTGAAGCGACCAACGCAACGAGAACCCTTGACACCCTTTCATATTCCTCGACCCACCTACTTGATGTTCCGTGTAATACAGGATAGGGAGTTCAAACGGAGGTGGTAGTTCACATGACCGCCGCAGCCGCACGCGGTATCGACGCGCTTCCCATCTAAATGGAGAGCGGCTCACGAACTACCCGCAGCTATTGTAAACAAGCAGCGTTCTCTATTCAAACTATCGTTACGCCTTCTATTCGCCGTTTCGTGCCGTATTGACGATCCGGAAAAAGGTCTTACCGTTTGCCTGCTCCTTGGCGAGGAAACTTTTATCGGTAGGCACAGATTTTCGTACGACTTGAAAGCCTTAAGGTTTTATGACTTTATCCGGTTTCATTTTACTTCCATCACCACACTTTTCTTCCTATTTTCAAGGATTCAGGACATCCAATTAATTAAAATGTGGACATAGTTACTCTATGCACAGTTTATATTTCCATCTCTAATGTGAACAAAGATACTTTAACATTAAACAATGAAAATGCAAAACGACTAAGTGTAAATGTTTGCCACAATGAATTGTGACAGAGTAAAAGCTTTGTTTGTTGCGAAAATTAAATTCTAGTAAAGTCAGTATCCGGTACAAACGGTTAAAAGGGTGGCACTTTACAAAAACGATATTTATCCAATTTCGAAGCGTTGTGCTACATTTGAGTCTATTTTAGAATGCAAAATCATTTTTATTTTGAAATGTTACGAAAAGAGCGAAGCAGTGTCTGACAGAACTTACCCCTTTCTGTGACAATAATGAGACAGGCAACGAGAAACAACGAGGCACTTCGTCCGCATTGCTTTTAAGAGTAGAGAGAATGCATTACCAAAATGTCATTGTGATATACTGATCTTGCTCCTAAGAAACCTCAACCACACAGTGTTCTTATTCATCGGTGTTGTTTTATTTAAATTAGGAAGACCTGGATATTCTTTTTGAAATTTGCCGTCTGCAGTCTTCAGATTTATACACGGTAACGCTGTGCTCACGAAGTGGCTATCGACGCGTGGATCCACGTGCGACCGAGGCGTGCCCTCGCGGTAAGAATTCGCGCATTTTTACGGCATAATAAAAATCGTAAATAATGCCAAGTGAGGCAGACGAAGTCGGGTCACGATGTGCCCCGGGCCCCAGGCCGTCATCGCGACTTGTGAATTTACGAGTGGCTTGCGAGTATCGCCCCATCCCACCATGCGAACGCTCATTTGAAATTAGTGTTCATTTGTTTAAAACTTTCAAAAATAAACATCACAGTTGCGTCAATAGTGCTCACAGGCATCTCGGAGCGACCGTATCATTATAAGAAAAGGTCAACAGTTAAAGCTCCAATTTTACAAGGCGGCAATTTTCGTCGAAATCAGGCACACGTCCGAGCAATTTGAGAGAGGGTCCTGAATATTATTATCACCGCCTCGCGGCCTCGTTGCCTCTTTGAGAGGTGCGGAAGCGGCGAGGAAAAATCACCTCTGAATTACTGTTACAAGACACGACGACGCGACCGCCCGCCACTCTTATAGTCGTGAGTTAACATACCTTTCACACGGAAGGCAATAGTTACTTTTGTACAAACTGAAAATGTTAGTTAGCAATATAATGGTTAGAGACTACTAGTTAACACAATAAACTAATATTACGATCAACCGACCAGACGTCGTTGACGTTGGTCTGCTCTGAATCTGACTTGTGTTTCAACCTGCATAGTGAGAACCCAACAAACTACTTCCAAGAAAGCAATTTGTGGTAACTGTGTAGGTCTAACCGTTCCATAAGCATTTCTGCTAACCGATAGAAATACAGATCATAGGCATGGAAACATTTCAAATATTTACAATTGTACGCACGCAACATAGGAATTCAGTGGAACAAATTATGAAAAGCGCCACAACCCTTGTGTTGTGGTCTGAAAATAGTGAAGAGTGCCCAAAGATAAAACGATCAAATATTTCACGTCCGATGAAGTTGAATGAAACACATTCAACATACATCTCTAAAAAGTTCAAAGGTAAAACCTCGTACGTCTGTTGTAATAAGTACAGTTTCAGTAGAGCCGTGGTTTAATTTAAAGGCAATAGAGCGAGCCAACTTAATTTTCAGGCTCACCGCAGTTTCCTTTGTATGTAACCTCGACGGATTAACGAACTTCTGGTTCAGTTAAACTGAAGAGGCCATATACGAGATGAACACGTTAATAATATTCATGTTTGGTTATCACTATGAGTCTTACATAAAGGGGCAACTGTGCGTGAAATGGCCAGTTTCGTACGTTTTATTTTATGTGCCAGTGAAAGAAAATGGGAAAAGTTCGAAAAGAACCAGTGGAGAAGTCAAATGTTGCAGTTTTCTAGCTTCTGAAATAACTACGCATACGTTTAATTGTGTACTACATTTTAGTGTCAGTTGAGTTTTTTGCTAAAAGCAGTAGTTCGAAACTCGTGGAAGAGAAACATAAACTAGTATACAGAAAAAAAAGCCAGGCGTACTGCATAATTCCTGACATGCCCCATGCAAATATGCAGCTGAATTATTTTATGAAGCATTAATAAATATTGACTGCATCAATATTCTAAGGATCGAATGGTGTAAAATTATGCAAGAGGTTGGTCTCTCGCCTACGCTTGTAGAAGCGTGTTCTTCTCTCCTAAGACTTTCAGCCAAGCTATAAGGTGCTACTTGTTTTTACAGATGGAAATGTTGCAAGGTTTTCGACAATTAGGTTTTTTGCGTTTGGTTTCGGTTTCATGTTGTCGATTGAGATTAAAATAACAGCGTTGCGGTTGTATCTTGTCAGTTGAGGATATTCTACTGTATTGTTCGTGTTATATTTATAATATCATTAAGATATCAGTGGATGGCGAAGTCACCGGCGTCCAAACGTCTCGGCGCCACGGCATTGTACGGAAACGTTCCTGACCCCTTTAAGCCTGATTAATGGGGGACCTCAACCGTCGATCCCTGTGTGTTTTTTCCCTAAACGACAATCCCAGTTTTTTGAATTTTTGAAAACACGATAGGCCACTTAGCGCCCCGTGTCGCGCCCGATCGTAACTTAGCACCGTTCGATACGACTGCCATATTGGCTCGTTCTTTTTCGGTGCAATTTACTGCGCGGCGCCGCCGGGGGCCTACCGACATCGGTCGACTGAAAAGATGCGCACCGATTTATTTACCGTCGATTGCATTCGGGAGCGTGCCCACTGTGTCCGATATTTATGTTACGCACCGCATGCCCGCGCGAATTGCCAACAATGCGAAAATACATTTAAAGTAACGCCTACAATACCGCGGATGTCTCGTATTTTTTTCAAAGTCCCATTTTAATCCGACAGTCTGTATTCTTTGCGCTCGGTGTGTCAGATTTATTTTTGGCATTTACTTACTCCTCTGCACTGTCTGGTTAGTTTATTTAAATGATGGCCACAAGGAAGTTGAAGAAGGTTGATGCGGTTCAACATCCCTCGGGTACCACTGACCGCTCATACCCATTAACATATCTTAATTTGTCACCTTGCGGTCAACCATAACTTTCCGTTAAGTACCTCCTCCTAATAAATAGCGGTCGAATGATCTCCTGTTATAATTTAAATTAATTTAAGAGAAACACCTGATAACCCTTGCATTGGATTCAATTTTATGTCTTGCCGGCCGGTGTATTCTTCGGTTGCTGCATTACGGTGTATGCTTAAATTATTTAAAGTAATTGGGTAGATAAGAGGCATATCTCGTAACGATAATGTACAATAAATCGTATTTTGGAACGTTTGAGTCATTTGTTACGTTAATTTAAAAATCTTGTCCTGAAATGAAACCGAGTGAATTAAAATCTTGGAATGAGTACAGTCTTCCGTTTGATTTGGGAACTTTCACAATTCGAAATAACTTTTTGTTGCATGTTTCCTGTTTGCGATATCTTTTGTAAATAATTTGAATGTTATATGAATGCAAAGTTTTTATTTTTACTGGTTTTCTGAATGAAACAAACATTAACTTTGCATTAGCTATCGATAAATAACTAGCAATCGGGTTGTACTGCTACGTCTGATTTTATCGTCGATCTTGTGTCTTGTATCAATTTGGTAGGGCCTTTGTGTCCAAGCTTGTGTAGCGGCACACGTACTCTAAAGCGAACAGACTGAAAGCGCTTCAAGCAGTTTGTTTTACAGTTTGACATTGTTTCCTTTTCGATCAGCAGGGAGAGACAAACATCTGCTTTGGGCCGCGCTCTCCAGGCCGCTCAAGTTATTTGCCTTTGTGATAGTAAACTTAAGAGTGAATCTGTTGTAAAACTTGAAAAGAACCTGCAGATTTTCCAGCATATTCAATTTTCCCTTTATAAATAACTGATTTAGAAGTCGTTCAATTGTACAAGATCTAATATAATTTATACGAGCCAACAGGAACTAAATCTAATGATCTACGTTTGTTCCGGAGTGGCATTCCGTATATAAAGTCACATGGGTTAAATAGTAATTGCCGACAGAAGTCCTTCCTGGCGCGTTCCCTTCCATGTATTTCGTCGGCTCCCGTATAGTCTCAGTTCCAATTACTCTTTGGAATCGGTGTCCACTGTAATTGGATTGGGCTGGCAACCGGACTTGTTGGCATTTTAATTGTGCTATTGTGACGCCGGACACCGTCCGCCGCCCGCTACGACAGTCTGCGCTAGACAAACCGCTTTTTGTATCACATTCGCACATCAGGATCTGCTAATACGTCAACAAATGTTAGTCAACTATTAATCTGTGTGGATAATCTCTGTTTGACAAGCGGTAAAATCAAAGTAGCATATGAAAACGCTACCTTTATTGTTCCCACGATTAGATCAAAAACAAAACACGTGAGAAAACATCTTTGTCGTCGAAGCGTCAAATATTTCTTCAAAGACCGCGAGTTGCGTTGTTTTAGGAAATCGAGACATTAATGGAATGACTGACACGTATTGTCGATCGCTGTTCGAAGAAACTTGATGTGTCTTAAAATGTAAGGAATTAAGGATTAATGCGGTTCCCAGTAGAACGTTGGATTTCTGGATATGTGTTGTATTTGCCGCTTCAGTCTTCTGATTGTCTCTGTTGGTTCCTTTAGGACTAATATTGTTTTAGGGCTTGTTTTTAAATAGACTTCATAACTCTATTTAAACCTGATTAACTAATAATATTTAGTTTAAAAATTTGTAAGGTATGCGTGTGAACAAACCAAGTTAATAATGTCACAGAATCCGCTTGTTTGTTATTAGTGCGAGTTTGAATTGAAATTCAAATATAATTTTCTTTGGGGCCGTTTCATGTTATTCATTCTGTGTTAGTCTTATTATTCGCCACAGAAACCATTGTCGGCGACGTTGTCACTTCGGAATATTTTATACAAATTTTAGAAACAAGAACAAGGGCGGAGTGACAGGTACACTTATTCGTGTTGCTTATTTTTGCTTAGTGAAGTTTTATCGGATACCAATCGTGGAGGCGCGGCATGTTGTAGAGATGAATAAAATATACATTTCTGCGTTGAGCGCGCTTGCTCGCGCCCAAATGGGAAGTTTGGATGCCGGTTTAATGGAGTTCTGAAGTTTGGCATTCGTTTCTATTATGGCCACGGAATTGTTTGTTGTCGTTGATTTAAATTTCACGCTCCAGTTAGTGAGTATCAAATCTTATTTGTCAATTCTCTGCACTTTGAATGAAGACCGTACTTGTCTTTATAGACCATCGCTTTTGTTTTTGCTCAATAATGATTACTATAATAATTGGCTTTGTTGCTTTGGAGTCGTCTTCTTCTATTTGAGTTATTTTACCTATATAATATATAAATTGATTTAAATCCCACGGGTTCCCTCTAAATAACACGTTTAAAATATTGGTAGTCGGTTATCTTTGTCCTTATTCTGTTTTATTTGTCGAATTTTTCGCATCCTAAAGTCACTTTTAAATTTGAATTCTTTCCCCGTCTTCTACGAAAAGGTATCGAATGCTTCGCCTTTGTATCACTTTTTGTGCTATCTCATACTGTGTTGCGATTCGGACATTATTTATGATCCGCGGGCTTTCTTACAAATAAACAATCATGTGGATAACTAATACAAGGATACTGTTCTGGTTTGACCCAGTTGTAGGTATTAGTGTTTTGAATCAAATGTATGAATTCGATAGATTCCTCTTTTTTGTGTCTAACTTGTCTGACTCCGACCCTGACTGATACACCTCGGTGTTACCCAATACTAACTAGGTTGTGAAGGTCAAATTGGTAAACTGCTATATGTAAAAAGCCTACTGGTATTTAGCTGCGTTTGGATAAACTGGAGGGTACATAGTTGGAAAATTATAAAATGATAGGGCAATAGTAGGAACATGGGTGAGTTTTAGTCAGTACAAGTCTGACACTCACCCGCTCCGCCCTGAGCGTGGGAAGTTATATGATGATTTCCCATCCGCGCAACAGGTATATTTCAATAGCAACGAAATATTTAGTAGCTAATATTTAAATAAAAGAAGTTCAGTTTTGATTCCTAAAATTACAGAAATTCTTTTCACATTACGACGTGACTTTTCGTAAAGTTTATTGTAAAATACCTATCACAATACACTACCACAACCTCAAATAAACATAAAGTATTAAAAAAACAACCAACTACCCTATCAAATAATCCGAACACAACCAATTATCACTTATCTGTCTAATTCCTTGGCAAAGCAGATTATAAGATTGTGAAACTATATTCGACTTGAACAGAATAACAACTATTTTTGACTCTTTTCTTTTCAGGTATTTCGAAGCCTATGAACTACTTAAGTACTGTAAAAATATCGTTCTAAAGTTAAAATAACAAGAAATATTTTTGTTCTTTATTTAATTTTAGAGCTTCGTGGAAATCTTTTTCGTAATACTAAAATCATTAGTTTTCCATTGTCAAAAATTTTAGTTTATCTCATGAAAAATTAAAAGAACGACGAGTAAATTTTGTTTTTAGGGTTCCGTAGTAAGCGGTCACCACCTTCTGCGAAGCAGTAATGTTAGCGAAGGAGGTGGCCGGGCGTTTGAGGGAGAGAACATCTGCCCAACCCAGCCGCCGCGGGAGACGCCCATGGCGCCGGGCGCCGCGAGACGACTTCCGGCCACCGTAGATGCGGGCCTGTGGGCGGTGAGCAATGGGTAGTTCACCGTCCGTCCGTCGATTGACGACAGGCCGTGTCGACGGCGCGTTCGTGTTTCACGCGCGCCTCAAAGAGAGTCAGCAAAGCAGAGGGGCTTGCCAGAGCCTCTGCCTGCCGGGGTTGCGGGTTGTTCGAAAGAGATACCGCGGCCTCGGAATGTAAAGGGCAAAAGAAGAAACATGGGTGGGTTTTAGTCAGTACAAGTCTGACATGCCCCCCCGCTCCACCCAGAGCGGGGGAAGTCATTGGATGATTTCCCACCCGAAAAAAAAAAAAAAAAAAAAAAGGGTTCCGTAGTCAACTAGGAACCCTTATAGTTTCGCCATGTCTGTCTGTCCGTCCGTCCGTCCGTCCGTCCGTCCGTCCGTCCGTCCGTCCGTCCGTCCGTCCTCGCTTAATCTCTGTGACCGTTAGCGCTAGAAAGCTGAAATTTGGTACCAATATGTATATCAATCACGCCGACAAAGTGGTAAAATAAAAATTTGAAAAAAATGTTTTATTAGGGTAGCCACCCCATATGTAAAGTGGGAAGTGTTTTTTTTTTATTTCAACCTTGACGTGTGATATATTGTTGGAAAGGTATTTAAAAATAAATAGGGGTTTACTAAGATCATTTTTTGATAATGTCAATAATTTCGGAAATAATCGCTCCAAAAGTAAAAAACAATGTGTCCCTCTAACTTTTGAACCATAAGTCTAAAAAATATGAAAAAAATCTGAAAAGTAGAACTTTATAAGGACTTTCTATGAAAATTATTTTGAACATGATTGACACAACAGTTTTTGTACAAAAAAGACAAAAAGTTGTACAAAATAATTTCTGGACTAAGTTTGTAGTATAATCGTATATGCAAGCTTTTGTTGTAACTTTATTTACATATTTTATTACCCTGAACGTATCTTTTTTCAAACAAAAAAAGAATTATTGAAATCGGTTCTCGCAATCCAAAATTACCACCAAAATTGCACGTCTTTGTATTAATTAGTAACCCAATTCCTCGAGAGATGGCGCTGTAGGTACTTATTACATTGGATCGGGTATTACCGAATTGTTATTGTGACGGGAACTGGGAACACTTATTGTGACGGACGGAAAACTACGGAACCCTACACTGAGCGTGTCCCGACACGCTCTTGGCCGGTTTTTTTTTTATTATTGTTAGAATAATGTAGAAAATAAGTTAATTTAATAATTACTTTATATTTTTATTAGTCATTGTGGTCAATAGTGTACCTAAGTAGTTGCGATGATGCCTTTTAAGTTGGTACGACTGTCATCTGATACCAACCAAAGTGGTGCGCTACATTCGAGTTTTGCGAGTTGACGGTGTGGCGCGTTAGTTTTTTTAGTCGGTTATGATCGTAAGTAAGCAAGGACATATTGTCGAGCCTACGCTGTCCTGATATACTTAAGTACTAACGCTGTAACAACAACCATGAAGAGAAACCATGGAGTTTCTTGCCGGTTCTTCTCCATGGAAACAACCAACCCGAACTGTGCACTAGAAAGTCAGTGGAATATTTAGTTGAATATCAGAGCCTCCGCATGCCGGGGTTGTTCGAAAGAGATACCGCGGCCCCGGAACGTAAAGGGCAATAGAAGGAACATGGGTGGGTTTTAGTCAGTACAAGTCTGACATGTCCCCCCGCTCCGCCCATAGCGGGAGAAGTCATTGGATGATTTCCCACCAGAAAAAAAAAGTCCCAACTATCTCTGTACCAAATTCATCAAAATCGGTCTAGCCATTCAGGCGTGAAGAGGTAACAAACCAAAAACTCACTTTCGCTTTTATAATATTAGTAAGGATAATTTATAACAATTGTTAGTACCTAGTATAGTTTGTGTCAATATATTGAAACTCAAAAGAAAACGCAAAACTCGGTGCGCTTTAAATCTCTCTACCGTATACACCCTCGGTTTAATCAACTTGTAACAATATAATCGCTTGACACCAATTTGTACTATTTATTGGCATATTAAGATTTGCAGATTTCTAAATAATAGAGGCAAAAGTCATAAATCAGTCTATGCTTCCGGTGTTAGGCAGTGTCCAGCTGACGAGGTCCATTTATCAGGGAGGCTCGGCTCCATTACAGGTATCTAGCGAACACGTAGGCGCTGAAGCTTTCTGGTTTTAATTCTAATCTGTCGAAATGAATTATAGAAATACATTATTCACAATTTAAACATCTCTTGCTAACTGTCTTAATCAAGATATACTCCATGCCGGATCCGAGTTTTCACTCACGTACGTACCTAATTTAATTTATCGAATATGCTTTGGTGTTTATTGATCCGTGAAATGGCTTTTTGACGCAAAAAAGTAGTCTATTCGCACGGAAAAGTTTCTAAATTGCACCGTCGGGAGATAATAGGTACCGTTACCGTTATTGTTTATGCCACGGCGGAAATTTTCGAACAATAACAAACAAAAAATGAAGACAGTCGCACTTATGCCCTGATAGTTTTAGAAAGTGAACGCTGTATTAAGTCTGAAGATTACTCTCACGGCCACTTTTTGTGGCTGGCTAATTTAAGTACGCGGCGAAATTACCCGGCATTATTACGTACATCGGATCAAATTATAGCACGCGATGTATTTCGTATACATGTTGTGCTGCAATTGTAGTGACACTAATCGGCTCCATTCTCTAATACGTAACTCATGTTACCATACATTTTTTGTTAATCCTCTGTACTCATTAATTGACAGTAATAGTACTGTCCCTTTCGAAAATGTTGGTGTTTTTTGGACTACAGAAGAGTTAGAAAACTGTAAAAACTTAATTTTACTTTTCCTTATCCCGTTCAAAATTACTAACTAACTCATGCGTGCGTCGTTGCCCGGGTGATGTTTGGTAATTGTTCCACGTGATCGTTCTACCGAGACAAAAATATCATATGTGTTACTTCAGGTTATAAACTATCTGTGTGGCAAATGTCATCCAAATCCGTTCAGTATTTTATATCATAATAAATATTATCATACATTAGGACATAAATCCTTGAACTTTATGCTATAAGTAGAATAGAATAAGGTTGACTTTACATATGGAAGAAGAAGACATAGGCCGCCCCCAAAAACATTTTGGTAGAGGCAAAATAATGATGGATGACTTTACTCTGTCTTCTCCTATCAAAACTTATGTATATCCGGCTTTTGCTTGAAGGTATCCAAACAATGCAGACACCTACTGTATATCCTTTACATAACCCTACCCAATTGCAGAGAGCAGATAGAGGTGTAATCAAATTGACAGCCTTGCCTCGATATTTATCGGTGATACGAACGCAACTAAAAAGGGCAAGAACCCCGAGCCGCCAAAGCGAGTAACTACGGTACTCCATAAAAGTACATCGGTTTGTATCGTTCAATTAATTTAATCAAGCGTATTGATTAAATGTCAGGTACCCAATTAAATTATCGACAGCAGATCGGGGATGCAACGCCAGCGCATTCTCAAGTCGCGGCAAGTGTGCCTGCGGGCGATACAATTCGCGCTTTGCTTTCGTATCTCGTTCCAATTCGATTGCTGTGCCAACATTTGATGCTGCTATATATGGTGGTAAATATTGCCACAGATTACAACGCCCGACTACACTTTGTTGGTACTCGTTATAACAACTTGTAATTCCGAACGAACTTACCTTTAAATAGAAAACAGTGGTACTTTGAACTAGTTTCGTATAAATGAAATTCAATAAGGAATTGGTTCAATTTAATGGTTAGTGGAAATATTTCAAAGAATTCTATTTATAATTATTTTCTGTTCACACATGGAACGCTGCCTGTTTACAGTCGGCAGCCATCTCCAATTTCGATTAGACCAGATTCCAACGCCATCGTTCTTTTGTGAAGTTAATAAGCATATAAATAGACATTGCCTTTTATATGTTCCCTGTTATTATCTTTATTATACCTGGCATTTTCAATAGCACCATATACAGACCATCAATGAGGCATTCCACCTTTTTACAACTGTTTCTTATTGACTGCAAAAGTCAACAGTGTTTCGTTCTTAATGAAAGCTATAATTTTCATGTCTTTGTATATTGGAACTTATTTTCAATTGTTCAAAAATTATGGGTTATCGTATGTGATGTAGTTATCTTGGAAATAAGGGTATTGAGACTTGCGGCAGGATGGATCACTCACGCGCAAACTTCGTGTTTGTTTACGTTTGACAGTAAAATTGCTCCTTTGATAGCTTAGACCGCACCTATGTCTAAACCTATTCCGTTGTATGATTGCTTTGGGTCAAATTCTTAAGATCTATAGGCTGGTCTGGTGATTTTAAGTTTTATATTTTGTACTGTATCGATCATAGTAGAAGTATCGAATTCAATGTAAAACCTGATGATGTCATTGATTGTTAATTTTTCACAGGTGGTGGATCAAGTACTTTTCCAAATACCGTACCATCCGTATATCTTTGTATATAACTAGACTGGGATATACATAAACCTTCCTTCTGACACTCTATCTCTCTCACTCTATCTCTAGCTGAAAACTGCTTTCAATCCGTTAAGTAGTTAAAAAGATCTAAGCGAACAGACATTCGATGATTTCATTTTATACTATGTAATTATGTATGGTTTAGTTAGTTAGCTTATCAAATTCAAAAAATGATTTATTAGTAATGAATTCTTATAAAAGAATATTTATGGACCGATATCGATCCCTATACTTTTTTGAGCACTCATATACATTGAAAATACAGTCTTATATTACTATTAATTTCAATAATAATATTGTGATCGTTATTAATACGTTATTAATGCTAATTTTAATATTTCAGATCCAAAAAGCTTCATTCAGATCTTTATTAAAGTTAATTGAACCGAAAATTCGCGTTCGATGAAAATAATTATATTTTGTCACAGCGAGATTTAACATGGACGACAGTGTGGCTTCTACTACGGCTTTGTCTTGACCTTATTTTTTTTAAGTGTTTTTTAGCTAACATTTACCGAAATCTATGAAAGAAAATATTTCATAATCACTTAGTTCACTTTTAAAAGGTGTTAACATTAAGTCAGTATATTTTTACAACAGAAACATCGCGTTCAACACCATAAAGTTTAAGGGGCTACAGCTTTCAATTTCAAACATTCGAGGCGGAATATTGTTGAACCTTTGCGTCCGCTCCGAGCCCGCAGATTGCTTTTGAGCGAACCTTCATCCAGAATGCTTTCCAAAAGCATCTCGTTACCTCAATTTAACTGTCTTGACACATACAAATTTTATTTGCCTTTTTGTGTTGTAGCTTTTGTAAGCAAATTTTATTTTCACGAAATTAGTCGGCAGGGGCTTATTGTGAGCGAAATCCAATTACGTCTGAGCGCTCTAAGGATTTGTGTTTGGCGACGGACTCTTTTCAATGTGTGTCGAGCAAAGTTTGCTACAGATTCATTTGTACATCATTTTAGGAATTTACTTTCTTATTTATATTTTTATTCAAGACCTTTACTAAAAATCTACGTAAGGTGTAGAAAGGGAGACGGAGATTTTTGTCCACCAGTGGCTAAACATTTTCTTAAAAAAACGTTGCCCCACACTAGGGAATTCTCCTGTGCCGTGGGTGCGTTTACAAACATTTAAACTCACATACACAAACAGCCAGACCCGAAACAACTACCTGCAGGTCATACAAATATTTGTTCCGTGCGGGAATCGAACCCGCAACACGTAGCGCAGCAGTCGTGCGCTCAGCCACTGCGCCAACCATGCCGTCTAGTGGCTTGGTTAGTTATTCGTAATACCTGATATAGAGGTAGACATCTAAACCGCATGTAAAATAGTAGTCTATCAACTAAATAAAAGGTAAACAAAATGAAAGTGCACTTAAAACGCACATAATGGTGATGTGATTAGCACATCGCAAATTAGTCATGTTATCTCAGATGCGCAGGCGACGGATCGAGCATACAATTACTGGATGCAACGTCACTTGTCTCACAACCGGCTCCACTCGCCGAGATAAAGTGGTAGTAGATGTGCCATTACGTATTAAGTTTATTTTGTAAAGGGAATAATTCAAATGACGGCGTTTATATTTTCTGCTACCAACTTTGCCATCTGTGAAGATGGCTTTGATATAAGTTGAATTAATTCCTTTTTTTCTGTGTGTTCGGCCTGGGAACTCGTTTGCAGCTGTTTTTCAGTTTTTTTAATATTTTCACATTGACTCAGTTGTCAACTCATATACTCATATGGTTTCCACACTTTTTTCACAGTTATTTAACACATTGTTCAATTTCCGATTTATTATAGCTACCTACTTATTAAGTGCATAATAACCGACGTATTTTATTAATAAAATATTAATTGCATACGCACTTGTTCGTTGCCTGTGCCAGCTCTATAAGGCGGCGTGCAACATACATGTTTTTCACAGGACAAGGCGTGAAGGTTCTTATTCTGTTCTTGTCAATCAATTGCAACCCGTCGTTAAGATCTAGAACTTCGTTATCTCGTACCGTTTTGAACTTGCAATAAGTTTTATTTTTATTTTAGCTGGAGCCTGTTGAAGGCGTTTATCTGATGTAGACATGTTTTTTGTTCAAACAACACAAATATTAATTTTCGTTTAGGTGTTTTAAACAAGTGAATAAAATCTTTAAAAAAAATTATAAATCCTCGATTTTCAACAGCATAAATTAAGACCGTTGTTGTTTTTTATATGATTGCATTGTATTAATTTAAATATGGGAAGGCACTTGTAAATAGATTACGGTCTCTCGTATTCATTTGCTGTAAAAGGAATTTATTTTGCAATAAATACAATTTTATATAAAAATAATCTAATTTGTCTAATGAAATGAAGTCTTTTGGGAGTCAAATAGTTTTTTTTTAATAATATTACCATTGCTACACCGCTTAAGCCAGCAGTACATCCTCCCATTGGGCAATAATTACATTCATAATTGTAAATATACGTGTGAACAGTAAGCAAAATATGAAGTGCGTCCGTAGCAGTTCGTAGAGCAATTTTCACGTCACTGTGCACTTTGTCATTATGCATCAGGATCGTGACGCCCCAAGACAACTCGCAATTATTATGTATGTAAAAGAAATTCTTTCTGGCGTCGAGCAGCGAAGGATATGCAGTGGTCACGTTGCATTTTTGTTCAAGATTATTTAAATTTATTTATGACTATAAAATGATTTTAGGAAAAGCTTTTCAGTATGCCTGATACGATTTTAAATTGATTGAAATACGAAGTTGGTAGGCTACATTTTTGCCGCAATTATTTAGATTTATTGACTTAATTTGGTTTAATAGCTCGATTTTATTAGGGTGTTCCCCAAAAATGTTAAATATTTTATCGACTCCACTCCTAAGAAGACGCAATTCCCGAAGTTCACATTATTATAACGAGGTAGCGGCACTAGCGCGGCTCGGCGGCGAGTGCAAAGCAAACTGTGCCCACGGCCGCTCGAATAACCGATACTTTGGCGTAATAGCCACGATCGAGGCATGCGATAACAAGCCGCCGATAGCTGAACCCGTATTTTATTTATATATCAGCTCGCCTCTTTTTCAATAACGCCTTTTCCCTCTCGCAGCGGAAATTTAGCTCTTTTATGGCATGGGGGCTATGCTCGTTATTTACTAAGGTAATTATCCGGCTATAATACTGAATATTCAAGGGACAAATTGCCAATCTAAGTGACAGTTCCCACCGGTAGGCTGAATAGCGACTACCTGGCAAACGCCTTGCTATTATCACATTATGGTAATTTTTCAGTGCAACTTGTATGTGTTAATTTTAAATAATTTGAGACTATCCCATATCGGCTTCATTATTTGCTTACATTATTGTGATAATGTAAACAAATAATCAATAATTATAAGCAAATAAGTGAAGGGTTTTCTTATGACCTTTTTACGAATGCTGCCGTAACTTCAAAAACATTAAACTTTGTAATCTACTACGGCAAATGTACAAACTTTCAACAGGTCGTATCTAATACTTTCCGACTGAGGTCTACGTTTAGCTGCTACGGGTATGCAACATATTGTAATAGCCTCCGGCTATTTCTAAACGAAAAAATATTTAGACATTTTTGAAATGGTTGGACGATGAATACATGATGGTGTTTTGTAGAGACGTCTGGCGGTGCAGCTATGTGGCGACGACGACGCCGCCGGGGGCGCGAGTTCATTAAGGAGCCAGTCGCGATGCCATTGTTAACGTTTTTAATTCACGTGTCCAGTGCACGCGCCGCCTTCCCCCTCTGCCCGGAGACTGCTGGGAAATCTCGCTGGAAAATTAACGCCACAATTTTATCCTTTTTTTCTCGTTTGCGTTCATTTTATTTATTTCACGCTTCGATCGCACCGCGGCGTTTAGTTAGTACTTTTATTTTTATTTAGTTAGTAACTTTTATAATTTAAGGTCGTTGTTTTAACGCAATTTTCGTGTGTATAGTTCTTTCCATTTAATCACTTTGGTATTTCAATTTATAATCACTATAAAATGATCGAGTATCCCCAAATCTCACGAATAGGTCAACGAACGACTAAAAAACTCAACTTACATCCGTTTTGTTTAGATAGAGGTGAACACGGCAAAAAGTTAATTGTTTTGATTGCCAATACACAAACACGTCCGGCCGTCTGTCTGCTGCAAGTTATCGCCTTAGAAAAGCGTCCGATCTTAATTAGTTTTCACGTCTTTGAAGGCGCCTAGCATGATACAATCTCTCCCTTGCTACAATTTGTTTTCCTTTGGCACTCTGTTCATGACACAAAAACACATACCTTTTTGTTTCACTGAGTTTTATTTGGATGTTTCCCGGTGATGTATGGTGATTGGCTCCCTTGTCCCAGCGCTCGTGTATCTTATTTATCATCGTGATAATTCCAGGGCGTTGGCTCGAGAAACAATATTTGAATGGCCGACGCGTTTTCGTGCTTGACGTTTTGAATGTTTATTGATTAGATTTGTTTTAAAACAAATTAAAACAGTACGCCGCCGGCGAATTTAATTAAAGTTGTCAGTACATCGACCCATAGTGCGAGGCGCGATATCTATGCATTATCTATTTTTTGTCGTACTCCACACAATGCATTGAAAAATATTCTATTGTCGAAACATTGAGATAACACGTCCTTACCTTGTAAGTTTAACAGAGTTACGATGAGTCGCCGTTTCGTCCGTGGGTTCGTTCAGTTATGACTGTCAGTCGGCTGTCTGTTTTTTGTTGCAACCGAGATCCTTTCGTCCAATTTAATATTTACTGCTTGTCAAATATTATTCAGCCCGCTACGCCTTCTCCGGACGATACTTGTAATTTTTATTTACATACCGCTTGTCGAAATTCATTTTTTACGACTGCAATTTGCCAATAGCCGACTCGTTGTAGTAATTATAGAATAATGGCTGCCTGGGCGTCGGTTTATAAATTTTTTTTCAGTCATTTGGCATATATTATCGATATAATTGCGTTTCTTCAGAACTTTCTTTGCAAATAGTTTTTGGGCAAGTTTTCCGGGTCTCACTTTATGCACAAGACAGCGGCAGTTTAAACGAAAGAAAAATGCCCTTAAATCTGCACTCAATAGAAGAACTCTTTAGGCAACGTAAGCTTTTAAATGCCAAACTAATAATCTCCGAATTAAATACTTATTTACGGCATTCGTGCGTAAGAATTTAGATAAAACATGATCGTCATTATCAAATCATCATCTACTAAGCTTTCCAACAATATTCCTTCCAGGCTAGAGGTATTTCCAGTTCCAGATATCTAAGATGTCTGACTATCTCACAAGGCCGACATTGTGTCAAAAGTCCGCGGGCCATCGATAAACAGAAGCAGCGGCCGCGGCAAATTGAAACCCGACCGAGTGTGAAATGACCCCGGTCCGACTTCCTGCCGGTATACCAAGGTATATAATACTCCTCGTCTTTGGATGGTGACCGACTATTGGCAACGCACAGTTGGATTAAATATAATCGTTACAAGTGTTTGTGAAATAAACATAACTGCGTGGGTTATCTAACAATTGCAATATATTGAAGCTCTTTTCACCAGTTACTTTTTGACAATCTGTTGCAAGATTTTGACCTGACTTATTGAAATTGAAAATATTTATTTCATACCTGCTACCCTACCATGACGTGTTAAAGCAGAACTTATTCCGCTGAGGGAAAGGGACAGAGCTATACACGGTGTCTACCACCATCTCTTTCACTCAGTGGAATAAGTTCTGCTTTAAGATGTCATAGTAGGCCTACAGGCGCATAAAGTTACAAGTCCATATAATAAAAAAAAGTAAGATGGTTTTGATCTGTCACGTCTCTTTCAATTATTTTGATGACGAAATTGGGCAAATGTATGACTCAAATTCTTGATCAGATTACTAATTGCACTTCCTTAGGCGCCTTACTATTCACACCTGAAAAGCCTCCATACTAGAAACATGAATCACACAGCACAGGAATTCACGCAATCAGGGCTAAAGATTCCGAGTATTTCCGAGTCACTCCGAACAAATGAAGCTCTAATCACACCATCAAAATTGAATGAACTGTGAAATCACTGTGAACTTTTCCGAATGTCGTAATGAAAGTAGCAATTTGTTTTTCCTTACAAATGGGAGCTGTTTTCACCTGAATGGCGCAACAGATGAAGTTTGGCCGAAGTTACAAGCGAAAAAGTTGTGTTACAACTAAAGTTAAAAGTAGACGACATGTTTCTTGCAACGAAGTGAACAATTTGGAGTACAGATTTCATCAACCTGTAGATAATTTAAAAATACTTTCTACTTTTTACCGTTTCTGTATGAAAACTTTCATTTTGTAGCCATCGGAACGTCAGCTCTTGTCTCTCTTTAATCTTGCACCATACAACAGATCCTTATTCAGAAGCGGGCCTTACCAGTAGGGTACTTCAACTCAACGATCATTGTCGCCTCGCCGAGGTGCAGCTCCACGCGGCATTGGGCGCCACCGCTTAATTATCTCAACGACTGCCGCTTACTGTCACGTTCACCCTACAGACATTCACTTGCCTCTTCATTGTCGACATCAAACGCTCATTTTACAACGCTTGTCAACCATAAAGGGTTACTGTCCTAATTGTTTCCATAAAAAAATATTGCCGTCATTTAGATAAAGATGTAGGCCATTCGAATAATAGTACCTCGTCTTAATTTCGGGTCGTTTGATGGATCACATTTTCCATTAGCGCTGGGAATGTCTTAATTTCCCCGTAGTTGTTGGCTAAGTGGTAGGCAGGTTTATTCTATCAATCAACGGCCAGCGGCGGCCGGCGACAAGGCGAGTTATCACTACAAAGTGGCATCGATTGATCGCGTCACGACCGCCACCTCTTATCGTACTAATTACTGTGTATTAGGGAACTATTTTGTGGGAACCATAATAAAAATGTCAATTTAAAGACTATATTGCAGGCCATTTAACATTACTTTGTCGTAGTGCCGATCTTACGAAATTATATGTTTTGATTTGATGAGAAATTCAAAAGAATTTGTCTTATGACTGTAGTAACGGACTTGAATGGCAATAAAAAAAGTTAATCAGACGACAGCTTTTTAAAATGAACCCAACCCGTATGTAGTTAAAAATGTAATTAAACTGAGTTAAAGCGACTTCAATCGACTTCGTCCGTAATGTTACTTTGTTTGCATCTTGTCGTAAAACGTTATTTCTCTCGAATGAACCTAAAGCTTCCAACGTGATGTCTACCTTAATCACTCATATTTATGTATATTTTTTATGATATACTTTAATGAAAGTATCCTTTCCAATTTTTTATTTGACCTCTGTATAAACGTTATAAGAAGTGTTTCGCATTAAAAGTGTAATAAAGTATCTGAAATGGCAGGCAAAGTTTATTATTCGAAGAATTATAATATTAATATTATCCTCCCCGGTTTCGGTTATACTGCGAGGTATGAAACATATTGCACTTAAATGTCAAAGCCTTCAATAAATATTATTCCAATTTTAAGCACTTACTTATCTCGCTCGATTAATCGCTTAAACATTTTACTCTGATTTCGGCTTTTCTAATTTAAACCGAAGAAGATGGAATACTGAGGCGTAAAATTGTAGGGCAAGACAGGATGATTTTCGCGTCATCCAGACATAAAGGGCGTAATTGTTGCGCATCGGCTGGAACTAATACGGGAGAAATGGAACGAGATAGGAGCTAAGAAGGATCGTAGAAAATAATTTATCCGCGACGGTAGAACAAAGGGCGGGCCACAATGGAACAAAGAAGCGCCGGAACGGGCCGGTTTGTTTTCTGACGGAAGCCTAATATAGGGAATCGATTGGTCTTAGAACCAACCAAGGGTGCGCTCGTTTCCGTTATACGATGAAAAAGTAAGATGATCTCTATGAAATTGGGTCTTAATTGATTTTTTAAAGGTTTGTGGGTCATTTTTTTCATGTGTTGTCGAGGGTAGAGTCAACGACTGAAACGCTATGTATCTACATCACCTACACTAAAGATGCTTTTCAATACGATGCCTTTTTTATGTAGTACCTTAGCTACTACCTAAAAGTAGACAGCTTTCAATTATCACTTCTGTATGGCTCCCATACGTTATAAGAAACTTCCGAAAGTAAATAACTTGAACGTCTATAGATTAAACAACTTAACGCGATTTAGAAGGTAGAACATACTATGACATAATTATACGACGTTCTAAATAATAATAACCCGCAACCGCAGCAGGCGGTGAAATATCTTGAATCTTGATCTGGAGGCATTTCAGTAAAAAAAAACAATGTTTTTTGCATGACTTCTTTAGCACGTCTCAGGAGCATCCGAGTCTAATAGGACGTTTGTATATTTCTGCCACAAGTCCACATAACTAAACGCTCGTCTTTGTTCACTTGTCTATTTGCGTTTGCATTTTTTTGCAACCCTTTAATGCAGTTGGAAACACGGTACTCTACTCTCTAACGATTTTTTCTACATTTAAAATTCTGTGCCCTTCGAACTTATCGATCAATGTTCCTGAACTTTAAGCAGTGTCGCTGACATATCAACCGGGCACCCAAAACTAAACCTAACTTTTTATAATGATAAATTGCTATCGTAACTGTAGACTGCTAAAGTTATAAGAAGTTTAGGACTCAGTACTTTGCTCGATCAAAGTGGTATTGACAGCCTTCGCTATTGGGACATCGGTTACGACTGGGTGCTGCGCGCCGACCTCCCCAGCGGCGTCAGTGTAGTTTGCTACGCTGACGACACGCTCGTCCTGGCTCAGGGGGGGTCGCACCAGGCGGCGGCTGACAATATGACACGCGGGGTTGAGATAGTCGTGGAGAGGATCCGGCTACTGGGTCTCGAGGTGGCCTTGCACAAATCCGAGGCCATGGTTTTTCATGGCCGCGGAAACACGCCACCGTCGGGATCCCAGTTGACGGTAGGAGGGGTTCGCATCGGCGTCGGGTCGACGATGAAGTACCTGGGAATCGTCCTCGACAGCCGGTGGAACTTCGTCGAACACTTCCGACGTTTGGCTCCCAAGCTCGAGCGGACGGGGGCTGCTTTCAAGCGGCTCCTGCCCAACCTCAAGGGGCCAAACGCCTCCTGCCGTAGGCTCTATGCCGGAGTCGTGCGGTCCATGGCCCTTTACGGGGCCCCAGTATGGGCGCGTTCTTTAGGGCGGCGCGCCGCCCACTATCTGAACGCGCCCCAAAGGGTGGTGGCCATACGGCTTGTCCGGGGCTACCGCACGATCTCCGGCGAGGCAGCAAGCCTCCTTGCCGGACTGCCACCGTGGGATCTGGAGGCGATAGTCCTCGCGCGCCTGTTTGAGTGGCGCGCGGAGGCACTACACCGGGGGGAAAACCCACTGCCGCGGCAAGTTGCCGCTAGGCGGGCAGACCTCCGGTGCGATCTCATGGTGGCATGGAGAGAGCGACTGTCGCAACCCCGTGCAGGGCACGCCACAATAGTGGCGGTAAGTCCCCTCTTTGAGGAGTGGCTGGAGAGGCGTCATGGCGTCCTCACCTACCGCCTGACGCGGGTCCTCACCGGACACGGAAGTTTCGGGAGGTTCCTGCACATCATCGGGCGGGAGGAAGCGCCCGGGTGTCACCATTGTGACGATCGCCCGGAGGACACGGTGGAGCACACAGTGGCGATCTGCCCGGCTTGGGCGGAGCACCGCCGTGCCCTCGTAGAGGCGATCGGCGGCGGCGATCTCTCGCGTCCGGCCCTGGTTCAGGCCATGGTCCGGAGCGAGAGGGAATGGGAAGCGGTCACCACCTTCTGCGAAGCAGTAATGTTAGCGAAGGAGGTGGCCGGGCGTTTGAGGGAGAGAACATCTGCCCAACCCAGCCGCCGCGGGAGACGCCCATGGCGCCGGGCGCCGCGAGACGACTTCCGGCCACCGTAGATGCGGGCCTGTGGGCGGTGAGCAATGGGTAGTTCACCGTCCGTCCGTCGATTGACGACAGGCCGTGTCGACGGCGCGTTCGTGTTTCACGCGCGCCTCAAAGAGTGTCAGCAAAGCAGAGGGGCTTGCCAGAGCCTCTGCCTGCCGGGGTTGCGGGTTGTTCGAAAGAGATACCGCGGCCTCGGAACGTAAAGGGCAATAGAAGAAACATGGGTGGGTTTTAGTCAGTACAAGTCTGACATGCCCCCCCGCTCCACCCAGAGCGGGGGAAGTCATTGGATGATTTCCCACCCGAAAAAAAAAAAAAAAAAAAAAAAAAAAGCCTTCGCTATTTTTGCTGACCAGCCCAGTTTACTTAGAAAGTCTTTAAATGTTTTTGTTTTTTTTGTAAAAATACCTAATTTATGAAAACTGAAATCACATCAGAAAATAAACTAACGCATCCAGAAAGATGTAATATTTTTGCAAGGTAGGTAGGTAGATTATCCTTAGTCAGATAAAGTTTCCTCTTTAAAATGCCGAGGTCTCCTTCGACGGTGTTAGACGTCAATTTTCAGTAAATCGCTGGATAGGTGACAGCGAAAAGCGACGTGCGCGCTTCCATGCTCCAAGTACTGGTGGTTACCTCGCCCGCTCCCCTTCCATTTTTACATTCAGAAGCTGATTTTACGTTTTCGAATTTCAAACTTAGAAACGTGATGCGAGTGCGAAGTTTGTATCGTGCAGACACTTCGTCTAATATTAAAATTGTACGGAAGGAGAGTTTTTGCTCAGTCTCGCGTGTGTGGAAAACTTTAAATGGATGCAGTTCCAACTTCTAAACTGCTTTCATGAATAAAAGTATGTTTGTTTTTCTTATGAAAATATTCAGCATAATAAAAATGTTATGTGCTTCATAAACTTCATCATCTACCTAGCCTTTTCCCAACTGTTGGGGTCAGCCTTCAGTCTAACGATATGCAGCTGTCTGACCTCCACAATACAGTTAGTACACACGGCAACAGATCAACCTATACAAAACCAGTTTATGCGGATCTCTCATTGTACTTGAAATTTATGGTGTACGATCCGTTGTTGAGAGAGCAGCATAAACTGGTTTTGTATAGGTTGATCTGTTGCCGTGTGTACTGTACCCCTTGTTAAGACTGGTTGTCAGACTCTTGGGCCACTGACTGTCAAAGACCTGCCAATGAAAGACCGTCGACCATCTTTCCCGTCGTCGTGCATCGGAACGAAGAAGAACGTTATGGGTGGTCACCCTAACACGCAACAAAAAATAAACTGAAATCGAGCCAAGCGGCTATTATTATTTAGCCACAAGCTTCTCCAAAACCGTAAACTGCTTCATAAACTTGATGATCATAAAACTATTAACAATTCAAAATTTGTACGTACAACCCCTATCATTTGAGCCCAGTCGTAACATGAATTCCTCAGCTTGATAGTCTATACTTTTACAGCAGGGGGATTATTGTTTAGTAATAAGAGCTTTATTTCAATTACACTAAACTGAATTGTTTATAAATTACGTCGTAAAAGATCCAGGTAGTTAATTCGCCAGTTTCTTAAGTGTTATTTCCAAGAAAATTATATACAACCGGTTTCAATTAAAACGACATTTATTTTTTTAATTAATTCAGTCCGAACCTGCATTAGATTGCACGGCATAATAATAATTATGTGGTTAGGATAAACTGGATAAATATTGTTACAGCAAATCGTCTTGCGCCGTAAGCCTTTGTGTATTAAAGTTTGTTCTATGGTGTTGGCTTGGATTTGATTTGTTTCTAGTTTAGCCAAGTTGTTTCTCCTCGATACCCTAGGGAACCATCGGGTTTCGCGATAAAGTCGGGCGGACGGCGCGTGACGCCACGGCCGAATTATGTCTCGCGATAAAACTCCTCGTGCCTCCAGTTACGGGCAACTTTCAACTGGGCCACGATGCCCGTACTATTTTCTATTCATTATTATCGGATTACAGGCGTACCGATACGCCCGGCCGTCGTGGCGTGCACGAACTCCCGATACGCGAGCAAACCATTCGGACCAGCACAGACCTCTATCTATCAAGATTATCCTACAAGACATACACTCTCAGGATACTAAAATCTTTTCAGATTCAGGAGGTTGCATGACTAAAAATTATCTATCTGATGTTTCACTGTCACAAGTTGTAGAATTGTATTTTGTATTTCTTCTTTGTGAATTTCATATGGGCATAATAAAATTATTATCTGACTATGGTTGTTTTTCTTTGTGAGAGATTATGGTATCATTGTAACGCTCACGAAACAAAAGAGTCAACAGAGAAAATACATTGGTGTGCTTTTATCATTTTTTTCTGCAATTTAAAGCTTTCGCTGTTAATTTCCGGGTTGTAATAACATTTGATTATTTGAGTTTTTGAAATCCCTCGTATTCGTAGATTGTCGCCTCTCCATTATTTTCTCTCTTCTCCAGATCACCATAGAAAGATTTCCCATTTATGACCTTTATTTTACTCCAGAGATTTTAATTATAAAAGTCACAGTACCATAAGGCACTGTGGGTACTGTATCTTGTAAATCTGGTTGTCGTAAATAACGCATCGGGGCGCACGATGTCGTCCGAACGTCTCCTTTCTGTTCATAAATCTTGTTAATGAGCGACGCTGATCGTATACTGGATTAGATCGCGGATTAAGACGATAGTGGTTCCTGTTTTCCGAAGTTTGCGCGGGAAATAGAAGTGTTCCCCTTGTTTTTCGGAAGAATTAGGTAACTACACTAATGTATTTTGTCGCGTTGGCAGTTTGTTAGCTGCGGTTGTTGCTACTAATTTTGTTGTTAACACTTTGTCTTTACCTATCTTTCTATATAAATCTATGGCGAAAAATAATGGGAGAATGTAATTATATGTGCATTTCAGTTTTACAAATCTCATTTGCGCTGGAAAATAGCTCTTTAAAGTGACTCAAATTGAATTGAACTCGATTATTCCGCGGAATTCGCGCCCGCGGCAAGGTTTGTTAAAAATGTATCGTTTTGTACAATAACGAGCACATCTGTTCTCGTTCAAGCACACACGTTACACAGGAAATGTTCGCTTTAATGTTAAATAATTGCAGTGCTTTTATTGAATCGCTATAATTCAACTCGTAAAAATAAGAGTTATGAAATGCATTTTCATAATTTTCCCGAGAGACCGTGAATTATTTAGTGGCTGTTAATGTGATATTATTTTATTTTTAACGACTGCATGCCACGTTAAATAATTAGGTCACATAATATTTTATCAAGAGCTTGAAATAATATGTGCCTAAAATTATTAAAATTTAATGAAACTCATCCTAATATGTGAGTTTTATTCAATTTCACCTAAAGCTAGGAATATACATCGAATGTCTAAAGCATTAACAATTCGATCCTCAATTTATATTAGGTGTACCAGATCCCACCCGCGACAGCTCAACTAAGCTTTTGGGTGGGTGGATGTATAAATCTAACTAACATGCGGTGAATATCACGGACAAAGACGGTGTCAGCCGAACTGAAGGAGCTTAATACAAGGGAATAGGTAGGCCAGGTAATCCAGCTTAGGGGGGCGGGATTACACGTAAAAGCCTAATGCTCTGTACACCGCGAACACCACAGTTATTTGATCCTTTCGCGTCTTAGTAGAGGTTCGGTTGCAAATTATTGTTCACGCCACAATAGACGACGTTGTACAACCCAACAATGCGTAGTCGGCTCTCGTGCCTTAAAAGACGAAGTGCCATTATTAATGGGCGAGCCGATAAGAACATCGGCATGCGGCAACGTTAACTACCAAACGAAGATATTTTGTTTCTCAATGTGGGAATCACTATCTATTTACCATCTTAGATGGGTTCCGTGTGTTAAATTAGAAAATTATCAACAACGTTTCATTTAGGGTTTCTCACCTTTACTGCACCGTAAGCAAATAAATAGATACTAAATATGCGGTTTATAGTGGAGATCGTACAAAGTGTTAATAGGTACGGTTGGGAAGAAAACTTGTGATAAAGTTCGGAATTTATAATTTCTATTACAATTATTTTGCTTACCGTCTATAGTCTATGCCAATCTCGACATCAACCTCTTATTCGTCTTAAGCAGCACCCATGACAGTTAACGAAATTTAATTTAGATGGTGAAATCATGTTTTGATAACTCTATAAACATCGTGAGTAATCTGCTGTCAATACAACTTTGTATTGTATATTCTCTTAAATCAACCACAGTTAGCTTAAAACATTAAGCCCCCGAAATGGAGAACAGTTTATTTTCATACGTTCCTCTCGCGTACCTATGTATGTAAAATCCGTTCGTGTTAATTTAAAAAACCGGCCAAGAGCGTGTCGGGCCACGCTCAGTGTAGGGTTCCGTAGTTTCCCGTCCGTCACAATAAGTGTTCCCAGTTATGAGGCCAACCGAACAATTCGGTAATACCCGATCCAATGTAATAAGTACCTACAGCGCCATCTCTCGGGGAATTGGGTTACTAATATTAATTAGTAATTAAAAAAAACCACCGAAAGTTTAGTAAAAATTACCACCGAAATTGCACGTCTTTGTATTAACAAAGACGTGCAATTTCGGTGGTAATTTTGGATTGCGAGAACCGATTTCAATAATTCTCTTTTTGTTTGAAAAAAGATACGTTCAGGATAATAAAATATGTAAACAAAGATACAAAAAATGCTTGCATATACGATTATACTACAAACTAAGTTTTCCAGAAATTATTTAGTACAACTTTTTTTTTGTACAAAAACTGTTATGTCAATCAAGTTCAAAATAATTTTCATAGAAAGTCCTTATAAAGTTCTACTTTTCAGATTTTTTTCATATTTTCTAAACTTATGGTTCAAAAGTTAGAGGGGGGGGGACACATTGTTTTTTACTTTTGGAGCGATTATTTCCGAAATTAATGACATTATCAAAAAATGATTTTAGTAAACCCCTATTCATTTTTAAATACCTTTTCAACAATATATCACACGTTAGGGTTGAAATTAAAAAAAAAATCACTTCCCACTTTACATATAGGGTGGCTACCCTAATAAATCATTTTTTTCAAATTTTTATTTTACCACTTTGTCGACATGATTGATATACATATTGGTACCAAATTTCAGCTTTCTAGTGCTAACGGTCACAGAGATTAAGCGAGGACGGACGGACGGACGGACGGACGGACGGACAGACAGACATGGCGAAACTATAAGGGTTCCTAGTTGACTACGGAACCCTAAAAACAGCAGATTATGCAAATCCTAACATGTAAAGCTTATTGTCTGAATGTTGGACGTGCGTGTTAAACATACTCGTGCAAAATGTTTAAGGCTTGTCGTATCCATGAATAACAAGGCTCTTTAATCCGATATCTTAATTATTTACGGGATTATAAAGTATTTTTTTTATGTTGATTACCGTACATAATCGCACATTACACAATGATATGAATTTCAATTACTTACCCACATAGCAGCAAGCATCGGAATGATGACATTCTGAATTTCAATCGAACTAAAGATACCGGCAGTGCATTACTCCAAAGCAGCTAAGTGAAATAACGTGCCATGCGGTACCAGTGTTTAATTTGACGCCGATGTCTTCGGCACCTTAGATGTGGCCAGACAGGGACACGGCGGCTAACACGCCATTGTTTGCAAATAGCAACAACAAACGTGCTCTTATCCCGTTGCTACCATCGACAGAGATGGCAAATACCAAAACTGGCAAGAGAGAAAAAGCAAGGAAATTAAACTTACTTCGCGTCCCGAAAACACCATATTCGTGTAGATAGCGCAAATAAATGACAAATTTTATCACCCAATTTAATAATACTTCGAAATTAAACGGAAACTGGTGTTGGTGTCAGTTTTTCTCGTGTTGCCACGCTTATTGGGAGGACGGAAAAAGTGGACTTTAGCTGAATATAAAGAGGCTCGATGAAAGAGGCAGACGCGTGAGATGTTATAGTTTTTGCTATGAAACTCGCCGCTAGCAGTGCGAGCGAGACGTGTCCGTGTTTTGCGCTCGTTTGTGAGAAAGACATGCCGCCTGATATTGGTAAATGAATATAATAAGCTACAACAAGGTTTTGCACGAAATAGTTTCGAAATATCGAAGTGCAACACACGTTTCTGTAGTTGATTTGACTTAGTTCGTAACTGGATCAGGCAAATAACGTTGTAAACATTCAGATTTACTAACTGCATCTCTGATCGATCTCAACTTGATAACTTAAAAACCAGGGTTATGAAAATGTTTACATTTTCCATTTGAGAATAAAACAGGGTTTTATTCTAAAGCTGTCGGTATATTGTGCGGGATAAACGCACAGATCTCTACTGTCCATTGTCCCAGAAAATCAGCGCCGACAATCTGCCCGGGATCGGGATCTTATCCCGGAGTCCCGGATCGGATCTCGTCTCGCTACCGTCCCCGGATGTCCCGCTACGTCTGCCAGGATTATCAACACGTACCACTACTCTATACACGTTTTTCCTTCTTTGTTATTAAGCTGCGTCTGCAAACAAACGGTACTTTGTAGTTTTTTGTTTCCACTTTGAAACTATACGGTCTTAACCGTATAGTTCGGTACGGACCCCTTCGGGGGCTCGACATTCAAACCTCCGCTGGCTCGGTACTGGCCCCGAAAGGGGTCGGACATTTAAGTCATATGACCTCCTCATTATTTTTGTAAATATTTTATTTTCTGGTTAATAAATAATATGGGTGTGCATTCATTAAGATAGTAGAATAAAAAACTCATATGTAAACGTCATTAGAAGTTCTTTAATTATTGAGGAAGTTTCTTAATTAAGTCTTATAAAATCCAAATGCGTAAATTACGATCATCGCCATTTTGATGGCAGTGTAGGTCGACGCTAAAAATCATAAAAAAATAGGTTTTCGGACATTTAAACTCCACATTATTGGGCATAATTAACGTGTCCTTTTATTACGTGAAGAAATCATTCATAATTGAACTTATATTAGTAGTGGTAATGACACATTTTGAAATCTAAAGTCGAAGTTTCTCGTCAATCGTGCTTGTTTACATTTTTAATTCCACATTATATCATATATTCACGAATAGATTCTATAACAACTGACACAAATATCATTTCAAATATTATAAATAACATGACAATGCCCAGATCTTATCGTGATTTGCAATAATAGGACCAATAACACGGAATATTCATAACCACTACTAAATTCACTTTCGAAATTGACGTCCATTTCTTTTTTTTTTAATTTTGTGATGTGTAAATGCGATTATTTCAATCGATTATTTTCTTGTAAATCAATCAACTCGAATCATTTAATTAAGGAATATCAGAAATTGATAGATGAAAATAAAAATTAATTTTGTAATACGTGTAAAACACTATAAATATTGATTATAATATTTTTACGCCACTAAAACCGATTCAAAAACAAACAGTACAAACTGATCTATGGCTAAATTCGCGCCAATATTATTTTCAGATAAAAATTCAAAAAAGGAATGCGCTCGCTGTTCAAATTTATTATTAAAATGTTTATTTGCTATTTTATTAATAATTTGGTTTTGTACCTACTATTTGAATGTGAATTGCAAATAGAAATAAATAAGGTTGAATATAGAACGCGCCAATTATGATCTTGGTAAGCACATTAAAAGAATCAGCTAAGATAAATTACATTTTGTTCGACAAAATTGTTTGGTTGGATTGGTTATTTGAAAAGCGTATTCATTCTTTCCTAAAACATGGCTCGTAGGTCAAAGTGTTCTTTGAGTGGAAGCCTTGGGGTAAAAATGGCCTATAGAGGAAGAGCACAATTGAGATGGAAACACGACACCAAGAAAACTCCTGGTTCAAAATGAGTCCATTTTGAACCTGGATTTTTCTTGATGTCGTGTAGGTACCGGGGTTTTTTTTTGGGTGGGAAATCGTCAAATAACTTCCCCCGCTCTGGGCAAAACGGGGGGGAGTGTCAGACTAGTACTGACTAAAACCCACCCATGCTCCTTCTATTGCATAACTCTGACACTCCCCCCCGCTTCGTCTAGAGCGGGGGAAGTGAGGCGCTCCTCAAATCAAGCCAGCCACCGCGGGAGAAGCTACATGCATCGGGCGTCGGGTGTCTATATCAATATTTTAGGGCCCCGATGTGTGCGGAGTCCTTGTCCGTCTAAAACAAGGCTCTACTAGGCATGGCTTTCTAGGTGCGGTGCGGTATGGTTGTGCCGGCTGGGGTGCCTGACTAGTTACCTACAGAATTAGCATAACCTCCTACAAAAATGGCCGCCATTTTCATTCATGGTCATTCAAGAAAACAGGCAAAATCTTTTACCGCGAAACCATTTGACAGCAAAATGTACCTCAAATCTTGGCGCATAAGAAAATAATTATAGCATAACAAAAAAGAACGTGACAAAATGTTGTTGTCTTTCTTTTCTTATCGATATCATAGATATTTGAACAACTATAATATCAATAGTAGAATAATATGCAATCTCCTTAGGTAAATTCCTCAATGGTCCCAAAACTTTTTTTTAAAGTTTACTTCATTTCGATTATCGATTAGTTGGATTCAACTTTTTAATCGTAATGATGAAACATAGATTTACGGTCAGCACTAAGAAATGTCATGTTGCAACACAGTTTTTAGTATTTTTTTGTCGAGATTTGTATCGTGTTTTATTTTGAATTTATATGTAAAATGGCAAAAATAAGAATGCAGATGGAATGTCACTGTTTTTATTTTGGATTTCCGATTTTATTATCAAAGGGTTGTCTTGTGTATGTGCATTATTTCCAGCGTTTTTAAAGTACCTAATTTTTGGAAGGGTGTAATAATATGTATTTTACACACATTTTACAATAGAATGACGCCGTTTTATCGACCTTATGAGGTTTTTGGAAATATAAACCTCAAACTTATCATATGAAACAGCCCCTGTGACTTATTTTTAATAACAAAATTGAATGCTGTAAACTGATGAAAATTCTTGAATTTCATGACAATTCGCGTCACCCCACCGATTCAGCTGATGTGTCATGTGTCAAAATCCTGTCGTGCAGAGTGGTTAATAAGAAATGAAGAAGTTTGCGAACAAATAAGAGATTCCTTGGTTATCCTTTGTAAATTGTACAACTTTTAATTTTGTTTCATGAATTGGTACAAAGAGGCTCTTAAATAAGATAGAGTAGAGTAGTCCTTTGTTGGCGTTTTGTTACTTGATAAAAATAAATAAATATTTCATTCAGTATAAGTTTCTCTATTTTAAAGTGAAACATGACGGTAACCGTTATTATTTGCTGATCTTTCTTGATATTTGTGACAGGTCTAAGAATGTTGCTAAAAGAGAGGCATATAAAACAATCACTGAATTCCTTAGATATCAGTGATTTAGATATGAAAAAGCTTAAAAGTAGTTTTAATATTTTAATTTAAACTGATTTAAAAAATCCCCCCTTTCCCGATAATCCGATAGACACTTAGCTCTCTAGCTCAATTTTCTCTCTACTGGTGATTTTTATATTCAATTAATCGGCTTATTATGAGACGATAAGTATTAAAAGCCTATTAACTTCGATTTGAAATAAATGTTACTGAGTAATTAATATTTAATTAAAAACAATTTTGAGACAGTTAAACGAAGAGTTATCGCTTATTTTATAACTACTTATAGAGGCTTGTTATGATATATTATATTGATAAGTAAGAAATTTATGTCTTTCAGAATAATACTATTTAATAACAGTAAAGTACCTAGTATACCTTTAATACTTAATACCTATCTGTTTTATATCTACTATTGTTTAATATTTATATATGTTTATCGTAAAAGATTATTAAAATGGGTAGGAAATGGTCATGTTTTCATTCCAGGTCATCAACAAAGAAATTGATGATCAAATTGTGCTTGCCTAGTTTGGTCCATGGATGGGTAACTATCATGACACCACCACCATTTCCTACGTGCCACGGAGAGTGACACGTTAAGCCATGGGTCCCGGCTGTCATTGCTAAATCTTTGGCAGTACTTACAGGTAGTCATGGGTCCAGAAGTTCGACAGCCAGTTTTATAAAGAAGTTTCGTATTATCCAGTTTCTAGCTTTTGGAAGTCAGATGGCTGTAAAATACTGGTAATCAGCTGCATCTGGATTTGGCTCTGGCATGGAAGAAAGCTTGTTAAGGCATTAATACATATGTTTACTAGCTGCCGCCCGCTGCTTCGCCCGCGTGATATCGAAAAAAAAGTATTCTATGTGTTATTAGTTATTACAGACTATAGTCTATCTCTGTGCCAAACTTCATCAAAATCCGTTCAGCCGTTTTGACGTGAAAGAGTAACAAACATCCATAATATATACATACATCCTCATAAACACTCGCTTTTATAATATTAGTAGGATGCCAATAGACGTTTGAAATGCTGAAAGTATGCTTTTATTTCAGCGACCACACAAAGTATTTTTTAGTGCTCAAAAATAGACAGCAGAGCAAAATAACGATAAAAATAATCGTTAAGTAAGACTTACACCACAACAACAGAAAAAATTAAAAGTTTTGTAACTTATTAGCTGTCATAAGCTAAGTTTAGGTTAATTTACAATAAATGACATTTCTAAACTTGTGTGAATATTTAATTTGATTTTTTCGCCGCGATTTCTTATTCGACTTACAAAAGCTCACTAAACTCAATTTATAAAAGTAACTACAACTAATTTCAGTGCTGCAGATGTTGAGTTCGCATGATATAAGCAGGAAGTTATAGCAAATTAGTAACATGCTATTTCTTCCCCATGCACTTATATAACGTTGCTTTAATCAGTTTCAGGCATAATAGTTATTTCCCTCGTTAATGATAACTAGTTATATACCTTTATAGTTTAATTACTAGATTCCGTTCTCACTGCTATATACCTCAGAAAATAAGGACCTATAAACGGTCCGAGTACACATTTATAAACCTGCCGTTAGGTACCTAATTAACTCATAACCCTACAGATTTGTGATTCTTGATTCACTAATATAAGTTATAAATCCTTCATGTGTTGTTCGAGTTTGAAACAGGGATAGTTTGCTTGGGGTCAATTCTGTGGGTTGTAGGTAGGCATATGTAAGTAGTCCCTAACGTACGGGTCAAATGGTAATGCGTCCTAAATAAACGATGAAACTTTAATACGGGTATCAGATTTTGATTTATCATGCAAACTGTTTCATGTTCAGTATTCCGGGGTACTATAATAATCACTCAGCTTATCAGAGACCGTTTGAATTAATAATTGTTTAGATATTTCGTACCTAATGTGTACGTGTACATATATAAACATGCTATGTTGTCTCTTTTTTCTAAAAATCTTTATTGTTTATCGTTGTGATGAATACGCCATAGAAATAACTTATTGTTAGGGCATTCATTGGCGTGTTAAATGATGGGTTGCTGGGTATCCGTTCAATGACAGAACCTCATTCTTAAAGAGAACAGTGCTAAGTTTGTTCGATGAAATCTTTTATTTATATTATTGGAAAATTGTGTTATAAGTTTCAATGTAGCCTGTGTCTTTACACAGTCTATATTTCTTTACAGACGAATGGACAGTTCAGCTTTTAAGATTTTTATTGATTATAAAATGGCCAGTGGGACGCGTACTTACATCTCGTACTTGCGCCATTAATACCACAGTTATCTGCCCCATTTTAATTAACCTCACTTATTTACCTTTAATGTAACACGGAATGACTTCTGTCATTCAGTCGCCATTATCCAATTACTTTACTCATAAACTTAAACACTTTTAAGAACTTAATGGCTTTACATGGAAACTAATGTCAGTCTGCGAGCTTAATGAGCTTAAGTGCGTAAAATAACAGACACATGTCTACCCGTTGTCCCGAATGTTATCCTTAATTGATTTGACATGTACGCGGCCCTGTGGGCCAACAAAAACAAGGCTTTCGTTCACTCGTAGTCTCGATGGTATTCCGTATGATTGCTACTGATCAATTGTTTGTTCTGCTAAGTACCGTGGCCGTTGATACGGTTTGTACGTGCTTTTACCGCGGTACCTTTGTCACTTAGTGGAGCGAGCTCGAGTGCTGCGCTTGTTTTTGTAACGTACTGTACATAGATGAGCAACGGATGTCGGGAATTAAACATTTGTTGGAGTGTATTGTTAAATTAAACTTGAAGGAGAAAATACAATTTTCTCCTCTAAAAATAATGTCTGGTTGGCTGGCTCGACAATATTCGCAACACGCACATTTTGCTGGACTAATAAAAAATGTTGATTGAGCTTATTTATGCTTGAGACTGTGTCAGCCTCAAGACCCATTCTTATTCACTTAGTACCTACCTTTCTGTCATTTTTTTTTTATTTTATTCAAATGTCTTTGGCAGGTGTGTGCAATAACGAAGCTATCTCGCTATTTCTGAAGCTTGTTTGATCAAATAGAGAAATAACTGATAAATCGTAATTAAATACCTGTTACACTATCATAAACCGACATTTAGGTCTCATCAACTCTATCTCCATCCGCAGTTCTATAAAGAGCTCATTCACACGCACGCATAAATTCTCTTCCATGGAAAAGTCAGATAAAAACGCAAGCGGACACTAAGCACTCACAATGAGCTAGATGAAGTGGCATTTACATTGGTAATTTTAATTAACCGAATGATAAGTTAAGCGATAGGGCTTATTATTCGCTATCTTATGAACTACTTATACTTAACGCGGGCTATAAATAAATCATCCTGACTGGGTAATCGCGTCTGGACTTCAGAACTTGTTGGATGGTCGTCGAGTGGTTGGCGCAAATTAGCGAGTGCGCGGCGCGATAGCGCTGTTTGTAAACAGGCTCGGTCCAAGTGACGAGGCGATAGCGAGACAGGGCTGATAGCACACAGGGCGCATGGAAGCTAGCTAAACTATCAGTGTATTTATGTAGCTTTAAAAACAGATAATGGTACATCATGATAGCGATTCAATTACTAAAATGTCGTTCACTTTTTTTCAGGTAATGCGTTTTCTTTGTTCTTGTCGGATTGAGGTAAGGGTTCTACACTAACCCCAGTTGGAATTCAGAATTTCAATATAGATTTTCCCCATAATGATTGCAAGACAAATATATTTTGCTGCGGTCTTCCCCATGGGTCGTGTTATAATCTCTATCTACATTTAAACTTTGCGAGGAATGTTATAATGCGAGGAAGCAGAAAATGTACACTATGTGTAGGACAAAATGTATATTTTCTGCCCCCAAAATTATTCTACGAAAGTTCTCATAGTTTAAACCACTGATTACGGTTCGAGTCGCGTGGTTGCGCATCTTTCCTTCTAATTATCAGCACCCGCCCCATAAAGCCCGAGGATGTAATATAAACTCCTCTAGTCGTGCAGCTTAAGACTAAAGAGGGAGACAACCCTATACAAATCCAGTGCCTTCTTCCTCACTCTGATGCGCGCCACCCGTTGCAATGTTTGATAGTAATTATCCACCCCGGATAGCTGTAATTGCCCTTTCAACCCTTCTTTGCACATTTAATATTCAGGGTAACAACTTCAAATTGCTTACAAAATTTAGATATAGATTATTCGCGTTTCAGATAAGATAGATGCGGTTATGAATTTTAACTGTACAGCAGGAGGGTAAGACGTGACTGATAAGACTGCGGAGCGGCGTACAATACTCGGTGGTAATCAAGTGTTGCTACAAAGTGTACCAGTTCTCTCCATAGCGTTTCTCAGGCGCTATCACTTCCTACCATTATCGGGTTGGTAGACAGTGGAACCTGGCCCCTTAACTAATGTCTCCTTTTGTGACCGCAGGGCCAGTTTAATCAGTTGTTTATATTATTGCCTGCAACTGCGCGATTTAATCGTTCGTTTACCGTTTCTCATTGTATCTCGTTGAATGGTAGCGGCTTTTCCACGGCCCTGTGCCATACGGCAGATAGAAAATTTATAGGGGAAATGTACAACCAACCGGCGATATTTGTTTAGGATTAAGAGATTCAGCTGTGCGTCGAGTTAAACGATAAACAAAAGCTGTGTCACCGCAAACTGCTGTTTGTTTAATTGTACATGCATGATAACGCGCTGACGGGACCCCGACTTCGGGGTTTTAGAGTTTCGAGAGAAGGCTTAAAATATTGTGTCAGTTTACGCGTACGCCGCAAGAAAGTTACGTGTAAGCCCAGGGATTCCAACCTAAACAACAATTAGGACAGCCTTTAAATTTAATTAGTTGTGGCTTAGTTCGTGGGTGTACCTTAGGATTTAATAAGCGCATTCCGCTTTCTGCAGATCTTCGTTGCAGATAGCATGCTTACAAGGAATAACAGAAATTCAAATCCACCTTACTAAAGATCTACAGTGCTTTTTGTACGGTAAAATACAGTTAATGTTGCAGCTTTCACGCAAATTAATAAGTGTAATGAAAACCGATGCAAACACTAAAGTAATACGTCAATTGAGACACAAAGCGTTCGTTTTCCAGCAATCCCTGTTTTCAAACTGCCTGAACTTTATTGGATAAAAAACTGAACGCATTGCAAACACAGTGTCGTTGTGCACGTGACAGGGGAAGCAGTCAGCGTCGCGTGGCGCGTCGATGTCCGGTGTCTGCAGTGGGGAGGATCGTCCGCGGCGCACCCGACGCATCCACATTAAGATAATCGAATGTCCGTCCATTCGTTAGTTAATTAAACACGATACGGTCGTCGTCGCGATCCTACCGATTAATGACCTCAATTAAGCTAATCAACTCTTCGCAGATTTACGTTCGTTCACGAATCACGATACGACAACTGTGTCGGATGTCCACCCGAGGGAGCTGACCCGATGAGTAACGATTACGAGGCTATTTATAGCGGCTGATAGGTGATATTTTAGGCGGCACAACACAAATAGCTGAATTAACGAAATTACAAACACCTGTTCCCCTAATGGCATTAGTCGTTTATCTGCCAGCGTATCATTTGACCAGCAAATGAAGTCGTCTTATATGCTAATCATTAGATTGATGACATGTTCGTACATACAAAGTATGCATATCCATATTCTAATAATAATCTCATTAAACTACAGTTATTTTACATGCATAAATATCGGACAGTGACATACAAACGGCAAAATAAACGTCTCCATAAATTAATTATCTGAAACCTCGCTCATACTGATTATAAATGCGTTAAAAATGTAGGGTTTCATCAACATAATAAATTGGTTTCCGACCTCTGGTTCAAGCCTTTAGTTACTAAAAATAAAATTAAAAATTACTCATTCGAGTTCGACATCGACGGGAAAATCTCGCCCACGTGAACACCAGCAACAAATTATATGAGCGCAAAGTGTTTCCAAGATGTGGAAAACCAGAAAACCCCATGTCACATAACGTTAACAGTTTATCGTGGTAGTTCTCTCAACGCGTCCCCACACGTTCTCTAATTCCGTCCATTGAATTCAAATTGAAGAGTAAAATGTCCGGACATTGGACTAGCTGCCGTGTATTGGAACCGAGCGTTTTAGCTAATAACTTAATTCCTCTGGGATTGGGCATGTGTGTCGGCCGATGTGACCTGTGTTTTGAGCGGTGAAAAACATTATCCTATTATACGCGCAGTATTTTGTATGGATGCATACATTGATTTTTATTTGGGAATGCTTTTACTTATTTATGTTAACGTTTTTGCTAGGGTTGGCGCTGAATGTTGACAAAAAAGCTGATTGGTAACAAAAGTTGTGTATTTACCTAATTTGTTTAACTAGCTAATATTGAAATGTCTGAAGCCCAAGTCATTAAGATTTTTCAGAGATTCTTGTCACGTTACAACAATGCACAGACACAAAACAATTTCTCAACTAAACATGTCATGATCTTCTTGACACTGCTGAATAAAAACGTCAAAAGCTTCTCATACTTATAAATATATCTTTATATATATAATTCTTCTGTGAGTGTGTATGTCACTGAACTTCTCTCAAACGACTGGAGCGATTTTGATGAAATTTTTTGTGTGTGTTCAAGGGGATCTGGGAATGGTTTAGATTCACAATTTTGTCCGGCAGACGGCGCTGCATCACATTTTTTTGCAAATACGTAGCGAAGCACGTACCGGGCCGCTAGTTTAATATAAAACGTTGCCCCACACTAGGACCCTGTTTCGTGGGTGCGTTAACAAACATTTATACTCATATACACAAACAGCCAGACCCAAAACAACTATTTGCAGGTCATACAAATATATGTTCCGTGCGGGGATCGAACCCGCGACACGCAGCGCAGCAGTCGATTGTTCAACCACTGCACCAACATTGTCATCAGACGTATATATTAGACGTTTATCTTTGTAAATATCAATTTTACGTATTCTTGTCGATATGCTTTAGGCGACCAAACACGCGACGCATTCTTTAATATAAAAAATACCCGCTGCTAATTGCAACGAAACAGGATGGAGCATAGGACTAAAGATCTCAGGCCTGAAAATAATGGAGCAAGAAATTAATAAATCTAGCTAACATTAAATGGAAACAGTATTTTACGTTTCACTTTTATTATGCTGCAAAATATTTACGATTCTGAAAATGTTTCTGCTTACAACATACAAAGTTTCTACTTAGCTGAAATGGGCCTCAAGTTGCACGTTATTGAATTGGCTCAGCTACTCCATTTGCTGGCCGAGTCATGAATATTCCTCATGTGCAACATACTCGTACGCGGACGCTCGTGAGTTTCGTTTTACGCCATTTAGCTGTTTAGAGCAACGGCAATTCTCTACGAATTGAAACGTGGTAATGACCATTGTAGGCGCCTAGCGTAAACGCTCTTATTTGCATCGAAACGTGTTCTAGTGCATTGCTTTCCTCGTCCCGTATTGCAAGTACTGGAATGCGGCCAGTTTACTACCTAGTCGATTGCTTAGGTTTTAGTTTGAAAGGAATTCAGGTTTAATATGTAAAAAGCAATTTATAGAGCTTCGACGAATCCGATTAGCATCGTTGCGAATCGTAGTTCAAAGCCAAATTGCTCTTTTATCTCTTCAATTGCCAATTAGACTATCAAACGCTTGACTTTTCGCATTTCAATGATTAGTGGCTATGTAATCGCGTTTATCGCTTCCGTCATGCCTTTCTGACTATATTTTTTGGAAGAGCCCACCTTAATCAATATTATGTTGCGACTTTTGCGCCATATATTGGTAGCCTTATCTTTACACGTTCGAGTGCACTCATAATTTCTGCTAGCAGGGTGTAACGGTTGGATCATCTCCGCGTTCCGTGCTCAAAGGGATCCATCATGTTCTTCAGCCAGCGTAAATTGGTCTGCCTTTCCCCGCCCGCGTTCCACTTAAGAAGGAGCTAATGATGGTTGTATCTGAAGTGTCGGAGTTCCCGTTCCATTGGTTCCTTATATCGTGCAGTCGGAGCCCATCGCGGTCGACAGAGATTAATCGAGCGCCGCCTCAGAAGGTCGTATTAGCTATAACGGCATCCGGAAAATTGCTCGATTTTTCCACTCACGCCCCTTGTTGCCGCTCCTGCGTCTACATATTGACAATGAACCGATACAATATAAACCACAACACTTCGTTCACAGCTACTCGAGTCACAAGACTCACAAGTATATCTAATTCACTATTGTTTAAGTTCTTAACTAGGTTAAGTTTTGTATACTGAATGTTTTATCAAGATGGTTTGTTTATGCTTAAATGTAGTTCCAGAAAATTGGAATACTGGTTAGAGAATTGGTGTGGGTGTTTCATGAGTTGTGGCATACATTTTCGTACAATACCTGACGGATTATGCCAATTATAATTTAATGCCAAGCCCTGATATTATCTGCTTGAGACCACATTTGGTATAAATACGTAACGAGGCTTAAAGTATTAGGCGTTCTGTCATTAAAAAGTTCGTATATTGTGGAAATTCCTGTCCTTTATCTCTATATTGGTTCAACACAACTGCTTTCCTCGAAACAATTTTATGAGCTTCGTGGAATCTCGTACAAGTCGCTTTTCTTTTAGGGCTTGATCAGTGTGAGTCCATCTAGCATTAACACAGCTTTAAAGCTCTCAAAGGCGTAAAGATAAATAAAATATTATGGCTGTAATTTGCCACGGTCGTAAAATATTCTGTTTGTCACCATATTTGCGGTTCACAACAACCAACTTTCTTAAATTTTCATCGAACGACAGTAAAATCGCCATGAGAATTTGCTACGCCAATTTTTGAACATCTTTTTATTACTTGGGTACTTACTGTGGGGTAAATTGTAAAATATGGACGATTAAACGTGTGATTTACTCCCCCCCGTTTGGTTGCACAGTGTGCAGTTTCAACTAGGAAATTACCTTACACCGAGAAATGATACTGAATGGATCCTAAGCTTATTATAATTCGCGCAGTATGTCTGCGTTTTATAAGATGTTTATGATAGCTGTAACCGCGAGTTATACCAGCAGTAAAGTGATAGGATTGTTTGAATTGAATTTTTAATTTGAGTTACTACCCACTACTGGTCGTAAATAACTAGCTCGTTGACGCAACTTCGTGAATCAGCATCGAGAAAACTTTTTGTACGAAACTTAAAAAAAAAGTTTATTTTTATAATCTTAAAGATATCACATTTTTTGCACAAGAATACCGTTATTCGTTTTATTGTCTGAAGGTGGAATTGTCGGAAAAGCTTTTTCTATTTTGATGCGATGCAATAAAATGTATCGAAAAATAATCGAAAGATGCCAATGTGAATTCATTTTATGCAGTTATTCGAAGCTCTTAGCTGTAATCGAAGCTTCAAAGCGAATATCTTTAGACGATACATTTACGGCAGATCATTTCACTTCTCGTGAAACCTTCAAGTGCAGCTCTTAAATAGGCGGACTCTTTGGGAGGTAAATGCCTTTGACACTATAATGATTTTAGAATCAATGAATAAATAAATTATTAATAGAATTACTAGACAGTAAAAGTACTCCACCAGTACCATTGCCGTTTACAGACAAAGTGTATAGTTTCAGCATTGTATAATTGATCATAAAATTTATTTCAATTGGAATGCTTTTCAATTACATCAATTACTTTGTCCTTTATTCTGAAATCCTGGTATTATTCTGGTATATATATAATAATTATACGATTCTATGGAGGTTGTTTTCTCGTCATGTCGCTGCTCTCATGGCCTGGGTCTTATTATTCACTGAACGTTTCTTCTTTTGTGTCCGGAGCGATATCAATCTGCGATCGTCGGCGCGTTGTGACGCCTAGGGCTTCGTCTTCACCTATCTACGTGTAATTGCAATGCCCTATAGGGCGAGACTGGTTTTACTGCTACACATACCTAATGCCCATACTGAGAACGTGTAAGTCCGTCCGTCTGCCAATTAATTGCCAGTCGCAGTGACCAGTACAAACGCCAAAACCATAAATTTCGCCTCGTGATGACCGTGCGATATATCTTTATTGAGTAGAACATGTTATCAACAACTTTATTCCTTTTTCATACTGGACGTTTTTATTCGACTTTTACAATACGCATTGGATTTGCCAACATGTTTAACGGGTCAATATTTCTTGCATTTAAACAACGCTCAACGGATAGTGTTCACACAATTTTTTATCTAGTAGATTCAGATTGAAAATGTTGAATTCGATCTTAAAACTTAAATGAATTAGAATTAACGATTTTAATCTTTGTCTCCCACGCGATAAATCTAACCACAATTTCATTTAATCAAAATTTATTTCCTTATATCATGTTCTGGAGATCTTTTAATGGCACTATAAAACTAAGAATTCTCCTTGTTTTATGGTTCAAGCTGTATTACAGCGCTTTATGCATTCACTAGTCAACACAGCATGAATTGCAAAAGAGTATCACGTTTTCCATATATTTATTCGTTTGCAAGCCTGATGATTTTGAGGAGCAGTTTGTTGGCGAAAAATCTCGTGAGTCTGGCGTGTGACGTGTACATTTACATACAAAACGGCGGCCATGACCGGTTCAAAGATAGCGTGGCATATCTAATCGGTAGACGGCTGTCAATCAGTGCCTTGACAAGCCTTCGCGAAAGTAACATGTTCTGGATCACTGGTCACTTGATCCAGATTAATGTTTAGCTTTAATTTGGGTAACGGTTGCTCATTGCGTCTTCGGAGTGTTTAACTATCTGACTGCTTTATTAAAGCTACTCGAATACCTTTGAAAACATCATGGTTTATCTGATTCAGTTTTAATCAGATACCTAATGTTAGACATATTGATTAAAATGATTACTATTACTATTCAAAAACGTCACACACAACTTTGAGCTTAATCAAAGCATCAAACATTTTAAAAGTCCATAAATATGGTACGTCCACCTTCTCCTTGGGTCAATGAATAAAATATTTATTACTAGCTTCCCCCGCGTGGTATCGAAAAATCGTGCGTGGTTGCCAAATTTCATCAAGATTCGTTCAGCCGTTTTGACGTGAAAGAGTAACAAACATCTATACATCCATCCTCATAAACATTCGCATTTATAATATTAGTAGGATTTTTAACGTAGTTCAAACTAAGTTCACTAACTTGAAATCTACAGGTTGATGTTTGAGACACGCCGGTAACTGCCGGACACAACTCACACAACTTGGACATTGTTTGACTAATAGCGAACCGTAAACTAGGAGAGTACAATTCCATGACACAATGTAAGTAGAGATACAGAACGCCGACTCAATGCAACGAGCGAAAAAAAGACAAGCACACACTTTTCGATTGCGACACAAAAACATAAAAGTATTTGTTTGTGTTATATTTATGAATGTCACAATGGCATGCAAGTTGCTGGCATACTTTATTTATGTAGTACGTCAATGAGAAGGTATTTCTGATTTGAATAAGTTAGAATGAAATCGCCTTAGCACCGTGTCTGCGCCTAGTTTTGATTGTCCTCTAGTGACCTTCTGATCCTGTCTATTTGGTGGTTCGAATCCATGAGTCCACTTTCCCATATTGAAGTTTTGACGGGCCCCGGGCTCAATTGTTTGATTTGAGATATGCTATGGGTAATAAAGGAGTATTGAGAAAGTTGGTTTATCGTACAATCGTAACGTGTTTACATCGCCCGCATTTTATCTTAGATCGAACAAATTACTATATCGGTTTGATGGGAATTTATTTTTGAAGATCAGCTACGGGTTTCAGTTAGTTAAGTCATCAACATCATGGCATATACATACATTAGTCTCGATGAATGAGAAAAATAATTTGCCAGCAGTCAGTACGGTTACAATTGTACTCCTGTCACTTTTACAAGACTACGGAAAGTAAAGATGGCTTCTTCTTTAATGTTAACCGAAGGCTGATTTTTACTTGACTGCGGCAAGGCCAAACGAGGGAAATGGTTATGTGTGTGTGTGTGTGTTCATCTATTATCCACAGCTCTAAACTTTTTATCGGCACTTGTCAAATGAGGTATTGTTAGAACCGTCTAAATTGTCCGCTGAATTTAGGCTGTGTGATGTGTCACAAAACTTAACGTAGCGGCCTCTAGCGGACAAAAAGTCCTGTGTGAAAAAAATATAATTACGCCGTTATTTCAAAAATCATAAAAGAGTTAATGTGGCGCCCTCTAACGATCAGTGATAAATGTAGGTGTTTGGTTTTATTTGAAAAAAAATTAATGAAAATACCAAATTGTGTAAATAATAAAAAAACTAAACCTTAGTAGATTTTTATTACTGTAATAACTTAATTACCTATCATTTGCTTTATTTAAACTACAAAATGTGAAATACTGGAGCTACATATTCACAACGGTCCGACAATTTGTCGTGCTGACGTTACCGGGACATAACTCACTGGGGCTATTTTGCAAGCCGTTAAAATGGTGCATAAATGTACGTTTGTAAAATTATGACTCGATCCGATCGTTAAGAAGTATTTTTCCCATCCACATATTGTAAAAGCCTAAAACGATATGCGATTCCCTAGGGCTGCAAAATAAGCAGTGCTGAATATATTTTGGAATTTGTTACTAATAGGAATTGATCAATGACATGCAAATTCAATAGAAAACAGGCTTACGAAAGCAGTACAATGGAATGCATGCGATAATCTATCGACGCTTCACAAATAAGCGCTCGCTGCATATTTCGCGGACAGCGGCGCAGCACTGGGACAGGCCGCTAGTACAGTCGCGTAAAACGATAAGCTCTGTGATTTATGACTTATAAACGTAACACTTCCGCAGGCTTAGCACGCTAGATGTACACAACAATGCCCGACTATTCTGTAGTACACTACAAAAGGTCGCGCACAAGCTAGTCGTTCTCCATTCCACGGGGCTATTCATTCATTCATTAATTCTATTTATGAATGTCATAAAGCCCCGGCCCAGCACTACCGTACGATCTGTGGCCAATACAGACGTGCGCTTTGACATGTTTATGCGTAATTGTGATACATAATGGTATACTAACGTACTACAAAGATTTATCGCGTCTTCTAAAGGTGATCAACTGTAATGGTATCGCCTTAATGTACATAAAACGTTTAATGAGTGTAAACATGCGTATGACAAACATCGCCGGGAGGTTTGCTTACTCGTTAATTAACTTATACGTGAGCCAACAATAAATCTACAAAATAAATAGCTTATCGTAATAAAACAAATAAAGAGATTGCGTTGTGCGTAGAAGTAATGAGCAAACGAGTATTTTATTGTTGGGTCAGACAGCTTATGATTAAAATAGTAATGGTGGGCGATAAATTATGGCTATTAGGAAGTTACTCTAGATTAATACATAAAGACATTATAAAGACTTGTTTTTCGGATGAAGGGAGTGTCAGACTTGTACTAACTAAAACCCATCCACGTTCCTTCTTATGCACTTTGTCCGGGTCCGCTAAACTGTTTCGAACTATCTCAAAAATATAAAAATCTGTTATGACAGCAAATAATTAATCACATTATTATTATGTTCTAATGAAATAAACACTACCTTTGTGCTCTTCTGTATTAAAAATCCTGTCAAGTATTTTGTGTGTACATAAATAAATCAAATTAGGTAACACTTTTACGTCTCGGGAAAAGGGACAAGCAGACGTAGTCGAATAATACGACTAAGTATGTAAATCAAAACGATTTAAATAGTTTATGTAAAAAAAAACTTACTTTGACCGCAATTTCGCAATTTTGCAGTCAAAATGTATGTGGCAAGAAATTTTTAAATCTTAATAGTTAGGAATGATGTATTGAATAGGTACGTGATAATCGTTTGTGCGTTGATGTTCTCTTCCACCCTTTACAAACAGAAGCCTAAGTTCAAGTTTTTGGACCTCATTCGCGTTAATGTGAGTTTTAATATGCACTGGAACTGAAGTAAAAATGGGGTGTAACCCTGGGGTTACAACCCGCAACCCCGGTAGTTGCTGGCAACTACCGGGGTTGCGGGTTGTTCGAAAGAGATACCGCGGCCTCGGAACGTAAAGGGCAAAAGAAGAAACATGGGTGGGTTTTAGTCAGTACAAGTCTGACATGCCCCCCCGTTCCGCCCAGAGCGGGGGAAGTCATAGGATGATTTCCCACCCGGAAAAAAAAAACCCCAGCAACAGTCGTTCGTTTCAGCCAACGGTTTAATTACCAAGAACTTCGATCAATACCTGACCACTGCTTGATTCAGAAAGCTATATTCCTGGATACAACTCGTTTTTTCGGGGAGCTTTCTGAAGCCATGACCACTGCGCCGGTAGGTTGGATCCTGTTCCCGATATCGTTTTTTTATGCGAATTGGAGATCATCAAATAACCCCACTTCCCCGACTAGAGGCGGACCGGGGGGGGGGGAATGTCAGACTTTTAGTGATTAATACCCACCCGTGATCTTTCTTTTGCCGTTAATGTCCCGGAACCGCGGTATCTCTTTCGAACAACCCGCAACCCTCTCGATATCGCTGAGCCACTAATACTAGTGATAAACCAGAATACATTATAATCGAAATGATCCATTTAACCTACGATTTGCAACAGATTAATAATTCGCACTAGGCCCACCGATCAGCAATAACAAAAGTACTTTAGCAAAATCAAAACGTAAATAAACTTGTGGCTTATGATTATTTCGTTAACAATACACTAACCACCGCCAGTGATAGCGTCAGCGGTTTCAATAGATTTCCTTTATAAATTAATCCGTAGACTTCCGTCTGTGTGGCGGTTAGCCGCAAATTCGAAACACACCTAGGTAAACTTTATTGAAACTGCGAGCACTGCCAGGTGGGTTCTATTTGGAATAAGTTGAGGTGTTTACCCTCTTTCTCGAGGGCCTCGTCTACAATAGAGCTAGAATTGAAGTGATAGTGGTCTAGTTATCTACGTGTTTGCTTCGTAAACATTTTGTGTAAAGAGAGCAACTAAACATAACTTTATTAAGTGTACTAGCTGTGCCCAGCGGTTTCACCCGCTGCTCACTTAGGTGTATGAAAAATAGATGTTGGCCGATTCTCAGACCTACCCGATATGTACCTACACAAAGTTTCGTTTGAATCGGTCCAGCCGTTTCGGAGGAGTATGGGAACGAAAACTGTGACACGAGAATTTTATAAATTAGATTACTTATTTATTTTCTTTTTTTTTATTAAAACTTTTTGTCCCACGCTAGGATTTCTCCTGTATCGTGGGTGCGTTTACAAACATTTAAACTCACATACACAAACAGCCAGACCCGTAACAACTATCTTCAGGTCATACAAATATTTGTTCCGTGCGGGGATCGAACCCGCGACACGCATCGCAGCAGTCGATCGCTCAGCCACTGCGCCAAGTGTAATTGAAATACTCTGATTCCTAAACTAGGTGGTTTCTTCTGTGATTTAGGAGTTAGTGATTCTCTGTAAAAAACACTGCCATATTTATACAGAATCAGGACGTTCAATCAATAAACAAAGCGACCTGTTTAAGATTTTTTGCTTCAAGCACTAATTTAGGCCAATGTTATGCTCAGAAAACTGCTATAATATGAAACCACGCTTTCTTAACTATTGCCAATTAATTGACATAAACTGTAATATTAAGTCGAAATACTTACGTTATATTTAACTGGTGACTGCAATATAATCAACTATAACTCATCCAGTAAAAATCACCCCCACGAATTTACACAGCATTTTTTCCTAACTACTTGTCTATAAATTTAAGTCTTAGAACTGCAGCCATAACGCGTTATTACCCAGTTATTATCTGTGTTGACTAAAACAACAAGATCTTATCTCACAGAGATAGCCTTAGAACTAAATAAGTACCAATAAACCCGAAGATTAGACTAAGTTACATCATTATCAACATAATTGGCTCAGTACCAAAAGCAAAACTTGAATGGGGTTTTCATTCTGCTTGGAAATGAGCGTAACCTAATTTTCTAAAGCTTTTATAACCTAAACATTGGCTCAAGATGACTTAGCCGAGTAAAAACCTGCTTAGTAAGATTGGCTCATTACCTAATGTAATGGAAAACACTTCTAAAGACGCCGCCAACATTATATCTTGAGACTAATATAGGGACAAGCACTAAGGCTATTTAGCTCGCCTAGATTCGCCTAAACATTAAGACCAAGAAACTACAGCTATCGGAAAACGCTTTGCCTTTATTTTCGTTTGGAGAAGGTAACTAAGTTTGTATTTATAGGAACGAAACCTTTTTGTCTGAAATCTGTGTTCCTAATGCCTATTCATTCTTTATTTAAGCTGGAGAAGTTTTATGTAACAAAGGAGGTTCCACACTTCTTTTATAATAAGTGCCAGGCCGAAAATAATAAATGCAACATCTGTTACCAGGTTCAACAAAAAACCTACTAGAAATGCAAAAGTGAAACACATAAACATGACGAATGCCTCATTTATGATGTTCCTAGAACTTTTTTTTAAATACCTACCTACTGCCGTAGAATCATTTCTCCAGCATGTGGCCCATACTCTTCGATTACTTGCCACCTCATCATACACCTTCTATCTTGCCTGCCATATTATCCTTTGCACAGTCCATCCATCTTTTCTTTGGTCTTCCTCTGCGTTACACCCATTTATTTTCATACTCAAAACTTTCCTCATTAAAGTAAATGTGCCTGTCTAGTTATCTATAATTTTCACGCCTGGAACACGGATTTGGCTGAATTAGGACATATTATAGGAAACATTTTTTGCGGACATTCTCACTGGAAAATTTCCAACCTCCACGCGGACAAAGGTAAACACAGTTTCTCTATAAAGGCTATTTAAAAAAAACTCAGACCAATTTATTGCGGAAATAATTAACTGCTTCTCTCAAGAAGTAATGTTTGCAGAACTAAATAACACTGAAATCTCTTATCCCCTTTGAACAATGTGTCGCGATGCAAGATATTATATTTGTTCTCAAAGTATTCAAGTAATAATCGCTCCTTCTCCGTTCGCTTTTGTTCGTTTGCGTCCCTTACCCTCGGAACAGCAAATATTTGCCGAGATACTGTATATTGAGATGCGTTGTCTGCCACGTTTAATAACGTAGGAGTTTCCTTAATCAAACATGCTACATATTAATTTACATATTAATGCCCCCTCCCGTATTGTTTAATTAGCACCATGTGCGCGAACAACTACTGCTGTTATATGTTGACGCTTTGGACGCTGTTTACGAAATAAATACCTAAACGATATTATACGGGGTTTGTGACTTGAAGGGTTTTAAAACAAACCCTAAACTAAAACCTAATTTTGAAATGATTTGCTGTTGTGATTTATACTTTTACATTTTTACATACCTAGTGCAATAAATCATATTTTCTTTTCCAAAATGTAGTAATTGTACACATTTTTTCAAGTTAAAAAAATAACAAATATGTTAGTCCTACTGTGTAGTTTCTTTTCTTGCCTACAAATATCCACGAGCAGTACGAATACAAGCAGTAAACAATATTCATAACAAACACAAGACATAAAGTAGAACATTACAAGCACCAGTGATACTTTACACAAACATGAGCTAACCCTTTATCGCCACAAGTTTATTGGCGTACTCGCGAGATCTTCGATTTGCGTGCGAGCCGCGGTCCGGTCCCCTCGACCTGACATCCGACTGACGCGCTGATTTACAAGGCAAAAACCTTTTTTGTCTTTCATGACATACGTCACACGATGGAGACGTCCGAACCGATGCGACGATCTGATTTCGGCATCTTTTTAAACCCTTCGTCCGTCCTTTCGCACGTCATGAATCCGTACGTAAGCGGCAGGACATAAGAATGGTAGCTATATGGAAATAGAATCTTTTTTAATAATTCATTTGTAATTTAGTCTTACAGTCTATACACACAAGGTTGAAACTGCCTCGTTCCACACCAGATTTCTCACCTTGATTGTTTGAAATAGAAGTTCAACTTCACTACAAATCAACTACTACAAGTTCACAAATCTACTTAGTACTATTGTTCAAGTGGAGTCAGATTGAACAATAGGCTGTGTAAATCGCTAGAACATCCAGTGAATTGTTTTTCACTTAATACGATTTTTTGCAAAGTGGTATAATATTGCTGCACATAGGAGGAGTTCTAGATTCTGGAACATTAATATTTACCAAAGCTACCGTCCTCCGTCTGTTGTATCTAAGTGCCTCTTGGAATTTGCACTCGTAGTTAATTAATTTATAGTCAAGTGGAGGATGAACTGATTAAGTAAACAATGTCGACGATGCAGTGTTAATTGTGTAGGGTTCGATTATCGGATTGAGATACAATGGTAATTGCCTAGTTGGTACCCATTTACCTACGCGAATGTCCATTCGTGCCTTTAATTAGGTACTGTTTCATTTTTGTATTTGTTTTAAACTGTTCTGTTTAGATATTTGACTCACTTTTTGTTTTGAAGTATTATTCGAAGCTTAATGATTTTTTTTTTAAACACGAAATAAATTAGGGAAAAATCTAAATAACAAGCAAAGTTTTACGTTTCGACTTCATGCTATTCCAGAAACTAATATAAGAAAAATAACAAGAGTGCATGGAATTTCTCACTAGAAATAAAGAATGATACACCGAAAAGAGGTTTCATAATAAAGTTGTTTGAAAAAGGTAAAAACCTGTTTTACTTTAGTTTTGCAATTTAATAAGTACACATGACACAATTTTTTTGTTAGCTTTTACGGTTAGTTAATGATACTGTCAGCAAGAAAAATACTGTCTCAACATTTAACTGAGTAAACCAATTAAATAGGAACGTTACGAGGTAGCGGTCACTTTGTACTGAATGGCATCGAGATGTGTGTCCGCGGTGCGTTTATTATCTGATATCTTTTAAGTAGTGTCACGTTGAATAAAATCATTGGCGTGTAGCCGCCGCGGGTCGCGGATGACTGATCTACTTATAAATGGCCACTTATGGCGACCACAAACAAATTACTAAAGAACAAGCGTTGGCTCCCCACTCGATGCGTTCAACTAACTAGAGGCCGTGTTCAAACGTTTAAAGGATGTTGCACAATGGTTCCAAACTTTTTACTATCGATTTCCGATGAGTGTATTTGACAGCATTTTATTCTATTTTCAAATGGAATGCTTTTTTCAGCGTTCATTGTTTATTTCAACAAGATTTGTATTGTGCACTAGAATTCGCCTGGCATTTATTTTTGACAGCTGGTTTTATTGTGGAGCTTTTTTCATCTTTTTTCTTGGAGTTTTTCCTCATTTTGGGTTCTGACGCGCTTTTTAATTAGGTTAATAAAACGTTTCGTCACAAAAAAGTAATTTTCGTTTATTAATGGTCTTTTCCTTATTACTTCCCGAGTTTTACTTTTCAAATTAGGTTAATTAAAATCATTTAAATTTATGAAAGGAATTTCCGGTAAAAAGTTAATAAAACCGTATAGGTACATAAATAATTCCAATGATAATGAAAAAATACAGTTTAGAAAAACCTAGTACAATCGTAGTTAAAAATATGGAAATGGATAAACCGTTTAGAAAAATAACAAATTTATTGCAAAATATACAGCAAATTTAAACCGCTGTTTAAAAAGTTTAACATATTACCACTAGCGTGCATGTATATTAAAGAATTATGTCCGTTTGTGCGACAACATCCTAATAATTTTTTTAGACATAAAGATGTAACTAAAAGGAATATTGTCCCTAGAGATAAGCATAGTGTCTGCTTGCCACAATGCAAGCTCGATTTGTATAAAAGGAATTCATTTGTAATGGCTATTAAAATATACAATAAATTACCAAAAGCCTTTAAAGAATTACCTCTGACTATGTTTAAAAAAAAGTTAATTCATTGGCTTAAGGAAAAATGTTTTTACAGCGTTAATGAATTTGTGTCTTATGTTGACGAAGGAGAGTAATGTTAAGGAATTTGATTTATAATTTTATTCATTTTTATTTGCTATTGATCTTACTTTGACATTATAAAATACCTATTAAATCGTTGCACTTATATCAATTCAGACATTTATAACAATCATATGGATAACAAATTATGTAATATTGTGACACTTTTAATAATTTAATCCATTCTTAAATTATATATTTGCACACCACATTTATTGGTAGAATGTAAATGGGCCACATTAATGTTAAGATCATACATACTACTTGTAAACCTACATTCTGGCAAATATATTATTCTTATTCTTTAAAGGATTTTTGCGGACATTGTTGAGGGGCGCAAAGGGCCATCGGAGTGGAATCCCCAGTCAAGTTTTTGCTTTGTAGCGATTATAGTACGCCGATCTGGTCTTAGAAATGGGTTGGGTTACGACTAGCTTTATTGGCATTCGCCAGCCAAGGCGTTTTTAAAAACACCAGTTGCAATTGCCGACCGACGTATAAGGGAAAAGATAAATACATAATGTCCATATATGAACACATTGCAATCGGCTACAACTAACAATAATTGATTTGATCAATATTTATCTCCCAGCTTGATTGATTTACGACAAAATCAAAAATTATCGACTTATATTAAAAGCATTTATTTTATTGATTAAGGACTTATCGATCCCACAACGTAATGACATCCCTACCCTTGGATAACTTGTCTTTTATCTGAACATCGCATGCGATCGCAATAAAACTGTCAAATGGTATATTCTTGATATGACAGATACGATATCTCCATTAGCCTGCACACCGTCGTCACGACACAAATAAAAAGTTACAACAAAAATACGTATCACGAATTTGAAATAAGTATCACGAGGTTCGTATACTGGTGTACTGCAGACTGTAACATCAGGAGCTCGGCGGACACGATCATAAATTAAAAGCCATCATATTTGTTTTTCGAACGAGCAAGTAAATAAAATTCCGATCGACGGAGCGTAACTTGGCGCGGTACGTAATCAACAGTTTTATTCGTCGATTCCGCTGCCTTGATTTTGGCTTCATCCTTGTCGCGGATCGAGCCTGTTCTTCATTTGAATATCTTTCGCTTCGGATTCACTGTTGATGCTGATTAAAACCAACACGTTCAAGATATTTCGTTGGTGCTTTTATTGATTTTATTCCGAACCTTTTTTTTTTGTTTCGTCTGGTTTGTCAATCGACACTCGCAGACAGGCTAGTTAAAAGTTAAAGTGGAGGTCAGTAATTAACAGGCGAGATCAACAAGCCGCTCAATGCTAATAGGGCCTTTCCACGTCAAAGGGCTAAAAGGCGTTGGAGCGCGTCTGTCCGAATAATGAGCCAAGCTGTAGTCCCTCCCTGCTCCCTGCTCGGCTGCCGGAGTGCACGCCGCGACCTCGCCCGACCCTCGTCAAACGCTCGATTAGCCTAACGTATATACACTAATTATATTTTTTTACGATTTATTCGTTTCTCAATCTCCATTCGTTTACATTGACGACGCGCGTATCTCTGACATCTCGCCCACGCACATCACTATCCAAATTGAATTTCCATACGCTGCGTGTCAACTTATTTACTGTATGCGACAAAAAGGGATGGTCGTTAATTTTATGGTCTTTGGGTATTTGAGTACCCGTGTCGTCGTTTCGGGTTATGGAGTCTGTGTCTCGGGGGACCGTCGATAATCTTCGGCACGGGCCTAACTCACGCCATATATGACAGAGGAACATGACATTTGGGTCCCTAAGTGTTATGAAACGCTAATTAATACGTTATGATGTGAATGATAGGGGAATTTGCTGCCGAATCGAGTCGTTCAGTGGTAATGGAGTGCATTAATATGAATACTGACAGCTCACTTAATTTTAATAATCTTTTAGGACTCATTTTATTACAATATAAAGGTCCCAGTCATTAACAAAACCTTTTATGAATATCATTTTCAGGTTTTGATGTGGTGCATCATTAATCTGAGCTTCATTCAAGTCTAGTCAAGTTTACGATTATTGCGATATAGGGAATACAGATGCGCCGCTACGAGTACGTTTGTTACCTAGGTAATAGAATAGCTAACGAACTGCCTACGTCACACTAATAGTCGGGCATATTAGTGTGCATTAACTGTAATAGTCATTTCTAAACCTACAATAGGAAAATATGACGACATAAATTAAAAACGAACAATACACGCTGCTATTAAAAATCCAACTGTTGTATAACCAACAGTTTACGATGCCGCCCTGTTGGTATTCCAATGTAATCCCGTTTGATAAAGTTGACTATAAAGTCTAATAATAAAATTTTAGACCTAATTCGTTTTTGTGAAAACAAAATTTATTACGCACGGAATACAAAATGCTCGTAAAACAGACCGCCTGTTATTAAGTGACAAATCGCTGGATTTTGTCGCAGTCGACAGTCATAAAGTCGCAATAATGGACAAATTATACACTAAAAAGAAATGTTTACTCGACATTATATTTTAAGCTGTTGGCTCTTATACTTACGACTAGCGTTCCTGTAAAAATGCACGACATGAAGCGTACACTGAAAATTGATGCACTATGAAAAAGAAATGGGGACTAGCAATTTTATTTTTAATTTATGTAGAGCCAATATTCTTACAAACCGTGAAAGTTTGAAACATGGGCATTAGGCAGTAGTGGTGTACCATTAGGTGTGGCGGGTTCGATTCCCGCACGGAACAAATATTTTGTATGGCCTACTAATAGTTGTTTCGGGTCTGGCTGTTTGTGCATGTGTGTTTAATTGTTTGTAAACGCACCCACGATACAAGAAAAAATAGTAGGGTGGGGTTATTTAAAAAAAAAAAACAGTAATCTCATATTTCGTCCCGAGTATACGCAATAGGTGATGATTTGCCCGGTTAGTGGCTATAGGCCACTAACCGGGCAAAAATCCAAACTCCGTGGCTACTAATGGAAAAAGCCAGCGACATTAAAGACCTACTTAAAAGTCAATTCGCTTCAATCTGATGATTAAATAGATTCCCATTTTTTAATCCATTATATCACATACCTAGCTTTTCATAAAAGCATATAACTGTCAGGATAGTTGAGTTTTTAAACTACTATCTTAAGTCAATAAACAACTAACATTCACCTACTATTTCCTGTGTGTAAGTAGGCAATACGCATAAATCATAAACCCAACAGTCCATGGCTGAACAAATATCTGTAGGCCATACAAACGTTTGTCTCTGTACGGAATGCGAACCCACGACCCCGACGCACAAGCTGAATACTGCGAAGCTTTTGTAATTATTATTATGTATTTATTTATTGAAATAATGAATATGTAGCCACAAGAAAATTGAACGTCAAAACTATATCAGTAATCAGCAGCCAAAATTATGTACAAAACTAGCTTATGTTCGTGGCTTCACCCTCTTTTTATCTCAAATGTCTCCTCCCTCTATTGGCGGAGCAGAATAGTGTCAGGTTTGTACTAACTAAAACCCATCCCTGTTCCTTCTTTGCTGTTTTGTGTTCCTTTCCTGTTTTGTGAGTGGCCCTGACGGCCTCTCAGATTGACATCTCTTAGAAGCGCGCGTGGAACAGGAACGCACCGTCGTCGATACGGCCTGTCTTCGCTATACTGACGGCCGGTGAGCTGCCCATTGCTCACCACCCACAGGCCTTCGCCCACGATGCCATCTCGCAGCTCCCGTCACCTGGAGCGTCTTCTGCGGCGGCCGGGACGGTTTGAGGTTCACTTCCTGAAATGTCCAGCCACGTCCTCTGCTAGCATAATTGGTTCGTAGGAGGTGACTGCTTCCTTTTCTCTGTTGCTCCGGACCATAAACTGAACCAGTGCCGGGGGCGATAGGTCGTTGGCGCCGATCGCCTCTACGAGGACACAGGAGTGCTCCGCCCAAGCGGGGCAGGGTTTCACTCGCTTGTAGTTCGGTAGTTGTCTAGGACCACGCATTACCGAGATAAAAATATGATATATTATGTGTAATCCAGCCTCCCAGCCATTCAATATCTGTATGCCATAGTTAAATCACATCCGTTCAGTAGTTTTAGGGCGAAAGGCCCCACAAATTTTAGCAGCCAAAAAGACGTAAAATTAAAAATTGACCAAAATTGTACTTAAACAATCCAATACAATTTCATTAGTTTCACTGAAAACTGAAAAGGTTCAGTCAAACCGATACCAAAATTCGGATTAGCTGCTGACACCGGACACCAGATAGTAGTTTAGTGTCCGGAGCTGCGTCCGCAATTAATTTTCTTGTGCTAAATGTGCTTTATTGATTTAACCAAAGCCAATTCGAAATAAATCTGCTAGTCTTATTACCACCGAAGCTAAATTAACACTGAAATCCCCATCAGTAATACAAAATTACATAAAAACTCAAAAAAATCATAAGTTTCACGAAAAAATAATAAAACACGAGTGTCGGTCCACACGAAAAATACTACCCGAGAAATGAATGATTACAGTTTTAATATTTAAATAGTGAATTATTCCCTGTTTGAATAATTAGCAATCGAATGGACGACGTAATTCAATTGTTTTGTTTGTCGATTCAATTGTTAATTTATCATTCATATGTCATGTCATCAATTGTTTTCAATTTAAATGTTTAAAGTTCGAACAATTTCCATTAGGTTTCATTACATTTATGTGTTTAAAGATTTATTATGCGCATTTGACACGACATATCTTTAACCCTTTGACGACCACGGGGACACATTTGTCCCAAGGCAAAAACATAAGATAACTAAATAACTAAAATACTTATGGATGTTATTTTACTTGAGATAAGACTTTTTACGTATAGTTTCATTTTTTATTGCTGGCAACACATTATCCGAGCCGTCAATTTTTGTCTGTGGTCTTTCAAAATTGACTGTTCATTTGGCGCTAAAACCTAAAAATTTGTAACTGTGTTTTGAAGTGAAAAAATAGTTTTCAACCTTTTATATTGTGAAATATCTATTCTCTGGTAAGTTTATTTTTATTATTTACTATCATTATATAAATGTTCATGTTAATTACTTTGCTAAGTAGTTGTAAACATAAAGGGACACCGGTGTCCCTATCGCCTTTGAGGGTATATTTCTATAAATATATTGCAGTTACGTGTTTGTATCATTACCCACATATTTATATTTTTTTTGATTGCAGATTATGTTTTGCCGGGGACTTGGGAGTTTTTGATCTCCGAGAACATGAAATCCAACACATTTTAATGGGTGACAACAGCGACGATGAGGACAATTTGTTGCTCGACGAAGAAGACCAAAGGCTTTTGTCGCAAGATGTTGACCAAGGCGTACTCGATGTGGAGATTGAAGATACGTCTCCTCGATGTCAAGAATCACGGAGATTGTCAACAGAGCCTTCAAGTTCTGCTGTAAAACATATCCCTACACCACTTGGCAACTATCAACCTGCTTTCAAATGGAACCAGAGAACATACGTTCCAAATGCATGTGTGGACTACGAATTTGGTAAGGTGCAAATCTGTCAAGATATTGAAGGCGATATGTTGACTCCTTTCAAAATATTTCTTTCAACAACAAAGTTTGATATATTAGTTGAAATGATGTATCAGAATCAGAACGGTACGCTCACCAAAATGGACTAGAATTCTCGGTTCAGACTGACGAAATGAAGGCATTTCTTGGTATGAACTTAGTTATGGGTTACCATATTTTGCCATCTCTACGAGATTACCTTACATATCAAGTGTTATGCCTAGGGTTCGATTTGAAGAAATACGTAGGAACTTACATTTTTGTAATAATGGAGAAATCTACCAAAAACTGCACCAGTTGACAAAAAAATGAAGCGTGGCGATATTTATACCACTAGTTTTCAAGGCATAAGTTACGTGAAATGGATGGACAACAGAGCAGTACATTTGCTGACAAACTTTCTATCTCCTGTAGAAACAAATATTGTAAAACGCTAAAAAGTTGGATCCTCTGAGAAAATTGATAGACTAACGTAGTATCACATTACAATAAAAATATGGGTGGAGTTGACCTTATGGATCAACGTAAGGTCTGCTACGAAATTGATCGGAGATCGAAAATTAAATATTATCTTCGTCTGTTCTTTGACTTATTTGATATATCCGTCAATAACTCATTTACTATTTACACTAAGCTTCATGATGAAAATAAAATGGAAGGAAGTCTTTTGACCAGCCTGCAGTTCAGACAAGTCGTAGCCCGGAGCTTGATCAATGGTTTTACCAACAGGCAACGAGACGTTCCTACTTCAAGATCAAGTGCAGTTCGGAAATCCCTAAAGCGACAATTACCTATACATGCAATGGAGAAGGTGAATAATAGAAAGCGATGCGTAAATTGTGCCAAAAAAAGACAATCGTACAAACAATACCTGTGTATCTAGTAAAATACATCTGCTACACTAATGATAGAAATTGTTTCGCTGCCTACCATAATTACTAGTTTTAATTCATTATTTTTATTAAAATAAGTATAAAATATTTCATTAAATAATAAATGTAAGCATAATAAACACTGCGTTTCGTTTTTGTAAAATTCTTTGCTATTCATGACCAAAGACGACCATAGGGACATATGTGTCCCAAAAAAAATTAGGAAACCCATTACAGGTTTCAGTATTTTCATTTCAAAATATGTTTATTTGACCCTCTATGTATCATCTTCACTAGTCAAAATGATAACTTTACCTCCCATACTCTTGTGGTCCTGAAAGGGTTAAAAACATTGTGATAAGTACTTTCTGAGATTTATAGAGACCATTTCTCTTTTAAACCCTTTACTAAAAAAAGGGGTGTTATAAGTACCTATTTGCTATATTTATTTGAATAAAATACATAAAACCATTTTACTCTATGTCTGCGTATTTAAATACAGCTTGTTCACATTGATCGTGTTCACTAACCGTTTCGGCCATCGTCCTTTGTTTTCAGTTTGGCACAATTTGCGAAATATACCTACTTGTACTTTAATTACAGCTATTTGTGTTCACCGCCACGTAAAATTATTCAAATTACGCTTAATTTAATGTTCTTTAAGCAACGAATTGCCGCGTATTTTTTCCCGCCGTCTCGGTAATGGGCCGATTCTCGAATTAAAATCGACAATCGTAAATTTTGCAGTACACAATGTTACATAAACAAAACTTATCTTCAACAGTTACGGTCCGCGTTGAATTATAATTTCATTTCGCGCAAATACCACGTCACGCATTTATTTCTTATCTCCCTGGTTTAAATTTCAGCCGTAAAACGTAATATTTACCTATCTTTACGATGGCTTCAACAATGCACGATTTTGTATCATTGCATAGAACCTATACTTTTTACCAAATATTGTTGCCAAAACGCAAAAGAGAAAGTATTTGAAGCTTTGCATCATAAAGCAAAAATTCCAAACAAGACCACAAAGCCAAATTGCTAAAGCGGTTCTAAAACTGTCGACAATGAGAAGTTCCATAGGGGTGCATGTATGTACTAACATAACATGCATAACGTGGTTCCGTACGCAGATCCATTGTCATTCGTTTTACTAGATGAGCCAAAGCTCATAATCTGCTATACAAATATTGCAGACTATCTTTATGATATAGACACCTTCCCTCCCTCTCCTCTCTCCTTCTCATTTCTTCTCTCTTTGTCATTAAATATATTAAAAAAGCAATATCTGATCCGATAACAGTATGTAGCATTCAGAAACCATTGTTTAAACGTTGAAAGACTAGCAATTTCTCTATGAAATAAAAGGGAAAACGTTTTTCAACCTCAATAAGAGAAAGTTGATTTAGAGATTTGCACATACATGCAATATTCATATGCAGCGCACAAAGCGTCAGCGACTGAAACCAAGCAGAGCCAAAATTTTAAAATACAAAAATTCTGAAAGAAAGTTTATTAAACAAACTACATTATAATGGCGGGACACACATGTCACATCCAGAGGCTGTACGCCGCTCCATGGATAAGTATCCATGGAGGTCGCCAGTCGGTTGCCTGAGGGCACCGATTTTCAGACTATTTTCCATGTGGTACGCTGTCCCCGTCGCTATCGCCCGTTTTAATTCTACACCCAGCCCGATGGCCGCCGGAATCGCAGATTCCACCATACAATTTTACACAAGCAATGAGCTGCAACGCTGAACTTTTGCCATTTAACTCGGATACCGTACGCTTTTGATATTTCACAAAGTTACTCAATCCTTAATGCGATACTTGCGAACTTGTGTGGGATGTATTTAGAATGTTTCAATTGTAACTTCTTCGTTTCGTGTGTGTAACCGATGCAAATACCTCATTCAAAATACTTGCGATCGACAGTTAACATTCGAGATAGAATTCCACGGTGTGGTATACATTATTATCTGTTTTGTTTGGAAGCTTGCATTGTACACAGAACATCGAGTTACTACATTTTAAACCATCTGAACATATTGTGATACTTGCTTTACATAAATAAAATTGAAGAAAGCTCTCACAACAATAAAATAACAGGAAACATCATTTATTTTTAGACAATATTTGAATTATTTCCTTGTTCATGAGAAACGTCTTAAAAGAAATATAGCCATCTATTTCTCAAGCGTTTCTGCCTAGGGGTAAGCTTTATATTTTATGAATCGTTCACTCAGTACATTACTTGTTATACTCTTCATTACTTTGAAAAATAACCTCTTTGTATCGTGTGAATTCTGCTCTGCGAATACAAAATCTTGATCGAAATATTTAGCAAGTTTGTCTATGTTTCTGCCGTCAAACGCTATCGTAACATTGTTTAGAGGTGGGTACTCGTTGCCCTCCCCTGTTGAACCAACAAATCACGTTGACTGCCAACGTTCCGTGATCGAGATTCACGCTGCTGACATAGATCAACTTGATGTGACAAATACTAGCATGGTACTGCCGAGATTGCCTCTATGGATATTTATGAGAGAGGAAAATAAAGTAATGAACACTGAACTAATAAAGCTGGCTATTTTAGTACAAAGTAAGGTTTTAGTATATTTTTGGGGATTAGAAAACCGAAATGGGACATGATAGTCCACCGAGGTCAGGTTATCAAAAACTAATATTATATTCTTACATGATTTTATAGTCGTACCTATGTACAGTCAATGAAACGAATAGGTTTATAGCTAATAAGCTAAAAAGGGATAAAATAAAGATTCCAAAGTAACTAGATGTACAATATACTCTCTGGTTTCATTAACACAGTAACATTTCCACCTACCGTGATATCCCATGTTATCCGAACGGGCCACGGGCGGTGTCACATGTTTCATACGCGCATCAAACCGCGGTAACGACATTAAACGCTACAATGTCAGAATGCACTCCAGGTGGACGGTAAATTGGGAGCTCTTTCGACCTAACCGACTGCGGTCTCCTTGTTAATTCCGTTTGAAAGCCGATTTTAGGGTTCAAGCTTGAAGGAAACTGTATAATCTGTGTTTAAGAAAGGTATTTATGTGTAGGTTTAGGATCTAGTGCACTAGAAAGTTACAAATAGATTTGTTCTATGTCGGGCCCGACTCGAATACACATTTTGAAATTGTATAATATTACGATGATTATATATGTAGGTACCTGTAAGCTGTTGATCAGTAGGTAAGATTTTAAACATTCTAATAAAAAAATACTAATGGCAAAAAAAAAACATGGCTCGAGAACCGGTCAACAAGCAAGTTTGTATAGCTAATTAGGTACAATGACAAAAAAGTGGTGCCTTAAAAACAAATGAATCCCAATTTGTCAGATTTTGACAGAACCCGGAGATTATCTTCGGCAACTTGGTCATCATTTTTGAAAACCCGTTCTATATTGTGTTGGGGTAAATTGCCGAGGTAATGGCCAGCCAGCGGTTAGTCCAGTTAACGACTAACAATGTTATTGAAATATTTTTGTTGGCTTCAAAACTTTAGATCTTTTCAACCGACATTGACACATAATAAAATCGGTAATAAGCTAGAAAGCCAAGTTGGTGTTTTGCGAGTAATAAAAAGCTCTGAATAAGACGGTGTGTTCCGATTGTGGCTTATTTGTAACAGGCCCACCTGTTACAAATAAGCCAAATTCGTGATGTGATGATTTAAAAAAGAGAATGAGCTTTTTTATTTTCTACAATGAGATTTTATTAGTTTTTATTTTCCAGTTTCATTATTTTGACATATGGCAATAGAATGCAAGTAATGATGTTTATAGACTAGTGCTTGATTATTTTAATCGTGACAATAACTTTATAACAATCAGAGTACTTTAAATGGTATTCGATGGTAATATTTAGTACCCTTAATATTAAACTGAAATGTCAATAATTCTAATTCGTTGTTATCTAAATGACCTAACAAATTAAACTGTATTCCATCGACGGTAATGGCATTTTCGAATAACCATTTAATTTTAACAACATTTAAATTAACATCCATTCCTGCAATGACACTATTGTTGCTATTGTTATGTCTGTCTGTACACATTTCGCGGTCTCCTTTTATGGTACTTTAGTTTCGGGTAGTTTATTCGTGCAACACGGCTGGCTGTGACAACGAACTGGGCTAATATCGTTAAATGGTACAGTGTTGCAAGTATACGTTGAAAGTAGCCTCCAGTGCATAGAATGGTAACGTTGTGAATGGACATCTCTAAAACCGTGGCTTATCCATGTTCTGATGTGTTATGGGTAAATTTTGGATATACGGAACTTTTTATGAGAAACATTAAATTTTCTGTCCATGCAATTCTATGTGCCGACCTATCTGGACAAGAACCAAAACATGTCGTATCGACTACGAGCAGGGTACAACTTTGTCGTTTTATCCTTTAAGTTCATTTGGAAGACTACCAAGTGTATTTTAAGTTGTTACTGTGTACATTTTTACGTCGGATTAGAACATCAATGTAAGAAGTAACATAATAAAATATCACGCTTATAATCCTTGAAAGTACAGACAGAGATTTATCTAACTTTACAGCGACATTTGGCCAGTTCAGATTTTAAGTTCGTGAGTCTATTCTATTGCTTTCTGGCCGGTTGAAAAATTCTTATATTTTATTTTTTGAAGGTCGTTTGAATGTTAACTTTTGTTCTACATTCTTCTTATTATTGCAATTATCTATCTAGCCAAAGTGTCCCAAAGAACCATAATAGACATTTTAAATAAACGTTACGACCAACTTAATTTACTAAGAAATCCACTTAAAGTTATTAAAACACAACAGTGCGCCGCAATCAGGCTAATTGAAAACTGCATTGTGAGACCATCGTGTGTGCCCGTTTATCGGCTAGATACAACTAGACCAGCATCCTCCTGAGACAAAGCGAAGAAAGTTGCACCAAAGACTTTGTTTACGTATTAAGATGGAAGATCTCTTTGAAACAAATGAAATTTATAAAAGGATTTAGTCTTGCAGTACTTTGTGAGTTTATCTTGGACATCACAGACATTGGCGAAGGAAAACATCGCCAGAAAACCTGGAGTTATATTAATTAAGTCTGAAATTGCAACCCGTCTTGAGCAAGCGTGGTGTTCATTACTTGTGCCTTCTCTGTCTGAGAAGAAGTTTTTGGCCAGCAATGGGACGGTAACAGGCTGGTACAGTATAGTACTGTAAGAGGTTTTATACCTTAGCCAAACTCGAGTGCAGGCTGGTTTTAATAGGAGACTCGAATACTCAAAAGTTTTAAATAAAGAATTAAGAAGAAGACTAATTAATAGCGTGATTCTTGTGTGAGATGTATCGGTGAAATAATATACAAAATATAATCTTGAAAGGATTTCATGCGTTTTTTATTGTAGTACATAACTTGTGCACACGGCACAGTACTAACTGCGCAGAAAAAAAATGGAAAATGCATTGTAAAGGTTTATACTGTAGATTAAGCATTTTATTTATTCCAGGACAATTTCAGTGAAATTATTGCCGTCATTCATTTCCAACAGGTTTAAGTATCAATGACCAAATCAAGAATAATGAACAACTTTGACTTTACGATTTATAATGAAACAACTGTTACAAATGTTCAACAATTTAAACTTGGCCTTTCCGGTTGATACTTATATATTAAGTGTAGGTCCTTTGTGTGCTACAAAGTTACGACTAAGTATAGATAGCCAGGACTTCAAACTGCAATAACACAAAGTGTACGAACTAATAACACGTTGGATAACCAGAGTAGCTTGTTTACCGTGTTATGTTTTACACCTTGCAATCAATCATCGATCAATGCCTTGGAATCATCACCAATTAATTTCTATACATGTATTTACTTCATTCCATATTTAGCTGCATAGAAGGGTTTTTTATGGCCAGTTGATTAACCATCAGTTTTGTAACGGTTACAGTTTGATAATAATTGTTATTTTACATAGTACAAGAACAATAATAGACTTTTTTTCAAATGGGAATTCATCAAATACTTTCCCCCGCGCTGGGCGGAGCGGGGTGTAGTGTCAGACTTGTACTGACCTGTACCCACCCATGAGCCTTCTTTTGCCCTTTATGTTCCGGGGCCGCGGTATTTCTTTCGCACAACTCGCAACCCTGGCAGGCCCCTGTGCTTTACTGACATCTCTTCGAAGTGCGAGTGGGACACTATCGCGCCATCGATACGACCTGTCGTCAATGGAGGGAAGGTGACTGGTGAGCTACTTACATTGCCCACCGTCCTCAGACAGAATAATAGGCTTCACACAGTTTTAGGTCCGTGCAAATAAAGATAAATAGACTACCAAAACTATTAATATGTAGGGCAAGGAAATACCAACTATTGAAACCATTTTCTTTTGTTTCAGTTCGCAATGGCTACTCGTGCGTGCCAGTGGCTCTTGCCGATGGCTTGGATATTAGGCTGGGTACAGCTGTCACGGATATCCAGTATGGAGGACCTGGAGTTACTGTGAAGGCTGTTACCGCTCGAAATCCAAGTCAACCGCAGATATACAAAGGTGAGAGATAAAACTTTGAGTAGGTATATTTTGTATCCAACATTTCCGCATCTTCGCCTATACACTTAATTGGCTGAAAGTAACTAACAAGGATAGAGTTTTCAGTTAGTGTTACCCCAAAAACTGTTCTTTCTAGTTTATTCTTTCATTCTCGTACCTTTATTCAAAGTCCTTGTATTGCACACGTACTTCAAAATTGTGTGCCGTAACGAGGGAACAATGGGAAAAAAGCATTCGCTATCGATTGTAGCCGGCGGCACACATCCATATTGCGTTAACATCCGCATTTTCTGCTCCAAATAGAAAAATCAAATTCATGTGGCCTTAATATTAAGGAAGTACCGTTTGCGAAAAAAAAACAAAATGGGATAATGGGCGTTATGAGAAAAATCCACAACGCCGTCGGCCTGGCTCCTTGTCATTTCTTTGTCGAGGAATGATTTGCAATTCTAACGCGTTAATTTTACTTTGACGAGGCGCAAAAATACGGTCGGGCCTGTGTTGACCCGGCGGTCTGTGACCCCCTCCCCTCTCCCTCTTCACCACAACCCCCCGGTTGCCCAGCCTGAGGCTCTTCCGCCACATTTGCATACAGGCGGAGTCTATCGTAGACGAGGCAGTTAGATGTTTAAGAGGCGGTGCTAGGCTGCATCTAACTATTTCTGGCTCGCATTACGCTTCGCAAGTCTCTGAAGATATAACAATAGAATTGCTACACAAAAGATATTGACACTTATCTCATTGTCAATTTCTCGCACGGATGTGAAAAGTGACACTTTGTAGAAATGAAACGCTAAAATTATCGACTATTTGCTGATAGCTCTTTGTGTCATTGTCTAGACAAAGCAATAACTTGATTCTCAATAATAGATTTAGCTCTTACCTACCAGTTGGACACAATGACGAAATTAGCATGGAAACGTCAACAAATAAAAAAATTGCAATCACTTAATATTTGACCGACTTTCGTTTCATTTCCCTTTTTCGGTTTCGGCCGCCCCTTAAACTCAAACAGACTACAGTAGAAATCAAACACTGGTTTTGATATATTTTCCCTTGTGTTGGGGTATCGTTTATAGAGTATTGTGAATGAGATGTTCGTCCGTCTCTTTGTTAGTCCCTGAGGCCTCGGTACCGAACTAGCTCTTAAAAGCTTTAGCGCCGAGTACGTATATTGAGGAAAACTATAAGGTTTGATGTTAACATCACTACATCATATGAAACAAAGCCCTTTGTCGCTTTTTGTCTTTTTTGTATCTAATGTCGACCTTTTAAAAGTTGTTCTTTTACGGCAACCATTTTACCAATTTTTATGTATGATTTCAGAATTCGTAGTCTTGATTATTATGAACCAATTCTATCTGTACCTACATCTCGGTTCGGTCATGATGACGTAAGTCTTTTACGTACACTTTTCCAATGAGTTTTCAAAAAACTATTGTGTGTATTTAAAAAAAAATCACAGAGTAGAAAAATAGTCTCCGGCTCTCAGTAACATATTTTCGTTCTCGGAAAAAATATCGGAAAAATTTAATCCCCGTAGAAAGGAAAAAATGGTTACACGGACTTTTCAATTTATTCATATGCAAACTATGCAAAGTCGGGCTTGTGACAAACTAGAGTACACACACTCTAGTTTGTCATATTGTGATATCCCTACATCAAAGTTTTTCATATAAAACGTATGTCAGGACTCATACGATAAATAAGGCAATCCGCTTGTATGTGTGTTTATTGCAGGAATTCCGAAACTTTGCACAGAGGATGTTTAAAAGGACATTGGCTACTGTTATCTTGTTTTGCTAAACTTTATCGGCATTTTCTTCGCTGAAACGTGACTGAGTAACAAACAAATGCTGTCCAAACTTGGGAATATTTTTAGGATTGTTGTGAAGCTGGTATCAGACGCTTTACTTTGTGTGTTTCATACGGCGTTATGTTTTTTTCGAAGTGAAACGTTTGAATACAAACATTATGAAAAGCGAAACAGAACTCATTAGAAACTGAACATACGTTGGATTTAGGCATTCCTCTATATAATCCACTCTACTCCGAATCATCGAAATATTTAGCTATGAGCAAATGAATGTTCGTTTTAAGTAATACCTACTAGCTGTACCCCGCGGTTTGAGATATTATACATGTAACCTTCTTAGGAATCACTCTATCTATTGCTGAAAACTGCATTAAAAACCGTTGAGAAGTTTAAAAGATCTCAGACAGCGGAAGTGACTGCATTTATACTACGTAAAGCAAGTAAATATAACGGATCAAATGCAACAAAAATTAAACTCAAAGATCATTCGAGTGAATCAATCACTTAACCATGGTTAAATATCAGTTTAACATAGCTGAATAAGACACAAAAAGAAAAATAATTGTGTTGGTAGAACTTGTCTTAAAAAGTAGAAAGAAGCAGTTTGAATTTCACGCACGAATGTATTTCTTTTTATTTAACTTATTTTAAAAACTGTAGTTTAACATAAGAAGCTCTGTTTTGAACTTTTATCGATTTGCAATCTGATTCGCAACACAATCCTTTTACCTACAGAATCAATTTCTAGTCAGGTCAAGCAGATACGTGTGTTCGATATAAGGAAATCTTTATTTAGCATTTTACAGGCTTTGTTGGGGTTAAACCTTTCCTTTCACGGTGATTGGTTCCACCCCACAACCCCTTTCATTTGACTGGAATGTAATATAGGATCCGTTGTGAATTCCTGGTATTTTGATTGTATACGGATTCAAAGGTGTTTGGAATTAGAAAGGTGGTTAGGTGTTTTAATATAAACAAATGAAATCTTTTATATAAATTGCTAGCTGTGCCCCGGCATGCGTTGCAATGCAATTTTCTACCTTTCTACCTACCTGCCTACTCTACATACCCTACCTACCCTACCTACCCCTACCCTACATACCCTACCTACCCTACAAACCCTACCTACTCCTACCCTACATACCCTACCTACCCTACATACCCTACATACCCTGCCTACCCTACATACCCTACCTACCCTACATACCCTACATACCCTACCTACCCTACATACCCTACATATCCTACCTACCCTACATACCCTACCTATCCTACATACCCTACCTACCCTACATACCCTACCTACCCTATATTTTAAGTTGGATCAAACTGCACATGGTGTGCGAATTTTATTATAATCGGTTAAGTGGTTTAGGAGTCCATTGAGGACAAACATTGTGACACGAGATTTATATATATTAAGATTGTGACAGAAATGATTTAAAAAAGCGTTCATTTTTGACAACGTGTATGAAATAAAAAATCATAGTTTTCCATTAAAACTGCGGCATTATTACTATTATCACGATCTACCGTCACCTTTTCAGCCTTTAGACATCTACCGTAAAGTATACTTCTCCTTTTTTACATGATTTGCCCAGGTGTTGCCCACGTTGGTTTGTAGAGCCATCCATCCATCCACCCACCCATCTGGCTGTTGATTTACCAATAGTATATTTTGATTCAAGTGAGAAAACTTTATCATTGCAGCCGAGGCGGATTTAACGCACGAACCGCCAGGCGAGAGCGTTATAGAGCCGAGAAAAACAGTAACATATTCGTACGTGAATTATTAAAAAACGTTTTTCATTGCGATTCGGTGAAATTATATTTAACTAGCTGTGCCCAGCGGTTTCACTCGCTGCCCACTTAGGGCTATGAATAAAAGATGTTGGCCGATTCTCAGACCTACCCGATATGTACACAAAATTTCGTTTAAATCGGTCCAGCCGTTTCGGAGGAGTATGGGAACGAAAACTGTGACACGAGAATTTTATATATTAGATTTCATAACAAAAAATAACTTTTGTCATTAACCAATGTGAAACTATGATTTTCCGCCGCGCTTTGTATTCTCATACTAAAGGAGAAACAAAGCCTAATATAAAAATAAGAAATTCAAATATTTTTGAATTAATAACTCAAATTAATATCAAGTTGTTGTTACATAATATAAGCAAATTATTTTCTAAATGATCATGTTTATTTGTGATATTCTGTTGATAAACCCAATTTAAATTTTTGAAAAAATATGAAGGCCTCAAAAATATAGCGCAACGAAGCTCAAAAAATACAGGCTAAAGGGATTCGAGCAGTTGTTTATTGTTATCCGTGATGAAACAGAAAAAAATAAAAGCACGCGTGTGAAATACATTGGATGTTGATCTTAATTGTAATGCAATTAAAGCCAGTTTTCGAGGAAGTGTATGAAAAAACCTTTATTATTAGCTAATTCATGTACTTTATTACCTTGCTTTTATAATTTAATTTTAATAGCAAGGTAATAACTTGCTTTTATAATTATAATATCTTGGGACAACTCACACACGGCTATCTGATCCCAAGCTAAGCAGAGCTTGTGTTATGGTAACCAGACAACTGATATACATACTTATATAGTTTATAAATACATACATATTATAGATAAATCACACCCAGACACAGAACAAACAATCATGCTCATCACACAAAGTTTGTCCTGGGTGGGAATCGAACCCACGACCTCCGGCTCAGCAGTCAGGGCCACTAACCACTAGACCAACAGGCCCGTCAATTTATTAGTCGCCGTCTCGTTTTATATCACCACACATTAAATTTGACACATTACCCGGTTTCCATATTTATTTTAATTCAATTTAAAGTCATGTCATTCTTAATTTCCAATTATTGTGCTGACACGCTATAATCGCTACTTATAAAGTAGGTAAGATCATTGCGTACACAAAAAATGGTGATATTTCTGGCATAAAACAAAACACATTCAAATTATAATTATCATCATACATTTTTATCAATCAAGTTAACATAGACCATGAAATAAAGGTACCAGAGAGATAAAAATCGATACGAATCACATCCTTAATTAAAGGTATTTTTGTATAAACTATAACAATTATTATGTACAAGAATCCTGTATTTACGTGCTGTTAAAATAAAACTATAACAGAGCAATAATATTCATGAAACGGTACCAACGTAATATGACGACAATTATAAAATAAAAACAAATTGGCAAGCTCGTAAACTTTATGGCTCAGCTGCATCTTATACTGTTGGTTAGGGAAATCGGTACTTGCACCGGTAGTGTTCGAAAGAATTAACTCATTATAAATATTTGCACCAATAAAATCTTTGTACAGCTAACTTCATTATTAGACAAGTTAAAACTGTAATTACCTTTTCAAACATCCGTATCCTGAGGCGAACCGTGTGAATGGAAATTGAAAACCTGCTGCCTACAATTAAGTTGATGTTGTTGACTTATACTGGAGTAAATCATATAAAAAACAGTATTGAATGGGCTGTAATATCAAACTACTATTATGTTTTGTGAAAGGGTGTATGTTTGTTACTCTTACACGCAAAAACTTTGTGTAATTTGGCACACGGATCATTTATAGCTTCGATTTTATCCCCGTTGTACGATCCCTTGGGACAATTACCCGAACTCGGGCGAAGCCGCGAGCATCAGATAGGTGTTAATATGCAGCGGGTAAGAGCAGTGATCAGCACGTTCTTTTTAACCGACTTCAAAAAGACGAGGAGGTTCTTAATTCGACTATATATTTTTTTCTTTGTTTGTTACGCGACTTCTACTAAATATTTCCGAAGATATTATGTGGGATGGAAGATTCATATGAATTTATAGAAATACCATCATACCACAACTAAAAAAAAAACTTTTTTGCCGGCAAAAAGCCGACATTTTAAGTACGAGAATAGTTCTATAACCTACAGTACAATAAACAAACACATTATTAAGGTCCTCATTCTCTTCTGAACCGACGGCCGATGGAAGCAGCTTTTCAGTTGACAATAGACGCAAGCGCAATGCTGTTCAGGTTTGATATCGAACGTCGGTAGCGATACCGCTCTTCTTCAGTTTCGTGGAACTCTTTGTCGCTGATAAAATGTTCCTTTTGCTCCTGATACTAACAGTGCTATTCGTATATCATCTACAGTCGACCGCAGCAGCAAATGCCAATGTTGCCATGTAATGATTTTACTAACGAATTTATACCAATAGAATCGCAGCGCTACCGCTACCACTTGCGGTACGCACTAGCCTTTGGATTGTGATTTTACTAAAACATAATATCTTTGCAGGTGACGTGGTACTTTGTACGTTGCCTCTGGGCGTACTGAAGGTGGCTGTGGCGAGCAATGGGCAAAACCAGCAGAACTTTGTCAAGTTTGATCCGCCGCTACCTGATTGGAAGGTATGAAATTTCTCCTTTTATTAACTCCTCCAATACATTCCTTTTTACCGGATTAAATATTAAACATATTGAAACCTAGATTTCACCAGGTTTCCCTAGCATCTAGTGAGGCGAACGTGGGATTTAATATTTTATTACCTAGATTTCATTAATTATATTGTACGAAAGTAGTAGTAAGTTCACGCGCGATCACATGCGTTAAGTATGCAGGATATTGGATAAAACGAAGAACTTACTATAAAAAAATGAAATAAGTAATCATGAAAATGAATAATATTAATCAAGGGACCTTAAATTCTGAAAAATATTGCTGCTGCTTCGTAAATTTTTGTTTGCGTAACTTAACAAAATGTCTCCAACACCAGCTTTTTCACATTTTAGAGCTGGAGATAGTTAAAATTGGTATTTTAGTAAGAACTTCTTGAACCCTCTTGGATATGTCTATTCAAACTAACATTCTGTATATTCGGATACGAGGATAAGCTATAATATCTTCTTGTATACTGCTATCAATACTATCACCAATCCGTTTGCCAAACGACCACGCTTGGCAAGCGGACCACGCACAACTAGGTCACAGGTCATAGCAGGATCGTGCCTTATCCAGATCATTGACAATAAACATTGCATTGTTTGTTGAGCTTGCACACAAATGCCATACAGCGTTATATAACGAGCTGCATATTAGTTAAGTGTGTCTTTTCATAATTGTTTCAGATAGCAGCTATCAAACGTCTCGGCTATGGAAACCTGAACAAAGTAGTTTTGTGTTTCGAACGAACATTCTGGGATCCTAGTGCTAATCTTTTCGGACACGTCGGAACAACGACTGCGAGCAGAGGTATGATATTATTATAAAAAGTTAATTCAGTTCTACCATGTTGTTATGTATAGATTTTTTTGTTAGAAACATTTTCCACTGACGATTTCATGTCGCTAAACGAACTGCAATTGTTCTTCCCACCATTCGTATAAAATATATTTATATTGCGCACTATCAAAGCCTGAATAAATTAGACAATTTCAAACCTTGAATTGCTCAGTTATCAACATCATGTTGATTATTGTTGGTTTACGACCTGAAAACATCGTTAGTGCTAACCTGATTGAGCTAGAAGTCCAAACCTTCGAAGACGCCATTTTGCGCTCCAACTGCAACTCGTTATCTTTGTATCACTTTGCAAAGATTAGGTTGTAGACCAGCTAATTGAATTTACTATCTCAAGCTCTGCTATCGTCATGTCCGAGTTGCGATAGTCCATTGCATCAACACGGTCCTTTAGTTAGTGTGCGGTTGGCAGACGTGATACTTCATGATAGTGTGTTCGATTTACATGAATATCCAACGTTGGTTCATATTTCAGGGCGGGCTGCAAGTTTATTCCGTCAATATTAATACATGGTCGCTCTGAATCACCGCCAATCAATTGGCTGATGTTTGCGTTAGAGGGTGCTTATAGAGTTATGTATGTACATTTTATATGTGATGGTGTTTAAAGTGCTCGTATGCTTCGATCGATCGAAATAATGGGTTAAATATTAGGCTGTTTATTTGGGATTTACCCCACTAACCGAAAAATCTACATTTTCAACAATGCCTGGTTTATAAAACGTCCTGAAAAAACCTTTTCATGAACTTATATTTATGAAGTCTGCCTCTTTCTTCTATTTCTTAACCTTGTTATAAGATTTATATCCAGGATTAGATTCACATCAGAATCTATGACTGTTTTACCTTTTATTAATCGAACTTTGGCTTATATCTTTAAAACATTTTACCTTTCGTTCAAATTATAACAGCTCCCACAACACCGAAATGTATTATAAGTAAAACATTTTTTACCCCGAGCACGGTAACAAAATCATGAATTATATTCAGGTGTAAATAGTGTAGAACGTAGTAACGTCGGTGGCGGCGATAACGAATTAAAAGCTGAATAATTTAACGCTACTGAGGAACCCTGAGGGCGCAGCTCGCAATAAATCACAGCAACGAGCCGAGACACGCTTTTTTACGTTATGCTTTAGTTCACCTCCTTAGCTCTTTGTTGTATACTCTACTAACTTCATTAAGCCCCCCACGTTTGCTCTGGGAATGCCGGAACAATGTACCGCGAGTGCTTTTTTTTTAAATCGTGGCCAATTTAACGTTTTCGGCCCGTGTAGCGTTTAAGGATAGCTATCTGATATGGTTGTATCTTTAAGACGTGTAAAGAGTTATGTGAGAATCCTCGCCCACCTTATTTTTTTCTTATATATCAGACGATCTGAATTCATTCCAATAGTTCGGAGTACTTTAGATAACCATCTACGTTGTTTCTACAAATGTTAAACATACATTGTGAATAACAAATATGTGTATTGTATTGTTAATATTTACTGAACTGAAATCAATTTCTTGCACGTTTGACGTTCTCTTTAACAATGCCGTGACTTTGCCTATAATATTGTGGTCTGGTGGTCCACATAAGAATGTTCATAATAATTATGAACTATACCGGAGACCGGCTTTGAACCGCGATCGAAACTAGCATTAATTAATCGTTTGTCCTCAAGGCTACAACTTGTGAACGGTTGTTGTAACGAAGGTCTATAACAAGTTTGATTTGTCCGTAACATATTGAACTAAATGTAAAATAAAGGACCAACAGTATTAATTATCGGTTCGAAAACTGTGAAACAAGCCAATTTGTAAGAACAAAACGGAGGACTCGCCACAGCTTGTATGAATAATTAAGTTTTAATCTTCGAACTTTTTTCTCGTAGGTGAACTGTTCCTTTTCTGGAACCTGTATAGCGCTCCAGTGCTTCTGGCTTTAGTAGCAGGAGAAGCAGCTGCTGTCATGGAGAACGTTACGGATGACGTTATTGTTGGTAGATGCATCGCGGTGCTGAAGAGCATATTTGGGCACGCCGCTGTGCCTCAGCCCAAGGAAAGCGTGGTGACCAGGTATGTAATCGAAAGGTGCTAATAAGCACTCATTTTAGACACGATTTGCAGTACGATAAATTGGTAAAGGGGTCTGATTCAATCTTCTGATGCATGGAGTCCTCGGCCCAATTTACCCGCAGATGGACACACCGATTTGCAGGAAACCTATCAGATCGGGTGTGTAGGTTGATTTATAGTTGCCTCTGTATTAATAATGAACTTTCGTCACACCTTGCTTTGGAATGATTTATCTTGCGCATTTATGACTAGTTTTAAGGAGAGGCGATTTTTCGCAAGACGACATGGTTGGCGCAGTGGCTGAGTGATCGACTGCCGCGCTGTTGCGGGTTCGATCCCCGCACCGAAAAAATAATTGTATGGCCTATAGATGGTTGTTCCAGGTCTGGCTGTTTGTTGAGTTAAAATGTTTGTAAACGAACCCACGATACAGGAGAAATTCCTAGTGTGGGGCAAAGTTTTATAAAAAAAAAGTTATGAATTTAATCAGCATCATTTTCATTTTTTCCGTACCTACTTCAAACGGAAGAGACTTAAAAGGTTTTCTTTTGAGTTACGGAAGTAGTAAGATCACTTTGTAGTCCGTCTGTCTGTCTGTCCAGACCCTTTATCTCGAGAACGTGTGGTCCCTTGGAGCTGTGAAAAAATCAACCCTGTAATTCTAAGCAGTCAAAAGATTTGGCCGTTTACGTCGCAATTTTGTACGGAACCCTCGGTGCGGCATAGAATCATCAAATAACGTTTGCGTTTGTTTGTGTGTGTGGAAGCGTAAAGTTTTTATGTTATAAGGCAAAGCCTAGTCTGGCCGTGTGAGATTTGACACTTACCGATTTAGAAGTCGCTTATTTTTTTTATGTTTATATGGAATTTAAAATTAATTATTATTATTATATTTCTGTAATAGATGGCGCGCGGATCCTTTCGCTCGCGGCTCATACAGTTTCGTGGCAGTTGGTTCATCTGGTACTGACTACGATCTGTTGTCTGCCCCCGTTCCAGGCCCTCCTGCAGAGAAAAGACTGTTCTTCGCTGGTAAGAACTTGAATACAGCTCATCGGTAAACAGTGTGATCAAGAATTGGATGACTATACAGCTTGTATCTGACAGCAGGTCGAATTAAGGGATATTGTACACATCATTAAACTGATCAGCTTTCATCATGGGTCAACATCGTAAAAATGGTTAACAGTCCCATTTTAATAACATAGCAACCCAAACATATATTGAGTGAGCGAGCTTTTGACTTGGCTTTACATGCCAAGCTGTTTCCCTCACTATGTTTTCCTCCATCGAAACGAATGATAATTATACAATAGGCACATGAATTTGAAAAATCAGACTTAGGTATATGTGTCTTGTGTCCGAACTCGAGACACATGCCTTGGTAGTCAAGACGGTCATACCGCTGAGCTTTAATCAGCCAATACAACGCTAGGTATAAAATTGATGCATACTTTTGTTAACTATACCTACTTTTGGTTACTTTTCTCTATACCCATATAAGGTTTGATCCCGAAAGTTTGCGTTACCATGTAAATCCAAGTTTATGGTTAACAATATCGCTGTTTTGGTGTTAATGTCTAATTAGAACCTCTTCTTAGTAACGCCACATAAGCAGTTATTCACACTTTTAATGACCCTCACACTATAAAAGGCAATGTCAATAAAAAAATTAAGAAAAAATCCTCCGCTCAGGCCGGTGTTCACGTCGGATAGTAACACAATGTCCATTTCAGCCAATTAGATTGACGTATTGGGGAATGTGGATATTGCACGTTGCCCCTTGACACATCAATAAATCCTGAATCCCCTTATTTCCACCTCTCCGTGCAAGCCCAAAACACAGGACGAAAAAATAGAGTCGTCCCCTCTCACATGGGACCTGATAACGACTTCGGTGGAACGTTACACCTCTAACCCTTCGGTAGTCAGAACCGTGACGGTTATGTACACTTGCCTTTATGATATGTGAAACAACTCACATAGATTTTTGTGATTCTTGTGTGTTGGGAATAATAAGTTTGAATCTCGAAGACGTGTTTATGGAATGTCAAAAAGGTAACACACGGAAACCGATTTTTGGTATCGGTTATTGCAGCAATATAAATACTTAGGTCTTCCATTATTTGTTATACAGTCTTGTTTTATAATAATCAAAGTATTTTCTGGAAAAATTTGTAACTATAACTTTCACAGTACTACTTTTAAACTACTTTTAAAAAGGTTCGAAAAGAATGAAGGCCTTTGCCCAACAGTGGGATAGAATAAGCCGATAAAAAAATAAATTTCAATCAATTGTCATTTGAACAGCTGTGATTGAAATCTGTGTTTAGGTAACGTATTAACAATTTTTCTATCTACCCAGGTGAACATACTATGCGGAACTACCCAGCGACGGTTCACGGCGCGTTCCTGTCCGGTCTTCGTGAAGCTGGTCGACTTGCAGACCTGCTTATGCCGCAACCACCAATCACGAACGCGAGTGTTGCTGCAGCGACCGCAGCGGCAACCGCGGCAGCCAATCATGCGGCTTAGTCTAGTTTGTTTTTTTTTTCACTTCAGCGATTATGCTGGTACATGTTTTTCTTTAGCTAGGTAGTTAACTATTTTCCGTTTGTAGTATTTTTACATTGTTTGAATTCCTTCATAAAACTGAAAATAAACACTTTTTTGGGTATGAAAATGCGATTGTTGCCGAGATGAAGTCGAAAAACGATAGATTTTTTAACTATTCAAGATCAAACAGCGACACATCAACCTAAAAAAATCCAGTATAAATGGTCTCGCTTTATGTAGATTTTCCGTACAATGAGAGGTCCTCTTGATCTGGTTTCGTACAGCTTTATAAGTCGATGTGCGTACATCAATGTTGAGAGACGGACTTCATTGTCATAATTAACTTTTTTAATGTTCACATTTGGGTGATACAGAAACAAACCATGTTTCTGACTATTCGTATTACTTATATTTTACCTCATTGATGTAGGGGTCGCAAGAGCTATTACTGAGCATGAAATCTAGTGTATATCTTTTTTTTAACTTTGCCCCACACTAGGAATTTCTCCTGTATCGTGGGTGCAAACATTAAAACTCACATTCACAAACAGTCAAACCCGGAACAACTATCTGTAGGTAATACTAATATTGGTTCCGTGTGGGGATCGAACCCGCGACATGCAGCGCAGCAGTCGATCGCTCAACCTCTGCGCCAACTGTGTCGTAATTTTTTTTTGTTTGATTCCTAGTTTTCCTTTTCTCACCTTTTCTTTTAGGATGTTTTCAGTGACACCGGAGTGTGGCCCTCTGTCCGGTTACACGGGATTATAACAAAAATAACGAAATGTGGGTGTCCTATACTCTGCCTAATTAATCCTCTAGGGAAATACAGACGTGATGTTATCCTAGTTAGTAAATAATTATAATTATTAAAGACAACAATCTAATGAAGGAATTTAAAATAGCAATATTTAAATTTAGATAGCAGTATTCTATTGTTTTTTTGTTCGATGTAAGATCTTGACAAAGATCCTATATACACTATGTGTGTTGTGACTATTTTTGTTTAAAGTTATGATAAGTGTATTTTCTTTGCTACTGTTCAATATATGTGTGGCGTATATATCTAAACTGAAGACTTCGACTTTTCAGAGTACCTACTTTTTTTTTACAAATAGTTCATGAATCTTACCGGAGTAATAATCTGAAATAGCAACCTATTATAAGCTTTATTATTTGAATATGGAATGTAAAATTTTCGTATAGTAATAGACGATACAGATGGAAACAAGTCTTTGCCAGAACACTTTCTAAGTAACAGTTATAAATCTCGACCTAGTATAAAAATAATTAAATTAGGTACCTAAGTTATTTTGATATATGCACCGTTTAATTTTAAGTTTGCATTTGACAATAACTTTTAGATGAAATAAAATATTGTGCGTTCAATATTCAGTAGTCCATGTTGTTTTTCTTCGAATACCTAACCTAACCAACGTTAATTAAATGATAAATGATGTTTATTTTGCAAGTAGGTTTTCACAAACACTTTTACACGTCTTTTTTTTAAAAACTAGATGAGGCCGGTGTTTCGTACCCGACTACTCTGAGAAGAAACAGCCGAAACAAACTCAGAGGTCATAGTCTCTTTTAAAGTCCAGACAAAAAAAATCTTGGTCAACTTACATGAGGACTATGCAGATTAGTGTCTGAAGTGGTCTTTTTAAGAAAGCACCATACAGATTGAGTGGACCTGTCCAGTCAGTGCAAGCATTTGTCAGTTATCGTGTAGCTCGACTCATAACCCAAGGAGCTCAACGAAACGACGAACAATACCAAAAAAAGGACATTAGCGTAGGTCCCTAAATAGTACTCAACTGCCAGAATCGTCAAAAGCAAAAAAAAAGTAATAGTCTAAGATCCCGTTATACAACGACCTTCACCGAGGTGTTTATTTGATGAAACATATTTTATATTCAATTTTATTTGCCAATAATTATATTCCATATGGGTTGCCTAATAAATTTCAGTCCAGGATACGATTAATTAATAATTAAAAAAAGATTTTTTTTTAATATTTCACCGGTTTGACTATTAGACAAATTTCATTCCAATCGAAAGTATGAAGCCCATAGAATATGCTAACGTTAGGTTGCCTATTCTTTTCCAGTCATAACTCTCGGGTTGCCAGGTATAAACAGGTAAATCGATAGTAGCATTTTACACCGGTCAGATAATTTAATCAAATTTAAATGAAAATAAAGATTATTTAATTATAAACACGGTAAAATAGGGTTGCCTGCGAAAAATCAGTCCTGAATTACGGTTGTCGAATTTTAAAAAGTAAAATATTGCCGCGAGTGAATAGGTGCGACTGAGAGGTCCCAAGCAACCGTTCCGTGCGTTGCGTGCAGAGCGTGAAAGCAGAAAAGAATTCGATATTCCGTATAAAATTTCGGGACCTCAATAAACAAGACCAAAAAATTTTTTACAAAGCCTTAAAAATTATCGCTTTAAAGAGGCTTTGGTGCTGTTTCTGGCTGATTATTGGGAGAACGACCATTTGGCAACAATAATACAAAACAAAAAAATCTTTTTAACCGTCGATCATCAGTGCTACTCTTATCAAGTTCACGAAAACTCCGTAAACAAAACTGAAGAAACTAAATATGAATGTTATCACGAAGAGGCAGATACGAGGATTATTTTTCATGCTTCTAAAGCAGAACCAGACTCAAGAATTCTAATTAAGGCCTCTGATACTGGCGTTTTGATTATTTTGTTAGGAAATATGCACAAACTGATGGAATCTCAATTTTGGCTTGCAAGTTCGACAACAAAAAAGACCAATAATCAATCCGTTGATTGCATTAATTGCACTGATTTAGCGTTGAAGTTAGGGATCAAGCTATGCCAAAGTCTTCCCGCCTTCCACGCGTTTACAGGCTGCGATTACACGGCAGCATTTTATAATAAAGGAAAAGTAAAACCTTTTCAAATATTTTCCAAAAATGAAAAATATCAAACAGTTTTTGCGTCATTAACAGATGCTGCTGATATTTTCATTGAAGATAAAATGAAAATAGTTCAAGAATTTACAGCTTGTATGTATGGGATTAAGAATTGCACTAATGTGAATGATGCAAGATATCGCATTTTCATGAAAAATTACTCTGCTAAAGAAGACAGTGAGCAGTTTCTAAAAAAAATCAAAGGCTTTGACTCTAACTCCATACCTCCGTGCTGGATATCATTAACACAAAAAGTTTTACGAACTATCTACGTAAATTCGATGTGGCTGAATGCAACAGATCCAACATGTATCAAACTTGAACCTGAGAGCTGCGGTTGGTACTTAGATGAATATTTAAAGCCACGAGGATTCATTGGTGATCATACACCTCTAAGAATAGATGATATTGTCGAAAGAACCGAAACAGAGAGTGATGACGAAGAAGGTGCAGATGTCGAAGATCTTAGCTTTATTTCTGATGACTCAGAAGCTGAATAATTAAAAAAAAAATATTTATTTATAATTTTGTATAATAAACAGTGATTTTTTCAATTGTTTTTCATTTTTTTTTTAATAAAAAAAAATTTTCTAAATTAGTATTACATATTTATTGCTATAACCTTCTTATTTACTTTTACTATATATGTATATATACTTTAATAACACATTAAATATATACACATAAATAATTAATTAAGTAATTAAAAATAATATTAAAAAATTATTCTTCTATTTTGATAATACATTACTCTAAAATGATACACAGCATATGCAAGTCTATCGCTATCCTTGTCAGTTGCACTGACAAACAGCATGCGCGCTCTCTTTCTTTAAATGGGCGGACCTTAAGCAGCTGTTTTGCTCTGTCCTCTTCTAACGCACGGAACGGTTGCTTGGGACCTCTCAGTCGCACCTATTCACTCGCGGCAATATTTAACTTTTTAAAATTCGACAACCGTAATTCAGGACTGATTTTTCGCAGGCAACCCTATTTTACCGTGTTTATAATTAAATAATCCTTATTTTCATTTAAATTTGATTAAATTATCTGACCGGTGTAAAATGCTACTATCGATTTACCTGTTTATACCTGGCAACCCGAGAGTTATGACTGGAAAAGAATAGGCAACCTAACGTTAGCATATTCTATGGGCTTCATACTTTCGATTGGAATGAAATGTGTCTAATAGTCAAACCGGTGAAATATTAAAAAAAAAATCTTTTTTTAATTATTAATTAATCGTATCCTGGACTGAAATTTATTAGGCAACCCATATGGAATATAATTATTGGCAAATAAAATTGAATATAAAATATGTTTCATCAAATAAACATCTCGGTGAAGGTCGTTGTATATCGGGATCCTATACTATAAATAAAAGTTATGATCCACATGGTCCTCACATTCACAATAAACAACTACAGACTAGAAAATATTTACATAATTAAATTAATGAGATCATAATGAAATCATAAAATGTCACAATAAAAAAAAAAGTAAAATCAAATAAAAAATAATAATAAAATAGGTATAAAACAAAGTAAATATTAATGTCAAATCATTAAATGTCAGTGTATAAAATAAAGGAATAAACAATAAATAAATGAAACAAAGAAAAATTTTGACACTCACTGAGTAAATTAAATTGGAGCAGCTTAATCCCAAGCCTTTTTATCTTCAAGGTAAAAATTAATATTATAGTAAGCTTTAAGAGTTAACTTACGTTTTACAAAAACTTTAAATTTATTGAGGCTTAGTGTTTGAACGTCGTTTGGGAGTTTGTTATAAAAACGTATACATTGACATGTGAACGTGCCCCCTATTTTTTTTAGCCTCGTTGAGGGAACAACAAATTTGTGTTTGTTCCTCGTATTTATGTTGTGGATAACACTGTATTTTTTAAACAATTTTATATTTTTATGCGCGTACAAAAGATTTTCGTAAATAAACTGAGAGGGCACAGTAAGTATATTAATTTCTTTAAATTTTTCTCTGAGGGAGTGTCTGGGACTTAATTTATACATTGAACGAATTGCCCTTTTTTGCAAAATAAAAATAGTCTGAATATCGGCGGCATGACCCCACAAGAGAATACCATACGACATCACACTGTGGAAATAACTAAAATAAACTAAACGGGCTGTCTCTAAATCAGTTAAATCACGAATTTTTCTAACGGCGTATGCTGCAGAGCTTAGTTTTTTTGACAACTTATCTATATGAGGGCCCCACTGAAGCTTAGCATCCAAGGTTATGCCTAAGAACACTGTGTTATCTTCCGGTTTCAACTCTTCATCCTTGATTAGTACACTTCCACTTGTTTTACATGAGGTAACGTAAACTTAATGCATTTGGTCTTTTTCTCATTTAGAAGTAAATTATTAACATTAAACCAATTAACGACTTTTGCTAGAGCGCCATTAACATCGTCAGTAGCTAACACGACAATTAAGTACCTAACACTGTATACCTTAACGACACTCAGTGTCGAGGTTTTACAAATTTTGAACTTTCTTGAACCTCTGAAAATCCACAAATATAAGAAACACATACAATAAGAAAACTTTCGGCTTGGTTAGTAAAGATTTTTGAACAGGTACAATTTTTTTGTATACTATTAAAACTGCTGTTTGGAGACTTTTTTGCGGATTGGAAATCAAATAATTTCCCTCGATCTGGGTGGACCGGGGAGGAGTGTCAGACTTATGCCGAATAAAACCCCCTTATGTTTCTTCTATGCCCTTTATGTTCGGGGTAATGGCTATACTTAAATAATGTTTTTTTTTTTTTTATTATTATTGATAGGCTCGCGTTTGACCACTATCTCACCTGATGGTAAGTGATAATGTGGTCGACGATGAAGCACGCTTACCTAGAAATAACCTATTCACTCTTGACTTGAAGACCCCCAGGTTATAGCTGTCAGGAAATACAGACTCCGGCAGGGAATTCCACTCCTTAGCAGTACGCACAATGAAGGTATTCCCAAACCGTTTAGTGCGTGTGGGTGGGATGTCTACCATGTAACGGTGGCGCATCGCCGTACGTCTTGTAGTCCTATGATGGAACGGGCTTGGCGGAATTAGGCTGTGCAATTCCATCGCACACTCTCCGAAATGTAACCGATAGAAAACCGAATTATTCTAAAAGGTGAATATTTCAATTTCACCCCTTTCATATTCATGAGCTCATTATATTGAGTGTCTTATTTTAATAGCGTTTGAATAATTTTGTAACAATAAAACGTTTCCAAAAGTTTTTGCTGTCAATTCGAACCAAGTTTAATAGCCCATTGATTGTTCAAATTATATAACAAAAACTTACACAATATACCCCGAAATTATCGGGATCGATACAAAAGGTCTTCTTTATAAAGGTATTAATTGGACGATTTGATACTTTAAACAAATACACCTGCCTCCATAAAAGATGGAGGCACCTGTTTGACTTTGTTCCTAGTAAAGATAGCCATCTCTTTCACACTTATGGAATAAACTGAGATGGCACGCAGCCGTGAGAGAAAATTTTGATTGCTGTTGCGATATTTTATAATCCTCATTCGCGAACTGACTGCACTATTACACCGAACGTGTTTCGCGAAACAATTAATTCTGTGTTAATTAACGAAGATATTCTCAACATATTGCCTATAAATAATTCCTATGTTATAATCTTTGGGACGGAAATGCAACGTATTCATTGCTAACATAAAAATATTTATTGTGTTTATAATGAATGCAAATTATTTCCTGAATGCCTCTTAACGTGGTGAACTGGTCATGAACCTGTTGAAAGCTTATATTAAAATAAAATCTAATATATAAAATTCTCGTGTCACAGTTTTCGTTCCCATACTCCTCCGAAACGGCTGGACCGATTTAAACGAAATTTTGTGTACATATCGGGTAGGTCTGAGAATCGGCCAACATCTATTTTTCATACCCCTAAGTGGGCAGCTGGTGAAACCGCTGGTTAAAAATATAAAACATGAGTTTTTACCCCTAGTTATATCGTTACACAGTTTGTATTTATTTATTTATACTTATAGTTCTTATCGTTATATTACAGGCAAGTGCTTTCAGTGCTGGGCGCCCTTTATCTTCACACCAACTCACCAGAGCAGATTTGGTAGACCAGATTTTCAGAGAAAGGAATCTTTTAGCCAATTGTTTATCAACTTTTATAATCCATTCTAACATTTAAATAATTTGACTGTCATTGAAAGAAAGAAAGAAAACACATTTATTTGTCACTTACCTCAAAAATGCACTCAACATTAAGAAAAAATATTAAAAACTAATCAATAAAATAATAAAAGATAATGTGTCGCGTGACTCACGGCTGCGCCAAATAGGTCTAGTTCAGTATACTGCCGAGCAGCTAGTGCCCAACACTGGTGTACTGGACCTGGAATGTGATGTGACGGACGTAACACAGTTTTATATTTGTGTCTATAAATGTATGAAAAGGTACGTATATAGAATATATTTGACTACATATTTATAAAATTCTCTTGAATTTTAACTCTTGAACTGCAAGACGAAACGATAAATTTTAATTGTATTTATTAGTTTATTTGATATGTATATATGTGTATTAGTATCCGTATAAATATATATGTTTTCATAAACAAATACTTTTAGATATAGGTATACTAGCGGCCCGGTACGTGCTTCGCTACGTATTTACAAAAAACCGGCCAAGAGCGTGTCTGGCCACGCACAGTGTAGGGTTCCGTAGTTTCCCGTCCGTCACAATATGTGTTCCCACTTATGAGTTTAAAGGTGGAGGCTGGAGGAGCCGCGGCAGGCGCTCCGACTTGTGACGGTTTTTAGCGCGAACACAAAGGGGAGCGCTCAAACCTCGACGACTATTTAGATTATGCACTCATAAATAAAATTAAGTATAAATTAATTAATTTAAGTGCAACTTACTTTACACGGTAGGTCATGAAAGCACGGAAAATCTTAACATCGACTTTTAAAAAAATGACGTCATTACACAACGCCATCTATCGAACCATTTATGAACTGGTTTTAACATTTTAGATTAACATTTAACATTTTGATGTTATTAAAAAAACGAATTTTAGTTTTGTTCTAAATTGCCTTAGCATGTTCTTAATAGATATTTTATGTAGTTATAAGATACCGCCAATGCCAAGGAGAGACCAACCAAACAATTCGATAATACCGGATCCAATGTAATAAGTACCTATAGCGCCATCTCTCGGGGAATTGGGTTACTAATTAATACAAAGACGTGCAAGAAGTTTTTGGTGGTCATTTTGGATTGCGAGAACCGATTTCAATAATTCTTTTTTTGTTTGAAAAAAGATACGTTCAGGATAATAAAATATGTAAACGAAGTTAAAAAAAATGCTTCCATATACGATTATACTACAAACTTAGTCCAGAAATTATTTTGTACAACTTTTTGTCTATTTTGTACAAAAACTTTTGTGTCAATCGAGTTCAAAATAATATTCCTAGAAAGTCCTTATAAAGTTCTACTTTTCAGATTTTTTTCATATTTTCTAAACTTATGGTTCAAAAGTTAGAGGGGGGGGGACACATTGTTTTTACTTTTGGAGCGATTATTTCCGAAGTTATTGACATTATCAAAAAATGATTTTAGTAAACCCCTATTAATTTTTAAATACCTTTCCAACAATATATCACACATTAGGGTTGAAATTAAAAAAAAAACACTTCCAATTTTACATATAGGGTGGCTACCCTAATAAAACATTTTTTTCCAATTTTTATTTTACCACTTTGTCGGCGTGATAGATATACATATTGGTACCAAATTTCAGCTTACTAGTGCTAACGGTCACAGAGATTAAGCAAGGACGGACGGACGGACGGACGGACAGACAGACATGGCGAAACTATAAGGGTTCCTAGTTGACTACGGAACCCTAAAAATGTGATGCAGCGCCATCTGCCGGACAAAATTGTGAATCTAAACCATTCCCAGATCCCCTTGAACACACACAAAAAATTTCATCACAATCGGTCCAGTCGTTTGAGAGAAGTTCAGTGACATGCACACTCACAGAAGAATTATATTATCCTTACTTTCTTACTAATATTATAAAAGCGAAAGTGAGTTTGTTTGTTTATTTGTTTGTTACCTCTTCACGCTTTAATGGCTAAACCGATTGTGATGAATTTTGGTACATATCATAGGAACCAGGAGACGGACATAGGCTAATTTTTATTTTAAAAAAGTGGAATGTGAGGGAGAAAGAGGGAAGAAAAAGGAAAACTTAGCGTTGCTATTACAAATCAATAAGGCGCAAGGAGAACTGTGTTACCCCAAATTTAATGGGGCGAAGCCGCGGGCGAAAGCTAGTTATATATAAAGATTTTTGTACCCTATCAGTATGTTGTCGTATTTTACCCAAAGGTTGACTGGTAGAGAATCCTTTAGGGCATTAAGTCCGCCCATGTACCACTATTGTACATGAAGTTTAAATAAATAACTGAAATAAATAGGACGGACGCAAAGAAACATAAACGTGATTCGCACGTTTCTAGATTACTTCCTAGACCTACTGCTGCTGTGCTACTGCTGTGATCGCAAGCGCGTGAGCATGATTTGCTGGGTTCGATTTCCAGGTCGGGCAAAGTGTTATTGGGATTTGCCATCAGGTGTTTCTCGGTAGTAGCCACGGAGTCAGTATTTTTTGGCTTATTTATGCCAATAGGTTTGCTCCCGATACCATGACACTTAAAACATAACTTGCGAAATGTGGGTGTATTATTGGGTACACCTCTGTTTAACTATTCGGAGATAACAAGCTTGATGTTATATTACGTAACTATCAATTTTGAGAACTGTATAAAACTACTCATAACTCGATTCAAACAATAGCCCAGGAATTTATTCTTTTTCACTACCAACTTATTCATTATTAAGAACTCAAAACTACTTAGTGATTTCTTATCACAGAGCTTCCATTAGACATTCAATACAGTGCGATTGGGTGTCACCGTTACAACAAAACCATTAAAATCCAGGAGCGTCGATATACGATTACACTAAGCCAACAAAACGACGCATTTATTTATAGTTTGGTTTTAATTTGAGTTTGTTTACACGCCAGGCGGGGCGGCTGACGGATTTATGGTGAATTTTAATTGCATTTTTTAATTATTTTTCAACAACTACGCTGCCGGCAAATTGAATACGAACTCAGTAACTTGTGTAGCGATCTTATCTCTTTGCCTAGACACTACTCAAAATGATCCCAGAACTGTTTTTCGGGTATCGTGTTAATTATTTATGAGGCTATTAATATTAATCATTATTAACTACTGTAACTTGCTACGGCTCGTCAATCTAGCGAATGTCCTGCCGCGTTTAAAGGCTTCCATTTTTAATTTCTTACGCAGAAACGAATTAATATTGAAATCATTATGATTGTCAGATTACTAAGTATCATCAAACGCTGCTGATTATCATCAATAAAATAACAATAAAAAATATTAACATAGAATTTATTGTTTTTCCGGTCGTACAGACACCTTTTTATGTAATTTCTGGCAACAATAATGCCAGTCAAGCAGATTTCAAATGAGCTTTAAATCAGCTGGACTCCAAATATATTTTATTAATTTTAGACAAGGCTATCAAAATTTTATTGCTTGCCTATTAAGTTTGTTCATTCTAATATTATAAAGTTGATTCTGGTTATCATGCGGTTACCTGTTCATTCAGTAGCCACGCTCTTTCGAGAATGATGGAGGTCTTAAATCCAATGACTTAATTCCGAATTAATTGTGTTAGGATCTTCCAATAAATCCACTGTCGTTATTATAAAACTCCAGTTTGCTTAGACTGCTGTTTTTCTTGTAACAATCGAAGTGTTCCACCTTCTTTATCAAACAAATATATACTCTGAGGTTTGTTCAATTAGGTTCAGTTTTCAATAATGTGTCAACGATATATAGCATTTTTAATCCCACTATCAGATTTTACTAGCCCACGCCCATTGATTAACACGGTAGATAAAAGTTAGTTTAATGAAGTATTTTTATACTTAGCATTTTTTCACATTGTTAGCTGACAGCGAAGTTTTGGAACAGAATTTTGTAGAGTAGACCTTGGGAACGTTTGAACAAACAAATAAAATGGAGTGTGAAAAGAACTTTTATTGATAGTTTTAATTTTCTAAGAAAATTAATTTCGATTGCTTAATTTTTGATCTAAATAAAAAGATTGGCTACCACCCTGATTTATCATTAGGTACTACACAGTTTTTGCAGAATCTTTTTATTTTTAAATTTGTATAAGTAGGTCTTAACTAATTTTCTCATCAAAAAGCAACCCAAGATACGTATATACCAAATACGTACCAATCTCTAAAGATTTTAATGTAAGTACAATCTCGGAAAAAAAAAACAAATCCCCGAAATACCTTCTTCAAACTTCTTACTGCAACGCCGCTCCAAATATTTCACTGTCCGAACACCGCTTCATTACAATTAACCCTACGGTGCCTTTAAAAAAATAGCCGCGTAGCGACTCCGACAAACGAGGAATTAATATCGTAGTCCACAGCCATTTATTTTGAGTTCCCACTTACCACTTTGTACTTACACCGTGCCTTTATCTTTCTGTAATTATGCATCAGCACTGTATTGTTTGCTTTAGATTTGTTCGGGTGATGAATAATTACTTTGCTTTGAACAGGCTACCGCGCTTGCTTTATAACTTTGTATGTAGCGTAATGCGGTTGCAGGTACAAGGAATACATTTCTTTGTTTTGTTCCAAGATCTGATTGTTCTGAAAATTTTCATCTTGCTCCTTTTTGTAAGGATTTGTTGAACAAAGTTCTTGGTTGGCTCTATTTGTACTTACTGTTTTATGTAACACTAAACAGAAGCACCTAACTTCTATTACCTATAACTTTTCTTAGAAATTTTTATCACAAAGTTGATTCGAAATCTTTCAGTGTCTTAAATATATTTTAAATATTTCGTGCCTATATTTTTCATTCATTATTCGAAGTCTGTTGTTCCAAATGATATAGATACTCTTATTATAATTGTTTTTTCGGATGGTAAAATTTGAAATGACTTCGTCTGCTCTGGGTGGAGCGAAAGAGATTGTCAGAATTGTGATAACTAAAATTCATCCATATTCCTTTTTTGCCCTTGGTGTTCCGCGGTCGCATCGTATCTCTTTCGAACAACCCGCAACCCCGGCAGTCAGTGGCCCTGACGGATCCCTCTGCTAGTATGTTACCTGCAATTATGTTATTGGTTAGCCAGAAAGTCACTCCGAATTAGATATTTACTAAAAGAAAAACTTAATTACATACAAATTAAGGCAAAAACTGAGAGACTTGGATAGGAATGTGGGTTCTTTGCCCAGCAGTGGGACAGGATATACTGAAATAAAACCTTCGTCATAATTGCCATTAATATCAAACTGCAAATTTCAATACCCAAAGCTGCTTTACCAACTTTTTCTCAAGTTCTCTTTGCGGTGACCTCTCTGTTAATACAAGGAAAGCTTTAAAAGCTCACTCTCCTATACTAATTCATAAAGCATTCGATAGATGTCTCTTACAAACTGCGTGCGCGCACTTTATACAACGCCATCTATCAATTCAATGCGTAAACTGTAAGACTAAACCAAGTTGAGCTTTTGATTTGTCTAACGTGGGGAAGTTTGTGGGGAGCGTTTTGTAATGATTCTCAGTTTGGGTAATAGATGGCGTTATTAATAATTTTTAGTATTGCGTACACGCGTTATATGTCTGCCCTCTATTACTTCAAATTTGAAATAGGTATGCCGGCCGGGTCCCCTCCTACGTTTTCAAATCACGCTGCACATTTTGTGTTTGCTAGTATTGGCTAATGCAGTACGAGGACGTTAGTACAAATAAAGAAACAGCACAATTTCAAGAATGGAAATATGTATATGTAAATCTGGCATTCTTGTTTGCCTAATTTTTGGGGTTTACTTTACCCCTTTAATACTATGCTATTATACAAATAGGTACTTTTATAGATACTATGAGAGTAAATGTTATACATAATACTTATTTCTTTTTCATTCCAATAAAAACCCGATTTATTTTGTTGAATTTCCGCACTATTTGTTTTCTCTAATAATATTATAAGAGGTAAAGTATATCTGTTTAGATAATTATAGGCGATAAATTTTACAAACACATTCGATTTTATCGAGTTCTGTACCGCAAAGGAAAAAAACAGAACCCTTATTTGGTCACTTTATTGTTCGTCTGTCTAGGGTCTTGACAGACAGATGTATATCTGTCTGTCCTTTATCTCGGTAGCGCATGAAGATATCGATTTGAAATAAAAACTAGATACTCAAGTCTCTGGAGCTGTAAAAAATCAAAGTCTACGCAAACAAAAGATATGGCTGTTTATGTCGCAAGTTTGTACGGAAGTCTCGGAACTCACACTTGGACGGTTTGTTACACTACTAACAATCGACACATCCGCGGGTGTCAGTTCAAATGTTCCAATAACGAGAGCGCGCAGCCACGGGCAAAAGCTAGTTAAAAAAATATAAATGAATTACAAGTTTCTCTAGAAATCTAAACGTTTCCAAATAACTACAAAATTATCTTAACTTTCTTTGTTCCATACGACATCCTACAAATTAACCTTTGTTACATTTACCATAACAATGCGAAATGGCCTATGATCAGCTAGGTCATATGTCAAGGTAAGGTATTCGAATCAAAGTGCCTGTGACAGATCATTATCAAACGTAGCAGAGCTTAAACCAGGCATATATAAAAAGTAACACGTAATAGGTGTTTCATTTCACATTCCATATCGAAGCACAGTTAATGTCTTTGAAAAATATAAATTGTAAAACAGTGACTGTGACAATGTCGCTCCTATCACTAGCATTGTTCATAATAATATTAATGTTATCTACAGTTAAAGCTGATTTACAAAATAATAATCCGCCCTCGTCTTCAGTTCAGAATTTCAAAGTATTTGTTGCAAACATGATAAAGGAACAAAGTTCTAAAATCCAGACGCTACTCAAGAAAATTCAGACGAACGCTCAGTCTGTTTTGGAGAAAATAGACAATATGAAACAAGACAACAAACTGAATAAGAGAAGGCTTGACATTAATGGCGCAGAAGGACATCAAATCGAATTACCAGTGCTGAAAAATAATGAAGTGATCGACACTTCAGTAGATGGGATTACAGAATCGAGAAATTTCAATAATCACTACTCGTCTTCGGGATATGGCGTGAGTGGCAATGCAAACTATGGGGCCCCAACGTATCATCACCATTCGATTGGATTTGATCCGATCAACATTGTAGTATCGATGTCACTACTTTCATTCTTACTGCAAGCACTTCAAGGTTTGTTGGGACGAACAAGATTACCTACGCCGGTTGTAGAGGCGAGGGCACTGAATCCGATTCAAGACTGGACCAAGAAGTTTGAAGAAAATCTGGCAGTTAAAGATAAGAATCAATATTATTTGAAAAATAAGTACTTTAAAAAGTATTTTCGTAAGTAGTTAGTAGTATCTATTACTTACTCATGTAAGTCTCTATTCTATCTAATCTATCCTCTCTCATTAGAGGTAATTTAAATTAACACCTAGAAGTAAGTACCTACACTTTGCACTATTTATTTCGTACAACAAATTCACCATTTCACATCATACTTTTATTAAGGGTTCACATAATTAAGCTTCAAAAATGAGAAAATATGTAAATCAACTAAATGTTTTGTGAATAAAAATTACTTTCATAAATATGTTTGCTCCAATTCTTCTTACTTAACCTAATTGCACTCACATAGCGCGACATAATTTCCATTTCATTTAGTATTTTTAACGACTCATAAAACCGAATTAAAACAAAAGTAAATTGCTCTTAAATTGTGTGTAGGAGCCGCTACTTTGTCTAGTTTAAAGAGCCTTTCCTTCGGCAACTGTAGATACTTTTTAAGTATTACTAACCCTGCCGGTCATGATCTTGTACGAGTTACGAGCTTGTCTTGATAGACAACACAAAGGAGGGAACTGGCATAATTAAATGTGGTTCTGGGTCTCACTGATTCAATGTCGCTCCACGAAATTAAAGTCTTTATATTTGTGTTACTGTCGACTATAAGGGGGTTTCCTGTTTAGAAATGATGATTTTTTATGAAAGTTTGCTTTACATTGAATAATAAATTTCACAGATGAAATAATAATGTTTATTCAAGGTGTTTTTAACCGACTTCTACTAAAAGAAGGAGGTTGTTAGCTGAGGTGGTTGTGTCTGTACCTTTTTCTCAATAAAATATAACATTTTGCTCTCGGTCAAACATGAAGTTAAATACATTTATGCAAGCGTTGCCTTCCTCTTTATTCTAAGCCGTGTATTTACGTCACTTAAACATCAGGCTTAGCGGTGACGATTTAAATAACAAGAAGGCTTTTAAGTGATCTAAAATATAAAAGAAGCTCTTTGATAAAAGTTTTATAAGGATGTAATACTTTGCATTGACGTTATATTTACTCGGAGACGCGAAGCAAAAACGTATTGGAATACTTTCATTTTACGCCACACTATGAAGCGGATTTTCATGCCGTACTGGTTTGTATTCTATTAGCTATAACCTAGGATCATCTAGCAATTTTAAGCAGGGATGAGTCATCGTTGCTTACTTTATCCCTTCGCATGACTCCATTGGGTATAGGTAATTAAATGTTTGAAAAGAGAACTGCTTTGGATAGGTTTTAGTCAGTAAAAGTTTGACGCCCAGAACGGAGGAAGTTATTTGGCGATATTCCATCCGAAGAAAAAAAACAGATACTTATCTAATGGGATATTATAGTTTAAGCAAAACCTGACGATCTTTTGAATAGTGTTTACAAAGATTACTTCATTATCAGTAGTAGGCCAGTGCATGACTAGCCCTTCGAATGTCTTAAGTTCCTACGGGGGAACTTAAGGTAAGTGGATAACAAAGAAAAATAAAACAACCATCAATGAGCTACTTATCTAGTTTCAATTCCATCTACTCTTGAACGCTAGAAATGGTACTTAAGAAATAACAATCAGTATAGCAACGTGGTGTGCTGAGCGCGGTGAAGATGATGCGGATATTGTTCTTCAATGAAAGATTGTTGGCCGATGCCCCTGTTCTTTTAAGAGATGGGTTTTAATAATAAGTACCTTTTTTTTTTCGGGTGGGAAATCATCCAATGACTTCCCCCGCTCTGGGCGACAGATCAGACTTGTACTGACTAAAACCCACCCATGTTTCTTCTTTTGCCCTTTACGTTCCGAGGCCGCGGTATCTCTTTCGAACAACCCGCCACCCCGGCAGGCAGAGGCTCTGGCAAGCCCCTCTGCTTTGCTGACTCTCTTTGAGGCGCGCGTGAAACACGAACGCGCCGTCGACACGGCCTGTCGTCAATCGACGGACGGACGGTGAACTAGGTACCCATTGCTCACCGCCCACAGGCCCGCATCTACGGTGGCCGGGAGTCGTCTCGCGGCGCCCGGCGCCATGGGCATGGGAAGATGATGGGGATATTGTTCTTCAATGAAAGATTGTTGGCCGATGCCCCTGTTCTTTTAAGCGATGGGTTTAAATTAAGTACCTTGAATAAGTAAACTGTGAATGAAATGCCTCTCGTTTTCTTGTAGATATAAAGGTTAAGGGTTAAATACAGCGTGAAAAGGGCTTGTTCAGCCCCTTTAGGCTGTAAGAGAACTAGGTACATTAAACATTGCAGCTACACGAAATAGACTTATTTAGTCATGTTTGTGCCAATTGGCCATTTTCTTACTTACTGGTTTTGTTTTAATCTATAAAAAACGTCTTGATAAATTATGGCAAATCCTTAAGTCATTTTCGTGTAGCTGAAAAGGTTTAGGTTCTTCATTACCCCGCTGAAAGTTGCCACCGTGTAGACCTAACTGTCTTATTATACGAGTATATTATTGGTCAGGATAGTAGGATTCTCTACTATAAGGCTTCAACGTTTTTGCTTAAGCTCATTAGGAAAAGGCGTAAAGAAAAAGCGAGGCAAAGTAACTAAATCCCTGTACACAACTCACCACGTGACCTTTCAAAGTATCCCTTGGCTTTACATCATAAGGTCAGTGCGGCGAACCTATTGGTACATTCTCACGATATCGAGTGCCGACCCTGAGTGGATATCGTTTACCAGCTACTCAATCTGTTTGAGCTACCCAAGATTATTTCATCGGTGTTTTATCACAGAACAAAATTGATTGCTGGTTGCCTTTGTAAATATTTATTTTGGATATTCCGTCTTATGCGCTGGTTTATTTATCCTGAGAAAATTTGTGAATTTTCTCTTTTGGAGAGGTTTTCTTACAACTAAAAGTATCACGTTATAGCATGAAAATATTTGCTGAATACTAAAAGTGAAACCCAAGCATCTAAAATAGAGCTCAATTTCTAAAACGAAACTTAAATCTTTTTATTTCAATTTTAATTTAAAATTTAAGCATTTTAGTGTTGGCTTAGGGTGGTTTCAGCAAAAATCCCATATTATCCTCTGTCGGGAGGTAGACAAGCACCAAGCTGTACGGTGACCAAATAAAATCTGTTGCGAGGAATATTATCCCGTTTTATGAACATTCTGAGTACATAAGCAGGTGGTCTTTGCGTGTTCTAAAGCGTTTTATTATAAAAGTTTGATGTATTTTTTATCGTTTATTTGAATATTGCTAGGTTATTGTCGGTCGTTTTAACACAGATTCGACCTCTAAATCCTGAGTGACTCGGCAAATAAAATGTCTTGATTTATTTAAGTAGGTTTTGCTCTTCAAAGCTAAAGAAAGATCTGGCACAGACGTTAGTCCAACAATGTTTTCAACCTAATTTGTATCTCTATTGTTGATAGAAGATTACTTTGTTAGTTCGAACAAAGAAAGGTTACCTAGTCGTGGGTGTTGAGAAAGAGAAGTGATGTCAAAAGGGTAAATAAAGTCAAATAACGATGACAGGCAAACTATCCGTAACAGACATTAGGATTAAGAGAATAGCAAAAGCATCTAATATTATAATCTCAATAGCTTTTGCCCGCGGCTTCGCTTTCCTGATTTGCAGGTACCTGCTACTTGTAGTTTTTGCCCTAGCGCCTTATTTATTGTAATAGCAAAGCTAAGTTTTCCCTTTTCTTCCCTCTTTCTCACTCATTTTTCACTTTAAAAAAAAGTTAGCCTATGTCCGTCTCCAGGGTCCCAACTATCTCTGTACCAAAATCCTTATAGCCATGTAGGCGTGAAGACGTAACAACATACTTTCGCATTTATAATATTAGTAAGGATAAGGATATCGAATGAGTCTAAGCAGTATATTTACATACTTTTTTGTCTACGTTCATATTGACCTAAGTTAAACTTGATACAAAATTTTCTTCATTATCCTTAAATAAGTCCAAGCTATGGCTGCTCTACTTGTGTTCGACTAAGCTGTGTGACGTAGGTTAATGCATCATGCGGCGCTGGCTCGGGTTTTAGATCCTGCATAAACTATTCAAATATGAGGGTCACGACAATGTTGGACCAATTTTGGTTTTTATTTAATTTATTTTTAACTTAATCCTGAATTAGACAACAAATTCATGCACAGCTAGCAGAATGAAAAACTGTTCATTAGTTGTTAATATTATTAAACTAGCTGGCGCACGCGGCTTCGCCCGCATGAATTGAAAAATGTTCTTGCAAAATTTCATCAAGATCCGCTTAGCCGTTTTGACGTGAAAGAGTAACAAACAGCCATACATCCATCCATCCATTATCACAAACATTCGCATTTATAATATTACTAGCTGTGCCTAGCGGTTTCACCCACTGCTCAGCTTCTTTTCTAGAGAAGGGTATGAAAAATAGACGTTGGCCGATTCTCAGACTTACCCGATATGCAAACAAAATTTCGTTGAAATCGGTCCAGATCCGTTTGGGAGGAGTATGGTAAATAACACTGTGACACGAGAATCCTTACATAATATTTTATAAGCATAAGTGAGTTTGTTTGTTTATTACATCTCCACGCCTAAATGGCTTAACCGATTTTGATGAATTTTGGTACAGAGACAGTTGGGACTCTGGAGACGGGCATAGCCTATTTTTTTTAAAGTGAGAAATGAGGGTGAAAAGGGAAAACTTAGCATTGTTATTACAATAAATAAGGCGCAAGTGCAAAAACTACAGGTTACGTGCAAATCAGGAAAGGGGAACTGTGATCGAAATTAACGCGAGCGAAGCCACGGGCAAAAGCTAGCTTTATATATTAGAGAATATTAGTTGGACAAGCCACTGTTGTGTAAAGGTCTTCCTCTACTCAATGACTACGACTTTGGACTGTTGTGGACCAATTTCTAATGAAGGAGCCAAGTTTATCTCGCCATCTGCACCTGGATCCTCCATGGCATCGCTATACGTACTAAGACTATTATACAGTGGCCAACAGAATATTTAGGATCTTAATATCTACTTACACGTGTAATGAAATGTGATTGTTCCTTCTCGAACAATAACGCATTGTTCCTATATAGGTCCTATCTGGAGTATGTAATGAACCGAGTCTTACTATTCTACCTTATGGCATATTTCAGTATGTATTTTAGTATTATAATCCTGCTTAAATATAAGCTGAGAACGCATTAACTGCTTTTTTGTGAAGGTAAATATATCAGCTACCCTACCATGACGTGTTAAAGCAGAACTTATTCCGCTGAGAGAAAGGGACAGAGCTATACAGGGTGTCTAGCACCAGCTCTTCACTTTTTCCCTACAGGTAACTTTACTTCGGAAATATTCTTTTTTTTAGACTAGTGTATTTTAAGTTGTTGCCTTAAACTCATGATTAGGCACTTGCCATAATATAAGAAAACATTGTGAAGCTTAACTACGCAGTCTTTTTTTTAGGGTTCCACACCCAAAGGGTAAAATAAGACCCTATAACTAATACTTCGCTGTTCGTCCGCCTTTCCATCTGTCACCAGGCTTGTATCTCATTCTCATGAACCGTGATAGTTAGTCAGTTATACTTTCATAGATGATGTATTTTTGTTGCTGCTGTAACAAGAAACACTAAAAAACAGAATAAAAGAAATATTTAAGGATAATGGGAGCCTAACAATAACAGGCGTTTTGTAGATAATGGTACGGAGCCCTTCGTGCACTAGTGGGACTCGCATTTGGCCAGTTTCTATAATTAGTATCTACCTAATTAAGGTTATAGTTACCTTTATATGTTACCGCTTTGACTTCAAGGTTGAACATTTCCAATAGAAGACCAACAGGAGAGAATTTTTACTCTTCAAAATACAAGTTCCAAAGACTCTTTTTCTTCAAGACTTACTCGATGAATACTCTGGACCGTATACTATGTATGTATAAGCATTTACGTACACATCTTTTTCATTAACGAAGGATCAGTCGGGAGGAAATGTTGGAAAAAAACTGAATTACCTACAGTTTATTCCAATTATATTTCGGACTTTACTCAGATCTTAGATAAAGCTGAGCTAATCCGGGTAAACCTGGGTTGACTCACTCTTTTAACATTATCCCCGGCATAGGTATATGTACTTATTTTCTTCGTAAATGAGATGGCCCTGCGAAAGCTTTCCTTATTCCTTAGATAACGAAATTACTTACATTTTCTTCAAGCTTACATTTCTAGTCTAAATAATCTTATATTATGTTGAAAGGTAATTATGCTGATCTTTCATTTTGACTCCTAAATTGAATTTCTTCCAGTTTGTTATGTTTGAAAGCAGAGTCGGTAAGTAGAAATTTAATTTTAAGAATTTATGTCACTTAATGTTTTACTTCAGAGTATCGCTTTTTTTTATTAACAATTTCTAACATGATACTGAGTTTGCATGTTTCTTTTCTATTTACAAATTTAAAAACAAGCAAAATTAATTCAACGTCGCACGCGCCTGTCAGTTTTAAATAGCTACCAGATGTCGTTGCATCAACGCGCACTACATTTACAGTAGGAGTTATCGCGAGTTTATTTTTGTTCACTGAGGAAAGACATCAATTAATCTTTCAAGGCTCTTGTTTCGTACTTCTTAAAGAACCAACAGAATACTCAGTATTATTAGACTTTCTAGCAAAATACATTTATAAAAACTCAGTTCATGGTGTCTGTAAAAATAATACTTAACCCTTTGCATACCCACGTCCGTTGTATGAAACGTTACAATAATACAACTGACAGGAAAGACACATTGTCATCGTGCCCAACTTAACTGTCATGATACAAAAATCAGTTCACTTTAAATTTTAAATCCACATTTTGTAACTTTACAATGCCTGTCAAAAAAATCAACACCCCGACAAAATGGAACTCTTTCTCGCAACACCTCGGCGATACGTCTTAATTTAATATTCAGCTGCGTTTTCTTTGAGCAAATCGGTTTTGTACTAATTTGACGTTTGGTTGACAGTTGCAGAAAAAGTTACTGTGCTGTCTATTGTTAACTTAATCCCATTTCTATGTGAGTATGTCGCCGAAAATGGATTAAAGGGTTAGGCGGCAGGTAAAAAAGACTCCCAACGAAGTTGTCAGGAAATTTGTAAAGGATTCTAAATGTGGAATGTTTGCTTAGGTCTTTGCTTGTAACACAATAAGTACTAAATTTTTCTAGAATTTTCAAACCAATGTTCTATTGTTTGGTTTAATTCTCAAAGAAATTCGGCAAACGCCAATAGTAAGACAACAACAATGACAATTTAAACAAATCACAGCTAAAAACTTAAGTAACGATGAATACACTTAAACTAATTAAAATATAAGGAAAAAAAAGAAAATCAAATTTAAAAATAACACTGCTTTCGTCATCAAATAAAATCATTTGAATACATTTGATTACTAGTTCATTCATCAAAGAACTTTAAACACAACTCTCAAAGGATATAAAGTATTTAAGCAGTCAAAGTCCCATTATTTGGACACATGTCACCAGCATCAGAGCGTCAACCCTTGCATTGAGTCCATTCAATCTAAATTCAAATACGTCACTGCGAAAGTATGGTCCAATCTAAACATTCGTTAAGGAAATTTTTAAAATTTCTATTCTGAAGCCCCTCGTTAAACCGCTTAAGCTAATTATATAAAACATTGCTAGGGGTACAAAGCTTATATTTCGACGTTATTACATCCCCTCTATATGCACATAATAAGAGCTCATTCTGGGATGTTCCTCTTTGTGTGGAATATTTGTTTGATCTTTCGAGCTTGTAAGGGCAGGTTGTGCAACGGAGGTAGAATGTATTTTTATTGACTATTAGCTTTCTCTTGGCTTTGTTTGCGTTCAAAACAAATATTGTCTACACGTACTGGAGTAAAGTAATGTAGAGGTAAATTGAGTGTGTGGCTTTTTTATTATTGTTAAGCATAGTATTTTTATTTCAAATAACTTATGATGCGTTTATAAAATTATGGGATGCGTCTGAAACAAGTGGATTGTTTGTGTTTGCCCTGGCATTTATTTTCTGTTAATAAGGGAATCTACATATTATAGTGGTTTACAATGGACTTTTTTGTCTACCTAATAAAGAGAATGTTGCTAATTGGTTCTACCTATTTCAATATCCAGACAACCGTTAAATAACAAAAAAAGAAAAAGATTAAAAATAAAAACAGAGAAAGGAAAAACCAGTCTGTTGGAAAACATTTTAAAATTTCAAACAGAACGTGTTCTTTTTACAAAACAGAAAAATGTCGTACGACGTTCCACGGACAGACAAAAAACATTTTAAAATGTAAACAATACTACCTTGCATCTTTGATTGCTATTCGCGAGTACGAGTTCAAATAAACATGAAGAGTAGGTACTCTTAGTTTTAAGTATTCTAGTAGATACAAAGTAGCTACTCAAACATTAATAAGAAAGCAGTTAAAGAGGTACAAGAATAATAATTGTTAATTAACGGCTTTAAAATGTAGTCACTAAAAATATAAACTAGTTCCAACAACTTTCATTACCTATTCATAAGTTAAAACCTAGTTTTTTTATGCTATCCAGATTTTAAATTCTACTTAATTAACTCATGAAATTGTTATGAAAATACTAAGAATTATAAGAATGAAAATTTATAAGAATCAATTAATAATTATTTTTATAAGAATTTATAAGAATGAAAATACTATGAAGGCTGAGCCTAATGTTTTTTAGACAAACACAATTAAAATAGCCCCAAGACATACAATAATAATTAAATTAATTACCCTTTATTTCTACTTTACCTACATCCTAATTATACCAAGTACCTTTTAAATGGAATTAAGTGTAGCAAAAGGTGCCTAAATACCTCCCTAGCAACAATTTAATAACTTTAGTTTTTAGAGAAGGAACCACCAGCAGTGATCATAAACTTAATCATCAGTATACATACAAAGCAAATTCCATATCAAATTAACCATCAAAGGCAAAAGTCCAAAGAAGACTTACTCAACAAACAAAGTTAAGAAAATCTGCATTAGCAGGATATAATATTTCAAGAGCAACGTCAATCAAAGGCTAACGAAACATCTAAAGGTCTCAAAAGAGCACGTGCAAATATAAAATTCATTACAGGCGCCTCTTCTGCTAATTCGTCCCCTTCGCCCCTCGGATAAGGGTATAAGGGGACCTAATATCCTTTAAACCGTGAAGACGTCAAAGGCGATACTTGAGACGCCACTTGTCTATTTGTAATTGAATATGAAAATCTTTAGCGACGTGCGAGGGATTTTTTGGTCGCTGATATAAAGTTTTAGTAGAAAGACAGGATAAAAATATACGTCAGGAATAGGAATCCTTACTAATATTATAAAAGCGAAAGTGAGTTTGTTTTTTTGTTTGTTACGTCTTGCTGCCTAAATGGCCAAACCGATTTTGATGAATTTTGGTACAGAGATAGTTGGGACCCTGGAGACGGACAAGGGCTAATTTTAAAAGTGAGTAGTAGGGATGAAAAGGAGGAAGATATTTTTTTTCGATCATCACGCGGGTTAAAGTTAGCGTTAGCCCAAAGTAAACATGAGGACGAAGTCGCGGGCGAAAACATACTAGCTTTCGCCCGCGTATTGTACAATTAAATTATAGTACAGCATTGCTAATTCTTTCTTTTGTTTTTTTTTTGGTATGGAATCATTGCGTGCAACGTATGAAACCACATAAAAATAGATCAATACAAAAAATTTAATAGTTTTTGGAACCTTGGGTATAAGAACCAATTGATGTGTTTGATGGTTTAATTACAGCGTTATTTAAAGCAGTGGACGTCCTAAAGCTGCCCTAGACTACTGCGAGTTTTTTCTAATAAAATCTAAAAACTATTTTTTTTTTGTTAAAAACATTTCTAATCCAAATAAAAACAAATTCAAATGAACACACAACTTTGACTTTGATAATATTTTAATTTTCTGTGTACAAAACATATCTAGTTTTATTTTATACCCGTAACCTCTTACGTTAGAGAAAAACCTGCAGTGAGCATCGGCTCTCGTCCATGTCTCGAGAGTCCGGGCTTCGGTGAATAAAATTTTAGGTGCTCTTTAAAAGAAATATTCATCATAGAGATTTTATTACGAAGAAATTCACATAAACTGATTATTTCGATTGGTTATGTATGTAATTCAAAGTCGTATGTTTTTGCATTATTCATTTATAAAATAAATATTACAAATTCTTCTATCATATTATATTTTAGTTACAAAAGTATAAGCATTTTCAAATATATTTTGTGCTGGCTCGGTAGCTACGGCGGCAATATTTCAATGTGCCGATGCTTCCAGTATCTTCATTAAAAGTTTCTTTTCTCGCCCAAATTAACTTGATTCAATTATGCCCTTTTTACTTTTCAAGACTTTGCTCTCAGCTCTGCTAACATTGCACCTTTGATGTTTTGCTTTAACTTTATACGATTTTCGACTCGACTTGCTCAACGGCCATGTTTTCATTCAAGGCAGAAAAAAGGAAAATTGGATTTAAACATGAACGATCGAAGGTCTTCCTACAGACAGAGTATTTTGAGCCCAATTTAATTACGTAAAACTTGAGGAAAATTGTGTGAAGTGATTTTTGTAGGTTGGTAGTGTAGGTATCTGAGAATGTAAAGAAAATCAAATTAAGTAGGTATTTGATTTATTCTATTTAAATCGGAACAAGTAATTATGTATATTAATCATCTAGCAAAAGCTTGATTTTAAACATATTTTGTCGAGTCGCTGACGCATATTTGTGACAAACCCATATTACGTTCATGGTTCTTGTAAATGTAAAGCGGGTAAAAAGCGGTACGGTACCCGGATCCATTGTAAAATCACGAATCTTTTCTTGGTAAACTCTTGGTAACACGATTGACGATATTACTTTACTTTTTGTCAACATTAAGAACGTTGCGAATTTCTTATACGACGCAGCGGGTATTAATTGGCTATTAAAATACATAACACATAGCACCTTTTTGTTTGAAGAAAAATGGTGTTTTTGCCATGTATTAATTTGGTTTAGACATATTGCTAAATGGTCCTTGATTTTGAACATTCACCTCTTGGATTTTAGTTAACGGAATCTCTATCTTTTTTAAGATATACGGGGCGATGACGAAAACCTCGTTGTGAAAACTAGCTTATGCATGAATCTAATTTTATAAACAGTATTAAATACCCCCAGCCGCCGCGGGAGATGCCCCGGGCGCCACGGCTCCCGGCCACGGTAGGTGCGGGCCTGTGGACGGTGAGCAATGGGTAGCTCACCGTCCGTCCGTCTATTGACGACAGGCCGTGTCGACGGCGCGTTTGTATTTAACGCGCGCCTCAAAGAGATGTCAGCAAAGCAGAAGGGCTTGCCAGAGTCTCCGCCTGTCATGGTTGCGGGGAACATAAAGGGTATAGAAGGAACATGGGTGGGTTTTAGTCAGTGAAAGTCTGACACGCCCCCCGCTCCGCCCAGAGCGGGGGAAGTTATTTGATGATTTCCCACCCCAAAAAAAAAGTATTAAATACTTCTTTGCTCTTCATGATTATTATTTTGTATGTATATTATATGTATTTATATATAAGTATTTAAAAAAAGATAGCTATTAATTTTCAAAACACAGACTACCTACTGTAATGTTTCTCTTCCTTCAAATCCATCCAAAGGTTGTCTTGAAAAGATCGCTTTTAGCGACAAGACCGCCCATTGTGTCACCCTATTTGTAAGTTGTTTAATGTTATTTTTGTTATTTGTATGGTGTACATAATAAAGAATATTCTATCTATCTATCTGTTTTATTTACCATCGAATCTAATAAAACCTTAATTGGTCTATCATTTTAAAATATCCCTGCCATCCAGATTCGTCTAAAAACTGCTAGACGTATGGCAACCCTACTTTTATCACTGTTGGTTCTGTTACCGAATATCAACATTTTATTTCTGTAACCGCACATTTATTGGGCGATTTGTAACCGTGGCATAAAGTCCCAATAATTGTTATCTCAGCGATCCACCCGTCCACAAAGGCTGGCTGTCCCACAGTCCCACTGACTTTATTTACTCTCAACCGATTCCCAGGTTTATATCTATTTCGGAGCTCCGTATAAATGCGGTACAATAACAATAAAGTAGGATTTCGCTACAGATTGCTGACATTTTCCTCAAGACGTAGGTACGGCATAAAACGGGTATATTATATTATTAAAAACCTCTGCATACAACGGCCTGGACGGATAAGGGAGTAACAAAAGATAAATGAATACGGGCGATAGTAAACACGGAACGACGGCTTCTCTTTTTGGTAAATTAAACGCAAGTATTCTTATGAACGTAAACAAACGACATTTATTTTGAGTGTACCAAGTAAAGTACTTTAAGATTTGATATAATTTTAGCTACAAATTGCTGAACAGTTATCTACTACAGTTCACCGCTAGTAGAGTCTAGTATTAGAATCACTTTTATTTATTTTTTTACCAAGAAGTAACGTATTACCCAGTACCAACTGGATTGAGGAGGTCAAATAGGCGGGTGCTCCATCTAAAATACTGTATTCATCTTCATTTGGTGTAAGTATAGCATTTTATGAATAGATTCAAACTTGTAACTTTTAAACCACACTTGAATGTTTTCCAGAAGGACATGAAGGAAAAGGAAATGCTAATAGTTATCGTCGCGAAGGCGACGCTGCGTTTTACAAATTCACCCATCCCTTGAATTTTTTACATTACTTTACCATTGAAAACATTTTATAGCCCTACGGTAACTTAACAGTACTTTCGAATGTAGTTTTAAAGTCTTCTAAAGAAGAAAGTTGAAAGTTGCCAGAACTTTCCCGAAATACCGTAGCCGGAAAAAGTATGGATGTGCGCTTAAACTCTTTTTGGCTCGAAGGGTTGAAGAGGGGAAAACGTCAATTGATATCAACGTAAAATAGCCATACGTTCAACAATAAACCATCAGGCTTTAAAGAAAGTTCTACGTTTTCTTTGATTTATGTTTTTCTTTTATAAACTTTTGGTATAATAAAAACGCAATTTGGACCTTTTATTTCTTTTTTATTCATTGAGCTATTACTTTTATTTCTGCTGACAGATTCCAGATGTACTACAATAAAGTTCGATTGAAACTTCTCTGGACGTCAATCTCTATAATGTTGATTGTGTTTTATTGAAAAGTATTTTGTATTGTCTATCGTATATGGTGAGTTACATGTATTGCTGAAAAAAAAATTACAGATAATATATTATGACGAACACTTCTATACATAGTAATAATTTTATCATCATCATCATCATCAGGCTATATTAGTCCACTGCTGGACATAGCCCTCCCCTAATGAGCGAAATAGCGCCCTGTCTTCAGCTTGTCGCATCCAGCATCTGCCTGCAGTCTTTCTTAGATCGTCATCCCACCTGATCGGAGGGCGTCCTACACAACGCTTATAAAGAGCATTTTTTTTTTGTAATTTTTAATTGTATAGGATAGGCTTCAAAACTAATGGGCCGATTTTTATGTCAATAGGAAGGTAAATTATCAGGAGGTAGCATTTGATAATTTCACGCTACGACACATGGAAGTGACAGAAAATGAGCAGCGAGTGAAACCGCTGGGCACAGTTAGTTTTATAAATTAATGCTTTAATTAAACCACTATATTCCTTTAAAATATTAAGGTACACGTGTACATTATGAGAGATTCTGATGAGAGATCTCATTATTGATGAGATCTTCCAATTATTTTATTAATTTATTTTATATTTTATTTATCTTCGAGTACCAAGTTCTCAGTATGTAGCCTTGTTTCATATTATAACACAATTAGTATCTCATTGAATTGGCGAAGTGGTTCTTAGTAGTTAATAAGATTACGACAACAATTTTGTTCGGAACTTTTCATTTTTCTTTAATAACAAATGAAGCTTGTTTTTTCCGAAATAAAATAATTGTAGTCCTATTGTTAAGGGCTCTTTTATTATTCAAGCACATAATTTGTACATAAGCCGATTTAATGCCTTTGGAATTTTCTGCTAGGTGTTTTTTTTGCGAATGGAAAATTATCAAATAACGTCCCCCGCTCTGGGCGGAACGGGACGAAGTGCTTTGCCCTGGCAGGCCTTCCTGCTCCTAGGTGACCTGTGGTTGATTTAGTATACGGTTACCAGAATTTTCGCCGGTCTGAAAAGTATCGTATCTGCATGGTACACTTAGCAGAGGCTGCTAGCATACGCTGGCCTTAACTGTCACTTAGGAGCCAGCTGTCAGAGGTAAGTTATCAGAAGTACTTGCTTCACTGTTCAAGCCAGTTATGTTGTTAGTTCGAAAACTTTCCAGACGCCTGGGTAGAAATTACAAGTTATGTTATTGTTTGGTTGTCTAATGTTGTTCGAGTACCTACCTAAACATTTTATAAGCATTGATCTTTAGTAATCTCAACTAGGTATAAGTACCTACAGATCGTGTACTGGCATTTTTAGGGTTCCCTACCTCAAAAAGAAAAACCGGAGCCCTTCTAGGATTACTTTTTTGAGCTACACGATAATTGACAAATGTTTGCACTGACTTGACAGGACGGACAGGAAATAAACATTTTTCATTTTTATTTTCTCAAAATACTACCATAGTACCATACCATTATTATCGCTTTTAGCGATAAGACCGCCCATTGTGTCACCCTATTTATAAGTTGTGTACATAATAAAGAATATTCTATCTATCTTCTATCTATCTAGAAAACACAAAAGATTATTATTACCCGACACGAGTTCAGCTTATGTTATTAACGTATAACTGTGAACTCAATAAAAACTGCTAATCACGTGCCGTGGTAGGTATCGTTGGCTAATGGTGGTTTTTTTATCGTAATATATTTAAAACGGCAGTATAATGAGTTAAGAGCTTATTATTTCTAACTAACTCTGTAGTTAAGCTCTGACCAAACTAAAGCAAAACTGAACGAGATATGGGCCGAATATCGCTCGCGCTGATTGTATCAACTCAATTTTATGAAGTGAAAGCCTTCATAAAATTGAGTTGGCAAACTTAAACTGGCATCGTTCTGACTTAGGTTGGTCTAGTAGTCGCCCGACCTGCTGAGCACGTGTTCTTGGGTTCGATTCTCGGGTCGGGTCAAAATGTTTTTGAGTTTTTCCGTCAGTAATTTCTCAGTAGCAGCCACGGAGACCCTTTAGCAATATCATTATTAACGTTAAAATTCTTAAAATGGTCACAGAAGCAGTTAATATTGTGAATTCATACATACATATTTTTCTTTTTTTATTACTTTCTGACCATTTTACAAATTTTAACGTTATTCATTTTGTCATCCTATTATGATTGCGTAGCGCAGTGGCTGAGCGATGGACTGCGGCACCACGAATCGCGGGTTTGATCCCCGCACGGAACAAATATTTGTATGACCTACAGGAAGTTGTTCCGGGTCTGGCTGTTTGTGTATGTGAGTTTAAATGTTTGTAAACGCACCCACGATACAGAAAAATGCCTAATGTGGGGCAAGCGGCCATTTTAGATTCCCTGGTCCACTGATCACTATTACATGAAACTGAAACATAAATAACGAAACGTGAGTGTACTTTTCGATAGCCCTCTGCTTAACCCTTCGAGGAATACAGGTGTGATGCTATGTTATGTCCAAACTGGAGGGAATGTTTGCGTTATTTCGTAGTCATTTTTAACCGACTTAAAAAAAGGAAGAGTTTCTCAATTCGTCGGAATCTTTTTTTTATGTATGTTCACCGATTACTCAAAGAACCCTAGACCGATTTGCATTTTTTTTGTTTTCGATCGGGTATATTTTCCAGGTGATTTAGGCGGTGATGGTCATTGCTTAGGTAGTTTATAAGTTATCGTCCATAATACATATTTTTTCTCTATGTCCATATGGATGATAAAAAATAAAACCGACTTCTTCATCCAATCGAAATAAACCGAGATCCAGCTCCAAGTCGGTGGCAAAAAAAGTCAAGGAAGCCAACAAAAGTCACAAAAGTTACTTAAACTTATTTTCCACTTTTTAGGTTTTTTTGGAAGTCTGTTTTATTTTACAATTCGAAGTCGATTGTCCCATTCTGTATTCCACACAGCTTTTGACTCAGGGTGGCCAGAGCCTTATATACCCCTTGGGCAACTATTTTCAATGTTGGTTTTATCTATACCCTTAAAATAGAAGGCTGTGTAAGACTTTAGATGGTCAAAAATGTTTTGATCTGTGTCTATTTTAGTCTGATTTCAAATAACACGTTATTGAGAGTAATAACGTATACATACGTATACATACAATGTATACATTTCGTTTTAAATTTTCTATTTATAGTTATTAAATATTTTTTGTCCTCGTATGCTTAGGGAGCTGAAAATATCTTTTCCAGAAATTGTTATTTTTAAAGTTCTTTTCTTGCGTTATTCTTTATTTGTTGTCTTGACATATTACCGATGATTATAGATGCCCTATTTTATTTTTGTTATTGTCTAACTAGCTTTTACCCGCTACTTCTTCTGCGTCATTTTTATCATTGCGTTAAATTTTTATCTTTGTCTTGACATATGACCGATGATTAAAGGTGCCCTGTTTTTTTTGCTATGGTTCAACTAGCTTTTTCCCGAGACTTCGTCTGCGACTGAGGCGTTTTTACCATACCTAGTGTAGCTTTCCCTTGTTTAAAGAATATTTAAAAATGTTATGTAAGCGGTTTTCTCAGTGCGGTCCATGGCCCCCCCCTTTACGGGGCCCCAGTATGGGCACGTTCTTTAGGGCGGCGCGCCGCCCACTATCTGAACGCGCCCCAAAGGGTGGTGGCCATACGGCTTGTCCGGGGCTACCGCACGATCTCCGGCGAGGCAGCAAGCCTCCTTGCCGGACTGCCACCGTGGGATCTGGAGGCGATAGTCCTCGCGCGCCTGTTTGAGTGGCGCGCAGAGGCACTACACCGGGGGGAAAACCCACTGCCGCGGCAAGTTGCCGCTCGGCGGGCAGACCTCCGGTGCGATCTCATGGTGGCATGGAGAGAGCGACTGTCGCAACCCCGTGCAGGGCACGCTACAATAGTGGCGGTAAGTCCCCTCTTTGAGGAGTGGCTGGAGAGGCGTCATGGCGTCCTCACCTACCGCCTGACGCAGGTCCTCACCGGACACGGAAGTTTCGGGAGGTTCCTGCACATCATCGGGCGGGAGGAAGCGCCCGGGTGTCACCATTGTGACGATCGCCCGGAGGACACGGTGGAGCACACAGTGGCGATCTGCCCGGCTTGGGCGGAGCACCGCCGTGCCCTCGTAGAGGCGATCGGCGGCGGCGATCTCTCGCGTCCGGCCCTGGTTCAGGCCATGGTCCGGAGCGAGAGGGAATGGGAAGCGGTCACCACCTTCTGCGAAGCAGTAATGTTAGCGAAGGAGGTGGCCGGGCGTTTGAGGGAGAGAACATCTGCCCAACCCAGCCGCCGCGGGAGACGCCCATGGCGCCGGGCGCCGCGAGACGACTTCCGGCCACCGTAGATGCGGGCCTGTGGGCGGTGAGCAATGGGTAGTTCACCGTCCGTCCGTCGATTGACGACAGGCCGTGTCGACGGCGCGTTCGTGTTTCACGCGCGCCTCAAAGAGTGTCAGCAAAGCAGAGGGGCTTGCCAGAGCCTCTGCCTGCCGGGGTTGCGGGTTGTTCGAAGGAGATACCGCGGCCTCGGAACGTAAAGGGCAATAGAAGAAACATGGGTGGGTTTTAGTCAGTACAAGTCTGACATGCCCCCCCGCTCCACCCAGAGCGGGGGAAGTCATTGGATGATTTCCCACCCGAAAAAAAAAAAAAAAAAAAAAAAAAGCGGTTTTCTCAGATTTTCTACTACATCCAAACTCACAAATGTAAGCTCTTTAAAATATTTTTAGCTTGATGCACGTTATGTATGGTCATGATCCCACAAGAATGAACGACGTTCAGGATTTTTTTAAATCGGTTCAGCAGTTCAAAATGTTACTTTGTATAAACAAAATTACATCCTTACAGATTTTACTTCTTTTGCAGAATTATTATAGATAATAAAGGTCTTGAATGCAACAGCAAGAACCATCACCACAAATTTGTTCCGTTTTAGTCTCCACAATCCTTCAACGCGTGTTTTAAAACAGTTAAGAATAAAACACACAAATCTACCACGTTCCGTGTGAAACATGTTTACAAAATATTGTAGGATTGATTGACAGGAGACGCTATTAAATAACAGTAATTAAATGTCCGCTAACGATCGGTCAGCGGGCCGTCACGAACGGTCGACGTTTTAAGTGAGCGCTGGGTAAAGACGGTTTCATACTGTACAAGTTCATATTGAATGCCCCTGCTATAATGACAGACATTATAACTTAGAAAAGTGCGAAGGTGTGTAAACTCACATATAGCCAATTTTGATTTGCATCATAAACAACTAATAGTATATAGAGCTCTCTGTAAAAGACACAGTAGTAGTTCTTATTTAGTAGTATTTTTTAAATATCTTCCTCCACTCTGAGCGGGGGGGGGGGAGTGTCAGATTTTTTCTCGCTAAAATCCACCCATTTTTCTTCTTTTGCTTTCCGTGTTCCGGGGCCGCGGTACCCCGCGGTAACCCGCAACCTTAGATAACTTGGAGCTTGGTTCAAGCAAAGAGAGACCTATACCTAGTAGCAACCTAAAGACCTAGAAAATTGTCGATCGCTTTCGAATACTGTCGTATTTACACAGACCAGATTTGCAACACGACGACACAAACTTTTCGGAAACGTTTGTCAATCGCATACAATTTCAACTTTTACATCATCGCTTTCGTTGTCAAGTTGTAAGTATACTGTTCACTGTATAGCACTTGCTTCTAGTGTAAAACCAGCTTTACTTTACTGCACGTCACGTTACTCAAACATTTACTTTGTGACCTAAATTTTTGGGCGATTTTTAATGCTTTAATTACTGTTCTGTTTATGATAATCTGATGTTTTGACGAGCCATTACGGGTGGTGTTAAAAGCCTGTTATTAAATGTGTCTCGTGCCATTTTAGGAACGTAAAGTGTCTCAAGCCATTATCTTAGACGTATGACTTGTGCCTGCAGCAGTAACAGTAGATATTGCAATAATGGTTTAATTAATAAATAGAACTATTGTTATTTATTTACTGCCTGACGAGCTTGTGCCTTAAGAATAACAGCCGCTAGGGTCGATCTTCAGGTTAAACATTACTTGCCTTGCGATGCCGGGGCATGGTGTGGTGGGGCCACACCATGCCTCGGAAAGCACGTTAAACTGTTATTGGTCCCAGCTGTAATTTTTAGATATTTGGCAGTGGCCTGGCAGGTGATGTTGTTTATTGATTTACTGTCGGTTACGAATAAGGCTTTGCTCAATAATTTAATCCTTACTAATATAATAAATACATTATTTATGATGTTATATTATAATAATTAGGCTAATTTAAAAAAAAGTGAGAATAGGAGGAGAAAGAGGGAAGAAGAGGGGAGTTTTTTTTCGATTATCACGCGGGTTAAAGTTAGCGTTAGCCCAAAGTAACTATGCCACGCGGACGAAGTCGCGGACGTAAGCAAGTCATCTATAAACTGCACGTGTCATTTAATGTTTGTAATTAGGAATAAAATGTCCGAAAGATGCTTATTTATTTTGAAAACATCCTTTGATTATAATGATATGAATTAATTGAAACAACTAGGGCCATGGGGTTTAAGTGCCCAAGTAGTATTTCGAAATATCGGCACGTTGTTGGTCGAATTTGCATTGCCATTGCAATGGAAACACTGCCATCCTTCCTTCAGCACTTTTCCTGTTGACAGCAATGCGAACGAATTTTTTGACGCCCCGTGATTATTCTACCATTTTTATACTTGTACATATTTTGCATTATTAGTTTATCTCTATTTGTAATAAATAGTTAGATCTTAGAGAAACATAATAAATGGTTAATTGATTTATTTATAATGTTCACATTAAAACCGTGACGGGTGCTGATAGTTTTGTATTTGACCCGTTTGGGGTTCTTCTCATCACGCTCTTCACGACCAGAGGGCTGGTCTTTTTTGGGCATAGACTAAGCATTACTATCTAGTGATGTAGACGAAATGTTTAATGTTCTTCAATTTTCCCTGTTTGAAACTTTTACCTACATATTTTTATTGTAATTTTAGATGTAATATTGTAGTTTGTTTTAATTAAAATACTGCTTAGTTTATAGACTAGCTAACAATAGTTTTTCATTGTACTTTTACGTCATTTACAACATTTGCAACGAAATTTCTAATTCACTCATGCAACTGGTACAGCCAGGTGTTTTAAGAGCTACATCATAACGGTCAAGTTCTTTACCCTTTACGGGATAAGGACGTCCCGTTTGCTTTTGTGTGTCAATATGACATAAGTAACGTTTGTACAAGATGTTGCAAGTATCGACATCTCCAAAGGTGACATCTTTGTTCGTTACTTCACAGCGTTTTTAAATCCTCACAAAAAGTTACCCCGATCAAAACTTTTTACGGGTTTTGTATTTAATGTTGTTGTCATTCGATTGTTGTCTCGTTTGCACAGCACATTAATAAAGTTTTTCATTCCTTTTAGATTAAAAAAAATAATGTAATTTGAACTCTATGCAAACATTGAATCCGCTTTGAATTTCACGTAATACTGCAGCTTTCCAAAATAAATGTTGATTGATCGTGTTCATTTAGAATGCAAAAATATAATTTGTTTTTTGGTGTACCTACACTAAAATTACACTTCCTATTTTTGTAATCGGCAATAATTTTTTTACAAATAACACGTCATTAATCGAACTACAGATACAGCCTTTATTACTTATAAATAATAACATCCTCATCATCCATCAACATCGGCGCGCATCATGCAGCACTTCGTCATCGGCGCTCGATCCGATATTAAAATGCTCCATGTTAATTTGTTAATTACCAGTCCAGTCGGGAGTTACGGGGAACCAGCGTTCGCTACATAAAACTGCAGTTAGTATAAATCAATATGTATTCCCGTACATATTTCTGGTAGATATCCATAATTCAGGAGCGATGAAACCTTTTAGGTATGGGATATGGGATCGGCGAAAACTCCATATCTGTTCTCTGCGTATTAAAATCATTTATTCAGTTTTTTCCGTCTCTGGAGTGAGATTTTGCGGCACGCTTCGAAGTTTGACGATGTGTGCCTGTAGACTCGTAATGTTTAAAAACGTATAAAATAGCCCTGTTTTGTGAGCACTTCGTGATATCTTTGTTTATTGCTAATGAATAAATCAGAAAATGGCGGAATCGAATGCGGAGCAGAAGCGGTTTTTATTTCAATAAAAAATAAAATCAGAGGCAATGTTTTGGTGAATGTAATTAGGCATTCTTGTAACAAAATAATATTTTTGGTGTGTGTAACTTAAGGCATTCTTGTAATTAAACAATAATTGCAATTAAAATAACTTCTTGCATCTCGTATTGTATCTCGCAGTTAAAATTGTATGTAACTCTCAAAGCAGGTAATTAACCAAGCCATAATTGAAGAATAACTTAACATTTTATCTGCAAGAAAGAACTACACCTGACTAAATCCTTACATGAAACAACCAAGCGTTAAATAATCACTAAGGCAATAAAATTAACTACCACAATAAGTAATTAACGCAAAGCCATTCCACATACTTAGCAGTAACTCTTTTTCTTTCTCTAAGTTAGTGGCATTCGCTCATCACTTAACCACTAGGGAACTTCACAATCGTATGCTACTCTGTACAGTGGGCAGACGAAAGGAACATGGACACTTTATCACCTGCGACCGCGTAGTTATAAATCAAAGTAAAATCGCGTATCTACATTGCAATTAAGAAGGGGCGAATCCTCCTAGTGTACGCAATAAGTTCTGTACGGGAATAATAACATTTTATCTGGGATCTGAGAACATTTATAATAATTACATCATTGTATTGACAGGCCCATTAATATCTGGTCCATACAGCGATGAGTGTGGACAGAGAAACTGTGGAGATGTATCCTTGTAATTATTTTAGGTTTTGGATAATTTAATTAGGTACCTAGTTATATTGTTTTAGTACAGAGGCTTTGTATATAAATGGTTATGGCAATATTGTAATTTAGTACTATATTAATTTTCCGAATGTGCCTCACTCATAATAATATCATGAAATAGATTGATATTACGTTTTGTAAAACAAACATCACTAATAGTTTTGACTGAAAGATAGTGAGTTTGTAAGTTTCAATAAATTAGATAAGGTTTTGAAGTTTACCTTTAATGTTTTGAACCACAAAAACGACAGATTTTACAACCTTTTTTTAAACGTGCCCTACACTAGGTATTTCTCCTGTATCGTGGGTGCATTTACAAACATTTAAACTTGCATACACAAACAGCTAGACCCAGAATAACTATCTCTAGGCCATACAAAGGTTGTCTTGAAAAGATCGCTTTTAGCGATAAGACCGCCCATTGTGTCACCTCATTTATAAGTTTGCCTTGTGTTATTCTTGTTACTTGTATGGTGTACATAATAAAGAATATTCTATCTATCTATCTATACAAATATTTGTTCCGTGCGGGTATCGAACCCGCAACACGCAGTGCAGCAGTCGATAGCTCAGCCACTGCGCCAGCCGTCAAACCGTCCGTCTTCTACGTACTATCCGGTTTTCAATTGAGACGATATTTTGCACGCATAATCGCGTGATAATGCAATATTATGATGACATGAGCTGATCTGATGATGGAGTTAGAAGGTGGCCGTAGGAATTCCATTGTAAAATAAATAACCCCATCGAGTTTCGGCTTCATTGATTCGTCTTGACGAGTACTTTGTTTCTAGATATCACGATGGAGTTGGGAGGTGTCGATAGGAAGAAATCCGAAGAGCAAAATACCCGTTATACAACAATATAAGCCAGTTACATTTCGACGGCTAAAGAAATAAGCCTTTACCTTTTTGTTTTCAGAATTATTTTTACTTTTTTTAAACAAGTCAAAAAAGTTTGTTTTTATTTTATTTTTAAAATAATTTAATGGTGTCTTTGACTTTCTTTATTTACAAGCTATAGTGTATTAGATTCTTGTTTTACTATAGTGTTTCTACTTCAAAATTACTGAATCAACTCGGACATAGAATGTAAGTGGAGTTGGAGACAAAGAATTTTCACAATAAAAATTCCTCGCATTTTAGTTTAGCTACTTCAGTCAGTTTCTGTTCCCTGATTGTAACTAATATAGCAGTAATCGCGATGCTCTTTTAATTAAAGCTTAAGAAGTTTCTCTGCGGCTTTACGCTCTCCGTACAGTACCTCATTTTGTCTCTTGTTACAAACTTTGCCGTGCCATAATGGACTATATCTACTCAATTTAGAGTTCCTTATGTGTTTCAGTTAATTTACGTATTTTTAGAACACCTATTTTCAAACATTCTTTTAATTAACATCGCCTAATTTGATGCCTTTGAAACGTTACTACGAATCAAATAGTTTTTTTGTTTGAACAGAAGAAAACACTAGAGACTGTTTTTATTATTCGTCTTTTAATTAAACTTAGGTTTAGAAGAATTTAAAATAATGTGTTTATTTACGACTTCACAAGCCGAATTTTAATTTTAAAATGATTAATGGTTCAGAGACGAACCTTATTAAAACAATATTCTTGCTTCGTTTAGATTACAGATTTTAAATGTTTCAAAATCCTTTCAAATAACCCTAGCTTACAGAAACGTCTAAAACAGAATTTGATAGCCAACAAAAGTCATTAAAACCTACGTAAATGAGACTTATCTTATAAGGTATATAGAAGTTATAATAATAAATATTAAAAAGAAATTTGATCTCGCGCTGGACTATTTGTTGGCGCTATATTTACGACTGCAAAACAAATACTTGGGGCATATTAAACGATGTTACACGTTTATAATCGCTTTAGTTTCGCGTAACAGAACACCGATTTGCAATAAAAAGTAAAAGCCTATGGTCGTGTTAGGTTTTATCTCGCTCACATAAATAGCGGGAGCTGGGAGGCTTGTGGTAAACAATTTAGCTTTGTTAACATTGCCGGGACATTATTAAACAACGATAATAAGTAGTTAATTATCGAACGTCACACACTTGCGTTCGATGCGCTTCGCTTCTCTGAGCAGGGGTTGACAACAATTTTGGGATTGTAATGTCGTTCAAAACCCCCACTTTTTTAACAAAATAACATGTTGTTGTAGATAACATGGAGTTGGTTTTAAACCGCTTACTTTACAGATTGTTTCACTCTTTAAGCGTTTCAGAATGGTAATCTTGATTTATTTATTTAATTTTGTTGTTTTTTCGTTATTCGGGATCATCGCTGGCTACCACCAACCTCTCCCTTTTACTTCATGGATCCATTATGGGACCTAGGCTCTCTAAAATAATATATTAAGTAGTCCAGAGCATTAAGTAAGTTACCTACTTTAGAGACTATTGAGAAAAATGTCTTGAAGTAAATATAATAAATTAAATAATGGCACATCCGTGAGAGGCCTTAAACCCGTTAGGTGCTTATAAACTTGGGAAGTAATAAAGTTTTATGAAGATCTAGTATAATGGACATTACGAGCTAAAAGTTTTGAACTATCGGGAATCTATTTTATGAGAAAGCGTATCTATTCGTCGTCTTCTTTATCATGCTAATCATAACTGGAATTTTACTAAAAACAGTGTCTGACTAAAGTTTATAGCGTTATAATTTGAAGATGGTCGTAAAAACTGGTTTAAGTATCAGGTAGGAAGGACGATAGTGTTAGCTTAAACACTAACAATTTAATATAGCTATAACCTAGATTTGCGTGATAGCTTACAATCGAAATTGCCTATAAATAAGCTCAATATTCATTTATTTATCATTAAATTCAGTAGGTGCATATTAAACCACCCACAATTGCAGCCGTATTTATTTTATATGACTTTAGCTTACGCATAGAGATAAACGCTTAAATACAAACTTTACTAATCTTTTTACTTATTGTCATAAATTAGTCATAGATAGTCCGTTTATTTACTTAACTCATTATTCGCGTAGAAGTTAAGTAACAAATTCTCTTGAGACTTTATAAAACAATAAACCAATGACAACAATAGCTTTGTCAATTACATAATTGAACAACAAAGACAACAACAACTAGTTGTTTACCCTAACAACAAAAATGTTTGCGATTCCCTCCAAGATTTGTGCGTAAGTATGAGCGTACACGGCGCGTGAAATATATGGCTGCGGGCGTACCGCGGCGTCGTTGCACTAACTCCGCTTGATTGGAATCTACCGCAGGGCACACCGATAAATGAATGCTGGTAGGGCTTTGGTCTAAAGGAATAGATGTTCTAGAAGAGACGGTTTTTATGCTATGTCATTATTTTGTGGGTAACCATAGGTATGGTGGGTGCCGTTTTGATGTTTTCTCTTAAATCTAGTAGTGGAACTCTAACTTTAGTTACGTTACGTTTCTGTACGCAATAAGGTACATTTTCGATTATATTAGAAATATTTGTTTTCATAATATTGTAAATTATGTTGCTAATTTAATTAAAAATCGGAAAGTAATTGAGATATCCGGATTGGTAAGACAAGGTTGTCACTAAACAGTTCAGTTTTTCCTCAGTATTCACCTAGTTGAAGTAGCCAGTTTATTGCACCATCTAGCTCCAAAGAAAATCATTGTAGAAACTAGAGGCCACAATTAAAGCCGTAGCCAACAAGGGCTAGATGTCGTCGCCTATACGTGTAGTCGCGAAACTTCGCAATATGTGATTATTCACTTGCGTAAATTACGACTATCGCCGGCACCGTCTTTTAAGTTAATCTCTATTATTTTAGACTAGAATTCTCCTTGGAGCTTTGCGTTGAATTTAAATTGCAAAAGGAAAAATTTCTTTGATACATCGTTTTGCTTTTGTTTTGAGATTATCTGAGAATGATTCGCCGTGGGATACGAGGGGAAATATGAAGGCGTTTAGTCGTGTGATAAATAGTTTCAAAGGTGTGATGTCAGGAAGTAATAAAGTGGTGAGAGAGATTGTCGCTATCTGTTAAAAAAAATAACTCACATGAGTACAAATATGGTCGTTGCATAGCTCTTCTTTGTTACTGGTATTCTGTTAAGACACATGTTTCTTGAAGCAAACTAGTTGTGTGGTCACTATCATACAACCGCATGACCAGTTCTTACGTCCGTGTAAGCTTCTGGTTTTATGTAGTATCGTCTGTTAAGGTTGCCACTCTATCTTTGGGCCTTTAATGGAAAACAGGGAGTTTACAATTTATCTTCTAAGCATGTATGTGGCGATTACGCCAAATATATCCTTCAAGTCAGCTTATCCTTCATATAAAACAACTTTCCAAAATAACTCACGTTTAAAAAAAAAAGTGGTTTTCATGGAATTCATTAAAACAGTCTGTCTAATTTAGTATGGGATGTTTTTACTAATATTATTATAATATAATGAAGTAATTATAATATAATTAATTAAAAGTATCTTTCGTCATGTCGAGTAGATTCAGTTCATTAAAATAAGAAAGAACGCAGGTCGCTAAAATAAGTCTTCATTTGCCTAGTTTTTCCCAACTCTTGTTGAGCTGATTTGCAGTCTAACCGGATGCAGCTGAATACCAGTATTTTACATGGAGCTACTGCCTATCTGACCGCCACAACCCAGTTAGTACTGGATAATACGATACCCCTTGGTAAGACCTAAGTTGTCAGCTCTCGGGGCACTGGCAACCAGTAACGACTAACTAAAATAAATGCCACCCTGTAGATCAATATCACAAACCGTAGGTCAAAGCATTAATTTATTATTTCTCTCTTTTAATCAATCATTACACTGAATGATATATGAAAATTGAAAGAAGATTGGGATTTAATAATAAAATCTAGATTGGATCTTGAAAGAATATAAATCGTGAAGGTGAAAATTAGTTTTAGATATAGTATTGTTGCATAATCACATTAAATGTAATATGATTGGTTCTGTAATGAATTGTTTTTGAAAGGCACTTCAAGACATTAATGACAAAAAAAATATTAAAAAATCATGTTAGAAAATGATAAAGTTTTGCACAACGAAGGTTGCATCGTGTGTAATTAAGAGGTTTTTCACAAATTCATACAAACAAAAAAAAAATTGAAAAGATGGTAAAATCCGTAGACGAGGGCAAAGCCAAAGAAAACGTTTGATGGTTTGCGGCAGAACAATGTTTAGTTAGATAAATAACAGACTGGCAAAACTGTTAACTTTTGAGTTTATGTTCGACTAGCTTTTGCCCGCGGTTTCGCTCGCATTAAATTCGGGGTAACACGGTTCCCTTTTCCTGATGTGCACCTGCTACCTGTAGTTTTTGCCCTTGCACCTTATTTACTGTAATAGCAAAGCTAAGTTTTTCCTTTTCTTCCCTCTTTCTCAATTTAAAAAATAACTTATGTCCATCTCCAGAGTCCCAACGTAACAAACAAACATACTCACTTTCGCTTTTATAATATTAGTTAAATTTTTAACTGGAAAACATAGCAATTCAACGAACAAAAACAATTAAACCTATGGTTATCTTTAACATGAACAGTAACATTCACGTGTTACGTAGACTGCTTCCTTAACAACTCTACAATTTTGAATACTTTTAACTAGCATTGTTAAGGAAGTTAAATAAGTAAGGTTCATCGTTTCTTATAAGTTATTCCAATTTACGTTTATCCGTTTCCGTACATTGACCATAGTAAGAAACGGTTAAACTTAGCGTGTTGAACTTTAGTTAAATTGTTTGTTTATATTTCGAGGCTAGTGATTTGTAAAATCGTTTCCCGGTAAGGTAACGTGACCACCCATGGCTTTCAAAAAAATACTAGTTTTACTATATTCCCTAGCGTGATTCGAATTTGTATTCAAGTTGTACATGTAACCAATTTATTTTATTTAAAAAAAGTGTTATTTTAATAAACAGATATACGTGAATAAATCTTGTGTACCTACCATGTCTAATTTGTATGCATCTTGCATGCTGTAGCACATGTAAGGTATTATTTAATAAAAACATATTTATTATTATAGAAATACTAACAAATTTCTTATTTTCATTATTTGAGCCCGAGTAAGTACCTATTTTTAAAAGAAAACCGTAGTACCGCATTGGAAATTTCTCCAGTACCGTGGGTGCGTTTACAAATAATAATAATAAATCTTTATTTCCTCTCTTCACAAAGGTACACATTGGCATATAGGTCTCATAAATACAAATACATATAAGGATAACATTGTACCAAATGCAAAAAAATATGTTCCTTTGTGAGAGACTGGAGTCCATACTAGGATACCCTGTGTGACGGATCCCCAGGCAAATATTTAAACTCATAAACTCATAGCCAGACACGAAACAACTACAAGAAAATAACTACTCATAGTTCATACAAATATTTATTCCGTGCGGGGGTCGAACCTGCGACACGCAGCGCAGCAGTCAGCATTCAATCGCCAACCGTGCCGTCAATTTTATATGAATCGAGTTTTTGAATCACACTTATAAAAATAATGAAGGAGAAATTTTGTTCGTATGCGTGTGTGTTTGTTACTCCTTTACGCTCAAACGGCTAAATAGATTTGGATGAAATTTGATGATTGTTACGTAGCTTCTAAACTTTTAAAACATGGTCTACTTTTTATATCTACACGGGGTTTTTAATAAAAACTGAATAACATTGTTATAAATGCAATCATCACTCTTGATTTACCATCAATTCCTTTGCAAATAATAATGAAGAATAATAATATGATCCAGTGAAATTGAATTGGGAATTTTCAGTCCGTTTACCAAGGCATATAAAAACAAACGGGAAATATAATGTTTGAAAAATTAAGTTTTGCACGTCGTTGACAAGACATATAAAATTATAGTGAATTGAAAATGCTACTTCGAAATAAAAAAAGTATTTTAATGAAACGACGATGAAATATTTTTTCATGCAATTTATTTATGTTCAAAAGAAAATATAAAAAGGAAATGGAATTACTTTTAAGTCAGAACCTCGCGCAAGCTCAAGCACTAGAACTATAACGCCTCACAACAATTTTCTGCTTTACAACCAAGGCTTGCGTTAGCTCCTTTCAAATTTCAAAGCCTTGTAGCAGAACTAAACACATCTGGCTGAAAAAGAAACGAGTCGGAATCACAAACCGAAGCGAGAGTTCCGTACAAAATTGCGATGTGAACGGTCATATCTTCCACTGTAGACTTAGAGATATGATTTTTCCTCAACTCCAAGGAATCTCAGACTTGAGTATTTGGTTTTAATTTCAACTTAAAACCTTCACGCATACCCGAGATCTTTACGGACGGACAAAGTGATCCAATAAGGTTTTTTCCTTTTGAGGTACGGAACCTTAATGAACGTAGTTCCTGTAAGAAATCCAACATGTTACTCTTTGCCGCTAATACTTTAACTCTACTCAACCGGTAAATATTTTATGTTCCCACCTGACTTACTGGCGCAGTTAAAGCGTTTACTTTCAACAAAACAAGATTTATATCTTCTTAGGGCTGCGTTGATTTTCTTGGTAAATTATAATAGTTTGAATTTATAGATTTTCAAGCATGTAGGTGACTGCTTTATTTTGAATTATACCTGTTCTGTTATGACCATCATAATCATCATCATAGCTAAGTTTAAGCTGGATCTCTGTTATGCTATAATTCCCTGGATTATGTGAGACTTTTGTAACATTTGGCTTTTGATCTGCAGCATAATTAAAATTCGCTTAACGTTATCCAATGAACAACAGATTCGAAACGCCTTTAGGAGATCTATGCGCAGTCCTATTTTTTGTTGCAGGAAAAAGAATACAAGTACATTTTATTGTCCGCTACTCTTTGACAAAAGAACTTTTGAACGCTGCCTGAAGCTAATTAAACGACAGAGTTGATTAATAAGTCGCTTTTAACTATTTAACAGGCGCGGGCCATTGTCTCATCATAAAAGAACTCTCGCAAAAAAGTACAATAAGTAACGAAGAATTGCCGGATTAAAAGTACCGAGTCATTCATTCCAAGGTTTAATTATCCTCTGTTTAAACAAATCGCAATAAAGAGCCAGTGTCAGTGCTTCCAAGGATCCTGTAAAAAGACATCGTAAAAAATACCGGAAGCCCGATGGTAACGTCAAACAAATTCCTGGAATAGTCCACGGCTTTCTGCTTGTGTTGGTTGGAGAATCCTATTCACGGATGTCCGTTAAAACTTGTTAGGTCCGACTCAGTTCAATCGATTTTGTTCTTAGTGTAAATCGTCTCAGAATTCAATTTCGAATGGTGTTCCGTAAGATATAAAAACGTTTAGACCTGTACGTGAAGTCCGTCGTACGTATGTAGTAGATAGTGTAGGGATGTTTGAGTGAACATTTGCAAAGACGCGAACGATGCGACGATATAGCCGGTACCACTTCCGGATGAAAATGCGTTTTCAATGGACTAGTAGCGTCGTTTGTACGATCTAAAGTTACATTTACGTTCAGAGCACTTTTCGTTTTTATGTTTTTCGGCTTCAGTAGTATGCTTTCAAGGTGGTTTTAAATGAGAAGTTGTGTTCATTGTATGAGGATTGCCGTTTTCTTTGCTTTTCTTGATGTTTTCTTCGTCTGAAACAAGGAGAAAAACATTTTACTATTTTATTTTTATTGAATACTTCTGATTAGTCTAGTGGGGTTCTTTCAGAAAGGAGCAAACGGCAGAATAAATAAAATCTATTCTTTTGCTTCAAAATTAATTGTATAAACTAAACATTAATATATTTTAAAGTTCTCACAGCAGTTACAGAAATAAAAACAACACAATTAAAATAAATTGAACCGCAAATAAACTTAAATTGCTACTTTAAACTGGCAATGGAGGCACTTGTTCAAGCACAGGCAAATTACTACACATTTAAACCGTCTGCCAATAATAGGCGCACGTCTGACCTAATGAAGGCCAACTATCCATAAAAGGAGTACCGCCAGCAAAAACAGGCAAACAGGCACGTTAAGTTGCCTAGACCGGGTATCAAGTAGCTGCTAGACAAATAATTGCTCATCGATTGACCACAATGGATGTAGAAGAACTAGAAAGAAAAGTTGCAAAACTTAGTCCTGCAATAGATGATACAGACTATTTTAATTAAAAATAAAAGATTTAGACCCATTATTTAAAGACTAGCTTTTGCCCGCGGCTTCGCTCGCGTTTAATTCGCGGTAACACAGTTCTCCTGTCCTGATTTGTAAGTACCTGCTACCTGTAGTTTTTGCCCTTGCGTCTTTCTGATTTTAATAGCAAAGCTAAGTTTTCCCTTTTCTTCCCTCTTTCTCCCTCATTTAAAAAATAAAAATATCAAGCTAACAAACTCATTTTCGCTTTCATAATATTAGTAAAGATAAGGATGTTTGCAGACACAAAGGTGTAAGGAAAGATACTGGTGCTTATTTTAGAAAACACGGATTGAATTCACCACTTCGTTGCGCGGAAGTTTTGCCTGTTTCGTACGGTCCAATTTTGTTCATGTCAATTCACATGTCTCGATTCCTGCTTTTTCAAAAGTGAACAAAATAAGAGCCAAGTCAGGAGTTTTAAGAATTTTTGGAAATAACTTGTTGAGAAATAATTGTATTTTTGGTGTACCGTATTCTGTATGTGGCGATAATGACTGTTCCTCTATCTAATTGTCAAAGTCGTCGGTGTAATTTTCTCAGACATCTCTCATTTTTCCGTTGAGATACCATCGTGTGTTTCTTTAGTTCTTTGTAATGATAGAGGAAATGCGTTAATTGTTTGCAGCCAACTGTACGATTATTACGAGCGAGGTGTATCGGCACGTTAGTTACTCGGAGAGTCCCTTTGTGTTCGCCGCTCATTCAGCAGCGTGTCGTTTAATGCCTATTCATTAGATGCTTCGGTAATTGTCTCTTGTTTATGTATCCAATGTTTATCTTAGACGCTCCCATCTTTTTGTACTGAGTTACGTGCCTTGCGTTGAAATTGTTATGCTAATAATTAATTATAGGATATTTAAATGAATACTGTTGAGAATTATGTTTGTTTTTGTTACAGTTTATGAATGATAGAGCACATTCATTAGAAAGTCTCTTGTCTAGCTTTTAATTGATTATAGAAACAGAATCATTTGAATTCACATTTTCATTGTGAGCAATGTGTGCCCAGTTGTGGTAAAATTGTAAGTCTCTTAGCAACCCACATCAAAATTTCACAATAAAAACGCCGTATATGAAGGAGCCTAGCATTTAGCCGGGCTTCATATTTCATACACTACAACTTTGTATTACGTAACTTAAAGGACACGTCCATTAATAATTTTCCAAAGAAAAAGAGATTCTTTTTTGCAAATCTGTTTGCATATTCCTTTCAGCGTTGGAGGACAAGTGACGTGGAGCGTCCACCGCGACCCCTCCCCATGGGAAATCTTCACAAAAAGGTTCCACTGACAAACAAAGAAGACGACCGGTCTGTTTAAATTTAAGAGTACCGTCACATTGACGCGACAAAATATTGCGGTTCATAGCTTGTTTGATTTTAATCCCATTAGTGCCCCGGTTGTTGGCTGAGTAAATAAGTTAGGGTTTTAGGCTATTCATTTTTCAGAAATGTTTTGTAGGGATTCTAGAATACTTAATATTTAGAACAAAAACACACAACGTTGAGGCTGTTATAGTGAATACCGAGAACCTAATTTTTGAAGAAAACATCAATCAATTAAATTATTGTGACTAAATATACACCACCGAATTTGCCGTAATTTCACATAATTCATGCAAATTCGACGGTGTTTATTTTGATTTATCATTGTTCTTTTTATTTTATCCAATTAACCTTTGAAAAGTGACTTTCCTGGAAACCTTAAAAGAATATTTTATGCGATGTTATGCTCAAAAATAATGTACAATAATTAATTGACAATTACATTTAGACGGGCCTGTTGGTCTAGTGGTTAGTGACCCTGACTGCTAAGCTGGAGGTCGTGGGTTCGATTCCCACCCAGGACAAACTTTGTGTGATGAGCATGATTGTTTGTTCTGTGTCTGGGTGTGATTTATCTGTAATTTATGTATGTATTTATAAATTACATAAGTATGTTTATCAGTTGTCTGGTTACCATAACACAAGCTCTGCTTAGCTTGGGATAAGTTAAAAAAAAAAACATGTCAATTAATTTCATCCATTTCATTTCGCAGGGTTCAACGGAATCGAAAAGCGGCGACGAGTTTACGTACGACTTCGTCTGAAACATCTTAAACTTTTGAATTCGTTGAATTGCCACTAGTGACTGCGTCGTCTGGGCAGATAAGATTAGAAATTATACAAAGTTAATACTACTGCATTTAAGTTAACCAAGATAAGATGAACTTATTACAAAAAAAAAAAACTTTACGGCTAAGCTCAGGTTATCCTTAATGCACCTAGAAATTATGGGTACTAGCTCTAATATTCCATTTTCAGGGCACTGCGGATTTTAGATACTACGTGTTTAATAAATTAAGTTTGTGGAAGCACTAACGTCAATTTTAAATAACGGTTTATATGCTACACTTAAATGCTATTATTATAGAAAAAACAGCCTTAATCCAGCTGGACGGTTAATCACAAAAAAAAATTAAAGATAGACTGTAGTAATAAGATTAGGACAGAAAAAAACATCAAAAGAAAAACTAGCTTAAGGATCTGACTGGAAACTGTATGATTAGATAAAACTTTATTCCGTCGACCGTACTCAAAATCATATCTTTCTGAGACAAAGAAAATGTTCCAGTGAACAAATTGAAGACCGAAATCTGATTTTAAGCGAAAAAGAGTTGATAAAACTTATTACAAGATGATCATTGAATCTCGTTCATTCAAATTAAGAGTTTCAATTTAATCACGACAAAACATTAACAAACTGAAGGAAAAGCAAACAAGAAGACTTAAAAAGTCTGTAACTCAGATTTGTCGCAGGTAGGGACTCAAGACGCTGTTGAGTTTGGATAAGAAAGTTCTCAACTAGGCGGATTTTATAAGATTTCGAAATACAACTTCTTCGAGAGTTTGCGAAAATATCAGCTGAAATTATTTGAGTGTGGAATCGGGTTACGAAAACATAAGAAGCCATTACCAAGTTTATTTGACGATTTTGACATAATGTTTCATTGCTGAAAATCTGTGACCCTTTTTTCGGAGAGTAGATTTTTTTAAATATTTTTTATTCACCTCTACATGAAATGGTATAGAATAGAACTATGGACGAAATTAAAATAGAAGTGTCCCACCATACAAGTAACTGAGGGGTGCACCAAATATTTGAATGTAAATTGCTGTGAAAAGGTAAAAAAATAAAAATTGCTGTGGAAAAATTTTATATCAATATTTATTTTTTCTGCAGTCAATGGTAGAGGAGATACTTTATTGGGGTTCCCTCTATGTGGCAGAAACTTGATGCTCCGAAATTTATTTGGCATAACACACTTAGCATAATTTTCTTTAAACGAACATTTTAAAGGCATAACTTTTATTTGGTATAATTATCGTTTGGCATAATGTTTAAAACTTCGAATTAACAATGGCATACTTTTAAGATGGCAGAATTACATTTAGTATAATTACGATTCGCAGAGTTCAAATTTTGCATAGTATATTATTTGGTATAATTTCACTTGGCATACTATGCAGACGGCAGTAATGGCTAGGTTAGGTTAGGTTAAAACTGCGACCTTCTACGTACGAGCCGAGCGAGCGAAGCGAGCGGTGCCGCGGCAGCGGCCGGCGAGTGCCAGAAACGACTTGCGTTAATAGAAAAAAGAGATTGTTTTAAGTAGGTTACCCGGAACTGAACTATTTAGATTAGGATACCTAATTACTTATTGGATTCAATGACATTATCTCAAATTCAATTAAACAATAACTAAAATAAATGACATTATTTTAAAGAAATAATTAATCAAAATAAATGACAACTTATAATGACAAAGATGAACTTATTATGATAACTATAAACTTTTCACGATTTGACAATTCTGCCGTTTAATGATCATCGATATAAAATATATTATGCCAAAAGACGATTCTGACTGTGAAATTTCTGCGATATGATGTTTCTACTTTTTAAATATTATGGATATGAAGTTTATGCCTAGAGATGATTCTGACTTACAAAATTATGAGTTTAGAATGTATGATAAATGAGTGTCTGCTAAACTATTTTCTGCGAAGTGAAGTTTATGCCATCCGTTGTTATGCAAAATAAAATTATGACATAAAAAGTTCTGCTATAAAGGGTGGACCCACTTTATTGTTAAGCCGTAAAAATTGTGTTCGATCCTCTAATTGTGTCTAAAGTAAGTGGTTTGTAGAAGATTCAACTTAAATTGGTTTGAATAAGATTTGATATTGATTGAGATTTTGGAATTTTTTCGTCAAACTGCAGCAGTTTGTTTAGCTGTGTTATTACAAAGAATGAGCGTTAAAAATATTGTTTTCATGTATTTTTAGGGCTACGAAGAGTAATGCGTGTAGGAATCCAACTTGCATTTGACTGGTTTTTTAGTACGTGGGTAGTACTAAAACTAAAACAGATATCCTTACTTATATTATAAAAGCGAAAGAGAGTTTGTTTGTTACGTCTTCACGCCTAAACGGCTTAACTGATTTTGATGAATTTTGTTACAGAGATAGTTGGGACCCTGGAGACGGACATAAGCAATTTTTTTTAAGTGAGAAATAGGAGAGACAGATAATTTGTTATTGATCATCACGAGGGTTAAAAATAGCGTTAGCCCAAAGTAACTATGCCACATGGACGAACTCGCGGGTAGAAGCTAGTTTAGAATAAGTCAAAATCGGTTGTTAGATTATTTAGTAATCATTGACAATTTACTAACCAATCCATAAACTTCCCTAGCTACATGAAAGAAATATTCCCTCAAGCAAATTAATTTGCACGTGTTCAAAATATTTTGAATTAATTTGGATATTGTGATTATTAAATCAGGACGATGATGGCTTTCTTGAAAATTGACGTTCATTTTCCCTTTTCCTTACCAAAAACGCTTGTTAACATTTACCAAAAGCGACTGATGAAGCAATCATAATTAGTTAGTATTAAATTTCGTATTTGCATTGATTTTGGACAAGAATTTTATTTGTATTGAATAAACTCTCGTGATTTATCATTTGTATGCCAGCATTATTTAATTGAGGAACAAGTCAACATTTTGAACGAACGCCTCTAATCTGTAAGAAGGAATTACTAAAAGCCCGTTATGATTTCTATTATAATAATTGAGATAATTTTAAACAATAAAGTAATGCTTCAAGAAGCAGATAAAATCATTATTAATATTACATTTTGATTTATATATATACAATACAATACAAATACGTTTATTTCTTCAAAAATAATTAGATAACAACAACAATACTCTGTCACTTAAAATAGGATTCCCTGTGCTATAAGTGACAGTTGGAATCGCAGTTGGCCTTAATTACAAATATAGTTTTCAGACCATATAAAAACTTTACTACATTTATGTTGGAGTGGGCTTTACCGCGGCGGCTGTATTTAAAAATAATAACATAAAATATTTAACATTAAACCGATTGCCGAAAGTCGGTGGCGAAAAAGGAAGTAAACTTAATTTCCACTTTTTATTACTAATAAGATTACAAGAATTTTGCAGATGACCGCAATGTCTGCATGTGTTTGTATAGTTTTATGTGTTTTGTGATGAATTATTGACATCTATTATATGCTAATAGGTTATTGTTTTTTCTTAGTAGGTTTTTTTTTATTTTCCATTGCTACTAAAGAACACACCACATAAACATATGTAGGCAAAAAAGTATAATATAAGAAAACCCATAAACAACCCAAGCAATATAAATTAAAATGAAACCTTCTTTTTGATCACAACAAGAATTTTGACAGCCCATAATTGAAGTAGGTAATCGAATAAAAAACATACCAAAAAAAATGCAGTCGAATGGAGAAAGTCTTTCTTTTTTTGAAATCGGTTTAAACAACTGCCTATCAAATTAAGTTTAAAAAACGAACGCAAATGCAAAACTGCATTCAACAGAATGTGTAAAACATATTGCAGTGAATAACGTAGTTCACCGATACGACTAGCAAGGATGGTGATTATGGCAATTTTGCCCAAGCGCTCGCTGCTGCAGATTGTGAGGAACGTGATTTCAAGCAGTGCATTGGTACTAATTGTAACTGCTGAAACCGTTAGATATCCATGTGTTAGATGTTTTACTGCAAGAAAGATATCCAATAAAATCAAATATCAGAATTATAAAAAATCACAGGAGATATCCCGTAATTAACAGTGAAGATATGGCTTTACATAAACAAAACTGTTATTCTTCTTTTTAACCCTTAATTTGGCAGAGATCCGAGTTGTTATTTTTTGTGAAATAAGACATATATCTGAAACCCTTGGGTTAAATACAATTTAGGAAAAATAGACAAAAAAATATTTTCCTTACAGATTTTCAGGAAATCAACGTTCATCACAGTGAACACTGCGAAATACGTTGAGGACAACAAGTCATTTGTAATGTTCACTGTGGTAAACGTTGCCAAATTAGTGTTATTTAATTAGGTAAAATAAAAACATTAAATATATCAATAAATCTAATTATTTATTATGGAAATATAAAATACAATGGCGAGGATCAACAAAACAAAGTCTCAGCATTTTATACAATATACAGTTGTATTTGTTTGGTAAAAGTTGCATCGCCCCATGTTTTCTTCATGCTGGATGGGGCTTGTAGGCCTGGCTGATTTTGGGTTAACAATTTTATATTTTTGCATGTTCTCACGAGGTATACTTAGATCTATTTTTCTATTAAACTTAAGTAAATCTCATATCGGAAAACTGACTAAGTTTTTCGTTGACTTCTATTACAGTCACTTGTATACAAATAGCTAATCATTTTTTACATATACGTCTAGAATTTGACTAAATATTCCTAAGATTGACTTAATAGAACCATCCTCTAGTTTTGAATGGAACTTTATATAATATCAGCCAGGTCTACACTCCACAAATGTTTATTGTACTCGCGAACTATTTGCGGACAATCAACGTCTGTTCCTTGCAATACCATTTTATTTTTGCACTGGTTCAAATTCAACAAATGAGCTTTTAGGAGTTGCAGGTACAATAACTTATTTGTTTTCATCACACACAACTTGTGAAAACGCTCTCCTCTGTTTTTTCTTCATCAACTTTTCATCTGGTAAAAACTTTTCAGCTTCTCTAATCCGGTTGCTACGTATCGAACCAAGTCCAAAGTCACCATACTTTTCTTTCAATAGGTAAAAGCTAAAAAAGCTCTAGCAATGAGAAGAATTATGACAAAATATATTTGCTAGTTTTTTTGTATCTATAGTCTGAGACAAGGCTATAACCAATTGTGCTCCAAACCCAAGTGAAGATTCTTGCTCTGTAAACTTATGTGAACGATCCTTTCGTTCTCATAAGTTTCTGTATCTTCGCCTCCATATAAAACGACATCATATCACTTATACCAGGACAAAAATATTTTGCGCAGAAGATGAAACAGGGTTGCGGTAATTCTTTATCACTGTTATATTCAGATTTACCACTAGTATTGGATGGTGCATGCTCGATAGGATAAGTGCTAGTATTCTATGCGTGCGGTCATGTATCTTATTCTGTTAACAAGCAATAAAAAACAAATAAGCCAAATAGAAGCCCACCACATAAAGCATATTATTTGTGAATAAAAGTTATACCTAATTTGGCAATGTTCATCACAATGAACATGTCAATTTCACAGTACTTGTTTGAGTAATTGGCAGTGTTCACTGTGATGAACAACCAAGTTTGCCTGCAAAAAAAGGTTATCAAAAACACAAAACATTACGTAAAACCCATTCCAAATCAAAGCATAAACATTGTTTAGTAAATATAAACCATAAAAAAGTTAGTTTAGTAAAGTAAAACATATAAAAAAATATATTTACCTTCAGAAGAATCGAGTGCCCGCGACTCGCTGACATCTTGTCTCGATAATGACAGATGAATGATGTTTCCATTTGTAGAATTATTTTTTTTTATTGATAAATACACTTTAAATTTGATATAACTAAAATTAAAACTGAAAAAAAGTCGATAAAAGTCGCTCAATATTTTTTTTTTATGATTGTTCATCACAGTGAACAAAATCAAATTAAGGGTTAAAGGAAAAAAAAAAGAAAAGATGTTCCTAGTGCCCACTAGTATTTTTTTATATGTATCGTGGTTGGGTGAATAATTTTTTTAATTTATATACACAAATAGGCAGACCCAGACAACTGTAACAAAATATATGTATGACCTGTAAGTCATACATATATTTTGTTCTGTAAGGAAACTGAGCCCGCGACACGCAGCGCAGCAGCATAGCCGTTGCACCAACCGTGCAGTCTGAATAACTTAAACTTAGAATAATATAGTTGCTAGAAATATCAGTTTATTCTGTAAAACACATCTTTTATCTCTTACATCATCATTTTCCTGTCCTTGTCCCATTCTACTGGGGGCCGGGGAAAAACTTTTTCTTCTCCCATTCTCCCCTATCAGACGTAATGGCATCATTTACTCCTTTCCCTTTCAAAAAGAAGTTTTATATTTTAACATTGTAGGTGTACTAATAAGTACACTTCGGCCTGTCCCTCTGGAGATTACGGGCGTGATGTTATGTTATAATAAATGCAATTACATAAATCATAGTTTCATAAAGACTCCTTAATGAACTTGCAGATTCAACGCTCATAAAACGGCTCACTACTCCTTTAAATCCCCTTCATCAAAAATTCAATTAGCCAGTACCAAGTTTAATATAAATTGATTACACTGAACATGGAACAATGAGACTTCGTTTGCCCCTGTTTCTAAATAAATGGCAATCAGTGTGTTTGTTGAACATTTCGTTATACCTAAATAGATTGAGTATCTACGTTTCAATAAAATCACAAAGGGTTTCGTAGACCGGAAAATTCGGATGTGTAGTTTTACATGCGGGCGGGACAAACATACATGTGTATATCGTTAATTGTAGACTTAGGAAACTCGAGTAGTAGATAAACACAGTTTCAAGTCATGCTGGATACTGGATGAAGTAGTACATCGGGATTGCAAATAAATGTTTTATTCACTTGTAATACGGTTAGAACTTGTTTGCAGTATTAGGGTTTAGGAATCGGATCTAAAGGGTAGAATAGTGTACTACCAAGTTTATTGACGTTTGACCACTCTTATACTCTGAGTAATAAGATTGAGAAATGGTCGCCAGTTATTAAGCCCGATAGTACAAGCAAGCTGTTTGTCTGTCTGCTTCCCTTGTATTTTATTTCCTGTTACAATCTTCTATTTAAATAAATTTCGATAAAATCAAGTCTGTATTCAAGTATGTAGTGTTTGTTGGGTATTTATAAAACAAATAAGAACGAAAATATATGAAAATCGGTCTTGAACTTTGCTATCGTATGGATTTATAATATCAAATATCATTTTTATCATTTTCCTGCTCTAGTGGTATTCTTTTTGGGGCGACGCAACACGTTTTCTTCTTCCATTCTCCCCTATCAGACGTTACGGCTTCATTTACAACTTTCTCCTTCATATCATTCCACACAATCCATCCATTCTTTAGCCTCCTTTTGCCTCTCCATCCATCAACATTCAGATCCATAGTATCTATATTAATAATCAGTACGTAAAAGTTTTTACTAAAAACAATCGTTTTCTGATAGGCATCTCAAAAACTGCTTACTACGAAAAAGCTGGTTGAAATGGCACTCACCTGATAAAACTCAGTTATTACATTTCTATCCAAAACTATAAAAAATATCTAAAATTAAACAACTCCCATCAAGGAAGTCGTAACGCAAAATAGAAAATACGTCTGCTACAGTTATTTCTAAAGGCTATAAAACCAGTCCATCGTAGGGGGCATAATAAACAAATACGAACGGATACGGGTGGTCGGATACAAAACATTGTGCGTGCGATTTGTTGACACACCCCCTGCGTCCCGTACCGCAGCCCCGCCGGACATTTTATGTAGACTGTAGAGTGTTAACCTGGTGCACTTGGTGATTGGACAAATATTGGAACCGGTATAAGTGGAACAGACTGCATTACTTATTAAATATCTCCTTGTTTGAGTCCAAGATCTTCATAATCTACCTGGCCATATCCCAATATTTTGGTCAGTTTCAAGCATAAGCAGGTACTGCTGATCACCAGTATTTTATGCCTGTCTGACTTCTGCATTATTTTTCAAAATATGATGGATTGTGGAGATAAAAGACTTGACGCCATCATGCCCCTGCTCATACAATTTTGGCGTATCTTCCCGAGGGCAGTTTTCTATATTTAAATAATAAAGTAGAGAATCAAGGAAGCAGTTATGTACGCAGATAAACAGTATAATTATCACCACATGCTGTTAAGTCTGCAGTTTTAGTGTATACTTAATTTTATTTTTTGCAGGTGTGTGTTCCGCCCAGAGCGGGAGAAATCATTTAATGATTTGTCATCCGAAAATAAAAGCGTCACAAAATATAATAAATTAATAATAATATTTTAGTAGTAGTAGTAGTTCTATACGGACAGACAGTCGTACAGTGTGACTCCATAAGGGTTCCATTTTAGGCATTTGGCAACGGAATGCTAAAGATGAGTCTTTGCTTTGACCTAGATCGTTTAAAAGCAGATCAAAGATCTTGTACTTTGTTTAAAATCAGATATACAAAGTTATTGAACAAGTATTTATTTAAAATACATAAGGACATAACTTAATTTGCATGTGACTAAGGAAGGCCTAAGAAAAGATGGATGTTTTGTCTAAGGAATGTTATGAAGGAGAAAGAAGTAAATGATGCCGTGACGTCTGAAAGGGGAGAATGGAAGAAGAAAAGGCAGGCAGGAAAATGATGATGATGACACAAATGGCTCATTATGTTAAACAGCGCGGCGTATGATTGATTTAAATCGTGCTGGCAGCTCACATTCAACTTAACAAGTAACGTCACACTGTCACTGTCAAATAATTCATTACCCGTTTGTTTTCTCACTTCCGAATGAATGTAAACAACCTACAACGCGTAAACAGCGTGTCGTGCGTACATCGTAAAAGGCGTTTGCGTAAAATAGGTTACCCAATGCTCGGGCGATGAGTTTGCAAGTTGTCATTATACGCTCTTCGCTTTAAAGTGCCGCTCTCCCTGACATCCAAGTAATTATTAACCCTTGTAAGGAAAGCTTTAGCGGTACAAGTTATTGATAATTAGGGTCACACAAGAATAAGGTTTGGGTGTTTATTACGCGTAAAAGGTCGTTTCGGTAGGGAAACAAGAATGGGAAGCTTTAAGGAAAAATTTGCCACAAGTTTCGCATGATGGCAGCCTTGAAAATGTGTTCATTATGGTATCATATTTGCGGAGAAAAATCGAGATAAATTAACCGTAGTAATATTGTAAATAAATAATTATGTTTGCTAATTTTCTCTTGCTACTCAAAAATGATAATTACCTCGCGATACAAAGGGGAGTGGTAAAAAAAATAAAAATACATTTTTAATGAAGCACATCGCGTTGCGTTAAAATTTCCATTTTGATCAAGAAATTAAAGGAAAACACGGTACAATGTCGAATTTGTATACCAATTTTTTTGCGTACGTACGTGACGCGATGTTTGAGCGTAAAAGGTTTGCAATTGCAGGCTGTGTGTAAATGACAAGCTCGCTGACTTTTGTGATTATAGGGTAGGGATATATATACACGGGCTGCATTCCAAAAGCTGAGGATCCTACGAGATTGATTGATTGAGATCTGAGATTGCACGTGGTTGACAGTATGTAGCCCAGTACAGGCTGGTCGCAAACGAAGCATTGGTATCTGCAGAACCGTGTGATGAGAGATTATCATGCAACACTGCAGTGAATCAGCTCCCTACAGGGAGCTTACACGCCGATTTACTACTGAGTGTTTGTGTGTACACCCCACACACACAAACACTACTGAGTGCCTTTAAGCTCTTGTTAATGTCCGAAATGCGGCTTAAGTTAACCTAGCTGACCTTATATGTCTTGTACCTACATTATGACGTACAAAAAATATACTATTAAGAAAGAAATAGAAAAAAATATATATTGATTTGTTGGATTGACGACGAGCATGCACATTAAAAAAAATCATACAAAAAATGAGAAATATTTATAAACTAGCTTTTGCCCACGGCTTTGCTTGTATTAAATTCGGGGTAACATAGTTCCCCTTTCCTGATTTGCAGGTACCTGCTACCTGCAGTATTTGCCCTTGCGTCTTATTGATTTGTAATAGCAAAGCTAAGTTTTCCTTTTTCTTCCCTCTTTTTCCCTCATATCCAACTTAAAATTATGTCCGTCTCCTGGGTCTCAACTATCTCTATACCAAAATTCATCAAAATTGGTTTGGCCATTAAGGCGTGAAGAGGTAACAAACAAACAAACTAAAGTAGTAAAGATACAGGACGGAAAAAAGAGCATAGTGTTGTGCTATGCCCCGGGCCCTTAGCAAAGCGAGAAAAAAACACCAGGTTGCTTTCCAATCAATGGAAAAAGAAGAAAACCGCTCAGCTGTTTCTACAGAAAAAAAAATATAACTCTTCAAACTCCCCCAGGAAAAGGGCCATTAACGCATACTCTGATTCTGTACGTAATTGGTGCTTTCTTTCTTTTACAGAACACATATTTTTTGTAAAAATATAGGAAACGCAGTCCATTAAAAACTGGGCTGTTATGGGAAATTATAAAAGTACACATTTTTATTTTTTATGGGTACAAAAATTATGATGCTCTGTACTCTTGGGGTATTAACGAGGGTCGTAATTTAGAATTTTATAAATGTTATACTAACAAACGTTTTAATGCGCTATTAATTTTTAAACGTACTGTTTTGGGGCTAAATATTACGTACGTAAATTAAATTGGGCTTATAGGGATGTTTTTTTTTTATAAATTAATAAATAAAACCGGTCAGCACAATATGTTTGGCGAAGGATTAACTTTACCCAAATCGGCTAGCTTTAATTTATTTTGAAGAAATGGTTTTTTTTCTTTTAACCTAATGTAGAACGCATCTTTTAGGTATTAAAAATACGCAAAGAATAAAACCTTAAAAAGAACGAACTACAAAAGCCTTTTTGAAGGGTACTGAACTAAAATCTGCGAACTTAGGCAAAGTCATTTGCAATTAGTCTGATTGGCTCCAAGACTAAAAGATTAATTAAAACCTGAAGATTTCATTAATTTTATATGAATACTTTATTTTATAATCACGAAAATTTAAGACGTTGCACTATGGAAAAATACTCGAGATATTTTCCTATCAAAATTTTCATTTATTTCACGCACTTCACTTGTTTTTATTAAATTCCATTCATGTCATACAACCTTTATGTTTTTCATCCTCTAAATTAGACGAAGGTTAACAATATATTGTGCCAGTAATGTTGCGTGAACAAACATTGTAAATAGGTTAGTTATGTAGGTAAATATTTACTTCGTTCTCTTGATACGGAAATTAGGGTCAGTATAATTTTTACTCTGTGGGTCAAAGTCAGATAAACAAGTCACGCAATCCTTTAGTGCTATGTTATTAAGTTTGAAAGCTTTTATAAAACTAGTTGCACCCCTCGGTTTCACCCACATTCACTGGCGATTTATGCATATAAGTCTTTCTTTTGAACCACTCTATCTATTGCTGAAAACTGCATTAAAATCCGTTAAGTAGTTTAAAAAATCTAAGCAAACAGACAGCGGAAACAACTGCATTTTGTACCTACCATGAAATTATTCGTATTTTATTAATTACCCACAGGAGCTTTCTAAAGTATTTGACTAAGTTTGTAAAAATTTTGAGGGTAAATTAGGTTTTTATATCAACTGAAAATGAATATTTACGTCAATGTATGTTTGTCTTTGTAAAATTAATGACATTATTTATTACTAGCTTCCGCCTGCGACTTCGTCCGCGTGGCATAGTTACTTTGGGTTAACGCTAACTTGAACCCGCGTGATGATTGAAAAAGAAATATCTTCCTCTCCCCTTTTCTTCCCTCCTTGACCCCCTTATCTCAATTTAAAATGTTTAGTATGGATTTGGTTTAAGTATCAGCTTCTAATATCTTTAGTCGATCTCATGCATGAAACCTCCATGGAAGCTACGTTACCTTTGTTGCACCCCTGTGACAATCACTACAATCGATAAATCAAGGCTTACGTACGAGGGTGAAAATTGTAAATTTTCCCACCAAGCAATAAATACTTAGATAGAGTCACATTAACACCAAGTAAAAGCGCCCCATGATTGGTCTATGACAATGATTACTGTTCGGTAATCTGAAGCGAACGCATCGGATTTCGTATCACGTCGTGTTGATTGTCCGACGACAAACCGGGGCCCGGCGGCGTTCCAATTACTAGCGACATAGAAGCCCTGCCACCAATACCCTATACATAGATTAAATTAATAATTGATTGCAGATCGTTGCAGTAATTGCATTTTTATTGGGTGACCGTACTGTAAAAACGAATAAGTTTGTTGATGTGAGATGCACTAGAATTTGAATTTGATACCTTTATGAGAAGGAGGAGAGGAGAAGGACGTAAAGGAGGAGATATGTTTATGTAATGTTGTGCTAATGTAATTGTTTGTGTAATGTCAACACAAACAGTTCAACAATCCACAACCCTTTAACTGAAAACCGGCTTGTTTATGTTTCCATATTCAGAGTTGTTTACCTAATCTCGCCAAACAATACAACCCGGAAAACCCGCACGTCCCAACGCTATAAAATTACAAGCGTCGATTCTTTTCCCGTCATTGATCTATGACATTTCCCCGCAAAACCCCCGTCTCTCACTTATCAGGACTCACGGGCTAATACCAAGCGAAGGGCGCCGCCCAATCTGCCTTGCCGCTTATCTCAATTTAATGGCTTCCGTATTAATACCGTCTTTGTCTAATTTGAGGATGCTTCGCCTCGGCCATTGTTTAATCGACCGGTAAAAATTTATGCCTTTCGGTATCAACATTATCTTTCCATGCTGGGTTTTGTTCTGTCAAATGTTTTGTGTTTACGAGGCCATATATGTGAAACATGCTCGTTTATTCCTGTTGAGGAGTTTTGTTGAAATGTTGAGTGTAGGTACTCAATAATATTATTTTGTTTCAAAGAGTTCTTGTTTTGAGGAAATTTCATTACGGAACTGATAGCGATTTCATGAATATTCAAATAATACGGCTATAAATACGCACATATTCCGAGTATGGTGGATTAAATTTATATTTTAAGGCTGTCTGAATAGAGTACAAGAAGTTGTTGTGTACATTCTCTGCAATGTACACAATGAACTTGTCGTACTTTTCGACTTAATAAATAATCAGAAGCACTCGAGTTGGCGTGGCTCATTTGAAACGATATCACGTTTACCCTCAAATCAAAAGAACGATATAATCCCAACCGTTTCCGCCGCTGCTTCGGCTGCGACAGAAAAATTGTGAGTCAAAGCCATTGTTTCCAATATCGACGAAGGGAGGAAAACTTTTATTGGGCACAAAGTGGGTATTATTCACGGGTCGAACGCAATCAACCACGGACGGTGAAAGGAAGGACGCCCGGACGCGACGCCTCTGAATGCAAAGATATTTTTTGCCAAATGCGGGTCATTTTCAAAGGGTTCGTCTTATGAGGGAAAAATCGACGGACCCTTTTCGATTACCGGAGTCATGGATCAAAAACCGAGCCGCAATTAAGAGAGATTATTTCTTTTTCAATACACAACGGCCTCCTTTGTGTCTCGTCCTTTTTGTGAACATCATTTAAAGGCTCGCAATTTTGTGAAAACTATTTGATCGTTACTTGGTATCTTTCGGATCGTAATAAAAAAGGAAAATAATTTTACTCAAAGAAAAGAAAATGTTTGACTTTTCTAATAAATATAATTTGTAAATTCTCTGAAACTTTTGCTGGGTTTGAAATGGTTAATCAAAGGGTTTTAAATAAGAAGTCAGACGAACTTGCTTTCAAATAACGTTTTGAACGAAAACTTTATAGAGGTATTTTGTTAAACAAGTGCTCGAACAAAACGTTTAATAATGTCAATTAGTCTGTATTCCCGCAGGTAAATGGTATTTACCATATTTATAACCATTGTCTAGAAAGCGAGTCAAAACAATTTCAAAGCAGCGTAAGCAACGTTTGTAAGCAGGGCACAACAAGAGAAATTCCTTTAATGTTTTCGAAAGACCACATGGACAAAGGCGTCTATCCAAAACGGTCGCATAACTCCTTGTAACGATCGCCTACTATTCTGCAGCCATACCGCTTATTGCTTGCAGAGCCAATATTTTCGAGCCTCGGGACCGAAACGCGTTTAGAATCTAAATGATTTTCCGAGTTAGCCAATTTCGGAATAGCCCAAAATATTGAATTTTTTCAATAACTTTGTCTATTGGTTGTGAAGATTTTTAATGAAAGTTGTAATGTTTTTGGACAATTTTATTTAGGGTTCGTAACATTTTTGCAAATGTTACTGGCAACAGTGGTAGCGTATTCGTAAATTACTCGGTACTAGAAATCATGATTTAAAGTTGAAAGATTTTTTTTAAATTTCCAAATGGCCTTTTTTCAATTATATTGGAGTCAACTTCAAGTCTAACCCGATATCCCATTAATATCGTTTAGGTTTGTAGGGTTGTCAGACTTTCAGGACACTGATTATTTGTAGCGACTGTAAAAGATTTACAAATTTTAGCCGGGACAACTTGTTAAACGGTAAAACTAGTTAAAGAGCAATGAAAAACAAACCAAACTAAAATACATTCATACGTTATACCCACATTTGTAAGTTCTGCCGCAGTCACAAGTAAATACAACGAAGGTGTTTCGAATCGACAAATAATACAACGTTATGTCTTAACATATTTGCAACAGCGTGTATCTGTCGGTCTGTCGAGTCCGCTGCACTTTATAGGTTTGCTTTCAAAACATTAACTATTTGTTCTAAACAAACTGTGAGGGTAGGTGCAACGAACTGATCAAGTACATCTACCTACATCGTGTTTCGTTTATTTTACTTCTAGCAAATGGTTTTAGGATATGCCGTTAAATTAGTAACGGTTTACGGATATTTTCTCAGTACTTACATTTAATATTGAAAATGTAAATGATCAATATTTTTGATGGTGTTGTACACGTAAAGAAAGTACATCGAATTTTAATTGAAGATAGAATTATTCTTTTATTTAGCACTAACTGGCGCCGGCGGCTTTGCCCGCGTGATATCGGAAAAAAGTATCCTATGTGTTATTCTAGACTATTATCTACGTCTGTGCCAAATTTCATCAAGATCCGTTCAGCTGTTTAGAAGTGAAAGAGTAACAAACATATTATATATAGTTTAGTTAAACTGTTTTGCATCATGCGCAATCACTTGTGGTTTCACCCATGAAGACCGGGATAAAAAGCCTTTGCGTTATAAAGGGTTTCAGCTATCTACACTCCAAAATTTATCCGGATCAGTCTAGTCAGGGATCGTGAAGGAGTACTAGAGATACACACACATACAAACTTTGCTCTTTCATATATTAGTGTAACAATGTGTGAAACAAATATTTTTATTTTTTAATGTAATTCGGGGCGAGCCTATTGCCATCAACCGTAATTTACCTATTTCCTATTTCGAATCGAACCCATGAACTCTTGCTCAGCAGTCACATTGGCGACCACTAAACCAAACGAGGCAGCTAACTAAAAAAAGAGTTTTAATTGTTGTCGTATTGCACCAATTAAACTGAACCTCTATCAGATGTGTTGATTACGTACAATTTCATTGGTGTTTGCTCTTAGCACGTTTTAGAGACTGATCCAAGTTAAACCAACGTTATTTAATAAATTGCTTTGAATTTTGAAGCTAAGAAAAAGAATTGGAAGCCTATTATAATTTTAGCTAACATTGTTTTAATAAAAAGATTACTGGAAAAGGAAATTCTCTCTGGGATCCTACAAAATCAGTATGACAAGCCAAAACTCTAGGACTGTATTCTTGTTGTGCCAATAAGATTATTGATGTTGCCCTAAATTTATTACTAAATAAAGTGGTTGGGTTATACCTACACGAATGTAGTGGTCGAATAAAATATCACGAAATTGCATGATTTATTCCGTCGAGCCACTTAGTTGGGGTTTACTAAAAATATTCTGCGCCAACACTCACGCCCGCCTTTGACTTGACTCTGTCTCGGATTCTACATTTTGCCTTCTGATCTCCCAGAGCCAGCATTTCATGCGGAAACTCACAAACAAATCCAAATCTTACCACATGAATCACAAGATCTATTTTGGTATCGCGATCATCCACTTTAGTTACTTTTTGCAACACTAATTCGTGGTAGCTCCTGAATTTTTATGGAGTTTTAACTTTAAGTTGTTCGTATTGTAAAACATGTTTTGTTATAAAAAGAATAGGGTTTAGTTTGATGTACATTTTTTTTGGATGTTGCTAGGTTTCTTTCCGTATAACGGCTTTCAGCCAAAGGGGGTCCCAAGAGGCATGATCCCGAACTCCTCATTTATCATGCTTGTCACGTGTTGACCATCCCTCGTGTATACTGTGCCGTATAAGTACATAAGTATGTACATAAATCTATACTACTCTTTGAGCTACGATGTTTTGACGCCTCTTGGTTCGTTATTATTATTATTTGGTATATTTCAAGCATTCGCTATCTTAAAAACATATTATCATGCACTATGACGTACTACTTTATATAAAAATCCAACAAATTGGCTACATGTTTTGATTAAAAACGAACTTTTGAAGCTAGTTTATTGAGTTGATGAAAAGGGTAGATATTGAATTTCCATTTTCCGTCGAGCTATAGGATCGCGCTTGTTTCAAATTAGTTTTATATTCCCGTCGAAATTCAGTACCTAGTCGTTTACATTTAGTTTTATCAAAGTATTCATATTTCTACTTTTATTACACCACTAGCATTGCAAAAAAAGACACGCAACCACACACACGTCACATTCATTCACATTTTCGGCTCAAAAAGATATCATAAACTCACATCCCGAATCACTGACGTTTTCAATCGCAATTTCGAATATGAATGCAGACACGTATTCACTTCATAACAAGCCTATTCAGCAAAATGTAAACACGGATACGGAACCAATAGCTGATGGCTACAATCTAATATGGAGTTCCGTAGTTGGCAAGTTAAAACAAACACTGACGGTAATGGAGAACCCGAATGATTAATGCATCTCGCAAGAATTCCGTTAGATGGCGCTGATATTTATGTATCTGTCGCCGGGCAAATCAGATTTTGGGATAAGCTAGTTTATTCTAGCTACTCGTTTCGTCCGAACTGGATAAACTTGTTTGGCCTTTGTTAATGTGATTTGTCCTGATGTGTAAACTTTTTCTGCTCGTAACGGATTGGTCAAGTAGCCTGGATTGATTCGTAGTTTTGAATGGTTTATATAATTAATATGTGTTGATAGCTACGCTAACAAATAAAATACATTGTAATGATAGTTGTAATTCAAATCCTTACTAATATTATAAAACCGAAAGTGAGTTTGTTTGTTTGTTTGTTTTTTACCTCTTCACGCTTTAATGGCTAAACCGATTGTGATGAATTTGGTACATAGATACATAGGCTAATTTTTATTTCGAAAAAGTGGGATGTGAGGGAGAAAGAGGGAATAAAAGGGAAAACTTAGCGTTGCTATTACAAATCAATAAGGCGCAAGAGGAAACATCACCCCAAATTTAACGCGGGCGAAGCCGTGGGCGAAAGGTAGTAAATAAATAATCGCAAGATACTTACTAAGGATTTTTGTCAAGCTTGATTGACATAGATTTTATTTAGAAAAGTAGTGTCTAAGGGCCGATTTTTCAATCGACAGTTGAGTTTTATCCGACGAATAAGACTATCATTTTGACAGTTTTTGTATGGACACTCTGTCAAAACGTCACATTTACTCTTTAGATATAAGTTACGTAACGATTAAAAAATCAGCCCTAAGTATAATTTTCTCCTTCGTAAGTTAATTTGAGGTTAACAATTTTATGACTCTTTTTCCAAACTACTCGATAACTCTTACCAAATGTATGTATCGTTGACCTTCATAAAATTTATACTTACGTAATTCAAACAAATTCTAAATCTCATTAAGATACAAACCAACGTTTACATTTAATAGTTTTCCTGGCTCCTGAGACAAAATATTAAAATTAGAAACATTCTGGATTAACTGGAATCATATTTTGCCAGTAACATACAGTATCGATTGCGCGAGCGCTCAAACTTCGACGGATGTCGCAGGCATACTCATACGTTAAGATTATGATTTATAACTGTAGCCATGAACTTGCATAAATAAGTGTTTCTAGCTTGTCATCAAATGAAATAGTGGGGCTTACGGTGGTATGAGTATCTCGACAAAGATTTTTGATAGAATTTTTGGAACCTATCGGGTTGATCATCAAATGAAGCTTTATTTAACTTGCTTGGTAAGTAAATACATGTATATATTGTTAAGACAATTTTGCGATTGAGTTTAAAATAAGTTTCTAGATTTAGCTAAAATTTTGCACACACCTTTGGCTCTGGTGATAAAACATTTTTTTTTTTCATCTTGGGATTATTTAATTATCAATTTATTTTATATCATTTTATTCAATTTCTCCCTATTATCGTATTTAAAATATCTGTTAAGGTCTAATGTAAATAGGAAAATAGATTACCAAACACAAATAATTTACTCTTTACAAAGAACTTAAATTGCATGACCTTCCAAAAAGTGGAGCTTTTCATCTTTTTGGTCAGTAAATAAGACTGTCCCAAAACAATGGCGCTTTACTTAGTCTTTACAAACGAAAGAAAGGGTTGCTACAAGGTACAGTTACGAACAAAACTTGCTAACAATAAGTTTTCTTTATTAAAATTCCCTTAATTTCAAACTTTTGATCTTCAAAAGTATAAAGTATTTAACATTCATTACAGATTTTTCCGGTCGTTTTCTGGCAAAAAATACAAAACACAAAGCGAGAAAAGACAGCCAAAGGAACCACAATAGCGAAACGAAACCGAATTAAGGATTCCACAACGAATATCTTCTTGTGAAAAAGGAGGCTGAAATTACGGTGGGCTGTGATTTGAATTTATTACCCTAAGGCTAATTTTATTTCGGCGGGATCCGGAATATGGCTGGGAAAGCATCTTGCCTATTACCAAGACAATATTGAGAACGATGCCCGAGCTCTACTGAATCTTTGTACAATCAAAAACAGAATAATTTGTTTGTTTAACTAGGGGAACAGGGAAAGATCTTTTACTCTTTTTGGTGTTCGCGTGAAAGGAATTTTAACGTTATTGTGTTTTTTGATTAAGAATTTGTTTAAGCTCTCTTTGAGTAATGATAAATTGTCTTGGATAAATATGTAGTGGAATTCAAATGCTTCTTTTGTTTCTTTCTTTCTTTCTTAAAAGGTTGTTTCTTTTATTTATTAGGGACAGCCATAGCTCTGTACAGTTGACACACTTGGAGTATGAGATGTTACTTCGTAATTAATTTAAACGAACAAAGAACTTAACAAAGATTATGTTTGTTCTCTCCTTGAACTTGACCATAAAATTAAACAGCTTCCAAAAGGGGAACTGCTACCTTTTGTGGGTCGACTGTACAGCAAGAACTTACATCCGCAGGTAAATGCGGCCTCTTAATAATAAAAAAGCGGGAAAAGGGAAAACTCGGGGAAAACGACCACTGTTTATCGAGAAACAAAGCCAAGTGGGGCATACAATATGCATAATGATTGTACTAAATTAGGACAACAACGGTCCCCTTTACGCCAACTCAAATTGCTTATTGTGTACCCCGTTTTTCCCCCGTTGTTCCAAATGGTACCTGTTGTGTCATATTTTATGATTTACGTGCTTACGTTTATAAGAAAACAATTTGAAATATCAAATTTTATTGCTTTTTAAGTGTTCATAAATATTCTGAGTTTGTGCAAAAATGTCGATGTCTTTTCGGATCAGCCGTCTTATATTCGTAACTCTAGACGTCTAGCTCTGAGATTGCTATATTTTTATTGCCATATTATTTTGAGTTGTCATCGTAACTGATTCAAACGTTAACCACTCGAACGTTTCTAGCTACCTATTTATTTTATTACTTTTTTATTGAGTAGGAGGTAACTTTTAATTAAATGTATATTTCACAAACAATAATATTTAACTAGATTTACGTTACTTACTACTACGAATTTCGAAGTTATTATTTTTTGTTTCAGCTAGGGACCGCAAGGGAAAAATTACTTTTTGATAACTTGTCGTAATTTACTGATTTTGTACCACATAAAATCAGATAGGTTATATACTAAGCACTAAATATGAGTCAGTAAATGTGTATCAGAGCACTCCACAGGAATAAGGCTCGCACCACACTATGTTTTGACAACCGAAGTAAAATTTACGATCGCTCACCGGCCGCGATAAAACCGCCTTTGTCACAAGCCAGCCCGGTAACACTCCCGTTTTACGAGCAAATAAATTTCAAACACTATTATGATTCAAATCGAGACTGGACCCACAAAATACAAACACCCCTTTTTATCGGTCGCTCATTGAACATTTATTCACAAAATATTTTTACAAAAACCTCTCTCAGATTAAAAAGAAAAAAATGAATTAAAAACGATAACGTTGCCCGACTCTTTATATGTTTTATTTTGTCACGTTTATACCCAACACTCGTCATTAATAAATTATATCAAACTGTTATTATTTTCCTTTCACACCGGATTACTAAGATTCATAGTTATAAGCTTTTATTTTTATGACGTTCTATTAAAGTATTTTAATATTTGATGTAACATCTGTTGTAATTATTCAATATGGTGACGTGTCGGCGTGAAAAAGCATTTATATTTAAACGTGCCCCTACAGTATTTTATGTTTCCTATTTTATTTATTACATGAACAACATTTCCAATCTGGCTACATAGGCAATTTAGCTGAAAATGTTAGATTTATTTTTTTACAAAGTAAATGTAGCACGCACTAAATCTTGTGTCCGACATTATATAAAAAATATCCACAACATGGTTTTACTAGATTCCCGATCCAGGCCAAAGCACGTCAACGGGGCTTACGTAAGATGTTTCCATTGTACCCCCGCCTACTCTATATATTGTGTGTTGCATAAAGAGGTAAAGTAAACATCGCCCCTATCCTATAGGCTGGCTTGAGTAGAGGCTAAAGTGTCTAGTCTGCGAAAGACCAGGCACTCAAGGAAGACAGGTGAGAGCTTGGATCAAAGGGCGCCATTGACCCGTTTGCGGCCGGCCTGTTAGCATTCATGGCGCCTACCATTGGAAGCGGCGTTGGAATTTTGTTAAAACAGAAAAGTAGTGCTTTAATGCTAATGCTACAGAACATTTCTTTTCTTCATTTCATTAACTTCTTCTTAGATTACGGTCGAATACATAAATTGCTCCTTTTTTGGAGGTCAGTTAATAACTATAATAATAAATAGCCTGCTGACACGATGATGCAAAAATAAAAACTCGATTGAAACAATGTTCATCCAAGTCTCTTATACCATTCTATCTTATACATATTTGTATAAAATGAGGTTAGAGCTCCATTAAAAAACACCATTCTTCTTGCCACTTGAATACGAAAAAAAAAACATAAAAACACTCTCTCATAAATATGATGGTAGGGGATACGAATAGAAGTTTTAACACAACAAACTGGGTTAGCTAAAGATGTTTGATGCTAACACCGACCTCCCGTAAAGGGACATCGGTAAACGCTGATGCGAGGCTTTACTTTATAATGCTTGCTAATGCTGCCATGATTTAGTATGTTTCACGGCAATGGACTAGATGAATATGGATGAAATGAAATAGACGTCTATGGATATTTTGGTGAATAATGTATTGTTAACTTCTATGGCTTTGGGCGGAGTGGGAACGAGTGTCAAACTTTTACCTTTTAACTTTGTTCCTTCTTTTGCCCTTTATGTTAGGACCGGTATATTTCCCTGAAACCCCAACAGGCGGTAGCCTGGCAGGCCCCTCTACATTGTTGACATCTCTTTGAGGCGCGCGTGAAACATGAATGCTCCGTCGACATGGCAATTTCTATGTTTGACAGGATTGGTTATGTTTTTGGTAAGTGAGAAACAAATATGGCAAGAATGATCTTGATGATAAACGAAGCATTAGCAGTAAAAATCAGTTAAAGGTTTTTTGTGAGAATAAGCCAACCAATAAAGACAATTAATGGTGACTAAATAATATTTTTAAAGAGAAATGTCAGAGTTGAAAGCGTATAGGCCTAATATATGGTAGGTACTTATTACAGTATAGAAGAAAAAATCAAACTGCGCCAACCCCATTTAATAAAGGCAGGAGAAAATTAAAGGTAGGTACCGTCCCATACACCTAGACGAAAATCATTTGAATTTGATTGGTTTTTGTTGTTGTGGCATTAATGCCACAACAACAAAAACATAACCAAATAGAACTAAAACAATCAGTAGATACAGTAAATCTTGTAATAGTTTAAACTCCCAACAAACTACACCAAATCGAACTCCAATACAAACATAAGGACACTCTTGCGAATAATATAAGGACTCACTTAAATTCTGTCTAAAACGGTATCACCAGCAAGTATTGGGTAGACCTCTATAAATTCAAGTCCAAGTGGGCAAGGGAATATCGTCACCGAAATAGTTATTCGCAATTTGGTATTGGAGAAGCAGTAAAGGGAATAATGATAAAGCAAGTAAGGAAGTACAATTGAATGTTTGGGGTCTTGAGTTAATTTGAACGTCGGTTTATCGCAAAAGCGTTGTAAATCACTAATCCTATTAAAATTTCCTTTATTGGTTTATTGTAAGTAGATGTTTGCAATGTGTTGAGACTACTATTGGTTTAGGTGTTTTTCATTGTTTCAAAATAATTTTTCTGATTGTTTCTTCTTGTTATGTATTTTATCGCATCTGAACGGTAATACGTTAAAATACATATTACCATGGTACATATTGCGATAATATTCTGATACCAAGGAAGCGAATCTACGGAGCTTCGCTTGAATTCGTTATCAAATTCCTCCGAAATGAAATTTTGTGTGCATATCGCGCCATCGGCCAACATCTATATCTTTTTCATATCCCTCAGTGATACGACCGCTGGCTCAAAAAAAGGAAAATCACTGACTCTCTCATCACGAAATCTCAGAAACTACCAGTGTTAGGAGTCTCGAATTGTCCATGGGCGATCGTTTTAAGACTTAGTGCTCACTTAGAAGGGTCTCAGATTCCATAAACCTTAGATCCCTCTCAGCAACCGAAACCTAAAAGTATTTGGGGATGTCGGAAGCGCTGGGCATCAATGTTGCTGACATGAAGCAATCGTTGATCACTTTGCGCGACCCGAGAACCGAAATCAGGATTTTATACTCAGCAGTTGCACTTGACCACTCGAGCGACAGCTATCTTAAATTCCGATTGCTATAAAATGCTTCAATTAAATTCCATAGAGTGACTATTTAAAGTTCCATGCTGGTGTTTAATAAATAAAATTACGATATTCTCACCGTCAGACATATTTGATTCTACTATTTAGGAATTCGACTAAAGGAAAGTCTGTGTAGTATAAGTGAAGTTTTCAGAATAAAATAAATGCGCAAGTTTTTTTTTTAAAACGATGCCTCTCACTTAGAACATTTAAACTCACGAACACTTAAACTCACATACACAAACAGCCAGACCCGAAACAACTGTTTGTAGGCCATACAAGTATTTGCTCCGTGCGGGAATCGAACCCGCGATAGGCAGCGCAGCAGTCAATCGCTCAGCCGTTGCCGTCAAAATTTGGAACTTAAAACTGTTTTAAAACTAACTAGAAATTAGGAAACATAATCGTACCTTTTAGGTATTTGTTTTTATATATTAAATGAGCCTACTCTTGGCCTTGATTTCGTTCTGAAGACAGAGACTAAGTCGGCGCTGGATTAGTTATTTGAAATTTCACTTCATTACATTTATTGACCTATACTTTTTGTATGAACTAAATCTATGAAAATTTATGGTTACATCCACTGAAAGTATCTAGAATATTAAATATACCATACACATTATCTTCACACCGTGTGGGACATTGTCAATAATGTTCAATTTTTATTATCTGATTTAGGAATTTTATTGCTCAAACGGACGCGGTGCGCGCGCGCCTACCGGTGGGCGTTCGTGTTTGTCCTCACATTTGACGCATGTAACATGTCACTGCGCGTACCTAGCCGCCATCTTGAAAAAAACACCGCATCTACAGTCTTTTCACGGCTAATTTAAGTCTTACAATAGCAACCCAACCGCAACCTTATCTTAACAACAATAAAGATCAATGTTATTTGGCAGATTTGCCAGTAGCAGGAGTCGATAGCAACCTTGTCGTAAGCAAAATAAAGTTTACTGTTATTCTGACAGTGATTCCCAAAGTGCAGTAAACTATTTGTGAAAGAACAGTATTCGATTTAATGGGGCAATTAATCAAGCTCTTTACTGTTCAAGTTCCAAAAGTTGTTGGAAAACATGATAGTTTTGGTTTGTGACGAAAGTCGATACGAATACATTGTTGGAATTTGCTTTATGTTTCATTATAGTTGCGTAAGAGCAAGTTTTGGGGTTTTCCTAACATTGTCTTACGTTTTGTAACATGACCAATATGTGTGAAGTTAACCTCAAAATCAAAGTCTTGGTTATATAACATTTTTATATCATGATTTGTTTATCAGTGATAGCCTAGTGGTGTGACTGCTGGACTGCCAAGCCAGTCTCCAGTTCAGATTCATATTTGCGTGGTATAATAATCAGAAACTTCAGTGAAGGAAATCATCGCTAGGAAACCAGAAGATTTTTGTTATTTTTTCTGATAGGACAAATGAATCCTGAACTGTGGGCGGAACGGAACCGGACCACAAAGGGCAAAAGAATTAACATTATTGGTTTTTAGTCAGTACAAGTCTGACACTCCCCTCGCTTTACCCAGAGCGGGAGAAGTTATTTGATAATTTCCCTTCCGCAAAAAAGGCCAATAATTTATTTCAAAAGATACAATAAAATAGAATAATTTAAAAGTACGCATAATTCCTTTTGCAATGGCCAACCTTATAGTTAATGGTTTTTAAAGCTACCGAAGCAAGTAATTGAACAAAAGTAAATAAATCTAAAAGCGTAAAAACTAAAGACAGAGGCCCGTTATCTATGTGGGTTAAGGAGTCGGCGTCGCGTCCAAAGAAACGACGAAATGACGCCAATGCACTGTCAATCTTTACACCAGATAAGTTTTTGCTCATCGAGATAAATTGTCAGCGTCCAAATATAATTACACAATATTTCAGTGAGTTTTTCCTTCAATTATTGCATTTCGTTGCTCAGACAGCTGTGGCGTTTTGGACATTCTTTTGTAACGAGCTCACTGGATACCGACGTGTGCTTTTGCAAATTTAATCTTGCATTTACTGTGGACCGTAGCTGATGAATTTATAGACTATTTTAGTTGTATATAGCCGCAAAGAGACTTTGTCAAACGTAATACTGTGCAACCTTTAAATAAAAGCTGATTAGATTTGTTTTTAGTACAGCAACATAAAATAGACGCTATAATCTGCTACGTTGTTGTGGTTAATCGTTACATATTTATAACATCTTTGATGTAATTAAGCAAGTTTCGATTTTAGTGTAACCGAAGAGGTCGTCGCAGAGTTTGTTAACAAACTTCTTCTTAAACCGGTCGGACCGATTTGTATAATATTTTGTGTAAATAATGGTCTGACAATCGGCCAACATCTATTTTTCATACTCCTCGACCCCGTGAGAATGGGATCTGAAAAGCGAGTGAAACTGCTGAACAAAGGTAGATCTTATAAAAATCAGAACGTTTATTTTTAGCTATTTGGCAAAAAATGCATTCATCCAAATCCGAAAAACCTACATTTCCCACACATACACCTAAAATTCCCATACAAAATTATTTCAAAAATACATACCACCAACGCATCATTGAAAAATAAATTATACGTTTTTATGCCATACCTCCACTGCAAGCCGGAGGCACATCAAATCAGCCGAACGTCACGGCATATCAAGGACTGACACATTCGACAACGGACGGACTGTCGCGAAAATTAAGCCTGGCTTGAAAAAGTGGCCGCAGTCCAATGCATTCGCAGATAATTAGGGCAAGCTCTGAATTCAATAGAGTAGAGCTTTGGGCTTGTAATTTAGTTGTGTTGGTATTGGAGTTTATTTTTGTGGTAATGGAAAGTTTGTTTTGATATGAAAGTAGTCTTCTATGGTTAATTTGTTCTAGTTTCGTGGAAACGAAGGACAGGAAGCTGAAATTAAAAATTTGGCACAAACGGGCTGTCGCGAAAATTAAGCTCGGCTTGAAAAAGTGGCGGCAGTCCAATGCATTCGCAGATAATTAGGGCAAGTTCTGAATTCAATAGAGTTGGACTTCGGGCTTGTAATTTAGTTGTGTTGGTTTTGGAGTTTATTTTTGTAGTAATAGAAAGCTTGTTTTGATTTAAAAGTGCTGTTCTATGCACGTAACGAAGGACAGGAACCTGCAATTATAAATTTGCCAACGGACGGAGTGTTGCGAAAATTAAGCCCGGATTGAATATGTGGCTGCAGTCCGATGGATTTTCAGGTAATAAATTGTAGAAATCCCTATGAAAATCAAAATACTATGCCATGTTTCTCGGAAAAATCACTAAATATGCAGTACCTACCGAAATATCAGTCGAACCGTGAAGCTCTGTTCGCATTGATCACTGATGTGCATCGTAAAGCTTTGTGATATTTGAACTCCCGGAATTTTAGTATCTATTTCAGCATCCTCGTATCTACTTACAGTCTTTACAAATAAATTTCATCTCTCTTCTTGCATGGCTGTCAAATTTACAATGGACTTTCTATTCGCAGCAATAAGGTTAATGTTATGCTGCTATGACTGACAAGTTTGTCAAAATCATAACGATGTTTTTTTACGTGTTTGGAAGGCTGTTATTTGACTGCAGATGTCAGTGGTAAAATAATGGTGTAAGGATTGTAGCAGACTGTATTGGCACCGTTGATCGGATAATTAGTAAACAAAGTTGCCATGGTAACGGTTGTGTAAACAACAAGTGACTGGGGAGGGATGGAATGCCGCTACCAGCCCGTCTTAATAATTGCGATGTTTTAGGTAAGGGTGAGAGCTTGGTGTGTATTTATCAGCGAATTGCCATTATTTTAGTAATACAGATTTATTTAACCGAAGGTCAAGCTAGTTTTTATAGGTTTATCTATTTTTAAATTTATAAACTGTGACAATCATTTCAACTATTAATGATTAGAACGGCAATTTCATAGGTAAAGACCTATTATTATATTGACTGTATATGATCAAGTAGTATCTATGTTTTCATAAATTACATTATAATAATTTAATTAACTAAAATAATTAAACTAACAACAAACTATAAATAGGCATCAAGAACTCGTCCTCTACACTCCCACCCGTCCCTTGCAAGAGCCAGCCCGCGCTGCTGAGCCAGTAAGTTTAATCAGTCCACAAATAATATCACTCAGATCCAGCCTTTCCCTTGCTGTCCTCCCTCAGCGACGCCTTAAGCCGGGGCTCGTACCCCACAGGGGATGCCTTTAGCGTGTAGTCACTTAGTTTGTAAGTTTTTACCTGCTGGAGATCTTAATTTTAAGGCATCGACAGGATTCGCCCGGCTAAGCAGACGACAACCTCCTAACATCCTCTACACTGTAAGTTGATAATGAGCCCAAGAGACTGGCCGTGTTGCCACGATGTGTAGCAACAATTAACTTCTGATCTAGGTAAAAGCCAGCCCTTGGGTCATGGAAAGCGTCAACTAAGCTATTAAATTATTTCTTAAATAGCTTTCGCCCGCGGCTTCGCCCGCGTTAAATTTGGGTTAACACAGTTCCCCTTGCGCCTTATTGATTTGTAATAGCAACGCTAAGTTTTCCCTTTTCTTCCCTCTTTCTCCCTCACATCCCACTTTTTTGAAATAAAAATAGCCTATGTCCGTCTCCTGGTTCCCAACTATCTATGTACCAAAATTCATCACAATCGGTTTAGCCATTAAAGCGTGAAGAGGTAACAAACAAACAAACAAACTCACTTTCGCTTTTATAATATTATAGTAAGGAAGTAAGGATAGTAAGGATAAGGTTATAAGCACTTGGATCTCTTTCTAAAAATATTTTTTGTGTATTTTAAATACTTCTATATGTTTATAACACGATCCAAATTCGCTTTTCGACCATTACAAAAATCGTAATCTAAAATATGATACGCATTACGTAATGTACTTTACATCCGTATTCGCACAAACACTCAGAGCGGATAATAAACACTCTAAATTGTGCAAACACCAACTGTACCCGCAGAAGGAGGCCCAAATACCCAACAAAAGACCCCTCCTTAAAAAATATCGATATCTTTAGGCACAAAGGGCGTAAAGGACATTAGGACCAGGGTGTCTTACGCCCTTTCAAGCCATATCTATCAATACGTTGTAAACTACATAAACAAATATTCAGCTCAAAGGAGTATGAACATCAAATAGTTTTACATTAACATGTCCCCTGGCTTTGTTTACGTTTGTCGACAGTGTTTCGTAATAAATTTGAAATGCTCTTTTATGTTTCAAGTATAGACAAACATTGGCGGGATTGGGTGTCTTGGAAATTTATCACGAACTTAATTTGTGTGCGATTTTTTGTATTTTTTTAGGGTTACGTTCCTCAAAAGACAAAAAATGTAAACCCAATATGATCATTTTGTTGTTCTTCTGTCTGTCTGTCTATACCCTTTATCTCGGAAACGCATGAAGCTATCAAGTTGAAATTTAAACCGTATACTCAAGTTTGTAGTCTTTTTACGCTGTGAAAAACCCAACCCTCTATCTATATCGCCGTTTATGTCGCAAGTATGTACGGAACCCTCGATGCGCGAGTCCGACTCGCACTTGGCCGGTTTTTTCTTTTCTAGTATCACAAAATACGGTATGGTTTTGCGTGCATAGAGACATTGTTTTTCTAGGAGAATTTCTATTTAGCAACCGTTTTCGTGAATTTACAACAAAAAAAAAACAATTAAAAAAACAAGCCACATAGGTAACATTAAATATTCCATTTACAAAACCTACACCTGAAAGAACATTAATTTCAATTTTAATTAACCTCTCCTACGCTGTTTTATTTCTAATTTATCTAATCAAAAATTTTAATCTAGCTTAAAGCGTCATACGTTCCCCTAGAGTAATCACTCGTCCATGTTTCAGCCTAAAATCAGCGCAATAGCTTTAATTCCAGCATTTAGGTACAAATTTAACCCTTGGCAATTTTACGTAAAGTTTATCTAACCCCAGTACTTGTCAAATCTAATGGGGAGGTGGTAGGGTTAATATCAAAGTTGGCTGCCTACACAAGTTTGAATTAAGCATGTTTCTCTTTATTTATACAAATTAGTTTGGAAACTACGTGACTAATTATGATATAGCTTTTAGAGACTTGGTTTTCCAGAAATGGAACTTTGATGGTTCTGTTTTGAATATTTCGTTTCCTTGACTGAAATTTATTCTGTAATATTATCGTCACGTCGCGTCTTCATCAAGATATTTCTCACTATGATCAAATCAAAATTTGTCGGAATATCTATGAGTAAAAAAATAAACAAGTGTACTTGCTAACGTACGTTATTTTTAAGTTTTCTCAGGGATGTAAAAAGGTTTCCTCTGTGCCTCTGAATGGTCATTTGTATTTCTTTGACGTTCGTTGCAGGTAGTCAGTGGCCCGGAAAGTTGACATCTATATCATTTAATCCAGTCATTACTAGTGGTTCGTGGGCCTGGGTTGTGGAGCTCAGATAGGCCGCCGTTTCATGTAAAATACTGGTAAAAATGCAAGGCACATCATGTGTAGCTATTTAAAAAAAAGTCATTTAATGTGAAGAAATGTTGTAATATACAAACTTGAGAAAACATCCATAAATGATTAAAACCATCGTTACTCCAAAAATACATGTGTACAAAAAGAAGCAAAATATTAATCTTCCCTTAATTTACTGCTGTTGTTTTTAACCTTGTGTATCCTTGTTCCGACGCCCGGTAAACACAATATTTGTTTTTTGTTGTACATTTATTTTCGACAGTAAATTCGTTAAAAAAACGTTTCTACATACTTTCACCATATTATGGAAAACGTTAAACAAAACGTTTTGTTATTTGCATTGTGATTCTTAAAATATAAGGTAAGTAGAGTTATTTTCATCCGCCTGCCAATTATGTTGCTTTTAGTATCACCGGGTGTAGTTTAATACCAGTATTTTACATGGAGCGACTGCCTATCTGACCGGGTTATACGAAACCCTTTGGTAAGACTGGTTGACAGAATTTGTCTTAGTTGTAACGGCTGTCAGAGATCTCCAAATAAAAGCCGAGATCAACGGCTTAACGTGCTTTCCGAGACACTGAAGGTAAGGTTAATCTTAGGTAAGTAATATTTAAAGTAATTCTTTTACTCAATTGGGTAAAAGACTTCCATTTTCTTGAATAAACCGTTGTTACTCAACAATCATGAGAAGTAGACCCTCATATATCTTACGTTTTATTATATCGGTGCGGGCTCTCTTACTATGCAAGTCTGAAGGTGCCGTAAATATACAACAACAAACGCCTCATTGGTAACGTTTAGGGGCAATTCCAACCAATAAAGCAGCGTGCGTGGGTTGGATAACACGACCAATAACGCTTGATCCCATGCTTGGGTACTATTCTTCGAATCATCGCCTTTTTCCTCAGATATGCAGGTCATCTTCAATTGGTTATGTGCTATCTGAGGCGATTGAGCCGCGAATATACCAATACGTGGGAGTTATTATTTTAATAATATAAGTTCGTTTCTGGAGCAGTATTGTCGTTCCATTGTTATGAGAAACACTTTAAATACCTTAAACTGCTTTGCAACAATGTGAAGCTGCTTTAAAAGGAATGCGTAAACATGTGTGTGCTTTAAGCCGAGTCAAGAAGGACGTACGTTTTGGAGTAAGTAGTTCTTTGTTTTAAAATGCTTAACTGATTCTAAGTACACAAGTTTATTCCTTATAAAGAAGTGAAGTTGGTATTTTATTCAGAATGTGAACTTATCTTAAAATTTACTAGCAATCTTCGATGAAAACTGTGAATGTAGATCAGCAGGTTTGGTAGTATTAAGCCTTTTGACTCTAGACATTTGTTGCTTAATGTGTGGCTAGAAATGTTGCTCTGGACAAGTAATGTGGAGGGACGAAGCAAATGTGATTAAAAGAGTGATGGAATTGAATATTGATGGATGGATTGTGTAAGGAGTTACATGAAGGAGCCGTGACGTGTGACAGGGGAGAATGGAAGAAGAAAACGTGTTGCGCCAACCCTGAATAGAATCCCATTCTATTTAGGGTTAGTGCAACACGTTTTCATAGGCATTCATTCATGGGCAGGAAAATGATGAAGGCTGTCTCTTGACTGAACACTCCGTATCTCAGTTCATGGTACTTTGAGATACAAAATAACATAACGTAACATCACGCTTGTAATTCTAGAAAGGTAGGGCAGAGATGTACTTACATTGATTAGATGTACTTGATTTACTTTACTATGTAAGTATACCCACATTTCACCACTTTTGTTTAAGTCCTATAATAGGGAGCTTTTGAGTTGTTTTTTTTTTACTTTTCCCCTCACTAGGCATTATTCATGTAACGTGGGTGCGTTTTCCAAACATTTAAGGTCACATACACAAACAGCCAGACCCGAACCAACTTTCTGCAGGTCATACAAATATTTGTTCCGTGCGTGAATCGAACCCGTGACACCCAGCGCAGCAGACGATTGTTCAGCCACTGCGCGAACTGTCCCGTCAATAAGAGATGTGGTTAGCAGGCTTCTAAGTATTCCAATGTGAACTAATGGGACCATATTGGAGGACCTTAACATCACTTAACGGCTTTCTACAATCAGCCTGGAGCGTACCTTCAGCTTTTTCAGACATATTATGCGTTCGCCTAGGTGTAATACTAGGCCGGGTAGTAGGCAAATGCGGGCAATTCAGAGCACCGACAAGATGGTCAAATTTAATCAAGAAGGCCCGCTCGGTACAAACTGCCTCCACCAGGAGGCAGTTTGTACCGAGCGGTTCTCACTAGGACGAGACCGTTTAGGTTGGAGTCGGATCATAAGGTCGCGATCCTCAGCAGTAAGGGAACGTCAAAAAAGATAGGCGGTAAGCCCATTGACAACAAACGGGTTTAAATCCGGTCTCCAAAGTTGGGAATCGAACCCATGACAGTCACGCTGGAGACCACTGGACGACCACTGGAAGAACTCAACCAAAATGTGGATCTTTTTTACTTTTACTCACTTTTTAGTGTACTTCTATGTTGAAATACAAGGAAAATATATTGGACCAGCTGGCGCCTGCGTGATATCGGATAAGAAAAGTTTCCTATGTATTATTCCAGACTATACTACCTAGACTATACTATATTACCTCTATTCCAAAAATTCATTAAGATCCTTTCAGCCGTTTTGACGCGAAAAAGTAACAAACATCTATACATCCATCCATCCTCACGAACATTCGCATTAATAATATTAGTAGGAAGTAGGATGTGTCAAAGCGAACGCCATTTACCATTGATTCATTGTTCGATGAATATCGAAACCAATACCGATATTATCTACCACTTGAGCAATAACATTTGGGACGTGAAACAGTCGTGCACAAAGCCTGTATTCAACGTGTTTGTATTGAATACGATCTGCGTATATCTGGAGCATCCGATCATGTTGTTATCCAGGTCCTTTAGCTTGTGATCCTCCTGTGGAATATGATTTTACCTAGAAGACTTCGACACTAAGCGATATCTAAATTAATTCTATTTTGGAGTTTACTCCTTAAGAATCGATTTTCATATATAAGGCGCCCGGTATGAGAAAAATCGGAGGGGTAAAACCTACTAAAGTAACGAAAATGTGTCACGTTTTTGGTGCGCACCTTTAGTGCGCAACTTTCTAATTTAGCTGTGAGTGTATTAAGACGTACATATGGTATGCTGTATAGGCGACTATGCCTATATTCTATATGTTATTGGGCTTGTTTGTTTCTATCAGTGTCGATGTATAATATATCGATAATATATGTATAATATATCGATAATATATGTATAATATATCGATAATATATGTATAATATGTCGATATATAATAATTTACCCTTTCATATGATATTAATCTTTTTTCAGTTGAATAAACTCTTTTTGCGTATGGTTAGATACTCGTACTTAAGGAGTAAACTCCAGTCGTACGTCGGAGCTGACACACACACTTTTTTTTTTCTTTCACGATTTTTAAGTACAAGCCTACTAGGACCAAGCTAGCTATGCAAGATCATGTATTAGCGGATTTCTCGTTATTATTCGGAAGATGTTTTTATTTTTTTTTTGCAAATGGCATCTCGCAGTTTAAACAATGAGGTTGTCGTCTGCTTACATGTGGATGCCTTGACAGTAAGGTCTCCAAGCTAGGGCAAGGAAAATGTACACAAAATGTGGCCATGACATACTAAGAATTAAAAGCTTTTTTTTGGTTGGGTTATATTAGCAACTAATTTCTCCCGCTCTGGGCGGAGCGGAAAGGAATGTCAGACTTGCACTGACTAAAACCCATCGTGTTTATTCTTTTGCCTTTTGTGTTCCGGGGCCACGGTATCTCTTTCGAATAACCCGCAACTGCGACAGGAGAATGTATAGCTATATTACCAACTGTTGGTGTCATGCCCAGAAAATCCAACGCTATTTTATTCTATTTTATTGAAGTCCTAGAACTGGATTGTTGAGATCAGCTACCCTACCATGATGTGTTAAAGCAGAACTTATTACGCTGAGGGAAAGGGACAGAGCTATACAGGGTGTCTAGCACCATCTCTTTCACTCAGTGGAATAAGTTCTGCTTTAAGATGTCATAGTAGGCCTACAGATAGGCAGTCGTATTCAGCTGCAGTCAATCACACTGGAACTCGGCCCCAACATAGTTGGGGCCTAGGCAGATGACGGTGTAGTGGAACTAGTAGTTCAATTCTCTCAGCTGATTTTCAATAGGTAAATTATGCGGTATCTAACCTTATTTATTTAAGACTTGCGTCGATCACCTTTACCGTCAATTCAGCTGATACTGTGGACAAATTGTAAGACTATAAAAGAAATAATGTTTTTGTGTTTTTTTTTAAAGAATGTTTGCCCCACACTAGGATTTCTCCTGTATCGTGGGTGCGTTTACAAACATTTAAACTCACATACACAAACAGCCAGACCCGAAACAACTAACTGCAGGCCATACAAATATTTGTTCCGTGCGGGAATCGAACCCGTGACACGCAGCGCAGCAGTCGATCGCTCAGCTACTCTGCCAGCCGTGTCGTCAAATTTCATCGTATAATTTAAATGTTTTTGGTGTAAAAAAAATCTTTTTACATTCATGACTATATAAAACAAAAAAATTGATAATTATTGTGTCTATCTTTTTAAATAATCTCATTAATAAATACACATTTACCGCCCATTCTCTACCCAAAACAAACATCACAGCTCATACGCCTATCTCTATTATAATATTGACAGTATGTTTGCACAGTAAACATACCCACACACTGTTCAGCCATTACCCAAATTGCCGAGCCGAACCAAACCTACATATGCATCGAAGCATCAATCAAAACAATTAAGCAGAACATACCGCCCACACTTCACTAAGAATAACAAATCATACAACAAAAATTTTGTGACACGATTCACCGCAAAAAAATCGTCCGTTTGTTGATTGAAAACGGGCGTATTCAATAATCCATTAAACCGTAACGTTAGAGTTTTGACAGATGACGTACGAGGCTGCCATCCTGTGACTGATGCGTGACCGAGCTCGTACTGGTTTACTATTAGTTTCGATTACTCATACGCGACTCGATTCGAATTCGAAGGATACGGAATAAGGACGCATTTTTTTGTTTTAATTATTTATTTATTTGTAATGTGGTACAGGTATCATTCTTATATTGAATTATTTTATGTAATGAAATATTATTATACCTGTTCACACAGATATTTTTTTTAGTATAAAATAACGTTGCCCCACACTAGGTATTTCTCCTGTGCCGTAGGTGCGTTTACAAACATTTACTTTCACATACACAAACAACCAGACCCCATAATAACAACATGTGATTTATTTTTAAATTCGTGTTTGATGCATAATTCACTATCACGTATTGTCACTATCGAAAACCTCCGATTTGAAAAGTTGGAGATAAAAATCAAAGTATTCATTAATTACTGCCGAAATTCATTTCCATATTTTTCGAAGAGGAAATCATTCTTAAAATTTTTGCGATGGCCCAAATATTCTTTTTTTAGAGAAAGACCTTAAGATGTCAATTGAATTTCATCAATCAATTGAGCTCAGATTTTTAATCATAGTCTTTTGTCAAAGTTTTTCGTCGATAGATTTCCATTTCATACCAGCTGCTTCTTAGAAACGAGTCCATTTATCTTGAAAAAAAAAATACGTTTGTGAACAAAATCTTGATTATTGCTACAAGGTCAGCAATTTAGCATTTTTATTACGGCTCGTTAGCACTCTGAATAAAATAATAAAAATCCTGAATGACCTTGTGAGCGATAAAACAGCTTAATAAATTTCATCAAGCAATTTCACGACGTGAAAGGTATGCATGTGTCTATAGCTCATTAGAGTTCGATATTTAAAAATATATGTATCGAAAATTCCTATTCGAGATCGCTTCCGAATTTCAAGTTTAGAATACCACTACTATTGTTGTTGTAAAGGGGCTTTGTCCTGAAACACCGTTAGTAAGGGGAATCAACATTGATGTGACCGAAATCTGTCACTCGCGCACTTGTATGCAAATCTCACCGCTCCGTACCACGGTATGCAAATGTATGCATTACTCGCATCAATGCATATCAGTCTTCCTGTCTAACATATAGTTTTAGATAGAGATAGAACACTTAACGCTTATTTTAAGTTTAGAATGTATTTGATATGGTAATGACGTTTAGTTTGAGAACTGTTTACCCATACACGATATTCACCTTTGACACTGTTAAGCGCTGCCTTTGTCATGTCGTTATCTTCTTTGATACGATTTTATCAGTACACGATAATGTTAGTGCAGATGTTGAGAGGCTGTTGCATAGTTTTCCTTATCTATTTACATGTAACACACGGGAAACCTTTTCCCATTTTGAGGTACTAAAAAGTTTATAGTTTTTTATGTGGTGAACGGTGCCACGAAAGACCTTTGGTCCAGGATTTTATTACAGCTTTTACTTTTCTCTACAACTGCACTAGATAATCAAGTTCACTATCTATAAATATTCGTTTTTTTTTTATTAATTTATTCTACTGTTGTTAAAATAAATACATAGTTTGAAATTGATATCTTCTGGATGATTTTAAAAAGCTACAACACCAAGTCAATATTTTTGTAGGATTAGTCGTGACAAGAAATGAGGAAACATAATATAAATGAAATAGTAACGCCGGTATTATTTCGCAAAAAAAAAAAACAATTACCCAACCTATTCCTGTCATTAATTTCAGAACATACACTGCAACCTGCTTACCCAATAACAAAACAAACTGAAAGCACGCATACAACACGAGAACTATCAAAACTAATTCCATACAACTAACATAAGTGATGTTTTCAAAAGTTTCCCATATTTGTATCAGGGAGCAACAATACACAATATGAAATATGCGGCTATCAGTATAAAGTACCGCAGCGCATCCGGTACACACTGAAGAAGAACACTATTTCATACTTTCCTTACTTGGTAAGTGCAACGATACTTCTAAAGTTTGCCATTGGACGGCTCGCAGCGTTAAAGATTCAAACGCCACCAGCGTATGTTATGCGATAACGCAGTAATGTCTATTACTTTTAAAAGTAAGTGTAAGTAGAAAAGCGAAGTGTGAGATAAGCTGTTATCATTTGGCTTGCATTATGAATTTTCGATGGCTAGTGTATTAGTTTCTTTGCAAATCTGAGTGAAAGAAGAATATGTTATCAGTTGCCTAACCTGGGGGTCTAAAACGGTGTAGTGGAATAAAAGGACAGTAATTCAATTTTTTTTAAATTCTTAAATGGTCACAAAATGACAATTCACAATACCTACTAATTGCGTCTGTGACCATTTTAAGTATGTTGAGCATTCTGCTTAAGTGGCCATTTAAGACTCCCTGATGAGTATTTCTGGTCGACATATAAAACCAAGACACCAGGTTAGGTACTAACCATACTATCCTTCCTACTTCCTACTAATATTATATATGCAAATGTTTGTGAAGATATTGAATGTATGGATTTTAATCTTTCACGTCAAAACGGCTGAACGAATCTTGATGAAATAGTCTGGAATAACATATAGGATTCTTTTTGGAACGAAGTTCCTTATTATTCGATATCAAGCGGGCGAAGCTGCAGGCACCAGCTAGTTAATAATATTATCTGGTGTAAAAACAGTACGAAACGACACCACAGAGGAATATGTTTTCACCTTTGCTGGTCGTCAATCGATCGTCAAATCGAAAAAAATACCAAACAAAAAAAATATTCTTAATTAAAAACTTTTGAATGATCTGTTCTAAATTCTTCCTCGATACAGTTTTTTCAAAAGAATTGTCTCAATAATGTAACTCCTCTCGGCTGTGAAAGAATTTCAAGAATTAGATTTTTAAACACGAATAAAGTTTGAAATGACTTCCACCTGTTTTAGTAAATTATTTTATTATTATATAAAAGTAGTAAAACAAAACAGATTGTTTATTGCTCGAATAAATATAAAGTTACAACAACGAAATTATAGATCACCCGCTATCAAGCTGTTGTTTAGATTATTTCTCATGTTAAGCGTGCCTTATGTAAAATACCCACTAATAGTAAATTAAACAGCCTACAACATTTTATTTGATCTGAATTAGATAAACTTATGTACTTTTTCAAGTTTACGGCACTGAATATTTTTATCGAAATCAATACCTATGGATATTTTATTATTATCGATATTGCTGACATTTACGACCAAATTAATATAAAGTGAAAGATTAAGATGACTTCAGGTTTATATCGATATTTTTGACATTTCTCAAGACTGTGCGTCTTCTTTACCTCGTGTTAGTGTTTCAAGCGCAGCTCAAAGAGATGTCAGCAAAGCACCGCCTGCCGGGGTTGCTGGTTGTTTGAAAGAGATACCGCGGCCCCGGAACATAAAGGGCAATAGAAGACATATGGGTGGATTTTAGTCGTAGGAAATTATTTGATGATTTCCCATCCTCAAAAAAAAAGCCTTCGTCTCTCTTTATCGTGCGGTTAGTTACTAACCTGGTATCTGAGTTTCTATGTTGCCCAAGGGCTTCTAACTTGGCTTACATGTCGTCGTGAAATATCTCTCAGGCATGCTAGTTTCCTTATGACACTCAATGAAGCAAGTTATACAATACACACATGAATCCAAAAAATCAGCGGTGCGTGCCTAGATTTCGAACTCGGGACCTAAGACCTCGCTACTAGGCTGTCACTGCTCACTAACAGCTCTCTGATAGCAAGTTACACACTTGGTACAAAAGAATAATTATATAAAAGGAGAGAGAAAATAAAAGAGAAATTTAAGATCAAGATTATTACAAAAAACAAACATAAACTATAAGGGCAACTACTTCGTCAAGAAAACCAAAGACAATACGATGTTGTTATACAACTACAGCACAAAAGACATGAAATCAATGAACTAGCCTAACCAAAAACGGTACGTCCCAGGCCATGTAAGTGCGATCGAGTTACAACGAGGCTCCACGAACATGTGCTCACAATTTTACATACAATGCGGTGTGGGCGGGACGTACGGAGTATTTAGACGAGACTAGTACTGACCGGGGGTAGTACTCGACGCCAGTTTTGAGAAGAGTGATTCGCGATTTTTATTGGTAAGTGTTTTTTGATGAATGAAGTGACCCTTGACCGCGGCTTTCTGGTTCAAACGTTGTTACAATTCTGACGGATGTCACGGTTTGATTTTGAACCGACAAGTTCCCAGCCCATAGATGAATCACATTTATGTTCATGAGATTTAAAGATTGCAAAAAATTATGTGAAGTATAAAATGAATTGTTTCCACGTCATGGTTTAAAATACCAGAAAACCGGGAGTTTCGCACTACAGTCAAGAAACCACAACAAACAAACCGCCTCCACCTAAATCTTTATCAATATCTCCTTCAAAGTGATTTATCTTTTGATTATTCGCAGTGAATGCCGCGGGCGCCGGCCATGGCACGCATTTAACGACTAGCACTATCAGGTGGCAATGGGCCCTGTGACGTATCCAAGGGTTGTTAGTACTGCTTGTTGCCTAAGTGGACCTTTATGTAGGACTTCAAAATGCATTCGTTAAGTTTATACAGGTTTAATAAAGTGTGAATAAGAGGTGTTTGGGTTTGTATGGCGGTGGAAATTGAAATAATGATTGTAGTTTTAGACGAACTTTACCACCTTTTAGCAGTTTATAAAAGCTATCGTTGATCTTGAAATATTATTTAAAAAAGAAAAGACACATTAAAAATATATTAAAATGTATTTATGTGACAAAATATAGGTAATTATATGGTAAAATAATTATCTCAGTCTCACTATATTGTATTGTGTGCATTTTTTTAATACATGTCAACGATACTATTATAGTATCGTTGACATACTATGACGAGCTCCTCAGATTTTTGTATTATTTATTATTCTAAATTTAACCTTACTGTTAAGTTTCCTTTTTTCTTTTTTAGCAGGTGAGTTTTAGGTACAGCTACCCTACCATGACGTGTTAAAGCAGAACTTATTCCGCTGAGGGAAAGTGACAGAGCTATATAGGGTATCTAGCACCATCTCTTTCACTCAGTGGAATAAGTTCTGCTTTAAGATGTCATAGTAGGCCTACAGGGCAGCTTACATAAAAGCTACGAGCAAGATTATCGTAACTAAGCCTCTAGATCGATAGTTCGTAGCATAATGTTCCTTCCTCAATAAATGGGCTTTCTAACACTAAAATATTTCTTCAATTAGAACCAGCATTTTATAACTGGCGAGTTCAACTAAACAATCCCTTAAAATTTCAGTTTTGATATTTATATCGTAAATCTTTTTGCCTTGGTTTGCAAAACACACCTAAAATTCTTACTCACATCAAATACTTAAACGTGTAAGAAACATCGATATTTATAACGCCTTATAACATATTTTAGTGTGGGTTGATCTGAATCGTTTTGTCACTACCAAGTGCGGTCTTAGATTTACGAAATCGCTCAGATATTTGAATTTAAAATGACATTACCACCATTACTTTTGTGCTGGATATAATATCAGATGTACTTCTGACTTCCGTACTTTTATTCACTGGTTTAGCACTGAAGATTAGCGCTGTGCTGTGGGCTCCTATAGCACAGCATCATACTGAGTGGTGCCCTACCTGTCGCAGCCAAGCTATTGTTTTTTTTTATGTTTCGTGTGTATTCATATTTGTGATGCTTTGTATGTTCAGTGTTTTTTGTTTGTTCGTTGTCGCTAATAAATATTGTTCGTCGGTTCAACAGTCACCTTAAACATGAGTATTGTAATTAAGGGGTTGTTTACACAACGAATTTGATCAAAACTCTTAAATTAACCCCAATATAATATGAGATTAACGTTTGAAGTACTTAATGTTGGAGAAATACGACTTGTAAAATGTTTATTTACAAACAGTAAATAAACATTTTCCTTATGCCAAATGCCTTTTCAAAGGCAGTTTCTTAAAATTCCATAAAGTCCACGTGGGCGTACGTCTTGGGGATAAAAACTGGATTATCGGCTTACGTGTTTATAATCCGAATGTATATCAAAGATTTTGCGAAATATATCTCCGTTTATCGTATTATGGAGGTACTTACGTTTATTTTGAATCAAAATCCACAAGCGGGAATTCTGCGTTCAACAGAGATTTTATCACTTGCATGTTTCATTCATGACCCAATATTTTTCCATATGCAAATGGAACAAACAGGTCAACATTACCAGAGAAGGATGTAGAAGAATTAAAAAATCCTCCCTCCAGACATTCTACTAACAAAATTAACATATCCACTGTTTCATCTCAACTGGTTCCCACTTTTGAATTTCCTATGAGTGTTTACAAAGGCAAAGTCAATACGATGTGGTAGCCAGACATTTTAATTTTATGTTTGTTGTTACTACCGACTGTGAGTCTATGATGTGAAGGTTTCAAATCGCTTGGACTGGAATCTATTATGAAATGAAGATCTACACGCTACTCTATTGTTGGGATTTGTTTACAAAATTTTTCGAGTTATTGACTTTGGCGTGAGAATTGGTTTCTAACGTTCGTAACCCTGGTAGGTCTGATCGATCAAATATCTAACATACTACTGTTAAGAATTTTTGAAGCGCATAAGTATGTAGATACGTTCAGTAGACCACTTTACACCGTGTGACGTCACAGATAGTTCCCTCTCATATTTTTACCAAAATGCTATTAACAAAAATATCTCACGTTCTTTTAATATTTGAATTTACCATACTACTGTTTGGTATTTTATCTTTTGGTATCTAACTCCCTAGTAGCAGGAAAACCTTTAATGTATTACAAATTACTGATTCTCAGATACTTTGTGTAGATGTTAGTGTAATTAATTGATGTTTTTGTCGGTAGAATACATTCCCTCTGATTAGAATGTCGACGCTCTCCGTCTTGTAAGATAAACAGTTATAACGACACATTAAAAAGTTGAATAAAACTTATCTGTAGGAAATAAAATTAACAGTGATCGAATTAAAGATTTCAACGTAAACTAAGCGGTTGTTTTGTTTACTTTGAACGATGGTCAGTCTTTCAGTGAGCTCTTAAAACAAAAATATATAAAACACTATTATTGACTATTTGAATCTTCTTAAAGGGCTTCATGGTGCCCGGAGGACACGGTGGAGCACACAGTGGCGATCTGCCCAGCTTGGGTGGAGCACCGCCGTGCGCTCGTGTAGGCGATCGGCGGCGGCGATCTCTCGTGTCCGGCCCTGGTTCAGGCTATGGTCCGGAGCGAGAGGGAATGGGAAGCGGTCACCTCCTTCTGCGAAGCAGTAATGTTAGTGAAGGAGGAGGCCTGGCGTTTGAGGGAGAGAACCTCAAACCAACCCAGCCGCCGTGGGAGACGCCCCGGGCGCCGGTCGCCGCGAGACGACTCCCGGCCACCGTAGATGCGGGCTGTGGACGGTGAGCAATGGGTAGTTCACCGTCCGTCCGTCGATTGACGACAGGCCGTGTCGACGGCGCGTTCGTGTTTCACGCGCGCCTCAAAGAGATGTCAGCAAAGCAGAGGGGCTTGCCAGAGCCTCCGCCTGCCGGGGTTGCGGGTTGTTCGAAAGAGATACCGCGGGCAATAGAAGGAACATGGGTAGGTTTTAGTCAGTACAAGTTTGACATGCCCCCCCGCTCCGCCCAGAGCGGGGAAATTCATTAGACGATTTTCCACCCGAAAAAAAAGGGCTTCATGATCACCCAAAGCCATTTAAATATTTGTTTTGAACCTGCCACCCGTAGCGCTGAGGCCGCTGTACAATCCATAATAACTAATATTCTCCGAACCTCGCAATGAATACCTACGTATTCAACCATCCTTTGATTTTGAGAAGTCATCCTCGTCTATAAAGCAAATTACAGTACGCCAGTAATTTCCGAAATAGTAGGTACTCTTGAAAATTCACATTTAGCCGATTTCGTTGATGAGTGTTTATTTCGGGTTATTTGAAGGAGATACCGCGGCCTCGGAACACAAAGGGCAAAGAAAGAACATGGATAGTGTGATGTATGTAGTTTAATAATTAGGTTAAGTGGGTACTTAGTCATATATAGTCTAAGGTAATTTATGCAAGTCAGTCTGCGAATATACGCTGTGCTATAAACACCTTGTTTGATTTCGTGTCGAGCGGTCGAGGTACCCCCGCAATATATTTGTCAGATAGGTTTTAGTCTGACATTCCCTCCCGCTCTGATCAGAGCTGGAGAAGTTATTTGATGAGGTCCCATCCGCAATTACATACTAGCGAGTGCACCTATAACAATTCAGAGTCTAGACTGCTTCAGAGACGTTGCTGATAAAAACCGTTCGAATTGGGAATCAAACCCAAAACAAACAACTTACTTACCGCCGGGAAGGCATTGAAGATTCCTCGTTTAAACAAATTCACAGGAAATTGAAAATTAATAGGTTCCAACATTACGTTTCCCAAACTTTCGAATCATTTCCGGAGTTACTATAATAATGTTCAGTTTGAGATCTATAAACGTTACTTAGTCCGTGATTTAACATGTTCTCGTCTCTATCTTTTACTTCTAATTTAACAGTTGTACTACTGTTATAGGGTTAAAACTTAGCCAAAGAACGTGATCTTCTAACCTATATTATCCTACTGCTAGGCACAGGTCTCCTTCATTATCTTCTACTCTTCTGTTTGTGTTTCTCTCTCGACCTCAACGCCCGTCTTGTAGCGCCAACTGCTTGACGTATCTTCTCCATTTGTTCTAATGTATTCTACATAATAAATTATATGGCTTATCCAACCTAGCAGTCTTATTAATTCATCATCATATTCCTATTATTTTCTTATTATTCTATTCTATCAGATGTCAAGCATTATTTACTTCTTTCTCCTTTTTTAAACAATCCATAATTTTTTGGGGCTTCGTCTCCCTCTATCCATCACCATTCATATCTATCACTCTTTTAATCACATAGGTATCGTCTTTCGTAAAGTCCAAACCAAGACAAACGACTCCATTTATTTCTTTCTGTAACGGGCGAATCTTTCAAACTTCCTCTAACATAATCATTCCTTACATTATCTATTCAACATTTATAAATCTCGGCTTAAGTATCATCGACACTAAAAAGTTTACTATTCTCATTAGCTGCTACTGTATTAAGCAGTCTCATTATGTTCTCTGTGTATTTAGCATGTTGAGAGGAAGTAGGCAGTCGTTATTAACATGTCAAATGTTAATTGTATGGAAATTGTTGATGAACTGTCTATGTTGTTTATTAATTACTTTATGTTTTGGCAGTCTGTGGATATTAGAATGATGTTTTGATGTGACTATATATTGAAGTTCTCTGTTTATTTGTCAGTAACTTTTAGCATGGCAATCGATGAACCTCGCTACAAGACCACATACAGGAAGAATACAAAATACTAAGAGATTTTTCCAAGCATCCCCATCTGATTGACTTCTATAAAGTGTTTTGTGAGAAATCGGAAGGCCCTTAAGCCCTTAATTTGGTTTGTACTTGAGGTACGTCCGGCACTCCTGTTTGTTAATACGACGTTGAAGATAAACTCAATAAAAATTGAACATGTCCAATGCATAACATTTGGATGTCCGAGATTATTTTAATAATACCCTCATGATTCAAATAATTTAACGAATAATCAGTCATTGATATTGTCACAAAACTGAAAGTCCTATTTAGTATTTTTTGGCCAGTAAACACATGTAATGACACACTTAAGGTCATCCGTTCTTTAACATTTCTCTAACTATACTCAACACATCAACTTTCCGTGTCAAATGCGGTTCTAATAAAATCAGCGGTGTCCAAATAAAATAAATAAATATCTTGGGACAACTCACACACGGCTATCTGATCCTAAGCTAAGCAGAGCTTGTGTTATGGTAAATAGACAACTGATATACATACTTATATAATTTATAAATACATACATATTATAGATAAATCACACCCAGACACAGAACAAACAATCATGCTCATCACACAAAGTTTGTCCTGGGTGGGAATCAAACCCACGACAGCTCAGCAGTCAGGGCCACTAACCACTAGACCAACAGGAAAAATAATAACCAATCCAATCCTCATTAATAGAATAACAGACGTTCAGAATCAGCATCAGTAATCGAATAGCTTTAATACATTCTTACGAATAAACCCGATAACACTATCCGAAATCGGATACCTAATACATAAAATTCTCTTGTCATAATGTTCGTTGCCATACAGATTTGTATGAAATTTTGTGTGTATATCGGGTAGGTCTGAGAATCAGTCAGCATCTATTTTTCATACCCCTAAGTGGGGACCTGGGTATAACTGGTTATTATATAAATGACCTCGTTGGTCTAGATGTCGTAACCGCGGTTGCAGGTGCGGATTTTTCCATCAGTTATTTCTCAGTAGCAGCCACGAAGTCTTGACCTTTATCCATAGTGTTGGAAATAGGCTCACCCTCTGTTGCATGGGATTTATAATATAGCTCTATAATTGGGTACTCCTCTGCCTTACCCTTAGGGAATTACAGGCGTGGATTTACGTAAATTATACGTTTTACTATCAAAACCTTTAGACTTACACACCAATTCAATTAACCATTATTGTCCATTTCCATAGAAGTGAATAGAAATTCTTCAAAATAGTACTTTTACACCAACATTAAAAACCGGCCAAGAGCGTGTCGGGCCACGCTCAGTGTAGGGTTCCGTAGTTTCCCGTCCGTCACAATAAGTGTTCCCAGTTATGAGGCCAACCGAACAATTCGGTAATACCCGATCCATTGAATAAGTACCTACAGCGCCATCTCTCGGGGAATTGGGTTACTAATTAATACAAAGACGTGCAATTTCAGTGGTAATTTTGGATTGCGAGAACCGATTTCAATCATTCTTTTTTTGTTTGAAAAAAGATACGTTCAGGATAATAAAATATGTAAACAAAGTTACAAAAAATGCTTGCATATACGATTATACTACAAACTTAGTCCAGAAATTATTTTGTACAACTTTTTGTCTTTTTCGTACAAAAACTGTTGTGTCAATCAAGTTCAAAATAATTTTCATAGAAAGTCCTTATAAAGTTCTACTTTTCAGATTTTTTTCATATTTTTTAGACTTATGGTTCAAAAGTTAGAGGGGAGTTACACATTGTTTTTTACTTTTGGAGCGATTATTTCCGAAATTAATGACATTATCAAAAAATGATCTTAGTAAACCCCTATTCATTTTTAAATACCTTTCCAACAATATATCACACGTTAGGGTTGAAATTAAAAAAAAAATCACTTCCCACTTTACATATAGGGTGGCTACCATAATAAAACATTTTTTTCCAATTTTTATTTTACCACTTTGTCAGCGTGGTTGATATACATATTGGTACCAAATTTCAGCTTTCTAGTGCTAACGGTCACAGAGATTAAGCGAGGACGGACGGACGGACGGACGGACGGACAGACATGGCGAAACTATAAGGGTTCCTAGTTGACTACGGAACCCTAAAAAGGTGTTTTTTATGTTTGTAACTCCTTCACGCTCAAACTTTTGCACCAATTTTGATAAAATGTAGGATACTTCTTAGCTAGTTCTTCCATAAATTTACTAATACATACGATCACCGGTGTCCAAACAAAATCCTCAGCACATTTCCTGAGTCGGTTCAGTAATCGAATAACTCAAATAAACTCAGGTGGAACTTTTCAATACGGTCCGTGACCATGACGCTTACGATTGAAACACTTTATGTAAGATGTCGCCAAGCTTTCAATTGACGAAGTTTAAAAGTAGTTACGGAATCAGTTTAAACGCGTACGTTCCGGATGCGGATACCTTAGTAATATTTTTATGGACATATCTGTTCCTCCGCAATTTTTACCAAACCTTGGCGTTGAGATTGTCAGTTCCTGATGGAATAATAATTTACACCTTTATTTTTCTAGGTAGCAGTAGATCAGTGTACATACCTACATTTTATGATGTCGCATTCTGTAAACATCCATACAATTGCAGTTCTGTTGTTTGACTAGGGCATCATCCTTCTTCTGTCCTTATCCTAAATTATCTTGGGTCAGCGCAGAATGTCTTGTTCTTCCATACTCGTCATATCATTAGACACATCCTTTCTTGCCATTATCGTTCATACAATCTATATATCGTTCCTTTGGCCTTTCTATAATCTTACTCCCAACCGTTCATATTCAAAACTTCTCTTATGGCACTTTCCTTATTCCACATAACTTTTCAATCACCCCGGTTCTACTTTCAGACTTCTTATTATGTACTCGTTTTTTACTTTATCCATTCTCGTAACATCACACATCTTCTAACAATTCTCATCTCAGCCACGTGGTAAAATTTCTTTCATTCAACTCTTTTGGGGCCCAACAATATAGAGTGTTTAAATTATAATTTAGTCACGCCAAAATTTTCGTGATTTTTATTTCTGGTTAATTTACTGCTAGACTTATCTATGGTCTAGCAGTAAATTAAACGAGAAAATCACATAAGTAAGTAAGTATAGGTCAATGTCTACACTCATACATATTTACTTACTTATATGACTTTCGCGTTCGTCTAGCGACCGCAAGTGCGACAACTGAGCACGCCGTCTTGGATTCGCTTCTCGGTTCGGGCCGTGTGTTCCCACAGCACAGCATCCTACTGAGTGGTACCTTGGCTACTCGTCGCAGGCACGGAGTTTTTGAGATGCTTCATAAGTTTTTTTTTTTAATCTTTGCCCCGCACTAGGAATTTCTCCTTTATCGTGGGTGCGTTTACAAACATTTATACTCACATACACAAATAGCCAGACCCGAAACAACTATCTCCAGGTCATACAAATATTTTTCCATGCGGGAATCGAAACTGGGACGCGCAGCGCAGCAGTCGATCGCTCAGCTACAGCGACAACCGCGCCGTCCATTTTCAAGTCAAGTTAATTTTTTTTTTATTTCGTGTGCTCGTCGTAATTGCATTAATAGATATTTTTTCTTTCTTTCTTTTACTAACGAAAGTGTTTTAGCTGCTGGATTCATACGGTATAAATCCATCCAATCCACCGCATCAAAGCTTCTGTAATACGAAACACGTAGATCGATTCGTTCCAAACTCGCGCCTGTATGGCACATCACAAAAACTTCCCCAATTCTGATTCAAGACGACGATACCTCTGTGTTTAACACAACAAAACTACTTTGAAAAAAGTTCAAAATAGTGACACAGTGTTTAATTGTGTAGCTTAGTTGGAAAACGCTTACTGCCTTTACGCGTCTAGTTAAGCACGGGAAAGATTAACGAGGTCTGCGTTTCGAATGAAACAGAATTGCGAAGGAAGTCACGGTAATTAGTGCTGTAATCCTATGCTCTGTGGTTGGTCATGAATTTGTACCACACTTGATTAGTTTCCTTTGGGATTTGTAGTTTTTTACTCTTTTTAAACGGTAATATGAAGCAAACCCAATTATAATTAGTAACGATAGCAATCCACCCCTACTGTGCCCGGTGGGTATGGGCAATAAGTACAGTGATATGAATGGTATGTCAGATCATATTTTTGAACTATTTCTGATTAAAAATATTAATTTATTAATTCAAGGTATTTACTTGCCAGTATTCATTCGCTAAATGACGATGAAAACTGCATCATTATCTATAGACTATTTTATAAGAAAAACTCCTAGACACAACAGAGATTCTATTTTATTCTATAAAGGCAAGCAAGCCTATGTGCTACACAGTGGCGATCTGCCCGGCTTGGGCGGAGCACCGCCGTGCCCTCGTAGAGGCGATCGGCGGCGGCGATCTCTCGCGTCCGGCCCTGGTTCAGGCCATGGTCTGGAGCGAGAGGGAATGGGAAGCGGTCACCACCTTCTGCGAAGCAGTAATGCTAGCGAAGGAGGTGGCCGGGCGTTTGAGGGAGAGAACATCTGCCCAACCCAGCCGCCGCGGGAGACGCCCATGGCGCCGGGCGCCGCGAGACGACTTCCGGCCACCGTAGATGCGGGCCTGTGGGCGGTGAGCAATGGGTAGTTCACCGCCCGTCCGTCGATTGACGACAGGCCGTGTCGACGGCGCGTTCGTGTTTCACGCGCGCCTCAAAGAGAGTCAGCAAAGCAGAGGGGCTTGCCAGAGCCTCTGCCTGCCGGGGTTGCGGGTTGTTCGAAAGAGATACCGCGGCCTCGGAACGTAAAGGGCAAAAGAAGAAACATGGGTGGGTTTTAGTCAGTACAAGTCTGATATGCCCTCCCGCTCCGCCCAGAGCGGGGGAAGTCATTGGATGATTTCCCACCCGAAAAAAAAAAAAAAAAAAGCCTATGTGCTAATCCAGAGTATAAACTATTCACATACCAAATTTCATCCAGATCCGTCAAACCGTGTGCTCCTTAGGGAGTAACAAACATACACACACACACGTTTGCGTATATATGATTACTGTGATATAAATAACTAGCTTTCGCCCGCGGCTTCGCCCGCGTTAAATTTGGGGTAACACAGTTCCTCTTGCGCCTTATTGATTTGTAATAGCAACGCTAAGTTTTCCCTTTTCTTCCCTCTTACTCCCTCACATCCCAATTTTTTTATATAAATATTAACCTATGTCCGTCTCCTGGTTCCCAACTATCTCTGTACCAAAATTCATCAAAATCGGTTAAGCCATTAAAGCGTGAAGAGGTAACAAACAAACAAACAAACTCACTTTCGCTTTTATAATATTATAGTATAGTATAGTAAGGATAAGGATTAACATTGGCTTTTCAGTGTAACAGGTACATCATTATGGGTTTCTTAATGAACCATTTTCAGGCAATAATACTCATTTACTTCCGGATATAATTAACAGGTTTTATTTAAAACGATTCGACCCGTTTAATGAATACAGCATTTCATTATGAAAATTATTGGATACAAATTAACGGAGATTAAGACATTAAACAAAATACAATACATAATAAGTTACAGTGTAATCTGTGCTTGACGTATATACAAAATACAGATGTCCGCGACAATATCAACAGTTTCTATGTTTTACTTTGAGTTATGTGTTTCAGTGAAGTTTACTTGCGAAGATTCCATCAAAAAATTATACATTCATTGTAAATAAAATCTAGCGTTCAGTTGGTTTTAAGAACTATAATTACATTCTTCCTACTGCAAGTTTCGAGTTTAATCTCAGAGCAACGTCCTAACCAAAGTGATCGAAACAAGATCTCACGACATTCACTTTGTTAGCCAAACAAAATAAAAAGTCAGGCTGTACTGACAGAAAACGCCTTACGTTTTTCCTAACAAATGAGCAACATATGACCGCAAGGACTTAGCATTCGCGGAACAGATCACTTAGGTTAGGAAGTGGGATAGTTTTCAGTTGTTTATCTCAGTTTTTTAACAAGTCTCAGTTACAATATACACGAATGTAGGTGTTTGCACTTAATGATATGAGAGCTGCAAATATTATCAACGCCAGAATCACCGCAGTTTGGAGGCAAGCCAGGGCACAGTGCCGTATAGCGTCATTCAACTGAACTGCTTACAGGATTTTATTCACAAAACATTACTATGCAGCGTGTATTTATAGTGTGGTCTTATTTAAAGATATTTGAGTACCAAACTGTAAAATTTTCTCTTTAACACCAATACTTAATCATTAATACAACCTTTTCTTTTAAACATAAGTATGATGTCAATTCTTTTCGTATTCTTTTTTGCATACGCTCCGACACCCAGTCTTACCAAGGGGTATCTTATTAGCCAGTGCTAACTGGATTGTGTAGGTCAGATAGACAGTCGCTCCATGTAAAATACTGGTATTCAGCTGCATCAGGGTTATTCTGGAGCCGACCCCAGCGAACTTGGAAATCAAATGGACTAGGCAGATGATGATTCTTTTCTGCAAACCCCTTTCGTATATGGTTATCATTGAAGTGCATAAGAAATAACAAACCCACCATCTTTAGGAGATCACTATATATGGATTTTGGAGCAGTGGCTGAGCGATTGACTGCTGCGCTGCGTGTCGCGGGTTCGATTCTTGCACGGAACAAATATTTGTATGGCTTACAAATAGTTGTTTCGGGTCTAACTGTATATGTAATTTTAAATGTTTGTAAAAGCATCCACGATACAGGAGAATTTCGTTGTGTGGGGCAACGTTTTTTTTAAACAATAATACTTAATTTCACTACTTTTTACAAGCTTTTATTTGAGAAGTGCAGCGTAGCAGTCGATAGCTCAGCCACTACGCTTACCGTACCGTCAATGAGAAGGTGGTGGCGGTGTATGAGACAGTATAATAGGTTTTTCGCGATTATGATCATGGTTGCATGGAGATAATTGTTCAGTCTGGTGTTTCATACTACTACATTTTTAAATGTTACCTCTCATTGATCCTTTAAATGTTTTAATACATACTGTAGAACATTTTTCAACACTGGAATACACGCGCGCTGTGATATAACATAAATTTTGTGATATCTTCTGATTTAAACTTTTTTTTCGTGAAATTTACATTTATTTATAACCCTTTTGATTTTGTCGCGATTAAACTAAATCGATGAGTATGTAGATCTTATAGATAACAATAATATAGATAAGACAGATTTTAGAGCTAATATTGTTGAGAAGATAAAATACAGCTATCGATATAAAAATATAACAATGGTGTTATGGTACACAAGGATGTGGTACTGAAGAGAAAGATTAAAGGTACAAAGAAATAGGAAAATCCCAGGCTTTGGAATTTTGTAAAAGGAGCTTTATAAAGAAGGAATACAGTAAGAAATAAAACTGTACACAACCTTGTTGGAGTACAAAATAAATAATACAAAACCATTTTTATAACCATCTTTTGCTTACCCTCTCTATTCAACAATTCATATTTTTCCACGCCTTTCAACATTCCATGATAAAATACAACTTACGTATTATCAAAAACAAGATTCTTAAAAGCCAAAAATGTATGACTAATTTAGAATATTTACATAATAAAGAATAGTTTGTACAATTATTTATACGTTGGATCGTGTGTTTATGAAACCTGGGAATTCTAGATTATAAAAATAAATCTTACGACTAACATTTTATACCTAAGCTTAATGTAGCGAAAATAAATACTAATTTAACGCAAGTACTTAGAAAAATAAATAAATAAATCACAGCGAATCTCAATTACCTATCTACCCTAACTTTTTAATTACTATCTATAGTAATAATCGATGGTGTCATTTATCTTACATCAAACTTTTACATGGAATAATTGTACCTTAACATAGTTACATTTATGAAAATTCGTATTTTGTAGATATATAGGAATATTTAATAGTAATTAATATGAATTTAATTAGAAACTTGTCGACAAAGTTGTATTTAGGTATAGCTTAACATGATATTTAAACCAATGACTTAGAAATATGATACTTTTTACATCACGGTTGTTAAAACCAAAGCAAGCCTTAAAATGAACTTCCAAATAACAAAATACAATTGAACATCAAGAAATAATGAGCATATAACTTCTACATCCAATTCCGCTCGTACCTAAATTAACCTTTACATATATGTAACAGATACCAAATTCTAATACCTAAGTATTTGTAATTTCGCGATTCAGTTACGTTCGATAAGTAGACGAACATTCAAACTCTGTCCATAAATGGCGCATTACTCGTTGCCCGTCATAAATATTCATTTTCGGCAAGCAAGAGGAAGTTTTCACGGTTTCTCATCGAGCCCCAGTCGAAGTAGACGCGGTTATATTAGCAAATTTATGAGCAAAAATATTCCATACTCCGCAAAGATTTCGCTGAGAAGTTTGCAAAACTCTTATCTGCCGTTGGATCAATCGTATGGATATCCACTTTCAATATTGCTGTTGCCACTTAAAGTGAAACTAATGTTATAGCACTCAAAGGAGAAGATACGTTCCTTCAAAGATTAGATTGTTTTATCTACATAGTGTTTCATTGTTTATTTACATTCATGCAGATAGTGTATATTGTTCGTAAATGTAATTTAAAATGCCAAAGGTTCATTTTGTTATATAAATATTTACATGACTGTTTCGAGTCTAATTACATAATGGATGGCATAAAAATTGTTATCAAGATATACAAAAAAGAATAACTATGTACAATGACTAGGGATCTATCTTTATAAAGTCAAATAGTACCTAACACAAGATTTTATAGGAATAACGGTGTACAACATCAAATTCCAGAGAAGATTCGCGACGTCACTCAAGAGTTTCATAGTACAAGGTTTCGCACTTTAAGTGTCCGTGATCAAAGCAAAGCTTCTTCGAGTTGGTTGAAGCCCTCGTACCATCAGTCGCTCTCGTAGACTGTAGAGTTGGAGCTCTTCCGCCGATTGAACGGCGAACAGAACTCGATTCTGGTGTCTGGCAGCCAGGTGTACGCAGTGCGCTCCGAAGATGCACTGGAAAAGAAAAAAAAATCAGAATGACATTATAGCTTATAGGCTAATATTCTGATACGGGCTAACATTTGCACGGAAAACTGACAATATTTTATTTTCCCAATAGGAATCCTTTGATAGCTCGCTATTCCTCCGCATTCATTAAAATAATTGCTGTTCCAAAAAAGAAACTGGATTTAAGAACTAGATTCTGATATCACCGGATTGGGATTAGTTTTAATCTTTTTAAATGGATAAAATAGGAACACAACAATAATGTCGACACGGTTGGTGCAGTGGTTGAGCGATCGACTACTGCGCTGCGTGTCGCAGGTTCGATTCCCGCACAGAACAAATATTTGTATGCCCTACAGACAGTTGTTCCGGGTCTGGTTGTTTGTGTGTGTGAGTTTAAAAGTTTGTAAACGCACCCACGATACGGGAGAAATTCCTTGTGTGGGGCAACGTATTTAAAAAAAAATCCAAAAAATCCTTACTAATATTATAAAAGCGAAAGTGAGTTTGTTTGTTACCTCTTCACGCTTTAATGGCTAAACCGATTGTGATGAATTTTGGTACATAGATAGTTGGAACCAGGAGACGGACATAGGCAAATTTTTATTAAAAAAAAGTGGGGTTCTGAGGGCGAAAGAGGGAAGAAAAGGGAAAACTTAGCGTTGCTATTACAAATCAATAAGGCGCAAGGTGAACTGTATTACCCCAAATTTAACGCGGGCGAAGCCGCGGGTGAAAGCTAGTATAATAATAAAATTATGAATGTGATCTCGATTAAATTATAATTGTCAGTTAAGTAGCAAATTCCGAGTGACCGTCCCAAAATTGTTCAAAAACTCAAATATATTCTTGCTCTGCTTTGTTTCTGTCAAGTGAACAATTTTAGTACAAAATATCCAAGCGTTAACGAATACATTGTCTGAACTATTTTAATCGATAACGAATTAAATTTCTCTGTTCTGTAATTAACAAAATCACACAGATAAATGGCTTTCATTTTATTTTTAGATGAAATGTTAGTAATTGTAGCTTTGAAATGTTAAATGATATTTCGTTTATGGAACATTACGGAAATATTAAATAGCTGTCACTTAGCTAAAAGGAAAAATGTGGAAATATCAGTTGTCCTCATAGTGTGACATTTTAATGAGTCAGTTTAGGTTGTGTCTTGTTCCACGTCCAATTAACGTTTGCAGTATTCGAAGCCGGTTTCAACATCGCTGTTGTAACTGCGCGTGCTCCCAATGGTAATCGAGAGCAACATTTACATGCACTAACAATTGAAACATGTTTGGACAAAACAAAGGCGTAGCCAGACTTAGTAACGCATTGTAACTATCCACTTGTTTATCCCACAGCAGTCAATTTTCTTGGTCACAGTGAAACAAACGCTAAAGACTCGACCCGAGGCAGTCGAATTATTTATGTTGAGATGCAATGAAAAGTTAATGTATTCGCTCCTTCAAGTGCCACCTACGAGCACTTGAATAAACAGAAGCGCTATTTATCTTTACCTTAGGTAAAGCACGTTGTTTTAAAGAGGACCCTTATAGAACTGAGGTCAACGTTCTTGACACACTTTATGAGATGAGCCTACGAGAAACATAGTGTTTACTTTTACAGCATACGTTGTGGTATCTTTACATCAAGGCGGAGGAAAATATATTAACACTAGCTTTTGCCCGCGGCTTCGTTCGCGTTAAATTCGGGGTAAGACAGTTCCCCTTGCGCCTTATTGATTTGTAATAGCAACGCTAAGTTTTCTCTTTTTTTTCCTCTTTCTCCTTCACATCCCACTTTTTTTATGTCCGTCTCCTGGTTCCCAGCTATCTCTGTACCAAAATTCATCAAAATCGGTTTAGGCATTAAATCGTGAAGAGGTAACAAACAAACAAACTCACTCTCTTTTTTATAATATTAAGTATGGATAAGGATTTTTGTAATCGCACAGCATTTCCGATGGCGAAAATATTTTGTGGTGCTTATGTTTTTGTACTTTCGACAATCCGTTGTGTATTATGTGATGCGAATAAAGTAGGGTAGATACATTATTGGAGTGTGATAGATTGGGATAGAACCGTATCTTTTGACCGATTACCCTTCACGCCCTTGGCTATAGTCGGCCATCGCGGTCCAGTGGCCACAGACATAAGATTAACCGATGTCCGTATCACTCAACAACTTAGTGTTACTCGAATGGACAGATTCGATGTTATCGGTATAACACATCAATCGGTATTGAAGGATTCATCACATTATGTGAATGATTATTCAACCGAACTGAAATTTACAGGCGTCAATACCATCGGACTCCCAAGATAAATATGTTTGTTGGTCACTGAATAGAAATACTTGATATTTGATTATTAAATGGGCGTTTTGTGCCAATCAATGGCTACATAATTGACACGAAAAGAGACCAATAGAGAGAACAAGTCAGACACTATTAAAAGGAAAAGAAGGCGACGCGGGGCAGACGCCCAAGTCGCGGGCTCGAGCGAAATCCAATTTGAAATAAGTGCCTTCTGAATTAATCCGGCCACTTTGAGCGGACCGGATGAAATTTCTGGTATTTTTCACGTCTAGCAATAAAAACGAGCCCTCGACGCGGGAAAAAGATGAGTAATAGCTTCACCCTAAGTTCTGAGGAACTGTGAGGAATAATAATATTATGCTCGTATGATGGAAACCTTTTTTAATCCGTCTACATAAATATCAAGGTATGAAAATGATAGCGGGAATGTGTGAAAATGCTGACACAGTTTTTAATGATGTGACTATGGTATGAACAATTACTGCATTTTTTTTAGTTGAAGCGAGAATGAAGTTTTTATAGTGTTGTACAGAAAACGCGGTTAGTATTATATAATGGATTCTCGTGTTGTCTTCACATAATATTTTAAAATAATTTTGAGTTTTCAATCAAATGAATAGGAAATGTAGACCTAGCGGATCCGGCAGACGTTGTCCTGCCCCAGTAAATTTGGTAACATATAATCAGCAGCGCCACTTACCGCGTCCAATTGTGTTTTCAAACTATTCAGGACCCCATTGAAATATACAAATCGGTCCTGCCGTTTAGAAAAAGTAATGTGACAAACACACATACAGAAGAATTATATAAATTAAGAAAAACGGAATAGAAATAATTCCTGCAAGGCATAAGAAGAAGAAGAAGTAGAAGTATTCAACTACCTATTTTTTAATTTCATAGACTTAACAAACACATTATTACGTAATAACTACGTTGAGTAGCTAATTTTACGTTCAAAACGTTGGGAAATTATAAATTGTGGATGATTATTTTATCAAAGTATTCGTGAAAAATTTATCATAATCATTATTGTTGTTAGTTCCCAATTTTGAAAAGTTTTAATAATAAATGAACCGGCCCGAAAATAGCTCCTTGTGGCAATCCTAGTTATATTTGATGATTCACTTTTGTTTTCCCAATATTATCTCCGAGTTATATTCGTAAAGGCACTGATTACAAATAGACTGGTTAATCAAGCTTGAGTTGTCATAATATAGTTAATAATTCTATGATTTGAATACCTTTAAGACCCTCAAATCTCAAATTACGATCTAATTCAAGTTCTATTAAATTTCATAAATTGGGATCCTACTGTTATTAAATGTCATAACTTGAAATGTCAACCTGAAGTGTTTTGAATTAAGGTCAGTTATGCACAGTCAGCACAGGAGAAAGAAAAGGATATAATAAAATAGTAATTTATTTCTCCAAAAAGAATTTTACATAAACACATGTATAGGCTTAATAATCAATATTTTTACATGGAATCCTCTGATTCCGAATTCTGTATCTCGGCAACCAGCGCCATCCCTTATTACAAGAATAGCCAAAACAAACATTGCAGTCCATTCTAGAATTTATGCTAGGAAATAAGTAAGCAGGTTCGTCAGTTACAGTTGATTTTTTCTTAAAATTCAAGATGGTTTTTGAGTAAGGTTAAATTGATTTGATAAAACGAACAGTCACATCAACAAATTAAAAAAAAAAACAAATAAACTGAAAACGTCTATTATATTATTTTAGCAGATTGAAGAGGAATGGTACATTTAACTAATGCCAGCCACACCATGCTACATCAGAAACAGTATAGTTTCTTGGAAAAAATCAACTACTACAAACGACTCTTGCAACTTATCTCTTTTGCATTGTACAGTCAGGGAAAGAGATAAGTCCAGGCTGGTAATATATAGTTGAATTTTTACCAAACAAATTTAACTTTATTCGATAACATTCGCGTCGAATATTTTATATGTATCAAAAAGAATAAAAAACGAAAATCAATGAGTTACAAAAACAACCTCTTTTGCTAACTGTGGGTAATGACAAACTTCCTGTGAAAATACCCAAGTGTCAGAAAATAACAAATGCACGACCATCTAATAGAAATATTAAGTAAAGTAGACACGGTGCTAACAAGAAAACTGGTATAAAAATAATTGCTTTTCTTTTACCTCTGAGGGCGTTAATAAATTGGGAGGTTTTAATATTCATAAATTATCAACCAATTAGAATGCAGCTAAGCGTGATGGCACTGGCACAGCAGTTTGATTACTTGAACCAACAACTCTGTACTTTGCAGCACCTGCTTTAGTTAAACTTCTAACTAGATCAGTTAACACCTCATCTTAACGCTTCCGTGAACATTTATGACTTCAGATTATTGAGTTACAGTTTGTGCTCTTAGTTAGTAAATGTATTTTATTTTATTATTAGTAACTAGTTTACGGTTTCATTTGATGTTTTTATGGCTGCTAGAGTTGGCTTTGTTGATATTTTTATGTTTAGTGTCAATTCGTTTGTCACTTTTGGACCTTAATATTTTATTTTATTATGTGAATAGGAATGGACATGTGACGCTAAGAAATTACAAAAATGTAAAGGAAAAGCAAATAAATGAAAACAAAGAGAAAAGAGAACTTTGGTAGAGGAAGGCATGAAGACCCCAAATAAATTGAAATAAGAACAGAAATTTTTCATTCCTTTATTATGAGATACTCATCTTAACCCAACGACCATAGGTCGTTGTCTTAACCCGATAGATACCTTACCAGCTGTTTTTTCATCATTAGTCTAAAGTTTTCTGTTTAACTTTCAATTTGTGGTAAGTGATATTATTTGGTAATACAATATCGTCGTATACCATTTCCAATGTTTAACTAAACAGGTTAGTAGCTTATTCATGTCAGTGCGGTTAAGTTACAATTTAATGGCCAGACCGCCAGTTGGATGGACTATGATTTATGGCAGCAGACTCGACCGGGGTCCGAGCATATTACTGTGTCAGTTCCAACAGATTTCACTAGATGGCGTTAGTCTAGAGGGAACAAAATCATAAAGTGTTGTTAAGAAAATGTGTATGTACAAAATATACACTTAAGAGAGGATGCTGTTAAGTAAACCACACAGTTATATCGGCTAGCATAAAATAAAGAAACTACCACAACATTAATACTTCGGTGGTATAAGCCGGTGAAGCGAGAATTGTCTGTGCAAACACAAACGCAGCGGTCAAAATGGAAGCCCCATTGTGTCAGAATGTATTCATTTGTATGGCAAGCCTAATATTGACTGTACGGAACTCGTTTTGTGCATGTAAATATTGAACCGGAGCGAGACTTGATGCTATCTCGTGATTAAAATTACCTACTTTGCTTATGTTTTGGAAGTTAATAACAGAAATGTTAAATTTTCAGAAATAAGCATTAAAAGCAGTTTGTAAATTGTTAATTAATGTCATTACCACAACTTCCCTAAATTGATTCGTTTGTTTATTTTGAGTTCACTATTTTTCCCCAATAAAAGTGGATTTTATTATCACCTCGTTAGTCTTGTAGTCGCACGCACAAGTCCTCGGTTCAATTCCTAGGTTGGTGGGCAAAGTGTTTTTGTTTTTTTTTATATCAGGATATTTTCAGTAGCAGTTATGGAGTTTGGTTGCTACCCGGTTAGTGGCAATAGGGTTGTCCGATACATTTAACATGGAGCTTAAACATAACTTGTGAAATGTGGGCGCATAATTAAGTACTCCTCTGTCTTTACCCTTCGAGAGTAACAGGTGTGATATTATTTGTCGGGAAACAACGTTTTTTGGAAAAGTTTCCGTGGTTAGACTAAGTGCTAGATCTTGGAAACCTTATTCGCCAAGAAAGTTAAATATATTTGTCTTTAATATAATTCTAGCTCATCAGCAAACTGTCCTTTATGCTAATCTAAGACCTAAGTAAACTAGCCTAAGCTAAAAAGCTCGCTTTTAGTATAAGGACCCGAGTTCTTTAAGAGCGTTCCGTAATCTTAAGAGCTTCAAGTTATTTAAGTTATCTGCCTTTTTGGGTAATTAATTAATTCTGTTTTTGTTCTTTACTCATACAAATTATGTTTTGTGAAAGAGAAAATATTTGTTTTTCACATAGGCCTACATGGGCTCTTATAAAACGTCGAAGAAAGGTGCACGATTTGGGTTGGCCATTTCCTATGGAGAAGAACAGGCAAGAATCGACAAGTAAGCATTTATGTATTTTTATTTCCTTTCAATACAAGTGAATGCTTTTTATTGTACCTATTTCTATTTGTACTACACTCATAACATAACAACAACCCTGTAATCGTAAAAGAGTTAAGCAGTGGTGTACCGAATTAGCTTAGTACACACATTCATTTTCAGAGGGGCCTGCCAGGGCCACCGCGGGTTATTCGAAAGAGATACCGCGGCCTCAGAACATAAAGGGCAATAGAAGGAACTTTGGTGAGTTTAAGTCAGTACAAGTCTGACAATCCCCCCGTTCCGCCCGAATCGAGGGAAGTTATTTGATATTTTCTGGCTTGGCTGGGAAATACGGACGGGGAGTCCCCCGTCGCTCAGCCCAGAGCGGGGGAAGTAATTTTATGATTTCCCATCCATAAAAAAGGACACACATTTCGCCAGTTATGTTTATGGGGGTGAGCGTAGTACTAACAGTTGGGCCACAAATCCAGGTTTCATGGCTGCTACTGAGAAGTTCCTTTAATATTTTGCCTGATCCGGGATTCGATCCCAAGGTCTCGTTACCTTGTGCGAACACGACCACTGACTAACAAAGAACGAGGTACTTCCAACAAAAATCTTAATTTATCGACACACGAAATTGTGTGAATCGCCAATATTATTGACTTCTACAATATGATAAATATCCAAAAAGAACATTAATTTTCTAAACGACGATCATAATTTGTCATCAACTAGCCACTAAAACGTTAAAAAGATATATAAAAGTTAATCCAAGTGGTATTGAAAACTGCACCTTTGAATCTTGTAACGTTAAATATAATTTACTAGCGACCCGTCCCAGCTTCGCACGGGTGTTACAAATCTTTGAAAATATAATCATAAAAACCTTCCTCTTGAATCACTCTATCTATTAAAAAAAACCGCATCAAAATCCGTGGCGTAGTTTCAAAGATTTAAGCATACAAAGGGACATAGGGACAAAGAAAGCGACTTTGTTTTATACTATGTAGTGATTTGTACTATTTAAACTGTCACTTACGGGATATATTCAGTGATTTACATTTGTTACCAAGACCAGATATTTCGACGCTGTTTGCAAGCACTATGACCGCGGGACTGTAGAATGCGGGTGGGAGGTAAAAACTGTTAGGTACTGACAAATCTATCTCATAATCTGCCTAGCCTTTTCCCAATTTTGTTAGGGTCGGCTTCCAGTCTAACCGGATGCAGCTGAATATCAGTATTTTACATGGAGCGACTGCCTATCTATCTGACCACCACAACCCAGTTAATACTGGGTAATACGATACCCCTTGGTAAGACTGGTTGTCAGACTTTCAGAACACTGACTATCTGTAACGACTGCCAAATGCCAAAGATCTACAAATGACAGCCGGGACCAACGGCTTAACGTGCTTTCCGAGGCACGGAGGAAACTCGGAAACTGATAAATCTATCTACCCTCTTTCATGCTCCTTTGTTATGCGCGCTACTGAAACTCGATTTAAAATCACGGCAAAACATACTCACAGTATCACGTACTTTAGCCGCTGTCATAATAAGGTCTCTAACCTTATTATGACAGCGGCTGTTGCTTTTAAGCATATTGTCATTCAGTTAGGAGCTCGTGGCTAAATAATAGCAGCCGTTCGGGTCGATCATTAGGTGAGGCCGCGCTTGCCTAGGTTGGTCTGTGGATGGGTGACCCCCCTTTACATACCGAGTTTCCTCCGTGCCTTGGAAAGCACGTTAAGCGGTTAGTCCCGACTGTCATTTGTAGATCTTTGACAGTCGTTACAGGTATTCAGTATTCCGAAAGTCTGACAACCAGTCTTACCAAGAGGTATCGCATTACCCAGTACTAACTGGGTTCTGGAGGTCAGATAAGCAGTCGCTCCATGTAAAATACTGATATTCAGCTGCATCCGGTTAGACTGGAAGACGACCCCAACATAGTTGGGAAAAGGCTAGGCAGATGAATAGTTTATTTGTTTTTTTTTGTTATCGTCACATATTTGGTCGAAGAAATTCCAGAAGATTTTGTTGGACCTACATAATATTCCATTTTTAGAAATTGTGGAATTGAACGTACTTTAAAAACGTAGTACAAAGTTACAAATTATTTCGCCTGTTAACACCTATTTGTAAACAACTATCCAAGTATCTATCTATCCATGTGAGCAGATAAATAAAGATAATAATCTTATCTGAAGCTTATGTCACATGAATTAACACGAACTCAATTTTGAATTAAGATGAATCTCCCTTGGTGGTCTCGCCGTTCCAATTAGCACCGACGACGCCTCATTCCCAAATCATGAAGCTATAAAACCAGTCTCAACATTTTTACGATCAGTTCGAATCCACTTTTCTATGATTTCTACATCCTACATTGTTACAGATACGTAATAAACTTTATTAATTATCAAAGCGTATTTTATGAACCCATAAACTGGGATTTAAATTTAAGGCAATTCAAACATCTGAATTAATTCCTTATTATCGTACAAATGTTACATCTTATTAAGGAACGAGTTATTGGCTTAAGTAATAGCTTTGGCCATATTATTATAATTTAAATATGTTTTTAAAAGGTTGAAGATGATAGGTTACGATTTAATGTACTGTTTATAGAGACATTTATATTTGAGAGGATTATAAAGAGAACGTAACTTCGGCTGACTTTCGGATCGGATTTCGAAATTTGATCGTTCTCAACTCGACATTTATTTGGGAAGTCGTGGTGTAAATTATGACAGCATATTTGTAGCTATTTTTAGAACCGTTTTATTAGCTTTATCTGTAAATAGCTTTCGCTTGCGACTTCGTCCGCGTAGCATAGTTACTTAGGGCTAACGCTTACTTTGACCCGCGTGATGTACGAAAAAAAAATATCTTTCTCTCCTCTTTTTTCCCTCTTTCTTTCTTTTTAGCCTATGTCCGTCCCCCGGGTCCCAACTATCTCAGTACCAAATTCATAAAAATTGGTTTTGAGAAATAACAAACAAACTCACTTTCGCTTTTATTATATTAGTAAAGATCAACGAACAGGCTATGTAAAAAAATAGAATTAAATTTAACTCCCTTTCCGGTTTCTGATTGCGATGAAATTTTGCATACATGTTTAGTTTAGATCAAAATGCATGGTAGCTCACAACGTTCTAAATTCAATTTGGTGGACTTCCAGGAAGAGGATTGCGATCTAGTTGTGCATTTCCATGACATAGGTGTTAGATGAAAGGGTTTCCTGATAAAAATATGTTTATGCCCGACGTCATTTTATATCACTCTATAGCTGCTTGATTTTAAGATCCTATCCTCTTTTTTCTACTAATATTATGAATACGAATGTTCGTGAGGATGTATGGATGGATGGATGTTTGTATGGATATATGGATGTTTGTTCTGTTTGGACTCTTTCACGTCAAAACTGTTGAACGGATCTTGATGAAATTTGGCACAGAGGTAGATTATAGTCTGGATTTTTTTTTCCAAATCACTAGGGCGAAGCCGAGAGCGGCAGCTAGTATTATTATAAAATACTTGAATGAATGGAGTGTGTAAATTTTATTACAATATTTTTTTTAATACCCAAAATACACGCCTCAGACGTGGAGTTGCGGACACCAGCCCGTTATACAATACGATATTTCACCAAATTTGATAAGATATTTTTTACCCTCTGTTATAGACCTCTGCAGACTGCTATGAAGTACCGACAGCTGGACACCCCAGCCATTTTTCAAGACTGTGAATAATGCACCCTGACCGTGAAAATGATGAGTTGAGAGTAATAATTCAAACACTTAGGAGAACATTCAATTCAGCTGTTTTAAAAATGCTGGAGTCAGATAATGCAGACTCTGCGAAAATTCAAGTATTTGTACATTTAAGTTACAGGTTTGAAGACTGCGAAATCTAGTAGGAACTTAGAATGGTCTAATAGAGACGGAAGATAAACAAACAAACGGACAGTACTAAAGTTTAATTACTTCTTTTACTATCCACAAATCGACCGCTGAATCCAATTAAATTCCCTGAGCTGAACGATCTAGCTCAAACGAATAACTGACCCACGAAAAATCATTAAGCGAAATTGTAATTACGTATTAAACGCGTTGAACAGTGGGTAATCCTCACACGGTCAAAACAGGGTTGTCGAAACGGGGGAATGAATTGCCAACCCATACTAATCAAAGGCCTGGGAACACAAATTTAAACAATTCCCGAAATCTGTATGGTAACCAATTTAGTGAATAGATAAACGCGTTGTATAGTCCCGTTGTGGTGTGGACAACCCCTGATAGTGTTGTACGCAAGAATGGTTACTGATATAGGGATGATAATGTTGTTTGGGCGTGTGTAATCGCTATGGTTACCGAGATCGGTGACGAAATGTACGTATTGTTTGAAGTTTGAACCCTAATTTTGAAACTTTATTTATATTCGACCCGAGGATTAGGGAAAGTTTAAACATGTTTTGTAGCCCGCAGCTTTAGTTCTTGATCTATGCGATAGTAGGATTCTGCCATTGATATTATTTATGTGACTATTTTGAATCTCTGGGATACAGAGTTTTATGGTTATTTTCGTTGGTGAATGAACTCATTATTTTTATCAAATGATTTGATTTCAGACTGAAATTGGAATGCAGATTCGAAAAGGTTTTTTTTTAATATTTTTATATTATGTTCTCATAGTGTATAGATGAAAATATATGTTTTGCGCTGCATTGTAATATATACCATCACTAAACATGTCTTTGGGTTGTCCTATAGGGCTATGATATTCAGGGTAAAGCCTTAAAGGCTTTCATAGTAGTCATCATAATTATGAAATCAAGGTAACGTTCCCGATTGAGAAGGAATTGTATGATTTACTAATGCCACCCACTTTATGTTATAGCGAAAACAATATAAGTTCAGTCACTAAACCAAACATAGCCAGACGGAACGTAGCTACTAAAGAAAAGTATGTACACAAATCCTACTATCCTACTAATATTATAAATGCGAATGTTAGTGAGGATGGATCGATGTATGGTTCCGTCAAAACAGTTGAACGGATCTTGATGAAATTTGTCACAAAATTAGATTATGGTCAGGAATAACACATAAGATACTTTTTTCGATATTGCGCGGGCGATAATAATAATAAGCGATAACGTATCTTAATGCCATTTGGCACAGAGGTAGATAATATGGTCTTGAATAACACATAAGATACTTTTTTTTTAATAACCGCGTGCGTCAGCTAGTTTGATTATAATCCAGTGCTAGTTGTAGCTAATAAGGCACAACGACCACCAAATAGCCCTTGTTTACCCTTGTTAAGCGGGATGAATATTAGTAAACTCTTCGAATTTTTGAAGTGATCATCGTGGGCCATTGTGTTTTTTGGAGAGATTTAATAATAAATAAATATCTTGGGACAGCTCACACACGGCTATCTGATCCCAAGCTAAGCAGAGCTTGTGTTATGGTAACCAGACAACTGATATACATACCTATATAATTTATAAATACATACATATTATAGATTAATCAAACCCAGACACAGAACAAACAATCATGCTCATCACACAAAGTATGTCCTGGTTGGAATCGAACCCACGACCTCCGGCTCAGCAGTCAGGGCCACTAACCACTAGACCAACAGGCCCGTCGAATTTGTGTATTGGGAATCTAATTGAACGCACAGGTCATGGTAGTAGCTTTAAAATGACCATGTGTGTCTGTTTGTTTAGTAGTGGATCATTCAGGAATTTAAGAAAAGCCAAATAAACAAAAACCTTATCTGGGTTACAGATTTCAATCTGAATAGCATTCACATACAACCTTAAATTCAAAGCCAATACGGGATAACAGTGATTTTTCATATGCCAGGTATTTAAATGAAACTACTGAAGTAATGAGCTTGATAATGGCACAGGCTTAATTATGGCTATTTGACACATATTTTTTATCCGTGTACTTAAAGTCCATACTTAAGACTTGCGATTGGGTGTCCTTTTACCCAGTATTAACTATATTGTGGAGGTCAGATAGGCAGTCGATCTATTTAAAATAGTTGTATTCAGTTTTATCCGGTTAGATTGGAAGCCTACTCGAACAAAGTTAGGAAAAGGCAAGGCACATGAAGAGATGCATAATTAATCACAAATGCGGACATGTCACACTGTTTCCATAGTCTTTTGTTTTTTCTTCTTAATAAGAGATCTATAATTTGGAACGGGCAACTACGCACTTTTACATTTTTAATTTTACAGCTATAAATAAGGCTAGTGTGATTGGGATCGTAACATATTTTTTTCTTAATTCAAAAAAGGAATAACTGATTTTTTATTTTTTTTTGTTTTGAATTTCGATTTTGTCCTCTTTGTTAGAAATCAGACAAACAGGTACGGACAAAATGCTTTGCTATGAGTCCATATGAATAATTGAACATACTTTTTATACATTTTCCACTTTCGTATATTTTTCGCTAGGAAATGTTTTTAGATTCATTTGCTTCTATTTATGTTGACAACTACTCCATTCGAGACGGTTGATTGCGCTAATAAACCTGACAATGAAGTTTCTCTGTATTCTTTTGCGTAAATTGGTGTTGTATTCAAATTTTCGTAAAACCGGAATCACCGTGGAAATTAATTTACCGTTTGTGAGACAATTGTTATTTAACGGACCTAGTCAAACGTTGTTCTATTTTTGAAGTAAAAAATAATTTGTAACTGGCTAGATATTTCCTATTCTTTAATTAAAACGTGATAGAATGAGAAATGAATCTGCCTTGATATATATTGTTATATATAAAATTCTTGTGTTTTAGTTGCCATACTCTTCCGAATTGGCTTGACCGAAGAAACTCTTTCAGAAGGGGGACAGAGGGTGATACTGCTGGGCACAACTATTTAACACTAGCTGGCCCCCGCGGCTTCGCCCGCGTGATATCGAAAAAAAGTATGCTATGTAATATTCCAGACCATAATCTACCTCCGTGTCCAATTTCATCAAGATCCGTTCAGCCGTTTTGACGTGATAGGGTAACAAACATCTATACATCCTCACATACTTTCGCATTTATAATAAAAGTAGGAAGTAGGATTAAAATATGAGTAGGATATATTTTGATTATGAAACAAAAAGTGTACTATTAGAAACTATTCAAACTTCAAACAATACTACTTCCTTTTTAAAGAAAATAAAATGTTTGTTGCTCAATAAAATAAATAAATCAACGCAAAATGTTAATTGAGTTGGCACAATTGCTTTTCATATAGCTTGCTGTTGTTACCAAAAATCGACGGTAAAATGTTCGCTCACAGGTATGTTTCCGTTACCAAACTTAGACGTTTGATTTTCATTAACAAAGTTGGTCGAAACGAATTAACTCCGACGGCAAATAAATGTTTCGGGCCAATAATATTACCATTCTGTGGATTTGATTGAATCCGCAAATAGCTTCCCATGGTTTCGTATGGGGGTCGGGTTGAAAGTTTAATCGATTTGAATTTTATCGATAGTTGCCAACATACAGGGTAACGATTTTAATGTATGAAGCTATTTAATTTCATGCAATTTTAACGCTTTTGGTGGTTGGGTGGCTTCAAAAAGTATCGATATTTATGTTCTGGTACTTGAAGTTTGATTAGCCAATAGCTTGGCTGGTTTCTTGTCTAGAACGATAACTACGAGTAGATACCCCCAGCTGCTTATGTTAATTTTTGACAAGGAAAATTACTGCAAATTATTTTATCATAAAAAAGTGGCAAGAAATCTATTTTATAAGGACATCGCATTTTTAACAATTAAATGTAACAAAGTTGAAACACAGGCAACGTTATTTATAAGTATGAAAATTTATGACGTCATAAGTTATTTTCATAAATATGCGCGATATTGTTATCGATTTCTGCGAGTTACTAACGCACAATAACATACAAATTGATTATTTTTAAGCACGCATTGTTTTAAACAGCCCTCATAAATAAATTTACTACTTCAAATATAAAATCATAATTATGTTGTGATTGTTTTTATTCTTTGTTTATCGATCTCGATAATTCAGTGCGCACGTCACTATAAAAGGAAATGACATAGTGCGTGATATGCGGAAACGTATTTAATGAAACGCGAGGGGTGCCCATAGTTTCGTAGGGCCTCACTCACACACACATTCGCAGAACATTACTACAATCACGACACGTCAAATTGTTGTGTGCGTAACTGCAAAACTGAGGTTTAATGAAATGCTCCAATTGAGATATTTGGAGGAAGTAAGACATTAGAGCCTTAGCGTGGAGATAATAGATCGTGAGCACAATGTCTGCATGTCTTCCTTGCCCGAGTTTTCGTTTATAGTAAATTGTAGACTTGATTGTTTGTTCATAGATACATACACAGAAGCGTGAGTACAGATTTTAACTACATACTTTATGGTTCATTCTTGCAAGCAATTTGTTTTTATTAGCAGTAAACCATTTGTAGTTTAAGTTACGTTTCCTCAGTGAAGAGGAAACACGGATAACTTTGATGATACCAATTTATTATGTTGCGTGTATCCAATACAAGAAATGATTGAGTAGCTGCAAGTAGCTCAGTTTAGCCCGTTTCACTCTCCAAACTTTCTCAACTTATAATTACCATCAGTTTATGAAGGAAGTTGTAACGAAATTCGATTTCAAAATGTACAAAGTTGTTACAGTCGATGTTAAATAAATAATCGTTTAACTAAAGTTCTGTGAATAAAAATGTTCGGAACAAAATCTCCCTGAGGGTCTATTTTCAGCATATGGCATTATTGTGAGAACTCAATTCGACAATTGACACGACTTATTAGCGAATACAGTTACATTCAGCTCTAAATAGCTTCGGGCCAAACCTATAATTTCGGCTCGGACCCCGGGAGACGTTTCTGCTATTCGAAATATTCGATACAATCGATTTACACGCTGCGATATTCCCCCTACTATAGAACTGTGGTAATTTTAGACTAGTAATTTGCTTCGTGAGGTTGTTCAGCCAATTTACTGTTACATTATTAAGTACGATTAGAGCAGCGGGGTTTGTGATCGTCGGTTAATTATGTACTGTAGCTGCTTATGTGTTTTGTTTGGCGTTATAATTATAGGAGCCAGTACATTTCGTGTGTGCCTAATAACAGCTGTTACCAAATCCCAATTTGATATTTGGTTTGGTAGAGCTTTCAATTTAGGCCCGCAAAGTTTCAAACTGTCATCAACCGCTACTAAATTGGGCAGCCAAATGGACGATATTTCTATTGAGTTTGTATTAATGTGGAATTAGTTTTGTCTGAAATCCCTATTTACGAATTTAATTATAAATTGGGTACGTACTTAGGCTGCAATATGAGAATATTTAGCAAAGTAAAACATTGTTGCGAAAAGAATAAAAGAACATTAAACGCGAGAATCCGCTTTTGTTCTCATAAAATAAACATGACCGTGAGAATAACAAACAGTGGTAATGAATTACTTACAACCCCATCATTTCAATGCAATATAATGACCCGTTATGGCCGTTAATAAAAAATAATTCATAAAAAATAACGTCCCATAAACGGTGGACTGCAGCAAAATATTATACTGTAATAAATAATAATGGTATGGTACACCCCGAATTTTAGTCATCGTTGCGCACACGACACACGCTTAACTAAGTTTGGGACAACCCTACGTTTAAACTTGACATTCAATTCATTGTGAGGCATGAATAGCTGAATGTTCGCGTTGCAGTACCGCACTTATTATTTATTATGACCCCGCATGTGTCTCTGTTCGGTTAAAAAACACAATGACACCGTCGAGATTATTACATCTTTCCACGTTTAATTGTACACAATGGATAAACAACAAAAGCCGAATCCTACATTTGTAACAGTTGCACTTGAATTCATTATAATAGAAACGACATGCACAAGAGAATGGACGCATTTGTTGCGGCTTCGATTTTATATAAAACGAGTTCAGTGAAATTTGAATGATAAAAGTTTGATAAGTTCAACTCGCCGCGCTTCAGCATGTGAATAAATGAAGATATATTAATCTAGTTGGGGTTAAATTGTTATTAAAACTATGATTAATGGTTCCTGTTAATGGAGCACAGATTAAGGAGCGGGCTACACGCAACAACGTTCAAAATTAACGCCGGTTAGCCCGTGACATACGTGTAAATTTATCTTCATCATTACCACGTTAGTTTCGATACAACAGTGAGCTTTGGTCAGTTTTAAATATATGTTGCCATGATTAGTTAATAAAGATGCAATCTCTTTTAAAAACTCCATTTAAAATAGCTCCAGTTAAAAACAAAAAGTTAGTGTTCCGTAATTGCCGTAAGGAATTTAGAAGGCTTAATAGAAGCAGACAAAATTTCTGATGATTTACTGATAGGGAATGAATTCTTTGAAACAACAACAGCTTATAAACTCCCACCTTAGACAAACGCAATGATCTTGTTCCTCGGAAACGCAGAAGTCGTATGTTTTATTAACTTATTACCAAAGAGAATTTTATTTCACGTTCAAGTTTTATCGGCTGTTGGTATACAAACAGAATTACCAGCTTTCATTGCCCGGGGATGCACGATTCCCTTCGATTTTCTATGATAAACAAACTTATATCCGAGTAAGGTAAACACGATCGTAAATTTTACTACAGCTTTCGCGGTAACGGAAATTCTACATCAAATCAAATTTTTCTCAGCCACAATATGTTCTCATGTTGTACTCGTGTTTTACTTTTATGTAGATACTCTGAGATATCCGAAGATAAAGGAGCTATTTGTGGAAACTTGACTTTCAAAAGAAGTGACCCGTAAGCAAAATCAACCGCAGTGCGCGACCGAATGAGTTTTATTGGAATCCAGTATGTTAATATTAGCGTAGTCTACGATTGAATTGTTGGAAAAAAGCGATCGAAGCAAGCGTGACGAATGAATTTCGATAATAAAATTAGCATAATCAATACAAGGGAGTCATGGATGCACCCCGGTAATGCCCGCGGTCGACGGGGCCGTAACGATCAGTATCGAAGTTTATTGGCAGTGCTCCATACAAGTTTACATGTACTTAATGCATACGGAATTGAAATTAAGCATTATTTCATGCAAACGATCTCGTATAACGACAATTACTGTGATACAATCTATAGTAGCGTGAGTTGGTTGATTATTAAAATCGATTCGTTTGTTTTCTTTGTCGATCACTTCTTTATTAACTTTGCTCCAATTTTCATTACAACTTTTATTGCTTTCGATAGGAGTTGTTCAATGTCGACTTTTAGTTGTTTTGTCATCCTTATTAAACTTATCTATAGAGATGCTATGAAGCAATAATGCAATGAAATCATCAAGATCTTTTTGTTTTTTTTTTTCATATTTTCACAAGAGCGTCTTGATTTTGCTATCAACTTCGTATTCACAGCCAGATTTGTTAGTCTAGGGGTCGTAAACGCGACTGTTGAACATAAGGTTCTGGGTTCGATGCCCAAATTGAGCAAAAGGCTATTGGGTTTTCCCATCCGGAATTTCTCAGAAGCAGCCTTTTTTCGAATGGGAAATCATCAAAAACTTCCTCTACTTTGGATGGATCGGGGGGGGGGGGGAGTGTCAGACTTTTACGCACTAAACCCTATCCAAGTTCCTTATTTTACCTTTTGTGTTCGTGCCGTTCGGGCCGTGGCATCTCTTTCGAATAACCCGCAACCTCAGCAGGTCTCTCTGCTTTGCTAACGTCTCTTTTAGGCGCGCGTGGAACACGAACGCACCATCGATACGGCGGTCACTAGAAGGACGGACGGTAAGCTATCCATCGCCCACCATCCACAGACCCGCGTCTACAGTGGCCAGGAGTCCTCTCGCGCAGTAGCAGCCTTGGAGACAGGATGGCTCGCTTTCTATCACATAGTACTTAAACACTACAGGCAAAATGTAGGTTTTCTTTCAATACCAACACCTCTGCCCAAACCTTCGTGGACTACAAACTTGATGTTATGTTATTCAAAGCTATCTTCGCTTCTATCACCGTCTAGTCATCCATCTACAACAGCGTTAGCTTTAGCTGTCATAGCCATATTGTGATTCAATTACGCTGTTCTGAGCACCCTGAATACAAGCTGACGTTGTGACGGAAATTCATAGTGTTCGAATTGTATAGTCACATAGTTAAGGGTATCTAGTTTTAAATGATACTCGATTTTTTTTTACAACCGGCCAGTATAAGGATATACTGGCCGCTTGTAAAAAAAAATCGAAATCGAAACTTTTTTGATCTAGAGGACGAGATCAAAAAAGTTTACATACGTATAATCTACTTGGTAAGAAATGATATAATAATTGAATAATAATTTGAAATAGTATAACACATACTATTTCAAATTATTATTCAATTATTACATTAGCTTAGACTTTTTGATGGGTGTAATTCTGTTTGTTTGGTCAGACAGATCAAGGTCGATTAACGGCACAACTACGTGTTTTGATCGATTTCAAATTGATTGTTACGACACCAATTGATTGAATTCATTAATTCTGACTACCTTGTCGGTCTAGTGCTTGCAAGCGCAACAGCTGAGCGTGAGGTTTTGTGTGCGATTCTAGGGTTGGGAATTTTTTAGTGGCAGATACGGAGTCTGGATTAAGCCCGATTTATGGCAATAGGGTCGCCACCTATAACATGGCCAAATATGCGTATACTATTAGGTAGTCTGTCTAATGCATCAAGGACCGTGCCAAAATCAATTTGGATAAAGCCCTATCTAGGGCTTTATCCAAATTGGTTTTGGCACGGTTATGTCGGACGTTATGTCACGACGCCATTGTCACATGACATGTCACATGTCTTGACAATGGCGTCGTAAAATTAATTAGGATAAAGCCGTATCTAGGGCTTTATCCAAATTGATTTTGGGACGGTTTTGTCGGACGTTATGTCACGACGTCATTGTCAATTGTCACCTGACAATGGCATCGTGAGCCCTAGATAGGGCTTTATCCAAATTAGTGTATAGTATTATCTGCTAACAATATTCAGAGATCCGAGCTAGCTTAACCACTCTGCACGACAGGATTTTGACACATGACACATCAGCTGAATCGGTGGGGTGACGCGAATTGTCATGAAATTCAAGAATTTTCATCAATTTACAGCATTCAATTTTGTTATTAAAAATAAGTCACCGGGGCTGTATCATATGATAAGTTTGAGGTTTATATTTCCAAAAACCTCATAAGGTCGATAAAACGGCGTCAATCTATTGTAAAATGTGTGTAAAATACATATTATTACACCCTTCCAAAAATTAGGTACTTTAAAAACGCTGGAAATAATGCACATACACAAGACAACCCTTTGATAATAAAATCGGAAATCCAAAATAAAAACAGTGACATTCCATCTGCATTCTTATTTTTGCCATTTTACATATAAATTCAAAATAAAACACGATACAAATCTCGACAAAAAATACTAAAAACTGTGTTGCAACATGACATTTCTTAGTGCTGACCGTAAATCTAAGTTTCATCATTACAATTAAAAAGTTGCATTCAACCTAATCGATAATCGAAATGGAGTAAACTTTAAAAAAAAGTTTTGGGACCATTGAGGAATTTACCTATGGAGATTGCATATTATTCTACTATTGATATTATAGTTGTTCAAATATCTTTGATATCGATAAGAAAAGAAAGACAACAACATTTTGTCACGTGCTTTTTTGTTATGCTATAATTATTTTCTTATGCGCCAAGATTTGAGGTACAGACGCCTGCACATCAAGCTACTACAATCTGTCAGATTTCTTTGATAGATTTTCGACTTTATTTCTAAAGTATTAGGTTCAAGGTTGATTGGGAAAAATTGACAGTTTCGGATAGCTTGACCTGCAGGCGTCTGTACATTTTGCTGTAGTTTAAGATTTAGGCTGTTTTCTTGAATGACGATGAATGAAAATGGCGGCCATTTTTGTAGGAGGTCATGCTAATTCAGTCAGGCACCCCAGCCGGCACAACCATACCGTACCGCACCTAGAAAGCCATGCCTCCGCAGTAGAGCCTTGTTTTAGACGGACAGGGACTCCGCACACATCGGGGCCCTAAAATATTGATATAGACACCCGACGCCCGACGCCCGATGCCTGTAGCATGTCCCGCGGTGGCTGGCTTGGTTTGAGGAGCGCCTCACTTCCCCCGCTCTAGACGAAGCGGGGGGGAGTGTCAGGGTTATGCAATAGAAGGAGCACGGGTGGGTTTTAGTCGTACTAGTCTGACACTCCCCCCCGTTTTGCCCAGAGCGGGGGAAGTTATTTGACGATTTCCCACCCAAAAAAAACCCCGGTACACGACATCAAGAAAAACCCGGGTTCAAAATGGACTCATTTTGAACCAGGAGTTTTCTTGGTGTCGTGTTTCCATCTCAATTGTGCTCTTCCTCTATAGGCCATTTTTACCGCAAGGCTTCCACTCCAAGAACACTTTGGCCTACGAGTCTACGAGCCATGTTTTAGGAAAGAATGAATACGCTTTTCAAAAAACCAATCCAACCAAACAATTTTGTCGAACAAATGTAATTTATCTTAGCTGATTTTTTTAATGTGCTTGCCAAGATAATAATTGGCGCGTTCTATATTCAACCTTATTTATTTCTATTTGCGATTCACATTCAAATAGTAGGTACAAAACCAAATTATTAATAAAATAGCAAATAAACATTTTAATATAAATTTGAACAGCGAGCGCATTCCTTTTTTGAATTTTTATCTGAAAATAAATTTGGCGCGAATTTAGCCATAGATCAGTTTGTACTGTTTGTTTTTTAATCGGTTTTAGTGGCGTAAAAAATATTATAATCAATATTTATAGTATTTCACACTTATTACAAAATTAATTTTTATTTTCATCTATCAATTTCTGATATTCCTTAATTTAATTATTCGAGTTGATTGATTTACAAGAAAATAATCGATTGAAATAATCGTATTTACACATCACAAAATTAAAAAAAAAAGAAATGGACGTCAATTTCGAAAGTGAATTTAGTAGTGGTTATGAATATTCCGTGTTATTGTTCCTATTATTGCAAATTACGATAAGATCTGGGCATTGTCATGTTATTTATAATATTTGAAATGATATTTGTGTCAGTTGATATTGAATCTATTCGTGAAAATATGATATAATGTGGAATTAAAAATGTAAACAAGCACGATTGGCGCGAAACTTCGACTTTAGATTTCAAAATGTATCATTACCACTACTAATATAAGTTAAATTACGAATGATTTCTTCACGTAATAAAAGGACACGATAATCATGCCCAATAATGTGGAGCTTAAATGTTCGAAAACCTATTTTTTTTATGATTTTTAGCGTCGACCTACACTGCCATCAAAATGGCGATGATCGTAATTTACGCATTTGGATTTTATAAGACTTAATTAAGAAACTTCCTCAATAATTAAAGAACTTCTAATGACGTTTACATATGAGATTTTTATTCTACTATCTTAATGAATGCACACCCATATTATTTATTAACCAGAAAATAAAATATTTACAAAAATAATGAGGAGGTCATATGACTTAAATGTCCGGCCCCTTTCGGGGCCAGTACCGAGCCAGCGGAGGTTTGAATGTCGAGCCCCCGAAGGGGTCCGTACCGAACTATACGGTTAATTCCAAGCTATCGATGCGGGCTCGTCACTGTTACCCAACATGCTAATACAGCGGCACACTCATGTTCATAGTAGATTAGTATCTATCATTGTACAGACTTGCATTGTTTACTTTAGTAAATTATATTGTAAGTTTGGCACTTACTAATTCCATGCCTTTTTTACATTAACAAACTAGTGGTTTTGATTGGTTATGGAATTTTGAGATAAAGTGGTCTATAAAAATATTCCAGAATTTTTTTAATTACAATAACATGCGTTTTGCTAAAATTCACATTATTGTATACAAGTAATGTCAAAATCAAATAACCGATGTAATTAATACCTACTAGAATTTTCGTATTCCATTCCTCGTCTTATACACTAGAACAATTATCTTAATAAGGTCAAAAGCACTGGTCAATTTCCTCGAATCTTAGATTGCAATTTCCTTTATCAGGAAATAGGACAGCTTCCTTTTAAGAAATCCAACAATAAATTAGATTGGTAGAGAATTTTATTCATTTACTTTTGAAAATCATCTTAGTAAAAAGATAATAGAAATTGAGAGACTAGATAATTCCGAGTATATTTTATTAAAGAGTCTTTATATAGTTTCACGAAACAAAAATTGCTCTTACAATGCGTTTCAAATGTGAATCGGACTGAGCTCGCACGATATTGAGACGACAACTTTATCCGGCAACTTTCACTTAAATGCTGGAAAATTCTTGATATATATCGGTGCGCAGTCTTTACCTGAGTCTTGGTTTTTCTTGCCAATAAGATATTATTAAAGAACCAGCTTTTTCGCTTTCATCATGATTTGAGCTGTGACATCATGAACATGCTGCGAGCTCAGTCCCATTCTAACCAGAAACGCATTTAAATACAAAACAATTAAAAAACGTAAACGCAGTTCAACGAATTATTACTGAAAAACTGAAACTCTTAAATAAAGTGATACACAAAGGATTTTTGATCAAAATATAGGCTATTGTCCTCAGATTACGGCTGCTATGAAGAAACAACGTTGATAATACTGCTGTGGCTTTATATCGGCGTAATCCGGGATTGTGTGCTTAAACACATACGTGTATCAAACACGTATAGATATGCCGTTGGAGGGAATCAATAGCTGGAACAATACTGGATTGCTGAATGGTCGGTTATTATAAATTATTTATTTATAGTATGAAGTGTTGACCTGAATTGCACTGATCGGGTTTCGATCTCTATATTTAGGTTATCATGTCTGTAGTTTGTTTCGGGTTTTGGGGCTTTGCTTTCATTACCGTTTAAATGGATAGATTATTACATTAGCAACATCTGATTAGTATTTTTGGCTTCCAGAGAAGCTGATTGCAGCTGAATACCAATATCTACAGGCAGCGACTGTCTATTTGATCTCCTCAGCTCAGTAACTGGGTGGAGATGCCTTGGTAAGAATCACGGTGGCCTTCTGACTATTAATGAAGACTGTCAAAGATCTTTAAATGACAGCCAGGACAAACAGCTACTGATCACTACTATGGATCGGGTTTGCGGTATCCTGGTACGTATTTTTATTAAATATCCACTCAATAGCTTCCCCCGCTCTGAGCATAGAGGGGTGGAGTGCCAGACTTTTACTGACTAAAACCCACCTATGTTCTTTATAGTGCCTTTTATGTTCCGGGGCCGCGGTACCTATTTCGAACAACCCGCAACCCCGGCAGGCGAAGGCCCTGGCAAGCTCCTCTGCTTTACTGACATCTCTTTGAGACGCGCCTTCCACTGATGGCCTTGTTTCTTAATTTTTGGAATGATTTTTTATAGATAAAATAGAATAGATATTCTGTCAGAGGTATTTTAACCTGAAAGTATCATATAACGTACTGTTTTATTCGCCTTTTAAGTGCAATATTTAGTAAATAATGAAGAAAATTATTCAACCTATTTAGAGGAGATTTATACATAAAAGATTTCTCATCGATTACCTATTGTTTGTCACTCTAAACTCGAATGCAACCTGCTCCTGAGTGACTTTATCAGATTGTGAATAAATATTGTGACAGCCAACCACGGCTCTCGCCTTCTCTATGATGCCTATAAACCTAGAAACACCGCAATAACCCATTTCTCACCGGTTTATTCCAAAATCGTTGATTTATGTGTTTAAAAGGGAACCTATCAGAAACTAGTAACAACTGAAGTTATTCTCTTTAGTGCCGACTTAATGCTACTAATACTTGAGTACTACCACAGACTATATTCGATTTCAGTATTGTCTCTCCGTGTTGCTGTAATCCATTCAAAGGTTGTTTTGAAAAGATCGCTTCGATCGGCGAAGACTCCCGTCGAAGTAAAGCCTTGTTGGTGTTCAGTCTGTCGGCGTAGTGTCTGTCGGCGTTTAGTCGTACACTTGTACGGCGGAATCTTACCTGCTGGCTGCTATTGTGAAATTCCTAATGAAAAAACCCAATAACACTCTTTTTACAACCCGGGATTCGAAACCAGGACCCCGTGATAGTGACCGCGAGACCAATGGAGCAGTCGTACATATCTAGTAATAATATAGTAGGTGTACCATAGTACCTACGTGCGATAACAAATCTAAGTTAACTGACCAAATGAATTTATTGTGCCATAACTAGCTGTATTGGTGAGTTATGACTTGCTTCGTATCATAGCGTAACGTGTACATTATTGTACGGTACGAGATAATGTTAGCATTATACCACAGCTATTCTACTGTAGCGCTTTTCAAATTTTAAATGTAGAATGTCACTTTTGGAATATTTTTTTTTTAGTAACAATATGATTTTATGCTATACTAGCTTTTGCCCGCGGTTTCGCTCGCGTTAAATCCGGTATAACATAACAATAACACTACCTGCAGTTTTGCCCTTGCGCCTTATTGATTTGTAATGGCAACGCTAAGTTTTTCCTTTTCTTGCCTCGTTCTCCCTCATATCCCACTTTTTTAATAAAGAAATAGCCTATGTCCGTCTCCTGGTTCCCAACTATCTCTGTACCAAAATTCATCAAAATCGGTTTAGCCATTAAAGCGTAAAGAGATTACAAACAAACAAACTCACTTTCGCTTTTATAATATTAGTAAGGATAAGGATACTTAACAAATATAAATAGATAAAACATAATATTATCTCATTTGAATTTATATTCTGTCAATTATAGGAGGCTTATGATAGGAATTTAAAGATAAAAATTATTAATAAAAAATAATTATTATTTAAAAAAAACCCTGTTCTTGTGTGGTTCTTTTTCAAAGGAATTATTATTTTTAATGCAAATATTTTTATGCATAATTATTTGCATTGCTATCGTTCTTTTTTTCCTCCTTTTTTTGAGGTTTCCGGCTACTGGGACCGCAATTAACTGGGACCGTGGTCCCAGCCGACGGATCCTTAAAAAATAAATATTTTTCTTCCAGCGACTGGGACCACTCATAGATAACTTAAAAAATCTATTATTCAACCCAAAATAAGTACAGTCAAACGAAAAATATTATAAATTATTTATATGAATATCATTGACTCGTTCTGGACATGATTTTATCTTATGCGCTTAGTAATAGATTAAGCTAGCCCGTTTTGATATAATTTACACATGCAGGTAAATACACACAAAGGGAATAGCATTGTATAATACTATCCCTCTCTAACTCGTGTCCGTTTTGCCTGTCGATTTCAAAGTCAGGTAGCCCTTTTGTTTAAACGGGAAATTTTGCATCGCCCGATGACTGGCTCGGCCAATCACTGACAAGAAGTTAAAGAAAGTCAAGTTTTGCATCAGACAGTGTCATATCAGTAGGGCTACCATGACATCTTATAGCAATTCTTATTCCACTGAGTGAAAGAGATGGTGCTAGACACCCTGTATAGCTCTGTCTCTTTCCCTCAGCGGAATAAGAATTGCTTTAAGAGGTCATAGTAGGGCTACTGATCATTGTAAGATACTGCGCTTAATGTTAGTTGCAAATTGTGTGATGTGAGTGGTGGTGTTTTTAAAAACAATTTTCAATTTTTTATTAACTTATTTATAAACAAAACAATTTATAAACAAAAATTATAATAACGGGGTTAAACGACGTGGTTACAAATATTTTTACTTTACAGCGATTCTCATTTTGATGAGACTTTTTAATATCACAAAAAAAATGTCATCTGGATTATCTGATAAGTAGTATAATTATATTTTTTTTTTTTCGATTTTAGAATTACCAAAATGGATGAAAATAGCCCTTCAACTTCACATGGTGAACAGTCGTTTTATATTGATGTCACACAAAGAGGACGTGAACTTTTGCGAAGTGCTGGCTATGAAATTCTTAAAAGAATAAACAAAGATCAGAGAGAAAAATCACAGTCGATGCGCTGACTATGTTGTCAGTGGTTGTTTTTCTTATATCAATAAATGATGTTTTTAAATCAAAAAGGATTTTTCTTCAATTGTTACATCTAATTTTTTTTATGTTTGACTGTACATTTTATTTTATTTCAGTTATCATATAAGTGGTCCCAGTCGCGCGGGAAGCTCAACGAGCTCCCGCTGCGAAAGGGCCGAAGCTGCTACGAGGGCGGACGCTAAGTCCTTCCTCAAGCGGCCCAGGCAGGTGGACGACCAGGGGTCAACCACCGAAGGGGAGCTGGCTTCGGCACGCAAGATCCCCACCAGCAAGCGCGGTGGAGTGCGCGAGCGCGGTGGAGTGCGTGGCCGTGGCCGAGGCAAGGGCGAGGGCCCTCTGACCCAGAAGGCTGGTGAGTCTGGGAGGCCCTCGGTCGATACCGACCCTGAGGAGGTTTCCCCAAATGTGGAGGCAAATGCAGATGGCGGCTCCAACCAGGAGCGTAAGGCCAGATTTGCGGAGGCAGTGGAGGCCGCGGTCAAGGACGTGGCCAATAAGATAAAGAAGGCCTCCAAGTTCAAGGCCGTGGGCGCGGCCGCGGCCACCATAATTGCGGCAGCAGAGGCCAGCTTCACGCCCCCTCCTGCGTCGGACGAGGTGGCCCAACTGCGGGCGGAGGTGGCCCGCCTGACAGCCGCCACGGAGCTCCTCTTAGAGGAGAACCGCAAGCTGCAGGCGGACCTGGCCAGCCTGCGTGGAGCCGGTTCCCCGGGGGCACCCAAAAAGGGGCCACAGCAGCAGACGAGCCATGCCGAGCCGGTTGAGAACCAAATTCTCAAACTGGTTCGGCAAGAGATGGCTGCCTTCCAGGCGCGGTTCTCCGTCCTGGAGGCCAAAGTGCTGCGCCCGCCTCTGGCGGCAAGTCAGGCGCCAACCAAGGCGGCAAGCAAAGGCCGGGGGCCGGCTTCGTACTCGGCCGCGGCCGCCTCTGGCCTGAAGCCTCCTAGCCAGCCCACTAGAGTGCCGGCTGCGCCGGTCCCGACGGCACCGGCTAGAACGACGCAGGCCGCGCCGAAACCGGCGCAGGCCGCGCCGCCGAAACCGGCGCAGGCCACGGCGAAACCGGCCCCGGCAAGTGCGGCGCCGGCTAGGAAAGCCCCTAAAAAGGGCAAAGCGGCGAAGACGCCAGCGCCAGCCGCCGCCACCGCCCCCTCGCCTGACTCTCCGACGGCCGAAGCCGGGTGGGAGGTGGTCGGGGAGAAGAGGAGGGGGCGCAAGGCGGCCAAAGCGGCGAAGAAGAAGGCGCAGAAGAAGCGGCAGCGAAACGGCGCGGCTAGGCTTCGCGCCCCGAAGACCGCAGCTGTAGTGCTTACACTACAGCCGGAAGCGGAACAGAGGGGCGTGACCTACCGCGACGTGCTCGCTAAGGCGAAAGCGGCGGTGGACCTGCAGGAGCTCGGGATCACCGGGGGCCTCCGGCTTAGAGTCACAGCGACTGGGGCTCGGATGCTGGAGATACCCGGTGCAGCAAACAGCTCGTCCGCCGACGCCCTGGCTGAAAAGCTCAGGGCGTCCCTAGATGCGGACGAGGCCCGAGTGTCCAGGCCTGTCAAGTGCGCAAGTCTGCGCATTTCAGGCCTGGACGACTCCGTGGTGGAAGAGGAGGTGGTGGCTGCCGTCGTCAGGACTGGTGGGTGCCCTGCCGACCAGGTGAAGGCAGTGGGCACCGTACGTCCTGACTACGGGGGCATGCGAACTGTGACGGTTAGCTGCCCCGTGACGGCGGCCAAAAAGATCGTGGAGGGCCGAAGGCTCCTGGTGGGCTGGGTCTCCGCGCAGGTCAAACTGCTGGAGCCCAGACCTCTGAGGTGCTTCCGCTGTCACGTGGGTCACCACGTGGCAGTCAAGTGCTCGGAGGTGGACCGCAGCCGCCTGTGCTTCCGCTGCGGTCAGCCCGGTCACAAGGCCGTGACCTGCGACGCCGCGCCGCACTGCGACGCATGTGCGACGGCGGCCAGGCCGGCCGATCACCGGGCGGGAGGCAAGGCCTGCGCACCACCCGCCAAAACCAGGGGCAGGGGAAGGTCCTCCGCGACCACCGCCACCAACGCCGCCGCCGCAGCTGTCGCCGCTGCTGCCGCCGCTAGCACTGCCGCCGCTGACGCCACAGCGGCGGCAGCCGGGCCAACAGAGGGAGCCCAGGAGGGGGCTGTAATGGAGTGCCAATAACGGCCCCATTGCGCCTCCTCCAGGCGAATATCAACCACTGCGCCTGCGCTCAGGATCTCCTGCTCCAGAGCATGGCGCAGTGGTCGATTCATATCGCCGTGGTCGCTGAGCCGTACTTTGTCCTCCCCAGGGACGACTGGGTTGAGGACCTGAGCGGCTCAGTGACCATCATCTCGTCGGCCGCCGCCGGTACCCCGTCCTTCGAGGGTGTCAGGAAGGGTCAGGGGTGCGTCGCTGCACGGTTCGGGGATATGGTCGTAGCGGGCGTCTACTTCTCCCCGAGCCGAACTCTCGCCGAGTTCCACAACTCCCTCAGAGAGTTGACCGTCGTCGTCGGTAACCCCTCCCTCCCCGTGCTAGTGCTCGGGGACTTCAACGCCAAGAACTTGGCTTGGGGTTCTCGCTACACGGATGTGCGGGGAAGGATGGTGGAGGACTGGGCACTGGAGACAGGCCTGGTCGTCCTAAATCGGGGTTCTGTCCCCACGTGTGTGCGGATGCGGGGCGAGTCTGTGGTGGACATTTCGTTCGCGAGCCCCGCTCTGTCGCCGCGTGTCGTCGACTGGCGCGTCATGGAGGAGGTGGAGACCTACTCCGATCACCGGTATATCCGGCTCGACGTCTCCACCCAGACCTCCAGCGCGCCGGTCCTACAGGCCCCGAGTGGTCCGCGTTGGGCGCTGAAACAGCTGGACCGGGAGCTCCTCCTGGAAGCCTCGATCGTGCAGGCCTGGGTGTCATCACCGGACAGGCCTGTCGACACTAACCACGAGGCGGACTGGTTCCAGGAGGCCATGTCTGAGATCTGTGACGTGGCAATGCCCCGAGTCCGGCCTGGAAGCGCCCGGCGTCAGGTGTACTGGTGGTCGCGCGAGCTGACGGCACTGCGAGAGGCATGCGTCGCTGCGCGACACCGGTACGCCAGGCACCGCAGGCTCCGCATCAGAACACCAGATGCGGCAGCCATCGAGGCGGAGCTGTATGAGGGGTACAGAGCGGCGAAGACCGCCCTCCTAGAAGGTGTCTTGCGGGCCAAGGATCTGGCCCGCGAGGAGATGCTGGAGTCTCTGGACGGGGATCCGTGGGGGCGCCCATACAAGATGGTGCGGGATAAACTCCGCACCAGGGCCCCCCCGCTGACGCAGAGTCTCCGGCCCCAACTAGTTGAGGATGTGGTGAGCGCTCTGTTCCCTTCGCGAGGGGAGCATGCTCCTCCGCCCATGGCTCCGCCGCTTGCGGTGCCACAAGCGGACCACGAGGACAACGACGACGACGACGTTCCGGAGGTGACTGGGGTGGATCTGAGAGCGGCGGTGGGCAGGCTGAAAGCCAAAAACACCGCCCCGGGACCCGACGGCTTGCATGGCAAAGCCTGGGTCCTGGCCCTGGAGGCTCTCGGGCCCCGACTACTAGGGCTCCTAAGCGCATGCTTGGAGAGAGGCCAGTTCCCACTTCGTTGGAAGACGGGGAAGCTGGTCCTCATTCAGAAGCCGGGGCGCCCTGCGGACTCTCCGTCCGCATTCCGGCCCATTGTGCTGCTCGACGAGGTGGGCAAGCTCTTTGAAAGAGTAATTGCAAACCGCCTCGTCGGGCACCTTGTGGGGACGGGGCCGGATCTTGCGGAGCACCAGTATGGTTTCCGCAAGGGGCGCTCGACGGTGGACGCCATCATGCGCGTGAGAGCCCTCACGACGGGGGCTGCAGTGTCCAGGGGTGGGGTTGTCGTGGCGGTGTCTCTCGACATCGCTAACGCGTTTAACACCATGCCCTGGGGCTGCATCAGGGAGGCACTCCAATACCACCGGATGCCGACCTATCTTCGTCGTGTGGTCGGGGCATATCTGACGGACAGGGCCGTCATATACCCCGGTCGCTCTGGAGAGTGGAACCGGCGAGAGATGTCGTGCGGTGTCCCACAGGGATCGGTCTTGGGGCCGCTCCTGTGGGACATCGGCTACGACTGGGTGCTGCGCGCCGACCTCCCCAGCGGCGTCAGTGTAGTTTGTTACGCTGACGACACGCTCGTCCTGGCTCAGGGGGGGTCGCACCAGGCGGCGGCCGACAATGTGACACGCGGGGTTGCGATAGTCGCGGAGAGGATCCGGCTACTGGGTCTCGAGGTGGCCTTGCACAAATCCGAGGCCATGGTTTTTCATGGCCGCGGAAACACGCCACCGTCGGGATCCCAGTTGACGGTAGGAGGGGTTCGCATCGGCGTCGGGTCGACGATGAAGTACCTGGGAATCGTCCTCGACAGCCGGTGGAACTTCGTCGAACACTTCCGACGTTTGGCTCCCAAGCTCGAGCGGACGGGGGCTGCTTTCAAGCGGCTCCTGCCCAACCTCAAGGGGCCAAACGCCTCCTGCCGTAGGCTCTATGCCGGAGTCGTGCGGTCCATGGCCCTTTACGGGGCCCCAGTATGGGCGCGTTCTTTAGGGCGGCGCGCCGCCCACTATCTGAACGCGCCCCAAAGGGTGGTGGCCATACGGCTTGTCCGGGGCTACCGCACGATCTCCGGCGAGGCAGCAAGCCTCCTTGCCGGACTGCCACCGTGGGATCTGGAGGCGATAGTCCTCGCGCGCCTGTTTGAGTGGCGCGCGGAGGCACTACACCGGGGGGAAAACCCACTGCCGCGGCAAGTTGCCGCTCGGCGGGCAGACCTCCGGTGCGATCTCATGGTGGCATGGAGAGAGCGACTGTCGCAACCCCGTGCAGGGCACGCTACAATAGTGGCGGTAAGTCCCCTCTTTGAGGAGTGGCTGGAGAGGCGTCATGGCGTCCTCACCTACCGCCTGACGCAGGTCCTCACCGGACACGGAAGTTTCGGGAGGTTCCTGCACATCATCGGGCGGGAGGAAGCGCCCGGGTGTCACCATTGTGACGATCGCCCGGAGGACACGGTGGAGCACACAGTGGCGATCTGCCCGGCTTGGGCGGAGCACCGCCGTGCCCTCGTAGAGGCGATCGGCGGCGGCGATCTCTCGCGTCCGGCCCTGGTCCAGGCCATGGTCCGGAGCGAGAGGGAATGGGAAGCGGTCACCACCTTCTGCGAAGCAGTAATGTTAGCGAAGGAGGTGGCCGGGCGTTTGAGGGAAAGAACATCTGCCCAACCCAGCCGCCGCGGGAGACGCCCATGGCGCCGGGCGCCGCGAGACGACTTCCGGCCACCGTAGATGCGGGCCTGTGGGCGGTGAGCAATGGGTAGTTCACCGTCCGTCCGTCGATTGACGACAGGCCGTGTCGACGGCGCGTTCGTGTTTCACGCGCGCCTCAAAGAGAGTCAGCAAAGCAGAGGGGCTTGCCAGAGCCTCTGCCTGCCGGGGTTGCGGGTTGTTCGAAAGAGATACCGCGGCCTCGGAACGTAAAGGGCAATAGAAGAAACATGGGTGGGTTTTAGTCAGTACAAGTCTGACATGCCCCCCCGCTCCACCCAGAGCGGGGGAAGTCATTGGATGATTTCCCACCCGAAAAAAAAAAAAAAAAAAAAAAAAAAAAAAAAAAAGTGGTCCCAGTCGCCGGAAGAAAAATATTTATTTTTTACGGATCCGGTGACTGGGACCACGGTCCTAGTTAATTGTTAATTCCCAGTCGCCGGAAACCTCCTTTTTTTAAGGCAAACTGGCAACATCAAGGTAAGATAGTCACTGAATAAATTGTCCAAATCCATCTTTCAGTCAGTGATGGTTTTCGTCTTCGATCTTGACGTCCATCAGACTTCAAGTAAGTATTTAAAATTACACTCATGTCATCTAAAATACTAAAACTTGTGTGTAGTGAAACAGCTACCCCTGTGCAAGGATAGAGGATCCAAATGAAATTTGTGTAAGTATTAAAAGGAAAAAAATCTCCAATTACAATGTTACATGGAACATTTATTTACCTTACTAACGAAATTAGACATGAGGTATTCTTTAAATATACTTTACTCAACTGTAACACCATACAAAAAATCTTAACGTCAACACAGTCTCGTATCGTAACAAAACGAAAACCAACCGAGCAGGAACGGTTCCCCGTCTCAAGACATGATTTTGATGAAGATTTATGTCACAAATGCTAAATCACACGAACGTATCATCCTAAACAACTGCTAGTGAGAACTCCAGGCTATTTTCGTTCCAAATAAATTGGTTTGTGAAACGTCTCTGCAAGTTTTCAGTGTAAAGTTTCCAAATACTGTCGACAGCACCATATTTTCGGAGCTCACTAACTAGCTAAAAGAATAACATTTCTGTCAGTCAAGAACTCATTTCGTAAAAACATTTCCAGTTTTGAGTTCCTCATGTGGTTTGTTTGTAGGAAAATAGAAGGAAAGTTTTCAGTTTAATATTACTTTATGGTGTTTATTTGAATGACTGGTTTTTGTATACGGATGGGAAAATATCAAATAACTTCCCTCGATTTGGGCGGAACGGGGGGAGTGTCAGACTTATACGAACTAAAACACACTAATGTTCCTTCTTTTGCCCTTTATGTTCCGGGGCTGCGGTATCTCTTTCGAAAAACCTGCAACTCCGGTAGGCGGTGGCCCTGCTTTGTTGACATCTCTTTGAGGCGCGTAAGGCGCGTAAGGTAACACTAACGCACCGTCGATACGGCTTGTCGTCACTGGACGGACGGACGGTGAGCAATGGGTATAGCAATAATAGCTCACCGTCAGTTATAGACAGTAATAGCTCACCGTCCGTTCGACAGACCCGCATCTACGGTGGCTAGGAGTCGTTTCGCGGCGCCTACGCCCGGAGTTCTCCTGTGGCAGCTTGGTTGGTTTGAGGGTTATTTTACTGTTTTGTAATGCCAAGGAGAGCAAGATGGCTGAATAATTCAACCTCTTTGACTAAGAAAAAAAAAGAAATGTGTAATATCCGAGTTTTAAAGCAGAACATCACATTACACGTAAAAAGCTTCATATTTAATTAATATCCAACTATCCTCTAGTGACTCACAATAAAAACAAACAAAAGAAAAAACACACATACATCACACAAAAAAACAATAATAGGCCTTCGTGTCGTTTTAATACGTCGGAATCAAAGCACCCCAATCATTAAAGAGCACATAAATAAATAAATAACACCAAACAGTGAGTAAATACATGGGGATGTGCCGCCGAGTCAGGACACGTGCAAAAACTGACGGCGACACAACCCTAAAGCTGCTGGAAAGTTCACGGGAAAAGGGACGTGTGTCGGATGTTTATCCCAAAGTAAGTTGTCGATTCGGAATAACATATGATATTTTTATTTCGGAATGTTTTTGAGTTGTTTATGTATTTTGCTTGTGATGAAGAAAAACATGTAATCCACGTAGGCTCCGAAAGAGAAAGTAACCAAAAAGTAACCAATATATTGTCATATGTCAATAAATTGGTTACAATATTTTTGACCTAATTTTACTGTAGATACTCAATTTTTGTACAGATAGGCTGTAATCTAAGCCCATGCTTCTGTTTGGCAGTGATACGCGCTTGGGCGCCTTCCAGTAATATAATAAATGGCATTGGCAAGCACGTACTACATTGCACCGTACGTACTGTCGCGCACAACACTTCATGGCATCGTAAATCGCGTCTCGTAAAACTCCCGCCGTCACCCGCCTATCACTAAAATTAAACATTTAATGAGAAAATGAATTACCAACAGTTATGAAACGAACGAAACGTTACGACCACTACATAAGTTACATATATTTTTATTATCTCAACCGTGAATGTTACTAGCATAGCAACATGTTTCAACGGCTATTTATTTATTAGAACTGACAGCGAATTGTTCATAAATAGCGAAATTTGCAAACGAGCGTACCTCGTGAACGCGTTGCACACATACACGCTTATAAAAGATTCTACGCCATAGTGTGCGGGCTGGAAACTTTTGATCCCCTGACATAAATCTCCATCAGAAAATAGGGAGGGCCGTAACCGGCTTAAGCTTAACAGTGACTAGTGGCCCCGAACCTTAGTTTAAATATATTGTAATAATGATAAAATATACTAGTTAATTTGGACCTTTATTTATTTTGCAGTAAAGAGCTTTTTGTCATAACAACCCACTGTTTGTGATGGGAACGTGCGGGCCTCACAAATATTGTTTCATATTTCGCCTTTCGTTTGGTCGTTGTTTGGTAAATAGATTTGTATTGTTGGTGCTAGTAATCCTATTCCGTTACTTAGCTAATCAGTGTGTCATCGTGTATTTGTTCAGATTTATGTTGTACACGTACATGTGTTGATCAGGGTCGTTACTTTGATTAACAGCTTGTTGATAAATTAATTGGAACAGCAAATAAGATTAAGTTATTGCCCATTGCCAGAAGCATTTGAGCAATAGCGACGTGGGTGGAGAGATAGGCAATTATTTTCCTATTCCATTAGATACAAAAAACATAATATCACGTCTATAATGTTAGAAGAGTTGGGTAGAGGTGCACTTATTGTCATAAATCTGACACAAATTGCGACTTTGGGTCTGCTGCAGATGAATTTTTGAAGGAAAAACCCGATAACAATTTGTCCGACCCAGGAATCGAATCTCATGCTCACTGGTCGCGATTGCGGCCACTAGACCAACAATAAATATACACATCCTTACTAATATTATAAAAGCGAAAGTGAGTTTGTTTGTTACCTCTTCACGCTTTAATGGCTACACCGATTTTGATGAATTTTGGTACAGAGATAGTTGGGAACCAGGAGACGGACATAGGCTAGGCTAGGAGAAAGTGGGAAGAAAAGGGAAAACTTAGCGTTGCTATTTCAAATCGATAAGGCGCAACGAGAACTGTGTTACCCCGAATTTAACGCGAGCGAAGCCGCGGGCAAAAGCTGGTACCTACATAAAAGAAACTAATTTTATATAGGTATCTTTGTATTTATACGTTTAAGAGCGACACTCACCAGAATCGTTGGACAAGCTAAATAAAACAATTACTTAGAAATGGAAAACAAATGACACTTTTATATAAAGAAAGTTTCTTTCTTGCAAACTTCCAATAATTCACATTGAAAGCCAACATAGCCACTTAGCTATTTCTGGGCAAGTTATATATTTTATTTTTTGACACTCGTAGACAGCGTCACAAAATATAGTTCAAAAGAGATATAAATCAAACAATGTCAAAGTGATTTCGAGACGACTCTGTCTAAACTTTCGTTCACTCTTTACGATCGGCTCAGAGATTGGTTCTTGCTATTATTAGGTCCAGATTTCGTTCAGTCGAATGAGTTACAGTAAAAGTCTACATTGAGGGCACTCAAGAAACTCACGTAGGTTTTCTGATGTGAAAAATTGTTTTATCTTTTCGTACTCAGTTTTCTGATGATATGTAGAAAACTGATGATCCAATTTGTCTATGCTTTCTCTTTAATAGATAACTTTTTATTTGATTTCACATTCTTGTGTATTTAAGATATGAAATTCTACATCATACAATATATTTATTGTGAAAAAGGTTCCCTAGATAGAAACATGTGAATTATATTTTTATTTCAGTTTTCTTGCAATAAAAGAAGTTTATTAAAAAAAAGCTCTTTACTTTTTGTGGTAACTGTACTCATTACCAACCGTTTTGAATTTCGGATTAAAATAACCCGATACAGTACATTAAAAAGGGATTATTACGAAAATGAAGCTAACGAAACGGTATGAGTATTATTTTCCAATTAATTTCGCTGAAGTTATCAACCGGAAATAATTGAGAGTCAATGAGGAGTCAGGATGCATTTAAATCCGGGATATTGCGCAGGATACGAACTGATAATAAATCAACTGTTTAACTGAATGGGAAATAAAAAGCGGTTTTAAATATTCATGATTCTGGATTATTAAAAAGCTTAAAATGTGGAAGTCTTGTCAGGTCAGATATTTTTTGTTCATGGGACATATGTACATATTACCTAGTTCACTAATATATCGTAGCTAAATAGTTGCAGCCGCTCTGGTCGATCTTTAGGCTGAGCCGCGCTTGCCTAGGTTGGTCTGTGGATGGGTGACCATTCGTAACATACCGAGTTACTTGCTACTTTACGTGCCTCGGAAAGCAAGTTATGCTGTTTGTCCTTGCTGTCATTTTGACAGTCGTTACAGTCAGACAATCAGTCTTACCAAAGCAAGGGGTATCGTGTTACCTAGTACTAACTGGGTTGTGGAGGTACTCGGTAGATAGGCACTTGCTCCATGTAAAATACTGGTATTCAACAGCAAACACTCAAAAATCAGACATTTAGACAGGCAATTTTAAATGTCATGAAAACAAAAAAGATGCTGCTACAGTCCTAGTACACAATAATAACTCATAATAACACATAATAACTTGTGAAAGTAACAGTACTTTCACAAGTTATTATGTCTTGGACTGGGACTGTATTTACCCATTCCAAAGCGTAGATATTTATGGAGAAGAATGGGCAAGAAACTGCATCTGATTTGACTGGAAGCCGACCAAAACATGTTAAAGCTAGGCAGATGATGAACCTTGCTCAGGCTGACTCGTCTGTTACTAAAATTTTGTGTTTTCGAAATTAATTTATGTAATGTCTTTTAATAACAGAAAATATGATTGTTAATATAATGGGTTCAGGGTATTGCTGCGACTGCCATGCTTCTGTAGTGCCTCAGCAATGTTTACTGGCGCACGCACTGTAAGTTTTGATGCGTTGTGGGCTACGTGGCAGTCCCAACACCATCCTGCAATCAATAGCTGACCCGGCAGACAACCCCCCTAATGTGGGCGCTAACTAACCGTAGTCGATCTACTTATTCCAGTTGTTAAATACTAACATAGGCTAACCCCCGAATACTGAAACGTCAATCAAAATTTAAGTCCCACTTAAGTTTAACAGAGACTCAGAAGTGACGTTTGACCATACAAAATCTAAAGTTTAAGAGCTGCTCAAATGTTAAGCAGCCTTCACATTTTGAGTGACGTTTCAGTATTCGGATGTAAGTCATCTTGTTACTAACACACTGGACCTCATTGTAGTCTGTAATATTAATAAATAATAATTAAACCAAAATTATACAGGGCAATCACATAACATTGTCAATATGTAGACATTAAAATCATGATCAAAATTGCTTTATTTAACTCTCAAATTTACAATCATTAAACGATTAATTAATATCAAATTAACGCTTTGACACTTCATGAATTAACTGAATTTTATTGATATTGTTATGGTAAATATTATAATTGACGCAAGCTTATTTTGCAAAAGTACACACGACCACACATCAAGCTGTACATATCCAGTTTATGCAGATCTCTCATTGTTTGGTAAATCAGTATGAAGCGAAGCCATTTTTATAATACTGGAAATGTAAGTAGGTATTATAGTTTACTAGCTGAGCCCAGCGGTTTCACCCGCTGCTCACTTAGGGGTATGAAAAATAGATGTTGGCCGATTCTCAGACCTACCCGATATGTACACGAGAATTTTATATATTAGATAAAAAAAACTAATAACTCGCTTAAATATGGGTAGGTAATAATGATCCATTATTACCTAATCAATTTGAATTTGATTGGCCGAAATTAATGTTGTTACAATTTTAATGTGTTTTGTGTCGGGCCAGACATTTTGTGTACCCAAAGAGATCTTAAACTTATTTATTTTTAAACTTATTCCAATTGGATGATTAGAAAAACGTGACACTGGCCAACCATGCATTGTCATCGAAACTAAACTTTTATGCTAAATTTCAGCTTAATTCAAATCAAGAAGGTGCTACAAATTTAATTACTTTGTTCACTTAATAAGTTACAGTAAAGCTAATAAAAGCAAAAACTGGCAGAGTGCGAGTCTGACTTGTGCACCGAGGGTCCCGTGTAAACTTTAGAGGGTCCATTTATTAATTTTAACTCAATACCTCCACGCATTCCCGAGATAAAGGGTCTTGACAGACGGACGGACAACAAAGTAATCCAATAGGGTTCCGTATTATTCTTTTGATGTACGTAACCCTAAAGAGAAATTCAAAAATGCACTCATAAACAAATGAAGAGAGCATGTGACCGATGGAAATAATGGAAAGCTGCCTATGCTTGGTATTGGGGCATTGCATACTAAAAAAAGAACACAAACAAATGCCAATCACTACTCAATGCACAAAACAGTAACTGGTTTTAAACATGTTAACCCTACACATAGTAGGTACATGTAAACAAAAAACAGCGGCAGTTCCCCACAAATCTTTCATATCAACCAACATTGTCATTCACCCGCGGTATATTATTGAACTTAATGGCATCATTTACCGTATTCCGATCCTCAATAGCGACATCGTAACGTACTCCTCGCCTGTTATTAGGGTTCCGTTCAAAAATGCAATAAAAACCCTATCTACGCGAGCAAAAGCAATGATTTCTCTAATAGATAAGGAATATGCTTTGTTAATAAAGTATCTATACTTTCAAAGTTTGTTTGTAGAAATTTGACTCGAATTTGTATTTTACTTATTTTGCTAATCTTAGAGTATGTTTTAGACTTAATTTGATTTGTGTTGTGTTGTGGAAACAAACAATAATCTTAAAAGAAGTTAAATTTCGTTATATCCTTTGTAAAAGTTGTTTACTTTTATCTCTTTATTATTAAACTAGCTGTTCCTCGCGGTTTCACCCACGCTGCTCAGCACCTGTTGGTTGTAGCGTGAAGGCTATAGGTTATATAACCTATAGCCTTCCTCAAGAAATGGACTAACCAACACTAAAAAAAAATTTCAATTCGAACCAGTACTTCCTGAGATTAGCGCGTTCAAACAAACAAACTAACTCTTCAGCTTTATTATATTAGTAAGTATAGATTGAATATTTATTTTGTAGGTTACAATTTTAAACTTAGTACCACCACGTTCTGAGAATCCTTGGTTATTCACTACATTATCTTTGTGTTAGGTACTTGATATAAACATATAATAACATAATAAGATCTTCAGTATAATGCGTTATGCGCACTCTTTTACATAAGTAACTGAAAGTTTGAACACTCAAGCTTGTCAAGTATGACAGCTTTTTGCCGTTGTAAAACATAATGCGTTTATGTTTATAGCAAATCCTAATATATTTTTTGTCAAACTAAGAGAAATAAAATAGTAAAATCGGATTAAATGTATCTTCAGAATAAAACATAACTCTTGAATATTTAAGACTTGTACAGTAATTATTTAAAGTCTTGTACGGAACTCATCCGGCTAATTCAACTTAAGCTTACAATATTTATTATATTTTTTTATTATTCCCGTCCATTTGACATATATTGATGCGGTTGTAATGGTTAGAACATTACTTGCAACTGTTAGTGGCAGGTTGGTACTAAATGGTCACCGTAAAATGCTTTCTATGTTTCAATTATCGGCAAAGTGTGATATATCGTTATTTGTTATGGATGGGCTTCGCTGGTTTCGGTTTTGTCTAGGACTACTATTCATGTTATGTTCGATTTGCACAACTGTGCTTTTTGACTCGGACAACTCGCATAGATATATAGAATATTCTTTATTATGTACACCATACAAATTACCGCTTTTCGCTAAAAGCGATCTTCACAAGACAACCTTTGGATGGATTTAAAGGAGGAGAGACAGTACAGTAGGTAGTCTGTGTTGGTGGTCATCATCCTTTACAGAATCAAAAATTTACGAAGAGATAAAGTTTAAATTTTAAAGTACTCGCGAAAATTGCATTGTCGAGAAATAATGAATATTCCTTTGTTCGAGCTCATTAATATGCATATAATTTTAACGAAAATTTCCTGTTGGTACGTCGGAAATACAGTAATTTTATATCCCCATAAGTAGTAAATTATACATCTGCAATGAGGTTCTGTAACACATACAGATATAAAATTCTTTAAATCCATGCAAATTGTTGCGCGCTTCATATTATTCATATTTAATTTTCAATTGTACTCGTAATTTAAACATGCTTCGTCGAATTCTGACGGGTGAGCAATTTTAATTAATATAACATGTAGATTGTGAGCTTGGAGTATTATGCGTTAATTGTATACGGGATAACCACATCCCGAAGGGAATTGTAAAAAAAAAAAATATTTAAGTATAACTTATTTCTCTGTTTTGACAAAATGTGTAGTGTTTTAATGTATTTTCGAAAAATCGTAGTCTCTGACGCTAAATTCCTTCGCACAATAGCTCCAATTAAATTAATTAAAATTTAGAATATTTAAAGTCCAAACCACTTTTACCCAGAAATGTCACCAGGAAATAAATAGCCACAAATGGCACTTAAAAAATCTGAACATCAAAAAGCTAACTTAATATCATTCATTTAATTTTACTAGCTTTCCATGATAAATGGAACAGCACCTATAAATACTCGCCTAAATTCAAATTTAAACTACTATGGGTATGACATTTGATATAAATAAAATGTTTTATAGCCATAACAGGAACGAGCTTGTCGTTCTTAAAATATTCCTCTTGACTTGCAGTTAAAACTTTAATGCCTCGTCATTTTGGTTGTCCCGAATTTTTGCATGTTGCAGGAAATTGTGTGGTTTTTCTACATTGCAGGGATAAAATGACGTCGGTGTTGTAAATATTCCTTTTTTTACTAAGAATAATAAATTCAAATTACTTATGCAATGATCGCAAGCGCGAAAAGAAAGGACTCAGAACAAAACAATTTCGAATAAAAGAAAAAAACTATATTTCTTTATTAATATTATGAAGAGGAACGGCTTTTTTTTTTGTTTTTACCGAATAGGCTCCGAAACTACTAGACCGATTTAAACTATTGTTTTTCTAAATACAAAGTTAAATAATCAGGAAACAATAAAGGCGTCATCACACTATGGTTCATAGGATCTGAGCAGTGTTTGATACCTGTTGGCATAGATGGTAGAATATAGTACGTGATGTACGTACGTAGTATTGATGGTAGTATATAATATTGTAGATTTTTATTATGTCAATAACTATTTCAAAATCACAGTCGGATTCATTGACTTAAATGTATGTGGTTATGACATGAATGTGTTTTGTTTTATGCCTGCACTTTTTGTGTACGTAAAAATCTGTTTTTTTAATACTTGGAAGATTAGTATGACGTGATTGTAGCTAATCACGTATTGGTGCTGATTCAAATGACTCAAATGACTTCAATGAAGATTAAAATGACATACCTAACCACATCAAATTTTATATCACGCCATTTTACTCACGCTTAAAGATAATCCAATTTAAGTATGACTGCTTTGCAGAAGGAGGTGACAGCTTCCCATTTTCTCTCGCTCCGGACCATGGCCTGCACTAGAGCTGGACACGCGAGATCGTTGCCGCCAATCGCCTCTACGAGGAGACAACGGTGCTCCGCCCAAGCTGGGTAGACCGCCACAGTGTACTCCACCGGTCTCCTCCGAGCGATTGTCACAGCGGCGGTACCCGAGCGTTTCAGAGTCAGGAGTTGTGCCCAGTAGGCCTACTATGACATCTTAAAGCAGAACTTATTCCACTGAGTGAAAGAGATGGTGCTAGACACCCTGTATAGCTCTGTCTCTTTCCCTCAGCGGAGTAAGTTCTGCTTTAAGATGTCATAGTAGGCCTACTGGGCACAACTCCTGTACACACATCATGGTAGGGCAGCAGTTCATGGCAATAGGCCCGCTTCCTATAACATGGGACTTAATCTCTCTGTTTATTTCATCGGAGATCACCGGCATAATGTTAGATAATGTTTTTCAGTAGTTCTTAATAAATAACAGCAAAAACTGTCGCTGAAGTCAAACGTTTAACGTAAACGTTTCATAACGTTTTTATACGTGTATTGAAACGTGTTTTTAAGATAGATATGATGACAATTGTGTATTGTTAAAGACTTTTTCAATATTTTCGAGAATTCTTTTTAATTACTAAAGAATCAAGATAAACAAGTCCAGTCACCTCTGTTCAAAGATACAGAAAATAACTGGGCATAAAAGGACTCTTAATGAATACAAAAGTCATGTCATGCCGCCCCAAATATCGTTCATACGGGCGATAATTGAATAATAACAACCAAACGATTTCATTTTCCAATGGGTTCATTAAAATTTTATTACATGCAACAATTAACGTTAAAAGTTGACACAGTGCTGTGCTTTTAAAATTAACAATAACGGTTCTTAATGACCCGCCATGAAAATTGTAGCTATGAAATGCAATGCATATTTATATACCTACGCAATTATACCGTTACGGTTGTCAATTTTTAGGTTAACTGTAGTATAAAATTATTAGATATGCATATATCGCACACCTCGATATATACTGAAAAAAAACTTAAAAAAAAAACATAATTAACGAAAAAAAATGCTGTTTGTATGGTAATTTTAAGTTAAGTTAAGTTATAAAGTTGCGTACCTATGATCACCGAGCATTCGAATACAAGGGTAACTAAAGTCGTGTCGACGGCGCGTTAGTGTTCCACGCGCGCCTCAAAGAGATGTCAGCAAACCGCCGCTGACTGCAGCTGTGGTTGCGGGTTGTTCGAAAGAGATACTGCGGCCCCAGAATACAAGGAGCAAAAGAAGGAAGATGGGTGGGTTTTAGTCAGTAAAACTCGACAGACTTTAAATAACTTTAATTGATCCCATGATAAACCAAAAAAAAAGATGTTACAAGTACATGGAGTTGTGTTAACAAGTTGATCATATTGTCATGGTTTACAAAACATAAAAATAGGATAAGATACTTGTTCGCGCGCAACACTAGGGCGACGCTGGTAACCCTATCTGACGGCGAGCAACACCGCTTCACGGCGGGCAACACCGGCCGGCCGTCACTTCACTCTCCGTAAAAAACGAACAAAACGAACACGCCATCTTTTTATATGTCTTACGAATAATAATTATATTGTTAGAACTACGCAGTTGTTTAATTTATAAACAAAGTGGCGACCGTGACAGGACTGCAATCTTCAATATATCCATCGACCAAGAAAAAGTTTGTTCGAATTTGCGGGCGTCGCACGAGCAAATGAGCCCGCCGTTCCGCTACGCAGCGAGCCACGTGGAGGAAGAAAAGGAACTGATATTGCTGCATCTTACTGCTTCGGGAGCCTTTGGGGGACATCGTGAACCTGAACCGGAGGTCTAGCCCAAGGAGAGTAAGCCCTATGCCTCACCTCTTCATACCTAGGCTAGGTATTACCTAGCCAATTCTCGAAATCTCGATCCTTTGTTCTCGCTTTGTGTGAATGGCCGACTTGTTCCTCGAGTGTTGGGTTTATTTTTACATCTAAGCTAGCTTTCAATGGTGTTACGCTAAATATATGCATGTGCAGCGTTAGATTTAATTATCTATCTATAAAATACGAGCACGCGCCTAAGCTATACAAAGCTCGCATTTCACCTATTCTGCTAAATTATTCTGTTAAAGCTTAATAGCAGCTAACGATCACCTAGCCTACCCAGCACGTTTAAGTTCTTCTGATTTAGCACGCAGGGTGCCCAAAACCTATCCAATACCTACCTGGTATCACGTGGACAACGTTAGTAGCTACCTAATATTTCAATACCATATGCCGACTATTCCAGCGTAGCTCCGTGAAAAGGAGCGCATCGGTCTCGGCATCGCTGCCCCCGCCGGGTTCCACCGCGTGCGCCGCCACGTGCGCGTGCGTTGCTGGCCAAAGCTGTTTGCTCGGCGCGAGCTGCCCTGAGCATCGCGTCGCGCTAGCACCAGCATAAGCGACTGGACCTGAGCTTCTCAACTCCTCTAAAAGGGTTTGGGTGCACATTTATAACTTCGTTGATTGTTCACCTGTGTTATTGGTACTATAATTTATAATCTGTAAACATGAGTGAAGCAGAGCTCAAGGTAGAAATAACTAAGTTAGTCAAGGAGCGTGGCATTATCAAGGGTCGCGTTACTAGATATACAGAGTATCTAAATAATTTAATTGGACAAAAAGAAATAACTTCTATTCAATATAGAGAATTAACCCAAAAATTAGATAAAATTCAGTCGCTTATGGAAGAGTTTGAGGTCATACAAGGAAAAATAGATTTATTGCATTCTGATATTACAGAGCAAGTTAAAGAAAGAGATTGTTTAGAAAACCAGTTTATTAATTTAATAGCAAGGAGCCAAGATACCTTAGCTAATTCCCCCTTAAGGAAGGAAGAGAATCAAAATTGTGATAGAGAAAATAGTGACCATGCATCAACTAGCTCCTGTTCATTTAATAATTTAAAATTACCCACAATTAAACTTCCTACATTTGATGGGAATTACCTTACCTGGTTAGAATTTAAAGATACATTTTATTCAGTGATTGACAGCAATGAAAGTATAGCACCAATTAATAAATTCCACTATCTAAGATCTTCACTTGAAGGAAGTGCAGCGGTAGTTATTAAATCAATAGAATTTAGTTCAAAAAATTATAAAGTTGCATGGAACCTGTTATGCCAAAGGTTTGATAACAAAAACCTATTAATAAATAATCACTTAAAAGCGTTGTTTAGTATCGAGTCCATTCAAAGGGAATCTTATAAATCATTGCGGTTTGTGGTTGACCATGTATCAAAACATTTGCGGGCTCTTGATACTCTTGGCCAGCCTACTAACATGTGGGATGTTCTTATTATATATATGGTGTCAGCTAAATTAGACATTCACACGAGTAGAAAATGGGAAGAATACAAGTGCAATCTTGCAGATTTACCTTCACTTAGTGAATTTTATTCGTTCCTGCGCAGTCGTGCTAACATACTTGAGACAGCCTATTTTAATAGCAGTCGTCCTGACAAACAGGTGGATAATAGGCCCAGGGTAAATAACCAATCCAAAAGCCTGATAGTATCAGTTGATAAAAAAGAAAATAAAAAAAATAGTTGTGTTTTATGCGATGAAAATCATCGTTTGCATGAATGTTTAAAGTTTAAAAATATGAATGTAGATGAGCGACTACATGAAGTGAACAAGTTTAAGTTATGTAAGAATTGCTTTCACAGTGGTCACAATGCTTTCCAATGTCAGCTGAAGGCTGTTTGCCGCCAGTGCAAAAGGAAACACAACACATTAGTTCATATAACTAAAAGCAACCCTACAGCTACTGCTGAAGCTGAACAACCCTCTACATCTTCCTCACTACCTGTGTCACTGTCAGTGGCATCTAATGACCAGGTTTTGTTGAGTACGGCCCTAGTCCAAATTATAATAAATAATAAAAAATATACAGCCCGTGCGCTGCTGGATACAGGTAGTCAATCATCGTTCATTACAGATAAATTAAAAAGGAAGATAGGGCTAGCAATCAACCCCGGTGGTTCAGTGAGCATTTGTGGGATCAATAACGCTACATGTAACATTACTGAAAGTTGTTATGTTAAAATTAAATCTAGATGTATGCCGTTTGAATTAAATGTTAAGTGTCTTGTAGTACCTACTATAACAGGAATCTTACCAAATTCTATTATTAATACAGACCATATAAAGTTACCAGGAAATATTATTCTAGCTGATCCTGACTATTTTTCCCCGGCTGAGGTCGACATCCTCTTAGGAGTAGATGTGTATTGGGAGATAGTTGGCTCTAATTTAATCAAGTTAGGTAATAGCAAACTGGCTTTACAGGAGTCTATGCTTGGATGGCTCATAAGTGGCCCCATACACGGTAGTCAGTCCATTACAAAGGTTTATTGTAATTTTACTCAAGAAATAAAGGACTCTTTAGAAAATTTTTGGCAAATTGATGACTTACCGGCCACAAAAACATATTCCATTGAAGAGCAACTCTGTGAGGATAATTTTAAACAAAATGTGTCTCGCTTATCAAATGGTAGATTTTCTGTGTTAATGCCCATGAAAGAGTCGCCTGAAAAGGCTCTTGGGGACTCTTACTATATAGCTAAAAAATGTTTTGAGAGCTTAGAAAGAAAATTCATAAAAAATCCTGATTTAAAGGTAAACTACAAGGCGTTCATAGATGAGTATGCAAGTCTAGGGCACTTAACTAAAATTTCGAAACCAGTGTTTGGGTACTATATGCCCCATCACGCAGTTATTCGTGAAAAGAGCGAAACTACAAAGCTCCGCGTAGTATTCAATGCCTCTTCTAAAACAAGCACTGGTAAATCACTAAATCAAATTCAAATGGTTGGCCCAGTAGTGCAGAGTGATTTGATATCTATTTTATTGCGATTTCGCAAGCATAAATTCATTCTCACAGCCGACATAGAAAAAATGTTCCGGCAAATTGAAGTCAAGCAACAGCAGCGCCATCTGCAGCTTATTCTGTGGCGTGATGAAAATTCCCAGCCGATAGATGTGTTACAACTCAATACAGTTACTTATGGTACTGCCTCGGCACCATTTTTAAGCACTCGATGCCTTTTGCAATTAGCAAATGAGTGTGAGGATGAGTCTATAGCTCGTGTAATACGAAACGATTTTTACGCTGATGACCTGAATACAGGATCAGAATCTATAGAAGGGCTAAAACATATCTATCACAAAGTTGTTAAAATACTTAATTCTGCATGCTTACCTCTTAGGAAATTTCGCACAAATTGTCCTCAATTATTTGATGATGAATGTGGTTTTTCAAATCCCATTGATTTTAACAAAGAATCTAGTGTATTAGGTCTTAACTGGTGTCCCAAGGCTGATACACTGCAATTCTCTACAGACTTAGAGCCTTCCACTCATATTACAAAAAGGTCAATAATTTCTACTACTTCTAAGGTATTCGATCCCTTAGGATTATTGTGTCCTTGCATCATAGTAGCTAAAATTTTACTCCAACAATTATGGTCCTCCAAGCTGGACTGGGATGATCCAGTACCAGCTGAGTTTTGTAAAAACTGGGCCGACTTATTAAAAGAATTTTCAAATTTAAATAAAATTAGTATTCCAAGGCGAGTTCTGTGTGATACGCCTATTAATATAGAATTACATTGTTTTGTAGATGCCTCTCAAAGGGCCTATGCAGCCTGTATTTACCTGCGTTCTGTAAATCATAATCAGGAGGTTAAAGTCAGGTTGCTGTGTGCTAAGGCACGAGTTGCTCCGATGAACCCAACTACTATTCCCCGATTAGAGTTATGTGGCTTCTTATTAGGTGCACGTTTATGTTCAAAGGTATTAGAGTCATTAAATTGTATTATAAATCATAAATTTATTTGGTCTGATTCACAAGTTGTGTTAGGATGGGTGAAAACCCCACCCAGGGATCTTAAAATATTTGTGTGTAACCGAGTAAACGAAATCAATCAACTTGCAATTGGATTCACCTTCTGTTATGTTCCCACAGATCAAAATCCTGCAGATATTGCGTCTAGAGGTGTGACTCCTAAGCAGTTGCAGTCCTCTCTCCTCTGGTGGGAAGGGCCTTCGTTCCTCGCTAATGACCCAACTTGTTGGCCTACACACAACCACACACAAATCCCTAACACTTTACCCGAAGTTAAAAACTCAAATACCGTTGAATGTCATATTGTTGTTACAAGCAAAATAATCAATTTTGAGAAATATTCTAATTTAAATAGGTTAAAAAGAATTTATGCTTATGTAAAACGTTTCCTAAATTATTGTAAAAATAAAGATGCTAAAATCAAGGGACCATTAGATATTAAGGACTTAGATGAATCTCTGCTATTGTTAGTTAGATTAAGTCAGTTAGAAAGCTATGCAGAGGAAATTGAATTAATTAGAAATAATAAAACTCTTAATCGTAAGTCTAAGTTATTGCCTCTGAATCCATTTATTGATTCAGATGGCATATTAAGAGTTGGGGGTCGAATTCAAAACTCCGATTTCGCTTATGATAAAAAACACCCCATTATTTTAGATGCAAAGCATCATTTAACTAAATTAATATTAAGGTGCGAACATGAACGCTTATTTCACGCTGGTCCACAACATCTTCTAGCTTCAATACGAGAACGATTTTGGCCTATAGGTGGCAGAAACTTAGCACGTAGCACGACAAAGCAGTGTGTAGTATGTACTCGCCTACGTGGGAAAACATTACAACCCATAATGGGAAATTTACCTGCCGAAAGAAGCTATTCCATGTTTCCTTTCTACTCGTGTGGTGTCGATTTTGCTGGCCCGTTTTTGATCTCTAGCCGTAAAGGTAAAGGTAATCGTATTTCAAAATGCTACCTATGTTTGTTTGTATGCCTCTCGACCAAAGCAATACATTTAGAGTTAGTCAGCGATATGAGCACTGCTGCTTTCATTTTATCTTTGCGACGGTTTGTGTCTAGAAGAGGTAAACCTAATGTTATATATTGCGATAATGGTACCAATTTCAGGGGCGCAAATAATGAGTTAAGAGGAATACTCAGGTCCAGTCGTGAGTCAGTTAGTAATTATGCCAATAATGAAGGCATTAAGTTCGTGTTTAGCCCCGCATACTCGCCTCATTTTGGAGGCATATGGGAAGCAGGCGTTAAATCCGCGAAACACCATTTTAAGCGTGTAGCCGGGAATGCTTCCCTGACATTCGAGGAGCTCGCGACTTTATTCGCACAAATCGAAGCCATTTTAAATTCTCGTCCCCTTACTCCTCTTTCAACTGATCCAACTGATCCCACTCCGTTAACCCCAGGGCACTTTCTTATTGGGCGGCCTCTCACCTCAGTGCCATCGTTACCCATTACATGCAAGCACCCAAACAGATATGAGTTAATTGAACAATTAAGACAACAATTCTGGGAAAGATGGCGCCGGGAGTACGTTGCCGAGCTTCAGGAACGCGTCAAGTGGAAAACAAGGCAATATGAGCTTCGTGTGGGCGATCTGGTGATCCTCAAAGAAGACAATCTTCCCCCACTGCACTGGAAACTTGGCCGCGTTACCCACTTATATCCTGGGAATGATGGTGTCAACAGAGTTGCCGACGTTGGAACATCAAAGGGCACACTTCGGAGGGCAGTAAACAAAATGTGCATACTCCCGGTCACTGATGACGCAAGGGATGTCGCTGTAAATGACGGCGCTAATAGCACCAAATAAATTACTTTGAAAGCCACACTTTCAAGGCCCGGGAAGATGTTCGCGCGCAACACTAGGGCGACGCTAGTAACCCTATCTGACGGCGAGCAACACCGCTTCACGGCGGGCAACACCGGCCGGCCGTCACTTCACTCTCCGTAAAAAACGAACAAAACGAACACGCCATCTTTTTATGTCTTACGAATAATAATTATATTGTTAGAACTACGCAGTTGTTTAATTTATAAACAATACTAAAAATCTGATACTCCTTAATTCCCAATCGCAAAAAAAAGGTTAAGAATTAATGCAAAAAAAAGCAAATATTCATTTTTTTTTAATTTGTCATTGTATAAAGTGCAAGTACACTGTTTTATTTATTGTACACATCCACTTTAGCTTTCTTATAGTGTTAAATTGTTGCTACTCCATTCTCATACGTCAATATGAGTTATAGTCCAATATTTACGTTAGGGTCTAAAGTTAAAGTTCACAATACTATAAGTTAGCTTGCTTCGCATACAGCCATTAAATATCCCATTTTCCAGATTCTCACAGCTTGGCCGGCAATAAACAGCTGATGCATTTTATGTTCGCCTTTCATATTCAAAACAAGATCAAAATATGAATGTATAGAAAGGAGGGATTTACTAATAAAAGTTTGTGTACTTTATATGATGCTATATATTTTATAAATTATTCAGACGAATCGCTGTCTTTTCTTGGCAGCTCCTTTGAGAGTAACTTTGATATTATTATTTGAATTTCTACTCTGTACCTGTAAGTATTTTGAAAAATAATTTTCCCTTATAATCTACCCTATGAAAAACTTAGACCCCATTAAGTAATAAGCTTAACATTAAAACCTTTACCGCAACTCCCTTTTATTTTTGCATTATAAGCGGAAAGAAAAGAAATCCATCCCTATCTGGATAAAATCTCTTTGAAAGAAACTCAAACAATTCGAAACACCTCAAGACATTACCGTGGGGCCCCTAAATTTGCGTGTACAAGCAAAACGCGTAATGTCGGGGTGAGCCCGCCAAAATCGTATTTAAATTCACCGATCCCGACACGAGATAAGCGAAATCATGAGTTAGGTTGGAAGGGTTATAGAATCCTGCTGCGTGAGGCCGCATAATTCCGTTTCCAGTGGGGTGTCCACGCCTATGGTGTTGACGGAGATATCTCGATCTTGAATGGGAAGCCTCTTCAGAGTGTTTAGCTGGGAATTTTTCTTTAAAATGTTTGCAAATGCAGAGGTCGTCTTATCGCCAGATCTGAGGATTTGTTTGTTTGTTACGAATGTATTGGGTTTTGAATAAAGTATTTTTGCTATTGTATGACGGAGGAAATAAAATGTGCTTTCAGTAATTTCAGCCGTGTCTCTAACGCAATGCTTGTAAAATTGAAAGAAAATGTTCTAGTTTGTCAGAACTGCCAAGCTTACAAAGAAGACATGAAAAATAATTTAATATAAACAATTAAAGATAATCGCAATGGTTATGACTGTCACCCCTAATTTCACAATTAATTATTTACAATTCCAAAAACGAGCTTTTTAAAGCTTTATTACAGCTGAAACAGGGTTTTCAGATAAGGGTATTCGCGACCACACTTAGCGCCAACAATTAAGTATCCCCTGATTTAATTAAACAACCCACAATTTATTTTTACTTGTCAGATTTTATTTTCCTTTTTTATCCGGCGGCTGTACCGTAATTTAGGTACCCTAATCCCGCGCTACAGGGTCCCAGAAAGGGTGAAAGGGAAAAAGTAAGGGTGATTAAAGATAAACAACGGCTCGGTGCCAACGTGAGGCCTAGCACGGTTAGGATAATTTGCAATTGTATAATTATCTATGACGGTAAATTAAACGAGAGTTTTATGTGTTTTTGCGAGACGACAGCTGAGATTTATGCCGGTAAGATTACGACTTAATTATCGATTTATTTTCATGTTCTACTCCTTAGTACCAGTACTAGTGGCGAGGTGTTGTACTGCAACATTTTTTATTTTATTCATTTAGGCACAGATGGCATATAAATTGTATAAATAATTTATGTTTTTACTTTTATCTTTAATTATTTCAAAGTATAAAAAGTTTTCGACAAAATTCAGCCTTTAAAAAATGTTCTGTTAAACAAATATTCAGTTGACCCAAATATATATTTTTACCTGACCTGCCATAAACTACGCGTTCCATAAAAGATATCAAAGATAATTCCAGGCAACATAAAAATCCTTTCAATATTTATAACATCGGAAGCGTTGTGAATTATGTATTCGTTTAGTTCGATCGGGACCTCGGGACCTCTGACCTCTGCCTAGTTACAAGACAACGCCTGTTTTATAGCCACAGTTTTTCTTTTAGAAATAAAGTAATTTTTCTGCCAGTGTAATCCCCGCAAAATGGGGTTATTACTGAATTGTTCGCCACCTTCCCTAGATGTCCTTTGTTCGCCTGTCATAGAATAATTTCATGAATTGACTTACTGACGTACTGCTGACTGCATTGTTTTCCGTTCGATTGTATTTATGGGGTAATATTTGCCACGGGTGTGTTTTTTAATATAATCTTTTTTTTATTTTTTTTTGGACTGGTTTGTTGGATGATTGTATAAGTAACAACACCAAATAACATGTTATTACTTACCTAAGGATACCATAAAACTGTACCAGTTATTACTCCAGAGACAACACAAGAATAAGGGACGAAAACACAAACATTTTCATAAATATCTCTTTGTGAACATTTCATCAAGACGCACCGATTCCTCGGGAGAATAAGCTCTATGAATATTTTGAGGTACACGAATTTGGGTTGTAACCGCTGAAGATATTTCATATTCTACCACTGTATACTTGTATAACCGCCGTTATATCTAACCTAGCTAAATAATATTGTGGTTGCATTATTTTTGTAAAGACGTGGGATTACTGGGGTGTTCCCTCTCTGAGGTTTGTCCTTTGTTCTTGTTAGATAGGATTTATTCGAGTATTAGACTCCGGCGTTCTATTTTTAAATAGAGATTTTCGTTTCGCTTTTTCTTTATTTTATGGCGGCTTGGGTTGTTCTCTATTTTTATGAGGTTTTATTTAAAATCTGCTTCCTTTTTGTTTAATTTTTTTATTGTGTCGAATGATTTTAAGCGAAAGGATTGGCAGATTCTAATTTCAGACTTTCTCTAATGTACGTGAATAACTCTAATGTATTTTCTACTTTGTCCATTTACGTAATACTACACACCCTTTTAGCATTCCTCAGTCACGTGCAAATGACTTTCATTCATACCTTTTGTAGCCCAACATTCTGATACTTTTTTTTTCTGAATGGCATCTCTCAGTTCAACCTAGGAAGTTGTCCTTGTTAACCGGGCGATTCTTGTAGATGCCTTAAAAATTAAGATCTCCAGCTAGGGCAAAAAACTTACAAACTAAGGGCAGCCCCTGTGGGGTACCAGCCTCGGCTTAGGGCGTACATTCTGATCCAAGTCTAACCATTGTTTTATAAATCTCCCCCCAAGTTAAAGGGGAAAGCGGGAGTCGCAGAATGTTCCCCTGACCTGCCGTTATTTTATCCATCCAGTGTTAATTATGTGATTTACACTACAATCTATCCAAGGTCCCCATTTAGGCGCAACAAACAAATACACTTTCGCTTTTATAATATTAGTAAGGATATATCGCTTCAGAAGAGACCGATTTCAATAGTCGTCACTAAACAAAAGTATACGATCAAATTCACGATAAGTGCAAACAGCAAACAAACTACGAACACAAACCTATCTATCTGCCAAATGCAGAGATTATGGAAATAACCCGATCGACCGTCCATCATATTGGTCATTGGAATACCCATGCTTTGCAATGGCCGGCTAAAGGCTGATATGACGTCATAAAACAACACCATAGATTTTAAGCATTCTACATTCAAAATCTTGCATTTTTATTTTTACTCTTCCTTCCTGTGTTCCTTTTTCTTTTTTGAGGCTTTTGTAGATACAGATAGATCATGCCCGATGCCAAACCAAATTGTTATGACTGTTAGTTTGTAAAGATCCGATGTATGTAGCGTAAGTATCGAGGGCGGCGCTGCTGCTACTTTTATAGTTTTAATTGTAAAAACCATTTTAGTTCTCTCATTATATTAACTACTAGCTGGAGCAAGCAAAGTATCCTATGTATTATTCTAGACTATAATCTGCCTCTGTGCCAAAGGACAATGTCCAAAATGGCCCTGTGCAATAAAGAGTATCAGAATATACGATAATTAATCGCCTATTTTATTATATAAGTTGCAAATACTTCTGTATCACGGACTAGCTGTTTTCCAAAATGTACTTTTAATGAAATTTAACGCGACGCGCCTAATGCGCCCGCGCCTCGACTATGCCTCGACTGTTGGTCGTGTGGGCGACGCGCCTTTGAATTCATTTACCTACCTACGTTAATTAATTTATGCTTTTTAATTTTGCACTTGCATCCACTTTGACGTTAGAAAAATAACTGCATATGTACTTAGTTATCTAGGTAGGTATTATGATATTACTTATCAGTTTCTTTAAAATTACTCAGAGCCATGAAAAATCATAGGTAGGTTACTTACCTACCTATGATTTTTCATACCGCTGAGTCATTTAATATTCGTTGTTATGGCTAGATTATAACCTCAAAATCTGACACTTTTTTTGAAATATATCTTTTCTGCAGCTAGTCCGCTATGAAAACAAGATCTTCTAAGAGTCTACTAATGATAGAGAATACAATACATGATTATCCGATGCTCCTGGCTCCAGGGCCAACAAAGTATGGACGCAGAGCAATGTCCTTTCATCAAGATCCGTTCAGCCGTTTTGACGTAAAGAAGTAACAAATCCATCCATCCACACAAACATTCGCATTTATAATATTACATTTATTTCAATTTTGGTGTGCAATAAAGTATATTCTATTCTATTTATAATATTAGTAGGAAATAGGACTATTATTTACAAACTACAAATAGACATAATTCTAAAAATATGTACAAGTATCAAAATGGTAAAATAATCACAGGGCGTAAAAAAATTCGTCCGCATTGCTGTCAAGAGTAAAAGTGCCCAGAAAGCTGCGGTAGCATTACCGCGTTGGATGGAAATGTTAGTTCTTTGGTCAATAAAAGATCAGCCCCCTAGTCACGAGAAGAGTCGACAAACCGCTTGGCGATTTCTCGAAATACTTCTAAACTCAGATTACAAAAACCTAAACATTTAGTGTTAGTTCGCCATCTCGCCACGGGCGAAATAGATATAATATTTTTGGTGACACGTTTATGATCATTTTTGGAAGTGCACAATTATGTGCGTCTTTTGCCACACGCGCAACGCACAAGCGTTGGACGCTGAGCTGTGGACGGTGAGCAATGGGTAGCTCACTGTCTGTCCGTCTATTGTCGACAGGCCGTGTCGACGGCGCGTTCGTGTTTCACGCGCGCCTCAAAGAGAGTCAGCAAAGCAGAGGGGCTTGCCAGGGCCTCCACCTGCCAGGGTGGCGGGTTGTTCGAAAGAGATACCGCGGCCTCGGAACGTAAAAGGCAATAGAAGGAACATGGGTGGGTTTTAGTCAGTACAAGTCTGACGAGCGGGGGAAGTCATTAGATGATTTTCCACCCGAAAAAAAAAGCGTTTACGTCCCTTAAATGCCAGCCGCGAGAGATACCTGTCCGCGCAACCACTCACCCCGCACGAACACTTATTAGCGCATGTACGCGCGTTTGTATATAATAAAAGCGTATATGCCTAACAAAAAAATGGTAGTTTGAAACCGGCCTTAGCCACTGCATCCAGTTTCTAGTTCATAAGTAATATTCGTTGCTCCATTCCGCCCAGGCTTTAGTAATGAAACGGTTTTTTGAATTGTGTTATTTGAACTATGTACGTGTAGTTGGAAAAAGGCTGCATTTGTTCCATATCCATAGACAGAGTTTCAGAAAATATTACGTTTGTACAAGAATATTGGCTTTTTCAGATATTGATACATCGGTATCATATCTGAAAAAGCCAATATTCCTGTGCAAACGTAATATTTTCTAGAACTCTGTCTGAATGCAAGTTTCGTAACGAGTAACTGTAATTAAAGTACCAAAAGAAAAAGGAATGAAGAGCGTTGCTAGTGTCTATAATAGGTCACTGGTCAATGTTGTCATCAGCTGAATACCAATATTTTACACAGAGCGACTACCTATCTGAAGTCCAAAACCCAGTTAGTACTGGGTAATACCACACCCTTTGCTAAGACTGGATATCAGACTTCTGGGCCATTGATAGCTGTAACGACTTTCAAAGATCTAAAAATACTAGCCAACACATTAACCTGTTTTTTTCAGAATCGGAGGGAACTTACTTATGGACCAACCTCACCACGAACGGTTCAACTTGATGATTGACCCGAGCGACAGTTAGTATTTAACTATTTATTTTTATTGGTTATCTTATACCTAACCTACATCTTTATACTCCCCCTCCCCCCCTCTCCGCAGAGCAGAGCATCCGTTAAAAAAAAATCTTATAAACGTGATATACGTTACAAACTTGTAGTAATACTTCATTATTAAACCCTAATTAAACCACTTAAAGTCGTTTGAGGGAAAGAACCTCAAACCAACCCAGCCGCCGCGGGAGACGCCCCGGGCGCCGGGCGCCGCGAGACGACTCCCGGCCACCGTAGATGCGGGCCTGTTGACGGTGAGCAATGGGTAGCTCACCGTCCGTCCGCCGATTGACGACAGGTCGTGTCGACGGCGCGTTCGTGTTTCACGCGCGTCTCAAAGAGATGTCAGCAAAGCAGAGGGGCTTGCCAGAGCCTCCGCCTGCCGGGGTTGCGGGTTGTTGGAAAGAGATACTGCGGCCTCGGAACGTAAAGGGCAATATAAGGAACATGGGTAGGCTTTAGTCAGTACAAGTCTGACATGCCCCCCAGTTAAGTCATTTGATGATTTCCCACCCGAAAAAAAAAGCCACTTACAGTCATCGCTCAAACTTCATAAATGTGCTAAATCCTTACTAATATTATAAAAGCGAAAGTGAGTTTGTTTGTCTGTTGGTTACGATTTTGATGAATTTTGGTACAGATATAGTTGGGACCCAGGAGACGGATATAGTTTTTTTTCAAAGTAGTATATGAGGGAGAAAGAGGGAAGAAAAGGGAAAACTTCGCTTTGCTATTGAAAATCAATAAGGTGCTAGGGAAAACTGCAGGTAGCAGGTACCTGCAAATCAGGAAAGGGGAACTGTGTTATTCCGAATTTAATGCGAGCAAAGTGGCGGGCAATAGCTAGTATTCTATAAAAGGATTACTGATTATCTCTCAAATAAAATAGAAAATCGATTCACAATCCAAACACACACAATGTATTCGTAAACATTTTGCTACTAATAACGTTTGAAACAAACACATTAATTACCAATCAAATCCTCACTATTTTAAGCATATTAATTAGTTTAAATTAATGCTAAATGACGTTGTGGTCGAATTAACAAACGTTAGCCTTCAATTTGACTAAATAATCAGTAACCTGTAGTATTTGTTTGAATTGTTTCGTGATGCGTGAGTGTTTGTTTAACTGTATGATTTATGGTAACTATGGAACTCAATTAGAGGACCCAACAGCTGTAATGATAATAGTCCCTTTTTTGTGAATGGAAAATCGTCAAATATCTCCCCCCGTTCCTACTGGGCGGAGAGGGGGTGTCAGACTTTTGACTGACTAAAAATTAACCATGTTACTTCTTCTGCCCTTTTTTTTTAGAGGCCGCCATATTTTTTTCGAACATTCTGTCCGTTTTATGCATTTTTGTGCATTTTTTTTGTTTCTCTCTCTCTCTCTGTATATAAATCTCCACTCTCATACCAAGTGAGATGGCAACCCATCTTGTACGGTAAGATAAGAGAACAGGCGAGACACGGGGGTACCATACCGCCAACTTCCTAACTTCAGGCCTGCTCCTAAGACATTTCACATACGGAGCGTCAGTGTTCTACGCGCCCCTCAAAGAGATATCAGCAAAGCAGAGGAGCCTGCCGCCTGCCGGATTTGCGGGTTATTCGAAATAAATACCGCGGCCCCGGAGAATAAAGGGCAATAGAAGGAACATAGGTTAGTTTTAGTCAGTATAAGTCTGACACTTCTTCCCGCTCCGCCCAGAGCGGGGGAAGTTATTTGATGACTTCTGACACCAAAAAAAAGACATTTTACATGGAAAACCTCAATAATACCTACTTTGTTCGATCTATGAATCGAACCTAAGATCCAACGCTTTGTAGTCGCGTATTGCTACCAAAAGACGAACAGAATAGTCACAATACTGTAGCATGCAATTTTAGAACGTAATTATGCATTTGACTACATAGGATTGAACTACAGTAAACAAATAAAGAAAACTACAAAATGTAGTGTTTTCGTAGATGTATTTAATACATACAGATAGTTTTACAAACGCTTCACAAGTATATGGAAATCTATTTATTATCTGTAATTTGAAAGTATTGTTTGTAATAATATCTATCTCTTTGAACCCCGACACAGTAATTTTCCTCATTCATTCTGTCTGAGAATGTGAAATCATGAAACAAATAATACTAAGGAATTGAATAGCATAATGTTTTCGTTGTAGGATAAATTGAATACCTATGCATAAACCTCAATCTATCTTTACTTTTATTTAATATATAAAGAGTAAAGATTTGTTTGTTTGTTTGATTGTATTAAATGGGCTCCAAAACGATTGGACCGATTTTAACAATTTTTCACTAATAGGAAGCTACAACACTACTACTACCCACGGGAGCAGGGCAGCAGCTAAAGGCGAGGGTAAAACCGAGTAGGTCAGCTAGTATTTAAAATAAAGCAAAATAATTAAGTCTAAACGGACGATTTTGTTTGTGGTCTTCATTGACTGCGACCGGATGGCAACGGTACTTTGTTCAGAGGAAACTTACATCACGGAAAAGGACATAAGCAATTTTGATCCCGATTGAATCTAGGGTCCCCTGGTATCCCTGTGATGTAAAACGACTCTAGGAAACCTTTTTCTTCGCAAGTATTTTGCCGACACTTAAGTGTACGAGTATGTCTGCGATTCACTAGGGTATTTCGAATATTTAGTAAGAAAGGGATATAAAAATATATGGTTTTTTTTTTGTTATATCTCAAGGCTGAGATTATTAGTTTTCTTTTTAATACACGTCAACAACAACACAAACAACAGACCGAAATGTACGACATTTCGGTCTGTTGTTTCAGATAAAAAACAGACAGACTTCTGTTCTTTATTCAAAAGATATACTTAGGTATACTAAGGAAACATTAAAACAGTTCTAATGTGACGAAACTGTGAACTAAAATCGGTTTGTAATAAACAATGCTTATAATATCCTATGTAGATGATCATCTATTATTATAACAACTTTGTAAGTCATTTATATTCGACTATGAGCCGTGTCCGGTCGAATTTATATCGTAAAAAATGATTTTTTGATTGGACCTGCTGTAATGGAGTTTATAAGGAGGGAAGGATTACATAGAGATGATGAAACCAGATATCTTAGTTGTGACTCGCAATAAGTAACTGTAACCACACAACGAAAAAGGACCCTAAATTCACAGTGAACCAGCAAGCTGGTAATCTAACAACTTAGGATATTATTTATTTTAGAAAAACCTCAAGAAGCTTCTAAAATGACAGAATAGCTTTAGAAGCGCATCATATTACTAACATTTTAGTAAACGATGATAGCCTAGTGGTGTGACCGTCGGCTTGCCAAGTCATGGGTCCTGAGTTTGGACCCAAGCGTATTGTATAAGTATCACTTGCTTCGGGGAGAAAAATATCGTGAGGAAACCAGCAAGCCTGAGAAATATTTCTCGCCGGTTTGTTAGCTAAGTCAAAGCACCATGGGCGACAAAGAATGCGGAAGATTGTGAGAATGGATCTAAGGATGTTTGTTCCTCTTTCACGCAAATACTACCGGACGCATTAGAATGAAATTTTGCACGTATGTAGTTTATTACCTGGATTGACTACTTTTTATCACGATTAATGCGAGTAAAATGGCAGGGCGCAACTAGAATTCAAAAACAGAACCAGAAAATATTATTTTAAACAATGCTTCTTTACCATTTCGGAAAAGTAATATTGCCATGAGATTTAAACGAAAATGCTTACAATATTTCGTATTTGTGTATCCATTATAAAAACCTCTCCTAATATTTCGACTATCACACTTTTCCCACTTCACACTCCGTCGCAACAGCTCTATATAATTTTATCAAACGATCGTTAGGTCATCGCGAGCAAGTGGGACGTCCCACTGACGGATGCTTACACATGTTATTGACCCTGCCCTATTGTTAACGCCATATGGCCACCGAAATTACCTCGTGCCCTCACAAAAATTAGCAAAAACCCACCTTAAAACTCCTTTATAACATGCTTTTCCTGGTGTTGAAAGATATGCGAATTGCGAAGTGCAATTTTCGAGTTAACGACTTCTTTTTTTTCGTCTTTTTCCTCGTGTATTTGGAAGGAGTATTAATTTATGTTTTCGCATATGGTTGATTTGTTTTATTTGAGTTCTGATGACTAAATTGGATTTGATAACTAAGTTACGAAACGTTTTAAAAGTAAAACAACCTGAGTTTTAAAAATACGTCTTTCCAAGAAGATATGGCCATTAGGAAAGGCAGATTAGATACATTTAATCAGAACTCAGTTTCATGAAGCAACTCTTAAGAATATTTGACAAAGTAATCTTCTTATAAATATTTTATTTAACACAAGCAAGAAAATAAGATTTTTTTTTCACGATGTTTACATGTTTACGCTGACGCATGCTCCCGGGAATCAAAAAGGGAATAAATCACGTGCGACATCTACAAAGCGGCTGAGCAATAAAAACTGTTGTCCAATTCTGAAATTCTTGAAAGAAATGGTAGAAGGCTTGTTTGTTTATTACAATGGTAGAAGGCTTGTTTGTTTATTAAAATGTTGCACATCATATATTTTTATAACAATCATGCATTTTATCAAATTATAATATGTATTACGGTAAAAAGTATCTGCATTTAGGTCTCTAGTTATTTTCAAACTAAAAGTAAAACAATTTATTTCAATTAAGTCATAAAGGCACTTTTAGAGAGGTGTTATTGGTCATTGAAGTAATCTCGTCTCGATGTTTTCCGGAGTTGCGGGTTGTTTGAAAGCAAACCGTGGCCCCAGAACACACAAAGGGCAAAAGAAGGAACATGAAAAGGTTTTAGTTACTAAAAGTCTGACATTCTCTTCCACCCCACCGAGAGAGGAACAAAACAGCCGGAAAAATAATAAAAAATTGACGTTGTACATGTTTGATACGTCTTCGTAAACTTTAACACTACAAACGTGTGATAACACAAAACCGAACAATTCAAAATCTCATACTAAAGCCTAGGCCACACCATATGGGTGAAATGACTTTTTCGGACTACTTTAGTGTAATAGCTCGGCATTACGTCCAAAACAAGAGGTCAATTATCATTCGATAGACAAGGGTGGACGTGATAAAAACAGATCTCCTAACACATAATTACATAATTGTGCGCCCTCGCGCCGACGGGTAACGACGCCACACGAATATGGGTTAGCCAGAGACCAAAAAACTAAAATTACATAGTGTGTCGACGATAGTATGGATGTGACCTTAGTTTTTTTTTAGTCGGTATCCTTTTTAATAGTTAAAGAATATTTTAAATAAAATTATTATTCGATTATTTGCTTATAGAAAATAATTTGTTTTAACGTTTTCTCTTCAAATATTGATCCCATGATTTACGGGGATTTTTAATTTCAGTGTGAGTTTAATTTTAACCTATTGTTATTACATAACACGATTAAAATAAATAAACAGTTCGTATTTAATTGGCGACATGGACGTCTGTTCGTACATGTGTACCTACCTGCCTAGTGCCTGATAAATGGCCCATCAATTTTTTCCGCCAGTGTAGCTGGAATATTGTTTTAGCAGAGCTCAGTTTATTAGTAAGAAGTAAAATGACAAAAAATCACCAGGGTTTGAAATTAACAATATAATTAATAATAATTATAGGATAATTACTTATCCGTGCCGATTCTAAACTCTATCGCATTCGGATACGTGAAATGATATTGATAACGTTAGCTATTTTTTTTATAAAAATAACGTAATCATTTACCGTTAAAATGTTTGTTATTTATATAATAAAAAAAAAACTATTATTGTCACTTTTATTAGTAAAAAAATATTGATTTTTAAAAATAAACATTTACCTGTAAAATATGTACGTTTTTTTTTAATTACTAACGAAATTTAATTGCAAGTTATTTATCATGAAAAATTATCACTTCGAACCTTGACACTACTCATGAACATCTAATGATGTTTTTCAAATGTTCATCAAAAAATAATAAACGGTATATAAATAAATAATCTAATTTAATTACAACAACTCCACAGAGAAAATACACAACTAGAAAAAGGTGAAAATCAAAGCAACTTTAAACCAAAAACTGTAAAAATTATTATTTTTCCTAAAAAAGAATAATCTCCCAAGCAATTTCCTTTTAACCATTGTAGGTATATATACAGGAAAAATAAATTAGGGCTGAGCAACCATTGGAATAGATTAATGTGACAGTAAAATATTAATAAGCTATTATAATTTCTTAAGTTTAATATTAAAAGATAAATATAACAGTGAAGTGTCAAAAGTGGAATTAATAGCTTTACAAAATCACTTTGCCACACCTGAGTCGCAAGTTTTTTCAAAGTCACGGACAAAAGTATTGACAAATAGGCCTATAAATCATTTTTATTGCTCGGATTGTGTAAAAATTACACTTTATTATTAAAGTAATAGAGTCAATGTTTGTTTAATAGATTCGAAAGTATTTTAAGTAGTTTTTTTACAAAACCAAGTTTATATTTAAAATAAAAAATGATAAGTAATACAAATCAAAACATGAAAACACAAATAAAAACTTTATAATTAAAGAAAACGAAAAATTTAAATAAATATTATAAAAATAATAGTAGCAGTCGTATCCACACTATTCCCGCAACGATCCGTGAAGATAGAACAGAAAGGGCCGAAAACAAGTTTTAATAAGAACGTGGAAGTAAAATATTTTCTGTACCGGAATCGTTAATAACTGTAAGTTGCGGTCGAAGTCAGCCGGGCCGAACTGACAATTCCCTTTTAATTTGAAAGCCTGAGCAGGATTGGGGCTAACAAGACGCCGCCTAATTATAGCTTAGTCAAAGAACAAACAAGATCCAAAGGCGATTTAGGATTGTTATAACACCATATGTTATACGATAATTCGCGTGATTATTGATGTGCAACAACTTGAGTTTATAAGTTTTACAAAGAAAATTGACAACATAATACACATATTATTATCGATCGAATTCGTTTTAATGGAAGACCTCGGTGAAAAACAAGTTTAAATTGTAATGTACAAGACTCAAATCGAATAGGTACCATGTTGTTACATAATTTCTAGCACCGTATTGAATTTAGGTTGAGGAAAGTTGTATTAACGTGTACTAGATAAAGCAAAAGTTTGCTCAAACTACTCGTCTGTAACTAATGATTTGCTCAACTAATAATCTCTTGGACAAATAAGTCAACATAGACAAACATTGTTAGCAGTAGCCTCCAGTTAATAGGGCAACCAATGTTGCCAGACTTGTTTTACGTCCGACAAACTTCCTAGATACTTTTGAAAAAAGGGATTCGACGACGGAGCAAAAGGATTCCAATTAGACTTGATTGTTGCCATGTTATTGGTTTGAAAGTCTTGTTTCAAAAGATTGAGAGATGTAGTTTACTGATTGGATACACAGAAAAAAAATGATCGCAAAATAGAACGTAGGAATTCCTTTTGCCAACGGGTCTTGTATTCATCGAGTCATCAAGTGAAAGACGAAATAATAGTTAATACGCTAGTGTGAGTAAAGATATCTAAGCTAAGACATGAATAACAACCAACACACTATATAAACCCCAAAGGAACAATATTATACCCATAGCAAACGATACAGCTACCACACAAACCGATACAGTACTAGACACAGAATAAATTAAACCGACTGCGATACCACAATAAACTGTATGTACTAAGATTCTGAATTCATTACCAAGTTCTCAACGAAAATTACCCTCGTCTCCATTGGTGATAGTAAGTTCACGATCTATCCTTGTGTTATGCATATTAATAAGCTTAGATGTTATTAAGGAGATGTGTTACAGACGTATCCTTGGTTGGTCTTCGACGACGGTCCTTCTAGGAACGAGGAGGGCATCATGAATTAGTCTGCTTGATGTAGGTAATGACAGGGACGTTCTGTATATTAATTATTGCTTTAGTTAATTTGAAATTGATGTGTGATATGTATTGTTGCTCGTTAGTTGGTTGCTGTATTTCAATGTTTATCGTGTTTAAATATTTATTATTTGTATTAAGTTAAGAACCTCATACGCTTTGGGCTGGGGAACTGGCTTTAGCCTCCTGATTGATAAATTCACTGGTAATACAAAAGTGTTCATATAAATGAGTTTGAATTTAGTTATAAAATTTGAATAAAGATTCCGTCTAAATTACTGCAAGTAACTTTAAAGGCTTCATGTGAATAAGTATTGCTGCATTTCAATGGTAAACCCATCTCTTAGAACTCACTAGGTAACGACTAATGTTTTCTAAAATTCAGAGATTGGCTTGTAAATCGTGAATGAGATGCTCTGGCAACATTTCAAAGCAATTTTTGCCTAGATTTAGCATTAGTGTTAAGCCTGATTTACTGTATTACTCTATCTTCTGTACCATAATTTGTTTCAAAATAAGATTACAATTTGATTTAATTTTGAATCAGCAAGTTTCGGGAAACATTAAATAATTAGTTCTACTTAAGTTTGTTAAAGTCTTTAGCAGACCGCCTAAAACGTAAGTTAACAGACTGTTTTAATTATCTTTTCACGTCACATTTCGCCGAGTAAATGCCGGCGAGGCCCGAGTAACAAATTACAACAAACGGCTAGAACTAATATTTGTCTTATTTTAATGTTGAAGATACATCGCTGCCGCCAAGACGACAGTTCACATAAATTCTGGTGTCTTCTAGGAAATGAATAACAATTATGATAATTATCACGCCTTCACAAAGCTGGTCCTCAACATGGCTATAACAATAATTAAGACCGTAAAAAGCGTTATCTTCAAAACCAGTAATGTTCAAACAGAAACACTGTCGAGCTCTTGATTTCGATTTACGACGTCTAACCTCTGGACAAGGGCCAGCTTATATTTACCGCTTACAAACAATAATATGGACACAATTTCTTTATAGCCAAAGCACAATTTGGGACTCGACTCGTAAAAGTAATAGCAACGTAACTTTTTGTCATTGTGAATCCTCATCTCATCATATTTGTGGGTGTACTTTTAATGCACGTCTACTTATCCCTTCGGGGATAGAAGGCGTGATGTTATGAATCCGCATCTGATCTGTATGAGGTAAACCATCCAATTCTCACACAGATTAATGGCATCAAAATAAAAAATCTGTAACGGGAATATCTTCCACATTTTAATGAATTATAATTATAAACAATTACTGGCTGATTTAATGAATGTATAGAATACAGTAGAATCTTTTAGAGGGAGACAAGGCTATTAATATTTTGGAACGTTAGAAAAGGAAGCGAAATAGACAACGCCTACGTAGTTTCTTTGAATGTAAGATTCGGCGAGCGATAAAAATCGCCGGTCTTATTCGTCAGTCTTTTTTTAATTAGTGAGGGGTCCGACATGTGAACCGAGGTGGCGGCCATTGTATGCTGTGTAAGTACGACATTTACAAATGACTGGACTAGTACGACATGGATATTGAGAAGGACAGATTATAAAAGAATTGACGGAAGTTCAATTCTTTGTTTTTGGATAAAACAAGATCAATTCAAGATCAATGGCTGTAGGGTCTGGTGCACATATCAATACAAGAATTTCAGAAAAGAAGCTGAATTGGTCGGTCCCTCGAGAATTTATTGGTTGAATAATGAACCTTAAATGTCAACAATTAGAGTTTGCTAATTTGAATTATAATATTAAAAACTTATCAAATAACTTATTTATATAGGTAGGTAATTTGATAAGTTTTTAATATTACATATATTACCCCAAAAACGAAGGAATGAAACGATTCATTAATATAATCATACATATCATCGCGCCTGTAATCCCGAAGGGCTAGACAGAAGTGTCCAATATCTTAAAAATTTCCTAATGGAAAAACCCAATAATTAAAAAAATCCTAAATTAAAATAAAATTACGACATCATTGATTACGACATGCTATTACTCTGTTGACGATTTCCTAATGATACCAACCTAAGTAAATATTTAAGTATACCTTTGTATAGGACTAAGTTTCTATTGTGATAGTTACATTGATTAAGATTATTTTTAATTAACATAAAATTTTACATGCCTAATTAAGGTAAACTATTACTGCATCCAATACATGTTAATTAAAACATCATATTTTTATGTACCTACAGTTCAAGCAAAAGATAAAGTCTACTATATTCTAATACATTGCCCAACCTAGGAATCAAAGCCAGAACTTAATGCTCAACAGTCGCGCTAGCAACTACTAGACCAACAACGCAGTAATACACGATACATCCATTCCAGAAGAAAAAGTACTTACACTTTCCCCACCATTTAATCTTATAGCATGGTTATTAAACTTGAAAGTTATTAAGTAGCAAGCGATTACACCTCTACAAAACCCGTTTTATTCTTTACAGTGTTATTTTTTCGTTCTTATGATCTCCGTTTTGCGTTTGACTCGTGTGAATTATGTCAGTTAATTTTCAACACTAGATGCATAAGGTCCTATTAAAGTCTTATTAGATTGCATAGCCTTTTTATGAATGGGAAATTATAAAGAGCGGGAGGCTGTGTAAGATTTTTACTGACTAAATCCCAACTATGGTCTTTCTTTTGCCCTTTATTTGCCGCGGTATCTATTTCGAATAACCTTCAACCTCGGCAGGCAGTGGCCTTGACAGGCCCCTCTGCTTTGCTGACATCTCTTTAAGGCGCGCGTGGGACACAAACGCGCCATCGACAAGGCACGTTGATAGCCGGGAGAAGTTATTTGATTATTTCCCATCCGCATAAAAAATGGTGCACCATCGCTAAAATAATCCATTCAACCACCTTAGCATAAGTACTGTCGTTCACCATAAATTAATTACAGGGATAGCAATTTTCGCTGCAAAAAAAAAACATTTTATAGTATGCACCTAACAATTTGCATTAATTAAATAAAGGTTAACACCGTATAATTGTTTCTTCCGACGAATCAGCGAATTGTAGTTACAAAGCAAACAAAATGATTAGTAATGCTAATTTGGACTTAATTGTAGAGTATTTAGATCATTTTCTCCAATGGAAATTGTATGTTACTGGCTTCGGTTAGTGAGTATTCGTCGAAATGGCTTCGCAAATGACCAGGAGGGACTGATGATCAATGGTCTAGTTACATTGCTTTGTTGTGAGTAATTATAAATAACATAGCTTTGTTAAATAAATAAATAAATAAATATCTTGGGACCACTGACACACGGCTATCTGATCCCAAGCTAAGCAGAGCTTGTGTTATGGTAACCAGACAACTGATATACATACTTATATAATTTATAAATACATACATATTATAGATAAATCACACCCAGACACAGAACAAACAATCATGCTCATCACACAAAGTTTGTCCTGGGTGGGAATCGAACCCACGACCTCCGGCTCAGCAGTCAGGGCCACTAACCACTAGACCAACAGGCCCGTCAGCCGCCAGGCCGTTGTGAGTGTGCAATGGAAAACTTTGTTTTGTTATTTTACGCGAAGGAGGAGTTGTGAAATTTGCAGATGTTAAGTTTGCTTTTTGTATTGTTTACACAAAAAAGGTAAAACGGGGACCCTCTTACTAAGACTCCGCTCTCCGTCCGTCTAGATCCTGCCTGATAGCAGGCTTTATCTCATGAACTCTTAGTTAGACAGTTGAAATTTTCACAGAATATTTATTATATAAATAAATGTATATTTACTATTGCAAATGTAAAAAATAGAATAAAATCAATATTTTAGGTGGTTTCCATACAACAAACATGTTTTTGCCGTTTTATATAAAACTAGCTTCCGCCCGCGACTTCGTCCGCGGCATAGTTACTTTGGGATAATGCTTATTTTAACCCGCGTGATAATAAAAAGAAAACTTTCTCTCCTCTTTTCTTCCCTCTTTCTCCCCTTCTTCATGTTTTTTTTAAATAGCCTACGTCCGTCTCTAGGGTCTCAACTATCTCTAAATCATCAAACCATTTAGGTGTGAAGACGTAACAAACAAACTCACTTTCGCTTTTATAATATTAGTAAGGAAGTAAGGCTGGAACAGAACATTCTACCTTTTGATTCTGGTTTTCCAGTTTTTTCTTTAGTAATAATATAGTAATAAATAGCTAGCAATGTTAATGTTCAAACTAATGTGTTTATATAACAAGGGTATTTCATTTATTAGTTGATTAAAAAAAAATGAATAATGATTGCACCCACAATCAAACAAAATAAAACTTAGTATATTCCTGGATTCAGATCAACCTCTATTTCGTAGGTAGAAAGAAAAACATGGCCGCTAAAACCAACTTGAAAAGTTACCATGAGTATAAGATGAAAACAAAAAAAATGTTACAAATGTTCTAAGCCTATATTGTCCCACTGTTGGGCGAACAGACCAGCCATGAGGCGGAGGGTTTTTTTTTATTGTAATTGTTTGTCAAAAATAGAGAGTGACTTAAGACGCTACTTAGTCTTGCGTTCAGTGTGACCTCCTCCTTTGACTAAACGAGCTTAGGCGTAAACTTCAAACATAATCATCAATATTGAGCGCGTAAATAACAAAATATTGGTGGATTTTGTAAAGTATACGACCTTCTTCTTTTTTTTATCTTATTAGAGCTTGATATATCTTCATAGATTATTAGAGACGTTATTCTTGTTCAATTTTAAACTCTCTGTTTTTTCATATCTTCATATTATCTCGCTTGTTATGCCCGAAGATTTGGGCAGAGATGTACTCAAAATTATACCAAACATTTTACTATGTTTAAGTCTCATTTATATTATTGGTATCGACCATGGTCGTTGTGCCATGTAGCTATCATTGTAAAATTCTTGTTTAAAAACTTAATAATACTGCCTGACCTGGAAATCGTACCCGGTACATTATGCTCAGCAGTCCCACTTGCAACCACTAGACCAACAAGCTAAATACCATATACGACACTTTTTTTTCTTTTATTACAATGTTGCCCTACACAAGGAATTTCTCCTATATCGTGTATGCGTTTACAAAATTTAAACTCACATAAACAAACAGCCAGACCCGAAACAAATACCAGATATTTGTTCTGCACGGGGATCGAACCCACGACGAGCAGCGCAGCAGTCAATCGCTCAGCCACTGAGCTAATTGTGCCATCAAATTTATGTGCATAGTTATGCTAACACATTGAACATAATTTCATAAGTTGATCGAAAGCTGTGTTAATTGCTCGAAGCAATCTTTACGTCTTAGAAATTGCCTTTGCCGTTAGGCAAAATTACTTCAACGCTTGTGCCTATTAGCAGTAAACTATTGTTTTGAAACTATTAGTACTAGAAAATTACATTAGTAAGCTAGAACATTGGTATTAGCTCCATGTGAACCGCAAGAAATTTTTGACGGGCCTGTTGGTCTAGTGGTTAGTGGCCCTGACTGCTGAGCCCGGAGGTCGTGGGTTCGATTCCCACCCAGGACAAACTTTGTGTGATGAGCATGATTGTTTGTTCTGTGCCTGGGTGTGATTTATCTATAATATGCATGTATTTATAAATTATACAAGTATGTATATCAGTTGTCTGGTTACCATAACACAAGCTCTGCTTAGCTTGGGATCAGATAGCCGTGTGTGAGTTGTCCCAAGATAAAAAATAAATAAAAAAGAAACTGTAAAAAATAGTGCACTAAGTTAATTAGAGCAGGATTTGTAGTGAATTAAATGGAACAATTCCTCTAACGAGAGTGACACCTTTTTTGCTTATGAGCAATCATAATATAACTTCCACCACTCTGGGTGAAACGGCGGGTAGTGTCTAACCACCCATGTTTCCTCTTTTGCCCTTTATATGCAGGGGCCGCGGTATCTCTTTCAAACAACCCACAACCCTTTTAGGCGTTGGCCCTAGCAGGCCCCTCTGCTTTGCTGACTTCTCTTTAAGGCGTGCGTGAATGATACGGCCTGTCGTCAATAAACGGACGGACGGACGGACGGTGAACAACCCATTGCTTACTGTCTACAGACCCATGTCTACGGTGGCAAGGGGTCCTCTTCCTTAGTTAGCATAACTGCATGGCAGAGAGAGATGACAGCTTCCCATTCCTTCTCGCTCCGGACCATGGACTGAACTAACTTCTTCGGACGCAAGAGATCGCCGCCACGGTGTGCTCCAACGGCGACACACGACGCTTATGAACTTTATGGTGGTTCGTTGTTTGTCATTAAACTACAAACAAGGCTCAATGAGTGATGAATGTCAGAAAGAATGGGAAGAGAATAGTTATTACAAGATAGCTTTGAGGGGATTTGCTTGTAACCCGTGATAAAGTATGTAACGTCGACATGCTTTATTTTCTGAATGGCATCTTGCAGGAGGCAGGAGGTTGTCGTCTGCTTAACCGGGCGATTCTTGTGGGTGTCTTAAAAAATTAAGACCTGCAGCCAGGGCAAAAAACTTACAAAGTAAGAGACTACACGCTAAGGGCTGTAAGGCGTCAGTGAGGGAGGATAGCAAAAGGACAGGCTGGATCTAAGTGATATTAATTGGGAACTGATTTGAACTTACTGGCTCAGCAGCGCGGGCTGGCTCTAGCAAGGGACGGGTGGGGTCGACACGCTGTGTGTTTGCAGATATAAGTACTACCGCCATCTACCTTGATAACACGTATCCTCTATATTTCTCTATTCATCTAGGTTATAACCTATCTTCGTGCCAAATTTCATAAAAATCTGTTAAGCAGTTTTTGCGTGAGAGTACTTTTTTGTTACTACATAGGCGAATTCCTTAAAATGCTGGCCAGGGTTATAAAAATTATAAAAATAGAATATAATTACATATTGTTTGTTTACACGCAATATTATATATTTAATACGAACTTTGTCTGTAGAATAAGACTACATCTTCATAATATTAACTTCTAAAAAGCTTTTTGTTGGATTCTCAGAAGTTATATTTTCAGCCACTCGGTAGAGCGAACCAAAAATAACCGAATAATGTGAGTTATTTTAACATTAAAGTAATAATGTTCTAATATTCCGAAAGTCAACTCTATGAATATGTCATAAGCATCTTATAATATCCTCAATGTCAAAGGATAATTATAACTAAAGTCACTGACAGATTCCGCCTCAATTTTCATAATTACAAACCTAAGTACTGCTTCATTATATGTTCAGATTAATTAAAGTCTCTAAGTAGTTTCAAAGTTATAACTACGAAACGGTAAGGCACGAGCACCTACAGCCACAGTCTATTACGAGTTTTCATCCAAAACTTATAATTCTATAGATGTAAAGGCAGTCCTAGGCAAACACTACTGAATAAAGCAGGTGAATACAGAACTCTTTGGTACGGATTTAAAAAAAAAGTTTATGGATTCAAAGCTATTGAACTAAATATCACAATAGGAAGGATATGTGACAGACTAGAGGACCAAAGCACAAAAGTTTTTGAGTGTTACGACAAACGTTATTTTGCTGGAAACCTTCTATGTCCACTCCCTTGATTCTATTAAGATAAGAGCTATAATTCAATGGCAAAGGGTTTCCGAAAGGCAATACCTTCGCAGTCATGTGAATGACATGTTCAAAAATGTCTCCGAGTTTTTTTTTGACAATACCCGGTAATTGGTGGGTTGGGTACCTGGGCAATGGTTTTGTCAAACTACAATACAGCTGGTTTATAAAGGAATATACGGAACAAGAATATCTAAGTAATTTGCTCATTGAACTTCTGTTGTAATGAATATAGTGATTTTAAATGGATTTGATTGCGTACCTATTATGTTTTTTATCGCTATTTAATATATAGCTCTATTTTCTTGAACTTTTTGTACCTAGTTGAATAGGGGGAATAATTGGGCATGTGAAGTACAATTATGGAAGTACAAGGTTGTAAAAATTACCATTTTAAATAGAACTCGAACTACTACGACTATTCTAAAATATTATATACTCTTAGAATATATTTTTTCAGTCATCATCTGCCTAGCCTTTTCCCAACTATGTTGGGGTCGGCTTCCAGTCTAACCGGATGCAGCTGAATATCAGTATTTTACATGGAGCGTCTGCCTATCTGACCTCCACAACCCAGTTAGTACTGGGTAATACGATACCCCTTGGTAAGACTGGTTGTCAGACTTTCGGGACACTGACTAACTGTAACGACTGTCATAGATCTACAAATGACAGCTGGGACCAACGGCTTTACGTGCAAACGTGATTACGTGGATGGAGGAAACTCGGTATGTAACGGGTGGTCACCCATCCACAGACCAACCTAGGCAAGCGCGGCTTAACCTAAAGATCGACCCGAGTGGCTGCTATTATTTAGCCACGAGCTCCTCAGAATTAAGTTTTTCAGACTCTCAACTTTACGCCTCTAATATATAATATCTATGGTACAGCATTTATTTTTTCAGTACCATAGATATTATATGTGAGAGGCGTAAAGTTGAGAGTCTGGTTAAATAATTGTATATTATAAAAATCTAAAAAGTCATAATTTCAGAAAAAAAATCTTAAAAAAAATAAGAGTCAACAAAAGTTTAGAGCAACAAGATCAATAATAAATGTCTTAAAAGATGAATGTACAAATAAACAATTTTACGGGAATAAAGAATAATTTTTCCTTAAAACCCTCGAAATACCGTCTGAAAAAGAAACAGGAAAAAGGTTTTACTGACCTGTTTTCATTTTTGGAGCGTGCAGCGGCGTCAGCGTGAACATGGAAAGAAAAAGAACCAACTGTTAGGAAACAATGGAAAACGGTTACTATAATAAGTCTAGCAGGTAAATTCAAGAACATTTATTGCTAAGCAAAATAACTACTTTCCCACACCATACCATGCTAATACTATCTTATATTGTCCCTACATTCAAATCACAATTGAAATTATATATTTGACAGTTGTGTGACACAATTTATGAGTCTGCACGGCCAACTAGAAGCGATACCAAATGTAAACAAAACCCATGCTTAAAACCCCATCTAAAATGGCCGCCCGAGTGTTGGCGAACCCGTGTTAACGTTGTCATGTTTTTGCCGGGAGAACGAGACATTACGACAAAGGCACAAGATGGAAAGAGCTAAATATTAGATTATCAACGCCACAGTTGTTCTTAAGGTTAATGACCTTTCGTATCGCTTCATTGTGGAAACAGCGAATGCATTCAATGGCTTTCCAAGGAGGTTGTTGGGAGATTTGGAGTGAATAAAAATTTTGCAACCATCGCGATCGGTGATTAGAAATCCAAGCAACAAAATCATTGTGACTGCTGACTAGAATTTTAATCATACAAAAATTCACTGTACTAGATTCGCCGAGAAATAAGGACCTGTATTAACGTACCTTTACATCAACAATAATCTAAACGCGAATTTATATTAACGTGTAAGAGACCCCTTAACTCGGAGCGAAGCTTTTAGTTACGTCGAAATTCGCAGACCGCAACATCTGGCGTGTACCTCCTACCAGAATACTCGTAGATTGCATTTTGTCTACTTTTGCTAACGAATGTGCAACTTTCATCCCAAAACCAACCCTCTTCAGGAAACATAAGGACTTGTTTTCTTTAATAATGAATCCTGAAATTTCCGGGCGCTTTCGACGTTTTTGCGACGGAAACACGTTTCAATCTGTTGTCTCCTGTTTCGGTACTATCGAGCTATTCTGTGCAGATGCGGATTGCGGGTGGAAGAGACACAAACTCGATTTTCTTGGGACCAATTTCGTGAAAATGAAAACGCAAAAATTACTATGAGATATAACATAATGGATACCTAGAAATGTTTCGGAGTTGCGTTAGGGGAGCGGTTTGCTCCAAAGATTACAGTTAGATCAAATTGTGACTAGGTACCGTGTCATAATCTTTTGTGGGATTCAAGATGGGACAGTGATGTTATTAACGTTTGCCGCTTGGTGTTTCGCTATTTTTGGTACGAATATTGTTTTGGTATGTGAAAATATTCGAATTTCGACACGGTATATGATTTTTTGACAAAAATACTAATAGGGGGCGCTAGGTGTCACACCTGCAACATTATGGAGGAAATTAAAAGTATGTTGATGAACATGCAGCAAGACCTTAAACAGCATAAACAAGACATGGTAGATATGAAGGAGGATATAAAAAACACTATTAACAACAATATCAATGATAAGTTTAAAAGCCTAGAACTCAAAAACGAATTTCTGGAAACAAAATTAGAAGAACAGAATAATAGAATAAATACTTTGGAACGGCATATCAGACGCAAAAATTTAGTATTGTTCGGAGTCGAAGAAAAAGAAAAATCATATGAAGAATTAGTAAACATAATCATAACAATAATAAATACGTATTTTAATGCCTCATGCGATGATCACAACATCGAAGCTGTCAGAAGAATAGGAAAGAAAAGTGAAAAATCTAGGCCGGTTATTATAACATTTAGTACTATGGGTCTCAAAATCAAGATACAAAAAAACAAAAAATGTCTACAAAACACACAATACTATATTAAGGAAGATTATCCCATAGAAATCCTCAACAAGCGCAGAGAACTACAAACCCAACTGCAAAAAGAAAAAGAAGCTGGCAATACTGCCTTCATCAAATACGATAAACTTATCGTACTGCATAATAATAAAAACCCATCGAGCAACCAGCTAAACAAGAGGAACTTATCGGAATCACCAGAGACAAGCCATAGTAGCCAACCTGTTAGTAGTGTTACTAGACATCCATCGAAGAAAAACAAAGTATCTAACATGAAAGATTACATAATACAAAAACCAAAACTAGTCCTCACTCAGACAGACACCAGTAATAACTATTCGGAGACAACATCGCATGGGAACATTGTATAGCAACTACAGCCAGACCCTCTACCCGCCTCCAATCCCCCAACACGGCTGGTCACCGCGGGAGATTACGACCAAAACCCTCCAAGGAAAACAAATATAACCAAATATAACATTTGCACCTTCAATGTTCGATCGCTCTCGTCTGTAACAAAACTGATAGAGTTAAAAGCAGCTTTAAAAGACATCAATCACGATATACTAGGCCTGTGCGAGGTCCGGCGACTGGGAGAAAATATTATAGAAGACGATGACTATGTCATGTACTACTTCGGTACAACCAAAGGTCAACTGGGAGTAGGCTTCCTGGTTAGAAAAAAGTTCAAAGCAAACATTACAACCTTCATCGGAATATCAGATCGAGTGTGTATATTAGAAATTATCCTGGAAAAGCTACCCTTTGCCATAATACAAGCGCATGCACCCATTGAAAGCTCATCGCAGGAGGATATTGACATATTCTATGAAGACCTTGCTAAAGCTCACGACTCTATCTCAACCGATAACATAATCTCCATGGGCGACTTCAACGCCCAAATTGGGAAGCCAAAACAGCACGAACACTCAGTGACTGGAAATTACGGTCATGGAGCCAGAAGCGTTCGTGGAGAGAGACTGATTCAATATGCGTACGAAAACAATTTGAAAATCACAAACACCATGTTCAATTTAAAGAAACACAGGAGATGGACATGGATATCTCCAGACAAAAATACTAAAAATGAAATCGATTATATCATGACAACAAAACCAAAACTTATCTCCAAGTACGAGGTCCTGTCATCGGTCCCTTTCGGTTCAGACCACAGAATGCTGCGAGTTACATTATACTTGAATATAAAAAAGAAAAATAGACGCAACTTTTCCAATCCATCAATCACACTGAAAACATTGAAAGAGCAAGATACCTACCTCTCAAATCTGAAAAATTATATACCTGAACTTATATCGACAAGCACTAACTACAAAGCCAACGAATACTGCCAGAAGATCGAACACTCTTTATTAAACAGCCTTAAAAATATAAAGACAAACAAAAAAAATAGAATATTATCTGATAAAGCACTAGAACTAATGAAGGAACGTAACGAATTACAAAGCAAACCGAAATTAAATAAGGACGACAAAGAAAAATTGAAAATGCTCTACAAATCTACAAACAAAGAAATAAAGAGTTGCTACGATTCGTACAGAGTAAATACTATAAAGAAACACATTGACAAGTCAAGGTCTGCAAAAAAAGCGTATAAAGAATTAAACAATACAAAGAACTGGATCACAAGTCTCCATTCGAACTCAAAGAAAGCTACTACCCGCATGGACATCATAAAGGTTGCTACAGATTTTTATGCGAACCTCTACAGCCGGTCTAATAATACAATGCACAGGGAAATTACCAACCAACCCAAAACTACATCTTTAACTCCCGAATTTACTGGCCCTGAAATCTTAATTCAAATTACAAAGCTAAAATCAGAAAAAAGTCATGGTCAAGATGGAATCTCAAATGAATATGTTAAAATTGCAAGAACTCTTCTATTGGAGCCTATAACTATATTATTTAACAAAATATTAGATGAGGAAACCGTGCCACATTCATGGACTGAATCAGAAATAATCCTGTTGTATAAAAAAGGAGACCCATTGGATATAGGTAATTATCGTCCAATAAGCCTAATGTCTTGCCTATACAAACTGTTTGCCTCCTGTTTGCTAGCAAGAATGTCTCCAGTTATCGACGCACATCAGCCGATAGAACAAGCTGGCTTCCGATCAGGCTTTAGCACACACGACCACATCCAAGTTCTAGACCAGGTAATCGAAAAATATGCAGAATTCCGTAGACCTTTATATGTAGCGTTCATTGACTACAAAAAAGCTTTCGACACTATATCACACGATAGTATCTGGGAAGCTTTAGAGGCAATAAACATTGAAGACAAGTACATAAATATTTTGAAAAACTTATATGGGGAAAGTACTAGCAGAATAAAACTAGACAGGCTGGGTACAAGAATTAAAATAAGCAGAGGCGTGAGACAGGGCGACCCGGTCTCTCCAAAAATATTTATAGCTGTACTACAACACCTAATGAAAAACTTAAAATGGTCTACAAAAGGATTAAACGTAAACGGCGAATACCTAAGCCATCTCCGATTCGCCGACGATATAATTCTGTTCTCCGAGAGCCCTGCCCAACTAAATACTATGATAAACGATCTCCATAGAGCCAGCATCACGGTCGGTCTGGAAATGAATCTAGATAAAACGAAAATAATGACTAATCACCTCACCGCGCCCATCTTCGTAAATAATATCCCTCTAGAGTTTGTAGAAAGTTACGTTTACCTGGGCAAACAGATTTCTTTTAGAAAAAATAGAAACATGGAGGAAATAGATCGCAGAATTTCAATAACTTGGAAGAAGTACTGGGCACATAAGGAAATATTTAAATCACAACTCGCACCGTCAATCAAAAAAATAGTAATGGATTCAGCGATTTTACCATGTCTTACCTACGGTTCTCAAACTTGGATCTTCGATCTAAAAATAAGAAAAAAAATACAAACTACACAAAGAAGAATGGAAAGAAGTTTATTGGGTGTAAAATTAAGAGATAAAATTAAAAATAAACACATTCGCAGCAAAACAAATTTGACCGACGCATTAACATTCTCGCTAGCAATGAAATGGAGATGGGCAGGACACGTAGCCCGTTACGTCGACGACAGGTGGACCATCAGAGCGGTGAAATGGCTAGGTCCCAGAGGTCATAGGGCTAGAGGCCGCCCAGGCGCCAGATGGTCAGATGAACTGGTAAAGACAGCAGGCAAAAACTGGATATCCTTGGCTAGACATAAAGAACGATGGAAGTCCTTGGAGGAGGCTTTTACCCGTAGGGGGTCCATATAAGCCACGTCACAATATTATCGCAATTTAAGTAAATCAATCTGTACATAATACTATCTAATCTTGGTTAAAAGAATTTTGTTTATTTATAATGGTTTAATTAAGTATTGTGTTATTATAATTTTTTTTAGCTTATTAATTTTGTAATTTATAACGTGGCATGTGGAATTAAATAAAGCTTTATTATTATTATTATTATTATTATTATTATTATATGATTTTTTGAGCTGTATATATCTATCTATACTAATATTTTAAAGCTGAAGAGTTTGTTTGTTTGTTTGAACGCGCTAATCTCAGGGACTACTGGTTGGAATTGGATAATTCTTTTAGTGTTGGATAGTCCATTTCTTAAGGAAGGCTATAGGCTATATAACATCACGCTACGATCAACAGGTGCTGAGCAGCGCGGGTGAAACCGCGGAGAACAGCTAGTTATATATAAAACCCGACTGTGTTTCACTAGCTGCTAACGCTCTTGCTTACAAATTCTTGGTATAAAGATTTGTTGTCTAACATCACAGACATTTCTAGGTTTAAGTAAAAAAATGTAAATACGTGTTCGTAATAAATACTGTATTGACTGGGTGGTACAACGCCGATCTTTGCGCACGATAAGCGTATGTCTCTGTATGAAAATTGGCACAAATATAGATTATAGTCTAAAATAACGCATAGGATAGTTTTTTCGAAATCACATGGGCGAAGCCGCAAGCGCCAGCTAGTAAGAAATATAATCTTACTATTCCTTCTTATGCCACCTTAAATACACAACAGCTTTTAATAATATTACCTTAGCGGAAAAGTATTCTTTGTGTACCTTATAATGTTCGAGGATGGTAGTTATATAAAATAAAGTTACCATATAAGGATTGTGCGGTAGCGCTAAGAGATCGAATAAAGAAAGTTGTAACACTTTTTTCGTTTGTTTTCTTCTTTCTTTTCTTTGTCATTTGCATTACTGTCTGCATTAAAGTAGATAATGATATCCTTTGGACCAGTTCAAGTTTATACAATGGTAATAAACGGGTAGCCAATGTTATCAGTAGTCTTCGAAATAATAGCAAGGTACTGTTTGATAAAGATCTTAGTAAAATGTTTAATGAAATTAAGTTGATTGGCAGTTTACTGTTTTTGAAAACCAAAAGGCATTGTTAGATAAAATTTGCTCTTTGCTTGCGGCTTAGCCCGCGTGTATCCCAAATTAACAAAGTACCGGAATATAAAAATAACCTATATAATAATCCAAGTTTTACGCTATCTGTGTGCCAAAATTTTCAAAATCCGTTCAGTAGTTCTTATGTAAAAGAGCAACAAACATCAAAATCCGTTCAATGGTTGGACCTTTTGAACGGATAGCATTAAAACAAATGCCAATCCCATGTCAAGCCATTAAAACTGTACAGAAGCTTTAAGAATACTCTTTCTTAAAAGATAAGACAGTATGTAAAGTGGAGTGAATAAAAAAGAAACAATCACCCTGCCGATCACCATACATTTTGAAACAATAACAATGATATCACGCCCATCAATTCGAACGGGACTATATGATGTGTATCTATAGAGCCTCGAGCATCGCTTAATAAATCAAACACATTATATCCTATGATTGTTACGATACGTTATTGTCTCACATCAATAACTACCTCTGTTTACACAGACCCTATATAAGCGTTTGGGTAGAATCAGTAGAATCGTATACAGCATGTATTTTTTTTGCGGATGGAAAATCATCATTTAACTACCCCTGGGCGTAGTCTGTCGTCTAGGCGGTGCGGGGCGGAGTGTCACACATGTACTGACTAAAACCCACCCATCTTCCTTCTATTGCCCTTTATGTTCCGGAGCCGCGATATCTCTTTCAAACAACCCGCAACCCCGGCAGGCGGTTGCTCTGGCAGGCCGCTCTGCTGACATCTCTTTGAGGCGCGCGTGGAACACTAACGCAAGGCCGAGACAGCTTGTCATCAATACATCAAAGACGGATGGACGGTGAGTTACCCATTGCTCACCGTCTACAGGCCAGCATCTACGGTGGCCGGGAGTCGTCTTGCGGCGCCCGACGCCCGGGGGTACAGCATGTATTAGAATTCTTTAATGTTGTGGAACTTATGGTCACATTACATTTCAGGTCCAGTTAAATTTAGCGTCGGCCACTAGCTGCTCTATAGTTCTCTAAACTGGGTCCATTTTGGCTCAGCAGTATTATTAGCAAATTTTTTATTGTACAGTTAAGATGTAAGTTTTTATTTGTAGTGTATTTAATTTTTATTTTAGGAGTGTTTTAAGTTTTTTTTTTATATTTTGTTTGCACTTGAAGAAAGTGCCAAATATACATGCTTACATTCTTTTTTTCTTTATCAATTTAAAAGTGCGCATCAAAATCTGAAATGTAACCGCACTTTTCTGATACACGCTGTATAATATTAAATTACATAGATACGTCATTCACTGTTGATTTTATCGTATGAATTTTATATAGAAAACCCATACGAGTGTTGTAAAGTGAGCTTGAAAGGGATTTATGTCAAAATCAATTGTGGCGTTGAAGCCTTTGAATATTTTAAATTGTTAAGTCCAGTCTAGATCGTTAACCTGATCAACGGTTGGTAAATATATAACATTCCACTCGTAAACCATTTTCACTCAGATTTTCTTCTGAAAAGGACTTATAGGACCACCCTTATCATTTAGGGGTATAAAAAAATACTCTCAGGCATATCGATTACACATATAAAAATCTGTCAGCTAAAACTGTGACAGGAGAAATTAATAAATAACAAGAAAGCAAGATTATTTTGATATTCTAACTACGACTTTCACAAAGAAGGTATATCTTCTAGGTAGAGTAAGGTATATTTTATCTTCGACGGCTACAAAATGTATCATCTTAAGGGGCTGCGCAATTATCGGAAACCGTAGTTTTTAATCAACTATTCATTATTAGCTTGTATATTCTGAACAAAACACAAAAGTAACCACGTTTATGTAGCGCTTAAATATGGCTGAAGTATAGATGACAAAAACGTAACTTCAAATGATATCTAAATGTTTTATTTTGCGAAGATTCTATTTAATCCCGAAATTAACTGTACATTTGAATAATTCACTTCGAAACTCATTTGTCGCCCAAACAGATGAATGTCGCTCACAGTCCAAACCCTTATCAAAATCTCAGCCAAATGTCTACAATGCAGTGGTTCTTATATGCGTAGTAGATACTCCAAATACATCCGCACGCTCGAAGGCACTCAATTTCTTAGTCCTAAGCAAACATGTTCCGCGGTAGTAATTGCTCACAATGTTGACTATCTTTTATTGTGTATCGAAGATCAAATATTGTCTTTGAATGCATCAGCTGTCTTACCTACAGCAACGCGATTGTTATTTGAGAAGATTTTTCAGAAGTTAATTTAGCGTTGATTTGAGTTTTATTTTGTTTGCGTCAAAACTGCGCACGGATTTCTTCCTTTAGATTGCACAAGAATGAAGTATAGATAGAGAAGGAGTGGTTTTAGTTTTCTTATTTTTTATTATATTTATAATAAATGGTTGTTAGTTGTTCATAACCACAAATGAAAGTTCATTAAAAAAAACGCAAAACAAATTACCTAGTAATAAAATATGTACACTGCTTTAAATAGCAATTTGTTGTAAAATACTTCAGAGTTTAAAAGCAAAAAGTCAAGAAATTCATGGGCTAGTAAAGTTACGCCCCAGTTAAATAAATTTATAGCGTTTTAACTTAAGACACCATAAACTTGACTTGTACACACCCAGGACCACGCCCAGCAACAATTGCTAAGTAGCCTTTTCGAATCTGAATAAAAAAAATGGCGGTAAACCGATATGAATGAACGGCACCTACTGTCGGCTCTCTAAAGTTACAACACTACAAAGACGCTACCATGTAATTCGAGACACTAAAGGAAACTAAGGCGACAGTCGACTGGGACACTAAAAAAACACTTTCAATCGAGCGCAAAAGAAATTCAATATGGCACTGCAACGCGGATTAAATTTTGCACAATCTAAGACGCGATCGGCAGCTGTTACCCGAAATTTAGCCAACCATTGATGTGATGAGATTCAACGAAAGGGAAGATAAACTTCAACAACTCCTCTAAAATAATCGAGGTAAAGTAACAGCGCTGGAGTCAGAAACTTTGATGGACATTACAAGACTAATGACAAAATCTAAACAATAGATATTATTAATAGTTCATAAGGATGCCGTTGGATGACTTTCTTTTAAAGTATTTAACGAGCCCTTTTTTTACTTTTATAGTTTACCAGACTTCGAACATTCCTAAAATAACTACAAAATTATCAAGAGAAAATTGCCCTATAAAATTTCCATTACCGAAATCCAACAACGTATGGTGATGTCCCATGTTTATCTTAGACGCCTGACGCCATTGATACCAGGTTTTACGATACTCATAACATCAGTTTTCAATAAAATCTCCGTGTCAGAGTTGTGCTCAGAAAACAATACAGGAGTCGATATTATCATACGACCATAATAAAATATATAACGATATTATGCAGGCTATGGAAATGGTTTCTAATGTGTGATGGCTCTACTATTTTATTATTATGATACCTTTTAAATCCAAACTACATTTTAGTTTAACGTCTTCTTTTGTTTGTCTCATTAATGTTGTTTCAAATCGAATTTGAAGCGAGATATCGTAAATCAACTCCTCAGAAAATGTAAATACCACATCACATTGACGTATTTCAACTTGGCAACATCAAAGCTTTACCTAAATTTAAGATAGTAACTGTTCAAATTCTGTAGACAAATTTCTGTTTGCTAAGCTTCTGTATTTAGTAATTCGAGATTCCGGAGCCACTAAAGGGAAAACATCACAGTGTGTAAATAAAGCGAGCGACGCGGTACGACAAACAATCAACCAGCCTTGCGGACGTGTAATCGGATACAAAATGGTCCTTGGTACCACTCAAGACCTCGCAGACTCAACACACAGTAGCCGCTCTCCAAAGGAAATTACATCGAATTACAGCATTTCCCCGGTGGGACGATAAAAGTGGACATGCAATAGGGAAGTCAGGAGTTTCCTTCGATCGCTGAAATACAGGAGAAACAAGGTAATCCCTGAATTTTGTATGAGCTCCGACGGATGATGCGATAGGGTTTAGAAATAAATTACTTGCTCCATCTACGAAACGTCCTTGCAACCTTTCTTGGTAATGTCGGCAATGAAATGAACACTAAAATGGTTTTCTTAATAAAGATAAAAATACTTATTGTTGATCGTAAAATAATGATTAAAGACGCGAGCCTGCTTTCATTTTTATGAAGCTATAAGATAAAACTACAATAACCTTGTTCGAACCGAACGTAACGTGAGTGGAATTGAATAAAATTTACGATAATGTTATCATTACAAACCATCGGTTGGCAAATCCTTCAAATAAAATCCAAGCTTGGACGGAACGAGTAAATAGTATTAGCCAGGTCCATTGTTCTGACAACTCAGCGATTTTTGATACCTTTCAAATAAGAGATCTCAGAAATACCGTAGTCACAAAACGTTCGTTCAGTTGGCTTTTATTATTTCTTTCTGTAAAGCTCGCTCTTTGCTACAAAAGCTCTCGCGGTACGACATTGAGTACCTATCTTTTGTCTTGAATATAAGTGCGATTTTTATTCCACCGATGAAAAATTTTCAAGTGACTGTACGTAAATGATTCAACAGTGTTGCGAATGTTTCTGCACTACTTACTCCGAATCTATCTTTTCTCGTTGCTGAATATGCAATTTTATGGTTATTCGTGTGGATGGTTCGATTCGTGGCGTAATCTGAAATGATTGATGGTCGATGTGACTCTTGCAATATCGAGTAAATGACTGTTCAAAGGGATGCCAATTTGCTGAGATCAGATATTTGTCTTTTTCGTAAAAATCCCACCGCTGATGGTGGGATTTTGTAAACCAAATGATTTTTTGATATATTGCGTGACTTTTTATTGACCTCACGATATTTTCGTTCTGCACATGTTTCTCACGATATGTTTTTGTAATCTACTAAAAAGGTTACTCCTTTTGATAAATAAAAAATCAGTTCAGACTTCGGTGACATATCAGAGATCTTATCCGAACTAAAGCTTCGCACAATGCTCAGTAATAATGGGAACACAAAAAATGATCGGTATCAAAAAGCTGCATTAGAGGGGACAAAAATATCCACAAAACACACATACACATGGGCAGATCTGGTGACAAAAAGTTTATATGTTTGTGTGCGTTGCTCGACCAAAGGGTTTTGGAGTTATAGTTCTTTATGCCTTGAATAGGACCAGCAAAAAACGGTCGCTACATAAAACCGTATTTATTTAAAATGTTTAATAACAGAGCGGCTCGTAAAACTAGCTCTATTTTTCTTGACTATTGTCAATCTGATCTTTGGATGTGATATGGTCCTCGCCTCTCGGGCACTCTCGTTAATGGGGTACCTATGAGGCCGAACCCGCATTGTATGTACACAGGAGATTTCTATACCGGCGACCCTACGTGACAAAACTTTGTCCCTCCCTACATTCAAATTTCTGAAGGAGCAATTGAAATTGGAGATGGTAAAGAGAATTAGAGCGGGGTCTTTTTCGAGCGCCCGTTTTGTTTCGTACGCGTTCAAAGCGGGGTTTCTTTTGAATCTCGATCAACCATCGAACTGGAAGTGGGGGGAAGCGTTTATTAGGATTCCCTACGGCCTACCAATCGGCCGGTGCGACATCGCGTAATCTAATAGCTTATTAATGAGGGGAAGCCTTCGATCGACCCCTATTTTTCTATCCTAGTGAAGTTTGAAGTAATGGATGGCATCTCTCTCATTCGTTTTATTCATCGTCGGTTTATTACGCGTATCGCCGTCTTGTTCCTGAGGCCGTACGCATCGCGAAGTGGGAAGGTCGGTGGCGCGGGCGATGGCTCCTCCCACTAAATTTATAATACAATAAATGAGTGAAGCCGCGACGTGGAACCGGCCGCGGAGATAACACGTAATGTGAGGTTATTGCGTAAAAACAAACGGCAAAAAACTCGTTCGTAAGAGAGATATACGGTTTCGCGTAGTACCTTTATGATCCGAGCCAGAGCTAATATACGAGCGGTAGATTCGCGCTCCATGGATTATATGAGCAATAAAGAGGATAATTTAAAATTACGTTTGCCACAATGTTGCTATTAACCATGATTGTTGAAACGTTGAGCTTAGTACGTACGCTTTACACGATGTTACATAATATCGCTATACATAGCTTTTCTGTCGTCGCTACCTCCGAAGTTTCAGGTTACAAATGATTCAATTTACTTTTATCGTTCGAGAGAAAAAAGGCGACAGATGAAAGAAGTTGGGCAGATGAGATGCCTTTTGAATATTAGTAACTATGGAATAAAACTTAATTTAGGGATAGTAAATTGAATTTTCAAGCGTCTATAAAACGTGGATTCGTTTTAGATTTTAGGGTTAATCTGTTCAATTTTAGATGTTGTTTTTTTTTTGTATGTTTTTTTAGAAAAAGCAGATAATCTTAACACTATTTAGATACGGTAACGAACGTCAAAAGAAGGAAATGACTTGGTCTTTGTATCGGTAAGCGTGTAATCACGGATCAGTTTCTTGATGTTTCGAGATTCGTGTTTTAAACTGAATTAAATTGAATATATAAAAAGGACCACCTCTTTTCAGACTGTCATTCAATAAATTAAGTGCTTACCGCACTGCTCATCAATGAAGGATTTAATTTCCAATTTCAAAAAGGACCGTTAAGTCTTTATTTCCTGATAAAAACTCAAACACATTAAATAAAATGATGTTTATAAATAAATGTTTAAATACTGGTGCTATCAAATAAAAAAAAAACTTAAAAAAAAAACTGAAACGTCGTGACACTTTTTTCTGCATCACATATGTAGATCTCGAATAAAGAATAGAATATTTTGTTTAATTTGCAAAAGGCTGAGATAAATAAAAAGTGATATCGACTATCTAAGAGACACCGGTGTCTGCTACATAATCATAATATTGCTTGAAATTGCTATCCAATCTCTGAAATGGCATTCGTAAGTCAGTACTAACACTCACTACCTACCTAGAGGAAGCTATTTGATCTGTGAAGTATGTGCAAGCCCTTACACTTTGCGCTCTCATACAGCTACGAAGAATTCTGGAACCCAATTACCATCGACACCAGGCGAATTGGCCCGCTTAGTCACGTAGTAGATCCGAGCCAGGTCTAGAGGTAACTATTGTATACAAGTTGATGACAGGTTCTCACATATCAGGAACTTTTAGATATCTTATTCTGGATTGATGATTTGTTGGAAAATAAGCTTTATTTGTGGGGACTGAGAGACTCTAAAATTCTAGTTGAAATTTTTGCCTATAATATATTTTTTTAAATTATCTTTTATGATTTTGAATGACCCATCTTTTATATTAAGGGGGTTGTCCTTTTGGGAACTGGATTATTTTGTTGTTGTATTAGGAGTTACTTGCCCATTCTTCTCAATAGAGATCAACGCTTTGGAATGGGCAACTACAGTACTTTCACAAGTTATTATGCCTTGTGACCGAGACTGTAGATTCATTTTGTTTCTTGACTTTCAAAAGTGCCTGTAATGGTCTAATTGAAATAAATGATTTGATTTGATTTGAATGCCAATAGGCTCACGGACTATTATTACATTTGGAAAAATAAATGGACATAAACAAACCAAACTTGAAACTTGGAAGAAATAATTTAAAAGTATTTGAATTTAATTTGCAAATTTTATCTTTTCCTCATGAATCAGGTCTAAGAAAAAGACCAAAATATTTACACTGACATATTGGTCGTTAACTTCTATTAATAATGAAAAGATAAGCTAATGTCACACATTATTTTATTTACGGTTCAACGCCTCTCAAGATAACTTGTAAGATGATATCATACATGCAAATCAAAGTCACGCAAAAAATAATTCGTTGACGCTTTTGGTTCATAATTTTGATAAGAATTGGGTTTTATTGATATTTTATATCGAGTGTTAATTATTTTGATATAAATAAAAAAAAAACGATAATGATACTTCCTATAAGGATTTTAAGTGAAACTTAATGAACCATTACCTTTTAACATTTTAAGATATTAATGGATTTGTCGGTTGAATAACCTATCATCAATCTTTTATTCTTATCCCGATGTATTTGGGAATATGTCTCCTTATTTCAACATCTCTTTCAGACGAGGACAAGGCGTAAGGCGAGGTACCTGCCAGAGCCGCCGCCTGCCGGGCTTGCGGGTTGTTCGAAAGAGATACCGCGGCCCAGGAACGTAAAGGGCAATTTAAGGAACATGGGTGGGGTTTAGTCAGTACAAGTCTGACACTCCACCCCGCACCGCCCAGGGGAAGTTATTTGATGATTTCCCATCCGCAAAAAAAAGCGATAAAAATATTTAAGGACCGTAGCTGGTGGCGATCTTTGATTTCTGTCTAACCTTAATGGGATAAAGGCGCGAATTTATGTAAGTATGTATGAATATATCTTTATCAGCTGACCGGATGGTCAGCTTCATAGCTAGAAAATGGGTGTACACTGAGATCAGTGTATACAATGTGTGTTATGAAGGTCAAACAAATACAATTGTTATTACTCAAGCTTGTACGACATCTTCCTATCAAAAACAAGGTTGTAACCCCAGCAAAATATGACATGTAGTTAAATACGTAACTAATTACTAAGCCCCTTATCTCCAAGATCAAAATTCGTCGAACCGCGTCAAGTATAACAAATTTCGAGGCGATGACTCGTCGACTACGCTATCCTAACACTGAGTGACGTCAGGAATAATATTACATAGAAATACGTTTTACCCGGTAATACCTTATACATGTGTCCAGCATGCCTTAATGGACTTGTCATGTTATGGTAATAACTAACAACCTGATAACGTCGTAAATCATTTTATTAGTGTATCTCGGAACCACTAAGAATGTTTATAGGTATCTTATCCAAATTTTTTGATTAATGTACTACCAAGCCTGTATTGGAGCAAGCATATCCGTGATACTTGAGATTACAATGAAATATATTGTGATCGAGGCGTGCATGGTGTTGTATATTCAAACATTCTTGTATTTTTATCAATCCTCAACCGGTTCGATATCTAAGTTCTCGGCTACCGTGGTACAACTGTCTTTATTTCTGTATTGAGAGTCGAAGTAAAAATCCATGTATCGGCTTCTAATAGATTCTTTGCACCATTATGGGATCCGTTGCAGCAACATTAATCATTAACTTAATGGTAGAGGAAAACTGTGTGGTCCTGACTCATGAAGTCATAAAAACAAAGTAGGACTCACGCACAGACGGTTCTGTACAAACGTGCAAAATAAACTGCTATATCTTTTGACTGCGTTATCTTACTGATTACTGAACTGTTTTTGTTTTTCATAGTTCAAAGGGACCACAGAATTGAGTAAATGGTTTTAATTTCAACTCCATATCTTTACGTTTTCCAGAAATTGTATTGACAGACAGGCGGACTACAAAGTGATCCAATAAGGGTTCCCTTTTTTCTTTTTGAGATACGGAACCCTAAAATGGCCAGCTTTTTTTACTTTAGAATATCCTGAACGCCCTAGAGTTAGGTAAGCTAAAAAGGGTACTTGATTATGGGGTCATACTTAAATACCTATTGGACGAAAAGTTTCTCGTTTGGAAAGAACAGATTCAGCCATTGAATTACTTATGTATTTTATTAAAGTCAGATTCCCTTCTGGACTGACCAATGCTCTTATTTGAGAGATAAAATCTTAAGGCATTTCAACTGCTTTGTTTTCTTGAAGTTTTATGTAAACTCATAGGAACAAAAACGTTTCCAAATGAATTATTTTCCTTATATTGTAGTTCAAAAAGTTTTGCTGTTTGTTCCCTTTATTTTTATACCAGAATCTTCCATCACGACATATTCTTGACAACCTAATACCCGAAACTACTTATCTACCAATGTTAATGACCTGAAATTTTTGTCTTATCACAAAGAACTGGCAATAAATGGGTCAATTTATTGTTTTGACGACCGAAAATTATGTGTCGGTCCTATCGTTATACGTGGCATGAACTATATGATTATTCTGATAAAAATGGTTGGTCCCACTACTGATAAAGGTGCTGGATGAAAATAATGTATGTGGTAGTTAGAGCAGTACTTTAGTTTTATTATGAGATAAGCTACCCAGTAATTAATATGTGTCTTGGGACGTGAGCCGTCTAAATGTATGAGTTATGTGGAAGATTTAAGGTCTGGGTTTATCTAGTGAAGAAAGTTTATTATTAGCTTTTGTGTAGAGTATTCTGGGATAAGATTGTGTTTTGTTTGTTGGTGCCTACTGTCTGTAGCCAGATAGTTTGTTAACTAGTCTTACTCAGTAACGGTTGTCTATGTCAGATAAGCCTGGTATTCAGCTAGGCAGTCGTCTAACCGAACTTCACAACCTAGTTAGTAGGTACTGGTTCGATACCTCAATCGTTCGATCCGAAAATTACAGCCAGGACAAACGGCTTAGCTTGTTTTCCGAGGTCCGGAGATAACTCGACATCTAATGGGCGGTTACCAAATCAAATCAAATCATTAATTTCAGTTAGACCATTACAGGCACTTTTGAATGTCAAGAAACAAAATGAATCTACAGTCCCGGTAGCAAGGCATAATAACTCGTGAAAGAACTGTAGTTGCTCATTCCAAAGCGTTGATCTCTATGGAGAAGAATGAGCAAGAAACTCCATTAGCACTCTTTTAAATTAAATTATTATGACAAAATCGTATTTAAATCAGAACGACGTAGAAAGACGTGCACAGTAAGAGCGTCCAGAGTGAAAAAAAGCAAAATTTCTTATTATCTAAATTCCTTACCTATGCTTGGACCAGGAAACCTGAACAACCTAGTACCAAAATCGACCCGAGTGGCTGCTGTTAGTTAGACAAAGTTATGAATACATAGATATCCAATAAAGTGTGACCTTTGGTATAGGTATACAAAATAAACTATTCAAAAACCAAAAGGTAACGGTCAAAAGATAAAAAATGACCAACGAACATCGAGCTTTCTGATGCAAATATTCGGAAAAAAATAAATTATTACATGTCCATAAAGTAAAGAGGAACGCACCGAAACCGTTTTGTATTCCGTTTTCGAATATGTGAACGCATAATTTTAGAATATAGAATGAAACTCCACTGAATATAAAGAGTCGGGTACCTGTTTCAATGTTTTCTAAGTGCCTACGCGTTCTGCCTTTGACAAATATGTAGACATTGTTGAATTACTGAGGAAACAGAAAAGACAAAAGAGACACATAATATGAAAGCCTTAGCTTCTTGGGATTTTATTATACTGCCTTATGAAAGAGTAAAAATTTGTGACCCGGTTGGAATATTAAATATGGGTAAACATGTATTACATTGACTGTATACAGCATGACTGTGACCAAGAATCTGACAGCTTTTTTTTAAACGTTGCCTTATTCTAGGAATTTCTCCTGTATCGTGGGTGCGTTTACAAACATTTAAACTCACATACACAAAAAGCCAGGCCCAAAACAACAATATGCAGGTCATACATATATTTGTTCGGTGCGAGAATCGATCCCGCAACACGCAGCGCAGCTGGTGATCGCTCAGTCACTGCGCCAATTTATTTACTAACTGCAATTGTCAGATTTACGGTCATACTACAAGAAATATTTACTGAGCATGAGGTCCTGGATTCGATTCCTGGGTTGGGCTAAGTATTATTGGGTTTTTCTATTATGAATTTATCAGTAGCAGTTACCGAGTCTGGATTTGTGCCCGGTTTATGGGAATAGGCTCCCTTTTTCTCTCGTTTTGCTTATTTTTACATGGAACTAAATATATTTAAATTATTATATATAATATTTAAATTCGAAATCTTTCCTTTTTAATTTTTAAATGCATGACAGGTTAGACTTACCCACCGTTATAATATTCGCCGCGCAATTTCGTATTTTGTTCTTTTTAAATCATGCGTTTTCTCGACATCCGTGTGTTACTAGCAAGATTCAGCAGAATACCGCGCTGAACCTGCGCTGGACTCCTATTTGGTGCAATCTTGCAAAAAATTAGTATCTACAAAAAGTTGTAACGACACTTTTTGCTATAATTGCAAACCGTGCGGCGTGCGCGTGTTTCTCTGTCTGTCTTTCTATCTCCAGTTATTTTCGTTTTGTCTTTCTATTTCTCATTGAACAGTGTGGTGTCGCGAAGATTATTTTTGTTAAGTGTATACAGTTTATTTTACATAATAGATAATAACTTCTTCCATCCGGGTGTCCCTTGACACCTCTCAAGTATTTTTTTATCAGTTTGATATTTTTTGTTTATTCCTGTTTTGTGTCTTGTGTTGCATCAAATAAAATATGATTTATCTATCTATCTAGGGTGTACTATTATTAGGTCCATATCTGTCTAATCCTGCGTGTTTTACTTTTTAATCTATTCTATATCTTTTGTCAGAGATTTTAATTTGATTCTACCATACAAACACCTATATTATCATATATTTTATATATTACATACATTTACCTCGATAAAATAATTCAGTTGATTTTTTTAGCCCATCAATTATTTTTCCTAGGCTCTTTTTGGACAACTATAATTTGTTAAAGTGTCAATATTCAAAAAGTCGTTAATCAAAATTATTTTATCATGTAAATGAGTACAATCACCCTCTCGTTAGCGACTTACTGATGTATGCATGTCTATATTTGAATACGTCCATAATAACGTTTGGCGAGCTATATTTTCCCAATATTGTCGTTTTAGTATCATGTCTAAATCATGATATTTACTGATCAATAAATCACAAACGTAACCGAAACCCGTTTTTTGTCAGATTTAGTATTTTGGATTAATAATGTTCCAATACAAAGACGTAGATCAAAAGTCCTATTCAATCATTTTTAATTAACGAATTGACATTTGTATTGATTTAAAAAAGGTCTATTATGTTTTTGATATTTCTCATCAATAATACAGTGGAAAGGTTGCATATGGAAGATTGGAAGATATGTGATAAATTCATGAAAAGCTCCTTATCTCCTTATTCATTTAAAGCTGAAAATCTTCCAATACCTAATATGTCTCAACAAAATGCTTATGTCGCGTAAAATGAAATCTATGTCCGTAGCACTTGAAAAAATAATACGCGATTATGTAAAAGGAAAACCATTAAAAACATGGGACATTGTTGACATTTAAAGTCTACTCAAAGTCACAGCGACAAACAAATTTCTACTTTCAGCAGAGACCACAGGGACTGATCTGTCACCCACAAAAGAAAATAAAAAGCTTACACAAAGTATCAAAAACTAGGTTACATTACAGTTCTATTTTGGAAACTTCGCTTTTACCAAAGATGCTCAACACACGCACGTTCACAATTTTATAAGCGTGGAAGGAAAGATATGGTACGGAATAGACAATTGACAAGGGTAGAGGAGACATAAAGAAACTTTGATGTGAGCTATTGAAGTACAAGAAAATTCGCGACTCGTGATCGGAATTTTGCTTAGTTTGATTTGCGACTGATATCTTTTGAAAATACTCCTCAGAGAATTTATTCAGGCTAGTCGAATTTTGTATCAAAAATTAGTTTAGATGGACTGGACGGCGAGAACAAAGAATTGTTCTACGTAATGGAAAAGTTTTAAAAGCAATTTCTGAGTTAGTAAAGATAATAAATTCGCAATTCTATCTTACTTTGATCATCACTTTAATTAACATAGTTATTGGAGATCTGCTTTTAGCTTTCCATTGCCTGCATATCATTATTTTTGTCTGTGGCATCTATGAGCTAGAAAAACCCTGTGGATGCCTTGAACGTATGGCATACAGCCAGGACTGCCTTCATATCAATTTTAGTAACAAAGAATATGGCCGATTTTATTGGTCAGTAAAAACTTCATTGTCGCTTTCGATGTGGCACTCAATGAAAGCGGATTTTCAAAAGTACTATTTCTAAATAAAAAATACGCACGCACTCTAGCGACAATTCATACGTTTCGATATCCATAAGCTTACTCATTCATACGCCGCTCGTATCGCAAGATAAATTGCTCTGGCACACAAATAAACGCGTTCCACGAGAGAAAAAGGAACAAAAACCCCACGTAGCTATGTATACGTAGTATCTACGCATCTTGGAGCATAGACGCTGTAATTTATTATATTCAGTTCGCTCCGATCCATTGACTTTTGTGGTCGACCAGCGACCATCTTTTGTCACCCCGTCAAGAGTTCTAAACGGCCGTGTAATATGAATTAATAAGCACAAAGAATCATTATAATGCGTTTATTTGTCGCCACGAGAGAATTCCTCGAGAGTTTTATTGTGAGATGTTCGCCGGTCGCCGCCTTTGTATGTGTCCGGAACAAATTTTGGTGTATCGCGTGCGCAAGATCACGCTTGTTGAGGCGTTTGATAGCAAAGAGTATGGGGCCCATGAGTATCGACAGTCTCTTTAATAAGGAAAATAAAAAAATGTTGTCACTGAAAAGAAAGCCTCTTATTATGAAAATGCTTATTAATATGCGTTGTCATCTAAACAAAAACAAACATGTGTGCAAAATTTTAGCTCAATAGAAAATTGGGATGTTAGTCAAATTTAACTTTTATGATTTTTTACACAGTTTATAATTACATAGTCTATAATATAATATTTAAAAAAATAGTGAGTAACGAGGGAAAATAGGGAAGGAAAGGGAAAACTTAGTTTTGCTATTACTAATAACTAATCAATAAGGCGCAAGGGCAAAAACTACAGGTAGCAGGTACCTACAAATCAGGAAGGGGGAACTATGTTACCCCGAATTTAACGCAAGCAAAGCCGTGGGCAAAACATAGTTTATTATAAACTCAAACTAAAAAAAAAACTAAATCATTACAGGCACTTTTGAATGTCAAGAAACAAAAAATAAGCTACAGTCCCAGACACAATGCAAAATAACTTATGAAAGTACTGTAGTTGCCCATAGTAGGTGTAACAGTAACCCCTTTAAAATTATTCAATCGAAACAGATACCGACCCAATTGCCAAAACTAATATAAACTCGTTTCCATTCTATAACCTATTCGGGAAGTTTCGCTCACAGTTTTCCAGTTTCGAACTCAATTAACGTGTTTTGCCTCTCTGAGGACTTAGGTAGAAAATTGGCACCTGCTAGATACGTAGAGTTGTCGAATCTAACGATAATGACGTGGAAAAGGAGATGAAAGGGTCGCCGAAGATCGGCACTGACCGAACACATGTAAGTAATGGGCGGAGGTTATCGAACTAGCCCGAATGAGCCCGAAGTCGCTGCGGGTGTTTGTTTTAAGTTATGTTATTGATAGAAATGATCATTTATATTGCGATATGTGATTCTTTAGAGGCCTTACTACTTCTTTTATAAATGTCATAAGTAGAAGATATAGAAATCATACTGATTTCTTATGCGTCATGGGAGTGTACAACCGGGACTACAAGTCGAGTAAAGTATCATATATGTATTAATCCAGGATATTACCTATCTAAATAACCAATGTCGTCCAAATCCATTCAGCCGTTTGAGCGTGAAGGCGTAAATATACACACAAATTTATCTGTTGCGTTTATAATATTACTAGTTGCGCCCCACAGTTTCATCCAAGTAGACCGGGATAAAAATAAAAAGACTATATCTATCTATCTACATGACATACAAACTTTCACCTTTATATTATATTATTTTTTATATATTAGTGTGATAGTAGGAAGTATCCTTTGTAGGAAGTGACCTTATCAACTAAATATATTTGAATGAAAGGACTCACTATGGAACCACTACGTGGTTATCCAAATAGTATTTATTAAAAAATATATAATAATTTGGAATAATTCGCGACTTCCACGAATCGTAAAATTTAAATTCGTCTTTTTGTGCATTCGGCTATTCCAAATTAAGGAGTGTTTAACAAAAGCATCGTTTTCTTAATCGATGACACAAGAGGCTAATAAACTAACATTTTATGGTTCTATAAATGGAAACCGATAATTTACTAATAAACAAGAATTATATGCACGAACGTGGGCGTCTATTATCTATGTAATTTTCACAATGTGTCCATATTGGTTATAAAAAGTTTGCTAAAATTTGATTAAGTCATTTAAGTTTAAACATAAGTAAAACGACATAGAAAATTGAAAGCTATACAAAATTAGTAAACGAAATTATTTTATCTTGTTGTTGATTTGAAGTGTTCGGTGAAATTAATTAACGCTAATTGATTGTAGGCACAAGATTTCTAATATTACCAAGCGTTGATACAAGCTATTAAACACTTACAAACACACAAGACATAACTCACTTGTACTCGACAAGCATATTTCGCCGGTTTAAGGTTGAAAGTCATCTGGCAGCTGAGCATGGGATCGCAATTTTTAATCACCTGTCTTTTTCTGTTGTTCAAAACCGTTATTTATTAGAACGACCAATAGACAACACTGCCCCGTGCGATAGCATTATTCCCTTATGTCCTAATCAATAAGGAGGTGAGCCTAATTTCATATTTCATTATTTGGTAAGTACTTATGCCCAGGTAACAAGTTTATAGCAGAGGTACAAGTCTGACACTCTCCCTCCAGAGCGGGGTAAGTTATTTGATGATTTCCCACCCCAAAAAAAGCCTTATTTCATCAACCGCTAAATATCATGACACGATTGAAAAAGCCAATAAATTTTGTTCGACCTGAGAATCGAACTAAACTTAAGTGCCAACGAACACGAAACCACTGAGGCCGTCAGTAAAAACAGTTCCGTGTAAACTAGCTCCAATCACCAGCTGTAAGAAGATCTACGAGAAACATGTTCCAACTTTGACGGCACAGTCGTAACTGACTTCAGTGCTAAAATAGTAACAACTCATATTGGAACTTAAGAGTTCAATCTCAGCACTTTAATGGTCAGTTTTATTCCTAAAACTGTTTTCTTGGCTTCAATGTCTTCATTAGAGCAAAACCATTATGACGTCATTTTATTAAATGTCGGTTCTTCCACTAACTGTTCTTAATATGTACAGTTTTAAGACTTCAATTAGTGTAAATTGTACTTTTGCAGTGGTGCAAGAAAAATACTATTATTTTGTACTGAAATGAACAAGAAACTGCATCAGACAAATAATGAATGTACCAATAACAAAAAGATTAATTAAGCGAAGGAGACAGAATAACATAATGATGACAGCAGAACAAATAGTTACCACATTGTTGAAAAAAGTATCGGTACTAAAAAACTCTTGTAAAGCGTCTCTTTGGATTTATTAGGAGATTAGGACGGACAATAAAAAGCTAATTTGACAGTAGCACCAGTCACATGTGTGAAGGATAAAAATAAAGTGTTGAAGAGGGATACTTAAAACCACATGTTAGAAGGTTATTTACCGTACGTTATTGTCATGTATGCCACGTCATCGCTTCAGGCGGATACTGTATAAAAGTAAATCCTGAAGATATATTAAAGACATGTGAAGGCTTTAAAGATGTTTTGAATAGATGATTATTAAATGATGAATGAAAGCATGATGGAAAACAATCACCGTGCCATGATGAAGCTGTAATTGAAATTAATCCAAAAATAATACAAAGAAAGACAGTGATTAATGATGGTAACGAAACGAAAAACACTGCTGACGGAGATAGTTAACATAAAAATAATACTACATAATAATATATTCTTCTTTTTGCAGAACTGAAAAATCTGTAGCAGTTTTATACCACCTTGCATTATTCTAAGAGTAGAGAATATCAAAACTACAAATATAGAACGACGTGAACTTCTACCAAAGAACAATTTTTGCAGATGTTGCAACTTTCGACTTGACCCCTGACAATACAAAACTATAGAACTACGTAGTGTGCGTATGTATACCATCTACGTGACAGGGCGTATATGGTTCTATATTTGGAACACCTTACTTCGATCGCCGGAGGTCAATTCGTGCTAATCTTCGCTTACGTAAGCCTCGCATTCATTCCCGTTAAGGAAATTATGATAAAATTGTTTTAATGTTGCCTTCACGAAAATAAAAGAAATGCTTCGTCACAATTTGTGACACGCAACGTATAATAGGTTGTCGCTGGTCTCTCTTTCATTTTGTTCGAAACTTAATTTAGTCCAACTTTAAACACTATACTTTTTGAATAGACTAAAAATGTTGTCTTCGTTATACGAAGTTTGGTAATTTGATTGATGGCGCTCTTTAGAAATAAGTCAGCGTATAAACTAGTAGAAATGATTACAATTACAAAATTCGTGCTGCCGTTAAAAGTTTACTGCTGATTGCATGATAAATCCATGAAGGTATATTGTATTCAATACAAGTTAGTAAGTAAATGTTACTGTTTCTTCGGGAGTTGAATATAAACAATAATCACGTCCTTGTAAGACGTGGGTGGCGGAGCAAAATATCACGGCCCTTAGAAACTTTAGAAGCTTCTGTTATTTTTAGACACATTTTAATTACTCATCAATCGCTTTAAGCGCTATAAACTGCTGCTAAAATTAAAGCAGAATTTAGTGAAACTTGAAACAAATACTTCAGAAACTAAGCCAGTAAACTTGGCTATTTTGCACCTTACAATACGAAAGCTACTAGATTTGAGTTGTTCACACACAACTTGACGAAATAAAACAAACATGAAAGTAACTTTTTATGAAATTACAGGATTAGATTTCTGTTCCCAAGTTTAGGTAAACAGTTAACAGAAATTGATGGTACATAGTATAATCCCACGAAGCAACAAGATTACAAAGTAAGCAATCACGAAACGCTTTCAGGCAAATTTAACATTAATAAGTTAAATTTAGAACAGTATTGATCTGCCAATTAGTAAGCTTGCTAGACCCTACCTAGCCACTAAGCTGTCCCTACAGTTTACAACACCGGTCGTCAAGATAAACTCGCAAATGATACCTAAGCGCCTTCATAAATATTTTTAATTAGCCAAAATATAAGCTGATTACTGTTGTGCCTAATTAAAAGTTATGGGCCTCGCGTTTGTGTATGGTCTAGAAATTAAAAAATAGCATTTAAATGAGATGGTGCTCGTAATAGTGGCTCGTTTTATTATCGTTTGAAGTGCTTAGAGCTTTTGTCTTAAGTTATGTGAATGTTGAGGATAGAAAGAAGATGAAAAGGATGTGCAATTTTCATGAGTAGAAGTATCCCCACACTCATTTTTTAATGGGTTATGTCGGTAGTTTATAACTTCTTTCCATGAAGCAATATAATTTTTAATATAATTTTTCTCATCGCGTTACGAATTTGTTTTATTACGGGCCTGTGAATCGGCGGGAATTGCTCGTAGGTACTTATTATTTTATGGACCCTTGATTTTCATTAGCGGTAGAAAAACAAGTTTTTAATGTACAAAGCTCGGTAATATTCCACCAAAAACGAACACATCTGACGTACAACATTTATATGGAAATATAATTTCGGAATCGTGATAGTATAATTGAATGCTGATTAAGTCTATTGCTTGTTTTATGGTATCAGCTTCCGTAAGACGAGAAAAACAATTCACATCATTATCGTGTTCACTATAATGTCAAAGCACCAATCAAAGCTTGGAGATTTACGAACGTATTCCAATCAAACTAACGAACTGAGATTTAATTAAAAAAACGTATCATCCAATATGACGTTAACCGAATGAAATTTACGACACCGCTAAAACAGAGAACCCGGTATAAATTTAACTCATTTCTTATAAGAAAATTATGTAAAACGATCCTATTATAATTAATAATTCAGTTCGAAATGAGGAATACATTAACGATATCTAAACGAGTGCTGGCGCTTCGTTTTTTCAACAAACCAATACATTCGAGTTGGGAACTTAAAAAATAATGTTGATTGGAACAACAATTAATGTATGTCCTAACTAATTTTGGGTATAATAATAAAGTTGAATGTTCAATCGTAAAGGTTTAAGTACAGTAAATGAGGTATATTTTTAAAATAAATCCTCATAGTTCATGGATTTGACAGCAAATTTACAAAATTGGTTTAAAAAATGTTGGTTTTATTTGATGCCTATGAATTATGTATGTACTACGGAATACTGATACAGAAATCCAAGGTAGACGATAGATTTATGTCGATTGTCAGTATTGTATCACTCGTATTTTCATTCATGTCTCGGCGACAACTGTATTATCTTGTTTTCGTATTCACTGTTTTATCAAAATATAGGTGTTTGATTTTTTCAAAGTCAATAATCGTAGACCTTTGTGCAATTATATTTCATTTGAATTTACGAATAATGTTACGTTGAAATCACGTACATAAGAATTAATTAAAATCCCGTAGTGAAATGAAACAATCAAAATTAACTGTTAACAATTCGCACACATTCAGATTTTGTATCACAAAGTTAATTCTAAGGGTGATAAACATCTGATTTACGACTTAATTAAGGGACTCCTTTTAATGAAAACGTAAATTCAAAATTTTTATGTTGAACAATATTACGTACGATTCTTTTGTTTAGGGCTAAAAGGGTTCATCACATTGTTTGTGAAAAATATTGCTCGAACACATTGACTTATTTTCACTGAGTATTTACATTGTATAAAAGGGCAGTGAAAAATTACAAAAATAAATTTTATTTTACGCGCTAACAATGCCGAAAAAGAAAGTGGTTTATTACAAAAAACTCCCGTCAAAAGCTCCCTGACGGTCGCCATCTTGAATCACCGACCGTTATGCGCGCGCGCATTTGTTTGCGTCCAGGTGTAGCGCTGACAAAACAATCGGCTCTCGAGCTAGAAAAGGGCGGAGGGACCATTCATAATTTTTATAAAATTTACCAAAATAAAAAGCGAAACTTATAAAAAAAGCAGAATGCTCAACCAGAGGTGGTGTCGAATCGATACCCGGGTAATATTTCATAATATTAACTACTTAGGGATGTGAAGAATGGGTGGGGTTGTAGAAATTATAATTGATTGGGCCTATTGAATTGGCTTCTTGATTTTGATCCTCCTTCTTATAAAATTTTCTAACAATATCTTTAGTTCGATATTATTAAAAATATTATGGTCTGCCAAGTGCTTAAATAAATCACGCGCCATATTTTTTTATAAGCATATCTCATATTTTACCAAACCTAAATCATTTATGGAGATCATTAACATATTAAGTGTTTTGAAGGCGTTAGATAGAGCTCAAACTTTTTCAAAGAATATTAAAAAGAATATAAATTAAGTTCCTTGTATCGTCCAAGAGTTGTGGAGAGTCCATCATTTTAAAGAGAAAACCGAAGATATGATAGTGCGCAAAAATGTGCAGCCACCTATCATAATACCACGCCACTGGATACTTATTGTTACATGTTTTCATAAGCCTTAAGCACCGCCTTGTCGGGAAGATCTTAACGCACCGTCACACTCGAAAGCAAATAATTAGGTGTATATTCTACAATTTGCCAAAGATCTCCTTTGTATTCTTTGTCCTGTAAGTGGATTCTGTTAGCTACAAAGGCCCAGCCGCATGACACCGCTACCTCGATACTTTGTACGTGTGTGTATAATGTTATTATTTGGTGCCGCATCTGTCACAAAGGCCGTTGCGTCCGTAATTTTACAGTTTAATCAGCGTTAAATGCTCACAAAGTTACCGCGGATCGAATGTAAAAAAAATATATGAAAGACTCCGCAATCTCGGGGACCAGTGAAGAATTTCGAGTCCATAAATCATTTGGGATGTCGATGACGTTGGCAATAAAATAAAACGTCTGCAATAACTATTCATGAGGCTTGGTGGCAGCCACAAAATGTAACAAAGAATTGCATAAAAACCGTAAGTGGTATTGATGAATGAAAACGTTAAAATAATGGACTGCCAATAAAAATTTTAACAGAGCATCAGGCTTTGGTTAGTATATTTGTTAATAAAATTCTTAAAATAAAAATCACAGCACAAATCCGTGTAACTTTAAATTCCAGCAACCACGAATCATTTTATACACAAAATATCAAAAGTGTTTTAAGTAAATTCGAACAAATCGTAACATTATTCAACAGTATGTATCGAGAAAATCGATAAATAATCTTTTTATACAAAACTGAATAACATGTCTTACAATATAATAATAATACGAATATCATTATATAAATTTCCGTATATCAAACAGACTGGATTATGGAAGCCAACGGCAATTATAATTATGGATATAAACACTGAACTTCAAAGGATGTAGGAGATATCACGTAGCTTCTTATAGAAATAATATTACACGACAAAATGAACGTTCATTCAGTAAAAGATATGTCATCTATTATACCTCGTTGTGCAGTGACCACTCAGCGTAGAGAGGAAATAATTTATTCAAAGCTTTACTACGTTCTACCAACTTATTGGACCCCTAGAGGCACTTGTGTCTTTGAGAAAGTGAAGGTGTATTGTACGCTTGTAGAAAATAAAAGGATGCATCTAAAATCCAATGAGAATAATTTATCTACACCGATTTTAAGGAGGATAACATTGAAATGAATCAGTTCTCACATAACCTCATAAATTCCAATCGAGCATTTGTTTACTTCCTCAGCTAACCATTTGTCAGAGAATATACATATATTTAAGATCAAATATTTGACGAAATGTACAAAAACTGCTTAAAAAATAAACTAAAGCAATGTAGCAAACCGATTTCTTTTCATAATCCCTCATTTCCTAACACAAATAGATTTGTTATAACTTCTTTATTAGTAAGACGAATCAATTAACGGCTCACTGCGTGGTAGCCAAAATTAATTAGCCAACTTCCCTGATACGGTTCACAAAAACAGCAGATGCAAGATCGGCGAGTATACAAGCTGCATTATTAGTTGTTCAGTAATGTTTTAGTTTTTTTGTTGTTTTGCTAACCACCCGCACCAAAACACCATCTGTGTTCGGCCACGGTTCGCTGTAATGATACATACGGACAAAATGATGATACGATGTGGTGATGGATTGTATTGTAATGATGCTTTCGTAGCTAGTGAGAATAATTGTATAAATAATAATGACAATAAGACTAGAATATAAGTCTTTATGTCTAGTAGAAACAAAGGTCATAATAGCGTAGTAGTGAATGGCAATAAATTTGCTGAAAATTAAAAAGACTAATTAAACCCTGATAAGTTAGAATATAACATGAAAAAAACAAAATGCTCAAGCGTAACAAATAGGAGCGTCAAACGCGAAAGCAATATGTAAGTAGAGTTTAACTTAATTATAACACTCTTGTCTATAGGGACCGACGTGATTGTATGACTGTATGGGAAGGGAAAGATTTATTGCGATCTTGCCGACTCGGTTAGTAAGTGTTGCCTGACTTTTTGTTTCATTCCCTTCACGCTTAATCACTGGATGATCTCGGGCTAATGTGTTTTCGGTATCGACTGTAGTCTGCTTAATAATTGCATCAAATTTATTTTCTTCTTCTTATTTGTTACCAGCAAAAACTTTAACATCTACTAAGTTAAGTATATTCGATAAAATAAATGGATTAAAAACAGCATTATTTTATTAATGATTCTTAAATAATTTATCATTGAAGCACCGATTACTTACAAAATGAATGGTACTAATTAAAAGTAAGATACGTAGAACTGGTTTCCAAAACATAATATTTATCATGGAAACTATAACAAGACGCTCCAAGTTTTTATTTAGAATCTCAACCTGTATTAACTGGGAGCAATAAATTTGTTTTAATTGATTACCGTTAATTCACAAAGAAACTGACCGCCTCCAGTCTTTAATTACATTTATGATGATTACAATCCGTTTTAAACTGTTTTGCTTCGTGTGGCTATCTGAGAATGTAATTTTTCTACCTGCTTTCGATAAACGGCTAAATAATTAATAACAATACAGATACAATGAGTACTTCTTTGAAACGGGTTTTCCGAAAAAAAAGTGTAAACGTAATAAATCGGATTAGTTTCGTATTGCAATACGATTTTATTGGAAACGAAACAAAACGCGAAAGCTTTTAAAACGTTATTTTTTTCTTTTGAACGATGCGCGATGTATCGATACAAATATTTGCGACGACTTTTGTTATTATGGCAAACATAATGATACGTAAAGGCCCCCCAAAATAGGTGTTACAAAATTAGTATTAAAACGTTAACAACCCAACTATTTATATCCACAGGAAGTATAAACAATAACACGACACTTTCTAATGAGGAATAAAAAATTGTAAATGGCTGCCATAGTTCATATAATAAAAAGTCTATTCCATAAATTTTGTAGCTTGACAAAATGATTTTTAATGTCCCTTCATTCTATCATGTGTGAGAGTAACGTCATTACCGAAAAACTCATTTAGGGCTAAAACCCCTTAAGGAATCCATCCATAATTTTAAGGACATGGTTTTTTCAACGCTGTTGCATCATCAATCTGTTAGTCTGGAGCACTACTTATTTCCTTGTCATTTCTTTCGTCCTGCTCTTTAATAAGCACGTAGAGGGTAACAAATAGAGAATGCATTATCTATTTTGTCTTACTTGTGACAATAATTAATGACTGGATTTAAACGCTTCCTCACGCCCGTGACATTAACATAAATAGAATGATCTTCGCTTGCGCGTTCAGCCCCTTTGATTCCAGTATTTTTAGCTTTGCAGCATCAGGTTTTGTATATTAATTTGTTGGCTGTGGATAGATCGGTGATTTCAGTACTTTGATGTTTTGCGTTTTAAGGTGGCTGGTGATCGTCGGCTTATGGGCCTAACAGCGTGTTGGACAGTGTTAAATTTGTTAAGTGAGGGTTCTGTTCTGTTTAATAGCTACAGCTTGGTTATTATCACGTAATTATGTCTGCAACTGGGTGTCGTACAGTTTGATCTGGATCGTTTCTAGCAATTTGAGTAGTTCTCTCATTCCTCCATACCATAGGTACATATTCAAAAACTTTGTGGCAATGATCTGCGTCAGTAACCGTCACATCATTTTTTACAACTTTAAGTTTAACTATCACAGTGTAAACAAAGGGTTTTCTTTTAAGAAAATGTATATTTCTTTGATGTATTTCATTTGCAGTATAACAAAGACATCCAAATTTATTTTCTGTGTCAGATATGATCGTAAAGTAAACGATTAATGGAAATAGCATTGGAAAGGAGGTTGACAAAGAAACAATACTGTTTGCGAGTTATGAACGACAAGCTGCCTCTGAGTGTTAGTGAATTATAACAATCAGCTGCTCTTTTGTTAACAGACATATCTGTTGTATTAATTGTGTATTTTATTAGATTTTGCAACTTTTGTTTTATAATAGAGATAAAACAAGAGAAGTCTCTTGTAATTTTACGACACATTTTATGTGAGTGATATTTCAGTAATAACCTGATAAATTTCGTACGAACGCATTGTGTATACGTAACGTAAATACATAGGTTTTTTAATTGAAAATAAAATTATATTATAGCATTTTGATAAATTCTTAAAGTAAACAAACATTTTATTGTGAGTAAAAGGAGTATTTTTCAAAGCTTTTGTTTTTTTGTCTAATCCGGGTTATCGGAAATAGCGTACTTTAAAGCAAGTTGATGATGTTAAATTGTAGGTATAACATTTGTTTTACATTGGTGAATAATCCACTGATGCTAAAATCAAATCTAAAGTAAAATCTTTAGGTAGGTAAATTAATTACGGAACATTTTGTGGTGTTACTTAAAAGTATTTTAATACAAACAGCACGTTCTATACAAAAGATTCAGGGTAAGCAACTCCAAACAACAAATCTTATTACTAATACGAAGACAAAACAAACGCCGGAGTCTCCAATAAATAGTATTGTAACAAAACTATTAGTGTTCGAGAAATTGGCTTCTAATTTCTCGTGTCGAGTCCGTCGCATTGGATTTATTTAAATGAATTTATGGTGCAGCGGTCGCCATTATTGTTAAGTCAGTAATAAGCTCACTCATTTTATTGGTTTGTAACCGATAATTAGTTTTAAATGTATCAGGGTGGGAAATATTCCATGATATTTAAAGCTTCAGTTTTAAGTTTTGCAGAATTCAACACTGAATATCATTACCGAATTCAATATGAAGGCAAGTATTTATCGTGAATTTTGGGTAGTATTTACTCGAATTAAGCAAGTATTTGAACTGTTAAATGGTTGAGCTTTGAGAACGTTTATTTATTTTTGGAAATATTTCCTATGACGCGGTATAAATGTCCGTGTCCTTCCCCCGAACACGCTCATATCGAGTGAACTCTGATCAAGTAACTGGGTTCATCGTCATTTTATTATTTTCAACAAGAATAACAGCTGGATAGTCAGCAAGTGCAGGTTGGATGATGTGCAAGCTACATTTAAATAAATTAATGTAGCTTGCACATCAGGCAAAATGGGTTTGATGGCTTTCTGGTACCCTGGGGAGATCTTACGGTATTAAGATTCACAAAACTCTATGCAGAGAGCAGAAAATATATAATGTGCAGAATATGTGCAGTCTGCGATCTGTACTCGTATACATTTCAGCTGTCGTTCTAGCTGATGATAAAATAACGATAAGGTTAGATGAAGATAAACCTAGTTAAATGACCAGTGTTCACTCGAAATGCGCCTTGGTCGGAGTTAGAATACAATACAAACCCAAAATTATTTTAAAAGCTTATTATATCATAACATAATTATATTATTTAATAAAATTATCATCACTGAGAGATTTAAAGTAAAATTACATGTAAAACATGTTAACATTCACAGAAACACTAATTAGGGAAACTAGACATCTCGGTACTCAGATTTTTATCTGGGAGTTCACAATAAAACTAACAGGTCCCCCATATTTCACAAGAGAAGAGATTGCACAACGATTGTTTTAACCGTTATTTTAACATCTCTATATTCTCTATACAGGGTTGCCATCATTAAAAACTAAAATTAGCAAACGTAACGCGAAGATAGGAAGGGAATTCATCTGTTCAAAGCTTCCATTTTCAATTTTAATTAATACTGATCAAAACTTTCGAAAAGTATTTCCATCTATAGTACCTAAGTAATATGAAGAATGAGGTAAAATCTTCTATAATGTTTTGACGGCTATTACGCAGGCTGTTCTTCTCCTTGTAAGAGATAACCAGATACCAGTGCGTTGAAAAAATGCCTTTAATGCGTTGGCTTAGAATTCTCGGAAACAGGACACTCCAGTTTTTTCACGGTATATTCTGTCACTGTTTTACTTGCAGTGGTAATAAGAAGAACACATTAACTAAAATGCTGAACTGGGTAGGATTCTGATTTAAGAATGGCCAACGGCTCAAACCCTGACGACGGACCGTGTCGACGGCGCGTTAGTGGTTCACGCGCGCTTTTAAGAGATGTCAGCAAAGCAGAGGGGCCTGCCAGGGCCACCGCCATCCGAGGTTGTGGGTTTTTCGAAAGAAAGGCCCTGATACATAAAGGGACATGGGTGGATTTTAGTCCGTACAAGTCTGACATTCCGCCCCGACACTAATTGCCCCACCCCGGGGTAAGTTATTTTATGATCGCAAAGAAAGGGCTCCAAACCTCGAACTATTTAGTCAAGATAATTGCTACTGGGCCCTCTCTTAGTGTACAATCTTTAAGACTCGGCCTCGTAGTCGAGTGTCAGGTCAGGCCAATATAAATGTATAAAAATATATCCTTACTAATATTATGAAAGCGAAAGTGAGTTGGTTCGTTTGTTACGTCTCAATGGTAAAACCGATTTTGATGAATTATGGTACAAAAATAGTTGGGACCCTGGAGACGGACATAGGGTATATTTTTTAAAGTGAGAATAGGGGCAAAAAGAGGGAAGAAAAGGAGAGAGGAAAATATTGTTTTTTCGATCATCACGCGGGTTAAAGCCAGCGTTATCCCAAAGTAACTATGACACGGGCGGAAACTAGTTTATGATTTAAATATATAATTATATTCAACATAATTAATAAAAAAGTTTATATATATATATATATATATATTGAATTGTAATATAGAAGAAATATTTCCAAGATATATGTATAAGACAAACAACCCTACGAATACTTGCATGGTTACTAACCGCCTGGATTTACATCGTGGCTCTACGTGATTCTTGATGATTGTGTAGATAATTTGACTGGAAACATATACATGCGTGGTTTTGAAGTAACGCCCTGGCGCCAAGTGATTGCTGTGTTTTTGAGAAAAGTTTTCGTTTGTAAGAGAAGATGCTTTATTGGAACATGTTGTAAGAATAATATTGCTAATGCTATTCAAAAAATACTTTTACGATTATTGTAGGTACTTAACAATTTTAATTTGTTCAACCTTCAGTTGTTGACTTTCTTTATTAAACAACTAAACAATCTATAAAAAATATTGTAACCAACTAACTAACTAAAATATGTACGAATCCCAAAAAAGTAAAGTAATTATAGGGGTCAAAAAATTCATCTACATTGCTGTCAATAGGAAAGTAGGTAGGTAGTAAGTAGTAGGTGCCAAAATCCTGCCTGCATTGTCTAATGCAGTTGGGACTTTGGGGTCACAAGCGCTCTGAGTAGGGACTCTGTGCATTTACCAAGTGACCTCAGAGATGACTGCCAGCACTGTGGTCACGTGCTGCCGTGCACATATGCACAGCGAGGCTCAGGAGAGACCCCTACAGTCACCCCAGGGATGTGCCTAAACAGGCGTTCACAGAGGGGGCTCCGGACAAGTCTATTAAAGACAAACCGGTGCCTCCTCTCATGTGCGGATTGTGACCACGTGGGCGGTTTTAATGCGGTAAAAGTTCCACACTCCCGGTCTTATTCCCGAAATCCGGTCGCCTTTTGAAGGTTTCCTCCCGATAACATAAAAAGGTAGTAGTAGTAGGTACTTGGATTTTTGCTAAGTTGTGAGTGACTGAGCAATTACGTGGTATTAAGTCTCGATAAGATAATATCATTACACTCAGTCCGAAATAATGTTTTGTTAAAAGCCTATGATAATGAAACTAGCCAGTTGCAGTGACTACTCATTATTCCAGTGCGAGAAAGAGATGTCATGACATCCTGTATAGCCCTGTCTTTTTCTCACACAGAACTCACATTAAAACAATTCTGCTTTGAGATGTCTTGGTTGCCCGTTTAATCTAGCATACTGCTGAGTTTCAATGCAATCCTAGGCCAGTATATACTGGTTTGTTGCCACTGATTGTACTTAATTATTAAGTTAGGCTATATTAAAAGATTGCTATGAAAGAACGAAGAGATGCCTTCGCCCAGGACAAGGGTAGGCTAAGAAATAAACATAGGTTATATTATTGTACTAATCCAAAAAGGCTTGTTGAACTTCATGATTAACCCGTCACAAACAAAAAATCGTGAGTGTTACCAACCTACAATATAATTTGTAACATTTTTGCATTCAACTTCGTCGTGATTATCTCACGTTCTCGTGTTGTTCACACGTCAGGTCCGAGTAACAGCTACATGTTCTTTTTTTTAGAGTAAAATACTGTGTTAAGGATGTAACACGCTGCTGAGTTTATTTAGACTGTTTCTGTATTTGTTTTGATGTTAAAAAAATTGCTCTAGTACTAAATATGTATTTGTTATGATGTTTAAAAATGGTGCTTTAGTATTAAGTGTCATATTTTTAAGGTTCACTAGGTACCTCAAAAGGACAAAACGGAACCTTTATTGGATAACGTTGTTGTCCGTCTGTTTGTCAAGACCCTTTATCTCGGGAACGCATAAAGGTATAAAGTTGAAATTAACACCACATTTTCAACTCTGTGACCCTTTGTCTTGTGAAGAAATTAACCCTCCAAGTCTACGCAATCAAAAGACAAGGTCATCTATGGCGCAAATTTGACAAACTCTCTATGCAGATTTTTTTTACGAACGCGCAAAACACGTCGACATGGCTTGTTGTCAATAGACGGATGGACGGTGAGCTGCCCATTGCTCACCGTCTACAGGCCCGCATGCACGGTTGCCGGGAGTCGTCTCGCGGCGCCCGACGCCCGGGGCGTCTGTTTTAGTGAGTGTTGTTCTTTAAAATTTTGCTTGAAAAGTATACTGGAAGAATCTATTTATGTACACACGACGGCACATTAAACTACACAAAACCATTTTAACCTGATCTGTCTACTACAGTGTGCGATCCGTAGCAAAGAGATCAGGTTATTATAGTTTACAATAGGTTGCCCTGCCGTCTTCTGTACATTTAAATAATAATATTCAAATATTACAAAAGCAGCTGCACTAAAAACAATAAAATCAATAAACATGGGTACTTAAATTAATTTTAGAGTCGTTATACTTATCAATAGTTTTAACCCAATACCAACGAATGACCGGACCTATCTCAGAATGTTAACGACGCCTCACATCCTCTTTCGATTAATTAATCAGTAAGTTTTTGGCATGACTAAACTTAATGGCCTAAAGATATGTCGACAAGTAGTAATTAATGCATATTAATGATTATTAAAAATACATTAATTTTCTTCGGAAACGGTCTTGTATTGACATGATTGAATGGAGCGCGTTATTTTTGCATTAAATTAAAACTGGTTTTATACATGAAAAAATCAAAAGGATTTAGAATGAATAGGTTTTTCGTTTAATTGTCAGTATATTTTACAGGTAGATATTATTCGTACATTTATTTATTTTTCCACATGTAATTATAATTTTAAATATTTCTTAAAATCATAAAAATAAAACATTTAAAAATATAAAAATAGTAGCCCACCGGTATAGGCGATTGAAGAGTGCCCTACTGCCGCCGTTGCGGGTTGTTCGAAAGAGATACCGCGGCCTCGGAACGTAAAGGGCCAGAGAAGGAACATGGGTGGGTTTTAGTCAGTACAAGTCTGACATGCCCCCCCGCTCCGCCCAGAGCGGGGGAAGTCATTGGATGATTTCCCATCCGAAAAAAAGGGTGCCCTACTAAACTATGACGGATACTTAGGTATGTCTGCAATTTGACATCTTGGAAAATGATGAGTAAATCACTGTTTCCGTAAGTATCTCATAATTTTTGAGTTATTTGTTGACAATATTTTTAAACAAACATTTCTACGATTTTTGGACGATTCTCAATTTATCGGTACGGTCCGGGGGAAAGTATGCTGCCTTACATAGTCCATCATGGCGTTCAACGTTTTAACCATTACTGTATGTACAATTACACACTAGTTATGCACACTACTGCCCAACACTTCAAGAATTACAGTCATGAAAATATCTTGTAGTAAATAGTATTCATCGACATAGTAATCACCACCTTCCACATGCCTAAGCCAGTATCAGACGATCGGAATAGGGGGTCAATTGAGTTTCTTTCCGTAACTTTCGCGTACGACTTGCTCGTATCGATACGGTGTTTCTACGAATCAGCAAATGGCCCGAACGATACGTGAGTCTGATTATATCGAGACGATTGGACCGTGAGCTCGTCTAGATCTGGACCTGGCGATGCTTGGCTTTCTGTATTAATATTGTTTAAAAATAACATTTGCTAGTACCTTTTATAAAATGGCAAAAAAATATGACCGAAGTCGTCGAGATTTCTAATTCTATTTATATTTATTTTGAGTACGTGTACTTTTTTAAACTTGTTTGCATAACGTAAAAAAAAATGACTAAAGCATTAAATTACATAATAAAATGTCTCTAATTTCACAAGATTCTACCAACATTAGGTATGTGGGTCTGATCAAGATTGTTTCATATTAACATGCTTATCTTAAACCAGTCGGAATATCTAAAAAAACAGATGTTTACACATGAATATTTACAAACAAACAACGATATAAAAGATAAATAACAACCACTACAGTAGGTGTTACGTAAAAAAAGAAACTTAAAAATCTCGTAACTTCTTATAGTTGGCGATTTTATGTTCTAAACCCGAAGACTGTTCTTTTATTTATTAGTGTAGATAATATGTCTACTTATCCTGTTTTCTACACGTATAGCGTTGTAAATTATTGGTTTTATCTCATGAAACTAGGCTAACATTCACGTGACAAAATGTGGAAGCGGGGCTGATCATTATGATCTTGTTTCCAATTGATAAAACATACATACTATTTATATATATATATGAATGACCACGCAACTCATAATGCTGTATTGTAGGAGTGTTTTCCATTCAGTATTCAATGGTATTATTATTGGCAAAAAGTGAATAAATATAATCCCTGTTTTAAATTTTCCAGTTACCATATATTTTGTTTGTTTCGGTTGTTGATGAATGGCTATCGTTTTTTGGTCTTAACATCAGCTATAAATTGCAAAAAAAGCAACAATAAATATTGTGTAATTTTTTTAAATTTGAGGTTTTAAACTTGCATGGTTTGTAAAGCTTGCTTTTTATTTATATTCCGTGGAAAATGATGTCGGTAACACATTTTGCTCATAATTATTTCGTATATTAATGTAGAAAACATGCAGCTTCTTTTCCATAATAAATAAAGTAATTTATTATGGAAAACAAGCTTTTATATGTCTCTCCTCCTTTAAATCCATCCCAAGGTTGTCTTGAAAATATCGCTTTGAGGTTTTAGGACGGCCCATTGTGTCACCCTATTCATAAGTTGTATACTGTTATTCTTGTAATTTGTATGGTGTACATAATAAGGAATATTCTATCTATCTATCTCAAATACCTCATATGGCACGTAAGAATAAGCATAGAACTAATTATTTCTGCAAGTAATATCGCATGACCCGAACTCAATGGAAATTAAGCTCAAATAAAAAGACCTTCATAGAATGTTTTATTCACGAAATCGAATCTGTTAGAAAACAATAAAAAGAATACTTAGAAATTGTGCGTGATTTATTCGTTTTTTTTATAACTCTTGCTTTTAATATCGACGCTACTCACTTTATCCAAAATAATTTTGTTTGAGATATATTGTTTTGTTTAAAGGGTAATAACAGAATAGCATAAAATCGGGACGAAGAGGTTCAATATTAAGCAGAGCCCCAAGGGAGGATATACAAAATACACCAATTTGTTTTTCTCATAGCCGCAGGATAAACGCTCCAAAGTCCAATTATTAAATTCTTTGTCGAATATCATGCATCGGAGAATGTCCACCAGACAATAGCGTCGTAAGAAATATGAATCATAAGAATAGAGTTGTATACCATACTGATATGAAAAGACTTTTTCTCGTACATAATTCAGGCGCTCACTTCATTATTAATTAATAAAAACATATTTATGAATTATTTATTACGCAGACCGAGCTCGGAAAGAATTCTACGTATTGTTATGTTCAAATTTATTGATCTCTTTAGAAATACTGATTTTGGAATAAGCTTTCCAATGATATTATAGACCCATCTTAATGTAATAATTCTCAAAAAAACAATTTGATCAAAGTTTATGTTAATTTATTTCTTAATATGGCGAAATTAGAATAAGAACAAGACTGTTATTAAATAATAAAATTTAATGAACATAGTGTTAAATCGAATTCTGCTGCTCATATTTTAGAAAAGACTTGTTATTATAATTTCTAATCACATACCATGTAATAACTTGTCAACCAAATTCGATACAATAATGAATGTAAATCGGTTCAAATGTCGAATTTAAGCCGATTTACATAATAGGAGGTGAAACATTTGAATTATTTAAATAATTAAATAAATTCGTTTTATTAAAATCAAATTTGAATATTTCGTCCTGGAGCAAATATGATGAATAAAATATCAGTGGTATTCGGAGAACGATTAAGATTTTTGTCTCTTTTTGCATTCCAATTGACTGATCCTCGACAGATTTGTAACGTGAAAACAATCGAAAATCAATGAATCGCAAAAAAAATTAATGACATATTAGTAGACGGTAAAGTAATTATTTGTGAGGTCAGATAAAATGACGCACAACAAGAATAAAGTAGGTAAGTCTAGCAACCACAAAGTTCTTTTTCTCAGTCTCGACACAGCACTCGCGAACTTTCCTTATCCGCTACATTGAGTGAAGTAGACAAACATACAACTCTACTCACGTCTCCTTGAAAACAAGCAGAAGTGAAACAGTTGTTTGATCGGATTAAAAACTTAATTCCACACACTCAGCTGATGCGCAACCTTAGTTGAAGTGACAAACTAAAACTCTATACAGATATTCCAGTCCAGAGCATTTTTTCCTTGCGTGTGATGGATGATAAATTACACCACGACTCAGCTTGAATGCAAATCTCTCGAAGTGGGTCACCCTGTAGATATTATTTTTCATCCAACCACAACTGGAGAGGACCTTGTCTCAAATGATTGATCTCTTATTGTACCGTGACATTTTTACGATTCAACGTTGTAATAGAAAAATTTTACAACTCTTGGAGTGGTTCTTTGTAGTCAATACATTGTGCTGGAGCTAACTTATTCTTATTGAATGTTCAACAGTTCCGGTCAATGATGGATGGAGTTGACTGTTTAAATAGTGACAGAAAAATGTTCTGAATTGATGCAACAGTCTCTGAACAACCTATTGTGATCTGTCTTTCCATTCAACTACCATACACAAGTTGATTATTATTTTAGCATATAAGAGAGTTGTTATTTAGGCACGTATTTTACCACCTATTGATAAAAAAAATAACAAGTAAAAATACAAATAAGATATTTAAATTTCATTCCAACTTACTTACGTAGGTATTTCTTTGCATATGGATTCATTTTGTTAATGGGAAGTGCTGTGATTTTCCGTACTACGCTCATGTAGGCTGACGGTGCCGGTATCTTACTGGAATGAGTTTATTATTTACCTTTAATGTTATATGAACGTACCCAGTAATTTTGCTAAAAGGCACTTTACTCGGACACAACATGCTATTATATTATTTAGAGAATGCAGAAAATCTGAAGGGAAGCTTGAAAAAATAAAGAGCGAACTAATAAAGCTCTCAGAACATTTATTGGAGTTTAACCGCACGGATCCCGCTTGGTTCCAATCACGCAATTAGTTTGCTAAATTGTACGCTATAAAATGCAAAAAAAACTTTGGATTTCCAAGTTTAAAGTTAAAGTTCTGTAATCATCACTGCAGATTCCAAATTTGTTTTTAATACGTAGGGCCTCAGGCTTGCAGTTTCAAAGGTTCGTATTGAAATGTGGAAGAAAGAACATCGAAAAATTAGCGGCTCTGAATACGTAATTTGACTTTTTGCTTTTGTTAAAGACGTTTTATCATAATGTGGTGTTTTCAAAGCGGTGCACAATTTGAAAATTTGAATTACTAATTACTGTTTGGGATTCCATAATAAACGACATGCGGATATCTGCATTTTCTGCAAGCAGGTTTACAATTTAAATTATGGGTTAATTTTGTGTTGTCAAGTTTCACGTCCAATTTAAGGTATATTCTATTTTCGAACCATTATTTACAATAAAATCCTGGATAGTTAAAGAAACCAACTTCATAATAAAGCCATGGACTTGAAATCGTTTTCGACTGTAATTAATTAATTAAAACTGATCAGAAAAAACGACTTTCGCAACCCTAGTCGTGGTGACGACAGGCTGTGTCGACGGCGCGTTAGTGTTCTACGCGCGCCTCAAAGAGATGTCAGCAAAGCAGAGAGGCCTACTAGGACCATGCCGGGGTTGCGGGTTACTTGAAAAAGACACCGCGGCCACGGAACATAAAGGGCAATAGAAGAAACATGGGTGGGTTTTAGTTAGTACAAAGTCTGTCACTCCCGGGGAAGTTATTTGATGATTTCCAGTCCGCAAAAAAGCCACCACCAAAGTCATCGAGTTAGCAGTCTAATAATGGCATCCATTGAAGAAGAATGTGTTTTCTTCCGGTGAAGAAGAAGAATGTGTTTTTCAATATAGATAGTCCACAATCAGTATCAACTTACCTATGAAGAATTTTTGTATCCACTTGTCTTTACTTTGAAACTCATTAAGAAACTAAGCGAATTTCTAATTTTAGTAGCATTATGCTCTGCCGTGCGTCGTCGGCAGAGCATCAATCATGAGTCACTTGGAATAGATCGAAACTTGTTTAAGAAGAGTTCAACAAGAAAAAGGTTCTGCCATAGTTTTTATATTGCGTGGAGAGCGATTATTGGGTTTATCTTTTGTTTTATGTAATATCGGCTGATATACGATTTTGCTCTTTCGATACGTCAACTTATTTAATATAAGTTGCCTTCAAGTTTTTAAGTAAAAAGACATGAGAAGGTTCGTAAGTAGTGACGCAACGTATGGACAGGCTTGTATCCGATTTTTCTGTTATTTTGAGGATTTCGTACTTCAATAGGAAAATATAGAAACCTTATAGGGTCACTTTTTGTCTGTCAGACTGTCTGTCAAGGACCCTTTATCTCGAGAACGCGTTTATGTATAGAGTTGAAATTATAACCATAACTAGCTTTTGCCCGCGACTTCGTCCGCATGGCATAGTTACTTTAACCCGAGTGATGATCGAAAAAAAATCTTTCTCTCCCCTTTTTCTCAATTTTTTAGCCTATGTCCGTCTCCAGGGTTCCAACTATTTCTGTTCCAAAATTCATCAAAATCGGTTTAGCCAGTTAGGCGTGAAAACGTTACAAACAAACTCACTTTTGCTTTTTTAATATTAAGGTAAGGATATACTCAAGTCTGTGGTTCCTTGGAGCTGTAAAAATTAACCCTCCAAGTCTGTATAGTCAAAAAATATGGTCGCTTATGTCGCATGCTTGTACGAAACCCTTGGTACCCAAATTAGACTCGCATTTGGTCGTTTTTTTTTGACTTACGCACAGAATTTTCAGCCTAATGTTCTTTTGACCTTAGTAGTCTCTGTATACAATTAAAAGATACTTAAGTCACAATACTTTGACCTCTGCTTATTTCGACTTCCTGTTTAAAACGATACCAACAGAATTTCGCGGGACATTGTCACGGTTGTCGGTAAATATTTTGACATCATTATGGAATTCTACGAGGGTTCCCGACAATTTCTGTCACAATTACAGTACCCTAATAACGGTTCCGTCCCTCCTTACGACAGATTCTCAAAATTTGATGATGATGATGACTTATGTAACGCAATCAAGTATAACTTTTGACGGCCATTGGCCGAAGTACCGCCAGCATTAAAAGGAATCTAGTTTATTCATTATAAGAAGTTTTTTCATACTAAAACTTACTTTAATATTATAAATAGAAAAGGTTTTGCGGAGAGATGGCGTTTGTATATGTATTGACGCTTTTTACTCTCTGATGCAAAAACAACTAAACGCTATTGGATGAAATTTGTCACACAAGTAGTGTATAAGCTGGACTAACACATACGGCTTTATAACGTGGTAGTACAATCCTGAGGGACAATTAAAGAACTCCACTCAGGCAAGGCCTGGGCATCAGCTAGTCATAAATAAATATTTAAGATAAAAGATATAAGAGAGATATAAGATTAAACTGGTTTAGTTGATAAACAGAATGAAACTAGCAAGAAACAAGAAGAATTTTATTCCTTAAAACTTTCTACCATCTCATATACTAGCTGTTCAACGCGGTTTCACACACCCTGCTCAGCACCTGTCGGTCGTAGCGTGATGTTACATAGCCTATAGCCTTCCTCAAGACTATCCAACACTATAAGAATTTTCCAATTCCAACCAGTAGTCCCTGAGATTAGCGCGTTCAAACAAACAAACTCTTCAGCTATATATAGGTACCACAAATATGACAATATGTATGTGGAATTCATGGTAAATTCAAAATGCAGTTACAAAGAATCAATCAAGTTCAACTTATTCCTACAGCGCTACGTGTGTTGATGACGATTAAAGTAATACAGCGTAACATCCAACCCGCCATTACTACGGACACTAATCTGTTGCGTACGCGCAGGTAGTCGGTGCCGCATCCAGTCAACGTGTGATCGCTGGATATTTATGCGATTGTGTCAATGTATCAATGAATGGTAGCGTATTGATTCTTGAACGCAAAAAATATTTATAAATGGTTGAACGTACAGGCCTATATTTTAATAGTCTGTGTCTAAAGTTTAAATGGAATCCAATATAAAAAATTAAATAAAAATGTTGATAAAGCAACAAATTGTTCATGTTTTATCCGCTCTAGTACTGTACGTATTTTTTTTTAATTTAAATTGCACTAAATAAAAAAAATCGAAAATAAAAATTGAAAAGTAATTTAAAAGAAGAAGATGATAAAACTTTCACTTGTCATATCAGAACACAATAAAGCCGCCAAAACTGAGTAATAGATACGAAAGATTGAAAAAACCATTGTACTCACGAAAATTACAGACACAACTGGCCAGAAGCACCCGGATCAACAACCGTAAGCAATAATCATTACTCTCGACTCATCAGCCTTGAAAGATGCTTTATTGTCTCGATTCGGCTTGTTGTCGACTTGTTACGACTACAAAATAAAAAATAAAAAGATATCATCAAACTTGTATTATAAAACCTCACGCAATAGCCGCGCGCGCACCGGAAAAAAAGATGAAAATAATTTCTGACTTCGAAGTTTGAATCGAATCGTTGATAGGAGGGAACTAGTGCGTCGGTTATATTTTAAACAAAACGTATATTGCAGAGGTAGGAGGAATATGAAACTACTAGCTTCCGCCCGTGACTTCGTCTGCGTGGCATAGTTACTTTGGGCTAACGCTAACTTTAACCTGCATGATGATCGAAAATAAATTATCTTTTTCTCCCTTCTTCTTCCTTTTTCTTTTTCTCACTTTTTTAGCCTATGTCCATCTCCAGGGTCCAAACTATCTCTGTACCAAAATTCATCAAAGGGGGAGAAAGAGGGAAGAATGATATTTTTTTCGAGCATTACGCGGGGTAAAGTTAGCATTAGCCCAAAGTAAATATGCCATGCGGACGAAGTCGCGGGTGAAAGCTAGTAATAAATAAAAATACATTTGTGAAAAAGTTAATTTTAATCCCAAATATCTTCGTAACGGAAAGAAGAAGGTTACCACTAAATTTGACCTAGAACCTAGTGCCGTGAAAAATAAAATCCAAAAATAGTGATGTAATATTGTATTGAGGGCAACGTAAACAAATTAAGCACCAATGTTTACCAACCGATAGAGGATACTGGAAAGTTCGCTGAGAATGTTAATGTATCCTGTAGTGTCTCTAACTAAGTAAGCCAGTGAACAAACGATATACGCAAGTTTGTATCTTACCTCTACATTATGTGCAGGTACACTCCAACCTTTGTTCACATATCTGATTACATTACATGGATTCTTGCGGAGTTCCTCGTTCGCGGCCCATGGATGTATATGTATAGCTAGGTGCGCAGACCCGCACACTACTATCATCCGACAATGTTTTTCAACAAATCGCGAGAGTTTCTAACAGAATAAACTTTATCCACACGAAACTGTTATTCCTTTATTGTTATAGCAATCTAAATCCCTGTTTGTAGACAAAGCGAATACAAGATAAAGTCCATAGAAAGTATATTTTCCAGTAAAGCGGTAATAACTTTTTAGGGCTACCATGAAAATAACTTTTACGATTGTTAGGAATTAATATCTGAAAAATGGTTTTGGACCCTCATATCTTACCGATAAAGTTCGAGTATCGCGGGAAATTGCTGCCGATATTCTTTGTAACATGGTTTTCCAATTTTGCACTTCAGCTAAAAAAAACTCCAATGTATTTTTCTTTATAACATTGGCGGATCTTTTTCTCTCGGATATCTTTAAGGTTGAGCCGGTAATTAGATATTTTCTTACAAAGCTGGGTGGTTAAAGGGTGTTTTCAGGATAAACGGTTTAGGGAGATATTTTTACGCTCCCGTAAAATCTTATCATTTCTTGGTTTGGAATACAATCTGTACCCCAGCATTTACGGTTAGAAAACTTGACCTTTACATTCTATACATTATCTTATTTATGAAATCAAATCAAGCTTCATATTCTCCGAAAAGAATATAACATAAGAAATGCAGTGACATCTCCTCTCCTTTCGTACCAGAATCCCATATAATATCTCAAAACAAATTCGGGGAGGTTACTATACATAAAAACATCTATTCCTCTCGCCCCAAATAGGGATATCCAATTGGACCTAATGTTTTTATCACATAAATATGAAAAGTGGTTACCTTACGTAAGCAGTATTTTTATATTTAGGTCTACGTGTTCACGTACCGAGTGGCGTAGATATAAAAAAGAGATTGTTTTTACACGTGGTGTATACTTTTAGGGTCGGATATGTAACATGTTTATGAACTTTTGGATACGTGTATCACTTATTATTACACAAAATCATATTTTTTGTTGGTACCTATGAGTATTTACTGAGAGTGCGATATCTGTGGGCTCCAAAATGAAGGATACGTGTTATTCCCTTTTCAGTCGGTCAGAAATAACTTGTGTCTGCAACTCTACGTCTACGGCGCGTATTTTGCGTACTACGGGTTGGAATATTATTCGATCCACCCCAGCTCCACGAGAAATGCCAGCAGCGCCTTGTTGCTGAGGATCTTGTGGATAGTACCTGGGTTACCGAAGTACTTTGCCCTCTATGGGGGCAACCTCTAGCAGTCCAGAAGGTAACTAGTAAAATTGAATAAGTAGGTATTCTCTATGGTAGCTGGTTTCAAAAGAATGTCGTTCTCCAAAAACTAGCAACTCTAATGGATAAAAGAAATGGCCATGTGCTTGCTGTGAGCGTACAGCCTTTAACAAAGCTACTTATGGCAATACGCCAAAACGCTGGAAACTAGTAAATAAAACTGAAAAGAGAGCTAGGAAAAATCATAAAAAAGTTCTGATTAAACGTATACATTTTCTCGTTTTTTTTTTTTGGTTTTATTTACTATGAACCTGTTGAATAAAAATAATGTTTTTGGTATTTACGACGGTAAATATTGCTCACATACATATTTTGAAAGGAAGCATAAAATTGAGAATAATTAAACGACTGCTCAGAATGAGGTTTTGCGATTTGATATATTACATACATATATATTATGTAGGAACGGAACGTTACAAGAGTTAGGTTGGAATGAATCGTAAAGATGAAAGAGTGATTTGAAGCATGATTGAGTGAAAGTGATGGGAGTACGAAGAAATGCGAGGTGTGAAAGAGTAAGATAGTTAATGTTTAAGAGAGGGAAAAAGGAAGAACGGGGACTGGGGAAAGAAGGTGGAGAGAAAGAACAAAACTTAATTTCTCTGAAGAAATCATTAATTTTTTTGGCTTCAACCCAGCTAATCCCAAATATATATATTTAATTTAAATATTATAATTTATCAGTCACGGAGTCTACATTTGTGGCTGGTTGTTGGCAATGGATCGCCCGTATGAAATAGGACTTAAAATATAGCTAGCAAAATATGGACATATAGGTGTACTAAATTAAGAACACCTCCTTACCATTCCGGGATTGCAGGTTTGTTTTTAATAACATTTATCCATGATTTCATGACTGTAATTTTTGTAATGTTTTTAGAAAGTTTCAATACAATTTGTAACAATGAACGCATTAAAATATTTCGAGCCTCCATGAGCTCGTTAAAAAATCATCTGAATTAACAACCGATATAAAGATTGCCTGGGGTAACATAAAAATACTGTAAACAACCGAAAATAAATTGTGTAATGAACTTTATTAAAATTTTATTAAACAATTTCAAAGTTTTATACTTAAACCAAAACAGGTGCCATACCATAAGAACTTAACCACACTCGTTACGAGTTACTCAAAACGAATTTGACTTTTCTCATCATAGAGCCAACCGAAATGTGCTCGGCTAAACTCGGCAGCAGAAATAACATCCGAATAAAAGTTCTTTTTGTTATTTTAAGCACCCAGTACCGCTGCCTAAAAAGGTCGCCTAATTTGTCGGACGGAATTCGACATTATTTCACTCCACCATTGTTTGTGTTCCGATTACCGCGAGGGTTAAATAGCGCGTTTAAACGTCGACTTTTTCGTTAAACTTCTACGTTGTTTAAGGGGAGTGAAGTCGGGAAGGGTTAAGCTGCTGGCCTTAATCGTAAACTGCTTGCGAGGCTCTTTTGTTTTAGATTTGGAGCATTTTAGAATTCTGTCGGAGATTTCGTAATGGAAAATTTCTTTGGGGTCGTAAAAATAATTGTGCTGATTCGGGAATTAAGGAAAGCAAGGATGCGATATTCTGAGGTTTTCTTAAAATTATATCCACTTACACTGTGACGTTTTCGTTACTGCATTCTTTAAATTATCCTATTAATTACACTATTATTATAAAAGCGAAAGTGTCTGCTTGTATGTTACTTCTCCACGTTCAAACAGCTCAACAATTTTTATGAGATTTGGTATGTAGATAGCATACCCTGTATTAACACGTGGACTTTTAATCTCAGTCTACACGAGTGGCAAGTAGTAATATTATAAGTGCGAAAGTTTGTAAGGATGTACATACTTATAACTCTTCAACAAAAAGGCGGCAATGATATTGCCTATTTCGTAACTTCACATGTCTAACGCTCTTGAAATAAATTGAGCAAGATCCAACTGAAAAACATGACGGAGCAAAAGAAAAATGCCTCAAAGACTTTTCGTAAGTAAGAGCACTCGAGGAATGTCTCATTATACTTGGGGAACCAGTCTCAAGAATTTCGCTTTTATTAAACAAGGCTAATATTTCTTTTGACACTCAATCTATTCTTTAACACCCAACTAATAAAAGTGGAGTTATAGGAATGAGATGACGTGACATGTAATGAAGTTCAGTTGTCTTGGAAACAAAAGACATCAGAGGCTCTAGTATGAGCGCGCAATGTAAACGTATTTATACGTTATATCTCCATAGCTAGAATTGAGAGGTGTCAAGGGACACTCTGATGGAACGCAGTTATTATTTATTATGTACAAAAAACCTGTATATACTCAAAAAAAATAATATCGTCTCGGCACCACACTGTTCAATGCGAAATAAAATGACGAAAGGAAAATAACTGGCTTGCTTTCTATGAGAGAAAGAGATAGAGAGAGAGGGAAAGAGAAAGACGCGCACGCCACACGGCTTACAACTATAGCAAAAAGTGTCTTTACAACTTGCGGTCTTAATTTTTCTCGTCTAGCCCCCTTTCGAAACGCGTGATAAGGAACTTCGTTCCAAAAATCTCTAAAATAAACAAAATATTAATGAACTTACCACCTCACTACTACAAACCAGTATTAAGTAACCAACATTATGCTCAAAGTACCGTCGACTACATATTTAGAACAATGAACTGCTATTAATTTTGCCCTAAGTTTCCACTATCAGTGGTTGGACGAGCTGCGGTATATCAACTGCGGTTCTTGGAACACTATATAGATAAGCGCAGAAGTACCACTTTATTAAAAGCCCGCTCTCATATAAAACACCACACAAAATTGCATCGTGTCTTCCTTATAACAGAGTCCTAATTTGATTGCAGCAGTCTACAAAGGTTGGTAGTATACGTGGGATGCCGTTGCACTGAATGACTTGGTAAACTTAGTGTGTTAGTCTTGTGACTACGAGCAACGCTTTACGATATTAAGCAAATTCATGAATGTTGGTGAAGTTCACTTTATACATAAACAAGTAATACGAAGGACGTCATTCTGGTGGTATATAGTCAAAAGCGGTAGAAACAGCAGGTTAGGACTTTTTCTTCAGAAGCACAAAACGAAATCGAAGCAAGGTTTCGCTATGTCTTGTGCTTCCACACTCAAAATTTAAACATCCGATTTGAGCTCGAATTTTTTGTTTGTTATTATAAAGTAGAAAAAACCTTGCATTTTGGTAGCTTCTTAAATTGATATTTTAGGCGATCTTTTCGCATTTATTTAAGTGTTTAAACTTAAAGCAAACTGCTTTACTCAGAAAATTTAGCTTAACCCCGTTCCATTAAAGTTCATATTATCTGTGATACCTACTTGATCTTCTGATATTTTTCATAGTGCATTTCTTTCCGCTTCGTGATTTAATTGACTACCGCATCTTTTTGTCAGCCACAACGAAATATTAAATGTTTAAATCTAGTTTTAGTCAATTGTACATACAGAACATCACGCCTGTAAGCTGCGAAGGGTTGGGGAGAGTTGTAACTGTTATTTAAGTCCTATTTAGATGAATTCAGATTCCGTGGTTGACACTGAAAAAATTCTAAAGGCTTTTCCCTTAGAAATTTTCCCAATACACTCAATAAATTATTTTCATCCTACTATAAATATATATATACATTATATATCCTTACTTCCTTACTAATATTATAAAAGCGAAAGTTTTTTTGTTTGTTACGTCTTCACGCCTAAATGGCCAATCCGATTTTGATAATTTTTGGTACAGAGATAGTTGGGACCCTGGATTTATAAATGTTTGTTACTCTTTCACATCAAACAGCTAAATAGATCTTGATGAAATTTGGCAAAAAGGTAGATTATAGTGTGGAATAACACATATAATACTTTTTTTATATATCAGGCAGGCGAAGCCGCGGGCGCCTTCTAGTGTATAATAGACGAAATGTGTTCAAATATTATATTATCCTTTTCAGATGAGAAAATTGAATGTAAATAGGGTTAACTGAAAGATTTTGTTTATGTTTGTTTAGCTCAAATATATCTAGTTTCAGATAAATCTGGAAATATTTTCAGGAGGTATGAGATTAACGATATATTCCTTTATTTGTGTTAACATCGACTTATGAGGTTCTTACCCTACAGTAGGTAGGTCAACTAATGTGACATAACAGTTACATCAATAAAGTTGTAGCCAAAGTCAAAATATTTAAATTAGCATGACTAATTTATCTGTACTTATATTATTGACAGATCTTCGGAACTCTGAAGCTAATAGGCAAGAGTGATAATATTGCCTATTTATAATATAGAAGATATTATTTTTATTCCCAATCTTAACAGAAGCGAACCTGCCAGCAAAAGCTATTAAATATATTTTATTGTCTTAGTAACGGATTCCCAAAGATAACAAGATATTACCTACCAAACATTTTTTTTATTTAAGGAACCCTATTTCAAATAAAAAAATAAAACAACAATCAAAGACACTAAAGTTGAAATAAAAGCAAAAACTGCAATGTTATTAATATTTGCACCTCCACTCTGAGACTCACTTTTTAAATCACTCCACACATAACTATTGAGTTTTAAATATAAAACATATTACTAATCTGAACAAGCCAGTCATACTTTACAGTATTTTAAGCCATGCCGCCATAAAACGTGATCATACAGTAAATATCTAACTTGCATGAAAAATTCGAACTTAAACTTTGAAAAGCAAAATTTAAACAGTCTGGCAACAAAATTTGCTTAAAAAAACTGCTACCAACCAATTTACATCACGGCCATAAAACACTCGCGTACATCGCCAATAACAATGCCTTAATAAGGTGTGAAGCTTCCTACAGTTTAACAAAGTGCTATCTCGATTCAATGGCTGACTATCAACCCGATTCGAGCTTATCAACAATCGGTCCTCTTAATTGTTGCTCGGCGCATGTTGAGCCTTAATTAATGAAAATACCCGCAGACTATCTGAGCGAACATCTTTGATTTTGAATGCAATTATTGTTCTCTTGATAAAGGGACGGCGTTCAGCGAGAGGGTGCCAGTAAATTTTTGAAATTGTTTTTTGTGGTGTTGTGTAGTAAAATGAAAGTTTATTTTTTTATTACTTTAATTCGTTATGTTGTTGCAATTAGTTGTTGTATGAATTTGTATGCCTACAGCTGCATACAATATAATACTGAATATTGTATGCAGCTGTAGGCAATAAATAATGAATTAAGGGAAAGCGCTTGTTGCGAATAAGAATAAGAAAATACTAAAGACAATAATTATTGACAGGACTGGCCTGTCAATAATTGTTCTGCTAAAACAATAATCATATTCTAAGCTCGGAAAATATTATAACAGTCTAATAATTATGACGTCAGCTGCAAATCAATTGATTCCATAAATATTTATTGTAATAAATATAGAAAAAAATGGTTATTAAGCACTCGTTCTAAATGCACAAAACATCAAAAACATCTATTATGACTGTGTTTCATATACTATGTGTGGCGCCAAATAGGGCCAGGGGTCTGCAATAGCCGCTTAAGTAGAATCATAATAGGTTAATAATATAAAAAGGCGATAAAGCAATTGTTTTATTACGTACCAACACTTAAAACTGCAAGAATACATCAGTTTAGATAAAGCGCATAAAAACAGCCGCGTGCCTACCTACCAAAGCGCTGACACCTCTTGTGACGTCGATACCCCCCGTTTACCCGACTTGAGTATTTTTTTAGCATCTGTGTTTAATATCGATCGGAGTAGGATTTTATTTGTATAATAATTGATATTGTAATTTTACCTTTTTAATTAAGCTTAGTTAAAATTCATTTTAGTATAATTAGAGTCTTGCGACAGTGACGTCATATTTAAATTCACAATATTAACTGCGTCTGTGTATTATTTATCCTATTATGATTCTGCTAAAGCCAAAACCCCCAGTTCAGCAAACTACCGAGCAGTTAGTGCCTGACGCCGGTTCTCAACTGGACCTGATTATTCAAACATTAAGTCTGCAGTGTAAATTCCTTAACGAGTCTTTCATAAATATATTCTTGTTTTATAACGCCAACGTTCCATTCAATTTTCTCTGAAAAATACATCACTGGGGGTTACTCCTTGCCTTACATGTTGCAGGTAATTTAATATCTAGTCGGGCATAATTATTTCTCAGAAATGTTTTCTTACATCATAACTGTAATGGATAAGATTAGTTTTGTGTTACAGCTGCTCTATGATATAAAATACTGTACGATATAATTTTTGATTATGAATTTAATTTGACATGCAATACTAATACAATTCTAGTCGGTGTTCAACAAAAATAAGGTATTTTTCAATTCAATGAACTGGTCTTTAATACAATATTATAATGTGACACAAAAGAAACTGTTGGTTTAAAAAAGTTTATTAAAATCTACGTCTTTTTATACAAATGCGGTGAAGCGAATCTTATCACACTTTCAAATACACCTGAACAAAAATTAAATTTAAATCCGCTCTTACCGCATAAGCCCATTCAAATTATCTAACATGGTTGATCTTTAGTTGCTCACTGAAATGTGTGCATGCAGCCCTTTATTCTGCGACTGACGCGAAGGGAGAGAACTGAAAAGCTTAAATTTTAATTAATTTTTCACTCCACGGACTTCTTTAATAATACCAGAGGCTTAATTGCCAAAAATATTTTACAATCCATTTTAAAATTAGGTGCAGGGAGCCAAAATTAAGACGTGTTTAATTAGGAACGTTGAATCCATTTCTTAGTTGTAGACGTCTCGTAATAAGGCGATGCTCATTTGTTTACTGGGAAACATTACATTCATCTAATGTATAGTGCGTTATTTTGTTCACTATAAAGTACGAAGGGTGAGATCTTGTGGCTTGAATAATAATTACAATGTGACACTAGAATATACTTGAAGTGTTTTCAAACTCGCTTGTACAGTAAATATTTACTGTTATTAACCCTATTGCCTATACACTGTTCATTTAAAAGCTCTTTATTTTTTATCCTCTCACCTACACCTGACAGGCACATTACTCAAGCTCTATCAAAATTCAGCCAGGCCCAAACACTTGAACATTATGTTAAAATTATACGAGCTCAAAACATTTTACTTTTTATATCACAACGTTAAATACGTTTATACCCAACACAAAGGTCTTCCAATTCATTTGCTTATCTATTTAAAAGAGCGGGTTGGTCGGGGTACGACACATTCAAAATCAATGGAGCCTAATGTCACAAAATGTCGGCGGGGCTCATCCATCCACCAAACATGTCGGCCAATGAATTGAGAAAAAAATGTAAATATGCCTCTCGCGTTGCTCGACCAAGCGAGAGTTTTGTAGAGCTACCTTCGTGTGTCGTTAATATGAATACGTCTACCATTTAGGGGTGCTACACATAATTTCGATCGGCATGACTCGGCACAGCCGGGAAATCGACTGTTATCGTGGTTTCACAGTAGTGCCCTTTCAATAGTGTGCAGACACTATTGAAAAGGCACTACTACGAGTCTACGAGCTCTAAAAAATGCAGATTTTTTAGAGCTCGTAGACTTTTCTACAAGCCCACTTTCCCCACGCTCGAGTTGCAATCAACAGTCTCCCTCTCTATGCTACCATGACATCGCACCGGAGGTGTGTATCGGTTCGGTTTTGTCGTTCAACTAAAATTGCCGGCCATGCCATGTGCCGACCCGAAAAATTGTGTAGCAACCCTGACGTAAAATATTGTTTACCGATAAAGACAGACACTGTTATTTTATGCTTATTCAGAGCGGTATTTGTATCTCCTATTCGCGTATTTGCCGAGTATTGACAGTTACTTACAGCAATATCGCACAAACGTCGGAGACAGAGGGATTTTTTCAGCAGTATTTATCTCACTTATCCCGCGTTTGTGTTTGAGTATTTAAGTAGCACTTCATTATTAGCTCTTATCCCAGTCTTTGCGACGTTGATTGAAGCATAATTATTGATTTTGATCTTGAATCTATTGTCTCCACAGACACAAATTTTACATGCAATATTAATTTCTTTTAAAGTATGATAACTTTTATTATTTTTCACTGTTATTTACTAACAACTTCTTTGTTTTCCATTGTGGTATTTGGTAAAACTATTCCGCTATCAGAATTTTATCAGAACAAAAAACTACTAAAAGAAACCAATAAACTCAAATAAGTAACAAAAACAATTCGAATCGTATCAGAACAACTAACTTTACTTACCCCTGACGGAAAGAAACCCCATACTTTAAATTCAATTCGGAACTCCGAGGCCTTTTCGTAAACAAAATATTATCGGAATTCAAAATCGTATTCCCTTGCCAAATCCGGCAGCAACACTAGTGTTGACAAAATGGTAACTTTATATTCAGTTACTACAAATCTCTGTATTTTGGGCGTCTATGGCTTGCCAAATGATGTACTTTAATATCGGCCGAGTTGGGTAAATTGGCAACGGTAATGTTGAAACCTTCATGTCTATGGCGGAAATATAAAGTATTATCCAGCACACCACTATTCTAGACGAAGCTCTCTTCTCTCGAAAATAACTGTGAGTACATTGAAAATGTAAGTATTATTCACCATTTATTTGGTAGTAGCGACTGTCGAATAGCTTTTTCTTGTTATCTAAATTATCTATTATCTTCTTATGCGAAGGTATTTGGGACTCGAACGGTATTGATAGCCGGGATATGTAAAGGACTCTTTTACATAGGTGTTTTATGTTTGTTTTGATATAATAGGATTTATTTTTGTGTCGGAGCTTTTCGGATGTATTACGTTTAATGTTTTCTTTTATTCCGAGTGAAAGAACGTGTTACGGAGTGACATAATATTGGTTACTTGCTATTTCATGGCCAGGGTGGGTTTTATATTCCTACGTAAAATAAAAAGTTAGTACTGAAGTCCTTGCGTATCAAGACGTTTTTGTCTCACACTTACTGAGATATAAAACAGGGGTCAATGGCTAGAAAACTACGCGTATCGTTACAGTCGTAGGTAAAAGATGGATCTTTGTTTTTATTCATCCATTCCAGCGACGGATGATCTGTGCGCCCACGCATTATGCATAGATAACTTTCATGTGGTTGAATGTTTTTGTCATGATAGTAAAATAATTTTATATTGTTATTATTTACACACACATTTTGACGGTCCTCTTGGTCTAGTGGTTAGTGGCCCTGACTGCTGAGCCGGAGGTCGTGAGTTCGATTCCCACCCAGGACGAACTTTGTGTGATGAGCATGATTGTTTGTTCTGTGTCTGGGTGTGATTTATCTATAATATCTATGTATTTATAAATAATTATATAAGTATGTATGTATATCAGTTGTCTGGTTACCATAACACAAGCTCTGCTTAGCTTGGGATCAGATAGCCGTGAGTGAGTTGTCCCAAGATATTTATTTATTTTACAAAAGTAGTGAACACCAATATTCAGTGATACAAAAGAATCAATGTTTTACGAACTTCTGCAAGCATCCGACAAGGAGCTTGCAATAAACGTTTTATTGTGCATAAAATATACAATGAACGCAATAAACAATGAAAGTAACTTCATAAAAATACCCTATAAGACAATGTGGAAATATAAAACAATGGAAATCTAGGCGCAACATCCAGTAGTCGAAATAGGTGTTAAACGGACAGCGGTCCATCTTATCAGTATAACGTCAAGCATCCCGACAGAGGACGTGTTGCTACCAACATAAGCGGACCTTCTATAACCCATTGACAAACCCACGACTGGAAAGGGTTTATAAAGGCATAGCGGGACGGGGCAGGTCTTTTGTAAATGGCGACATCACTCACGCGTGTACGTGGGAGGTACATTTGGAAGAATCAAGATCGTTGCACAACGGAAGCCAGGTGATGCATTGCCAAGTCCGCTCCCTCAATCGCCAGATCTGAGATTAGATCGCGTTCGTTTTCTAGCGCAAACTGCTTTAACGTACTTGGATTTGTTTGCTCTTGTGATTCATCTTGTACGTAGTGGATACGTTTATTTTCTCTTCAGATTGGAAAAAGTAAATTAAGATTTAGTTCCTTTTCTTTGCTGTTGCCTGCGTGGTCGATTGTCAATACAATTGAATTTTATTTAGTGTGTTGTCTTCCGGTTAGTCAAGGTGTGGTTTTTTCATGAAATGTCTTTGAACGAACCGTTGTAGCTTTTATGGACTGACAAATTGTATGTGAACTTTCTATTGGAGATTAATACAGCGGAAATTATGATAACCTTATTAACGCCACATTTAGGCAGATAAACGAATCATCTTAAATCATGTGTATCGAAAATTAATAACTTAATCCATTTATCCATTCTTTCGTATTCGATTAGTTTATAAGCTAATCGAATTTCGAACATGTTTTTTCGATTGCTGAGCAGGAAGTATCTGAGATAAAATCTCGGTACTCTCATATCGTTTGTTAATATCGATAAGGCAGCGCCAAGCGGTATTCCGACTCTCACCACACAAATTCCAATTAAAATAATGGACGTAGTTACATTTAGAGTAATTGTAATCCAGGTCTTTAGTACCCAATCATTCTGTACCAATTTGATTGTCTGAGGAGTTCTGAGTAATTAGGGCATGCTTGGAAGGTCGGACAATGTTCTGTCAAAGTGACATTGGGGATTTATCTATTCGTGTCACTGGCAACAATTCCTACTAGGGCTCACTCGGGATAATCTTCATCTAAGTCTGCGTCCTTAGGTTCGATTTTGTGAGAACGGGACAATGGTGGTAATAAACTGAGAAAGCTGAAGGTGGTAGGGGGAATGATGACGCTAAAGTTGTGACCATAACCTTTTTTTTTTCGCATGTGCAATCATCAATCACTTCAGTGTGTCAGACTTTTGTTGACTAAAACCCACCCACGTTGCTTCTTTTTCAAGCGCGAGCCCTGGCAGAGTCCTCTGCTTTGCTGACACCTCTTTGAGGCGCGCGGAGAACATGAGCGCGCCGTCAACACGGGCTGTCGTCATTAGACGGACGGATGGTGAGCTATCCCATTGCTCACCGTCCACAGACACGCAACTACGGTAACCGGGAGTTGTCTCGCGAGAAGCGTCTTAAGCGGCTGTGACCACGATCTTAGCTACTTTAGCTATTTTATCTTGAGTCGAAAAGGTAACTTTTCTAAGTTTTTTTTTTTTAGCCTTGCTGATGAAATTAGAAGAAAATGTAAAAATCGAACGTAAACGCCCTCAAATAAGGTGTGATTTGACTTTTTAGTTTATACATAAATCTTGAATAATTATTCACCTCCAATTCCATTGTCAAACAATACGTAACTTCTGTGTTAGCTGTCCCAACAGTTGCAAATGCAAAGCAAACTTTAGCTCAGTGGCCCAACGTGTAACATAGATGGGCCAATCACATGAATTATTAAGTTTATTTACTTGTCCGCCAACGCGTTTCATACACGCATGAATCTCATACGTAATCGTGTGTATAACAGTACGTATGACCTGACGTGGGTGTTCACATTTCATCAAGAGAACAAGTATGTTTCGATCATTATGCTTTAATTGAAAACGTTTTACAACGCGTTAACCGGCATTGATGGATTGCCATTTTTGTAATTTGTCAAATGTCATATTTTTATTTATATGTTAATTGGAGTATTCGTTGTTTGTATTTTTGAGGTGATTAATTGATGGTTATAAGAAAAAAGTGTCAAAGCAAAAGTTTATCTATGTACCTAAGCATTACAGCTTAGACTGGCGTGATGAAGAATCGTTTTGCATCACAAATATTCTTAAATTATCACAAGTGACAGCTCGCCCAATCCGTCAAAGTTTAAATATTAGCAATTTGTCGTGATTACTTGAACCTTACAGCGAAAAGCAGCAGGTAATCAAGGCTTTTATACAAACTTCCAAAACTCAATCTCGATTCGAGTACTTTATAATCCAATCCGTATTTGACCTTTAACAACTCCAAGCCGTTATCTACTGAAGTAACAGAAGATAAATCTTTGGTTTTAAACTTTGTCCCGCGCGAATATAAATTACGAATCCTTACGTCCTTCCTAGGTGCGTTAAAATATACGGAGACTTAGCTATTCCCGAGATAAGAAAATAATGTCTCCTTACAAAGGCGTACGCAACATCTTTCTTACATACTGTATCCGAACTCATTATCTTTTAACACGCCGCAAAACTTATGCTCCTTCGAGGTTGTTCCCTATCGCGTCTTTTAAACACCATTTTCCCCGTCTTTTGCTGCGCCCCGTTCTCATCAGATAGCAGCACGGCTAAGCTTACACACTTATTTTATTTACCGAGCTAAGACGATTATTTACGATGTAAACCTTGTAATAGCTTGCAGTATCTTGTTTTTCTATAAGAGATCCAGCTTCCACAACATGCATCATTTGAGGCAAACAGATTCGACGATCTCGAAAGCCTACATACCGTTTCTTTTTTCTTTTCGAATATATTCGCAACACGGCGCAGATTAGCATAGGAAAGTAATTTAAACAAATTGCCTAAACGATTTTTGTGAGAAACGCGACGCCATTTGTTTAGATAAAGTAGGTAGGCCTATATTTTTACGAGATATAGGTTTGTTTGACCAACTTTTCACTTCGTATGCCGCCAGTGTTAGTATGTTTACAGGAAATTTTTAGATCGTGAAAGTTTTGTCATCCAAGCGTCGTCGTCACAAATTCCTCTGTTGAGATTACATAACTCGTAAACTTTGTCGAAATAATGCCGCAATAAATCTAGTAATGTGTACGGTAACCGGCGACCGCGAACGCTTTCATAATTCTTCGAAATTACTTTATATACTTTTGGCGATAACACAGAAAAAGACCGTCACATTAAAGGCCTCAGTTAACTGTTGGCCGATAACATTTTGTTGAAAAATACATAAAAATGTACATAAAGATAAGTCCTTGTGCGCTTTCCTAAAATTTCCCCAGTAAATTTCACTCGTATTCGCACAAAAACGGTTTTCGGATAATGTCCTCCCATTAGTGGTTCGGAAAAATGATTTTTTGTAAGCATTTTCTGCTCTAAATTGCTTTTAACTTTACAAAAAGTCATATTTTATTATAATTTGAGGCATAGTGAAAATATTCGGTCAATAAAATGGCGTAAATGGTGATGGAAGTTACACGAACGTGTTGCTCAACGCCCACCCTGTGTTATGAAGATTGTAACCTATTTTAAATGGCCATAAAATTATGTAGTAGCGACACAGCTGTTATTAATTAGGAAATTAATATTTACAGCGGGGCCTTTAAACGTGTGCAGAGGCAAACAAACTTTGGTTACTACCAATAATGTTATCCGTAAACGGTCGAATGTGGCGCCTGACCAGACTAGCACTGATCGTAAAACTCCCGTCTTTTTTACTCGTATTGTTTGACGGGTGGCCGACATAAAATAAAGACTATTTATAACCTGACAAAGAAAGTGTTTCGTATAAACATTGATGGTAATAAATATTAATATCGGGCGTCGAAACTTTCGTTTATAACCGCCGATCGTTCGGCAGAATAAAATACGGCATTGAGAGTTCGGTTCCCTTGAAAACTAATTTAGCCAAGGATGAGAGCGAAAGCGAATCGCCTTTTGTTATTGTAGCAACCATTATGGAAGTTGAGTGAATTGTTGTTGATGGCTTCATGATTATTTACGAAGACAATAAAAACATAGTACAAAGCGGTTTTAAAATCCTCAAGTAACAGCGATGCTATTGATTTTATGTTTTATGAGAGACAAGCAGTGCCCAGCGGTTTTACCTGCACAGCTCTTCAGTATTCTAGCGTGATGTTATATTATTGTCTAATAAGGAATCATAATCTCCCATCAAACTTCGTCATCTTGTTTCATGCCCTTAGGAGTTGAATTTTGCTAAATCCTATCTTAGTACCCACGGCTTAAGAGTCTCAAATGCACGGGGGATCCATTTGAGACTCTTAACACCTGTGGTTACTGAGATTTTGTGATGTGTAAGTCAGTAAATTTCACTTTTGTTTTAATTAAATTGATTAATTAAATAAATTGCCTTTCCAATGATACCTTATAGTCATTTGTCTTCCATTGATTAATAGGGTTAAAAAGACTTTAAAGGGAATCCTTAAAGAGGTGCGATTTTTGTGACGACGAGTGTATATAGATGAGTCGCCGAGGGAGGCCTATAAAACAATGGCGTGATGTTTTAGAGGCGTTTGTGAGAGATTGGCTGGAAAGATCCGCACAAAGAGAACAGTGGAAGATTATAGGGATAACCTATGTCCGGCACTGAGACAACAAAGGTTATTAAAAGACAAAAAATTGCCCATACTAAAATAATGGTACCTTATTGATAAAATGCGTTATAAAGTCACACCAGGAAAATAAGTCCAGATTTTAGCTACGATGTGCTTCCGAACTCAAAATAAATGACATCACAGTATCGTAACAATCTTCGACTCAGCAGGAACCGAACACATCCTTCGATTCAATTCTAAACTCCTGCCATTAAAGTTACGAACAGTGGAGAAAAAAATCACTTTGAATTGGATTGTTGTCGATGGTCTTCGCTTCTTAGGGATTTCCTGTATGCTGATTCTTTTCACTTTCGACTTCGATTTGTTTATTATCTACAATATCATAAAACAAAGGTTCGTTTTCAAACAATTTGTAGTAACGCTGTAAAAATGAAAGTTGTTTCTGTTTTATGGTTTATTATATTGCCGTTTTGTTGACAAAAGGTTCTCAGAAGTGCGTCATGTTTGTGTTGTAATATTAACTATTACGAGACATCTGGTTTAAGCTTATTTTAGTCATCGCCGCTGTGCAACTGAGGCAGTTCTACATCAAAAGCAATTTAGGTCTACAAAAGGTTTAACAGAATTGGGAATGTTGTCCATTGCTCGATGTCTCTTTAAAGAAACAGATAATAAATAATATGAAGTGAGTTAGGTTTTTTTTTTCTTATATTAAAAAGGCGTGCTAAATTATCGAAAACAGCTAAAATCTTAATAAAGGCTGCGTAATTTTAACCATTTACATATTTTTTTAGATACCTATCTGAAAAAATGAAAAGGTACTTGTAGTTAGGTAAAAACTGCCCCCTGTCCACTTGTCTAAATATTTCTTTAATTATAATTATTTATTTAAAATGATTTTTACGTTTTATTTTGTTGATAAATATTTAAAGATATAAAATTATATTTAAAATAGTTAACAAAACCTTTTAATATATAGTGGAACTTTTTAGTTCAATAAATTAAACAGCTACCTCTCCCTCTATCCGCCACTTCGTATTACAGTAGACACTAACCAATAAATACCTGGTTTACATCGAGCTAAACCTAGCCTCCATAAATCGGTGTACGTAAGCTACAAATATACTCCATTACTCTCCGAGTGATCTGAACAGTTGAAATAAAAGGAAATTAATTAGACATGGCTATTGCATCTGTAACTTGACAGTGTTGAGATTAGTTGCAGATTTTGTACGATAAGTGGTGAGCTATTTGAAGACTGTTGATGGTACAATAATATGTCAGAAACGCATGAAGGTTGATTTTTATACTTACGGAGTGAAGTAATTGAAAACTTTGTGAACGATGCGAATGATACGAACGTTACTTAAAAGGGAAAAACGGAAACATTATAGGATCATTTTGCTGTCCGTCTGTTGGTCTGTTTTCAAGATACATTATCACGGGAACGAGTAAGCAATGTTCTCAAATTTTTGGTCCGTTAGAACTGTGAAAAAAACCCTAACCAGTCTAAGCAGTCAAAAAATATCGCCGTTTATGTCATAAGTTTGTACGGAACCGTCGGTGCACAAGTCCGACTTGCAATTGGCCGGATTTTTTAAGTAGCATAAGCTTGATTTTAAATTTTGTGAAAGAACTACGGTTACCTTCGTAAACGGCTATCTTCTGACTACGTATGCTTAGAGGATTGATTTTTTTTTCACAGATCCAAGGAACCACAGACTTAACGCGTTACCGAGATAAGGGGTCTTGGCAGACAGACAGCTAGACAAATAACAAAGTGATCCTTTAATAGGAACTTTAAAGAACGATGAATTTATATAACAGTTGAAGATTTTATAGAGATTGACGTAAATAAAAGACTAGAAATTCAAAAGACTTTGAAAGCCACTTGTAATATACCTACTGGTCTCTCTTACATCTTATAAGATAAACTACTTACATTATTAGGAGTACTTGGGATACTTATGAAGCAGTAAGTTTCAATTACTCGTGAACTACTTTTTATGGATGCTCGACTACCGAATTAACAAGTTAACAACTACACTTGTAGCTGAGCTGTTAATCTGGAGTATCACTTGTAAATCACACTTCATTTGTTTTTTAGATTCGTCATGCTAGAGAATGACAGGGCTTAACATCCCACAGGCCAGAATGGGATCTATACTTTACGCAAAAGGGTTTATTTTGCAACACACATACCTTATTTTAATTTTCTGTTGACATAAGATATAATAATAGTATGCAATTAATCGAATGCACTGTCAGTTTGCTTAAATCGTATAAACTCCTTAACGGATTTTGATGCAGTTTTTTCGGCAATAGATAGATATATAGAGTGATTCAATAGGAAGGTTTAAATGTATAATAATCCTAGCCTAGTACGCGGGAGAAATCAAAGGGTGCAGCTAGTTAGATACTTATTATAGATTTCTTCTTAATATATTATTTTAATACATGTCATGCGATAGATGTATTTATATTTGACAGCTGTGCTTCAAAGTCAACATTAATACATATTAGAAGAAAAGCTAAACATCACATTTAACATTTCTTGTGGCTTGTTGTTCAATCTTATTTCCATTTAACGTTCCTTTTATAGCTACAAGAGCTAATTAAGGAACCATTTCCCTAACACCAACAGATCACGCGCCATTCTTACAAACAGATCCTTTTTACGAGCAAAGGTTACATTTCATGGCGTATGTAATGCCCCAATAAAATGTTTGTTATTATACTAAATCACATTAGGGACGAGTATGGTTGCTGCACGGACTAAATAAATGAGAACAGAAGGCTAGGTTTATGCACTGGGTGGAAATAAACGCACACACACTATGACACAACGTAAAAAACAAATGACAGTGGTGACACCGAGTGCCTACGTACTCACTGTACGCGAACACGTTTCTATGTGTGTGTTGTGGTCATTGTATAAAAAAGCTGACCTTCTGTTCCTGTATAATTCTGTGTCACACGTATCACGTGATAAAGTCGGAAAACCAGGCCTAATTAACGCCGAAATACGACACGCTTGTTAAAAATGAGAGTCAATTTGCAACGGGGATCTAAAATCCCCTTAATTATCAGTTCGTGAAATAAACAAATTTGGAAATGGGCTTTTGGGACGCTCGTATGATGAAAGGTTTTTCCAATTTGAAATGGACTGTTTGAATGAGGTTTTCGGAGTTAGTAGATTTGATTTGGTACACTGTTTTGGTTGCTATGACTTGTATTTAAGGTAGGTCTATATTTTTCAAGTTTTGGGTACCTATACAAGTATAAAGAAAATAAGCGTTTTACAAGTGTCATTAATAATAGAAAACCTGTCAAAAGAAAATTAATCTGACTCTACAAAGTACATAAACAAAACACGCCGTAATTACATTTAATGTACCCGGTACAACGACATAATGCACAAAAGGGTAGATTAAACTAAAGAGTAGTAATTACACTAAATGTTCGCGCATCTAACATTTCGGTCTGGAGTCTCGAGCTTTGCTCACTGTGTGGTAGAGAAAACAATTCTCAATTTTCCCCGCCTTCCCCTTTAAGCAAATCCGCACGAATTCCTAATCCTTATACGGTTGGAGTCCCGGAGGATAAAACCGTTGATGCAAACTTACTGGATACGATCTTCGAATAAAACTGCTTTAGTAAAAGCTCTTCGAATGGAAATGAATAAAAGTTTATTCTATTGTTATTACAGTTTTTTATTTAGTGAGATCGGTTCCTTGATTAACTTACGATTAAGACAGGGTCTGAATTGAAACGTAATATATATACAACTGTTCCAAAAACATTATAGCGTACGTGCGTAATAAAGTAACTACATGTGTAATTATAACTTTCTCATTATTTTACATTAAGTTGAAACGCTCATCAACCGGGATAAAAATGTAGCGGCAGAATAGTCTAACATCAAATGACTTATAATGGATATTTAATTGTTGTACCGTCTCACAACGTTCGTGTTAATCTAAACATCTCAATCACTGCATACAAGCCATCTAACAAGGCGTTACAAAAACTTACCTACTTATTACGCAAAATTATACACTGGCAACATAAACACGTGCGAAGCAATCGTTCCAAATATAAAAAGTTTTCACGCTATGTGCGCTCAAGTTCGTTAACCTCAAAATAAGCTTCTAGGCACTTCTAGAAGTGTTGTATATCTCTGCATCACAGCACCATTCCCTCTGCTTTAATGTCAGTCGGGACTACGTTTAGGAGCCACTACGTTGAAACTAGCAGACGTCCTCTTAATTACCATGCCTTACTGGAGGAATAAAAAAGTTAAAGCCATCGCTAGCTCTTTTTGTGGGTCGCTTAAAACAAAACTTCGGTAATTTTATTTTTTATTTGATTCTACACTAGATGAATTAAAGAGTCATCCCTTTGAATGTTTTAGTAGAATTCTTCGCTTTGTCTAGCCGTTATTTATGATGATAGGTGGGTGTTTACTAGAAACTGTTTTACGAGTTACTCTCAGTTGAAGTGTAACACCGCATCTAATGACAGCTAACCACACTCAAAGTTCTTGAGAAGAAAAACAAAGGGTCTTCTATTATTGTCATACTTTGATATCAAAGTCATAATTAGACTTTAATGTTATGACTGGTACTTAGCTTAAGAGCAAAATGCCTGAATTTATCTCGAAAGCAATAATAATCCTGAGTTTTATTACTGCTAATATGTAATAGAATCACGTATAAATAAAAAGAGTCGTAAAATATTCCAGAGTCGATAGCTAAGCGCTAGTCTCCGCTGAAGCGTGATCGGGCGACTCGTAAATGGCTGGTTCTGATCGCCCCAATTCAGTTATAGAATTACTGGGCAGTTCTATTTAAAGACATACATTGGCTTAAAAAGATATTAGCCAGAATTTTATCTTGGTCATCTTTTTATTGACAATAAAGATTTTTTATCTAGTAAATCAATGCAGGCTGCCGATCAGGCTTTTTTATTGCCAGTTTAACCAAACAAATCGACTGAGTTCATACTAGGAAACCTTTAATATTTTGCAGGACAAAGGTAAACATTGGAAATACATACAAAATCAATCTCTGTATATTTGTCCGAATGATACATTTGAATTCAGGTTTGTACAATTATTTCTGCGAATCGTAAATTGACGCAGAAATGTATGTCCTCAAATGTGTTTGAATTCAGGCACAAATTCTAGTAAACCTATTGTTCCACTTGAATTCGTACATTCCCACTCCATTTCATATTTGCATCAAACGTATTGTGGTACATGCATTTTAGGAGAAATTTGTATTGTTTGTGATTTTAGTATCTATGTTAGTTTGTAAAGCTTCTTAGTATAGGGTGGTATGTTTGTTATGGAGCAAACTCAACAATATTTCGTTGAGATAATACTGTAAGAAACCTTAGGTATTATACTCTACAGGGATTAAAATTCTCTGCGTGTGTGTGCATTTCCTAAAGGCAGCAGATTTTTTTCCATTATTAATATTTTTTGTCAAAAACTAAAAGCTCTAAACGCAATTTGTTCGCAACAGATGAGCTGTCATCTAAATCAAGCATAATAGCAGCCTCTAATTTATTCATTGATTTATTTAAAATGTTCTTAAATAATTATTCTTGAGCATCGACACTATTATTTTAACTATTGTTTAAGTTACTCGTTGAAATATGGCAGCGGCACCGCATTGATTTATATGTATCTGTAGGCGTCATATACAAATGTATGAGAATATTCATCGTACACATGATAATTAAATTTGACCTCGGGCGATAGAAAATACAACTTTTGCTTTGTATTTATGACCACGTAGAACTTTACTTGACACATTGGGTAGACCAGGTGCTAACTTGTTTCCAGCTTTAGCAGTAAATATTTTTAACGCTGCATAATGTAGTAGGAAATTATTCAGTAATCATTTGGTTGGGAACACCTACCTAAGAGAAAGTTTGGTACTTTATGTAAAATACTAGTTTTTGCCCGCGGCTTAGTTTGGAAGTGTCGACTGGTTTATAATGACGTTTTGACAAATTGGTATTTAGGTGTTCCTTTGCTCCCGACCTACCTACGCGTGTCGTTAAAGAACGATAAATAAATTAGTATTAAGTTTGAGGAAGTATTTACGGCTCAGGCTCCAACAAAACGGAGATGTGCGAAGTGGAGAGGGGAGGAGATGCTTAAGAGCTAGGTTGTGTCCACCAAAGCGGTGCGGAGCAGAGGTGTGTAATGGCATTACCGAAGCAAATGCTAACGCCTAGTTTAACGACTGCTGCACAGCACTCACGTCTCTTTTCGTCTCCGCTGTGCGATTAAACGCGGCGCATGCAAGCACGTGCGGCAAGCTTCGCTTTACAAGAAAATGTACATGCTTATGTCCACTGCAATGCAAGGACACGCTACGCATGAATTGACGTCATTCGTACACGCTTGGCTTGTTCAAATATGGCACTCATGTAGCTCAACGCTGACAATGCCATGCATGCTGTGCACGTGGTACACGGATGCATGTACATGCGCTACAGTTGTACATGGTCATGAGTTAATATTTGTGTGTAGCGTGTCCTGCAGTGGAAACGTAGACCCATGTTGTTAAACATATGAACCCACTTAGCCAAAATGCGTGCCCATGCACAGCATGTTTAGCGGTGGATTTCCGCTTTAATAAATATAAGATGTATCCTGACTTAAACTGAGACGAGAAGTAGTTTAAATAACGAAATTCTGTTAGTGGTTTACAACACTAACAGAATATTAATCTCCTCTCGTATCGTCTCCGTTTCGGTGGACTCCTGACCTAAAAGAGACAATCTTCAACCCTTTTTTGAAAAGGACTACAAGCAAAACAAAACACATACGCGTATTTCACTGATATCAAGAAAGGATCCTCGTTCCATTTTATCACCGTTGACAATCTCAGGTATTAGAGGAACTTGTTTCTTTTTTGTGTTTACCAAACAGTATCTTATTTCTATGTCGGCTTACTCGACCTTAGAGGAGGCAGATCGACTGATATCGCCGAATGTAGTAAGCCACAAACAGTAGGTACCTATTTGAATATTGTTGTGTTCAGAAATGATTGAATTTGTGAGTACTCAGTGACTACTTTAGATGTCTTCGGGTCTATTTTAGCAGAAAAAAATACCGTTCAAGTGCGATTCGGTTCCGTAGCACAAAACTACATAATAAAAATAATTTTGACGCCCATCCATATAATATGATTTTTAATAAATAATTTTAAACTTAACAGCAAAACTAAACTTGTTGTTACAGTTTAACGAAAAGTTCGATATTAAAAAAAATAAACTCTCATCTGATTAATAAAAAAAATCCTATTCTTCTTGTGGTTGTAGTCTTAAAATTTTTTTTGTTTGCCAACAGTCTCTTGGAGTAAAATGAATATGGCGTACGGATAAATAGACGGTCGAAAGTCGCTAGATGGTCGTAAGAGATACCGCGGCCCCGAAACGTAAAGGGCAATAGAAGGAACATAGGTGGGTTTTAGTCAGTACAAGTCTGACACTCCCCCCCGGGGAGGTTATTTTATGATTTCACATCCGCAAAAGAACCAATAAGAAAAAAATCGGCCAAGAGCGAGTCAGACTCGCGCACAGATAATTCCGCACAAACTTACGACATAAACGGCCATAACTTTTGACTGTGTAGTCTTAGAGTTAAGATTTTCCTACAACTCGCAACTCCAACGGACCAGAGACTTGAGTATCCTTACTTAATATTATAAAAGTGAAGGTGAGTTTGTTTGTTTGTTACCTCTTCACGTTTTAATGGCTAAACCGATTTGGATGAATTTTGGTACAGAGATAGTTGCGAACCAGGAGACGGACATAGGCTAACTTTTTTTAGAAAAAGTGGGATGTGAGGGAGAAAGAGGGAAAAAAGGGAAAACTTAGCGTTGCAATTTAATAAGGCGCAAAGGCAACTGTGTTACCCCGAATTTAACGCGAGCGAAGCCGCGGGCAAAAGCTAGTATGGCATAAATTTCAACTCGACACCTTCACGTGTTCCCGAAATAAAGGCTCTTGACAGACAGACTGACAACAAAGCGATTCAATAAGGGTTCCGTTTTTTTCTTTTCAGGTACAGATCCCTAAAAGGCTTGATTTTATGTATGTATGATCAGTTCGCTTTTACCAGTTGATTTGTTACGAAATGGTACCTACAGGAGCCCTAGTTCACACTCAATGAACAGATAATTTAAATAGGTAACGTATTGGACCCTCTCGGTAGATGGAATCGACCTTCAAACCAATCTAGTCGTCCTGAATGCGGTAACCCTAGTTCGAATAGATACTTGTACTTTACATTGTTTGGAAAGTAACGTAGTATGTATAACTTTTGAAGTGGAGCACTGTATAATGTGAAGAACATTGAATTTTCGCCCTTAACGACTATTAAATACACTTCTTTTTGTGAATGGGAAATCATTGTATAACTTACCCCGATCTGGACTGAAGCGGGGGGGAGTATCAGACTTTTACTGACTAAAATCCACTTGAAATTGATTTAAGAGAGAGATCAAGTATCACTCATAATATTTCTTAAATTATAGGTATTTATTCACCTCAAAACCGATTAAAATATTTAGTTTAAATATTTAGCAGTTTTTCTTTGTATGATCTCAAAGGTTTGCTTAGATTTAAAACATTACAAAGTTCTAGATATAACCAAATATTTTTAAAAACTTTACCTTGTATCTTCACTTTTCTGGATATATTTTTTTTAACTCCGAAGCCTTTACTGAGCTTTTCTGCTCCCAATCTCTTTTATTTGCAGAAACAGATTGAAACGCGAGTGTTAAGCTGATTGGTAGCAATCAAACTTATGCCTAAAATTGAGGTGCCTTAAATGATAAACGTGTCTAGACTAATCTTCTTGAACGTTTATATTGAAATTTTGCAATCAATGTCACACTTGAAGTCTGAACAGGTTTTGAAGAAGACGATCAATGATGTCTTATACTGATTATTTCAGTATCAGGCTAGAGGTTACCAATCTTATGAAGGTGCACGGGGTGAAAAAACCTTGACAAACAAACGGGTACCATATATTCATGACATCTTTCCGGACCCCTCTATATAGATATTTTTCCTCAGTTAATAAAAAAACCGGCCAAGTGCGATAATTCCTTACAAACTTGCGACATAAACAGCCATATCTTTTGACTTCGCAGACTTGGAAGGTTGATTTTGCACAGCACAAAGGGACCACAAAGTTGAGTGATATGGTTTTAATTTCAACTCAATACCTCTACGCGTTCCCGAGATCAAAGGTCTTGACAGACAGACAAACAGACAGACGGACAACAAAGTGATCCTATAAGGGTTCTGTTTTTTCCTTTTGAGTTACGGAACTCTAAAAACATGTAGTGCTGATTTCAAGAAACATGGAACAGGGGGTTGTTCGAAAGAGATGACGCGACCCCGGAACGTAAAGGGCAAAAGAAGGAACACGGTCAAAATGTGTGATTTTTTGTGGTTACAATTTTCGCGCCTTCCGTTTCGTATGGTGTCTTACATCCAATTAATTAATTTGCTTTCATTTAAGTAACTACCTAATTTAAGACAGATACCTATGGAAGCTGTAACTATACTTAAAATGCGATTTTTTTAGATCCGAAAAGCAAATGCTACGGATTAAGGAGTCACAGTTGAAGAAGATGGCAAAGGTAGAGATTTATAAATTAAGAAATCTCTCAATTGAAAGGTCTCTTAAAACAGAGACCCTAAATGATGACGGTGATGATGAATAACCATACAATCATCCAGTATCGATGAATAAAGATAAAATCCCAATGGTAACAAAGTTTTTGATTGTATTTTAACTAGATGTGCAAAAATACAGGTTGGTGTCGTATGCTAGCATATTGTTATTGTACCCAGAATAGATTTTTTAGTTGGATTGTGTTCAGTTATTTTGTGAAATTTTTAACAAAGGGAGAAATATAGTTTGAGTAATAATAAAATTGCCGTTTGAGAAAACAACATTCACAGTTCTTTAATTAAATGAATGAGTAATCATTTATTCTATTACTAACGGTAAGTACCTACGTATTCAATGCGAAGGATTATTAAGCGCAAAAGTTGGTGAGAAACCTCTATTTTTAGACGAGTGAATACAGTTTAAGTCGACTCATAGATCTCTTAAAGCCAATTGCAGCTATAACGGCTTTTATAGGGTTGAAATATTGCAATGGTGCATTACGAAGAAAAAGTAAAAGTCATTGGACTGGCAATTCTGTAGGAGAGCTGGATTTTTTAGAGCTTCAGGTTTTTTTTCAGCCATCGCCTGTGGCTTTGTGTTTGGCGAAGGCAAATCTTTTTTTGATATTTTTTTTTAAACTTTATCATATTCAGTTCAAGTGGTTTCGCAGTTTTTTTTTTTCTCTTCTATGTAGTGTACGATTACTGTTATTAACACCTTTTTTAGTAAAACTTTTTTTTTGCTATGAGGAGTGTCAAACTTGTACCGACTAAAACCCACTCATATTCCTTCTTTTGCCCTTTATGTTCCGGGGCCGCGGTATCTCTTACGAACAGCCCGCAACCTTAGTTTTATTAGAACTTTGATCCATTCTTCCGTACAAGTTAACAAATGAATTCTAGAACGTCACAAAAACAAAACCTCTAATTTTACGTTTATTTATTATACTTAGACCGTTTAATATTAATATAAAATAATAATTTCTTAAATTAGTTGGACCACACCCGATGTTTTACGCGACAAGTTAGTCACATAAATTATAATAAAATGTTTTGACTTCACACTGATGATATTCCAGCTGTTATTGGTGTTAAATGACACATAAATACGTTTGCGGAGTCCATATATGAGGAAAGTCCAAAGAGTTTTTATATTTCATTGATGTGTTCCCGGATACAAAGCTATTAGTAGCCGGCAGTATATCTTACAAATTGGTGGTCTATGACAAACTAAAATTAATGAATGTTTCTGTCATTTTTAGGGTTCTGTATCTCCAAAGGAAAACGCGGCACCGAGACGAGTTGGCTATCTGTCGGTCAACACCTTTTATCTCGGGAACATGAAGAGGTATCGAGTTGAAATTAAAACCATTCAAATTTAAATCTGTGTTCCCTTGGAGCTTTGAAAAATCCACCGTCTAATCCTCCACTGTTCAAAGATGGCCGTTTTTGTCACATATTTGTACGGAACCCTCGGTGCGCGAAGCCGACTCACACTTGGCCGGTTTTAAGTTGTCTCTTTACTCTAATGATGAAGCAGATGTCAGCGGTGACTGACTATGTGACGCGAGTTTTCGTTTTACTCCTTTTAGGAATGTTTGGGTCATTGTACTGTTGATGGCCTTAAAGACTGATCTATTTGATCCCAACCATTCAGCTAGAATAGTTGAGTTTTCTACGAAAAGAGAATTTAATGAAAAATATAAAATGTTACCTAAATAAAAATAAAAATGTATACTAGTTGTAGTCTAACAATAAAAAAATAAAAACATTCTCATGTGAGATTTTGCCAGCAAGGTATCAATAACGTACCGTTTTTGCATTCTCAAATGAATCTAAAATTTACGCTCTAGTATGTATTTTATATACCAAGTAAATAATACGCTCGTATGTTTCACAACAAGTAGAATTCAGAAACGTGCACAAAAAATCCTGCTCTGTTACATTTGTTTTGGAAAAAAAATTGGATCTACGGCGCTGTATTTTCAAATCAAATAGCAATGTAACAAAACTTTTGTTATCAAAACAAGTCAACGATGCAAATAACTGGCGCAGAAACGCTACGGAACCCATTAAACTGTATCCGTACCGATACACTTGGGGGCTGCGAACTTTGATTAAATTTTCATAACACGAAGCTTAAGCAATGCGGACTCATTGTAAAATATAGCGTCATACTCAATATTTAATGAACGAGACCCGTGTTAACATGTGTTACGAACCGATCGCGCCTTACAGATGTACATTTGTTATGCAACTGAATAATTTATGTTAAGTCTAATGAGTGTTGTGATTTAGGAACCTTCCTTTGTGGCATTATGAATTTTGAATCAACCATTTCATTGTGAATTTAGTACAATTCATGATGTCCCTAGCCTTTTTCTAACTACATTGAGGTAGGCTTCGAGTCTACCCGAATGAAGTTGAATATGTTACATGGAACGACTGCCTATCTGCCCTTCACAATGTATTTACTGGGTAATCCGAAATCCCTTGGTAAGACTGGTTGTCAGACTTTCACGCCACTGAATCTACAACGTGAGATGCATGGAGGAAACTCGTTTTGTAATGGGTTTTCACCCATCCACGGAACAACCCAGGCAAGTGGTAAACCGCGGTTGCCTAAAGATCGAAGTTTTATCGAAGTCACAAGATACGTCAATATTAAAGTCTGATAATATCAAACATGCGGTACGAAAAGTTACGACGGGGAAAGACGTTAAGCTCATACATAAACCTAACTGAAATGTTATGATTAGTCCAGCGCAGCAGAAGTACGACTTTTACGCGACTTAACAAAATGTCTCGCGTTCCCCCAGGACCAAGACCCGGCTATAACTCATCCAACTATCGCCGTCAAGCCGCCGAGAAAGCTATATATCAAGTTTGATAGTCAATTATTGGCACTCGGTTCTGGTAACCGCCGTCTCTGGGTTATCTTAACCATATACCCGAGGATACCCGGGATAGGCCTTCGGTAATATGCTATTCATAAGCCGACTACTACACAAATAAAGGTCGGAACATACACTTGGGGCGTTTTGATTCATAGTCTAATTTGATAATACCCGCGTGGTGTAAATTTAATACAGATCCAGTTCATTTGGTAGTCGACTCAATTTATATTCCGAAGGTTTAGAATTGTAATTATGTTTAATAATTTGGTGTAAAATGTTTGCCTAATATTTCGCTTTGTTTTAGAGGGGTTGTAATTTATATTGACACTCCAATTCAGAAGAGATATACACTAGAGAATTAAAGAAGATAATGAACCATTTGTTTGAAATAGTCAACATTTTACAGTTATTGAGCAATTAAACAATATTTACTACATGAAACTGACGAATTTTAACGATCAGTGCTAAAGTCTGTAGAATATTTTGCGAACACTTTTATTTTAATGGCGTTGATAAAGTGCTCACGGGATTTACTATCGGAAGGATGGTAAAGTGTCATCCAAATTTAATGTTGGGCAACTCGGAATGAACGAACTCACTATAATGACGGTCTCTCTGTGGAGCTATTTACTGCGCTCCGAAATTTCTCATGGCTGACACTCTATTCAAATTCTTCACCAAGTTCCAGATTGAATTAACGACTCTAAAAAGTGCACAAGATCACGGCATTCTCAGTGAAATTAACAGTACCAGAGATCTATTGTATTACTGAACGCTCCCTAAACATTCTTTGAAACGATTCAAATTTAGAACACGACACCCAACCGTTTACAATCCGAGGCAAAGTTTTAACATTTTGACAACAAATTCTACTCGAGAGTATGTTGTAAGCCGGTTGTAAATGCACAAATAGATGTTCCAAAATAGATTTGTTAACGAATAAATAGGAATGCTTCAAACTACCAAATATTTTTTCGGGGGCAACGGTGCATGTGATTAAGGGATGGCATTATGTGATGCTTTTTGTCCTCGATTGTCCTCGTTCTGCGGTCTGTGGTTGACGTATCATCAACAACCAATAATAGATCTTATTACGTTCTCATTAAGATTTATGTTTGTGATGGAATGCTATCTGTTATAAATGTATTGAGTTACGCAAACCCACCGTTGGACGAAAGCTGATCTTTGCCGGTGACATCTCTAGTGCGTAAAGGATTATCGAATGACAACGTATTTTTTTCCCTACTTGTGTATTTAGACGATATTCAAAGGGATCCGTTGCTTTTACTAGGATGCTATTAAATTGCGCATGCCTCTTTTGTAATACCATATGGCATTTTCCAGCAGATGGCTCCTTTGTTAGGCCTACATGTTTAAGTAAGCTAATATCTTAAAGTACTAAGAAATTCAAAGTTATTTCAAATGACATTGAATGTACTTCAAAGGAATGTGCTCATATTAGATTTGTTGATGGGATCTTCTTTGTGAATAATGTTTGATTTCAGTTTTTTTTTCTCTTTGGTATATTCGAATTTGTTTATTTAGATTTGCCGTTTATTCTCATTTCGAATGAAATTTATTTTTTGATTATAATATTACTATAGGAATAAAAAGCAAGGAAAACATAAAAATAATTCCTGGTCATAAATTAGATAATGCCATTCGTCAAATTTAGACTGCACAGTAGAGATAGGTACATGTTGACATAAAATTCCAGGTGATTCTAAGTCGGTGTAGATGATAATACTGAAGACATACAGTTTTTCCTGAAATTCACTATTATTATATTAATTTAGAAGATGGTTGGCCTCATTTGATTATCCACGCTTGGCTACTCAATCGTTTTGATAAATTGTTAAAGGCTCTGGAATTTAATTCCGATAGCATTCAAAGGAAAATTATCTACTAATTATCTACTACTTACTACAAATCCATCTAATGTTAAAATAGTTTTATATTCGTCCCTTTCCAATGTTCTATTTGATTGTGTTTTGTCTTTTTCAATTTCAAGATCGTGTTTCAATAACAACTTAAAATCTGAAGGGCTACTATGACATCTTATAGCAGTTCTTATTCCACTGAGTGAAAGAGATGGTGCTAGACACCCTGTATAGCTCTGTCCCTTTTCCTCAGTGGAATAAGAATTGCTTTAAGACGTCATAGTATGACATCTGTTCTTAGATATTATGTTTAAAAATTGGCGTGGATGGAATGACTGATTTACTAAGTATTGACTATTTATTAGCAAGTACTTCTATTTAGAATTATGTTTTTATATAGAGCAAGGTTTATTTTAAAACCTGACGACCGTTTGAAATATTATTTGGTTTAAGAAAATGGTGTCAATGTCATAGTTAACAGAAATACTCAACTTACATTTCGCAAATTAGGGACGGTTTACTAGCTGGCGCCTGCGGCTTGGCCTGCATGTTATACGAAAAAAAAATCAAATGTCCTAAGTGTTATTTTTAGACTACAATTTACCTGTGTGCCAAATTTCATTAAGATCCTTTCAGCAGTTTTTTCATGAACGAGGATCAAACATACATCAATACTCGCAAACATTCGCATTCATAATATTAGTAGGTGTAGGATTAAAAAATGTACCAAAATTCGTTAGTTGAATCAGCGTTGGAGCCATTTGAAAGTGCCTCGTACTGAACTAAACTCATGACAATTTGAAAATTCCGGTATTCAATTAAAACAACTGTTGGGGTCTGAACTCCCTAACCTACATAACGACATTTAAAATTACATTTCCAACACAAAATCTGACATGAATTTATATAACGAACTGTTTACATAACCCCCATTTGTGTGGTAGCAGAACCATCCCTTAATACATATAATGTTCGGCCGTATTTATGTCTAATAGTACCACAAACAGATTAAACCTTCGTCCCTCTTAACTTTAGTAAATACTGGTGGTTCCGTAATTTCCATTTCAACATACAAATGTATGGAACTTGAATTTTCAGCGCAGATAGTACTGAGTATCCCCTTTTAACGATAAAGTAAGTTAATTACAAAACTAATTCCATTACGGTGGTTGTGTCCGTCGCTGGGCCCAAAATATTGGATTAAATTATTATAATACACACCTTTATTGTTAAGTTTGAAGTTTCGGACGTGTATTGAAGCCTTTGTCCGTCGGTCTGGACTTTCCCTAAAATATTATTAGTGGGAGAATCTGATAGCGTCATTAATTTGCATACTGTTCCTATATCAATTGTTCTAGACATTGCCGTGGTAGTTTAGTTATTTAACTTTGTAAGCAAATGAAGGTATATAGGTTATGGTACGTCTGTATATAAATTTTAACTAAATTAGATAATTTTAGTCGCTTTTATTTAAAGGAAATTAAGAAGAGGACTGGTTTCCTAAATTTAATCCCAAAGGCAAACCAATCGCTACATATCGATTTATTATTGACATTAAATGATCGAAAAGACTGGAATTTACTAAAAAAAAAAAAACTAACATTTCCACAAACTATTTAAATTATCGATCCAATCTCATTATGTTAAACAAGATCTAAATGTGTTTCCAAACCCATTAAAATGAACACTACATTTTAAATCACCTTTTAATAAAATTTTAACTGAAGGAGAATCAAAGAAATATCAACAATTGTGACCCTCCACAAAAGGTCAGTCCACATAAACTTGTCATAAAGACTGCTACGTATCATAAATTTGCTCGGCACATTGGCCACAGTAGCAAACAAGTTTTCCCATTACTTCTACAGTGAGTAGCGACACCAGATTTCGTTGACGCAAGGAGACAGATATTGCTTCGAGAAAGGGAGTTTTACTCGTACCTACAACCAATAAAGTATCCCTAAATAAGTGACGAATAGCGGAAGAAATAAGTTTCGGATCAGTAACTTACGCGTGTTTTAGTTAATATAAAAATTTGTGAGCTATTTTCGTATGTGCAGATGTATATCGAGGCATAGTAAGTTCTATAATAAGAGATATTTAATTGAAGTCCGTGGCAGTAAAAAGGTTAAATATTGAACAAAGAACTAAAGAAATTGCGATAAAGATTTGGAAACAATTTGCCTAGATTTTTCCTTTCATACCCAACGAAATGGAAATACAAACATGTTTCTATTTACAGATACAAAAAAAGTAGATAGAAAAGCGACAGATGTCTAGAGAGAGATTGGGATATACAAAACACTATCCTTATAAATCCAGAACGTCTGGCATTCCCTAAACTGACCCATCTTCGGCCTTTGATAAGGGTGCGAACGACAAAAATAACTGATGTTGATTTCGTTTTGATTCGTCCACAAACAGATAATAGGAGTTTCATGAGTTGACGACTAGATGCCGTTAGTAGGAGCAGGGGAAATATAAGTTGGCGTCGTGGGGTGGAAAATATGAGAATTTATCGCTGCGTGTATGTTCATAATGGGAAGAGAATGGTCTGACGAGTCAAAGGGCGAATTGCTACTTATAGTGTATGATGATGGCGACGACGACGGGTAATGTATGGAGATTGTGCCATAATGGAGACGTGAAGTTGTGAGACGGCTTTGCAAGTTACTATTGAGCGTCTTTGTATGATATTTTGATAGATATGTGTTGTATGACGGAAATTGTGAAATACTTGTCTGAATTAGATATTTTTTTGTAAAATGTGATATGTTACTGAGTGGTGGGTTAAAGTACATAACCATCTATGTATATGCTGAGAGAAGACTGTTACTGATGTAACTAACTTTCAACTCGGTTCACCTAAGTTAATAAATGTTACGTGTGTTCATCATTGTTTTTTATTACAGTTATGAAGTAATACTTATGCTAACATTGTTGATAGTTCGATTACAGTTCCTTTACTAATAAACCGGTGACCTGCTTTGAAATTGTGTACAGCTAACGGTGGGTCAGCTAAATCAGATAAACGGTTTTCTATTATCCCCTTAGGCGAACAATTTGTCACTGTTAATGCATTATTGCTATACTTCGGCTCAATAGCAGGTTGATATCGTTAGACTGCCACTTATGTGGTTAGGGATTATCGGATTACAATACGTCATCACTTCAACATGCCATACCTTGGTATTGGTTTAAGTACGTTGATGATTAAGCTATAAGATAGTCTTTGGTATGAATTTATCGGCCATGCAGCCAAAAGGTGATAGCCATAAAAACATCTGTCTAACAACCAATAAAATATCTTTATTACTTTCTAGTAAGTGCTTCTATGTCAGAATTGTTTGTACTGAACAAATGCAGAGCACAAATTGTAATGTAAGTGATATCCACATTTCACGATGCGTTATTGTTTCTCAAATAAACATCACGTCATTTTAGTCTGCGGTTACTACGGCAATAAATATCATAACATTAATATCTATCATTAGTCACTTAGGTTCTTTAATAACACATATTATTTTTATCCTTCTACATTACTTATTAGCCCCGATAAATTCGACATCCCCAACTTTTTTATTCCCTTTCTGCTCAACTTGAGAGTCAAATTGAATTAGTTAAGGTAGGAAGTTTTAAAATAATTCCTATCTACTTTTAAGACAAGTTCTTTCGTCGTTTTTTCTTTTAGTGGATTTTCTGCCTTGCAAACAAGACATTTCTTTATTGAATAACTTCGAGGGGCTAAAGTCTGTTATTTATGTATAATGTTTTTATCATATTCAGGTGCAAGAGCTTCACCAGTATTGCAGTCATTGGCGTCAGCTTTTGCTTTAACAATTAATCCCAGATTTTAAGGTTATACTTACTAACAGGCATCTACTCCTTTTTGTATAATTTGAGTGTTTAGAGCTATTTCTTATTTAAGTTATTCAAACTGAAACTCAAAGCATTTATTATAATAATTAGACTATTACAGCCCTCCGACCAGGTGGGATGACGATCTAAGAAAGACTGCAGGCAGATGCTGGATGCGGCAAGCTGAAGACAGGGCGCTATGGCGCTCATTAGGGGAGGGCTATGTCCAGCAGTGGACTAATATAGCCTGATGATGATGATGAGACTATTACAGGCACTTTTGAATGTCATAAAAACAAAAAAGATGCTGCTACAGACCCTGTTACAAGACTGATATGACTTGCAAAAGTACTGTAAATGCCCATTCCAAAGCGTAAATCTCTATGGAGAAGAATGTGCAAGAAATATTAAATTTAAATTGATTTAATTATTCTGTGTTAATTTCACTTGCCGAGTAAGTACACGAAACTATTCATAAAGTTCAGTGACGAAGTATATAATGTAGAACGTAGAACTCGGGGTACCATTTACTTGCACTAAACTGTGCTAGAGTGACTTTCAATTTTCAGTATGTTTGCATATTGCCTGAGTTAGTGTTCGAACCTACTTCCAATTTAACATGAGTACCTTAGACTTGCCAAGTTAATGTAACTGTATTAGAACTTTGACGTCGTTTGATGATTCTTGGTACGTATTTCGTTTGTAGATTTAGATGTCTAGTAAGAGTTATTAAAAACTAAACTGATAAAAACAAAATAAAAACGTTGTCAACTCATAAGGAAACACAATAAATAAAACAAAAGGAAATAAAATTTTAAAAAGGTGTATTTCTTGTTTTCTTTTTTATCATAATTGTTTTGCGTATTTACAGTTTTATATACAGAATCATAATATTTACAGACTCTTCATTGACAATGATTGTTTTAAAACAAAATTATAATAATAAATGCATCTGTACATAGCTATAAGTTTTAAACTTTGGCATTATATAATATTTAAGCGATCCGAATATTATTTATAGTCACTGAAATATTTTTAACAAATATCAATATTTACATCGGATTTTCCGTAATCTATAAATTACTATCGCAGAAAAATCAGGAAATTATTCCGTAACAACTTAAAACAAAACTAGCGGCCTAATCTATACAAATAAATGCAAGTCGTGTCAGGCATCGTAAATCTTATGCTATACAATAAATATAATGTGGAACAACCTAAGATTAATTATCACCATTTTATTGGACTAATACGCTTAAGCGTTGCAAGTAAAGTCAGTGTCTGTTTACCTGCGTTGGAGCATACGCTACGCCCAAAGCTGCGCTTGCGGCGGCATGCGGTGGGGGTGCGCGTCGCGCGTGTGCACGCTGGTCGGCAGGGCCAGCCCGTCGCCGAGCAGGGGGGGGAGCTTCCCCGGCGGTGGCGGAGGGGGCGGCGCCGGCGCCCGCCCGGCCCCCACCGGAGACACCGAAGCGTAAATATTCACTGTCGACCGGTGATACTGACACTTCCGCAAGTCCGGCATCGCGAACCTCAACTTTTGCCAAAATTGTCTATCACCCCACTCTATACAGGTGTTCGCTTTCAAACACAACCTGAGCTCTGGATCGATGTCCCTATTCGGTAGCTCGCCTAGCAATATTATTATCAGTCTTCTTCGTCTCTCTTTCAGTACTTCGTGGAGTGCCGTTTTAAATTCGAAACGACACCATTCGTTGTTAATGAAATTTTTTGACAGGACTATTATTGTCCTTTTTGATGACTCTACGGCCTCTATTATTGTATCCGCTACGTATGCCGAAGCATTAAAGTCCCGGTAATGTAGACAGAGCCGGAAACTTGGATCTGTGGATTCTAGGCCGGGCGCTAACATTTGAGCGACGAATGCCTCGTCTTTCACGCTATAACTTATGTAGGCGTCAAAGAGGCGATCTTTGTCAGCTTCATCGTCGAAAGCCGTACTTTTGTAGCACATTCTGAATCCACAGTGGTAGTAAATCCAGACTCGAAGCTCACGCCGCCAATAAAATACACCGCATATTAATGCCGAGCTAGTAATGAACACGCACAGAGATATTAGCAGCAGAGGCAGATAATCGTTAATTACTTGGTTCTCGATTATAGATGAGCTTCCTCCCACATGGCTTGTGCAGATTGTCGAGTTAAAATCGGCCATTAGTGGACCCACAGCGTTTGTTACGTTATCGAATACACACGTGATCTTAAGGGCATCCTCCACTTTTCCTAGATTATTTTTAAACCAAGTGCGAAATTTATGCATGTACTGACAATCGCAAGACCAAAGGTTCCGCGAGAGACTTATCTCTACCAAATATGGGTTCATCGTGAACTGCCACACCGCGAAGCCGTAAATGTTATTTCCTTCCAAGCGCAACACTTCTAAATGCCTCAACTCCATGAAGGTACGATTATCGATATAGTGTATTTTATTGTCTTGTAGATGCAATTCGCGCAAATTCTCCAGAGGCGACAATTCGAAACCTAGCAACTCTTTTATATTGTTCTTTTCTAAATGCAATGTTGTTAAGCGTTTTAGTCCACTAAACGTATTATTATACAGAGCGTCAATGTTAGAATTATTAGCGTACAATATTTTCAAGTTCTTACGTCCAATAAAAGCATGACTCGTTAATCCACCAAAGTTATTACCGTCTAAATATAGTTCAGTAGCGTCCATAGGTATGCTACTGGGTATTTCCGAATACCCAGCAGCAGAACAGTCCACAATATTCGCTGACCACGGTTGGTCATGATAACACGTACAGTTCGATGGGCACGTCATTTCACAATCACAGGCGTCAAAATCACAACAATGACACAGCGTAAAACAGTGCGTTTTATATGTACACAAAAACTGAGATGATTCCGCTTCGATAAGCGGAATATAAGTCCTTTCACGATTGTATAATAATTTACAATAAATGCTTTCCAAGTCCATGACACGTGGATGTTGTCTCAGATGGTCCAGTTTGTTTATGCGTTGTAGCCACTCCATAGTACAGTCGCACTGAAACGGGTTTCCACCGATATAAAATTCGGGTAGCGGCCGTCCCGGATCGACCGGAGTTAGACGAAGCGCATTGAGATCCATACTAGTTATCTGATTTGCATACAAATCGACTCTCGTTAAATTGGTTTTTCCAACAAAAGTTTGAGCTTCAACTTGTGTAATTTGATTATCATTCAGGAACAGCAACTCGACACTGCTGGGAATTGAGAACGCCGAGATTTTTGTCATTTTGTTAAAACTTGCGTCTAGTGTTTGCAGACGCAATTCTTTATCCATGCGGTAGTTGTTTCCAAGTTCCTTAATATTATTACTATGAAGATCCAACCACTGAAGTCCCGAAGGAATGACAGTGTAATCAAACCACTCTATTTGGTTATCAGATACATTTAGCCACAATAGAGAGGGAATATTTACAAATAGGCCTTGAATTTCAGTAAGTTGGTTGGCGTCCAACCTTATAGCTTGCAGAGTAGATAACGTTTCGAATGCATTCATATCTATATGCTTCAATTTATTGCGTGCGAGATTTAAAATTTGTAGGGACGGTAAATCTGTAAACACTTCTTTACTTATGTTTTCTATTTTATTTCCGATAAGACGCAGGCCATATACGTTATGCAAACCGACGAAACCGGGTTCTTCCAATGACGTTATCTGATTCTCTCCCAGATCAAGAGTCCTTAGTAAACGCATATTTCTTAGCGCTATGGGTACTTTCTTTAAACGATTCCCATTTAAATTCAAATCTTGTAGGGAGGATGTATTCCTGAATGCTTCTGGATGGAGTTCTTCAAGATGATTGTTGTCTATAGATAGTAGAGACAACACATACAGACCGTTCAGTGCGTAGGCATCGATATGGGATATCTTGTTGTATGATAGGATCAACGTGTGTAGATTATTCATAGGTGCAAATGTGTCAGCAGCAATGCTCTCTAACATGTTATGCTGAACGTTAAGGATTTGTAAAGTATATAAATCTTTGAAAATCTTGGGATCGAGCTTCGTTAATCTGTTGTTAGATAAGTTCAACAACACCATTCTTATAAGACCGGTGAAAGTATTCTCATTAATCCAAGTACTTGTTAAATGGTTATTTGATAAATCCAACGCCAACAGCTGATCTAGGTTGGCGAACAAGCTTGGTGAAAGCACACTTATAGAATTGTTCTGTAAGTATATTTCTTTGATGACCGGTCTGCTATCTTTGAACAGATCTTGTGGAAGAGCGACTATTTTGTTGTTTGAAAGATCGATTATCTGCAGTTGTTTCAATCCGGATAAGGCTTTATCAGCCACCATCGATATTTCGTTATCGTGAATGTGCAGTTCTTTGAGTCTACGTAGAGCCATAAATCCGTTTTCAGGCATTAACACAAAGTGATTGCTTGAAGCGTCTAGTACCTCAATATCTAATGAGCAGGTTGCATGTGACATAGAAGGCGCCGAGGGAGATGGGCCATCCTGTTCACTAATCAGTGCTTGATGCATTGCTCGCTCTCTGAATCCCAAATCACTCACATCTTGCAGTCGATTTGAAGACACATTCAAATACACTAAGTTGGTTAACGGGCAGAACAAGTTTTCGGGAAACGACCAGATGTTATTAAAACTGAGATCCAACTTTTCCAACTGTCGTACAGCCGTAAAGCTTTCTGATGCTATCTCTAAACTCATAGCGGCCCACTCTGTGTTTTTCGTTCGAATCGTTAAATTTCGGAGGTCTCTCAAGCCGGAGAGTACACCGGGCGGCCATCTTCCAATTTTACAGTTATCCAAAACAAGTTCACGTAGTTTTACTAGATGTGCGAAACTTCTATCATCGAGAGAGCTTTTATACATCATTTCCTCATTGCACTCTATTCTTAGGGATGTGGTATGTTCTGAAGGAATAACACTGAAGTTAGTTGTGTCGAATTCACTGTTTATCGTGCGTAGTTTACACGTGAGGGAAACTTCATGTGCATCATTGGGGCCTCGCAGCCACCACTGGCAGTCATCAGGTGCTTCATATTTCAGTGGCAGAGAGCTCTGATCTGCCACATTCAAGCCAATGATGAACCAAAACAGGATTTGGCAAAGACAATTTCTTGAAAAAGTTTTCTGTTGAGCCATCATGGGGAAAATCAAATATCAAGTAAGAAAGAAAACAAGACACGGTAGGCTCAGTGTCATGTTTTTTCCGTCGGCGTTCGCGTATTGCGTCCCCTTACCGGATGTGTAGTATCCATCAATTTATGAACACTATTTCGGCTTCAATTTAACAAATAGTCCTTGTTGAGATAATTCTCATGATGCGTCAATATCAATTCACAATCCGGGGATTTGGCGTCCTTCGAAACGTAAACAAAATTTTTCACATAAACTGTCCACATCAGTAATAAGAAAACGTTGAAAATTCACTGCAGTTGAGTTCGAAATGTTTTCTAAATACAATTTAACTGGTTTTACTCAGTAAAGTCCGTAACTTAATTTCGTTTAGCGTAAGTGATAAGCGTGTTTTGACCGTAACGTAAGTCCGTTCAGAGCGTCGTGTGGCGCGACCGTGCCCAGACGCTGCTACCAGTCGACTGAATTTTGGTAGAGCCATTGCAGTCGAGTCGAGTATACGCTCGGGAGAGGGGTGCGGAGCGGGCGAGATGAGCCGAGCGGTGGCGAGTGTTCACGACGACTTATTACAATAAATTATTTTTTTCGGAGCTTTAAGCGATCGACTGTGCGTCTCCGAAACCGCAAACTTTGAATGAATACAGGCATCAGCTGCTTTGAGAAGTTGAACTGGATTTTATATTTATCATACCTACTGTGATTTGTTACTGGCCCCTGAGATTTTGTATATGAACGTAGATAGGAATTTGTAACAACTTAAATTACTAACTTGTATAAAAAAAGGTTGCGGATAAAATCTGCTGTGACCTTAAAAATGCTAAATAATTTTACACCACTACTTTTTGCATAAAATTCCGGTCTCTGTGAGAAATTCGGTGCGTTAACGAAACCTTCTAAGTTTTGGAATAATTCGCGTGCCTTAACGCGATCGATTTAATACCCTATTAAGACTTCCCAGAAATTATAAGATGCCTGAGGAAGCCTAGTTTTAGGATGTTGTGGTTTAGTATGCCATTTCTGATTAATTTACCTGGCTCATGAATCTTATGAGTCACGTAACATTTTATTATGTTTTTATTTTTACTGTCCCAACGGAAGAGGCAATGGTAGCTCTCCATTTAAGCTATATTATTTTGCTTTTCTATGAGCCCACCTAAAAACCATAACGTTATATAATTTAATAGGATTTCAAAGATACACATAACCTTTTTTAATTCCATTATAAATATAAAACTCTATTTCTATTTCGAAAGAAATCGAAATGAACTTACCGCAACAAGAATAGAAACTAAAAATTCAACAAAAGCGATCTTAAAAGTTTTCAATGCACAAGTAATCGGCATTAAAATCCAACCCTTTTATGAAATGCTAAAATTAAAAAGCAATGGCATAAAGGTATTAAAAGCTTAAGGTAACAAAAATTCTATAACAAAAGACGTCTTCTGTTAACGCTTGGCAGACCACACTGGCTGTCAGACGACGGAAGATATCATTTTAATCCTTTTAGTTAAGTTGACTATGAAAAGACAGATGCCTTGCCCGGCATCCGTGTTTTTCTTTTGTCACTTAGCTGACTCTTAATGGTTGACGTGAGATAAATTAATAGTTTGTGATTAATTTTGATAGCGGAGGGCGGGCTTCGTTCTTTTTGAGATAAAAGTATTTTGTGTGTTCCTGCAGTATCGTTATTTAAGATTGGGTAAGAACTGGAAAGTGTCTTTGGCGAGTAGATGATTCTGTTGCCATCGTGCAAATCCTGGCTGAGGCTGTTAAAGAACTTGGAATATAGCACTAGCAAATCCCTATCACTATCCTTACTAATATTATAAAGGCGAAAGTGAGCTTGTTTGCTTGTAAGGTCTCCACGCCAAATGGCTAAAAATGTTTGATGAATTTTGGTACAGAGATAGTTGAGACCCTGGAGACGGATATAAGATTTTTTTTTTAATGTGAGATATGAGGGAAGAAAAGGGAAAACTTAGCTTTGATATAACAATTAATGTGAGTAGTGTTTGTAGTGTCTAATAAGACGCAAGGGCACTACAAACACTACAGGTAGCAGGTACCCGCAAATTAGGAAAGGGGAACTGTGTTATCCCGAATTTAACACAACAGCTTACTAGCTGTTGTGTTAAATTCGCACTTTATATACTTATAAAGTGTTTTTGATTATGTAGTGCAGCAATTGAGTAAGTAAATAACTGTAGCTATAATTTGAATACTGTTATATACATTTCACGTCGGTAATGCCCAAGTGGCTTAGCTAATAGATACTTCAGCTTATGATTTAATTAGGTGCAAAATAATATGAGTCACTACTGACTATGCTATGTGTTCCCGAGTTAGAATGGCGAACCCTTTTCCCTCCGCAGAGACCTAAAGGGGGTGATATCGTGTGGACTGATAACATCATAATGTGGTTAGGGTTGATATTGAAGGGACACCAAACCCGTTGTCCGCTTTGTTAGGCATTCTTCTCTGTCAGTTGAAGTTGCAACTCAAAGTGCATGGGCGTAAAAAAAAATATTCTCGAAATACATTTAATGTACTATAGAAGCTAATCCTACTACTATTATAAATACGAATGTTTGTGAGGATGGATGGATCAAAACGGTTTGACGAATCTTGATGAAATTTGGCACAGAGGCAGATTATAGTCTAGAATAACACATAGAATACTTTTAGATATCACGCAGGCGAAGCCGCGCCAGCTAGTGCAAATTACTATAAAATCCTCTTTCATAAAAATTTAGGTTGAAAATAAATAGCGAAATGTGGGTGCATTAGCTATAGATAGGGTGTTGAAACCCGGTTTTGTCCCCAAATTATGGAGCACACCTCTGTCTAACCCTACGCGGATTACAGGTTTGATGATATGGTTTTCATAGAACTAAAAAACTACTACAACTAAACAACAACTACTACTACTATCTTGATAGTATTTTTGTTAGGCTAGTAAAATATTAAAGATTGTGATTGTTAGTTCTTTGTAGTTTTTTTAAAATGAGTCTGTTTACTTAATATTTTTCTTCTTATCTATTTCGCAAAAGGTTATTGCGATCTCTTCCATTAGAACTTATGTAGTTTTCGACCTCGAAAGAAAAATGTATTTATTTACAAGTTCTTATTTTTACATTTGGCTTATGTTTTATTATTCAAGAATTTGAATACAAAGCTTACTTACCTACATGAAAAGTGTCCATCAAAGCTTCTTTGCAATCGTCCTTATGAAAAGACTTTTACCACAACACATATTTAACAAGTCAAAATATTACTTTATAAGAGCTTCAGTAATAATTTACGATTACTTTAAAAACAATAGTTCTGTAAACGAACACTTAACGATCCCTGTGCATATACATAAAACTATACGTTGTCCGTTTGTTCGTAGCTGTCACAACAGAAATATCATTCATCACAATCTGAGACAAAAGCTCATACGTACCGATGACGTAATTACGGCGTGTATCTAAAAAAACACATGTTAACGTTTCGTTATTTCAAAAAACATCTATCAAGGAGACGCCGAAGCGTGTTAAAGTTATTACTCCGAAGTGTTTCACATCACAATCTGTCAGCTGAAGGAATGAATAATGATGAATGGTTTTCGCTTATATTCGCCGTAGGGGTATCTCTTACCCACACTAGGTATTTATGTTTTTTGATGAATGCGCACGTCGGCGTTACGATGAAAATTGTTTGTGCCGATCAATTTTACGATCGGTCGAACGGTCGAGTGTGTCTATTTTTCTTATAAATAGGCAACCGATTTTTTGTTTACCTGTATCCTTATCCCATAGTCGAGGATTGTTGTTTAGGTGGAGAGGCTATCTGTTTTATGGAGAGGTCATTGTGTTTCTTTTGGTATATTAATAATAAAACATAAATTGACATACTCCATATAGGTCAGGCTTTAACTGAGTCTGTTTCTTGTGGAAAACGGAAGGAGACTCTGTTGATTATCCAGTCGTGTTGGGTAACTTATATAAGTAAAACTCTTATTAAAAGCAAAATGCATATTAGCTACTAAGACGTGTGCTTCAGTTACTCTTCTTTCTTTCTCTATAGCCGATGTCGACAATTGTGCTAATGTCAGATATGATTGGAAATTCGTATGAGAAATGGCAATAACAAAATTGAGCTTATTCCTAACATAATTAAGTTGACGCGTATTAGTATAGTAGAAAAACTTTATTGAATGTTCTCCTTAGAATAGTGACGTTTGATAAATAGTAACACACTGACAAACAAATTATTTACTAAATGTAGTGTTGCCAGTAGCCAAATATCAACATTTTTTAGTTTCAAATCAAATTAAAGTTCTTTAAAACTAAAAATATGCAAAAGAATCATCATGTAAGAGCATAGAACATCACCATGATCTACAGTGTTTCTTAAAAGTTAATAAGAAACGAATCGTTTCCTCTCCATTGTTCGATATTCTTTAAAACTTTTGACAACCTTAAGCGTAATTCCTTACATAACAAGTTTCACCAATGTAAAATTTCCGTAAAGACATGTTATAGCAGCTCCAACAGAAAATAAAATACGAGATCAAAAGCAGAGTTTGAAAACATAAAGATACATTTCTGTGTTTCAAGATTGTGTACGATTTGTTGGAAACTTTGCATAATTTAAATGCTTTATATTATAAATCCGATAACATTTGGAACATAAATTTTGTTATCAGAAGACTCCGTAAGGATAAGATAAAGGAAGGAGTTATACTAGCTGTTGGTACTTAGGATACGCAATACAAGAAACTGTCGGCTTTGAGCTGAAACCTTTGTGGCTAAAATAATATATATTCTTATATAAAAAAATCATGTTTTACAGTTTCAGTTGCTATACATATTTAAGACGTAATTTAACACATATATTTACTTTTCATATCCTTACTTTAATATTATAAAAGCGAAAGTGAGTCTGTTTGTTATGTCGTCACGCCTAAATGGCCCAATCGATTTTGATGAATGTTGGTACAGAGAGTACCCTTTTTTTTTTTTTTTTTTTTTCGGGTGGGAAATCATCCAATGACTTCCCCCGCTCTGGGCGGAGCGGGAGGGCATGTCAGACTTGTACTGACTAAAACCCACCCATGTTTCTTCTTTTGCCCTTTACGTTCCGAGGCCGCGGTATCTCTTTCGAACAACCCGCAACCCCGGCAGGCAGAGGCTCTGGCAAGCCCCTCTGCTTTGCTGACTCTCTTTGAGGCGCGCGTGAAACACGAACGCGCCGTCGACACGGCCTGTCGTCAATCGACGGACGGACGGTGAACTAACAGAGAGTACCCTTGAGACGGACATAGGCTAAAAAATAGTAAGAAAAGGGGAGAAAAGAAAAAGAGAGAGGAAGATAATTGTTTTCGATCATCACGCGGGTTAGCATTAGTCCAAAGTAACTATGTCACGCGGACGTAGTCGTGGGCGGAAGCTAGTTTGATACATTTTTAGTACTTTATTATTATTAGATGTTGCCATAACAGACTATGCAGATTACCATGATAGGTTCTGTCGGTTCATTGGTTTTGGAGTCTATAGGGTAGGGGACAGACGCACAAAGGCCCTAGCACTTTACCTAAACGTTAGGTAAACACGTCGATTTCAAAACACCCTCTTACTATTTTCGTAATATTTAGAATTTATTATTTAAAGATCACTGTGCCTGTTACAAATAGATAACTAAAATACTACATGATTGAATTTTCAACTAAAAAAATACGTATTTAAACCACACTACGTTAACACCACGCAGTCGTGTTATAACATTTTTCTTTTTTTAAAAAAAGTTGCCCCACACTAGGATTTCTCCTGTATCGTAAGTACGTTTACAAACACTTAAACTCACAAACACAAACAGCCAGACCCGGAACAACTATCTATGGGTCATACAAATATTTGTTTCGTGCGGTGATCGAACCCGCGACACGCAGTGCAGAAGTCGATCGTTCAGCCACTGCGCCAACCGTGTTGTCACTTTCAGAGATGTCATCTCTAATATAATTTTTAAATACATAGTTGTAATAATGTGTAGTAGTAGGTACTAGTAATTTCGATCAATTGTCTGTTTAGACTTATTTACCAAGACAAAGTTACCAAAACAAATGACGGACGATTATTGATATAAAGAACTTCGAAATAAAACAAATAGTATTTTTATTGCATATCTTCAGAACCACACATTCCATGCCCAAAATACCCAGACATTATCACGATCCCTTATCGAAAACTATAAGGAACGAAACCTCAAGTGCCTTGTTAGAGCACTCGAAAGATTTCAAGAGCATGTTTCGTCACTTCGCGAAAAAAAAATGTAGCAAATAAAAATCTCTAGGAAATGTTTATTTACCGTGAATACGTAGAGACGTAAAACAAAATGTGTAAAATATTCACCCCGTGTGTTTTGCACCCAGATAGCGGTACAAATACGATAACGCGCGTATCCTTGTTAGCATAGAAATTGCGTTTGAGCTACGTGCTCTTGTATTTATGAGTATTTACGCTGTTATAGTTGTTAATGTAATTTAATCTTGAGCTTTTTTCGGATTTCAATGATTAAGTAACAAGCTGTTTTAATTATGTGGCTATTACTGCTATGCAAAAAAATAAGTAATTATAGATAGGTTATACGGGGAGCTCGTGGCTGAATAATAGCAGCCGCTCGGGTTGATCTTTAGCTTAAGCCGCACTTGCCTAAGTGTTTCCTCCGTGCTTCGGAGAGCACGTTAAGCCGTTGGTCCCGGCTGTCATTTGTAGATCTTTGACAGTCGTCACAGGTAGTCAGTGTTCCGAAAGTAGTCTTAGCAAGGGGTATCACATTATCTAGCACTAACTGGGTTGTGGAGGTCAGATAGGCAGTCGCTCCATGTAAAATATTGATATTCAGCTGCATCCGGTTAGTCTGGAAGCTGACCCCAACATAGTTGGGAAAAGGATAGGCAGATGATGAGATAGGTTATACAATGTGGAATGTAGATTTAAATATAATTAATGCTCGGAGGTCATCTGGCTAATAGCCTTTTTTCCAATTATGTTGGGATTGTCTTCCAGTCTTACCGGATTTAGCTAAATAATCAGTATGTTTCATGAGACGACTGCTTATCTGACGTGCACAACCCAGTTAATAACAGCGTAATACGATACTTTTTGGTAAAAACTTGTTATTACTTTATAGACAGGTCATCTGTAACAACTGTTAAACATATGAGAGCCGAAACCAACGGCTTAACATGATCCAAGATACTGAGGAAACTCCGTACATAAGGGATGCTCACCCACATCCACAGAACATGCCTAGGCAAGCTCGGCTTAACTTTGAATACGACCCAAGTGGCAGTGATTATTAAGCTACGAGCTACATAACATATGTTTGGAGATATGGATCAAATATTAATTTTAATATTTTCTTTATTTTTTTCCGTTACGAAATTATGTGATCAATTAGGACAGGTGGTGGAGAATCCAAAAGTTAAAAAATGCATGGAATCCGTTCATTTCACGGGGCTTAAGGAAAGTCGGAAACAATTTTTCATAAAATCTATGGAATCAAAAAACCTAATCCCAATTTGTTTCGGATCAAAACATTCTCAACGGTAGCTAAAATTTCCCATAAATCCGGACATACAAAGACAAACTTGAGCAGTTTTAAAAAGCGACAAAGTAAACTTCCTAAAGGAAGCTTAGTTGGTGCGAAATATTTCCGTCTTAATATTTTTTTATTTGACCTCCGTGTTGACAGTCACGGCTACCAACAATACTACATCGGCGATAATACACAATGACCCAAACCCAGGAAGGGTAAACATGGCCATTGAATAAGAAATACCCTATTTTATCAAACTGACACCATACAAAATCAAAATATATGAAAATTGACAAAGCGCGTGAATCACTATATTAATATCCTTGAAATCTAATCAAAGCAATTAACAACGCTTCTTTCTTACCGCGGGCTGTTTATGTTTCTTTCTTTCTTGTATAATTTTGTATGCTGTGTCCTTTTCTTAGGAAGATTTTTTCGAGCTTATAAGGTAGAAATGTGACAGGGGATGTCTCGCAATATTTCACGTGGCGGGATTTGAAACGCACCCACGCTCAGGTAGCAAACATTATCACTATAAGCGGTGTTCATAACTAAAAAGAAACCTTTTTTTTCGAAAGTGACAAAGCGTAGAGTCGAATGCTTTAAAAATATTTTTGTTTAGGAATTGCTTGTGCATTTACTACAATTTGTTCTAGATTTGAATAAATAAAAACACAATAATTTTGTATTAATTTATGAGAATGGGGTTTTCCAGTGTATTATTTTAATTTTTGAGTTAACACACAGGTTATATTTAAAAATAGAGACATCATTAAAATACCTACAAAAATAAATCGACCATTTTAAAAATTGAACGGAGTTAGAAAACTATAAATTTCAAATATGTTACCCAGAATTTTAATTGAGCTAACGTTTTCCTTTCCATGCATTTTCTAGTCCCAATTCCCGATGAAACTATGAGAGAGATAAAAAATAAACTTGGAACTGCGAATAAAAAATGACTAACAAAAATATTAATCTCGAAAAAAGATAAAGAGCTCTGTGTTCGGACGATCTTTTCTGCGATACGCCATCTTTTGTGCCAATTATGAGGCAGTTTTTGATCTTTTTTGTTCCCTTTTTAAAAAATGTCAACGGTGGGTGGGAATTTGTGGACAAGTCTAGTTACAAGGTGTCTTTTATGCCAATGGCTACCAAAGCCGTTGTTTATTTTTTTTCATTAGTAATCGTTCAAACAAAGAGACGTGTTTTTAAGTTAGATTATCCGTTAAGACCCAAATAATGCAATTAAATATAATAATATAAGCTGATTGATAAATAAGGATTAACTTTTGGTTTTAGCTTTCACAAATAAAAAAAGGCTTTGGTTTAGTTTACTATTGTTAAGTTACCACGGTTAACCCTAAGATAAAACACTGAAACGAGACTTGATCAAAAACGTCGATTGCAGAATAAACGGCTTGAGTCTGGAGACTTCGCAAGTCTTAAAAAGCTCATCTGGCAAATCTTATACATCACTTTCAAATGATCCAGTGAACCGCAAATATTGCTAATATCATGCAGATATGACTTTTTGAGTCTTTGAAGAAAAGCGTCATGGCGTGAGTGTGAAGCAATTATTTGAGTTTCTATTTAACTCTAAATAGGCTCACGTTGTACGAATCATTACGACAAGCCGCCATGACAGTTTTTGGTAAGTCTACACCACATCGCATATTCATATTGGACTAGCTTTCACCTGCAGCTTCGCCCGCGTTTAATTCGGGATAAGACAGTTCCCATTTCCTGATTTGCAGGTACCTGCCACCTGTAGTTTTTTCCTCTCTTTTTATCTCCCTCATTTTTCACTCTTTTTACAAGCTTTTATTTAACTTGCAATGTATGTATGTATGTATGTAAGTTTGTTCGGGGGGAATCTTAGAACTCATTTTTTTTTTAAAATAGCTTATGCCCTTTTTCCGTCCAGGGTCTCAACTATCTCTGTACCAAAATTCATCAAAATCGGTTTAGCCATTTAGGCGTGAAGAAGGTAACAAACAAACTCACTTTCGCTTTTTGAATATTAGTAAGGATATGTTTTTCGTAAATTTATTTAATGAACGCACATACATGAATTTACTTTAAAAAAAACCTTAAAAATCATTGCGAAAGTACTTCTGTCTACCTGCTACCAAGCTGGAGCTGAACGTTGGCTACTTTTGGCTCTGGATATTTTTTTTTTTTTTTTTATTATTGATAGGCTCGCGTTTGACCACTATCTCACCTGATGGTAAGTGATGATGTGGTCGACGATGAAGCACGCTTACCTAGAAATAACCTATTCACTCTTGACTTGAAGACCCCCAGGTTATAGTTATATTTGTATTAGACAGCGATGATGTCTTCATCATTTTTGTTTTTGTACAAAATACACCCATGTAACAGCTTGTTCTAAGTAAACAATTAATTGAACCCACAGCTTCTGCTTTTGTGGATGGGAAATCATGAAATAACTTCCTCCGCTCTGGGCGGGGGGGGAGGGAGTGTCATACTTGTACCGACTAAAACCCACCCATGCTCCTTCCATTATCGTTTACGTTCCGGGGTATCTCTTTCGAACAACCAGCAACCCCCGGCAGGATTACATAGTATAGGATTTTTTTCACAGTTCAGAAGTTATTCTAAGTGACGCCGTGTACATAAAATGTAATGATTTTAAAAAACGGAAAATATCTCACAAATATTTATAAGTATATAAACATCGTAATTCGTAACTGTTACAAAATTCAGCACATTAGATAGAAGTATCGGTTTTTGAAAGAATGTATTATTTATATGCGATATTGCATTAATTGTATTTTCTAGTGATAAGTTAAATTTTTCAAATCTTTTGCATGCCTACTAGGTAAATATGGTTGAACTTGTCAATTTGTTTTTTGTCATCATTTAGTCTTAACCATATTCGCAAAATAAAAATATCTTTATGTGACTAGTATTTTGATATTGAAAATTTCCCACTTAAATAAATATACAGAATGAAGAATGCTAAAATATACAGAAACGGGTATTATGCTGACGACAACAACAACTATTCATTACTTTTAAAAACCCAGCTGGTATAACTTTGTTTGACATAACAGTTAAACTTTGGTCCAGCAGCAGATTTGTTGTCGAACGACACACAACATCAAACTAAATAAAGGAAGCCTTTTAAAACCATTAAAAATAAGAATGACTTTGATTGAATTTTACTAACTAATTTAACGCATGATCTGAATGGATTTGAAATTAATCAATTCACATGAATTATTTTCAAAAGATTTACGAATCTATAAAAATATGTATAATTTTATCTGGGCAAGTCATTGATATCATAAAAAGCCAAGTTTTTAACGATGACTGACATAATGTGATCACCATTTATATGCAAAATTAGATTTTATGAATGTTCTTTTTTGCAAATTGTAACAGAAACGTATAAATGTCACATAAATAAGCACTATTTTATTATTTTTTGAACTGAAATTGGGAATCAGTTTAGGTATCGTTAAATTATAAAACCTTGACCACACAATCTGTTAACAGTTTTCTTCTATTCGTAGCTTCACTAGCTATTCTAGGTTGAAGTTGGTGTCCAGTGCAAATGTATGCAGGTCAATTATGGTACTTTAAATAGAACAACTGCCTATTAGGTTTAAACAACTCGTCATTCATATTTTAGTCTACTTTGTAAAGCACCGCGGACTATATTTTCATTTGAATAATTTATTTCACACAATTCTTTATAAAATAAAAACCATTAGTCAAAATTAAAAATCCATCTCACATATTCGTTCATAAGTGTTGAGAAAGTTTTCAGACTTTCAGAATAGAATAATTAAAAGTCATTGAATGGTGACGCATTGCTAATGACTCTAAGGACTTTAAATCTCAATTAATTCATGAACATAAAAGCGTTCACTTAAAAAAAGAACTTATTCAGTGACACCTTACTTTGAGGGTTATATGTAAAACCACTCCATTTTACATGGGCCTTCAGACACAAAGGGTTAATTTCATGAATTTCACTGTTCTCAGTAATGCAAAAACCAGTCTAGATGTCAGAAATGTTGGATAAGTAGGTAGATTAGGAGTACCCAACGTAATTCAGAAACAACGGCATGGTTGACGCAGTGAATGAGCGATCGACTGTTGCGCTGCGTGTCGCAAGTTCGATCCCTGCACGGAACAAATATTTGTATGGCGTACATGTAGTTGTTTTCTGGCTGTTTGTTTATGTGAAATTAAATGTTTGTAAACGCAACCACAATACAGGAGAAATTCCTAGTGTGGGGCAACGTTTTGTATATTTATAAAAAAAAAACTACATTATTTAATAGAGGGCCTCCAGATAGATAAAACCAAAAAAAAACATGTTAGGTTTAACAATAAATGGTCGCGTCTCTTCTATCAATCTTGATCTATGAAATGTTTGACACAACATGACCGCAGTTCTTTTGCTACTTAAAATTATAAGATGGCGTTTATTTTTACTAAAATATTTGATAACATCTGACTCTCATTTCACCTCCAAATGACGTCACACGTTGGTCTTACTTTTTGTACAAACTAAGCAATCAAATGACATCTGTCAAGTTTGAAGTTTCTTTAAGCAATAAACGTCAAATTTAGGTGTTTTAGTCGTGGCAAAGACATCAAGCTTCTCAGTCTCATTTTTGACGTCAAAGCACAGCAAAACTTTAGATATTTATTTAAAAATATTAACAAGTTGAAATTAAAAAATAGTGACATTAGTTGTTTACTGTCACTTTAAAATAATTAAAAATTTATGCAAATACCCGAAAAAAAAATGACAAAATATGTGTAGAAATCTTTCCTTCATATTTTGCTAAAACAAAAAAAATTGTAACATTTTTTCTATCCCGTTTACAACGCCTACAACTTGAGGCCCTAACTCTGATAAAGATATAGTCACTGTTCATGTTCCTTCAAATTTGTCCAACTAAAATACAACCAAACTTATACTGAAACGCGAGTTATAACCAAGTATTTTAAAACCGAAACAACGATTTTATATTACAGGTAGGTACTAGTTACATAACATTTTTATTGAATTTGAGACAAAGGCATTTTTCAATTGCAGTTCCCTTTGCTTTTGTCTATCTTGCGTGCGACGTCGGCTATGGAATTTCATTTAGTGCACGGTTGCCCTAACCTCATGCAGCTTCAGAGTTCCTACTATGAGAATATAGAGTCTGGAATACGGTATTGGATTTTAGTTTACATCACGGGTTTGTAACCACAACTTGTGCTAAGAAGTTAGTGGTGGGGACGCAATGTATGGTGAATGCTGTGTTTGGTGTCAAGTTTTCTCGTTTTGTGGTGGGTCTATTTACCCGGCGCCGTCCGTACACCGCAGGCAGGCAGATTATACCACACTCAGCAGGACACAAGACTCGGTTAGCGCGATATATAGAATACCTCTCACTGGCATAACGATTTATCGGAATCTGTCGAATTATTACTTCTTTTACCTTGTTTAAATCTTTAAAACATTTATAGGCAGGTGCGCCCATCTATTTTCACTAACTTTTTGGAAGAAATCAATTTATTCTTAAATTGTTTTGTTGTTAAATTTGTTTTGTGTTGCCACTTTTTGACTCAAATCTATGTTTATGCTTTCAGATAAGAATTCCATCAAATTTTAACTACAATTTTATCGAATATTTAAGTATAACTACAAGAATATTTGGACAGATATAAAATATACTATTTTGAATTATTAAAATACCTCAGTAGTCTTTAAGTGGCAACTCCATGTGTTATAAAACAAGTAAGTACCCAATTATTAATCTTATCAGTATCTTTAATGACTATTTTATAACTGACTGATTATCAAAGCAATGAAAACGCTAAAGAATTTAATTAATAACCTGCAGTGACAAATATGTCAGAAATTCTAATCGGATTAAAGTGACTAAGATTTGCGTTTAAGTGTCTTTGGACAAAGTTGGGACAAATCAAATAAAAGTTCGATCCAAAGACTGAAAGGATATTTCGACATCCGTTAACACAAAGTTATTTAACGTTACTTTTGTAACAAATAAACTCGTTAAAATTACAAAAGGTAGAATAAACAGGTAAAGTACCGAACCAATCTTCCGAAACAGAGATAATCTCAGTTAAGATAAAAGACAATACTGAAGGCCGACAGAGATTGAATTAGCATTACAAGATTACAAAGACATTTCAATAGCTAAAGAGCTTAAATAAAAACGATTTTTACGTAACAATGTAATGACGGAGAATAATTAATTGATTATTTTGCCAAAAAAAAATGTTTAAGATTTTTCCTGGAATCATCGTTCCCCTTTTTTTGCGGATGGGAAATCATCAAATAACTTCCCCCGATCTGCGCGGAGCGGGGGGTTGTTAGACTTGTACTGACTAAAACCCACCCATGTTCCTTCTGTTGCCCTTTATGTTCATCGTCCACAGGGCCTCATCCACTGTGGAACATTATTCCCCTGCCCTTATCTTAATTTATTTGAGGTTAGCGCAGCATGTCTCTGTATTGCTCATCTTCTCATCTGCCTAGCCTTTTTCAAACTATGTTGGCCGGTTCCCAGTCTTACCAGATTCATCTGAATATCAGTATTTTAACAAATAAGCGACTGCCTACCTGACTTCCACTACAAAGGTAAAAACTGGGTAATTTACAAAAAAACAAATATTGTTTTTACTTAATACATAATATTATTATAAATGGGAACACACACACACACACACATGCATTTGTCCGTCTTTCACAGCATAACGGAGCAACGATTTGTCGTGATTTTTTAAGTGGAGATAGTTGAAGAGATAGAGAGACATAAATAAATAAATATCTTGGGACAACTCACACACGGCTATCTGATCCCAAGCTAAGCAGAGGTTGTGTTTTGGTAACCAGACAACTAATATACATACTTATATAATTTATAAATACATACATATTATAGATAAATCACACCCAGACACAGAACAAACAATTATGCTCATCACACAAAGTTTGTCCTGGGTGGGAATCGAACCCACGACCTCCGGCTCAGCAGTCAGGGCCACTAACCACTAGACCAAGAGGTCCGTCATAGACATAGGCTATTTCTTGTCTCTTAACTCCCCACTTCCCTAAAATGAGGGGTGTACACGAGGAGTAGCTGCGGGCAAAAGACAGTGATTAATAATTATTAAAATTATCAATAATCAAAGTCTTCAAACAAGTTTAGTTCAACTTTAATTTAATTTATGAATTTCTAATACTTAATATCTTTATCAATATGAGCAACAATCTAATCCCGAAATTTAATACATCGCCAACTTTCTAGACATGTAAAAACTTTGAGCTTATTGGATATTAATTTAAAAGCCCTTCCATGGAATTAGCGCATAATTAAAAAACTTGAGTCGTTGACTTTAAACTTGGGAATTGCAGTAACTAAATATAAGTTCCAATATCGTCGTAGTTTACATAAATATTAAATACTGTAGTTAATTAGTTCCATTGAAGATGTACATTAATTATGAGAACGTTTTGCTGTTCAATGTGTAATTAATTTAACTAAGTTTCATTTGCATATTAATCTTAAAGCTTTAATTTAACTAAAATACATTGTTTATTTACAAAAATATACGCAAACAATAATCTTTACTGTAGTGAATGTTTCAATTAAACTGTGCAAATAGCTACGGTTTTTCTGTCATATCGTACATATTTTTCTCAGAAAAAATATTAGTAAAATTAATTAATTAATTATCGGATGTGAACTTAGTTATCATTGTACCAATAGTCGTTACAGCCTATGGCTTTATTGCAGGCTATCGTTAGGCAGCTGGATCAAGGGCTTGATTCAGAAAGTAGTACTCCAGGGGCCTAAGTCTGCTATTACAATAATAGTGTCAGAATGGTCGATCACTGATCGCATAATGGTTGGTTCCAGGTTCTATACTCGGCTCGTGTTGTTAGGAGGTTTCTCTCTCTGCAACTCTGACTGCCTATAGCATATTGGATCCTGTTCTTTAATGATTGTTTTTGTGGTTTAAAATGTAAAAAGAATATGTAAAGAAAATGATTAAAAAGGAAACAAAACATATTTCTGTGTCAACATTTAATTTTCTCAAGTCAAACATGTACTTAGCTCACTTCATCCTTTGATGGATGAAGTCTCAGTGAGTCTTCAGTTAGGTACACAGCGTTTATCATCCAACTATTAAACAATCATAATCATCCACATTAGCAATAAGGATGAAACTCAAACTTGAGATGCCACTGAAGCGTGGCCGACCGTAACTGAATTATCTCCGTCGACGCGACCATCAGTTATATGAGGGATCCTCACAATAGGGGTAACTTAATCAAAATAACATATTAACATCTAACTTAATAGCTATTATGTTCCGAACTAAATATAAACGCTACATAGCAGTTTGCATAATCGTACCCTCAGCATTTAACAGGTCTTCTAATGGTTACAAGTTGGGATCAGTTCAGAAAGTTGCGGGAAGCGGTTGCGATGAAGCGTCCGAGGGCCGACTCGTGTACACAAGTCGTGGTGACCGCACACACCGCTTGTTCTAAAATATATTTGCTCAACTGTACCGTCTAGCAGTTTGTAATTGCAGAAGTCGGAGTTAGGGAATGAATTTATTATGTTTTGCATGTGAGTGCCAGGTTATTGTTAATGAAAGGAGGCAGGGAGTTCTAATTTTAATTTAATGACGTATTGATTTTAAACAATACTTTTTTTTTAAATAACAAGTAAAAAAACCGTAGAAATAAAATTTCCGGGTATCCGAATGAGCTGAAATTTTATATACATTTTTAATTTAGTTGACAATGCATATTTGGGTAAGTAACGTCATTATCAATTAGTGACTTATCTTGCAAAAAAATTGGTGTAAGATCTCTTTACAAACACAATAAGTTTTGAAATATCTCGCACGAATCAAAACTATCCATCAAATTCACATTGACTATGAACTAAGAATACCAGCGTAATAAAAATGTAAACCCTTAGATATGCGAACTTTTGACTATTTTAAAAACTATAATAATATATGTATTTAAAAGAAGAACAGAAAAAGTCACCGTTCAATATCCCAAACCACTGGCCCGAATGTAAAGTTGGATTTTATTGCAGATTCTAGGTCTAATAAAAAGCTACACTTTACAGTCAAACCCAATTATCTCCAACAAAATAAAAGAAAACAACAAAGTACTTTGACATAGTTAAACTTAAATTCCATTAGCTAAACAATTAGCACTAAAAGACGACACAAGCTCAATTGGCAAAAAAGTTAGCTCTAATCTAATTAGTAGTAACACGTGTTTTTTACTTCAACAATCTTTCTTGGTGTAGCGCCGACAGTGTCATTAGATCACCAAGCTTTACTTGCTTTTCTTTTTATTAAACTTTTTGCTTTCGAACTAGCGGTATTAGTTTTACAGTCGACATCGACACTGCTGATGGAATGTTACGAAAGAATCCGAATACAAATAGTGAGTGGATATTGTCAGTACAATGCCTAACAGTTCGATTCGATTCGGACCTTTTGTACAATCGAGACGAGAACTCGATGCTAGTCATCGTTTCGGTTGGTTGTTTTTTTTTTTCTATCGAAGACTACGAATCGATGCGTGATGTGTGATTAAATGCTCTGATTATTTTTTTAGGGGAAATAAAATATGTGTTTTGCTTTGCTTACTGTTATATTTTTTAAATGGAACCCAAATTCGACGGTACGGTTGGCGCAGTGGCTGAGCGATCAACTGCTGCGCTGCGTATCGCGGGTTCGAAATATTTGTTTGGCCTACAGATCGGTGTTCCAGATCTGGCTGTTTGTGTACGTGAGTTTCAGTGACTTTAAACGCACCTATGATACAGGCGAGGGCATTAGAGTGTTACAAAGCTTAAAAAAAACATTATTTAATTAATTATTTTACTGAAAATGCGTTTTTTTTATTTCTATAACATACTGATTGCTTCAGAAAAATAAACATTTATTTTTAATAACGTTGTTAAAAATCTATTTACCAAGCAACCAGTTAAATAATAAAGCAACTACCTAATGTTCTCTTCGTATTGCTAAATAAATATTTGCTAGCTCTTTCATTTTCTGAAGTTCATCTAAATTCATATATATTTTTCTCGACAGAAATATGAATAGCTTTTGAACATATTTTCACGGAAAAAACAGACTTTTAATATTCGTTTGTATATTTTTTCTACAGAATTCGTTTTTTTCCAGGACAAACATACCTAACAGTACTGCTCTGAATGATATAATAATTAATATTCTGTGAATTCTAGCTAGCAATTTTTATGAAAAGAGAAACTAGTTATGTTTTTTACAACATTAGTTAAATAAGCATAGTCGACCAAGCAATATACTAATAGTAAATTGTTAAGAATTCTGACACTCAACATTCAACAGCAGTTACACTTAAGCAAATATGAGTTCGCCGAAAGGTTTTCAACTTTCAACCTTAACCAGTGCCGTATTATCCATAAGGCACTTTGACCACAGGCCCAGCACTCCCCTTTAAAAAAATAAAAAGGGGATTGTGATAAAAATACGCAAGATTTAGATTTAGATTGTAAGTAGATTGTGGCGAAAGTCTTTTTACTTGAAGGAAGGCAATACAATATACCTTTCCAAATTGCGTTGTTGTAGTATGAAAAAGGGGGGGGGGGAACGACCTGTGCCTAGGGGCCCCGAGATGGTTAATCCGGCCCTGACCTTACCCCTCGACTCGATTCACATTGCATTTCTTTATAAAAGCTCCTTTTGATAATTACCGGTTCCATACCTACCATGTGGTATACAACCAAATATATGTATATCAGCATGTCTAATTAAAAAAAAACGAACTCTGTAGGTGCGTACAAAAAGGGGAGAAAGGGTCACTGCTGCATTTGTAGCCAGACCCCAACCTCCCCTTTCAACCCTTGCCTCCCTTACACCAAAACATTCTCTCAAATTACAGTAGCCATAATGAAGTAGATAAGGATCAAATTAGCATACTTTAATTTCTCTAATTCGCGTACAATGATACGATCAAAATATTGCTGGTCGAAATTCAATTCAAAAATAGAACTACATTCTTTTGAGCGTGATTTCGAACTGGCTGTGGTCGATAACAGATATTATCTTTGAGACACGTGCAAGGCCATAAATACTGTGAAAGAAAAAAAAGTTAATTGTTTTATTATCATTGCTCAAGTGTTATTACAGTATTTAGGTTGCTTGGTTTTACTGCTAGGTTTTTTTTTAAACATTCCTGAAAAGTCATAAAAGCGACTGTTGAGATCCTGGTTTCGATTTCCAAGTCGGGCAAAGTGTTATTAGGTTTTTCCATCACGAGTGAGAGGCTGAACTTGTGCCCCCTTGATAGCAATAGACTCGCCCCTACAAAACTATCAAAATTTGGGTGTTCTATTTGTAAGTTTTTGCCATGGCCTTTAATTTCAAGGCATCCACAGAAATCGCCCAGTTAAGCAGACGACAACCTCCTAGGTTAAACTACGAGATGCCATGCCGAAAAAAAAAGAAGAAAAAGTGTACTATTGGGTACACATCTGCTCTTTCACTCTCTCTCTTGTCGGGGATTGCAGTCGTGAAATTATGTTTAAATGTCAAAAATTTTGAAGACAGCATCCGTCACCTATTGAATAGAACAGGAAATATAACTGGTTCAATGTTTGTATACCTTTTATACAAACAAAAAGGTACCTACACCTCTATGTAAGTATCGTAATGTTATTTAAGTAATACATATTTACCTAAATTGAAACCAACCCTATTATGAATGACTGAAGGTTACGTTTGCATGCTAAGAAGCAAAGCAATTTCCTAGGGAAATCATTTCAATTATAGTAGTTTCGTTACAAACAATCTAGTTAGTTATAGTTTCAACAGTAGGTACTTGTTTTGTTAGTTATAGTTTCAGTTCCCTAGACAAGCATGGTTGCTTTTCAGTCTAACGTATTCATTTTGTATTAACATAACTTACTTGTAATAAAAACACATAGGTACTTAAATTAAATTTTAATTAATTCAATCGGATTTGTTTGTTTATAATATAACGGTGGGAAGATGTATCCTATGTGTTATTCCAGACCATAATCAAACTCTGTGCCAAATTTCATCAATATTCGTTCAGCCGTTTTGACGTGAAAGAGTTATAAACATGCACCCATCCATCTTCACAAACATTCGCATTTATAATATCGTAGGATTACCTTTATGATAGCTGTTAGAAATTACTTTAAAACAGAAATTCTTGATAGTCTCGTTGGTCGAGAGATCGCAAGCGCGTCTGCTGTGAATGAGTTGCTGGTTCGATTCTAGGGTCAGGCTATGCGATCTTAGTAAAACCATCAGGAATTTCTCAGTACGCAGCAGCCAGGGAGTCTAGATTTGTGCCTTGTTAATGACACTATTACCATATTGCCTATAGGTGACCCTATTGTTAAGCTCTATTACATGAAACACAAAAAGAAATGGCGGTTGTACTAATTAAGCACACCTCTGTCTAATCATTTTTGTAAGAGGCGTGGTGTTATATTATGAACTTAAAATTGATTGAGAGAGAGATTATTATTAAAATTTTACAACATTTAATTTAATTAACGACATCAATTCACCATAGTGACAACACATGAGGTTGTCGATATGTGGAATTACCGTAGTTACGGCCCATGGCCTGATGGCCAAGAGCATCGACGACTAACTCTCGAAGCTCTCCTTAGGCGGTTGGCTTAAGAGCCTGATTCAGAAGGCTCTTCGATACGGCCCGCAGCCTAACCACCGGTAGCTTGGACCCTGGTCCCGATACCGGCGGAGACTTATTTTTAAATGTTTTTCTATTTTTGTTTTAAATAAATGTTTAAAAATGTATGTATAAGTGTAACAAATGAATAAAGCAAATTAAATTGTGTAAAAATTAAATTAACTTAAACAAAATGTTTCTATGAACAGAAAATTAACTTAATGTTGAAATAATATGAAGTATGACTTGATATAATTATGTCAGTAGAAAGTGATGTAAATAAATTAAAAGCTAATTTCTGCCGTCCCGTACCTGAGACTCTGATGTTCAAATTTTTAATTAATTATTGAACTTTGAATTAGCCCCGATTCTTTATCAGACAAAACAATAAATTCTACAGTCTCATTGTTTGTTACAAACATAATTCTCTCAATCAGATATGACGGTATTCTAACTCCCGTAACTCGACAAAAAATACAACATTGTCAATAACTCAGTACATAGAAGTCTTAATTAACTCACAACGGACAAGTTATCTGGCTACCGATGAAAATATTTCATCAATCATAGACGCTTGATTGATAACGCAACGTGAATTACTGATAGATTGTGCTGCCAACCGCGGGAATGCTCATCTCAATTTATTTACATGTGTTTGTATCACTTGTTGATGTTGCCAACGGTAAAAGATAGTTTTGAAAGCGTGGAGTTGGAAGACATCGGATAAGACCTTATTTTTAAGACATTCTTTTTCTATCTCATTTTCTCCAAGTTTATAGATTGCTTTACCATAATCGGTATTTATTTTTTTGCGGGTGGGAAAACATCAAATAACTTCCCCCGTTCTGGGCGGAGCGTCAGGCTTTTACTGACTAAAACCTACACATGGTTCTTTTTTTGCTCTTTTTGTGTTCCAGTTTCACGGTATCTCTTTCGCGCAACCCACAACCCCGGCAACAACCCGCAACTCCGGCGCCATAATGCGTATTTAGGTGGTATCTTAGTCATTATTACGCACCCTGAGCATTAAGAGCACAGCAAAAGAGTAGGACAGAGAAAGCCCTGTTTTAGGACATCGTTAAGTTGTTATTATGAAGACAAGTCTTTAACTTAAATGGTGATCTACGAAGCACGTACAACTTATTAGTCGAATGAGTTTTTGGCGTAAAAGAAGCGCACATGACAAGCGGACAGACAGACAAAAACACATTGCAGAGAAACCATTTAATATTTTTTGTGTTTTTCAGTTCGCCGACGTTCTTAATCAACCAATTGACTTGATATATTAATGGACTAACTTTGATTAATTTTTACACGCAACTATTACATCCAATCATGAGTCAATCATGTGAGCGCTTCAAGAAGGCCGCTCCAAAAATAACTAATTAAAGAAACTTGAAAGAAAAGCATCCTTTATGTTGTATAGTTTCTGAAATTTTCAAAACACTGCTAATCCCTGAAAGTATTACAACTACATTAAAAACTGCTCCTCAACATTTTCCTCACACATATCCATCGATATTTTCGTAGCGCCGATAAAAAACTACCTCATCCATCACAACATACGGCCGAGCACGACCGATCATAGATACGAAAGCTAACGAACCGTCGGATGTGATTGAAAATCATCGCAAAGGAATGATGTCCTAGTCGGAAGCCATTATAAATCATAGCTAGACGGTAGCCCATACATCAATAAGGTCGATTATTTGATAACTTCACACAAAACACGGTCAGCGCTTGTTTTAAATGGGAACCAGTTCTTAGTGTAATTAAAATAAAGTTTCTATTAAATATTTTCTATTAGTGAAGCGTTTTGGACGTGGAATGAAAGTTGTGAAGGTATTTTGATTGGCAGTATGACCTTTGATGGGTTTATAGACCTGATACCTATGTGATTTGTTGGATGTGCAACATTTTTGAATTGTGAAGGTATGCTGTTTGTTTATTGTAACAAGTTTAAAATTGGAAAGAATGTGTAACATGCTGATTTGAACACTAATTTAGAATAGTTTAATGAATCTCTATTGTTGTTTATAGCAATCTTCAGTTTCATTTCAATACATAGTATATCTAGTTCATACCAAGGGCAGTCAGGTAGTGTAGGTACCAACTAATATAAGTACAATAAGGTTGTAAGTACGGCCATAGTATAAAAAAACGCAGCCTTAAAAACGAACCAATTATAATTCGCATGTATAAAAAAAACAAAAATTCCCACCTTTGAAAGCTCATTCAACAAAGCTCATCAAATCAAGCAAAAAACGCAACACGTAAACTATTCTTAAAATTAACGAGGTCACAACTCACAATAACATCAGTTCACATTCAAGCAAAAACTCAATACTTAAAAAGCCGCAATTACTTAATTAGAGATTTGGACGATAACTGAGCAGGTGTAGGTAACCATCAAAGATCACGAAAAACGCCGGACATCGATTCGTTACAAATACGATTCTTTCGTTACACCTCGTTGAGTCAAGGACTTCAAACTCATTCCGTACACAATGAGATAAAAAAAATGATACAAATTAACCGATTGAACCTGTTTATAAGGACCCCTAAAGAGCGGGTTTCTGTTAAGTGAACTAATTTATACTCACCTGTATCATAAATAAAAATGAAATGGTCCGAGTGTGAATCATCCCACGCTTCACAAGTTCCGTATTTCTTTTTTTTGAATAACATTTTGTGTGAAAAGATTCGAGTTTTATATTCAGATTTTTGTATTGCAACTCTATGTTAATTCTGGAGATAAGATAGGAGAATAGGGAAATAATAATACAATAAATAATCTTGAATTTATTGGATAAATAAATGACCAAACTCAAACAGGTGGACAAATCAAAGGAGATTGGACAAAATTGTCACAAACATTTTTTATCCCTTTAAAACTCCTTAGTTTGAATAAAAAACGATGCAGATGACTTGGCGCTTCTCACACCGCACCGTTTCGTATTGAACCCTAAGTTCGCTCGGCGGCGCGCTATGTTATTGAAAGCATTTAATATTTTTATTCGATAAAACAGACGGCGCCGCGGTTTAAAGAGATGTTAGCATGTCAAATAAAGTTCGAGAGTGCCAATTCCCCGCTTGCTTGTGAGGTTACATGCTGAGTTTTAAATATTCGCTTGTCATATTGCATTTAATAACACTGAAATACTATATTTTCATTCTCTCTTTAAGATTTTATGACTGTTACTGCTAATTAACTCGATCGAATAGCTAATTATCATTTTATATGAATATTTAAAAAATATATTTAAATATACTTGTTTGCCTGCCTGTGTCCTTTTTCATTGTCATTTCCTTTTAAAATGATTGTTAGGTTCAAGACATACCTTTTGCACACCATACTGGTCGTAGTACAAAGCAGTCACACGGTTTTGCTTAGCTAATGTTTAGCAATCTCCTTTCAATCTAACATATCCAATACCCATTATTACGCCACCGTTTACTAACTGTATACTAACTGTAACATTAAAGTATTATTAGACATACCTACATATAAATTAGTTTGTGCTTGGCGCCCGTTATTAAAAAGGTCCTATTCGGTTTGTAGCATTCCATTTCGTTTGCCAGTGGGGGGTTAGACCGTTTCAATCGTTGCGACAATTAATCACAGTACAGCAATGTCATCCGGCGCACCGGTCAGGCCGAAAACACGCCAGACGAATTTATTGTACCTTTTTTACTTTTTTTTTTATTTCGCGCGGTTAAACGTATTGGAGGGTGTGCTTGTGAAATGCTACTCATTGTGTTGTCTAGTTAGAGTATACGTCTGTATGTAAAAGGTTTTAAATTAATTTGTTTCGATAATTGGGTTTTTTTTTTGTTTATTTATGAGCACATGTTATTGTCATTGATACATAGAGACAAAATAGCACAAAAGTACCGCTTATTTCATTTAGATATCTTTATCAGCAGGCCTACGAAAAATAAGAAATGGTGTACACAGTGTGTAAAAATAATAAGTCATACCCTAACTTGATCAAAAATAATTATATTACTAAAAAATAAACAAACATACGAAAACTAACGTACAGGCTTTTGTTGATGTATTAAAGAATATAGCTTGAAGCAATATCACTTTTACTATTTATTTATTATCTATGGAAGAATTACAGCTAACAAAACAGATTAAAAATAAGCAAGTCTTCACTTGTAAAACACAGATTGTTAGAGAGAGAATGTTTACAACACAGCACTGCTTGTCAGAAATGTCAGCCACCTTATCAGCCTGTTATTCTGAATTGGTAACTGTTGCTATGGTTTAACATAGTACATTTTTCAATTTAGTGTGCTTCTTAGCAAGGGCTTATTTTGGCTGCTTCTATTTAACTCTTGTGACGACCTACACTTCTCAAATTAAGACTATAGTGTGGTTTATTTTTTCTTTTCATGTCCTTAGTTGCTTATCTCTGCTCCTTGTACGGCTTATAAGATACCAGTCTGTTCAGTTTACACCAGTTCTCCAGCTTTGTTCTCATGATATTACTTTTACTACAAGCAGATTTAATTAGAAGTCAAATTTACAGTAGTTATTGACGCTGGCCGACACGGTGAGCTTGTGATCCACGCGCGCCTCATAGAGATGTCAGCAAAGCAGAGGACTGCTGAGGTTGCGGGTAGTTCGAAAGAGGTACTGCGGCCCCGGAACACAAAGGGCAAAAGAAGGAACAAGGATGGGGTTGAGTCAATAAGAGTCTGACACTCACCCTCGCTCCGGCCAGTGCGGGTAAGTTATTTAAATATAAAGTAGTTAAATGCTCATTTAAATAATACTGATTTAAATGAGTCTTGTAAAACTGCATAAATAAGTTCTTTCAAAAAACTGACTTTTTCTGTTCTTATTTATTTGTTGTTCTTCCTTACTTATTCACATATTGACAGTGAAAATATTCGATTATTCAATTGCACATTTAAATCATAATTAATAAGTATTTATAGTAATTTAGAAAACAAATTTTGTAATAAAAGGTCACCATGACAATATAAAAACGATGCACATTCCCACTATGAATAATTTGATTACAAGCAATTGATTAATAAAATTATAATATATGAAATAAAAAATAATGTGAAGGAACCTACAGAGAAGAATACAAATTACAGCTGTAATCACCATATTAAAGCTTGCCAAATTGATAATAGTGTTAATACAAAAGGCGGTGTCGAATTGTACCGGAATATTTTTAGATCATTTATTATAGTCGAATGCGAGATGTCAAGAGTAGGACCGAAACGAATTCTGTAGAATCATTTCGTCCGTTACACTTTTTTAAGAAACAGCGGACTATTTATTGTGAGAAAATTAATTCGTGTTGAGAAAAAAATGCAAAAAAGTTTTTATTTAAATATAACATAATTGGTTTGGTTTTAATTAATTAACAGAAAAATTGAAAGGGAGTCGTTTGTCTTGGTATGGACATGTGATGAGGAGGGATGAAGGACATGTGACTAAAAGAGTGATGGATCTGAATGTTGATGGACGGAGAGCGAGAGGAAGGCCAAAGAAAAGATGGATGGATTGTGTAAGGAGTGATATAAAGAAGAAAGGAGTGAATGATGCCATGACGTCTGATATAGAGAATAGAAGAAGAAAACGTGTTGCGCCGACCCCTAATAAAATGGGACAAGGGCAGGAAAATGAAAAAAAATATGGTTTGGTTTTAATTTCAAAGTAGTGAAAATAAAACGGAACACAAAGAGCAAAAAAAGGAACATGGATGGGTTTTATTCGGTAAATTCTGACACTCCCTCTGCTTCGCCTAGAGCGGGGGAAATTATTTGATGATTTACCGCTGCGAAAAAGAGGTCAGTGATTTAAACCAATCGATCTATGTAAAATGACAATAAACGGGTTACTATAGCGCATCCTACTTATAATACCTTGTATACAGGTATTTTGTAATGCCACCTGAAGGGGAAGTACTCTTAATACTTAAGATATAAAATTTTACGCAAAGAAAACATTCCTTTATTTTTAAAAAGAAAGAAAACGTCATTCAAAGATTTTTTTTTAAATTCGCTTGCCGCACACGGTAATCGAACCGACTAAAATCTGTAAAAGTTCCACCCTGTACTCTTATTGCATCGATCGTTAGATCTCTAACAAACTTTTTACGTAAAATGAAAGGAAAACAATGAAATCTTAAATTAATTTAATTATTTACAAAAAATTGTAAACCAACTAATTAATTGCTCGAAATGGGCTCCATTTTCTAGGAAACACAAATTTATTCTTCAATGTTATAAATCGTAGTTTATAAAGGGTCATTAAAAACTTATTCCGATTTGGTACAAAATAAATGACAAAGTTATTGTACCACGCCACAAATAAAGCTTTTTATTTGTAGCCTAATAATATTCGATTGTACTGCATTGCGAATAACGCATTGTTGAACCATTCATGTTAATTATAATGAGCTCATTAACACAATAAAACTAAAATTATTACTGTTATTGCAAATATTTGTTTCAAATTCGTATTAATAGCAATGCAGTTAAAGCCTTTAATACCTACATGAGCTTGCAACACAAATCGTAAAACAAACATCTGCTTAAAAGGGTGGTCTAACATTCTGTAAAGGCATTCTGTGAGACTCACACGAACGCGCGGAGAACACGTAACGTCAGTAAAACAAGAAAGTCTTTCCTAATATTTACCAAGTTTTACGACTTAATTTATTTGGATCTCCAACAAAAGATACACAGGTCCTACTAATATTATAAATGCGAATGTTTGTGAGAATGGATGGATGTATGGATAATTGTTACTCTTTCACATCAAAACGGCTGAACGGATTTTAATGCAATTTGGCACAGAGGTAGATTATAGTCAGGAATAAAACATAGGATATTTTTTTCCGATAACACGCGGGCGTAGCCGCGGGTGCCAGCTAGTACATTATAATACACAACACAGAAGGTTGTTTTAAATGTGTTCCTTCATATATTTGAGACCACAGCATTATTAATTTTGACGGACGATACCTGTTCTGATTGTCGCAAAAAAAAGTTATGTAGGTTGGACGTATGTCTGCCATTTTATTGAGCCAAACTATGATGATTTTAAATATGTAATCGCGGAGTTTCTTGTCGGTTCTTCCCCATGTACAACGACCAACCTGAACCATGCACCTTTTCTTGACTGTTCATAAGTGCCCATGAAGGCCCATGTGAAAAAGATTTTATTTTGAGATCCAGAATATTTCAATAATTCAGTTGAATACGGCAGTTAATCCATTCTAAATGTAATACATTACTCTTTAGTAAAATCGGTGTAAAACACATTCAAAAGGTATACGTATGCTTGGATTATAAATAAAATAAATCGGTAAATACTTTCTAAAATCATAACAATAACTTCGAAAATTAAAAAAAAAAAACTTGGCTGGTTCCACTTCGTCAGAACTAAAAAAGTTAAGATTAAAAAATCGTTCGTTTATTTAGATCGTACGTTTGTACTAGGGCCTCAGATTGTAAGTACTTTCTACTGTTTAAACGCAGAACGCAGGGTCATGGAAGTAACCTGAGCTCGGGCTAATCAAAGACGTAAAACTGGAATTTATTGTGTGCAGTGTACCTTGGCAAGTTTATTGTGCATTACTATGATGCCAATTACTCAACTCACATGTAACTGGGTATTGTAGGCGTATCCAGATGGTGGTTGGCAATGTATGGGGTATTTAGTTTGCTATTCGATTGTACCAGCACTGCAGTGATTTGTGTGGTATTGCTGGTTTGTTATTGGGATAGGATAAAGATGAATGGACGGGATTCTGTTATTGAAACATGGTTGGTTGAGTAGCTCTTATAACTTGTAGATCTGTGTTGTTTGGATGGGAAATATCGAATTACTAACAACGAAGTGGGGGGGGGGGGGGAGAGTAAGGATTTTAATTACTAAAATCGTTCCATGTCCACACAAATTGCAAAAAAGGATTTTTGCATTTTGTGTTCCGGGGCCGCGATATTTCTTTCGAATAACAAGTAACCCCGGGTTTCTTGTATTGTTAAAAAGAACAGCTTATTTTCGACTTCTATAAATAAATAACAAATATCTTGGGACAACTCACACACGGCTATCTGATCACAAGCTAAGCAGAGCTTGTGTATAGTAACGAGACAGCTGATATACATACTTATATAATTTATAAATACATACATATTATAGATAAATCACACCCAGACACAGAACAAACAATCATGCTTATCACACAAAGTTTGTCCTGCGTGTGAATCGAACCCACGACCTCCGGCTCAGCAGTCAGGGCCACTAACCACTAGACCAACAGGCCCGTCAAATCCTATCATCATCTTCTATTTGGATCAGTTTTCAGCCTAAGCGGATACAGCTGAATATTAGTCATTTACATTAAGCAACTGCCTATCCGACTTTTACAACCCAGTTAGTACTGAAGATATACAATATCCCTTGGGAAGACTCGTTGTCAGATTATCGGGCCACTGACTTCCTGTAACTGCTATTAAATATCTATTATCGGTATGTAATAGGTGGTCCCAGTCACCCATCTACAAACTGACCGACGCTAGAGTGGTTTAACCTGAAGATTGATACGAGCGGCTGGTTTTTTTGCCCTTAGGCTCGTTTATATGGTACCTAAAATATACCTGACCTAGTTACCTGTGAGGTAAACATATTTTATGTTTAGAACTTTCATTTACATAAGTATGTGTTTGTCTAGCGCGTACTCTACAGACATGTCTATGTTATTTGTTTAAGTCAAAATTTCACATTAACTTATTTTCTAACAATGTTTTTATAACAAATAAACATCAATTAATATTTAGATTTAGTTTGTCTGAATAAAAACAAGGTCACACAATGACAAACAATGTTAATAAATATCTGACATTTGATACATTATTTTTGTATCTGATCTAATGAAAAACTTATTTGGATATAAATGTATTTTTGATTAAGTAACGTAGTCAGACTGTTCTATATTCAAAAGAAGTAACATACCCAAAAACGAGAGTATTTTGTGCTGAAATATGTACATCTTTTTAGAATTATGTCAGTGGTTTTATTTATTTTTGGTTCGTCAGCGTACATAAAGTATCGGATTTTCCCTTAACACGAGTTCAATAACCTCATTATAACTCTTTTGAGTTCAAATCACCCCATAATCTATACCTACTTACCTATTTTTCCTCTGTATACGTCAGCTCGAGACAAAAGGGGAAAGTTTGTTAATTCGTACCGTCGTAGTAGGTGCAAACGAACGCGCGGTACAAAACTCCTGTAAAAAGTACAATCGGGAAAAGGGTTGCAGCCCCATTGAAGATTACAAGATAAACGTGGGATTCTTCAAGAAAGAAAGGGGTGGAACCTTGGAGTACTGATTTAGTCTATAGAGCGCTATGTATTATGGAGTGATAAAAAAATTATTTATATTATTCATAATAATATTATAGACGCAGTAACAACTATAACTACAGCTATTGGGTAGGTAATAAACATTTATTCTTTTTTTTTTTGTACGGGTGTCGGTAGTTTGGAGTTCTAAGGGACGACAAAGTGGTTATCAAAAAGAGAATGACTTCTCCGAAAATTTCAACTCTAGATAACGTTGTATTTCATAATTATTTATGTTTTAAAACGTCTTTCAAATCAAGTTTATTTTATTTGGTAGAAAACAAATATTTAAATAAATTGAATTTGAGTTGGATTTGTCTATCTTTACCTTTCCAAGAAATATTAAACTTTATTTGACAAACCTGGTTACTCAAATGACTAGGCTCATCAGATGTGGTTACTTTTGCTGATTGTACATTCGAATAGATATAGTTTTAGTTTTTATTTACACTGGTTGTTATATAATTAGATATGAGTTTATGTCATCTCCAGGCATCCACAGGGATTTCATAAGTCTAAAATCCTCCAACCACTTATAGCTTGTTTTATTCAAACTCTAAAGTATGTCCTTAACAGTTTTAATTTTAAAGTTTCCCGTTTAGCTGTGGTTTGCAACGTTTAATTTCCGGCGTAGAAATTATTAGGAAGGAATAAGGTGCGGCTTTGAAATCTGCTGAGCTGCTGCAGCCAACCATCAAATGCTTTCAAACTCTTTATATTTTTTTAGATAAGGCTGTTGAACTTTGTCGAGCTTTGATCTTTAAGCACAAAGATATTTCTTACGTTTTGAAATTAATGTTTTGGTAATAATACTGTTTTTGAACGAACGGAAATACTAGGACAATAACTTTAGAGGATTATTTAATAAATTTACTTAGAAAGTAATCGGAAAGGGGCATCGTAGAGAGCTATGTAGGATCACCAGTGGAAGATGAAAAATCATGTGCTTATAAAACACCAACTTCTTACATGACTTCTGTTAAAATCATAGAAATATTTCATAATAAATATATATATATAATCCTGGTGTGATATACCAGTCGTTTCTGCTAAGTTTAATTTTCCAACGAAAATTACGATTTTTGAATTTTCGCGTGACATTTTTAATAATATTAAAAACCGACTGCTCTGATATTGAATTTTAAAATTTCAATTTCATGCGGGCATTATAATTTAAAGATATTATTACAGAGCAGTATAGTGAAACTGGCCGGTAGCCACTTATAATATAATTTGATATTTAACTTGCAATTTCATTGTTATTATGATTCAGAAACTGGTCGTTAGTTAATTTCACTTTGCCTCGAGACAGAACGTTTGTTTGTTTAACTTTCGCTAAGCGATTGTTATTCGTCGAGTTAATTAACTATAGTTAATAGTTTTACGAAAAAATTAGAGCATTTCACTTGAATCAACTAATAATTTAAACAAGTTATTTAAGATTTAAAAGTAATCACATAATAAGATACTTTAGGTAAGACCTCAAAAGAACTCCTTCAAGTTCTCTTTAAAGATTTACTTAGAAACAGCATTAACTAAGAAATAAATTCTTACTAATATTATAAAAGCAAAAGTGAGTTTGCTTGTTTGTTTGTTACGTCTTCACGCCTAAATGACGTGAAGACGTAATAAAATGAATGAATTTTGGTACAGAGATAGTTGAGACCCTGGACACGGACATAGGCTATTAGAATATACGGCAATTTTTTTAAAGTGAGATATTAGGGAGAAACGGGAAGAAAAGGGAAAACTTAAGGCTATGTTTTTCCTTTACTTCCCTCTTTCTCCCAAACTTATTACGCAAACAATAATACTTACTGTACTGTATGTTTCATTTAACTGCATATCCTGCATATACCCCGAATTTAACGCGAGCGAAGCCACGGGCAAAAGCTAGTTCAAAAATAATCCCCAGTTTATGTTTTCACAATATATACGAAACATCTTACACATTTTCGAAAGCAACTAAACTATATAAAATCGCTTTCCCAAACGTATGAACGTAAAACAGCTTTTATATTCGAAGATATGAACCGTGAAAGCGCTGAGGTAACAGGAAATAGAGGTATGGATTCAAATAAGTTCAAATAAGCAATTTTCTCGAACAAGTCCTGATATCGTGAGCAGTAAACCGCGGCTGTATCCTAAAGTTACCGCCGCTTCTATTCAGATTTGTACTCGTGAGAAGAAAAAACAAAATTACAGACAATTTCTTCGGATATCCTTATTGAGAGTTGCGATGTAATCCTTGTGTGTTATGGAATATGGAGTAGCTTGTTATTCCCTCTTGATCTTTTGTATATCGGTTCCGCGATTCGATTGGTTTTGATGTAATATGAACTTCACGCCTTTTTTCTCTAAGGGCTAGGCACTTATAAGGTACACCTTAACTCTAGAGCCCCAGCAGCACAAAAACGTGCCAGTAAACAAGTATTACCGTTGAGCCCCGCTGGCACAAATTTGTGCCACCAAACCCCGACCGATTTAAAACTGTATTTTTAGTACTTAAAGATAAGTCTTAAAATCAGATTACGCTTACGATAAGAGCCCGCCCGGCGGTGCTTGACGAATAGTTGACGTAAATAATGGCTGTCCTTGAGAGGTTAATTTCGCTTGTTTAGTCATAATTCTTGGGATTGGGCTGCTACTGAGGTATTTCTGGTAGAAAACCTTAAAACATTTTATCCGACTTGGGAATCAAACTTTGGAAATATCTTACCTTCTATCAGGAAGTATGTAATATTCATATTTGGCTATCGTGTTCTCGATATCGTTTTCGCGGATAATTATTTTAGCCGACGAAAACAAAAAAGGAGGAGGTTCTTGATTCGACGCGTATTTATGACCACGCATATCTTTTTACAGAGACATCCAATTTGAATGTTTTTTTTATTGGAGAAAGTATAACTTAAAGTTGATCAAAAAATATCCACCCCAGAGGAGGAAAAATAGAGGTTGATTGATTTATTTCATAAATTTTTTTATTGTGTGGTTCATAATAAATAAAATCTGATATTTTTTTCTAGAGCGACTTTCTATTTTGTTGCATAAGTTAATCTTTAACCAGGGTTGAAATGGGACTTTTGATTGACTAAACAATAAAGTTTATTTTTGTATTTTTGATCCTAAAAATTTCAGAAATATCTGTATAAAAATATTCAGAATAACAAAGGGTTTGAAATAAATAAAAGCCCAATATGTTTGGAATAAATAATAGGCCTGTATTTATAGTTTAAGTAAAACAAAAACATATGTTTTTATGTCAATTTTAAATTTGGAAGAGTTCATGACCGAAATATATGTGATGGAATTATTTTGTCTATGGTATACAATTGTATTGATAAGTTTATCTACTAAATGTTTTCATAGCTATTCCAAACTCAGACATGCGGAAAAGTTTCCTCTAAAAATACAACCAGTGAATGCAAGACTATCTAACCGAGGAGAGAGTATTACTGGCTCCTAATGACTACCTTGTAGAGAGCAAAAGTTCCACGTTCAGTCTGCGCTGGACTTGAAATTTATCTTAATAAGACGGTTTCAAATGACGCGGATGTAAGGAAATAGATGCGAGTTTTTGTTTAGCGTGTTTTTTATGGCGAGAGAAAATAAGTAAAGAATTGTGGAAAGTAATTTTGTTCATCAGCATTTTTTTGTCCTTTTTGGAAAACAATTGCTTTTTCGAAATATTATTCAATTTGAATTAATAATAAATAATAATAAATATCTTGGGACAACTCACACACGTCTATCTGATCCCAAGCTAAGCAGAGCTTGTGTTATGGTAACCAGACAACTGATATACATACTTATATAATTTATAAATACATACATATTATAGATAAATCACACCCAGACACAGAACAAACAATCATGCTCATCACACAAAGTTTGTCCTGGGTGGGAATCGAACCCACGACCTCCGGCTCAGCAGTCAGGGCCACTAAACACTGGACCAACAAGCCCGTCTCTTTGTTACTTGTACAGCTTGTGATTTTACTAACAAAGGCAATTAAGTTTGTCGTTAACAAATTATCACATTAAGTTTTTCCAAGAAACTGCTGCATCTATATTGTTTCTCAGTCAAGTCTTTGAAACTTCCTTTCTTCCTAGAAAGTAATAGTGTTGGAAGTTTTTAACAAACATAATTAACAGATATATATCTCAAGACTAAAACCCAATGAAAACAAATGCTCCACCCAATTTGGCTTCAAGACGGTATGAGATAAATCGATTGGCTTATCGTTCGGCCCGGAACAAAGAATTCAGTTCGAACACATTAATCCCATCTAGAGCAATTAAACCGTTCTAATTCTAAGGCATTCGATTAAGTAAAGACAATTTGTACTTGACCGCATTTCTCTTAGTTTTAGAGTAGACAACCGATTTAAATCGGTCACCGATTTAAGATCGTGTGTCAAAAAAAAAACAATAGGAGCTGGGGCTCGAATTCTCACCAACTTGGTATATATGTACTTATTTCATACACTTTCAGGTAACTTTTTTTTTATTATACACAAGCTGGCACCAAAAAGGCTGAAAAAAAGTATCATAATGTGTTATTTCAGACCATAATCTACGTCTGTGCCAAATTTCATTAAATTCCGTTCAGCATTTTTGACGTGAAAGAGTAGCAAACATCTTCACAAACATTTACAATATTATAAACAAACAATTTATAATATTATAAAGTAAGATAAGATTCTATTCTTATACTAAGTACTGAATGCCAGTTAAAGTTTCCAGAAAATGAAGATTGCTCTGGAAACTAAGTCCCAAACAGAGATCACCTTCAAATATGGGGACATATTGGAAGATGATTTAGTAAAACAGAAATACCAAGAAAAGACGTGCTTTAATATCTCATGACAGCGAACAAGCGACAGGGTTGTCTTCATGTTTATTTTTAAATCATAATTGATTTTAAAAAAAAACGTGCCAGTACCTTGGTTGCAACTTTATAAAAACCTAGGTTTAAAAATAATAAGGCGAAGTTTTACCAATTATGTACTACGGATATTCTGAATCTAAGAAAATCCACAAATATGGCAAAGAACACCGTGATAAAGCATTTTATTATTTAAAAGTTAGTTTTTTTTTTAATTAAACACAAGACCAACCCCTGTGAGAAAATTAAAATGAAAAATGTAAATGTAAAATAGTAGGCTCTATAAAAACATCACGAATGCGACACTAAGTTTGATGATTTTAAGTGTTATTATATATATATAATTATATACATTTTTAATTTTCACCAAGGGCTTGGTGAAAAAATAGTTTTAAAATAGGTACTATTAAAAAAAAACTGTTGTTTCGGTGCTGCGAACTCGACATACACCCGACCGACCGCCCAATGAGCTCTAAGAAAAAACGTCGCGGTAAAAGAGGTCCTAAAGTTCCAATTTATCGTTTTTCTCTCACCTCATCTCAGTCATCTCCTTTCAACATATTATTATCACCTTAGGGTTAATCAATTTCTAAAGAACGCTAGCGTTGATCTACCAGTGGCGTGCTTTCCTCGAATTTGTCGGTCCGATTTATCGTCGGTCGTCTGCGTCCCAGTTAGCCACCCACTGTCATCGTGGCTGCCCGGTTACGTAACACAACTGCTACTAATTGCACAATTATCTTATATTACAGTTGACAGTGAAGGTTCAATTACCCATGTTTGGGAATGTAACCTATATCTGTACAATTATTTGCTTGAAACATAAGACCGGTGATATCATAGTATAATTTTCTTTCATATTTTCTTCTTTTTTGCATATCTTTTTTGTTGATCTCGTGCCAGTAATGTTGTGTTATGCAAATGAAGTGGACTTGTATTGTACGTATTACTTGCCAAATATGTCGAGTCATTGGACTGGACATGGCTGTAATATTGACTTCTGTAAGTACTTTTTCATTGTTTATTTTGTACTAGCTGTGCCCAGCAGTTTCACCCGCTGCTCAGCTCCTTACTGTAGTAGTGTGATATTTTATAGTCTTTTACGTGAAAGAATGAAATTTTAAATCAATCCGGCTAAGGAGTCGTTTGCCATACAAACTTTGCCACCCCATTTCATACCCTTAGGGGTTGTGGGTTCAACCCAAAAAAGGGGGTTGAATTTTGCAGAAATCCCGTCTTAGTGAGCACTAATATCCTTAACGTGATGTGAGTCACTAATTTTCTATTTTATATTATTATAATGAATCGGAACAGCTTGTACGAACAACCAATAAAGCAATCATATCTAGAAAACTTAATTTGAAAATGGTGGTTAACTTTTTGACTTACATTTGCAAAGTTAACCGCCAAAAGAAAGAGAAAATGCGGCTACCACTCTCACTTTTGCACCGATGCGGTAAGAGTTAATAAGTACTAGAAGATTGGGTTCTAAAACAACAAACAAACAGACAGACAAATTTCTTAGACATAAAAAAACAAATTCAAGTAAATAAAGACCTCAAATAAATTACATGCTTCGCTTAAACGGAACATGATCATAAAATAAATAGACAGCTCCCACACAGTGTTCGCGAAATTGATTTAAGTTCTTCCAAGCTTTTGTACTCAAAAACAAATTACGTACACCCCCATACATCACGCGGTAGGTCTCCGTCTAAGAACTAAGGAATCAAATAGAACGTTCCAGAAACTAGATTAAGGCGCGCATAAAGCGTAGTGCATGAATGCTGGTAACCTGAGACTTGGCAGACAATGCTGGTTCCCTTATTGCTCAGCTCTTAAATTGTAGTCCGGTTTCAATGCAAGTGCCGCTGACGTTAAATTATTGTCGCCATGCAACGTTACACCGCCTGTGCTGGCAGTACACGTGTGCACTAGGCTTAAGGCCTGTTAAGCTAAATGTAGGTCTATTGTGGTCATTCAATGTGGAGCTACGAAACTTTTTGAAGTAGTCGGATTCAGTATCATAAGCTAAAGACTTGTTTAGGATAGATTTACGGACGGAGTTACAATAAAAGTATTTGTATATCTGTATAAGTATATAATTTCCAGAAAAGTTTTATTTGATTTCGATCAAATATTCGTCATAATGTTGTTATTGCATTTTTCATATAAATATTTTTTTTTAGTAAAAACGTTGCCCCGCACTAAGAATTTCTCCTGTATTGTGGGTGCGTACCATTAACCCAAAGGCTGCCTAGTACCTAGAAAATGACTTATAGTATTATGTCCGCCTATGTACCACTATTAAATAAATAAATTTATTCTGTTACACTTGAAGTTTATTAATTATAGTCTTATGATTCTTATTATGATCATGGTAATTATCAAGATACCTATCACTTCGAATTCTATTATTTATAGTGCTTAAATACTTAAATCGAACGCAGCTAATAATCAAAATTGACAGATTTATCTGCACCACTGTGACTGTACCGGTGACTTTAATTTCCGACAGATTTCAGACCTGTAATAGAATCCGCCTATTCTCATTTATTTAGTGACAGGTGTTTTAGCACGCCCCAAAGCCCATTAACTACAGCCATAAAGTGTTAATTTAATAACAGTGCATAACTAGTGTTGTCACTAACTGTCGTAAAAACAAGCTATTACAGTCGCGGCCATCGCGGGAGCAACCTGTTTTGCTCTCTTAACTTTACAAGTTGAATAGAGTGATTATATGAAAGATATATAGACACAAATGATAGGAATGCTTTTGGATTATTAAAAGGATACGCTGTTTTTCTTTAACGTTTATTTGTGGGTAGCTGCATGACTTATTGCAGTTTGTTATTTTTTATGGTGCAGGTGGCCTAGTTATGTGACCATCGTCAGCAAAGCGTATAGTATTTCTACAATAACTTTTTAAAATTCCATGCAGGTCCAGGGTATTTAAGATAAAGCACCAGAGGTGAGAAGAAAACTGAAAAGACTAGCTCCAAAGCTAGTGACCCACCGTTGCGGAGGGGCCTACCAAGGTCACCGCCTGCCGGGGTTGTGGGTCCCGGAACATAAAAGGCAAAAGACGGAACATGGGCGGGTTGTTGTTAGTACAAATCTGACAAAACACAGTGTTAATATGGTGCTCCAGACCAGACGATTGCCCACTTGCAGTATCCCGAAGTGTCCCAAAACTTATACTTTAGGAAAGATTTTTGAATTGAAAACACAATAATCCTGTGAACTAATTTGAAATCAGAGTAACAATCAATCGAAAACATAAAAAATCGTCCTTATTAACCTTTAACATTTTAGTTGAATTATTTGCAACAAGCACACTCATTATCATGTGTTGAAATAAATTCTGATAATTATGGAAATATTACATGTGAAGGTGATATTTTTAATTTTAAAATTGAAATATTTCGTTATGTTAACACCGCGAATTCGGCTCAGGAGTGATTCAGCCTGGTCATAAGTTATTGTGGACCTAATTATTTAAAATTTATTTCACTACACCTACACTCAAATGTTTCGTAGAATATAATTCTAGTATAATATATCTCTAAAGCCATATTTGTATAGCATGGTACGAAATTACAGTTAGCCTGAGGGAGCTGTTAAGAATTGAGCTGAGTAAGTTTAGTACCTACATCAGTAAGTGATGAAAGCGCCTAAGGCGGGTTACAGACACATAGCACTATTTGCCTGACACAAAACCCATTATCATCATAATTATGTCCATTTTCATTGGCACATTAATTCGTACTAAAAAATAGCCCAAATCTGAGATCAGAGGTCTGTGCAATTACTGACGGAATTGTGCCAGATTTTCGTACATTATCGAACTGTTTTGGCATCATATGATTTTAGTTTGTAATTGTGTATCATTTCGGTCGACGCCCGAGCAAGTGCATGTGTACGTAGTTATTATATTACGTCGATTGTAACCGTTGTTTTATGCCGTTGGTTTTCTAAACACCATACGAACAGCGACCTTATTTGTGAGTTTTAAAGTCTACAATTTACTGTTCTGGTTTGTTATCTGCAAGTATAAGATAGTCTTTATCAAAACTTAATATGCGATCATGGATCAATACATTTGCATGTTATGTTCAACTGTTATTATGTGTTATTGTGGAAATCAACGTTAATAACACTTTCTAATTTCATTTCATATGTTTATAATTTGACTATTACGTATTTGGGTCAGTAACATTGAAGGTTCTTCTTTGTGCAAATGTTTACACTTTGTGTTTACAGTTATTTTTATTAACTGTAAATTCGGTGTGTAAACATTGTGAAATTATATTAGGTATAAATTAGGTTCCGGGTTTGATTCCCAAATTGGGCAAAGTATTATTGGGTTACCAGCTGGAATTTTTCAGTAGCAGCTACGGAGTCAAGATGATTTTGTGTCCAGTTGATGGCAATAGGCTCGCCCCTTATTATATGGGACAAATATAAGTTTCAAAAGCGAGTGTACTAATAAGTACTCTGCCTTACCCTTTTTTTGCGAATAAAAAATCATCAAATAAGTTCCCCCGCCCTGGGTGGAGCGGGGGGAGTGTCAGACGTGTACTGACTAAAACCGACCCATGTTCCTTCTATTGCCCTTTACGTTCCGGGGGCGCGGTATCTCTTTCGAACAACCCTCAACCCCGGCAGGCGTTGGCCCTGGCAGGCCCCTCTGCTTTGCTGACATCTCTTTGAGGCGCGTGTGGGACACTAACGTGCCGTCGACATGGCCTGTCGTCAATAGACGGACGGACGGTGAGTCTGCCTTACCCTTCAGGGATTTTAGCAAACACGTAATTTGATGTTATAAATAAGGCACATTTTATAAGCTCTAAACTGTCTCTTGCGTCCTTTTGACCTTACGCATTATTTTAAGTCCTTCCAAACGTTTATCCCAGACCAAACATCGCTATAATTTGTCTCAAGCGGTCCGATAAAACAACCTCCAGATAAAATCTTATCTTACAATCCCAATACAATTAGCTAGAAGCAAAACCTACTAATTGTTGCAACCTTTTCGCTTAACACGAGTGCCTATTCCAAAGACGGTCCGAACAATCGAATTATCGAATCGGGCAGCCGCAAAACGAATTAAACAATCGATTTAATCGTTCACTTAATTACGTAATTAATGTCTGAATGCACGGCTTGCACACAGAGGCTATTTAATGCGCCTGCATACGTACCGCACTGTAGCGGAATCGGGGACCGCGAAACATGAAGTATGTGGCTGTAGTACGGTTTTTAATGATCGAAATCGGAATCGGGTTCGGTTCTGGATGAAACCGATTCACTTTAAAAAAAATTGAACTTGTTGTTGGAATTCTTTGTTTGAATGAGAGCTTTATTTGAATTTTTCGGAGTCGATTGTCAGTGGTCATGTAGAAGATGACAACTGACAATCGACAGTCTACTGAATTGTCAGTTACATACATGAATACAGGTAAAAAATAACTAAACAGAAGTAAGGAACAACTAATAATTTAGACTACTACTAGCATCATTCTTTACAAGTCACATTCTAAGTAAGCCATCAATTAGCGCCAAGCTAAAATTTTAAATAAATTTAATTTTATGCAAACAAAATCTGTAATAAATCTTCGGCACCAGTTACTAAAATTTATGTTTTAAATATAATTGCGCACCAGTGTTTAAGTGCGGGAGACAGCCCTACAATTAACTTTGGAGCTAATTGCTCGTCAGTAGATCATATATCAAAAAATGTAGGTACCGTAAGCTTTTCTTAATTACATTACCAGCACAAGTCACGTTTCAAATTGAACGCAATGTGTAAATTGAGACAAAAATCGCAACAAATTGTACTGAAAGTAATAATTTTAACTAATCGGGGCACATCCCCAGTTTCAGTTCCAGACAGGCTAAAAATGTTGTTACAAACGAAGGTGGAACTTTCAATTACATTCTTGTGCAACTATTGTCTATGCTGCACAAACAGTAACATAGAGGTTGGATACAGTCTATTAATTAAGATCGAACCTTTCAGTCGAATAAAGGTTTGGAACGTAAAACGCTGGTCCTTCGACCAAACGCTGTCGTAACTCTCGCAATTAAGTCGAATTAAAAATAAACTCGAAAGGAGTCCGAACTGTACAGCTGTTGATTAAACGCCATCTCGCGGGTCCCCATCAATAACAACACTTTAATGAAACACTTTTATTCGCGCTTGAATGGCTGGGACGCTAGTCTTGGCTTTTAATTTGCTTTTTTATTTCTTTTTTTTATTTTTCTTAATAGAGTTGACAGTGTGCGCCCTGTTCGGCTACTGTTACTAAATAAAGGGCGAAACAAAGGACTTTAGCGGTCCTGTGTTGCATAGTAACGGCAAAATTGTTTTCTTTTATTCATAAATGATATCTGGTGCCTTTAGAATGTAAAGGATAATGGTTCGTTATAAAAGTACTCTGTAAGAAAGAAAATGCATTGTGTGGCTGTTTTTTTAAAATGGCGCCGACACAGACAATGTATACATATATTTAAATTTGGTGATTGGTAAGTTTGAAACAGTGACTCAAATTAAACTACCAGATGTTAAACTGAAAGATAACTTTGATCAATTAAAAATGTGCCATTAATTAAACTTCTAATCGTACTTTTCATCGAGCTATGAAATTATCATAAAAAGTACATTACAGTACTATTCTAATTCTGATAGCATTATGTTATCTTCATGGTTTGATACCGTCACAATTAATGTATATTTCAGGCAAAGCTTGCTATAGTGAGTAGGAAATACGAATAATTAATTAATTAAATTACCAAGTATACAATAAAATGAGCTTTAATGAGGTGTAATTTGTTGTTATTTACATATCAGTTATGAGGCCAGAAAGGGTGGACACGCAAACTGTAATGGGACTTCATTTCCTGTTTCAATACATCCTAAAATAAATCTTAGTCCCAAAAGAACAAAGTTTAAAATCGCGTGTGACTCATTCGAACTAATTTGACCAGTACCGACGATTAATACTGAATATTCTGTTTAAATTAAATTAACGTTGAAACGACAATTAATTTATGGTAAGTGCAGTTGAAAGGTATTGGCGAATGCCGATACATCTAGGGGCAGACATTCATATCGAAATATCGGGCATTATTTTATTAGTACTGGGAGAGATAAAAGTTTATTTTCTTCATGTTTTTCGATAACCAACTAATCGAATAAAATTCCACATTATAGTGTGGGAAAAAGTAGTATTGATGAGGTTTTTAATCTTCTGTTTTGTGTAAAGTTCATGTTATTTCTCGCGGACGTGTAGATTTGTTGCACCCATAAATAAAAAGCGAGATATGGCTTTATCAAATTGTAAAAATTTAAACATGGAATCCAGTATTGATATTATGACCGATATTGATTAATTATATTGGTTCTAAATTTTCTCTCTTTCTTTTCTTTTTTATTTTCTTTTTTTTTTTAAAAAAAAACGTTGCCCCATACTAGGAATTGTCCTGTATCGTGGGTGCGTTTACAAACATTCAAATTACACAAACAGCCAGACCCGAAACAACTATCTGCAGGTCATACAAATATTTGTTCCGAGCGGGAAACGAACCCGCGACACGCAGCTCAGCAGTCGATCGATAATACTGGTGTCAATGATTCGCTGTCATCATTTTTAATAATTAAAAATGACACCTGAAAATTAATATTCTATTTTATTAGGTATAATAAACTGACAATCATTTTAAAAATCGAAGACTATATTTTTAGTTTTGTTTTCAATCTACGCGTCCGACACCTCAACAATACACAGTGTCAAACATATAGCTTAAATTCTTCACATAATTCTTCACAAGGAACACTGTGTCTTCTAACTGGAAAGCAGGACTATCGCAACCAAGTTAGTTCTCCTCTTGTAATCATTTTATGTACGTTATGAGTTATACGTGCATGAGACGCGTCGTGCAGCGAGATGATATTTATGTGTTTCTCGCTTTCTGTTTGAAAAATATGGATATGACAATATTATCATGAAAGTTCTTTATCTTATTCACAATTTATACGATTAAAAATCGAATTTTCTGGTAATTCGCGGCTTCGATACCCTCACTTAACAAATATGTGTATAACCTACAGATAGTTCCGGCCGGGTCTGGCTGTTTGTGTAGGTGAGTTTTAAATATAATTTTAAAACGCACCCACAATACAGGTTAGGTCGGTTGGTCTGTGGATGGGTGACATACAGAGTTAAGATGTTGGGCTCAGCTGTTATTTGAAGAACTTCTGCAGTCTTTCAGCTCAATTTCATTCAGATGAACTTCATAGTCAATTTACTATATTCAAAGGTAAACTAACAATCTTCCAATAAATCATACCTTTTATTACTTCGCTCGTCGAAAAGTGAAAAGCGATATCATTTCTAAGACTTTCGCTGTAGATAACGCAGTCGCGAATTCTGAACTACACTTTATAGAAGTTTATTTTTTTTTCTTAAGTGCCTCTCCAAACAGCTAGCGTTTACGTCGAAACACTTTTCAGCGGTTTGCAATTGAAATAAAAGTTTATGAGCACATTGCATAGGTAATGTAGCTAGGTGAATCTTCTTTGTGAGTTTTGTAAAATGGTCGGTATTTTTTCAGTTTTCGAGAAAGTATTTTAAACCCAACATGTTTTAAGAAATAACTTTGTAAAATAATAATAAAACTAAAATCATCATCTGCTTAGCCTTCCGCTAAATATATTGGGGGTTACCTTCTAGAAGCCAACCCTAACATATCTAACCAGATGCAGCTGAATATTAATCTAATGTACAAAATTCTCGTGTCACAGTTTTCTTTCCCATACTCCTCCGAAACGGCTGGACCGATTCAAACGAAACTTCGTGTACATATCGGGTAGGTCTGAGAATCGGCCAACATCTATTTTTCAATTTTGAGGTTTGAAAGCACTAATTATGCTATTTAAATCGAAACAAATTAGAAAAAGTGAATTTGTTTCGATTTAAATAGCATAATTAGTGCTTTCAAACCTCAAAATAGTTAATTGGGCGGAGAAATCATTAAAAATCAATGTTTAAAAATGATTGTAACATCATTCATTGGTTCCGATATTTCGTAGAATTGTCGGTAGATGGCTCCAAACGTCGCCCTAAGACGTATAGGAAAAATTTGGAATGTCTTAGACGGTGTCTTGGTAGCTTAGTGGTCAAAGCATTCTCCCTGTAAGAGAAAGATCGCGGGTTCAAGTCCCGCCTGAGACATTTCACTTTTTCTAATTTGTTTCGATCTATTTTTCATACCCCTAAGTGAGCAGCGGGTGAAACCGCTGGGCAAGCTAGTATTATATATTACTAGCTGTTCCCCTCGGTTTCACCCACGCTGCTCAGCACCTGTTGGTCATAGCGTGATGTTATATAGCCTATAGCCTTCCTCAACAAATGGACTATCCAACACTAAAAGAATTTTTCAATTCGAACCAGTACTTCCTGAGACTAGCGCGTTCAAACAAACAAACAAACTCTTCAGCTTTATAATATTATTAGTATAGAAGTATAGATTGAAATCTCATGTTAGTGTCACATTCGTGGTTTTGATTTTCATACAGCTTTTAGTTATTAGTAACTTTATTATAAAAAACATGGTGTTGTTTGTTATATTTGTGGGTTTCCATAGGTTAAAAAAAATAAATTTAGTTTAAAATCCTCTCTTTAATGCCAATGAAAATAAATTAGGTCTTAAAAGTAGTATACAACTCAGTGCAAAAAATGTAGGCACACAAAAAGTTTTATTTTCAAGTAGCGATTCGATTTATTTTAATGTGTTGTCAAAACTATGATTAATAATTAATTCTTAACTTTTTGTCTGCTAACGAGGTCTAAATCTTCCACTTGATTAATTTATATTCGCTGTTATAAAATATGTATATTATTAACTACGATGGAAGTTCATAAATGTTTAATTGAATACAACATGACATCATACGTAACCTATGAAGAATAAGCAAAAATGCCTCATTTAGAAAAAAAAACACAACAGTCTTTAATGTAACGCACTCAATATTTTTGTTAAAACCTACATATCCTACTTCCTACTATAATATTATTATAAATGCGAATGTTTGTGAAGAGGGATGTATAGATGTTTGTTACTCTTTTATGTCAAAACGGTTGTACGGATTTTGATGAAACTTGGCACAGAGGTAGATTATAGTCTGGAATAACACAAAGGATACTTTTATTTTCGATATCACGCGAGCAAAGATGCGGGTGCCAGCTAGTTATGATAATATTCTTGTTCACATTTTTAATACGGGGCAGGTTTATTGTCATTTACCAGGAAAACATCCAGAATTCGAATTTCGAAAAATTCCTGACGGAAATTTTCAATAACACTTTGCCTAACCCGGGAATTAAAACCCTATGGTCAGTAGTCGAACTGGCAACCACACGACGAAACAGTCACATTATTATGTTCACAATGGAACTTAACAATCAAATAGACGACGTTATAAAATAATATAAAAACTAACTCCTTATACCAAAATTCTGTGGAACGTTTTTTAATGATTCGGAACATTCCAAATTAGGGATACCGATTCAATCTGTGATTGATGTTCTATTATAATATCATTCTCCTTGTAAGTTTTTATACCAATAATTGGATCATAAATAACAAACACTACCAATACATTTTTTTATATGAATAAGTTGATTTAATGTGTATTTGGTTGAAAATTGATTGAAGGAAGGCAATAATTGTTTTTAATCAATATATAAAATTCGACGTGTGTTTTATGAAATGAAAACAACTCGCATGAGTTTTTGTGTTCGACAGTTTTGATTTACACACTAGAACTTGTAACATCATCATTACCACATGCTTAGCCTCAGCTTAGCCGTTGACCAGATATTTTTGGGTTGCAGTATAATCGGATGCACTTGATCACCCGTATTTTACATGGAGCTATTGCGTATCTGACCCTGACTACCCACATACTTACATCACGGCTACAAATCTGTCATAAACAATTTTTATCCCTTCAACTAAATAAGATTTCTTTTGGAAAACTTCACACTCAACCATAATTTAACTAGATCGCTTTATCATAACCCTATTTCCTAAGGTGATATTTAAATGAAATCTGTTATGAACGACGCCGCGGCTCATAACTAGTTTACACGAATAATCCAATCCGCCTACACGTCCATAAAGAACTGTTTTAACAACACTATAACAAGCTTGTAAAATAGCTCGTTTTATATAACAAGAAGTGTTTATAAAAACACCAGATTCACACTTAATTATGGAAACCCAATACGTGTACAAATACTTGAATATTAATACGAAAAATATGACTTTGATCTGCTTAAATTGGGGTAAAACATGTGGTTATTTATTTTTTGTGTAAATTAAGAGTAAATATTACTTTGAGTTTTTAATTAAAAAACAGCAGGGTTACCATAACATCCTATAGCAGTTCTTATTCCTGTGTGAGAAAGAGATGGTGCTAGACACTCTGTATAGTTCTGTCTCTTTCCCTCAGTGGAATAAGTTCTGCTCTAAGACGTCATGGTAGGGTAGCTGAAGGGTTACTATGACATCTTATAGCAGTTCTTATTCCTGTGTGAGAAAGAGATGGTGCTAGACACCCTGTATATTACTGTCTCTTTCCCTCAGTGGAATATGTTCTGCTTTAAGACGTCATGGTAGGGTAGCTAATCTACGTTTTCCACTGCAGTGTGACGCTACTACTATGTACAATTGCTTGCCTGAGAGATATTTCCCGACGGCTCGTTATACCAAGAAGCCCATGGGCAGTTTACAAATTCTAACACCAAGTTAGGCACCAACGGCCATGTCGACGGCGCGTTTGTGTTCGACGCGCGCCTCATAGACATATCAGCAAAGCAGAGAGGCCTGCCGGGGCTTGGGGGGGGGGGGGGTTATGATTGTCGGAAGAGATACCGCGACTTCGGAACAAAAAAGGTTCAAGAAGGACCATGGATAAGTTTTAGAATGTCTGACACTTCCTCCCGCTCCGCCCAGAAAAGGAAAAGTAATTAGATGATTTCTCATTTAACAACATGTTAGGCACCAAGAACGATAAAGAAAAAGTGCAACGTGTGTTATTTGAAATTGGTATCTTCATGGTCCGATTTCGAAAGACTTATGTAAACTCTAGTATCATCATCAGATTAGCCTTTTCCCAACTATGTTGGGGTCGGTTTCCAGTCTAGCCGGATGCAGCTGAAAACCAGTAATTTACATGGAGCGACTGCCTATCTCACCTCCACAACCCAGTAAGTACTGCGATACCTCGTATATAATACCTCGATAATAATACGATACTTCTTGGCAAGACAGGTTGTCAGACTTTCGGAACACTGACTACATGTAACGACAGTCAAAGATCTACAAATGACAGCCGGGACCAACGGCTTAAAGTACTTTTCAAGGCACGGAGGAAACTCGGTATGTAACGGGTGGTCACCGATCCACAGACCAACCAGGTTTTCCAAATTTCTAGGTGAAACCCCTTATATGACTGAACTATAATATTAACTTAACTTCTTGCTTAGGTGTTGTCACAAGTTTTAACTTTTACATTACGGTGCAACATCAAAGTGAAGTGTTTTCACGCAAATATCTTTTCTAGTATAGTTTCGCTCAAGTTACTGTGACGAAGTTTTTTAGTTGCAACAAAGTGTTAGTGATGGATCACATCTATCAGTTTCTGACTAGACAAGTTTCAGAATATCAGTCTAATGTTGTCGATGTGGTTTCTAACTTTTAAAGTAGCACGTCACTTAAGTTTAAAAAGTTTTCTTTAACTTTGTCTAGAAGTTTGATGAGTTTGGGTAAAAGTTATTCAGCTTTTCAAATTAAAATTATTTTGTCAAATGTTTCAATTTAATTTGTAGTAACAATGACCGTTACCTTGGCAGTGGTAAAAAAAAACTATTAATTAAATTAAGTACGTGAATAAACGTATCTTTACGACTTCCTTTTTTACAAATGGTGTTCCAAAACGGCGAACGTAGAACGGATATTGTCACATGTCTAAGATAAAAGATTAACTGTAACATGAAGTATTAATTATAATTAGGCAGGATATAAACCTACACACGTTACAAATATAAGCTCAATAAACTCAAAACCTCGACTAAAATTGTAGGGAAGGAACATTATACTGCAAAAAAATACAATAGAACTAACTAACAATAGAAAACTAAGTTATACTTAATTATCCAGTTACATTCAATTCTTAATAAAAAGCAATGAGTGCGGTATCTTCCAAGATTGCAAATAACTCATTCGACTTTCAACCTTGCCCCAAGAAATACAAATTAGATAATTACAAGATATGTATATTTCAAGAACTCCTAACATACAATGCACGTATAAGATTACGTTCACCATAATAATTCTAACAAGGTACAGTACTTTCTCTTAATTGCCTTCTCATACATACATGTTATGGAGGATTTACACGGGTCGATTTTACTTGTGCGCTAATCGTTTACCGAATCGACTAAACGCCCGTTCCAATAAACAAAAAACGACTCGTTTTGCTTAGGGATGGTAGTATTTTGACATAAGTTCTATGAGACGACATGTCAAAATCCTACTATCCGTAAGTAAAACGACTCGTTTTTAAGAGACGACTTTCTCTCTTCGTAAGAGAATTTGGAACTCTTTTTCATTCTTTCTTTTCCAAAAAAAAACTTTGCCCCACACTTATAATTTCTCCTGTATGGTGGGTGCGTTTACAAACAAACTCATATACACAAACAGCCAGACCCAAACAGAGCTTACACAAATTGCAAATAAAATATGGCGTCATGTGAAACACATATTCCATATCTTTAGTTAGCGATTGCCTACGATGGATCATTTCTAATACTTCATAAAGATCGCGACAACATTCAACGTGTCTTCAAGTTGTATTATCTTCTGTAGCGTGGACCACTCAGTAGTACGTTTTACAGCTTTCTGGGTAGCTTATTATAAGATACCTACTCCAGCAAATCAAATTTTCCATATGGGACCTTCACAAGGTGAATTTTAGGCACAAACTGCATGTAGTTTATAAATGCACGGCTATAGGCTTCTTTTTGCTGCTTGCGGTTTTAGTCGACTGCTGTTCATTCAATTTTCGTATACGCCCAAGCCGTGCAGCAATAATCGACCAATAATTAAGTTCTTAATATAATCGTCTGAACGCGCCTATTTTGTTACGCGGGAATTATATTTTGAGGCGTTCTGTTTGTGAACTTTAATTTCTGTTGCGCAGCTATGTTAAGGGTCTATTACTGTAGTAATGTTTTAAGTGGCTGCTTTAGTTGCGCGTGTTCCTTAATTTGTTAGGAGATCATAATGAATATTTGTGAGGAAACTCTGCAGTTCAGTTTTAGAGAGTATCGCATACTTTGAATTAGTATGAGAAATGGTTTATAAGTTTCACCCTATCGATAAAAATACAAAAGTTATTAAATACTATGTATCTATTCAAGTTTTATACGACCATAAAGCACTAAAACGAATCTCTATAAATCATTAAACTTAAAAAAATATACGGCTTCATAGTCTCGCAAAAAAACCACGATAAACGAAAGATAAAAATGTCGATAAAATATTCACACTTAAACCATATAGTTTACAGCATGGTAATAAATAATTATGTGTATTGTCAGATAGGTAATAATTATACAATTCGGCAAAGAATAAAAGAAAGCAATAAAATAATCTTAACAGAGATGTGCAAAAGTTATCCATTACTGTTTAGGGTTCCGTACCTCAAAAGAAAAAAATGATGAAATCACTTTTTTGTCCGTCTGTCAATCACGGCCCCTTAACTCGGGTACGCGTGAAGTTATCGAGTAGAATCTATTAAAACCATATACTCAAGTCTGTGGTCCTATGAAGCTGTGAATACATCTATCCTCTAAGTCTACGCAGGCAAAAAAAATGGCCGTTTATATCGTAGGTTTGTACGGAACCCTCGGTGCGCGAGTCCAACTCGCACTTGAACGTTTTGGAACGAAGTTCCTTATCGCGCGTTGTGAAAGGGGGCTACACGGAAAAAAATCTTACGAAAAGTTGTCACGACACTTTTTGCTATAGTAAGCTATTGTAAGCTGTGCGGCGTCGCGTGTTTCTCTGTCTGTCTCTCTCTCTCTCTCTCTTATAGAAAGCAAGCCAGATATTTTCATTTCTATAGGAACTTCGTTCCATCCGGGTGTCCCTTGACACCTCAATTTTTTCTTGACATAGCATATTTTCCCGGCCAAAGCCGCGGGCAAAGGCTAGAGCAAAATAAAACAGTTGTGCAATTCGGAAACTCTTATCAATTGTTTGCTGAAACAATCAAACAGAAGTACTACTCGATAGAAAGTTGATTACTTTTCCAATCAATACGAGTCAACAAAACAATATGAGTCTTATTGATAGAATCTAAAATTAGTATTTTGTTTACTAAAATATCTGGTGATTTGTGAAACAAAGTATGCAAGAGTGTCCACTGTTCCATGTTAGTTTTAATTGAACCTAGTGTAAGTTGTTTACTTTATATGTAACCTAGTGTAAGTTGTTTGTTTCTATGTTAGTTATTGTAACTGGTGTTATACCGTTTTAATCCTTACTAATATTATAAAAGCGAAAGTGAGTTTGTTTGTTTGTTACATCTTCACGCTTTAATGGCTAAACCGATTGTGATGGATTTTGGTACATAGATAGTTGGGAACCAGGAGACGGACATAGGCTAATTTTTATTTAAAAAAAAGTGGGATGTGAGGGGGAAAGAGGGAAGAAAAGGGAAAAGTTACCGTTGCTATTACAAATTAATAAGGCGCAAGGGGAAATGTGTTACCCCAAATTTAACGCGGGCGAAGCCGCGGGCGAAAGCTAGTTAACTATAAATAAATAATAAATACCAACGAGTTGCTGTCCCTATGCTGGGCAACAAGTTCTTTTCATAAGAAGGTACGAGCACTGGTCACCACGGTTGTCCAAGATGGGTTGGTGATTTCAGAAATACTAGTTAGTAGCTGACGCCCGCGGTCTCGCCCGCGTGATATCGAAAAAAAAAGTATCCTTTGACTTTTTCGAGATTATAAAATAGGTACTTCTTGCCAAATTTCATCAAGATCCGTTCAACTGTTTTGATGTGAAAGAGTAACAAATATCCAGACATCCATCTTCACAAACATTCGCATTTATGATATTACATAGTAGCATTTCTTGACGATTGTTGTTTATTCATTTAAAATCTATACTAATATTATAAAGCTGAAGAGTTTGTTTGTTTGATTGTTTGTTTGTTTGAACGCGCTAATCTCAGGGACTACTGGTTGGAATTGGAAAATTCTTTTAGTGTTGGATAGTCCATGTCATGAGGAAGGCTATAGGCTATATAACATCACGCTACGACCAACAGGTGCTGAGCAGCGTGGGTGAAACCGCGTGGAACAGCTAGTCTTAAATATGGATTGCATATCATTAAATTTGACGAAGAATGAAGATCATTGATTTTAATATGTTCATTATTGTTCAAAGAATAATTATTTCCTTAACCAGTCTGTTTTGTTGGTCATATAATTTGGATTAACATACAGATATGGATTCAATAGAAAACATATTACTCGACTAAACTGATCCTCATCGAATAACGTTATTTGAGTAGCATCAATTACTCGAGTCACTATTTTAATCGTATCTATAATATCGAATATAAAATATCGAATTACAGTAAGGTTGTTTTAAGTAATGGTTAGCTAGAACGATTCGGTGAAACGAGTTCGAACATAGAACTGGTTCTATCGAAACATTTCGTCGTAAGTTTGTTTGTAAATATTGAATGTCGTAATAAATTGTATTCTGCGAGTAATAAAAAAATATAATTGCTGGACTTAATCACGGAGGGTCTATTTATATGTGAGTCATTTATCGTTAAATTAACGACACCTGAAAAAACGATTTTGTTTAATTATTGTATGTGTCAACACTATTCCAGTTTGGAAAGTACATGTTTGGTTAGATCTAATTTATAAAAGGATGTGATTAAAAAGTCCTGATAACTATCTGTAGCAAGTAGCTACTTTTAGAGATACTTTAATCGTTAATACAAAATTAATGAGCAATTTATTCTTTGATTTCCATTTATTGAAGGTCTCTAAATCCGCCAAAATTACAGTACCACATTTGAATAAGTCTGTTTTTCAAAGAATCTTCGTCTTGTGTAGTCACTGATGTTTTAGAGATTACTATGTCTAAATAGAACAGTAGGCCTACTATGACATCTTAAAGCAGTACTTATTCCACTGAGTGAATGAAATGGTGCTAGACACCCTGTATAGCTCTGTCCCTTTCCCTCAGCGGAATAAGTTCTGCTTTAACACGTCATGGTAGGGTAGCTGATCACATCTACTAAAAAAACGGCATCTGAAGCTGTGTAGTCTGGAAGGAGGAGGAAATCACGGCGAGTGAAAATGGACTAACTAGACCAAGGAGGGCGAACTTATAGCATGCGTTCCGTATATTTTGGAGACGTCCCCATCAAATGGTTTTGCATCTTAGATCAACAATGAACTACAGTGAGTGCAAACCCGTATCTCAGGTGACTCCAGAAGCCCTTGATTAAACCAATAATCATTACCATTTACCATTATCATGCAGGCAAATATAATAATCATTACCATTTACCATTATGTTCCGGCACGTCTAGGGCTTATTTGTACACACGACATCACATCAACCTACACAATACCATTTAAACCTGATCTCTTTACCACGGTGAGCGATGCGTAGTAGAGAGATCAGGTTATAATAGGTTGACCTGCCGTCGTGTGTGCATTTATTTAGAAAAAATAGCACGTTGGTTTTGTGATAGGTTCCTATCACAATCATATCATGTTAAATCCAGTTTCCGATCTTCTACCGCGAAATTCTTCGTGGAAAACACAATAATCTTCTTCAGGCCTAGTAGTACTTCCTAGATATCTTCACTATCCAATTAGGATGACAAAAAGTAATAAGTATGTAAATGTTGACCTTTGACACTTTCTCCCAGGGCGTAATTTCACAATAAACTCATCGCACAAAAACAAAATCTCACGAACATCTATTACGGATAACAGATCTTCTAAATTAACTGTTCGAGACTTGGAGTAGATTAACATGGATATGTTCTATGCTCAGTAATTCGAAGTAACATCTTAACACAAATGATGTATATGTGAACGCCCATAGATGAAGATGGTAATTATCGACTGACTACACTAATGTGATATATCTTTAAATGTTCTGTTTTGATGAGTTCATCGTTACGAGAATCAAGGTTTACTTTCAGGTCATTTGTGCGTTTTTTAGTCGCGTTTAATATAACTGTCTAAAGCGTATATTGTTTAAAGATTCAAAGAGAAGATGAAACAAATAATAAGGAAAAATGACAGTAAAAAAGGAGGTTTCAGTTCCAGCAAAACATTTATTTTTACTTTAATCTATATTAATTTAAAAGTTTGCATCACAAACACAATGTATGAGCTGCCAATTTATAAACACATAATTTCATATAACTTGATAACGTGCTTAATAAAATGCTCTTGAGCGTAGCACAGCCGTCACGCCCAAAACCTCAAAAAAAGCGAGACCAACTAACGTATAGGAACGCTAGTAACGGTATCTGAAACCAATGTGCTAGAGGACGCGCCCACTACGTTTCACGCATGGAGTTTAAATTACTAATACACGATACTATGTTAGGTATTAATAGTGTTATGAGAACGTCACTGGTGTTGTGGTACATCACTAGTTACTAAAATGACCGTCCTGACACGCATGGCAAGTCTTGGTTAGATACTGTACTCATTATTATGTCTGTCTATAATTGCATCAAATAAACTAAGCCAGTCTAATTGGAGTCTTATTAATATAATTAATGGAAGATAGTTTTGAAAAAAACACCATCAGAGCAGAGAAGAATCTATAGAACTGCTTATTTTCATAATAGCCTGACTTCATTTACTGCTGGATATAGGCCATACGCTTGTTACAGCTCGACGTTCTTATGCTAGCGTCATCTGGGGTATTCCCGCGATGAAAGTAACAATGATATCTGACTGCTTCAGATCAGTTATTGCGCCATACGATTCTCCTTAGTAAGACTAATTATCTGACTTTTGCGGTTCTGACCAGCCGTAATAACAAATTCAGAAATGACAGCCAGGACCATTATTTCCAAAAAAAAAAACAAAGAGAACAGTAGGTACGTTTATTTTCGTTCAAAACAAAAGAACATCAGATCTTTTATAAAAATAAAAATTCATACTCATGAAAGCATACGTTGCCTGCAAAAACAAAAGTTCTAAGTAGCAATGTTGTGACAAACAAGATTGCATTACTATATTAAACTTAAATCTTGAATGCTCATTTATGATAGAACATCATCTGCCTAGCCTTTCCCCAACTATGTTGGGGTCGACTTTCAGTGTAACTGGATGCAGCTGAATATCAGTATTTTACATGGAGTGACTGCCTATCTGACTTCCACAACCCAGTTAGTACTGGGTAATGCGATACCCCTTGGTAAGACTGGTTGTCAGACTTTCGGAACACTGACTACCTGTAACGACTGTCAAAGATCTACAAATGACAGCCGGGACCAACAGCTTAATGTGCTTTCCTAGGTACGGAGGAAACTCGGTATGTAACGGGTGGTCACCCATCCACAGACCAACCTAGGCAAGCGCGGCTTAACCTAAAGATCGACCCGAGCGGCTGCTATTATTTAGCCATGAGCTCCTTCTCCTCCTTTAAGATGCAACATGAAATAATGAGTAAATATGATCCATCCTTAAGTTAATCTTAGCCATATTGATTCCACTCACATTGAAACAACCCAAGGCTGACTTTGACAAGAAGTCTGGAGCACTAGACATCAAAATTATTGATGTTAAAACTAACTTGCATAATTACATAACAGTTCTTCGCAAGTTGTCTAACTTGAGATAGTCATGGGAGGTTTTCTTGGTGGAACACGCCATTAATGTACGAAGTAATTACGGTGTTTGAATTATATCGCTGGCCGGTTGGGATGCGCGAACGCAGTAACAAGACAACATAATGATACGACCGCCTTTTGTCTGGGTGTTTCGCCACCTGCCCAAACACTGTGAGTGTTGGACTGACTATCGATATGGCAGTCGTATATTGTACTGCGCATATTATTTGGCTGCGATAAAATATACATGTTTACACAATTTTGTCAAATTAAAAAATCCCGTAAATAATTATATTTTAAGTGGTTTTTGTATGCTTAATAAGACTTGAATTGCCTAAGTAATAAAGATACTCACCACATATTTATACTATGTTTTTGACGTTTAATTAAGTTGTAAGATCGCAATACCTCTAAATAAGCTCTTGTCCAAATTAAATCGTTTTGAAAAAGTAATGGTCCAAAACGTTGATGGTATGTACCAAACATACTTATTACAACAACTTCGCGAACCGCTAAATGCTAACGATAATTTAAAAATAGCAATTATTATTGTTCTAATCTAGGGGGCGGAGCTATCATGTAGATTGACCATTACGAACAATTCTTATCGTTTTTATATCGTACTCCATCACTGCTTAATAAAAACAATGAGCAAAAAACTATCGATACGAAAGATTGTTGGGGTGAACATCCTTATAATGATACCTTGTTAGCGTCTGTTAGTCATTCCTTACCGCTGAGGTGCCGTCGTAAGGGAAACGAAACTCTTAATTTGAACTTCAAAGGTGTGATTTTTGTGCCGTCGGGAAGTGTTAAGTAATCATTTAAAATCGGCTGTGCGGGCGATTAATTTTTTTAACGACGATTATTTTGTTTTTCCTGGAGTTGTCGTCCAGATTACTTGTTCGTAATCACTTGGCGTCTTAATGATGGACATCGAATTTAATCATGCTTTGATCACCACTAAATATAGGTACTCTACAGCGAAATTGGAGTTTGCTCGCAAATGAGAATCGAATAAAAAATCGATCAAAGGATAATGTACCGTTAATTGATTAATGTTTATACAAATATTTTTACACAACTCGTCCAACCCTATTAGTGCTTGACAAATATTTAGTGTTAATTGGCTTTTGATGCGAGACTATCATGATTAATTAAAATTGGGAGTTATTGCATTGGCATAATTACTTTGTTTTCATTGACAGCTGCTAAAAAATAATTTATTTACTCATTAAAAGCGATTGATTTATGAACTGTTTCGGTAAAATAAGTATTTTTGATTGGAAACTGGGGAATTATGTTTTCAATTATCCAATTGACTGTTTTTATTGCACGTTTTAGTTATGCATGTTTTTAAAATGAATGAAGTGTTATTATTATGTAGTAATTAAATTTATGAAGCAATTGACGCACCTAATTGTAAATAACCTAAATGTTTTTTTTTTCATAAAAAACAAACTACTTACATACATGTACGATGATTATTATTGAGTTTGACTCGAAGAGTTACATTTTTTTAGTATAAAAATAACTGTGACTTATGACTGTGGTTATATTTTATATTAAAAAAAAAACGCATGTTTAATTAATCCAGTACCGCAACATTTGTACATATAAGTTAAACAAAACCGGCGAGATTTTTGTACAGACACTATAATCACCTCTAGCTAACTCATAGAGATGCGGCGTTACTACGTCTTATTTCACAACAAACAAGCAATGCATCGCCATCAAAATAAATTTTAACGTCTCAAAATCCATTCCCATTCTTTTCACTTTATAGACTAGACTAGACTCATAAACGGCTGAACCACAAATCATGGCCGTAATTTATGTAACCGTTTAGCACTACATCGCCGTAACAACACATAATTCAAAAGGTCGTGTTTGAGCGTATCTAACCAAAAGAGACTTTACTGGGACACGCAGTATGTATCGCCGTTCTTTGTAACGCGATTTATAGCTATTTCATGAGCTTTATTTACTTTTATAGACGTAAAAGTCTAAGTAATAAATTACGTCGTAGCTTGGTGAGATGGCCGGACACTAGTGCTGTGAATAACATTTTCCCCTTATTATGTTTTGGTATATAAATTAAAGAGATTTATGTGCGATATAGCGGCCTACCGCCCGTTTAGTTTAACAATCGGAGCGCGATTGCGGTGTCGTCTTGATTGTCCGGAGATATAAATGTGATTGTTATCATGTATAACAACTTGCTGCTAAAACGAGGGATAGGAACGGTCGCATACTAGACTCATAAAAGATCTTTAGTGTTGAACTTGCATTTGCGGTAATTCGTTTGGAGTGGAATATTGAACTTTTATGATAAAACATTTTATACTCCATCCAAGAATATTATGTGGCAGCAAGTATTTGACAGATTTGAAAGATTGTTAGAACGAAATAAAACACTAAATAGGCTTTTATTTTTGGATGGGAAATCATTAAATAACTTCTCCCGCTCTGGGCGTAGAAGAAGGTAGTGTCAGATTTTTATTGACTAAAACCCACCCATGTTTCTTCTTCTGTTCTTTGTGTTTTGGGGTCGCAGAATCTCTTTCGAACAAATGGCAACCCCGGCAGGCAGTTACGCTAGCAGACCCTTCTGCTTTCCAGACATCTCTTTGAGGCGCGTGTGGAACTTGAATGGACTATCGAAACGGCCTGTCATCACAAGACGGACGACCAGTGAGCTACCCATTGCTCACCGACCACAGACCAACGTCTACGGTGGCCGTGAATCGTCTCATGGCACCAAACGTCTGAACCATCTTCCGTGGCGGCTCTGTTTTTCGGGCATTTCTTCCCGCCCGGTTATTCATCGTATTCAATTAAAAACCTGACGAAACTTTCGTGACCAGTGACGACCTACGTCAGGCGGTAGGTGAGGACGCCGCGGTGCCCGTTCAGCCACTCCTCAAAGACTGGTACTGCCTTAAGACCAACTTCACTGGTTAGGAGCGGTACATAACAGAGATTAAAGAATATCTGGGCGACTGGTCGCAAGCATGACTGTTGAGCCTAAATGATAATAATAGGCATACTGACCTTACTAATATTATAAAAGCGAAAGTGAGTTTATTTGCTTGTTACGTCTTCACGCCTAAATGGCTTAACCGACCTTGATGAATTTTGGTACAGAAACAGTTGGGACCCTGGAGACGGACATAGACTATTTTTTAAAAAGATTGAAGTATGAGTGAGGAAGAGGAAAGAAAAGGGAAAACTTAGCATTGCTATTACAATAAATAAGGCGCAAGGGCAAAAACTACAGGTAGCAGACACCTGTATATCAGGAAAGGAGAACTGTGTTACCCCGAAGTTAACGCGAGCGAAGCCGCGGGCAAAAGCTAGTATACTATATATGGCCTACAGATAGTTGTTCGGGGTCTGGATGTCTGTAAATGAGTTAAAATGTTTTTAAATCATGGTACAGGAGAAATTTCAAGTGTGGAGCAACGTTTAAAAAATATTTAACATTAGTAAATGTTTTAATATTAACAGCACAGCACGCAAACAGTTAGCTATAGCAGATAAAAACTCATATATAATATTAAATACATACCTCTATCATCAATATTTTTAATCGACTACCAAATCCTTTGTAAATATGTGAAAACATTTGCTTGATAAGGATACATAGCCAGGGGCTACAGTCCCAAGAAAACATTTAATATGTTATTATTGGCACTAGTAGCTAGCGAGATTTTCAAATATTATTATAGGGCGATTTTTGCTGGTTCAGTTTTCCGAACAAATAAACTAATCAAATAAACCAATATTAAGATAATACTTTGTGATTTGTTACTATAGAATGCAATCTTTTAATACCTGGCTGTTTGTGTAGGTATGTGAGTTTAAATGTTTGTAAACGCACCCACGATACAGGAGAAATTCCTAGTGTGGAACAATATTAAAAAAAAAAAAACAAAAAAAATTGTGAATTGTTACTATAGAATGCAATCTCTTAATACCTGGCTGTTTTTGTAGGTGAGTTTAAATGTTTGTAAACGCACCCAAGATACAGGAGAAATTCCTTGTGTGGGGCAACATTAAAAAAAAAAAACTTAGATCTTGAAAATATCTTTGAATTCTCTTTTTGGCGTGTCTTTCCCCAAAATTGCCAAAATAAAAGTATTTTTTTACTTATGATAGTTAGGTAAAGTACAAATCGATATAAATGTGTATCAAACAATAATGTTGTTATAATTTATGAGATAAACAGGCACGGATTGTGTTGAGACCTCGTAAAATACAAAACTCGGTCGTGTTCCAGCAATATCCGTTTGAAAGTTCACTATTTACACAATGTAATGTAAAATGTTACAAAGTTTCTTCTAACTTAGTTGTTACCTCACTTACCATGCAATATTTAACTCGTGTTGAGTTTATCAATTACATTTCTATAATTGACAATATCTAAGATATGAAATCAAAATATTTTTATTTCACATAGGCATTATAAAACGTCGAGAAAAGGTGCACGGTTCGGGTTGGTCGGTATTTATTAAGTTTTTATGGTAATAGGTTTGCTTCTTATTAAGCATGGCTTTAACATAACTAGCAAAATGTGGGTGTACTAATAAGTACACCTCTGCCTAAATCTTAAGAGATAACATGCGTGATGTTAAATTATGTTTTATTCAAAGTAGCATTATTGGTCTATCATATTAATTACTAGCTCCCGCCCGCGACTTCGTCCGCGTGGCATAGTTTCTTTGGGCTAACGCTTACTTTAAACCGCGTGATGGTCGAAAAAGGAAAATCTTTCTCTCCCCTTTTCTTCCCTCTTTCTCCCCTTTTTCTCACTTTTTTTATCCTATGTCTGTCTCCGGGTCTGAACAATCTCTGTAGGTACCAAAATTCATCAAAATCGGTTTGGCCATTTAGGCGTAAAGACGTTACAAATAAACAAACTCACTTTCGCTTTCATAATATTAGTAAGGACGCGCATCTTGGTACTTGGTAGTTGTATCTAATTGATATTCTGAGCCCGATCAAAGTTAATTCTACCCTCAGCACACACTCCTACTTATTTCTAGAAATAAAATCAATTACAGATATAAATAGCAAACTTAACTAATAACAATATACCTCTCTTGAAACTTCGCCTCCCGGTAATTCTAATAATAAACATCACCATGTAATATTGCGTAGGCTTTATCAATAAAACGGCTGCAATCCCACCCTTATAGGTAATGACCCTAGAAACTGGTGCACGTAATTAATAGGCCATGCCGTTAAGGGCCATTGTACAATTTATTGTTTTACAGCGCGTTCGGACTATAAATTTCTTAATTGGCCTCCACTTTATGCTCAACGGACCCCTAATTTACAAGGGCGAGCACAGACAGTATCTTGATTTTTTCACTACAATACTTTTGGACGTAGTTAACAAGCCGTCATCATATAATTTGGGAACGGAATCCCACATTGTTAAGGCCTACAGCTGCTTTGCCGCGAACTTGATGTAACAATTTTCACATTAAATTAACAATCCAGAAAGTTTTTTTCGTGGGTCTATTCCATCGGCTTTGACTAACAAGGTTATATTGAATCGATACAACTGTAATTTGTATATTAAAAACGGGTCTGGCTTCGTAAATGCTTTGAGATTGGTCTTTCATTAGCTGTTATTTAGTGATGATTGAAATCGATGCTTTAAAGTAGGTAGACAGACTGATATCTATCTACCTATACGCTATTTTAAAGAAGGTATTGCTTGCAAAATGGATATTAATAACTACGCCTTAAAAAATACGTTCATTTTGAATGTAACACGATCTTGAGTAAAATTCGTCGCTACTCTAATTTTTAAATAAATATTTTTAAAGTAAAAGAGAAAAGATGTCCTTGTATAAAAACGGATCAAAAGCTTTGGTATCAATTTCATGAATAAATTCTACTGAAATTTAGACTAGAGGTGTGATTTAAGAAATAAATCCAGTAAGCTTACTTCTATTTCTGGATTTATTTAAAAATTGCTTTTAAAATTTCCTTTTTAGTGAGAATTTTAGGTATTTTTTATCGTTTTCGCTTTAGGTCTTTAAAAGTCGAGGTGGGATATTTAAGCTGAATTAGAAGGTGAAAAGTTTTTTTCTTAACCCAAGTAGATAGCTTCGTATATAATTATGAAATTTAATAAAACAACTAACTGTGCCCCGTGCATGCGTTGCAATGCAATTTTCTGCCTACCCTATCTTTCAAGTTGGATCAAACGGCACACGGTGTGCAAGTTTATTTGCTTAAGGTTTAGTTCATCGCGGACAAACAACGTGACACGTGATTTATATATATAAGATTGAACAAAATCGCGATTCGTTAACATGTACCTCTTCGTTAAAGTTTCAAAATTTTACCGACAACATTATCCATCATACCAAGCTTCTATTTTATGCAATTTCGAGTAACATGCAAAGCATTACTCTCAAACTATGGCTTTGCAAAACGATGAGCTCTTTTCGCATAGCACAACAACGTCAGCGATTTCAGACACGAGTCTCGTATGTTGAGATGGCGCCGCTAGGCACACCAAGTAAAATATTCAGGGCAAAAGTCAGTCACGACACACGATGCTCTTCCGACTTCTGAGCCCCTGGTACCTGTGTTTTAGGCTATGCTCATAGCTGCTCATAATATTTTGTTGTAAGACTTTTAGCTCAAAAAAGGAAGAAAAATATCATTGCTACAACAGGAGAAGTGTAACTGTCTGCTTTCGTAGTTTTCTGAATAAAATACCACGTTACTCTAAAATAACCATGCCAAGAGTACTGCACTTGGTGAAATACAACTTATGCATTCAAATGGTAGTACCTACAACTACTATTTAACCGTACAAGTCTCCTAAACTTAACAAGAATCTGGTAACCAACAACTTGCATACTCTTACAAACAAGGTGCTTATTACATAAACGATGTGTAATATCGTTTTATTGACCTCATTGTCATACGCTTAGCACCTAAGTTTACCTGTATAAAGTATGAGGTATCGTCGTAAACCTGATGATAGCAAGATACGTCCTATCGTAAATTGTCCCTTACAGGTTAAGCTGACATTTAATAGTGTTACTGGTTAGTGTTCAACGCTCGCATCTGTCATATCAATTTCCATTTTATGCCTTCATAAAAGTATTCAATAGCTTAAGTACATGTGTATTGATAAATATGATAGCTGTTTTATTGTTATCATATTCTCACCTATATTAGTAGCGAATTCAAATTGCTCTACCAATATCGTATAATTTTTATTGCAGTTGCTATTAAATCAACGGCCATTTCAATTGCGGTTGTGTTCCGCATAACGAAGTTTGGGTTTTTGCTTTGAGTCATCAATGGATTTCACTTTTACACACAACATATATTTTTATTATCCTAACAAATATTTTAAAAGCGAAACACCAGTATCGTAAAACCGTAAATGAAAGCAAAATCATTTGTAACCAATCACAAAATGGATCCCTAAAAGTGAAACTTCTGAGTAATAACAACCAAACAAAATTGTTCAAACAATAACTTTAGAGAATAGTGTCGCAATGAAAAACTGAGATAAAACAAGTGGACCATAAAGTTTGTGTTGTAAACATTGTTTATAAAACAATTCGGGCGACGGAGACACAAACAAAAGTTTCCGTAGAATTCCGCGCCACCCTTTCGGCTTCCTTAAATTGTTATTGCGGTAATAAGCCTCCGACGAGCATGTGACTTTTATGGCCAACCAGTTTCTGGACTTTTTGGCAGAGGGCATTTTGTCACTGGCACAATTACTGGGCCCAGTACACCAGAAGAACAATGACGGGCTATTTTTGACATATTGTGCGAAGAACCTTCTTGCAATACGTTTACTTTTTATGCGTTTCGGCCAAGTTTCGTGTCGTAATGAAGAAGGGAACAATTATTACTTCACCAAATTGTTTTTGCGGGATGTTTGTGCGTTATCAGGTCTTCCCAACGACCAGCTTTTGGATCGTAAAATAGTTTTCGTAGTAAGCGGTAATGTACTTTGAAGACAGTGGAGTACATGACTTTATTCGAGAGAAGTTCTCAAATGGACATCTGTCATATGTATTTTAGAAGTTTATATAATAACATGCTTAAACTAAACTTTGACGGCACAGTTCGCGCTGTACATGAGGGATCTCGCTACCGCGACTGCTGCACTGCGTGTCGCGGGTTCGACGTCTGCACGGCGGAACATATTTTTGTATGTCCTTTAGGTAAGTGTTTTATGTGTTTCAGGTTTGGTTTTTTGTGTATGTTACTTAAAATGTCTGTAAACGTACCCACGAAAAAACGATATCAGTCGGTTAACAAAATCCTTACCAATATTATAAGAGCGAAAGTAAGTTTGTTTGTTTGTTACGTGTTCCCGCCTTATTTGACATAGATTTATTCTAGAGTTAAAATGTTAACTGAACGTAATTAAAAAAACTTTAAATAAACAAGTCATCTGTCCTGACTTTTTAATGAGGTTGGTTTCTGAAGGAAAAAAAAATAGAAGTTAAACTTACCAAACTTTTTAAAACCCATGTTTGACCGATATTTGTAACGACAATCTATACAGCACTGGTTTATAACGTGTCCTCCGTTTCCTGTTAAGCCCTTAAAACAGACTGACTAATCCAACTTGATCATTATAAAGGCTCTAAAAATATTTACTCCCAAAATTGGCTCACAATGTAATACAAACTTGAGAACTCCCTGTTTAATACCTGTCTTTATTACACAAAGTACTCAACTGAGAGTTCCTTCAAAATTGTCGTTAAGCCGTGTTACGTGTAATTAATTACCATCGTCGAAGAATCCGCCGCTCTCGGGACAATAAAACGCTTTTGGATTATGATATGAAACGTTGAAAGCTAATTCAACTCGTAATAAATCTGAGACTTGTTAATTATCTGACGTTCTCAGTGAGGAGCGTCGTAAAGGGCCCACCTCTTTGTTTTACGGAACTTTCGCCGACTTCAAAAGATTCCAGTGTTATTAAGTTAGCTGTAATAAATAGAACGTCTCTGGAGAAACGACCGTATTGTAAACATTCACAAAACTGCATGATGTTGAATGTTGTGAATATAAAGTGCTAACAAAAATACTACGGCATGCGGCAGTCCATTTCGTTCTCTTCTTCCATTTATTTCATTAGGGCACTCTCAAAGGAAAATATGACAATTTTGTTAGGGGAATTAAAAAGTTACCTGTTCTTACAGTAATGCAGTAACAAGTTTAATTTTCTTCGTCTCTCGTCCGACATTAGGCGGGCCCAAACGTAACTTTGGTATAAAATATTTAAATTGACTTTAAGACCGAATAAGATATTCAGTTTGATCGCTTTGCCGTCGATTTACATTCAAGAACGGTTATAATGGTAACTTAATTTTATACTTATTTCTTGTTATATTGGTTTTAAATAAGTGCTTACTTTTATACAATGGAAATAAAAGTAAGATTAGAATTTTACGGTTCTTTTTAACGTCTTCTTGGTCCTAAATTTCGTTTAAGTAATCTCTGGACTGCGAGTTACAAAATGGATTAGTATTAGAGTTTTATTTAAGACACTTTTTAAAAAAAAAGTAAAGAATACAGTAATATTAATTATCGAACCTTAAAAAATAGCCGCTAAATCATTTGGAAGTTAGAAAAAAAAATGGTTAAGAGTCAGACTCGCGAATTTAACAAAGGATGCCCTTTTAGTGATGTAACTTTACTGTTTTTGATTTTTTTTATGCACTTGTGCTTTTTGACATCACTATGGTTCCTATGGTATCCTATGGTTTTAATTCTCTTGAGATTGTCAAAACATGTATCTTAAATGCAGCATAAATGGCCGTATCTTTTGATGCGTTCACTTAGAAATTCGATTGCTTCACTGTTGTAAAGCATGGTAACACTCATTAATATTAATTAGAGCTCGATACTTGCCACGTTTTCTTTATTTCTTGGCAGCTGGCAAACGGATAGACAACAAAGTGACTATATTTATAGTATACCGTTTTGTCATTTGTATGAAACACTAAAAAAGAGTGTCCATTATTTCGAGCTCGTTATATGAAATCCATTACACGCCAAGATCTACGAAGCGTGAGACTATATTGGGCTGTATAATACATCCTCTATATATCGTTAAATAGGCGGTCTCTACGTGGCAGGGGCCGGTGTAAACGAAGCATAACCTATGCCGTTTTTATTCTATAACGAGCCTACAAACTATTATTACTGCGTCACCATGTCAAGCCCACATCACGAGTATATCCGCCCTAAATCCAGATATACGAACGCACAATCAGATATCGTTTGTTTAACCCTTACTAATTGAGACAAGGTTCTAATTGTACATTTCGGTCTACCACTTAGAACTTTGTTCAAATCAGTTTGTAATACGTCTAAAGTTATAAATGATAGTCAAATGATTTCTTGACAATTTAATGCCGAGGCGCCTTATCATACGTTGAAATTCGTTAATAACAATTATGCTGGAATGAAGATAAGTTCTGAGTTACCTAGGCACCTGTTGGTCCCGTTTGTGTATTTAAGGAAGTGAGTTAATGTGTTTTTAAGTAGATATCCTTGTCTTGATTGATGAATTGTTGGTTCCCGCATTTTGTTCGCCGGTAGATAACTGGGCGTTTCAAAATTTCAAATGGAGTGATTTAAATTAGTCTATCTTAATAGAGATTAATGTTCGGACAGTATATGAGAATTCAAAATATAAAAGAACTCTCATCCGTGAATATGTAAGTAATTTATCTTCTTTTAGATAATTTGTTAATGTTACTATAAAATTTCGAAATGTTTGGACTTAGTAATAAGTAGATATTATATGAAAAAAGATTAATGTGGTCAAAAAAATTCAAGTTAGAAAACAAATAGTTTTCAAACGGAAAAGTATACTCTTTCTTCAAGATGTAAGAAATTCTTAGATCTAGTATAAAAAAAACGAATAAAAAACTCAGCTCCAGTATATAAAATATTCACCGAACATCGAACAAGAGCTTAGTCTAACCACACAATAATTTCCATCTCACTTATACCGTACAATACAAATAGTTCACCAACTTATCTTCCTTACACATTACGTGCTCTGAATACCGAAGTAGGATACTCGAACGCTTAAGATACACCATTATAATACAGGATCATCGTAATCCTCTTCACGTTCAAATCACCCAAAGTGCCCATTTTTAGAAACTTCCACTCTCGAAAGACCATTTCATACGTCCAGGATTACACAGTATCCGCAATGAACGCCCCACTCAGACTTCATTAAAAGCTATAACCGGAATGTAGCCTACAGCGCAATCCTGAAACTAATCTCTTTTGTTTGCATTTTGTACGAGAGCCAAATCTAACTCGTAACTCGCAACTGAATACGAAGGAGCGGGATCAAAAGTTCTCGGCTCTACATTGCGTTATTTGTATGGTGTTGCGCTGGAGATTGTGGACTAACTGCGTAATGGAATGCTTAATCTAATCTGTATCTTGCTGGATTAGAATGTGTATAGGATTAAATAAACAACGTTAGGTTGTTGTGATGTGGAATTGTGACATGGAGTTTTAAGTGTTCAAGAAAATTCTTTCTATTGAGAATCCATAAAGTTTCAGTCAAATAGCCACTAGAGAATGGACTTCTGTTTTGTATAATACTCTTTGGTAAGACTAGTAACTACCAGTCTTACCAAAGAGTATAGTAACTGGGTTGTGGAGGTCCTATGTGGTTTTCAGCTGTCCGGTAAGACTGGATTCCGACCCTAACATATTTGGAAAAAGAAGCAGATGATAGTGTCAGAGAATGGACACTTGGACATAGGCTTACCGCTAGTATAAAATAACATTGTGTAGTAATTGTCTTATACAATTAACGTGTATCGAAAAAAATCCTATGTGTTATTTCCAGATCATAAACTACCTCTGTGCCAAATTACATCAAGATCTGTTCAGCCGTTACAAACATCTTTACATCCATCCATCCTCACAAACATTCGCATTTGTAATTATAATAGGATTAGTAGGATAAAAGTCGGAAATCGCCAACCCGTCTTAAGCAAACGTGGTGATCAATGCTCGTGCCTTCTTTGTATGAGAAGAGGCCCAGCAGTGGGACAGCTATAGGATGGTATTATTTATTATTAACTAGCTTTTGCCCGCGACTTCGTACGCGTGGATTAATAGTTCCCGTTCCCGGGGGATTTCCGGGATGAAAACTATCCTATGTCCTTTCTCGGGTCCCAGACTATAGCTGTACCAAATTTCATTAAAATCGGTTCAGTGGTTTAGGCGTAAAGAAGAGACAGACAGACAGAGTTACTTTCGCATTTATAATATTAGTTTAGAAGTTTAGATTTAGAAGTTTAGATTTAGAAGTTTAGATTAGTTTAGATAGTTTAGATTTAGATTAAGTTAGTTTAGATATTCAAGTTGTTTATTCATTTGAATACATTACATTTTTAATTATTTTTTAATAAAATCATAAAAAATAGTAGAACACTTGTATCGAAAACCAAACTACCGGTGGCGGTGGTCAGGGCTCCAGAGAAAGGAACCTCTTAACAAAACAAGCCGTGTCCAGGAGTACCGTTTTCTGTATCAAGCCCTTGATCCAGCTGCCTAATGAGATCCTCCTTAGGTATTGGTCGAGGCTCTTGGCAATTAAGCCATTGGGAGATATTACTATCGGCACAATGATTGCTGAGTCCATTCATATTAATCATTATCTTATTTTTTTTTTGTAAAATATCATCAATATCATTAGAATTCCTCATTCCCAATGTCCATTACTTAATCACCTAGAAATGGATGTTACTACAATTGGGATAGACTATGAATATAAAAAACTCTGCAACAGACTAACGGCACCACGGCACGATTTGACGGCATGGTTAGCGCAGTAGCTGAGCGATCAACTGTTGCGCTGCGTGTCGCGGGTTCAATCCCTGCTCGGAACAAATATTTGTGTGACCTACAAGTAATTGTTCAGGGTCTGGCTGTTTGTATGTGCGACTTTAAATATTTATAAACGCATCCACAATACAGGAAAAAATCCTAATGAGGGGCAAAGTTTAAAAAAAAAGTGATATGGATTCCTATCAACTTAAGTTAAAACTATATAAAACTTAAAACAGTATTTTCGTTTTTAACAGTCGATAACATCGAGTAGGCCTCACTTCTTTATATGAACCAATAAAAAGAATAATCAACGAAACATACACTAAAGACGAATCTAATGACACTCATCAATAAATTAAATGGTGCAGCTGTAAACACAGATAGGACTCTTTATAAAACACATTATCTTTCTAGTAAAGAAATAGATGTCATAAATACAGTAGATTTAAAGTTCATTTGGACTTATTAAACAGTGCATTCCGTGCAATTTACTGGCCATACAATTGCTATTATTTTTCGCTAATAGTACCACTATTAAATGGTCTGAATTAGATGGTATAGGATATCGTAAAGTGAATGCATTGCCATTTGAAAATGGAAGCGGGATTTTAGTAGCATTTGAATGCCTTTTTAAAAGGAGTACTAGATAATATTAAAAATAATAACGAAAACTTTTTTTATTTTTTCAGTTTCAGCGTTGTAAAGTTGAGTCAGAAATATATATTTTTCCATGAATTTAATGGATTATAAAACGGTTTAAAAGTTGCATTATTTGGTTAGTGGTTTATTAAATAATATTTTAAAAGAGCTGTTAAAAAACTGAAACGTTAAAAAAGAACTGAAGCCACGATTCTGCAGTTCCTTTGGGAACAGCTCGCCATTCAATTGGCATTTTCAAACGAATTGTGTGCCAATTACAACATCGAAAATTTCCCCAGAATAAAATTAAGTTGATACCTAATTATTATGAGTTTAAAAATTACTAGAATTGCAGTTAATTTGTGCCTTATTATGAGTTGGCAGAGTACAATTTCGTTTTAATTAGCTTAATATTAATTATTCCTTTCTGGTTATTTGAGAATTCTGGTTTTAAAGCTTATAAGTTTTATCACATAACAAGCTTTTTCCCGCGGCTAGGCTCGCGTCAAATTCTGGGCAACACAGTTCCCTTTTCAGTTATCTGCTACCTGTAGTTTTTGCCCTTGGGCTTTATTTATTGTAATAGCAAAGCTAAGTTTTCTATTTTCTCACTTTTTCTCTCTCATTTCTCACTTTTAAAAAATAGCCTATGTCCGTCTCCAGTGTTTGATCCAAATCGGTTAAGCCATTTAAGCGTGAAGACGTAACAAACAAACTCACTTTCGCTTTTATAATATTAGTAAGGATTATGAGTGCCATTCAAGTTGAAAGACTCGTAATATTTTCAGTAATTTGAACCGAAAATAATTTAAATTGCAATTTGCCTGCACGGAGCCTAATTGACGCATTTTAACGACCAACGAAAATAAAAAGCGTGGAAGCAAAATCCAGGGAAAAAAATCCAAAGGAATTTTTGAATCGAACGTTTTGCAACACCGCGCGGTGTTTAGTTAAAAGAGCCTCAGCCATTTGCATAATCGACGTTTCCACAGGTGCATTGGCAGCGCATTGGCAGCTGATTTAAGTACCGTGCCAAGTGACAAGAGGGCTCCTTCGTCGTATAAGGCAATATGCTACGGTCGCTGTTTTTATTTATCGTCGGCCGACGAGCGTCGGTGTTTTACGTAGGTTTGTGTCGGCGGCAAAAGTAGCAGTGATTTTTTTATAGCGTTTCAGACTGACGGGATGGCTTGGCGTTTGTTTTCAATTGAATGGTCGTGGGTTTCAGTATCAAATGTTTGTTGGAGTCTTGTGTCTTGTAGATCAAGGTCAATCTATGTATGTCCTTTGAATAACACAGATTGCTTTATAGATCTTGTGAATTTTAAGCTTATGACTGACTATTATATATAGGTGATGGTTATCTTAGTATCTTATCACTATATACCCTTGACCTCATTTTTTTCCAAACACTGAGATGACTTCGACGATACATTTTTTATGTATTTTTACTAAACTTACAAACTGGGGAGGGACGGTTGTTGTGGGAGACATTCACTTGTAAATTGTGACGTCCGAAAAATTATATATACTATATATATACTATTCTAATTTCATATTTATAAAAAAAAAACATAAATGTAGGTATTTGAGCATGAATATGGCTTTATAAGTATTTATTATCTGTGTTATGTGTCTGTGCTTAGCTTTCCATACATAATTCTGCTGTACATGTGTGTGTCACTAAACTCCTCCTAAACGGCTAAATCGAATTGTTTTTTTTTGGTTGGCTTATGCCCGCCCTGGATAGTTAAAATTCGCAAAAAAAGAAGGACAATGTCTAGTCTGGTCCGCTAGCACTTATCAAAAAAGATATAAAGTAGTGTAATAACAGTGTAGAAGTTTCAGAATAAGACCAATAAGATAAAATAACTAACTTAACTTTCCATTGAAATAAGTTAAAATTATTTTCAAATTTCGTTTTAGTCTGCACTCTCAACATAAATATTCTGTAACTGGCACCAAATCCCGAATATCTGAGAAATACATCATACATAAGACTGAATTTAAATCGTCAACTAAACTCCTAGTACCTATTTCAAATACAACGACGTTTGTTCCCATATTTTCCAAGCCCATAAATAATGGAAAACAGGGCGCTTAGGTGTTATAAAGAATATCGAAACGATGTTGTTTGAGCCTAGCCTCCCACGTCGCGCGATCTGCGCTTGCGATGCGCTCATTCCTCCTTTAACGTCAAAGATTTAGGTTTGCCTGGAATCGATTCCGTGTTCAATTTTTCAAGAGTTGTGACTCAATCCTATACTGGATCAGAAGGCGGAGGAATGTCTGTTGGAGGCAGGTTTGGGTGAGACTATATCTAGTACTGTACTATGTTAGTTTGAGTTGATTGAAAGCTCAATCTGACGCCTATTAATTGTTGGCTAAAATCCTTTTAGACACAAAGCTAATTCTCAATCAACTCAATATTTTTTGACAGCACATCATCTTTCACTAACATCGTTATGTTGCCTGTAGTTGTATCTACATGTATCTATTAGCAGCTTTAAAGTTAGGTGTCCAAGTGGAATGCCAAATTGGAAAGCAAAATTAAAATCAACATCATTAAATCCAAATACCCAGATAATCTGTACTTTTTGGAAGTCAAAATTTACGAGAAACAAAACAGTCCCTAACAGTCCAACAGTCCCAACAGACTCCATGAATACAACTGAGAAATTCATGATAAAACTGACAGATCACGCTTTGCTAACTTTTATAAAAGGTTCTTCCAGCAACACTACTTTCTTAAAGCCCAACATAAATCACAAACCATCTATATTCCATGCGGACTACACCTGCGAACACTCTGCAACTTTTGAGACATAACGAAACCCAATTAAATACATCTAGATATTTCACCAACTGATCATTAGGGCAACATGGCTTGTTAGGGCCTGTTTAAACGTGCCAGTACACCCAGTCATGATTTCTGGTGACTTATTTCGTAGAAACGACGGTTTCACGAGAAATTTGTGTTTTGCAAGAGAATATTTATGTTCGAATCGTGTTTGGTCAATGTTTGATATCGTTTATAGAACAAGTACGGAAAAAATGGAAATGTGAAGCTATTTATGTTTTGGGGTTGAAGTTATATCAATAATGGATGTTTGTTCTTATTTATGGTCTTTTAGGTTCTTGCAGTTTAAATGAGAGTAATGTTTATCTTACGAGAGAGAGAGAGTACTTACCTAACTCTTAACCGGGAAAGTGAGGGTGCCCATACAATCTTGCGACATAAAGGGCCATATCTTTTGACTGCGTAAATTTAGAAATATGTTTTTTTACAACTCCAAGCGACAACGGTCTTAAGTAGGTATATGGTTTTAATTTCAACTGGATATCTTAATGTGTTTCCGAGATAAAGGGTCTAGACCGATAGATAGACAGTCAGACGCTCAAGAAAGGTAAGAATTATCCTAAAAGGGTTCTTCAACAAGTGAAAGGAGGAATGTGAGAGTAACTTAAAAGTCATCTTGCTTCTCGTGTGGTTAGTACCTAACTTAGTGACATAATTTTAATGCCACCAATAGGTTTCGGACTTGGCTTTAGACGCCGTCGACAAACATTTCTCAGCAGTTCAATATTTCAAATTATAATTAAAATCTAAGTTATCTTTAAGACTAAATACCTAGACTAAAACTAATAAACCTAGTTTCTGAAAGAGAAGATGTTCTTTTGGCCTCCAGTTCTCAGAATACGATAAACGGAATAAATAATTAGTTTTGACTTTGATCTGGGTGATTAAATTGAAAATGTAATTATTCTGATTGCTGAAACCAAGTAAAGCTAAAAGATTTCTATTTCTGGAATAACTAGTTACCTAAAGATTGTAAAAAAGAGATTATATAAACTACTAAGCTGGCGTCCGATAAAAAAGTATCCTATGTGTTATTCCTGACTATAATCTACCTCTGTGCCAAATTTCATCAAGATCCGTTCTGTAGTTTTGTCGTGATAAGGATTAAACATACATCCATCCTCAAAAACTTTCGCATTTATAATATTAGTAGGATAGGATAGGACATTGAGAAGTTTAATTGGTTCATGCAAACTTCTGTACTACTATCTTTAATTAATCTTTTATCTAAAATAAGTGAAATACATGTAAACAACGCTATTATTTTCTCATTCATTTTTTTTTCTTTAAACTGTTTATGTATCCTACTTTTCCATGAAATAAAAGGTTTTTTTTTAGTTAAATTTATTTATTAAACTACATTAGTCGTATCGTCTTACGTAAAACATAACAACAACATTGTTATGTGTCCCATTGCACAGCATCATGCTGAGTGGTGACCTTTTTGTCGCAGTAACGGCGTGCAAGCAATTTTTTTTGGAACGAAGTTCCTTATCGCGCGTTGTGAAAGGGGGCTAGACGGAAAAAATTCTTACGAAAAGTTGTCACGACACTTTTTGCTATAGCAAGCTATTGAAACCTGTGCGGCGTCACATGTTTCTCTGTCTGTCTGTCTGTCTGTCTCTCTCTCTCTTATAGAAGGAAAGGAACTTCGTTCCATCCGGGTGTCCCTTGACACCTCTACATTTTTTTGTTCTATATTTATTAATAAATGTTTGTGATGCTTTATACGAAAACGAAAATAGGTTTATTCAAAGGGCAACAATATTGTCTATCGTTTTAATTAAGAAATGATGAGCTTACTTTTTCGTAACTTTAGAAAAACAAATTAAAGTCCAAAAAAAATATGCAAATCTACGAAAGTATTGTAAACTTTTTTGTGAAAAAAAGGTAGGTTTTTTGAAAATCAATAGTAGGTACTAGAATGTTTGTTATATAAATACATAGAATATCGCTAGTCTGTGACCGGACACATTGTATAAATGATCAGATCATACGCTAGTTAATTGTAGAAACGAGATCCGGACAACAATTGGGTAGTTGACACCATTAACCAATAATTTAAAAACACAATTTTTCTGAAAGAACACCTTATTCTAGACCTGAGAACTCCATTCATTTCAAAATAACTTTAAAATTCGATTTTTAGTTGCTTTTAAATTAATAAATAGTTGCATCATTGACTTGACAACTTAGTGACGTCATCGGTTGCGAGTCTCATACAAAATCTATGGGGGAAGCGCGTTTTGACAGCTCATAAAAAGTATATCAATTGATTGGTGGTGTCAACTACCTACTACTATTATTGTAGGCCCTACTTTACAACAAGTGTAGGCACTTTTTGTGTGATGATGATATCGCGATGCAGGCAGCATTTTAAGTTTCTCATTTGTGTCACTGATGTCAGCGATATGGTTTATCACAACAGCACACTGCTGTGCAACGGCAGAGTCGTCCAATTGCTATAGGCTACTTGCACACTGTGGACACAAACAGATTGTTGTGGCACGACAGATTTTCTTACGCCTTCAGATTGTAAAGTTATCTAAAAAAAAAATTGTTTGTTTTTTGGGTTCAAAAACTCCAAAAAGTAAAAACGGAACTTATTTGTTCATGTTGTACGTCTGTTTGTCTGTCTGCTAGTCAAAATCCCTTATTGTTACGTCAGTCAGTGACACGTAAAGGTGTCGGGTTTAAATTAAAAATATTTATTCAGATCTGTGGTCCCATGGAGCTGTGAAAATCAACCCCAAAAGATATGGCCGTTAATGTCGCAAGTTTGTACGAAACCCACGGTGCGTGAGTCCGACTCGCCCTTGGCCGGTTTTTATTTTTAGTAAATTTCTTTGCAGTAGAACGTATTTTGCAGCTTATGCACCAATTACTTTGTGTAGCCCGTTGTTCTACTTATATTTCATTTTTCCGCCAGATTCTAAAATTAGTTTCATGGTAAGTATATCTTAGCTTCGCAAACTAGCCCATGGCGATTTCTCGTTCCTTTGCTTCATCTTTACTCAGTGAATACTCAAACATAGGAAGCTGAGTTATGCTCTAGATAGTTGAGCGTGCTGTAGTTCATTATTAGTTTAGTTTCGTGTGTACGTTATATCGTTCATAATTTTCGAAATTAGTTTCACTCTTATGAATTTCAAAGTTATGTTTACCGTGCAAAGTTAATGCGCTTTTTAAACCGCAATTGTCGTCGTTCTAATATTTTTTTTTATATGATCCCATTATTCGACGACGCGTAGTTCGACTCATAAAGATCTGTTTTATTACGTAAAGGGATGTTGTTTTCAGATGGTCCCATGGTCAACAAGTAGGGGATCTATTGAGGATAGGATTCTGAAGATGGGATGAAGATGGGATTCTGAAGAAATCGAGAGAACTCTTCAAATATTGTAGGCATCCTTAAAGCGGTTTGGGTGTTTTTGTAGTGACTCGTGCATATATTTGTGTAATATAATACAGTAAAGAAGGAAAACTAAACTATTTTAATAGAAGAACAAAATAAAATTGACTTAAAAATAGGCAAAAAAGTGAAAATAATCACATAAAAAAACATGTCAGCTTCAGATCATGGTAGGAACAAAACTGAATCAAGCAAACAAAAGTTGCCAACTTTGGAATCATTATTTAAAATATTTAAGTATTTTTATGATTCTTTATCACTATTCATAACAAAACTGATGTACCTCTTATTTATATTTTTAACTTTTAAGAATACAAAGTAAATATCTATGTTTTAACAAAAAAATGCTTTTCTTAAAGAAGCCGGGAGCTTTCATATTCTACAAATGATTCTAGTAACGAGGCTTTTGATATAAATAACTGAAACACCCAGTTGTTTTTACTTAAATGATTACTTTTTCGCAATTCTCTTTCTAAGACACAATTTTTGACTTACTAATTGACAAAGAAAATTGAAAAATCTATTCGAAAAATTATGATTCAGAGTTATTCCAACGTTATTTGTTTTGTAATTTCAGAAAAATTGGCAATCAGTCGCAAGTCATTTAAATGTTCAAAACTTCAATTTGCATTATTGGTTTTCGAACTAAATCCTATTTTTTCAACTACTAAACTTTTTTGATTACTTTTTTAGTCATCTATTGCAGCTCCACTAGTTGACAAGCCCCTCCCCTAGGAAAAGAGTGTTTGGAATTTGTTGTAAAACCAAATGTCATTTGATAATAATCAATCATGGAGACCTCTATGAACATGGATACATTTTGGAAGTATACCGTATACTCTATCTGTGCTTCTAATTACTTAAGTTTTGTTTTGTATCTAACTAGCTCAGCCCCGCAGTTTTATTCGCGTGGTTAATATAACTTTATGATTTGTATGTGTTATTCTGATACATCTCTTCTAATATATAAAATTCTCGTGTCACACTTTTCGTTCCCATACTCCTCCGAAACGGTTGGACCGATTTAAACGAAATTTTGTGTACATATCGGGTAGGTCTGAGAATCGGCTAACATCTATTTTTCATACCCCTAAGTGAGCAGCGGGTGAAACCGCTGGGCACAGCTAGTAAGCTATATTATTGTGAAGTTTCATCAAAATCCATTCAGTAGTTTTTGTGTGAAAGAGCATCAAACATACTGACATACATCCTCACAAACTTTTTCTTTTATAATATTGGTAGGATAGTAGGATTTCGCCTCATAAGTAATTAGTAATCATAGAGAAATAAAGGATTTCAAACCCTCTCCGTATAAATCAATATGAATATGATCACGAATATCTGGATAGGTATAAAATTATGTCATTGAGAAAACATATGCTAGTCTGTACGTTTGGTATAACCAGAGACCTACTTCTAGCACTCAAAGTCTGCACAGGATAGCATTGTAAATATATGCTACAGTCTCTTTACAAAACCTCCTTCTAAATTAATTAGAGACCAAAATAATCACACACCCGTCTCCCTTTGCGCGAAATACCCGTTGACCCATGCAAAAACAGTGTCTCCGCCACATACGGTACCAACAATATTAAACTATCATCCGTACAAGAAACTGGCACTCGTGTTCATTAATTAAACGTTCACCCTCGTTAATATCAACACCTGTTCTTGAAAAGCGTTTAATAGTCACGTCAAGTAACAGCTGTGAACGGTTGTGGGAACGGCGCTAGTTTTCCACAGAGTGCCAGTCGGAAAATTAAAACGAAATTAATTGTATCGAGGTTAGGTTGGTGCTGAAATTAATTATTTTCTTCATTACAGCCTGTTTGAGGATCTTGTGTTTGTTTTAGCTTGACTTTGTGGTTTTCTGGGGATGGGATTGTTGTCGCTGAAAAGCATCGTGTGGAAAACTTAAAAGCTAACTCTTTCATCTGCCTAGCCTTTTCCCAACTAGTTGGGTTCGGCTTCCAGTCTAACCGGATGCAGCTGAATATCAGTATTTTACATGGAGTGACTGCCTATCTGACCTCCACAACCCAGTTAGTGCTGGGTAATGCGATACCCCTTGGTTGTCAGACTTTCGGAACACTGACTACCTGTAACGACTGTCAAAGATCTACAAATGGCAGCCGGTACCAACGGCTTAACGTGCTTTCCGAGGCGCGGAGGAATCTCGGTATATAACGGGTGGTCACCCATTCACAGACCAACCTAGGCAAGCGCGGCTTAACCTAAAGATCGACCCGAGCGGCTTCTATTATTTAGCCACGAGCTCCTCCGAGCTAGCTCAGAGCCAAAAGCTATAAATAAATAAATAATAACATACATCCATACTTACAAACTTTCGCATTAATAATATTAGTAGGAGTTTGCTGTTTCCTAACCAGTGAGTTTGTTTGTTACCTCTTCACGCTTTAATGGTTAAACCGATTTTGATTAATTTTGGTACAGAGATCGTTGGGAACCAGGAGACGGACATACGGTTAATTTTTATTTAAAAAAAGTGGGATATGAGGGAGAACGAGGGAAGAAAAGGGAAAACTTAGCGTTGCTATTACAAATCAATCAGGCGCAATAGCAAAAACTGCGGGTCTGCTTGGTGTGTTATACCGAATTTAACGCAAGCGAAGCCGCGGGCGAAAGCTAGTAACAAATAACTTTGTTCTGCAACGATCACTATTCCTGTACAATTAGCTGAAACACGAATGAGAATGATTTGATTTTAGTAGGTAATCATCTAACCGCATGTTCACCATGAAAACTAATCAACGGATCCAAACTAACATTCCTATTCATTATCCGCTTCCAATTACAATCTAAATCAAATGCGTTCGGAATTCTTTGAATTTAGGAGTGAAACAAAATCGGTATGACCAACGTAACGTTGAAACATAATAGGTTTGATGTGGTCGGAAAAAAGTCAAATAACAAAACAATTCTTAAGAAAGCTCGTGCTCTACTCTGAAGAAGCTAATTATAGAGGTAGTCCGAATCGATCCATTTACACGATTGCACAAGCATCGAGTTCTCGATTACAAAATGACGTATCATCGAAACTCGGCTGCGTTACGAACGGCTGATTCTTTAATTAGTGACTTATCAAGATCGATACTTGGGGAGAGTAATCGGTGCGATGTAATCGAATGCTAATGCAACGTAATGTGTGTCTCGTCTAATTGGATCAACCTTTTTTGACGCTCTCAGTACTTTAATGTCGTAAGCATATCCAATCACTCCACCTACTCAATCGATGAGTATCTAATCAATACTAGCGACAGCAGATTAGACAGAATTTAAAAATGTTTTTAGACACGCGCGGCTTGTAAGAAAAACCGTTTCAAGACTTCTTTGATTTTTATGAATTGACTACCTCACCGAAATAACGGATGCTGTACACATTTGTGTACAACCAATATATCTTCGAGACTTTTATTTTGAATTAAAGTCGGAACAAACTTGACTTCACTAGCGTCCCCCGCATCATTATATTCGAGATCTTCCCCATGTCTTTTACTTTCAAAAATAGGAATTAAAATACATGTCCCTCTGTTTCGATTCGACTAACACCAAGTCTCATTACCGGTGGCCACTGATAACATCTGAAAGCCCGCGGCAATCCCGCCACATCACAAAATAACCATTGATTTAAAAAAAAGTTTATGTTTTGGTCCACGATCACTCAACTCTGGAACGTAGCCTTAAGATATAAGGTTAAAAATCAGTTGATGGCCTCTTTTTATAATCCACCATAAACCATAAAATTCTTTGTGTGTGTTTTGAAAAGTGTTTGAATTCTGAAGTCATAGAAAATAATCTCGATCGTGTCTGAAATTATGAAAAGAAATCACTTAAAAATTACAAATGATCCTCATTCGTTTTGACCTACCCCAATAGTTTTTGGTAGCAAAATAACAGTAAGAGCGTATGTCTCGCATTAATCAAATACGAGGTTGTTTCTTTGAAATAATATGGAAGCACACTCGTACAAACAAGCTTTTTAAAACAATAACCGTACTTCAAAATAGTCAGGCCTCTCAATAGGGATTTAATGCGATTTTAACCAGAACGAGCTGCTATAAAACTGGTATAAAGCCTTTAAACAATGTCAAAGTAAATCTATCGTAAAACAGTTACAGCCATTTAAACTGTTACCGATCAATACAAACATTACGACCGGTGGAACGTCGCACAGGTCATTAAACTTGGCGATAAATTAATAGCAGTTTGCATTACCACACATCAATCGAATAGAACATCTGTCAATCTGAACCGTTAAAGATAAATTTCGAGATAAATACTTGGTTTTATAGTCCGATTATAGTATGTCAAAAGCGCCGATTGTGCCGCCTGAACCCAATTTGATTACACACGACGTTTATTTAAATGGAAACTGATTTCATTAATTACAAATATAGCCTCTAATCTTTATTATGTCAAATGCGTAATAAACGTCTTGTGTGGGTCCAAGAGTCGGATGTTAAGTTTTTTTTTTCTCATTAAACTTTTGCCTCTAAGGTTTCGTTTAGCGCGTCGTTTTAAGTTTTTATTGTGGCTTGTTATCGATATCTAAATCACTGGGAGCATTAATACGACTGTCATATTACTTTTTGGTAGCTCCCCTAGCAGAGGTTGGGTTACGATTTATTTGACTGTCGACACAGGTTTTGAAATATTATTTTTGGAACTTCGTTTTTATTAATGACGTAACACGTAATATTTAACAACGCGACGGGTAAGTTTTTTTTTTGGAATTCAGTGACACTTTTGTTTTATTTGGGCTTCAAACTGGTGTAGTTGTACAAAATGATATTACATTTAAGTCTAGCATGAGTAAGACAAGCCTGCTTCTGGCAACTACACTGTGCATAACAGTAGAATTAATTTAGTGTAATTACAGTTTGCGTTTTTGGGGTGCAGAAAACTGCAGTGTCTGCAATTATGATTGCATCGCGTTTCACGTTTCTACTTTAGACGGGGCGTTTCACAAGGTACCGTAAATAACTCTAGTAGTGATATTAAGCCAATGTTTTTGCGCAGACATGAAGTATTCACACAGCGTGTATTTACCTCTCTAAGCAATATTTCAAACTCACCTTGCGTTGCTTCTTGCCCTCTGCTGGATCATGTTGCTTTATTACGAATAGTAGTGTGGATACGCTTTTGTCGTTGGTTTTCTTTTTCTTGTGCGTTTATTGCTTAAGCCGCATTAAAATTTACTTTATTGTTGGAATTATGTATCGATATTTTATACGCTTTTAATGGTTTAGTTACTTATTATGTATGAAAACCAACTTTAAGGGTTTTTGTTGTCGAGATTGCAATTAAATGATTGTAATTTAAAATGATATTTATTGATCATATAATTAAATTAATTACTATATATATACAACCTATAAATAGACACAAACTAAAAATAAAAATATATACAAGTAAAAAATAGAAAATTACAGGGCGTCAAAAAATTTGTCCGTATCGCAGTCAACAGGAAAAGTGCCCAGAAGGCTGGCAGCATTACCGCGTTGAATGGCAATGCTTATTTTTTGTGCAAAAAACAGGCCAGCCCTCTGGTCACGAGGTCTGTAATTTAGATAAAACTTAAGTTTAGTTCATTTTAGAATATACTAGCTGTGCTTGAAATACGTTGCAATTCAATTTTTCTCTACCCTACCTTATCGAATTGGTCCAGTCGTTGTTGAGTTATGCGCTTACCAACACATTTTGCAACTTATTTTTATATTATAGATACGAAAATACAGTTTACGTGACTTTGCACTTTGACTTTAGTTTCAAACAGCTTAAGATTTAAAGTCTATACCATTACAGAAACGACAGCAAATCCTAAATCGAGTTGCAAACTTAAGGCGTATCTACACATATCTAATGTTCGCAACAGGAAGTCGGTATTCAGTTGCGTACTTGCTCATCAACGAGGGGATTCGCCTCAATCCACCAAACTTCCTCCTCGCAACATGTTAACCGAGAATTTCTAAACTTTAGAGACTTAGAGAGATAATCTCTTGTGAATTAACACGGAAATTGTGACTTTGATGCTCACAAACTTTATCATCATCGCTTACTCAGAATCTTTACGAGTTTTCCAAATTTCACTTCCTAATGTGACCAAATCGAGGCCTTAAAAACAAACAACCGAGCAGAAGCCGATGTTGTAATAAAATTTCTACACGAGAAAGCGCAAATTAGCTTGTAATTAAAATTCTGGGAGTTGGATAATGAGTGTACACACAGAAAATTAATAAAAGCAACTGTTATGTTGGGAGTTGGGAATTTCGCTCGTAAGAACAAACAATTTTGTATCTGATAATAAGTAAGTATGAGAAAGAAAGTCATTAGATGTTTGAGCTCAGGGAATTCGAAAATAATAGAATAGAATATCAATCAACGTTGTTAGATATAACAAAAAAAGTATTACTGGTAAAGATAGAAAAACGAATAGAATTCGTTTCATTTTCTGTGTATACAAGTGTATTCAACACTAGAAGATACCTACATTCATCATCTGCCTAGCCTTTTTCTCAACTATGTTGGGGTCGGCTTCCAGTCTAACCGGATGCAGCTGAATATCAGTATTTTACATGGAGCGACTGCCTATCTGACCTCCACAACCCAGTTAATACTGGGTAATACGATACCCCTTGGTAAGACTGGTTGTCAGACTTTCGGCACACTGACTACTTGTAACGACTGTCAAAGTTCTACAAATGACAGCCGGGACCAACGGCTTAACGTGCTTTCCGAGGCACGGAGGAAACTCGGTATGTAACGGGTGGTCACCCATCCACAGACCAACCTAGGCAAGCGCGGCTTAACCTAAAGATCGACCCGAGCGGCTGCTATTATTTAGCCACGAGCTCCTCCGAGAAGATACCTACATTATTCTCGGCAAATTCAAGCAAAGCGCAACCGGGAGTTCGTCTAGTATAACACACAAATTGCATCATATTGCACTATAATAGGCTTCTTCCTCATAAATCCATAAAATGAAACTGCTAGCTGGAGCAATATCCTGCCCCTCATTAAAGAGTCGTTTCCATAGAGCGATTGGAGTTTGTTTATTATCCGTATGTAATACTAGACGAAAATTGTAATGAAGGCCAAGGGAATCCCGCAAGATGGTAGGTAACAAGCTATGGAAGCGAAGTGAAGGATCGCTGTGATTACAAGTAACAGGCGAATGAGATTTGGGTGAAGAGACTGGGAAAAGGCAGGAAGGATAATACAAGTACATTGTAGGAAGATATACTCATGAAACGTGTGATAGATATAATCCATACGGGACCGTATGGATTATATCAATATTGAAATGGTCTTTGGGAGTTTACCGTATATTATAAAAATTAAAAATTTATATTATCAAAATGAATTTTGGAAGTCGGCTCACAATCCACAGAGAAATCGCGTAACAAACAAACACTCGAATTGTGAACCTCATAATTTTCTTGAAGTCGGTTAAAAAATTTATGAATAATGTTCGGAATATTATACAATGAGAAAATTGGTAACACAACACTTCAAAAATAGATTTCATACTCCGTACAACTTTAAAAATCACGATAGCAAGATGTGATAAGTATTTGCAAGCAAATATGTTTCTGCTTTTAGACCGTAGTTTATTAACACTTTAGCTAAATTAATATTCATTTTGCAATCCATAACAGGTTTTGCATTACTTTCATACATAAACATTACCGCCGAGATCTCCTAACTCAAACCTAATAAATTCACAGTGTGGAGTTGATTTATGTTCACATACGGTTCATATGTTCCACGTACGTTGTAACTGTTTCTGACCTCAGTCTCGTCAGAATGCGTTAATCCCACAGGAAGGCTTTGAAGCCTCACTCTTAAGATTAGTCATGAAATATTTTACTGATGTTACTAGTGTCAGGGTTGACCGTCAATTGTTTTCCGTCGTTTTTTTCTTTATTAATGAATGGCATTCACTCCTAGTAATCTTAAGATTAGTCATGAAATATTTGCAAAGGTTCTATTGATGTTACTAGTGTAAGGGTTGACCGTCAAATGTTTTCTGTCGTTTTTTTCTTTATTAATGAATGGCATCTCGCAGTTCAACCTAGGAGGTAGTCATTTGCTTAACCGGGCGATTCCTGTGCATGCCTTGAAATTAAGGCCTCAAACCAGGGCAAAAACTTTAAAACAAAGCGACTACACGCTAAAGGCACCCACTGTGGGGCTCGTAGCCTTGGGTTAGAGCGTCGCTGGGGAGGACAGCAAAGGGTGCTCCTTCCAGGCTGTCCCTTTGCTGTCCTGGATTTGCTGGATCTAACTGAAAGTTCTTCAGTCTCATCGATCTTATTTTTATTAACATTAGAAATTGGTATAGCAACTTGATTTGTGCTTAAGTCATTGACTTTTGAAACTTAATTATTAAGTTTGGAGATCTAGTTTGCTCAATTTCAATAACTTTATCAGACAAACTGATTTGAAACAATACCAGCTAACTAACAGTTTTATTGAGTTCAGTTTTGTATCTTCAAATTATATTGTGCTACCATTTTGGCCACAACGCTGTCCGTAATAATTGTAACTGTCGGTCGACTATTTTACATTATATTGATTATATACTGGCTGCTTCCCACGGTTTCACCCTCGTGGATAAATAGTAGCTCATGTAATATTTTAGGGGATATATATAACTATCAAACGTCATCATAATTCGTTTAGTCGTTTGAGTGTGAAAGAGTAACAAACAAACACACACATACAAACCTTTATAATAATAGTGTAATTGTACTTATAAATAACGTAATTATTTCTTAATTAAAAAAAGCTCTGCACACAAACTTACAAACAAATTTTATATTATAGATTGAAAGGATTTAGCTTATTTAACGTTATTGCCAAGTTTAACAGACAATTTGCTCTACTTATCAAAACTTTCACTAAATGAGGGGCAGTGAATATCTACCGAACCGCTTTTAGAGTAGTTCCATATCTAGAGAGAAGCATATTTATAAAACTCTACGCCAATACATCAACTCCTTGAACTCCGTGAACTTTTCGTGATGTATTAAGCTAAATTGCCAGCCACACGGGACTTAGTCCGTCGAAACACGTTAGCTAGTATCGAAGATAGCTTCAAAGAGCCTCCAAGACCAACAGTTTCATTTAGGTGATCAATCTCTGCAAAATAAAAACATAACGAGTGCTGGCGTGAACGTCGGCGGATAAATGAAGGTCCAAGCAATCTTATCTTCATTTATAGAGCAGTAAAATTACGCCGCGCGCGAAACATAAAGGCCCGTTTATCATCCTCTTGGAGGGTTTAGGCAGCATTGAAGATTGATATCCTTGTACTTCTCTTTTTTTGTGAAATATTTTATTAGTCTTAGGACTTTTTCGGTCCGGGTGTAGGAGATTGTTCGGTACTATTTTTGGGAGCTCAAGATTGAAATATGAATTATTCAGGTTTAGATTGACATAGTTCTTTGGATACCAAGTCTAACAAAGGTCGCTGGGGAAATTGTTTTTTTTGCTGTCGACAACATTCGCTGACCAATATAAGAAGTTACATTTTTAATACTATATTACTTCGACGACTTTTCAATTTTGACGTTTTGTTCTATTTTTATTTTCGCAAATACCATATACTTAAAAAAAAAAAACGTTGAAAAAGTAAGTTTAGTTTCGTAAAATCTGTTTTCGAAATATGGGTAGCAAATTCATCATTATCTTCCTGCAATTGCTTTACTGCGATCGACTTCTGCGCTGCGTGTCGCTGGTTCGATCCCTGCACGGAACAAATATTTGTATGACCTACAGATAGTTGTTCCGGGTCTGGCTGTTTGTGTATGTGAGTTTAAATGTTTGTAAACGCACCCACGATACAGGAGAAATTCTAGTGTGGGGCAACGTTTTCATAAAAAAACGTCATATTCTGTGTTTTGATTCTGTCAGACGTCACGGCATCATTTAAATTACTCCTTTCTTCTTCATAAAATCATTCTTTACACAATCTATCCATCTTTTCGTTGCTCTTCCTCTCCCCCTTCATTTATGAACATATCTATCATTATTTTTATATGGGTACTAAGTTGTAACATATAAAAAGGTAACTTCTCGATACAATTTCTCTCAATTCCAATAACTTTTTCAATAAAGTAAAATACATTTTAACAAAGCTAAAACATTTGTATAGCTACAAAAGTTCAGAGGAATGCCAAGGAAAATGAATAGGTACACAAATTGGACAGGATCCGCTGCGATTTAATAACAGTACATCAAAGTCGACAATGGCCAACGGAACGTATTGTAACAAACGTTCTAAGTCGGGAAATGAACGAGGTTAAAAGCTTGCGAGGAACGATGTTTTGTGAACATGTCGATCATTATGTCAATCTCGGGAACTTAGAATAAAAATAACGAAGGAATTTTTTTGTAGTTTATTATTTTTGTTCCATGGTCACGATTGACGCCTTCGTGTGACCTTAGATGCCTAGGTAGATTTTCAAGTATACCAAAAATAGATTCCAGATATTTTAAATTACAAGATTATTGTAAAAAAATACGGTGTCCTACACTAGGAATTTCTCCTGTGTCGTGGGTGCGTTTACAAACATTTTGATCTCACATACACAAACAACCAGACCCGGAACAACTACCTGTAGGTAATACAAATATTTTTTCCGTGCGAGGATCGAACCGCGACACGCAGCGCGACATTTGATTGCTCAACCACTGCGCCAACCGTGTCGTTAAATGCTTCGCTTCTTATATTCACCGGACGCGCATAAAAAAGTCGAAGATTTACTAAAATCGTGCGCAAGTCTTGAAATGGTGACCGGTAATGCCACTTGTCACTTCGGACAAGGACTACCGTTTCAATGTGATTTATCGAGTGCCATGCAACCACTCGGCTGACAAGCCCTCCTAACTTGTAATTCTTCTTACACTTTTAAGGAAACCGAAATATAGATTTACTAGCTTTTGCCCGCGGCTTCGCTCGCGTAAAATTCGGAGTAACACAGTTAGTTTTCCTTGCGCCTTATTGATTTGTAATAGCAACGCTAAGTTTTCTCTTTTCTTCCCTCTTTCTCCCTCACATCCCACTTTTTCTTAAAAAAAATTAGCCTATGTCCGTCTCCTGGTACCCTACTATCTCTGTACCAAAATTCATCAAAATCGGTGTAGCCATTAAAGCGTGAAGAGGTAACAAACAAACAAACAAACAAACAAATAAACAAACAAACAAACTCACTTGCGCTTTTATAATATTAGTAAGGATGTACTTTGCTTCCAAATTCTTTGTAACGAAATTTTTCTTCACCTTTTCTTCAAAAATATCAAAACAACTCGGTTATTTTTGCGCATGGAGAATTCTAACATTGGTTGTCCATTAGAAGGTATATAGGAGTTACGAAGTTTAATGAAAACTCCGGCCGCAGTAAACGAACATAAACAGTGCTATCATATTTAAACTTTTCTTCGCACTTCGCCAGTTCCAAGAAACCGAGAAGCTTATTAAAATTGTTTATGAAAACAGAAGATGGTATTATTACTTCCTGTGAAGAAACTCGTCTCCAATAAAATCCAAATTATCAAAGTTCCATGTTTACACATCAATCTATGTAATATATCTAACAGTAAACATTTCATGAACTTAATAAATTATCATTAACAGTGTTCGACGAAGTTCGAGCTAAAACACATAGTAAATCTACTTCAAAGTAACCTACTTGTGAAATTGGGTTTCAAAACCAAGGTTTCGATGCCACGACTTGAAGAAAAACATGTGACTGATGTCTGTCGTTAATGTCAACTATAAAACTGATGTAATTTTTACAGCACCGGAAACATTTGGATTGTTTATCAATATTTAATTTATTACATCAAAGATTTTGGTATAAGCAATCTTTAATGATACTGAAGCATTAAAAAAAATACGATGAATTTGATACGAAAATAACTAGCGATGAGTGAATCATTGATAGCAAACAGTTATTGAAACAACATTTATAAACAAATGAAGATTCGTGGACTCCAAAGCTGAAAAATCAGAATTTTTGCAATAAAGTTTTCAAAATACACCGCTTTTATAATAACAAAATCGTTCATACCCTATCACGTAGGTCCCATTACAACATTTCGACATGAATGCAGTTGGGCCGGGGTGTTTTGAAGTTCTTCGGATAAATATCGCGTCGTGAGCGAATGTGCCTGTTAACACGTAACGAGGTGTGGAGTATAAGCTCACAAGTCATGATCATGTCTTAGCGAGTTATTCGCCGACCACTGACCCTATGGTGAAAGTGAAAAGGTCTTTAATAACCGACCTTGAAATTTTAATATTCAACCTTCATTTCTTATCAATAAGATTGGTTTTAGCTGCTAGTGTTTGTTCACACTCGCCGATTCAGACTTTAACGCGCCAGACGTCGGCACAAGCGATAATTTGTATGCCTCATTGTAGTATTATCTGTACGTGAGCTACGTATAACAAGTGTAAAAGAAGGAATAAGAGTATAAATAAGGAAATAAATGGGTTTGAATTATGAAGTCTGGTGTGGATGTGAATCGTTTCTAATTATAGTTTTGATGTGAGGTTGTACGAAGGAGGTTAGCAAAGATTTAACAGTCTCCTTCCAGTTTAAAAACAGGTTTGCGTTCTGTATGGATTTATCGACAAGCAGGTTCCATCTGTGGCTCCGGTAGATTGGCGTCGGGATTCCGAAAGTATGTTTATTGTTCTGTCTTCATGACATCGCGTGATAAATTACCCGTATTTGGACGTATGGAGATGAATGAACATAATCCAGGGGTTATCCCTTGGGTTGCCTTATTGTGAGCCACGTTAAAAGCTATCCAACAAATATTTGTTTCCAGTGTTTGTATTGTTGCTTCTTATTTTTGTGCAATAATGTTCATTTTTAGGGTTCCGTAGTCAACTAGGAACCCTTATAGTTTCGCCATGTCTGTCTGTCCGTCCGTCCGTCCGTCCGTCCTCGCTTAATCTCTGTGACCGTTAGCACTAGAAAGCTGAAATTTGGTACCAATATGTATATCAAACACGCCGACAAAGTGGTAAAATAAAAATTTGAAAAAAATGTTTTATTAGGGTAGCCACCCTATATGTAAAGTGGGAAGTGTTTTTTTTTTTTATTTCAACCCTAACGTGTGATATATTGTTGGAAAGGTATTTAAAAATGAATAGGGGTTTACTTAGATCATTTTTTGATAATATCAATAATTTCGGAAATAATCGCTCCAAAAGTAAAAAACAATGTGTCCCCCCCCCTCTAACTTTTGAACCATAAGTCTAAAAAATATGAAAAAAATCTGAAAAGTAGAACTTTATAAGGACTTTCTATGAAAATTATTTTGAACTTGATTGACACAACAGTTTTTGTACAAAAAAGACAAAAAGTTGTACAAAATAATTTCTGGACTAAGTTTGTAGTATAATCGTATATGCAAGCATTTTTTGTAACTTTGTTTACATATTTTATTATCCTGAACGTATCTTATTTCAAACAAAAAAAGAATTATTGAAATCGGTTCTCGCAATCCAAAATTACCAGCAAAATTGCACGTCTTTGTATTAATTAGTAACCCAAATCCTGGAGAGATGGCGCTGTAGGTACTTATTACATTGGATCGGGTATTACCGAATTGTTCGGTTGGCCTCATAACTGGGAACACTTATTGTGACGGACGGGAAACTACGGAACCCTACACTGAGCGTGTTCCGACACGCTCTTGGCCGGTTTTTTTTTTGAATTGCAGCTGATTTCTAACTTATATTGAAATTGATTATTGATTGTTACACTGAAAGCTGAAACAAAAAGATGGCCTTTTGAAAAAAAAAATGTATTTTTTTTTTCTTTAGCTGTATCTATGTACAAAAAGTTAAATTTGACTAAAATTAAACGTCATTTATTCAAACTAGGCTGATGATTACCACTTTTTCAATGTAATAATAACACATAACGAAAGTGCTTCACCACTTCTTGGTGTTTAAGATAGGAAGAAGAAGAAGAAGAAGAGAAAGAAGAAGTGGCGGAACAAACTTCCCAGCTACACAACTGTCTAGTGGGTGACCCATTTCGAGGTTTCTGATTGGCTAAAATTTTGATGTTTATTTTGGGTTAGATGGTGACGTCAATCTTAATTAAATATAGCGGATTTTCAAAGATGGCGAACTAACTATATATTAGTTATTTAGTATACCTATGATATGGGTATCAAATGAGAGGGTTTACTGAGAAGAGTACACGAAAGTATGTTTATTTAACCATAATATTTATTGTAATTCAAACGCATTCTAATAATAGAATTAGAGTCTAAATTGCAGTCCAGCTCAGAATAACTTGCTGGTATTAATGAAACCATGCTGTCATATCATTTGTGATATAATATATTTTTATATTTACACTAGCTGTTCCTCGCGGTTTCACCCACGCTGCTCAGCACCTGTTGGTCGTAGCGTGATGTTATATAACCTATAGCCTTCCTCAAGAAATGGACTATCCAACACTAAAAGAATTTTTCAATTCGAACTAGCACTTCCTGAGATTAGCGCGTTCAAACAAACAAACAAACAAACTCTTCAGCTTTATAATATTAGTATAGATAGTATAGATTAAACTTGACTGACTCTGCTATCGTTACTTTTTTTGCTTTTCTGTGTAAGCGAAGCTAGTTAATCGAATGTCAGTTACTGTGTTGAATGCTTACACTGGAAGTGTCTACGTTGTACATTTCTTATTCTATACGAAGCCTATTACTTCGTTACAAGGCTTAATTTTATCTTTAGTGTCAAAGAGATGACTTGAATACGTATACTGTTTTCGATGTAGCAATTTGCGGGTGACATTCCTAAAACCGTGAACTGTTCTTCCCCAATCTGATTCACGACCATGGCTGAATCTATATTCAGCTATATTTAAGGGACTAGGCAACACTAAACATCCTCACTAAACATGTCCTGTCATCTCATCTCATCTGCACCATAGTACAATAAAAACAGTATATTGACTTCTTTCTTTGGAGAACTAGTGTTTGTTTAAGCGCTACGTTTTAGATAATATTTTTTGTAAAAAAAAATATTTTTCTTCAAGTAGCAAATTCATCATTATCTTCCTGCAATTGCTTGACTGTAATCGACTGCTGCGCTGCGTGTCACGGGTTCGATCCCCTTACGGAACAAATATTTGTATGGCCTACAGATAGTTGTTCCGGGTCTAGCTATTTATGAGAGTTTAAATGTTTGTAAACGCAACCACGATACAGGAGAAATTCCTAGTGTGGGGAAAAGTTTAAATAAAATGGAGTACTTACTTTTTTACATAATTCAAGTTCAATGGCCAAGTGGTCCGCGGAAGTCCAACTTAGTATTTCGGGAAATCGTCAAGCGGTTGGTTGACTGATCACGTGACTAGAGGGCTAGGTTTTTTGGCCAAGGAATCAGCATTGCCATCCAACCTGACAACACTGCCAGCCTTCTGGGCAGTTTTTCTATTGCCAGGGATGTGGAAGTGTTTTTTGATGACCTTGTAATTTGACATTAGGTACACTTCTTGATGGCGACACATACATATTTTTATTTTTTGTAGATATTATTATGTAAATAAAAGTTTAAAGTAGATAGAGACCAGATAGAGATAGTTATATCTGATCATTATCATCATCTGCCTAGCCTTTTCCCAATGTCGTTAGAGTCAGCTTTCAGTCTAACTGAAAGCAGCTGAATAGCAGGTTGCAATATGGGTATTAATTACAGGGGCGATCGAGTTCTGTTCATTTAAAAAAAACATGGGGTCGAACTAACCAGATATGAGAACATTAAATAATACATTTTTCACCGCCTTATCAACATCGTAAGAGACGTTTTCGAGAACGTTATTACAAATATTGGTTACCCAATAGCGTAGGATGACACACAATAACTACAAAGATGCGCCTAACCTGCTTAATCACTGACTAAGCTTCCTTTTATACGATACAATTTGCGCTATATAACTAACTACTATATATTCACGTTACTGGTTCCAGCTAAGCTTAATTTGATTGCACCAGAAGTTCACTGCAATAGTTCAACGGCTCAGGATTTGCAATCATGGCCACTTAACAGCCACTAACGGCTAAGCTGTTAGGGTTATGTTCTTAGAATAATAAATATAGCACATACCAACAATTCTGAAAGGATTTTAACTAAATCCTCTATATAAAATGTAATGGGATTCCTAATAGTTTGTACATGGGTATTACGCTGTTGAAATTTTGTCTGGTTTTCTCTTGGTTGTTATTATCGAAGGTAAAAATATTTTTAGGAACACGTTGTTTTCAATTTTAAAGCCTCCTCAAGAATTATGCTGATAGATGGTAAGATTTTGTTTTTTTCGAATATGCATTGGTTGCCTAACAGGCCAGCAATATATGTTGCGGGTTGAATGCGGAACATAAAGTGCAAGGGAAAAAATAGGTTTTATTCAGTAAAAGTATAACACTACGCCTCGCTCCGCCCAGAGCTGAGGAAGATATTTGTTGAATTCTATGTAGTTCGCGAAAACGCTTTACTGAGTTATTAGAGCCCACTCATACTTCGAATTGCTCGTAATTTGAGAAGATGACTTTCTTTTTGAAAAGATAGTGTAGGGCGCACTTTGGATACGTTTTCGTCAGAATTTTACTCGTGGACACGTGTCCACGAGTAAAAGTATTAATTCTGACTTTTAAAGTACTATGAGATCGCACTGACAAGCTAAGTAATACAAACAACTATAAATTAAATTTACGAACACACATTTTTGTTTGATCATTAGACTTCACAATGTCACCGAAAAACTGCCTGTTTGACGGAGAAAAAAGCATTCAATATGAGCACTTAATTCGTTCATATCGACCATAGGTTTACATACCAAAAAAAAACTTTCATCTTCTTTTATTTACTTTTACTGTTGTTTTAGTCAAATTCAATGTCACACAACACCACTTAAGTCCACCTCTTGAATATACTCTACAAACCAGACGAGAATGACTAATGAAATAAATATTCTAATTGTTTGCTAGCTCACCGCTCAACGTTCATTTGTAATGAAAAGGCGCGTCCAAAGCAAACATAACGTAAAGTCGACAAAGCGTATTCTAACGTTCAGTGTATACTAACGCAGCCTTTGTTGCGAATCTCCTTTGGTGTTGATGGAACATTCCCAGTTAACTACACGGTTCAAGTTATAAAATATCTAATCATAACTTAGACTGGTCTCTGCTCTTAGTTATCTTTGCGTAGAGCAAGGTGACTTAAAGTTCTGTTCGGTATTCAGTGAGAACTTATGTAAGTACTGTTATGTATATTGCTGACTTGTGGAAAAAATGTTTTTTTATTTTTTTTAAAAGGCGTTCGTTTTTTTTTCGATAGTAGCTTTACAGACGTCTTTAGAAACATTTAACTAAGGCAGCGGGTGTTATCCTTACTAATGTTTAAAAGCCAAAGTGAGTTTGTTTGTTTGTTAAGTCGTCACGCCTAAATGGTAAAACCGATTTTGATGAATTTTGGTACAGGAATAGTTGGAACCTTGAAGACGGACATAGGCTAAAAAAAGTGAGAAAAAGAAGGAAAAAAAGAGGAAAAAAAAGAGGAGAGAAAGATATTTTTTTTCGATCAACTCGCCTGTTAAAGTTAGCGATGGCCCAAAGCAACTATGCGACGCGGGCGAAGTCGCAGGCGGAAGCTAGTATTTAATAAACCAACCAACCCAGTCCAGTATTTTTTTACATATTTACACCTTCATCCGCTTCAGTCTCCTTTACAGGCCATCTCTAGTCCTGTTTACATAACATATCGTAAGACCGCTTGCACCCAACTGCCAGCACACTGCGTGTCCTCTTTCCTTCTACCAAGTAAACTAAACTCGGCCCCACAATAACGTACCAGAGATAATGCACTTTCAGCTCATTCTGCGACACTTGAGCCTTGATGAATTGTTTAATTTACACTTTGTGGGGTAGGAACTTGAGATAACAGTGTTAGATGGTGCATAATGACATCCTTATTAGGTCTGGGAAGTGTTAAGAGATCATTTGACTGTGATTTGCATGAATAGGGAGGAGGATGTGTTTTGTTTGTAAGCTTTAGGTTTGATAAGGAGTTTATGTAAACGTTTTGTTTCAAGTAAGTGGTTTATAAGAAGACTTGCTTTTATTCGTGAGTTCATTTGCATTATGTTCCGAAATTTCATTGAAACTTTTGTACATGTCCTATGACATATATATTAGAAGTAAGCCACCTACATCTCGCAACTTGCCTACCCAAATTGGATTCTATTGTTTTTAATTTATAATTTAATTTTGATCTCATTTGTTGTTCTTGTTTTTGTAGAAATTGTATTTTTTGTTGTTTTTGTAGTTTTTTTTTGTTATAATTACATAATTATTATTGTTATTACTCATTATGTAAAAATTTTGTTTAACCTGTAATTGGAAATTATTTTGTATAAGTCCAAAACTATAATTTTAATTACAGTGACCGTTCTTAACAAATAAATGAAATCAGTGACAATGAAATGTCCCTTAAACTAGGTAGGTCATCAGTTCCGAAAATCACTCTTAAATCAAAAATTTTAACCTTTACCTTTGTAATATTAATAAGGATTTGGTTCTTTACCTTCATTAAAAAGATACCTTAAAAAATGTATGGTCTACTATACATTTTTTATCGAAACATCGTGATTTGTATTCTCCAATCTCTTAGTTTAAAAATAACGTAGCCTCGGAGATAAAAAAATAAAGATGAAACAAAATAGTGTTCTCACACTAAGCTTTAGCACAAATTTCTTTTCCTATTTTAAACTTCGTAGGCTGTTTAAAAATCTTATTAAGAAGATAAAACGCGAACACAATTTCTAATACAAAATATAAATGGCCAGTGTTATGCACAGGTAAGGCAGTTAATTTTTACGATAATCACAGCTGCATGCAGTAGGCGGGATCATTGTTAGTTTAACATACAAACGTAAGCGAAGCTAGGCTTTGAAAGACGAGAATTATTAGCCCGGTTTGATATGCATTTGATTTATCTTAAACAATGAGTTAGTTTTGAATGTACAAAACATTGAGCCGACAAATGCACGGCTTAAAGCACTGGCTGGAATGAAGAAAATTTGTGGCATGCAAAAAACAAGCAACAGATGTTTTTTAAACTTCAACCTCTTTTGAGACTACCGGGGGGATTAAAGTTTGCAGACGAATAAAATGGTGATTTAACCCTAGAGGGAAAAAATAAAATATGCATAGACAAGATTCATGCAGTGCATGTTTTTTTTCAGAAGACAGTCAGTTTTGCGTGTTTCTATTACAAAAAGTTTTTTTTTTTAAATAACTACATTCTGGACATTCGCCTAATTGGTCCTAGTGGATTCAATGTCGGGTCAAGTAAAATGTTATAAGATTTTCCTAATACGGTTTACCATTATAATGTGTTCGAAGTTCCGTTCGTAAACTCTTTATTTGTGAAAAAATATTTTAATGTGATTGTTCTAAAATTGAAATACAATAATGGGAGTATAATGACGGACACGTCTTCATAATCTTATGTTGTTTTTGAATATTTAAAGAAATTTTATGTGATTTATTTCATTTTATTTGTCGCCTTCGCTTGAAAATACCAGCTTGTTTCAAGGCCTTAAGGAAAACTTAAATGAAACAACTGCTCAACACGCTTTGTCGTGGCCCAAGAAGAATTTAAATAAACAATGTACCTTACATATTTACGATGTGTACTTTATTATACTTTGTTTGAAACTGTAGTTTTAATTGAAATCGCAACGTGTGGTGACTTGTTACCGGTAGACTGGGTGTGATACTTTCCTAAATCATAATTTGATGGCTTTTTTACCGATCGAAAATTATCAAATAAATCCCCTCGCTCTGTATGAAGCGGGGAGTGTCAGACTTTTACTGACTAAAACCCATTAATGATCCTTATTTTGTCCTTTGTGTTATTAGGCTGCAGTATCTCTATCGAACTATATCTGGCAGACCCCTCTGCTTTGCTGACATTTCTTTGAGGCATACGTGGAACTCGAACGCTTTGTCAACACGGCTTATTTGATAACTTGATTTGGTTATTAATATAGCGATATTGTGGTGAATTTTTTCATCAGTAAATAAAAAATATCTCTTGAAAAGCGGCATGTATGAAAGCAAAAAATAAAAACGTTTTACCACCCGCCCGACACCCTTACCGAGAATGCTTAAACACATACACTATATAGACTGGCATCAAAATTCCAACAGTAATTTAATTCGAATCACCACTACGTCCGACCCAAAAAATCTCCTGGGAACCATTTCATAGAATAAATTCAATTCTGTACGAGCGAAATGAGTAACAGTGCTGACCCTTTCATTCATTAATTAATCCCAAACGTTCGAACGCAAAATAATAGACTCTTAAATCGATTACTCACATGGATGCGTCAATCGTTCTCGTAACATACGTCAATTAACCTCGATTTTCAAACACGAACACGGTGAAATGCCGATTGATCGAGTTCTCGGTTTGTAGTTGGACTATACATTACCTTACTTGGCTAATAAAGCCTGAAACAGTAACGAAATGAAGATTAATTTTCACGATTCTCGAATAAGAAAGTTTATCGAGAAACGAAATTGGTGCTTCCTGCTCTATTTATTGAGATACGCTGTTTGTTGATTGTGTAGAAAGGCTTAAATGTTCTAAAGAAAACTCATCTAGATTGCACGTTAGCTAGCTAGCTGGCTAGATAGTAATTGGCATGTATTCTGTGTAGTGTAAACGCGAAAGAAAAAAATTGTGTGTAACTTCTGTATGTACACACTATTAATAAAAACTTTAGTCCTTAAGAAGAAAGTCCTGGTAAAAGTACCCGTTAATCTAATTTTGTCCCTCTGAATGATCTAAAAACCTATCTTTCAAATCTATGATAATTTATATTTAGGTATTTTACTATCGAATACTGTCCCTATTTATGTAAGCGAGTTAACATAATCTATGAGACTTAAAAGTCTTAATTGAAACAGTAGTTACACAGAATTAGTTGATTTCAGTGAGCCGATATCACGTTTAGCGATTAGTAAATTGCTTTAGTATAAAATCGTTGTAAATTATTCTAATTTTGCATTGTTTTGAATCTGTTTTAATCAGATATAACATCACTACACGATAATGAGCTTCAAATATCCATTGTGGTTGAATGTTCGTTATGTTAACCAAAAATATCTGAAAGCAAATACACATTTTACAATTTAACATCGAATAACACTGAATTTTGGTCATGAATTTGAAATACATAGTATACCGACTGCTAATTAACATTCTATCAGCTGTAACGATGATGCATTAGGCAAAACATAACGGCCAGTCCATTACGTTTAACTAACCTATTCTGTTGAAATTCAAAAATTGGACTGATCTAAATTATCCTGTCAATAGTAAAAAATACTCTGGACGGACCTAAACGATCCTGTTGATAGTCAAAAATGCTCTATGCCCTAAACTATGCTGTTGAAAGTCAACAATACTCTGGACTAACCCAAGCTAATCAATTGAAAGTCAAAAATACTCTGGATGGACCTAAACGATCCTGTCGAATGTCAAACATGATTTTGACTGTCTTAAAATATCCTGTTGTTAGTCAAAAATGTATTAGATTGACCTAAGCTATGCTGTTAAAAGTCAAAAATGATTTAAAATAAAGTGTTTGGCGCTTTTTTAAGTTTCAACCAGTTCGTTGATGCTTTCCATCATCTTGTATTAGACCTCTATAACAAAAAACCTGCGCTCGCATCTCTCTTTGCCTACCCATACCTATATAATCTCAAATTATACTGGACAAGCTCTAATTGCAACGGGAATTAACATTTAGTACGTAGTAAATATCTATGCATGAGACCGTTAAGTTATATAATAGCTATAACTTCTTATTAGACACTAACACATAGAGTTAAGCTATATCAATTTGGACACTTACCAATAAACGAGAGATATACAGCGTGTATCAGAAAAGTGTTGATATTATTAATTGAAAGGTTTGGTGATAACCTCAGTTCAATCTAGCTGCCGCAGGAGACGCTCCGGACGTCGGGAGACGCGAAACGATTCCCGGTCACCGTAGAAGCGGGTCTGTGAACGGTCCTCAAGGTAACTTAACGTGCATCCATCTAGTGAGGATCCGACGGCGCGTTCGTGATCCACGCGCGCCTCAAAAAGGTATCAGCAAAGTGCCGAAGTTGCAGGTTCTTCGAAAGAGATATGTACCGCGGCCCTGAAACACAATGAGCACAAAAAAGTAACATGGATGGGTTTTAGTTAGTAAAAGTCTCACAATCCTCCCCACTCTACCCAGAGCCAGGGAAATTATTTGATGTTTTCCCACTGGAAAAAAACAAACTACACAATTTTCTCCATGAGATCGTTATCATAATCGCGATTATATACAATTTTTCATTATTTTTCGCGATGGAAATGATATGATAGTCAATTAGATTTGTTTGTTATTTTTGCTAAATTTTAAATACCTTCATAATATATATATACTAGCTGTGCCCAGCGGTTTCACCCGCTGCTCACTTAAGGTTATGAAAAATAGATGTTGGCCGATTCTCAGACCTACCCGATATGTACACAAAATTTCGTTTAAATCGGTCCAGCCGTTTCGGAGGAGTATGGGAACGAAAACTGTGACACGAGAATTTTATATATTTGATATTTTTAATAGGTTTAACTAACTTATAAATACATTAAAAATAGCGTCAAAAAATTCGTCCGCAACGCTGTCAGTTGGCAATGTCCCGAAGATACTGGCCCCTTAGCCACGTTGATAGAAGATAATAAAGGTAGTTGTTCAATTTGATAAATAATCGGTACAACAACCTTATTTCACAGCACCTACCTTATTAACACTGCATATAGCTAGGAATATCAATTTGATCACTTCATTTACCAATTAAAGCGGGATGCGTTTATGCCGTGACAATAAGGTAGGTACAGACATATTACATTTACTATACAATTAACCGATTGGCAATTTCGTCTAGTTAGAGCTACCGATTCAGATAATCATGCTAGATTGTCCACAAAGACAATTAGTGGAGCCTATAATTTGGCGAATGGGTACTAGTTAATTGTTTTATTAAATTAGGTAGCTCGTGTCATGAAAATTAAATAGCTGCTGAAGTTAGGCTGTGGATAATTGATCATATAAATATTTAACTAGCTTTTTCCCGCGGCTTCGCTCGCGTTAATTTCGGGGTAACACACTGCCCCTTGCGCCTTATTGATTTGTAATAGCAACGCTAAGTTTTCCCTTTTCTTCCCTCTTTCTCCCTCACATCCCTTTTTTTTCAAAATAACATTGTATAGCCTATGTCCGTCTCCTGATTCCCAACTATCTCTGTACCAAAATTTAACAAAATCGGTTAAGCCATTAAAGCGTGAAGAGGTAACAAACAAACAAACTCACTTTCGCTTTTATAATATTAGTAAGGATTACTATGGCGCAGTGGTTTTATACACACAGACGAGCTCGTGGCTAAATATTAGCAGCCGTTCGGGTCGATCTTTAGGTTAAGCCGCGCTAGCCTAGGTTGATCTGTGGTTGGGTGACCACCCGTTACATACCGAGTTTCCTCCGTGCCTCGAAAAGCACGTTAAGCCGTTGGTCCCGGCTGTCATTTGGAGATCTTTGACAGTCGTCACAGGTAGTCAGTGTTCCGAACCTGACAAACAGTCTTACCAAGGGGTATCGCATTACCCAGTACTAACTGGGTTGTGGAGGTCAGATAGGCAGTCGCTCTATGTAAAATACTGATATTTAGCTGCATCCGGTTAGACTGGAAACCGACCCCAACATATGTAGTTGGGGAAGCGCTAGGCAGATGATGAGTGGTTTCAGTCACTGCTCAGCTCCTTTGTGTCGCAGCCTATGCATGCCTATACAAATTTCAAGTCAATTCGGCAAAGGAAAGAAAAAAAGATCATTACACTTTCTAGACGTTGAAGCACGTTATGCCGTCGTTCCGGACTATATTATATATATCTTTACTAGTCGGAACGGGTCTATTGGTTTTACCAAAGGGTATAATTGGGCACCAATTACTAATTGACGGAGATCAGATGGACAGTACCCGGAAACCTGGACATATAATTAACTAGCTTTTGCCCGCGGCGTCGCTAACGTTAATCCCAATTTTAAAAAATAGCCTATGTCCGTCTATAGGGTCCCAACTATCTCTGTACCATAATTCATCAAAATCGGTTAAGCCATTTAGGATTGAAGATGTATCAAACAATGAGTTTGTTTGATACGTCTTCAATCCTAAATGGCTTTCGCCTTTACAATATTAGTAAGGATTTAAGTTTGAAATTACCAACTTTTCTTGAGCTAGCCTCTATTTTAACAGAAACTTTTGCCCAGCAATAGGACAGTAATAGGTTGATATAGGATTACTATTAGTAGATAGACAATCATCCATTCAAAAGATAACTATTCTGTTGTCTTCAGTTGCAAACTGACCCCAACAAAGTTAGAAGACAGGCTAGGCAATGTTGGTGAGAAGCCTAGTATGGTGTAATGTACACACGTCAGCAGGTCAACCCATTCTAAACTATTATAACCTGATCTCTCTACTACGGACCGCATACCGTAGTACAAAGATCAGGTTAAAACGGTATTGTTAGGTTAATGTGCCGTCGTGTGTACAATTGTGAGATTTGGTTTGGTTGCTTCTTGTGAATATGTGGAAAAATTAGATCCCCATTGCTTTTAAGACTACTTTATTACGGAAACATGGAAGCTGCGCGGTCCCAAACTGGGATATTGGGGAATTATTAAATTATCTTATTTAAAACCTGTTTTTTTTTTAAGATGTACCCTATGCCTACCTGTTTTGTTTGGTTTTATATTTAAGTTTTATAATCTGAAATATTAATAAATTTGTTAAATATATTCTAACATGACTATTGTATGCCCAAAGAGCGGCACATAGCTGATCTATTTAATTATTTAAGACGTGTATTATGTACAAATGTATGAGCCAAAATAAAAATATTAAATTGAATTGAAAGATTTAATTCCTTAGTAAAGGCTTATTGTACTCATCTGGCGTTCTAGTAGTTGTCTTATTTTTGTTAACGTAAATAAAATAGCCAGATCTATCTTTGGATCTGTTTATTCTCAAATTTCCAGGTACATAATTAGAAATGAGCGTAACTTGGCATAACTCTATGGGCAAATTTAAATCAGCATTAAAAATGGCTTCAAATTAGACCGTATAAGGTACCTACATGTGTGAACAAGCCTGGGAAACGGGTGGGACGGACTGGAAAGCAAAAGGCTGTGGCTGTCCGAGACAGTATCTAGTTACCCGCCTGATCGACTGGTAAAAACTGAATCTAGGAATATAATTGAGATTGAATTATGGAGACGGCAACTCTGGTAACACAATAAACAGGAAACGATAAGGTTACCCACATAACAGTTAGAATTTTTGTTTTGGTAAAAAACAAAGATAAAGGGTTAACAAGTTTGTAATAACCAGTTAACGCACAGAGTTCATTTTTGAAAATTCAAATATGCATGAAAGTTATGGAGTTACCCGCACTTCTTGCTTGGTCTCTTTTTACTTCTGATCGATCCGAAATATTTAAATGATTAACCCATGTATTATAAAGATTAACCCGTGTTATAAAAATCAAACTAATGAATTATAAGTCTTTTCAGTACCTGTACAGGTACACCCGGTTAATAAATATAAATAAATAAATATCTTGGGACAACTCACACGCGGCTATCTGAACCCAAGCTAAGCAGAGCTTGTGTTATGGTAACCAGACAGCTGATATACATACTTATATAATTTATAAATACCTACATACATATTATAGATAAATCACACCCAGACACAGATCAAACAATCATGCTCATCACACAAAGTTTGTCCTGGGTGGGAATCGAACCCACGACCTCCGGCTCAGCAGTCAGGGCCACTAACCACTGGACCAACAGGCCCGTCAAAATAATCAGCCCATAACATCACGCCTGTAATCCTTAAGGCGTTAACCAGATATATATTTAATACACCAACAACCACTAGACCAGGGATGGCGAACCAAAGACACGCGTGCCATTGGTGGCCCGCGACACAATTTTTTGGGCACGCGACCGATTATAACAGTTTACAATTTGTTAAAAATAACAAAGTTCGCTAATGATTTCAAGTAAGCTTAATGTATTTTTTTTTGTAGCAATAATAAGATTTGAGTAGAATATATTTTGTTTTATTATTGTCCCAATAAACACTGAGTCAAAATTATTGACAGCACGTCTATGGCGTAGTTAAATATTTCTGTTGAAAAATGCACGCTGATCCGAAAAGATTCACGACCCCTGCACTAGACCAACAAGGCAGTCAATTTCTTAAATTATATAAAAACAAAGACACATCGCTATCATTATTTTCTTTCTTGACTCCATGTTGCACGATCAAGGGAGTCCCACAGTGTAACCCTATCGCTGCAGCGTGCCCACAGTGGCGATCGCCGAGCGGTGTTCACTGATCAACGTCAGTGGCTCTGGAATTCTGTGACGTAACTAATCATAGTGATGATATGACTAATGAGTGAGTTTTTAAGGATTTTGTTGGTTATTAAGGTAGTTTATTAAGTATCAGCTAATATATTTTCAAGTAGGTCATCATTCTTCCTCCCTTATGCCTTTTATTTGGGGCTGGCGCAGCATGTTTTTTTCTTTTATACTTCTCTATTACTCCTCTAATCAGTCACATCTTTTCTAGCCATTTCATCCTTCACACACTATGCTTCAATTCTTTGTTTTTCTTCTATTCTTATATCCCTTCACATTCATACTCAAATTTTCCTCACTACAACTTCCTCATTCTTCAGCATCACATGTCTAAACCACATAACTTTTTAGCCAACGGTGCCACTTTCAGACTTCTTTCTTCTTCTTCTTTATTTTATCTATCCAGACTTAAATGGAAATTGAATACTCGATTGAAAATCGAGTATTCAATTATCAATTATATGGTACACAAATTAATTATTCTCCTTCTATTTTATGAAGTTTAGGGTTTGTATTCTTTAAGAATAATAATAATATATTTACTGTTGGAGGATTAATTGTAGTTATTTTATCTAATTCTTCAATTGATATTACTCTTCATGATACATATTATGTAGTAGCTCATTTTCATTATGTATTATCTATAGGAGCTGTATTTGCTATTTTAGGAGGATTTATTCATTGATATCCTTTATTCACAGGATTATCATTAAATCCTTATTTATTAAAAATTCAATTTTTTATTATATTTATTGGAGTAAATTTAACTTTCTTCGCTCAACATTTTTTAGGGTTATTTTTCCGGAACTAAAGTTATTTTCCACTGTAATTTCTTTTTTAGTTTTTGGTTTTATTTTTTACAAAAAAGTTTTGAACGGAGAATGAAGTACATCTAAAACTTCATTGGCAAAAATCATTCTTACAATATCAACATTTAGAGATGACTATCAATTCTACCATGTGTCTGATTCACTTCAATAAACACAATCAATTTGATTGAGTATTCAAGCATCTTGTTTATAGGATGATCGAAAACTAACAGCTCTATATAATGGTGTATTTGAACAATGAGTTATAATTAATTACCTTGTATCATGATTAGTGCCTACATTAAGTGTGTGTATGAATAAGCATGTATTTATATAGGGTGTCAATTATTATGTGTTAATGGCAGATTGGCTGTGTGTGTAGTAATTCTTACTTAACATTAATTGATAGCATAATAAGCAAGTATCTTCATAATTCAATTTTATTGAAGTAGTTTTGCAATTCATTTGAGTCAATCAATACGACTCATCATCATTTTCCTGCCCTTTTGTTACTTGAGGTTGGTGCAGCAAATCTTCTTCTTCCATACTTCTATATTACTTGCCATCTCAGCATTTACATGTTTTTTAGCCGTATCTCATATAGTTCACCCATCTTTGTATAAATATTACATCAACATCACCAATAATAATGTATAATATTTTAGAATCATAAAGTTGCAGAGATTTTGTACTGTTTTAAAGATCCGGCACAGTATTGTAGCTTCCTAAATCATTTGATGAACACATCGACGGTCCCTACGTACATAAAGACATGTCTAAAATGGCATTTTTTTTATTGTCTTTAGATTTTTTATTGGCTTTAGATTATCTATGCGCACTTGCTGACATACAATTTTTATTTAATTTATTTACCTTGTTTTAGCTCCTAAACTACAAAAAATCGCGGAACATACATGGGGGTAATTCAAGTACTCCTTTATTTTTTTTTTTCGGGTGTGAAATCATGCAATGACTTGTCAGACTTGTACTGACTAAAACCCACCCATGTTCCTTCTATTGCCCTTTACGTTCCGAGGCCGCGGTATCTCTTTCGAACAACCCGCAACCCATTCAAGTACCCCTTAGTATAAGGCATCTAATTTTTTTTCTTTGTACGCCTATCAACTGGCCAACCTGTATAATAAGCAAAGCAAAGAAGAAGCTATAAGGTACGTCCTTTTTAAGTTTCATATTAAGTTATAGAGGGCAGTGCTATCAAAATAATTTGTACGTACTGGACCAAAACGAAAAATAATTCCAAAGGCAACCAAGCAGACAAGTTTATTCAAAGTAATATAACTTTGAAGACAATAAAATGACTAAACATGTAAAGGTGGTTATTTAATGAATCCATAAAAAAATAACTGCACAAAGAGGTTGACGTCATTTTATAAGATAGATAAGAGATCATCATTTTCTTGTTAGGTGACTGTACACTCTCAGCAGGGCGAGAGGGAGAATGACATGCGAGGAACAACAAGGCTAGAGAAGGGTTTCTAATATACGTTACACGCCGTGTCGATGGCGCATTCGAGTTCCACGCGTGCCTCAAAGATTTGCCGGCAAAGCAGAGGGGCCTGCCAGGGCCACCGCCTGCCGGAGTTCCAGTTCGTCGAAAGAGGTACCGTGACCCCGGAACATAAAGGGCAAAAGAAGGAACATGGTTGAGTGCACCCATTAAAAGTCTGGCACTGCCCCACGCTCCGCCCAGAATAGGGGAAGTTATTTGATGACTTCCCATCCCCCTCAAAAAAAATGGCTGGCTGTCTTGCAATACAGCCCTTAGTCATACGCAATATTTCTGTTGTAATCCTTTTTGCGTCCGTATCCCTTACCTTCACCCTGGGCTTGCATGCATATTTTTTTTGTCAAATATTTAACAAATGAATGAATTGGTACCAGAAAATACTGTGGGACGACACTTCTAATAAAACGTTGCAAATTATTTTGCTGAATACAAGTAGACTGTATCTAATGCACAGAATGACAGATACGTTTGAAGTCTTCTCACGCGGGATAATGCGCCATAATGCCTTTGTTTGAACGCGTATCCCGCTCCATAGTTCACAAATTACATTAAATTGTTAATACTAGCTAATATTACCTAACGACGCGAAACGTTTAAGCACATTATGGAGTCGATCCAATTATTAACAACATAGTTAAGTTATTATACGATATTGGGATATGCCTACCGGTTTTAGAGCAACGTGAAATCAATAAGCTTTGATAAAACCTACCATCAAAAGCGGCTTGCTAAAGAAAAATACCTTGACAGCCAATCTCGTAAAAAAATATGTTACGCCTCTTAGCTGAAATGAAAACCTTCAGAGTTATATGCGAAATCTCGAGTGTATTCCACTAGAGTACCTCCGAGACGCTTGCGTCATTACTTTTCGTGTAGAACAACTCTACTGAAGAAAGTAAATTCAAAATTAAATTTAACTTGAACCACTCATATGTTACTTGATGTGAAGCAACTTTTCTCTTGAAGTACACCAGAAATAACGAAGTTCGCGGTCCTTTTATAATATTAGCTCTACCAACAATTTAGTATAATGATGTTTGCTGGGATTTCGCTAAAACAAAAACACAAGTAGGCATTACGCGCGTACTTCATTACAAAAGGCTTAGCTGATTCAAAAATCTGGAGCACGGAAAAGAATTTTCATTTTTGACTTGCGAATAAATAGTGGTATAAAAACATGAGCCTAGATTAAAGAAGCGATTTTTGCGCGCTTACCTATTTTACTTTTCGTGTATCATCATGGTTTTATGAAAAATGCTTCATTTTCGCTCCTTGAAAATAATATAATAATAAAGTCACAACAGACAGAATTTGATGCGCACTTGAACATGCAAAACAGTGCGCTTCATGAAACCATAAACTGCACTGCAGTGTACTGCACGGTGATTCAGTAAAGTATATTAAATTACAGGTAATAAAAAACTTTACAATGGGTGGTAAAAAGGTACACACTGGCGGAACACTGGCGGGCCTGTGAGGGATGCACGCTTGCCTGCACCGGCCTGTGATTTTATGCGACATTAAATTAAGGAAGAGGATTTATGCAACACCTTAGTCGGTGTGACCAACAGCTTGGCGGACATTGAAGGGTTCTGAAGACGTGGGCTATTACTGCTTTATGTTATAACATTGTTGGAACTATATTGCCCACATTTGTTCAATGATTGTTATTTTGACAAGGAAGCAGAAAATAACATCGACTTTATTCACCTATGTTCAAAAACTTTGATGCTATCCGATTTTTATGCAACAATTTTAACCTGCAGTTTCAGATGTAGCTTTTCATTAGTGCGTTTAATTGTTAATTAATTTCGAAGGTATCTAAAAAATGTTTATATTTTCTTGAAATTACACAAAAAAGCAAGATATTATTGCTCCTGTAATTCCTAAGTATGTCGCAGATGTTAAAGCAAAAATATCTTCAAAGGAACACTCTGGTAAGCTTATCGACTTCTCCACTTCACTGGTTCCTCGAGCAACCTAATTTCTTTATGTAAAAATCATAGTAACACGTAGGTATAAGCGGACTCAAGAAACTCTTATTTATAAAGAAAAAATATATTATTTAACATTCGTTTCCTTTTGCTTCTAAGAATGTTTGTGGTCGAATATTACTTATATACTAGCTGTGCCCAGCGGTTTCACCCGCTGCATAGGCTCCTAAGAGGCACTTATCACTTAGGTATGCCAAAAAAATATTAAAACCGATGCTCAGACTTACTGAATATGCATGAAAATTTAATATGAATCGGTCGAGTCGTTTCAGAGGAGTATGGGAACGAACAAAAATATAAAATTCTTGTGATAATCACAAGAATTTTATATAAATTAGATTTACTATATACTGTTATGCGCAAAAACTACAGGTAGCAGGGACCTGCAAATCAGAAAAGGGGAACTGTGTTACACCGAATTCAACGCGAGTGAAAGCTTGTTAATTATAATCATAGAAAGATAATTATCTTCCCGAGTCATACAAAAAGTTGTAATTTTCTTCGACATATTTAAATGTCGAAGAAAATGGGTCACCATTGAACCAAACCGTTTTTTTATTAATTTATCAAGCGCTTCATAAAAGCTGAAGAAGATCAATTGATAGACAAGCTGTTCGAATGCTATTGATACATATTTTATCACGATTGCAAACTTAATATATTAATTTCGGGTTTTGTCAAACTTTTCGTAAATAAATCTTCAGGCGTACCTTTAATTTCCATTTTATAATTTTCTTCGAGAAAAGTAGGCGTTCAATACCAATTAAAAACTTTTCTAAAACTCGTATTCATGCCAAAGATCAAACTCTTTTCATTACATAAGTTTCGAAATTAGATCAAATTATACACCTAAAGTGGAATTCTTTAACTGTTCTTGACTCCGCACCAGCAATAAATTCAATGAGAACAAATAACTTAAGTTACAAAATTAGCCCTAACTTAATTGTTGAAAAGGGAATAGAGTTTTAAAAGAAAGGAGATAAAGAACGTTTTTTGTATAAAGATGAGCATGGTGACAATAGTAGCCGAGCTATAATAGAACTGACGAGTTCATCATCTGCCTAGCCTTTTCCCAAGTATGTTGGGGTCGGCTTCCAGTCTAACCGGATGCAGCTGAATATCAGTATTTTACATGGAGCGACTGCCTATCTGACCTCCACAACCCAGTTAGTACTGGGTAATACCATACCCCTTAGTAAGACTGGTTGTCAGACTTCCGGGACACTGACTACCTGTAACGACTGTCAAAGATCTACAAATGATAGCCGGGACCAACGGCTTAACGTGCTTTCCGAGGCACGGAGGAAACTCGGTATGTAACGGGTGGTCACCCATCCACAGACCAACCTAGGCAAGCGCGGCTTAACCTAAAGATCGACCCGAGCGGCTGCTATTATTTAGCCACGAGCTCCTCAATAATAGAACTGACGAGTTATGTTCAAATAAAAATAGGAAAATCATAAAGTTCATCATCTGCCTAGCCCTTAAACTCAGCTGAATATATGTAACACTAAATGACTACCTGACCTCCACAACGCAGTTAGTACTAGGTACCACGTTACCTCTTAGTAAGACTGATAGTCAGACTTCTATGTCACTGATTACCAATTAGGACTGTCAAAGATCTATTGACAGCCGGTACCAGCGGCTTGCCATGCTTTCCGAGGCACGGAGGAAATTAAATCACCATACACCCTGGCTCTTGTTATATGGCCACAATGTTCTTTATTTTTTTGACGGGCCTGTTGGTCTAGTGGTTAGTGGCCCTGACTGCTGAGCCGGAGGTTGTGGGTTCGATTCCCACCCAGGACAAACTTTGTGTGATGAGCATGATTGTTTGTTCTGTGTCCGTGTGTGATTTATCTATAATATGTATGTATTTATAAATTATATAAGTATGTATATCACTTATCAGTTGTCTGGTTACCAGAACATAAGCTCTGCTTAGCTTGGGATCAGATAGCCGTGTGTGAGTTGTCCCAAGATATTTATTTATTTATTTTACTTATTTATTAAGCAAGCGTTTTTGTACGTATATTTTTTTCTAGCGTGCTTTGTTGGGACAAAGCTTAGCTTAGCTTGTTGCTTTGTTGGTGAAAAGTCTTGCATAATTTTTGCTTAAAAGCAAAAAATATGGAAGACTTTTCACTTGCTACGAACAACCTCTCTTCCTGTACAAGTTTCTTCTAGTTCTGATGGAACCTGTCCAGTTCATCTCGCTATATCTTTCATGGCGCGCCGGGACCCCACCTTACTGCGTAAGGGTACCAGTTTCTTGCTATTTTGGCCCATTGTTTGTCGATATTGAGATGGTTTGTTTGTACCTGATCCCATTTATATTGACACTGGCTTTTGCCTGCGACTTCGTCCAGGTGACATAGTTACTTTGGGCCAACGCTAACTTTAACCCGCGTGATGATTGAAAAAAAATATCTTTCTCTCCCCTTTTCTTCACTCTTTCTCCCCTTTTTTCACTTAAAAAAATAACCTATGTGCGTGTCCAGTGTCCCAAGTACCTCTGTACCAAAATTAGTCATTTAGACGTGAAGACTTAACAAACAAACACTCTTTGCTTATAATATTAGTAAGGATTTACAGGTTTTGAGCAACGTCCGATATATTTGTTTTAGGTCGCAGTATTATATTCAGACACGATCGACTAATTTAGCAGCTAGTTAATTGAGCGTTTGAAATGTGTGAGTGATGCTCTCGATTATATTTTACTAGCTTTTGCCCGCGGCTTCGCTCGCGTTAATTTCGGGATAATACAGTTCCCCTTGCGTCTTATTGATTTGTAATAGCAACGCTAAGTTTTTCCCTTTCTTCTCTCTTTCTCCCTCATATCCCTAACCTTTTTTTTTAAAAAAATTGCCTATGTCCGTCTCCTGGTTCCCAACCATCCCAGTACCAAAATTCATCAAAATCGGTTTAGCCATTAAAGCGTGAAGAGGTAACAAACAAACAAACTCACTTTCACTTTTATATTATTAGTAAGGATTTTATCTGTTATTAATAAATTTCACATAAAAGAATTCCCAATTCGTCGACATGCGAAATTATAGCGCAGAAATTTCAATACTGTATGCAATCCCCTTGTCGCTGACAATTTCACTCCGAGGAAATGAACGAAACGAAATAAAAAGGCAAGTCGTTACCCATTCGAGAATTTTATATAATATAAGAATGTTATTTCGCTTTATATAATATTTTTCTTTGTGGAACAGTTATTGCTTCGCGTAGGTTCATAGATATTACTCTGCGCGTTATACGTTACGAGAATACTAATTTCGAATTACGTACTTTTACATGAGTGTGAGTTAGGAAAGCGTCTGTATCATTCCAAAGCGAAGGGTGAGCAACTTTGTCAGTACATTGTTGATTTTATTACTTTATTAATAAGGTCTTCTTTAGGTAGGGTCTTCTAACATATCACTGTTTTCAAGACAAGAATTTTCCACCATCCTAAACATTAATTGAACGTAAGCAATAAACGAATAGATTAGAAAACTGTAGATACTGTAAGCGTGTGGAAGATGTAGAAGGTCCGTGTTTGTATTTAATTAAAATAAAGCGCAAATAATCGTTTAAGAATTATAATGTTTAAATCATCCAATTTACAACTCACACATCAGAGAGAAAAACCTATTCTGATTTTAAAAACGACATGAGTATTCGAACGCTATGTTCTATCAGCCAGCATTGCTTAGGTTAAATAAAACCTCTTACATGAGCTACGCCCACCCTTATGAATAAAAGGATCAACGTAGATCTTAAGTGAAACTTAACTTTTATTCATTAAGTTCGAATACTCAAGGACTTACCTATCCCTAGGCCAGAACTCCTACCTATGGGGGAATATAAAATAGGCACGCCTCTGGAGAGGTAATTTCAATACAATGACCGGTATAAAATAATGTGTCACTCCATTTAAAGTTATAATAGTTTAACATTAACTTGTGCTAACGTGCACTTAATAAATCTTTAATCAAAGTATTGAAATTTTGTCGCAGCAAAACCCCGAAAGGCAACGATACGTACCCCTAAACAAATATATGATAAGCTCATATATACCCAGATGGGGTTGAAAAATAAAATTAAACTGTACATCATAATCTTTAACTCCATCGGACGCGATTGAGTCTCAAGGAAGAAAAGAGGATAAGGTCCAATTTACCTACATCTCTTTCCATTTCAGGTTATTCATTGCATTCAATAAAAAAAATAAATATTAGCAGTCCATATTGACTGAACTGTCGGGCTTCAATCATCAGCTTTACCAATTGTGTCAACTCAACACACTTTACCAAGGCTATGCCTCTTAATTGTAAAGTTGGTTTCACTGAAGATTGAGTGTTGTTCCTCCCTTCCAGAAAGGACGACAGTTTATAAAAACTACTATATAAAAACTTAATTATGCAATCATAACATCTGAAATGAATTGAGGCTACTTAATGCCTACTCTAGATGTTTGAGACTCGAAGCCGTATGGGATCCGGCCCATTGTGCTGCTCGACGAGGTGGGCAAGCTCTTTAAAAGAGTAATTGCAAACCGCCTCGTCGGGCACCTTGTGGGGACGGGGCCGGATCTTGCGGATCACCAGTATGGTTTCCGCAAGGGGCGCTCGACGGTGGACGCCATCATGCGCGTGAGAGCCCTTACGACGGGGGCTGCAGTGTCCAGGGGTGGGGTTGTCGTGGCGGTGTCTCTCGACATCGCCAACGCGTTTAACACCATGCCCTGGGGCTGCATCAGGGAGGCACTCCAATACCACCGGATGCCGACCTATCTTCGTCGTGTGGTCGGGGCATATCTGACGGACAGGGCCGTCATATACCCCGGTCGCTCTGGAGAGTGGAACCGGCGAGAGATGTCGTGCGGTGTCCCACAGGGATCGGTCTTGGGGCCGCTCCTGTGGGACATCGGTTACGACTGGGTGCTGCGCGCCGACCTCCCCAGCGGCGTCAGTGTAGTTTGTCGTCCTGGCTCAGGGGGGGTCGCACCAGGCGGCGGCCGACAATATGACACGCGGGGTTGCGATAGTCGTGGAGAGGATCCGGCTACTGGGTCTCGAGGTGGCCTTGCACAAATCTGAGGCCATGGTTTTTCATGGCCGCGGAAACACGCCACCGTCGGGATCCCAGTTGACGGTAGGAGGGGTTCGCATCGGCGTCGGGTCGACGATGAAGTACCTGGGAATCGTCCTCGACAGCCGGTGGAACTTCGTCGAACACTTCCGACGTTTGGCTCCCAAGCTCGAGCGGACGGGGGCTGCTTTCAAGCGGCTCCTGCCCAACCTCAAGGGGCCAAACGCCTCCTGCCGTAGGCTCTATGCCGGAGTCGTGCGGTCCATGGCCCTTTACGGGGCCCCAGTATGGGCGCGTTCTTTAGGGCGGCGCGCCGCCCACTATCTGAACGCGCCCCAAAGGGTGGTGGCCATACGGCTTGTCCGGGGCTACCGCACGATCTCCGGCGAGGCAGCAAGCCTCCTTGCCGGACTGCCACCGTGGGATCTGGAGGCGATAGTCCTCGCGCGCCTGTTTGAGTGGCGCGCGGAGGCACTACACCGGGGGGAAAACCCACTGCCGCGGCAAGTTGCCGCTCGGCGGGCAGACCTCCGGTGCGATCTCATGGTGGCATGGAGAGAGCGACTGTCGCAACCCCGTGCAGGGCACGCCACAATAGTGGCGATAAGTCCCCTCTTTGAGGAGTGGCTGGAGAGGCGTCATGGCGTCCTCACCTACCGCCTGACGCAGGTCCTCACCGGACACGGAAGTTTCGGGAGGTTCCTGCACATCATCGGGCGGGAGGAAGCGCCCGGGTGTCACCATTGTGACGATCGCCCGGAGGACACGGTGGAGCACACAGTGGCGATCTGCCCGGCTTGGGCGGAGCACCGCCGTGCCCTCGTGGAGGCGATCGGCGGCGGCGATCTCTCGCGTCCGGCCCTGGTTCAGGCCATGGTCCGGAGCGAGAGGGAATGGGAAGCGGTCACCACCTTCTGCGAAGCAGTAATGTTAGCGAAGGAGGTGGCCGGGCGTTTGAGGGAGAGAACATCTGCCCAACCCAGCCGCCGCGGGAGACGCCCATGGCGCCGGGCGCCGCGAGACGACTTCCGGCCACCGTAGATGCGGGCCTGTGGGCGGTGAGCAATGGGTAGTTCACCGTCCGTCCGTCGATTGACGACAGGCCGTGTCGACGGCGCGTTCGTGTTTCACGCGCGCCTCAAAGAGTGTCAGCAAAGCAGAGGGGCTTGCCAGAGCCTCTGCCTGCCGGGGTTGCGGGTTGTTCGAAAGAGATACCGCGGCCTCGGAACGTAAAGGGCAATAGAAGAAACATGGGTGGGTTTTAGTCAGTACAAGTCTGACATGCCCCCCCGCTCCACCCAGAGCGGGGGAAGTCATTGGATGATTTCCCACCCGAAAAAAAAAAAAAAAAAAAAAAGCCGTATGGGATGCCCATCATGCATCTCCAGTCGCATCCGACAGCGTTTACATAGGTACATGAAAAATAAACGTTATGTTTTAATATTTACACCTTAATTACCCAAACTAAAATAATGTTTCTATATAATATAATTATTTCTACATATCGGATACATAATCGTGTATCTGATCATCATTAACGAAATAAATAAATGTCTAATGAATGAATAAATAAAATTAACATTAAAAAATGTAAACAATGCAATGACAAGATCAAAATGACAATGACTGTAGAAGGTCCGTGTTTGTATTTAATTAAAATAAAGCGTAAATAATCGTTTAAGAATTATAATGTTTAAATCATCCAATTTACAACTCACACATCAGAGAGAAAAACCTATTCTGATTTTAAAAACGACATGAGTATTCGAACGCTATGTTCTATCAGCCAGCATTGCTTAGGTTAAATAAAACCTCTTACAATACTGTACTGCACATGGAAAATTCTCCTAAGATATTTGCCACACCATGTTTTATTATTTTTTAAATTTAACATAAGTAGGTAGAGAAAGAGGATGGAGGTGGACGTATATGTCTTACATTGCTCGTCTTTGAAAAAGTTTATTTATATTTAATTATCTGGCGCCCGCGACTTTACCACGCGTGATGATCGAAAAAAAAGTATCCTATATATAATCTACCTTTTTGCCAAATTCCATCAAGATCCGTTCAACCGTTTTGACGTGAAAGGGTAACAAACACCCATCCTCACAAACATTCGCATTTATAATATTAGTAGGACAAGACTAGTGAAGCTTCTCATTGAAGGATTAGGTTACTAAATCGCCACTTACATAAAAAGGTAGGTACTCTTAAAGACAATATCGATAAAATAAAAACGTATTAACTGCCATTATAAAATAGCTACTAATTTTCCACTGTTGTTGTGACCGCAGCTTTACATGAAACATACACTAGTGATGTTCGTTAGCGAATATCCAATGAATATCGGTAAGGTAATATGAGGATTGAGAACTGTGACGAAGCGGTAAACCGGAGACGTCGACAGGCGACCAATCATTACGCCCCGCAAGGCCATACATCCTGGTCTGAAATCTTGGAACGTGCTAGAGCCTGTCACAAGCGGTTAATAATTTAACCGTCTTCCCAGGAGCAGTAATTTTCTTATGAATATCTTGCCTTACGATACTGGAAGTATATTTTTCCAATTTTTCATGATTGTGTTTTTCCGTTCATAAAAGACTAGCTGGCGCTCGCGGCTTCGCCTGCGAGATATTGGAAAAAAATATTATCCTATGTGTTATTCCAGACTATAATCTAAGTCTGAGCTAAATTCATCAAAATCTGTTCAGCCGTTTTGACATGAAAGAGTAACAAACATCCATACATGTTGGACTATCACCGCAACGAAATTTATCTTCAGACTATTATCGGTTTCAACTATTCAAGAAAAGTCACCATTAAACTTTAAGTTTCCTTTGTCAGACAGGAGGTATTTTCTCAAAAGGCGGTATTTTAACTGTATATTTCCGGGACGGATTGTAAAAGTTCTCATTAACTCAGCTGTATTATAAACAATCTTGATACTTAGTCTGTAGTAATTCATCGATTTACATCATTTTTAAAGAAAACCTCTTACTATTACCTACCCGACTTGCAAGATGATGCTTCAATAAGGGAAACTTAATCACGATGATAAAAACCAAATGACACGCTTTACTAGTGTTGCGAACAATAGATGTTAAAATTTTATCGAAACATTACACCGCTTTGTTTAACATACGGTTATAGATTGCAAAGCCTATCAAATTAAATGTTAATTATGCGTCCATTGAATTTGAAATATGTATCATGTTTACATAATCCAGCTAATGCTTGATTGTTTGAACAGAACAGATTGTTCAGGTTTCGGTTTTCATGTTAACATTTATGATAACGGCAAATTATATTGGCTCGTTAGTAAATTAAAGCACGTTGAATAAAGTGCTTTAATTTCACCATGTCGCAATTTATACTTTATAGAATTTTCTTTTGCGTTGACATACCTCAGCATTCCCACTAAATACATAGTTTCACAGCTAGTAACGTCACGATCGTTCAGAAACTCACGTCGCCCATAAAAATACATACACGTTGCGGCAAACCGTTTAAATTGTATCGATACAGCTCTCATACGTGTTGGCAACACTACATAATCCGCCTGCGGCCTGTACTCGAGCAAATTATATACTGCATCGCTCACTCTTACAGTTTGCACCTCTCGGTCGTTTCGCAAATTTATATGAATCATTATTGGGCTGAATTATAGCGAGGCGTCGTGCCGAGGGACCGACGCTCATGGACGTGAGAAGACGTTATTCCCGGAGATGCGTGATTACTGAATTGTTACTATTAGCCTTTCACCTTGATGTATAGTTGTGTGTATGGCTCCCAATTTGCACTTTTGACGTAAACGGATAATTATGTTCTGAGTGTTTGCATTTTGCACTTGAAGAAGCGTGATTTTAAAACAAGGGCGAAACTCGCTGTTTTGTTCTGATCGCTGTTGGTGTTGTATAAAAATAACTGGTGCACATTGTAATTTTTTAGAATGTTTTGGTTGATTGCCAAAAGAGACTGCCTGACTGGGTAGTTAGATAGTCTGTAGCCACATATCTGGATGAATACTTGCAGAATTGGGAAAAATCGCCCCTAGCGCCAAATTGTGTGACGGCATCATTATGTGACTCGTATTTTTAGTTTTTATACACTTCAATTCTAGAATGTCATTCCGAACATCAGTTCCAGGGATCTTTTGGCGCGTGGCTATTGTTGAAACTAACGCTACTATCTTGAGTTTACATTTTAAGCTTTATAGACAAATTCAAAATACTGTATGAAACTCGATTAGAGTGTTGGGCTTAGTGCTCACCCGAAGAAGCAAACTACATTATACACATTGCCGCATCTATGATTTTCTAGCTCCGTGGCTAGAGCGCATCAATAACGCATAGAGGTGTTATCAAGTTTCCTTTAACGCTGGTTAGTCCTTACATATCGTGCTTGACCGTGCATTGTAACAGTAACGAACATTTGCGTTCCCATACGGATTATAGTATCTACCTTTGCATCATTGATGCACTAAAACAGTACTCGTACAAATAACGAGTCTCTTGTCATCAAAATTATTTTCTCCTCATCTGTGGGATCTTCTCATATTATCAAGTGTGTGATAAAAAGAAGCATTTGTAATTCAAAGTGGTCCGGCGTGGTTTTACTTTTTGGCTTAACCTTTTGTTCCTGAAAAAACATCTGCTGGTAGAACAATTTTGTAATTTTTTTTCGCATCTCAAAAGCTCCCAAAGTGAGAGCAATTTAGTTAATTTTTGTATATTCAGAATTTTAATGAAACAAGTGTAGTAAAGTGTAAAATTGTTGGCCGGAGCTGTAGGGCCGAAGAAATTTAGCAATTTACTTAATAGTCCGTTCTGTTGCTTATTGTTTTATGGTCTCGAACTTACAACATATAATTTCCTTGAGCGATTTTCGGAATGCTTCATTCTGGAGCTGGTCCACGTTTAGGCAATATTATTCCTTCTTTTTAAGATTATATTATATAAGTAGTTTATTTGCTGTTTCGTTGGTCTAATGCTTGCAAGTGCGAATGCTGAGAACGAAGACTTTTTTTTGCGATACTAATACCAGGTAATCATCAAAAAACTTCCCAAGCTCTGGGTGGAGCGGGGGGAGTGTCAGACTTGTACTGACTAAAACCCACCCATGTTACTCCTATTGCCTTTTATGTTCTGAGGCTGCGGTATCTCTTTCGAACAACCCGCAACCCTGGCAGGGAAAACGAGGTCTTAGGTTCAATGCCCGGGTCGGGAAAAGTGTTATTGGGTTTTTTCAACGGGAATTTCTCAGTAACGAAAAAAATTTCCATTTAGCCTGGATTTGTTCCCAATTCATGACAATACGCTCATTATTACATAGGCCTTAGAACATAACCGGTGTAATGTGAGTGTACTTTTAGGTACACGTCTACCACACCTTTCAGGGATTACAAGCATTATGATATAATAGTTGACTAGTTTCCGCCCGCGACTTCATCCACGTGGCCTAGTTACTTTGGACTAACGCTAATTTTAACACGCGTGATGATCTTTCTTTCCTCTTAACTTTCCTCTTTCTCCCCCCCTTTTTTTAAATTGTTTAGCCTATGTCCGTCTCCAGAGTCTTATCTATCTCTGTAACGAAAATCATCAAAACCAATTTGGCCATTTAGGCGTGAAGACGTAATAAACAAACAGACAAACTCACTTTCGCTTTTAAAATATTAGTAAGGATACGGATTTTTCTTATCAAAATGAGACAAACAAGAACACATTGTCAGTAAGTGTAATACAGACTCTTCTCAATTCCAAAACAGATACCTCTGAGTCATGACTCTGTCATGTGGATTAAAAAGGCAAGTGACATTACTATTTTCTACTCTATGCTTTGAACGTTACATCCAAAATGTTGTACATACATATTCAAAAACTATTTGGTTATCTTGTATTGTTTTCATTATTTCAGACAGTTAAAACATATTGCGATGATGTTAATGAACAAACTCTTAAGAATAGTTTTGGAGTAACTGGGGTAAAGGTCGTCAACACATCGGGTCTTACGCCGTCATCTCTTGATGTTGAAATGAAACCATCTTTGAGAAAATTAGAAACGAACAGCACTGCATTATCTGAAATAAGGCCTCTGAGGAAACCAAGAACTGTGTTAAATGTTTCGATTGGTTACGGAATTCATTGCCTTTCGTGCTTCGCAAAAGATTCTTCGAGCGACTGGTCCTGTTATAGGGGTCGTTCGTAAGTTTTGATGTGGCATTTTTAGTGTTCATGAAATAGTTTTTTACTCAGTAATTGGATTCAGTATCAGTCAGAAAGACTGACGCTTGTACAGCACTGTAATGATACATACAAATAGCTGCATAATTGCATATATTTCCGTTTTTCAGTGTGCCATCAAAAAGATGTGCTGACGCAGAACACTGTTACGTAGAACTTAACCCTCAATACATAAAAAGGGGTTGTGTATTACCTGGGCGGGTTAATAGAACATTTCTATGTAAATGCCCCCTCTGTAACGACAAACCTTCCTATGACGTCAGCAATTACGAATACAAACATCTCAGCGATTGGGAATATGATAACTCTCGACTTCTAACACCTTTGATAGGAATTGATCTCATGTGTAAAGTATGTGAAACTAAAGGCACAAATCCCAATTCTGACAAACATTGTAGGTTTGGCAAAAAGTAAGAATTAACGTATTTCTTCTTTAAACTCACATATTTACTAACATTATTATTAGCACTTGAAACGAGATATTTACCAAGTTTTTTGCCTGCTTATAAACATCCACCCGCAGCTGCTTGCTTATAACTCCAGTTCATCCATGATCATGGCGTTTGCAACATCGCCGAAATATCGGAAACTCGAAACATATAACAAACATGGTAAATATCCCGTTGTAAGTGTTAATAATAACGTATTTCTTGTTTGATAAAACAAATAGTTGCAAGTAATAATGTCGTATTTAATCTATTTCAGTGCTGATTACATGGTATGTCCACATAACCAACTTTGTTACACAAATATTGATGATGAAATCGATTTTGTGTCAAGAGGATGTACAGACAAAGTTATGTTTAATTCCATTTATTTCTTCTGTAATTATACCAGTTGCAATGATAAATGGTTTCCTAACCCGTTAGAAACTAAAAAAATACACGCAAAAGCAGTAAGTTTAAAAGGTCCCAGACCAAAAAGAAGACGGTCGAGTTCTGGTTCTAAAACATGCAACTTCTGTTTAATGTTCTCGATGTTGACAATAATTCAGTATTTATGTAAGTTTTTCTTATCATAATGTTGATATTATTTGAACAAGATGAAATTTGTTTGAAATAAATACAATGAAAACTGCACTAAAATATTCTTTCAAAGGAGTTCGTCTATGAGTTCTTACTTCATTATTTGACGTCTTACTGATTGATTGTTTATTACAAAACGCCAATCTTCCGTTTTAGTAGCACAACAATGAAACGAAGAATAATTTTATATTCATTTTTATTTACATTTATATTCTACGTTAAATGTGAAAATAAAAAAGGAAACAACCTCCAAAAAAGTAAGAAACTTCCCATACCCACTCTACCATACTTTAGACGAAAAGTAGAAGAACTTGGTGATGCTGATTTTTTCGAAACGACTGAAACTGACGATCCTCATAACTTAGTGGAATTTCTAGTTAAAAATATGAAAGAAATTTTTAACGACATATTAGATAATCCTGAAGAAAAAGAAAATAGTATTATCTTGAAGAAAAGACAACAGATATTATCTGTATCCAATACCAGTAAACCAACATCGCCCCGTAAACCCTTATCTACTGTAATAGCTAGACCAATATTCGATTTTTTTACTGTTCAAGATATTATGAGTAGTCATAGTGTTCCTGCTACTGCGCATTCACAAGATCTGATGCTAAATGAAAACTTAACTCTTACTAATTTGCTAGATATTAATCAAACAAAGGTCGCTAATGAGGTGAGTACAAGGAATGAATTCATGAAGCTTGCGAAGGATTTACATTTTTACGCTAAAGATAAGAAGGAGCGGGATGTCCCAAACCGTGGTAATGCCACAGATGCTGATATAGAGTTGGGTGATCCAGGACGATCGTGCATAATGTGCAACAATGTCGCGACCGAAGAATGTAATGACCCCAGAAACAAATTGTGAGTATACAGTAAATAGTAAACATTTGGAAAGAAGCCTTTTTTATATCTCTATATCGTTTATTTCACTATCTCACATTTGGTTGTTATGCAAGTTGAAACTCCATTTTTCCGATAGTCAAAAATACAAGCAAAGTATCCACTTAGTATATTCCGAGTTTAATATTTTTATTTGCAATTTGCTTTCTCTTGTCATTATTGAATTTTCAGAATAACGTCGATAATGTGCGAACGGGACGATGATTTGTGTTATTCGCTGCACACGCCTTTCGGAATAGTCGATCGTGGATGCTTCAACGTAAATCATAACCTCACCACCTACGTATGTTCCTGCAATCTATGCAACTACTTATCCATTTCTGAGATGCCGTTTATGTTCGCTCAGAAGACAAGCTGGGTCGATAATATTATTGAGCTCTCACGTACAAAGCATTTTAGAAGATCTATATTTAAGGAAATGTCTTGTTTGAAATGCGAAGTTAACACGACCACTAAAACTGGAGACATGCTTGAAAGTGCAAACTGTTTGGAAGGCAACATGTAAGTTTAAAAACTATAAGTTAATACTTGTAATTACGGAAGGGTTAGGCATATCTATGCGTACTTACTAGTACACCCACATCAATCTCCATGTTCCCATGTAAGAAAGGGCAAACTTATTGCCATCAATCGGGCACAAATCCAAAAAACGTGGGAGCTACTAAGAAATTCCTGTAGGTTAACTTTAAGAGTTTAAATTATTTATTTTTATATTATCGCTAGTCCTTACTAATATTATAAAAACGAAAGTGAGTTTGTTTGTTTGTTACGTCTTTACGCCTGCCTGACGGACACAGGCAATTTTTTTTTTTTAGTTGAAAACCACTTAACCATTTGAAAATTTTATTGTTTTCGTGTCAAAAAACTTATGTGCAATAAACAGTATGACTCAGACGGCTGAATAACCTGATAACTAATTATAATGTGATATTTCAGAGGTAATTTGCCTGTAGAAGACTGTAACATTGATGAGATATGTGCAGTAAAAGCGTTAAGGGCAGACGGTTATATTTGGCGCGGTTGTGTGAAAGCTCCTCTATACAACTATTGGTGGTCAGTATGTGACCGTGATCTTTGCAATTATGATACCCTGGTGACTCTCTACGAGTTTTTAATTTAACTATCGCTGGAAACTTTGCTTTTCTATGAATATTTTGTTAAAGTTTATTTGTATGTTACGAAATATATTTTGTGTGTAAAACTGTTTCATTTTCGAACATGACATAACATTACCCCCCTTTTTTCATCAAATAATTTCCCAAGCTCTCTTAGGCCCCGGCGCCCATTATCGGCATCGGCACGACTGAGGATTTTAGGTGGCAAATAGCAATATGCATTAACATAATGGCAATAAAGTAGAAATTTCTATTATATACTAGGGTGGATCGCTCTTGTATGAAAAAATTTTTTTTTTCGATTTCCGTTGTCGCGGTTTTTGCAAAAGATGCCTTGTTAGTATACGATAACACACCTTAAATATTACTTGGGTAAAATATTAAGAAGTACTGCCACAATGCCAACAAACTTTTGAAGAAATACCAAAATAAGGCACTTGCAGGACCAACTCAAAATATAGTTTAATGCTACTATATTAACTTTATTTTATTTTATTTGTATGTTTACGTACCTAGTAGTATATTTACATAGCAAATTGATTTATTTTACTTGTTTTGATCATCGTAATAGCCCGCGAAAAGTACCAAAATTTTTGTAAATTACCGCGTTTTACCAGCGAACGCGCGTCCCACGGGAGTGCGGCGGGGGGTGCAGCGGTGGCGATATTGACTAGTTGCAACGTGTAGATCGATAGTTTGTATCGAGCCTTGACGGGAGAGAGTGAAATGAAAGGCGATGGCCTTTCATTTCACTCTCTTCCTTTATTTATAGGCTAATTGCAATCTGAACCGCATTATAGCCATTGGATTTGATGGGACAGCAGTGAATACTAGAAATAAGTCCGGCATTATAAGCCTACTAAAAAGAAAACTTCAGAGGCCACTTCAATGGATCATAATTATGTCAATTGCATGCCAATGAACTGCCACTGAGACTGTTTAAGCATCTCGACGGTACCACCACAGGGCCTAGAAGTTTCACAGGAGTCATAGGGAAAGCTTTGAAAGATTGTGAGTGCCTTCCCATCATACACTTCTCTGCGATAACATGTGAGTTACCCGATATCACTAAATCACACAGTGACCTTAGTACAGATGAACTATATTTGTTTGAAATCTGCGATGCGATCAATAAAGGCTTTTGTGACATTAATGTGGCCAAGCGAAACCCTGGAAAAATAGTTCATTCCCGGTGGCTTACAACTGCAAATAGAATACTTAGGCTCTATATTTCCACCAAAGATCCATCAAGAAATTTACTAATATTGATAATAGTATATGCTCTGATGTGGTTTTCAATCAAAACACAACCTCACTGTATAAACGGCGCTAAGAATTTACATAAGATAATAGTACTAACCTGAAGAAGCTCTTTGACCCTATCATTCAGCGCAATGGATATTTCGGTCACTGCGAGAATATTTTAATTAGTATGTTGGCAGATCAACGAATTCATATAAAGGAATTGGCGCTCGGACGCATAATGAAAATTTGAAATCAACCTTCAGGCTTAGCTCCACTGAGATCCTTCCAATTACCGATATTTAATTTCGAGGCCACTAAATATTTTAATTTAACTGATTGGAACCAGTTTTCAGAGCCGCCTCTAATAAAACAAATAGATATCGATCTAATTTCTGCAGCTATCAGAAACCCAGAGTTGGTGGAAACTAAAATCTTACCAAAATTCCGCAATATGCCATGTCACACTCAGGCCACTGAAAGATGTATTTAATTAGTTACCGAGTCCTGTTCTGCTGTCTTTCTTTTTTTTTCAACCACATTATACTTTGTTTCTGCTTAAACTCATAGTCTAATGGTAGACAGTAGTTAATTTTTCCTTGTGTGTACTATTAGACACAATTAGCTGTATATCTTTAGTTATAACTTAAAGTAATGTGTATTTGCATATTTAAAAGGGGGAGGTGTAGGGTATTATGATATATATTTATAAGTATAGTGTGTGGGTACATGAAAATAAACAGTTGTCACTTGGAATTGCAGTTTTACTAATCGCTCCTGCTATATTAATTCATAAATACAACTGGCGACGAGGAAAATAATTAAATTCGTGAGGTTTAGATCGTGTAATTACGGGCCTTCAATATGCCTATCGGAAAAATTGAGGAATTTGACCTATCAAACAAAAAGTGGTTGGCGTATATCCGACGCGTGGAACAGTTCATAACCTTAAACGAAATTAAACCGGAGTTACAAGTTGCAATGTTGGTGACTGTGGTGGGAGCAGCTACGTATGACCTAATGTGTGATTTGTGTGCACCTAACCATCCAGAAAGCAAAAAATTCAGTGAATTAGTGAAAATTGTTGGCGACCATCTTGAACCAAAACGCTCCGAAATTGCAGAACGCCATGTTTTTAGGCAAAGACGCCAAAATACGGGTGAATCTCTCAGTGACTATCTGCAAACACTCAAACACCTGGCCAGTACATGTAATTTCCATACAACTCTGGAGGAAAATTTACGCGACCAATTTGTATCGGGTTTGGCTAGTGATGAAATGAGATCGCGTATTTTTGCGGAACCATCCATAACATACAGAAAAGCCGTAGAATTGGCTTTGGCATTAGAAGCGGCCGAGCGACACTCGCAGACGAGCGGTTCAAGCGCCGCGGGCGCAGCGAACACGTCAGCGGCTGGAACGCGTGCGGTTGAGGCGGTGCATCAAGTGACGACGGCTAAGCGGGCGGGCCGACCGCTGGAACGCGGCACTGCGAGTAGCGACAACTCGTCTACCGAGGTTAGCGTGCCGACATCGCGCTCGACGCGTGCTTGTTGGAGGTGTAGCAGAAACCATCGCCCAGAAATGTGTCGATTTAAAAACTATTCGTGCGATTTATGTGGTCAGAAAGGTCACATTAAAATAATGTGCAAATCGAACAAGAGGGGAGGTGTCGAGCAGAGTCAGGACACAAAAACGCAAGCGCGGCGCCGAAATAATTATCTCGGAAATAGTGATAACGATTCGGAGTGTGATTTTTACAATCTAAGTGTGTGCGGTGTAAATGACAAACCGTATATGGTTATGGCGCAAGTGAATGGCAGAAAGATAAGTTTCGAACTGGACACTGGAAGTAAGTTATCTGTTATAAGTTTAGATTACTATAATAACATCTTTTGTGACTTACCGATGATAAGTAATGATATTTCTTTATATTCCTATGTCGGCTCCGTAATAGAACCGGTAGGTTTTGTGTCTGTTAATGTAGTTATTGGAGAATATACAGCCGGGAATCTCAAATTGTACATTGTTAAAAATGGTGGACCACCACTTTTAGGTAGGTCGTGGTTAACTAAATTAAATATTAATAAGATCAGTATTGACGATTTTTTATTAAAACTCACTGAAAACAATTTAGTTGAACTGTTACAACAAGAATTTCCGACTGTGTTTGCTTCTGGACTTGGAACATGTACAAAAAAAATTGCTTTAAAGTTGGTGGATAAAAATCCAGTGTTTATCAAAGCAAGGCCATTGCCGTTGGCGTTACGTACACCTGTCGAGCAGGAGTTAGAGCGACTCGAGGCTGAGGGTACGATTCGAAAAGTGGAGTATTCTGATTATGGCACGCCAATAGTACCAGTTATTAAAAAGAGCGGAGAAATTAGAATTTGCGGTGATTATAAGGTCACGGTTAATCCAAAACTTATGCGTGAACCATACCCTCTGCCGCGAATTGAAGAGCTATTTGCGGCACTGAGTGGGGGTGAACAGTTTTCTAAAATTGACCTCACGCATGCTTATCAACAACTATTTTTAGAGGAGGAATCTCAGGCATATACCGCTATAACAACACATATAGGAACATTTGTGTACAATCGTACACCATTTGGACTTACATGTATTCCTGAAAAGTTTCAAAAGTTTATGGAAGAAACGGTTAAAGGACTCAAAGGAGTCGCTGTTTTTATCGATGATATAGCATGTACTGGGACGTCCCGTTCTGAGCATATTAATAATTTAAAAGCATTATTGAGTCGCTTGCGTGAGGTTGGTTTGAGAATCAAATTGGATAAGTGCGCATTTATGCAAGATAGTATTACTTATGTAGGGTTTGTTATTGATAAGCACGGCTTGCATACCGATGAAAACAAAATTAAGGCCATCGTGGACGCTCCAAGGCCAAGTGATGTGACACAGCTTAAGTCTTTTCTAGGCATGGTAAACTACTACGCTAAATTTATATCGAATTTAAGTACTATATTGTATCCCTTACATAAGTTATTGCGTAAAAACACCGAGTGGGTGTGGTCGTATGAGTGTGACGACAGTTTTAACAAAGTTAAACAGGCTATTTTAGGTAGCAAAGTATTAGTACATTATAACCCAGAGCTTCCATTGGTTCTAGCAGTGGATAGCAGTTCTTACGGTATTGGTAGCGTGTTGTCGCATAGGTATCCCAATGGCGATGAACGCCCGATATGTTTTGCATCGCGAACATTAAATTCAGCAGAGCGTGCATATAGTCAGTTAGATAAAGAGGCATTGGCAATAATTAATGGAGTCACAAAACACCATCAATATCTTTATGGTCGTGCTTTTATAATTAAAACAGACCATAAACCCTTGACATTTATTTTTGGGCCAAAGTTCGGTTTACCGCAAACTGTGGCAAGCAGATTGCAAAGATATGCTACAAAATTAGCAGCCTATGACTTCACTATAGAATTTGTAAAATCCAAAGATAATTATAATGTGGACGCATTATCACGCTTACCACTGCCGTGTGAGCGTAAAATAGAAACGGGGCTGGATTCGGTGTCATATATTAATTTTGTTGAAGATTCAATTCCTATTAGCGCGAGAGATGTGTCAAAGAAAACACAGGAAGATGATGTTCTAAAACATATTTATGGTTATTTAATTAATGGTTGGCCATCAGTAGTTACACGAAGTGAAGAAAAGCCTTATTTTCATCGAAAAGACAGCCTTACTATCGATAGAGGGTGTATATTATACAATCACAGGGTGGTCATTCCTAAGGTACTTAGACAGCAAGTTTTATCTGAATTACACGAGGGACACCTAGGAGTAGTCAAAATGAAAAATGTATCGCGAAGCTATGTTTACTGGCCACAGTTGGACAATGAAATTGAAACGTTGTGTCGTGAATGTAGTGCCTGCTTACAGCAGCGCGATGCACTTCCACGTGCACAGTTGCATCCGTGGGCTTTTCCTACACGTCCATGGCAACGATTGAATATTGATTTTGCTATATTTCAAAGTAAATATTATTTAATAACGGTAGATGCGTACAGTAAATGGATAGAAGTTCAAAAAATGTCAGGAACTAATGCGAACTCCACTATAACTAAGTTGAGAGAACTTTTCGCACGTTTTGGAATACCGTCACATATTATTAGTGATGGTGGGCCTCCATTTAGCTCGTTAGAATTTACAAATTATTTAAAGAAAAATCTAATTAATCATACAATCACCAGTCCATATCGACCAGCCGGTAACGGGGCGGCTGAAAATGCAGTAAAACTCGTAAAACGAGCTATGAAAAAGGCAATACATGAGGGCAGGGACGTAGATACTGCTATTTCAAAGTTCCTGTTTCAGTATAGAAATTGTGAGCACGCCACTACCGGAGTCGCACCAGCGGTAGCTATGTTTGGTAGGCGACTACGTGGTCGCTTGGATAATATAAAACCGTCCACTGAGCGAGCAGTGGAAGCGTCGGCGGAGCGAGCGGGTCGCGCGCACCCCGGTGCCGAGCGCCACGTGGAGCCAGGTGAGCAGGTGCTAGCACGTGACTACCGTGCTCGCGCTGACAAATGGGCAGCAGCCACCGTACTTACACGAACTGATCCACTCACTTACAAAGTACGCGTATCCGATGGACAGGAGTGGAAACGTCATGTTGATCAATTACTACCACTTAAGAAACGTTTTTCTCGACATTCCATTACAAGTAGCGTAGATAAACCAGTAACTGAGTTAGATGTTTCGGAGTCCAGTCAGGACACTCAAGTAGAGAATTCATCATCGTCACGTGTAGTCGAAACTGATCCGAATTCAAAAGAACTCGATAATTCGACTGTTAGTACCAAAAATATGACAGCAGAGCCAACTCCGATTTCTGATAAACAAAAGGTTAGACCAAAGCGTCAGTGTTTATTCCAAGGTAAATATAAGTAGTGATTATGGGCACTGTGTACTGATAACGTTACATTGATTGTTGTTTACATCATTTTAGTTAAGTAGTAGGTAGTATAGGTATATCTAATAAGTTACTGTTACTTTCAATGTAAAGTAACTCTTATTATAGCTGTTGTGAACGTCATTATCGATTGCGCATCACATGTTGATAGCAAAAGTGAATGGATTGTACGTGTAATGATAACAATGTTTTCTTTTTTTTTCAACCACATTATACTTTGTTTCTGCTTAAACTCATAGTCTAATGGTAGACAGTAGTTAATTTTTCCTTGTGTGTACTATTAGACACAATTAGCTGTATATCTTTAGTTATAACTTAAAGTAATGTGTATTTGCATATTTAAAAGGGGGAGGTGTAGGGTATTATGATATATATTTATAAGTATAGTGTGTGGGTACATGAAAATAAACAGTTGTCACTTGGAATTGCAGTTTTACTAATCGCTCCTGCTATATTAATTCATAAATACAACTAATAGTATATGCTCTGATGTGGTTTTCAATCAAAACACAACCTCACTGTATAAACGGCGCTAAGAATTTACATAAGATAATAGTACTAACCTGAAGAAGCTCTTTGACCCTATCATTCAGCGCAATGGATATTTCGGTCACTGCGAGAATATTTTAATTAGTATGTTGGCAGATCAACGAATTCATATAAAGGAATTGGCGCTCGGACGCATAATGAAAATTTGAAATCAACCTTCAGGCTTAGCTCCACTGAGATCCTTCCAATTACCGATATTTAATTTCGAGGCCACTAAATATTTTAATTTAACTGATTGGAACCAGTTTTCAGAGCCGCCTCTAATAAAACAAATAGATATCGATCTAATTTCTGCAGCTATCAGAAACCCAGAGTTGGTGGAAACTAAAATCTTACCAAAATTCCGCAATATGCCATGTCACACTCAGGCCACTGAAAGATGTATTTAATTAGTTACCGAGTCCTGTTCTGCTGTCTGCGGACCAGAAAGAAGAAGGAAGGGTGGATCCGAAATAAATTAGAGTATTGTCGCATTATGCCGATGTTTAATACGAAAAAAGACTATAGAATTAAATAAGTTACTTTGAAACGGGTTTTTTCTTAGTTTTCAACCAATTATTATTAAAAATGTATTGTTGTTTTGCAATTTTTATGATACTTACTATGTTAGCTATAATATAAACGGCAATTTCATAAATAAACAGACATTTTTTGCAACTTAAAAGTGTTTTTATTCATTGCTACCTGAACCCTATTTTTGAGGTATTTTTGGTAAATTACTTGAGCTGGTGGCAGTACTTGCAATAACATTTTGACAATGCCGTAATAGAAACATTTAATTATGACCCTATTTGGCACCTTTTCCACAGCCCGCCATTTCAAAAAAGTAAAAAAAAAAAAAACGATCCACCCTATTATATACTAGCTGACCCGGCGAACTCTGTTCCGCCATAAAGGCAATAAATAATAAGCCGAGTTTCGAATTTATTAAGTTTTTTTTTTTTGGAAAAAAAATTAATTATATTAATCATTTATTATTGTTTCTGTATTTCAGTACATAGGTTGGTCTCCACTTAAGTACCTTGTGATACACGACATTTTTTGTTTTCTACAAAACAACGCAGATAGTCTTCCGACCCGTGAACATGCCACATAATTGACCATGGGAAAAACATGGATGTTCTAGATTCAAACCATAAACTTTTAAGGGTTGGCTTTGTGATTTGTTGATGGTCATGGCAAATGTATGACGGATCGGATATTGAAGTCTTTTAAATTCGAACGGCAAATCGGTTGGGATCATCGGGATCGTCAGAATGAGGACTTCCTCACCTTTGAATTTTCCTTTCAGTATACGTCGCGTAAATTACATTGTTCATCAATTTTCTAAACATCAAATGCGTACTGGTTTACGCCGTTTTGGTTGGTTCATGTTTCGAAGCTTACTACGGAGCCAACCTTTAGGCGTAAATTGTGCGGTGGTAAGCCAGGCACATCCTAGGAGTTAAAAAAAAAAGAACTTTATGTACACACGTTAGAAGTTATACTTCTTTGGCGTATAGACAAAAAAATACTAAAATGCTGTAGTGATTAACGATAAATATAAAAAATAATCATAAAAATGTGAGCCGTCAGATGTGAAACATCGACATTATTTTGTAAGAGTAATATGCAGAAAAGAACAGATTGTGATAGGAACTAAATATGTCATTGAAAACATCATTTTTCTGTTTCATCATCAAGGACATCGTTTTCGTGTTCATCATCGTTTATGAATTCGTGGATCGAAGGCACTTTGAATAAAACTCTATTACTGCCCCGCTGTGGTAACCCATCCATTTCCAAACCTTGGTGAGGGTTGCTTAACCTGGCCCGTGTGGTAACACATGCATTTCCAAACCATGGCAAGTGTTGCTTAACCTGGCCCCCTGTGGTAGCCCATTCATGTCCAAACCTTAGTAAGAGTTGCTTTACCTGTCCCCGTGTCACGTGTGGTAACCCATCCATTTCCAAACCTTGGCAAGAGTTGCTTAACCTGTCCCCGTGTGGTAACCCATCCATTTCCAAACCTTGGCAAAGGTTGCTATAATTTCATGCGATCCTAGTAGTTTTATCTCAACGCAGTTGGTTCTATCAAGAACTTGAATCCACAGATCAAACTGCTGGAATTAATTTCACCGTGAATTCATGCAAGCCTAGTACTTTCGCTTGTATTAGGGTTTTGACTCCATTTTATTTAGAAAACGTTTGTATGGGAAATAAAGAAGGACGGTTTTGAGGGTTTTCCCGGCAATTATTCCAATTTTTCTCACCTTTTAAACCTTCCCTGGACTTCCAGGAGTATTTCAAGACTAAAATTAGCCAAATCGGTTCAGCCATTCTCGAGTTTTAGCGAGACTAACGAACAGCAATCCATTTTTATATATATAGATGGTCGTAATAACAAAAATACCGCTTCGGTATGCTTGAGACTGCTGTATCGGCAGCCTTGAGAATGCTTTGGCATTCTTCGGTACGCCACCAGCGCCGAGGCAACACTCGGGGATAGGTTGCTTAAGAACGTTTTGTCATTCCTAAGAACGTTGCAGCATGCCAAAGCATAGTTTCCCGACAGTGTGCGCTTGCATGTAGGATGCCGAAGAACCCTATTGCTTGCCGATGCCGATAATTGGCGCCAGGCCTTAGTTTATTGTATAAAGCTCACCAATGTTCCTTCTTTTGCCCTTTATGTTCCGGGGCCACGGTATCTCTTTTGAACAACCCACAACCCTGGCAGGAACATTACTCCCCCGCATTTGCGTCATACCAGTAAGATACCTAAATGCAAAAAAACACAAATCACAATAAAATACTTGTTCTCTTACTTCCATATTTTTAAGCGAGACGTTCCAACAGATGAATCGTCCATATTTATTCTATTCAACCTAAAAACCAGACGGCAACGTGGGAATACTTTGAAGAAAGCAGTTGAGATCAGAGGAGTAAGCCCTAGAGTCCGTAGGTACCCAGAATCTAATTGAATTTCACGGTAGTGGATGCATCCCTTTGAAGGATTTCATCCGGTGGAAACATTTGTGGGCTCGCTTGTACTAAAACTCTGAATCGCTGATCTGGATATATGTATCGGAGTTCAATTTTACATACGGGTGCATATTGTGCCTGCATGGAATAGTTGATTTGAAAAGTTTTGTTTTATAGTTTAGTCAGTTAGTCAATGGTATCTAGATAGTCAAGGCCTTGCTTACATAGTCAGAAATTAGTTGTATATAAATTTGTCAATATTCGTTAAATTGGCCGTTTATAAATATTTCGCACATATGAAAAGGTTGTAATTCGAATACACAGGCAACATATTTTTTTGCTGATGGCAAATCTTCAAATAACTTACCCCGGTCTGGGTCAAACGGGACCCTCCCATGTTCCTTCTTTTGCCTTTTATGTTCCGGGGCTGCAATATTTCTTTCGAACAACCCGCAACCCCGGCAGGATATACAGGCAACTTAAGTTTGATGTGAATTTGATAATCCCTCAGATTATAAAACAAAAGTTTTTTTTTTTTATTATTTGAGGATAAACCATTTATTTCTGTCTTTACTGTCTCTACAAAAAGAATAATGTTATTTCCTCATACATTTTGTAGTTTTTACGTGTGCAATAACTTTAATTTAGTACAACACCCAAAATAGTTTTGTGATTTTGATTTTAAACTGAAACATCAAATCTATGTTAAATACTTGGATGCCTTCCTATTTTGACACGTAGAAAATGTATGGAATGGCTTTGTGTGGTAATATTTGATCACAGTATAGGTAAGGTTAAATTAGGATAAGAGTTAGACGGTAATGTAGGAAGCAAATCCTTACTAATATTATAAAAGCGAAAGTGAGTTTGCTTGTTTGTTACGTTCTTCACGCCTAAATAGCCAAACCGATTTTGATGAATTTTGGTACAAAGATAATTGGAATCCTGGAGACGGACATAGGCGAGAAAAGGGGGAGTCAGAGGGAAGAAAATTAGAGAGAAAGTTTTTTTTGCAATCATCACGCGGGTTAAGGTTAGAGTTAGCCCAAAGTCACTCTGCCACGCGGACGGTTTCGGGGGCGGTAGCTAGTGTACAATAAATAGCTGCCTCTTATGTTGGATTTTTTATCTCATTATAAATTCGAAACTTTGGCTGGATGGATGTTTGTTACATAATCACGCCAGAACGGCTGAACGGATCTGGGTAACATTTGGCACAGAGATAGAGTACCTAGTTTGGAATAGCAAATAGGATTTTTTTATTCCGGTAGCCTATTCCCGTGGGGTAAAAACAGTTTAAATATAAAATTCTACAAAAACATGAGAACACATTTTTTCGACGTAAGTTTTAAACCATCTTATAACCATAATTTTACATACATTTAGAGTAAAACGCGGGAGAGCTCTTTTAAAAACAACGTATCAAGTCAAAGCACGGTAAAAATTCAAGTGGCTTGCAGTTTTCTTTCTTACGCTCAGCTCCCTGAAGGAATACTTGGAGCAGTCGCTGAAGTCTGTACGACGTTGTTTTTAACTATTTTATCATAAAAAGAACGCTACATTGGAAAAATTTTGTATGCAAATATGGCGGGAGGAAATTTTACACTAACATGCGAGAAAATCGCAACTATGATTATTTACAATAATATTATGTTTAAAGTTAGATTTTTAAAGCTCCAGGAAAAACATTTCTTGCTAAATAAGTATTTTTAATTTGTTCATTAATTCATTTCAAACAACAATAAGACTTATTCTAAGTACGTATATCAAAAACATGCATTCCAGTTCCAATTAAATAAAACTAAAATAAATTTACATCTCAAATAAAATTTAATTACATACAAATTTAGATTAATATTATTAAAATAAATTGCATTAGATTAAAATATATTAATTGCATAAAACTAAAATTCAATTTAATTTCGTTCGAATAAAAATAAATTACATTATCAGTTAGTCATAACGAATTAAAACAATCATATTTTTCTTACGGGAATCAGAATAGCGGGATGTCACAGCCATGTCAGATATAAGGAAATACAGCCATGCCATCTATAAGTACGGCCAACGAGAAGCGATACGAAAGGTCATTAACCTAAAGAACAACTGTGGCGTTGACAATCTAATATTTAGCTCTTTCCATCTTGTGCCTTTGTCGTAATGTCTCGTTCTCCCGGCAAAAACATGACAACGTTATGACGGATTCGCCAACATTCGGGCGGCCATTTTAGATGGGGTTTTAGCATGGGTTTTGTTTATATTTGGTATCGCTTCTCGTTGGCCGTGCTATAGCTGTTAGTATTGGTCGATATCGAATCTAGCAGGACATTAAGTAATTAATAATAGAAAATACGACTGTAATTGTTAGTACACTTACGGTCCAATTTTGCTAAAAACCATAACTCCTAGACACGCGAGATTCACGGCATACACTTCTGCCACATTGGAAAATACGTTACAGTTGGTTACGTTCAAAAGATTTAATGATATTACTTTAGAACGAAGAGACGTGCCATAAGACTATTCTCTATTACATTGGAATTTTCCACAAACTTACCTTGATATTTGAAAAATGCTGATATCAAAACGTACTTCCTATTACCTGGCTCCTTGCCTAGTTCTAAAGGACTTTGGCTTTCTTCCAAAAGAAATAGTTGATTTTAAGCCTTGACCTTAAAGAGAGTTCAAGTGTTTTTAAATTGGCCATATTTTACAACGCAACAGTTTATTTTTTTACATAGGTGTCCTTTTTATGCGGAAGGGAAATCTTCAAATAACTTTCCCACTCTGGGGGGACCCGGAAGGAGAGTCAGACTTTAACTGACTAAAGCTCACTCATATTCCTTCTTTTGCCTTTCATGTTCCGGGCGCGCAATATCTCTTTCGAACAAACCGCAACCCCGGCAGGTGGTGGCCCTGGCAGACCCCTCTGCTTTGCTGACATCTCTTTGAGGCGCGTGTGGAACAATTTTATTCGTTCTGTGGTCTGATCACATCAAACGTTTAAATCTGTAACTATAGGAATAGTTACAGATTTAAACGTTTGATGTGACTACTTTCGTTTTTTCAATAGTGATTTCTGTCTAAAGGGTTAAATAGATTATAACCTCTGTTATTATAACACCAACAAACTTAATACTAAATATTCAGCAGTGACCATCATTCGGCTGAATGATATGTCATAGTTCATCAATATCAGTTCGTTTGTTGACAAGCTCGCATAATTATACTAGCGAACCGCAGCAAAATCAGTTGCTTCGTTTCAAAGATCTAAATATACATAAGTACAGACAGACTTTTTTTTTTTCGGGTGGGTAATCATCCAATGACTTCCCCCGCTCTGGGCGGAGCGGGGGGGCATGTCAGACTTGTACTGACTAAAACCCACCCATGTTTCTTCTTTTGCCCTTTACGTTCCGAGGCCGCGGTATCTCTTTCAAACAACCCGCAACCCCGGCAGGCGGAGGCTCTGGCAAGCCCCTCTGCACAGACAGACATTGGGGAGCGATTTTGTCTTAGACTACCTATGTAGCGATGGAACTTGAACATAATTGGAGAAATGTTAGAGTATTTGGTACACCTCTGCCTACTTTATTCGGAGGTGATAACTAAGATAACAGCTAAATTCTACAGCACAATTATTTGCAAATATAAATAGAACCAATTTATACTCAAACCGCCAAAACATTAGGTCTAGTTTTCGTTCAGTTATTTTGTAAACCAACATCAAAATACTATGAGTAATCCATCTAAAATGATCTAAAAGCATCGTTGATATATAATAATCCGATAAGTTACCACGAACCGGGTATTAGCATGATACGCAGTCGGTATGTCCTCGTAATGACCACATTTATCTTTTTAATGAACTACTTGCCTGCTTTCGCTATGCGACTACGGGCTTCCCTGACAATTCGCCAAAATATATAGTTAGTTTTACAAATACCGGGAACTGCTTACTTACGGTAAGTGTATTTTGCCATTATAATGGCCCAATAAAATTATTTGTGGGATATCAAAGGTGGAATAATATTTTGGGGTAACTTATCAAAAATAGTCGTCTGGTTATTGGTACTTCCTATACAAATTATGGGCGTCATCAAAGAACATTCTCATACCCAAAAATGTTATCCTAATTACATCAGTTCTTCCAACTTAAGATCATTACCATTCTCTATCCAAAGAAAAATATTTGAACTCGTCAACACAAAATTACAAGTTGTAGCAGCGATCCGTCGGTTTGTTCAACACCAGTCGAAACTGAACAAAAAACATGATAATCACATCTCGAAGACGCGATCATTGCTCGCCTTTGCCTGTTTATAATAACAGTGTTTCGACTCAGAACGGATAAAATGGTAATGAGTGGTGTAGAACGTACGCTAGTTTGAGATGCCTCGCGGCTCTGCGCGCGTTTTTCAACACGTAGCGTACTGTGTGTTTAATGCCTAACGTTTCGATCAAAGAGCCCTCAGTGAGCCTGAAAGGATTCAAGATTCGCAATCGCGTTGCCGTAAACGAGATACCATTTAGCCAAAGGCGAACACACGGACGGTAATATTGTTTGGTGGATACACTGCATCTATGAAGCTTTAGGTAAGGGAAAATTATAGCTCCGAGTTTTACAAAACTTGCCTTTTGAGTTACAAAAGTGTTTTGCACAATTGCATTCTCCGTGCCGGAAAGGAAGTAGATGTCCGATTTACGTGTTGTTCTGTGTACGTTTATTTTAATGTTATTGCTTGGGTTAACAATAAAAAAGCGACGGATATCAGGTGTGTATCCTGTCATGCAAGGTGCTACAGTCAATTGCAGAAAATTGATAGCTTTGCATTTTAAAATGCTATTAGCGAATGATGATTGTAGGTTTTCTTGGGTACTAATGTGACTAGTGCTCGCGTAGATATTCTGATGCTTTGTCGGTATTTTATAAAAGGTTCTTCAATTTTTTATCTTAGAATAAAACAATGTAACTAACACGTATTCATTATTTAATATAATCGCCTTCATTTTACGAAGATTTTTAATAATGATATCAGTTTCAACAAAAACATGTAAACACAATCCAAGAACAGATACATACTTACACAAGCCCACTGCGCACAAGCGCCTTAATTGTATGTAAAAGGCGTAAAAAAACTTAAACCCACTCCAACTAAAGTGTTAACGTTATTTATTCGTTTTTAACATTCAAAACACCGCAGAAGCTCGTGTAACCGAGGACGATGATAAAAAATTGTCCCACTAATGAGAGGACCAGCAACCCTTACTGGGCACCAATAAATAACCGTTCACCGAGCGATTTAACTTCAGCAATGAAAAATTAAACAATGTATCTTCGCAATTCGTATTGCGTTTATCCGAAGCGGGCACTAAAAATGGCGGTTTGCTTTCGTATTACGCATTTATTTTAAAGTGACTGTTTTATTTGTGGTGGGGAAATATCAGCTTGTTTTACAAAACCGGGTAGTTTGGCCCAAGGGGCTGCAAGTTTCTGTGTCTAGTTTTTTGCATATTATCTTATGTAGCGCGAAAGTCATAAGTTGCATAAACGTTGTATTTACGAAAACTTGTTTCATCTTCCGAAGTTAGGAGCCATTTTGACTTTTGCTGCCACTGTTAGTAATCAATAGTTATTATTATAATCAATGTAATTATGATAAATAAATGTGACATGAATGCTTTTTTGTTGTGTCCTCATTCTTTTCAATAACTTCTATAAAAAACAGGTATCCAGTCCAGAATTTATTGGCATCGGTTGTTTGTCCTTTATGAAACTCAGCAAGCTATATCTCTAGTTTATTTTAGGATAATTCCAGATACTCTTTGGTTGTAGCGAATCGAAAACACAAAGTATTCTATTTGTAAAAACTTTACCTCAAGAGGAAAATTCCTAGACATTATTAAACGTCTTTCAAGCTGAAAGGGAGAAATAATGACTGCTGTTTTTACACGATTGATTTATGTATTTGAAGTCGCCAATTTGCAAATGTTTGTACTTCAATTAAGTGGAGTTATGAGGACTTGGAAGACCCTGTTATTTATTACTTTCCTTTTATTATGGCAGACGTGGTTTGTTTCACTCAATTTGCGGCCTTTCAGTTGATACGAATAAATATTTCCCGGTATAAATTACTGTTTGGGTTCATGTGTGCAGTTTCTTGTTAATTTCTGTATTGGTTTGTGGCAATTAATCAACGTTTTGTTGTTGTATGTTGTATGGATGTTATAATTGTGGGTTTTATTTAGAATTGAAGCTACGTTTATTGGGTATGTTTTGAATGACTCAAAATGATTCCATAATTTATTGTTTTGTAGGCAACCAGGGACAGAGGTAGACATGTCTTCGGTTGACTACAAAACAACTGAAATATTCAGTTTCGAAACTCATTCTATAAAACACTTGATGCGTTTGTTTTATTGTTTAAGTTATTTATAAAATTATTGTTTACTAGCTGTTCTCCGCGGTTTCACCCACGCTGCTCAGCACCTGTTGGTCGTAGCGTGATGTTATATAGCCTATAGCCTTCCTCAAGAAATGGACTATCCAACACTAAAAGAATTATCCAATTCCAACCAGTAGTCCCTGAGATTAGCGCGTTCAAACAAACAAACAAACTCTTCAGCTTTATAATATTAGTATAGATGTAACTAGTTTTACAAACAAACTATCTGAAAATAAAACATACCATTAATATTTTATTTAAACTTTCAGAATCCTACATAAAATGCCGACCCATAACAATCACGTTTAACACTATCCCGTGTGACCATAACGCGGTCAGGGAATCTCATAATAGTTGCTACTTGACACGAAATTCGATAGCTTATGTTCAAACCAAAACCGAAATTTTTGAAAATTCGTCGAAATATTTCAATAGTATCCGACGAGTACAAGATTAAGGAATGATGGAGCGAACGCTGATCGATATCTCTCGTAATTAAGGTAATATTTAAGAAATCTCACCATATTATCAGGAATGCGGTTCCGTCAGTGAAGACAGTAATATATTGCTGACATAAAATCTCGAGATTTGGGTAGATAGTACCAGTACCTGAATAGTTGGTTTCCGCCTGTCACCGATCCTTCTAGCTGGGGTTCACAAAAATGTGAAAAATTTTACACAGATAACGTCTTCGTCAGATCTATCAATGTCGAATATTAACACTTCTTTTGTTTTTTTTTTTACTATTGTTCTAAGAGAAGAAACTCCAAAATCAAAAGATGAGTAATTAAGTTTCTTTTTTTTTAAACTTTGCCCTACACTAGGAATTACTTTTGAATCGTAGGTGCGTATACAAACATTTAAACTTACATACACAAACACCCAGACCCGAAACAACTATTTGTAGGCCATATAAATATTTGTTCCGTGCGAGAATTGAACCCGCGACACGCAGTGCAGCAGTCAATCGCTCAGCCACTGTGCCAACAAATATTATTATATAAGTCCGCAACTCTACGTCCAGGGCGCGTATTTTGTGTACTGATGGGAATATCAATCAGCTCCACGAGAATGGCCAGCATCGCCTTCGTGTTACTGACGTTCTCGCAAAGAGTACCTAAATACCCAATAGAAAGAAAGTAGTTAGAATTCCAATGATCACTTTAGCTAAATTTTGACGACACGGTTGGGGCAGTAGCTGAGCGATCGACTGCTGCGCTGCGTGTAACGGGTACGATCCCAGCACGGAACAAATATTTGTATGACCTAAGGGTAGTTGTTTCGGTTCTGGCTGTTTGTGTATGTGAGTTCAAATGTTTGTAAACGCACCCATGATACAGGAGAAATTCATAGTGTGGGACAATTTAAAAAAAAGGGGTAAGATGGTACAAGTGTGAAAGTTTAACCCCTCATTGCACAAAGTGCGTTAGTTTCTGAAGTTTACTTCCAAACTGTCGGTAACGTCGTTCAAAGCATACGTTATCCAAACATCATCACAGTCAACGAGATAAGATTGGAAGGTTTTATGATCGCATCAGGGAAAATAACATGTGTCAATAAGCTATAGACGATGGAATTCTCTGGTACCATTTTATGCTCTCTCATATATTCCATCAGCTATTTCATCAAAATTTTATTACAAGCGGTGGCTTATTGTTGTATACGGAATCTCTGCTTCTGAAAACAAAGACTTTTTTGTGCAAACAATACGTTTACGATACATTGCGCCGAAAATAGACTGGTGATGTTGATTTGGGAATCACAAAGTATGTCTTGGAGATTTTTGTGCGTTGCATATTATATTTTTTTTATGCGAACATACGGTTTTGTACCTTCCTTTGTTAATGGATATATAAAAAATACAAGCTTTTGCCCGAGGCTTTCCTCACGTTAAATTTGGGGTAACACAGTTCCCCTTTCCTGATTTGCAGGTACCTGCTACCTACAGTTTTTGCCAATGCGCCTTATTGATTTGTAAAATAATAGCATAGCAAAGGAAAAGGAATAGCAAAGCAAAATTTTTCCTTTATTTCCCACTTTCTTCCTCATATCCCAATTTAAAAAAAAGCCTATGTCCATCTCCTGGGTCCCAACTATCTCTGTACCAAAATTCATAAAAATCGGTTTAACCATTAAGGCTTGAAGAAGTAACTCACTTTCGCTTTTATAATATTAGTAAGGAAGTAAGGATGTATAAAGTGTTGCGCAATATATCCTCTTTTGTAGGTGTTATCTGGTCATATCTCCCAAAAAACTAGGGTCTTAGACTCGTTTTTTTTTTCGGGTGGCCAATTATCAAATAACTTCCCCCGCTCTGGGCGGAGCGGGGGGTATGTCAGACTTTTACTGATTAAAACCCACCCATGTTTCTTCTATTGCCCTTTACGTTCCGGGGCCGCGGCATTTCTTTCGAACAACCCGCAACCCCGGATCTTAGATTCCTTAAGTTATACTTTTTTTTGCTAGTCTGACAGACTACTTCTTGTTTCCATCCGGCGATACCCTTTTACAGGTCTACCGACTAAGATCCAACCTTTACATACAATCTACATAATATTCCTACATAGGTCTGTGGGATCCTTAAAGCATGTTACATCAACATTCTCCAAGCTCCTGCGGTATCATGATCCGAGGAACGTTCAAGTTTTTGCCTTCGACCATTTTTACATGCCACACTATGTTCAAATAAACGCAAATATCTTGTTCAACTCCGTTTTTACGAGACTCCGCCAAGACCGGATGCCATGCATCCTTTTTTTATAAAAGGATTTAAAAATAATATATTTTGAATACCGCAAATGTTTCTTCGATGCTGTAACTGGTATAGGTGACGTAAAACATTGGACGAATAAAAGTCGATGATAGTAAATTCATATGCAATACATACCATAGACCTGATTTCACAAAAAAAAAATATTCAAAAAGGTTTGTGGTAATCATCATAGATGAAACTTACTTACGAAAGAGTCACAGTCTCAAATCAATTTAAAAAAAAAATTGTGAATCCTACTAATATTCTAAACGCAAAAACTACTGAAAGGATTTTGATGAAACTTCACAATAATATAGCTTATTTATCAGAATAACTCATTGGCTACAATTCTATCACCACGTAAGTGACACCGCGGGCGCAGCTAGTTATCTAAATACGCTATCAATTTTTACACCAACTGTACAAGATAAATTACATATAAATTACACTCGACAGTACAACGTGTTTCGATTCCCAATTGGAGAAGAAAACTGGTCGGGACTAGTAGGTGATAATTGATTGCACCAAAGCGCGAGGCTAACGGTTATTGGGTTATTCTCATTATAACTGGGCCTGTTAGTCTAGTGGTTAGTGGCCCTGACTGCTGAGCCGGAGGTCGTGGGTTCGATTCCCACCCAGGACAAACTTTGTGTGATGAGCATGATTGTTTGTTCTGTGTCTGGGTGTGATTTAACTATAATATGTATGTATTTATAAATCATATAAGTATGTATATCAGTTGTCTGGTTACCATAACACAAGCTCTGCTTAGCTTGGGATCAGATAGCCGTATGTGAGCTGTCCCAAGATATTTATCTAATATATAAAATTCTCGTGTCACAGTTTTCGTTGCCATACTCCTCCAAAACGGCTGGATCGATTTAAACGAAATTTTGTGTAGGTACATATGGAGTAGGTCTGAGAATCGGCCAACATCTATTTTTCATAGCCCTAAGTGAGCAGCGGGTGAAACCGCTGGGCACAGCTATATTATATATTTATATCCAATGAGCTATCATCAAAATGTTGTGACTAACCCGCTATCAAACTAAATCTAGAGGTCATACCGGTCGATGTATTGATGTTTTGTGCATTGTTTCGAACGTCAAAAGATTCATCAATCAGGGTATACAGTTAGGTAGCACGGTTGTCAGTGAACTCATTGTATTCGTAAGCTTATTAGAATATTCAGGTTATAGCATTGTCAGACGAGGTGAAATGAAAGGGTTAGAGGCTTTTGTAGAATTGCATATTGTTGAGCAGTATTCATTAGGATTAGTGTAATGTTATGTATGATGTTTTTTCTCACGTTATGCTGTAATAAGAAGCCTGCGATTTAGACTTGTTATTTCGAAATGTTTTAAAATAAATAAATAAAATACATTTATTGCAAGCAACATTGGCTCATAATAAGGGAACACACAAATACAGATAATATATAAACAACAAACACAATATATAAGATAGATACATTAACCGGCCCTGCTGACGGCAACATGCCTATCACAGCAGTGCCGTATATATAGGCAGTCCATACGGTCCGCAATCATCGCCAGGACAGCATTAGAGCTGCCCCACACCCTACGCACCAACGACGCGCCCCGCTTTCGCATGGTCGCGTAAAAACAGTCAGTGCGCGCCTCCGCAAACATACCTGAGTAGCGAGGCAGCGCCAATACTGCCCTAAACGCGTTGTTGAACTGGACGCGGAGGGCCCCGTATGATGCACGCGTGTACCTCGCCCACAGGCTGCACGTGTAAAGGGACGTGCAATATGCCCTGAAGAGCGCTATCTTCACCTCCCCTGAACAGCGCGCAAACCTGCGCGCGAGCATGTTCGCCCTCACCGACAAGGCCCTCCGTTCCCGCTCCATGTCGGCATTGTCCTTGAGGTTGGTTGTGACTACATGGCCTAGGTATTTAAATTGCCCCACCCTTTCCAGTGGAACAGTTTTGGTTGCTCTAAGTTCAGTCGTAATGTCACAAAGCATGTATCTCAATGTACAGACGCCTGCAGGTCAAGCTACCCGAAACTAACATTTTTTCCCAATGAACCTTGAACCTAATATTTTAGAAATAAAGTCGAAAATCTATCGAAGAAATCTGACAGATTGTAGTAGCTTGATGTGCAGGCGTCTGTACTTCGTTCGTATTATACAGTTTAGGTAAAATTTTGGGGTCGAACCCTTTTGCAAAACACACGGGCCGTGTTTTGTACAGATTATTCTAATTTAAAATCGATGCTCAAAATTGAATCTGGTTGAATGGTGTGCATGTAAAAATTTTTTTTCAAACTGTTTGAGTGTATTTTTGTGGAATTGAGTTGCATCCAATGGAGTTTCAGCTAGCCACTTTTGCATAGAGAACCTTGATCTCCGATGAGGAACAGAAAATTATGCTAAAAATCCTTACTAAAACCGAAAGTAAGTATGTTTGTTTGTTTTCATATTCACGCCTAAATGGCCGAACCGATTTTGATGAATTTTGGTACAGATAGTTGGGACCCTGGAGGCAGACGTAGGCTATTGTTTTCTTTTAAAGTAAGAAAAAAAATAGAAAGAGGGAAGAAAAGGTGAGAGAAAGATTTTTTTTTTCGAACATCACATGGGTTAAGTTAGCGTTAGCCCAAAGTAAGTATACCACGCGGATGTAGTCACGGGCGGAAGCTAGTATTATCATATTGCATCAGTATTGTTTTAGTACCATTCACTCAAGAAGCAACACACCCAAATATGTTTCGCATGGTTTGATTTATTTAGTTTTCTATTCTCAGATTTTTTATTGTTTTATCTTATGCATTAAAAACACAACAATGTTTTCAAAATTATTTTAGTTGATGCGTTACTTGTATTGCAAACCAATATTTTTTTTGTTTGTTGGTAAAAACAAAACTGTTGTTGATAACACATTAGCTCTTTCATTCATTTGTTTTTATTGTTTTATATACATATTAATGAAAAGTATCACTGTTTGTTTTTACTCAATAAAAAAAAACCCGACCAAGAGCGAGTCACACTTACGGACTCCGGTTCCGTACAAACTGGCGACAAAACCAGTCACTAGACTAGAGGGTTGATTTTCACCGTACAAAGGGATCACAGAATTAAGTAAGTATATACATAGTTTTAATTTCAACTTGATACCTTCATGCGTTCTCAACATAAAGGGTCTTGATAGAAAAACAGACAGACAGTCAAAGAGATCTAATAAGGGTTTAAGTTTTTGAGGTAGAGAACGCTAAAAATAACTTCCTACACAACACAATGACATGCATATTAAGTCACGGGTAACAATATTAACACACGAGCTCTTCAAGCACAACTACCATCCACTCACACTTTCTCACTACCATTTATACGCCAATTACTTTCACCTCCAAGTAATCGATGTCCCATTGTGTGTAGAGGACACTTCACCGCATAGTATCGGACGGTTTTGTTTAGGGCCAGTTTACACTTGCACTGAATCCTTCATTGGCTACAATGCGAAGACAGCTGAGTTATTAATGCCTCCGGCTGTGCTGCTTGTCGCTACTAACTCGAAATGTAAAACCTTTGTAGTGCATCCATTAGGAGAATCTACCAATGTGGTGTCGCTTATGGTAATATTGGGTGGATGGCGTATGGAGAAATAAACTTTGTTGGTACAATAAAAATACAAAAATATTTATTTTAACTTAAGCATTGTTTGATACATAAATTGAGGCAGCCCCAGTAAGTTACAATAGTACTTGTGTCGGAGCTGTCTCACTCTTCCCTTAAGTGGTATCTTAATTAACAACGAAAGAGAAGAAGACTATTTTATTGTAAAAAAAGAAAGAATTAATATACCTAAGTAAATCAAATTAAAAATAAATAAAATAAAAATATAAGCAGCTCTAGATGTGTTAGGTTAGTGTAATAGGTAGTGCACGTATATGCGTGCTATGTGTTTTTGTGTATATGTGTGAGTGTGTGGGTGTGTGTTTGTGTGTGTGTGTGTGTGTTTTTGAGTATTTGTATGTGCGCCCGCGCACATTTGTCCTGTGTCGTAGGTACGATTACAAATATTTTAACTCACATACACAAACAGCTAGACCAGGAACATCTACCTGTAGGTAATACATTTTTTTTCCGTTCTGCGATGGAACCCGCGACATGCAGCGCAGCAGTCAATCGCTCAGCCATTGCGCCAACCATGTCGTCAAATTATGTATATTTGGTTGGTTCATTTCTTTTTAAACATTGTTCTTTCTTTCTTTTTTACGTTGCGAACCCTCCAAAGTGTCACCCTATCCGTCAGTCCAGTCTCTCAACCAGTGGATTCACGCTCTTCCCAAAATTATCGGTGAACGTTTCGAACGGCCTTCCTGAAATGACTTTCTCCAAATGAATCATAATAGTCGGACGAAGTCTCTAGAAACTCTTTGCGATAGAAGGAAATATTATATTTATTTTTAAGTGTATTGTATTTTTATTTATACTTTTGTGCACCGTACTGTATTCTTACGACAACAATGGACATTTTCCGTTCTACTCTTTTCTCATCACTTTTTTATCTTTTCTTTTTTATGTCACGTTAGTGTTAAAATAACTGAAAATACTTTTAAGTTATACAAACAATAATAGTCTTCATTGCTTGCTGCAATTTATAAATTTATAAAATGTATATTTTGACTTGCTTTTTTTATCGCAGTTGTCCTAGACTTGAAATAGCACACTGCACTTTGCACCTCTTTGGCGTTGTGATTGCAAGGTCCGATTCATAGGTCGGTCAATTTCTCAGAAGTAACTCGGAGTTTGGATACCTATATACTTCCTACGAAGCATGTGTTAAATCCTACTAATATTATAAATGCGAATGTTTGTGAGGATGGATGTGTGGAAGTTTGTTTCTCTTTCACGTCCAAACGGCTGAACGGATCTTAATAAAATTTGGCACAGAGGTAGATTATAGTCCCCATGGCGCCGGGCGCCCCCCATGGCGCCGGGCGCCGCGAGACGACTTCCGGCCACCGTAGATGCGGGCCTGTGGACGGTGAGCAATGGGTAGTTCACCGTCCGTCCGTCGATTGACGACAGGCCGTGTCGACGGCGCGTTCGTGTTTCACGCGCGCCTCAAAGAGAGTCAGCAAAGCAGAGGGGCTTGCCAGAGCCTCCGCCTGCCGGGGTTGCGGGTTGTTCGAAAGAGATACCGCGGCCTCGGAACGTAAAGGGCAACAGAAGGAACATGGGTGGGTTTTAGTCAGTACAAGTCTGACATGCCCCCCCGCTCCACCCAGAGCGGGGGAAGTCATTGGATGATTTCCCACCCGAAAAAAAAAAAAAAAAAAGGTAGATTATAGTCTCCATATAACTCATAGATTTTTTTTTCGATATCACGCGGGCGAAACCGCGGTCGCTGGCTAGTACTACTAGTAAAAATGTAATACTGTTAGTACAACTCTGCCTAACCTTTAGATATTTACAGAAAAGTTTGTAATTCTCACAAATCACCCGATTATTTCATCCTACGGCTGCTGGCCTAACGATCAGCGTCCATTGGGCAACAACAATCACTCGGACACTACGCGTCGGATGCAACACGAACAAGACACGAGACAATTATGTACGTCGCCGCAGGTTCGCAGTTACACTCGTTTTATTTGTTTCCACTATGCGTCGCCCTTTACGAAACGTTGTAGCTTTTTGTGGGTGATTTAAAACGAATGTAGACAATGTAAGCTCAAAATTCGGGATTGGTTTTTTGGTTTACAATGTATAAGTGGTTAAAAAAGTTGCGGAACAAATTGACTGGTTTGGAAAAAGTACACGTACAACTTGATATCGGCTTTTTTATTTTAATACATACTAGCTTCCGCCCGTGACTTCGTCCGCGTGGCTTAGTTACTTTGGGCTAACGCTAACTTTAACCCGCCTGATGTACGAAAAAAAAATATTTTTCTGTCCCCTTTTTTTCCGTGTTTTTCCCCCTAATCTCACTTTTAAAAAAGCCTATGTACGTCTCCAGGGTCCCAACTATCTCTGTGTCAAAGTTTATCAAAATCAGTTCGACCATTTAGGCATGAAGACGTAACTAAAAAACAAACTCACTTTCGCTTTTATAATATTAGTAAGGATTACTTGCTTTTTTTCTCTTCAAATTACATTTCCCGCTTTGGGCGGTGCGGTAGGGAGTGTCAGACTTTTACTGACATAATCCATTTTATGCCATTTATCGTAGTACCTCTTTCGAACAACCCGGAATCTGGCAAGCAGCGGCACTGGCAGAACCCTTTGCTTTGCTGACATGTCATTAAGGCGCTCGTGGAACATTAACGATCCGTCGACACAGCCTGTCGTCACAAGACGGTCAGACGGTGAACTAAATATTACCTGCTATGGAATAAGAAAATGACTCTTAATCATACTAATAATAGATAGCACATAGAATGTACAAAGGAATGACTGCGTTTATGAAAGAAAAATAAGAAAAACAATCAAAAAAATCCCATGCTGATGTATGAGATTTTCTTGTTTAGGTACTTAGTTTTACACAGTTTGTTTGTGCCGACATGAAAGAAGTATAAGCACTTTTAAAACCACTGCTCTTCTAAAACACTAAAATACTCATTTTCTGTATATATGTATAAGGCCGCACGTGTGTGCATATCAACAGCAGCAGTCGTTTTTGCGGGTTTAAGAGATTAATGTACGAACCCAAAACAAAACATAGAGCTACATCTAGAAACTACGAACGTAAATACTTGAGCTTTAAAACCGCATACACAACACTTTGCTGTCCCATTTGCATGCATTTTGGTATAAGGCTAAACAAAAATAGAATCTACAAACGCTTTTAGCTTATAAAAACAAAAGACATCGTTCACGAGTTACATAGCGCGACTTAACACATTGTTCTGACGTTCGTTTTGTCGCTATAGCAATGAAACCTGGAGTGTGACTGTGTCGATTCGCATCGGCGGCTTTTATTAAAATTCTCCTTATTTGTTGGCGGGTGGTTTTTTGCAGGAAACGTCGGGCTAACGACGGACCATGTCTGCGAGCTTCTAGGGTTCCGCATCTTAAATGACAACGTTTTTTCCATCCAAAGCGCCGCTCGTGTCTCGCTTTACTCTGCTTTCCTTTGATAACAACTTCCATTAACATTTCATCTTTTTAAATAAAGTTCCTAATAGCTTATCTGCGAAACTTTTCTAACTGAATTTATTATAAACAAAAGAAAACATCACTTTAGTAACTACAGGTTAAACCTTTGTAATAAAAACTTCAAAAAATCCTAGAGGATTTACTGAAGCAAAAATGTTCATAAAATAAATATGGCAAGGAATAAATACACTTCCCGTACTCATACATGTTAACTTTTGAAAAATATATATCGTCCCTACCCTCTCTTAGACACTTATATTTCGTCGTCGTTTTAGAATATGCTTTTACCGTCTCGTTAGAGATCCCTGCACGTCTGGAGGGGTATTCACGATGCATGTACTGCCGCAAAATATTCGCAGACATCTCTGAAAACCACTAGAACGCTGTTAAAGCTTTTTGTTGCTATCGCAGGCATGCCGCTATCGTGTTAACAAACGCTTTAAGCGAATATCTTAGTAAGACATTCCTCACCGGCTTCAGAATTGGGCTACAAATTCTAACACAATTTTAAGTCACCATCGACATTTTTACCTTTTGTCTTTCAATTATGCCGAAACGTGCTTTCTGTCTTGTTGGATGGAAATGTGCTGATTCTTTAATGCTACATCGTAAGTGACTTAAACGTGTTAAGGCGTGAATAACTCACGTATACTTTTCTCGAAATCCCACTTTAAGATTCGTGTTGGAGAGAATTTCTGTTTTAACAGCCAATTTGCCCTGAGGAAAGACCCATTAAAAAAAACTTTGAACCTTCCGGGTTGTAAGCTTATGTCTTCCAATTTGTGGATGTTCACGTGGATTCAAGTTTGCTGTCATTTGTAATATTTTTTTTTAAGTACTTCCTTTTTTTTCGGCTTTATCAAACTCTGCAAAATAGAATGTACTGTGTACCTGTGTAATATTTCTCCTTCCGTCATTTTATTGAATACAATAAAGCCAGTTCCACAAACACTGGAAACGAATATCGCTTTTTGATATTCGAGCTGTTCTTACAGAAATAAATCACAGTAGCATTCGTTATTTCAAAACATCACTTTGTTAACGCAATGTTTGTATTGTTTCTATTCGTGTCTATCCAAACGGGATTAATGGCGAATCCTCAGCGCTAAATCACCGGGAGGTCGTAAAAAACACCTGTCGCTACTGTGAATTCCAAGTATCAAACTTGATCGGGGGAAACACTATTGTTTTGTGCCGGATACTTTTATTCGAAATGGTCAACTTCGATGAACGTTTCGATTTTGGGTTCGATCATAACTCTCCGTTCAACGTAGTTGTTTAATGTCTAGAAGTAATTATTCTTGGAGTTTCAGTTGTTGATTGCTATTTTTATTGCAGAACTTTTAGTTTGTAATTGCTTTTTGATTCGAGAAATTCTCCCTTGGGATCGAGTTGGAATTTTAGTTGAAGAAAAATACAATGTATTTGCTAATCGGGTTTTGAATATTCAATTGGGTTTTATAAATAAAGCTTGATAGCTTTTGTTTTTATTTTATAAAGCTTAAAAAATCGCAAGTAAATAAATATCAACATATTTAAAAAAATACCTACGCAAAACATTTATAGCATAGATATATCAAAATAATAACATTAAATCTCCCTCAGATCGAGTACCACTCTACTAATGTTATGGCAACACACAACATAAGTCCGGAAAATACTAAAATCTATCTCAATAACGTCAGCCATAGCGTACACTATAATATCATTTTCCAACAAAGCGCAATCATTTTCATTCTTCATCACACAAATCCCCACCCTTTATAGGGTGTAAAAGACGTTTATTTTCTGCAAAGCTGCAATCTGTGTATATTTTGCTCGCAGGAAACAGTTTGTTTATTGTTTAGATTTCATGGTCCACTCACGGCGAATGCTTGCCAAAAGTCGTTAACACTACACAGACACACTTCGTAAATATCTGGCTTGTGTTTTTGATATAAGTGTACGGTTGTCGAATTATAGATATTTTGGAGGAAGTTTTGATAAAATTGGTATGACCCAAAATATACATTGATTAAATGTATGTTTTGGGTCACACAATGGTAAAATTGAGGATAAAGTCACTTATATTTGGAAATTTGTTTCAGAGGATACTTTCATCTGAGCGATGGAATTGGTCACGACAAATAAAGGCTATTTCTATTTTTCCTATCCAATACCTACCATTTGCGGCAAGTTACTATACAAAAACACAGTGTAGCCGTCCGTCTTTGCCATCCCATATTATTATACGAAATCCAGTTAGTTTCATGTTCAGAACACAATTTCTTGCTGAAACCTCAAGGCATCAAACGTAAATTCCCGAAACTCAAAGAGCCACACACTACCTAGTACCTCCAAATAATATGTGTACAATAATCCAAGACATGCCAAATATTTGGGTCAAAATTAATTATTTTAATATTATACTACGTGTTGTAATGTGCAATTTACTGTGCGGTCCAGGGTCCACACATCATATTGGCCAAAGATATTTATATGGGTGATATAAATTAAACTCATGTACATTGCGGACTACCGAATACAAGACGTTGGAAGCTAGCCCGACCTTAATACCACCCTGAAGCCTACAACCGATGTGCTAAGTGCGGTGATACACTGTTGAGAGGTAGCGGTAGCGACAATAAACCCTTTTAAAGAAAATCGTGTGGAAAATCTTCAAAAGATATATTTTGGAGGCGCGTGTGGAACCAAAAACGCGGCTTTGGTACGGACTGTTTTCACTAGACCGACGGACGGTGAGCTACCCATTGCTCATAAGGGTGGCTGCCTCGCGTCTCCCAAAGTCCAGAGCATTTACCTTAGCGGCTACATTGATTTGAGGTTCTCTTCAAACTTCCAGCTACCTCCTTCGCTATCAATGACTGCTTCCCATTCCCCCAGCAGTGACCTCCTGGTGACTACCTGAACCGGGACATAGCGGTGCTCCACCCAAGATTGGCAAACCGCCACAGAATGACAAGTCATCTTTATCTGTCTAGGCTTTGCCCAATTATGCCCCGGCTGTCATTATTGCGCCACGTGCTGCTGCTGAATAAGTATCACATACTTGTAATACTAAAACTAGTTTATGTAAAAGAACTCCAAGCTAAGTAATAATAAACGCTCAGGTCAATCTTCACGTTAAGCCGCGCTTGCTTGGGTTAAACCTTGAATGGACGGCCACCCATTACATAGCTAGTCTTCTCCTTGCCTCGGAAAGCACGTTATGCTGTTGGTCCAGGCTGTTAAGTGTAGATCATGGACAGTACAATAAAAAAGTGTGTGTGTCAGCTCCGACGCACGACTGGAGTTTACTCCTTAGGTACGAGTATCTAACCATACGAAAGAAAAAGAAAAAAAAAGAGTTTATTCAACTGAAAAAAGATTAATTTCATATGAAAGGGTAAATTCACTAATTACTGAAAAAAAATAGCAATATAAATACATCGACACTGATAGAAACAAACAAGCCCAATAACATATAGTAAGTCGGTATAGCCTATACAGCATACCATTATGTACGTCTTAATACACTCACAGCCAAATTAGAAAGTGAAAAACGTGACACATTTTCGTTACTTTAGTAGGTTTTACCCCTCGGATTTTTTCATACCGGGCGCCTTATATAATTATGAAAATCGATTCTTAAGGAGTAAACTCCAAAAACTGTAGATAGTAGGTTTTTTTTTTAATACCGATCTAATTGATTTTGTTATATGTCTTTCAGGTTCTTTTTTTAAGGATCTATTAAAAAAACGGATTCCCTTTTAGGATCACTTTGTGGCCCGCCTGTCTGTCTGTCTGTCTGTCTGTTTGTCAAGACTTATTATCTTGGGTACGCATCGAGGTACACACGACGACACATCAACCTATACAAAACCAGTTTATGCGGATCTCTCATTGTACTTGAAATCTATTGTGTACGATCCGTTGTTGAGAGAGCAGCATAAACTGGTTTTGTATAGGTTGATGTGTTGTCGTGTGTACTAGGTTATTTCAACTAAGTAGCTCCATGCATACCCAAGATAATAAGTAAAACGATATACTCAAATCTATGGTCTCCTTAAGCTGTGTAAAAATTAACTCTGTTTATCTTCGCAGATAAAGATATGGCCGTTTATATTGCATGTTTGTACGGAACTCACGGTGCGCCAGTCCTACTTGCATTTTCCCGGTTTTTCTTTATTAAAAGACTAGCTGTTCCACGCGGCTTCACCCACGCTGCTCAGCACCTGTTGGTCGTAGCGTGATGTTATAGCCTATAGCCTTCCTCATGAAATGGACTATCCAACGCTAAAAGAATTTTCCAATTCCAACCAGTAGTCCCTGAGATTAGCGCGTTCAAACAAACAAACAAACAATCAAACAAACAAACTCTTCAGCTTTATAATATTAAGTATAGATTTAAATGAGCAAGAAGAAAAAGCATGGTAGTAGTAGATGGTAATAGTATAAATTCAATCTAAAAATCGCTTCAAACTCCACTGCCTTCCCCACAATGGAAAGCAGCCTTAATCATGTTATGGAGTTTGGTGCCAAAGTCGCAGAATAATGGTGGTTAAGTTTCCACCACGCTCTAATTCACGCCTGCTCGTTCCCTACACTAGTGTTATTAATGAAAATAGTAGCAGATTGTTTGGACTCCATTGTTATTTGCGTTCCAACGTTATGAACTACAGTTTTATTAATCGAGTAACAATATGGAAAAAATGTTAGATTTTTTTTCGGTTTTTTTTTTTTAATTTGTATCGGCTGGGTAACATTGTGTTTGGTAGGTAAACTGTTGTTTCAATCGGAAAAGGTTTTATTGGAAAATTTTTGTTTTAGTTAATTTCATGTTTCGAGAAAGATGAGCTTGATAAAGGTATGTAATGCTTTAAGTTAACAGTTAAAACCTGTTATAGGCAGCATTAAGAAAACTCACAAACTTTTTATTTGAATAATAAACATACCCTTAAGCGAGACAGCCTAGAAACTTGATACTCTGTCAGAATTCCAAAAACAAAATATCAAGAGATTTATGAATCTGACAGCACTAAAAGTTTACCCAACGAAGCAAAACCAGGTCGTTTAAAGGAAATTTCGCAGGTGAGCTTCAAGATAATGATAGTTGAGAGGTTGGGAACTTAACATCCTACCTATAAAAGCTTTTCAGGAAAATGAGCTATAATGACAGCGAAAACCACTTTCTAGTCCGATGTTTCTTTTTGCTCAATGCGTTTCAGGTAAATGTTTGAATTGGTCTGAAAACGAAGTGCTTTACACTAAGAAAGATTCTGGGATATCATTTCCCAGACTCATTCTAAGCGTAAAACACTTCACATTTGATAATTTTCTGCACAGTGATTTGTTTTGGTTTGTCTTTGAACGTTAGAACTTTATTTTTTATCACCAAAACGGCTTTGAAGTTCGACATTTGTTAATAACAAAAGACTTCCTGATTTTCATTTTCAGGGAAAAACATTGTGTTTTTCTTTACCAGAATTTACATAAACAATTCAAACTCAAAACAAATAATCCAACACAGATTACAAGCTTCTAGTTAAACAAAACAAATCATATTTCAGCCGTAGCTTTGTAGCCTTATCGACGAATAACCATCACTCGTGGTCTCAAAACTGAAAGTTTCTTGCTACGCCAGCTCGAACATAGAAACTTGGTGTCTGTGTAGTTTAAGAGAGCCAGTTTATGTCAGATGACTTTGAAAAGAACGTATTTCTTCCGAGCCACTGTGAGGTGTAAATAAAATTCTTCTCGATGCTTCGAGACGCTTCGATTAGCGGATATGTTGAGACATTTTGACAGCTACTTGAAACTACTCTTCTGATAGTAGATTACGAGTTGCAACGAATGTATGCTATACTTCTTTATAGGTTGCACTTTCGCGTTGAATTTCTAGAAAGGATAATTGATATTACTAATACTATGTTGGTTATACCTGTAATTTTTGGTGTGTATATAAAAAAACATTCGCATTTATAATATTATAGTTCTTTAACTTTAGAGAGGAGCTCGTAGCTAAATAAGCTCGGTTAAGCCTCGCTTGCTTAGGTTGGTCTGTGGATGGGTGACCACCCGTTACATACCGAGTTTCCTGCGTGATTCGGAAAGCACGTAAAGCCGTTGGTCCCGGCTGCCATTTGTAGATCTTTGACAGTCGTTACAGGAGTCAGTGTTCCGAAAGTCTGACAACCAGTCTTACCAAGGGGTATCGCATTACCCAGTACCTACTAACTGGGTTGTGGAGGTCAGATAGGCAGTCGTTCCATGTAAAATATTGATATTCAGCTGCATCCGGTTAGACTGGAAGCCGACCCCAACATAGTTGGGAAAAGGTTAGGCAGGTGATGAGTTCTTTTACTTTAATATTATAAATGCGATGTGAGAATGGATAGATCTATGGATATATGGTTGTTAGTTTTTCACGTCAAACGGCTGATCGGATCGTGATGAAATTTGGCACAGAGGTAGATTAAGCTGCGGGCGCCAGCTAGTAAAGAATATTTAATGTAAAAATAAGAAACGTAAGTGTCTACTGTTTTATTAAAATTAGTGGTGTGTTTATGTACCTGGTCTACTTACGCTACCAAAAGTAAGGAGTAAATTATAATACGCTGTCTTCATAAATATTTTCACATTTATATTTATGTCTTTTCTTGTCTAAATTAAAAGGATGCTTTTTTCGGATGGGAAATCATCAGATTATTTTCTCCCGCTGGGCGGTGCAAAAAGGAGTGTCAGACTTGTACCGAGTTAAACATTTCTATGTTTATTATTTTGCCCTTTGTATTCCGAGGCCGCGGGATCTCTTTCGAACAACAAGAAACCCTGGCAGGCAGTGGCTCTTGAGTTCCCCTCTGCTGTGCTGACATCAGTTTGAGTCGCTTGTGGAACACGAACGTGCCGTCAACACGGCAAATTGAGTGGATACTTACCTTTTAAATCATCGAGTTGCCTCTTGCACTCAACTGAATAAAGACGATCTTATTCAGTGAATTGCAAGATGTGCTCTTACTCTTAGATCAAACGGCACAACAAAGTATTCTCGTATATTCTGTTGAAAAGAGCTGATCGATCAAAGTCGCAAAATGGCAGAACCCTGACCTTTCTTCAATCCGTAGGTTATCTTCGGTCACGCTTACAATGTTTGTATTTTCTACGATCTCCTTGAATCTACAAAGGCTTATTTATCTTCGCATTTTAATTTTTATGCTATTGTTATATTCATTTAATTTCTATATCTTGTTTTTAATTGACATTATGTTTTCTTTTCCCGATTTGTTATAATTTTAAAACAGTTTTCAATTTTCAATTCTATGAATATTTTTTGCGTTAACACCTAGTTATATGTGCATGCTGTGGTCTTCTATAATTGAAGGAACACAGTTAAAACAACCAATTGTATTGAGTATTATAATGTATCTGTGTATCCTTTGTTGGAAAACCAATCAATAAATAAATTTCTGAAAAAAAAAGTTTTATTAAAAAAAAACCTTGCCCCACACTAAGAATTTCTCCTATATTGTGGGTGCGTTTAAAAACATTTAAACTTACATACACGAACAGCCAGACCCGGAACAACTATCTGTAGGTCATACAAATATTTGTTCTGTGCGGGAATCAAACCCGCGACACGCAGCGCAGCAGTCAATCGCTCAGTCATTGCGCCAACCGTGTCGTCAAACTGACACTGTTATCTCCGAAGGGTTACGTAGAGGTGTACCTAATAGCATATACCCACACCACCGCTGCCTATTCTCATCAACTAGCATCAATTCCAGACTCCGTGGCTGCTACTGAAAAATAAATGGTGCAAAAACCCAATAAAGTTTTACCCAACCCGGTAATGAAACCCAAGACCTCATGCTTCTCAGTCGCGCTTTCAAACGCTTGACCAAAGAAGAATTCTTTAAAATAATTCAGTCAAAAACTACGATCATTTAATTTTACTCTGTACCTATCCGTATCAATTATAATAAAAATCCCATTTACTTGATAGAGGATCTGTAATAGAATATAAAAGGACGTTATTTTAGAGGGGAAAAAAAACTAAAAGCCGAGAAAAGGAAAGAACCGGGGATCTTAAAAAAGAGCTTTCCGAAGTGCTCATTACGACACTCTAGAACGTCTTGAAGGAGTCATAAAGGCAATTACTTCACATTTTTCCCCTTCTTGAACTTTGAAAAATGATACCTATATTTCTGTTTTATTTAGTGCTTTGTTTTTATTTTCTTCTCTGACATGTTCAACTATTTGATTAATGAATTCTGCTGCTCTTTTATAAATGGCTACTATAGTTTTAATATTTGCATCTTTCATCTATGCTATTATTTTCCATTTTATGTAAGTTAGCATTCCTTTCTTTAATGAGATCCTTCTGTTCTCTAATTTCGCTTGTGTAGTTATTTGTTAGTAAGTCAACTATAACACGCTCGGGTGGCCTATTAAAAATAGTTATTTTTTTCCACTTTTATATAAAATTCTACCAGTTTCATTTTATGTTGAGTTTGTATGGCTTTTCGTACTTTCGCCATCATCATTGTTATATCGGCTGTTCATATTTCACAGAAAGCGGGCATAAGAACAAAATATGGATGAGTTTTAGTCAGTACAAGTTTGATACTCCTTTCCACTCCGCCCAGAGCAGGAGAAGGTATTTTATGATTTCACAACCAAAACTAAAAACAGCTGGTGGAGGGTCGTCCAGCGCTGCTTTTCCCTAAGCGCGGCCGCCGAATGAAAACCTTTTGCCCTTATCGACCATCAGTTCTTTAGCTTGAACTTGTACCATGACAAAAATAATCCTACTAATATTAAAAATGCGAATGTTTGTGAGGATGGATGGATGTATGGATGTTTGTCACTTTTTCACGTGAAAACGGCTGAACGGATCTTGATGGAATTTGGCGCAGAGGTAGATTATAGTATGAAGTAACACAATTACACATAGGATACTATTTTTTCATTACGCGGACGAAGCCGCGGGCGCTATTTAGTCAAAAAATAAAGCTGTAGTGGATTTGAAAAAAACGTAATAATGAATTTAACATATTATCGCTACGATTATTTCTCTTTCAGAGTAAGCCGATTATACGAAAACACTGTGCCACTTGTAGCAGTAGTAAAACTAACATGAAACATTAATTTTATTTCGGTATTCACTTTGGAGCAGTGTCCTATCTCTTAAACAAATGTCAGTGGTGAATGGATTCTATCTCAGGACTGAAATATAATATTATACTGCTGAAGAAAATGCAATTTTGATATGACTCTTTTTATTCAACACAAGCTATATTAAACCACTCAAACATTTATTTCTATCATTTCCAAAGCATCTTTGTGTCATATTTTATTCACGTCATGTGTCATATTTGAAGTGCTTTGATATTTTTTTTTTAAAAGTTGCCACAAAAATTTTGTAATAGTCTCCTCACGTCTTCATCATATCTGGATTATGCTCCCCACTTACCATTACGCGGCTTAGCTTCACTTAAGGGTCCTGCAACATTAAAAAGTTGCGAAAATATCTCGCAAAGTATGTTTTATCACTGTTTGAAGTTGGAAGTTTTCCACACGTAAGCTTGCGGTTGTCTGTGAACTCGCTAACGACGTAAAATACCTCTTGGCTAACAAAATGTGTCTTGTTGCCTTAGGGTCTACGCATGACGGTAAATCAAGATTGAATGTTAAACTTTACACCCTTGTAATAAAGCTTCTTGTTCCATAACTAAACCATATATATAGTTGGGAAAAGCTGAAGAAGTTTAATTACCGTCTGTCTCAAAAATATTTGGTTATATAAATTCTACTTCCAATTCTTTATCAAAAGAGACGGCTTTCTTAGTTATTTTCTTTTTTATGCTGAAGTAGAGTACAGTATTCTGTTTCAGGTAAAATGAAAAACCTAGTTTTTCTTCATAACTTTTAACAAGTATTAACATAAAACAGTAGCTAATTGCAAGACTTGGAAATCTTGGTGAAGTAAGTATAACGGAAACTATCCTGTTTCTGAAGTTCTCCTTTTGTAACTGACTGGACAGGTGTATTAATGATGACGTAGCTATGAAGTTTTCATAATGTTTTGTGATGAAAGAAAAAATATTCACCACAATGATATTTGTTTAATAATCCAGTGTGGTTTGCAGTTTTAATGATCACATGTGTTATTTAGAATATGTACTAGGTTGGTTGTTTATAATGTTTCAATGACAGCGTTTTACGAATAATTAGATAATTTATTATAGTCAATATTTATCTAATATATAAAATTCTCGTGTCACAGTTTTCGTTCCCATACTCCTACGAAACGGCTAGACCGATTTAAACGAAATTTTGTGTACATATCGGGTAGGTCTGAGAATCGGCCAACATATTTTTCACACCCTTAAGTGAGCAGCGGGTGAAACCGCTGGGCACAGCTAGTTACTTATATATTTTACGCAACGGCTGCACTAAAGACAGAAACATATTTTAAACTAGCTTTTGCCCGCGGCTTCGCTCGCGTTAAATTCGCGTTAATACCTGCTACCTATTGTTTTTGAAAGCTAAGTTTTCCCTTTTCTTCCCTCTTACGCCTCATTTCTCACTTTAAAAAAAATAGCCTATGTCTGTCGTCTGGGTCTTAACTATCTCTGTACCAAAATTCATCAAAATCAAAATCAGTTTAGCCATTTAGGCGCGAAGACGTAAAATTTTACACACACGTAGCTTTTATAATATTAAGTAAGGATTAAAATAATTTATAAAAATAAATACGTATAAAAATTAAACAAACGAATCATCGAGTTCGAATTTAAAAGAGTTGAAGCAGATTAAAATTATTAAAACAGTTATAAGTCGTTTCATTACAAATGTACAGACGGACAGACACTGACGTGGAAATAACTTTTCCTCGAGTTAAGTCTCATGAATATTTATCTCACTTCCTGTGGGAAAGTAAGTATAAACTTCTGAACGTTTCCCAGTTGATCAAACTTTACTCTTAAGACAACTGGGAGAGACGTCGTGATCCCGAACTCTTTAAAATCGCACTAAAAATATACTCAAGAAAAAACACATGAATTTTTTTAAGGTTATTGTAGTGAGCTCAACTTTTGTTGTAAAAGCTAGCTATGTTTAATTTTTCTTTTTGAAGGGGTTGAATTTCAAGCTATGTACTGTCAGCACAAGAGATAAGTTTCCAATGGAAAACCAATGGACGTCTGTAGCTCAAGTTTTCTATTTCTAGCGTATCTCATGAGTCCGGTTACTTGTCTGATTTTCTGACTATACATCGGTAACCTAACTAAGGTTACCGATATTCAGTTTTCTTGGTAATTAGTGCAATTTACGGTGGATGACCTTACGTTGTTTTAAAATGGAACACTGTGTGGAATAAATGTAATGGAAAGTTTTTTTTTTTTTTATAAATTACTTTTTCTCTCTTTTAATTCTAATAAAAATACAATATTGCTATACTTTAAATTTCTTTATTATTTTGCAATTTTATACAAGTAGACCAGGTACATTGAAGAAAATATATTTAAAAAAAAATTCTTAACACGTAAGTTTAAGTTTCACATACACAAACAGCCAGACCCGAAACAACTGCAGTCATACAAATACATATTTGTTCAATGCGGGAATCGAACCCACGAAACGCAGCGCAGCAATTTCGAATTTTAGCAATTGTCGATCGCTCAGCCACTGCGTCAACCGTGTCGTCAAAAGTGGTCAAAACGGGCATAAATCTTGGTTTCTCTCTATCAAATAAAGGGCTTAAAGGGCAATAGAAGGAACATGGGTGGGGTTTAGTCAGTAAAAGTCTGACACGCCCCCCAGCTTTCCCAACCCAAAAAAGGGCTATAAATGGCCGGTTTCGCAGAATCATAATTAGATAATTTATAATATGAATAACGTTAATACGTACAAATCGTAAAATAGTCACAGACGTAGTTAATATTATGATTTATCACTTTGTGACTATTTAACGAACCGAGACGACTTTTATAATTACCCTAATAAGATTCTGCCAAACCGGCCATTTTAGGCCCGCAGGTTAAATTAATCAATAATACCTCTGTCTGGGGTAAGTAGGTGTTGGTTGATGTCATATGTTTAAGGAGACCATTATTAGCTCACCGTCCGTCCATCTATTGACGACAGGCTGTGTCGACGGCTCGTTAGTGTTCCACGCGCTCCTTAAGGAGATGTCAGCAAAGCAGAGGTACCAGGGCCACCACCTGCCGGGGTTGCGGGTTCCGCAACTCCGCTCCGCTCCGCCCAGAGCGAGGGAAGTTATTTGATGATTTGCCACCCCAAAAAAAACTAGAGGACAGTTACAGATGCAGATGTACAACTATTATTATTATTGATTGAACTATTATTATTATTATTATTGACGGGCCTGTTGGTCTGGTGGTTAGTGGCCCTGACTGCTGAGCCGGAGATCGTGGGTTCGATCCCCACCCAGGACAAACTTCGTGTGATGAGCATGATTGTTTGTTCTGTGTCTGGGTGTGATTTATCTATTTTATGTATGTATTTATAAATTATATAAGTATGTATATCAGTTGTCTGGTTACCATAACACAAGCTCTGCTTAGCTTGGGATCAGATAGCCGTGTGTGAGTTGTCCCAAGATATTTATTATTTATTACTATTGCGTTAAGGGGATTTCATACACCAGCTTACAAAACAGTTTCTGTTAGTTCGGATAGGAAATCATCAAATATCTTCCCCCGCTGGGTGGAGCGGTATTTCAAATCCTAATCATAGTCCGCAAGAAGGAACATGATAGATCCATATTCCTTCTTTTGCGCTGTGTTCCGGGTGTTTTCCGAGGACGCGGTATCTCTATTGAACAACCGACAATATCAGCAGGTTTCTGGCCTTGCCAGGGCCCTCTGCTCATGGAGCGTTAGTACATCAGTTTAAGCTCCGATTCTTTGAAATCAGTCGAATTAAAAGTTGAAGTAGTTCGGTGCGAACTTAAGTTGTGATACCTAGTTGATAATGATTTGTAGTTTTACTGTTACATTCAAGGAGATATAGGTATTCCTTCATAGTGTCTTTACTATGATATGTCCACTATTGTACTGCTTCGTTATTCCAGTGATCCTAAATGCGACTACTTGGTCCTGAGGTCCTGGTTTCGAAAGTTAGGTTTTCACAGAAGAATGTGTCTAGTTTTGTGCCCGGTTGGCGAAATGTGGGTGTACTATTAGGTACTCTCATTCTGCCTAACCCTTCATGTATTATAGGCGTGAAGGTATGTATGTTTGTACAGTATCAGAGGAAAGATCTTGATTTGCATATTGATCATGTGAAAAAGAACCCCACTTGGCTACAAAAATCTGTGGAGCAATAGCTACACTTGTATTCGCTTAAAGGGATTTTTCATAGGTATTTTTTGTAACAGTACAATTACTAGTGGGACCTAAATCTCTTAGGCAGAGAAAGGTGAACAAATCTCACAGGCGGAAAAACAGCAAATCTCCCAATAAATATACCCTAAAATGTGGGCCAAGTACGGTCAGTACTTGTTTCATGCTTGTATGAACTACGAGAAATCCTTACAAGGGTCTAATAAGCTTCGCTCCATTTTTTGTACCAAAGAACTTGCCTCCGTACAAATCCGTCAGTAAAAACGACTACGGCAAAGACAAAGTGTACTCAAACACTGTCGACTGTCGGGCCGTTCGCACAACTTTTGTTTGGAATTAGAGGTAAACACATTAGGTAGTATGTTTGTGTAGGCGCCGGCATTACTCGACCCAACTTGTTTGATCTGAGACAAAACATACCCGGACTAATCAGGGACAAGTTTGGCGATTCACATTTTTAAACTGTTTTGTTTTGTCGAACGTTTGTTGCGGTGTTCCAGAATTAGCTGATGTCGGAATGAAAATGGGATCACATTGTGTTTGATACGATCTGAGAAGACAGGCCGATCAAAGCAAGATTTATGCCCGTTTTCACTACACTGGGTGACACCTAATTGCTAAATAAAAGTGCTCTGTTTTTCAGCGCTCAATGTCGAGAGTTAGATGAAGTAATAATAAAAAAAACGGCCAAATGCGAGTCGAACTCGCGCATCGTGGGTTTCGTACAAACTTGCGACATACGAATATTTATCTTTTGACTGCGTAGACTTAGAGCATTGCAAGAATTGGACATTTGACAGGTCCAAGGGATGTTAGACTTGAGTATATCGTTTTAATTTCAAATTGATACCTCCTCCTACCCACGCGTTTACAAGATAAGGGATCTTGACAGACAGACAACAAAATAATCCTATAAGGGTTCCATTTTTTCCTTTTGAGGTTCAAAACTCTAAATCATGTTGAGTTTTGTTATGAGCACACAATTTAACACAATTAAGGCACTTTTAATTCTTCTTCCATCTAAAGATACAGATTTTCAAAAACCCTTTTCTATACAAAAAAAAACACATAAAAATAACGACACGTTTCATATCAGCGTCATTACTCACAACGCAATTTACAGCTCAATCACAAATAACTCACTCGCACAAAATACGCGCGTATTGCACTGAGCAACGCGACATGCAAAATGGACAACGCAGCCGGATCGCTATCAACACCGTAAATTATTTGACAAGAACGCATTAATCTTTATCTCGCAATACCTGACTTATGCCCCACCGGCCCTGCCTTTGTAAAGGGTTTTAATTAGAAGGTGAATACGATAAATGTGTGGTCCGGGCGTGTTATCGCTTGACAAGAGTTAAGCAATCTCGTACGCGTTCGAAATGCCCAAAGGATTAAGTACGCAGATTAAGATGAGTTTAACTTTAAACCGTGATTCAGTGTTTTGATGCTTTCAAATGTAAATGATATAAGGCATCCGCTAGTTTGAACGGGAAAACGGAAACCTTATAGGACTATTATTGCGTCTGTCTACCGGTCTGCCATATTTAATTTAAATCAGACGAACAAGTCGTGAGTTTCTGCTTATTTAAGGGTCTTCTTGCACCGGTCTTTTTTTCTTTTTTTTTTTTTCGGGTGGGAAATCATCTAATGACTTCCCCCGCTCTGGGTGGAGCGGGGGGGCATGTCAGACTTGTACTGACTAAAACCCACCCATGTTTCTTCTATTGCCCTTTACGTTCCGAGGCCGCGGTATCTCTTTCGAACAACCCGCAACACCGGCAGGAAACTCTTGCACCGGTCTTGAACCTGTTTCTTTTTGGACGCATTAAAAAATATGTTTGACCAAAATAATTTTTTTTTAATTCCAAATATAGTGTTAATTATTGGGAGATTTTTAAAAAAAAAAACAACAAAAAGTGAGGGGTTTTCTTAAGACATTTTTATATGTTTTTTTTTCTGTATTAACAAACTAAAAAGCAAATACGCAAATGTTATGACAAATAATAGTGTCAATGGTACTTTTAAACAGTTCTATAGCTCTTTCTTGTGAAATGTCTCTTTCAAGTAATTTTTTTTTTTAAATTGCCCAGTCTTTCTATCCCAGACATTTTAACATCTTTACGGTTTTACCCTGTGTTACAGTTGTTAAGCAGTACTTGTTAAGCAGTACTTTGTGCTGTATCTACAATCTACATCGCAATCTTATGTTCTTTATCGCACGTTCAATATCTATTAAATGTTTCTACTGTCTGTTATCGACACGAAGTCGTTAGTATATAAGATGCACCTTTGGATAATTATAACCAGACTATACTACATCTTTTGTCTCATTTATACCTAATTATATACTGCCAAGAAGTTTGGCAAATTGGTGACCCCGACGTGTTTTTTTTTTTTTTTTAAAGGTTAGTGTACTGTTACAGTACAATATCTTTGTGCTGTATCTAAAATCTACATCGCAATCTTATGTTCTTTATCGCACGTTCAATATCTATTAAATGTTTCTACTGTCTGTTATCGACACGAAGTCGTTAGTATATAAGATGCACCTTTGGATAATTATAACCAGACTATACTACATCTTTTGTCTCATTTATACCTAATCATATACTGCCAAGAAGTTTGGCAAACCCTGCAAAATTCTGATGCCGCTCAGCCCACATTTCCATGACAATTCCTGCCTTATTGTTTTTGTATCATGGTTCACTATACGTACGGTGAGCAGTATTTTGACATGTCTCAATCTTTGTGGTGCTTTCTTAAAAAGACCACTTCAGACACTAATCTGCATAGTCCTCATGTAAGTTGACCAAGATTTTTGTCTGGACTTTAAAAAAGACTATGACCTCTGAGTTTGTTTCGCCTGTTTCTTCTCAGAGTAGTCGGGTACAAAACACCGGCCTCATCTAGTTTTAAAAAAAGACGTGTAAAAGTGTTTGTGAAAAGCTACTTGCAAAATAAACATCATTTATCTACCACTAGGTACTAACTTCTACTAGGGCATTTAGCTAAATCAACTCAATTATAAGTAACTAGCTTTCGCCCGCGGCTTCGCTCGCGTTAAATTCAGTATAACACACCAAGTAGACCTGCAGTTTTTACTTTTGCGCCTGATGGATTTGTAATAGCAACGCTAAGTGTTCCCTTTTCTTCACTCGTTCTCCCTCATATCCTACTTTTTTAAATAAAAATTACCCTATGTCCGTCTCCTGGTTCCCTACTATCTCTGTACCAAAATTCATCAAAATTGGGTTAGCCATTAAAGCGTGAAGAGGTAACAAACAAACACACAAACAAACTCACTTTCACTTTTATAATATTAGTAAGGATGCTTTGGCAAATTAAGTTGAATTTATTTTCAAAGGTAGAGAATATATTTTCAAAGGCATGTGCTTTGAGGTGTTACAAAAGTTTAAACATTTATCCATACGAGTGGTTAGCTCTATTTGGATATTAAACTAACTTACTTTGATCTTGTTCTTTAAAGATGATTACCTCTTCTAAGGGTTTTCTTTTAAAATCAATGAAAATGTTCATACTTTCCTAGAAAATTTGTGTTTTAAGTTCATCCAAAACATTATTATCAATAATAAAAATAAAATTTGCTGAAGCTATGGTAATGAACGAACAAAATTCTTTTCGCGTCAGTTGCAAAAGCAAAACTTCGTGTTGTTGTTCGTAACTAATTTATTAAATTAATTTCCTTAGGAATTTTGCTGAAAACTCTTTGGGAATTATACTTGTTTCTGGAATACGATCCACGTGAGCAAACAATACTTGCGCGAACTGTCTTTATTTAACTTGTATTTAATATCAGAGACGTGTTTTCTCAAAAGTTCTATTCGCATCAAGCGGTAAAGTTGGATAAAGTTTAGAATTTGAAATTGCTTTCATTACGAATTTGTTTAAATTTATTCCTATATCGTGGAAATATAATGCTTGCAAATCTTGCGATCGTTTAGTTTTATCTAATGGCAACATGTTGTTTAGGATTGTTGAAAAGGGGTGCATTTATAAATTTCAATAACTTTTTTGGTGAAATTCTTTATGGGAAGGGTTGCAAGACAGCAGATGGAGTGAAATCTCATGTTTGAAGGCAGTTTTTAAGGCTATACTTTATCCCACATTATACGATTAGTACGTACGTATACACCACGTTCGCATTTTTTCAACAACACAACCGCCAAACAAATTCGCAGTTTGTTTTTTTAATTTTGTTTTGGGGAATTTCAGAGTGACGAAGGTCACATCAGGCGTGCAAAGGGCACATTTTTGTTTTTTGTCTGAACAGCCGAAAATCTTTTCCTAAGTAATAAGTACAGGATAGGACAGACAATTCCTCTGTGCCCCTTGTCTACGTGTGACTCTAGAGACTAAAACAATGTTGTTTCCGTAACTGTATTCAGCACACTGACGAACTAACACAAAAGCAACATTGCCTTCTCTACAACAGTCAACATCACAAGTAAGACACAAAGGAAACAAAGTTATTACCTACGTTACAGTTGAACTAGTCAAGTTATCCAATATGCAAACTATAAATATCAAATTGGCTCAAATAAATACACGCTCACGATCTCTTTAGGGTATCTAATTTCAGTACGTTCCAATTAATAGCATCGTACCCGTAAACAGCTTGAAAGACACACAAATATCTATAACCACGACTCAATTGGGAAGCATCCCACGCGCAAATATCCAAATCCGTGGTGAAATTAAACGTTTACACCATCGTAAATTATTCACAGAGTTTATCGCTAGTGAATATTTATTACAAATGTAATTAGGTTCGTGCCTTCAGGTTTGCGCAACGGGAGACTATCTAAATAAATTAAACATTCCTTCTGAACATAGAGCGTATGCATGAGGGAACATCGTTTGGGATTTTCGACTAATGTCAAAGAGAAATGGGAAAACACTTAGAGATGTTTGCACGAATCGTGTGGAGACTTGAAGTTAGGACGTTTGAAGTGTTTGTTGTGCAAGTAGTTACGGGGTACCTACTGTGTAGTGGGGGTTTGATTCTGCTGGTACTGCTTTTGTGTTGTATGTTCTGTTAACTCTATGTTTTATGTCTTCAAAACTCTTAAAATGGCCACGCCACAGACGCAGATAATATTGAGAATGTTACTATGTGACCATTTTAAAAATGGTAACATCCTACTAATATTTATAAAAGCGAAAGTGAGTTTGTTACGTTTTTTTTCTACACACCTAAATTGCTAAACCAATTTTGATGAATTCAGGTACAGAGATAGTTGGGACCCTGGAGACGGACATAGGCAATTTTTTTTTTACGTGAGACATGAGGGAGAAAGAGGGAAGAAAAGGGAAAACTAAGCTTTGCTTTTACAATAAATAAGGAGCAAGGGCAAAAACTAGTAGGGCAAGAACTGTGTTACCCCGAATTTAACGCGAGCGAAGCCGCAGGCAAAAGTTAGTAACATAATTCATAATTTTCCACCTATTCTGTTTAAGTGGCCTTTTTAGGCCCCCAGAACTTTGATGTTTGTTTTTCATTTGTATCGTACTGTGCTGTTACAACATTTGAATTTTCAAAGAAGAAAAAATACGTATTTAATAAGTTTGTTACGTAACTATGTACAGTAGATTACGATGTTGGACGCGTTGCCCGTCTATTGAAGTGGATCTCGTCGGAGAGAATTAATACATTCCTGAATACAGTAGATACCTTTGATAATCAGCATATTATTATGGGACTATAATTATAGGAACGAAAAATCTCTAACTATGGGTAATAGGATGCGGTAAGTGAATTAAATTACCCATATTTATTATAATCGCATCTAATAAGCAGTAGCTGTCGCTACTGAAACTGATAACCCATTTATTCACTTAAGTACGTACGACGTCCAATCAAGCTATACAAACTAGTTTATGCAGACATCTAATTGTACAGAAAATCTATACAAAGCCAGGCCTTGTTATACTAGAAGACATAGCTTGATGTATAGCCGTGTGTACGCCACGTGTTTGACGGAGCATATTAGTGTTGCTACTAAAGTGTATTATAATAATATGTGTACGAAGAAAATTAAGCCTCTGATATTCAAAGGAGTTAGGTACGTAGCTACAATGTTGCCTCTTAAGGAACACGCTCTTATTCAACTACGATAAGAAAACTTAAGCGCTAAGCACCGAGATTAGCTTAATATACAAGGCTTTTAAGTTTTTCAACCATAAAACTAAGTCTTACTCAAAAATAAAGTAACGAAAATTTGTACTTTCTTACATCAAAGTTAAAAAAGTAAAGCTGAAATTTTCTATTAAATTTGTGGATGATATTTTTATTTGAAAAATATACTACCGTGGAAAGTAAGTGTTCGTCAATTTTAGCGCCTAGAGACTCTAGAAAGTAAATCTTGTTTTGGGCCTACTATATTAAAAATTATGGATTTTGTATTCGTTGAGTGGAAATTGCTGGTATAATTCGTAACATTGATTAGTTTGTGCCTCGTTTAGATCGTTACCTAGTAACTGTAAATCTTTGACTTAAGCCAATATCTTCAGCCTAACCTCTTCCTAACTCTGTTTTGTCGGTTCCCAGTCTTAAAAGATGCAGCTGAATGCCAGTATTTTCCAGAAACTGCATTTTTTATTTCCACCAACCCACCCACCCAGTTAGTAATACTTTCGGTAAGACTTTTCGGACCAGTGACTACCCTTTTTTTGCTGATGGGAAATCTTGAAATAACTTCCCCCGTTTTGGGTGGAGTGTCAGACTTGTCAGTATAAGTCTGACACTCCCTATATGTATGGTAATATAAGAAACATGGTGGGTTAGTACTAACTAAAATCCACCCATAGTCTTTCTATTGCCTTTTATGTTCCGGGGTCGCGGAATCTCTTTCAAACAACCCGCAACTCCAGCAGGCGGTGGCCCTGGTAGTCCCCTCTGCTTTTCTGACATCTCTTTGAGGCGCGCGTGTAACACTAACGCTCCATCGACACGGCCTGTCGTCTCTGAATGGAAGGACTGTGAATTACCTTCGTGAGTACCCTTGAGTTAAGACATTTATCAAATTGTATACAATGTCAGAGGCAGTTTATTATAAAACAATATTATATAAATACCTCAAAGAGGTTTCCGTTTATCCGGCAAAGAAATTGAAACACAGTATTCCGATTAGCAGGATTACGGTACTACGTTGAAATTGAAAGAAACGGACTAGCCCGGGGCAATATTCTTCATTAACTCTTTCGATCTCAATCTAAAAAATCCTTGTCGATTCCATCCTCTTTAAAACCCTTTTTTATCCTTAATTACCTACTTTTTGAGTTAAATATTAAAGAGAATTTGAGATAGAAAACAGTGTTAACGTTTTATGTTTCTAATTTTGATTATTAAAACCTCGAAATCCCTATCTTGAATTTGTTATTGTGTAATAATCTCTTTCAGTGGCCTAATTTCAGTAATCTGTAGAAATCCTTTTGACAAAGGTATATTTAACAGTGTCGCTGTTATCTAATGCGTGTAAAAGTACCTTTAACGAAGCTAACAGGTAGGTACTGTTAGAGGTTTTATAACCTAACTAATGCTGGTTGCTTTACCATAATGATCAAACACTCAGGCCGTTTTAAAGTTAGAATTAAGAAAAAAACATAAGAATAGGGTTGAGAAAAAAGTGTGACATGTAACTTAAAAATATGATTTAAATAAAAATCTAAAAGTGTTATCTGCGCATTTTATTGAAATACACAATCAAACCATTACAGTATTTATTCTGTTCGGCATTGTGTTTTTTTAAAAAGTATCTCATTTTGATCCTAGGGTCCTAGTAAACAACCAAAAAAAAACAAAAAAAAATATTCAATCGATAAGTGCCATAAAACTGCATTTCAATTTTACAATTTCTATTTTCGCGCGTACATGACCAATGACGTAATTATCATGGCGGACACTGTTTCGCTTAGTAAAACAACAGACTAAAAAAAGTGAAAACTTTGAAATCAATTTTAAAATTTATTTAGTTATTTTATTAACAAATTTAACATTTTCCGACTGCTGTTGTTGCCTAAGCTATCTGAATTGTATATTTTTAGAATTTCTTTCATATAGAGTAAAATACCCTATTTCTAGTTTGGCAGATATCGGCAGCCACAGTTCCTACTTATTATAGTTATAATGAGTGATAATATACATAATTGTAATTCAATGCATTCATCAACACAATTATTTGAGTGTTACAGTCAGTCATATCGTATTTCGTAATATTTCAATACAAAAATAAAGTTATTTTCTGGAATACCTTTTAGGTTCCTGGAATACTGCTTCCGGCATCAAATTCTTCACCCAAACTCGCAACGAAAAATCCTAATGTATTGATTCGAGCTAAATAAGTCTATTAACCGTTATGTTTGTAATCCTTACTACTATAATATTATAAAAGCGCAAAGGGAGTTAGTTTGTTGAATTTTGGCACAGAGATAGTTGGGACCCTGGGGATGGACATAGGCTATTTAAAAAAATTAAGAAAAGAGGGAGTAAGAGGGAAGAAAAGGGGAGAGAAAGATTTTCGATCATCATGCGGGATAAACTTAGCGTTAGGCCAAAGTAACTATGCCATTCAAAATGATTCTGTAACCACTTCTGAATATTAACAAAAAAAAAATATCGACAAATACCTACAAAAAAAAATTGTGACTTACCAAACATAAACCGAACCAAACAACTTACCAAAAACAATAATTACACATTTTCGAAACACGTTTCCGAAGCAATAATTAGCACCGTAATCTTGAAACCAACTGTCACTGATATTATCGCGTTTTATAGTCTCCGTCGGCCATATGGTGACATTCTTTTAAAAACACATTGTGTCGCTCGATATTTGTCTATTGTTTTTGAGTTTCTTGTTTCACGTACGACAATAAAAACGTTTAATGGCGGAATTAAATGGAATCTTTTTAATGTGATATGCCGTATGTTGCAGTCTGTTGTAGATTATGAAGACAGACAACTTGGGACTGTTCAATTGTTTTTTTTTGCTTAATGTTTTGGCTGCCTTTTCCAGTTTACACCATTTGCCTTTATTATTCTTTGCTTTATTGTTTAAATCTGGAAAAAACATCGAGATTTTTCGATTTCCATTGTATGCTATTATTATGAAGGTCGTGAGTGACGTTGTAGGTAGTCAGTGGCTCAAAAATCTGACAACTTGTCTAACCAAGTGGTATTGTATAACCCAGTACCTATAACTTATTAGAGTTACATTTAAGGGGTCAGATATGCGGGCCTGTGGACGGTGAGCAATGGGTAGCTCACCATCCGTTCTTCTATTGACTACAGCCCGTGTCGACGGCGCGTTTGTGTTTCACGTGCGCTTCAAAGAAATGTCAGCAAAGCAGAGGCCTGATAGGGCCTCTGCCTGCCGGGGCTGCGGGTTGTTCGAAAGAGATACCGCGGCCACGGAACATAAAGGGCAATAGAAGGAACATGGGTGGGTTTTAGTCAGTAAAAGTCTGACACGCTACACCCCCCCGCTCTGGGTGGAGCGAGGAAGGAAGGAAGTTATTTAATGATTTCCCACCCAAAAAAAAAAACAAAACGGCTCAGATGTAGGCAGCCGCTCCATGTAGGTAAAAACTTGAATTCACTTGCATCTAGTTACACTGGACGACGACCAATAATTATATAGATGGGAAAAGGTTAGGTAGATGATGATATTGCTCGTGATTATACTGGTTTAGAAACCCGTGGTTCAAATTTGAGCCGACACAACTTATATCGCCATCGATACGTTACAAAGAAAAATTTGTACGGAATGTACTCAAACGAGGTCAACTTTTGCAACTGCTGGAACTCAGCGAGTAACCTAAACGGTCACAGGGCAAGGCACGAAAATAAACCATATAATATTGTAAAGGGGAAAGATTGTCTAGTTTGTTTGTTTGTACCAAATAAACGCTGAAAATACTCGACTGATTTTAACCAATTTTTGGTCAATAGAAAGCTTAATTATCAGGATTAACTTTAGCTATATAATATTACGCTAGGACACTTAGAACTGTTAGTACTTACAAACATTATAAAAGCTAAAGAGAGTTTGATTGTTCGTTACGTCTTCAGGCCTAAATGGCCAAACTGATTTTGATGAATTTTCGTACAGACATAGTTGGAACCCTGGAGACGGACAAAGGCTATTTTTATTTTTAAAGTGAAATAAGGGGAGAAAGAGGGAAGAAAGGAGAGAGAAATATATTTTTTATCGATCATCATCCGGGTTAAAGTTATCGTTAGCCCAAACTTAATTTTTTTTAATAAAACTTTGCCCCACACTAGGAATTTCTCCTGTATTTTGGGTGCGTTTACAAAAATTTAAGCTCACATACACAAACAAACCCGGAACAACTATCTGTAGGTCATACAAATATTTGTTCCGTGCGGGGATCGAACCCGTGACACGTAGCGCAGCAGTCAAGTGCTTAGCCACTGAGCCAACCGTGTCGTCAAAGTAATTATACCATGCGGACGAAGTCGCGGGCAGAAGTTAGTTTTATAATAATATTTGAACGAAACATCTGGCATCACCGTATCAAACTATCTAGAACAAAAGAGCATCGGCACTAACAAACGAACAAATAAATGACCGTGTCGCCGAAATTATAAGAATAAGAATCATCTGCCGTTGACAGCTAATAATATTAATTACGGCCTGTTATGTCATAGCGGGGACCTTTTGTTCCATGACAATCGGTACGACCCGACTGCCCTTTCAGTTTTTTTATAAGTAGTGTGCAGTCTTTTTGACAGTTAATTACCCCTGACTTTGTATCACTGTTTAAGGCATAATGAACCTTATTTTCTTAGTACTAAGGTTGCATTTATTTGCTGTCACTGACAAGACTGTCGAAATTACAATGATCTTTATTCTTTTAGTATTATGGTTGATAGTAGATTGCAGTTGACAGAGGTGTGAAAGGACTGCACAAAGTTAAGGCATCTGTTTTTGTGGTCACGCGCCACAGACCGAAGGAATGACTGATGTTTATGTGTCAGCTACTTTCGTAGAACGTAGATTAAATAAATAGGACAGAATGTCGGGTCTATTGGGAGTTTGGGCCATATTTATGGTTAAGGGGAAACTGTAAGATGGTTTTTAAATTGATTGAAAGAAAGGACGTTTATTTCTTTTAGATTGTGGAAGATATGGTCGTTCAAACCCACACTGTTTTTTCAATGATTTTCAATGGTTTTTTACTCCGTATCATGCGTGGGTTCCTTGGTAGGTAAGACAGAAGTTTTACTGCACAGCACACTTATGTTTAAGTACCATACTTATGATACGGGGCCACCATATTATTACAATCAACTAGGAACAAATCCAGACTGCAAAGCTCAAAGAAAATGGTTTGGTTTTAGTCAGTAAAACTTAAACTGAATAAATGTTACAAATAAACCTTCTAGTAGTCACTAGAAGTTTTATTTGTAACATTTAAAACGGGGTATTTACCATGTTTTCTATTTATTTTGAGTTTCCGTTATTTCGGCGCCATAATCAGGGATAAACTGAAGTTATTGCGGGTGGATGTTTATAAGCAGACAAAACGGTACCCTCTTCCTGATTTTTTTTTGGGTTTGGTACCGCTACTACGGTCAATCCCAACTCAATTCTGTTCTCGACACACAAAACTCAATGTAACCGGTAGCGAGCTTTTGTTTTCACTTTTTTTGTTTTTACATATTTGAACCACTGGATTCCAGGCTCTTGACGGATAATAAACCCATCCTCCCAGTTGAAGTTCCTATCATCATCATTTTGCTGCCGTTGTCCCATTCTATTTGGGGTGGGCGCAACACATTTTTTCTTCTGTGTCACACATCATGGCTTCATTTACTCCTTTCTCTTTCATGCCATTTCTTACAACAGCTTCGTACCTCCTCATTATATGTCCATACCAAGAAGTCCCAAGTTACTATATACGTTATTTATAAATAATGTTAGTTACCATGTCAGTTCAAACCTGACGTTTTTACAGCCATCTACAAAAGTGTTTTGTCTTTTGTAAATACGTCAGATTTTCACTCGGTCGCGAGTTGACTACAATAAAAATAGGTAAAATTGGAAAGTGCTAACTCGCGCGAATAAGCCCTGTTCAAAAACTTATAACTACAAGTATTAATAAAATATGAATTATCATACTCCACCGCAGTACCGCAAATTCTAGTGGAAAATTCATTTTGGTTCTTTTATAAACGTTCCAGTTTGTCACAAACATGTTACTTGGTCTTTGTATACTAAATAGGCCGACAAAGGCGACGACAGAGGCGTGCGAAACGCTTCTCACATTGCGAGAGCCACACGTGGTCTGGTAAAAACTGGAGCGAATCATATTTCCTACTGTGATTACTGCTGTTTGATGAGTGCCGTCATCGTTTGAGAGGGACATCATGGCGGCTTTTGATAAACAATACTCACGGTTATTTTTGGAACGAAGTTCGAAAGACTTCGTTGCGAAAGAGGGCTAGACCGATAAAAATTAAGGCCAAAAGTTGTAACGACACTTTTTGCTCTAGTTGTAAACCGTGCGACTATTTCTTTGTCTCTCTCTCTCTCTGTAATAGAAAGCAAGCCAGTTTTTTCGTTTCGTCTTTCTATTTCGCATTGAACAGTGTGGTGTCACGACGATTATTTTTGTTGAGTGTATACAGGTTATTTTTACATAATAAATAATAACTTCATTCCATCCGGGTATCCCTTGACACCTTTCAAGTTTTTTTTTTTATTCTGAAAAATAATCACTGACTGTATTAGGGTAACTGTCAATCGCTACACTACAATGGTCGCAAAATTAGTTAACCTAAAGTACGGCCAACGAGAAGCGATACGAAAGGTCATTAACCTAAAGAACAACTGTCTCATTGACAATCTAATATTTAGCTCTTTCCATCTTGTGCCTTTGTCGTAATGTCTCGTTCTCCCGGCAAAAACATGACAACGTTAAGACGGGTTCGCCAACATTCGGGCGGCCATTTTAGATGGGGTTTTAGCATGGGTTTTGTTTACATTTGCTATCGCTTCTCGTTGGCCGTACTGTAACAAGAATTATTTTAATGTGTCAAATAGAATCTTGTTATCATAATAATTCAGATACCACAATAAAATTGTGTATCAATGATGTCAAAATCCATCATACAACATGTCAAGGGAAATCAATATTTTTAAGCCATAATACCTGTTTTATTTAAGCGGTCAGGATGGACTTTGAAATACAGTGATAGTTTTGGCGCCACAAATGTTTATATTACATGCATGTTGAAATGACGCCATGATTATCCTGACTTTAAAAAAGTATATAAAACATAAACAACGTCTTATAGCTATTTACTCAAATCACTCTTTGATCTGTAACGAAGTTTCGTCAGTCATAGGACACCGACTTTATTGCATTATCTTGTCCTCACACGACGAGAAGTGGTCCATCTTAAGAAAAGACTTTTCAACCCCGTTTTCTAGTTAAGTAAACTTAGGAAGATATTTGAACTCTAATGTCTTGTACTAACTTAAAAACAAATAAAATTTTCTCCCATCAGATAAAACAAAATGGCCTTTAGAGTCTTATCGTAACCAGAATATTACATACACAAAAGACTCCGTAACATATTTTACAAAATTCAAAATCCCCTCTGTAACCCCAAACAAGTCTAATGCAAAGTTAACAACAATAACATAATTTACTTTAAAATTCAATTAATTCTTAATTAACTATTCATACTAAACAAAGTGGAAACTCCTTAGAGCATGCTGAATACTTTCCTCTAACATTGTTAAAGGATTAAGGGGGTAACAGACAACTTGCGAAGACTTTGCTACGCGGCTAACTTAAAATATACATGAAAATGTGAAGCGTCTTCAACAATAAGGGCTCTTCGAGAGTTGGCGGCGATATACCCGGTACGAAAGTATGTCGGCTTGTTCCCTCGAACGGGGAACTAATTAATCCAATGAGCGGCGTGTTTGCACTAACGAGGTTCGTCGTTTGGGCTCCTTCCATTCTATGCCACTGAGAAATTGTGTTTCGGAAATCGATCCCGACAAGCTTCGCGCTTCTATAAAATCATTATCTCAATGATGAACAAAATCTTTAAGATGAAGGAGTTATGTTTCAACGTAATTTGTTTCGTGGGATCAGAGTAATTTTGTGTTCTAAATTATTAATGATCATTTAGGATTTGATTGAGATTATTTCGTGAAATTGTTTTGATAGTAATTTAGGAACGGTTCCCATAAGGCTCTTCTTACATAAATTAAAATACGTGGAAAATACGGTTTTGTATAAATTGATGAAACCAAAGACCAATTTGTTCTTAAGTACAAAACAAAGTTCTACTTTGCAACACTCAAACCATGGCCAAGCAATTATAAACTCTAGTCTAAGTTTGCTTCACGTTCGAAGCGCAAAAATCAGAAAACCAATTAATAAAACATGGAACGAAAAGAGTCTATAAATAAACCGAGATTGAGTTTTGATGAATGACCCAAAGCAATATGATTTATTTATTTGGCAACTCCCTTACAAATATACAGCGATAACGGCTACAATTGATATAGACGAGCCTTTTCCGTCACTTAGAGTAAGTTGATTGATTGCCGCACAAGGGCCGTATACTCTATCTTCCATTCAACGTACATTTTTAGAATGTAAACATTCAAGTATTTTACGCAATGCATGTATTTTTTCAAAACATTTTGTTCGCTGACATGTTACATTAAAGGATTTATTAGTTTTATGAAAAAAGTATGTGATGTCCTAAACCCAGGTCTACTCTTGTGACAAATTTTATTCAAACCTATTCAAGCGTTAAGATCTTAAAAGGTTACAGAAGTATAGAGAAAGTAACTTCCAGTCTTATTATAAAACTAACTGTTCCACGCGGTTTCACCTACGCTGCTCAGCACCTGTTGGTCGTAGCGTGATGTTATATAGCCTATAGCCTTCCTCAAGAAATGGACTATCCAACACTAAAAGAATTTTCCAATTCCAACCAGTAGTCCCTGAGATTAGCGCGCTCAAACAAACAAACTCTTCAGCTTTATAATATTAAGTATAGATATAGATAATAGTGTATAATGTGAGAAAATGAGGAAAAAAGTTTTCTGCGCCTCCATAAACTCGGTAAGTTTTATCCATCTACAACAAATTCTACTGCGACAACTAACATTTTTTTTTTCCAAACATTTCTAAACAAAATCAGGTCCAACTCAAGGTGAAACTTTTATCACGTACCCGTATTCACAACAGAAGCGTTGATCGCGAGTGGTCCAATTCGTTCAAATTAGACTCATTTGTGCGCCACTTCAGCTTTGAGTAAAATCGCAGCAAGTGAAAAGCATGGCCCGGACTCCGGACCGTTCTCGTGATATCGCCGGATAATGGTCGTCGTTAGTCGGACCACGATCGTCGTTTTGGGGCGTTACTTTTTCAAGTCATTGAGTCAATCGTTTATCACAGGCCTGTTGTGTTAACTTTTGCATCGCGAGGGGATTGGGGTGGCATGGAGAGGATTTTTAAGAATTAGAAAAGCTTTAGACCTTTAAAAGCTCGTTAAGTGTCACAGTTTCTGAAAGAATACGATTTTTTTAAAAACAATCAAGTAGACGCAAAGAAGAAATAGTGGTGTGAAGCAATTTAATCTGCAGTTTTAGTGTAATTCGATGTTTATCGCTACTCAAATATTAATGCATTGCAGGAAAAATAGTAATCCTGTTCACTTTACTGTCATTCTAATGCTAAAAGAATAAGATAAATGTGATTACTGATTATATGTTTACTATTGGTATACTACTCCACACTTTTATTGTTCTTGTTTAGGGTAAGTCATGGTGGACGTCAGCCTCATTAGTTGAGGTAACTGGCCGAAATTTTACCAAAGTCATTTCCCGCCAGTTTCTCTGAAAGATTTCTACACAATTCGCAGTAATAACGTATTGATAGATTAACTTTTCGATGTCAATCGCTACAGAAAATTGCGAAAACATGGCCCAGTTTTGTAGGATTATGTGTATGGGACTATATTCCCAATTAGTAGAATTGGGCTATGTCCTCATTAGGCTAACAATGAGCGGCCGTTTTGCAGCGAAAAACTCCAGTCGGTGGCGAAATAGTTATGATTTCCCCAGTTTTGGTATGGTTTTGAGACGAATAATTAGCTGCTCACTCGACATTGATGTTACCACCGTTAGCTGCTCAGGGTTTGCTTAGTGCAGACACTGCCTTACAGGCTGAGTGGATTCATGTACCTACTGATAGGGTTAATGCGTCATGCGACAACATATCGATAGTTCGATATTGCATTTAAAAATTCGAACCGGTACGTTAGGGTTGAGAAATGGTCATAAAAGCCAATATGTCGTCAATTTACTAGCGCTTTATTTGTAAACAGAATGCCTGGAAGGCGGGCTAACGAAATGATTATATCAATGAACGATAAATTATGTATGACTAGCTTTCGCCCGCGGCTTCGCCCGCGTTAAATTTGGGATAACACAGTTCCTCTTGCGCCTTATTGATTTGTAATAGCAACGCTAAGTTTTTCCTTGTCTTCCCTCTTTCTCCCTGACATCCCACTTTTTTCAAAAAAATATTAGCCTATGTCCGTCTCCTGGTTCCCTACTATCTCTGTACCAAAATTCATCCAAATCGGTTCAGCCATTAAAGCGTGAAGAGGTAACAAACAAACAAACAAACAAACAAACAAACAAACAAACTCACTTTCGCTTTTATAATATTAGTAAGGATTTCCAGTGAAAACGATTACGGGTTAATCCATGCCAACTAAATCATTTTGAAATATCAGCAGTCGGTATTGTAATGAACAATTCTTGATTTTAACAATCAAGAATTATGCGTATTATGTTTCAATAATGCAGATGAACTAATTAAGCTTTTAATATAAGCTTACGGAGATATTTAAGTCTCATAATTTATAAGTAACTTTTAATTGTAAAAGTCAGCTATTGGTTGTACCTTTATATTTTACTATTTTTATAGGTATATGATTTATACATATAAATTAAGTCAATGTGTTAGTGTTGTTATGCTCACATTTAATTTTCAATTTCTAGTCTAATACTAAATCCGTGAGGACTTGTAATTCCCTAGCTGTTGTCTATGGTGCTCTTTTTGTTAAGTTTGTATTATAAGTTAGAAGTCATCCATGCTGTAATAAAAAATAAATTAATAAATAATTTATCTATAAATAAACAAACAAAAAAAAATAAGATTACAAAATTTAAATGCATTCATTCATATAACTTCTAAGTAGGTTACACAAAATCACGATATTAAGTTAGTAAATTTAATATTATCTCAGAAATTAATTAATGTTAGATCCTTTTCATAATTTAACATTCAATCTCTCTGAATCCCCTTTTAAAGACAAATTGTAAAGGAATACAAGTAAAGGTATCTCCTTATCTCTAATAAATTGTACCTATTAATGTATTGAAACTTTTAAGAACTTTATTTGGATGTCCCTCACTTTCAAACATTCTTTAACTTCGGTTTTCTATATTAATGTAGCTTAATTAATTAAAATTGCTTCCATCTACAAACAAAAATTATCGCCAATCCAAAATACACTTTACAACTCCAGCTTAGAGGTTATTTTAGAATGAGTTTAATAAATGGGAGATATGTAACGAATTTGTATTTCCAGAGAGACTACTTACAAAAATAAACAAGTTGCTACCAATATATTTTCATTTGATGAGTTTGAAGTGTTTATTAGTACCTCATTATCGGAGTTTGAAAATAAGTCAGAAGCTACTGTATATAATCCTATTCACAGAATTGAGTACCTAATTGTTTTTTTTTTTATTTTCTTGTCAGTTGACAACAACTTAAAGTTTGAGTGTCAGCTACATACTAGTCGTGGAAATTTAAGAAAAATGGTGATTGTTTTTTTTTTGGGTTAAACCTAGCTATGCTACGTGGGAGAACCTATTGTTACAAAATATATTTGAATACCTAGCTCATTAAAAAGGTAATAATTTCAGAAAAAAAAACTTTACGCTCAAACAATTCGGATAAAGACCTGTTTCAATTTACAATGATTAAATATGTATAATGTAATAGTTAGGCTAATTAGTAAAAAAAAGTCAGTCTAGGTTTACCGGAATCAAGTGTCAGACTTACTGACCCACCCATTACCCTTCTTTTGCTCTTTGTGTTCCGGGCCGCACTTTTGTATAACCCGCAACTCGGCAGAGGGGCACGCTTGCTTAAAATAAACTAATTTGCGGTTTCCAGTTCAGTTTGCGCGAAAAAGTCAAAGTTTTCAGACTTTTTCAAACAAATAATAGTCATTTGAAAATAAACTTAGATTACTGCAAAATAAAAAATAAAATTTGTAATAATACGTGTCTACGTGGAGGCCTAGCACGCTTGCTTAAAATAAACTAATTTGCGGTTTCCAGTTTAGTTTACGCGACAAAGTCAAAGTTTTCAGACTTTTTCAAAAAAATAATAGTTATTCGAAAATAAACTTATCTTACTGCAAAATAAAAAAAAAATTGTCTACGTGGAATTAAAAAGAATTTCAATTTGAGTAGACCTTACGTCATTAATCTTAATGATTCTACTACTTACTCAAAACCAAATTAAACAATTCGAAAAAAAAAAACACGAGAATAATTTTGAAATATAAAACTCGTGTCAAAAGTCTAAATTTAAATACCCTCAAGACACGCCCCGTGCCAAAAATCATTAAACCCCGGTGTTACCTGATACCCAACACCCAACTACTGTTTGGTATTTACTTACGTCATAATTGGGTAAAAGAGGTCGTAAGGAAGGCGTGGTTCATATTCATCAGTAACTTAAATATCATAATAGTTGTTGAAAATGGGGAATGAAAAAAGTGACTGGCACTTGAAGGATTAAAAGTATTCCTTTTGGCTTTTTAAATACCTAGACGGTAAAAAAATTACCTATCTCTGCGATGTTTCTTTTTTTTTAATCGTTGTTTTACCTAGACGTTAAAAATCCATTCTTTATTTTTTCAATCGTTGCCCCACACTAGGTATTTCTCCTGTATCGTGGGTGTAAACATTTAAACTTACATACACACAACAGCCAGACCTGGAAGAACTATCTGTAGGCAATTAAAATATCTGTTCCGTGTGGGAATCGAACCCGCGACAGTCAATCACTCAGCCACTGCGCCAACCATGCCAATGGTTCAAAGGGTTAAAGGTGATCCTCTAGTCAGAGTCACTGTTTGTTAAAGGACCATATATTACCACCATGGACTCAGATTTTAGGGGAACACGTCAGAAAATGTCCCGGCATTTACACAGGAATACCAACCTTATCAAAATGCGCAAAGATAAAGGCTAGGTAACAGTCGTATTGTTCCCTTAATGAAAACGTCCATAACGGATGAGCAGAACATGGTTACATTTGACTGACAGGCTTAATTACTGCAATGCCGATCTAATAAGGAGTGACAGTTTGGTGTCCCCACGTCTGTGTGTACCTATATGACCGTATCGTGCTCACTTCAGTAGTTCCATCCTTCAGGACTTCAGGAGACTTGAATATCAGAATCATCGTATTCTTAGCCTTTTTCGACTACTGTTGAGCTAGCTTCCAGCCTACATACTCTTAAATATTATATGTATCGAATCTAATGCATTAGACTATCAGAATTACGGCCTACAAATTGATTTTGCCGAAAAACGCCATGTTTTTAGACAGCTTGGGTAGTAGGTACATTCTAGTAGCTACCTACCAGGGTCCCAGTCAGGGCGACACGTAGACAGTACCAATGATTAATGGCCCAAGGGGCAGCGGGGCGGGACGTCCCGAATCAGAAGCACGTGACGTCACAGAATAACGTTCAAATAATATTTCGCTACAGCCAAGCGCAAAATGGGTTAAAAATTACTAGAGACAAGTACTAATGTTGAAAATCTGTATGCGAAATATGAAAGTTTAAAATGGAAATGTTTTGTTTGGTTTTTTGTTGGGGATTGTTGGACAATTTTGGATGTTTTTCGTTTAGGCAAAAAAGCTTCGATTTTGTGCCGGACAAATTGGACTGTTGGTAACTGCTTTCAAAAATATTACAATACCTCATCTTATTATAAGGTAAACGGTTATGACTCAACTAACTTCACAAGCATTTTTTTTAGCGTGAAGTTGACACTTCAATTAACTAATGAAAAAGCTTAATTATGGCAAAAAAGTAGCTGCTATAAAACCGCAGAATCAGAGTTTACCCTTCAATATCCGGTCAAAGACGCCACTTTAGCCACGGTTGCAACATTTCTATGAGATTTGAAAGGAAATTTCAACATTCTTTAGAATTGACCGCAGTGGCTAGCCGTGAATACCCACTGACTGTGAATACTCTTTGAACGTTGAAATCTGAAATTTATTCGGTAGAATTATTTTTCTTTGTTAGAAGGTGTGCCGTTTTTCACTTTATGTTGAGTAATTAAGTTATGCGCAGATGAATTTAAGAAAAATAGTACTAATTTAAGCTAGGTTTTGGAAAATAAAGTAAAATATCCAAATAAAACTTCTAGGCATAATATATGCAAGGTAGTTTTACAAAAACATTTCATCGCCAGTGTCACAACAATGTCAATAAGAATTTAAATCATCTGTTTCGAATTATTACTTTTTCTATATGAGCCTTAACAGTGGGAACAATGTTAAAATTAATCACTTGTGTAGAAACTGCTAAAACAACAATTTCACTTTACTCCTCAATTAACATATAGGTACCAGGAACGCATGAATTCAACACAGTAATATTATAGTACAATATAATCTATAATATTGGTAAGTGCAACACGCGACAGATGGCAGAGACGGCTCGGTGGCCGGAAACTACGACTCTCCCGGATATTGGACAGTAACTGCTGCTGTATCAGTTTGAATGTTTAGCCGCGCTTGCAAGCTTGCAGCGAATAGATAGATATGTTTACAGCGCTTTAGATAAGCGCTAGGGTAGCTGAATAACATTATCTAATGCTGGATTAGAACTGTGTCTGTCGTTTAGATTGTAAATCTGCTTCTGTATGTGTGGGAGTGGTTCGAAATGTGGTGACAGAGAAAAACTTTAGGCTGTGCGTTATGTAGGGAACCAGAAAAATATACCTATTTAGGTCACAAAAACTGACAAAAGACATTGATTTTTTGTTGTTTACTTTTTTATTCATTCAAGTTGGTTGGTATCTCTATACATACCTATTCAAGGCGCAAACCGTAACTTTTACTTTGAAATGATTCAAACTATTATCTCCAAATGCTTCAAAAAATAATATCAATCATTTAATAAAAGGTAACAACTTATTATGATTATTTAAACCGATATTTTTTTTCTGTAACAAATCTTCAAAAGTAATATTATTAACACGATCTCGATAATCGCACATTTAAAATGTATAAGCTTGCACAGTGGTCCAAATAATGCAAAGGCGTTACCTAAAATAAACACAAAACCGCGACTATTTTCAACCTCGGGGCTGTGGAAATGTGGACAGCGCAGCCTGTCCGCTCAGTGACATGTCCGGGCAACCAGGAATATCTGTGCTACCCGCAACAAATAGCTTTCATAAAAGTAACATTCGCTCGAATTGTCCATTTGTACGAAAATTAAGTTGGAATATTTTGATCGTTCGTGTGATATTTCAACGCGACTTATTTTATTCGGATTACGGTTTGCGGTCGAACTTTTATAAAGTAATGGACAGATAAGTCTGACAACTTTAAAAGCAAGTTTAAGTAATTTATAGCGTTGACCTTAGGTAAACGTTAGATTTGACATTTAAAATATTTGCAGTTTAAATGACATTATTCTAGAAGTCACGTTTACTTTGAAATAAAACATAAATATGTAAATGCAAAAAATATCTTCATGATTTTATTTAATTTTTTAGGGAAAACAACAATTAAACACTTTAAAATCATCAGGTGGTAATGCAGGCCATTCAGATTCTCAGTCAAAATCTATGGAGAAAACAGAGCTTGTCAAGTTTTAAAACGCTACATAAAAACTAAATGAAGTTTAAATCAGGAACGCTAATCTCTGCACCAGCGTAGTTGGGATTTATGCACTAATTCTGCTATCCGAGCAACTGGCCGTTTGGACACGGTTTTGTCAGATACGCTACGGATTTGGCACACTGGGCAACTGTTGTTCTACTGCGGTTGCCGTCACACTGTATACATTTTGCATTCAGATACTATTTTGGGAATGTGGTTTTGCATTTTCTGATTTTGTTTTCCTGTAATTATTTGGTAGATTCGTGCTATTGTATACTACTATGTATTAACTTGATAATATTATCATCGGATGATTGTGAAAACGTTTAGAAGGTCTTGTTTAATTTGTATTCCTCATGTAAGTTGACCAAGATTATTGTGTCTGGACTTTAAAAGAGACTATGACCTCTGAGTTTATTTCGGCTGTTGCTTCTCAGAGTAGTCGGGCACGAAACACCGGCCTCATCTAGTTTAAAAAAAAAATGACGTGTAAAAGTGTTTGTGAAAACCTACTTGCAAAATAAACATCATTTATCATTCATGGTATCATCTTACGAAAATCGACCAATCACCGGAGGACTGGAACAGTTCGATCCACATATTTATATTGGCTCGAAGTCCACCACACCACAGTTCAAATTGAAGACAGGCATTGTTTTCGTTTATTGTTGTTTTCATTTGAATTAAGTTTAGTGTACTGTATTATTGAGAATGGTGATATTTTTAATGTATTTTATAATTATTTTGTTTTTTTTTTAATTTAAAAAATAAATAATAGCAGAAGCCTATGTCAAGGAGTCGGGAATACAAAAGGCTGATTACGTTTATATTTTAAGAGATCACACTAAAGCTGCCTCATAAATCTGCATTGGTTTCAGAAAATCTTATAAATCAATAAATTATTTATATATTCAATGCATCTATCAAAAACTGTTTCATGGCAAAAATATATTTTATTACGATCTCTTTTACGGCTATTTATAACCTTAGGTTGGCCATTTTTCGTTCGATGCTATATTTAAATCAAACTACTGACGCTGCATAAAATATTCAGATCTTAGATATACTAAAAGACGTCTTCTTAGAACTCCACTAGATATTCGTTCCAATATCATATTAAGTGGAAAATCATAAATTTATAAAACGTTTTTTTTTTTGCTTCAAGTCCATAATATCGGATCTCGAGAAAGATCGATTCTCAAGTTGAGTAGAGAGGCCTGTGAGGCCACCGCCTGCCGGGGTTGCGGGTTGTTTGAGATAGACGAGATACCGCTGCCCAGGAACATAAAGAGCAACAGAAGGAACATGGATGGGTTTTAGTCAGAACAAGTCATTTGATGATTTACCATCTGCAAAAAATGTCCATGCAGAATTAATTTTGATTCCGTTTTTAATATAATTTAGAATTCTGGATAGAATATGTGAATAATACTTACATATCACAGCATAGAATTATAATATTAACCCGTGTGAGGTAGGAGCAAAATGTTAGCTCAAAAATAAATTTAACAGAAATTGGTTTTACTATGTACTAACTAAACATCAGTCAAAGCTAAAGCTAAGTACAATTTATTTTGCAAATAAAAATAAAGTGGGGTCTTTCACTGAAATTAAGCCTCATACATATTTTTGACCAAATGCAAAAAAGGGAATCAATAGAGGTAACGGGTATGAATCCTACACAAGATATTAAACAAAAGAATTGCCGGAAAATGCAACTCTCGACTTAGATTATAAAATGAATAAATAAAGTCAAAGAAGTTAAAAGTACAATACAGATCTTAGCATCCAAAGTTAAAATTTAATGCGTCCCATAGCTGCAATGCAAATGTTTTCAGCTAAAACTGGGCCCCAGGGCCGTACTACGGGGCCATTATAAGAATAATGTCGTAAATAAACTCGATCCCCAGAACAGCGTCTATTTGTAAAAAAGCAATTGCCAAGCTGAAGTTGAAGTGCTTATTACCGGGAGTTATATTTCCATTTATATGAAAACTAATGTTCCCGTTATTTCCCTGTTTACCTTTTATTGCGGAGTTCCTAGAGGTGTGTTTAGAAAAATATTTTTTTAGGTTTTGTGAGCGGACGGTAATAGAAAGGGAAATGTCTGCCGTATAGTTGATGTTGATGATGACGAGTATAAATTCTTACTAATATTAAGAAAGCGAATGTGAGTTTATTTGTTACGACTTTATGCCTAAATGGCTAAACCGATTTCGATAAATTTTGGTACAGAGATAATTGGAACCCTGGAGACGGACATAGGTTATTTTTTTAACAGTGAAAAATTAGGGAGAAAGAGGGAAGAAAAGGGAGAACTTAGCTTTTCTATTACAATAAATAAGGCGCAAGTGCAAAAACTACAGGTATTAGGTACAAAATCAGGAAAAGGGAACTGTGTGAACCCCCGCGGGAAAAAGCTAGTCTGTTATTTATAATCGTTTAATAAATTAATTTAAAAAAATATCCCCTCAAAATATTATTATTTCATCTTGCTTAACAGTAATCATATATTTCTCAGGATCCAGGCCAGTCAGAATAGTGCTGTAGCAGATCAACCTGAAGCAAAAATAAAAACTCTGTCAGTACCCAGTTTTATTTGTTCATATTATTTTGAATAATAAAAGGAAAAATCCTCAGTTCAGTACCAACAGGTTCAAAAATTATTTTAAGTTGCTCAAATAAATAGATGAAGGAAATCTTCCAATTCTTAATCGGGAAAAAAACAGCAATATTTTCTACAAAAATATTTCATTCGTTAATACTTTTTATATTAAATAGCCAAAATATATCCTAAAGAAAACTGGCTCCCTGTCCCTATCAACTTATATCAGGTTAAAGTTACAAAATATAAAGAATTTATTGGGAACAACTCTAAAGTTATTCAGCTTATCCTTTATTAAAGATCCCGTTATGGGTTTTCCAATATCTTACATTCTTAAGAGAGAACCGTTATCTAGGGGCTATGAATATTTGAAATGCTCCGCGAAACCTTCCAGTGTATTTTGCTAATTTACTTCCGATACTTAAGACTTGACAAAACTAATACTTTTGTATTCTAACATACTCATAACTCATGATTTTCAAGGTTCGATACCTCAAAAGGAAAAATGGAACCCTTGTTAGATCACTTTATTGTTCGTGTGTCTGTCTGTCTGTCAAGAGCTTTATCTCGGGAACGCGTGAAGGTATCGAGTTGAAATTAAAACTATACAGGGTTACAGGGAAAGTCGTACTGAATATTAAAGGAGGTTATTATTCAGGTCATTTCTGATGATTTTGATTCTGAAATAAAATGTCCGAAACTTAACCGTTATGGAGATATTAAATTTTAAAGATTATTTTTAAAAATCCTTTATTTTTTGGCTTTTAGTCGTTTTTTTTTGGGGTTAGAGCTCCTAGAGTTGGTTTTTTTGATGTATCTAGTTAGAGGACATGTCCATTAATAAAAAAATATCAACAGAAACTGAACCTACTACTAACAGCTTAAAAAACTGCTCGACAACGGTTACCATTATGAATTTTCTAATAGAGTGTTCTTAACATTAACAGGCTTTTAATAATAAAAATTGTATGGAACTTATTCTGCAAATAACTTTATAAAGTTCTACGTCTCTTTAGCTATTCAAAAAGGTATAACACTTGCTATTAAATAGGCAAAACATTGCCCAAATAACAGTCAATTTAGGAGAGGGTACATTTTTAGTTTGAGGTAAAAGTAGCTAAAATACGTAAAAAAAAGACAAAAATTTTAGCAATATTTTTATAATTCATGTTCTACCTGGCCGCTGCTATTTCTTATGCTACAGGCAATACATGCTAAGGTATCCTACTCTCCGAGTACCTGATATTGGCATATTTGACAGAGTTTATCGAAGACTACGAGAAACTGGTTCTGTGCTAGTACGTCGGACTGACATGGGACGACCTCGTGTTCTTGATGACGACGACGAAGATAATGAAATACGACGTCTCTTTGAAGCCGATCCAACCACGTCAACAAACGTTGTCGCTCGACGGCTTGGTATTTCCCAGTGGAAAGTCTGGTTCGTAATGCACAGTTCTGCGCAATACCCTTACCATTACACGCCAGTGCAAGGAATTGAAGAAGGGGATCCATTGAGACGACTAGACTTCTGCAGATTTATGTTCAATGCCGATAAAGAAGATCCAGATTTTTTCAAGAAAATTATGTGGACAGATGAGTCGAAATTTGACAAAGACGGCATTACAAACTATCATAACACCCATTATTGGGCTCCCAAAGCGCAAGTTAACCCCAAGAAAAAGACCAAAAGGGTCACAAAGGAGATTCAGTCTTAATGTGTGGATGGGTATAATATCAAATAACTTGATAGGGCCATAGGTACTTCCTGCCCGATAACTTGAATGGCGAGACATATGAAAACTTTCTGAGGGAGGAGTTACCCTCTTTAATGCAAGACTTCCCTATTGCAATTTTTTTTGTCTTTTTCTACGTATTTTAGCTACTTTTACCTAACTAAAAATGTCCCCTCTCCTAACTTAACTGTTATTTGGGCAATGTTTTGCCTATTTAATAGCAAGTGTTATACCTTTTTGAATAGCTAAAGAGATGTAGAACTTTATTAAATTAATTGCAGAATAAGTTCCATACATTTTTTTTTTATTAAAAGCCTGTTAAAGTTAAGAACACTCTATTAGAAAATTCATAATGCTAAACGTTGTCGAGCAGTTTTTTAAGCTGTTAGTAGTAGGTTCAGTTTCTGTTGATCACTTTTATTAATGGACATGTCCTCTAACTAGATACATAAAAAAACCGACTCTAGGAGCTCTAATCCCAAAGAAAACGACTAAAAGCCAAAAAATAAAGGATTTTTCAAAATAATCTTTAAAATTTAATATCTCCATAACGGTTAAGTTTCGGACATTTTATTTCAGAATGAAATTCATCGGAAATAACCTGAATAATAACATCCTTTGATATTCAGTACGACTTTCCCTGTAACCCTGTATAATACTCAAATCTGTAGTCCCTTGGAGTTGTGAAAAAAAATATCTCTAAATTTACGCAATTTTTATGCCCCAAGGTACGGAACCCTCGGTTTGCAAGTTAGGCTTGCACTTGCTTGGTTTCTTCTTTTTTATTTGTAACGGTTTCCAATGATCTCTCACTTTTCATTACTATCTTAGCACTCGTACCTACAACTTTATGAGAGCTTTATTCTGAGTTCTGTTTTAAAAAAAAAAATAATTGCTGTTAATATCTAGACAAAGATCACTACATGCATTTTATTTTTCAGTGTAAAAATCAACCGTATGCATTATGTTTTTTTGTGACTTACCATTAATATTGTCAGCCAGTATTTAAATGAAATAAAGTAAATTAATTTACTGTTATATTTTAAAATAAATAAAACACTTGTATAAGTAGTTTATTTCTTTCACAAACGCAAACGTATGCAAATTAAACTAAAAACACGTAAAACAATTTTAATAAACGCACTTCTCTACCAAAGCTTTGAGTAACTAATTTAAATTAACCATTAAAGTTAAATTATAAACCCTTACAAAATTAATTAAAGCTTAAAAAAGTTTGGTCAAGCTTATTGCAACTAAGAGTGGAGAAATAACGAAGTTTGAGCTTTCAACCGACTAGAAGTTTCAGAAAGCGGAGCTTGGATAACGAAAAAAGAGGTTTTAATTGAAACTGTAAACTTTCTTGGTTAATCTACACGATAGGAGAAAATATTAAAAGTAAGTAAATTTTCGTGAAGAGAAAAAGTATTTTCATTTCTTTTTTATTTCGTTGAAAGTTTTAAAATTTTACTTTATTATTTTGTTGCAGTATGAAAACAACTAATGGACATCAACCGCTGGACTTAGGCCTTCCTAAATAATATTATTAAGTTGGTATGTAATGGGTGGCTCCCATTCACGAACCAACCTAGGTAAACGCTGCTTAACCTAATAATCGAGTCAAGCGGCTGTTATTATTTATAAAAATGTATGAGTAAGTAGTGTAAGTTTTATAAAGAAGAAGAATTTTTCAAATAAGAAGTTTTATAAAACTTCAACAGTTTTATGTTTATTATTTTTAGGGTTCCATATCTCAAACGGAAAAAAACGAAATCCTTATTTTGTCTGTCATGATCCTTTATTTCCAGAACAGGTTTCCAGTTGAAATTAAAACCATAAACTTAACTGTATGGTGCATTTGTGCTGAGAAAAATCAACCCTCTAAGTCTAAGACTAACTCTCTAGTCAAAAGTTATGGCCGCTTACTTCGCACATTTCTACGGAACCGCAAGGGTTCCGTAGAAACGTGCGACGTAAGTCGACGAGACTGACTCGCTCTGGGCTGTTTTTTCCAATATAAATGCAATCAGGAATCAGAGTTTTCACCTCAACAAGTCAGTCCCTAGTTCAAAGAAAACAAATCTAAAGTCTCGTAAAACATTCCTTTAGTAACAGACACTAGAAATAAACGTCAAAGCACAAGTTGAACCGACAAATAAAATCATAAAATATAGAGGATTGTAACTCAGTCGTGTTCGAGCGATTCATTCGATGACCGTGGTTAAGCTGCGGTTAGTTCACCCGCAGATTGCCAGGCCTTAGATTTGATTGCCTTGTTAAGGCACTAGCTTGTTGGGTCACACTTGGATTTAAAGTCGTTCGACCCTGTTGAACCTGGTACGTACATACTTAGCAAAGTGTTAACTTGGAAACGTTTAGTTTATGTACTACATAGATTAAAACTACGAGTATATGGGTTAAATTGAAATGCACTTTTTAATATAAATCATACTCAGTTTTTGGACTTTATGAATCTGAATTGAGATATGGTCAATTTGGTTCTGTTGACAAAATCTATCAATGAACTTATATTTATGGTTTTTTAGCTACAAAAAAGGCCAAGTGTGAGTCGGTCTGAGGATTTTGTACGAACTTGCGACATAAGCAGCCATTATAGCTCTAAGGGACCACAAATTGATAGACCACGTTGAGTGTATAGTTGTATTAATATAATAATATGATAATACTCTATACCTCGCGTTCCTGAGATAAAGACGGGCCTGTTGGTCTAGTGGTTAGTGGCCCTGTCTGCTGAGCCTCAGGTCGTGGGTTCGATTCCCACCCAGGACAAACTTTGTGTGATGAGCATAATTGTTTGTTCTGTGTCTGGGTGTGATTTATCTATAATATGTATGTATTTATAAATTATATAAGTATGTAAATCAGTTGTCTGGTTACCATAACACAAGCTCTGCTTAGCTTGGGATCAGATAGCCGTGTGTGAGTTGTCCCAAGATATTTGTTTATTTATTTATTTATTAAAGGGTCTTGATAGACAGACAACAAAGCTATCCTATAATGATTGCGTTTTTCCTTTTGAGGTTAGGAACCCTTAAAACAAAGCTGTCAAAAATTAATATATAAGTAAGTAAGTAATGATATATGCTCGTTTTTCTGAAAATTTAACGTTATTTATGTTTAATTCAGGGACAGACTGTGAGCTGCTAGAAATTGTATGAAAAATTTGCTCGACCAAGAAATCGACCCGAAGTTTTCATATCTGGCAGCAGAGGTTGCTAGCACTAGCTCGACTAAACAAATAAGGCAATTATAGTGATAATTCCAGACTATAACTGTCCCAAATACTGAATAAAGGCCTTTTCTTAATTAGAAGGCACGAGCATTTATGACCACGCTTGCTCAAGAAGGTTAGACGATTTCAGACTTTACTAATTACTAGCTGTGCCCAGCGGTTTCACCCGCTGCTCACTTAGGGGTATGAAAAATAGATGTTGGCCGATTCTCAGACCTACCCGATGTGTACACAAAATTTTGTTTAAATCGGTCCAGCCGTTTCGGAGGAGTATGGGAACGAAAACTGTGACACGAGAATTTTATATATTAGATTACTAGCTGTGCCCAGCGGATTCACCCGCTGCTCAGGTCCCCCTTACCACTGAAGGCTTTGAAAGATAGATAGTAGCCGACTCTGAAACTTACTGAATATGCATAAAAGAAATCATATGAATCGGTCGAGCGGTTTCGGAGGAGTATGGGAATGAACATTGAGACAAGAGAATTATATGTATGTACTAGCTGTGCACAGGGGTCTCACCCGCTGCTCAGTTAGGGGCATGAAAAATAGATGTTAGCCGATTCTCAGACCTACCCAAAATTTCATAAGAATCGGTCGAGCCGTTTCGGAGGAGTACGGTAACTAACATTGTGACACGGAAATTTTATATATTAGATAAGTCCAGCTTTCCTTGCGCTGTTTTCCTTCACTGATGTCTGTGACATCTTAAATACGTTTTAGAAAGTAAATAAAAATTGAAAAAGTCACATTGGCACTTGCCCGGATTTGAAGTCACAACCTCATGAATGAGAGGCGAGGCGCTTGAACTCAGGGCCATCACGATATAAAGAATAAAATCCATTTCGGAACTTAAACGTTTTCACAACCAACAGTTTTCTAATTAGTTTACTCAGCAGCAATTTCTCCATTATATACTGTAGCTCTTATCCTTTTGATAATTTATAAAATCGACAAACTCGTTAATAGGTTGAGAAATTTATTTGCCCTAGATTCGCAAAGTTTCAATACTAAAATGTAGTTTTCAATTTCATCAAACTTGTATAAGCTCGAACTGGTTTTAATGAGTTATATTGAGCTTAGCAACTTTATAACAAAGAACGAAGTTATTTAAATTATGTTGACTGTAAATATTAACATAGGCTTTTTTTTGCCGACGGGAAATCATCAAATAACTTCCCTCGCTCTGGGCGGAGCGAAAAGTTTTAGACTTGTACTGACTAAAATCCACCCATGTTCCTTCTTTTATGTGCCGGGCCCCGGTATCTCTTTTGAACAACCCGCAACCCCGGCAGGCGGAGGCCCTGGCAGGCCCCTCTAAGCACTATACCTAACACTCTAATTTCAAACATAAAATCTACCAACAGGCGATCAAAATTCTCTGTTCGCTAAAGCTCAGGTTCCACTAATCAAACACAATTATACTGAGCCAAACGAAAATTGTCATCAAAGATCCTCTTATTTAGTGTCTCTTCATTTAGCGAGAGTGTTTACTTAAATTAAGATACAGACTGATGGAATCGAACTCTAAGACGTCTACGCTACTGTGACATTTAATTATTATGTGTTGAGTGTTTGAGTTAATTAATATTTACATTGTTTCGTCTCTTTAGACTAGATTTTTGATATTGGAATTAACTGCAGTGGAACTATAGCGTTAACTGACGGTCGACTGATTTTCACCCTTATGCTTTGATTAATAATAATATGTAAATAATAAATAATTCCAAATTTAAGCAGGCAACAAAAACCGTTCTACAGCTTTAAGTTTAAGGTAATCCTTGATAATGCTAAACTTCATTGGTTATGGAAACAATTGGAACATATAGAGAACATACGCGACTCTAACTGACATTATTTCTCTTCTAAAAGCAAGTCGAAGAACATTGCCTCTCCTCTATACTGTACTAATTCTGCATACTTATAGATGTATATATAGGTGCATATGATGATACTTTGGGTGTATATTTAGTGTACCTACTAGAAATTATATATCATTTTAAATATTCCTGTTTTGTCTTTTCTATACACTGTAACTACATATTTCATCCAAGTTTCCCCTCGCAGGTTAACTGGAAGATACATTTTTTTTCTTAAAAAAAATTTTGCCCCACACTAAGAATTTCTCCTGTATCGTAGGTGCGTTTACAAACATATAAACTCACATACACAAACAGCCAGACCCGGAACAACTATCTACTGGTACTTTGTTCTCTTCTATCTTAATGTAATGGTCTGACAAGTAATTTGTGTACATCCTACTCATATTAAAAATGCGAATGTATCTGAGGATAGATGAATTGATGTATGGATGTTTGTTACTCTTTCACGTCAAAACGGCTGAACGGCTCTTGATGAAATTTGGCAGAGAAGTAGATTATAGTCTGAAATAACATCACGCGAGCGAATCCGCGACCGACAGCTAAAAATAAAATAAATGCGTATTTATCGCAGTGTAAACTAACTTAGGTAATAAAATAATTTAAATCGGATATTGTGTGAAAATTGGTTCTTACCGCTGCGTCTTTATTTAAATTCATTATAAAAACGCCAAGAAATTAAACTAAAAGACATCACGTAACGGTTGTCACATTCAAATAACGTATCTATTCACCTCTACAAGCTTTTTTTAGTAAACATAAAAATCTCATTCCTTCGAGCGATGCACAATGAATATTTTATCAATAATAATTAAACAAAATGAATTGTTTTCGAGAACTTCCCTATCACGCAAGCTATTTGTTCCACTCTTGCGCAGTAGGGCACTGGCACTTTCTATTAAAATTATCATATCGATAAATAAGCATCTTGTTTTTAATATCACAACAAAAACTTGAGAGTATTGGGTAGCCATAATTTTGGTCTCACCAGGAAACTTTCCAGAAACTATTCTAAATAAATGAAATGTATCTTGTTAACAGGATTTAGTATTTTTGACACAAAATCGTTTAAAATAAACAATTATTGTGGCATATTGGACTTAGTGCTGCGAAATAATTATGCAATAAGCACTTATTTTTCATGAAGTTTACAATAATTGATTGCTAATTTACAGGTTCAAATTTATTCTCGTAGAAAAATATTCTCAATTCAATCCTTACTAATATTATAAAAATGAAAGTGAGTTTGTTTGTTTGTTACGTTTTCACGCCTAAATGGCTTAACCGATTTAGATGAATTTTGGTACAGAGATAATTCGGACCCTGGAGACGGAGACATAGGCTTTTTTTAAAAACAAGATTGAGATATGAGGGAAGAAAAGGGAAAACTTAGCATTGCTATTACAATAAATAAGGCGCAAGGGCAAAAACTACATGTAGCAGATACCTGTAAATCAGGAAAAGGGAACTGTGTTACTTCGAATTTAACGCGAGCGAAGCCGCGGGCAAAAGCTAGTACAGATATATGTCTTAAAAATTGATATCCAATTTACAATATATCAAGAAGGTCGCCCTACAATCATTTTGCACCTGTAACCACTTCTGGGTGCCGTTGACGTGAAAAACTAAACCGAAAAGGACAGGTGCGAAATCCTCTCGCAGTGGGGGTCCACCCAAGGGCCCGTTGACTCGACCCATAACCTTAATTGATAGGAATCGTTAACCTTTAAACGCACGCCTTCATCGTTTCCTTAACATAAATACTTCGATTCTAATCTCGAAAGTTTTTTCTCCGTTATTTTATATGTCTGGTTAGCTATCGTTTTATTTTTCGGGTGTCTTCGTCTATAGCCGCCGATAGATCGTTATTTCGTAATAAACAGTCTATTCTTTGTCATTCGATATTTTCGAGATTGTTTGTACCAGATAATGTGATATCGTCTTGGCGCCGTCGCTTCAGTTATAGGTTATAATGTCCAGTGTCAAATTAGGGAAGGCCAGTGGCGTTGGAATTATTGCTCGTTTAATGTTAATTATTTTCTCCTGAAGAAGTTAGACGTGTGTAATTAATTCGGTGGTCAGCTCTTTTATTTGGTAAGACAAGATCTGGTCTACCGGGCTTGCTAGCTGATAGTCCTAGGAGATTGATAATTTGTTTTCGTATACTGAACTGACATTTAATTAATTCTAATACTAAACTCCAATCTAAGATACTAAGAATATTCTAACAGAACCTCACTTAAAGCTGCCAAAACAAAAACAAAGATATAAATTATAAGTAATTTTGCTTACTCCTTTAATCAAGATGAAGTGGCAATAAAAATATCTTCAGTTTCAAAATCAGATAATGAATGAATTACAGAAGGAAAATTAACATAAACGCCATCATTAATTCGCCGCAAATGAACCTGGTGTTGATATATCTCGCCATTAAATCAATTAAATTTATAACTTACGACTTTGACAATCTTCAAGGTGTAATCAATATCTGGTGCCGCTTGACATAAATTTGGTAGGACCCACATCACTAACGGCCCGGATTGTCATCAAATCAGTGATCAGCCGAAGTTTTTCGAATTCTTATGTATTTTGGGACGTTGTGACGAAAGAAAAATGCGTGTTTTGTATTTATTTATTTTACTGGCGTGATGGCGATCATCTGACAACTCATCTGCTTTCGTAATAATTAACCTTGCTGTCTTATAATAATACTAGCTGGCATCCACGGCTTCGCTCGCGATATGATCAAGAAAAAAGTATCCTTTGTGTAATTCCAGACTATAATCTAACTTTGTGCTAAATTTCATTAAGATCCGTTCAGCCGTTTTGAAATGAAAGAGTAACAAACATCCATACATCCATCCATACATAAATCTATCCATCCTCACAAACGTTCGCAATTATAATATTAATTAGGACTATACTTGCCCCAATGCAGGGGCAAAGACCTCTTTTTACATTATTTTGAAACTAATCTTTTAGAATTATATAATAACACTAGCTGTGCCCAGCGGTTTCACCCGCTGCTCACATAGAGGTATGAAAAATAGACCGATAGAGATCAGACCTACCCGATATGTACACAAAATTTCGTTAAAATCGGTCCAGCCGTTTCAGAGGGAACGAAAACTGTGACATGAGAATTTTATATATTAGAAGATGGGTCATTGATAGTAAAAATCAAAACATAACAAAAATATTCTTAGACCACCAGACCGTTCCTTAAGACGACGTCCGTAATAAACACGTTTTTCTTAACCGACTCTCACAACCCCGAGCTGAAAGTTATGTATTCTAATCTTTATTAATTTTGCTGAGTTACCTAACCTTGTAAAGCTTACAAGCCTCGGGGATAAACTGGCAATGTTTTCCGCACATACAATCCCTAGAGTCTTTAGAAAAGCATATTACAATCAGGAGCGCTCGCATATTCATGAGTTTAAGGCATAATCTGGAGAATATAGGCTTCCAACCAATTTCTAGAACTCAACCATTTAAGCGGCAGAATAAAACACTGCACGTTATCAGATCTACATTCGTTTGAACAAAACGAAAAAAATAGCTTGAAATTTGTGATCTTTTATACAGTGTGAATACGTTTTAAGGTTCCGTATGACAAAACGAAAAAAATATCCTATGTGTTGTTCCAGACTATAATCGACTTCTGTGCCATATTTCATCAAGATCCGTTCAGCTGTTTTGACATGACAGACTAACAAACATCAATGTATGGATCCATACATTATTACGAATTATTACATATTAGTACGAAGTAGGATAACATTATTTTAATTTTATTTTGACTTTATCTACCATTTTATTTTATTGGTAGACATTTTAAGAACTATTCGGTATACTCTTCGACATTTAAAAAAATCTTATGTAATGTGTGTTTTATATTTCTATGCTTGCAAGCAGGATGCAGCACACTAATATAATTATTTATAACACCTACTGTAAACGATATACCTGCAAAGTGACAAATAAAATGATTTGATTTGTATTGTGATCCCCCGCGAAAATTAAACCTCTCAGTCTACGCAATCAAAATATATGGCCGTTTACGTCCCAAGTTTGTACGGAACCCTTGATGCACGAATCCAACTCGCATTTAGCTGGTTTTTTTTCCATGGCACTCAAACTCGGTCACCTCTGCTAAATGGACCGAACAGGTGCATTAAAGTTTTTATAAAGTCCTCTCGATCGTAAATCGCCTTAAGTAACAAGGGTGAGCTTTAAGTTTTTTAGAGTACTTTTAATAAAGAATGAACCAACTAAAGTTGCCGAAAACTTCGTTGGAGTGGCTTTGGTAATACTGTCTTTAGTTTGAAAAGGGTTTGATACCTATTACGGGCGATAAATCATTAGTTAATCAAGGAGTTTTTATCAATAACTTTTTGGGAGGTTGTGGCGGAGTTAATTGAGGTTTAGGGGCTTTAATCTTTTGTAAATTGGTTTAAAGATTGTTGCTGCGAATGGTTTCTGACAGCTGATTCTCGCCAAATTTAGATTACAATGTAATGCATACGTTTAAACTTATACTTAACATCAAGCAGACACGCATCTTAATTTAATAATCACACTTGAATGACAACTCGTTCTTTCGGACAACATTTTACAAAATTAAATATTTGTAAGAGATACAGTTTTCAAATGGACGTCCCCATATAATACCAACATCAGAGAAAAACGAAATCAAAGAAATCTCTAAACCAGTGACTCATCGAAATAAGAGCATGAGTACACAACACAATAAGGCTTAATACACACGTGGTTGTCGGTAGTCCTTTAATGTCGTGTTGCGCCTTGTAGATGTCTAGATAAAGGAAAAGAACATTGTATGACGCGACCAGGAGGGTCGCCCTCCTTCTATTTATTACTACACATACAGGGAACCGTGTGTCTGTGGGTAAAGATGAAAAGATTACGAAGGCATTGGACAATTTTAATTTTAATGACCATTAACGAGGTATCGGAATTTACGTAGATACTTTGAAACGAAGTGAGACATGAATAAGTGGAGTCTAAAGCACAAATAAGATGTTGCCATTTTGAATAAATAGAATTCATCTTCCCAAAATAAGGGCAAAGTTGGTGACGAATGACAATTTAGTCAATAATCTTCAAATTTTTTGACGACACGGTTGGCTCAGTGGTTGAGCGATCGACTCCTGCGCTGCGTGACACGGGTTCGATCCCCGCATGGAACAAATATTTGTATGATCTGGAGATAGTTGTTTTGGGTCTGGTTGTTTGTGTATATAAGTATAAATGTTTGTAAACGCACCCACGATACAGGAGATATTTCTAGGGTGAATTTTTTTTGTACCTACCCTAGATATTTATTCTTCTTTCTTTTCAATGTCTTATCAAAACGGCTCAGTAATAAAAATTCTTCAGAATAGGTTTGATTTTAGGAATGGTTTTTTTATGCCACGTCAGAGCCGTATTAATTTAAAGACATTTAAAACTGCAGTAAACTAAGCTCCTACCGCGGCGCATCCCTAGTTCAACGATCGATTCCCCATAACAATCGATGAGGTGGCACCGATAAGAACTTTGATTCATTTGCTGTAAGTGCATCTGCTATTGTCGTTTTGTAAGTCCTTTTAATGTTACTAAGAGTTAGTTGTTAGGGGTGTAGGAATAGATGTGTTTATGTTTATTTAGTCCTGTCTGTGTAATGTCGATTTGAGTGATCAGTTGATCACGGTTGTGAAAAACAGTATTTGAAGATGCACGTTACCATCCGGGGTTGCGGGTTGTTCGAAAGAGATACCGCGGCCTCGGAACGTAAAGGGCAATAGAAGGAACATGGGTAAGTTTTAGTCAGTACAAGTCTGACATGCCCCCCCGCTCCGCCCAGAGCGGGGGAAGTCATTGGATGATTTCCCAATCGAAAAAAATTGGTTGCCTGTAAAGTCGGTATACGGGCGAAAGTTTTACGTGACAACGACTTTGAGTGGTAACATAATTTTAATGTGAATATTCATTCGTATAGTAGGAAGAAGGACGTGCCTTTCACTTTTTATGTCTGTCTCTCTCGCTCTTAGGCGGGCTAACCATGCCCGAGTGGAAGGGACGCGTGCCTCTCACTCGCTCTCATTGTGAGCGCATAACGTGAGCGGAGCGTAACGCAGTTTCTTGAAGTGTCACCCGGCAAACCAATTTATAAGACGTTGTCACGTCAAAAAAAAAAAAAAAAAAGATGCACGTTACCATCGAACAGGTGAAAAAGCAGAGAAAGCCGTCGAATTGCTAGTCACAAGTCCTAATCTAAGTCATAGGTACAGTTCGAACCCAAGACAAACACCTCTGATTTTTTGGTATCATGAGCGTATCCTTACTTAATATTATAAAAGCGAAACTGAGTTTGTTTGTTACCTCTTCACTCTTTAATGGCTAAACCGACTGTTATGAATTTTGGTACATAGATAGTTGGGAACCAGGAGACGGACATAGGCTATATTTTTTTAGGCGGATATTTTTATTTTAAAAAAGTGGGTTGTGAGGGAGAGAGAGGGAAGAAAAGGGAAAACTTAGCGTTGCTATTACAAATCAATAAGGCGCAAGGGGAACTGTGTTACCCCAAATTTAACGCGGGCGAAGCCACGGGTGAAAGCTAGTTGCATTTATATCACGTCCTTCGGTGCGGGAAACATCCATCGTGAAGGACACTTCTTCCACGAGTGCCTTGGTTCAGCGAGGGCAGGATGAGTAGGCAAGAATTAGTGACGGCTTTGAGACCCCGGTCCGGACACATTCCGCTCAGTAGCTTCGGATTTATGAGGTAGATTCTCCAAATTGTGCTGCCTGTGGAGTCATTGAAGATGTGCATCATATCCTGGCAGAGTGTGTTCGTGAGGGGGTCCGAAGTTGTCAAGCATTTGTCACTAATTTGAATTTAGGATTCTTTAATAGCGTTCCGGCTTCACCATTGTCAGATGAGGCTAGAACGCTTTATCATATTATAATAAATAAAATAAATATCTTGGGACAACCCACACACGGCTATCTGATCCCAAGCTAAGCAGAGCTTGTGTTATGGTAACCAGACAACTGATATACATACTTATATAATTTATAAATACATACATATTATAGATTAATCACACCCAGACACAGAACAAACAATCATGCTCATCTCCGCTTTCCACGACCTCTGGCTCAGCAGTCAGGGCCACTAACCACTAGACCAACAGGCCCGTTATATATATCGTGTATTATTATTATGGGTTCAGGTAGGCTAGTCTAGTAAATTAGTTTATGTAATTTGTTTATATTCAAATATCAGGTTCACATATTCTGAACAGAAAAAACCCCGAAAATGAACAAAAGAATAAAAAAAAACAATAAGAACAAGACAGATTAAATAAATAATTTATTTGAAAATAAATTACACGAGTTATTATGATTTGAATTAGGAACTATGAGTTGACAAGTTAAAATACGAAATAGTTCTGTTTAAAATAATTATGTGTTAATTTAATATAATGCTAGAACCATTGATTTTACATTTTTAGGGAATAAACTAATTAGATTTGAACAAAGGCTTATTTTTTAAATGAGTTAGGAGAAACAACTATCTAAAATTACAAATACAATTAGCAAATGTATTATTTAGTGAAAGTATTTATTTAGTTAATGTTCCTAGGTGTTGTGTTTATTTATTACAGCATGAAGGAATTACAGCTTAAAAAGAAACTAAAATAAAAAATAAATAAAACAGCAAGCCAATTACAAGTTCTCATGTATAGTACCAGACTAAAAATTTCAAATGAATATGAGCACTAACTGCACTTCACACAACCTAACCTAACTTAATCAAAGGTTACATTAAAAAGTCAAATTTTAAGGCTAAACAATTAGTTCACTGAAACTGTTTAGTTTGTAGTAAAATGCAAAATGATGTACACATTACAGACGAATATTGAATACAATCCAAAAAAAAGACTTTTGAAAAAGTTGTAGCTCTATAACATTAGTACCTAAGATATATCTAATGTTTGTATAAACATTCCTCTCAGTATAAAGATTGTGCGTTAGCGCTTGATCTTTGCGTGTAAGGAGATGACGGGATCTTCATCTTTGGAGAGACCTAACGTGGTGTGGTTCGAATTTTTCATTAGAATAGCCCACTTACGTAGTTTGATTTTGGATTTGTCAATACAATTGTTAAATATTTTTAAGCAGCTAGTACTTTCGTTGGAGCATCTACTATGCATCAAGCCATTGACACACATATAAATCCTTATAAATAGAAATGATAGCATTATCATTGCAATTTAGAAGTAAAGCCTTGTGAAGCTGGTCTGATATCTGGCCGTAGTTGCGGGCTGTTCGAAACAGATACCGCCGCCCCGGAACATAAAGGTAAAAAAAAGGAACATGGTTGGTAAGCTAGTAAAAGTCTGACAACCCTTCCTGTTCTGACTAGAGCGGGAGAAGTCTTTTGATGAGTTCCCACCCGCAAAAAAAAGTTGGTCTGATTTTTTCAACACATGATGGCTTCTGGAAATCTGGATTTTTCTTTACCTCGTCGGAGTATTTACTTTGGGTGGTTTTTGATGAATTCATTTCAGGAAATCTGGATCCTTCGTGATTTCATAACAGTCTTCATTTCTGATGTCAGAAATAATGATTGGAGAATTGATGGTTTTCTCTGTAGTGTAGAAGGCTGACAGAGTACTGTATCCTGTGTGCAACTTGCAGTCTTGAGGTAAAGTTAGTGTACTTGTGCCTATCAGTTCATAAATTGATATTTCCTTATTGCACTGGAGAACACTCATGTTAGTCTTGTTGTTGAGGATATAGAGGCAACTATTCTGGCCCAATGACTGGAATGTATTGATCTCAGCAGAAAATCTTGTCGAAGTGCAACTCTTTGTTGAAGTTTTGCTGAATAGTAGATCCGTCTCGTAGGTTGTTCGTGCTGAAGTATCGTAGACTACTAGAAACTTAGTAGGTGCTTCTTCCAGATGTGTAGGTGTAGATGGTAAATTTTTCCAGCCATCTCGTTCTTGTCGTGATTTTACTAAAATTGGCAATGAACCTTCCATAATACCCCGCTAAACCCAAAATAATTTAATTTCTGGTAGTGGTGCAACTCTGACATTGTTGAACGTTTGCTGAATAATAGATCCATCTCGTAGGTTGTTCGTGCTGAAGAATTGTAGCAAATACTCTTTGCAAATGTTACTTCTTGATGTCTAGGTATTTTATAATCAGTTTTATTTTTTACTTTGTAACAAATGTAACGTCGCTAGTGGCTAACTGGGCAGTCAAACAGGAATATCCTACCTGACAGGTTGTGAACTGCAGAACGGTACCTGAAGGATTTTAAAACTCCCTGCCAAATTGACATCGACGGACCGATGTCTATCTGCATATGTATTGTGTTATTCTTCTGGTAAGTGGCAAGTGGCTTAAACTGATATAATTATGCTCTAATTTTATTCCAATTCCTTACATTGAGTCCTACTCTTTTGCTCTATCTTATCTATAAATCCTTATAAAAATCTTAAATCGATATTCTAAATCTATTGTCAATCATCAATCTCCAATATTTTGTTGTTTTGGAATATTCATAGATTTTTAACTCCTAAATTATACTTTTAACATGCCTCGATCCGACCTTAAAGCATCAACCGGACTAGACCTTAATACACTCTTAAAGCTAATTCCTGATTAATTCAATAATTTCCAACCTAAATCTATCGATTCATTAGATCACGGGATTCCGCGTCCGCGTTCCAACTTGCTTCTTTTTCCAAGAACTTATTTTAATAACAGGTTTTTAGGTTCATTCTGAGGAAATACAAATCCTGATACAAAAATATTCGCCAACAAAGACTTTAACACACATTAACTTTGAATTACAGTACCTATACCAAAAACCTCATAAAACATACCGAATTACTTTCATAGAGTTGAACTTTGTAGAAATAAAACCGTGGAGAAAAAAACGGCCAAAATAACAGGTTCGACGTTAGAGAATCACATAGTTGCTACGGAAAAAAGGCCTTAAACGTAATCGTGATCGGTATAGGGTCAGATATAGGTGTAATGCCAAAGCTGAAATTTTTCCAAGGTTGCGGGTTGTTCGAAAGAGATACCACGGCCTCAAAACATAAAGGGAAATAGAAGGAACATAGGTGGGTTTTAATCAGTACAAGTCGACACTCGGAGCAGGGGTGGTCCGCCCAGAGCGGAGGAAGTTATTTTATGATTTCCCATTGGGAAAAGAAATTTTGCAATTCAGAAAAAAAAAGTTAGAAATGTGATCAGTACTAGTCAGATGCTTGTTATAAAATCAACCCCATTTTAAAAAAAAACAAGCATCATCGTTGCGCAACTCAATAAAAAAACCTCGAGCTTTTAAGCGACAACAAGAAAACGTACAATCACAAAACTCAAACATTGAAAATCATTGCAATTATTGTAGGAAGCTCGGACATTTAATAGTAACCTTAAGTAATCACATTCGTTGCCCGCATCTGTTGCACAAGTTAAAAAAATAAGCAAAGAAGCGGGCCGAAGCGATGGGTATACCTTCAAAACCGCTTCACTCATGAAATGCCCGAAAACAGAAATCTAGATCCAACGACGAACGACTCCAGAGATAAAATTACTAAGGTAATAAAGCATACAAATCCCACCGTAGCTCTAGGGCTTATAATTCAAACTAAGTATATCAGGTACAACAGTGCAGTATTTAGACTCCAGTCTGCAGTATCGTGTTCAAAGCGATAATCACTGCGTGTTTTGTCTAGCACATCATCAAGGCGTAAGACGGTTCAACGAAGAGCAAAGTTGAGTTAAAAATAATCGAGAAGCAATACACTCGGTACTTCACCAAGATTTTCAGCGGCAAGATCCAGCAGGAGCTATCAATAAGCTGTACCAGCGGTTCTTTGGCAATTTCGAATTGCTAGCACTGCGCAGTCAATCCCATCTTCGTTAAAGATAACATCGGCGCTCTTTCAAGCTTCAGAAACATAAAAGTAAGTGTGCATCCTAATTAATCAAGATGGCCAATTTAGAAGATGTGAAGACATGTGGCGGTTTCATAGACATATCTTTAGCGGAAAGAATGATTAATAGATATGTTAAAACTTGTATCTGATCCTAAATAAAAATAATATTTTATTTTTTAAAGTCATTTTTGCCATTACCACATAACAAATTTGGCGCAGCCGGTAGGATCGCGTGTGCATAAGACAAAGTTAACGTGTGAATTCCAAACGGTCAAAATCGCCTAGTGAAAAAGCACGGTAGCTGAAGGCTTTTAAACAAGTTCGGCAAACCTTCGAGTAATGAAGCTCAGCATCGCGACCAGTATTTTACTGTTATGGTAAGTGGCCTAAAACGTACGCATTGCTCTACTATCTCACTTTTCCCCATCGTTCATTCAATCCTATTTCCTTAAATCTTATACTTATATACATATATTACATTCAATCTCATAAAACCTGAATCACGATGACAGACACTAAAAACATTGCTAGCTCAGGGTTAGACCTAGGAACACTCTTAAAACTAATTCCCGATTTCGATACCTCACAAAATTCTCAAGTATACAGATTCATCCGGTCGTGTGACTCCGCATTTCAACTCGCCTCAATACAATAACAAGCAGTTCTCTTGACGTACGCGTTAAATAAATTAACAGGACCAGGTTCTTCAGACGTCCATTCTAAGCAATTTTTCAAATGGTGCGACCTCAAACAATTTCTAATTCAAAAATTCTCCCAAACAAAAACACTAGCGCATTTAAACTTAGAATTACAGTCATATTTCCAAAAACCTCAAGAAAGCATCACCGAATTCTTCCTCCGAGTAGATCTATGTAGGAGTAAAATTATAGAAAAACTATCGGCAGAAATCACGGATGCCTCATTAGAGGGCCGCAAACTTACCACCGAAGAGACGGCTCTGAATGTAAACGATTTAAGTTCCGACATAGGGATGATGCTTCGTGTTTTTTTATAAGGAAGAAGGTTCTATCTCCATATCTGATGACTCATGGAAACTCATCGTTTACCGTGATCTCAAACCACTATTTATTGCTCACGAATCCTTAAAACGTTTCGCTTCTAGATTCGAACAATTTTATGTAAAATACCCCGCTTTTCCTAATATTCTCTCCACTAAATCGTACCTTAAAACTGATCTCGATAAAATAGATAATAGACTTTCTGAATTAAATATGTATACAGGTAAAAATTCTAGACAGAAAAAATAACTTCTAGGTGGGCTTATTAGTTCCTTATTGAAATACCTCATTGGTACTCCAGATGCTAAAGATGCGAAACATTACGACGAATGTATCGATATGCTTGAGAAACGCGAACTCGATCTCACGTCTTTAATGCAGAAACAAATCCAAATAACGTCTAGTAAAAGTAAAAATTTCAATCAAACGATATTTAAAATCTCGTATGATGAACAAGTCATAAATGAAAACATTGATCGTTTAAATCAATATCTTAATAACATCTCTAAAACTATTTTCGTTTTAAAAGTTACGGAAGAAATTTCATCGATCTCAATTTTAATTTTAGAATCGGCTACAAATCTCGAAAACGAGATTGACGATTGCCTTTCGAGTATTTTATTTGCAAAATCAAACATAATTCATCATTAAATCATTTCTCTTAATAAACTATATCAAAATCTTCTTTTATCCAACCACGCTAGATCTAATAAGCAACTAGTTGGCCCCGTTACAATCGACAATATCAATAAAATCCTAGATTCGACTCAACTCTCTGCTTATGTTTGCTCAAATAGATTAGTTTATATATTAGATTTTCCACTCATTAAACCTGAATCCTTCAAACTCCACCAAATCTACTCAATTCCTATTCAACATTCCAATTCCTCACTCTATACCACCATCCTACCAGAGCATAAGTATTTAGCCACAAACCCTAGCGGTGAATACTACTACTAATCTACGAGCTCCCTGGACAACTGCAAGATATACGCTGAAATAAGAAGCGTGTGCCGAGATAGCATCGTCTACAACTCCGATACACGACCTATTTGTGAGCTACAAATCCTACTTAGTGTCTCGAACGACATCCCAAGCATCTGTACAACTACAACCTTCGCTGCACAAATCAACACATTCCAACGCTTGGAAAACAACAGATGGCTCTACATCCTTAGCAACGCAACAAAGTGTATCCTTCAATGCAACAATCAAGTCTCGCATCACAACATCTACGGTTCAGGAATTAATAGCCTTGAAGAGAACTGTTAACTGCACACTGGATACAGTACTCTATCAGCACGCTAAAGTAAAGAAGACATCGTCACATTTCCGATTATAGTTCCTGACATCAGAACTGAAGATTGTTTCGACGAAACTGGAGATCATCACTTTCTAAACCTTTTACTAATCTCAATCAATGAAACACCATAAGACTCACTTAACAACCTCAAACATCAACTAGACAAACATAACGAGGAAATCCAGAGGATAAAAGAAAAACCTTTCATCCAACGACACCAGAATAGATTTTCTTGGTTCTACTTCGCATCAGGAACCCTCATGTTATTATTCTTGATGTATAAATTATTCAGGAGATGTCTAAGAGTCCCATATACTTTTAGTCGCAACAATGATGACAATTACTGCATCCAGATCTTCAACAACTGCTTCGGAAGAACATCACGACGACAACATCAATCAACACATCACGTCCAAAATATCCCGATGACCACGTTGAGCCAAACCACAACATCGTGCTTCTCCGAAGATGACAGCGACGACGATTCCTCCACTCCAAAAAGATTCGGCGCTAACGCCCAATCTTTATTCTAGGTGGGGAGGTGTTATATAATATAACATTCCTTCACATATGCTTATTTACGTTTACATTCCTTTATGCTTATTTTCCATATACCTTATTTTACATAACTATGCATCTTCATTGTGTTATGAAGCCACACTATAGACTTTGACCTTATTCCTTGTTTACTCCTTATTATCTCTACAATTAGTTAAGAAACAACTCTATAATTGTAAGCATTTATTCTGTCATTTCAAATAAAGTATTTTTTTAAACAAGTTTCGTTTGCTGTCACATAACAACATGCAAGTTGGAACGTGGAATCCCATCATCGAATGAATCGATAGACTTGAAAAGGTTGTAAGGTATCGAAATCAAGAATTAGTTTTAAGAGTGTATTAAGTTCCGGCTAATGCTTTAAGGTCTTAATTTAGACATGTCAAAAGTATTTAGTCTTTAAACTGACATGGTTACTAATATTATAATTAACACTTGAAACGGGATATCTACCATGTTTGTTAAACACACATGGTAAATATCCCGTTTCAAGTATTAATTATAATGTCAAAAGTATCTCAAAATCAAAATCAAAAGTCATTTATTCGAATTAGGCTGATAATCAGCACTTTTTGAACGTCACATTACAAAAGACAGTCCCACAAAAACGCCCCGCCCTTCGCCACTTCCTATTTAAGAGTCTAAACTTATGAAAATAGAAAAATAACGAATAATGATAATAAGAGATTTGTGATTAATTGTCAGTAGATATAGATTATCGAATTAGGATTTTTTACGCGGATTCTGTTTTTTTTTAAACCTATATTTAAAGAATTGGAATAGAATTAGTTGAGCCACTTACCAGAGTAACACAATAAAACCGACAGGCCGATGCCTATGCATCGGCCTGTCGGTTTGGTAGGAAGATTCAAAACCCTTCAGGTACCGCACTGTATTCACAACCTAATAGGTACCTATTTTATCCCTGTCAGACCGCCCTCGGCTATCCTACAGGCTGCGCCAAATTTGTTATGCAGTAAGGACTAAAACTGATTATAATGACTTATCAACACCAGTCAGTATGATTCGAATAAGGAACTAGGACGTGACACGTTGAAATATAAAATAGAACTGTTTAAAATATTCATGTGCTAGTTTATATAATGCTGGAACCGTGGGATGGTTAAAGATAATTAGGTAATAACATAATTAGGATTGTAAACAACTATTAACTATCTAATGTTATTTAGCTAATGAGTTATGTGAAAAACTTTCTTAAATAACAAATACATTAAGTGAATGTTTTATTTAGTAAATAAGAGTAAGAATAATTATTTAGTAAATAAACAAGTATACAAACATAAAATTTGTCTTTATAAAAATAAAATAATTATTTTTGCTGACGGAAATTTATTAAATTACTCTGGGCGGAGCGGAGGGGAGTGTCAGAATTTTACTGACTAAAACCCCTCTTCCTTCTTTTGCCCTTTATCTTCCGGGGCCGTGGTATCTCTTTCGAATAACCGGCAGCCTTGGGCATAAGATATATCTCAGGTACTAATGTAATAGGGCTTCAACATAACACTTTTAATACACGAAAGATTATATTATCATTTTTTTTAGTTTAAGTTTAGTTTATTTTAAGTTTCAGGCAGTAGAGGGCAACCCTATTATAGTCATTAACCGGGCCCAAAGCCAAATTTCGTGCATGAGAAATTCCTTTTGGAAAACCAATGACACTTTGACCGATCCGGGAATTGCACCCCAGACTTCAGCTCTGGCGCTTGCGACTAGTAGACCAGGTAGTCTAATTTAAATAAGTGCAATTATTACCTTGAAAAAGACAGGCAATTCTAATATTTAAAAATTCACCTCAACAAACATATAACTTTTTTTTTGCAGGTGGGAAATCATCAAATAACTTCGACTAACACTTACCCATGTTCCTTCTATTGCCCTTTATATTCCGGGGCCGCGGTATCTCTTTCGAACAACCCGCAAACCCGGCAGGTGGTAACCCTGGTAGGTCCCGCTGCTTTACAAACATATAACTTAGGTACACTTTGTTTTTGTCATACATAACAGTTGTTCTAAAATTTAGGTGTATGAAAACGTATATTGTATACAGAAACACCACCATAATATTAAGATTAACTTCAACGAAGGTATAACTGAACTCTTTAAAATAACTTAGTACTTACATGCATGACGTTCACTAACATCCTCTTAAACAGAATTTGGACTGACATTGATGAGCAGATAAGATCATAGTGTCCGATTCATTAAACGTAATGATATGCTTCGTTAATCTAGAACAATCGTCGATTCCACAGGACCTATGGTTATTTGCTCCCAAATAGATTTATAGGCCCAACATCCGGTGAAACTGATAAAAATTGTCTTGAGAAAGTATTTGATAATGGTTTGAAAGTCATTGAATTGGAGTTTATTGCCTTTAATTACAATTGCTTTTCGTTTAAATTCTACTGGAGTTACGTTGGGTTTGTCAAGTACTGTGGGATTGTATTGATTGTTTTGGATACCGTTTCAATTTGATAGAAATTGTGTTTATGGCGATAAATCGTGTTTTTATTGATAACATTTTGTGTTCAATTAAGAGTCATCTATTTCATTTTATGGTTGTATTTTCTAATGGGTAACTTGATAAGTATTTTTCGATTGATATTCTCTAAAAACTTTGAACCTGGCAGTTTCTTGAGATACCTAATATTTTCATTCAGTTGATTGAGAGCAGTACTGGTTTTTTTTAACACTGTCAAAACCACTTAGTTTATTCCGCGGATCATTTTTTAATCCTCTTAAAGCAATTACCGAACAAATCAATTATGTGTACCTACCGACATCAATCATACTCATCACATTAATACGACCCGCTTAACTAAAGATTGAACTCAATTGAAACGACATTGAACTTGAAAATTATTAGCAAGAACACTTGACAATGCCAAATAAGATTGATCCTTCAATTCATTAGAATTTCAAAAATGAATGTTCCAACTTAGCGATGGGAACAGGTCTTCTTAAATTGGTATCGTTAATCGTGACTCACGGACGATTGTTTGCTACAATTTTGTATTTTCGATACTCCGACCGTCAAATATGACGAGTCATATTAATCTTTATGAAATAATCAATTAAATAGTGGGGGGAATCTGGATTAGATGGTATCAGTGCTCTGTCGGCACATGCGTACAGTCGTGAGCTCCGTAACAAGATTATTTTTGGATCAAACGGTTTTGATACTTTGAGATGTACTTGTATTTAATTATATAAATGTTTCGGTTTTAAAATGTCTGAGATTAAAATACTAATTACCATTTTAACACTACCAACAATTCCATAATATCTTTTCTTAATTTTTAGGGTTCCATACCTCAGAAGGAAAAAACAAAACCCTTATAGGTTCCCTTTGTTGTTTATCTGTCTGTGTCTCAAGACCTTTATTTCGATAACGCGTGGTGGTATTGAGAATTAAAACAAAATACTCAACTCCGTGGTCCCTTCGAGCTAGGAAAATTCTCCCAGTTAAAAAATATAGCCGTTTATGTTGCAAGTTTGAACGGAACCATCAGTGCGCTAGTGCGAGTGGCTCTCGGTCAGTTTTTGCTTTTCTTATCTCTTTGAACAGTTTGATGCTGAATTCCAAGTTACTAGCTTTACAACTAGTTCGGTTGTATGTTGTACTCCTATGTTGCTTTATTACCATAATTGCTTACTATTTTTTGTTATGTGAAACAATTTTAAGTTAACATTTTTGATGTCAATAAATAATTTAAAAAAAAATTGGTTAAAGTACAAAAGTGATGCAAAATAAGTACCTTCCAATAAAAGGAAATGTTTCAGTAACTAAATATTAAATACTAGTAAAAATAAATTAAAATGAATAAATTCTCATCATGTACTCCATGTAAAATACTGGTATTCAGCTGAATCCGGGTAGATAATGATTTATTTCCCAACATTATCCCTTTTCTGCCACTATTTCATTATATATTTATTAAAACTTTATGCACAAGTTAAAAGTGTACAAAGGCGGACTTTACGCCTTAGGCATTTTCTACCAAACTACCTTAAATGATAAATGATAAATGATGTTTATTTTGCAAGTAGGTTTTCACAAACACTTTTACACGTCATTTTTTTTTAAAACTAGATGAGGCCGGTGTTTCGTACCCGACTACTCTGAGAAGAAACAGCCGAAACAAACTCAGAGGTCATAGTCTCTTTTAAAGTCCAGACAAAATAATCTTGGTCAACTTACATGAGGACTATGCAGATAGTGTCTGAAATGGTCTTTTTAAGAAAGCACCACACAGATTGAGTGGACCTGTCCAGTCAGTGCAAGCATTTGTCAGTTATCGTGTAGCTCAACTCATAACCTAAGGAGCTCAACGACACGACGAACAATACCAAAAAAAGGACATTTGTGTAGGTCGCTTATAGCACTCAAACTGCCAGACCTTCGTCAAAAAACAAAGTAAATAAAAGAAATGATCCACATGGTCCTCACATTTACAATAAACAAATAAAAAATAAATAATTAATGAGATCATAATGAAATCATAAAATGTCATAAATGAAAATAATAAGAAAATAAAATGTCACTAATCATAATAATAAAAAGAATGTAAAAATAAAGTAAATATTAATGTCAAAGTATATAAAATAAAGGAATAGACAATAAATAAGTGAAACAAAGGCAAATTTTGACACTCACTGAGTAAATTAAATTGGAGCAGAAGATACTTTGCTTTGCTTTACACCTAGTTCGGTTGTATGTTGTACTCCTATGTTGCTTTATTACCATAATTGCTTACTATTTTTTGTTATGTGAAACAATTTTAAGTTAACATTTTTGATGTCAATAAATAATTTAAAAAAAAATTGGTTAAAGTACAAAAGTGATGCAAAATAAGTACCTTCCAATAAAAGGAAATGTTTCAGTAACTAAATATTAAATACTAGTAAAAATAAATTAAAATGAATAAATTCTCATCATGTACTCCATGTAAAATACTGGTATTCAGCTGAATCCGGGTAGATAATGATTTATTTCCCAACATTATCCCTTTTCTGCCACTATTTCATTATATATTTATTAAAACTTTATGCACAAGTTAAAAGTGTACAAAGGCGGACTTTACGCCTTAGGCATTTTCTACCAAACTACCTTAAATGATAAATGATAAATGATGTTTATTTTGCAAGTAGGTTTTCACAAACACTTTTACACGTCATTTTTTTTTAAAACTAGATGAGGCCGGTGTTTCGTACCCGACTACTCTGAGAAGAAACAGCCGAAACAAACTCAGAGGTCATAGTCTCTTTTAAAGTCCAGACAAAATAATCTTGGTCAACTTACATGAGGACTATGCAGATAGTGTCTGAAATGGTCTTTTTAAGAAAGCACCACACAGATTGAGTGGACCTGTCCAGTCAGTGCAAGCATTTGTCAGTTATCGTGTAGCTCAACTCATAACCTAAGGAGCTCAACGACACGACGAACAATACCAAAAAAAGGACATTTGTGTAGGTCGCTTATAGCACTCAAACTGCCAGACCTTCGTCAAAAAACAAAGTAAATAAAAGAAATGATCCACATGGTCCTCACATTTACAATAAACAAATAAAAAATAAATAATTAATGAGATCATAATGAAATCATAAAATGTCATAAATGAAAATAATAAGAAAATAAAATGTCACTAATCATAATAATAAAAAGAATGTAAAAATAAAGTAAATATTAATGTCAAAGTATATAAAATAAAGGAATAGACAATAAATAAGTGAAACAAAGGCAAATTTTGACACTCACTGAGTAAATTAAATTGGAGCAGCTTAATCCCAAGCCTTTTTATCTTCAAGGTAATGATTCATGTTATAGTAAGCTTTGAGACATAGTTTATGTTTTATGAAAGATTTAAATTTATTGAGGCTTAGTGTTTGAATATCGCTTGGCAGTTTATTATAATAACGTATACATTGGCATGTGAAAGTACCTCCTATTTTTTTGAGCCTCGTTGCAGGAACAACAAATTTGTGTTTGTTCCTTGTATTTATGTCGTGGATATCACTGTATTTTTTAAACAATTTTATATTTTTATGCGCGTACAAAAGGTTTTCGTAAATAAACTGAGAGGGCACAGTAAGTATGTTAATCTCTTTAAATTTTTCTCTGAGGGAGTGTCTAGGACTTAATTTATACATTGAACGAATTGCCCTCTTTTGCAAAATAAAAATTGTCTGAATATCGGCGGCATGGCCCCACAAGAGAATACCATACGACATCACACTGTGGAAATAACTAAAATAAACTAAACGGGCTGTCTCTAAATCAGTCAAATCACGAATTTTTTTAACGGCGTATGCTGCTGAGCTAAGCTTTTTTGACAACTTATCTATATGAGGGCCCCACTGAAGCTTAGCATCCAAAGTTAAGCCTAGGAACACTGTATTATCTTCCGGTTTCAACTCTTCATCCTTGATTAGTACACTAGTTTCCACTTGTCTAACATGAGGTAACGTAAACTTAATGCATTTGGTCTTTTTTTCATTTAGAAGTAAATTATTAACGTTAAACCAATTAACGACCTTTGCCAGAGCGCTATTAACATCGTCAGTAGCTAGCTGCTGACGTTTTAGTTTAAATAAAAGAGAAGTGTCGTCTGCAAACAACACTACATCATGATTATCCTTTATGAGGTAAGGCAAGTCATTAATATAAATAAGAAATAAAAAAGGGCCAAGAATGGACCCTTGTGGTACTCCCATGCTTACTACAGATCCGGGAGATCTTTTCCCGTTTACATCAACTCTCTGAATCCTACCACTCAAATATGACGTAAGAAGATTCAGAGAGGCGTTCCGGATTCCGTAGTGGTGTAGTTTTCTGATTAATGTTTTATGGAGAACGCAATCGAAAGCCTTGGACAAATCGCAAAAAATCCCCAAAGCATCACATTTATCTTCCCAGGCATTATAAATGTGTCCTAGAAGTTCAACACCGGCATCAGTAGTTGAACGACCCTTTGTAAAACCGAACCTTAATTTCATTAGTTGTATAAGTTATTTGTGGTGTCATCTCTTTTCTAGCTAATTCATTCTACACGCTGTCCATGATTTTTCTGGTCTTCCTCTGCTCGTATAACCATCCACATTCATACTCTATTTAAGTCCCATACGGAAACAAAATACTCTACCAAACAAAAGTAGTTTAAAATTTAGCACCTAAACCACAAAAACGATCAAAACCACCTCATCCAACCACAGTGACGACCAAAAGCGGTATGTTTTGGTATCGACTGGTCAGGCATTCGGAGTATTGTCAGTGATTTAATTGAAACAGTATGGGGCCAAACCGACCACGGCACAACACTACGCTAGGCCACAGGAAACAATGTTTTGTATGAAAAATTTCATCTACTACATTTTAATTGCCTCCATATAGTTTAATTAGAGAGTCAAAGACGTTTCGTGTAGGCCATGATTAATGTTGTTAAAGTAAATGGGATGTTTTTGATGACTATAAAATATGCGTCCAAGTTGCTCTACTTTGAAAATACGTTCATTTTATTTCTCCTGTTTTGATAAATGAGTTTTGTATGGATAAATTGTTGGATTAGGATCTCTTTTTTTTGTAGCAAAGCTTGTATAACATGCCATGTCTTTTTTATTTGAATTGGGTGTAGCTGAATATTTGTAATTAAATATTTTGACTTGTCATACTGCTAATTAAAAGCTTGTTATATTCAATAACACGTTGCAACTATGTTTAGATATTTTGATAACAGCAAGTTTATAAAATATTATCTAATCTTATCTTTCTGCCTTTGTCCCATATGACTAGAGATAGGTGCAATACATATTATCAACACTTATTAAATTCTAATTTAAAGAATAAACTATTGTTAACCAATAAAATCCTTGTAAACAATACCAAGATCAAAGAATACCAGCAGGCCATTAAATGCAAATACCTAACAAGATTAAAAGTCAACATTTATTACAGAGTCTAAAAACAAAGCTCAACAATAGAGAAACAGGATGAAATGCAAATAGCAAGTAATTCTCCACGAACCACACCGCTCTTATTAAAGACGGTACAAACGATCAACTCTTTGATGAATGGGAATACTCTCGAACTAATCTCAACATCTGTAACTTTGACAGCGAAGGATTAAGGGGTACAAAATGTTCTTAAATACTTCAGTTTAATATTGATGTCTAGGAAGTTCGGCTAGTTATCTAAGTCGCTGAACAATAGTCCGTTTCCTGATTTAAGTTGCCTCTTAGCAGTTTGATGGGGCTAGACAATGCTGTGTTTATGGAGCTTTGTAAAGATATCAAATAATTACATCACGAAGTAATGATCGTATTTCCGAATCTTTTGTGTTTTGAGATAGGTGCTCGGGGAAATTGGAAATTGATATCAGGCTGGAAATAAATTAGGTTGAAAATGAAGCAAGTTTTTTTCGGATATTTTTTTTCAAGCAATACAAGGACAAAGACTGGTTGACGTCAGATGAACAAAGTTAGCTATTATAGCGAAGGTAATGAAATCTAGATTCCAGGAGTAGTTAGGTTTACTTAGGGCCTTAACCAAGCCTACCTGAGGTTGCTGGGCCGGTGCACCCTGGGCGCGGACAGTGGCATTCCCCGAGTAATGGGAAGAAATTCCTTTCACTTGGGGAGGACCACTGTCCGTGGCGAATATTCTGACGTGGGAGGGGTCCAACCCGGACCACCGGTGCGTTGTTCCGCGTGACCCTCTGACAAGCAGAGGGCACAGCGGAGGAGCAAGGGCGGGCTCGGTGTGCACTCACCATGCCCCGAGCAGACAGAGGAGGCACTCCTTCTCTGTCCCCGTCGATCTCGTAACCCCAAACCGGAGTGTCGTGGATCACGTCTCGCGGCTTCGATTGGGACCGAGGGTCTTGGCTTAACCGCCCGGACCGCGAGGTAGAAAACCTCTATAAAAAGTCACCCCGAATCTCAAGCGGCGGCGCACCGCGAGGAGATGAATGGCTGACGGGTGTTCCTATGGGACCTTCAGTCGTTAGTGCGACCCCCGCCAGAGTACCAGCCGACCCTCTGGCGGGTTATAACTTAAGGCTTGTCTGGGGACAGGAGGTACCCCCAGAAAGGACAACTTATATCCCCCATACTCGTGGGATCAAAAATGGAATTGAATTTTGAAAAACCCAAAGACGTGAGCAGGGAGAAAGACGAAGATAGGGAGGTTAGGGATGCGGGGTGCGAGTCCGACACCGCATCGAGTGTGGCGAGCGCGGGAAGCTCAGGGAGCTCCCGCCGCGAAAGGGTCGGGGCTGCTGCGAGGGCGGACGGTGGGTCCTTCCTCAAGCGGCCCAGGCAGGTGGATGACCAGGGGTCAACCACCGAAGGGGAGCTTGCCTCGGCTCGAAAAATCCCCACCAGCAGGCGCGGTGGAATGCGTGGCCGAGGCAAGGGTGGTCAGGTTGCCCGAAAGGCTTCTGAGGGCGGGCGCCTCCAGGTCGACTCAGCCCCTGAAGAAGCCCACCCAAGCGACGAGGAGAGTGCAGATGGCGGCTCCAACCAGGAGCGTAAGGCCAGATTTGCGGAGGTAGTGGAGGCCGCGGTCAAGGACGTGGCCCACAAAATTAAGAAGGCCTCCAAATTTAAGGCCGTGGGCACGGCCGCGGCCACCATAATCGCGGCAGCAGAGGCCAGTTTCGCGCCCCCTCCTGCGTCAGACGAGGTGGCCCAACTGCGGGCGGAGGTGGCCCGCCTGACAGTCGCCACGGAGCTCCTCTTAGAGGAGAACCGCAAGCTGCAGGCGGACCTGGCCAGCCTGCGTGGAGCCGGTTCCCCGGGGGCACCCAAAAAGGGGCCACAGCAGCGGACGAGCCATGCCGAGCCGGTTGAGAACCAAATTCTCAAACTGGTTCGGCAAGAGATGGCTGCCTTCCAGGCGCGGTTCTCCGTCCTGGAGGCCAAAGTGCTGCGCCCGCCTCTGGCGGCAAGTCAGGCGCCAACCAAGGCGGCAAGCAAAGGCCGGGGGCCGGCTTCGTACTCGGCCGCGGCCGCCTCTGGCCTGAAGCCTCCTAGCCAGCCCACTAGAGTGCCGGCTGCGCCGGTCCCGACGGCACCGGCTAGAACGACGCAGGCCGCGCCGAAACCGGCGCAGGCCGCGCCGCCGAAACCGGCGCAGGCCACGGCGAAACCGGCCCCGGCAAGTGCGGCGCCGGCTAGGAGAGCCCCTAAAAAGGGCAAAGCGGCGAAGACGCCAGCGCCAGCCGCCGCCACCGCCCCCTCGCCTGACTCTCCGACGGCCGAAGCCGGGTGGGAGGTGGTCGGGGAGAAGAGGAGGGGGCGCAAGGCGGCCAAAGCGGCGACGAAGAAGGCGCAGAAGAAGCGGCAGCGAAACGGCGCGGCTAGGCTTCGCGCCCCGAAGACCGCAGCTGTAGTGCTTACACTACAGCCGGAAGCGGAACAGAGGGGCGTGACCTACCGCGACGTGCTCGCTAAGGCGAAAGCGGCGGTGGACCTGCAGGAGCTCGGGATCACCGGGGGCCTCCGGCTTAGAGTCACAGCGACTGGGGCTCGGATGCTGGAGATACCCGGTGCAGCAAACAGCTCGTCCGCCGACGCCCTGGCTGAAAAGCTCAGGGCGTCCCTAGATGCGGACGAGGCCCGAGTGTCCAGGCCTGTCAAGTGCGCAAGTCTGCGCATTTCAGGCCTGGACGACTCCGTGGTGGAAGAGGAGGTGGTGGCTGCCGTCGTCAGGACTGGTGGGTGCCCTGCCGACCAGGTGAAGGCAGTGGGCACCGTACGTCCTGACTACGGGGGCATGCGAACTGTGACGGTTAGCTGCCCCGTGACGGCGGCCAAAAAGATCGTGGAGGGCCGAAGGCTCCTGGTGGGCTGGGTCTCCGCGCAGGTCAAACTGCTGGAGCCCAGACCTCTGAGGTGCTTCCGCTGTCACGTGGGTCACCACGTGGCAGTCAAGTGCTCGGAGGTGGACCGCAGCCGCCTGTGCTTCCGCTGCGGTCAGCCCGGTCACAAGGCCGTGACCTGCGACGCCGCGCCGCACTGCGACGCATGTGCGACGGCGGCCAGGCCGGCCGATCACCGGGCGGGAGGCAAGGCCTGCGCACCACCGGCCAAAACCAGGGGCAGGGGAAGGTCCTCCGCGACCACCGCCACCAACGCCGCCGCCGTAGCTGTCGCCGCTGCTGCCACCGCTATCACTTCCGCCGCTGACGCCAGAGCGGCGGCAGCCGGGCCAACAGAGGGAGCCCAGGAGGGGGCTGTAATGGAGTGCCAATAACGGCCCCATTGCGCCTCCTCCAGGCGAATATCAACCACTGCGCCTGCGCTCAGGATCTCCTGCTCCAGAGCATGGCGCAGTGGTCGATTCATATCGCCGTGGTCGCTGAGCCGTACTTTGTCTTCCCCAGGGACGACTGGGTTGAGGACCTGAGCGGCTCAGTGACCATCATCTCGTCGGCCGCCGCCGGTACCCCGTCCTTCGAGGGTGTCAGGAAGGGTCAGGGGTGCGTCGCTGCACGGTTCGGGGATATGGTCGTAGCGGGCGTCTACTTCTCCCCGAGCCGAACTCTCGCCGAGTTCCACAACTCCCTCAGAGAGTTGACCGTCGTCGTCGGTAACCCCTCCCTCCCCGTGCTAGTGCTCGGGGACTTCAACGCCAAGAACTTGGCTTGGGGTTCTCGCTACACGGATGTGCGGGGAAGGATGGTGGAGGACTGGGCACTGGAGACAGGCCTGGTCGTCCTAAATCGGGGTTCTGTCCCCACGTGTGTGCGGATGCGGGGCGAGTCTGTGGTGGACATTTCGTTCGCGAGCCCCGCTCTGTCGCCGCGTGTCGTCGACTGGCGCGTCATGGAGGAGGTGGAGACCTACTCCGATCACCGGTATATCCGGCTCGACGTCTCCACCCAGACCTCCAGCGCGCCGGTCCTACAGGCCCCGAGTGGTCCGCGTTGGGCGCTGAAACAGCTGGACCGGGAGCTCCTCCTGGAAGCCTCGATCGTGCAGGCCTGGGTGTCATCACCGGACAGGCCTGCCGACACTAACCACGAGGCGGACTGGTTCCAGGAGGCCATGTCTGAGATCTGTGACGTGGCAATGCCCCGAGTCCGGCCTGGAAGCGCCCGGCGTCAGGTGTACTGGTGGTCGCGCGAGCTGACGGCACTGCGAGAGGCATGCGTCGCTGCGCAACACCGGTACGCCAGGCACCGCAGGCTCCGCATCAGAACACCAGATGCGGCAGCCATCGAGGCGGAGCTGTATGAGGGGTACAGAGCGGCGAAGACCGCCCTCCTAGAAGGTGTCTTGCGGGCCAAGGATCTGGCCCGCGAGGAGATGCTGGAGTCTCTGGACGGGGATCCGTGGGGGCGCCCATACAAGATGGTGCGGGATAAACTCCGCACCAGGGCCCCCCCGCTGACGCAGAGTCTCCGGCCCCAACTAGTTGAGGATGTGGTGAGCGCTCTGTTCCCTTCGCGAGGGGAGCATGCTCCTCCGCCCATGGCTCCGCCGCTTGCGGTGTCACAAGCGGACCACGAGGACAACGACGACGACGACATTCCGGAGGTGACTGGGGTAGATCTGAGAGCGGCGGTGGGCAGGCTGAAAGCCAAAAACACCGCCCCGGGACCCGACGGCTTGCATGGCAAAGCCTGGGTCCTGGCCCTGGAGGCTCTCGGGCCCCGACTACTAGGGCTCCTAAGCGCATGCTTGGAGAGAGGCCAGTTCCCACTTCGTTGGAAGACGGGGAAGCTGGTCCTCATTCAGAAGCCGGGGCGCCCTGCGGACTCTCCGTCCGCATTCCGGCCCATTGTGCTGCTCGACGAGGTGGGCAAGCTCTTTGAAAGAGTAATTGCAAACCACCTCGTCGGGCACCTTGTGGGGACGGGGCCGGATCTTGCGGATCACCAGTATGGTTTCCGCAAGGGGCGCTCGACGGTGGATGCCATCATGCGCGTGAGAGCCCTTACGACGGGGGCTGCAGTGTCCAGGGGTGGGGTTGTCGTGGCGGTGTCTCTGGACATCGCTAACGCGTTTAACACCATGCCTTGGGGCTGCATCAGGGAGGCACTCCAATACCACCGGATGCCGACCTATCTTCGTCGTGTGGTCGGGGCATATCTGACGGACAGGGCCGTCATATACCCCGGTCGCTCTGGAGAGTGGAACCGGCGAGAGATGTCGTGCGGTGTCCCACAGGGATCGGTCTTGGGGCCGCTCCTGTGGGACATCGGTTACGATTGGGTGCTGCGCGCCGACCTCCCCAGCGGCGTCAGTGTAGTTTGTTACGCTGACGACACGCTCGTCCTGGCTCAGGGGGGGTCGCACCAGGCGGCGGCCGACAATGTGACAAGCGGGGTTGCGATAGTCGCGGAGAGGATCCGGCTACTGGGTCTCGAGGTGGCCTTGCACAAATCCGAGGCCATGGTTTTTCATGGCCGCGGAAACACGCCACCGTCGGGATCCCAGTTGACGGTAGGAGGGGTTCGCATCGGCGTCGGGTCGACGATGAAGTACCTGGGAATCGTCCTCGACAGCCGGTGGAACTTCGTCGAACACTTCCGACGTTTGGCTCCCAAGCTCGAGCGGACGGGGGCTGCTTTCAAGCGGCTCCTGCCCAATCTCAAGGGGCCAAACGCCTCCTGCCGTAGGCTCTATGCCGGAGTCGTGCGGTCCATGGCCCTTTACGGGGCCCCAGTATGGGCGCGTTCTTTAGGGCGGCGCGCCGCCCACTATCTGAACGCGCCCCAAAGGGTGGTGGCCATACGGCTCGTCCGGGGCTACCGCACGATCTCCGGCGAGGCAGCAAGCCTCCTTGCCGGACTGCCACCGTGGGATCTGGAGGCGATAGTCCTCGCGCGCCTGTTTGAGTGGCGCGCGGAGGCACTACACCGGGGGGAAAACCCACTGCCGCGGCAAGTTGCCGCTCGGCGGGCAGACCTCCGGTGCGATCTCATGGTGGCATGGAGAGAGCGACTGTCGCAACCCCGTGCAGGGCACGCTACAATAGTGGCGGTAAGTCCCCTCTTTGAGGAGTGGCTGGAGAGGCGTCATGGCGTCCTCACCTACCGCCTGACGCAGGTCCTCACCGGACACGGAAGTTTCGGGAGGTTCCTGCACATCATCGGGCGGGAGGAAGCGCCCGGGTGTCACCATTGTGACGATCGCCCGGAGGACACGGTGGAGCACACAGTGGCGATCTGCCCGGCTTGGGCGGAGCACCGCCGTGCCCTCGTAGAGGCGATCGGCGGCGGCGATCTCTCGCGTCCGGCCCTGGTTCAGGCCATGGTCCGGAGCGAGAGGGAATGGGAAGCGGTCACCACCTTCTGCGAAGCAGTAATGCTAGCGAAGGAGGTGGCCGGGCGTTTGAGGGAGAGAACATCTGCCCAACCCAGCCGCCGCGGGAGACGCCCATGGCGCCGGGCGCCGCGAGACGACTTCCGGCCACCGTAGATGCGGGCCTGTGGGCGGTGAGCAATGGGTAGTTCACCGCCCGTCCGTCGATTGACGACAGGCCGTGTCGACGGCGCGTTCGTGTTTCACGCGCGCCTCAAAGAGAGTCAGCAAAGCAGAGGGGCTTGCCAGAGCCTCTGCCTGCCGGGGTTGCGGGTTGTTCGAAAGAGATACCGCGGCCTCGGAACGTAAAGGGCAATAGAAGAAACATGGGTGGGTTTTAGTCAGTACAAGTCTGACATGCCCCCCCGCTCCACCCAGAGCGGGGGAAGTCATTGGATGATTTCCCACCCGAAAAAAAAAAAAAAAAAAAAAAAAAAAAAAAAAAAAAAAAAAAGCCTACCTGAGGTTTAAACCTCTTGTTAACAAACAGGAGTGAATTTACGGTTGGTGGTTAAAACCAGTCCATCCCTTAAATTTATCGTAATTTTTTCCATGTCTTTATTAATAAGGGTATAGAATTCTCAGATCTATGTACACAATTTTACAGCCTAGCTTCTGTAATGAATTAACACTATAATAACGAACCAATTACTAACAAACCCAACTACTAATGAAGTCCAAAACATAATTATTCTGATCTCTCACAGATTTACACAATACTCCCTGGCTGACATCCTCACTGTCGGTTTACTGCCCTCCTCTTGACAACTTTATTACCGCATCTTACAGCGGTCATTGGGTTTAAAATTTTAATTAGCTCCCTTGTTGCCTTGTTAAGGATATTGGCCCGATTTTATTATGGTACGCCTGTTGTTACTTCTTGGTAAACATCTTTGTTTTATCTCTCATCGTAATGATGTGTATTTTTCTCGTAATCACCAATAAATATTGAGGATATTTTGATGTCTTTATTAATAGCCTGAAATTTGATCTTGATTAAAAACCTTATTCGTTGATTAAAAATATTATGCAAAGAGTGGAGCCAGTTTTTTTTTGGTGTGATTTCCTTCCTCCGCTCTGGGCGGAGCGGGGGAACATGTCAGACTTGTACTGACTAAAATCCACCCATGTTCTTTATATTGCCGTTTACGTTCCGGGGCCGCGGTATCTCAAGTGGAGCCAGCTTCGCAGGAAAACTTACGATTGGGAAACATGGGATAAAATTGGTCTCATAAAACTACAAATGAATGGTTTCCCACGGTTTCATGAAAATGTGAGGTTTGAAAAAAGGTTGTGTCTACTGCCTGTCTTATTAATTAATGCACCACACGATTCTTAATTATTCGCAAGCTAAAACCATAAAGAAGATTTTATGAGTTTAGTGCCGGCAGATGCGTTTCCTTAGGATACCCTGTGGTAAAACTTTAAGGCATAAAAACATATCGTTTTTAACTTTGGTAGATGCTACTGATAATGGCGTTAATTATGCTCCAAAACCCATGAATTCAATGGCGGTATAACAAAGAAATTGTCACAAAAATAAACGGGTCCTTCAAAAAACAAGGGCGACAAATAAAACAATAAAGAGGACAAACACAAAACAAAGAGAAATACTATAAATCAGGTGTTGTGGAAGTGTCCTGCTTTATAAAAGTATGGATAGAGGCAGACGGTTTACGTCGGGGCTGTTAACTGAGAATTTATTGTTAATCACGACCGAAGAAGTCTCATTCTCGTAAATTTTTGTGTAATACGAGTGGATTTGATGCAAGATGCGACCCGATAACTAGGGAGCGGAAATAATTGGAAGGTTTTATGGAGAGGACTGCCTCGGAAAGTAGCTGGGATGGCATTCAAGAAGTGTATTTAGCTTCCAGTATCCTAATTTCACTTTGTAAGGTTCAAATTTGAATGGGAATTTAATTCGAAGCTTGTAACTCGCTGGTAATGGCGGACTTGGTTCTGGTCGTTGAGCATGTTTTAAAATTTGTTTGAGCATGAAACTCAGTGTGGGATTATATGCACATCATTGCAATGTATCTGCTTAATTAATTGCTTTTGTTTGTTAATTGACTTGCCTAATTCAGTTGAATTTAGTGTTACTGATGCAATTTAGGAAACAATTAGCCGTACTTTATAAGTCTTATCTTTATTTTAGATGGCATGATTTGTGTTTTGAAAGAGTGAATGAACCTGAGTTTTGAAGCGTCTAGTTTTTTCTGTTTTGTGAGACAATAAATAGAACAGCTACCATACCATGATGTCTTAAAGCAGAACTTATTCCACTGAGGGAAAGCGACAGAGCTATATAGAGTGTCTAGCAACATCTCTTTCTCACACAGGAATAAAAACTGCTATAAGATGTCATGGTAACCCAACTGGTCCGTTCCCAAACTAGACAATGCTGGCCACAAATAAATGCCTCCATGAACCTAAAACCACTGCTATCAGTAAAGCAACAGAACAAGCAATCAAATTCGGAATGTTTCCCGTATTAAAATGCTTTTACTATCTCAATATGCTCCTCGTCTGCGTAGCGACCTAAACTAACTTGTACATCTAATTTATTTGGACATTTATTGTTCAATTTTAATGACCAATAATGTACGTGGATTGTGGAATGCTAAGAAAATAAAGTTACAACTTACTAAGTTACAAAGTCTCGCAAAAAAATAATGTATCGAGATCAGAAAATAATGACGTTTTAAAATCAATTTGGAATGCCAGAGGCAAGAGGAGCGTAATGTACGTATTTAGGCTAATAAGCTTAAAAGAAGACCTTTTTATGTGGAAGCGCCAGCATCCTAAATATAACTAAAAACCAGTCAAGTTAGACTCGCGCACCGATGGTTCTCTTTCGTCATTATCAGCCATATTTGACTTGACTGCGTAGACTTAGAGGGTTGATTTTACAGCTAGAAGAGATCACTTGCTTGAGTATAAATAGGGTTTTAATATCAACTCGATACCTCCACGGGTTCCCGGGATAAAGGGTATTAATAGACAAACAGACATACAGTGTGGTGAGACATACAGTCGGACAACAAAATGATCCTATAAGGCTTTGGTTTTTTCCTTTTGGGTTCCCTTAAAAATGTTACCATTTCTACCATAAACCTCTGGCACAGAATTCGTTTTAAAAACTTCATACCCGCCAGTTTTATAAACCCTCTTCTCCCCATTCTTCTTTCAATTTTGCATGTAAAATATAGCCAATAATCTTGGTTGTAATATTTAAATCAGCGCTCCTGTTATGACAGTCTCCCCTATGTTATTGCCAGTTTGCCACTGTCATAAAAATAAAAATATTCCTTTCGTAAGCCTAACTAGCTAACTGTGAAATTCCTAAGTTGCAGTTGCAAATATCCCAGTTATTATTCACACCATTCCAGCTCGATACATAACAACATTACTTAACTAACATGCTACTTTAAATTCAACTTAAAAAGTTGGAAGTTGAGTAACAAAATTGAGTGATGGAGAATTCACGTTTACAAGGCACGCGCGTTGGCTGTTCGATATACGGACTCCTTTGACGTTTAAAAAGCAAAAAGTGAAGAAAAGTGCATCGGGCGTTGTGACGAGCGAGCTCGCTTATAAATATTTATAACCTAATTATCGAAGGCTGGTTTCACACCTCCAATGACTTTTTAGCCAACGGCGAGCATCCAACTTCGAGACAACCCCAATTTGTATTTTTAATCTCGAATAGCAGAGCTGATATTTTTATTTTTTCAAACTTGTTAACACCGTAATAAAGTTGTCCATTACCTATCATTCTGTCAAGTCAAACGAGATGTTCGCTTTGCGAAAGTTCTTTTTGTAATGAAGTGTTAAAAAACTTATTTGGAAGTGTTATAGAGTTGTTTCGTTATCAGATTGTCGAAATAATCGTAATTTGTGATTTACATTACTGTTATTTGGACGGGGGGCTCTTAATCTACATGAACTTTTGGTTGTTTTTATTATCAGTGTTACATCACTTATCTAGACTGCATCTTGGTTTACAACATAAAACTGTCCTTCCCCAAATAGAACCAAAACGATCTTTATCAATCTCCCAAAATAACAAGGTTCAAATTCGAATCACCTTGTTCTACTCATCTGTAAAGTTACGCTTGTATTTTTGTGTAAATTTCTGTAGACGGCCGATACCAAACCCGTTTCCCGGTCGCATCTTGCGCTAAATAATCGAAATGTGACGTTTTATCAGAAAAGAACAGCAGTTTACACTTAAACAAGTGTCGGGGACACTATCAGGCTCAAGTTATGCGTTTAGTCACCTTATTAAATAAGGGTTTATCAACGAAGCGACCACGCAGGCCGTGGACGCCGTGGTGTGGAGATAATACGAAAGAATTATGTGGATGTTCTGTTGTTCGACACGGAAAATTGGGTTACCTAAATAAATATTATCCTAAAGTAATTTAGCTGGGACAGTGTTCATAAGTTTCTCATAAACTAGACGTAGATTTGTGTTGATTACAAACATAAAAAAATAGGGTGGCGTCAGTCGAAGTATAGAAAATTAAAAAATACCTGTCTTTTATTTTTGAATATAAATAAGTTGCAGCAGATTAATTTATTTAAGAATTATTTTAAACAATACACTAAAATTGGATTACCAAGGCAGAGGTAAGCAAGGGGATATCCATCCTTTGCAACATATTGTAATGTAGATAAAGCACTTTCCAAGCATAGATTACTTATTTATTCACAAAGTTGCACAGAAATAACGACTAAGTAAAGGGACAAAACAACGCAACGCGATACGATATTTAAATTTTATTTTCATTAAATGCTATTTAAAATATTTAATTTGAAAACTTATTTATTTTAATTGTTGATAGTTTTATCAGTTTTGATTGTAATTTATATCTTAATCTACACATTAAGGTCTTCCTACTTAATTCTAATTACATTAATTCAAGCATTTAGATTTTCTTATCTACGTTAGCCGTTTTTATTTTAGAATAGAACTCTCTATTCTTATCAGCGTGAGAAACGCACTATTTAAATGTTCTTCAGTTCTTTTTTGCCTCGTTTACGTTCACACATCACCGTGGCGATTACCGGACTTTTCTGAAGAACCTCACTAATCACCATCATTTTCTTGCTCTTGTCCCTTTCTATTTGGGGTCGGCGCAACACGTCTTCCATTCTCACCTGTCAGACGTTCACTCCTTTCTTCTTCATATTCCTTACACAATCCATTCATCTTTCAGAACCTCACCAATAAGGTCTATATGTTCTAAGAAGGTTTATCTTAATATATAAAAATCTCGTGTTACAGTTTTCGTTCCCACCCATACTCCTCCGAAACGGCTGGACCGATTTAATCGAAATTTTGTGTACATATCGGGTAGGTCTGAGAATCGGCTAACATCTATTTTTCATACCCCTAACCGAGCAGCGGGTGAAACCGCTGGGCACAGCTAGTTATTTTATAATAGCATTGGTCTGCTATTGTATTATTAGTTAAACTGAATGGTCACAATGTTTTAAACTTAAAACGTTTTTTTTTCATAAGCCGCCAATATAAAGTGTCCTAGATGTATATCTTTTTCTAATTCTTCCTAACCTATTTTGCACGTCTATCATGATATTACCGAAGTCAAGCAACATCGGACGCGTCTATTACTTAGACTCTAAACTAACGTGGTATATTTGATCTACAAGTTACTAAAACTAAGATTATTAATGCTAAATAATACTAATTGTAGACACTCGATGGACAGCGTAATTCAAAACAAGAGCGAGATTGACTCGCGCACCGAGTTATGAAGATGGAGGCCATATATATTGACAGCGTAGATTTGGAAGGTTGATTTTTCAGAAAGCTACAAAGAATTACAGATTTGAGTATATAGTTTTTCAACTCAATATATCTATGCGTTATCGAGATAAAGACTCTTGACAAACAGACAGAAAACAGAGTGATCCTATAAGCATTCAGTATTTTTCCTTTTGAAATACGCCACCCAAAAAAGAGAAAATAACCACTATGAGTAAAGTAAATTAATAAAACAATGTTGCCAACTTAATTAAAATAAACAAACACCAGTAATTTTTAACGAAGCAAACGTGCCTTAATGCATACATGATGCGCTTACACTGTCTACGATTTTAGCCCAAGGCTTGCTAGCGTCGTCCACAACACTACAAACAATCAATCAAACGGACAGGATAAACATTAGTTTTGATTTACCAGTCATTAAAATAAACAAACATTTTTGTTGCGCACGCACATCGCTACGTGTAATTAACGTCACGACTTCATATTTCTTCTTCGAGTGTCGACGTGTATTTTGAGAGACACGCGACGATTTTTCATAATTTCGTCTGACAAGTTTTTTGGTCGTTTTAACGAAATATTTATAGCTGTGAATAATTTGTTCTGTAATTTAAAATTAACTAACTTAACACTACCCTTATTATTCCCAAAAGGTCAATGGCAGAAATGTACTCGATACTCAATAACATTATTGCTTTACCAAATTGTGCACTTAAGTGGTAGTTTTATAATATTTAGATCATTTTAGACACTGTAGGGCATAGTAAAAGGGTAGAGGAGAGGAAGCTCTGTTTTAGGAGATCGTCGTTGTTTTTCTATGATAATATGATAAACTTTTATTTTTAAATACATACATATTATAGATAAATCACACCCAGACACAGAACAAACAATCATGCTCATCACACAAAGTTTATCCTGGGTGGGAATCGAACCCACGACCTCCGGTTCAGCAGTCAGGGCCACTAACCACTAGACCAACAGACCCGTCTAAATCATAACTTCTTCCGCTTCTCCTAGGCGGAGCGATGTTCCTTCTTTTGTCGTTTGTGTTCCGGGGCCGCGGTATCTTTTTCGAACAACCCGCTGCCCCCACAAGCAGCCCTCTGCTTTTCCGACATCTCTTTGAAGCGCGCAAACGATAGTGTTCTTCAGCTAAATTAAACTACTTCATTGTTTTTAGAAATCAGAAGTTTTTTTTTAATTTATTGGTCTCACCAACATAGAAAAGTTCACTAAGAAGGTGAGAACCGTTTACAGCACATTAAAATTTGAAACCATCTTTAATGCAGTCGTAATAAAATCGTTAAACTCGTAAACACATTATATTAGAAGTTTCATATGATCAATAAAATTTAAAACTCCATTTTAATCGGATCGTATTGGATTAAATAATCAAAAATTTAGATTGAGTTCCCATTAATGAAATCTGTATAGTCAAAACTGTGAACTCCAAAAAATAGTTATTTACATTTTTTTTTACTAAAAATCCTATCAGGAAAAAAAACGTTACAACTCCATAAAGTTTGTGACAGAAATCAGTCAAAATTACGTTTGACCCATTGGCATTTTTGACGGCAACGTTTGTTTACGTATACAACGTAATATTATAAAAAAATTATCTTTCTCACCCCTTTTCTTCCCTCTTTCAACCCTTTATCTCACTTTTAAAAAATTACATATGTCCGTCTCCAGGGTCCCAACTATCTCTGTACCAAAATCCATAAAATCCATCAAAATCGGTTTGACCGTTTAGGCGTGAAGACGTAACAAACAAACTCACTTTTGTTTTTATAACATTAGCAAGGATTTTATGTTTCTGATATGTGTATGTATTATTGTGTGAAATATGGTTTCACTTTTCCACACTTAATTGACTAAGTAGCTGCAGGTTCGGTAAAAAATAATGAAAAAAGGCCTTTTAATTAATTATCATATGAGATTGCATGACCGCTATCGTATGAGAATGTATATGGAGTTCTGTGCAAATAAAGCACTGCGGTGAATTGTTGCGGTAAAATAAATTACTATTTTAAGGGACAGTCTCGTTATTACTGTAAAAATTTCTCTTTCCTTTAATTTAAAAAATCATGTTTTCATGACTTGTAATGTCCTTTTACCAGAGACTTCAGCAGGTTAAAAGTGTCCTATTTTAAGACAGCACAAACAGGCCCGCAACAAATACCTGTAGATCTTGCAAATACTTGTTCCGTGCGGGTATCAAACCCGCCACACGCAGTCAATTCATTAACCGTGCCACACACTGTTATTTTTACGTCAAAATTTATGACAAAGCCGCCAAATGAAGTCATCTTCCATGTTCAACTCCACCAAAAAGTATAACACGACAAAATTTTGTCTCTGACCATGAGACCTCACCAAAAACAAAAGCAAATAAACGATTAATGAAAACAGGAAATCCTAACAGAGACAATTCATAATAGTAACACGTGCCATAAGAGGATAGAGCACAAACATCAAACTAATGATGCACAAAAATATTTCCCGTGTACCTTTATAACCATCGATTAATCAGGGACATACATTTTTTTACTCTGTTTTAAAAGCATCGGCAAACGCGTTCCTGTTTGTACACTCTGACCACACATTGTCCATTAGGCTTTATTAAGAGTTTAGTCAATATTGATAAATGTTTGATGGAACGTCGGCGACGTAACGATGCAATTAAATTTTGCCTCCCATCATGACGGAGCGTACTAAAATGCAGCGGACGCATCAAAATTTATTGTGTTAATAATCGTTTTAATTGGCGAGCTCGTTCTTATCAATCAGTGCGGTATTTTGGCAAATGTAGCGAATATTATCTGGTTTATCTTTTGGCTTGTTGGCTTTTGATTGATTTCAGGTTACATTATATATCTTAGTATCTACGTGTGTGGCAACTTCTGAAATATTTTTTTATTTACCAAAAACATTTGAATTGACTTCAAATTTTGATTCATTAAGTACCTCTTAATCAATTATAGCGATAACAAGAACACAATCCGATTTATTAGCTCAGTTACCAACTATTAACAGAATAACTAAATACAGCCACAATCATCTTAACTTCAGCTACGCAGACATTAATTAACCACATATTTACGAGTAAGTTCGCACACGCGTTCGAGTAGGACAAATTCACTTGAAGATATATTGTTAGCCAGTTGGGTAATACAGTACGCGTTATGAACATACGCCCCAGGACTAATAACACCATTTCTCAAAACGAATTTGGTACAGCCATCCAGGTTAATATAGAGAATTTCGTGAGAGACCATGGTTAATAATTCGATTACACCCTGCGTAATAAATTTGCAACAATATTGTGGGACAAATTCATTTAGTCCTATGCTACAGTAGCTGTTGATATTCTAGAAACTAAAATGTAGGGCTAGTTTTAACTAATCAAATTATTTCTTATGCAAATCCAATAAAACAATGAAACTAGAGTGTTATTATTTATGATATTTTCATACAAAGGCTTCTGGACAATTCGTAGAATCTAGAAAAAAAATCAGTGAATACGTATTTCACGAATTGCCAATATGGAAATCCAATATTTTCATATCTTGTAGAACGATGCAAAAACGCCTGAATCCAATTCCACATGTAAATTTTATTTCATCGTTCAATCAAACGAGACCGGACATAAAGAGTAATATCGATATGTATGAGGAGAACAAATAAAATAAAATAAAAAAACGAAACTGTGCCATCAAGCTTGACTTTACATTGATCGTGAAGTCAAACATTAACAATAACGAAACAACAATAGATTCGTAATATAACTGTCATGAAGTTACGTAGTAAAAATAGTTCTCGTTGAAATTCTGCATACTACACGCCAGTGACTGTAGCCAAACTCGGTCATCGTCCAATTTTGGGCTCCGAACTGGGCAAAAAGTTGGTGTGTGGACAGGTAACTCGTTCATTGTGACGACGAAGCTGAATTTGCATTGTAATGGATATTCCAGGCCTGAACGTTCGTTGTTTATACGTTCATCTTCACATATGCACCAGCACTCGTTAATAGCCTCAGTAAATTCAGAGTCAACAGCAATAATACGATTTTTAGTTTTGGGTGCACTGCGGGTATTTTATTGCGCATAACTATGTAATACGTGAAAAGTTTTACACATAATCGTGTCTATTATTTACATTTTATCTTTAAAAAGTCCCACATGTCCAAGGTCCAACAAAAGAGGTAACCGTTACATAAAGTCATTCATAAAATCTTCTGCTACTATAAAGGAAACAGCCATTGTACCAAATAAACATTTTTCACTATTTATGTTATCACAAAACTGTCAAAATACATCAATTACGGTCAAAATGCACATTAAAGTTGTCATTCAAGACACTGAATGTACTTCTGACCCGAGGCAGGCTTTGAAGAAAACGTGAATTGAGTTTGTGCAAAATCAAGACCTCAGAAGTCAATATGTCATATCGTCAACATCGTCGGTCGGACAGACAATACGGTTCTACGACCGAGCTCCCATTATTTGCGGGTGGCCCACGAACAAGACAAGGTCTTTGTATCATTTGCGAAATAGATTCATCAGTTTTGGTTCCTTACGGGGTGCCACAACAAACTTCTTTGTAATCATTTAAAGTGAAATGTTTAATTGTAAACGATTTATATAGATAAAATGTTGTTTGATCAAATAATACGACACAGCAGATGGAGGTGCATATTTACTTGTCTTAAATAAAACTTTTATGAGACACAATAATAATCATTTATAATGTTAAATATTTTTCGTCATAAATGGAAGCAGTTCAATATGGTTAAATAAACTTGTACATAATAGTTTCCAGAATTTTAAAGATTAAAGTAATCGAAACGATTAAGCAAAATAAATTGAAAACTTTTACAACCAATTTCATATCGCACCTATATTGATTCTGTGAACTCGTGTGTGTTAAAACCAACTTGTCAGAATAGGTGCTGATCTTAAAAAAAACTAGCGCAGACCAATGCTCGTTTGGTCTTGCATGAGCATTGGCTGTCCACAATCGAAATGAAGCAAAGGCATCTCCCGTCGACCGCATTGTTCCTTTGTAGCGCGCATCTGACCAGAACCTTTGTCCGAGAATTGTTTTATACAGAATGTAAGTCACGAATACCATGTACTGTCTAACTGAATAAGGCCAGATCTTTCTATGCCTTCTACTGTAGGTAGCCTGTATTCAGTCTCACATATAAGTCTACTGGCTGGCGCCTGCGGCTTCGTCGGCGTGATATCGAAAAAAAAAATATCCTATGTGTTATTTCAGACTATAATCTACATCTGTACCAAATATCATCAGCCGTTTTGACGTGAAATAGTAAGAAAAATCCACACATCCATCCATCTTCACAAACATTCGCATTCATAATATTAAGTACGATTCAATATACCTCCTAGACCTTAGCAATCGACGCTTAAGATATTCATTTCGCATCATTAACTTTTTCTTCAGAATAAAAATGGTTTTGTAATTTAAGTTCAATTGATATTAATGTATACTTCGTCTTCGATTACTTAGTTTAATAAATGGAGCGGTTTTAAGTCTAATTAACCAAATTATATTAGGATAGGATTAAAATGTTGTAAAACTCTTTCAAAATCATCTTTCTATAAATTTTTCAGAGAATGGAATTTGGGTAAGTCCATTCATTCAACTTCGTTGAATAATGGAACGTTTTTGATGAAATTCCTATGATAGGGACCGAATATGATCCATGCATTCCCAAAGAGTACTGCTGTCCAGTCTTGGTGCGATATTTAGAAAGGAGAGCTCAAGCGATGCGCTTGTATTTCGCTACGTGGAATAGTAACGTATTTCTTACGGTATTTGAAGAATATTGGAACGAATTTGTGCTCGTAATATTTGCAAGGATACTACAACTGACGGCCTGGAATCGCTTATGTATTCATGTCAGTTAAAAGTCGAATATTTTGTTTCGAAAAGACCACTTCAGCTCTTTGAGATGCAAAGGTAATTTTATTTATTTCCTAAAATTGTTTTGTAGTAGTACAATACATCTAAATCATATCATTCATTCTATATTGTTGATTAAAAATGTTTTAGATACATGAACATTTGTGTTGTGTGATGTTATCAAAAAAAATCTTAAATTGAAGATCCTTAGATTTTTTTTAAAGAAATGTTCCCTCATGTCTAAAAAAAAAAACAGCAAAAGGTGACGTTTTAAATCCAAATGCTAAATTAATCACACGCGTTCTATTCCTTGTTCCATTTAACGATAAGATCTCTAACAGACATGAAATAATAATAATTTATTCGAACAGACTTCAATTAAGCCACCCATCACAAAATCCGTCTCCCAAAAGCTGCAGCACCTCTCATACCATATTCGTCAACTAGCATAACTCTCCCGTATTTGCTCGCGTGCCGAACTTGACCTCAGTGCTATCTCAATCTGATGTGGAGATAACCGCCAACATTGTTCCCAGCGGGACGCTGAGAATTTAGGATTTTCTTTGGCAAACACTTTATCTGACCTTACATAAAGTTCAGTGTCCTTTGGCAGGCCTTTCAAGATAGATTCGTCATAGAGGGCTACATGACTGGGTAACACGTTCTTTGTCGTGATTCTGTGTATAGTTGTATGAAGAGGTAAAGTATGTGCTCATGTTGGTGTATTCATACAAGCACGCGATTTATGTGAGCACGCTATGTTTAAGGATCTCAGGTCAGATTGGTTGAAAGATAATGCTTTGCTAGCAATAATCTGAGGACATTATCAACCTGTTTCTTTGGTAAATTTGAGTAGTAAATTAATGTTTTAAAAATTTACTTACTAAGATAAACAGAAGATAAAATCTTCATTTCATTCTGCTGTATCTTCATAAATCTCAATCTTCTGAAATCATGCAATCGTTTATCTTGATTATGTATATTTCCGCGCCAAAAACACACATGTTATGGTGCAAATTACAATTTACACGATGTGTAAGAAAAAATATATTTTGTTACGGATGGGAAATCTTAAACTAACTTCTCCCGCTCTGGGCGGAGTGGGTAGTCAGACTTTTACTGAATAAAACCCACCCATTCTTTTGCCTTTTATTAAATCACCATTATTGATTCGGTCGAGTATCATTAGCATAGATACCTAGTTTTTTTTTAACGTTACCCCACACTAGCCAGACCCGAAACAACTATCCGTGGGCCATACAAATATTTGTTCCGTGCGGGGATCGAACCCGCGACACGGAGACTAGCAATCGATCGCTCAGCCACTGCGCCAACCGTGCCGTCAAATTTTGACCTCCTTGAATTTAACAAGTATGCAAAACTCCGTTTGCACTTGGATATTCTCATCTCATAGCTAAGACCACACGGTGTTTAAACAGTTAGTGGTTTCAAACAAGCAGACTGATAAAAGTAAAGAAAAATGCAATAAGCGACCCGTATGATAACACAATACCAAGTCGATATCAAAGTTTACGTACTTAGTGGAACTAAACAAGCACAACAGAAGCGCATTCTGCTGCCCTACAATACTTCAACTACTTATGCAAAACCAGTATGACTATAGAATAAAAATATGTGCCCAGACGAAAACTTCAAAGCAAAAGGCACTCTGTGTGTTGTAACGTTAGAACTGATTTTCAGAATGTACAGCCCCAACAATAAGTGTTGTGTATTGGATAATACACGAGTCGAGTTCGTTGTGTGTACGGATGAAGGGTAAGTTTTACTTAACAAAAATGGCGTAAATAAATTGGATGCCTATTCAAGTAAAGCGGGTCTGATCGTTGCGGGTGCGGGCTTCACAACGCGCTCGAAACGCTATCAAACTTTCGCTTTCCTAATGAAACTTGAGATCGCGGAAATTGCATGGAAATAAATACGAACGCAGTAGTTCGCTTAGCAACTTTTAAATGCACCCGCTGTTGAACAGAATGCCTTTGTTAATTTAAAAGCTTGCTCCGATCCGACGGGCAGCACTAAAAAATAAACTCAACTGAGGTCCCGAACACAAATTAGAGTTTCATATTGACTTTTCTTTGCTGTCCCGACTTCATTGTTTGGAACTTTGATTAAATACTGTTTAAATTCATAGTTAAAGTTGGCTTTGTATGACGCCATTGTCATCCCAGTTTTGCATTTCGAACATTGAAAAATATTTTAGCATGTTGCAAACAACATTTGTGTTATGGAAGAGCTATAAAAACCTGAATATTTTTGTATCCAATGGTCATCCTAAAGCAAAACACAATGGCGGAAAAAATTTAACAATCGGCAGTCTACAAGGAGCGAAGTACATGCACGAATGAAATATTAAAGTTATAAAGGACTGCGCTTCAGAGAAAAGTAATAAAGTAGTCAAGGGTGAACTTGGTGAGAATGAGAAATCATCTGCCAACTTTATTGCAAATTATATTTTGGAGGCTTCACACTCTCAATGGGATACGTATTCACAGAACTAATTTTGGTGGCCATAAATTCTTTACCTTCTAGATTCTTCCAAATTCGATGTATGTGAGATTCATTTAGAAATATAAAAATATTATTATTGTTGCGACGGTCTTATTTAAAACTGTATACTTTTTTTCGTAAATCAATTCGGTCACTCGATTTAAAACCTGAGGTTTCAAAATGCTTATAATGTTTAAATAACTTGTTTACTGATGTCGTTGAAGATGTAAATTCCAGTGATGTATCGAATTCAAACAATGGTAATCAACTTAAATTATTTAATTGTCACAATATTAAGGTACATATGACATACAAGCTATTTAAAAAAAATTGCATACGTCATTTCGATATTTTTTTAAATAGCGTATAGGTCATCTGTAAAAAAGCTTTTCATTCTAAGGTGTAATCATTAATGGGGAACTTAGTAAATAGTCAATAATATAAAAATTAAAAAAAAAACCGGTACGTGAAAAGTTAAGACAAACGTTCTAATTCCCACATTTATGTAAATCATTTAAGAAAGTGCGCAGATGCACAAACACTTCAAGAATTTTGACGTATTCATAAACTTATTAAATTATTAAAACCAAACAAATACGTTTTTAACGATGTTAGCTCATTTGGCAAAAGATTATTTTCTTAAAGAGAAAAATTTAGGGTACAGTAATGTATGCAATAACAGACCAACTGACATACTGGTGGAAAGATCGACTAACTTCTTAATGCTAAGTGGACGGTAAGTAGTATCTTTGACCGTAGCTGTCGTTGTGAAATTTTGAACTATGCTAAAATGGGCTTTATTTACTCTGCAATTAGCTATATTATTAAATACAAACAAAAGATATTATCATATTAGGCCGTTTTAAAGAAAAACTTTTTTTGCTACATACATATCTTATTTTTGAATACGTTGCTCTTCACGATGTTATCCTGTATCGAGGATGTGTTTACGAATATCTATTTACTCACATACAAACCGCCAGACCCATAACAATTCCCAGTAGACCAAACAAATATTTAATTCGAGTGGAAATCGAACCTGCGATACGTCAGTACTTCTCTTGCTCTAATATTTCTGCAAAAGAAAATATTTGCCAAACTACACAGCAGTATGTCAGACAGTAGGTGCGATTTCTAATCAAACATAATTATTTTGTGAGTAAATATTTTGTTAGAAGAGCTTAATTTATTGCAAACATTTTTTGTTAAAGTGGCCGAAAACTTTATTTATTATATTTTCTCTAAAGTAAACGATTTCAGTTACGAATCAATATTTGATTTATGCTTTTAATAAAATTCTTTGAAGAAAACCTTATGATTATTTCATTTTAAGAGTACCATAGCTATAAAGGAAAATCGTAACCCTTAATAAATCACTTTATTGTCCGTCTACGCGTCTGTCTGTCTGTCAAGACCCTTTATCTCGGGAACGCATATAGGTATCGAGTTGAAATTAAAACCCTATACTCAACTCTGTGGTCCCTTTGTGCTGCAAAAAAAAAATGAGCTCAAAAACCCCTTTCTTATAATTAAATTGGTATTCGGTTCCGTACTAAAAATAGACCCTACCCTCACGACTCCCGTGGGAGTTTCAAGGATCAGTTTCAGGGAGATTGTTGGTTAACAAACATCCGTGCCGCGCTGATAATATCCTATTTCGAATTATCTAAGGAGGTACGTTGTTCAGCATAAAACTGGCATAAAGACAAATGAACGAATAACATATAACTAGTCACTGATCACTTTATAGCAAGCTATACCAGTGTTGTGAACCCTAAATTTAGGCAGAAAAACGTATATAGATTTTAGGCATGAAACCATTTTTTATGAGGCTCATAAACAATGAAATCCTGCGTTTATGAGGGCCTAAGCTGCTTTATCGCTCGCTAAAAAAATCCTTAAAAAACAATAACGATATTTCATGAAAATCGATATAAAATTACGATCAAAAAGCTGAAGTAAAGCCATAAAATCAAATGAATAACACCTCCAAGCTCCGAGCCGTTTCAACAAATTTTAGTTTTGATTTCACATTTTTCATACGGCGAACGTTCCTACGGTTTAGCTCATACGAAAACGTTTTTAATAGAAACCTATCGATTTTCCGTGAAACTAGCTTCAGTAGCGAAGTTATATTATTATATTGGATTCACGCCTGGGTAAGCTCGGATAACCGGGGCAATCGTTTTTTAAGTAAAAAGTGGGACTGGCTTTAGAACTTTAGAGTATAGTTACTTATGGACTTAACGCTACAGTTTCTCTACTTTAGTGAAGTCAAAGTCTTTGTTTATATGGTCGGAAATAAAATCTGTTAAGGTGTATGTTTAGGGATATTATGATACATTTTTTATATTTCTGCAGACGTGGTTAAATGAGTACCTTAAAATCACATATCAAAAGATTGGATTTTTTTTTAAACACTTTGCAAAATTTTTTTGGCTAAGTTTTTCCCTTTGGAATTTCTCCTGAATGATGGGTGCATTTACAAAAATTCAATCTCTCATACACAAACAGCCAGACCCGAAACAACTATCTGTAGGCCATACAAATATTTGTTACGTGCGGGAATCGAACCTGCGACATGCAGCGCAGCAGTTGATCACTCGCCAACCGTGTCGTCGTTTGAAATTAAACCATGATCGAATCCAAGAAAAGATCCTTTTCGGTCTTGATAACCAATACTAATGAGAACATTTCATAGGCAGTATGAAATATTCTCTCCAAAAATTCTCCAAGCTTCATTCAGCTTAGCGGTTTCTCCAATAATGAATACTACGCATGAATCTTGTCAAACCGGAGGACACTGGAGTCAAATAAGGATACCACAGGTCATGAATATACAAAGGTCATAATAGGTTAGACATCCATGACAGCACTGCGGTCGAAGTAAAGGACTATGCCCGATAACGGAACGTCACAGTTTCAAACACGCGCGACCGATGCGGTTTCCGAAAATTTGTGTGAGCTTTAAACGATTTGGTATAAACGGAAAACGTTTAAAATTTCTCGTGTCCACCATTTAGTTGGGTTTTAGCTTTTGCTGTAAAATGGAGCAGAAAATAACTAAGTGGGATGAAAATCTCGGTGAAAATTATAGCATTCTAGAGATCCCAATAAGGCCTTTTTTAGAAGAGAAGTTAGGTAAGAAAAATCAAAATTTACAAAATTCATCATGCGAGCACCAAAGATTAACTGATATTCAGGTATAATGTCCTACTGTTGTTTAAACAATCAGTTTTCATACCCAATCTGAGAAATCTGATACCTTGCCAAGTTTTGTTTGTTGTCAAAGATCCCCCACATCTATTGAAATGATATTTACTGGACCAGGGTCTTCATATTTGTGGCTAAGGATAGCAATATTCTCAAAGTAAGTAGACAACTAGTCGAGTCTCGAATACGGAATGGAGTTGATAGCGATCTAAAGATGTATTTGGTGTTTTGATAGAATTTTCTGTTGTCATGTGGTTTTAAATAAAATTTATTTATTTTAGACCCTCTAGAATCCATAATTTGTTAGTCAATTAGTAACAGAATATGCCTTTATAATATGTTAGTGTTATTTGTATAACTTAATTACATTAACCTATAGCTTATATCACCCAGTAACTGAATGGGACAGTCGGGCCCACCAGCAATCATTTTCAGGATGCTGTTACGAGTGATACGCAAGCGTTGCAGTAAGAAGCCGCTTTTTGCATGATAGCATGGAAGCCATCCATGTGAGCTGCAGAAAACATTCCCGACGCACCACAACGCTATGTTCAATATGAGATGAATTATAAACTTGCTAGTAAATCGACAAAATGCATGGAATAGAACGACGTATGTGCGCAACCGACGTATTTGCTCAAAAAGTCGCCCAGTTTAAATGGGACTGGAATGGCCACGTCTGTAGTCTGCTTAATGAGCTGTGGACCAAAACAACCACTACGTGGCCTCCACCACCTAGAAAGCGACGCGGCAGACCTCGTCGAAGATGACAGGACGAGCCAACGTACCAACGTTGGTTGGTAGGTTTACCCAGCTCGTCCTGTCCAGCCAAGACGGGCACTGGTCGTTGGTTATACCAATAACCAACGACCAGTGCCCGTCTTGGCTCTAGATTAAAAGAACTGGAAGTCGTGGGAGTGGTCTTTGCCCAGAAGTGGGACGATGAGGGTTAACAGTAACACAATAACGACACATGCATAACTTCTATTGAAAACAAGTTCAAGAAACTCACCCACTACCAAACTTGTTAGAACTTAAAATGACAACAAGCTATCGCACTCGAATTTACCATAATATTCATATTCCAAAACGTACAACTATGTTGAAGTAGGCGTCAAATCCGAGAAACTATTCATAAAGTGCTATATTGTTCATAAAAGTCTAATCTAAAACAATCGCAGATACAAGTGGGCGTAATCGGTTCTTTCATAGCCATAGCAAGTAATCGCCATCATCACACGTAATAAAGCTAATATCAGATGTTATTTATGTCGCCTGAGTTAGCTTATGAATGCTAATTTCTGTGAGAGATATCTTTCATTTAGCCGCATCAGTCAGCAATGGTCAACTTAATTAAGTTATATGGTAAGTTGATGTGCAGATCCTGTTAGCGTGGAGAGAGTTGCTTTTAAATTAGATTAGGTGGCTCGTGAAATGAAATAGCTTTGTTTTGTTTTTGGTAATGCGGGAGTTGTGGATTAAATGTGGAGTTGAAGCCTGAATAAGATTTAAGTGGCTAGGAATTAACTTAAATAGAGGTTGTTGGAGTAAATTTGCGCTTAGAATTTTAGTCACTTACTAGAACTTCTTAGGACAGCTTGGTATTTTGTATTTCTAATTAAGCGATAGTAAACATCAAAATAATTCCTTGAAAATAATCTTGATGATAACAAAAACCTAGGTAATTCTCGTTCTGTATTGGCGCTCAGGCTTTGCGTGATTAAGGCCAATTTCAACGATGTTTATTTATTTTTTGGTATTAAATAAAATTATTATCAAATATATCTTTTTTTGCTGACCCTACCCTATTTATTCGATTTGACAGCCATGACGTCAAATATGTCGCGAAGTCAGTCCTATTTTTATTTGAAACGCATTGTATCTATAGATGAATTACTCAATGTTAAATTCTTATTTAGCGTCGAACCTTTGACCTACAGACACACAAGTAGGGACTGCTACCCAACATTTTATCACTAGATAGTGTTATATTAACACGAATTTCTTTCCGCAACGCGACCAAATTCCGTAAAAAGACTCAAAAGAGCAACTCTGCAACCGACCATTCCGCACACTATAACACTTTAAACCAGTCGACATAACATATCGCCCATTTATATCAGAACCAAGGCCCAATCTCCATACAGAAGTACTGAAAATATATTTCTGTAATACTCCTGGCTGTATATTAAAGAAACACTAAGGGGTGTGCTAAGATATTTTTATTAAATTCCACTAGAGGCCGTTTCGTCGCATTTAGTTCCAATGCAAATGTTCTGCACTCAGTTCGCGCGGGACAGATATTGCACCGACCCCTTTATTTATGTTTAAACGATCCTTGGGGCTTGTTATTAGAAGATTAAACGACGCTTATGTGTGCTCTATGAAAACCTTGTCTGCTATAAATTTTTTTGTTTATGTTTGTGACTGTTTGTTCTGATTTTGACGGGCCTCTTGGTGTAGTGGTTAGTGGCGCTGACTGCTGAGCCGGAGGTCGTGGGTTCGATTCCCACCCAGGACAAACTTTGTGTGATGGGCATGATTGTTTGTTCTTTGTCTGGGTGTGATTTATCTATAATATGTATGTATTTATAAATTATATAAGTATGTATATCAGTTGTCTGGTTACCATAACACAAGCTCTGCTTAGCTTGGGATCAGATAGCCGTGTGTGAGTTGTCCCAAGATAATATTTATTTATTTATTTTACATACCGAGTTTCCTAAGATAATAATTACGCTGTTGGTCTCCTGTCATTAATTGATCATTGATAGTAGTTATAGATAGGCAGTGTTTCAAAAGTTTGTAAATCAATCATACTCGGTACTAGTATTTCTCGGTATTCAGTACTGAATGGGTTGTGGTGGTCAGATAGGCAGTCGCTTCATATAAAATACTGGTATTCAGCTGCGTCCGGTTAGACTGGAAGCCGACCCTAACATAGTTGGGAAAAGGCTAGGCAGATGATGATGTTTGTATAGATTTTGCCGTTCAATAGATTTACTTTATACAATTTTTAGGTAGTATTGATCACTCACAGTTAAATGTTGCAGATAGGATTAAAAGATATATAAAATAAAACAAGAATTTATGTGATCGCCACATTGGTTTAGTAGTTGCAAGCATTACTGCTGGTCATGATGTCTTGAGTAAGATTCTGATGTCGGAAAAACTATAATTAGGTTATTCTATGTGGAACCAAGGAGCCGAGATTCATGTGGGATTGATAGCAATTGTGCATAGGTTTCTTTTAGGAAATTCTACCCTAGGCCGCATTAACACTTCATATCAGGCGAGCTGTGGCCAAACGCAAGACAATTTGCTATTAAAAAATAGGCTTGCTCTTTTTTATGGGACTTAAAAATGACTATGATGTTCTTATGTGTGTAAATGTATCTACACAAAAGCAAAATATTGTAAGCCATTGTTTGCTGAGACTTATCTGTAATGAGATCTACAAGATTTTATAATCTACTAGCTTTTGCCCGCGGCTTCGCTCGCGTTAAATTCGGGGTAACTCAGTTCCCCTAGCGCCTTATAGATTTGTAATAGCAACGCTAAGTTTTCCCTTTTCTTTCCTCGTTCTCTGTCATGTCCCACTTTTTTAATAAAAATTAGCCTATGTCCGTCTCCTGGTTCCCAACTATCTCTGTACCAAAATTCATCAAAATCGGGTTAGCCATTAAAGCGTGAAGAGGTAACAAACAAACAAACAAATTCACTTTCGCTTTTATAATATTAGTAAGGATTCACAGTTAAGTATATCTATTTGCCGCGTATCCAAACAAGTTAAGAGTGTTAAAGTATTACATCAAATGTGCAATGTGCAACCATACCAAATGCCATTATACATACAAATCATTTGCCACCTTTGTAAAAACACAATGGCTCCCGATTTTCTGGCTAGTTGAACAAATATCTATTTCAAGTTCGCCAGGTATTGTCTCAGAAAAAAAGGGCAGATGTTGTCACCGGGACGAATTGTGGAACAAAACGGGCGACTGCCCATCTTTTGTTAAGTAAACTAAGCATTCAAGATGTTCCCCGAATTACAAAATGTTTAGCTATTTGTTAAAGTCCTATTAAGTTCTGTCACTTCGGCACTGTCCTTACAAACTTATCTAACTCTTTATTCAAGACATTTTCGGCTCTATTTCTTTTAACTTAAGGTTTGTTGTAAGTGTAACGGTAGATGGTAAATCTGTAATTGTTGTTAGACGCAACTGAGACGTCTTTGAATGAGATGTCGATAAATTAAATTCGCTTCCGCCGTGTGAATTCTAAAGTTGTCTCAATTTGTTCTCTCTTACACAAGGGGAGGCTTTTTATACAAATTCGTCTTAATGGTCTTGCTATTATTTTCTAATGACGCGTACGACAAGTCGAAATCAAATTAATTTTAAATCTTTATAAGAATATCGTTAAATGTAGCGTCATCTTGAGGTTATTTTATTTATGACGTTACACTTTCCTAGAATCAGAAAATCATTCACCTCATTGGTTGAATATAAAGAATGAATACAAGGCTTTGGGGTAGAATTATCTCAATTAAATTACTTTTACTAGAAATTAACCGGATTATTTTAGTTTTGTAATATATTCTGTAATATTCAATACTAGAGTCAATGTAATTTAAACTAGCTGACGCCCGCGGCTTCGCCCGCGTGATATGGGAAAAAAGTATGTGTAAATGTATTATTCCAGACTATAATCTACCTCTGTGCCAAATTCATTCAGCCGTTTTGACGTGAATGAGATAAATTATCCATACATCCATCCTCACAAACATTCGCATTTATAATATTAGTAGGAAGTAGGATGCGCCACATACCAGCCTCAATACCAATATTGATTTTCGAACTCTCAAGACCTGTAAAATTTCTAAACCTGCCCATTCTTGAGCCACCACCAGGTCAACGGCAGCAAACATGACACATCTTTCTAACGTAAACTTGACTATCGAGGGTCATAAAACTATGAAAGAAAAAATAGCTCTCGAGACTCAAAGTAAAAGAAGCACGCATCATTACGCGTACTCAAAGACATCTTAAGACAATAACGAATATTTTCTTATTTGTTAAGAGCCACCGAGATAAAAAAACACTCAATGAGCATTCGGTAGACGGCAACTGAACACTGTGTAAATAATGATAAAAGTATTTGCTTTGTCGAGACGTACAAAGATCAGAGTAAACACTCAGATACGCCCACTAAGATGCGTGCAGCGGTGATACGCCAATAGTTATGTATTTGTGTTATGATTCTGATTGTTAAAAGCTCGACTACCACGCCTTGGGTCGATCTTAAAAGTGGATTAGGTTCAACAAGTCTTTTAAAACGTATATTTGGCTGTTCTTTGTGGGACTGAGTATTGTAGTCGGCAAGGATTTGCCTACTTGACCAGTGATCACTCTTTTTTAAGGCAAATTATTTGAAGATTTGAAAAATGATTCTAATAATATGTAAGTCCCTGACATTGACTGTCTGCTGATCATTTTCGTAAGTACATTGAGATCGACTTTCAGTATTTTTTATGGAAGAACTGCCTCTTTGACCCTCAGTTTAAAGTGGTTAATATGAAACCCTAGGTAAGGCTAATGATACGATTTACTGGCCACTGACTAAAGATCTACATATGATTGTCATAACCAGCTGCTTGCCAGGGCATAGAGAAACTCGAAGCGTTATGGATTCTCACTAACAACACTATAGAAATTGACATAATACAATGCACTTAGTTACCAAAAGTGATGACGCTTGCAAAAATCTTCTTCGATCATTCTTTGTGGTGTTGACTAGAATGAATCACTATTCCTTAGTGGAGGTAACCACGTGGTCACAAAACATTTGTAAATAAAAATACCTTATTTCCAGCCAGCAAAGTAGTCTTCGAAGTTAAGTAAAGATCTTGACTCGTCCACAATTTGTAAACGAATAATGATTAGGTACCACATTAACGTAATGAGGCGCTAAGCCACGGGTTTTATGCTAGTAAACTCCATTAGGACTGTCTCCAGTGTTGTGTATTTGTATTGGATTTTTAATGTTTTAAATCTTCGTAATATCCAGTGGAAGCGGAAGTTTTTACGGTCCCATATTCTGACATAAATCAAGTTACGCAAATTATTTCTAATAAATGTTTTCAATCAAATCATTTCCGTAAAGTACTGGCAACCTTTTTTTTTACTGATGGGATAACTTACCCCGCTCTGCGCGGAGCGGGGGGAAGTGTCAGACTTGTACTGACTAAAACCCAGCCATGTTCCTTCTACTGCCCTTTATGTTCCGAGGCCGCGGTATCTCTTTCGAACAACCCGCAACCCCGTAATGCCTGTGAAAGACCAAAAAATGACAACCGGCAGAACTGCTTTACTTGTATTTTCACTTACAGCATAAGAATTATAAGTAATAGATAAGACTATAGAGCGGCTTTTTAGGGTTCCGTAGTCAACTAGGAACCCTTATAGTTTCGCCATGTCTGTCTGTCCGTCCGTCCGTCCGTCCGTCCGTCCGTCCGTCGTCGCTTAATCTCTGTGACCGTTAGCGCTAGAAAGCTGAAATTTGGTACCAATATGTATATCAATCACGCCGACAAAGTGGTAAAATAAAAATTTGAAAAAAATGTTTTATTAGGGTAGCCACCCTATATGTAGTGGGAAGTGATTTTTTTTTTAATTTCAACCCTAATGTGTGATATATTGTTGGAAAGGTATTTAAAAATGAATAGGGGTTTACTAAGATCATTTTTTGATAATGTCAATAATTTCGGAAATATACGCTCCAAAAGTAAAAAACAATGTGTCCCCCCCCCTCTAACTTTTGAACCATAAGTCTAAAAAATATGAAAAAAATCTGAAAAGTAGAACTTTATAAGGACTTTCTATGAAAATTATTTTGAACTTGATTGACACAACAGTTTTTGTACAAAAAAGACAAAAAGTTGTACAAAATAATTTCTGGACTAAGTTTGTGGTATAATCGTATATGCAAGCTTTTTTTGTAACTTTGTTTACATATTTTATTATCCTGAACGTATCTTTTTTCAAACAAAAAAGAATTATTGAAATCGGTTGTCGCAATCCAAAATTACCACCGAAATTGCACGTATTTGTATTAATTAGTAACCCAATTCCTCGAGAGATGGCGCTGTAGGTACTTATTACATTGGATCGGGTATTACCGAATTGTTCGGTTGGCCTCATAACTGTGAACACTTATTGTGACGGACGGGAAACTACGGAACCCTACACTGAGCGTGGCCCGACACGCTCTTGGCCGGTTTTTTTATCGTTTACGTCAACAGCAATATAAAAGGGAGCAAAAAGAGGCGTCAGAATTTTACTGACTAAAACCAATCCATGTTGTTTATTTTAACCTTTGTGTTTCATGACCTAAACCAGGAACGGACGCGAGAGGTCGCCACTACGAGGAAACATCACTACCCTGAAAGACGAAACTATTCATAGCTCCCAGACCACGGTAGTGGACAGTGACACTGCAAAGCCAACTAATGCATTAGTGGTTCGAAATAATGTATGCTACAGGGAATCAAAATAGTAGGTAGGTACTGTAGCTAGAAATATCCGAAGCTATTTCGGTACTTGTAATTAGGCAATGTTAATTGTTTTTAATGTCATAGCCGGTGTGGTCACTAACCAAATAACATCAATCCTTTTACCCCAAGACCTAGACAGATCAACTGATCCCGTTATTTGTTATTTATACACAAGCCCCTCTTTTATACGTCCCATTTATTATGTGACCCAAAATCGTCCTAGAACCACGAAATAAACAAAATTCAAAGAACTATTTCGAGGATAATAGCCGTGTTAGGACATTTAGAAACGAGACACTTAGGCTCAACCCAAACAAAGCTCCGTGAAATAACATGGATCGCATAAAGTAAAAGCCTGAATACATTTAGCAAACACTCGTAGCGTCCTCGATAATGTTCGACTATCGAAGAACTAATCCAAACATAGTAAGCACGAAATCAGGGCTGATTTTCGGAACCCAAATAGTGGATGTCGAATTTCACGTACAATTTGTATTTTGAAAGCTCATGAGCTTAAGCTTATTTTAGGCGATTCGTTGATTAGAAACGGTCGCTCGTTCACAAGCACTAAGTGTCACCTAAACGAATGCCTAAATATAGATACAATTATGCAATTTCAACCCTCAACTCTGCGCCGGGAGTTTTAAATGATTACTTCTCGAGTGCTTTTTAAATTCATTAGATAATGGTTGTAAAACTGCTCTTAGCCAAGCCAAAAGGCACTGATTCTGCATGACGTTACGATCCTTTTTTTGTTCTAGACCTTAACTGAAAACCTTTTAGTTACGGGGATATTGAGGGTTAAAGTTCCATCACCAAAATGGTGTTGATTGAAATATTGAAATATACCATAAAAAGTTATTTTTCACCCCAAAAACCAAAATTATGTAAAAATAATACATACAAAATTCATGGTTGACGATTTCGTACATTATACAACAAATATTATTTTAGTAGATAATATTCGTAGGCTCTGACCTAGTTCACCGGTGCTTAAAATAATATTCGATGTTGTTTATCTACGTATAGTCTCATTTTTTTGCTCTAGATTTTGATGAATTGGTAATAAACAAGTTGATTTAAGCAAAACACAAATCAGGACCTTAAATCTGAAGGATACTCACAAATATACTCATAAATCAGGTCATCAAAGTAACAACAGTCTTTATACAGGGTTATTTTCGAAGAAGGCTTGGATGGCCAAATCTGAAAGTTTAAAGAATTCTATTCTTTTAGAGAGAGGAGAGATTTTTACTCCAAACTTAACATGATCAATTATTCTTGGGTAGAAATCAAAAACCCACGTATTAGTTTTTATCAAAATCGGCCTCTTGATTCCTATGAGCATTTTTCGTTATAGAAAATAACTAACTCAACTCACACTTGTTTTAATCCATCTAAAAAAGGAAACAGAAATAAATATCCACTTAAAACAAAAATCAATAAAAAGTATCAAATTGCTATAAAATAGAAAATTGCGACTTTTCCGCCATGTCACTTTCCTGTAGACTTTATTCTTCAGGGATTTGATTGAATGACTCACGGTGGTGGATTAACAGCTAAGCACAACCTGCACGTGTTTGGGGATACACGTCTCTAGGGAGAATACAAGGGCTTTAAAGGAAAAGGCAAAATAAGGGGAAGAAGGGAATTTATGTACAAATACGTTATTTTTACAAACAATTTATTTGTTCACCGAACTTGTTTATCTAGTGAACATCGGAAAATGTAAAGTACTATGATACTATTTACTGCCAAAATTAATTAAATTATTCTATTCTTAAAATACAAAATGAACATAAAATACAAACCGAACTAAAATTAACATTAGACGCAACGTCATTACTATGCATCAACCAGCAACACACAAATTCGATATGAGTTCTAATTTAACATTATCTAGATTAATTTGGTTAACAAAACATCCAATTACAAGCAGATGTACAAATTGGAAATAAATTACTAATCTATTAACTCTGCTCTGCTTCACTCGAGCTCATTCCAACAGATGTATAGTGCATCGTCATGTTCTTATCCCTTCAATCTCTCATGGAGGTACAGTACATAAAATGAAGAAAAATAATTCAATCTTGTATTATGTTATGGTATAAAGTAACTGCATATGGAAAGCAGGATTAAAGAGATTTTTGAAATAAAGAAACAATATTTTGAATGACTTCTCGAATGCCAAAGCAGCTATCGACATCAGAACAAAGTAACCTTTTGTCTATAGAACCTGTAAGAAATTAGTTAACTTCAAACCAGAATGCGATATACGAGACGCAATTCGAAATGCATTGACTTGGAACTCACTGCAATAAGCTGTCGGGTGTAAATTGCAATAGTTTGTAAGTAACTAGTAGTTTCACAGACTTACTTACGTCATAGGAAATTCGGGCTCTCAGTTCATTGGTATAACTTATTCGGAATTATATGCGAGTAATATACTACATGATGATTTGTAGAAATTGGGTTGAGAATAACGAAGACCATAAATTATTATGTAGAATATTAGAAAATTCATTTAATCTGATAAAAGACTTATTTAAACTAACAAGCGATTTACTTGACTGGAATTTAAGTTTAGAATTAAAAGTCAAATAAGATTAAAAGTGCGATCTTATCGACAGAGAGAGACAAGATGGAGGACTGATCATTTAAAAATAGATAAAAGTTAAACTTAAAGGAAAGTATGTGTCTCAATACAAACGAGAAAAAAAAAGTGTGTGTGTCAGCTCCGACGCACGACTGGAGTTTACTCCTTAAGTACAAGTATCTAACCATACGCAAAAAGAGTTTATTCAACTGAAAAAAGATTAATATCATATGAAAGGGTAAATTCACAATTAATGAAAAAAAATAGCAATATAAATACATCGACACTGATAGAAACAAACAAGCCCAATAACATATAGTATAAAGGTATAGTCGCCTATACAGCATACCATATGTACGTCTTAATACACTTACAGCCAAATTAGAAAGTTGCGCACTAAAGGTGCGCACCAAAAACGTGACATTTTTCGTTACTTTAGTAAGTTTACCCCTCGGATTTTTCTCATACCGGGCGCCTTATATATGAAAATCGATTCTTAAGGAGTAAACTCCAAAACTAAACAGTATATAGTGAACAATATCAAGAATTCTAGAATCTAACTCTCATTCCCGATAGTATTGAAAGCTAACGATAAAAATATAGCCGCCATATTGTAGATATTTGCCCCACTTCTACCAGTATAGTATTACTATTCAATCAGCACGTCTTTGTTCGATTGATGGTAAGGGAGGGGTTTGGGGGCTAAAACAAATTACCGAGCCTCACGATATTTACTTACACAGATCAGTTACATTCCATACATCAGACAATGTATCGCTTACCGACAAATTAACGGATAGAAAATATTTGTGATGTTACGTAACTTTATTTCATGTTGGCAGGTTACATTGTACTTCGCTCGTTTCTAGACTATTAGCTTTTGCTCGCAGCTGAATTTTCGTAGAATAGATGTTGTTGTAAGGAAAACTTCGCGTAACTTTCAAAGTTCATAGGTAGGTACTGTTGGCAAAAATTTTGGCTGGCCATGCAAACGAAGGTCTTTTATATCTACGAAGGGATTTGGTTAATTTTGAGTTTAGCTGTGGCGACTCACTGCAGACTATCTGAAAGGCAGTTACTAATGGCCTGCCTACTAATATCATTTGCCTACAGTACCCACGACTAAAAAAGTTTTAATACCAATATTCCTTGGAATGGAGAATAACCTATCGACCTATGACGTGCGTACCTGGTTCAAGCGTGTTTGTAATATAAACAAAAACAGTCATAGTCTTTAGTTTATTAATAAGGTGAACTTAGGACGAATAAGGTTTGTTGATGCCCTTTAGGCCTCCTTCAAATTATGTAAGATGTTTTGGTAACGCAAACAGAGTTTCAATTTCTTGCTTTTGTATTTTCAAAGTTGTGACAACTTTAAAAATACAAAAGCAAGAAAACTGAAACTGCTAACTGCTGTGCATAATCTTGTGTGATACTCATAAAAATAAACACAACCTACATCAAATAAAATGTAAATGTAGATAGAATCCTTTTTACGCGTATTCGTACATTCCCAATTCTACTTTACTTCGTGCGCTACACGAAAACGTAATAAATATTTAAAAAAAACTCTGTTCCATTGTGCCGTACTGGAATCTTATTTTTCGACGGCGTTATGCAGCTGTACGAATCATAAGGTGTCATGTCAGCTGATTTACGACATCTCTTGCTGAGACCATACCTACTCCATACCAACAAATCATACACTGGATTGGAATAATGCTCCGCGCAATGATTCACGAGAAAGCCCACTAAAATGCCTCTTTATGACTCAAAAAGAAATTGATTTCAAATTTTACTGCATATTAAAATAACCTTTATATTTGATTGCCACTTATTTTTAAAAGAATTTTAGAGGTAGCGTTCAAGTTTTGTACACAAGTGCGAAGCGGAGCCCCCCCACTGTTTCTCGATCATGAATCAACATAAACATCAATTCGTTTAATTGAAAATAACTCGAGACGTTACTGATAATACGAATTTGCCGAATACAAATTACGGTTTATTTTGTATGCGGTGTTGCAACGGAAATTAATATTGATTTGTGGCCGCATTAAGTTATATCATCATTATAAATTCATCGGGAATGCTCGTAGAATTCTTAACGACGTACACAATGTCGATGATAAATAATTGAATTAATACTAGATTATTTTTAAAGTAGTTGAAGCTTGTTTGAAACATAAAGATGGGAAATAAGAATCAATCATAAAGACACTAAGCTTGTGGACAAAAAACACGCAGCTCGATTGGAAACCAATTAAAATATCTAGTTATCGTCATGTGCGATCTTGATTGCATGCCTCTAGCTAAGCAAGCATTGAATGGGTATCAGGCGGCATCTAATTAATTTGTGCTACAAATAGTGTCGATGCAGTGACTAGCCTTCAATCAAAATTGGAAGTGATTCAATTTAAACCCATCAGATACTCGATGCTTAACTAAGGTGGGGCTTCAGAGAGTAAACCAGTTTCGTGTCAGAAAAGTTTGAGGCAAGGGGAGTTTCTACCAAAGAGTTTTTTAATGTTTAATGTACTTAGTATGTCTTTAGTAGCTACCTTGCTCTTTTCTATAAAAAAATCGTATTTATTTAAGTCAAGAGTTAACAGGCTGCTTTGGTTTAGCTCGTGCTGTCGTCAATCTCATCTCAGTCTGACCAACTAAAACAAAAATTGGGTAAGTGACGAAAATTGCGACATAAACGGCCATGTCTATTCTAGTCGGCCCTAGAGTGTTGTTCAGACAGACTGATACACAGGCGGACTTTGTGTGTGTGTGTTTGTATTTAATGCGTTTTTTTACTTTAGAGGTATGAATTTTGAATCCTAAAAAAAATAGTTAGTCTTTAAACAACGTTTATTCTGATGAAAAACATAATAACACTGCCCGAATCGAACATAATACCTTACTAGAACAACGAAGCAGTAATTTTAGAAACTACTAGCTGTGCCCAGCGGTTTCACCCGCTGCTCATTTAGGGGTATGAAAAATAGATGTTGGCCGATTCTCAGACCTACCCGATATGTACACAAAATTTCGTTTAAATCGGTCCAGAAGTTTCGGAGGAGTATGGGAACGAAAACTGTGACACGAGAATTTTATAAATTAGATCTAATCTTAATACATATTTCGCATTTTTTTTTATTGAATATGCTTCTGATATAGGTAAACCTATTTCTAATAAACAAAAACTTAGAAGCTATTTTTTTTTAAATCTCCCGTCTCTGCAAAATGACGTCACAGTATCCCGTCTACCGTTAGCTACTCTTTGGTAATACCATTAGCTCTAAATACAGTCCATTAAAAGCTTCGATTGATTGGGCGGATCGCAAGGAACTTTTTATCGTATTATAAATATCTAACATCCCAAATATTATTGAAGGTTTGATGAGGATTGGCAGCTATGGCAAAAAACTAAACCTTATAAATAAGATGACGAACATATTATTATTCTGGACGGTATTAGTTTTGACTGAAAGACATTTCTGACAAATCATTTTGTATTTATAAAAGGATGAAAAATAATTTATTCTCATTTGATGCCACTTTTTAGTTTCAAGCAATCATGTAGAAATTAAACTATGTTTAGAATGCATTGTTGTTTCTTGTTTTGTTACAAGTCAATTGGCACAGCTCTACATTAAAAAAAAATGGCTCTTTCAAATTTCGAATCACATAATTGATATTTTCATGATCGTCGTAATTGACAGTCAACTTTATTTACCTTATAAATTCCCTTTGTAAATAATTTCTACAACGAATTCTACAAATTCTATAATAATGATCCAAAACTTGTAATCTAATTAAAAAAAAAACTTATAACGAAGATTAAACATTATTATACCTCTTTGTTTGCATAAGAAAACTCTAGAACAAAGAGAGTACTGTGCTACCGTTATTAAAAACGTCATCCAACATTGTTCCAGGAATGCAATTTGCAATGATTTGCACCCATTAAGTGTCCGCGTCTAGACAGATTCCTTTTGCATTGCACCATCCATTGGGGAGCACAATTGTTTGCTTAATCATCGGGATCTATATAGGACCTTGCCTTTGCCTGTATTTGACTGATATACTATCAATTCTTTGATATTTATGGTGGTAAAAAACAAAGTTCTTCTGCTCCTTCTCTTGTGTAGGATTTTTTATCACTGAAAATAATTTGAAACACCGTAGGATGCAGAGCTAAAAGAATTTTCTTACAATATTGGGTGCTTCCTAATTCCGAAAATTAAGATTATAAGAACTGCTATACTAATACAAAAATATACTTGACGAATCTTCTAATAGAAATAATTAAAGGTATCATTAAATTGAAAAGAGAAAAAAAAACAACATTATAAGTCCTAAAAAATTGTAGTAATGTTTCAGTCACAAAATTGCTTTCATTTAGCTTAAGAAAAGAACTTAATGGCTTTTATACGGCTGTTTATCTGTATTTAAATAATGATGTAACCGCATTAGTCTTTATTAAAAAAGAAACACGGAAGTTCAACCCCACGACAAAGTAACGTAAAAGAAGAAATCTGTAAAATTTTTGACAAAATGTAAAGCTTTGAAAAAATTCGCACTCTTAACGTTACTGTTGCCGAAAAACGGTTTTTCATTAACAAGGGGTTGAAAACTTGATGGATTATTAAAACGTTCGTGTTGACGTTAATAGATTTCTTGTGTAGGGTGCACATTGACGATATTATTAAATACGTGAAATGCAGTTTTTCTAATGACCGTCAGACGACGAAGTCGAATGAATTCTGCAGGGGAATGGGCGCTAATGTGTGCCAAATGACTTGAGTTATCGGCACGCGTCCTTTGTAAACGGTGGATTTTTTGCGATGACTATTCATTTTGCGCTTCGATATCTGAAGATATCTGTTTTTGGATAACGTCATTCACGTATTTAAGGATTAGTTTTTGCGTGATTCGCTATTGGTCGGTGTCCTTTCTGTTCTTAACTTGGCACTTAGCCTGTAAATCATTATTTATTTATGTATGTACACACAAAAGATTATGAAAACTAAAAATACAGACAAAAGAGCACAAAGATACTGCTTATTTCATAAAGAAATCTCTTCCAGCAGACCTGCGATAGGACAGATGGAAAAAAACACGTAGGCACAGTGTGTAAAAATATACAACTTAAGCACTAAACTCAAATAAACAAAACTTTATCAATATAGAAAAACTTACATACTAATAAAAATAATAAATAAATGTTTATATATATAGGTACAATACAAATTATCTTGTTAATCGTCTTACATTTGGTTGACAAGTTGATTTTCTTTATCATTAGATCTTGTTATTTTTTTTTAAAAAAAACTTGTAGATGGTATATATAGAAAAAAAGCAACATCAAGGAATGTCAGACCTGACTACCGTAACTACTCATAACGAAAGTATAACCATTCGAAACTTGTTTTTTCCTAACACCTCGGTAGCAGAGAAATAAAAAAACAAAAGAGAGCAATAATTGAAGACCAGTTGCAGTGAGTTGTTATAAGCATTCTAGTTCGCATTAAAGGCTCCGGCACTTTTAGTTATCTCGTTGATCAATCCACCCACAGCTGTCAAACGAACAAAATAAATATGTTATTACTAATGTGCGCTCTACTCCAAATCAGATAAGTGCTAATCTCCATTACAATTAAAAATTCGAGTTCAACCACCGATGGAATATTCAGTATAGTACTTAAGGCGTGATTCGACAAAATTACTTTGTTCGATGATAAATAAGTGTTGTAGAAAGCCCCGTTTTGCGGAAGTATTGGGTATTATATGGATGGATGATCGTAGCTTGTCAATAACGCTTACAACCGTGTTAGGTAGGGTCGACAGCGGAATATAATCTGATGTTTTTTTGGGAATATATCGCGCAAGTATATTGGTTCCACGGAATAGTTACTCCGACAACTCTGATTGATGGATTGCCTCCTTCTTACTCAAAACATAAATTCAGAACGAAAACATACCGCAAAATTATTCGATATAATTATGCCCAAGACTGCGCTTACTCTTAAAAATAATACATTTCAAAAGCACCGACGCAAATTTTCACTTTCTCGCTTCATAAACAGGACAATAGACAAACAATAATGGAGAAAATTTGCATTCACTGCGAGCATTTTTCTACCATCTTCCGCCGGAGACGACGCAGCAGACCCGCTTCATTAAGCTCCAAATTATCAACATACTTCACTCTCAGCGTGCAAACGAAACTCACCATTAAGTACATTACGTAAAAATCTAAAATTCCCTGCCAAATGACCGACTATTACGAACACATAAGGCCCATTTTTGCATGAAAGTATCGGTGTGCAAGCGATTTCAGCTGTGAAGTTCGTCAGATCATAACTCACGGAGCCTGTGGAAAACTGATCACACCTTCTCGCAGTCATTAACACTTTATGGAATATGAAACCTTAACTTTAAAGGAATAAGGGTGATTGTAAGATGAGTAGAGAGAAGAAAGAATATTTTGCGCATTTCAAGTAAAGAACCCTCCGGATAACACCTAACCCTCATTCTGTGTGTTTAATTGTTTTGATTTTAAATTGCGAAATGAGAAATGCAAAACGGGGGTGCATTTTAAATTCCCGTCGGTTTTGTGTTCGGATTTACTACTGCGTACATTTTTCTGCTATAATTGTTTATTGTTTTGATAAAAAAAAAATCATCGTACCTAGTTTTAAAGATTCATACAATCGGGTTTTCAATAAATATGCAGATATGCGACTAACATATTGTGCGAACTAATTGCGACGTCCGTTTCATTGAAACGTCGCATAGATTGCAGAGAGCCGCTCAATTAATAACATAAAAAACTCGCGTGAAAAATCGAAGCTTTGTTTGGTACAGAGTAAAATTGTATTGGGATTAACAAATAAAACATTCTGTAGTTGAAAAAGAACAATGTAGAGCAAAATCGAAGTCATACACCGCAAAAATATTATTCAAACTGATGCAAAATGTATGATTGACACACAGATTTATTCTAAAAAACGACGTCAGTATTTGAAAATCGGAAACCATTCAAATAAAATAAAAAACAGCAAAATTGGACGCGTGCACAGATAGATACGCGATATTTTTGCAAAACTAAGCCGATATATTTATCTCGTCACGTTATTCAAATGAATAAGCACGTGGAAACGTAGGACAAAGGACGAAAACAGGCATCGGTTAAAACTAAAAGCGTTCATCGAATATGCGTTGCGTGTTGGCCGCGATAGCCTACGGCAGAGGCATTCTTTCAGCCCCTCCCCTTAACAGTTTTAACGTTTTTTTACCGTAAACCCCACTACCGTAATACAATATTCATTGAAAGCGCGTCTGGGTGTGGATTCCGATTGAGAACTACCCGCAACGGAACGAGGAAACGCAAACAGTATTATTCTGACACATTTTGACAAATTGAAGAGTGATAGAGGCCTCTCGCTATTGTTTCATGTATTTTTATTCGTAACTCAATTCCAATGTTTGAACAGCGTTCGTTAGTGATTGTCTGTGTTTGATTTATGATTTAGGAGTCGCGTGGGTCGCGTTGCGAATCAATCGAAGTGTGTGGGATGTAGCATACGTACTTGCATACGAAAATGTGCATAATTTTATCTACTTAAGTGCGCATTAAGACGTAATCTATGGGCTTATAACAATTTGTCTCGAGCTTCGTAATATTGTAAGTTACGGTGCAATTTATTTCAAACTCTACGAGGATAGTTTCTTCCTTATTTATGGCTAGGTAGTGTATGATTCTGGTATGACTACGGGTTAGCATTCCTTTCATATTTGTAGATTTGAAAATGATACACATACACACACAAAATGATTTAAATCCTTACTTATATCCTACTAATATTATTAATGTGAATGTTTGTGGGAATATATGGATGTATGTTTGTTACTCTTTCACGTCAAAACGGCTGAACGGATCTTAATAAACTTTGACACACACATAAATTATGTTCTGAAATAACACATAGGATAGGTACTTTTTTTTCGATATCACACGGGCGAAGCAGCGGGCGCCAGCAAGTAATAGTATAAAAGCAAATTTATGTATTTTTGTTACTCTTTCACGTCAAAACGGCTGAACGGATCTAAATGAAATTTGGCAGCAAGGGAGATAATAGTCTGGAATAATACATAGGATACTTTTTGTTTCCATCATCACACAGGCGAAGCCGTTGGCGCCAGCTAGTAAAACATAAATATTGGGACCAGTTTCAACACAACCTGCAACAGTAAACTCTAACTTAATCATTTCATCCGCATTTATCCAAACAGACTAAAAGCCGAAACGGTTATAGAGATTAAAACGCAGCGCGTACAGCGTGTCCCTTTCAAATTAAATGGGGGAGGTTTAACCGCGTAAATCAGACGAGGGCAAAAACGTTCTAATTACTCAAAAATCATATTTTCAAAAGCTACAAAGCTGTGGACAGGTAATGCTCATTAAACCTTTGCGTAACTTTTGCGCTGGGTTATGCTGCTGGGGATTAGATTTCTTCATTAATATTGCAGTCACAAAGAATAAGGTTTAGTTGTTACAAATTAATGGCGTACAGACGGCACGGATGGCGCAGTGGCTAACGATTGACTGCTGCGCTGGGTGTCCCCAGTTCGATCCCTGCACGGATCAAATATTTGTATGTCCTACAAGTAGTTGTTCCGGGTCTGCTTATTTGTGTATGTGAGTTTACAATACAGGAAAATTTCCTAGTGTTTATATTAGGGCAATGTTTTAATAGAACATAAAAAATATGTTATACGCTATTTATAATTTTTGCAGTATAAAAACGTAAAAATCATCTATTTAGCCTTTTCCCATCTTTATTTGAATCAGCTTCGAGTATCACCGAATGCGCTCGATACGCAGGTAATACTAGTATTTTACATGGAACTCCGTATAAAACACTAGCATGTCCTGCCTATCTGACCTCCACAACCCTCTTAGAACCGGGTAATATGATATCTCTTGGTAAGACTGGCTGCCTGACTTTGTAACGTAACAACTTGTAACGTAAATGAATACTAATATTGGTGTAAGAACTGATATTACATTGGTTGACAACAACAAAAACTTGCACAGTTCTGAAGGGATCAAAATACACACGCCAGGCGTAGTAGATGCGCCTGTGGTCTGTGGGCGGTGAGCAATGGGTAGTTCACCGTCCGTCCGTCGATTGACGACAGGCCGTGTCGACAGCGCGTTCGTGTTTCACGCGCGCCTCAAAGAGAGTCAGCAAAGCAGAGGGGCTTGCCAGAGCCTCCGCCTGCCGGGGTTGCGGGTTGTTCGAAAGAGATACCGCGGCCTCGGAACGTAAAAGGCAACAGAAGGAACATGGGTGGGTTTTAGTCAGTACAAGTCTGACATGCCCCCCCGCTCCGCCCAGAGCGGGGGAAGTCATTGGATGATTTCCCACCCGAAAAAAAAAAGGCGCAGTAGATTGGCGTCATCCATTCGATAAATTACAACATGTGAAAAGTATCGTTGACCATCTAAATTACTGCCAACAACAAAGGACCCGTAAAATTCTTCAAAATTATTAAATTGTTTGCAAAATTGGGGTGTCTCAGACCACTGCAACATGTTCCGCCAGATTATGACCTCGTAAAATATGAAGACCCTTCACGGTACCTAAAACATTTCTTTCTTTTCCCTCTTAACGATGTCACTAATACCAGCTCCTTATTGAGGAAAATGAAATTATTTCCTCCTTTAGTTTAGTATCCATAAACTCTCCCTGGAAAATCGTAAACATCAGAATCCACCCTCCCAGTTATTGTTTATAACTTCAGTATCATGCAAAATAAGGGCAATATTTTTTTTGGTTCCAAAATTACGCAAATGTGGGGTGCTTTTAAATTGAGTCTGGTGCGTCTAAATGAGGGAGATCTAACGCAAATTGTGAAAGCCAACTCCATCGCTAGCTTTCATTTACGCATTAAAATTCACGTGTTGGTAAAAAATACGAGGAAAAGTTGAAATACAGCCAGCCAGCCAATTAACTTTTAAGTTGACGATGAACATATGGAATAGGTATTGAGTGTATTGATACTTTACATTTGTTCATTAATCTGGTTGTTTGAATTGAATAATGCGAAGATACAGTTTATCAATAGGTGTGTGTGATTGTTAGACGTGTCTTGTCCTGTCCTAATTGCAGAATGATTATTGCCTTAAATCAATTAAAACATGTTTTTAGTTACGTCTGTTATACTACTCTATCTTTGGAGGTGTACAAATTATACGATGATGCGCCGAGCTATGTGCAATGCACAATATGCTAACATTGCACATCTTGCCCTGTTAGAGACTTTACATTAGTCACGAGGTGTTATAAATGCCAACAGTATGGCCATGCAGCAAAGTCTTGCAGAGAGGTAAATCCTACTTGTGGTCACTGTAGTGAAGCTGGTCATATCATGTCTGAATGCACGAAGAAAGGTGACACCCCGAGATGCGCGTCTTGCTCACGCTTTAAAAAACCCAGTGATCACAAAACGGGAGACGTAGATTGCCCTGCTAGAAAAATAGCTGAACACCGATACATAAACTCCGTGAACTATGACTAGGTGCCCACCTAGTGCGTCATACTCAACTAGGCCAGACTTCCGTTGATTTTTACCCTATCTAAGCAAATTCTCGGCCGTAACAAAAATGTTTCGACAGCGTTTTGTTTTGAAATATTTATTTACTTGTATAATTTCTAATACTGCTGACAATCATATTACTATTTGCAATGAAGTGCTACCTTGTTTTTCCTTATATTGTTTTTACACTTTTTCTTGGTAATCTTATAAATGTTATTTTTTTCGTTCGTATCTTATAATAGGTTTAAAAATATATATCATAATGTAACTCATACTAAGTTAACCTCTTTCACTAATGTTATCTAAATATTGTTAAGAAATTTACTGTCCTAACACTAATTATTAGAAAATACCGCCTGTGATACAGGTTTAACTTAACCTAGTACAGGCATCGAAATTTTTGTTATACCAACATTATTTCTAGGATTTAAATTGTATTTATAGTGCCAATTGTTTGAACTTTGAATAAATATATTATTATTATTATTATTATTATTATTGGCAGTGTTTTCATAATTTCACGTTCACATTTCAAATGTTATAAAACAAAAGTGGCCACAAAATGATCAAACTTGCTGACTGAAATGACAGCCTAATCTTTTACCACGATAAGACCTGTTTTTGTATCTATGAGACATATTACTTACGCAACCCACATCCATCTACCCAATAAGTAAGGCCCGTCTATTTTCGTTTTCCAATATACGGGTACAAGTTTTTTATCCTAGGACCTTTGAGGTTCAATGCTCGATAACCAGCCTATAAATCTTTGAAGGCACCTTTCACTAGTTTTTTGTTATTGTTTTACGAAGAAAAACTGAAAGTTCGGTCTTTATCGTTTTATTATGAACTACTGAAAACGTGATCATATCCTTTTTCAGTTGATTCACTTTTACAGACTGAACATGACATCACAAAATTTATTGAAGTCTGTTTTCTCTTCCAAACGGGAAGGGATACTCAAAGAGCTCCCACATTTAAGGATGGAATGATTAAGTCCAATGAAATAGGAGCTAACCTAGTTCCATCCGACGCTCAGCTGTTGCTGATCCTACATGGAACCAGGTGGGAGGAATAGCCCTGGTGGCACCATGGCCCTGGTTCAGTTCATGGTTTGGAGTAAGAGGGTATGGGAAGCCGCCTCCTCTTTCTACAAAGTAGTTATGCTAGCGGAAGAGGAAACTGGACGTTTGAGGGAGAGAACCTGAAACCAACCTCCCAGAATCCCAGCAAGCGCAGACGCTGGTCTGTGAACGCTGAGCAATGGGTAGATCACCGTCTGTCCGTCTAGTAACAAAAGACCATAGCAACGATATGTGCGTGTACCACGCGCGCCTCAAAGTCAGTCAACAAAGCAGATGCGCCTGGAAGGGCCAGTGCATGCCGGTGGGGCGGGTTGTTGGAAAGAGATATCGCGGTCCTGGAACACAACGGACAAAAGAAGAAACATGGACAGGTTTTAGTCAGAACAAGTCTGGCGCTTCCTTTTGCTCTGCCCAGAGCGAAGAGAAAAAAGAAATACTGTTGCTAATGGAAAACTGATGCACTTTGTCCGACCTGATCATTCAAATTCAAGGCGTTATTCGCAGTAGTAGGACTTGCGATAGGTAGATCAACAAGGCAAGGATTGTTGCATAATTATAAAGTAAAAGGTATTTTCGCAAAGTTAATGTGCGTTTAAGAATGATTATTAACTGAGCAGGGTGCAATCAAAGCTGCAGTATTCATGCTTAGTACTAATTTAAAGTAAGTTCTCCTGCATGAAAAACCTATTGTTATATAAAGCAATTACAGCAATTTCCACAAAAGTCAGCGTGCATTTGATAAAGATACACAAGTTAGCAGTGCCATCAATAACGTTTTAATAAAGCGACGCTTATCGTTAGTTTACACGCGAGGTACCAGTTAAAGGCGACAACTACCACAATATGCAAATCATTTTTGACTAACGTACACGAGAATGTATAATACTAACGGTGCTTTTTGTACCTTGCCGTGACATATGACAATAAAATGGTCCGGAATTCGGAACAACGTGTTTATTGTGCATAAAAATATCTGTCTTATCAGAATAGTCAGAATATTCAGTGTGCATGTGAAACAAGAAATGTTCCGAATATTATTATCGTACATCATTTTTATTATTCGTTTTTATTAAATTTTTATTATGTATGAACATGGTTTCTGTAATGTTTCTATAGTAGAAATGGTTAACAAGTAGATTTTAGTGGAAATAAATGGATCGACTCACGAATTCCTTTATCAGTATTTATTGCAGCTATTTATTATTCAGATTATAAAAAGCGTATAATATTGTGATTGTTTATGAATAAATAACGGATAGAAATAAAAACCGTTTCTCTTATTTCTCGTGTTCATATTCAATGCTTTATATTCAAGTGTTTTTCCAATACGTGTGTTCTCAATTGAGGTACCAATATTAACATTTGCAATACAAACACTAGGTTTTCGATCGTTAACCCGGATTTCCTGTAGTAGCACTTTAGCGTTCATTAGGCCATGATTATTATATTGATAAATGATGTTTATTTTACAAGTAGGTTTTCACAAACACTTTTACACGTCTTTTTTTTAAAACTAGATGAGGCCGGTGTTTCTTACCCGACTACTCTAAAAAGAAACAGCCGAAACAAACTCAGAGGTCATAGTCTCTTTTAAAGTCCAGACAAAAAAAAACTTGGTCAACTTACATGAGGACTATGCAGATTAGTGTCTGAAGTGGTCTTTTTAAGAAAGCAGCACGCAGACTGAGTGGACCTGTCCAGTCAGTGCAAGCATTTGTCAGTTATATATTGTTATATGTTTGCAGACTTAAACTACCAAGGAGTAGGTACATCCCTCTTAAAGATTGATTGCAATTTCCTTCTTCAGGTACTCGGCTTGATCTAGTTCCTTTAGAAATTGTATATCCTCGACCGTCGTTATTTGCAAAACGTCTTTTAGACTAACTTTCTAACATCTGATGAGGAGGTTTAAAATGATCTGATGCATATTATAGTTAACTAGCTGACGCCCGTGGCTTCGCCCGCCTGTTGATCGGAAAAAGTATCCTATGTGTTATTCCAGACCATAATCTACCTCTGTGCCAAATTTCATCAAGATCCGTTCAGCCGTTTTTACTAGACAGCGTAACAAATATCCATACATCCATCCATCCATTAAATTTATCCTCACAAACATTCGTATTTATTATATTAGTTGGATGGATTGAGTAGTAAGCAAGTCCGAGTCGAACTCACCCACCGAATTTGTGATATAAACGGCCATCTTTTGATTCCATAGACTTAGAGGGTTGATTTTTTTACAGCTTCAATGGACCACAGATTAAAAAATATGGTTTTCATTTCAACTGCATACTCCCACATGTTCCTGAGTTAAAAAGTCTTGATAGGCAGATAACCAGATAGCAAAGTGATCATATAAGGGTTCCGTATTTTTTCATTTGAGGTACCTACAGAACCCTTATCAAGGTGGATGTTTGTGAAGAATTATGTGAACGAGAATACGTGACAAAAACAAGCAGAATGGCAGTGATGACGATGACTAACTTTCTACCAACACTTCATTTGCCCTGACTTGTATAAGGTACCCCGCCGATAATCCCTACTTTCCCTACTAATATTATAAATGGGAAAGTAACTCTGTCTGTCTCTTCTTCACGCCTAAACCACTGAACCGATTTCAATGAAATTTGGTACAGATATAGTCTGGGACCCGAGAAAGGACATAGAATATTTTTCATCTCGGATAATCCCCCGGGAATGGGAACTATTAATCCACGCGGACGACGTCGCAGGCAAAAGCTAGTGAGTAATAAAATATTCCAGTAAATCTCAACAACCTAAAGCATTAAATCTACAGTTTATCTTCAAAAACGCATTCTTAAAATAACTTAACCAGTAAGAAAAGATTGAATCTGGTAAGAAATGACCGCTGTGATAAGCATCACGACACACCCGCTACACAAAGGCATATTAGTATTAGTGGCAAATAGCTATTACGGAGCGAATAATAGCCCCAGTGTATCGGGCCTTAATGCCTTGATTTAGATATATATTGTTGTCTGCGCTGAAGTAGATAGGGCTGGCATTAATATATCGAGAGTATCTATAAAACCAATGAAAGAAAACAAAAGAAATCTAGCTAGAACTCTTCGAATTCTCATTCCTTTGCGCATTGACCGACTGAAATTAATTTGCCGTCCCGATCAAAATATTACTTTAGTAATGTCAAATGTATAGCAGTAAATAAGAAAGCAAAAAGGTCATGTTATTCAAATATTCTTGACTTTGAATAATTTTAGAACTTCAGTCGTTAAAACAGCTGCTCTGATAGAGCAAAAGCGACATTTAATTGTAATTTGTGTGTTTAATTGTTTAAGCTAAAATACTGAAATAAACATTGAAATTTATAAACAGCCATGCAATTATGTTTCGTAAATCATTATTAGTTAATTTTGCTTTACAAGAACCAGTTTTGAATGAAAATAATAATATGTATAACATCTACCTATTTTCAAAAATTTCAGGTTGAATGTCTTTGATACCTCGACCCATTTTTTTTACGGCAAATAAACTTGATTCACCTGAGACCTCTTCAATATTTCACAAGTCAACCAAAGCTCGTATCTATCGTAATGACCAACGTAATAAACTTAAAGTAAAAATACACATCAAGACAACATAAAGTACCCATCCTTAAAATTAACTGAAGGAAGATTTCAATGCCTTCAATATAATAGAGGCTACATTTCATATCGATAGATATTTCATCGATAAATTCAATGCTTGGGAATGAGATAAGACATGATATTCAAATTAAATACCTTTGACATTTTAAGATTACAAACATCACGGGTACAATGTTGAGAAGTGGTTGTGAAGGCCAAACGAAAGAATATTGTGGATTCAGTTAATTCTGTTTCAATATTTTGTAAGCCGTATATTGACGGCAAAACAGAAATCTCTGAACTTTATATTGGCAAAAGGCAAAAGGTCTATGTCAAATAAAAACCTTTAGCTATTCAATTGCTGCTGAAGATTTCTTTGAAATAAGATGAGATAAGTGTTGAAAATATTAAGTGGATCCGATTCATATGCGTAAGTTATGTGACAGTATTTATAACATATCAAATCAAAGTTCAATTCAAGATAGAGTTTTCCCATCAGGATTTGAGTAGTTGCTACGGAGTCTGGATTTATGCACTGTTAATGGGAATAGTTTCGCCCCCTTTTATATTCTACCTAAACCGACAAAATATGGGTATACCTTTGCCTTAACTGAAGGGAGCTGCAGGCATGATGTTATGGTACATAATTTAAAAAAAATAGCAGCTCAATGAAAATTCCTTCTGTAACGATATTTAAAACTGACATCGCATCAACGCATTATCATGTTTTTCCTGCCCTTATCCCATTCTATTTGGGGTCGGCGCAACCTATGAGACGAGGAATAAATTATGCCGCGACCGGCATCATTTACTCTATTCTCCTTCATATCATTCCTTATACAATCCATCCATTTTTTCTTTGGCCTTCCTCTCTTTGGCTCTCCATTCATTCAGATCCATCACTCTTTTGATCTTCTGTGCTTTGTATTCGTCTTTTTCGTATCAACGCATAATGAATACAAATAATAAATAATGTATCAGTTGGTTTAACGATTTAAGCAATAAACCAACAATACAAATGATAATATAATTTACCTATGAAGTCGGTAAAAGCATTTTAGCATGCGGTCAATGGTTATTACTAAACGTGTGGGTACGACCGCAACAATTATATAATTATTTTGTCGGTTCAACCATTTAAATTGATGATTATTTTAATGACAGTTCTGAAATTTTAGCATAATTATAAAGTCACAGAGTTGGATAATTCGTTTTATTGTCGCAATGCAAAATTAATGTCTGACTATTAAAATTAATTGGGTTAATTTGGGTGCAGAAAAACTGAATTAGGTGAGAAAATAGTCCTAAAAGTCGCCTGATAAAATTCAAGTAGCTTATTTATGATAAAGAATTTATTGAAAATAAATATTAATTTTATTAAAACCGTAAATTTAATAGTTTTGATTCGATATATCGTCATAGCAAACGGTACCAAGTCATGGGACAAATTGAAAAAAACACTTTCGTGCACAAAAAATAGAACATCACGGCTGTCGAGAGCAAACAAAAAAAAAGTTAGCGAAAATTTATTTTATTTATCGAAAAAAACGTCCACACAAATCTGTCACCATCACACATGAGTTATCACGGCAATGCACTTACGATCTCTCTGTCTCCGACAGTCGTGCTATCTTTATCCAATTTGTTACCCTTATCAAGAATTAAATGCGTTTTAGGGCCATCGCTCGACAGTTTTTATTTTTTTTATTAATTACGAGTCGTATAAAGCGCCGGCACTGTATCGGCCAGACAGGTGATAGGCTTTTATGATCTACCATTAATCGGATATTCATTTGTTACTCAATGAATTTCGGATATTCGATTTTTGTTTGAAAAGTTTTTGTTTAATAGGTTGAATATGAAAGATGAGCGTTGTGATAAATAGTTTAATTTATTGTTTCATCCGGGTAGCAGTATGATGTTGATGATAGGATTTTACCATTAAGTTGTTTTCAACGAAAATAAAATTATTCCTGGATCCTTGAAACTCTCCAAAAACATTTAAAAACATGTTTCTAAAGAAAACAGTCTGGAAAAATTTGTTTCTGGGAAACAAAATCCAAGTATGTTCCAGGAAGGATTAGGAATTTATACAAAATGCTTGTATATTATGTAACACAAGATAGAAATTCATACATTCATCTGATGATTTATCCGCAGACTAGATTCAAATATTCTTTTAATTTACTTTTAATTTATTGTCCATGTTTAACATTATCATGGTTTATGTTTTCTCCAACGACCGTGCATAATTAGACCAGTATTTTGACCAAACGGTAAAAATCTTCAAACAACTTCCCCGAAATTTACACTGACAGTTGTTTTCTCTTTTCTCCAAATTATACTTGTTTTTCCTTAACTTTGCTCAACCGAAATAAATATTTCTTTTAATCAAGCCGCTGAAACTGAACCGAAAGAATTCAAAACAAACATCGTAAAAATAAACGTCTGATGAGATGAAGTTGTGTGTCAAACTGTCTGCAAAACTGTGGATATGATCTCTGGAACGCAACTTTTGTTGTGTGTTTCCACTTTCGAACTCGTAGGTACGAAATGAAAGAAGTTATTTTTGGGTGAATTATTTTGGTCGGAAGTTTAGTGGCTGGCAAAATAGATATTGTATAAAAAGAACACCAGTGTTGTTGATAGTCTTACTGTTAGCGAAAGTCTTGATTATTTAATAATATTGCAGTAAATAGAAAAAAAATAGGATAGCCTAGATTTTCGTACACTTAAGAGAAACAGAGGAGCTCGTGACTAAACAGTTTTAGCGGCTCAGGTAGATCTTCTGGTTAAACCGTGTTTTTATGTGAATTGGGCTGTGGATAGGTTACACAACAAATTTCCTTCGTACCTCAGAAAGTAAGTTAAGCTGTTGTTTCTGGCTGCCATTTATATATCTTGGACAGTCATTACAATAGTCAGTGGCCCGATTTTTTTACAACTACTCCTACCAAAGGGTATCGTATTACAACAGCACAAACTAGGTCAGGTATGTAAGATAGGTAGTCGTTCGTAAAACTAGTATTTAACTAATACTATGTTGGAATCCAACAGAATTGGAAAAAAAGACTAGGCAGATAGTAGTGAAGCCGTATTAGGCACGCCACTTTTACATGGGACTTTTGCATACATTGAAATACACAGACACCTGTAGTAAAGTACTTGTAGGTAAGGTACTTCTTTACTACATACGTCACGAGAAAAACAGTCTTGTTAAAACGTTTTCACAAAATCAGTTTGGTCGAGTGCTCGTAACAAACAAAACGTTAAAGATTTCTTCTGTCAAGTTTTACATTAACCCCAAGTTTTGCTGAGTGACAGATACGAATAATGGCAGATGCAGAGGGAGAGGAAAACTAAAAAAAAGAAGGATGAATTGTGTAAAAAATTATATGAGGGAGATAGGAGTAAATGATGCCGTGACGTCTGACTTGGAGAATGGAAGAAGAAAGCATGTTGCTCCGACCCCAAATAGAATGGGACAAGGGCAGGGAAATGATGAGTTAAATTTCGCTGCTGTTAATTATTTTTGCTCTCTCATAAATATTCTCATAATTATGTGAGAGACTTGGCCCAAATTATAACGTATCAAATGTGCTGCTACAATTTTAAACTTTAACTACGTAACCATAATAAATTAATTTTAATCATTGTTTGTTAATTTTCTTTACTCAATCTCCTTGGGCTCCGCATACAATAACGCTGATGGCCGCTAACAGAAATTCATGGTACAAAAAACGTCGTCGTTTCATTTTCGCAGTTCCCAGCGTAATTTCTAAGCGGTAAAACTTTTGAGATTGCTACTTTATGACCAGCTCTAAATTTTTCATTGAAGTTTGATACTTTAACCAAGTTTATTATTATATTAAGTCGTTCGACTGCATGATTTAACAAGTTGAAAATTTTAGCTTCTGTTTTTTTTCGGCGTTGTATTACCATATTTATATCAATATTATAAATATTTATGGACATGTAAATGTTCGTTATGCCGTTTATTATATTTTTTACTATTTGGGTTATTTGGTCAAATGCAAATGGCGTTGATAAGCCTACGCATACACAATATCAGATCAATATTCAGGAATGCTGAATAATTGTGCTTTGACGTGAAAATTGGTAATATTCGACTGGTATTCGATTGTTATATTGCCTATGAAATGCCTTTATACTGAAATTTTATTAATAAACTAGAAAATTAAACATACGAAAATTGATTTCATATAAAAAAAAAACGTACATCGTTTAGCGTTGCAGTGTTTTCTTTATGTATATTTAAAAAAAGAGAATCTACGCTTTCTCTAACTAGCATCTAAGCAGATTTTCTTTTTCGCCAGAGAAAGTAAAAACAATATATTTAACGACAATTAAAACTCAAACACACCGTTTGAAGATAATGGAGCAATTATCTAAGATTTTAAATTGCATACTTAATCAAATATCGCTTCTGACATCCGCAACTAACTAGCGCTTTATAGGCACGATAATTTATTAGCACGCATGGTTATAAAACATCACTTTCTTCGGTATAAGTTAGGTACAGTAAATTTTAATGATGTATATAAAATACAGGTATAAAATTTAAACGATGTACCTATATTCGTAGTAAAAACGACCACAGTATAATATTTATTAGGATCGTATACTAAGCCATAAGCAATATCTGTTTACGTCCTTTTTCTTACAGGTCTTATAAATTGAGTACTAATTTAAAAACTACATAATTACCAAGTACACGGTAAAAAAAACATGGCGTCATTGTCATTATTAGAAAAATATAGAGAAAAGAATAATTATAGAGAAAAAACTTGCAACGGTTGGTTAGTCTAAAATTCTGTGCAGAAATCATATTGCCATTTTCCTGGCAATACAAGTACATTTACGCCTTAATCTGGCATAATTAAAATAGGATAAAAATTAATATTTATTAATATTACAACTCCGATAAATTAATACACTTAAAAATACATAAATAACAACGTAAACTCATAAATTCCTATTAACAAAATGGCCTCCACTCCCCCACAGTCTAACAACACGTCTATCATACATTACTTTGCTAATTATGAAACATGTTACAGCAGAATTAACAAAAATAGAACATTTTGTAAACGATATTAAGCAATACTCGTAAAGATAAGCCCTTGGAAAGCAAACACACCCTGTATCATAAACTGTAGTACTTTACAACGCCAATTATCCTATAATGAATAATATATTCACCCCCTATATTAAATTGCATACGAATATACATTTACCATAGATAAAAAAGTGACAGGTATATCGCTAAATGGTTAAAAACTTATTAAGTCATTCGGAATTTGTATCTTGGTAACACTCTGTGGTATTTTATTGGCTAGGCGTTGACATGAATGGATATTATAATGCCATAACTTGTTTTCTCGGTTTTTGTTTCTTTGGATGAGTGGTGGTAAAAAATACAACACGTCAAACGGATACTTCACGAAGCCATCTGCAAACATTCTATACATCTAACTAAGTTAGTCTACGCGAAAATGAATGCTAGAACACAACTTTTTTAATGTGATAAATCACGTTTTCCGGTAAGCCTTAATGTTACGCACCCAAATCTGTGCTGATGGATGCATAGTATAGAGGTCGAAAAACTATTTAATTTAAAAACTTGTATTTAAAAAAACTTAGAACTTTTCCCTCTAATATCTTTGTAAGTAAATTATTCCCAGGTTAAGTTTAGAATAAAATGAAATCGCAAAGATGAGGAGAATTTTGGAAAAGAGTTTTGGCTTCCCAACATGTATGAAGTTGAATTTAGAGAAACTGTGAGCTAGCATTTTTGTGCTAAAACCACACCGCACCTATGTGTGTGTAAATTAGTACTGGCTAATAATTAATACTAGAAACGGGAAATTTACCATGTTTGTTATTTGTATCGAGTTTCCGATATTTCGGCGATGTTGCAAACGCCATGATCACGGATGAACATCCTAACATCACATCACAATATGTTCATTGCGCGGCAAATGGCGTTTGGGTTGGCGTTGCGTGGTAAATATCCCGTTTCAAGTATTAATTATAATGTTAGTAACCATTTCAGTTTAAAGACTAAGTACTGCCTGTCGCTTTCTAAACCAGTAAATCGGTGTTTGTATAAACATTGGGGTAATTTGTGTCCAGCTGTAGAAAGGGCGTTACTATTTTTTTTTTTTAAGAATTATGTGGTTTTAGAATTCAAAACAGAGTGCCAAAAATTTCAGCACTACTGCTCGATTGTTCACTTGAAGCAATAAGACGAAAAAAACAATAGAAACATTTTTTTCTTTTCTTTGACCTGGTTTTCTCACTCAATTGGTGCAGCCATCCTGATAACCACAGGATATATTAACTGTCAGACATCGTTGCCGTTGCCGTTGTTATCTGTAGGGTGCAGGTGGAGTTTACGTTTGGGTATGCCCGATGTAAGGGGAAACACCCTTATTATTTTCTGCTTGAATGAATTTCCTTTCAACCGCGGAAATAAGTTCTAAGTAGTCACCATTTTACAAGGTTACGTGGACATTAAGTCTATAATTCTCAAAGAGTTCATTAATTTATTTCATAAACAACTTTTACATCGTTTTGTGGAGGTAAAATTGTTTTAAGTTTGAAAACACTATACAAATCAACATTCGATACATTTTACTTCAAATATTATAATTATTATATATTGATTAATAATTAATCTAATTAATCTAAATAGCTTAATTATTAAGCTAAGCGTTGCCAGTCTCTTGGGGACATTATCAATTGACTGCGTTGAGAACATTTTTTGAGGCATTATTTTAGTTATTTTAATTTATATTAATTAATTCAGAAACAAAATAAATATTTTTCCTTCCAACTGAAATTGTAAAATTTGCCAGGTATTAATTTGGTTTTAATTAAAATATATATGCCCATTTCTACCATTATCATTAAAGTCAAGAGTAAACAATATAAACCAAAAGTAAAAATATAATGTCACAATGGATAGGCAGGACTGTATTTTGTAATAGTACACCTACAACGGAGTACACATTCATACTCTTACCCCCGAATACTGAAACGTCACTCAAAATGTGAGGGCCGCTTAACTATTGAGCAGCTCTTAAACTTTAGATTTTGTATGGTCAAATGTCACTTCTGAGTGTCTGTTAAATTTAAGTGGGACTTAAATTTTGAGTGACGTTTCAGTATTCGGGGGATAGTCTACTACTGAGAAATTACTAATCGGAAAACCTAATAACACTTTGTTCAACCTGAGATTCGAACCTACATAGTCACTGGGACCACTAGACCAATGATTATTATTGCAGTATTTTCAAATTTGGAATAAAAAAATTCGACCGTTTGATTGACAGCGCGAAAACTAAACCCACTTTCTCTATAATCTATTTACATAAATCTATGACACGTCACTCACTAAATATTTTTGAAGCATACAAAAAGCCACCGGTGGGATATAGCCGTCATCACGTCAAACCGAGTCACTTTACACCTTAATGGATTTCGTTCAGTCGCCAAAAGACAGTTTCCGCATCACTTAACTCTACTTCCGACGTAATTGATATCATTTCACCTAAAAATCAAGAGAGGTGTCATTCTACGTCATTTGAAACGCGGTATCAATGTGCTAGATAGATGATCGTTTTACGAAACCTTATAGGTGTTATGTATGTTAGTAAATTGTATTAAAAGTATCGAGTTTCATATAAAAGTGGTTCGACTTTCGTTTTTAGTCTTGGGATTGTTCTATATAATATTTTTTCAGTGTATATGCGCTATAATTACACTTTTTTTTTAAAAGCTGTAGATTTGAATAAAAAATTACCTCAAAAACAACAGTATCTTGTCCATTTGCAAATGCTGAACCTAATGAAAATCATCCTTCACAAGTAAAATACAGAGAAGTACATCAAAGGCGAGGATAAATCGCCTTTTTTGCTACAAGCGTAGGTTTAGGCTAGAGTTTTTGCGCTTGCCTAGGCGTTTTGCTCAAAGTCATTTATCTTATACGCCCGCGACATATAGGGGCCTGGAAAGCCGTACATACGTATGTCTTCTGAAAAATTGCTATTATCCGTTGCTCATTTGATGAAGTTAGACCATTTGCGCACTGAAAAATAATATGGGTTGTAGAAATGTCATTAGTCATTGAAGGAAACCTTTGAAATTTGAACACCCGATATTCAGAAATTTCTTCAAAAAGAAAAATGTCAACATATTGTCTAGAAAAAAAAGCACGGCTTTGAAAGCTTTATATTTTCTTTATTTTTTATTAATTAAAAGTGTAATTAAGATTCTAGATCATACAAATAATGAGTGTCCCTAACAGTATAGGTATCCTGCTGAGTGTCATCGTTATTTGAACTATTAATTTTGAAGTAAAGCACTCTATTAGATAAATACTAAAAATATAAATGCAAAAGTTTGTTAGAAGGTCTAGATGTTTATTATACTTTCGCGCAAAAACTACACAAGAATCGTAAGATCGTAAGCAAATCACCAAAATTCACGCAAGCAACGCCGCGGTTTGAGCTAGTAACTTAATATTGTTTATACTCCTCAAAATCACTACAAAATTGATCATAATAATATATTCAATGTCACTGTCTACTTGTCAAATTGTCAGTACCACACACCTTTAGTCTCAAAGTAATTTGCAGATACAGGAGCATGCAATATCACTGAAATTATTGAGCCACGCATCGTTCAGCTACGTCAATAGAATTTCTGAAATTGGGTCTAAAGTTAGATCGTTTTCATTCTAACTAAGCGTTTGATTGGGTAGTAAGTTAGTGTTTCGTTTATGATTGGTTTCAATTTTCGGGTACACCAAAATTTTGCAGAATATTGTTTGGAAAAATATTTTTTCGGACAATAACTTGAGATAACTTTGAGTTCGTGGGTTTGTTGCTGTATAGACAGCGAGGGTCTTTATGACAGTGAGGAATTGGTAGGTCACCGTTCGACCGTCTAGCGCATTTATGTTAAACGCGCGCCTCAAAGAGATGTCACCAAAGCAGAGGGATTTGCCAGGGCCTTCCGGGGTTGCGGGTTGTTCGAAAGAAATACCTCACCACTGGAACACAAAGGGCAAATGAAGATTTTATTACAATGGCTTTACAAGCACCTTGTATGCTAGTTGGGAGGCACTCTGTACAAGTAAAATTCATATCTGGTAAACACTTCATAGGTTTTTACCGCATTGGCTAAACTAGTGAATGCACAACGGGACTCCCTTGCGAATGCGAGGCCTGTTGATAAGTGTGAAGGTTCCTTTTACAAATTATTTTATTTTATTACTCGTAGCTTTATGTTATATTACGATGCTTACGTGCCTTTTCCATTCATGAGTTTACGACTTAAAATTATAATTACACGTCAAACCGCCTTATGAAAAGAGCTAAAACAAAAATTACCCTGGCCGCCTGTATAACACAAATTGTAGGCACTCTATTAAGAATTCCACACCATCTTTAGAACCGTAACTAAATTATTAAAGTAGCCCCGTAGATACAAAGTTGAAATTTCAAAGGAAAATTCCCTAGAAATTCCTTAGTCAAATTTCAGACTTTACTTTCTTATTATAGTTAATGTACTTAGTTTTGTAATTGTGCAATGTAATGACGTTGTTAGCATTCTAATTACTTAGGCTTTGTTATTGTTGAAGAGCAGAATTGAAAGGAGCAAATAGTTTACAAGGTAGACAGTAGACACCATCTTTGTTTACTGTCTCATTGTTTTCATTTTATTTCATACAAGTGCCCGTTACTTCATCCGCGTGGCATATGGGTTAACGCTAAATATGATCGAAAAAAAATATCTGTCTATCCCTTTTTCTTCCCTCTTTCTCCCTTCACATTTTTAGGCTATGTCCGTCTCCAGGGTCCCAACTATCTCTGTACTAAAATTCATCAAAATTTTGGCCATTTAGGCGTGAAGACGTAACAAACTTTGTCTGATTTTCAGGCCACTGACTACTTCTAACGACTAAGAAAGATCAACAAATTGAACAAGTTCTAGATCATGTTTCTTTTTGGCATTTTCAAATAGTACAAGGCAGTTATGTTTGGATATTTTACTGGTACTTTTGTCGCTTCTGCTAACACTATTTAAGAACCACTGAACAGCGAATACACCAATCAAGATAATGACAACAATAACCATTTTGTAAATAATAAATAACAAGTGAATGTAAAAGTGATGACAATACTTAATTGCTGTTGCGACGCGTGACGTAATATTTTATAACATTTCACAGTTATAAGCACCAACTGCATGTAATACCACCGTGACTGATTGCTATTGTTTATTACAGTAAGCGTGAACGTTAACGTTTACGTACGCGTTAACGTGAACGCGTAACAGTACGTAATAACGTGTTTATTTATTTAAAGTATTGATTTTATGATTTAATACAACAGTACAAAGTTATAATAAAACAGTACAAAGTTATCGATGAATACCGTGCTTCGTTTTTTCCTTAACCGTAGTATTATTATTTCTTCTGTGACCTAACACAAGCATTATCTTTGTTAGGGTCCCATGTGACCCGATGCAGCTGTAACCAGCATTTACATGGAGCGACTGCTTAACCGACCGCCACAACCCAGTTACTAATAGGTAATACAAGACCCATGGTTTATTTTTTCTTTTAAACTTGTCCCCACACTAGGAATTTCTCCTGTGTCGTGGGTACGTTTACAAACATTTAAACACACATACACAAACAGCCAGACCCGAAACAACTATTTGTAGGCCATAAAAATGTTTGATCCGTGCGAGAATCGAACCCGCGACACATACAATGTGACATGTGCTGTCATACTTTATCATGGGTTGCACTGGTTGTCAGACCTATGGGCCCCTGACGAACTCTAACGACGGGCAAGGACATAAAAATGACAGCCGAAACCAACGGCTTGACGCGCTTTCCAAGGCACGGGGAAACTCACCCATCAACAGATAACATCCACAATGTATCAATTACTTTTACATATTATATTGACAAGTTTTCATAATATTAACTAAGGGCTTTATGAGCTCGTTCACGACTCAAGTTGAACAAGGATCGATGCATTAAACGATCAAGACGGATTACTTCTCTAATCTTCAAACTTAGCAAATGGATTAGTGAACGCATTCCGGTACTTGAGTAATGAAACTCTTAGGAGCGCACTGTTTATTTAGAATCCTTACTATATAATATTTTAATATTAATATTATAAAAGCGAAAGTGAGTTTGTTTGTTTGTTACCTCTTCACGCTTTAATGGCTACACCGATTTTTATGAATTTTGGTACAGAGATAGTTGGGAACCAGGAGATGGACATAGGCCAGGGATGGCGAACCTTTTTGGATTAGCGTGCCATTTTCCCCACAGAAATGTTAAATGACGCCATATATGTGCCGTCAATAATTTCAACTTAGGGATACAATAATAAAAAAAAAACGAGTAAATATTATTCACTAAAATCAAGTTATTTTCTAACAAAATCATAAAGGGTATCTTCGAAATAATTCATAATTTGTTTATTGCACTTTTTTATCTATCAGATAAAATAAATTGCAAACCGTTTTGGTCGGTGGCGTGCCCAAAAAATTGTGTCACGTGCCACCAAAGGCACGCGTGCCATTGGTTCGCCATCACTGACATAGGCTTTTTATTTGAAAAAAGTGGGATGTGAGGGAGAAAGAGGGAAGAAAAGGGAAAGCTTAGCGTTGCTATTACAAATCAATAAGGCGCAAGAGGAACAGTGTTACCCCGAATTTAACGCGAGTGAAGCCGCGGGCAAAAGCTAGTTCTATAGTAATTGCAAAAACATTAACTTAGCATCACTTTTGTTACCAAAAGAGTTAGGCAGATGTATACCTATTTAAATAAATTATATGGAATTTCTTTCGCTTCCCATGACCCAAGGATTGGCTTTTACCTTGGAAAAGGCCTAATAACAAAAGCCCATATTATAATTATGTGCGTGAAAAATGTTGGCCATATTTTTGTACATTGCAAGGGTATTCAGATAAATAGTTATATTTAGCCTTGTAGGATAAAATGGAAAGCCACTGTAATGCCAATCCAATTTATTTAGGCCAAAACTTCAAAATATTGACCAACTAGACCCCGCGTTTTTTTAAATGGCATATAAATTGGAATTTAGTGAACAATTTTAATACCGGCCGTCACAATGGTATACGGCTGGATATTTTAACTCTTTCATGTGAACTTCGACATGAATGGGTGACTTTTAAAATATTCCTCCATACATTATCCCGGTCAATTCTATGTGAACAATTCCGTTGTCCTTTTAATGGGCGTTTACTATTGTAGTATACAGGTGGAGTCCAAATAGCCACACCTTTTTATTTATTATAAGCACACATAAATTATTCAAAAGCGTAACGATATTATGCGATGCAAAGCACGATATAAACTAATTTGAATTAATTTGATGCGTCCCATTTTTTTGGAAAGGAAGCATAAAAAGTTTTATGTGAAAATTGTGTGAGACAAGTTTGCCCATATATTTTGTCTTATTGTGTAACTGTTTATCGGAACACGCAAACGCAGAACAGATGTTTCCTTTTCGCCTTTGATTTATAATTTTTAAAGAATTATCACAAGATTTCTTTTGATAGAATGAAAGAAGTGGGCAATTATTAGATGATGTAATAAATCAAAATGATTGTGGAATAGATGTTAACAATAAAATATGCTTTCCTTTCCTGGCTTCATATATTTTAGTGCTGTGTATTTAGAGAATTGTCGCTGTAACTTTTTTTATTTAAATTTTAATTTGTGGTAACGATTCACAGCTTAGGATCATTAAAAGTTTATGTCTATGATTAAAAATGTTGGTAATTAAAGAACTACGATTACAAAATCTGAATGCTTCTACTAAAGTTTTCACAAAAAATAAACATAACTTCAAAAAAACTTCACGCCTGTAATCCCCGACGGGTTAGAAAGGGGTGAACCTAATATATATCCAACATTTTGCCTTAAGTTTAAGTCCAAAATCTTATTGTCATCAACCGGGCACTAAACCAATCTCCGTGGCTGATACTGAAAAAATCCTGCTAGAAAATTCCAATAACCCAAATTTCTTCAGTAACGCATAAAGCCATCCTCACTCGGTACTGTCGCCTCAGCTTTAAACGAAACACTTAGATACATACAGATACTAACAATTAGCCAGTATGTATCTTAAGACAATTGGCAAGGCACTCAGTTACGGCACTTATCTAGAGGATAACGATTATTGGCTGACATTAGCTACTGCTGTTAGTCTGTTCCCTTTGAATTCTAGGTGATGTTGTGCTGAATACTAAGTGCTTTGGCATTTTCTCTTTGAGCTCATGAACTTTATATAGCAGAGCGTAAGAGGGTCCTAAAATGTTACAGAAATGTTAAGTTTTATTACCTGACTTCTTGGGGGAGTTGCAGGATTAAAATAATAATAGGCGTTTTGTTTAATATGTGAAGAAGTACCGGCAAAGTGCGTTCCATTAAACTTTTTTTACATAAACTGACAACTTTTGACTTCACGAGTTGAATTTTTTACATTTGTAAAGGACTATAGACCTAAGTCATCATCTAGCCTAGCCTTTTCTCAATTATGTTGAGGTTGGCTTCCAGACTTACCGGGTGCAGCTGAATACCATTATTTTATATGTAGCGACCGCCTATTTGACCTCAACAACCCAGTTTATACTGGGTAATACGATACCCCATAGTAAGACTAGGTGTCAGACTTTCGGGACACCTGACCTGTAACAGCTGGACTACAGAAAGAGATAGAGAGTTTTTAATTGAACTAAACCAGGAGACCTGTTTTTTAATAAAAAAGAAAATTGTGTACCAACCCGGACGATAGCCTCAAATAAACATATGACTACAAATATAACACATTACTAAAAGCTTAATAATCAATAGTATACGCACCAGATTAATTTGATCGGTTATGTTTAAAGTCTCATTTAGTTGGGGGCGAACCTATAGCCATCAATTCTTTTCTCGAGCTAAGAATCGAACTCAAGACTTCATTTTCAATAATAGGTCTTGCAGCACTAGACTAACAAAGCAGTTACGTCATATGAGTATATGAAGCGGTAAACAAACAGAAATCTACATACACAAAAACCGACCATACAAATATAGCCATTAAAATTTAAATTCGATTACCATAAACTTATTAACATTACACAGAGTCACTGCCTCCGTATTACAAGTAAGTGTCGCTTGTCCATTGTGAGTGATTGAATCACACTTTAGCTTTACTGTCATGGGTACACACGGCGACACATCAACCTATACAAAACCAGTTTATGCGGATCTCTCATTGTACTTGAAGTTTATAGTGTACGATCCGTTGTTGAGAGAGCAGCATAAACTGGTTTTGTATAGGTTGATCTGTCGCCGTATGTACAACTAATAACGAAACGTAGTAGGTACTACCGACTTGTACAGTCATCCTCAAAAACAATATGGCAATTTGTGGCAATGTTTTGTACAAAAACAAAGGGTCTAGATCATGTAATGTATAGGTGGATTTTTTTGAGGCTGACTGTACAATCCTGAATTATAAAATAATGTGAAGTTATGTTTATGGATCTAAAATGATTTTGAATGTTATAAGTAAAGTAAAATTTATTTGCATAGATTGTACATAAAATAAGGTGTAACATGATTGGGTGAGCCTAGTACAATCGACTTATATGCATGCAAACATTAATTATTATTATTTTATAATTGAAATTAAAATTAAAAAAATATCATAACTTTCAAACACACACATAAAAAACAAAAAATAAATTATAAATAATTAAAAAAAATGTATATGTGGACTGCACCTGAAAATCAGCATCTAGCAGATTTTTGTTGCCATCTGGCATTATGCTAAACTGAGCTGCCTTTTTAGCATTATTTAGCTTAATTTTAAGGTGTTCCTGTTCGTCTATATAAATTCTAAATTAACGCATTTTCTTTCTTTCTATTTGAAGTTCTTATGTATTGAACTTTACTCCATGGATAAATGACTATCCTAGCTCCCTACATGCCTCGGCTTTTGGTCGCAGCTGTTTTGTAGATCTTTACCATACATAACAGAGGCCTGAAAGACCGGGTATGCGATACCCCTTGAAAAAGCTGATTGACATTATTTCAATCTGTCAAAGACCTATAATCGATAGCCAGGACCAACGGCTTAACTCACTTTTCGAGGCACGGGGGAAACGGGCTACGTAATAGGTACCCATAACCCATACCCACCAGAGAAGCGCGGTTTAACCTAAAAATGTAACCCGAGCGGCTATTATTATTTACACACTGTTTATTAGCTACAAATAGAAAAACAAATAATATAAAACAAATACTATGATTAGTTTCTTAGTATTTGCAATTGGAATTCATAAAACTGTATGAAATTATTTGACTCAATGGAATTGAAATCATGCTAGAATATTTAATAATAGTTCAAACACCTCGCATTACGAGTTTATTTCAAGGTGAAAAATAAAATAGTCCCTAATAAAAGTAATATACCTTATCTACATTTTTTCCATAGTATGAGACTCACAAGGAATTCTAATAAGCGTGAGCATGCGTTGATCGATTCTGCTTGGATCTCATCTCATTACCTGCAACTGTTTCATCGGCCTATGTGACACTTTAAACCAAGATAACTTTACTGGTAAAATATCTATAAAGGACACAATTTAAGGTTCAAAATCGAGTATTTTGACAGAAAATAAAATTTTGTCTTCAAAGTCGAATAATTTATGAGTATTATAACCAAACATAGCAATAGATACAGTAACAGTCATTTGTTTTCTCAGTCCACCTCGCTTGTTAAACAAAATTTTGACATGTACCAGAACGTGGGTGTGTTTTAAGTGTGGGTTTAGAGCCCACGTGTCCATAATTCTTTTGTTCCGCTTTCTAGTATGTTCGTCAATGAGTTGGAAGGTTTGTATGCAAAAATCCATTTGTTTCTTGACGGAAATTGGGATTCAGCTTGTCTGTTGTGACATGTTCATGTTATATTTCGTTGACTGCTGTGACGAAAGCTTTTTTATTTGAATCACTGAAGAAAGCTTACTGCTTATACATACAATATAAGTACGTAATAGAAGGTTTCCTTTCAAACTTTTATTTTTTGATAATTCTTCGGATTATATTGTAATTCTACGGCCTTAGTAATAAAGGTAGTAAAGTAGTATAATTATAAGTTTTTCTTTTGCGGAACAGTCAAATAGCTTTCCCCGCTCAGGGCGGAGCGGGGGGGGGAGCGGGGAGTGACTGTTAGACTTTTACGGACCGCGGTATGTCTTTCGAACAACCCGCAACAAACCCCCCAGGCAACCTGCAACACCGGGCAACCTGCAACCCCGGGGTCTTAGTATATCCTTAGGATCCGTAGTTGAACTACATTAGATTAACGACGTCATGTTCCACGAGTTAGTGTTCCACGAGCGCCGCGAAAGAGATTTCAATTAAGCAGAGGAGCCTGCCAGGACTGCGGGTTGTTAAAAAGAGATAACGCGTCCCCCGAACATAATGGCACTAGGAGGAACATGGGTAGGTTTTAGTCAATAAAAGTCTGATACTCCCCCACGCACCAGCCAGTGCGGGGGAAGTTATTTGATAAATTCCCATCCGCAAAAAAAGCAGTCGCTCTTGCGCTCACGGGACCAACGCAACGGAGCAAACAAACAAATTAATAATATTTAAAATAGGGAAATTGAAATAGTGACTAATAATTAATATGCCATTCGGTTGATTGAAATCATCATCAATAATTTAACTCTTCATTATGAATCTTCTATCATCGGAGATTTGTATGCAAAGCAATTGCTTCTGTTGATTCTCAATGTCCGGAATCAGGTGTGGATCGTGTTTTTTGATCTTATAGACTCTGTGGACACAATACCCAATACGAAGTCGTACAATACCGTTTACAGTATTTAAATTGAATTCAAATAACGACTTTTATCAAAGATTCAATTCGAATGCCTGCATAAAAAGCTAGTACGGACAAAATGAGTCACCAGTGATTTGAAAAGGAATAAGATACGACTGCCAATTTATTTTTACCGTGTATTTATAGAAGAATGAGTATTATTCTTTAAATAGAAAGGTCCAAAATCGATTGGGGAAGTGAGTTCTAAACGTAAATCTTTTGGCTTCCTCTAGTGAGGGTCGGGCGACCTTTTTCTTAGTGATCGGTATCGGACGCACTCATCGATGGTTCATCGCGACAGCATCGATGCTTGAACATCGATATGCTAATGTAGTGATGCATTCCATACCTTTGTGTACTTACGTCGACGAGGTGGGCGAAACGCCATTGATATACATTCGATGTCATTGTTAATATTATAGGGTGGACCCGATTTTAAAAGGCAATTTATTCTGTCTCTTGATGGGGCAATAGATAATGCTTAGTCAGATCGTTTTTTTTTTTTTTTCGATGGCATTGTTGGGAGTTCCAATTTCGAATTTGTATACGATCTTCATGACCTTTAATGTAGATTTTCTTAAAAAAAAGATATCTATAAAATTGAATAATGTTGTGAGAGTAAATTCAATAGTCTAAGTAATTTCAATATTAAGCTACAAAGCGAGTTTGTAGAATGAAATCAATAAATTCTCATCAAAAGGTCATAATATTGTAGCGTTAATTTAAAGCCGGGCTATTAAATTTCAAAAACCCTGTGGAACCCTTTGCCGTATCGTGGACTCTTACCACAATAATCTTCAATGCCCATAAAATTGGTATTTACCTAAATTAAACGTTGGTCGTAATTGATACAAATGGCTGTTTCTAGTTAAATGTAATTGGAGGAGACAGAAGCAAGTGCAACAAACCTTGGACAAGCTTTGAACTATTGTTTTTTGAGAGAGTCCAATTAGAATTTTATTGGATTAATCTTGTATTGAATTGTTCAATTGCTGCAATAATTTTATTTGTATAGAATAAGATACTTTTCAGTATTCTATTTACAGAAATCAGTTCATTACATATTTTGTAGAAATCTTCGAAAATGATTGTAGGTATAATCATTAGTAATAATAGTAAATTAGTAATAAATTCTACAAATTTATTTATTTTCAAATTGAATGCCTGCACAGTAATTTACTTAATGCCACTAAACATCACAATCATGAATTTTTGTATTATTAATTATATATTATTCGTAATTTATAATCACCGATAAAATCTTAATAACCAAAATTAATTTCTAGCCAAAACATAAATTGATGCATTGGCTCATAAAATTTTTAATTAACGCGAATTACACGCATAAACATAAAAAGTGTGTATTACATTCGTCCATCACGTCTTTTATGGCTTTTCAATTGATATTTGTTATGCACGAATAAAAATCGTATAAAATGCCGTAATAACAAAATTTAAGAGCAACCGTCATTGTTTTGTGTCATCAAAAACGTAATAAATTTTATTAAATTGACCATCAGTTCAAACTTTGATCGATATTGAATTCTAACTTACGAGATTCCTGCTGTGTAATGATGCTTGGCTGTTCCCGAAGGTGCATACGACTGTAACTTTTGTCACATTAAATAACTATTAAGTACTTAATGTGTGCTTTTCTTTGTAATAAAATACCCATTGGGATTAATTTATTGTACGATTTTAAGACGCTATTTCAATTCTAGAACGTAAGATGGGTCTTAAATATAACTGTTCGATTTTGTCGGAAAACGTCGTATGGGTAATTGAAACCTAATCTTTATTTTCCAAGCATATGTGGTGGGATGTATCGTCAGCGCTTTCATCGCTGAAGGTAAACAGTTCTAAGTGATATGAACACGAACAAGTAAGTGCAGCATGAGTCTGCATACTAATGGAAGGGAAACTAGGTTTAAAGATTGCATTATGTGGCTAAAATATTGATAGGGGTGCTTCGAACGTTCGGTTTTGTTATCGCTATGTTATTCGTTTAGGTAGTGTCTCGGTTCCTAGTGATTTAAATTTTACTATCAAATACGATTTTAATGGAAGACGACATTTTGGTGCGGCTGGAGGGCGGGGGGGCTCGATCTAGCTAGGTCTCATGTTTGGAAATAATCGTTTAGTGTATTTTCATCCGAGCAGAATTCGTTAAAAGAAAGAAAGTTAAAAATATTTATTAGTCGTAAATGACAACGAGCACTCAAAATGAAAATTAAAATACATTAAACTTACAAAGCATTACAGATATTCGTGATATATGATTTAAATTTCTTTTTAGTCTATGGATTGTCTGATACTGTGACATCTTTCAAATGTTTTGTAGTTTTATTTCTTTGCTAGCATTTAAGTTTTTATTAACTTTATCTTTACTTTACGTCATTATTTACTATACATATCTTTAGTAAAAATGTGTGCATATTTGAAATGGTGAAAAAAACAAAGGTCAGTTTATTTTGTTGTTAAAAAAAACAACTGCAAGACTTTCATTTGATTTCCCAAAATTCCCTTAATTGATAACAGCACCAAAATTTGAGGGTTAATTCTTTAATATTCATAGAGTCACATCCTATGCAAACTCCTAACCCCTCAACAGGCCATAGAATATTCGCAACACAATCCATCTAACTTTTTATCATATTAATGTCAAACAAAATTGTGAACAAATATTATCATTCCTATGTCACAGATATCTCCCATTCACAGTTCTCTGATCATATTAGTTGTCCTTTTCTGGACATGTTGTTGATTTACTGTTTCCAGTTAGAAACTTTCATAATAAATAAACCTTATTCGCTCCGATGTCAAACTCTCTGGTCCACAAGTATCTGTAGCAGTGGACGGTTGGTTTTTGTGTCGGTGCTACATAAATTTGTCCCCTGCTCCGCATACATATACTAGGACCTTTATGAGTAGGGTTACTCCTAGTGGAGAGTAAATTCGACGATTTATCTCTTTTAATCGCGGTTTAATTTAGTTTGTTAGTGAACAGTGTGGCCGCGTTTACGACAGTTTTTTTTTGGATGCTGTTTCTCTTAGAAATTTGTAAAAGTTTGAAAGTTGGGTTGAAACCGCTAGTTTTTTTTTTTTTGACAAGCCTATGTATTTTAACTCAGAACTTTTTACTAACAAAGAGTTATTTAGGGTTACCAAAAATTCAAAAATCCTGAAAAAAATGTTCTTTAGACCTCCACCATTGAAAAACACAACCAGCGCCGAAGAACTTAGGTTGTTACTCATTTCTTGATCAACTCGAAGCCTTGAAGAAACTCCAACATTTCATAATATCGATTCCAATCTAAAATCACATCACAATTTCTCTCACAAACAGCAATATCGCTCACATACAACAAACAAACATATTTACTTCGTTCAAAATGACTTCCGCAATATACTGGACAGTTATTCTTTTTTAGATGAAAAGCTAATGTTTTGTGTGCCAAGTTTAGCACTTGCCAAGCGTAACTCTGGAGGCTGGACCCAGTTGTATCTCCTAATGTCCACAACACTGTCCGATAATGCATTAAAACGGACATTTTATTACATTAATTTGCAATTTCATTGATATTGCCAACATTCTGATAAAGGGACTTAGAAACATTGTGTTTCGAAAATCTGAAAATACTGCTTTAGTTTCGTTGTTTCTGTTGCAATTTGGCCTATGTGTTGGATCCAGTCCAATTTAAAAGCACTTGTGATAAATTATCATGGAAGCTAATGGTCGTTATTTTTCTGGGCGTTGCGGCAAGGCACATAAAATGGCGAATTAATTAAAAAATATTTGACAGACACAGCTCATGTTGATGCAGTTACTGAAATTAATGACGCATTTAATAGGTAAGTGGGGCAAGCTTTTGCGCATGATTTTAATTAAATGTCACATATATTTTTGAGAATGGACGACTTTAAATGTACCTAGATAAAACAATCTATACTATAATAATATTATAAAGCTGAAGAGTTTGTTTGAACGCGCTAATCTCAGGGACTACTAGTTGGCATTGGAAAATTCTTTTAGTGTTGGATATTTCATTTCTTGAGGAAGGCTATAGGCTATATAACATCACCCTACGACCAACAGGTGCTGAGCAGCGCGGGTGAAACCGTGGGGAACAGCTAGTCTTTAAATAAAATTTCATGTTGGCCATTATATTTTATGTTTCGTAAATCATTACATCGGAAAGTTAATTTAAAAGGTTTCACCTAAATACAGGCATTAAGAAAGTTGTATCAATTTATTTCTAAACACATACATAACAACTTAAAACGAAGCGACATGCTTCTAAATCCACTTTCGCATCGCTCGAAGGTGTCGCAAGTTAAGGACTCGTAGACATACGGCGGTTTTGTTTCAGACTAAAATAAATACACGCCCCAAAACATTTCAACTTCTTGTATTCATATTCGTTTTTCATACACAAAGTTACATTAGACATCCATTCCAAGGCGAAATTTCTGGATATAGATAGATTTATACATTTATAAAAAAGAAAACGCTATTGGAAAAAGATTTAGAAAATACACATTAATAATTAGTTTAAAGACTGTTTTTTTTAACTTTTATTATTTGGGGCATGCCGCAAGGCATGTAAGCGGCTCCGGTAAGCGGTGGCCCTGGCAGGCCCCTCTGCTGTGCTGAAATCTCTTTGAATACGCGCCGTCGACACGGCTAGTTAAAAGACAGGTTTGCACTATTATTATTCAAGTTTGCTTCAAAACATATTTTAGGGGAAATCCGAAACGAACAACCGCATCATGCGTCGGGACCCTTATATAGAAAGCCGCGAGCGTTTTCGCAAATCTTGCAAGTCGAAAGTTTGTATCTCGGAGTTTCGCGCGACGCCACTTTATTCAGTTAGTTAGGTTCGTATGTGTTCGTACACGAACAAGTTGCAAGTACTCTCGAAATGGGAGTTCGAGTTGTGAATTGACGGTGAGGTGTTTATAAAACACTGCCGCCTTCGAACATTTAATGTTTAAGAAGCAATAATTAATTTCGAGAATATGTTTAAGATTTTGCGGTGTTTTGTTTATCTCGTATCTGTAGAGCAGGATGATGCGTAATACATACTTTTGTTATCAAAGTTTAATTAAGTAAAATGTTGTAAATAATATAGATAGAAGTATCTTCAATACTTATTTTTGCGGATGGGATAATAATATTATCAAATAACTTCCGCGGCTTTGGGGGGAGTGTCAGACTTTTACAGACTAAAATCCGACCATGTGGATTCTTTTGCCCTTTATTTTCTCGGCAGGCGTTGGCCCTGGCAGGCCCCTCTTCTTTGCCGACATATCATGAAAGAGTAACAAACATCCATCCATAGATCTTCACAAATTTTAGCATTAATCATAGATATATTAAATTTTGAAGAATTAGTCGCGTTCAGATTTTTTCAAAATAAAATAAAACCGGCCAAGAGCGAGCCAGACCAACACCAAGGGTTCCATACAAAAGATCTTTGACTAATCAAAAATATCATAAACTTAATTTATAACCTTATCTTTTGACTGCGTAGACTTAGAGGGTTGATTTTTTCACAGCACGGAACCACATAGTTACATGGTGAGTACATGGTTTTAATTTCTCTTTTAGTCTTGACAGACAGACAAACAGACAGACTACAAAGTGATCAAATAAAGGTTCCGTTGTATTCTTTTGAGTTACGGAACCGCAAAAACCAACAAACCTAATCGACCAAACGACGTTCCTTGCCCCGCTCAGTAGCGTAGATTAGCACTAGGTACTAAGACAGAATTTAATGAAAATCATAAGTTTGTATCAAGGAAACTTTAGCGTTGCCTTTGCTCTGAAGTTGTGTCTCCACGGCCGCGCTCAACTCAGACTATAATTTGCTGATGAGGCACTTGCTAACTCCACTCACCCCTATTTTAAACTCATTCTCCTTTTAATTCACTTCTAGTTTTAATTTTTTCTTTTCGTTATTAATACGTTTTTATTAAGTTCTCCTATAGCTAATTATGGAAAAAATACGTGACGTCATTCTATATCCAATATGGCTAACTACCAAAGATGGCAGATTTGTAATTACTTATACATTCCCGTGGTATGGGTATCGTATAAAAGGGTTTACTAAAACCAAAATATTTTATCTCTTTTAAAATTTAACTTAGTATTAGCATGATTATGTTCAGCTAGACAATTAGGTGTTAACCTTTTTAGAGAATAATCTCAGAAGTTAAGCAAGTCATCGGTTCTTTGATAAACTTTTTACAATTTCTTTTAATAGATTTAAAGGTAACTAATTTAAACTGTAAACTTAATCAAATTAAAGTGCTCCCTCTCGTTCAAAATGGTATATATTTTTTCTAATTTAATTTTAATTTCTTCGTATTCACTTTATTTACATTGCTTACGGTACGAGCAATTGAATTATTTTATCAATTACTTGATTGCTTAATCTAGTTAAATTTACTTTAACACCAATTTACAAGTACAAAATTGGCAGCCCAATGTTTTAGATTAAGCAAATTGTTTCAAAACTGTTTGTGTCCGTCATAATGAGTATTATTGCGTGTCATCATTTATATTTTTTTAAGATCTGCAATAAGCCTCGCAAACGGTCGAATCGCACGCACTCGTCCGTAGGCACGATCCTCAAACAGACAATTGTTTGCAAATTTTATTTGTACTGCACTGATAAAGGTATTACAGATATAAAAATAAGCGCTTTTCATTCGATATATTTTTTACTAGCTGTCTTGCGCGATTTCACCTGTGTCTTTAGTTGCTTCCCGCTCCCGTGGGTAGTAGCGTGATGTGGTACAGCCTGTTGGTTCCTGATAATGTAGCTTCCTATTAAAAAAATTGTTATAATCGGTCCAGTAGTTTTGGAGCCTATTCGATACACGCTCGCATTGAAGTTAAAGCAAAGCAAATTTTTCCCTTTTCTTCCCTCTTTCTCCATCTCATTCTCATTCATCTCATCTCATTTCTTTTTTTTTAATAACTTATGTCCGTCTCCAGGTTCTCAACTATCTCTGTACCAAAATTCATCAAAATCGGTTTAGCCATTTAAGCGTGAAGATGTAATAAACAAACTCGCTTTTATAATATTAGTAAGGATAAACAAAAACATTACTTGTGGAACAAACAAAAATGTTACTCGTATTTATTCATACTTACAATTGTTTTTCTCAATATTCCTCGCCTATAAAAATAATTTGTCTAGCCCCAAACTTTTGGGTTACATAAAGACATATCAGTCAGCCTTATAGGTAAACATTTATCTAAACAAAAGTATTATGAGAAACTAGCTGTTCCCCGCGGTTTCACCCACGCTGCTCAGCACCTGTTGGTCGTAGCGTTATGTTATATAGCCTAATGTTATATTAATAGCCTTCTTCAAAAAATGGACTATCCAACACTAAAAGAATTTTCCAATTCCAAGCAGTAGTCCTTGAGATTAGCGCGTTCAAACAAACAAACAAACAAACTCTTCAGCTTTATAATATAAGTAAAGATAACAAACATACACAGCACTATTATAGGGAGCAAATCGAAAGAAAGTTCCGTAACACAAATAATTGATTCGGTGCCCCGTCGTCAAGGAAGTCTCAGTTCTATTTAAGTTTCCTAAAAGGAAATGAAAGGAAATCAGAACCCGCGCCTTTATCGAAACTTATCGGAATATTTCTTAGAAGAAAACGGTAGTAGAGCATTTTATTAAAACGACTTCAAGATATAAATCTTCAGTTTCTTTTTTTGATTTATATTTGAGGCTGTTTTCTTTAGGTGCAGGTTTTGAGTGGGTAAGATTAAATATCGATAGCGGGTACTAACTGACAGTACATGAATTTCAGAATGGTTTATTTTCTCTTTATTATATTGTTTAGGTCTAAATGTAACATATTATAACATCACGCTTGTGATTTTCGAAGGGTTAAGCAGAGGTGTGCATAATGGTACCCCACATTTAAGTAGTTATTTTTAAGACAAAAGTTAGTAGATTTCAACCTGGCCTAAATCCAGACACTTGGGTGCTAATGACAAATTCTAGATAAAAAGTCAATAACATTCCCCGACAAGGGAATTGAACCCAGCTGTCGTGTTTGCCACCTCTAGACTAACGAAGCAGTCTAAACATTCATATTGATAAATGTTTTAATAGAAACTCTTCAGCCTTTTTATTTTGCGGGTGAGAAATCATCAAATAACTTCCCCCGCTCTGGGTGGAGTGTCAGACTTGGACTGACTAAAACCCGACCATGTTCCTTCTATTGCCCTTTACGTTCCGGGACCGCGGTAATTCTTTCAAACAACCCGCAACCCTAGGAAACTTTCAGTCTTGGCCAGTGTTTTATAAAAGAAAATAATGTGCTTGGCTAGTGAAACGTCTTTTCGACTATAAACCTCATTTTAAAAAGCTAAAATGAAAGTCCTTAAAATTTACATTTTATTTAAATAAACATTGTAAATAATTTGTAGTTTATTATAAGTATTTTTTTGTTTTAGATTTCAGGTTGTCTTGAAAAGATCGCTTTTAGCGATAAGACCGCCCATTGTGTCACCCTATTTATAAGTTGTTTAATGTTATTCTAGTTATTTGCATGGTGTACATAATAAAGAATATTCTATCTATCTATCTATCAGGCAAACAAAATAGGTTAGAAACGAACGTATTTGTTTTTTTCCAGAAATATTGAAATTTTTATCTGAAACGTCAGCAAAACGTCTTTTGTTACCGTAAACAAGTTATTCCATACAGTGTATTTGTTCAAAATATTTCAGAAAATAATTGTTAGCCCACGAAAACAAAGTAACCATCACAATATTCGGCAGCAAACCAAAACAAAGGCGGTTTTGTTTTTACAAAACTCTCGTTTCACTAAAATACACACTGATATTACCAATTTCAGTACAGCGAGGGTGTGAGCCATTATCCTGTCATACACACGCACGGTGTCTTGCACAGTAGTGTTAATGTGAAGTGTTTAGGGTAGGTGCATCGACAGGGAACGACAGGGAACAACAGGGTTTTGGGTACAATTGCAATGTCACAATGAGCTTATCAACGATTAGGGGAATGATTCTATTGTCAAAATCGTGACGTGTCGAAATTGGAGTCTTTTGTTTTGTAATACGATAATATTTGCAGTTATGACTATATATAGTTTGGGAGAGGGTGAAATATTTTTGTGGGACATCTGCTTGTTATCATATCATCTCGTGTCATCGTTGTGTCGACTAAGTCAGTCAGTCGTCAAGCAAAACTTTCGTTATTGAACCACCAGCTCCTGCACTACAACTTATCACTATGATTTCAATCAGTGTTTTACAAAAAATCAACATTGAACAATCATATTAAAAACTATTATAATTGTTGAATATCAGTTTTTTTATTATTTTTATAATAAACAACCTGCTAACTATAGCTCTGTCTGTCTTTTTTTCATGTCCAAACCTCTGAACTCATCGTCACGAAATTTGATGGATTAGCAACCTCGGTTTTGGAGAAGGCCATAGGATTTCAACCCATAATTAAATATGTAACTTGCGTTGCCCATTTATGTTCAGGTAAATTTATATATACTGCTATTATGTACAAAGCTATAAAAATAAAAATTCAAAACTCAAAGCATTTATTTCAATAAGACTATTCCAGAATCAGTTCTTCATTTTACCCAAATCAACTTGGAACATTAGAAATTAATGACACAACACTAAGTAGGTATAGAGGCGATATAACAGCAATTTGACCGACCCTCAAAACATTTCCCTTAAACGCCAACATAAAGGGCAACAGAAGACATAATTGCAGTAAGCCCCTAATTAATTAATCACCATTGTCTGAGGCGACTGCCGGCGACGACATAATTGATATTTGAAGGGGCCTCCTGGACAGTTCCTTGGTGACATTAGTAGAGTAGCCACCATATCGGTTTCGGCCTTGAGTTTGGTCGAATGTAGTTTTGGCTATTTCGATTTCGGCCGAATTTGATTTAGTTTTATAAATAATCTTGTTGTTGATTAGTAATAAGATGACATTATTTATATTTGAAAAGACCAAGTATTCATATCTGTTGTGGCAAAGATTTCTTAATTACTTCCAATTTATACCGAATTTTATTTCAGTTATAAACGTGGTACAGATAAAATATTTAGCAAATACTGTGTCATGTTTTTTTTGTAAGTTGTGTTTAAATCATCTTTCCTGCTACCAAATATAGCTAATGTCAAAGTCAAATGATTACACTGACTAGACGTTTAATTGAATTAGTATGGGTATTACTATCTAATTCTTTACTTTTCATTGTTAATTTATAGTCCATTTTCTTATTAATCTTGTAAAACCTTGTTTTTAAACAAACTAAGGTAGATAGAAAATAATCTTTATTTAGAAAATTCTCAAGTTAAACATTCGGCCGTCGGCCTTCGGCCTATAAACTGATTTCGGTCGCTCTCTAGACGGTAATTTGAGTGATGCCATCCAGCCGTAAGCTTCCCAAAAAAATGTATTAAGAGCTGACCTGACACTACGTTTTCCTTTTATATAACAAAGGATTTAATTTTACAGAAAAACTGTGTTAAGTATTTTATTTTATTATATATATATATATATTATGATTACACTATAAAAGTTCTCAAAAACAAATAGTTTTTTAAAGTTATAAATTTTGTAACTTACCACTACGTATAATAATATATTTAACCCAAAGACTGACTGATAGAGAATGCCTTATGGCATTAAGTCAACCTATCTACCACTATAATAGTGGTATTGTACATGAATTTTAAATAAATAAATAAAAATCACTCTTACTCTAACCCCCATTATATACCTAAATGCGGAGTAGGTATAGTTATGTTTTTTTTTTTGGTAAACAAACGTTGTAACTTTACTCCGCGTTTAATAAGTTATAAACATGCCAATTGTACCAGGGAGGTTTTTATTTATAAACTTTGTCTTTATAATTTTGCAACCATCTGTGGGACTCTAAAATACTAAACTGAACTATATCTTCATCAGCAACTCTGATAAAAAATAAAGTTTTAGTTTCAACTCGATACTTTCACGCATTCTCGAGATAAAGAGTTTTGCCAGACGGACAGATAGACCGACAACAAAGTGATTTTATAAGGGTGCGGTTGTTTTTTTCATGTACGGAATCCTAAAAACAATATTAGAGCACTCACAGCTAATTAACAATCTTCTAAAAATTACAGTAAACTACAGTCCAAAAAACACAGTAAACACCAGTCCAATAATTACAGAAATGGGTTTCACAGTCCGCAACTCAAATATCCATTTTGGCTGATTCGACTCTGTTTGCCCAGACAAGTCTTGATTTATTAATTAGTACCATCGGCAATTTCACCCTTTGTCTACGCTTTTGACGGTCGGCTTGCCATGGGGGGGCAAACTGATTTTAATTGATGCTTTTATTACTACTGGATAATCATTCATGATTTTGTTTTGAGTGAGAATGTTGAGATGGATGTGTGGAGTGACAAAAATGGATAAGGTAAGGAATGAGTATATTAGAGGAAGTTTGAAAGCTGCGCCTGTTACAGAAAAATTGAAAGGGAGTCGTTTGTCTTGGTATGGATATGAAATGAGGGACGAAGCACATGTGACTAAAAGAGTGATGGATCTGAATGATATCGTAACAAAGTAGAATTGGTTATTTGACCTACCCTCTGCCCTTTTTATCTAGCTAGGTTTTTAAGCTAGGACAAAATACCATTCTTTGCGCAATAATGAAGATGAAAAGTCAAATCTGCGGTGGATTTGTTGTGTCGCCAAGAGACTAGCCGCGTTGCAGCTTTGTATGGAAATGCTTAACCTTTGGCCAAGGTAAAGCCAGCCCTTGGTTCACGGGAACTATCAACTAAACGTTTTGATATCCTTTCTATCCTTACTATACTATATACTATACTATACTATATACTATATATACTATATACTATATACTATAATATTATAAAAGCGAAAGTGAGTTTGTTTGTTTGTTTGTTTGTTTGTTTGTTACCTCTTCACGCTTTAATGGCTGAACCGATTTGGATGAATTTTGGTACAGAGATAGTTGGGAACCAGGAGACGGACATAGGCTAATATTTTTTTGAAAAAAGTGGGATGTGAGGGGGAAAGAGGGAAGAGAAGGTAAAACTTAGCGTTGCTATTACAAATCAATAAGGCGCAAGGGGAACTGTGTTACCCCAAATTTAACGCGGGCGAAGCCGCGGGCGAAAGCTAGTAATATTATAAAAGCGAAAGTGAGTTTGTTTGTTACGTCTTCACGCCTAAATGACTAAACCGATTTTGATGAATTTCAATACAGAGGTAGTTGGGACTCTGAAGACGGACATGGCTATTTTTTTTAAAAAAAAGATTGAAATATGAGGGAGAAAGTGGGAAGAAAAGGGAAAATTTAGCATTGCTATTACAATAAATAAGGCGCAAGGGCAAAAACTATAGGTAGCAGGTACCTGTAAATCAGGAAAGGGGAACTGTGTTACCCCGAATTAAACGCGAGCGAAGACCGCACGGTATGAACACAAGAACTCCACGGTTTTAGAGTTTCAACTTCAAACTGCTTGAAATACGCCGCTTGCTATATATACGCCACTTGAGGTTCTCTGCAGCCGCAGCAGTAGCGCCAGCGCAGTATCAAGAAGTAAGTTGCTACCATTCTTAGTCATTTATCAGTAGGAAAAGGCAATAGGCATCTCTCCACTTTTAAAAAGAAATAAAGTTCTTAAAATCTGAGCAGCGATCGACTGCCGCGCTGCGTGTCGCGGGTTCGATTCCCGCACGGAACAAATATTTGTATGGCCTCCAAATAGTTGTTTCGGGTCTGGCTGTTTGTATATGTGAGTTTAAATGTTTGTAAACAACGATACAGGAAAAAGATCTAGTGTGGGGCAAAGTTTTTTTTTAAACTCCTAATTTACTCTCTCGTATGCATAATTAAAATGCAATGAGGTTGTTTGATTATTACCAAGTCAAAAAGGTCCACTAACAAAGATAAAAGAATAACAAAGACGATTTCAAATTGTGTCTTATATAAATTGTTTTGACTTAAACATAGAGCAACGTTTTCGTGTAAAATGGAAAACTCTTCATGTTTATAGTCTAAGCAACACTTATTTGTGTAGTCAGGGGCTTTAAATCGACCAAAACTTTTATGTCGTAGTGTCAGACAGTCATAAAAACTTTTATTTTATGTCTGTCGAAAATGTCAAGGCTTTTCACATATTATACGATCTTTAGTGTGAGGATACACTACACATACTTATTTCTTGAACAACCGCCAATGCCCCATTTTACTCACTTGCCCTACAAGGAGGGTATTGTATTCTATTGCTGAGGAATATTTTCATTTTTTGCACTGCAATTAAATAACACTATATTTTAACACATTCAGTATATAACAAACTTTACATAATATATATTTTTTTTAATTGAGTAAAGTCTTAATTTAAACAACTATGCTTTACAAAATTATTCTTAATATCTTAATATCTTGGGACAACTCACACACGGCTATCTGATCCTAAGTTAAGCAGAGCTTGTGTTATGGTAACCAGACAACTGATATACATACTTATATAATTTATAAATACATACATATTATAGATAAAATTTATTGATTTCGTTCCGACTAAATGAAACATAAGCTTCTCAAATTTTGGTTCAAATTAAAAATGTGCCTATTTAATTGATCAATCCAACCAAAAGGTTGTAAGAATATTGGTTGAAGTTTTGTCCAGGTTATCGGCATGAAATAAAGGCTGTTTTTGCTTAGCAACATAAATTTGCCAGCAATGTTATTTGTAATTCTGACGGCCTGCTAAAAATTTTACTTCCACGTATATGCATTGTGTACAGACGCCTGCACATCAAGCTACTACAATCTGACAGATTTCTTTGATATATTTTCGACTTTATTTCTAATGTATTAAGGTTCAAGGTTCATTGGGAAAAATTGACTGTTTCAGGTAACTTGACCTGCAGGCGTCTGTACATGACTTTGGTCCGTATCGATATTATAAAAGAGAAAGTTTGAGAGGATGTTTGTTGCCCTTTAACGCAAAAACTGCTGAATGGATTTTGTTGAAACTTCCCAATGATAAAGCTTACATGTCAGCGGGCCTGTGGACGGTGAGCAATGGGTAGCTCACCGTCTACCCGTCTATTGACGACAGGCCGTGTCGACGGCGCGTTCGTGTTTCACGCGCGCCTCAAAGAGAGTTAGCAAAGCAGAGGGTTGTTCGAAAGAGATACCGCGGCCTCGGAACATAAAGGGTATTCCCATTGTGCTGCTCGACGAGGTGGGCAAGCTCTTTGAAAGAGTAATTGCAAACCGCCTCGTCGGGCACCTTGTGGGGACTGGGCCGGATCTTGCGGATCACCAGTATGGTTTCCGCAAGGGGCGCTCGACGGTGGACGCCATCATGCGCGTGAGAGCCCTCACGACGGGGGCTGCAGTGTCCAGGGGTGGGGTTGTCGTGGCGGTGTCTCTCGACATCGCTAACGCGTTTAACACCATGCCCTGGGGCTGCATCAGGGAGGCACTCCAATACCACCGGATGCCGACCTATCTTCGTCGTGTGGTCGGGGCATATCTGACGGACAGGGCCGTCATATACCCCGGTCGCTCTGGAGAGTGGAACCGGCGAGAGATGTCGTGCGGTGTCCCACAGGGATCGGTCTTGGGGCCGCTCCTGTGGGACATCGGCTACGACTGGGTGCTGCGCGCCGACCTCCCCAGCGGCGTCAGTGTAGTTTGTTACGCTGACGACACGCTCGTCCTGGCTCAGGGGGGGTCGCACCAGGCGGCGGCCGACAATGTGACACGTGGGGTTGCGATAGTCGCGGAGAGGATCCGGCTACTGGGTCTCGAGGTGGCCTTGCACAAATCCGAGGCCATGGTTTTTCATGGCCGCGGAAACACGCCACCGTCGGGATCCCAGTTGACGGTAGGAGGGGTTCGCATCGGCGTCGGGTCGACGATGAAGTACCTGGGAATCGTCCTCGACAGCCGGTGGAACTTCGTCGAACACTTCCGACGTTTGGCTCAAGCTCGAGCGGACGGGGGCTGCTTTCAAGCGGCTCCTGCCCAATCTCAAGGGGCCAAACGCCTCCTGCCGTAGGCTCTATGCCGGAGTCGTGCGGTCCATGGCCCTTTACGGGGCCCCAGTATGGGCGCGTTCGTTAGGGCGGCGCGCCGCCCACTATCTGAACGCGCCCCAAAGGGTGGTGGCCATACGGCTTGTCCGGGGCTACCGCACGATCTCCGGCGAGGCAGCAAGCCTCCTTGCCGGACTGCCACCGTGGGATCTGGAGGCGATAGTCCTCGCGCGCCTGTTTGAGTGGCGCGCGGAGGCACTACACCGGGGGGAAAACCCACTGCCGCGGCAAGTTGCCGCTCGGCGGGCAGACCTCCGGTGCGATCTCATGGTGGCATGGAGAGAGCGACTGTCGCAACCCCGTGCAGGGCACGCTACAATAGTGGCGGTAAGTCCCCTCTTTGAGGAGTGGCTGGAGAGGCGTCATGGCGTCCTCACCTACCGCCTGACGCAGGTCCTCACCGGACACGGAAGTTTCGGGAGGTTTCTGCACATCATCGGGCGGGAGAAAGCGCCCGGGTGTCACCATTGTGACGATCGCCCGGAGGACACGGTGGAGCACACAGTGGCGATCTGCCCGGCTTGGGCGGAGCACCGCCGTGCCCTCGTAGAGGCGATCGGCGGCGGCGATCTCTCGCGTCCGGCCCTGGTTCAGGCCATGGTCCGGAGCGAGAGGGAATGGGAAGCGGTCACCACCTTCTGCGAAGCAGTAATGTTAGCGAAGGAGGTGGCCGGGCGTTTGAGGGAGAGAACATCTGCCCAACCCAGCCGCCGCGGGAGACGCCCATGGCGCCGGGCGCCGCGAGACGACTTCCGGCCACCGTAGATGCGGGCCTGTGGGCGGTGAGCAATGGGTAGTTCACCGTCCGTCCGTCGATTGACGACAGGCCGTGTCGACGGCGCGTTCGTGTTTCACGCGCGCCTCAAAGAGAGTCAGCAAAGCAGAGGGGCTTGCCAGAGCCTCTGCCTGCCGGGGTTGCGGGTTGTTCGAAAGAGATACCGCGGCCTCGGAACGTAAAGGGCAAAAGAAGAAACATGGGTGGGTTTTAGTCAGTACAAGTCTGATATGCCGACCCGCTCCACCCAGAGCGGGGGAAGTCATTAGATGATATCCCACCCGAAAAAAAAAAAAGCTTACATGTCAAGATAATCACATAGGACACAATTTTATAAAAATTTATTGTATATGGCGAGCGAAACCGCGGGGCAAAGCTAGTACCTAGTATACTTAAACGTAGGTGTCTAGCCTATCGGTAAACAATGTCTCTGCACTCAGGTTTCACTAATTGAGTCCACGAGTTCATAGTTTAAAGCGAGTTGAGTGACTAGAACTGATAAATTTTGGGTTTCAGCACGCGCGACGAATTTGGTGCGGCATTTTTTATTTCAAGAAGTACAAAGTTATTATAGAGAGTAACACATTTTAATATAAGATAAATGTGATCCTATATTTCAATAACACTTCAAAATGACAAGATTGACTTTCAATTACCTATATATACTATAATTTAAATGTCTTTTATTTTCGCCGTATCTCCCACTCTCGGCTTACAACAGTGATTTCTAAAAAAAACATACGTACACATCTGAGACACAATACATATTATATCATTTCATTTTTCCAAAACTTAGTTGGGAAAAGCTATGTAGATGATAGCTACATAGAAATTGTAATAAAATTTATAACAAAATATATTAAAATAACCAAATAGGTTTCTATAAATGTAATATTAGGTTTCCGTTTTAGGTAATACTAGCTGTGCCCCGGCATGCGTTGCAATGCAATTTTGTATCTTTCTACCTACCCTACCTACCCCTACCTACCCCTACCTACACTTACCTACACCTACCTACCCCTACCTACCCCTACCTACCCCTACCTACCCCTACCTACCGCTACCTACCCCTACCAACCGCTACCTACCCCTACCTACCCCTACTTCTCTTACCGGAATGAGAAGTATCCTATGTCCGTCTCCTGGTTCTAAGCTACCTCCTCACCAATTTTCAGCTAAATCGGTTCAGCCGTTCTTGAGTTATAAGTGGAGTAACTAACACGACTTTCTTTTATATATATAGATAAGTAATTGTAATCCCACGTCAAAACCACGCGTGCGTATTCACATCAAAGAGCACAATTTTTTTTCTATTTAGTGTTTTTGTTTTTCTATTTTTGACAATATTTGCTTCAAATATACTTATACTCAGTACAATTTCGGCGACTTGTAATGAAAATGTCAAAAATGTGTTAGATTGTCATGTCGAATATTTAAGTTATCAAAAAGCTTATGTCTACACTGTCAGCATAAAAAAACGTCAGCTCCTTGTTTATAGTACATATAGTCTCATAGTATATGTCAATTCCTTCATAAACAACCATTTTTATACTTAATCGAAACTCTAGTCATCGAAAATGAATGTCAAAAATTGTACAACATAACCGTTTTTAGGGTCCCGTAAATAAAAAGGATTAAACGGACCCCTTATACGATCAGTTTGTGGTCCGACTGACAAGACCCTTTATACAAACGAACGCGTAAAAGTATCAAGTTGAAACTAAAATCTTATAATCAAATCTAAAATCCTTTGGAGCCGTGAACAATCAACCCAAAAGTCTAGGCAGTCAAAAGATATGGCCGTTTTGTCGCAAGTTTTTACAGAACCTTGTACTTGGCCGGTTTTGATCCAGGTTAACCTGTGTGTTGGTGTTCTTCGACTTACAGTGCAATGATGTAGTATCTACATAACATGGTTTTTATTTTTTATTTAAAAAGTAACACAGTTATATTAATAGCGGAGAATATAATCCTTACTTCCTTATCCTTCCTAATACTAATATAATAATTTCTAATATACTAATACTAATTACTAATATTACTAATAATTAATAATTTAATAATTTAATAATATATAATATTATAAAACCGAAAGTGAGTTTGTTTATTTGTTTGTTTATTTGTTTGTTACCTCTTCACGCTTTAATGGCTGAACCGATTTGGATGAATTTTGGTACAGAGATAGTAGGGAACCAGGAGACGGACATAGGTTACTCTTTTTTAAAAAAAAGAGTGGGATATGAGGAAGAAATAGGGAAGAAACGTGAAAACTTAGCGTTGCTATTACAAATCAATGAGGCGCAAGGGGAACTATGTTACCCCGAATTAAACGCGAGCGAAGCCGCGGGCAAAAGCTAGTTCTATAATATTTCACAAACTTTCATCCCCGACGCATCCATTCGCAAACTATTCCCTTCCCTACTCATCACATCATTGGTGGCTTTAGTGGGCTGTATACGTAATGGATTAGCCATTTGTCTGATTAGCAACATCAATAAATAACAAACCAACATACAGGAGGGTCAAACCAAATCATTGATTCATTAAACTTCAGGGGCAGACTACAAATATTATGCCGTTTGTACTGCAGACTCTGAGTACACTAATTAACCTGAGTAAATATTTGAGAGCGCAATTGTCGTGCTGTACAAATGTTGGTGGAGTTATACGCTAACATTGTGTTAACAGGGATAATGTGGGCCCATTGGTAGTCATAAAAGTTGGTATTTGCAAGTCATGATCAGGTTTTTGAAATAAAATCTATAGAAATTTGAAACATACGAATGAAATAATATGGTATATCCGAGCGTGCTGCAATAACTACAAAGGGTAGTAGTCCGGAAACATTATTATTACTTTAATTAGCTATACAGCTACCATACCATGACGTCTTAAAGCAGAACTTATTCCACTAAGGAAAGAGACAGAGCTATACAAGGTGTCTAGCACCATCTCTTTCACTCAGTGGAATAAGTTCTGCTTTAAGCGAGTGACATTATATTTTATGAAAAGACATATTTAGTAATGGGTTGTATTCCTATGACTGGTAATTCTTTACGACTATGATATTCAGGGTTAAGACTATAATTGGTTAGTCATGACCGTAAATAACGGTAACGTTCCAAATTGAAAAAAAACAACGGTCCATTAAACTTATGTCACCCACTCTATGCTACAACGAAAACAATAATTATAATGTTTCGTAATGACAATCTTCTAGTCAGAATCTCACTGACGCGATTTAACAACTTGAAAAGAAAGCTAGATTAAGTTGTAGGTCGGAAAAGATATTTACTTACTTAGCCCCAACGAAAATTCTGCGGCATTAAAAAATAAGAAGCCAGAATTACAATTTAGGATTTCCCTAATCCTATGGCACGAGTTGAGCGCGTCTTTATTTAAATTCTTTATGACAGTGCTAATGTACACTCACTTAAGTATTTATACAATCCTTAAGACAGACACGGAATAAGTAACTAAGTTCCACGTGACTGAGGATGAGCGTCAAGCGTTTACAATCTTGAAGGTCATGCAGATTTTCATATGAAAATGTAACCAAATAAAAATGTTTGAAGTCCCAAAAGATGTCTAAGTTACATGGGTACATCTCGAGTGTAACCCAAAAACGTTTCAACTTAATCAAAATTTCAAACCCGCTTTGTAAGTTGACGGCACTTAATTAGGCCAACAAGAAAACGTTCTGAAGACAAAATTAAAGTTCAAAGGAGAGGCATGTGTTCTTGTTGAGCAACAAATGTGAACTGACAAAATGTTAACTCGGCATGAATTATGAGCTCCCCTCCCAACTACCCTAGGGAAATTAAAGTGTCTTGCTGCAACTTTAAGACGAACAGGTACAGAAATCGCTTCCGTGGATGCTAGAATAATAAATTTAATTCCTCCCCTTTTTGAGATTGGCTCGTAGTCAATTGTATCTTTCAATATTCGTTTTCTCAAACGTTATTGAAAGTTGAGATGGCAATAATAACAGTTTTTTTAATCTTCTTCAGGCTAATAAAGTTTTATGCTCTGGGCAGATTGATATCTCAACTTGTTTTTATGTTGGAGAATAGTTCATTCTATTGATTTATTGATAAAGTCTGTAAACAAGATGTAGCTGCCTACTTTTCAGTACCTTTCCATTCTGTGTTTAGCCAATTATAAACTAACTAGCTTCCGCCCGACATTAACCCTTGTAATGATTGAAAAAAATGTATCTTTCTCTCCCCTTTTCTCATTTTTTTTTAAATTAGTCTATGTTCCTCCCAACTATCTTTGTATCAACATTCATCAAAATCGGTTCGGCCATTTAGGCGTGAAGACGTAACAAACAAACTAACAAACTCACTTTCGCTTCAAATTCATGATAACACCACTAATCCCACGAATATAAGAACAAGAGTCAAAACTAAATGACTAAAACGAATACCTGTACAGGTGTCGACTTGTGCGCTCTTAACCACTTCTTTTCTTTGCCACCTTTTTCTCTTGAACCGAGCGTTAAATCTTCAACTTTGTCGGAACTCTCTAACTTGCCGTTACCAAACTGTCCACTTTTTGATTTCAGTCCTGTCTCTGAAGACGTTGTCAAAAAGTCTCTTCTTTCCATTTCCTCCTCTGCTGTGGGCCATGATAATTTGTGTTCGAGAATGATCTTGCCCATTATTTCAGAATTGCTCCCCATCCTTACTCACATTTTTAATTTTTCATTATTCACTGGTATATTTCCCTCAGCTTGGAAACAGGCTCACATAATACCACTTCCTAAAGTTAGTAATCCTTCTTCCTTATCCCACTTTAGACCCATCTCCATTCTTTCTTTCCTCTCTAAAGTTCTCGAACACATTGTTCATTTTCAAATTTCCAGATATCTTTCGTCAAATGCTCTTATTTCTCCTTTCCAATCTGGTTTTCGTACTGGCCACAGTACAGTTACTGCTCTCTTGAAGGTTACTGATGATATCCGCTGGGCCATGGACAATAAATCTCTGACTGTTTTAGTGTTACTTGACTTTAGTTGCGCGTTCAACTCAGTGGATTTTGACGTCCTTCTTGGGATCCTTCAATCTTTTAACTTCTCTGCTTCCACGTTAGCATGGTTCGACTCGTATCTTCGGGGTCGATCACAGTCTGTCCGCCAAGAAGAAATCTACTCTGATTGGTGTGATCTGACTGCTGGTGTTCCTCAGGGTGGCGTTCTCTCTCCTCTCCTCTTCTCCATCTTTATTAACTCTGTTACCAAAATTATCACTTCCAGCTTTCACCTCTACGCAGACGATTTGCAGCTGTATCGACATTTCTCGCTGTCTGATGCTGAATCAGCAATCAATGCCATGAATCATGACCTGGAGCGTATCTACGAGTGGGCTAAGTCATACGGCTTACAGATCAACCCTAATAAGTCCCAGGCCTTGATCATAGGCAGCAGATATTATCGCACTGCACTTGACCTGTCATCTTTGCCGCCATTATCTCTAGGCTGCTCGACCATTGCCTATGCTGACTCAGCTAAGGACCTTGGTGTCTTAATTGACAGTAATCTTTCTTGGCGAGCTCAAGTGAATGAGGTTAGTCGTAAGGTGCACTTTTCTTTTCATTCGCTTAAATCTTTACAAACCTTCTTGCCTTATAAAACCAAAATTTACTTAGCTCAAACACTGATTCAGCCGATCATTGATTACGCTGATGCCTGCTATTTAGATGCTACTGAAGAGCTATTGAATAAGTTGGAGCGCTTGCAAAACCTTTGCATTCGTTTTGTGTATGGTTTGAGGAAATATGACCATGTTTCTTCCTTCCGCAAGGAGCTCAAGTGGCTCCCTATTCGTCTTCGCAGAAACACTCGGATTTTATGTCTCCTCTATAATATACTGTTTAATCCTGCCTATCCCAGCTACCTGCGTGATCGATGCTCTGTGTAGATCCCACCTTAAATATCATCTTAATTTCCCTTCACATAAAACTGAATTTTTCTCCTACTCCTTCTCTGTTCACGCAGTACGTTTGTGGAACTCACTTCCGCCTAACATTCGAGACTCTAAAACAATATTTATTTTTAAAAAGCAAGTCAAAGAGCATTTACTTGTCCTCTTTACTGTAATATTCTGTATAATTAGATATTTTAGGTATATATTACTATCTCAGTATTTATTTTATATGTGTATTATTTGTATGTAAGTTTATTAATATGATTGATAATTTAAAATTTTCTGTTTTATCTTTTCCACACACTGTGTCTACATATCTTATCCAACTTTCCTCTCGCAGGTCTGCTGGAAGAAATTTCTTATGAAATAAGCTGTACCTTTGTGCTCTTCTGTCTTAATGTAATGTCCTGTCATGTATTTTGTGTGTGCATAAATAAATAAATAAAATAAATACAGGCATAAAACTTACTTATCTTGTAAGCAGAAAACACACAAACAAGTTCAACTTTAGCAAAATGGGAACTTTCAGTGATTAAACAAGAAGTCAAGAAACTAAATTGTGCAAAACAGAGCTTCAAGAAAGGCTTTACAAACAGCGACGACAAACACAGAAAGACATTATTAAATGCTAATACAAAATGCACTCTCTTTAGAAACAGTTGAAATAATTGAAGCGGTTCTTCTCTTGTTTATTTTTAAAGCGAAGCTGCCGAGGGTGCAAGTAGATGCACCAGCATTGTTCTGGAAAATAACCTCGTCTTGAAAAGCAACGACCATAAAAATTCAGGGCGGAGACTCGGAATCGGGGCAAATTGTAGAAAAAGAGTAAATTTAGTAAAAACAAATGGTAAGAAATAAAAAGAATTAAATACCTAGTTGGAGGTTGTCCAAAGAGATTCCGATAAGGTGTGTTGAAGTTTGACCAGTGAAGGGAAACATACGAAAATAGAGCAGAGTGGAGCGTTTATTTACTTGCCAGATGCTTATCATGGTGATATATTTTTGACGGAGATTTGGTATCTATCTACTAGCAAATAACTTCGGTTGAAAACCCAACCTAAGTTCTTCGGTTACGAATTTATTTAGAAAAATCCGAAAAACATTACGTCATCAAATAGAAGTTGTTACAGAATCCATTTTGTTCACTCCTTTGTCCCAGATATACTGTTGGACATACAAAACAGGGGGTGTTGTAGCGTATTGAGAGTGGTCGATGTTTTCCGGGTCATACTCGAATTATTTCTTGGTACTAATACGCACTTCCACGACATCATACCAGCTCTCATTAAGTCCCCCGCTTGGATTCACTCCGGGTGTCGTTTTGCCAAGAAATACGTTTTCGACGTGCTCACTAAACCAAACTATCAAGCAAGCAACTCTTGCAGCTCCTGCAATGTCACGTACACCAAACCTGTCGCATTTGTACTGGTCTCATCTAAATAGGTCAGGTTGTCTATTTATTTTCATGCCCATTTAAAAAGTTCCAAAAACGAGTTTGAAAGATGACCGAAAATAAACCCCAACATTTTGTTTTGACTGCTCTGTATCTGACGTGAAGATAAATTAATTTCTGAAACAAAGGCTTAAGAATATCAAGTCAATCAAGCAAAGAGAGGGTAAAAACTCATTTCTAAAATAAGATGGCCGAATAACGTTAACAGTATTTTGTAACTATGCTCTTGTTATTCCGAAGATTTTGCGTCGCAAATACGCTTGTATTCCGAGAGTAGTTTTATTAAAGGTACTAGGAACACAGCCTGCATAATATGTGTTTGCTCGGCTACCTCATGGATTAGTCCAGGGGCTCATCAGGCGAACAAATAGGGCGTGTCTGGATCCGGAGTCAGCACATATGTACCGACACTCCAGGGAAATAAATTGTTCGCGCCCCGCCTGATTGCAGCCTTACAAGATTTTTTCGTGAACTATATTCAAACATGGGATGTAAAAAACAGTTGCAAACAACTAGTTTAATCAATACTTTTAGAAGTATATTTGCATTTTTTAACAGACCGATCGTTGTAATATTGAAAACTAACGTGAAAATACATAATTATGTTCGGCAGCATGAAAGTTTTTTAACGATTACAAAATCACACTAAAATCGATGTCATTATTTCTACACCATTTGGTTCTTGAACCTGACATACAAGAGACATATTGGGCGCGGAGCGTTTATAAATATCGATATCTGTATAAATCGATATAAATTTTTATCGATAACTGTTTCTATCGATATCTTTTTTTAACGATATCGGTATTTATCGATTTCTATTTCTATTGATATCGATGACTGTATCTATCGATATATTTTTCTATGAATATATGTTGATATCGATATCTGTTTCTGTGAACCGGTTTGTGAACTTGGATTAAATTTGTATGTGGATAGCTTATACCTTGACTTAACATATTGAGGCATAGCTAGTAGCTAGTTATTCCCAAAAAAGAACCTTTTTCCAAATAATTTATCTCAAATCTCAAAAAAAAAGGTGTGAAAAATTTCAATAATCAAAAAGATAATTCTAGCTGAATCCATTTCCGATTATCGCAAAAACACACTGACCCAGATGTCCATGTTTCTTATCTCATTATAGTGTCTGATGCAGAAATGGAGTGACTCAGTCTGTTGCGCAAGAAATAACTTCCTATTATACGTGTCCAACTGTCCAGCACACGGCAGAGTGCTCAAGTTATAAGCGGAAAGAGTTTTAAATTGAGCTATGTTATCCTACTAATATTATAAAGGCGAATGTTTGTGAAGATGGATGGACGGATGTATGTCAAAACGGCTGAACGGATCTTGATACAATTTGGCACAGAGGTAAATTATAGTCTGGAAGAACAATAGGATACTTTTTTTTTCGATATCACGCGTGCTTAACCGTAGGCACCAGCTTGTTATTTATATATTCAGCATTGACTGCGTCATTGATCAGAAGTTGCAGGTGCAGGTTGCAAAGGGTGAGGTAGGTGTTTCTTTGGTTTTATTTGCTACGCTAGGCAAAGGGATCAAAAACTTCTCGGCAGCCGGAGGAGCCCATAGTCTGGATTTGTGTTCCAAAACTAAAGTAAAAGCCAAAACTAAAGTATCGCCGGAGAAATGTGAGCGTACCCGTAGCATGGATATTTTTTTGGATGGTATTTAAAAGTACTTCAATTTATTCCCATTTCGTTTACCTAATTTTGCCTGTGTTGCACCAAATATACTGAATGTGCACCAAAATATGTTAATTAAAATATGTCATAACGAGCATCAGGAAAAAGACAGCACTACAATAAAAAAGTGTTATATCTTTATCCATTTTCTATTAATGCAAGTCGTTACTGGCACGTGGGGGGTCGCAGTTTTAACCTAACCTAACCTACGCATTTTTTTAGTATTCAGGAAAGAATATTTGGTGCACGATCAGTATTTTTGGTGAACACCGCCAATCTGCAGATATGTGTGCGCAGACACAGTTGCACTCTCTGTTCTCTTCCTTTCTCAATGAGACGGCAATCCAACACGACTGAAGATTAGCCGCAGGATCTACGGCTTAACGTGCTTTTCAAGACACGAAAAATAAATTTTAAAAATAGAAATCTATGGTTCTAAATCGCTTTTCTATTTTAACTTGCACTGGAAGTTAAACGTCCAGTGATCGGAACTCTAATCTGTGTACACGTCGATTTTCATTACGGACTGCCCGCTTTTTGTGGGACCCGAAGCGCTCTGCAAGCTCTATTTGTATTTAAATGTCTAATTCTATCTAAAAAGTTTGCCATTTTAAAAGAACGTTACGAAAAAACATGAATGTTTTCATCCATAAAATGGCTCTTTAAAATTACCATTTTCATAAATGAAAATTACCATTATTCATACAAACTGTTGCTTGAAAACTACTTTTGCGAAAATGTTTGAAATGCAGTTGCATCTGGCGTAAAATTTTAATCTACTCAAAGTGCCGAGTGCCGAGCACGGATCCAATATTCAAATTAAAGAAACACAACTACAGACAACTCGTCGGCAACATTAATATGATTTAGTTTCATTTTTGCCGAATAGTCCTCGGAAAGTTCCACCACGGCCTCTCCCACGCGGGCCTAAAACTTCGTTCAAAGTTATTACTCAGGTAAATACAGTTAGGGAAAAATTGTGAGGCCGCCCGACTTTTTCCTACCGCGCCTTTTGTATAACTTATAAACTCGGCCGCTTATCAATTTCCGTAAATGAAAGGATTTCTGTGTTCGTGTCCATAGAAACGTACCAGTAATGAAGTTAATACATTTATCAGATTTCAACGTTACTGCGGACCAATATTTTGTTGCGCTAACGTGAGAACAGCAATATAATAATGTTAAAATAATGTTATTATTGACATGCTAAGCCGCAGGGTTGCGTGTGCCACGAAAAATAATACGAACAAAAACTGGTAAATTAATGGTTTCATGGAAATTTTAATGTAAACGTATGTGTTTAGTCACGTAACGAACCGAATTCCAACAGGCTTAGTACATTACATTTCACAATTAAAGCACGGTAAACATTACAGTCATTAGTATATTTAAGGCAGCATTAATGTTTACTTACTTTTTAAACGGACGAGGAAAATTTATAAAACATTTCAGAAAACCTAGCATCTTTATGCTGCACCTTAAAGAGTGGAAGCTGCACTCAAGCGGTCTGGAAAGCGGATTCTATAAATAATTTCACATATGTATTAAGATTCTTCACTTCAATGTACAGGAGAGCTTCAATAATGCAAGCTTGGGCCATAAAACGTACCGAGCCGCGTAGTACGACGGCAGTCCGCTAAATGGCCCACGGTACAATTTAGTGTTAAAACGTGCTTCAATATGGCAACGATGTGATAAAAAGGCACCACAGTATTGCAATGTATAAAATCGAACTGAAGCTTCCGGAAATCTGTGGCGATTATATAGCGTGAAATCGTTATTGATGATAAAAAACAAGTTTACTGATGAAACGAGTTGAAATAGAGAGCTTTTATATGAAGCGGGTTTAGAATTTATTTTATGTTCTATAGCGTATGTTTTTTATGAGATTTATCGTGTTCATGCTTTTTAAATAGACAACTAAAAATAGTGTGATTTTTCAACTTTAAACAGTACTAGCTGTTGCCTGCGGGTTTGCTAGCGTAGACCGGAATAAAAATAGCCAATGTTTTAATTCAAGGTATAAACTATCTACATACCAAATTTCATCGAAACCGGTACAGAATTTTGAGCGTGAAAGAGTACCACATATGATACAAACTTTCGCCTTTAAAACATGAAGTGTGATAACCAGGATTGATCCACCAAATGTTGTCTAATCGGCGTTGAAGCTGCAATTAAGACAACTGTAACATCCATTCGAATATTGATGCACCAGTTCTGAACGTTAAAGCAGGTATATCCATGACGTATATTCCCCAAACAATATACTAGCCAGAAATTGCACGGAACACATACGAGACCGTAGTTGATTCTCTGAAGTTGATCGATGTACCATCCTCGCGAGACTAAGTTCAAGTAATACGAACACATTACAAATACTTTATTCAAATCCAAATTTTGATCAATATTTCGAGATCGCTTGGAGAATAAACACATCAATAAAACGAAAACTATTAAGTATGCTTTTATATCTCAGTGTGTAATTTCCCTAGAGAAAACAATACTATAGTCTCTTTGAAAAACGAGTTTTTTACGTCGATAGTAAGTAGCCGAATTGTTTTGCACTACTATGGTATGATTACCCAGAGGGAAACTATAGATAAACATACAAACATTATTTATGTACCAAACAAACATTTAAACATTATTTCTGTACTCATCCTTAACATAACCATAGGTTAGTGCATAAAAGAAAGTATTGTTTACACATAAACAAATTAATGAACAGCGTTCAAACATGGCGCTTTGTTCGAAAATCAAAAACATTTTGGTATCAAATTGAATTTTAAATATCGAAGATACATGTAATATGTATTCGTTTGCAGCATTTGACGTTGCAAAATTGTTTGAGAAATATGCATTGAAACAATATAAGTAAGGCATTAAGAATAAACAATGTTGCAAGAAAATCGTATTGGCATCTCTTCTGACTCGGATAACGGAATGAAAGTTTCAGTTATAACACAATACATCCACATTTCACCTTCTGTTTTTTAGCGTTTAATATATTTAATAACAACATACATACCTATACCAAATAAAAAGTAATGGTTAGGGAATTATGGCCATTTCCCAGCCACAAGGAAAAATCCGTCCAAAGATCCCACTCAAGATTTCCATGCATGTTTTGCTTGGTATTACACACAATACAGTTTTCTCGCTTTTAGTTGCTTGACTGAAACCAAAAACTAATTCAGACAAATCCAAACACTAATTTCTTTTAACGATTGAAAGCCAGAAAACCTCAAAGTCCAATAAAGTAAATGGCCAATAAATAAAAAAAGGATAGGAAATAACTAAATGGGCAATCCATTAAAGATAATGTATGATATTAAATGTACCGATATCGCGATAGGGGGAGATGCATGGCGGGTTCGATGTTACCCAGCGGTGCATGAAGAGCTATGCGATTTGTGCATTTACTGTATTAGTTCGTTTTCAAGTGAGGAGTGCATTGCGATTTCTCTTTGGTATGGCTAATTGATGAGTACGATTGAATTGATATGGAAGCCTATAGAATATTAAAGTAATTAAAGCTATCTGATTTATTTGTCATATCTTTATGTATTGACTTGTGCCATATACAGCAAAATATGATCGCCTGTCATCCAAATAAGGTGGATGAAATCGATTGCATGTAGCGGAGATGAGAATGTTGAGATGGATGTGTGGAGTGACAAGAATGGATAAAAAAGGAATGAGTATATTAGAGGAAGTTAAAAGGTGCGCCTGTTACAGAAAAAAATAAAGGGAGTCGTTTGTCTTTGTTTGGATATGTAATAGAGAGGAACGAAGCACATGTGACTAAAAGAGTGATGGATCTGAATGTTGAGGGACGGAGAGCGAGTGCAATCCCAAAGAAAAGATGGATGAATTGTGTAAGGAGTTATATGAAGAAGAAAGAAGTAAATGACGCCGTGACGTCTGATAGGGGAAAATGGAAGAAGAAAAGGTGATTAAAAGACTCCTAAATAGAACGATACAAGGGCAGGAAAATGATGACCATATTCAAATATCGAAACTTGGTAAGGATTAAAAGATGACAACAAGGAGAAATCATTATACTCGTAAAAATGTCGTTCCTTCACGTTCAATAAAAAAATACAATCTGAAATCTCCAACATTACAATGATTGTCGAATACTACTGTTCTTCGCCCTTACTCAACCAACACCTACACCGTTATCACCTGCCTAGCTTTTACTCAACTATGTATTATCAGCTTTCAGTTTAACCAGTATCCTATAAGGACTATAAGGAGAGTGTGGTTTTCAGTTTAATCAAGAGACTGCCTAATTGACCTCCACAATCCAGTTAGTAGTGGTTAGATTGGTTTACAGACTTTTTACCAGTTACGACTGCCAAACATTAATGGAAATTATAGACTGACCCTGGCCAGTGCTGCTTCCTTTTGAGTGTCTTTAAGTTCCTATGGGGGAACTTAACGAGGCAAAAAATCTGTAAATTAAACAAAAGTCACCGATTTCCAACAGTAAATTTATTTTCCTGTAAAACAGATGTTTTTATTTCAACCTTTTTATTTGTGGTATGATGGTTTCTCACAGAAATTCTTATCGAGTTTCATTTTTCATTGATAGTAATATTGGAATCGTTAATAATATTTTTATTTATTTAAACTTCATGTACAACAGTGGTACATAGGCGGACCTAATGCCATAAGGCATTCTCTACCAGTCAACTTTTTGGTAAAATACGACAACATAATCCTTACTAATATTGTAAAAGCGAAAGTGAGTTTGTTTGTGGCAAGAGATCATGGAGACGGATATAGACTAGGTTTTGTCTGTGAAATGTGGTATAAAGCTTTCCGCAGTTTTCAAGGTAGGAAGCTAAAAATTGGTATACGGACTATTTGCCACTAACAAAAACATCGTGCATATTTTTTTTTTAAATCTGCCCCCAGCTTCCTTCCTACTACTTTTCTTGAAGTCAATAATAACTACAAAAACTGATGTTAGCCCAAAACAAAATCAAGCTTATAAAATAACGTTAAACTAACAATTTACGATTACCAAAATATCTCACAACGAAACTCTGTACAATATTAAAGAATATTGGCGCAAAGTAAAAAGTTCATATTACATTATATTACCTGCAGTTCATTAGACAATGAAAACTTTGTACATATGAGAAGACATGAGTTGGCGAAATGAAAGTTAACTGAAATCAAGATAACTTGGTTAATCAAGATCTTTCAGTTTAGCTATTTCACCCTTTTACAATTTACGGTGTTAATAACATTGAGCATAAGTTCTTTTTAGATTTTAGATTGGTTAGTTTGATTTTTTTTTTCTACGCAAAAGCATTTAAGAACCTAAATGGCGTGTTGTTTGTTTTGAATAAAAACAGCTGCCAGAAATTGATTTTCAAGATTAAGCAGCACTTATCAGGGTCAGTCATTAATTTTTGACCGTTACTGGTAGTCATTGGCAAAAGGTCTGAAAACCAATCTAACCAGTACTAACTGGGTTGTGGATGTCAAACAGTCATGCCTTCGTAAAAGCAATCGGCGGCGGCGATCTGTCGTGTTCGGCCCTTGTTGGTTCAGTCCATGGTCCGGAGCGAGAGAGAATGGGAAGCAGTCACCTCTATGCTAGCAAAGGAGGTGACCGGGTGTTTTAGGGAGAGAACTTCAAACCAACTCAGTCACCGCGGGAGACGCCTCGGCCGTCGGGCGCCGCGAGACGACTCCTGGCAACCGTAGATGCGGGCCTGTGGACAGTGAGCCAACCGTGTCGTCGATAGATGTCAGCAAAGCAAAGGGACCTGCCAGGGCCGCAAAAAAGAGTAGTAACAAATAAACAGTAGCTCATTAAAAGTTACTGATTAGATTACGAACTGACATCGACATTGTTGGGTAAAGGTTGGTGTTGGTGGTGATGATAGATACGTAGAATATTCTTTATTATGTACACCATACATATAACAAGAATAACATTAAACATCTTATAAATAGGGTGACACAATAGGCGGTCTTATCGCTAAAAGCGATCTTTTCAAGACAACCTTTGGATGGATTTAAAGGAGGTGAAACAGTACTCTAAGTAGTCTGTGGCATAACATAATGTGTAATGGTGATGACATTGTAGGTATCGGGGTAAGGGCGAAGAAAGGTAGCCATCGACAATCATTATAATGTTGAAGATTTTCATTTTCGATTGTCACCACGAAGGTTTTCCAGTTATAGCTTGTTGTATTATCAAATTACCCAGCACTATCAGGGTTATGGAGGTCCACGTAAAATACTTATATTCAACATAATTTGGTTAGACTCCCGTAGACGACTCCAACATTTTGGTTGGAAAAATGCTAAGCATATGCTGGGATGATGATGTTTTTTTTTAGTGTGCGTTATCATTTGCTATCTATACTAATATTATAAAGCTAATGAGTTTGTTTGTTTGTTTGAACGCGCTAATCTCAGGGACTACTGGTTGGAATTGGAAAATTCTTTTAGTGTTAGATAGTCCATTTCTTGAGGAAGGCTATAGGCTATATAACATCACGCTACGACCAGCAGGTGCTGAGCAGCGCGGGTGAAACCGTGGGGAACAGCTAGTTATTAATAAAATAATCTTTTATCTTTCTTTCTGTAAATAGTTTATCGGCACACGAAGGCCTATATTTGTATAAATCAGAGCATTGTAATGCATTGTAATGCATTGAAACTCAATATAAATAATAAACATGGTAAATATCCCGTTTCAAGTGTTAATTATAATGTTAGTAACCATGTCAGTTTAAAGACTTATAAGGTTAAAAATGCACTCCATATTTTCATTTATTTGCCAATCTGTATGTCTATCCAAATTAAACACCGGTTATGGGAAAAATGTTATTGGAATTCAAGCAGAAACTGTAATTGTAACACCTGAAATGATTTTATTGTGAAATACATTTGAAAAGCATTCAAAAAGAATTTTTATATTAATTGCACAGAATTTACTAGACCACTTTTACACATCGGCAGAGGATAACAGAACACGTTACAGCATGTGGTTTTATTGTAAGCAGTACAGTAAATACGGAACTTTGTGCATCTGAAACTTAATTATTAACACCCTGCGGGCCGAATGGAAATGTGAAAATTCTTATTTCCTTGAAAAACTTTAATTTAAAGTTTGTTGCCAGCCAGCATTCCTAGGCGGTATTCGTGCAAGCAAACTGCACTTCCTTATAAGCTTATTTTCTTCACAGGGACTCGAAAATTTTCTTTAGATTAGTTTCTCTTGTTGAGAAAAATAGAATGGAATAAGGAATAATAAGTTCCCGTCTCCTCTTAAATTGGAGTTCGCTTCTTTTGTACGACAATTTTTGCCGGTTTACCAGGACTGAGAAAATGGCATTGCTTTAGTTATTAAGACTTTATTTGTGTAGTTAAAACTTGGAAATAAATTCCAACTTCGTTTGTTAACAGCTTTCTCGAGTTGTGTTTTAAAATATTTTTCTCATACATTTTAAATAGAGGTTTAGACAAAAGGCTTTTTGCGTTAATTCCGCGGCACAGGTGAAGCCGCCGCACGAATGAATTTCCCGAGATGTTTTCAATGCATCCGAGGCATTAATTCGATGGCAAACGGAAAACTTTTTCCTGTTTCCTTACTTTTATTTTATTTAGCACTACCTAAATCAAAATCTGCGCTGGTAAAGTGAATTAAAATTGAAATTAGCTTTTCTTCTTTCCTATTTTCATAGCGTTTCTTTTAAAAACGGAAAAAATAACCATTATGCCTTAAATAATATTAGCATGTAAACAGTAGCTATTACTAAACATACACCCCCAAATGGCCGTTACGTTACAGTAAATGGCAAAGGGGGAAAATGCTATATGCCACTGTCACAGTTAAATTGAAGACAAGGGTCAGTTGTTTTTTTTTCTTTAAAGGCTTTGTCCCACACTGGGACTTTTTCCTCGTTTGTGCGTTTAAAAACTTTTAAATTCACATACACAAACAGCCAGACCAAAAACAACTATCTGTAGGTCATACAAATATTTTGTTCCGTACGGGTATCGAACCCGCAACACGTGGCGTAACAGTCAGTCGCTCAGCCACTGCGCCAACCGTGCCGTCATTTATCCGAAGTTGTTATAAGCAGAAAGATGCTTCTACCTTCTCATCTTAGGATTAAATGTTTTCTCTTAGTCAACATTAACGCATGACAGCCAAGTGTAGGAAAAGAATCACCTAATTTCATTGTAGTATCCGCACAGAAAAAGGCGTTGAAAATATGGAGAACGACTTTGCGAGTTGTATCCATACTAGTTGACATTGTGTACTCATAAATTGTAGGGATAGTTACAGTTCTCTCAGATAAACAGCAACTTCGGTCGATCTTGAAGTAAAGCCATGCTTACGTAGGTTGGTCAGTGCATGGATAACCTCCCAATATATACCTACCAACATTTCTACGTGCATCGGAAAGCACGTTAAGCTGTTGTTTCTTCTGTGAAGCAGTCATGCTAGCGAAAGAGGTGGCCGGGCGTTTGAGGGAGAGACTCTCAAACCTACCCAGCTGCCGTGGGCGACGCCCCGGGTGTCGGGCGTCGCGAGAAGACTCCCGGCCACCGTAGATGCGGGCCTGTGGGCGGTAAGCAACTCACTGTCCGTCCGTCTATTGACGACGGGCCGTGTCGACGGCGCGTTACTGTTCCACGCGCGCCACAAAGAGATGTCAGCGAAGTGGGGCCAGGGCCACCGCCTGCCGGGGTTGCGGTTTGTACGAAAGAGATACCGCGGCCCTGAAACATAAAGGGCAATAGAAGGAACATGGTTGGGTTCTAGTCAGTACAAGTCTGTCACTCTCCCTCGCTCTACCCAATGCGGAGGGGTTATTGAATTTGTTGACGATTTCCTTACCGAAAAAAAGCTTGTCATTTGTAAATCTTTTCACAGCCGTTACATGTAACAACCGCCTTATCAGAGCTATGGTATTAATAAGTACTAAGTGGGTTATGGAGGTCAGATGTGCTATCAACTGCATCCTGTAAAACTGAAAGCTGACCCCATGTTGGGAAAAGGCTAGGTGTTAATAAGTATGTCTACTTAGCAAAGTGATTGGACATTAAATATTACGGAATCCCTCATTAAGAAAAGCTGTGTCATAATTATGGGGTCACTCTAGCACAGGTCAGTAGAAATAATGATTCCATCAAGGAGATAAGTATACAAAATTACAAACAAATTACATTGGACGGACATATTACTATTGCTTTTACTGTGTTGCCACACTATCGCATGCATTTAATCGTGCGCAGTTTAATACTCGTACATAACATTAATTTTTACATAAACTACAGCCTGCTAACTCTATTTTAACTTAATATGGTTTGTGGTTTAATAAATACTGCCTTATCTAGGCATGTGAATATTTATTTGTGGCACAAACTAAGGTTACCCTTGAATTCTTTACTGAGAACACGTATTTCTATTCAGAAATTTCAATTTCGGATTTTGACAAATCCTACATCTTCTTCAGGATGGAAGGGACACTGATCCACAAAAGCACGTATAATAATAATTATCTTGGGACAACTCACACACGGCTATCTGATCCCAAGCTAAGCAGAGCTTGTGTTATGGTAACCAGACAAATGATATACATACTTATATAATTTATAAATACATACATATTATAGATAAATCACACCCAGACACAGAACAAACAATCATGCTCATCACACAAAGTTTGTCCTGGGTGGGAATCGAACCCACGACCTCCGGCTCAGCAGTCAGGGCCACTAACCACTGGACCAACAGGCCCGTCAAAATATTCAATATCAATAATATTCTTCTTTATACCGTATCGATGAAGGCTTGTCAGGGCCTATGCCTGCCGTGGTTGCGGGATAGTTAGAAAGAGAAACCGCGGGCCTGGATCATAAATGGCAAAATAAGGAACAGGGATGAGTGTTAGTCAGTGCAAATCGGGCACTCCCTTTCTGCCCACAGTAGTAGTTAAATGATTTACTATCTGAATAAAAATGGGATTCGATTACAAAAAGTTCAAATGTGTTAGCGTAACTCAGCCACGCACACGCGTCTGTGGACGGTGGACAATGGGTAGATCACCGTCCATCCATCTATTGATGACAGGCGGTGGCAACGGAGCATTCAGGTTTTACGCACGCCTATAAAGAAATGTCAGGAAAGCAGAGGGATCTGCCAGGGCCTGCCGGGGTTGCGGGTTGTTCAAGAGACATACCGCGGCCCCAGAACATAAATATACCAATAAAAATTACCATGTCTCTCCCCCGGTTCCAAATCATGTAACCTTACACCCAATGTATTCTTACTAGCTTCTAAGCTTCTACTGACTGCTTCACCTTTATGAATGACTAACTTTCGCTCGCGACTTCGTCCGCGTCGCTTAGTTCCGCGTCATGATCGAAAAAAAATATCTTTCTCCCCCTTTTCTCAAAAAAATTGCCTATGTCCGTCTCCAGGGTCCCAACTATCTCTGTACAAAAATTTATCAAAATCGATTTGGCCATTTTGGCGTGAAGACGTAACATAACAAACAAATTCACTTTCGTTTTTATAATATTAGTAAGGAAATGAGGATCTTTTATTTTTTTCTATGACCTATCCCAGGTCAAAGTCTATCAAGGCGCCAAATATTGTAATCTGTAGGCCTACTATGACATCTTAAAGCAGAACTTATTCCACTAAGTGAAAGAGATGGTGCTAGACACCCTGTATAGCTCTGTCCCTTTCCCTCAGCGGAATAAGTTCTGCTTTAACACGTCATGGTAGGGTAGCTGTTCAGCGGAGGCATGAATTGATAACACGTACAGACAGTTTTCGTATTTTTTGGTGTATAATAAATTTGACCTCAGTATTATTTAATAAAATGGTGAAGTAAAACTTTCCAAGGGATAGTAAAATTTATTCGACAAAATGTTGGTTTAATCTTTAATGAAATTAGTTTTCGCAGCCTACTGTTGAGTTTTCTTCAAGGATTGTTTAATTTATTTTATATTTTTCTTTCTTTTTTGGTTTTAAATTGTACTATTAGGTTTTTTAATAATAGTATGGATAGATGTTCTCTTATGAATATATTTGTATCATTTTATGTCGTAAAAGAAAAATATCGAATTAAGAACCTCCTTTTTTAAATCGGTTAAAATAATTTAAATCAATCACGAAACGATTTTTTTACACTTGCCAATAAGGGAATTACGGAATCCGGGAAAGAGATACAGGAATTCTGAACACTAGTCATAATTAAAGTACTTTATATTTGATATGAAGTACTGCAGGTCAAGCTACCTGAAACTGTAAATTTTTCCCAATGAACTTTGAACCTAATACTTTAGAAATAAAGTCGAAAATCCATCAAAGAAATCAGACAGATTGTAGTAGCTTGATCTGCAGGCGTCTGTACATACAAACGCGTAAAAATATTTTACAACTAAAGAAAAGCAATATATCATTATGAATTGACGGCACGGTTGGCGCAGGGGCTGAGCGATTGACTGCTGCGCTGCGTGTCGCGGGTTCGATTCCCGCACGGAAACAATATTTGTATGTCCTACAGGTAGTTATTCCGGGTCTGGCTGTTTGTGTATGTGAATTTAAATGCGTAAACGCACCCACGATATAGCAAAAAATCTTAGTGTGTGCACAACACTAAGATTTAAAAAAAAATACTGATTTATTGATACACAAAGCAGTATTCAATTAATATGAACCATAATAGTTTAAGACTGCGTTATTTTTTTTTAATACTAAACTCTATAAACAGATAATTCAAATAATACGTGCCTACAGAACCCGCATCCAAAGACACGACTAAAGATTTTTTTATTGAAGTTTAGGCTTTGATCGGCTCGCTAACTCGCAGCATCCGCACCAACCCGCACTTTCATGGTTCATTTCATATTAAAAGAAAATAGCGTTTTAAAGGGGAGTAGAGTCCTTTCGACGTTTTTTGTCTGTCTCCCTACAAAACTGTTCGTGCTTGCGCATTTATCAACAAACAGTGATTTAACTTGGTTTGTTAGATATTTAAGGTCGTGAGGATTAAAAAAAAATGACATGTGTGAGGTTATACTAATTTATGAAGATTAGCGTCAAAGTTGCTTTTCTGAAAGGATTTTGGGCAATCTGCTTGTGTTTGAGCAAGATTTTTTATTATTAAGTAATTAATAAAAATAATTCCACAAAAAGAAAAAAATTAAGCTAAAGCCGCTAAAGTCACAAATATAAATGTAACTAGCTGTGCCCAGCGGTTTCACCCGCTGCTCACTTAGGGGTATGAAAAATAGATGTTGGCCGATTCTCAGACCTACCCGATATGTACACAAAATTTCGTTTAAAGCGGTCCAGCCGTTTCGGAAGAGTATTGTAACGAAAACTGTGACACGAGAATTTAAATTTCTGACTGCTGAGCCGGAGGTCGTGGGTTTGATTCCCACCCAGGACAAACTTTGTGTGATGAGCACGATTGTTTGTTCTGTGTCTGGGTGTGATTTATCTATAATATTTATGTATTTACAAATTATTTAAGTATGTATATCAGTTGTCTGGTTACCATAACACAAGCTCTGCTTAGCTTGGGATCAGATGGCCGTGTGTGAGTTGTCCCAAGATATATATATTTTTTTTTATATTTAAATATTAGATTATTAATAATTTTGTACAAATATTGAAAAAACGCAGAACGGTCACTTATCCCTTGGACACATTGTATACACCAAATATATTTCTAGCAACAACCATCATCATTTTCCTGCCCTTGTCCCATTCTATTTGGGGTTGGCGCAACAAGTTTTCTTCTTCCATTCTCCTCTATCAGAGTCACGGCATGATTTACTTATTTTTCCTTCATATCATTCCTTACACAATCCATCCATCTTTTCTTTCGCCTTCCTCTCGCTCTCTGTCCATCAACATTCAGATCCATCACTCTTTTAGTCACATGTCCTTCATACATGTCCATACCAAGATAAACTTTAAACAACTAATAAAGCAAAAAAAACTAATATATTTATAGTTTTTATGTTTTTGTTGTATTTAGATTTTAATAAAAAGAAAATATGTAAAAATAATAAACGAAAACTAGTATATTAAAAACCTTATCACCTTTTATTTTGTTTCATATTTGTGGGAAACATGGATTAAATTGTTGTATTTTATTTTTACTCTTGGCACACCGCCTTTATTCTTTATTTTATTTAAAATGAACAACAAACAGCTACATTATGATATACCACAACAAAAAGTGTATGTGTCAGCTTTGACGCACGACTGGAGTTTACTCCTTAAGTACGAGTATCTAACCATACGTAAAAAGAGTTTATTCAACTGAAAAAAGATTAATATCATATGAAAGGGTAAATTCATAAATTATTGAAAAAAAATAGCAATATAAATACATCGACACTGATAGAAACAAACAAGCCCAATTACATATAGGATATAGGTATAGTCGCCTATACAACATACCATATGTACGTCTTAATACACTCACAGCCAAATTAGAAAGTTGCGCACTAAAGGCACGCACCAAAAACGTGACACATTTTCGTTACTTTAGTAGGTTTTACCCCTCGGATTTTTCTCATACCGGGCGCCTTATATATGAAAATCGATTCTTAACGAGTAAACTCCAATAAAAGACATAAATTACAGATTACCGTAATTGAGTAGACTTTAAATTGCTTGGACACAAACTATTCATGCATGTCAGCTTAGTATAATAATGCAAAAAAATAAAGTATTGTATTACTTATAAAAAAATTATTAAGTTATAACCTAAGAATGTTCGTAATAATCTAAGTGCTCGAGTATCTCATATAAAATAAGTACTTGAAACCTTTTCATAGTACATGTAAATATGTCAATGTGTTCGAATTCATTATTATTTATGTTGTTGCCATTTGCCTTAATTTTTATCGAAACTAACGTCTAAATCTTATTGTTTAAATATAATTGTCACAGTCAATTTCACAATCAATACATTCACTACCATACGTACACTTTACCTTGCAGCATTTTATACAAATCCATTTTAACCTGAACTCTCTACTACGGTGTGCGATCCATAGTAGAGAGATCAGGATATCATAGTTTAGAATAGGTTGACCTGCCGTCTTGTATACATTCTTGTATGTTTTAAATAAAAATGATGAGCGGTTTACTATTCTTCAATCTGTGCATACTTTATTTTCTTGTAAAAAATAAATGCGAATCTCAAAATAACGTTTTATACATTATTTTAAAGTTCGCATTTATCTTTTCGTGTATTAAACCGAACTACACCAAAATCTTATTCTATTTTTTCGAAAAATAAACGCTAAAAATGTTTTAATATTGTGTTCAATTAATTATATTACGTGACAGACAAAGGGATTTCATTTTTAAAAATAAGTGCGTGTCATTTTGTATTTTTTGCAAAATCTATTGTCACTCAAGATTTTAATTTAGATAATATTTAATGCATTTTATGATTTGTTAACGAAATCTGTGTTACTGACCTGTTGTATAAACTTTTAGAACGCACTTCAAATGTTTTTAATAAAACCATTATTAATTAGAAACTGTCATTATTTTGTGGCAGCAGCTTTGTATTATTTTTTTAAATCAGTTATTTGAATGATGAGATATTTTGTAAAGCAAAAACATTACTTCGTTTTTTGTAATATTTTGGTTGTAACGTCACATCTGTTAAGAATAAATTATTATGAACCAGTTTTCATTACCATGCTGTACTGCATGTTCATTTCACCTCTTAAAAACCAGAATTAGCATTCTGTAAAAATATCTACTTTCAAAAAAATTATCTACTTATACGAACTTTTACAAAAATAACTAGGTTTTACTCGCCTAAATTCGTATTTTTTCTCTTGACAATACTTGCTGAGATAGATAACCTAATTTTGTGATCTCATGATATACTTACTTAAATTCTTTGACGGTGACTCCGCAGCTTAGGTGCTACGTCATCGCTTTAGACATTTAGATTACGCCTAAATTTTCTAGTTCACTTGACTCAGAACAGTCACGTAGCGATCGTAGAAAAAAATCGTTCTGTGGTGTGACTGAATTTACTCCTACGCAATATGGCATTATTAATCGGTGTAGGTACTAGCTTAATAACCTTTTTCATTTGACCCAACAACATGAACTTTACCATAATGTTTTATATCGTGACTGTACACTTTCGCCAAGACACTCCAAGCCAGAGTGAGTGTGAGAGTGAATTAGAAGCGCTGTCACTACCGTTTTAACTGGTCAAAATTAGTAATGACTGATCCATAGTTTTGACAGCGACATTCACATTTATAATTTTGTACTAAACCTAACCCTATTCAGAAGGCCTATTCAGACGGTAGCGAATACCAACTGGGGTATGCGGTAGTATTACTGTTCACACCAAAGCGGATTTCGCTATCCTTATGGGTAGAATAACGCGCGGTAGCTATTCAGACCTATGCGGTATTCGCTACCGTCTGCGGCATAGAAAACCGCGGTACTTGATACTAAATACCTAAGCGAAACCCGCGTGGTATGTACCTCTACCCACAGCAGCAGCGAATATCGCTCAGGTCGCTCTAGCCGCGGTACTTGATACTAGATACCTGAGCGAAACCCGCGCGCTATGTACCTCTACCCACAGCGGCAGCGAATACCGCTTAGGTCTGAATAGGCCTTAATGCGGTATCATGAAGGCGGCATCACACCAATAGATCTCACAATGATCTTGCAAAACTCCAATTCGATTGATAAAGTACGTTAGCACGTTATTCTGCAGGCGTGGTCGAAAGTGTTCACCGAAATGACGAGACGTTTCGGCCTCAAATTTCTGGTAATGTGATTTCGGTGGGGACGCCTTTATTTCAAATGCAAATTTCTTAAAGACACGCTTAATGCCTTTGGTCACGATCTGGGGTCTGACTGTCTATTTTTTTGTTATTTGATTATTTGAACTAAAATAATATGCAATCCAGTGTGTTCTATTATGGATCGTGATATTAAATTATTCTTACAAACAATTGCATATCATCATCATCATCTGTCTAACCTTTCTCGACAATGTTGGCTCGGCTTCCAGTCTAACCGGACACCGCTGAACCAAAGCATTTCATATGGCATGACTGCCTATCTTACCTCCACATACCAGTTAGTACAGTAACATTAGCAGTTACTACAAAAGGAGACTGAAAATTTATAATCCACTCCTTCATGTACCTATGTATTTGACAAATTCGTGTGCTTTGCTCAATTAATTGTTGAATTGCCAAATAAGCGTGTACGCAAGTCGCGTGCCTGCTTCTAATGGTACCTATTTTGTTTATTATGAACAGTTTTTGGTTATAGTGGTGGTTATCCTATCCTACTAGATAATCCTACCATCCCACTAATATTATAAACTAGCTGTTCCGCGCGGTTTCAACCACGCTGCTCAGCACCTGTTGGTCGTAGCGTGATGTTATATAGCCTATAGCCTTTCTCAAGAAATGGACTATCCAACACTAAAAGAATTTTCCAATTCCAACCAGTAGTCCCTGAGATTAGCGCGTTCAAACAAACAAACTCTTCAGCTTTATAATATTAGTATAGATTCGAAAGTTTGTGAGTATGGATGTATGTTTGATCCTCTTTCACGAAAAAACTACATAACAAATTTTAATGAAATTTGGCACAGAGGTAGATTATAGTCTGGAATAATATATAGGATACTTTTTTATCATCATGCGGGCGAAGCCTCGGGGCGCACCTAGTAATATTATAATTGCGAATGTTTGTGAGGATGGGTGTATGGATGTTTGTTACTCTTTCACGTCAAAACGGCAGAACGGATATTGATGAAATTTGGTACAAAGGTAGATTATAGCTTGGAATAACACATAAAATACTTTTTTGTCGATCATCACTCGGGCGAAGCCGCGGGTGCCAGCTAGTATAACAATAAAACTCTAAAATAAATGAGTTTATTTACTTTCAATCAACGCTCAATCTTATTTGTACATTTAAATGAAAAGACAACTTGCAATAAAAAATAGTGGCATTTAGCACGATTTGCACCAAAAATATTCACAGACAATGGATATTTTAAAATAAATAAAAACGTTCACATTTTACCGAAACGAAAAAAGTTTCGTTCGTGTGAATAAACAAGTGGAATTTAATTGAAACAACTTTTGTTTTCGATGTTGTTACGAATCAATCAAAAGTGCGCAAATATTTTAAGAATGTGTTCAATGTTCAGTATTGTGGAACATTGTCAATCTAGGGATCTACAAAAGCGCTTTAATTTTTAACAGTTAAAACATTAATCGAAAAAGTCCCATTGAGTTGTCAAATCATTTGACTTCGCGATTTATTTAAAAAAAAAATTAAAATAGCTGAAAGAACAGAAAGATTTCGACGTATTTAATTAAAAATACGTAGATCAGATTAAGAACCACTTATTTATTCGATATGTATTTGACGGGCCTATTGGTCTAGTGGTTAGTGGCCCTGACTACTGAGCCGGAGCTCCTGGGTTCGATTCCCACCCAGGGCAAACTTTGTGTGATGAGCATGATTGTTTGTTCTGTGTCTGGGTGTGATTTATCTATAATATGTATGTATTTATAAATTATATATGTATGTATATCAGTTGTCTGGTTACCATAACACAAGCTCTGCTTAGCTTGGGATCAGATAGCCGTGAGTGAGTTGTCCCAAGATATTTATTTATTTATTATTTTATTTTATTTAATGTTAAACAAAAATAACAGAGAAACTAACTTATAAATAAACTAAACAAAATCGTCCTCAACGTTGTCAATCTGTTATGTCCCCAAGAGACTGGTCACAAAAGACATGCCGTCTAGTCTTTTGCCATGTCATTGGGTACCAAAACTTAACAAAAGCTGTTTCTAATTATTTATGTACTTTACCATGGTTTAGTATTAATTTTATCATAGACATCGCGATATTAAACAGCTTTGGTTCACAGGCAGCCTTATAAACTTCTTCGTGTTTGTATCACTAGTTTCACAAAATAAAACTCAAATAACTAAAACAAGTTACTAACAAAATAACAAGCTGTCTTAATATTGTACTTTGAACATAATTTTAATGCCCAAAAGCATTTAAACTGTTTGTCGTGCATAAAAAGTCGCTGAAAACAAACTTTATTAAACTATTAATAAAATCTTAGATAAGTCAATAGTGTAGTGTATGTAGATATACGTATGGTTTGTCTCGAGCGTATACGTCACAAGGCGCGGGCCGAGTGGGGGGCAGTCGTTGTCCGATCGTCAACCCGTAAGCACGTGGTGGTGCGTTGCCGAGCCAAACACCAGGTTATAGAGTAGCCACTACATTTGGCGACGAGGATAAATCAATAAAACGTAAAAAGAAAAAAAAATAGACAGTGGTGCCTGCAGTGAAATAAAACTTAGTATGGTGTAATGAAGAAATATTGGAAAGTGCGCTTACACAACACTTTTAGCTTAGTCTCTTATACATTTGCCAAAATAACTAAATACCTTATATACCTTAAATTATCATATTTTAGACGATTAAGTTATTTGAATTACTAAACAGCCGTTATGATCCGAATATTCGAAAGAGTTTCATAAGTAACGGAGGCGATAACATAGCCTTATAAAATAACTCACTTGTTTACGCTAAGATGTGCTATGCTATGAATGACTCATTACATTGGAACGATTAACTTGATTATTTTATTAGTAATTAGTAACTATTGCTAAAGTCACCATTATTGAGGTTTATTGTTTTCTTTAAAAAAAAAATACATAAGAAGTGATCAGTGGATTTAACAACAATATGGATTTTATAACGTCACGCCTCCTGATCCTCGAAGGGTTAGGCAGAGGTGTAGCTAACAGGTAACTTTTTACATTTCGCCGGCTACGTTAAGTCGGAAGATGGGTGATTCTGTTATTTTGACAAAACATCTATCTTATATTTCTCGAAGAGAAAGGCAGTAGTATTTGATTGGTGGTTATTTTGAATAAATTTCAAACACAATCAAGCAAGTAAGCTGGCTTAGTGCCTGGTCATTTAATTGACACAAAAAAAAATAATAATAACAAAGTTATTCTACATTTTCGTAAAGCAGTATACTTATACATGAATACTGATCATTTAATTGATATCTAAATTGTAATGAGAAGGAAGCAGCATAGCTGGTCATTTAATTGACAACGTTTGATATTATTCAGAGGAATTAGATCCTCAACAGCATTATTGGTCATTAAATTGACATGATAAAAGAGCAGATGTTTCTGATCATTAAATTGATATTGAACTTTTTGGTTTGGTTCCACATATAATGTTAACATGTCCCAACTGACGCTTGAGAAGTTCGACAGCGAAGGAGAACCTTCTTCGGATGGAGCCAGATGGGAACGTTCGAAACTAGCACTCGGTATTTATCTTGATGCTTCTGTTTGATTGATAAGTGCGAGAAGAAAAGGGCAAGCTTACTGCTGTTTGTTTTCTATCTATTTGTTGCTCGTATTTACTCAATGACTGTGTGCCAGTATTATTCCATAATTATGGCTGGTTTAGCTTATATACAAAAAGTCTGTGGGATGCATTCACCTCAGCTACACAGTGCGCTGTGAAAGGTACTCTAGTCAGGTTTATATAGAACTTGTATGTCTGTAGTTTCTATATGAATAGTGGTAGTCATCAAGTTTGTATTATCAATAAGAGTTAAACTAGAGTGTCCTTAAAGTTTTTGTCCATTCCTCTTTATAGAGAACTACGCCTTGGAATGTTTTTAAATTTCAGTGATTGTGGTGGTAAAATTAAATAATACCAACAAATTACTATTCCAATGATAGAAAGAGTCTCTCATACATGAAAGGAGGAGGGAAATAAGCACTTAAATAAGAAAGATAATATCTAAATACTGTTTAATAATTAATAATAGGAATAAGTTGGATTTAGTGAAGAATCCTGTTAATTAACAAATAAATTCATTCACAGGATACTCAGTTGCAAGAAGGTACTAACTTTAATGTGGAACTAATGTATACATATGTAATACGTATACTATATTAATATTATGGGATTTATAAAAGGTCAATAATTAGCTAAACTTTACAAATACATGTAACAACAACACACCTTAATGTATGTTGTTTATATTAAGTTTATCTAGAATGGTGATGGCCTAGTCCGACCTAGGTCGTGGGTTCGAAACCAGGCTGGCTTTATGTGTTGTCACTCATCACCAGTGCTCTTTAAATGGTGAAGGAAAACATCGCGAGGAAACCGGCATGTCCTAGAACAAATACTACAAAGGCATGCGACATTTACCATACACTGTTTTAGTATGGTAGATTACGAGCATCATAAATTGGACGCAATGGCTATCTATTAAATTGGACTCATTGGCTATCTATTAAATTGGATTCGTTGGCTCTCCATTAAATTGGACGCATTGTGGCTATCCATTAAATTGGACGCATTGGCTATCCATTAAATTGGACGCATTGGCTATCCATTAAATTGGATCCATTGGTTATCCATGAAATTGGACGCATTGGCTATCCATTAAATTGGACGCATTGGCTATCCATTAAATTGGATCCATTGTTTATTCATTAAATTGGACGCATTGGCTATCCATTAAATTGGACGCATTGGCTTTCCATTAAATTGGATCCATTGGTTATCCATTAAATTGGACGCATTGGCTATCCATTAAATTGGACGAATTGGCTATCCATTAAATTGGACGCATTGGCTTTCCATTAAATTGGATCCATTGGTTATCCATTAAATTGGACGCATTGTCTATCCATTAAATTGGACTCGTTGACTATCCATTAAATTGGACCCATGGTTATCCATTTGCGCATCTTGTGGCTCGGAAGTGCGAACTTTACAAATTTAAAATAGTAATACCAACAAGTACAACAAACAAGTAACATACAAATATATCAACAAACAGGGTTTGACGTAACGTAAACGTATACGAGAGCTCCTGGATACATGAAAAATGTATAAAGTATTGAATTAAAATTACTCGACATCAAATTGTCTCATATCAGGGTTATACTACCACCGTATACATTTGATTTCAAACAATAAAAAAGTAATATAGATAACTTCCAAATTAAAAAGGAAAAAGAAGGAGAAAAAGCAAAAGGAGATTGTGTATAACTCCCAGAAGTAAGAGTTAAGATGTTTCAGGAAGTCAACGGATTCGAAGTTGCTATTTAGCGACTTGCTTAACATTCTAACTAATAAAAATAAAACACATGGAATACGTAATTCTCGACTCACTGAGCAAATGAACGACATAATTTTTGGTTAAATTTCGTGATCATAAATCCAAAGAAAGACTTGAACAACCAGATGATTATGTAAATCAGATTGTGGAATGTTCATTATTTGAATTAAGGAAATAGATTATGTTCATGTGGACGTAGTTAATTTGGACAGGGCTTTGATTGAAGCCAATACATTGAAAGCAATATGTAGTATTAACTACCCATAAAAATAAGGTGCCTTTGTGCACAAGGAAATAACGAAAATAGATAAAGTTATTGTTGCATATAAAAATACAAGTAACATACGGGGAAGACTGGAGAAGAATCCAGATAGCTAGAAATAATTAGAGAAGTGGACTGGATGTTGGAGTCTTGCACACAAATTTCAGGCTTTGTGCCTCTTAAGGAAAAAGTGTCACAACTACATTTAAAATGAGATCGGGCATTACTAGGGTTGTTAAAGGAGATTTGCTGTCCAAAGAAATAATGGCAGCCAAATGTTGGAAGCCGCTCGGATCGATCTCTGGGTTGGGCCGCGCTTGCCTGGGCTGGTCTGTGGATGGGTGACCGCTCGATATATGTACCGCGAGTTTGCTTCGGAAGGTATGTTTAGTTGTGGTCCCGACATGGGTGTCGTATTGCCCAGTACTTTTGAGTTGTGAAGGCGCTCCGTGTGAGATGCTGGGGTTTGGTTGCCATCCGGTGATTTTAAGCCGGCAGATAATGAAATCATTTGCTACCGAAGATTTTATTAATTAAAATAAATTCATAGTGACGAAATCTATTAGATATGGATTGACGTACACGAAGTAATAATAATAATAAAAAAGTAGTACAAAGTATTGATAGAAGATAACATGTGATGTTATAGGAGTAAAATGGTCATGGTTATTGATTTAGGTTATAATTTAAATTATAACTAATTATAATTTATTCTTATTTGACAAAGTTCGGAACTATCTGAAAACTAATAAAGCAAGATGTTGCAAAACAAAAGAACAAAATAAAACATTTTTGGGTTTTAGGTTTTGATACTTCTGCCACAAAATTGTAAAACGTAACCTACCTAACCTACTCAGTGACATTATCTGTCAACTCGAAAACTTAGATCTATTTTATATCAAAGTTATCGATACTTAAGTATAAACTATCATATAGAACACTAAGAACATTGCATTGGCACTTGCTGATTCTTTAATTGATTATGGCCTAAGTAGCTACCGGCTCACATACCACACGTACGTCGAGGATTTTTACAAAATACAGTTACGCATTCTAAAAACTATTGTACCCAGGAAAATAAAAAAAAGAATTCCAAGATAATGACGCGGGTTTATTCAAGCACTGTCAAATTGTAAACGTCTTTGATAAGGTACGGATACGTGTTTTAAATGAAAATTATGACTATCTAATTAACATATATAAAAATGAAAGGCCGAAGTCGTTGCGTAATCTGTCATACCTACCCACATTTAAGACATCTAAATCAAATAACATCTATAGGACAAGGACCTGGGAATGCATGTGACCATCGATTATGAATGACTTACCTCCGGAAATTCGCAAAGTATTAAATGTTAAGAATTGTTCGAAGATACTAAAAAGATACTTGTTAAATTGTTATTAAGTGTATTTTCCATGTAAGTATATGGATGTTTGTTTTTAATGTGATGGCACCGAGTTGCCGTGTCAGGCATACCGCTGCTAAACCCGTGATGGTTTGGGGTGGTATGATGTTGTTTTTTTTAGAAGTAAGAGGCAAAGAAAAGAAACATTTATGTAAAGAATATTCAGATTGGAAATGGAAGAAGTGACTTGTTATCAGGAGATAAAGACAAGTATTAAGAAGAAACGTAATAGAAAGAAAATGGAAGGTCAATGGAAAGTGTAAAAGAAAGAAAATGAGAAATTTTATCCATAAGTTGCACCTCCGCCAAATAATAAAGACTGATTAAATAAATATTTTGGTGAGGATGGAAGGTGGTAAATGATTGAAACATTTATACTTATCAAAATAATTAGTTATGATTTGCAAATTATATAGTCATTGCTTAAGTTGATCAAAAATAGTACAATCTATACCAAACCGACTGTTGGTATCTTTAGAAACAATTTATCATACAAAACATAAGTATATTATTTATACGTCAAGATCTATATAATTCAATACAGGTAGAATTCTTATTTAAATTAAATAAAGGAAAATAAGGAAGGGATGTAGTGTATGTAGATATACGTATGGTTTGTCTCGAGCGTATACGTCACAAGGCGCGGGCCGAGTGGGGGGCAGTCGTTGTCCGATCGTCAACCCGTAAGCACGTGGTGGTGCGTTGCCGAGCCAAACACCAGGTTATAGAGTAGCCACTACAAATAGTCTAGTCTGAAAACGAAACAGTAACAAGATTTTCTAAGCACTTTGAAATCATGTGTTTGAAGTCTGTGAAAACTATTTACGAGATAAGTGAAATTTAAACTTTAAATATTTGCACGTTAAAGTTCATTTCGCCATCTTCATTTTAACTTCTACTAAATAAGTGTCAATCAACTGCGTGAATAAATTTTTAATTTCGGATAATTTGATTCTGGCCTAAGAAACTTAATGCCAAACGACTTTGTGGAATAAAAGTGTCACGTAGAGAATAGGTGCGATTTTCGCAAATGAGCTGCTCAATATTCAAGAGGCAGACGCCTTACCGTAACAACAGAACAAATTCGAAAGACGAAGTATCGGCAACGGACGGCCCTTAATGTAAATATCATAATGGCGACCAATAAAAGAGAGGTTCGGAATTCGTGACACAGCTTTAAAAAGTACTATCAAAGGTGCCCGAGGCGGAAAACGTCGCATCTTATTTAGCGCCCTCCCGAAAGAGGGTACCCGATTGGGGCCTTTCCTAATCACATTACGACAATGAAAGAGCTCCAGATAAAAAGGACCGAAACAGATTTGCATGAAACGTCAGAGTTGATTACGACTAGTCAATCGTCTATAAGATATGCAGATGTCAATAAATCATTATCGGCACTTGTTTTAGACAGCTTGATGAAATTATGTCAAAATCTGAGTCTGTTTTTAAGATGAAAACTGGTGCATCTGCCCTTAATCCTCGACGTTCCGAATCACCCTCCTAATATTACACAATAAGGGCAATTCCATTCACATCTATATCGGAGAGTAGATCAGGCGTGAAGTCCTTTATGTTTGGAGTCACGTGTCGACCAACGTCCAGGAAACCGAGAGCACCGAATGTGTTTGAGCGAATCTAATGCACTCAAAACCATGCGACGTCGATGTCAGCTCGTAGGGGAACTGGGGTGACATTGGAAACAATGAAGACCGAAGCGAAATTTGGAGACTGTATTATTTGCGGAAAAATCAATGGTGAAACGTTTCCGATGGTGGCAGCCGGAGCGGCGACAGGAACTCTGATCATTATTATTACTGTCCGTAGTATGAATGGAAGCGTGCCGTGCCTGCTTCCGTGTATAACGTTTCCTTTATTACTACTGATGGCTTTATAAAGGCGGTTATTTCGTCGTTAGTCTGTCAGCCCCCTTAATTTCTGTTGTTCGTGTAAATTACTAATCATGATTTGAAAGCATTTTGGTTATAAGAAAGTATACCGTTCGCTTCATCCTCTGAATTCAAACTTTATTTTGTTAAATCAATCAGTAACTTAGATGTACCTAAACTAAGGTGACATTTAATAAAAACAATTATGTATTAACACTTTTTATTTATGTAAACTATGTTAATCATTCAAATTTCGAACACTCCCAAGTATAGACTGAAGTTATTCAAAACATGTAAAGATACTTAACGATATTAAATTGACGTTGATGAAGTAGAAAAGTACAGTCTGCATTTTTGCATAAACTTTATTAGTTTCAAACACTGTTGGATTTACAGCATGGAATTTAAATTTCACTTCATTTAAGCTTAATAGCTTTTTATTAAGTTTGTGTTTTTTAAATGAGATTTCTGTTGGATGCACTCTATTTCTTTTAAAGTTGATTTGAAAAAAAAAGAGTTACACTAGACTTAAAAATAAAATGTTAGTAGCCAGCATTTTGTAGTTTAACTACATTATCGTTTCATTACTTTGTCATTTTTATTTGTTTGTTATTTTATTAATTAAAAAACACTGTAGAAAGGCGAACTTAATGCCTTGGGCATTTCCCAGTCCACCAGTACCAGTCTACCTTAGGGTGATGCAGAGAAAAAACATTAAAGGTGCAGGGTGCATAACAGAAAATGTTTCTATAGAACATTTACAAATATAACATAACGATAAATCCTTACTAATATTATAAAAGCGAAAGTGGGTTTGTTTGTTTGTTTCCTCTTCACGCTTTAATGGCTAAACCGATTGTGATGAATTTTGGTACATATAGTTGGGAGCCAGGAGACGGACATAGGCTAATTTTTATTTAAAAAAAGTGGGATGTGAGGAAGAAGAGGGAAGGAAAGGGAAAACTTAGCGTTGCTATTACAAATCAATAAGGGGAACTGTGTTACCCCAAATTTAACGCGGGCGAAAGCTAGTACTTAAATAAATACATACAAACAAAATAAAGAAAAGCGAGTTATAATACATGAAGAAAAACTAACAACCATTTAAACAACATTTTCAAAGTAACATTATTTTCGCAAATTAAACACCTTTAATGATTTTAGGCAAACTTTCTGAAAGTTTTAATTATTCTCAATTTTATTCATTTGCCACACGTATAATTTTATAAAGTTTTCAGTCTGATTTATGAACTTAACCTGCAGGTGGCAATTATAAAAGAGAAAAGATGAAGATTTCTAAACTGTAAAGCAATTCTTCAACCTTTTTTTTTTGGGGGGGGCATGTCAGACTTGTACTGACTAAAACCCACCCATGTTCCTTCTATTGCCCTTTACGTTCCGGGGCCGCGGTATCTCATTCGAACAACCCGCAACCCCGGCAGGAATTCTTCAATCTTCAAGTGTAAAAAAGTTTTTTTTTTTGTTTTAGGTAAATATGGAAGACAAGAGAAATAAAACACATTTATTTGACGGGCCTGTTGGTCTAGTGGTTAGTGGCCCTGACTGCTGATCCGGAGGTCGTGGTTTCGATTAACACTCAGGACAAACTTTGTGTGATGAGCATGATTGTTTGTTCTGTGCCTGGGTGTGATTTACCTATAATATGTCTGTATTTATAAATTATATAAGTATGTATATCAGTTGTCTGGTTACCATAACACAAGCTCTGCTTAGCTTGGGAGCAGATAGCCGTGTATGAGTTGTCCCGAAATATTTTTTTATATTTATTTAACCTAAAATAAACAAACAACATATTCGTCAAAATATGTACACACAAAGATTAGAGTAGATGCAAATACTGAAAAGTGGCAAAAAACTTTACTTGTGGAATTCGGTGACTTCTGTTTGTTTCGTTGACTTTTTTGCCGACTTCCGACACCGACTTTGTTTATGTTTTGGATGTTGTCGGCTATTTTATGCAAAAATGTTTTTTTTTTTTATTTCAGCATTCTAGTTATGGTATGTAGGTATCATATAACATACTTCACACATTTTTTTATCAAACATTCTTTTTCATAGTTTCTTAAAAATATACGACGTATACTTACACTTATTTAGACATAGAAGACAAAAAAAAAGTATTAATAGACGATAACTTAGAACCTACCCAAGCATTATAAATAAAACTGATATGGGACCAGATCGAAAAAATACCGTTTCGATAAAAAAAAAGAAAAATGAAAATCGGCCAGCAGTTACCAGAAAAATTGCCAAAAAAAGGTCGAACATAAAACTTCCTCCTTTTTTGAAGTCTGTTGTAAAAAGAAAAATGTTTTTTTCACGGCTGCTCCAAATAGAAAAAAATGCAGGTCATCAAAAATTTCCAGCCAGGTCTTAGTGGTTTCAACAGGACCGGTGGAAATGAGGTGATTTATGCAAATCAACGAGTTTTAATTATGTGACAATAAGTGAAAAACCCCTTAGACAATACGATACACCTTTTTGCTATATACTCGTGCTATCCTACTAATATTATAGATGAGAATGTTTGTGAGGATGGATGGTTGTATGGATGTATGTATAGATGTATGGATGTTTGTTCGGATCTTAATGAAATGTGGCACAAAGGTAGATTATGGTCTGGAATAACACACAATATACTTTCTTCGATATTACCCGGACAAAGCCGCGGGCGCCAGCTAGTACAAAATAACTCTAACACGTAGTAAGCAGACTCTTCTATTATTGACGTATGTACTTGTTTATTTCGCCAATAAAATATTTTCCATCCATATGTGAATGTAACTGTCAACTAATGTAACTGAAATGTCACAAACTTTCGCCCCGTCACACCCAATCATAAACTACCCATATGCACTTGAATCAAATCAAAAAGTTTTAAAGTAATAAATTCAAAAAAGAGAACGCTCAAGTTTTTGATCGAATTGACTCTCAATGGGGAAAACAAAGACCCCCTCTTTATATTATTGACGCGTCGCGTTCTAAATTGTTGCTGTAGGGGAGAAAAAATCTTGTTCCATCTGACATATTAGGGGTACTTCGTAAGGCACGCACCTTATGTGTAGGGGACAGGTGTGTTATTTGGTTTAAAGTCCCCGTTTAGTTTATTATAATAGTCGTCTTTATATTGGTAAGGCGTAAAGAGAATATGAAGTACTAGCTTCCGCCCGCGACTTCGTCCGTGTGGCATAGTTACTTTGGGTTAATGCTAACTTTAACCCGCGCGATAATCGAAAAAAAAAACTTTCTTTTTTCCCATTTTCTCACTTTTTTTAGCCTATGTCCACGTCTCCAGGATCCCAACTATCTCTGTACCAAAATTCATCAAAATCGGTTTGGCCATTTAGGCGTGAGGACGTAACAAATAAACATACAAACAAACTCACTTTCGCTTTTATAATATTAAAGTAAAGATTAAGATTGAATTTCTTGCAGTATAGCTTTGGCTTGGGAGGTACTGAAGAGCATGTCCAAGGATAAGTTGAACTTGATTTGTACCAGAATTATATTGATGAATGAACCTGAAAAATCGAGCTCTGCTCTAGTGAAAAAAACCCGGCAATTGCAAGTCAAACTCGCACACCGTGGGTTCCGTACAAACATGCGAAATAAACGGCCATATCTTTTGACGGCGTAGACTTAGAGAGTTGGTTTTTCCACTGCTCTAGGGGATCACATACTTCAGTATATGTATGGTTTAATTTCAACGATACCTCAACGCGTTTTCGGTTTTTCCTTTTGAGCTACGGAACCCTAAAAAATATTATTCTAGTATGACTAGGTAGAGCGAAATTTCCCTCCCGTTAACTAGTATTAAGAAGACTGAGTCTTCACAGGACAGCAAAAACTGTTTAACTGACAGGGTAACCCGCGAATTCGAATTTTTCATGTTTCTTGTAATTTCTTGTCAGCGCAAAGTTGCACACTACATAAAAACGATTCGCGACTGTAACACGACGCGGCTGTAATATGTACAGAATTCATCAACACAGTATAATACAATTTTTATCGAAATTGTTGAAGCCATTTTCGAGAACGTAATCCAACATTAATATAACTCATGTAATAGTTTATGATACAAATAATGTAATGTACTAGAAACATCATTCAACCATGGGCCCAAAACTGCGCTGAAATTTATTAAAACTACGTAACCATTTAATTAAAATGGTTCACAATACTGAAATAAATGTTTGTGAACATACTGTCTAGAATTAAAATAAAGTGCGAGTGGAGTCTGAAAGTTTCTTAACTTAAACATAAGAGAAATTCTCAGGGAGACACCTTAGTCTGATGTTCTAAAACTTGTTAAAGACACCGACAACAATAAACTACATACCTTTACTAAGACAATAGCAAAACTTTGTAGCAACCTTGCTACTGAATATATTATCAAGCATGTGTGTTCTCAAATGCTATTCACACATGCGATCGCATTATATACCATATACCAATAATCTTAACCACGCTAATAATTTTAGGTATACATAACTGCCTTTGACATCCATTCCGCGGATCATTAGCCCTTTGACAAACCCCATTAGATTCTGCATATAATCATGGAATAATTACTTTGGTTTAATTACTCCATATAGTTTATTTCCCCCTTCAAGCCGGAGGATCCAATATGGCGCAGCGATAACAGCTGATGGTGCAAAATGTATGACTTGAGATAACGTCATGTTGTTGTGAATTGGTCAGTTGTTTTGTTACGTGGCTGGATGAAAATTGTGGCTATTGCCATTTAATAAAGCACTAGATTTTTTCTGCAGTTACACTCGTGTCACAGTGGGGAATTATTACACAAGAACATTTTAAATATAGACTATGTTTTAACAATCACGAGTTAAATAGCTTCTGAGTAATGAAATAAATTCCGAAATCGGTACAGTAGATAGTACAAACTCACCAACTTTACCCCTTATCTTAATTGTATTAATTTGTATCAATATTAAAACGACAAATAACTCTCCGGATGCGAAATCATCAAATAACTTCCATTGTTACTGACTAAAACCCATTCATGTTCCTTCTTTTGCCGTTGTTGTGGTCCGGGGCCGCGGTATCTCTTTCGAACAACCCGCAACCCTGGCAGGCAGTGGGACTGGCTGGCCTTTTTTGCTTTGCTGCCAGCTCTTTGAGGCGGAAGTGGAACACAAGTGCAAAGTTCGACATAGTCTGTCGTCACTAGACGGTCAGACGGTTGGCTATCCATAACTTAGCATCATCTCGCGTTTACGTATACGTCATCTCACGGCGAACTCTCCCTATATAAGTTTTAAAAAAATATTTGGCAAGAGAGTGCCCTCAAAACTGGCTTCTGAGACAAAGAGATTAGGAAATCCTTGTCTGTGTCTCAGAAGCCTTGGGATATCATTTCTGGTAAAACAAAGTCTATTGCCAATAGGATACTTAATAAGAATTGTCAATACGTCCCCTGAATGTTTGATAGCGACTGCAGATATACGTTTGAGTGTACCCGCATGTCTCTACCCCGCTTAATTTCCTACAATATCCCAGTGTTCTTCGTACATATTTTTAATAATTCTTTGTCGCATATCGTTCGATGTTCTGAATTGCAGTATACCAGCTGTGTTGTGGCAATATAAAAGGATTAAGCAATGCGTGTGAACTGTGATAAAGGTAGCACTTGTTCGTGTATTAAATTATTAATATGATTATTCACTTTATATTAAACCTCGTAATTTTAAGGGCGTATTGCAGAAGTTATTATGTTGGGTTAAGTATCCTATAAAAATGTTGACGAAGATAATTTCGTGGGTTTCATTCACAAATATCTAATTGAATATTCAACACAATTTAAGAAATGTTACTCGATGTAGCCTTAATAAGAACAAACTGTCAAATGATCACTTAATTATTTACCATTTCCATAAATTAAGACAGACTTGTTTGTTCTATAAACTCCAAAACATTAGAAATCTACTGATCTATGAAGAGGTCGTCAACCTTTGGTAAACTAGCTCATTTAAGTAAACAACTAAGTCCTTTCCTACACAATTTTATCTCCCTACGAAGACTTGTAACCAAAATTAGCCTCGCTAAAAGCAACACGCTAAGCAGTACAAATCCGTTCAATCGATCCGTCACTGCCCCACCCTAACGTTAAAACCCCATTACTAGATGAATATATGCAATTTATTACATTTACCAATTTACATATACTTTGTGAAGACATGTCTGTACAGTTAAATGTCGTTAGGGATGGCAAGGGTGACAGGAAGAATGAAGATGTGACAATTTCTAAGGCATACGACGCATAATGGGTGTGGAGGAAAATGAAATGTGTTGGAGGGATTTTGAAAAGTGAAAAACTTGACACTTGAGGGAAGTAATGGGAACGTTTTGGTATTAACAGACAGCTGGGGGATTCAGTACCTGTTTACTATGCCATAATTTGCAATACATTTCCTCGAAAACTGGTTCTTATTTCACTACAATTAGGTTTAACACGCAATGTATTTCACACGCGTACTTTTTTTTCACTACGGATTACTGTTTAAATCCCTTAAGCCGGCGATGATTTTTTTAGAGTAAAGGAGGCGCATTTTAAGGCCTACATAATTAATTTAAAAAAAAGAAAAAAATAGTTTTTCAACAGAATATCACAAATAAATATGATAATGCATGAAACAACTTGCTTAGAGCAACAAATTGACATTTATTTTAGTCCTAAATTAAAAAAAAAATTGTAATAAATTATTTTCAATACTATGAGATTTATCGGTGCCCTACCTTTGTTTCCCCTTCACTGCTGTTTTCGGCTATACAACACCCTTACTTAGCGGTTCAGGGGTTGTTTTTTTCGGGTGGGAAATCATCCAATGACTTCCCCCGGCTCTGGGCGGAGCGGGGGGGGCATGTCAGACTTGTACTGACTAAAACCCACCCATATTCCTTATAGTGCCCTTTACGTTCCGGGGCCGCGGTACCTCTTTCGAACAACCCGCAACCCCGGCAGGCGGAGGCTCTGGCAAGCCCCTCTGCTTTGCTGACTCTCTTTGCGGCGCACGTGAAACACGAACGCGCCGACACGGCCTGTCGTCAATCGACGGACGGACGGTGAGCTACCCATTGCTCACCGTCCACAGGCAGCGGTTCAGGGGTTAAATCCACATCGGTCAAAATGACAAAGTTTCCAAACTTAAATCAAATTGCACTATTGATACGCATAATTAATAGTAAATTAAATGTTAAGCAAATAAAAACAAAAAATAAAATAAAATTTACTATAGTACGGCCAACGAGAAGCGATACGAAAGGTCATTAACCTAAAGAACAACTGTGGCGTTGACAATCTAATATTTAGCTCTTTCCATCTTGTGCCTTTGTCGTAATGTCTCGTTCTCCCGGCAAAAACATGACAACGTTAAGACGGGTTTGCCAACATTTGGGCGGCCATTTTAGATGGAGTTTTAGCATGGCTTTTGTTTACATTTGGTATCGCTTCTCGTTGGCCGTGCTATACACAAAATCAATGACTTGAATAGATATGAATCAATTTATTTCCGTAATTGTGGATTCAGCCGCGTAGTAGCGTGGTATTATATAGTCTATATTACTCAGTAATAACGTAACTTTCAAATAGTGAAAGAATTTTTCAAATCGGTTGAGTACTTTTTGAGTAAAATCGTAGTAAACAAACTAGCAAATTTAACGTCTTTATAATATTAGTTTAATTAACAAAAATCAATGTACTCTACATAGTTATTTATCAAAAAAAGCGTTTCAGTTCACAAATGTTAAATTTACAGGCATTAAAGTTTAGCTCGAAGCCTTGATGATTTGGAATAATTTTACAATCAAATACTTTTCATTCCAGAAACTTAAAAAGTCACAGTCTTCAGTTCTTAATTAGTGTATTATTAGCATAGATATTAGACAGCGTAGACGGTCCAAAACTTTACAAAAATGAAATATAACCGAAAAAGCCGTAGCCTCCTGAATTCAATTAGAACTTTTGTCGTCCGTTTCATAATTAGTCAAAAAGATAATGAAGCTGCTTTCTGATGTGTATGGTAAGACCGGTATTTTTATTTAATTATTTTCTTCTTTCACTTAGTAGTCTGGACTTGTACAAAATTTTGTCTCGGGGGAACGGAGGAATATAAATTTCTCTTTAACGAAGAAATATGAAATTGGATTTTTTGTTTTGTACTAGGTACCTATTTATAGTCTTCTATAATATCATAAATTGCTAAAGATTAATCAGTTTCAGGAAATGGTAGTTATAAATATAAAGGAGTCGCGGAGTTTTTAATATAAGTAATATAAAATATTATAAATGCGAATGTTTGTGAGAATGTATGGATGTTTGTTGTAACTCTTTCACGCCAAAACAGCTCAACGGATCTTGATGATATTTGGCACAGAGGTAGATTATAGTCTGGAATAACAATTTTTTTTCGAAATGACGCGGGCGAACCGTTTTTAATACGTACGAGATTTTGTACGAGAAGATGTTTTACTGTAGATATATATTTATTTTTATGCACACAGAGGAGTGTTTTTAAAATCGACACAGTAGTACCCGTGACCAAATCAACTTTGGCCCCTAAGTCCAAACGATCCCGATATAAACTGAATTGGAAACATTAAAAATGTACAATAAACTCACTCGCCCGGGGCATAAAACGTAAGTTTTTAAATGGAATTTCTCTATTAGTTGGGACGTTCGACAAATGGACAGACGGGAGTTGTGCATTAAAGGACTTTTAGAGTATCGCCTGAGGCAGCGCGTGGCACAGGCAGAACGAATCCAATACCGTGCCGTTATCGATCGAAATAAAAAAAATAATTCGATTGTAGAACGAGTGTCTGACTTTTCAGCTATACCCTTAGGCTAACTCGTTACAGATGTTAGTGGATAATGAATGTGGAATTTTTAATCTATACTAATATTATAAAGCTGAAGAGTTTGTTTGTTTGTTTGAACGCGCTAATCTCAGGGACTACTGGTTGGAATTGGAAAATTCTTTTAGTGTTGGATAGGCCATTTCTTGAGGAAGGCTATAGGCTATATAACATCACGCTACGACCAACAGGTGCTGAGCAGCGCGGGTGAAACCGTGGGGAACAGCTAGTGTTAGTATAGAAATGAAGTTAATAAACTAATGGGGTTTGCATTCCTTTTGAATAGAATAACACTAATATACGGTATGACGATGGTGGTTAGACGGCACGGTTGGCACAGTGGCTGAGTAATTGACTGCTGCGCTGCGTGTTGCGGGTTCGATTCTTGCACGGAACAAATATTTGTATGGCTTACAAATAATTGTTTCAGGTGTGGCTGTTTGTGTCACACAAACGATTTAAATACTTATTTGTAAACGCACCTAAGATACAGGAGAAATTCCTAGTGCGGGGCAACGTTTTTTCAAAGAACAAAATACATTTAATCCATCACCCACGAGACATCATGAACCTAATTGATAGGCATAGGTCATAGCGTATGACATCAAATGACGCCATTTTTCCCTGTTTGTCACCAGAGGATGAAAAATCACACGTGTTGTGACTTTGAAATATTTCTCTCTGCTTATTATCTCCCCAAAAAATATTTTGATAAGGCCATGTCGTAAGATTATTTATTACTAGCTGGCGCACGTGGCTTCGCCCGCGTGACATCGAAAACAAAGCATTCTAAGTGTTATTCCAGATTATAATCTACCTCTGCACTAAATTTCATCCGGATCCGTTCAGCCGTTTGTGAAAGAGTAACAAACATTCACACATTCATTCATCTACACATACATTCTAAAAAACATTCGCATTTATAATATCAGTAGGAAGTATGATAGGCGTCCCCCGCGGCTTTGCCCACGTTATTCCGCCCGCAAATTTCATCAAGATCCATTTAGCTCGTTTGACGTAAAAAAGTAACAAACATATACATACATCCTCACAAACATTCGCATTTATAATATTAGTAGGATTTTGCCTAATATTGCCTTTCTTGTTTCATTTTTCCTTTGAAGACCTCGTGATTAAATAACATCAGCCGCTCAGGTTAAGCTGCATTTGCCTGACTTGGGATGTGGATGGGTGGCCACCCATCGGGGTTTCCTTCGTGTCTCGAAAAGCACGTTAAGGCGTTGGGCCATGCTATAATTTGTAGTTCTAAAGTAAGTTCTAATTCTGGCAAACAATCTTAAGAAGTGAAATTATATATTAGGTATTACCCAATGCCAACTGGGTAGTGGAGGTCAGATAGGCAGTCGCTCCCTCCAAAATACTAGTGTAAAACCAGCATCTAGTTAGACTGGAAGACGACTCCAACATAGTTGGGTAAAGGCTTGGCAGGTGATAATGAGGCCTAACATTTCCTTAACTGTTCGGAATCCAGTTGACGACACGGTTGGTGCAGTGGCTGACCGGTCGACCGCTGCGCTGCGTGTCGCGGGTTCGATTCCCGCACGGAACTAACATTTGTGTTACCTGCAGATAGTTGTTTCGGTTGTGGCTGTTTGTGTATGTGAGTTTAAATGTTTGTAAACGCACCTAAAATACATGAGAAATCCTAGTGTGTAGGCAACGTTTTTATAAAAAAATAAGGGTTGAAGTCATATGGATTTCTTTTCTAATTCTGTTTTCTATAAATTTTATGGATGGTATTAGAAAGAGGAGGAACTGGAGGAAGGAGGAGCTCGTGGCTAAATAATAGCAGCCGCTCGGGTCGATCTTAAGGTTAAGCCACGCTTGCCTAGGTTGGTCTGTGGATGGGTGACCACCCGTTACATACCGAGTTTCCTCCGTGCCTCGGAAAGCACGTTAAGCCGTTGGTCCCGGCTGTCATTTGTAGATCTTTGACAGTCGTTACAGGTAGTCAGTGTTCCGAAAGTCTGACAACCAGTCTTACCAAGGGGTATCGTATTACCTAGTGTTAACTGGGTTGTGGAGGTCAGATAGGCAGTCGCTCCATGTAAAACACTGATATTCAGCTGCATCCGGTTAGACTGGAAGCCGACCCCAACATAGTTGGGAAAAGGCTAGGCAGATGATTAGAAAAGAAATCCATCATTAAATAAGTAGAACCCGCTTGTAAAATCACTGAACATCCGAGCAGAAAAACCGACTCACCAATTAAAGTCTTTAAAAAAACCCTGGAAAGAAAAGTTCACTAGCTTCAGAGGAACAAGTTGATAAATTAAATGGCTCTCATGTTCCACTTATCGAGACTTCTAATACGGTTAGGGTCACCGCGACGAGTACAAAATCAGTCGTGCAATCTTTATCGCCTGAATCGCTACCAGGAAGAAAGATAGTCAACAGTTTTAATCGAGATAAACTTTGCCTTTGTTGTCGTGAGCAAGTGACATGGTTTATTAAAAAAGGAGGTGGTGTTAGTAGAAGTTTGGTAATAAAACAAAATGGCCGCCTATCATAATCATCTTTAAGCGCAGGGTAAGTCAAAGTATCGGCTATTAGACCATTTTTCCTTTTACTCTTTCCGCTTACTTGAAAATTAACTTTTTGCGAGATATTGAATTGCGAGACGACTGCCGGCCACCGTAGATGCGGGTCTGTGGACGGTGAGCAATGGGTAACTCACCGTCCGTCCGTCTATTGACGACAGGCCGTGTCGACGGCGCGTTCGTGTTTCACGCGCGCCTCAAAGAGATGTCAGCAAAGCAGACGAGCTTGCCAGAGCCTCCGCGGCAGGCGGGTTGCGGGTTGTTCGAAAGAGATACGCGGCCCTGGAGCGTTAAGGGCAATAGAAGGAACATGGGTTTTAGTCAGTAAAAACCTGACACGCCCCCCCCCCGCTCCGCCCAGAGCGGGGGAAATTATTTGATGATTTCCCACCCAAAAACAAAGCCTGCTATGATTCATACTTACAACAATCACCATGATGTGTGTAATTAGAATTTTGGTCTAAAATTATTTTTGATGACATCATTTGAGAACATCAAATAACTTCTCCCGCTCTGGGCGGAGCGGGGATGAGTGTTCTCTATTTTATGCTCCGGGGCCGCAGTATCTCTTTCGAACAACCCGCAACCCCGGCAGGCGCTGGCCCTGATGATGGATTTTATCAACAGAAACAATCAAGTGAAACTGTCATTTATCATTCTAAATATTCTATGACACACGCCGTTTTATTATGATTGACTAATATTTAAATAATATACTTAATTCTAATAACAAAATCGGATCAAACGAAAGCCTATTACAAATTTCAAAGGACGAACTCCTTTTTTGTTAAGTACTTCAAAATTTCGTGCTATTTTGTATCTCGAACACGTAAGTGGCTTATATATTTCACAAAATTCAATTACAAAGAAATTATTACCACAATCATAAGGGAGTAACAATTTTTCTGGCGCACTCTTTTATTCTGAATTTATTAAGGGTCACAGTAGCTCCCTACCTAGCTTCTGTAAGTAACCGTTAGGAAATAGGGACGTTTAAATTCTGGGGGATGTGTAGTCATATATCATCCGACCATAATTTCTGGTCCCCCAATAAAAAGTGAACTTTCAGTGTCCGTAGTGCAACGCTTCTGTTTCTTATTTCGAAAACTGATTGTTTTTATTGCATAAGGGGTAGCTTTAGAACTTTGAATCCATGAAACACGTGTACGTAACAACTTAGGTAGTGGACCCGACGGTTGGCTCGAGGGAAAACGCTGTTTACTTCGGTCATCTAGTAATAGAAACAATATTTGTTTTATTTTTCATATGTGTTTTGTTTAGTTCGCATTTTGAGTATAGGGAAAAACTGAGCGTAATAGAGTAAACAAGTAAATAGTTATTGAAAAATCAGCATAGAAAGTTTCGTTCCTTGGAAATAAACTACATTTTCTTTTACTCGGAAAATATCCCAAAAATAAAAGTGTTAGTTTTACAAGTAGAGCGGTATTACATTGCTGCATCATTTCAGTCGATGTATAATGAAACGAGAACGTGTCAAAATAAATTGGATCCTTACAAGAGCTTCGATTCACCCTTTCCATCAAAGCTCTCGAATAAAACCGCAATGCTCCATCAAACAATTTGCCAAATCTAAGAACTGATCCATTGAGGGTCAACACTCTCAAAATATTGATGAAACCTGATACCACTCAAATGTCTGACAGCAACTGTAATATAAATCCGAGAATAATCTCGACCACAATTCGTAGCAGAACCCCTCTCATTTCATCCTAAATCAAACCGTTCGCGTCACAACTCAACAATAAAAAAAGGGAATATTTATTCGTTATTTGTTGTCGGTTCGTATTAAAATAAAGCGACTATCTAGGCCTCAGCACCCTCCTCTTGCCTTATCTAAGATCAGGATTGCATAAAATTCACATCTCTCTTTGGAATGTGACAGGCGCCGGCCGGGGACTACGCATCTCATTTCGGCGACCTCCCGTTATGTCTAGCGAGCTATAGTTATGTAATGAACCACATTAGACCACGTATTAGTATGATATTAGCAAGTATTCAAAGGAAATAAGGAAGACAAAATAAAAGTTGTGTAGTAAAACATTATGCAACCTTTCTTATTTTGATGATCTAACGAGTAGATAGTGAAGAAATGGATGGACAGAATTGAACAGAATCACCTAATAAATCATGGTACAAAGCGACAAAAGTAGAAAGATTTGAAAGAGGCTTTTTTTCGGGTGGGAAGTCACCAAATAACTTCCCCCGTTCGGAGACGGAGCGGGGGGGGCGTGTCAGACTTTTACTGATTAAAACCCACCCATGTTCCTTCTATTGCCCTTTATGTTCCGAGGCCGCGGTATCTCTTTCGAACAACCCGCAACCCCGGCAGGTTTGAAAGAAGCTTAAATTAGACTCAACATTGAGTGGCCAAAAGATAAAGAAGATGAAAAACAAAAAAGAACTGAAGTTATTGACTAAACCTTAATTTAAATTAATTATTATGAAAAAATACCGTGTTTTCTTTCCCATATTAGTCCTGTTTCAGCCATGGAATGCCAAATTATTATTTTAGTAATACAATCTATAATCAATTAGCATAATAGTTAAAGAACATATAAGTTAGATGAAGTACTTACGTGCCAAATGATCACCTATCGTGCTATATTTAAGAGTTATTATGCAGTACAGCAATGAATGTTAAAGGGCTCATCGATTATTATGATTGAGAATCAATAGCTACTTATGTGGTTATTGTTAATTTGAGTCTATATGTTACGACCCCAATGGTCTTTAAATGTTTGCGATTATTAATATTAAAGTTTTCTTTATGTAATGAATAGCACTTACTTATATCTACAGGTATTCAGTTGTTTTTACTTCTAGATAGATAGATACATAGATTTCTCGAGACTCGAGTAGCAAATGACGAGGCCCTTTTTTGGTTTTTGCGGGTGGGAAATCATCAAATAACTTACCCGCCCTGGGGGGAGCGGGGGAGAGTACCAGACTTTTACTGACTAAAACCCACCCATGTGCCCTCTATTGCCCGTTACATTCTGGGGCTGCGGTATCTCTTTCAAACCACCAGCAACCCCGGTGACGAGGCCCTTAAAATGCAGTGGGCTGATGTAGGTTGATTATAACATAGACTTCCATCTAAGTCTGTTCAGCAGTTTAACAATGTAGCAGTGCAAGCAGGCTAATAAAAAGGTCAATTTTATTTTGATCATGTTAATAATGCGTAATACCAGGAAAAGAATTTCAGAGGGCCCTGCCAGGGCCACTGCTTGCCGGGGTTGCGGGCTGTTCGAAAGAGATACCGAGGCCCCGGAACACAAGGGGTAAAAGGAGGAACATGGATGGGTTATTTATTTGATGATTGCAAGCATTTTTCACCAAGAAAACTTTTCAAAATCCTTACTCCTTACTTTACTATATTACTATTACTATTACTTTACTATAATATTATAAAAGCGAAAGTGAGTTTGTTTGTTTGTTTGTTACCTCTTCACGCTTTAACGGCTAAACCGATTTTGATGAATTTTGGTACAGAGATAGTTGGGAACCAGGAGACGGACATAGGCTAATATTTTTTGGAAAAAAGTGGGATGTGAGGGAGAAAGAGGGAAGAAAAGGGAAAACTTAGCGTTGCTATTACAAATCAATAAGGCGCAAGGGGAAATGTGTTACCCCAAATTTAACGCGGGCGAAGCCGCGGGCGAAAGCTAGTATTTTTATAAACGTCTATCATTGACCCATCATCTCCTAATTGATGTTAATAAACCCCACAAAGCAACACGAACAATAACCGAAACACATAATTTCACAACTATTAACTATGTACGTTTCCTAACTTAGCAATTAATAAAGTTATGCTGCAGTTTGGTGCATCTACACTACACAGTAATGGTCCCAGTTAGTCTTCGGCGTGCAATTACTTACTGCAATAGACCAATTAATAAGGGAGGCTGTGCTAACTGCCCGACCATAGTATACGAATGTGATACCATAAGATAGTCTAGAGGAAATTACTTCAGAATTTGTGGGAGTGGGTAGTATTATGTTGGGATCGGGAAATTGGTTTTGTAAATTCGAGTTATTGTTTTGGAAGAAGAGCTTCTGTTGTGTGGAGATCTTTCTGACTGTTTATTTTTTCATTGAGCAGTTATAAGCTATTTATTTTGTGTGTGATGTTTTCACTTCTTTCAGTACTTTTTTGTTTCATTCACATAGACTGATCACGTGGGTCCGGTCGTTACGTGGTAGAGAGTTAAATACTTGTGGATAGAGTGTCTTGCCGGTTCTTTTCCATATAAACGACCAACCTGAACCGTGCACCTTTTCCCGATGTTTTATATGTGGTAATGTTGGTATATATGTTTTTTTTTTATTTCGTACAACCGCGTAACTTTGCCAACATAAACACATATTAAAAAAAATCTGGCCGTGCTTGATATGCGTTGCAATGCTCTTTTTCTTATCTACTACTTGTCTACCTACATACCTTCATTTACCTTACCCTATCTGCCTAGCCTACCCTATCTATCGATGGCAAATGACCCAAATCAAGTGTTAATTATAATGACAGTTTAACAACTGATGCTGTTATTTGCTAACTTCTAGATAAAACAGATTCGAAGGAAATAAGTACACAAGATGAGATTTAAAATTAGCGCCGTCGTTCTACGAAAAGTTATGTATTCACTGATTATCGTGCTATCAACATGTGTGATGCGCAGGAGTGAAAATTTTGTGAGGAAAATTTTGAGTATGAATGTAGATAGGTATAAGAATAGAGGATAATATGACAAGAAAGGCGGTGTCTGATGAGATTACAAGTAATAGAGAAAGAAGAAAGGAAGAAGAAGACGTGCTGTGAAAACCCTAAATACCAGTTCAGGAGAATGATGATGGGATTCCAGTGAAGGTGATCATCAAGTTACTTGAATAACCTCACTAAGATCAATCATTGAAGTACGTAAACAAAATCATCCTAATAAAAATTTAATGATTTTCATCCCCCACTTCGAATTAACACCACGTCCATCCAATCTTTTATTCAACCCCAGAAAACCAATTCACACGAACGAAACCCTTAATTTTTAAGCCTGCCACCAACACTCACGCCCCAGGAAATGTCACAACCGTTACTAACATTTGAAATTTAATTGTATTGATAATTTGAGAGCTCCGTGCTCACTGTGCATTAACTCAGTGTCGATGCCTCAGGCATACACGTGGCTCAAACAAGGACCCTTGCTTTTATTGCGTTTTTCTGACGCTAAAAGTGTTTTCGGATCAAATGCACTTTCATTTGGTATTCCTGGTTGTGTTTTGTTTTTTTTTTTCTGTTAAGCCAGTGTTAGATGCGGGTAGCTTTTAAAGCTAGGATAAAGTAGGATAACAAACATTCACACAAGGCAGACATGGGGCTTGTAGTCTCGTCAACCATAAAGGAAATACGAATTTCTATAGTCAAATATGTATTCGTATACTGAGATTCCACTAGGTAAATACGGACTGTTCACAAAGCATTTTTTCCTGCACATCCTAAGTCACTCTATGCAAAAATGATTGCTGGAAAATTATTTTTTGGGATGAAAAATCACGGTTCCACGTTCTATTGTCACGGTTCTATTGTAAAATAAATAAAATATCTTGGGACAACTCACACACGGCTATCTATTCCTAAGCTAAGCAGAGCTTGTGTTATGGTAACCAGACAACTGATATACACACTTATATGATTTATAAATACATACATATTATAGATAAATCACACCCAGACACAGAACAAACAATCATCCTCATCACACAAAGTTTGTCCTGGGTGGGAATCAAACCCACGACCTCTGGCTCAGCAGTCAGGGCCACCAACCATCAGACCAACATGCCCGTCAATTATGGATACATTGATTGAATACTGGGGTTATTGTAGTATTATGAATTTTAACATTATAATGTACAAGCTGCGCCCCCCGGTTTCAAGAGCGTGGTGATAGAATATACAATATATCTTTATGGATTGTAACCTATGTGTTATTCTGATGTATAAGCTATATTATAGTAAAGTTTCATTAAAATCCATTCAATAGTTTTTGCGTGAAAGAGTAACAAACATGCATCCATCCATCCTCACACACATTTACATTTATAATATTAGTAGGATGTAGTATTCCTTACTATCCTTACTAAAATTATAAAAGCGAAAGTGAGTTTGTTTGTTTGTTCGTCGTCCTAAATGGCTAAACCGATTTTGATGAATTTTGGTACAGAGATAGTGGGAGATGAAAATAGGTTTTTTTTTTAAAAATATTGAGATATGAGGGACAAAGAAGGAAGAAAAGAGAAAGTTATGTAGGATGGGTAAACGGAACGCATGAACAAGGTGTGGAATGGAACGTGATAGTGCGAGCGAGTAAGGGAGAGAAAGGGAAGGGAGAACAAGATGGCGTTGGAAAGACGAAGGTGTTGAGACGTATTAATTTTATCTAATAAGAAATACTATCGTTAGAGGAGTTTGAAGAACGAAAAATAAAACTAAGTGTTCAAAACAAGACGCAGTTTAATTTACATTTTGGGGGCTCGTCCGGGATTGCTACCACGTGCACGAAGAAAAATCAGTTGGGTTCAACGGCGGCGTACTCGAGTGGACCTAAGTAAAACTAAAGAAAAAGACGAAAGGCGTTATTATTAACAGAAGACGACAGATTATGGCAGAAGACAAGGACGTATTTTTCAACATGATGGAAATGACGAAATTCAGTGGCGAAGATCATACCTACACCTCATCAAAATGGGCTCAAGATATTGACGACAACGCAGAAATATTCGGTTGGTCAGCTCAACAGCGACTTATCATCGCCCGTAGGTCTTTAGCGGGAACCGCAGAGCTGTGGCTGAGAACAGAGAAGGTTCACAGATCCTATGAGGAACTAAAGGCGGCTGTACTCAAAGAATTTCCGGATACCGCGAATAGCAAAGAGATGCACGAATTAATGGCGGCACGCAAGAAACGTAAAGATGAGTCTTATTACCAATACATGCTAATTATGAAAGAAATGGGGAAACGCGCCAAGTTTCCAGACTATGTCGCTATTCAGTACATTATAGACGGCATCTCAGACTTGGAAATAAACAAGGCGTTATTATACAGTGCGAATACCTATCCGGTGCTGAAAGAAAAATTAGCTGTGTACGAAGTCATAAGGAAAAAGGCGGCAAAGCAGAGCGTCGATCGGCCGGTGAAAAGAGCTACGGAGTCATCGGGTAAAGAGGCTACAGCTGGATCGCCCCATTATTGCTATAATTGTGGGGAAAAAGATCATCGAGCAAGTGCATGCCGTAATGGATTGAAGTGTTTCCGGTGTAACGAGTTCGGACATATTAGCACAAAATGCACCAATCCGAGCGCAGGTACCAGCGGAAGTTCAACGGTAACGTCAGTCAATAAGACGTCAGCGGTAAAGCAGACGGAAAAAGCACGAACACAGTCGTCGGTAAAACAGGCCGACTCGGAAGCGAAGAAACACTCGTCGGCTATGTTCGGGGCGACATCGACAGCCAATGAGAGCGCTGTATCGGACGACCATGACGTAAATTTCAAGATGGCGAACGAGGTCATGCAACAAGATGTAAACAAACAAAGTGGTAACAATAATGCGGTAAAACTAGTGAAAATATGTGATAAAACAATAAGTGCGTTAATTGATACGGGTAGTGATATAAACTTAATATCGCAGGACTTGTGGGAAGAATTAAATATGCCATGTCATAGCGATAATACGGTTTTGACAGGACTGGGATTTAATAAAGTAAGAACATACGGAAAAATATTTGCTAGTATAAATATAGATGGACAGTGTTATGACGAGGTGATATTCCACGTTGTGCCTAGAGGGTCAATGCCCTACAGGCTGATTATAGGCCAAGAGTTTTTGAAAAATGTTGTTGTTGTTGTTCGTGAGGGTACTGTATGGTTGCCAGAACCAGGTGACGAATGGTTAGCGAGGGTGAATTGTGTGAGTGTGAATGATGTTTCAGGTCACATTACCGACACGGCTATAAGGACGGAAGTGTCGCGGTTGGTAGAAGAGTATAGGCCCATTCAGACGAAAGAAGCTCCTATTAAGATGAAGATAGTGTTAAAAGATGAGGTACCAATAGCTCAGCGACCCCGGAGGATATCGCTTATGGAACAGAGAATAGTTGAAGAGCAGGTTGATGAATGGCTACAGAAAGGAATAATACAGGTTAGTTTTTCAGAGTATTCTAGCCCATTAGTTTTGGTGAAGAAAAAGGATGGCTCAACACGAGTTTGTGTTGATTACAGATTATTAAACAAGAAAATAGTGAAAGACGAATTCCCCCTACCTATCATCGATGACCTGATAGATAAGTTAAAAGATGCAAAGGTGTTTAGTGTATTAGACTTGAAAAATGGATTTTTTCATGTGAAAATAAGTGAGGAATCCATACCTTATACTTCTTTCATAACCCATCATGGACAGTTTGAGTTTTTAAGAGCACCTTTCGGTTTGTCCATCTCACCAAAATATTTTATGAGATTTGTAACGATTATTTTCAGAGACTTAATAGCAAAGGGGGTAATGTGGATATTTGTTGACGATATAGTAATTCCTGCTGATTCTGAAAGCCAGGCACTAGAGAGGCTCACCCAAGTGTTAGACGTAGCCTCAGAGAATGGACTCGAGATTAACTGGAAGAAGGCAAAGCTTATGGAAAGTGAGGTAGAATATTTAGGTCATTTAATCAAAGAAGGGGAAGTAAGACCTAGCCCCAATAAAGTTGAGGCAGTGGCTAGGTATCCAGAGCCTAAAAACATTAAGCAGATTATGGGATTTATAGGTTTAACATCTTATTTCAGGAAATATATCAAGGATTATGCTAAGATTGCCAGGCCTCTGACGGGTCTGCTGAAGAAGAACGCACCTTTTACATTTGACAATGAGCAACGGTGTGCTTTCAATACATTGAAGCTAAAGCTGACCAGTGATCCAGTATTGAAGATATACAACCCTAATTTTCAAACCGAATTACATACAGATGCATCCAGTCAAGCCTTAGCTGCTATACTATTGCAACTACATCCAGATGATGAGTTACATCCTGTGCATTATATGAGTCATAAGACGACTGAAGCTGAAAGCCGATACTCAAGTTATGAGCTGGAAGCACTTGCAGTAGTCCAAGCAATAAGGAAGTTTAGACACTACTTATATGGTATACATTTCAAGATCGTCACAGATTGTAAAGCCTTTGAACAGACATTAAAGAAGAAAGACCTGACAGCAAAAGTAGCTAGATGGGTATTCTTGCTGGAGGAGTATGATTATGAAATAAAACACAGAGCAGGCAGTAAAATGCAACACGCTGATGCTCTCAGTAGAAACCCATTTGTTGCAACTGTGGTCAGCATGCAAGACGAGATAAGACGAGGACAGGAGACAGATGAAGAACTCAATGCTATCAGACAGCTGATATTGAAAGATGGACAGTATGGAGACTTCTGGATTGATAATGGCATTCTGTTTAAAGGGGTAGAGAAACAGATAGTAGTTCCGAGGAATATGGAGAAGGAAATAATAAAGAAAGTGCACCAAAATGGTCACTTTTCAATAAAGAAAATGAAAACAGCCATAGGAAAGGATTATTACATCAGAAACATGGACAAGAATATTGAAGAAGTTGTTCTAAGCTGCATACCCTGCCTTTTGGCTACAAGGAAGGAAGGAAAGCAAGAAGGCTATCTGAACCCAATAGACAAAGAAGGAATTCCGTTTCACACTTTGCATTTGGATCATATAGGGCCATTTACCGAAACAAGAAAGCAATATAATTATATCCTCACAATGATAGATGGATTTACCAAGTTTACATGGCTTTTCCCTACAAAGTCTACATCAAGTGCAGAAGTGCTGAACAAGTTGCAAATTCACCAGCAGACTTTTGGTAATCCAACCAGGATTGTAACCGATAAAGGAACAGCATTCACAAGTGGAGAGTTTGAAGAATACTGCAATGTAGAACACATACTACATATAAAGATTACCACCGGAATACCGCGTGGAAATGGACAGGTAGAGAGGGTTCATCGCATCCTCATTCCTATGTTAACTAAACTGTGTATTGAAGATAAGTCACTGTGGTATAGGCATGTCAGTAGAGTCCAGCGTGCTATAAACAGTACTTACCAAAGATCTATAAATACTTCACCATTTGAGTTACTTACAGGAACAAAAATGAGAAGTAAAGATGATGTTGAAGTACTTAATCTTTTACAACAAGAGGTTATTGAAAGTTTTAATGAAAATAGAGAGAATTTGAGAATGAAAGCCAAGCAGCAGATTCAACAAGTACAAGATGAAAATAAGAAAACTTACAATGCAAAGAGGAAGCCTAGCTCAACATATGAACTGAATGAGTTAGTTGCCATCAAAAGAACCCAGTTCGGTCCAGGACTTAAAATAAAACCTAAGTTTCTGGGACCCTATAAAATTATAAAAATTAAAAGAAATGATAGATATGACGTTGAAAAGCTGTATGATACCTCTGAGGGGCCAAGAAAGACCTCCAGCTCAGCAGACAATATGAAGAAATGGCCAGGTAAGGATGAATGAGTATTTTGTATGCTAGATGCTGTATGTATGTGTGTGATCTCTGTGTATGTAATCATACTAGTATCCTCACAAATACTTCTGTTTAACTATGATTGGCTATAAGTTAGTACATAAGTGGCTATGTAAAGTGTGGTGTGTAAGATAGTACACACTATTGGTTTATTTTGTCTATACTGTAATAAGATGCTTTGATAACAAAATACACTGTGTTAAGTTTTTTTTAATTAAGTACATGTCTCAGAAATGTATACTGTCTAGTTTATTGCTTAAGTTTTTTCTGTTTATTGTTTGAAGTTATGTTCAGGGTGTAAAGAATATAAAAACATATTTCAAGATTTATACTGTATCTAAGGTGTTATGTATATTGTTCATGGCATGTAGATATGAATGCAAGTATATAAGTGAGTGAGAGAGTATATAAGTGGGTCAAGGGTGTCAGGGACGAATATCTGAGGGCAGATATGGGTATTCAGGACGGCCGAATGTAGGATGGGTAAACGGAACGCATGAACAAGGTGTGGAATGGAACGTGATAGTGCGAGCGAGTAAGGGAGAGAAAGGGAAGGGAGAACAAGATGGCGTTGGAAAGACGAAGGTGTTGAGACGTATTAATTTTATCTAATAAGAAATACTATCGTTAGAGGAGTTTGAAGAACGAAAAATAAAACTAAGTGTTCAAAACAAGACGCAGTTTAATTGCACGGGTGCACGATCCTAAAAACTACAAACTACAGTTATTACAATAAATAAGGCGCAAGGGCAAAAACTACATAGGTAGCAGGTACCTGTAAATCAGGAAAGGGGAACTGTGTTACCCCGAATTTAACGCGAGCGAAGCCGAGGGCAAAAGCTAATATGTAATACACGGATAACAAAGTAAACCTATAAGAGTATAGCTTTTTCCTTTTAAGGTACCAAACTCTAAAACACGTGTAAAATGTGTAACTTTGATCTCCAATATCTAAGGTATAGTCGATAATATAACAAATATCGTAAATACAAGCACAAGAAATCCCTTTGGTTTCGTTAGATGTCTATTGTATCAATCACTTTTGTACAGTAGTTTGTAAATAACAGTAGTTAATATAATGAGAGAAATAAAATATTTACAAACTTATGTACTACATTACTTTCTCTGCTATTGTTTTTTTCTAGCAACGTGAAGCATTTTTATTTTTGTCGTTCAGAAATTCACCAATTGAGTAAAAATAACATTAAAGAATTAATAAATCCGTTTTTTTTAAAGCTTTTCTTGCTAGTTATCCTTTCGTAAAAAACCATCCCCATGTCACCCGGGCATTCGTTAGTACCTTGTAGTTTGATGCTTCATGCAAGTGGAAGTGTTTGAGTGCTGTCGCTCAAACAGACTATCAGAACTTGGTCCTAGTGTTAAAGGTAACCTTTTTGATGATGTCAAAAAGAACTACGCTTTAAAAGTGCGCCTACAGAATACTTAATTGGGCAACTTTTGTAGATAAACCAACTAGAACCAACCAACAAGATATTCAATGCATTCGTTTTAATTCTACTCTTAACTTGAAACGATTCATGAAAGCTTGAAATAGTTATTATAGTCGATAAAAAAATGAAAACCATTGATAGCATTAAACACGAAACGGAAAATAAATTTAAAAAGTTTTTAAATATTATAAAGCCTAAATTGTCGTTCATTTTCATTTCGCTGACAAATAGACTTTTAAAAATAGAACATTAACAGTTGTTTTTATGGAACTATCGCGTGGCTATCTCTGTTTTGACAAAATGATTTATTAAATAAACAGCAAAATATAAACTTTTAGCCAAAACTCTGTTCGCAAACAAGTCGTGTACACTTGTACCATCATAGAGTGGGGACACAATCATTGACTTGGGGCAAGTTTCATTAACTTTTCCAATGAATACAGGCATTTGCCTCCAATTTGCTTGCATTGCTAGCCAACATTTGGTGAACTATCAAAATAAATTAACATTCGTTTCGTTCATATTTTTCATTACAGTTGAGAAATGTAATTCACATTTAAAGATAATGTATACTTTTTTCATATCAATTACTATAAAATGGGAATGCGTTTTATTTAAATTACGAGTTCCTCTCTCTTTTTATTGTTACCCAAAGTATTTTGTTTTTTCAATACAATTTAACGAAAATGATTCACAAATGTTTACTGCCTTCCGCATTTTAAAGCTAGTTAAACAGGTCCTAAATGGCTAAATGAAGTTCTCTATTTTATGTAAAATATGTTTTAAACTAGTTAACTTATGCCAGCGGAGTCGCCCGCGTGATGTTTGGTAATTGTCCAACAGGATCGTTTTAACATTTTTAAACACATTTTGTCAAGGTTATAAATGAACTGTATGCCAAATTTCTCAAACAAATCCATCCTCTCATATCTTCATAAACTTTCGTATTGATAAAATTAGTACGATTGCAAAAACAAGCGCAGTGTGACTGTTTTTTTTTTTTTCGTCTGGGAAATCATCCAATGACTTCCCCCGCTCTGGTCGGAGCGGGGGGGCATGTCAGACTTGTACTGACTAAAACCCACCCATGTTCCTTCTGTTGCCCTTTACGTTCCGAGGCCGCGGTATCTCTTTCAAACAACCCGCAACCCCGGCAGGCGGAGGCTCTGGCAAGCCCCTCTGCTTTGCTGACTCTCTTTGAGGCGCGCGTGAAACACGAACGCGCCGTCGACACGGCCTGTCGTCAATCGACGGACGGACGGTGAACTACCCATTGCTCACCGCCCACAAGCCCGCATCTACGATGGCCGGGAGTCGTCTCGCGGCGCCCGGCGCCATGGGCGTCTCCCGCAGCGGCTGGGTTGGGCAGATGTTCTCTCCCTCAAACGCCCGGCCACCTCCTTTGCTAGCATTACAGCGCAGTGTGACTTCAGTTTGACTTTTCAATGTCCACTGAAGAAAACCCACTCTAGTATATTCTTAAACGTGTCTAACCGAATGTTCTTTACCCCTGAGTAGAGACAATCTCTAATCGCAACAAGTCGAGCCCGTTTACGTTACGGCCTCATAATTACATTAACTACGCAATGCATGTGTTACATCGTTGATATACAGGGCGTGGTCACTGTGTAGCAATAAAATCTGCTTCTTTTTTTCTTATTCTGAAAATGATTACTGTTCATTTAATAATGACGCTGGTCTGAAAGCCCCGTGTAGAACAGTCCTCTTCTACTTGAAGTCGGTGACATGTTTTCTTCTTACACTGTCTTCTGTGTGACGGCACGTCCTCTGAAAATAAAAACAAATTCACGTAAGAAATAAATACCTACATAATTGTAATGGTCTCCTAGTAATAATTGAAAAATGAGAAGCAAGAAAGTGATTTTGTATTTTTCTGCAACTTTTAGCACTATTGAAGACAAATATACTGTATTAAAGGCGCCAACAATATTAAAGGCGTTTTCACAACTAAAAGACTATCACAGTTAACCGCCGTTTTTTTACTGAGTTAAAGCCTTTTTCAAGTAATTGATTTGCATTACCAATGGTAGATACATTGAAAACGGTAGATACATTGTGTATGTATCTATCATTGTGTATACGTTGGTAATGTACAGAGTTGAACGTACGTATTTATTACATTACTATTATTGCAGTTTTGTTCGAATCAGCCGTCTTTTTTAAAAACCGACCACAATTTTCCATGTGGGGAGAGGAGAAATTCAGAACGATGTAATGTAGACTATATGGTAACCGTTTCAGCATCGGTGTCTCTTCCACATGTTGAATAATCCTAGTAATCACCGTAACAGTAAAAAATAGTTATCAAAGTATCACAATCTATAGTAATCCGTAGTATTTTAGATCATAGTATCATAGTCCGTAGTATTTTAGTCCATAGTCCATGAAAATATTTAATTTTATTTTCAAACACACTGTACGTAACACGCTACCCCTGCTAGCCGGTCCAGACAAATTGTCGCACCCCACGTTCGCATTATTGCCGATATTTAATTGTTTGCGTAATTTATTTCTCTAAAGCAGGGAACGTTGTTTTGTGTTCCGAATAGGATACCGGTTATGTTCTGTTATGTTGAATTTTATTTGAGAGAAGTATATAGGTAGGTCCACCATTATTAACTCCTTTGTAGCAGGACTCGTTTTAAAGAAAGTGCTTGTGTAGTTTGTCAAAGTTTAAAATAAAAACATGCTGTTCTCATTACAAAAAAAACATAAGCTATTGTTTCTAGCGTAAATATAACAGTATACACTAGTAGGAGTTGCAATGAACAAAACGTAGATAGCAACACACTGTTAAGTTCTCGTTTGTCATTGAATAACCTGACAGGCATAATCTTTTATTAATTTATATAAACTGCAAATACTGTAGTGGTACATTATGGAATGCAAATAAAGAAATGAATATTTGACGACACAAAATAAGATACCTATTTGTTATCGAGAACTAATACTAGTACACATAATTATACAATTAAAATAAATACATAAAAATTAACTTGATCGTGTATGTAAGTATTATCTCTGTAAACATTTAATAAAAACGAGGTAAGTAAGGATTTCTATTTATGCCAATTTATTCTAGAAACACTGGTAAAATTAACGAAATTGTGAAATATTTACGTTAAATATATATATTTACACTAGCTGTTCCCCACGGTTTCACCCGCGCTGCTCAGCACGTCGTAGCGTGATGTTATATAGCCTATAGCCTTCCTCAAGAAATGGACTATCCAACACTAAAAGAACTTTCCAATTCCAACCAGTAGTCCCTGAGATTAGCGCGTTCAAACAAACAAACAAACAAACTCTTCAGCTTTATAATATTAGTATAGATTAAAGTCTGTCACTTTTCGATACCAAATACAAATGGTGCTACAATAAGTACAACGACACACATAACCCACTAATATCAAGCAGCACTAAACAGCTGCAACAATTTAGCTTGCCATCACATTTACTGCACGACACGACAGTTGCATATTTCAATGTTAGTCACGCGCGCGTAGGGTTAGATTTTAATTGTTAACACTAAATTTTATGTGTATACTGTAGTTCTCTGTTGTTGGATTGTGAAAGATTGCTTTTGCTTTTTTAGGGTTCCGTACCACAAAAGGAAAAAACGGAACCTTTATTGGATCACTTTATTGTCCATCTGTCTGTTTGTCAAGACCCTTTATCTCGGGAACGCGTGAAGGTATTGAGTTGAAATTAAAACCATGTAATCAAATTTGTAGTCTCTTATAGCTGTAAAAAACATCTACTCTCCAACTTTACGCAGACAAAAGATATGGATGTTTATGTCACTAGTTTATACTATACTAGCTGTTCCTTGCGGTTTCACCCACGCTGCTCAGCACCTGTTGGCCGTAGCGTGATGTTATATAGCCTATAGCCTTCCTCAAGAAATGGACTATCCAACACTAAAAGAATTTTTCAATTCGAACTAGTACTTCCTGAGATTAGCGCGTTCAAACAAACAAACTCTCCAGCTTTATAATATTAGTATAGATTACGCAGTCGCTCGTAAGGTACATACGACGGCACATCAACCTACACAAAACCATTATAACCTGATCGCTCTACTACGGTGTGCGATCCGTAGTAGAGAGATCAGGTTATAATAGTTTAGAATGGGTTGACCTGCCGTCGTGTGTACATCGTATGACTGGAACATGTATATCATCTGCCTAGCCTTTTCCCAATACGGTATTACACCCATTTTTAAAAAGTATCTCATTTTGATCCTAGGGTCCTAGTAAACCACCAAAAAAAAACAAAAAAAAAATATCCAATCGATAAGTGCCATAAAACTGCATTTCAATTTTACAATTTCTATTTTCGCGCGTAAAATCACAAAAACGCTTGACGCCATGTTACTCTGTGGTCATGACGTCAGTTGGTTATTAACAAATGCGCTGTTATTAGTCTTTCTGTTTAGTTGTATTTTTCACTATAGTTTATGGTATTATTATAATGGTGGTATTTATTTCTTCCATGGTATTATTACTACTATTTTAATAAAAAATAAAATGTAAAGTTTTATAATACAAAAATAGTAATAGTTGCTCAGTTGACAGTTGTCACTTTTTGTTTCCATGACCATATGACGTAATAATCATGGCGGACACTGTTTCGCTTTAAAACAACAGGCTAAAAAAAGTGAAAACTTTGAAATCAATTTAAAAATTTATTCAGTTGTTTTATTAATTAAATTTAACATTTTCTGATTGCTTGTTGCCTAAGCTATCTGAATTGTATATTTTTAGAATTTCTTTCATATAGAGTAAAATACCCTATTATGTTGGGAGGAGGGTTTCCAGTCTAACTGGATGTAGCTGAATACTACTGTTTTACATGGAGTGACTACCTGTCTGTCCTGCAAAACCTAGAACTGGATAATACGATACACCTTGGTAAGGCTAGCCTCTAGTAATTGTTTCTGTGTAAAAAAAAAATAAAAAAGTTACGCCACAGACTACCTACAGTACTGTTTCTCCTCTTTTTAAATCCATCCAAAGGTTGTCTTGAAAAGATCGCTTTTAGCGATAGACCGCCCATAGTGTCACCCTATTTATAAGTTTGTCTAGTGATATTCTTGTCACTTGAATGGTATACATAATAAAGAATATTCTATCTATCTATCTATCTTGTCTCAGACTTTGGGGCCACTTGTACGACTGTCAAAAATGTACAAGTGACAGCCGAAACCAACGACTTAACTTGCTTTCAAAAGTATGGAGGAAGCTCGGACGACAACCCCAACATATTGGGTAGGGCCAAATGATGACAGCACCCACACACCCACCCTTAAGCAAAATTACATTCTAAGTCAATTCAGCAGAACAAAATGTTTCATTAATTGAAACTGTCGTCACATTCAGATGCATATTTCAATGTTAGTCATGCATGTAACTGTGGGGTTAAATTTTATTGTCCTTTCTCACATTTTGTTTTTAGAGATCCGTAACGAAATGTTTGGCCGTCGGTTGGTACCCGTTCTTCGTTGGGTTTAAATATGTTTTGAACCTTAAAATGTAGACCTTATAATTGTGTTCACATTTGAAAAAGTTATAAATTGAAGGATGTACAGAATATTGTACAGTAGTACAGTGGAAACTGCAGCAGCAACTTTGTTTATCGTAACGATTTTATGAAAAACAAATTTAGTTTTGGGATTGAGTGCTTTTTTTATAAATTTTCCAAGTAGGTAGGCGTGTATGTCCGGAATAAGGTATATTAATAAAATACTAGAAAGGGGTCCAGAGTCCGGTTTTGATTGAAAGTAAAAAGTTGGATGTAGCCATCGACGCCCACTTGAAAAATTAACCCTGTGTATATTTGGAGCTATGGAACCCTTCAAGTGTACGTCTAACTCACACTTGACTGGTTTTATTTTTACGATGGAACTTAGATAATTTATTAAAACTACTCTGGGTGGAGTGGGCGGGACTTTTACTACTAAAACCTCATCCATTTTCGTTTTTTTGCCCTTCGTGTTCTAGGGCCGTCATCTGCGCTCGCCGTCATCGCTATCACTGCGGAAAACCCGCAAACCCATCATGCAGTGGGCCTGGTAGACCCATCTGCTTTGCTGACATCTCTTTGAGGTGCGCGGGGAACACGAACGCGCCGACGACACGGCCTGTCGTCAAATAGACGGCCTGTCGTCAAATCGACGACCGGATGGCGAGGTACCCCTTGCTTACCCTAAACAGACCCGTTTTCATGCCCCATAAAGTAACTTTTTGTATGGCTTTCATCTACCGATACGGACTATTTATTTGTATCAATGTTTTAGGTATTCGTATAGCCAAATGCGAAGGGGTACAAGACATGGTCAGCACTATTCCCATAGGAGCTAATAACATCATAGCGGGAACGCCAATCTGCGTGATTATGGAAACATCCCCCAGGCCTTTTTATTGTAGATGTCCATGGGGAACTGAAATACGTGCATGTCATCATAAACCTGATAGGGGGTTGGTTGGCAACAAAAGACTTGTAACTATCACAATTTGGAAGTACGTAACAAAGACGAAAAATGACGAAAGACGACACGGTTGGCGCAGTGACTGTGTGATCGACTGCTGCTCTGCGTGTCGCGGGTTCAAACCCCGCACGGAACATATATTTGTATGCCCTACAGATACTGGGTCTGTTTTTTTTTTATTTTATTTCTCAAACAGTTTTTGTGTATTTTAAACAATACTACTCGCCAAACTTGACGTTTGATGGCGAGATGCGCTCTTTTCTTATAGATAAATTACACGTAAACATTATACTACACATTTTAACAAAATAAGTACTAAATGTGAAATTTAAAAATTAAAAGAAATAAATTGAAAGCTGTTAGAATTTGCTTCTCAACAAGAAAACGTGCTGAGGCTGCAGTCGCAACCTCTAAGAAACCTGGTTGCTTGTGTATGTGAATTTAAATGTTTGTAAATGTCCCCACGATACAGGAGAAATTCCTAGCGTGGGGCAAGGTTTAAAAAAAAGCCTGTTAGAATTTGTAGGGTCTTATTTCCCGGATATTAAAGAATTCAGTTACCAGTACACTGAAACTTTCTGATGCGTTCGTGTCTGTGCAGCTATGCCAACATAGAAAAAATAAAAACGGGCTGGTGTCCGCAACTCCACGTCTGAGGCGCGTATTTTGCGTAAGGTTATCGCAAAATACGCGCCTCAGACGTGGAGTTGCGGACACCAGCCCGTTATACAATACAATATAAAAACCGAACGCATTTTTTTTTCGGTTTTTATATAACTACTAGCTGTGCCCCAGCATGATGCAAATTTTCTACCTTACCTACCCTATCTTTTAAGTTGCATCAAATTGCACACGATGTGCAAATTTTATTTAAAATCGGTTGAGTAGTTTAGGAGTCCATCGCAGACAAACAACGTGACATGTGATTTATATATATTAAGATTAACCCCAAAGAGTGTCATGAAGTTCATCCACAGAAAAATAAATAAACAATCAATAAGTTAAGCACATTTTATAACGAATTTTAAAATAGAAAACAAATACAACACACACAAAGTTGCAGCCTCACAAAAAAAACCTAAATGTCAAATATAAAATGTTATTCGAACTAAGTTTTGTTGGTTCTTTTAACGTTCTACAAGCACACATTTTTTTCAAGTCTCAACTATTTCATAAAGCAAGATTATAGACAAAATTACATATAATGAAGAGAGCTGTACACAGGTGTGAACCCTGTGATACTCCTGATTTGGCATAGTACAAACTAGACTCATTACCCACTGAAAGAGCTTGTTTCCTTCCAGACAAATATGATTTAAACCAGTCAAGAAGGCAGTCATGCCATAAGTTTTTGACTTCTATTATAAAAGATCCTTACTAATATATATAATATTATAAAAGCGAAAAAGAGTTTGTTTGTTTATTTGTTTGTTTGTTTGTTACCTCTTCACGCTTTAATGGCTAAACCGATTTTGATGAATATTGGTACAGAGATAGTTGGGAACCAGGAGACGGACATAGGCTAATTTTTATTTAAAAAAAGTGGGATGTGCGGGAGAAAGAGGGAAGAAAAGGGAAAACTTAGCGTTGCTATTACAAATCAATAAGGCGCAAGGGGAACTGTATTACCCCAAATTTAACGCGGGCGAAGCCGCGGGCCAAAGCTAGTACTTTAATAAAAGCACTGAATAAATCTGCGTATATCACATCAACTTGTTACCTTTCATCAAAGTCTTTTGTTAGAACAGACATAAAACAAGTAAAATTAATCTTTTGATGAGTTGAATTTTAGAAATATACTAGCTTTCGCCCACGGTTTCGCTCGCGTTTAATTCGAGGTAACACAGTTCCCCTTTCCTGATTTGTAGGTACCTGCTACTTGTAGTTTTTGCCCGAGGGCCTTATTTATTGTAATAGCAAAGCTAACTTTTCTCGTTTTCTTCCCTCTTTTTTAAAAGTTCATTTAAAAGAGTGAGAAATGAGGGAGTCATTACTCAGTCTTTAAAAAAAAATGCATCTATCCGTCTCCAGGGTCCCAACTATGTACCAAAATTCATCAAAATCTGTTTAGCCATCTGAGCGTGAAGACGTAACAAACAAATAAACAAACTCACTTTCACTTTTATAATATTATTAATAATAATAGTAAGAATATTTATAAATGAAAATTAAGACAAAGGTTTTGAGTCTTTAAAAACTAGACCTTAACTATGAAGTCTCTTTGTCTTAGAAATTTCATCTTTAAACGAGTCACAAAGACAGGATAGCTCAAAAGCCACGTGTAGGCTATTTTAGCTGTTCTACACAAAACACCACAACCTATTTTCGTTAACAGAAGGGCTACTATGACATCTTATAGCAATTCTTATTCCACTGAGTGAAAGAGATGGTGCTAGACACCCTGTATAGCTCTGTCTCTTTCCCTCAGCGGAATAAGAATTGCTTTAAGAGGTCATAGTAGGGCTACAGGATTACTCATAATCTAGGGCTGTCCATCACTCGTATCGATAACGCGAGTAATTTATCCATTTGGAACAGTAGGGAAAAATGAGCGCTATCCGTGACCAGCTTATCTTAATAAGTTCCCGAAGATAATTGTGCGTGAATGTTATCTGGTATTAGTAATGGATGTGTTCGGTGCAATTATGGTAGAGTTAATTTATTTTGTGTGCGCTTTGTTTAGACGTGTGTCTATGTATGCTCTTTTCCCCCTTTAAGCGTGATCAGAATATCAAATCAAATCTAATAGAGTAAGTAACGTTTTTGGTATAAGCGTTACCCAAAATTACTTTATGAAACCTTCATTGTTTTGGAAATTATTGAGAGCTTAGAAGTAGGTATTTATATTGTCAGGGAGACAGACTTATGAACTGTTCCGTTTCAATATGACAGTTTTTAGAAAACCATCGGGTACAAGACAGTAATTGAAAGTGGCTCAACTTAAGTTTATTACGTATAACTAAAAAGCGTGTTACAATGCAAATCAAATCCAATAATAAGTACGTACGTGAAATTACTCAAGTCTAAACAAAACTTAATAACACGTGCCAAAATATCGTCTCACCTAGATTTGCCAACTTCGAAACCCACATTAGTTATCGATTTAAATAACTTTACTTCAGACTATCCTAAAGTTCACCTAACCCAGTTTCACAAATATTTCCAATTTACCTCAGATCTCTCTAAAACATTTTACGCAAACAAGATGGCAAAGATAAGCGAGTTTGACAGCTGGTCTAACTAGGTCCAACTAGGTCGATACCCAGCTTCAAGGATAAAAAGGGATATCGAAACTTCCGAACTCCCGGCAGCACACTACAGTGGGTAATGTGAGGACTTTTTGCGCTCAGCAAAATCTAAACAGGGTCAACCCTATTTCAATTGGTGTTCGCGACATTTTTGTATTGTTTTTTTTTTGCCGAAAAGTCGGATATTTCGGTAATAGTCGCCGTTCGCTAGTTTTGTGAACAACGTCAGCTTTTAGTATAACAGTTCTGAATGGGGCTGCGTAATTGCTTGATTCGTGTCACTCGTCATAAAATGAATAGGATTCACAGAATTTTAAAATAGGTCGTACTTTTTGAATTAAAATTATTGTTAAAACACACTATTGGTGGAGCTTACGTGTGCAACAAATTCGTAGAATCTGTAGAATATTCATCATGTTTTTCAGGAAACATTTCACTAGTTCCCACAAAAACTAGTCCAAAAATCACTGGATGTATGTGGAACAAAGTCAAATAAAATGAATGACGTTTGACAAACTATGCATATTTGTCCGAACGAATCCAACGAACCATGAAAATTTCCGAACAACGCAGCGACGACTGATTTGCCACAAATCGTATTATACCGCACCAAATATGTGAAGTGTTTACAAGTTCCGGCGTTAAACTCAATTAATTGTAGACTTTAATCCTTTGTAATACGGCGCAGTGTGATTTCGCATTAATTTGTTGCGGGATTCCGAATTGCAATATTGCGAGTTGTCGCCCCAAAGCAATTTTAATTCGAGTCCAAGCTTTAGGGAAATTGTTCTTTCACGCAAACCGGAATGTAGCCCGTCGAGCTTTGACAACGGTACAAAAGTACATATTTCATCATGGCTGCGAATAAAGGTGAACCCGACCGTGTAAGTAGAAGTTTATTTAGTGTCTTATTTCTTTTTATGCGGGCCCGGTTGCTCGGCAAGAAATGAGATGTTTTATGAAATTGTTTTTCCGGGACATTAGCCAGTCCTAATTATGGCAGTGTTCGCTTGAACCGGGGGCCAATTTCCCTGGACGTTTTCACGTTGACGGTGACAAAGTGTGTACGGTGGGAGAGAATACAATTTCACTTAGACGCCCAGCTTATTAGACAGCTGGAAGTAATGCAAATTTAGTACTCCTTGTTATGTATATTATTGTTAGAATTAATTAACAGGAATAAGCCCTTTTAGGCCTCAAACAAACGCAGGCGGCTTCAAATTCTGTGTGAACTGACAAACAGTCGGAATTAATTTGGGAAGAATAACATTTTATACTGTTTGGAAATGTTTTAGCTGTGAGTGAATGAATGGAACATCCTTTGTTTAGAAATTAAGTCAATGGTGAGCTTGTTACCTCTTTTTTTGTTTATTCTAATTAAGGAAAGTAATCACAGCCATATTTTGTTAAACATTTTTCGTGTCATGAAAAATCTCCATCTGTCATTAGTTAACTTTAATTTAAATAAAGTTTTCAATATATATTATAATTTAAAAAAATGTTGGATCGCTCCAAAGCATTTATTTAAATTGCCAGATTTATCAACTTTTATTTAATTTTGATGATGTGTCCCTTTTTATTCAGAACTGTATTTATTACTATTAATAGAAAATATAAGTAGATATTAAACAAAACCAAAACAGAAGCCAAATTTTCCTGTAACTACCTGTAAATACAGAAGAAAAACCACTTATCAAGCACACGTAAACTTTATACCCTGCCAAATAAACCCTAAAACAATATTTTTACTCATATTAAAATACATTTGTACCGATAAACCTTTCTATTTATGTTCGCATTTAAGGGTTGTATGCAAATAAGGGTTGGTTAGGCATTTTCTTTTAACTTTATTACTTTCTACGTAGTATTTTCCACTCTACCCCCTTATTATTGGTATACAAATTCCCTGGTGAAAAGTCCCTCGTGATTGACTGACGGGCCCGAATTTCATATAATATTTGGACATCGAGGGTTAGATATTACGTGACTGTGGTCTGTTTGTAGTTAGCAATAGTTACAAAACAATATTTCGAAACTATTTGCGTGAAACGAAAATAGTCTGACGATTAGTTTTGTTGATGTAGATTTTATATTTAAAGGTGTATGTATATTGTTATATCTAACTAGCTGTTCCCCACGGTTTCACCCGCGCTGCTCAGCACCTGTTGGTCGTAGCGTGATGTTATATAATCTATAGCCTTCCTCAAAAAATGGACTATCCAACACTAAAAGAATTTTCCAATTCCAACCAGTAGTCCCTGAGATTAGCGCGTTCAAACAAACAAACAAACAAACAAACTCTTCAGCTTTATAATATTATATAGTATAGATAGGAAACAATATTTTTAATGTATAATACTGCGTACCTATTTAATTTTCGAATTTAGAAGAAATAAAACTTGAGAACCTTTTGTTTTTGTCGGTTAAAAAATCACCTTCGCGACGAAACCGTTCATGAAACACGCGAGTCAACTTGGGGTGCAAAAAACCCAGCCACCTTAAAACAAGCACAGATGTGAAACACGTTAACCATTCCAAACCATTAACTAACTCAAACACTAAAAAGCGTCAAGCAGTACTTTAAAACCGCCATCTTATTACCATCGTTATGTTAAATCGACGTACATACATCTCTCATACATTTGATGTAAGCATGCAGGCACGTCCCTAGTCCCTTGGCCGGGGAAATGAAATAATTTGTCTTAGTAAGGGTGCATTTCATATTTATACGGGGCACGAAGGGTGAACGAACCAACGGTTTATGCGTACCACGTGTATGTGTGACAAATAAGGATGGCACGCTTAAAGTATCAAAGTAGACTTAAACATTAAATGGGCGTGTTGCGTTTTCGAGTGCACTTTAATTAATGTAGGGGTTTGGTTTTTCAGTTTTCAGCAAATAAATAAACCAAAGCAATCACATCAACTTATTGAGAGTTTTAGTTTTTTTTGTTTAAAAAACGTTGCCCCACACTAGGTATTTCTCCTGTATCGTGGGTGCTTTTACAAACATTTAAACTCACCAGAAACAATAGGACATACAAATATTTGTTCCGTGCGGGGATTGAATCCGCAAAACGCCAGAAGTCGATTGCTCAACGCTCAACTACTGCGCCAACCGTGTCGTCCAACATGCCGGTTTTTTTTTAGTTTTCCATGAATCTTATTGTAAAGTAATAAATTGGTCATTGTTAATTAAAGACACCCCATAACTGACTTTATTTTTGGAAAATAATTATTGAATACATTCTGGTTAAAGATTTGTGTGATTTGAAAAAAAAAAACTTCTCGATGCAAAGACTGATTACTGGCAGCTAAGACATAAGACATAATAACCTAACTAAACGACAAGTATTTTCAGTTTTCTCGCTCTTTATTTCTTATTTTACTTTTCTTCGTAAAGTCTCACATGAAACAGTCATAAAAACTGAACACGATTCTGATTTGCGTGGTAATTTATTGCCTACTGTAAAAATGTAGATATAAAGCAGGTTTATAGTGAACAAACCGACGACTAGGGGTAACATACAGTATACAGCAGGGATTTTATTTCACTAACATTTGAAAAAAGTACATTTTGATTCAACCTTGTCATTGCAGCCGACGCGGATTTAACGCACAAGCCTCCAGGCGAGGGTGTTATAGAGCCGAGAACAGCAGTGACAATTCTCACGTGCATCAAACGATATTTTTTTATACCTTTGGAGAAATTAAATAGCATAACAAAAAGTAAGTAAGATTGACACACAGAATCCTGTGTGTCAATCGCTCGGCCACTGCAGCTTAGAAACTTTAAGTTCCAGCTTTCTGTAACTTTCGCCTACTGAAAAAACTACAAGAAATTCTGAATCTGTATCAAAAGTCATCTTAAAAAAGGAAACCAGTAAGACAGTTAGCACTTCCCAAAATCAACCGCTCCAATTTAAAAAGTAATGGTGTCATTTTCCGCTTAGACGATACGTACAAATGAAAAGAGCCTTCTGATTTATAACTCAATCTTCTGACGACATAAAAAAGACACACATGAAAATTGCCAATTTTTCATAATAAGGTCGGTTGTGAAATTGTTCCATATTATTTCGAGGACAAATTATTTGATTTTCCGGCCTTGTTTCAAACCGCCATATTATTATTATTATTCAAGAGGTTACGTAAGTGAGGAGCTCGTGGCTAAATATTAGCAGCCGCTCAGGTCGATCTTTAGGTTAAGCCGCGCTTGCCTAGGTTGGTCTGTGGATGGGTAACCACCCGTTACGATCCGAGTTTCCTCCGTGCCTCGGAAAGCACGTTAAGCCGTTGGTCCCAGCTGTCATTTGTGGATCTTTTATAGTCGTTACAGGTAGTCAGTGTTTCGAAAGTCTGACAACCAGTCTTACCAAGGGGTATCGTACTACCCAGTACTAACTGGGTTGTGGAGGTCAGATAGGCAGTCGCTCCATGTAAAATATTGGTATTCAGCTGCATCCTGTTAGACTGGAAGCCGACCCCAACATAGTTGGGAAAAGGCTAGGCAGATGATGAAGTAAGTGTGGCAGTACGATTATGGATATAGCCCATTTTGCCGTACTTCCCGCAGTTGTGGACAAATTGACACTTTTTACTTTTTAAAAGTGTTCTGCGAAACTAAATGGGTGAAGCGCCATTTTGTTGATAATATTTCCATGATCACTACATTTGGCAGATGGGGTCGGTTATCGTGGTTTACAGTGTATCTCCCCTCACGTTATATGAAGCAAGGAATAGGGTAAATCTCTTATGTTGTATTGTATTTGTGTGCACTATGAATTAACAGGACGATTTAAGAATTGAATAAACCTTGACCATGGCGTAAAGATTAACCTCAAAAATTTAAAAATAAAATACATACAGCTGAATACAAAAAGTCGTTATAAACAATAAGTAACTTATCGTAAGTTTGGTGGTCGCAAGCAACTGCTAAGCATTAGGTAGAGTAAAGAGAGGATATGGTACAGTACGATCTTTTGGCATTCGAATTTTGTTATATATGTATAATAGTTGACTCGTTGGTCTAGTGGCCGACTGCTGAGGATCTGGGTTTGATTCTCAAGTCAAGGTTTTTTTTTTGGGTTTTCCAATCAATGGCAATAGGTTCCTGTTATATCACAAAGGACATACATAACACATAACCGGCGAAATATTGGTGCACTATCTCTACATATTGTGTCTGTAACGGTCTAATTGAAATAATTGCTTTGAGTTTAAGTTTTGAGTTTTGGTTTTAAGTTTGAGTTATAACCCTTTAGAGATTACTCTGGGGACTAAATCAGCTGAAAAATGCCGCTTACTTCAACCTAGATAAATAAATATCGGAACAATTTAAACCGCACAACGCACGGTTTGTCCGCCAATAACATAAATCTTCACATACTTCCAGTTATTGTCAATATTTCCCCACCATTTGTTTTACTACATTATTCAATATTCATGTAGTTTAAATGCGTGGACAAACAACGTTATAAATCACAATATCGACCAAACTGTCACAATCAAAACCCCTTACTAAGTAATATTCCGTTTAATTTTATTTATTGCTACCCAGAATATTCAGTTAAACGATTTACAAACACAATGCTGTTATTAATAACTTCACTCGTCTGTAAATGAAATATTTCTGAGATATAATAGTTTTGATAAATTGATGCCAATTTTGTGAGCTGAAACCTATTTCTAGTTGAAAAGGTCTCAGAATTTATGAAATCAAGACCGAAATAGGACTTCGACACGAGTAATCCGTAATACGAAGTCAAATTATATTCGAAATAAAACTGTACTTCTCTCAAATTGCTTGATATTCGTCTTGCCTCACCACGTATTAGATTATTCGTATTTGTTACCAAAATCTAAGAAAACTCCGAAGTAAGACTATCGAATAGAATAATCCATCATCCCTCGACTCGAATAACATAGCACATACATCTCAAAAGGAATCTAAGAGAAGTTTCGAGCTCTCCCATCTTTAAATCTAGTTCAAGAGACGATCATAAACTTGCTTTTAACCCGATACCTGTTCGGCTGAATATAAAGCGACCCAGACAAATCCAAAGCAGATTGAATTCAGTAGAAGTTTTCTCCTGGTTTGTCAAAAAACTTATAATTCCGTTTACTGCTCGGCTATTGAATTCACTTCTTATTTATTGTTAGCGATAAAATAATATTAATCTCGCGGGGATTACACTTGGATTTTATTCTTCTCCTCAACTCGGAACTTGGAGAATAACCCCAGATTATTCGCCAGCGTATATAATAACGTGGATGGGCAATCCACTAATGAAAGTATAACGATTGTTTTATGGATGAACATTTGGCTTTAACGGGTGTAAAAGTTGTGCGATAAAACGTGATCTGCTTAAGGGCTTTTTACTTACAGTGGTCTGAGAATTAGGTACTAAACACTAACGCGATGGTCGCGGCTTGGCTTGAATAATATATTTACTGTGGCTCTCTCATGATTTTATAATAATATAAATTTATTTCTTCGTAAAACGTAACTAGTTACGGTACTAGTGATGTCGTTCAAGTAAACACGGTTTTTTTTTCTATGAATAAAGAAAAACAAAATTTGTTTTTCTTTATTCATAGAAAAAAAAACCGTGTAATTTAAGTTAATGAAATTTATTTTTTATTTATTACAGGCACCTCAAGTAATGTTTTCTTTTAACTTATCATCATCGTTTTACAAGCTTTTATTTATCTTGCAACTTACAAAAGTAATTGTTTAGTTCAAATCTTGCAAATGAATTTTAAAATATTCCTCAACCGAACTGAAAATTTGCAAAAACGTTTAGGTTCGATGAGAATGCATGATGAGACATTATTCCAAATCAAAAATGGAGGACTAGTTATTTTTATAAACCTCCATTATGTGGCTAGCAATTAAAAATACGAATAAAACTGACATCACAACTACTTTTAAAAGCATGTTTTTTTAAGTAATTTTTGTTTCAGTCATAGATAATAGAAACTGCTATAGCTTCACAAAATGCATTGGAATTTGAAGGTGTATCCATATTAACATAACATAATGTTATCAGGGCAAGTAGTAATCAGGAGTGGAAGTTTCCGTGCGTAAGAGGGATTATATTTTCGATAACTTAGCTTAGGGTGGAGGGCAATAAATAGAGAAAAAGAGAGATAGTGAGGGGACTATCCTGAACGTAAGTAATCTGGGAATTTGTTATGGTTTTAAGAGAAAAATGTTAGGAATCCCACGGGAACGATTCAATATTTTGGAAAACTTGACGGGACCCTATAATTCTTGGGTGAAGGCATGCGCGCTATTTATTAATCAGATTTTTTTATTGCTTTGAAGCAATTTTGTTAGTGTTTGTATTTTATTAGTAACTTATTGAAGTTATTTGTCCCGTTGTTTACGGGACAAATAACTTCACTACTTATTCAATTAAAATAATGGAACCATAACAGTGAGGGATGGAAACATTAATCCAAACTTCTATACTATAATATTAATCTTCATTAATATTGTAAAGAGAAATGATTTGTATTTTTTATGTACCTAACGCATAGCTCAAAAACTACTTAATCGAAAAAACGCTTCAACAATAGAAGGCTACATTATTTTCGTGGAACATAGTTTACATAACGTCACACTACTACCCACTGGAGCAAGGTAGAAACCAAAGACGCGGGTGAAACCGCGCAGCACAGCTAGTCGTAAATAAAGAAGAAACTTCTATCTAACTAGGTACTTTGTCGCAAAAATTTCATAAAAATTACAGTTCGATACTGCATTTTTTTTTTATAAAGCTCATTGTTTTCAGGCAAAAAACGACCGAAAATACTTTCGAGTACATTCAAATAAATACGAATACCGTCCACTCGTGCACTTCGCTAAAAAAACAACAGAAAAGTCAACCTGCTTTCCCGACACACATTTTTATTTTCCTTAACATTTTAACACGTAAAACATTTTCGTGATGACATAAAGCGATAGCTCCACATACTTACGTGGTACGGCCCCTTCACTGCGGTTTAGAAAAAACGCAATATCGCATGAGTTTCAAGGGAGGTAAGTGTGCCCTGTGGATTTACAGCATTAAATTGGTTCAGGCAGGGCTGTCAACTTGCTAAAAGTTTTTAAGTCGCCCGCTCGCGTGACGAACGTTATAAAACTTTGAGTGGGTGAGTAACTTTTATGTGGGAAAACTACCAAGTTTGTTATTCAGTGTACTTTAAATTTGTGACTTGTTTGTATTATCGCCGACTGGGGAGTGTAGGAGCGGATAGAGATTAGATACGGTTTAAATCCTCTTGTTTGTGGATTTGTAGAAAAAACATGGTCTTACTTTTTTATATAATGTAAACGATCATATACTTAGTGCTTTTCTCACAGAGTTTTCAAGTCATGTGTCTCGTCATCGAAATTATTAAAAAGAAAATATTTTATTAACAAAATTCATCAACAGCTTCTGTATAAAAACATCTAAAATAATTAAAATTATGTATAATAATTATGTATTAATATAAAAAAAAATCTTTACGAGTGTAAACACTCTTAAAGATTTTTTTTTGCACTGAGCATACCAAAATAAAAACTAAAGAATGCAATCAAAATGGATATTCATATTTCAAAATTTTAAAATGCAATTTTACCATAACAAACGCTGTTCTTCATTCAACGTGACAAGTATATATATCATTTACTAATTTTTACGCATGTTTTACTTTAAAAACATATAAAAAAAATTAACTAACACAGCTTATTAAACATAACAATTAATTTTACGTGATTGACCAACCCTAGTCCAGTTCGTCGTTGCCCAGTGGAAGTCCTTTGTCCCATAACACCGTCTCGACTAAGTTTATCACCGATGCGACTTCCACTGGTTATTGCGCTTTCGGCCTAGCGACTTTGACATTACGCACCCCTAGTAATAACTGCCTTGAAGACATGAAACCCCGAATCGTAGACGCGTAATAATTTATTACCTACCGCCAGTAAGGATAAGTTAATAAGTAAGTTCTGCCGCTTATAAAAATGCTACATAAACTTTGTAACTTTGTTGATCTACAGGGAAAAGGAATTATTTATTTATCAATGTTCTATTTATGTTTGACGACGGTGTTGTCTTAGGAAAGTTTCATTAGAGATAAATCGAGAAATAAATCTCAAATAAAAGACTTACTTACTTTCTTAGTGACAAACGATTTCGCTGGAGGAAATCTAAGAAACAAAGACAAATAAAGAAATCAATGTACATAGGTACAAATGATTGAAACTGTTAGTGAATCCTTTATATATCATGTTGTGCTTTGTGTATAAAAACTGAAAAAATATATACCTTCGTTTAGGTATTCAGTTTTGTTAGCTATAACTAATACGAGTAGGATATAATTTTAGAATCAAAATTTACTAGCTGCGTCCAGCGGTGTTACCCGCAGTGAAGTGAATTAATTTAGAATTTAAGCTATCTTGATAAACAATTTCATTCAAATCCATTAAACCACTTAAGCGTGAAGGAGTAACAAACATACAAAAACACATACCAATCACACACATATAAATTACCTTGATTAAAATTTAACAAACCAACTCTATTTTTGAGTACATTAATACTAAATTAGTCCCTAAGATATGAAAAATCCTATGTTATCATCTGAAACTTTAGCCATTCGTAATTTCGTAATGGTCCACACGTCACATCAAAGTTTCCATGCCGTGTCTCAAGACAGTACGCGCGTGCATCATCCAAGCTTGAGGGAATCCCTCGGGGCCTTACGTGTTTGCCCAGAGATTGCAAACTCTGCTACTAACATACCGCCCTGTTTGTTAATGGGGTTAATACCTTTGTATCGTTAATTTTGTTTGCCATCTTGTTTTATTGGTGCTTTCAATTTTGGTTGTGTTTTGATCATGTTTGAAGTAGAGGGTTGTTGTTATTTTTCATTTTGATTATCATTATTTATTAATTCCTTTGTTATCAACTTATCCATGTTGGTTTTTTTTTTGTCTGCGGATGGTTTATTATCAAATAACTTCCCCGCTCTGGCTGGAGCAGGACAGAGTGTCATATTCTTACTGACTTAAACCCACCTATGTTTCTTCTTTTGCCCTTTAAATTTCGGGCCCGCGGTATCTCTTTCGAACAACCCTCAACCGCGGCAGGCAGCGGTCTTGGTAGGCCCCTTTGAACCCTACAACCCTTAAAGTACAGTTGTAAACGAATTCAATAAAAAACAATAACAGTGAATTGCAAAAAGTATAATTAAAATTTCTTCTAACACACGTAATAAAAACAGGCAGGCGGTGGCCCTGGTAGGCTTCTCTGATACATGTTAGATCAAAGATCATTTTGTTTGGGTCTAAGAACGATTTAGTCTTTACACGAGTTCTTTGAATTAACTGCTGAAAATGATCTCGACGCGACGATGCGACGACGCGATGAAACAAGCTATACAGAACCAGGTTTTCCAGATATCATTATACGGGAAATCTATAAAAAGCCAGGCCTTGATATAATGTACCTATAGCTTGATGTGTTCCTTATATTCACCCAAGAAAGCAACTTATAATTTTAACCTCAATTTCAACCTCTGCAAGAATGAAACACGAAAAACAAAATTATAATTTCTCTTTGCTGGAGCAAAGCATGAAAAACATTCTTAACACATCTTCAGAGAATTTTATCTTAAACCTAAAATGTGTTTCCAAAACCAAGACTCGGCTTAAATTCATTATGTTCAAATATTTACGACGTCCCAAGCGTAGAAGCAGTGCTCGAGGCTCTCAAGGAACTCACTCAAGATATGTTCCTAATTTGCCTTTCAAATACTTTGAAACACAGAAGTATTCTGGAGAGCGGCTTTGACTGTGAAAATACGCAAAGAGGCTAGTGTTACGTGCAAACTATCTCGCCAAGAAGGCAACTTACTGTTGAGAAATTCCGCCCGCGTAATCGCCGAAACACACTCCCCTAGGGACCCGGCGGTATTACCCTCCCTATCTCCAACATTCTTACAGTTTAATGTATGCAAACGCATTTTGTTTCAAAGCCTAGCTCCCTCAAGGATGGTGTTACTTGAGAGCCCTCCAGCGTTGTTCATCTCACCACCGACGACCGAAGTTTTTCCCTGCCCGTTTGTCACAACATGCTCTTTGATCTTCACAAATGCGAATATAATGTCGGAACCAGTTAAGAACATTCTTTTTCCCCTTTATCTGCCTACACACTCGTGAGTTTTTTCTACCTCTATTCCCTAATATTTTCGCATATATTCCTCTAGGGCTTTTTGTGAATGCAAACAATATAAAAAACTGTTTTGTCTTTTCCTATTCTCACTATTGAATATATTTGTCTGTGAAATGAAATACAGATTGAGGCGTTATGTTTTCAAATTCGACCGTTCCCCTACGTCTGTAACGATAAAGTTTGTAAAGTGAAATATGAAAGACGTTTCATAAAGGCTGGTACAAAGAATAATTCATAAAAGGAATTCGCTTCAATGTGTCAGCTTTGTAACGAGGTTCAATATATCACGGGCATATTAAAGTCAAGTTAAGCTCTCAATGTTGTTGGCGTCATCAATCGGGGATAGTGGCAGTGGTAAAAATAGAGATCCCCAATGATGAGGGATTATTTGACGACAAAGTATCAACAGTAACATGTGGTGTCATTTCAGAAATAGAATGCGTCACCATCTCAACGATGTCACACGTGGCGTTCTCAAAAACAGATCGTTTCCTTTAAAAAGTTAATTTGGCACTTTTTGTCGCGAGACAGTTACAAAAAAGGCGTCATTTTTTAGAAGTCGTTAAGGGGCATATGTTTCTCTAATAATGTCGTGGAGCCGCTACACTACAGCTTGTAATGTGACTCTTATTTTCCGATACGGGGGTGTTTCTGGTAGAATTTCATCGGAAATAAGGGTTCCTATTTTTTAATGTTCAGTATTCATATTCCGATATTTTTGTTATTTTTAGATTTCTGAATATTATTAAACATTTTTGCTTTTAATTGGAACGATATACGATACTTCGGGACTTTCTCTGCCGTTTCTTTTTGCTTCCAAAGGATGCTTTGTCTATGTTTTCATTAAGAAATGCAATATTAGAATAGCGCACTGAAAGACTGCTCTTTCCTTTTTTTAAAAAAAAAGTTTAAGTACACTTCACTTTTTGTTGCTTTAGAATAAAAACTTATAAATGCTAGATGTTATTGTGTACGTTGTTTATTACAACCATAATGTTGTCCTAGAGTATGTTGAGCAATGGTTAGCTCACCGGACAGTGAGTCTATTGATCCGTCTATTGATGACAGGCCGTGTAGACGGCGCGTTCGTATTCCGAGCGCTTTTCGAAGAGATGGCAGCAAAGCAGAGGATTCAGCCAGGGCTACTGAATGCAGGTTGTTCGAAAGAGGTACCGCGGCCCCGGAACACAAAAGGCAAAAGAAAGAACATGGACGGGTTTTAGTCCGTAAAAGTCTGACACTTCCCCCCGCTCCACCCAGAGCGAGGGAAGAAGCTATGCGATGATTTTTCATCCAAAACAACAGCTCTTTAGTAAAACAGAAAACAAAAACTCAAACAATGGTTTAAATTGTAAGATTAGATTTTGCCCAAAGGCAAAAAAAATATCATGTCTGTTTTGTTTCCTCGCTCACTATTTATACTGTAAACCGTACCCATCATTGCTAGGTTACTGTTCTTAATTTAAATACTTTTTAAAAGACTAAGTAAGTAGGGGCACGACACATCTGATGAATTAAATCGTTGGCATCAAGCTAATACAGTGTCGTTGTGTAGCTAACTCTCATCCCAATTCGTCTTCCTCCAGTTGATGGATGAGACCTCGCCACTTCCCTAATAAATGTAAACAAAACATTTATTTTTTGCCCAACAAACGTTATTAATGAATCGCCCCCGATGATAAGTTTAATTGTTTTGAATGCTTCCACTTTGATCTTGATAAAAGGTTCTTGGTAGAACAGTTTTTTGTAGCAAAAATGTCGCGTTATTGACACCCGAGAACTTGTGATGTCAGTCCATCCATTATACACCTTGAGAAAGGACACAAACTAAACTCTACCTTATCTGAAAGAAACTAGAAGACATAATTATCTGGCATAGTGTTTGGAGTACCAGTGTCATATGATCCAAAATCTCTTTTTTTTATTCCACAAAAAGTCAGTCACCGTTAAAAAAGGAAACGTCCAAGGAATTCCACGTAATAGGAGAAATATTTTAATGAGCATTTTTAAAATAATTAATGCTAATGTGTGAACGCTCGCGTGTTTTCAGGTGAATTGCTGACGAATGCTCGTGCTTCGATATAAAGTAGCGAGCGGAAGTATTGTTAAAATTCTTTTGATAAGAATGTTGATTGCGACTTTTGTGGTGGAGAAATTACGGCTAAATGTGATTACGAATTCGTTTGAGTATGTCGAAATATGGGTATGTTGTTTATGGTGAGGCAAAGGTATTATCAGATAGAGGACATAGGTCCAGATAATAATAATACCAGCCTATAACTGTCCTACTGCAGGGCAAAAGCCTACTGTCATCGCGATCACCACGCTTGCTCAAGACGGGTTGGTGATTTTAGACTTTTTTTTTAAGTCTTGTATTACTCACGATGTTTTACTTCACGGTTGTCTTATATATACACTTTGAAAATGTACAATAAAATACATGTAAATAGAAAAAGTCTCATTGGTTCTTGCCCGGATTTGAACCCACAACCTCACGCATGAGGGGCGAGGTGCTTAACCTCTAGGCTGATGGCCTAGACGTTAAATAAGTTAATATTATTATGTAAAAGCGAAAACTTCAAACGTATTTTTGGATGCAAAAATCAAGAGGATTGATTCTTACGTGACTGTAAAGATAGCTAGCTGTTTGACTTTCTGATGTTTTTTTCTCAATGCTAGTGATGAACGATGTTTATGAAATTAAATATTTACCATAAAAAAACGAGTCCCTGAGTCCGCTCCCGCTATAACCTATCAATATAATCCCACCCTCGATCGAAAGACATCCGAGCGGTTAGTGAATCACACTACGACACACAATCTTAATCAGTACCATTATGTGGGACTAAACACTAATTGGACAAAATGTCCTTTTATGGTCCTCATCAAAATAATAAAGGGATCGAATTGACCACTGAATTGATTCTACGGAGATGAAATGAGTAATACCTTATAGTGAATCATCTGAGACCTTTTTCCTGGGAGATCGTTTAGTTATGTGAATAGGGGTTATCTAAGCATCTATATCTATCTACACTTTTGTGTTTTTGGCTGCTGTCAAAAGATAAGGTAACAACATTATTTTTTAGATATAAAAAAGGACAAACACCACACAATTGTGTAGGTATTTCAGCATTAACGACTAATATCATGAAAAACCCAGCCAAGAGCGAGTCAAACTCACGCACCGAAGGTTCCGTAGAAACTTGCGACATAAACGGCCATATTCGAGGGCTGATTTTGTCACAGCACAAAGAAATCACAGACTGTTAAGTATATGGTTGTATTTTGAACTCGATACCTCCACTCGTTCCCGACAGATAGACACACGGACACAAAAGTGTTTTTTTTTTCAATTAACTACACGGTTGGCGCTGTGGTTGAGCGATCGACTGTTGCGCTGCGTGTCTCGGGATTGATTCCCGCACGGAACAAATATTTGTATGACCTACAGCTAGTTGTTTCGGGTCTGGCTGTTTGTGTACGTGAGTTTAAATGTTTGTAAACGCACCCACGATACAGGAGGATTTAGTGTGGAGCAAAGTTTTCTTTAAAAAAAAACTGCCATAATTAATAACACTTGCAGATTCTAGATAAGCCTTTTTTTTGGGGTTGAAAATCACCAAGTAATTTCCGCTTCCCGCTCTGGGCGGAGCGGGCAGCAGTGTCAGACTTTTACTGACTAAAACCCACCCATGTTCCTTCTATTATTGCCCTTTACGTTCCGGGGCCGCGGTATCTCTTTCGAACAACCCGCAACATTCTAGATACGACTTACATAACACTAGCATAAAGTTTTTAAACAGTGAGCTATTAAATTGCTGCTAATAAGTATAGCGAATCCTAAAGCTTGTATGCTTTACTGGTGATGTTATCAATGTGAAACTTGAATTTTAAATTTTGTGATTTTTTTGTCCAGAACCATACACAATTATAATATATTACACTAGCTGTTCCATGCGGTTTCACCCACGCTGCTCAGCAACGGTTTGTCGTAGCGTGATGTTATATATACCCTATAGCCTTCCTTAAGAAATGGACTATCCAACACTAAAAGAATTTTTCAATTCGAACCAGCAGTCCCTGAGATTAGCGCGTTCAAACAAACAAACAAACTCTTCAGCTTTATAATATTAAGTATAGATAGTATATAGTATAGTATAGATTCGTATAATATTTTTTATCACATCACAGTCATCACGACCCACATTTTGCAGCACAATTTCCTTGAACTCTCTTTTTGATGAAGTTAGCTGAATATCTCCAGGGGGTTTAAAATGTCTGATTTAGCAAAATCAATTGGAAAATAATTATATGAATTACGTTAAAATTCTTGAATTGGTCACAGACGCAGTTATTGTGTATGGTTACTTTGTGACTATTCGTATTCTGCTCAAGCGGCATTTTAAAACCCCTGGCCATTATTTGAATAAAATGCTGTCACATTGACAAGAATTAGACCCCGTGATTCCCGTAATAAAAAAAATACGACAGTTAAATTCAGTAATAAACTCAGGATTTTATACTTCCAAATTACGACAATTACACCCGGATGTCGCGTCCAGATAATCAGATATTGGACCCTAAACATGCAGCTTATGACGTCATCGGTATTTATGATGTACTCACAACTTCAAATTAGGATATCCTGTACTAATGGACATGGTAACGCATCCGTGATCAGTAGGAGATAATCGTAAGTGCATCCCAAATTGTGCCTAATGAATTGAATTATTGTATACTAGCGACCGGCCCCGGCTTCACAAAACTGTTATGTAGATACAAATATTATACATATAAACCTCCCTTTTGAATCTTTCTATCTTTTGCTGAAAAAATCATTAAAATGTGTTAAGCAGTTTAAAAGATCTAAGCGAACAGACAGCGAAATTCACTCCACGAAATTCCGATGCTCCATAATTCTGCTAACAGGTTGTGAGTGCGAGATTTTATTTCTGACATTCTAGCTACTCATTGATAATGTCAAACAATTAATTCGTTTTAAGTAGCACCGTGTGTAATCGTGGACAACGACCCAAAATTCTTTTTTGGATTAAACAAATAAAAACCTGGTTTAATAGGAAACGATTTTCTTTTGTCACATCAAGATAAGAACGTTCCCAAGAAACTGCCAATCATCCGTTATAATGCTAAGTGTTTTTTTCAGTAAATTAGTACAAGGATTATTTTCTACGAAGTAAGTAGTAAGTACCGAAAATTCTACGTAGTAGGCAAGTAAACCGTGTTAATTAACTGGGTTGTACTTGAAGAAGTCTACCGTGTTACTCAGGTGACGTAGGTCCAGTTGAAAACCAGCGTCGGATACTAGTTGAGGCAGTTTGGTGAACTGGGTCTGTTTGGCGCAGCCGTGAGACACACAATTATTCTCTTTTTTTGTCTGGTTTTGGGGTTTTTTTTATGTTCTCATTTTATTTTCTTTTATTGTTTAATGTTGTGGGCACTATAACAACAAACTCCTCTTTTATTTCCTTCTTTCTTACATCACTGGGTCGTAGAAGTCAGATAGACAGAGGCTTCATCCTTCATCTTAAATACTGATAATTAGCTACATCGGAACAAACTCTAAATCAACATGCACGTCAGGAAAAAGTTAAAATGTTAATAATTAACATTCTAACTAAAACTAAAACTAAAAATTATAATTATTTTTTGAACCTATATCAATAGAAAATTTCAATACTACCAAAACCCTCATAGAATCAACAAAACAAGGAAAAAAACACTCCCGAGGTCACAGGACCACATCAATTATCGTAACAAATCATGTACAAAACGATATACGCTTTTTCTTCGTGTAGATAATAAAGCTGTTTTTCACTTCACGACTAATTGTTGAGCAGTAAGTTGCCGGCAACGTTGAGCCACTGCATCTTAATCTTGATCGACAAATCATCAAGCAACATGCGTATTGCAGCACTGTGATAGCAAAAAAATTAATTAAAGCTAGTGCTTCTACAAAAGGCAACGCGGCCGCAGTACTAACGCTAAAGAAATAGTAACAAACGTGCGCTGCCCTGATAATTGTAAATGCAGTACTCGCAGATTGGCGGTTCCGAGATAAACGCGGTAAACGTGTTTTATGATATCTGCACAACAAGTCTGAATTTAATAACGTTTTAAATATACCAGAAAAATAAGAAAAAAATCAAACTTTGCATTGATCAATTTTACCATTTTTACTTTGCAATGAACCAAGTAAAAATGCAAGTCGCACCGCCTGAAGTCTCGAACGCGGCGTAAAGCTTATGTTGCGAACTTATGAAATCTTGGTGCTCTCGTCTTCTTCAATTTTTGCCTACCTAATGCTTAGGTCTCTTCTAAATCTCTTCACTTTTTAGCGTATCATGGCTTTCCAGTTTCTTCCGGTCATATAATGATATCGTCTGTCCACTTAGTCGATTGTCTTCCGACATTTCTCCGTCCCGTCCATAGTCTCCTCTACAGGACTTTCTTCCCTCACCTTCCATTCAGTTTACAGCATTATGAACACTAGAAATAAAGCTGATGGCACTGGAGGTCTTCTAATCCAGACCTACATTGGCGATAAAGACTTGCTTTGATACCCTATAATTTATTGTGTGTTAATGTCGTGACTGGCCACATCTACCGCATGTCGCAACAAAATTAGGCACAACCGATTGGATTCCAAACAACAGGACCCGGCGACTTGGTAGGCCCAGAAGGAGATGGCGTGACGATCTGGACTTCCACGAAAATGGTTGGGCTACAACAGCAAACGACAAAAAAAATGGGAGGAAGGAAGGGAGGCCTTTGCCCCGCAGTGGGATACTTCTGGCTCATAATAATTTAAAAAAAAATACATTATTTTAATTTTTTTTTTGTTTTTGATAAGAAAAATATAAAAAATATTTGTATACAAATAAATACACAAAAAATATAATAATGCTGTGTTACCATTTCTCATCAACATAATTATTGTTGCCCAAGTATCGCCCACTGAATAAGCAACTTTATTCGACACACTAACATCGTCTCAATCTTTGATAAGGGAACAAGCAAAGTTTACGGTTGATGTATTCTGTTTTACGATCTCCTTTGTTTTTGTTATACGCATGAAGTGAGGACAATCAAAGATGTTAGGAAACAATTGATATTCCATGGGATGAAACGGAAAATTCGGTGATAAACGTTGTTTGTTTTTTTTTAAGATTCTTTGTGACTGTAGTTGCTGGAAAAGCTAAACGTACTTTGCACTTACTGGGTTAACAAGAACAGGAGTCATTTTTCAATGAAATAATTTCTAACACCATGTCCGTACATGTTAGAGCAATACTATTTTCTTAGAAACTGATTATAGTAGTACCAAATTAGGCGTTAAATAATTATTATGACAATTATAAAAATAACCACCTTGGCTTGGTCCCTGCTCCCAATACCGGCGGGAACCTATTGTTTATATATTTTTTAAGAAATATTTGCAAATATATTAATGGCTGTGAAAAAATAATAAAGAAACCCTGTTGATAACCGTTATTAGTAACAGAAAGATATATATATAAGACATCTTCCGCGGTCTTTGCAGTATTTTCCTCAGATTCACCATTGCACGTAAAAGTTCCCAGTCAAATATCACTTCCTCTGTAAATACATAAACTATCATTCGTTTGGCGTACTATTGTCAGTCATCATAAAATCATGTCTATGATTCCCAAATGGTTCTGCCTAACCATTTGAGAATCCCAGACGTGATGTTAGTTGTACCTATTTGTACACACATTTCGTCTATTTTCTTTCTTTTTTTTAATTATATGAATGGCATCTCGCAGTTCAACCAAGGAGGTTGTCGTCTGCTTAACCGGGCGAATCCTGTGGGTGCCTTAAAAATTAAGACCTCCAGCCAGGGTATAAACTTACAAACTAAGCGACTACACGCTAAGGGCACCCCCTGTGGGGTACGAGCAAGGGACAGGCTGGATCTGAGTGATATTATTTATGGACTATTTTGACTTACTGGCTCAGCAACGCGGGCTGGCTCTTGCAAGGGACGGGTGGGGTTTCTTCTTAGTCCGATGTCATCAACTTTATAAATATATCTTGGGACAACTCACACACGGCTATCTGATCCCAAGCTAAGCAGAGCTTGTGTTATGGTAACCAGACAACTGATATACATACTTATATAATTTATAAATACATACATATTATAGATAAATCACACCCAGATACAGAACAAACAATCATGCTCATCAGACAAAGTTTGTCCTGGGTGGGAATCGAACCCACGACCTCCGGCTCAGCAGTCAGGGCCACTAACCACTAGACCAAGAGGCCCGTCAAAGGTGTAGGTTAGAAAAACCAAAAAACTTGCCCAACCATGGAATTCGATCCCAGGTGCTCATGTTGTGTGTGTTCGGTGCTGATTAACTGGTTAATCTTTATATGACAGAAGCCAAGACTAGAGAAGGTCGTCGTTTCTTAACGAGAAAATTTTAACTATCATAGCGTTAAGAAAGGTAACAAACTTGCCCGTTAAAAGCTCAGTTGTACCTGCACATCTACTTTATACTTTAATATTCCCTTAAAAAGAGCTATACTAAAATACACCTAATAAAATAAGCGCGATAATACAAATGAGTCCGTCTCCTTATAAAGAAGAAAACTTAGCGTCTCAAGGCGGTTCAAACGAAACAAGACTTTAACATCTTAAAAATATAGTCAAGATTATGATGGTCGTCGGTTGGCTCAGCGAAATTTGCATATCATAAATGTAATATTTAGCTCCCAACTTGCTAATTAGAAGTCGTCTTTTGGTACCGTCAGCAGAAATAGACGTGTAAAAAGTTTTTCTTTTTTTTTGTAACACCTTAAGCCTATTTATGCGGCCAGTGTGAGACGGGGTTATAAAGTTGGACCTTTTTCATGAGTTATTTTCGTAATAATTGTAACAAGACTTATTAAAAGCAAACAACTAGCTGGCTTGTTTGTTAGTAAGTCTTCTTTAAAGCCGTTCTTTTTTCGTTTTGTTACGGCCTACATACAAATATACTTTTGTCGGAAGATAGGCAGAACTGTCCTGTATATTTTAAAATCAGCGGTAGAAAAAACAAACCTATTAGTAACGAAGGGCGAAATACAACAAAACATTATGACGGTAGTACAAAATAAATTAACGAAATAGGTTATTCTTAAGCAACACATTCACACTATACATATCAATGTACCTACTAGCTGGCGCCCGCGTCTTTTCCCGCGTATTATCGAAAAAAAGGTTTCCTTTGTGTTATTCCAGACTATAATCTACCTGTGCTAAATTTCATTAAAATCTGTTCAGCCGTTTTGACGTGAAAGGGTAACAAACATCCATACATCCATCCATTCATCCATCCATTCATCCATCCATCCATCCATTCATCCATCCATTCGTCCATACATTCATCCATCCATTCATCCATCCTCACAAACATTCGCATTTATAATATTAGTAGGATGAATCAAATAATTTAAAAAAAGCACTTTTACATGAATAAAAAATAATTATGAATAAAAATACCACAACCAAAAGGCAGAAAATGGAAAAAAACCGGGTAGCGTTTTTGCAAACGTCACTTTATCAAGGTAAGAAGCCTTCACCAGTTCGTGTCCCGGTTTTAATTAGTAGCGAGTTGTTATTATTGTTACGGCAAATGTACCCATAAAAATTACTCAGCACCTTATCATTTGGAACGAGTTTCAGTGTTTCGAGGCAATTGTTGTTCAACCATCCTTACTAATATTATAAAAGCGAAAGTGAGTTTGTTTGTTACGTCTTCACGCCTTAATGGCTAAACCGATTTTGATGAATTTTTGGTTCAGAGATAGTTGAGACCCTGGAGACGGACATAAGCAATTTTTTTTTAAGTGGGAAATGAGGAAAAAAAGTGATAACTTAGCTTTGCTATTACAATTCAATAAGGCGCAAGGGCAAAAACTACAGTGTAGTAGGTACCTGCAAATCAGAAAAGGGGAACTGGGCTAACCCGAATTTAACGCGAGCGAAGCCGTGGGCAAAAGGCAGTTATATTATAAGTACACACGGCGTCACATCAAGGTACACATTTCTAGTGTGACTTGGCCTTCCTTTGTATAGAAAACCCGTACAGAGAAAGACCCTCATAAACTAGTTTAAGTATAACTTGATGAGCCGTCGTGCATACATAGGTTGTGTAACGGAGTTTGGACTGTTATTACCCAGTAACTCGGTTGTGGAGATCAGCTACCCTACCATGACGTCTTAAAGCAGGAGTTATTCCACTGAGGGAAAGAGAGAGAGTAAAGGCGCGGGCCCACCGCGGTGCACGGAGAGGCTACGCACGTATATTAAGCTTCGCTTTGTAAGAAAATTTATGTGGTTGCGTCCACTGGAACCCACGGAGAGGCTACGCATGAATTGACGTCATTAGGACCTGCGTGGCTTGCTCGAATAGGCGGTTACATAGCTCAACGCTGAAACGTAGACCCACATTGTCAAACAAATTTATACACGCAGCTAAAATGTGATGCGTACCCGTGCTCAGCATGCGCCGCGGTGGGCCCGCGCCTTTATAAAGTGTGTCTAGCGCTATCTCTTTCCTTTAGTGGAATAAGTTCTGCTTTAAGACGTCATCGTAGGCCTACAGATACTTCTTCCTTGTAAAATACTGGTACACATTCAGTAGCTTAAAGTAAGGCTGAAAGCCGACCCAATAAAGTTGAGTGAAGCTGTTAACGGATGGGAAATCATCAAATAACTTCCCCCGCTGTGTTCCTTCTTTTACCCTTTATGTTCCGGGGCCGCGGAATCTCCTTAGTCGTTTCACGATCTATGAAAAAGTCTAAGCAGATAAGATAAGATTAGATAATCATTTATTTCTCACCACAACAAATAATTAGTTACATTATCAGGTTTTGCGAACAATAAAGATTTACTGGTATTGTGGGAGACTGGTGCCTAAGCTAGACGAAAACGCCTGTATTTCAGGACACCAGGAATCCACCCCTTAGGAGATACATTTAAATATAATAATGCACTCGTACACAAATGCACAGATGGATAGGTTGTGTTGAAAAGGTTAATTCCATATTTACCTTGAATTGAGCTATATTTCCCAAAGATGCTGGCACAGGTTTTTCTCATCATTTTTCTGCCCTTGTCCCATTTTATTTGGGGTCGGAACAACACGTTTTCTTCTTTCATTCTCCCCTATCAGACGTCACGGCATCATTTACTCCTTTCTTCTTCATATCATTCCTTACACAATCCACAGGCACAGGTTTGCCTACAAACTAATTTCCCGTGTTCCCCCAAGTTTCATATAACGCCGGTTGCAACAAATCTTTCTCAAATTGCTAAGCGCAGGCTGAAAACTATACGTATTGATTAATAACAAAAAACATAAACATTTTTCTTAACCCGGGGATCGAACCCTGTACAGTCGAGCATGGACAAACCGATCATTATACAATGTCAAGGGACTGCAGTAGAAAATATTAATTTTCATAATATTAAGATGTTATAAGTAACTGGCGCCCACGGCTTCGCCCGCGTGATGATCTTAAAAGAAAGTATCCTATATGTTATTCTAGACTATAATCTAACTTTGTGCCAAATTTCATCAAGATTCGTTAACACGTTTTGACGTGAAAGAGTAACAAACATCCATACATCCTCACAAACATTCGCAATATTAGTAGGAAGTAGGATTGTTACATTAAGTACCATTACTTATGATACTGTTATGTACAGACGCCAGCAGGTCAAGCTACCCGAAATTGTCAAATTTTCCCAGTGAACCTTGAACCTAATACTTTAGAAATAAAGTCGAAAATCTATCAAAGAAATCTGACAGATTGTAGTAGCTTGATGTGCAGGCGTCTGAACGTTTGTTGCAAACAATTCGTTTAAAATGCAATATTCTTTTTAAAAGCAGCCATGTATGCACAAGAGTTTGTCCACGACAACACATACAACGCTGCTTTTAATGAAAACCGTTTTTACTCAAAAGGGTATTTTTTCAGGTGAGCTGATTTAAGCTTACTATTACCTCAAAAAATAACTATAACCACTCTTTTCGTGGCACCACAGATACAAAATCCTACTTCCTACTAATTATTACTAATACCTATTATAAAAGCGAAAGTGAGTTTGTTTGTTTGTTTGTTACCTCTTAACGCTTTAATGGCTAAACCGATTTTGATGAGTTTTGGTACAGAGATAGTCGGGAACCAGGAAACGGACATAGGCTATGTTTTAAAAAAAAAAACTAGGATATGAGGGAGGAAGAGGGGCGAAACGGGAAAACGTAGCGTTGCTATTACAAATCAATAAGGCGCTACCGAATTTAACGCGAGCGAAGCCGCGGGCAAAAGCTAGTAATATTATAAATACGAATGTTTGTGAAGATGTAGGTCAGTAAGGTAAGGTAAGTATGTATGGATGTTTGTTACTCTTTCGCGACAAAACGGCTGTACGGATCTTGATGAAATTTGGCACTGAGGTAGATTACAGTCGGAAATAACACATAGGATACTTTTTTATCAATGATAGTCGGGCGAAGCCGCGGGCGCCAGCTAGTTTGTGATATAAGGATCGAGCGGTTGCTATTATTAGGTCACCACCATTAGCATACAAGAAAAAAATGCACCAACTAATGGCTAATTCATTTATTGGGGCCCTATCAGTTAAAATCGTCACGTTGTACTTAGTTTAATTTTAATAAACCACTTAGTAGTGACAATAAGAAAAAATATTTCTGACCTGGGGGCCTCTTGAGCCGGGGCCCTTTTGGGTCGGGGGCCCGTGGCATTTTGCCAGTCCTGCCACCCTATAGTTACGCCACTGCACCAAGGTATACGGTTTTTCATTGCAGGAATTAGATCTGCGTAAACGTAAGAGAATATATTCTTGAAGGAAATAAGTATGCATGTCAACAAGTCATATTTACATAGAAGACTCGTGTAAACGGAGCTCAGTGTTAATTATGTAAAAGTCCTCTGAATATTATGTGGAAACTTAACAAAGTTGGATACGTTTTCAACACAGTTTTAGTTAGAAAGTACAGTTTATATCGTGTTTTGAGTTCAATAAGAAGTTATAACTGGTGCTAGCATGTAATTATACTTTTCAAACTTGTTTAAAAGTGTTTCTTTGTTTAAATAAAAAAAACGTTGCCCCACCAATTTCTCCTGTATCGTGGGTGCGTTTACAAACATTTAAACTCACAAACACAAATAGCCAGACCCGAAACAACTATCTGCAGGTCATACAAATTGACGGGCCTGTTGGTCTAGTGGTTAGTGGCCCTGGCTGCTGAGCCGGAGGTCGTGGGTTCGATTCCCACCCAGGACAAACTTTGTGTGATGAGCATGATTGTTTGTTCTGTGTCTGGGTGTGATTCATCTATAATATGTAAGTATTTATAAATTATATAAGTATGTATATCAGTGGTCTGGTTACCATAACACAAGCTCTGCTTAGCTTGGGATCAGATAACCGTGTGTGAGTTGTCCCAAGATATTTATTTATAATTTTTACAAGCCATTCATACTTGTCTCACTGCTAAGGAAGGCCTCTCCCATGTCTTTTCAAATGCTCTAGCCATCGCAGTGCGCGTCCAGGTTATCTCACCACATCTTTCTGGGCTGCAACGGCGACTTCCATCCACCGATACTTATTTATTATTATTATTATTTTTATAAATAGCTGTTCCGTTCGGGAATCGAACCCGCGACACACAGCGCAGCAGTCGATCGCTCAGCCACTGCGCCAATTGTGCCGCCTAAATATTGCAGTGTTTCTATATTGACTGAAACTAAACACAAAACAGTATGTCGGTTTGAATTCTTAGTGGTCTTTATCGCCGTACGTGTATCGACGATCGTGTTCAATGCGCGCTAAAAGAGATGTCACAAAAGACTGCCACTGCCTGCCGGGGTGGCGGGTTGTTCGAAAAAGATACCGCGGCCTCACAATAAAAAAGGCAAAAGAAAGAACATGAATGGCTTTTAGTCAGTAATAGTCTGACACTCTCCCGCTCCGCCTGTATTGGTGATTAATACTCAGTTATTTTAAGCTACGATCGCAAAACATATGTTAATCAACATACAACCTGACACTTATACTGTTAAAGCGAAAGTGAGTTTGTTTGTTTGTTACGTCTTCACGCTTTAACCGAACCGATTTTGATGAATTTTGGTACAGATTTAGTTGGGACCCTGGAGACGGACGTAGGTTAAAAAAGTATGAAATAAAGGGGAGAAAGAGGGAAGAAAAGGGGAGAGAAAGATTTTTTTTCGATCGCCCAAAGAATTAGCGTTAGCCCAAAGTAACGAAGCCACGCGGACGAAGTCGCGGGCGGAAGCTAGTTGGTGAATAACGTAATTAAAATTTAATTTCGTGGACTACTAGCGCGTCCTTCTTAAGAGTAGTGCGTGGTTGAAATCTGATTGAAGTTAAAATAAATATGAGAATCATCATCATCATCAGTCATCGCGACACACTAGGTACACCCTTTTTTTTTACACACACACACCCCTTTTTTTCGGATAGAAATCATCAAATAACTTATCCCGCAATGGACGCGCAAGCGGTAGGTAGTGTCAGATTTGTACTGACTAAAACTTTTCTATGTTCCTTCTGTTGCCTTTTCTGTTCCGGGACCGCGGTATCTCTTTCAAATAACCCGCAGATCCGGGCCCCTCAAAATATTATACAACCCAAAACTATTATCTTACAGTGACATTAACAATTCTCGTCTAAAAACCTCAAGGGGTAATCGTCTTGGTCTAATCCTTATGTGGGTAGTAAACTATTAATTAATCAAAAGTATGTCCACGGGGCTGTCCGGGCCTGTCACGTTCGACTGAGGTCGAAAGTTTTCGACCCTTTGAGGTCTGCCCTAATGTTGTTTACATTGTCGTTAATTAAATGGGGCCCGGATGTGTAATTACCTCTTTAGAGGAGCTGACAAACAAAGATTGTATGAAAGATACGCGTTACTTGGAAATGTTAAGTTTTGTGTTGCAAATGTGAATTCTGGTTTGAAGAGTTTTCTTTGATTGTTTGGTGAAAGTCAATGGGTCTAAAATGGCCACCTAAGTTGAATCATAATAGGTAAATAAAAATAATGATTAAAAGAAACGAATAAACCACCAAAATAGAGAAGAAGAAAAAGGGTACTAGCGTGCAAACGCCGCTTTATCAAGGGCCTCCACCAGTTCGTGTCCCGGTTTTAAGATACAAGATTCATTTAATTGCAAAACATGACGTGTAGATAATATAGATGTATGATGCTTTTAAAGGTGTTACAAACAATTTCCAGGCACAAATTATGTCGTTAGACAGTCACATTTCAAAATACAGTAAGTAATATAATTTAATTAACATTTAGAAAATAAAATAAATAAGTTAGTTAGTTCATAGCGATTTATCATTTAAAAATTCATCAACATTATATTATGCTTGTTATGTCAGTATTTTTTTTAATGGTTTCCTTAATTGGTCTGAATTTAATTTCTTAACATCGTTAGGTATGTTATTATAAATTATTGGTGCTCTGCATCTGCATCACTTAAATTAGTAGCGAGTTGTTATTTTCGTTCATTTATTTGTTTTTCTAACATATCCTTACATTTTTAAACATTTCTTAATAAAAAAAAACATAAAAAAAAACATTTAAAAATATAAAAATAGTAGCCCACCGGTATCGGGAACAGGATCCAAGCTACCGGCGGCGGTCAGGGCTCCAGAGAAAGGAACCTCCTAACAATACGAGCCGTGTCCAGGAGTACCGCTTTCTGTATCAAACCCTTGATCCAGCTGCCTAACGAGAGCCTTCTCAGGTGTTGGTCGAGGCTCTTAGCAATTAAGCCATTGGCTGTAACGACTATCGGCACAATGATCGCTGAGTCCACGTCCCACATGTCGACAACCTCGCGAGCCAAGTCAATATACTTGATTTGCTTATCTTTCTCGGCTTTCACGAGGTTCTCATCATGCGGGACTGTTATGTCAACAATAATTGCGCGCCGTTCTGATCGATCCACCACCACTATATCAGGCTTGTTAGCAACAATAGTCCTGTCAGTGATGATGGATCGATCCCAGTACAATGTGATATAGCCATGTTCAAGAACTGGGTCGGGCTCATACCTGTAGTACGGCACTTCCGATTCCACAAGGTTGTACTTTAGAGCAAGTTGCTGATGGATAATCCTGGCTACAAGGTTGTGTCTATGCAAGTACTCTCCGTTAGCTAGACGAGAACAACCGGAGATAATGTGTCGAATTGATTCACCCGGACGGTGGCATGCCCGACATATGTCAACCGTGCCGTCCTTCACAATAAATCTCCGGTAGTTATTCGTCATCATAACTTCATCCATAATTGCACAGACAAAACCTTCGGTTTCTCCAAAGAGGTCCCCGGAACGTAGCCAGGCTACGGACGCTGATTGATCTACATCGGGTCCATGTAGGGCCCGGAAAAAGCGTCCGTGAAGCTCCTTACTTTGCCATACCTCCTTGCGGTCGTTAGTGTCAAGTATTACAGGTTTGCGCCAGTTCTCTTTAGCCAAGGAGAGCGGGGTGAGGCCTTTGTCCACTGCAACCACATCTCGATGCATTCCCACGTCTGATTCTAGAAAATATTCCCTGAGACTGCATATCTCGCGATTGTGGAGAGTCTTGGCGTTTAGAAATTGTTATTATTGTTACGGCAAAGGTATCCATAAAAACTACTCAGCACCTTGTTATTTGGAACGAATTTCAGTGCAAGTAAAACCTACCTATGTTGCTTCTATCGCTTCTAGATTTTAAATATGACTTCTGCCGCGATAGCTGGTCAGTTCGAAAGAGATACCGCGGCCCCGGAACACAAAGGGCAAAAGAAGAAACATGGATGAGTTATAGTCAGTACATGTCCGACACTCCCTTCCGCTTCACCAACAGCGGAAGGAGTCATTTGATAATTTTTTAATAAATATTTATGACATTGTTTTCAACAAACAACCTGAAAAAATAAGACTGAAAATACGTTGTGTAGGTTCTCAGTAAAAGAGCCATCTGTCGATCATAACGAACACTTCCAAGAAAAAAGTGTGCTACTACTGCCATCTGTTGCAGTTAACTTGTAACAGAACTTACCATGGTTGCTGTTAGAACTTTACGAGTAACTGGAGCTACAAAGTTTAAAGAGCATTCAATAGATGGCAGGTATTCGATATTGATGAAAGGAGTTTTCAATTTTTAAATTATTTTTTTTTCGAACTGTTTATAAGAGTTTTTATTTGATTGTTTAGTGAAAGTTAGTGGGTCTAAAAGGGCCGCTTAAACTGTTTTATAATAGGTTAATAAAAATAATGATAAAAAGAAACGTATAAACCACCAAAAAAAAAAAGAAAATTAAAAAAATCGAGTACCTAGCGTTTTTGCAAACGCCATTTATCAAGATCTCCTTCACCAGTTTGTGTCCCGGTTTTAATTAGTACCAAGCAGTTATTATTGTTACAGCAAATGTATCCATAAAAACTACTTAGCACCTTATTATTTGGAAGGAATTTCAGTGAAACTAAAACCTACTCAAGTTCCTTCTATCGCCTCCAGATTTTAAATATGACTTTTTGCTAGGATAGCTAGTCGGTACGAAACAGATAAGTACCGCGGCCTCGGAACACAAAGGGCAAAAGAAGGAACATGGATGGATTATAGTCAGTACATGTCTGACACTCCCTTCCGCTTCACCAACAGCGGAAGGAGTTTTCAACAAAGCACCCGAAAAAATAAGACTGAAAAACCTTGTGTAGGTTCTGAGTAAAAGAGCCATCTGTCGATCATAACGAACACTTCCAAGAAAAAAGGTGCTACTGCTGCCATCTGTTGCAGTTAGCTTGTACGAACCATTGGTGCCGTTGAAACTTTACGAGTAATTGGACCGAGAAAGTTCAAAGAGCATTCAATAGATGGCAAGCTTTCAATATTGTTAAAAGGAGTATTTCGATTCAACTTTTTTCGTGTTTAATCCTCTAATCACTTGCTGCTTTTACCTAAAACTAATAAATTAATGGTTTTAAACCAACACAAAACAGTTATGTAGGTATCTTAGATTTAGCGTCATCTATCCGACGTACTTAACAACTAATCGTCGTAACCTACAAGTAGCGCCATCTCTTGAATTATTTGAATATCAAAACGGATTGCTGACTTCATACCACAGCAGCTGGTTCCTTTTAAAGTATGTGTATGATATGGAAAAAGTGCGCTCGGATTTTGTCAGATGTCACTTTTTTAAATTAAAAAAATATTATCACGACTGCAAATTATTGATCATGAGAGGTGGTAGTGAAAAAAGTGTTTTTTTCCATTTTGTTATAAAATCAGACTCTGTCCGTCCGTCTATCTGTCACAAGGCTGTATCTCATAAACCGTGATAGTTGAAATATTCACAGATGATGTAGGTATTTCTGTTGGCGCTATAACAATAAATAGGTACCTACTTAAAACCAAATAATAGGGGCTCCCATACAAAAAGATTTTTTTCAGGTGTTGTTCTTTTGTTTTTTTTTTACATCAAGATTGTCATCCCTGAGGATTTAGGCAGACTGGGGTGTACCTAATAGTACCACCTACATTACAAGAGTTTTGTTTTTAGGTCCCATGTAATAAAGGGAGAGCCTATTGTCATCATCATCATCTGCCTAGCCTTTTCCCAACTATGTTGGGGTCGGCTTCCAGTCTTCCCGGATGCAGCTGAATATCAGTATTTTACATGGAGCGACTGCCTATCTGACCTCCACAACCCAGTTAGTACTGGGTAATGCGATACCCCTTGGTAAGACTGGCTGTCAGACTTTCGGAACACTGACTACCTGTGACGACTGTCAAAGATCTACAAATGACAGTCAGGACCAACGGCTTAACGTGCTTTACGAGGCACGGAGGAAACTCGGTATGTTACGGGTGGTCACCCATCCACAGTCCAACCTAGGCAAGCGCAGCTTAACCTAAAGATCGACCCGAGCGGCTGCTATTATTTAGCCACGAGCCTATTTGTCATCAATCGGACGCAAATCCAATCCTCGTGGCTGGTATTGAAAAAATCTTTTTTTTTATTTTTTCTAAATTCTACCATCGATAAGTTATTACCATTAGCACAAACAAGCTATAGCTGCTGCTAGCATGTCATCCTTACTGAGTTTGTTTGTTTGTTTGTTACGTCTTCACGCCTAAATGGCTATACCGATTGCGATGAATTAGAATTAGTACAGAGATACTTGGGACCCTGGAGGCGGACATAGACATGCGTTCAGTCCTACAAAAAAAAAAACTAGCAAAAACATACCATCTTTATATAACCCAACGTCAAAAATATCCGACGGCAAAAGTCCACAATACACAGCACAAACTTCATTGATCTCACTGTTCCGTGACGGATCGGCTTTTACCGTGAAGATATTTTGTTTGCAGACGACTAAACGATTGTCCGTAATGGGTATAATATAGCACCCCTACCCCTTTGGGGGTCGGCAGTTAACGCCTCGCCAAAACGTCAGTGGCGATTCGTTATGGAGTACAGAGGCGTATTCAGAAGTTTGGTCTGTTGAAAAACTAGCTTGTTTTGTTTGCTTTTGTTTTCCTGACTTATGCTATGTTCCAATATTTTTTTATCCTTGGGTTTTTCATTAGGTAGGTTGAAGTTTTTAGTAAAAAGCTTATGATTTTTTTATAACACCAAGTAAGCTGCTGTCAAAATAAAAATGCACAGGCAATATTGACAGAGCCTGCGTCAAACATCAAACAAACAATACGATTTTGTTTTGGGTTTCAGCATTTATTGGTTTTCATTTCATATTTATGTGTTGTTATCTATGTTTACTCTGACGAATACGATTTTAAAAGCACCCGCTTGTCTTTTAAATATCTTTGCGATGAGAGGTCCAACCAAAATAATACTGAAAACACTTAATTACTGTATAACTATAAACATTGTAGTTGAGCTGAGCGATCGACTGCTGCGCTGCGTGTTCGATCCCTGCACGGACCAAATATCTGTATGGCCTACAGATACTTATTCTAGATCTGGCTGCTTGTGTGAGAGTTGAAATGTTTGAAAAATGCACCCGCGTCACAGGAGAATATTAATTCCTACTCTTTTTTGTTTAAAAAACAAAACAGTTCTAAACGAACGTTGACACTTCCCTGAGTCCATACCTGTAGTTACGGCCGTACTATGTCGCGTACTGTCTGCAGCCCTCTGTAATCTTATTACATTAGTTAAAGGGTAAAAGCCGATATATAGCCTGCATCAATACCACTTACGTTGGCATCCAGCATCCAGCCACTACAGAGGGTGATACTTTGGGCCAGCATGCCTTTGTCAACCCTATTGTAACTCGTGTAGGTATTAAACGTGAACTAATTGGGTATTCTGACCCTACTGTTTTGAATTAAAGGGTTATTATCAAGTTTGAAACTGTTTCACATGTCCTTTGTAATATAGCGCATGAAAACAGTCTCAAGTAAGAACAACCTCTTTTGATATATCGCTTCTTTGATACTGCACTGGGCAGTGCAGTATTTCACTGTAGGATTTCAATAATTATTTTCACTCAAGTCCCAAAGGTTATATGGGTTAGCTAGGTAGTATGGGTTCAACTAACGGCACCCTTCAGAACGACAGAGTTGTCCAGGCCACAACTGATCGCACAAAATCTCAGTCATCGAATCAAGATGAAGCAGATCTAGTGTATCTTACTGAAAAGAGATTGCAAAACAAACCAAAGAATACACAATTTTTAATTAATTAGAATGATTGTATTTGATTACCGCACACGAACTCTAAAATAAAGGTCTCAGAAGAATGGACACAGAAGACCGACTAAAATAAAACATTATCATCTGCCTAGACTTTTTTTAACTACGTTGGTCGGTTTCCAGTCTAACCGGATGCAGAAAAATACCAGTATTTTACATGGAGCAACTACCTATCTGACCTCCACAACCCAGTTCGTACTGGGTGTTACATAACCCCTTAGTAGGACACTGACTACCTGTAATGACTGTCAAAGATCTACAAATAGCAGCCGGGACCAACAGTTTAACGTGCTTTCCAAGGCACGGAAAAAACTCAGTGTGTAACGGGTGGTCATCCATCCGGAGACCAACCCAGGCAAGCGCGGCTTAACCTACAGATCGACCCAAGCGGCTGCTATTATTTAGCCACGAGCTCTACTCCCTTCTTAATAAATATTCCCAAAAAAACCGAGAAAGCCTGCAGCTAATCACGCGCCCATCAAACAAAAACATCTCACAGCTCACTCCCTTATTTACAATAGGAAAACAATCACAGTGAAATATTATTTTCGGAAGGGCGGAGTAGTTTTTACAGTGATTCTTCTCAATAGATAACACTAATATTTCACGAGAACGGACCGCGTAAATGAATGACAGTAAGGATTGATGGGGCTACGCTTGTTATTTGAAAAAGCGAAGGGCCATTTCCACCATTCCGTCGAAGATATATATCATTGGAAACGTCAACAGAGTAGAAAATTAAAGTCAATAAGAGTCGGACGCCCCGTAATAAGCTCTCACCGTCAGTCTGTTATGAAACGCCTTTATCACAAGAGGGTGCAAAAAAAATTGGCCAATTTGTCAACTGCTAAACTCGGATCGCTAAGTGCCGTTTCATCGGTTCCCACCTTCATCTTTTGAAGATTTCTCTTACCTTTATTTTTATTAAAATTCTCTCTGAAGGAATGAAATTGTTTATTTTTAGGACCCTAATCTGTATTCGAAGGAGTACGGTCTGCGTTGGGCGTTTTGTGAACATATCTGGGCATGGCGGTGTTGGGTACAGTTTGTTTTAAACAGGCTTTTGAAAAGGACATGGAAGGTAGCAAATATTAAATAAAACTTAAAGGTTCTTTTCAAATAAAAGCGAAAGGGTCCTTTCAGAAGGCGTCTTTAGAAAATTCTAATTTCATCTTTAGAAAATAAAGTTGAGCAACTCTTGATTTGATATCTCTATAACTTTTCGGTGTCAGCATCTTCAGATTTAAATGTTCTGGCTTATTCAGGACTTTTCGAGTAACTTTCTAACAAGAATTTGAGTTATATGCTTACTTTAATACTGAAATATAATGTGACATTATATGACATGACAGGCCTTTAGAAGGCACGGGTTTTATGTATTTCTGTCTAAGTCTGGTCAATGCGTATCTACTTCGGTGAGCAAATTTTTTTTAACCGCCTTAAAAAAGGCAAAGGTTCTTAATTTGTAAGTCGGTGACTTTTATTTGTTTCATCGATATTTCGCCGCCGACTTTCGAAAGAAAATTTACTTTCCATTTTTTAGTGTTTTTTTTATAAGTCGGTTTTTTTTTTGCTAAAATGTTTTTCTGAATACTTAACAAGTATGTGTGTTTAAAACTTTTATAACTAGTTTTATTATCATCATCATGCTTAGCGTTTTTCAAAAATATCAAAACCAAAATATTTTATTTCACTTAGACTTGCATGGGTGCTTATACAACGCTGATAAAAGTTGCACGGTTCAACTCAGTGTTGTGCTACGGAGAAGAACCGGGGAGAAACTCCACGGTTACTCTTTTAAAATAATTTGGTTTTACAATATTGTTGTTACAGCATTTTAAGTGTGAGAAGACCGCGCAATAAGTCATTGTTTACTTATCTTACTTAGTCTACCTGGATGCAGTTGATACCTACTAATATTTTACATGGAGAGATTGCTTATCTGCCCTCCATAACCCAGGTAGTATTAGCTAATACATTACCTTAAAAAAACTTACTTAATGTACTCGTATATTAAAATTGATACCTAATTAGGTAATTATTATTTTGTATATACAAAACTGTCAACGATTTTAGCAGCAAATGAATATAAGGTTAAAGATATTTATTAAAAATAAAATTACAAATTCACTTACGGAGAAATTTTTTGTTAAATGGTTGCAAATAAATTATGAAGCAGTAAGCGTAGCTTAAATTAAGAAAACTGTGGCATGTTATGGTTTGTACATGTTTAACTAAAATTAAAATTATGTAAATGTCATAACAAACAAAACAAATGGGCAGGTAGTTCTGAAAACTATCCTCAACCAAAACTGCGAAAACCCGATTAAATTAGTTTAAGCAATAAACCGACAACATTAAGGACACTTGCAAGTTGTTATCATTTTTACAATGCAAGTGCAATAAAGCACTTAATATTTAAACAAGCTACGTGTACGTGCATAAAGTTGCCTAAACTATTATTTATAGACATCAGATAGCAATATCTCGGTACCACAAACTGGGATTGCAATAAACATGAGAGACATTTTATGTTTTCGTTCGTTGTTTTTCCACTTTTTATCTGTTATTGCATCCTAGGGCGAAGTTATGGTGTGTCCATGACGGATGTTTATAGAGAAATATCATCGCACGTGCGATAAATGTTATTGTATTCTTTTTAGATGTGTTTTTTTTTCTACTACTTGGCCTTAAGCGCAAAAGCTGTGAATGTGACAGACGGTATATATATATTTTTTATTTCTCAAACTAGTTTTGTGTATTATGCAATAAATTACTCGCCAAACTTTACGTTTGATGGCGAGATGCGCTTTTTTCTTATAAATACACAAACATCTTATACTATTTTAATAAAAACTAAATTGAAATTTTAAAAATAATTCTAATAAAATTAAAAACTGCAAGACTTTCACAACAAAACAACGCGGGTGAGGCTGCAGTCGCAACATCTAAGTAACCTTGTCAACAAGCAAATCTTTCGGTTCTGATCCTAAAATACCTTTACTTAAATTAGTGGTTTGCCTTAATAAATATTTTATTAAAAAAAAATTGGCATCGAACATTCTTTCTCCACAATAATTGTTTTTTTCGGCTGAACTGGTTAAATATTGAACAATTTTAAATACATACTTTTTACACATGTTCCTCGTTTCAAAGGGGAATATAACGCACTAGTTAAATAAACTTTTTAATAAAAAAAAACCACTCAATACATTTCCTTAACCCTTGTTTAAAAAAAAACACGTGCCCTCTCAAAAAGTTTTTCATTAAAAAAAAAACGGCAATTGCAACCCACCTTGTTTCAATTTTCGAACATGCCTGCATCAAATAAAAGAACATGAGTGGTGGAATTTTCGAGGCTCTTAAGCACCCCAGACCTCAAAAAAAGAAGTATTGATAGGCAAAATGTTTTAACAAAATTAATCTACAGGGAGGATGGTCTCGGTGACAGGGAAGCATTATGTTTGGAATCTATAAATACATACAAATGGCCCTTGGTTTTTTTTTAATAAAGCGGAGGGTTAGCTGAATATTACTCTAATATCAGGGAGTGCAAACCGATGTTGCCCTCACAGTGTGCAGTCGGTGCATAGAAGTTTTTTATGAAGTTATGGACATATGGCTGGCAATAGTGTGGACTAACTGTGGTATTAACCTTGGCTATAAAGATGCAAGATGTGCGTTGGGAGATGCCAAGATTTATAATTAACACTTGAAACGAGATATTTACCATGTTTGTTATTTATGTCGAGTTTCCGATATTTCGGCGATGTTGCAAACGCCATGATCACGGATGAACTGAAGTTATTGCGGGTGGATGTTTTCGAGCAGACAAAAAGATCTACCCTAAACATGTCAGTTTAAAGACTTATGTTGCCAAGATTTATTTTGGCTACATTGACATTTGTCGGTATGAGCTATGTTTGTTAAGATTTTTGAGGTGTTTGAGGTTGAAAATACAAGAAATAGTGAAAGCAGTGAGTGAAAAATTAAACAGTTCTTCAACCTATTTGAAGTTCTGACTTCTTTGTTAAAGGACCATAGACTGATGGACCTCTGAACTCGTCAATGAACTCTGGACGTATGCCAACAGAATTGTATTTTTTTTTCAAATAGTTGTTTATAAGTGGTGCTTTGATACGTGTCGTAAGAATTAAACAACAGATTGTGCGCTATGATTTGAAATTTAACATTCTCGGACTTGCGCCTATTTTAACCAAGACCCTTTTAACTCACCTAATCCCATGAAACCCGTTTTATCCTCTATTGGTCGTGTCTACCAAAAACAGCCATTGTAATATTCTCATTAATCTTATAAAACCGCACCTACACTAATCCATACATTTGTTAAAAAACCCGAGAATGCACCCAGCTCCCTATTACACGGTTAATATTAAAATATTGCATCGAACCCATGCATTTTTCACAGAGGCGTATCGAGGCAAAACATTGGCTTTTCCTACCCCTAAAGAACCACCCCACAAAAATAATACAAGTATTTGTACTCTCATTTTTTTATGCCGTAGGGTGAATGCTCATTTAAATACGTCATAATGCGCGTTATGTGTTTTTTTTTGTCTCGTAAAATATTATTATATAGCTTTTAAATATATTTTTTTTTAATACTTTCTTTCATATCTTGTTTGTCCTGTTGTTATTCTTGCTTCCTGCTTAAGCGGAAAAGCCGTCATAAAAACATTACCTTATTGTGGGGTACATTATTTTAGTACACAGTAACATAGTTTTGTAAGTGTTACTAGGTAACAAAAACATGAATCTTTGTGTTCGAATTAAATATTTTTTTTTTAGTCTGTATTCAGTTAATAAACTACACTGTCAACAAATCAATCAATAAAAATATAGCAGTTCATAAAAGCCTAATTAAGAAAATAACTAAGAATATGTTTAATATTCAGCAGTACAGAGTTTCCTTCGAAAAAAGACCTTCAAATGTTTACGAATGATATATAGGACAAGACGATAATAGCAGCCGCTCGAGTCGATCTTTATGTAAAGTCGCGCTTGCATTACACCCGTTCTATACCGACTTTCCTCCTTGCCTCGGAAAGCACGTTAAGCTATTGGTCCCGGTTGTCATTTGTACATCTTTGACAGTCGTTACAGATAGTCAGTGTCCCGAAAGTCTTGACAACCAGTCCTACCAAGGGGTATTACCTAGTACGAACTGGATTGCGGAGGTCAGATAGGCACTCGCTCCATGTAAAATACTGGTATTCAGCTGCATCCGGTAAGACTGGAAGCCAACCTCAACAAAGGTTAGGCAAATGCTGATGATGAGCTAGGACAAGATGAAGAAAATCGTAATGCAATACTTGTTACTACTTGGTAATAAATCACTCTATCTAGATTCTATCCCGCTTGTCAGATAGCATTCAGGTGCCAAAATCGAAAATGTTCGGGATCAAAATTTTTGTATAGTAATACTAGCTTTCACCCGCGACTTTGTCAGCCTGGCATAGTTACTTTGGGCTAACGCTAAATTTAACCCGCAAGATGATCGAAAAAAAAATTGTTCTCTCCCTTTTTCTGCCCTCTTTCTCCCTCTTTTCTCACTTTTTTTTAGCCTAACTCCATTTTTAGGGTCCCAACTATCTCTGTACCAAAATTCATCAAAATTGGTTTGGTCATTTAGGCGTGAAGACGTAAAAAACAAACTCACTTTCGATTTTATAATATTAGTAAGGATGCTCTCTATTTTTTTTATTGCCTTCGAACGATGTGTGGCGGTTTCTTCTCTTTTTCTTCGTGTTTCTCTTGTAATAGTTGTACTTATTAATTACAGTTCAATATTTATTAGTATAATATTATTTTTATAGTAGCACTTTGTGTTATCGTCAAGCGATAACATAAAATCAAAGTCAAGGTTTAAAAACCAATGAGGATTTATTGAAACTGTTAAGTACATTATCAATTGACTTTTATCTAAATGGAGAAGCTAACACGCTTCTTACGTACTTTAAAAACCAATTTGAAAGAGTTATCCTTACTTTTTAGATTTCATTGACCTCTTGTAAACTGGACCTCGTATTTGGTTTACCACTCCAAAGACAAATTGTAAGGACTGTCAAGGTTATTCTTTGTTTTTCTTAATTTATTTCATAATTTTACAAAACATAACGACACGCCTTTAATCCCAAACGGTTTGGACAGAAGTAACAAATATAAAAATAAATAAATATCTTGGGACAACTCACACACGGCGATCTGATGGAACCCACGACCTCCGGCTCAGCAGTCAGGGCCACTAACCACTAGACCCGTCGAAGTGTTCTTTGTGTGTGCAAATTGTTGATGGGTTTTTCATCACGGATGGGAAATCATCAAATAACTTCCCCCGCTGGACAAAAAATATATTGACGGTAGTTTTTTTTTAGGATCTTCGTAATATATTAAATTTGCTAGAACTATTTGTTCCTTAATAAAAAAAAAACTTCCTCTACGCTGTCAATTAGCCATGTCACCAAGAGAATGACCTCAAGTCATTCCTAAATGTATGAATGAAAATGTTTTCCATTTATTTCTTTCAGTAAATTGTTGATTGTAATTAACGCTATCTAAGTTATGGCTACTATTCAACTTTGCCATTAGTTGATTGTCCCCTTTATTGCAATGACAGGAACATTTTATTACGGAACTAAAAATAAAAGCTATGAAGTGTGTTTGATCGCCGAATCTTGATGTTATCAATTCGTATTATGCTATTTTTATGAATATTGTTTTGTTGACTTGATGTTTGCGTCAATATTTCATAAGCCCATAGCACACGGCGTATTTTAAACGCGCAGACGATGCACAGATTACGCGCGTATACGCGATTCAAACAAGATTTGGTCGCAACCTTGTAACTTAAGCACACGGGGCAATCGCGCGTCTACTGCGCGTAAATGCGCTGATATAAAATAAACTATTATTGCAACTGAAGCGCGGGCGGTGCAGTGCTCCTTTGTTCGCGCGTTTGTATCGCTTCAAACGCGCTTCATGCGCGCTCTTGTATTATCAATGCAAACGCAACAATCTGTGTCTACGGCGCCAAATATGTCTTCTGCGGGTTTAAAATACGCCGTGTGCTATGGGCCATATTACTTTTCATGTAAAATATTTTCAACAATTTGGCTGTCAGTCAACTTGTTGAAAATATTTTCAGCGGAGACTGACATTTCGCACGCTACAGACATTGGATTTCGATAGATGAAGAATGTTCTGAAGTACCTACCTATTTGTAAGAGTCTAGTTTTCGGAAACGATTTGCGACTCGACTGCGAACCCTTACGAATAAAAGGCATTGTACCCTTGTGATGTTTCTGTTAACACCTAGAATTTAAAATGCAAAATTTTCCTGCTCAACAAAAAAAATTTTTTTTAATTTAATTAAAAAAATTTTTTTTTGTTGAGCAGGAAAATTTTGCATTTTAAATTCTCTTGTATCCCCACACTAGGAATTTCTCTTGTATCGTGGGTGCGTTTACAAACATTTAAACGCACTTACACAAACAGCCAGACCCGAAACAACTATCTGTAGGCCATACAAATATCTGTTCCGTGCAGGGATCGAACTCGCGGCACGCAGCGCACCAGTCGATCGCACAGCCAACCGTGTCGTCGATTGCTTCTTCACAACACAACTCATTACGAAGTTTTTTATGGATATTCTGGGAAATTAAAAAAAAAAACTTATAGAAAAATCTTCACAACTCTATCACGAAAACATCGTAATATACAAAACGTTTCTACCCCAATGATATTACTACAAAATCTCAGTGTGTTTCCCTCAGTTCAGATAAAAGGGCGCGATCGTATGACACATTATTCATATTGAGGGGCGTCACACTAAAGATATTGTGGAAAGGGCACTAAGATTGCCAACTGCAATACATTGTTCCCCTACTCCTTGTTTTGACGTGATAGAACGGCTCTAGACATTCGCAAACAAACTTATATTTACACCCTACGATACAAGCAACTGCTGAATTATCATCTCTAGCTCTCTGCATTAAGGTGTGTTGACCATTTTCAGGAGTGTAATGTTAAATTTGCAATTGGTAGTCGTAATAAATGTTGCGTATCGATGCGTTTGAAGATAAGTAATGAAGAACTTATAGATTGCGTTTAGAATACGAATGTGTGTAGATAATTTTACAAAATGTGCGGTCTGTTTTTATTTATGACTGAAATTTTTGAAGTTTTGGCGTGATAAGCGGGTTTTCGTATGTATCATTTTCTTTTGTCTCAGCATTTTAATAGTTTATGGTCTCGTTATGGTTGTAATACTGTCAGTGTGTTTTTTTTTTGCAGACATTGGATTTCGATAGATGAAGAATGTTCTGAAGTACCTACCTATTTGTAAGAGTCTAGTTTTCGGAAACGATTTGCGACTCGACTGCGAACCCTTACGAATAAAAGGCATTGTACCCTTGTGATGTTTCTGTTAACACCTAGAATTTAAAATGCAAAATTTTCCTGCTCAACAAAAAAAATTTTTTTTAATTTAATTAAAAAAATTTTTTTTTGTTGAGCAGGAAAATTTTGCATTTTAAATTCTCTTGTATCCCCACACTAGGAATTTCTCTTGTATCGTGGGTGCGTTTACAAACATTTAAACGCACTTACACAAACAGCCAGACCCGAAACAACTATCTGTAGGCCATACAAATATCTGTTCCGTGCAGGGATCGAACTCGCGGCACGCAGCGCACCAGTCGATCGCACAGCCAACCGTGTCGTCGATTGCTTCTTCACAACACAACTCATTACGAAGTTTTTTATGGATATTCTGGGAAATTAAAAAAAAAAACTTATAGAAAAATCTTCACAACTCTATCACGAAAACATCGTAATATACAAAACGTTTCTACCCCAATGATATTACTACAAAATCTCAGTGTGTTTCCCTCAGTTCAGATAAAAGGGCGCGATCGTATGACACATTATTCATATTGAGGGGCGTCACACTAAAGATATTGTGGAAAGGGCACTAAGATTGCCAACTGCAATACATTGTTCCCCTACTCCTTGTTTTGACGTGATAGAACGGCTCTAGACATTCGCAAACAAACTTATATTTACACCCTACGATACAAGCAACTGCTGAATTATCATCTCTAGCTCTCTGCATTAAGGTGTGTTGACCATTTTCAGGAGTGTAATGTTAAATTTGCAATTGGTAGTCGTAATAAATGTTGCGTATCGATGCGTTTGAAGATAAGTAATGAAGAACTTATAGATTGCGTTTAGAATACGAATGTGTGTAGATAATTTTACAAAATGTGCGGTCTGTTTTTATTTATGACTGAAATTTTTGAAGTTTTGGCGTGATAAGCAGGTTTTCGTATGTATCATTTTCTTTTGTCTCAGCATTTAAATAGTTTATGGTCTCGTTATGGTTGTAATACTGTCGGTGTGGTTTTTTTAATACTTTGTTTCCTTAATAGACTAACACAAATTGCCCCCTTATCGAGTTTCACTTGAATCTCAAAATCACAGAAAAAAATACAGTTTTTTTATCTATTTACTTGGAATAATTCCGGTGTTAAAAGAAAATACAGAAAAGGAATTTTCCAAATCCTCCCTTATAAGAAAGTACCTCACCAACAAACCATAAATGCACCAAATAAATAACCTAATTTATTAAAACCCCTATATTGACGACACTCATATTCCTCACTCATCCTACATCTTTTACTTATGCACGACTTTGAAGCGAGGGTCGGTCCCTCAATTGTGTTACATCACCCACTTCTATTTGTGTTTTTCCCAAACTTATTGCTATAAGTGAGCCTCTGTGGTGTTTTCATGCCATTACCTGGCTGACAGACACCATAAATATGTCGATGGTATGTCATAAATTGTGTGGCTTTTGCTCTCTCTGAAATATTGCAATGTTTCGTCCAGTCTCTGTGAGTTTGTCAATCTTATGAGGTTTAGTTCTCTTTTCACCAAAAAGTATTATAACTCCTGAGATTACTTTTGATGAAATTACTTGTGATTGAAGCAGTTATACTAGCAAAGATGGCTGGACGCGTGAGGGAGCCAACCTCACACTAACCCAGCCGCCGCGGGAGACTTCGTGGAAGTCGGGTGTCGCGACCACGAGCCACAACTCCCGGCCATGACCGTCCACCGACTGTGGACGGTGAGCAATGGGTAGCTCACCGTCTATCTGTTTACTGACGACAGGCCGTTGTTGTGTTCCACGCGCGTCATTAAAGGGGCCTGCCAAGGCCACTGGCTGTCGGGGTTGCAAATTGTAGAAAGAAATACCTCAGCCTCCGAACTTAAAATGCAAAAGAACCACCAATTTAAAACACTACGAAACACATTTAAAGCATTATTTCAGGGCTAAGTGTTCACATTTCAATAACTTAAATTGAAGTCACATCAGCATAAATTGTATGGCTTAACAATACATAAAAAAATATAGAGACCATAATTTAATTTTAAAATTGTATAATTTAAAAGCCGTATATTAAAAATTTTAAAGTTGACCAGTGACCCGATTTAACCATTGGTCGAGGCGACAACTAATCAAATTAAACCAACCGTTCGATGACAAAGGATCGCCGAAACTTTTAGTGATGGGATTAGAGTTGTAGTCGATGAAATTCCTAGTGTGCAAGCAAGAAACTCGCCGTCGACGACACGGTTGGCGCAGTGGCTAAGCGTTTTACTGCTGCGCTACGTGGCGCGGGTTCGATACCCACACAGAACAGATATTTTTAATATCTACAGGTAGTTGTTCCGGGTCTGGTTGTTTGTAAACGCACACACGGTACAGGAGGAATTCCTAGTGTGGACCAAAGTTTTTGTATTTTTTTTACAAAAAGACTTTCTCTACGTTTTTATTTATAACCGTGTGGCGTCTTTGCAGTTGATTGCATAATAGAAGGTATTAGTCTAACTAAAAAGTTTAGATCAACTTCTGGGAACTTAGGTGTGACTGATCGTCTTGCGTAGTGATAATCAATTCAGATGACATCAATGCAATGGTTGTGGAGTACGTGCAAAGCTTTTAGCCATCTTGAATATTAGGATGGATAACATAAAGCACTCATGAACATGGCAGCTGTTGGAATACAGAGGCATATACCTAGACTTTACCTGAGAATTTCACTTACAGCCCGGAGCCAATATCCGTTTAACTGTATGGAAATCAGACAACGTCAGGTTGCATAAGCATGATATGCTTGTTAAGTGAATTCATGTGCCGTGTCGATGGCGCGTTTGCGTTTCGCACGCGCCTCAAAGAGATGTCAGCAAAGCAAAGGGGTCGGCGAGGGCCACTGCCTGTCGGGGTTGCGGGTTATTCGAAAGAGATACAGCGGCCTCAGAACATAAAGGGCAATACAACTTAGGTGGGTTTTAGGCAGTACAAACCTGTAACTCCCCCCTGCTCCCGCTCAGAGTGGGGGAAGTTATTTGATGATTTCCCATCCCCAAAAAAAGAAAAAGGCCTCTCTCATTACTTTTCTCCAACACCATTTCAAAGTAGAATTTGTGATGATGCCCGCTGAGGTAATTTCTCTACCTCCTTCGGCAACCGCCCGTCCACACCTAAAGGCAACTATTGCGTTGAGACCTCTGCATTTAAAGTGTGTCTTTTACTGCGACGTTTTTTCTCAGCGCTCGTCGACTGGTCGGGTATGTCGACTCACTTTTACTTAAAAAAGGATTCTGGTTATAGTCAGTACAAGCCTGAAACATCCCTCGCTCTTGCCGAGAGCGGGGGATGTAATTTGACGATTTAACATCCGCAAAAAAAGTATTTTAATTAGAGGTGTCAAGGGACACCCGGATGGAACGAAGTTCGTATAGAAATGAAAATATGTGGCTTGCTTTTTATAAGAGACAGAGACAGACAGACAGAGAAACATGCGACGCCGCACAGCTTACAATAGCTTACTATTTAGCAAAAAGTGTCGTGACAACTTTTCGTAAGAATTTTTTCCGTCTAGCCCCCTTTCACAACGCGCGATAAGGAACTTCGTTCCAAAAAAGAGAATTCATACATATTTTTTAACAGCTCGATATTCAAATCATCGACGGTATCTCCATCCCTAATATGATCTCATATGAAACAACAGATTTCATTGTGAGTCGAGCGTGACGGATCCGTTTAGGACCGTGTTTGGTGACACGAGGGTGCGGGCGCAGGCCAAGGATCAGTCGATTTATTAAATTAAAGCCTAAACCTTTTTAGAATGTTATTTTTAAAGTTTTTTTTTTTAATCTATTGTTTGTGTTATCGCTGACTATGAGCTTAATGGTACGTAGATTGAAAACATACCAAAGTCAAGACAGTTTTTTATATCCTACTAATATTATAAATCCTACTTTAATATTATAAATGCGAATGTTTGTGAGGATGTATGGATGTTTGTTACTCGTTTACGTCAAAACGGCTAAACGGATCTTGATGAAATTATAGTCTGGAATAACAGTTAGTATACTTGTTTTTTAATATATTGCGCGGGTATCGACACTTTAACACTTTTATTTTTTTGTAGAATCTTGTCTTCATTGTTTTCAGTATGTGATATTGATTTGCAGTATTTGAGTACAGATATACTTTGTTTAAGGATATTGGAAATATAAATTACCTATGTAACCTTCACAACCCAGTTAATACTAAGTATCCCGTGGCAAAACTAGTTGTTAAACTTTCGGGCCAATCACTGATGTTTCCATGTTTTTTATTTACAAAAAAGAAGTTGCCCTACACTAGGAATTTTTCCTGTATCGTGGATGCGTTTACAAATATATAAACTCACATACACAAACAGTCAGACCCGGAACAATTTTCTGTAGGCCATACGACATATATTCCGTGCGGGGATCGAATTCGCAATAGCTTATAAAAGAGTGTCAATAGAGTTTTTTGTCTATTCTTCTCCATATAGATCTCCGCTTTGGAATGGGCAACTACAGTACTTTCACAAGTTATTATATCTTGTGACTGGGACTGTAACAGCATCTTTTTTGTTTTTTATGACATTCAAATTGCATGTGATGGTCTAATTGGAATAAATGCTTGGAGTTTGAATTTTGAGTGGGTACGTAATGATAGCCATAATCCTTACTAATATTATAAAAGCGAAAGTAAGTTTGTTTGTTTGTTACCTCCTGCCTTAATGGCTAACCCGATATTGATGAATTTTGGTACAGAGATAGTTGGGACCCTGGAGACGGGCATAGGCATTTTTTAAAGTGGGAAATGAGGGAGAAAGAGGGAAGAAAAGGGAAAACTTGTCTTTTCTTTACTATTACAATTAATAAGGCGCAAGGGTAAAAACTACAGGCAGCAGGTATCTGCAAATCAGGAAAGGGGGAACTGTGTTACCCCAAATTTAACCCGAGCGAAGCCGCGGGCAAAAGCTAGTTAATAATAAGCATATTGATGATCAAAACATTGCAATAAGCAAGGGTTTGAGAATGAGTATAATTGAACGTGTGACTACAATTTAGCACTTACGTATCGACGCCTTAGAGTGCAAACCTCGTAAGTGTAAAAGAGGTAACTTTTCAGGAGGGAGAACAAATTGCGTTTTGTAAAATTTTTGTACGGCGTCTTTTATGATTTTTTTATTAATTAATATCGAGATTCAACCCGCTTGTATATCCAGAACGGTTCGATACTATAAGATTGTCCCAAATGCCTAAAATTCTACTTACGAGTATTCACGCCAAACTGACAGATGCGAGAGATGAGAGAGATGCGACATTTACGAGGTTCTCATTTACAGTCATAAATGGCGCTATGAGTATCGAATGAACAAATGAGTCAAATCAGGATATGCGTTGCAAGATTTTCTTCCTAGAAACGCAATAAAATAAATTTGAGCAAAAAGGCATTCCCGAGGTTTTCACTCTAAGGCGCCGGTATGTAGCTTATAATTGTGGCACTTAAGCTACTTCTTGAAGCCACTGCTGATTGCGTCTGCGCTAATTAAAGGGTTAACACATATATAGTACATACATAAAGGTTTATGTATGTTAAAGATTCGAACACTCCTTTAACTGCTCAATGTTTGTTTATTACTAGCTGCGCCCCGCGATTTCACTCGCGTGGTGAATGTGGTGATAGAATGTACAATTTATTTTTTATATATTATTATAAAGTTTCATTAAAATCCATCCAATAGTTATTGCGTGATAGAGTAACAAACATCCATAAAAACTTTCACGTTAATAATATTACTAGCTGGCGCCCGCGGCTTCGCAGCGCGCGATGATAAAAAAAGTATCGTATGTGTTATTTATTCTAGACTACCTATAACCTACCTCTGTGCTAAATTTCATCAAGATCGTGGATGTATATTAATCCTCTTTCACGAAAAATCTACTTTTCTTGAAAGAGGATCAAAATAATATACATCCATACTCACAAACTTTCGCATTTATAATACCTATTAGTAGGAAGGATAGGATATTTATGTATTTAGTAGGATTTATTCATTTAGATACTCTTTATTATTATTTATTCATTCTTATCTTTTACATTTCAAAATATTCCTTTATAAAATCGATATAATATTTTACGATGATCTATGTAACATAATATCCTTTGCTGGAGATGTAAATAAATGGTGTAGGTACTAAATACAGGGGCACCCGTAATTGCGTCAATGTTCCTCGACGCTGTAGGTACCTACTCAGTTTATTTACGAGTCTTGATAGGTACAGACAGGCACAACACGAGTGTGAAACAAGTAGGTACATCCGACACCGATACTTGGCGTGCTTCCAAACGATAGTTCCTAAAGTCTGGGTTTATAAATGACGATTACGATCCGATCATATGTGCTTGTACGGAGGAAATTGTATCATTTCCAAGATAGTATGAAAAAGATCTGCATTTGAAGAGAAGTTTTGTTTTTCTTACACTGTTGTAATAACTTCATTAAAAATTGAAGAAAGAATATTTCTTGTTACCATAGAGTTTTTTAGTTTATTCCTTGTTAGCATGTTCTGCTGCATATAGATCTATAACTGACTGTCTTACTACTTTTTTTTTGGGGCGGGAAATCATCAAATAACTACCCCCGCTCTGGGCGGAGCGGGGGGGCGTATCAGACTTTTACTGACTAAAATCCACCCATGTTCCTTCTATTGCCCTATACGTTCCGGGGCCGCGGTATCTCTTTCGAACAACCCGCAAGTCTTATAGACTACTTTTCATTTGGAAAGTACCTGAAATAAATGCTTCGAGTGATAGTATTTTTAGGGTTCTGTACCTCAAAAGTAAAAGAAAACGGTACTCTTATTGGAACATTTTGTTGTCCGTCATCTGTCTGTCTGTCAAGACTCCTTCATCTCGAGAGAGTGGAGTGGAGTTCGTGTTGAAATTAAAACCATACAGTCTTAGTCCCTTTGTGTTGTGCATAAATGAACCCTCTAAATCTAGACTGTCAAAACATATTTGACGGGCCTGTTGGTCTAGTGGTTAGTGGCCCTGACTGCTGAGCTGGAGGTCGTGGGTTCGATTCCCACCCAGGACAAACATTGTGTGATGAGCATGATTGTTTGTTCTGTGTCTGGGTGTGATTTATCTATAATATGTATGTATTTAAAAATTATATAAGTACGTATATCAGTTGTCTGGTTACCATAACACAAGCTCTGCTTAGCTTGGGATCAGATAGCCGTGTGTGAGTTGTCCCAAGATATTTATTTTTATTTTATTTTTATATGGCTGTTTATGTCGCAAGTTTCAATGAAACTCTCGGTGCGCGAGATTGACTCGATCTTGGTTTTTTTTTTTTTAATATCCCACAACTGCTGTGCTGGTGCTGTTAGTACTGGTTCACAAAGCATTGCTGGCTTTTCTTAGAGGTGGTGTTTTTGAACGTCAATTAAACAAGTCAGTCCCTTAAAATGCCCTTTGTCATTTCCTAGCTAATACAGAAAGGAGATGCAACTTTGGCTGAATGACGTAAACAAAAATTCGTTCGGAAACATTGCCAAGCAATGTGAGCTGAGGCTTCTTCAATATTTACGCAAGGAAATAAAATTGAGTATTAGCCAATTTTTCCTACACCTCAAATTGTTGATATCGCCCACAGTAAAGTCATAAAACTCTTGAATCAAACAAGAAATACCAATGTCCGGTGAATCGTAAACGTAATAAATATCAGTGAAAAATTAAACAAACGGTTAACAATGATTTACAATGAAATTAAACGTTCGAATAGATATTTAAACAGATATTAGCTGTCAATTAAAGCCCGCATGTTAACCCATTGTTTGGGTTCATAAATTAAATGTAAAATATATGCGGTATGTAAATCAATCATTTAATTTACATTTATGTATGGTAGATGTAGAATTTAAGATGTGAAGGTTGGCTGTTCAGTCTGTTGTGATACAATTGAAGCAAATTATGTAGATTGAGACAAACAGTTAATTAGAGATACATGCATAGTTCTAGAGGAATATCATGTTAGCTGGGCGTATTTGGCGCAACTGTGAGCAGTACCTTTTTCAAATTTAGAATCTATGTTGTCAGTTTTTTTCACCTGATACGTATTTAAATTTGCTTTCATAGTGGAAGGTAATTCAAAAACTGATGATAACAAAATCGGGGGATACAGTTTGGGGTTGTAGCTACTTATTTATTATGTATATCCAATATTAAATTATACCACTCGATAGGTAAAGCATCGCGCGCGAGGTATGGGTGAGATTTTCTTTGTTTATTGTTGTGTGCACTTTTGGCAAGTGCCAAATAAAGTTATTTTCTTTCTTCCTGTCATAAAATAATAGAAGCTTGATAAAATGGTCTGTTCATACCAGACAGACAAAAATCTACAAAATAATTCTATTCTATTCGTCAATCCTATAACGCCTACTTTAATATTATAAATGCGAATGTTTGTGAAGATGTATGGATGGATATTTGTTACTCTTTCACGTCAAAACGGCTGAACGGATCTTTATGAAATTTGGCAAAGACGTAGATTATATTCTAAAATAACACAACGGATATTTTTTAATTTCCGCGGGGCGCAGCTAGTATATCCATAATTTGACTTTTTATTCTTCGAAAGTCGGTGGCCAATTAGTCTGGCAACCAGTTTTTCCTAGAGGTATCGTATAAGTACTGATTGGGTTGTGGAGGTCATCCCTGACCTTCACTACCAAGCAGCTTAATGTAAATTACTGCTAATTAGATGTATCTGGTTAGACTGGAAGTCGACTCCAATAAAGTTGGCAAGCTAGGCAAATTTACGACACTATTGGCGCAGTGGCTGAGCAATCGACTGCTACACAGCGTGTCGCGGGTTCGATTCCTGAATGGAACAAATATTTGTATGGCCTACAGATAGTTGTTCCGGGTCTGGCTGTTTGTGTATGTAAGTTAAAATGTTTGTAAACGTACCCACAATACAGGAGAAATTCCTAGTGTGGGGCAACGTTTTTTGAAAAGATAGACAAGATGATAATTTTCATTCAGAAGCATTTATCGAAATCCAACATCTCTCACAAGTATATAAGGAGTGACAACTACATAAATCAATATTAATAAAACATTTTTTTTATTGTGGCTAAGAAAATTACTATTCAGAACAACAATCATTCACTTCCTCACAAAGAACCTCATAACATTTTGTATTCGAACAACGAACAACAGAAGAAAGCAAATGACACTTAATTTTTTCATAAATAAATTCTTAAATCGTAAATTTCTCTACCGGAATTGGATACATAAACGTTTATCGTATCCAACATCGTATAGCAGAACTAAAAAGTGCGTAACAAAATGAAAAAGCTACTCATTCGTAAAACTGTTTGGAATGTTCTCGAAAGATTTAAGGATCGTTATCGATCGATCGAACGATCGCTAACAACTTGCGGACGTGGAACCAAATTAAAGCGGTACGGAAAAGTTAACTGTGGACAAGTCGCTGTGCACGGATGTGAGGTTACCTGATCTAAGGTTGCAGAACTAAGTTTAACCAATTATTTAGCTAAATCACCGGGCAAGTGCGAGTGAGATTCACGCACCGATAGGGTTCCGTATAAGCTTGCAATATAAACGGCCATATCTTTTGACCACAACTCGATACCTCGACGCTCGCTCGAGATAAAAGGTCTTGTCAGTTCATGTGGACGATGAGCATGGGTCCCCATCCGTCTGTCCAAACTATTTGATGATTATCAGAAAAAAAGTTCCAAAAGTCCGTCTGTCAAGACCAATGGGTAGGGTAACCATCAAATAACAGACAGACAACAAAGTGATCTTATAAGGGTTAGGTTTTTTCCTTTTAGTTATGGAACACTAGAAAAACACCTAATTATAGCAAATAGCTCTGGCTCCAGTAACAGACGTCTTTCAAAAAAAAAAAAAACAAAATCAAAATATTTTTATTTCACATAGGCCTACATAGGCACTTATAAAACGTCAAGAAAAGATGCACGGTTCGGGTTGGTCGTTTTCTATGGAGAAGAACCGGCAAGAAACTCCATAGTTACTCTTTTTAAAATCATTTGGTTTTACAATGTTGTTGTTACAGCGTTAGCACTTAAGTATGAGAGGACAGCGTAGGCCCGACAATAAGTCATTGCTTACTTAACAAAAAGTAAAATAAAATAATACGTTAACATAAGTTAACAAGCGTCCAAGAATCTACAAGGCCAACCATGTCCACTCATTCACAACGAATTGGTAGAAAAGAATCTATACAAAAGTAAGAGAAAAAAAAATGCAAAAACAAAATAATAACTAAGAGACGAGTCGCACAGATGTTGCTATCAGTACTGTAACTATATACCTATAAATACTCAACTTTATATAACTTTATATAAATACTCAACACAAACAAGATAATTACCAATTGTTACTGAAGTATCTATCAGCTTTTGATTTTTGCAACTACACCGTAATTTACATACCTGTTTAACCGAAACTTTAAACCAGTGTATCTGGCGCTGATTCCGCACGTTTTCCGCGCCGTTTAGACCGACTCTTTAGCTGAACTTTACGGCCAGACAAATAAATCAGAAAGATGCGTTGAACAAATCACTACCGCTTTTGCAGCAATACCGCACCTACAAGTAGCGATGTATTAGCGATGCGTATAGATTGATGTAGCTTGTATAACACTAAACAATTTTATACTCGGATATAGCCAACAAAAGTTGAGATTTACGTAGTGTACTCGGCAGAGGAGGCAGGATGTACGAAGGAGGTAAAACGGTGGATATGACAGAGGAAGGTACATACAACGTTGAAGAACATGCTCAGTGATGAAACAAGATGGCTTCGTTAATTAAAATTTTAGCCACACGAAAAAAGAGCCTTGTACAGCTATTTCTATGTGTTGTTACGGACAATATTATTTCTTTGAATTTTATAAAGATACAACAACTTTTTTCTTACAGAAATTAAATGAGGCAGTAATTAAAACATGAGAGATCAAACGGAAATTAGAAGATTCTTCGTTAAATATTTTCCAAAACATGTCTGCTAATTAGAGGTCAAACTTAGCAACCTAGTTACAAGAAGTTTTGCCTGGCATCATTAAAATGGAAAATAACAGCGAGCGTAGAAAAGCAATTTTTCTGAAAAAGAAGTTTCACCTACCGGTTTAAAATTAAAAACCTCATCCACATTTCGCCTAAGTTCTTTCTCACTTTTTACCGTTTCGCAACGTTCTACGTTGAAAACAAACAATTGGCGTCGAATTTACGAGCCGTGTTGAGAGCCAAGCCGCTTATTGAGATGACTGTACAACGCTCAATTTAAATTCCCTTCCCCAACGGAAGACTATCAGCTTCGTGTGTCAGACTTTTACTTTCGGATTATTACAACCTCTTTTGCATTTTCCATTCCGTAACACAAGCGTTTTGGCAAAATCCATGTGTTTATATTCAGTTCGGAAAACAATTTGATGTAAAAGAACACGTCTTAGAACTTCGAATTCCTCCAATTACAATCCCCATTTGAAGAAGTACAATCGAGAATAAAACACTAACTATTTTGGACGTTTGCAAAACAAAGTTCATTATAAATCGGATCTTTAAAACGTTTTGAAGTTCTTGTTTCGTCGAAGCGTTTAGACGTGACGACGATGTTGGCACGTCGACGTCCCAAGCTCTTATCGACACTAATTTATCTTAATTACTACTTAATACCACAATTTGGATTCTAAACAGAGCGCTAACGAAGCGCCTTATGATGCCACCGTCGGCGTTAAATACCACAAGGCGAATACTTTCGAAACGCGATGGGTGCCGATCGCTAATCGAACAATGGGCATGACATACCTAAATCGCGGCATAATAGTAATAAATTCTATTGTTGCTAAACAAAAAGTAGAATGTGGTAACAGAGGGTGACACGGTTGAAGCGCGACGACAATGCTAAACGGAATATCAATATCAGGGCATCACTTTTCATATGCCGACTGGGTTGATGGAGCAACAGGAAATAAACTCTGTAACGAACAGTTTAGAGTTCGGAATCCTGATTTTTGGTTTGAGTAAAAAATACGACGGCATTCATGCTTGCGCCTGCACCCGATATTGGATTTCAAACTCTTTTTCGAGTAATTTTTGAAAATGCAATCTGTGTATGTTAGCAAACAGACGGGAGCCATTTGTCTTCGCAAACGAACCGATTTGTGCGTCGTAGTATGGGTAACGGATGTTGCAGAGAGGCACGTGGCCGAACAGACTGACTTATTGTTACACTGACTTATTGCGACGCTCATTGAAGTCTATTAGTGAATTAGACTGAAATAGAACAATGTGTTACTGTCAATAGTAATAGAGATTTGTTATTTTGAAACTGGTGTAAGATTTATGAAAGTTTCGACAATTGCTTTTACCGGACTCCTAAAGCAGTGTTTCCAAATTAAAAATGTATTTGTTGTCTTAATAAAACTGTAAAGTAACCAATAAATAAATGGAGGAGTAATCAAACAGTTGTTCAATCTTTCTTAATATAGAAAATAGATATAAATTTAGATAAAACATACAAACACCTACACACTTTTGTGCCTCAATGATCAAAAACAAATTTGAAAACCAACAAAACTAAATTCCGAACAAAACATTGAACATAAACCAAACCAGTGTAAAAGAGGAAGCGAAATTTCATAAACTATAAAACAAAGCAATGTTCAATGCGGCCGTCTTGGTAAACTTTTGGGGAACGAATGAATAATTCAAAATGCGAATCGGCAGTCCGTCAAATGTTTCCTAGACCGTTGCATTTTCAACGTAAATCTGCAGTAATATCTGAAGATATGTTATGATATCTTATGCCGTGTTCACAAGCAATATTCTTCATCTTTCTGTTTTACATTCCATCGTGATGCTCGACACATGCCTGGGTTTCTGTCGGCTCCTATTATTTGTTTGATTTTAAATTGTCTCTCCGTTTTGTCACCTTTTTCGTGTTGGGTTGGATTTTTTGTTTTACATTTTATTGTAGCGTTCCAGCGATTTGTTTTCACGAAATATAGGACTTTGGTTAAAATGCATCGACAAAACGAAAACTGGGTTTTTCCAATTTAGAAAGTAAACTTCTACTTGCTGTTGACTGAATTTCTATGTTCAATGGTGTTTATCGCAGGGCTGTGGACGGTGAGATATGGCTAGCTCATCGTCCGTCTATTGACGACAGGCCGTGTCGCGACGCTTTCGTGTTCCCCGCACACCTCAAAGCAGAGGGGCCAGGGCCACTGCATGCTGGGGTTGTTTGAAGATAATGCGGTTCCGGAACACAAAGGGCAAAAAAAGGTCAAGGTCAGTTAAATTCTGACAATCCGCCCGCTCCACCAAGAGCAAGAGAAAGTTATTTGATGAATTTCCAGGCGAAAAAAATGACGTTTTGATAAACAAAATACTGTCTGAAAATCCCTCTTCAATCAGTAGTTAGCCTTACCTAAGATAAGTAGTACTACTGCCTATAATGGTAAGAACAAATTTATCGGTATAACTTCATCAGAGCAGTTAAATAAAAAGGTTTCCTCCTTTAAAATCCACTTTCACGTATTCAGTTTTCCATAAAAATCTAATAGAGAAAGCATTTCGCAGGAGTCCGCCATCTCTCTCCATTTTAATGAATAAGTAAACAAAATTAGTGGGGTCCAATATCGAAATAAGTGAAACGAGTAGGTCAGAGGTACGAGCATAGCATATAAAGTATCCATTTGAAGAAAATAATTTTAAGTAACGTCGTTCTGAACGTTTTATTCCCGATCCAGAAGAATTTAAACCGTTTATAAAAGGTACATTTTAGCAAATTGCTCCGTATATAATTTTAAGGTAATTTTTTTCAGTGATTAAGCTAATAGAACCGACGAGAATTTTTCGTATTCGTTTTATTTGTTTAAATGTTTCAGAAACTCAGTCTTTAAATCGTGGAATCCAAAGCAGATGAAACTTCAATACCAGGTAGAGAAACTAAGATTTCATATCAAAACTGTAATATTATTGAAATAAAAATAACTCCACATTTAACCCTCACTTCGCCTTACCTACTTGAAAATATCTTGAGTGCATCGTTGAAAGTAAATGCTGGTATAATTCCTGGTTCCACTGCGTTTGGATTGCATTTAGAGACGTTAGGGGATGAAGCCGGATAAACTTTATGTTAACTGTAAGCAATAAAAATAGCCTTTATGACGATACGTGGAATGGTTACGTTTGTTTGCGTCATTTAGTTGTTTCGCCGTGAATTGGACTAGGTTTTATTGAAATAGACGACGTTATTAAGAGATATATGAAAGCGTTACACTGAATTTTATATGGATATGATTGCGGTCTAGCAGGAATAAATATGGAATTGAACGTTTAAGGGGATTGTATCGAGCATTTGCTGTCTTGTCTTGACTAGGAACAGTTTCGCTATGTTTAAGACAGCCGCCATGTTCTTTAAACAGCTTTTATTATCCTATCCTACTATGATTATAAATGCGAATGTTTGTGAGGATGTTTGGATAGGTTTATATAGCGACCTGCGTGTCCAATATAAAAAAAAGTCTGAAGACTGAGTTTCAACAACAAATAAAACGAATACGAAAAATTCTCGTCGGTTCTATTAGCTTAATCACTGAAAAAAATTACCTTAAAATTATATACGGAGCAATTTAGCTATTCGTAATTTTCAAGGTAGGAAGTTAAAATTTGGTATTTTTCACTAACAAAAACATCGTGCAACATTTCTTTTTTAATTCTGCCCCCAACCCCTTAAAAGAGGGGATGAAATTTTATATGAGACGCAGTTTTCTTGTCTATTTCAGAAAAGGAAGATATTCTCAATTCACCACGTATATAATTATGTAACAAAAAAAAAATACAAACTTAAAGAAACTAAACAAAAGAAAAGCGCCAAGTACGAAGAAGAAGATAACAATAATGTTCGGGATTTAAAGATGCGGGAACGCATAAGCTACCCAACGCTTAAGCCAGCCGACCTAATTCAACTGTAAGTGTCCTATTTTGCATAGTTCTCCCTTAATGGGCTGTTGTCCTCCTATCAAGCTTTTTGGCACAGTTTTAGACAACTGTGCCACTGAGCTTTGTTTATTTTAAGATATCCGTAATGTGCATATGTGAATACATAACAGTGTTTTTTTCGAGGCCAAAAGAAAATATATTGTTTACTGTAATCACACATTTCCGTGTACAAAAGGCAAAGGTTATAGGGGAGGCGTTTGCCCAGCGGTGGGACAAAAACCCTTAGAAAAAAAATTCTTCCGTGTTTTTTTTAAATGATGAAGCTATTTCAATTGTTTTTCTTTTTTTGACCCATCAAATATTTATTCACAGGTGGCAAAATGGCTGTCAGGCTCAAGTGGAATTGGCTGGGTCTCGTAAACCGCATGCACAACTAACGCTGGGAAAATGTCACCACGTAATAAGTATCGGTGGATGGAAGTCGCCGTTGCAGCCCAGAAAGATGTGGTGGGATAACCTGGACGCGCACTGCGATTGCTAGAGCATTTGAAAAGACATGGGAGAGGCCTTTCTTAGCAGTGAGACAAGTATGAATGGCTAGTAAAAATTACTAGCCCAGGGCGTCTCAATATATAAACGGTCATATCTTTTGACTACAAGCCGTGTAAGGTTGATTTTTTATAGCTCTAAAAATCATAGTTCTGAATATTATGTTTGTTTTTAATTTTAACTCAATACCTCCACGCTTTCTGAGATAAAGAGACTTGGCACACAGACAAATAGACAGACGGACAACATAGTTTTCCTATGAGAGTGCCGTTTTATTCCTTTCAAGGACAACAGAACCCTAAAAACTGAAGTATCTAGATAGTTTCACCTCAAAGTTGCTATGATTAAAAAGGCAATCACTGCAGGGTTGGTCGCCTACCAATCAAATTGATTGATCCGACGCAAGTTGTTAATAAAAATGTTTTGTTTGCTCGCCGTAAAAGCAGCGAAAAGTGCATTCGAAAGACCGTTTAATTTATGCCGGGCGAGATTTTAATTAATTTCGTTGTTGGAGTTTACGGGTTAAAAGCGTTCGTTTTTATCACAGGTGATTATTTATGAGTTTTTGTGCAGTTTTTGAAAATAAAATTATTTTGGTATTGTAATATTTACGTAGTTAGTTCGTGATGACACCAATTTTTGGGTATTTTTTTACGAATTTGCGAAATAGTTGTGTAATTTGATAAACGTCGAGATATCTAGGCTTTATATTTTGTTTTTTTTTATTCTTAATTTTATTTTTTAAACTTCATGTACGGCATATAGGCGTACTTAATACCACAAGGCATTGTATAGGGTACATAACTAATAACAAATAATGTTATAGTGAAAGGTCGTGAGTAAAGTTTTGAGTTGTCCTAAGAAGAAAAGATGCTGCACTGATCTCGAACAAATTGGGATAAGGGCAGGAGGATGAACAATAAAAATATAAATATATAATTAATTTCTTTTTGTATCTTAGTATACTTGTATTCAATGTAAAAGAGCGGCGCCCTCTGGTACAGGCATCTATATGCTTAAAAGGGGACGCCACCAACTAGATAACATTGCATAACGTGTAATATCGAAATCAACAATTTTGAATTTGAGTTGAATTTCCCACAACACATTGCATTAAATGCAATAAGAACAGAACTATCTAGTTATCATACAGCATCCATTAAAATTCTCACTGTATGCATATGAATTCTTAATAATATATTGTCCAGTTCATAGCCACATAGCACGTTGGCTCTCCTATACGTAACACCTATATTATAGAACGTAACTATGTGCTAACACCACAGAATATTTAGAAACTAAGACGTCTGGAAGAGGTAGGGAGCTTAGAATATTTTCTAACAATTTTCAAATATTTCTGTTGGCTCTAAATCACACTGTTTTTCTAAAATGTACCTTAATATGAAATGTTAAGTGTCATTTGTCAGTGTCATAAGGAAGGAGAAAGGTATCATAAGTCTGTAGTTGAAAGTAGTAATTTGCTGTGAAAACCAACGTGAGTAATTAAAGTCGTAAAAGTGATTCTGGTCAAAATGTGATTAAGTAACATATATCCACACAATCGTATTGTACGAAACATCCAAAAATACTGTCCAACGCGCTAATAAAAACAATACGTAACATATGAAACTGTTAGTACATCCAGTTTAATATCCTTCTATATCCGGACGCGTCCATTCGCCAAACCGCGGCGACATGCTGCCGCCATTATGCGTGCGTCCATTGGTGTTCAAATTAAATACATAAAGAAGAAATGTTTACATACAACTACGCTGTACAGACCATTACACAAGTGCGTCATATGGTACTGTAACCGACATTGTGAGCCAGACCTCCCATATAAATGTAGATACGAGAGCGGACCACAATTTTATGATTTCAAGTTTTATGTTATGTCTGAATACGGTGTTGCATTGGTGTGTTGTTGAAATAGCTGCTTAGAATTTGTGTAAAGTACTCAGTACTCTATAAAGGAATAAATGCATTTCTTTATGTTTCACTAGCTTACACAGTTCCCCTTTCCTGATTTGCAGGTACCTGCTACCTGTAGTTTTTGCTTTAGCGCCTTAATTATTGTTTGTACCTCATGTCTCACTTTAAAAAAAATCGGTTAGCCATTTAGGCGTGACAGAGACAAACAAACTCACTTTCGCTTTTATAATGTTAGTAAGGATTCACACGACGAATTACTTAGGTTATTTGTACATAATAAGATAGTTATTTCATACTCTTCTCGATTCCTAAAAAATAAAAGCAAATCATTAAAAAAACCTAGTTTAACAAAAAAGTTCACAAACAACAAACAGGACGAACTAAAAAAACAACACTGCAAATGAAAACGGTACAAAAATCCGGGAGACAACGGCAGCGGAGATAATGTCCCGTATAATTGTCACGATACGAATTTATGCAACCGGGTCGTTGGGTCCTCACAACGCGTGCGGTGAGTGTGACAATGTTGCTGTTGAAGACAGAAATGGGGCAAATCTTGGGATGTTCTATTGCCCTCATAATAAATAATAAAAGCGTATAATTGTCCCACTGCTGGGAAAAGGCCTTTTCTCCTACAGAAGGCACGAGCATTAATCACTACACTTGCTCAAGACGGGTTTGCGATTTCAAACTTATATTAATTACTACTTGTACCCGCGACTTCGTCCGCGTGGCATAGTTACTTTGAGCTAACGTTAACTTTAACCTGCGTGATGATCGCAAAAAATTATCTTTCCCTCCACTATTCTCACTTTTTTTTAAATTAGCCTATGTCCATCTCCAGAGTCCAAAAAAAGAATGCTGTCAACTATTCTTTAAAGCGTTTGAAGATCATTGGAAATTGAACGTAGAGGGAGTGGTAGTGTTACGGCTTTTGCAGAACTAAAACTGGGGACTCCTTTTAAATTGTTGCATCTCCTTAATGAGGTAAAAATAATCAACTGTGTCATACATTTTTACCGTGTGGGTATTGCAGTGCCTTCTATGTATTAGAAGTTTTAGGTTGTTATTATTATTCTCCTAAACTACTTACTTATAATTTTATATTCAAATTTTAAAATATTTCTTTAACATTTAAAGATATAAAAATAATGGTCCGCCAGTATCAGCCGCAGGGTCCAAGTTACTATGGTTGGTGCTACAGAGACAGGATCCTCCTCAGAATGCGGGCCGTACCGAGGTACTTCCTTCTGAATCAGGCCCTTGATCTAGCGACCTAAGGAGAGATAATAATTATTATATTATATAGGGATTGTAGTTGTAAGGAACAGTAAACATTTTATATGGAGGGTTCAGGATGTAGTCCTTTGACTTTGAAGTATTGTGGAGTTTGACTTGATTCAAAAGTGGCAATAACAAAAAGTACATTAGCCAAATGGGACTCAAACTCGCGCACCGAGGCGAGAGTTCCGTAAAAAATTGTGACATAAACCCGATATCTTTTGACTGCATAGGCTTAGTCTGGGAGTAAATTTTTTACAGCTCTAAGAGACCACAAACATTAGTAGGAATATGGTTTTTATTTCATACTTGATACCTCTACGCGTTCCCGAGATAAAAGGTCTTGATAGACAGACAACAAAGCGATCTCATAAGGATTCCGTTATATCCTTTTAAAATACGGAACCCTAAAAAATCGACTTTAACAGAAATAACTCAGTGCATTTCTTACTTAGCTTTATATGAGCAATTTCAAGATTTACTGCAACCTTGACATTTGCCCAAATTCCAGTTTTTACAGCAACATCTCCACTTGCATGCGAGGTCGCATTTTACCGCGATTCAGTTATTCATGTCCTGTGTTTCATTCGTCATCACGTTTTGATGTAATGATTAGTGTGCTGTCAACAGAATTAGTGGGAACTACGGACCGTTTCATTTGTTCGGATTATAAATTAGGTATGTATTTTGTTGGGGCTATGGACCAGGACACGAGACTAAAAGAGTGATGGATCTGAATGTTGATGGACGGAGAGCGAAAGGAAGGCCAAAGAAAAGATGGATGGATTGTGTAAGGAATTATATGAAGGAGAAAGGAGTAAATGATATCGTGACGTCTGATAGGGGAGAATGGAAGAAGAAAACGTGTTTCGCCGACCCCAAATAGAATGGGACAAGGGCACGAAAATGATGATGACTTTGTTAGGGCCGGTTTTTAGTATATTTTTGTTTTACTTGTTACATACGTGCTTACTTCTACACTATAAGTCAAATCACCCTAAGCATCAACTTAACTTCGGGAAACACTCCGGGTGTCGGGCGCCTAAAGACAATGCCCTGCCACCGTAGATGCGAGCCAGTGGATTGTGAGCAATGGAATGCTCATCGTTCGTACATCTACTGATGACAAGCCGAGTCGACGGCACGTTCGTGTTTCATTCCACACGTGTATCTTTCTCTCCCCTTTCCTTCACTCTTTCTCCACCTATCACACAATTTTTTTTAAATCATCATAATCGGTTTGACCATTTAGGCGTGAAGATGTAACAAACAAACAAACTCATTTTCGCTTTTATAATAATAGCTGCGCCCCGCGGCTTCACGCGATGGTAAAAAATGCAACAAATCCTATGTGTTATTCTAAACTATAATCTACCTCTGTCCAAATTTCATCAAGATCCGTTCTGTAGTATTTCGTGAAAGAGCATCAAACATACGTTCATACTCACAAACTTTCGCATTTATAATATTAGTAGGATAGGATAGGATAGGATTATTAGTAAGGATAAACACATGTATGATTATAAAGCATAAATATTTTTATATTGATACCTAACAGCTAAACTGATCTAAGGCCGCTGTGATCTTGTTCTCTCGTCTATTGTCGACTTTTAATAGAACGACATACCTTGGTCACAGTCAGTTGTCTCATTTTCTATCAGTGTTTGGTGTCTAGTCGGGTTGCCTCAGCTTCATTGTTTAATTTACATCGGTTTAAAGAATGTTTTTAAGTCGATTTTCGCAAATTAAAGAGCTTGGTTCCTTTAGCTACAATCTATTTTCATTTAATTTTAAGCCTTTATTAAACTAAAACTTTCTTCTTCTTTACTCATATTTACTTTCAAAATAACGGAACGACTCAATGTTTACGCTGACGGAGAAAAGCGATTATGGCAAAATGTTAATTAATCTACACAAGTTTACGTCAAATATTCAGTTCATTTTACTTAAGAAACTCCAAATTGACATCAGGAAGAGAATGTTTCAACCCGTTAAATTGCCATGGGGTGGTCTGTGTGACCCCATCTGAGCTAAAATTACACTAGACACAAAGAAAATTTAAGTGTATTTTGGTTCAATTAGTGGGAGGGTTAGGGGTGTGAAATTGCGCGGGGACAGTAATTTATTTTAAGTGTGACAGCAGACCAATTTCGACTGGGCAGCGATTATAGGATTTAAACCTTTTTGGAGAAGAAACCTTTGTTCCGTTTATGTGATAGGAGAGCATTACGTATACAAAAGCCAATTATCTTACTATTCTGAAACTACTCTTTAATATGATTTATTTTTGAATATGATAATATTCCTCCGAAAACTTTTAATGTACACGTAATTTTACATCGTTCTCACATATGTAAGAAGATTTTGTAAAACTATTGTGATTTAAAACAACGTCCACAGAATTTCTTGCCATTTTTTTTTTAGCCAAATACAGTACTTTCACAAGTTATTATGCCTTGTTATTGGGATTGTAGCTTCATTCTTTTGTTTTTTGACATTCAAAAGTGCCTGTATTAGTCTTATTGATTTAGATGGTTTAAATTTGTGTTCAAAAGATGCTGCTGCATCAGATAAACATCACCACACCAAACATCAGTCCCTCTGAAACTTCAATACGTACAAATTATAATTCCCGATACGACATCGTTACTGAATGAGATCAGCTAGTAAAATGAGGTTCGCAGCTAAACTTGTTTCTTTTGTTCGGTTCTCATACAAAAATAAACCATAAGTCATACAGAATTAGTACTTAGATAAAACAAAATCCCTGATTACGATCAACTTAATTATGACATCAGACAAAAGCCTTACGAACTTGCCGTATCAGAGTTAAAACCAGTCGTAAAACATAATGACGGTAGGGCTCTGATAGCGTTATCAATAGATACGTCTAATTAGGGATTTTGAGAAGACCTTTTCCGATATGAGGGTCTAGATTACAAACGGGAGTTATTAAGTCAGGTTAAAATAAGTTAAAAATAACTGAGGTAAAACACGACACGGTTGGCTCAGTGACTGTGCGATCGACCGCTGCTCTGCGTGTCGCGGGTTCGATTCTTGCACGGAACAGGTATTTGTATGGCCTACAGATAGTTGTTTTGTGTATGTGGGTTTAAATGTTTGTAAAAGCCCCTACGAAACAGGAGAAATTCCTAGAGCGGGGCAAAGCTTTTTTTTTTGTTCAATCATCAACACTGATTTTAAGTAGTCTCATACTCTTTTTCCTCTTAATACAAATTCATTTTAAGTTTTTAATAAAGGTTACTTGGCGATTGAAAATACAGGCGATTTGCAGCTTATTTGAAATGTATCCATTCATAGGTGTATAAACACTGACGGAAGTGCTTTGGTCTAATTTTTAGGGTTTAATACCTCAAAAGGAAAAAAACTGAAACCCTTTTTAGATCACTTTGTTGTCCGTCTGTCTATGTCTGTCAAGGCCATTTATTTTGGAAATGAGTAAAGATATTAAGTTGAAATTAAAACCATATACTCAAGTCTGTAGTCCAAACGTAAATCAACTCTCAAAATATACGCAGTCATAAGATATACCCGTTTATGTCGCAAGTTTGTACGGAACCCTCGGCGGGCAATACCGACTAGCATTTGGTCGATTTTTCTAGCTTGTTGTGTTAAACAAATCCCTCCACAAATTCCTTCCATGAGCTCTTTTCCCGGGCCTCCTTAACCAGCTTTTAATTCTTAATTAATTACGGAGTTATAAACTTCTTGTTTTCCTAAAACATTATTATTCTACCCCAAATTGCTGTTCCAACAACCCATTTTTTGCAACACATATTATTCCCAAAATAAATATACCATGTATTTTCTATTTATAACAACATCATACAACCCGCGTACACCGCTTGTGGTATAAAATGTACAAACAAAATTATGCTAGGGAAACAGGCGATGGAAGAACGATAATAAATTCCTGTGTTACACTGTTAATCAACATAGAAATTGTAATTCGAATATTGGCCCCACAATTACAATACATTTACATACAGATTTGGTCGGATTGAATTTCTATGGTTACATTCAGCTTGTTAATTTGCCTAAAAGGAAAGTAATTGCTCAGATGGAATTTATATCCCATACGAAGTCTATGTGAAATAACGAGTGTACTTTAACGAGATTCCTTCGAATTCCAGCCTTTCTTGACTCGGTATTTAGCTTTAAAACTTTTTTCAATTATTATCATCATTATCCATCAAATCGTTTCAGCTATACATATATGTAAATACACTCTTTATAATAACTCTTTCGTTTTATAGTAATTTCAATTTCTCGCATTCTCTGTTGATCCAAGAAAAATATTAGTTCTGAATTTCTATTATCCTAATCAAACCGTTTCATGTGTGTTTTACAAATAAAGGGTGTTCTATTGATGTGTAAAATGATTTCATTACATTGTATTACCAATGAGTTGTGGGTCAAGTCATTATATATTCCATAAATTAATATGAGAGCTTTATTAGAGGAAAACTGGTAAAGCAAATGTAATGTTTCGTTGGAAAATTTTGAAACGAAAATATTATGAGTGTAGATTGTATGATTAGGGTGAGTTTAGGATTAGGACCTTTGCGAATGGATAAATTTCGGAGTGAGTTTATTAGAAGAAGTTTGAAACTGCCGCCTGTTGCATGAAATAAATAAGGGAGTCGTTTTATTTATGCATAAAATGTCCATATTTAAATGACAGATGAAATGTGTGAGTTCCGTACAAGCTTGCGACATAAAGGTAGGCGGTACGATGTTGATTTTTTTACAGCTCTAAGGGAATTTTAACTCGATACCTCTAAGCGTTTCCAAGATAAAGGCCTTGACAGACAGACCTACAGACAGGATCAACAAAGTGATTCAATAAGGGTTCCGTTTTTATTTCTTTTGAAGTACGTAACCCTAAAAAGGAGTAAATGACAGTGTGACGGTTGACAGAGGAGAATAGAAGAAAAAAAACGGAAAAAAGAGCAGGGAGGTGATTATGATGACTGATGAATAATTTCCCTATTAGATTTCAATTCATTTGTATGTTTTTTTTGACACTCCCTGTATTTTTTGCTCATTTTTACAATTTTAAATATTATTTTAGATCTACATATTTGTAGTTTGCAAATACACCTTTTTTTATTAATAAAATAATGTTACAAAATCATTTTATTAATAAAAAAAGTTTTTTTGTATTACTATTTTTTTAGGTTATGTTTATTAGTAGTTAATATAATGTGAAAAATAAAACATTTATAGTTGCAAAAAAAGAAAACAAAATGATTGCCAAGTCGGTATCAGAACCGTAGGTACCTATAAAAATGTTAACACCTATATCAATTAAACCCAAAACAATAGCTGCAATAGAATAAAAGCTATTCACGAACGTGGCATGTAATCGTTTTATTCGCCATGATTGCACTGGATGAATATTTTTTTTATTCCACACCCGGCAGCCCCACAGTTTCCGTCGTACGAATAATTGTGAGCATTCGGTCAATTGTACCGGCACGCGCCATTTTGAGTGTTTTGCTGGCATTCTGTAAAGAAAAGTGACGCAATTTTTCGACAATTATGGATGAAGGGAATATACTGGGTGAGCAATGTGTGGGAAATATCTCGTGGGGAATATTTTTATGAATATTCGAGCTAGAAGTTTTTGGAGCTTCAATATTGAAAACTGGTGATTTTTAGAAAAAGTTCCTAGTTCTGGTTATTTAGGAATGAGTTTTTTTTTAAAAAAAACGTTGCCCCACACTAGGATTTCTCCTGTATCGTGGATGTTTTAAAAACATTTAAACGCACATACACAAACACGCAGGTCATACAAATATTTCTAGACTCGGCGGCCAAAAGAACTTAAGTCAATTCTTTCTCAGAAACCATAAGAACTTAACTCAATTTTGTTCAAAATTGACTTAAGTTCTTATGGATTCCGAACAAAATTGACTTAAGTTCTTTTGGCCGCCGAGTCTAGATTTGTTCCGTGCGGGAATCGAACCCGCGACACGCAGCGCAGCCGGCTATCGCTCATCCACTGCGCCAACCGTGTCTCGTGTAGTTGGTTGTATTATGTTTGATTAAATAACACATTAACATCAGACCTTAAAAATACATATATAATATCAACATGCGTTAATTATTCATATATAATAAGCACACTTATTAATGTATGAACATTAATTATGCAGAAGTTTACCTGTAAGCATACGAACATTTCTCCAGTTTTGTTTAAGTCTTATGTAATAGGGGACGAGCCTATTGCCATCAACGGGGCCCAAATCCAAACTCTGTAATTGTTACTGAGAAATTACCGGTAAAAAAACCCAATAACAATTTGTATGACCCAGGAATAGAATCCAGTCAACGCTCGAAAAAGTAACGTTACCGTTTTAAATCCTCTAGTCTATTGACTAATTCCTAGTGTGGGGGGGGTATTTCTCCTGTATCTTGGGTGCGTTTAGAAACATTTAAACTCACATACACAAACAACCAGACCCGGAACAACTATCTGTAGGCCATACAAATATCTGTTCTGCGCGGGGATCCATCCCGCGACACGCAGCGCAGCAGTCGTTAGTACTGCCACTACGCAAACCATGTTGTAATATGAATGTTATTACCCATTTTGTGCGGATGGAAAATCATCGGTGAAGTGTCAGACTTCCGTTCCTTCTTTTGCCCTATATGTTCCGGGGCCGCGGTATCTCGCGGTATCGCGGGAACAACCCGCATACCAGGCAGGCGGTGAAGCCTATAACCCTTAAAATACAGTTGTAAACGAATCCAATAAAAAACAATAACAGTAAATTGCAAAAAGTATGATTAAAATTGCTTCTAACACACGTAATAAAAACCATTGCCAGGAGCGCTGTACAATATCATATCTTTCCCCTCCCTATTTTAAAGTGTGATGCAATTCATAAGAAAATGTCTTTTAAAACACATGCCATGTTGCCCTCTAATATATATTTTAAACTAACTTTATTTGCCTAAATTTGATGCAGTTTAAAGGTTGCATAATTTACTTTGGACTAATTATTTTGCAATAGGGATGCGCAGATGGTGTCTCGAATGGGGGTAAAGAAGAAATTTCTTGTAACAAAGTTTGTGAGAAAATTTTAATTAAATTGCAAGGTGTTTATATCGATGAACTGTTTAAATATGCTTCTTCATTAATAACAATTGTTATTAGAGTTATGAAGAATGATTTGTTATGAATCTTTTACTTCTTTGAATTGTTATTGAGTAAGTGTTTGAGTCAGAATGATGGGCTGTAAAACAATGGATGAAGAACGATTGCATGTATCGGAGATGGATATGTGAAGTGACAAGAATGGATAAGGAGTGAGTATAAGGTAAGGTATATGAAGTTTGAAATTTTCTCCTGTTACAGAAAATTGGTAGGGATTCGTTTGGCTTGGTATGAACCTGTAATGAGGAGAGAATAGAAGAGAGATGTGATAGATATACATTTTGATAGATAGAGAGGGAAAGGTAGACCAAAGAAAATAAGGATGGATTATGTAAGGAATGATATGAAGGAGAAAGGAGTAAATGATGCCGTGACGTCTAACAGGGTAAAATTAAAGTAGAAAACGTTGCGCTGACCCCAAATAGAATGGGACAAGGGCAGGAAGATCATGATAAATGATTTGGTACTAGTCTATAGATAAAAGTCTTTAAATTCGGAAGGCAACTGAAAATCTAATGGGGCTTTTAAGCATCCGACAGGCTCCATCATTGTTTGAAAACCTGTCAAAGTCATTTAATATTTCAAAATAGCTTGATCTCAATTGTCTAATCAGGTCATAGATGGTCATTCAGTTTTCTTGTATACTTACAGACACGTTACTAATAGATGTCCTAACCAGTGAAAAAAGACGATATCCTGAAACTAACACAATTCTCTCATCACAAAAAAAACATGACCAAACCCACTAGTAGGTGCCGCTGCATGCAGAGGCATATCCCAAAAAAACCCTTAAACGCTTACCAAAAAAACCAGGACCAATTCTCGACAATCCAACAAATGAGATTCGTTAATAGGAAAGTCTGGAGGCAAATTTTTGGCGCCGTCCACGTCCTATCCCAGTTGGATTTCCAATTTTCTATACGTGACCTTTTTCACTCCAAATGTCACATGTTCTACAAACGAGGTGTCTTTGAAAACGTAATTAGAAAATTCCCCAACGACACGACGACGTAACGGTTTCGTTCTCTGTTGAATTTCGGTGCTGAGGCGCTCTCGAAGTCACAAATTAGTTTTGTTCATGATATGTTATCGTAGATGGTGCCTATTGGGTGAATGTTTGCGTTTATGTGGGTTATTATCAATTTAAATTGTGATTAGTTTATTTATGTAAATCTTAATATTAAGAAAGCGAAAGTGAGTTTGTTTGTTTGTTATGTCCGTCTCCTGGTTCCCAACTATCTCTGTACCAAAATTCATCAAAATCGGTTTAACCATTAAAGCGTGAAGAGGTAACAAACAAACAAAAAAACTCATTTTCGCTTTTATAATATTAGTAAGGACTAGCTGTGCCCAGCGGTTGCTCACTTAGGGGTATGAAAAATAGATGTTGGCCGATTCTCAGAGCTACTGAATATGTACACAAAATTTCGTTTAAATCAGATAGCCGTGTGTGAGTTGTCCTAAGTTATTTATTATTTTATTTTATTATAGTCTAAATATTGTGTATTGTTCAACGTTTAAATTGTTTTTAAGGCGGTACGTTTTCATTTAAGCATAAAATAATAGAATTGCCATCCCAGCGGTGTTGCGGCGCACTTGCGTAATTGGTTTAGATAAATTAACAAAGTAGTTCCAAAGAGTGATATCCCAGGAGACACACTTTAATTGTAAACCCGCCCCTGTTTCAACGATTCCTGCATTGATAATGAGTTTTTATGATTATTGTTCAACACTGTTTCTTGTAATGGTATTGTTTTGTGAAAACTTTATCAATCTGAGTTCGCTTGTAATATAGGTACCTACACCAAATTTTTACGTTTGACAGATCAACAAATAAATTGGCCTGCCAAGACAAAACAAGATTTATTGATTTCATTTTACTTTATCCGACTATTATCGTGTAGTTGAAAGTTTTTTAAAGTGTCTGTGAAATTCGACGTAAAGAATATAAAAATTGAATGAAAGGTGCACCAAAGTTACATCCATTTTGTTTACAAGGTAAAGCTACCTATAATTACCTACGTCAAAAATCATAGATGTTAAATTTAACTCCCTATCCGATTGAGCTTAAATTTTACAAATAGTTTAATTTGGATGACAATGAATAGTGACGTCAGTTAAGTGACGTCATCCTAAATCTTTTTTTTTTAATTTTTTTATAATCTTGGGATAACTCACACACGGCTATCTAATCCCAAGCTAAGCAGAGCTTGTGTTATGGTAACCAGACAACTGATATACATACTTATATAATTTATAAATACATACATATCATAGATAAATCACACCCAGACACAGAACAAACAATCATGCTCATCACACAAAGTTTGTCCTGGGTGGGAATCGAACCCACGACCTCTGGCTCAGCAGTCAGGGCCACTAACCACTAGACCAATAGGCCCGTCCAATCAATCAAATCCAATATGGCAGACTCCTAAAAATGGTGTACTAGTTATATTTATGCACAACTATGAAATGAGTATCAAATGAAAGGTTCGCTAAGAAGTTTATTGTTTTCTTACAAATTAATTATTAATTAATTTGATATGTGGTGACTACAACACAGTTCTAATAAATTATATACCTACCTAATAACGTAATTGTTAAAAACCATTTTAACTGTCAATCCTTCTAATATGTTTATTTCTAATAGTCGACTACGTTTGGAACTCAATACCTCCGCAACATTTATTCCGTACTCAAATCAAATTCGAGCGTTACCGTCGACTTGTGAAGATATGGAGCGTTCGGAAACTGTACAAACGGTCCGAGCGATAAGCTCGACTTGCATGAATCTGAATAACAAACAGACTCAGACAGTCCTGCTGCAGGCAGAGTGACAAAAACACAAACCAATCATCTAAATGCACCAATCAGAGCGTGTAAATGCTTATTGCTCTTCATTATAAATGTGTATTGGTGTATTAAGTAGTGGTGTTCATAGCGCTTCACTAAACTTTGCCCCTTTTTTCGTTTAGCAAATGTCATCCATATTGATCCACTGTTATCCCTAATTTTTTGCACGTCCTTTCATTACTAATTGCTTCTTTTCAAAAATGTTTGATTGTTGACAAATCATTATACAGGTGGTGAGAATATAAATGGGTTTTCTTTAACATTTAAGATGGGATGTAAGTTGTTGGGTCACCTTATCATAAGCCTGGTAAATATCACAGTAGTAATCAATGAAGTCAGCTTAACGGCGTACTTATCGTAGTACCACGCTCACCAAAGTCGTTTTCCCCTTCAGCTTTCATAAAATGGAGTGGAATGGAATAGAATGGAATAGAATGGAATAGAATGGAATAGAATGGAATAGAATGGAATAGAATGGAATAGAATGGAATATAACGGAATAGAACGGAAAATAATGGAATAGAATGGAATAGAATGGAATAGAATGGAATAGAATGGAATAGAACGGAATAGAACGGAATATAATGGAATAGAATGGAATAGAATGGAATAGAATGGAATAGAATGGAATAGAATGGAATAGAATAGAATGGAATAGAATGGAATAGAATAGAATGGAATAGAATGGAATAGAATGGAATAGAATGGAATAGAATGGAATAGAATAGAATGGAATAGAATGGAATAGAATGGAATAGAATGGAATAGAATGGAATAGAATGGAATAGAATGGAATAGAATGGAATAGAATGGAATAGAATGGAATAGAATGGAATAGAATGGAATAGAATGGAATAGAATGGAATAGAATGGAATAGAATGGAATAGAATGGAATTGAATAGAATAAAATACGTCATACTTTTCTGGCACACCAAAATTACAACACAACTGTCACACATACAGACTGTACAAGCTATGTTTGTAACTATTATTAATAAATAATCTCAGCAGGGACTTCTAACTAAAAATACTTCATGTACCTGTACCTAGGTAAACGCACGGAAAATACATCTGGAACATTGATAATACAAAACAGCAGCAACAGGGACGAGCCTATTGTCATCAACCGGGTACAAATATGGACTCCGTGGCTATTACGGAGTAGCTCTGGCCGGGGGCCTTAAATTCATTAAGGTCACCACAGGATAGTCCGTTTGAACAGTGTAACAACTCAAAGAGTTGAACTGCCCATCATAAAAAAAACGAGAGTTTCTGTAGGAAAAACTCAACAACACTACCCAACCGGGGTTACGAACCGAGAACCTCGTGCTCAGCAGATGATAGAAGATTGATTTGGAACACAGGACTAATATTATTTTATGGTTTTAATTTAAACTCTATACATTTTTTTAATGACATTGAAATAGGAATCACTAGCTGTTTACTGTGTAATCACTTGCTGCTACTTTCCTAATTTGCAGGTACCTGCCACATACAGTTTTTGCCCTAGCGCCTTTTTAATTAAAATAGCAATGCTAAGTTTTCCCTTCATTTCCCTCTTTCTCCCTAATTTAAAAAAAAAATTGCCTATGTTCGTCTCCAGGGTCCCAACTATCTTCATACCAAAATTCATCAAAATCGAATTAGCTATTAAGGCGTGAAGACAAACAAACAAACTCACTTTCGCTTTTATAATATTAGTAAGGGTTTTAATTGAAAAACGTACTGTGTATTTGATTGCTGTACTGTATTCCGAATCTAACAAACAGCACATACGTTAATTAGTATGGTGTTATCATATTTAATGGCAATTTATTTTAATTAGTTTTACATTTATTAATTCATTTAAACGATTGATGCACATGTTAAAAACATTGAACAATGACGGACTTTATGCCTTGGGCATTTTTTACGAGACCTTAGGGTCATGCAGAGACAAAAACATGGTAGGTAAAACAACATCCTTACTTCCTTACTAATATTATAAAAGCGAAAGTGAGTTTGTTTGTTTGTTATGTCTTCACACCTAAATGACTAAACGAATTTTGATGAATTCTGGTACAGAGATAATTGCGGGATCCTGGTTTTTTTTTAAATGAGAAATGAGGAAGAAAGAAAGAAGAAAAGGAAAAACTCACATTTGCTATAAATAAGGCGCAAGGGCAAAAACTACAGGTAGCAGGTACCTGCAAATCAGGAAAGGAGAACTGTATTACCCAGAATTTAACGCTACCGAAGCCACGGGCAAAAGCTAGTTTTATAATAAAAATACATTTTTACATACATAAAATAAATATATAAAAGTAAAGAGAGGTATCGCTTCTCGTTGGCCGTACTGTTATCAGTAGCAGCTAATTTATTATAGTAGTAATAAAACCAAAATGATAAAATTATTAATTCACCATTTATTACACTAGTACAACAATGCTCCTAACGTGCAACAATATTTTTCATATTTATATTCCTTCTTTTTCTTTTATTTAAATATAGTTTCCAATGCATCCTAGTTGATCTTCTAAACAGCACAAACATGGTTTGGAAAACAAGTCTATGTGTCAACAAAATCACTGACGTAATAAAAATAATTTCTGATACCATATAAGAAAAGAAAAATAAAAACACTAATGCTATTAACATAGAATCACATAAAAATGCAACTGCAATCAACGTCACAACATGATTAAAATTTCGTTTTGACATACTCTTTGTACCACACGACAACACAGATCGAATTATTCTAATGAAAACAACAAAATTCATGAGCATCACACACACCAAAGGAAATGCACCATATACATAGCCATCCAAATAGAAAATATTTGGAACTATTCCATCACATATGCCTATAATAATTCCAGATATTCCATATGTAAAAATAGTAGCTTTCCTTTTCTCACAGCTTATATCTCCAACGTAAATGAGTACAAGTCTCAAATACGCGACCAGTGTAGAGCAAAGTGACCAGCATATTGAAATAATGAACAAATAATAACTTATAACTAAAATCACTTTAGTACTATTACAAATGAAATAATATTCAAGCAAACACTGGAATACGGTACTGGTTATTATTTGATTCAGGCTGATGTAGTTCTGAAGAGATCGCCACTGAGGTAGAAGACACCATGTTGCCAACAGGACTATAACACACAATATCGACAATCCAGACCCCGATAGTTCTATAATGTCTTCAAAACTGAATCTTGTAATCATTATTGAAATAACTGTCTACAGAGAAATTAAATTAAAGGCAACAGATTCAGCGTTAGGATCAACAGCTGTATGTGGTGTTACTAGTGATAAATATATTAAATATTAAATGACACAAGTACATACACTCATTATTCTGTTATCAGGTTTAACTTAGAACAACAATATTAATTAATTTTAATTAGATTTGTCTTGATAACGAAAGAAACAGTTCTATATGTTATTTTTTAAAAGGCTTAATATTAAGGAGAAGTTTCCCAATCTATCTTAAAACTTAATGTTAAGTGATAATTCTGGTGAATTGGCTCATTTAAATGACTATTTTGTGTTGAAAAAAAAGCAAGCATAGAGGTTGTACCATTAATAACCTGATTTGTGGTTTTTGAGATAACGTCAATAATGCGTAATGTAGGTACAAATGACACATTTTTTGATTGTAATTCAAAAATAAACAATACGGTTGTACAAAAACTTGAAAAAAAAATAGGGGACGTCCAAAAATATCACTGCAAAATCGGTGGCAACAAAAGTCAATGAAACAAGCAAAGACCACCGACTTCCGAAAGTAAAGTTATTTAAAATTTGAATGTGTTATTTTTTTGGAACTTGTTATTTTAAGCAAAAAAAAACCATATTAGAACGCTTCTTAAGCAAAAAAAGGTTTTGCTTTCCTCGTTTTAGTTGTGATATGGCACACAAGTCCTTGTCAAGAAAAAGTTTTTTCATCCCACCATCTCGGAAAGAGTATTTTTAATCTTCAATATCTGAGTGGAAAAGCCGTTTTTATTCTCTAGAGGATAAAGTAAATTGAATTTAGAACATCGTGTGCACTAAGTTTGTGAATTAAAAAAAAACATTAAACCTCTTTACTGCTACCTCTATGGTGCCGAATATATCATACAACTTTTTTTTAATTTGTTAAAAACTCAGACTCGGAACCTTCTTGGTGTTTTTTTCAATTTGCTTTGTACGCGGTTCTTTACGCGGCATTTTTTCACGTCATTGTAAAACCTTATGTTAAAAACAAGAAACTTGAGTGTAAAAACTAAAATGAGTGATTCTAGCGACGAGGAAGTTTGTTTGACGCCAACAGAATTGACTGTAACTGTTAATAATGCGCAAATGAGCTTTCTCCCTCAACAATCACGCGAGAAGTATTTAAAACAGTACGATATGTTCAACACGTGGCAAAAGGAGCCAAAACTTTCTCAGAAAACGTTTTGCTGGCATATTTTATAGAATTATCCGAGAACAAGGAAGCAAGCACTCTATAGTATATAGGAGTACGTATTCGATGCTAAAAGCAACAATAAAGATGAAAAAAGACATACATATCGATACCTATCCTAAATTAGTGGCATTTTTAAAAAGAGCCTCATCTGGTCATAACGCATACAGATACAGACAGATAGTTTACCGAAAAACAGTACACAAGTGACTAACACCAATATTACAGTACCAAACAAAAATATTACACTCAATTGAAATAACTGTAGCAACGTTACTTTAAAATTTTCTTAATTATACCTTACTATTATTTTATTATAATTTAAAGATTATTCTGTAATACTTACCTGTCATAATGTAGTAATTAATACCTAAACTGAAATGAAAGTGTACCTATCTTGTGATTGTAAACGTTTTCTTTTTGCATTTAGTCATTTCCTCGCTGAGGTGGAATGAAAAGTTACGTGTTGCACTCGAGTGCAAAGATTTTTCACCTCGTGCTCTTTTGATTCCCTCGCTAACGCTCAGGATTCTAATTTTGAATCACTCGCTGCGCTCGTGATTCAATTTTAGATTCCTTCGCTTGCTCGGTCATCAAAATTGAACACGCGGTTAAAAAGCAACTTTGCACTCTTGTATAACAAATAACTATTACTTTCCTCTTTTTAGTTGTGATATGGCACACAAGTCCTTGTCAAGAAAGTTTTTACTTTCCTCTTTTTAGTTGTAATATGGCACACAAGTCCTTGTCAAGAAAATTATTTTACTTTCCTTTTTTTAGTTGTAATATGGCACACAAGTCCTTGTCAAGAAAATGATTTTACTTTCCTCTTTTTAGTTGTGATATGGCACACAAGTCCTTGTCAAGAAAAAGTTTTTACTTTCCTCTTTTTAGTTGTAATATGGCACACAAGTCCTTGTCAAGAAAATGATTTTACTTTCCTCTTTTTAGTTGTGATATGGCACACAAGTCCTTGTCAAGAAAATGATTTTACTTTCCTCTTTTTAGTTGTAATATGGCACACAAGTCCTTGTCAAGAAAATGATTTTACTTTCCTCAAAAAAGGCGGGAAGAGGTAACAAACTCACTTTCGCTTTTATAATATTAGTAAGGATTCCAAATGTAACATTTATTCATTATTTTGTTATCAGGAGTAAGTTTTGATATCACCTCTGATAAAAAAAAAACACATTTTTAATTAGATTAATGTTGCCGTATCTCGAAATTCCAGTAAGTCGATATTTTTTTGAGTTAGTTTTATGAAAAATTAATACAATAACATTAATTCATTCTCGGGTGCAGGATGCAGCAACTCCCTCTTGTACAAAAATATATATTAGAACGCAAATACAACACGCCTGAACTGGGGGTCTAAAATGGCAGCTTTAGCAGAATTATACCTAATAGGATAATAATATAAATTACGTTAAAATTCTTAAGATGGTCATAGACGCAGTTAATATTGTGATCATTCAAAGTATTAACCTATTATGATTATGTTTAAGTCATTTCTGTTTAGGCCATTTTGACTCCCTGTACGCCTGAATGAGAAGACACCTCTCCGCCACGTTATTTGCGAATTATTCACGAAACAACATTAGTATTTCGTTCTTATACAAAATGTTAAAATCTCAGCGAAGTGAACTGCTTTGCTTATGACCATGAAACTGGAAAACTTTGATTATAGAACATGGTTCAAAACAAAAAAAAACCGGCCAAGAGCGTGTCGGGCCACGCTCAGTGTAGGGTTCCGTAGTTTCCCGTCCGTCACAATAAGTGTTCCCAGTTATGAGGCCAACTGAACAATTCGGTAATACCCGATCCAATGTAATAAGTACCTACAGCGCCATCTCTCGAGGAATTGGGTTACTAATTAATACAAAGACGTGCAATTTCGGTGGTAATTTTGGATTGCGACAACCGATTTCAATAATTCTTTTTTTGTTTGAAAAAAGATACGTTCAGGATAATAAAATATGTAAACAAAGTTACAAAAAAAGCTTGCATATACGATTATACTACAAACTTAGTCCAGAAATTATTTTTTACAACTTTTTGTCTTTTTTGTACAAAAACTGTTGTGTCAATCAAGTTCAAAATAATTTTCATAGAAAGTCCTTATAAAGTTCTACTTTTCAGATTTTTTTCATATTTTTTAGACTTATGGTTCAAAAGTTAGAGGGGGGGGGACACATTGTTTTTTACTTTTGGAGCGATTATTTCCGAAATTATTGACATTATCAAAAAATGATCTTAGTAAACCCCTATTCATTTTAAAATACCTTTCCAACAATATATCACACGTTAGGGTTGAAATTAAAAAAAAAACACTTCCCACTTTACATATAGGGTGGCTACCCTAATAAAACATTTTTTTCAAATTTTTATGTTACCACTTTGTCGGCGTGATTGATATACATATTGGTACCAAATTTCAGCTTTCTAGTGCTAACGGTCACAGAGATTAAGCGAGGACGGACGGACGGACGGACGGACGGACGGACGGACAGACAGACATGGCGAAACTATAAGGGTTCCTAGTTGACTACGGAACCCTAAAAATGAACACTTCATACTCGACGGACAAGTCAGTTTCTCCAGAGATAAATCCAGTTTGATAGTCCGGTATTGCGGTTATTCTGTAACACCCTGTGTTTATTAACTACTAAACAAACATGACGAAATATAATTAATGATCAATAATAATAACTGGTCACCTACCCAATTAAAAATAATTGCATTAATCAAAACAAATCGCTGAAAGCAACACTAATGAAAATATTTGTAAATTGTGACATTCGCAAATAAATGCACACCAGTCACACAACTAGTAGTATAAATATAAAACCAATTAGTTTGGCTTTAAAAAGTGAAGAGAATCAGATTAGAAATGAATGTGACTCTAGACTACCAAGATATTTTGTATGTGACGGGATCTGGATTGTCGATTTTGTGTGATATACTATTAATAATGACGTGGTGTCTCTTGCCGCAGTGGCGTTCTCTTCAGAACTACATCAGCTTGAACCAAATCATTACCGGTACCGTGTACCAGTGCCTACTGACTGTGTTGCCATTTATCGAATTTCAAGGAAGATTTATTTATGGTTTTATGGATTATATTTTCACTACATCAATTTGTTGGTCACTCTGTTCTTCATTAGTCGCGTATTTAAGACTAGTACTCATTTACGTTGGAAGAATTAGCTGTGAAAAGAGGAAAGCTACAGTGTTCACTTACGGAATAGCTGGTATCATTTTTGGAATACGACACCTATTGGTTGAAAACTTATTAAGTCTCTATGGACCTTCTGGTATTTATATTATGCTATGTACAATAATCCTTGTAGCGATTGTTAATTTTATTATTTTTATAAGAGTTGCTGCGTCAGTGTTGTCATGTTGCAAGAATAGTTTATCTAAACGAAGCATACGTCACGTTGCGTCTTTGATTGCAGTTGCATTTTTATGTGATTCAATTTTAATAGCTTTATTAGCTATGATATTGTTTTCCAACTATTTTGATTCATTATCCCTTAGTTTTCCTACTATTTTTCTTTTTACACATAGACTTTTATTTCAAACTATGTTTGTGTTACTTAGGAAAACAACCAGAGTGCATTGGGTGCAATATTTTCGGAAACGAAGGAACCGCAATAAAAATATTATCAGCTAGATAATAAACTTATATTAAACAATATGTATTGCATTTTTATTTTTGTTTAATATTAGTGTTTCATTTTTCTATGGACCAATTAATATAGAATACACACACATACAGAAGCACTGATTTTGATGTCGTCACACGTTCCTAAGCTCAGTATCTACGTTAACGTTATAACTTCTAACTACGCAATTTTTTTTTTTAAATAAATAAAACAGTAGCTGCCTGTACTATACACGAGATAAGTATTTATAGAAGGTATCGAGAACCGCCCGCGGGCCTACGATACGGAACTTAGTCGTTAGCAGAAAGCGTCGAGCCGTACGGCAGACAAAGCCCGCTACACTACTATAAATCTGATCGGTCTTACAGACTTGCGATATCTCCACCGTGTTCCGCAAAAGAGATGACGGTTCACGTTCCTTTACCAAACAAGCAATGGAGATGAAAGTATCTGTTAAGTCGCTAAAGACTGTCTTGACGTGTGTTGCGAGCTCTAATTGGGGTGAATACGCTTTATTAGCAGGAGATTTGTAACTTTACATAGATAAAGAGACCTTTGAAGGGATGTCGATGGTAACTGTTTAACCGCTCACTAGTTAAGAGTTCATGCCATATTTGGGAAACGTTTGATTTGCATCATAAAGCTTGTTTAGAATTTAGCGTACAAAGTTTCACAAGTTTAAATTAGATGAATGAATAAATTAGTGTTTGTAAGACGTCTCATCTCACTTGAAGTAGTGTTGTGATGTAGCTGAGATAACAAGAATACAGATTGGGAGGTTATGTTGTTTTTTTTTTTTACATTTGGAAGGCCTAAAAACAGAAAATAATTTAAGCTGCTTAACAGCTTTTTATGATACTGATGAATAATTGTTCTAATACAGACTTTTTTGTTTGTTTTGCTTATTTAAACAAGCAAAAAAGTAAGTATGTTATCTGTAAAACCTAAAAAAAAAGAAAATATAATATCATAATTATCTTAATCATTATCGTTCTCTTTATCCCCAAAATAGTCAGCGTAGTATGTCATACTCCTCCATTACTTGTCATCTGATAAAACTCTTAATTTCTTGCCATATGGATGATGGATTTCACTCAGTCCATCCACCGTTTTTTTGGTGTTTGCTTCCTCCACATTTGCACCCAAAATTTTCCTCATTCTACTTGCGTTTTGTAACCAATAATATTCAAACATGATTCGCAAATTCCAGAACATTGGCCCAAGTCATTGACCTTTTGGGGGCTTCGACTGGTCACTCTGATTGCTTCACCAGATCAACCATCTGCTCGACCACCTGGAGCAGAATTCTGATACGGTTCGCTCGTCTCAACTCCCATAAAATGTTTTCAAAATGAAACGGTTCATTGATCGTTTCGCGATGAAACTTTACTATAAGTACCTTGGACTAATAGTCAGAACGTGACTCGAGTTAGGAGGTAATTTTGTAGGAGGACCTTAAGAATATCATACACCAACAATGTGGAGAGGTTTATGTGGAGAAGTCAATTTTTTTTGGTTATTGTATTTTTTTTACTACTTGGTACATCCTTACTAATATTATACAAGTGAAAGTGACTTTGTTTGTTTGTTACCTCTTCACGCCTTAATGGCTAAACAGATTTTGATGGATTTCGGTACAGAGATAATTGGAACCCAGGAGACGGACATAAGCTTTTTTTTTAAAGCGGGAAGAAATGGAAAAGCTTAGTTTTGCTATTACAAATCAATAAGGCGCAAGGGCAAAAACTGCAGGTAGCAGGTACCTGTAAATCAGGAAAGAGGAACTGTGTTACCCCGCATTTAACGCGAGCGAAGCCGCGGGCAAAAGCTAGTATATCATAAAGATAGCTAACAAGATTCTAAAGAGTAATGAACCAAGAGTAAAACGCAAAGATGTTGTTCTGCGGGTTGTTCGAAAGAGAAACCGCGGCCGCGGAACATAAAAGGCAATAGAAGGAACATGAGTGGGTTTTAGTCAGTAGAAGTCTGACACTCTCCGCGTCTCCGCCCAGAGCGGGGGAAGTTATCTGACGATTTCCCACCCGCAAAAAAATGTTATTCTCTCAGTATTTTTTTTGTAGTATAGACAATAATACAGGAAGGTGACACTTAAGGCAACGTATTGCAATGCCATTGATTCTAAACACCTAAATTTAAAGGTTTGTGTATTAGAAAAATGCGGAGTGATTCCATTGTAATTGCATTTTTATAAAGATTATAATTTATGTCAGTCTATAGACATAATTTAAGTTTGAGTCTGTCTCATTTTCGCTGTGCTAGGCTGTGTCTTTCCACGACAAAATTGCTCACTTTTGCACAATTTCATCCAATTTATTCCCCCCTAACAGAGGTCTTATCTTGAATGAGAGAAGCTTGTTTTAATGTCGTTAATTTAAGACTCCGGCGTCGGTAACGATTTCATTCTGTTGTTCTCTTGTAGCTATAGGCTAGTTTTCCAACAGTATTGAAGGTAGATTAAGTACTAGATCACTTTCGTACCTGTGTTTTGGTTCGAATTTAAACGAAAATGATATTGTAGTTGGCAATGTTTGTGTTTTCTTTTTTTTTTTGTTTAAACAGCAGTATGGATTGCAAGAGGTTTTATAACCTAACCAATGCTGGCTGATTTACCATAATGTTCAAATAATCAGGTCGTTTTAAAATGAGAATAAGAAAGATCTTGTTCACTTCACTTTCAAAGACAAAATGAATTGAGGAGCTTGATATAAAAATAGAATGACACTTCCAAATTGGTGGTAATAACACTTTACAATTCTGACTGTGAGCATGTTTAAGATGAAATTTTAGTAGTTGACGGAACGGACGGACGGGGAAGGAAAGCAAGGCGAATCTGCCTAGCCTTATACCAACCATGTTGGGGACGGCCTGCAGTCTTACCAGTTGCAATATAATGCCAGTCTTTTACATGGCGCGGTTGCCTACCTCACACCACGATGCATTTAGTACTAGATAATAAATACAGTTCGCCTTGGTAAAACCTGCTGAATGTAACTCAGCCAAATAACCAAAAATCCATACCCTTCTTGCCCATGTTCTCCATGTGATCTACGATTTCGGGACGGGCAACTATAGTCCATGGACAGCTGGTATTAGGCATGTGAGTGGACCCTAGGTACCTTTTTTTTATTTAGAATGAACTCACTCTTGACCTCGATCTCGCCTGATGGTAAGCGACAGATGAGGTCTACGATGGAGCGAGCGAGCCCAAAAGATGCCTATTAACTCTTGTTTTGAAGGCAGACGGGTCGTATGTGGTAAGGAACACAGAAGCCGGCAGAGAGTTCCACAGCTTATCTCTGACAATGTGCCTGTTAGGTTTCTATTTCAAATAAATTCTTTTAGCTTAGAGTGTGACGTATGATCAAGTAATTTTATGTAACGCACACTATATTACACTTGTTTCAAATAAAAGTAGGCATATCCTTTACTAACTAAGTGGCAGTAACTAACGATCGGACGTAATAAAATCCGCAAATCGATTCTCGTACTATCAACCAGCAATCAGGTACAGTCAACAAAAGATTTAAGTACACAGATTCCTCAGAAACAGTTTTTTTTTATTTTAGAAATACATTAACGTTTTCGAATTAAGCAAATTTGTTTTTGTTGACAATGTTTTACAGTTTATTAATTAATTGAATTTGAGCTGAAGACGTCCGTCGGTTTCAAAGAAAAAATCATCTACATCTCACGAGTCTGGTAACTTATTTCTTTTATTGACCTTACATAAAAAGTAAAATATTCCGTACGCGCACCGTCGAAAATCCACTTTTTGTTCGACATTATACCCAAATTATATAGACATAGAGCCTCGTAAAGGGGTGAATGACATTAGACGATGTTTTGAAAGAGTTTTTAAACTTTTCTCTAATAATACGGAAATTTGGTATTATTAATATCTTATGTAAAAAGGTTTTATTTTATTTTTATTTAAAATGTACCTATGTACTGTCATCTTTAATAGGTGACTATTAAACTATTATGGATAAGATAATCATAATCATTGAATTGAATCATTTTGCTTGTGCATCGTTAATTACCTTTAAAAAACATTACGTTTACAAACATTTAAACTCACAAACAGTGAGACTCGGAACAACTATCTGCAGGTCATACAAATATTTTTTCCATGCGGGTATCGAACCGGCGACACGTAGCGCGGGGGTCAAACGCTTAGCCACTGCGCCAACCGTATCTTCAAATTTAAAAATATCGTTAAAGTGTATGTCTTTATGGACACGAGTGTAATAATAAACACTGCGTGAGTTTCTAGGAACTTAAGTTCGCAGCAACATTCGTGTCTCTAACAGAAAGGTTCGGAGAATTTTGTAAGAAAATACAAGAGAAACTGAGTAAGTGCTAGTGAGTATATATAAACTACTAGCTGGTGCCCGTGGCTTCGCTCGCGTTAAATTCGGGGTAACACAGTTCCCCTTGCGCTTTATTGATTTGTAATAGCAACGCTAAGTTTTCCCTTTTCTTCCCTCTTTCTCCCTCACATCCCACTTTAAAAAAAAATAGCCTATGTCCGTCTCCTGGTTTCCAACTATCTCTGTACAAAAATTTAATAAAATCGGTGTAGCCATTAAAGTGTGAAGAGGGAACACACAAACTCACTTTCGCTTTTATAATATTAAGTAAGGATAAGGACTAGCTGGTGCCCGCGGCTTACCCCACGTGATATCGAAAATCAAGTAACCTATGTGTTATTTCAGACCATGATGTACATCTGTGCAAAATTTCATCAAAATCCGTTCAACCGTTTTGACGTAAAAGAGTAACATAATATTAGATAGATAGCTGGCGCCCACGGCTTCTTCATCAAGATACCTGTGAGAATCTATTGAGGAATCTGTTTCATAAATTATTTCTTTTAACCCGACTGCGGCAAAACGAAAAGGAGAAAAAAGGTCTTACTCGAATAAACCTATTTATTTATTCAGCACTAGCCATTTGGAATAAGAATTTGATTTTATACAAAAAATATTAAATCGTGAATCCTGGATTTCTTTTTTTTTCAGTTGAAATAAATCAGTACTCCTATATTTATTTTTTCCATAACAAACAGTAAACACAACGAGAACACTATTGACAATCCCCATTTTTACGTACTGTTATACGGGTATTAAATACAATGCAAGCCAATTTGTTGTATTAAAATTCACGTGTTTCCCAATAGTCGATACATTTGCGATAAACCCGGCTCTCGGTAATCTGACTTTATCGGTATACCTGTTTGAACTGCAACTTTTACTGTGTGCAAACGGTAAATTAATTGCTTATAAAAATCCCTTTTTTAAATATAGTTTGTATTACTTCATTTGTTTGAGAATGGGAACAGTTTTTTGGTCTCTTGTAGTAGATTTACTGTGGCTTTTAGCAAGCAGTCCTGCCTACTAAAAAGTATATAATAAAACTAGCTGTGCCCAGTGGTTTCACCCGCTGCCCACTTAGGGGTATGAAAAATAGATGTTGGCCGATTCTCAGACCTACCCGATATGTACACAAAGTTTTGTTTGAATCGGTCCAGCCGTTTCGGAGGAGTATGGGAACGAAAACTGTGACACGAGAATTTTATATATTAGATAATCATACCAGCCTATAACTGTCCCATTGCTGGTTATAGGTTTCATTAAAATGAGAAGAGTCTCACACAAAAATATCATATACTTACATTCCCTCTCGCACCGGCCCATGGTCTGCACCAGGGTCGGACGCGAGAGATCGCCGCCGCCGAGTGCCTCTACGAGAGCACGACGGTGCTCCGCCCAAGCTGGGCAGACGGCAAGTGTGTGCTCTACCGTGTTTATCTAGTACCTTAAGTAATCATAAGTGTCTTCTGTATTCATTTTTAGAACAAGTCGTCAGTTGAAGGACGGACGGTGAGCAACCAATTGCTCATCGTCCATCCGTCATCTACGGTGGCCGGGAGTCGTCTCATGGCTCCCGACGCGTCAAGCGTCTCCCCCGGGTGGTACTACACATGCTTTGGGTCCTACAGCATATGAGTCTTTTTTAGGAGACGAAAAATACGTATTACCTACTATTTATACGGCAAGTTGTAATAATTAAATTTATAATGGAACATATAGGTTGCAAAATTTCACTTTAAATTGTGTTATGTAAGATAATTGGTTTCACAAACATTCGTACACAATAATAACTAAGAATTCAGATTTTTGAGTTGTCACAGTTAATTTTTAAGTGTGTGATATGGCATAAAGTCAAGTAAGTAGGTATGATAGACGATTTTGGTCGATAATAAAATTTTAGAGCTCTCTATGTAATCCCTATTCACTCATACTTCTTTACATAGTATAAACCGTTGTATGTTTGCTTAAATCTTTTAAACTGCTCAGCAGATCTTAATGCAGTTTTCCGCAATAGATGGAGTGATTCAAGAGGAAGCTTGATATGTATAATATCTCAATGTATGTGGGATATATTTAGCTAGTTATATATACAAATATTTCGAATTCCTTTAACCTGACAAAACCAACATATAATTCATTCACAATTCCACATGACAAACGGCTGTTATTCGAAGATTATCACTTGAACATGACTAATGACATGTCGCTTCCTACATGTCCCTTCTATATGTTAATTGTACTGAATACTCCCGACACTAATTTACACTGTGTTTATTTTACTGAAAACCACTCTATATTTGCTGTTGCTGAAACCCTTGCCAATCGAATTTGTACTCTATTGGACAGAAATAAAGCAGGTGACGTGTTTCATTAACAGTTAAGTTAAGGTTGTCAGAGTCAAGATGATTCACACGCGTTACGTTGTCATTTCAGACGTACGATTCAATTTTTCATTTAGATGAGAACTGTGTAAACACAACCGAAATGGAGGGGAAAGTTTCTATTTTAAAATGTTTTTGTTTGGGCCCTCTCTGATTCTTTTTATGGGAGTGTTAAATAGAATTCAAAAGTTAGCGATTGGAAACTTTCTCTGTAAAGTTGGCTGAATAGAAAACAAGATGTGAATTGCACGTGGAATAACATTGTAGAGTTTTCTTCTGATCATTTAAAATGCAACTTAGTTTTATATTTTTCTAACTTATTGATTTGCATGTTTGTATCTGTTCAAATAGTAACTTATTATGAAAAACAAGATCTAGTTTATGTACGAAGTAATAAAGAAAACAGGCATTATATTTCAAAATTTATAAAAAATACATTGCTCATGTTTTTGAAACAACAAACTCGCGTACTTATTTCAAAGTTTAAAAAAGTTGTGAAACCTTACCCTTTTAAAAATGCATACTGTTTTAAAAAGAACCCTTAACATCATGCTGAGCTCTAACATAAGGTTGTAAATTCCTCATTTTGTGTGTGAACTTTAAGAAAAACAAGGAAAAACGGACCTTATTTTCTATAACGAATTACATAGATATTAAAAAAATCACATACTCAAAATACCCTTAACAAAATCGTAATTTACGAGAGCTTATTGTCTTAATTACTTTCCATGTACCTAATATCATAACTTCACTCCTAACACTTCCTTTTTTGAATGGGAAATCATCAAATAACTTTCTCCGCTCTGACCAGAGCGGGGGGAGTGGAGGATGTCAGACTTTTACTGACTAAAACCCATCGATATTCCTGCTTTTGCCTTTTGTATTCCGGGGCCGCGTTATCTCGACCAACCCGCTACCTCGGTCCTGTAACCCCCTTACGGGTGTTAGCCAGTGGTGTCGTATAGTCCACCATGAAGATATATTTAACACGTACCCCGCGCCATCATTTTCAATGAACTGGTGCTTTGGAAGCCAAAAAGATCTCGATACTAACCTACCCTTTGGTGCGTCTGAAACCTAATGAATCTCCTTAAGATACAGTTTTCTCATACTTAAAGAACGTTGCATGTTAAAACCTCCCGCAAGGAGTGAAACAACACGATATTTAACGCACAATATCAAAAAACGTCCAGCAAGATATCTGATGGATCTCGTAATCCAACGAACGTGTTAAGTGTGATGTAATAGACGCAAACCTATAACCATCCACCAGGTACTAATTCGGGCTCCGCGCTGCTAATGAAAATTTCTAATAAATAAAAATTTCATTTTCCCTGGCCTCAGAATCCGACCCTGCTTTTAGTTACGGCCACTACACAAGTCAAGTTGTGTTTGTAGACATAGTATTGTCATGTCTGACATTGACAGAAACTTGCATGTTACATCAATAATCTATAAGATATCTATATTATTAGATATGCATAGATAGACAGGTTTCATGTTAGTACATAAATGTGTCTAATTAAGCGAGACCAACGAATCACTAGACAATAATTTAGTTACTATGACACCGGGGCTGCGGGTTGTTCGAAATAGATACCGCGGTCCCGAACACAAAGGGTAAAAGCAGGAATATGGAAAAGTCTGACACTCCCTCCCGTTCTGGGCGGAGCGGGGGAAGTTATTTCATGATTTCCTATTCCTAAAAATAAGTACTATAACAACGTTATGAGCATTGCATGTAACGTTACCTACAAATCTGTTGATATACTCGTAAACAACACACACACAACAACTCACTTGCTCTACACGCCGAGAAAATGGAAATAGATTTGCAAAATTCCGCCTGGCAATCGTTTATCTAAGTATGGGTGTGTGACATGGAGAAAAATTAATAAAATTCCGTAAAGAAAGTTTACATATGATGCAAGAAATAAACCAATTTGAAGGCAGACATTTTAAAAGGCAAATAAACATAGGCCTTACTTTTTTTAGTAATATTTGTTCAGAAAAAGCTTAGCGATAGTCCGCCCCACTTTCCGGGTTGAACAAAAAATAAATAGGTATATTGTTTGAGCACGCGAATAAAATTTAATATGCATACCGTTTAGGTCGTGTTAAGGTATAGTGTTGCGTGAATACAATATCGATAAAATTTTATCGACTTGCGTGTACCTACATTATGCCAATTTCCTTACACTTATCTTATTTATGTTAACGTTTAATTTAAACTTTTTAGTACAGTAGGCGTACATAGGCGGACTTAATAACCTTTCAGTTTGACAGAATGATATGCTTACATTATTATGGTAATGTTTTTATTTCAACGATATTTTATCTAGGTAGGTAATTAAATACTAATTTCTAATCTACAGCGTCGGATCTACGTAGGTTAATAAATACATAGTTTAAGCTAAAGATGGAACTGAGCGGATATTATTATTTTCCTGCTCTTGTCCCATTCTATTTGGGGTCGGCACAACACGTTTTCTTCTTCCATTCTCAACTACTCCACTCGGGAGCTACATTGATAAAAAAAAAACAAAATATTACTTTATCGATAACATACCAAACCCAACCGTACTACGCTAACAAGGTGATTATTGCTAGGGGCGGGACGAGCTCACTCGATAACCGCTCTTTACAGCCATCTAGCGGTGAATATAATTATCTTAAAACCAACTCATGGGAAAATAAATCATGAATTTTGTACACAAAGCACTTTAAAACCAGCCTTGTTATCTTTTTGGTAATGGGTAATGTGAAATTTACAAAATAATTGTGGCGAATGTTGTAGATTTTATCAGTTTGGGAGTTAGAAGTTTAAAGCCACTTCACCATCACCTACTTCTGGCACAAAGGCCTCCTCAATAAAATTCATCGCCTTCTTAGTTTTTTTTTCTCTTTTTCTTCTTAATTTATATGGAGAGAGGCTTCCAGTCTTATCAGATGAAGCTAAAAAATAAAAAGAAATAAAACAAATAAAATTATCATGTAAAATGTTGCAACTTCCTCAATTTACCTTCTCGTTTTATTTATAAATTATTATTAGAATACTATAAATAATCACGAATTAATAAGAGAGGACTTATCAAGAACTCGTCCAATTCACAGCAATTCCAAGTAACTAAACATTAAAGTTCAGTCTAGGAACGTGTAGAAAAACTTGTAGACGACATAAAATGGTAATTTTGTAGTCTACGGAAACCCATTTGAATGCTCGAGACGCAATAAAGGTGAAGCCACTTGGTACAAAACATTGGTTTTACATACAGTCTGTTTCAAAGAAAAACGTAGCTCTAAAGTAGACACAGGTATTTAAGTCGTTTCCTAAGTGAAGTTTCTTAATGTTGTGGATTTTTACTTTGTATAAAATAGATGTTTTGTTCACGGAATGTCAATGCATAAATATTGGTTTCAATTTGTTTTCAAAATAATGTCGATTCGTTTGTGAATAACTCAAGTACGTGATTCTCTCATTTTATTACTAGTTATTCACCAACACTACTTACAAATTCAATAGGAACTACTTCAACGCAAAGTATACAATACAGGTATTCCTACTTATGAAATACACTCCAAATTCTCGAATATTCGAATCCTTTCCACAGGCAGTCTCCTTAACATGTCCAGTGGGTGGTCCATTCATTGGTACCACGAACTACAAATTGCCTTATACTTGTTTGTGCATTCAGGCCCACATAGCTCTATTACGCACTGGCCAATTATTACATGAACTCTTCCCATGCGGCTAAGCGGTCTGCCGCAAAATAAAAACATACAGAAGGGTGATTTTATACGACGACTGTAAATGCACGCGTATATGGACACCCAAGTTTAGTCGATTTAACTATAACATCGATAAAAACTCATAGTCTTTGTTTGGAAACTTCACTAAGGTATCTGACAAATTAGAATAAAAATAGACAGCAGATTCTAAGCTATGTGACATTTTAAATCAAAAATATATGAGACTGAAATCTGTAACCGAAAGGCTGATGAAAAAACTATTTTGTAATTATAACGCTTATTTGAAAGGAAATTTATTTTGTCTAGGTTTGCTTACGTTAGTTAAATTTGCGAGTAAAGTTGAAGTAGGTGGTCAAGCTATTACTTATTCTCAAATAAAAGACTACAGGGCCCAGGGGTACAACGACTGTTATACAAGAACTGGTTTATAACGAAGTCCCAATAAAACCGATATACCGATCAAATAACTTCTTCTTCTCTGCCCAGAGAGCAGGGGAGTTTCAGTTTTTTTGGCGGGCCTCTTGGTCTAGTGGTTAGTGGCCCTGACTGCTGAGCCGGTGGTCGTGGGTTCGATTCCCACCCAGGGCAAACTTTGTTTGATGAGAATGATTGTTTGTTCTGTGTCTGGGTGTGATTTATCTATAACATGTATGTATTTATAAATTATATAAGTATGTATATCAGTTGTCTGGTTACCATAACACAAGCTTTGCTTAGCTTGGGATCAGATAGCCGTGTGTGAGTTGTCCCAAGATATTTATTTATTTGTACTGACCAAAACCTACCCATGTTCCTTCTTTTGGCTATTATGTTTTGGGGCCGCGGTATCTCTTTCGAAGAACCGCATTTTTATATGTTTTCAATCGTTGTTAGAAATTACTCTTCTGTACTACTCTGTTCAGTGGTTCTTTTCCATTCTAGTTATGCACTTCAACTTCGAACTCGTAATTACCTGTGTTAGCTTTGAATTATATTGTGGGCACTTTTTAGGGTTCGGCAACTGAATTGGTTTTGATTCCTTTTTTTTGTTGGTTGTGAATGTAAGATCTTTTGAACCAACTCTTAATAAGATTATTTAGAAAATAGGTTGATTTAAGAATGGTGTATTTAAGTTTTGTGAATTCTTAAGCCTTGTTTTGAATTGGCAAAACATCATTCTTCATCACATCATCTTTAACTCCCACAATCATATGCCTAAATTATAGTAAAAAGCTAATTTATTTTTGCGATTTCTGACTATTCTTCGTATCATTATAACTGTTCAAATTTACCTCAAATCGACAAAAGGTTTTTTTTCAACTTACGTAAATAATTATCTACAGAACCACTAAATCAGAAATCTAACTCCAATATTTTTAAACTATTGAATTATCTATAGGTAAACCGATGGTAGTTAGGAAAAAATATAATGTTGTGTATCCGGTTCTTTGAATCTCGATAATATTGTTAGCCATCTTTTTTCTTTACTTACACAGTTAAGGCGTTCTCTATGATTATAAGGATGTTATTATATCGCTGTGTTTGGTCAGACTATGTTTTTTCATGGCCATTAAGCAGATCTAGATTAAGAAACATTGTGGGAGTCAATATTAAAGATTGTTGCTTGTTTATTATATTAGGCGAAGTCATAATAACACAATGGGCGTCCCAAAAAGTAAGTTGATCGGCAGATGTTTTATTATTTCGCGATTTTCGAACGTAGGCGAAGACTCTTCGCCTACGTTCAGTAAATATTCCAAATTAAAAAGTTACGTATTTAAATTCAAATGTTTTTTAAAACAACCGTAAAAATAAGTACTACTAATTATTAGTATTTAAATCTATACTTATATTATTAATGCGAAAGTAACTCTGTCTGTCTGTCTGTCTGTCTGTCTCTTCTTCACGCCTAAACCACTGAACCGATTTTAATGAAATTTGGTACAGATATAGTCTGGGACCCGAGAAAGGACATAGGATAGTTTTCCCCGGGAACGGGAACTATTAATCCACGCGTACGAAGTCGCGGGCAAAAGCTAGTTATTTTATATTCTATGGTAGGTAGTATACGTATGGTATGGTGGTTCCATATTTGAAAAACAACATTCTTATGTTGTTTTACCATTCAGCATGTAGACATACACATTATTTTTTTAAATTGGGTACACCTTAATTCTTTAATTAAAAAAAAAGTATGTTGTCAATATTTCGTAGAAGTTTAATTTTAGCAGTATGACAATAAGATACAGTTGCTTTTCTTTTTTTCAAAATTTAAAAAGTATTATGTTAGTATTTTGAAGGTAGACAACTCAGCTAAGAAAAACAGTTTAATAGAATATTCTTTATTATTTACACCATACACATTACAAGAGTTACAGTATACAACTTATAAATAGAGTGACACAATGGGCGGTCTTATTGCCGAAGGCGATCTTTTCAAAACAACCTTTGGATTTAATTAAGGGAGGAGCGATAGTAGATACTGTAGGTAGTCTGTGGTGTTCCATTATTTATTTTAAAAAACACTTAAAATAAAAAACACTAAACGAAAATACTTACCATGTTTTTGTCTCTGCATCACCCTAAGGTTGATTGGTAGAAAATGCCCAAGGCATTAAGTCCGCCTTTGTACAATGTTTTTTTTACTTGTGCATGAAGTTTTTAATAAATCCTTACTTTCTTATCCTTACTCATATTATAAAAGCGAAAGTGAGTTTGTTTGTTACCTCTTCACGCTTTAATGGCTAAACCGATTTTGATAAATTTTTGACATAGGCTATTTTTTTTAAAGTCGGATATGAGGGAGAAAGAGGGAAGAAAAGGGAAAACTTACCGTTGCTATTACAAATCAATAAGCTAGAGCAAAAACTGCAGGTACATAACAGGTAAGGTAGGTTAACGCGAGCGAACCTGCGGGCAAAAGCTAGTAAAAAATAAAATATGTCCGCTCTACCCAGTGTTTCAATACTTCAACTAGGTAGATCCATTATTAATGATATAAAAAAAAAGTATCGAACACTATCGTTACATTACAACCCTACCCCATCTGCGTCACAAACGCACAAACATAATTCATTTATAATTTAAACTTATCACCGACTTCAAAGAGTGAAAGAAACATTGTGAGAAATCCCACACGCTCGTTATAATTAATACCAAGTTGAATGCTATGAAGGGTGGCTGGTGGACACCTGTCATCATTTTGAATGTATGCAATGGCCTGATGGAAGGACTTAAGATTATCTTAGGAATAAAGTATCGAAGTATTTTTGATCATTATTTTGCGGACGAGAAATCAAAACCCACATGTTCTTTCTTTTGCCCTTTATGTTCCGGGGCCTCAGTATAGTATTTTTGGACTTTAGTTGACGAATTTAAATGAAGAGCATTTTACGCAGAAATCTTTTTAAATGTAGTAAATAGGTCCCGAGATAATAGCGCGATGTTAATGTTAAGTAAATAAGTCGAGTTTTGAATCGAAAATACAATTATTCTTTAATAAAATTGAAAAATACGCTCATGTAGAATGTCACAGAGCAAAGATACATAGAGAAAAATCATATAAGAGACGACTTTAGAAGGCTCCATATTCAAATAAAATTTAAAGTCATTTTAGTTACTTTATTTGCAAAAAGCACAGTCAATTTCATACAGAGTTTTTTTTTCGTTAGGACTTTTTTGACCCACATTCTTCCATTAGCGCATTCATTTCAAGGCTTGTTTTCCAAAAAAATATTTTACTTCTAAGTAGGAAGTAAGATGTTTTATACATACAAGATTAAAATCCACTTTTCCTCCCATATTTATACAAAAGTTTACCTCATAAACGAAAAAGCATATGCGTGTTATAATACAATATGTTAATGCATAAGTGTTACATTTTACGTAAGACTCGGAAAATGTGGAAAATTCTCAAAAAAAGTTGGTGCCGCCTTAAGAGGTTTTTGTCGACCATAATATGGAAGAACACGTTAACTTCAGAACCATGTGGTGTCCCAGAAAACTATTTTGCAAGTCTTTTATCCCATTTTCACGAGAACGGTCCTGAGTAAAAAGTTTACTGAACTTGTTCAAGACACAACAGGTGTTCCTAATATAACGGTATTAGCCTTTTTAAAGAGCATTGTTTTTTTTTTAAAAAAAAAACAACTTTGTATTCAATGAACAAAAGTTTAGAGTGCCACCGTTTATCTTTCAGGTTTTTCAAACGTAATACACCGGAGAAACATTGGATCTTGGAACTGCTTTTGTTCTGTACTTAAGGTACTTTAAAAAAAAATTAAGCTAATGTTGGTAATTTAAAAATATATGCAGCGTCCCATTAGAATCAAACTAGAATCCCCAGTGTTGAAAAAAAGTTGTAACAGAACAACGAGTTCCACGAAACTAGATCTCAGTTTGTTTATAATTAATGCTCGATACACCCGCACGGGAATAATTCAACGGTTTATGCACCCTTGATAATATGAGATGAAGTTTCTTTAGACGCCGGGGCGGCGCGGCAGCGCGGGGCGTACGACGATGAGGGAGGAGCTACAAAGCGCCGCTCAGTCGGTGGGCAGCCGCCGTTCGCGACACACGCCCGTAGCTACCGCGCTAACTACTGTCATGCCACGCGAGTCGCGATGTCGCTTCCAACGCGTGAATATTTATGACGCGATCGACCAATTCGTTCCCTCATAAATGACACTGCCGACCTCGATGTCTCACCGCAGCTCGCATATGAACGTAAAATGCTAATAAAACAAACTGTCGCGAAAAAACTCGAGCACCGAACTTTTAATCGAATCATAGTGTACGTGTTGTTCTACTGTCATGCCATCGAGAGGAACTCCGCGGCCGAAATGCCGCACGAGTGCGCGTACCGCAGCCTCGAAGCGGAAACGTCGGAGAACGCGGTACTTTTTTGCAAGATCCGAACCATAAGCAGTTTGGACCACCTGTTACAAAATATCAGTAGGACGCATTTCGACGACGTGATATCGTTACACGTACAGTGCAGTGAAATTTTGTTTTTCGAAAGCACATTGACTGCTCATGCCGAAAAATCGTCGGGTAAACATACAAGTCTCTCAAAACTTCGAGACCTCGTCGTCGACAAATGCAAGATTCGCCAGATACCGGCACGTGCGTTTGAAAATTTCAAAGACCTGAAGCGTCTGCACGTGACGACTCACAACAGCGAGTGGTCAGTGATGACAATGGAGTTACACGAACAAGCCTTCGCGGGCTTGAACGAGTTAATTGAACTCGACCTAAGTGACAACAACATTTGGAGCACTAAAACAGAAACTTTCTGTCCGTTGTACAGTTTGAAAACTTTGAATTTGACTAACAATCACTTGCAAAACATAAAGACTATTGGTCTCTCTGATTCGTTGAGAGAACAAAACTTAAGTGTGAAAAGTTGTAATTTAATCATAGAAGTTCTTGATATGTCGTATAATGACCTAATCGTATTAACTGGTAATAGTTTGTCAAAGTTACGTTCGTTGTCAAAGTTGTTGCTACAAAACAATGCAATATCTACCCTAGAAGATGGTGCCTTTGAAGGATTGTTCAGTCTGCAGGTTTTAAATTTATCAAGTAACTTTTTGAGCAATGTTCCTCCTGAACTATTTTTTGACTCAAAATCCTTAATAGAAATTAATTTTAGTAATAACACCATTGATTCTTTGCCTCCAGGACTTTTTAAAGGTTTAGATCAGTTACAAATATTAGATCTGTCGCACAATGAACTAACTAGTCAGTGGGTAAATAAGGGCACATTTTTAGGTTTACTGCGTATGGTTATATTAAATCTTTCATATAATCGAATAAATATTATAGACCGTCAGATGTTTCAAGGTTTGTATAGTTTACAGAAGTTAAATTTAGAGCATAATGACATTTTTTCTATAGACGAGCATGCGTTTGGTGAGTTGAGAAACTTGCACTCCCTTACACTGTCAAACAATAAACTTGTAGCTATTCACACACACTTGTTCACGGACTTACACGTCTTGCACGAATTGTTCTTAGACAACAATAAAATTAAGCACATCGAGGAAAATGCTTTTGATAATATGACAGCTATTGAGGATTTAGGTTTAGGTGATAACTTTTTGTCAGCCATTCCGACTTCAATTCGTAAACTCCGATCTCTAAGGTCGTTAGATATTGGAAATAATAATATAACACATTTGAATCGGGAAAATTTTAGGGGTCTGACGGAACTGTTTGGTTTACGTCTAGTTGATAACAAAGTGACATATTTGAATGAAGATACTTTTGAACATCTACCACAACTTCAATTACTTAATTTGGCCTCTAATAAAATAAAACATGTTGCTCCTGGGTGTTTTAGAAATAATGTGAATTTAAAATTACTCAGAATGGATGATAATGAAATACTTAAAATTGATGGCATTTTCAACACTCTAAATAGTTTGGTTTGGCTCAACATGTCAGCAAACAAAATAACATTTTTCGATTTCAGAAGTTTCCCTACAAGTTTAGAATGGCTAGACCTTCATAAAAATAACATTGCGAATTTTGTCAATGACGATATGTACTCGATTGTAAATATAAAATTGCTAGATTTAAGTTTTAATAACATAAGTCAAATTACTGTGACTTCGATACCAAAATCAGTAGAAAAACTTTTTTTGAATGACAATAACATTCAAAATATCCAAGTCGGTTCATTTTCTAAATTACAAAGGCTATCAACTGTAGCATTGAATAATAACAAACTAGTAAAACTTGACATGAACGCGTTTAGGTTAGATCAAATAGACGAAGATAGTGACTTACCAGAGTTCTTTATAAGCGGAAACCCATTTGTTTGTGACTGTTCAATGGAATGGATTCAGCGCACTATTTATTTGAGTCACAGTCGACAATACCCGCGCGTGTTAGATTTAGATAAAGCTTTTTGTACGCTGGTCCATTCGCGGGCCAAAGAAAAAAAGGCGATAATAGACATGTCACCTTCCGACTTTCTCTGTCCGTACGAGAGCCATTGTTTTGCTCTGTGTCATTGTTGTGACTTTGTAGCATGTGACTGTGAAATGATTTGTCCAAATAACTGTAGATGCTATCACGACATAACATGGAATGCAAACGTAGTAGATTGTTCGTACGCCGGCTACACCGAAGTGCCCGAACGAATTCCAATGGACGCTACCGAAATATATTTAGATGGAAATCACATCAGCCATCTGGGAAATCACGTGTTTATTGGCAAAAAGAAACTCCAAGTTTTGTACTTGAACAACACAAAGTTGAAGGAAGTGAATAATCAAACTTTCAAAGGTGTTGATTCTCTCAGAGTTTTGCATTTGGAGAATAATAAGTTGGTGGAGTTGAAGGGAGATGAATTTATCCATCTTAATAATTTGAATGAGTTATATTTGGATCATAACGCTATAGTACACGTAGCAAATAATACGTTTTCCTCATTGAAGTCTCTTTCGGTTCTTAGAATCGATGATAATAAACTCGTCAACTTCTTCCCTTGGAAGTTATTAGCGTCGTCTTCCAAAAGTTTGGCTCATGTATCCATTGAAGGAAACCAATATTCTTGTGACTGTAAGAGTATAGCTGAATTAGATTCGTGGCTTAGAAGGGATCCGGGGGACCCGGAGAAGATGTTGTGTACAGATACTGAAGGAAAACCAACTAAAATAACTATTGCCTCGGTATTGAGCCATTGTAAAGAATATATGGGATCAGTAGGTGACCCGACTGTATCTAGAGATGAAATTGTTTCCAAGTCAATATTTCTTCCCGATAATTACTTCGCTGCTATATGTGGGGTAATAATTATCCTTGTGGTGATCTTTCTGATAGGTGCTATATTTTATGCTTTCAGGTATGAGATCAGTGACTGGTTGTATACTAAATATGGCGTACCCTTGTTCAAAGAACAATCTTGTCCGAATGTCGATCATGTGTTGGAAGGTATTCCTAATCACATGTATGACTACTACGTGATATGCAATACCAAAGATACTAATTTCGTATATCATAATATTATGTCCGAGATAGAGTTCAGAAAAATGGCTTCTAAAAAGTTTTCGCCCCATGAAGCATCACTGAACATTCTAACTTTAGATGGTTTCTCGAAATCGCCAAAACTATCAAAACGCCTAATTATTGTTCTAACAACGAACTTTATTTGCAACGACCTCTGCGATATTCATTTCAAAAATATATTTTTTAGTTATTTAAAATCTCTGAATCGTAGTGATTTAAATAAAGTCATATTTATCAAAGTCGTAGATAACAACCAAATAAGCGACGAATTGTGTTTTGTGTTAGATAAATACAAAAACGTGTCTTGGAACGATCCTCGATTCTGGGACAGATTCATCTCATTACTCAATTCTACCGACACTATTATCACGGTAAAAGGCTCCGAGAAGAGCGTATTCAAGAAGTCATTACGTCAGACTCCAACATTAAGATACACGACAATGCCTGTCTCAAACGATAGTTGCTCAAAGCAAAATTTCACAAATTCCTTACAGTATTGTAAGAGGAACGATGGGGAATCGTCTCAGAATGAAAGTTCTCCATCGTCGGACAACAACACGTACGGAGAAGGGAACAATTCGAACAATAGCTACATGTCCATCGACAACAGGACTTGTCCTCGGTTTAATTATGACCTGAGGCTGTCCCCGAGCAGTGGTCACGTATATTCTAGGGTAGATGATATTTCGCCGACCGTTCCGCGCTCTATAACCGGGAGTGCCTCTAATAAGGGTCGCACGTACTTTGTTTGAACGTAATTGTCGGTATTTGGTATTCCAGTAAGTTTTTATTTAATTTATTTTGCACTAAAGCTTGCACTTTTCAAATATTCATTCACATTTTGTAATTAATTTAATTATTGTAAATACATTGTTACTTATGGTCGTACATTTTGTCAATTTTCACATACGTAATATAAGCATTACGGAAATCGAGACGTTTTACAAGAATACGAGTATTTTAATGAAACAATATTTGTACAAAGTTCGTGTGAAAATGTTGAGTCTGATTGTGGTAACATTTTTCAAATATTAAAAATTATTATTAATTGTATTACATAGTTTATTGAAACTGTGAAACTTTCACAGATCAGTCACTGTAACGCAACACCAAATAGCTTAAGATGTTTAAACGTAATTCCCATACTCACAATTATTAATATAAACATGTATAGCTTTATTTAAAAATTGTATTTAATTATTGATTTCATGAATTCAGTTAAAACTTAAATTATATCTTTTTTTATTTCTATCTATACCTACTTACTTGTTAAAATATTTATTCTCAGTCAAAATTAAATCGTTTATCTATATGTTATGTTTTCGTATTATCATTTCGTATTTTAAAAATATTATTTTTGATTGTACGAAAGCGTATTTAGGTATGTTACACTTATTAATGTGCTTACTCATAATAATTATAACAAAAATGTAAATAACGATATATATTATGTTCGCAATGTTATCGTTTATTGGCTATACTTAGACGTATTGCTTGAGTACCTATTTTAAAATAATTAAGCTAAATCGTGATATTAGATTTAATAATTATAAACTTGAAAATAAATGTAATTTTTGGATTGTAATTATTAGTCATAATGAAAATTATTGTTTTGTATAAAAATGTACAAAGGATATCTTGAAAACGTAATAAATTATACTGACGTTTTGATACTTATTTCGCTTTTCATTTCAGTCTTGGTCCTTCAAAATTAAATATTTATTTACGAATGAATATTTTACTCCTATTTTTAATTACTTTATCTCCGAGCGATATTCCTGAGAACATCATGTTTGATTATTTTAATTAAAAATAATACGGTTGATATATCTTTTGAAGATGTTTTTTTTTCTTTGTATCTGGCATTTTGGCAACAAAGATTACTTTTCTAAGGAAAAGAGAATTATATACCAGCTTTTATGCAGCGGACTTGTAATTGTTATCTTTGTGGTGTTTTGTAGTTTCTGACTACTCCTAGAAAAGTCGTGACTAATGTATTATTTCATGATAACTTTGTTATGTTAAATGGGTTTACAGTACCGAAGTGAAACGTTTTAGGGTTCTGTACCTCAAAAAGAAAAAGACTAAACCCTTATAGGATCACTTTGTCGCCTGTCTATCTGTCTGTCTGTCAATACCCTTTATCTCCAAAAGATGATGAGGTGTCGAGTTGTTTTTTTTTTAAACTTTGCCCCACACTAGGAATTTCACCTGTATCGTGGATGCGTTTACAAACATTTAAACTCACATACACAAACACCCAGACCCGAAACAACTATCTGCAGGTCATACAAACGGAATCGAACCCGCGACACGCAGCGCAGCAGTCGATCGCTCAGCCACTGCGCCAACCGTGCCGTCAACGTTATAACTAAGTATATACTCAAGTATGTGGTCCCTTAGAGTTATAAAAAAACCATCTCTCTTAGTCTATGCAGTCAAAAAATATGGCTCTTTATTTTAGTACGTCATATTCATAACATTTTGCTCACTTTGATTATTTGATTGGAACCCAATAAATAAATAAATATCTTGGGACAACTCACACACGGCTATCTGATCCCGAGCTAAGCAGAGCTTGTGTTATGGTAACCAGACAACTGAAATACATACTTATATAATTTATAAATACATACATATTATAGATAAATCACACCAAGACACAGAACAAACAATCATGCTTATCATACAAAGTTTGTCCTGGGTGGGAATCGAACCCACGACCAGACCAAGACCAAGACCAACAGGCCCATCAATATTATTGGAAATTGCAGCGCAGACTCTTAAGCTGAGAACACCAAAATGTTTATGGATCATTTCATTGTTTTGCTGCTTTTATACCAATTTATTTGCGGTTGGCGCAGCATGCTTTCTTTTTCCATACTTCTCCATTAGTACTATAGATACTCGTCATCTCATAAGACACCTTTCTTGCCATAATCCATCCATCCTTCACCCAATACAAATATATCAGTCGTTTATTTTGTCTTTCTTCAACTCCTTAAAAAGAGTAGAAGGAGATCTGGATTTATTAAATCTGCTTTCTTCGTCCAGGCAGTCTTCCTTTGGAATGAGCTCCCTCAGAATATTAGGATGGTAACCTGCAGTCCGTTTACTTTTAAAAGGAAAGTTCGCGAATACATTTGCAAGAAGCTGGTAGATTCATCTCACGATTAAGTTGTGGTTGTTGTCTTCCTACGGTCTCTTAACTTTATATAATTTTGTTGTATGTATGTATATAAGTATTTATAGTTATTCGTATATGTATATAAATATATTTAATCATTATTATCTAATATCCTTTACTTCTGCTATCGCACCTACTGTGTATTTATCTCTGCATCACCCTAAGGTAGACTGGTAGAAAATTCCTAAGGCATTAAGTCCGCCTTTATACAGTTTTTACTTGTGCATAAAGTTTTAATAAATAAATAATATAAATACCTATACAGTATTGATTTCTTAAGTGCTCTAAAAACAGTCCTCAAGATCCTCAAACGCTAATAAACTAAAACAACTTAAGGGCTCCATCAATATTCTAGTCTAATAAGATTCAAATATTGTATCAAAGGGATACACGTGTTTGCGAAGGTCTGTTTTCATATATTACTTTTAGCCAGAAACGTCAAACAAACTTCTTAAAATAATTATTAAATCTGAACTAAGAGTTTGAAAAGAGAATGTCAATCAGATGTCTTGTTTGCTGATAGCATAACCTAAATATTTATTAACTTTCCAAGTCTAAAAATAATATGACCTTCACACATTCATCATCTTCAGCCAGAAGCAGTCTACTGCTGGATATAGACCTTTCTAATGACACGCCAGCTATATTGTCAGCACCTCTCGTCCAGCAGAAAAAACCTACTTTAAAATGGTAATCTATACTTCTATACTATATACTATAATATTATAAAGCTGAAGAGTTTGTTTGTTTGTTTGTTTGAACGCGCTAATCTCAGGGACTACTGGTTGGAATTGGAAAATTCTTTTAGTGTTGGATAGTCCATTTCTTGAGAAAGGCTATAGGCTATATAACGTCACGCTACGATCAACAGGTGCTGAGCAGCGTGGGTGAAACCGCGTGGAACAGCTAGTAATATATAATACCATTCTTATCACTGGCGATTTTCTAGATCGACGAAGCAAGCAATGAAAATGGCTCCTGCCGGGGTTGCCGCTTCCTCGAAAGCGATACGGCGGCTCCAGAACATACAGGAAGGAATATGGGTGGGTTTTAGTCAGTACAAGTCTGACATTGCCCCCCGCTCCGCCCCTTCGCGGGGGAAGTTATTTGAAGATTTCTCATCCGCAAAAAAAGGAAAATAAATGGGTACACTCATTAATATGTCCAAAGGTATCAAAACAACTTGTGACATAGTTGACAATACGATTTGCTGTATCCATTTGGTAAATAAAACCAAGTTGTAAACAAGTGACAATAAGATTTACTTAAACACAAGCTTATCACGTCTCAAACTTTACTTAGCTCTCCATACAAATGTTGCTATCAATTCTAAGAACAAATTAGAAAATCGTGGTCATAAACATGTTTTGTTTATAGTATGGCCCCACAATGGCTCGTATGTTAAAGTTGGTAACATATTATAGCTAATTACGAGTTCAGAGTATCAAAACAAGTATGTTTAGTCACACAAGTGCCACAATGCATCGTGTGGATTCTCTAATTGGCTGATTGTCATGTCAATAAAGATAGAACTGATAAGTCAGAGCATTCTGCAAGCTCAAATAAATTTATTTTCATCAATTTGCCTGCAGCATAATTGTTTAAAAATGAATGCCTTTAGGTCGCTTTTCAAAGATAATTATTTTCATTTTAATTAAATCTTTTTGTGATTTCAAAGGAGATTCATTTAACTTGTTGTTTATTTTTAATGTTTTAGTGAATTGATACCTATATTTTGGATTATTTCGATTAAATTTTGGTTATTGGAATGTACTCTCTAACAAAATTGCTTTCTTCTGTACTACAGAGGAGAAAAAAGAACGTTTGTTTAACTTGGAAAAAATCCTAAGAAAATGGGTGATACTTTTGTTGTTTGAAGAATTTAAACAGAAGACACATTACTTGATTAAACGCTTTTATTTACAACTTCTGACTAAAAATAAACCAATCTTGTTAAAATACTCATCATAGACCGTTTGTTAACAGAATATCAATACAACCTATCCAACTATGAGCGTTCGTTTAAAAAATAATGCCAATAGAATTCTTTTTTTAAAAACCTTTTAATTGCTTCGTTCATTGGTCTACAACAAATTCTTGCTTCAACGTTCAAAGTTGTCTTTTAAACACAAGTGTACACAAAATGGTCAGGTTTATTTTCAGTGAAAATGTATTGCCTTTGTAGACTTCTGAAATGCGTTTGAGGTAAAAGGGAGTAGTGATAATTTGTGTTTTATTAATTAGTTTACAGAAGCTGCAAAAGTTGTTTGTTACTTTAAAATACTTAGTTTATGTTTGATGTCCTTTAAAAGTACCTCTGTAATATTTTTAATGTGTGTGTGTGTGTCCTGATTTTAATACCAGATCAGGATGATTTGATTAATTAGTAGTACATTGGTTTTGTAAACGCAATAGTAATCAAATCAGTGAACATTACATTCCCAAAGCAGCTTTGGTCTATTTGGAATTATAATAATCCAATAGCCACTCGTTATCTAATAAGAAAACGTCGCATACTGTCTCTAAGAATACAACATCGAAATAAGTTATTCTATGTCCGTCTCTAGAATCCCAACTATCTCTGTACCAAAATTCATGAAAATCGGTTTGGCCGTTGAGGCGTGAAGACGTAACAAACAAACAAACTCATTTCCGCTTTTATAATATTAAGTAAGGATTCGTGTTAACTGTATGATTTTAATAACACTCTCCTCAATTATTTCGTTGTTCTAGTGGTTGTAAGAGCAAACATTTTGGATTGAAATTCTGGGTAAAAGTGCTATTATTCTAATATAAAATCAGTAGCATCCCGGAGTCCATGCCCCCCCCCCCCCTATTACATAGATATAACTTGCAAAATGTGGGTGCACAATTAGTTACACTTCAGCCAAACCTTGCGGGATTACAGGCGTGAAATTATGGGTTGTGTATTAAAATCTAGGGTAGATAGATCTGTGTTCCTATCTTACATTTAAGATGATACAGGTGTCATGCAAATTATTGATTAGTGTTAAAAAGAAAGAGAGTGTATTTGTTAGAATATATGTAGTTCAAAAAGATTCTACCACTTCTGGTGTACAAATATTTGCATATATCTGTTACAATTATAATTAAAACATCAGAGAAAATTGATTCATTCATTATTTTATTTCATAAATTATGTTTATTTTTCATTGAGATATAAGCCATCTAGCTGGTGGTTAAAGCCTCTACGTAACTTCTAAGTTCTTTCAAGGCATAGCTATTTCCGGGGTTGCGGGTTGTTCGAAAGAGGTACCGCGGCCCCGGAACATAAAGGGCAATAGAAGGAACATGGGTGGGTTTTTGCCAGTACAAATCTGACATTCCCTCAATGGAGAAAGCGGGAAGGAAGTTATTTAATGAATCCGCAAAAAAGTCAGAGCTATTTTTCTTCACATACAAAACTCATAATTTGACACTTATTACCTTGGTGGCTTGTGAAGTTGTAAACCTCGACAGTTTTAAGTGTTTAACATAAAACAAGTTGAAGTCGCAGTTGTAAGTTTTAAAGTCTTTGCGGTTAGCCCTTAGCAAATTGATGTGTCTGCATCTTAACTGTAACTTACTTCTTAAGTAAAAGATGGCGCCTGTTTACAGAATATGACTTTCGTTTGAGCTTTTAATTTATACTGGCCGGCGACCGCGGCTTCGCCTGCGTTCTGATTAAAAAAATTATGTGTTATTCCAGACTATAATCTACGTCTGTGCCAAATTTCATCATTGTCTGTTCAGCCGTTTTGACGTGAAAGAGTAGGAATAAATAAATAAATATCTTGGGACAACTCACACACGGCTATCTGATCCCAAGCTAAGCAGAGCTTGTGTTATGGTGACCAGACAACTGATATACATACTTATATAATTTATAAATACATACATAATATTATAGATAAATCACACCCAGACACAGAACAAACAATCATGCTCATCACACAAAGTTTGTCCTGGGTGGGAATCGAACCCACGACCTCAGGCTCAGCAGTTAGGGCCACTAACCACTAGACCAACAGGCCCGTCAACATCCATACATCCATCCATCCTCACAAACATTCGCATTTATAATATTAGTAGGATTTGTTTGTTTGACATTAGTTTCTCCTACTAGCTACTAGATCTTAAAGTGTTTCTTAAATGAATTTTATCTAAAAAGTTACGGCTTTCCAATTAAGGTAAAATTCTAATAGGATTCACTTGGGTTAATTTTATACTCCTAGTTGATGTGAAGAGTAGCTTTTGGATATTAATGTTGTAAATTTTACCGCTGTCTGTATTTATAATTACTAGAGTATTATCTTTATCAATAATTATCAAATATTATGAAGCGGAAAGTTTTTTTTGTTATTTTGTATCGAACAGGCGACGAAACTGCTAGACCGACTTAAACCATTTTTTCGTCAATAGATATAATAATAATAATAAATAAATAATTATTTTAAATGTTTTTTTTATGCTTTTTTGAAATATTTAAAAATGTAATTATATGTTAAAAAATAAATAAATGTACGAATAAATAAATAACTTTATTTCACTAAAATACAGATTTAACATGCTATAAATATACACAGATTTAATGAGCTTCGGTAGTAACACAATGAATATAAGCTAAAAACTGGAATCTGTACACAATATGGAAAACCCTGCCTCTCAAACTAGGTACCTACCTACTATATTTAGAAGAAACAAGTATAGACTATATAAGTTTAATCATAGCTATTTAGTAATCTGTGGTTTAACTCTCTACCGGCTTCTTTGTTCCCTACCACATACGACCCGTCTGCCTTCAAAACAAGAGTCAATAGGCATCTTCTGGGCTCGCTCGCTCCATCGTAGACCTCATCTGTCGCTTACCATCAGGCGAGATCGAGGTCAAGAGTGAGTTCATTCTCAATAAAAAAAAAAATATATATATATATAAAGACAAGAAACCTCACGTTTTGAATCTTTTCCAATTTAATTCCAATATTCACTCTCTGAATGAAGCAGGTATCAACCATTTTCCAATAAGCTTTAGTTAGACTATTCGTTCATCAGTAAATGTAAAAAAAACAGAAAAGTTTTTATCAATCAATCAATTATTTATTTTGTAAAAACATGATTGGGTTTAAAATCCTTACTAATATTGTTTGAAAGTGAGTTTGTTTGTTTGTTACGTCTTCACGCCTAAATGGCAAAACCGATTTTCATGAATTTTGGTTCAGAGTTAGTTGGGACCCTGAAGACAAACAAAAGCTATTTAAAAATAAAGTGCGAGAAAAAGGGGAGAGAAAGATATATATTTTCAATTACACGTGGATTAAAGTAAGCGTTAGCCCAAAGTAACTATGACTCGCGGACGAAGTCGCGGGTGGAAGCTAGTTGGAAATATGTTAACAATGTTTTGCCAATAGATGGTGTGCAAAATTAGGACCAAGCAAAATAACATAATTAAACTTATTGTTTGTGACGTTAGTACTTCGATAAATACAGTTTCTATGGAGTCAAAGACCTTAGCTAAATAATTCAGGTATAACAGACGACAGTTAGTAACAAAGTGCCTTGATTTCTAGATAAATATTGAAAACGTACTAAATTCAAAGTTATCAATTTCCAATAGTTTATGGAGTCACAAAACTAAGTGAGTTCAATGTACTAAGGTACGTTCACAAATAGACTTTGTTTTGACTCTTATAATTATTGAACCGCGAAATTAACTAAATCGCTTTGTGAAAAACGAAACCAAATAAATGAGAATTTAAACAGTTTTTGTTAATTGTAATTCTTTTTTGGGAATGAGTTTATTTAAGTTCAGGTGTTCGAATTGCATAGATGGTCTAGTGGCGTGACCGTTAGACTGCCATGTCATAGGTTTCCAGTTCAAATCCAAGGCATGCATCTTTAACTTATTGGAGTCATGTGAATGAAACCAAACATGCCTGTTTGACGGCATGTAAAGCCATTTCAGAGATTCATTAATAAGCACTACCTTAACCTCTAGAGCCCCAGCGGCACAAAAACGTGCCAGTATACAAGTATTACCGTTGAGCCCCGCTGACACAAATTTGTGCCACCAAACCCAGACCAATTTAAAACTGTATGTGTGTAATCTGATGTTAAGACTTATCTTTATAAGTCTTAAGAGAGAGAGCCCGCCCGGCGGTGCTTGATGGATAGTTTACGTAAATAATGAGAGGTTAAAAAAAAAAAAATTTAGGGTGTTTGCCGAAAGGCTGGATACCATGGGTACGTTTATCAAGCTACATGTCTTACATGGGCATTGATGAATCTATCCGGGGCTGAGTATGGCCACACTGTTTATTTTTATCTAAGTACTAAACTAGGTTTTAATGATAATATTAACACAATGTGGGTTAATGTAGTCTGTAATTTATTTTTTAATTTATTGTATCCTTACTAATATTATAAAAGCGAAAGTGAGTTTGTTTGTTACCTCTTCACGCTTTAATGGCTAAACTGATTTTGATGAATTTTGGTACAGAGATAGTTGGGAACCAGGAGACGGACATAGGCTAACTTTTTCTAAAAAAGTGGGATGTGAGGGAGACAGAGGGAAAAAAAGAGAAAGCTTAGCGTTGCTATTACAAATCAATAAGGGGAACTGTGTTACCCCGAATTCAACGCGAGCGAAGCCGCGGGCAAAAGCTAGTTACCTATAATTGTTATACTGATAACTAAAAACAATACAGGCATAAAGAATTCGAAGTGTAATAAAGTAAAAGTACATAGGTAACATTAAACCCCTTTTGTTTTTATTTCGGGTAGGAAACCATCGAATCACTTCCCCCGCTCTCTTGTGTCAGACTTTTACTGATTAAAACCCACCCATGTTCCTTCTTTGGCCCTTTGTGTTCCAGGGCCGCGGTATCTCTTTCGAGCAACCTACAACCCCGGCAGGTTCGATCTGATGTGACTCTTAGAGTATTCCTCCGCAAATTTCTCGTTAAAGTATTTCTCCGCATCAAAGTTATCAAGAAATTATATAACGGTCTAAGTTCCAAAATGCAGATTCTGATAGAACAAAAAGAAAGCCAAGGAAATCAAAACAAACCTACAATAAAACAAAAGAACACTTTTCCCCCATAATATTATTCTTTATATCCTCTATATTATTTTTATGAAAGACATTGACTAAAGCAATATTAGATAGTATAAACATTATCGAAACTTGCTATGAATAGTCAATGTTTTGACGCCATAACCACCGAAGCGCGCCATAACCGGGCAATTTATGTCAACACGGAGTTAATCACAGATAAATATTTGCATAAGTTAATCATAAACATTATTGTGCGTATGAACGTTGATGATGCTATTGTCTCCATGGTTCAGTTGGTTTATGGATAAGGTTTTTAATACCGTTTATGCTTTACTTTCCAATGATATCAGTGTAAAAGATACATCTGTTATTCTTTTGAAGGAACTGAGTACAGTACGGCCAACGAGAAGCGATACGAAAGGTCATTAACCTAAAGAACAACTGTGGCGGTTACAATCTAATATTTAGCTCTTTCCCTCTTGTGCCTTTGTCGTAATGTCTCGTTCTCCCGGCAAAAACATGACAACGTTAAGACGGGTTCGCCAACATTCGGGCGGCCATTTTAGACAGGGTTTTAGCATGGGTTTTGTGTAAACAAAACCCATGCTAAAACCCTACACGGCTACAGTACGGCCAACGAGAAGCGATACCAAATGTAAATTTGGTATCGCTTCTCGTTGGCCGTACTGTAGTACATGTGTTGGAGCATCTTTATCATCAGCCTACGTCAATCTAGTGCTGGTCATATCGATATCTGTTTCTGGCTGTTTGTGTATGTGAGTTTGAATGTTAAAAATGCACCGATACCGGAGAAATTCCTAGTATGAAGCAACGATTTATTTAATAAAATATATATTTTAGGTACAACTCTGGCTAACCCTTCGTGGATTAAAGTTGCCATGATATTTTCATATTAAAAGATTGGGTAGAGGGATACCTATGAATTCACAGCTAAAAAAAAAGTTAGCACAACTATCACAACATTCAAAACGAATAATTTTTTTTTCGTTTTGTGTTTCAATAATTAACGCATTTATGTTTAAGCTGTTAGTGCGTACTAATAGATAAGCTTTATATATAATACTGTGCCTATATGATGTCTGTATATTCTGATAAGAATAAACCCGACTTTGTATTCTGTGAATCATTTGTGATTCAGTCCTTGTCTATGTACAGACGCCTGCACATCAAGCTACTACAATCTGTCAGATTTCTTTGATAGATTTTCGACTTTATTTGTAAAGCATTAAGGTTCAAGGTTAATTGGGAAAAATTTACAGTTTCGGGTAGCTTGACTTGCAGGCGTCTGTACACACGACGGCACATCAACCTATACAAAACTATTTTAGTTTAGAGTAGGTTGACCTGCCGTCGTGTGTACCTACTATACTTTTATTAACACATTTTCGCAAAAATTAGCAGTTCGAAAATAGGCCAGTAGGCCTACTATGACATCTTAAAGCAGAACTTATTCCACTGAGTGAAAGAGATGGTGCTAGATACTCTGTATAGCTCTGTCCCTTTCCCTCAGCGGAATAAGTTCTGCTTTAACACGTCATGGTAGGTTAGCAGTTTCCACACTTTTCAGCTAAAGGCGCTAACAGTACAAATTATTGTGGCTAGAAACAAATGACGATGACACAGATAAGGTGCCATTAAAAGGAAAAATAACACTCTTTCTATGACACACAATAACAGTACTTATTATATTAACATGGTTTTTTGTAGTTGTGGAATGAGTAAGAAAGTTACTATTATCGTTGTCACTGTTCTTTTTCAAATAACGCTTTCCGTGTTAAAAATGAAAGCTGCCACTTTAAGTCACACTTGTTCGAATCTGAAATAAATTCTTTTGTCGTGTTGATTTTTGCCAAAGGAGTTATGGGCTAAAATAACCAATTCATTGATCTCAGCATTCTTTGTGTTTCAATTTCATAATCGTTACCAGTTTATTACTAACTTCACAGTGGATAGAGCACTGTAAAACGGTATCGAAGCATTCTCAGGAAAAGATGGCGAGACGAACTCGACTATTTTTAACTGACTTCACAAAAGTAGGAGGTTCTCAGTTCGGGTCCACCCTTTATAGCAGAACTTTTTATGTCATAATTTTATTTTGCATAACAAAGGATGGCATAAACTTCACTTCGCAGAAAATTGTTTAGCAGACACTCATTTATCATACATTCTAAACTCATAATTTTGTAAGTCAGAATCATCTCTAGGCATAAACTTCATATCCATAATACTTATTTAAACTAATTTAAAAAGTAGAAACATCATATCGCAGAAAGTTCAAAGTCAGAATCGTCTTTTGGCATATATTTTATATCGATAAACGGCAGAATTATCATATCGCAGAAAGTTTATAGTTGGGATCATCTTTGTCATTATAAGTTGTCATTTATTTTAATTAATTATTTCTTTAAAATAATGTCGTTGAATTCAATAAGTAATTAGGATTTAGGAAATCTAAATAAGTCAGTTCCGGGTAACTTACTTAAAACAATCTCTTTTTTTATTAATGCAAGTCGTTTCTGGAGTAGGTGGAGGAGGTCACAGTTTTAACCTAATATAACCTAGCCATTACTGCAGTCTGCGCTAGTGAAATTTTACCAAATAAAATATAATGCGAAATTTGAACTCTGCCAATCGTAATTATACTAAATGTAATTCTGCCATCTTAAAAGTATGCCATTGTTAATACGAAGTTTTAAACATTATGCAAAACGATAATTATACCAAATAACTTTTATGCATTTAAAATGTTCGTTTAAAGAAAATTATGCTAAGTGTGTTATGCCAAATAAATTTTGGAGCATTAAGATTATGCCAGATAGAGGGAACCCTCTCAGTTCATCTGTATTTTTTGTTTTTTTTGTTGATAAGCTTGTTACTTCGATTGTAGACCGATTTTCATAATAATTTTTATAATCGAAATCATATAGCCGCCAAAGGGTTCCATATTAAAACAAATAGGTACTGACTTTAAAACACGATGAAGGAAAATATATTTTTTCCGGAATTTGCTGGGAAGTTATTTAATGATTTCCCATCCCCAAAAAAGGGTGCTAATTGGAACTAAGTAAATATCAACACATAAAGTTGAAGGGTGATCGAAATGTCTAGTCATACCACTATGAACCTCTTTTGTTCGTCTTTCACATTTGTAAATACACAGAAAAATGTGCGGGTCAAACGACTGATGAACCCGCTCCATCACCATGTTAATCAGATGTTATCAAATTTAATTTCTTCGCCCATTAGAACAGAATCATGATAGGACAACAAAGTAATTCAAATGGATCTCGTTCGTCTCCCCTATTGGACGCCAATTTTAATCGGATGATTCTCGATGCATTGAAACACATAATTACGAATCCGAAACTCTCACGGGACAAGGTTCCGTATTCGTTTTGACATTCGGCTTGATGGATGGACCACAATCTCTGGGCGAATCTCGTGAATGAACGCCCGTATGTTCTACAAACTACAAACCTACAACTTCGTCTGTTATCAATCTTATGGCAAGGGACTAAGATTTAATTTTGAATGTACTGTTTTTAGTTGTGAAAGGTTAGATTGTATGGGCGATAGGTGTGTCAAATTGGGAGCGTTGGTTCACGTCACTTTGACAGAATATGGACGGTTAGTTGAATTTTAGATTGATCGCTAATATCGTTGTTACTTTTTGGGTTTTTTTTCAGTTTTTTGTCACCTATAAAAAATGGGTCATTCGTCTTTTTTGTAGAACGCTCTGTGACGTCACGACTCTATGGTGATTCACATCTCACAATTTGTTTTTTATTTGTTGGTTTTTTGACATGACTACATTATTCAAAGCTCTGATTGATTCTAGATTAGTGACTAAGTACCTACGGAAACAATTTAAATACTCACCGTATTTGTAACGTCAAAAATTTGTACACACGACGCCACATCAACCTGTACAAAACCAGTTTATACTGATCTCTCAACTATGAATAGTACATCGTAGATTGTCCGTTTGATGAGATATCTGCATAAACTGGTTTATTATAGGCGGGCCGGGTACCAATTGGTCGATACGGTGTGTATTAACATTTTACTAGTAAATAGTTAGTCTAGTTTTGTTCCAAATTACTAGTCAGTTAATAGATATTCTGTGAAACCTACGTTTTTCTTCGGATGGGAAATCATCAAACTACTTCTCCCGCTCTGGGCGGAGCGAAAGGGAGTATCAGACTTGTACTGACAAAAATCTATCCATGTTTCTTCTTTTGGCCTTTTTATTCCGGGACGGCGGTATCTCTTTCGAGCAACCCGCAACTCCGGAGTAACGTGCAACTCAGGACTTACTTAGTCTAGCACAAATAATTAATCAAACAAAAACTACGGTTCATAACACATGTCATGTATTTTGACGATTTTTGGAATGCTTTATGAACTGTCTTAGTAATTTTAGGGCTGATTTTTCAATCGCCAGTTAAGTTTAATCCGACGAATAAGTTTGTCATTTTGACAGTTTTTCTATGAACTCTTTGTCAAAAACGTCATATTTACTCTTAAGAAAAAAATTGTCTAATAATTGGAAAATCGGTCCGTAGCAAACTAGCGACTTGGCCTTGCTTCCCGTGGTTTTAGTCACTTCACAAAACATCGAAATTTTCGATGAAGAACATGTGGTTTTCATCAAAATGCATATCGTATTTGTATGTATAAATCCGATAATTATGCATTTTGACAGAGCAACGCAGCATGACGGTATCACATGAAAAGCGAATTCAATTTATGAAATTTATTAATGTCAGATGATGCAAAGGAAACAAAAGTTTTGCTTAAACTTCTCTGTAAGAATAATGTTGATACACAATGCAGTTGTTTTTGACGACACGGTTGAAACAGTGACTGAGCGATCAACTGTTGCGCTGCGTGTTGCAGGTTCGATGTATAATATTATTATATGTATAATATTTGTTCCCCGCATGGAACAAATATTTGTGTGGTCTACAAATAGTTGTTGTCTGGCTGTTTGTGGATATGAGTTTAAATGTTTGTAAACACGTTTCAAAAGAAAAGTAAGTAAACAGTATATCCATTAGTTTTACTGTATCGGAAGCGCTTAAAGCGACACCGCGGGCAGAGCCTCTAATTTTTTTATCTAATCGTTTACAAGGAAGTCTTCGTAAACAAAGCCATGATGTTGGCACATCGCAGTGTCAACTTCCGTTTCCATAGTTGTCCCGTGTCACTATGAATGCATCATTGTGTTGGTACTTTTTGGTACCAACATGGCATTGTGTTCGGCGCAGTTTTCTTTCAAAATATTGTTACTGTACCATTGTGTGGTACCATGCGGCTTACTGGGCTTGTGTGTAGATAGAGTGTGGTTATTTAGGTGTGTCTGATATCGTTTTAGTGTGATTATAAAATTAGTTAAGGTGTGAAGAGATTTTTTGTAGCCGTCGATGATAGTTATTTTTTTGTGAAAAGAAAAAACATAGCATACAAACATAACATTTTAAACATATGTTTACAACAACTTATTGCAACACGTAGTTAAAACAATTATCCATTTAAACGCGTTCCGTTTCTACCGTAGATTACTAGGGATATTTTTCTGCTCTATTTGTGATCAATCAAATTTTATTTTTATTTTATTTTATTTTATTTATTTGGGACAAAAAACAGTTACACGTTACAATATTGAAATTTAGTTTAAGTACAATAAAAATATTTTCAAACGCATAACCCACACCATTGTCCACGGAATAACGACAATATTAGATAAGGAAACGGACGTTTAAATATAGAAGTGAGAATTAAAAGACAACATTCTAAAAAGTCACACTAACCAATTCAAGAAAGTGATCACCAAATAAAAAAAAATAAAAAAAGGAATACATGGAAAAACATAAATAAAGGAAACAATCATGAAGGATGAGCAGCAAGTAATTCTATAGCCATTTTTTTAAATTTCATTTGACTGTGCGCGAATATATCTAGGTTTATAAAATGTGAGTTGTACGTTTCGGATAATCTACGGAGAGGAGCTCGCACTCCAGCATTTGTTCTACACTTTCCTGTGTAGAACAAATGGGGCACTCGCACCTCCCGTCGATAAACAGTCCTGGGTACTACATAACATAATCTATTAGTAAGTTCTGCACAATTAAACCGACTATTGCAAATGCCATACAGCATCATAACCATCAGCAGTTTACGCCTGTGCTCCAAGCTTAATATGTTGTATTGTGTCATCAGATCTGCATAAGAAACTTTGGTATTAAGACACTTATAGTGGGTAGTGCGAAGAAACTTTTTTTGTACCATTTCTAGTCTGTGCTTATATTTTTCATAAAAAGGGCTCCAAATAGGCACCGCGTATTCCAACTGGGAACGGACTAAGATTTTGTACAAAAAGAGGAAAGTGGAAGCCCTTTTAAACTCCTTGCAAGAACGCATTATAAAACCATACATCTGATAGGCTTTACTAATAATGTTGTCAATATGGATGTCAAGGTGTAGTTTACTATCAAGCAGTACGCCAAGATCACGAGTGCAGTCAGTTTTATTCAAATTTGTATCATTTAGTGTGTAGGGAAAATTTATACTTGTTTTATTCTTGGTGAATGAAATATAATGACATTTCGGTAGACTGAGATGCAGTTTATTATCGAGACAGTACTGCGAAAGTCTGTATAAGTCATCCTGTAATAACAGACAATCCTGCAAATTTTTACAAGATTTGAAAATTTTGATGTCATCAGCATACATAAGAACTTTAGAGTTGACGATACAGGACTTTATGTCATTAATAAACAGAATAAATAACAGTGGGCCCAAGACTGAACCTTGGGGCACTCCTGATTCAACAATGGTGTAATCAGACTCGTATCCATTGATGACAACTTTCTGAGTTCTATGGAATATGTACGACGCAAACCATCTGAGTAAATTTCCTCTAATGCCGTTGAAGGCTATTTTCTCCAACAGAAGTTTGTGGTCCACCTTGTCGAAGGCCTTCTGAAAATCTGTGTAGATAGCATCAACCTGCGTGCCTTTGTCCATATTTTCAAATAAATATTGTGTAAAAATAATTAAGTTTGTACAGGTAGATCGCGATTGAACAAAGCCATGCTGTTCGGGAATAATAAGATGTTTCAAGTGTGGAAACAAATGATTGTGCACCAAATTTTCGAAAAGCTTAGACAAGGCTGATAGGATAGAGATAGGTCGATAATTTTCAATGTTGGCTTTGTCTCCATTTTTGTGAATGGGAGTGATAAAGGCTCTTTTCCATAAGCTTGGAAATGTCCCTTCATTTAAACATTTGTTAAACAGTAGATGTAGCGGAGTACAGATGTGTTGTGCTGTTTGCTTCAAGAATGTCGGTGGGAGATTGTCTGGACCAGGCCCTTTATTTAGATCCAAGGATAACAATGACTTAAGCACGTCACACTTTTTGAGAACAATATTAGGAATACAGGCTGATTTCTCATTAAAAATATCGGGAGGTATCCAGCAGTTAGGGTCGAATGTTGAGGGCTCGTACACAGAATTAAAGAATGTGGAAAACAGTAAACATATCTCGTCAGGGCAATTAGATGTTATATTTTTGTAGTACATGCTGGATGGAAGTCCGGAACTTTTCTTATAGTTAGAAATGTACGACCAAAAGTGCTTAATATTAAGAGGAATACTGTCTTCGACCGACTTCATGTATTTAATGTAACACTCATCAGACAGTTGCTTAAACTGTTTACGATAAACAGAGAACTTTTCATAATTAGAAAGGTTTTGCTGCTTTTTCCACTTTATCCAGGCTCGTTCCTTATTTTTGAATATTTTAATAAGTGGAGCGTTAAACCAGGCGGGAAAGTTAGATGTCCTAGGTCGTCTGAGTGGGACATGCGCACGGATTATGCCATATAAGTGCTCATAAAAAACATCAACCGCCTGTTCACTGGAGAGATTTGAAAAAAGTTTATCCCAGTTAGCCTTACTTAGTTCGATATTAATTTCTTGATAATTAGCTTTATAGTAATTAAATTTTTTAGCGGGCTGGCGTTTCATGGGTTTATAATTGGTTTCGAGTAAAGTCAAAATAGAAAATGGGGGATGGTGAGTATCAGGTGGGAGCAGTGCGATGTCACTCTGTGTTTGACATTCTGTATTACTAATGAATAAGTCCAGGACACGACCCAAGTGATTCTTTAAATTGTTGTATTGTGAAGCATTCAACATAGAAATCAAATCGAATAAACATCGGGTAACATTGTTTTGCGGTCGCGTAAACAAATATTTACCAGAGACAGGCCAATCAATTTCGGGTAGATTATAATCACCCGCTAGATAAAATGATTCAGTGCAGGGCTCAGTGAGAATATTTTCTAATTCGCAGAAATGAGACAAGTATGCGTCATCCTGTGTGCGAGGTGGTATGTAGGCAGCACTAATAATATGGTGTTTATGGGAGCGCGACGCAGGCAGTCTTATAATAACATGTTCGATGCCAGTGAGAGAACGTGCTAACATACGCGTAGGCCGGAGCTCGCGCAGGACGGCTACCAGAACCCCTCCACCCTCGCGCTTGTTTGTAGCGGCCCGATCTCTGTCGTCTCTAAACACTAAGTAGCGGTCGTCTATAAATTCACTGTCAAATATGTTAGGTGTTAGCCATGTCTCAGTTAATATAATTACGTCGAACGACAGGGAGAGAATATTAGTATAAAGAGTGTGTAATTTAGTACGAATTCCTCTGCAGTTCTGATAGAAAAAGGATAAATTGTTTTTAAGCATTATATCTAATTAGGTTATAAAAGAGTAAACAATAAACTAAGTTGGCAATAATGGTTATGGTTATATTTGATAGCTTGGAGACAGGACGAAACTGCGTATTATGTAATATACAATTAAAATAATTATTGTTATTACTTAACGGTTTTGACAACACACCGGTTAAACAGAGTACGTGATTGTGTGACATAAAAATGTAGGATATTTTCTGAATTAGAAGTCGTAAAGTAGTACTATAATGATAATTAAGTTGATGAGATATGAAATACAATACTTTATCACACATTCTTGAGAGTTTTAAGGTAATTAAGTAAACATGAAGTGAGGTATGACTGCTTAACATAATAATTTGTGCAAACACTTTTCTATAGCAACATAATAGTCTACATAGGCACATACATTCATAATACAAAAATAAACTATTCGTTGCGGGTACATTGGGCAATTTTACTGATATCATTTTGCGAACGTACAGCGAATGTTTTAGAAGTATCCGTTGCCTTAACAAGAATAGTGGCATTTTTAATCCACACATATTTGACATTACACTTGCTAGCCATCTCGCGACATTCACGAAATAAGTTTTTGTTATATAAAGTAAGATGCTCATTAATATAAATTTTATGGGAGGTACCTGATACACCAATTTGGTTAGATGACACATTTTTTGTCAAACGATAAGCACTTAATACGTTATTACGGAGGTCACGTGAAGCACACTTAACAATAACATTCTTGGGTCGGTTGCTTTCTTGAGTGCGAGCGTGGGGTACACGGTGAATGGCTAGGACATCCTGGCGTGGAATCGGGCAATTAATGGCAGCACCAATACTTTGAATGAGAACAAAAAGGTCTTCATCCCGTCTCTCAGGCAGATTACAAATCTCGATGTTATTGAGACGGGCTTGTTGTTCCAGCGATTCAATTTTTTGCTCGAGACTGAATACTTTATCGTTCGTGTTGTGAGACGATGACGTCCGGGTAACAATTTCTGAGACTTGCTTCTTAAGATCATCGACTTCATTAGTGTGAAATTGAAGTGAGTATTCGAATTGAGATATTTGACAAATAAATGACATCTCATCTCATGGTTTTATCAGCTCTGTTTAGGTACGAACCAAACTGACGTATAACCGATTACACACAATGATTACTGGATTCAATAAAAACTGACACCAAAGCTTCTTAACGATGCTCTTTGTAGGCTTTTGCATAAACGTATCAGACCATAACAATGACTTATAAATACATGTAGGCATGACGTAATGCAAAGCATGGAAGCCGACCTTAACATAGTTGGGATAAGTTCAAAACGATTATGACCTCTGATGTCATAGAAGGTAAGTCGCATCTTGTGTGGTCTGGTTACGATGAGGATGAGCTAAAATGGTCGTAATTATAAGCTACGGCGTGTATTTTATTTTGTTACAATTATTTAAGTGCTTTCTTTACGAAGATTTCAACTTTCTCGTCACTAAGAAATTCAGTACAAGCGTTTTTCTTATCGACCTTCATATTATACTAGGCCAGCCCAAGGTTAGAGCAAGTTTCTTCTTACGCCATTTGGTGGCAGGCCCCTCTGCTCTACTGACATATCTTTGATGAATGGAACACGAACGCTAACTAGCTGGAGGGATGGTGAGCTACCCATTCCTCACCGTCCACTTTAATGTCGACTTGGTAACTGCTTTTTGGGAAGAATACCATTGTAAACATACTTTGCAATATATCTAAACATTTTCAACAGAAGATTTAATGCACCCACTTATTTAATGAAGGTTTCACAAAACAGTTTTGAAGCCATTTTAATTTAAGATATTTAAAATTCCCGTGTCTTGCTGTTTGTAGCCAAATTCCTCTGAAACGTCTAAAGAGATTCGTTCGAATTTTGTGTTCATATCGAGAAGGTCTAGAATCGGTTAACATCTATTTTTCATATCTATACTAATATATAAAGCTGAAGAGTTTGTTTGTTTGTTTGAACGCGCTAATCTCAGGGACTACTGGTTGGAATTGGAAAATTCTTTTAGTGTTGGATAGTCCATTTTTTGAGGAAGGCTATAGGCTATATAACATCACGCTACGACCAACGGGTGCTGAGCAGCTTGGGTAAAACCGCGTGGAACAGCTAGTCCTTAAATATAGATAAGGGTGGCCGATTATTACAAGATAAGATGATAAGATTTTTGTAGATCTTGGACGGTCGTTACAAGTAGTCAGTGGTCCGAAAATCTGACAACCTGTCTTACCAAGGGGTATCGTATTACCCAGTACTACTACCTCGGGTTGTGGAGGTCAGATGGGCAGTCGCTCCATGTAAAATATTGATATTCAGCTGCATCCGGTTAGACTGGAAGCCGACCCCAACATGGTTGGGAAAAGGCTAGGCAGTTGATGAAATATAAGGGTGGCCCTCTTCAGAAGGGGACTAGAGCAGCGGGTGAAACTGCAGGTCATAGTTAGTTTTGTAATAAAATTCATTACAACATGTATTGGAACTAGTCAAGCGCAAAATGTAATACGGATATCGGTTATACACTACGTGTAGCCAATTTATATTTTGTTAACTAAATAGACACCTTATGTTATTTGGTTATGTAACATTTTTATTTAACAAGAATCATATTTTAATACAGTTTTGTTGTAAATCTTGGGTAATATATACATATATATCTAATATATAAAATTCTCGTGTCACAGTTTTCGTTCCCATACTCCTCCGAAACGGCTGGACCGATTTAAACGAAATTTTGTGTACATATCGGGTAGGTCTGAGAATCGGCCAACATCTATTTTTCATACCCCTAACTGAGCAGCCGGTGAAACCGCTGGGCACAGCTAGTTTATTTATAAAATCGTCGCCCCTCACTAAGAATTTCTCCTGTATCGTGGGTGGGTTTACAAAGATTTAAAATCACATACACAAACAGCCAGATCCGAATCAACTCCCTGTAGATCATTTGTTCCGTGCGGGGATCGATTCCGTGACACGCAGCGCAGCAGTCGATCGCTTAGTCACTGAGCCAACCGTGTCGTCGAATGTCAATGTATTTTAAAGGAAACAATATATGCATAGTTTAATGAGGATATATATATATATATATAACCCTCATAAAACTCGAATAAGTTTCCTTAGACGTCAAAGAGCGCATCCGAGTCACGTAACGAACAAAGTCGGTCCTTTGTAAGTAAAAAATAATTCTTCACCTTCAAACATTTTGAGGAAAAAACCGCAAACTTACAAACAGCTGCAATACACCAAATACATAATTTAATGACCACTTCCGACCGCATCGGCTTTAGTTCGCCAACAAACTTTTTGACCAAATAACTTTTTACTCTTCAGAAAAACTTCTAACATCCTTATATCAAATGCATAAAGTTCAAATTCGCGTAGCACACTCTAGATGAGAAGAAATAAAGGGTTGCATTTACTATGTTCGGTCCAGAAATCGCACAATACAAGTACGCGACACTAACAGGCCAAGTTGTTGCGATTGACAATTGGTACAATACAAAATAATATAATATTGCGCTTGTCCTTTGTGTCAGTATACCTCTGTGCTTATGAAACTACTGATACCGGTTGCGTATTCGACTGTTTTGGGTGCGATATTGCGGATTTGAAGTTGTTAGAAATATCAGTTGCACAATATGGCATACAAAAATTGAAACACGTTTTACCGACGACATCGACTTTATTCTACATAATAATCACTCTAATAAGGAATATGTTTTTGGTTTTAGTCACAGTTATACAAAAACCAAAGAGAAAATAAAATTATAGTGATTTAATCACGCCTTAACTTAGTCATTCCTTAAAAGCTTGGCTACGCTACTTGAATCAACTAACAAAATTGAAGACAAACGATGAGGAATGCTATCAATTCAGTAAACGAAAGGCAATCATAGTAAATATGAAAGTAAAAAAAAACATGTAAACTAAAATTCATACACTAATCCCGGTCCGCATCAGTAACACAGAGGTAACTAAAATTGGCAATACCAATCATTGTACTGTTGTTCCTATACAGTGGGTTGACATCGATCTTTCCAGTAAATAAATACACTTTAGTAACAATCTGACGGACGGACGGACGGATTGACGGGCCTGTTGGTCTAGTGGTTAGTGGCCCTGACTGCTGAGCTGGAGGTCGTGGCTTCGATTCCCACCCAGGACAAACTGTGTGTGATGAGCATGATTGTTTGTTCTGTGTCTGGGTGTGATTTATCTATAATATGTATGTATTTATAAATTATATAAGTATGTATATCAGTTGTCTGGTTACCATAACACAAGCTCTGCTTAGCTTGGGATCAGATAGCCGTGTGTGAGTTGTCCCAAGATATTTATTTATTTATTTTATCTTGTTTTTTTTTCTTTATTTATATGGGAAAACCGATAATCGTACAATGTATTTTAAATCTATAAACCATAATTATAAAAGAGGTAACGACTTGGCACACGAGGATGTCGAAATGTGGATGGTGGAAGGTGAGCTCGGTTATCATTGTGCCGATAGAAGTTATGGCCAAGAGCCTCGACGACCATATGTCGAAACTCTCCTTAGGCAGTTGGATCAAGAGCCTGATTCAGAAGGCAGTACTCCTCGATACGGCCAGCTTTCTGAGGAGGTTCCTGTCTCTAGAGCCCTTACCACCGGTAGCTTGGACCCTGGTCCTAATACGGGTGGTAATCTATTTTGATATTTGCAAATGTTTTTTTTTAATATATATGTTTTAAGAAATTAAAAAAAAATAAGTGAGAAGAAAAGTAAATAAGGAAAACAGGATTGTAACCTGTTTTCCTTATTTACTTTTGTTCTCTACTACTACGTGTCCACAGATTACTTTCCAAGTTCAAGTCAAGTCAAAAAATAAATCACAACTAAGAAAGTTATGGCTAAGGTAGCTTTATGCTAACCGTGATGTAAAGTTTAAATAAAATTAAATCCACATTTTAGATGTTTTTGTGCATTCAAAAGCTGCACCTAAAATTGTTGAATGAGCATTAACCACTGCAATGTGACTACCCTATAAGCAACTCGATACATTTAGAACCACCCACAGGGTCGAACTGGGTATCGCTTTACAGGAAACTGGCGGTTGCAACAATTGTGTCATACATCGCGAACGAAATACGAATCGTGTTTGTTGAACACAATACAATCCAAAAGCCGACTCTAACACCACGTGATAAGAGCGAATGTATTTTTTCTTCGATAAAAGGTACCGGAAGAAAAAACGATACGGCCACAAAATGACGGATGACGATTAGACGTTATAAAAGATAGTTCTTAGATAACAATCGAATGATATAAGAAGTTTATATTGTTGTGATCTTGGAAGAAATATAATACGTGATTCGAATCTTTTGCAACATTTTTGTGGAAAGAAGTGAATGCACTTAATATTGCATTTATTAAATGCAAAATAAAAAAAGTAAGTAGCCGGATGGACTCTTTTGAAACATCCACGATGATGTTCAAAATAAATCATTCAACTTTTAATTCGAAACGTGGCATAGGTACCTGTGCCAAGTTTTTCCAAGCAAAATTACAGGGTTTCAAAACTCATCACAGTCCTCACGTAACCACAGACTGAAAATCAACGATTTCTCGCAAAAACTCAAACAATGGCAAGTCATCAAATCTGCCAAAACCGAACACCACATTACCGACTTTGAGGCGTAACTCGGCCAGCAAAAAAACCTCCTAACCACGTTTACCAAAGGAAACAAGCGAGAACGGTTCTACGAATAGAACTGTGGTTAGATTTGAAATTACAGTTATTATACTTGTTAACGTCGTAATCAGGGATCACGTGCAGCAAAAGTACGGCTATTCGAGTTAGCAATACAGAAATAATGGTCGTTGTTGGATGTATGCAAAATGTTAGTTTGTTGGAAATTGTTGATGTGATAATTGTTTTTTTTTTTTAAATTTAGGCGCCATTACTTTAATTTATTCAATAGCAGACTAAAAGGTGATTTTCTCCTCTTCGAACGACTGTCGCCTAGACAATGCGCCTTAAAGTAATCCACGAAAAGAAACTTGAAAAATTTCCTTAAGTTTTTCGCAATTTGCAGTTCAGTGATAGTGATAATATGATTTTACAGTATTACTATTATAAATTAAATAAATATATTTAAATTTAATATAATTATATTATATCCCAAGTTACAACCTGATACTGACATGCAAATTGCAAAAAAAAACTTAAGAAAATAGAATTCGCGCTTTGAACTCATCGCGATATAAATTATAATTCTGTTAATGAGTTACAGTCGTGAATCATATAACTATTAGTCGACTGAGATATGAGAGATACAGACTGAGATTAACCGACAAATTACCAAAATGCAACTGACACTTCCACCTTAACCTTTTGCATATCAGCGCCTTTTTACCTTTCTTCATACCCAACGCCATACGAAATTAAAAAAAATATATATTGAGCTTGGTATTGTTTTCGCTCCAGCCGAGGTTGCGAGCTGATCGAAAGAGATACTGTGGCCCCGGAACATAAATGGAAAAAGGAGGACCATAGGTGGGTTTTAGTCAAAACAAGTCTGGCTGACGTTATTTGATGGTTTATTAGAATTAAGACAAGTTTAGTTGTCGATGGCGTTTCAACCACTCCACCGTTTTACAAGTTAAGTGGTCTATGATGTTCTAAAGGTTAAAGGCGATATTCGTTTTAAGAGTCAATATGTCATTATGGTCCTCAGATGACAAAAAAATCAACAGTCTATGGCGACAGCGGAGATTAAAATTATATTGCCTGAGCTACAGAATATATTTTAAATAATGATTTAACAGACTCCGTTAGAAGTGGACGTAGGAAGTACAGGCAAAAATAGTATTTAAATTATTTTATTTAGGGCTGAAAAACCCACTCCAATATCACAACGATCAACTTGCTGCACAAGAGACCGCTTCTTGGGGCAGCGTGACATGAAATGCATTCCATTTGTACTTGTTAGGTCTGACGTCAATATCGTGCTTACAACCAATGAAGCGAGCCTTTTTTGTGCTTTTGTATGATATAGCTAAGTGCTTTTATTTAACCAGTAGTAATAATGTAATTATTAACGCATTATCCTTTCCCCAGGATACAACGTTGATGTCGTGTTTAGAAAGAAGCGGAAATGGAATAGTTTTTAATTTTGGAACCTTTTTTACGGATGTGAATTATCAAATAACCCCTGGGTGGAGCGCAGACTTGTACTGACTAAAACCCACCCATGTTCCTTCTATTACCCTTCATAATCCGGGGCCGCGGTATCTCATTCGAACAACCCGCAACTCCGGCAAGCGGTGGCCCTGGCAGGCTCCTCTGCTTTGCTGACATCTCTATGAGGCGCGCGTGGAACACTAACGCGCCTTCGGCACAGCCTGTCTTCACTGGGCCGACGGACGGTGAGCTGCCCATTGCTACCGTCTACAGGCCCGCATAACTTTGGAGCCTTATATTAGCTTACTACAGGCTCAGGTATGTTTTTAAATACGCATACCTAAAATAAGGCTGCTATAAATTCAGATCTATGTTTGTGAAATAAATCATAGGTCCTATTTAACAAATTGTGATTTGCAAAAACGTATAACCGTAATAACTAACCCTGGGCTAAAAAACATGGCAACATCAAATTTGAGCGCTTTAACTTTTTTTTTTTTTAAATCCTCAGGCATAATTTCATGTCACTCTACCTTCCTTTTTGATTCCCGGATACACAAGACCCACCTGCAAAAGATCATCGGACTTAAATTTGGAATTCGTTGTTACGTCATTATAATAACCCCTCGTTATAATTCTGCTGCTAACGATCCGAAACATTGTTTGTTCTTCTCAGGCCGCCGTCTGGGCTCCATAAACGTATGTATGTAACCAACAATCATTCTATAGCCAACGACCTTAATGATAGCCCTTCGAACGAGTAAATTATCAATTCCGCCCGAAGGGGCTCGGACCTTGTTTTTGGAAAGCGGTAACAAGCCTATCATCTGCCCTCCTTTTACCATTATCCATACACGCTATTTTGACCTTAACAAGATCAGTAATTGGGATCAAGTTTCCGTAAGCGGAATGTAGGAAATAACTTGGTTTGAAAGAAAAAAAAACCGAAGCAATTTTTCGATTAAAATGTTTCGACCTTGACAAAGTTCATGGTGGTGATTTTTTGTGCGTTTTTGTTGACTCAGTGTTTGTTTAGACGACGCGGGAGTTTTTACCCTTGTTTGTTTTTATTTGGAACTAATTTCATTGTAATAAGTTCATCTTGTGAGGTTTTTCTAGACATCAAATTACGTTTAATTTGATTATAAAAATAAAGCAAATTAACGTTGTTACGGCTTTTTTTTCAATTTTATGATGAAATTGTTGCGAAATGACATGGATAGAGCTTTTCGTGCAGTGTTCATTCTGGAGTACTTTTAACGGGTACCAATGTTTCATGATTACATTTACTAAATAAAAAAAATGGCCGAGAGATTCGCGCACCGTAGATTCCGTACAAGCTTGCGACATAAACGGCCATATTTTTTGACTACGTAAACTTAAAGGGTTGACTGCAAAGGACCACAGACTTGAGTATATTTAGTTTTAATTTCAACTCGACTCTCGCGCTACCTCGCGATACAGACAAACATACAGACAACAAAGCTATCCAATAAGGGTCCGTTTTTTTTCCTTTTGAGTCACGGAACCCTAAAAATTTAGTATGTTAACCCATTACAATTTCAATTACTATGTTCGAGTAACAACGATGTGAATCTAGTTACAGAGTTGCATGCATTACTTCTGAACTAGGAAACCATTACAACTACATTCAACGAACTGCATAAATATTTCTTTGAAGAAACTTTTTAGCGTCGTGTTAGTTTTTCCTATGTACTTTTAATAAATAGTGACATCGTTTTCCTACTAACGAACACAGTAATAATTGTGTCATAGAAAGTGATTAAGTCATAAATATTGTCGTATTGCGCTCGGTTTTATACTATGCTTAAGAGCACTTTTGACCTAGTGAACTTAATTACATTATGGATTCCTGGGACTTCTCTGATGTAAATTAACCCTCTGTCATCCAGGGTTGAGGGTTGTTCGTAAAAGATACCGCAGGCCTGGAAAATAAAGGGCAAAAGAAGGATTATTGATTTGGATGGAACATGGGTAGGTTTAGTAAAAGTATGAAACTCCCCCCCCCCCCTGCTCCACCCAGAGCGAGGGTAATTATTTAATGATTTTCCATTTGCAAAAAATATCTCTCTGTCATCATTCATAATAAACTATCATATTGATTTTTTATCCCGACATTCGACATTTCATCATTGCTAGATTGCATTTCATCATTTTTGTCATTGCTAGGGTTGAAAAGGCTGTACTCTTACTACTGTTGCTCTTAACGTAATTTAAAACTATCATTAGTACCATCACCTCGACAAAAAAACCACAGCAACAGCAAACGGCTTTCTTAAAAGAAAATACTTATAGTATATAAATAACATAAAAAAGACGGAAAAATAAATTTACTTCCGGAAGTCGGTGACTTTTGTTTTATTTATATATTTTCGTCTTCCGAAAGTTTATTTGCCGCCTTTTAAGTGATTTTTCGAAGTCGGTTTTAAAGAAAGCCGTTCGCTGTTGCTATTTTTTGTGTAGTCAGTATGTGAACTTGTCATAACCTCAGCATGCAAACTCCTAACGAATGTCAACAACATACAATATTTAAACTCATTAGAAAATGTAAGGCAAAGAGAGAAAACGATATTTTACGTACTTCTAAAATACGTCGGTGTTGCAAGTATGCAGCCTTATTCTAAAAGGTTCGTGTTTGCGCCAAAAGTAGCACCAATTAACGTTTTCTGAAGTAGATACAGTACTTACTATTTTCAAGTAGGTTTCTGGTTGTGCCATTAAAATAATATTTCACATTATATTGTTTCTCGTTCGAGGAGCTCGTGGCTAAATAATAGCAGCCGCTCGGGTCGATCTTAAGGGTAAGCCGCGCTTGCCTAGGTTGGTCTGTGGATGGGTGACCACCCTTTACATACCGAGTTACCTCCGTGCCTCGGAAAGCACGTTAAGCCGTTGGTCCTGGCTGTCAATTGTAGTTCTTGACAGGTAGTCAGTGTTCCGAAAGTTGACAACCAGTCTTACCAAGGGGTATCGTATTACCCAGTATTAACTGGGTTGTGAAGGTCAGATAGGCAGTCGCTCCATGTAAAATATTGATATTCAGCTGCATCCGGTAAGACTGGAAGCCGCCCCAACATAGTTGGTAAAAGGCTAGGTAGATGATGATTGTTTCTCGTTACCGAACGAGTCTTCAAGTTAACCTTTATGAGCCTTTCGCAGTATTTGCCAAGTCAATCCGGAGATCGATGACCATCTATTACATACCAAGTTTCTTAAGTTCATTTGTAAGCATGGTACAACTTGTTCTCGGGAGTCATTTTTTAATATTCAACAATCGGTACAATTGGTCAGTGACTCGAATTGCTGCCAACAAGGTTTGCCAAGGCAGCATAAACTATCGTTTTACTTTCCAGAACTAGTAATTGCAAAATACCAAAGAGGAGAAACGGGTACATCATACATATAGTACAAATATACCGCCTGAAGCAACCGCCTAACGTCAACCCTTACCATAATCATTTCCAACTATGTCAGCACAACATCAGAAAAAAACTGTAGCAATTATAAATAAACGTAAGTCCTACATTCATTAAAGAAATACAGAGAAACTAGTTTAGCAAAATAGGCAAGGGAAACTTCGGGCCTGTTAGAAATGTTGACGTGTGCACGAAGGTAAACATTTCACAAGAGCTAAAGGTAGATGACCTTTTTGATATACTTATAAACCTTTTATGTATAATGATGTCCTACTTTCTTTACTACGAATATTTGATTCTTTATTGGCCATCTCTGGGGAGTGACGCACTTAAAATAGGTAGCTAGAGATTGAATATCATTCTATTGTTCTTTTCTTTTGGGTCTAGTGAATGTAGTTATAAGGGTGCTGTATAGGTTCTATTTTTGGGATGACAGGAGAGTATAGGAAAAAAAACTAGGGCGCATAGAAGTGGTTTGACAACAATCACTTTTACTTAGTCCTATTGTTGGAAAGGATCAATGTCTTAGGTCAGTCAGTTCTCACAGAGTCCAAAGTAGGTCCTAAAACTCAGAAATTTCTATTTTTACGGATATTTAAAATAAATGGTCTTTTCATCGTTCCACAAGAATCATTCGAAGACGAATCACTGACCGGAATACAGTAGCGAGCATTTTATCGTGTCATCTTCATTTGAATCGTAATTAAATGATAACTAGCGCCAATGAGCGCGCGCGACTTGGGTCACCACACCCACCGACGGCCATCTTGTTTTATGCGCATGGGCATATTAATTGCCTTATTAATGGAGAGGGAAATGTTTTATAAATATTTATGTAATTTCATCTGTCATCTTGATCAAAATATGTTTTTTTGCAAATTACTCACATTTAACATCGCGCTATACCTTGAAAGTATAGAGCGGTGTTTTGTTTTTCAAATATAAGCTTGTTTACCATAATTTAAAACGATTTTATTTAATTAGTTGTTTGTTCTTAAATAGCTATTAAAATTAAAGTTATTTGTAAGTAATTGATTACAAAATATTATTACAACATATCAAAAGAAGTTAAAATATTTGATGGTCTTATAAATTGACAGTCATCGTGCACAATTTTCTATAAAATTATTGTGAACTGTTTATCGAGAGTGACTTGCTTCTCAACTCATGGGATTAAAAGATTTAAGAGTCATCTTTCATGTGATGTTGTTTGTAAAGCGCAATACACATTGAGCCCGCCGGGCCGCCGACATATGTCGGCAATTGTTTGTCGGCGGTCTAGTTGGCAGCTTCACTTAAAACAAGTCGGAACATTTGGTCGGCGGCATGTCGGCGGCTTGAGATGAGAAATTTATTTGGCAGTCAGCACTACAGGTCGAGCGTCGCCGGGCAACTGAGCGCAGGCATAACAAAGCCGCCAACATGTCGGCGGGTAACACGCGCGGGCGCATGTTACCGACATGATTCTTTTCATACAGGCCGCCGCTTGTGTCACCGGGTTTTGTCGGCGGCCCGGCGGGCTCAGTGTGTATTGCGCTTAATAACTACATGTCGTAACTATGTGGGTAATTTTTATTACATAGATGACTAAATCTAGAAAAATAAAGCAGACATTGTCTATTCAATTGCAGGTTTAAAAAATGGTCGTCGCTGAACAAATAAATGAGCTAACCATTTAGCTTCGGAGCTACGCTGGCTTTTTAGTATTGTAAACCACCTAAATATCGTAATTTACATAATTTAGTACCAGGATACTCGTACATTATTAAACCCCAAAAACATAGTTACAATTAGTAATTCATCAGTGAATTAGTAACTAAACCGTGGTTAAGTTTAATAAATTCGTAATTAAACAATTTATAAAGCTACAAACTAGCACATTTACCTACCTACCGACTCTTACAATCACAGTATCAATTCACCTCTTTTTTTCGAATAGAAAATTATCAATGAACTTTTCCCGTTTTGGGTAGAGGAGGGAGTGTCAGACTTTTACTGACTAAAACCCATCTATGCCCCTTCCTTGCCCTTTGTGTTCCGGGGCCGCGGTATCTCTTTCAATCAACCAACTCCGGCAGGGCGGTGCCGATCCTGTGACTTATACTAGATATGACTCATACAGACAGCTAGAGATTTGTGTGTATTTTCATCTCTGAGGCGCTCTTGTTAGACACCCACGTTCAATCGGGGTGGTCTCAATTCGTTGTTTAGACAAAAACAAGACCAGGGTTACCTATGAAAATAAATTTTTGTTGTAATAAAAATGACGAAACAGATAATTCAGAAGTAGAGACCATCTACAAATGTCTATTCAGTGTGCATAATCACCATTGAATGAGAGGTGGCTGACCTAAAGATTGGACTAAGAACTTAATTTCAATGTTTATTTAGTTCATAAAATATTGCCCTACAAATGATAAAAGGTCAGTTGTGTATGCCAGAGCTTGACAGTGATTGCAATTATAAAGAAAAAAATGATACGCTTCACAAACCAACTGGGAACTAAAGTGTAATGATATCTCAACTTAAATATGTTGATACAATAATTTACTTTACGCCACTGTGTAGAGAATACCAAAAATATATTATTTATTTTCTTGCAATGTCAATTTAACGCATGGGTGTGTTTTCATCGAATGTCTTAATGGGGGAGGCATCGTTATTTTCCGTTATTTGTCCATGTTATTTAGGGCAATCAACTTCAAAAGAATTACAGTTGACCTGTTTTTTATTAATGACAACGTTTTTGGGTCTGTTTGTAATTTGGGTTGATATCTATCAGAGTGTTTGGGCTGTCATCTGAATAGACTAGTCTTGTGATAAGTCAATTAATAAAACTAACAGATTATTTGTCTACATTTCCGAACTGAAAATAAAATTAAAGATGATTATAACTAAGCACGTGTGTTACTCATGGTATGTCATGTGCCAAATCTGGTTCAGACAAAAACCTAACTGCAAAAGCAAAGAACACGATCAAATAACCCAAAAATAATGACTTAAAGACTTTGACCCCCTAATTCTTCCACTTATCACTTTAAGTACACAATTACAAATACCATTGTCAGCGCAATCAAATCTTTTGAAAGCCAGACATGTTTGTATGCTGGCACCACTCACTGTCACCATCACAAATGTCCGACTATAAAAGTGGACAAGGCTAATTTAGTACACCGTCATTGGACAAAACTTGTTCAAGACGTTATGTCTCTTGTGGGCGGGCCGTGTTGATTGTTAAGATATCGATCCTTCCATGTATAGATCGCCTTATTCTGTTATGCAAGGAATATTGAAGTAAGTATATAGTAGATGAATAATGAATTCTTTGGGGAAAAAAGTTTCAATCAAGCTTATCGTTCACAGTCCTGTAGATGGTTGGATGTGCCACTAGTGATAGTCATTATAAACTTAAAAAAAGGGATTATTGTGCAAAAGGCATGAAAACTAATATTTACCTATTTGCCATCTAAAGAGAGAAACACTCTAAAACCTACTCAAAATCGCTTCCTTTCCCCAAGACAAAAATGTACCTAATGTGCACCAGAATAAACCATCAATGTACATTCAGAATCCAAACATGCTAAGCACAGTCTGTTATGTCCCATATATGGCCTATAGTAATTTTCGACAGAATTCTTGTACCATTTCTGAAATCGTTTCATTTCAATTTGTTTACCATATTCTCTCTTTCATTCGCTTGTTTATGTCTATCGTTATGTCAAAGTATCTTACCAAGAAATATGAAATACTTGTTCGGTATCAAGGAATGTACTATTATGTAAAAGCAGTCCACTCAGTTTTATGTGAAGCCTTCTTTAGATGCCTTTTATGAAACAGTCATGTTGGCTGGTTTGTTTTCCATCTGGTTCACTCATGTTTACTTAAGGTCAGATATGTATGTATCATAAAATCAATCTTGTGTATAATAATTATCATCGTTTATTCTTTTGTACTCTTATTTATTAAGATTTTTAAATGTGTAAAAAATATAATAGGAAATAGGCCCCGAGCTACCGGTGTTCTTGAGAGAGAGAGCGAAAGCTCTTGAGAAAGGAACCTAAAATTACGCGCCGTATCCAGGAGTACTACTTAATTGTAATTAAAAATTCTTACTAAAATCAAACTTTAGTGCGGGTATACATTTTTATTCTGGTAACGTTATTTCATTGTAAATTCGATTAATTTAAACGTATTTTGCTCAAATTGGAATGTGTTTTGTTTTGTGCTGAAACTTTTGGTGCACGCAAAGAGATCTTATTCCCACATTTTTTCTATAATTGAAATAGTAGAATTACATAACCAAGATGTATTGTCTTCCAAACTGAAATAAAAAAAAATGTATCCAAATTTCAACTCAATGGGGCACTGGAATGGGGTTCAAATGTGACTTCTAAGATTTTTACATATTTAGTTGCAGGTAAAACTAATAGAAGCGTGTTAAAATGTAACTCCAATTACCTATTTAAATTTCAACCAGCTTTTTAATATTCGATAAAAAGTGATAAAGTTTCAATTACACTTCGAAACAAAGAATACCTACTTATGCAAATAAGCTGGAACGTTCCACACTGTTTATCCAAGTTTATTTTCTAGCATAGTCAACAAGCTCGGCCATTAGGCTCAGATATAAAGACATTTCTCTTATGTCTTACCTAATGGCTTAACCACGTCAATCTATTTTATTTACCATCCTTATCAAGACGATCAGTGAGTCTCCTTTTATCACCGTTTTATTTCGAATGACTGATTTTAGGATCGTCCCTACATGTGAAGCCGAGTTTATTTTTATTGAGCAACTCTAATGGATTTTAGTAATATGATCCTTAATTTCTGTGTTGTTTTTTACTGCATTGAGTTCTTAAAATGCTTTACTGCGCATGGTTTAATTTTAACTTATCTGTCTGTAGTGATATAATGTTGACACATCTATGATTATGTACTTCTTTTAAGTAAGATTTAGCAAACGGATTAGTGTAGAATCGACCGTTTTTTTTCTATGCCATAATGGTATCATTTTCTGAAGATGTGTCTTTTTTTCTTTTGCAACGGGGAGTATCAGACTATTTCTGCCTAAAACCCTGGGTGGGTTTTGTTCCTTCTTTAGCCTTTTTATGTTCCGGGGCCGCGGTATGTCTTTGTAACTACCCGCAACTCTGGTAGGCCGTGGTCCTGGCAGGGCCCTCTGCTTTGCTGCCATCTCTTTGAGATGCACGTGGAACACAAACCAGCCGTCGACACGGTTCGTTAAGATACGTGTCTTCGACGTTGTCATTATGTTCAAAAACACGTTCATTCTAACATCTTAAGTCACATTGCATTTAAAAAAGCTTAATACCTACATCAGACTCAAACGATTTCAACATTCATATATTCAAATTGATCACCTCAAACGGTTACATTCAAACAAACAAGCAATGAGTTGTCAGCAAAGTGATGAATAACCCAACATTTATTAAAGATTCTCATTTCTTTGAACATGAACCCAATCCTGGAGCAGTAGGTGGCAAAAGTAATGAAGCATTGTCTTCCGATGACGTAGGAGTAACTGAATGCAGTGATGATTATATTTGACAAATCTTTGTTGTTGTTATTAATAGTAGAGATGATTTGTTTGATTTTGTTGTTTGACTTGATGAAATTGGATGTTGATGTATAAAGTTGTATACTGGAATTTGAATTAATATTTCTGGGGAGTTTGTTCCGCCACTTCTTCCCATCTTAAACAAGTGGCGAAGGGCAGGGAGTTTTTGTGGGACTGTCTCTTGTAATGTGACGTTCAAAAAGTGCTGTGCTGACAGGTAAGAAAATGTTTTAGATTTTAATGAATAAAGAGCTTTCACAATATTAGATTATATGACTTACAAACTAGAAGTTAAATAGTATCTACTACAAATAGTGCTCATATAAACAACAGGACGAATAAATCTCGAGCTTTTTTATAGCTTTTAAGTTTAACAAATTGAAATCAAAATAGTAACTGGACACTAAAACGTTTTATCCTTTGTAAGCCAAGCCCAATTAATCATGAAATCAGATGCTCTAAACTAACATTATTTCCGGATGTTTTTCGTTTAATCTTCTTTTTCTTAGCTTGATGTCTTACGGACTTACTTACGGCTTGTCTTGACGTAAATACGACTTAGGAATTCTTATTAACTTGTCTAAATAATGAGGTTTTAGCTGCCTCAACAAACTACCTCGCCCTTAGAAACGTACATAAACAAATAAATTCGCTTCATTATTTTTGTGCGCATTGTAATCGGATATATTTTTTTGGTTTCGGTCTAAGAATAGCTTTTATGGGTTTTATTTACTCTTGGTGTGTTATTTGTGGATGAAAAATATAAAAAAAAACATTTTTTTGGAATCTATCCATGTTTCAAGCTATATGGAATTGATACTACTCCTAATAGATTCTTGTATTCAGGTACATTATAAAAATTCTAAGGCTAATAACAACTTCAACGGTTCTTTGTAACTTTTATAACACTATTATCTTTTTATTTATTTTCAACACTTATTATTTTACATTTTTTAATAAAACATAGAAAAAAATAATAGTAGCTCACCGGTTATGGGAACAGGGTCCCAAACTGCCGGTAGAGTCAGAGCTCCAGAAAAAGGAACTTCCTAACGATACGGACCGTGTACTGAAGTACCGCTTTCTGAATCAAATCCTTGATCTAGTACGTCTAACGAGAGCCTCCTCAGGTGTTGGTCCTCTTGGAAATTAAGACATTGTCTGTAACGACTATCAGTACAATGATCTGCTAAGGTTAACAAGAGCTAAGTCAATATTCTTGAGTTATAACAATAAAATTACTAGCGAACAAAAATACTTTAAGATTAAGCAAATAAATCATCAAATCGATTTATCTAAGACTCAAAGTATATCATTAGTGTAACCACATAGTACATTAAACAGCTTACCAATAAATTAAAAAAATAAAACAAAGTAAAGACAACACTATTTTCAATCTCTATCTGGGATTAAGGCTTCTAAAAAGAAAAACAATATTCCATCTCTGTCAACAATCTTGTTTACATTCTTTGTTATTTTCAAAGCTTTACAGTAATTCGCACAAACATAAGGAAAAATAAGGGGTTAAGATAACCGACCGCTTCACATAAATTATAGACATCCGCTCGTGAACCGTCATCTATTCTTGTTACAATCGTAACGAAGCCGCCGTGAATTAATAATGATTTTAATCATCCTTATCAGACGTAATTTTATGTATTTATGCAAAATCTATACTTCCTTACTAATATTATAAAAGCGAAAGTGAGTTTGTTTGTTTGTTACCTCTTCACGCTTTAATGGCTAAACCAATTTTGATGAATTTTGGTACAGAGGTAGTTGGGAACCAGGAGACGGACATAGGCTTTATTTAAAAAAAGTGGGATGTGAGGGAGAAAGAGGGAAGATAAGGGAACACTTAGCGTTGCTATTACAAATCAATAAGGCGCACGGGGTACTTTGTTACCCCAAATTTAACGCGGGCGAAGCCGCGGCCGAAAGCTAGTAATATTATAAAGCTAAAGAGTGTGTTTGTTTGTTTGTTTGAACGCGCTAATCTCAGGGACTACTGGTTGGAAAATTCTTTTAGTGTTGGATAGTCCATTTCTTGAGGAAGGCTATAAGCTATATAACATCACGCTATGACCAACAGGTGATGAGCAGTGTGGGTGAAACCGTGGGGAACAGCTAGTAATTTATATGTATCACCTATGGAAGATTTACAGCTAATAAAACAGATTAAAAATGGATGGTATTTAAACGTACTTCAATTTATTCCCATTTCGTTTACCTAATTTTGCCTGTGTTGCACCAAATTTACTGAATGAGCACCAAAATATGTTAATCAAAATATGTCATAACGAGCATCAGGAAAAAGACAGCACTACAATAAAAAAGTGTTATATCTTTATCGATTTTCTATTAATGCAAGTCGTTACTGGCACTCGCCGGCCGCTGCCGCGGCACCGCTCGCTCCGCTCGCTCGGCTCGTGCGTAGGGGGTCGCAGTTTTAACCTAACCTAACCTACGCATTTTTTTTGCATTCAGGAAAGAATATTTGGTGCACGATCAGTATTTTTGGTGAACACAAAATTTTTTCCCATTAAAAATAGTATGTGAGACTGACTGCCAAGGGAAGATGTGAACAACACTGTCCATAGAAAAGAAAAAATAGCACAACATCAATCTTAAGAAAACACATAATTCATAATACTACCAATATAGACACTAGTCTTTAATTCTGTTAAATAGAGCATATCTATATTTGAACACATGCATACATACTTAACTTTCACAATATAGTAAATCATAAAATATCAACCTATTACTATCCGTGCATGTGCAAAGGCCTCTTCGTGCATTCGTTCGTCTTTCTTTACCTCTTGGCCATCACGATATCTTCGAAATAATTCACTTATTATAAAACAAATGCCCATCTCTATTCATACTCAGAACTTTTACTATAACCCTCAAATACCACGCCAAGGGTACAAAACTCACACAATGCAATTTAAAGTGATCGCGTACACATTTATTATTTAGTCTTGCCATATCTACGGCAAGATTAAACGGCGACTTGTGCGAAGATTAAATCCAGGATTTTATTCCCATATTGCCGTACATTTCCACCCCACAGTTGAGGCAGAAAACTCGAGTATTCATTGCGGGTAGCCAAGCTATGTTGGCGAGGGTTGACGAAGCAGCGTTTGCGGGTAAACCTCAGACGTGTGCAAAGGTACCAGGTAAAGATATTTGCCAGATCATATTAAATTTGTATTAATATAACATTTTAACCGGCAGAGTTTTGAATTTTGAGGTCACTTGTGTTAATAAATGTATTTTAAAATAAAAATAGCGTAGCAGATCGAAAACGATTATTTTGAGTTTTGAATTCTGTACCCAAACAGACGAAGGTTACAATTAAATCTGAAAAATAAAGTGTAACATAACTCATTTTATTTATTCTTATAATGAAGCCTTATTCGTTACACACGCTTACGCATTAGAAAAACATAGCCGTATTTTCCTTTGCTTCCCTATTCAACTTCCGCAGTTGCCTGCCATCCATTGCCAAATAAAAAAGGCAATGTTTCGACAACCCTGCGAACTGTAAACCAAGATTTATATGGAGGTCGTGGTTATTTATACTCAGCAACCTTATTTTTATTCCCCGTGTGATATTTTTAATGAGGCAACTGAATAGCACTGCTGCACCTTTTATTAACTTTTAAAAGCATTAGTCGTGCCCAAATAGTGGGAATTCACTGAAAGTTATGTCTCGTGACCGTTTGTTTATAGTTTTAGAATAATAAAACTTATTTTACTTAGGATTCCACGGCTGTAATAATAGCTGCATTTTGTAGTTAAGTTAAACTTCGGCGTGTAAATAGAAACTGTGGAATCTTTAACAAATTTCTCTGAAACAGTATGATTAATTATTATTAAAAGCTTTATTGGACTCTTCATTTGTTTTTTTTTCTTTTAACTTGAATATCATTGGCTTATCTAGCTATTTTTATAAGTACGAGCAGCTACGAAAATATTTTTTTAATCTATACTAATATTATAAAGCTGAAGAGTTTGTTTGTTTGTTTGTTTGTTTGTTTGAACGCGCTAATCTCAGGGACTACTGGTTAGAATTGGAAAATTCTTTTAGTGTTGGATAGTCCATTTCTTGAGGAAGGCTATAGGCTATATAACATCACGCTACGACCAACAGGTGCTGAGCAGCGTGGGTGAAACCACGTGGAACAGCTAGTTTTATTATAAACATGCTGCGTTTTATCTGCTAACAAAACTGTGGCGATCATTGTGAAGGTTATATTAACTTACGTGTGTACACAAACTAAAATATTTTTTAATAGATTTGTTCTTAAGAGACCTTTTTCAATTTTCTGTTTTATAATATGAATATTAAAACAATTTAGAATTTTCAAAAAACGTTTTCCTATCCCATCATCCATGATTTTCATTCTCTGAATGTTATTTTTATAAACCGAACATAATTAACCCAAACATTATGTTGAGATATTCAACCCTTTATTTGTTTTAAACATAATTTGGGCCGAAGAGTTCACAATTGAGCTTCACATGGACTTGTATGCAAATGTAGCAATTAGGTTAATACCGGTAAACGGTATAAAGATGGCTTAACTAATTTGAACGCACATTCGCATTTACAGGTTAAGATTTTTGTTTGCCCGCGATACGTAAGTGTTGAACAAATGAATGGAGTCAATAAAGAAGTGTAGTTTGATTATGATTACTTGGGTATGTATTTTTTTCTTCAAATTTGTTACTTTGTGCATCAGATTTTTCAAAACTTAAATAAAGGAAGTTGAGGATAAAGAAAATATAAAAAAAAACCGGCCAAGACAATTTTGTGACATGAACAGCCATATCTTTTGACTGCGCAAATTTAAATGGTTTGTTTTTTCACAGCACAAAGGCACCACAGAAATATATGATTTTTATTTCACTTAATACCTCCCGATATAAAGGGTATGATAGAGAGACAGACAGACAACAAAGTAATCCAATAAGGGTCCGGTTTTTCCCTTTTGAGGTACGGAACCCTAAAATGAGACAAACATTTGAAAAAACTTTTAGGTTAGTATTGTTTCATAAATATTTCAGCAAGCAATTTCCATTGTCAGCAAGCAATATCCTAATCAAATAAATTTAGATCATCGTGGTTTTATTTTTGTAACCGCCCCTTATTTACACAGCAAGTAAAACGTAGATGCCACAAACTTTCCCGACAACTCAACAGTGTTTCTAGACTTAACGTATTTCCTAAAACTGATTAAACGTTTTTGTTTGTCTACCTTGATCGAAGCAAAGAGAAGCGAAACGTTTAAAAGTCGATGCAGTAGCGAACTTCCTTAGCGCATCTCTATATTTCACTCAAGTTTAACGATATAAATATTTGATTGAACCAGCAAGATCAAATGAAATAGCAACGGTACATCAAGGGTTGGCACCAGGTACTCATAACAAGGGTACTTGAATCAGAATATATTATGCGATCAATAGATAGGGATTAATCCAATATGTATTTGGATAACATCTTGAACTACTCAAATATCTTGACGAGTCGATTCTTGTTGAGTTACAATAGTTCGCTATTAGGGTTAGCTGTGTCTAGTTCAAGATGAACGTGATTCTCAAGTAGGGTTTAAGGAGCAATATGAGAATTTGTAAGGTTTTGTCGATAATATACCTAAAGCGTGGTGAAACGTGGAGCCTTGATTTTCGTGGAATTTCGTTAAATTTACTCACATGTTTAGATTAACTATACTGTTCTTGATATAACAGTATATTGGTATCTAACGAAGACCCTGAAAAGTCAATGATTACGTTAAAGTTCATATTATGAAGATTTATGTTAACCTTCTATACGTAAGTTGATATTGATTAGATTAGACAACATGATAGTGGAGTGTGCAAAAGTTTTGATTCTTTTCTTAGGGTCCAAAAACTTAACCTGGTTCCGCTCCAAAATGAGTTTACCTAGTTTCTGGTGCCTTGGTACCATTTTACTTTAAGAGCTGCAAGAAAAATAAAAAAAGAACTAAATAGTTTTCATAAATCTGTCACTTTTCTACAGTTCCATGCAAAAATTGACAAATAAAAAACACAGCTATACTCCAACCGAAATTTCATAGAGTTGAAACCAACGCTCGGGGCACAGCAAAAAGGAAGCGAATAAAGCGTCCCGCTATCCAATATTAATATCGCTCTTTCAAAAAGTTTGAACTGTAAGCAAGTCCGTTATCAATATTCATAAGCACAAGACGGTATCAGAGGGTTGCAATAAACAAAGCGGAGTGAACTGAGGCAAAGTAACCGATCCAAAGAGCTCTTACTTACCGCTGGCTCATAAATTTCAGTTTGCAACTTGCACCGACCTAACATTCGATCAATAAGTGTTTTGTACGGGTTCTATATTTGCAAGCTAATACGCCACATCAAAACTTCCAGGCTTGCCTTGAAGCCAATATTACCTACTTACGTCACAACGCCAATCTGAACTCTATTATATAACTACACCATAAACAAGCAGCCCTGATAAGGCATTTACGCATTTATTCACTGAGACATACGTACACTATTTCTTTACAAATTTCAGTTGATTTACGTCAAGTTTGGTGAGCTAATTTTAGTTGCACCGGTGCCAATATGATCACGTGTTAAGTTACAAAGGGCTAAATCAGAGCATGTTTTATCGTAGCAGGAAATTATGTTTTTATTTCAAGGGTTTCAATAGTTGCATAAAAAATAATAATACCAATTATTATTTGTTATTATAGTTTAGTGGGTGAAGGTCGACGCTATTGTTGTTTGGTCGCGTATTTAATCGTAACTGACAATGACCGCTATTGCCCAAACAAAAAACACTTTCATAGAATAATTATTTTAATTTTAATAATTATTTCTCGCGGTGTTAACCGTTTTTGCTTCTTATCATTTAAGGGTTATATCTCACCCCTGAAAGCATGAGAAATAAAACCTAACAATTTAATCAAAAGTTATTTTATACGGCGATCACGTTTTTTCATTTTTTATTTTCATTTTTATACTTTATGCGAGCGTGACTAAATCAAATAAAGTAAAGGAGTTTATAAATCGGGGAGATTGGTGCATTAAATAACTATATATCGTGAAGGATTAAAAAAGCATCATTTTCTATGATTGTGAACTATTTTATATGCGGGTGGTCGTCAATTTGATTCATTAGAACCGTAGGTGGGCTAGAGAACTTTGAACAAAATGACCCATAATTCCCTTGTTAAGGCTTCGAGGATATAACCGTGGCTAACATATTAATTTAGATCCATAAATATTGTATAAAAAGACTTATTGTGTTGTAAAAACTGGTTTGCAGGCGACTCGTAAATCTTGCATTGGTTTAGCTAATTGGTGGGTAGCCTATTTGGAAATTAACGTGTTTGTTTCTACTCAAATTGTTAGACCATAAAATAACTTCCCTCGCTCTAGGCCGAGCGGAGGGAGTGCCAGACTTGTACTGACTAAAACCCACCTATGTTCCTTCTAATAAGATAAAAAATAATAAATATCTTGGCACAACTCACACACGGCTATTTGATCCCAAGCTAAGCAGAGCTTATGTTATGGTAACCAGGCAACTGATATACATACTTATATAATTTATAAATACATACATATTATAGATAAATCACACCCAGACACAGAACAAACAATCATGCTCATCACACAATTAACACCCCGAATTAATCGCGAACGACACCGCGGGCAAAAGGTAGTTTATCGTAATCGATGTATCAAGCACAAAGTTTTAAATAAATATGAGCATTATTAATTTTAAAGTAGATTACACAACAGCGGGCAGAGTATCAACTGTATAATTAAAATTTATGAGGGATCATTCGTTAGGTAGGTATAACATAGCCTATGTTACTGTTACAAGTAATATTAACCCATAATAACTGAGGGGTTATCTAAATCCCTTTGTGTTTTGAATCCCGTTAGGCTTGATATTACGAACAAATGGTTTATTCTGCGTATTACAATGTTAATATCATATTAATTTATTAATTGAGCTTGGAATTTTGTTGTTTTGTGTGTTTAAGGAAAACATACGTTGTTATTGTTTTTGTTGTTGTTTATGCTGGATTATGTTCTCGGTTTTCATTTTATTATGATTAGAATAACCGCAACAACGTTTTGTTACAGGATTTTTTGTTACCTACATTTTTTATGAACCAAATAACATAACACCTTACTTGTAATTCCCCAAGAGTTAGGCAGAGTTGGCACGTCTTTTTTAGCTTGTTATGTTTTTGAAGATCCATGTAATTGGGGGCAAGCCTATAACCATCAACCGGATACAAAACCAGGCTCCGTGGATGCTACTTAGACAATTCTAATAGAAAACCCAAGTTCACCCTGTCCAACCTAGGAATTGAACCCAAGACCTTATACGCAACAGTTGCAATCATAAGACCAATGATAGAAAGAGGTAAGTAACGTGTGGATATACCTCCTTTTAATTTAACAGCTTTATTTCGGGAATTTTATAATCGTATTGGGGTTTTAAGAGGTAGTTTTTATATATTTCTCCACACTAGAATTTTTTTCTTAATCGTGGGTGCGTTTACTGACATTTGAACTTATATACAAAACAACCAGACCCAGAACAACTATCCGTAGTCCATACAAATATTTGCTGCATGCGGGGATCGCAGAAGTCCAACGCTTAGTCGTCGAAATCCACGTTGTCCTTACATCTTTGACATTTTGGCATCAGATGGTTTTCTCTGATTATCAGAAAATTTTATATTTACTCATATACTTTTGTAATATTAAGTAGTAAGTAGGAGCATCTGTGTACCTGCAAAACAACGCATACCCATTATCGTGCTGATGGGCTTGAGGCTTTAGATGCCCACTACCTACCCAATAACAATAAACGGTCATATGATATTTTCATAGCAGCGCAGTATCCTGTTATTAGCAGTCACGAGGACTTTGCTGCCCATCCCCTTAAACTAATCCTTCGGCTCCCTTTTAACGACACCCATAGAATTAAATTTTCGAAGGGGTCGAGTTATTTTGATATTTTCGGCTAGAAAGCTCTTCTTTTGGTTAGCAGAAAATCTTGGGGTCAAAACGACAACACGGTTGGCGCAATAACTGAGCGATCGACTGCTGCGCTGCGTGTCGCTGGTTCGATTACCGCACGGAACAAATATTTGTATGACCTGCAGATAGTTGTTTTGGGTCTGGCTGTTTGTGTATGTTAGTTAAAATGTTTGGAAACGCACCCACGATACAGGAGAAATTCCTAGTATGAAAAAAACCAGCATACTTACTGAGAAAATATTTGATGTGAATTATACTATTAAACTAGTTCATGTTTCTAAAATTGCTCGCCGTAGTTCCGTAATTGACCCTCAGGATCATTCTGATGGGTTTATCGGGATCACTTGTGTTAATCAAGGTTATAAGCAATTTGTCTGCTATCAAATCCGTTCAACGTTTCTAAAAAAGCCACTCAAGCAGAATCATAATAAGTATATAATATAGTTACGTTAGCATTCGTGAAATGGTCACAAAGTGTCAATTTACAATATTAACAGAATTCAAGAAAATATTTTTTTTTAACGTTATTCATATTATTATTTTTTAAACGTAGACTCCACTCTAGGAAATTATCCTGTGTCGTGAGTGCTTTTACAAACATTTAAAGTCACATGCCTAAACAGCAATTATGATTCTGCAAAAACGGCCATTTTAAATTTAAGTTTTTTGCGTGATAGAGTAACAAACATCCATATCTAGACATTCTTACAAATTTTCGCGTTTATAATTGGCGGGCGTTGACCTTCTTTGCACAAAGGCAAGCATAGCAAGAAAGCTCTTAGCAAAGCATTTTTTATACACGAGGCACCTACTACTTGTGTAAATTAATTAAGTAAATTAAACTTACTTTGAGGAAGCAGCTAACGCTGGAAGTAATAATTTTGTAACTATCGATGGAAACTTTTAATTAGCACAGTTATTGATTATTTTTATTATAGTGTTACTAGTCAGATAAATAATAATAATTAACATTTATTAATATGCATTCATGAGGAAATAAATTAATAAAAACAAAAATACGTGTGACACTCGGGGACTGCCGCGGTAAAGCTTATTGCATAGCATTTTTTATCAACTTATGCAATAAATGAAAAAAAACTTTAACAACAAATTTTAAAAAAATCTAAAAATATTATTTAAAAAGTACTTCCAATGAAAAGAAGTCACAAAAAGAAAAAGGTTTGATCCAGAGTAATGTCGTTTGACTATCCGATTCTCTACCAAACACGCTAATAGAACATTGAATTCGTGATTAAAATAACTGACCGTAATGAAAACGTTAGGCTTTTTCGTTACGAAATTTCTGGATTCGGTCTCCACGCTCAAGGAAGCTATGCAATAGCTTAAAAATCAAACACTAAGTTTGAAGTAGGTAAAATTTATATTTAAAGAGCGACAAACATATTTCGAGTATGAAAGGAACTCAATTATTAACATACACACAAAAACTCACACTAGCAGCCACGATCTCTTAATACTCCTTTTGCCTCGTCCAGTATTAACACATTATGAAATAATCAACTATAATAACCACATCACTGAACACATCGTACACAAAGTTGACAACTACGATATTAATTTAAACAAAGTAGCATCTGAAACTAGTTGACTCTAAATTAACAAATCAACAACAAACAGGGCCGTTTGCAGTAAAACTTGTCAGCGAATAAATATCTTACCACACACACACATAGATAATAAATTAGTATTTGCATCATGCCTATTCACGTCTTAACACCAGCATAGTGTCGCCGAGGTATTAAAAAAAAATTACTGCTATTACATGTGCTAGGTTAGCTAAATCTGGCCCTTTGAGAATTTCTTTCTAAGGTGTGGGGTTCACAATACTGCCGTGCAGACCCTAAAACGCAGTAACAGGCTTTTTGTCATTTTTTTGTTGAATATTGAACCTTAATGCACACGTTATAAGGAACATGAAGATGTAATCAGATTTTTGTTAGGATCCTTTAAACGGTTTAAAAATCAAATTTGTGATAGCAGTAACTTAATTTTGCATGTCTAAATATATTACAATACCAACTAAAATACAGTAATAGCTGTTACGTCTACCACGATCAGTCACTTTGCCAAGTTAAACGCAGTAAATATCTAAATTACCACAAAAAAACTGTATTCTACACCCAAAAAAATATTGAGGGGTATAAATTAAAACGCAGTAAGTAGTTTTTGTACCAACAGTGTTAATACTGCATGCTTGATCAATAGTTTATTTCATATGGACTAACTATATAAACCGCAGTATGTTCATTATTTACTGCGGTATAGTCGGTATTTTTCAAAAGATGAAAATAAGTTATATGCTAATTAAAACGCAGTATGACACTCTGTTACTGCATTATAATTGGTAACTTGAACGATTTTACTAATTTCGCTGCAGTAAAGGTCATATTTTACTGCGTTCTAGTCAGAATTTGTAGCTATCTCTCTCGCTCAATATATCGTGTTTGTGTGTCAATTACTGCCGAGGGAGGAAGACGTCTGCGCCGCGTCAGTGTAGACAGCGAAGGCTTGTTGAGGCTCTCCCTCAGTCTGGTCTAACGGATTAAGCTACGACTGCAATAGCTTCTGAACATTCATTCAATGATCTTGTGATATCAGAAGATTTATTATGTTCTGAGGTTTTGCCAAAATCAACAGATATTTTTCAGAACGTGACACTATTAGCTAAAACACCAGTTTTTCGAGATTCTGACGACTCTGTAGCAGATAAAAAATATACTCCTGTGCCTTCATTAGAAAGTAGTTTATCAGATCATACGCAAGCAGTCGGAAAACGAATACTAATAAACGAATATTAAAAAAAAACCAGAAACATACAAAATATAGTAAAAAGTTAAAAAAAGAACCTAGACAAATATTTTATAAGACCACCGTGTCACAATCTCTGCAAAAAACTGTGTTTTTTTAGTTTAAATGAGGATAAACGGCAATCTTGGATAGATTGCTGATTACTGGTCTATGGACTGGTAATCCAGAGGACTTTTTCTTAAAGGGTTTAGTTCATACCAATACCAAGACTAATATTAAGACCAAAAAGAAACGCTACGTTACTCTCACAGATTGAAGCGATCATCAAAGATAGAAAATCGAAGCATCAAATAACTTCCGCGGGGGAAGTTATTTGATGATTTGATCTCTGGGTGGAGCGGGGGAGAGTGTCAGACTTGTACTGACTAAAACCCACCCATGTTCCTTCTATTGCCCTCTACGTTCCGGGGCCGCGGTATTTCTTTCGAACAACCCGCAACCACGGCAGGCGGGGACTCTGGCAAGCCCCTCTGCTTTGCTGACATCACTTTGAGGCGCTCATAAAACACGAACGCGCCGTCGACATGGCTTGTCGTCAATAGACGGACGGACGGTGAGCTACCCATTGCTCACCGTCCACAGGCCCGCATCTACGGTGGCCGGGAGTCGTCTCGCGGCGCCCGACTCCCGGGGCGTCTCCCACGGCGGCTGGGTTGGCTTCATGTTCTTTCTCTCAAACGCCCGGCCACCTCCTTTGCTAGCATTACTGCTTCGCAGAAGGAGGTGACCACTTCCCATTCCCTCTCGCTCCGGACCATGGCCTGAACCAGGGCCGGACGCGAGAGATTTCCGCCACCGCGCCGATCGCCTCTACGAGGGCACGGCGGTGCTCCGCCCCGCGCTGGGCAGACCGCCACTGTGTGCTACACCATGTCCTCCGGGCGATCGTCACAATGGTGACACCCGGGCGTTTCTTCCCACCCGATTATGTGCAGGAACCTCCCGAAACTTCCGTGTCCGATGAGAACCTGCGTCAGGCGTTAGGTGAGGACGCCATGACGCCTCTCCAGCCAGTCCTCAAAGAGGGGACTAACCGCCACTATTGTGGAGTGCCCTGGGTTGCGACAGTCGCTCTCTCCATGCCACCATGAGATCGCACCGGAGGTCTGTCCGCTGAGCGGCAATTTACCGCGGCAGTGGAGTTCCCCCCCGGTGTAGTGCCTCCGCGCGCCACTCAAGCAGGCACTATCGCCTCCAGATCCCACGGAGGCAATCCGGCAAGGAAAACTGCTGCCTGATAACTTATTTGATCGGAGTGAGTTACATAGCTGCTTCAAAATTATATTGAAGCATTCCACCACAACTTGGAACAATCTTTAAACAAAATCAAAGATCAAGATGAAAGAAAATCACAAATCAAAATCTTTCAATTAAATGGCACATTTATATAAAACTAATAAATGTGTCATTTAAAGGAAAGATCTCATGTGTCTTGCGAAACCGAAAAGGTTTATACCATTTATTTTTATCGGAATGTGTTCAAAGCACCTTTAATTTAATTTACAATTACCTTATAATATTATAAAATAAACGGCAAATTCTATACATAATGTAGGTACTTTTTTCTGTAAATTCCTACCTAAACATACCCGTAAATTGGAAGCAATTGTTATATACTACATGTGCAATTAGTTCAAGATACAAATTAAAATGCAGTAAAGAAAGTCTTATGCTGCAAGTTAGTCTGCAAAGTAGCAAAAAACTCAAATTTTTTGTAGTATCAAGTATTTTTACCGCATTTTAATCTGCATATGTGTAACTTTTTGCGTGCAGTAAAAGCTAAGATTTTAGAAAAACCGATTTTAATTAAAATCTAATTAACAAAACTAATATTTGTTTTTGTAAATACCATCTTTGTTGTCACTTAGTCCTAGTAACAACAAAAATATGCACCATACTCATAAATAATCTAAAAAAAAACAGTGTTAAAAAGTTTTTCGCGGTTTTCTCGAAACCGCTTTTTTCCTCATACTGCACTTTAGGGCCTGCACGGCAGAATAAGCGATTAGCGGGCTGTTTTAATTCTTTGAAACATAAAACAAAATAATTATTTAAACCGAGTGTGATGAAAAAGTATTGCATCGACTACACATACTCGATGCAATTCTTTTTCAGCGGGGTATGGCAAACCTGAAAATAAAAGTTTACGTATATCGTTATTATAGTCCGAGAGCCAGTAACAGATTTATATGACCAAGTTCCTCTCAAGTGATAATTAGTAAAACGCATCAGATAATCGAACTATGAAGCCTCGTGAATGTCAGCTGAGGCTCGGTGGGGGGGATGAGCAGTTGTAACCTCCCACGCTTGAAGAAAAAAAAAATTATTTCACTCATTTCCTCTCGGCTAAAACTTTATCAAGTTATAGCTAACCTTATACCTCAACAAAAAAAATAAGTCAGCTGGCTATAACATAGTGGATTGTACGTCAGCTGTTGGCTAGATCTTGGGAAAAAAATCTTCACTTTCAGTGATATCCTCTCGGCTAAAAATTTACCAGATGATAGCTTATATGTAACTATTGATAAATATATACGTCAGCTGGCTGTATCTCGGTGGAAAAATCGTCAGCTGATACTTTGAAGGTCGTTACGTAGAAGTTAGCCAGAAGCATTTACTGACTATTTAAAGGCATCAGCTGACCAGGTTTCCCTCGACTTATTGCTAGCTGATTTTTTTTATTTATCACAGTAATATATTGAAAATCAGCTCACAAATTTTCGTGTGGGAGGAAATGACGCCTCTTTAATTATTCTTGTTATTTTTAAAGATTTAAACAACACACGCTAGCATAGCATAAACAGTATTAAGGTATGCTTGGAGGGGGTTAGTTGTGCGCATGCTCGGGGTATGAAGACCCTTTTGTTGAGGGCATCGACCATGTTTTTAGAAGTAGAAAAGAAAGGGACTATTATACGTTTAGAATAGACGAGCAAACGTTGTCTGACGAAAAGAATATTCTGGAAACATTGTTGCATCTGTGAAAAATCGATCAAAATGTCGAATGTAACGCCTCTTTGCGTTTTTTTGCAAAAAAACAAAATCTGCTTCTAATTTAAAATCGAACAGTGAAGAAAATCTTGTTAAGTGTAGTGCTATATTGAGTGTTCGAAAAACTAATAAACTCAGTGGACACGAGGCTGTACTTCCTACGGAAAAAAACAATTTTCAGCTGTATCACAGTGAGTGTTATAGACGATTTACGGCTTTGCCCCCAAAGTATCGCAAAATAATACCAGAAGATGCACCTACTGCAAGATTACAGTATGTATCAATTTTTTTTTGTTTTTCCTTTTATTTGTTAGGTTACGATTTTTATAAGCATCATGATTTTACCTGGTTCTTTGGAAGTCAGTTACCAACATCGATTGATGAAATAACTATCCAGCCCGAAAAAGGTAACATTTTATTATCATATTAATGATATTATGCTAAAATACGCATTCTATTTTTTTTTTTTACAGATGATGACGATGAAAATATAACAGCAGACAGCTCTGACAGTGACTCGGACAATGAATTAGAGAGAGATGTTTGTGACTCAAGTCAAAGCGGAGCCGAAAATGATTAAATAACATTGTCATTTGAATTGTAATTTTTCATAATTTTTTTATAATAAATATTTTTTATCAAGTAACTAGTTAATTTATACTAAGCAAATTGATTATTGAAATATTGGAATATATCTAAAATTATATGATTATATACTTATAAGTCTCAAAAATATTGATATGGAATATTTTTATCACCTCAACACTCATATTGGAGTGCTATGCCGAATAATTAAAAAGACGTCATTTCCTCCCACACGAAAATTTGTGAGCTGATTTTAAATATAATCCTTACTACTACTATAAAAGCGAAAGTGAGTTTGTTTGTTTGTTACCTCTTCACGCTTTAATGGCTAAACCGATTGTGATGAATTTTGGTACATAGATAGTTGGGAACCAGGAGACGGACATAGGCTAATAATAGCTAATTTTTATTTTAAAAAAGTAGGATGTGAGGGAGAAAGAGGGAAGAAAAGGGAAAACTTAGCGTTGCTATTAAAAATTAATAAGGCGCAAGGAGAACTGTGTTACCCCAAATTTAACGCGGGCGAAGCCGAGGGCGAAAGCTAGTACTGTGATAAATAAAAAAAATCAGCTGGCAATAAGTCGAGGGAAACCTGGTCAGCTGATGCCTTTAAATAGTCAGTAAATGCTTCTGGCTAACTTCTACGTAACGACCTTCAAAGTATCAGCTGACGATTTTTCCACCGAGATACAGCCAGCTGACGTATATATTTATCAATAGTTACATATAAGCTATCATCTGGTAAATTTTTAGCCGAGAGGATATCACTGAAAGTGAAGATTTTTTTTCCCAAGATCTAGCCATCAGCTGACGTACAATCCACTATGTTATAGCCAGCTGACTTATTTTTTTTGTTGAGGTATTGGGTTAGCTATAACTTGATAAAGTTTTAGCCGAGAGGAAATGAGTGAATTAATTTTTTTTTTCTTCAAGCGTGGGAGGTTACAACTACTCATCCCCCCAACTGCGCCGCAGCTGACGGTCATAGGGCTTTATGATACTGTTGTCTGATGCGTATCGCCAATTATCTAACGAGAAGAAATAATTAACCAAATTTGCACCTGGCTCTCGTACTATTAACTTGAAGTCAAATTATTATTTAATTTATTATTACGTTATCCCCCACTATGTTTATAAAAAACACAAGTTTTATATGTTTACTTTATTATTAAAAAATAAGGCACATTTTTTTAGTACAAAAATAAAAACGCTCATTTCGAAGAGGAAAATAAAGTTATAAAAAAACCTAAACAACATGAAATCAGAAATGAAAAAAAAAACACGAACACAGAAGTTATCGTTTAAAAATAATTACGTAAGAACTAAATTCAAAATTTGCACAGTCTTTGCATAAAAATACAGCATGTTCACTACAATGATCAGACACATATTTGAAGCTTGAAGCATCGGAAGAATCTTCTAAAACGTCAAATATCATAGACCTAAGTCTCCTGCTCTCGCGCATATTTGTTTAAACACATAAAAGACAAAAAAAAAAATGACAAAAGTCAAAAATTACCTATGTAGCTGGGTAATGCTGCAGTCTTGTACAAACTGTATGTACCAATTTCCCGCTAATCGCTATCTGTTTAACCGAACCTTTACTTTTCGCTCCTTTATGATCGCGTAATTAGTTATGAGACGTTAATACCAATCAATATGTAGTGTTAGCACTTCCCCTACCACGCGCTTTACTAAAAGCCACAAGGCTATAAAGCAAGCGCGCAACCGATGGACGCCCTTTCGCTCGCCTGCCTTCGTGGAGTTAAGACCGGACAACAGCGTACATTGCGTTTGTTTATGAATGCGTGAGCCGTTTTGTTTTATTATTAGTTTTGAAATTGTTGATTTGTCATAAGTTTGGTTCGTTAATTTGTTTTGATTAAAACTATTTTGTAAAAATTATTAATAAAAGTGTTAGGTTTGTTCTAATTGTTTTTTTTTAATTCTAATTTAGTAATTATGCTAAAATCAGAAGTGGGATAATTGGACCTATTACCTCAGTTTTGATCAGCAATTTTAGAACCAAACTTTGGCAAGTCTACCCTCGTGTTTTTATTTTATTTTCTACTTTTGTTGTTTTGTTGGTGTTGAAGTGTGACCGTTATGACGGGTAGTAAAACGCGAAGTGGATCAAAACACCGTTCCCAAAGCGGCTCGCGTGTTCAGACACAAGACCACTCGCGTAGCAGTTCTGGTCATGATTCTCGCGGCGAATCTCGCAATAGGGATAGACGTCGGTCCCACAAACGAACTTTAGGACATAACTCGCGTGATGTTCTGACGCCCCCTAGGAACGTCTCGCGTAAACACCGATCTCGGTCTAGGGACATTTTGCGTACAAAACGGCGCCGGTGTAACGACAACTCGAAGCATGACCGTCGTACCCGTAAGATGCGTTCGCGTGATAGATCCCGTTCCGTTTCTTCAAATACGGATAGTCAAGCGACGGTACGCTCGCGTCGTGGGACTCGAAGTAGATCACCAGTCGAAATTGTTAGCCATCGTCATCGCTCAATGAATCATTTTCGTCATGATGCTTCGAATAAAACAAATAACGCTGAATCGAGTAGCAATGTTGTTACAAATACCCCTGATTTGAACTCGCAACACTCTGAGGCATCTACCCTCACCCAAGCTTTGATACACGCTTTGAAATCCGTACAGCCGAGTAGGTCACAAAACTATTTTGTTTCAAATTTCGACCCAACGATCCATAATATTGAAGCTTGGTGTGAAGAAGTTGATCGTGCCAAAGAAGCAAACTCCTGGAGTGATTATGAGTGTTTGTCTCGCGTTGCTTCATGCCTCAAGGGCGATGCTAGAGTGTGGCTGTCGGAATGGGTCACTAATGATCGAACTTGGACTAATTTTAAGCTGGAATTTAAGCCCCTTTGCCCAACTAAGTTGGATTATGCAAACATTTTGTTTGAAGCAATGAAGTCCACGTCCGATAATTATCCCACGTATTCCGAGTACGCACGCCGTACTCTGCTACGACTAAGAATAATTCCGGGTTTAAGCGATGAACTTAGGACACTCATTGTCATTCGAGGTATTGACAGCCCACAAGTGCGAGCGGCCACTGCTAATGCCGACGTAACCTCTCAGAACTTAGTATCTTTTCTCTCTATATACACAAAACCTAATAGTAAGGGTAACAGTAATAATAGGTCCGGTTCTCAAACGACTTCTAACAAACAATTTCCTCCGAACACTAAATCACGTAGTGAGACCAGAGCATGTTTCAACTGCGGTAAGAAAGGCCACATTAGTCGTAACTGTTCTAAGCTAAAATCTGGTAATCAGGCAAAATCCTCAAATCCTGGCAGCTCGGGCACAGGTCCCGTAACTTGCTCATTTTGTAAAAAGCCTGGCCACGTGGAAGCTCAATGTTTTGCTAAGGCGCGCGTAGATTCTAACAACGGTCAACGCAAAGTTAACCTTTGTTCTGAACTTTCTTCCTACTCTAACAATAATGACGTTACCATTGCCGTAATAAACAATGTTCCGATAGATGTTCTTATTGATACTGGTGCTTTAAACGTATCCCTGATTTCTTCTGACGCGTTAAAATATGTTTCTACTCAACCAAAAGAAAACCGATGTGTTCTGAAAGGCATTAGTGATAAAGAAATAATTTCAACATCTTATGTCACAGTCACGTTAGAATTTCAGAATATTTCGATCGAAGTAGATCTAGTGGTTGTACCGTCAAACTGCATGAATGCGCCGATCATATTAGGAACAGACGTTCTTAACCGTGATGGTGTGACGTATATTAGGACGAAAGGCCAACAATATTTAACGCACTCATCAAACGTCTCCCTGAAGGTTAATTCGGTCAAAGTCGTTAGTGACTCTGATGTCAATTCACCACTATTAGGAAACGAACGTAACGCGTTAATGAATGTTATCAAAGAATTTTCTGAGTTTCTCATATCGGGTACGGCCGCGACCACGGTTAAGACGGGTCAGATGGAAATAAAGCTTACAAGTTCCGCTCCTGTAGTGTATAGGCCATACAAACTTTCTTATCAAGAAAAGCTTAAAGTACGCGAAATTACCAAAGACCTTCTTGCCAAAGATATTATTAGGCGATCACAGTCCGAGTATGCGAGCCCTATAATATTAGTGAAGAAACGCGATGGCTCCGACAGGCTCTGTGTTGACTTTAGGGCGCTCAATAAAATAACCGTAAAGGATCGATACCCTCTTCCTTTAATCGATGATCACATTGACCGTTTAGGTAGTCATAAGTACTTTTCAAGCCTCGACATGGCTACTGGCTTTCACCAGATACCGATTAAGGAGGAGTGTATTCATTTAACGGGATTCGTAACTCCGGAGGAGCATTTTGAGTATCTCAAAATGCCCTATGGTTTGGCAAATTCTCCAATTGTCTATCAACGCATAATAAATGATACTCTGCGCAAACTGATCGATGTAGGTAACGTCTTAGTCTACGTCGACGATGTCCTATTATTAAGTAACACTGTACCTGAAGGGATAGAATTGTTGCGTAAGGTGTTATTTGCTTTGACTCAGGCGGGGTTTTCTGTGAACTTGAAGAAGTGTACCTTTCTTGCCACTGAACTTGAATATCTGGGTAGAGTAGTGAGTGCTGGCAGAGTCAAACCAAGCCCCCGTAAAGTAGAGGCACTGGTTAACACTTCTCCCCCAGAAAACGTTAGACAGGTGCGCCAATTTCTGGGTTTGGCAGGGTACTTTCGCCGTTACATTAAAGATTACGCCGTGAGAACTGCATGTATCGCTCGACTCACTAGAAACGGGGTCGGGTTCTCTTGGGGATCAGAGCAAGAACAGGTTCGTCGGGAAATAATTAATCACCTGATCAGTGAACCGATACTTGCTGTCTTCAACCCACACTACTCCACCGAAGTCCATACGGACGCAAGTAGCATAGGTTACGGGGCAGTTCTCCTACAGACCCATCCTGATGGAAAAAAACATGTAGTAGCTTATTTTAGTCGAGTGACCCAAGGCGCTGAGAGCAGGTATCACTCCTACGAGCTCGAAACACTAGCCGTGGTGAAGGCTTTGCAAAAGTTTCGACACTATCTCGTGGGAGTGAGATTTGTAGTCGTCACTGACTGTAATGCCTTGAAGGCAACTCAGCAGAAAAAGGACCTTATCCCTCGCGTGGCTCGGTGGTGGATCTATCTACAAGATTTTGATTTTACCATCGAGTACCGCAAGGGCATAATGATACCACATGCCGATTATCTCAGCCGAAATCCTCAAGTTTCTGTAAATCAAATATCAAAGCCTCGTAACTGGGCACAGATAGCACAAGGTGCCGACGATGAGACGCGCGGTCTGTTACAGAGGCTTCAGGAGGGCGGCCTCGACCCCACACGATATGTGGTTCATAATGACTTGCTTTGTTATCGTTACACTCCAGTTGGGGAGGAACCAAGATTACTCTGTTTTATACCTAGGGGACACCGTTTAAGTCTTCTCCGAGTGTTCCATGACGAACATGAGCATATTGGCGCTGACAAAACGGTGGACCTTATCTTGAAACATTTCTGGTTTCCTGGTTTAAGACAATTTGTCGTAAAGTACGTTAAGCATTGTTTAGTTTGTATATCAAAGAAACGCGTACCACGAGCTCCTTTACAAAACATCACTTCTTGGCAGAAGCCTGATATCCCGTTTAACACTATACACATGGATGCTTTAGGTCCATTGTCGGTCTCTGAAGGCTTTAAGTTTGTTATTATCATAGTAGACGCATTCACCAAGTACTGTTTACTTTACCCCATTTGTCGACAAGACACCACAGAACTCAAACGCGTAGTCACACAAGCCATATCGCTATTCGGTACCCCAAAATTAGTAGTTACTGATAAGGGTCGCATGTTTGAATCAAGAGAGTTTGCATCTTGGATCCGAGACTTAGGATGTGATCTCCACTCGATAACACCAGAGATGCACCACGCCAATGGACAGGTCGAAAGATACGTGCGAACTGTCCTCAATATGATTCGCATCGAGGTCAATCACAGAGGCTCATTCTGGTCAAAGGTGCTGTGGAAACTACAGCTTGTCATTAACATTACCAAGCAAAAATCCACTCGGGCTTCTCCACTGAACCTTCTTATTGGTGTTGACGCAACGACACCGGTCATACGGTCATTAATTCGCGATGTCGCGGTGCCGGACTCCAGCGTCAACAGAGAGGCTACTCGAGAATTAACCAGGAGTCGAGCTCAACAGCTGCTTAAGGAGAATCAATCCAGCCAAGATAAACGTGTCAATCAAAATAGAAGCGCACCACGGCAGTTTAACGTCAATGATTTAGTCTTTGTCATTAAGTACTCACAGGTAACAGGAAAGTTGGACCCTGGAATGCGGGGTCCATACAAGGTTACCAAGGTCCTGCCGAGCGGACGCTACGAGTTGAAACTGCTTGCCGGGGGCTATGGGAAGAAAACGCAGGCTGCTGCACAGTTTATGGTCCCCTGGCAAGGCGAATGGTGTCCGGAAACATGCGCTGCATTTTTCGAAAGTGAGTACTTTTCATTTCAATTCAGTTACAGCCTCGTGTACGACATTGCTTTCTTTCCCATTAGCCAAAAGTTAGCCAGCCATATCGATAGACGGTTGGGATTGGGCGACATCGTGTGTGGGGTGCTGGATGAAATGAATGTGTGTGGGTGCTGGTCACCATGTTGTTTCCCTTTCTGCACAAGGTGCATAGTGGGAATACCCGTGTCTGCACAGGATGCATAGTCGGGTGGGGTGTTCGTCACCAAGTTGTTACCCTTTCTGCACAAGATGCATAGTGGGTATGGTCCGTGTCTGCACAGGATGCATAGTCGGACGGGTGTTCGTCACCAAGTTGCTACCCTTTCTGCACAAGATGCATAGTGGGTATGGTCCGTGTCTGCACAGGATGCATAGTCGGACGGGTGTTCGTCACCAAGTTGCTACCCTTTCTGCACAAGATGCATAGTGGGTATGGTCCGTGTCTGCACAGGATGCATAGTCGGACGGGCGCACGTGATGCGTCATGTTACAGGTGCGCTGGGCAGTCGCGGTGTTACGGCGGCAGCAGCAACCACCAGTGGTTACAAATGATTGGATGGCGCATCTACCTACTAAGGAAAAGTGTAGACAGGAACTAAGGCCTATTTTGTTTACTTTGCTTGTGATGATGATTATGATAAATCGAGGAGAGAATGGATTATGAAATGAGACGATGTATGAATAAAATGAAAGGTTTATTGCAGATAGAATGACTGGAAGCATGACGTGCTTTATTTACAACACATGTGTTTTAACATAATTTCTCGTTTCAGACGATCCTGAAAATTATGACTCTGAGGCAGAATTCTCCACAAGCGTGAATCCTGGCCCTGGACCATCCATGCCCCTTCTCGATGCAGATGCTGATGCTGAGTGTTTGTCAGGAACCGCCGAGCTACCCAACGTCGAGGACGACTCCAGTCAGGAGAGGCCGTGTTAGCACTTCCCCTACCACGCGCTTTACTAAAAGCCACAAGGCTATAAAGCAAGCGCGCAACCGATGGACGCCCTTTCGCTCGCCTGCCTTCGTGGAGTTAAGACCGGACAACAGCGTACATTGCGTTTGTTTATGAATGCGTGAGCCGTTTTGTTTTATTATTAGTTTTGAAATTGTTGATTTGTCATAAGTTTGGTTCGTTAATTTGTTTTGATTAAAACTATTTTGTAAAAATTATTAATAAAAGTGTTAGGTTTGTTCTAATTGTTTTTTTTTAATTCTAATTTAGTAATTATGCTAAAAGTAGCTTATAAGAAAGATTAATTAGCGAGAAACCAATCAAAATGTTTAATTACCTAACATGCAAAGGGTTTGTTTTCACAGCGGTACTCGTAGTAGAAAATATGAAAAACACAATTTTCCAGCTCTACGGATTTTTTGGCATAGTGTGTACATATTTTTAGTTTTTTTTTTTCTCCGGTTGGTAGTTTGTTTAAACTACGCAAACGATAAAAGCTCTTGTAACCTGAAAACTGCCAGATATATCAATAATTTTGGCTTGTAGCTATTGTAATAACTAGTATCGACATTGCATTATGACAAGGTTGGACAGACGTATATGTAGATATACTTACTTAGGTACATACTCATATGGATCATTGTGCCGATAGTCCTATCTGCCGATGGCTTAATTGCCAAGAGCCTCGACCAATACCTGAGGAGGCTCGGAGCTAGATCAAAGTCTCGATACAGAAAGCGGTACTCTTAGACATGCCTCGTATTGTTTGGAGGTTCCTTTCTCTGGAGCCCTGACCGCCGGTTGCTTGGACCATGTTCCAGATACCAGTGGGCTACTATTTTTTAAATGTTTAAACGAAATAATAATTTTATTTCTTTTCTCACTACAATACACAATAAATACATGGTTTTTAAGAAGCAAGTGCATACAGTAATTATATTGTGGGAGAGAGAAAGTGAGTTTGTTTGATGAATTTTGGTTCAGAGATAGTTGGGAACCTGGAGATGGACAAGGGCTAAAAAAAGTGAGAAAAGGGGGAGAAAGAGAGAAGAAAACGAGAGAGAAAGATATTTTTTTTACCATCACGCAGGTAAAAGTTAACGTTAGCCCAAAGTAACTATACCACGCGGGCGAAGTTGCGGGCGGAAGCTAGTATAAATATATACATGACTTCTACTATCCAGTTAGAAACTGAGCGGCACTTTAACAAGAATTTCATAATATTAGCTCGACAATTTGTTAGCCAACTTAATAATGTCGAATGAAAAAACCCTTGAGACTCCTCAAACAAAAAGTCAAAGAGTCCAAGGCATCTCTTCTTTTAATATTTATTCAGGTTTCAATTTCCTGCGATTTTCCGTCTATTCCTGTGTTTTTTTCTCCTAAACTCATTGGACCAAAGAGATTGAGTCATATCGAACAATTCGCACGTAAGGAAAAGCAAATAGTCCTGAAACAAGTTCCTCCTATTGAAATAACATTCGTACAGTCCACTTATATCAGATTTCTTTTTGTTCTTCATTTCTTTCCATTAACGTTTGTGTAAGGGACACTTGCGTTAGATGTTTTCTTTGTGATTTTAGCGGCGCTTAATGATTTCTTAGGGAGCCATATTGTTTTGATTGTGATGCCTTTAGTGAAATATTGCTGATAGCCTTGAGGAATGTATGGAATGTCTTGTTTTTGCAAATATTATTTTATCGTTATATTTTATTACTCAGTTTATTTGTTTTCTTTATAAAAAAACGTTGCCACACACTTGTAATTTCTCCTGTATCGTGAGTGCGTTTACAAACATTTTAACTCAAATACATAAACAGCCAGACCCGACACAACTACCTGTAAGTCATACAAATATTTGTTCCGTGCGGGGATCGAACCCGAGACACGCGGCGCAGCAGTCGATCGCTCAGTCACTGCGCCGTCAGTTTGACAGTCCCCCTTGATTCACCCAGAGCTGGGGAAGTTATTTGATCATTTCCCATTCGCAAATAAAAAAGAGCCTACACAAATAATTACTATTCAATTTAATTAAACATTCATCAGATTTTTACAATAATTGACCAAAAAAAAGTTTATGTTAAACAGATTGTATACACTAGGATATATTACAATACAGATTGTATACGCCAATATTTTAACGTATCCCATATGATACACAAACATTGTTTAACACATTAATTCATTAAGCGACGGACTTCATTATTATCATGTTTGTTAAATAAATTACAACATCGAAATGGTTTTCGATACGAGTCGAATAATGCGAAAAGTTTTCTCATGTCCGTTTTATATGGGATTTTTAGTACAACGTGGGTAGACCAAGAGTTGGCGTCGTTATGTTTTGCAGTCAAAATTTTTTTCTCTCTCCTTTTCTTCCTTTTTTCTCTCTTTTTTTCTTCCCTTTTTCTCTCTCCTTTTCTTCCCTTTTTCTCCCCCTTTTCCAATTATTTTTTATCCTATGTCCGTCTTCATGGTCCCAATTATCTCTGTACCAAAATTTATCAAAATCGGTTTAGCCATGTGGACGTAAAGACGTAACAAACAAACCAACTCACTTTCGCTTTTATAATATCAGTAAGGATAAAACCGCCATTTGATTGTAACCATAGCATTAGCAATTTATGTAAAACAGTTATGTTTCAATTTTGGTGTGCAATAAAGTGTTTTCTATACCTCTAGAAGGGTGGATACTAATAATGATAATAATACTTCAAAATCCATAAATATATTGTAAGCAAGTAGTTATCAACTCAACCTTTTAAAGTACATTAATGGACGCAAAATATAAGCTCAACAAGAGTTTACTGCCACAAGGGAATCAAATACAAAAAGCACGGAAGCTCTCAGAACGTTTTTCTTTCTATAAGAAAAAATGAAAAACATAGACTCCCGCACTAACAGAGCAGCTTTTTTAAATATGCAACATTAAATTTCGCATAAAAGTTCCTGTAGAGAGGTTTTGATGCTTTCGGGTACACTTTTCAAACATTTTGACATGAATTCTGTTGGCCTTTGAAATAGTCAGAGCAAAGCGTAGCAGTATACCGAATGTATGCAAAAGTTGTTTATTTCCTACAAATGAAAAGGCACTTATTATTTGTTTATGATATGAATAAAAGGTACGTCAATTGAACAGGGGTTAGTTTTGATAGATGTTTTTTTTGTAAACAAAATTGGTAATGTTTTCCAGGAAATTCTCGAGAGGTGAGGTTGGTAGACGACAACCAAATAATTATATTATCTTATGTTACAAAACAAGAAAACGTATTAACTACGTCAAAAGAAAAAATTCTAAATAGATTCCTAGATTACGTACCTACTTATACTGACTGACGTTCAAATTCCCGTTCATTAAAATAACGTGATTATAGTTAATACTAAAAAGAACGCTTTGGACTGATGACATTATTGTCATATCATGTTCTTCGCAGCAAATCCTTTCATTTAAACATGTCATGGGAATGCATAAAAAATAACCTCAGCCATATTACATTTAGAATGACGTCACTCAGTTAATTAAGTATTTTCATCAAAACTGAAAACATATGCAATATTTCGGTTTCAATCGGGACGGACGGGCCTGTTGGTCTAGTGGTTAGTGGCCCTGACTGCTGAGCCGGAGGTCGTGGGTTCGATTCCCACCCAGGACAAACTTTGTGTGATGAGCATGATTGTTTGTTCTGTGTCTGGGTGTGATTTATCTATAATATGTATGTATTTATAAACTATATAAGTATGTATATCAGTTGTCTGGTTACCATAACACAAGCTCTGCTTAGCTTGGGATCAAATAGCCGTGTGTGAGTTGTTCCAAGATATTTATTATTTATTTATAATCGGAAACCGGGTATCGGTGAGTCAAATAACTTTTACTTTTTATTTTCTTTAAGTGAAATCAATAAAAACGTGTTAATAGACAGCAAATCTTCTTTGATATTTTTATTGTACATTTATTTATTGTGGTTTTACTGTAACCACCACAAAGTACATTTTAAGTAGGTATCATTAAAATTGTACGTATAAAGATGATGTAATGACCTTTCGTCATAATTCTGATATTAGACGCTACACGCAAATGAACCATTTATCCGGATGATTTGTTTATTTTCGATTTTCAGTTTTGTCTTTGTTTATTTTTTTTTATTTATTTAGAAAACCAACGGCGATACATATAATGCATTACAAATAAATATAAAATAGATTGGTAAGGCTTATAATAGGTTTCCCTTTATAACTTAAATAATGTTTACCATGCTAACGGACTTTAAACAAACAAATAAAATAATGGCTTTAAATTAGAAATAAAGGTTAAATACACTATTATATTACTTTACTTTACATAATATATTACTTTCATTATAAGATGGCAAACGACCGAACGGAAAGTGAAGAGCTTGATTAAGGTTTAAATAAAAAACCAGCCAAGTGCGCGTTGGACCCACACACCAAGGGTTCCGTACATAGTTGCGTAGATTTAGAGGGTTGGTTGTTTCACAGCTTTAAGGGACCACTAACTTGAGTATACTGTTTTTCTACTAGATACGCGTTCCCGAAATAAAGACTCATGATAGATAGACCGGCGGATAAAAAACATGTATGGGTTTTAGTCAGCACAAGTCTGACAGTCCCCGCCGCTCCGCCTAGAGCAGGGGAAGTTAGTTGATGATTTCCCATCCGCAAAAAAAAAGGGGTAAATGAGGCTAGTAGTAATTTTCATTTTAAATAATAAGGTGGTTTGTGGATAGTCTTTTTGTCTATGTTCTATGTTAAGTCGGCCATATTGTTTCATACAAACTTGTGACATAAACTGTTATATCTTTTGACTGCGTAGACTTAGAGGGTTCATTTTTACTCCACAGAGGGACAACAGACTTAAGACTTCCACTAGTTCCTGAGCTTAAGAGTTTTGACAGACAGACGGACAACAAAGTGATCTTATCAGGGTTCCGGTTTTTCTTTTGAGTTACGGAACCCTAAAAACGGTATCTTGTTTGAGATAAGATCTATTTCGTAATAATATGGCTTCCTAAATACTAGAAGTTATTTAATGATTTTACAACCGCAAAAAAAGGGTTCCGTTTTTTTCCTTTTGAGATACGAAACCTTAAAAATACACTAAAAAAATAGGTTTTGGAATCTATAAAATCAAGTCGGTACAAAACACACAGGATCCATCAGTTTCACTGTGACGTGAGTGCTTGTTGTCACAGACTCAGTATGAGGTGTTTATATGTGCCGCGCACGGGACAGCATATCGGTTACTCACGAACGATGCTTGTTTGTTAGTATGCGGTTATGTTGATAGGAGAAAGCGTTTAGCGTTTTGGCTAATATCACGCGGGATCCATGGGTTTCGCTGTGATGAAAGTACGTATGGTATTACACTCAGTGTAAGGTTTTCCTAATGCGTTTATTTACGGGCAATGCTTGTTTGTAAGTATGGGGTTATTTTGTGACGAGTTTTTCATTTGTTTTTATATGTCAATTAATATCGTGCGTCATTGATTTTTAGATTCATTTGTAACTGATATAGTAAAATGCCTGCTGTAATATTATTACTACAGTACAATTTTAATCTTTATTACGAAAAATACATTTGATTAACTAATTCATGATTACTAATCCTATTAATATTATAAAAACGAAAGTTTGTAAGGATCAGTAGGTATGTTTGTTGTTCTTTCGTGCATAAACTACTGAATAGATTTTAATGAAACTTCATAATAAAGCAAATCAAGTATATTGACCTGGCTCGCGAGGTTGTCGACATGTGGGATGTGGACTCAGCGATCATTGTGCCGATAGTCATATCTGCCAATGGCTTAATTGCCAAGAGCCTCGACCAACACCTGAGGAGGCTCTCGTTAGGCAGCTGGATCAAGGGCTTGATGCAGAGAGCGGTACTCCTGGACACGGCTCGTATTGTGAGGAGGTTCCTTTATCTGGAGCCCTGACTCCCGATACCAGTGGGCTTTTTATATTTTAAAATGTTTTTTTGATAAGAAATATGTAAAAATATAAAAAATATGTATGTAAATAAATAAATTACTAATAATAGCTTATAATATATAACTCAAAAGCTACAATCCATATATTATACTGTATATTCTATCACCACGCGAATGAAACTGCGGGGCCCAACTAGTTGTTTAATAAAAATAAGCCTTGATTTTAATTTTTCTGCAGATATTTGTGCGTCATATTATGGCAGGGTATTGTGGAACTAATATTGTAACATATATTGTACCATACTCTTACAAATAATAATTTTTCAATAATTTATAATCATCACCTCCGTTCCAAGCGTCTAAATGCGGTCAGGGGTTGCGGGTTGTTCAGGGTTGCGGGTTGTTCGAAAGAGATACCGAGGCCCCGGAACGTAAAAGGCAACAGAAGGAACACGGGTAGGTTTTAGTTAGTACAAGTCTGACATGCCCCCCCGCTCCGCTCAGAGCGGGGGAAGTCATAAGATGATTTCCCACACGAAAAAAAAGCATCTAAATGCGCCTGTATCAAAAACTAGATGCTATATCCTGTGGTCTTTGTATAGTTCTACGTACAGTAGGATTACTATGACACCTTAAAGCAGTACTTATTCCAGTGTAAGAAATACACGATTGGCGCAGTGGCTGAGCGATCGACTGCTGCGCTATGTGTCGCGGGTTCGATCCCCTCACGGAACAAATATTTTTATAGCCTACAGATAGTTGTTCGGGTTTGGCTGTTTGTATATGTGAGTTTAAATGTTTGTAAAACGCACTCACGATACAGGAGAAATCCTAGTGTTGGGCAATATTAAAAAAAAAGAGATGGTGCTAGACATCCTGTATAGCTCTGTCTCCTTCCCTCACCTCATCGTAGAGATGAGAAAACGATTATGAAAAAGTAAAAAAACTATTAGATTGACTACCAGAAAGCTTATGTTAATCTTAGCTAATCGTAAGTTTATATTACATGTTATTAAACAAAAAAACCTTTTATTACTTCCTTTTTTTTAATTTTTCATATATTATGTGGAACAATAAGGGCTAATATAAGCTAAGGCCACTCCCTATTCTTCAGTCTTAGGCAAAACCGCTTTCGCTTATCAACAGCCCCACTAAGCTCCCTACCTTAATAATACCATTTTGAAAATGAGCTTTCGTTATCGGCATGCACTACAGTGCTTTAGTGAGTCTTACGAGGCGTTTAATGAAATCAGTCATTAACTAAAGTGCCAGTAAAATTTCCTGTTTGGACTAAGAACGGACAGTTTTCGTCTAAGCAAATAGGGTTGTCAAGGCAACTAAGTGCGTCATGTTTAAAAAAAGAACAGCGGAAATCAGCAGGAGGTTATTGAAAGGGCTTCGTTGTTTTATAAAAAGGGTGAACTTGGTGTGATATGAGGCAAAACTCTGTAGGAGGCAAGTATATATAGGCTGGTTGAGACAAGCCCAAAATTTTTTATTAAAAAAAAAAATAAGAATTAAGTTTGCCTTCAAGATGCAGGCAAAGTCTGCTCATCAATATATATGACTAGCTGTTCCACGCGGTTTCAGCCACGCTGCTCAGCACCTGTTGGTCGTAGCGTGATGTATATAGCCTATAGCCTTCCTCAAGAAATGGACTATCCAACATTAAAAGAATTTTCCAATTCCAACCAGTAGTCCCTGAGATTAGCGCGTTCAAACAAACAAACAAACAAACAAACAAACTCTTCAGCTTTATAATATTAGTATATATATAAATACTATAGATTAACCAACATTCAAGTGACAGTTGAAGTCTCAAAATGGCGCGATCTCAGTGACTTTCTTATTATAAACACTTTGTATATACTTTTTCCAAAACAAAAAAGCTCCCTACCAATCAATAATACAATTTAGTATATTTATAGCAGTCCATTTTGGACTAGACTAACTAATCTCTTTCAATCAGTGTCAGACAGTTTTTAATATTTTTACGGGTATTTATGAATAACTAGCTTTCGCCCGCGACTTCACCCGCGTGGTAACTTGCGAATGATCGAAAAAAAAATATCTTTCCCATTTTCTTGCCTCTTCCTCCCCCTTATCTCACTTTAAAAAAAAAACTAAATAAATGCCTGTGTCCGTCTCCAGGGTCCCAATTATCTCTGTACCAAAATTCATCAAAATCTGTTTGGCAATTCAGGCGTGAAGACGTTACGAACAAACAAACACTTTCTCTTTTATAATATTTGTAAGGATTGAATACCTCTAGTTGTATGAAAACACATAACATCATGCTACCTAATATTACACCTACATTTCGCCAGATATATTTCAGTCCCATGTTTTAAAGGATGAGCCTTATTGCCATGAATGGGGCACAAATTCTCCTGATGGATAAATTCAAAAACCGATCTGTGAAAAGAACCTTGAAGAATTTTAGCAGTTGCACTTCCGACCACTGGTCCAACAAGGTATTTGAGTCAAGACAAAAATCTTAAAGACGACCAAAGTTCAACTTTATTTATAACTGAAACTAAAAATCAGTTACGATCTTATTTGGGAACTAGGCCACCAAAGTTAATAATGCATATATTAATGCCGGCACAAATGTTTATGCCAATAATTATAAGCAAGTTTAAAAATAATTTAACAATCAGTATGGCTTGTGTTACTAAGAAACCGGGCCTGGTTTTATCACACAATGCAGTTACTGCTGTCATGATTAAAAATAACCGGACATAAATCACAACCCGTGAGTCACATGCGTGGTAGCTTGTCGAGTATTAAGTGTTACTTTTTAATTAGCAGTTATTATGAAAATGTAGTTAATGTAATTTACTTGGTACTATAAGTAACTAAGTTAAAACAACCAAACTTGGGACTCCTACCATATATATTTTGACGGGCCTGTTGGTCTAGTGGTTAGTGGCCCTGACTGCTGAACCGGAGGTCGTGGGTTCGATTCCCACCCAGGACAAACTTTGTGTGATGAGCATGATTGTTTGTTCTGTGTCTGGGTGTGATTTATCTATAATATGTATGTATTTATAAATTATATACGTATGTATATCAGTTGTCTGGTTACCATAACACAAGCTCTGCTTAGCTTGGGATCAGATAGCCGTGTGTGAGTTGTCCCAAGATATTTATTTATTTATTTATATACAATAAATCTCGAATGTGTGTGTGTGTAATATCGAAAAACTGTATTCTATGTGTTATACCAAACCATAACCTCTGTGCCAAATTTCATCAAGATCCATTTTGACGTAAAAGAGTAACAAACATCCATACATTTTCACAAACATTCGCATTTATAATATTAGTAGGATATGGTAAATTTCATATTATTTACAAACCATACATTTATTTGCTACGTAGTAGACCGATGCGCAGCGTAGTACCTAGTTGATAGACTGTACAGCCACTTCGCCAATTGGGCTGTGTGCGGTGTTGGTTAATCCAGATATTTTGTATACAAAAAAAAATTAATCATTAAAAAAAAATGTATATATATATATCTTGGGACAACTCACATACGGCTATCTGATCCCAAGCTAAGCAGAGCTTGTTTTATGGTAACCAGACAACTGATATACATGTATACTTATATAATTTATAAATACATACATATTATAGATAAATCACACCCAGACACAGAACAAACAATCATGCTCATTACAGAAAGTTTGTCCTGGGTGGGAATCTAACCCACGACCTCCGGCTCAGCAGTCGGGTCATTAACCACTAGACCAACAGGCCCGTCAAATATCTACATAAAATATCAAAATATAAATATCATTCTTCAAATATCTACTTAATGTACCATAAAGGATACTAGCGCCTGATCACTTTTCACCCTTATGCTCTAAGTAGTGAGGTTAAAAATTGGTCAGGCATCAGTTTCTGAGGTACTACGTGTCAGTTTAGAAAAGAAGGTTCAACTTCAACTAATACTTCTATTTTTTTTTTAAATCAATGGACAAGAAACTAGGATGAAATTTTGATCAATGAAGCAACTTCACTAACAATCCCCAAAGGTTTTTGCCCAAGTAATAGAGAACGAGCCATTAGCTAGGCATCACTGCTACTGAGAAATTCAAGATTGAAAAATCTAATAACAGTTTCTCCGACAATTGAACCTCGTATCTTTTGTTCAGAAGTTGAATCTTATAATTACACTAGCTGTTCCACGCGGTTTCACCCACGCTGCTCAGCACCTGTTGGTCGTAGCGTGATGTTATATAGCCTATAGCCTTCCTCAAGAAATGGACTATCCAACACTAAAAGACATTTCCAATTCCAACCAGTAGTCCCTGAGATTAGCGCGTTCAAACAAACAAACAAACTCTTCAGCTTTATAATATTACTAGCTGTTCCACGCGGTCTCACCCACGCTGCTCAGCACCCGTTGGTCGTAGCGTGATGTTATACAGCCTATAGCCTTCCTCAAGAAATGGACTATCCAACACTAAAAGAATTTTCCAATTCTAACCAGTAGTCAATGAGATTAGCGCGTTCAAACAAACAAACAAACAAACTCATCAGCTTTATAATATTAGTATAGATAATTAAGTTTCAAGAACATGATCAATGAAACATTAAACAAATTCTTAGACTTCATCAATGTTTTAAGTAAGTATGACAACCCTAAAGTTACAAGACAAATTTTCGAATGACGAAATGTTAGTTATCTCTCTGACTCATAGACTTAAGACTAGTGAGCTCATGTTAGATTTTGATAAAATCTTTTAAACATAATGACCTCATTATTTTACCTCAAGATAATAGAGTTGTCACCATCGTTATAAGCATTCTTGAAAAGATAAGAGCTTGGAAAATTACGAAGACCTAAAATTTCTATAATCGAAGAGTCATCATTTTTGATCATCAGACGGGCCTGTTGGTCTAGTGGTTAGTGGCCCTGACTGCCGAGCCGGAGGTCGTGGGTTCGATTCCCACCCAGGACAAACTTTGTGTGATGAGCATGATTGTTTGTTCTGTGTCTGGGTGTGATTTATCTATAATATGTATGTATTTATAAATTATATAAGTATGTATATCAGTTGTCTGGTTACCATAACACAAGCTGTGCTTAACTTGGGATCAGATAGCCGTGTGTGAGTTGTCCCAAGATATTTATTTATTTTTAGCGAATGTTTGGAGAATTGTGGTGTTTCTATAAATCCCTACGTCGACAAAACTGACGGATCGACATTGGTTAATGGATATGAAGCCTTAAGCATCTAGTCTTAAAGTCAGTCCAAATCTTAGATCTAGAGTCAATGTGGACTGATCATCTCCCTTCTCCCTTTTATTTACCTAATGCCATTCAGAAGAACCCATTAATAAAAGTCTATGCTAAAGCAGGATTGAAAATGAACTTTCCTGGACTCACTGTATTCGCAGTACTTCATTCATATACTAATTAAATCAAAAAAATGGAGTAGATATTAATTTATTACTCACTTCTCGTGTAAACTTGATGGTACTTGACTCGAACAGCTCAATGCTCTTGATATATCGACGAGATTATCAGTCGACTGCCGACAGGCCGCTTACACATATGCGATTATATCTGGCGTCAGATGAGCTGAAAATAAAACGATGCTGAAGTTTTTATGAAAAATAAAGAGAGAGATTCTTAATAACAAGCCTGAGTGTGACAGTCAAATGATGGACAATAATCGTAATCGCAAAAATAACTACATAGTTTAAAAATCATATGTAGCGAATGCTAAAGGGGGTGTTGAATCGAACACATATTTCTGGAAAAATATCAAACATCGGTGTGACGTTGGAAGTTTTTTAAACTTAGCGACAAAGTGACATTCAATCATCACGATTATGGTTTATTAATATTAATATAACTGATGAACTACCGAAAAAAACGTATGTCCAATCCTTTAAGGAAGTCGTTGTGGAAATACAAAACGACTTAAAAGCGATTGCCTCATACACCCTCAGGTAAAAACTCAACATAATAAACAAAAACTAACCTAATTACATACAATTATAAAACAAACCAAGATGAAACCCCAAAACAACAGAACGTACAAACCTACAAACACTTACCAAACCAACACTAAACGACTTTTAGTCGCAGTCGCACTTACCACGCTATCAGAACCCATTACAAATTTAATCTAACATGTCGCCGCTTTACAACGAGCCGTAATCACGTCTACGAATGTTTATTCAGATGCAGGCCATCTAAAGAGCTCCACAATTTACTGGAAATTAAGAGGACGCATCCGTTGGGGATGCTACAATAACATTGTGACACCGAAAATATCACCACTAAGTGACAGGAATAAAAACAATCGTCGCCATGGCGTATTGCGATCACGGGTAAAGTATGAACCGTGCTTGCCGGGTTTGTGGGTTATTCGAAAGAGATACCTTGGCCTCGGAACACTTAAGGCAAAAGAAGAAACATGGAAGAGTTTTAGTTAGCAAAAATCTTATACAAAGAGAGCGGGTTATTTAATGATTTCACATGCAAAACCGTTGATATATTTTAGAGAGATACGATGGATAAACCCTGTGAAGGATGATATGGCAAGAAAGAAAGTGTGTGATGAGAGGACGAGTAATAGAGGAGTTTTGAAGAAGCCGAATGCTATGACGACCTCTAATAATTTGGGATAAAGACACTAGAATGATGATGATAATAGATATTAGAACAATACTGACAACGTAAATCTACCTTTGGGATAAAGACGAAAATAGCTAAAATTTTAAGATGATTTTACTAAACGAGTGATGGATCTGAATGTTGATGATCGGAGAGCGAGAGAAAGGCCAAAGAAAAGATGGATGGATTGTGTAGGGAATGATATATATGAAGGAGAAGGAGTAAATGATGCAGTGACGTCTGATAGGGGAGAATGGAAGAAGAAAACGTGTTGCGCCGACCCCAAATAGAATGGGACAAGGGTAGGAAAATGGTGATGATGTTCTGAAAAGCTCAAAGGTACATAAAGAAGAAATCAAATGCGAAAAACCTATTCAGTTTTATCAGCGAATATTATCGCGCAAATATTGTCATAACTTGAAAACTTAAAAATTCAATGTTATGTTCACAACTTCTATCCATAAAAGCAATTTGCAATCAAAAACACCTTTTTTATCTAGCTAGTTAATTTTAACGGCCACTGAACAAACTGCTCAAAAATAAAAATAAATCCAATGAAAAAAATCCTTGCATTTTAGTAAGGGTTGCGCGATAAAAAATTCGCTGACCAACGAAAGAAGCAAGGGCCTTCCATTTGCAACTGAACGACATCTTTTCATTAAAATAAAAATTGCTAATGACTCCATTTCCATATTTTTGCATAAAAACGTCAGCGCTTTGTACCATTTCGCCTTGGTTATAAAAAAAAAGTATAATTACAAGATACATCTGCATATCTTTTGACGCCTCCGCACCATTACTTGACACATGGGTGGAGATGTTAAATGTTCTGCTTTCATATTTTTTGCTCTTCAAGTACAGATGACTTTATTATTGAGGATGAATGGAAAAAAAAACATTCCCTTGTATTAACAAAGGAACGATCCTTTTTTCTTTGTGTATTGCAAATGTTAGATTTATCCAGCTTATGATATTGATAGTTTGATACCTATGCACAGTGTCCATCAAGATTTAGTTGTGTTTTTTCACTTCAAAATCATGTATAAATCACACACACAAATCTAGTTTAGATTTTTTAAGAGTGTGTTTTAATAAGGTTTTAAATTAACACAGATTGACTGGTAATAAGGGAATGAAGATGTCAAGATTTTTAATTTTGAAAAAAAAATACGTGTGGCACTCGGGGATTGCCGCGGTAAAGCTATTGCATAGCATTTTTTTATCAACTTATGCAATAAATTAATAAAAAATCTGATTATAGTAGATTTTTAAAAAGTTCTTCCAATGAAAAGAAGTCGCAATAAGAAAAAACAGGACCTTGGGATTGATCCAGAGTAATAACCAAACATGCTAATAAAACATTCGAATCGGGAATGAAATAACTGACCGTATTCGTAATGAAATTTCTTGTAAGGCTTTTTCGTTACGAAATTTCTGGATTCGATCTCCACGCTCAAGGCTCCCGATAGAAGCTATGCAATAGCTTGATAAAAAACGGGTGCACTTTTGGATCATCCATAATTATGTAGAATCAATGAACAAAATGAGAGTTAACAGAAAAATCTTGGCTGAAATCACACGCCGTATAATTGCTAGACACGAGTCAATGCAGATATTTAATGAGAACACAAGACGTGCTTATTAATTTACAAAATATAAAACATAAAAAGGTGATTTTTGATTCAAAAACAGACTGTTTACTCAATTAATAACATCGAACAATCAACATAGCAAAAACAAGAAATCAAAAGGAAGTTTACGCATCAATTTATATGAAATACAAGGAGGTATCTCGTTCGTTAATTTGTTTACACTTTGCATGCTCCCTCCGTGCCAATGTTTACGTTTCACATCTTAGTATCCTCGTAAAATGTAATAAACTTCGCCTCCCGATGATTATGATGCCCTTTGAAAATAAACTTGGAAGTCGATTCACAAACACTGTCTTTTATTTTTGTTTAGTTTACTTTCTTTCTTTCTTTCTTGAGTTATGGATATCATCGTTATTCTTTCTCTCGAGTTCAGCGGAACTTGCCCTCGTCCCCTTTTATTGATACATTAGAAATTATTTTTTCATGTTATTCTGCCATAAAAATGACTTTGGAGTCTTGTTTTGCTTAAATTATTTAAATGTTAGTATCTTCATGTTCGCTGCAAGTATTTCGTATTGGATTCTTAGTAATATTTGAATACCGAAAGAGAACAAGAAAAACGTATTTTACTGCGAAATGAGTAAAAGTTATATCTAAAAGAAGACTGTATTAAATAATTCGCCCGCAAGAATTTCGGTTACTGTTCAGCACATTTTGATTATAAACTAGCTTTGTGCCATCTTAATCCATTCATTAGTTTTGCTTGAAAGCAGAACAAACATCCATACATCTTAACAAACTTTCGCATTTATAATATTTTTTGTAAGATTTGTAGAACTTAGATGTACCACGTGATAACAAGATTATGCCTTTGTTTTACAAAAAAAAGTAAGTCTTTGTATAAAACCGTAAGCAATCAAAAGATTTACTGAAATTTAAAACAATAATGAAAACCTCCCATAAAAGAACAAAGTAATATCTTCTTAATAAATCAAACTATTAATCGGACTGAAAATTCTTCAAGGCAGGTAAGCACTTAGACATACTTCACCCGCTACATTTTACATTGAAAACATGCAAAGCTATAAATATTCACTTGGCTCCCGTTTGTTTCCACCTCTTAGGCCTTATAAAATTAATGCCTTTATATTAATATTTATTAATATATGAATGTCTCGTACATTGTAAGGAAGCCGGTATGATAAAATGGTAAGTAAACTTTATGGTGTAATAACAACGGTATTATGCTGTTGCATATGAATTTCCATTGGATATGCTTACAGTCATTATGTTGTCTCGTTTCTATTAGTTAGGCACGAAAGAGAAGGAAATACTAGGAGCAAAGGTTACACTTAGTTATTAGGAGTTTATGATAGGTATTACATGTTCGACGATTAATAGGAGTAATCGAATGCCTAATTATTGTGAAGCATTGAAGGTACTAGGAGATTATACGACGGAGGAGTAATTAAATTCCATAATAGTGTATCGTACTTGGTGTCGAGTTTAATATCTTATTTCCCAAGGCCAAATTACTTAATAAAACTTGCTAATTAATGTTGTGGGTCTTTCATAAATTATTTGTAGACAATTATTTTACGCCTCTACTTTATACTTGTATACGAATAGCTTCTTATGGGAACGGCATCCATGTTAGGTTTCTAAGCCTATAATACTTGATTTTGTAGGTCATTGAGGTAAAATTTAGGATCACTCGTTAAATTAGTACTGAAAACGCCCTTGTGGAGATGCAGCTTTTTATGGCCACGCTCGGGTTAATTAAAAGTGTATAAAACAAATGATAGAAAAAAAAACTCAACCGAAAAGCTTTTAACCTAAATCAAGCATGTCAAATGTATTCCAATTCTAAATACAAACATCAACTTTACAGCATTTAATTCTACAGATAAAATGTCAAAGCGTTTCAAACGAAAATTCGGTTACCAGATACGGTATGAAACAATGTGACATTAATCGAAACAAGTGAAAAGCCTCCATTTTAATTAAAGAAACGGGTAACCCAAGCCTCACGGAAGATTAAAGACCAAATAACACAAACATGAAAGACTGAACCGCGAAATTAGATTTTCACGAATCAAAAACGAATTTGTAATATGATAGATCATCGTTATTCGTGGAAGTTTCGAAATTACACCCCGATAACAGATTCGAATACGACAAAGGAGTCACAACTTTATTTAGTAAGGAATACGGTGCTGTAAAAATCCAAGGTTTTCAACTGTCGTTTTCTGTTCATCCGGCCGGAAGATTGCTCTTTTGATATGATTAAAAGGGTGAAGACTAGTTGATGTGGCAATTAAAGAGTTTTGTTGCTCCCTAGTTTTTATTTCTTCGTCTATGACCCGGTAACGACTGGCTATAAACAACATGACATCTTATTTGTTGGAATTGTGAAGGCCATTAATTTATATTCGTACACAGAAGACATTATTTATAGAAATATGGTTTTTATAATTGAGGAAATATGAAGTTCCAGACACAGATGTTTGTAGGCCAAGTGTGAAAATGAATGAAGCTTAAAATGTAAAGTTTGTGGATATTTTTTTGTTGGAAATGCTACAAAATATAGAATAATTGATTTATGAGCTAAAGCAAAGTTAGTCCAACTCCAGTTTCATATGTAAACAAAATTACATTTATTAATCCGTATGCCAATATACGTTGTTTTTTACACTCAAGGGGACGGTTAAAAGCACAAACAACCAAACTTTTCACTTACCGCCAACGTTGTTTGTTGGGCCAATCCGTTCAGTTTGCGGGAAAAACGTAAAATTTCGTACATTTAAAATACATTGACGTATGCGTTGGGTTCCAAAGTTTGTACAGTTTTTGAGGAAAAGTTTTTGTTGTGAAAGAATACGTACCGTTGAGTCAAAACAATACGATGCTGTTGAAATATAAGTTTGTATATCAGGTGATTTTATGCCACGTTGGTGATAAAAGTCGAAGGGAGGATTAGATTACTATTGGACTGTAGGCGATGAATTTGTAGGTTTATAGACAATGGTCTTGCTTTTAACAATCGCGGTGTGGATTACTTGACAAAATTATTGGAGCTGTTTGAACCACGGAAGAAGGTAGAGAAGTTTCTAACTAAAATATAAACTCCTGCCTGTTAAAACGCTTTACCTAGTCAATTATGTTAAAATCATTGAAGTTAAATTGGAGCTAATTTTCTCGGTTTCGGATTAATCCAAAATTTGTATACATGTTTAGTTCAGATGTATTCAGTATATTGCATGGTAAGTTAAGATAAGTTATTAAAAAAAAAACCGTAGCGCATCAATAATATAAAATGTTAATATATCCTTACTAATATTATAAAAGCGAAATTGAGTTTATTTGTTACGTTTTCACACCTAAATGGCCAAAATGATTTTGATAAATACACTTCAATCATTGTTAACCACAGCTAGACATTAAGCATATTGTAAGGACTTGTTTTCAATAAACTATTATTATTATTATAAATTTTGGTACAGAGATAGTTGGGCCCCTGGAGACGGGCATAAGATGGAAAAAGACATAATTAAAAAAAAAAAAACGTGATAAAAGGGGGAAAAAGAGGGAACAAAAGGGGAGAGAAAGATATTTTTTTTTATCAGCCACGCGTACGAAGTCGCGGGCGGATGCTAGTTATATTTATAAAAATATAATACAACATAAATATACAATAAGCAACTCCAAAAATAATATTTAAGTAAGTATTAATTTTGGAGTCGCTTATTATCAGTAAAAAGGAAGCTCCTAGTGCGATAAAGAAGAAATATTTCTTTGATAGCATTCATTCATGTAATTGGTAGATTTATTTTTATACGAAGTTTTGCTCAATAGAGAAATGAGATAAAAAACTCATTCAATGACCACTAATCATTTCCTATAGTCATTACAAAGAGAATGGCAAGCACTTCATCTTTTTAACAACAGATCAAAGGCTCGTTTCATTGTTAAAAAGTAAAAATAAAACATTGGTTAAAGCCTGAATCGTGCATCGTACCTACGCCCTGTTTTGTCTGCAGCAGTATTTTGTTTTCGCGACAGCCGGAAACGGATATAGAGGGAGACGGAATAATAGCCGTCGGAAATGGTCAGACATGGTGGAATCTTATTTTTTTTTCTCATATGCTGGACATTGCTAACTCAATGCAGGGGGTCGCTTTCAAGGGAAATCATACCTTTTTGTGTTCAGAATATAGTTAAGATTGTTTTGGCTGAAATAGTGTCTTGAAATTAAAGAATACTGGTGTTTTTAGTGAAGCATATCGTAATGCATACACATTGGTCAGGGTTGTGAGATAACATCGTTAAATTGTATGGTTTTATTTGTCAATTATTATTATTATTTTATTATTATTTATTTATTATAAAGGCATCAAACCCAATACAAAAACACAAATTAAAATACTTATAAAATACATAATATATATATATAGGATATATATATCACCATTCTGAATACAAATTACATAATTAAATTGAATATGACATTAAACAAACAAACAATACCTATTTTCGATTTGAACTCCGGTGGACTTTGAGCCAATGCATTTGGATCGGACTGTTCCAATCCTCACCCACGACCCTCAGCAGGCGATTGGTCGATTTTCGGAGGATGCTGCTGAACGAAGCTATTCGCGAACGAATAACGGCATAAAAGTCAGGCACTCTCGCTTCAGTCAATGTTGGATTTAATTGTTTTTGTCGTAAAGAACAACAAAGGGGTAAATGAGGCCGGGTTTGCGGGTTGTTCGAAAGAGATACCGCGGCCCCGGAACGTAAAGGGCAATAGAAGGAACATGGGTGGGTTTTAGTCACTAAAAGTCTGATATCTCCCGCTCCGCCCAGAGCGGGGGATGTCATTCGATGATTACCCACCCGAAAAAAAAGGGGGTAAATGAGGCTGGTAGTTTTTAAATATTAAGTTGGTTTGTGGATGGTCTTTTTGTATATGTTCTATGTTAAGTCGGCCATATTGTTTCGTACAAACTTGCGACTTAAACGGCCATATATTTTGACTGCGTAGACTTAGAGGGTTGATTTTCACAGCACAAAGCTAAGGGACCACAGACTTGAGCATATGGTTTTAATTTCAACTCGATACCTGCACATGCTCCTGAGATAAAAAGTCTTGACAGAGAACAGACGGGCCTGTTGGTCTAGTGGTTAGTGGCCCTGACTGCTGAGCCGGAGGTCGTGGGTTCGATTCCCACCCAGGACAAACTTTGTGTGATGAGCATGATTGTTTGTTCTGTGTCTGGGTGTGATTTATCTATAATATGTATGTATTTATAATTTATATAAGTATGTATGTCAGTTGTCTGGTTACCATAACACAAGTTCCGCTTAGCTTGGGATCAGATAGCCGTGTGTGAGTTGTCCCAAGATATTAAAAAAAAAAAAAAAACAAAGGTTCACTGGTAGAGAATGCCTTATGGCATTAAGTCCGCCTATGTTCCACTATTGTGCATGCAGTTTAAATAAATAAAGAGTATCCATTAAGGTTTCTGTTTTTCTGTTAACGGGACGGAACCCTAAAAACGCGTTCTACTGTGAGATAAGATCTATTTCGTAATAATATGGCTTCCAAAATACTGTATGTGTGTGAAAACGTAAAACGGTAATCAAACACAGTAGGAAAATATCGCTTTTGAATTTAGTTATGTGCGTATCCATATTATTAATAGTAACGTTACAACGTCTATAACATGTATAAATTTGAACAGTTCGGTATTTACTTATCCCGACAAAGAAACCATAAAATATTTACCTCAAATGATGGTTATTCTAAGAAAATATTAAAAATAGCTTTCTTTTAACGAACAAAATCTATTTTCAGCCACAGATTTTCAAGAAATGAAGAGGGATCTGATAGAAATGTAAATAAAACTCGCCTTCAAAAAGTTTGGCTAGTTGGCAGGACTGTCACATCTACGGGGGGATAAAATAATATTATTACAACGCCAAGGAGTGAGAAAGTCCATTTGTCTGATTAGAAAACTGTTCTTTGATATTAAAAATAACAATCAGGAAGTGGTGGTAAAAGTTGACTTTGCGTTTTAATTTAAGGTGTGAAAGTAATGGGACACAGCATGTTTCTTTATTTAAAATGTAAGGGTGTTTAAATCTTCAGATCCTTTAGTATTTGGTTGAGGGTCAGCAAAGCAGAGGGGCCTGTCCGGGCCACCGCGTGCCAGGGTTTCGAATTGTTTGAAAGAGATCCCACGGCTCCGAAACACAAAGGGCAAAAGAAGGTACATGGGTTTCAGTCAGTAAAAGGCTGACTAGAGAGTCAGCCTTTTACTGACTGAAACCCATGTACCTGTACCATGTACCCATGTACCAATCATCCAATAACTTCCCCCGGGGAGAGCCCCGGGGGAAGTTATTGGATGATTTCCCAATCGCAAAAAAAGAGGTAAGGTACTACATAAATGTAGGTATAATTACTAATAATGTAAATATATTTATTCAAGTATTTATTATTTTTTACTTATTCGTGTGTTGGTTAAGGCACACATGATTTTTTTTGCCATTTTCTCACACCCTATCAACTACATTTAATTCTCTTTTCCCCATTCGCAGGTCTGCTAGCAGAAATGAATTAAGAAATAAGCAGTAATCTTTGTATACAAATTTTATATGTTTTTTCTCCTGTCTTGTCTACTGTGTGTACATAAATGTTGAAATAAATAAATATCTGATTTTTAATACTTCATATCTGTATAACAACATACGTTTCATTTCATAGCAATATAAGTGATATCTAACGCTATATTCTATTTACCGAATACGTAAAATTAAATGTAAGAACATTTTCGAAAAGGGTTGAATCCCTATAAAACCTAATCTACCGTTTAATCGTTCGAGCCTGCGGTAGTTAACGCTTCCATATTCATATTAAATTCCTCGTCAGATATTTGTTACAAGGCTTGTTAGCCTATAACCGCACGAGAAAATTAGGATACCGCAAACAACGTCTTAATAACGGCTGAACTCAAACAATTTACAAAGTAAATATTCAAACAAACTTAATTAGTATATCCTCGGTATAACCGACGTAAAATATGTTGTGTAACTATAGGGAATATATTGATTGGCCATTAAAATAATGGGCACAAGCTTGAACGATACGCTTCATCGCTGGAAGGCCGAAGGGGCATTCTACATCAAACATCGCATCACCAGTCTACAAGAACCTGTCCCTCCGCTTTCTCTATTCAAATTTTGCGTTCACTGAAGGGTGCACCTGTACAATTTAAGAGGCCATTTTATGATGGACGTGTAACTATTTGTTTAAGATCGCCACTGCCGGAGCTGTATCGAAAATATCGTGAAAAACGACCAAAAAGCGAAAACGAGTAATATCCGGAGTTGTATTGTTCTCATATCGGGTCCGTGGAGTTAATCGAAATTAAGTGATCCATTACAAGATACCGGTCAATGTTGAGTTTAACAAACGACTGTATTATTTATGGAATCGATTTTTATGCGTCGTTAAACTTATACCTTTGTATTTTCTTTGTCTTGCTTTATTGTTATTAAAAAGCGAATAATTTCCTTTCGTATTTTTTTGGGTGCAAAATTGGCTGAGTTTTACGTTTACTTTTTATTTCGGTTTCCAGTGAAGCGTCGCTTAAGTGATTTCAAAAACTTTATGTATTGGAACTTCTCGAATTTGAAGAAGATTGTTATTGTATTGTATTTAACATGGAGCATGGGCCCGGTACGTACTGGGTACTACGATACGCCTTGGTAACACTGATTTTCAGACTTTTGGGACTCTGACTACCTCTAACGACAAACTACAGCCGGTACCTACAACCTAAAGTGTTTTTAGAGGCATGGAGGAAACTCGGTATTAAGTGGGTGGTCACCTATGCAGAGATCCACCTAGGGAAGCGTGGATTAACCTGACGATTGTCCTGAGCAGCTAATATTATTTTGCTACAAGTTCCTCCAAAAGAACTAGAACATGATACTTAATTAGACTACGCTATATTAACCCTAGATAGCTAACCTCTGCCGAAACGACAGGCAGCGTAAAGTAAAATTGATTTATCTTTATAACGGCGCCTCGAAATGCTACTCGGCTAGTCAACTGAAACTCCAAATAGGTAAGTGTGAAAATGATGTTCTAGTAAAAATAAATAAATGAAAATATTGAAATAAATATAGATTCGTAGCTTCTGCACGTCGCCGATTGACGATTAACTTTAAGCGCATATGTGTGTTGAGGTATGCTTTCTTTTTAAACATTTCTCATGTCATTTTTAAGATAAAACTACAGATGTGCCTGACTCCTCAATCCGAAGCTTTTATTTCACGAATAGCTTTGCCAAGTTTTATGCATAAAAAGTTTCTATCCCATAAAGATACTTTTCATTTACTCGTAATGCAACTTGGCTTAATGATTCACTCTCCGTAAAATATTAAAACCCACCTGTGGCATACAAATCAAAATATGTATGAAGACGTTGTTTTCTACTAGTTACTGCATGATTAACGAGACACAGCAATTCAAATGATGAGAACTCTGATTTAGTATACAAGTGTTAATTTTCTGAACGAGTGTGGTAATGTCAGGAAAACATTTTCCGTGTCCGATGCTGTTTGATTTATTTCGTTGTGTGTTTATTTGTTTATATTATGTTCATTGACACAGATTCTTGTAATTATTCGTGTTTATTCTTGTGTCCTTCTGATACATTTCAGGATTCTCTGCATCGTTATTGATGAGGTTTTTTTGTGGTAAGATCTAACGTTGATAACAAGACGTCTCCTAACGGTTTGGCCACAACCTTCACGTTAAATTGACGTACAGGGACATACAAACCCTGCACAAAGCCGTCAAACCATTGCATTCTATTCTAAAGTTGTTGCGTGGAAACTTTTCTTTAAGGTTTCAAAACGTTTTTCTGATGGATGCATTGAATAGTCCGGTAGTCGGAGAGGAAACTAATGAAAAACTTGGAACTTTAGCCCATATCTTCGTAAAGAAAGATCCAAGATATGGTCATGAAAAAAAAATATCGCTGTGACGAGGAGAACTAGTGCTTTTTGGCTTAGCTCTTTAACTAAACAGAAAAACAAATTTGTTTTTTTGCTGACTAACTTTTTATGTTACGACAACGGAAAAACAAATGCAAGAATTTCTAAGAGCACTTACTCCATCAAAATACGAACTCGCGTATTGTTTGAAACAGTCATCTGAGGCCGTGAACGGGTCTTGTAAAAAAAAATGAAAATTTGTTTTTGTGCTTCTAATACTATCGGCAAGTTTTGGTCACAGAAAATTTAAAACAACAGTACATAAAACCGTGAAGTATTTATTCACCTGAATCAACACAATATATTTTAACTATTTTATTCCATGCTTCACTACAACTCCCATTAGGGTAGTTTCAATGAAAAACACAACTCTTTATGCCGTGATTTACCGTTTAATGGTTGTTTGAATACCGCTTACATTTACGAGCTAGCCCTTTCGCCCTCACCACTTTTAAATCTCACTTTGAAGTCGCCCAGAATTAGATGGGGCGAATTTCTTATTTAATCTTTGATTTATAGTTGACACATTTTGAGGTACAACCCGTATGCTCGCACTTAATCTTGATTTAACCGACGTGAACCGCTTGTCGGTACCGAAGATACGGTTTACGAATAATTTACGATTACCTGATGTGGCCTATCATGTGGAATTGGATGAATTTAAGTATCCCACATAATAATAATTTCCAAATTGATTCTCAATTTACTTTGCGTTTGAATAGCGGCCATTTTTCAATAAAAGAACCTATTTAAGTTAGTATCAAACGCTTTCAATTTATTTTGTTTTTTCTGGTTTTAACGGGATATGACAACGGCTTGTCAGTACTGTGAAGGTAATACCATTAATCAAAGGATGGTATTTAAAAGTACTTCAATTTATTCCCATTTCATTTACCTAATTTTTGCCTGTGTTCCACCAAATATACTGAATGTGCACCAATATGTCATAACGAGGATCTATTTAACAACTGTTCCAAATTTGTAAAAATAGTAATACACATAATTTAAAAAACAAGCATTTATTTTTTTAGTTTTACTTCAGTGTTATATCTTGGTGTTAATTTGGAATTTCATCCATTTTCTATTAATGCAAGTCGTTACTGGTAGGTAGTAGGTCGTAGGGGGTCGGCGTTTTAACCTAACCTAAGCATTTTTTTAACATTCAGGAATATTTGGTGCACGATCAGTATTTTTCGGGGAAGAATAAAATAGTTATTGTTACCATAGAATATTTGCAGCGCACTACAATAAAAAAGTGTTATATCTTGGTGTTAATTTGGAATTTGTTTGATGTAACATATTTTGTTGGCCGAGTATTTTAATTATAGTATAACAATTAAACGGGTTTCAGATCGATATTTTAGAAATGCATACATATATGTACCTTAAGATTTTTGGTGAACACAAAAATATTATCCTTAATCAAACCTTAAAGAGTTCAGGCTGGTTTGAAATAGCGTTCGAATTCTGAGTTTGTTTAAATAGAGAAATAAAAAAAGAAACAAAAGAGAATAGGTTTGCATGGATGTGACATGTATTGGTAAAATTATGAACTATTTTTTTTAATATTTTGTATAAAATATTGTTTTTTTATTATCTTTATTTAAAGTTAAAGTAACTTTATTTAAATTTTAAGTTTATTACAAACAACAATATATGGAACTGCTATGACTTGAACTGCTATGTTTATTCGAAATAAAAGAAGCAACCACTGAAGCGTCGTTGGAGGTAGGTACAAAAGTTAAAAAAAATAAGTCGCCTTAAGCGTTTGTGGCGACTTCTAAAATTGTTCTAATGTGTATGTCAAACTATAATATATACACTTCCGGTTTCCGATTGAGCTGATATTTTTCATACATGTTTAGTTTTGATGACAATGCATGGACGCCCAAGATGGCAGACTTGTCATTGTTTTGTGCATAAGGGTACGAGAAAGTGTCTTTTTTGTGTTTTTAGTTAAAAACTTCAAACAAATTAGAATACTAGCTGCGCCCGCGGCTTAAAAAAAGTATCTTATGTGTTATTCCAGACTATAATCTATCTCTGCGCCAAATTTCATCGAGATCCGATAAGCCGTTTTGACATGAAATAGTAACAAACATCCACAAGCATTCGCTTCCAAACACGTGGCGGGTGTCTGTCGCGGCTTAACGCAGTTTCAGCCCTCATAGTTTTCAAGGAACTTTTCAAAAAAATACCCGGGGTTGGGTAATTAGCTGATGAAACATTTTCAACTTCACACAGTGCTGACCGAATAGTTAAGTAAATTAATAACCTCCGACAGAATCTCATAACAAGTTCGAACTTGAAAAAAAATGGGTTGAAAATTTTAATTAGTCCGAAAATACTTCAATAAAACCACGGAGCGAGGCATGAAACTCGTAAATTAAAGTAACGTTGGGTTTAAAGATTAACTATTAGAGTTTTAGGAGCTAAAATTTATAGTTGGACGTGGTGCAACCCGCTGTGACGTGTTGCTACTGTTTTTATTTATCCGCTTATAAAATTGATTGACATTCCTTCCCTGGACTTAATGATGGGGCTGTTAAATGTGATAAGATTTGAGTGAAAGGTGGTTGCGATTTTGAACTCAGGTATCTGAAATTATGTAGGTATTCTTATTCCAAAAAGCTACTATATGGATTCCCGTCTCAAATTGACCTAGATTGCTTACTATTAAGTCTAAGTATGAGCTAAAATCAAACCAATGCAATGGCGTAATGTATTCAAAATTTATTGCATAATTTTAAAAAAGGATGCATTTCCAGACTTTTACTGACCAAAAACCACCCATGATCCATTTTTTGCCCTTTGTGTTCCATGACCGCGGTATCTCTTACGAAAAACCCGCAACCTCGGCAAGACCTACAATAACTCAGAATTATTTTTTTTGGAGTGCAAATCTTCTGCCAAAGGTATCGTAGCGTTTATCTTATAACTTAAACCACACCCTCACATGATACGGTCAGCATTAAAAACCAAGTCAGTGCTACAGGCGCATTTGATGTTTATCAACATAAAAGTTAAGGACAGGAAGTGGCTCCTACCTATAAATCACGACACCTTACTGTTAAGTTTTGACTTAACCTTTGATATACTTAGTTAAGTTTTAACTAGTGAAATAAAATCGTTAATGTCGCATTGTTAATTTATTGGGATATAAGGTTTTTTATTTAAGAGTCTTGATAAGGAGGAGAAAGTTAAGTTACGTGACTTTGTATCCTTATATCTTGGTGTGACCAGAAAGGTCAGCCATTAATGATTAAGTTCGCACTTTTGTCACACTTATAAGGAGCACATGCACAACCAAGTAGCCAGGGTTATTCACCAGCAACTTGCCTTGAAGAATAATCTTGTGGAATCTCAGGTACTGTACACATACTTGTAAGTATGTGCCCGACCCAGTTCTCGAGAAAGACCATGTCACGCTGTAATGAGATCATTATATTATTACTAACAGGACCATTGTCGCCTATAATCCTGACATATTGGTAATAGACCGATTAGCACGCCGTATCATTATAGAATCGATGTTACTATGCCCCATGACGAGATCCTCGTGAAAGCTGCGAAAGAGAAACAATTAAAATACCTCGAATCGGCAAGCGAGGTTGTCGACATTGTCGTGATGTCCAAGAGCCTCAACTAGTATCTGTCTTTCCTTAGGTGGTTAGATCAAGAACCTAATTCTAAAGGCAATACTCCTCAACGCGGCTCGCATTGTGAGGAGATTTCTGTCTCTGGAGCCTTAAGCACCGGTAGCTTAGACTCTGTTCCAGATACCGGTTGATATCAATTTTTATATTTAGAAATGTTTTTTTTTATAAATAGTTAAAAGGTAAACAAGAGAAGATGATACGTGAATATATTAGAATAAGTTGTCTCAGATCCACTCGTGAAGATATACGTATCATTAAATTAGTTGAATCCCTTCCATTATCAGCATCGGAAATTATAAATAAATATCTTGGGACAACTCACACACGGCTATCTGATCCCAAGCTAAGCAGAGCTTGTGTTATGGTAACCAGACAACTGATACTTATATAATTTATAAATACATACATATTATAGATAAATCACACCCAGACACAGAACAAACAATCATGCTCATCACACAAAGTTTGTTCTGGGTGGGAATCGAACCCACGACCTCCGGCTCAGCAGTCAGGGCCACTAACCACAAGACCAACAGGCCCGTCGATTATCAATTACATTGAAAAATAAACAGCAAAGTAAAAATAAAGTTGCAGAATAATTAAATACAAAATATATTCATATCAGAACTTTTGTATTACCATATTCCAGAGTTCTAAAGCAAAAAATACAAAACTTCGTTATAAATACAAAAACAAAGGGAATATTATTTTTAACGGAGAATTTAATTAAAAACATAACAGTATCCGAGTTTATAATATGCCTACTTAATTAACGTTTTTGCCGTAAAAAACGGTCGTTTTTATAACCTAGTTATGGAATTTCTGTTGGCCTTCGCATAGGCCAACAGAAATTTTCATCAACTGAAACTTCTACAGATCTTCAAAATCTTTCCTCAAAGGGACTTCAATGAAGAGAAAGTCTTCATTAAAAATAAATATTGTTAAAATGAGACAAGCAAAGGAGAAATGAAGAACCGAACTATAACAAAGTCCAAGACACTTTTTGCTTAGGTATTTTTAAAGCCTATGAAAGAAAAAGTAAGATAAGATTCGATTAAAAAATACTAGAATCCTTACTAATATTATAAAAGCGAAAAAGAGTTTGTTTGTTTGTTACCTCTTCACGCTTTAATGGCTAAACCGATTTTGATGAATTTTGGTACAGAGATAGTTGGGAACCAGAAGTCGGAAAAAGGCTATTTAAAAAAAAGTGGGATCTCACATCCCATTTTTTTTTAAATAGCCTTCGTCTTTGGAGAAAGAGGGATGAAAAGGGAAATCTTAGCGTTGCTATTACAAATCAATGAGGCACAAGCGGAACTGTGTTACCCCGAATTTAATGCGAGCGAAGCCGCGGACAAAAGCTAGTCTAAATATATAAGGGAAAATGACCAACTTACTCATCACGAAACCGAATCTGAAACTACAAGTGTTATAAATATCAAATTTAACATGGATGATCCGTTCAGGACGTAGGTACTCACTAAGACGGAGTATTGCAAAATTTAACCCTTTAAAGTTTGTATGAGACCAGAGGACATCACCGTCAAAGTCAGTGTTTGTCCTACTGGGCTATTTCCAATACTTGTCTTCCCTCTATGTCTTGTCTATGTCCCTTAAAAGCTTAGCTTAGGTTATGAGTCTCTAGCTGTCTTCTCATTTACCGAAGAGCTCGTGGCTAAATAATAGCAGCCGCTCGGGTTGATATTTAGGTTAAGCCACGCTTGCCTAGGTTGGTCTGTGGATAGGTGACCACCCGTTACATAACGAGTTTCCGCCGTGCCTCGGAAAGCACGTTAAGCCGTTGGTCCCGGCAGTCATTTGTAGATCTTTGACAGTCGATAAGTAGTCAGTGTGCCGAAAGTCTGACAACCAGTCTTACCAAGGGGTATCGTATTACCCAGTATTAACTGGGTTGTAGAAGTCAAATAGGCAGTCGATCCATGTAAAATACTAATATTCAGCTGCATCCGGTTAGACTGGAAGCCGACCCTAACATAGTTGGGAAAAGGCTAGGCAGATGATGTCTTCTCATTTACTATAGGAAAATTTCACTTCAAAATATTTGTGTAAGGCGTTATAAATGGCCACTGTATATGTGGGTCTGAAGACGCTGAGCAATGGGTAGCTCTCAGTCGTCAAGCCGTCAGGCCGTGTTGACGGCGCGTTCGTGTTCCACGCGCGCCTCACAGAGATGTCAGTAAAGCAGAGGAGCCTGCCAGGGCCACCGCCTGCCGGGGTTTCGGGTTGTTCGAAAGAGATACCATGACTCAGAAACATAAAACACAAATGAAGGAACATGGGCGGGCTTTAGTCAGTAAAAGTCTGAAACTCCCCCTCGCCCCGCCGTAAATTATTTGATAATAAGCCATCCGAGAAAAAGCTATTATCCAAGTATGTCCCTCTAGGATAATATTTTGATATGTGTATTAGTATCCGTATAAAAATATGTTTTCGCAAAAATTGTTTTAGATATTTTATGTGTACCCTATCACAATGTTGTCGTATTTTACCCAAAGGTTGACTGGTAGAGAATGCCTTATGGCATTAAGTCCGCCTATGTACCACTATTGTACATGAAGTTTAAATAAATAAATAAATAATAAACAGCTTTTTAGTAAATTAAGTCTTCTTACTTACCACAGGAAATCTTACTTCAAAGTCAACAATATTTGGTAAGGCGTTATAAATCCAATATTACGGAAACACTTTTCCCCCATTTCAGCATAAAACAATAACCATATTTACCAACCCACAAAATAAAGTAGTTAAAAAAACAAACGATTACAGCGTGAATGATTAAGCGGCGTACATTTTCACTTCATTAATAATAACACTTTGGGGCATTTTATTAAACTGAAGGTAATTTATAAATACTTAATATGAGCACGGTGGTCGTAGATCACCTTAATTGGCGTTTGGACCGGCCGGGTAGGTATAGTTTATACGACACAGAAACGCACTGGATTAAACATTGGCACGCAAAACCGTGACTCGGTTTACCTAGTTTAAGTTTTCGAATGTGTTTTGTCTTTTAATAGGAATGAATTGTTGTGTGGAGAATTTACAATTTATGTACCTATTGTGTTTTTATTCAGAAATGCAATTAAAATACAATAATCTATGTTTAGTTCTGTCTTTTTTTGCTGATCAAATAACTTCCCCCTCTCTGGGCGGAGCGGGGGGAAAGTTAGACTTTTACGAACTAAAACCAACCTATGTTCTACCACCTTTTGCCCTTTTTGTTTCGGGGTCACTTTATCTCTTTCGAACAACCTGCAACCCCGGCAGGAAAGAGAGTTGGCTTAGAATAAGCTAAGTTTCTTTCTCGTGACACTAAATTTGTATTTTTTATTGAGAAAACATTGTAACAAATGTAGTAATAGCCAAAGTTTTGGTGTAGTCTGGAACTCACGACACAGGGAATCCTAGTGTATTTTTCAGGATTCAATGTAATAACTGTATTTCCTCAGAACAACAAATAATTCTTCTATTCATAGTTTAATAGTAGAATCAATATTCAATTCCGCCAAAAAGTAATGTTATATTACGAGACCACCACCCAAATTATTCAATTATCAGGCCAAAATATCGCCAAGCAGGCAGTCTGACGCAAGGTGGCACAATCAATAATAAAACTTATTGTCTCCTCTTTATACTAAAATTACGTGAAAATAGTGCGGCAAAAGTAAGCAAATAAACGCTCGGTGACATTTAGCTGTCGTCAGTCTATTAAGGGCTCTCACCCAGGTTTTTATAAATGGCCAAGTAACATGCGACCGCAGCCATTCCCCGGAAAAATTGGCTCAGTCAGGTGAAACGTTGAATAAACAATTTTATTTCCACCTTATTTTCGGCGTGTGCTTGAAACAAAAGAGGTTAATAGGGATCTATTGGGTACATGCTAACACAGATACCCATTTGGTGTAGATAGATGTGAGATAATCCTTACTTTTCCTTACTTAATTATATAAAAGCAAAAGTGAGTTTGTTTATTTGTTACGTCTTCACGCCTAAATGGTCAAACCGATTTTGATGAATTTTGGTACAGAGATAAGGAACCTGGAGACGGACATAGGCATTTTTTAAAGTACTATACTTAATGTACTAAAGGTAGCTGGTACGCCTTTCCTGATTTGCAGAACTGTGTTACTGAAAATTTAACGCGAGCTTAGCCGCGGGCAATAGCTACAGTACAATAGAGTAATTTCCAGGTTCAAAGTAATTAAATTCTATTTAGTCCGTCTTTAAGATTATTAAAACAAGGGACACTTTTTTTTTGGAAAATAGGCCAAAAATGACAAAGATATAGCTCATTAAGTAAAGTAACGTGTGACGTCACTTGTTGCGTAAAACTGCAGCAACGCGTGTCGTTCCACGTAACTTTGAATAATTTAAAATGTGGACTAATAAAAAAAATAGGAAAGTAGCCTATTGTGTTGAGAAAATAAAACATTAATGATGTCGTCTTTCAGAGCGTAGTTTCGTAAAACAAAATCATTTATAACTTAATTGTTATAAATGTCTTGATCGTATAATCGTTTTGGATGTCCTCATCCGTGGTAAAAGTCAGTCTGCTCAGTTTCCACGTTCAAAGACGACACTATAAATTTTAATTAGCTAACAAATACAAAAATAAAACAACATCGCCGCCAAATTAACAGTTTCAATTTCATTGGCATTTAAAAGGGGATGGGTTAAATACTCGAGAAAATTCAAACAATGGAAATACCAATTAATTGCTTCATTGTAAACAGATTGCTTAATTAAGAGAAGGAAATGAATAAAGAGCGTTTAGCGAACATGGAGTCAAATTAATTTTAATGATAAACGATTTACATAGAAGTCTTTGGCGGGCCGCGGAGGCGCACAGGCGGCGGTAGGCAAACTTTAATTTTCTCTCTTGTTATTCACAAGTACATATTGTGAATTAAGTATTTGAAGAGGAAAGTCCTTTTAGGGTTCCGTACCCAAAGGGTAAAACGGAACCCTATTACTAAGATTTTGCTGTCCGTCCGTCTGTCACCAGGCTGTATCTCATGAACTGTGACAGTTAGGCAGTTGAAATTTTCACAGATGATGTACTTTGTTGTTGCTATAACAACACATAGACACTGATTAAAATAAATATTTAAGGGGGTCCAATAAAACGAACATATTTTTTGTATTTTTTTTTTATAAAATTCGCGCGCGAGGCCGTCTAGTACCTGGCCGGTTTTTGAAATTGCCTTCAGGTGAGTTCGATATTTAAAAGTTCCTGTTTATTTGTGTCATATGGTTTGAAACTTATCCAAAAATTAAACAATCTTGTTAGTCCACAAAAAGGCACACAAAAGAAAAAAAAGAAAACAAATTCTATGTCCCGCATTCCCATATCGCCACTAAAAAAGGCCCGGAATTCTACCGAATAAATCCTGAAAATTAAATAATAAATTCTTTTTATTTACACACGCTCTAAAAAACGCATCCGTCGAATAGAGGGATTCACACAATTCCCTTTGAATCCCTGGAGAACAATTTTGTAACTCTTGAACCGACTTTCAAGAAGCTTTTAGGTTAATGCTTTATAAATCATAAATTAGAAATGGAAGACACGTGCTGTCCGGACGTGACGTGGAAATTATTTTTCTTTTGTTTTGCCCGAAAAAATGTTAAAATTGCATTAATAGGTAATGTTGGAGTGCTTATTGTAATACGCCTAATGTTTTTTGGTTATCCTGAAAATGTAAAAGTAAGAAAAATAAATATTTTAAAGCAATATTTTAAGAGTAATACCTGTAAATATTTTTTATAAACCAATTTAATAATTTTTGTACTTATTTATGATACTTAGTTTTATGACGGCACAGTTGGCGCAGTGGCTGAGTGATCGGCTGCTGAGCTGCGTGTCGCGGGTTCGATCCCCGAACAAATATTTGTATGGCCTACAGATTGTTGTTTGTAAACGCACACACGATACAGGAGAAATTCCTAGTGTGCAACGTTTTTGTTTTTTTTTTATATCGAAACGTATGGTTTGCAGTTACACTTTTTTCTATACTTTATTTTTCAGACAATGAAAAAAGCAAACGCACAAAGAAATAAAAAATATTGCAACGTAGAATGTTATGTTTGTTTAGGTTAATCAGAATAATATAAAAGGGTAAAATTGAAGGCCTTTCAAAATAAAGTAAAAAAAATTGACGCAATAAAAGAGCAGCACATTATTTTACGTTTCTGTTCAGTTTTTGGGTTCTGTACTCTTCAATATAGTTATTTTAAAATATGTATAAAGGAAATTATTTACTAGTAGCTGCCCCCGCGGTTTCGCTCGCGTGGTGATAGAATATACGACATAACTTGATGAATTGTAGCCTATGTGATATTCTGATGTTTAAACCATATTATTGTAAAGGTTCATTAGAATCCATTTAGCAGTTTTTGGGTAAAAGAGTAACAAACATCCATACAAACTTTCGCGTTTATAATAATTAATAATGTATTATAAATTAGGATTGTGGTAACGAAGTTTTTAATGTTTTACATGCGTCAGTTTGTAATACGATTTGGAATACTATTTAAACCATTTAATAATGTTATAGTTACAAATACTTATTATATTTACAAAACACGGATAGAACAATAAGAAATAAAAAAAAAATACCACAAAACCTCAACTCAAAATACAAAGGACATTTTAAATCTTACCAATTAACTGATCGTAATAGCTTTGTTTTAGGGGGACGCCTACTTTTAATTTCAAGTTTAAGGAACCCCAAAATAACTGAAGCGGGCGCTTTGATTCACATATAAACCTCCATTTACTGCTATATTACCTAACAAAATATAAAAGGGCAATGCCCTGAAGCAAACAGGTGTGGGGTAGCTAAGTACATACAGGAAGAAAGCTTAAAAAAGGTTGAAATAAAGTCAGTTTCGGATCGCGTAATATTGTAACGTTGAGTTTTTGATTCGCAAAGTTTTGGTTCATATCATGAGATGTAGCGATTTTGATAGTAATCGCTATGTTATGCGTCATCATTATTTTTTAACGTGTTTTTGTTTGCCACACACTTGGAATTCGTATCGTGAGTGTTTTTACAAAAAATTTAACTCACATACACAACAGCCAGACCTGGAACAACTATCTGAAGGTCATACAAATATTTGTTCTGTGCATGGCTCGAACCGCGTAATAGTCTTTAATTAAGTTAAATATTGGATATTCATTATTATAATGAACTAGCTTCGGGGTAACACAGTTCCCCTTTCCTGATTTTCAGGTACCGGCTCTAGTTTTTGCCCTTGCCTTATTTATTGTAATAGCAAAGCTAAGTTTTCCCTCTTTTGCCTTTACCTCTCCCTTAAAAAAAATTGCCCATGTCCGTCTCCAGAGTCCCAAATTTTTCTGTACCAAAATTCATCAAAATCGGTTATTATACAGGGTTATTTGTAAAACACCGGCACCCTCTCTGGACCATGTTACCAGCATCATAAGCAACAACTTTTGTTCTATGACATTTAAACATTTATCATATTTTAGTTCATCAGATTTTCATACAAAAATAAAAATATTTAAATTGAACGCTCTAAATGTTACGAAATCTATGCGAAGCAAACGTACCTACGGGGACAGTGCGCGGCAGGTGTAGGTATGTAGGTACAGCAAACGGACGGAGTTGAAATGTGTTAGATAGGACAACGAAATCTTGATGATTTGTTTTTGGTAAATGTATAAAATTTTGTAAAAAATCATAGAACAAAAGTTGTTGTTTATGATGATAGTAATACAGTCCTGCGAGGTTGTCGGTGTTTTACAAATAACCCTGTATAATGAATTTATCGTACAGACCAGGGGGTCTACTCTCTTTCTCCGAAACGTAACTTCGTTAACGAACGAAAGTCAAAAGTAGTTACGTTTGTAACCCTACTCTATATCATTTTGCGTGAATTAGAGTAGGTTTAGAAAATTTTAATGTCAAATAAACTTCGGACGTCCGAAATTTCGAAATGAATGAAATGAAAAATGAAACCGTGGTAGAAAACGTTCGAAGTTTCGGCCGCAATTTCGTTTTACGTAGAATTAGAGTAGACCCCCAGGTATGTATTCTGACGACCAGATAAACGAGGACGTCACGAAAGTTTCAGTTCCACGAGTTTATCTAATGTATACAAAGCCGCTAAAATGCAACAAAATGAAAAACCTTCCTAATTCTCTCTTCAGCTCTTAGCTTAACCCATACGGTTAAGTTCCAAAGGTATAAAACATTGTATCACAACGGCTGCCGTGTTTGCGGCGCCTGCGGGCTATTGAAAATTAAAATTGCTGCTTGATTTTTTATCTGCACCACCGAGTTTAGAGTAGAGAGCTTTGTTATAATATGATTCTATTTTATTTAGAACTTTTTTGGCAACGCAGTTCCTTTCTGATGAACTGTAGGAGATTTTATTGTTTTAGAGGTTGGTGTTTTTTTATTCAAGATTACTTTTTTTAGGAGTGGAATTTCTTATCCGAACACAAGAATAGCTGTAAGAAAATATAGCTGACCATGATATAACTATCATAGTTTTTCGACTTTCTTTATTACCTACCTGTTCTTGTGTCCTTCGGGAGTATTTACTATTTATTTACTTGTGTTTGGGGTCGGTGCAATACGTTATCGTCTTCCATTCTCTCTTTACAGACGTCACGGTGTCATTTACTTTTTATCTTTTATATCATTCCATACACAATCCATCCATGTTTTTTTTAGCATTCGTCTCCTACTTCATCCACCGCAAGCATATCCATCGAAAACGGCTCTCTATAATTCTTTGTAACAGGTGCCTCAATTAGTATTTCATACTTTTCAATCTTTTTATAGATTTGATATGTTTAGAGATTCATGTATGTTCAACTATTATATGTTTTAATTGAATTATGTTTGTATATGTAAGTAAAGGATTTTTTTTCTTTTCTTGTCTATCTTTTTTGTCGCATTTCTGCTGGAATAGATTCATAAGTGAAATAAACAGTCTCTTTTGGCTCACTTGTCTGTGTCTTTGCCTGTATATGTAATACATTTAAATATATAATATGAACCCTTTTGCTGCCCAATCCAAATTATACCATACATTTTGGAATCATACGCTGAGTCAGCGTCTGGGCAGCGAAAAAGTTAATAAATATTTTTCACATTCCTATACAATACAAACCATCACAAACGACTTTTCTTTTAATCATTTTCAACAATACCTCGTGGTGTGACTTTATTGTCACCTTAAAGAGTGTTTAGTAAACGCACAGCTCTATGATTCCCAATTTTATTTTACACATCAATCCATGCCACATTCAGTTCGACACCCAAAATGCGTATTTCAGGTTAACTCCAACGAGGTGTCGCTTTATTGAGTTAATTGCGCGTAATTTACAACCTGCTAGCTATTAATGTAAATCTTTGTCGAATATATGACAATAGAATACGTACAAAACAAAATTAAAGTCGAACCAGAACAGGGTTACTAGATCGGGTTTCGTAAATTTCCCCAAATTAATTCTTTTTACCACATAATTATAAGTTTTGCTGTTTTTTCCCCATTCAATTTTCAAACAGGAAATTAAACAAATTAGGTAAAACTATCGTTTGTAACATGTTTCACACAAATTTAAGTTTCCAAATATTTCACTTCCCCCGAAACGATTTTCCCTAAAAAGGGGGAAAATGGCCCCAATCCATCAACGCTGAACCAAAATCATTTCAACGTTTAATTAAACGGTACACTATGGTGTAATTGTGGATTAATTGCCAACTGGATTCAAATTCATCGAACATATACGAGAATTCGTTGAAAACGTGTCACATAAAATTTTATAGCGAATTTCGCGTAATTTGTGTGGCTGTATTTCAATGTGAGTTATTGTTTTGGATTAATTATTTAAATGACTGATTTTTGGATAATACATAGTTAAAGTTTTGTAATAAGTACGACAAATTACCCAAAAAAAAAAACTGTAAAGTTACAAAAAGTATTGACAAGTATATAGGTTGGTTTCTCAATAGACGCCATCTTTTTAAGATTACCGTGAAATTACGTATTTTTTTAAGTATCTTTAAGCCTTGAAACCATTTCATTTTACCTAAAAAAGTAAAAAGGTTTTGCGATATAAATAAACAACTTACAAGGACCTAACCTAAATAAACAAAACATATACAAAAACTACCTTTAACTCTATAAAGATAACAATTCGTCCCAAATACGAAGAAATCGCAACGCTTTGTTACTATTATAGTGAAAATCCCTTTATGTCGTACAAGATCAAAAACAGTATCTCGTTCACAAAAGATGAACATAATGATTTTGATACACGAACCGTAACGGCCATCACTAAAATAATAGGGGGTTAAATTGGGGTGCTCAATGAAAATTTGCATCCACAACTATAAATTATACATGTGAGGGTTGTTCACCCCGAGAGGTTCGGAAATGACCCTCTAATGAATGGAGAGTGCGAAATAGTCGAATTACTGGTAATTGGTAATTTTCAAATCCGTATACAATATTATCTGTATAGTAAACTACTAATGTTCCAAGGGAAGTTTAAGCAAAAGCTTCGATAAAGAAAATAAAATTTCAAAATCAATTATTTGCTGATAATGAACATACAGATGACATACAAAAAACAATAGGAGAAGTGTTAATGAACTTAATTGATTACAGTGTCATATAAATTAAAATCAAGTGTCATAAAAATTAAAATAAGTATTATAAATATTGATATTTCAGCAACTGCTATCTATAACAAATTTCTGTTAAAATATCTTACACATTAAAATAAAATATCTTACAAATTAAAATAAAATATCTTACAAATTAAAATATTAACAGGCAATTGCCACGAAGGCATAGGCAATGAATGCATTTGGCGAAAGATAGGCTTATTAGTAGCCAATCTGTGGATGTTAACCCAGCTTATCTAACTTACAAACTGCCTTGATGACATTCAAATATTCTAACAAGATTGTCTCCGATTAACGCCTATCCAAAATTGATATTACACAGCGAATTCTAATATACCCCGCTTATGTCCCATATCCGAATTCATGTAACATTATGCGTTAATCTACCAAGGACGTATTTCTATCATTAATCTAGATGAGAATTCCTTATGGTTGCCTCTGCGACGTCATCAAGTGATCATGACGTCACTATTTGCAATATCTGACGTAAGCAGTAGGAGGATGTAGGTTTATTGAGAGCTTTATTTGTTTGCAATGAGAATGCAATCTTCATTGGTGATCTCATAAACTCTTTAGTAGCATCACGGTGTAAATAAAATTATAGATTAAATCTCACGAAGTAAATTGTTGATGGTTTGGTTTCTTCGAATTGTTTAATTTTCACCACTAAGCAAGAGTAATAATATTAGGAATATAGTTTAATTAAAAACAACACTGTAAGGGACAGTTTTGTTGCAAAAAACCGATGATAATTAGGAAAAAGTCACGTAATATTTTTCTTTTCATAACTACTCCAATTTGAACCCGGTAAGTCCCTGTACTTATAAACAGATGCTATCATTTTGCCTCACCCTCACAAGAACGTGGAAAGAATAGCAATTTCTACCCGCACTCCAACACCAGATACAAAAGAAACCGTTAACACGTCTAGACACATAATTTTACAAATTATGGTCATATTAACGACTGCCATAATTAAACATTGAAGCGAGATGATCGCACTCTCTTCATTTGTTACACCGTTGACAACTTAAGTCATAGACTGGGGAGGGTAGTCAGTATTCATAAGACACCTTCCTTACAGGCGTTTCATTATACCGTTGCGTAGATACACCAAGAGAATAGATGCGGCAAAACATCGTCTAGACTTACTAAACTCTAACACCCATTGCTTGTTGAATATAACGCTCTGAGAATGTTAATGAAATGGAAATCAATACAAAAATGCAAAGTGCAATCTCGATTGGAATCGATTAGGGAAACTTGTTGGAGAAAAATAAATTGAGTCGAATGTTGCATGAAAGAACGTTAATGAGAAACTTTGTTCGATTCTAAAGTTAGTAGAAACTTAAAACGCTGTAGCAAATGAGCAAGTTAGGAAACTTGCTGAAACAGATGATCATTTCTTTAGTTTTAACAACAGGTTAGTAATGTTGAATGATAATATTAAAATTGAATGCCAATATCAAAACAAAAGAAGAAAAAAATGACCTCAATACACGTACAGAATTGGGTAGGTATAAATTACATGCTTCACAGATTCATATATGTATTTATTCGTTTATTTCATATGTATATGTGTATTGGTATCAGTAAGTATGTACGTTTTTGAAAACAAGTACTTATACATAAATATATATCTTTATAATTTTTTTGTGCCCTATCACAATGTAGTGGTATTTTACCCAAAAGATGACTGGTAGAGAATGCCTTATGGCATTAAGTTCGCCTATGTACCACTATTGTACATGAAGTTTAAATAAATAAATATTCATTTCTGCTTCTTTCTCATATCGCCACATCCTCAAACATTTTCAATATTCATTACTTCTCTAAATATTCGTGGGTAACCTATATGCGAACGTTCGCGGCTCCGCGAATACCGTCACACGGTGTTTTGGGTGCTGTGTAATGCAATTTTGATAACCTCATCAAGAACGTGCACTTTATTAGCGGCTTTGCTAGTTGCAATCTCATGTTCGCTGTAGACTTCATTAATATTCTCGTTATTGTAAATAATTGTTATTGGGGCTTCTTCTATAACCGTGGGATTTCTACTTTATTGATTTGTTGTTGAATATTTGTGGATGAGGATGAACATAATGTATTATATAATATATAAAATTATATATTAATAATTATATATTATTTATATCTAATATATAAAATTCTCGTGTCTCAGTTTTCGTTCCTCCGAAACGGCTGGACCGATTTAAACGAAATTCTGTGTACATATTCAGTAGGTCTGAGAATCGGCCAACATCTAATTTTTCATACCCCTAAGTGAGCAGCGGGTGAAACCGCTGAGCACAGCTAGTTATATACAAGATAGCGCATTTTTGTTTTTGTTTTATTAAATTTATTTCACTTATACATTACAAAACAGCTTTGCCTCACTTTTTTAATAAGCCTATGCTGTCCCACATTCGGCAAAATCCTCCTAAATTCCTTCCAAGACTTTTGCTCCCTCATCTACGAACCAGTTATTTTAAATTTAATATCGTTTAACTATGTCTTGACCTTCATCGATTTGAATCTTTACCTAAAACCCTTAAAATCATTGTTTCAATCTAAAAAAAAATTAAAGATATCTGAACGAATTCAAACGAAGAAACTTTACCATGTACAAGAAAAAAAGTGTTACTAACGTGACAGTGCAATAACTAGGGATTAAACTAACGTTAACTCCACGGGGTAGCGTTAATGCGATGGCGAAAGGCGCGATGAGCTCATCACCATGAAAACTAAATTAATTGCACGAAGACGTGTCAGGATTAAGACTCATGCATCTCAAATAAGCTACAGCATATTGTACTGTAATACAAAATGATTGAATTTTGAACTTTATTGCGACAGCAAAAAGAAAAATAGTTTTAATGATAACTACATTGTGGAAGACTTGATACTTAGAACAAGGGAAAGATTATAATGGAATCAACTGTCTTTCCAAAAAATGATAAGGATAATGTAATTAATTCACTTTTGGATGTCCGTGGCGAAAAAATCGATGAATTAAACCAAAAGTCACCAACGAAAGTATACTACTTTTTTTTCGAAACCAATTTATCTAATATATAAAATTCTCGTGTCATAGTTTTCGTTCCCATACTCCTCCGAAACGGCTGGACCGATTTAAACGAAATTTTGTGTACATATCGGGTAGGTCTGAGAATCGGCCAACATATATTTTTCATAACCCTAAGTGAGCAGCGGGTGAAACCGCTGGGCACAGCTAGTCTACTTATAATAATCTTTTCCTAGTTCGAAAATTCAATCTTCCAGTTTTTTTTAAGTCGTTTCTAAATATAGTGGTCCATAATTTCTAGATTTTAGTTGCTGAGTAGCAACAGATTTTAAATAAACTTATGCGAATGTTTGTGAGGATGTATGGATGTTTGTTAATTTTACGTCAAAACGGCTGAACGGATCTTGATGTATTTTGGCACAGAGGTAGATTATAGTCTGAAATAACACATAGAATACTAATGTCTTTTCGATATCACGCGGGCGAAGCCGCGGGCGCCAGCTAGTTATAACTAAAACAAGTGGTGCATGAGAAATCAATCAACTGTATTACGAGCCTGGAGAAACTATACAAACCACGTCACCCATACCAATCTAGATTACTTGGCTTCACCAATGCTTCGGCGAAGGCAGCCAACTAAAATAATTCAGGCATCGGCAATCCGTTCGATTGGTTTACTAGAAACACGTACTTTGACTATCAAACGTTTCTCTTCTTCTTTACTTAGCTCAACTTCAAAATTATTATTATCAGGCTCAGTTAAATATGTATTGTCTTATAAAGTGTAATTCTTTGCAAGTAGTACAGTTGAGACGATGAAAATTAACTACAATTTTGTCGAAAGTTTGGCAATTGGCTTCAAAGAGACAACGACGAGTTTTAGACAATTTACTGCTTTACTTTATAATGCGTTAGAAACATTATTTTCTTTTCTAGTTTCCAGTGACAGGATATTTAATGATCACAATAATGTAGTGGAAATCAAGATCACCATCATCCTTACTATCCTTACTAATATTATAAAAGCGAAAGTGAGTTTGTTTGTTTGTTTGTTTGTTACCTAATCACGCTTTAATGGCTAAACCGATTTTGATGAATTTTGGTACAGAGATAGTTGGGAACCAGGAGACGGACACAGGCTAATATTTTTTTGAAAAATGTGGGGTGTGTGGGAGAAAGAGGGAAGAAAAGGGAAAACTTAGCGTTGCTATTACAAATCAATAAGGCGCAAGGGGAACTGTGTTACCCCGAATTTAACGCGAGCGAAGCCGCGGGTAAAAGCTAGTGAAGTCATATTATTGCCCTGATAATATAGATCACCAACTAAGCAGTAATAAATCCGAAGACACTAATGTCCCAGCACACAGCGAGCTCGAGACTAATCTCAATGAAGCAATACACCAACTGCATGGCAACTATAGAAATAATGGCTAAGCCACTTAGCCAAATAACCCAGTGGTCGTGATGTACATGTGAAATTAGCCGTTTCTGCAAATTGCTGCTCCACTACCCCCTCACGAAATCCAGTCGACGGTATACTCACTAAAATATTTACCTTCTACTCTTATTAAAGTTTACAAGCTTCGGGTTGAGAACCTTTCTAGATCTGTTTAGGTCATATGTTCTGGTTTATTTAGCTTTTAAATGAAATAATGCATCATACAATTCATCATCACATTTAGTTTTGACAATATTTTGAAACTGCATGCATGGCTTTAATCAAATCAAATCAAATCATTTATTTCTTTGCAAACATGGGTATAGTGTATAGGTGTTTTTTGTAGCAGAGGTCTCCATATTTTACCGTCACATGGGCATGCAAAGGTTTTACAATTTTCAAATTAAAATATCTGGCAGATTACTGGAATACAAAAAGTAAAAATTAAAAATCAAAATGTCAGAGTGTTTACAGTATTATAGAACAATAAATCAGCCAGGATTACAATTTTTATGTCAGTCAGAATAATGTCAATCAGTTAATAAGTCATCATTAATGAATTAATAAATTTAGTGAGAGGATTGTTTGCAATTATTTGTGTTTATACATTGAAATATATTGAAAAAAATAAACAAAATGGTCGTGTTAGTTCCTATTTTGTGCCCGCGCTCTAAGATCCCTGTACAATTGTAGACACAGTCAAATAATGTATCAACTGGGTTTTGTAGATTTAAATTTGATTATTCTTCTTTTGTAAACGTAGTATTGTGTAAAAACACTACTTTACTTCTTTAGGTAGTTGAATGTGTTTCTTAAACTTATGCACACACTGATGTTAAACCGAACTTAATATAAATATATTATTTTTCTTTCTAATACTAATTGAAATAATGACACAATCGCTTGTACATTATTTCCTGCCTACTTAATATTTTAATAGTATGTTTCCACCAACATGATGAATGTAGTTAATAATACCATTTTTTTTTAAATAAAATATAGTTCGTGTTGTCAAGTGCTTTAGCAATTACCTTAATAACTGACACTCGACTGGCATTAGTGTTACCCCTCAAGGGACAAAATAAATGTAATTTTAAAGCTACTGTAAAACAAACCGCAGAATATAAATGCCTACATACTTCCCATTACTTCTCATCATTTTGAAGTTCCATTTTCTTAAACCAAACAAAATTACTTGAAAATTCTAAAGACCCTCCTCAAACATCAAACTGCCCTTCTGAATTTAAAAAAATATTTGAGTATGCAAATTAAAATCAAGTCGTGGACTATGAATGTCATAATTAACATTTATTACCAACCCCAACCTAAACGGGCTTAATTTGACGGGACCATCTTCATCAACATACCTCAGGGGTTTATGGTTTTCCACACCGTCAGGTCTTATCTGCGAAGGCTTTATGTTAGCTGGGGATACGCAGCACCTTGGAACAGAGCCGGGAAGAGACCGCAAGGAGGTGTACATGGATGTGTGAAAGAATTGAAAGGTCTTACCCGAAACTGGCACAAAGACACAACTAGTGCCAAATAAAAAAAAAATTACTTTCATAAAGGTCCGAATCCAGTTTTTTTTTTTTGGTGTGGCACTAGTTGCTAGTGCAGTTGAGTTAAGAAATTGTGATGAGTCTGACAAGCCAGCATCAAAAGAGACCAGCTAAGTGTGAGTCGAACTTGCGCACCGTAAGTTCCATATAAACTTGCGACACGAACAGTCATATCTTTTGACAGCGTAACCTTAGAGGGTTAGTTTTTTCATAGCTCTAGAGGACCACAGATTTGAGTATCTACCTTTACGCCTTTCCGAGATAAAGAGTTTTGACAGACAGACACGGACAACAAAGTAATGAAGGTTCCGTTTTTCCTTTCGAGGAACGGAACCCTAAAAAATGTGTCATATAGTTTTAAAAGTCGTTTACTTTAGGTACTTTGTTCGTCATTCTTAAAATAAACATTTTTTTTGTGAAACAGTTTTACTTCAATTTTGGTGAGCAATAAATTACCTATATTCTATTCTATTCCATGTTATTTTTGTTGGGAAAGTAAGATTGTTCAATTAAAAGGTATGTCTTTATGGGAGCTTGGTCAGTAATTATTAGTAGTTATTAACACTTTCATATTTGTTGCAAGTATCGCATTCTTAAAATTTATGGTAGAATGAATGAGAGCAGTTTTGAGAAATCTAATTTCAGCTAGTTGAAACATTGTAAATAGTTTACTTTTTTATTAACCATTAACGGCTCTTTTAAATCGATTAAAAATAAAAGTTAACCGTTGAAAATTAAAGCTCACAAGCAAGTTATTTTCCTCTTTGGTGAAAGCTGTTTTGTCAAAAAAAAGAAATAGTAAAAGTAACAAGATTTCAACACAGTGACACCAAAATTGTATGTGAACATTTTAAGACGATGACAAATTCGTGTCCGTACACTTGTACTACATGTACACTCATGGGAAGTTTAAACAACAATTTCTAAACAAATAATTAAAACGGAAATGTTTTTCTACATCTCGTTTTAGTTTTTACAAGTGTCATTGGCATTTAAATAAGTACAAAAACTTATCAAGCGTTCAGAAATCACGCAAAGAATAATCAGCAGACCTTACGAAGAGAATTGCTCAAAATAATAACTTAACTAGCATACTGGCACCTTGTAATGATTGCCTACGATATGTTTAAACAAAGAACACGTTTTTTTTTTCTAACGGTCATGGGTGACTTGAGGCCAGTTGCCCATAAACACTACTTTAGAAACCACATCTTCACATGCCAATGATTTTAGTACAACCATAAACGCTATGATTATTTAAACTAGAACTATAAAAGAACAGCTAGTTAATGTTGTAGATACCTATCAGTTTTAGATAAAGAAACCATAAAATTCTTTGGGAACTCCTTGTGAACAAAGAGTTTTGAAGATGTTTTAGGAGTTGTTAGCGTAATTCATCGGTTTGTGTCTTCAATTACGTTTTTATCGAGGGTTTGAATTATATGCTCTGAACATGTTATAGAATAATAAAAACTTGACATCAAAACTAACCTGTGCCATTTTCTTTACGTTGAACGCATATCCATAAACGACTGACTGACCACTCATAAAACTCAGTCTAGAATGGGGGTTTAAAGTTCTGTAACTTTAAAACTTCTGCACGACCCCCATTTGATTCTAGACTGAGTTTACTAAACTTTGTGACTAAGCTCTTTAATTAGTAGGTTGTTTATCTAAATATATTTATTTATCTAAATATATTAATAAATATATATAATTATATATTTTTTGTAAAACAACAATTGCCATAATTGTTAACGAATACGTTAAGAGAAGTTTTCAAAAGCCAGTACAGAAAGTTATTTTTAATATAGATTTTATGTTGCTCTTCAAAAAAAACTTTTAATGGTAATTTCAATTTTCTCGGATAGTTAGAATAAACTTTAGTGTAAGAACACCAAAATTGTTTCATAACTATTATAGCTATTTAGGTAAGTGTTGTTATTTCTATGCGTACAACGTAGGTCTAATCATGGTAGATCTGAAGTTTATGAGATTATTTTTTATTCCAGAACATGTCTATAATAATTATTACAAAAAATTATACGATGTGGACGGGAATAAATTTCGGATGCTGTTAGTGCTACCCCAGACTGCCTTACAACAACGATGCTAGCCGCTTGAGCACTGTCATGGCAGATATCTACCTTTTTTTTTTGGGGGGGGGGGGGGTAGGAAATCATCAAATAACTAGAGTGGAGACTTGGAGTGTCAGACTAGTACTGACTAAAACCCACCCATATTCCTTCTATTGCCCATTACGTTCCGGGGCCGAGTTATCTCTTTCGAACAACCCGCAACCCCGGAGCCATCTACCTTGGCCTCCTACAAAAGCGGTGCACCTCGTTTTTGTATTTTGCGGGTTGTCGTAGACAGGTCTGCTCAAAATAAGATTGAGTACACCGTTTCGTACATCCCAAGTACTCGACAACCGCTGAAGAATGTCAGCATTCAAGCGGCTTGAAGGCGAGTAATTAGCTCTTATTCGCAATGAACACCAAATAATAGATGCCTGGTTCTAATACCGAGGTACATCTGAAATACGGAGTGAGGAATTTGTGGTATGTAGATATACCTGTTGTTATGAAATCCTGTTAAGCTCTCAGACTATATTCGAGCTTGGTTTAAGATGGACTTCATTTGCGTACAAAGCAAGGAATCTAAGATTAATTTGGCAATGTCCTTTGTTGTTTTGGATAGAGGATTTCAGTGCCTCTTGTTTTTCCTAAGTGTGTCAAAGACAGAATACATTGTAAGAGGATAAAGAACAGGTCAAATCCTTACTAATATTATAAAAGCCAAAGTGAGTTTGTTTGTTACGTCTTCACGCCTTAATGACTTAACCGATTTTGATGAATTTTGGTACAGAGATAGTTGGGACCTCGGAGACAGATATAGGCTAGCAGGTACCTGCAAATCAGGAAAGGGGAACTGTGTTAACCCGAATTTAACGCCAGCAAAGTCGCGGGCAAAAGCTAGTATGGTATAAAATACAAAAGAATGATTTTGAATAAAAAATAATAGTAGCTACACAAAATATTGAGTCTATTTGCTATTTCTCTGTAACTACTTCTAATAAAAGAACAATGGCTGACAGCAAATGATTTTTTGTTGTAGAAAGTCGATAATAATAGTTATTCAGTAATTAACTTTTACCTTTTTGAGGTTATCGATCTTTTGTAAAATATCACTGTTGTTCTTTTATTCAGATCCTTTCAACTTTTTTGGAGTAATTGTAACGAATAGATAGTATAACTAGTTAGAAATAATTTAAATAAAAAGTCCTTTATATGTTAATATCTATTGTACAATAAACTCCGCAAATTAAGTTGAAAACCAACTAAAATGCGCAAACTAAAATTATACTTAACCTTCATTGAATTTGCTGAAACATTCTCACCCAAACTTCTAACAGAGTTACCATTCAAGTGAATACGACAGCAGTTAACGAGAAACAAGTTCATTAACAGCATAACAACCTCAGCAACACAACGATGGCCGAAGGTGGTCGCTATAACAATAAAACTCTGAAAACCGCCCCAGGTACAGCAGAAACTGAATAACTAGAGCTAACGTGTTATGTTCTAGCTTCACATGAGCTTTATTAATTAATATTAACAAGCCATGTACCGTGTTAGCTGAACTCCTTGGTGTAATAATTTTATCAAATATTTACACGGTATTCATACGAGAACACGCTGATAATTAGGTAAATTTAAACCAACCGGTAAACACATTCGATGTTGCGTTCAAACTGGGGAATTGGTCAAAATTGGAAATGGTTTATTGGTGGCGCCGGGCCTCGGTTGTGATCCATTGTTTAGCGCAGGCACCGAACCGATTAATACGAAACTGCCATCGGGGCCTAAGTTTGATTATTATGCCTTGACCAATTGAGTGTGCTGCCGACTGAATTATTACTTTTGAACTGCTGTGTCAAACCCTTTTACGCAATTAAGTAAATTCAGTTTAAAATAATATTATACCACTTGTTAAAATCGAATTTGTTTAACAAAACTGTGTATCCAATTAAAATTTGGTTTAAATTTGTGAATGTGTTTTACACGTAGCGATAAGACGGTTGTTGCGGTTACATTAATTTGTTTACTTGTATTTCAAATGCGACGACACGCTTGGCGCAGTGGCTGAGCGATCGACTGCTGCGCTGCATGTCGCGGGTTCGATTCCTACACGGAACAAATATTTATATGGCCTACAGATAGTTGTTCCGGATCTGGCTGTTTGTGTGTGTAAGTTCAAATGTTTGTACATACAATACAATACAGGAGAAATTCCTAGTGTGAGCCAAAGTTTTTTTTGAACATATATACGCTATCAAAGTAAGGTGTTTCGTTGCCCAAAAATAGTGTTACTAGGAATTACAACTTAAGTAAATTTAATTCAGTTTGACTATAAACATCATATTATATATCGTATTTATAGATGGCTATGCCGATACGCTAGGGATGTGCTTTTGGTCCGAATAAAGGACAACGGTCGTGTTCAACCGGTTCCCGTGATCCGTAGGATTCGCGGACCAATCCCGCTAATTGCGTCCAAACTTTGGCGAGACGAGGGCTTTTTAATTAAAACTTATTCAATATTATAGAGACGGTTCGAGCCGGCCGGTCACTCGGATAAGTTTGAGTTTTTAACATAACATTGTTAAGCCTGATTTTCTCACTAATTAGATAAGAGTTTTTATGAAGTGACTTTGATCAAGAAATCTATAGATATTAATGCAGTATGGTTAGCCATACTGCATCAATATCTATAGATTTTGATGCAATACCTGCAATTTTGTTTAAAACAGAAAAAGGTGATTCCCGCAGCAAACAGACATGGGACTACTTTTGGCATTCGGCAACTACACTATTTTTGAATAACAGAGCTTATATCTAATATATAAAATTCTCGTGTCACAGTTTTCGTTCCCATACTCCTCCGAAACGGCTGGACCGATTTAAACGAAATTTTGTGTACATTTTGGGTAGGTCTGAGAATCGGCCAACATCTATTTTTTATACCCCTAAGTGAGCAGCGGGTGAAACCGCTGGGCACAGTTAGTCTGTTTATATAAATTTGAGGTTTTGTTAACCAGTAAATCTACAATATTTATAGCATAGACGTAAATATAATTCATATGGTATGTTATTCAAATGTATGCCTACTAAATTCCATAACACAATTTACAATGATTAAACCACAGTATGGCGCCAAAACAATTACTAAAAGCATTATTCATCTTAATATACAGTGTGTATAGCGTAACTACTGATCAAGTACGTTCATAGCACTGCGCTAGGCGGCTATGCCATTTATTTTCTGGTAACGGCAAACGACCAATAAGTCTTGCTTCCCGGGATATTAACACTATCATAGGTTACTCTCACATTTTATGAAGACACATTAGACATGGAGACATTTCCATAAAAGATTTTGATATAACTCCCGTTTCGAATTCAATTCGGTTGTAATTTAAAGTTTTATAATGGATTTCGGGGAATTTAATATGACTTTAATAAGGAAAGAAAACTGTTTATTAGACTGGCACAGGACAATCCTTACTAATATTATAAAAGCGAAAGTGAGTTTGTTTGTTTGTTACCTCTTCACGCTTTAATGGCTAAACCGATTTTGATGAATTTTGGTACAGAGATAGAACCAGGAAACGGACATAGACTAATATTTTTTTGAAAAAAGTGGGATGTGAGGGAGAAAGAGGGAATAAAAGGGAAAATTTCGCGTTGATATTACAAATCAATAAGGCGCAAGCGGAACTGTGTTACCCCGAATTTAACGCGAGCGAAGCCGCGTGCAAAAGCTACTAAAAATAAATAGACAGTAAAAAAAAACTATTAATTGAATTAGTCCTGTACGAGGAAGAAAGGCCTCTCTCTCAGCATGGTGCTGCAACATGTCGGCCATGTCACAGCGCTGATATTTTGGAGAAGATTTTCAGGTCCAGGTTATACCATGGTCAGCTATAAAATACATCATCAATTTTCCTGCCCTTGTCCTATTCTATTTGGGGTCTGATGGGGTATGGGACGGGGTATCAGACGTCACGGCATCATTTACTCCTTTCTCCTTCATATCATACCTTACACAATCCATCCATCTTTTCTTTGGCCTTCCATTCAGATCCATCGGTAAAATACCGAGAATAAATAAATTGTGGGACGAATAAAAAACAAATACATGTAAGTAGTATCTATAGATTTTACTAGCTGTGCCCAGCGGTTTCACCCGCTGCTCGGTTAGGGGCATGAAAAATAGATGTTAGCCGATTCTCAGACCTACCCAATATGTAGGTACACAAAATTTCGTTTAAATCGGTCCTGCCGTTTTGGAGGAGTATGGGAACGAAAATTGTGACACGAGAATTTATATATTAGATAAATGAATGAACAGACAAATTTAGTCAATAGTGTGTAATTTGTAATGAGATAAACGTTACTCAAAATACGTCAAAAATCATATAAATTACAAAACAAGACATACACATAGGTGTTTAACGTTGTTTATTTTGAAACTGTCTGATTAAATAAATTGAATTCACACTTTTCACGTTAATTGATGGCTCGTGTGTGCCGTACTTTATTCGCTGGCCACGGACGGCGGACGGCCAAATAGCAAAATGTCCAATAAGTCGCGTACTCGATATTAACTGCGACATAGTTTACTGTACGCGCCGCATGTTCATTATTACCCCAGCTCAGTTTTATGACATCCGAAATTCGAATTTATATAATTGACCGGTTTAAATACCGGAACGGGTCGAAACTTAATTATTGTAAGCTCATAATAAAATTAACTGTCGACGCCTACGGAATTATTTTGTAGCAATCGCCTTGTTTTTAACTTACTTCTGAAGCAGACGATTGTAACAATTAAATACAGCCGGTTTTGCTTTTGTTATCAGGTCGATCAATCACATTTATTGCCTACGATATTGCGCCCTATAAATCGAATTTATAAATAATTCAATTCATGTTTTTAAACACACTGTATTTTCACAAAAGTTATTAAACAAAGATAACCGTTAACGAGCAACGTTATCTAGGGAATACCCAAACTTTTAGGACGTTACTCAACATTATTGAAATAAGGCTAAAACGTATGAAAACCTTAAAAGTCCCGAAAATATTTTGTCAGAGCTAAAGCCGGGATAAAGCCCGGTAGGCCGAAAAGAGCGGCTTTCGTGGTACCGGGTCTGACGAGTCCTTTGATATGTTATTGAGTTCAATTTACGTTTTCATATTCATCGGCTTGCGTGGTACTTCTTTTGGGAAAGTACGGAATTTTTGTTAAACATGAACACTTTTTGGGGAAAACAAGTTTTGAATACAGTTTTGGATTACGAAGAAGAAATTGTAACAGTTCGTATTTGGGAAAATAAAAATGTTAAATATAATGTTGTTTGTTGTCTGCTCATGTTTTTATATTGCCAAACTGTATCATCTTAATTAGCAGTACAATGCTGGAAATATTGGCATAAAGATGAATTGTAATATTTGCTCCACCATACCTTATTTATGATATTTATTTAAACTTAAGTAATTTAAGATTTCATTTTTACTTCAAGTACCTAGTTTCTAAAATTAGCCATAACTCTCTACCACTGTATTCTTGTATGCCAACAGGCAGAAATGTCCCGAGAATATATCTCAAATTAACATCATTATTGTAACACCTGCATTCTATACAAATAAAATAATTATTGGAACAATGTTCTATGGGGCTAGGCGGAAAAAATTAAGACCAAAAGTTGTAACGACACTTTTTGCTATAGTTATAAACCATGCGGCGTGAGCGTGCTCTGTCCGTCTCTTTCTCTCTCCGATAGAAAGTAAGCCATTTTCTTTACGTCTTTCTATTTCGCATTGAACAGTGTGGTGTCGCGATGATTATTTTTGTTGAGTGTTTACAGGTTTTTTGTACATAATAAATAATAACTTCGTTAGATCCGGGTGTCCCTTGACACCACTCAATTTTTCTTATCTTTATAAGTCTGTTCAATAGCGCGCCATCTACCATCGTCTGTCGTGCCGTGCCATATTGTCATTATCACTGTGGTTAGCAAATGGGTGATCACTAAATCACTTTGAGGCTATTAGTATACCGCAGGATACTGTATGTCGGTTTTAAGGCACAGTTTACATAAATGCTATACCTATTATTCTTTATAACTTTACCTTGATATATTAGCATGTAAAACAGTAAACATGTTTTCTTTTTGGTTTTATCTCCTACGTTAGACTACTAAAATTTATGTCTAGAGAAATCACGTAAAAACACCTTTTGTTTAACCTCTTTTAGCGTAATGTATTTAGGCATTTTATGTTTTATGGATTTTTACGGTAAATAATACGGGCTTCAACGTAAAACCCCAGTGTTTTGGAATATGTTGACACCTATATAAGGCTTCAGTAATACGGTTTTATTTTTCAAGGACGTAAAAATTGAGTGTTTTCCTTATAATACCTGAATTATTTCATATTTGTGATTACAGAAAGAGCTTTATTCCTATTGTGTTGTTTATCCTTCACAAATATTATATTTTGCAGAAGTCCAATTCCAGACAATAAAATTACTCAGAAGACATGTATAATTTTAGTAAACCGCCGCAGGACCGCTTCAAACAAGGAAGGGATTTGCTGTCTCCATGTTGGATCGAAACCAAAAGGTGAACAAATCTATTGTAGGATTCTCTCAATGATTATTGAAAAGTTTCAATGCAAAAGCCGTAGGATAACCCAGTTTGTTCTCACCAAGGGTGCCTTGGCCCCACAACGTTGTTTTATTCTTGTGAAATATGAGATGGAAATGAAAAAGCTAGTTTGATTCTTGTTGGATTTTCCTTGCTTTGCGAAATTTTGTCGTTCGATTTTAAACTCTATGCATTACTCCGCATCATGATATATATATACCACGATAACTGAGTATCTCACAAATTTAAAGTCAATGGCGCCAATTTATGAGTTCATGACAGTTACTCAAAAAAAAATGTATGAAAGTAAAACTGTTTGTAACGTAAATCAAAACAGTGAAAATCCAATCAAAACTCATGAAACTAATCATTTATCAGAAGATAAAACAAGAGAAGTTGTAACAAAGCTTATAGAACCGGACGAAGTACGCTTCATCGCGGACGCAAGATAAATTAACGGGAGAGTAATCACGCGCATATATCTATGTCCAACTTCAACAGAAATAGTTCGGATATGACTAGTGTAAACAAATTGCGTATGCGTGAATAATTCATCAAAGAAACGGGCGCTGACAAATGAAATCTAATGAATACGATATGAGAGAAGGAGAGCTTGCCGAGATTCATGCAGAAATAGATACAATTCTATCCATAGGGTAGAATTTGGTGGAAAATATTACAGGCTCTTTAATTTTTTACGAGATGCCATAAAGTTTGTTTTTCAAGTTTGTTATGGGAGTGGCAGGGTTTTAGAATTATGACGTGAAAATTTAAAAAGCACAGACATATTCTTTCACCTATTTTTGGGTTCCGCACCTCAAAACGAAAAAAATGGAACCCTTAGTTTATTGACCGTCTGTCTGTCTGTCTGTCAAGACCCGGGAACGCGTAAAGGCATCGAGTTAAAATTAAAACCATATACTTAATTTTGTGGTCCATTAGAGCTGTGACAAAACCAACTCTCTAAGTTTACGCAGTCAAAACTTATGACCGGTTATGTCGCAAGTTTGTACGGAACCTTCGGTGCACGAGTCTGACTCACTCTTGGCCATTTTTTTGCCAAACATTTTGTTTGACAATTTTATTGTTGTAACACGATCATTTCGTGTACTATTTTTACCAATTTATTCTGTGTGTACAGTATATTATTATGTTAATTTATTTATTAAAACTTCATGCACAAAAACATTGTACAAAGGCAGACTTAAAGCCTTGGGCATTTTCTTCTAGTCAAGCTTAGGGTGATGCAGAGACAAAGACATAGTAGGTGCTACGTGTATTAATAAATACATAGAAAATATACAAAAGCAAAGAGAGGTAAAAACTACTAAAAATGATGAAATACTGACAACTTTTTAATTAATCTATCAGTTCATTGGCACCACATGCATTATTATCGAATAGGCATTTGGCAGCAGTGTTCTGTGGCAGAACATTAAATTATTGAAATAATCACAACGGCATTGCGGCTCCAAGCGGAACTGGCATCACACAGAAAAGCTAATAAAAAATTAATCAACATTTATTTTACAGCATTTGATTATTACCTGTCGTTACTATCAATTAAGAATGAACAAATGTATCAGTTCCGTTATGGTCGAAGTAATAAAAATATAATTGAAGTAATCATTACGAAAGCCTTTACGGTGGATTGGAATTCGTAAAGTAAGGCTGCGATTTCATTGCTTGCGTTTAGCGGTTTTGTAATTTATACCTGGTGATTCATTTTAGACACTCAAGATGTAGATTATTTAAAAGAAAACTTTTTTGAATCAGCTTTAGCACTCAGTAACAGTTAGGAAGGTCAAAGAAAAGATGGCTGGATTTTGTAAGGAATGATTATGAAGGAGAAAGGAGTAAATGATGCCGTGACGTCTGATAGGGGAGAATGGAAGAAGGAAACGTGTTGCGCCGACCCCAAATAGAATGGGACGAGGGCAGGAAAATGATGATGAACAGTTAAGTTGATATAATTTTATGAACTTGTTGGAAACATCAACAAGCAGTAAATATCTAATATATAAAATTCTCGTGTCACAGTTTTCGTTCCCATACTCCTCCGCTGGCTGGACCGATTTAAACGAAATTTTGTGTACATATCGGGTAGGTCTGAGAATCGGCCAACATCTATTTTTCATACCCCTAAGAGAGCAGCGGGTGAAACCGCTGGGCACAGCTAGTGTCACTATAGAAAAAAACATTCAACAATGTTGATGTTTTGTGTTATTATTATTGCGAGCAATTGATTATTTTAAATATTGATAACCATACGAGAATATTTCCTTCGGAATCCTTTGAGATGTTAACAGACATTTATGCAAGGTTAGTATGTTTAGACGAGAAAATTTTGTTCGAAAAGTAAGCACTGGAACCAATCGCAACGAAACAAAAGTAGCTCTATGCGCACAGACATAATCGCTATCGCTTGCTTTCATGCACCATATCCTAAGCTTTATAAGACTTCGGGATAAGCCTGCGGCAAATATCTTTATTGTAACTGTCTTCTTGTTTTGTTTTGGCGCGAACCAACATTTATAATTATGATTATCATGTTAAAGCAGAGTCAGTTTCATTAAGATGTTGTGCTTTTGTATTTGCCTGCTCAACTATGTATAGAGGTAGACTTTTGTATGCATTCATTTCATAAGAGGGGGATATCTGTGAGGAGATTTTTGTTGTTATTTTTCTCTTCAGCTGAAGGGATCTTGATGAAATTTGTCACAGAGTAGAGAGGTCGCACAGAGAGATAGTCTGGAATAACACATAGGATACATTTTCGGTCATCACGCGGGCAAAGCCGCGGGCGCCAGCTAGTTTGGACAAGGATTTAAAACTGAAGCTTCTATTATAGAATGCTTATAATATATAAATGTAATGTATAATTAAATGCAAGTATTTTTAAAAAAAAATCTTTTAATATATCTCTGCAAGATGATGGATGGGAAGGGTAAAACAAGAAACTCCTAAAAAGCTAATCGTTTAAGTTGCTTCTAATTTTAAACGATAAATGTTTAACAATTATTTATAAACCAAAGACTTCAAAAACTTAATTTTCCGCTCCAAAAAATCTCTCCTAATAATTAACAATTAAAAGCCAATACAAATGATTAAATTCCATCTCTCTATTGTTTAAACATTCACAAAAGACAAACTCGCAGCTTCCAAAATATAATATTTCCTCGAATTACCGAGTTTGACGACTCTATAGGAATATTTATGAATTTGCAAAATTCGTGTCACACAAAAGAATAGCTGTTCACAATATACCGTAATATAAAGAACTGGAAATCCTTTGATATCATACTTTTATTACTTATATAGAATGTATTACTGTATGGATATCGTTATTGGATGTGTGGACGTGATTTCGTACTTTCTTTTATTGTATGGCATCGATACTTATTGATGGGGGCGAAGGAATTGGTACAGCACAGTGTAATTAGGATTCTTTGTTATACAGGGTTATTTGTAAAACACCGACAACCTCGCAGGACTGTATTACTATCATCATAAACAACAACTTTTGTTCTATGTTTTTTTTTTTTAAATTTCATACATTTACCAAAAACAAATCATCAAGATTTCGTTGTCCTATCTAACATATTTCAACTCCGTCCGTTTGCTGTACCTACATACCTACACCTGCCGCGCACTGTCCCCGTAGGTACGTTTGCTTCGCATAGATTTCGTAACATTTAGAGCTTTCAATTTAAATATTTTTATTTTTGTATGAAAATCTGATGAACTAAAATATGATAAATGTTTAAGTGTCATAGAACAAAAGTTGTTGATTATGATGCTGGTAACATGGTCCTGAGAGGGTGCCGGTGTTTTACAAATAACCCTGTATATGCAGGAGGAAAAACAAAGTCTTGTGAAACGTAGCTGAGGCCTTAGCTAGTGCTAAGGCCTCAGCTACGTTTCACAAGTTTCTGGTGTTAACGTAATGAATACGTCGATTTTTTTTTAAATGAAAATACTATTATCCTGTAGTATTTTAGTCAAATTATATGTATTTGCAACAAATTTGTTCCATTTGTGAGTGCTATGTATTATCATTGACTTGACGAAGCCCTGGTGGTTGATAGCGTCATGCTCACTTGAATGTCTCGCTGATAGTGGCGGGTGTATCGGGTCATTTAGCTCCCTTCAAAATGGTCAAGCTGAATGGGGCTGACCCATACGTCATGTTCGTGAACGGGCGCTGTCACTTGGGTCTGGTAATTTTTTAGCTACCACGGTTCATTTTTAACTTATTTAGATTTAAAATTAAATTTTGCTTTTTATTTACTCTGGACGCTCTTACTGTGCACGTCTTTCTACATCGTTCTCACATATTTGTATAATCTCAACATGAATGATGTAAATACGAATTTGTAAAAATATTATTATTTAAAAGAGTGTCCATGGTGTTTCTTGCCCATTCTTCTCCATAGAGATCAACGCTTTGGAATGGGCAACTGCAGTACTTTCACAAGTTATTATGCCTTGTGACCGGGACTGTAGATTCATTTTGTTTCTTGACATTCAAAAGTGCCTGTAATGATCTAATTGAAATAAATAGTTTGATTTGATTTGAATTTCATTCAAAAATAAATACATTCTATAAATATAACATGTGAAGCGTGTTTTGAATTAAAAAAAATACGTTTTTTATATAGGATGCGAAGTCATTATATAACTTACCCCGCTTTGGGCGGAGCGGGGCTAGTGTCAGACTATTACTGACTAAAATCCACCCATTGTCCTTTTTGCCCTTTATGTTCCGGGGCCGCAGTATCTTCTTCGAACAACCCGCAACCCAGGCATGACATCTCATGGAGGCGTGCGTGGAGCACTAAGGCGCCCACACGATTGGCAGTCAGGGTGAGGTCGGGGCGCGGGCGCGTTAGGCGCGTCGCCCACACGACATTTGTAAAGAAATCTCATTGTGGCATGCGTCTTATGTGCCAGCGCAGCGCCTCAACTGCACCTCGACTGTTGATCTTGTGGGCGACGCGCCTAATGCGCCCGTGCCTCGACTGCGCCTGTACTGTTGGTCGTGTGGGCGACGCGTTTAACGTGCCGTTGACACTACCTAAAAATGATTATAATAAAAAAAATATCATTATTTATTTTTAATTAATTATAATAAATTAAATATTTGAAAATAATCATTTCTTCATGAATAAATCTTTCTACAAATTATGATATAACTAATTTTAATATACTTTTATTATCTTTTAATAATGAAAATAAAAATAAATTAAGAAAATTGTATAATAATCAAACATTTTTAATTATAATAATATTAGTAATTTATTTATTTATCACATAGTTACTTCGTTACGTTAACTCCGCAAACTCTTAGTAAAGCGGGCTTAGAGCCTCTGAATGCACCTGGTTCTTTTACTAAATGAACAATCTATGGTATCTAGCTGCAACTCTGGGGCATACCATAAAATTCCTCTTTATGCACTTTGAAATATTAAGATTTTGTCATTTTAATAAGAATGGATATTTTCCGAGTCGGCTCAAATGAGTATTTTATCAATATGGCGTTGGCAACATTATCATTTTATTTTTATTCAGACCAAATGCACTTCGTTGTTCAATTGGCAAATAAAAAGCCACTCAACAACTTGATAAATACCATCGTCACACTAACCCGCTTCTGTCAAAGATTATTTGTGCGGAAAATTAAACAGCTAGCTCTTAGCTGACTATGTTTTCCTTTAATTCCCTGTATGGGAAACTATTTTAAAGTCCAATAGCTGCTTCACGAGAAACACGACTCAAAGTAACCTTTATAAAGTAAATAAGGACACAGTTCAAAAGGGTTCACTCATCCAAAAATAACAACATAACAATAGAATTATTGATAAAGAGTATCTAAGACAACAACAGACCCGCTTCGCTAACACTTATAGACAAATAACAGTATAATAGGTATAACTCTCAGAGGCCGTCTGAATAAACACAAGCATCCGTCTATATCGCATAGCTGGAATATTGTCTTGTTTATTAGAACCGGACGCTCCCCCGCCTAAGGCAAGGATCCAATATAATGGAATACCTACTTCAACATTATTTGCAGATACATGGGTACTTACGCGATATGCCCCGGGCCTGTATTAACGTGTGGTATGCGCTTAAATCGGCGACGACACGAATAAAGGCCCAGATGATACAAATTCGGGGGTATTACAAAAGGTGAAACAGTGTCTGAGAATTACGTTCTTTGATAGTTCAATATTATTAGCCCCGGAGCGTCGACTCGCTTTGACGTAATTCTTTTGAAAATAACAATGGATTCACTCGTCGTACGTGATCCTTTATTCAATATTGCGACTGTATTATTCAGCGAACGCTCCTGTTGTAAGTAAATAGATACTAAGACGTATCTTCTTGAAACGAGTTACAATGGCAAGATTGTTTTGATTTAAATTTGTTTATAATTAAAGTCTGTTTGTGAAGGATCTGCGATAACTTGCTGAATACGAACGGTGAAAACTTTCGCAGATACACAACTTACTACGAGAAACCATTACTATATTTATTATTACCGGTCATCTTCTATATATAAATAGAATGAAAACGGAAAGTTACTAACCTTTCTTTAGTATCGTTTTCACTGATTGCATTGCTCCAATTGGAACACGTGCAGTTGTAAAAACTGTAGTTTAAAGACCACAGTGGGCATTGGCATCCAAGATATATTGTCAGTTAGTAGGCTACATACCAGTTCTTGTTTTTTAGTTGCTTTATAAACTCACTTATTTAGTGAGTGATTCTTTATTTATTTTGCTCTCTCAATTTTAAATACCTATTTCTTAGGAAAAAAATAAAAAAAAACATTTTAAATATTGAAATAGTGGTCCGCCGGTACCGGGAGCAGGGTCCAAGCTACCGGTGGTTCGAGTGATTCTAGTATTTTGTCATTTTTTGTGGGCAACCCTAAAATAATTTAAGTTTAACTGTATATAACTCTAATCAAAATCAAAAGTCATTTATTCAAATTAGGCTGATAATCAGCACTTTTTGAACGTCACATTACAAGAGACAGTCCCACAAAAACGCCCTGCCCTTCGCCACTTCCTAGTGTTTTAGCTGGGAAGAAGAAGTGGCGGAACAAACTCCCCAGCAACACATCTGTCTGTCAGGTTAGAAGAACCAGGTAATAGGTTGCCCTAGAGTTATAAACTAGAAATTTTCATTGAAAATGTATAAACCTCTTGATGCTTACGTGTAGCTACCAAACTTGCGAGTTGCAGTTTTAAACTTTCATAATTAAATATTCCATACCTATTACAATGTTAATCTTCATACACGCATAACTGAAATACAAAAATAAAACTTTTTAAATGAAAGTCACTAGCCACTTAAGTCATTCGAGTATATTTTTGAATTATGAACAAAATGTTTGAGAAAAACGAAATGGCCGTGATCTTTTTCAGTTATAGGCAAGTCGCGTCCTTCAAATTATAAACAAAATAATACTAAAATGGCTTCCTAAAACGTAAACTTCTTACTTCCCTTCGCGCTACTAAATAAATAGCATCTACACTTCACATACGTATTTGAACGTGCTTCAGGCGGAATAATAGACAAGTTTGGACAGCGAACAACATTGTAGGTTGCATACAGTTAATGTAACTTTGTAATAAGGGTTACAGGCCCCTATGCTTTGTTCCGCTCAGTTCCCAGGTTCCGCAGTATAATTTCGTTATGTCCATTCTACCGAGAAATCTTGTTTTGTCGAATACATTTTAAAGCGGGTACGGAATAGAGAGTAGTGATTAACACTTACGAAGTGTGGTTATTTGGTTATTTTGGCAACTGTTCAGGTTTGTGGGTTTGTTAGTTAAGTGTGGGATGAGTCGGTTTGTGTGATTGCTCGTTGTTGAGAGTCTGATAATATTTTAGATGGGTTTTGTTCAAATGTAGTGTTGTGACGTAGATTACTGACCCGGATTTTCGTCATGTTTGCAATAAGCATAGTAGCTGTTGAAGAATCAGTCATTACAGGTTACATCCATTTTCGACACGATACATGTAAAACTAAATCTAAATGAACTAATTTAGGTAGTTTATTATTATATATTTTTACTAGCTTTTGCCCGCGGCTTCGCTTGCGTTAAATTCGGGGTAAAACAGTTCCCCTCGCGCCTTATTGATTTGTAAACGCCAGGCTAAGTTTTCCCTTTTCTTTCCTCTTTCTACCTCTCATCCAACTAGCCTATGTCCGTCTCCTGGTTCAAATTCATCAAAATCGGTTTAGCCATTAAAGCGTGAATAGGTACCAAACAAACTCCCTTTCGCTTTTATAATATTAGTAAGGATTAAAAAGAAAAAAAAAATCTAAATTTATATAAAACTTTTAAAATCAATTACACTGTTTGTGCAGCTTAATAATAATAAATTAGCTAAAGTAATTCACACATACATAGCCCCAAGCACAACCCTCCATCAATTTTTTGTATGCTAATTTTAAGCACGTGAGCCCAAGGGCTGAAGTGTGCAGTCCAGATGTCGTTGAAAAAACTTCTCAAGGGCCCTCTTAACACTGATAAGGCACTTATGTAGTTACTACAAAGATTTATGAGACTATCCAAAAGATTTGGCAAGTGTCAAATTTTGCACATTTTCTGCACGTTTCAAGAGTTACTTCCGTAAGACAGTTTGTGTTGTGTAGTGGTCTCATCCTGTTTAGTTCCGAAAACAATTTAATGATAGATTCACAAAATTTGGGTAGTTTTAAAGATTTTGTATCAGTAGTTTTTGTAACCTTAGAATTCGTCGATTTAGAAAAAAAAAATCCTTACTAATATTATAACAGCGAAAGTGAGTTTGTTTGTTTGTTACCTCTTCACGCTTTAATGGCTGAACCGATTTTGATGAATTTTGGTACAGAGATAGTTGGGAACCAGGAGACGGACATAGGCTAATATTTTTTTGAAAAAAGTGGGATGTGAGGGAGAAAGAGGGAAGAAAAGGAAAAACTGAGCGTTGCTATTACAAATCAATAAGGCGCAAGGGGAACTGTGTTACCCCGAATTTAACGCGAGCGAAGCCGCGGGCAAAAGCTAGTAAGTATATAATATTGAAACTGGGCAAGTGCGAAGGAATCCGTACAAACTTGTGACATAAACGGCCATATCTTTTGACTGATATAATTTTTCCACGACTCCAAGGGACCACGTATTTAAGTTAATGGTTTTAATTTCAACTCGATACCTACACGCGTTCCGTAAACAAAGTGATCTAGGGTTGCGTTTTTTTTCCTTTTGAGTTACGGAACCCTAAAAAACGCTACAATCTTTATTTAAAAATCCCTGCAGTATTAAATATCATCTAGGACTTGTCAACATACCGTGGCCAGTCAGTATTACACGGCTCCTGACATATTGACTGGTCCTGGTTTTCGGAATCTGAATGTAGGTTTTCTTCTTTTCAACACGAGTGGAGTCAATCTTTTGAAGACACGGTTGGAGCAGTGGCTAAGCTTTTGAGTGCTGCGTGACGTGTCACGGGTTCGATCTCCGCACGGAACAAATATTTGTATGACCTACAGATAACAAATTGAAAAGAGTAACCATGGAGTTTCTTGCCGGTTCTTTTCCATAGGAAACGACCAACCCGAAACGTGCATCTTTTCTCGACGTTTTATAAGTTCCCATGTAGGCCTATGTGAAATAAAAATATTTTGTTTTTTTTTTATTTTTTGATAGTAATTGGTCTGGTTGTTTGTGTATGTAAGTTGAAATGTTCGTAAACGCTCCCACAATTCAGGAGAAATTACTAGTGTGGAGCAACGTTTTTTTTTTTTTTTAAAAAACTGGTTAGGTAGTAGCTAAAAGTTCAGAACAACATAATAGAGAAAGACGATCTTAATTATTTCAGTCTATAAACTATCCACAGAACAAACTCAATCAAAACGCGCTCACGAAAATATCCAAGTATAATTAATTAAACTACCACCGAATCTAGCCGAAGCACATTGAGCAAATGTTCCCAGTTCGCGGAACAGGAAGTAGGAACAACGATCCCGGAACATTCTGTAATAATTACTTACACCGCTCCCGCAGTGTTCCGTTTTGGTGAGGCAGTCCTGTAGAGGAGGCCTAGTGGAAAATTTAAGAGACAATATGGCTGAAAGGTTCGTAAATTTGACACGAGATTTTAAAGTAGGTATCGTTGATTTATTTACTAGTTATGAACATAAGTTTTTACAATGATATACTATGTGTCCGGTCATGGACTAGCGATATTCTAGATACTTGTGTTTTAATATACTATTACGATAAACACTTGGGTCTATTTAACTTCCCCGGTTTTTGGCAGCCATTTTGAGATATTCTCTATGCGTGTACACGCAAACATAATAATATCTCTCAATTTTGGTCTTACTGAGACTAATAAAAAATAGGGTTATTCAGAGGGCAACAATCTATTCAATCTAGTCTATCGTTTAAATTACGAAATAATGAATGAATGAATATGAAATGAACATTTTCGGAACTTTAAATGACAAAATTAAAGTCCAAAAAAATATGTAAATCAACAAAATTTTTGTAAACTTTTTTGTGAAAAAATGGCACTTTTATTTTGGATTTAATGAATCATTTTGAGTATTAGAATGTTTGCTATATAAGTACATATAATATCGCTATTCCATGACCGGACACATTGTATGATAACACGCCTGTTTTGCAGATGGGAAATCATCAAATAACTTTTCCCGCTCTGGGCGGAGCGGGGGAGAGATGTCAGACTTGTACCGACTAAAACCCACCCATGCTCATTATATTGTCCTTTGACGGGCCTGTTGGTCTAGTGGTTAGTGGCCCTGACTGCTGAGCCAGAGATTGTGGGTTCGATTCCCACCCAGGACAAACTTTGTGTGATGAGCATGATTGTTTCTTCTGTGTCTGGGTGTGATTTATCTAAAATATGTATGTATTTATAAATTATATATCAGTTGTCTGGTTACCATAACACAAGCTCTGCTTAGCTTGGGATCAGATAGCCGTGTGTGAGTTGTCCCAAGATATTTATTTATTTATATTCCAGGCCCGCGGTATGTCTTTCAAACAACCAGTTAACATAATGAAATGACGTCACTTGTGTGTCTACAATCAAATGCTTCGTAATGTAGCTCAACTCTTGAAGCACGTAGTTGGAGCTGTCGCTCAGTTCTGTGATCTTCGGAACAATATTATGCATCAATTACTTATTCTCCCTCCGGCGGCGGCGTTCCGTTTCAGAAACTGATAGTATGGAAGAAGCGTCTGCTTCTAAATCTGTTTATTTAAGTTTTCGTTCACAAAAAGCAGAGAATACCTATTAGGATGTTATGAAAATAGTTAAATATGTCCCAATCACCTTCAATTCTAGCGATCCAATGCTGAGCCCATAAACTCGAGTCAGTTTGTCCGTGATCGGTTTTACCACATTCAAGTATTTTATGTCCCTAATCTATGATTTTGCTACTTTTCAGGCAAAAGATCGCTATGCTTGTCCAACTTTCGCACTTAAAATATTGTTGTGATTTGAAATTGACGTTTGGAATGAAATACTCTTTTACAATATTTCGATATTTTTGCTTAAAAGCTTGTATTCGCTGTCGGGAGGTTTCCAAATGTTTATTTCTTATTTTTTTGTTGTGGTACCACTCTCATGAATTCATTTAGTTCTTTTGATCATCTCCGCATATTTTTTAGACAATAGTTTTTGGCTAACATACTAACCAATCAATTTACATGTCCTGCCCGACCTCAATATGTTTTTAAACGTCTATTCTGTCCTATGGCTGAGCTTTACCCGTACAATTTTATCATTCTCAGTTTTTTGCTTTCTATGACGTCAATCCAAATAAAAAGTCCCTTTCCACACCAACCCAACACGCGCATGTGTCGATAGACGATGAGACTGTGAGCATTCCGCGAGCGGTTTTAAGACGACCGTAATTCCGCTCGAGTGTTTCACACTTATCCACTATACCACAATAATCGGATAACGTGCTGTAGTGCACGTGTTGCGCTCATGCAAAGCGATAGTACCACAAATGCATTTAGGTAGTAATAGGAGAATAAAATGAAGGTAGAATGCGGCAAAGGTGCTTCTGAGAGGTGATTTTGTGGCAATAACAATTCAATATGCGATTCTGGTTTTGGGAAGGATTTTTGTGATTGTGGTAACGTGTTATACGTTACCTCGTGTTTGAAACCCAAAGGGCTAAGGACTAAAGTAATGGCTAGGATAAAATTTTACGACACGGTTGGCGAAGTAGCTAAGCGTTTGGCTGCTGCGCTACGTGCCGCGGGTTCGATCACCGCATATTCAATTAAAGATTATATTAATTACAAAGAGTGACATATGAACCGTGCTCAAGCTTGTTAAAAGACGTCTTTTATACAAAAAAAAAACTAATTTCGAATCGAACCCAAGGCTAACCAGAGTTCCGGGGTTGCGAGTTGTTAGAAAAAGATACCGCGGCCCTGAAACAATAGCAAACGCCCCGGGTAATAGAAGGAACATGGGTGGGTTTTAGTCGGTACAAGTCTGACACTCCCCCCTGCTCTGCCCAGAGCAAGCAAGTAAGTTATTTGACGATTACCCATCTGCAAAAAAAGGCTAACCAGAGTTAATTCACAGCAGTAGATAGCATACCACCAATCTGATTTTAAGTTATTTAAATAGAACTTAAAGGGACATTTAGCGAGGACCAAGATTCTGGCTAAGATGAATTTATGAAAGAAACTGTTGCCTAAAGAAACAAAAGATGAAATAAGATGTATCTGACCTGCTTGGCTCCTTTATTACGAGCCAATAGAACAAACCGCTACAAAAATATTACAATATAACCTTACAGCCGCTCTCCTAATTTCTAAAGCCACACAATACACTTATATAGGGCGAACAATATCGAATGCGCACCCGCCGATGCAGAAGGGCGCACAAAATCATAACACAAAGGAAAAATACGGTTATTTTACACTAGTGCGGTAGATTATATCTTTTATGTTCAAAATCAACAGGAAGCTTTCAAATGGGGCATGTAACCTACACTTATTATAGATGCTGTTTCACGAGGGTGCATAAATTTTTTAACCAAAAGGGTTTGTGCAAACTCTGTGAAAGTAATTTGGTACTTTTTTTTACTAATTGCACACGATACGGGGTAGATGCAGCGAGTGTTCGGCCGTTTGTGGAGTTTCGGAAAAGTTTTAATTCAATTTCGACGTGGAAACAAAGTAAACATTCAGTGGACCGTTCGGAGGTTTGAGCTAAGTTCCAAAGTAGATTACTGAAATACTGACACTAAATTCGATTTTATATAAATAATGGAAAACCCGCTCCGATTACTTACGAAACCAACTGTAAAGAACCTATCCCTCATTATATTTTTATATTCGTACAGTCTATCCAAAGGTTGTCTGAAAGATATCGCTATCAGCGATAAGAATGCCATTGTTAGCATGGAATTAGCAATTTCTGTAAAATAGTTATCTTCAACTTTTGGTGTGCAATAAAGGTATATCCTATTCTATTGGAATGATCGAATTACCTAAAAGATGCAAAACAATAATTTATTACTGTTACATATTTCTTTAATTATTTTTTTACTTGTGAACATGCCACATATTATATGGTTCACATCTTTATAAATTTATATGTAACTGTTTTTGCTGTTGCATGGTGCGGGTGACATTAGATAAAAATACATTTTGAGTAAGGGCAGATCCTAAAGGACTCTTTACGGTGATGATATTCAGGGTTTTAATTGGGGTAGGAAATCATCAAATAACTTCTCCTGCTCTGGGCCGAGCGGGGGGAGTGGCAGACTTGTACTGACTAAAACCCACCCATGTTCTTTCCATTGCCCTTTATGTTCCGGGGCCGTGGTAAATCTTTCAAACAACCCGCAACGGCATGCGATGACCCTGGCAGGCCCCTCTGCTTTGCTGACATCTCTTTGAGGCGCGCGTGGAACACTAACGCGCCGTCGACACAGCCTGTCGTCAATAGACGGTCGGACGGTGAGCTATCTATTGCTCACCATGATATTCAGGGTAGGGCCTACATTCAGTCGTGATCGTATATCGCGGTTACATTCCATATTATAAAGAAACGGTTCATTTAAGTAATGTCTGTCAGACGCACCATGCGACAGCGAAAACGGTATGTAGTGACCGTTTTGTCTTTAACTAGCTATCCAGCGTGGTTTCATCCACGTCTGTAGTGGCTGCTCCGCTCCCGAGGGTAGTAGCGTGGTGTTATAAAGACTATGTTATTTCCTGATAACTTAGCTTTCTATTAGAGAAAAAATTGTTAAAATCGGTCTGGCAGCTTTGGAGCTAATTCGATACAAACAAACAAACAAAAATATCTTTCCTATTTATAATATTGGTATAAGATTTGCCTACTCTCATCACACTAAAGATCTAATCGCTTCCGTAGATCATCATGAGCATACCGACCATTATCTGGCATACTTTTCAACATATTTACATAATAATCTGGGATATCACATTCCAATGCACCGTTCACAATACATTGTTTATACGTTATCGAAGGTTTTCTATCATCAGGAAGTGACGACAAGGATTTGAGGTATGGCGGAATAACAAAGTGTTGATATGTTCGACATTTATTTTTCTTTCCATCAACGCCACTTATGTCAACTATTTTGGGAAAATACTGTTTGTTCTGGACTCCTTCTTGTCTGAAAAAGAAAAAAAGTACCTTCTGTAAGAATTCTCTTTGGTCATTTATTGAGGTCAAAACCTAAATGGTTTTATCCGAAATATTTAAGCTCGTCAATTGGGTAGTTAGTACTTATTATTCAAAATGCCTTAATTATGTTTTGGAATCGCCCCTATCAGATAATTAATTTGGCAACCATGATGTCAGCTGGTCATGCTCGCACACTTCCGCGTTTACAATGACTGATTTAGCACTTACATTCGTTGATACATGTAAGCATACAGTCATATTTGTCGATATTCCCGTTCAACTCGTGATGACAAAATAGTAAGTAGTATTAAACACAAAAAATGAATCTATTGGAGGAATGTGGAAAGACGACAATCTCATTAAAGTGGCCGAAAGAAGTTGAATAGCTTTAACAAACAAAACCGATACAAGTGGAGAGATTCGGAAAATATTCTGCATTGGATGACCAAAGGTTGAAGAAGAAGAATGGCTGAACTGTTTGGGCATTGGACTTCTCTTTCTTTGGATCATTAATGGGTTCCTAAGCAGCAAGCCAGTCTCAGAGGCCCGGTGCCAGGGCCTCCGCCTGCCGGGGTTACGGGTTGTTCGAAAGAGATACCGCGTCCCCGGAACGTAAAGGGCAATAGAAGGAACATGGGTGGGTTTTAGTCAGTAAAAGCCTGACACTCCCCCCGCTCCGCCCACAGTGGAGGAAGTTATTTGATGATTACCCACCAAAAAAAAGCATCTAAGTCTTGCATTTCTCAAACTTACTTGTCAAGGGTAACAAGACAATCATTCTGCATTTTCCACACAGCTCCCCATACGTGTTTGTTTTCTTCAGGTACTATAGTGGCTATTGCACCTCCCCAATTACTGGAATAAGGCCCCTGAACAAAGTCTACCCTGTGATTCTGTAAGAGAATAGTATCTTAATCAAGACTTGTTAGGTATCAACACAGTTTTTTCATTCTATGTTAAAGACAGAACAGAAGGGCTACTATGACATCTTATAGCAATTCTTATTCCACTGAGTGAAAGAGATGGTGCTAGACACCCTGTATAGCTCTGTCTCTTTCCCTCAGCGGAATACGAATTGCTTTAAGAGGTCATAGTAGGGCTAAAGAAAAGCAATCACTATTGCTTCACATGAGGCGAGTTGCGGCTAAACGTAACCCTATGCGTTTGGCCGCCATTTGCCTGATGTGTTTATATATATCTCTTTTATCTTTTTTTTTGCATAATATGTTGTATGATCAATTTGTTGCCCGTCAGTCTTTCTGTCTATCTTTTAAGACCCTGTATCTAAGAAACTTGTATAGGTATCGAGTAGAATTTAAAACTATAAACTCAATGTTTGCAGTCAAAAGATATTATCTTTACACTAGCTGTTCCACGCAGTTTCACCCACGTTGCTCAGCACCTGTTGGTCGGAGCGTGATGTTATATATCCTATAGCCTCAAGAAATGGACTATCCAACACTAAAAGAATTTTTCAATTCCAACCAGTAGTCCCTGAGATTAGCGCGTTCAAACAAACAAACTCTTCAGCTTTATAATATTAGTATAGATTAAGAGGGTTGATATTTTCACAGCACGAAGGGACCACCGAGTTGAGTTTATAGTTTTAATTTCAACACGATACCAATACATGTTTTTTAGATACATAGTCTTCAAAGATAGACAGAAAGACCGAAGGACAAAAAGGTGATCCAATAAGATTCCGCTTTTTCTTTTTGAGTTACGGAACCCTAAAAAAGATGAAAGCTAGCTTTAATAATCGCAACTTTGCGGCGATTTAAATGGCTTTGAAGCTTGGCTTTGACAAGAGACTCATCATCAATCAGCTTCTTGGCTTAGCAACGCTTACAGCTTGTACTTGGCTGACCCCAAAGATGCGAACAGTATTAATTGCACGATTGAACTTGTGTTTGTTGTGAACGGCTTGTTCCACCAGCACTTTTATAAACCTTCTCTTTTATTGTAAAGTTTCCCTGGACTGCATAAATTATAATCACGTTTGCACGCAATCTTCTGATCGTTATCAACCCGTACAAAAGCTACCACTCAAAACTTGCTCTATGAAGAGAGAGCGTTTAAAGTTATGCATTAAAGTCCTTACATCAAGCCTTCCAAGTCCTAAAAATACCGCGGAAGGGTTATTCATATGAATTCTTCTTTTCAACAAATTACTGCCATAAGCAAAATAAAGAAAATAGTCTTTTGAAGGCTGTACCATCATACAGCAAAGAACAATATTAATGAATTTTATAAAGTAAGCAATCACTAAAATTTGTGTTATTGACATTTTATGTCTGGCATGTGGAATGACAGGGTTGAATTAGTGGACTATGGAATTAATTAGTACTAAAAAGGTATGAATCCAAAAAAAAACAGCCAAGAGCGAGTCGTACTCGCGCACCGAGAATCCCGTACTAAACTTGCGGGATAAACACCCATATCTTTAGACTGCGTAGACTTAGAGGATTGATTTTCACAGAATAGGATCTATAGAATTGAGTATATGGTTTTAATTTTAACTCGATACCTCCACGCGTTCCCGAGAAAAAAGGTCTTGACAGACAGACAACAAAGTGATCGAAAAAGGGTTCTGCTTTTTCCTTTACAATGAAAGAACCCTAAAAAATAATGAAGGTAAAAAAAATTACGAATCCAATAGGAACATCTACTTTAAAAAAAAGTCAGTTCCGAGAATAACAACTACTTATATATGAATAATTAGGTACCGTAGGAGTGAATTTCATCTCTCCATATTCGTTTTCCTCTATCATAATATCTCTTACCATTTCATGGTATTTTTAATCAAAAGTTCTTTTAGATCATTGTATGCATAAAACACGTTTTGGTCAACTTTCCTCAAAATACCGAATGCTGTAAGTATTAATTAAAATTAAAAACTTGTCTCACGAATTCATTTATAGTAAAACTGCTCAGGTCTTCTGAAGTCCCCTTATCATTTAGGGGTAAAAAAAATGATTACGGCCTTCTTTCAGACTTACTGCATGAAGGTATAATTTCATAAAAAAAAAACATTAAATTGTGTTATGAGGATTTTAAACATTATAACTAGCGATCCGCTCCTACAACTCAAAAAAATTGTAAAATCTTTTTTTTATACTTGGATATTAAAGTTCAAAATAAACCTTTCACAATCAAAAACTAGCTGTTCCCCACGGTTTCACCCGCGCTGCTCAGCACGTGTTGGTCGTAGCGTGATGTTATATAGCCTATAGCCTTCCTCAAGAAATGGACTATCCAAGACTAAAAGAATTTTCCAATTCCAACCAGTAGTCCCTGAGATTAGCGCGTTCAAACAAACAAACTCTTCAGCTTTATAATATTATAAGTATAGATAATATACTATATATAATATATAGTATAGATAATTTTATCAAAAGCCAGCGACTGCCCCACACAGACTGCCTCGAAAAGCTACTTCATTCTACGGTATGTTTTGATGAAAACCAAAGGACATAAAACTAAAACAGTGTCTGTTATTAAAGTCTAAGCTTAGTCTGAATACAAACTTACATCCAAAGCTAATTCTGCCCAGAGCGTAAGCCACAATGTTATTTGTTTACCAAAGGCCGTGGTGTTTGCATTGATATCAACTTGGGAATTGTTATTAAAAGCTTTAAGAGATTGGTAAATATAGCTTTAGTCTTTGGATATTGGATATTCGCTTGTCATGGTATTGGAATTTGATATTAATATTTAGAATAAGTATATTTTTATTGGCATCACACCTATTTATTTAGAGAAAAGAGTCGTACGATGAGTCATATATTTAATCAAATGATTAAGCTTTATGACAAAAATAGAATTGTAATTTACTGACTATATAGGACATCACGTTCATTAAAAACATCTAAAACTAACTACAAATGTTCTTCGTCATTGAAGTCAGCTGGTAAATAAAGTTTTATTGTAAACTTTTTTTTTATCTTAAATTTTATTTTGAGACCGATTATATCGATTTCAAAGCTATTAAGGTAAAAACTAAGAAACTACTTAGATCAAATCAAATCAATCAAAGTTACAGGCAATTTTAAACGGTCGATATAATGAAAACAATAAAATGTGACCTGCAGTCTCAGTTAGAAGGCATAATAACTGTGAAAGTGCTGTAGTTGCCGATTCCAAAGTATAGATCTCTCCGGAGAAAAATGGGCAAGAAACTGGCAGATATTGTTTAGATATTTATGCACATAGGCCACATGCATGTGCAACACACCTGAAATTTAACGATCAACAGAATGTAAATTGCATATAATTTCCATAGCACAAATTTTAGTTCGTCAAGAAGCAGCAAAAGCCCATGAAATAAGATCAAATAATCATAAGCCAATACACACGACGAGATACGACCTTACATCTAAAGCTCACAGAGATAGTCGACAGTCATATCTGTTCGTGACACATCCGCCTCATCGCCACATGTTCAGCATTAGTGATATATGGCGCACAAATCCAACGATCACAATATACAATGTCGAGGATTATTAGGGGATCCTCCTGGCTTAGTCTTGCTCGGTGGTCTCTCAGACCCCTAATGTTTTTTGTCATGCACATGATATGACATACGGTCGAGTGCGTTTGAGGACATCTGCCAAAATTTTATTAGGTTCCAACGGGCACGTTTGATATAAAATGTAGCTTTATTTTTTTTAACGAGCTTGTTCAAAATAAGTGTCCATGATTATTATCATCTGCCTAGAAATTGAGTGTTTCTGTGAAGTTGTAATTGGCCAAATACACAATTTGACTGTGCCTACTTTTTTTTCCAGCTACTGCAAATTGATTCTCTAATTTAATTTATTTTGGTATATTTTACTACTAGTTGATGCCCGTGACTTTGTCCGAGTAGAATTCGGTAACTGTATCAAGGGATCGTTTTATCGGGATAAAACGTATTCTATGTAATAATCTAGGTTATAAACGATCTCGAACGATCGAAGAAATTCGATCGAGCAAAATTTCATTGCACTTCATTCAGTAGTTTTTGCGTGACAGAATAACAAACATTTTCACAAATTTTCGTATTTATGATACGAGTAGGATGTTAAAGGCAGTCCCTAATAGGCCAATGTGGTAAACTTAAAAAAAAAATGGTTGAGTCAATTCGTAAATGTCATGGCGGCCATTTCTTTAGCAGTAACAAGATTTGCATACCTCATACCACTCTGCATTTAAATACGTTTAAGGATTATTTCAATACAAAATTAGACACGCGCCTCATAATTATTTGACTAAAGTTTCAATCCTACTTGCACACATTCTTTATCCCGAACTCGAAAGCGTGATTTTTTTTTTAAACTTTTGTGCACACTGTCACCCTTTAACGTAAGGCTAATACCGGACTCATGTTCATTCATGATTTAGGGTTCCGTATTGTGTTAACAGTGTAATTAGTATCGAAAGGTGTGACGTAGCACTCAATGGTTATTCATGCACACGAAATGAAACCGGTTCGTGTTATGATTTTATGGGGTTTACCAAACCCTTCGAGTGGGCTATTTTTTAAATGGCAATAGCACGGGGTAATGACAATAGGGTTGTATGGTATTATACAATAATTTAACATGTGGGCTGGTGGCAGTTTTGAAGCTTTTTATTATTATAAACCAAGTACCCAAACACGAGACATCATTAGCGCACAAAATTCTCTAGAAGTATCGTAATGATATCGTGGGATTTTTTTGCACAATATTTTTTCTTTCCCTTTACCTAGAAGGACTCCTAGAAAACTTATATGTAAAATGTTAATAACACTTTCAGCAGATATAAAAATAAATAAATATTCTATACTTATATTTTCAATTCTCAGAATTTGATTAATAATTCATTAGGTTCTAACTAGATAATGTTTGAAGAACATGAAAAATAGAATGTATGGTAATTTATAAAGTAGGTATGTACTTACATATGTAGCGTTCCTAGATAATATGTATGAATACCTACCTTATTACAATACGTGAATATAAACTGTTATGAACAGTTTATACCTATATTTCGTAAAAATATATCGTCTATATGTGTTATTAAAACTCTTTTTTTCTAGATAATAGACAAAATTTTATGTTCTCAACTGTATTTCACAGGCTACAAACAGAAAATCTTATCTAAACAGTAGTAAAACCAATGTCCTGGACTGCTTAGATAATTTTATGGACATATTAATATGCAACACGTCTACGAATTGCTCAGTTAAACTCCAGTTAACGTACACTTCACAACACTTGGCTTAACGAGAGTTTTGCATGGATAATTTGTTTAAACGGAGTTTACCAGTTTAATCGCAGGTCAAGTAGGGACGGTCCACCTAAGCGCTTTCTTAATTACACCTAAAATTATACAGTCCGTCCAGAGATTTGGAACTGTCCGTTTTATATGAGTGATGTCATTTAGTTTTAATGTGTCCGGCTGGGCTACTGCTGATTAAGAAGACGAAAGGTTATATAATATTATAAACATTGAAAAATAAAAATTAAAACGTATAACTGCACTTGATGTTGTTCAATTTATGATTGTTAGTGAAAGAAAGAAGTGTGCATATTAGCGTTACAAAATTTAAAACACTATAAAATTAAATAAAATGATAATTTTCAAAAGGGCCTCAACTTTGTATATTGCTAGCATAGCAAAACAAGGTAAACACTTTTAATAGTCCAAAATATTCTATACGAAAATCAACGATTATCAACTTTACGCTTAGTCTACCGGTGCACCTGGAAACCAGTATTTTACATAAAGTGACTGATACATTTTATTTTCCAGATATACCAGAAAGATGTGTTCATATTTTTAGGGTCTGTTTTAGACCATCAAACTGAACTATTTGTTCATGAGACCATCATAAATATCTGAAAAATCCTGTAGTTTAGTGCAAAACTTTAATACCTACTCAACCCTAATGATATCTGAATTATTTCCGCGATTTTAATGACTGACCTTAGGAAAATGTTGTTCCGTTAGAATATGACCACACCTTTCCATATAACTTTTTTGACAACCACCAAATCGTGTTTCGAACCGACAATATCGGTTCGACCACTCGGCCTTTGTCAGCCGACCAACTCGAACCGCTTAATGAAAATCGGCTCGCCCGCTTTCTGCATATAGAGAGGCAATTTACTGAAACGGTCGCATGCTTTCGAACTAATGCGAAATATTGCCGCGATCTACTGATTTACAAACTTCAACTTTATCATAGTAAAAATAAGGGTGCGAAAATCTGAAACAGGTTCGCACAGATCGATGCGTTCGATACTAAGTTAATGATTATGCAAATACTGAAGCTGAAGTATTTAGGTTATATCTTTGAAGCGTTAATTTGGTTGAGTAAACATGTCTGAGTTTATCGTAGGATGTTTGTTTGGATGACAGACGATTATAGGATGTCTACATTTACTATTTATCTATCAATCCATGTGGAAATTAATCATAACATTGCGTACTTACCTACTAAACTAAGTCAGTTGTGGATTGGTGGTACAACTGTGACAAACTATTCGTGGTCGTGGATTCAAAGCCGATGTCCCAACACCGGGCAAATGCTTCCCTTCCTTTCTTCCACTGGCGAAAATTTCGAGATCGTCCTTCCATCTGACGGGCCTGTTGGTCTAGTGGTTAGTGGCCCTGACTGCTGATCCGGAAGTCGTGGGTTCGAATCCCACCGAGGACAAACTTTGTGTGATGAGCATGATTGTTTGTTCTGTGTCTGGGTGTGATTTATCTATAACATGTATGTATTTATAAATTATATAAGTATGTTTATCAGTTGTCTGGTTACAACACAAGCTCTGCTTAGCTTGGGATCAGATAGCCGTGTGTGAGTTGTCCCAAGATATTTATTTATTTATCTCCTTCATGGCATGCCTAGCTGTCGTTTACCGTTGTTAGCGATCTACGGTGTGGTTCTTTCGGCAAGTGGTATAATTCGTCTTAATAATTCAATCTCTAGTCCTTTCTAAAGGGTGGGTAGATAACGGCCCACTACCATGAATAACAGGTCTGTGTTCCAGATTGAGATCATTTTAATGCCAACGCGACTGCTGAACGTAAGGTCCTAGGGTTCGATTTGCGAGTCGGGAAAGTTTTGTTAGGTTTTCCATCGGAAACTCACTAGCAGTCACAGAATGTGGATTTGTGTCTGATTGGTTGGTATGTAACTGACAAAATGTGGGTGGACTATTAATTACATCTCTGCTGAACCTTATAGGAATTACAGGCGTTAAAACGCATATTTGAGCAATAAGTAGTAAAAAAACTTACCACCTTAAAAAATAGATTTCAGAATACTTAACGTACAAAAATCAGAAGAACACTTATTTGACCATCAAAGTAACAAACTTATCATTATGTACGCCTGCGATCCTGAAAAGTTTAAGCAGAGGCGTATCCAATGGAACCTACATTTCGCTTATTATATTAATTATATCTAACAAACTTACCACTAACAATGTAATTTCTGAATAGGTAGTAATCCGAGGTTGCGGGTTATTCGAAATAAGTACCACGGTCCCGGAAAATAAAGGGCACTTGATGGAATATGGGTTTTAGTCCGTAAAAATTTGATACACCTTGTTCTGCCCAGAGCGGGATAAGTTATTTGATGATTTCCCATACACAAAAAAAGAATACTAAACTAGCAAATTTTACCACGAAAGTAAGGAACTTACCACGGCAGAGCTTTATGTCAATCCATGCTACCATACGGTTCTCGTTAAAACGCCAAAAGTTTACGGTTAGCTTAGTTTCCTACACAATTTGGGCCGAATAGAGAGGCTTTTCATTTTTACCTTTAAAATTCAGAATTTTCAGCAAAGCCTTCAAAGCCAACTGATGTTAGTACCAGTGATGAAGTTATAACATCGACATTCATGGAGTTTTCAAACTTTAAAACTATGTCGTTTTCAACTAAATTTCAAATATTCTGAGGCTCACACAATTGAGCTTTAATTTTAACCTGCGTTAATATGTTGGTCTGGAAAGTTTTCAATGTTTATGTGGATTTTGCTAAATTAGATAGAGTTGTCAATGTGACCTTGTGGGAGTAATTCTGAGGCTTTGTTTATGAGAAATAACATTGAATCTCTTCGATCTTGTAAATATTATAATTATATAGGTGGATAGATAAGATAGATAAAATATCCTTTTAGTAGGTTATGCTAAAAGTTTTAAGAATGAAAATCTATAATATACTAGCTGCGTCCCGCGCTTTTACTCGCGTGGTGACCGAATATACAATATATCTTTATGAATTGTAAGCCTATGTGTTATTTTAATGTATAAGCTATATTTTTGTGAAGTTTCAATAAAATCCATTCTGTAGTTTTTGCGTGAAAGAGTAACAAACATCCATACATTTAAAAAAAAAAAACGTTCCCGACACTAGAATTTTTCCTGTATCGTGGGTGCGCTTACGAACATTTAAACTCACAAACACAAACAGCCAGACCCGAAACAACTATCTGCAGGTCATACAAATATTGGTTACGTGCGGGAATCGAACCCGCGTCACGCAGCGCAGCAGTCGATCGCTCAGCCACTGCACTAACCGTGCTGTAGAACATCTATACAAACTTTCGCGTTTATAATATTAAGTAGGATGGAAAACTTTTAATACTTCCCGTCTCGTCTTAACCAAAACGACCATCGCTCAAGCTAGTGAACTCGAATACGTCACAACCCGAGGAGATTTTCCGCTTTACGAACGCGACGATCGCATATTCGCTCGATTGATCGCTTTTATTAGTACGTCTGTTAAGATCCTTACTTATATATATATATCTAATATTATAAAAGCGAAAGAGAGTTTGTTTGTTTGTTTGTTACCTCTTCACGCTTTAATGGCTAAACCGATTTTGATGAATTTTGTTACAGAGATAGTTGGGAACCAGGAGACGGACATAGGCTAACATTTTTTTATAAAAAAGTGGGATGTGAGGGAGAAAGAGGGAAGAAATGGGAAAACTTGGCGTTGCTATTACAAATCAATAAGGCGCTAGGGGAACTGTGTTACCCCGAATTTAACGCGAGCGAAGCCGCGGGCAAAAGCTAGTAGTAAATATTACTCAAAATGGCAATAAAAATGAACCGGTGTAGCCAAGTTCCGATCACTATCAACTCATCTAACTATAAATTGAATGTGAAATTTCTCAAAAGTTATTAAGTTTTACGGCTTTTAAATATCATTTTGATCATTCGGTAGCTAGATAGCATATCGTGAAATACCATAAAACATCAAAATGCTATAATTATCATAAAAAGCATTCTTTATAGTAACAACGACTCTGAATTCTGAAAATTTTATTTTCATTGCACAAATTTCTCGTAAAATTATGTTTGATAATGTCAATTCTTATGTAAATTAATGCTAACAGACTAAAAATATATTTATGTAAATAAAAATATGTCTTCGTTTCGTCGTTTATCGGTTTTTGGTTACTGTGTGATATAAAAACTGTATGTGTATAATATATACAAGTAAGCGGACAAACATTGAAAAAGATCAAGTTTTTTACAAATCAATAAGGCGCAAGTGGAACTGTGTTACCCCAAATTTAACGCGGGCAAAGCCGCGGGCGCAAGCTAGTAATATTATAAAAGCGAAAGTGAGTTTGTTTGTTTGTTACGCCTTCACGCCAAAATGGTTAAACCGATTTTGATGAATTTTGGTACAAAGTTGTTGGGACCCTGGAGACGGACAAAGGCTCTTATTAAAGTAAGAAAGTGGGAAGAAAAGGTAAAACTTAGCTTTGCTAATACAATAAATAAAGCGCAAGGGCAAAAACTACAGGTAGCAGGTACCCGCAAATCAGGAAAGTGGAAAGGAAACTGTGTTACCCCGAATTTAACGGGAGCGAATCCGCGGGCAAAAGCTAATACGTAATGTATAAAACATAAAAATAACTGAAAAAATACCAAAGCATAAACGTTGTCTACAGAAGTCAAATGTCAGAACAAGTTAGTAGACGAAAAAAACACGCCCGAAAATTTCCTTTATTAAAACTTTCTACCTAACAATACCGAAGAACATTCAGTTTACAATTTATTTACTTGAACTTCCAAATACGGAGGATTTGATAAAAACTAAACAAACTGTCAAAGTCCATTAGTTTGTTCTTTATACAGCAAACCGTGGATTGGAACAAGTTTAATCAGAGTTGATGCAGTGCATACAGTGGCTGAAAGTAATCTGATACTTGTTCAACAAATCCGGAGACTTGTCGTGTGACATCCGAGGCCACGTGTTTGGACTACGTTAGTCGGATATCTATGTATATCGGAATCTGTATACTATTATAGCGATTTGATATGAAGGGGAGATAGGAAAGTAGATGTTAATGTCACAATAATATAATCACTGAGCTATAGTAGATTAATGTGGAGAAGTCAACGGTCTAGCCTAGCTATTCACGACGACTCGATTGCTATCGTGCCGAGAGTATAATCGAAAATGTCCTCCAAACGCTATTCAGAGATCCATAATCGGTCAATTTTGGCATGTCAGCACAATCGTGTTACCATATGAAGACGTCAATCATACTTAAAAAAAAAAAACAAATACCTGGTGAAATATTTATCACTTTAAATTTTCGACCACAAACCATTTGCTACCATTATGTAACGTGCCCTGTTAAACATACCTTGCAATGTTTTAAAACAAGAAACTCAACACGGATCTGTGAATTATTTTTTGCCGGTTTGACGATTGGATTACGAGAACATAGACTAGTGCCGGTTGTAGAGGCTTATTCGTCAACTCGCGCCTCGTAAACTAAATACTCGCGAGTTGACGAATAAGCCATTGGAGATTACGGTTACGATTGGATTGTTTGTGAATAGCTATGCTGGTGGCTTTACTATACAGGGAGCTCTTTTTACAAACATTGCATTTGTTTTTTTTTGCCATCTCTCTGGTCACCGAGGTGATTAGCTGCTCAACCGGACTATGTTGTGGATGGCTTAAAGTCAACGCCTCCAGACAGGTGCAACTTGGATTTGCGTTAGTGTCGATAACTATAACGCCAACTGTTGCAGGTACCTGCAATATTCTTAGATGCATAATATTGAAAACAGTCGAAACTTGGTTATATACGTTTTAAATAGAAGCTCACTCATCTATACAAGTCAGTACGGTATAGAACGAGTAATTTCTAGTGCATTCTGAACTCTAACTGATAGTCAATTGTTTTTTGACCCAAGCATAAATCACAGAAAAGAATATCTACAAAACCAAGAAAGGTGAAATTAGCGAAGCAGAAACGACTCGGCTAATGTATTTAAAAATCAAACATAGCCGGTAGCGAAACCCAATACGTGACTACCTCGACTTTAAACAAACATTCCAACGTATCCGAAATAACATTATAAATCATTTTCCCTCCAGACTATCACTTTTTCTGGTGAAATTTGTTATTCCATGACAATCTGTTCCGCTATTTGCTTAGCGTTGCTAAACAGATGGTCGGAGTGCATCTATCATATTTGAAGATTATTCATTTTGAGTGTTTCTTAAGTTTGACAGGTAACTAATAGTAGCTTATGTTGGAATTTTCATTAATTTTCGTTTTAGTTCACAAAATGTTCATTATGGATGTTGCGGCCGTCTGTTTTTTGTCTTTACTGAGCCGAACATCTGAGTATCAAACATTAATAACCACGAGTGAATTACTTTACCAAAAAAAAACTGTTTCTAAAACACTATGTTTTTCACAATGTTTTTTTTTAGGGTTCCGTACCTCAAAAGAAAAAAACGTGACCCTTATTGGATCACTTTGCTGTCCGTCTGTCTGTTTTTTTATCTTTGCCCTTTTATCTCGAGAACGCGTGGAGGTATCAAATCGAAAATAAAATCGTATGCTTATATCTGTAGAATTTTTGTGCTGCGAAAAAACCCTCTAAGTCTACGGATTCAAAAGATATGGCTGTTTATAGGTATTGCATGTTTGTATGGAACTCACGGTGCGCGAGTCTGACTTGCTCTTGGTCAGTTTTTTAATAAATTTTATCAGACAAAAAATCCACAATCATTTAATTTTTTAATTAAACATCGTTTGAATTCTCTTCCACAGTTTTTCCTGCTCAAAACCAACTCGGCCTGATCATGTTCAAGATTGAAAAATAAATCCTAACAAGCATTAGCAGACTTTTTGCAACAAACCAACAACTACGATTGCACTTCGGCGTTCGTATCATGTTCGCAATGCTATTAGGAGCTGACATTTGCTCTCCTCCTGTACGAGCATTCGGGGAATCTCGAAATTACTCATTTGGTATTTCAGTCACGGGCCACAGTGCCGATCCAACGCTGATTTTTACTTCTTTCAATTCCAATTGCACTATTTCACCGGGTAATTTGTCTTCATATTTCGCTAAATCTTCACAGACTTAGAATTATTACTGATCTATATAATTCCGTTCACTATTAAATTCATATCTAATGTATTGTTAAGTTAGATTATATTAAGTAACTCATTTTGTATTTACAACCACTGCGATTATTATTTTGTTTAAGACAGTAGGTTACTAGTTTTTTTTTTACTAGGAGTTTTTTCCTTATCGTGGTTACAAACATTTAAACTCACATACACAAACATCCAGACTGGAAACAACTATCTGTACCATACAAATATTTGTTCCTTACGGGGATCGAACCCGCGACACGCAGCGCAGCAGTCGTTCGCTCAGCCACTTCGCCATCCGTGTCTTCACCTGAACTGATTAATTGCTACAATTTGATGGATTTTATCAGGTAACGGTATAAATCGTAGTTTATCTGTTCATAACGCCATCTGTTCTGGATTCCACAAGTTCGACGTGTTTGTCCACAAACTATATTAACACCTACACACCAATTATTGGAACCCACAACGATGTGACGAAAGCCACCGGAGCTTTAAATTAGTGATGAAAATTACCGTAACGGTTCCGCTTACATAATATTTAGTAACGCCATTAATATTTAATAAACCTAACACACTTTTTTTGATTTATTACGAACCTGTTATGGAGAAAGAAAAATCTGAAAGTTTATTTTGTTTTTTATTAAAAAAAAAGTTGCCCCACACTCGAAATTTCTCTTGTGTCGTGGGGTTACAAACATTTAAACTCATAAATACAAACAGCCAACCCGAAAAAACTATTTGCTGGCCATACAAATATTTGTTCCGTGCGGGAATCGAATCCACGACACGCAGCGCAGGTCAATCGCTCAGCAAACTGTGCCAACCGTGCCATCAGAGTTAAAATAAAACTAGTTTGAACTTTACGTTGACCACCAAAGACCCTAATTTGCTTAGATATTTGTACAATAAAAGAAAATCACAAACCTATTGACTGTAAATGAAATAAAAATCTTTGAAAACATAAAATATTCCGTCTAGACTAGATCAGGGCAAAGAAAAAAACTTTTTAAAGCACCCTCGAGATCCCAGATCAAATTTGTTAGGAGCGCCATGAGTTAGTGAACGTCTAGTGAAAGAAAAAAGTCCCCGAAACAAATTGTTGGCAAACGGGAGAAGTGTCCAAGAGCGAAAATATGTTGATTGAATAAAGAAAAACTATTAAAAGTTTTCCCTTAGAGTTTCTGGCTCAGTTGCTACAGACAAAACGAGAGCAGTGCGTGGAACGTTGCAACTTTAACTATATTATTGTGCATTGGAGTTACGCTCAGTGTTGCTCCTTCAGATTTTTTTCTACAATGCTTTGGATTTTCTGACTTTATTATTACAAGAAAAACACTCAGAAGCATAGGATAAAACAGTAACATGTTTCAAACAGTTAATTTTTACAAATTCAAAAACCGCTTCAGACTCGACGGGGTTGCGGGTTGTTCGAAAGAGATACCGCGGCCCCGGAACATAAAGGGCAATAGTAGAAACATGGGTTTTTTCAGCCAGTACAAGTTTGAAGTTATTTGATGATTTCCCATCAGCCCAAACGTTCCGTATAAACTTGGGACATAAACAGCTATAACTTTTGACCGAGTAGAATCTATACTAATCTATACTATCTATACTAATATTATAAAGCTGAAGAGTTTGTTTGTTTGTTTGAACGCGCTAATCTCAGAAACTACTGGTTGGAATTGGAAAATTCTTTTAGTGTTGGATAGTCCATTTCTTGAGGAAGGCTATAGGCTATATAACATTACGCTACGACCAACAGGTGCTGAGCAGCGCGGGTGAAACCGTGGGGAACAGCTAGTTAGAAATATGATATTTCCAGAATTCTGAGAGACCACAGACTTGACGGTTTTAATTTTAACTCGATACCTTCTCGCGCTCCCGATATAAAGGGTTTTGACAGACAGACACCGAAGTGATCCAATAAGAGTTCCGTTTTTTTTCTTTTTAATTTACGGAGCCCTAAAAAAGAGGCGGTTCTTAATTTAACCGAATCTTTAATTTACATACATGAACAATTCTGACAAACTGTTTGAATATGTTTTCAAAGAATTCATTAAAAACTACATTTCTCTATATAAATTAATTATTCATTTGATTAAAATAGCTAGACAACATTTCTCAAGATAATAATGTAACGTTTAAAAAAAATATACTTAATTGCCAAGAGCCTCGATGAACATCTGTCAAAGCTCTCCTTAGGTGGTTGGATCAAGGGCCTGATTCAGAAGGCAGTACTCCTCGATACGGCTCGCATTGTCAGGAGGTTCATGTCTCTGGAGCCCTAACCATCGGTAGCTTGGACCCTGCTCCCGTTACCGGCGGAAACCTATTTTTATATTTTTAAATGTTTTTTTTTATGTTTACTAAGAAATATTTAAAAATGTAATTTTAAGATGAGAAGTTAATAAAGGATATACCTAAAACACTGTATATATAAAAATCACTAATATCTAAACAGAAAAGTTATCATCGCCAAAGTTTTTGTGGACGCAATATCAGTAGAGAAAGTAAGTTTTCCTACCCTAAGATTCGTATAACTTTCTTAATACTCGGACCAGATTATACCCACTCAACCGTATGCTATACTCAACAATATATCCTTATAATAATAAAAACGACAATTCTCTTTTATTTGTTGCATTAACTTCTACGGCAATAGTAAACTAATATGTAATATTTCTGGTTATTAATTCTGCTCAATAAAATCGAATTGTATTAAGATACTTTGGAATATGAGAATAGTAAAACTTGTTTTTATCGATGGTCGTATCTATACTAATATTATAAAGCTGAAGAGTTTGTTTGTTTGTTTGAACGCGCTAATCTCAGGGACTACTGGTTGGAATTGGAAAATTCTTTTAGTGTTGGATAGCCCATTTCTTGAGGAAGGCTATAGGCTATACAACATCACGCTACGACCAACAGGTGCTGAGCAGCGTGGGTGAAACCGCGTGGAACAGATAGTAAGTAATAATAATACCAGCATATAACTGTGTCACTGATGAGGACTCTTCATAAAAAACATTGATTACCACACTTGCTCAAGACAGGTTGGCGATTGCAGACTTTTATTAATTACTAGCTTCCACCCATGACTTTGTCCGCGTGGCATAGTTACTTTGGGCTAACGCTAACTTTAAACCGCGTGATGATCGAAAAAAATATCTTTCTCTCCCGTTTTCTTCCCTCTTTCTACCCCTTTTCTCACTTTTTTTTAGCCTATGGCCGTCTCCAGGGTACCAACTATCTCTGTAGGTAACAAAACTCATCATAATCGGTTTGGCCATTTAGGCGTGAAGCTGTAACAAACAAACTCACTTTCCATTTTATAATATTACTAGCTTTTTCCCGCAGCTTCGCTAGCGTTAAATTAGGGGTAACACAGTTCCCCTTTCCTGATTTACAGGTACCTGCTACCTGTAGTATTTGCTACAAAGAAACAAACTCATTTTCACTTTTATAATATTAAAGTAAGGAGATTAGTGACCATGGCAGTTTAAAAATTAAATATCAAAACCGTAGAAAGAAGTAAAGTAGTTATACCTATTAAGTATAATACTAAAAAGTGTTAACAATAAACAGGCTTTACTTCACAAACAATGTAATCTCTAAACACCAGCAGGATAAAACGTGGTAAAATATGTTCCAGCCGGAGACCATAAAAACGAAAAAAATAAAAACCACAATAGGTTCAACTCGAAACTGTCACATTGAATTATTTGCATACCATTAGAGGAGACGCGGTCCGAATACTTCTCATTCCAGTAGCAGCCTTCGAATAATTCACTCAGTGTTCCTTTTTTAAACGACCCGACGTCAATTAAAATAACGTCGGATTTTTTTCGATTTCCCCAAAAAGTGTTGGACGGGCGACGCGGCTTTTGAATCTTTCGCCGCGATAGCCACATTCTACAGGTGCAATGTCTGCTGGTGGCCAGCCATGTCAACCTAGCGGTCGACAACAATATTTATTCATCCTTAACTCCTCCGCTCAAAGCAATTCCAACCTTATTTTTTATTCGACAAAGAACTTAATAAGGAGTAGCGGTGTTGTTAATATTTTAGTCACCAGCAAAAAAGTCAGGGTCAAAATGATGCAGCATTTTATAGTTAAACCTCTTTTGACCCTTATCTTCTTAGGTGTTTAACGTGCGAACTTCATTTTTTACTTCCTCAAGGTCCCGACGCGACCAGTGATTAAAACTTGATAAAATCTTGTTTCCCATGTACGTGAGCGGAAATAAATATTTGTGCGTTTTAAGTAAAATTAAAAAAGAGGGGGTTCATTTTTAAACTCCGTGGTGTTTGATAAAAACATTAATTTCCCACGGGGACTGTACGCGGTTTATTATTTCATGAAAGGCGAACATTAAATTTAGTTTAAGAGTGTTGTTATAATAAAAATAGGCGCAGATAAAACGGTTCTTTTTATTATGAACGAAGAACAATTAAGTTGTATATCAAGACGGCGGCGGAGTTGTTGCGAATGTATTTAAGGAAGCTGGGAATAGTTTCATTTATATTCCTTTTATTAAACATACAAATTCTGACGTACCATTAGCAATTCCCTGAGGTTTGTTTTTATGGACATTTTTAATTATCATCCTATTCCACGAAATCTCAACGTTTCTTTACTTTTAAAATAAACGCTATTTTAGATTTTTTTCTTCTCTCTCAAAAGTAGGTAGTATCTATATTTAATACCCTTATTCAAAAGCTTGATTAATCGCCTTCCCAAAATGTCACCATTACCTACTTCATCAATTATTCACTCAAATTCTAACATATCGAAATCGCGAGGGTTAACAAAATTTGCATGCATACATCTCCCTGTACCTAAAAATCTGTATTAAGACAATGTATTATTAATCTTTAATTTACTTTATTAGCACACTCCCCTACGCGGTACAGACACCCTCCCCCAAGGGATTTGTGCGAGAGCGAAAATTTAAATTTAAATGACCCCCTACAATCACCTATAGTCAGAATGTTGGTACGTTTACCTACGCAAGTAAACATAGACGGTTTTTTATTTGCTCAAGAAAGGGTTTCTGAATTATAAATTGATTAATTAGAACCCAAATTGGCAAACAGAGGGGACCAATTATTTCGCTTCCTGCTAACCAAACATTTTGGTAAGGCATGTAGGTATTAAAATCGATACTTTTAATTTACACAGTGCTTGTATCAAATATACATCATCATTATCTGCTTAGCTTTTCCCAAATATGTTGGGGTCGGCTTCTAGTTTAACGAAATGCAGCTGAATACTAGTATTATACAAAGAGGGACTCTCTATCTGACCTCCACAACATAGTTAGTGCAGGGTAATATGATACGCTTTGGTAAGACTGGTTGTAAGACTTTTGGGACACTGACTATCTGTAACGATTGTCAATGATCTACTAATGACAGACGGAACCAACAGCTTCACGTGCTCTCTGAGGCGCGGAGGAAATTGGTATGGAACGGGTTGTCTCCCATCCATAGATCAACCTTGGCAAGCGCGGCTTAACCTGAAAATCGACCCGAGCGGCTGCTGTTAACTAGCCACGAGCTCCTCTGCAGTCATAACATGCACCATACGATGTTTAATATAACATGACATTGAGTTGTGTAAAGATCTAGACTAGCAAGGATCATAAAGGAGCCTAGACCGATAATCAAGACTAGGAAGAGGATGATGATGTTGAATGAGCTTCGATATGAAAATAGCAATGCCTGCTACAACCCTCTCTAGTGATCGCTAGTACGGCTGCTGTTTATTGAGTTCTCCATCAGAAATTTCTCAGTTACAACTGCGAAGATTTGTGCCCGAATAATGGTAATTAGCTTACCACATGGGACTTTAACAGTAACTGGTGACTGTTAGTTACACCTTTGCAGGCGTGACATTCTTTAATCTTCAATTGTTTGAAATTTGCCTCCTTCTACCCAATAATGTTATACAAACATAAAAACTTGAGAGGTGTCAAAAGACACCCGGATAGAACGAAGTTATTATTTATTATGTTCAAAAAACCTGTAAACACTCAACAAAAATAATCGTCGCGACACCACACTGTTCAGTGCGAAATAGAGAGACGAAACGAAAATGACTGACTAACGAAAATAACCAGAGACAGACAGAGAAACACCCGCACGCCGTACGGCTTATAACTATAGCAAAAAGTGTCGTTACAACTTTTAGTCTTATTTTTTCCGTCTAGCCCTCTTTCGTAACGCGCAATAAGGAACTTTGTTCCAACAGCAATACAATTGCATTACGTAGATGATATCACAATGTTAATACACCATAATCAAATGACACCAACCTTGACACAACTCTTGAAGTAGTGTCGCGTGACAAAAGATAGTGTGTCGAACTATATTAAGCCAATGAAAAGACAGACTGAAAAATGGTCTATTATTTAGTATGTAATAACATGAGCGATTTTCAATGATACAAAGTTATTAGATCAATTTTGATCATTTTGTAATTTAGTTTTGATCGATGGATATTATCATTCATTTAATATTTCATTAACTTATTTGATTATTGCCGATTAGGTGTCACTTTCCGTGGCCCTAGGGCTGGCTGTCACCTCGGCCAGAGGTTAAACGTTGCCATACAACGTGGCAATGCGGCCAGTCTCTTAAGGACATTAATTACAAATAAGAAGTTTAAAAAAAAATTGACCGTCTTTTACGTGTGACGTCACGCGTTGCTGCATTTTTTGCAACAAGTGACGTCATACGTAGGTACATTTAATGGGCTATATCTTTGTAATTTTTGGTCTAATTAACAAATAAAGAAATACGTGTCCCTTATTTTTGAATAATTTAAAAGACGGCCTAAATAGTATGAATTTACTTTGACCGTGGAAAATTCCCTATTGCCAGGTGAGGACGAATTTTTTGGCGGTTCCTTAATAAGTTAGCTGCTGAATGTTATAGATTTTTTTTGTGGTTTAATTAAAATATTATATACAAAATATAAATGTTACAACAACGATAGATAAATAATAAATAAATATCTTGGGACAACTCACACACGGCTATCTGATCACAGGCTAAGCAGAGCTTGTGTTATGGTATCCAGACAACTGATATACATACTTATGTAATTTATAAATACATACATATTATAGATAAACATCACAAAAAGTTTGTCCTGGGTGGAAATCGAACCCACGACCTCCGGCTCAGCAGTTAGGGCCACTAACCCCTAGACCAACAGGCCCGTCGATAGATAACTAAAATATCTTGACTTAGCTGGCAATCAATGTGCCGATACTCGTTTCATCCAATGGTTTAATTGCCAAGAGCTTCGACAAACATCTGAGGAGGCTCTCGTTAGGTGGCTGGATCAAGGGCTTGATTCAGAAAGCTCATTGACTGCCAGTAGTGTCAGCACTATTTTATAGCAAGGATATACCTACAGATAAAAAAATATGCATAGAATTTTAAAAAGAGGATAGATATGATTCAAATAGAGAAATAAATAAGGTCCAATAAGTACTAGCTTAAACAAACATATGGTATTTCAGAACATTTTCTAGTTTATAGCTTTTAACATCGTTCCCTTTGTCTTTGTCTAAATAACTCAGGAACCTACTAAGACTCTGTTGCCTGGTCTTTGCTGGGGCAAGTACTAAAATAGAGTTCACTTTGTACCTAATATACATTTTCATTCTCATTACTTACATTAAAACACAAAGTACAGCACTTTGTTGTAGGTACTCTTATGCAAATATTCAACGAATAATGAGAAGCTAAACTGCATGCAATTTAAAATAGGCGAGATTACTTCACCAGTAGATCAGTAGGGTAGTGCCAAAAAGATAAGATTCGCTATGGGAGCCTGGATTAAGGCTGAATGGGATCATGCACTTACAGGGAACTGTGTTTGTTTTATGAATTTTAAATGTTGTGTATGCCAAGCAAGGATGATACAGTTGGACAGAAGTGTTGCGTTAGTAATGAGGTCCTAGTCAGAGGAGCTCGTGGCTAAATAATAGCAGCCGCTCGGGTCGATCTTAAGGTTAAGCCGCGCTTGCCTAGGTTGGTCTGTGGATGGGTGACCACCCGTTACATACCGAGTTTCCTCCGTGCCTCGGAAAGCACGTTAAGCCGTTGGTCCCGGCTGTCATTTGTAGATCTTTGACAGTCGTTACAGGTAGTCAGTGTTCGGAAAGTCTGACAACCAGTCTTACCAAGGGGTATCGTATTACCCAGTATTAACTGGCTTGTGGAGGTCAGATAGGCAGTCGCTCCATGTAAAATACTGATATTCAGCTGCATCCGGTTAGACTGGAAGCCGACCCCAACATAGTTGGGAAAAGGCTAGGCAGATGATGAATGATGTCCTAGTCAATACAAATAATTGATAGTGTGGTAAGGGTTAAGATGAATTCAAACTGGTAGGTAACGAAAAAGCTGTTTTTTTTTCTTCTTCGGTTCAAAAAGTAGAATGAAAATTATTTGAATTGGGTACAGATGAAGATTTCCAGCATTTTTTGAGAATGATTTCGCAAAGTAAATAAAGACAACAGTTACTAACAGAAAAGGTAAAAAAATATATAAAACAACGAAAACTCAAAAATTTCGTAGCTCAATTAACTAGAATTTGACGATCAAATAAAGTTTGTGGACGACAGAATAAGTTTTAATATAAAAAAGAAACAGTAAGCCTTTGAATATTAAGAGAAAAAAAAACAGCATTGAATTGGTGAAAACATAACAAAGTTCAAAAGGCGAGTCATTAGGTGACGGCCAAAGAAATGTTCGGGTTGTAATGAGCTAGCTGGCGGCGATTAAGACGTACAAACTTGAACCAGCCTTGAGACAACGGCCGACGTGGAACATGGAACGATAACTGTTGGATATGACAGCCGGTTACAATAGGGTAGTTTCTAGAATCAAAGTAATTACATTCCATTTAGTACTTCTTTTAGATTATTCAAAAATAAGGGACACGTAATTTTTTATTTGTAAATAAGAATAAAAATGACAAAATGCCCCTTAAAGTTGCGTGTGAAAATACAAATATAAATACGTATATTATAACAAAAATACGTATATTTTTAATAAATAAATAATCTAAAAGACGGAGTAATAATTTTTTTTTTTTTTGGAAACTATCCGAAAATTCTTATATGTAATATGTGAAAAAGATTGATAGATTTTCTGCAATAGCTGACTTATTAAATTCAAGATATTTAAGCAGTACATAACAAGCGTTATCTGAGGCCCTAGTACAAAAAAAAATATAAACAAAGTAATCTTTCATATATGCAAGCGATGTTCAAGGTAAAAAAATAAAATAAATTAATTATTCCCGTATTTATTGTTATTAGTAGTATGTGTCTTTTTATAGTTTGATAATTCCATGAAATAAGCAATCAAACATTTATTTAATATATTATTTTTTATTGCAATTAATAAATTAGAATAATAAAGATCCGTAAATTAAAATTGAGATGAAAAAGAAAATTAATGTAAAATGGAAACAAACATAAATATAATGTATCAACTGTTTTTTTTTAAATCATATAAATACACTCGTGTAATAAATGTTACAAACTTCTATTAATGCATGAAATAATTTTCCTAGGACATGCATCGAATTTTGTTATACCTACATTATTTCCATGATTTTAATCGTATTTATAGTGCCAATTGTTTGATTATACCATATCCGATCTTCTTCAAATATTCTGTATACCTCCCTTCTCCTATTTACCGAAAACTTTTCCGTCGTAGCTAATTTATTTTCCAACTAAATCTTATAAATTCGGGCTCGCGACTTGCACGCGATCTCCGTCAAACTCGACTTTTTGATAACGCCATTATATTATATGGTCGAATTTATTTTGTTTTATCTTCATTTAGAATTCAATTAGATATATTTTTTGGCTTAATTGAATTTGTTTCATTTTGTGGTGTCATTTTGGGATTCATTCACATTTTCATTATTAAGGTACTGCTTTTACCTTAATAATGAAAATGTTTATAGTTGCTGGATCATGCGTACAGATCTTAACGAATGAGACTGCGAGGCACTTGTTCTTTTAGTCCATACCTTCTAGTTACTGAGGTATTGAAGCACATTTCAAGACATCTACTAAACCAAGACCCTAATTTTACGGATGGTAAATCATTAAAAAACTTTCCAAGCTCTGAGCGGAGCGAGGGTGTGTGTCAGACTTTTACTAACGACTACAACCCATCCATGTTCGTCCTTTAGATCTTTGTGCTCCAGAGCCGCGGTATCTCTTACAAAATTACCCTCAACCCCAGCACGCAGTGGCCTTAGCAGATAGTGGCCATAACAGGCCCTTTTGAGACCTCCTTCCGCCTTCCTTCCCTCCTATCCTTGTAGGTACTACTTCAATGCATCCACTACCACAATCTTTTGGGTGCGTTAAATTGAGCCCTACAATAAACCGTAATTTTTCACACCCGAAAATAGTCGATATGATATTTTTTTCTACACAGTGTTAGTAAGTTTAATCAAAAACAACGGCTTTTGTTGACGGCAGATCTTTTAACATAGTGTATAATAACTAAAATACTATACAAATATAAGTAGTCATTATTTCACGTAAACTTGAATCATTCATGAAATGTAAAAGCGTCTGATGATTTCCAATAAATTAATAATTCTAAATAAAGAACTCCTTTGTACATATTTACGTCTCTAGAAGAAAAGCTAAAACAATGGCACTCAAGAATACCTGAAAACACTAAACGTAGAAGATTAATATTATTCCAATAAAAACTTCCAATGAATTTCGCGGAATTCACCGCTGAAGCAGACCATTTAAATTAGCCCGATAACTTGAAAACCGAATGAAAAGGGTTTAACCAGGAGAGTTCCAATTAGCTTGCTGTTATTTTTCCATTTCGTTCGGCGGTATCAAAAACTGGGTCGGTTGGAAATCGATCATCTATTACAGTTTGAGGACAATTCAAAGTTGGTCATAGTTTTGCATTTTCATTGAAACTAAAACTTTCAGTTTATTTAATCTATTCTGTAAAGTATCTTCTGTTAATTCCCGCTTACTTAAGTACTGCCGATAAACTGTACTGCAGTTTGGCAGAAGATTTTTGTGAAAAAAATTATGTAATTTTCTTGGAATAAACGATTAAAAAAAAATGTTCAAATTATTGTTTACTAGCTTTTGCCCGCGGCTTCGCTCGCGTTAAATTCGATAGAACACAGTAACTGCTACCTGCAGTTTTTGCCCTTGCGCCTTATTGCTTTGTGATAGTAAGTTTGCAATGCTAAGTTTTCCCTTTTCTTCCCTTGTTCTCCCACATATCCCACTTTAAAAAAAAATATAGCCTATGTCCGTCTCCTGGTTCCCAACTATCACTGTACCAAAATTCATCAAAATCGGTTTACCCATTAAAGGGTGAAGAGGTAATAAACAAACAAACCAACTCACTTTCGCTTTTATAATATTAGTAAGGATTGTGGCTTTGTCTGTCCCACTGTTAGCAAAAGGCCTTCCCTTATCTTGCGAAGTCACTCTTTTTCCGCTAGTATACAAAACCAAAACAAAATAGCAATTCACATTCTTCTACATCTAAGTGGTTTGCAAAAACTATCCTCGATTCACGTTGTTTACACCTCACAAAGCCACAATTTTGCCCAAGAATTTTCTCACAATGCCCTACCACGGTAAACAAAAATGATTGATTGTCTATCTATTAATTACAACAATATTTGCCACCATCATTCATAATGACTCAAGACAATAGAGCTTCTGAAGTTTGCTCAATTTCTCAACTGTTTTAGGACCTCTTGTTACCAAATTGAGTGTGGCAGTCAAGTATTTTAATTTAATCGATTCTCAGGTATCGTTTATTAGTTATTGGAAACTTCGAGGTGATTATTATTATATACTAGCTTTTGCCCGCGACTTCGTACGCGTGGATTAATAGTTTCCTTGCCCGGGGGATTTCCGGGATGAAAACTATCCTATGTCCTTTCTCGGGTCCCAGACTATATCTGTACCAAATTTAATTAAAATCGGTTTAGTGGTTTAGGCGTGAAGAAGAGACAGACATACAGACAGACAGACAGAGTTCCTTTCGCATTTATAATATTAGTTTAGATATAGATATTTTCATTCATGTTTAGGTTTGTAAGGGCTTGTTTAGTTTCGTCCAGGCATCTGGAGTGAGCTACTTTAGGGTTTAAATAATTTGTTAATTTAGCTGATAATGTGTTCATAAATTATCCGATAGGCATTACATAATTTTTTACAAACAAGCATACAAGTCGGGCCGTATGCCATTGATTGACCAATTTTTTTTCACTTATTTATTTGGACATGGAAGACTAAAGAAAACAAAACAAAACTTTGCAAAAGAGACTGACAGCCAATTACAACTTTTTACTTAGACACACGTATATTATACAATAATATAATAAAGGTTTGTATGCATTTCAACTAATATTAGTAAAGCAGAAGTTTGTGAGGATGTATAGACGTGTAACTCTTTCCGCAAAAACTGCTGGACGGATTTTGAAAAAAAGAACTCTAGCAGATAACACTATCTGCGTGAGTTTTTTTTAAATACAGGCTAATAATCATAATCCAGGCTATACAGTATACACATACTGTATAGCCTGGATTAACACAAAAGTTACTTTTGATCACGGTACTAATTTTCGATGTCTTCGCGGGCGAAGCCGCGGGCAAGAGTTGGTTTTAGTACAAGCTCTGTACAAACTCTTAGATAAACGATGATTAAGTAGTGAAACAAAACCAACTATCCCTAAGGGGTTACAGTCTTGCAGCCAGACGATAGAAGATCCTTATGAACTTGAAACTAGCTATAAAATAAAATTAATGAGAAAGATGACTATGCACATCGCACATGCTAATTAGGAAACACGATCTTCACTTGTAACGTCTCGTACGAACCTGAGATGCTGGACTTCTAGTCTAGCTACCTGCAGTTCGTAAATGATCTAGTGAGTACAATCGCGAGCACTTAAAAGAGAACGGAAGGACTGCATAGTTTGCTGGGCCCTGGGGTCAACACAATCAAAGTAACCTTAATGAAAGTTTTTTTTTTTGTTATTAGCGAAATATTTTTGAATGGTTTCGGTGATGTAATGGTTTTATGCATAGAGGGCAAGAGAGCCTCCATGTGTGGCGTGTCCAAAATTTGACACGTTTGGTGCGCCTAATATCCTGCAAATAGATCCAGTAGATAATATCTACCTTTTAAAGAAAGGAAAAAAGGAAACTCCGTTATGTGTATAAAATATGAATGCTGGGCTGTAAAAAGATGAATGAACAGCTATTGCATGTAGTGGCGATGGAAATGTTGAGATGGATATGCGAAGTGACAAAAATGGATAAAGTAAGGAATGAGTCATCATCATCTGCCTAGCCTTTTCCCAACTATGTTGGGGTCGGCTTCCAGTCTAACCGGATGCAGCTGAATATATAGCAGTATTTTACATGGAGCGACTGCGTATCTGACCTCTACAACCCAGTTTATACTGGGTAATACGATACCACTTGGTAAGACTGGTTGTCAGACCATCGGGACACTGACTACCTGTAACGACTGTCAAAGAACTACAAATGACAGACGGGACCAACAACTTAACGTGCTTTCCGAGGCACGGAATTCTTTACGGATTCGGTGTTTTACGAGGTAAGGACTGAGTATTATAGGAAATTTAATAGTTGTGCCTGTTACAGAAAAATAGAAAGGGAGTCGTTTGGTACTGAGACGGGCACAGCCAGTCTTCAAAAATTATGCGAATATCATCTTAGAATTGTGTAGAAAGTACTATATTTTCTTTGTACCTATATTTTTATCGCAGGTTCGTTTACAAACATTTAAATTCATATGCACAAACAGCCGGATCAAAAACAACTACCTGTAGGCCATACAAATCTTTGTTAAATTTTTTGATAAGACACATTTCATACTTGTTATAAGACACTAGCTGTTCCCCACACATCACATATATATTTATATATAATATCTATAACATCACATAACATCACCGTAGCGTATAGCCTATAGCCTTCCTCAAGAAATGGACTATCCAACACTAAAAGAATTTTCCAATTCCAACCAGTAGTTCCTGAGATTAGCGCGTTCAAACAAACAAACTCTTCAGCTTTATAATATTAGTATAGATTATGTCTTATCACAAAGTTGCAAATCACTATCAACAACAAAATGCGTTTACATTTTGCCTAGACTACCATAAAGCGCGTGACTGAACCTTAACAGAATTAAAAAGTAAAAGTAACCACAAACAAAAATACAGTAGGTGACCACTGTTATCAACTAATGAATATTTGATTAAGTGCCTCCATTAAATGGAAAGTATACCCTGCATGAAATATAAAGTTAAGACTCTATCAAATGGTTTCGACGGTAATACGCCACGCGATGATAACACTAAGGCGATTATCTTGAGTAATTAAATCATATTTTTATTAATATTTCACACGTAGTATTTTTATTTTTAAACAAATAAAGCATTGTGATTAAAGTTGATATGTGAGGGAAACTTAGTGCTTTTGAACATGCAGTTTGTAAGCTCGTAATTAAGAGCAAAATTATGGTTGTTGTTGAACTTTGTTGCTGTGGTTAATTAGGAACTGCCTAATCTTGTAAAAGATATTATTGCACACCTTTAGGAGTACCTCAAAGAACTAAGGTAGGAATGAAGCTTTATGAAAATTAAAAAAGAATACTAGAAATCTCAATTCTAAAATGGAACACGTTATTTTTTATTTTAAACAGTTTACTTAGGTTAATCATTTTCTCGCAGAAGTAATATTTTTTTTTTGCAAATTCCACATACCGTATTGTTTTTAGAATATCATCCTTATCATATCAATATTTTTTTGTCCGCGTGGCATACTTACTTTGGGCTAACGCTAACTTTAACAAGCGTGAGGAACGAAAAAATAAATTCTCTGTCTTCTTTTCTTCCCTCTTTCTCCACCTGTTCTCACTTAAAAAAATTACGTTTAGCCGTCTCCAGAGTCCCAACGATCTCTGTACCAAAATTCATCAAAATCGGTTTGGCCATTTAGGCGCGAAGACGTAACAAACAAATATTAGTAAGGATTCAAATCGTTTTTACTTGAAACTTATATTTTGGTTTTTGTATTTTCAAAGTAAAAATCTGTTAGAAAAAAAAACATAGCCGTCCAAAACGGCATACTTACCCATTCGCAGTTGCAGTCACAACTCATAAAAATCCTCACACCACACATGACACTGGCCAACAAAACGACCAGCGACAAATTAAATTCTACGTTTAAATGTTTTTATTCCTTATGGTCGGATGAACAATAAAGTAATGAAGCAAACTGGGCGGTGGCGACGTAGAGGCGAGCCGTCGACAGTTCTTATGACACCCCTTATCTGTGCCCTCACGCGATATATGTTTGGTTAAAGTTAACTAGTTTACCTACGGAACTACGGAGTTTTGTATTTTTTTTTACCAGGTTAAAAATAAATGTGAATGTTTTCACTGTATAACGTTTAGTAATAAAGATTATTTTTGTAATCAACAGGTACAATAAACCCTGTAGATGCATTCTTTTAAGTTCTTAAAGTAAGCTAAGCACCTTTAACAGATGACAAAAAAAAGAAAATATTTATATTTTTAGTATTTGTTTTGTTTTCCTTAGTTTAAATTTAATAGTAAAATAATAAATACAAAGAGAGGTAGCTGTCATTGATATGGATATTATTTTTTAAAACGCGTTTTTTAAACAATTTTATTAACTCAAATAGTAGTTTCTAGATTTTAAAACAACGTCTGCTTAATCAAAGTGACCCCTAAACATCATAAACAATTAATTTCTAATCCGAACACACCATAACCCAAACACAGTTAAAAAAATCTCACTATTCACAAACTTTCTCACGCGTTAAACCCATCAATAACGAATGAAGAAAAATTAAAATGAACTAAAATAGTTCAGCCAGCAATTGAAGGCCAAAATCCAAACAAACTCGTATAAATCAGTGTTTATTGCCCATTTAAATATCTACAACGCTAAAACGCGTCACGTAACTCAGTTTTACTTTACTTATGGTGCTTTTCGCCGTATAGCGTTTGTGTTGCCATGAAACTAGGATTTTTAGGAAAAACTGTTACTTGCTTGCAAAACGTTATTGAATTTGCATTTCTTTTGAAAAATAATTGCGATTGCTTTACACGATAATCTAAAAAAAGGATTGTGTGGTTTTATGGTATTATTAACTTTTTTCACATTATAAACATTTGACTCCACTCCGCGGCCGACCGTCACGCGACATGCAACACAGACAAAAAACTTTGGGACAATGTAATAAAAGTTTCAATTTAAAATTATTTTTGTCGTATTATAAAGGCGACATTTTTAAGACTATTACATCAAAATATTGTATGGAGATTTCTTTTTTCAAATCGTGTCAATTTACAAAAAGTTCTGTAGCTCCAGCACAAACGCGCGGTGTAAACATAAAATAAATAAGTTGCGAACGCAATTTATAAAACTGGATTAAACTTAGAATAATTATACCTTCACAATAAAATTTAAGACGAAAAAACTAGTGCCGACAAAACACAACTACCAAAACAACATTTTCTGCTTTTTTATCAAAACCAACATTTTTCGCTCACATTCGCATTTCAACAAGGAATTGGGTTTTCCAATCTCTTTTGCTATCAACACCAATTGAGATTACCCTTCCAATTATAAAATACCAGTGATTCGTTCGCACTTAATCCCTCCATGGTACAAACTTATCTGTCCGCTTTATAGTTTTCGTGCCTCGAGCAAATAATAATAAAGTTGGTTGCGCTGTACAAACGAATGGACATTGTGACCACGCTCACTGTGGTCTGTACAGTTTTATGGTTATACATCATCGTGTTAACTTTTTGCCTCATGCTGATTTTTAGTTTAGTTTTAAATGAGTGGGCTGTTTATAATATCTATCATCACGCTTGAAATTACCGAAGGTTAGGCACAGTTGTACACGTGTTAATAAGGGGCAGCATATTGCCATTCGGGGTTGCGGATTGTTCAAAAGAGGTACCGCGGCCCCCGGACATAAAGGGCAAAAGAAGAAACATGAGTGGGGGCATCCACAGAAATTACCCGGTTAAGCAGGAACAACCTCCTAGGTTGAACTGCGAGATGCCATTTATAAAAAAAACATGGGTGGGTTTTAGTCAGTAAGTCTAATTTCCCATCCTTAAAAAAGTCTATTGCTACAAATCGGGCACAAATCCATAACGCGGCAACTACTACCGAGATATTCCTGAAAAATTCAATACCGCTTTACGCAATTCGAATGTACGGTGGCTAGACTAACGAGGAAGCTGATTTCAAGTTTAGTAAATAGTTTTCAGTGAGTTACTATTTCATCAAATCATTGTTTTTTGACGGGCCTGTTGGTCTAGTGGTTAGTGGCCCTGACTGCTGAGCCGGAGGTCGTGGATTCGATTCCCACCCAGAACAAACTTTGTGTGATGAGCATGATTGTTTGTTCTGTATCTGGGTGTAAATTATCTATAATATGTATGTATTTATAAAATTATATAAGTATGTATATCAGTTGTCTGGTTACCATAACACAAGCTCTGCTTAGCTTGGGATCAGATAGCCGTGTGTGAGTTGTCCCAAGATATTTATTTATTTATTTATTTATGGGTCTGGATGTGTGAGTTTAAATGTTTGTATAATGCACCCACGTTACAGGAGAAATCCTAGTGTGGGAAAACATTAAAAAAAAACAAAAACAAACTTATTATAGGTTTTGAAACTATGTAGTTACTTACAAGGGCCTTCTCAAGAGATTTTTTATGGATTAGAAATCAAATTACTTCCCCCGATCAAGGCCGAGCGGAATGCAGTGCCAGCCTTTTACCGACTAAAACCTTTGTTCCTTCTTTTGCCTTTTATGTGCTGGGGTCACGTTCTCTTTTGAACAACTCGCAACCCCGGCAGGCAGTCGCCCTCAGCTTTGTTGACATCTCCTTAAGGCGTGCGTGGAAGCGCCGTTCACCTTGCGGCATGTCGTCACTAGACGGACGAACGGTGAGCTAACTATGGCTCACCGTCCACAGACCCCGCATCCGTCGCTTAGAGATTGAGAAAGATTCAAACTTAAAAGTTCCTCTTCTAAATGACAGAAGTGTTCCCTATACGAACTTCGGCAGCCCACGCTTTGACATTCGCAAAGCTTAAAATAAACCTACGGATAAAACACTGGGGACTATTTACCTTAAAAAATGGTATTAGACCTATAAGATATAACAAAGGATTTTATTAAAGAACAGGAGTCCTCGTAAAAATGGCTGACATTTAATTAAACGTGTAGTAAATATACACAGAACTACTGCAGTAAATAATAGGGTACAAAAACACATCAGATCTGTTTAGTTTCACGCTCATTTTATCTTTAAGTTGCAAATCTCATATGCTAGTAAAGGGCAAATAGGCGCCACTTTAAACAATGGAATTATAGTAAGATTTCATTACTAGTTTTCTTACGTAAGCTGATATTGAACACTTCATCTTTTAAACCTGGCCTGATTTGGCGGAGATATAGAGTTGAAATTTAAACTATATACTCACATCTGTGGAAGGAGGAAAACAGAGTGGCATCCATTACTGTAGTATAAAGATTTTAATGTAATTTCACTATAGCCTAGAAGTTAAGTAAAATGTACTACAAATCGTTTTTTGAAAATAAATTTATTATTATTATCTGTGATCCCTTGGGGCTGTGAACAAGCCTCCAAATCTACGCAGTCAAAAATAGGTATAAGATCTATTTGCGTACATAAAAAGTTTTGAAATGTCTGGCACAAGACAAAAACATTCAAACTATAACAAATACATTATTATTATTTAATTATTATACTTATTACATAAGGTTACCAGCATAATAAAAATCAATACCATTTTATTATAAAACTAGCTTTTGCCCGCGACTTCGTACGCGTGGATTAATAGTTCCCGTTCCCGGGGGATTTCTGGGATGAAAACTATGCTATGTTCTTTCTCGGGTCCCAGACTATATCTGTACCAAATTTCATTAAAATCGGTTCAGTGGTTTAGGCGTGAAGAAGAGACAGACAGACAGAGTTACTTTCGCATTTATAATATTATGTATAAATATATATATATATAGGTAATATATATATATATAGTTTAGAAGTTTAGATGTTATAGGTATTTATATAAGGCAACAATTCCAAGCTACAGAAAAGCCAAAATGCTTCACAAAGGCTTTTCCGTTTTCCCGTTGATAAACTCTATGTACTCTGGTTTTCTTCCTTAACCTCCAGTTTCTTTAACCAAAAATGGAGGAAATTACCTTTTTTTGAGACAATCAATCCTTTCGCATTTCTCATTTAAGTTAATTACGAAATTGTAACCAGTATCTATTTGTGAAGTAAACAAGAGCATTATTAAATCTCTTTGACGTACGATTCTTTTCCCTATAGATTTAATTGAACACGTAACAGCTCATTATAAAATAGTCCAATTTTACGGTGAACTTTGACAGGAAACTGTTAAGTTTAATTATGTAGGATTGGGAATGATAAACAACTATGTAATTTGCTTTTTACGCTGACTGAACGGCAGCCACATGAAAGTCCATTAAGTGAATTGGACTGGACAAATGTCCACGTGTACCTTTGTGGCGTGGTTCGGACTCTTGTGGACTTTTTTCTGTGTAGTCCGGTCCTGAAAAAGGGATTGGAATGGTAAGGATTTTTTTGAAAGTTGAATCGCGTGTTTTGTAGAATTGCGGGGTATTTTTATAAACTGTCTGGCACTATTTTGTTTTAGTAGAAATACCAATCGATAAAAGTGTAAAAATGCTTACTTTTTTTTGCAAATAATAATCAATATCAAAACACATACAAATCTTCAATATCTGCTCTACCCATATGTATAGGATGGCTAATAATTGAGACTTCTCCGAAACCTTAGGTAATTAGGTACGAGTATCAGTATTATAAATTCCGGAGTTTTATCTAAAAATAAACAATAATTCAGGTAATTAAACTGACATAACAACAATAATCAACATAATCCAATTCAAACAATTACATAAGAATACATTAATTAGTCAGCCAGAATTTTCATTTAAGCTAATTTGTCTAAAATTACTATTGCAAAATATATGGAGTAGCTACAGTACTTTCACAAGTTATTATGCCTTGTGACCGGGATTGTAGATTCATTTTGTTTCTTGACATTCAAAAGTGCCTGTAATGGTCTAATTGAAATAAATGATTTGATTTGATTTGAAGCTAAAAGATTTTTTTCCGCAAAAAATATATCTAAAATTCGCAGATTGCAATTGAAGCGCGGACATGCCCGCGTATAAAACTATAAAAGATAGACCATGTGGCTCGATGGTTTCGTTTTTAGTGATTTTTTACCAAAAAATCCGTTCGTTGCCCAATTTAAATCAAAAGTTTAAGCCCATGCCGTACGGTGCTGTTTTTATTGAATCGTAGAAAAAATTCTTTCGATATTTTATTAGCGTTTGGAAAATATTGGGTTAAAAGCGTAAAAGACTTAACATTCGGTGTATAAGAATACTAAAACCAAATCCCAAAACTAACAGTAACACTTTTAAGTGTTTTTGGAAAGTCGGTTTATTTTAAAAAGTTTTTTATTTCAGCCTTTAAATTTGTGGTATGATGATATCGTATGCAAATTCTTATAGAGTATTAATTTTCCAATGCTACTTAAAGATATAAACATGTTATCTAAATACATTTAAATAAAAATACATGTATCATAGAAGGTAACTAATAAACTACCAAAGCCGGCCCACAAATCACGTCAAAAACGTACAAAAAATTCAATCGAATTGAGCACCTCTTCCTTTTTTTTAACTAATTATTAATAATTCGTTTATCCGACAAACATAAGTTTAAAATAAGTGTGGTTTTTGGGCTGCTTTTATAAGGCTTTTCGTTTTAATCCTCAACTTTGCAAAGTGAAGGTCAAATTCAAAATTCTCAAAAATAACAAAAAAACCCTAGACTGAAACTGTAGACTCTACCAACATTTCTGAGGCCTGATATTTAGTAATAACTACTACGTAAAGTACTGATTATGATCGTGTAAAGTAAGCACAATGCTGACCCGTGACTGTAAATATTCATTGAAACCATGTAGGTACTTAATTCATTCTCATGAGTAATTCCACTTCTATGCAATCGTACGAAGTGGCTATAATAAATTCGTGGAATAAATTCCTTTAGCATTTCGTTCGCGTTCATGCGAACGTGTTGCACGTCACTATTAACGTCAAAATATTTTAGCTTCGGTGAAAAAAATGAAGATATTCAAATTAGGCTCTCATTACACTGCGGGGTGCCGCTAATGAATTGTTTGAATAATTTTAATCCCCCACCTGAATTGTTTGTTTGCGGTTTTTAATTGTCGTTTAATTATAATAAATGTCGGTGAAGAAGATTTATTGCCTATCCTTGGTTTTTGGAACAAAAAACAAGCGCCCAGTTATACAATAACGTGTAAATAAATGGGTGCTGACTGTTTATTTAAATCATGAAAAGTTTTTATGACAATCATGTGAGTTATACACTGTACATTACTGTTCAACTCTTTACATAAGACATGCTTGATATTATGTTTGTTTATGTAAAAAGCTTAAATGCAAATCGTCGTTTCAGTATTTAATAGTCAACTATCTACTTTCAATAAGAACCTAATTTGCATGATATAAAGAAACAATTTTTCTTTTTACTAGTTTTCTTTTACAAACACGGATTTTAGCAACTTGTTATCACACAGTTTTATTGCAAAACCTAGTTGTTAAGTAATATTTGTACATAAATTAGTGGTATGACTATTTTAACGAACGTTAAACAAGTACGATTCATGTTAATCACACAATGGAGTGTATTGCATCGTAAAAGTAAGTTATGGTAAGTAAAGAAACCTTTTACCTTATCCTGTAGTTCTCACGTGAGCTTTAAGGGTAAGACTAAACTCAAACTCAAAGCATTTATTTTAATTAGACCATTACAGGCACTTTTGAATGTCAAAAAAAAAGTGATGAAGCTACAGTCCCAGTCACAAAGGCATAATAGCTTGTGATAGTACTTTAGTTGCCCATTCCAAAGCAATGATCTCAATGGAGAAGAATGAGCCAGTAAATCTATTGACACTCTTTTAAATTATAATGTTATAACAAGATCTTAGTTTCTACATTAATGTTCAGATTATGCAAAGAGGTAAAAACGTTGTAGAAAGAGAGGCCAGATTAAAAGCAAAAAAAACTAAACTAATTAACTAAATAAATTAATACCGCGGTCCTGGACACAAAGACCAAAAGAAGGAACATGGATGTGTTTTAGTCATCAAAATTCGGACAATCCCTTTCGCTCCGCGAGATTATTATATTTCCCATACGTAAATAAAAGGTAAGACCAAGTTGTCAATAAGTAGGAATGAACAAAAATTTAAATGAATTCAGTTTTTTTGCGTATTTTTCAGTTTTTCCCTTATTAATTAGAAGACTTCAAAGATGTGGAAATGTCATTGATTCGATTTCTTACTTTCTCTCTTTGCAGCAAAAGCCGTGGAAGGGGTGAAATTACTCCACTGGACGCTGGCAGAAAACTCAAAAAACAGAGATAAAAAGTAGCGAAGTGTTGCATCAGTACAAGAGGAAGACTAATCATTAAAAAACCGGCCAATGCAAGTCGGACTCGCGCGTCGAGGACTCCGTACAAACTTATACGCGACATAAACGGCCACATCTTTTGATTGCGTAAACTTAGAGGATTGATTTTTTTGACAGCTGCAAGGGACTACAGACTTAAGGATATAATTTTAATTTCAACTAGATACCTCAACGAGTTCCCGAGATAAAAGGTCTTGACAGACAGACGGACATCAAATTGATCCCATAAGGGTTACGTTTTTTTTTCTTTTGAAGTACGGAATCTTATAAACCACTGAAATTACTGAAAATAAGAAGGTTCCAAAAAACACAAGAAAATAGGTTGCTTTGTTTTCTCAAGCTGTAATATTTTAGTGACTCTTACACAAATGAATTTGCGTTGTAATTCTTGCTACATTTTAATTATACTTGCAGAAAGACTTACAATATCAAGTTTAACAATTACGTATAAGTCGTGATTGTTTGTTATTTTCGCCGAAATTAAATTCTTAATTCAGTTTAAATTATTGTTTCAGTGATCAATTTATAAAAGCTTCGTGGAAATTGTTCAGTATTTACAGCAACGACTTAGAATAAATGTCTTCGAAGAACATTTTGTTCGTTAATATTCCAAATTTATATTGAAATCAGATTGTCTACCATAACCATGACATGAGCAGTGATAGCCTATTGGTGTATCGGCGGTTTGACAAGCCATAGGTCCTGAGTTCGATCCCAACCAAACACCTAACCTCTGATTTTTCAGATTATTGTGCGTGTTGTATAATTATCACTTGCTTCCGTGAGAAAATACATCGTCAGGAAAACAGCTTGCCTGAGAGATATTTGTCAACGGCATGATACTGGGGCCGGAATGATACCGCGGCCCCGGAACATAAAGAGCAATAGAAGGAATATTGGTGGGTTTTAGTCAGTACAAGTTTGGCACTCTGAGCTCCGCTGAAAGCGGGGGAAGTTATTTGATGATTTAACATTCGCAAAAAAAGGTAAAGTAAATGTCGCCGTTATTACACAGATTTCGACAGATGTGCTTGGACCCATGTGTAACCATGGGTCTAGCGGTCAGCTCCAAATCAAAAGCATTTATTTCAAGTATGCCAGTAACCGGCACCTTTGAATTGTCGATTCAATAAAAAAACTTGTGAGGTGTCAAGGGACACCCAGATGGAACGAAGTTATTTAATAATAAATAATAATAAAATTGTTTATTTTCTCTACACAAGTTACTTAATGCTAGCTTTACAGAAATGCATGGTCAAAACGTTATATATACACTTAACAAAAATAATCGTCGCGACACCATACTGTTCGATGCGAAATAGGAAGACCAAACGAAAATAACTGGCTTGTTGTCTATGAGAGTGAGAGGGACAGAGAAACACACCCACACCGCACAGTATACAACTACAGCAAAAAACAAAGACGGAAAAAGTTGTAAACGACACTTTCGTTACAATTTTTTGTCTTTTTTTTCCAAACTATAAAAATTGAGACACATCTCAGTCACAAGGCATAATAACTATGAAAGTAGGTACTGTAGTTGAAGATTCCAAAGCATGAATCTCTATAGAGAACAATGAGCAAGAAACTCCGTTACTAGCCTCTAGTCTATTACCATCATCCGGGTTTTAAACCAGACTCCTTGGTTACTACAAAAGAAATTCCTGCAAAAAATATAATTGAACCTACTGACTCCTTAAACGAATATATTCACACGCTTTACCTCCACGACATTATATTCACCTCATTAGGCAAATCACTGACTTCTTATATAGTGACGTCACAAATACCTCCAGCGATATTCTCACGATGTAAGAGTGAGAACTAATTACTTGGTTGATCAAGCCGAAAATGATTCGCACCAAAATCGAGAATTTAACTTCAAAAAGGAAACTGGGAATATTTGCGAATGATATTTTAAGGATGCCGACACGGTTAGCGCAGTGACTGAGCTAGAGAGACTGTTGTGCTGGGAGTCGCAGGTTCGATCCCCGCACGGAACAAATATCTGTATGACCTACAGATATTAAAAAAAAACGTTGCGCTACACTAGGAATTTCTCCTGTTTGGTGGGTGCATTTACAAACACTTTAACTCACATACACATAGCCAGACCCAGAGCAACCATTAATATTTGTATGACCTGCAGTTGTTTATGTATGTGAGTGTGGGCGATAATTATACAATACGCACACGATTCCAAAAAACTATAGGTGCCTTTTTTTCGGAAAGGAAATCATTGAATAATATCCCCCGCCCTGGGTGGAGCGAGGGGGACTAAAACCCACCAGTATTCCTTCTATTGCCCTTTACGTTCCGGGGCCGCGGTATCTCTTTTGGACAACCCGCAACCCCGGCCCTGCCGGTGGCTCTGGCAGACTCCTCTGCTTTGCTGACATCTCTTTCGCTGAACACTACCGTGCCGTCGACATGGCCTGTTCCCCGTGCCCTTTGCTCACCACAGGCCCGACCGTTGGTGCCTAGTATGACTTGGTAGTCTCATGGTTAAACCCCTGAGTTATCACTACCATCTAGGATTTTTGGTACAGAAGCTACTCCTGACTCACCTTGGTCAGCCAACTACTACATTTCTTGATTATTTGGTAGTAGTATTGCATGAGTCATACCATACACACGAAAAACAAATGGAGCCTGAAAAAATGCTTTCACGGGTTTTCCGCTAAGTTTACTGTAGGATCCTTATTTAAGTTTTACTATCTTCTCATTTTAAGCTACGGTCAGACAAAGTCAAACAACAAAACAATTTGACTTATACTAACACCGATCCTATACACACTCAAGTAACGTATGGTCATGCAAACACGCGGTACCACGTGACTGTTATCAAGTGCGGTCACTTAGCATATCGCTTGCTGCTGCTTTTTGTGTCGCCTAGGCGACGACGGTGTACATGGCAGTCGGTAAGGCTTGCTGTGTATGGTCATATTTTGCGACTAGAAAACTGGGTGGTGAAAAGGTTTTGTTGGAATAACTGCTTCTTTTTGCTCGCGTAGTTTTCGGTAGAAGTACAACGGGACTATCGGCATAAAAAGTCGAATATGTTATTAAGGTTGTAAACTGCCTGTCAGTCGTTATTATTGTGAAAGTGTACCGAACATCCATATGTCCTAACAAACTTTCGCGTGTAGATTTCTCTATAAATGTCTGTAATTCATTTGAATTTTACTGTATACACACAGTAAAATTCATATTTATTGCCCGAATATTTGTTGATTCAAGGTATGAATACTTTTTGAGTATTTATGTTTCTAACCAGTCCCCCTACACCGATTGAGCTGAAATTTTGCACACAACTTTGGTTCTAATGACAAAATATATTTATGGCACATAAGCCAAGATCTGGAAGCCTGAATCGCCTTCTCAGGAAAGAACTCCTTAAAGGTAAAAAGCATGGACATGGAACGGTTTATACACGTTTTTACAAACGTATATTTTTTACTAGCTGTTCCCCACGGTTTCACCCGCGCTGCTCAACACCTGTTGGTCATAGCGTAATGTTATATAGCCTATAGCCTTCTTCAAGAAATGGACTATCCAACACTAAAAGAATTTTCCAATTCCAACCAGTAGTCCCTGAAATTAGCGCGTTCAAACAAACAAAAATAAACTCTTCAGCTTTATAATATTAGTATAGATTTTAATTTTAATTCAAGGTGTTTTTACATTTAATCGCAACGTCAATAGCCCGCTTTATAAACGTTTCGTGACTTCTACCTTTGTTACGTTGGAATGTCATTTGAAATATTATCGGTATTCTGGCAAAATGCCTTATTTATTTCTAATGTTTCACCAATAACAGTTGAAAGAAATATTTTAGCATTGCAGCCACGAATACTTTGTTGAACTGATTAACTTCCATGGAAAATAAATGAGGTTTTTAAACTGAAGTATTTTAGTTAGGTACTAAGTTATTTTCATTATCTAGTAGCCTTACCTATGTGTTGGAGACCGCTTTCAATCTAACTGGATTAAAGAACCAACAGTATATTACTTGGAACTACTGTCTATTCGATCTTAACAGCCCAGTAATACCATAAAACTTGTTAAGACAGGTTCTGAAGGGTGGTTTTTTGTGGATGGGAAATCATCAAATTACTTCCCCCTTTATGAGCGGAGCGGGGCGGAGTGTCAGGCTTTTACTGACTAAAACCCACTTACGTTTCTTCTTTTGCCTTTTATGTTACGGGGCTGTGGTATCTCTTTCGAATAACCCGCAACCTTTTAGAACTTCTGATATTATTCTATCATCTGTTTTAGATTTACAAATGACAATTTAGTATATAATATAATAATATTAAATAATTTTATTTCAGGCATCGAAGGCCCATACATACTATACACAAATAATCTTAATCTTTATATGGTGGCTATAGGTAATGTACAATTATGGAAAAAGTAATGATGATATATGGTGCACCTTGGTTAGGTTGGTTTAGTTGGGTTTAAGGTACAACTTAAATTAAAGTTGGCCAAGCTAAGCCTTTAAAAGTGTTATCTATAGATAATAGAGTTTCACGCGATCCCAATTAGTATATTTTCACAAATCAAGTTCTAGCAATCTTTATTCAAAATTATTCCGATAACCAAGCAACATTATAAAAATCAGAAAATACGTAAATACCATAAAAAAATTAAAAAGGTTGAGCGTGAAAACTATCATGACGAAACGCCATAAAAAATATTTACGCACTTGTAAATAAATTCAACTTAATGATATTGTTGTATGTGACTTTTACGGGCGGGTGTTGACGCACGTATTACGTTGTTACACCCTTTAACTTACCTACCTAACGTGTCGCGAGGCCAAAAGTGTAATCGTAAATCAACCTCCAAATATACACATCAACTCGCAATACTTATAAATCCTTACGAACGATTAGCTCGCACAATTAAAACGAATTAGGTTAATGTGTGTGGCTTTCGAGTTTTCGACCGAAAACCGGTTCTTTTTCTCTCCTTCGTGACGCCGCCTCGACTTTCTGTTTATCTGATGGCATTAATCACAATTTCCACCCCCAATTAAAAGTGCTACTCGAGTTCAAGCAAGGAACCGCTTTTATTTGCTGTTTATTTCCTAGTACAGTTTGTTTTGTTAGTTTGTACGACAATGGTTTTTATTGCGATTGTAACGTTGGAAGTTTTATATAAAAGGGTAAAAAGCAATATCATGTAGCAATCTATTATAGCGTAAAATGTTTATCTTTCTACACTAGGTAGCTAAACATCTTGATAAATATGTACAAAGCGGTACGTGTAACAGAAGCTGCTCAAACCAAACAAAAACAGTATTATCAAGAAGATAAGGTTTTATCTAAGAAAAATATAAAGACACGGCTCCCGAAGTAATTCGGCCAGAGTTTGTCAACATGAGGACGGCAGCGGTCGAACAACGATGGCCACAAATCATTCTAACACCTGACCGCACGCTTATCGGGGTTACGACATGAAAAATTACCGTCTCAGGAACGTTACCAGTCACAGTTTTTCCGCACCAGTACTGGGGGGCGCGACTGGTCATTAAAACAAATTGTCGACGACAACTGGCGCAACAAACTTTAACAGGAATACCCAATAGGAGTTTTGTAAATAAAATTGTACTAATTGATCCAGTTTATAAAAGTATTTTATTATTTCCAGCGATATAATTAATGAAAAAGTTTTTGTTACTCTGCATTTCGCAATTAAAAACTTGAAGGAATTTCGCGTTTTATTGCCAGAGACATTGTTTATATTTCTATATTTTACATTGTATCAGCTATAACAAACAAAACAGGCTATAACTATCACACTGCTAGGCAAAGGCCTCTTCATTGCATTGATCACTACGCTTGCTCAAGACGGGTTGTCGATTTTACTTATATCCTACTATAAAATATTATAAACGGAAAACTTTGTATGGATGGATGTTTGTTACTTTTTCACGCAAAAACTACTGAATGGATTTTAATGAAACTTTATAATAATATAGCTAATACATCAGAATAACACATAGGCTACAATTCATAAACATACATCGTATAGTCTATCACCACGCGAGTGAAACCGCGGGGCGCAGCTTGTACATTATATGTCCAGGTTTCCTCACGATATTTTCCTTCACCGTTGTCTATGATATCTTAGATAAACTTTAGAAGGTACACATACAAATTAAAAACTTGAACATGGTACTTGCCCGTATTTGAACCCACAACTTATATTTTAATCAAAAACCGGCGAAGTGCGAGTCAGACTCGCGAGGGTTCTGTACAAACTTGCGACATAGAGCCATATCTTTTGACTGCGTAGATTTTAAGGGTTGATGTCATCAGACCACGAGTTAATGAATATAATTTCAACTCGATACCTTCACATGATTCAGGGGTAATAAAGTGATAGGCGGACAATAAAGTGATTGTTCCTTAAACAATCTTAAACATAAGCATTAAGTTGTTTAATGAATCATAAATCAAATATGTATATATAAATATAATCACTATCCATCTGTCTGTCTGTCGAGACCATTTATTTTGGGAATGCGTGAACGTACCTAGTTAAATAAATAAATATCTTGGGACAACTCACACACGGCTATCTGATCCCAAGCTAAGCAGAGCTTGTGTTATGGTAACCAGACAACTGATATACATACTTATATAATTTATAAATACATACATATTATAGATAAATCACACCCAGACACAGAACAAACAATCATGCTCATCACACAAAGTTTGTCCTGGGTGGGAATCGAACCCACGACCTCCGGCTCAGCAGTCAGGGCCACTAACCACTGGACCAACAGGCCCGTCAAAACCATTAACTACAGTTTGTCAACCCTTTCAGTCTACGCAGTTAAAAGATATGGCCGTTTATGTTGCTACTTTGTACGGAACTCCCAATGCGCGAGTAGGACTCCCGCATTTGTGGTCTGTGTGAGAATCTTACTCATTCAAAAGAGATGTAACAAAACCTCTGTATTATTGAATACCCAAATGTTGAAAGGCTCGTCCAATGTTTTTCTTTAATTCCCTAAACTTAAAAGAAAAGCTTTTCAAACAAAAGTAAATACATTACGACTTGATCAATCGTAGTATAAAATCGACTGGGATCGCGACGTCACTAATATTTACGTTCTGACCGGCTCCGGGCAGGATATTAAGGTTTGCTTTGATCCTAGAGCCTTTTTGACCGGACTTGTTCAACAAATTCAACGGTAACATGTTTGACTTGGCGTTTTCAGAAAGTTGAGAAAAACGTCAAAGAGTGTGGCGGTGTGGTAGTTTCTTTTTTTTTACGGATTTGAGTAGAGCTGTGGCTTTTTATTTACTGAAAGCATCCAAATAAAATTTACAATGTCAAAGACTCTTACATAAACTATTAAGTATAGAGGAATAAAAATACTCAGTCTTCAGGGATATAAAAACTATCAAAGAACGTAAGAAATAAAATAATATCCGCAAACATTCCATGGTACAGCAATAAACAAAACTTCTAACTTCCAAATGAAATTAAGACATAAAAGACGTTGCAATCTGTCTTAAATTTAAGACCCCCATAAATAGTTTTCTGGTCTGTCGTTCGGTTAAGTCATAAACTAAGATATGTTAAACGACTGTCGACTAACATCGCAAATGAATTTTTCTAACAACGAAACAAGAAAATAAATGAAACTCTATATTTCAGGAACTAAGGTTGAGATTAGAAAAATATGCAAGTTCTATAAAGTTTTTCATATCGTTGAAGCAGAAAACATTTGCAGGGCGCTTCACCCGTCATAAAGGGGGAAACTTTACAAATCTACGGATTTCTTACGCTTTTAGGGACACATAATATATTTATCTGCCCCCCGACACATTTACAATAGCTCAAGTTTGACGCCCGAGGATTTGTTTCGAGTTAAAATGACTGTTGACTTAATTTTCAGGCAGGTTTCGTTACCGATAAATGAAAAGTTTTCGGTTTATAGAGTCAACAAGTTTAGTATCTCTAGAGAGGGGGCAATTTTATGAAGAAAACGTTTTCTTAGAATTTCTTTATACTTTTATTACCATCTTTTTTGAAGGCTCACTATTCAGTACCTCTATATTAACCCAACGCATGCAACGCAACAACGCATGTATGGGAAATCATCTAATGACTTCCCCCGCTCTGGGCGGAGCAGGTCAGACTTTTACAGACTAAAACCCACCCATGTTCCTTCTGTTGCCCTTTACGTTCCGGGGCCGCGGTATCTCTTTCGAACAACCCGCAACCCCGGCAGGACGTGTAGGGTCTTCAATGTAGGGTCTTCAATAACACAACAATTACTAAAAAAACAATTCAGTATCATAAAAAGATAAAATTACAACAATGTAATAACAGACATCTGCAATTACATTGCTTGTTAATTTCCGTGGTGCAACGTCAAAATTTTACAGCTTCAGTAACATGTAGGGGGGCAACCCTGGATGGCGCCTAGAAAATGAACTCATAACACTTTTATGAACGGGGGGTATGTTCACACTAGGATGCCCGTTCAAAGATATGATAGCTATTAAAAATGCCCGACGTTCCCCGCAATCAGACTGTTATACTGTCACTGTCATCTTAATTAAAATCTACTATTTACTGCTGCATTTTGTTGAGTTTTAAAGAGATTGTTTGTTGTTTAGTTTAGAAGTCATGTTTGTGAGAAGAAATATAACAAGGAACTTTTATCGTTAAGTACGTTGGGAGACGAATGTTTGGAGAAAATTTGCTGTGTATGTTTACTTTTTGCCGTCATGCGCAATTGATGTGCATTTATGCTATGGAGAGTCAAGGACAGCCCTAACAATAACCACCTACACTTGCGGACTAAATTGACGAGCCATTTATCAGGCGCTGGGCAGGTAGACCTGAACAGAAAGACGTCCATATCGCCAATCAAATGTATTGTCTGTTTATTGTAATGTTATTAACTATCCAAAAGAGATTATACTAACACTTTATGAATCTACTAGCTTTTGCCCGCGTCTTGTCTCGCGTTAAATTTGGGGTAACGCGGTCCCCTTTCCTGATTTGCAGGTACCTGCTTACTGTAGTTTTTGCCTTTGCGCCTGATTTATTGTAATAGCAAAGCTTAGTTTTCCCTTTTCTTCCCTTTTTCTCCCTCATTTCTCACTTTTGTTTAACAAATATCTCTGAACCAAAATTCATCAAAATCGGTTAAACCATTAAAGCGTGAAGAGGTAACAAACACACATACTCACTTTCGCTTTTATAATATTAGTTAGGAAGTAAGGATAGTCTTGTTATTAAATATATAATTTAATTTTTAAATTTAATATTATATAGAGTCAATGTTGTATAAACTTGTGATATTTCTAAGGTTTTCCTTTTAAAGAGTAAAAAGCTATTATCCATGAGCGTTTGTTGGTAGTCAATGGCCTATTCAGTAAGTATACTTCTATTGTTTTCTATGTACTCAGGAAAATATCTTCATAAAGGCGATGTTCTTCCTTGTAAGTAGATTGTTAAGATTTTCTGATACCTTATCTAGACGATAGTAAAATAGAACAGCCCATTTCCTTCAGAACAAAAGTTTTACTACTCGTGATTGTATTCTCTAGTTGCATTTTATTCATTTTTAGCGTTCCGTCCTCAAAAGGAAAATATAAGTTGTGATATAAGCCTTTAAACTGACATTACATGGTAAACATCCCGTTTCAAGTGTTAATTATAATAGGTACCTATAATATATGGTTTTAATTTTTCGATCCCTCCACGTGTTCCTGAAAAAAGGCTCTTGATAGATAGACAGATGAAAATTAAAACCATATACCCAAGTCTGTGGTCTCTTAGAGGTGTGAAAAAAATAATACTCTAAGTTTATACAGTTGAGTACGATCTAGCCGTTTATAAAACAATACATAAATAAGTTATCCTAACTTTAATATTATTAAACCGAAAGTGAGTTTGTTTGTTACGCCTTCACGCCTATATGGCCAAACCGATTTTGATAAATTTTGGTACAAAGATAGTTGGGACCCTGGAGACTGACTTAAAAAAAGTGAAGTAAGGGGGAGAAATAGGGAAGAAAAGGGGAGAGAAAGAGGGAAGAATAGGGGAGAGAAGTTTTTTTTTTCGCTCATCATGCGTCTTAAAGGTAGCGTCAGCTCAAAGTAACTATGCCAATAGTTACTTTGAGCTAACGCTACCTTTAAGCCGCTGACGACGAAGTCGCGGGTGGAAGCTAGTTGCCTATTTTTTATGCTTGAACATAATTGGAAAAATGTAGGTGTACTTTAATTACACTTCTGTCTAGCCCTTTGAGGATTACAGGCGTGATTTTATGTCGATAGGTATTTATCCATCGTCAACAAACTTGTTTATACAAATTGATAGGACATTTCAATACCATAATTAAAACGAATCTTCCATCCGTAAAGTAATTAAAATATTATCAAAGTCCAAACTCTGGATAAGATTACTAAATCGATTAATAAGATATCGTTCTGACATCTTCCCAGAAAGCGATACCAACTTTTAATGGCCATGAAACTTAATAGAGGTCAGTTTTATTAACCCTTGATTTACTTAGCCGCGGATTTTTTATAGTATTTTTATTTAGTGATTTTTGGGTTCCTTGGGTTGGTGCCGAGCCCCCTCTTACAAAAGTTACGCATAGTGATATTGATTTCATTGTACAGTGGTACAGAACTTTCATTCCCAGTCACATTTCATACCTAGTATTTTTAGGGATCCTGCCCACGACGGCATACATTTGACGACACGGTTGGCGCAATGGCTGAGCGATCGACTGCTGCGCTGCGTGTCGCGCGTTCGATTCCCGCACGGAACAAATATTTGTATGAACTGCAGATAGTTGTTTCGGGTCTGGTTAAACATCCAGACAATTATTTTAACTCACATACACAAAAACAAACGTGTATGTGAGTTAAAATAATTGTAAACTCACCCACGATACAGGAGAAATACTGGTGTGGGGCAATGTTCTTTAAAAAAAAAAAAGTAAAAATCAGAGGCTTTATTAAATCACTTTGTTGTCCGTCTGTCTGTTAAAAATACAATATATACACAAATCCATGGTCCCTTTGTGCTGTGAAAAAAACAACCTTCAAAGTCTACGCAGTCAAAAGATATGCTAACCTACCATGACATCTTAAAACAGAACTTATTCCAGTGAGGGAAAGAGACAGACCTATACAGGGTGTATAGCTCCATCTCTACCTCACACAGGAATAAGTACTGCTACAAGATGTCATGGTAACCCTAATGGCCGTTTATGCTGAAAGTGTGTACGAAATCTCGGTGCGCGAGGCTGACTCGCTCTTGGCCGGATATTTTTATAGTAATTTTCTTATTTTCCCACGGTAACAGAGAACGCGCTTTTTCCGCCTACATAACACAATAAATTGATACACCGCTGCGTTAACGCAGCCAATAACAGTTTGTTCTAGTTTGTCGCTCATTTAGTAAAGTAAACAGCCGTCTAAACAGCCAATATGGCGCACAAATGCAAGCATTAGCTGTTTATGTTCCCCTTATGAAGTTAACAATGCATTTCATATAGACATTTAATGAGAGTAATCTATACTTAATATTATAAAGCTGAAGAGTTTGTTTGTTTGTTTGTTCGAACGCGGTAATCTCAGGGACTACTGGTTGGAATCGGAAAATTCTTTTAGTGTTGGATAGTCCATTTTTTGAGGAAGGATATAGGCTATATAACATCACGCTACGACCAACAGGTGCTGAGCAGCGTGGGTGAAACCGCGTGGAACAGCTAGTTTCCTATATCGAAGGAAAGTGCTAATTTTAGAACATTTACGTCGTTTTGTTTGATTTTCATTCATAGTTTTGAATGTGATCAATTTTGCATAATTTTAATGACAGTACTTATAATTTAGTCAGGTATAGTTAATTTTTAGATAACACCCAGTATTACGATTGAAATTATAATACAGTCGACTAGATATCTTCCTTCTTGTATAAAGTCGGTTAAAAATAGATTTAACTAGGGGACAAATGAGCACCTATCACAACCCAAAAATGTCAAGCGATTCACTTCATATAATTTTCAGCTATAACTTATTTGACAACCACTAATTACCAGCAAAGGGTAACTATTCCTAGTCAAACAAAATTAAGCAATTTCCTTGTTCAGCCAAATAAAACATAATGATATATCAGTACGTAAATAAGAACTTAACAACTAGGAAGCACTAACAAAATAATTGGGAATATTGAAATATATACGAGACAGGAAAAAGCACCACCAATTCGGCATGTGTCGGTAGTTGAACCCAAACAGTGCGTAAACAAGGTAGATTAAACTCAACCAACTATATCCCCGGGTGTGGCTGTCATAGAAGGATAAAAAAAAACAATTTCCACGCATTTCCTTTGTTTGTACAAACACACGAAGGTAATTATGTTTTTGTTGTATAGTTTTGTTGGACCGACGACCCTTTGTTTTGAAATTCCGAAACGTCTTCGCAATTTGGGGATTTCGTTGGTATTTACAATACCAAAGGTTTGTATTTAAGAGGTAAGTTATTTAGTGGATATTGTGAATTAGAAGATAAAAAGGTTTTATCCCTAAAAAAGTTTGTAATGGTTTATTATCAATCTTGTATAAATAGTAAAAATAAACGATAAATTTGTAAATAAAAAATAAATCTGTAGATGAAATAAAAGCTTTTTATTTTATTTATTCTATTTTATTATAATTTTTTTATGTGATTTTATAAAAAAATATAATGTTATAAATTTTAAAACATTTAAAAATATAATCCTTACTAATATTATAAAAACGAAAGTAAGTTTGTTTGTTTGTTACCTCTTCACGCTTTAATGGCTAAACCGATTTTGATGAATTTTGGTACAGAGATAGTTGGAAACCAGGAGACGGACATAGGCTTTTTAAAGAGTGGGATATGAGGGAGAAAGAGGGACGAAACGGGAAAACTTAGCGTTGCTATTGTTGTTACCCCGAATTTAACGCGAGCGAAGCCGCGGGCAAAAGATAGTAATTTGAAAACATTTAAAAATATAAAAATAAATAGTTGTCCGCTGGTATAGGGTGCTGAGTTCAAGCTACTGTTGGTTAGAGCTCCAGAGACAGGAACCTCCTCACAAAGCGAGCCGTGTCAAGGTGTACTGCCTTCTGAATCAAACCCTTGATCCAACCTTATTTATTGTATCTATTAATAATTTTCGTAATTATATAAGTGTTAATTTGTTATATTTTTTTTTGTTAGTAAGTAGTTCACATTTATGTACAATTCGTAAAATCACTGATAGCCCTTTCAGCATAACTTCAAAAACAAAGACAAACATTTTCCTAAAAGGCTCTTCTGCGACAAAACCCTCACATTAAAAGGAAAAGTCGTCGGAAACAAGACACCTCGTGCTCCTTTTAACCCTCCAAACGCGAGGGCACAAAATTTCGTCAATCAAGGGATTTACCTTACACTTGACGCTGACAACGTTCTTGAGTTACAAACTGGTGGGCTTAGCAACACGACACGATTGCATTGAGCCTGTTGACATCCATAAGTGAGGTTTTTATTTGAAAGACGTATGATGTTAGGCGGATTATATGAAAGGACGAGATTTTTTTTAATGTAATTTTCTTTCTGAAATTGTTTGTGGTTCTTTTTGTTTTTTTCGTGTGGTTAGTCTCTAATCGTGTCGACACGATTGGCGTAGTGGTTGAGCGATCGACTGCTGCGCTGTGTATCGCGGGTTCGATCCCCGCATGGAACAAATATTTGTATGATCTGCAGATAGTTGTTTCGGGTCTGGGTGTTTGTGTATGTGTGTATAAATGTTTGTGAACGCACCCACGATACAGGAGAAATTCTTAGTGTGGGGCAACGTTTTTCTTTGAAAAAATATAAATATAAAAAAAATGGACTTAGAGGGCTGATTTTTTCACAGCTTCAAGGGACTACATAATATTTAAATTTAAGTATATGATCTTAATTTCAACTCGATAACTTCAGGCGTTCCCGAGGGTACAGAGAGACAGACATACAGGCAAACGGTTATGAAAGCGATCCTATAAGGATTCCGTTTCTTACCTTTTGAAAGGTACGGAGCCCTAATTATAAAATACGCACATAATTCCAAAAGGTCAGAGATGCATGCCTGGGATCGAACTCGTGACCTATGACTAAGCTGTCCGACAGTCATACCACTTGGTTATCACTGTTTTGGGTTGTTTATAGTAGGTACAGAAAAAAACTATAGATTCAGCACTCTGGAGGTTTCTAAACTTACTTTTTTAGCGTTGTAATTTGTTTACAAAAGTATTTAACCTTATGAAACTCACAATTTTTTCTTTTATAATGTACCTACCTATATAGACTATGTTATCTATTCAGGAAAAATAAGAATCAAAAGAAAACATGATAGCAATTATTCTTAATTAATACACACAAAGTCACATATATATCTGCAATGAATTCCCGCAACAACCACAACCAAAAACAAGCACCATAATTAACCTTCAAAAGGTCGCCCATAATGACATGAACAATGACAAAAATAATAGACGTACGATTGTGCTCCGTCAAATTGGGCCCAATCCCTCCGGCTCGTATATTCACGCCATCGATCGCGAGCGATTGCCAGTATTTTGTGCAGTTAATTATCCGCAGCGCTTGCGGGTTAATCCGGCAAGTCACGTGACATGCACGTGCTTGGTTTAAACGGACGTATTCTTGACCCAAACTGTTCCCCGGTAGGGTAGAAAAATGTAGAGTAGTAAGTGCATTTTTGGTGATAATGATCCAATTAGGGGTTTAAGTGGTTAGGTTACGTGGTGGGGCATAACTTTGTTATCTGTACTTATGTAGATAGTGGTGGTCGGTAGCTTTAGTTGCTAACGTCACCATGCATTACTTTTGTAACCCTCTCCTTAGTTATGCACTGTTGATACAGTGGTCGCGGTCATAAGGGGGTCACTCACAATTGCAGTGGCTGCCTTCGCGATCATTTTCTATCGTTCTCTTTTGGCTGCATGGCGGGCACATTCTTCCACAGCGAACTTGGTGACTGATTTGATGGAAGTGGCCAATCGCGTTGGTGATTAACCACGTGGTCTCATGCCTTCAACTGTACCCTGAATCACCAAACGCTCGATTGCGGGTAACGTGTCTAAAGAAACTGAGGTTTCCTAACTGCACAAGTGAATACAGTCTTTCTTTAATATTGAGTTCATTGAGTATTGATTGATTATAATGAGCTGTCCAGCTCATCTTGATCGTGCGTCCTCAACACCACATTTTCAAAACAAACGAAAGTGACAGATAATGTTTAGAAAAATAAATACCTCTTCCTAATTTAAATCAATCGCATATTTGTCTTAATACTCTAATGGCATGAGGTCCTTAGTTCATTTCCCGTTTGGGCAAAGTGTTATTTTATTGGGTTTTTTCACCAGGATTTTTTTAGAAGCAACTGCGGAGTCTCATTTTGAGCCCGGTTTATGACAATAAGTTCGCCCACTATATTAAATAAACCTTAAAAATAACTGGCGACATGTTTGTGTATTAGGTATGAGATTTTTTATTTAAAAAAAACATGTACTTATAATATAATAGACGAATTTAAGCAGTTGCAGAGTTGAATAAAAACATGTTTACGAAATTATATTAAAAAAATACATTGAATACAACAAAAAAAGTCATATTTCCTTCATTTGTTATAATGTTTTGTTATTATTAGAAAACCACAGAAATACATATTTCTCATTTTTTATACTCCATGAACTGTTATCGAAAATATTGCGATCATAAAACGACACAGCTTCCAGAATATTCGCCTTCATCCCTCTGATGTAAAAGGATTAAATGTTATAAATAAAATATTTGTATAGGGCGTCTTTAGCCAATCAGTAACGGGATTTTGTATAAAAAAACAATGACCTGTCAATATTTGGAAGAGAGTTTAATTAATTATATCGTTAGTTTTTGTCTAATCTAAACTTAAAAATGTGTTACTGTTATACAAAATACGTTTGTTATATACTTGTCTTAATTGATGAGAACTTTAAAAATATGGTTTAAAAAAAATGTGGCAGCCTGCAAAATATTCAGAATAAAACACAACTCCACGAAAGAACATATTCCAATTTTTTTCTAAAGCATATTCATATTCTAAAAAGCCAAATATGAAAAGCAAATAAACACAGAACACGTTATTCAGCAACTTGTTTCGTATTCACTTCACTGCGTACTAGTTTTTTAAAAACAAAGTATTAATATTATAAAAAGTTCGCAAATTTTTCGGGCTTTTCTGTTTACTACTATTGGTCCACACATAAAGTAGGTAAACATATGAGGTCGTTGTGTGTACGAGTTCATAAAGTAGGTAAACAGATATGGTCGTTGTAAGTACGTTTTTTTTTATTAAATGAGCAGAAGTAGCTTTTGTCGATGGTACCTGTACTTCATACTTCCAATTTCTCTATAGGCTCTTTAGATCCCCTGCATAGAACCCTTGAAGGCATTGTAATGCAATTGGCCCTTAAACAAAGATTTTAAGCGCAAATTGGCCGGTTCAAAGATTACTGTAGGTTCCCCCAGGGTACTTTCAAACTCACATCTCCCTAAAATCACGAAGGCATAATTTAAAGTATAAACATATTAGTGAAGGGCCAACCGGCTGCTGCGGGCGGGTTTCTAACGATGGTAATATTGGATCATCTTTTTGTTCGTGTTATGCGGTACTTACTGGATTTTTTGAAGTGAAAGAATTGCATTATTAAACAAAACAGGTCATAAGCATAGCGAGACTGTCAACGACGCATTCCTGTTCCACGCATGCTTCAAAGAGATGTCAGCAAAGCAGAGAGACACTATCTACCGGGATTACGGGTTGTTCGAAGGAGTTACCGCAGTCCCGGAAAAAAAGGGCAAAAAAAGAAACATGGGTGGGTTTTAGCCAGTAAAAGTCTGATACTCCCCTCCGGTCCGCCCAGAGCGGGGGAAGTTATTTGAAGATTTCCCATCTGCAAAAAAAAGCATTAAGAGACAATGTGCATAATAAGATGAGTGCTGTTGAAGTTGTTAAGGTAGGCCATTATCTAAAGCAATTGCATAAAGTTTTGTCGACAGAAAATGCATTGCAAACACGACGTTAGATTTTATGTCACTATCATTAAAATTAACGAAACGTATAATAGTGACCACGGAGCTTCCTAACTCCCTTAACAATCGTGTGCGCACGGCTAAGCTCAGGAAATGACTAAGAGTAAACGCTAAGATGGAAAAGTATAATGTGTAAAGTCTTAACGGTTTTATCTCAACTTCGAGTCGGTACGCCATCTCGCGGCCAATTTCCTTACCCAGTACGTAGGATATTATTTTAATGCGTAACTTGGAGGAAATTTCAACGGAATGGTTATGGTAGCAGTTATGCCTGAAGTTGTGGACCACCAATTACTTGAATGGGACCTAGACTGCATTCTTAGTTTCATTTTGTTTTGAACTATGGAACGTTCGGAGTTGTTTGCAAACAAGTTTTTAATACTGCGTTGTTTGTTTATGTTATGGAGTTATCATAAAAATCTCAGATTATTTTTAAGGCGCTGTTAGCCGTATCTGTACATGCCACTAGCCAATAAAAAATACCGTGTATAGTACAATACATAAAATAAAGAGTTACACAAAATCAGTTTACAAAAGTGGTCTAGTACGAAAATTTTTTTTTTTAAAAAGACCAAGAAAAAAAATTTTTCGTCTCGTAATTCTCAATTTTTTCAGCGACAACCATCATATTTTTTATATCTATAACAAAGAAAATTGTATAGACTAAAGAGATATCTATTTTTTTTAAACATGGAGCTGTATTTTATATTCAATAAAAACTGCACAATGACCTACATTTTGGCAGACATGATATTCAAATAAAAACAAACACCGAAATATTTTCGACCTTATTTCTATTCTTTCGATGCAATACTATCGTGTACTTGTGTCAGACCATGCCTAGTATGCAGCTAGCGTGACTTCCACGAATACCTAAAAATTAGCTTATTGCCGCGCCTTAACTAGCTTCCGACCGCGACTTCGTCCAAGTGGCATAGTTACTTTGGGCTAGCGCAAAATTTTAAAAAAAAACTTTCACTCCCCTTTTCTTCCCTCTTCCTTCCCTCTATATCACTTTAAAATAAAGTGGCCTATGTCCGTCTCCAGAGTCCCAACTATATCTGTACTAAAATTCATCATAATCGGTCTGGCCATTTAGGCGTGAAGACGTAACAAACAAACTCACTTACGCTTTTATAATATTAGTAAGGATTAATCGCTATAATCAGAAAACAATAGAGTTACAGCACTATCCTAGGCTAACATTCTTCAAGACATGTGTATATTCTAATTAAAGTTAAAGTACATAAGATAACATATCATATCCTTACATAACATTTCGCCACATAATCCGCCAGGGCTTAGGCAGAGGTGAGCCCTTTGTACCCCCAAGTCATACTCGATGGCAATTTCTTGGTAGCAACCAAGAAATTCCTGAAGGAAAAACTCAAAGACACTGCTGGACCTGGAAAAAGAATGGAATAAAATTATCTGGGACAATGTTTATTTAATTACTGGTCATTTCAAAGAAAACCCAGTCTTGCATATGCAAGACTGGGTTTTCTTTAACGTAATTGTTCTTTACATATGTAAAGAACAATTACGTTTAGCAAGCACAAATAAATTCCTTGCATCCAACTTGCATTAAAAATCTCATTTCTCTAAAAGGCGTTGCGCTCATTTCGTATTTCCCCTATCATGTAGATGGAATCTCAAGCATGTTGATACACATACTCGTCGCATCTTCGAGAGCTGATCGAGTTTCCATTTCTACGAAGGCTAGCATTCAGAGCTCCTATTACGAAAGCTCATCTGGTAAATGCAGTATGAGCATTGCTCGGCGCAGGAGGGCGGCACGGTCGCTTAAGTATTGTTGATATTCTAAACGGCCCCAGAACGGTGCGGCCCTCTGTCGCAACCGCACAGTGTCGCGTGCGTTCGCCTGATTGCAAGCATTGGTAACGTGCGGTTTATGAATGATGAATTTAAACTTTAAGATTTTAATTTTCGTTGGTTTTTAATGGATTTGTTTTGATAGAAAGTAAACAAATATTTATGCAATAAACAACAAGCAACATGTCATGATTGCCCTGACGTAAAACGCCTCGCTTCTGATGGATGAGGTTGTGGGTTCAGATACGGGCACGTACATTTTTTTTCAATTTATATGTACTTTCTAAATGTCATCTAAGACATCACAGACATCGGTGAAGGAAAACATCGTGAGGAAATCTGGAGTTACATTCAATATAAGTTTGAAATCGCCAAACCATCTCGAGCAAGCGTGGTGATCAATGATCGTGCCTTTTCTATATGAGAAGTGGCATTTGTCCACCTATGGCACAGTTAAAATGTTGTAGTTGGCATTTTTATAACAAAACACGGGCATCGTTGTTTGGCCAGTAACAGAAATTCTATAAAACCGTGTTAAGAGACCTTATTACCTTCGTACAATCTAAATAAAAAATTGTAAAAACAATCTTTATTTCTATACGAGCTCATCGATTAGATGATTAAAGTTTGCGCCGGTAATACAGCATTAGTGTTGTAGTTTTCTAGATTTATTCTGTTACCACTTCTACTGTAAAAGTGCAGATATATGTGAGGTTACGTGATATCTCCAAAAGTTTTAGAATAAATAATGAAAAAAAATGGTGGTTTTTGTTTTGCTATATTTTTACGAAATATTTGCTATATTTTTATAGAGGCATGGACAGCAAAAATAAATACAAAAAATATAATATGATGACACTATTTTGAAAGTAGTCTTGAATTGTAGATACTCTAAAATAACTTCAAAACGTAAGTATCTTAAAACAAATGTATGTTTATGATAAGTTTCAGATCCGTGAATTATAAATAATATTGACGAGAAATGAAAACTATTGTTTGGATACCAAATAAGGCTCTTTCCCAAGTTAGTACTTACCAAGCGGTCTCGAACAATAAAATGCCAGTCTACATTCGTCGCATACAGCCCGCAACGTCATAGAAGTCGTTCGCAGTTGGCGAAGCGTTAAATGCTACATTTTCCTCGGCCATTTGCAATTCGATATTCAGCTAAGCTTCGCGGGATTGAACTCTCTGGATTGCATGTCTATTCGCGTTTGATATTGTAATAATATTCATCCCTTTTAAGTATAAAGTGGATCAGGAGTATTAACTCTACCCACTCGCGGTCGAGATTAAGTGATGTGTATCAAGGAATAATATTATTGTGTTTTGTTGAGGTAACTTTTGTACATTGAATTCTGGTTTAGGAACAGTGTTTGCTTTTATTGTGGTGGGTTTAAGGTTGAGCTGAATTGCTATATCGACGGTCAACCGTCAAGACCTCATCATCATCATTTATTTTCCTGTCCCATTCTATTTGGGGTCGGCGCAAGACGTTTTCTTCAACCGTCAAGACCTCCCAACTCAATATGACAAAACTTTACGGGTGGCATATTTTAGCAGTAATTGTCGCAAACATTTGTACGTAAGTGATTATAAAAAAATACCCCGAAAACCTAAAAATAATTTTGCAAATTCTCTTTAGTTTTTCGAAAAAAAAACCTAATAGGACTTTTGTGTTTTTTTTTTTTAATTAGTAAAAGCATTTTGTCAAAACATGTCAGCTTCAGGTCAGGTCAGGTCTTACGGTAAACCGGCAATATTTGATTCAAAGCATGAAGCAAAACTAGGTAGCATGAAGTAGAACTAGAACTACGTAACAAACAAATATTTTATCCTTAAATTATTATCATGGAATTAAACATTTAATAAAGTACAGCTTGATCTTACTCTATCTTCAAACAGTGTGAATCAGAACAGTGTCTCTTTAAAATAAAACCATAAACAAACGGTCCAGACTGTGCTCCAAATACGGCACATTTCCTGTACATTTTTATTCTTAATTCACCACACAAGCTCCTTGAGTTATCCTCTACCACTAGACAATCAGTGGCGGCGTGGGTGCCGCCTGTGGCACCTTTTGTTGCCTCGCAACTTATTGCTACAGAAACCCTCACACCTACGAACCACATTATGTTCTTACAATAAAATCTTCATCATTCTCTGTCCGAACAAACGAATGGCAGTAACAAATTGGTCATTCTTCACTACCTTTAACCGCCAACTATGCTTAAGATACTGCTGTATGCATTTTAATGCGTTTAATGGCTCAACACTACTGTATGCATTGGGATTATGCTTGGATGCAGCTAGACATTTCTAGGCAAGATTAACAGTAGAGGCGTTCTCTGAGATTACTGCTAAGAATCTGTGCGTCTTGTATAGTCGAGATTTCCGTTTGTGAATAACCTAAATGTTTAAGTAACCATTGTTTTAATAATGAGTCATGCTTGTGTTCTGAGTTAATTACTTGGAGAGTGAGGTTAAGACTACAGACGTTACTGTTTTGCTTCATGTAGGTTTAAATAAAGAATAACGCGTGGTACGTATGTAACTGCAGTTTTAATTCTTGGAATGTTACTTGGTAAGACTTAGTTTTAAAAATATGTTTCTGGTCTGTTTGCACTATTACTACTTTGTTTTAAGTTGAAAGTACAGGATGGCTACTTATAATGTTGAAAATTGTGAAAGTGGCAGTCATAATTAAAAGCAGGGTTTTGGAAATGATAAACAAATGGAAGATTTGAACATAATTTTAAATTAACTAACTAAAATGTAATGTAATGAATGTAATTTCTTGTCTTGTATTTTGTGTGAGAACAAAATAAATAAAAGTCATTTATTTCATCTTAATTTATGTAAAATAAACTTACTAACTACATATTAAGTAGGACTGCTTATGCGTCGAAGAACTCCTTCACACCGCTGCCATTCGGAAACATGCCACGTTGAATGGCAGGGCTAATGTTTTGGCTAAAAAAGAGCCAGCCCTCTGGTCACCAAAAGTTGAACATAGCACTGACCTCTTTTTTTATGGTGGGAAATCATTAAATAACTTCCCCCGCCTAGACTAGTTTAGTTTTTTTTTAGTCAGACTTGTACTGACCCAGGTTCCTTCTATTGCCCTTTACGTTCCGGGGCCGCGGTATCTCTTTCGAACAACCCGCAACCAACCCTGACCTCTTATAAGCCAATTTCATTTTACTCTAAGACACTATTCAAAAACAAACAAAACACATTTCAGTTTTGAGGTTAATGCTGTTCGCAATTTCACGTAACATAAGCCACATTTTAATTTACCCAACATACAAAGAGCTTGCATTGTCGTGGCAACTCTGAGCTAGCACAAGTCTTAATCTCCGCCGGGGCACGCTGCGACTGCCCTAATGATATCTCAAGATGCGCTTAAGAGCCCATACATAACACTCTATGAGACGTTTTTAAAATTTAAGCCAACGTTAATGCATTCTACCCCGTTTACTGTTTATATTTATTCAAATTTGTAGGCGAGTCCACAATGCAGTGTCTCGCCTTTGTGATGGTATGATATTAGCATAATACGAGGTGTATTCAATGGACAAAGTAACTGGTATTAAATAAATTTTTACGGTTTATCCTTATATTGAAGAAGGAGGTCGGGTTATTCTCAATAAAATGCCCATGTTTCTTGGTGTATGGGAACTGAATATTTTATCGTCTATTTACCAGACTGTTGTGATCAAGTTTTGTTGTAACCAAGTTGGTTGTTTTTGTTACTTCAAGGCAGGTGCACTTTATATTGCTGTTCTTTCCAAAAAGTATTTTAATAATATAAAATGAATGTGAAATACTGTTGTTTTATTTATTTTATGAAAATTTATTTCTTAGCCTTAAGGGATATTACGGAGTAATAACATGCTGTCGTTTATTAAGCGTTTTAATTAACATTGTTTGTGGATTTGGTTTGTTTATCTCTTTGAAAAGCGTACGTACTAAAGGGGCTGGGGGTTTTGGAAAAGAAGAGACATGAATGGATTTTAGTCAGCGCAAGTCTGACACTCCCTTACGCTCCGCCCAAAGCGAAAGAAGTCATTTAATGATTTCCCATCCAAAAATAATAATTTCACTTAGTCCGCATTGCAAGAAAAAACGAGTACGTCATTACGTCTTCCTCATGGCACGCATAAGGTAAAAATCCATTTTTTTTTTTGAGTTTACTCCTTGAGAATCGATTTACATATATAAAGCGCTCGGTATGAGAAAAATCCGAGGGGTAAAACCTACTAAAGTAACGAAAATGTGTCACGTTTTTGGTGCGCACCTTTAGTGCGCAACTTTCTAATTTGGCTGTGAGTGTATTAAGACGTACATATGGTATGCTGTATAGGCGACTATACCTATATACATACTATATGTTATTGGGCTTGTTGGTTTCTATCAGTGTCGATATATTTATATTGCTATTTTTTTCATTAATTTGTGAATTTACCCTTTCATATGATATTAATCTTTTTTCAGTTGAATAAACTCTTTTTGCGTATGGTTATTTAGATAGATACTCGTATTTAAGGAGTAAACTCCAGTCGTGCGTCGGAGCTGACACACACACTTTTTTTTTGACGACACAGTTCGCGAAGTGGCTGAGCGATTGACTGCTGCGTGTTGCGGGTTTGATTTGCACGGAACAAATATTTGTATGGCCTACAGATAGTTGTTCCGGGTCTAGTTTGTGTCTGTAAGTTAAATATTTGAAAACGCACTCACGATACAGGAGAACGGTGTCGGCAACGTTTATTATTAAAAAAAGAAACATGGTCATAATTATATTCAAACAGGTTGCGCACTGACTCTGTAATTAATTGTTAACCTTACGGATCTCCATGAAGACTATATTACCCAAAAAAAAACCATAACAAAAACGAAAAGTCTACAAAACAAAAAACAAAATCTTAAACAAAGCTCCAAAAAATTAAATGAAGTTATCGAACAATTTTCCAATTATCCGCTTTAAAAATAATCGAAGTAGTTGAACAAAAAATTAATAATCGATTCACAAAGTTTGAGTAACGATAAATTTCGTAATAAACTGTGCCACGCTGTACTCTAAATACTTTATTTTGAACGCCGCTCGCGGGCATTGCTCCATTATTGAAACGAATTGTTTTCTGAAGTTTTAATATTAAAGGCTACGTTATTGGAATTTCCTTCTTGTTTTTTTCTATTATTGCTTATAAAATTGCTGTGCTGTTTAAACTTTTAAGTATGGCAGACTTTTCTTTATTGGGTATATAGAATATTGTTTTCAGAAACATTGTGCTTTCATTTTATGATCTACAATATGTTATAGTGGTTTATTTTAAATCGGACAGGTTATTTTGAAATATTTGAAAGAAAATGGTAAATCAATATTCCATATCCTACTTATATTTCAAATGCTAGAGTTTGCGAAGGTAGATAAATGTTTGTTTGGTACTATTTCACAAAAAAAAAAACTACGGAATAAATTTCAATGAAATTTGGCACACAATCATTTAGTTTATTTTGGTTTGACAAATGAGCTATGCTTTTCATCCCGATAACGCGGATGAAACCGCGAGGCGTGGCTAGTTTATTCATAAACATAACATCACGTCTGTATTTCCTGAAGAGTTAAGCAGGGGTCCATCTCCCATTACGCACGTCAAGCTAAATTCTTATGTAATAGGGAGCAAGCGTACTAACATCAACTGGACAAAAAACTCACAATACGGTATTACACCCATTTTTAAAAAGTATCTCATTTTGATCCTAGTAAACCACCAAAAAAAACAAAAAAAAAATATTCAATCGATAAGTGCCATAAAACTGCATTTCAATTTTACAATTTCTATTTTCGCGCGTAAAATCACAAAAAAGCTTGACGCCATGTTACTCTGTGGTCATGACGTCAGTTGGTTATAAACAAATGCGCTGTTATTAGTCTTTCTGTTTAGTTGTATTTTTCACTATAGTTTATGGTGTTATTATAATGGTGGTATTTATTTTTTCCATGGTATTATTACTACTATTTTAATAAAAAATAAAATGTAAAGTTTTATAATACAAAAATAGTAATAGTTGCTCAGTTGACAGTTGTCATTTTTTGTTTCCATGACCATATGACGTAATAATCATGGCGGACACTGTTTCGCTTTAAAACAACAGACTAAAAAAAGTGAAAACTTTGAAATCAATTTTAAAATTTATTCAGTTGTTTTATTAATTAAATTTAACATTTTCTGATTGCTTGTTGCCTAAGCTATCTGAATTGTATATTTTTAGAATTTCTTTCATATAGAGTAAAATACCCTATTCATAACTACTACTGATTTAATGACTGTTGGCGCCGTAGCTGAGCGATCGACTGCTGCGCTGCGTGTCGCGGGTTCGATCCCCGCTCGGGACAAATATTTGTATGGCCTACAGATAGTTGTTCCGGGTTTGGTTGTTTGTGCATATGTCTTTAAATGTTTGTAACGTACCCATGTTACAAAAGAAATTCCTAGTGTGGATCTACATTGTTTTTAAAACGAACTACTGAGATATTCCTGCTACAAAACAAAAGAACGCTTTGCTCGATTCGGAAATCGAACGTAGATCGTGCTCAGTAGTCACACTGGTGACCACTAGACCAACAAAGCAGTCCACATATCTATTCATCAATTGTAATTACTTTTTAAAGCCATCTTTTTAATGGACAGTCTTTTTTCAAAACGGACGGGATAAAAAGTTCACATACCCGCAGCAAAAAAAAAACATTTCATTCAAAAGAAGCATGCACGGTGCATTTTCCTTGACCGGTTTCAAAAGAATTATTCAAGGCGATATAAATAAACCCCCAGGTTTAACATTTTAACAGTTAAAAGTTAGCAAGTCGAAGAAAATGTTTGCCTAATCAAAGCCTTTTCAAGCCCTTTTCATAGCTACTCGAATCGAGAAACTGAATGGTACTGAATGTTAATTCACATGAAAGCTCCAGTTTTATCTAATTACACTTTACAACCTTTCTACTTGTTAAGTAGATTCGAATTCGTACTAAGTTTAATCGAATTCGTGTTTTGACCAAACAAGAGCTATATAAGCGAATATATACCTACAAGTTAAATAAACTTGAAGAGTCTGTTTAAAATTTAAATAAAACAGCTATTAACTAAATGCATTTGAATCGTATTTCTCTTGTTTACAAAAGAAAAACTATTTTTGTCTGTTTGTTCCGATTAATCTCCGGAACAGCTGAACTGATTTTGTCGAGACTTTTACTGGTAGTTAGGTAATGTTATAAGGACTAATTAAAACTACTATATTTTATAAAAAGGATTAGGGTCCCGTGCTACAAAATTTGAAACCGGGATATTGTTGAAAAAAAACCTTTTCAAACAGGGAAGTAATCGATTTAAAATAATTTTATGCAGACGACGGTCACAAGCATACCTACAGCATTTTAAAAATCTGTTTTACAAATTGTAAAAAAATTCTATATGTACAATATTTTTTTGCGTCAACCAACCAATTACTTTTAGTAATTTAATTAATCGAACAGGTACCTTCCGTTACAAACCCAATAACTTAAAATTCATAAATATCTTAATAATTATTTTCTACTCGGAAAGCACCCACGTCCTTACAAAATTACTCTAAAAAATAAAACATCTAAACAGCAGCCATTGTTTGAGGCCAACCATTTTGTTCCCGCGTACTAAAATTAAACGTCAATCGTTATGTCAAAGGCAGGGTGGCCGTAGTTTGTTATTAAAATTATCGACAATTCCAACCTCCTTGGGATTTTCTAAAACATCTCTTTCTCTTTTGTTTCGATTTTTTTAATTTCCTCCCCTGCTGTGTGTATTTTAATGAGAAAATGTTGCAGAATGTGCCTTCACTTAGAGGTTAGTTTAAAGCGCAATTCGTCAACTTATTTGTAGCGAGTAGTAATTAATTAAAAAAAAAAAAACTATGTTTATGATTTGACCACCATGTTGGTTAATGAACTAACAAAGATGTTAATAAAAAAAAAACAAATGTTCATGTTTTTTTTTTTAAGATTTTGTAGTGAAGAATAGAATCAGAAGTCCTCACATGAGCAAGCAGTGTTTTAGGTACAGCGCTGTAACATAAATACATAGGTATGTTAATTTTAACGGGCCTCTTGGTCTAGTTGTTAGTGGCCCTGACTGCTGAGCCGGAGGTCGAGGGTTCGATTCCCACCCAGGACAAACTTTGTGTGATGAAATTATATACCTAAGTATGTATATCAGTTGTCTGGTTACCATAACACAAGCTCGGCTTAGCTTGGGATCAGATAGCCGTGTGTGAGTTGTCCCAAGATATATTTATTTATTTAATTTTAAAGAAAAAAATATATAACTATAGGAATTTATGAACAATTATCTCCATGCATGGATGATATATATTTGACTTATTTTTGTAATAAAAACACAGTTTCAAAGTCAGTCGAGTTTTTTCCTGAACTCCTTGTAGTTTTAAAGATTTAAACACTAATTCAATTTAAAAAAAGCCGGTTATACTCTATTCTGATTAAACACATTTGCCCGACATTACAAACACGATCAAGAAGAAATCGCCCATTTTCTATTTCCGTACCCAACCGTTGAACATACGACAAAATCATTTCCATCCGTTCAAACTTGGTAAAACGATTTCAAATTACTTCAAACACAACAGGAATGAGTGAACTGCAAAACTCGTTTCTTCGCTATAAATCGGAATATGCAAAATGCTGGGATGACAAAAGTTTGTTTCGCTGGCCAGTGGCTAGGTTCGTTTCGAACTCCCGATACGGTTTGACAATGCATATGCAAATTAACCAACAGCAAAGAGCATTTCTGTGCGGAAAGTTTAATGGCATAGTGTACCCCGTTTAAGTTCCGCGATCCTTGCAACAATTATTTTGCTACCGGTGCTATTCCTGTTTACCCCCTTTTCCTATTTTGAACACAATGCGCTACGTGTGCGATGTTGGCCAGTCTTCCTTTCCTTAAGCTAAATAAGGAGTCTTTTATAATGTGGGAAAAATGGAAAATGTATCAAGCTTGGAGTTGGAGAAATAAAGGAATAATCTTAGTACAAAGTCTAGGGTCAGTAGAGGTTAAGGCAACTTTGCAATGGACTTACAAATATAATGAGTCTTTGGGCTACATGCTATAAATATATTAAAGTTAGTGGTTTTATTGATTAGTAGATTTCTAATAATAGCTTGCTAACCCTGCTAATATTTTAAAACCTGTACAGTCTTAATATATAACAATACATAAAAAAAACTGTCCTCAATTTTGTCAACTGGAAATGTCCCCAAGAGACTGGCGTCGTGTCCACGTTGCATGGCAACGCTTAGTCTGAATTTTACGTTAGTTAGAGCTAACGTAAAATTCATGTTCATGGCTGAATTTTAGTTGAGGTACTACTACCTTAACTAAAATTCAGCCTTTGGGTCACGTGTCCCAGAGTTGAAACCCCAAACGGCTCAAAAGGGTACTACATTAACGCAGCTTTTTTTCTGCAGCCGCAGCAGAAACGGCAACGCATCACGAAGAGTTAGAAAAATAGAATGGCTCAAGAGTATCGACAAACGTTGCATTCCACACTAAAGGCCTACCCAACTTTCATGGAAACAAAGTCATGCCGTCCAGTCTTTTGACATCGTCGCGTTCAAAAATCCATAACAGAACATCAAACATTTTTTCAAGAACTTGCCTATTTTAATTTACTTTCCATTCCACTAATTAGCTTTCAGAAAAAAATGCAGAATTACGCATTTGAAATTCTCTCCTAGATCATTAATTAAACATGGAGGCACTTATTAATTTCCGCTTATCAATTTTTAATAAAGCACACTGAAACATAAGGAGGGTATATTTTTGAAACAAGGTACACGGTAATCTTAAAAATCCAATATTGCGAAATTAAGTTTTTTAATTAATTTTCTTTCTGTATTCACGGCTTAGTTTTCTTCATTGCCCGAGGCTGTCTCGCCAATAATATTGAGTTCCAAGATATCTTAATAACTCGAATAACTTTTCTTTTGTTACTATGAGATAATTATTGATAATCTCGACAGTAACACTCAAATAAATCTCGCATGATGACATACTCGTGAAAGATAAGCATATCAAGTACCCTGCGGCGAGTTTGTTGACTTATGGTATGTGAACTCTGCAAGCATTTTGCCGAAAGTCGTTTCCTCTAATAGCTTAATTGCCAAAAGCCTCGACCAATACCTGCAGAAACTCTCGTTAGTAGCTGAGTGGAGAAAGCGGTAGTCCTGGACACGGCTTGTGTTAGCAGGATCCTCTCTTTAGATCTCTGATCGCTGCACACCAGTAGCTTGGACACTGTTCTCGATACTAGTAGGCTACAATTTTTTCGAATTTTTATTTTTATATACCTTAAAAAAAAAAATTTACTTCATCATCTGCCTAGTCTTTTCGCAACTTTGTTGAGGTCGGCTTCCAGTCTTACCTGATTCATCTGACTACCAGTATTTTACATGGAGATCCATGTAACCCATTATACAACCCATTAAACAACTGGGTAATACGACACTCCTTTGTACAGTTGTCAAATTCGAGCCACTAACAACCTGTAACGACTGTCAAAAATTATCAAATGACAGCCGGGACCAACAGCTTAATGTGCTTTCGGGTGGACACACATTCGCGGACCAACCTAGGCAAGCGTGGCTTTACCACAAGATCAACACGAGCGGCAGTTTAAATTTAGCCACGAGCTAAGTAAATTAATAAATTTATATTTTATCAGTATGATTGATATTATTTACATACCCTGTTTTAAAAACAAAACACATCGTTTCGTTGCTAACACAAATGTATTCACAAAACAATTAAATGTTTCATTTCATTGAAATTTTTCTTAATTAGTTTCCACCCGCGACTTCGTCCACGTGGCATAGTTGCTTTGGGCTAACGCTAACTTTAACCTGCATGATGATCGAAAAAAAAATATCTTTCTCCCTCTTTTTCTTCCCAGTTTTTCCCCCTCATCTCACTTTAAAAAAATATGTGTGTTAATGTTCCAACTATCTCTGCACCAAAATTCATCAAAATCAAACTCACTTTCGCTTTTATAATAGTAGTAAGGATTATCCTGTGACTAATTGACGATCGACATATACAATACCTGCCCCCCGTTCAAGAGGAAATGTGTTAAATTATATATTGTTCAGTAATTTAATGTAATGAATTACGTCTGTGCGCATGCGATTAGTGGAGCGAGAAATTGCTTAATCAGTCATCTGTGTAATGTCTATGATTAGCTTGATATCGATATGAAATCGACAGTGAAATTTTCGGTGCATTCATTTATTGCGACTAGCAATGGTAGGGGAAGCGATAAAAGTTTCATTGGGTCTGTGAAAGTTCCGTTTTTTAGCGGGAATGGGGGGAATTTTATTGGGAACAACATTCTAGTTTTAAATCTTTTTAGGTTTTGTAGGCACGTGGAAGGATCGAAGTAAATATTTTTTCATCTTCAGCTTAGTAAAATTAATTAAAATTATTAAAAAACTCATACAAAAATATCTTGAACTTGTATTAAGCAATTTCTAGGAAATAGGTAGAGGCTATAATGTAAAATGAAATTCGGGCAAAGACAAACATTAAATAGAATATACCACCTAAACTGAGTCAGCAATTCACCACCATCATCTGCCAAGCCTTTTTCCGTTTGGTTGCTTCCAGGTGGCCTTCAGTTTCACCGGATGCAGCTAAATACCAGTATTTTACATGGAGCGACTGACCTGACTGACTCAGGAATTCATTTTAAAAACTAACTCTCCCAAATAAATTCGTATCATACTTCAACAACAATGTATTTGTTTTAAAACTACAACCATAATTCCCTAGAACATTTACAATAGATTTATTCACAGAATCCTTCACACATTCAAGCTTCATGAGCCGTAAATTTGCCAACAAATGGCCCTTGACGATTTTCACGCTGTCAGAGAAATGAAGGAAAACAGAACCCTGGGCATTGACCGCCCCGAGAGATATATTATCCAGTCCCAACACGCTACGTCACTATGATAATAAATACCCCAGTAATACACATTATTTTGCTACCCTTTATACGAATTATTTACGTCAAAAATATGATACTTTATGGACGTATCGATAGTTAACGTGATTAATGATATGAGCGCGCGGTTTATATCAATTATTTGAGATTCTATTCGATTGTTTTCTATTCGAGTGGACAACGTTTTAATATCGAAATGGTTTGGATTTATTGCTTAGTCGTCGTGTGGTTGGGTGCGGATTTCTATTATGAATGGTCTGATGTGTGCATTACACAAAAAAATATAGTGTCTGTGCTAAAAGGTAATGGTTTGATCTACAATCTATACTAAAACCTTCATGGTCCTTCTTTTGCTCTTTATATTTCTTTTAAACATCCCGTATTTCCGGCAGGCGGTGGATTTGGCAGACCCGTCTGCTTAGTAGACGTGCCTTTGAGACGCGCGTGGAACACGAAAGCGCCGTCGACAAGCCCTGTTGCCCTAGACGGACGGACGTTGAGCTATTGGTGACTTTTGGGTTAAAATCTTTATCCTCTTAAACAAAATCCATGACTCTTTAAAATGACTATTCAGGATTTGGCATTACGGAACTTTACCCCTTGGAAGACCCATATCGGAAACCTAATACATTGAATCTATATTAAATCCAGGATTTGTTAAACTTATTACAAAGAAAATATGTTTATTCGGGAGTTGAAAGAAGTGCACAACTAATGAAAAACAAAAACTTAAATCCTTCAACAAAAAAAAAACATAGAAGCTAGAAGAAGAAGAAGAACATAGTGTGTCTCACGGCTGCGCCAAATAGGCCCAGTTCAGTAATCTACAGAGCAGTTAGTGGCCGACGCTGGTTTTCAACTAGACCTGAGATATGATATGACGGAAGGATGACAGTTTTGTGGTTCCATGTCTATGAATAAAAAAAAAGAATAAAATTGATTAAAATGATAACAGTAAAAATCAAACAAAACAAAAAAATGTCCCAAATAATCTGCATAACATCGTGCAACGATTTCCCTGTAACTAATTTTGTTTTATAAACTTTTTATCCATTACCACGTTACCAGTAGAAAATTCAATTCAGTTTTCCAATCGACTGAAAGCTGTTTACAATCACGCAAGCAAGTAACATGGCTCGTTTGAGCTAAATAAAAGACTGCGGGCGATGCGTCCGAGCGCACTGGAGTCCGGTAGGTACCTACGCATGGACAGGGGTAGTATGGGCAGGGGTAGTATGGGCAGTAAGTATGGTAATGTTTTTCTCTGTAAATGTGCTAAATGAATAGTGTTTTTACTCAAGTGAATGATACTTATGTTGGTGCATTTTTACATTAGTGAAAATTGCTTTTTATGACCAGATTAATATTTTTTTGTTTTTGATGAAACAACTGTTTGGAAATAATCTTCTACCAAGATATTATATCTTGGTAGAAGATTATTTCGGTAAGCAGTGTACCAATTTGGCTGTTTGTGTAAGTGAGTTTAAATGTTTGTAAACTCACCCACGATACAGGAGAAATTCCTAGTGTGGGGCAATGTTTTTTTTTAACAGTAGTATTTCAGTATCACATTGATTGTCCATTTAAGTCATAATAAGCAAGATATAGCCTAGAATTTATTCAAACATGGTGCAGCTGAATACCTAGATTTTGACATGGATAGTCTACCTAGTTGGCCTGCACAATCTAGTAACTGGCCAAAACGACACCCTTTGGTAAGACTGACTGTCAAACCAGCGGGCTATTCATACATAAAAAATAACCAAACTTTTTTCGGATTTAAATCTATTGTCAAGTCTTACCAAGAAAAAAAAAACAAAAGCCTTGTAAAGTACCAGTTTTTAATTTGCATTCGTCTCATTCGTCACTTAGTATTCAAAGCGGCGCCTTTTAGTGAATCGAAACAGGAACTTTCAATAGCAAAAACATTCTCACTAAGTGAAGTGCCGGAATTAGCGGATTTATTCATTCTTTTATGCTCTCATAATTATATTTTAGGACGCTGTGTAACTTCTATTTTTCATGCTAATCTAGAAACGTGCTTGAAAATAACTTAGGACGTTCATTTAAAGTACGTCGGCACTAAAGTTGTGGTTCTTAAAAAGTTCTGAGCGAGATGGTAGTGGTTAAAACTAGTCACATATAAAAGTGCATGTTTAGTTGAGTGCTTGCTAAGTTTAGCACACAGTACTTAGGTGTCATAATAAAAAAACCTGCTAAGTGCGAGTCTGACTCCGGCACTGAATATTCGTACAAACTACGACATAAACGGCATTATAGTTTGAGTGCGTAGGATTGATTTTTTTACAGATTTTAGAGATCTCTGATTTGAGTGTCTATGGTTTTAATTTAAACTCGGTACCTTCACGCGATCCCGAGATAAAAGGACAGATTTGACAGACAGATGGACAACAAAGTGATCTTATGCTGGTTACGTTTTTTTTGTTTTGAATCCTAAAAAAATAATAGGATTTAAAGTTTACAATGACGCGTGGTTGAGTTGTAGCTTGGCAGATCATTGACAATTATAATCTATTGAGCTTGATAACATTGCTAGGTAGCAACAGAAGACGTGCCATCGGCGTCGCGCGGGCTTATTCGTCAACTCCCGCCTCATAAACGCTCGAGTTAGGACTTCCGATTTTACCTATTTTTTTTGTAGTCAACTCGCGACCGAGTGAAAATCTGACGCATTTACAAAGATGTTTTGTCTTTTGTAGATGACTGTAAATACGTCAGCGTCGCGCGAGTTTACGAATAAGCCGTTGCGTGCCTCAAAATAGATGTCAAGAGACTGTAGGTCGTTCGAAAGAGATGCTGCGACCTCGAAAAACAAAAGGATAAAATAAAAGAAGGAACACGGATTAGTCAGTAAAAGTCAGACACTCCTTTCCGCTCCACTCAGAGCGAGAGAAGTTGTTTGATCATTTCTCATCAGATAAACAAAAAACAAAAGGTTTCAAAAACAAAAACTCTTTTTTAAACTTTGCTCCTCACTAGAAATATCTCCTGTTTCGTGAGTGCATTTACAAACATTTAAACTCACAAACACAAACAGCCAGACTCGAAACAACTACGTGTAGGTCATACAAATATTTGTTCCATGTGGGGATCGAACCCGCGACACGCAGCGCAGCAGTCGATCGCTCAGCCACTGTGTCAACCGTGCGCCAATTTATTAAGCTTACAACTTTAATAAACCTAGTAAGTAAACTGCACTATGACACCAAGAGACAAATATCCAGCGTAATCTTTTTTATTATACCATGTATCAAATAGACTGGCTGTTAGAGATTTAGTGTCCGTTTCTCTGCTGATTTATTTCAAAAATGTTCTACAATTGGCTCATATCACATAACTAATTGCATAATGAGACCTTTGCAAATTATTTGAAGCTATTTTCTACCATTTTATGCCTATATATAAGTTTTTAAACTGACATAGTCACTAACTTTATAAAATGTGTCCTATCAGGGACTAGTGATATTCTATGTACTTATATAACAAACATTCTAGTACTCAAATTTATTGATTAAAAAAAAAACTACCATTTTTTTTTCACAAAAAGTTTACAAAACTTTCATTGATTTGCAAATTTTTTGGACTTTAATTTTGTTTTCTAAAGTTACAAAAATGTAAGCTCATCATTTCTTAATTTAACCTTTCGTGTGTCTATGACGTGGATCCACGCGAGACACAATGCGTAATTAATTGTGTCTGTAATTCCGGCATACAAGCGGTTAAATGATAGACAATATTGTTGCTCTCTGAATAAACCTATTTTTTTTCTCAGTAAGACCAAAACAGTGAGAGATATGACTATTTTTTGTACACGCATAGAGAATATCTCAAAATGCAGCCATTTTGAGATATTCTCTCTCACAAGCGGGGAAGTGAATTAGACCCAAGTGTGTATCGTAAATCTATATTAAAACACTCGTTACATAAGTATCTAGAATATCGCTAGTCAATGACCGGACACATTGTATAAAACACTAGCTGTTCCTCGCGGTTTCACCCACGCTGCTCAGCACCTGTTGGTCGTAGCGTGATGTTATATAGCCTATAGCCTTCCTCAAGAAATGGACTATCCAACACTAAAATAATTTTTCAAATCGAACCAGTACTTCCTGAGATTAGCGCGTTCAAACAAACAAACAAACTCTTCAGCTTTATAATATTAGTATAGAAGTATAGATTTAATACGGGATATTTACGATGTTTTGTCTGCTTATAAACCATCCATCCGCAATAACTTCAGTTTATTCTTGATGGTGGCGTTTGCAGTTGAGCCGAAATATTGGACTCAAAATTGATAATAAACATGGATACTCTGGCCGGGGTTCAGGGTTGTCTGAAAAAATACCGCAGCCCCGGAACATAAACAACGACGACTACGACGGGCCTGTTGGTCCAGTGGTTAGTGGCCCTGACTGCTGAGCCAGAGGTCGTGGGTTCGATTCCCACCCAGGACAAACTTTGTGTGATGAGCATGATTGTTTGTTCTGTGTCTGGGTCTGATTTATCTATAATATGTATGTATTTATAAATTATATAAGTATGTATATCAGTTGTCTGGTTACCATAACGCAAGCTCTAATTAGCTTGGGACCGGATAGCCGTGTGTGAGTTGTCCCAAGATATTTATTTTATTTTATTTATAAAGAGTAGTTACCTACTCTGTCATCATCATGTTTCTTACATTGGAGGGGTTTTTTTTGTCAGTAAAGGTCTCCGCTCCACCCAGAGAGGGGGAAGTTATTCGATGATTGCCCATCCGCAAAATAAATAAATAATAATAATTTAATAAAATTATTTTATTCATGCTACCTATAACTTCTAAAAGCTACTTTATTCTTTTTTATTAAAAAAATAACATTACCCCACACTAAGATTTTTTCCTGTATCGTGGGTACGTTTACAAACATTTAAACTCACATATACAAAGAGCCAGACCCGAAACAACTATCTGCAGGTCATACAAATATTTGTTCCGTGCTTGAATCGAACCCGCGACATGCAGCGCAGTAGTCAAACGCTCAGCCACTGCGCTCACGTGCCGTTATAACATAACAAAACCATTCCTCGTGTAATACTCAAAGAGTTAGGAAGAGGCGGGCCTAATATTACCTACATTTTGTCGGCCATATTGGAAGTCCGATGCAGTAGAGGTCAGGCGTATTACCATCAACTGGGCACTAATCTAAAATCCGTGGCAGAGACGAAAAGGCAAATAACATTGTGCCCGCGCCGAGAATCAAACCAGGAACCTTATACTCAGCAGTCGTGCTAACGACCCGTCAACCAATAAAGCAGTTTAATTTTAAAATGTTAGAGTGGTATGAAAGAGAATCATTATTTTTATTTTAGTCAACGTAGAGTATGTCTTATGCCATTAAGTTCACCTATATACCACTATTGTACATGAACTTTAAGCAAATAAATATAATGATTATGTACTTGTACATAAATACCGAAGTCGTAAACAGAATTTGAGGACTAATTAAGAGCGAGTACATAATAAAGAATGGTATTTAAAAGTACTTCAATTTATTCCCATTTCGTTTACCTAATTTTGCCTGTGTTGCACCAAATATACTGAATGTGCTCCAAAATATGTTAATTAAAATATGTCATAACGAGCATCAGGAAAAAGACAGCACTACAATAAAAAAGTGTTATATCTTTATCCATTTTCTATTAATGCAAGTCATTACTGGTAGGGGATCACAGTTTTAACCTAACCTAACCTACGCATTTTTTTACATTCAGGAAAGAATATTTGCTGCACGATCAGTATTTTTGGTGAACACAAAAATATTATCCCATAATAAATAAATTCCAAAAGTAAATGAACTTAACGACAGCGCCTAACGAAAAGGGATTAAGTGGATTTTCCTTTTAAAAATACTCCAGGCCCAATGTGGCTGATAAATGAGTTAAAGCTTGCTCCATGTCATATTGAGACCTTTACTGTTCATTACTGTTATTAGCAAAGGGGTTGAACAAGAGAACAACTTTTCCGACCCCTTGAGGGATTTGTGAGGCTTCCAATTTTTGGGATCCTAATCCCATTCTACGTTCTTTCGTCTCATTTCAACAGAGATCAGCTAAACTTCTCAATTACGTATGTATAACGAAATGTCTATCAGAGTTCCTATTGCGTTTTACGCTTGTGCATGCAAATTGGAGAGCGAACGCGAACTATTATTTGCTTGCAAAGTTAAATAGCTTTTGCCGGTCTTTCTCTAGAAAAACCAGGAAGAGTTTTAATCCCAAATCGAACTGGGAACTGACTGAACTTTCAACGAGCTGTTGTTATAGCGAATGCGTTTTTCTTTCTTTCGATGAAAACTAACTTTGTTTTGGTACTGACGTTGTACAAGCACTTTCAGATATAAACAACTAACTGGCGCCCGCGGCTTCGCCCGCGTGATATTGACAAAAATGTATTCTATATGCTATTTCAGACTGTCATCTACGTCTGTGCCAAATTTCATCAAGATCCGTTCAGCTGTTTTGACGTGAAAGAGTAACAAACATCCATACATCCATCCATCCTCACAAACATTCGCATTTATAATATTCATAGGATATATAGAAGGATTATCTTTTTATGTTCGTTTTTTTAAAACAATTTTTTTTAGATCATCACGCACACACATCACATTCTTATCCACCAGTCGTATAGTCCAATTCATAGGAGATCAAAATATTGACGTACCATCGCGTAAGAAAACCATAATGTAACCGTCAATTTTCACAACTAGTGTATAAAAAATCAGGTTACTAGCTTACGTAATGCACTCATGAAAAACTAAGAGCTTTTTCACATCAATAGCCTTTCAACAAGGCATCCATCACAAATACATAAAACTGTTTCATAGTGGTGATGTCACTGTAATACACATAAATCTAAGTGCAAGTTGCAACGATAAAAGTAGGTCGGGATGACGTCATAAGGTGTTGTGATTACCTGTGGGTTTTCTTGGTGATGTCGGTTTCTTTACGATCAAAGTCTTACAAACCGACATAATTTTTTTTTTTTTTATGTTAGATCTATATTTATTTTTTGTGTAATATTTTTAACTTGTATTTCCTAGTTGTATGTTGAATGTTCTAATTTTAATGCATGCCTACGTGATAAAATATGGCTAAACCTGGCTGAATATGTTATTGTCATCATTTACTCTTACCCATATTTGCAAAACATAAATTATTTTTCTCTTTGAAATTATACCTTGTATTTATTTTTTAAACAATGTTCTTTGTATTAAAAATGTTACGTATTCCTTTAATAAAAGAACATTATTCTGTAAGTTATATTTTTTTTAAACGTTCACACTAGGAATTTCTCCTGTACCCGGAACAACTATCTGTAAAACATACAAATATATGTTCCGTGCTGCGATCGGACTCGCGACATTTAGCGCAGAGTCCCATGTAAAAGAGTTCTTCGCTTTGCCATTAACTAGGCATAAATCCAAACTTATGAACGATATATTACACGTAAATCAACACAAACAACACGTTGCCCATTCTGGGAGAGCAGTTTGACCAAACCATGACCTTCTGGTGAACAAAAGCGCTAGCGACCACTAAAATGCCAAGGTATTTAAGTCTTTCCCACCATACTGAATTACTTTGTTGTAACTATTACAAATCGTCACTACAAATTAGTTATAATCAGGTAAATCATGAATATTAATAATACATGTCTACGCAATCGCAATTTCTTAATAAAAACAAACATCTGCTATAAAATATTTTAAAATACACAAGTTGCATAATGCATGCCTAAGCAGTCAATACAAATCGAATACCAAAAAAAAACGATTCTCATTTTTCTTATTAAAATTCCTTAATTACCGTGAACGGTTGCGACCATTATTAACTTGGCCTTTTGATCAATCAGACAGCTGAGTTACCGAATTATGTCGATATTGAATCAGCCCAAAACAAATTATATCGTCTTTGATAGGGTGATTATTAAATATAATTATTGTTTCGTTACGAACCCCTGCTTTGTCGGATGCCGATCGGTATGATAATGTTAATATTGAAAAGCTATGGACGTTTCTTGTGTTAATTCTGAGACAGTGGTTTATTCTGAGTCTATTGTAGGTTTCAACTCATTGTATCGATAGGTACAATGAATGAGGTCTTTTTTGTAGTATGTGAAGTCAAATATTTGAAACAAAAATAAAAAAATTGGAGCCCGGTAAGCAAAAAATTGTATGATTATTCTGCCATTTGGTCAAAACAAAACGTATTAAACATAGTGAAAAAAAAACCAAAGTGTTTCATTGCAACCGAATTATTGTTCTTATAATTTCTTTGAAAACATTTCAGCATTAACTTTATCGGTAACATTCTTTCATCAACCTTTTATTTATAACATAGCTTTTCAAATAAACATTTACTTAACCCTACCAAAAACATTAATTGCAAAAACATAAAACTTGTCTCCCACAAAAAGTCATGGCGTCACAAGAACCTAATTGGCGAAGATGCGGTTGAAGGCATGAAATTAAACATGACAAAATGTTCGGACACAAAGAGAAATTACAGTCGGCAACACTTCTACGTCCTAATTATCTCAATGACAAAGTACAGGCAGACGAGAAGAAAGGACAACGAAATTTATATCGAATCACCGAGAATTTATCGTCGTGTTTTGTCTTACACATTTATTTGATTGTCTTTTGTTTCTTTTCGGGTTGAACTTCGAACAACGTTTTAATTTGAAATGAGGGAATAAGAAGCAATTCATTGTTAAAATATTGGAAATCAACCGCATAGATATTCCTTTGCATAACTTTTATTAGCATGGAAAAAAATAGTAGTTATACAACTAAAATATTTGGTAATCTGAAATATATTTTGCATGATATTTATGTACTATTTTTGGTACAAATAAAAAAAATGAATTTGGAAAACATCTTTCAAAGAAAATCAATTTTATTATTATAACAGATCTAAAAAAAAACAGTAATGTAAATAATGTATATGTCTTGTAGAAGTAAATATAACTAAATTTTGAATAAAATCAGCACTTGACGTTATTTTTTTGCTATCCGCTTCACGTGAAACATGTTTTCAGTTAGAAATAACAATCAATTAAAACGTTTTAATCCTGATATACCTGTTATAGAAAGTTTTGAGTTATTATCAACCACTACAAATAAAATAGACGAATCAAATATATTTTTTTAACGATAGCCGCCCTACTTTATGAACGAACAGTTTTAAAACTATGAAACGTATCAGTTATTTAGCGTAAAAGACTTAACTGACGATCGTTTGAAAGCAATAAATTGAAGCTGCAAAACAATACAAATATTTTCAACAGTTTATATTTTATCCGCTATAGTTTCGAGCATTTTTATAAGAAAAGCAATGCCATAGTGACTATAGTGTATGTGAGTATATATAATATAAATGTTTGTAAACGCACCCATGATACAGAAAAAATTCCTAGTGTGGGGCAAAACTTAAAAAAAAAACTTGCCAGTGAAAATACGAATTATAGAGGAGTAAGAAAGACATGCTGCGATGACCCTAAAATTACTTAGGATAAGTGAAGAAGAATGGTGATGGGTGATGCGTTTATTAACGGTATGGTAAACTATTGGCTTAAAAAAACTTTCGATAGGTTCAATAGAATTAGAGAATTAGAGCTGTACTAACTATCATGCCCCGTTCCAATAAACAAAAACGACTCATTTTGCTTACGGATAGTTGTATTTTGACAAAAGTCTCATAGAACTTATGTCAAAATACAACTATCCGTAAGCAAAACGAGTCGTTTTTGTTTATTGAAACGGGGCATTAATAAACTCACGCCTAAATATAACAACAGCGCCGGCCGAAACCACCACCTCTCATAGTTCATACGTCTGTTAACTAAACCGGTATTTTACAATACAATGCCTATTCTTCATAATTAATTTATAAATTAATTTCGGAAGTTCGTTAAATGCGTTTACTCAGAGACGTTCAAAATTAATATAAAAGTAATATCTTACGGGAAATTGTAGCAAGAATTTTTACTCAAACAGTAAACGAGCTGTTGAAAATCCTTTATAGTCATAACAAAAGCTCAACAGTGTTTATCTGTTCACTGTAGTGCATCAATATCGCACGAGTGGACACCAATCTTCTTAAAATTAATTCTGTGTACACGAAACGTAAACTGGTCGTACTTACGACGTAGAATGAACCACGAGTAAATTAATTATTTTGATGGAACTACTAACGTTTACGTGGGGAATGGCAACCGTGGTTGCCACAAAAGCAAGCACTATATGGATTTGTTTTTTTTGCTCTGGGCAGAGCGGGGGAGATTGTCAGACTTGTACTGACTAAATAGGCAATGGAAGGAACATGGGTGGGCCATGTTCCTTCCATTGCCCTTTACGATCTAGGGCCGCGGCATCACTTTCGAACAACCCGCAACCCCGGCAGGCGGTGGCCCTGGCAGGCCCCTCTGCTTTGCTGACACCTCTTTGAGGCGCGCGTGAAACACTAACGCGCCGTCGACACGGCCTGTCGTCTATAGACGGACGGACTGTGAGCTACCCATTGCTCACTGTCCACAGGCCAGCATCTACGGTGGCCGGGAGTCGTCTGATTTATATCGCATTCCTAAATGATGTGATTAGATTAGTTGAACCTCTGTTTAACTCGAAGCTAGATATAACATTTTTTTTATTAGTGATAGGCTCACCTTTGACCACTATCTCACCTTATGGTAAGTGATGATGTGGTCGACGATGAAGCACGCTTACCTAGAAATAACCTATTCACTCTTCACTTGAATACCCCCAGGTTATAGCTGTCAGTAAATACAGACTCCGGCATATATAACAATAAACGGTATATAATATTATACGGTATATAACATACGATAATCCTTATGGATTATCGTATGTTATATCTAGCTTCGAGTTCATCAAAATCATCGTCATCCACAGCCTAAATTTATCCGCTGCAGAATTAAGGCCACTCTGTATTTATGCTACATTCTACACTGATTGCATTTCATTAGAGTTTATACTCTGGAACAATCTAAACGGTTTTGGACTAGAGTTTCATGCGCTTGAGCGATTTTGTGTCGTGTTTCCTATGTGATAGACAAAATAAAGGTCGATTAATATCATTTACTGCACATGGAAAAAAGAAAGATAACAAAACGAAGAGAGAGGACATCGATGGCGTAGGTTTCTCAAAACTATTAGTATTTTTCAAGAAGAGAGAGAGAATATTCTGGATATTTTCCAAAAAACACAGGTTTTTTTTTATTTTGGGGTTTACAATTTAACAGAATTTATTAATTTGGTTTTATTAAAAATAATTCTATTCCGGTATCAACTGTATGTTATTTTCTCATTTTTAAAGTTTCATTCTTCAAAAAGAAAAAAAACGGAACCCTTATATGATTACTTTGTTGTCTGTCTGTTAAGACCCTTTATCTCAAAAACACGTGGAAGTATCGTAGTTGAAATTAAAACCATAATATACTCAAGTTTGACGTCCCTTAGAGCTGTGAAATCAAAATGGCCATATAAATATATGGCCATTTATGTCGCTACGGTCACGCCTCGGTGTACAAGTACGACTCGCACTTGACCGGTTTTTGTTAAATTCCAGACACACAATATAATCCCCGGTCTCCCTTGCATTATTGACGACTTTCACACATTCTTTGCCAAGACAGTAACTTACGACACCATCAAATAAAACAGACACAAAGAGAACGAATAATATAATAATAAGAATTATACTGAACACCTGTCGCATCACCAAACAACGTCACCCCTATCAGCAAACTACTCAATATACGACGCTCCCCTCTCACGCTTGGCAGCTCGTGCAAGGTTTCTTTTACCCCTTTATTTATAAATGGAAAATACAACAAAAATAATGCGCAGTTCTGCATCAAATGATAGCAAATTGAAATAAATAAAGGTGAGTTTCGGTTGCACTCCACAATGTAAGTGACTTGACTTGACTTATTTATTTAATGGCGTTTGTGGAAGGAGACACCACAATTTTGCCAATATCACGTAGGTACTTTGGAAGACAATCAAACGCTGGAGACTATATCAGTAATTATTATTGATGAATAGAACACAACAAAGAGTTTAAATGATTTAAAATATTTTAACAAACAAATAATGAACCATTTTCTGCACAGACATTTCAGACACAGTGTTCATAGAGAGAAAAAAACAATGTAAGTGTAGTACGAAATACAAGTTTGACAGAAAATTATGACATGAAGTGTGATGGCCTATGTCATAATTTGTTTTTTTTTTAATTTTAACCTTTTGACGACATCTCACACAAATTCTTGTGGAGTATTCATTTTCCGTTGTTACTAAAAGTTATTAAGAGATCATTCACATAGAAACAATTTTAACAATAAAACAAACAATCATAATAATATTGATATGGTTGGGAGTATTCGAATGAAAATAGTTTTCAAAATCAGACCAAAATTGACGGAGGAAACGCGTGACAAACACACAATCGAATTGAAAACCTCCATTTTGTTGAAGTCAGTTAAAAATGGAAAGTGCCCGGTTAATTCCAATTTACATTAATCAAGTGTTAAGCGTAGTAGATTTAAGTACAGTGGCGTTAACCAATTTGACAGTAGTTAGGAAGCCGTTACTGTCAAGATGTTCGCCAGTTTAGAATTAAAAAGAGCAGCAAACATCGGAGGGTAGGTCCCTCCGATGTTTGCTGCTCTTTTTAATTCTTACTTACCATTACTTGAGTGTAAAGTGAGTTTGTTTGTTTGTTACGTCTTCACGCCGAAATGGCCAAACCTATCTTGATGAATTTTGGTAAAAAGATAGTTGGGACTCTAGAGACGGACATAGGGTAAAAGTGGGGAGAAAGAGGGAAGAAAAGGGGAGAGAAAGATATATTTTTTCGATTATCACGCGGGTTAAAGTTAGCGTTAGCCAAAAGTAACTATGCCACACGGACAAAGTCGCGGGTGGAAGCTAGTTTGGTATAATTTTAGTTGATGACCTAACTAAAGGTGGTGAAACAGATTAATTCTGTTATTAAAACCATAAAAAATACACTTTAATGCCCATAACGTCTCGAAATTAATTATTAAAGATTATGAACTAAATAGGAAAAGTTCACAAAAAGCGACTATAGAAACAGTTATAATGACGATAGACTCGCCCACACTAGTTCACAGAAAAGTCGTTATTTAAACAGTTTTAATATCCAAATATGGTGTATTATCTGATTCTGTGTGTATTCATCTCATATATATTTAGTTCTAGATGCCTAATGAGCTCGCTTAAATTCGTTTGCTTGGCCCCAAATGTCGTAACGTTGCATTCCATAACACGCCTTTGAAATGTATGCGACTCATTAGGAGGCGTCAGATGAATTTTGTGGAATCAACAAGCTAATGACACAGAAATCCGTGCATATTTTGAATAAAATGATAATGCTGGTTCAAAATGTTGTGTCGTGGGAAATATTTAAATAACATTACGTCACGACTGTTATCCCCGAATTGTTAGGCAGAGGTGTACCTAATGGTTGCGGGTTTGCGGGTTGTTCGAAGGTTGCGGGTTGTTCGAAAGAGATACCGCGGCCCCGGAACGTAAAGGGCAATAGAAGGAACATGGGGGGGTTTTAGTCAGTACAAGTCTGACATGCCCCCTTGCTCGCCATCCAGTCATTGGATGACTTCCCACCCGAAAAAAAAAGAAAAAGAAGGTGTACCTAATAGTGTCTTTTTTATTTTTAGGTTAGGCCACTCGCAATTCAACTTTCTTGAGTTGTTATACTGCTTAACCGACTTTTCTGTGGTGACCTCAATAAATTAAGGCCCCTAGCTACAAAGACTACTGTATGCTAAGTGCACGCTCGCTAAGGGCACCCCCTGTGGGGTAGACCTCGGCTTAGGGCGTCACTGAGGAAGGGCAACAAAGGTGGCTGGGTCGATTATTTGCCTAATAGTGTCATCCACATTTCGCCATATATTGCCATCAACCAGGCTCAAATCCAGATTCCATGCCTAATACTGAGAAACAGTAATCCTTACTAATATTATAAAAGCGAAAGTGAGTTTGCTTGTTTGTTACGTCTTTACGCCTTAATGGCTAACCCGATTTTGATGAATTTTGGAGGATGGACCTGGAGACGATATGGGAAAACTATAAAAAAAAAGTGAGAAATAAGGGAAGAAAAGGGAAAACGCGCATGCGAAAACTACAGGTAGCAAAAAACCTGCTACCTGTAGTTTTTGCCCTTACAGACCTTGTACTACCCCGAAGGAACTGTCTTACCCCGAATTCAATGCGAGCAAAGCCGCGGGAAAAGCTAGTAATACATATATGCCTAAAATAAAATATGCCTAAACACACATGTGTTTTAGTAGAAAAATTAAAAAAATAAAAATCTTTAACTGGGTTAAGGAAACAATTGTGTAGTTTATAGCAATTCTTTAAAAACGCTTGTACTTAAATAATATCAAACGTATTTTGTGTTAAATTTTAAAAACACAACATTCATAAATATTTTATAATATTTGGATAAAGAAAATTGCCTGTTACAATAATTATTATTTTATAATTAATATACAAAAAAAAAGGTTTGAAATTATAATGTTTTTTATGTTCCGTGGAACAGTCCACATCATAATTAAAACTCCTCTTTCAATTTATATAAAACAAAAACAGTTTAGAAAAGTAACATAGTATTATAGCTTCCTAGAATTATCTCATTAGTGATCAAATGGCCGCGAACGTTGTAAGCTAGTCAACAAGTTCATTTAGTATTAATTCTTGATAAAATTTCTGAAAATAATAACAGAATAAATTACCATTAAAAAAAATAAGATACTAAACTTGTCTATTTGTTTATAAACAATTTCTTAACAAATGCTATTTTTATATATATATTGATTGAAAATTTTAAAATATAATTAAACAATATTACTTGGAATTTTAATATTTCGCAAAATGTCCTTTTACAAAACTGCTTTTTTTTAGTTATTAACGAAAACCTAAATTCTGCCTTTTTTATCTTAATTAGTTAAATCAATTTAATTTTTATTTACGGACATCTTGGTTCAATGGTTAGTTTACATACTGACTTAAACAATATTGTTAAAACAATTGCAATTATTATGTGCATACTATACATACTTTTGATACATTTTTCTAGACGTCAATCAGAATCAAATGGGCCAAAGCTCATATTTTAAAGAGCTTTATCATGAATTAACATGTTTTTGAACTTGTTATGTCTATCTTGTGGAATGTTAACGTTTTGTCTATAGAAAACTTACTTTTATTACATGACAGGCCCCCACAACTAGATTCAGTGGATGAAATTTTGCTTTAGCGAATTGAACAAAGGAAATTCATAAATTTCTGTGCGGTCCAAATGAAAATGAGTGTACAATACAAAACAACACAAAGTAACGATAAATCTAGAAATCCCCTTGCAGAACGCCCACCGCATTGATTCGACTAACCCTACTCTCCCCTGAACGGGATATGCAGTTACGAAAGTAAACAAAATGACGCCGGGCCTAAGCAAATAATGTGAGCAAGTCTAATTCATTATTGTTCGCAGAAACAATAAAAGCGGCAACAAACGAGATTACCGATAAATCTAAAAGGGATTTTTTCTACGGGAGGGGCTTATCTACTTTACGTCGTTTTGGGAATAAATACCGGGAGTCTTACTGCAGTGAAGACGGTGCCGAACTTAAGTCTGCTATTGTCTGTCAGGATAAAAAAGGTACACGAGAGAAAGTAGGCCCCGACCAACCTCCTATCGTAATCTCTTTATTTACTACGGAATCTTTTACTGACCTTGTTATTTTGTTAGGGGTATTAAAGATAGCATCAATGTTTGCATCGAAAACTATCCTGATGGTGGATCCTTTATCTCAGAATACCAATACTTTTTTGTGTTTAATTTTTGATAAAACATAAATCAATAGTGAAGTGAAAGTTCACATCCCTATTTTGTTTTTTTTTTTTATAAATATCCTGACACAAACAGTCGACAAAATAGCATAATACAAATTCATTAATACGCCCACTTACAATAAAAATAAAATAATCACATACCTCCCAAATAAACAAACAACATAAGTTAAAGAAAAAAAAGATGTAGCGTTTTGTAAACACTTTGTCATAATGACAGCTGCGTATAACTGAGAACAAGCTACCAAAATGTGGTAGGACGGCGCCAAAGTATTATATTACAACCAACTCAGTAAGGAGACAATCGAATTCAGATTCAGAAATCTCGTTTTGAGAGAAAAGATTATTTTATTCACCAACTTAATGTTTTCAAACAGCGTTATCGCGGCTGACAAATTGCTTTATTGGACCAGTTTTCGATTGTGTGAATTATTTATTATGATTGTTTTTCGGTCTTTTAGCACGCGATGTTAGATTTCCTTATCTTTTTAGAGTCTAACTATGAGTATGAAAATTGAATAGATACAATAAATAAGTGAACGTGGAGTAGACGTTTAAAAAATATTGCATTTATAACCCCAGAAATTATTCAAAGGAAGTAGTGAACGCAATTGTGTGGAGATAACTGCCTCCTATGCGTCAATTGAAGCTAGTTTCATGTACATCACAGTACTAAACTCGTGGGTGAGCCGAATTTAATCGTCCGAAGCGCTAGTGCGAATAATGGCCGCGACAAATTTTCCGTTCCGTCGAGCATTTTCCTCTGAATGCACCTACACAATCGACGGTATTGCCTGCAAAATTGTACGCTATTAAGTGACGTTCTAAATATACGAATCCACAGGATGACGTCGAGATAGCCAGTCGCACTCAACCCTTTTCGTATTCGAACCGATATTCAATTTCTCTGCTTTACCATTATCAACTTTATTCTGTTTCAGAAACATCGTGTTTCGCGTAGCACTTGCGGTTGATTTACAACATTTTGAAAATAAAAATGCATGGACAACTGATGAAGTGTAACTGTTACACATCTGCCTTTCGACGATTGATTCGTAATGATGATTGCTACGTGCGGTTTGGAAGACATGTCCGCGGAAAGGAGCCACGTGTTATATCAATGTTGTGACTTTAATAATATGGCAACCGTAGCGGGCTAAAGATAACTTACTACCGACATTATAATTCTGGTTTCCGATACGTTGCGAGAAGAAACCCCCTACTTATCCACCGACTACACCGTATCGAAGAAAAAATGAATAATCGAATTTAAATTTCAAAATTGTTTTGTAATCGACTTTTAACTTCAACTGACGGATTTATGCACGTGAATTTAAATGCTTGACTGTTAAAGAAATTCTACCTTAAGGCATTACCTTTTGAGGTTTTTGTAAAAAGTTCGTTTACGCAAATGTGAACATTATGACATAATGATTATACACATTACAAGCTGTATGTTAAAAAAGTTTACGTTACAAACTTATAAATGATAAAGTTTATGGACTGACCCAAGATGGCAGTCATGAGTCAATGGCATATGAAATGGATGCTAAAATACAGATGAGGGAGCAAAACCTGAATAAGAATAAAAACAAACTGTAGGTAAGTGCCTATAGCTAGGCAAATCATTGATCATCCAAAAAGGTGCAGCGGCAAAAAATAACCAACACATTTCCATCCGTAACACACATTTTTTCCAAAGATACTAATAGTCTTAAATTAAAATTGCGCCTATTTGTTCCAGCGATGCATTACACTATTTCCTTGGCGGCATATAACATCTCTTATAATTGAAAGCAAGCGCGCATACGCACGGTTGAACGAATGAACGTCTGAACGTGTTTCCAATCAGTCCACATCACAAGTTTTACGACTGTCTGTCTGTTCGTCTTCATAAGGAGCTGGAGCTTTGCGCTGATTGATCACACGTGTGCCTATAAGAACAACGGATTTATGTTTCATAACAGAGTCAGTAATTAATTCAGATTTTATTTCAATGATTGTTTGCAGACTACCAAGTAATGGCCACAATGTTTGACTTAGAGCAAAGCAAGCAGCAAGCACTGTTTGAAAGAATTCCATAACAAGTGACGGTACGGTTTGCACAGTGGCTGAGCGATCGACTGCTGCGCTGCGTGTCGCGTGTTCGATTCCAGCACGGAACAAATATTTGTGTGACCTGCAGATAGTTGTTTCAGGTCTCGCTGTTTGTGTATGTGATTTTAAATCTTTGTAAACGCACCCACGATACAGAAGAAATTCCTAAAGTGGAGTAAAGTATATTTTTTTTTAGTCTTTGGTAGACGATATTAAGTTTTGACCTTGATTTTTCCTACTGCTTCACAAAAATGTTCGCGCATACAAAAAAGGTACAAGCATTGATCGTAGTTTAAAATTAGCTAAAAAAAATATATAAGCATTGATCGCGGTTTAAAATTAGCTGCAATCAACAATATTCTCACATTGTTAACATTTTAAAGTAACTGCACTTTAATTTGGTATAAATTGATGTCATATAATTTGTTTTCCAACCACAGTCGCCACTTCCAGGCCATTAGCAGAAATTAATCCAGTTTCCTCTGTGTTTCTGCACCAAAATATGTTAAAGCTCCCAACATATTGTATCTACAATATTATTGCAGAGCCTGAACAGAACTGTTATTATATTTTGAACCGTATGCATGAAATCTATCTGAAATACAGTTTTATTCAGAACTAGCTTTCGCCCGCGGCTTCGCCCGCATTAAATTTGGGGTAACACAGTTCCTCTTGCGCATTATTGTTTTGTAATAGCAACGCTAAGTTTTCCGTTTTCTTCCCTCTTTCTCCCTCACCTCCCACTTTTTATAAAATTTTATTATTTAAATTATTTAAATTTTATTAGCCTATGTCCGTCTCCTGGTTCCCAACTATCTCTGTACCAAAATTCATCAAAATCGGTTTAGCCATTAAAGCGTGAAGAGGTAACAAACTCACTTTCGCTTTTATAATATTATTGTATATATATATATATTAGTAAGGATAAAACATCCTATATTTAAATTATGAATGCAATAGGCGATACCTATTCCAACAAAACCATTTCGCACACAATGTAAAGCAAACACATTTACGACAAATAAACATACAAAGCGGGATGTAAAAATGAAAATACGAGAGCAACTTAACATTTTATAAAAAGGGACGTCAAAATAATGTTGTTCAAGCTCGATTTTCTATCGCAAAACAAATAACATTAAACGTTAACGTCACGAAGGCAGGTTAAATGGCAGACGTAAGGCGTACGAAAGCTTACCAAATATTTACAAGTGCCTCAAGTGGCTTAAAACAAATTCTCCAATAATCTTACCTCGTCTTTGTACTATTGTTTACACTGAATTTTCGCTACTGCCTCCCCTCGGCTTGTATTTTTGTGGAACGCCACTCAAACCGTGTTTGATTTTGCCAAACATAAAGCATTTGTAAGCATTTAACGGAGTTGTATCGGGTTACACGTTTCCTTTTGTTCGTACCGTTTGTGCTTCTAGAACAGAAAATATTTTTATGATATCAATTGGTAGTGATTCAGCGTTTTGGAAAATGATTGATGGGGATTTTAATGAGCCGTTGCTGGATGTAACCTTTATGATTCGAGAATCCAGGTCGTGAGCTGCTACAGATTTATAAATATTTATTATTAGTTGTTGTGAATAATAAATCATGTTTTAAAAAGATGGTGTCGGTCGTTAAAACACAGTTCTGTTGGACAGAATTCCATGTCACGTAGAAAAAAACAACATAAAATCACGCCAGTTATTTGTATTTATTTAACAGCTCAAGCACAATCTACCAGGGTAACCGACGGCTGATGAAGAGACTTGATGATGTTGTAGGTAACTGTTTTTTAATTTATAAATTAATACAATATAAGATTTTATAGCTATAAAACAGAATACTATAAATACATTTCAAAATGTAAACAAACAGATTAGTACACGGATATACATTAATCTAAAACATTTAAGTACGACGCGACGTGGCGATATTTCCGACTTCTTACGAATGTATTCGCGAACTTAAATTTTAAAACATAAACGATTGGTCGCCAACCTGAATTCCTTGGGAAGAGCATTCCATAAAGAAATAAACTAGACGAAAAATGATCGGTGATTGTAGTAAGTGCAGTGAGAGGGACATTGAAGAACATACCTTATGGTTTTAGGTTCCATGTTATAGGAGCGAGTCTATTAACACAACCGGGCTCAAATCCGTGGGAGCTACAAAATATAAATTACAAGCTTTTGCCTGCGGCTTCGCTCGCGTTAAATTCGGGGTAACACAGTTCTCCTTTCCTGATTTGCAGGTACCTGTTACCTGTAGTTTTTGTCCTTGCGCCTTATTTATTGTAATACCAAAGCTAAGTTTTCCCTTTTTTCCGTCTTTTTCCCTCATTTCCCACTTTAAAAAAAAAAACAAACTCGCTTTCGCTTTTATAACATAAGTAAGGATACTAAGGATTTCGCTTGCATCAAATTTTGCTTGTATATCAATTTTAGTTCTTTAGTTTCCCAAACATAGACACAAAGTAATCCATCTTCTTCTATATTTACATCCACAGACAACTGTAAGCCTAAACGTGTAACATACAAATATCCCTTCAGTTTTTTCTTAGCTGTCGTGATGATTTTGACAGTGTCGCCGTCGAATGTTTACATCGTCACCGCCAAGTCATTAGTCGACACTTTCGTCGCAGGCGCATGTGGCGGACGCATCTAACAACCTTTGCAAAGTTGATCTACTGTCCCAGAATCCCCACCTTTCATTTTATTGTTAGTGAAATAAAGTTTGAAATTGAATGTGATTTTTGAGTTACAAGTGCACGAACAAACTTGTTATTAGAATATTGGAATGATTAAATTTCAAAATCATAACAAAACACGTCATACGTTGTCTTGCCTCGATGTGAACGTAGCATGTTATAAAAATATATAGCTCTCCTCCAATCAAAATGTCTTATAAATACAAGACGTTTGTTTAAAGAAAATACCTTCTTTCAACTAACATGAAATGTTTTAAGTCTCTCTGGGAATAAAAGTACAATTGCACGTTTCATGACTAAGGGAAACGGTCCACTATGGGATTTATATAGAAGCAAGCATTGCGGACTATATTCACTCCATTGCTCCAGTTTTATTTAAAGTTGTTGTTACTTTTATTGCAGTCGTATCACCTTGCTCTACATGCAACAACCTTACACCTGTATGGTTGTCGGATTATGTGGTTGAAATAGACGCATCTTTGCAGTATTGTCCTTAGGATCTAGTATTGTGATCAACACTCTACGTATCACCAGCTATCAGATTGTGTATTAAAGTATATGTGATCGAATCGGTAAAATGTTATTCAAAATATTCCAATACTCTCGTCGGTAAGTACTTTACATTTAGATATAAGTACGTTAATGTTGTTCTTCATTTAATATCGCCCTTCACCTTAAATCCTCACTTCATAAACGCGGATCATTTCATCTCGTACTAAATTAATTTTGACATCAAAGCGAGTCTATAAAAATCCAACACAAGCCTTCCATAATTTTTAAGAAGAGCATCACATTTACAAATTCCTTTAGAAACAGTAGCGATATTAAAATCACAGAGTTTCTCACAAAGACAAAGGGGGAGCCGACGCGAGAGGTATCAAAAGTAATAAATAATTCCCTCGCTTCGCGACAAATGAGGTCATGTGTTTCTCCTTTACGTTTTTTGTTCGACTTCCCGCGGGATCGTGTGTCTTCTATTTCCGTTTCAATGTATCGACTGAACGATTTGCTTCTTTAAATTTAGAATATGTTCGCTGTTTAGTGTGGCCGTCTTGGGGATCATTAAATTCGGGAGAACGCAGATGTCAACCTTGCCAGCATCTGGTAACTTTTAGTTTTAATTTAACAAATTGATATTTGTTGGTTACATCCTTTATAGTTCAGTGGATGTGAGAAATGAAGAGCATTATAATTATGCAGTGTTTATGAGCGTGGCTAACTAAATATATGTAATGCACGTGTTTGTTTATAATTTAAGCTTTCATAAACATTTCAATGTTACAAAAACAAAACAATACCTACACTTTTGAAAATCATTTAGACGTTTTCGACATTTAACCGTATTTAATCCTTAATTCCTTACTAATATTATAAAAGCGAAAGTGAGTTTGTTTGTTACCTCTTCACGCTTTAATGGCTAAACCGATTTTAATGAATTTTGGTACAGAGATAGTTGGGAACTAGGAGACGGACATAGACTATTATTTTTTTTTAAAGTGGGATATTAGGGAGAACAAGGGTAGAAAGAAAAAGGAAAACTTAGCGTTGCTATTACAAATCAATAAGGCGCAAGGGTAAAAACTGCAGGTAGCAGGTACTGTGTTATACCGAATTTAAGGCGAGCGAAGCCGCGGGCAAAAGCTAGTAAGTAATAATTTATAAAACATCGCTCAGTGGAGTAAAACAAGCAAAATAATTTAGAAAAGATTTATGGTAGTAAGCTACAGCAAGTAAGAGTTTAAGCTACTCTAATTTAACTCGTAACAGTCACTATGATATCCGTTACAAATGTTGCTATGTCATTGCATTTGACAATTCCATTATTGTCTATGAGTCATCTAGTTCTTGGAGCTAAGACTGAATTATACAAGACAGCTTATCTTGGGCATAATTTATGACCGATACTATCAATCTATTATTTCACAAGAAGTTGTAGCTTTGTATTTGCTAATGCCGTTTTACGATGAACTAAATATTATATTACTGTGTTAAAAAAGTTTAAACATAGCATGATAATCAAATCAACCAATGCTTCATTTTCTCAATGGTATTGGGGTCGATTCAAATTTATTAATTCATCTATGCATTTAATTCTGGACGCCCTTAATCTGCTCGTTTTTCTACATCGTTCTCACATGTATGTTTAATCTCAACTTAAATGCATCAGCCATGATTTTGTAAAAATATTATGATTTAAAATATTGTCCATGGAGTTTCTTCCCCATTCTTCTCCATAGAGATCTACGCTTTGGAATGGCCAACTACAATACTTTACGACTACGTCTTGTGACTAGGACTGTTATGTAGCAGCATCGTTTTTTGTTTTCATGACATTCAAAAGTGCCTTTAATGATTTAATTGAAATGAATTTAATTGAGTGAGTCGACTTTCAGTCTTACCGGATCCAGCTCAATACCAGTATTTCCCATGGAGGGATTGCATATCGTACTTATAGAGCATAGGTGTACCTAATAAGGAGGATGTCCAAATTTCACCTATGAAATTTGAAGTCCAATGTTATACCCCTTAGTATTACGTGGGACTTACTATTGGCATCATCCGAACACAAATCTAGACTACGCGGTTGCTACTGAAAAATTTCTGGAAGAAAATTCCAATATGACTGCTTATACCAGTCCTGTTTGAGAGCTACTGCTCTCAAACCACTAGTGCTGCTTTGGTCTAAAGACCAAAGCGGCAGTAAAGGTTTATTTGATTAATAAAACAACAACTAAGATCTTTTTCTTTATTACTAACCTCCACTTCAATGGACACAGCCATTCCTCTAATCCTTTTGTACTTTGACCTATTTAAATCACGTTAAAAGCAAATAGGAGTTTAACCTCAAAACCGCATTTAGAGTAAGCGTTGCAATTTTACGTACAAAGGGCAACATAAATTGTTTTGCTAGACATGATACCAACCAGATTAAAATCTACTTTACCTCTTGCACATAGAGTTTTATTTTGCGTATCTAAGGGTTCGTCTTCGTAATAATTGGAAGAGAGGCAGCCTGTACGTTTGGAACAATCAAACTTAACCTTGGAAACGTTTTACGAGTCGCTTTCAGCTCGCAACGGCGTAATAAACATGTCGGCATCGCCAGCAACAAGTGTTCGAAGCTCGCACGTGTTTACTAGTTCTGTAATGGAAAAGTAATAATTACTAGAAGTAGTAACAAAAGTAATGAGTCTAGGGCTTCAATTAGGGAGTGAAGTAGTATTGTGTAAGCTACGGTTTTTTCTATTTCTTGGATACATACTTTCTTACATCAATCGGGAAACTTGCAAGATACAATGTTTGGATCTGAAAATTAACTAATATATGCGTTAGATGTTTTCTGCAAGGTAGGTCTACAAGTTAATCAAATAACACCAACAATATTCTATCTTGTTTTTAAACTCATTATTATAATAAATAAATTACTTGATTACTAATACAATATATTTTTCACCTCAGCTGTTGAGCAGCTGAAGTAAGTTTTGCTGGGTAAAAACAGTGAACGAAATGCCATTTTTCTGAATGTGCTAGGGAATCAAAATAAGCACTGGCAGCAAATAAAATGGTCTGTTGTTTTTGCGCAAATAAATATTGTCCATAATCCGTGTAATGTATTTTTAATAAATTAACCTTACCCCACACTAGGAATTTCCTCTGTATCCTGTGTACGTTTACAAACATTTAATTTCACATACACAAACAGCCAGACCTGGAACAATTATCTGTAGACAAATATTTGTTCCGTGCAGAGGTCAAACGCGCCAACCGTGCAGTCAATTTAATTTAAAATTGCTACTTTATGTATAGGAACAAAACTTGAAAAGTGAAAAATTTACAGCTATGAAAATTCATTGTAACGAATGTGCTCGCACTAAAATAAAATTGTTATCGCTAGATAGAACTCTAACAACTAAACTACGGGTCATAAAGCAAAGTGAAGCATCTCTCAAAAAGAGACATAAATGTGTTAGCATGTAAATAAAATCCAGTCGTGTGTCATGACTGAAAATCCATATTTTTAGTTCGCTATAAGGCGGTTACTCTAGGCGTTTTTATTAGACGCATCCATGTTATGTTTTACAGCACATGTTGTATAATCTTAACGTGAAATAATAAAGAACATAGTAAAATTATGTATTGACAGATTTATGAGTCGTAAAGCAGATATGGTAAATGCTTTGAGTACTGAAAATGTTACGGTAGATTTGATTGAATTAATTTATATAGAAACTCATTGCATCCTATAGAAAGAAAATATAAACTACTAGCTTTTGCCCGCGGCTTCACTCGCGTTAAATTTGAGGTAACATGGTTACCCTTTTCCTGATTTGCAGATACCTGCTACCTGTATTTTTGCCCTTGCGCCTGATTTATTGTTAAAGCAAAGCTAAGTTTTCCCTTTTCTTTCCTCTGCCTTCCTCATTTCTCTTTTTGTTTCGGTTCAGCCATTTAGGCGTGAAGACGTAACAAACTCACTTTCGCTTTTATAATATTAGTAAGCAGTAAGGATACTAATGCATCAAAACTAGCTATAAATACATACAGAAAGACTTCTCGCAATCAAAGTTGGCTACATTAATATCATCTTAGAAATATTGTACAATATTTTAAGAAACAATTTTAAAAACAACAAGATACAAAACAGTTGAATGTCGTAAAATCCACAACATTCTCACCTCACTAATTAACCGTTTGATCTTCTCAAATGTTTTGAAGCTCTCCGTCATCATTGCCATTTCTTGATTCATAATTTCCATCTAAAAAGCGTCGTGTTGCAAAAGCCAGAAATCAAATCTTGACAAATCATTGACATGTTTACGTTTCCTTTCTTGTGTTCTTTCATCTAATTTATAAATAGTACCATTGCCTTCGAATTCACTAACTTCGTTTCAATCATCGCTTTCGATATTTTCGTTAGCATTATGATCGAACTAACATTTCCTACCAATAACATTCTATTATGTGTTTGATGGAATTACGATACCCGCTGTGAAATGTGTTATACTAATATAGCTCCTATGGGTGTGATCTCAGTATGCTGTAATTTCTGTAAGTGATATTACTTCTCTTGTATTACTAGTTCTAATTTTGTTTCTTTTATTTGTTCGGCCTCGGATACGTGACCTATATTTTTGCAATAACAACTGTCTTTTCTTGTTTATTTTGTATTGTCAAGGAACCCTTGAAAGATGCTTGTAAAACGTTTATTTTATGAATCATGTAAGTCTTAAAAGAGCAATCAAGTTCGCTTGCGCAATTCGGCCAGATGTAAAACGCGAATCTAATCTCAACCGAGATGGATCTAAGTATATTCTATTTAAGGAAATGTCTTATTACTGCTGTATAATTTAAGAAATTAAGATAATTAAGCTTTGATCTAAAAACAAGCACGTTTCAGGATAACCTTTGATATAATTACGTTGTTATTAGCGAAATGAATAAAACTTATCATGTCACTAATCTTATATAGAGCTTGCATTGTAATTACAGCAATCATGTTATCTTTGACAATAATTACCGCGCGAAATGGCTTCTGAAATATTATCTTCTTCATCTTTTTTTATCGCCATAAGCGATAAGACTGGCACTGTTCTGTAAACAGTTGTGTTTCAGTTTTGGTGTTGAATAAAGTACATTATTTTATTTTATTCAATTCTTGTTGCACGAACAAGTTTAGGAAATCTTTTAAGATTTTCACAAAGCATAGAAACGACAGATTTCTTTTGCCCTGCAAATATAAACTCCAAGAGAACACTGCAATGAAGAAGAAAACTTATGAAATATTAAATTTAAAATCAGAGAACAGACCGTAGACCCGTTTCCAGTACTTTCAAAAGCTACTTTACCGTACAAATTGCATCATATTATTCATCCAAAAAGCCTTTGAACCTGAGAATTGAGATAGTAATTCGCATACTTGATTTGGTCGAAACACCAAGTTTTACGTTCTTTTTACAGCGTTCACTGTTGAAGTTATTGCATATTATATAACTGCTGTAAACAAGCCACTAGCAGGCCTGGCTGACAGTCTTGATGCAAAACGTCCAATTCGCACAAATGCTTAATGAATACAAATTCTGATTCGAACAAGGACTTTCTTTCTTATTAATGCTTCAGTAAAATGTTAATGTTTTAGTTTCTAGTAAGTTTATTTCTTATGCATAATTTATTATTATTTTAATTAGCATTTCATTGCTATAGTTTGTTTTGTAATAAATATAATTATTTCACATATTTTACACAGAGTTTTTATTAGAATTTCAAAACGTTTGGTTGACACTTCCGTGACCCCAAGGGCTGACTTTTACTTTGGCCAGAGGCTTAGCGTTGCCATACAATGTGGCAACGCGGCCAGTCTCTTGGGGACATTGCCAACTGACAGCATTGAGGACGAATATTTTTGACGCTATTTTTAATTTAATTATAAGTTAAGTAGTAAATTTAATCCAAATATAAATATTTTTAAAACTAAATAATTACTGGAATTTTTTGCGAATCGAGTTTTTACAACACTGTGAAATTTTGCGGATCGGGCGTTCTGCATTAAGACCCTTTTAACATGTCTATGTTGTTTGCCTCAACTGCAGTAATCTGGGAATTTTAGTACCATTGCGATAGTGAAGCTGTATATTACAAGCAAAGCAAGTTTCAACAACATGGTAGTATATTTTAGTCTGTTGACTCTTAATCTGTTGAGCCATTAAATGAGAGGAGAGCTTAATTACTTGACTTTTTGGTATTCCTTTTGGAGGGTTTGTGTTTTAAGAGTATGGTTTTGCAGACACATTAGAAACATGACTGGACACATTAGAAAAGGAAAAAGAACAATTTTCTGTCCTGTCTGCGATTTGTTCAGTTTTGCAATTATGTGTACTTGAATACTAACTTTTAAATGAAACAACTGCCTATCTGCCCGCCACGATCCACAAGTTGGGTCACTGTAAAGTCACCTGTAAAGTCGGTCCAAACATGTTAAAATGACAACCTGAACCAACGTTTTAACTTTCTTTCTGAGCAACTGAAGAAACTCGGTATATGGTCATTCATCACAGACCAACCTAGGCAATCGTGGCTTAACGTAAAAATTGACTCAAGTGACTGTTATTATTTACCCACGAGCTCCTCAATTAATAGTCATCGTCATTTTTCTGCCCTAGTCCCATTCTATTTGGGGTCACCGCAATACGTTTTCTTCTTCCATTCTTCTCTATCAGACGTCACGTCAGCATTTACTCCTATCTCCTCCATATAATTCCTTACATAATCCATCTATCTTTTTATTTTTTTAAACGTTGTCCCACAATAGTAATTTCGTATCGTGGGTGTGTTTACGTTTACAAACATTTAAACTCACATACACAAACAGCTAGACCCGAAACAACTATCTGCAGGTCATACAAATATTTGTTCCGTGCGGGAATCAAACCTGCGACACCACTGCGCCAACCGTGTCGTCTATAGCCTTCCTCTCCCTCTCCATCCACCAACATCTCTTCCATGAACAGTAATTCAACAAAATAAAATACAATATTTAAAAAACGTTTTTACAAAATTTTAGTTCTATATTTTTTTAGTCTACAACTCAAGTAAGTGTGAACATAAATGTAAATAAATAGAAAAAGGTCCAAGGTCCACTTTAAAATATACGAACTTTTGCTGAGAGCTAATTAACTAAAATCCTGTAACTAGCTCTACTATGTAGATAACAATGATTACAGAACACACAACGTACTAACTGAACAGTAACGTTATAATTCATCATTAGCCACTGAAACAACACGAAGCATTTGTTAACAACATTAATTATTCTCTCACACGGGCCTCTGTGTACAAAGCCCTCCAATTAGACAGTACAAGTACAGTCGTGGCCACTAATATGTTTACATTTGTAACATTCAGAAGTGATTCTCTATCAGAGGGGCTCACCAGGGCCACTGCCAGCCGAGGTTGCGGGTTGTTCGAAAGAGATACCAAAGAACACAAAGGGCAAAAGAAGGAACATGGATGGGTTTTAATCAGTATAAGTCTGACACTACCTTTTGTTCTATCCGGACCTAGAGAAGAGATTCTCTATTAATGACAATTGTGACTTAGATATAATCCCCAATGTCAAAATAGTATGACTCCAAAATACTTACACATATTGCTAGCAGTCTAAAGTGAATCGGCCCAGAATTTGACGACAGTTTTTGGTACCTTCGGTGGCAAAACATTTGTTACAAAAATTACTTTATAATAAACTTGCTTTCGCCCGCGTTAAATTTGGGGTAACACAGTTCTTCTTGCGCCCTATTGATTTGTAATAGCAACGCTAAGCTTTCCCTTTTCTTCCCTCTTTCTCCCTCACATCCCACTTTTTTTAAATAAAAATTAGCCTATGTCCGTCTCCTGGTTCCCAGCTATCTATGTACCAAAATTCATCACAATCGGTTTAGCCATTAAAGCGTGAAGAGGTAACAAACAAACAAACTCACTTTCGCTTTTATAATATTAGTAAGGATATATAATATATATATAGTAAGGAAGTAAGGATATAGAAGAAGAAAATCGCTTTTAAAAGTTAAATACAGTAATATTAGGGTCTATGACTGTACCAAGCTGCTGGTCGATTACACAAGCAATGCCTGGCTACTTGATTGTATGATTTTTTAATATCCTATCGTCTTAAGTTCGTTTGTTCTTGCTTCGTTAACTTTCAAAGTTATTGTTTTCTTTAGAACTTGGATAGCAGCTTCAAAGTTTTTTTTTTATTTATTAAAAAACGTTTGTAGAGTTTTTTTGAGCGGAATTCACGTTATTAATTTGAGGTAGTTCAATGGTGTTAGTTTTTAGATAACATTATTATTGGTAACGTTTAAACGCTTTTTGCTAGAGAACGGTGAGAATGTAATCCTTACTAATTTTATATAAGCGAAGGTGAGTTTGTTTGTTTGTTACGTCTTAACGCCTAAATGGCTAAACCGATTTAGATGAATTTTGGAACAGAGATAGTTGGGACCCTGGAGACGGACATACGCTATTTAAAATAAAAGAGATATGAGAGAGAAAGAGGGAAGAAAAGGGAAAAGTAGCATTGCTATTACAATAAATAAGGCGCTAGGGCAAAAACTACAGGTAAATCCGGAAAGGGGAACTGTGTTACCCCGAATTTAACCCGAGCGAAGCTGCGGGCAAAAACTAGTAAAGAATGATTCTCTACTAACCCATTTTACCTCGTAACTTGACCTCTATTAACCTACTTCTAACGATGCTACATTTTTAAACAAACTTTAAAAAAAAAACATTTCTTTCCAGGTCATTTTCATTTTCCACTGGGATGGACACTGCACAGCAAAGACAGTGTAACTACACTATAAAATGTCGCCTGTTTCTCAACTGAAATGGCTGTTGAAATATAAAAGAGTGTGTAAAACAAGGAACAGCGCTTCCATAGTTTTATGAATACTGCTCTCTGGCAACAATCGAGGCGAGGATAAATAAAAAAAATAAAATAAAAGACGGACATGCACCGTTTAAAGTCACCGGAGCCAACAGCATGATGAATATTACAGCTAGCTTGTAGCAAGCCAAATAAGATACTTGTTCGCAACGAATAAAACAATCTTTGGATAGTGTTGTTGGCTTTCCAGTTGATATTACGCTTTTTATGATGTCTTACCATTATGGTGTATGAACTTGTTTCTTGGACCTTGTAATGTGGATGTGGGTAGAACAAGTAGGCATGTCTTTATTAGTTGCAGTACTTGTACTGAGGTGCTTTTTGTGATAAATATGTCGACATGGAAATAAAAAGTTGAAAAGTAGGTAAAATATGTTAATGAAAATGATAAAGTTTTGAGCGATCCATGAAGCAGACACGAAACGCATTTTGATTAAGCCAATTAATAAACTTTTTGCAAATTCTAATTGTGACTGTATTTGATATTTATGTTTTACTAGCTGTGCCCAGCGGTTTTACCCGCTGCTCACTTAGGGGTATGAAAAATAGATGTTGACCGATTCTCAGAAATACTGAATATGCATATAAAATTTCATAAGAATCGGTCGAGCCGTTTCGGAGGAGTATGGGAACGAAAACTGTGACACGAGAATTTTATATATTATACCTATGTATAACCTATAAATTTATGGTGGCGGTGTTAACTGTTAGTATAAATTCTTACTTAATATTATAAAAGCGAAAGTGAGTTTGTTTGTTACGTCTTCACACCTAAATGGCTAAACCGATTTTTAGGAATGTTGGTACAGATATAGTTGAGACCGGAGACATAAATATAGCTATAGCCTTTAAAAAGTGAAAAATAAAGGAGAAAGAGGGCAGAACAGAGAAAACTTAGCTTGCTATAACAATAAATTAGGCGCAAGGGCAAAAACTACAGGTAGCAGGTACCTTCAAATCAGGAAAGGGAAACTGTGTTACCTGAGTTTAACGCGAGTGAAGCCGCGGACAAAAGCTAGTTGGTTATAAATAAACTTTTATGAGATTAACCACCCTCTAAGTGGCTGAAGTTTTTTCAACGGATCAACGTCGGTAGTGTGACTGAAATATCACAATCTAAAATATTCTAGGAACATGTTCATTCAGCTGAAATATCCACCGACACAACCGTAGAATGTAAAACGAAACAAATGTCGGATGTTATGACGAACCTCAAATATTCCAGCTGGTATTCGCTGTACTAAATTATGAAGATATTTTGACTATCGCAACAAAATCATGATTTATGTGAACCAAAGCTTACGCGTTCTCATTAGTTTGTGTTATTTCTCACAAAATAAACGAAAAATCAAAGAGGAATCTTGCTCTTGGACGAACTGACGGCCTGACGTACGGTTGTGTTTACATAATTTTGTAACAACTAATGGTTCATTTTGTCAAATAAGCGATGTCCGTGAGTTATAAATTCAACAAGCTAAAGGATGAATCACGTTAATGAATCAACCTATCCAAGATTACGTGATAAATCGGCTAACAGTTCATATTAATATTTCACTTTAGCGAATTAAGTGAGGGACGTTAATAATTAGGTTGTTTTATTTAGAAACTAGCCATTCCCCACGGTTTCACCCGCGCTGCTCAGCACCTGTTGGTCGTAGCGTGATGTAATATAGCCTATAGCCTTTCTCAAGAAATGGACTATCCAACACTAAAAGAATTTTTCAATTCCAACCAGTAGTCCCTGAGATTAGCGCGTTCAAACAAACAAACAAACAAAAAAACTCTTCAGCTTTATAATATTAAGTATAGATATAGTATATAGTATAGATGCTTAATTATTTTACAATTATAAGAATAAGTCGGCCAATATAAACTTTGTTTTTGTATACGGTAAAAGACTCTCGCCGGTGAAGAATGTAATGTGTGTTTTGGATATTATTTACGCGTCGTCACTATCTATCTATACTAATATTATAAAGCTGAAGAGTTTGTTTGTTTGTTTGTTTGTTTGAATGCGCTAATCTCGGGAAGTACTGGTTCGAATTGAAAAAATATTTTAGTGTTGGATAGTCCATTTTTTGAGGAAGGCTATTATAGGCTATATAACATCACGCTACGACCAACAGGTGCTGAGCAGCGTGGGTGAAACCGCGAGGAACAGCTAGTATTAAATATGTCTTATTAGATCGAATGTATCGTAGTTATGACTACATCATAGTATAAGTAAAATAAAAGTCTTTTCCAAGTCGCTGAAAAATAGGTTGATGTTGATGCTTTCTGCAATCCAATAAACTGTTTATGTTGTAGAATCAATGTCATTTTAAGATATTTTTAAAGTAGGTGGAAGATTTATGTTCACATTTTTACTTTTATGTATTTTAGTAAACAAATGTCGTTTACTGTTTAGCGTTTAAGATAAACACGGCCATTATGCGATCCGAAAAAAGGTTTTTGTCAATAAAAATCACCACAGCGCGTAGTCGTAAGATATAAAGTCGAAATTAATAGACTGGATTACGAAAACCAAAACATTGAACAGTCTCCTGTCTACCACACATATCCTGACTCCTGAAATCACTCGGAACGACCGTAAACGCGACAAAGTGTGCGAGACTCCATAAATTAAAGTTCATTAAAACTTAGCCAGTGGGACCGACTGGTATTTTATTTACACAAAAATGGACTTTAAATCGTTGAACGAACGATAAATCTGGCTTTTATAATTTTTATTTTTACGTGAATTCAGTCGGGATTTCTTTAATGCCGCCCGCGTGGTTATTTTCAACTTTACCGGCGTGTAATGAAAGTTAAGTTTTAGTCTTCTTTTATAATTTAATTTCGTGCTTGACGATTTAATGTCGGTGTTCATCGCTGGGTAGGTGAAGTGACACAGTCATTAAGTATCGATACCGACACTTGTGGCTGTCAACGAGAAGCTTAATGGACATCATTAAGATGCCACTTTGTACGTACATTTGAATATCAAGTAAACACGACGTATTTACATATAGATTAATATAAATAGAACGGTGACTGGTCGAGTACGACTGCTCAACATCGAATTATTTCATTTTAAATTAAGAATTCTATAAACCGTTAAAGCAACAATGCGACTGATTAAACAAATATTTACAGAAATGCCTTCCTAATCTTCTAAATTTGTTCCGAATTCAACTTTCTTTTTTAATATGTCACTAACAGAACATTGAAACCTGGTTTCGTTAGATTTACACAAGCCAGCAGCTGTGACTTTTTGTCAAGCTGTTAATGAAGATTTGTATCTGTCCGTTAGCTTTACTGTGGTCGCACAAACGTCAAGGAGATTTCTTCTTTACACCAACACTAAAAGGAGAATACAAATCGTATAAATTTATGGCGCGCTTTGAACTGATTTCGCGCCGACATGGCATGACGTACCGGTTTCGAACTATTTTCAAAATTATAAACATGCGTGTGCAAAATCTCCACAAATGGTTTTAATTTTATGAAGATGTACGCAATATAAAAGTTTATCTTTGCTAGACAAGCAAGACTTGCGAATTAATAAAAGGTATGCCCTACAGCGTTCAAATCTTCTTCTTAATGGGAAACTAACAAGCGTAAACTAAAACACATAAAACAATAGGAAACAGCCGTGGGGCCCGGATAGCGAACTCCATCCACTCGATAGTGCACCTGCGATAACAGATCTCCACTTAATTTAATATTAAAAGCGAAAAACTTTTTAATTTCCCTCTTATTACCTTCTTTCCGTTAAAGTTGAAGGAACTTGTATTTTGTTCTGGAAACTTCGTCTTGTATGCTTGTGACGTGACATGTTTCCCGCGCTTTTACGCGGCGAAAAAAAAAATTAGAGGCGGCCATCACTACGTAATTGAAGTGTCAAAAGTTATCTGATTTTACTTGCAAAACGCGTGGCGATATGAAATTTTTCGCGCAACCGAGATGGTTGGTTGGAAAAAAAGAGAATTCGATATGAAGCGAGTGTCTGCAATCAGCATTCGACCTACATTCCTGTCGTTATTATGCACATATGCGAACATTCGTGTATTAGGTGACATTTTGCTGCAGCTACTTGAGAGCGTGTTAATTAGAAGCTAATTAACTGTTAATGAAGTACTTTTGTGTTTTTTTTTGTCGTTATTCCCATTAACCCGCTTGCTCATCGTTTTCATGTTTATTAATGTACTATAGTGCAGTAACAAAGACCTAGTTTTCAGTCGGGTATGATAATCTACAAAAAAATTAAACAGAGATTAACCTAATTAAAACCTAAACCCCGACGACACGGTTGTCGCGGGTTCGATTCCCGCATGGAAAATATACATTGTATGGCTTATAGGACGTTGTTTCGTGTCTGGCAGTTTGTGTATGTGAATTTAAATGTTTGTAAACGCACCCAAGATAAAGGAGAAATTCCTAGAGTGGGGCAACGTTTTAGAGAAAAACATCCAATCTTTAAGTCGCATGTTACAAGGAGTGTTATAGAGACTATTCCCATCAGCTGGGCACAAATCCAGGCTAAATTGTTAATTAAAAAAAAATCTTCATATGAAAAAACCCAATAACACTAGGTCTAAACCGAGAATCAAACCTCAAAGAACTCCATGCTTAGCCGCCGCATTTGCGAACACTAGACTAAAGATTTATTTGGCCACATAACCCACACAAGATTTCTTCAATGATAACTTAAAAATAAAATAACTGACGCATCACACGAAAAACAACAAAAATCTTTTTACCAAATTGACATTGGCCCACTTTATACCGATCGCAATTACACCATTACGGTGCACTAAAAGCAATTAACGTAAAACGTTATGTTTTTATTTCCATTTAATGCGTACTAAATGGGGAAAATTTTAACGAAGTGCGTTCTCATTGTACAATGCCAATTAAAATTGTAAAAAAAACTTATGCTAAATGTTCAAATCGATATAACGATGTCGTTACCGGTGGCCTAACTAGGTGAGTTCCATGTAACAGTTAATTGTATAGTAAACAGTGCAATGAAAACCAACTTTATGAACTTAATGGAAAATAAATTTAGAAATTCTGTAGTTCCGGAATTGAATTGGAAATGGGTGTGCAATTTAGTTTTATGTGTTGTGCTTTTATTGCAGTTATTTCAACGGTTAGTTTTTGTTATAGAATATTACATAACATCACGCCTGTAATGTTCGAGGGGTACAGCAGAGGCTTACCTAAAAGAAGACCCACATTTTGCAAGCTATGGTTAATTAAGTCCCATATAATAGGGTAGTTTCCTGGGTCAAAGTAATTACATTCTATTTAGTCCGACTTTTAGATTATTCAAAAATAAGGGAAACGTATTTTTTTATTTGTAAATAAGACCAAAAATTACAAAGATATTGCTCATTAAAGTGGAACATGTGACGTCACTCGTTCCGAAAAAATGCAGCAACGCGTTTCGCTTAGTTTTGAATAATCTAAAAGACGGACAATTTTTTGTTTTTTGGAAACTAACCATAGAGTTCGTAATGGGAAACTCTAAATTAGTTTTAGTCATTTTATGCTCTAGGTACTCAAAACAAACGCAAACCAACGAAGATGGAATGTTTACACGTGCTGTGCGTAGATAGCACCTACTATCCGAACATATTTACAAATATCTCTGGGCAGTAACAGTCGTAAAGAAAAATATGATAAACATACTTTTCATTTGTGTAACACTTAAAAGATTTTTTTTGCGGATGCGATATGATCAAATAACTGCCCCCGCTCTGGGCGGAGGGGTAGCAGTGGGACCGGGGAGGAGTGTCAGACTTTTATTGACTAAGATCCTACCAATGTTCCTTCTTTTGGCCTTTAAGTACCGTGGTATCACTCTCATCATATCTCACACAGTTTATTTTATAACTTGCGTTTACTTTATTTTGGCTAATTACTATTATGTTTATAAAACCTCAGAAGTAATATTTTTTTAAATTCCCGGTATACAAATAAGCTCTTATTTTTTAAGTTTGGGAGATTACTTAGTTGACTCGGTCACGTCATTATTACAAAAAACAGTTCAAATTATAACAACATAATAATTTTTTGTGTAAATCAAAGTAACATTTCTTAAAATAGGGTTACTAGCAAAAGAAAGTATACCCTTACTTTAGCAAGTTTTTTTTTAAATTTTATAAACTATAATATTTATTTTACAAAATGCCAAAACTAACTCCACGAGCATCACTATTTCACATAAACTCACGTAGCCTCTTAAAAAAGAAGGCACAGGGAATGCAAAACAGTCGCGATGTCTGCCGGAATGAAGCTGTAGCTCATAAAGAATGCATGTGTCCCGCTATCTGGTTATGAGACGACTGTTGACTTAGCTTGTGTACCCACAGAGCTCTGATTACTAGTTGAGTTTTTTTTTTCGTATGACGTTTGTTTATTTTTTATGACTGGCCAGTTCGAGTTTGATGGAGGTTTCAGTAAGAAGGTGTTGTCATTGTGTACGGTAAATTTAATACATAAATCGACTAATAATACTCTTTTAACAAAATAGTAAATTAAACATACACAAAAGTACCTATATTTTTACACAAGTTCAAATAACTTTATAATAATTAAACAAATAGTGCATAATTATTTATTTGTTCACTTTCATGTCTTTCCTGTGGATAGGAATTATAATTACCTACTTAATTGCTTACCTAAATATTATAGATGCAATTAGATCGTGATAAATAGATGAACTACCTTAAAATTTGACTTAATTAGCTAATTTGGGTCATTATTTCAGAGGTATTAGTAGTTTTTCATAGTAATAGTTATAATTTTCCTGGTAATAATGAATATGACTAAATTAAATAACTATGAGCTACTCCGCAATGTCCTTAATAAACTTATAAACATCAAACTTACAAAGAATTAGAGATCATTCTTAACATTCGTAAAAATTACAAAATAATTTTAGTAAAAAGAAAACTAAATTATATTTTCAATACAATTGGTAAAATACAGGGTGGCCAGTTGATAGACGTCCAAAGAAAAAAATTAGATGCCTTATGCTAAGGGGTACCCGAATTACCCCCATGTATGTTCCGCGATTATTTGTAGTTTAGGAGCTAGAATTTTTTTAAGTACTATTTTCAAAATTTTCACCTAACATTGGTTTTTATTTTTTATGTCTTTATTCCTATCATTTTTAGATATTCTTTTTTGTGGAAACTATTAGCGATAACAATAGCTACCATGCAAAAAAAATCCGTTTGCCTAGGTATTGTAGAACTTACCACAAAATTAGTCCAAAGTTCAAAATTACCATTAGAGTTCGATAATGAAAAATGTTCAGAGCCTAAAAAAAAATAAGTTAGGGGTGCCAGAGGTTTCTAAATGATTTTAAAAACTTCTATGGACCTTCAACAGACAAAATCGGTAAAAAAATATAGAGCTTGATCGGGGATTATTTCCTGTTATTAGCTTTGATAGCAATAAAGGTATTTTTACAGTTATTGTTATAATTTGGAATTTCTTTATTTTTGCCACTTTTATGATAAAAAAATACGGTAGATAGTTTACAAATTTTATTAAAACACGTTATAAAAGGTTTTCAAAGTGCTGCCTTACCACAGAAATGCACAATCTACATCTACGGAGGAAATTGTCTTTTATTTCTTTAAAATAATGTCATTTATTTTAGTTATTGTTTAATTGAATTTGAGATAATGTCATTGAATTCAATAAGTAATAAGGTATCCTAATCTAAATAGTTCAGTTCCGGGTAACCTACTTAAAACAATCTCTTTTTACTATTAACGCAAGTCGTTTCTGGCACTCGCCGGCCGCTGCCGCGGCACCGCTCGCTACGCTCGCTCGGCTCGTGCGTAGGAGGTCACAGTTTTAACCTAACCTAACCTAGCCATTACTGCCGTCTGCATAGTATGCCAAGTGAAATTATACCAAATAATATATTATGCGAAATTTGAACTCTGCGAATCGTAATTATACTAAATGTAATTCTGCCATCTAAAAAGTATGCCATTGTTAATTCGAAGTTTTTAACATTATGCCAAACGATAATTATACCAAATAATTTTTATGCCTTTAAAATGTTCGTTTAAAGAAAATTATGCTAAGTGTGTTATGCCAAATAAATTTCGGAGCATCAAGATTCTGCCAGATAGAGGGAACCCCTTTTATTAAACCCACAAATTACTTGAATACACAATTTAAATGAGTTACAATTGAATAGCATCATGCACTTAACACGATAGTGACAATATAGGTTTTTGGTGGTTATAAAAATTATAATGTTCTTAATCCTTAAACAAAAACGAATATACCTATCACAGGAAATAATATAAAATCACTACTTCAAATTATTCATTTATCACCGACGACTGTGCAGCCTCCTAAGCAAACTTGCAGAGGTAATTCCTGCCTCATTGTGCTGGCTCGCTCAGCAATAATGCACGGACGCAAATATTAGCGCAGACAGACACTACCGTAGAGCGAAAAATCTGTAGAGAGGGACGATTAAAATTTTTATTGCGGTGTTTTGTGGAAGTTAGCACGGTTGAGTGCGATTTAAATTTGTAATTAAAGGTAAAAAATAGAAAAAAAAACTTATTAAAATATTAGTGTTTAGTTGTTCGAAAGAGATACCGCGACCCCGGAACATGAAGGGCAAAAGAAAGAACATGGGTTTTGTTGGCAAAGTTTTCATAGATGAAAAAAATAGGATTTGTTTTAATAAAATATGACTCCAAATAATTACTTAATCGGAATATTCAAAGTTTAAACGTTTTATATAGCTAAAAGTTTTCATAATAGGCATAAAAAAAAACAATTAGTACATGTTAGTAAAAACACACTTCGGCACATCAACTTTTATAAAACCATTTTATACGGATCTATCATCGCACGGGAAATTTACGGTATACGATCAGTAGTTAAAAGATCAGCATAAACTGGTTTCGTATAGGTTGATTTGTCGTCGTATATACAATAACGCTAGCATTGTTTAAGGTGACGTCATCGTGGATATTATCTTCAATAACCTAAGGTTTTGAAAACGGGTTACTACGGACTAAGCTTTTTTTTCGGGGTATCGAAGCCGCGACATGCAGCGCAGCTGTTGATCGCTCAGCCACTGAGCCAAACGTGTCGATTTTCGAAAGGAATAATATGTAATAATAAATAAGTTTTCGTATAACGTATCGAATCGTATTTTGTAGACGAAATCAACCCACCTAATAGACACAACAACAGCACAATATATTAAACTCTCTCAGCGCCCCCAAATCCTCCAGACAATAATCCGAATTGTACGCATTGAAAAAAGAAAAACAAATGTAGCTCCAACTTAATGAGACGTGGAAAAACGCTGGCAATGCTTAAGGTGACGTCATCATGGATGCAATCTCCGCCATGTTGTTTAGACAAGGCTCAGTACTGATGGCTCTGCACTCAACTCGGTCATTTTAATGTTAATTAATTGCGTTTTATGTACTTAAAGTGATGTATTGCAGAGGGATTTTTAAGTGGGTTATGGGTGTGGAGAAATGTTAATTTATGGTCCAATTGTGTATTGTTTTTGTTAGAGAAAATTAACAGTGAGCACAATGAGATTATGAAATGCTTTTATATTCAAATCATCAAGAATACTACCCAATACGAGACTCTAGAATCACATCAGTCGGACATAGATAAAATCCGAAAAAAAAGAATAGTTTAATACTAATTTGTCCCGCTCCGCCAAGTGTGATGTGTTAATTAGTGATTCTAAATCCCTATAAAAAGGTAAATAGTTCGTATTTGTTTAAAATGATGACACCCAATATAATAGGTAGGTAGTTAATCGGTTATTTTTAAGTTAGTTTACATTAGTTTTTGTAAATATTTTTTCCTGTTTTATTCTACATAGGTAGTCAATTTTCTTCAAATTAAATTCCCAGAGACAAAACATAATTAAAGACTTTTTGATTTAAGTTTTGTGTTGTAGAGAAAATAGCGTATTTTTTGAGGATGTATACTCGTACATCATACTTCAAACGTTATAAAAAGAGTTGTTGATCATATTCCAAGGGTAGGATATTTTCGGCTATAACCTTTTACTATCAATAAGTAGTTTTACGCAGGTCGTTTTATAAGTACACAGGGGACAAAACGGGTTCTCCCGTAGCTTTTATCATGTGATATGGGTCACTCGAACTTTGAAAAGTTGCGATCTTTAACCCATCCCACGTGTGCGTAGGCCGCATCACGTGTTGCAAGTTTTTTAATTTGAAATCTTTGAAACTAATCCTCCCGGTTTTTTTGTTTACAGCCAACATTTTCACGCCTATCTATAAGTGCCATTTTCTGCCAAGGCCTTTCTCAACTATGTTAAGATCGACTTTCAGTGAGATTCATGATGTTAATCTTTAATTTATTTAGATTTTGAATTGAGTTTTGCTTTTTAATATTTACTACATCGTTCTCACATATTTGTATAACCTCAACATGAGTGATGTAAATACGATTTTGCAGTAATACTCTAATTTAAAAGAGTACCCATTGAGTTTCTTGCCCATTCTTCTTTAAAGAGATCAAAGCTTTGGAATGGGCAACTACAGTACTTTCACAAATTATTATGCCTTGTGACCGGGACTATAATTTTATCATTTTGTTTCTTGACATCTAAAAGGGCCTGTAATGGTCTAATTGAATTATATGCTTTGATTTGATTGCCTATCTGATCTCCACAACCCAGTCAGTACTGGGTAATGCGATATCCTTTAGTCTAAGGGTAGATGTTGATAATGATGATGTGAAAGTTTCGGGGCACTTACTAGACACTACCTGTGACGACTCTCAAAGACCTACAACATTAACCTCCGAATACTGAAACGTCACTTAAAATTTAAGTACCACTTAAATTTAACAGATACTCAGAAGTGACGTTTGACAATACAAAATCTAAAGTTTAAGGGCTGCTCAAATGTTAAGCAGCCCTCAAACTATGAGTGACGTTTCAGTATGCGGGGGTTTATCACAGCCGAAAACAACAGCTCTTTTGCCGATTAGAAATCATCAAATAACTTCTCCCGCTCTGGGCGCAGCGGGGATGAGTGTCAGACTTGTACTGACTAAAACCCACTCATGTTCCATCTATTGCCCTTTACGTTCCGGGGGTGCGGTATCTCTTTCGAACAACCCGTAACCCCGGCAGGTGGTGGCCCTGGCAGACCCCTCTACTTTGCTGACATCTCTTTGAGGCGCGTGAAATACTAACGCGCCAAGAGAAAACGTCTTAATGTGTATTCTGAGACCCGGAGTTTTTTTTTATTTGATTGGAGGCTTTTATCCTCAAAGGCAAGTCAGCCTCATCATAACTTAAACTAAATTTTAAACTAAACTACACACTTATGATACAACTAATCCATTAATCTACACTAAACAAATCAGTAAGGAGAATTGCGTTATGGTCAATTTGTCATCATCCAAAACCCGACCTCGGAAAACGCTCCTTAACCTTGAAGATCATTAATATTAATTTTATTAATACTTAGCCACAATTTTGTCTACTTATAAGAACATTCACACAGGAATCTACTTAACTAAATAAACGGTCGTTTTATTTTCCGCAAAAAAAAAAACAAGGGAATCCCGAAGGCATTATCGAAACACATTTCTCCCATCTAAGGAAGTGCGATAACATGAACCAAAGGATTTTATGTACAAACTTTTCGCTGCCGTCCGCTGTTCTTACGTTTATTAGAACTCTTTAATTATGTAACTTTGTTTCTTTTTCATTAAATATTATAAATACTGCTAGTTTGCTGTACAAGAAACGATTCTTAGTTAAAGGAAAAGAAGATGTTATAGTGTATTAGTTTTAGTAGCATCCAATCTGTATATATAGATATATAGGAAACTAATCTTTTTTTAGGTGAGAAATCATCAAATAACTTTCCCCGCTCTGAACGAAGTGGGAGGGTGTGTCAGACTTTTACTGACCAAAAAACCCATTCATGTCTTTTGATCATCCGGGGCTACGGTATCTCTTCCGAACAACAGCAGCAGCAGTACTACCCTTAGATTGAAGCATTCCATATCCAGATTAACTACTTCCTTGAGATAATAGCGTGTATTTTAATTCTATATATGTAATAAGAGTCTATAAATCCAATTACAAAATTTATGACACAGTAATATTTCGAGCCTGATATTTTTAACCAAAAATATGACAGTAATAAACATCATAACCACAAAACTTTAACGATCGCATTAACAACCACAACAACGTTAGCTTACACTATCCCACTATAAACAGAACATCTTCCTAAGTATGTCACGCCAATAAAAAAATAAAAGAAGACTTCTTAATTCAAAATCCCTGTCATCGTTATAATAACTTTCTTTAATTTCCAGCCGATGGTGAACGAAAGAGTCTTTATTACAATTTTGGCTTCATTCCAAGTTGAGATAACGAAGCAGGCCCTATTCGTTTAAATGATTGATAGTGTTAGCTTAACACCTCGTTGGATTCGTCTTGATTGAGTGTGGGCTTTTTGTTATGTTTGATCAGTTAACCGATGGTCTGCCTGATTGGGTGCCTTCAACGTTAATTCTTAAACAAGACTCCATTGTGTGAGCGTTGTCTATGGTGGTGACATACGGATGCACCGAGTGGGCAGTGAATGGTTTTCGATTTAGGTGTATATTCTTTTAACAATATAAATAAGTCTTTAAACTGATATGGTTACTTAAATTATAATTAACACTTGAAACGGGATATTTGCAATGTTTATTATTTATATCGAGTTTCCGATATTTCAGCGATGTTGCAAACGCCATGATCACGGATGAACTGATTATGAAACTCTAATACTGAAACTCGATATAAATGATAAACATGGTAAATACCCCGTTTCAAGTGTTAATTCTTTTAACAAGTTGTAATAAACTTTATTTAGAAAAAAAACTGTCTTATGTTAAGGGTAAGTATAATATTTTATTTATTTTTGCACTACTATTTTATATTTCAAATCCTTCATTGAAACTCTGAAACCCTTGGATATAATATGTATTGCTTACATATAGTATCCTAAAATAATAATCATACCAAATTCGTGTTTTCTTTTAGAATATAATCATAGGAATTATGTCATCAATTCATAATACATCAGTATTTTCTTTGTTAATTTCAGTTAGTGATCACGTTTAGTTTCGTTGCTACAGCCTTTATTTGTCTGACCGTACAAAAATCAGCATTTATTAAGCTCGTCGACTTTCCGAGCTGTGAGTCCCTGATACTCGTAAGTGGAAGTAATAAGCATGTCAATAAATCACGTTTTTACAAGCTTCAAGTGAGAAAAAAAGCTGTTCGATTGCGGATTGTGTTCATGTCAAATTGGCATCGATGATACACCATGACGGTTGTGCTGGCCACCTTACCGCCACTTGTAAAATGATTATTAGTCTCCTTTTTGCTGACTGTATAATCAGTTGATAATTATTGAATGACAGATTTGAGCTTACTGTAAGTATTACTTAAACGAGTTTTTTTATGGAAAATTGTTGTGGTAATATTTTTTTCCTCTGTTTTGCGATACTGGGTAGGTATTATGGAACCCAGTTTTTAGGGTTCCGTAGTCAACTAGGAACCCTTATAGTTTCGCCATGTCTGTCTGTCCGTCCGTCCGTCCGTCCGTCCGTCCGTCCTCGCTTAATCTCTGTGACCGTTAGCACTAGAAAGCTGAAATTTGGTACCAATATGTATATCAATCACGCCGACAAAGTGGTAAAATAAAAATTTGAAAAAAATGTTTTATTAGGGTAGCCACCCTATATGTAAAGTGGGAAGTGTTTTTTTTTTTAATTTCAACCCTAACGTGTGATATATTGTTGGAAAGGTATTTAAAAATGAATAGGGGTTTACTAAGATCATTTTTTGATAGTGTCAATAATTTCGGAAATAATCGCTCCAAAAGTAAAAAACAATGTGTCCCCCCCCCTCTAACTTTTGAACCATAAGTCTAAAAAATATGAAAAAATTCTGAAAAGTAGAACTTTATAAGGACTTTCTATGAAAATTATTTTGAACTTGATTGACACAACAGTTTTTGTACAAAAAAGACAAAAATTTGTACAAAATAATTTCTGGACTAAGTTTGTAGTATAATCGTATATGCAAGCTTTTTTTGTAACTTTGTTTACATATTTTATTATCCTGAACGTATCTTATTTCAAACAAAAAAAGAATTATTGGAATCGGTTCTCGCAATCCAAAATTACCAGCAAAATTGCACGTATTTGTATTAATTAGTAACTCAATTCCTGGAGAGATGGCGCTGTAGGTACTTATTACATTGGATCGGGTATTACCGAATTGTTCGGTTGGCCTCATAACTGGGAACACTTATTGTGACGGACGGGAAACTACGGAACCCTACACTGAGCGTGTCCCGACACGCTCTTGGCCGGTTTTTTAAGAATCATATCTACTGAATTTTGAGGTCTTTTTTCGCATTTTTTTTTGTGGCCTTTTTAAAATAAGGTTTTATAACAGGGTGTGTCTTATCCATACCACATAACCTACGCTGTAAAACCCTCACCAAAAACCTTTCACAATATTTGGTAATTTGCAAATCAATTCATAGAACAGAGAAACAGAGAAGGCCAAAGAAGAGATGATAAGATGAATAGATTGTGTAAAAATAATCATGAAAGAGAAAGGAGTAAATGATGCCATGACGTCTGAGAGAGGAGAATGGAAGAAGAAAACGTGTTGCGCCGACCCCAAATAGAATGGGACAAGGGCAGGAAAATGATGACATGGAGCAGCGGCAATGACCGTCTGGCGGGTTGCACAATCGTATTATGTACTTGTTATGTACTAACTGTATACAATACTTAACCATTCATAAACGATCCTCATTGTTGCTGACAGGTTGAACGCTACAATAGCCCTCAATTGATTTGCGCAATTTGTTTGGGATGAAAATTAAATAGAAATGTTTGTTCTTGGAATAATAATTTAATGTCGGGCATTAAGTCTCAAGCAGATCTGCTTCAGACAAACAATGAATTGGGGTTGGCGCTCAGAGTAACTGGATGCAACTGAATACCAATATTGCACAGTGGGCTGCATCAATTAGGTACCCTCAGTTGTATTGAAATTAGCTTTCAAATAGGATTGCCGGGATTGCGGGTTGTTCGAAAGAGGTACCGCAGCGACGGGATACAAAGGAACAGGAATGCTCTCCCTTCCACTCCGCCTAGAGTAGAAGAAATAATTTAAACATTTCACATCCGAAAAAAAATGTGGGTATTTCATATTGATGCAGGCCACTGCACAAGGAGCAACAGCCTATTGTTGCATCCCAGTTGATACTGAGAAATAAGACACCCCTTGGTAAGATTGGTTGTTAAACTTTAAGGACACTGACTTTCTGTAATGACTGTTAAAGATCTACCAATGACAGTCGGGACTAGGCATTGTGATTCCAATCTAGCGGGATCTCAATCTCGCGAGATCTCGTGTAATTTTTCGAGATCAATCCCGAAGCAAAATATGACGAGCTCGGCTCGAGATTGACGGAACTGGGCGGCGGTATTCAACGACGTTACATACTTCCGCTCGGTGCGACTGACGGCTATGATTTTCGAACAGCCAAAGCGAACTATCCCAACTAACTAATATACGTTTCAACGAATATAAGCGACGGATGACGAGAAGGGCAGATGATTTAATTAATATTATTCAGCATTTATTTCAGATAAGAAAAATTTTTGTGCACACCTGAGCAGCGGGATTATTTTTTTATTCTAAAGTGTCGCCTTTAAAGATTTATTTTGGAAACTATGCGAGATCTTGCAAATGCCTGGCATCTCGCGAGATTGCGGTTTTTAATCTCTAGAGATCTCAAATGTGATCTGGTCTCTTGGTGAGCGTGAGTGCGTCGGTGTTCTTTTCAACTCGAAATATTGGCTTGTCCATTAATGAATTCAACAATCGTTAAACCACACTTCAAATATATTACATACTAGCTGCGCCCCGCGGTTTCACTCGCGTGGTTATAGAATATACATTACTAGCTTTTGCCCGCGGCTTCGCTCGCGTATATTCGGGGTAACACAGTTCCCCTTGCGCCTTATTGATTTGTAATAGCAAGGCTAAGTTTTCCCCCTTTCTCCCTCACATCCCACTTTTTTCAAAAAAATATTAGCCTATGTCCGTCTCCTGGTTCCCAACTATCTCTGTACCAAAATTCATCGAAATCGGTTTAGCCATTAAAGCGTGAAGAGGTAACAAACAAACTCACTTTCGCTTTTATAATATTACTAGCTTTCGCCCGCGGCTTCGCCCGCGTTAAATTTGGGGTAACACAGTTCCCCTTGCGCCTTATTGATTTGTAATAGCAACGCTAGGTTTTCCCTTTTCTTCCCTCTTTCTCCCTCACATCCCACTTTTTTAAAATAAAAATTAGCCTATGTCCGTCTCCTGGTTCCCAACTATCTATGTACCAAAATTCATCACAATCGGTTTAGCCATTAAAGCGTGAAGAGGTAACAAACAAACAAACAAACTCACTTTCGCTTTTATAATATTAGTAATAGTAAGGAAGTAAGGATTAGTAAGGATAAGGATATCTTTATGAATTGAAGCCTTTGTGTTATTCCTATATGTAAGCATGTTATTGTAAAGTTTCATCAAAGTCAATTCAGTACTTTTTTACGTGAAAGAGCAACAAACACAATTACATTATTGTTGTACTTTTTATTGAACTTTTTTAAGAAGGAGGTTCTCATGAATTCTTCTAGATGGCGCGATCTTCACGCTCGCAGTGTTCAGTACTAGAGCCTTCCAATGTTATAACTAGGAAGCTTTAAACATGTCTGAGCAATACACATAAAAGGCCAGTAATAAAATCGAATAATATTTTTGTACGGAAGCGTTAAAAGATATAGAAAATATAATTTTATCTTGATGCACGTATTAGGTTAGATTGGACCAGACTTCATGTTGGGCAATGAAATAAAAATATCCAATAAACATCAGACCGTAAAGAGACTTTTTATATCTACACATATAAGGGAAAAGCAAAATTTATCGCTAACAGTATATTCAAGCGGAAAAAAAAACAACATTTTATTTTGAATGAAAATCCAATCAAACGAAATCATAGCCTTACAGCCGTCGCAAATCTCTATAAACATTGGAACGTTTGGAAAACCAATAAAAATAGACGTCAAAAATCAATACTAAATAATAGCAGGCCCGTTTCGAAAAGTTAGCTTTGGAAACTGGGAGCCGGGCGCAAGCTTTGTTGATTGATTGCAACACAAACACAGATTTTTTATTCCATCACAGTTGTTTGCCCACCCGGCGCCGTAGGCTTTACTTTTGTTATGTAACTCAGGAGGACTCCAACCGATTTAAAAATTCGTATTTCGTTGATGAACTTTCGTTAGAGAACCCGAAGGATTTCGGGTTAATACTTTCCATGTAGGAACATCTGCGTTCTGGAAGTTCTTTAGAATTGTCCCCATCAATGTCTTACTGTTTTTCTAAATAAATCATCTTTGTTTTTCTTTTTTCGGTATTTTATCAAAATATTTTGTCTTAGAAGAATTACTGTTGACTGAACTACATTTTTGGTACGGTACAAAATTGTCTTACTTTCATAAGATTTAAGAAATCTTCATTTTATTTAGTAAGTTGAAAGTGACCACCGTGCGGAGCCACACATTTTTTGGTCCAAACATAGAAATAAGAAAATTTTCCAAATTGCGGTGAGCTTTTGCGGTGGCTGATTTAGTGAAAGCTCTATAATAAATATTTTGCAGGCTTTGGTAATTTACTTTGTTTCTGTTTTAGGTAATAGTTGCCAAGACACTTTTCTTTTTGATGATAATTTTAGCAATACGATTCTGAAAAGGATTTTAACATCCATTGAATCGTTTAAACATAAGTGAAATTTGTAACATGAACAAATTCCTATTTTAACTTCTAAACAGTTCCAGCATGGGCCGTCATCTAAACGGCCTATTCGACATTATCATCTAAAACAACAATTACGTCAAACACTTGACACTGCTGACATTCTTATTTAAGTAGTGAGATCACTTTTGCATCACCGACTAAGAATCTCTGCTATCTGACAACGCGATGGCAATTAAGAAATTTATTGTAATAGCTCTATCTAGGCCGACCATTACGCTAACGATCGCTAATTCTGGCCTTCAATCTCTAAAAACAAACTTAATATATCGTGGTTACAATAGTTTTTTTTCTACTTTTAACTATGGGCTATGCTATTATCATTAGGGGCGGAATTATACAAAATAGTGATGTAAAAAACTAAAGAAATGAAAGTTTTTTGGAACGTTGCGCCATTTTAATATGCTATTTCAGTAATTATCTATGCATTAGCTAATAAATGTTAATTCGTTATTCATCTTTGAAATAGTTATCATTACTTAAATAGTGTGCCTGCAGCGGGAAGCAATTATTATGATTGGCTATAATATGTTTGCCGTTGTAGAGCTTTGCACAATGAAGTTACAAACTTGGAAACATCGTTGTATTTAAGTTACGACATGAATTTTCCAGAATGATTGTGCATGTAATTCGGAACGCACAATATATCCAAGATGCAATCTATGTGTCCACCAGTTGACATGCACCCGACAATCTGATATGATGCTAAATCTCCGTTTTTGTACCCATACCGATCGCAATGATCGATTTGCGACATGTCCTACTTTCCATACTCCAAGAAATACCTCGTTTAAGAAACATGGGAGCATCGAGACAAAAAACGCATTAAACCGAGTAAGTAAGCAACATTATTAAAATCGATTCCGTAGCAAACAGTCCGTTCGCATCAGGTGAGCTTGCCGCATCCACGGTTAAAGATGATTTGTTTAAAATGCTGCAACGATGGGCCGCGTGATGAATATCACAGCAGTATATTGGAATAATGATCCTGCCTTGCACTGCATTCAATGGCATTTTGCATACAATATGGTAGATGGATTTATATTAAAATATGGCAAACGTCAGTGCCGGTTGCTCACAATAAATTATTCATTGCACACAGTCAATTTTCGTTCAAGATAAACAGTCGTTGTATAAGTATATCAAATTCACAGATGCATCGTACGGACGCTCATAAATATTCAGATTATGTATTATTGTTCTCGGCTTGTCGGTAATTAGATCGCCCACGAAAGGAAGCTGCTTTTATACTTGGTAGCGAGTGTAACGACAAAGTTCTTAATAAATTACCTATATGACGTACACTGGCGGCCGATAATATAAGGCTCATTATTTAGAGTCATGTTTGAGTATGATAATTTTAGTAGTGAAACACGATATGGGATCTAATCCTTCGTGTAATGCATAATAAGTTGTTATGGTGGCCGGTTATAGACTAGCAATCTGTTACCATTCATGTGCTATTAGTTTCAATTCACACTGCAGTTCTGTTACTGCGCTGTCGATGTGTACTCGTTATAGTAGGTCTGTTTTTTGGGACCAAATGTTACTGATATTGGAGCGTTATCGATAGCATTGACGATTATTTTACTTTTCGAAAACGGCACTACATTTTTCTTAAAGTTTTTCTTGCGATCAAAACCTGGTGTAAATATGCGGTATATCTAGTTTGTTTTAGTAGTTTCTTTTTTAAATGAAAAGGTCCTGTAAAACCAACTTAAATAACGTATATTCTAACGTCAATAACAAATCACTGCCGATTGAGGATACTAGGTCACAGTGAAGTTGCTATACATTTCCTAGAAGCCAGAGTGACAGCAGTCCCCAGTCATTACTTGGGTATTGTGTTACCATGTGACAAGTAAACAATTCAAGTTCCATTAACATACTTCCTATTCAAACAAATCTTTACTCTGAAGCCCTACTTCGGAGAAAATAATTTATTTGTTGAACAACAACCTATTTATTCTGTGATCATACCACTTTAATAAAATTGAACGAATATTTTGAAGTTTACCTTACCTAGAACAGTTCCAAAAATAACAGCAAATAATTTTAAAGGTAAAATAAACAAAATTTTTTTTTTTTTTAATATCGTTTCAAGCTGTCACGGTTTCAATGTAAACTATCTATAAAAAAAAAATGTTTTTATAACAAACGCGTTGAATTCTGTGTTATAATGCTGGCTGTAAACAATCTTATTTTTTTTTCTTCGAAGAGAAAAATCCGGATGAAAGGCATTCGTTGTTCAAATACATTCATAACTACAATAAAATACCGGCTCGTGTACAGAATTTGTGCCTGTCAATAGCTATATCGAGCAGATGACGAATAGCAAGTTTTACTAGCTGTCCATTTGACGAATGTTGAACATGACCTTACAATTTATATACCAGACCAATAAATCATTGTTGAACGCCCGATCAAAACTGACACGGATCTCTCGGAGTAACCTCTCGAGGCATAACGAACCAACTTTTTCCCGTATCGTAAGTGTTTGCTTCGGATGAATAGCAATAAAAACTTTATGATTATGGCTTTCATGGAAATAAAATTGTGTGCGCCAGAGAAAGGAGTTATAGGTTCGAGGCAGGAAGCGTTGAGTAGATACTCTTTTGATATCCAAAGAAACTGCCGTTTTTTATGTAATTTATTGACTTGCCGAGTGTTTGAAGTAATATCGAAGTTAGCCGTATTCGATATCCTGGAAATGTAAACAATTTATGGTAATTATCGGTAAACATAGTGAAAGTAAATATTTGAATGTTTATCGGGGACACGTGTCAGCCTTGATTTACTATTTAGATAATCTGTTTCAATTCTGTGAAGGGAATAATAATAATAAATAATAAATATCTTGGGACAACTCACACAGGGCTATCTGATCCCAAGCTAAGCAGAGCTTGTGTTATGGTAACCAGACAACTGATATACATACTTATATAATTTATAAATACATACATATTATAGATAAATCACACCCAGACACAGAACAAACAATCATGCTCATCACACAAAGTTTGTCCTGGGTGGGAATCGAACCCACGACCTCCGGCTCAGCAGTCAGGGCCACTAACCACTAGACCAAAGGCCCGTCAAATATAGGTACAGCATTGAACTACTGTACTTCTTATTATATTTACTAACTAGCTAAAAATTAGAAGCTTTCAGGCTTCCATATTTTTATTCTCATTTTTAACCGATTTTAAAAAAGTAGGAGGTTCTTAATTTGACTGTATTTTTGTAAAACAAAAAGGTATACATACACCCGAAGGGGTCCTATATCAAGATTATCTACAATTGCTTGGGTCATTTATAAGTTAGCTTATATGGACGATATGTTAATATCTCTTGGTAAAAATGAATACTCGATTATCTTAACCTGTTACATATCATAACACAACCGAAACAGCTGAAATAAAAATCTCTTAATTAAAAACCGAATTCCAAAAATAAAATATCAATTTGTTTTCAGGCTATTTTTGTAACTTACCGTGAATTCGATTTTTATTTTTCCATTTAAATACACAATATGTCTTACAAACTATCGTCCTCTAATAGGCTAGTTTCCGAAATTATAAGCCCGTCTTTTAATTTCGTCTATACTAATATTATAAAGCTGAAGAGTTTGTTTGTTTGTTTGAACGCGCTAATCTCAGGGACTACTGGTTGGAATTGGAAAATTATTTTAGTGTTGGATATTCCATTTCTTGAGGAAGGCTATAGGCTATACAACATCACGCTACGACCAACAGATGCTGAGCAGCGCGGGTGAAACCGCGGGGAACAGCTAGTTAAGAAATAAGGGACACGTGTATCCCTTATTTTTGATTATCTAAAAGACGGACTAAATAGAATGTAATTACTTTCAACCCGGAACCTACCACATTCTGCCCCATCAATAAGGAACTCTTGAGCAAAATTTAATGATTCTACCTACAGAGGTTTAGGTACTTAAGCAGAGCAATTAATTTATTTATCAAGTAAAAGATACACGTGCCATCTAAATCTTTAAATAAACCAAACTAAATATCGAAGGGAAAAAAGTTTTATACTTATTCATGTTTATTCTAAAGTTTAGTAATTTCTGTAACGAAAGGAAAACTTTAGCGTTACTTTCTTTATTTAAAGAATCCTTTATAGCCAGTTAATAAACCGGACAAGTGCGAGTCGGACTCACTAAAGAGGGTTTCGTATAATATTGCGACATAAACGGCCATATCTTTTGACTGCGTAGAGACAAATCAACAAAGGGTTGATTTTTTGATAGCTTCAAGGGACCATAGACTTAAAAATATAGATAGATAGATAGATAAATCATTTATTTGATGCAATAAAAGACACAATACAAGAATTAAAATAAAAAAAATCACAGAAAAAAAAATGGAACACGTTAAAAAAAAAAAGTAAGGTAGACAGAGTTAAATCGACCCATAGGCATTTAGACACATCACATAAATTTACTGAGGTCGCCCACTAATGGGCGGTGTGTGTCTCAAAATTGCACCAAAAAGGAGTCCAGCTCAGCATAATGCCAGGTGGATAACCTGACGCTGGTATTCTGCTGAATCCTGCTAGTGACACACGGATGTCGAGATAATGTGCGTCGAATATTATACAGGTGGGTTGTCGGTAAGAAAGTCTTTGAATTGAAATATGTACTAAAAATAATAAACTTGATTATCACAGCATAGGTAATATGTGTAATGAATTACTGATATTTAAGTTGTATGGAGTGTGTCTAGACTTGTGTTTGTACGAGGTTACTTGTTCATGTAGGTATCATTATGTTGCAGTTTTTATCATAATGTACGGTGAGTATAGTTGTAATGTGTTTCGTGTATTGTGTAACATGTATTGTAATGTGTAATGTGTTTCGTGTATACGTTTCATTTTTCAAAGTTGAGTGTCTGTTGTTATAGGACAAAGTGAGCCGTTAGGACCAGAAAACCCTCTATATTATGGAAGTGTTGGTGACGGTCAGGCCCAGTTTCTTCTGAGCGTCGATCAGATACTGCCGTAGTCTATTTCTAAAGCTACCGAGTGTTTTTAAATTCCTTATCGGCGGGGGAATGTTGTTCCAACATTTGGACGCGGCGTACCTGAAACTGCCTCTGAAGGCTGCCGTCTTGTGCACTTCTGCAGTGAGTTGCTGAGAGCACTGTCTGATCGTGCATTCTCTTCTACTAGCGATCCAGCTCAGCTTTTTGTAAAGATAAGCCGGCTCTTTGTGCTTAATAACCCCAAACAACAGACATGCTAAGTGTAATTTACGGCGTGACTTCATTTTAAGAATGGAGTGTTCATTTAAAAAAGGTGTTATATGGGTTCTAGGCGGAACTGAGAAGCAAAATCGCGCACAAGCGTTCTGCACTCTCTGGATCAGTCGCTCAGTCCTTGCCAGTAGTCGAGGACCGAAAACGGTATCTCCGTAGTTCAGGTTAGAGAGTACTAGTGACTCAACTAGTCGAATACGCAGCTCTTCCGACAGATACGGCCTTATGTTGTACAGGACCTTGAGCCTATAAAAGCAGTTCCGCACCGACTCTGCCACGTGACCTTCGTACCTCAGCTCAGCATCCATAAACAGACCCAGATTTCGTGCCTCACTGACTCGACTGACCGACTCACCCAATAGAGTGACTTTGAGCTCTGGAGGCAAACCATTTACTTGGTGCTTGGTTCCGAGTAGCATGTATTTAGTTTTGATCGGATTAAGTACTAAACCATTACTTTCGGCCCAGCATGCTATCCTTCCAAGATCCTCATTCAGATCCTTGAGGGCCCCCTCATATTCGTCAGGCTTGAACGAGATATAAACCTGTATATCATCTGCATATATGTGGTATTTGCAACACTGTAGTGTTTTAATTATGTCCGCGCAATATAAAATAAAAATTATGGGGCCAAGTATGGAGCCTTGCGGGACTCCCCTGTTTACAGAGACTGGTGAAGAGGCAAGAGTTGTTCCATCGCTCAGACGTATTTCGACACGTTGTTCTCGATTGCTGACGTAACTTTGGAACCAGCCTATTGATTCTTGGTCAAATCCATAGTATTGTAGCTTGGCTAGGAACAGATCAATGTTTATACAGTCAAAAGCCCGCGAGAAGTCCAACAGGACTAAGAGTGTGCATAGGCCTTTGTCTTGTGCAGCAAGGATGTTATCTGTCACATCCAACAAGGCCGTGCAGGTGCCACGTCGCTTACGGAACCCTGACTGTAGTTCCGGTAGAATATTATTTTTTTCTAAATAATGTGAAACTTGCTGACATACTGCCTTTTCCAATACTTTAGATAGACAAGGTAGAAGACTTATAGGTCTGAGGTCTTTGAATTCAGTAGGGTTACTTTTTTTTGGGATTGGTCGAACAATTGCTACTTTCCAGATGTCAGGGAACGTTGAAGACACAATCGAGTAATTCACTATGTCTGTGATAGCTTTTAGTGTTTGCGGAAGGGTTAACATCAGCATATTCAAAGTAATTCTATCGCAACCTTCAGCATTAGATTTCAGCTGACCAAGATATCGAAACACTTGTTCCTCAGTTACTGGCTGTAAGGTGAAAGATGCCTCGCTAAAACGGTTAGACACAAAAAAGCACGCTGTGATAAATTACAGTTTGGATTGCCAGGTACACTCAAGAAATGGGAATTTAATTGGTTTGCATCTCTCAAATAAGAAGGGAGATCGCAGATCTGCTTAACTGGCAATACATCTTTTTTTAAATTTTTCCATAGTTCTTTAGGATCTTTAATTTTGTTGTTTATATTGTGTTTAAAATAGGCAACTTTTTCTTTAAATAGGGAGCTTGTGACAAGAGATTTTAGCTGTTTATAATACGTTTGTTTGCACTCCGATTTCGTTTTACGATACGTGTCCAGGGCATCATTCCTCAAGCTCATCATAATTTTTATTGTGTCAGTTATCCACGGATATGACGGTTCTTTAATTAAACATTTTCTGACTGGAGCATGCGTATCTAGAATAGCTAGGACGTTTCTGTTAAATATCTCAACCATTCTATTTACGTTTTCCAATTCACAGATGTTATCCCAGTCTATATGCAATAGGTCACTGTTTAGCATTTCTTTATTAACTTGGTTAATGGGTCTGTACGTCACTGAGTGAGGCTTATACTTACTACGCTTGATGCTAAACTCGCAAGCAATGAGTGAATGGCCATTTAGTGAGCCAAAAGATTCAATAGAAACTCCCCTATAGTTGAGATTAGTGCACACCAGGTCGATCAATGTTTCACTATGTTCCGTGAAATGAGTGGGGGAACTAACCAATTGCCTGAGGCTCAAGCTATTTAAAAAGGCATGTACCTTCTTTGTTAGACCATTGGTGGCCAGTAAGTTGACATTAAAGTCGCCTAATAGTAATATGTGTTCACATTTGCCTAGAGAAGTAATAACCTCAGTGACAGCATCGAAGAACAGATCCAAGTCCAGCCGTGGGGGGCGGTACGCTGTGCCTACAGCTATCTTATTCCCATTCAAGGTGAGGGTAATCCACATTTGCTCAATTGATTCATATTTGGGATCAGTTAGGGCAGGCAGAGTACGAACGTTGAGCCCTTTTTTAAGGTAGAAACCCACACCACCTCCTCGACCCCCGCGCACAGCCAGCGGTCTTGGCGTGTGTCGTAGTCGGTAGCCTGGAACATTAGGCGCACGCCCTTCCTCACCAGGTCGTAGCCAAGTCTCATTGACTGCCATTACATCGAAAGAATGCCTTTCCACAGCAACGACAAAGTCAGAGTGGCTAGTGCCAAGCGAACCCACATTTAAGAAACCAACTTTAAGATATTTTTCAACCATTGTTTATTTGAATTGTTGTCCTAAATATGCTGCAGGAATGAATAAGCATTTTCATATTAAGTATATTATGTATTATATGGTTTTACTAGCTGGCACCCGCGGTTTCAGACGCGTGATATCAAAAAAAGAGTATCCACTGTGTTATTCCAGACCGTAATCTACCTCTGAACCAAATTTCATCAAGATCCGTTTTGACGTGAAAGAGTAACTACTAATACACTAATTACTAATTTACTAATATATATATAATTATAATATTATAAAGCTGAAGAGTTTGTTTGTTTGTTTGGACGCGTTAATCTCAGGGACTACTGGTTGGAATTGGAAAATTCTTTTAGTGTTGGATAGTCCATTTCATGAGGAGGCTATATAACATCACGCTACGACCAACAGGTGCTGAGCAGCGTGGGTAAAACCGCGTGGAACAGCTAGTTTATTATATTAGTAGAAATTTCGCATTACAAAGGTCTTGACAGACAGACTGACGGACAACAAAGTGATCCTATGAGGGTTCCGTTTTATCCTTTTACGGAACCCTATAAAACATTGTATAATCAAGTCGTCCATTACAAAAACCCGTTGCGCTATTCGTAAGCCCGTCCTAGTCCCCGCTTGGCAAGTAATGTTCGTACACATACTGGAATAGGGTACATACTCCATAATGACGTGAACTAACAAATTGGCACGGGCACTGAGCAGTGATAGATGGGCCTGCGACGTGCGTTCGAAACAAAGGCCAAAGTGTTGGTTGCAATCACATCGCCTATTCAACAAATCCTGGAGGTAATAATGAGGTTTGGATGACGCTTTAGAGCACAAGTTTGGTAATAATTTTGTTGATTGATGGTGTTGGCGACCAGCTACCAAACTTTTTAATAATTTTATATTTCTTCTTTTTGATTGTCATTGTTTTATGTTTTGTTTTAAGAAAAAGTCAGTCTGTGAAAAAACATGTGCTGCAATACATGAAAAGCTGAACTTGTGGTTTCATTGCTCTCTAAAATTATCCTGTTCTCAACATTGGTGTCAGAAGTGAACGGTTAAATGCCCACCACAAGATCGCAGACAAAGGCAGCAATGGCGGAGACTGGTACAGCAGGTATCGTTTCAACAGGTGCTCTTCAAGAGGGTAGTGCTTCCACATTCGGTGCCATCGCGCCGGCGCCGCCCTGTACCAACCCTAACGAGACCTTACCACCCGCCAGCAGGACCTCGTCAAGCATCGTGCCTCAGAGTGCACGGTCAGGTCATTCTAGCAGCACATTAAAAGCACAAATCCTGACTGCAAAGGCGGAGCACGCTCGTCGGCTCGCGAACCTACAAGCGGAACGTGACCGCAGCCAAGCGGAACGTGACCGCAGCCAAGCGGAACGTGACCGCAGCCAAGCGGAACGTGAAACCGCCGTTGCGGAGTTGGAATTGCAGGCGAAGCTGGCCGTTATCCAGGCCAACTCTTTAAGAGCAGGATCCCGCCATTCCGACAAGTCCCACTACACGAGACCACAGCGCAGAGTCGAAGATTGGTTAGCTGAATCACTTTCTATGTTTCCGAAGCAAGGTAACAAAGCGCATTCATTTGTTGACAGGACAGACAAGCCGAAGTTTTCTAACGTTGTACCGCAGGACCGTCCTCGTTCGACGCCCGCCACAGCCTACGGAGATGGTCCAGTGACAGTGACACATCCTCCCTTTGATGTACTGGACCGTACCCACGAGACACGCCCTGTCCTCACCTGCGCGCCACCTCGTCAGGCCCCCGCTCACCCGCCATCGCATCCGGCCCCAGCCGGCACGTTGACGCACCCGTTTCCCTGTGTCTGTACGCTCCCTGTGGGCGCGTACTCATCAGTTGAGCCAGCTGAACATACACAACATGCACTAGGTTTAGGCACACTTACTAATGATGACAATTGTTGCTACAAAAATAAAAATCATTGCCAAGATCTAAGTACATCATTTAATCAGCTGGTCGACGCTATTAGAGGCACAGGGAAGAAGACAACAAAGGTTTGTGATATAACTAAGTTTGATGGTCACGTCTGGGATCCCGGTAGGCTGGCGCCACTGAAACCCGTTTCAATCCCAAGATTGGAGCTCCAAGCTGCCCTGATCGCTTCGCGTTTTAGCGCGTACGTCACTGAAGCTCACAGACGACCACCAAATGAAGTTTATTTTTGGACGGATTCTCTAACCGTTCTAAAGTGGCTTCGTAGCGACGTTTGCACGTTTAAAGCCTTTGTTTCGTTTCGATTGGGAGAGATAGCTGAAACAACAAACATCCACAGTTGGAGATACGTCCCCACGGCTTTAAATGTCGCAGACGACGCTACGCGAGACATTCACAATTTCACGACTTCTTCACGTTGGTTCACAGGACCCGCATTTCTCTTGTCTCCACCCTCTGACTGGCCATGTGAACCGACGTGTGCCATCCCTCCGGTAACCGAAGAACTTAAACGAGCTTCGGAATCGGTGGGACTGATAGTTGCTTCACCGCGACAACTACCTTCACCGGTAGTAGCGGATCACCAACGCTTTAGCAGTTGGACCCGGTTACTTCGTGCCACAGCGCGAACCCATCAGTGTATTGACAAGTTTCGATCAATTTTGCACCCAAATTCCAAATTCACTCAAGAAGCACTTCGAGATGCTCGTAACCTTTTTGCCCTTTCCGTTGTAGACCTCAACGTTGCGGAGGTTCACTTATTTCGTAAAGTCCAAATAGATTCTTTTCACGAAGATTTGATGCACGTTCAAACAGCACGTCCCGTTTCGAATGATAGTAGGCTTCGGAACCTGTCGCTTTTGTTCGGTGAAGATGGGCTCCTACGCCTTTCTGGCCGCACTGCCGTCGCAGAGTATGTAGAGCCACGCCCGATTGTCCTGGATGGCCGACATCCTATCGTCAAGCTACTGATACACTCCTATCATACCAGATACGCCCACGGACATAACGAGCTAGTGGTTAATGAACTGCGCCAGAGGTTCTACGTTCTAAGCCTCAGACCAGCCGTCAGAGGAACTTCACAAAGATGCCAGTTTTGCCGCAACCGGAAGGCTAAGCCGGAATCACCACCAGAGGGAGACTTGCCAAAAGCCAGATTAGCACATCACCAGCGCCCCTTCACATACGTAGGGCTGGATTATTTTGGCCCTCTGAACGTTGCTATTGGCAGACGCACTGCCAAGAGATGGATTGCCCTTTTTACATGTTTGACAGTGCGAGCTCTGCATTTAGAGATTGTGGAGACATTATCGTCGGACTCCGCCCTGATGGCACTCAGGCGGTTTATTGCGAGAAGGGGATGCCCGACTAGGATATACTCTGACAACGGAACGTCATTCATTGGCGCAGCAAAAATGCTGCCAGAGCTGTTCAACTTCTGCGCCAATAAAAGAATCGAATGGCGATTCATACCCCCGGCCGCGCCTTTTATGGGGGGCTGTTGGGAGCGGCTAGTCCGCTCGGTGAAAAATGCTATCGCAGTCACACTGAAGCAGCGGACTCCAAAGGAAGATGTGTTAAACACCCTGCTCTTAGAGGCCGAGTGCACTATCAACTCAAGACCACTGACGCACGTCTCTGTGGATGCAGACGCAGAGTACGCCCTGACTCCATTCACTTTTTTGATCGGAAGCCCAAGCAGCGAGCCAGACATTAATGTCTTCGACGACGCCGACTTGTTTCCACGTGCTAACTGGAGGAAAGCGCAGAGGCTGGCAGACCACTTCTGGCAGCGCTTCGTGCTCGAGTACCTACCCACGCTCACACCTAGAAGGCGGTTGCAGGAGACTCGTCCGTTAAGGGTGGGCGATCTAGTCCTCATTGCAGATGGCACGCTACCCAGGAACCAATGGCCCCGAGGGCGAATCGCGGCAGTGCACCCGGGGAAAGACGGCATCGTCAGAGTTGTGGACGTCACCACGAAGGGGGGCGTGCTGCGACGACCCACTCGAAAGGTGGTATTGTTGGTCGCCGGCCAGTAAATTGGTGCTTCACACCGTCGGGGGCCATGTTGGCGACCAGCTACCAAACTTTTTAATAATTTTATATTTCTTCTTTTTGATTGTCATTGTTTTATGTTTTGTTTTAAGAAAAAGTCAGTCTGTGAAAAAACTTGTGCTGCAATATATGAAAAGCTGAACTTGTGGTTTCATTGCTCTCTAAAATTATCCTGTTCTCAACAGATGGTGCGTATTTTTTATCTATTTTTTGTACGGATTTACTGTTTAAACATGTGTGGGTAGGGGACAAAAAAAAATAGAATTTGGCAAACAGTTTTGTAAAAGCTAACAATTCTGCTATTTCCATTCAATCATTTCCATTGTACACGGAATATGTAAAACAACTGTTAATATTTACTTAAAGAATTGAGGCCGTTCTGTTGCATTCGATACGGTTAAACCCGTTCTAGAAATCTAGATCTAGAACCCGAAAAAAAAACTTTAAAAAAGCAGTCATCTAAACGTTTAGTTGGTTTTCAGTACAGCAAATAGAGAAGCGGAATAAAGCGCTTGACCCAGTGACCCTACACGGCGTTTACGCGGAAATAGTGTAGTTTCGCGACAAGCATTGACGAGCCAATTCCGATGCCATAAATAAACTTGTTGGTCGGACTCGAGATGCTCTGTTATACCGTCGTAAACTGAGCGATATATTGCAACTGCATTGACGGGCCTGTTGGTCCAGTGGTTAGTGGCCCTGACTGCTGAGCCGGAGGTCGTGGGTTCGATTCCCACCCAGGATAAACTTTGTGTGATGAGCATGATTGTTTGTGCTGTGTGATTTATCTATAATATGTATGTATTTATAAATTATATAAGTATGTATATCAGTTGTCTGGTTACCATAACACAAGCTCTGCTTAGCTTGGGATCAGATAGCCGTGTGTGAGTTGCCCCAAGATATTTATTAGATATTTAGATATTTATTATGCCGTATCTAGGTAGAGCAGTTCTTCTAGTACTTTGTTTCATAGATCTTGTATGTGCAGTATCTGATGCTGGATTTGTTTTGTGTGGTATACATGTTTTGGTAGTATAGAGTGTATACTAAAACATTTATACCACACAAAACAAATATCTATTTTTATTGTAATGTTTCTGGGAAAATCCGTATCATTTGCTGCATTATTATTTTTGTTAGAGCATCGGAATTCGCTTCGACCCCAAATATGTAACTTGGGCGGTAAAATGATCAGTAGAAGAACCGAATTTTTCACGCATTTTTTCTAAATTTATCATTTTCTTCAATATAAAAATACTGTTAAAATATAAAAAAGACACCAACAAGTTTAACATCCTCAGTCTAACAATCACACCACAAAATTACTATAACAAAAAAAGAAAACAAAAATAACATAGGCGAGTTTCCCGTCACTACCACATCCGTACTGGTTTATAGTTTCAAGTAAACCGCACGGGCACGCGAGCAAAACTCATTCTACCAATTAGACGTAGCCAGTGTTGCAACCAATCATCGTTTGACACAAGTCAAATTGGAGTTTGAGCGTTTCGGTTTGATTGATACAAATCGAGGTCATCGACTGATTTATCAGCCCTCTATTCTCAGTTCAAGTAATTAACTTTCATTACGGGCTTATGTAAGACTTGTTGCTTTTATAGGAGAAGCATAAAAAGTGGTATAAGCTCTGTAATGTGGTACTGCTCGAGAGAAATGTAGGTGTGGTGGAATTCATTAACGTTGAAGTGGATAGTACTTGGAATGTTACAGAGTTGGTACTTGAATTTTATTCATTTGCTGATCGTTTTTCGGTTAAGTAAATAAATTAGACATCTTGAAGTCAGTGTTTGTGTATTCTAGTTTTGTAATGAAGTAAGTGTCTCATTAGTGTTGTGATAACACTTAGAAATTGATCTAGTGGATATTCAGTTACCTACTTGAACTAAATCAATGATTTTTGGTGTCAATATCTATGTGTCACGGTGATCCAATCAGCTTGAGCTTATCTTTAGTACCTACAAAAACATTTCTTCAATAAAATTCCCAAAATCTTTTCTGAAATAAAAACAAAATTGAATCTCAATAAACATCAAATCCCAGTACCAACATCGTATACCACAAAAGATTCTCATAAAACCTCGGCCAAAGGAAAATGGCCGTGAAAATATAACAATCTATCATGTTGCCATGTTTTATTGTGCTCAGCGGTTGCCCGGAGATTATTTACATTGAATTGATGAGCAACCCAAAGGCTAACACTGGCTGACCTTAACCTTAACCTCTGAGAAAGTAACTGACTGCACAGAATGAGCGAAAAAATTACTATCGTCCATCGTGAACGAGTGGATGCCTTATTTGTCTGGAGTGTGTTTATGAAAAAAAAAACATAATAAAGGTGAGGAGTAATCGATTTTTGTTTGATATTATTCTACATCTGAGATTATTCAAGTAGATAGGGTATGACTTTCGAGTTTCGTTGAATGATAGCGAATTTACACATTTTAGGTTTATTATTAACTAGCTTTCGCCCGCGGCTTCGCCCGCGTTAAATTTGGGGTAACACAGTTCCTCTTGCGCCTTATTGATTTGTAATAGCAACGCTAAGTTTTCCCTTCTCTTCCCTCTTTCTCCCTCACATCCCACTTTTTTCAAAAATATATTAGCCTATGTCCGTCTCCTGGTTCCCTACTATCTCTGTACCAAAATTCATCCAAATCGGTTCAGCCATTAAGACGTGAAGAGGTAACAAACAAACTCACTTTCGCTTTTATAATATTAAGTAAGGACTAGTTTTTGCCCGCGGCTTCGCTTGCGTTAAATTCGGGGTAACACAGTTCGTTTGCGGCAGGAATCGAACCTGTGTTTAACAGTCCCGCTTGCGACTATGAGACCAACGGAGCAGTCATGCCAACCCCAACAGTTAAGAAAGTACTATAGAAGGGCAGATGACTCTGTACGAAGATAAATTAGGCTTACTATATATAATTATTTTGGATCAATAATTATTTTTACTTTTACTTTTCGTTGTATGAAGGTACTTTCAAGGTTTGATCATAGATATGATAGAGTCAGTCTTAAATAAACAATTGTATTTATTATTTGGGTCATTGGACTTAAACAATACAAAAGTTACGTCAAGTTTTTAAAAGTGACCTTGGTATAGATATTATTGTCATATCTAATATCAATATTTTACTAATCGTGATTGAAATGTGTCTTATTATCTGTGGTTAAAAACCTCTTATAAAAAATATACGATTATCTATTAAAATACAATATCCACACATAAAAACAGCCCAGTGCGAGGCAGACTCGAGCACCGAGGGTTTCGTGCAAACTAGCGACATAAACGGCCATATCTTTTGACTACGTACAGTAAGAGGGTTGATTTTTCCTCAGCTCCAAGTGACCACATACTTTTGGAAATAGTTTTAGTTGCATAATATAACTCAATACCTTCACGCGTTCTCAGGATATTGGGTCACTGATAGACAGACAGACCGACAACAAAGTGGTCCTATAAGGGTTCCGTTTTTTCCTTTTGAAATACGGAACCCTAACAGTATTCTATTTTGCCAAACTGTCATACAGGATTCGATATTTTGAAATAGAATTTAGGGTCCCTGTACACCTATCTATACAACCATAAATCCATCAACTAATTCACAACGAAAATTGGAATAGATATGCAAACAAACATAAATCACTAGACCTTTCCCAGACAAAACTCAGTTGTTCGATGATCATAAATCAATTGAACTATTTAAGACTAAAACAAACCGGCGGTCAGTAATGATACGAGTATCTGTAATGAAGTACTTCATAAGGCTTAATTTACAATGCCGCGAAATAGAATGGTGGCAAATTTTTGTAACGAAATCTTACATTTAGCCAATCATTTTCCCAACTATGTTGAGGTCGGCTTTTAGTCTAACCGGATGCAACTGAACATCAGTATTTTACATGGAGCGACTGCCTATCTGACCTCCACAACCCAGATAGTACTGAGTAATACGTTACCCCTTGATTAAATGTAGATTAAAACAGGTAATCAGACTAAGAAACAATAGAACAGAGAAAAAAAACAAATGAAAGCCGGGATCACAGCTGAAGTGCTTTCCAATGCTAGCAGGAATTCGGTATTTGAAGAATGGTTTCTCATCTGTAGACTGACCTTGGCAAGTGCTGCTTAATCTTGGGATTTCCGTGTTTGTAGTCTGTATGTCTCAAAATTAACATTAAGGTTATTATAATAGCAGAGTGACCCACCAGGGTCACTACCTGCCGGAGTTGTTAATTGTTTAAAAGAGATACCACGGCCCCGGAACATGAAGGGCAAAAGAAGGGACATGGGTGGGTTTTAGTCTGTAAAACTTTGACAATCGGGGGACATCCCTGGAAGTTATTTGATGATTTCCCATCGGCAAAAAATGGCTTTTATGATCTGTAAGATTTCGTTCCAAAATATGCTTCCATTCGATACAGTCTCAATGTAAATTGAACTTAATAATAATTGGTAATGAAAGCACTAGATAAGAGATATGAGTATTTGCGTCGTACCATATTAATGAATGTCGCGACAACTTGTAATCAATTTATATCAATATCGCCAATGGGCCGTACTGTGCTTGTTAGCCTGCATTAATATGAATTTTAAGCGTAGGGTTGTCGCACTGGAAAGTGACCTAGTTTTACAATTTTCAGTGGTCGAACATTTTGTACTTTATTTTGGTCACAAATTATGATTCGTTAGGCGCAAAATTCAACGACGCATTTAGTGTAACCAATTTTTATGACAATATTTAAAGTGATTATTGAGTTTTTCCATTGGATATTTTTCAGTAACAGCCTGGAGGCTAAAGTTATTTTCTGTTAATGTCTCCAATTAAATGGAACTGGAAAAACTGCTGAAGGTCCCAGCTGTCATTTGTAGATCATTGACAGAGGTTACAGATAGTCAGTGTCCCGAATTTCTTACAACCAGTTAAAGAAACAGCGTGAATATTCAAGTTATTTGTCAAGTTAATAAAGCTTATCTCAAATCAATTAAATCATTCAGATAAAACATTTGACAGATATAGAAAGTCAATGTCGTTGTGATTTTATGAAGTGTTATCTAATCCGATGACCTGATAATGAACTGGTTTTGATTTCCTAAAAAACAAGTAGGGAACAGGTTTCGAAATAATTATGATTCAGGTGTTTTGATTGTTTAGGAGACGAAAGCTTGAATGATGTTTATGTATAATTTTTCTAAAATCATGAGTGTCTGATTTACTTACATATTTGTAATTCCAAGATTAGTAACACGTTTTCATATTATAAATATCGCATTAAAAGTGTATATACTTAAAACTTGCACACTATTTTTGCAGGAGAACGTCATTTTAAGTCACCATGTGTGTCTGTCTATCTTTTGTGCCTTTCTGCGCCTTAAGACTAGGACTTTTTTTATCCGGGCAGATTGTTTCTATGGTATTATTTCCGATTTCAATCATCAAAATTTTTCTTACCTTGTACTTTCTATCTGGGGTCGGCGCAACACGTTTTCTTCTTCCATTCTCCCCTGTCAGACGTCATGGCATAATTTACTGCTTCATAATCATTCCTTACACAATCCATCCATCTTATTTTAGGCCTTCCTCTGCCTCATCATCTATCAACATTCAGATCCATCACTCTTTTAGTCATCGACTTCCAAACGGACGAAATAGCGATAGAAAAATGCGATTATCACAAAAAATATTAAGATCAACAAAACTAGGCCGTAGCTAAAGTTTGAAAATTAGAAAATATTTAAGGGCCAGCCCTACTCGTCATCTATTCGAATTAAGGCAGAGCATGTGTGGCATCTGCGTATATGCATCGGGACGGTCGGCCTGATCGTAAATACTCGTATCTGCTTTAACAGCACCATGTATATACTGTACCATTACAGGACATGTCGACAACGGTTTATTGTGTAATTGGATATGTATTTTATTGTAAATACGTTCGTTTGTCGATAGAGGACTCTGATTTTGTTGTTCGAATAAACTCTGTGTGTTCGGAAATGTTGCGGTTATCAATTTATAGATGCACTTGTTTTATTTGGTTGGCCTAGTTTTTCGGGTTGAATTCGTTTGGTTGTAATTTATTTAAACTTATCGTGCATCCTTTTGGACTATCGTGTATGGCAGTGAACTACGATATAGGACTCCGATTACAATGTGGGTGTTCATCCTTAAATTAAAATGTATAACAATTTGTTTAGCCTTTTCCCAACTGTGTTGGCGTTGGCTTCCAGTCTAACCGGCTACAGCTGAATACCAGAATTTTACATGAGGCGACTGCCTATCTGACCTCCACATTCCAGTTAGTACTGGATTTTACGATAAGTTATTAAGACTGGTTGTCAGACTTTCGGGACACTGACTACCTATAACGACTGTCAAAGATAACAAATGACCGTCGGGACCAACGGCTTAACTTGCATGCCGAGAGACCGAGGAAACTCGGTGTGTAACGGATGGTCACCCATCCACAGACCAACCAAAGCCATCGTGGCTTAGCATAAAGATCTCCTCCCTCAAATAACTAAGTATTTACTGAAATTCTTTTCAGTTTCATTTTTCACACACTTTCATTAATAATATTCTACGTAACGTTAATAGTATCAATAAAATATATGTGGATAGTAACAGACTACAAACTCGTAGCAAAATTATTCCTAGCAAAAACCAGACCCCCACTAACGTCATTAGCGTCACCTAATTAAGAACTCGACAAAACACAGGACCACCGTCCGTCCGTATGATCCTAATTATTTTAGACTTTATTGAGTCCAACGTGGGCTTACACAAACTGGTAAACTAAACACACAAATTGGTATTGATCAAGTTAAGTAACCACAATGGATTAATGACCCACTGACCAGATACATTATCTGGAGTTTCAACCTAGCTATCTGTTGGTCATTAATCTATTCATGCCTACGTTTTAGTTTGTGGTGCGTCCATCAATTACTTTGGTTCAAGGACCATTCGTCAGAACAGGGTAGGTGCCAAAACTGAATGCCAGAAGAAATGTGTGAGGATTAATTGTTGTTTTTGATTTCGAAGAGGTCGATACAGTGGTTATTTTTTTTGTTATTAATGACAAGGTTTTTTTTTAAACTGATCTTAGTCATGAAATATTTGTTCCATTTTTTTTAAATAGTAGTTATCAATTTTTTTTGAACGGGTCCTTTTCATAAAAAAATTGTTCCTAAAACGTTGGTGGACCAATAAAAAAAAAGACTTTAAGCCAATAAAATAGTATTTTTGAAGTTATACTTCTTTTGGGGCGTTGTGATGAGAGTGATTTGGTACTACAGCGACACATTGAAGTTAGTTCTAGGTGGTATCCAGTGTGACCATATGTGGCAGGAACCTGCATTTTGGCAGGTTTAGCCCTTTATTTTACTCTCTGGCACTTTTGTTGACAAAATGACAAAAGCGATGTATAAAGAAAGTGATCAAGAAGAATTCGATGTTAATACGAATGTATAATTTAATTCAGTTCAGTTTTAGACTATAAGATCAATTATTTTAAATAAAACTCCAAAAAATAATGTGTCTATTTATTTTAAATTTTTGGAGTTTTATTAAATTACATTGGCATTTTGTGCTTTCGATTTTGGCAGGATTTGTCAGATTTTTTGCCTAAGTTGGGCAGGATCTCTAATTTGTAGTTGGTCACACTGTATCGGTCATCATAATGTGAAGTTAGTTCTAGGTGGCATGAAAATCGATAACATACGTTCAAGTTGTATAAAATCTACTTTCTAGTATTTTTATATTTATAGCACGTGTTTCGTAACAGTACAATTAAACAGTGTGAATAAATGAATATTATTTTGGTGTTTTTAGAAAAGTATAAATGTCAACGAACTGTCAAAGTTACGAGCCGTTTTCAATGTGTTTACTGTTCGATTTCGGTCGGCTATCCACAAAAATGTAAAATATCTTGTTCAGATAGTGAATCAAGTGATTTTGAAAGATTTTTGGGCTGGAGTAACTCCGAACCAGTTGAAGAAAGTGGTTCTAATCAATGAAGATATAAATTGAAGATGGATCATTTTAGTATCTTCGATAATAATGAATTCCAAGTTAGATTTCCGCTAGATAAGCCATCTGTACAAAGTTTACATGTCGAAGCCAAGGAGCCAGGTATGTGTATGTCTTACCGCATAATATTCATTTGAGACAACCAAAACAACACCATTCATTACGCATTTTACTTATGGTATACATGATACATCCTTTTCACCAACTCATAATGACTACTATTTTACGCATTATGGACAAAGTCAGTCACTGGCTAATACCAGTGACTGACTTTGTTGGTGTATCTAAATAATCAGTTTTTTGTATGTTATAGCAGTATTTATTTGTTTCATTGGTACCTTGTAAATCATATAATAATTTTATTTCATCACCCATGTGTTATTTAGTAGGGGATGGGATTAGGTTTTACTATATAAATTTTTGTTAACACAATTCAATTCTTTTCTTAGGTTCAGAGACTGGAGAATTTAGAAATTGAAAGGGATCCCCTAATATAAGCTGTGTGATGTAAAATGATGAAATATGAATTTAGTAGCCTGTTGGCCTGGTTCAGCTTCTGATGCCACTATATTTAACAACTAATAAAAATTACAGGTAACTTTTCTATAATATTACAGCATTATAAAGTAAGTTTTGTGACCAAATTATTGAATTCAGTACCTATCCCGAACTACATCTTTTATCAGCTCAGTGTGAAAGTAAATTGTACGGTCACAAATGGCTGCTTGCAGACATTGCATATCTTTTAAACCTTACACCTTTGTTAAACCCTTGATTACATTATTTAGGTGTACTAGTACTTATTTAAAATGTTATTTATTTTAGGTTTTATAAGAAAACTAACATATCCGGTGTTATAGAATGTATAGATAGCACATTATTTGCTATGATGAGACCTAAGGAGAATGAAGAAAGATAATATATAATAATATTACTGTCGCAAAGGATATCATGCAAGAAATGTTCTATTGGTAAGTTCAGTGAAAGAAACACTTGCTTAATTTTTTTATCTGTTCATTTGGATATCAAACAGTATAATAATAATATCAAATTATGTGTTTAAGAAATATTTAAAAATATAATTTTATGTAAAGAAAACAATAAATGGACTAAATATCAAATTACATAAGTACATTTAAACCCTTATCATTTATGTTATCTAATCTAATATTATAAAGCTGAAGAGTTTGTTTGTTTGTTTGTTTGAACGCGCTAATCTCGGGAACTACTGGTTGGAATTGGAAAATTCTTTTAGTGTTGGATCTTAGTCCATTTCTTGAGGAAGGCTATAGGCTATATAACATCACGCTACGACCAACAGGTGCTGAGCAGCGCGTAGTATTAAGATAATAACACAAAAATAAAACAATTTATTATTTTACTTTAAACAAAGTGTAAGTAATAAGTATTTTTTACTCTAATTGCAGATAACAGATGCAGATTTAAATATAATACACGGGGATGCTTCATAAGGTGGACGATAAACAGCCTGGCACCTCAATTAAATATTCATCAATATCCTGAATCAATGTTTTTTTTAATGTCAAAAATTAGATAGTATTAAACCAATATAAATCATTGAGGTTGTTGTATTTTGTCAGTTTTGTTTTTGTTTGTTGTTTCCTTGATCGGGTTTGTAAACATGAACGAGAAAGTGTAGTGTGCTGAACTGATATTGATTATGGTGACAAAATTCAAATATTAGCCTACTTATAATTATTTTTCTATAAGTACGTCAAAGAAGTATAACTTCTAACGCGTGTACATAAGTACACACACCCCTTTTTTTTAAACTTTGACTTCCAAACAGTAAAATTAAACTTTCATACTGATTTTAACTTCTTTATTTATATAAAATAAACTAACTTAATAAACTTAAGGCGTCCTAGTACTCTTCCACACCGCTGTCATCCGGAAACGTGCCTATAGAAAATAAACTTTCGTTCATTAAAACTTATTTTTATTTTTAAGGAGTTCCCGTGCAAAGCTTATTTAAAGACTGATTGTACGTTGTCTTATGATATAAGATAAGTAGATAGACAGCCTATATCTGGCAGTTGTGAGCGGCAAAGCAGCCCAGAAGGAGACGCCCTAGAAGAACATATCCTTACCTTTTTGGTGAAGTTCTTCAGAAAGGTCAGGTGTGTAGTACCTGGAACCGGCGTGTGTGTATGCCCAGTTGTATGGAATGTAGACGAGGCAAAAACCGGCCAAGAGCGAGTCAGATTCGCGCACTGAGGGTTTCATACAGATTTGCGGCATAAGCGGCTATTTCTTTTGACTGCGTATATTTAGAGGGACGATTTTTTTTACAGTACAAGAAGAACACAGATATTAGTATCTGTTTTTAATTTCAACTTTATACCTCCACGCGTACCCGAGGTCTTGACAGACAGACAGACGGACATCAAAGTGATCCTATAAGGGTTCCGTTTTGGTTGCGGGTTGTTCGAAAGAGATACCGCGGCCCCGGAACGTAAAGGGTTTTAGTCAGTAAAAGTCTGCCCCCTCCGCTCCGCCCAGAGCGGAGGAAGTCATTTGATGATATCCCACTCGAAAAAAAAGGGGTTCCGTTTTTGTGTTTTGAGGTGCGGAACCCTGAAATGATCGAAGCAGTTGACGTTCTATAGTTCCTTCTTACTCGCATAGAAAAAAGCGTAAATTTATAATATAGGTAAGTATCGTTAGCTTCACATAATTTTCGCGCGCTGCGTGTCGCGAATTCGATCCCCGCACGGAACAAATATTTATATGACCTATAGGTAGCTGTTTTGGGTCTGGCTGTTTATCTGAGTTTATATATTTGTAAACGCACCTACGAAACAGGAGTAATTCTTAGAGTGAGGTTTGCCTCACTCTAAGAATTTCTTATATAATATATAAATTTCTTATTTAATATATAAACTTTGGTTTATATATTAAATAACATAGCTAATGTGACATGAACAGTACACGACAGACACTCAAATACAACTTTCTTTTCTCTTACATAATACAACAATCATAACACCTTAATCAATTATGAAGTATTATTTTATTACACAATGAAATTATAGACACAGGTTGTCACGCGTGACATTTTTAAGATGCAAATACCATACACAATCACACGACAAACTTTCTAATTACTTATTTTACGTTTTATTTCTTCCTCAAACTTGTTCTGTAATCCTTATGACTTTCATTGTAATTGGGCGTTAATTTAATAGCTAATAGTCTCCACATGATGTTTATGAAATTCGAGAGATCTCGTATGTATGTATTATGCAATAATTTGCTTACGGAAAGGCAATTTGACGACTGAGCGTTCGACTGCTGCGCTGCGTGTCGCGGGTTCGATTTGCGCACGAAACAAATAGGTATTTGTATGGCCTCCAAATGGTTTTCCGGGTCTGGTTGTTAGTGTATGTGAGTTAAAATGTTTGTACGCACCCTTGATACATGAGAAAATACTAGTGTGGGGCTACGTTTTTTTTAAAGGAAAAAAGGTGAATACAGTGTGTATTAACTCTTGAATTTTTTTTTTTGTTAAACTGTTTTTAAAAACAAAATCCGGTCAAGTGCGCTTCGGACTCGCACACAAAATTAAATTTGTTTCCAGCAAAATTTAATTCATGTTAAAGTTTAATTTTTCATAGTATGTTATTGAAAAACAAAGTTACTGCTACAGTGTCACGAAAAAGTTTCATAACTTACTCACACTCGCACACTCATTGAAATTATTTTAACGTTCCCGTTTACGTTAAACCTGAGAGAGGAGTGGATACAATTTCCACGTCTAGCAAATATTTTATCAACCATTGACTTAAAATACAAACTTACTTTTATAAGTTAATCCTTACTAATATTATAAAAGCGAAAGTGAGTTTGTTTGTTTTTTACGTCTTCACGCGTAAATGGTCAAACCGATTTTAATTAATTTTGGTACAGAGATAGTTGGGACCCTTGAGACGGACATAGTGTAGGGAGTGAAAGAAGGAAGAAAAGGGCAGATAAAAATATATTTTTTTCGATCATCACGCTAGTTAAAGTTAGCGTTAGCGCAAAGAAACTATGCTACGCGGACGAAGTCGCGGGCGGAAGCTAGTGAATTATAAGTTACTAGCTGTGCCCAGCGGATTCACCCGCTGCTCACTTAGGGGTATGAAAAATAGATGTTGGCCGATTCTCAGACCTACCCGATATGTACACAAAATTTCGTTTAAATCGGTCCAGCCGTTTCGGAGGAGTATGGGAACGAAAACTGTGACACGAGAATTTTATATATTAGATTGTTTATGGGATGCTTATCGATACCTCTTAAATTGAGGTTCCTAATTTTTTAGTTATGTAATTCTATTTTATTGTCACTTTACAGATACAGGGAACGATAGCCTCCCCCTCTATTTCACATCAGTTTTGTGTTCTACTTAGATATTTCTAATTGGAAAACCCGGTAATAGAACTCAGGGCGCCCGTCCTTAGGAGTCGCGTTTCCGACTACTAGACCAAAGAGGCAGCCAATCAGTTACATCGATTCCTCATCACAAATCAATGAAAGTATTATAACAGTAAACCTGAACTATTATCATAACTTCTGAAGTGCTAATGCTTATGAATCAAGTACCGTCGAAACAAAATCCCATTGTATTCAATTTGAACATTGATATACATTCCTGATTGATTGCTCACTGATCATAGTTGATATACTTGATATGTTGTTTGACAAATGCACTTACAAACACAATTTGAATCTAAGTACAATAATGTTAATGAATGAAATCTCTCCCGAAATAAATGTTATACCTGTCTACTCCACCTCAAAGAACTAAGCTTCATGCAATTTAATAGTAAGCTTAATACCAAGGCTATAAGAACTATTCTTAATCAGCACCCCATTGTTCAAGATCAACGGAACTCCAAAGAAGAAACGATTACACATTACGAACTTGAACTTGACTGACAAATGTGTTCTTTACAACGAAGATAATAGAACATAAAATGAAGCCGAGTTTCTAAATAGGAATAGCACAAGTATGATTGATAGTCTACGATATCTCTTCAAAGTATGTTGAATATTAAACGATGATGACTAAACATAAATAAATGAGGTACTGGATAAAAAAAACTGTGGATGCCTTCTACATTATTAGCATAACGTTCGCTGGCACCCAGTCCAATTTGTTCATGATTAATTCTTACCTTGTCAACATTTCATAATATCATGTTAGTGTAATTTCGGTAACGCCTCTTCATCATTTGACGATTTGTTTTGGGCGTTGTTATGCGATTGAAATTCGACTGATAAGTGTTTTTATTCCTTGTAAGTACTTGTGTTTATAATTCTATAATTCATCTGTTTGTTTTTTTTTGAGTTTACTCCTTAAGAATCGATTTTCATATATATGGCGCCCGTTATGAGAAAAATCCGAGGGGTAAAACCTACAAAAGTAACGAAAATGTGTCACGTTTTTGGTGGGCACCTATAGTGCGCAACTTTCTAATTTGGCTGTGAGTGTATTAAGACGTACATATGGTATGCTGTACCTATAGGCGACTATACTTATATACTATATGTTATTGGGCTTGTTTGTTTCTATCAGTGTCGATGAATTTATATTGCTATTTTTTTTTCATTAATTTGCGAATTTACCCTTTCATATGATAATAATCTTTTTTCAGTTCAGCGTCGGAGCAGACACACACACTTTTTTTGACTACTTTTAAAGACGTATCGTCAATATGGTTAGGAAGTATTTCATTGACATTTTTGTTAGTAAATAGATTATTCAAATCATTATCCCCCCTTCAATTTTCTTAATAGATTCTTTTTGCCTGCATTTATCTCTTTCAGAGTATTGTGTATAACATTAACCAAAGTAAGGGTAGAACTGCTAAGTCTAAGTTCAGTAATATCATTACTGTGACCCACTAAGTAAAAGTAAGTAATAAGATCTTCCTTTTCCAATACAACATACCCCTTAACATTGCTGTTTTTCTCAGGTATCTTTCCTTATTGGATGGCATTAGGGGTTATAGAATTACAAATCCCTTGTTTAGTTATATTAAAAGCTGTTAGTAACCTTTTTCTTTTCTTATTTTGCGTAGTGTTTTCTGTGATTGAGTTAGTTGGTACAGGATGCCTTTTGTATCGTTTTATTATGTCCACTTTATGAGACACAATTGAATAAAAGAAACAAAATTCACATGACTTCTGAGGTCCTTTATTAATTGAGATTGATAAACCTTTTTGTCAAAAAATAAATATTTTGAAGCTTCATATTTAAATCTCTAAAGAGTCATCTGACCATCAATTTGTCTTGCTGCTCAAAGCTTAGTGCGTTAGTCACATCCTTTTGTATGGCTGACTTTAAAAGCGACAAGATTTTAGAGCACCCTGTCTGTTCACCCACACATTGACATTGTTCGGTGGTATCGGACGGGATCTCTTCATGTTTGTCTAACAAGCGACGTGTCCGATTATTATTACTGTTTTATCTTCAGAGAGATTTTGTGTGTTGGAATTGAGAGGATGTTCGTGTTAAATGATAAATTATGTTTATTTTGCAAGTCGGTTTTTATTAATACTTTTACAATTTGTTCAAAAGTCTTCAAAATTTAGCCTAATATAACACAAGTAAAGCTAGGTGAGTACTTACTATTCAAAATGGAAGCTTATTTTTGTTAAAAGTATGTAGTCTTCCTGTGAAACACCCATGAATGACTTTGAACTTGTCAAAGACGTAAAAAACTTGTGTATAAATTTTACATTCAAGAGCTTTGTGTCATTGTTATATCTAATGAGTTGATTGCTCAAACAAAATCAAAACCAGAACCAGTCATGCAAACCGAATAAAATTGTTGCATTACGCAACCCCTATAATATTTTACTGTTAATAATATGGGGTGCATTTCCCTTTTCTGTGACCAATATTGGAACCTACTTGCACACAATTTATTTATTCCATAGATAAGCAAATACCACCCTATGCCAATTCAAGGTAAGAATTATCTAAGCGACTAATAATTTTGGTACTTTTTCGTAAATAATTATATAAATTAGTCGTTTCCGAAACCAATTTCATGTAATAAACCATTATTCCGATGCCGAAGGTGATTAACTAATTTAAACTGAGCAATAAAATCAATATTTGAATACTGTATATTAATTAGTCTGTCATCGTAAATTGTCCAAATAATTAGATACCTTTCGCATCAAATCGTTTACCATGCCTTTTAAATCACATTAACTTTGACAGTTTAATTATTTCGTTGAACACTTAAGTTTTTTTTATATATAAACGACTACCAACGGAATTATGGACCATAAAAGTAATAGGGACTAACGGAGACTATCTAGTGAGTTATCATATTTTTTTCCTCAAAGTTCCAAAACTTGAAGCCGGTGATCTCCTTGGGGTGCTATTTACCAAAACGTCGGCTCTTTGTTATTTCTTTTTACTTGAGTTACTGAGTTTGAGCCGCAGACAATTCTGTAAAGAAAAAACAAAGAAACGAGTAACATCCACAATAAGCTGAACGTCACTAGAAACATGATTTTAATAAGATTAAAATAATTGTACGCGTCCTGTGAGATTAACTTGGCTCGAGTGATAGACAAAAACTGTTGTCCACCTTCTTATAAGATCCTTTTTGTCTCGGACGTGAGAGGCATGGTCTTAATAACGAGGTTTTTTACAGATAAAAAAGCTTTGTAGGTAGGTGAGTAGATGTATTTTGCTAGTTCGTCTACTTGACACTAGAAGAATGAAGAAACATTACGGATCTAATATTTTGACGTTCCAAGTATTCAGGGATACGATTGCTAGAACTACACGGTGGAGTATTCTGTGACGGTCTGCTCCGATTTGACGGAGCACCACTGTGGCCTCAAAGACGCGATCGGCAGAGGCGACCTCTCGCGTCCGGCCCTGGTTCAGTCTATGGTCCGTAGCGAGATGGGATGGGAGGCGGTCATATTCTTCTGCGAAACAGTTATACCATTAGAGGAGGTGGGTGCTGCTGTGTGGTGGAAGTAGCTGTTTGAGGGAGGGAACCCCAAACCCAACAGCTGAGGGAGACGCCCTGTGAGTCGCGTGCCGCAAAACGACTCCCAGCTACGGTAGACGTTGATCTCAGTGGATGTCTGTGGATGGTGACCAATGGGTAGCTCACCATCCGTCCGTCTAAATATCATCTGTCCGACAGACACATAAAGGCGCGCGTTCAACGTCCACAAACAACGGCCTCAAAGAGAGAAAGTCAGCAAAGCAGAGCTTGCCTGCCGGGTTTGCGAGTTGTTGTGCGCAAAACTGAAACATAAAGGAATATATGTAAAAAAAATATTCCGCTAGGCACAGCGCGGTAAATATTATTTTATGATTTTCCACCCAGACAATAAAAACTTTAAAAAAAATAATTGACCGACGAAAAGTGCAACATAAAAAACCTTTTGGTCTAGCGAAGTTCCAAAGTTAAAGTATGAAACTAATTTTAAATCGGCGCCAAACAGAAGAAAGAATTTATAAAATCGGACGTTTCAGTAAAAAGTAATGCGTGGTCATAAAAAAATGTACATGTCGAATTAAGAACCTCCTTTTTTTCGTCGGTTAATAAAGTATTATGAGTTTTATTTCTTTTTGTTGGTCTCACTGAGAAAAAAGGCCGTAGTGTATATACACTACGGCCTTGAAATAAGGTATAGTATTAACATTAAGGCGGGTTCCTTTCCAACTCTATAAGTACTAAACCCCCTAAAAAAATGTCTCATTATTTTAGAGTTACTGCACTCCCGCTATATATGTAATCTACTGTGATTCAGGATCACGGATATCACTGGGTGATCCCTAATTGCCAATTACTACACTTAGGTTTACACCTAACGACGTTGAAGCATCTATAGTTCAATTAAAATTAGCTAAACGTTTCTAATTATGTAAATGTTTGTAAGCGAAATACGCATCGCAGATAACAGGGTCTGCCAGAGATTCAACGTCATGCATAATGCAGCCTACTAATGCAGCCGTTAATTACACGCCCTTAGGGTCATTATTGATTGGCAATTTGTGCTCGGTGCCATTTCGTCTATATTGGATTGCTTAATCGCATTACCCGTTACTGTTCAACCTTAAGACTATTAGGTAATTTAATTAGGGGATTATGAAGGACTTACGGTTTAAAATAATTTGAACAATGAAAAGGCCGAGGTTTATTAAAGTGACGATTAGTTTATGGAAGCACTTTTTAATGGAAACTAATTTGAAAAAGTAGGGCAGTAGGACTCTGGTCACAAATTAAGATTGATAGAATCATTTTAAGGATAAATTGAACATGAATTCAACAAGAACATCTAAAAAAGCAAACCTTTTTTCGAAAATATTTATCATTGAAAAATTAAAACTTGCAAATCCTTAAGCAAAGAAAGCAAAGCCCATAAATGTAAATAATCGTTGAGAAACTAAAAAGACTAAAATGAGTGAGAGCGAGACTGGACGTTTTCCCGAGATACATTTTGTGTAAGCGCCGGATAACATTTTTATTGTTAACAAGCAAAGCCGTGGCCACGACGAGCGACGATGATATCTCCTCGTATGAATGATGACTTCGTGCTGAGCCTCTGGAAGCAGTCTCCACAGATAGACATGAAGCCGAGAGACACGGCACGAATATGGAGATTCGACCGCACTTTGTACACTCACTTTTCTAAAATGAATACCGAATGAGAATTGCAATTCAATTCGCAAAATTTGAATATTCAAAATTGTTTCTTAGTCTTGCCTATTCTAGAATTATACAGTACTGAGAACTCTGAACCAAGGCAATTGTTTCTCATAACGAAATATTTTTTAAAATAGGTGAGATACCCAACGACGATGACGTTTTATTACCTCATTAAAATTCTTTATTATAATTAAAAACATCAAAGATATGAAAATTGAAGTTTGATTATTTTTTAAAGAATATCATGAATGTCAATCAGCTTTTTAGAGCCTGCGTTTTGATGGAGTCTTAAACTAGAATGTAGGATTTATTATCCATTTCATTAATTGTTAATGATGGTCTTTTATGTTCCGATGTCTATGGTAGCGACCCATCCAAAGAAGATAAGGGGTCGACGTTTTTAGCACAAAGCGTTTTCTGTTTCGGACCTTTTCTTGCTGCTTATTTGACTCAAAACGTGCCTTGGGAGTACCTGTTTACTGAGGCCACCTTTATCGAGACGCAAGCAATATTTTGTTGAGATTATCTGTTAAAATGCCTTTATCGTTCAGTGTTCACTTCTAACAGATGCGATGTCTCACTTAACAAATAACAATCACGCTTTAAAGTTGTTGGGTCCAACATGAGTCTTAAAGATAAAGTAAAAGCATTAAACTGATACTGTGAAATACCAGTGAAGTGATTTATTTTAAATGCTGTAAATCGAAACTGTTGTTTAACGCTACAATTTTATTAAACGGTAAGTTTCATTAATATGCTTCAAAATCGTTTCAAATATCTTAGGATAAATTACAATGGCAATGACCGGAATTATAAATTTTACAGTTACGAAGCCCATAACGTGGTTCGCATTAACTAATATTTTTATGATGCCACAAGGATAATAGCACTGGACAATAAACAATTTGTGGCAAACAAGACCAAACATAGCTTTCTAAGATTTACAATTTCCAACCGAAATGTTTTATTTGCGGCGTTGACAGCCATAAAGTAACAAGCACCGCTTTACGTTCAAAACTATTGTCTCAACGAATTTATAGAGGCAATAACATAATTGCGGTAGAATCCTTTTGTCTAACCGAGACAGACTCTGGCACTACTTTTATTACGGGTCATAACTTTCAAAGGCTTTTTTTGCTTCGGATCCGAGAAACTATCCATATTGTTAATTTCTCCGTTCGGAGCTCTTTTGTTTTTGACTAGTCCTTGTTCAATGCTCAGTAAGGAGGGCTGCTGCTTTGAATAGAATTTAAAACGTTCTGGTCTGGCTAACGTAATTGTTTTCAATACTGTGCAGAAGTCGTTTCTGGCCTCAATTCTGGCTGCCGACTCTTCATTGTTATTTCCCTTGCTTTCCCGCAGAGCTGCTTCAATTATGTTGTCCAGGCTTCCGTTGGACACAGTTTATTTACCTTTAGTTTTTTCACGAACTAACAATGCATTGCATGTATCTAATTCTACGTAACAAAGTTTAATTTAGTTATCAATAGCTGTAATCGTAATTGACTCATTTCCGTTGTCCATTATCTTTGTTATTACAGTCTAGTTCTATAATCAAATGACCGATCGTCAATAGACTGATAAATTATAACAGAACTATTAGCAGGGGCGTTGTCTCTGCAATATCGATTTGTCGCATAATGCTCATGTGCTTTTTATAGAACTGTTACATTTCAGTTCTTCGGTACTGTTTGTTCTTGATTCATCTTTCGAACAGATACTATCTATTTGTTTGACCATTTATAATGGAACCCACACATGGCTTACGATTTGAAGCACCCATTTAAAGGCAATCTGTAATAGATTGAGAAACTCATAAATATTAGTAGATAAACGAAACCATTCTTTCACATAAAAGTCATATTGAACTTCTATCGATATCGGGCAATGTCAACACACTCGTTCTGTTATATAACGCTCCTTAGGGAAGATCGCTATGTAAGATGTTTTCGGAGTCAGTTGTTACGAGATAAGTGGTAATATTGTGTTTGATGTCCTCTTGTAAATATTGGGCTATCGCATGGGCACGTGAGATATTTACTCTCAATATTGACTGGAAATATCAATAGTCGTGCCCTGATACGACCTTGGTCCGACATACCTCTTTCTCGGAAACTATCACCAAATATTCTGCTTTCTGTCTTTATTCTGGTCCATGTTTTCGAATAGCGTCAATCTGGCCATCATCCAGGATGCACCATTGTTAAAACATTACGTAACTGATAAGGTTGCATGCAAAGTCCTATCTTTTACCAACTTGTAGCAGGCATCCGGAAAGGATAATAAATTCCTCAATTGTTATGACTCATAAAAAGTTAACTGCTCAAACAAATCAACCCTATCGGAGACGTCATTACCACATCCTGACGTTTTGGAGCAATTATTTAATTTCCCATTCGTCAGTACACCAAGTGTTTGAGAAGTTTGTTTTTACTCTGTGTCTAGTAGAGGTACGTGATTTGTAGTGGCATTGAAGATATTCAAAGGTCTAAGCGTCTCCCACGGTAGACGCGATCCGACACGCACGTGTTATGGCATTCGATGGCCCACGATTAGAGTTTGCGGTGACGCACGATGCCCCCTTGAATGGACGTGTTTTTGTGCCTAACTGGCACAGCTACGCTACACTTTTTTTTAATATTTAAGAATTCTTTTGGAAGTTTATAATAATATTATATATATTTTAAAAGTATCTGAAAATTTATTATATTTACCTTTTTTTTAAGCATTGATAGATATTTTGTAAATGTACCATTTTACTAATGGCTTTGTTTATTTTTGTACTTCCGGAGAAACGGGAGAAAAAAGAACCATTAATAAATAAAAGCATTATTAAGAACCTCGTAATTTTAAGACTCATCACTTCATTGTACTAGAATCCCATTATTGAACATCTGTTTTCAAATTATTTCAATAACCCATAAAGGAAATTGAAACACCACAAAATCTTTTGTGTCCATTCTTTTCCGATTTTAAACTGTCAATCATTTATTTTGCATTGACGTAAAAATGTCCGCCCATCTCGTCAAAATTGCATTTATGTCTCTCAAAGGTAAATATTTAATCGTTTCCTTGTTATATGAGTCTGAAATAATTGATGTAGTGTAAAATTATTATTAAACTCTTACACTTTCAATAATATTCACCCCATCATAAATTCAACTTGTAAAACAAAGTTCAAGTGTACCACTAAAAGTTCAAGGTAACTTTTTCAAGTCACGTAATAGCTACTGTTTCAGATGTCACTGCGACCTCCTTTGAGATGAAACTTAAGGAGGTGCATCCAATGAATCACGCAGGCCTAAGTCTTCGGCTGCATAACCAATATTTCGAGTACTTAAAAAACACGCGTGCCATCTGTTGTAAGCCGATGCAGTGCCGGGTCCCACCCGTCGTCATTGTTGCCTTCCCCGCGCCTGCCCCCTCCCCCAATACCCATGCGGCTTTCGTTCGTTCAAACTTCGTAGGTCAGTTACCGCCCGACCGCAGGGGAGCATGGCTGCGTCAAAAGTTTTACCGCGATCTCGCACTCACTGTTTACATGTGCTATAAAACGAAGTGTACACAACAACATAGACTTCATAACATTGACTGTTTGGTGACATAAAGTTTTAACGAGTACTTTAGTGAAATATTAGTGACAAATGAACTATATTACAGTGGCAAAATGACCAAGAACTTTAACGGCATGGTTTCGTTAAAAGTTTGGATGTGTTTGGTTGTCGTGGCTGGTGCGCGCGCACGGTCCGCGCCGCCCGCCCCCACCGGCTGTCATTGGGACTATTCGGACCAAAAGTTGAGTGAATCAAACTTTCTCACGTGTAACATTAAAACCATCGGCTCAGTTGACTTCTTGTTTAAAAACATTACCACGGCGCAGGCGTACAATATCAACAAGTTGAAACTGACTTGTACGGATTTGTTGTTCTTCGAAAGTTCGTTGCACATGAATACCGGGAGTTTTTTGGGCCAGCTGAGAAAACTTGAAGACCTGCAGGTTGAGTACTGCAAAATACGGTACGTGCCCGCTACTGTCCTGTCTCCGCTACGTGATTTAACAAGTTTAACTCTTCGCTCCTACAATACGGATTGGCCTGCGATGACTATGGAGTTTCACGCTGAAAGTTTTCGGGGGCTAATGGAACTTCGGACATTGGATTTAGGTGACAACAATATTTACATGTTACCTTCTGAAGTATTTTGTCCGCTTTTTAGCTTGGAAGTATTGAATCTTACCAATAATAGAATTCAAGACATATCGGAAATTGGCTTCTCGGATTGGGGCAAGGGACCGATTGCGCCTGGTAAATCATGCAACACTGGACTGAAGATGCTTGATTTATCTCACAACAATATTCTTCGTCTTCCCGACAACGGTCTTTCTAGCCTCAGATCTTTAGAAGTGTTGAATATTCAGAACAACTTAATTAATGAAATAGGGGACAGAGCTTTCGTCGGATTGAATTCATTAAAAATTCTGAACTTGTCGGGAAATAAGTTAGTCGCTGTCCCTCCGGAACTATTTCAATCATCACGAGTTATCAAAGAAATCTCATTAGCAAATAATTCACTTTCTGTGTTGGCTCCAGGATTACTCGAAGGACTTGATCAGCTTGAGAAATTGGATTTATCTAGAAACCGTCTTACTAACAATTGGGTTAACAGAGATACTTTTGCCGGACTTATCCGCCTAGTTATACTAAACTTGTCTTACAACTCACTTGCACGTTTGGATCCTAAGTCTTTCCACGATTTGAACAACTTACAAGTTTTAAATCTAGACAACAATGCTATTGAAACTATCAGCAACGGAGCTTTTGCTGAGCTTAAGAACTTGCACCAACTGTCGATATCAGACAACAAGATTAAAACACTGAACGAACATATTTTTTCAAACTTGTTTGTTCTTAGTCAGCTATATTTGGATAACAATGAGATTTCTACAATTCATGAGCGCTGTTTTGAAAACATAACTTATTTACAAGATCTAGGCTTAAATGGGAACAGTATGAATACGATTCCTGATGGAATTAAGAAACTACGATTCTTGAAATCACTTGATATCGGAAAGAATAACATATCCAAAGTAGCAAACACGTCTTTTGAAGGCTTAGAAGAGCTCTACGGACTGAGGCTTGTTGACAATCAGATTACAAGTGTACCGAAGGACACATTTAGTACTCTGCCGTCCTTGCAAGTACTAAATTTGGCATCAAACAAAATAGAGACCATTGAACAGGACGCATTTTTATCTAATCCGACTTTAAAAGCTATCCGCTTAGACGGGAACAAACTGACCGACATCCGAGGTGTCTTCAACAAACTAAATACCCTCGGTTGGCTCAACATATCTGACAATAAGCTTATTTACTTTGACTATAGTTACATGCCAGAAAGCCTTGAATGGTTGGATATTCACAATAACAATATTACGAAACTAGAAAACGAACAGAATTCACAACAAAACATCCGAATGCTCGACGTTAGCTACAATGCATTAGAAAACGTCGATGAAAGGTCGATACCTGATTCTATTGAAGTCCTTTTCTTAAATAACAACAAAATTCACACGATTCACCCAGGTACGTTCTTACAAAAAAGAAACTTAGAAAAGGTTGTCGTGACGGACAACAAATTGAGAACCGTTGAACTATCAGCGTTTACGTTGCCCCATATACCGAAGCACAGAATGCTGCCAAAATTCTTTATTGGAAATAATCCGTTTGTATGCAATTGCCATATGATTTGGCTTCAGAAGATAAACCTTTGGAATCACATGAGACAATACCCAAGATTTGTTGACTTGGATACAGTTACATGTGAAGTTGTAAATAATAAGTACGGAGGCAAAGCCAACCTAATGGATGTTCCTGAAACTCAGTTCCTTTGTTCCTATGAAACTCACTGCTCATCTAGTTGCTTCTGCTGCGATTTCGAGGCATGTGACTGTAAGATGACATGTCCTGAAGGCTGTTCTTGCTTCCATGACAGCAATTGGAACTCCAATGTCATAGATTGTTCCAATGTAGGTTATACAGAGATACCCGAGAAAATACCTATGGATGCCACTGAACTTTATCTCGACGGCAATGACTTCCAAGCTTTGAACAGTCATCTATTCATCGGAAAGAAGAAGTTACACAAGCTATACTTGAACAACAGCAATATCGCTAACATCGACAATGACACCTTAAATGGTCTGCATTCGTTAAATATCCTTCACCTTGAAAATAACCATCTGACTGAGCTGTCTGCCGGAGTGTTCTCTCAAACAAAACACTTGAGGGAGTTATACTTGAACGATAACCTCTTGACAAGTGTCGCAAACAAGACTTTTGAGAACCTGTCATCTCTAAGAGTTGCGCACTTCCAAGGAAACAAGATTCTCGACCTTGACAAAAAATTGGCGCACGTATCTAATTTGGAAAACGTCAACATTCAAGGAAACTTGTTTACGTGTTCATGTGACAACATCCTGGCCCTTCAGAACTGGTTCAAAAAGTACTATGAAGATCCCGTTGATATGTTTTGTGTTGGTGAAAATGGACTTATATCGAACTATACTGTGTTTGACGCTATAGATAGGTGTCGTGATTCAAGTGTTACGGACAATACTATTCCAACAGAAAATCAACCGTATCAATACGATGAAGTGAGCCCTATTAAATTGAACTTTGTGCCACTTTTAGCTGTAGTTCTGATAAGTGTTATTCTTATTCTATTATTCGGTGCCTTAGCTTTCTCGTTCAGGCAAAATGTACGCTTGTGGGCGCATTCCAAATATGGAGTTAGATTGTTCAAAAGTGCTTCAATTCAAGAAAGTGAACTGGATAGAGATAGATTGTACGATGGATACGCTGTATATAGTTTATTAGATGATGATTTTGTTTCTAAAGTTGTAGCTCCAGAAATGGAACACTCCGGTTATACGATGTGCTTTCATTATAGAGATTTACAACACGCGCCTGATAATTACTTGTCTGAGCAAATCACAAACGCTGCTGAATCATCAAAGAGAATTTTAGTATTTGTGTCATTTAATTTTCTGCAAAACGAATGGTCAAAAGTTACTTTTAAAGCAGCTATGAAACATGTTATTACTTCAATTCACCCCTCAATAAGGCGCCACAGAGTAGTTTTCATTTTAACAACAGATGTTAGCGCTCTAAACTTAGATCTTGATTTCCAAAGCTATTTGAAAACTTGCAACGTTTTATTGTGGGGCGAGAAGAAGTTTTGGGAGAAAATTAGGTTTGTAATGCCAGACATTTCTAATTTGCATTGGAACAAAGATACAATGAATTACAATCATGGCGTGTGTCCAAATGGTAGGCGCCATCCTTCTAGATATACGGCCTCGCCTACAGCTCCGGAACATTGGTATAAATACGACGCGATACCGCCTCAAACACCTACTAATACTAATGTGGGTATAACTATTGAGGATGACACGTCCATGTTGACAAATACTACGTTGACAAGTCAGATTCAGGATGGGGAGAATTTACATCATAGCTACATTTCTATTGATACACAAAATTATGAGCAGCCGTATGGTGGTAGGCCTAGGCCTCCTAATACGTTGCGTAAACATCCTGGTCACCACTCACCATCGATGTTAGATGAGCAAGGTTACTTACAACCCCGTTCCTCTGTGCACGACTGCTTGCCACAAACTCATTCAGCTGTGCACAGATGATAAGATTGTTAAACTCTCCTTATCGGTAAAAGATACTTCGTAATGGAACTTGACATTCCAAGCGCATGTGTAGGCTAGACCGCTTTTTGAGTTGGCCTTGCCTTATTAAAACGTGATAGTTTAAAAATTTTGGTTTAGATAATTTGGCCAAAATGACTTCGTTCCTCAATAGTTCGGTCATTGTCATGTTAAAAGACTGTATTGTTAAATGTATTCTAAACGTATCTAAGTAGATTGAAGCCTTATTGTATTTCATTGTATAAAGCTATATGAATTGTTGTCCATGAAGACTGATACATAATATTGTATAAAACATAAAAATGCCAGTATCAGGAGTGAAGACTTGCATGAGTATTTTGATATAGTATATCTCATTGTTACCAAATATTTTGTAGATAGACATTACTAATCATTGTATGAAAATTATTGTATAGTATTACTAGTCATTAGTTAAATTAATGCATAGTGTTGAAATTGTAGATACTTAGTTACATATTCAGTGGTAATGTTTGTTGTTAGAAAGAACTTGTATCAATTTGAGTCTATCTTGTTATCGCTAAGTATGTAACTGACTATTTGTATGTATGTAATTATAATATCCTCGACTGTTACATAATATTAATTTAAAATAAAACAATATCATCAAATATATACATGGTCGTTTTTTTCACTTCAAACCTAATTCAGCTTTAATGACAGGAATTAGTATTTCATAAAGTTTACTCAAGAAATTGTCCATAGTCATTTGCTATCATTAAACCATTAATTTTAAATGTTATCCATTTATTAAAACTTGTGGTTTGTTTAAAGAACTAGACACAAACTTTTTGTCTTCCCGCCGCTCTGCCACAAAAACTTTAGAATCTTTAGAAATCCAAATGGCGGCATTACTGTTAACTTCGTTGTTTCCAAATCGAAATATTAAGTAAAAAAAGATGAGAAATAATTTTGGTTTGCCGACAATCATCTTGGGCAATGATGGTCCCTTTTCAGGTAGAGAAACACACCCAAGTCATATTTCAACCGTCACGGATAGCATGGTAGCTATAAAAGAGATTTACAATACGTTCTGTATACGTCGCTAGTTATGCGACCTTCTGTTGGACACGGTCCGACGAGAATATTGATTTTTTTCTTAATAATTTTCAAAAGTGTGAGTTCGAAGTTTCGAACACCGACATGTGGTGTGACATACTTTAAATGACCGCTGCCCGGCTGTTTTATTTTTTTCTTAATGAGAATTTTCTGGCCGCATTGTTGCAACTGCCAGTATTTGTTTAGTAAAATGTAGGGTTAATATACTTACTTGATTAGATACTTCATTCTATTTTGAGAGAAAATACAACGCTAGTAAAGATTTCAATGGCACATGTTTATTTCGTTATCAATATTAAATGCATATGTTATTGTAACATACACAATCGAATCTCAAGTGTTATTAAACAATGCGAAGTCTGAAGTATACATTAGGACTATTATTTACATAATAAAAGACGGACGATAATTATAATGGGCCAGTTGTAAGTTACGTCATGGATGCTTTATAAAATGATGCCAAATACTTAGCCTATTTATGTCTTCTTTACAATACAACACACGGTCATTGTAAACTTATATTATTATTATTGTAAAGGGTTCCGTAGCACAAAAGGAGAAAAAAAAACGGTACTCTTATATGATCACTGTTGGCCGTCTGTCTGTCAGTCACGACCCTTTATCTCGGAAACGCGTGGAGGTATCAAATTGAAATAAAATTCATATCCTCAAGTGCGTAGTCTCTTAGAGCTGCGAGAAAATCAACTCTCTGTATCAACGCATTTGGCCGATTTTTTGAACATCGATCCACCACAAAGATCATCGATGCATCAAATATACCGAACTAAAATCAAATTAGGCACAAAAAAACTACAAATAATTAAAACTAAAGGAATAGTAATTTCAGTTCAACCCGTGTAGTTAACCCAGTTATCAATCAGTCAAAGTTTAATTGAAAAAAGAACTTAATAGTTGCACTGTTAAAATTTTATTTTAGTTAATTTTATATATTTTAGTTTATCTTACTTAAAAAAGTCCCAAGTCCTGGGCAGTTACCGTATTAATTACAACAGAAATAATCGATTCGGTAAACGTACAAGCAACATCAATTTGCAGTTGTTGTTTATATTTAAATAATAATCTCCGTGTTACAACTGCGAGATAAATCGAGAGAAAGTGGCCATACTGAGAATGGTTGCATCGTTGAAACGTGTGTAATTGACTTTATATCGTAAGTATTATGTTTCATTACTATCACGCTAATGAAATATTATAAGCTACGTGATCAGAATTAAAATCTTACAAGTATTTGGTAAGATTATTAATACTGGTCATGTTTCAATGATATTAAATTTTCTTTTACCAACAATTAACCGTAGTATTTTAGCCGTTAGGTTTAAATATCTATTGTTGATAATTATTACATTTTATATTCAACAGCTGGCATCGCACACAGTTTTTTATTCAAATAACTAACATTAAACAAAGCCAGATTTCAAAACAATAGTGCTTTTCTTAGGCGGTTTGATCAATGCCTTGATTCAGAAGGCAGTACTCCACGATACGGTACACATTGTGAGAAGGTTCCTGTCTTTGGAGCCCTGACCACCGATAGCTTAAACCCTGCTACCGATACGTACCACTATTTTTATGTTTTTAAATATTTTCTTTAAATAAAAGAAACTATTATCAAAATTACCATTCACTTCACAAAAATACATTCTGCAAATACATTCCTTATCAACGACACTGCTCTGCTCTGAAGCAAATATAATAGATTTCTGTATCTGTTTGCTCCTTCACGTTCAACAAATAGGAAACGTCAGTAGCAGAATCATATTCCATTATTGTCCCCAATAAGTTACCAAAACTATTTCTGGTTTCAAGATACCTGCTATCAATATCCGGGGATATCGGTCCTATCTCTGGATTTCACGGTTAAACGCACCATTGATTCCCCTTTATCATACCCGATGCGTCCCCAAGACTAGATAAGAAATTGACCAGATACCAAACCAAGTTCCTTTGATAAATCAGTCGCTTATTGTTTTATAGTAACGATACTCGCTTCGTACAATTTCAAATACAAATCGAATTGTGAATTATTTATATTAATTTGCCGGCTTTAGAGATATTGAATCTGACGCTCATCGTTCAGGACGGATTATGTTATAAATTACAGATTCGGAAACGGATAACTTCACTGGAAATAGGTGTCGACTAATTTTATCAGTGACTCATTTTCAATTCTAAGCAAAGTGTTATCTGCGGCGGCGTCGATCAATCAAAACCATCACGTTTCACCTGTATTATCTTGACCGTCCTTTCAATATTAAAACTTCCAATATGTATTTCTACAGCCACTCAAAGCGTCATCCACAATAAAAGCAATGACTAATCCCAGTTCTCAGGGTCACATCAAATCAAATAGATTCGTATTTTCAGTGTGACATTGATCGACGTTTGATATCCGAACTCGGGTTGTAAAGATTTTTCTGTTTTGTACTTTACATTAACGAAATTTGTGGTTCGGCTGGTCAACTCACGCCACCCGCTGGTTAGACATGACGTTTCACACTTGAAGTTGCTTCGACTCGGTACAAAGGTCACGTCTTCTCACTCAAATCTCGACCGGGAGCGTTTCGGTCGAAATTGGATCGTGACAACCGAGAGATACTTATCGTGATTTTCTGGCCAATTCCGATGCATAGCTCCGTTGTTAGGATGGGTAATGGGAGCATGGGAACACAGACAGAGTTGGTACTAACTAAATTATTGTAAGTCAAATAAGGCGATGTGTTTGTACAGCGATGATTGGGGTCGCCGGGTAGTTTTGTTTGTCTATTAAATTTTGTCACATGATTGACGTTCAGCCCGTTTAACATCTTATGTAAATAAGGGTTTGACATCCAAATCCAGCTGTTATAGGTTCAAGTTATCCGCAACTTTTGATCTGGCAGCTATTCTGTAATATAGATAAACAACTTAAGGAATTTAATAATACAAAACATGTTCATCAAGTTTTATTAGATTTTCTAGGAACGATACAAGCGATCAGGAAGTTAAAGGCATTAAACTTTACCGAGTACACCATATTAACTGTATACATGATAAGATTGACAATAAACTACTGTATATCTAACATAAAATACACATTGTTGATAAGGATGACTCAAATATTTTTACAAGGCTGAATTCATTTTTTCTTCTTATATGTGCAGTATTTTAATACAAAGGTTTAGCTGTATTTAGTATGAGAGTAAGAACAGACGCTTCTTTGATTTCTAAAACTGATGAATATTGTGACTTTAGTGTCATACTACTTAAGAACGATAAGAGGACATTCACAATTCCAGTGACTTGTATATATCTTAATTTCATTTGAAACGACAAGTATTCGATACAATGAATGAAGAAAGGAGATGAGCAGGAAATCCCTATGCGTCATGAGCTCTTGAAGTGATAAAATAGTAACAGTAAAGGTCCATACGAAAGTGGAGTATACTATTGATAAAGACAGGAAAAGAGGTACACTTTAACACATTAGCCTATTCTACCAATTGAAACTACAGATGGATAAAAATTTAAATAGTTACGGAGAAAGTTTTCAAACATGACACCAAAAACGATAACTTCACACCGAATCCTTAACGCCAATAAACGCGTCAATAGAAGAAAAATAAATCCGGTTATGGGAATCTGAGCTCGGATAAATCACATCGAAAATACTGTCACGACAGGAGAAAAAAATGTTGGCATCGGAAAACTACGGAACGATTTCATTATCCCGATGTCCCGGATAGTGAGCATGACTGACTCTTCGGTGAATGAGAGTTACAAATCTTCAAAAAAGGTAAGTTCCGTTCCGGTTTTTCTACAAATTCTTCCCGATCAAAGTTAATTTGGGTAATCAATTCTCGTTCTTGGAAACGTTGGTCTGATAGATAAGTAAGACTTTAGAAGTTAAACATTTTTTGTGAACTTTATTGTACAGGTCCATAACTATTGAAACGTCTGAAAGGCAAACTTATACTTTAAAATAGTCAATAAGCTCCTTCTTCATGATTAAAATATGTTCAGCATTTGTTTCTCTGGATTCCGTTATTACTTCTGTTGCATATAATATTTGTGTCTGCAAGCAAGCTTTTCATACTTCAATTCAGCAACAAATTACTAGACAGACAGAAAGTTCAGGTTCAAAGGAACTTAAAAAAAAAAACGTGGCTCACTAAAGTCTCAGACTTAAACGACGATATTTTAATATTCAATCTCAAGCATGCATCTAGGAACTTTGCTTACTTGGAAGAGCTTATTCGCTCGTATGCATAGTTTCGTAATAATTCCCTTGGAATCGATCCTAGAATCTTAGTCTCAGTCTGAAACTTCGCGATAATACCATTACATCGTGCCCTAGTTAAAGTAGGGCAGATGCTTGGATAATCTTCCGGAACATCGTATATCACAGTTATTCTATATGGATTACTGTCCGTTTCAATTTATGTATCGCTGCAACTGTTGAAATGTTTTAGTGCATATGTCCTAACACCTCGATTTATTTCCTATTTCATGTTTATAGAGTAGGATTCTTAGATGGCAATAAGTTTATTGCCAAGAGCCGAACTCAAACAAAAAATTCAAACTTTTAAGAGACGTAAGCAGTTGCTTATAATAAGTTCCCCCGCTCTGGGCAGAGCGGCGAGAGGGAGGGTCAGACTTGTACTGACTAAAACCCACCCATGTTTCTTCTACTGTCCTTTATGTTCGAAGGCCTCGTATCTCTTTCAAACAACCCACTAGCCAGGCAGGCGGTGGCCCTGACAGGCCCCTCTGCTTTGCTGACATCTCTTTGAGGCGCGCGTGGTACACTAACGGTCGTCGTTAATAGTCGGACGGAAAAAGGCGAGAGTTTATGTATGTATGATGTATGAAGTACTGTTGTCATAGTATACGATTTCAAATTTTTATAATCTCATCTTAAGCTGGCACTTCCTCCTCATTGGATGTGTCGGTCAAGTTCGTTTCGTTTTTCATGACCCTGTCTTACTCACCAACTCTGAGCTACTGGTAGAAAAACGAGACCCAGAAGAGGGACAGAATAATCAAGCTGAAACAAAATTTACTTTTATTTGGTACAAAGTTTGAACCATTCGTTTTTCCACGATGTGTCACTGTAGCCCCTGTGAGCGTAAAAACTTCGTTTAATATAGGTACAGTTACGTTATTACACGCGATAAAATTCTGTACAAATGGCATGCAAAGTGATGAGTTCTAACCAAGTAGAGCTATGGACGTAAATTTTTAACGAGTTCAAAGTTTGACATCGGTCGTATTGTGGCGACTCGTAGCGTATATACGTTCTATGTAATTGTGGGTTCCATTTACGGCGTTTTAGTTGGAACATGTTTTCGAACAGTTCTCTATTTGAACTTTATTTTTCTGTATTTATGTGATTAATAGTGGCGTTTTAGTGGCATGAATGTTACATTTCCAATTTGAATCTAAACGATTGTTTAAACTGCTTTTTAGGTTTTTTTGGACAATATAGATTTCATGATATTTGTAAACGAAAAGAAGTTTTTGTGTGTGTGTCTATGGTTAAGCTCTGACTTTGAGCTGGCCAAGCGTAGGACAGAATAACAATAGAAAAGGATCACAGCTTATTTAAAATTTGTTACTAACTTGCTGCCGTACTGTATGGCTCCCACACTATTTCTAAGCCCTAGTCCATACTCTCTAAACTCATTATGCGACACTAAACATCAATTCAAATGCTCTATCTTAGCGGTCTCACAAACAAAATTCCTCGTTACATTAACACATTTCACTAATTACCCACTTCCTACACAACAAAGTCAAATATGACCACACTTTAACCCACTTAGTAGTAAGATAACTATCTTATCAGGACAGATGTTGCAAGCTTTAAAAGGAACGAATCACCGACAGTTTACTTTGAACACGTGCGATGTAACTGTTCATCTACTATTGAATTTAGGAGATGAATGCCGAAACGAATTTAACACTTACCGCTTGGCCACAATATACACGGAACACGCGACAAGCGCGAGGTGACAGAGGCTGCGGAGAATATCTAATATATGTATAAAATTCTCGTGTCACAGTTTTCGTTCCCATACTCCTTCGAAACGGCTGAACCGATTTGAACGAAATTTTATGTACATATCGGGTAAGTCTGAGAATTGGCCATCATCTATTTTTCATACCCCTAAGTGATCAGCGGGTGAAACCACTGGGCACAGCTATAAATGGTATATAAAGTTATCGCACTGAAGGATCCAATTGATATGATATTAGCAGTATCCTGAGCGTTTTTACCCGCGTTTTTTCGTTACTGTCCCGCTTCTGTGAGAAGTAACTTGATGTTATATAGCGTGTTACTTATAATGTAGTTTTCTAATGGTAATAATTTTCTTTATAAAGGGCCATTAGTTTATGAGTTTATTCGTTACATACAAAAATACAAATAAATATTAGTGTAGAAAGTAGCATCGCTTGAAATTGTGGACGAGGAGTATGAAACTGAATAGGGCACACGCTTTAAATCTAGAACAGTTTGAATTAAAAATAAATTTTAATTAAATAACATTCTATCAACAGTTTTGAAGTGGTTAATTAAAAATCAAATAACAATTGGTTACCTTTTGCTAAGATAAGGTTTTTTACTTTTGTTCGAATTTAAACGGCTGTCAATTGAAACAAATAGCTTTAGACTATATTGTTCAATACTATTGTCAGACGTGAATAACTCAAAGAGTGTCCTTAACCATGGAATTGGACAGCCAATCTAATACCATTCAGGTTTTACTATAGCGTTTGACCTCGGCCATGGACATACAATTTATACTTATGTAGTTATATAGACATTGACATACTGAATACTAATAGTGTCGAATGTTTAACAAACGATATACTTATATACGTTTTATTTAGGTACTTTAGCTGTGGAAGTAATCAGAAATCCAAGATTTTTTTATTTTAGTCCGTCTTTGCTCTAGTCATCGAAAGTGAGTTCGCTAGTGATATCGAATATTTCTGACTATAACCAGGCTAAAATCTTGGCACCAGAATGTGGCCTGGATCTTGGTAATTATCAGCTCGCCTGGATAACATGGGACTTAAGTACCTATAACTTAGATACCGCGGCCCTGGATCGTAAAGGGTAGGTAGTAAATAGAAGGAACATGGGTTTTCGTCAGTACAAGCCTGATACTCCCTCCCGCTCCACCCAGAGCGGGGGAAGTTATTTGATGATTTCCCACCCCAAAACAAGGTACCTATAACTCCTGTCAGGGTTGCAGGGGTTGTTTTTAAGCCCATGGTACACAAAAGATGGAAGTCATTTGATGATTTCCCAACCGAAAAAAAGTACCTATAACTGTCAAAATATGGGTGTAACACATGTACTTCTGCCTAACCCTTTAACATTACAAGCATCATTAGATTTTAAATAAGGAATTTACGGAACCTGTTAAAATTCCATATTCAAACTACAAATTGATTTATATCGTCGCATCAAAATCAATTTTGAGGTTAGAAAAAAAAAAACAATATAACCTCCGATACATACTTAGTCATCTTTCCAAACAAAACAGGCTGCCATTAGCAATTCCTTTGAATCAATGGTACTTTAAAAAGGCAATAAATTCGCTGAGTCACACCTTCCCTCAGACTTGTTCCCTAACGGTTGGTGTTCTATCTTCGGCATTTCTTGCATATACAATGACTGTATGATTTTGATATTCTGTTTGTTTAAGCATAAATCATTAAATAGAAATATTTTAATCTTCTAGGGTCAATAAAAATATACTTTTAAATTTCGTGTTTGTGCTGTTTGGGTTGAGGCAGAACCATGGGAACACGGATCTCATAGCTCTGATTCAACCAGATCAGTGGACTAGCTTATTTTTTGGTAAAAAACTAGCATTGTTGTCCAACGTGGCAATGCTGCTAACATTGTGGCCACTTTCCCCTATAACAGCGAATTTTTTGACGTCATTTTATACCTACATTGTGTATACTGCATTTTACACCAAGTCTTATTAAAAATATTAAAACAGAAAGTTGTTTCCATGCAATGTCTTGGTTAATCAAATACAAGGAAGCTTAAGCCTAACTGGCTGGAAATGCTGAGGTCGAGAGGTCAAATTCGACCACTTAAACCACAGGAGTATTATTAGTAACGCATCACGCATTGCTAATATTCTTTAATGCGCACGCAATACAAAGAGAAACACTAATTAAATTATGTAATTATTGCGAAGCCCTATTACAAAACAAAAAGCAACCGTCAAAGTTCAAGACTTTTTAATAAAGATTTATCTATTTACAGCAAAAATGCCGAATGAAAATCATAAATAAAAATGGAAGTAACTAAGTATCAAATATTTTTTCATCCTCCTAAAGCTTATGAACACTGACTGAGATGAATGAGGAAGATAATTGAAGTGCCCGTTCAAAAATTAAAAAGTTGCTCGTAAAACAAACGGGTGAAGAGTACACGTAACTTTTATATGCTAGACCTTGCTCCTAGAAAATTCAGTACAGTTTTTTTTATTTCTTTATTTGGCAATGGAATTGCAGCTTTATAGCGCTGAGGTTTTTCTGCTATTCAATTGAATGCATTATGTTGAGAAACATAAGTGTGATTTTAGGGTGCATTGTTATAAAAGATGATTACAGGAACGTGAATAATTTTGAAAAGCTATTAAATAATTCGAAAAGTGCATTTAAAATTGACTTTTCTCACTTTTGACTGGAGATTAAATCAGTTTACTGTATTAGATAGTCATATTGAACAGGTAACTACGCTTCACTTGCAACGAAAACAAGATAATTATTATGTTTGTTTATATTAAACCTATTATCATTTCTGAGAAGTATAACAGGGACGTTTTTTTTATTTCTCCTTCCGAAATATTTTCGATGAGCGCCATCTTTAAGAAGTTTACGGAACTTTTACGGGAGTGAGAACGAGTATGGCGCCCCTCACGACTATGGGGAGAATAAAAAGTTCACTTTAAAGAAGGAAGGAGAGTTTGTAGTAAGATTTTAGTCGTAATAAATAAAACAACTGATGGAATTATACTTTCGAACATATAACTGAAAAGAGTAATCTGGCAAAGTGCATCAAAATGCACTTCGTCACGAAAGTCACTTCACAATAGCACGATCTTTTACAAAACTCTATATATAACACAACATAATTATTTATTACGTTTTTCATCAACACTTAACCCATTCTTCAAACAACTTTTAACAGAAAACATTCGCAGCCACAATATAAAAATCGAAGCACAAAAATTACTTTCCAACTTTTCAGTGCTAACAAACTCAAACAATTACTGAGCCAAAGGCGGCGAAGTTAAAAGGGCCCGCTAATGACGTCAGGTATTCTACGTTCATTGTTAGCTTTCAATAATAAACTGTAATGTGAGGTGCTAAAAGAAACTGAACCATTTTATAGCCATCGCAGATTTTAAGAGCGAGTGTGAATGCATTCCGCGGCCAGAGTGTTTTACAAACGCACGTACAAAATTATGTAAATTATTTACAGTGGGTTTTGTAACTGCATATATGTATGCTGTACCTACTTTAGGTTTATAAAGTTTGCGATAACAACATTTTAAAAGCTGCGTATTCAGGTTTCTTAAGAAAGCGGACCTACCTCCTATGATAAAGACTGCAATAGACTGACTGATTTTATATTTTCTTATTAGTAAATTAGACCAAAAATGACAAAGATATAGCCTATTAAAGTTAAGTGAAACGTCTTGCGTTGCTGTATTTTTCGTAACAAGTGACGTCACATGCAAACCAGAGTAAATAGAATCAATTATTTTGACCTTGGAAACTACCCTATGAGACCGGTTTTCGGCTCGAATTTTGGTGTATGATCCAGTTTAACTGGTTGGTTAAACTTTATAATGCTGACAGTATACTTAATAATGGTGAACGTTTATTCCAGTCATATTACTTAGTACAATTTTTACATTATCTCATCCATCTTTTCTTTCGCAAGTCTACTGGAAGAAATTTGTGCTCTTCTATGTTAATGTGAATGTCCTGTAAAGTATATTATGTGTGCAAAAATAAAAACAACATTTTCATCTTTTTATACGTATTTATCAATCTTTCAGTTCTATCAGTCTATTGAAGAAACTATCAGAGGAGACTACACTTCATTAAAATACGTAAATCAATGTTCCGCTAACACGACAAACGATACAATACAAAACTGTGATGAATTTCAGTTTAATAAACTAATATTCAAAAACTAATAAATTCTTAACGAGTCCATGAAAAAAGTTTGACATCCTTTTAAATATATTCGTCCATATAACTCGTTACGTAACGTCGGCTTAACTAACCGACACAAAACCAACACAATAAAATATCCTTTTAATGGACACCCCACGATAAATTGTCCTAATAACAGAAATATTTTATTAGTTAAACGGCCATCACAAAAAGTGTTCGCTTTAACAATTTTTACGGCATATTTCTTTAAAAAATTCTTCCCTTTGCTGGACGAGATCCGATCTAACGTTTGTGTCAGAAAAAGCATAATGCGGCTATCTTCCTAGCGGGTGCCCGATATTTTTTTCTTTTATTTCAATCTTGCTATGATCGTCCAATATTTGGGCCAAGTCGCTTTGTCAAGGTGATGTTGGTTGGAACGTTGGGCCCAAAGTGTGGTGGAGATTTTAGAGGTTCGCCCTTTTATTTTATTTTAATAATTCTGAAATGACATGTAAAGATGACCGTCATTGGTAGAGATGTATCGCTTATGAGAATAGTTTGATACGTATTATAAAAAGTTGATGTTTTTTTTTATTAAACTCCATCACAGCATGCTACTTTGTCAAAAGTTGACAGTAATTTGGTAGAAATATGGTTTTTTAGGGTTTCGAATCACAAAAGAAAAAAAACGAAACCCTTATTGGATCACTTTATTTTCCGACTATCTGTCTGTCTATCGGTTTGTCTCTCTGTCTGTCAAGAACTCGGGCACGCGTGGAGGTTTCAATTTAAATTAAAACCATTTACTTAAATCTGAGATCCATTTGTGTCGTGAAAAATAAACCCGCTAAGTCTACGCAAAAAAGATATGGCCGTTTATGTAGCAAGTTTGTACGGAACCCTCGCTCATGGCCGGTTTTTTTTTAAAACACTAATTGTTTAATAAAAATAAAAACAAAACATTAAAAAGGACAATGCCCACTCCACAACAAACTCATACAAAATAGTTCGTACACCAACATACGCTGTACACAATAAAGCAAATCACACAGGTTCTCAAGCAAACGTATTGTTTGGAAAGTATTCACTTAATTCTTATTTCATGACTTAAAGTGACCTCCGCCTGTATAGAGGTCGTCGCCGGCGCAGCTATCTGATCGCAGCCCGATCATGTCTATCGATGTTATGAACTTACGAATAAATGCACAGCAATTTCGATCTATATTGTTCTGTTTATATTTTGAAATGGTATGATTATGTGTTTTGATATTGTGTTCTTGTTTAGTAGTTGATGTTTTGTTTGATGTATACCTAAACTATGCAAAATGGTTTTGTATAATGTTGTATGTAAGAGATGTAATATTTTCTCGGTTAGTTTTTAAGAAGATATATATTACTATGCTAAATTAATAAATGACGACACGGTTGACGCAGTGGCTGAGCGATCGACTGCCGCGCTGCGTGTCGGGGGTTTGATTCCCGCACGAAACAAATATTTTTATGACCTACAAATAGTTGTTACTGGTCTGACTGTTTGTGTATGTGAGTTTAAATGTTTTTAAAAGCACCCACGATACAGGAGTAATTCCTAGTGTGTGGCAACGAAAACAAAAAAATATATAAAACGTAGTTCGTGTTGTTATTTTTGTATTTAGGCAAAAAATATTTTAAAATCTTTTATATTATTCTTTAAATGTAATTCCAGTTTATGCAATTAGTCTAAACAAAATTGGTTTAGTTAACCTGAGAACCAATAGTGTTAATAAAGTATTATTTTCATAAATAATAAGCTTATTATTTATGAAAATAATACTTTATTAGGGATTGTGATTTATGATACTTATTGTGATTTATCAGGGAGCTCCCTGATATCCCATGTACCAACGGAGTCATCAATAACTTTAAAAAAAAAACACCATTAATCTACCAACACAATCGCATCCGCAGCAGATGCTGCATCAAAAGATCAGTTTTTATCAATAAAAATACCTCAACATTATAAACAAACAAGGTGTTAATACTCGCGATAAGTATCAAAAATAACTCGCCCCTTCTTATAAAATATTGATATTTAATAGTCACATCACAGACTGAGTAACCCAGGCAGCCTTGTATTCCTTCGGCATACCAGATTACCGAATCAAATATTCCTTTTGACACTTCCTTTCATCAAAAACTCAACCTTGACTCGTAAAATATAGAGTTGGTATTCCGTCTTTGCGTTTTTTCGTTAAATAAGTGCAGGTGCCATCGGATGGCATCGCTTCAGCTTTATCTTAACTATCACATCTTCAAATAATAAACTTTTACTTTTATGGTAGTTTAAAATGCAAGTCGTGTCAACTAACGGACACTTTATAAACGGAAGACTTTTCGTTTTTACCTGACGTGGTTATAGCTTTATTGCGCTGATAATAAGAGTGATTTTTATTTTTCTATATCTACAAATATTACGCAATTCGGAAGAAGTGTATCGATATGTCTTGACTATACCAAAATTATAAAATAAACTTGATAGAACTTATCAAAGCTATAAAAAAACAATATTGTCCAATATTGTGACACTTAATTACTTTTTTCCAAATCCACATTTTGCAAGTACTTATATATTTTTTTAACGTGAGTATTAAATAAATAAATTTTTAATTAATTAGGTACTTTCTTTTATAAAATATAATAAATATTACTGTATAAGATAAAAATAACTTCAATCTACCTACAAAAACATGCCAAGCGACTAGACATTGTTAGTTTAAAATAAAATAAATTAGAGTATTAAATTGATTAAATATTATACAGATTAGAACAGACAGGTTCTTTATAGATGTTTCTAAATTATTTATCATAACTTTGGCTTTGTTTGTATTCAATAAACTAGACTTAAACTAATAGGATATGAAATCGTAGGTGTGAAATTACGTAATTTTGTAAAACAAATTATCTAGAATATTTTAACAGGCTAAAGACTAATTTAATTTTATCGTTTTCGTTTATCTTTTAATACCGTGTTGATTTAAATTCTTTTGTTAATTTTGCTAAAATTAAAAAGAAAAAAAAATGTCCTTCGATTGGATCCAATCTCATTTTGATTCGATATTATACTTTTATAATTCATATTAAAAGTTAGTTCGATAAATAGAATATTTAATTCTGTAAAGTAGGTACATGTCCAAATGACAGGAATAAAAATATAGAACTAAGAAATACTTAGGGTGACACAATGAAAAACGGTACTGAACGGAACGGGTGGAAATTTATATCTTTAAACTATCCTATATTGTTGTTACTGCAAGCCTGCGTCATCCTCTTGACTTCCAAATGCCTCTCCCCATGACTTCCAGTTGATACAACCCAGGGCCAATGAGGACCACTGTTCGTTGGTTTTATGCAGCTCGATCCGCCATCTTCTACTAGATCTGCAGAAACGCTTTCTGGCTGGGTCAGGGCTAATGAAAGTGGCTATTTTGGCCCACAGCGCATTTGGTATGAGGCAGATGCGGTAAGACTGAGTTTATAATTTAAGAAAACAACTAGTTTAAGACATTAATAATTTAAGAAAACAACTAGTTTAAGACAGCTTGACCCGCCATCTTTAATGAGCAGTGGCCCGCACTAGCCCTGTATTGAAAGAAATTAAAGTTATGAAGGCATATTGCGCAGAACTGAGATGATGTAGACTAAATATTACGGTAAGAATATTACTCTACTTTTTGTCAGTAGAAATCACAATTTCATTTCGCCATTCTAATTTGTCCTTATAAAAGGACAATCTAAATATTCCAATACAAATGACCCTCTAAGAAATATTTTATCTCGCAGTTGTGAAATAAAAATGCGGTCAACCGGACAGCTAATAAACTTAGATAAACGAAAGAGATATGTAATTAGTAGTTGATAATTGCTTGCTCGGTGTCAAATGACTTCATTAATACAGAAAACAAGTGAATAAATCCTGGTGTTTATTAAATTGAAATTCTTGCAAGTTGCAACATTATAACGGTGAATATTAAATAAATTGGACAGAGTGGTGATTTTTCTGAAAGATAATGCTCTTACATTTTACTAGATAATTGATTCTCATGAGCTTCTATTACCAAAGAGTACATCAGTCAGAAAGCACCGACTTTTAAGAGTCGATATCCAAACTTTTGACTCTGTGGTTTGGAGATCTGCATCTAGGCCAAATTAAAAGGTGTAGTGAAAATCGGAAAAATCCACTTGCCATCAACTGGGCAGACATCCAGATCTCAAGGCTGCTACAAAGATATCCCTGATGGAAAACCCAATAACACTTTGACCGACCCAGGAATCGAATAATATTCTTAGAATGGTCTCAGACGCAGTCATTTAGTTACCTTTTTACGAATGCTAACGTAAGTTGTATCAATAAACTAGTATGACTCTGTATAGGCGGCCAATTTAGTCCCTAGTCTGTGCCTTTGGGTACTGGCAATGTATATGTATGACTAAAAAATAACAAGTGTGTATAATCCCACGCTTTTTACGGTAGTCGATTAATTAGAGAAAATTACTATCGCCTACACTACACAGAAGTCCCTAGCAGCCAAAAGCCTACGATTTAAATATTACATAGACAACGCATGCGCAACTATCTTGGCTATGTATGTATGTGTATATGACATACAGCCACATTAAGTCCTATGTGAGAAGGTATTCGAGATAGATCTAGGAAATGGTAACGCGATTACTTAGCACTTAGAAGCCATTGCAATGTCAGACTGGACCAAATTAGCAACATAAAGGAAACTAGAGACATTTTAGAAGTTAGGAAAACTCTTTAATTTTCGGCCTGGCTGTGAAACGTTACAGGTTATGAAAAAAAAAGGATTGGCAACGACTCCATCTAATTTTAACGTGATCTTAAGCCCGCGCGTTCACTGTGGCGGTCTACCTTGCTTGGGCGGAGCACCGAAGTATTCTCGTAGAGGCGATCGGCGCCGGCGATTTCACGCGTCCGGCCAAGGTTAAATCCATAGTCTGGAGCGAGTGATAATGGGAAGGGGTCACTTCCTTCTGCGAAACAGTTATGCTAGCGAAGGAGGTGGCCGGGCATTTGAGGGAGAGAACCTCAAACTAACCCAGCCACCGCAGGAGACGATCCGGGCGTCGGGTGCTGCGAAACGACTCCCGGTCATCGTAGATGCGGTCTGTGGACAGTGAGCAATGGGTAGCTCACCGTCCGTCCCTCCAGTGACGACAGGTCGTGACGACGGCGTGTTAGTGTTCCACGAGCGCCTCAAAGAGATATCAGCAATGCAGAGTGGCCTACCGGGGTTGCAGGTTGCACGAAAGAGATACCGCGACCCCGCAACAATAAGGGCAATAGAAGGAACATGGGTGTGTTTAGTCAGGGCAAGTCTGTTACGCCCGCAGCGGAGGAAGTTATTTAATGATTTCTCATCCGCAGCTAAAGGCCCGAGCTTTACGAATTGTTTTACAAAAATCCAATCACACTTAAAATTATACCAAGGTTTTGTAAGACCACAAGAGACAGTTCAGAATTAAATTTAAAACTTAATTTATGAGTTTATGACATCTAACATTTAGCGAAAGACGATTTCCTTGAATATTTATGTATGCATAGTAAACGTTTATAAACAACTGAATGCATAACGCCGTGAACTAGTTTATTGATTTATTACCGAAGCCCCAGGAAACGATCGTCAAATGTAACGAGCTGATATGTTTAAAATTGTATCGTGTCGTAAAATCAACATAAAAGTAATATTTGTTGTGTGATATAAGGACCATGTCTTATTATTAGCGTTTTTGTAGAAGGTTCATGTTAATAAAACTTCTAGAAAAACGCTTTCAGTTCCTTATGCACTGTAATTGTACACGCGGCGACACAATAAGCTATACGTATCCGGTACATCTTGATCTCGCTTAGTATGAACTTTCCGTAAAACGAAGGATCAGCGTTCATGGTTTTTGTAGTTTGATTGGTCGTCGTGCGTACAAAGAATTACACAATACGCGACCACGACCACGACTTGTGGCCGCCGGCAACTTGAACTTAACTGGTCAGACACATAGCTTTTATTCTTTCAATGTTTCTGCAGCAAAGTTGTGTCGTGGCAGTGTAGCGCGAGATCCTTTAATTTAAAAAAAATAATCGGACAAAAAGCGGTATTACTTGTAGACATTATTGTTGAAAGTGATCCAATTTTACAATCTCTTGAAGGTTTGAGTACGTATTCAAATTCCAATGAACCTTTTCTTATTAATAAACCGTATTAATGATTGAGGAAGTTATGGTGTAGTTTCCATGATGATCTACTTTTATGACATTAGGTCTGGTACTAAAACTATAACATACACTGCGGTTGTTTCGGCTACGAAGTAATGCACTACTTCGAGTAATTCTCTGAACGCTATCTCAAATTATTACATCAAATATTTTCAATTACTAGCAAAATTCAGATATTGATGATTGATTGTCATCTGTTTGTAAAATTCGACTGCTCGACCACATAATAATATTATGTATCGATACAACATTTATAGATTCACCAACCATAAACTTAGCAATTAAAAGTGAAAAAAATGCATTTTTTGTCCCTCTCTACGATTTTCTCGTGTAATGTATCTAACTATCTGTAGGGCAATACAATATTTCTTTCTGTGTGGGGATCGAACTCGCGACACGAAGCGCATAGGTCAAACGCTTAGCCACTGCGAAAAAAATACATAATATTTATCATCTATCTATGGAACAAAAGCCTTATAGCAGAACGATTTTAAAATTACTTGTTAATCAGTTACTGTTAACATTGAACCATAGCCGGCGGCTAAAAATCGATTCACATAACGAACTAGTTTCATAACATCGTAACCAGTAACATGTTGAAACATATAACGTGCTTAAAACAATGTTAAATATCAAAATGTTATTGCAAAGCTCACCCAAGTGAGCTAAAGTTTTGTCTAGACCAATAAATAGTCAATGCCAATGTGCTTTACTGTTTCAATTTCTTTTTCTGTTATTGTTATGCCAGTATTATTGGTAGAATTCTAAGACCAGCTACCCTACTATGACCTCTTAAAGCAATTCTTATTCCGCTGAGGGAAAGGGACAGAGCTATACAGGTTGTCTAGCACCATCTCTTTCACTCAGTGGAATAAAAATTGCTATAAGATGTCATAGTAGCCCTTCTGATGTTATTTGGAAAAACGGTCAAGAGCGAGTTGGATTCGCGCACCGAGGTTTGGGAATCTTTAGAGGATTACTTTAAAAAAAACTTTCAAAGTAATGTGACCATAATTGAAAGAAATTATGACTATTGTTGTTAACAGATCATTAGTGTTGTAATGCTGTCAATATAGATTATTAAAAGCACCTGTTGGAGACGATAAAGTGACACTTTTGTCCGGCTGTTTGTGTATGAGAGTTTAAATGTTTGTTAACGCACCCACGATACAGGAGAAATTCCTAGCGTGGGGCAACGGTTTTTTTTATTTAAATAAAAACAATACCTTGCCCAACCCGGGAACCGAACACAGACCAGTCAAACAACGAAACAACGGGCACATTATATCAGTTTATAACCAAACCTTATAGGAGCATATGAAACCATACATACAAACGAACGCACTCATTAGAAAGTGCAAAAAGCATCTCTCCCACAACATTTGACTTTCTGGTTTAACTTACAAATGTGCAGAACAAATCGGATAATAGGCTAAATTTTCTCTCTCAAATGATTCCATTGATGTGACTAAAGTGACGTAATAAGTTTCGTAATATAGAATCACATCGTCGGTGACCAGTTTTTGGGACACAACGTGTAATTTATTTTACTAGTCACGGAATGAACGAATCTTTTCTGTTTAAGTGTACTTACTTTCCATTGCGTAAGTTTCTTAACGATACCACCAATATTTGGGAATCTTTTTCTTGTTAGAAGCGAGAATTTGATTATATTACACTTATTACAGAATAGTTTGGTTTTTGCGGAGTGACGAAAATCGATAAAATAAGGAATGAGTAGATTAGAGTATATTAGAGGAACTTTGAAAGTTGCGCCTGTTACAGAAAAATTGAAAGGCAGTCGTTTGTCTTAATATGGACATGTAATATAAGGGGCGAAGCACACGTGACTAAAAGAGTGATGGATCTGAATGTTGATGGACGGAGAGCGAGAGGAAGGCTAAAGAAAAGATGGATGGATTGTGTAAGGAATGATATGTAGGAAAAAGGAGTAAATGATGCCGTGACGTCTGATAGGGGAGAATGGAAGAAGAAAACGTGTTCCGCCGACCCCAAATAAAATGGGACAAAGACAGAAAAATGATGATCACAGAAAAAAATTGTTTTGTTTAATTTTGTTTAAGCACTGGTTTTATTAAGATTTTCAACGCAGCTCAATTTATTATCGAAAAATAATATGTTCTGTTTACATTGAATTTTTAATAAAGTGCTAGACCACCTGTCTCATTTAACGGGATAGCAATAAATAAAAACAAATCCATTGTTTCACGAACGAAATTCAATTACGATGAGAATACATATAACATGAACATTATAAAGAAAGCATAATAGCCGAATATAAAATTGCTCATACCAGAAATTGGATCGCGAATAGATTCGTGAGTTCTAACGGAACGTAAATCGAATGAAAATGATCCAACAGAAAAAGTATTACCACGTAACGATAACAAGAGAGTTATGTCTATTATTAAGGTTTCCCGTTACAGACAAATAATGGTAAGGTCAACTTATTATGAGCACAAAATTACTCAGAAGTTCAAATGATCTTTATCATTGAATGCATAATGATTGGTGTACCGCTTAGGATAGTTTAAAATAATTGTTGAAGCTAACTGTGCTTGGAATATGTCAAATAACCATGCTTCTGCTGTTTGAAACTTATAAGAAAGAGATCAGATAAAACCTCCTTTACCATTCTAGAATTTTTATTTAAATTCTACTAATATTATAAATGCGAATATTTGCGAGGATCTTGATGAAATTTGGCACAGAGGTAGATTATAGTATTTAATAACACATAGGATACTTTTATCCGATAACACGCGGCCGAAGCCGCGGGCGCCAGCTAGTTTCAAAATAAAACTGTTGAATTAGAGGAAGGTATCATCCACGTGTAATTTACTTCCTTAAAGTTATTAGGTAAGTATATATTAACTCTATAATATTTAAATTCTGATGATTTCGATGACTTGTAAAAGACAAGTACACAGTTGTTCGAAAATAAAATGTCTAGAAGAAGGTAAAACTAAAATTAAATAAAACAAAGAAAACCAATTCTTAGTAAACCTTGAACTTCATTAACAATTCGCATAATTATAACTTTTCACCAAGAAAAAAAGAACACTGGTCGCAATCAGTCAGTTTTTAATCGTCTCGGAATGAAGGGTTGTGAAGGTGAGTGAAGCAAAAAGTTCGAAAAAGGTAAAAAGCGCGTTTCGTTCCAACGGCCACCAACACCGTGGATGGATTTCACTTGTCAATCATCGTAGCTTTGCCTCGGACATTGCAATCTCCTTAATAGTCTCCCATGTTCTTTAGTTACCGCTTTTTATCGCGAATATTGATTGTTTTCTGTTTTTACTATGTGTTTCTTGCTTGTAATTTAATAAATAATCTTGTCTATAGGTAGAGCAGGTGGCTGTAATTGATTTTTATATTACATAGTTTATGATCTATTTTGTTGATGTGTGAAAATAAATACACATGTTCAGCTTTTTGACGACACGGTTGGCGTAGTGGCTGAGTGATCGACTGCTGTGCTGGGTTGTGAAGGTGAGTGAAGCAAAAAGTTCGAAAAAGGTAAAAACCGCGTTTCGTTCAATCCCCTCACAGAACAAATATGTTGTATGGCCTACAGATAGTTCTTTTGGGTCTGGCTGTTTCTGTGGGTGAGTTTAAATGTTTGTAAACGCACCCACGATCCAGGAAAAATCCTAGTGTGGGCAACGTTTGATATACAAATGTAAAAAAGCTAAATTCGCACTTCTGAGACACCAAACTCCAAAATTGGAGACTATTTGGAAAGATGTCTATTTAAGCCGTTGTGTATTAATGTGTTTTTAGTACTTTTAAATGCTTATTTAATCTTCTAGGAACATAAACCTTTATTTAAGTAATGGTCAAAACTCGAAAAAGCTCTCAATCAAATTATGATTTTATAAAGTCATCGCAACCATAATTATAGTTATAGTTTTTATTCTCATTTTATGATTAATGTTGTTCATCTTGGGTCAAAACACGTCAAGAACCCCCAAGTTTAGCCTCAGAGCATCGGTTTTTATTGTATGAGCGAGGGTCGTGGCCCGATAGCCAGATAGTTTAGAGGTTGTGGAACAATCGAGTGGCGTTCGTGAGAACAGTATGCGCCCACTTCAAGCTAATGCACCTAAACTATAGGACGCTTTGAACAAATATAGTAGAAGCGGTGTCACGACGATGTCGTTGAAAACTCCACAAGTCTACATTGTAGAATCTATACTGTTCGATACTTGACATGTAGGGTTTAACCGCCGCAGTGATGTTAATATTATTAGTTACAAGATTAGCAATGACAAAACCACGGGTTTTAAACCCTTTCTTCATGTTAATGAATGAATGAATGAATGAATAAACTTTATTTCGGGTGGCATAGACCCATAGAAAACTAATATAATATTGTTAGACGTACACAGACACATTAAAACAGATTCCCTATCATTAAGAAACAGATTTATCATAAAAACAGATGCAATATCATTAATGCGTTTACTTTTTCTTCTTCTGTTCTTCTCAATCAGACGTCATGGCATAATTTACGCCGTCCTCTTTTATATTATTCCTTAAACAATACCATTGCATGTGTTGAAAATTTAAATCTTCTTCTAATATATAAAATTCTTGTGTCACAATGTTCGTTCCCATACTCCTCCGAAACGGCTCGACCGATTCTTATGATTTTTTTTTATGCATAATCAGTAAGTCTGAGAATCGGCCAACATCTATTTTTCATACCCCTAAATGAGCAGCGGGTGAAACCGCTGGGCACAGCTAGTTCTAACATACTTAAGTAAAACCCGTAGCTTTTAAAAAAGGGGAATATAGTATGTGCATTTAAAAATTGCAACCATAATTTTCTACAGAGATAAAAATATCCTATTAATAATTCTCATGCACTATCTATTTATATAAGTTGAATTTTATCGCATAGAGGTAATACACAAAGAGACGAAATAACTTGGGCATTTATAATATTTAATAAGCCTTGTAATGAAAGAGCAGTCCAAAATAAACTGGAGTTTGAATACACAACTAAAGAGTATGCGTGCGGACGTAGAAGGAATGGGTATAATGTGGGATCCATTTATAGAACTGGGAAGTGAAGCACGGTCTATATACTTGTATGGAGTTCCAGAGCTAACAAGCTTCTTTTGTGCGTTTGTTCATTACGTCAGGTTCTAGTTGTTTACTGCCCAATACTGCATCCTAGCAGAACATACTTACTAAGACAATCCGATAGAATTTACAGGTTTCATCCTAATGGTTGGTCCGTGATGGCGCGGGATAAGATTTTATGGTAAGACTGAAAGGTGACGCTGCTGCCCAGCATTGGGATGGTCTAGGCTAGAGAAAAATCTTAATCCAATTTATATGTGTTTATAAATTCTTTATCTGGTACAGCTTAAATACGGCAAATTATTTGTTGAACTCTCAAAACGAAAGGTGAATGAAAGTGTGTTATATCGTTAAGAAATTACCCCGCTGGTCTAAACATTAATGTTAAATAGGAAATTTCTGATACTGAAATGGATAAATGGATTTTTATAACGACTTCACAAAAACCCGATTTCTCTAATAGAACTTATGTTATACTTATTAATTTTAAGCTCATTAGCCGTATGCAGTAGGACAAACGTCTCTACGATGCCCAAATAAAAGCAATAAAAAAATGGTAGAATTCGGTTTAATTTAAGTGACATATTTGATCAATTTAATGGCTATTACTTTTAGTCTTCGATTTAAAATGTTGTATTGTACTGCACCAGATTGTGAAAGCAAAATAGAACTGCAAATTGCAATAAAGAAAGATATATTTTGTGGTTTTTTATTTCAAGTAAAAAGTTACTCTGCTTTCTTAAACCTCACAACCTCACGACATTTTGAAACCTAGACATTCAGTTCACTTTTTTTTACAGTATTTGAGACAGTTGAGGAAAGTACTTATAGAAATAAATTTGTAACAAGAAACATGGTTTTGGGGGAGAATGCTCTGCTTTGGGGTAATAATTAATCCTTACTAACATTATAATAACGAAAGTGAGTTTGTTTGTTTGTTACGTCTACACGACTAAATGGCTTAACCAATTTTGATGATTGAACCAATCTTGGTTTTATTTTTTTAAATTGAGCTACGCGGGATAAAAGGGAAAAATTAGCTTTGCTATTACAATAAATGAGGAGCAAGTTCAAAAACTACAGGTAGCAGATACCTGCAAATCAGGAAAGGCAAAACTGTGTTGCCCCGAATTTAACGCGAGCAAAGCCGCGGGCGGGCATAAGCTAATTTATTTGTACATTTATAACCCTAAAAGTACAAACTAAATATCTTTTTGCGTCAGGTATAGTACCTGCCATATGCTGAGCTGGACTCTCATTTAGTGCAACCTAGAGATACACACTTCCCAGTAGTGGGCGAGCATTATAAAAGTATGTGATGTGTCTAATTGTCTATGGGTCAAACTATTTTTTTTTTAATCTTAGTTTTTGTTCTCACCTTGTTGTTTTATTGATAACCCGTAACCGATAACCCTGTCTTTTTTTTGTTGTATTAAGTAAACGATGTATGTATCTAACTATCTGTCTGTCTTGTGGAAATATTTTGTGAGGTTGACATTTAAGGCTAAGTAGGCAAGAGAAAGCAGTTAAATAACAAATAATAACAGTATATAATCAATTAATATAAACAAGCCAATTAGTTATATAACTAATCACGCATATCTTTACATGAATACGATGCCCATATATGATTTGCTAATTTAATCAATAATTTTGTGACTTGCGCAATAAACGGAATTTAGGTCAAAAAGTACTTGAGCACTTAAATAGACACACATTTTTCATAGAAAATGTACATTGTGCAAAAATGTTTTGCACTACTTCAAATTATGAGACACCAAAATACGTCGTGAAGACCAGCAAAAACATAATCTAATTCTCTAGTTCCCATTGCATTACAACAAAACTGTATAAACACCATTTTTTGTTACCATTATTTATTTTTAGAAACTCGATCGACTTTATATGTTGTGATGTTGCAGTTTATAGTGAGAATCAATTTTCGAATGTTACTTACTTCGTTTTACTTGACGGCGGTCAGTGACGCGCTGTTATTTAATTAAGTTTTGCGCTCAAGTACAATTTCTTTGTTTTATTCTTTACCATTGATCTAGATCTAGAAAGTGCGAACATTGACTTTTGAACGATAGTCTCTACAGAAAATCTTAAACAAGTTGTGTGGTGAGCCATTTTGCAATATGGCCGCTAATAGTACATTACGATATTAGTGTGTTAAGATGGTTATAACATGCGAGTCGGAATTGCAGCCCGAGCCGTAGGCGAGGGCGTAATTGAGCCGAGCATGTTATAACCAATACGCACGTATATCGTACGACGTTTTTTAACACATTTGCGAGGAAACAGAAAAAAAAAACATTTTAAATAAATTCAATCTGTGAATGCACACTGTTGATATTTTAACAGCGAGCTAGCGCTGCCTACTATCGAATTAGTTCGAAATTAGAATAGCAACAGCGCTAAGCGACAAAACCCACTAAAAATTAAAAAAAAAGAAAAAGAAAATAGCAACAGCGCGCTGCTCACTAGCTGGAGTCGTGCGGCGGCGATCAGTTCCAAATTTGAAATGGCAAATAATGCTGTTATAAAATTTGTATGTATTATAACTTAACTATTTGCTTTGATAACACACGCGTTTTTTATGACCCTCTTTACATATTTAAAACCGGTGAAATTACATAAGCTTTACGAGCAAGGGTGTTAAAAATCAATTAAAACTTCAGCGGCTTCTCAATTAGAACTTGTTGGATTATTAGCGCTATTATACACGTTTACTAATCACTTTATAAAGCCGTTTAGAAAATTTTAAAAATTACTCATTCTTCCTTCTTGGTACAAAACATGGAACCTTACAAAGATACATATGGGATATTTTGAAACGTTTCCTTGGGTTGCCATGTAGGCTTGTGGTTTGTCGTAATATCAAATGTTTTTATCAGAACTAATTACGTAACATTTTTTTTAACGGATGAGTGGTTGATGGTCAAATAACTTCTCACTGGGTTGAGTGCACCCAGACTTTTACTGACTAAAACCCACCCATGTTCTTTCTATTGCCCTTAATATTCCGCGGCCACGGTATCTCTTTCGAACAACCCCGATTAAGTAACACTTGACTTCTGTCCATCCGATTTATGACTTCAAAGTAGTCACACGTCAAGTATGATTCAAAAAGCGAGTTACATTCGAGAAACCGTAGTACTAAGGTCATGTATGCACCGCTATCGTTTGAACTTGGAATGTCAGCGCGATTTGATACGACGCATCACTCGGACGGCTCGCTTCCTTTGTTGCTGTTATTAAATTATCTAATAATACATTCGGTTAAACAATATTAACTTTGTTTCGAGCGACGCGACTGTCGGGATGAACAAAAGGATGGAGGGTTGGAGATATTGAATTTAATGCGTGGAACTGATAAGTTCGTATCAGGACAATGGATAGTGGAAATAATTGTGTAATTAAAGGACTGCGTCGTAAATGTTGGTCCAGTGGTTGCAAGCTTAACTAGTGAGTAGGTCCAGGATTCGATTACCAAATACCTATCTCAGTTCTGTTTTACGAATGGCATCTCGCAGGTTAACTTAGTAGGTTGTCGTCTGCTAAACTGGGTAATTCATGAGGATGCCTTGAAGTTAAGGCTTCCAGCCAGGGCAAAAACTTACAAACTAAGCGACTTCGTGCTTAGGGTACCTGTGGGGTTCGAGCCTCGGCTTAGGGTGCTGGGGAAGGACAGCAAAAGGACAGGCTGGATCTGAGTGATATTATTTGGGGCTGATTTGAACTTACTGGCTCAGGATCGCGGGCTGGCTCTAGCAAGAGACGGGTGAGGAATATTTCAGTGCCACGGAGTTTGAATTTGTACTCGTGTTCTGGCGATGGGTTTGTTCTTTGTTACATGAGACATAACTGAGAAATGTTGGGGTGTGTGTGTGGGTTTCAATCACCTCACTCTATTCCTTGGGGGAATACAGGCGTGTATGTTATATTAAATGATTATTATTTTTTACACCTGCTACTATTTCCCGATAGTAATAACCGTTGCTCGAGTAGGAATCATTGTTGCATGACATGCCCAAAGGAGGCATCGGATGAGTATTTGTGAAAGCTACTAAAGGTCAGTAATTGAACTTAAGGGTAAATGTAGGAGTTGAGAAAGTTACAATGTTAAGCAAGACATCCTCTATCATACTCAGATATTCGTAAAATTAAATCGTCAAGTAACAAATTTGAAGTTACGTGTTAGCAGAAGCCATTATGCAAATTCGAATCCAAATATTTATTGTCAATAAAATAAACACCCAAGTCATCACATTAGTCACTAATCCTCTTAATTATAATGTTTTGTAAAGAAACGTCCTTTATCGCATTACCTGTATTATTTTTATAATGTAATAAACAAAAAGGCCCATTAATAAAAAATCCGTGACTAATTTATGCGAAAACACTTTAATGCAGATGCGATTCGAGATAATTTCAAATACTGTTCAATATAGTCTTTAAAACAGACATTCAGATGTCCGAATATTATTGATGAACGTCGCGGAAAAAAAGGCTTAAAGGCACAATGAGAGAACATGCATTAAAATTATTAATACCCATTCAGACAAAATGTGAGGGGGGCTAACGTGATGTAAAGTGTGCTTACGTGCATCGCAATACAAGCTAAAGTTGATAGTACAATTTTTAAATAAAGACTTCGAACCGGTGGAATTTAATATTCGTATTCGAGTCCGCGAGCCGAGTGGGTGTGGTCGACTTGTTCGTGCTTCACCGGAAAGATTTATATTACATGCATTTTCGTATGCGAGTGATCTGAAATTGTCGAGCGCGGTCCCCTACAAGAGCAGAGAATATCGCGACGGGCTGCATTGTGACCCACGCCCATTGCTCTCTTAACGACTATTCAATACACTCTTGAATGAGCGATTGCTCTTTGCTATATAATTCGAGCGGACAACGATCGCGAAGGTTTTGCTTGATACGAAAAAAAGTCTGTAAAGCGATATGGCTTAGTGTAGAGTTCTAAAGAGTTCGGTTCACAGACAATATGAAACTTCTGTATGGGAATTATTAGTCGTTGAGATAACTCTACTCATACTAATGCAACTCATTATTTCTTTTTTTTTTGCGAATGAGATATCATCAAATAACTTACCCCGCTCTGGGCGGAGAGGGGGAGAGTGTCAGACTTGTACTGACTAAACCCATCCATGTTTCTTCTATTGCCCTTTATGATCCGGTGCCGTGGTATCTTTTTCAGACAACCCGCAACCCAATACTGCTACTCATTATCATTGCGATAGTTTGTGAAGATGTATGGATATCAAGATCTATGGATGTTTGTATATGTCTTTTCTGCAAAAACTCTTAGACGCATTTAGCATCGACAGTTTATAGCCTGGATTAAAACTTAGTAACTTTAAATCCCGGTAGCAAGAGCAGGTGGGAAAAATATCTACCTTCCCACGGGCAATGCCTCTTACATGAACTAGTAATTTTATATTTTTACCAGCTTTTGCCCCCGAATTTGCCTACGTGGACGTCGAAATGTATCCTAAAGAAACATAGTACCAAAATTAAAAGTAGCCTATGTGTTGATCCAGGTTATCTACCTGTCTGTGAAATTTTATCAAAATCCGTTATTTAGTTTCTGTGTCAAAGAGGAACAAACATCCATACATCCTCACCCTGCTCCTTGTAGATATTTAGTCAATAGTCAAATAAAACCACTAGGTTCACTTTTTAACGTAGGGCTTATACGTGCATATTATTATGCTTCTCTTCTTGATATTTTAAAAACACACTGAGACACTGAACATCAAACAATACCTTTTGTTCGTCTCAAATCATACTTGCCCAGTACATTTCAAACATTAAAGATTATTTCCAGCCGATGTGTTTATCTAACAAAAAATCGTATAGAAGAACGAGTTATGTAAATAACACTTCGATGTCATAGATAAGTAAACAAAACAAGAATAATAAAAAAACGATGACCATAGATTTCGTTCGTCTCGAAAAAAGCAAAACCAACCCTTTCGTTGTCGGCTGGTTTGAATCTTAAGTCTTGATGGAACAAAAAACAGACATGTGGATTCGAAGCATTGTGTTATTTAAAAATAAGGTCAGATGTAAGGAGGTTTCTGCTTGAACAATAACGCATTTTAATATATTTCATTAAGATTGACGTAACTGATTAGAGATTTCTAACCCTTCCATTTCCTTGATATTGTGCTGAGCTTACCTAATTACCAAGTAAATAAGATGTTCATGTTCACCTTGACAGGAAGAGAGTGACATATTAAATGATAATTTAGCTTCCTGTTGATATAAGTCACCTTTACACAAGTTAAGAATTAGTTTACCGAACAGATACACAAATCTAACCGAAATCATCGTGAATTTCCCATCGAAAAATAATCTTGACGTTATTTTTATATTCCAAAATAAACAGTACAGCTTTTAATTTTTATTTTTTCGTTTATTTATTTTTACATATTCTTTAAAAAAAAAATACAACAAATAGTAACCCGACGGTATCGGGAACAAGGTCTAAGCTACCGGCGGTCAGGGCTCCAGAGAAAGAAACCTCCTAACAATTACGAGCCGTGTCCAGGAGTACCGCTTTCTGTATCAAGCCCTTGATCCAGTTACCTAACGAGAGCTTGCATAGGTATTGGTCTTACTTTTATTATTATTTGAATAACATGCAACAAGCAAAGCAGCAGCAAACTAATTGCAAACCATTGTTAATTATAAGATAAAAAGAAAAAAAAAAACCATTATCGAGTTAAATACTGCTCAAAAAGGATTAAAACAGCTAACAGTGGCCGTTTTCTTTTGTTACAAGCAAATTACGTCTTCAGCAACTTATATCCAAACAAATTTTCTTTGCGGCAATTGTTTATAAAAGTACGAAGGAGGATTACAACGGCTCGGTGAATAACAAAAGAGTGTTGCGGTACCACAAAAGAGGATTAAACAAGGAGGTAGCCGTATCATCCACGGTAAGAGCTTACTTAAGTTTATGGAAAGTGTGTCGGGTTTAAGACGTTTAAACCATGACTTCCCATTAAAGGGTTGCACTTTTTGTAAGATCACGTTAAGCAATCCATAGTCGATCGCACGCCGAATGATACTTACGTGGGTATAGTTTTTTATGTTGCCTATTCGGACCGGCTTAAAACATGGCGTCGTGGGGGTTCTAAAAGGTTTTATGAAGGACTCTGTTTTGTTTCTTTGTTCTACAGTTTAATTAGTGGGTTTCTGCCATATTGTTTTAGTTGAACGTGCGCTATTCCTTGTCGGTACGGTTGTACTGACGTAGGTGTCTAATTAATACCTTCGCTGCAACGAATTATTGGTATCTGTGTTTGTTTGGTTCAATAATGGATACAGATGGGATCCTTCCGTTTATTGTGTTGCTTTATATGGTATATGAAATATTAATATTATTGTGGACGTTCATAATACTATAAGTACTTAATACTTTATTATCATGTTGCAAGTTAGAGCTCAACTAAACTTAACTGTATTAGGTTATTTAATATTTTAGAGACTGTTGCCTAAAAATCTAACTGAATGTAAAATGAGGAAATAAACGGTTACAATTCTTATCTAATATATAAAATTCTCGTGTCACAGTTTTCGTTCCCATACTCCTCCGAAACGGCTGGACAGATTTAAACGACATTTTGTGTACATATCGGGTAGGTCTGAGAATCGGCCAACATCTATTTTTCATACCCCTAAGTGAGCAGCGGGTGAAACCACTGGGCACAGATAGTATTATTATAAATATCTACACTTTTTCTTCCATCGTTGTTGTTTACTTTAAAATATTCTCCAGCGACATGTGCGTATCAGAATCACAATATTATCCTCATTCACCGAATTGATTAACGAATATACGCTATCGAACAACTGTCCCACTTAATGGAGCCGAAAAATCATTTTTTAAGTATCACAATAAAATATAACCATCGGCTCCTTCTCCCGATAGACACATTTATCATTTTTGCTATTAAAACGGAACAACAATACGAACCCCGAAGGAGCCAATGAGCTCATCACAATAGCAAATGATACCTCGGGGCCGAAACCGTCTGAATGCCCCTTAATTAACCCTCAACTGCTTATTAAAGGAATAATGATCCCTTGTTTATTTTATAACTTATAATATGTGGACAGAAAATCCGACAATTTAAATGCATAGTAATTTCAGCCTCATTAATTTAAAATGTAGTTTAGTCTGTATGAAATTGTATCATAAAATTGACGTAAATAATATAATGAGGCCAAATGGGCAAAAAATATACCAATATCGAGGTGTAATCTGAAAATAATTAGTACTCAGTTTTAATAAGAAGCTCTAAATCTTAACTGTAACATCTGTGCCCTGAGTTCAGACTCTCTCTTAATATCAATGATTCATTTCGTAATTATTAAAATTGAAACAGTAATACACCAAGTTCGTTTTAATATTTTTCTTAAACATTATTTGTCATAGGCACATAAGATTTTATTAAAAAAAAAACGATAAATCTTACTTTATCCTACTAATAATCTAATATATAAAATTACCGTGTCACAATGTTAGTTACCGTACTCCTCCGAAACGGCTCGACCGATTCTTATGAAATTTTGGTTACATATTGGGTAGGTCTGAGAATCGGCTAACATCTATTTTTCATATCCCTAAACCTCAGCGGGTGAAACCGCTGGGCACAGCTGGTAATATTATAAATACGAATGTTTGTGAGGATGTATGGATGTTTGTTATTCTTTCACGTAAAAACGGCTGAACGGATCTTGATGAAATTTGGCACAGAGGTAGATTATAGTCTGGAATAACTCATAAGATACTTTCTTTTCCGATCATCACTCGGGCGAAGGCGCCCGTGCCAACAAGTACAGAATATTTTAGACATCTAATGAATGTAATTTTTACTTCATCAAGATATCAGTTGTTTAAAAATAACATAAAATCTATTAACACAATATTCCATGTTTATGATACCAAAAGACATAACTCTATTGTTGGCAAGGATGGGATACGATTTTTTTTTTTTTTACTTTTTAAATGTCGGTCAGTAAGGCAGCTGGTGTACAGGTGTAACAGAGCGATATTTTAAGACGTTGCTTTTTTAAAATAGGGCAAAGGTATCGTCATTAGTTCAAAAGTTTGTTTTAAGTCCGTCACGCTATTGTTGTTTAAAATAACGTGAAATGTTTTTGGTTTGCGGCAATTTTGCTGACGTCATTTATAGGCTGATTTTAGATTAGTTTTTTTTTCGAATTGTCGGTTTCTTTCAAAGAGGATTCGGCCTGTATTTTGTTTGCCTTCGGTTAAGTTCGGGTCGCTCCGGATAAAGGCGATAATTATTTTATCGTGAGGGTGTTCCTTGTTTGTTTCTCTAATAGCTACTTTAATGGAAGTCGGTTTGTACGAAATAATGTATAAATTAATAGCGCTATCTGTTTTCAATACATCGGTTCTTCTGTTGGGTTTATTGTTACGTTTGTGAAAACTAGTAGATATTGCAAATTGCTACAGAGATTTTAAAGTTGGTGATGTTTTTTTTCACGCATTTAATTTCACGGCTTTGTTGGTCTAGTGGGCGTATTGCGACTGTTGAGTATGGAGCCTTTCATCAGGAATCTATCTGTAGCAGCCATGTAGCTTAGATTTGTGTCCCACTGATGGGAATAGGCTCGACCTCTATTACATGTAACTTAAACATAACTTGCGTAATGTAGGTGTACTATAAGTTTCATAATATTAGATTATTAGCTGGTGCCTAACCTACTGCTTTTTAGGTTTTATATTGTCAGGATATTACTCTTCCAGAAAGAAATCAATATAAATATTTAGGAATTTTTATTATAAACCATCAGTTAACACGGTTAAGTTTCACAACACCTATGTGGTGTTGTAGTTTAATAAAAATAATATAGATAACACAGCTCGCTTCATCCTTCCAGTACCGATGTGATTCAAATTTAAAAATATTTTTGATTTGTTGTTTCCATCTCAGCTTAACTACCCAAACAGTGATAGGATTTGTAAACAAAAGATAAGTCAGGATAATAGAAAATTTGCATGCAACACTTCCTATAAAGCACCCATGTAAAAGAGGCATGACATGTGAACTGTTTTGCATCCGAGTCCGTGTCACTGTTATTGTCCAGCATTGTACGAGTTTACCAGCATAGTTGAGCAATCGCGAGAAAGCATTTTTAATTTGGAAACACCGTCCTACTTCTACCGTAAGGTTGAGTTTCGATTGGCCTTTGTAGTTGGTAGTGGTAAAGTTAACTTGGTTGTTATAGGCCGGTATTCGCATTGTGCCGCATCGATATTTTGTATGCACATTTAAATGCGGTCATCTATGTTCGTGTTAGCGTTGGAGCAGTCATGTTAATACGTAACTAAAATCTCGCGAATCGGAAAATTTTCAATGGTTTTACTCTGACCCATTGTTTTGTCCGCGCCACTGTTTTAAAATTAAATAGATACAGAGATCTCATGGGATTAGCATGCTGTTCCAAGTATAGAAGACTACGCATTCTTGGTTTCTATGGTTACCATAGTTCGCCTAGAATTTTCTGGACAAGTTCGGATTTTTTTCTCAGTGTCCGAAAAGCGGGAAAAATTCCAAAAGGTCCAAAATTTTACAACAATGAGACATAATAAAAACAACAAAAATGTCGGTAAAAGTGTACTGCACAATTTTAAACTGAACTCCGTAATTTTCTCCAGAAAAAAAAACTTGGATCTGGGAACCCTAGTTATTACGATATCTGTAACTTATGGGATATATAATATACTTATTTATAAATTATATAAGTATGTATATCAGTTGTCTGGTTACCATAACACAAGCTCAGCTTAGCTTGGGATCAGATCATAGCCGTGTGGGAGTTGTCCCAAGATATTTATTATTATTATTAATAAAAAAATTAATTGATACGGAAAAAAATTGGTACGGTTCATGCTTTTCCAGCTAATTCTGGTGGAACAAAAGATTAAGACTTAGCAACAATTCATTCCGTTTGACCTGAGCTAATGCTGGTACAAACTGAATGGATCCTCTACTGGAAATAAAGCTATAGTAGGTACCTCTTTCTTGTCACTCAAGGGTCAATCCAACTTACCTCTCCTTAAAATATTTACGCGGGAAGCTGGACATCTGCTACCCTGTTTTCTTTAAATCCCCGGATCACTCCCACAAGACTTCAAAAGTAGTTTTGTTTTGGTTGTCCACTCCAAGTCCATTACTTTGTTATTTTTAAAAACAACGCATTCTGTCCCCTAATTCTATTTGATGGGTGTAAACATCTGCGAAATCCGGTGCTTGCGGGATTAGCGAAATTCTTTGCAAGAAATATTACGAGTGATTCTTGATCTTAGTCTTAAAGCAATTTCAAGTAGGTATTTTGTTCGGGGGTTGTCGGTAGAAATACTACGGCCCCAGAACATAGAGGGCAAAAGAAGGAACATGGGTGGGTTTTATCCAGTAAAAGCCTGACAGTCCCACCGGTCCGCCTAAAGTGGAGGAAATTATTTGATGGTTTACTATACTTAAATAAAAAATTAGGAACTTTATCATGCTAGGTTGCATTGAAATTAATGGGGGTTATGCTTAAAAGGGCAAAAGAAGGAACATGGATTGGTTTTAGTAAGTTAAAGTCTGACACTCGATTCAGCTCCGCCCAGAGCGGGAGAAGTTATTTGATAGTTTCCCATCCGATAAACAAAAGCAGACTAGATGTAGTTGCAATCTCCAGTAGTGAGGAAACAATGAAGAATTAGATAAGACTGGTGTTCTTTTTCATGCATCTCGATTAACTGTCATCTAAGGTTTGACACTTCTCATCATCTGCCTAGCCTTTTCCCAACTATGTTGGGGTCGGCTTCCAGTCTAACCGGATGCAGCTGAATATCAGTATTTTACATGGAGCGACTGCCTATCTGACCTCCACAACCCAGTTAATACTGGGTAATACGATACCCCTTGGTAAGACTGGTTGTCAGACTTTCGGAACACTGACTACCTGTAACGACAGTCAAAGATCTACAAATGACATACGGGACCAACGGCTTAACGTTTCTTTCCGAGGCACGGAGGAAACTCGGTATGTAACGGGTGGTCACCCATCCACAGACCAACCTAGGCAAGCGCAGCTTAAGCTGAAGATCGACCCGAGCGGCTGCTATTATTTAGCCACGAGCTTAGGTTAAGGTAAGGTAACTTCTGCTACCCAAAAATATGTGTCATGATCGATGTTTCTTTTTATCATTCAGCAACAGCTCCAAACAAACAGCCATAATGAACACATAAATACCCTCAATTTAATGAGGTCATAAACTCTTCAATACAGTCTATCTATTAAGGTTGCGTGCTCCCTTTATTAGCTTAGTCGCACGCGGTTATTCCGATCGATAAATGAAGCGTAGGTAATTTGTTTTTATGGGCGGTGCAAAAACAAAGTGGATTGACCCGCTGTTGCTTCTGCTATATCGCGTGTTGGCTTTGTGGTGAGGGCTTAGGGACTGTCGCTTGGCGGGTGATTGAGCGGGATGAGAATATAATGGCAGGGGTTGTAGATAAGTGTGTGGTGAATGAGCTAGGTATAGTTTTTGATGAATTGTAATGTCTTTACATTACGGTTAATCTAAAATTTTAATGAACAAACAATTACTAAATGAAACTAAAATTATTAAACTAAACTAAACTTATAAATAAATTAAAAAATAGCGTCAAAAAATTCATCCTCAACGCTGTCAGTTGGCAATGTCCCCAAGAGACTGGCCGCGTTGCCACGTTGTATGGCAACGCTAAGCCTCTGGCCAAAGTAAAAGCCAGCCCTTGGGTATAGTTTTTTGATCTTAATATAATAAAGTGCAGTAGTTGAAACAGTAAACTTTCTGGGAGAATAACGGCACGGTTTGCACATTGGCTGAGCCACCGATTTTTGCGCTGCATGTCGTTTGACCCCATGTTTGTATGACCTATAGGTACTTGTTTCGGGTTTAGCTGTTTATGTATGTGAGCTTAAATCTTTGTAAACGCACCCAAAAAGGAGGAGAAATTCTTAGAGTGGCGCATTTGTCTAAAAAAAAATATGACAATGTTGTTTGTGAGGAATTTTTACGAGTGTTTTTTTTTTGTTTAAATTTCGTGTTCCAAGATTAGTGATTTTGGTAGTATCATGCCAATTGTAAAAATATACAAACATACAGGGTTATAATTAGAAAATCTACACACCCTACTACACCAAACAATAAAATTAAATCGGTCCAGTAGATTCGGAGCAAACACACGAAAATCCATTCGTTTTTTCAACCAGACGTACGGAACACTAACAAACCTGATTAATTAATTAATTAATTAAAAACAGCCACCACATTTTCCACTAAGCGAGATCCCTTAACCGCCCAGTCATGTGCACTGATGCACGCAGTCAGATGGACAAGTGAAGATCTACCCACCTACATAGCGTCCCACCTTCCTCACTATAATGATTATTACTTTGAAACTCCGTCATATAAACTAGCGGTGCCTTTGATGTAAGCGATAGTCTAAACTGGATTTAGAAATTGTCGTGTGAATGTATTTGAATAGCATTTTGTGTGGTTTTTATTACGTAATGTTTCTGTTTTGGGGTTGTGTCTTGCAAGTCTCTTTAAATATAATATTTTTTTAGGGTTACTGAAAAATCTTCCTAAGGCAACCAAATTGACAGAGTCATAGGAAGAAATTTCTAATCAATACGTAATCAATTTAAAAAGAAAAAAAATATCGAATAAATTAAAAAGGCAGATATTTTACAAGTTTTTTTTTAAATGTATTCTGGACTATCAAACGTTATTTCACGCCAGAATTATACCAGAGCTTCAGGTGATAAAAATCAAACACAATTCATAACTTACACGATCGTTAAACATATCAAAAGTACGAAATCTTACTCAATATCATAGTCATATGCTCTAGCGACTTGACATAAATTCATTGAATTCCAATCCCGCCACTAACACCTTACAGCACATGCTATAAACTGTACGAGTTCTATTAAACGACGTTCAATCAACGAGGCGATCAAGACATCAGCTGACATTACAATTTCATTCATAACATGACATGACATTATGCCTGTACTGTACAGTACTACTCCACAAATGGGTAGATAGAAATGTAGTTAGTACTTGTAATAATTCTGGCAGAACAGATATGTATTTCAATATTATCTTCCAAGCCTTTTTCCAGTGCTATAGGCAGTCTGAACGGAAGCTGAATAGTAGTTTTAACTATCTGACTTTGTGCCGTGACTCAGTACCGTGATTACACTATTTAACTTAAATTATACTAGCTTTTGCTCGCAGCTTCGCTCGCGTTAAATTCGGGGTAACGCGTTTCCCCTTTCCTGATTTGCAGGTACCTGCTACCTGTAGTTTTTGCCTTTGCGCCCTATTGATTTTAATAACAAAGCTAAGTTTTCCCTTTTCTTACTTATTTCCCACTTTAAAAATATAGCTTATGTCCGTTACAAAGGTCTCAAATATCTCTGTACCAAAGTTCATCAAACTCGATTTAGCCATTAAGGCAGACAACAAACAAACTCACTTTCGCTTTTATAATATAAGCAAGGGTAATTAATTGATTTAGCGAAAATTGTTTTTTTTTTTCAATACTAAGTTCTGGTCTTCCAGAAATTTCTGAAATTGAGAAACCCAATTCAATTTGTGTCAAACAGGGAATCGACAACATGACCCCATGCTCAACAGTTCCGCGACAAATTAACCAAGGTCGCAGACATCATAATATGATAAGCACAAAAATATATTTGTAACCATCACACATGTACAGTCGTGCCCAAAAATGTTTTTCACACACTTTATTAATTTCACACGACGTTCGCGTCAGGAATGTACATCTAGGTACGTGACGGGACATTTTAAAAGGAATATTACACGAGTAAGCGCGAAAATGTATTTATATCCGTGTTGAATACGAAATGTGGCTTCAATTAATGGCTTAGGTGCGATTAAACCTGTCCTTTCCAGTTTGTTTAAGAGTACTTTATAATACTGTTCTGTGTTTCATTCGCTGAATGTACACACCTAATTATATTGTCGGTGTTTAATCCATAGACATTAATAAACGCGAAGGCAGAAGTACTGTTAAATATAGGCATATTAATACAAAGTCTACAATGATTGAGTGTCTATTGAATAATTTCTTGGTAAGAGTTGAGTTTATTGGCATACTGAATTGCGTAGGCGTCGTAATACTCGAAAGGTTCAAAAGGTCTGGCACCTATTACTAATTCTGGGTAAATCTACTGCAGAAGGAAAGTACATATACACCTACAGCTTATAGTAGATGTCTATAAGACATGATCTTTCATCTTATGAATGAAATTAGATGTATGACACTTTATGTCCTCGCCTTTAGAGAATATCATAATAATCTAATTCTATTTATATGAAAACTATGAAGTCCCATATTTAGCTTACTTCTGTTCCTCTACGTAAACCAATTAGTTGACACAGAGATTCCTCAGTAGCAAGACTCCTTTGATCGTTATAAAATCAAAGCACACATCTAACAAGTCCTATGACAGATTTATTGCGTTTTACTAAGAATTCCATTCCCGGACAATATTTTTTAAAGGAAATGATTAAAAATAATTAAAACGAGAACATATTTTAGATGCTTTGTTTGGGCATTGTACAAAGAGAAGATTTAGAGGAAGCTGAAATTGTGTGAAATGTCATGTTTGGTTTCGAAATATCCACACAATCTGTTTAAAATTGTATCAGCAGGTTCGGAATTTCACAGCAATAATAATATTGCACATTTGTAACAATATCAAAATGTGCCAACAGTCCCCGATACTGAAATAACGCTGACTAGTTTGTATACCAGAGAATAAGTTTAGAAACAATTTTCCAAATCAATCTATACTAATATTATAAAGCTGAAGAGTTTGTTTGTTTGAACGCGCTAATCTCAGGGACTACTGGTTGGAGTTGGAAAATTCTTTTAGTGTTGGATAGTCCATTTCTTGAGGAAGGCTATAGGCTATATAACATCACGCTACGACCCACAGGTGCTGAGCAGCATGGGTGAAACCGCGTGGAACAGCTAGTACTTAATAAAGTATTCCCAGCTTCGAACAATGTCAATTCTCCACGCGACGCATACCAATAATACTCATCAGAGGACAGTTCCCCATCATTTAGCAAGTGCGGTCATTGTACTCAATGCTCATTGGCGTTTGATTGAGACAATGCATCGGTCCGTTACGGTCTATGATGGAAACCATGATTTTATTTCCCCAGTACCATCAACCATAGAATAGCTTCCAATTCAAACCATGAAAGAACACCAATGATTACCCGCAGTTCATTAACACTTTCGCAATTGTTTTTACGCTTCTTTAATTGTGACCAATGGTTAAACCTGTTTCCAGTTTTGTTGCTTCATAACAACAACGGTCGACAATAGAGGCAGGAAAGACCGAAACTAAGTTCAGTGAATTTTGAATCGATTTATGAAAGATGACAAATGTAAAGTGTCAAGATCCTTGCGATTTAACACAAAGCCATGAGTCTATGGGTGGACCTTTAAAATACCGCATGAATACTTTTTAATGCGCCAACGATACGACCAACGTATATTGTGTAGAACTGTTGACAATAGACGAATATTTTTTTTCGTGTGACTTAGCTCTTGAGAGGTTCATTCTTTTTTTGTATATTTCACATAAACTACATTTATATGAAGTCGTATCTGTGCGAGGACAAAGGCTAGCTGTCGCGGTCCGAAATATAGATGACAGCTGCAGAATTTCCGAACGAGCGTTCGTAACCTACCGTGAAACTTGTACGGTAACCAACAAAGAGTCCGTTAGAAATGTTACCGATTCGATTTTCATTTAAATCGTCGGCTTGACGGTGCATATTGACGCCACACCTACCGTTAAAATGAATGGGAAGCGCCGTCGATCAAAATGCATTTTGAAGTTTTATTTCAATGTCAATGTTTTCTGCAGCCTCAAGAGGTTTTTAATAGTCTCCAGCGATTTATGCGGTCACGCTTGATCGATCACACCTTCAAGTTCAATACGTTTTGCGGACATGGTATCATTTATGATTATCGCGATATTTAGTGTCTTTGAAATTGATTTTTGAACGCTGCTTCAATGCGACCTTGTAGATTTCACGATGCGCTAGCCTTTTTTCGGTTGATTATTTTCTATTATGAGAGTCCATTTTTGACCCACAGAAAGCAGCTGCTTCAGTACAAAATCACGCCTATGTTAAATTTATTCTATCAAGTGTTTCTAAATATTTTTCCAATGAGATTTTTTTGCTGAAGATTTCAGTATTTTTTTTTATTTAAAATTCTCTATTCATATAGATGAATTTATCCCAAAAATACATACGTTACGGTCGGCAACTTTATTGTAACAACGTAGTTATTATAAAATATCATTCCACTACGGAATTTCGTGAATATTTTCTTAGGATCACGTCTTTATTATTATGATACCATTGTGCAACCATCTGTGATCTATCTGTCAATGTCGGAGACCTTACGAGACGTTCCAATTTACTTTACAAAAAATATCCTTGATAAGTCGACGTACAGTATCAGACATGACAATGTTTATTTAAAAATGAATTTTGTATTACAATGATAGACCAAAATTGAAATCCCTATATTATTAAAACCGTACGTACGTATTTACAGATTTTTTAATGGGTATTGCCATTATATATTATACCCTCTTATTCATGATATCAAATACATCTAACCTTAATTCTTCGACCTCTTTTAAGCAAAACTGACAGTCGATAAGTCAAAATATCGCATCGATGAAAACAATGGTGTTCGATGGCAACATTGTCTCCTATTACTCCTAACGCCATCATGAATACTAATTCCATAACTACTTATACACTTTATCTGTGTGTTGAAATCCAACCAGTTATTGAGGTGTACGTGCTTGTAACCAATGCCAAGGTTTCCGTGACAAAGTAAGCTTTGCGATTAATGGTTGCTGTTTAGGATTCTGCTCACTAGATTACAAACACACATAGAAGTAGATCTTGGAAGATTGGTGTTATCGGTGTAAAACTCCACGATCGAGTTGATATACCTTAGAAATTTTTGAATGATGAATAGAACGAATGTATGGAGATTTCCAATTTTATACTACCTCTGAGATAATTACTAACTTAACGTATATGCACCACACATGCAGCAAACTTTAATTGCTTCATAATTGAATTTGCATTTAATGAATAAAACACACGCACTTTCTTCATCAATAAAACGTTTAATCTGTTCAATAACACAGAAATAATCTAAGTCGGGGTCCCTTTATACCGTATTGAATATTCAATTTTACTCACAGTCTACTGTGTAATTGGGGGGAAACTTATTAGGTAGTTGTATAATCACAGATTAGTATGCGATCGGCTCCTCTGCGACACAGATAAGCTGTTCGAACTCCGATAACGATCAGTATTCGAGTTACAAAGGCAATTGTCCGGGATTTTTTGTCCAAGGACCATTGTATTTGAAAATATTCGATTGCGTTTTGAATGCAATTTCTATGTTGTCCCGACAGTAATAGATACTATGTCGCATTTCGTCTCCACAAAAGATAAATTGCGCATTGATACACGATATACCTGATGTTTTTCTGCTGTGTTATTCCTTTGTGTTGGACTGTGAATACAATGGAGATTTGTGATTAGCTGTCGAATTCAGAAAAATATATCGAGTCTATAATTAGGTGCTATAGGAATCACTGGTCGTTTGTGGAATATTATCGTTTCCGTCATTATGTTAAGATGAAAGAAATGTCTCAGCTGCATTGGATTCTCAAAACAGTTTATGTCCAAGACACTGGTTATGATTCTCGTTTGCAAGTCAAAAAAGGTACTCGGTATTAAGGACTTCTGCCATTTTAGAGGGAATTGATATAAGCTAAGATGCAGCCTTTATTATTATGTGGTTTGTGATGCATACAGGAAAATATTATGTGAGCTTATAAACTGATCTTTTAAGATGCTAAAGAAAGATAAGTGAACTGTGAATACCGATAGACATAGCAAAACGTAAAAGTAACAAGACAATAAGTATAACTAAAAATAAACAACTGTTAAAATCACAATTTCATGCAATTTTCAACACATCAACAAAAATAAATATTGAAGTTAGATTTCATGCATCTCTATACAACCAAAATAGAACAAGCCAAAATGAGGAAGAAACAAAAGCGAAACAGAATTTGAACGCAGCATTCTTGGAATCTACATCGCAGTGGGCAATCACTTCAAGTAAAGCTCAACGGGGCTCAACTTGACGACAATACACAACCAGTAGCCCCTTATTATTTTATTCCACGGAAACCGGACAACAGCTACCAAAACTCATTGTTATACTCATGTTTTTACTCAACCATTTGTTTCCTACCAAAAGCATAATAGGGTTACGAAACCTAAGAATCTATTGTTCCCATCTGTTACTTACCTTCAATTATATAAGACGGTAGCAAAATATTGTTTATTTTACAGTTGACAGGGCTTTTAACAGTGACATATGGACTCTTTCTGTCTGAGTGCGTTCAAATTTATGGGCCCATGACCACTGAAGAATTGGGTTATTGTTTAAATTTAGAAAGCTTGTTCTGAAGAATTGTTTCTGTTGTAGCCACACACCGTCGCTAATTTATGTAAAGTTGGTATAATTTTGTAGAATTAGGATGATGACGTTTCGATGCTTCTTGTGAAGTCGTTTGAAGCTTCATTGAATAGGTTTGGTAAATGTATATCGTTGACAGATAGAAAATGACAAAGCATTTTATAATTTGCATTTTTAAGTGTTCTTTTAAAGAGCTTTTGTGAATCGTATGTAGGCTGACGAGTTACATGCAACGAGTTAATAAGCGTGCAGATTTTGCCGCGATATCTATACTATATATAATATTAATAATATTTAATTATTTAATTTAATTATAAAGCTGAAGAGTTTGTTTGTTTGTTTAAACGCGCTAATCTCAGAGACTACTGGTTGTAATTGGAAAATTCTTTAGTGTTGGATAGTCCATTTCTTGAGGAAGGCTATAGGCTATATAACATCACGCTACGACCAACAGGTGCTGAGCAGCGTGGGTGAAACCGCGTGGAACAGCTAGTTATACATAATATCGCGGCAAAATCTGCACGTTGCAAGACATCATCGTCAGGTTTTTTTAAGATTTCTATATACAAGCATTGTGTGCAGTAACCCCAGCCTGCTTAATTAAAAGTATCGATCGACGTGATTGATTTGCAAATCTTGGTTAGGTTTCTTTGCACGATGAATAAAGAGTTAGTAGGGAAAGTGAACAAAACAATTAGTTCTCAGTATTTGCTTTGATACCCAGTGAAGAGAATATCCTCCTTGAAAATTCTGGAAATGGGATTGGAGACTTGATTTATCAGAAACCAAAATGATTGACCAATAATTTATTGTTTTCAATGGTACTGTTTATAAAGCTACTAGCTTTCGCCCGCGGCTTCGCCCGCGTTAAATTTGGGGTAACACAGTTCCCTTTGCGCCTTATTGATTTGTAATAGCTTCCCTCTTTCTCCCTCACATCCCACTTTTTTCAAAAAAATATTAGCCTATGTCCGTCTCCTGGTTCCAAACTGTGTCTGTACCAAAATTCATCAAAATCGGTTTAGCCATTAAAGCGTGAAGAGGTAACAAACAAATAAACAAACACACTCACTTTCGCTTTTATAATATTAGTAAGGAAGGATTATGAGATTGGTGAATAAATTAATTACTATCAATTTGATTGCCCATGCTAATAAACTTCATATTATTTTATTTTATCTGTATCGTGGGTGCGTTTACAAACATTAAACTCACATACACAAACAACCAGACCCGGAACAACTATCTGTAGGCCATACAATTGTTTCGTGCGGGAATCGAACCCGCGACACGCAGCGCAGTAGTCGATCGCATTAATAAACAGGTCAGAAGGGCTACTATGACATCTTATAGCAATTCTTATTCCACTGAGTGAAAGAGATGGTGCTAGACACCCTGTATAGCTCTGTCTCTTTCCCTCAGCGGAATAAGAATTGCTTTAAGAGGTCATAGTAGGGTAGCAGGTCAGTACAGGCACTATGGAATTACATAGTAACAAACCTACTTACAAGTATCACATTCAGTTCACGAGAACTGTGGTGTCGCTAGTTCCTATGAAGTAAGCGCAAACGAAACGGGATACATTATTTGTCTCCAATTTCTGTGTGCAGGTGTTAGAGCTAGGTGATACCGAGAAAATAAGAAGCGCCTAGTTAGCAAAAGTTGTATCGTTATGGGAACATGTAACCTAAATAGTTTAATGGTAATATTAAAGTAGGTAAATAGTTATGTACGTTAAAAACGTACAACTTTTTTTTTTTTTTAAACTGGTCAAATGCGAGTTGGACTCGCGCCGTGGCTCCGTACAAACTTGTGTATAAACCCTAATACGGCCTAATGCCTGTAGAGGCCTAATACTTTGACTGCATGGACTTTGGCTGACCCCACATTACTCGTGCGCGATCCTCAGGCGTGTGTGTAGCGCGGGCGCCGTGCGCGCGTCGCGAGCACGCTGCGAGAGCATCACGTGTTGCCAACGTGTGACGTGTGTACAGCGAGCGCGCGGCGCGCACGCGGCGTTCGCCTAAACGTTTAATCCCCTTCAGTCAAGTCAGTCACAATTTGTGACACAATTTGTCATTACGTTGCGGTTTTACTATTACCATGGGGTCTCATTGCGAACAAACAAAAAATAGTTCAAATAAATCTCAATAGATGGCGTTATATGTATCGATTTGTTTTTGAGGTTTGTGTAACTGTTTAAGTTTGACCATGAAAGAAGTATGTCCTTGTTTTTAAAAATCTCCATAACACAAAATCAAGGAATAATGGGCTCCTAGTTCCAAATTCCATGATTTTACTAAATAATATTATGGTGTTGCCTCTGGTGAGAAAAAATTGTACTACGTTGTGGTTAAGTAACTCATTTGCTGTTAATTGTGCTAATAGATGGCGTTGTTTTAAGTTTTACTACACGTCCTAAATGATACATACCATACCTATTTAGATAGAATGAAATAGTTATGAAATGCAAATATATTAAGTAAAACAAAATATATTTCGGACATAGAACAACAAAACCTACTTTTCTTATAATCTATGAATAAAACGCTAATCTGCGCCATAGAATAATAATATAGGTATTTACAATTTTGCGGTCTCAAGTGTCAACTTTGGGAATAAAGTCCTTGAAGCCAAAAGTCGCAAAAAATCATTACAATCTTCATCAAAATTAAGGTTACTTCAAAATAAATGTTTAATCATCGTTCTGCATAATTATGTATGATATTATTAATCTTCAGGTGGATGCTGTTTGATAAATCAATTACATAGGTAGGACCTACAGATTCAATTAAATACCCAAAGGTCTTGTTGTATGTCTTTGTCTGCTATTCTGTATCTACTTTTTATGTATTTTACTGAAAGGCAAAGGCAAACTTATTAATTTTCCGTCAACTTCAAAAATAGCAGAAAAAGTATAAATATATCGACTAAATACATACATAACATTACGCCTTATTTCCCATAGGGTTAGGTATTGGTATTTTGTCCCACCCGAGAATCGCACCTAGACCCTACTGCCCAATAGTAGCGCTTGCGACCACTGGACCAACGAGGCAGTCCTACTTACTCATTGTAAATGATAAAGTACTTACATAATAAAAAAACTATTAAGTAATTTGTTGACGGGCCTGTTGGTCCAGTGGTTAGTGGCCCTGACTGCTGAGCCGGAGGTCGTGGGTTCGATTCCCACCCAGGACAAACTTTGTGTGATGAGCATGATTGTTTGTTCTGTATCTGGGTGTGATTTATCTATAATATGTATGTATTTATAAATTATATAAGTATCTTTGCTTAGCTTGGGATCAGATAGCCGTGTGTGAGTTGTCCCAAGATATTTATTTATTTTTATTTATAATTTATTGTGTTTTTTTTATAAATTTTCCTTCAAACAAAGATCATCATCATCATCCTCCTATTTGGGTAGACCTCTGCCCACCAAAACCCGCTGGGTTAAGGCAGGAGATTTAGCCCGGCGGCATAAGTAGGTACATTACAAGCCGTAATTACCTTTGAAGGCGGCACGAGAACGTCCACCATGACACGTCCAAAAATACGATTTCTATTATATTTATTATATATGTATTTTAAAATAATTACCAAGAACCGACTCTGAAGTGGTCAATTTAGTATTAAGGACTGCCATCGGATAATAATTGTTCAAAATACAAAAGAATTAGATGCCGTCTTGTAGCATAAAACGCAATTCAAATGAAACTGATAAGTAGGTACATTAAGCGACTCGAATCTAAAGGTACCTACTCATAAATTACGCTTGCATTTTATTTGTTTGTAGGTATTTTACGCTAAATGTGGGGTGAGACAAACTGAACCCCACATCAGGCGTCCGTCACTCGCTCAAGGCCACGCGTTTTATGCCTACCGCTTCGTGTATCGCCGTCGATACAACTGACAGTGGGCTGTCGCACCGTGCGACGACGTCGTGATTACCGCGCTGAGTTTTAAAATGCCGAAACCACGTAATTTTTGTGCAGTATATGGATAATATAAATATATTGAATATAATAATATAATAATTCTACTATTAGGTATACTTCAATACAATAATTATATTGAAGAATTAGAAGAAACTTTTTTAAATAATTTTGACAACGTTATAATGGATTGGCCTGGCAGTACTATCTTGGAAATTTTGAAATTAATTGATTTTGCTCCACTTTGCTCCTGTTTCCCTTTCGATTATTTATTAAAATTATTTACGCGGTTTAGAATATTTTGCACAATAAAATTTAATAATCGTGAATTCAGGGAAGGAAAAAAATTATCAGTCATTTTATTAAACTGAAACATATTTGATTCTACAATATTCGTTTTATTATCATTATCATCAATTCATCATACGTTCAACCCTAGCACATTCGCTCGATGACGCGCCCGCACGTTGGTCGCGCGGCGGGCAATACAATCTCAACTCTCTTTGTGCGTACTTATGGTGCATTTCTTTTGGCTGCAAACAGCTGGTATTATTATTATGATTTTGTAGGCTATTATAGCGTAGGTATTTTCCTTTTTGTATTGGAGTGATGGATCTGCTACGTAGTAGCTATTTAGTAATCTGTGCCCACATTCAGTTCAATATGCCAGTAAGTGGTTGGATAATATTAGAATGGAAAGTAAATGGCACGGATCTTGAGCGCTTGTTTAACTTCACATGCGCAGAAGATAAATTTTTGGATCTCAAGTTCTCATGCGCTGCCCGACTCTCATGACTGTAGTCTTTTTTGAGAATAAATTTCTTTAAATACCTACATCTCGTAAGTGTTTTTCTATAAGCGTACAGACATCAGCAGTCAGCAGGTCAACCTAGCCAGAACTGTACAATTTCTAAACCTTTGACTGCTGCCACAGAGTACATTTTATACCTATAATGCGGCCGAACAAACTAAATTAGATTTACACACAGATTTAGAGACACAACATACAAATATTACTACCTACTTAGTTAAGTAACAAATTGTAATTAAAATTAAAAAAATTACACACTCCAAACTGTCTGTTCTGTGTCTGTTAAAAAATAACTCCCTGCCCTGTGTCTCAGTGTCTCCTATCATTGCAAGAGCTATTTCGATATTATAAATAATTTTAATTGATTTAAATACTTGATAATTATCATAATTTGCGTTGACGTTTACGCCGAACCTAACAAATATCTAAGTCTGCCGAAAAACATGGAGCTATACCATACGCCCAACGACCATACATCCCTATAGATAGTATAATCCCACGCTCAAGAAATCATGCGCTATCGCAAAGTAGGCGATTGCCGAGTATCGTAAACTTCAAGGTCAAAGGGCTACCTTAATTTCATATACAGTATGGTTTTATCGCCATCTATTGGTTCTTTGTGTAAACTAAACTATCGCTGCAAGCACCATCTAGCGCCGTTGTGAGTAAAAAAAAATAGCCCGGATAGCCCGGCGAAATGAGCAAGTTATGGCGGTCGCGTTTCTTTGTATGAGATGGAGTATCTGTACGTTAGTATTATATTATCTGTGCTATTACTAACAAAATGGACTCAGACGAGGAAACACTACGGTTAGCTTTGTTACTAAAAATAAATAAGACACGTAATAAAAAGCCTAACCGCCTCTGGCAAGGCCTTTTCACACAATATCAAGACCCACCGCCTTGAGTATATGGTTTTACTAGCTGGCACCCGCGATTTCACCCGCGTGATGATAAAAAAATGTATTCTGTGTTTTTCAACACTTTAATCAAGATCTGTTCAGCTGTTTTGACGAGAAAAAGTAACAAATATTCATACATCCTCACAAACTTTTGCATTTATAAAATTAAATTATCCATTTATTAGTAGGATTTTAACTTTATACCTTAACGTGTTCCCGAGGTAAACGGTCTTGATGGACATGACCATAATGACATGATTTCTTGACAGACAGACCTACAGACGGACAACAAAGTGGTCCTATAAGGGTTCGGTTATTTCATATTGAGGTACGGTATCCTAAAAACTGTACCAAGAGATTACAATGATTTCGAAATCGTTACGAAAGAATTATGCTTAGAGGATTAAACGATTTAAATAATACATAATTAATTAGTCAAAAATTTCCCACTGCATTGTTCATGAATATCATTACAAAATACATCGTATCATTTTATATGATCAAAATTATTCACAGACCAACACAAATAAATATTTACATTCGCTTAATGACTAAAGGGTTGGTTTTACAACCAACAGCAGTTACAACTCTTCATTGTAAACAATACATTATGACTACCAATAAAAGAAAACAACATAATTACACCAAGTTTTTGTTTAAAACCAACGAACCTGCCTATAAAACGGTAATACATATCACTAAAACTGGTAATATCGTAAAAGGCTTGTTATTTAATTGCCGAATTAGATATAAAAAATATGAACTCATTAAATTTTGGAAGCTAGTTAAATAATTGTTTAGTAAAATTAGAAGGCACACGTAATCTTTATTGACCACATTAGAATCGACAGGCTTTCAATGTGAAAGTTTGAAATCGAATGAAGCAATTAAATGGATGGCTTCAATTAAATTGAATGAAGTGCCACATGGAATGGTGACTGAACATTGAACGGTTTTATTGCTGTGAGAAACAATCATTTTGATAATAAAGTTGACGATTACTAAAGCATTGATGATAATAGCACTTAGTTAATGAATGCAGTGTGGACATGTTCCGACAAGTTATGTACTCGCATGAGGTTTACTTAATATTAATTAATTAATAACACAGAGTAGTGGGAATAAAACTTTTGATACTATGGTAATTAACTAATGCGCCTTGGTTAAGATTACCACAAACATTTAGACTGATGGAAGTGAACCAACAGCACCTTATATTGTTGCCTTGAGAGCACAATTTTGAAACCAAATCTTCAGGTCGGTTCGGTTCTTCAATTATTTTGGTTCCAGGTCATACTTTCCTAGTTTGTTGGGTAGGGTAGTTCTTCCTCCAATAGGAGCTTCATCGTGCTAGTCCATCACGTAGCAGGAAGGCCTTCTCTAGCTCAGGTAGTTGCGTTGTCATTACTTCACTATGGTCCGTCTTCGCATCACGTGACCATACCATCGGAGACGACTCTTGGTTAGTTTCTTCAGTATAGGGGATTTTCAAACGCTTGTATTCCTCGGATATACTCGTTTTATTTTGTTCAGTCCCGATTTTGGATCCCAATAGTGTCATTAATTAATTTTACTTCCACATTTATCCTAGATGTAGAGTAAGTTTAATTTCCCACAAAACATGAACTACTATAAAATCAATGAGGCAGCTAAAAAACAAAACAGTACCATTAAAAGATCAAAGCACTAATTTAAAGCTTTTATACAAGTATTGAAAAAGCACCTCAAACTTTTTACTCCCAGTAAGAAACAACGATATCTCAACATCATTATATTCATTAAGTTAGTTCTAAACATTACAGCTTGTTTGTTTTTATTCGCCAAAATTACATACTTGGACAACGTTTAGACCATGATTGCGCAATTCCACTTAAGATTATGACGCATAATAGTATACTTTGTATCGATAAACATACAAATAAGGCTTCGCTCAGGCTTACATGCAATTAGGCACTAAAGCAATGATGTGAAGATTGTATGTATCAAAAAAGAAGTACCTACTTATGTATGATGTTTGTATAAAAAGTAACGGAAGTTTTTTTTTTGTGTTGGACGTTATTGGTTTACGATTTAAATGTTCAACATTATGTTACAGTTTTTGCTAGTGTTTGGGGTCAGAAAGTTCAGACATACTTGAAACATTTGCATCTGAGGCAAAAAAAGGTGTGAGTAATACACACAGCCCACAGCGCTGTGCTGTGGGCTCCCATGGCACGGCATCGTGCTGAGTGAGCTGAGCTGAGTGGTGACCTACCTGTCGCAGTCATAATTTTATTTTGTACTATAAATGTATTTGTAAACGTTTGTGATGTTTTGCATGTTAAATGGTATTTTTTTTTTAAATTTTGCAATAAAATTATATTGAAATAATTTTAAATGTTTTTTTTTTTCTCTTTCTTATATATTTTTCTTTTTATTAATATTGGGATGGGAATCATCATATAACTTCATCCGCTCTGGGCGAAGCGGGAGGGAGTTTTCTCTCTCTAACTAAAACGTTTCCATGTTCCTTCTTTTACCGTTGGTTTTACGGGGGTGTTGTATCTCTTTCGAACAACCCGCAACCCTGGCAGGCAGAAGCCCTCTCGTCCCCGTGTTTGCTGAAATCTCTTTGAAGCGCGCGTGGAAAACGAACGCGCCGTTGATATGGCGTATAATATTAGTAAGCACAACATTTCGGCTACTTTATTTCATCATATTTATACACTGCTACCCTACTATGACCTCTTAAAGCTATTCTTATTCCACTGAGGGAAAGAGACAAAGCTATACAGGGTGTCTAGCACCATCTCTTTCACTCAGTGGAATAAGAATTGCTATAAGATGTCATAGTAGCCCTTCTGTACAAAGATTTGAACCGTTTATCCTTTGTATTTTATAACATTTATGGTGATTTAGACAATGAATGAAAAAGAATATCTAGCTATAACATTTTTGTTTCATTTCAATTTCCTTTTAATCATTTCTTAGCTGACTTGTGAGATAAACTCAATCTTCGGAATCTAGGGAATTTATATATATAAAAAACGGTGGGCTATTTTTTATCGTCCAGGCAAGCATTCTCCAGGGCCCTGTGATGAAATATTATTTCTTTTTGTTACTCAATCATGTCGCTTCAGATCAATCATGTTAAAATTGGGAATCCACATGAGACATCCCTTGGGTAGCTGCTTTTGTATTACGCATATAGTTTTTGGAGAATATACTGTAGCTGTCATAATTCAAACTGACAACTGCTGATGAATTGTTTGATTAACTGTTCAAGTTTGTTGTTTATTAAAAACTAGCTTTCGCCTGCGGCTTCGCCCGCGTTAAGTTTGGGGTAACACAGTTCCCCTTGCGCCTTATTGATTTGTAATAGCAACGCTAAGTGTTCCCTTTTCTTCCCTCTTTCTCCCTCACATCCCACTTTTTAAAATAAAAATTAGCCTATGTCCGTCTCCTGGTTCCCAACTACCTATGTACCAAAATTCATCACAATCGGTTTAGCCATTAAAGCGTGAAGAGGTAACAAACAAACAAACAAATAAACAAACAAATAAACAAACAAACTCACTTTCGCTTTTATAATATTAAGTAAGGAGTAAGGATTTGGCCTCTACGCCTACTGACAGTGCTTGTGTACTAGTATTGTAGTTGTGTATATTCGTATGATTTATAAACCGAAGTGGTATACCATCACTGACAACCCTACTTTTGTTTTTTTAAATTCATAACAATGTTTTTATACAGCAACGTCCTCCGCTTTGGGGGGGGGGGGGTGTCGGACTTTAACTGACTAAATCCACCCCTGTGAAATCCACCCCTGTGCCTTCTTTTGCACTTTATGTTCCGGGGGAGTGGTATCGTTTTCAAACAAAATAATAATTGCTTATCGGGTCGATTTTTAAAGACTCTGGTTTTCGTAAACATTCCTTTTTTTTAAACGCGCTCCTTCTAAATATCAGAACAGCCACCAGTTGGTTCACATTTAAGATAAAAGCTCGGGAACACTTAAGAAGTTGGCAGAACTATCTCAAAATTAATTTGCAGTCAGTTTTTTTTTCATATTATTATGTAGTTTTGCCTCTCTTTACTTTAGTATTTTGTTTATGCATGATTTATACAAATACTTTATTTTGTCTCGGCATCACCCTAAGGTAGAATAGTACAAAATACCCAAGGCGTTAAGTCCACCTTTGTATAAAGCTTATTTACATGTGCATGTGGTTTTAATCTAATATATAAAATTCTCGTGTCACAGTTTTCGTTCCCATACTCCTTCGAAACGGCTGGACCGATTTAAACGAAATTTTGTGTACATATCGGGTAGGTCTGAGAATCGGCCAACATCTATTTTTCATCCTGTATCGTGGTGCATTTAAAAACATTTAAACTCTCATAAACAAACCGGAACAACTATCTGTAGGCCATAAAAATATTCTTTCCGTGCGAGGATCGAACCTGCAACAAACAGTGCGGCGGTCGATCGCTCAGCCACTGCGCCAACCGTGTCGTCAAAACGCTTTGAAAAAGCATTACCAAAATTTGTGTTATCTGGAGGTCTCAGATAGGCAATCGCTCCATGTAAAATACTGATATTCTGCTGCATTCGGTTAGACTGAAACCCGACACCAACATAACTTAAGAATAGACTAGGCATATGAATAACGATTTTTAAATGTAGAATAGAATAGAATATACTTTATTGCACACCAAAAATTGAAAAGACAAACTGTTTTATACAAAGTGCTAAATCTATGGTTACAATGGCGGTCTTATCGCTAATAGCGATATCTTCCAGACAACCTTTGGATGGACTTTACGAATATAAAAATACAACGGGGGGTAGTCAATGGTGTACCTACTGCAAATACTAACAAATAATTAAAATAAAGGTACTTATTCAAAATATATAAATAAAAACATATATTTTTTTTTAATGTACCAACACGCACACACACAGTACCAATCACTTATCAGTATAGCTTCTTTCTATTTTAATAAAATAGTTGCCAGTTCAAATACGATATAATGAAAGCTTAAATGGGAACTGCCAATCTCACATCAAAGTTTAAAAGGCGACTCCTCAAAATCCTTTCGTGAAGCAATGCGAAAGTAAATTCTTGAGTTTGAATCATGTTTTGGATGACTAACCCAAGTATGAGAGGGTAACAGCACCATTGATTTTTCAAGCCTCACATGGCAAAGGGTGAGAAGAGGAAATCCAATAACATGTCACCCCTGAATTTGGACAAATCGAATTCCAATTAACGTGGAAACAGTTTTGGTAAGTTGGTTTACGTAAATCGTTTAGGATTAGGCCGAATAAAAAGGCACCTGTTTTTTTAACAAAGGCTTTTACTACGTCAATATTAAAAAGTATTTGCTTCCGCCTGCGACTTCGTCCACGTGGCATAGTTACTTTGGGCTAACTTTAAACAGCGTGATGATCGAAAAGAAATATCTTAAGAAAAGGGGAGGGCCCCATTTTTTCCCTCTTTTTTCTTCTTTTCTCACTTTTTTAGCCTATGTCCGTCTTTAGGGTCCCAGCTATCTTTGTCAAAATTCATCAAAATCGGTTTGGCCATTGAGGCGTGAAGACGTAACAAACATTCAAACAAATAAGCTTACTGTCGGTTTTTTAATATTAGTAAGGAAGTCAGGATTGACAGCCTCTATGTCTATGTAGTTTGAGAGTGTCCTTGAAATTTAAATAACATAAATTTTGTGAACAGCGATTTTTCTAAAATCTTGACCAGAAAAACCATTCAAGATGTGTGTAATTTTTCAGAATTATCAACCTATTAAGTTTTATCCCAATCCTTTGATGCACCGGCTACATCGATGCAAAAAGTTAATAACCACTGACCAAAACTTATACCTAATTGATTAATTTTCATAAACCCTGTCATACATATGTTATCACTGGAATCCATTGATTCGTTTTCAATCCTTTTCATTGTTTTGGGTCAACACAAATTATAGACCGACAGGCATTTGGACGTATATTTTGATACCTTTGCTAATGTATACATTTATTCTTCGAATTCTTTGAAACAAAAAGTTCGGTTGACTCATAACTTAAAATCTATGAAGATTGAAAAATTCTTCTACAGAACCCCTTCTAGTTTATGACATCAGTATATTAATTGATTCTTAGTATGCAAGTCTGAAGACTATAATTTATTTTAAAATGCTATTTAAAAGTTAGACAGCAAGCTATTAAAATTTCGTTTAGCGTTATGTTTGTTTAAGCAGACAAAGGCTATAATTATCGACTCTGGTGGTTTCGTCGCCGTATTAGTGATGTGAATGTATTTTTAAATCGAATCTACTCGAATATTTAATCGATAGTCGAATTCAGTCACTGAACTTGTTGTAAAGAAACATTAATCGATAGTATTCACGCGAACCTCGTTTCAATGTTATTACATAATGAAAAAACCTTGAAGTTTGTCTTTAACTTGGAATCAATAATTTTTTTAAATATAAAACTATGAATTTTAACCGCATTGTTTTATAATAGATCTACGTGTATTACATGCAGATAGACATAAAATTGAAAGACAGAACTTCAGAAAGCCATAAAAAAAATTGACAGTCAAACTACATTCTATTTTTAAAATGAAATTATACAACAACCTTGTAAATACAAAAAGGCTTTAACCTCTAATGTTTAGAATTTTGAAAGCAGCTAATGATACCTTTTAAAAATCGATTGTGTAGTTGACCTTCATTCTTAACATCTGTTTAAACGTAATTACAGGTTCGGATGTTAAATTAACGGAAATGTTAATTCTTGATCGATTCTAATCAGACGGTGATTGCGGACTCGTTGCCTAGACTGATTTAATGCGAAGGCATTTAGACTAAGTAACTAATTAGTATTGGTTTGATCTTTACCGTAATCAGTTTTCGCGTGGGCATTTTGTTACAAATATGCCAAAATCAAACGTAGACCTGTTTTAATTTTTGTTCAAAGCTGAACTTGTTAGACTTTCTTCCGTTCCTCAAAAAAAGAAATTCCTATACTAGAGCTTTCTTTTTGTCAAGACTCTTTATCACGGAGACGAGGTATCGAGTTAAAACTAATACACTACTATAGTGTATTCACGGAGACGAGTTAGTAGAGCGCTATCTCACTCACACAATTTTTTAACTGCAATTGGTCAGTGATAAACGCTAAGGCGGTGTACACAGTGCGAGTACTTTTTAGTCTACTCATACTTCCCGTACTGTGCAGACGTGCTCTTACTTGTGGCTGTACGCTCAACTTGTGAACCGGCTGGTGTATTGGATTTTATGATTGATTTAATGGCGGATATCGAATAACCTGCTGAGAAAAGAAAACGGCGGGCTTTTTTGTCTACCGAGAAGACTATGATTTTAAATATGTACCACGCAATGAGAATTCGGCCTCCAAGGGTGACCTTCTCAAAGCTGTTGCATCTTCTTTAGGTGTTCACTGGGCTTCTGTTCATAGAATTGTAAAAGAGAAGAATGATAGTGGTGAGCTAAAATCTCCTAAGAAATTGAAGCAACGTTTGTCAATTGTTGATACAATAAAATTGTTAACTTTACAAAATGTGCCATCAGAAATATAGTCCACAATTTGTGGACAATGAAATCCCTACTCTAGATAAGATTTTAAAGAAAATAATATGTTATAAACTTGTATACTATAGGTAGATATTATAATAAAATAAAGAAAATTTTATCATTACCTCTCGATTTTATTTCTTTCCTTAATATCCATCAGTTAAATAAAAAAGTAGGTAACCATAAACAAATTCTATCAAATAAATGTCTCTCAATTTATACGACAGACGAAGCCGCAGGAATAAACTAAGCGAAATTTTAAAAAGCGCAGTGTGAACGCACATTTACATTTCTAAGGTATTGTTAACGCCCACTAACCCTAAAAATGATTTTTTTGTCTTTGTCATTTGTATAGTAATGTGCGAAAGAGAAGACGCTATACTAACTCGTCTCCGTGAATACACTATAGCTATTAGAATTAAAAAGGCAGGAAGATAATGATGATGTTAAAAGAGTTCGATCAATATTTATTTATTAAAATTTTATGCACAAGTAAAAAACTGTACAAAGGCGGAGTTAATGTCTTAGGCATTTTCTACCAGTCTACCTTAGGGTGATGCAGAGATAAAACACAGTCGGTGCGATAGCAAAAGTAAAGGATATTAGATAATAATATCATTGTAGCCTAAACTTATAACATATCCTGTCGATAATTTATGAGACAAATGAACCAAATTAATAAACAATCCATGTCTGACTTTGTTGTCATTCAAAGTTAGAGTCGGTTCTGAATTTATTGAAGTTGGTTTTCATCCAAAGTTAACGAAACTAAAATTTTAAAAACTCCACACAGTTACTTAGAGGACTCTTAATAACTGCGTTATTTATCTCAATACTTAGCCCCATGCGTGTGTTTTAATTAAATAAATTGCTTTATCTGCTACAGAGACAATGGCGTCAGTTATGGAGGGGAATTTTATTAACACAGTCCTATCTACGTCAGTCGTACGGTTATACGGGTGACCACTCATTTACTTAACAAATAGAATTGATTTGCTTGATCCTAATCTTATTTCGCTCTATATTAGATTAGTATTTGTAAGGGGCGTGTTTGTTTATTAGTAGGCATAATTGTCATTGTGTCTGTCTGTTGCTCGTCCATATTTTTTGATGCTTAAAAGGATATCGATAAAATTTGGCATAGGTACCTAACCCAATGGCATAATGTACGTTCCAATGGGATATTGTACAATACTTTTATGCAGTGGCGTAGCGTGCCTTGTCGGGGCCCCGTATAAAAAAATTGTTTGGAGGCCCTTATATGGGGGTAAAGATTTTTCACAAAAGAAAAAAAATATTGTGAAAAGAAATATTTAGTTATCATAACATAATTTAACCATTTTACAAATAAAAATCAAGTTTTAAATATTCTTTCTCCTTGCCTTTTTTCGGCAAACTGATTTATTAAATCATTTATAGCTGAATTGGCTGATGATGATTTTAGTTTTTCTAAAATTTCTGCCTCTATGGACAATAGTGAGGGGGTAGGGCCCCCCGTGGCCCGTGGGCCCTGTATAATTGATACGGCAGATACGGCGGTAGCTACGCCCCAGCTATGATGAAAAACCTAGTAGAAATTAAAAAGACTGTGTAAAGTACCCAGACAGTTTTACTATTTATCAACTTACAGTTGACCTATGACTGTATTACTTTGTAATAGGTACACAGAGGTTGTTGATATTTTCATGTTATCGACACACTAAATTATTGTTATGGAAGTATATAACAACTGCTTCTTTCTAAGAAGCGAATGTCTAATCAGCAGTTTCTTTCACCCCTAACAGAATATTTCTACATTTTTTTTTAAAGTGTGGGGCAATGTTTTTTAAATATATATATATATTATTTGTATCGTGGGTGCGTTCACAAACATTTAAACTCAAATACACAAACAGCCATAAACGAATCAAATATCTGGAGGTCATAAAAATATTTGTTCCATGCGGGGATCGAACCCGCAACGCGCAGCGCGGCTGTCGATCGCTCAGCCACTAACTACGCCAACCGTGCCGCCAAATGTGCATTGTTTAAAATTTCCAAAATTATCTTCTCTGTGTTTGCTTTCTCTGTACATCTTATATTGAGTACTTAAGATTCAAATGAAGCACAGATTCTCACTATCATGTCTCTAATAATATTAGAGACATGATTATATTATAATCAGCGTCGAAATATCGGAAACTCGATATTAATAATGAACGTGGTAAATATTCCGTTTAAAGTGTTAATAATAATGTTAGTGATCCTCTTAGAGGGTCTAAAATAGCCGGTAAAGCAGAATTATAATAGGTAAATAACATGAATTACGCTTCTGCTAAAACATCCAATTTATTAAAAACTTAACCTCTCAAGAACTGCCATTATTTACGTCAAATATTCGTCAAGCACCGCCGGGCGGGCTCTAATCGTAAACATAATCTGATTTTAAGACTTATTTCTACTACAAATACAGTTTTAAATTGGTCGGGGTTTGGTGGCACAAATTTGTGCCAGCAGAGTTCAACGGTAATACTTGTTTACTGGCACGTTTTTGTGCCGCTCTAGAGATTAGTCAACATCTATTGAAATAAAAATAACCTTTTAAATTTAACTTAATTATTTACTGCTTAAACTTAAACCTTTATATATCGCTACAGTTCATACTATATATACAAATGAGGCCACAAACATTGTTTTGGTAATAAGAGCACGCAACACGTGGTTTCAAACACACCGCCACACTGCCTTTGTTATCACACTGTACCACTCCGTAACTCCAGTGCCGTGAGAAATATACGTTGTAACGTTTTCTTATATTTGTTAACACTATTTGCATATCGTACCGTTTTACTATGTTTAAGGTCTGAGTTTTCTATGAAAGGTACTATATCACATGGGAATGTTTAAAAATGGCCATGAGTTTTTCTTGTCTCCGTGTTGTATGATAAAAATAGTTTGTTAGTAATGTCGTGGCTTAATGATAACAGATGCTCTGATCCATCTTTAGTTTAAGCCGTGCTTGCCTAGGTTGGTCCTTGGGTAGGTGGCAACCCAGTCTTTTTCACCTATTTTCCTTTTTTTTTTAACTTTGCCACACACTAGGAATTTCTCATGTATCGTGGGTGCGTTTCAAAACATTTTAACTTACCGAAAAATATTTGTTTAATACGGGGATCGAACCCGCGACGTGCAGCGCGGCAGCCAATTGCTCAACCACGAAGCCAATAATGCCATTGCCTAGCAGTAGAATCGTGTTAACAATGACTTCCAAGAGATTTTCATAAGTGATATTAATCATTTCATGTCTTTTTAATCATCAGAATCCCTTCTTAGCGTGTCAATCGGTCGACGAACTATGTTGTGCCAGCTGAAAGCTGAGCCACAAGTTTAGGATGGACGGTGAGCAATAGGTAGCTCACCGTCCGTGCGTCTAGTGACGATAGGCCGTGCTCCACGAGCGCCTCAAAGAGATGTCAACAAAGCAGAGGGGCCTGCCAGGGCCACCACGTGCGGGTTGTGAGTTGTTCAAATGAGATACTGCGGCTGAAGAACATAAAGGGCAAAAGAAGGAATATGGGTGGGTTTTGTGTGTTAGTCAGTACTAGTCTGACACTTGATTGTGAGAGAAAAAATGAGCGACCATCAGTTCCATTATTGTTATTGCAAACTGAAAAATGTGTCACGTCTTAATCTATGACATAAGTGCTAAATACCAGCTAAAACATTATAATTTAAAAGGTTAACGAAATATGAACAATGAACATCTTCTTTCAAAAGAAGAGTTCACATAAGTTCATTTGTTTCGGCCATTGTTATCTTGTCACGGTTTTACCGCGAATTGATATGAATGCAATAACACAATATGGTGACTTTGTTATGTTTTTTCTTGACTTACTTTGTTTGGTAAGATACACGTGATAGTGATTGCTGGTTATTCGAAAGAGATACCGCGGCCCCGGAACATAAGATGGAACATGGATTGGTTTGAGTCAGTAAAAGTTAGACACTCCACTTGCCCCCGCTCCGTCCAGAACAGGGGAAGTTATTTGATGATTTCCCATCGATCGATAATTGTGGAGAAACTTTTGTCCAGCGGTGAACGTCTTGGGCATAATGCTGGTAGACATAACATCATTCCTGTAATTCCCGAAAGGTTAATCCAGAGGCTTTAAATCCCATGTAGTAGGCATTTTATAGCCAACAACCGGGTATAAATCCAAACTCTATTTCTACTATTATAAAATTCCAAATGGAAAAAAACCTAACAAAAGTTTTCCCAACTAAAAACTAGGACCCTATTAATGCTAGAATAAAAATAACTCATAGAAGCTTATTGACGGTCCTATTGTCATATATAACTGAACACATAAAAAAATATCATTCATCTTTAAATCAATCTATACTAATCTATACTATATACTACATATACTATTATACTATATACTATACTATAATATTATAAAGCTGAAGAGTTTGTTTGTTTGTTTGTTTGAACGCGCTAATCTCAGGAAGTACTGGTTCGAATTGAAAAAATATTTTAGTGTTGGATAGTCCATTTCTTGAGGAAGGCTATAGGCTATATAACATCACGCTACGACCAACAGGTGCTGAGCAGCGTGGGTGAAACCGCGAGGAACAGCTAGTACATTATAAAACTGCTGATCTGCAGTTACAAAGAGGAGGATTTTTAATAAATCTTATCTTTTTCTCATTTCTATCTTCTATTTTTTTTTTGTTTACAATTATTAACAAATGATTCTTAAACGGTTTTACTAATACTATTACTATGAACGTTTTCTTTATTAACAATCTTTCTAAGAAATTTATTGCGAAAGGTCTGGAAAAAATTCGCAGAATCTTTTACCAATTTACAAGTTTCATTAGCCCTGTAAAAAATACGACGTAACCCTGAAACGTTGACCTTTATCAAAATATCATCAATCAAATCTATTTGTCTACATTATGTCAAAAATATTTTTTAGGAGAGCTCTCTGAGATTATTGTGTCAGCTGATACAGAAAAAATATTTTCATGAAAACAATGCTTCATCATTATAATTTTGGAAATACCGTAGAATGTCTTTAAATTAATACTGTTCATGATAAATATACAAACTCTATATCAGCTGTTGGTCCCAGCTGTCATTTTTAGATCTTTGACAGTCGTTACAGGTAGTAAGTGTCCCAAAAGTCTGACAACTAGTCTGACCTAAACGTATCGTATTACCCAGTTTAAACTGGGTTGTGGAGGTCAGATAGACAGTCGCTCCATATAAAATACTGGTATTCAACTGCACCTGGTAAGACTGGAAGCCGACCCCAACATAGTTGGGAAAAGGCTAGGCTGATGATGATAAATATATTAATCACATAAAAGTTACGAATTTTTATTTAAAAACTAGCTTTCGCCCGCGGCCCCGCCCGCGTTAAATTTGGGGTAACACAGTTCCCCGTGCGCCTTTTTGATTTTTAATAGCAACGCTAAGTTTTCCCTTTTCTTCCCTCTTTCTCCTTCACATCCCACTTTTTTAAAATAAAAATTAGCCTATGTCCGTCTCCTGGTTCCCAACTATCTCTGTACCAAAATCCATCACAGTCGGTTTAGCCATTAAAGCGTGAAGAGGTAACAAACAAACAAACTCACTTTCGCTTTTATAATATTAGTAAAGTAATAGTAAGGAAGTAAGGATTTCAAATAAGGTACGTTTTATCCTAATCCTCCTAAAAAAGATGTCGTCCTGGCAGTTATTGGCATCCTGGTAATTATTGCTGCCAACTTTGACTGCCCTATTTATTCTTTTTCTTTCAAACCAACCCTTAGCCCAGTCAACACTTTAATGTGATGACTGGGCTGTGGGTTGTTTGTCATGACCATCGCAGCCTCGGAACACAAAGGAAAAAATAATAAACATGGATGGGTTTTAGTCAGTAAAAGTCTGAAACTCCAAGAGCGAGAAAAGTTAATAGACAATTTCCTATCCAAAAAAAAGAAATGCTGACTAAAACGTAATACTAAATCTTGATGAAATGATTATCTGGATCAAAGGCTTGATGAAGAAAGTGGTACTCCCGGACATGGCTCATATCGTCAGGAGGTTCCTCTTTCTGGGGCCCTGACTGCCTGTAGCTTGGACCCTGTTCCCGATACCGGTGGGATACTGTTTTTTTTTGTACTTATAAATGTTTTTTATTTTCTTAATTTTTTAAATATTTAATAATGTGTAAAAATAAATAAACGATCAACAAATTCAGTAAATTTTACTGAATCACCAAATTTATTGCCACTAACATAGTTCCTAAGTGTGTATTCACTTAACCATTAGGCCCTTGTTGTTTGGAATAATTAAGTTTTATTTGTATATAATCATTAAAAATAAACAAAACATTACGACGAATAATCTAAAGGCAAATATTTTTGTTACACTTGTACTCAATCAGTGTTTACATTTATACAAAGTTCATTAATACTTCGTACTGTCGGTAATGTTTGCTTTTGATTAGTATGCCCAATTATAATAATAGATTACCACTACATACGATGTCTCCTGACCTTTGTATCTTTCTAATCAATGTTATTGACGGCACTGTTGGCGTAGTGGTTGAGTGATCGACTACTGCACTGCGTGTCGCGATTTCAATCCCCGCACAAATATTTATGTGACCTATAGGTAGATGTTTTGGGTCTGGCTGTTTTTTTATGTGAGTTTAAATGTTTGTAAACACACCCACGATACAGGAGAAATTCCTAGAGTGGGGCAAAGATTAAAAAAAAATTAAGACAAAAATGCTTTTAGAGCTTCATCACTGTGTTTCCCAATAATGGTTTAAAAGTAGAAGTGACGCTTTTAGGATCTATATTTTCCCTAGTTAGTTGTACCCTAACGTATTCTGGGGAAATCGTTAAGTTACGAACCGAGCTGTTCTTTTTTTGCTGAATGCTGATGCTTTACAATATCATCATAGCCTTTTCCCAGCTACGTTGGGGTCGGTTTTCAGTCTTACCGGTTGCAGCTAATCACACTAATATTATTAATGAGATATTTGTTACTCTTTAATGTCAAAACGGCTGAACGGAACTCGATGAAATTTGGCACAAAGTTAGATCATAGTCTGGACACACATAGGATATTTTTAATCGATATCACGCGCACTAAGCTATCAATATTTTACATGGAACGACTGGCAATTTGACCTCCACAGCCCAGTTAGACTTTATGACATCATAAGCTAATTAACTTGGTCGACAGACACCATTGATCTACAATTTAAATCCATTCACACGTACTGCTAAGTACTGGTTTTATTCTTTTGGTAGTAGACTGAGATTACACTGTAACCAGCCATGGTTAACAATATCTTCACCTTTTGTAAGCACAGACTGCAACCTGTTTGCCTCACAACTGAAGGGTCGATTTGCATCATAAGCAAACTCACAGTAAAATATAAATCGTATATCAGTACCACGTTATATCCCATACAAAGTAGACTACACCGACAAATTTATAAACTCCGGTTGCAATAAAACATCACAAAAGAAACAAATTACGTATGATAAACGACATTCGAATAAAATTCATTTATAATCTTACACAAGACTTTCTACAATTCGACAATATAACAAAAGAGTTTACCTCATATTAGACACGTAAATATCCACTCGGTATGCAGCATTCATATTTATACAGTCAGTAAATTGCTATCGGGCGTAATGTAATAATATGAATTTACATAAATTTTCTATAACATTTACATTAGGAATAAATGAATTGCTGGTTGAATGGTGCCTTTGGCCGGAAAGGCGCTTGGTACACGCCTCGAGTCGGTCGCATAACAGAAATGTGTAAACTTAATAAAAAAAAACGCAAGTTTTATTTATTCTGTTGACCATATATTTCCTGGTTCAGGAGTAGATGTAATAAAGTAGCGTTGAAGTAGTAATCAAAATGTTTTGTAGCTGTTAATTTCATTGCTCTTTTAAATGAATCGACAAGGAATGGCTGCGGTTAAATAAGGTCTTGATATAGAAGAATGCATATTTCAACAACAAAATTAGGGTGTACTAAGAATGTCAAGACGAACTAGGCAGTAGTACGTTTTACTAACGGGTTGACCACTGAAACCAGAGCTTTGCAGTGGGCTCCCATGGCACAGCATCATGCTGAGTGGTGACCTACCTGTCGCAGTCACGAAGTGCAATCTATTTTTATTTTGTCCGTATATTTAAGTAGGTATTTGTAAATGTTTGTCATACTTTTCATGTTTAATGTTTTTTTTTTGTTAAAAATCAAAAACAAAAGTCATTTATTCAAATTAGGCTGATAATCAGCACTTTTTGAACGTCACATTACAAGAGACAGTCCCACAAAAACGCCCTGCCCTTCGCCACTTCCTAGTTGTGTTCGTCGTAATTGCGACAAATATAATATATTTTTTCTTTCTTTCTTTTTCTCAAGAACAAATATTATTCTGGATCTATAAGCGATTTTCTCGAATTTTGAAGAAACCCTAAGCTACCTTCTTTATCACCCATACGGTGATAAACAACTTCTTTCCTCCAACAATCGTCTTCTACGATGTCCTACTCACCGTTCTGGTTTCCTTAAATATTTCTTCTTTGACTAGGCAGTTTTCCTTTGGAAAGCGCTCCTTCTGAATATCAGGACGGCCACTAGTTGGTTCACATTTTAAGGTACAAGCTCGCAAACACTTAAGAAGTTTGCAAACTCGTCTCAAAATTAATTTGTTGTCAGTTTTATTAAATATTTTATAGTTGTATCTCTTTTTACTTTTGTATATTGTCTATGTATGTATTAGTTATTACATTTTCTGTCACATTGCACGTACTATGTTTTAGTATTGGCATCACCCTAAGGTTGAATGCTAGAAAATGCCCAAGGCATTAATTCCGCCTTAGTACAATGTTTATTTTCATGTGCATGATGTTTTAATCCTACTTAATATTATAAATGCGAATGTTTGTCACGACGGATGGATTTTTGTTACTCTTTCACATCAAAACGGCTGAACGAATCTGACACAGAGGTAGATTATAGTCTTGAAGAACACATTAGATACTTTTTTTTCGATATTATGTGGGCGAAGCCGCAGGAGCCAGCTAGTAAATAAATAAACCCATTCATAAATAAAAAAATACTAATAATAGACAGCCCAACTTACATACAGCAAATCCTACTTTAAACTATCTATGTAGCTGCACGACATACTTGTAACTAAACCCTCAGGTCCGCCCACCATACTGCAAGCCCACAGAAAAGTTAAATATTATAAAATTTAAATATTATAATGGCTGGTCCACGACTCATGAGACACAATAGTAAGAACTGTGATTTGCATCGCAACACAAAGTACTGAATGTGAACTTTACTTAATCTAACTTTGTACTGTCGTGACGACTTGCCGTGACTTTTTATTACAATTTACAATTGAAATGGTTCGTGCTGTTAGTAGCTAAAGAAAAGAGCTGAATTTTTCATTTTGAGAACGTATACCTTGAGTATCACTGTTGATGGCTACAGGAGTAGAAGAAGATCCAAGAAAACATTTATTGGGTCCCAAACTCCATCTATCCAGATGAAGTGTTCAAAGGATGATATGACAAAAATCCAGCCAAGTGCATGTCAGACTAGCGCACCAAAGATTCCGTTCAAACTTGCGCCATTAAAAGGGTTGGATTGTTTTTTTCATAGCTACAAAGGAGTACAGATTTCAGTATATAGTTTTAATTTAAATTCGATACCTTTAAAGGTATCGAATTTTAACGTTTAAACGTTCTCGAGATAAAAGGTGTTTACAGATAGACGGACAACAAAGTGATACTATAAGGGTTCAGTTTCTTTCTTTTGAGGATCCTAACGATGTGTGATTAGATGACGAGAAGTATGGAAATAGAATATACTGATGCTAACAAGTGTTACCAAGAAGTAACCTATTACCCATCCAAATTGTGTTGCAGAGGAGTTATTACTTGTCGTGTAAAATATTTTTATTCAGCTGCATCTCGTTTGCCAGGAGTCCCACCCAAACATAATTGGGAAACAGCTAGGCAGATGTTGATGATGCTCAACCCCAGCTTATATTCTGACTACATACGTACCTATATTCATACATACTTTGTTCGCGTGGTAGTTCCCATTGCTAGTACAATACAGGCTGATTATACTTTAAGGTACATTCCTGCATTGTTACCAACTTAAACATGACGACTTGTAATTTCCGGATCAACAGAACTAATTAACCACATGAGCGCAGTAAAACATTGTACCTTGTTGATTAAAAGCTAGATTAACTAGGCATGCTTACAAAATATAACTAGGCTATAAAACCTAGGTCTTATGATTTCAATAGTGATTCTGGTAGTTAGTTTATGATTTATGAGTACTAGGTAAACTTTAGTACTTATTTCCGTCCTTTCTTGAAACTTTCTATGTTTGAAATGGGAAATGTTTCGTTAATACCTAATTCTCAGTAATATTTTGTACGAATGGCGTCCATTTTTGCGTGTGTTTATCACGTTTAAAAAAATAAACCCAGCGTTTTCAAACAAATTTAAAAAAGAAAACACGATCTAATCTAGTTAGAAATATTTAAGCATTCAAAATTCTTATTATCTTTTCTGCATTTTTGGAATTGATAAAACTTTTCTGTAAGAAATATAACCGACTTAAAAAAAAAAACTAAAAAGTGGAAAATAACTTCATTTTTATTTCACCAATTTTAGTTATGGTATAATGATATATCACATAATTATTATTTTTTTCTTTTTTTTTGTCATGTTTTGTTTTATTTATTTATTTATTAAGGCACTTCATCGACTTACTCACTTAAATATCACAAAGCTACATTACAAACAATGAGACTATAGTGATTTTTATTATATAAGAGTATCAGTATGTATTCATTTTCTATTGTTACTAAAAGATTAACAGATCATCCATATTGACACAGAGAAAAAAAAAAATTATTATAGATGATAACTCATAAATAAACTACCTAAGCAATATAAATAAAATTGATATGACACTATTTGGGAAGTATGCCCAATGAAACAAAAAAAAAAGGGTTTTGCAAAGCGGTTCAGGCGTCTTTGTGTAATCAGTGACATTACTGTAAAAAAATATTCCGATGAATTGAGAACCTCCTTATTTTTTGAAGTCGGTTATAAAGAGATTCTAATAACAGATCACAGGCCAAAAACACACATTTTTAGAAGAAAAAAAAAATTCCAAGTGTTAAAAAAAGTTCCATTCCATTTTCTTCCAATACAACCAAAACACCAGCCGTTTGTGTTGTTAACAGACATTCCTACGTAATTGTAGTCTCGAACGAATCGATGTAATTGATAACGGTTTGAAGTAACTATCCCAAAAATTGTAACAGTATTTTGAATATTGCAGAAGCGGACTCATCCATCAAGCAATATAGAAAGTTATGGAATATATTCAAGTTAAAGCTGTCTAAAACTAAGCACATTGATAAATAATCACGACTTAAAAAAAGAACTAGCTATACCCAGCGGTTTCACCCGCTGCTCGGCTCCTTTTCTGGAGAGGACCACCCTAACCATTTAGGGGTATGCAAAATATATTTCGAGCAATTTTTCAGACCTACCGAATAGACATATAAAATTTTATCAAAATGATAGAAGCCGTTTTGGAGGAGTATATAGCAACTAAACTGTGGCACGAGAATTTTATTTATAAGATATAAGATAATTGTAAGTTAATGAAACTAGCTTATTTTACTTTGTTATCTTACAAACGTGGATTTGAAAAAAGAACTCTGTAAGGTTAGCCAAAACCAAAACTAAAATAATGAATTATTGACTTCAAGTAAAAAAATAAAACTTTTTCAACAGTCATTTAGCAATGTCTAACAGGATTTAACCATGAATGCTTTCATTGTCCTGATACAATGCTATCGTGATACCCACATCGTATTTCCTATATCAATGTACACAGTTGCGCAAACGCAATCCAGTTAAATGTGAAAACGCATTAAAATTTGTGTTAAATGAGCGGAAATAAGAGTTGAGCCGAGAATGAAGCCGTCATTGACATCACTTGTAACTATCATCGACGCGTACCAACTGCACACTGAAACTTATTAGTTCGGCTTCCACAGTTGTACGATACGTCACGGAGTTTTGCTTTGCCCTTTTGTCGTATCGTGTGTAACTCGAACTAATGCTTTCGAACAAATGACATTAGATTACATTGACTGATATGTAGATTGAGTCTAAGATATGCTGCTTTTAAATCGTCGGTCTTTTTTTCAAGATTCACCATAGACACATGAAGTTCATACCTCTTTTTATTTGCTTTTGACAATTATCTTTGAATGCATTTTTATGATAAAAAAATTCTGCTTTTAATTCTATGCGTTCTGGTCAAGTGAAAAAAAGAAAATCCAATGCAAGAAACTCAATCATTGCATTGTATATAGACTCACTGATTTCCTAGTATTGTATAATTGGAAAGCCCATTTTGTGATCACTATGTAGGTACTATAATTGACTCGAATGGACCCTGGTGGTTAAGGCAATGTCATGCTCACTTTAATGTCTCGCTGCTAGTGGCGGGTGTGTCGGGTTATTTAATTCTCTTAAAAATGGTTAATTTGAATGGGGCTGATCTATGTGTTATGTTCGTGAACAAGCTGTCAGTTGGAACTGGTCTGATCTCTAAGCTGCCACGGTTTATTTTTATTAGTTTACTTCATATTTTTCTATCGTTGTTTTTAATATTTTACTATGGTCGCTTTTTATGTGCACGTCTTTCAACGATCTAAACATGAATGATTTAACAAGATCTTGTAAAAATATATAATTATTTAAAAGAGTATCCATGGAGTTTCTTGCTCATTCTTCCTATAGAATTCAGCGCTTTGGAATGCCTATAGTGCTTTTACAAGTTATTATGCATTATGACTGGGATTGTAACTTCATCCTTTTGTTTCTTGATATTCAAAAGTGCCTATAATGGTCTAACAAAAATTAATGATTGGATTTGTTTCCAGCTATCATTGAAACTGGATCCATATTTTTCTTCTTTAAATGACAAAACGCCACCTCCTACGAACCTTACGTATTGTTTAATTTTAAATCCATGTATAGGCTATTTGCTATAGCATAAAACTTCAAAAATATCGTGTCGTCTAACAAACGTTAATGGACACACTCCATCGTAAACCAGTACGCGACAAGCTCCAACGACAACAACTCTAATATACTCGCATAAAGTACTTATACGTGTGTAATTCACCGATTAATTAAAAGTTATACAGGCGTGACCGGTGTAATTGCCAAGAGACGTGTGTTACGTTTAGTGCATTCACTTTTATTGGACCGCCTTTATGCCTAGCTAAGAAAGTGGGTGAATTGCTCAGTACGATCGTTAAGTTTCTTTATTTCAAATTGCAGTAGTTCGGAAATTAATTGCAGGTTTATGATGAATGTGTCATCTCAGGCTGATAAAAGCATAGTGGAGGTCATGGATAAAAAATAACGGAAGCTCGGGTCGAAGGCGCCGGGCGCCGCGAGACGACTTCCGGCCACCGTAGATGCGGGCCTGTGGGCGGTGAGCAATGGGTAGTTCACCGTCCGTCCGTCGATTGACGACAGGCCGTGTCGACGGCGCGTTCGTGTTTCACGCGCGCCTCAAAGAGAGTCAGCAAAGCAGAGGGGCTTGCCAGAGCCTCCGCCTGCCGGGGTTGCGGGTTGTTCGAAAGAGATACCGCGGCCTCGGAACGTAAAGGGCGATAGAAGAAACATGGGTGGGTTTTAGTCAGTACAAGTCTGACATGCCCCCCCGCTCCACCCAGAGCGGGGGAAGTCATTGGATGATTTCCCACCCGAAAAAAAAAAAAAAGCCCGGTTCGAACGTTAGATGACACGAGTTTTCTCAGTGCTTCATAAAGCATGTCATTTGTAGATCTTTGACAGTCGATATATAGTGCTAGTGACAGTCTTAATATACGGTATCGTATTATCCATTACTGACTGGGTTGTGGAGGTCAGATAAGCAGCGCTCCATATAAAAACACGACCCAAATATGGAACAGTTGTGAAAGAGCTAGGCAGATGATGACATTCCAGTCATCCTCCGCACCTTCCGCTTTGTTCAGAGCGGGAGAAGTCATTTGATGATTTTCCATCCTAAGAAAGCCCCTACTAATACACATAGTAGACATTTAAATTGACCACAAATAACATCATCACCGTCACCTAAAATCAGACACAGAAGATCTGTTCAATGTTTTTTTTTATTACTCATGTAGCCACTGACCCAATTACGAAGATATCTATCGATATCACCAAATTAACTGTGTTCGCTTAACTGATGCGTTAACTAACATGCCCTGAATGGTCAATACACCGGATTATTCACAAATTATCAGTACGTACTTAAAACAGAAGCTTTGACATGACATACATTTATGAGAAGACTAGCTTTCGCTTGCGGCTTCTGCCGCGTTAAATCGGTAATACAGTTCCCCTCGCGCCTTAATAGCAACGCTAACTTTTCCCTTTTCTTCCCTCTTTCTCCCTCACATCCCAATTTTTTTTAAATAAAAATTAGCCTATATCCGTCTCCTGGTTCCCAACTATCTCTGTACCAAAATCGGTTTAGCCATTAAAGCGTGAAGAGGTAACAAACAAACAAACAAACTCACTTTCGCTTTTATAATATTAAGTAAGGATGATTTAATAAATGAAGGATTAAGAATAAAAAACTTTAAGAAAAACTTCTTTTTTTAATTTACTTTTTTATTTTTATTTGTATGACAAAAATTACAAAACGTAGTATAAACTTTTATTACTTTTAAGATCCTAAATTATGTTTTACAAATAAATGAGGCTTATTGGACGATTCGCACGAATTTAACTCGCACAAAACGTGCGAATCGACTCCTTTAAAACATATTATTTTTTCTGTAGTCGATTCGCACGAATTTCATTTATTGGACACCCTCACAAATATGTAGTATACTATTCGCACATATTTCATTTTAAGGTTTAAAAAAATTAAAGTACAGTCGTATTCAGCCATCACTGAAATAAAAACAAAAAATAATCGAAGTTTAAACAGCAGATATTTACTTGAAAGTAAGAAAGATCTGTATGGAATAAGTGATAATATAATATGAGAACTGTGTATTTTAGGCACACTTCTGAAAAACATTAAAACATGTTTTATTGTACCAAATGTTCTTCAATAATAAATATGAGAAAAAGTTGTTTATTATATATATACCTACCTTATTAAAAAAGTAAATGTTTATGTAATGTAAAAAAATGTAAATTTTTGGTGCTTTTTTTTGTTACTACGCGGTTAGTGGAGTAGTAGTTTGTAAGTGACACTTACTTATTATTCTGTGATCGATATTTGCTCATTTTTAATCCTCAAACCACGAGCTTAGAAGATGTTTGGTACTTAGTTTTAATTTTAATACAGATATTGTTGATTATAGATTGTGATTTTATTTTCTATCTATTACGAGTAAAACATATTTGACCTTACTACTTCTGTGCTCAAATGTACTTTATTTTAACTGCATTTCATAAAAAAGCAATATGTGTGCGAATAGCCTACTACATATTTGTGAGGGTGTCGATTCGCACGCCAATAAATGAAACTCGTGCGAATCGACTACAGGAAAAATAATATATTTTAAAGGAGTCGATTCGCACGTTTTGTGCGAGTTAAATTCGTGCGAATCGTCCAATAAGCCATAAATGATTCTGATTGATTCAAATTCAAATAATTTCAAAATTGTAACAGAATCATTTAAAACGGAACTAGAAAAGATACAGAAACAGTGGTTCTCAATTTAAGGCATCCATAGGATTTGTCCGGTTGAGCAGACGACAACCTCATTGGTTTATCATCATCCTCTCCATCTGCCAGATGTTATTAAAAAAAAAACTGATTTCCAACTCCAGACGTTTAATGAATTAGTTAAGCATGTCGGATTGTTAAAACATAAATATAGCCCCGCAAAAAAACACATATTCAAATCTTTATTTGCATCCAATAATGCGTGAAGATCTTACAATGGGCTTAAAACTAAGGTACAATTTCGGATATTGTAAGGGCACAACAAAAACTATAAAATAATTGTGTAATAAAATGAATACTAATTCCTTTAAAATGTTAAAACATATGTCCTTAATATTAATTAACCAAATGATCAACTTTCTACTCAGTGACAAATTCAGTCTAGAAAATTACTTAACTTAACCATACAGGTCGCTAAACTATCATAAAAGCGACAGAAAGTTATAAAGGTTCTAATTTTAGGTGAAGTTAAACTAATATGACCAACAGAGAAATGTTCCGAAATAGAATGCTATAAAACTTAACTCAGAAGACTAAAGAAACCAAAGCAAACCAAAATGTTCACGCTTGTAAACTTTGCTGGTACTAACTTTTCAATAAATGCATATTGCTTCTAAAATGTTTACCGAAAGAGAGCCCTTAAAATTATTATCTATCACTAGCTGACTCCCACGGCTTTACCCGCGTGTTGATAAAAAGTATCCTATGTGTTATTCCAGACTATAATCTAATAATCTACCTCTGTTCTAAATTTCATCAAGATCTGTTCAGTAGTTTTTTCGTGAAACAGGATAAAAAATACATCCATACTCACAAATTTTCGCATTTATAATATTAGTAGGATAAGCAATGATTATGACAAAATAATTATCTGAAATAAAAATTACTTAGATAAATTATTTACTTCAAGCGAATATTGTTAATTGAAGTTTGATGTAAGTAGCGTAAGGCTGCGTCCTAATCAGAGCGATCTTCTCACATACTACGTAGTATCGCGTTTATTTTGTTCGGAGAAGTCAAACTTCTAGTTACACTAGCAGAAAACACCTATAAGGCACTCTCGCTACTGATTGCTTTTATTATGACATGGGATATAGCGTAAGAGCACTGACAGATTATTTTTACTAGTATCCTTTTTTTAGTACTTATTGTTATTTTACTACCTATTAATAAAAACAGAATCGGTAATATATCCGTCTATGGGAGCAACACGGAAGAACTCACCGATGCAAGCGTAGGCGCAGTGTATGACTTTGCTCATCCAAGTAAACACTACAACTTTACCTCACAAGAACATAGAAATGAGACAATCCAAGTATCACACGAATGAGTCACGTCCGGCTAATTGTTAATAAACAGTAGCAGAGGGAACAAGCAGTCGAGGTGGTCTTTGTCAAACAAGTTAACACCTACTCTCGCCGAATGAGCTTGATAAATGTTTTTATTGCCTTGCACCACAAGTGCGACAATTCAACCAGAGAAAATTACTTTGTGCATAACGAAGCTCAAACAATGGTTAATAATGTTACGGTGTGTGACGAATCCGGGAGGCCAGTTGTGCTACACAATATCTGCAAAATGGTACCCGCTGAGAATAAGGACACGAGACTAGAATGCATAGTTTCAGAGAATTCTACGTTAAAAACGTGGTTGGTTAATTTTTTGTTAAGAAACTGCTACTCGTTTTTCATTCATATTTTATTTGCGATGTCATTGATAGTCATTATTAGTGAATCCAAAATTTAAATTTTAAAAAAGTCGGCAGTTGTTACATTATGTTACATTAAAAGTTTTATTAATATTATTTTTTGCCCAAAATTGTATGCAAATTATTTAATATTCCATTAACATTCACAAGACTGAAGATGTATTTGAATTTAAATTTAGGCTATTTTCAAATAATGAAATTAGGTACAGACGCCTGCACATCAAGCTACTACAATCTGTCAGATTTCTTTGATAGATTTTCGACTTTATTTCTTAAGTATTAGGTTCAAGGTTTATTGGGAAAAATTGACAGTTTAGGGTAGCTTGACCTGCAGGCGTCTGTACTTAAACCGTAACATTCTTTTTTGCTTTATGACTATGACAAAGTCAAATATTGACAACGAAAATATTGTTCTTGCAACATAGAAGGATTTTGAGGGTAAATAATAATAGCTGCTCGGGTAGATTATCAAATTAACCCGCGCTTGCTCAGGTTAGTCCCAGCTGTCAATTGTAGACTTTTGACAGTCGAAAATCTGATAACCAGTCTAACTAAGAGGTATCGACGTATTCTTTAAAACCCAATACTAATTGGTTTGTGGTGATAAGATAGGCAGTCGATCCATGTAAAATACTGGTAGTCAGCTGCATCCAGTTAGACTAAGCCGATCCCAACATAGTTGAGAAAAAGCAGAACATAATAATTTTATGTTGCAAAATAAAATAAGTTAAACATAAAACCTTTTTAGTTCCAACCTCTAAACAGCTACCTACGCATAACAATGCAACTGCGTGAGCTGCTGACTTCAACACAAATATGTCCACGATTCGCGCCGCTACCCCATAAATTAAAGAGATAAATGGTTCACCAACAATGGCTAAATAAACCGTCCTGTTTCTTATAACACTCGAAAATAAGCTTTGTTTGGTAGCACGGTAAAAAGCTGAATGTCCATACGCACGGACATACAATGGATCAGAATATTTAAGGGGAGTTTAATACTCGTGTGGGCACGTCGATTGCTGCAAAAAAATTGAGAGCTGCATTCGATACAGTATTTTATGGACACTTTTGGTCTATTAAGTATCTTATACGTGACATAATAGCATTGTATTCTGGTTTCTATATTGCAAGTTATAATAATAAAGTGTTACAAGTCTTTATTTGGATTTAATGTTATAACTTTTAAAGGTTTTTATTCTCACCAGTATCAGCGCATATATTATTTTAATACGATAATTTTATAAAATAAGTTTGAGTTTTACGTTTCTGTTCACACATTCAATAAAAGTGAAGTAATTTGATGGTCGATCACGTACAGACGCCTGCACATCAAGCTACTACAATCTGTCAGATTTTTTTGCTAGATTTTCGACTTTATTTCTAAACTATTAGGTTCAAGGTTCATTGGGAAAAATTGACAGTTTCGGGTAGCTTGACATAAACTTATTTTATGATTGAAAATCTGATTTCATACACATTATTTAAGACTACGAGTGACATTGAAACGTCCTACGGTAGTGTTTAAGTTATTATTTCGTTTATGTATTTTAACATATTTTTTATTAAAAAAAAAAACGTTTAAAAATTACACCGGAATCTAGAACAAGGTCCAAGCTATCGGCCAAGTTTATTGTTAAAAAAAAAAACCTAAATTAAAAAATATCTAATTTAATTCTGGTTTAATTTAGTATATTGATATTAATAGAAAAAATATTGAACTAGAAGAATATAATGTAATCTTCTAATCCTTACTAATATTATAAAAGTGAAAGTGAGTTTGTTTGTTTGTTACCTCTTCACGCTTTAATGGCAACACCGATTTTGATGAATTTTGGTACAGATATAGTTGGGAACCAGGAGACGGAGATAGGCATTTAGATTAGGCATTTTTTTTAGGAAAAAGTGGGATGTGAGGGAGAAAGAGGGAAGAAAAGGGAAAACTTAGCGTAAACAAAGCAATAAGGCGCAAGGAGAACTGTGTTACCCCAAATTTAACGCGGGCGAAGCCGCGGGTAAAAGCTAGTTTAACAATAAACTCAAACAAGCATCAAAAAATTCGTCCTCAATGCTGTCAACGGGTAGTATTCCCAACATACATATGCGTTATACGGCAAAGCTTAACCGCTGGCTAAACAAAAAAACCAGCCCTTAGGTCATGGAAAGTGTCAACTGGCATCTCGAACCAGTTTTCAATGCTATTATTTATTCAATTTATTTCATAAAAAAAAAAAAAAACAGAAATCAATTCGTAAAATCAGGTCACCCGAAATACTAGGAAACCATATTTCAAAATGGGCTACTCTTTAAATTAACCTAAATAAATCTATTGAATGATTTTACCTAAACATAGTTATGGTTTCATAAACTATTACAGAGATCACAAAGCAGAGTTCTCATAAAAACGGCCATGTATAAAATAAGTGTTTACTTTGTCGGCGGGAGTGCTTTGAAGTGGCTTCCATTTCTGTTCTTAGCAACCCTTCTAACATGTGCGGAGATAAAGATGAAATGTAACTACTCGTACACTCTTTCCCTTTCAAGATTTTAATCGAATATTTATAATATCGTTACTTCTAAGAGCGTCACGTGTTGCTGAAAAACAAGAAAGTATTGATTCATAAACAACATCACGAATGTAACTAAAAAAAAATGTATTTCCTCATATTTGTTATTTTTACTAAATGAGCAAAAAATTTTTTAATTGTGATCACTTACCCTCACATTTTTTTTTCGTATTAATGTTTTCTGTACGCTCATTAAAATTGTTTTTAAATTTAATTTTTTAGCAAGTGTGTTAGTTAATTCTTGATGACAAATAATAAAGTTCTAAAACCACACTTTTTTGTATGCACATTTTGTCATTAACCCGACACTAGACTAATCGAGACTCCATGTCTATTAAGAAATTCCTCAATTAAACAGCCAGGACCCGTACCAGGGGGTCTACTCTCTTTCTCCGAAACGTAACTTCGTTAAGAAAAAGAAAAAAAACGAAAGTCAAAAGTAGTTACGTTTGTAACCCTACTCTATATCATTTTGCGTGAATTAGTGTAGGTTTAGAAAATTTTAATGTCAAATAAACTTCGGACGTCCGAAATTTCGAAATGAATGAAATGAAAGGAAACCGTGGTAGAAAACGTTCGAAGTTTCGGCCGCAATTTCGTTTTACGTAGAATTAGAGTAGACCCCCTGTGACGCAAACGATCGAAAATATGTAGTCATAAAAGTGTACTCTGTGCTAACATTGGTGAGAATCGAAAATTGTTGACACTCACTAGATACGATTCAACCATTGGATACGAAAAGAATGAAAGCTGTAAAATTTTAGTCGGAAATGCCTTAAAGTTTTTTAAACTGTTTTTCTTTTGAAAATCAATGACCAGTCCACACATTGTAGCGCTACCTGTCATAAATGAGCACGTAAACATGATTACTTTCTTCTCACTTCAAGAACAATATCCAGACAAAATGTTTTGACTCATGATAGTCTTTTTTTGCGGATGGGTAATCATCATAATTATTATCATAACTTTCCCCGCTCTGGGCGGAGCCGGAGGAAGTGTCAGTCTTATACTGACTAAAAACCATGAACACGGTCCTTCTTTTGGCCGTTGCGTTCCGGGGCCGCGGTATCTTTTTCAAACAAAGTGTCGGTGGTTCGTCCACATCCAACCCATCTGCTTACTCATGATAGTTTAGAACCACAACACCGAATATATCTTTAACAAAGTAAAGCCGATATAAACGATATTAAGGTCAACTCCAAAACAAAAGAACAAACTTTCACCAAATACCACCGTTCGCTAAATACCAATGGTTTTCCAGCCAATTACCTCAAATATCTACAACCTAACTTATTAACAAAACCACGATCCCCTGCACCTTGCACACTGACATCACAAGATGGATCTGTCGAGCCCCCGTCCACAAATTACAAGAAGCAATTTTACCCACAATCTTAGCAATGACATTACTGCAACGGAATCTCACCCACGATGTTTGGTTGTAAACTGTTGTGAAGCTACGAAACTATGCAATTGACAATAAATTTAGAACATTGTAGTTGAATAATCGAGTTTATTTTGCATCAATGTGTTTTTATTTTATACGTTATGTAACATGTAGGTAGGTATACCATATTTTTTTCTTTTCTTTATTTAATACTAGCTTTTACCCGAGGCTTCGCTTGCATTAAATTCGGGGTAACACAGTTCCCCTTGCGCCTTCTTGTTTTGTAATAGCAACGCTAAGTTTTCTCCCTTTTCTTCCCTCTTTCTCCCTCACATCCCACTTTTAAAAAATATATAGCCTATGTCCGTCTCCTGGTTCCCAACTATCTCTGTACCAAAATTCATCAAAATCGGTGTAGCCATTAAAGCGTGAAGAGGTAACAAACAAACTCACTTTCGCTTTTATAATATTAGTAAGGATAATACATTGTATAGTTTGATACTCACTACAGCCCGCGGTTTTATGACCGTAAAAGTCGGGTTAAAAAGGATGTTCTCCCTAGCCTAGGATTTTGTAATATGAAAGGAAAATGACCTCTGGTGACCAAATTTTCTACCAAAACCTTTGGGTGATAGTTTTGGTAGAAGATGCCGGTGTCACTAAGTCCGCCTCTGTACTTTGTGCTTGAAGTGTTAAATAATAATAAATGAATAATACAAATGAAAAAAAAGTCATGTATTGTTTATAAACCTACAATGAATAATGCTTTGCCTAACATTACCAAAAACAATTCCTAAGGCTATATAAGAAGTGCTATTTGATTCGATATTTGAGTCATAATATTGCAACATCAGCGTACTAACTTTGCAGCAGTTTTATAAATGCTATATTTTATAGACTTCTAATATTTTAAAAGTTCAACCAAAACGAATTTCTATGCGAAAAGTTGCAAAATTCTTGGCGAAACTTGCAATAAAGAATAAAATGCATATCCTATATGATTTAGCATGGAATGTTGCGTCAGTGTTTCTTTTGATACTAAATAAGGTTTCCAAGTTTAGATATTAATGTTGTTAATGTAATAAAATGCACTTCAGAATTTGTATATTCGTCTTTTAAGAAGGTACCTAACTGTTCCAGCGACCATCTTGTTAATATTTTTTTTTTGCAACAATGCAATGGCAGTTTTCACTAGTTTCCTAACTCCATGGTACCTCTCCCTAAAAGAATTCGTCCACGCATCGTATCCTACCCTCTGCTATACATCCCCTTGAAGTTTTAGGGGAACGCAATCATTCTCTTTGATTCCTGTTCCGTCCTATTCAATTAGAAGGCGTCTCTAACTGACTTTTATAAAAAATTGTTTCCTAGTTAGATTTAGATTTTGTTGCAAGGAAAAATCACGGTCATTACTAACGGCCCTATGATTAAAATAAATATAATTTGTTTGCCAAATGAAATTAAAATGCAAGTCATCATCTAAATTGATGTCTGGTTGTCAATTACTAGAAACATTATTAGATACAAAATGGTTTATAACGATTTGTTAACGAAGTACCAATACATAATAATTGATTGTTACATTAAAAACACTCCCAAACTTAAAAAAAAAATCATTTCGTGTCACGGTGCGTTCGTGGTCAGTGTCAGCAAAGCAGAGGCGTCTGCCAGGGCCAATGCCTGCTGGGTTGCGGGTTGTTCGAAAGAGATACAGCGGCCCCGGAACATAAAGGGCAAAAGAAGATGGGTGGGTTTTAGTCAGTAAAAGTCTCACTCCCCCCCGCTCCGCTCAAAGCGGGGGAAGTTATTTGATTCAGAGAAAGAATGAATGCCATAACGTCACATTATACCATCTTGTACAATTACGGAAAAGGCTTATCGATTTTTTAATGCCACACTCTTATAATAAAAGGGTTAATAATTACGACAAAAGCCCTTTTAAATCCTGAGAGATTCCGAAGTACACGGAATTTTCCCAAATCATACGCCGCTTTTAGACTAAAACAAATTGATGTGCATTATTGCTCAAGATTCGCTTCCTTCCGTTGCTGTCAAATGTGCCAACGAAATGGGAACAATGGAGTCTCTATTGTAGCATTTTCTTAAATCCCGTACTGACACAGTCACTTCCTGTATCTCGGAGCCGTATTATCTGACTATACCGAATCGGGTCAGTGCAGTGAGAATGGTGCGACTACGAAAACTGCGAGCATTAACTGTTGTTATTTTATCTTGCTGTCGTTTGGTTTTTTTTTTATTCTAAATTTATTTTGTGCTGAAGTGAAGTTAAGTTCTAGATTGTGCTTTTTTTGGTCAATTAAAATGATTCTTATCTGGCTTTATTGGTTTGACAAGTCGTGAAAGCAGTAAGCAAGATGTTTTCGAAATATGTTGCTGAAGGAGGTTACTACTACATAGGTTTTTCATGGACCGCAATGAGAACTACTGAGCTTATAAAGGAGTAATTCAACATTACCAATCGTCTTTCCAGCTATTCCGAGCATATTAGTCTCTAAAGACTTATAATATTGCACCGAGAAATTTGTTTTGGATATCACATATGACTCTTAAATGTGATTACGATCATCAGCAGTGGAGAAATAACGAAGAAGAAGAAAAATTCAAATTAGACCACCCAATTCAATGTCATCAAAACTTATTTGGTCCCATCATCACTTAAGACAACAAACGCATAGATTATGGCCATTCATACGACACACAAGCACGTTTCATTATGGAAGTTTACTAAGAAATACCGGTGATAAAATTCACACTTCGCTCACCTAAAAACAGGCAAAGTTCACACTTATAGGCAAACGGTCGCATAAGTTTGTTCCGGCCTAATGAGGCGGCGTCATTCATTGCGCAAGAGCAAGCGACAGAGCGCCGAGCGTATTCGCTACGCTCCGGAACAAATCGCACCCGAATACGGGCGTGTGTGTACGGATGATGGTGTGATTTTTAGTCGTAATTGAAATAGATTGGTCGCTTTCGAATAGGTTTTGAGTGAGAGTTGGTATTGATGTAAATGAGTTAAAAAATACGAGGTACATTGATTGACTCTTTAAATATGTATTACAAAACTTTAACTATCGCGCCTCCTGCATGTGTCTGGATTCGAGGCAGAATGATTCAGTGACGACAGGCCGCGCCTCAAAGAGATGTCAGCAAAGTAAATGGACCTGCCAGAGCCACCGCCTGCCGGGGTTGCAGATTATTCGAAAGAGATACTGCGGCCCCGATACATAAACGGCAAAAGAAGGAACATGGGTTGGTTTTAGTCAGTACAAGTCTGAAACTGCCCCCGCTCCGCCCAGAGCGAGGGAAGTTATTTGATAATTTTCCATCCGCAAAAAAAAAAAAACTATCGCCTGCCTGTGACTGCATCCAAGCATAGTTAACGAAATAAACACTTTACCTCCTCTAATTACGAAAAGTAATGCCCGATTCGAAAATTTCACAGTACGGCTTGCCTAAGTTAACATATTCTTTTCAGAAAGTTCTAGATATTTATCATAGTAGGATAGTTTTCTATAGTCTCGTAATTTCTTTTTAAACAATTAACGCCTCTAGCCTGTCTTCTCCACAATAAACTTACCGTGTCTATTTTTAAAACTATGGTCAAAAAGCACTACCTCTCTCCTTAAACAACAACATGAAATATTTCTTTGCTCTTCATGATTATTATTTTATATGTATATATTATATGTATTTATATATAAGTATTTGATATTGTAAATTTAAAAAAAAATGTTTGATAATTAATTTTGAAAATGTTACGCCACAGACTACCTACAGTACTGTTTCTCCTCTTCTTAAGTCCATCCAAAGGTTGTCTTGAAAAGATCGCTTTTAGCGATAAGACCGCCCATTGTGTCACCTTATTTATAAGTTTGTCTATTGTTATTCTTGTAACTTGTATGGTGTACATAATAAAGAATATTCTATCTATCTATCTATCTATATTCTTATAATTAGCAGAGTTTACTTTTTCTATTTATTATGTTCTATGTATAAAACCAGTTGTTTTCTTTCATGGCGTCTTTCTTATCTGTACCTAGTTGACGTGATTAGAAGCACTCGACTGATTTTCGAATCGTATCTTTGAATAACTGTCTCATCCGGGCCTACTCGAATCACTAAATCAATAGTATTGAATACACACGACTGAATTAATTACCGATGAATAACTTCCTTTTACCGTTAATATTTACAATACTCAGCTCAAAGTATTTAACCAATATGTCGTCATGCATAATAAGTAAATATGTAGGTACTTACTTAATATTACGTATTGAAAGGTTCTAATTGTGCATTTATAATGGCTCATTATCTTTTAATGGGACTTTTATTAGTTAATATTTATACAATGCTATTTATTTTATTACGGTACATGACACTTAAACGTGGATTATTGATTTCCGTTGAAATATAATATTGTTGTTATAAACCGTATGTGACTAAAAGAGTGATGGATCTGAATGTTGATGGACGGAGAGCGAGAGGAAGGCCAAAGAACGACGGAATTGACGGGCCTGTTGGTCTAGCTAGTGGTTAGTGGCCCTGACTGCTGAGCCGGAGGTCGTGGGTTCGATTCCCACCCAGGACAAACTTTGTGTGATGAGCATGATTGTTTGTTCTGTGTCTGGGTGTGATGTATCTATAATATGTATGTATTTATAAATTATATAAGTATGTATATCAGTTGTCTGGTTACCATAACACAAGCTCTGCTTAGCTTGGGATCAAATAGCCGTGTGTGAGTTGTCCCAAGATATTTATTTAAAGAAAAGATGGATGGATTGTGTAAATAATGATGATGATGATGTTGTAAACCGGCCTGAAAAATACGTCGATTTTAATCGAAAAATCATACAATTATTTTATATCATTTTAGTTCCATTGTTTACTAAAAACTCAATCAGTATCGTCCATCAATGTGAATACAAATATTTTAAGTGTAATTAAAAGTACACCACTTTTCATTTGTAAATCGACGTATTTACTTTTCAGTTACGTTTACATGGCGGGCTGATGTTATGCTGTGTTTGATTAAATACAATAGATAACATATTATTTTCTGACTTAATTTCGGGATTACGGTTCTAACTATGGATAATTTGAATCGTATTCCCGAAGCTGTTTATCAGACATGGTAAATTGGCACCACGCGTCAGTTTATCACAAGGAATCTTACGGAGGTTTATCAAAGTGTGACATACTGATAAATAAGAGGCCAAACCTGACCTACTGTTAAAAGCCTTAATTAAGAAATGGAATAAGCAGACCATCGATAAAACTGCCAAGATTTATAGTAACAAGTCTTTAACGACAGATAAAAATAGTGGACGTCAAGTCAATCAAGGTATGTCTTAACACGTAAACGGCAATAGTATATCGATTTTAAATGCAAATAGAAACAGCTGTTTATCGTCTGAATGATTGCTTTAAGCTTGCTTGAAGCTTAATTACGGTGTGTGGGCGAGACAGTGAGCGTTCAGTTTCGTCTCAAGATGAACGCCAATCTACGAATGACAGAGTTACGACTGCTACGGGTTGTTGAACAAAAACCTGTATTAATTAATTAGATGATGTGATAATGGAAAAAAGGGTTAGTCGCTAATGGTTGGGAGGCTAGTGATGGGAATAGGATTAGCGCGCTGACTTAATTGTATTGAGGTTTGACATGGAAACTTGACAGTGTTTGCTTGGTGGAGCTGAGATTTAAGTGTTAACGGTAAGCCATTGAACTTGATGAGAATATTGAATTAAAGCATTAAAAATGTTGTGTTTAAGCTGTTATTAAATTTTACCCGCGACGATTTAAAAAAAAATATTATGAATTCTTTATTTATTATTTTTTATTCTTTCTTCACTAACTGACCTTGTCAGAATACCAGCGCTGTGTTATTTTATTCTTAAAATATCGCAGCTTATGTGAGACAGGGACCTTTTTTTGGCCTCGCACAGACAATAACATTGTCTGAACTATTTTATTTTGTTACTGTTTTACTTGTTTTGTGCGAGTCCCAAATAAAAGCTTTTCTTTCTTTCTTTTTATGGTAAAAAATCTAGCTGCTAATGAATTTGTCATCATCATCTGATCTGCCTAGCTTTTTCTCAACTGTGCGAGTGTAACTGGATTAAACTCAAAACTCAGTACATTTATTTCAATTAGACCATTACAGGCACTTTTGAAAGTCAAGAAACAAAATGATAAAGCTACAGTCTCGGTCACAAGACATAATTACTTGTGAAAGTACTGTAGTTGCCCATTCCAAAGCGTTGATCTCTATGGAGAATAATGGGCAAGAAACTCCATGAACACTCTTTTCATGTACAAAATCGTTTTGACATCCATTCATTTTGAGATGGTACAAATTTGTGAGAACGATGTGGAAAGACGAGCGTCCAGAGTAATTAAATAATACAAAATAAGTTAAGAAAAAAAAAAAACTAACCATTTTAGGATCATACAATATTTATGTAATAAATACTATAGCACCGCAATTGTGAATTCCTTTCCCACTGCCATTTAAATATTATAAACATTAAATTCAATAACATCAATAAAACCATGTTTTACCTTCAATTGAAGATACTCTTATATTTTTTTACAGCATGGGGGTACTTTATTTCAATAACAGTAGTTTATGATGCATTTTAAAAATATATTTTTTATCAATAAGTCGCATCATCATTTTCAAGGGGCCCGCCGACAGTTCATAAATTACTCTCATGTCAATTCGTCACACTTTTTACATCTATTATTGTCAATCATTATAAATTTTAAATAAAGGCAGCGTGATTTTTTGTTAATAAAAGGATGGGTTAAATTCATGAACTTTCTTTTTGTAATGGCTTTTATTTAGTTTAGTTACAACAATGGTTTGATTTGTTGATTGTTATAGCGTGTTGCTTTCAAAGCTATTTTTTCAGATTATACGCTTTTGCCGAAACTAAACGCTCCTTAGTTACATGCTTATCTTTTCTAACGCTTAAAGCACAAATTTTGAAATTTATGTTTTTTTGCAATTCTGGAAACAGTCGCTTAAAGACACGGTTGGCGCAGTGGCTGAGCGATCGAGTGCTAGGCTGCGTGTCGAAGGCTCAATCCGCACGGAACAAATATTTTTAAAACCTACAGGTAGTTGTTCCGGGTCTGGCTGTTTGTGAATGTGAGTTTAAATATTTGTAACCGCACCCACGATACAGAAATTTAAAAAAGGTTTTTAAAGAAATTTTTTTTTAACTAAATCTCACCAAAATACGCAAAAAGAAGTAAGTATGTGTGTGTCCTGTCTGTCAAAAAGTGGTGTTATTAGATGTGTCAGTATTTTGCAATGACTATTTCTCATCCACCATTCACACCAATATTGGTGATATTTGTCATCACAAATTTACCCAACAACTATAACTAATTTTGGCTTCAACAGTGTTTGAGCTAAACGCCTCCACACTTCAAATGCCAATGCCAATGTTTGTTTGTTTGCTTCCACGTGAAGATTGAACGGTATCTTATGTGAGCATTTGAAATCTAAAACAATCAAGATAAGAACTCTTTGATCAGTTTTTGCTTTTAGTTTTAGGAAAGTATGCCAAACAACCGCATGACTGTGTTGACTTAGATCATCATTATAATGGTTAAACGTGAACCGCACTTTACTATAAGAGGCTGTTTGGGTTCTTATCCAAATTTGGGAATAAATTATTTGGTACACACGGCGACACATCAACCTATACAAAACCAGTTTATGCGGATCTCTCATTGTACTTGAAATTTATGGTGTACGATCCGTTGTTGAGAGAGCAGCATAAACTGGTTTTGTATAGGTTGATCTGTCGCCGTGTGTACTTACTTAAAAACATTTTCATCAACTTGTACCTATTGTTATGTTTTTTTTTTATCTGTATAACGTTATTTAAATTCGTGCATATTTTTTATCAGAATTTATATTTTACAGAACAAAATAAACGACTTGTTGGATTTGCCTAACAAGACACAAACATTTCATAATTTTCGATTTGCAAAACGAAACTTGTACGTATGTATTTAAGATAAGCTTCACAACATTCATTTTCTATTGGCATTATATCCAAGTGAGTCTCAAAAATATATTATTTTAATAATATACGTTAACGTTTAAATAAAATAAATAAATATCTTGGGACAACTCACACACGGCTATCTGACCCCAAGCTAAGCAGAGCTTGTGTTATGGTAACCAGACAACTGATATACATACTTATATAATTTATAAATACATACATATTATAGATAAATTACACCCAGACACAGAACAAACAATCATGCTCATCACACAAAGTTTGTCCTGGTTGGGAATCGAACCCACGATCTCCGGCTCAGCAGTCAGGGCCACTAACCACTAGACCAACAGGCCCGTCATCAAATCCGTACCCAAATCACACCAAGTACCAACCCGTAATCACCAAGCAACCACCGTGTACCAAGACCGCAATCAAATCTCATCAAGTCTTTGTCATGTCATCTGACACGACGGTGTTAGAAAATTTCTGTCCAAAACTTCCTAGACTACGGCACTGCGTTGTCTTCTGTGGCACATTTCTGTCATTTTTGGGCAGTAGACCCTATTTTGAGACACATCTTTACTCCTTGCTGCCTTTTACGTTAACTTCTATTTTTAGTATGAAATAATGCAATACGAGTACAGAACGTGAATCGACAAGCATTAGATGGCACATCGTACTAGGTGAAGCGGTAATCTTCGTAAGGTAATATCTGCTGGTTGGCGAAAATGGAACTAAGCAACGTTCAATTGGAGAAGCCTTTATTGGCCAGCTGTAGACTATTGTAGTCAATAATGTTGATAGTTTTTAGGATACAAGCCTAGGCCATGTTTATACTTAAATATTATCAGAAATATTCACTCCCTCGTTTGAGAATCCTGCAGTTCCACGTCCATATCGCGAATTACGCACATTCTACCCAAAACGTAGGGCCAAATGTTTGCTCTAACTGTACGCCGAAGGGCGCTAAAAGGTTTGCAAATAGACGTTAAGTAACGCGTCAACTTAGACAATGACGTCTGTTTCACCGACGCGTCTGACCCCATGTTTGTTGACGCGCGGTTCCCAGGAAAACTGGGTTATAATGTAATTTGAGGTGTTATGAACGATTCAGTTTTGATCTAGTTTGTTAGTAGGGAATTGAGACATACTATTCACAGCAAAATAATATCACGTCTGATATACTTAATGGTTATGCAGTTGTCAGTTATCTGAAAGTCTATTGCCATGAACCTGGCACAAATTCATTCTCCGAGACGCTACCGTGCCATTCCTAGTGAAAAACATAAAAACACTTTATTACACTCACTAGCGTTTTTTATCAATAAGAGAAGAGGAACATTGCCTGCCCAGTACAAGTCTGACACTCCCCCCCACTCCACCCAGAGCGAGGGAAGTTATTTGATGATTTCAGATCAGCAAAAAAAAACTTCTGATTTTTGGGATTCATGTGCGTTATGTATAATCATTACTTGCTTCAATGAAGTGAAGAAACTAGCATAACTGAGAGACACATCTCAAAACCATGCTAAGCCAATTCAGAAAGCAATGGGCGTAATAAAAACTTTAACACGACACGATACAGAAAGAAAAACTGAAAAAGTTATAAGGAACGATCGCCAATAAGTGCAAGAGCTTTTTACTAATTCACAGATAAAATTACTGCATTTATGGTAATCTGAAAGCCTTGATATGTAATTGCGGCTAATAACCAATTGCAATGATAGCGACTGGCGAGTCCTGTAGGCCTACCTTGACGTCTTAAAGCAGAATTTATTCCACTGAGGGAAAGAGATGGTGTGACACCCTGTATAGCTCTGTTGCTTTCCCTCAGTGGAATAAGTTCTGCTTTAAGATGTCATGGTAGGGTAGCAGGTCTAATTAGATATTTTTAGTAATCAACTAAACGAATAAATTATGTATTAATTATTCAAACAAGAAAACTAGATTGCAAATTGGAATGTATAAATGTTTATTTGAAAGTAAAAAAAAAACTCAAGTGTGTCCTTTAGTGGTATTGGTGAATTCTGACTGATGGTCTTCTGTATGGTTTCGTAATAGTTTAGTTACTTATGGTTCTATTTTCTGCATCCATTAAACGACTTCCATTTAGGAGACGATCGATCGCGAAACAAAAACTTGTATCTGCAATATACTGCAAAGATAAAGACACGATACGCAGAACTGACAATGCTTACACGACAACAATTATTTTTTATAAAAAAAGTGAAAAAACATTAAATGATAAGACTTATATTTTCTTTTCGGGGGTCTTGTTACTATTTAAAATAAAAACGGCCAAAAGCGAGTCGGATTCGCAACTTGTGACATTAACGGCCATGTCTTTTGACTGCATGGATTTAAAGGGTTTTTTCACAGCTCCAAGGGTCCACAAACTTAAGTTTATGGGTTTAATTTCAACTGTGTTTTTTTTTCCTTTTCTAGTACGGAACTCTAAAATATTAGCGACGAGATTATCATCTTATGTCAATAATTTTACATAATTTTGGTTTTAAAACAAATGCATTGAAGTATTGGACAATGGGTTAACCAGTTGTATACCGTACATTACGAGAAAGGCATAATTTTAACAGTAATTACCTTGATGTTTAAATGATCAATGCTCTTTTGGTGCTTCACAAGCATGATGCAACAAAGGTTTTTTTTTTGTTAACTTCAATATCACTTCTGCTCTATTTACGCGTCTTTTCTTTGCCGCTACCCTCGTCGTAACAGCTGGCGCCATAGCGGATCGGCAAATAAACTGTTTGCTCACAGATATTAAATTAGTTTTACGACAGCTTATTGTTTGAGTTTTTGTTAATTAATTGATATGTCATTATGTTATTAACTTCGTCGCCTGTATGACTTATTAATTAAGTAACTATGAGCTCCTACAGTTTTTTTTTTTCGTTCGATGATTTATTGGCTATTTATTAAATGATTAATCTATGTGGCGATTGATGACGATTGAAAATATAGGCAAGGCTACAGGTACCAGTTTTTTTAGTAAGGAACTTTGTATATAAATAAATAAAAAAAATATATATGTTGGGACAACTCACACACGGCTATCTGATCCAAAGCTAAGCAGAGCTTGTGTTATGGTAACCAGACAACTGATATACATACTTAAATAATTTATAAATACATACATATTATAGATACATCACACCCAGACACAGAACAAACAATCATGCTCATCACACAAAGTTTGTCCTGGGTGGGAATCGAACCCACGACCTCCGGCTCAGCAGTCAGGGCCACTAACCACTAGACCAACAGGCCCGTCGTATATAAGTGAGCACATGTATTCATATGACTACACTTTTATCAATATGAGTTTGCCCGTTTCTTTTCCTCAATTATTTGCTGAATTACTTATATTATGGAAATTAATTTGATCTAAAGAACTAGTGACGATGCTGCTTACATTGTTTACAACCGTTGCCAATATACATATTTACAAAAAAAGTTTATGCACTTACGGCTCGACCGCGGCCTCTTTTTCCGTTTTCTATGTTTATGACTCGTTTAGTTACATGGTCATCCTCTCGCCTCATCACATGTCCGTAGATGCGCAAGCGTTTAATTAATCAATTTTTATTTTACCATGCAATTGTCAGTTCCCCAAAGTCTAGTTTGTCATTATTTATGATTGTTATTAAAGTTTTCTACAGGTACGTTATTTTCAATCACGGTCAAAATGATTAACATTTTTGATTTGACATCTAAAATAGTTACATCTCATTACGAAACAGTTTCGGCTAAACACAATCAACCAAATCGAATCCAAAGAAAACTTTCATTCAACTAACTAAGTACAAACTTAACGAACGAATTCCTCCAAGGCGACCTGCTTGGTCCCTCAGCCATAAATATAAGATCATCTAATGCCATCATTCGGTGCGACTCAAAGTGATCTCTAACGGAGATTTGGTCCGATGTCACTGATCGTATATTGTCGCCCGAGATGACTCCGATAGCGTATGATAATGTTGGGGTTAGATTTCGTTCATAGGTGGAGCGGAAAGCGTTTAGTTATCCAATGATTTCGATATGTCCTACTAATATTATAAATGCGAATGTTTGTGAAGATGGATGTATGGATGGATGGATGTATAGATGTTTGTTACTTTTTCACGTCAAAACGACTGAACGGACCTTGATGAAATTTGGTAAGGTAGATTATAGTCTGGATTAACATATAGGATACTGTTTTCGATATCACGCGGGCGAAGGCGCGGGTGCCAGCTGAAAAGAAACTGTTACAATTTATTTTAACTACTACAGTTTAAACTGATTGGTGCCTCTGATAATTAAACAGAAAAACCTGAGTTTTATGACTGTTCTACGGTTCCGTACCTCAAAAGTAAAATACGAAACCTCTGTCATTTGTCTATTTGCCAAGACCATACTTTATTTTTTCTTATACAAAATCTAATTCTTTATTGCCAATTTTAATAACTTGTGCAACAACATTTTTTTTTTCAATATTAATATATTGCACCTTCTGTAAGTTCAGATGTAAAATCAAATTAAAAATCTTTATTATTTATTTACACGATTGTTTTTTCTATTTAGAAAATTTTCTGAAAAAACTTTGTGAAACTTCGTGATTAAGATAGAAAAATACGACTTCAATTTAATCCTACAGGGTATTTACCAAAGTTGTAACAAATAACAAAGGTGACTTTCAAACAATCATACAGTCAGTAATAGAACATAAATATAATTTACAACAGACAAATAAAACTCCATTGAATTCAATCAATAATGCTAATAACAAAGATAAATCAGAAGACAATAACATTATATCACCGTTGAAGCGGAAGATTTATAAATTGATATTAGTAATTTTGAAAGACAATTAGACAAATACTAGCTTTCGCCCGCGGCTTCGCCCGCGTTAAATTTGGGGTAACAGATTTCCCCTTGCGCCTTATTGATTTGTAATAGCAACGCTAAGTTTTCCTTTTTCATCCCTCTTTCTCCCTCACATCCCACTTTTTTCAAAAAAATATTAGCCTATGTCCGTCTCCTGGTTCCCAACTATCTCTGTACCAAAATTCATCAAAATCGGTTTAGCCATTAAAGCGTGAAGAGGTAACAAACAAACAAACTCACTTTCGCTTTTATAATATTAAGTAAGGATACTAACGAACCGTAGGTATAATATAGATAAAGTCAATCGAGTATGTTTATAATAATTCAATTTCTATTGTTGGGTTCGGTAATCTAACAATTGAATAGTAATTTATTGAGTAACACTTTTAATAACCTATTTTGACGGCATGGTTGGCGCAGTGGCTGAGCGATCGGCTGCTGCACTGTGCGTCGCGGGTTTCCCGCGCGGAACATACATTTGTATGGCCTACAAATAGTTCGGGTTTGTGTATGTCAGCTTAAATGTTTGTAGACGCACCCATGATACAGGAGTATTACCAAGTGTGTAAAATCATGTTGTATTAAAATACCTTAAACTTATGTCTTTAATGTTTCTTCAGTAGTCTTTCTCAAACTCACTCCTTTTTTTTAAAACCTTGCCCCACACTATAATTTTTCTCCTGTATCGTGGGTGCGTTTACAAACAATTAAACTCACATACACAAACAACCAGACCCGTAGAAACTACCCGTAAGCCATACAAATATTTGTTCCGTGCAGGCATCAAACTTGAGACACGCAGCGCAGCAGTCGATCGCTCGGCCATAGCGCATCACAGTTCATTAACTTCATTAAACTTATTTATTTATTTATGTACACACAAAACATTATATAAAAAAGTATATAAGGAAAAAAGAGCACAAAGGTACTGCTTATTTCATAAAGAAATCTCTTCCAGCAGACCTGCGATAGGACAGATGGAAAAAACAAACACGTAGACACAGTGTGTAAAAATAACAACTAAACACTAACTTAAATAAACAAAAAGATATCAATATAGACATACTTACTAATAAAAATCATAAATACCTGTTTACATATTATATCCAAAATAATTTATTTTATTATTACACACAAACTTAGGTATATCCCAATGAAAAACGTTCCAATATCTTGAACTGTGTAAACTAGCCATAATAAAGTGCAAATTCACTCAATCAACATCTCTATAAAGTTTAAACTGACCGTTCTTGCTGATCAACTTAATCGAATCGATACAAAACAGAGATGTCAATTTTATATCTAAATCGAACTGCAAGATACATTAATTCATGCTTTTAATTCACTACATAAAATACACTGGCCCAGCATGTTCTCTATCTTATCTGATGTCATTTATAGGATTAGGGCTAGATGAGACAGATATCGAATGGATGGGTGGTTGAACACCAAGGAATGTTTGAGAGAAATCGTTCAATGAGTTTCTAGCTTTGTTTTTATGTTAATTAGTAGGAACCAGTCGAACGGGATTCGTGAACAAACTTCCGTTGGAAATGTTTGATGTATCATTACGCTACGTGGGTTCCTGTGACGTCAACTGTCTTTGTCTTTTAAAGGTAGAAAGAAAGAAAGAAGACGATTCCTAAATGGTTTACCAAATTGAGTGAGAAAGTAAAAGATCATTTTAACAAACAAATTAGTGCAGTTCATGTTTCGTTATTACCACTCATGATCGAATGATTAAGAGCACAAGATTGTGTTAATGTATGAAGGTAACATCACGACTTAAGTACAGATTCATTAAGTCGTTAAACAGGATAAGTTTGTTACCTACCACAGACTGGTCTCTCCTTTTGAAATATCCTTTCTTGAACGACAAATAACATGCTCTATTTATGAAGATAACGAAATCAGATTACAATATTCATGCGAACATGAAACTTACATTAAACAGATTGCTCGATGTGCTATTTCTACTTTACCCGCTTCCCATTTAAATAAATAATTTTAAGTAAACGAACTTGACAAACTTACACATTGATATCTGTTCAATTATGCAACAAATCGATGTTGAAGTACTTTTGAACCGCTTTTCAAACATGGTGGTCTTGGTGACCGCAAACTCGATAGCCAATGACGGGGAACGAAAACCGCTAGTCACAGAAATGAGGATGTTCTTGTCACGTGATTGGCCGTTTTTGTCAGGAAAACAATTTCAAACGAAGAATCTACAAAAGAAAAAAAAAGAAGACGGAAAATAATTCAAGCCGGATTTAAGTAACATTTTGCTACTTCACAAAGCTGCTTTAAATGTTAAACTTATAAAAACAAGATTTGTTTATAAGGCAAAGGCTATGGACGGAACATATGGCAATGCGCAAATTGTAGACTTGAGCTTGCCATAACAGAATATAGTCTTGCGGTCATAAAACCTGTCTTATAGGCAAAAAGTAAGCGATGGACACCGGCTCTGCTGCAAAAGATGGTAACAAATGTGCCTTTTTGCTGACCAAGGGCCATATATGAAATTATAGGTGACTACCAACTTGTCCTCGAGTTTACTGATGGACCTTGAACTTATTTGTATGCAACGTTGTTGCATTGTATAGTTGGATAATGAGAGGAATTAATTAGTAGAACCCCAAAAAAAATAAGATCGTATATTGAAACAAGTAACGTTGTATTTTAAACTTTGCAGCTTTAAAGAGAGACAAATTTGTATTATTAATAATTTATACCGTTTTAACATAAACGAAATTTAGTGCTTTTTCTTTCTCAATCCTTTGGCTATTTATACCTTTACTAGTTTTCGCCCGCGACTTCGTCCGCGTGGCATAGTTGCTTTGGGCTAACGCTTACATTAACCGAAAAAAAATATATCTTTATCTCCTCCTTTTCTTACTTTTTTTAGCCTTTGTCCGTCTCCAGGTTCCCAACTATCTCTGTACTAAAATTGGTTTAGCCATGGAGGCGTGAAGACGTAACAAACAAACAAACTCATTTTCGCTTTTACATATTATAATATTAGTAGGGATATTCTTTATCCTTGTCATTAATTCTTCTAGTAAAAATATATATTCCGAGGAGTATAGACGATCGTTCAGCCGCAGAGGCGCGTGTCAATCGACAACGGACACCACTTTTGTTTTTTGTCTCCCGACGTGATTTATACCGGATTTGGGCACGTCTCATTATCTGTTTGTGATACTAGTTACATCCTTTATGAGCGAATTGTCAGTTCATTCGAAAAAAATTGATATTAAAAATACGATGTTTAGTAGTTAGTTTTTTAAAAAACGCTGCTGTGTATGTCATAACAGAAATATTTATTCTGTTTGAGCAACAGACAAGGTTTCCGGTGAATCATTCTTAACTATATTCCCGAACAAATTTCGATGTTCAAACAAGATCCCAAACAGCTTCAAAATGTTTTATACCAAGTGGGAGTGTCAGTCATCATTCATTCCGAAGTACATGCCTATACACGGCAATAAACTGACCAACGCCTACATTGTGACCACTTTACAGACTGCCAGACCATCTTACACAATGTTACCTCTGTTCTTTAACAATCAACGCAACGAATCTTCGGTTTCTCCTTTCAACATGTCCACTTATTCATGTGTTGTGGTCATTGTTGCATGAATGACAACAATACGCTGTTATTAGCTCCGCCTAACGTTAATTTTAATTAACATGATTAGATGTTTCCGTGTCGAAACATGGTCTGTATGTTTAATCACTGCCAATTACTTTAGACATATCCAATCTGTGAACTCCCCTTGTATATTATCCCTGGAATAAAATGATTGTTATAATTTTAATGGGATTTTAATTTCGTCGAAGTCGAAGACTATTTAAAGTGATACAATAAAATAAAGCGTGAGAATGTTCAACATATCTCGTGCAATAAAACCAAGTCATAATATGTGTGAACTGCACATTTTTAAAATGAATTTAAACTGCATCGCATTGTAATAACAAATGACGAATACACCTCGGCAGAACGACGGATGAATGGGCGAAAGTTGGGAGAGCCCATCACGATCCACGTTTTATCATTCAAACGCACGATGTGTGTGTGGTTTTTTAGAATATATTATCATTATTCATTCCTTGTTTTCCTTTTTAGCCTTAATTCACCGTTTCAATCATGTCATTGGTGAATACGTTGACATATTTTTTGGTTTGCTGACGTCATAACTACTAAGAGTTGAATGAATAAAATCTAATATATAAAATTCTCGTGTCACAGTTTTCGTTCCCATACTCCTCCGAAACGGCTGGACCGATTTAAACGAAATTTTGTGTACATATCGGGTAGGTCTGAGAATCGGCCAACATCTATTTTTCATACCCCTAAGTGAGCAGCGGGTGAAACCGCTGGGCACAGCTAGTACTATATAATATTATAAGCCCGCTTGACGGTAACCAAAAATTATTTTAAAGCCTAACGCTTTCATTTTCAATAGGCTAAAAAGTAGAGCTAGTCGAAGTTTCAAACTAGGAAACAGAGTTTCGGTAAAAAGGAATAAACATTTAAAAAGAAACGAGTAAAATTCCAGAAAAAGTTTTTTATCACTTTTATGCGGTGCATCTCAAAGCTACGAATCTCATGTTTTTCCTTAAACAATAAGAGGTATTAAACAGCATATTTTGCGAAATGATAATCTTCCTTTGATAATATCTTTAGCACTGTCATGTCGATCCCTTTTCGCTGAAGAGGAGTGGCTAACAAATGAACCGCTCGGAACAAAGTGTAGGTGAATCATTAGCCATGATTTGCCTTATCGCTTTTAGGTCCTGAATACCAAGTAGGCTTATAGCAATGATGATTCAGTACACCGGGCTTTAGTCATCAGTACGTGAATTTGTAAACGTGAGTTGGAAAATTTTACGACCGACATAATGCGCATTTCACAAACGACAGCTTACAAGGGTTTTGCTTCCTCACCCAAATCGCAAAAAAGAAACAGTTTCCAGAAAGCCAATAAAGTTTGCAATAAAGTATTTCAAGCTAACAATGGCGAGAAAAATAAAAATATTTTAACAAGATCTACATTTCCGTCTAAAATTGTGGTTTCGTTGTTTATACATAAACATTATCGCGAAGTTTGCTAAAAAGAGCCTCTAGAGCCGGATTCGCTCTTAGATCAACTTGCCACTCACTAAACTGTCTTAAGATAATAAGTATTGAAACCCTTTCGAAGGGTGCGGGCAAGAGTCAATATTTGCAAATATAAGACGTTATTTAGATGCAAGACACGATCGTCTGCCCCCAGTCGGCCGTCCGGCCTTCTTATGCAAATCTTGCCATATCTCCGACTATTCACTAAGAGGTTTATTTGGCGAGGTCCTTTGAAACTCTTCAGAGTGGGTGTATTAAATTTTTCATAACTGCCCACTTCACTTTGAGTGCGTTTATTATACTTTCCGCATTGGGTGCTCGTTATTTGATATTTTAAATTTCCGCACAGAAAGTTGCACGTCAAATTTTCGGTCGTATAAAGCTTAAATGAAAATTGTGTAATGTATGTGAAATATTGTTTTGCTGTTAGTTCTTATGTATAAAACTTTAAATAAAAGCGCTTTTACTCTTTATTGCTCGGGAATTATTTTAAAACATTGGATGGAGTCATTCACTGTTTTCAGTTTAAAATGTTCGAGAGTAAAGGCAGGTACAGTGAAAAGAATATGGTTACGTGTCTTTAAAATTGGCCGTATTACAAGGAAAACACGTACGTTTTTGGTTATCAACGTATCTTGTCAGCACCTTTCAATTAATGCCGAGGAAAGCGTTTTAAATTGAAAAAGTAAAAATTCATGCCTTTACATTTTTATAACAAGCTGTGGTTCAGTAAGTTGGATTATTTTCGGCACATCACGATCCTGTTGTTTGTAGTTGTGTCAACTTGCTACAGTAAAATTAGTTTGAAAAATTTGTTGCTTTTATAAAAAATAAATGTAATTTATTAATGTTTGTAATTTTTTTAATATTTAAAAATATACCTCATATTTTTTTGCGGATGGGAAATCGTCAAATAACTTCCCACGCTCTGGGCGGAGCGGGGAGAGAGTCAGACTTGTACTGACTAAAACCTACCCATGTTCCTACTTTTGCCCGGGGCCACGGTATCTCTTTCAACCCGCAACCCCGAAATGCATATCATCATTCGTTATCATTCCCCAATTTATTTGGAATCGGCAAGACCCAGGATGCCTTTATCATCTTTTTTTTAAATATCACGTAATTTATCCAAATCTACTGTAACTCTTTTAAACTTTCTACAAATTAAAGTGGACATAAAACTGCAATGTCTCAGAACATCCTGGATCTCACAAACAGCTCGTGACACAATGATATCTTGCCATCAGCGATGCATCAGCTTTGCAAAACCTACGTTTATTTGCGAAATGAGTAAGTAAAAAAAATACTTGGTCACGTCATGACAATCTAAAAAGATAATCTGTCTCACGGTTCTAACTGTAAACCCTATTAGAAACATTGGACCCAGCACCCCACCTGTAGATACACGAATTGAATTAAACCTTCGCGTGTCTAAAAGCAGTAAAATCTATAGCAGCCGAAATAACGATATCAAAATATTTCAACAACTTGCATTGTTGTTGTCAAGGGTGAGAAGATAAGTTAATAATATAATGAGATATTATTGCTCCCTCTATGCTTATTCGACTATTTCCACGATCTTAGCCTCATAATTTATATTTTTATTACTGATGTCGGTTTCATCTTTATTTACTGTCTCAAAAAGTTTAATATCCTCTGGCTCTTCTGCTTCTTTAAGTTTGTTGACAAGAAACAATCGTGTTGTTATTATGTTTATGGTGTAATGTCAAAATAAAATGTTTTCTCTAGTTGTGAGCGCGTCATTAATTCGAATTTTATTCACATTATGGTGCGTGCTTACATTATGTATTTGAGTTTCAAACTCTTTCGATAACGCATCTAAATAGGTTATTTCTATTTAAAAATATTGTCTTCCTACTCACTTGAAATTTGATGGTGTACTGCTGTGTGTTATTTTTATATAGGAATTAATTTAATGATAGCTTTAACTGCTTACCTTACAACAGACTTATTAATCGTTATGACACTGTCTTTCAAATGTTTTATTAATACAACCCAAACAGTACTCTTTCGTATGGTTTCCCATCATTTTTATTACAAGCTAACATCTTATTAGGCATGAACATTTTTTAGAAGATATCATAGCTTGACGTACTGTAGAAATTCCAGAAGAAAAAACCTAAAAACACTGGTGGTGTTATTGTGATTTTCTAGAATTTAAAAGTAGCAGCTCCGAATTTGGATCTGTACATCGTTGATTACATTAAACTTATATATAGCATGTACCTATATGAAGCAGACACCTATACGGAGCGAAATGCGAGTATTCTCTGTTCTGAACTATACTATGGACCATATCCGTCTAAAACTTTGAGAAATATCTGTCCATCATGCATCCAATCCGCATCACCATCCATGTTCCTTCATTTACCCTTCAGGTTCCGGGGTTGCGGGTTGTTCTAAAGAGATACCGCGGTCCCGGAATATAAAGGGCAATTAAAAGGAACATGGGTGGGTTTTAGCTCCGCTCCGCCCGAGCGTGGAAAGTTATTTGATGATATCCAGAATGCAAAAAAACTGCCTGTAATTCTCAAAGGGTAAGACAGAGGTTAGAGAGAATAGTACACTCTCATTTTACCAGTTAAACATAGCTCCCATGTAAGTAGTAGGGGGCGAACCAATTGCCACTAAACAAGCACAAGTTCAGACTTCATGGCTGCTACTGAGAAAATTCCGATGGATAAACCTAATAACAATCTGTTTCACAGAGTTCAGAAGCTGATGAATATATAACGCGGGTACGAGGCGATTTAAAATCCTGAAAACAAATACTTACAGTTAATTTTTTTTTAAACGCCCACACTAGGGTTTCTCCTGTATCGTGTCACAAACATTTAAACTCACATACACAAACAGCCAGACCCGAAACAACTATCTGCATTTCATACAAATATTTGTTCCGTGTGGGAATCGAATCCGCGACACGCAGTGCAGCAGTCGATTGGTCGGTAACCGTGTCGTCAAAAACAAAACATTAATTGGATTACTACAAGAAACAAATATCCATTAAATAAATATTTACATAACCAATAGAATAAGAATCCAAGATCAATATGCACCAAGAGTAACTATCAAATGGTCTAATTATGCCGTCCGCGTCAACATCCTCAAAGTTAGTCTCTTAGTAAGTTAGTTACAAGTCTACTGATTGTCTGTAACTAAGTATTTATTTGCTCAGGAAACTAATAACAAAGTGGAATGGCTTGCAGGGATGAGGAAGCGGAAACCGGTCGTCTCCACGATGTTTGTCTGTGGAATTTGCGAATATGGTGTTTATTTTTATGATTGCTAGATATGTTGTTTCTTGAAAGACAGTTGAACTCTTTAATATGTGTGTGAAAATAGTATCTAATTTATTTGGATGACTAAAATGCAGTGTGACGGATTTAAAAATGAAAACATTTTTGGGTTAATCGTTAATGAGTGCTATGAACGCTTATAAATAGCACTAAATGAGAGAAATGTAGGTGTTTATGAGTGTTGAGAACAAAATGGAGTTATGATGAGTGACGGTATTAGTGGTACCGATTGCAAAAAAACGAATAAGGAAGAGGGTAGATCGTTTTTTCTGCTAATAATCACCCACAAAGGCATGAGGCACATAAAGTTTTAAGTGTTAATAATAAGGGGAATTGAGTACTAGTAGTTTCTCATGGTGGCATGGAGAGAGCGACTGTCGCAACCCCGTGCAGGGCACGCTACAATAGTGGCGGTCCCCTCTTTGAGGAGTGACTGGAGAGGCGTCATGGCGTCCTCACCTACCGGGAGGTGGCCGGGCGTTTGAGGAGGGGAGAACATCTGCCCAACCCAGCCGCCGCGGGAGACGCCCATGGCGCCGGGCGCCGCGAGACGACTTCCGGCCACCGTAGATGCGGGCCTGTGGGCGGTGAGCAATGGGTAGTTCACCGTCCGTCCGTCGATTGACGACAGGCCGTGTCGACGGCGCGTTCGTGTTTCACGCGCGCCTCAAAGAGAGTCAGCAAAGCAGAGGGGCTTGCCAGAGCCTCTGCCTGCCGGGGTTGCGGGTTGTTCGAAAGAGATACCGCGGCCTCGGAACGTAAAGGGCAAAAGAAGAAACATGGGTGGGTTTTAGTCAGTACAAGTCTGACATGCCCTCCCGCTCCTCCCAGAGCGGGGGAAGTCATTGGATGATTTCCCACCCGAAAAAAAAAAAAAAAATAGTAGTAGTTGCTTAGCTCTTGTGATGTGAAAACTGTAGGACAAGACAGGATAGGTTGGACATAATGTTAAGTGTCCTGCAACGCCACAACACCACACTTACACTCGACGATTGTTGCGGGCAAAGCCGCGGGTAAAAGCTAGTTTGACATAAAAGCGGATGTTTCCGCGCTCTGAGTTTAATGCCTCTTTCTAATTACTATGACAATTTGACACAGTCATTTTGCAGTAGAAAAGAACTGACTTTATAAAAGCTGATAATTTTTCCTCCCAAACCCCACGCGTTGTGGCATAATAGGGCGTTGGTAAGTTCAGTTTTTACGACACAGTTATGGAAAGAGAAACCTGAAAAATTACCGTATCGGTGAAGTTGCTAATAGTAAGAACAAAGTAGATGGTCTAAATTGGCCTGTGTGTCATAGTTTTTTTAACGTAGTAGTGTCATACAGTTATACGCGTAAGTTTCCCACGAAATATTGTACAAATTAACGGGGTTGCGTACTTGAAACATAGAAACTGTTGTATGGAATCACGCTAATAGTTTAATGATTCATAAATAACAGGAATATTATCGAACATAAAAGAGGACACAGAAGTTTAACAGCCAACATTCGAGTCTTTTTTAACGTTTCTAGCAAGATGGTACATTGCATTCTGTACCCAAATACATGCAGTCATATTCCTCCGTTTAGATACCATCATCTGCCTAACCTTTTTCCCAACTATGTTGGGGTCGGCTTCCAGTCTAACCGGATGCAGCTGAATATCAGTATTTTACATGGAGCGACTGCCTATCTGACCTCCACAACCCAGTTAATACTGGGTAATACGATACCCCTTGGTAAGACTGGTTGTCAGACTTTTGGCACACTGTTTAGATACCATTGATCCTCAAAACAAACCCAGCCGCCGCGGGAGACGCTTCAGGCGTCGGGCGTCCCGGCCACCGTAGACGCGGGTCTGTGGACGGTGAGCGATGGGTAGCTCACTCTCTGACCGTCTAGTGACGACAGGCCAGCACGTTCGTGATCAACGCGCGTCTCAAAGAGATGTCAGCACAGCAGAGTGGCCTGCTAAAGCCACTACCTACTGGAGTTGCGGGTTGTTTAAAAGAGATAAAAAATAAATAAATAAATATCTTGGGACCACTCACACACGGCTATCTGATCCCAAGCTAAGCAGAGCTTGTGTTATGGTAACCAGACAACTGATATACATACTTACATAATTTATAAATACATACATATTATAGATAAATCACACCCAGACACAGAACAAACAACTCATCACACAAAGTTTGCCCTGGGTGGGAATCGAACCCACGACCTCCGGCTCAGCAGTCAGGGCCACTAACCACTAGACCAAGAGGCCCGTCAAAGTCAAATAAGCCAGTCATAAATAAAAGCTACTGTAGTTATTAGTAAAACAGGAGTGATGTCCAATTTATGATTTAACATAGGTCAGCGTAGTAATAAATACCGAAAACTTCGTGTGATACTGATAGTTGATAACATAAAACAATGTGCCCAGTGTAAAACAGGAAGTTTACAAAACAAAAACCTTAGAACGAAATTGTCCACTATCCCAACATCATTTTGAAAGAAACTATCAATCACGGTTCACCGCACCATTTTTTATATGTTATCTGTAAACACAGCATCGTGCAGGCAATATAGCATCCACAACATCCCAAATGGATATTGAATATGCACGTTAGACCCCCATACAACTCATACATTGCTTGCTGAGTTCACTTAACAGTTTTGCAAATCTAAACTTTAACAGCAATGGATGATCATACGTCTAAAGTTTTAAAAAAGTGCATTTATCAAAAGATAGACGCTCCCCAAGCGAATCTGTTGGACATCATCCGCGCCCTTGTTTGAACTAACTTTTTTAATTTTCTTCGCAAAATCTATTCTTTTTGAGCGGTCAAGCGGGAGGAAAAGTTTTAAAAGCGTTTATTCTTTGTATAACGTTAAATAAAGGTTTAACCAAACATGAGATTGGCTTCGCATATTGCTGAAACCTACTTAAACATTGACTTAAAAGTTTCTGTCAATTGTTATTCAGTGATTACTCTGTGGATGAACTGGTTGCAAACCAAAGTTGAACTTAAAAATGCCTTTTGTTGACATTAAGACAATTGCTTTTTTAAAGTGGCCAGTGCACACAAGCATTTATATTCTGCACACGATATCAATTTAAATCGTATTTTTTATTGCAGTACAGCTAAAAACAGGTTTTTAAAAATTGCTCATACAGAACGTTTCTATTGATCTGCCAATATTTTTAATCAGCCGTCAAATCCTGTTGTTAATCTTGCAGGCAAACCCTGATTTTACATCCGTAAAGTTTTAATTTATATTCCAGACTACACAAGGGTGACCAACAATGCACAAATAGTCGGACCGTTACTCAAATTCCCACAATTTATTGCATCACAATGACGACACAACTCACAACTGCAAATTGCACATCGCTTTAAGAATGTACAATGAAACAAATAGCCAAGTATACAAGAAGAAGATCATGTCATTCATGCCTCTTTAATCACTGTAGTGAGTTTTATTAATTTGAATTAGGTCCGCGTAGTAGATTAAGGTTTACTTCGTCTAACAGAGAGGAGAGAATTATGTGCCTTAGTAGTGGGAACTTTATAGCCCAGAATTACAGCTAGTTGCAAATCATTGACACTCCTTGTTTGTCCCCGTTTATGTTAACAAAGTTACTTCACCCACTACATAAATATTTCGTCCAGTGCAGTGCCAAGATGTCTACGTCTTAACTGCATACCGAACTCTTTCACCACTTGTACATTCATTTAGTATGAAGACAACGCCTGCGGGCGGCTCACAGTCTGTAATATCGGCGGGTCATATTAGCACTGAATGACACACGTACTGAACCTGCGGACTGAATTAGAAATGAGAAATATGGCGGGTGTCATTTGTTTTATCGTCTCTGAGACTTCAAGGGGAATAAAAATAGTAAAATGGAGAGTTAAAAACAGCTTTTTTAACTCTCCATTTAACTATTTTAAGAAATATTAAGGAAAGTATTAAAACCTGTTTATCATTTTTTTCCGGTTACCTAAAAACATGAAGTTGCTTTTCAATGTTTATTATCTGGTTGTTTTTGTCAATGATGTTAAAAATACATGAATAAAAATACATTTTTTAACACTCTCACTGCCATGGGATCCGCTAGCGGGCCCCAAGTTTTTGAGTGCAAAGGGCCATTTTTATTTTAAAGAAACATTAACAGCAGGCCGTGGGTGTCGCCAGCCGCCCCCAAAACATTTTGTCCGTTACGCCGCTTATAATTTTCTAGAATTTACCTGTGACGCCAGCTATAGTTATTGTCAGTTGCCCGCTGGCCGCCCCCTTGGCTTGCTGTGTACGTAGTTTTCGCGCGCTTTCGCAACTTTCGGGATTAGAGGCAATTTTGTTGCACAGAATATTATTTTATAGTGTGTAAAACATGTCGGACGACTCGGACTATGATCCTGATTACGTGCGTTTGTCGGAATCTAGTTGTAGTACCGATATTGATGAATACACCGATAGTGACAACGCCGACGAAGATGTCACTGCTTGTGTTGCTGTCTTGTTTTGCCAATAAACACAGCAAAATTTAATATATTTTTTCTCATTGTAAGTTTTTGTTTTATAACAATAAAGATTCGTCAATATAATGTTTAGTCCTTTATTTTTTTCCCTGCCATACAGAACTGTTATTTTTGCTCTGATTCACTTGATTTTTTTTTCAACATGTAGCTCACTGTATGCGCATGCCAATACTAGACATATATTTTTCCTTATTAACAGGCCAGTACTACAAAAATCTGTTTGAATTTAGGGGGTCACAGCGGATCCCACGGCGTGCTCAAAGCATTATTAACTAGCCACTGGCGGACCCCATGGCCTGCTGTAATATTTTTTCATTTTAAGTGACGGCCTACGACAACAGATTTGTTGGCACCCGCCGGCGGACTCCATGGCTTGCTGAACTGGAACCATACTATATATTGCTGGCAGTGAGAGTGTTAAACTGCAGTTGGTTTACCTAAAACAGAAAAATAAGTTGATAAAAGTATGTTTTTAGCAATTCTGCCGGTTCCTAAATATTTAGCGACATCATTTGTATCTTGATATATTACTGGTTTTTAAATTTATTTATTTTAAGTGTAAGACATGTCAAACTCTAACGAAGTTTTAAGTTATGACTGCTACTTAACACTGAAGGCACCACCTAAAATTGATTTCGGCCGGTCTTTACTCAAATCAGAAGCAATGTATTTGTTGCCAACACTATGGGTCACATTATCTGACACCTATCCGACAAAGGTCTCACGCTTAGTAACCCTACACCGTTTCTACCTGAAGAATACAGCCCATGACTGTGCAATTGCTATCGCTATTACTTCTCGAAAGTTAATCGCTATCGTCTCGTATTACGTGTCATAGGAACTGAGACGTTTGACAACATCTAATGATATAGAACTTGATTGTTATTTGACAGTTTGATCGGTGTTTTGGTTAATGTGAATGAGAATGTTCAATGATGTGGAAAGAAGGATTAATTTGTGAGAGATTAACAGTCGATGTTAATGTCGATAAGTTATATAATTAAGCATTGCTTTCGCTTTTGTTTTACTTTTCTTTTATAGTTACAATTTTAGTGGAATCTCAGTATTTAAAATGATTATCTTCGGTGTCACAAAGTTATGTAGGCACATACGATATTTGGATTGAAGTTTTAATGATAGCCAAGAAATGATTAAGGAGTTCTTTTATATTATCAAAAAAAAATCAATTATAACAATGACAAGTCGTTGTTTCGATCATCGGGTTAAGCAGCGGTTACCTAGACTGGTCCGCGGATGGGTGACCATCCATTATATACCGAGTTTCTTCGGTTCCTCGAAAAGCACGCTAAGCGGTTAGGCACGGGTGTCTTGGTCTGGGTGCCAAAGGTCTCAATGACCTTTTGCGGTACGTCACTGGTAGTCAGTGGTCCAAGACTCTAGCAACTAGTCTTGTATAAGGGTTTTATACAGAAGCACTCATGCTAGCGAAGGCCGGGCGTTTGAGGGAGAGAACCTCAAACTAACACAGCCGCCGCGGGATACGCCCCGGGCGTCGGTCGCCCTAAGACAACTCCCGGCCACCGTACATGGGGGCTTGTGGACGGTGAGCAATGGGTAGCTCACCGTCCGTCCGTCTATTGACGATAGGCCGTGTCGACGGCGCGTAAGTGTTCCACGGGTTGTCGATTGTTCGAAAGAAAAAAAAATGAGAAAAGACTAGGTATATTATCATGATACAGAACTGCATTCGTGTATAAATTCGTACAAATTGCCAACCAATTCTGTTGAAAAGTATTCCTTAAGAAACGATTTCATACTACAGCAAAACTAGCTCTACAAGATAAACTTTTAAACTGGATATTTCACAGGGTTAAGCAAATAAGACCCTAAAGTATACTTCTAAAGTGGAGTTACTTTTAATAAGTTCAAATGCACTCGGATCGGTACAACTAGGTGCAAAAGTGTTAACTTTGCGACATTTTTCGTTTTACGCGAACTCGCTCGAATTTACATAAGAAGTAAATCCCGTGCGATATTCGCTTTTGAATAGTACCACTGAGATATTAAAGTAGCTTTATTATGTCTTTACTAGCTTTGCTCCCGTGAACTTGCTCGTGGCAATTTAATTTTTAAACAGTTTTCCACTTTATATGACAAAGTGCTCTGGTCTAAATTGATTCTAGAGCTTTCAAGACATTCAAATTCATAGAGCTTCATAGACATTCCTTCTGGACGTAATCTTTAATAATAATTTATAATTTACTTGCGACCGAGCTGGTTTCGCACGGTTACAATGGCACATGTGACTAAAAGAGTGATGGATCTGAATGTTGAAGGACGTAGAGCGAGAGAAAGGCAAAAGAAAAGATGGATGAATTGTGTAAGAAATGATATGAAGGAGAAAGGAGTACATAATGCCGTGACGTTTGATAGAGGATAATAGAAGAAGAAAACGTGTTGCGCCAACCTCAAATAGAGTTGGACAATTGCAGGAAAATGATGATGACATTTAAACCTTAATCTTAAATCCCTCAACCTATTTAAAAAAAAAAAACGCATCGAAAACCATTGCTCAGTTTTAAAGACAGACAGCAGGAAGCGTTTTTGTGTTATATTACTATACAACACTTTTACATAAACAGCTAAATCCCACAACACACTATATTGCAGTATGAACATGTATAAGTACTTAAAAGTAGAAAGTTTATCAATGCACTCTGTTGTATAGACCATCCCTAATAGATGATTAGGGCCACATTCACACAAATACAGAATCACCTTAAGAGTCCATAAGCACACCGTCTTTTAAACCCATTTGACTGCAGAACAAGCGGCTAATATTCTAATTTCCAGGTAAACCTACATATGCATAGAAATTGGCTTACTTCACACATAATTCTAGCAAGTTTCCGAGACCTCTTATAATGCAAGTATGTACATAATATCGCTAGCCACAGGTCACTCTCATGTTTGGATTTGTAATGTTTATAAATTACCCGATTCACAAAGGCTATTCTTATGGTAAATAGGGAGCAGAATTAAAATACAACAATACGATTTTAAATTAAACAATTGACGTTATGTGGGGTATTATGACAAAGACAAAGAAACTAAGGAAAATAGGATGTGTGTTTCCGCGGGTGTTCGTTCCATTTATTTTTGCGATGTAAATGTTTTTTTTGGGAGCAATATTCTTGTAGCAAAACTCTATACTAAATATTTTAGTAGTAGTTGGTTTGGTTTACCATTCTACAATAATCTAACTATTGATTGAATTTATTTTTCAATAGTATTAGATAGACCATTTATTGAAAAAAAAACTGGGCACGTTAAGTAATATAATATCGTTTAATAAACATGACTAGTTCCTAGGTAATGAGACAATTATTCAGAAAGAAAAATATTTACTATCCATCTTCCGTTCGTGATATTTCTAAGGCAGCAAAAATACTAAAACCTACCAGTAACTTGGTTGTTTGCCAACAACATTCCTGCATGATGTTGGTTTCTTTACACTTTGAACTAAGAAATGGAGTCTAAAATCACGTGGTTTAAGCTCTCGTCTTTAATTTCACTTCCTTGAATAAATATTTTTGGAGTTTACTCCTTAAGAATCGATTTTCATATATAAGGCGCCCGGTATGAGTAAAACCTACTAAAGTAACGAAAATGTGTCACGTTTTTGGTGCGCACCTTTAGTGCGCAACTTTCTAATTTGGCTGTGAGTGTATTAAGACGTACATATGGTATGCTGTATAGGCGACTATACCTATATACTATATGTTATTGGGCTTGTTTTTTCGTAAACATTTTCTTTACCTTTAAGTCTACCCGACTTTATCTAAACACCATTGTTTTTCCAATCTCCACAACATGATTGATCTGAAATGATAAATACGCAGAATCACCTAACATTCAACAAACCTTATTCTACACAAACATCCCCATACAGTACAGCGACATACTCGGTATCCACACAACACACTAGGTGGCATTCCCCTCAGCACTAAGAGTGTATTGATGTTGTTGGTTATAGCACTTACCACGTCTTGGTACCGTTATGCAGTTTGACTTACAAATAAACGATCGACATCGAGATGTTTCACTTTAGACTTTTGTGTACTTAGGCACGGGCCCAAGACGATCTATGGCGATAGCTTTTGAAATTGGATCAAATATTGGTTGGGTTTTAATTTTTATGTGTGTTTGCTGTGCTGTTTTGACTTTTATATACTATTAGCTTTCGCTCGCATTAAATTCAGGGTAACACAGTTCCCCTTTTCTGATTCAAAGGTACCTGCTACCTGTAGTTTTTGCCTTTGCGCCATATTGATTTGTAATAGCAATGCTAAGTTTTCCCTTTCCTTCCCTCTTTCTCCCTCATATTTCAACCTTTTAAAAAAAAATACCCTATGTCCGTCTCCAGGGTCTCAACTATCTCTGTACCTCTGTACCTGTAAAATTCATCAAAATCGATTCAGCCATTTAGGCGTGAAGCTTTAAAATACAAACAAACAAACTCACTTTCGCTTTTATAATATTAGTAAGGATATATGTAACTGTATGCTCCTTCATTTTCCAGGAGAAAATTACTATTTCCATCTTTAACAAATAAAACATTTTATCTTTTTCTGTACCCATTTATTTTTTTGTATTACTAAACCTAAACCCTTAAGAACCAAGTCGAAAGAAACATAGACTCTAGAGCCATTCAATTCCATCCAAGTGTTAAAGCATGGTTATCTTGAGCCGGCTTTATCCTATTTCTTGAAAGCAAGTGTAATATTTACAAGGGGACATAATATTATCGGTTCCCCAAAAAGGCTTTTCATAAATTTTCCACAACACCTCTTGAAGGGCCTATCCTTCAAGATAGGATGGTAATAAAATCGCCCCCTTACATATTATAATAGTATGGGTGCAGGGACACCTCCAGGGATCCATCTGTTCTGTTTAAGCATTAATACTGTAGTACATAATCATAGGACACCCTAAATGTTGTTGTTTTTGGGTAATATTAATATATCTTGGTTATTATTGCTTTGGTTTCAGAGGTTCAGAAAGTGTAGTATGAAATACGAGGAAAAATATTCTTAGTAGGTTTAAAATTACTCAGCGTTTTTTATTACTCAAGGCTTTTTTTTTTCGGGTGGGTAATCATCCAATAACTTCCCCTGCTCTGGGCGGAGCGGGGGGGCATGTCAGACTTGTACTGACTAAAACCCACCCACGTTCGTTCTGTTGCCCTTTACGTTCCGAGGCCGCGGTATCTCTTTCGAACAACCCGCAACCCCGGCAGGATTACTCAAGGCTTGCTACAAATTTCTTTATCAACTGGTTAACCTAAACTGTATTTACACCTCGTCCTATGTAAAAAAAAAGAAACGGCTTCCTATTTTCTTGGATGGGAAATCTTTAAATAACTTCCTCCGCTCTGGGCGAAACGAAAGGGAGTATCAGACTTTTACTAACTAAAACCTATTACTTGTTCCTACTTCTGCCCTCTGTGTTCCGGGGAAGTGGTTTCTCTTTCGATTAACCCGCAACCGCGGTAGAGCAAATTCCTATTATGATCGTCTTCTTCGTCTAATAATTTTAAGGGCCTAAACTAAACATTTTTTTTCCCACATTAAGCAATTATTTGACTCAGCTTAATAAATTAATAATAGTCGACCAAACGGAGTCCCATAAAATATAGCGATTAACTGAGCTCATGAGAACTCATTCTATATTTTGGATTAGAGGTAAGCCTTTAATACTGTAAGTAGCCTGAATCGAATATGACCTATAAAATCCAACAGACGATTTTATTAGCAATATTTATAGAAACTTTTTAGTTTCTCTATTGAAATTGGGTTTATTACCTTACTAGCTTTTGCCCGCGGCTTAGCTCGCGTTAAATTTGAAGTAACACAGTTCCTCTTTCCTGATTTGCAGGTACCTGATACCTGTAGTTTTTTCTTCCCCTTTTCTCCCTTATACCTCAATATATTTAAAAAAAGCCTGTTTCTGTCTACAGGATCCCAACTATCCTTGTACAAAAATTCACCAAAATCGGTTTGGCCATTTAGGCGTGAAGACGTAACAAACAAACTCATTTTCGCGTTTATAATATTAGTTAGGATAATATTATTACTCTGAGGAGGTTCCTGTCTCTGGAGCCCTAAGCACCGGTAGCTTAGACCCTGTTTCCGATACCAATGAATCACTATTTTTAAATGGTTTTGTATGTTATTTTCAGATATTTATTTAAAAATGAAAAAAATACAAATAAGTTAATGACATAATATAATTACTGTAAATCTTCTCCTGCTTTAAAAAAACAAAATTAACAATCCGGAGACTCCTTATAAAACATAAGCAAATACATTTATGAAACATGCTGATCCTCAACGCTAAATAATAATAACGAAGATGTTCATGAAAGCGAAAATAAAAAGTACAAAGATAAAGAGAAGATACTTAAAAATTTACATTTTAAAAGACTCCAAAACAGGGGTTGTAAATTGCATCTTAAAAATATACAGGTTCTACAAGATTAGCGTGGCATAGCCCTCGGGTTTGCTTTGATATCAGTAACAGAAGAGATCAAACAGTAAAATTAAAAAAGATTGCGAACTTAAAGAGCACATCCTCTTTGGTAAGTGTCTTAATTGCGCGGTTAGGGAAGCAGAGGTACTTTAACTATTCAGTTATTTGATGTTTTAAGTGTATGGGTTTTTTACTTTTGAGTTTACAACAGGTGGAATGGTTATTTGATGGTTTTTGAAAATATTAATGGTGAATGATGTTACGCATACAGGGCGATGTTAGTCCGCAACTTTTGAAAACCAATCGTCTTACTATATTATATTATATTATTATTAACCCACATCCTACTATCCTACTTATATACAAAATGCGAATGTTTGTGAGGATGGATGTATGGATGTTTGTTACTCTTTCACGTCAATACGGTTGAACGGAGAGACAGAGTAAATCCATATTTTGCTAGTTATGTCAAGTTCTACGTTAAAGGGGTACAAGACTTAGCCACCTATCGGGCATAAATCCAGAAATTAAAGCAAAAACAATTCCTAGAATTAATTTAGTGCCAGAAGTACTGCGCAAAATGATTCTGAGGTCTATTTCACAATAATTTTGGGTCTGTATTCGAATACAGACCCTTCCTTTATCCCTTCATCATTATGTGTACAGATATCATATTTCATAAGGGGTCCTGCGAGTTTATTGCGTAGGTACGCATCCATCATTCAATTTAACACGACTTCACGAAAAGGTCAACAGTTTTGTTGTGATTTTGTCCTGGAAGAGTAAAGGTCTCAGCGGGTGAGGGTTATTCAAGTACATAGTTAGCATGGACGGTCCAGATTCCATAGATACTTAGAACGTGAAACTAAGTAGGCTACTGAAATTAATGACATGTATATTTGCTGGAATGATATACAGTTATACTACAAATCTAGGATTTAAAAAACAATCATGCCGCGTTTACAAACATTTAAACTCACATACACAAACAGCCAGATACGGAACAACTATCTGTAAGCCATACAAATAGTTTTCCTTGCCGGGATCGAACCCATGACATGCAGCGCAGCATTCACTCGCTCAACCATTCCGTCAAAAAAAAAAATCCAATAACAAGCTCGAGTCGAGTCTTTTTCAATCGCTCAAATAATTCGATATAGTTAGCACGCAATATTATAAAATAATGAAAGCAAATAGGATTTTTATGCTATAATATTAATAACGACAATGATGTCAACTATCTCAACTATTTCAATTAATTAAAGTCCATTTGTTTGACCATACGTCTCCTATCAAATATCATTTATTAATCTTCTTCATTCCGGAGATTGTTCTATATATACCAAGACTTTGAAACTTTCCATTCTAAATGTCTAAAATAATACTGAAAATTAAATTACGAAAAATTGTGGCTGTTTAAAAGCGTATCTCTCCAATTTTTTGTAAGAAAAACCTTTTCAATTTATTGTTTCAAAAACAAATGCCTTAAGTAAATATACCGCCGAAGTAAATTTATCACGAAGAATGCCGTGTCATCGCAACTAAGAGCTTTGTTTAAATCATTGGAGCCCGTCACGCCTCCTAGAATGACTTTATAGAAAGGGTTCCAGTTAAACAATTTGAAGTAAGTGTTGTCTGTTAAGCATTAGAGGAATTTTAATTGAATAATTCAATTGAAGCTCGATTAATCTGTAACTGCTGCTTTTTATAGCCATCGAATCAAATTCTACTTTTAGTAATTTTGTTTCAAAATTCGAAGTAATACTCTTTCGACCTAAATGACAGATGAGTTTATCAAAAAGTTTTAATAAAAAGAACAAATAAAACTGTTGAGCAGCTGCTTTAGACAACGAATTTTTTTCTGATTTGTTAATAACGCCTTTTTTTATTAAGCGACCGTAAAATAGATGTGGATGATCATTAATTATTACAGGGCCGCAGTTTGTTTTAGCTCGGTCACGGCCTACAAATTTATGTATGAGCAAAACCATTAAGGGATTGTCGCTTCGGGTCATTTTGTTTGTAACATATTAAAAAAAAATCTTCGGTGTGCATAAATTAAGAGAGGGGTTCCTTTGCTGGGAAAATTTACGCTAACGTAAACACATTGTGCTCGTGTTTGGTTAATTGCCGAGTTAGCAGAGCCAATAAAGAGCTAAATACATTAGTATAAAACACTCGAGCGATGTACACACGACGGCAGGTCAACTTATTAAACTATTATAACCAGAAGGGCTACTATGACATCTTATAGCAATTCTTATTCCACTGAGTGAAAGAGATGGTGCTAGACACCCGTATAGCTCTGTCTCTTTCCCTCAGCGGAATAAGAATTGCTTTAAGAGGTCATAGTAGGGTAGCTGATCTCTCTACTACGGATCGCACACCGTAAAAGAGAGATTAGGTTAAAATGGTTTTTTGTAAGTTGATATGCCGTCGTGTGTACATTGTACACCTTCCTAGTAACAAATGAGAATACTTCAGTTTTCTCAGGTATTTAAGTTACCATTTTTTTCAGAAAGGAAATCATCAAAAAACTTTCTCCACTTGCTCAGATTTTTACTGACTAAAACCCACCCATGTTCCTTCTTTTGATTTTTGTGTTCCGGGGCCACGGTATCTCTTTCGGACAACCCGCAACCCTAGATTTCAATTGGATCCCTAAAAGCCACAAGCCTTTTGACGTCGGTTCTCAGTGTAATTGTATAATAACAACAAATTATCAATGCAAATTAAGTTATTATTATTGATTATCTGTAGCTATACATTTTTACCAGATATTACCTGCTCAAACATATTTGTACACATCTGGAGCACTATCAAGTATCTAGAGACATAACAGGTGAATGTTTGTTTTTTATCCCCCCTGCATATCATCTGGTCGATGAATAAAAATCCGAGCATTGTCACCTGCGCAACACATTGCGTGAGACCCGCCTCGCAAGGACATTACTTTGAACCTAATTAGTTAGACGTGAGAAATTAAATTAACTTGCTAATAGACCAACTTCGGCACTTCCCACGGTAATGATTGACATGAGAATATTTCTAGCAGTGAATAATAGTAACCTGGTTTGAATAGATAGCGAAATAAATACACTTTCACCTTAACATGTCGATTTCACGCAAACCTTGAAGGCATCAATAGGTTTTGTATGATGCAATTCAACGCGATGCTCTTTTTTTTAGGGTCGCACCTACACGTGTGGGGAAACGTCTGACAAAAGTATATAATCTAACAATTGATTGCGGTGTATCGCCAATATTGTGGCGAGACGAATCCATTGTTGTGAATTCTGGTGACCTAATGACTGGTTTTGCACAAGCCCGTATCAGGTAACTACGACAGATGTACGAAGCCCGATAGTGGGAGAGCATGAGATGCAAACTAAGACAGACGTGACTTTGTTAGACTTTCTACTGTAATAACGTTCTGGATGCACTTAAGTTGTCATTCGTGGGAATATAAATAATGGTTATGACAATCTCTGGTGTCATCAAAGAAACAATGAGAAAGTTTTTGTTCTAGCTTCAAGGTAAGCTAAGCGTTTTGAAATTTGAATTCTAGTACCTAGGTAATTAGTACTTAGAACTAGGATACTTAGTTGTGTTTAGACATCGACCCGGGCTGTACGTCGAAACTGTCCCTGAGCAGTAGCGGCCAACTCCACGGGAGACGGGTGAATTGTTGGCAGGGTGCTCAGTTTCAGGTAATATAAGGCCTGACAATTTGATCGTTGAGAAATAAAATGGATAAATTACTATAACATTACCTTCTAAAGTTGGTTGCGTCCACTGCATCTGTTGAAACCAACTCCTAAAGTAGTCGTGGTTGACAGCGCTACAGGTAAGCGATAACGCTGTGGCTTTTGAGATTTTAAAATGAAGTCATAAGGTTCAAAGTCCTGTAAATAAGCTACCACTGAAACTGCTTTGCTTTTGCTGTGTATTTGATATCAACCACCTATAAGCTTCATAGTTTTATCTGACGGAGTTTGAATTTGTAACTGACTGTCTTTGAGATAACTGGCAAAAGGAGGTTGTATTATTTGCAAACCTCGGTTTAATCCTTAAAAGAGAGCAGACATTGTTCTGTAGTTCTGTGTCATTTATTTAATAGTGGGTGACTAGGTGTGTCAATTAGAGACAATTTACTCCTACTTGACTTATTATTTGTTTTTTTCCTCATCATTGGGCACTCTGGGGTTTTTAGAAAAGTAATTTTTAGAGTTCTGTACTTTGAAAAGAAAAAACGAGACCCGAAATCTGTCTGTGTGTCTGTCAAGACTCTTTTTCTCGGGAACGCGTACGGGTATCCAGTTGAAAATCAACCCTCCAAGTCTATGCAATAAAAAGACAGGACTATTTATGTTACAAGTTTCTACGAAACCGTCGGCATGCGAGTCTTTTTTTTTGGTGTGAAATCATCATATAATTTCCCCTGCTCTTGGGAGTGTCAGGCTTTTACTGACTAAAACCCACCCATGTTCCTTATATTGCTCTTTACGTTCCGGGGCCGCGGTACCTCTTTCGAACAACCCGCAACCGCCTGCGAGTATGACTCGCTCTTGGTTGTTTTTTTTTAAACATTAATTGTGTGTTGTTGTTAAAGGTTTTCATAGTTGTTGTTTGTGACAACTATAAACATAACATCAGATATACTTTATTCTATTCAAAACAGTTTCTAATAAGACTTGTGTTGTCTATGGTGTGCATGCCCTATAGATTAACGTACGCTCATAAACCACTAGCTCTAGACCTAATTCGTGCACTGGTATAGACAATAGTCTATTATTTGAAGCGATCATACACGCCACAGTGAAAGCGACACACATACCCATTAGATTGGGGATAATTCCAGGGCAGTTACTATATCAATATTACCGTGTATAATGTGGAGTTTGAACTATGAACGCATATACTCTAGGTTTGTGTTTATGTAAGTACAATTTCTATTAGGTACCTATATTTGACGGGGATATAAAGATGTTTTTTTTTTGCATTAAAATAAGGGAGCTTATTTGATGATTTCCCATCAGCATGTCAGACTTTAACTGACAAAAACTTTTACAGAAAAAAGAACATGGGTAGGTAAAACCTACCCATGTTCTTTTTTTGCCCTCTATGTTGTGGTACTAGATACTAAGTTTGTTTTCTGCAATAATTTTTAAAAGAAAAAGCACATGGCCTTATAAAAACTGCTGCATGGGTCAGTCTTCAAGTTAAGCCACGTTTCTCAAGGTTGATCCATAGATGGGTTTATCGCTGTGGTCCGATAGGTGATGTGACAACCAGTATCACCAAAGGGTATGTTATTAACCAGTGCTTGTTAGCACTGGTTAATATTATAATAATATTATATAATATTATATAATATTTTTATGGAGGGACTGCTTATATGACCTCCATAACCCAGTTGGGTTATGGAGGTCATATAAGCAGTCCCTCCATAAAAATATTAGTATTAAGCTTCATCCTATTAAACTGGAAGACGACCCAACATAGTTCTGAAAAGGATAGGCAGATGACACCACAAAACTTACCCAGATTAAAATCATAGTAGGAATACAAAAGCTAAACCTGTGTAAAAGTTGTTGTTTAAATAGGAAACGCTTTAAAAGCTATCCCTACTTATCTAGGCTATTTGGACATGGCCCTGTATTAATCAACAACTAGTCAACTATTTCTACAGGATTCCATGTAAAATTAATTTCAAATCAACCCCAAAGGTTAGCGCTACGTATAACAATGCCAATACAAAATCTCATTTATTTGAAGCACGAATTAATTGGTCAAATTCACTTCACTATAACTGAAGAGGTGATTAGAGGGACGCTTCAACCCATCTCTAAACCCTAATACAGGCCCCCATTAATTTGAATGTACGTGTCCCATACAATTGAAACACAGTAAAGGACAAAATACGGTTTATCATGCTCCATAGACAATTACGACCGTCAAATTGCATCGGACACAGGCATTTTAAATTGTCCCGTCCATGGAAAACCTAAATTGCCAAATTGTACCAATTCTCCTGTAGTTTGCAGGCTTTTAATTTAATCTCGTTCACTAGTTGTGGTCGAATGATCAATCAATTTTTGAAATGTTGCTGCGTGGTTATTAACCGCAAATGTTGAATAACTACTTGTGTTTGTACTGCAGTGTGATTGGGGTTCAGTGCAGTGGACGTCGATACTTTAGTAATTTGATTTTGGTTTACTGTCTCGTTGATCTAGAGGTAGCAAGCGCGACTCCTGAGTATATGGTCCTGGCTTCCATTTTCTTTTTGTTATTGGATTTTTTTATCAGAAAGAAGTTCTCACTAGCAGCCACGGAGTCTGGATTTGTGATTGGTATCGTGGCAATAGGTAATTATAAACTCTATTACATGGGAATAAAACACAACTGGCGCAACTTCAATCGTGTACCATTAGGTACATCTCTGCCTAACTTTGCGGGGATTATGATATTTTTTTGATTGAAAAAAAAAACGATTCCACACACTAGAAATGTCTCCTGTATCGTGGATGCGTTTACAAACATTTAAACTCACATACACAAACAGCCAGACCCGAAACAACTACCTGTGCATATAAATGGTCATACAGATATTTGTTCCCGATCGGACCGAACCTAAAACACGCAGCGCAGCAGTCGATCGCTCAGCCACTGCGCCAACCGTGTAGTCTTATGTCGTAATGTTATGATTTTGTTTACGAATTCTTCATCTACGTCCAGTTAATTTTTGCAGATATTATTTTTCTATTTTTGTGCTAGATATCCTTTCGTGTTAAATACTCATTTCTTTTTGTAGAGTCAATAATTCCATTTCAGTTGAGAAAATGTAGTAAAAAGTAGTTCTACAATTATTGTAAAGATTGAAGCGGCACTTACATAGAGCAATTCTTATTTCTCTTGAATAAACTTTAACCCCAGTTGCTCCCCGTTTTAAACCCTCACAAAAGCATACTGCTTCATTACAAAAACAGTTATACAAACCGGCATTATATTCGCATTCATATCTAAAGATTTTATCATTTCAATCTGTTACTATACGAACCCATTTCCCCTTTCCTGTATCATTAAGCCATACCTAATTTAAATGAACAAATTTAACTTCAATTATTTTGAAGTGAACCGCCGCGTCGTATCTTTTTCACGTGCACCCCACCGTTCATTGCGATCTACAGTGTTCCATTTCTACATCTAGATAAGCTCCCATCTTTATTTTTCTACCCTCCTGTTTCTCTAGGGGCACCGTTCATTTAATTCCGATTCAATCCGTGGCAAACGAAATCATTTTTTAGTAGAGATGAACTTACTGATAAAAATGTTTAATCTCTTGTTTGTGACTGCGGGATGTGCTTTCATGAACTCTTTTGATACTGATTGTAATGGTGGGTTGATATTTTTGAATTGTGTTTAACTGTAGAGGTTGATATTGATCTTATGTGAACTTTATTTCAAGTGGTGTATAAATACTTCACCTTGATCCTATGTAAAATATGTTTGATTGTCTAGTTGATGGTATTTTTTTGAGAAAAGTTCAGTAGTGCGTCCGCTTGAGCGTGGGGCCTTTTTTTTCTTTTTTTTTTCGGGTAGGAAATCATAATATGACTTCCCCCGCTCTGGGCGGAGCGGGAGGGCATGTCAGACTTGTACTGATTAAAACCCACCCATGTTCCTTCTATTGCCCTTTACGTTTCGGGGCCGCAGTATCCGTTCCGGGGCCGCGGTATCGAGCGTAGGGTCTTGAATTTGTTTCCAAAGTCGGGCATAATCAAATTGGAATTTCTCAGTAGCAACCACGGAAAGCACGTTAAGCCGTTGGTTCTGCGCCTGATCTCACTAGTCGAGTAGGATTGACGTCTCATTGGATTGCAATAGAAAGTTCTCCCATACTGGTCTCCTCTGAAATTTTCCGCAATGACCGTACCGTCCCGAGTCCGGAGCACTAAATATCTCTACTATATCACCAAATAACTTAAGGTTATAAAAGTCCCTTCAAAATGGCCGTATTTTTCTTTATGCCAATTTAACGGCATCAAAAACATACTTACTACCAACCTGTACTTATCATACATTCATACCACATAGTAATATCATATTATTTGTACACTTGTCCACGTTTGCCACATCGTGACGTATCAGTGGCGCCATCTCACGATCTTAACTGTCAAAATCAAGAGCAACTGCACCCACGTGGTCGGCAGCCATTACAACCGCAAATTGGCTCCATTAGCCTCTTTTCGCGAGGAATCGCATTCATCAGCAGTCGATTACACTACTTTGTTGCTTACTGCTTTTGTATACCGTTGAATGAGACTAGATTGTATTTAGGGCATGGTCTGAATAAGTACCTTGTTATGGTTTCGAGGAAACTGATATACGTGTTTAGTTTCCTACATTCTTGGATGTAGTAAGTACTAATTAAACAACTTTACATATTTCTAACTTCAAATTCTCATGTGAAAACTTTGAAATAGTATACTCTTAACGTTACTATTTTGGCTTACTTAGCGAAAGTGTCTACTTTAAATACCGATTGAATACCAACTACTAGTTAAGCAAATCGATGATATCCTTACTAATATTATAATAGCGAAAGTGAGTTTGTTTGTTACCTCTTCACGCTTTAATGGCAAAAACCGATTTTGATGAATTTTAGTACAGAGATAGTTGGGGACCAGGAGACGGACATAGGCTATTTTTTTAAAGTGGGATATGAGGGAGAATGAAGGAAGAAAAGGTTAAACTTAGCGTTGCTATTACAAATCAATAAGGCGCAAGGGCAAAAACTTATACCGAATTTACACGAGCGAAACTGCGGGCAAAAGCTAGTTCACTTATATTTTAAAATAAATAAATATGTTATAATATTAGCAAAATGTTAAGGACACGTCAAAATTGTAACTTATGCCGCTCTGACCAATGGTCTAGATTTCTGGAACTATATTGCTTTAAGAGCTGCGCTAGTAAGTACTTGTACTCAAGTAGCAAGTTTACCAAAAGAATGTCATCTAACAAAGAAAGTCTTAATATTTATCAAATTGACAAAACATCAAATAACAGAATTAGCCTGGGGACAACACAAAATTGTTTTGGAAAGTGAAATATCTCTGTTCTCTACACAATAGCTATGTAAGAGATTATAGTTCATTTGGCGCCATCAAAACGTTTGTTTTTACTACAAAACGACATAGTTCCGTTTTTAGTACAATAGTAGTTCTCACGGTGTTAGTCACTCCGCTATTTCGAGTAGAACATTAACTTTGAAGAAATGGTCGCTCTTTTGCTTCCGTACTTTTATGGGCACAAGAAACACAGAATCTGTCTGATGGTTTATCATATTATTCTGGACTAGCTATGCCCAGCGGTTTCACCTGCTGCTCAAATCCCCTTCTGAAGAGGGCTATCCTTATCACTAGACCTACCAAATATATATATACATACTAGCTGTGCCCAGCGGTTTCACCCGCTGCTCACTTAGGGGTATGAAAAATAGATGTTGGCCGATTCTCAGACCTACCCGATATGTACCTACTCAAAATTTCGTTTAAATCGGTCCAGCCGTTTCGGAGGAGTATGGGAACGAAAACTGGGACACGAGAATTTTATATATTAGATTAAATGGCGTCCGTGAGAATAAAAAAGCCTATGTGTTATTCCAGACTATAATCTACCTCTGTGGCAAATATCCGTTTTGCCGTTAGAGAGTAACAAACATCCATACATCCATTCTCACAAACATTCTCATTTATAATATTAAGTAGGATGAAATGTTGATGGGTTACTGTTGTTGCTTCCTGTCTATGTGGCACTTGGTGACAAAGGAATAATTAGGGCAAGTAAAAATAACTTTCTTGAATAGCCGTTAGAAGAATTCGTCTGTGATAACCTAAATCAAAGTAAATCGAAACAGGTCAACGCAACATTATGCTCCATTTGCGCTCTTTCAGTGAAGTCTGAATTGTGGTTTAGCTCTGGATTTGTGTTAGTTTAGAATAAGATAGTTTAGATCAACCGTAAAGTACGAGTAGATACGGGCTCATTTTGTATGTTCCTACTAATTGTAAAGTCTACTAAAATATTAGATTGTTGTGGTAGTACGCTTACAGCTTGTAACTTCAAAGGATAGGCATGTTACACGACGTATATACTAAAGTGGGATTCAAACAGTGCTTTGGTTACTCCATAATGGATCATTTTCTTCTGATGTTTTCTATAAAGGACCTTTCAGGAATCATAACGAAGTATATGACGAATTGTCGCCCTAATAGCAATTTCATTTTTCTCAAATGGTACGTGGAGAGCTACGCCACCGATCTATTTTGTGAGTGTTGTGTATGAAATGAAATGACATATCGACTGCAAACTTTGCTTACCATTCGATATCTTTAACCTCAACTCTATAATTGTGTTTATAAAGGTCTGTTTGTTTTTGAGTGAGTGTAAATTTATCGTGGTTAAGGTTACTTGCACCGTCAGCTCGCTCCCCAGTATTGCACCCTAATGGAATTGTTCCACGGATGGTGCGTCTCGTCTTGTGGGTCGGACCCCTGTTCCGGACATCAGAGGTCGTGCAGCGAAAAATAAATAAGCACGGAAATCAAAAGGCGATGCTTTAATTGGACCCTCTCGTTCTTTGAAGATTACTTAATTTGATATTGTCATAGGCTTTCACATAAATAAATGTAATGACGTAATGTATCAGAGTACGATATGGATGCTTAGTGGTATGTTCAGATATGGCTTAGCAGGGTAAAAATATATTCTTATTGTATTATCGTGGTTCTAGCTTGAGGTTAACCTATCCCATTAGAAAAAATCTTACAAGAGTAAGCAGAAACAAATCCAACCTTTCTAATACATAAGATGTGCCACATTACAGAACAACTATCTAACTGACGACGCGGTTGGCACAGTGGCTGAGCGATCGACTGCTACGCTGCGTGTCGCGGGTTCGATCCCCGCATGGAACAAATATTTGTGTGGCCTACAGATAGTTGTTCCGGGCCTGGCTGTTTGTGTAAGTGAGTTTAAATGTTTGTTAACGCACCCACGATGCAGGAGTAAATCCTAGTATGGGGAAAAGTAAAATAATAAAAAAAACTTCATACTAATTATCTCCAAATATACAGGCAAAGTTCTCACTGTCATATTTACATTGGCCAATCCATTATTATGTCATAAATCTTTACACACGTGCCTAAATCTGTAGTCATTTGTGATAAAAATCCTCAAAATTATGCAAGCATTGCTTTACACATTCTGTTACTCTTAATGCATGGAGATTAGGTTGATTTTTGGGTAAATTAGAAGGTTTTATAACGTGGTGTTTGTGCTAATTTGTAGTGGTGTTTTGTAGTACGCGTGGCTGAGACTTGACAGCGCACGGCTTTGGTTCGTCATGCTTCGCCGGAACAAATTGTCTAGCGAGGGAGAGTGTATGTGTGTGTATATTGGCGGGATTTCGTTTTGATTCGAAGTTCGAAAGTTGAACAAAAATGTTTTTTTAAATTAAAGACTAGCTTTTTCCCGCGGCATCGCTTGCGTTAAATTTGTTGTAACATAGTTCCCCTTTCCTGATTTGCAGGTAACTGCTACCAGTAGTTTTTGCCCTTTTTTTTTTTTTTTTTTTCGGGTGGGAAATCATCCAATGACTTCCCCCGCTCTGGGTGGAGCGGGGGGGCATGTCAGACTTGTACTGACTAAAACCCACCCATGTTTCTTCTATTGCCCTTTACGTTCCGAGGCCGCGGTATCTCTTTCGAACAACCCGCAACCCCGGCAGGCAGAGGCTCTGGCAAGCCCCTCTGCTTTGCTGACTCTCTTTGAGGCGCGCGTGAAACACGAACGCGCCGTCGACATGGCCTGTCGTCAATCGACGGACGGACGGTGAACTACCCATTGCTCACCGCCCACAGGCTAGTTTTTGCCCTTGCGCCTTATTTATTGTAATGCAATGCTAAGTTTTGCCTTTTATTCCCTCTTTCTCCCTCAAATCTCAAACTTTTTTTATAAAAAAATAGCCTATATCTCCAGGGTACCAACTATTTCTGTACCAAAATTCATCGAAATCGATTCAGCCATTTAGGCGTGAAGAGGTAACAAACAAACTCAGTTTCGCTTTTATAATATTAGTAAAAAAGTAAGGATTGTTGCTTGTGACATGTATGAAAACTGCACCGCCATTACTGATATATTATAGTATATACGGCTATATTTTAGTACACTTCAAAATGTGAATCTCCATCTTTATTATTATTAACATCGAGTTAATATTTTTTATCAGGATAATCAGGTAAATTAACCGTTTACCAACATAACATCGAGTGTGTTGTCCCCTAAGAGTTAAAAACAGGTATACCAAAATTAAATAGTAAACCCACGTATTATCATAGATTTAATTCTCATCTACATAACTGAAAAAATATAGCTGAATCTAATAAGACTAGAAGCCTTCTTCAATCAAGACAAGTAAAAATTCTACATAGCATTACCCTTTAAACAAAAATCCTTCCATAGATATTTGATTTATGGATGTTTGTCTCTCTTTTACGTCAAAACGGCTGAATGGATCTTGAAGAAATTTGGCAGAAAGTTAGATTATAGTCTGGATTGACACATAGGATACTTTTTTTTTCTATCATCACGCGGGCGAAGCTGCGGGCGCCAGCTAGTATTTTTATTATATAAAACTACTCTTGAAGATAGCCCCGTCAGCAACACACACACACACACCAACAATTACCAAATGCAACATCCGGAAGATATTCAATGAAAGACCCCTTTCATACATTTGCCCCCAAAAATCACTTCTATTAAGTGAAGTTTGTCACATGTCCAAAACAATGTTCGTTGTATGATGTCATTGTGTCGACGTCAGCGTTCAATTCGTTTCACTTTTATTTGGAATGATGGGAGCAGGGAGAGGGACACAAATGTTTAATAGTAATTTCTAAACCTCTCAAGGACCGCCATTATTTACGTCAACTATAACATGATTCCTATTGGAATTGATACTTTGATGGGAAGTATAAAACTATGTAAAGCATCAGTCAATCATAATTATTTCCTCATTTCTAACCCTCTACTGACTGCATTGAACATTTATTCAAATCATTTAAGCGCAATCGATAATACTTAACCAAATTTCAATTGAAGCCGCAACTTGATTTATGGAACAGTATACCAGCAAATTGAAATAAATATTGTTATCAAACAGTTAGATACTATTATTAGTATCAATCTTAGATCAAACATTTATTATATTCTTACTTACAATATTAAAAAAAAAAACATCAGCTTAAGAGAATCTAATTCAAAAGTCTCAAAGAGATGGCAATAAAAATCGTATTACGCCCATTTTAATTTAATATATTACTGATATTTTAGAAAATACTTAATAAATCCGATTTCTGTTTTTCTTATTCCGTCCAATATGCCATAAATTGTGATAAGCGTCTACATCGAGTTAGGGAATGAAATACTTTTATTTTACTTTGTTTCATTCGAATTGGTTTCCAAAACTGTTGAATCGACTTTTTTGATGATGAAATATTCGATATAAATAGAGATGGGAACTTATACCACCAATGGGTATATCTATTTTTGTCTTTGTACTACCGGTTATCAATATGACGGTTAATTGTTTTCTTTGAACATTTTATTACTTATTTAAGGTAATATCAGTCTCATTAATGGTAATTAAATCCCAGTAGAAAAATTATTTTATTGCGATTTCTTGACAGACAGTGTACATGCATTCTCAGATTCCCAACAGAATTAAATAAACAGATACATTTTTTTATTTGTATCTCCAAAATTAGTTTTGTAATTTAGTTTGTTCCTTACAATAAAAGTATTATTCATCATTATTTTTCTTTTGTTGTAAGATAGTCAAGTATTTATATTTCAAAGAAAATAATACTCACAAAGTAATCGCTAAATACTTAGGTACTCAAAATAAAATTGCTCCGAATTCATAAGCTTCCACCTGACTTCCACGCTTTGAGAAAAATCTAGCAATCATATTTCATCTTTTTTCTGTTAAAATAAGCAGACAATTGTAATTTGCCGCGTCACTGCATCGCAAGGAGAAAAATGGTCCAGTTTTTCTGGCTCACGGGGATCTAAGCGACGAGTTTTATTTTTTATGACGTCATTAACTGGAGGAAGCTGGGGTAAATAGAGCCTGCGGTCGGGCCCTCTATTTTAAACTGTTGATTGCGAACATAACGGCAGGGTAGTGATTTACATGCGGCTTTTAGACGGGTTCTTGTTGATTTTAGTACGAGTACGGCGGTTACTTGGTAGGCGGAAGATAAAAAGTAGGAGATAGTGTGGTCTCTAAGTCAACCAAGTAAATTATGCAGTGGGAAGTGTCTAACTACTGTGATTATGTTGTCCCGCCATTATTTTTAAAATTCGAACCGCAAAGCAAAAATGGAGTTGTTCTTTTTGTACTGAACCGGTTCCTAACGAACTGAACAAGAGAGGTGTCAAAAATGTAAGGGTTGATTTAACTTTAACAACACGACACTTTGCAACACTATCCTCACACTTCGACGTCACACCAAAAATAGAGATCCCCCGCTGATTTCAAAAATATTTGTATCATAAAAACATTTCACACCATCGAAATCTCGGAAAATGAAATTTTAATATTGAGAAAACAAATCGGGTGTACTCGACGGGGGGCTCTTCGGTCATTCGATCCCTACTGCTACCGTTTACGCCGTCGGCTCCCATAAGTCGGTCATTTGAGAAGGTAAACTATCGAGTTTCATACTCGATAGATTTAACATGACTCGACGCCAACTCGAATTGGGTGACAGTTTGAGCACGGCACTACGTTCACAACTCATTAGAATAATTTCTGGGTAAATTCATTGAACATTATTATGAATTGTGAAATTGTAAAAGAATCGTAGTTTGAATATTTAGGAACATACATTTTGACAGTTATATTTAAATCTCTCTGGCAAAATTTATTTATATCTTATAAAAATAAAAAATAAACATGTTTGTTACCACTTCACGCTTTAATGGCTGAACCGATTTTGATAAATTTTGGTACAGAGATAGTTGGGAACCAGGAAATGGACATAGGCTAATTTAAAAAAAAGAAAAGGGATGAAACGGGAAAACTAACCGTTGCTATTACAAATCAATAAGGCGCTACCGAATTTAACGCGAGCGAAGCCGCGGGCAAAAGCTAGTGCACCCATAAAAACTATTTGTCAATTTTTTATCAATGGAATTGATGCCCTTGTTGCATAAAGCACTACAGATATTAATAACTCAATCACAATTTCCCCAAGTTAAATAAAACATCAAACAAAACATTTCACGGCGACTCGGTAACAACATTCACAATTTTAATGATAAACACGCAAAAACAAGGCTGCGGGCATCCGTTAGTCGCAATTTGCTATAATCACTGTATAAAGAAAGCTTCACCCTTCTGCGTTGATTCCGAAACTCATTTGCGGTATATGTTTTTGATCTACACAGTTCTGTGTTAGCAGTCACTAGGGACACCACGCTTCCGTGTAGGCTATAAAATGTAAATTTAAAAAATATTAAAGTTTATAAAAAAGAAAACACGCTTAAGTAAGTGAATGGATTTTGTTGGGTTGGTAATTTTATTGTATAGTCAATTTGACATACATTCTGTATGTTGTTATAAGTACCAGTAACATAGTGCTCTTTTGTCTGCATATTTTTTTTTTCATAAAATGTGTTTTGGGTGCACATAAATGAATAATTTGATTGTATTCTGTTTTGTTCCAGTCATTTAGACAAAGAGAGACCTACTAGCTATTTTTTATTAAATTCATATGTTAGAACGACGTGACCTTGTACCATGTATTGTCATCCAGGCTAAACAAGTGTGTAAAACTTTAGATGAATTTGGAAACCGAGAAGTGGATAATTTTTTTTTTGTTTTTTTTTTTACATAGTAAACACCATAATTTCGATGCAATATTGGTTCAAGCTTTAGTTAGACTTAAAACCCACCCATGTTCCTTCTATTGACTTTTATGTTCCGAGGCTGTGGTATCTCTTTCGAACAACTCGCAACTCTAGCAGTTCATTAAGCTTAAGAAATGTTTTTGGCTGCAATTTATCGGAACCTATTTTTAACAACACGTTCTTGAGTTTGTGAATCTTGCAGGGTAGAGTTCACTTTCCACAATTTTGAGATATTCCATTCTGTCTGCATGGTTGCATTGTCGTCCGCCATTCTCGCCTGAGTTTGCCAGTCATTAGAACTCTGTAACAAAATATGGGTCAGTCATCAAGTACTAGGAGATAATACCAAATAGAACCAAAATTCCAGCTAAAGTAAGAGCTTTTATAGATCGTCTTTTGGACCCTAATCTGGAGCGAGGACCAAACAAAAAATCATGTAAAATTAGAATAAATATTACGCATCGCATTTTCCCGTCATCATAGTCACTCTAGGTCTCATTACAAGGCGCTCAAGCGCATAATTTTGTGGTTACCACCAAACGAGAGAAGGTCGCGAGCTGCGGTCGCCAGCCACGCGCCTTTGACGCACACAGAGTTTATTTCGAAAAAATATATTATTTTAATGAGACGATTTTTTAATAATTATTTTTCTGGTATTTTGTGAGAAATTTTAGTCAAATTTAAGGTGCAGCAAATAAAAGTGAATGTGGTTTGGTGTTGGTGTACTCGTCACCGAAAAAACAAATGATTAAAGTAATTCTAAAGGTTCAGCCACACCAGTCCAGCAGACCAACTGCACAGGCACTTGGTTCACTGGAGCCTGACCTAAATACAAGTCTGAAGGATAAAAAAAAAATCTCCTAAGCCCACATGGGCCCTTATAAAACGTTGAGAGAATGTGCACGGTTCAGGTTGGTCGTTTCCTATGGATAAGAATCGACAAGAAACTCCATGGTTACTCTTTTAAAATCATTAAAATTTGGTTTTACAATAATGTTGTGTGTGGATATAACAAAGTGCCTGTAGCTAGTATGTAATCTGCCCGTAGTCCGAACCTGTTTGACTGAACCGTAAATGTGATGGACATTATTTAGACGAAGGTAAAAAGGTGTCGCTAAGAATCAATTACGAACATCACAAACGATAAATTAATGTAAAGTACAACAAAAAACCTGAGCCTTACACGTTCCGACTTCCTTCTTTCCCATATAGACACGACCATTAAAATATAAAGACGACGAATAGTACCATTTACGATGCATTTCTACGCATACATTTCAAACGGATGAGACCAGACTTAATCTTTTGTAACACCAATCTGACCGATTTAACACGGTACCATTTTAAGCGATGAATTCAATTGTTACAGATAAAACTCATTGATTCAAAACCCGTGCGAGAGTCGTCACATTGAAAATTTTATAGTTGGTTTTATTAGTTATAAATGAGACGATTAAATTTATCGTTCTTATGATTGGCTTTACGATGTACCGGTTAGTTTGACGTTACGTCACATTGCATCTATGATTGTCCACATCGCGGCTCTTTATATGACGGTAAACATTAATTAAGCAGTAAAACGTTAGGTAATCATCAGATATCATCTTTGTTTTATATCTTTTATCGTGTTGATAAGAGAAACGTCGAGCGTTGCCCGAATTGAATACTTGTTCACGTTGAGGTCAATGGCCTCATGAAATTTTATGCAGACGACGAATCAGTTAAGGTTGACTTAATGGTTATGTAGGCAGACTTATGTGTACATTGCTTATCTACAGTATCTTTTATCCGTTTTTTTTGTATCCGTTAGATAATGAATAGGCAACGTATGCTGATGTTCTTAATTAGTATCGCAGTTGTATGCAACATTCCCAATGAATGTTTTGTTATGGCGATCTATGTCCTTCTTAAATTCGTTTGAGCTGATTTGACTTAACATTTGCTATTAATAGTGGATTATCGTCAGTTCAACAGTCCACTACTAATTGTTCAAACGATACTACAAGCATTATTACTAAATCATTGCGTAATAATCTCCAATTGTAATAAGTATTGAATAATAAAGTTTAATTGGCCTCATTTCTTCAATGAGCTTCAATAAATTGCAATAACGAAAATTAATTGATTCCTATTACGATTGATTTCATCGTCACCATTTTATTTCTAGGAAAGTGTGTCAACTGCAGCTAGTAGGACCATGTAAATCAAGTACATACCTTATCATTCTTCTGCTTTTATGTCAATTAATTTGGGGTCACTGCAGCACGTTTTCTTGTTCAATACTTTACTTTTAATCTCAGTAGTCACCACTTTTTTGTATTTTTTTTGTGGGTAGGAATTCATAACATCCCGCGCTCTGGGCGGAGTGGCGGGAGTGTCACACTTTTACTGACTAAAACCCACCCATATCTATACTAATTATTAATATTATAAAGCTGAAGAGTTTGTTTGTTTGTTTGTTTGTTTGAACGCGCTAATCTCAAGAAGTACTGGTTCGAATTGAAAAATTCTTTTAGTGTTGGATAGTCCATTTCTTGAGGAAGGCTATAGGCTATATAACATCACGCTACGACCAACAGGTGCTGAGCAGCGTGGGTGAAACCGCGAGGAACAGTTAGTAATGATATATAACTTATTTTTGCCTTTATGCTCCGGGGCCGTGGTATCTGTTTCTGACAATCCGCAACGCCAGAGTAGCCACAACTTTCTAGCTATCATCATCGTCGACACACTCAATCCATCGTCCCTTTAGTCTTTATCCACTCTTAACTACATTCACAATCAAAACTTTTCCATATCTAGGCACTAATAGTACCTATCGCATAAAGTTCCAAGCAACCTGCTGCAGTATTTTGAACAGTACCTAAAACTACTGTATCTGTTTTCCTTAAACTTTTGTTAGTTGTACAAGTAGATAAGCCACGGTTACAACTGTTTGTCTTGCAGTTCATTCATATGCATGAACGTAAATAGTTATCTTTATATTCGTTTTCCCTTGTGATAGCTACGGAACATCTGTCAGTATTGTTCCATCATTTTGTTTTTATATGATGCAACTGCATTTGAAATCTTATGAAATCCAAGTCAAAAGTTTGATAATTATGTAACTTATATAATTTTATGTGAACGTTCTCTGGATCTTACAAAAATTTCGCAATGTTTACGTAATCTTTGAAATTGTCTAGTTTATCCATATTGATTTATGAACAAGTAAATAGTCTAACCTAAGTCGTGTTCATTTTCCTACCTAAATTATTTGGGATCGGCGCTGTATGTTTTTTCCTTCCATATTAATTCCCTTTTAAACTCTTAATTGTCACTTCCTTTATAGTTATGTCATCTTCTACTCAGCTCATTAATCATCCCTACTTCTTAAACTATCTATACTAATATTATAAAGCTGAAGAGTTTGTTTGTTTGTTTGTTTGAACGCGCTAATCTCAGGGACTACTAGTTGGAATTGGAAAATTCTTGTAGTGTTGGATAGTCCATTTCTTGAGGAAGGCTATAGGCTATAGAACATCACGCTACGACCAACAGGTGCTGAGCAGCGCCGGTGAAACCGTGGGTAACAGCTAGTTTATAATAAGTTGACTGCAAGATATTGCTTCAATATTTCTACAAAATTACAGTCAGTAGTAGAAGATGTCAAATCGTATATCCAATCCAAACATAGAAGCAACCATGTCAAGGCCAATCAAAATACTTCAGTAGTGCCATTAACAAGACAGAAGATTTTGTAATCAAACGCTACCAATTTAGAGCTCTTGACATCTATTATAGCTAACGAGTGCAATAATAGCGAATCAGATAAACTGAGTATGTTTAGACAAGATCGGTTGGTTTCACTGTGAGCAAATAAACTGAATTGTAACGTTATGATGCCAAGGCTATAACAATAGAAAATGTTGGTCTAACACTTCAAAAGATCGTATGAGATATGTTTAGAAACGCAGAACGCTTGAGTAGAAAATTCCATCTCATAATGCTTCAAGAAACTTGTGAAAACAAATACTTGGACGTATAAATAAATAGATTATGTACAAGGTGAAATCTTATGGCTGTAGTAAAAATATGATGTGGTTATAGTGGTTTCTAAACGTAAAATTAGAAATTTGGTAAACCGTGACTTAACCAGCTCCTCAGTATTTGAGAATTACTTTAAACGTAAATATCTATACTAATATTATAAAGCTGAAGAGAGAAGAGAAGAGTTTGTTTGTTTGAACGCGCTAATCTCAGAGACTACTGGTTGGAATTGGAAAATTCTTTTAGTGTTGGATAGTCCATTTCTTGAGGAAGGCTATAGGCTATATAACATCACGCTACGACCAACAGGTGCTGAGCAGCGCGGGTGAAACCATGGGGAACAGCTAGTTAGAAATAAAATCATATTTATCTAAATACGTGCACTGCTGAAGAAGAGAGAAGAGATGTCAGTAAAGCAGGGAGGCCCACGAGTTCTACTGCCTGACGTGGTTGCGGATTGTTCGAAAGAGATTGGCCCCGGAACACAAAGGGAATTAGAAAGAACATCGATGGATTTAAGTCAGTAAAAGTCTTCTCCGCCTAGAGTGGGAGAGTTATGTGATGATTTCTCATCCGATTTTTTTTTAAACCAACAACAATAAATATCTTCACAAATAACCAAACAAAGGTTTTCATGAGACAACGTTACTTTATCGGTACGAACCATCCAGACATTTTCAACTCATAAAAGAGGTAATTTAATACAAGTTTTGCATATGAAAGCTTACGTAAGCTACAACCGTTTGCAATCACATAACTATTGAAACCAATGGCCCTATGAGATGGAAATATCAGAATTAAGTAGGTGTAAAAGAGAAAGGAGATAGAGTCAAATGACTTGACCCAAGATTCCTTGCCACAATCAGCGTGCGAAGTCAAGTCTTATTGGTCCTGTCAGTCTTGTTAAATGTGAAACTCAAGCCATATTCAATTAGGCATACATTACTTGAATGAGCAATGAGCCTGCTCAACTGCGGTGGTATGGTAAGTATTCCATACGTATAAATATAGAAGTAGTCTTCACTTTCCAGACCGTTATATGCATTTTAAAACGAAGTGCCTTATTGCACGTTGCAAGAGGGGGCTAGACGGAAATCTGTCTGTTATCTGTCTTAGATTTTTGTTATAGTTGTAAGCCGAGCGGCATGCGCGTGTTTCTTTCTCTCTCTCATAGAAAGCAAGCCAGTTATTTTCGTCTTTCTAATTCGCATTGAACAGTGTGGTGTCGCGACGATTATTTTTGTTGAGTGTATACAGGTTTTTCGTACATAATAAATATCCATATACATAATAAGTTCCATTTTTTTAAACGTGGGCAACGTTTAAATATAATAGTCCAATAGGAGTTCTCCTGTATCGTGGGAGCGTTTACAAACATTTAAACTCACATACACAAACAGCCAGATCCGGAATAACTATCTATAGGTCAAAAAAGTATTTGTTCCGTGGGGAATTTTGACGAGTAGTGCAATACTGCACTTTGTATAATACGCAAATGAATCCCAAAAATCTGAGGTTTTGGTTTCGAACTTGAGACTTATAGATTGGCAGACATTCCACTAGACTATCACTGCTTTAACATTCTATTTTACCATTTCTTTTTATAATAAAAACCTTTAGAAACAAGTTAAGCCCATTTATGGCAGTCAAAGGTCAATAAATGTTAAATACAGTTTATTGATAGATATATCTCATTTCATCTAGAAGATTAACTAACTGTGATTTTATTACTTGACAATTATTCCACAAGGTTTGGGCGAGACATTTTATGATCAAAATCATTTCAAACTCCTACGCACCTGATTTTTAGAGCATTCCCATAAAATAAAGAGATGGTTATTTTAATAACGTTATTAACTGTGTGAGGAATTTTCCTCACACAGTTATCACAAAATTTAGTTTAATAATGCTTTAACCACAAACTCAGGAATATGTCACCTAGCTAATTTCACAAAAATTAAAAAAAAAATCAAATTCCTTTAATGTAAAACAAAATAAATTATAATATATTTTTTATATTTTTTTTAAAATAAAATATGTATACAAATAAATATAAAAAGCTATATATCAGGTTTAAGTTTAAGTAATTTATGTTACTATAAGAACGTCACAATTGGTCTACAATTTCCTTGTCGAAAGTGTCTCATCGACTTGAATGACCAAAAATAATCCACAACAACCGAAAGGTGACGTCAGAAAAGAAAATGTCCCCGTTTATCATCCCGAAGAAATGTTAATTAAATCACTGTAAACATTGGGTGGGTAGGCAGAAATCGTCATTAATACACGACAACCAACGCTAATGGGTGTGGGTGGTGGACTGTTCAAACGTAAACCGATTGGGTTGACGACAAAAATGTTAGCTTATATTTAGAAGTAAGCTCGTTAAGATTTAATAGGTTTAATATGCTGAAATTGTAATGTTTGTACAAAATAATAGAGTAGGTAACTAATTAATGAAACTTACTTTCAGTGGTAGTTTTCTTGGAATTCTTTTTAGAAGTAATTTTCAGCAATAGCTTTTTTTCCTTCTTTTTATAATGACAATAGCGAAACGAAACGGTTAGCGAAGTGGCTGAGGGCCACGGGGCTTGCGGGTTCGATCCCCGCACGGAACAAATATTTGTATGGCCTACAAATAGTTGTTCCGGGTCTGGCTGTGTGTATGTGAGTTTTAAATGTTTGTAAACGAACCCACGATACAGGAAACATTCCTAGTGTGGGGCAACGATTTTTCAAAAAAAAAAAGAAATATCATTCTGTCGTATTTTTTTGTGTAATTAATTTTGTATAATAACTAATAAAATCCCTGGCCACGGTGTGGAGTCTTGGTTTGACTTTGTAGGAGATGTTGTGACGAGGAGAACCAAACCAACGATGAGTGGGCCGCATCCTTACTAATATGATAAAGCGAAAGTAAGTTTGTTTGTTTATTACGTCTTCAAGCCTAAACGACAGATATTTTTTTTTGTAAAAAAGTGACTAATGAGAGAGAAACAGTAAAGAAAAGGGAAAACTTAGCACTGCTATTACAATTTATAAGGCACAATCAGGAAAGGGGAACTGTGTTACCCCGAATATAACGCGAGCGAAGCCGCGGGCAAAAGCTAGTTTACTATAAGTCTAAAGAACTGGAAGTGATGGAGAGGCCTTTGCCTAGCAGAGAGATGACGCACACTAACAGTACAGTAATCCAACATCTATATGATTGAACTCAGATTACACTGAATAAAAACAATCGAATCTCTTGATACTGTTGCCCACAAGATTTAAGATCTACTTGGAAGTGACAAATTTCTCAGTCACACTCGGACCAAAACAACAAAAAGTCGTCGTCACATTTCAATTAAACAGTGTCAAAATGATCATTTCCTGTGACAAATAAAAACAGAATCACCTTTTTGTAACCAGCGTCAAAGTCAGTAGAAAATGAAACTGACTCCAAAAATAGCCATTTGTCGCCAGAACGTAACATTTTTAGCCGCTCGGTCAGATATGATTTAATGGAGTGCCGAGAGGTTCGTTAACATTAATAAATTCTATGCCCCTACTATGGGACTGTTTTTTTATGACATAAATCCGTTGAACAGATTTTCTTTTGCTCTAAGTAGAGACTAGTTAGTTTTTTTTTTCTTATTAGACTCATTTTTTTTGTGTAGGAATATTTCAAGAACATATTTACATAATTATAAAACTTTCCACAATAGATTTCCGTATTTTAAATAAAACACACATGACTATCGCCACCCTCGTAGAACACACTACACGTAGAATGACCTAACAGCTGATTTAAATAAACTGACATTGAATATCACCAATGCCTCATTGGTGACATTAATTTGTATTGATACCATGCCTTACCAAAACCTCTAAGACACAAGAAAACGTCCCTCAGAACCCCAAAGCGACTTGTAGAATCCAATTAAGACTAGGAAATCACCGTCATACCCATTATACCAAACCAGTAGTAGGGAACAAACTCCTTCCTACCAGACGCTTTTAACTTTCCTTCGGCACTTCGTTAGTCTTGTTTGTATTTATTTAAAGCGTGATAACTTATCCGTCGACTGAGAACAGGATATGTGCCTAACAAAGTCCTGGGATTCTGGGATTCATTTGCCATTTCCACGCGTAATCTGTAAATACTTTGTGTGATCGTTTTACCTCCGTCGGTTCTTCGCGAAATAAGTTTTAAAATAATGGTCCTTCGAAATTGTTGGTAGGAAATATTGCAAGGGTATTTTTGAAGGAAACTACGCTTGGTAGCTTAGATTTAAAAGGGTTAAGTTATAGCCGCTGATTCAATTTCATACCCATTTAAATATTGAAAACAATCGATTAAGCAGACGTTAATCATTACAACTTAAGTCGATACAGCGTCTATGATCACGGTTATCCGATCATGTAATTATATCAATATATAAAAATACATAGTTCTCATAGTTGTATTTAATGTCACTTAAGTTGTGTCGCGAAAAGTCGTCATTTAGTTATTCCACACTATTTAAACGAATTCTTGCATTTATTCATCATCTAATTATCTGACGCCTTAAAGACTTTGTAGCAGACCAATAGTTTTGTAAAGATCATAATTTTGAGCTCCGTTCGCAAAATTTAAGCAAAACGCACAACCTACCTGTTACCTAAGATATTTTCATTTCCCCTTTCAAGCTTAATACGATACTGTGTACAGTGACAGTCGTTTAAAAATTTTCACTTTACAAGTCAAAAATTACATAGAATTCAGTCGAAAATGCATTTTGAAATTACAAGACTAGCGGTTCTCTAAACTAACAATAAAAATGCAAAATAATGTCAAGAAGACAACTTCAGCTTTGAATCTTAATCATAACCATGATGTTGATCAATATGGGAATATGAAGAAGTATGTGCGATTTTGATCGCTATGGATTTCACTTTCTAAGAATTGAAATTACAATAGCGTCGGCAGTAGATTACAAAGTGTTTCACAGGCTTTAAAAGTTTATTTCCATTATTACCGCCTAGCTTAAAGGCAATAAAAAAATCTAACACAACATCGCCCGCAAAGTGCCTCATGTTCAAAAATACTTCTCTTGAAATAACCTTGGCTGAATAAATCGTTTCAATTTCCTTTAAGAGTTGATGCAAACATGAAAGTTGGCGGTTATTTTAAAAGTATGCGTTAAAGTTTATACGACGCTCAGGAGAGCATGTCGCAACTAAAGAACAAAATTGAATTTGTAACGTGAGAGGTTGGTCGTAAAGAGTTATTATTATAGGTGTTTCTTTTGTTTGTTATAATAATGCGCTCAGTCGACGCTGTGCTAAACAAAAAAAAATCTCAAAGGACCAAGTTTACAGTTCGTGCAAATGAAAAATAAATCTGTTTTGTTTTTTTGCGCTCTTGCAATCTATGTTGGTGTTTAAGTACAAAAAAAGTATGCAATAAAATATTGTAGCTGTGCGTTTCGTTCAAAATGTAATAGAAAATGGAACTGTTTATTTTATTTTCAGTTTTGCTCGAACGTCGACTTTAAGTGACGATTCAACTTACTGAATGAAAGTTCGTATCAATAATGATAGTTTTAAGTAGTTACAAATAAAAGAGCTATATTTTGACGAGACGTCGTTTGGTGCAGTGGGTGAGCGATCGACTGCTGCACTGCGTGTCGCGGGTTCGATCCCCGTACGAAAAACATATTTGCATGGCTTACAGATAGTTGTTCCGGGTCTAGCTGTTTGTGTATGCGAGTTTAAATGTTTGAAAAGGCACCCACCCCCATACCATACAGGAGAAATTCCTAGTGTAGGGCAGAGATAAAAACAAAATTACAACTCAAAACTGAATCAGTATTCTTTTTCCTGTGTTTTTTTTAAGCATTGAATCATTTCCATCTTTACTTTCAATGCATGACGTAAGCAATTAATTCTGCAGTAAATGCAGGGCTAAAATTAAACGCTATCAATTTGTCACCTTCCAAAAGTTTTCATTGCAGGAAACTGGCCATGAATCGTTTCAAGAGTTACTGTGTGTGAATAAGACAGATAAAATTAACAGTATATTAAGAAGTTGTTGTTAAATAATTCATGTGCTTTTAAATGTTTCGTAAAATCTTTTTAGAACTTTTACAATGACTAAATATGGAACTAGTCTTGGCATATCAGAAGGGCTACTATGACATCTTATAGCAATTCTTATTCCACTGAGTGAAGGAGATGGTGCTAGACACCCAGTATAGCTCTGTCATCTGATACAGGAGAAATTCCGAGTGTGTGGGGCAATGTTTTTTTAAAAAGGTACTGAGTTATATGTTAGTGTTTGGTAACTGCCTGCCGGGGTAGCGGGTTGTTCGAATGAGATACCGCAGTCGTGAAACACAAAATATGGCAAAAGCAAGAACGTGGATGGGTTTTAGTCAGTAGAAGTCAGTCTGACATTCACCGCCCAGAGATGAGGAAGTTGTTTGATAATTTCACACCAAAAAAAAGATATGGCGGGTAGAATTCAGGGTTTTTATATTGTTTATATCAGCCAATAAAGCTTCATTTTTAATGCAATAGGTCTTTGAATGTTGTTTACCAATATCAATCAATGATATCAATAATTAAAACAAACGAATTGTGTAATATTTATATGTACAATAAATCTGCTCGTCATTTTCTCTAACAATGAAGTCGAATAGCAAAATGTACATAAAACTCCTGCTGGTGAATTATTGGTGTTATCGGTTTTATTATTATGTTTACGTTGTAATTTACGCTTATTATGACCTTTACATTCCGTGTAGAATCGTTCGCATTATTTTATTTCTTTACTAGCTGTGCCCAGCGGTTTCACCCGCTGCTCACTTAGGGGTATGAAAAATAGATGTTGGCCGATTCTCAGACCTACCCAGTATGTACACAAAATTTCGTTTAAATCGGTCCAGCCGTTTCGGAGGAGTATAGGAACGAAAACTTTATAATATTAGATGATAACGACAAAATTGACAGATGAAATTGGCATTCATTCATAATCGAAAATTGCAGTTCTTAATCGGTAAAGTGAGTTTTTATTTAATCGTTATTTTAAAAATAAAGCCCTACATGTAGCAGTAACTAGGGCCTTTATGTTTTTGCGGATGGGATCTCATCAAATAACTTGAATATCAATACAAGTCTGTCACTCCCCCCACTATGAGTGGGGGGAGTGTCAGACTAGTACAGACTAAAAACCCACTCATGTTTTGCCCTTTTACTGGGCTGGTATCTCTATCGAGCAGCCTGCACCCCGGAGCAATTAGGCCTTTTAACCCCTCGCGCGTCAAAGTGTCACACTGGGTGCAAAGTTTTACTTGTGCCACAAATGTCGCATTTGCACACGGGTGCAAAGTTTGAACCGCTGTGAGTGGTTTTCATATTTTAGACATTTATTTTTAAAATTTATTTAAAACTCATAAGGATTCTGGAAACATCATATATCGATATAACATATATCGATAATTATATATATTACGAAGTATTCGTAATATATTATAATTATCGATATAACTATGTAATCTTCGTTTTTCCGAAGGTCGAACTAAAATCAAAAATTCATTCAAAATAGCTCGACGTTTGGGGCACTTTACCTACATTGTTAGCAATCGCGCGACGGGTTAAAGAGTTTCGTAAAAAAAGTCCAAGGTTAACGCCACAAGGACTTGCAAATTAATTGATTTCGGCTTTTTGGTAGCCCAATCTTATGTTTACACTAGCTTTTCGCCGCGGTTTCACCCACGCTGCTCAGCACCTGTTGATCGTAGCGTGATGTTATATAGCCTATAGCCTTTCTCAAGAAATGGACTATCCAACACTAAAAGAATTATCCAATTCCAACCAGTAGTCCTTGAGATTAGCGCGTTCAAACAAACAAACAAACAAACTCTTCAGCTTTATAATATTAGTATAGATATAGATACATAAAATTTTCGCCATTGTTATTTTTAGCTTTTGAATCTTTATTATCGCTGATATGATCTCATTCTATCTAAACTTGCAACTATTTTTTTTTCTTATTATATCAACTGAATTCATTAAAGCAAAATATTGTCCTTAATGCTGAGCACTGCTTTGAGGACAAACCCTCAAGTGGCTCCTTCAGCAGCTAACCCTTAAACATCCTACTCGTTTAAAAGATCACAGTACAACTTGAACAAGGCAACTAGTTCATCGTCAACTACTTTAAACATCCGTTCCCCTAGTCGACTGTTGACAGTAATAAGTTTCTCGTTTATTTCAACTAGCTCTTTGAGATTTTCTGTATCTGCAATTGGTTTTACATTTTATAAATTGCTGTTTTTAGGGTTCCGTAGTCAACTAGGAACCCTTATAGTTTCGCCATGTCTGTCTGTCCGTCCGTCCGTCCGTCCGTCCGTCCGTCCGTCCGTCCGTCCGTCCTCGCTTAATCTCTGTGACCGTTAGCACTAGAAAGCTGAAATTTGGTACCAATATGTATATCAATCACGCCGATAAAGTGGTAAAATAAAAATTGGGAAAAAATGTTTTATTAGGGTAGCCACCCTATATGTAAAGTGGGAAGTGATTTTTTTTTTAATTTCAACTCTAACGTGTGATATATTGTTGGAAAGGTATTTAAAAATGAATAGGGGTTTACTAAGATCATTTTTTGATAATGTCAATAATTTCGGAAATAATCGCTCCAAAAGTAAAAAACAATGTGTCCCCCCCCCCCTCTAACTTTTGAACCATAAGTCTAAAAAATATGAAAAAAATCTAAAAAGTAGAACTTTATAAGAACTTTCTATGAAAATTATTTTCAACTTGATTGACACAACAGTTTTTGTACAAAAAAGACAAAAAGTTGTACAAAATAATTTCTGGACTAAGTTTATAGTATAATCGTATATGCAAGCTTTTTTTGTAACTTTGTTTACATATTTTATTATCCTAAACGTATCTTTTTTCAAACAAAAAATTGTTGTTGAATTACCACCAAAATTGCACGTCTTTGTATTAATTAGTAACCCTATTCCTCGAGAGATGGCGCTGTAGGTACTTATTACATTGGATCGGGTATTACCGAATTGTTCGGTTGGCCTCATAACTGGGAACACCTATTGTGACGGACGGGAAACTACGGAACCCTACACTGAGCGTGTCCCGACACGCTCTTGGCCGGTTTTTTTTAGAGAAAAATAAGTGAAGTTATAGAATCATTTCAACTCAAAACAACGAGAAATTTCTCTTCATTGAAATGGTTTTTACCAAATCCCGTATGTCGTTAATTAATTTGGATATTTTGTTTCAAATCAAGTAATAGCTCTGATTATAAGCAAAGCTCATATGCTAACTAAGAGGGATCAAGTATATGATCTATCAGATTTCATAGATTTACTAATAACTCTATTATTGATCATATTTTTCTATAATAACCCGGTTTTGCTAGATTTTTATTTTTATATTTGCAACTTGCCCAAAAATAGGACAAAGGGTAGCTGCACCAAACACGGGCCAATAATCTACACACACCAGTGCGGTCCTCCAGGAAAATACGGTGGCAGCAAAATGACGGACGGCATTAATTAACACGATTACCCTATTCGTGATTGGGGGCTAATCGCAGGGGCTGTTTGAACTGGCGACCTATTTGTCCAACATTTGCTTTTGTAATTAAAAGTACATATGAGTTTAATTGGTAGAATAGCATTGGATGTGTGACGTATGAGGTGGTGCTCCATGTTAAATGGGGTTGGTGTTTTGAAATTGGATTTAAGTTAAATATGAGAGAGATCTGTTATGGAGATTTACAGAGAGAAGGGCTGTATCCAAGCAGTACGAACAACATATTTTATACACAACAACATGTGTAACTACAGAATCAATACGAAGTCTTGAGAGATTGTTCCGTGGTAGTCCTTAGGTTTGGAGGCCAGAGTAAATTCTATATGTGACAACATACAAAACGCTGGTGCAACATAATATACACATTTTCATGCTTTGCTATCTTGTGAGCTTAGGCAGAATATTATCTAAGAAGTACACCCACATCACAGGGGCCTGCCAGGGCCGCCAAGGGTAACAGAAGGAATATGGGTGAGTTTTGTTAGTAAAAGTCTGACATTCCCATTCGCTCAGCCCAAAGCGGGGAAAGTTATTTTATGATTTCTCAACTACAAAAAAGTACTCGCACATTTCGTCAGGAATGTTTAATTCCAAGGTGAATCAGGGGAGCTTATTGTAAACAAATTCTAACAAGTTAATAATAATAAATACTAACCCACGAAAAGAATAGGTCATTTTAAAAAGCATTTTCCTTTATCCTTGCTCCATAAATCTTCAAGAGTAAGTAGGTAGCAAAAGCCTTGTAACTAATATGAGAAAGCCTATAACTTCATAAGTGTTTCCGATTCCAAGGAGGACTTCATCCAAATCTCATATCGGATGACTACTTTACAGAAGTGTTCCTTTGATATCAAACTCTGAACAATTTGAGAATGAACAAGTGGACATTGGGGGCGCAAGTGGACTCAATGGGATGGCGTAAATTAGAACTCTAAGCTTCTTGTTACATACCGTCCCCAAATGCTATGATATAGGGTTCGTGTGGATCCTTTTGGGTCTTCCGTAATTGTAAACCTTGAGATTCGATCAAGGGGTGTGCTATATTAAATTTTAGTTACAAGGATTAGTTGCAATGTCTTTAAGGATTTTGGAGTATTTGCTCTTACGTGTGTCTCTATTAATATGGTATTACTTTGCAAAGCTCCCCTTTATAAGAGTAACTGCCTTTGAGTCTGGGAGCCTGATTTAAAACCTTATAGTCCACTCATAATCCCTACGTTTATTATGATTGAGAGGGTCAAGGAAACGACTTGAAGATAAATGCTTGTTGGATTTACTGGGTTAGTTAACTGAAGCATAGCGACGAGAAAGTCGAGTAAACTTGAGAGACATAACATCATATACATTTTGATGTATAGATTACAATTTTATTGCCTGCTCTCCGTCTAGACGAGTTGACCGATAGGGCGATTTGTCTGTGCATAACAGTAAATACCGTCATGTCCTTGTTTCTATACCCCTGTGTCTAAAATATCTTCTATATTCCGAAGATTGCGATGTAGGTCAAATGTCTTACCAATGATTCAAACAAATGACTTTGTTTACTGTTAGCGAGTTTATTTTTAAGAAGATATATCAAGAACTCTCAAGTCTCAATGATTAATCAAGTATCGCCTTGAGAACTTTAAACAACTTAATTATACCATCAAGCTACTTCAAAATAAATCCAATAAAGCATTTAATAATCTTTACAGTTCGACGGGCAATTTAAATAATTAGTCCATAATCGTTGGATAATAAAACATTCAAATATTTCGATACGTGCTTTATCTTAAAAGTCGGACGACAAAAAGCAGAATAATTAAGCAACTTCTAATTATTTTCTATCGTTGAAAGATAACTCGATTGATTTATTGATGGCGAAGTAACTGAAACAGATAGAGAGTTGAATTTACGATGTTTGTATGATAACCGCTTTATAATTATTTGTTTCGACATTTTAATCGAGCTTGAAAGCGCTTTGTTCTAATGAGTTATAGCTGTTGGAAATTGATCGTTCTTTATCGTTAATACGGATTTCAATACGTCACCGATGAGTTATTTTGTTCGGTAACTGATGACACTTCATAATTTTTAATGGCCATTGATTTTAACGGGTTGAATTAATTATTTTTATCTCCTGTTTCCCTCGTAGCGTTTGGCCTATTAATTATAAACTTTTATCTGTATTGATACTAGTTTAATTATAATTGTTATAAGTATGTTTTTTCATTTTCTCTAATCTTTTAGTTGTAATCCTTGATGTTCATATGTTCAAAGTTAGGGTTCAATATAAAATCATCAGTTACACATTCTTCCAACACTTATAATTATTATTATTCTACTAGCTGTTCCCCACGGTTTCACCCGTGTTGCTCAGCACCTGTTGGTCGTAGCGTGATGTTATATAGCCTATAGCCTTCCTCAAGAAATGGACTATCCAACACTAAAAGAATTTTCCAATTCCAACCAGTAGTCCCTGAGATTAGCGCGTTCAAACAAACAAACAAACAAACTCTTCAGCTTTATAATATTAGTAAGTATAGATTGTGTTCCACAGCAAGGCGTCTTACTTGGCTATGTTAGCGGCACCGCATACTGATGACTTTTACGTATTTTTGCGGAAAAGATCTGCATCACTATTTATGTTGGATGCGGGGCAGCGCCAGCGGTCTCCTGAGCATTGTTGCAAATTAGACTGAAAACCTCGTGATGAAGCACCTTTACGTAGTGCATGTACTGTTGCCAGGTGTCACCAGAAAATGGCATACTAAGTTGTATTTTCAATTTAATTGTCTCTATTTACTTATATAAGTACACATATTTTTACATCTTTAAATGTTTACTAATATAATAATAGCGGAAGTTAGTTTGTTTGTCTGTTACGTCTTCACGTCTAAATGGCTAAACCGATTTTGGTACAGATATAGTGGGACCCTGGAGTCGGACAAAAGCATTTTTTTTAAGTTAGAAATGAGGGAGAAAGAGGGAAGAAAAGGGAAAACTTAGCTTTGCTATTACAATAAATTAGGCACAAGGGCAAAAACTACAGGTAGCAGGTACTTGCAAATCAGGAAAGAGGTACTGTGTTTCCCCGAATTTAATGCGAGTGAAGCCGCGGGTAAAAGCTAATTCTTACTAATATCATAAAAGCGAATGTGAGTTTGTTTGTTAGTTTGTTACCTCTATACGATTTAATGGCTAAACCGATAGTGATGGATTTTGGTACATAGATAGTTGGGAACCAGGAGACGGAACTAGGCCATTTAAAAAAGTGGGATGTGAGGGAGAAAGAGGGAAGAAAAAGGAAAAGTTAGCGTTGCTATTACAAATTAATAAGGCGCAAGGAGAAAAGTGTTACCCCAAATTAAACGCGAGCGAAGGCTAGTATACTATATTTTACTTAAATTTTTAAACTCTTAAGAGACGTTCTACCTGCCGGGGTTGCGGGTTGTTCGAAAGAGAAACCGCGGCCCCGGAACATATAGGGCATAAGAAGGAACATGGGTGGGTTTTAGTCAGTACTAGTCTAACACCCCCCGCTCCACTGGAGAGCGGGAAAGTTATTTGATTATTTCCCATCCGCAAAAAAGAGAAGTTTTTACATCCTGAAAAATATCACCGTCTAAAAGAACCAACACATCTCCATTAGACCCTTTTTTATTTTCCTCCAAACTCCTTAACATTGGGGGCATTATAAACAGTTATCAAGGTTATAATATCTTAATGGTTCAAGTTTAGTACAAATAGTCGTCGAGAGGGTACTATTCTTCATTAGCGAGGACCCTGTAAATTATTCTTTAGGTCACTTCGGTGCTATTTAAGTTAATTTAATAGTAACTTTGCACACTGCTCACGTACTTGCGACGTCCTGGCTAATATTAATTTGGTGTTCATGTACTAAGTGACTCGGTTTCCGTTTTGTTTTATTTTTTTTTGTTTTTGTTGTAAAAAACCTTCGAACTTGTTTGAAGGTTGTGATTTATACAGTTAGGTTTATTGAGGGAGATTTTATATTTGATTATCTCGTTAGCTTAGTTGCTGGCTGCGTTTGAGGTACTGGCTTCAAATTCCAGGTCGGGCAAAGTGATATTAGAGTAAACCATTAGGTTTCTTTTTAAAAACTGCCACGGAGTTTGGACTTGTGCCTGGTTGATGGCAATGGGGTGGCCCTGTATTACATATACTGGATCTTAAGCATTATGTATGCCTACTTCAACTATTAGGTATAGATACTTCTGTAAAACCCCACGAAAATTAATAAACAAGCGTGATGTCGTTTTATATTATTTTTTATTTTAATAGGAAGCATAACAAATCACAGATATATTAAAACTACTCATAAATTCAAGAGAATCGGAATAATAATAATTCATAATTATTACTTACTAGCTTTTGCCCGCGGCTTCGCTCGCGTTAAATTCGGTAGCACCTTATTGATTAAGTTTTCCCTTTTCTTCCCTCTTTCTCCCTCACATCCCACTTTTTTCAAAAAAATATTACCCTACGTCTTCTGGTTCCCAACTATCTCTGTACCAAAATTCATCGAAATCGGTTTAGCCATTAAAGCGTGAAGAGGTAACAAACAAACAAACAAACTCACTTTCGCTTTTATAATATTAGTAAGGATAATTTCAATTGAATTATTTTTTATGATAGATGCGGCTTTAGTTCTGCTAATCTAATCTTGATTTGAAACTCCTTATTTTGACTTTTACAGATAACCAATGATGGAAATCGAAGTAGTTGAGGGAACCAGGGTGACGGGTTGTTCGAAAGAGATACCGCAGCCCGGGACCACAAAGAGCAGAAGAAGAAACATGGATGGGTTTTAGTCAGTACAAGTCTGCTATCTATCACAAAAGTTATTTGATGATTTTTTTGCCTGCCTTTTCCTATGTGTGGTCAGCTTCCAGTCTAAGTAAATGAATGTGAATACCAGTATTTTACATAGAACGCCTATCTATCTATATATAAAAAATCCTACTAATATTATAAATGCGAAAGTTTGTGAGTATGGATGTATGTTTGATCCTCTTTCACGAAAAAACTACTGAACGGATCTTGATGAAATTTGGCTTCGGCACAGAGGTAGATATGTCTGGAATAACACATAGGATCCTTTTTTAATCATCACGCGGGCGCCAGCTAGTTTACTATAAAAATGAACACTACTTTTTTCCCCCCCTCTATGTATTTCTCCTGTATCGTTGGTACGTTTACAAATATTTAAACTCACACACACAAACAGCCAGACCCGAAATTACTACTTGTAGGTCAAACAAACATTTGTTCCATGCGGGGATCGAACCCGTGACACGCAGAATAGCAGTCGATCGCTCAACGCCAACCGTGTCGTCAATTTCTTTTTAAAAGAAACACATATTCGTACTTCCTGTCAAAAGTCAGATTCAGAGTAAACTTTTACCGTTTCAAAACTTACTCCAATAAGAGGTAACTCGTAGCTCGTGGGCGCATTCCTGTTCGAACAACATTTTACGATACATGTTGTGTGCCCACTCGGAGGTTTGTTGTGGGTGCCCGTGATACAGCACTCGAGCGATAGATGGCGGCACATGTGCCCATAGGAAAATACAAAAAGTTTCAATTGAAGAAGGTTTAGCCATTTAAAAAAAAATCGATGATTATTCTTTTGGGTGAGTTGTAGGGTTGCATGAATTATTATTTAATCATTTTAGTGAATTGCACCTCTATGATGTTGATTATTTTTTAATGCATACATAGGCCTTTTTCCGAAGAGGGTAGGGGGGCAGTAACCACAGAACGTATCCTGCTGCGATCCTTACTCCTTTTGCTGTTTTATTTTAACTTTTGAAAACTTATATGAATACTAGCTGTGCCCAGCGGTTTCACTCGCTGCTCAACTCCTTTTAGAAATAGCCATTATTGGGTATAAAAATAAATATTGGCCGATTCTCAGACCTACCCAATATGCACACTAAATTTCATGCAAATTGGTCCAGCTGTTTCGGAGGAGTTTGGTAACAAACACTGCGACACGAGAACTTTATGTATTCGATTCACATAATTTGGTCTCAATAAGAAGAAGACCTTAATTAATGAGTATAATATCTCTAACTACTGGCAGTCCTTCATCAAGTCAAAGAAAATATATTGCAAAGTATATTGTTTGTGAAGTTATTTCCAACAAAAATGTACCAAACCCTTTTTGTACCTAGCAAGCCTCTTAACTTAAAACAGGTTAAGCTCTTCAAGATGAATTTATACTCAAAATAAATTACAAGTTTATACGGAACCTAAACTGACATAGAACGGCGGGTGGTCACCCGAGGCTAAAAAATGGCCTGAATATTATTAAAATAGACTTTGGAACATTTAAACAAGATATGACGTGGTCATCCCTTATATTATTGGCTAAGTTCAAGTAAGGTAATTTGAGTGCTAATAAGGTTTTACTTTTAAAGGAGATACAAAACTAAGGAGGTCGAGTAAACATTTTTAATATCTTTAACTTCATGGCCCTTGTTTTTTTTTACCATGCTTCTCTATCAACCATCACCCTATTATTTACTCCTTTTTAGGGTTACGTATCTCAAAGTGAAAAAAAGGAACCCTTATTGAATCACTTTCTTGTCCGTCTGTCTGTCAAGACTTTTTATCTCGGGAACGCTGGGAGATATGGAGTTTAAATTAAAATGATATACTCAACATAGTGGTCTCTTTGTGCTGTGAAAAATCAACCCTCTAAACCCCGAATACTGAAACGTCACTCAAAATTTGAGGGCTGCGTAACATTTGAGCAGCTCTTAAACTTTAGATTTTGTATTGACAAACGTCACTTTTGAGTATCTGTTAAATTATTAAGTGGTACTTACTTAAAATTTGAGTGACGTTTCAGTATCCGGGGGAAAGGCTGTGCTATAATAAATAAATAAAAAATATCTTGGGACAACTCACACACGGCTATCTGATCCCAAGCTAAGCAGAGCTTGTGTTATGGTAACCAGACAACTGATATACATACTTATATAATTTATAAATACATACATATTATAGATAAATCACACCCAGACACAGAACAAACAATCATGCTCATCACACAAAGTTTGTCCTGGGTGGGAATCGAACCCACGACCTCCGGCTCAGCAGTCAGGGCCACTAACCACTAGACCCATCAATCAATCCAAAGATATAGCTGTTTATGTCGCAAGATTGTACGGAACTCTCGTTGCGCGAGTTTGACTCGTTCTTGGTCGGGTTTTTCCCTTCATATCAGCCTTCACACAATTCATACATCGTTTATATGGTGTTCGTCTGCCCCTCTTTCCATCAGCATTTTTATCAATCACCATTTTAGTCATTTGCGTCTTGTAAAAATAGCGTATACTCGTAATTACCTAATATGTTTTACAAAAACAAAGTGATATCTTTGTTTTCTCTAACTAAAGCTTTAAAGATTCACGAAATACAGAAGTTATCTTCCTTTATGAAAAAACTCTCTCAAACCAAACTCAAAGCGATTATTTAAAATAACAAAATAGTAACATTTGCAGATACTTGAATTCTCAAAGAGTCGGTTGATCAGAAGGATTATGTAAACTAAAGTTTTACGAAATGCAGTTAAGTTATCGTTTTTTATAAAAAATACTTTCTCAAAAGACTTATTTAAAATTAAATACAAATTAACATTTTCAAATACTTGAATTGTCAAAGAGTCAATCGGTCGAAAGGATGAAGCAAGTACCTATGAAGAAAAAAGTGCAAACATGGAAACTTTTTTTTTAAACATCCAAGTGAGTCTGATTAATATTCTTTACTCCATGACACACACAACACTCATGTTAACAACATCTCATATATTTATTATCAAACAAACACAATAAATCGGCATTGAAACCTTAATAATATACTGGTTAACGTTTTGTTTTTGAATTTATTGGACACGTTGAAAGACGAATAAATCAAACATAGAGCAGCGTAATAAAGTGTAACAATATTGGGTGTGCTGGACCAAAAAAGGATTCATAATTGGTCTGTGGTCGGTCCCGGTTAAATAGAAGATCATGTTTGAAGTATGGAGGTTTGTCTGTGTTTAAATCATTGTACAAGTCATAGAATCTATTTTTAGCTACCAAAAGTTCTAAAAGAATTATCGAGAGGTTCACCCGTTCAATATTAATTTTATGCTATGTTATATTGAACTTGCATTAATGATGGCAAGAACATTAGGTCAAAATTCCAGGATAATTTTAGTTCAATTGTATTTTTAATGACGCCATTTTTGTTAGCCTGGTCTGTCCCATGCCTAGGAAAAAGACCTCTCCCATTTCTTCTAATTTTCTCGATGCGTCTCTTCTTAGCAGTTAAGAGAGAGTTACGAGGGAGCCACACAAGAAGTCCCGCCACCGCCATCTTCTCCCCGGTCTTCCATGACCCCGTCTCCCTATCTTAGGGCTTCAGTATTGCAATATACGTACCCACAGCTTTGGCTTCCGGCAGATGATGAAACTTGATAGAAAATTTGAGAGCTCCAAAAGAAACCGAACGATTTGTAGACAATTTTTAACAAATAAATACAGTACACTAACAAACCACATAAAAAAACGGACTTAGAAGTATTCATTACATTAAGAAAATAAAATACGAAAGCTCAGAAACAGCACCGAAGGGCACACCTAGTCTCATCCATTTAACGGTAGTAATAAATAATTCGTGTATAGGGATAACGACGGACGATCAAAGCGAGTTTGTTATGGAATTTGATTGGCCCGTAATTACATTCAGTTTTAACTTGCTGGTCATGTGAAATTGGTCGATAATAGCCCCTCGATCAGTCTATTTATTACAATATGAATGTACAAAATTGCTTACGTAATTTGTAGTTTATTTTTTATATATCTTAAGCAATTTCATTTGACAGTTCAGAAATGGATCTTACTGATAACAATTGTCATGAAAATAGCTCTTAACGGAGAAAGTCGATTAAACCATTCAAGTGTTTACCAATGACACACACACCAGTCTCCCCGACCACCAATCCTTATAGTTAAAATATCCCATAAATTAAACGTAACTATTTAAACCACAATAACAATAGAAGAAAAAACAACTCAAAAGGTTAACCTTTTTACAGTTCAAACAATCAAAACTCACAACATACCTGCAACTAAACTCTAAAACAAAATCTAAACGGGAATCAAAACAAAAAATATATTCGCAGAAATCCGTAGCATATCAAATAACGTAAAAAATGTAGGCAAATACAATGGCAAGCAAATACCGGTCCTAGTAGTGGATATTGAAATAAAACGCGTGACTAACGCCGTGATACAATTTTGTGGTCGCGGCACCAAAGCAGATAATAATTTTATAGGTGATAAATGTGGGGCTGAGTGTGATTTTTACGGTTCTACGAATGAGAGAAATAATCAAATAAATGATGTATCAACTGATTATATTGCCGCGATTATTCATAGGTTTGTCGAACTGAATACCGAAGTAGTTGAGTTCAAACGTTTGGTTGGAGCTTTGCTGGTATCGTTTTTTACTACGAAACGGTTAGTTTTTGCAAAGTACGGATACCATAATTTATAGAAAATATAAAGCCTTGATAAGTTATTTTGTCTTTTAGTCGTTGCTGTTTTAAACGCTCGATGGATCCTGGGCATGAAAATCATGATGACGGTTGTGAAGACTAGAGACTAAATTCGTTTATTTTGAAAGCATAAGTACTTAGAAAAGACACAGCATTTTATTCAAATAGCTTAATAGAAGAAAAATGCAATTTATTCCAAATACTTTAACAACGTAAAATGATGAAAAATATTACACTTAATATCGATGACATAAGTTCAATATGACATAAAATTCAACAAAGGCTATCATTTATTGTAATACTTAAATCCCAACGAAAGATTACAAATGTGACACAGTTACGAAGTCACTGGAGGTAAAATCTAAAATATCGTCGTAATAAATTATTCAATTTCTAATAAGCTTTCGAAGAATGACTATAACAATTCTTTACGAAGATCAAATATTTGACCTGTGGTTATCGCAAACCACCAATGAGTCAGTGTGAAAAAAGACCCTGCGGTGTGTGGCTACAAGAACAGTATCAAATTTTACGACTCCCGTCTTCATGGTAATGTGACAATGTTTATTGCTATCATCGTTGTTTTATTGGCTTTCCGATTTATTATCTTAACAACAAAAACCCACGTTTTTTGCACTTCGTTGACTCGATTTTAGTGGTTTACCATGTAATCTCGTTCCGATGAGTAGGTAAGCGCCAAAAGGAAATACTTAAATTCCCATTTGACTCACATGACTGTATTATATTTCTTGGTTTTATGAGTTTGTCACCAAATTTTACTGTCTGATTATCTTAGATTTAGGTGAACAGATAACCTAAGACAGATGCTTACTCATGTAATATTTGTATAGAGTGGAAATTATGCTTATGTGATAAATGTGACACCCACTATATTATTATGAAGAAATATATTTGACTAGCTGTTTCCCGCGGTTTCACCCACGCTGCTCAGCACCTGTTGGTCGTAGCGTGATGTTATATAGCCTTTCTCGAGAAATGGACTATCCAACACTAAAAGAATTTTCCAATTCCAACCAGTAGTCCCTGAGATTAGCGCGTTCAAACAAACAAAAAATCTCTTCAGCTTTATAATATTAGTATATAAATAGTAAAGATACCAGTTTTTAAAAAGTTTAGACCTTTGTGAGGTATCCTTTATTGATTTGAAACAAGTAAAAATATTTTTTATTTGACATGCAAAAAATATTCCAAGTCTCTAAAGCTTTTAATTCAAGAGGGGCCTGCCAGGGCCTCCGCCTGCCGGGGTTGCGGGTTATCGAAAGAGTTATCTCGGCCCCGGAACGTAAAGGGCAATAGAAGGAACATGGGTGGGTTTTAGTCAGTACAAGTCTGACACTCCTCCCCTCTCCGCCCAGAGCGGGGGAAGTTGTGATGTTGATGTTGATGATTTCCCATCCGCAAAAAAAAGCTTTAAGTCAAATATCGTTGTATTTACGTTACGTTTATACCGCGCTAAGGCCAATGGTACTAAAAACTAAAGAACAAACAGTAAACAACAAAACTAATAACAAAAACATAAAGAATATGAATTACCTACTTAAAACGTACTTAAAACTAAACAAAACACTACTTAAACTGCGCAACTCTACAGATTCAACGATAAACAAAAATAATCTCCCACAATAAAACGGCAACTAACCTACAAACCAGGAAAAGGAGTGTTTTGTTGCCGATAAAGACATTATTAAAACTGACCATAATTTCGTTACCATATTACTGCATCATTAAGATTAGTCTTATCATCTAGTCGTTACTGTACGAAGAAAATATTTACCATACGAGGTTTATAAGGTATCCGTAAGATAAGGTAAGATTACCAGCGTCCCACATTCGGTAGTGCATTATGAATTTTAAGTGATTCATGGGGTCTAGTTCTGTATGAAATGGGTTATCTTAATTGTTCTCTGCGGTAATTTATTGTCCAAATTTGTTGGCGTTGCGCTAAACAGTAGGTGCTTAATATAAACGTGGTACATTAATGTGGTCAGATACATCATGTACCGTTTTATCGTTTGACATAGTTTTAATTTCATATTAAACTTGTTCATGAACAAACGCGATATAAATCTTGTGTTTTTATTATGTTTATGGCATCGTCTAACCGCTTTGCTCGTAATTAATATCTTTCAAGAACTTCATTTTATTTACATTCCACCATCAAGCTTATCGTGTTTCTCATACTTTTTAAGACTCATTATTTTTCGCCAAGTAAAGATTAAAAAAAAGTATATCTTTGGTTGAAAACTAAGAACTCGGAAAATTCAACATTAGTTAATTTATGGTCAAAATGCAAAATCTGTCATGTGTAATTTGATCAGAAAGTCTATGGATAATAGTTGCTTAAGTATTTATTATTATATTTTATATTGTATTTATGTTATATATTTGTCTTTGTACTTAAGTATATACTCATATTGTATTTAGTCATTATTTGCTTATGTATTCTTTTTCTCTTTTTTTTACGCACTGTGTCTTTTTATTTACTCTCCATTCACAAATATGCTAGAAGAGATATTTTTAGAAATAAGCATTCGATTGTACCTATTTACTGTTCCTGTCCTTTTGTCTGTATTCAGAGTGTACATACATCGTTAAATAAATATAAATAGCAATTTGAAATTAATATTAGTAACAAATAGTGGTAATAAAAATAATTACTCAAAAACTCACACCATAATTACTCGAAACTTAAAAATATTTTGCACTGTCGCTGAACCGTATACTTCACATATTCCGAGTGTAAAACAAATATTTGCGGTCGTGTCGGACTTACGTGGGTCATTCTTAATGAACTATCATCACAAACTTGTGTCAACCATCGCGGCTTCTTCGACAGCCCGATTCATTGGCACTTGGACTGTTCTCATTTAGTGCAAATATTGTTTGAAGTCATAAGAGTGGATGGCAGGACCTCTGTTTGTGTTTGTTGTTAAGATATTTAAATAAGGAAAAGGTTGAGAATTGCAATGTTACCTTTTTGACGTCTTCATTAACGTTGGTTTTGACTTTTTCGACAGGTTCAGTCCAAAATCGATGACAAAGCATTATGCTGATGAAAAAAAAAAACGGAAAAAAGCTCAGTTCTGCAGTTATTCAAAACAGAATACAATTTGTTTATATTAAAAAAAACGGTCAAGAACGAGTCAGACTAGCACACTGAGGGATCCGAACAGACTTGCCACATAACAAATAAAGAACGGACGGTTGAATTTTTTACAGTACAAAGGCACCACAGACTTGAGTATATATGGTTTAAATTTTAACTCGATATCTCCACGCATTTCGAGATAAAGAGCTTGGCAGACAGACAGGACAGACAGACGGACAGCAAAGTGATCCAATAAGGTTTCCGTTTTTTCCTTTTGAGGTACGGAACTCTAACAATTTGATAGTACGGTTGGCGCAGTGGCTGAGGGATCGACTGCTGTGCTGCGAATCGCGGGTTTGATTCCCACACAGAACAAATATTTGTATGACCTGCAGATAGTTGTTTCGGGTCTGGCTGTTTGTGTGTGCGAGTTTAAATGTTTGTAAACGCACCCACGATCCAGGAGAAATTCCTAGTGTGGGGCAATGTTTTAAAAACAAAAAATAAAATAAAAAGCATTATGGAAATTGGAAAAAAATTGCCCAATAATAAAGAAGCTCCCTAGTTATTCAAAAATAATTGCAATTTATTTATATTTCACAACATACACAAAGAAACTGAAAGTTCGTTGAAATACTAAAAGAAAATACCCAAAATCCCCGAGTCACATTCAAACCTTCATCACACGTTCATACTCGGTCACAATAAAGACCTCTGAGAGGCGTTCAATAAATTTTCTAATATCGTAACAAATCGGTCATAAGCTTGTACTACCCGATAAAGCTCTATTCAGTTTCACACTATCAATCATAGTTTAGCAAAGGTTATATATACCAATATCTCATAGTTGCACACTCATGATGCCTTTATGAGAATTTTTGTTCGCCAGTTTGTACTAAGCTCTGAAGAGGGTAATGTCAATCATGATTCTACGATGAAAGTTAGAAGGAAAACCTTCTTAGAAAAAGATGTTCGGGCATTTTCTTGACGTCACACGTAATGCCGTTTTTTCTGTGGCTTAGATAAGTTCCTTTCTGTAGTTTGGTCTAAAACAATAGTAACATTTTTATACTTTTTTATTTTTATACTTTATATTTTTATACTTTTTTTATTTTTATACTAATACGCTACGCTTTGTTGTACTTAAAGTGTTAGGCAGAGGTCTAGGTGTAGACCTAATAGTACGTTATGTTGTTAAGTCCCATTTAATAGGAGACGAGCCTACTGTCACTTGGAGGCTGTTACAGAGAAATTTCAGATGGAAAAACCCAATTACATTTTGCCCGATCTGGGAAACGAACCCAGAACCTTATGCTCGGCGGTCACTGATTCGCTTTATAATGCTTAATTAATCCAGACGACAGCATTTTCGACATCGATAAAATTGTTGTGAATCATATATACTTCATTTCTGTACCTTAAAAGGAGAAAACTGAGGTTCCTTTTTCTCCTTTTGTTGGATCACTTTGTTGTCCTTCTGTCTGTCTGTTAAGACCCTTTGTTGCGGGAACGCGTTATCAAGTTGAAATAAAACCATGCACTCAACCCTGTGTTCCCTTTGTGCTGTGAAAAAAATCAAATCTTTTATTCTACGCAGTCAAAAGATATGGCTGTTGTCGCAAGTTTGAACGCGGACAACCTTTTAGATTTCAATGTCATGTATTTTGTTAGAAAATAAAGTTGATAAAGATTAAAATACAACCAAACATCTGCCAGCCCGGATGGCGCTCAGACGGTTCTCTAAAAGTACCAAGACCTATCATCCAACACCAAAAAAAACTAACCATAATATCTTACGTCACAGCAAATAGAAATACGTGACCATTTCATACTATACGCCATCGCCATCTAAATATTTGTTGAGCAATCTATATGTTTGTGTACAATAATACTGAAGTGCTCGCGTGCCGTCACCGTCTTATTTGACTTTCAAATTATTTAAACGTTATCAAGATCAATATTGAATTTAAAACAACTTTTTGGAAGCTTTTTGAGTTCAATTTGAAAATGATTGGAAAATTGCTGACAACTGTAGAAGATTTTATTTGGCAAATTACTGTTCCAACCACCATATTAAATTATTGCTTTTATATCTCAAAGTATCCGCCACTTAGTCAAAATTTTGTTTTGGTTATATTGTAGAAGGACTTGCAAACAAATTCGACAAACAACAAAATGTTCTTTTACTATAACAGCAAGTAATGTAGATACTATCGGGGTATAAAAAGTGCAGTAACAATATTACACAATGTTGCTTTTAGTCGTGTATTGAACAGGTGCACCCAATTATTTTAAAACAAATAACGGCCTTTTAAATAAAACAAGCAAAACCGCGCAGGTTACGTTCGATAATAACAATAAAATATATATAAACAAAATTTACAATGCAAATCCCTAAATGAGACTCAATTAAGTAAATATAATGAAAACTGCACTCAATTTCGTTAGCAGACCTCGATTGTAAAAGTGTTCTGGTTTTGCAAAATTGCACAGAGCGAGTATAATGCAGTTTAATTAAGCCACACAATCAGCAGCCGTTACCAAAGGAACGCCCCAAGCGTGGAATAAATTCTTGAGGGGCTAGAATCAGTTCCACTGTCTGTGGTGATATCTTGCAAACTTATATCTACATCTTCATTCATGTAAAATAGCCCTAAAATCCTTTCCCATAAAGACGTGGTTATCTCAGCAATTGTGCTTGTTAAAGTTACCGTATCATGGGGTTTGACATCACTCCCTGAACGTTTAATTTTCTTTTAATCCCGAACGCTTCGATCTTTATCGTCGGGGGGTTGCCGCGTAACGAATTAAACGGATTGCATTGGTGTCACAAATGAGGCTATTTTATTCCTCCTGAGAGATGTCTCATTGGCAGGGGATAGACTGACGTGATTGTCTGTGTTATACTCCACTGCCTTGTTATTGGCATTGCGAATTTCAGATTTGGCTGCGGTTAGGGGATCGATCGGTGATATAATTGCCTCCTTAATATAGGTAGGCTTTAGATCAAATGCAAAGGTGTTTCTTTTAAATCTTGCGATGCTTTTATCATATTAGTGGGCTACGGATAAAACTAGATTACATTCTAACTATATAGAGAAAGTCGGAAAATATATTTAAGATCTTTCTGTTATCTCCAAATTGGCATCCTTCAATATTGATAGCTTCCAAAATCCTAAAGTATATATTACAAGAGCATCCAGCTCCACTATCTTTGTGACCAGCTCGCTAAGAAAACGTATTTTGCTTCAACAAACAAAGATCTTCTACAACGATAGGATTCATACACTAAACTGGACCGTAACTAAAAAGAAAATTACTTGAACGACGAACTACAAAGTCAGTGCTGTCATGAAGACGTAAAACAAAACTTAACAATACATTTCAGTGTACGAAACGTTTTCAAAGAACTTCTTAGATAGTCTAGAGCGCTTTACGATTTGCGAACAAAAGCCAAACAATCCATTGTCTATCGATTGTAGCCCCGAGTGCAGTTTGTCGTCAAAGACCGTAAGTTGCTCTTTTCATAGCCTTTACTACGTGTTGCTGGTTACTGCGTAATTTTGTGAGAAGTGGTAGTGTGTCTTCGTTCCAGAACATCGTACAAGTAAAATTGTTTATGTTTGTGACTATTTCAAAGAGTAAGTAAAGTTCTTCTATATTTGTTGATGCTTTTTATTCTCTAATGACTGTTTTGCTTTGATTGTCAATATAACATGGTCTTACACAAGGTTATTGGGTTTTTTTTACAGATTTGTGTCCACATTTAGACCATTTTAATTTTTATCATGACTTTTTAAACATTATCTACATCACAAATTAATTATTAATCTGTATCAATTTTAGTATTTTCGCAATTTTATCACATTTCCTTACCAATGGTAGGGTTCATGTCTCTATTGGGAACATCCCCTTAAGCCTTCCATGAGTTCCTTACTTTGTTTCAACCCTTTAACATTATCGTTCACTTCCTCTTACTTGTGTGACTTACGTCGTGTTCTTGACTTCTCAATCTCTTTATTTCTTCAACATTTACAATGCATTTTATAAATAAACGCACACTGCTTATATTCTAAAGCTGATGGATGTCAACATGTTTCATATAAATGACTGTCATTTGTTTTACGAAAACTTATAACATTAGCCAAATTTCGTTAAGTTTGCTAGATAAGTTTAGACTACTTTCATACTAATATTTGAGATAACTGATGTTTAATTTTTTCTCTTGTTATTTTGTGGTAGCTGTGATACAAAAATCTAAATTTATGCTTATTAGATTATAATTAATCTGTAAGCCAAATTTCATATAGATTCGTTCATATTGATTGAGTTACAAACATCCATCCATACAATATTTCACATTCGTGCTAGTAAGTTAGAATGTACCTACGCAGAAAATAGTTATAAATTAAATCTACAGCTTTGACCCAACTTCAAATAATCCTTACCAATATTATAAAAGCGAAAGTGAGTTTGTTTGTTTGTAACGTCTTCACGCCTAAATGCCTAGACCGATTTTGATGAACTTTGGTACAGAGATAGTTGAGACTCTGAAAACGGACAAAGTCTAATCTTTTTTTTAAATTGAGAAACGAGCGAGAAAGAGGGAAGAAAGGGGCAAACTTAGCTTTGCTATCACAACAAATTAGGCGAAAGGGCAAAAACTACAGGTAACAGGTACCTGCTAATCAGGAAAGGAGAACTGTGTTACCCCGAATTTAACGCGAGCGAGGTCACGGGTAATAGCTAGTAGAAACATAATTTCTACAAACACTTCAAAACATACACCACTCGGTTCTCTCACTGCTCAGATCTCCAAGTACTTAACTTGTCAAGGAAAGGAACAATACATTCTCAAAGGATTCAATCCACTCACGAAGCGAAATTGTACGAAGGATTCATATTCATAACATCATCTTTTCTTGTTTATTACAAGAACATATCAGCCATTTTGTTCCATCCTTTATAACAACATGAAAGGCTCAATTCACAAATAAGATAATACATTTTCTACTACAGTGCGTGTTTTCTCCTTAATACAGCCATTTTGGAAACTCACATAAAATAAGGCTCCGTCAATTATTATTTCTATTCAACTCGCTCTCGCCATTAGCAAAAGAATTAGTTCGGGAAATTGGGAGTATTTACTTAGAAAATATTGGAATTCCAATGCATATGGAACATCGTGTTGTATGCTCATATTTTGGATGGAGTACTTGCATTGGGATAATGTTTTCGTTTCTTATGTTAATTACTTCAATGGAATTGACTTTGTTTCACAGACAAAACAAATCAACTTTTGCACTAGGTGTTTTTTTTATTTTAAATAAGGCCTTACTGAATGGTATCATCGCCACAGATTATATCCTACTAGCATTTGCCCGCGGCATCTCTCACGTTAAATGCGGGGTAACACAGTTCCTCTTTCCTGATTTGCAGGTACCTGCTACTTGTAGTTTTTGCCCTTGCGCTTTTAAGATTGTAATAGCAAAGCTAAGTTTTACCCTTTCTTCCCTCTAACTCCGTCATTTCTGTATTATTCCGCTTATTAACAAAAATATCCTATGTCTGTCTCCAAGGTCCCAATTATCTCAGTTTAAAAACTCATCAAATCGATTTAGCCATTTAGGCGTGAAGACGTAACAAACAAACTCACTTTCGCTTTTATAATATTAGTGCGGGTTTGAAAACTTCCAGTAATGCTAGTCTGAAGAGATTAAAAATCATGTATCATAATAGGGAACTGTACCTACTGTTTTTTTTTATATACCAACCAGTTACATAAAACATATTAGCGACCATTTGGACAGCATGAACCAGCTTGTCCCCATAAATATTTACAGTTCCGGTTCACTAGCTTAGAAGATTGCATTAAATGCGCATACGTAATGTGCCTCACCTAGGGATGCACAATACTTTAATTTTATCGATCCGAATCTCAAATAACCGATTCGATTCTGGGATCGTATCGAATAGCATCGATGAAAATCCCAGTGACTCTTTTGTACTCCTTCTATCTTCATTTGGAATTCCTTTAAAATAACTGACCATGCAATTTATACCGCATTTATCCCCATTTTGAAATGATTGTGTCAACTTTTATGTTCAGTTGTATCGATCCAAAATATCGTTGTATCGCATAACGTTGTATCGATACTGTAAAGTATCGAATCATGCATCACTATTCTCAACGTACCGGAACGAGCCGATGCGATGGGCGGAATTTCGCTTTCATTTAATAAAGGGCGGTGCTAGTAAAATTTTAGTCGGAGTAAAGCGGTTTAATTTAAATTAACGGTCGCCTGCGAAGCGAGCTCGTGTGCATTCTCACGAGATTTTTCGTAACTCTTTTATGGGATAGATTATGCTTTGCATTATCTTATACTAAGTATAGTATAATTAGATGAGATAATGCTAGGATTAGTTTAGGTCATTTTTGCAAGAATTATCGGTTTAACTTTATTAAGAGGACAGAGACTTTATGCCAAGAGTTCAGGGTCCCAAGCACGAGAATCCGGTGTGAAAGTAACGTAAATAAGTCAATTTTAAAATTACAATACCCTTCACACGTTATTTTCGTAATATTAGAATTCATTCATATTTATGGTGTGCTTTTTGCAAATATTTGAACTAAAATGCTACAAAATGATTGTATTTCAATTATAAATCGACGTATTTAGAAAGAAGAAAGAAAGAAAGAAAACAAGTTTATATTATATTTCGTTGCTGCGAATTCGTGCTGGATCTTTTCTGTACTAAATACTTCTGTTTCATCATCATTTTCTAATCTTTTTTCAACAATGTAAGGTTGAATTCTAATTTAACCGGGTGCAGCTGAATATTTCTTAATGAACATAATATAAATCTGACAACTCTAGAATTAGGGGCACCACGATATCTGCTGGTAAGACTTAGTTGTCAGACTTCCGAATTTAACTACTTATACTGACTGCAAAACGTAAGTTTATTAACCCTGCACAAGTCCAACAATAAAAAAACGGCCAAGTGCGAGTCAGACTCGCGCTTTGAGGGTTCTGTACAAACTTGCGACATAAACTTCCATATCTTTTGATTGCATACATTTAAAGAGTTGATTTCACAGCACAAATGGATCACAGAGTTGAGAATACGGTTTTAATTTCAACTCGATACCTCCACACATTCCTGAGATAAAGGGTCTTGATAGACACAGAGACGGACAAAAAAGTGATCCTTTATATAAATGTTTCTTTTTTTTTGAGGTAAGGAACCCTAAAACAGAAAACGTCGGGTGAAAAAGAAACTATCATTTTAACAAATTCGTTAGACTAACCCCCGAGTACTGAAACGTCACTCAAAATGTGAGGGCTGCTTAACATTTGAGAAGCTCTTAAACTTTAGATTTTGTATGGTCAAACGTCACTTCTGAGTCTCTGTTAAACTTAAGTGGGACTTAAATTTTGAGTGACGTTTCAGTATTCGGGGGTAGGTCTCCTAGAACTAGAGACTTACACTACAAGTAAAAGATTTATTGAACGCAAAATTACTAAATGAGCAAGGAAAGGGTCAGACATCACAGAATGTTGATTGCGCGTTCATTCCCCGTGGTCCATTTGATTTACTACGCTTTGCTCTAAACACGTGCATATCACGTAACGAAGACAATTTTTCAACCAAAACAAGCTATATTCAACCTTCTCGAAGAAAGAATAAAGGTGTAAGTTAATGCAAGATAATTTAGCTTGTAATCGTTAATTAAGCGATATTTCATTTGGTGACGCTTGGCGCCGTCTGCTAAGCGCCTTGACGAAACAATCTCTAGAAAGCTGCGTTTTCTTTGAATATTATTTTAGGGCTCAAATCAACTGTCTGCGCAATAAGGTGGATATTGCAAGCGCTATTATAATTGGTATAATATTTCTTAATAAACGCGAGTGAAAGTTTCAGAAGTTTATGTTGAGTTTAGTATTTTGCTTTTGACTGGGGTATGGAGCTAAACCAACCATAATTAAGGCAATTCACTAACAAAATAACTTGTTCGCGCGTCCAGCGGTGATGCGGATCTCCTGTCGGAGATTGTATGAAATCCGTTGATTTCTAATCGGTGCGTGAAGCGTCGACATGACACCGCAGAGTCGCGCGGGCGATGTCGAGAGAGAGATGAGAGAGAGTCGAGCGATAATCTCCGCCCCTCGCGCACTGCTGTATGTTTGTTTCTCACCTTTTTTTGGATATTTTAAGTATTTAATCAATAAATATAGGCTACTTCATGAATCTGAAAAAAATAATATAATCAGCACTTTCAGTGTCCAAGATAGTTAGTTAAATAACTAAACACAACACAAAATAATTCGATTACATTACCATTAATGAAGTTTATGTGACATTATGCACCATCAAAAACTAGTTAAAATTATAATTTACCAGCTCAAACACCAATACTGCGGTTATTTGAAAATTCATAGCAAATAGCGATACGTATTGCATGAATTGGAGTCTGTTATGATTGTCGGCATATCATAACATAATAATGTATTTAATTTTCCATCAATAAGCAGTTATTGCTATTACATATACCCAGTGGCACAGAGCAATTCAAGAGATAGGAGATAACGTAAATTGTAAATATAATTAGAAAAGAAAGAATATATAATAAGTATTTAATGAGATATTTCGATAGTATAAACTATTAAGTGAGTCTGACGCACACAATTATTACGTATTCAGTACATCATTACGAATCCCACGCACAACATTTTCAAACGGGCCTGTTGGTCCAGTGGTTAGTGGCCCTGACTGCTGAGCCGGAGGTCGTGGGTTCGATTCCCACCCAGGACAAACTTTGTGTGATGAGCATGATTGTTTGTTCTGTGTCTGGATGTGATTTATCTATTATATGTATGTATTTATAAATTATATAAGTATGTATATCAGTTGTCTGCTTACCATAACACAAGCTCTGCTTGGGATCAGATAGCCGTGTGTGAGTTGTCCCAAGATATTTATTTATTAAAACGTATCCAAATATTACTAAAGAAAAAAAAAATTTTTTTTCATTAGTATTATAAAGGTCATTGTGCAAAAAGCGAAAGCATCATGTTGTTCCCGATGCTTTATAAATAGTTCCTTTTCCCAACTATGTTGGGGTTGGCTTCCAGTCTTACCGGATGCAGTTGAAAACCAGAATTCTACATGGAGCGACTGCCTATCTGACCTCCATAACCCAGTTAGTACTGGGTAATACGATACCTAGTACTAACTTTATTATATTACTAGCTTTTGCCCGCGGCTTCGCTCGCGTAAAATTTGGTAGCGCCTTATTGATTTGTAATAGCAACGCTAACTTTTCCCGTTTCTTTCCTCTTTCTCTCTCACATCCCACTTTTTTTCAAAAAAATGTTAGCCTATGTCCGTCTCCTGGTTCTCAACTATCTCTGTACCAAAATTCATCAAAATCGTTTTAGGCATTAAAGCGTGAAGAGGTAACAAACAAACAAACAAACTCACTTTCGCTTTTATAATTTTAGTAAGGATATACCATATTTTTAAGTACTCTGTGTTTATTGCAATATTGCCTAAAATATCATATATTTTATTTATAGATTTGTGCTAATGCATTCACCAATTTATTGGATTTAGCCTATAAAATCAGCACTAAACATTTTAATTACTGGCGGTGTAATTTCTGTAATGAGTTTTGAATATAATAATAAACTCTAATATACGTAAATAATTAAGTGTAGTGTAGCGTTTTCTTAAAAAGGGTAATACATATATGTTACTAGCTGTGCCCCGCGGTTTCACCCGCTGCTTATTTTGGGGTCTGAAAAATAGATGTTGGCCGATTCTCAGACCTACCCGATATGTACACAAAATTTCGTTTAAATCGGTCCAGCCGTTTCGGAGGAGTATGGGAACGAAAACTGTGACACGAGAATTTTAGGTATATATTAGATTAAAGGCAAGTGCAAGTATGTACATACATGAACTTGTAGTTTTAATTTTCCATGGAGTAGGACTTGTGTCCTAGCTCATTACTAAGAAAAGAATTTATAAAAACTTACAACTACTTTTTCAAAGCAACAATTCGACATTCCATGTGTCTTTATTTTGTATATAAGCAGTCGCTATTTATGTAAAAACACTGGTTTTCACCTGCATGCACGGTTAGACTCGAAGCTTTTTTTTACGTGTGGAAATCCTCGATGGATGTCCTCTGCTATGGCGGAGGCGTCTGTCACACTCCTACTGACTAAAACCACACGGTGTTCCTTCTCGTCACTTCTGGTTAGTATGCGGGGACATAATCGCATTCTACACAATCACCCCAGCAGTAGACTGGAAGCCTACTCCACCTTAGGAAAAAGTCTAAGCAGTTGATGATGTATCTTTATTTCGTACTAGAAGTAACTTTCGTCATTCAATTGTCAACTCTTGCCCTGTGGTTGATCGTACAATAGATTTTTAACATTATGAGAATTACATTAGGTTTTTACGCAAAGCATAATTTCAGATTATAAGACAAAAAGGCTTATTCGTCAACTCGCGCCTCATAGACTCGAGACTGCGCGCGAGTTGGCACTTTCCGATTTTACCTATTTTTGTTGTAGTCAACTCGCGACCAAGTGAAAATCTGACGCATTTACAGTCATCTAAAAAAGTGTTTTGTCTTTTGTAGATGACACAGAAGTGCTAACTCGAGTGTATGAGGCGCGAGTTGACGAATAAGCCGTCAAAAAGACCACGAATCTCAAACCACTCATATGTCATGACAAACCCTTCTCAAAGATAGTAACAGGAAAAATCCACTACATCATCCATTATCAGATCTACAGCGGTGACAGTAAATGCTTCCACCTCCAAAGTATGTCAACTCCGTGCGAATATTCTTCATTTATCATTTCGCCGAGCTTCGAAACAGTGCGTGTCGAACAAATCAGTACGACCAGAGACCCTAGCACGAATGCGAGTCGTTAACGTAACGTAAATACGTAAACGTTGAAGTTTACGTTTACGTCCGAATTGGTTTCGAAATCTGTGTGGTATACAATGAGATTACCATTGCTATGGGACGTTACCAGGTTAGTTTGCGTTGGATTTCGCTTCCTCTAGATGATGATAGTGCTTCAAAATGGTAATGGGTAAAAGTTGACAATGGCTTTCAAACTACCCATTTCTTCTTTACCTAATTTGAAAATCTAATTTGTGTTGCACTTGTGCAGATTTTTTTCGTAATTAATACGAGTTCATTAACTTAAAGCTCGTTAAATATCCAGGGTTTAATGCAATCTTACAAGATAATTATTTATATTAATAATACAATTTATTACATTTACCTCATTCAGTCTTCATTAATTATATTTTGTTCCTTTATTCATTTCGAAATCTAGTTCCACAACATTCTTAAATCCAATAATGAGTTTGCTCTTTTTCCAAAACTTTTTCAATAAACTCCAACATTATTTTCCAGCTCTTTATTCGCGCAGTATTTAGCTCTCTTTGCTTGCACAAGCATTGTTTACAATGAACAGCCATCGGCGTTGATTGCCAATAACTCGAACGATGAATATGACCCATATAAAATCCTCATATGTAAATTGGTGAATTTGTTTCAACGTTCGTAATTGTTTTACTTCTTATTGGTTTCGGAAGTGGGTCATTACATTGGCCTATTTAATAGTTGTCTACACTATTCGTCTTATTTATGTACTACCTTTTGCCCGCGGCTTCACTCGCGTTAAAATTCGAGGTAACACAGTTCCCCTTGCGCCTTATCGATTTGTAATAGCAACGCGAAGTTTTCCCTTTTCTTCCCTCTTTCTCCCTCACATCCCAGTTTTTAAAATAAAAATTAGCCTATGTACGTCTCCTGGTTCCCAACTATCTTTGTACCAAAATTCATCAAAATCGGTGTAGCCATTAAAGCGTGAAGAGGTAACTATTGGAGGTCGCATATATGTATGCACTGGCCTGTGTCAATAATCGTATACACATGCCTGTCAGCTAATATTTGAATTAGCTTAGTTACGGTTGTTTATGTCTTTTTAATATGTCACTTGTAAACTAAATATGAACCACGTAAGATTATACTTATGATCAACCCACTGCTGCTCTTTTCATTCCTACTGTTTCCAATAGGTTATGGGCCCAGAACTAGAGCATAATTAATAAGTTGCGTGGTTTCAATATTAATAAAATTGTGCGCCTGTAAAACTTATGAAATCGCAATTATGTCAGCTGAAGTTGGCATAAATGGTATAAAAAAGCTGAAAGGATCGTCCGACTACCCAAACTGGAAATTCCTGGTGCGAAATTACTTGGAAAATAAAAACTGGTGGGGAGTAATTTCTACAGATGTAGTAAATGCTGACGTAGATCGGCAGGCACGAACGACAATATGCTTGTTGTTAGAACCAGAGTGCTTTACCCACGTCTACAATGCGAAGACTGCAAAAGAAGCCTGGAACAGCTTACAAAAAGCGTATGAAGACAAAGGTTGGGGAAGACGTATTCATATTCAGCGAGAGCTTTTCAATTGTAAGTTGGAGAATTTTGTTTCTATGGAAAGCTACATATCTAAAATTACATTCCTGACACAACAATTGTCAGATATTGATGCTCAAATCCCTGTTGATTGGATCATATCGATTTTGCTGGGTGGATTGACTGCTGAGTACAGCCCGCTCATCATGGCTGTAGATAATAGTGGACAAGAGATCACGTTAGAGCAAATAAAAATGAAATTGTTACAAGAAGGAAGTAGACAGAGTAAGTTGAACACAGAGCACGAACAAGCCTTAGTTACACGTAAAGTACAGAACGATGCAAGATCTAACACAAAAACTAACGGTCTCAAGCAGAAGTTCATCTACAAGTGTTTTAAGTGCCACAAGCAAGGACACAAGGCGTCCGAATGCAAGGAGCGGACCAAAACCGCGAATATCTGCCTGAATATGAAGGAGGCGATAAACAAAGATAAATGGTATTTAGACAGTGGGTGCTCAAATCATATAACCCACGATAGAAGCAAATTGCTGTCTTATACGCCTGAAAAGAGCAACATGAAGATTGCTGTAGCAAACGGCGAGAAATTATTGGTAAAAGGACGAGGAAATGCTGAGCCACGAGTCAGTGAAAATGAAAAATTAATTTTAGAGAATGTTTTACATGTTCCTGATTTATCCATGAACCTAATTTCGGTGAGCGATTTGACCAAGAAAAATTATTCCATGAATTTTGACAATGAAGGTTGCATGATTCATAATAAGAATCGAATTGTTGCAAGATGTAAAGAGGTCGACGGAATTTATGAGTTGACAGAAAATAAAAACAAAGTCGTGAATGTGACACTGTCAAAACAAAATGAAAATATTTCGAATATTTGGCATAAAAGATTATGTCATTTATCGCGTAATTATATGAATAAAATGAAAGTTTTAGTAAGCGGTATGGAATTTAAGAGTACCGATTTATGTGAACCGTGTATTTCATGTATCGAAGGAAAGACATGCAAAAGTCCCTTCATAAACCAAGGTACCAGAGCTAAAGAGGTCTTACAGTTGGTTTTTAGTGACGTTTGTGGACCAATCGAGGAGCCGCCGTTCGGGGGTTCGAGATATTTTCTTCTTTTTATCGATGATTATACTCGGAAGACTCATGTTTATTTCTTGAAGAACAAAAGTGAAACTTTCGATAAGTTCCGTGAATACAAAGCGGAAGTTGAGAATGAGACAAGTAAATCTATTAAATGTCTGAGAACTGACGACGGAGCAGAGTATTGTAATGGTAAATTTAAATCTTTTTTGAAGTCTGCAGGTATAAGGCACCAGACAACTGTACCTTACACGCCGGAACAAAATTCTGTTGCAGAAAGAGCGAATCGGACTATAATAGAAAAGGCAAGAACATTACTGTCAGAATCGAATCTGAGCAAGAAGTATTGGGCTGAGGCTGTAAATACTGTTGTTTACCTTAAGAACAGAAGCCCCACGAAGGCATTGAACAATGCCGTACCAGAGAAGCTTTGGACTGGAAAAGATGTGGATGTCAGTTATCTGAAAATCTTTGGTTGTTTGGCGTATAGATTGATACCAAAACGAAAGAGATACAAACTGGACATGAAGACGGAACCGATGATTTTTATTGGATATCCAGATAATCAGAAGGGTTATCGTCTGATGAATCCTAAGACAGGTGAAGTGACAACTGCTAGAGATGTCAAATTTATGGAAAACGTTTTTCTCCAAAAAGAAAACGTTGACAAGTCCGAAGTAATCATAAACCTGAATACAGATTCTGTTCCTTCCAGTTTACCCAACGGATCTACAAGCAGATCTGAACTATTGGAGGCTCATGATGATGTGTACCGTGATGCTGTAGTTGAGATAGAACCTGAACCTTTAGTACAAGAGCAAGTACCTGATGACGTTTTGACAATACCTGAATCAGAAAGAAGGTACCCTGTAAGAGAACGCAGACAAGTCGATCGGTACGGATGCAACGTTATGTATGCCAAGGAGAGCAATCTTGATGGTGATCCATTGACTATTAATGAAGCGTTGGCGAGACCCGATGGTGACCTATGGCAAAAAGCGATAGATGATGAACTTATGTCACTAAAGGAGAACCAGACTTGGACGTTGGTGGATCTTCCAGCCGATAAAAAGCCAATCCAGTGCAAATGGGTGTTCAAAATCAAAAAAGATAGCGACGGCAAGGTATCTAAGTACAAGGCTAGACTAGTAGCAAAAGGTTTCACACAGGTATGTGGTGTAGACTATGCTGAGACTTATTCTCCTGTAGTTAGAAGCTCTACTCTACGATTGTTGTTTTCGCTAGCTGTTGAATACGGTTGGTTTATTGACCAATGGGATGTCATGACTGCCTTTTTATATGGCAAGATTAAAGAGGACATATACATGCTCCAACCAAAAGGAGCAGTAGTCAAAAGTCAAGAAACCAAGGTTTGTAAGCTGCAGCGTTCTTTGTATGGATTGAAACAAGCTTCGAATGCTTGGTTCAAGGAATTGGACAAAGAGATGTTGAATTTAGGCTTTGCACAATCAAAAATAGAACCGTGTTTGTATGAAAAGCTACTTAAAAACAATAAGAAGTTAATTGTCGTTATTTACGTAGATGACATGTTCATTTTTGGAAATTGTGAACAAGAAAAGCAAAAATTAAAAACAGGTTTGCTTGAAAAGTTTAAAGTAAAAGATTTAGGCGCGGCTAGGCATGTTTTAGGCATGAGGCTGAGGAGGGATAAAGATATTATTTGTCTAGATCAGCAACAGTTCATTTCTGAAATTTTGAATGACTTTAACATGACTGACGCTAAGCCAGTTTCGACCCCAATGGAAGTCGGTATGAAATTAGAAAGATCGACAAATTCCCATAGTGATCTGCCATATCAGAGCTTGATAGGGTGTCTAAACTATTTGGCCTGTAATACGCGACCAGACATAGCACATGCGGTTAGTGTACTTTCACAATATAATTCGTGTTATGATGAAATACATTTTAAATGTGCGAAACGGGTCTTAAGGTATTTGAAGGGTACGTCTAATCTTTGTCTCACTTTTAGGAAGTCAGGAGATTTAGACTTACGAGGCTACGTTGATGCAGATTGGGGAGGGGCACTTGATAGAAAGTCTTTCACAGGATTGATTTTCAAGTTAGGTAAAAATATAGTGTCATGGGAGAGTAGGAAGCAAGCGACAGTATCTTTGTCCTCCACAGAGGCAGAGTACGTAGGATTGTGTCAAGCTTCGAAGGAAGCTCTTTATTTACGTAGTTTACTGAACAGTTTGACAGCTGTGGATAGTAAAGCGGTAGTAATTTATAATGACAATCAGTCGGCGCATAAAATTGCAGCTAACAAAATGATGCATAATAGGACAAAACACATAGATATCAAATATCATTTTATTCGTGAGTGTGTACTGGCTAACAAAGTTGAAATAAGGTACATGTCAACTGATAAGATGATAGCGGACATCTTTACTAAAAGTGTTCACAGCCCGAGGCTTAGAGATTTTTTAAAGGATTTATCCCTGAAAAATTATTCTATTAAGGGGGCGGATGAGTAGTTTGATGTTTTGATATTTTTTATTTTAGAGTGTTTTGTGTAATAGAAAATTTTCTCGTTATGTGTGCTTTATTTTGTTAGATTTCTTCTGTTTTTGTACTCTACTTTTGGGTACAATGTAGTACAGTCAGTAGTACAGTCGGACACAGAAGTGTTAGTGATTTATTTAGTTTTATGTACCTAGTACTGACAAGTACAGAAGTAATCATACGCATGTGTAATAGATTAAGGGGGCGTATTGGAGGTCGCATATATGTATGCACTGGCCTGTGTCAATAATCGTATACACATGCCTGTCAGCTAATATTTGAATTAGCTTAGTTACGGTTGTTTATGTCTTTTTAATATGTCACTTGTAAACTAAATATGAACCACGTAAGATTATACTTATGATCAACCCACTGCTGCTCTTTTCATTCCTACTGTTTCCAATAGTAACAAACAAACAAACTCACTTTCGCTTTTATAATATTAGTAAGGAAGTAAGGATGTAATAACTTTCATAACCTGACTACGCTTTTGCTTAGGGTAAGAGTATGGTAAGATAAACCTGGGGGCCAGGAGCCAGGGGTTGTGGGTACATCTGAATACCAGTATAGTACATAGAGCGACTACCTCTCTGATCTCTACAACCAAGTTACCGAGTTCTATGTCAGCGTTTGGTAGCTGCTGCCGAGAGGGATAACCGGGGATAGTTTCAATTTGTTAGGACTGTACCAAGATATACATATTACATGGAAAGCGCACATTAAAAAAATAAGTCAAAGCTATTTAGTTTTAAATATGCACTACGTGAAATATAAAAAAAACAACTGTTTTGAAAACTGCCCTATCCACTTACTATGCATATGGCTACACATGACTTAAATACGGTATATTTTTTTGGGGAAACTGTGTAGATGGTAACGATTTGTTTATCATCCAGAAAAAACGCATTAGGATATTAGTCCGAATAACGAATGACGAAAGCTGTAGGCTATATTTAAAAAAAAACTGGACATTCTATCTCTGAAATCTATTTATATTCCAAAAATCTGTGACATTAATGCTTATAATGAACTCAATATTATCTAATTTCAATTATTTCGAATTAATTAATTTATATTTTACTGATAATTATTTTGAATGCTACGTACTTTATAGACTTTTCTTCTTATTAAAAAAAATCTTGTTCCCCTAATTGTATGATTATTTAAGACCTTGTAAAACACATGTGAGATACAATAGAATTGAATTGAGGTTGCGGGTTGTTCGAAAGAGATATTGCGGCCCCGGAACATAAACGGCATAAGAAGGAACAAGGGTGGGGTTTAGTCAGTAAAAGTCTGACGGATAATACTGATCAAACGGCGGTCACCCATTTACGGACCAACAGACTTAACTTGAAAATGGCCCTGAGTGACAGGAATTATTTACACAGGAATTCTTTCATCTTGTTTCGCTTTGTGTTTATTTTGGTTGACTGCAAAGTAAGAAACTATTTAATAAAAAAAAAACTTAATCAGCAAAAAAATATAATGAGACCAAAAGGATTCGAGGATTTAATATTAACGACATTATCGGCCTTCGTACTGAAAGAGAATTCATTATTATTTAAAGCATCGAAAATACACTGAACAATTTAAAATCTGTTTTAACATCACACCCATGAATATGTTTGACCGTTCATTGCAGTGGTGAATATTGGAAATTTTGCAACGAACCCATGTAAAAACAAACAATCGTGTTAGGATGTGTACTAATAAAAGTGATTATCCCACGAGCATGTGAACATCACGTACATAATGATCGGCAAATTGATCGCGTGGTCGCGCCTTCCAGGGGTTTTTGAGTGAGATAAAATAAAAGAAAGCAATTACATTTTTCGTACGATCTCTTTGGTTAGTCTAGACACACTCCATACAACTTACTAAATATCAGTAATTCATTACACATATTACCTATGCTGTGATAATCAAGTTTATTATTTTTAGTACATATTTCAACTCAATGACTTTCTTACCGACAACCCACCTGTATAATATTCGACGCACATTATCTCGACATCCGTGTGTCACTAGCAGGATTCAGCAGAATACCAGCGTCAGGTTATCCACCTGGCATTATGCTGAGCTGGACTCCTTTTTGGTGCAATTTTGAGACACACACCGCCCATTAGTGGGCGACCTCAGTAAATTTATGTGATGTGTCTAAATGCCTATGGGTCGATTTAACTCAGTCTACCTTACTTTTTTTTTTAACGTGTTCCATTTTTTTTTCTGTGTGATGTTTTTTTTTATTTTAATTCTTGTATTGTGTCTTTTATTGCATCAAATAAATGATTTATCTATCTATCTATCTATCTATCTATCTACTTCCAAACATAATGTAGCCATTTAGACTCAAGAAAAACAAAACCAAGAACTACTCGAAATTTCCAATCTTTTCCAACTCATGTTTAACTGATCATATTGCAGCCGATCCCACCATTACTAGATATTACATATATTACGATTACTCGCCAAAACCACATTACAAACTATCCTTCATAATCTCTCAATCAGCACAGATTATCAATTCAGACGGAATTGCAGACAAAAAGCTGTTAATAATAAATGATCAGAATGAACGATTGATATCATTCGGTATTCGCACCAGCCGCTGCCAATATATTGCGAAATGTGTCTATCTCATCGCTAATAGATCTCATTTGTCAATGCGTATGACACCTCGTCAATTTTCTATATTTCATCTAAGTATTGAGAGACGATTTGTAAGAATTTAAATAATGTTGTAATGATTAATGGAGGATCTTAACTTAACATACACTCATGCGTATAAAATAGTGTTGAAAAGCCACATAACTTACAATTTAAGCATTCATCTTCTAAGCGTTGAACATCGTTTATTGACAATCAGCAATGTATCTACTTCAAAGATATTATCATAATTTGTACGTTGATTACTTACCAGTTTACTAGTCTTCAACCTTGCGACATAAAGTATAAATGAACTATCCGATCGAAAAAGAAATAAGTATCATAATCATAATCATTTTGCGTAAATTGCACCACAGTCATAATATATGAAGGATACATCGTATGCAAAACGTAAGCTTTCAATGTTAAAATCCGACAGAATTACGTTACGTTGCTCCGCGTCTACATGCTTGATTCGGCGCAAGTGAAAAGGAATCTCCGATTATGTGATAAAAACATATCTCAATAGCTACGACCACATAGCACAAGAAATACAAACTGCCCGTTCTCAATTTTCATGCACCTTATGATCCAGTCAGCTTAGAAAGCAGCAGCAACTCTGACCTAAATCAAAACAATGTCTGATAATACATTCAAGTCTTTAGCTTGACTCATAATTTTATTCACCACGGAATGATTGACCGAATCGAGTGCGACCATTGTCTGCGGGTAGTCGGGGCACCCTGGCCGACCATTTGTCAGCCTACATCGTTTGTCGTACGTCGGGTACATAACTAATTGCTGCTGTAAATCGTCGGCACACGCGACATTCGCCGACGCTTGCTATCGAATGAGTGACGCGCCTGCGACTGGCGACATTTTTGTTTGAAGTTTTTTTTTTCTTTTTTGGTGTTGTGGGCTGTGAATGTGTAGTTGTGTAGGATTGTAGTGTTGGGTGGGTTTCGTCATATTTTGGTGTAGAGTGGGGCCGGTTATGGGAAAATGTGTGAGTGTTGAGGAGTTAGTATTTATTTTGGAAATTTTGTCGTTAATGTTCCTTTTGCCTCGTATTTCTGCAAAACTACAGCAATTATTGCGTTGATATAACACGTTGTGCAGAAAAGGTTGACACACAAAATAGTAGACATGTTATCACAAAAATATAATGACCACAATCTTGATTCGACTTTTTAAACCCGAGTTCTGATTTTTGCATGTCCGAAACAAGTCAATTATTTTTCTGTTATATAAGTCTGAAGGTATAAGGCACCAGACAACTGTACCTTACACGCCGGAACAAAATTCTGTTGCAGAAAGAGCGAATCGGACTATAATAGAAAAGGCAAGAACATTACTGTCAGAATCGAATCTGAGCAAGAAGTATTGGGCTGAGGCTGTAAATACTGTTGTTTACCTTAAGAACAGAAGCCCCACGAAGGCATTGAACAATGCCGTACCAGAGAAGCTTTGGACTGGAAAAGATGTGGATGTCAGTTATCTGAAAATCTTTGGTTGTTTGGCGTATAGATTGATACCAAAACGAAAGAGATACAAACTGGACATGAAGACGGAACCGATGATTTTTATTGGATATCCAGATAATCAGAAGGGTTATCGTCTGATGAATCCTAAGACAGGTGAAGTGACAACTGCTAGAGATGTCAAATTTATGGAAAACGTTTTTCTCCAAAAAGAAAACGTTGACAAGTCCGAAGTAATCATAAACCTGAATACAGATTCTGTTCCTTCCAGTTTACCCAACGGATCTACAAGCAGATCTGAACTATTGGAGGCTCATGATGATGTGTACCGTGATGCTGTAGTTGAGATAGAACCTGAACCTTTAGTACAAGAGCAAGTACCTGATGACGTTTTGACAATACCTGAATCAGAAAGAAGGTACCCTGTAAGAGAACGCAGACAAGTCGATCGGTACGGATGCAACGTTATGTATGCCAAGGAGAGCAATCTTGATGGTGATCCATTGACTATTAATGAAGCGTTGGCGAGACCCGATGGTGACCTATGGCAAAAAGCGATAGATGATGAACTTATGTCACTAAAGGAGAACCAGACTTGGACGTTGGTGGATCTTCCAGCCGATAAAAAGCCAATCCAGTGCAAATGGGTGTTCAAAATCAAAAAAGATAGCGACGGCAAGGTATCTAAGTACAAGGCTAGACTAGTAGCAAAAGGTTTCACACAGGTATGTGGTGTAGACTATGCTGAGACTTATTCTCCTGTAGTTAGAAGCTCTACTCTACGATTGTTGTTTTCGCTAGCTGTTGAATACGGTTGGTTTATTGACCAATGGGATGTCATGACTGCCTTTTTATATGGCAAGATTAAAGAGGACATATACATGCTCCAACCAAAAGGAGCAGTAGTCAAAAGTCAAGAAACCAAGGTTTGTAAGCTGCAGCGTTCTTTGTATGGATTGAAACAAGCTTCGAATGCTTGGTTCAAGGAATTGGACAAAGAGATGTTGAATTTAGGCTTTGCACAATCAAAAATAGAACCGTGTTTGTATGAAAAGCTACTTAAAAACAATAAGAAGTTAATTGTCGTTATTTACGTAGATGACATGTTCATTTTTGGAAATTGTGAACAAGAAAAGCAAAAATTAAAAACAGGTTTGCTTGAAAAGTTTAAAGTAAAAGATTTAGGCGCGGCTAGGCATGTTTTAGGCATGAGGCTGAGGAGGGATAAAGATATTATTTGTCTAGATCAGCAACAGTTCATTTCTGAAATTTTGAATGACTTTAACATGACTGACGCTAAGCCAGTTTCGACCCCAATGGAAGTCGGTATGAAATTAGAAAGATCGACAAATTCCCATAGTGATCTGCCATATCAGAGCTTGATAGGGTGTCTAAACTATTTGGCCTGTAATACGCGACCAGACATAGCACATGCGGTTAGTGTACTTTCACAATATAATTCGTGTTATGATGAAATACATTTTAAATGTGCGAAACGGGTCTTAAGGTATTTGAAGGGTACGTCTAATCTTTGTCTCACTTTTAGGAAGTCAGGAGATTTAGACTTACGAGGCTACGTTGATGCAGATTGGGGAGGGGCACTTGATAGAAAGTCTTTCACAGGATTGATTTTCAAGTTAGGTAAAAATATAGTGTCATGGGAGAGTAGGAAGCAAGCGACAGTATCTTTGTCCTCCACAGAGGCAGAGTACGTAGGATTGTGTCAAGCTTCGAAGGAAGCTCTTTATTTACGTAGTTTACTGAACAGTTTGACAGCTGTGGATAGTAAAGCGGTAGTAATTTATAATGACAATCAGTCGGCGCATAAAATTGCAGCTAACAAAATGATGCATAATAGGACAAAACACATAGATATCAAATATCATTTTATTCGTGAGTGTGTACTGGCTAACAAAGTTGAAATAAGGTACATGTCAACTGATAAGATGATAGCGGACATCTTTACTAAAAGTGTTCACAGCCCGAGGCTTAGAGATTTTTTAAAGGATTTATCCCTGAAAAATTATTCTATTAAGGGGGCGGATGAGTAGTTTGATGTTTTGATATTTTTTATTTTAGAGTGTTTTGTGTAATAGAAAATTTTCTCGTTATGTGTGCTTTATTTTGTTAGATTTCTTCTGTTTTTGTACTCTACTTTTGGGTACAATGTAGTACAGTCAGTAGTACAGTCGGACACAGAAGTGTTAGTGATTTATTTAGTTTTATGTACCTAGTACTGACAAGTACAGAAGTAATCATACGCATGTGTAATAGATTAAGGGGGCGTATTGGAGGTCGCATATATGTATGCACTGGCCTGTGTCAATAATCGTATACACATGCCTGTCAGCTAATATTTGAATTAGCTTAGTTACGGTTGTTTATGTCTTTTTAATATGTCACTTGTAAACTAAATATGAACCACGTAAGATTATACTTATGATCAACCCACTGCTGCTCTTTTCATTCCTACTGTTTCCAATAGTAACAAACAAACAAACTCACTTTCGCTTTTATAATATTAGTAAGGAAGTAAGGATGTAATAACTTTCATAACCTGACTACGCTTTTGCTTAGGGTAAGAGTATGGTAAGATAAACCTGGGGGCCAGGAGCCAGGGGTTGTGGGTACATCTGAATACCAGTATAGTACATAGAGCGACTACCTCTCTGATCTCTACAACCAAGTTACCGAGTTCTATGTCAGCGTTTGGTAGCTGCTGCCGAGAGGGATAACCGGGGATAGTTTCAATTTGTTAGGACTGTACCAAGATATACATATTACATGGAAAGCGCACATTAAAAAAATAAGTCAAAGCTATTTAGTTTTAAATATGCACTACGTGAAATATAAAAAAAACAACTGTTTTGAAAACTGCCCTATCCACTTACTATGCATATGGCTACACATGACTTAAATACGGTATATTTTTTTGGGGAAACTGTGTAGATGGTAACGATTTGTTTATCATCCAGAAAAAACGCATTAGGATATTAGTCCGAATAACGAATGACGAAAGCTGTAGGCTATATTTAAAAAAAAACTGGACATTCTATCTCTGAAATCTATTTATATTCCAAAAATCTGTGACATTAATGCTTATAATGAACTCAATATTATCTAATTTCAATTATTTCGAATTAATTAATTTATATTTTACTGATAATTATTTTGAATGCTACGTACTTTATAGACTTTTCTTCTTATTAAAAAAAATCTTGTTCCCCTAATTGTATGATTATTTAAGACCTTGTAAAACACATGTGAGATACAATAGAATTGAATTGAGGTTGCGGGTTGTTCGAAAGAGATATTGCGGCCCCGGAACATAAACGGCATAAGAAGGAACAAGGGTGGGGTTTAGTCAGTAAAAGTCTGACGGATAATACTGATCAAACGGCGGTCACCCATTTACGGACCAACAGACTTAACTTGAAAATGGCCCTGAGTGACAGGAATTATTTACACAGGAATTCTTTCATCTTGTTTCGCTTTGTGTTTATTTTGGTTGACTGCAAAGTAAGAAACTATTTAATAAAAAAAAAACTTAATCAGCAAAAAAATATAATGAGACCAAAAGGATTCGAGGATTTAATATTAACGACATTATCGGCCTTCGTACTGAAAGAGAATTCATTATTATTTAAAGCATCGAAAATACACTGAACAATTTAAAATCTGTTTTAACATCACACCCATGAATATGTTTGACCGTTCATTGCAGTGGTGAATATTGGAAATTTTGCAACGAACCCATGTAAAAACAAACAATCGTGTTAGGATGTGTACTAATAAAAGTGATTATCCCACGAGCATGTGAACATCACGTACATAATGATCGGCAAATTGATCGCGTGGTCGCGCCTTCCAGGGGTTTTTGAGTGAGATAAAATAAAAGAAAGCAATTACATTTTTCGTACGATCTCTTTGGTTAGTCTAGACACACTCCATACAACTTACTAAATATCAGTAATTCATTACACATATTACCTATGCTGTGATAATCAAGTTTATTATTTTTAGTACATATTTCAACTCAATGACTTTCTTACCGACAACCCACCTGTATAATATTCGACGCACATTATCTCGACATCCGTGTGTCACTAGCAGGATTCAGCAGAATACCAGCGTCAGGTTATCCACCTGGCATTATGCTGAGCTGGACTCCTTTTTGGTGCAATTTTGAGACACACACCGCCCATTAGTGGGCGACCTCAGTAAATTTATGTGATGTGTCTAAATGCCTATGGGTCGATTTAACTCAGTCTACCTTACTTTTTTTTTTAACGTGTTCCATTTTTTTTTCTGTGTGATGTTTTTTTTTATTTTAATTCTTGTATTGTGTCTTTTATTGCATCAAATAAATGATTTATCTATCTATCTATCTATCTATCTATCTACTTCCAAACATAATGTAGCCATTTAGACTCAAGAAAAACAAAACCAAGAACTACTCGAAATTTCCAATCTTTTCCAACTCATGTTTAACTGATCATATTGCAGCCGATCCCACCATTACTAGATATTACATATATTACGATTACTCGCCAAAACCACATTACAAACTATCCTTCATAATCTCTCAATCAGCACAGATTATCAATTCAGACGGAATTGCAGACAAAAAGCTGTTAATAATAAATGATCAGAATGAACGATTGATATCATTCGGTATTCGCACCAGCCGCTGCCAATATATTGCGAAATGTGTCTATCTCATCGCTAATAGATCTCATTTGTCAATGCGTATGACACCTCGTCAATTTTCTATATTTCATCTAAGTATTGAGAGACGATTTGTAAGAATTTAAATAATGTTGTAATGATTAATGGAGGATCTTAACTTAACATACACTCATGCGTATAAAATAGTGTTGAAAAGCCACATAACTTACAATTTAAGCATTCATCTTCTAAGCGTTGAACATCGTTTATTGACAATCAGCAATGTATCTACTTCAAAGATATTATCATAATTTGTACGTTGATTACTTACCAGTTTACTAGTCTTCAACCTTGCGACATAAAGTATAAATGAACTATCCGATCGAAAAAGAAATAAGTATCATAATCATAATCATTTTGCGTAAATTGCACCACAGTCATAATATATGAAGGATACATCGTATGCAAAACGTAAGCTTTCAATGTTAAAATCCGACAGAATTACGTTACGTTGCTCCGCGTCTACATGCTTGATTCGGCGCAAGTGAAAAGGAATCTCCGATTATGTGATAAAAACATATCTCAATAGCTACGACCACATAGCACAAGAAATACAAACTGCCCGTTCTCAATTTTCATGCACCTTATGATCCAGTCAGCTTAGAAAGCAGCAGCAACTCTGACCTAAATCAAAACAATGTCTGATAATACATTCAAGTCTTTAGCTTGACTCATAATTTTATTCACCACGGAATGATTGACCGAATCGAGTGCGACCATTGTCTGCGGGTAGTCGGGGCACCCTGGCCGACCATTTGTCAGCCTACATCGTTTGTCGTACGTCGGGTACATAACTAATTGCTGCTGTAAATCGTCGGCACACGCGACATTCGCCGACGCTTGCTATCGAATGAGTGACGCGCCTGCGACTGGCGACATTTTTGTTTGAAGTTTTTTTTTTCTTTTTTGGTGTTGTGGGCTGTGAATGTGTAGTTGTGTAGGATTGTAGTGTTGGGTGGGTTTCGTCATATTTTGGTGTAGAGTGGGGCCGGTTATGGGAAAATGTGTGAGTGTTGAGGAGTTAGTATTTATTTTGGAAATTTTGTCGTTAATGTTCCTTTTGCCTCGTATTTCTGCAAAACTACAGCAATTATTGCGTTGATATAACACGTTGTGCAGAAAAGGTTGACACACAAAATAGTAGACATGTTATCACAAAAATATAATGACCACAATCTTGATTCGACTTTTTAAACCCGAGTTCTGATTTTTGCATGTCCGAAACAAGTCAATTATTTTTCTGTTAGCTTCCGACTTACACGTTGGCAGGGAAACATACGGACAGGTGATCTGACAGGGAAATAGTTCCGGAAAGTTCCATTGAAATCCCAAACGAAAGGTGGAAAAACATCACACAACTGCCTAGAGACCGGACTGCGGTATGTTGATGTCATAGCTAAAGTTCGTTGTTTAGTCACTATGTAAAATATCTGGCCTTTCATAGAATTGGCAAAAGCTTTGGCAAAGCGCATGATATGATGCCTTGCTTGATAGTTTAAATAAAAAGATGCAATTAAGAACATGATTTTGAAGATATATACATTATAATATATCTAACAGACTACAACCGAGCATTAAAAGCGTCAAAACACAGCCAATCAAAGACAGTGACGTGGGTTTCTTCTAGGTAAGAGTAGCTAGGCGAGTATTTTTTTTTGTTTCATTCTAAAAATTTCTCCTGTATCGTGGGCGCGTTTACAAACATTTAAACTCACATACAAATAAACAGCCAGACCCGAAACAACTATCTGCAGGTCATACAAATATTTGTTGAACTGCACCAACCGTGGTGTCAATCGTCATCGTGCCGATTATTAAAATAATAAAAAAAAAAAAAAAAATTATTGCCAGAAAGAGATTTGTACAAAACCACTTACAAACTAACAATGTCTTTAAAATTTGAACATACATCATATTGGTAAGTAGTGAAATGAACCCTGGCACCCAAGGTAAGATTTAACTTGTGTTATGGGCTATTATTTAGTATAAGCAACTTGCAGAATACCTAGTCAAACCTTTAAATGTCTACAATTCGGTCCTGAAACATAACATAGAGATATCTACATACAAGTACAGTCCACTTGTACACTAGTCGAACCACTCCAATTAGTTACCAACATCTAGCTAGTGGCTACATGACACGTCGGGTTAATCCCGGCTTACAAGCGTAACTGTACTAAACAGTTGAAATCCTCTACAATGCAGTGCATTCGTGTCTTTGAAGCCTATGACAGGATCAAAAGGTCTCGCTGCTAAAGGATTACATTGTGAACCTATATTGAGTGAAGTTTGAGTGGGAAATGGCCGGCTGTAGTTTAAAGGGCATTTTAGATTGACGTCAAGTGGGGGCTCCATTTCCAACATTGTTGGTGCAGTAGTTTGATTTGCGGGGCTTTAAAAGTGGATCAATTTACAATGACAAAAGATATAAAAATGAAGTTGGTAAAATGAATGAGCAATATGTGAAATTATTAGACGTAGACTATAGAACGATACAGCACAAAAGTTTGTGAAAAGACGTTACAAAAAAATCTGAAATCAATCTAAAAAGTTCAGAACCTGCCAACTTGATTAAACTTTTTGATCATTTATAACAAACAAAACTTCTGTTTACATTTAAAAATGTTTGTAAAGTAGAAGCTTAGACAAAAAGTAGATTATATAACAAAGAACTACCACAAAATACCAGTCTTAGTAATAAAACGATAGCTGATAGTACCGTCGTATAAAATAGTCTAAATTCTTAGTACCAAGTAGTGCTAGAGAATGCAGAATACCGAAATAGACCGGCACCGTACATTTCGCCTTACTTTGAAACGGATCGAGGAAAGGAAATGAGTTGTGTACTTACGGTATCAACAGCATGCATATGTTAACGAGTTGCTGTTGCCTTTTTGTTTAACAAATTGTGAAAATGTCGGGTTTGGATGCCGAAGATAGTCAGATGTTTCGAATTATCAAGGTACTTATTTTTGCTCATGTTACATTTTTGATTAACGACATATATGAACACAGATTCAGAACTTAAAAATGAATAGGTTAAGAAAAGGTTGACCGATGAAAAACATCAACATACTTTTACGTCTTCATACGAATAGTTTCCATATTTTGATACAATTTTAGACCCAGAATTGTCATGTCAAATGTCTCTCTCAGACCAGTTTAGTCCTTAAACGGCTGCAATTATTCTCATATTAAAGACCACCTACACACGGAATCCGATTACGAATTATTCATGAAGTTTATAATTCTCGCCGCATCCCCAGGCAATAAAGTAATCAAAGATTGAGCGTTGACAACTTGGACGATACACATTCAGTTAACAGCCATACAATTCATGTTAGTTGTGTTTAAAGTAGTCATTATATGCAAATTACTGAATCGTGATGATGTCTGTCTTGATAGACTGAACGTGTTTTGCTGGGTATGTGACTCATTGGTTTAGTATTCATCAAGCAAGCTGTGATAAATTAGAACAGGTTGTGACAATATCATTTGTCTTGATTTTTCGCTGGCGTTTTTTGTAAAAGGCTCATTAAATTGACAAGTGGATATCCTGATAGTTCAATCCTTATTAATATTTTAAAAGCGAAAAAGAGTTTGTTATGTCTTTATGCCTTAATGATATAAAACCAAACCGATTTTGATGAATTTTGGTACAGAGATAGTTGGGAACCAGGACGGACGGGCGGACATAGGCTAATATTTTTTTGAAAAAAAGTGGGATGAGAGGGAGAAAGAGGGAAGAAAAGGGAAAACTTAGCGTTGCTATTACAAATCAATAAGGCGCAAGGGGAACTATGTTACCCCGAATTTAACGCAAGCGAAGCCGCGGGCAAAAGCTAGTTCATAATAAATCTGAACTCGACTGTAACTTACTGCAACAAATATTTATCTATACTAATATTTATACTAATATTATAAAGCTGAAGAGTTTGTTTGTTTGTTTGTTTGAACGCGCTAATCTCAGGAAGTACAGGTTCGAATTGAAAAATTCTTTTAGTGTTGGATAGTCCATTTCTTGAGGAAGGCTGTATAACATCGCGCTACGACCAACAGGTGCTGAGCAGCGTGGGTGAAACCGCGAGGAACAGCTAATCAAAGATACAATGTCACATATGTTCGTCAAACTTCATAGCAGTGTGTCCATACTAAGAAGTGGAAGCGTAATTGTTTTGAAAGTAACTGTCAGTTAAGACGTGGGAGTTTGTATGGCCAATCCAACTTGTACAACTCACAGAATGTTTGCACGAAATTGTAGCTCCTCATAATGCTACAGATCTGTAGCAACTTGCTGCTTAATTGTTAATATATCCTCAGGGACATGGTAATGATTTGTAACGTATTCTATTGCATCAATACTATTAGAATATTTTTTTAATTAGGGGTGATATTTTTACTGATACGATTTTAAACGACCAAGTGACCATGTATTATCAACATCGTCATAAGACAATACAGATATCATCCACCACCGCGCCCTGTAGCCCTACTATGACCTCTTAAAGCAATTCTTATTCCGCTGAAGGAAAGAGACAGAGCTATACAGGGTGTCTAGCACCATCTCTTTCACTCAGTGGAATAAGAATTGCTATAAGATGTCATAGTAGCCATTCTGGACCTACGGCATACCTAACTTTCTAAGACAGGCGGCCTCTGTTCTAGAAATTCGAATATTTATGGTAGATTATTATAATGCTCATGTTTATAACTGCAGATTCATTCTGGAATGCGCATGAGAGTTTCAAACCCCGAAACACAAAGTGTGGTATGCCAAACCTTTTCACCGCAATCGCAACCGTTTTGAGCGAAACTGGCTCTAGGAGAGTCTTGGCGTTTAAATAACTCCGCAACTCCGCGGGACATACAGTCACATAACCGAAGACCGTGGGTGATGCATCCGATATGTCGTCAACAATGTACGGACCTTCCTATCCAGGACATCTACTTCTGTTTGAGTCCATTTGAGTATGCCAAAAAAGTACATCAAAACCGACATGACCCAACCGTTGAAAGCACGCACCTTGTTTCCACCTGATAAAAGACTATTAAATACTTTTCTCAGGCGGCCAAAGCAGCGCTCATTCATCTTTCGTGACTTTAATGAGAAAAACAATAGAGCTACCAAGGAGCTATCAATTTTGAGTCTTAGATACGAGAAGCAGAAATATATAAAAAACGAGCTAAAAAAACGTCCATGCTGCAAGATATTTTCTGGGTGTAAGTACTGGATTCGATTCTCTTTTAGAAGCAGATTTCGTAATTTGAACGCAAACCAGCAGTTCTTTGCAGGCAGGGAGTACTTCTAGTACAAATTCATAGACTGTTAAACACGGGTGGTATGCAAAACAGGCTAGCCGAAACAATGGTGATATCAGATCGCTTAGAGCGAACGTTTTTGTGTTAATTTATGTTAGTGCCGTCTGGATTTGTTAAGGAAATCTAGGTGTTTGGGTAAGTAGGTATGTTGAATAGAGTGATTTACCAACCAGTAATGTGACGTAAGTATGCAACGGTTTACATAAATGAGATGTTTGTTTTGAATTAAGCTCATCTTTCTATATCCTACTAATATTATAAATGCGAATGTTTGTGAGCATGGATGGGTGTATGATGTATGAATGTTTGTTACTCTTTCACGTCAAAATGGCTGAACAGATCTTGATCAAAATTGACACAGATATAGATTATAGTCTAATTTTTGATGTGTCAAATAACTTTCTTGACGGTAAAATCCTGGCGCAGTTACATTTTGCATCTACATCTATTAAATACATAAATCTCTGTATGGTTTGATATAGTAGTAGGTACGAAAAAAAGTTTGCTTAATATTATGTGTTATTCTAAGCCGTATTTTACTAATAATTTTATTTACATTTCCACTTAACCAGAATCATTCAGCCTTTCTGCGAAAACACAAATAAGCCCAACTTCGAAGCCTGCAAAAACCCTTTAACATAAATCACTATTTGTACAGTTCCCATAACATAGTGATAATTTATTTGTTTTGATAGATTTTTATCACTTCCCTCAATAATATCTGCGGGCGGGCCTGTTTGATACTGATCAGTGTATTTGAAATCAAATACTCTTTTGGGGTGCTTTTGATTTAAAACAGAAGCGGGTATAGAGGGTAGACGTAAAGTATAAATTGAATTCTTATCTTGAATCTGTCCGAACAGGATTTCGTCTCGACTCAATTATTCTATTATTAATTTTGGACTGACATTATAATCTTGTTATACTGCTCAATTGTTGAGCGTATTTGGGGAAAGTTATTTGGCAGATTGCAAAGGATTATAGAAAAAGTCGTTAAGTTTAGTGTTAAGCTTAGATACTTTAAACCAAACATTGTTCTAATCGATTTCTAAAAACAGAGAGGTTAACAAATCTTCGTTAATTGTCTTCTTGGGTTTTCATTAAATTTCTTTCAGAATTAATATCTTATTTATACTTAAACATTCGTTTATGTTATTTTGTTTCTTTAGTCATAGCAGTAAAACCAGTTCAAAATTCCGAAGCCTCATGTTGATCGTGATCATGAATCGCCAGATGAATGACGCGTTAAATTGCATCTGCGGCGCCATCAGATGACGTCATAAACTTGAAAAATAAAACCCTAATACTATTTGCCTTTTTATTATTCGGTTCCGGCCCGTTCGCGTTCAAGGGGTAAACTTTACTGTTCTCTCCATAATATACATAAATATTACTGACATTGAGAGAAGTGATCGACGCTTGCAGAATAGAAATCGTCTGATTGAAGGGTAAACAATTCAGTAAGGGATATTAGTTTTCTAAGAAAAACAGAAACTACTTGATTAAGCAAACTAGCTATTACCATAAATACGTCATTACTAAAAGCTCTTAGAAGAATCTTGTCAATATTTATGATAGTACGCAAATGATCATGTTTAGTAACTTTTATTTTGTTTCCGTACTATGTAGTAGGTTTTATAATTGTAGTAATTTTGATTAATACTACGTGAACAATTGCAAGGTTTTTTACTGTTTGGAAGTAATTAATGTATCTACTACAAAAAACAACCAATTGATTAAAAACACATATATTTAACTGATCAGAGTGACACAATCCTTACTAATATTCTAAAAGCGAAAGTGAGTTTGTTTGTTACGTCTTCACGCCTTAATGGCTCGATCAATTTTGATGAATTTTGGTACAGAGATAGTTGGGACCCTGGAGACATGCTTTTTTTAAAAAAACAACTGGTGTATGAGGGAAAACAAAAAGGAAAACTTAGCTTTTCTATTACAATAAATAAGGCAAAAACTACCTGTAAATCAGGAAAGGGGAACTGTGTTACCCCGAATTTAACGCGAGCGAAGCCGCAGGCAAAAACTAGTATAAAAATAAACCCAATGGGATACAAGCAAACTCTTTGAATCATAAAATACTTAATAAAGAATGGAAGCACTAACGCCAAAGGTCTTCATGTAAGCCCCGGCGGTAGCCATAAGTAAGAGAGTCAATATTAACGTATATAAAAAAGCAATTCACATGCCAGACGCGACTAGAGGCTTTCAGCCCTGCCCATTCAAACTTCTTATGCAAATTATATAATGTTCTTTACGACATGAGATGGCAAACTTTACTTAAGGAGTAAATATTTATGTAGTTACATATATTATGGGGGCTTTTTTTCGTTAAAATAAAAGGTGGTAATGTTTTGGTTTGGTACGGTGCTATAAAATGTTGTTTGGGTTCGTTGGGCAGTTTATTTGGCTTATTTATAGCTCAGTGATACAAAATGTTTCCTTATCAATGTCACAGACAAGTAGGACACTACTAAGGTGCAAAACACAATGTGCTATATCCTTACTAATATTATAAAAGCAAAAGTGAGTTTGTTTGTTAGTTTGTTACGGCTTCACGCCTAAATGGCTACACCGATTTTGATGACTTTTATTTTTTTGGTACAGATATAGTTGGGACCCTGGAGACGGACATAAGCATTTTTTTTTAAATGAGAAATGAGGTAGAAAGAGGGAAGGAAAGGAAAATCTTAGCTGTGCTATTACAATAAATTAGGCGCAAGGGCAAAAACTACAAGTAGCAGGTACCTGCAAATCATGAAAGGGGAACTGTGTTACCCCGAATTTAACGCGAGCGAAGCCGCGGGCAAAAGCTAGTTTCCTATAAATATTGTTTGAACAATAGCTGTTATATTGCAGTTTTAACGATCACAATAAAGTTACCATACCAAAATCACATTCAGTTTTGAACAAGCCATACCTTTTCTAAAACAAATTCAAGGAAGTATAAAGTAATAGCCAGTATAAAAGCTAGGATAACAACCAATCAAACAATAAAATAATCAAAAATGAAAATAAATCGCGCAAATAAAATTTCCTCCAAAAGTCATTGTTAGAATAGTTAAAAACTTTTGCAGGTGTATGTATGTGACATCTGGTACTATCAGGGATCTTGCCAAATTCGATGGAGAGACCACTTGGAGACAGTCCAACTTGGCACTTGACGCCACATGACCCGTATTAATAAGCGACTATAGGTTCTCTAGTTACGAGGTAAATTATGTTACATGAGAAGATTCATGGTTAATCGAAGATAGAAGAGCCATTAAGAAAATATCTGTAAAATTGATTTGTGAATCCTTACTAATATTATAAAAGCGAAAGTGAGTTTGTTTGTTTGTTACCTCTTCACGCTTTAATGGCTAAACTGATTTTAATGAATTTTAGTACAGAGATAGTTGGGAACCAGGAGACGGACATAGGCTACTTTTTTCAAAAAAAGTGGGATATGAGGGAGAAAGAGGGAAAAAAAGGGAAAACTTAGCGTTGCTATTACAAATCAATAAGGCGCAAGGGGAACTGTGTTACCCCGAATTTATCGCGAGCAAAGCCGCGGGCAAAAGCTAGTTGTGTGTGTTTTTGAAGATCCACATGGAGTTATTTGTGGTAATATGGCAAAAGAACAATCATTACTAAGTTATGACTAAAATTCTACATTACTGCTTCATTGCAGGACGTTGTTAATGAACTATTTTTACAGGAGAAGCAAAACAACTATTTTAACCAAAGTGTATGTCGAAAGCCCTATTAATCTTTTTGCTACTTAATTTATCCAATTTCCGGAATACTGTTTCTGTTGCTAATATGGAAGCACAGCACAAGATAAAAGGTCCTACACGGAGGCCTACTAGATAATTAAATCCAGCTATTTGATGTTATAATGCTTGTTAATTTTAAATTTGCTACAAGTGCTAAAGCATTCCAACCACGTCGAAGGGAGGAAAACTTTCAAAAGTCCCTCTCAAAGATAGGGTTAGTGGTTTGCAAAGATCAATAATTTTATACAAAAGCCACACAGAAAGAACCTATAAAGCTTGCTTGATGATCCAAAAAAAAGTATTGTATGTAAAAGTATTCCAGATTATAATCTACCTCCGTGTCAAATTTCATAAATATCCTCATATATATTAAAATATCTAATATATTCGTGAAAGAGTAACAAACATCTATCCTCACAAAAATTGGCATTTATAATCCTTACTATAATATTATAAAAGCGAAAGTGAGTTTGTTTGTTTGTTTATTTGTTTGTTACCTCTTCACGCTTTAATGGCTAAACCGATTTTGATGAATTTTGGTAGATAGTTGGGAACCAGGAGACGGACATAGGCTATTTATTTTTTTTAAAGAGTGGGATATGAGGGAGAAAGAGGGAAAAAACGGGAAAACTTAGCGTTGCTATTACAAATCAATAAGGCGCTACCGAATTTAACACGAGCGAAGCCGCGGGCAAAAGCTAGTATTATATAAGTAAGGAAGTAGCATTACTATTAAAAAATGCTAAACTTTAGATGAATGGATTTTTATTATACAGTCACACCAGAAGGATTAGGATATAGAGTGTAGTCTGGAAAGCATTTGAAACACGTTCATTCCGGGAGTACGATCCTGTGAAACAATAACTGAACTTCATGCTAGCGAAGCTGCATATATCACCTAGTTACAAATACATACAAACCATACAATACCGTCCCGTAGCATGCCAAAATAATAACCAAAGGATTGATATTGATAGTGCTGCTTGCATCGTAATAATTGCTTACTGTAAAATCCACACTACCGCTAGATCGAAAAATTTGTTAGTCATGAAGAGAGCCTTTGTCCAGCTATACGATTACCTAGCCTAATAGGAAGTAAATGCTACAGAATCTGTAAATAGTGATGATAACAATAACGAAAACAATAATAATAAAGACAGATTTGCATAAAGAGCTAAAACTGTTAACCAAACAATTTATTCAAAGCTTGGAATCCCAGAAGAACAAGCAAATCCCTTATTACGTAAGAATAAAAATAAATTAAATTCAACACGGCCAGTGGCCACCCTCTTCCATAACGCAATCATGGGACCAAATCAAATATCAATTGGAAATAGATTTGGCCAAAAATCTGCACAAAGTTGGGGGGAGGAACGTAAATCTCCATCTTTAGTCCCCTGACACTTATTTGGAATAATCGATGAGGCCCGCTCTATTATCTTATTACCGGTAAATAACTTAATAAAGCTTTATTGTCCTTAGCGGTCGAAAATACCAGTAATATGGTATTTGTATGTTTTTACAAGGGTGAAATATCTTACATATATTTGATGTTCTTCTACTCTTATATCCCCATCTCATAACTATACCACGAAAACCGACTACTACACAGTAATTTTCATTAAATTACTAGTATTCCGTACATCATTAGTGATCAGTACTGGTAAATACTGGGAGCACACCTTACCATATCTACGTACCTAACATTTTGTTCCGCTCAATTAAACACCTCATGCAGTAACTTCAGCCGTACAGACCGCATTACCACCAATAATCCTTGGAGCGTTCAGTGTTCAAAATTTCACACCATTTCACAGTTGAAGAGGCTATTAGTAGTTAGCGGTGGGATGTGTCGAACCTCGCCATTAATTTGTCAGTTCCAATTGCGTCGTCAAGTGATAATTGCTGAAATTTTGCGGTTAAATATAGCTTGCCTCGATGCACTTGCTGCTGTTTTACTGAACCCACTAAATGCAGCAATGGCGTCAGATTTTATAAATATTCTGCTGAAAATCATCTAGGAAATAATAATATTAAGGACTAGCTGGCGCACCCTCGTGATATCGAAAAAAAAGTATGTGTTATTCGACTAATTCGACTATAATCTACCTCTGTGCAACAGAAATCCATAAATCCATCCATCTATCCTCACTAACATTCGCATTCATAATATTAGTAAGATAACAAAACTTTGTGTACGATCTTAATAAAATTCTTTTATGAACATAAATGTATGGTCGCTTACTGAGCTGGGCTTTCATTTCTTTCTATATTTTTTGGAAGTTGACCTATTTTATACAAAAACTACGCTTTACTATACTAGTCTTTATACTGACATGGTTACTAATATTATAATTAACACTTAAAACGGGATATTTACCATGTTTATTACTTATAATACAATATCGGAAACTCAATTTAAATAATAAACATGGTAAATATCCCGTTTCAAGTGTTAATTATACAAACTATACTGTTTTTCTGTAGCATGGTTCGGGTGACATTATTAAAATGTACCACTCTTCTTCAATCTGGAACGTTACCTCGATTTCTGACCATGACTGAAAGCCTTTAAGGCTTTACCCTGAATATCATAGCCGTATAGGACTACCCACAGACATGTTTAATGATGGGATGTATTACTATGAAGCACAAAACATATTCTTTCTTCTAATGTCACTATGCTATAGCAAAAATAATGTACATCACACATTTGAGAGTCATCAAATCATCCTCAAACATCAAGACCCTAGGCGGACATCTGATCAGAATAACTACAGTGCAAAAACCTTTTAGGATTAACTAGATTGAAACTAGGTAATCCTATCTACAGGGAGCTCGTTATTCAAGATCCCCTATGAATATAATAGACTCCGATATCGAGGATTTTAAATAATTATAGGTCGGGAGGCAATTTCACGGAGTTCCGCGGAAATTGTCTGCCGATTAAAATAGAATCTGAATATTATATTATAGAGTAATACTGTAGAGAATATATTTTTAGATGTGCCTGGAGTTATTTTTAGTATGTAAGTGCCTAATTGAGTAGAAACTTGGTTAATGTTTCTTTGTAATGTCTACTGGTAAATTGAAAATAATTATGGTATAAGATAGTTTCTTTGTAGATTGCTCCGTTGTTCTCGCGGTCGTAAGCGCGACTGCTAAACACGTGGTCTTAGGTTGGATTCCCAGGTCGTGCTAAAAGTGCAATTTGGTTTTTCCATGAGGAATCTGACAGTAGCGGCCCGGAGTTAAGAAGTTGGCGGTAAAATACCCCCGTGCTTGGGAAACCACGTTATACTATTAGTACTGCGCCTAATCTCTCTGCGGTCGTGTTGGATTGCCGTCCCATCGGACTCTGAGAGTGAGGGAACAGAGTGTGCACCTGTATCTGCGCACACACTTCTGCACTGTAATATCTTCCAAGCAGATGGCTAATCTCCACTAAGATGGCCATAGTGACTGAAAACGGTACTGCCAAACAATGTCGATTGCAAAAAACTGTTTGAAAACATCGTAGGTTTGTGAACGACTAATGGTTTCAAACATCGATGACAACATATTGGTGTCGTATTTATCCTAACCTTTTCAAATCTCAAATATTTATGGTAAGCAACTAAAAAAGCGACTCAGTTAACATTTACGAGTATTTGTGTAACATTTCAGCGTTTACATCTCGTTATTACGAAACCGAACAATAGAAATGATTCACAACGGATATTCACCAGGTTATAGCAAAACAATAATAATTTTATGAACCGTAATATATAAAATATTTTCATCGCTCCGACATGAAATGTTTCCTAACGATTTGTACTGCTCATTTTGGGAGATAAAGTTACGTTTAAATCTCGAAGTGACGACAAAAGACAGATAAATTTTATTTCATAGTCTGCTCTTTAGGTTCAATAGGTTTAGGTTAGGTTGGCAGTCGCTCAATGTAAAATACTGCTATTCAGGTGAATCTGGTAAGACTGACCCCAAAGTTGGAATGGAAGCCGCGGTTTCTCTTTTGCACAACCCGCAACCCCGACAGGCGATGCAGGCCCCTTTGCCTTATTGACATCTCAAAACGCGCGCGTGGAACACAAACGCGTCGTCGACACTAGACGGACGGACGGTGAGCTACCTATTGCTCACCATCCACAGTTTAGGAAAATACTAATCTGATGATAGAGTCTGCGCTTTAGGTTAATTTCTCACTTTGCCCAATGTTTTGAATGAAAGCTTTTTTTAACTTTTGAGCATTGAGTATTGGGTGGTGGTAGTCAAACTCAAAAACAATATCAAAAGTCATGTTCCTACTAGGCTTATGACCAGCAATGTTTTAAACGTCATAACACAAGATAGTCCTCCAAAACGCCAATCCTTCACCACTTCCTAATGTTTTAGGTAATAGAGCGAAGTGGCGGAACAAACTCCTCTGGTAGTAATGGTAGTGGTGATCTTCGGTTTTCACATTTTATGCTTTGATATAATTTCAATGATTTGACATTAATCATTCTAACGCTAAGAACGTCATAGAATATTAAATACTAGCTGTTCCCCGCGTTTTCACCCACGCTGCTCAGCACCTGTTGGTCGTAGCGTGATGTTATATAGCCTATAGCCTTCCTCAAGAAATGGACTATCCAACACTAAAAGAATTTTCCAATTCCAACCAGTAGTCACAACAAACAAACATACAAACTCTTCAGCTTTACAATATTAGTATAGATTCTCCAGCGTTTGATAGTTTATTTTCAGTACACGTGTTATTGGTATCTTTCGTCCACAAAAGCCATTAATGAAGAGTTGAAGTCATAGAATATCTGCCTCATTAATATCTAAAATAGATGTTTTACGTATATTTATGAAATCTTCTTTAGAAAATTGACAAAAAAAAAGAAAGAAGAGGGAGATCGGTCGGCTTCCAGTCTAACTGAATGGAGCTGAATACTTAGTGTTCATTATTTTGACTCCGAAACGTAACCAGTAGGCCTACTATGACATCTTAAAGCAGAACTTATTCGACTGAGTAAAAGAGATGGTGCTAGACACCCTGTATAGCTCTGTCCCTTTTCCTCAGCGGAATAAGTTCTGCTTTAACACGTCATGGTAGGGTAGCAGGATCTAAGTGTCGTCAATCGTGAGTGATACCGCACATAAATCGAAAAAATAAAATCACAAGCACTGATACAATTTTATACTGTCTCAAATTTTATTACTGATCATATCAACTGACTTATTACGTGTTCCGCCCTCGCTTTATATTTTATGAGTTTCACACAATTTTGAGAAGGTTATGTCATCATTGTTAAATATAAAATGTCGAAGCTGTGATAATAAAATTTGATGATATCTTATTAGGAGATGTAGGCTGAGATGTAGAGATCTGATTTTAAAGATGATAAAGAATTGTTTATGGATTGTATTTCTATTGGAATCCTAAAGGGACAAACGACCCATTTTATAATTTAAAGACTTGAAGAAGCTTTAACAAGAGGTAACCATTTTCAAAGTGTTTCACAAGGACTGGCAAAAAGTTTAACTAATTAAGCTTTTTGAAAGCTAGCGTAAACCAAATACATTCTCTCCAATGACTTCTTGGGCGGAACGGGGAGGGCATGTCAGACTTGTACTGACTAAAATCCACCCATGTTCCTTCTATTGCCCTTTACGTTCCGAGGCCGCGGTATCTCTTTCGAACAACCCGCAACCCCGGCAGGGTCTGTTAAGACCCTTCATCGCGGGAATGTGGAGCTATCGAGTTAAAAATGAAAATCATAATTATACAATATAAATATATTAGACCTCGTTATGGCAAAGTCTAGGCATGCTGATTTGATCCAATGGATTGGATATTGAATGCGAAAATTCTACCCAGCCGTTTTTTTTTTTTTATCGTATACAGCAAGATAAGAGACATGGTAGGGACCATGTCTCTTATCCTTAAAGAAAAAAAATAGACAGTGTTTATCTCTGCATCTACAATGTTACCTACCTAACGCGGCTAAGTACGAACGATCGCTTAGTTAAGGATAATTAATTCTAACGACACCCATCGCGGCTGTTAAAATGCTTCTAGGCACTTTTTAATTCCTTTCACAGGCGTCTTATTTAGAAGCCAAGGAAACGAGACATAAGTCCACGTTAGAGGGTTTTAAAATGGTTAATTGCCCGATTTATAATAGTTCATTATATTAAAAGTTTCTTCTATTTGACAGTTATTTTAATGTCCCCCTTTTAAGGCCATAAACGTCTGGTGTTTTAAATTAGGAATGTCCCATTATGACATGTGAGTGATGTTAAAGTCATGGAAGCTGATTGGTTAATTTAAATGATCAGCTCCGAACTGCTCAGAAGTTTTGTTCTACAGTTGACGACATTCTATTTTCAAATATTATCTTTTTTATGTTAAGGTTGAGTTTTTAAATGGAATAATAATAATATGTTCTTTTTGCTTTTCCTTATGATTCTGTATAAATTAAGTTGATGACATTCTATTTTCAAATCTTTTCTATGTTAAGGTTGAGTTTTTAAATGGTAATAATAATATGGTTATTTTTGCTTTTCCTTATGATTCTGTATAAATTACTGGCACTACAAAAGCTATTACAGCGTCATGTGCCACAGATCACAAATGAAAAATACATTGCGATATTAAAGTTAGAGTTATCCGCGACTAAAGACAAAATAGAAAACTCGATATCAACTGTCGGGCAGAATCCCACAAGATACAACATCCTCTCTGTCTTTATCATACTCTCTTTCTCCGTTCTTCATACCCTTTGACGAACATTCCCGGCGCAGATTAAATTTAAAAGCTGGTTAAGACAAAGTCAGACTCGCGAACCAAGTGTTCCGTACAAACTTGCAACATAAACAGCTATATCTTTTGACTGCATAGACTAAGACGATTGATTTCATTTAGAACACACGGACCACAGACTTGAGTAGGTACCTATATAGTTTTAATATAAACTCGATACCTCTCAGCATTCCCGATATAAAGGGTCTTGACAGACAGACGGACAATAAAGTGATTCTTTAATTCTTTTAAAATACGGAACTAACTAATAAAGTTTTAAAATATTTTTAAACCACATCCTTCACTTTGTTTTCAAAGATTTAATTTCTACCATCAACTCAAGTGCATTAGCTCATAAAATCGTGCATAAATTATTTTAACCAGCGTTTATTACTACCTAAATAGACTGAACGGAACATAAGTAAAGGCTAGTACAGACCCACGGGACGTAGTTACAACCCAACAACTTGATAAGTAAGCTGGGACAGTAAATAGTGATTTACTACCTATTATGTGAACTAGGCTCAGCAATTTGCGGTCAGGGATTGCCTTACGAAATAATTTTTGGATAAGACTTTTCTTGTTAGCTTGAAATGATGATTCAGAGTAGCGGGCCTAAGGATTAATGTTAGTTGGAAATGTGGAATTTATAGGATAGTATTTAAAAGTACTTCAATTTATTCCCATTTCGTTTACCTAATTTTGCCTGTGTTGCACCAAATATACTGAATGTGCACCAAAATATGTTAATTAAAATATGTCATAACGAGCATCAGGAAAAAGACAGCACTACAATAAAAAAGTGTTATATCTTTATCCATTTTCTATTAATACAAGTCGTAGAGGGTCGCAGTTTTAACCTAACCTAACCTACGCATTTTTTTAGCATTCAGGAAAGAATATTTGGTGCACGATCAGTATTTTTGGTGAACACAAAATTTTTTCCCGAATTTATACAGGTAAAATATTATTTTGATTAAAATTACTGCCTAGTTGTGGTAAGTACGACTGCTGAAGCCGAATTCTGAGTTAATTTCCCAAGTCGGGCAGTTTTTTTAGGGTTCACCTTCAAGAATTTCGAGTCTGCGTGAACATGACACCATTTTCTTTTAACCCGTCGCGCGATTGCTAACAATGTAGGTAAAGTGCCCCAAACGTCGAGCTATTTTGAATGAATTTTTGGTTTTGGTTAGATCTTCGGAAAAACGAAGATTTCATAGTTATATCGATAATTATATATTACGAAGTATATGTTTCCAGAATCCTTATGAGTTTTAAATAAATTTTAAAAATAAATGTCTAAGATATGAAAACCACTCACAGCGGTTCAAACTTTGCACCCAGTGTGACACTTTGTCGCGCGACGCGACGGGTTAATACCCTATACTAGGAATGTCTCCTGTATCGTGGGTGCGTTTACAAACATTTAAACTCACATATAATAACTCACATACACAAACAGCCAGACCCAAAACAACTATCTGTAGGTCATACAAATATTTGTTTCGTGCGGGGATCGAACCCGCAACACGCGGTCGCAGTCGATCACGCAGCCACTGCGCCAACCGTGCCGTCTAAAATAGATGGGGTTCGTCAGATATGTGCCAAATAATACACCCAATTTTCGCTACTTATGTTTTAAATGCTATGTGATAGGGGATGAGCCTATTGCCATCAACCGGACATAGAACTGGACTCCGTGGTAATTTCTCAGTGTGCTGAGAAATATCGAACCAAGGACCGCGTTTGTAACCACTCGACCAACGAGGCAGACTCACATACTAAAATCCTATCTATATCCTACTTTTATAATATTACTAGCTGTGCCCAGCGGTTTCACCCACTGCTCACTTAGGGGTATGAAAAATAGATGTTAGCCGATTCTCAGACCTACCCGATATGCACGCAAAGTTTCGTTCAAATCGGTCCAGCCGTTTTGGAGGAATATGGGAACGAAAACCATGACTCGAGAATTTTATATATTAGATAAACGCGAATGTTTGTGAGGATGTACGGATGTTTGTTACTCTTTCACGTCTAAACGGCTGAGCGAACTTGTATGAAATGAAATTTGGCACAGAGATAGATTATAGTCTGGAATAACGCATATGATACTTTTTTTCCGATATCACGCGGGTGAACCTGCGGGCGCCAGCTAGTAATAAATAAAATAAAAAAGTTTATTGTAGAAACCCCTTTTAAGTAAAAGATATAGGTACCTGTACCAGGAGGTCCCGCTCTTCAATAACAAGTTAGAAAATAGTAAAAGTGGAGCACAATAAAAGAGAGAAAAAAAATCGAATTAAAAGAAAATAAAGAATAAAATTAAACAAAATAAGACCTAATAACTTAAAAATAAACTGTAAACTCTTTTGCTAAGAGATTTAAAACCTGTTAAAAAATACGCAAAAGGTCTAGTACTTACTAGAGCCGCGGTGGATAGGAAGTAACTACTTAGTTCCTCTTCACCGCTGCAAATTCTAATTACTAACCACTACAGATTATCTAAACCTTACTTAATTATTGTACTCGTAGTGGCTTTAATATGCATGTAACGGTTCCCTCTAATTGAGACTTATGAGATAGTTAAGGGATCCTCTACACTTACGATGACTACATTATGTAGATAACTAGATATAGTTTCTAATTGTGTTGTTATTAATAAAATTAACACACGAGTTCTGTGTATGTTTATATGTGTCTAACATAGCAAAAAAATGCATGTAGTTGAAGAAACTAAACAACGCTCTTTGACAGCAATTATTTTTCATTTGATACTTACCCCATTTTTGATTTTTAGCTTTTTTATAAGTTGGTTTCTCTAAGTTACTTATATTTTTTTAGGATGGAAATCTTCAAATGAGTAGAATTATAAAAAGAGTGTCAGACTTGTATTGACTAAAACCGATCCTTGTCCCTTCTCTTGCCATTTGTGTTGCTTAGCCGTGGTATTTTTTCCGAATACCCCGTAAACCCGGCAGGATTTTATAACATTGAAATGAATAAATTAATAAAAAAAATACTATTCTACTACTTTTGGTCCGCCATACTGGATTTAGAACAACATAACTTAAAAGCGTGTAAAAAACTAACTAAAGCCTTTTACTGCTAACCGTATGGATATCTTATATTTTTTTCTAAAAGTACAAAACAGCATGATAGAACATGATAGATTACTTTTGCATACATTTACAAATTTAAGTCAAAAAACGAATCAAGCACTCTTCAGTTTATAAAAAAATACCACAGCACCCATGTTGCCATCTATTGACATCTACACTCAACTAAGTTAACGTGGTTTGCCGCTACAAGATGTCGCTAGTGGGACCTGCGCATAAGTTTGTCTTCAACTATGAACCAATAGAGCTTAATCAGTCGGTTTTCATTAAATTGTTGTAGTTTAGTATTTAATTAAAGATAATGAGGTAGGTTCACAATTGGCAAAAATCACCAGGGGTTTTTTTACCTTTTTGATTTGACTGGTGGTTCATACATTACGATTACTTATCTAATATATTTCTCTTTTCATAGTTTTATTTTGTGGTTACCACATTTCAATTATTTATTGATTAATTGAGTGATATCTTTGGGTTGTTTGCTAAGGTTTAGGTATTGTATATAATGACGATATGAATCTTTGCTCAAATTTATAGCTTTTAAGGTTTATATAATCAAGTGATCATTATCAAATGTTGCTAAGTAAACAAATGTGACTGAAGAGGAAAATTCGAAGAAGAAAAAAGAAAAAACTACACTTAGATACTAAAATCATGTTTACTTATTTATTACTAGCTGTTCCTCGCGGTTTCACCCACGCTGCTCAGCACCTGTTGGTCGTAGCGTGATGTTATATAGCCTATAGCCTTCCTCAAGAAATGGACTATCCAACACTAAAAGAATTTTCTAATTCCAACCAGTAGTCCCTGAAATTAGCGCGTTCAAACAAACAAACTCTTCAGCTTTATAATATTAAGTATATTCATGTCCACAAATACCAACTTCATGATAATTGGGTATAATATTTAAAGTTAAACAAATAACTTAAAGAAATTGACTTCTGAAAATTCGTCCTCAAAGCTGTCAGCTGGTAATATCCCCAAGTGATGATGATACTTATAATTTAATTAAACTAAATCGAAAACGCAGGTTATCTATTTAGTTATCCCATTATTTTGTCATTATACATTAATGGTGATCAACAAATTGATAGACTACAATGCACCTATGAGGAGTAGGTAAGTAATCTAATATATAAAATTCTCTTGTCACAGTTTTCGTTCCCATACTCCTCCGAAACAGCTGGACCGATTCAAACGAAACTTTGTTTACATATCGGGTAGGTCTGCGAATCGGCCAACATCTATTTTTCATACCCCTAAGTGAGCAGCGGGTGAAACCGCTGGGCACAGCTAGTTCATTCTAAAAAACAAAAAACTCACTGAAAAACAAAAAACAAAAAAAACTCACTTGTTCAAACAAAGCACAAAAAAAACAAGTCCCACTCTTATTTTTAATACTTTCTCAACAAGAAAATCCATTTAATTCAAAGACTTTTTTTATTAAATCGCGATGCGACAAATCCTTTCAAGAAACTGCTACCGCAGCTACATTAGTATTTATCAATTCAAACGTATTACCAACAACAGTGTTTTGTCGGGGAATCGAACCCGCACTGGCGACTACACGACCCAAGAATGCAGTACCGTCCCGCTAATTGACAATGTTCTAAGTAAAAAGTTATGATATCATTATGTTGACGATTTCATTTAGTCGAACGTGCTGTGATTACTTAATTATAATGATTGGCAGTGATGTATGTTTTCGTGTAAGGATGAGCTGTTCTTTCATTTTCAATTTGATAACAACTTTGTTAAGGAATAAGGGAAATAAACTTTTGCCGGCACGGTTGGCGCAGTGGCTGAGCGATCGACTGCTGCGCCGCGTGTCACGAGTTCGATTCCCGCACGATCCAAATATTTGTATGACCTGCAGATAGTTGTTTCGGGTCTGGCCGTTTGTGTATGTGAGTTTAAATGTTTGTAGACGCATCCCACGATACAGGAGAAATTCTTAGTAGGTACAAGGTAACATTAACAAAATAAAACACTGAAGTATAACCATTGAAATTAATTCTAAAAATTCCACATTAAAAACGACTTTGACTTCTAAAAAGTTTACTTCCGAAAGACGGTGACTTTTTTTGTTCATAGATTTTTTTTGCCACCAACTTCAGAAATTAAAAATATTTCCCGTCTTTTTAGTTTTTTTTAAGTCGGTTTTTTTGGCAAAAAAATCTTTTTTATTTCAACCTTTTTAGTTGTGGAATATGTATCTCACACAAATTCTTATCTAGTATTCATTTTTCATTGCTACTAAGAGATATAAGTATATCGTTCATATAGATACCTACATTAGAAGAAAAAATATGTATTGTATATAAAATTTATAATGGACCCTTTTGGGAGTACTTACATTTTCTATTATTTAAAAAAAAAATCGGCCCACAATCGACGGATGAATCGGATTTTTTACTCGTACGTGTAAAAAAAAACAGTCAAATTGAATCAGTCGATTTTTAGTCGGTTAAAAACAGACTACCTACTACTACAGTTTAATTAGCCATGTATAACACAAATCCATTACGGTCTGTCTATGACAAAAATAAACATATCGCATAAGTCGATATTCAATGCAGTCAAAACTGAATTAACTTTAAGCATCAACCCAAAAGTAAGCATTCAATAATTTCTAAATAAATAATTCAATTACCATCCCACCAACATGAAGTTACAGACCAAATAATTCCGACATTCGGAAGCTCGTATTATCCGCGTAATTCAGTTCGGATATAAGGGCAAGCCACTAGTGTCCGGTACCGAACGTGTCCGTTAATTTGACAGGCCCCCCGGACAAAGACCCAAAGCTATGGAATCCAGATTACAGACGGAAGGCTTGTCAGCCACCGAGTCTCGTAGCGCTCTAATTTTACCAGGCTTACTTCACTTTTCCTTTGGAAGTTTGAAATTGGAACTTTGATTTTAAACTGTCCTTATGGAAAGAATGCAACCTTTTTGTTACAAATTTGTAATCACACTAATATTATGAAGGCGAAACTTTGTATGTGTTACTTCTTTGCGCCCAAACGGCTTAACGGATTTGTATGAAGTTTTGCTATCAAAATAGCTTACGTCCTGGATTAAGACATGGGCTTCGTGGGCTAAACCGCGTGGCGCAGCTAGTACTCATCAATTTATTACATACATTTGGTAATGAGGTAATAACTTCAAATTAAATGAAAACGTTCTGGTTCCGGCCAGACACAGCAAAACTAGAAGAAGAGAGTTAAGACTCATCACTACCTAGATCTAAGTTTATTTATGAGTAAAAACTAATAAATAAACTTAGAACTAGGTAGTTTACATAATAGGAGTTCTTTTCTTATTAGATTATTCCAACTTCAACTAAACCGCAAACACTAACTTCGTCTAAAAATCTAGTTTCCATTTTGCATATTAATCTGTTCTGAACAATCCCGTCATAAGATTTATCAAAATCTAATTAGCTAAATGTCAGGTAACATAATGAAATAACATTACACCCAATTTTCTAATCCTATTCTCAATAAGCAAAACAAAACACATGAAAATGAAACAATCAGAACTTAGACAATATCCCTAATACAGCCAAATAACTATTTACCGTTAGACAAAGCACGTAGTACCCACTCTAATATTCTCTCACAGTATGTCCGACAAGGTCCGGTTACACCGAATGTCTAACTATAGCTATGGCTAGAGGACTACTACCCTCTAATTAACTAGGATTAGCTCTCTATCTCGTACCTCTGGAAATGAGCTTGTTGTGTTCTCCACGGCTGGCATGGTTAAACTCGTGTACCTACGGCTGAGGAACGATTTTGACACTTAAGACCAACTTGTTTTTGTTAGAAGCGAATTAGAAATTAAATTTACTGGTGAATAAGACCTCTTTTCTTGTCATTACGGCACGTTTGGTGCAGTGGCGAGCGATGCTCTGCGTGTCGCGGGAATCGAACGCGATTCAATATGGTTGTTTCGGGTCTGGTTATTTGTATATGTGAGTTTAATTGTTTATAAACGTACCCACGATACAAGAGAAATTCCTAGTGTGGGACTTTTATAAAAAAAAATAAGTAAGAGAGATTTCTAGTTCAATATCTTCTTTAAAGTAGTTCTAAACAATTGATTGATATTTCATTAATTAATGAATTATCTTAGAAGCTTTTTGCATAGATATGAGTTTTCTACATCTTACTTGATATATTTAAGTATTTTATTACACGACTGATTATGCCAAAACAATTTTTCGTTGTTGTTGTTACGATCGAGAACAACAAAAACGAAATAAAGAAGATATCATTAAGAATAATAAAACACTTGTATAAAATTAAGTTTCCCAAAAACGCTAGTGCTTAAATTCAGTTTTTTTTTTTAATAAAAAACCAATGAATGAATCTTAGAAAAAAATCCTGAAACTTAAAAAATGCACTTAAACTACCATCTAGTACTAAGCCCTTTAATTAGAAACCTATATTGCAGAATGCAAAAAAATTTGATGTTTACATTCAAAAGTGCCTTCAATCGTCTACTAAAAAGCATTTATTTCATAAATGCTTTTGAGTTTATGTCGGCACAGTCGGCATACTATTTTTTAACGTCACCCGTCTAAGAAGAATCTAACAATATATGTTTATAATTCCGTTTATTGGTAACAAAAAATATTTCATGTATACACACATACAAGGTACCCGCGATAAACATAACCCTTCCTTGGCAGTCGAGTTAAAAGGTAAAGGTTTAAAACCTCCTTTTTTTTGAATTCGGTTAAAAATTTGGTGGATTTCTCAAAAACTCGATAAGTACTGAGACCAAATAGTGAAATTGTTATCTATATGAGAGACAAGAAGTGATGTCCCAGTTCTATCACTTACTAACCAATGAGTAGGTATTTTAAGTGCATGTAAATTAGTGTGAAATCGATTCAGATTCGGTCGTTACTGGAATCTGATTACAAGTGCGGTTCTAGCACTCATTTGGGATTCGATTACATTGCCTTGCTTGCTTTAGTGATTGCTGACGACACTATTCGTTTCTAGAAAAGGTTTCTAGAAAAGGTTTCTATGTGCTATTTAGAAGTGTATTTTTACTTTCTGCAGTTTTAATAGCATGTTTAGCAAACAATAAAAACTTCGTAGTTTGATCTCGCTGTGCAAGAAGTATACACAGCAAAACATCAGTTTATCATCATCATATCATTATAACAGAGGTGTAGGTACACCTCTCTTATAATGACACTAGCGGCCCGGTACGTGCTTCGCTACGTATTTACAAAAAAATGTAATGCAGCGCCATCTGCCGGACAAAATTCTGAATCTAAACTATTCCCAGATCCCCTTGAGCACACTCAAAAAATTTCGTCAAAATCGGTCCAGTCGTTTGAGAGAAGTTCAGTGACATACACACTCACAGAAGAATTATATATATAAAGATGTCTGCCAGAGTTACGGATTGTTCGAAAGAGATACCGGACCTCAGATCATAAAGAGCAAAAGAAGGACTGCGGGTGAGTTTAATTCAGTAGATGGTAGACACTCCCCCTTCCCCCTTCCCCGCTCCGCCCAGAGCGGGAAAAGTATTTTGATGATTTCCCATACAAAAAAAGAGGTGTACATTAAAAGGAGACCCACATTTCACCAGTTATCATTAAGTATTAGGTGGCAATCCTATTACCAGTAACTGGGCATATATTCCGTGAATTATTCGAAATCTAACAAAAAAAAAAAACAATAAAACTATGTTTGTAAAAACTTATAGCTCACAAAAACCTTTAGTTAAAAATAATCCGGTTCGACTTTCCTTTGACGGCCGTCGAATTAAGGGTGGGGAGTGGTAGGGGGGGTAGGGGGGGGTGGGTACTACCCCCCCTTAAAGGGAAAAGTTGCGGAGCCCCTCCCTTTTCGAGTTTTTTTAATTTTTAAGTCTGAGGAAATTTTTCCCATTTTATGAATTAAAGTTAATAGTAAGTGTAAAAAACCATGGGGGACCCCTCAGGGGGGAAGGGGGTGCTCCCCCTTCATCAAAAAACTTGGTCGACGGAGCCCCGCTTCGCGGGGCTCCTACTTCTGGGTGGTTTATAAAAAAATAACCACGAAGGGGATGGCGCGGTCTATTCGCTCGCTTCGCTCGCTCACACGACCCCGCCATACCCTTCTAACCTAACCTGTCCGAGTCGGGGTGCCCTAAAGTCCAGATTGCAATCAGTCTCTCCTATAAAGTAATAATAAGCTGCAGCTGCGGCTCGTCCGATGACTACGATTTGTTACAGCAGGCGGAGACTGCTCTCCCTAAACACCTCCAGCTCTATAAAAACACTCTAGGGGTAGGACAGACTCGTACCAGGTGGTTGTTGTGTTTTTGTCAATCAATTAGGCTCTTTGACATAAATTGAACCTAACCTATTTATTTGTTCGTCAGTTTTACGTTCCGTTCCACAAGCCGACAAAAAACGGTAAACACTTAACATTTTATTTATTTTTATTTCGTACTGAAAATATTGCTGTAATTTATATATAAACTGTTAAATATATGTATGCATGAAAACTATTTAAACTAGTACAAAATATTATTATTTACGTAAATTTATATAAAATAAAATGTTACCAAACGTAAGACAACTTAACCGTTGATGAAACGAAACGTTCAATAGCGAGAATTCTATATAATCTGTGGTAGGAATTGATATAAATACTGCAAAAATATTTATTTTCAACATTTTTTTTCTCAAAAAGTACGTGTCTCCGCATGTTGAGACTTTACGTGTGTTCTTATAATAATTTAACCTTTCTGTAAAAAAAATATCAACCCCCAACTCGACGGCCGTCAAAGGAAAGCTTAGCCAATAATCCCTCTGTACACTTATTTTACGACACAATCAGCCAATAATATTGATCATTAAACCGTTGAAAACCCTTGATTATTCATTGATTCCAACTTAGATAAAAGGTAAGTTAGAACTATCGTCACTTCTTAACAACGTTTTAACGACTTCTTTAGTACAACATGCGAACATCTCTATCAGTAACAAGCAATTTCACTAAGAAAGTAATAGTGATTGAAGTCGTTTACCTAGTTAACGATCTCTGTACTAAGACCAACATAAACATTAACAATTAACTCATTAACTATTCAATGTAATTGCATTACCTCCGCAATGGATTAATGTGTTCCTTGTTCGATTGCTGCGAATCCACTGTGTTTTTCCTCGTTAGTTCCTCCCTCTGTATTCCAAAGCGGTTTTTCTTTAGCTCCTTTATTGGTAGACACTCTAACTTCTGTATAAATAAAACAGTATGAAATCCGGTGCTGTCCTGGGATAGGGAAGGCGGAATAATGGAAAATTCTACCCTGGTGTCAGTACACCAGGGTAGAATTTTCCATTATTCCGCCCTTTATATTAACTACAGCATGTACAAGTCCCTTCTAATTACCAGTCTTCAGAAACCTCATTAATTTTAACACTCGCTTTTCCACTTACTGTGAAGTTTCCCCAAGCAACAAGTACGAAAGTCCCATCATATCAATTCGCTAGCCGGTAATTATAACATTTAAATATGGTAGTCTGGCGTAAACGGTGTCCGTGCAGGCGGAAAGTAATAAGTCCCATGACACGCAGTGATTAGACTGTCATAGGGCGGGGGAGCGTGCATTGTAATCAGATTCGCGGGCACTGCGCCTCGGATTGTGTAACTCCACACTTAGATTGGGTAGCAGGCTGTACGAGTAGACGCGAATTATAATTTGTTTTTAATAATAAAACCTTGTTTTTTATGGATACTTTTTTTAAGTTGCCCCACACCAGGAATTTCCCCTGTATCGTGGGTGCGTTTACAGACATTTAAACTCACATACACAAACAGGCAGTGAGTTGTTAAATCATTGAAAGTTTGCCTTGATATCTATTATAATGAAAAAAAATGGTTTTAAATAATACTTTCAAGTTATTTGCAAGAAATCCTGATTTTGATCCAATTAATGCAAGGGATGACCAAACCTCTACATTAACGTGCATTAAATTAAAAGTGCACTGCAATTTATTTCCAGTAAGTCATAAAAGTAACCTAGTAAAGACTGCGGTGGTCCGTAATTGTCACCAATCTTTGAATCATATTTTTAACCGACTTCAAAAAAGAGTAGGTTCTCAATTCGACCGTGTTTTTATGATTCATAAATTTATTTTTATAATCGAAAGTCTTTCAATGCTTTGATAGTTTATGAGTTATCTTCTATAATACATATTTTTCATATGGTGACATGCTCATATTCTTTAAGAAGCAATGGGAAAATAATACTCGATAAGAGTTTGTATAAGATACCGTCATACCCCAACTAAAAAGGCTGATATAAAAAAAAAACTAATTTTAAAAAAAAACGACTTCCAAAGTCAAGTTCCAAAGGAAGTCGCTTTTTTTTCAGAAAAGTTTTTTATTTCCGCGTCCCTTTATCACTATGTCCGAACTCTAATGCAGGAACAAAAGCTTTTTTGTAACCAGTGCACCTTGGGGACGGAACGAGCGGATCATTTACATAACTGCCTTATTTTATTTAAGAGTAGTCTCGCTCTCACTTTGTTACCGACACGGATATCTTTATGCAGTTCCCATTGAGTATTTTTTCTTTTTTTTTTGTCGATAGATTCGCGGCCAGTGTGTTCACGTGTGTCACTGTATTGTTCCATGTAAGGCCTCGTATAGATTGACTGAAGATTTTTTAAAGAGAATTTTAGTTTTTTTCGTCATTCGCTAACTTTCTTTAGGTTCATTTTCACTGACCTACTGAACTTCAGTAACCAAGTAAGCAAGTAAATTATCTGCCGGGGTTGCAGGTTGTCTGCCAAAGCGATTGCGGTTTGTTTGATAGAGATACCACGGCCCCGGAACATTAAGGGCAATAGAAGGAATATGGGTGAGTTTCAGTAAAAGTCTGACACTCTCAACCGCTCCACCCAGAGAGATTTGCAATCCGCAGAAAAAAAGTTGGTAAATTGTAATATAAAAATGTTTATTATTTAAAATTAATATCTTTATAATATCATGACATCACTTCTGTATTCCCGAATGTTTCCAGAGGTGTACCTACTGTTTATCTGAATTTCACCACTTATGCTCAAAATCAATGTAATATAACCAATTCAGACCGTTCTGAATCCAGACTCCGTGGCTGTTACTCAGAAAATTCGAATGGAAAAACCCAATAACACTTGTCCGTCATCGGAATCAAACCACATGACCCCGTGTCGACGGCGCGATAGTGCTCCAAGTGCGCCTCAAAAAGATGTCAGCAAAGCAGAGGGGCCTACCAGGGCCACCGCCTGCCGGGGTTGCAGGTTTTTCGATAGATATACCGCGGCCCCGGAACAAAAAGGCAGTAGAAGAAACATGGGTGGGTTTTAGTCAGTGTAAGTCTGAAACTCTCCCGCGTTGCTGATTTCCCATCCATAAAAAAAACACATGACCGTAGTTAATTATTAATGATTAGTCGAATTACTGTTCCACCACATGGATGCACGTGATTATAAAATCATAGTTATTTAATAATGCCGTGTTTAACAATAGCTTTATTTTATTCATAATTAATCGCTTATGACGATTGTGAAATATAATATTTAGTTTTGGTGTTTGAACTGCTAACAATATGATGTTTTTGGTGGTTTTAACCTCGGCATGAATATTAAAGGGGTCAAACGTGATATTAAAGCTTCGTGAAATAAACATGGAATATATTTTATTTGATTCCGTGCCTTGGAAAGTATGTTAAGCTCGTTGATCTCTACTGTCACTGTAGGTCTTTGTCAGACGCTTCAGGTACTCAGTGGCCTTAAGGTCCGTCCGTCCGTGTCGTCGGCGCGTTAGTGTGCCACGCGAGCCTTAAAGAGATGTCAGCAAAGCAAAGGGGCCTGCCAGGGCCACCGCCTGCCGGGGTTGCGGGTTGTTTGAAAGAGATACCGTGCCCCGGAACATAAAGGGCAGTAGAAGGAGCATAGGTGGGTTTTAATCAGTACAAGTCTGACACACAGCGGGTTGTTATTTGGTGACTTTACATCCGCAAAAAAAGGGGTACCGTAATACCCAGTTCTAACTAGGTGTGTGTTAGGCTAGTGGTAAGTTCAGATAGGCAGTTGCTACAATAAAAATAAAAATTGGTATTCAACCGCATCCCGACAAACTGGACGCTGATCCCAATATTATTGGGAAAAGACTTGCCAGATGACGAAGAAGAATCTTTGGTATCAAAAGTTGTATGAACAGTCTAAAAACTTGCTGTGCATGCTTTTGTCATTAACAATAACTTTCCGATCAAAGTGATCACAAGAATGTGCTGTTCTAACCAGAATAACACCCCAAAGACATTACTCCGACATTACAAAACCTATATGTAGACCTGTCAGCTTGTCAATGCAAATGAAAGACTTGGTGGTAATTTACTTGAGAAACAGTTTCTTAACACCTCAGTATTGGTTCACTTCCTCAATATTTCCAACTAGACGTGGCCCAGTTCGGATCAAGTGAGAATATGGCTGTCATATTTCAAGACTCAATAATAGTATTGAGAGTTGGTTAACGTATGATGATTAGTAGAACACTAGCTAGATATGTAGGTAGAGGAGACATAGAGTATGCAGTAATTGCTCTATTTCGGTTAGGTACATGGATTTTAATAAAACACACACACACACACACAGTCATGAAGTTCATTTTTCGTGTCGATGGTACGACAACACTTCATCAAGTTAAACACACTATGTGTCGAAAGGATCTTGAATACCCCGTTTTGCAAAAATTGTTTATGTGATATGCTCCTTAATTTATGACTTGAATTGCCATTTTTTAAGTCACATAATGCCTTATTCAGTCAACTTAAAAACATCACAGATATCTGGTATAATCCTGATACAATTTAAAGAGAGTTATGACGAAAACATCAATCAAATCGAATCTGAACCAATACTGCTATAGATATCTCCATTACCCGGAAAAACAGAAGGTAAGAGAGCTCGAAATAACTGAAATAGGGTAAAAGATTGGACCTAACCTCATCAACAGCTTTTTTACATTTCAGTCTACGAATATGAAAGCTTTGGTAGTCCAATTTCCATGTTTACATGTGGTAACACTGCAAGAGTGTCAAGTATTGTGACCGCGGCTTCATTCAACCTGTGCAATGTACCGAATCATTTGTAGCAGATGAAATGTAAATGCACACTCGTTACTCGGCGCCGCAGCGCGCTTCGTATTCATGAGTCCGGTGAAATGGAGCTAAGTGAAGAAATGAAGCGATATAGGGAAAAGAATTTAGCAATTAATCCCTACTACTATTTAATTATAAAAGCGAAAGTGAGTTTCTTTGTTTGTTTGTTACCTCTTCACGCTTTAATGGCTAAACCGATTTTGATGAATTTTGGTACAGAGATAGGGAACTAGGAGACGGACATAGGCTAATTTTTATTTGAAAAAAGTGGGATGTGAGGGAGAAAGAGGGAAGAAAAGAGAAAACTTAGCGTTGCTATTATAAATCAATAAGGCGCAAGGGGAACTGTGTTACCCCGAATTTAACGTGAGCGAAGCCGCGTGCAAAAGCTAGTAAAATCTATAAACTCAAAATTTTTTGGAGTATCTTTCTACTTTATAGGATCAGCCAATATTTTTTATTGCCTATTTTGAACTAGACGTAAGCCAATTTTTTTTCACACATCGGCTATTAGACTTCTTTCTGTTATATCTGAATATTAAATAAGAAGAAAAACGTAAGCATCCTTGACTAGAACAATAAAGAAATAGGAATATTCAAGTACATAATCTTTCCAACCCCATCCCTATACTGTTTAAAATTTTGTCTAAGGGATAAACGACTTAACTCGCACTACAAACCCGCCAATTATCATATTCCGTTTTTTAGGTATGGGTAAATCTTCCCCCTCTTTAGGCGAAGCTAGAGGGAGTGTCAGACTTTTACTGTCTAAAATCCATCCATGTTTCTTTTTTTGCCCTTTGTGTTTTGGAGTTTGCCTTAACAATCGCTTGCCGCTTATGACTCTCACTGAGCTCCTGTCAGAGGGGTATGCGCACATTATCTTCAAATGTGTCAACAGCTCACGTTCTTTCTCGTTTACCAGGCACTATCCGTCTATTGTGACTTTTTCGACTTATTGTGCACTTTTTATGAAAGGTTAAACGTCGCTTCTTCTTGTTTTATCTGCTACTCGTGTTTGGATAAATATCATTATGTTTTGAGAGATAAAAATATGCACAACAAGTTTTGATCTGAATCATGAAAGCTGTAATAGAAAACGGTTGTATTTAGTTGTTTTATTTTCTTTTTACACCATTAATAGTTACTTACTACTTGTTTGGGAAACCAAGGTTTTGTTTCCTACCTTTTCTGCATCTTGACTAATTTTGTATGCCTTCGAATACTATGTTAAAAGTCAACAGCCTCTGAAGTCAAGCCATCTTACATGTAACTAAGTGCAGGTAGTACTTTATTTCACTTTCCATTTTACTCCACTCAAATTGCTGGCTGGTCATCAGAGCTGCCTGTTGAATCACAGGTATGACAGAATCGGACTTGCTGGACAGGTCTCCTGCTCTTTTTTCGTGTTCCACTTCTTGACGTGTAAATACAATAAACGAGCACTAACATACGAAAAAATACGTACAGTAGAATGGAGATTCTTTTTTTTTAATTTGGTTATAAGCAGAATTCTAAATGTTCTCACTGTTAGCCCTTTACTAAATATAAAATCAACACCAAACACTGTCCGACAACGATATAAAACATATGATTTATTTTAATAAAAATCATCCCCAATGATATACAGTCGCGAAATTATAAAACAAAATGGCCACGGGGTCCAATTCTCAAGTCAAAATTTATGCGTTCCATACAGCCAGGCGATGCATCTCCTTTCCGTGTCACCCGGGCTGGGTCCAATTAAGTTCAACTCACGACCTCGGATTGAGGCGACGAAGTGAGCGATTGTGACCGTACACGAAACGAATATGTGGTCGCGGATGGTGTAATTGTAATGGTTGAAATTCCAGATTTACACCGTATTAATTACTTGTTTACAAAAAAAAACATGATAAAACAGTAATTAGCATTTGCACAAAGCAACAGTCTACCTCATTGGTCTAGTCGTGTGACTGCTAAACATTAGAATTCTCAGGTCTGGCAAAGTAATGTTAGGTTTTCCATGAGGAATTTCTTAGCCCCGTGGTTTGTGCCCAATCCACGGCAACAAGCCCGCCCGTACCAAATGGGACTTCAAATTATTCCAACAATTATTTTCAATTCAATTATTATTACACCTCTGCTTAACTGTTCTGGGATTATAGGCGTGATGTTATATGTTAGTATTTAATTTATCAAACTGACATAACATTCATATTATGTTTATTAAGGCTTGAACATGGACGACGCCTCTGAGGTTGGCCTAGAAAAAGGTGGCCCACAATCTGGACGTGCATCACGAGGGCTGGCACGAGGTAGCACAGGAAATTTGTACCTGGCAGGATATAGGAGAAGCCTTTGCCGACATAGGGACATAAAAAAAAAAAAAATAACCGGCCAAGAGCGAGTCGGACTCTCGCACCGAGGGTTCCGTATAAACTTGTAGGTAACTAATAAAATTACCGAACATTGCTCTAACGAAAATACAAACTTAACTTTTCCGTTTGAAAATTGTTGTCCTCATACACCGATATAGGTTGCAGTTAGTTTACCAAGTGCAATTAAATTTGTAACATTTTTTTTTTGTGATTCAGTCATATTTTTGGAGTGTTCTCTTAACTGGTGCTTTAAGATATTACTTTTTGCCAACTTTCATAACTCAGTAAGTCAACGGAAAGTATCCAATAGGTTTGATTCGATCTGCGAATGACAAAAGCGACATAAACCGCCATATCTTTTGATTGCGTAAACCTTCTCGTGAACTTAGAGGAATTGATCACAACTCACAAGTTGCCTCAGTATTGGATATTAATTTCTACACGATACTCCAACGTATTTACGAGATAAAGGGTCCTAACAGACAGACGAAAAAGAAGTGATACGGGTTCCGTGTTTTTTTGCCGTTTAAAATAAGGTCATCATTCATCATTTCCCTGCCCTTGTCCCATTCTATTTGGGGTCGCCGCAACACGTTTTCTTTTTCCATTCTCCCCTATCAGACGTCACGGCATCATTTACTCTTTTCTCCTTCATATCATTCCTTACACAATCCATCAATCTTTTCTTTGTACGTACCCAAAATGGACAAAACTTATAACACAGTAAGAGTAAAAACAATTACACACCAAGTACATTTTCACCTATCACGCAATTATTTGCTCAGTTAACTGAAGTAGCATGCGTGTAATACTGAGAGCAAATGATACAGTCGGTTTCACAGTAATTCTTTAAACTACGTCGATTAAGGTTCTATAGGATTTTTGTATTTTATTGGCCGTGTCTTACTCCAGAATTTCATCATTTTTGCTTTAAGAGTGTTTTTTAAGAAACTGTCTAACTAATATTATATGTTTTTGAGGATGTATGGATGTTTATTACTCTTTCACGTCAAAACGGCTGAACGGATATTTATGAAATTGGCTCAGAGGTAGATTATGGTCTGGAATAACTCATAGTATACTTTACTTTTCAATATTACGCGGGCGAAGTCGCAGGCGCCAGCTAGTTAAGAAATAAATTAATCGTTTTTATTGTAAGCCCATAATGTTTCTACTATATGAACAACTTTACTTAGAACTGATTCTTGATCCTGTGTAATCGGTAATTTGACAGAAAAAATGAATTCTGTTAAGAGATCTCGATTCGAATACACGAGTAATTTATATTTACCTTTTTTTTAGAACTTGATAATTATATGTAAGAGAATATAAATGATCTTTTGGTATTGTTTGGTGTATCATTGAGCTCCTTGAGTTAAGACTACGATAACTGACAAATGCTTGAACTGACTTGACAGGTTCACTCGAATCTCTGTGTTTCTTCCTTAAAAAAACACTATTTCAGACTTCAATTTTTTGTTGGTACCTTTTTTTGTTTGGTAAGTTGACCTAGATTTTTGTCGAAAAGAGACCTCTAAATTTGTTTTGGCCGTTTCAGCACAAAGTAGTTGGTAAAGTAAAACCAGCCTCATCTAGGGTTAAAAAAGCGACGTGAAAAATTGTTTGTTATTTGCAAAATAAACATGATTCCTTTATTCATAACAATTTCTTCAAGCCCGGTCTGAGAAAAGATTTGTAGTTTTTACCTAAAAGCAGCTTCAAAGCGCTTATCTCTTGGCCTCACGACGGCCTCTGTCAGGACTTCGTGCTAGAGAAAGCGGAAAGCGGGTCGCAGCTAGATCACCACTATTAGATTGTCATGCATGTTGGATGAGGTAATTAATTGTGACAGACCATTTTGCGGGAGTTCACTCACTTGGTGCAACAACGATTTATCGTAGGAAAACACGGTAAATGTCGTGTTTGATTTGTTCTTTATGCTTGTTTTTAAAAGCTAATGTGTAATCGTGTTGGGGTTGCGGGTTGTTTGAAAAAGATACCGTCCCGAAATGGGTGGGTTTTAGTCAGTAAAAGTATGACACTGCCCCCTGCTCCGTCTGCAAAAAAAACCAACTTATATCAAAAATTCATACAAAATTATTCTATGCCAGGTGTACATGTTTTAGAAACGTTTGCACCTTAAAAGCATCTACAAAATTAATCGATACCAGTTAATTTGATTTGATGAAAGAAAAAAAATTAAAATACTAGCATTTTAAAAGAGATTAGGTACCATCCTGCATCTAAAATATAGCTGTTCCACGCGGTTTCACCCACGCTGCTCAGCACCTGATGGTCGTAGCGTGATGTTATATAACCTATAGCCTTACGCAAGAAATGGACTATCCAACACTAAAAGAATTTTCCAATTCCAACCAGTAGTCCCTGAGATTAGCGCGTTCAAACAAACAAACAAACTCTTCAGCTTTATAATATTATATATAATATATATATATATAAAGTATAGATTATATTAGCAAAATCAAACGTTAAACAAATTTTAAACATTATTTTCCTCTACTCAAAAAATCTTACTCATTTTGAAAGCATTCCAAGCCATCGAATATTCACTAACTCTTTACTCAACACAACATTTTCTCACCTTACATGGCCCTGCATTACTAAAACATCATATTTCAACCTTAACTTAAAGGAATAAAGGCTAACTAATTGCAAGCCTATTTAACCTAAAAGATATGTGTGATTTAATGTACTATGTATGTAGGCCATCGGCTAGTAACCACTTATAAAACACAAATGCAATTCATATAAGTACACTACATATAGGTATGTAGGTAGGCACACTACTGTTTCGTGACTCCAAACAAAATTAAATGCAGAAATAGTACGTATGTACACACGACGACACATCAACCTATACAAAACCAGTTTATGCGGATCTCTCATTGTACTTGAAATTTATGGTGTACGATCCGTTGTTGAGAGAGCAGCATAAACTGGTTTTGTATAGGTTGATCTGTCGCCGTGTGTACAGACGACAGCAGGTTAAGCTACCCGAAACTGTAAATTTTTCCCAATGAACCTTGAACCTAATACTTTAGAAATAAAGTCGAAAATCTATCAAAGAAATCTGACAGATTGTAGTAGCTTGATGTGCAGGCGTCTGTACAACATACTAGCGTTAGTATTACAAGTTTGTACAAGCGTGAAAACGAGCTAAGTGGTAACTGGTGGAAACTATCTGCGCAAATTCCCATGCTGTTAATGAATTCATGTTGGATTCTTATGAGTTACCGACAGCTGTTGTATCGTATAAAGACTTATGTATGATAATGGTAAAGGATATTGAAGAGTGAATGTTATTATTATATAAGAACTGGCGTCCGCCCGCGACTTTTCCCGCGTGACATAGTTACTTTGGTCTAACGCTAACTTTAACCAGAGTGATGCCCTAAAAAAAATCTTTCTCTCCCCTTTTCTTCCTTCTTTCTCCCCCTTTTCTCACTTTGCATATCCCTATCTCCAGGGTCCCTACTGTTTGAATGTTTGTAAATGCACCCACGAGACAGTAGAAATTCCTAGTATGGGGCAAAGTTTAAAAAACAACAAAACTCTAATGAAAAAACAAAGTACTTAATTGCTGCCGTATCACGAAAACTTTACAAGCTAATCATGAAATCTCATTAAAATCGTAATTTTACACCTTTTTTTTTGTGTGAAATAAAATACACTTGCTTTCCAAATATTAACTGTGTTGTGACATACAGATGGGTAGACCGATATAGAGACAGACAGAACGAAAACATTTGTAAGGATTCCGTTTATGCATTTGCAACGGAACCTTGGATTTCAATGATTTTATTTATTCTTTAATTGAACAATAAAGTTCTGTAACTCTTTGGAACATTTTCCTCCCGATGTGTAACCCTATTACGTACAGTGTAAATTGATGGGAAAAATAATGTGGCTTTCCCCCGAATACTGAAACGTCACTCGAAATTTGAGAGCTGCTTAACATTTGAGCAGCTCTTAAACTTTAGATTTTGTTTTGTCAAACGTCACTTTTGAGTATCTGTTTTTAAGTGGTACTTAAGACGTGTGTACTTAGTGACGTTTCAATATTCGGGGGTTTGAGTTACAGTGTTACTAATCGGTATTTTTTTTTCCCAATGGGTAAACAGTGTAACACAACAGTACAAAATGGTGTAACTCAACAAGAAAAAGGATAAAAACGCATAAAATTAACTTCTTGCTAAATGAAATGGACAACAAAAAGCCAAACATTAGTAAACAATACGATTCGTTTCTTCACAACGAAACAAAACTAACGTTCAATCCAAAGTTGACAGCTGTACCATTACACAATTTGCGTAATTGTATGTTTCTGTTTAAAAAAACGATATTCTATGTATGAGAGGTGTGTATGTAAATGTAAACTAAGGGAGAACGAGAATGTTAACGGCCGACTTTACGGTTCGTTTACCGTATTTGCACAGGAGAAATAAAATTTTATTGATGTAAATAAGCAATGGAAATAATAACACAGTACTTTGATGTAGAATTAGCGTTCTCGTTGCATTTTTAATGTTCTGTAAAGAGGGATCAGAAAGTGAAAGATACCTTTAAAAGCGTATCTTGATTGGGGTAAATAAATATTTAATACCGATGGTAATGTATGATAAGTCATATTTTACTGACAGACCTACACCCTACTTATCTATAATATGTATGTATTTATAAATTATATAAGTATGTATACCAGTTGTCTGGTTACCATAACACAAGCTCTGTTTAGCTTGTGATCAGATAGCCGTGTGTGAGTTGTCCCAAGATATTTATTATTATTACGAGTAATATAGAGTAATGAGGAACATACAAATAGAATTAGGAAATTTTAGGTTCCAAGAAATCAGGACAACCTGAGAAATTGTGAAAGAAGTTGGTTAAAAATTGCATGGGGTAAAAAGGTATTAATTAGCAAGGAAGCTGAAAGGTCACCTTGTAAAAGACATACTGATTCCATGTAAATTGGTTTTACCACCAGACTAATTCACTGTAACCGTAACCCTAAAAATCGAAATAAAAAAAAAATAGATTTTTGGGGTTCCGTACTTCGAGAGGAAAAAACGGAATTCTTATTACAAGGTATAAATTGTAACTGTCTTTATTTTGCTAGTTTTTTTTTTTTATTTATCATATTATAATTAAATTAATTACTAAATATATACAACCTATAAATATACACAAACTAATAATAAAAAAAAAATTATACAAGTAAAAATTCTTATTGGATCACTTTGTTGTCCGTCTGCCTATCCGTCTGTCAAGAACCTTTATCTCGGAAACCGGTGGAGGTATCAAATTGAAATTATTCCCACCATATATTCGAATCAGTGGTCCCTTTGTGCTGTAAAAATCTATCTTTTAGTCTACGCAATCAAAATATATGGCAGCTTATATCGCAAGTTTGTACGGAACCCTTGGTACGCGAGTCTGACTCGCTCTTGGCCGGTTTTTTTTAAACGCGCAAGTCACGTCCTTTTCAGATTAACTTGGACTTTGGCCGATAGTAAAATTAAATGAACAGTACAAAGATAAATTATACCAGTACAGATGATGACAGTCGATTGTGGCAAATAGATTAGCATCATTCTAGAGAGCGGAAGACAGTATTTTGTCATTACTAGAACCCCATTCGTCTGAGCCTCATAACGTCCCTACAATAACTGTTGTTACAACATTGTTTTACCCAATTCATTTTGATTTGCATTCTAATTTTGACATTCACATTATATCCGCGTCTAAGCATGTTGATAGAATTTGAATTGATTCAACCCGAAATTTGGTAATTTCACATTAATTTTTAATGTAAAAAGCCTTGCTACTCTTCGAATACTTTAACTTTTGTATTTGCCATTTAACAGGTAGACATTCACAACCTGCCACTGGAGTTACGACTTTACGAAGTAAGTGTTAGGTACTTAAACAGAGAAAGTTTAACTTTTGTAGCACTTGCTTATAATCCGTGAAGAGACTAAGATAAAGAACACATGAAAATTTTCATCGTAAACTGTACTTTGTTATACTTTCTTGAGCAAATAAACTGTAGCAGGGTGACTGTAAAGTTCCAACGCATTTTGTGTCTAGAAGTTGGCGCCACTGTCGCAATTTTCACTTTTACACATCTTTTACTTTCTCCACCCTCATTTGTTTTGGATGGTTATGCGAAAACTTCTTCACTAGTTACTGAATTTTCTTAAAGAAAGTGCATACAAAAGGAGTGCGATGAGTATAAGGTGAAAGTTCATCCCCTTTGTTGGAGTACAAGGAGCATTGTGTAAAGTCCTTTGTGATCAGGAACAAAAACGTCGAACAATGCGTCCTACCCGATTGATTGATTAATTAACTTAATTCAAGTAGCTCTTCGGGAATGTGTAATATTTAATGGCTGGAAATCTATTCTGAAGCACGATTGTTTCATTTCTGAGCACTTTGGTTATTTGGTATTAGTGGTGTATTATTAAGTAGGTCCCTATTTGTGAATTAATATTGGTTTGAATAGGAAATAGAAGGTAAAGCAATAATATTTCTGGTCTCACTGAACGATGTTTATTTTGCAAGTAGGTTTTACAAAACACTTACACGTCGTTTTTCGGAACCTATGACATGGTACTTAAACGGTTATACAACTATTATCACTAGTGTATCGACGGCACGGTTGGCGCAGTGGCTAAGCGATCGACTGCTGCGCTGCGTGTCGCGGGTTCGATTTATGACGGAAAAAATATTTGTATGACATGCAAATAGTCGTTTCGGGTCTGGCTGTTTGTGTATTCAAATGTTTGTCAACGCACCTACGTTACAGGCGAAATTCCTATTGTGGAGGAAAGTTAAGTCTAGTTTAATAAAAAATAAAAACTTAGAGGAACGAATAAGGAAGTGAACTGGCTGAACAGGCCTGAGAATCACAGTTTTTTTCGTTGTTTTATTTCTAGTTAGAGAGTGAAACACACTTATAGAACACATCATGTTACATGCCTACCACAACAAAAACATTCACATTTAATTCTAAGATCACAATAGCACATTAATAACCACTGAGCGATTCGACGCAGGCCGCGCAAGCCCTAGGCGAAACAACTAGCCTATTTCCTTCACCTGATTCTTCCACCTTGCGCAATATGTTTCGCAATTGACCCACTCTAACAGGCAAAACCATAAAGTATAACATTTATCATAAAACTATCACAATATTTTGGACTTACCTTCATAAAATAATCTTATAACAATAGCGCAACAAGTATCTTTGGCGCGTGGCAAAAATAGAAACTAATGCCGTCTCCATGTCTTTTCAAAACATTTCACAATATTTTTATCAACGCCAAAAGATTCTTTCAGCACTAGACTAAAGATTACTTTAATCACATTGCATGAATAATTCCCTTTATAGACTTACAACTTTCGATCTTCAACTGTTTCTGATCTCCAAAGCCATCCTTCTTTCTAAATTAACCACGAGGTGACGTCTATAACCATCAACCTAATGGCGTTTAAACGAAATGGCTTTCCATGAGTGCCCCATTAATAAGCTAACTAGGATAAAATATCAGCACGTTCGGCGAAGTTTCCTCTGAAAATAAATTTATACCTATAAAAATTAATCGCATCTGACAGATAAGTCGATGTGTCTATACGTCATGGCTCCTTAGGATGGAATAGACCGCTATTTTAATTCGTTCTATCAAACGAAACGTTCGCACGTTATAAATAAGGCAGCGGACAGACTGTCGCGTCGATTCCACTGGCAATATTTCACAGCTAGCTAACGCATCGGGTGTTCGTCTTACGTAGATTGTAGAACTGTGGATAGTCGTAGATTTTTTCGACATTTTCTTGTTTGTTGGTTTTTTAATTATTATTGTACTGATAAAAATAGAAGATGCTTATGTGGTGGAAACTGTTTAATGTAAAAATAATAAAATTAAATTATTTTTTTTGTGTCAAATAATTCGTATACATAGTTGTATTTGAAAACTTTTAGACAAATAATGCCTGTTGTAGAAGACTACGCTCCTCCATATTTTGTATAGCGTGAAAATTAATATATTATAATTATATATATTAAAGTTAACTTTAGAATGGCAGTCTTATAAAAATTAAAAAGAGAACATGCTTATAGAAGTTTATTGTCCCGACAAACTTATATGAATCGACGGTCCATGAGAAATAAGTTTTCAAAACGACAATAACTGTAATCTTTAAAATGTTGGAGCTCTTTAGATGAGCAGCTGAAACGACGTTTGTTTAAAATGAGCTCTTTACTGTTGATGAAGATGCCATTCGTATTATTAACTTCAACTATCCGTCCGCTTCAAATAATTTCTTAAATAATCTAAAAAGTTTAACAGACATAAATTAATTGATACCTAACTAACCAAGTTTAAGAGCGATATTATTTTGTTTTGCAGAACACAGAACTTTTCTTATCCAAACATCTTGAATCTATGGAAGCAACGCATCGCGAGTCCTTTGATGATTCTGCTTATGAATATCGTGAGTGTACTACGCTGACAGGGTAGCGGGAATACGCGACCATCCGAACGAAGCCAACGAATATGTTCCCACTGATTACATTTGTATGCGGTTACTCTGTTCCTATTTTATAGAGAGGGAAAATGTAGCGGAAATCTGTCACCTGGATGTGATTTTGGTGGAAGTGTGATCCTATTGCCGGGAATTGGTGATTTATCTGTGATAGGTAGTTTTATATGTGTCTTATTACTACTATCTGCGAATAGTAACATATCTCAACTTGCCGTATTTGGTTTTCAAGGTTCCGAAGAAATGGCGGAATTTTCACTATCTCACTTTTGTTTTTTTTTTGTCATAGGAGTATTTTCTCGTGATTGCTGTTTTTCTCGTTACTAATGCTTCTTTTGTGTTAAAATACAAAGTTTCTAAAATCGCAGGTGCATATGAGAGACACTTTATATTATTTTAAATGAGGACAAGGCTTATAGAAATAAGTTCTAGAATCTAAAAAACAAATCGAATGATTTGGCACAAAAAAAAACGTATACTGGATTAATTAACGGGACTATTTTTTTTGGTAGAAATAAATGTTTACTACCACGTTCAAATTTAATGAACTCCTACCAAACTACGCATGTCATCCCTACGTACTACCAACATAACCAACAAAAAAAACTCCCAGCAAATTGTCCCCAGTAACAAGATGTCGGAGAGGCTGCGGTTTCAAGATAATGTTTTGTGGTTTCGATGATGGCCCGACATCAAACGAGGTGTAGGTAGGTGCGACCTGAGAGCAATCATTCTAGTTTGCCTTTACATTATGGAAGTAATTCTGGGGAAGGATTAAATAAGGAAGGTCTGCTGGATGATGGGTCATTAGTTACAGTGTAGCATTTATTTGCTTATCAGTAAAATACAAAATTACCTCATTTAAGCACCCTGTTTTGATCCATAACATTTTTGCCATAATTGAGAAAATACCCGAGTTGAAAGTTCCAAAAGTTTTTTCTAACGTAATAAACAATTGACCTGTTTTCAGTCAGTGTAGTCTACAAAAAAAAACAACCATACGTTAACGGACGGTTAAAATTAATAAATAAAACCCATTCATCATAGAACAAATATTATTTTTTTATTAGTTAACTGAAAGAGTGCTTTCAGGTACATTAGTCAAATTAAAAAAATGACGTCTCTCTCAATAAGAGAGCAAAAATTCAATGATCTTACTAATTGACAATATTATAAAGAGGAGAGATTTGTTTGTTTATTTGTATCGAATAGGCTCGAAAACTATGGACCGATGTTTACCATTTTTTCACTAATAGGAAATAACATAGGCTATACAACATCCCGCTACTACCCTCGGGAACGGGGCATCAACTAAAGACGCGGGTGAAAATGCGAACTTTTATAAACAAATTACCTTTATAAACATTTATAAGCTTTATAAAAGTATCAAGACTAATAACCAAAACACCGACACGCGTCTCGTGGTCACCATTACGCTACCGCTACCGTTTACAAAATGTCATTCTACCCACAAGACTAATTATTTCACAGTCCTTCACGGTTATTGAAAATATAAAATTGAGGTAATTATTAAAGGGGAACTTAATTCCACGTCGGGGATAAAGCATTAAGTTGAAATTGTAGTGTGGTTAATTATTTGCTGACATTAAAACAAATAGGATGTCGACAAAATTGCACTGATAATTGCGGCGTATCAAGAATGTGCCGGCGAAGTATTTTTGTGCTACAATTTTATTTATCGGGTCTTTTCTTTTTTAATGGTGCAGGTAAATTGAATTATTAAGATGCATTCGTCTTCTTAGGGTTCCGTGTATTTTGGGTTTCTCTTTATTCCTCTGTATACGATCGTTGACCAGTTCTTTTTTTCCAAGTGCGACAAGATAATTACCAACTTAAAATCTACATCAAGTTTCTAAGCAAATCTTTGTAAAGCTCTCACAAAAACTTATCTATTAACATAAAGTGGTATTTGTTTTAGATATACGTACAAATCATCTGAGGACACGGTTGGCGCAGTGGCTGAGCGATCAACTGCTGCGCTGCGTGTCGCGGGTTCGATTCCCGTAAGGAACAAATATTTTTATGACCTGCAGATAGTTGTTTTGGGTCTGGCTGTTTATGTATGTGAGTTTAAATGTTTGTAAACGCATCCAAGATACAGGAGAAATGCCTAGTGTGGGATAACGTTTTTTTTTTTAAATAAAAACATTCTATGGTGTCAAATTTTTTTCATATATGTTTCATACAGGAACCCTTGAAAACTGAGACCAACTCTAACTAAGCAAAGTTTTTGCACCAACAAGTGTAATACAAGTATAAACAACCTAGTGTAAATAACATACTAGCAGATGCGAACACGTACGCTTGCCCATCATGTGGTGAAGCTAATGTTTCAATTATCTAGCCGTTTAGGTAACCTAAAACTAATATAATGTACTCAGAATATCTACCCTCTGTTTGACATGACATGTTTGATCTTTAAATCCTTCCCAACGAAACCGTAAGACCGTCAACCCATGTAAATTATAAAAGCTAAAAGCTTGAGGATCTCCGTTAGAATGAATGTACTAGCCATACATAGTTCTCCTTTTTTTTCAGATGGCAATCATCAGATGACTTCTCCTGCTCTGGAGGTAGCAGAAGGGAGTCGCACACATCCATGTTCCTTTTTGCCCCTTGTATTCCGGGTCCGCAGCCCCGACAGGATTGTTCTTCAAGGCATGGCTTCCATCGTGCCGTCATCCCCAGAAACAATAAAAAAACCTTGAAAGATAACATCTTTTTAAACCTCGTATGCAGTCAAAAGACTTGATAGTCATTTAACTATGTACAAGGTGAAAAATAATTAACATAAGGCTTTCCGTGTGGTCTTTCGGACCATGAAGCTGAACAACTTTTGAACTCCGAGTTTAAAAAAATGGACCTGTGTAGGAATTAATGCGATAAGTTGATTAAAATGGATGGTAAAACTAAAATTAATGTTATAGAGCAAGAGTTATTAAGTTGTATGGTCTGAGATACTACGCAAGAGGTCTATAATACAGGGTGGAGTTTTGTAATGCCATCTGAATGGGAAGTATTCTTAATACTTTAAATAGAAAATTTTATTCGAAATTTTCGAGTTCTTCAGTTGGCATTAGAAAATTCCACCCTGTATAACACTCCATTTATCTTTTATCAAATGAATCCGATAAATAATAACTTCTTGCTTAATTTTCTTTCATTCATTTTTATACCTTTAGTTTACCTTCAATGTTACTTGGAAAATTAAAGTTTTCTACTTATTTTTACGATGCTGTTGAATAAAATGTAACGCTAAAAGTAAAGAAGTTTCTACTTGAGTAGAACAACTTTACCGTTTGTCATAAGTTTTTATTTACTCTCAAACTAACTTTTCGCTTATAAGTAAGGTAATAAAAATTCACAAGAATATGGCGTTTAGGAAATTTTTAACAACACCTGAAGGGCTTTTAAATATTTTATGGTGTTTTAAACGATATGGGGCAAACGATCTATGTATTTATCTTTTGAATCACGCATTTTATATCGTTAATGGTATATCGTAAGGTATGTTATCTTTATATCTTACACGTCTACTTTGTGGTCGGTTTTTTCTTTTAGAATGTACTCCTATATTTGCTGCAATGGCATGACGTTTCAGGCTTTGCTAGCTTTTCATTTGCTCGTATCATTACGAGTAAAAAATCCGACTCCGAAAAAGAGGTCGGTAATACTTTTAACGTGATAATATGAATCCTTACTGTATTATTATAAAAGTAAAAGTGAGTTTGTTTGTTACGTTTTCACGCCTAAATGGAAAAACCGATTTTGATGAATTTTGGTAATAGAGATAGTTCCCTCTTTCTCTCACTTTTTTAAACTATGTCCGTTTTCCAGGGTCCCGGAAAACGGACATAGGCTAAAAAAAGTGAGAGACAGAGGGAAGAGAAAGATATTTTTTTTTCGATAATCACGCGGGTTAAAGTAAGCTTTAGCCCAAAGTAACTATGCCACGCGGACGAAGTCGCGGGAGTAAGCTAGTTTTACAATAAAATAAGTTAGTGTTTCTACACAATATATTGGTTACGTGTTTTTTTTTTATTTCGCCATTTACACAGCAAAGTTAAATTTATTTCAGAGTGTATGGTCATTACTACGAAACACATACGAAACGCGTCGTTCACAATATTATAACCTGCATATTATCATAAAGTGCCCAACAGCGGGGTCTTTTTATTAATGAAATGAGTAGATAATAACATAAAATTTTATTGTGTATTATATTTTCGTAACGAGATAAACGAATTTACTTTCTCACGAAATGTAAACGACAGTCAAGTATTTATGTCAGTGTAAATATTTACAGTTTCGAAAACGAACGTTTTATTTTATTTTCTTGTATTAATAAAATTATTTTGTGGGCAAAAGATTTTATGGCTGAAATGATTAGTTTTTTATCGTATTCGTAAACTTATTTATATTGTAATTTTTGTCATATTCACCAAGTTTTGATAAAGTGGAATTGTTTTATTATATTTAAAGGTACGTGAACGGTGTTCGTTTAATTGAAGACGGAATATTTCCGTTGAAGAAGAGGCATCTCTACCTTATTCGTAAAGTAGCTATCGCCCGCGGCTTCGCTCGCGTTAAATTCGGTATAACATAGCACCTGCTACCTGCAGTTTTTGCCCTTGCGCCTTATTGATTTGTAATAGCAACGCTTTCCCTTTTCTTCCCTCGTTCTCCCTCATATCCCACTTAATTAAAAAAAAACAGCCTATGTCCGTCTCCTGGTTCCCAACTATCTCTGTACCAAAATTCATCAAAATCAGTTAAGCCATTAAAGCGTGAAGAGGTAACAAAATGCATGATAGGCTAAGTCGATATAATTTAAAAACTATTAAAAAATCGTCTGAAAAAAGGCGTACTCAAAAAATTCTGACACAAAACAAAACAAATTTTAACAATGAAGTAAGGTCACAAACATAATAAAAAAACCATAAGCAAGTTTTTTAGTAAAAAAAAAAAAACGATGTGTAATTTAAAACTCAATTCACATAGCAAAATCAAGCCCCAACCATCACCTACAAAATAAGCTGTACACCTCAACCAAGATTAATTTCTCAGGCGATTTTAAATAACTCAACGCAATGTGGAGGATAGCGCTGCGGATGACTTTATTTTTCTTTTTTATTCCTTTAGTGTGTAATGTAAATAGCCCGCGAAGCGTCCAACCGGCCAGGTGCAATTGCCCGCAATTTGTGTCAGTAAGATGGAGTCGCAATTACTATGTCTCGACAAAGAAAAATTGATTTTTCCATGTTGGTTTTAAGGTGGTCCCTTGGTTATTTTGTGCCAATAATGGTTTAAAGAATAATTGCGTCTAGGAATCACTTAGGTGGTACTCGGAATTATTGATTGGTTTATTGCTTGCTGAGTTTTTGTCGCCTTTTTGTTGCTATAAAGTGTCTGTAGTGACATATATTTACTGTTAATAGGAGCAGTTTATTCGCTTTTATTTATTGAAAATGAGATATGACACAATTGGATGAGCAGACAAGCTGAACTCTTCCAACTGAGGTTTCAACCGAAAAAACGGAACTGTCCTGTCAAGAACTATCGAGGTATCGAGTTATGATTAAAACCATATACTGAAGTCTGTGATGCCTTGAAGCTGTGAAAAAAACACCACCAACACTAAATCTATGCAGTCAAAAGATATGGCTTTTATGTCATTAACCTTGTACGGAACCCAGCCCAACTTGCACTTGACCGGATTATTTTAAAATAAAGCAAGGTTTTTCAGTGTCCCGTATATTTAAGAGCTCACACAAATTGTACGCTCGAATGTACAAAGCTGAACTCTGTGACAAATGTGGAACACTCAGACATTTGGGCAGACACCCAAAAGTCGACTAAAGCCGGCAATTGTTATTAAGAGAAAACGGATCTACAGATTCAAAGTTCACCCAAAACATTTGAAGTTAAAGAATGCTCATCAGATTCAAGTTCCATCGAACCATTTAAACTTCGGCCTTTGATACCCCAAGTGCATTTTGAAAGGGTTATGCAAAGGCATTTTACATACAGGCTGTCCAATATATCTTGGCACGTCACAGCGGCGTTGTTTGCAAAGAGAAATATCGTCAATATGTCAAACTTGGAACATTTAAATTTAGTACCATAATTCGCCGCCTGTCAAGTTATACTGGCTAGGCTGTATGGCACTTGTAATTGGATAGGCCCTTCAGACGCTCGACCGACAGATGGCATGTTCAAATTAAATTAACAAGGGTATGCGAGACCCGCTGCCTTCGAGACCCAAGACGGTTGTATTCTTCAATGAAGATTTTTTTGTAGCGTTTACTAGGTTTAAGTAATAATATTTAGAAGAGGAATGGTAAACAGAAAAAGTTTTAGTAAAATAATTCTTCTAAATCGTTCAGATATTTTCTCATCTGTGGATTTTTAAAAACAAAAGAAATACCTAAAACAACCTGTGTTCTATTTTTAAAACCATCGCATAGAACAAGATTTTAAAGGTTGGTGTACTCACGTGTAGCCAACCCTTGCACACAAATGGCTCGCATGATAAAAACATAGTAATTAGCCGGTACTGCGAATGCAAATTAAATGTAGTACGTGGAATGTGCTCGTGGTCCACAATGGTATTATTGTGGTAAAGACGTGTTTAAAGGTTAACAAACAGGCTACTGTTAGCCACTACACAACACCCAAAAGGGGTATATTAAAACGACTTCTACTGTAATGACCCGTTTTTTTGCAGATGGTAAATCATCAAATACCTTCCCCCGTTCTGAGCGGAGCAGGAGTGTCAGACTTTTACTGACTAAATCTGGGTGGTTGTTCTTTCTTTTATGTTCCGGGGCCGCGAAATCTCTTTCAAACAACTCTGAACCCCGGCAGGCGGTGGCCCCTCTGCTTTACTGATAACGAGGCGCTTGTGGAACACTAACGCACCGTTGACGCGGCCTGTCTTCAATAGACGGCCGGACGGTGAGCTACTCACTGCTCATGCAAGCCCGCATATGCGAGGCCCGGTGCGTCTCCTGCGGCGGCTGGGTTGGTTTGAGGTTCTTTCCCTTAAACGCCCGGCCACCTCCTTCGCTAGCATGAGAAGGAGCTTCCCATTCCATCTCGCTCCAGACCATAGACTGAACCAGGGCCGGACGCGAGAGATTACTGAAATCGTTTGAAAATTTAATTTTTATTTAATACTAGCTTTTGCCCGCGGCTTCGCTCGCGTTAAATTCGGGGTAACACAGCTTCCCTTGCGCCTGATTGATTTGTAATAGCAACGATAAGCTTTCCCTGTTTCTCCCTCACATCCCACTTTTTCCAAAAAAATATTAGCCTATGTCCGTCTCCTGGTTACCAACTATATCCGTACCAAAATTCATCCAGATCGGTTTAGCCTTTAAAGCGTGAAGAGGTAACAAACAAACAAACAAACTCACTTTCGCTTTTATAATATTAAGTAAGGAAGTGATGATTGTGAAAAAGCCTACAACCTTAACATATGTTCTGTTAAGAATACAACATAATCAATGCATGCCAATAATTTGTGTAGGAGATTACAACTAAGACTGGATAAATAATTATTTTGAAGTTTTGCTGTTTTATTTTTCTTGATTACTAGCTGTTCGCCGCGGTTTCACCCACGCTGCTCAGCACCTGTTAGTCGTAGCGTGATGTTTTATAGCCTATAGCCTTCCTCAAGAAATGGACTATCCAACACTAAAAGAATTATCAGTAGTCCCTGAGATTAGCGCGTTCAAACAAACAAACAAACAAACTCTTCAGCTTTATAATATTAGTAAGTATAGCAAGTATAGAATTAGTATAGATTTTATCACTAAATTTTTCACCTTGTCCCAGCACATCATCATGATCAATTTAAACTTCCTCCTTCATACCATCATCAAAAGTCGCCCTTGCCTTTACGATACATAATGCACATTAAGAGAGCTTTTACAGTATTTAATTTCGTACAATAAATTTTAAAACTTCATTACAAGATATTACAGTGGGCAATTTCGCTGTTATAAACAATATGGGGCATATTATAATTGTCGGAAGAGTATATAAGTTATATATTAGGTAATATATTAAATTAATGCAACCCATGTCGGACGGTTGAGCAATAATGCCATAAACGGTTGTTAAAATTACAGCTGTTTATATACTGAAATTTATATAAGGGTGAAACAATGTAGGTTTGTCGTGTGTGGTCCAATCGTTATACATATTTTGTGCAACCAATAGCATTTCAGTGAGCTTATGTAAGTTTGTGTACCTCCTACCTTAATTTGTTTCAGTATATATAGTAAAAATGCCGGATGGTTTTAACAAAAACATACATTGTTACAAGGCTTGTCCATACATTTTATTAAGCTTTGTATCGTTTAAATCTTTTTCTTTGTATTATAATACTAGCTTTTGCCCGCAGATTTGCTCGCGTTAAATTCTGGGTAACACAGTTCCTCTTTCCAGGCATGGAGGACAATCGTCGGCGGAGGACTGGACGTTAAGGCTGTGCCGGTTTCCCAGTCCCCCGCCTCTTGGACGAAGCGGGAGTGCCGCTGGGTATTTTTAGTGGGTATACCGGCTAAGACCGGGGAGTCCCACATAGCCCTGCCATCCCCCGATGGGAGGGTATGCGGAATGCATTTTTTCCCAGCGCAAAAAAAAAAAAAGGTACCTGCTACCTGTAGTTTTTGCCCTTGCGCCTTGTTTATTGCAAAGCTAAGTTTTTATTTTATTCTCTCTTTTATCTTTATTTCTGAGTTTAAAAAGAAAATAGCCTATGTCCGTGTCCAGAGTCACAACTATCTATATACCAAAATTCAACAAAATCGGTTTAGCCATTTAGCCATGAAGATGCAACAAACAAACAAACTCACTTTCGCTTTTATAATATAAGTAAGGATTGGTTTGTTTCTCTTTATTTCCCAATGCCTGAAAACAGTTTTTTTGTTATTATTATTTTCAAATTACAAGTTGTGTCCCATTGCATGGCACAGTCTTTCGTATCTTTCTTCAATTCTTCTTTCTCTCGTGAGCTATTTCAGACCGATCTTTTAAGTAGAAGTCCATCTCATCACGCCATTCCTTCTGTATTTTATCGTAACTTTGATGGGACATACGGCATATATGGCCAGCCCACTTCCATTTTAATTTGATGACTGTGTTGCCTGTCTACATTTTATTATTTTTCAAAACAACGTAATTAAAGCAAAACTATTTTAGAATATTAACAATTCAAAAAAAATTGTTACAGACTACATTGGCCCCTATTTTGTTAAATAATATCATAATTATCATTAAAAGCTATGTTAGCGTTTACTTAAAGAAAAAGTTTAGTAATAGTTTGATCATACTAAGCCCTGGTAGATTCATCAAGGCCATACATATAGCTTTATAAAACACTAGCTTTCACCCGCGGCTTCGCTCGCGTTAAATTCGGTATAACACACCAAACAGAACTGCAGTTTTTGCTCTTGCGCCTGATTGATTTGTAATAGCAACGCTAAGTTTTCCATTTTCTTTCCTCGTTCTCCCAAATATCTCACTTTTTTTTGATAAAAATAGCCTATGTCCGTCTCCTGGTTCCCAACTATCTCTGTACCAAAATACATCAAAATCGGTTTGGCCATTACAGCGTGAAGAGGTAAAAAACAAACAAACTCACTTTCGCTTTTATAATATTAGTAAGGATGTAGCTTGATAAACCTACCCATGGTAGGCCCCCATCCAGCCTTTCGGCAAAAACACCCTCAGAATGCTGTATAAATATTACCACATCTTCTTCATATCTTTGATCAACCAAAACAGCTAAAAATATAACTCCTAGAATCGTGCTGTACCTACTAACTAGTCCTGAGTGAATTGATAGCGTCTATTTGTAGCTAGGACCACACAGCACGAACTAAAGCACACACATCATACTACAATTCAAAACACAAAATATTCGCCATAAAATCTCCATACACGATTGCAAGACTTGCCATACAGTGTACCTACAATTTACATACGCTTGTATCAAATATTTATGACAATCGTAACACAATGAAAAGAAAATTAAACAAGTACAGATCGTGAATTATCAGCGTTATCTTGTCAACTATCGGATCCGATGTCGATTTATTTCATCGGTGGTTCATTTGCACGATGCTGCAGTAAATTCTCGTTTGCGGCAGTCCTGTGACACTTTTATGATAGTGTTCAATATAAAGAGGATAAAAGCCTATTTATACAACAACGGTAGGTAGGGAGGGCCAAATCTTCATATCGCTACTGGGATACGCTAAAAATGACAATGAATGGGGCAAGTGTCAGGATTTTTCTTAACTCCTTTCGTTTTTTTTTAAAGTAGAGATAAGCTTGATGATAGTATAGAAACTATAGAAGTACCAAGAACGATTAACTTTTTGGGGTATACCTAAAACTCCCCTGTCCGTCCGCCTGCCTGTCTATAACCAGGCTTTGTCTTATGAACCGTGATGTTCACACTTGAAATTTTCACAAATGTTGTATTTCTATTGCCGCCATGACTAAAAACAGAATAAAATAAACATTTAGGAAGGTTCCCATACAGCCAAATAATATGTTTTGCCATTTTAATAGATATGAAATAATGGTACGGAAACCTCCATAAGCAACTTCTTGTCGCACTTGGTCGCTTCTTATGTTAATTATAGCATATATAATACAAATATACACTGCACTATGCACGAAAGTCAGTTGCAACAATACAAAATAGCCTTCTAATGATTTCCGAAGAAACATACATAGATTTCTTTCAGGCTATTTTCATATTCAAAGCATATTTCAATGTCCGACTTATTTTACTGATCTTCCTTTTAAATTCAGCCACAACCTCCTTACCACAAAATAACTCTTGAACATTACGAAAATCCGCATTTCCGGCAACTACATTTTCCATAGTTAATCTCAATCTCAATACTTAGACAAAAATATGTCGACGAAGAATTTTTATATGAAATGTTTGCCTCCCCTTCTCTCCCATAAACGAGTATCTTAGAAGGAATTTCACAGAGCCCCTGGCTATAATAACAAAGTGATTTCTTATGGTAACAAGAACGCCCATAAATTTTACTGTATTGATTCATGTGATTATTAATTGTCCAGTATAATGGGTCCAGTATAATGCTTTTAGGACAGTCATTACGAGGTAATACTCGGGTAGTTCGATGACGCTTGGGACATTGTTGCCACATTTTAATGTATCACTTATATGACCGCTATTTTTGATTTATGTCCAGGACCTTTTTATCGAGTATACTGGTTGATATAAAACTTAATAGAAAAAGACCACGCTTCTTTCAATGCGGAATTTCCATTTTATATTCTTAAACGTGCATGTTTGTAGTCGTGACTGATTCTGGGAAGACTTACTATTTAGGTCAACAGGCTGCAACCAACGTTCCAGCACAGTTTCAAAAGAGCACGGTTTCCCATGGGCAAAAAGCAAAGCAACCCAGTTTCTACGTTCCGGAAAAATAATCATGAATGCGCTAGCCACAGAAAATAGCATCTCTAAAATATTTACGGACCTATGGAAAGCTTTCGACTCGATCAACCACAAGAGCCTGATAAAAACTTCAGAATCAAGATGTTCCCAAAGTTCTCATAAAATATTTGAGAATTACACGGAAAGCAGAAACTTGAGATGTAGAATCAGAACTACCACAACCAAAGACAAACCGATAACACACGGCATGCCCCAAGGATTGATCCTGGGACCGATAATCTTCAACCTTATCGTCAACGATATTTGGAATATAATGTAAAATAATTATAATCCTTAATGGAATAAAATTTGTATTCTCACATATTGCGAATAAATAGAAAACAGTAAACATAAATCCATTAGGACATAAGTTAGTTGGTTCACCTCTATACGTCCCACCAGCCACGGATACCTTTTTTAATATACAAAGTAGGCAAATAAATGTTATTCTTATTCATATATATATCTGTCGTAAGGTTTATAAATAGGCTCAACCTCAACAAATAATGTATAACTTACATTACATAAAGTAGCAATACTTTGTACCGTTAACCCTTTAACAAAGTCCAATTAATACAGAGAATTCCAACATACAAGTATTAACTAATACATCAAGATATCCTCATTTCACTGGGTACACATCAATAATGCAAACGAAAGTAGAGTCGATCCTCTTAAAGAGTGACGCGCATTAAAAATATTATACTCGAAGCTTCTGTTTCCTTATACACGTTATATTATATTGGTACATCAAATTGAGAAGTTAATAAGAAACCGGCCAAGAGCGAGTCAGACTCATGCATCGAGGGTTCCGTACAAATTTGCGACATGAACGGCCATATATTTGATTGCGTATACTTAGAGGGTTGATTTCACAGCACAAAGGGAGTATATGGTTTTGATTTCAACTAAATACCTCCACGTGTTTTCCAAATACAGGGTCTTGACAGACAGACAGAAGGACAACAAATAGATTTCTTTGTTGTCTGTCTGTCAATAAGGTTTCCGTTTTTTGCCTTTTCAGGTACTGTCCCTAAAAAATAATCTTTTTTACATTATATCCATGCACGTTTGGGTGCATCGTCACAAATTGAGCTGTACAAAAGTTCACGAGCTCACTCAACCGCCGAACTCGATTATAACACACAATGACACGTTCAGAAGCACCTCATACATTGATTATTTTCTTAACAAAAAGGCGCGTAACTACCGTAATTGAGTGGTAATGCAATTTCGCCAGTAGCAACATCTCGGCTCATGAACGAACTGCCAATCAACTTTGATGAATGGTCGCTTAACGAATTTGTTGTAATCTTAATTGTGGTTTCTTGTTAGTGATTTCATACAGGGTTGCGTGCGCAAACTTATTTATAATTTAAAATGTTTCTGGAATTTTGAGGTTATGTGTAATTAGTTCTTTGAAATTCAGTACCACAAGGAGACAGAGGATTGTGAGTTTAAGAAGTCGTTAAGGTAAATTAAAAACACAAAATGATTATGTGCGTTCCGTAATTTCTTCTTTTTCCATAATTGTTATAATAAGTCAATTCATAGAAATGAAAGGAAGCAAAAACAACAGGGAACTACAATATCAATTGTTTATACTTTCTGAAAGGGGCAACCCTGGAAACTTAACCTATGTGCACCTACAGAAAGAGATCATTGACACTTAATACCAATTAAAATCTCAGAACCAACAAAAGAGACAAGAGAATACAATTGTACTTGAATGTAGTTATCACAGAAAATGATTTATTAAATAACTGTATAGTAAGTTTGAAAAGAAATACTCAATACTTGCTACGCATAAAAGATTTTATTATTTAAATGAACCCGCTTACTTGCTGAATTTGTGTAGGTTTCTCTTTTGTCCGCACCTTTTACTAAAGGTACTTTATTTAAGAACTAGCTTTCGCCCGCGGCTTCGCCCGCGTTAAATTCGGGATAAGACAGTTGCCCTTTTCTTATTTGCAGGAACCTGCCACCTCTAGCTAAGTTTTCCCTCTTTTCCCTCTTTCTCCCTCATTTTTCACTCTTTTTTTTTAAAAAAAAGCCTATGTCCGTCTCCACCAAAAACTGTACTGAAACTGTCTCTGTACCAAAATTCATAAAAATCGGTTTTGCCATTTAAGCGTGAAGAGGTAACAAATAAACAAACAAACTCACTTTCGTACGATTAGTAAGAATATTAAGGAAGTAAGGATAATAAGGACTAGTAAGGATGTGTGTGTGTGTGTGTGTTTTAGTGTTTTTGGTATAGGTACTGTGTGTGTGTGTGTTGTTTTTGTACTCTTGTCTACAATGTTGTCCTGAAGAGTTGCGACTGTGAGTGATGCGGGTTTAAACAACTCTAAACAACGACGCAGGCAGGAAATTCCACAGGGCACGCCACGATAGTGGCGGTAAGTCCCCTCTTTGAGGAGTGGCTGGAGAGGCGTCAGGGCGTCCTCCCTCACCTACCGCCTGACGCAGGTCCTCACCGGACACGGAAGTTTTGGAAGGTTCCTGCACATCATCAGGCGGGAGGAAATGCCCGGGTGTCACCATTGTGACAATCGCCCGGAGGACACGGTGGAGAACACAGTGGCGATCTGCCCAGCTTGGGCGGAGCACCGCCGTGCCCTTGTGGAGGCGATCGGCGGCGGCGATCTCTCGCGTCCGACCCTGGTTCAGGCTATGATCCGGAGCGAGAGGGAATGGGAACACGAATCACCTCCTTCTGCGAAGCAGTAATGCTAGCAAAGGAGGTGGCCGGGCGTTTGAGGGAGAGAACATCAGGCCAACCCAGCCGCCGCGGTAGACGCCCAGGGCGCTGAGCGCCGCGAGACGACTCCCGGCCACCGTAGCCTGTGGACGGTGATCAATGGGTAGCTCACCGTCTGTCCGTCTATTGACGACAGGCCGTGTCGACGGCGCGTTCGTGTTTCGCGCGCGCCTCTAAGAGAGTAAGCAAAGCAGAGGGACTTGCCAGGGCCTCCGCCTGCCGGGGTTGCGGACTGTTCGAAAGAGATACCGCGGCCTCGGAACGTAAAGGGCAATAGAAGGAACATGGGTGGGTTTTAGTCAGTACAAGTCTGGCATGCGCCCCCGCTCCGCCCAGAGCGCAAAAAAAGGCAGGGAATTCCACTCCTTGACTGTGGATATAAAGGATGCAGCAAAGCGCTTCGTACGAGGTGGGCCAGGTTAAGGATTTTGAACGTTAGATTAGAGTTCACATCCATCAAGTGCAACATTTTACTGACTCACCTATGTTCGTTTTTTTTTGGTTTTGTGTCGGAGCCGCGGTATCTCTTTCGTACAACCCGCAACCCCGGCCGCTGATAGCCTTTGTGCTTTGCTGCCATATCTTTGAGGCACGCGGGAAACACGAACGCACCATCGACAAGACGTGTCGTCACTAGACGAACGGACGATGATCTACCCATTGCTCACCGTCCACAGACCCGCATCTATGGTGACCGGGAGTCGTCTCTCGGCGCTCGACGCCTGGAGCGTTTCCCGCAGCGGCTAGTTTGTCTCCCTCAAACGTCTGGCCTCTTCCTTCGCTAGCAAAACTGCTTATCCATCAACGGATAACAAATAATTTGGCTATTACCCACAGTATTCCCATAACAATATCAAAAACCTGAACCACCTGTTTCTTAAGCATAAAATTATACAGCAAATGATTACGCAAAAATACCGTTTACGTATCCCAACAATTACTCGTTGAATATTTCCTACATTAATTCTTTATCGAGCCATTCTGCTAATAAGTATAATGCAGTTGCATGTCTCAGTTGATCGCCTGCATCTGTTATCTTCGTTCCCCTTAATCGCCAGTTTCCGAAGGCTTGCAAAACAAACAAACGGACAGTAATGATTCTCCATGGAGGCCGAGTAATATCTGTAGCGAGGGATGCGCCTGTAATGTCGATATTATCGTTTGTGTAATTATTGTCGATTGTTTTAATCGATTTCAACGATCCATCAGTGGGTTTGCTACCTAAATACGTTATGTATTTGAATGAATTTCCTGAATATTGATAAATGATCACATATCACGATGGTAAAGTCCTGTTATTAATCATTTGTAGAAATGTGACACTCTGTCAAAACTTTACAAATTGTTTGTCAATCATCAATTAAACGCCAGTCAAAGCGATTTTGAGCAAAATTAATTTTATGACTATCCATTTCCCATGAACAAAATTATTGTGACTACAACATTGATTGTAACGTATTTTAATAATTTAATTGATCTTTTATCGATAAAATATTTAAAGAGAAAGAAACGCCCCGAAGGGTTTTTTTTACCGATATATAGTATTGTAGATGTTATTTGTGTAATTAAAATGTAAATCTAGACACCGGTTTAATTTAGTAAGGCGGCAAAATGCTTTTAGGTTGTCAGTGTACGTTTTATTGAAATTTAATTGCAGTCACATGCAGTGGCATGTTTTAAATTTTGCGTCGTTAACAACTTATATTAAACAGATATTATCTGGTTTATTTTAACGTTAACATTTGTTTTATTTATTTTTGAATAAGAAATATGTGAAAATTGTTGGTCACATTCTAAATTAAACTACCAGCTACCTTAATACTATAAATATCTTGGGACAACTCACGGCTATCTGATCCCAAGCTAAGCAGAGCTTGTGTTATAGTAACCAGACAACTGATATACATACTTATATAATTTATAAATACATACATATTAAAGATAAATCACACCCCGACACAGAACAAACAATCATGCTCATCACACAAAGTTTGTCCTGGGTGGGTATCGAACCCACGACCTCCGGCTCAGCAGTCAGGGCCACTAACCACTAGACCAAGAGGCCCGTCAAAATACATAAACATACACACTACTATGTCCGTTTGTCAACAAGACATCTAAGTAAACAGTCTAAAATGGTTGCTTTAGCAGAATTATAACAGGATAACAACATGAATTACGTTAAAAAAATCACACAGACGCAGTTAATATTGTGAATTGACACTTTGTGACCTTTTTTACCAATGATAACGTAATTCATATTTTTAACTTATTGTGATTCTCCTGAAAGGACATTTTTGAAAGAAAGAAAAGTTTATTTGTCACAATATAGTACTTACAAAAGATATTACAGTTATTACAGACTCATATATTCTACCATTTTTGGTGTACAAATATTTGCATCTATCTAAATTCAATTCTAATTAAAGCATCAGAGACAACTAAAACAAAAACACAACACTGGTTTTTCACTACCTACTAAAGATTATTTTATTTTATAAATTGTATTTATTTTTCATTGAAGTATTCTATTTTTGAATAACAACTTTTACTTAATAATTATTCGAACAATTCTCGTTTAAACAAGTTTAAATTGAGGCATTTTAGCTCATTCGGTAATTTATGATAAATAATAATATTTAATATTTAGTCTGTCAGGTGTGTTGTATATCCCTTTGATAGTGGACCACCCACAGAACATAACACTCCATCTGTTCTAGCGATAACTACACGATGGAATCAATAATTATGAATAAACTATAATTACTCATTAATATCGCAGATGATAAAACGGATATTACTCGATACCTACGTATTATTACTTACTTGAGTTAATTCCGGTTTTATGGTATAGAATAATTTCAAAAGTAAGAATTGCGGTTGCATCTAAGAGTTTTCGATCCGCCGAACTTATTAGATCCTTAAGATTTCTATAATGAATTTTAGCATGACTTACAGATTTCAATTACTTTGGCTCTCGAATCTTTAAATTACCAAATGTAATTTGTAACTTTATGTAACTGGATGTAAGGTTGAATGTACCGTGGAGTTATTAAATCAACATCAATAAAAGCTTGGCTGGGCTTAGCGCTCAATTGAAACTTAGTGAATTATTACGCACGATAATAATCTCCATAAATAATTACGAGGACAGGTGTTCAAAACTCATGAAGATTGCATTTTTTTCAATTGCTTTTAATAATCTGTTGCGTCTTGATCGAGTCGGGTAACTTTTATTTTGTAGCGCATTGTTGTTCGGTATTAGATTTAATTATAAATTAACAAACCTTGTTTTTTTTTCGTCTGGAAATTTTCGATGGATGACCGCCATAGAGTGGCGAAGGTGTTTTTTTTTTGGGTTAGAAAATCATCAAATAAGTGACAGTGTCAGACTTGTACTGACTAAAACTCACACATGTTTCTTCTATTGCCCTTTACGTTTCGGGGCCGCGGTATCTCTTTCGAACAACCCGCAACCCCGGCAGGCGGAGGGGTCTGTCAGACCACAAAATGTCCCTGTAACACAATTGCATTCTACACCCCAGCAGATTTTTGTAATATTTTTTTTTGTAACCTGCGCTTTGTATTCTCAGACCGATGGAGAAACAAAGGTATGACGACGCTATAAAAAAACAACTACAAGCGTGAAATTCAGTTAGTTAATAAAAACCTCACCGAATTTCAAGAAAAACAAAAAGGGTTAATTACACATTATATAACTTTATCCAAACAATAAAATTTAAAACATTTTAATTAACAATAAACTCTTATAACCATCAATCGAACATTTAAAATTTCAGATTGCACTCCCTATAAATCGGAATACATTTACAGCCATGGGTAGTATTTTGGCAAAAAAAACAAGCTTTTCTCCGCGGATTTGCCTGCTGTATTTTTGCTACTTTACTTTTAATTTTTTTCGTGGAGGAGCTCGTGGCTAAATAATAGCAGCCGTTCGGGTCGATCTTAAGGTTAAGCCGCGCTTGCCTAGGTTGGTCTGTGGATGGGTGACCACCCGTTACATACCGAGTTTCTTCCGTGCCTCGGAAAGCACGTTAAGCCGTTGGTCCCGGCTGTCATTTGTAGATCTTTGACTGTCGTTACAGGTAGTCAGTGTTCCGAAAGTCTGACAACCAGTCTTACCAAGGGGTATCGTATTACCCAGTATTAACTGGGTTGTGGAGGTCAGATAGGCAGTCGCTTTATGTAAAATACTGATATTCAGCTGCATCCGGTTAGCCTGGAAGCCGACCCCAACATAGTTGGGAAAAGGCTAGGCAGATGATGATGACTTTTAATTTTTTTCATCAGTTCTTTCTATATTATTAGATATTATATAATATATCTGTATACCAAATTTCATCCAGATCGGTTTAGCCGTTCTGTCATATTTGATAAACATTAAACACGTATTCATGTATCGAATCTTACTTGGGCAAAATTCGCATAATATGGTTTAATATGTATTTGAGTTTCAGAGATGCGCAGTTTCGTGGTTGAAGGTTGTACCGGGGTTGCGGATTGTTCAAAAGAGATACCGCGACCCCGGAACACAAAAAGCAAAATGATGGAACATAGGTATAAGTCAGTACTGTGACGGAGTGGGAGGGAAGCTCCGCCCAGAGCAGGGTAAGTTGGTTAATGATTTCTCGTACTTAAAAAAGAGGTGCACAGGGCAATTGGTGCAAAGTAAAATCATCCTTGTCAGATTTACATCTCTTCAGAGCGAGAAAAATCATGTCTAGTGGTGGCAAGCGCGACAACTGAGCAAGAGGCTCTGGGTTACAAAATTGTATTAGGTTATTTATTTCCTTGGGAATTTCATAGTACAACGGAGTCTGGATCTGGGCAGTAGTCTCGCCCATTGTTACTACATTTCTCAATTCATTGTTACTCGCCCATTGTTATTAGACCTTAACATAACAGGCAAAATGATGGTGTTACAGGCATAGTGTTATGTTAGGTATATGTTTACTAACTGTGCCCAGCGGTTTCACTCGATGATCAAGTCCCATTCTCACTTAAGGGTTTGAAATATAGATAGTGCCCGATTCTCAAACTTGCTGAAAATGCATAAAAAAAATTATAAGTATCGGTCGAGCCGTTTCAGAGGAGTATGGGAACAAACTTTATGACACGAGCATTGTATATATTAAGAAGACTTTAAATTTAAAAACTTCTTAGGACGAACTTTCTGTGACAGACAAACAATGAAAACAACTTGACACTACATAAGTATCATTTTGATTTGTATTTGATAGCCTTTATATTTGATTACTATAGCTATCATAAACCGGTGGCTAAAACAATTCGCACAAATATAAACCCTTGTAAAACATAATAAAACCGAGTTAAGTTTTATTCACCTAACTTTAATTAGGACGGCTATTAAAATAAAAATAGCATAATATGTATTTTGGACAAAGTTTTATTTTATTACTAACTTTTCGATTCGGGGTAACACAGTTCCCCTTGCGCCTTATTGATTTGTAATAGCAAAACTACGTTTTCCCTTTTCTTCCCTCTTTCTTCCTCACATCCCACTTTTTTTTAATAAAAACATACCGTTATAAACAAAATAAAAATACCGTCTCCTGGTTCCCAACTATCTCTGTACCAAAATTCATCAAAATCAGTGTAGCCATTAAAGCGTGAAGATTTAACAAACAAACAAACAAACTCACTTTCGCTTTTATAATATTAGTAAGGATTTAAAAAGTCTTTGATAGGGAAGTGTGCCTTTTCAATAAAGATCTTTTTTTAGATGCGATCTATTTATTTGCAAATCTTACCAAAAAGTAGGAAGTTTCTATGTTCGAACGTATTTTTTTATGTATGTTCTACTCTTCCAACTGTAGACCGATTTTTATAATTCTTTTATTCGTTCAAAAATTGGTCTACTTCTGAGGATGGGTCCTCAGAAGTAGACCAATTTTTGAACGAATAAATAAATGTCAGTTTTATTCATATTGCTTGGATAGTTTATAAGCTATCGTCTATAATACATATTTTTCTTTTATCCCTATTTGGATGATCTGCTAATCTTTAAGTAACAATGGATAATGAATACTCGAAAAACAAAACATCATACCATAAATAAAAATGCTGAAATAAAAACTTTTCTGCAAAACAAAAACATAAATATCTTTTTTTTTTATTAGTGATAGGCTCGCGTTTGACCACTATCTCACCTGATGGTAAGTGATGATGTGGTCGACGATGAAGCACGCTTACCTAGAAATAACCTATTCACTCTTGACTTGAAGACCCCCAGGTTATATCAATGAAAGTATTCCCAAACCGTTTAGTGTAAAGTTAAAGTTTTTATTTGTAAATAAGTCCCTTTAAAAGTCCTTAATGAACTTCAATAATTATCATGAAGCAATTAGAAGCTTACAAGACAAGTAGACCTATAAAATGTAGTCAATTACAGCATCAGTTTGCAAAACCCACGAAGTAAACATAAATCTATCAAATAAATACATCCACACTGCCCCAATATATCGCCTCAAGTCCTATTTGTCTCCACATTTAATAGAATAAGGGTTAATAAGAGGCATCGCATCACATTTCAGTACTGGTGATAATTCTTCATTGATACGCAGTAAATAACGTTCCCCTTTAGAGCGTAGTACGACGGTTAATTTTAATTGGATCCGAGTAAAACCCACTATTGCCGCTAAATGCTTTATTGCTAATTGATCTGAAGCTCAACGGGAATGGGAAATTGATTAAGCATGTTGATCAGTATTTAGAATGAATTTTGGGAAACAGTCTCAAGAGCGGTGAATGAAAATTTGTTATCAGGAAACACATAGTTTTATTGAACTCTTATGCTTTAACAACCGTTGATAGTTTATTGCTAATACTTTATTAAACAATATACATTGTTACTCTACTGTGAAAAAGGCCAAGAGCGAGTTAGACTTGTGCAATGAGGGTACCGTACAAACTTGCGACATAAATCGCTATATCTTTTGACTACGTAGACTTAGAGATATGGTTTTTCTTTAAGTCTAAGGGACGACAGACTTAAGTACGTGGTTCAAAAAGACAGACGGATCACAAAGAGATCAAATAAGGACTCCGTTTTTTCCTTTCGAGGTACGGAACCCTGAAAGGATAGAGGAAATGTGTTAGTCAAAGAGCAAAAATATGTAAAAAAAACAATATATCATAAAACCTAAATCCCACGTATTTGATATATGCCGCCATAGTAAAAAGTTCTCTATTCTAGTAGATCTTTCAAATGAAACGTGTTTCTAATTTGTTGGTGGCTGGGGACGTTTCTTCCCATGGTCTTTTGGGTACAAATGTACTGCTTATTTCTTAAGAAATTTCTGCTAGCAGACCTACGAAAGAAAATATGAGAACGAAATGTAGACGATAGTGTGTGAGAGAGTACGAGAAAAATATATATGTTTGTGCCCATTATAAATAGCCAATGCTGGTGGAAGTGACAAGGTAGCCAGCAAAATTCAGAGTTTTAGGTTGTATGTTGATTAAAATATAAATTGCCACCGTAAAAAATATGGCTTTTCAGAGTTAGAATAATTAAAGCCATCAATACAATCCACCTTAAGTGTGTAGTTTTAATTGCTCAGTAAATTAACTTTTTCTAATCATTGTAAAGTAAACACACCTTTCTAATTTTCCTTTATTATCTAATTTTATCTCAGGTCATTTGATAACTCCTTCATCCAATACAATAGCTAGGAACATGATGGCACAAGTGTTGCCATTACACTTAAATTTTATCTATCCATCGAAGCGTTGATTGTCAATGGACGGAATAATGGCGCATGATCATTTACGGTAGCTATCAAATTAGCAGTAAAATCTTAATAAATACACTAATCAAGATGGCAAATAAACATGGATTTTATATCACACTCAATCTAACACAATAACTCATTCCCCTATAGAAGTCTTTGGAAGCTGTACATAGTATATTGAGTCGCGAAGTAGCATCTTAATAACACTGAAGTTAGATAGCATCCCATAGAATTATCACATAAATCAAGCGAGTCAATGATTAATACGATACAGACGATGAGAGTCTGACCACTAGTACGTCGTTATAACGGTTGAGTGTAATTAAATTGAGCTTCCGTATACAGTCTGTGACGGGTCTAGTAATGGAGGATTACAACGCTCAACTGCTAAGCGGCACGCCTCGGAAAATTGAGCTTTAGACATCAACAATGTAATCTTTTGAAGCGATTCTTAGTGTTGAGAGCTGATAAAATTTTGGAAGAGGTTGAAAACCACACGACATACCAAATAAAATTGATGTTTAGTTTACTATACTCATAAAATCATCGATGATTAAAAAGAGCTGTAAAAAAGGTGAATGAAAAACGATTGCATGTAGCGGAGATGAGAATGTTGAGATGGATATATGGAGTGACAAAAATGGATAAAGTAAGGAATGAGTATATTAGGGGAAGTTTGAAAGTTACGCCTGTTGCAGAAAAATTGAAAGGGAGTCTTGGTATCCATACCAAGACTCCCTTTCATTTTTCTGTAACTGTACAGTCACTTGTCACGCGGACCTCACTGCATGTCCTCATTGCATGTGTACATGCAATGAGGGGGAATGAAGGACAAGTGACTAAAAGAGAGATGGATCTGAAGTCAAAGAAAAGGTGGATGGATTGTGTAAGGAATGAAATGAACGTGACGTCTGATCGGGAATAATGGAAGAAGAAAACGTGTTGCGCCTACCCCAAATAGAAAGGGACAGGGGCAAGAAAATGATGATGTTTAAATTAGTCTACTGACTCTTCGTAGAAATGCGAATCCTTTGTTTTTAGATAAGAACCAGCTCATGTCTATAGTCTGATTCAAATGTCAAGAAGAAATCGCAAATAGTTACCAAGTGTATTATATTAAGTTTGTATTTACAAGTAACCTACATTATAATAGTTCCGCAAATGTTAAGGTTTACAGTAATAAGTTCTATTAATAGGTTTACCTCGTAAAATTAACTAGAAAAACTTTTAGAGTTTTCGTGCAACTAATCGTTTCCCAGTTAAACGTGTTGCATAGTTGCTTTTGTTTGCAGTTTGTACAGAACATGCGATAATTTTCTACAACAAATTACTATTAGCTACGAGTGCGTTGCTTGGAGTAAAATTTTATCACTGTAATAAAGGCTTTTTTTGGGTGGAAAATCATTAAATAACTTCCCCCGTACTAGGCGGAGCGGGGGAGAGTGTCAGACTTCTGACATTTGGTATGAAGACTGCTGTGCTGCGTGTCGCGGATTTGATCCCCGCACGGAACAAATATTTGTATGACCTGCAGATAGTCGTTTCGGGTTTGGCTGTTTGTGTATGTGAGTTTAAATGTTTGTTAACACACCCACAATACAGGAGAAATTCCTAGTCTGAGGAAAAGTTAAAAAAAAAACTTCGGCATAATAATGCAAGAATATAAATTAAAAAGGAAACTTTATTAACCTTTTGATACACAACCCTAAAATCATTACAAAGTAACATGCTGTAGCAATCAATAAATCAACAAAATCGAAAGATTGCCTTCATTAAAGTAATTATCTTTGAGTAACCAAAGTAAATGTACATCAGGTTCGTAAAGTATCGAAACAAAATTACTCTCAAATTCGAACCTGTATTAACAACGGAATCAAACGCTTCCTGAAATTAAACAACTTTGTTTAATATAATGATACCGACGTCAAATGAATCATTATTCTATAATTATACCATCAAATAATATGAGAATATTGTATATTAATAATGGCTGTAATTTTAAAAACAGTTAAACTTTATTGATTTTGCTCAACCAGTACCTACATGGTTGCGGGTTGCGGTTTGTTCGAAAGAGATACCGCGACCCCGAAACAGAAGAGGCAAAAAAAAGAAAATAGATGGGTTTTTGTCGGTAAAAGTCTGACTCTCCCCTCTGCTCCGCTATGCCCATCATTCCCATTCTTAAAAAAAAAGACTTATACTGACTAAACCCCATGTTTCTTCTTTTGCCCTTTATGTTCCGGGGCCGCTTTCTTATCTCGTATCTCTTTCAAACAACCTGCAGCCCCGGCAGAGGGCACTCACTTGGGTTCAATTAATATAATTGATATTGTCGGAGGAAAATAAAAGTGGAACAAGCCTTATAAGTGAAGTGTAGTGATATACAAAAAAATATTAGTCTTTTCTTTAGATAAAGAGGTCTTTGTCCTGTAGGATGAATATATTCATCTAGGCATGTACTAATTGGGCTATAATCCAAAAATGTTTTAAAATATTTTCATTACCCAGATAATGATTTCATAAATTCTCCAAAAGCAGTCATTATTCAGCTAATGCACGAAGACATTAACGAAACTCCGAACAGAACACACCGTTAATTGTTATGTGAAGATCTTAAATCTCAGTAACGTTTGAGTTGAAATATTTCACTCATAATACTTAAATTATTAAAATAGACGCAGAAACTCTTGAAGAACGTGACTCCCAGTTAAATATGCTGAACATTAAGATTCCAACTTAGACTGAGATGATATCAACACGAATAACTTAAATAAACGTAGAATAAAGTACGTTATTATATTTGATGATTAAAATGAATGAGCAAAAAATCTTGGGAAATGATTGTGAATGAGGATAAACGAGGCTGCCTCTGCCTAGCCTTTTCCCACCTATGTTGGGGTCTTCTTCTAGTCTAACCGGATGCAGCTGGATATCAGTATTTTACATGGAACGACTGCCTATCTGACCTCCACAACCCACTTAGTACTGGGTAATACGATACCCCTTGGTAAGACTGGTTGTCAGACTTTCGGGACACTGACTACCTGTAACGACTGTCAAAGATCTACAAATGACAGCCGGGACCAACGGCTTAACGTTCTTTCCGAGGCACGGAGAAAACTCGGTATGTAACGGGTGGTCACCCATCCACAGACCAACCTAGGCAAGCGGGGCTTAACCTAAAGATCGACCCGAGCGGCTACTATTATCTAGAGGCTGGTATCTAAGTAAAAAAAGATGTGTTAATTTGTGCATAATCTTATCATCTTTAACATTTCTGTATTTGTTTGCATGCTACAAACAAATACAGAAATGTTAAAGATGAGACAACATTAACTGGCATGCATTGTATTTCTTGAAAAATACCGATTGCAAACGATCATCAATAAAGATTTTGGATTTTTGTCAAGTGCAATTTTGAAGAAATATTAATTGGAGCCAACAAGGTGACTTGAAAAACAAGTTTTAAGTTAATCTTTAAAATACCAACATTTTATCATAATTCATACGATCCATGGCTATTCCCGGATATAAACAAATCAGCAGTGCATTGACGATTGTCATACTGAATTTTTCATACTATGTAAAATATACAAACATCAACAAACATGACGATAAAATAAATCTCAGATATGATCCTCATAATTTTCTATAAACTTGATCTAAATTCAAGAACGTTCGTTCACAGGTAGATGCCTATGTTTGTAATGAATAGCTTTCGCAGTAAGCATGCACTGGCGTTAAGCGACTCGACCATGGTGGTCCGAGTGCAAAGCACGTTTGTTGTATTTCACGATGTTAATTTTAAAATTAGCGTCGGCAAACAAATCCTGCAAATTGTTTGCTTTCGTCTACCGGCAGAACGATGCTAATGGCTCAAGTTCCTGCCCCTCATTCAGAACTATAACAACAGAGCCTTTAAGTAAAAACGTCTTCTTTAAAATGATTTCTTCCTTATCATTAACGAATTTTTCATTTTCAACCGCTTCCCATATTCAATATGGAAATATTTGTTCCAGTAGCAGACCACACAAGGGCGAAATTGGTAGCCCGCCGCATTTCATTTTGCATATTTTCTGCATTACTGAGCAAAAGTCTTTTGTCAATATTGTCTCCTCGAGTCATTGACTAAATGACGAAGTCTGTCTACTAAATATACAAAATGTAAATTAAGCTCTTGTTGTTTTCTTGCTTTGTTTGTTTAATATCTCAATATCTTTTAATATTGCACGAGAGTGTAAAGTTTCAGTTTTATGAAGCTCAATGTCAAAGATTTTAATGGCGCTGACAATAAATTTCAAGTACATAATAGAGTTTCTTGCGAACAATATCAACACAGTGGACGGAAGGTTTAATATGTTTTTATTCCTTCTTTATCGTCTTTGCTAACATCATTATTCGATTCTGGGGTCTTGGCTTTGAATATACAAATTCTCATGCAAATGTCTGCACAATATTAAATAGACTAGCATTTTCGCAATAAATTGCTTTGCCGAAAATGAAAGTCTTCAGAATAGACTCTTCAATCTATTTGCCGAAAATTGTAGTAGAATGCGCATCAAAACTTAAAGGAGGAAACCATTGCGCGAAAGCAAGATAGCCGGACGGCTGAGAGCTCAACAAAAGCTTTTTAATATCAGCACACACCCTCCGGCAGGAAGGGGTTATTTACATAAAAGCCACGTAGTTATTTAAGAACAATCCGGTATATACGTGTGTATACGAGCGAGACACGAATATTGTTATGCTAACTGGCTTCGTTAGTTTGTTCCTGGGAATTGTTTCGCTTTGTTGAAAGAGTCGTCGGTACGTGAGCTCGGATTTGCACCGTGATCTCTGTAACTGAGTTAGTGTACCAACTAATTTGCTTGAATTTAATTAAGATTGTATGGAAACGGATAAGTTCGAGAGTTATGGAAAGTATTATATTGCAGCTTTGTTTTGACTTGGACATCGTAAATAATCCTTGTAGCTCTAGAAATTATTTCTACGTTTTTGCATCATGTTTTTCAGCCAATTTGACCAGACACAAAATTACATTCTATGAGCAATAACAATGATGAAAAAGGGACTGATATGACCACTACCAGAAATGTATGTCACTTCTCTTGAAAGTTCGTCCATTAATATCGGCTCTCAGTTCTTTTTGACTTTGATTTGACTTCTAAAATCCTAATAAGAATCAAAACTTACCACTAATCGATACCTGATAAGACATAAGACCCTTCCACCACTTTCTATAACTGCATCAGTTATACGCAATTGACAAACTGCCAGCTGACGGTTTTCCAAAAGCCATTGGACTTAATGCTAGGCAGTATTGTCTACATGATTACATGCCGACTGCTGCACATACGCTCCAGACGTTTGCAAATTGCCCCTTGCCTCCTTCGCTGGATGGTTATTCCGTCGGTGATAGCTTGAAGGCGATTGTAGTATCGAATCAGAATGTGTTACGCGTGACTGCTAATATTTTGAATGTCAATTCCGATTTCAGAGTAGCTTGAGGTTGAGTGTCGTTGGAAATAAGGGGTTATGGTGATATTGTGGTGCTCTGATTTGTATCGGATTGGTAAATTGTGGGTCCGTCGTATAGAGTAATCATGTTGAGTTGATGCTGTTGAAATGAAATTCTGTAACTCATGCGCATTTTTTAGTTTTCATACCCGATCATTAATGTTGATCATAAAGTGGTTTTTGACTTTGAAGGATTTGATCTTTATTCATTTTAGTTAGTTCCAAGATTCTAAGGGACATCAGAGCGAATTATGAGTATGACCCCCGAATACTGAAATGTCACTCAAAATGTGAGGGCTGCTTAACATTTGAGCAGCTCTTAAACTTTAGATTTTGTATGGTCAAACGTCACTTCTGAGTCTCTGTTAAACTTAAGTGGGACTTAAATTTTGAGTGACGTTTTAGTATTCGGGGGTATATCAAGTGCAACATGATTTTAGATGGTGGTACCAAATTCAATTCAATTCTTTTTAGTCGATATTAAGGAAACCGACTGGTCTATTCATTTTGGCAGTGAAATAACCTAATAATTATTAACTAATATTATAAAAGCGAAAATAAATTTGTTTATTATGTCTTTACGCCTAAATGACTAAACCGATGTTGATGAATTTTGGTACAGAGATAGTTTTTTTTAAAAAAAGGTTGTGATATGAGCGACAAAGAGAGAAGAAAAGGGAAAACTTATTGCTATTACAATAAATAAGGCACAAGCGCAAAAAGTACAGGTAGCAGGTACCTGTAAATCAGGAAAAGGGAACTGTGTTATCACGAATTTAACGCGAGAGAAGCCGCGGGCAAAAGCTAGTGTTCATATATATCGTCAAATCATTCTTTTACTTATTATTGACATTCGCGCACAACTTCCTGAACAGCAAACAGAACAAATACAAAAGTAACGAGCCACTCAATAATAACACTCAACTATTCTCCAGTACTTCACAGTTTGCACGTTATAAAGTGGGCTCTTTACCCTACGTTTGTGTGCAGTCCGTCACTACAGGTAATTGCGTTGAAAGCCCCACTCGTTTGAACGATGACGTTTTGATTTATTTGTACCGTGATGGGTAAGTTCGTGTTGCTTTCTATTGCAGGGGTTCGTAACGGGACATGGAAATGTCGTGGTTAAGTACTGTCGCTATAGAGCTTTGAAGGTTGCAATAATCTTGGAACTACGAAAGACCAGCAAAACTTATTCCACTGAGGGAAAGAGACAGAGCTATACAGGGAGTCTAGCACCATCTGTTTCCCTCAGTGGAATAAGTTCTGCTTTAAGACGTCATGGTAGGGGAGCTGTTTTCACTTGGATTTGATGTAGAGAACAATAAGGCGGCTTGCTGTAGAGAACCTCTTTGAATTACCAAGGATCATACTTCTAAAATTTGACCACTACGAGATTGCAGAGTAAAGAGTTTTTATGTCCCAGGGTTGCCGGTTGTTCGAAAGAGATACCGCGGCCTCGGAACGTAAAGGGCAATAGAAGGAACATGGGTGGTTTATAGTCAGTAAAAGTCTGACACTCCCGCTCCGCCCAGGGCGGGGGAAGTAATGTGATTATTTCCCAACCGCAAAAAAAAAATAGTTTTTATTTTGAGGCCTATCCTTGTTTGTATCAAATTTTCAAAACGTAATAACTCTTACCATCAAAAAAGAAGGATTCTATCACGAAATACTTCTGTAGACTTACATTACTAAGATTAGTAGGCCAGACCATAGAGTATACAAAGTTCTAACTTACATCAGCGCCGCTAGCGGTCATGAATTAATACACGAACAGAATGCGTGTACGTTAACTGCACGCGATGTGCCTGTCACTAACAAAGTGAGCTCTGTTAGTTGATATTTGCAAGTAGGAACATGTTTTAACTTACTGTTAGTCTACGTTTTCCAGTCAGCAAAGGTAAGGCTCCATGACTTATAGTTGGTTTGTCCTGCTTATTCCGCTATCTTCTTTGAGGTCTACCACAACACCAAAAAAAATGTATTCGAGTGTGCAGTTTAATGTGGCTTTGCTTGTCCAAAACCTTGAATCGATATTGCAAAAATACAAATAATGCATTATGTAATAATTGCAGTAATGTGCACTGTTCGGATTCGGATGGGTCACCCATCCATTTCCAAAACTTAACATGAGTTGCTTAACCTGGGTTGGAAAGATAACCCTTCTATTTCTGAAACTATAGCTTCCAGTCTAAACTAGACTAGCTAAATACCGGTATTATACATGGAGCGTCTACCTAACTGACTTCCACACCCTATAATACAATGCCCCTTAGAAAGCCACCTATTAGCTGTGGTTTACTCCCAACGGCCACCACTAAAACGGGCACCAGTGGTGGCCGTTAGAACACCGTATTTGCGGACGTTGGAACATTCCAAATAATATTTGCCTCAACGGCCACCACTCAATTGCCACCACTGGGGGTCGTTGGGAATAATATTATTTATTGTGTCAACTGATGACTGCCAAAGACTATAATAAATGTCAGACAAATATAATATGCAACTTGGTATCTCTGCAAAACCAAATCACGTCAACCAAGAGAAATATGTATGTTTCAAAATGTCGCATCTAATTTTCGGGCAAATTAATCCGTATTCCTATCAAATTAGTCAATTACTGTATCGAGCACTGATATGCGATTCTATACCAATTGACAACTGATACTATCATTCCATTTTGTTAATTGCATCGATGATATCGGTTTAATGAAAGGGATTTCGATTTAACGATAAATCGTAATACAAACTCAAATTAACGGTTATAGTAAATCTAATTCGTACAAAATTTATATAACACAAAATTTTGCTCGCGGCTTGCGGCTTCTGTTATGCAGATACCAAGGATGTGCATTAACAGGTAAATAAAATAAATAAATATCTTGGGACAACTCACACACCGCTATCTCATCCCAAGCTAAGCAGCGCTTGTGTAATGGTAACCAGACAACTGATATACATACTTATCTAATTTATTAATATATACATATTATAGATAAATCACACCCAGACACAGAACAAACAATCATGCTCATCACACAAAGATGGTCCTGGGTGGGAATCGAATCCACGACCTCCGGCTCAGCAGTTAGGGCCACTAACCACTAGACCAACAGGCCCGTTACACAGAGGTATTACACAGAGGGGGCTCCGGACAGCTCTATTAAGGGGAAACGGTACCACCTCTCATGTACAGATGGTAATCACCGGGGTGGTTTTAGTGCGGTAAAAGTCCCACACTGCCCGGTCTTGTCCCCAAAGACCGGTCGCCTTTTGAAGGTTTCCACCCGACAAAAAAAACAAAAGGTTCTACAGCATCAACCAAATACGAGTGCAGGCTGGTTTTCAATGACGTTCGATTACTCAAGTTTCTTAAATAGAGAATAGAAAACATATAAACAGAATCCTTACTATCCTTACTAATATTAATATTATAAAAGCGAAAGTGAGTTTGTTTGTTACCTCTTCACGCTTTAATGGCTAAACCGATTGTGATGAATTTTGATTCATAGATAGTTGGGAACCAGGAGACGGACATAGGCTTTTTATTTGAAAAAAGTGGGATGTGAGGGAGAAAGAGGGAAGAAAAGGGAAATCTTAGCGTTGCTATTGCAAATCAATAAGGCGCAAGGGGAACTGTGTTGCCCCAAATTTGATGCGGGCGAAGCCGCGGGCGAAAGCTAGTCTTTTATAATTAATGTTAAGTATAGATAAGTAACTCTAGATCTTTCTTTACTTGTATGTTCGGACATTATAGAAATCATTATTCATAACACCAGTTAATTAAATAGACAAGGTACTTTTGAAGCCTACGACATTTTGAAATCATCTTTTTGTTTCATTTTCCCTTTTAGTATGTACATAGAAAACCAATATAAAAAGTGCTTTCATAGCTAACGACAGCCTTTGAAAGAGTGACCTTGACCGACACCTGCTACCCTACCATGACGTGTTAAAGCAGAACTTATTCCGCTGAGGGAAAGGGACAGAGCTATACAGGGTGTCTAGCACCATCTCTTTCACTCAGTGGAATAAGTTCTGCTTTAAGATGTCATAGTAAGCCTACTGCACTCTTTTAAACTGTGTCAATGCTAAGAAGCTGTACGAAACGAAACCTTTAGAAAAGTCCCATGAAAAACTATTGCTTTTTTGCGGGTGGGATATCATCAAGTAACTTCTCCTGCTCTGGCCGGAGCGGGGGGAGTGTCAAACTTGTACTGACTAAAACCCACCTATGTTCCTTCTATTGCCCTTTATGTTCCGCAGCCGCGGTATCCCTTTCGAGCAATTCGCAACCCTGGAGCTATAATGACTTCACTAACGTTTTATAAGATCGCTTTAGCCGAATCGTAATAGGAAATTAATATGAACAGTTTAAAATTGTGAATTGTTACTTTGTGACCATTTTACGAATGGAAACGTAATTAATATTATTAACCTATTATAATTATGCTTAAATGGCCATTTTAGACCCCCTGATATCTATTTAAGACGTTGCTCCATAGACAAGAGCTATTTCTCGTTAGACGTGACTCCGTGTAGATGCGAGTAAGGTGAAAGACGAGTGGCCCAGCGTCCTCAGACGACATTAATTAATCGCCTGTATATCAAGGGAATCGAAACATCGTACCTTAGTTTGATTTTATGTGTTGTTCAGTAAGCGTAGAGCGTTTTGTCATAAGCGTAAACGCTGTGACAAAACGTTCTACGCTTATACGCACAGCGAACTTTTAATTTCATATTGTTGTTTTTTTTACAGCTTCCCAGCGTCCTGAGACGACTGACATTAATCGCCTATATATCGAAACATCGTACCTTAGTTTGAATATGTGTTGTTCAATAGGCGCCGAGCGTTTTGTCATAAGCGTAAACGCTATGACGAAACGCTCGACGCTTATACAGCAAACTTTTAGTTATTTATTTTTGGTTTTTTTACATCTTCGTTGGTCGAGTATTCCCAAGTGCAACTGCCGATTATTAAGTCCAAGATTCTATTCTCAAGTGCGGTGGAAAGTGGTATTTTTTTCCATCAGGGATGTTCGAGCTTTTTTGGCAAAAAGATCGCCCTGTTACAAGTGAAATGTGGAAGCAATGTATGGTACGCTTCTCCATACGGCAAAATACGCGCCTTTGACGTGGAGTTGCGGACACCATCCTGTTATACAATACAAGGTTCACTTATGCCAAACCCTTTCGGAGACAACAGGTATGATGTTATTTTTTAAAAGCATAGGACTGTTTTTTTTTTTAAAGAGATTAACGCTTTGGAATGGGCCACTACAGTACTTTCGCAAGTTATTATGTCTCGTGACCGGGACTGTAGCTTCAACATTTTGTTTCTTGACATTCAAAATGCCTGTAATGATCTAATTGAAATAAATGCTTTTCAGTTTGAGACAGACGAGCATAGATAAGATTCTCCCACAATATAGTGGTAAATCCCAAGTTGACCGTGAGATGATCCTATGTGCTCCGATTCGCGGTATGCATTCTAAGGAAACCTCTTCACAGTTGCACGCCGCGTATCTGGCTTTTGGCGCAGCCGTTTAGTGATAACTTTTCAAGAAGTTTCCGCAATGGTCAAATGCAAAACGGGCTTTAACAGGGTGTAAACGCAAGCACAAAGCCGTCAAACAATCATTCTGTATAAAAAAATGGTTGCCGGGTCTTCGAGTTGTTTGAAAGAGATACCGAGGCCCAGGAACATAAAGAGCAAAATAAGTAACATATGTGGGATAATCAGTACAAGTCTGACGCTCCCTTCCGCTCCACCCAGAGTGAGAGGAGTCCTGATTATTTCCCATCCGACAACAAGGGTTGATGCTTCTGAGTTACAACTTGTCAGTCAGTAGGTTACGTCGTGAAGACTTAAATCATTTATTTCATCTCTGACCCTACACCCCTTTTTAGTACAAAAAAATATTGCTAGTAAAATCGATCCTCAGTTATTTTGACCCCCAATATCACCGCGACTAGAAGGTTTCCGGGTTTGGTAAAAAAAAAACACAATAAAGAACATGTACCTCTCGGCTTTATTCCTTAGTAAGTTTGTAACCTACTTGTCGCAATCACGACGTGCAAGCATTTTTTTTGTTCCATGTGTATTTATAAACGTTTATAAGTGTGATGCTCGATTTTTGTTTGTATGTTCGATGTTTTTTTTTATGAATATTTTTATCTCTCTTTAGATCGTTTTCTTTAGCACAAGCGGCCGGACCCCCGATCCGCTCTCTATGTGACACCAGCTCAAGAATTAACTTATCAATTAAACCTTCTACAAGTAATGCCATCGAACTTCGTAACACCAAAGTCTGCTCCAAAGATCAAACACAGCGATACCAAAACATTGTCCCAACACCTTTTTCTAAGTTTAATAACACCTTAATGTAATTCTGGTTAATTAGACTTTATCTCTTCTTTATCTAGATGAATGTCTTCCATGGGGCCCGTGATTTTGTGTTTAGTAAATATTTTCCCTGATGAGCGGGGTCTTAAGAGAGTCTTAAGATAACGCGCATTTACATTTTTGTGTGACCGGCGTTTCCTACTTTGATCGGTTAGTGTCGAGTGTGAAGGGATTATTTTTATCAAGTTTTTGGGGATTTTTGTAGGCTTTTGTGATTCGGTTAGCGTTTATGCAAATTAAGGATTATGTAGGGTTTCGGTACGGTCAGTGTCTTGATAAAACCGTCTTAGTATTTTGGGGTCTGCCGATGTTGAGGGTTGTTCGAAAGAGATACCGCGGACCTGGAACCTAAAGGGCAAGAAGGAACATGGGTCTGTTTTAGTCAGTACAAGTCTGACACTCCCCCCGCTCCGCTCAGAGCAGGGGAAGTTATTTGATGATTAGTCATCCGCAAATAAAAAGTATTTTGGGGTCGGCTTCCAGTCTAACTGGGTGTGGCTGATCAGCAGTATTTAACAGGAGCGACTGCCTATCTGAACTTCACAACTCAGTTACCTCTTCCAGTTTTTCAGTCTGCTTCTTGAAAACAGAAGCAGAAATATCCTAATTTACTAACACTCTACGACACCTAAACAGTTGTATAAGAGTACTGCTAGATTTTAAACATACAAAGTTCTAGCTCTGAATCCAGCAACATGATTTTACTTAGACATTACTTAATTGGTGAAAACGGCCATAAATGTATACCCTTTTGAGAATAGACCACACCTCGACGCAATAAACACATTTCTCACCCAAAACTTACGTTACACAGCAACAAATTGTGAGCTTAACATAATATAAACGATGAAAGTGCCAATATTTCACTTTCAATCACTTTTCGAATACCCGAACAAAGAAATAAAACGAAAGCAAAACATGGAGTTTGTGACACAAGCCTTATAAATACGACAGCTATATGTTTGGGTTATTTGTTAGATAACTAGCTGTGCCCGCGACTTTGTCCGCTTTATTTATTAAAATATATATAGATAAAACACTTTACAAATGCGGCCTTAATGCCTTTGGGCATTATATACCAACCTTTCGCTGATGCAGAAATTACCAATTTTTATTTTTTGCTGTAGTTCCGCGCGGGAGATGTTATAGAGCACAAGTGTGTGCGCAGGCAAAGGGCGAGAGTGAGTGAGGAATCAGAGAGTACGCTCTCTGATTCCTCACTCTTATACCAAGGCCCCGGAACACAAAAAGCAAACGAAGGAGCATGGATGGGATTTAGTCAGTCGGACACTCCCTCCCGCTCAGCTCAGAGTGGAGGAAGTTTTTTAATGATTTCCCATCTCAAAACATAAACGGTATGCCTACATTTCGCAAGCTATGATTCAAGTTCCATGTGAAAGGGCTTATTGCCATCAACCGTGTACAGATCCAGACTCCTTAGCTGCTATTGAGAATTCGCTGGTTAAAAAACCCAATAACACTTCCCGAACCGAACCCAAGACCTTATGCTTCAGAGGGGCTTGCCAGAGCCTCTGCCTGCCGGGGTTGCGGGTTGTTCGAAAGAGATACCGCGGCCTCGGAACGTAAAGGGCAATAGAAGAAACATGGGTGGGTTTTAGTCAGTACAAGTCTGACATGCCCCCCCGCTCCACCCAGAGCGGGGGAAGTCATTGGATGATTTCCCACCCGAAAAAAAAAAAAAAAAAAAAAAGACCTTATGCTTCCATTAGACCAACGAGTTAGTTGGGAACCAGGAGACGGACATAGGCTTATTTTTATTTAAAAAAAAGTGGGATATGAGGGAAAAAGAGGAAAGAAAAGAGAAAACTTAGCGTTGCTATTACAAATCAATAAGGCGCAAGAGGAACTGTGTTACCCCAAATTTAAGGCGGGCGAAGCCGCGGTAGCTAGTATACTTCAAAATAATACTTTGAACAGTTTAAATTATTCCGTCGCTTTTCTATGATCACTATATTTTCATCATGACTTAGAAACTGATTTTTTTATTTCTTTAAATAGCTTCCACCCGCGACTTCGTCCGCGTGCCATAGTTACTTTGGGCTAACGGTAACTTTAACCCGCGTTGTGATCGAAAAAAAAAATATCTTTCTCTCCCCCTTTCTTCTCTCTTTCTCCCCCTTTTCTTACTTTTTTTTTTAATTTAACCTATTTTCCTCTCCAAGGTTCCAACTATCTCTATAGGCGTAACAAACAAAAAACTCACTTTCGCTGTTGAAAGTAAGGATATACCTATGCGTGTTTTAGCTTTTTGTATACTTAATAGAGAGCTTTATTTTCGACTGATCAGTACACATTAAGGCGTAAAGAATCGAAGTTAAATGTTGATTTTTAACTTTATTGTGTGTTCAAGCCGATTCCACGAACTATGAGCAAGTGGTCAGGCTTAGCTCAATTGTATCTATAAGTAAACATTTGTGAACTGTACGCTTTTTTACGTTTGTATAGCGTAGTAACAAGAAGTAGTGATAAAAACGTTTATTTTTGGGACACCTGTGGTGTTTTTCAAACATCGTTAATAAGTTCTCAAGAGTTTTTTTTTTTTATAAAATGTACACAGAATATTTACAGAAACTGCTGATTAAGAATTGCCAATGACATTTGTGTGTGTGTCGACTTGTACCGAATAAAACTCTCCATCTTCCTTCTTTTGCCCTTTGTGTTCCGGGGCTGCAGTATCTTTTTCTAACAACCTATAAGTCCAGCATGCAGTAGCGCCGGCGATCGCCTCTGCTATGCTGAAATTTCTTTAAGGTGCGCGTGGAGCACGTACGCGCCGTCGACACGGCAAGTGCTTTTGGCCTTGGATTCTGTTTGGCTTTTGGGGTTATTGTCGTATTTAGATTTAATCTTCTTACTCTACACGAACAGTTTGACGATACTAACGATTAAGTTACTGTTCCATAGCGGTTAGTCACTTCTCTTAATAATCAGCTAACTACTAACCATCTCATCAAATGTTTATATTATCGTAAGTGTATCTGTATAGGAATATACAGGGTTTGAAAAAAGAACAAGGCCCAAACTGCCATGACAAAATTAGCACATTTTTACGAATTGAAAATAAAAATACAATATTTAAACGGTCAAAAATACAATGTTAAAAACTGTTTCAGTTTTTAAGCGAAGACTGAAAGAACATTATCTTTCTATTTCACCATAGTTGCATTGGTATTTATTATTATATTTTATATTGTATTCATGTTATATATTTGTCTTTGTATGTGTGTTAGTATATTCTTACACTGTATTTAGTCATTATTTGCTTATGTTTTTATGTATTCTTTTTTTCTCTTTTTTTTTTACGCACTGTGTCTACATATCTTTTTATTTACTTTCCTTTCGCGGGTATGCTGGAAGAGATTTCTTTAGAAATAAGCATTACCTTTGTACCTATTTTCTGTTCCTGTGGTTTTTGTTTCTGTATTCAGTGTGTATTGTATGTACATAAATCGTTAAATAAATAAATAAATAAATGAACAGCATTTTTTAAGGTGAGCGTACATCATACGATGGTCGTCTTACATCATGTACCTAAAGTTAGTATATATATAGAGTCACTACCACCCACATAAGCCATTCCACGTCCAAAACCACACAGCAAACACGTCCTATCACCACTTAGCAACAGCTCCAAAATTCCGGCACATCAGCTTAAAGTTGAGAATTAGGACAAAAGTACCAACAAAATCTACGTGACACATTAAAGGTTTTATTTTCACATACGGCGAGTGGAATGAAGTCACGTGCTTGGTACACGCGAACTCACTTTGCTTGTCTCCAAATTTATGCAACTTTTCACGATGTAAAATCCTTTCATAACCCTCTCTAGGAAGCTCTGTTGGCGGGGACCTAATCTGCTTGACGATCTATTTACTAGCCGTGAAGATTGTTTCCAGTGTTAGTGGAAAAAACGGATGAGAAAAGAGTAATTTTTGTGCCCCGTCGGGGTTGTGGGCTGTTCGAAAGAGATGCCGCGGCCCGGAACACAAGGGGCAAAAGAAGGAACATGGATGGGTATAGTCAGTAAATGTGTGACACTACTTTCTGCTCCACCCGAGTTGAAGAAGAAAATTTGAGGATTTCCGATCCAAATAACATATCAAAGTTACTTTTGAATGCTTTCTCAAATATCATAAAATATATTCACTAACTATTTTGCGTAATCCTTACTAATATTATAAAAGCGAAAGTGAGCTTGTTTGTTTGTTACCTCTTCACGCTTTAATGGCTGAACCGATTTGGATGAATTTTGGTACAGAGATAGTAGGGGAACCATGAGACGGACATGGGCTATTCTTTTTTTAAAAAGTGTGGAATATGAGGAAGAAAGAGGGAAAAACGGGAAAACTTAGCGTTGCCTTACAAATCAATAAGGCGCTACCGAATTTAACGCGAGCGAAGTCGCGGGCAAAAGCTAGTCACATCTATAATGAAACATCTAAATCTCCTTCACCTAAAAGATAGACAGATTTTGGAGGTGACCTATCGAGGCCAGACACGTTTTAATGTCTGCAATTACTGTGTTTAATGGACTACAATTACAAATCCAATCTACTGAATTAATAAACTAGTAATTGATACGCAATCATATATTGTATCTGAAACCTTTCAACAAGCAATCAACTAAATATTATAATCATAAATCGTACAACTGTAAAAAACATACTGTAACAGAAATAATTAGCAATATTCATAGGCAGAATAACAAACAAACAGAATCCTTACTAATATAATAAAAGCGAAAGTGAATTTGTTTGTTATGTCTCCACGCCTAAATGGCAAAACCGATTTTGATCAATTTTGGTACACAGATAGTTGGAACCATGGAGACGGACATAAGCTATTTTTTTTTAAATATTGAGATATTAGGGAAAAAGAGGGAAGAAAAGGGAAAACTTATCATTGCTAATACAATTTAGATAAGGCGCAAGGGTAAAAATTACAAGTGGCATGTACCTGCTAATCAGGAAAGGGGAACTGTGTTACCACGAATTTAACGCGAGCTAAGTCGCGGGCAAAAGCTAGTATTACAATTAACACCAAATATCAGACTCATATTGACTGATTAAGCATCTTATGTTAAGCATGTTATGTTCTCTCTTTATCTATCAACTCAATGAATCAGCATATGCCCTCTATTCCCAATATTAACTTGGGTACTAGAACATCCATCTAGCACAGAACTGGCAGGTTACACACGGACTACTGCCCAGACAGATAGTCGAAGATCAAGTCCAATATCTGTCTTTACTCATGTGTTAACTAAATAAAATCGAAACGGGATATTTACCATGGTTACTTAATTTTGAGTTTCCGATATTTCATCGCAGTCGCACACGCCATAATCACGCCTAAAGTGTAGTTATTACGGGTGGATGTTTAAAAGCAGACAAAATGGTCTACCGTCTTCCTGATTCGTTTTTTGCGCTCGGCTCCTCTACTACTGTATTTCGTAACTCGATTCTGTTCGCGTTCAGACACGGTGTGTTTTGTGTGTCGAGAATCCAGTTGTGAGTGGTAGCGGTTAGTGACCATGTCAAATTAAAAACTTAATTTTAGTGCTACCAATAGAAACCGATAAGCAAAATATTAATTAAATGTCAAAATACCCAACGTTTCTTTCATCCTTCTTACATAACCTTCGACATCTTCCCATAACCATCTCCGCCAACTACAATATGCTTTCTATTCTCAGTAGTCATGTGTAAGAAGGACACTAGAACATCCAGTTGGCACCGAAGTGGTGGGCTACGCACGAATGGATACAACCGGATAGTCTAAGAACTCGTGTAACATTTATCTTTCCTCATGTGTTTTAAAAGTATTTTAGCGGCCGGCAGTTTAAGAAACAGATAGAATTTGGATTACCGATCGATTTTGGTCGCCAAATTCAATAAATAAGGCGTAGGTATTATTATATTGGGCAATCTATCATTACCTTGTTATTTTACTGCGTCTGTCTACGCCATTTTTAATTTAAAATTAATTAGTTAAAAACCGTGAAAAAAATAAAAACATGTATAAAGACAGTGTATTTTACTAGGTCACTCTAGCAGTATTTTCATTATGATTTTAATAGAAGAGTTTAGAATCACATTAAAGAATGCCTTTCATTTGGCAACAACGTGACTACACTCATTGCTTGACTGACTCCTGTACTACAAGCGCGCCACCATCCGACTGCATTACCTCATTCTTTCTTATTTACAAGAAACCTCTTGCATGGACATTCGTTAGCTCTGGGGACACCGAACTGCTTTGGGATTTATTTCCGTTTGTACATTGTACTTCCATTAGTTTGTTTGCATTTCATTTGTTTCTGATCGGGATCGTGTTTTGTTTTGTGAATGTAGGTTTAGGTATTTTTGAATTTAGAGAATGTGCACACTGTCAACTGTTTTAGTTTTGTGTACCGGTATCCAAAATAAAACAATATTTTATTGAGTGTGCCTGTCGTGATTATTTTCATAGAGTTACAGACTATCTAAAGGCAATCTCTCATGAGTTCATGACTCTTTAGCTCTACAGTTTTAGTATTAGCAAGATGATATAAATTTTAAAAGGCTATTTATTTTAAGATAAACATGACAACATAAGCATTTCATTACTTTTATTACCTTTTTCCTTTTGAATTTTCAAAATGAGAACGGAAAATCTCATTTTAATTCTTTCAAAAAACGTCATCTTTATAGTTATTTGACATTGTATACAACTATATATATATATATATTTAAATGAGCCGAGTATGATATATATTTCATATGATGAAGTGTCGTTTCGTGATTGCCAATATTGGTGCATTGGCAAGCCTTTTCGAGACGTCTCTGCCTCACGTTAGGTAATCGCAACTTGATTGAATTACTCACGCACGTCCGGATTCTGTCAAAGATTATGAAAATCTGGTATTTACTTCTTCATGATTTTCGTATCAGTTTTATTGGATAAACACCTGAATCTTCAACGTCGATTTTCAACCTATTTAAAATTGAATGAATGTACCAAAATTTATCAAAATCGGTTTAGCCATTAAAGCGTGAAGAGGTAACAAACAAACTCACTTTCGTTTCTTCTTTTATAATATTAGTAAGGAAGTAAGGATTCAGTACGCCGTTTCATAAATTTTGAAAGCGAAGAGTTTGTTTTTTTACAATAACAAGAAAAACTACCACTCTAGGGTATCTAAATCGAGCATTAAATTTATGACAGATAGCACGTCGATGTACTTATTTCACTCTGTATTGCAATTGTTTATTTATACACAATAAAACAAAAGCATAAATACTGAATTAAACGCCATATAAATAAATCGATTTCCTTTGGCAGTCAAGAATTTATTGCGATAAATCACTATTGGTCCGCCCGCGTATTTACCAAATACTTCTTTCAAGTGAACAAATAATATATTATATTTTAGACATCATTATATCATTGTTAATTTACAATGAACAATTGAATCCTTAACCAACATTTGGAAGGAAAAAGCATTGTGCCTTTTTGGCGGATGAGAAATCACCAAAATTAATTTGAACCGTGGAGCGGGGGGGAGTGTCAGACAGAAACCCACCCATGTTCTTTCTACTGCCCTCTACGTTTCGGGGCCGCGATATCTTTTTCGAACAACCCACAACCCCGGCAGGTGGTGGCCTTGGTAGGCCCCTCTGACATCTCTTGCTTTGCTCTTTGCTGACATCTCTTTGAGGCGCGCGTGGAACACTAACGCACCGTCGTCACGATCTGTCGTCAATAGGCGGACGGACGGTGAGCTACCCATTGCTTACAGTCCACAAGCCCGCATCTACGGTGACCGGGAGTCGTCTCACGGCGCCCGACGCCAAAATTTTACCTTTAAGTAACCTCTGACTTTGTTATCAAGTTTCTTCTCGAAGTGGTCAGCAAGGAAAAACCTCTTTAGCCATTTACAATCATCATCTGCCAAGCTTATTCTTAACTATGTTGGGATAGACTATCAGTCTAACTAAATGCAGCTGATTACAGTATTTTACATGCTCGACTGCCTATCTGACTTCCACAACCCGATAAGTACGGGGCAATACAATACTCCTCTGTAAGACTGGTAGTCAGACTTTGGGTTATGAGTCGAGCTACACGATAACTGACAAATGCTTGCACTGACTGGACAGGTCCACTCAATCTGTGTGGTGCTTTCTTAAAAAGACCACTTCAGACACTAATCTGCATAGTCCTCATGTAAGTTGACCAAGTTTTTTTTTGTCTGGACTTTAAAAGAGACTATGACTTCTGAGTTTGTTTCGGCTGTTTCTTCTCAGAGTAGTCGGGTACAAAACACCGGCCTCATCTAGTTTTAAAAAAAAGACGTGTAAAAGTGTTTGTGAAAACCTACTTGCAAAATAAACATCATTTATCATTTCGGGTCAATGACTACTTGTAACAGCTGTCAAGAACGAGAGCCGGGACCAACGACATACAATAAAGGTGAGTCGAGTGTTATTTGTAACCAATTTATAAAACAAGTATCATTTCTACAAAAGAGTCAATAAAACACTCTCCCCAAATAGGCACAAACCATTTGCAATCATAATCTTTGCCTCAAAGCCTTATTGCATATTGCAATATACGCTTATTAATGAACGACAAATACTAATTTCGCATGCCTTTGTCCCGGTCGATCACCGCTCAGCGTTCCTGAGGCTGAGCTGCTGCAATAATCCGTTTGTGACTGACATTTATGAGTACTCAGCCTTGTGTGGCTATTGGCAAAATCCTTTGTGACTCGCCTAAAGGAATATCCATACAGCGTAAGATTCAATACATGCTGAAGGATTGATTTCGCTGAGCAGTACCGTATCGATAGTGCGCTCGCAAGACTACTGAAATTTGGAATCAAACGAATTTAGAACGACGTGGTACTCGATTGTTATATAAGATGTTTCGGTGCTGTCTATTGAATCTTTTGAGATATGACTTTAAGACTAGAACAGAGAACAGAGAAGGTGTTGGCAATAAGTTGAAAAGCAGACTTATTTCTGTATCAAACCTGTTCTCATCATTTGACTTCGGCGCGTATTGGTACTCTGGAAGAAGCATATACAATAGTTTTATATTTTCTTTTTTTCATTCAGTAAATTAGTCTGAGGAGCTCGTGGCTAAATAATAGCAGCCGCTCGGGTCGATCTTAAGGTTAAGCCGCGCTTGCCTAGGTTGGTCTGTGGATGGGTGACCACTCGTTACATACCGAGTTTCCTCCGTGCCTCGGAAAGCACGTTAAGCCGTTGGTCCCGGCTGTCATTTGTAGATCTTTGACAGTCGTTACAGGTAGTCAGTGTTCCGAAAGTCTGACAACCAGTCTTACCAAGGGGTATCGTATTACCCAGTATTAACTGGGTTGTGGAGGTCAGATAGGCAGTCGCTCCATGTAAAATACTGATATTCAGCTGCATCCGGTTAGACTGGAAGCCGACCCCAACATAGTTGGGAAAAGGCTAGGCAGATGATGATGAAATTAGTCTGTTCTTTATCTTGTCCGAGAACAAACATTGGAACCCTGATTTTAGTTGGTAGTCTATTTTATTGAAAAAAAAAACAAAAGACAGCATTCTTTTCTTAAATAAAACACTACCCACTACGTTTCCTTATCCATAGAACTTACAACCCGACAACGGCTACACGAATTGCTCGTTCATTTCCGTATCGGATTTTCAATTCCAATTATTAGTCACTGAATGTAGAGTATTAACATTGATGTAAAAACATCGGCAATCAGTACTCATTTGTATACGTTTTCTGTACATTAACACCGTATGTTACTAACGCGACACAATTTGTTTCGACGTCGATTTTTGCGATCGCTTCATATGTTTTACTGGTCTGATATTTCAATACTGTCGACATTTGCTCCAAGGTATAGATCATTAGCGATGAATTTAAATGATTTTCTCATTTATTTATTTCAATCAATTTCTAATGACTCCACTTTATCAAGGTCAAAAAATGTAAATGTAATACTTATAAACATATCTCTTTGAGTGTTTTGACTCTTGTTCACTCCACATTAGGTTCATTACGTTGATTACCGTAGTAGTCTTATCAAATTAATATCCCAAAGATCACCTTAACTGAGACTAGCTTTTTCCCGCGGCTTTGCTTGCGTTAAATTCGGGGTAACACAGTTCCCCTTTAATGATTTGCAGTTACCTGCCACCTGCAGTTTTTGCCCTTGCGCCTTATTGATTTGTAATAACAACGCATAGTTTTCTTCCCTCTTTCTCCCTCGCATCCTCATAGCCTATGTCCGTCTCCTGGTTCCCAACTATCTCTACCAAAATTCTCAAAACTGGTTTAGCCATTAATGCGTGAAGAGGTAACAAACAAAGAAACTCACTTTCGCTTTTATAATATTAGTAAGGATAAGGATGTCAATCATGAAAGCCATTCATTATTTCAAACCTTACTTAAAATTTTACTGTTACAAAATATTTCATCATCTACTATGTTCTTATCTATTGCTTATTTTACAAACAAAGCAAACTCAACTAAGACAAAATAAGCACCTTATTTACCCTTCGGCAATTGGTAGCAGTCTATTATTTCTAACTCAGTATTGCTATCCTTAATACCAATAAATTATGTACGGAACAGACTCTGTGGTTGATGCCAGCAATTGTTTTGTCTGTAATTGAAAAACGCTGCAGCTATGCATCATCTTCTATAGCTGGTAAATATCTAGTACAAATAATCGACCACCCTAGTAGATGGTCGAGGCAAACGATAGGGGTAATGCCATAATTGCCACTGTTGGCAGTCAAATTGATGGTCGCAGTGTGATGTTGCATTACGCAGGTGGGAGCTAGGCTACTTCGTCTAATGTATTTCTGATATTATGCAGCAGCTTCAGCTTCTTTATTTTCTGATGTTTAGTTTTTTTCTTCCGGTTAGATATTATTCTTATCAATTTGTGAATGACAGTAATTTAACTCGTTTTTTGGAACGAAGTTCCTTATCGCGCGTTGTGAAAGGGGGCTAGACGGAAAAAAATCTTACGAAAAGTTCTACACTTTTTGCTATAGTAAGCTATTGTAACCTGTGCGGCGTCGCATGTTTCTCTGTCTGTCTGTCTGTCTGTCTCTCTCTCTCTCTCTTATAGAGAGCAAGCCAGATATTTTCACAACAACAGTGTGGTGTCGCGACGAGAACTTAGTTCCATCCGGGTATCACTTGACACCTTTAAATTTTATGTCACATTATTGGACTTGGCTTGATTACCCAATCTCCTACATTATTTGATGAGATTATTAACGCCCACAATAAACCCGGTATTTTCCATCATTACCACCCAAAGACACACAAAACAAACAGGTACATGTAAACTGGCGACAAAACCAATGCATATGCAATGTCATAAAGTCGCACCGCTGACCATTCAACACTTGCATCGGAGCGTTGATTACACAGCGCGTGTGTCGATTTATAACGCCAATTAGTCAGAGACGCGTGCCTGCGACGACGTCAACTGACAAATCGCAGTCGACTGCCGTCTGTCGCACGTGGGTGGCGCGCCTTACTCCCCTACGGTTAATGTACTTTGTATTAGTAATACGTAGCAATTTTATTTATAATTCGTTCATAGTTGATGAAGCGTTTTTGTCGCCGTTTTTACCGTGATTCAAGGGACATCTGTACATGGTAGTTTTTATTAACCTGACTGTATTATCCTCTGTAGTAGTATTGTGTTCATCTATTTTGCATGCATGACTTGTTCTATTTTCATATCATCGAGATACTCGTCTTGCATCCTGTCCATCTAATGGAACAACTGGTTACTACATCGTTGCCATTCTGTTATGTTACTTACATGTTAATTATATTGGATACAACTTCAACCAGATGGCATATTTTTCCACTATACTCAACTGGCCATTCAATTATTAGTTTTAAAACCTTTTTTATATATCCATGCATATTCATAGTCAATTTTACACACTAAACTTTTATACACTTAATTGCATAGAAAACTGGTCACTGACCATTTAAAGCGAGTTTTGACTTCCAAAACTAAAACCAATATAAATTGAAATTACTTCGGACAACGCCTACCAGACGGTTTCCGCCTAAACGATCAGATAAATAGATTGTCTCAATAATTAATTGTGACATTTATCACAACAAACTGTTATCTACCTATCTGTATAGGACTTACGTGTGAAATTGGTTGCGCGTGCAATCAAAGAACTAATTTGCATGATTACTGCGTATAGCAACCACAATAATTGGAATATAATTGATGTCAATTTGTTACTGAGGTTCAATAATTGCTCGAAATGAAGTGCTTTTGAGTTTGTTTTATGGTGTAAGTTGTTCAAATAACGGATTTTCTTTTTTTTGCGATAATTTTATTAAAGACAAGAAATGTCAATGATAGCGGGCTTAACGAAAAGATTGCGTAATTTTCGCTAGTCGAAAGTCGGACATAATTAACTATCTTTTGGGAATATTGTCATAGTATAATCGGCTTTGTAAAACGAATTCAGTTTTGTAGAATGAACTCACTTTTCATTTCTCATTTTTGAACAGTGAACTTTTTCACTGTATTATCATTTATTTATTTATTAATTCTGTATGAATGTGTAAACACTACAATTTAGAATAGCGACGGGAAAAACTACATAAATGTATTGAAATTTTATCAAAATTAAATATTTTTATTTAAATATCTTAAACTGGTATTCAGATGCATCCGATTAGACCTTTCGATTAGATCCGATTAGATTAGAGCTTTCGATTAGATCCGATTAGATTAGAGCTTTTCCCAATTATATTGGGGTCTGCTTGCGACCCCAATATAATTGGGAAAAGCTAAGAAAGTGATTATTTAAATATCTTTAACTTAACAAATGAATAACGTTGGAAAGCATATATTTTCATAAAATGTTATCTATACAAACGAAGTTTTTTCCAAATGAGAAAATCTTTTCATTTAATCTATGCTGGAGATACATAATCTAGGCAGGTTTTGTAAAAAAAGAACTTCACATTTGCACATATCGACTTTTCAGTCCCCGTGGCACTGGAATATTTTTTAAGCACACATTGGATTATTCAGGGGAGAAGCCTGAATCTCGTGACGAAGCGATAGGTGGTTTTAAACCGACCTGTGTGGCCGCGCAATTTAAAATTTAATCACGCGTTACGCTAACGTACAGACAGCGGGTAAACTTTAACGCGTACGTTAAGGTGGCGAACTTGGAGCGCGGTGGCAACTGCCGTGAAATTTTTATTAGTGTATGTGTGCATATTTAATTTACACTGAAGTGTATGATGAAGTGTTGTTTGTTACACTTGCTGTAAAATTATTTAAGAGATATATAAACGTAAGCTTGTTTTGGTTGATAATTCTGTGTATGGAAACCGAAACTAGAACTACGGTGTTTTATTCTACTATCGCATAAGAAGTGATAGCTTAGTGGTGCGATTGTCGGACTCCCAAGTCATTGGTCTCAAATTCGAACCCAAGACCTCTGATCATTTACAATGTATAATATACCTTAGTAATAAACAAGACATAAACTTATGATTACGAGCGAGCTTTACCATGCAAACGGATAGTTAAAGTGTCGTTACTGCAGTCTAAGTCAACTTAAGTCCTTGTTTTATTAATTGGTTTTGATATCGTTCACTACGTCTAACTAGCATTAGGTAAACATGATTGTGGATAAATTAAATTGTTAATACCTGACATTAATATAGGGCCTGGCCTCTGTAAACTTCTAGATTGGGTAACATTTTATTAGCAAGACACGCTTAGACACAGTCTAAACAATTTTCTGACAAAGAACTAAAGTATCCGTTAAACATTTACGAATGAAATATAGCACATAAATAAATCTTTGGCAATTTAAATTAAATTAACATTTAACAGTCAATAAATTATGAAAAACGCTACTTAACAAAAAAAAAGTATTGAAAGGAAACAGGACAGAGCCGTTTAAACATTTAAAATGCTAATCAAATTGCAAAGTATTAATCTTCTAGGATTGTTAATTTATATGCCAACTCTACGAGCCTTCTAGTTTCTGATTACTTCTCATTACCCTTAAATAAACCGTAGAGAGCATAAGTTAATTTGATTGGCCCACAGATTACTTCATGATGCCGACTCGCCACTTAAATTCTGATTTGTTAAATTACTTATTTACTTAACAATTTTCCGTACGAGCGGTGACTGAACAATGCTGTTAAGTAAACCAAAAAGCGGTATCTCAAATAATCTGTGTTTGTCTCGTTGGTTCAATTTCTATGTGTTTGTCCATTAGGAATTTGTCAGTAAGGAGATTTGGATTTGTGCCCAACGGATGGCATTAATGTAGCCACAATAATTTTTTTTCTTGACGGAAATCATCAAATAACTTCCCCCGCTCTGGGCGGAGCGGGGGGGAGTGTCAGAATAAAACCTACCCATGTTCCTTTTATTGCCCTTTACGTTCCGTACGTACGTATCTCTTTCGAAAACCCCACAACCCCGGAGTCGTCCCTAATTACGTGAAATTTAAACATTACTGAATAGTTTGTGGTCTATGCTGTGCATTTTCACGTAACTAACCCTTAAAGGATTTTATGCGTGAATATATTACGCCTTTGATATAAAAAAGTAAGAAGAATATCTCACTGAATTACAAAAATGCCTATATAATAAAGAATCCTTGTTTACTCAAAACATTGATTTTTTGTGTTACCGCGTTTTGGTTTGCAAAGGTAGAATGTACGGTAACCGCCTCAAAGGAAATTCTTTAGCGTCGATGTTATAATCGCAATATCGTGGCCATTTTGTTTTAAAGGATTGCAGCTGTATGCTGAAAAGGGTCATTATGAAAAATAATTGATGAAAAGAAATTAAATGACGGCACGGTTGGCGCAGTGGCTGATCGATTGACTGATGTGCTGCGTGTCGCGGGTTCGATTCCCACACGGAACAAATATTTGTATGGCTTACAGGTAGTTGTTTCGGGTCTAACTGTTTGTGTATGTGAATTTAAATGTTTGTAAAGGCATCCACGATACAGGAGAAATTCCTAGTGTGGGGCAGTTTCAAAAAAAAAACTGCGTGTTACTGTGCCATTACAACTCGTTAGAGAAGATTCGAGCATATAATCATTTTTGGAGTATGTTAAGATCAAGAGCAGTGGGATGCGAAAGCGTTCTGTAGTCGCCTTGTTCACGGCACGTCCGGGTCACACGCGCGCCTTAATGATACATCAGCAAAGCGGAGGTCCCTCACAAAACTTCTAACTTCTCAAATAAGAAGTTAGAAGTTTTGTGAGGGACCTCCGCACATCCAATGGTAAAAATTAATAAACGATCATATTTTTTTACTGCGTAGACTTAAAGGATTGATTTTTTCAGAACTCCAAGGTACTACAGACTTAAGCAAATTGTTATAATTTCAACTCGATACCTTGACGCGTTCCTGATGAAAAAGGTCTTGGCAGATGACAGATAAATATTCTGTTTTTTCTTTTGAGGTACGGAAACGGAAGGGTTATTGGATAGTTGACACCATTAACCAATAATTTAAAAACACAATTTTTCTGAAAGAACACCTTATTCTAGACCTGAGAACTCCATTGATTTCAAAATGACTTTAAAATTCGATTTTTAGTTGCTTTTAAATCAACAGATAGTTGCATCATTGACTTGACAACTTAGTGACGTCATCGGTTGCGAGTCTCATACAAAATCTATGGGGGAAGCGCGTTTTGACAGCTCATAAAAAAGTATAGCAATTGATTGGTGGTGTCAACAACCCTATTCTATAAACAACTGTAAATATAACGCAACATTTTACATTAATATTAACTCACAAATAAAATTGGTAAGTTCATTCACTGACAAAGACCGGAGATAATCCCCATATTAAGTAGTACACTTTAACCGTATATTTTGTTCAAGTTAAATAAAGTAACACAAATATTTAATTATTCGTTGTTTCAACACGTGAATGACAGCTTGAGAAACGTTCCTGATAACGTTGTTTAAATGAACATGTATATTTAAAAGATTAAGCGAGAAGTTTATATGAAAGAGTATTTTATAAATGGAATATTAAGCCGTTTAGTTTTTTTTATTGCGCGGTAGGTTAAGTTGAGGCTATATCTACTTATATTATTAGGTTTTAGTAAACAGGGAACATCCATTTAAGGCTCTTTTTACCGCGACGTTTTTTGTCAGTGGATACTGGTCGGGTGTATATAGAAGCCCCGCGAAAGCAATTTTTTTTAATAAATAAAAAATATTAAGCGCTTCTAATTCAAGAACTTCTCCGAGACATCATTTTATTGAAATAAGCGTTTGAAAAGTTAGTGTCACATCCGTGATATTTTTTTATTGAACCAACTAATTTATATTATGTTTTAATTTTCACACCGTGGTTGGTCAAAATTATTTTCAACTTTAAAAAAATATTTTTATTTTAATAATTAATATTTTTATTTCTTTCTTATATTTGTTTGTAAAAAATGTTCAAAACTCGTAAAACCTCGCCTTAATGTCAGAATGCATTTTCAAATCGACCCGCCAGTCTTTGGAATTCACTACCGGGATCTCTGTTCCCTGGTCATTATAATCTGGATCCCTTCAAAGTTGGAATGAATCGGTTTTTTTAGGCAATTGTGTTCTAGGCTTCACCACGTCAGGCGAGTTGCAGCCGCAAATCTATTATGAGCATTAAAAATTCGCTGACATTTTAATATCTAGAATTGTAGTAATTATAGATTTTAATACTATAAATTTTTATGATCAAGAAATATCATGATTTTTTGTTTTAATTTTTTCTTTAAGGTCTACAAAGTTTTCGAAACTGAATGTTTAAAAATATAACTATAGGATATCTACTGTCGTTTCTTTCAAAGTAAACTATTGAATGTTATGAAATGGATTATGAACAAGCAGAACAAAAATGAGTAAATTTGGACACATTTTTAGGAAAGTTACAGCTCTAAGGGACCACAAACTTGAGTATATGGTTTTAATTTCAACTCGATACCTTCACGCGTTCCCGACACAAAGGGTCTTGACAGACAGACAGACGGACAACAAAGTGATCCTATAAGGGTTTGCCTTTTTTCATTTGAGTTACGGAACCCTAAAAATGAAACAAAACTAAAATACTAATAACAAAAATAATGTCACGCTACAGTATCACGGTCGTAAAACCAACTTTAAAAACCAAGTAATTAAAACCAAATGACAGCGCAGATTAAACAAGATAAAAATGCAATAATTTAAATCATTTACGATCGAGTTAATACGCGAAATTAATTGGACTAAATATTTTATAGGTTGATAAGGACTTATGAGTTATTTAGTTAAAATTCCGATGAAGAACTTTATCACATGACGTGTCGGTTGACTGTTAAATGTTACAAATCCTACTATCCTACTTTATATACAATATTTTTTATATTATAAATGCAAATGTTTGTGAGGATGAATGTATGGATGTTTGTTACTCTTTCACATCGCAAAGGCTGAACAGATCTTGATGAAATTTGGTAAAGAGGTAATTTATGGTCTGGAATCGCGGGCGCTAGCTAGTTAATTAAATTATTACCCAAATTATTACTTATATTAATTTGGGCAAGTGGGTATCATTGCTAGCGTCACGCTAAGCGTAACTGCTGGGCATGAGGTCTTATCAAAAAGTCATTAGAATTTTCTTCCAGTAATTTATCGGTAAGCAATGGATCTGTGCCCGGTTGATGGCAATATGTCAGTCCAAATAACATTTTTTTTGTAAATTGCTCTTCGCTAGAAATATCTCCTGTATCGTGGGTGCGTTTACAAACATTTAAACTCACATACACAAACAACCAGACCCGGAACAACTACCTGTAGATCATACAAATATTTGTTCCGTGCTGGGATCAAACCGGCGACACGCAGCGCAGCAGTCGATCGCTCTGCCACTGCGCTAACCGTGCCGTCATGACTAAATAAATTACCGGTAAAAAAAACGGTAATAAAAATATTTTTACCAGTAAAACGGTAATTTTTGTATTTTTCAATGTGATATAATAACAATATGATTGGGTAGTCTTAAAGCAAAAAATATACAAAAGGTAGGTATACGGTGGTAAACATGTTTATATTATTGCTTAAAATGCGCATAGGAACAGAAATTCTAAAAACATGACATTTCTTTTGGCGCAGTCAAGGGTAAATGTAGCACATTTCTAATTTAATCAATTTTCATTATCATAATATGTTAACAAACAATCAAATTATAAAGGTTTTTCAAATAAAAAACAATCAGTATGTAAGCTACCAATTTTAGTAGTCTTAATTTTCAACTTAATATTTTCCGCAGTATTTGTACTGAACAATTTAGTATGTATATAAACTCAAATTAACTTTCAATCAGCGACAACGTTTCCTTTATAATATGTAAAAACGACAATTGCAATGTAATTCATTCAGTGTTTAAGATCACAAACTCAAGTTAACTTTCAACTTACATTCTCGATAATATTTTTAACAACTCGTATAAAATCAAAATGAACTTAAAATTCAACTTATTAATAACCGGTAAATTAACGGTTACATAATTTTTTTACCGGTAATTTAATAATCGCGAAAATGGGCGGTTTACCGGTAGAAATGAAAACCTTATATACCTATAAAAATTTGGAATTTTATTTATTTAGCAAACAATATTGATAAAATTAATTATAATTAGTAAAAATTTATTTTAGTTTATTTTATTAACAAGGTATATTATTTGATAAATTAGAAATATAATATAATTAGAAATATGTATAAATAATAATTGTTGTCAAGTTATAAATTTTTCCACCTCTGCCTTATCCTTCGAAGACAGGTGTGTTGTGTAGGTATATATTCAAGATACATACCTATATATTTATATAAATCTGGACACCACACACACAATCTCACTCGACTTTATCTCGACAAAATCGTTGAAATCTCGACTCGAGTCATTTATCGTCTACAGCCATCAATATGATCGTTGCACAAAGTTATTGAATTACCGACGATGTGCTCACAATGTGTGTATTTGTTCGTTTTGATTAATGCTGCTCTCTTGTGAATGGGTGACTGATTGACCCACATCATTGAATCTTCGTGTTTATGGTCAGTGATTTATAATTGGTTAAGATTTATTTCGGAAATAATTGATAAACGTGAAGAATTTTCTACATAACCTTTCAACGTTAACAAATATTACGTCCTTAACTTTGTGTCTCCATGATTGTTCTTTTCTTCTTAACATGTCCATTAATCTGAATTGATTCAGCTCAAAAGTTGACGAGTTTAGCGCCCATAAGCTCCTATAATATGCAAACAGCAGTACAAACCGAACACGTTATCCATTCGACAAGATTAAATTCCACTTAGTGAAACTAGATATTTAAATAAAATTTCAAATTTAATCAAACACAATAAACTTTGAACTAAACCAAATAAATTGTTATTTAGCCTTTATTTCACTATTCATTTTAAGCATAAAATACAAAATTAAAATAAATCTCTATGACATATGCCTTATAAGTACAATAACGACCACTATTTAAAATTTATAATTGAATTTTATGGTGTGTTTACATCTAACGCTTTATGTAAAGATAAGACTTGGCAATTAAGGGGAGAATACATAAATAAACGATCCAAATCAGCCAAAAATAAACGAAAAATAATATCATTAGAATATTAATTAACACCCATTGCGATAAAATAGACATTAGTCACTTTATGTGGGTTCCACGTAACCAATTTAAATGGGACCAAATTTATTTTTAAGAACACTTTTAAATTCAAATTAATAGCCAGCTACCGGTCGTGTTTTTCTAAGTTAGAGATCCTAAAATGTTTTTGGAAGACATCTAATTTAAATATTTATTCGGCATCGGATAAAGATGGATGTCATTTGGCTATTACCCACGTACGCTCGATGGACCTAAATAAGATGGATCGAGATCGGACGATTTATATCAATTTGTAAACGATTCCTTGCTATCCTTTTCCGTTTGATCTAAATACCTAGTAGAATTTGTCTTGTTTATGCAACCCTCCCACATACATAAAACGAGAATTTCTCTGAACGCTTTGTGGTATTTATACAATTTTAAATGAAAATGTTTTTTGGTGGCAAGCGTAAAGATTATTTTTATGTGCCAATAATTCTTGTGAAACATCAAGTCTTAATCTTTTTAGCTTTCAATGTGTTTAAAGTTAGATTTATTTTTAAAGATGTGCTCAGTTTTTATAGGTTGAAGATTATGTTGGATTTTCTGGCAAACGGTTTACCTAAATTAAAATTTATATTGTAGATCGATTGCAGCTTTAGGTAAAACAAGCGTAGGAACCCCCAGCAGCCAATAATACTATATTGTGTTCACCTATAGGATTTGTAAACTTGTAGTTTGTATTTTTGTAATTTGTAGTGTTGTTTTCAGGATTATCTTTACATAGAATAAAGAAATGAAGTCGCTTTTGTCGCTCCACGGATTTTAATGCAATCTTCAGCAATAAATAAAGTGATTCAAAAAGAATATTCATATGTATAATATCCCAGTCTACGTGGGCGTAACCGCGGAAGCAGCTAGTATTTTATAATAAAAAAAAACTACGAAGGATAGGCATGACGATACTTGAAATACTAAATTTAATATCGTTAATCCACAGACTATGGATGTTGGCATTCTAGATTCCTTTTTTGAAAAAAATAATTTGCAATTGCTTTTTATGGCATGCACAGTAAAACCCAGTAGCAGTACTGCGCGAAAATTCAATCAATTATCGTACCGATAAATTGTACCGTAATTAAACAAAGCTCTTTTAAAATCCCGTCCACAATTCGACTTTGCTCTCAAAAGCTAATGAGTTTTATTCTTTTAGCTAATCTACTGGCCGGTTGGATCACGGAGTGCAAAGTGCTGTATCGAAGGGAACAAAATGGCGTTCGACGGCGGGGAGTCGCGTTCCGTCGCCAGCTCACAGCACTCTGCCAAATGCTTCTCGGATCCGGATTTGCTAGCATTGTCCGGATGGCGGATATGCGAGTATACATTGTGACATTTACACCGAAGTGTAACGTAAGGATATTGTAACAAAACGAATACACAAAACATGTTCCTACTGTTTAGGGCCAATCAACAAATGTCTAGATATGTAAAAGCTAAAATTACTCAAGTATTATTATAGGCTCCCTTTTCTCTATAAACTTGTCCGACCTAATGCAATTGTAGACTTATCCTTTAAAAATAAGCTTAGTTATCCTATTTTCTTTGAAGCTTGCAGATTTAGAAACTGTTTGCATAATGTTTAAAAATACTAAATTCTGGTGTTTTAGCACTGGGTCTTTACCAAAGGGTCTCATTGCTATTTCTTAGCTTTACGATGAAAAATGAATAATATGCACGTCATCTCCCAGCTGACGAGTTCTAGTAGTCAGTATTTTGTTTGCTAGCAAACTTTCATGTACCCACAAATTACGAGGGAATTGTCCGTTACTTTGCTGAAGTGCTGCTTAAAGGTTCTCAAAGCTTTTATACACTGAATAAAGTATACTTCATGTGAGCTCACTAACTTGCAAACATCGAAGAAGCTGTATGAGCAAAAAGTACTGGAAACTTGCTCGAGTAGATTTTATTAGTTTCTAGAACTTTTTATTCACATTTTCAATCTAATACCGATTCTGCGAAAGTATATATATGTCTTTACGGAAAGCGTTTGCGGAATTCGTTGAAATTTGTAAAACTGCGGATCAGGTTAAGACTTGTGATTAAAAAATTACAACATTCACAGGAGCAAAGATAGATAGATAGATAAAATATTCTTTATTATGTACACCATACAAATAACATTAAACAACTTATAAATAGGGTGACACAATGGGCGGTCTTATCGCTAAAAGCGATCTTTTCAAGACAACCCTTGGATGGATTTAAAGGAAAAACAGTACTGTAGGTAGTCTGTGGTGTAACATTTTCAAAATTATTAGCTACATTAAAAAAAACAAATACTTGTATATAAATACATATAATATACAATTAAAATAATAATCATAAAGAGCAAAGAAGGCAGGGCATTCAAAGCAAAGCTGCAAATAAAAACCATTTTTTTTCATGATCAGTATTAAAAGCTAACCCGAGATAACACCGAAATACATTTTATAGTTTCCCGAAAGACCTAGCACGAAATTAAAAAAAAAATCTAGTTTGTTGATGATACGCTATGGTGTAAAAAAGTAAGACCATTAAATCTTTAAGGATTCGGGAAGTTGCATCTGTACACAGATCTATGAGTCTGATACAGGGAAATACTCTTACGTGATTGATTGCTCTTTTTACAGAGTTATTCCTGTATCGAAGAAAAAAACTGGGTTAGTAATTACTATGTGTCGACAAATGCGTGCGAGTAATGATATGTGTACCTACTAGCAGAGATTAAATCGATTTTCCTGGTGTATGTCGAGATTTCTGCTTCTTTATTTGGTTTCTCTGTTATTATTTGAAGTTTTTCTTTATGCTTTCGTGATTTTATTCTGCGGTATTTTACTTTAAAGATCAGACAATTTTTGGGGTTCCGTACGACGGAATGACAAACAGAACTCTTTTAGAATCATTATTCGTCTGTATGTCTGTCTGTCTGTCAGTAGACTAATTCTCAGGAACGCGTAGAGGTATCAAGTTGAAATTATTCTAAATATAGACCTATCCAGCGCGCAATCCTTCAACTGCATTCATTGCAATCAAAAGATAGAGCCGTTTATAATATTTTGACATTCAGAGAATCAAAGCCTTTAAAGTATTCTCTGTGGACCTAGAATTATGAAATTTGACGAGATGCAATGTCATAGAGCCCAAGGAAAGAAAATCATAGACAAGGAGGGGATAAATTCCTATTAGGAACCGCATATTTGCTTCTAGGTCACAAAGAAAAACTCAACTAGGTACTAAAACATACTCAGTTTTTTTTTTAAACGTTGCCTCACACTAGGAATTTCTTCTGTTTCGTGGGTGGTGTTTACAAACATGTAAACTCAAATACACAAACAGCCAAACCCGAAACGACAACCTGTAGATCATACAAATATATGTTCCGTGCGGGGATCGAACCCGCGACACGCAGCGCACCAGTCGATCGCTCAGCCACTGCGTCAACTGTGTCGTTCGAGCGATCTTTGCATAGCTCCAAAAACTCCAAACCCACTCTAAATTTTTCAGCAAAGAATTCGCTTCCAAAGCTAATAAATTAAAGCCCTACCCTTGTATTTTGTCAACACGAATTTATTTACCCTTGTATGCTTAAAACTAATCACAAAAGGCAATAAATACCTTAGAGGTTACATATTTGGATCGTTGGAAACCCCTGTTGGTCGAACACTCCTGCGCATGCAAGTCGAGGTAAGTGAAGTTGCGTGTACCGCTGTCAAATAGAACTATTTTATTGCGGTTTTTATTCGCGGAACAATTTAAATTTAACGAGAGCGCTTCGGTTAACATCGGGAACTTAAGTATTGTTTTTTTAGCTACGTTTTTGTTTTTGCAATTTGTGAAGAACGGAGTATAACTCTGTTCACAAAGAATCCCTATGTTTCTGCATTTTGATATTGTAGGCAGTTGCTCCAACCTACTAATATTATAAATGCGAATGTTTGTGAAGATGGGTGGATGTATGGATGTTTTTTACTCTTTCACGTCGAAACGGCTGAACAGATCTTCATGAAATTTGACACAGAAGTAGATTATAGTTTGGAATAAGACATAGGATAATTTTCTTTTCGATATCACGCGGGTGCCAGCTAGTATAAAATAGTGGCCTTCAGCTGCATCGAGTTGGGCTGTAAGACAACCAAGTGTTAATAGCATTACCTATTCGTAATGTTCAAATTTGCGTAAAAAAACACCACACTTTACTTCATTGTTTAATTTTTGAGGTTTTGTACCTCAAAAAAAAAACGGAACCCTTATTGGACCGTCGTTGTCCATCTATCTGTCAAGATCCTTTATCTCAGGAACGTTTGTTGTAGTTGAAATTAAAACCATTAGATAGATTTGTAATCTCTTTGTGTAGAAATCAACCCTCTAAGTCCACGCAATAATAAAAATAATAATAATGAATATCTTGGGACAACTCACATACGGCTATCTGATCCCAAACTAAGCAGAGCTTGTGTTATGGTAACCAGACAACTGATATACATACTTATATAATTTATAAATACATACATATTATAGATAAATCACACCCAGATACAGAACAAACAATCATGCTCATCACACAAAGTTTGTCCTGGGTGGGAATCGAACCCACGACCTCCGGCTCAGCAGTCATGGCCACTAGACCAACAGGCCCGTCGAAATCGCGAAATCGTCGAAATCGTCACAATCAAGATATGACTGTTTATGTTGCAAGTTACAGCGGAACCTTCAGTCTTCGACTCTCGGTCGCATTTGGCCGGTTTATTACAGTTTTTCGCTTTTCTTACAGCTTTAATTTCAAACTGTTTAATCACTTTTACTAAAGAATGTTTATAATAATTTTCTAATCCTCTATTCTTACATGTAGCTGTACCTTAGATGCGGGCCTGTGGGCGGTGAGCAATTGGTAGTTCACCGTCCGTCCGTCGATTGACGACAGGCCGTGTCGACGGCGCGTTCGTGTTTCACGAGCGCCTCAAAGAGAGTCAGCAAAGCAGAGGGGCTTGCCAGAGCCTCTGCCTGCCGGGGTTGCGGGTTGTTCGAAAGAGATACCGCGGCCTTGGAACGTAAAGGGCAATAGAAGAAACATGGGTGGGTTTTAGTCAGTACAAGTCTGACATGCCCCCCCCGCTCCGCCCAGAGCGGGGGAAGTCATTGGATGATTTCCCAACCGAAAAAAAAAAGCTGTATCTTAGAAACATAGGTACATATCTATACACCTGCAAAGCTTTTCGTTAAAAGCTGTACTTAAACACGGCACTTACAAAGAAACTTAATTTTTATGTTCACATAAAACTACTTACAAATAGTGGGTTAGTTGAAATCAGGCAATAAACTTAGCTGGAATGTAAAGCTGTAGATTATAGCAGTGCTGCCTTCTATTATGATAAGAGTTTCTTTATAGCTGAAGCGTCCATCATTGTTTGTTAGGTACAATTGTATTGTTGCTAAGAGATCTATCTCAGTTTCTTTGTGTTTACAAGTATTATTTTAAGTGAATAGGTACATAAAGATTTTATTGACAAATGATGCCTATTATCTTAATAGCCGCATACAAAGCGCAAAGATCTGTTATGAATTCATTAGATGCATGATGCATATTTATAAGTACTAGCTGTGCCCAGTGGTTCCGACCGCTGCTCAGCTCCTTTTCTAGGGAAGGGTATGAAAAATTGATGTTGGCCGATTCTCAGATCTACCCGATATGCACACAAAATTTCGTTAAAATCGGTCCAACCGTTTTGGAGGTGTATGGTAACTAACTGACACGAGAATTTTAAATAATAGGTTTTTTTTTTTATTTAAGAATGAGACTTCTTTGTGCCTTTGCCTTCTTGTTGTAATTTGGTAACAGTTTTTTTATAACTAACGTGTCTCAGTCAAACATTAACTAGTAACACAAATTGTCATAACATAAGCAAGCCTGTATTTCCAGTAGGGTACGACAGAGGTGTACCAGCAATGCGCCAACTTATTAATGGGGTGAGAATGCAAATTTTCGGTGCAAAACCACAATGACACTTGACTCAACCCGGGAATAGAGCCCAAGACCTCGTCCTCAACAACCGTAAATTGATTGTATTAAGGTCAAAATAACGAACAAAAAACTCTGCATAAAAAGTCTGCAGAAACTGAAAACTAGGTTAAAATAAGCACTTATAACTAGTTTTAACATCATTAATCCCTGTCAAAGAAAACTTTTCAATTTAAAAGCGCTCTGATTCAAAGCGAAATAAAAGGTTTTATTGAATTAAGTTTCTAGTAATGAAACTGCTAAAATGTTCAGTCTTATAAACGGATTAGTCATTTATAAATAGAAGCATTTATAGTCACGAGGCTACTGGTAACAATTACAGGACACAGAGTCAAACTGACAGACCATGACTGAGTAATTCTTGATGGAAAAACCCAAAAACACTTTTGCCCAACCCGGGAATCGAATTCAGGACCCCGTGATCAGCAGAAGACCGCGAGACCAACGGAGCAATCAGACCACTATAACATGTAACTAAAAGGCATTACAACTGAAACTTCGCTCTTCAAGCGGTGATCAACGGAATACTGCATAATATTATTATTAAATAACTAGCTGGCGCTCGCGGAAAAAAAAGTATCCTTTGTGTTACTCCAGACCAATCAAATAATCTAGCTCTGTTTCAAATATCATCAAGATCCGTTCAGCCGTTTTTACGTGAAAGAGAAACAAACATCTATGTATCCATACATACATCCATCTATCCTCACAAACATTCGCATTTATAATATTAGTAAGATAGTAGAATAATCCCACTGATAAAATCCCTTTGCCCCCTTTATGATAATCCCAGGGGACCTGATGGGGTGGACTATTCATAATCGATACTAATGGCAGGATTACCAGACAGTGATTATCAATACTTTGGTTACCATTTTCGTATTTGGTACATCCTCCTCAAACGACCGTTTTGAATATGTTTTAGGAGTCTATCAGGAAAACCATCAAGCCTGTCTAAGACCTCGTATCAGTGTAAGACCATTGGGTTCAAAGGAAATTAATTCCACTCTAATTCAATAGGCAAGTTATAAGGTAGAATATTCATCAAATGGTTCCTCAAACATACTATCTCAATTATCTCTTTGAAACCAGTATACGCTTTTGCATCTCACAATACATATATCATTTATATTTCCACTAGGTCTTCCTAAACCAGCAATACTAAAGCGCACTACAAATAAAGCTCTATATGGTAATGTAAGTGCACTTTGGACCACAAAAACCGCACCTCTCAAAAACACTTCGATCTATTTTTATATTCTACTACGTAACCCGGTTGTTTTACAGTGGAGTCACGTACAGCAACATCTGTCACAGGGAGCGGTTTTAAAACCGATGTGTCGTTGAAACTATGTTGAAACCAAAGAATGCATTGCTAGACATACACGGGTTGAATTGCAGACATTCGGGACACTTCTAGACAGAACTGACGCGTAACGCGACTCCACTGCATTCTTTGCGCGCTCTGTCGTTGTTATTTTAAGTTTTAGAGTCGTTTCTATTGTTTTAGAGCTTTGTCGTCAGGTTAGCGGTTGGGAACTATGAGTGTGCTTTAACTGTCACTGTGCAGTGTCTTTGGGACATAATAAAAGCTACTGAATCTACTTAAATATTCAACTTGTTTGATACAGAGTTCTTGTTCCTCTGACATTGCATTAGCTGAAGTAAAAAATCTGAGCACTTAATACGTTTTACATTTAAAGCAAAAAAACATCTGTTTTTATTCGAAGCGATTAATCAAACATACACATTAACACTCACAACAGCAACAACGATCGCAATACACTTCCAACAAAAAAACTGACAACATCGTGTAAATAAAAACCATTTCTTGTCTCGACAGTGCTATCAAAAAGTGGTTAACCATTGTTCACTTCGGAACTAAAGAGCCCGTTATCAAACCACTTAAATTGTAACATGTTCTACCGCAGCTTGCCTCGTGTTCCACAACTGCTAAAACAAAGAAAGAACGCACCTATTACTCTCGTTTAAGATCGACCATTACAAAAAGCTAATGGTTATCAAACTGGGCCACCCAAGTAGATGAATTTAGGAACGTGAGTTTTATGTAACACGTCGTAAATTGCTATAGTTTGTCTCGCGTGCCCTGCTCGAACCTAAACTCTTCCACGAACACAACCAGCGCATAGCGTACAGTTCAAAGATATTTTTTGTAAAAACGAAACGTAGAAAGTATTAACAACGAGGATGGCATGAATTTTTTCCCCGAACGTCAGGAATTTAAATTCTTGTGGCTCCTTACGCGATCGCGTGTGGTCTAATTATGAATACGGCACAATAGCATTAACTTTTTCTTTAAGAGAAAAAACTTCAGCGGTTTCCCTGCGAAAATGGAATAAAATTATAACGGATAAAGGAAAACTTCTAGACCTGTTAAGAGGCGATACCCTACTTGGCGGCTCCATTACTTTGCATTTTATATGCTGCTCGACTGCGCCTGTTTACTTTGAACTTTTATTATATTCACTTATCCAAGAAAAATGTTATGGCTCTACCCCATTTTCGGTCACGCGAAATTTGGCGCTTATTACGTAACGGCTTTAGGAATTCAGTTGCTATTCTTAATGAATTTGAATTTGAGTCATCGTGGTAGAAGGATTTGTCGGCTAGACTCTGCGTTGCCGAATGCTATTATTAATGGTAAATTAATGTGAATTGAATTTTAAATACTGTTAAGATCTATCGTTTGGTGTCTGAATAGCTTTTAGTAAAATATAATTAATGATACGAGTCCATCTTTACAGAAGCTAAATAGTTCACGTTTTAATCTAAAAGGTCTTCGGATTGGTCTGGCTTTGCGTCATCAATAAATAATGCGATTACTTTAAGCGATTCATTATTAAATGCGTTTTTCTAAATGTCAACCGTATTAACTATTTCAGGTTAAGCTAGAATTTTAGGTGATTTAATAAATAATTAGATGACCTATGGGTTCAAAGATTAGACAAGATTTTGATAAGATAACAAATACCTATTGATATTATTCTTAAAACCTGCTTATCAGAAATCCATATAAATAAGTTTATTAAAACACTAAAAGCCGCATAGATAGTTATCATGTAAATCAAAAAAAAATGTTAATATTATTCTTGCACATGAATATTCGAGCATTAAAGAGATAAAAAAATGTTCTTTACTTATTTTTATGTACTAAAACTTGTAAAAACGTTTAAAAGATAAAATTCTTTAGTTTGTGTGTCAGTCACATATTCTCTTCCTAAACGGCTGGACCGATTTGGAAGAAATTTTATTTGTTTATTTTAATGGGATCCCTGATGGTTTTAAAATACAATTGAAACTGGTAGGTGGTGCTGTCAAATTTTATTTGCTTTTTAAAAGGGACCGGAAAAATACTGCTGGGTTAGTCTTAGTATAAAAACCATACCACGTACTACTCGAAGTCTATCGCATATACCTCATTTCTATGTCACAGAGTATTCAATTATTTACCAACGATTAAACAAATGAAGCATAAAAGGTTGCCTGCTGTTGCTGCCAAAAGGTTGGCGAAGAATTGCGTTGGACACGAATAAGTGGTAGAAAATAGATGTCGCGAGACAGCCTGACCTGGTAACTGATTAATGATGTTAAGAATTAACATTAGAACAGTTATTAGTATTAAGTTATTGGTACTACTTGTATTTGTATTGCAAAAGTCAGAGTAAATTAAGGGCTGTTTTTTTCAATAGTCAGATAACTTTTATCTGAGGAATATAAATGGTGATTTGACAACTTATCTTTAGAAAATATGTCAAACCGCTATTTTTATTGTTTATCTGACTATTGAAAAAACAACCCTAAAGCTATTTTTATTTATTTTAAATGAAGCATCTGTAGGGAAGTCGTTTTTGTTCCACATTATTTTTTTTCTGCCTCTTAAAGACTGCTCTATTAGTTTAGTAGTCGTGAGTTCGACTGCTAAGTACTGGCTTCGATTCCCAGGTCCGGCAAAGTGTTATTGAGTCTTTTATCAAGAATTTCTCAGTAACACTACAGTTTGGATTTGTGCCCGGCTGATAGCAATAGGGGCGATCTTTATTACATGGTACTTAAAAATAACATAACAGGTGAAATAATTTAGTGTTAGGTACACCTCTGCCTAGTCCTTCGGGGATCACAATGCGTGATGTTTCGTTATCCTTACTAATATTATAAAAACGAAAGTGACTTTATTTGTTAGATTGTTTGTCTTCAGGCCTAAATGGCCAAACCGATTTTGATGAATTTTTGTACGGAGTTAGTTGGGACCCTGGACCCAAAAAAGTGAGAAAATATTGAGAAAGAGGGAATAGAAAAACATATTTTTTTCTATCATCACGCGGGTTAAAGTTAGCGTTACCCCAAAGCAACTATGCTACGGATGAAGTCCTGGGCGGAAGCTAGTATCACTATCTTTCACTAGTCCTCTAAAATTTGCAAAACTGATTAATAAATTACCGGTATCTTACAAAATCAAATTCATTTTCAAACACGCTTTATTTATTAAGCCTCTGACAAATAACAATATTTAATTTGACTTCCCATTAATTTAAAAAACCGCCTATCTAAATCAATAGATCGTTATCTTCTATCTAAATTCCTTGTCGCTTTTCAAATCTTAAAGGAATTATTATTTTGCGAAATAACCAGTTTTGTTTGATAAAAAAATAAAATGTATTACACTAAATTAAATATGATAAATGTGTTTTATAAATATTTATTTGACTTCGCAACACCTAATTAGTTATCATTTGTAATGATGATGTAATAAGGATAGTTTTTGTTTGCATTGTGCTAATAAATTCGATACAATGGTTAGATAGATGGGAATAATTATTCTTCATAAAAAACTAAAAACTCGTGATTTTTATTGTTCTGGCAACATTTATTTGTTTGACATGAATATGTGTTGATATAATTTGAATGAGTTTTGTTTTGTGCCAGTATTTTATGTAGGTTTATGCAAAAGAGATTGTATGCCTATTTTTTTTTTAAATAAATAGAAAATCAGAATGACGTGACCTAGCCAACTATGCATTTTCTTCCAAAATAAATAAATATGTACCTATGCAAAATGTGTGTCAAACTAAAGTTCTAACATTTTTTGACAGAGTTAATTAAGGAAGTTAATAAAAGCGTGATAAAAACCTAAATAAATTCGATATATTTCCTCCGTACGCAGATTTTTGGATTAGATACGTCGATATCAATTTTTTTACTAGGCGATATCCCACACCTAGATAATAAACTGCGACAACTCAGACAGACTCCCTCCTGCTCCACCTAAAGCGAGAGAAGTTATTAGATAATTTTCCATCCGAAAAAAGGCAGCATTAATCAAACAGTTTTCATTTAATTAGAACCTTATTACCAACGCTAAGCCTTCTTTTAAAGTAAAAGCCAGCGCTTGGGTCATGGGAAGTATCAACTAAACGTTTTGATATTTCCTTAAAAAGGCTGAGAGCACAAGGACCCCACGGTCCCAGAATTTCAACTCCAAACGGCTCGACTCGTTACCAATAAGGTTACTATATTTATAAAACAGTTTAATTCAAAATAAAAATATAAATGAGTATATCCAATTCCTAATAACAAGTTTAGCTAATCGCTTTTGCGCTACGGCACTATAAAGTATATTCACCAAACTTGTAATTGAAAGAAAAAAATAACCTTTTCGGGTCAAAATTTTCGTGCGAAGCCTCCGCAACATTTTATGTTCACACCTATACATGTATGTATATTTAAAAAAATATTTGCATACTTTAATGTGTATCAAAGTATAATAAATTGTGCCGCCCACGGAGTATCTTTAAAATATATTAACATACACTTGACCTTTGTGTTGAATTCTATCAGGGCGAACATTACTCAATAAAATGGTTAATGCGGTGCTAAGTATAATATCGAGAGAGAACAATAAGCCATAAACATGCAGTCATATCAACGCATAATGTTATCCTATACCAAAGAAATGAGTTTTTCTTTATTTCAATAATATGCGGCGCGAAAGCTTCGGCGTAGAGTTACTCGAATCATTTCGCGCACGACTGGATTAAAATAACAGTTTAATCGTAACTTATACATTTTAATGCTCTAGTCGTGCCGTAAAAATATTACTTGGTAAAATGCTCGCAATCGCAAAAGCGAAAGTTTCGATTTCGATTCGATTCGATTCATCCAATATCGTGCATGCTTACATAATTTCACGCCATTCTGCTATGGGAGTAGGCAAAAACCTTAAAACGCGACGTGTGCCTCTTTCACTTGCTCCACATTCGAATTACCTTTAGTATGCTGAAGACAAACCTATCCCTAAAAAGGGAGTTAACGCCTCCAGGCACCACACTGCACGGCACATTCATGCATACTTTCAATATGAATACACAGACAACACATACTATAAATAAAGGAGTTTCAGGCATGACTTGTTCCAAGTCGCTCCAACATTTCAACGTCACGGATGTCTTCAATTATTAACATTATAGGAGTTGCGCATAAGGCGGTTGTTATGAATAATAAAATAGTAGAATACGCCGTGAAAACAGCAAAGAAAGTGCAAGGGGTGCAGTACAATGGCAAGTAAAGGCAACAGTGTAGGTTTATATGCGTTGACAATGTGCATTGTGCCTTAGGACGGGTCCACGAAGAATTTTAATATTCTCAAGCGGGAGATGCGGACTTCATCTGCCTCATAGCGAAGCAGTTTGCACTACACAAAATGCTTTAAAAATTCATGCCGGTTATTCAACCCTGTTCTGAAACGGGGGCAGGATTGGTGTTATTGATTTTTTGGACCTAAACTGTACAGTGCAGTGCATTAGGTGATTTAATATTGATGATTAATATGTATAATGCAATTTGGTTGTATATTAGGGGTTGATGTCGTGTCCCCCTTTACTAAATATTTGATCAGCATTTTTTCTGATGCATATTTTTGTCACCTTTGATCATCAAACCCCTTTTTTAAGCAGTGCAATAAAAATGAAAACTGACTGCTTTTGAAACCCTTTTTGATTTGATTTAGTACAAACGAACTTTATTCTCGTTTCAGGGAAAAACCGTTATCTTGTTTCCATTGATAATGAAGTGTTTAGGGTTATTAGAAACACTAGTTAACGACAGTAAGCCGGGTGGTCTATCCTTCCCGGAGACATTACGGTAACACCTAACATTATTCGCAGTCACACGCACATATAACATTCAGATAGTCTTCAGAACATTCTCTCAACGGAAACGGCAACAGTTACTAATAAGTACAACAGTTTCATTGAACAGAAATCGCCAACAATATGTTGGGCTCGTGACTCCGAAACATTTGAATGCTGGACTAACAATGCAGTCATCGTAAGCGCCTTGTATACAGCCTCCCGCGCATATTTACATATGAATGTGATTCGCTCAACGAAACGTTATGTTAAACTTCTTACTGTTCATTTGAGACGTCATTTAATCTGTAGCTTTGAGGTCTCCGGTGGGTTTGTTCCCAAAAACGGATCGCGCTTTATCATCTCGTTATTTCTGTTAAATATTCTGATTGGCAGTTGTTATTGTACTTGCATGAGGAGTTTCGTCATGTGTTTTGAATTTATCCTTTGTGCCTTTTTATATAGAATTTCAAAACAATCTGTATAAGTTCACCTTTATTTAAGGAATAACCAAAACCTTCATAAGCATTTTTCATATCACCTGTACTGAGGCCGCCAACATTTAAATGCCCCGTTCTACTGTTATCTGTTCTCTCTGCGTCTTTTGTTTCGTAACACTAGTCATGAAACGATGCCATTGCATCTTTTCTATCCAAAAGCGCATTGATAGCATCGTCAAAGTCAGAACTATGGGATGAGGAACATAGAAAACCGTGAAGTAAGACAGAAGAAAGAAAGAGGGGTGCTAATTGTAACAGTCAGGAGCGAGGGGAGGGGGTTTTTTGTCCCTTATGTTCCACGGCCGCGGTACCATTTTCGAACAACCCGCAACCCCGGCAGGCGGTAGCCCTGATAGACCCCTCTGCTTGTAATCGGCTGAAATAATGATGATAACCTTTATTTCAATCAAAAATTTGTCAACACATACCCGCACCCAATTTTCTCCTTAATTCATCAAACAAACAAACATCATCTAAAATTTACTGCATCAATCGTTATGTAAACACTTTATCTTATGGAAGCCGTCACCAATGTTATGATAGACGCAGACGGAGTCCGGAACAGCAACTAGACCGTGGGCGGACGTTATCGCGGCGACGTGAATCAGCAATTTTCAACTAATTAAAGATAAACAACATTTGATGCGCGTATGAGCTTTTAAGTTTAGGGTCCCTTCTTATTTTTGTAATAGCTTCTATTGTGGTGTATTTTTTTTTTAAATCGTATAATTTAGAGCAAAAGGTCTTAGGTTCGGCCTAATGTTATTGGAACTTTAAATTAAGAATTTCTCAGAAGCCCAGAATCTGTGTTTGTGCCCGGTTGATAACAATGAACTTGGTCACTATTATTTGTTAGTGGATAAGTGATTGTACTATAGAAATCCACGACGTCGGAGATTTTTGGATTTTAGATTAAGAATTGCTTACAGAATTCTTTCAAAGTTTTGTTTTAACTAATGCTTCAACTTTGGCATAATTTTACATTAGGTAATTCATTTGCCAAATCCATTAAATCAAGGAAAATCTCTTTGAACTCATAAACAGAACTATCCCTACTTACTTACCCTTTCCAGTTATGTTCCTGTTAGTTTCACGCCTGGGGGATATGAATGTCGGCTTGTTTGTGAACGTGGTTTGACTAACAACACACAAACGTGCACTTACAATACGTGCACAAGACATGATATCATTTAGATAGACTAACTTGTGTAAATTTGATGGTTAAGCTGCAAAGCACATCAAAACAACATTTGCTGTCAAGTTATTGATTATCATAATAGAGATTTCGACAAAAAAAAAACTTATAGTGACTCTCGCCGATACTTCAAGGCAGGGCGAATGCGAGCGCTTATATACGTATCAGCTGTGGCTCAGAGTATCTTGGTGAGGGAGTTCAGCAACCACCTTAACACTACTGAGAGACCTAATATATTATAGAGATACTTTCAGACTTTTAACGGCACGTTTGGCGTAGTGGCTGAGCGATCGACATCTGCGCTGCGTGTCTCGGGTTCGATTCCCGCACGGAACAAATATTTTGTATGACCTGCAGATAGTTGTTTCGGGTCTGGCTGTTTGTGTATGTGAGTTTATAAACGGACCCACGATAAAGTAGAAATTACTAGTGCAACGGAAAAAAATACATTGAAAATTGATTTCATATCATAGAGACAATATAAAGTAAAACTAGACGAGTGAGACCAACTAGACTGCGAACAGATGACTATATTTTGTTCGTGACGCTTGTCTCGTCTATAGAAAGTACATTTAAATATATTTGTTACTGTACAAAGATAATCATTAAAAAAGCAAACCTTCCAAGGTCCACTTATTTCATTACACTTACGGAACCCACAGGTCGCTTATTTTTTTAATAAGTAAATTAAATGCAAGGGAAAATTAACTCTTCTTACAGTGACGGCCAGTGACGGCGGAGTGACGTGGTCAGCCATTACGGTTCGGAGGTCATCGACCTCACGACTGGAAAACGCCGCGATGTTTCAACTACCAGTTTGCCCTTTGTTTTCTTGTTGAAAATTAGATTAAATTGTTTTAATTAACTGTGAAGTGAATTTAACTATAAATAAATTAGAATCTGTAAATATAATATGGGTAGGAAGTTGGTTGCTACTGAGATTATCTACTTATAGCTAATAAATAATTGTCAAAGAAGAAAACATGCTGCCGATCCATTATAATAATAATATATCTAATAATATCTTGGGACAACTAACACACGGCTATCTGATCCCAAGCTAAGCAGAGCTTGTGTTATGGTAACCAGACAACTGATATACATACTTATATAATTTATACATACATACATATTATAGATAAATCACACCCAGACACAGAACAAACAATCATGCTCATAACACAAAGTTTGTCCTGGGTGGGAATCGAACCCACGACCTCCGGCTCAGCAGTCAGACCACTAACCACTAGACCAACAGGCCCGTCATTATAAATTGGGGGAAATTATTGTTGTAAAAAAACCGGCCAAGAACGAGTCATACTACCGCACCCAGGGTTCCGTACAAGCTTGCGACATAAACAGCCATATTATATAATAACATAGCTTTAGACTTACAGCGTTGATTTTTTCACAGCACAAAGGGACCACAAAGTTCAGTATAATTTCCACGCGTTTCCGATATTAAGGGATTTGACAGAGAGACAAACGGACAAAAAAGTGATCCAATAAGGGTTCCGTATTTCCTTTTGAGGTACGGGGCCCAAAATGAAATGGTTCACCTGGTAGCAAATACACGGTCAAGTAAATAGCGATATATTGTGGAACCATTTAGAAACACCACATCCTTAATGAAGATTTACTCATCTCGATAACGTCTTCCGTAATTTCTTTAGACAAACTAAACCCATAATTCAGAAGCAACCAAAAATACGTCATAGATTGTATTCTGTACAACTGTTTTTTAACGTGTAATACAATGTTTTGTTTTTATAAGTAACTAGCTTTCGCCCGCGGCTTTGCTCGCGTTAAATTCAGTATAACACACCAAGCAGACCTGCAGTTTTTGCTCTTGCGCCTGATCGATTTTTAATAGCAACGTTAAGTTTTCCCTTTTCTTCCCTCGTTCTCCCTCATATCCCACTTTTTTTAAATAAATTAGCCTATGTCTGTCTCCTGGTTCCCAACTATCTCTGTACCAAAATTCATCAAAATCCGTTCAGCCATTAAAGCGTGAAGAGGTAACAAACAAACAAACTCACTTTCGCTTTTATAATATTATAGTAAGGATTACAAAAATACAAGATGTTCCTATTGCAAATTGCAAACCTCAAAATTGGTTCGCATGAAACTGTAGTATGTTTCCTAAAAGCATGATACACTTGTTTTTATTGAAGATATCCAGATATCCCCAAGTAGTAAAATTTAACCGACCTTTCTTTTTGTTTAATCAACTTTTACGGGCACAGAACCATGGGGACATCGGCTTAAACCACAAAGGGTTTCTTGCAACAAAATTTTACAACCTGGTTGCGGTCTCTGAATTATTTTATAGGTTAAGTTTTGTTGTGCACATTTTTTTAGGTCCGTGGGTGCTTGGGATTTAAGGATGCACTACGGATTCGGGAGTGTTTAAAAAAACATTACCCTTTCTTTAGGTTTCGTCGCAGTTGGGTATTACAGTCACCAAAGAAAGTACTTTACAGACTCAACAGTTTGTTTTTTGAAACCATTAGATGTTCTTAAATGTAATAAGGAGATTTAAAAAAAAACATTTAATTTCAAAACACCCATTTCCAGTTTCTGAAAAAAAAAACTTAAACTTAACTTTCGAACCTGTTTAATTATTTTGTTGATTATTCATACATACACAAGAGTCATTCTCATGACATCGTAACAAAAGACAATAACAAGGATTTGGTTTTAATGTAGCATAGTGAAGCAGTTGATCTTTGGATTTTTATAAAAAGTACATTTTTCCTAAAAATAAAGTTTACAAAATCCGTACCGTTTTAATTTATAGATGTTACAGTCAAAATTGTGTATCGGTTTAACCACTTTGACTTGTGACAGTAAAAACCCTTATTAAGTTTAAATGCTGTTTCCTGAATCGTTTTCAAATATGGTTTTTAGAACGCCGCGTTTATGGTGTTTAGAATTCGGTACCTCGTATTAGTACCAAAAGAATATTTTGAGAAGGTCACAAAAATAAACCTAATAAGTTTTATAAGTATTTAAATGTTTATTAATACAGTTGTAACCGGTCAAAGATAGTTTTGACTGATTAACAGTTTTAACTGTGGCATAGATCTATACTAACTGAAACTATGAGTCCATTATACTTAATTTTAGCATTAATGTTGTTTTAAAACCAGTCTATAACGACTATAACTATAATGGAGAAGCTAATGTTTTTCACACGTCCCAAAGCCAACATATAAAATAATATACAAAGTTTGAAAGCAAAGTTCATTTATTACATTATAAAATGGCATTTAAATGTTAAACATTGCTGTAACATGAATAAATGAAAACACTATCATAGGACCATCTTCCCGTAGTATTTGGTCCCAAAAAATCGAGGCTATGGAATTTCATACATCTCACCCATCCCGGACAATTTAATAAACTTATCGAGTAACGATATTGAGACGACCACGAGATACCCATTAAATTCAGATTCTTGTCCTGTTTTCATTAAACACACACCCTTTTGTGCTAATGGAATAGGAAAAACTGTTGAGCTGAAATTAAACGTTAAAAAACGTTAATTAACGTAATACTTAGATATCATTTTTTTAAAGTATTAAATATTATTTCTGTATTAACGGAAATATTATATTAGTTACTTTATCTTTGGTAACAATTTTTCTTAGCATCAATTTTAACACGACACAATATAACAATGCGTATAATCAATGGCTGATCTCAGCCATTGATATTATTATCTAATATATAAAATTCTCGCGCCGCGGTGTTTTTTACCAAATACCACAAAAAAGGCTAGAGTGATATGTTTGAAATTTAGTGTGCATATCGGATAGGTCTAAGATTCAGCCAACATCTAATTTTCATACCACCAAGTAATTTATATAATCGTTGCTTCACTCTAAAAATTTCTCCTGTATCGTGGGTGCGTCTACAAACATTTAAACTCACATACACAAACAGCCTGACCCGAAACAAGTACCTGTAGGTCATACAAATATTATTCCGTGCGGGGATCAAACCTACGACACGCAGCGCAGCAGTCTCAGCAGTCAGTCAGCTCTGCCACTGCACCAATCGAGCCGTCAAAGCTAGTTATACCCATGTTATTTTTAAATAACCGCAGTCTGCATACTGCAGTACTACAACACATTTCATTACAATAGAACACGCCAAAACTATCGAAAACCACATTCCACCCATCACTGAGGGTGAATGTTCGCAATTCAAAATATATCATTCGAAACAAACGCCCATAATGTACCAGCAGACAACTCGACAGTTTTCCCTGTCAGTCCTTTAACGTGGCAGTTTAATAAAAGGGAAGAACGCCCGTATAGTCAACAGATAACATCATAGACGTAAACACGAATAAAACCGAGACTACACCAATTGGCCGATACCGATACTGATACCGGTACCCTTTTATTTATACACCGAATAACGGCTCCACTGTTCTCTTAAACACAAATAAGCAACTTTAATTGAATCGAACGGCCCTCAACGAAAGGGTGACAGGAATTTTAATGAAATACAATTACGTTTTAGAGTGAGGTAAACAACAAATGAAATTTCCCAAAAAGCTGGGGGCAGATAATATCGTATTGTTTTTGTTTAATTGACTTAAAGAACTTATTCGATTAATACGGATTGTAACTAGAACAATAAAGGCTAGATGTTATGTTGAGTCGCCTCTTTAGTATTTTTTTTCGCAAATCCCAACCCTAAAAAAATGGTAGCTTCGGAACGCTAGCTACCTGTAACGGCTGTCAAGGATCTACAATTAATGACAGCAAGGACCAACGGTTTAACATGCTTTCCGAGGAAACTTTTTAAGTTATGGGTCACAACCTATTTAAGCTTGGCTTAACCTAATGATCGAAACGTTATTATTTAGCCACAAGTTCCTCATCCACGACGAATGTATGTTTTACATTAAATACTTTTTAAGGTTCCGTACTTCAAAAGGAAAAAAACGTAACCCTTATTATATCACTTTCTTATCCGTCCGCCTGTCGGTCTGTTAAGACCGTTTATCTCGGGAAAGCGGGGAGGTATCGAGTAAAATAAAAACCCTATACTTTGTACTCTATTTGTGCTGTGAAAAAAGTAACCGTCTAAGTCTACGCAGTCAAAATTTATGGCTGTTTATGTCGCAAATTTGTACGGAACCCTCAGTACGCCAATCTGACTCGATCTTGGCCGGTGTTTTACTTTAAATATCGATGAAGTTTAAATCGACTCAAATAAAACGCCATCTAAATTCATTCCTGCCATTATTCGCGTATTTCTGCCACACAACTCACAAAACGAGGTTAGTTGTTATTTTGTGTACAATTCAGGGAGACCACTTTTTCCGGCGGAAAGTTAAAAATAGAAACGTTTAAAACACACGTGCACTATTGCGATCGTTAAATCGAATGCGTTATTGCTATAGAGCCACAAACGGTACTGTAACTACCCGATTCGGTACCGAAGGATTTATCGATCTTTTCGGTAATATTCGAAACCATTCGAAAATCTAAAATCGATCCGTTATGTTCTATCCTTCCTTATCCTTACTAATATTATAAAAGCGAAAGTGAGTTAGTTTGTTTGTTAGTTACCTCTTCACGCTTTAATGGCTTAGCCGATTTTGATGAATTTTGGTACAGAGATAGTTAGAATTTTTATTTTAAATAAGTGGGATGTGAGGGAGAAAGAGGGAAGAAAAGGGAAAAAATAGCGTTGCTATTACAAATCAATAAGGCGCAAGACGAACTGTGTTACCCCAAATTTAACGCGGGCGAAGCCGCGGACGAAAGCTAGTTTTCAATAAACTTGCAATAGATTTTCCATGAATATTATAAAATATTCATGGAAAAAATCTACATACGATTTAAGAACGTACTAATGTACTGATTAAACTTTTCGTTTATAGATGAATTTTGTTCGTAATTAAATATGGTAATGCAGTTTAAGCGAGTCTTAGAACCTTCAGTATTAAAGACAAAAATCAATTTAATCAATATTGGACGTAGCAGAAAGCGATCATTATAGTTAAAATAAACTAAACGACCTTTAAATAGGGGCACAGATTTAACCATTTTTTTCAATGTGGCCTACTAGGAATTTCTCCTGTATTGTGAGTGCGTTTACAAAGATTTAAACTTACATACACAAATAGCCAGACCCAGAACCAACTATCTTTAGGCCATACAAATATTTATTCACTTGTGTTGTGTGTATTGTGTACAATAATTTTAAAAAGTTTTGCAAATTGTTATCTTTTTTCATATTTCTGTGTTAACACCTTATATGTACATGCTGTGATCTCCTATCATTGAAGGAACACACTTAAAACAACCTATTGTATCGTGTATCTTTTGTTGGAGATCCAAATCCAAACAAATAGTTATCATTACCATGTATGAGTACTAATCATTACCTTAATGAAAGTTTCAAGCAAATGTACCAGTGAAATACCGCTAAGAAGAGTTATGTACCACTCAGGGAACACGTGCATACGGTACGTGTGCAGGTAATATATTGCGTGCTACGTCTACGGGAATGTGTCCAGTACTGAACGTAGATTTCCCTTATTGACTGCCACAATGAACGGTCTTGAGATATTGCCCTATCGGTAGGTAACATTGACATCTAATATCGTTAGCTAAAAGCTGTGGCTGGTCGTTGCTAAGATGTTTTATTACAGGATTTGTTTCAGTCCGTCTCATTGGTTTAATGATCATTAGTGCAACTGGTTTGAGGTCTAGCATTTATTGCTAAGGCAAAATTTTCTTGATTTTCATAGGGAATTTCATAGATGTAGCCTTTTTTGCAAATGGGAAATCATCAAATAACTTAACGGGGGGAGTGTCAGGCTTGATTAAGTATTCTCTTTTGAACAACCCGGCAACCCGCAATCCCGCCAGGCGGTGGTCCTGGCGGCGGTCCTGGTGGTCCTCTGCCTCGCTGACATCTCTGTGAAGCGCAGGTGGAACACTAAGGCGCTGGCAACACGGCATGTCGTCACTGGACGGACCGACGTTTTTGTTCTATAATGTTACAAACTGTATACGTTCCACGTGTAACCAGATTAGAAACATAAATATGAATCCTGGTTCGAAGTCGTGACATCAAAATATACAAGCAATAGGCCACACTTTCACTATTACAAATACTCTCCATCATTACATATAATGATACGCAGTGAGAGTAGTTCGAACACACAATAAAACATGCAGCTTTCTTAATAGCTGTTCCACACGAGTGCACAGAAGTAACTCACTGTTATGATGCTATAGTAATATTATGATCGTGTTTGACTCGCCCGTCTATGTAGGTGAGGCTCATATTATCAAAATCATTTATAAATACCAAGTTGAACAGATAGACGCCACGCTGCGCGCACAATCAATTTATAGCGGAGTCAAGACAAATTGCGTGGCACTGCCACCTATTAGATTGCCATCGCTTTATTAGTGGCCAGGCTATATGACGTCATATTTTGGAAAATAGGCGCCGTTAATTGGTGTCATCAAATTATAGGCCCCGCCCCAAAATATACTTTTAAAATTGCTCATTTTGAATCGGTCGTAAAACTATAGTTTATTGCTTATTGCCGATATTTGGGGACCCAATTAAACTAAAGTATTGAAACAGCTAGCTAGAAGTATTGCAGTTTTGATGACCAAAACTAAAAGTCATATTGTAGAGATATCTAATCCAAATTCGAATTGCATTTTTATTTTATAGACATTTGATATTCCCGGCTAAATAGCCATACGGACGATATAACACTTCAACTATTTATCGATGTTTATAGCCGATAATGATGGGTACGATTTTTAGTTTTACGACTTTGTAACTATGACAAAAATAAGGCTGTTGAGGTCGTGCCTTCACCGCCCAAAAAGTATCAGTATCTTAGTAAAAAGATACTGGATACGTTACAAAACTTAACAACCAACACATAAAATGAAACTATATTCTCAAAGGGTCGTATAAGTTTTTAAATTAATAATTTGTTTTGAAAATTAACACTCGTAAAAGAGCTTTTACTTAGTGATGAGACTGTTTTTGATACGGATTCACATAATAAAAAATATTTTTATTTGTATTTTATTTGTTTTTAATTTCTTTTCCCTGATGTGGTAAGCAAACTTTGATATGATGTCGTATCTACTGTTTTCTTATAGCCTCTGCTCAATTACGGAGCTAATGTCAATTTCAATGTCAAAAATGCATGGAAATGTCAATCTTGGTACATTTATTATTGTACCAGCTCTGTGTTTTCCCACTTGCATTTATGCGTTTGATTAAAGTTGTCAGTTAACGCTGTGAGTAAACTTTTTATTGTAAAGTTAAAAAGAAAATAAAATATTGGAGGCAATGATTGTGATTACGATCATGTGCCATATTTAAGTACAGACGCCTGCAGATCAAGCTACCCGAAACTGTCATTTTTTCCCAATTAACCTTGGACCTTATACTTTAGAAATGAAGTCGAAAATCTATCAAAGAGATTTGACAGATTGTAGTAGCTTGATGTGCAGGCGTCTGTACAAAACTACAATCGTATTTATCAGTTACTGCTATTTCCTAGAAACACGTCTTTTCCACATTGAGATAAACTTTTTTCAACTCCCAAAGCATCGCACCTTCACATGCGATTATCCAAACATCAATATTTTACATTCACCTCAGCTGTCAGAATTTCGTGTACTGCAACGTCATAGCCGCATTGTCTGACTGCCGGACGCTCGTCAAGTTCGAGTGACGTGGCCAGTCAAACGTCAGATGTCAGACGTCGATTCCACGTCATTGGCGAGTGAGGGTTGACTTCGAGCCCGACGGACAATCATGTTGGCAATCTACGTTGGGCAGGTGCGATATGAAAATTGTGTTTACTGAAACTTTTTTTTTTTTTTGCAAATGTCGTCGTTAGTGTGATAGAAGTGAAAATCCCTCAATAAGGAATACTAACATTTGTTTGTCGTAGGATGGCTATAAGTTTTGCTTACATAAATACATAGTCAAGAGTAGGAGATATTAATTTTAGATATTAATTATAGTATTGCGCTTCAATTAAGTACTTACTAATATTATAAAAGCGAAAGTGAGTTTGTTTGTTAGTCTTCACGCCTAAATGACCAGACCGATTTTTATGAATTTTGGTACAGAGACATATGCTAAAAAAAGTGAGAAAAAAGGAAGAAAAGAGAAAACTTAGCTGTGCTATTACAATAAATCAGGCGCAAGGGCAAAAACTACATTTAGCAGGTACCTGTAAATCAGGAAAGGGGAATTGTGTTACCCCGAATTTAATGCGAGCGAAGGCAAAGCTAGTATTTCAAAAATGAATGTTACCCATTATTGTTCCACTGCTGGACAAAGGCCACAGTCCAGTCCTTCCAACAGTCCAGATTATGTGCTATTTCTTTCCAATTTTCAAGGAAGGTGTTCAGTTCGTCCCACCATCTCCTTCGTGGTATTCCGTGATCACTGTATCAGGTCACCGATCCTGAGCTTTACAGGGTCACAGCTCAGCATGCGACAGGCATGTCCTGACCAGTTCCATTTAAGTTGGGCAACCACTACTTCGCGTTTTTGAAGCGTTAGTATACCTAGTGTTTCGGACACGTTCTCGATCAAAAATATTGTGGCAAACATTCATAATAATTATATGTTGTAAAATAAAAAAAAAAAATTGTAGAAAAGGCAAATAAATAGAAATAATTAAAACTTTACGGATAAAGGATGATTTAAATTAATAATGTCATGTTCGAGATATAAATCCGTTGGAGAATAGACTAATGAATAAGTAATTTCTTAAATAAGCTAATTTAAAACCAAATATTTCTAAAACATACAAAACTATACTTATTAGAAAAAATCATAATGAAATTATATCATTAAAGAAACAATTCAAACTATAGGTCAAACTAATTAATGTTATAAATATGTATGTTTCTATCAGTTTCGCATTTCAACGCATAAAACATCACACAGATCTCGTTTTCAATCAGCGGGTCCTGTTTATAATATTCATTTCTTTGCAATTTTAATAAACTCATCAAAACCCCATCAAGATGGTATCTGGGAACGCTTTGCATAAGAATGTGATGCTTCAATCTGCCTTAAGCAAATAAAATCCCTCACCTTATTCGACCAACAGCTGTTACCTGTTAAGCCAATCTTTTGACCGGAACACTTACAAAAGAAACACCGTTCAAGAGTCCTTCTCTTATCACTTAAAACTACCTAAAACCAGCTTTATCAATCAGCAATAGAGTTTAATTTTCGACATCGAAGACACTGCAGCCCCAAGAAGACGATGTTTACTTTGTGAAATCCAATTTTCTGCTGACATCTCATCTGTCAAAATTTAAACGAAGGGTGATGTAAAAGTGTCTAGGCGAAAACCGACACTATTCGTTAGATCGTGATATTTGATTTACTGATATTCTCAGGCTTAATCAAAATATTAGATCCGCGAATAATAGATGCTAACTAGAATAAGAGATTGGTATCAGAACCATATTGATAGGCTATGAATGCCCCATGAATCATTTCTAGTAACAATAAGCAACTTTGTTGCTAGAACTATGTACAACGCAGATTTAGATAGCAGTAAAGTCCTGAAGGTAGCCGAACAATTAATCACCGCGAAAGCAATCGCATCGGTCATACGATGTCACTCGGCAGAACGCGTTTGGCTCTGGTCTTGCGATTTTCCCGATAACTCCACCTCTTCAGTTTCTTATCGCTTTAAATCAGACCACCAGCTACTCTACCACAAGCACTTTTGGAAATGATGTCAATCTGATTTGGTTATTAAAGACATTACATTGTGCTCCACAGCAGGGGAGTAAACGGCACATTTCTTGAATTAAGAAGCAGTTAGTATTCAAATTCAGAATCCCTACGCCTCGACAAGGAATGCGTTCCGCCTCATAAACTCCTTCAAAGTATACATACTGAGCCTCAATACCCACAAACCGACGAGCGTTCAGAACTTAAACGAGTAATTACAGTGCTTAACCAATTTGGCAGGGCAGAAAAACACGACCCCCCCTTGTACAGGAAATTTGTTTTAAATTTCGACAACAATGGGGAGATCGCAAGTCGGATAATTGCGTACGAGAACAGTCCGTGACGCCGACGACGGTATAAATCCACCAGCAATGAACGGTTAATAATAGCTTGCACAGGTTAAACAGCGCTCTCAATGGGACCCCATGACAGCAATCTGCAGAATCTGCAATTGAGTATCGCATGCTTCGCACCGTTTATTCCAAACCACTTGCCGACGATTCGAAAATCTGTGATAATATTTTCACGACGACCAGCGATAAAAAGATCACAAACAAGATATTCTGAAGATGTAAAAAGTTTTACTGTGTCAATAAATCACCGAGATTATAAATCGGTTTTACAACGTATAGGTGATCGGAAAGTGCTATAAATCATAAGTGAAATGGGGGTTGATACAGCCGTTGTCCCTGGAGGACCATTAGAAGATTCCAGACCCTCCCACGGCATCAAGAATGATAAAATAGAAAAAAAAGTTTTTAATTAACCATGGTTTAATACTGGTGCCATAAAACTAAAGAGCTTCGATCAAAACAAATCAACAGTTATAATGATCGTCATTAATCATTATAAAAATTCTTCATCGCCACCGCAAATAAAAACTAATATCTACAATCTCGTGTTCGATTACATTATGGCTATCAGTAACCATTAAAGTAGGTGCAAGTCAACATCAAATCATATCTGGCATCGATAAATTGCCAAATTATTTAAATCACGTGTGGTCCATACGGAAATATATTATTCGAGTGGATATTTACATGGTTGTTATGTTTTTGAGAAAGTCAATATGCATAATTTGTGGTTTTAACTTTTCTTCACTTTTTGATTTCTTACTAAAACTCTACTGGATTTTTCTTTTAAATGTAGCAAAAGAATTACTTAATCTTTACAAACACTTGATGGTTCCAATTTCAATAAACAGGCACAGTGTTCTATTTTTTTCATTCCTCATCAAAATTAAAGAAACTTAATTAATATTTTCTAGAATTTAAAAAAAAAAACAACAGTACAAAAGCTAAAGTTCAAACTTCATCTGGGTTGTTAACGCACATAATAAAGGTTCCAAGAGTAAACGACCACAAAACTTTGGCTTCTAAGAACGACCAGCCAAACGTTCTACATAATTTCTTAAGTTCATCATCTGAGTAAATTCACGTGTCCTGTCCTACGTGTTCGCTCACTCACTCGCCTGGAGACAAACAAACCACCAAACTTAGGATCTTACAAACAGTCTTGGATCTTTATGGAAACCTTAATTAATGCTCAAACTTAAACCACGAATCGTCGTCTTGAGACCACACTATTCTTCATTATTTTGCTTGAGTCGTATAAATAAATTAACCGTGACTGTTCGCATCTCATATGGGACATTAATAACTGGTAGTACAATGAGCATTACAATAACAATTGGAACAGGAAGCTTGTAAACCGATTATGCTGATCGAGCGTCACTCACTATGACATCAATACAATCGATTGCAACGGAATCACGAATAAGATATCGAAGCTCCGATTTTATCAAGCTTTTTATCGGAGTCATGAGAATGAATGCTTACTTCCTCTAGCAAGTTAAAATAATTAGGGACATTGGACAAAGATCGTATCTCGAGATAATGCGCTTAATCTTCTTGGAATCTCAATAAACGTTAATGCAGCGAAATGAGGATATTGGTAATTTACGAATGAAGCTGCATGAAATCGGTGAATCATGATATTAACCCAACAAACAACCCAGCAAGCTGTAATTTATCACTCGATAAACGTAAGCGAAACAAAGAAAATAACATCGTCGATTTAGAACAAAATACAATATACGACAGTCATAGAATGCAAATGCGATTTTTCAAAGCCGATAATGATGCGTCAATTTCCCGAGACAATTTCCAATAGTAAAATAATACGATCAAATAGAGGGTGAGATAAATTGCAGTCCTCGGCGCGTTCTGATCGCAATCGCGCGGCGCAGATAAAACGCAAAGCGACGGCAACAATAACCGATGCACTTCCTTTGACAATAGTCGCGGCCGGACCAACCGACCGACCGATGCTAGCCAGTAATTTATACGACGCCCAGAGATCGCAACGATACGCCTCACTAAATCGATCAATAATCCTAGAAAGTGATAAGACCCAATGGGAAACTATCAAATTGAAACGTCAGCAGGGTATAATCAAGCGACACACCACAATTTATTATACGGTGGGAAGCTGGCCGGTTACGTTCACAGTAAAGCGGCCCTTAATAATTATGATGTCGCTGCATGTCTAGATCAGCGCTGGTGGTCTCAACTTGGTCACCAACTCGATTCCCCTTTCTATTACTTAAGTAAACAAGCTTTGGCTTGAGCATGCTCCAAATAAAATTGTTGTACCAACTATCCCACAGAAAATTTTGAATAAAAATGCATAGTTTGAGTGTATCTCATTATGTCATGAAGTTTATGTCTTTAACGTTAATAATATGACTCGCTTTATTGTACGGATATGGTCGAGAACAAGACACGAGGCACGCTCAGTTTGTCTTGGGCGACAAACACAAATATTAGACACGAACAAGCAACGGTACGGAATAGCAAATCACAGTGTATTTGTATAAGAAGCGTACTTTGAAGCTGGTTTGTATTTGTAAACAGAGCAGTGATGTTCAATACAGTTAGCTGCCAATGACAGTGGAATGTCGCTAACAACATCAGCCTTATTTTTTATTTTTACTCTGCAAGCACTATTAAGAACGAATAAAAAGGAAAACAAGTGAAATAAAGATAAATATCGGACGCCAGAGGAATCTACAGCTGATAAAGATTTAATGGTTGGTAAACTTTTCCGGAATGTGTCCGAATTCTTAACGCAGACTTACTGAATTACGATTCAGATCACATCCAAAAAAAACTCTCGCTTACTACGCACAGCTCATCAAAACACATGTGAAACAAGGTGTATGAAAATGGACGTTATTATCAAAGGCTTTAGAAACAAACGAGGTCTTGATGCTGTCCCACTTTTAGGTGCGTCAGCTCCAAGTCCAGAGTCGCTTGACAACTAAAAAATTGTACTTTATTCATCGAAGAAACTTTAACATCGAGTTTATGTTAAAATTCGTAGTGTAATGGAAACAATGCATTATGCATTGACTCGGCTTGACACAATGACATATGGAGTAACTTTTGTTTGACGTTAGGGACGGGAATTTAAAAATATCAAACATGTAAAAACGTCAATACGCTTTCCACAGTTTTTCACATTACATTGTAAATATACTTTTTGCGTTGGATAGCAATTTTTGCAGTCAATTTATTTCGATAAAGAACGAAGCGAATGTTCGGCTTAAGTGGACGCTGCGTTTACGCATAATTGGAACTCCTTTTTGCGCACGAGTCGAATACGAAATGATCCCGATATTAATTCTGTTTTTTGTAAATCTCTTTTAACATTTCTTACTAGTTCTTATTCGATCAAAGTTTAAGAAACTGTGGGTTTAAAGTTTTTTTTTTATTTGATGAGTACCAATCGCGAAACAAAAATAAAAACGTAACTGTGAGGTTGAGATCGTATACCTACGTTAATTTACTTATCTAAACAAAAATGTTCAGTCAATGGAAAATGGTAACTACGATCTTTGACCTCATTCACATTCTTTATTTTCAAGACCACACTGTTTATTTTGAACAATGTGTTTCTCGATTGGTCATAATAATACGCTGCAAGCGCATACAATGTAAAATCCATCACGTATCGTCCTAAATAACGTCTAGCAGTGTCCGATGCCTATCAATTTGGGCATTCTTCAGTACACATCGATGGTGAGATATTGTCGATACACGAGGTATAAAAACAATAATGTGAGATCTGTGAGGGGCGTGACTTGCGCGTGGGCAGCGCGTCGGTGGACATTGTTTAACAGACCACGCCGATATTAGAGCCCAAACATCCACGCTACGAGATTTTATCGTAATTATAATGTTCTTTTATTGGTATTTACACAGGAATACTCAAGTGATGCTATCGTATAAACGTGTTTTGTAGTTTTGAAATTCCACAGAGATGATGGGCAAGTTAATGAAAGTTGCTTTATACGCCATAATGGCGTATACGATGCGTTTGGACAAACATCGATTTCTGATTACTTTATTTTTGATTACCTGACTATTCAAAATGGCCGCTTTGACTCATAATATTTCTGATATCTTTACATATTGAATATTAATATTCGATGGTTATCACAAACTGACTGCTACCGTACGCCACTAATTTTAAATTTAGATTCGTTTTCAATGCATATATTTTTTTTTTATTGAACTAAAATTATGCATACACTGTATCCCGTACAACACAAAACACTGGCCATTAAACATTCCCTTAAATGGACAAAAAAAAGTACAGTGAATTTAAACGACACAGGGTCTATTAGCGTTTTCCACCTAACAATTCAAAATAGACCGCGAAGGGCTTGGCATATTATTCAAATTCGCACACGTGATCCCGATTGTCACGATGCTCGGTTTGCGGGCTAATTAAGCTGAGCACGACACAGGATCACCGTGTCATGAATGTCATGAGTCCAGGCGAGATCACGGCTGCCGTCATGACTTGTGGAGAAAGCAAATTAGAGCTATTAGTACACGCCACAGAGACGCGGCTAGCTGCTACCATCCCAGAGTAATAGGTGTGGCAATTAATTATGTACAGTCGTGATGGAAAGTCCCGGGACGTCTGTGTTTTCTTTTTTAATTAAGACGGGTTAACCGTGATACCCAGCTTGGATGAGTACGATTGTGGAACGTGGTTCGCCTTTCCACACATTGCTAAATTACTTACGATTAACGGAAAGCTTGTATTCGACGTAAACAGTCATAGAAGGCAAGACTTAGCAGAACGAAATCAAGTTTCCTGGATTTTAGGGTTCCGTACTACAAAAAGAAACAACAGAACCCTTATAAAACCACTTTGTTGTCCGTCTGTCTGTCTGTCTGTCAAAGACCTTTATCTCGGGAACCCGTGGAAATATCGAAATTAAAACTATAAAATCAAGTCGGTGGTCTGTGAAAATCAACCCTCTAAATTCACGCAGTCAAAAGATGTGGCCGTTTATGTCGCCAGATTTTTTATGCTTAAGTTTGAAAAGCGAGCATTTTCTTCGTGGATACTATTCCACGATTTTTTGCCATTTAAGACTACTAAAAGGGCAAATAAGGAAAACCACGATTTATGAAACAGTTTTAGTGTTATTTTGCGATACTAATTCTTTAACTGTTAAATGTAACTGGCTAAAATATCCAGTGTAAGAGCCAAGTAATATACTCAACAAATCCTTCACACATCGTTAAATTTACGAGTGGTATTGATTTTAAACGTAGTAAAACATGTACAGCAGTAATAATAGCAGTTAGTTTGTTAGAAAACGAGTGGTTTCCTCGCTTGGTTGAAGAATTAACTTGTTTCCCCGTACAAGCAGCAGGAAAACGGCTATAAATTCTCTTTTCATTCACCTCACTATGCAAACAAATAGTAAAATGTGCTAACGATGTTTATTTTTTATTTGAATAATGCTTCCTTAAGCATCAGTACTGAGAATCGTGACTAAATAATAATGGCCAATAAAACTTTTAGCAAATTTTGGGGATGGGAAGTCCTCAAATAACTTCCCTCGCTCTGGGCGGAGAGGGACAGAGGGAGCTAGTCTGTCACACTACTGACTAAACCCCATTTATGTTCCTTCTTTTGCCTTTTAGGTTCTGAGGCCGTGGTATCTCTTTCAAGCAACCCGAAACTGAATTACGGAAATGCGGGTTTATTTTTTAAGCGTTTGCTTACAGAATTTCGAAAACGAACAAAAGTATGTTTCGTGGTTGCGTGATGTTCGAAAGAGATATCGTGGACCCGGAACATAAAGGACAATAGAAAAAACATTGGTGGGTTTTAGTTAGTACAAGTCTGACGCTCCCCCGCCCCCCTGAAGTTATTTTATGATTTTTATGATGAAAATGGTATGTTTCAATTTCTTGCTCGTGACAGAAAGTTTAGATTTATTTTCCCCAAATCACACAACCCAACATTACCTACTTAAAATCAAAAGTAGAAATACAAACAAAACGATATTTCGAACCTGCCCAACTTAGCATATTTGACATTCAAAACCACAGAGAGCCACATTTCTAAACGTTACTAATAATCCAACAGGTACAAAAGTATGTTTTTGTGCATGTTCATATAAATCTGACTTGAACGACGTTAATCTTGATGGACGTGCTGGCTTAGTTTTATTCATTATGCTTGAATATATTTTTTAGTTTGACTATAAAATGGTGTATTTTGGGACTGAAGAGTTATAGCGCCTGAGCTGAGTGTTGCCCTATTAAAAGATAACAATCTTTGTTTATCAAATAATAGGAAACATTTTGGAACTTTTTAGATCTTACTGTTTAAAGTCTGGTTCATCAAACCTACTGTCAGTTGCTTTGCTGGGGAGGTTGCTCCGCTACTCCATCTTTTCAGTTAAAGTTAGTTTTCCACGCGTACTTCAAAGAGATGTCAGCAAAGCAGAGGGGCCTGCCAGGACCACCGCCTGCCAGGGTTGTGGGTTGTTCGATAGAAATCCCGTGGCCTCGGAACATAAACGGCCATATAAGGAACATGGGCGGGTTTTAGTCAGTACAAGTCGGACACTCCACACCACTCCGCCCAGAGCAGGGGAAGTTATAGGATGATTTCCCATCCGCAAAAAAAAGCCGCTCCTCGTCCTTCAAGTATCAATACCATATCTACATTAATATTATAAAGACGAGAGATTTGTATGTAACGAATAAACTCAAAAACTACTGGACCGATTACAAAAAATCTTTTGCTAGTAGAAAGCTACATTAACACTGAGTAACATAGACTATATAACTTCACGCTACTACCTATGGGAGCGGAGCAGGAACCAAAGACGCGGTTGAAATCACGCAGAAAAGGTCTGGATTTTATTTACCAGCAACTCCGACATTTTAATCCATACTAATCTATACTTAATATTATGAAACTGAAGAGTTTGTTTGTTTATTTGAACGCGCTAATCTCAGGGACTACTGGTTAGAATTGGAAAATTCTTTTAGTGTTGGATAGTCCATTTCTTGAGGAAGGCTATAGGCTACATAACATCACCAACAAGTGCTGAGCAGCGTGGGTGAAACCGCGTGGAACAGCTAGTGTACTATAAATTGCTTCTGTCTAACCCTTTGGAGATTACTAACGTGATATTATCTTTCTGCTTAGGAATGATTTCACTGAACTTCTAACATTGACGATCATCTGAACAATAAATAGACCCTATTATTATTTTACAAAGCCTAATAGCTAGTGCTAAGCTCATTGCTCTACAGCAGAAATAAACGTAGGTCTAAATTTTACAATCCATAAAACCATATAAAATAAGGCTCTTAAACTGGCAACCCCGGTAACGAGACTTTGAATCTACGACCATAGTGCTTACGTCACAAGGCACATTATAATGACGTCAAACCTTTATGGTCCATTTTATTCCTCTGTTGTGTAAAGTATAGCCTTTAGTACTAAAATTACTTCAGAGTCTAACTATAAAGAGAAATCCTACTTTTGTCGTTTACAACATAAAATCGCAAACAGCAGCAGCCGATTTTGTGAGATTATTGTCATAAATCCAATCGTAAATAACATATGGATGGCAAAACAGTCTTAGAAGACATTTATTTTAGTACATTTTGGCAATAAAATTAGAATAATCCTAAACGAGTCGATTTAAAACCTCCAGGGTCAAGACTCTATCACCTAATCTAACATTTGCAAGATGAATATCTGAGTGCTAAAATATGTATAATACTTCAATATGGTTTAACGAATATTTTACCTAAAAAAACTTTTTCAATATTGTTAAAAATAAATAAGTTTTACGATATTATAAAAGCTACTGTGGGGTGTATGTTAAAATTTTGTGAATTATTTATTTATAGCGCCTTTTAAATTCTTTTTTATTTTTAAGTGTGAATTCTTAAATGTATTAAGAGGTCTCCCAGACGATATATCAATGTATATTGTTTTTTTTTTTTTTTAATAAGAATTCTTGTTTAATTTAGCCATATTAATCATTCAACTGCTCACCTCGTACCCAACGCAATATGTAATCAACAAAATGAAAACACAAAACGCATAAATCGTGACTTCTAATCCCGCCTTGATCTATTAAATTAAAATATTAAAAGGGTTCTCCCAAAATTCAAGTAGCCATTAAATCGCTTCAGTTACCTCATAACGGATTCAGTAATTTGCCCATACGTCTTGTTATGGTCGTTCAACAAGATTAAAACCCCAGCCAGCCCTCATAAATCCTACCTAGTACTCCAAAAGCGATATATTATTCATGGATACGTAAAATCGGGAAGCACACCCAAATTGTCAATACAAGGTGGGGGCCTCCGTTACGGCTATTTACTGCAGTTTTCGTAGTAAACCACAAATAAAATGGACTCTATGCATATTATAGTATCATCATACGGACGGGGCTGCAGTTTATTTGTCCCAGGGGCTGCGTTTATGGGGCCTCTTTTATTGGAAGAAGTGTCAATAGTAAAATCTGAGGCGGTCATCTTGTGCACGAAGCAATATGGCGGCATAATGGGGAAACAATAGCATCTGTACACAGCATTGCGTCTGTATTAGAGTTCAATTCTTTAGAAACGTGTAGTATCCTCCTTTTCATTCAAAATTTATGACTAGTTAAGAAGTAGTTTGCAACAAGAGACACACACAAAACATTTTTATATATATTTTTAAAACATACAGTTTTGTACTGATGTACTCCTTCACTTATAGAAGACCACAGCATGCACAGTAAAATTAAAAAAAAAAACAAATAAATTAAGATAAGAAATCAAAAAAATAATTGAAGCCAATTAGATGAAGATTAAAAAATAAATTGTCATGAATTTATGAAATTATAATTTCTAGCATTATGATAGGTAAATTTTGAGACGTATTTATGGAATGAAGTGAAATAAAAACACATATATTTAAACAATTATGAATTAAAATTTAAATAACGTTGTACCCTCACATCACAATAATATTGCTACCAGATTTCTGAAAAAAAAAAAAACATAAACAAAGATCAGTTTTTTTCCCTGAATCTAATACTCATAATGTAGACTTGAAGTGATTGTCCATACATCTTATATCCTCTTAAAGGAAAAGATAAACCATTTGCTACCGTTTTGAAGCTGCCAACAAAATGTTAGTAAATAGTCCCAGTAAACGCTAAGCGCACAATAAACTTCAATCATGTTCGCAGGCGGTACAGTTTGTGTCCCACAATAATGTTTTATCGTGACACTGCTCCCACGCCGCCGCCGCGAATCAACCCTGTAAATTCCATTCAAAGATGAATGGATGTCCACACTAAAATATATCGGACAAAACTTGCCCAACAATCCTTGTCGGAAGTTATTGACGAACGTGCAATGGGCACGACAGTACACGAAATCATATTTATGACGAATCTTATGAAGCCTTTAAATTATCGTTTCCGTGGCGATGGCACCTTAAGTAATAATGTTGCCAGATTTATCTTGAATGTTTCTCGTCAACGGAGTTAATGTATAAGCATGTAATATAAGACATATTTAGGGAATCATTAAAACTAATTTGGTAGTATTAACAGGTAGTATAAAATTTAATGACAGTTTTTGGATAGTGTGAGTTCCACTGGTGGTCTCTAGCTAAAAATGGGTTAAATTGTCGTTCATCATAATCACCATCAGCTGTTTAATAAATCTTAAAAGAAGACTCAAGTCAACGTTTTGATGTCTAAAAAATAAAATCTCAACATTGTGTTTTACCGCTGCCGCTGCTGAAATTCACAGGTATTATTGTCAACTTTTTGTTTCGTAGTTTTATAAAGGCATATTATGACAACTCCTACAAAATAATTCTTTGTCAGTGTGTTGAATATTAGGGACTTGTCATTTACAACCCATGTGGCCTGCAGATCATGTAATTAAGGTCCATAATACAAAAAACTAATTCGTAGTTCCATCTCATATAATTCAAAGGACTCGTTTCAAACGACTATAATTTATGAGCAGCTGAGTGATTCACCTGCACAAATCAAAATGTCTGTATTCTTTTGTTTTTCTATACGTTTGATATCTTCATAGAAACTTATTAGTATTTCATGAGCTTAACCCTACAGGGAGGGTGCTTAGGGACTGTTATTTTTTAAGACTCTCCACACAGAGGAGGAAAAGGTTGCGTTTTTGCCTTTTAAATTAAATCTTCCTGTATTTTTTTAAGATATAAAAAATCCAAATATTCATTTCACATAGGCCTACATGGGCATTTATAAAACGTTGAGGTAAGATGCACGGTTTGGGTTTTCTTTTTCTATGGAGAAAAACCGGCAAGAAACTCTATGAAAGCACTTTTAAAATCATTGCTTTTTGCAATGTTATTGAAATAGCGTTAATACTTACGTTTAAGAGGATAGCTTAGGTGAAAAATATTATGAACAGACTAATCAAACAAATGCCACAAATCGGTGCGTGTCTGCGATTCGAACTAACGGTCACACAACTGACTGTTACTGCTCATTAACACATTCAAATCTTAGTTATGACCACTATGGCAATTATTTCAATTTAAGAACATATTTTTGCTTAATTAACCTAGTCACAAGATAAAAATCATATAATAAATTATTTTCAACGAGTTCATTTCCCAAAAAGTACGTACATTAAAAATGGTTTTAATTCATTACCCCGTTTATACAGACAAAATAAGGTGTGGAAACGAAACCGCGCGTCTGTCTGGAACGCACTTAACTTTATAATCGGCCACATCAATCAACTTGGCCTTAATGAATAGTTTGCTTAAGGGCAAGCTTCGATAATCTCGACAGCGATAGAATTACACAATGGGAGGTTTGGTGTCCATTTTTTATTTTATACAAGTTTAGTGCTTTGGGATGGGCGAAGGGTTAACGATTTTTCTTTTTTAAATATGTTCGACAAGTTTATGTCGTCCGTAGTTTTTTCTCTAATATGACAATAATTGTCTAAAATATTTTTTTTATCACTATTTAGACTACGCTACGGAACTTATCGCTTGAAGATTTGTATTAAGTCTATAACGTCTCCAACAACATTCCTCAAAAGGCTGGTTGTTATCTTTTTGGTCCAAAGTCTGTCAATTTTCCAAATATCATTACACGGCAACATCGATATCTCAGATCATTGACTTCTCGATAGCTAATCAACCAGACAGTCACGGGAATAACCTTCTAAGTCTAGTCTAAATCGCCAAAAAAAAATACCAAGGACAAACACTAAATATGCAAATACTATTGATAATCGCGTTCCCATAAACGTGTAGTTTCGCAGTAAACCATGACCAAAGAAATAGACAAAAAAGTGGAACCAAAACAGACTAATTCACTCACTATCGTCTCTAATTTATGGTCTCCTGGTAGGTAACATTTTTACGTGGAGACTTTTTTACTTTTACTGATTTATGTTGGAGGCATGCGACGTACACATAAATAAGAATAAGGTTAGCAGAAAATTGTACTTAGGTATTTACTTAGAAACTGTATTTTCGTTTCTATAGCCGTAGAAAAAGTAAATGATTTCTTAGAACTATGTAGAAAATTTACGTAGAAACTAAATTGAATGTGTCTTTGACTAGTTTCGCAGTCTTGTAACGTACGGAGATAGTTTTTTTTTATTATCTGACGCTAGGTAAACTATCGAAAGTAAAACGTGTTTTGTATTTTACAAGACAGCAACCTGAAATGTATTTGATAGATAACTTTGTTATTAATCTATCTAGTTACTAGTTTTAGCCCGTGGCTTCGCTCGCGTTAAATTCGGGGTAACACTGTTCCCCTTGCGCCTTATTAGTAATAGCAACGCTAAGTTTTCCCTTTTCTTCCCTCTTTCTCCCTCACATCAACTGCAGTACTTTCACAAGTTATTATGCCTTGTGACCGGGACTGTAGATTCATTTTGTTTCTTGACATTCAAAAGTGCCTGTAATGGTCTAATTGAAATAAATGATTTGATTTGATTTGACATCCCACTTAAAAAAATTGCCTATGTCCGTCTCCTGGTTTCCAACTATATCTGTACTAAAATTCTTCAAAATCGGTTAAGCCAATAAAGCGTGAAGAGGTAATAAAAAAACAAACAAACTCAGTTTCACTTTTATAATATTAGTAAGGATAGACTATACCTGTGTTCAAATTGGGTTCCCTACATGAATTCAAAATAAACTTTTAATTTTCGATAGTTTACCTAGGGAAAGTTGTATTGCTATTTTTATCACTCACAACATCTTCACAATAGGGTATTTTACTCTATATGAAAGAAATTCTAAAAATATACAATTCAGATAGCTTAGGCAATAAGCAGTCGGAAAATGTTAGATTTAGTTAATAGAATAACTAAATAAATTTTAAAATTGATTTCAAAGATTTCACTTTTTTTAGTCTGTTGTTTTACTAAGCGAAACAGTGTCCGCCATGATTATTACGTCATACGGTCATGTGAACAAAAAGTGACAACTGTCAACTGTGCAACGTCTGTTATTTTTGTACTAAAAAACTTTACATTTTAATTTTTATTGAAATAATAGTAATAACACCATGGAAGACGGTTTCGTAAAAGGAGACAGTACAAATTTAAAGAAAAATAAGACATAAATTAGCAACTTTCTAGGTACTAGCTTACATAACCTCCAAATATGAACAAACTTCCAAAAATATATACTTTTCGTGTTGTGAAAAATATTTTAAATAAGTAATGAATAGGTATAATACTTACATCGAAGTCATCTTCACCAAAGTACAAACGAGATTTCGGACAATTGTGTTGGATCCCTTCTCGGAAGTTGAACTTGAATCCACAACTTGTCGGGTGTTTTAACACATTCAGGAACAGCACACCAATGGTAAGTGTAATAACTCATTTTTAAATTAAAGTGAAATATACAACTAAATAGAAGAACTAATGACAGCGCATTTGTTGACATGACCAACTGACGTCATGACCACAGAGTAACATGGCGTCAAGCGTTTTTGTGATTTTACGCGCGAAAATAGAAATTGTAAAATTGAGATGCAGTTTTATGGCACTTATCGATTGAATATTATTTTTTTATTTTTTGTGGTGGTTTACTAGGACCCTAGGATCAAAATGAGATACTTTTTAAAAATGAGTGTAATACCGTATTGTATTGAAATAAACTTCCTAAGTATATATTTTTTTTAAATATGTTGTAATTTTTTATTCAACTTTCATTACAGTAGCGATATTCAAGAAGTGTGTGGGCGCAGGAATGGACGTATGTAATGATGGCCGCTGGAGTTGAACAGTTGTAGGTACTTGAGGAACAGTTCCTACCTGGATACTGAAAGACGTAGAAATAATTATCTTAGTACAATTTACTTAAGTTGATTTAAATTGTAGTAAACTAAAACTATTCCGTATTTGTGAACCGAAGCGGTTATTTGATGAGGTTCGGCAGAAGCCATTTCCAAGTCATCGAACTTTGATCTTACCGGGATCTATCGCCAAGCTCCGAGACGCCATAAAGTATTAATAGTTGAAACATTATCGATACTATCAAGGAGTTTGTTTATCATACCAATATTTTTACTCCCACCGTTCAGTAACACTGAATGATGAATGAACCATACCGATCTTAATCGTTCACCGGTCCCCGTCTCATCTACTTCATTGTTAATACACCATTGTCATATTATATTTATAATAGATTCGTATCGTTCCATTTGAATGTTTTCCATCAAGTAGTGGGTCAGTTGATATAGAAAAGATCCACTTTCTAATAATGTTACCGGTTGTAATATCAATTTGCCGAACAAGATGAGTAATTACAAAGCTTGCTCTTGACAAATGCGTTATGGCGTATGTACCGTAGAAGTCTGATTGGTTTCGGTGTAAGGCACACGAATTTAGAATTGTGGCACGCTAGAGAGATTGGTATGGATGCTCTAAATATTCAATTCCGTGTTTATCGTCTGCGTGTATCAATGGTGTATTAGAAAATATGTAATTTCGGTCGTCAGTGTAACAACATGCAATCAAAATCTAGTCTACGTTGTTATTGTTATTACAATTTGCCAACAGAACGATGCAAGATCCTATTCGATTCGGCCCATTGTCATTTCGGGTCAATTTCCCACCAATGAAAAAAAATTGTCAGCAGAATTTACATTATCAACTGGCGCTTTGGTATAGCGTTTGCGTAGTCTAATACTGAGCATAAAGTACTAGTTTTGACTCCTAGTTTGGGCTTTGCTATCAGGATTTTTTGTAGCAGCCCCAAGAATATTGTATACCCTACAAATAACAATAGACTTGCACCGAATATTTACATGGTGGGTTTATCTTCTATTAGTACATATCCGCCTGACTCTACAAGCAAATACAGCCATGTCACTAAGTTAAAATCCATTATCACAGTTCCCAACACGAAAATCAAACTCAATACACGCTCGTGAACTTAATACCACGCGACCAATGAAGCAGATACAATTTAAATGATACGGTAATCTGAGCACATAAGTTAAAGTAACAGATATTCCGTCGCACACCTACAGCCCGACCTATGATAGCGAGCCTAGTCATTTATCAGGCACAATCTTAATCACGGCCATAACGGGAATCTGCATAGGCTGCAGTTTATCTGGGGAACAAAGTAACAATTTCAATTAATTTAACCAACACTCTGTATATGGTGAAGCGTTTTCACGCCTACTATTTGGCGATTACGGTATTGAAATTTTAGTGAAAAAAACCCAATCGACCAATACAGATATAATCAGGTCGAAAGCTGAATTTGGGATGTCTAATCGACAATCATTAACAGGAGATGAAATCATTTTAAATTGTGACTCTGTTCTTTTATAATATTCCTAACTCCATATAAAGATGAAAGGATGCCAACAATTTCATCAAAATCAAGAGCTGGTTCAACTTCCATCATGGTTAATTATGCAGCCAATATTTTCACTCTAATTTCATTTCACCTATCTGAATATTATACACCAATAGAACTTTTGTAGGCAGAATGCGTTTTTACTGTATACTACTTACAAGACTTAATGAATTTGTAGCTCACCCTTTCCCAACTATGTTGAGGTTGCCTCCGGTTCCACTGGATGCAGCTGGATATCAGTATTTTACAAGGAGCTACTCCCTATCTAACTTCCACACCCCCTAGTACCCAACCCTAGGTAATACGGTGTATCCCTTGGTAAGGCTGGTTGTCAGACTTTCGGGACACTGACTACCTGTAACGACTGTCAATGATCTACAAATGACAACCGGGACCAACAGCTTAACCTGCTTCCCGAGGCACGGAGGAAACATGGTAGGTAGCGTGTGGGCACCCATCCAGAGACCAACCTAGGTGAGCATGGCTTAAACTAAAGATCGATCCGAACGGTTGCTATTATTAAGCTGCGGGCCTCCCCTTAAAGAATGAACAGAACAGAGGGTGAACAGCCTTAAAGACTTCGTAAATTATCAATGCATGGTACTGCATTCCAATGAAGGAGGAAGTAGGGCATCAAATCTTAGATCACGAACATATATTCCACAATGTGAGTACTTGATCTTGTCACACATGGGATATGGGACATAACACGTTGCCTTGAATTAATCGCCACGTTACATTTGGACTATATGGCGCAAAAGTGGTGTAAAAGACTAGATTAAGTCGGCTGCTAAGTTTGGGTTAATTTGGCACAAATCCTGCTTAAATTTACATGTAAGTCTTGCATTAGCGTGTTTGCTGACGGGTGGAGAGCAGATAATAAACCGCGAGATAAGATTTTTGAAAGTCTGCATGTACTTATACGACTATTGTGTACTAGCTGGCGCCCGCAGCTTCGCCCGCTTGATATCGAACAAAAAAGTATCCTATGTGTTATTCCAGTAAATTAATAATACTGGAATAACTTTTTTTTTAAACCATTGCCCCACGCTAGGATGTTCTCCTGTATCGTGGGTAGGTTTACAATCATTTAAACTCACACACAGAAACAGCCAGACCCGAAATAACTATCTGTAGGCCATACATATATTTGTTCGGTTTGGGAATCGAACCCGTGACACGCAGCGCGGCATTCGATCGCACAGCCACTGCGCCAACCGTATCGTTTCAATTTGTTGAAGTAGACCGTAGAAATTTAAGATCACGACCACCCTTGTTCCTTCACAACGGGCGACACACATACTCGTACCGTATGATTGGTGTATGTTACACGTGCGACCGTTGACATGCGATGGTTCATTTTGTTAACTAGCTTTTGCCCGCGGCTTCGCCCGCGTTTAATTCGGGGTAACACAGTTTCCCTTTCCTGATTTGCAGTTTCGACTAGTTTCCTGTTTAGGGTCATATTATTTTTTTTTGGTAAACTCTGTCGCTAGAACTGCCGGTCAATTCTTTTGGAACAAAGTTCCATATCGCGCGTTGCAAAAACTTCTTCCCTCGCTCTAAGCGGAGTGATTTTTACCGACTAAAACCACCCATGTTTCTTCTTTTGCCCTTATTGTTCCGGGGCCGCGGTATCTCTTGAACAACCCGCAACCCTTGAACAACCCGCAATCTCCGTAAATCAATACATAGGATATTTTTTTATCTCAGTAAAACGATCCCTTCGCAAGGAGGAAACTGTGGGTACAAGCTAGTATTTGACATGATTATGACCGTTGTCTATATTATTTATAATTGCCACAAATATCTCGAATTGGTTTTGGCAGATTATGACTGTCTACCTCCGAAATATCTTCGTCTAATTGTTTAAGAATGGCCATGTGCATTACATCAAACTTAATGATTATTTCTTTTTAACAAGGCAGTTCGCGATTGAGCTTCTCAGCGGGTAATAATGTACTAACGATGTAAGCAGTTCTGATCGAGTTATGGAAGACATTATCGAGAACAGCATTATATATTGCAATGTTAGAGTTACATCGAAAACTGAATTTCGTGTGCGTTTATAATATGGTTTATGCTTTAAATTCTGTAGACGTGAAACAGTTGCATTTTGTTTTAAAAGTTTTGAATCTAAGACTGGTCTTTCATGTGACGGAAGATGCATCGCATTCTCTGTCACATGTGCAATCAGCATAAATAAAATATTTTAGCAACTTACAAGATAGGTAACCTCATTATTAATGGTTTTAATATTATCATGCCTCTTTTTTTGGGGTTCATCATCAAATAAGTTCCCCCGCTCTGGGCGGAGCGAGGGGGCGTATCAGACTTTTACTGATTAAAACCCACCCATAATGTTCCTTCTTTTGCCCTTTACGTTCCGGGGCCGCGGTATCTCTTTCGAACAACCCGCAACCCCGACAGGCGGAGGCTCTGGCAAGCCCCTCTGCTTTGCTGACATCTCAACAACGAATGCCCACCGTCCACAGACCCGCATCTACGGTGGCCGGGAGTCGTCTCAAGCCGCCCGGCGCCCGGGGCGTCTCCCGCGGCGGTTGGGTTGGTTTGAGGTTCTGTCCCTCAAACGCCCGGCCTCCTCCTTTGCTAGCATTACTGCTTTGCAGAAGGAGGTGACCGCTTTCCATTTTCTCTCGCTCCGGACCATGGACTAAACCAAAGCCAGACGCGAGAGATCGCCGCCGCCGATCGCCTCCGCGAGGGCACGGCGGTGCTCCGCCCAAGCTGGGTAGACCGCCACTGTGTGCTCCACCGTATCCTCCGGGCGATCGTGACAATGGTGACACCCGGGCGTTTCCTCCCGCCCGATTATGAGCAGGAACCTCCCGAAACTTCCGTGTCCGGTGAGAACCTGTGTCAGGCGGTAGGTGAGGACGCCATGAGCCTGTCCAGCCACTCCTCAAAGAGTTGACTTACCGCCACTATTGTGGCGTGCCCTATTTGATGCCTCTGACTTTCAAATAACTTTTCGTTAAGTTTCTGTGAAGTAGTACAAATAAATTATAATAAACAAAATTTCTTAAAAAGCCTATAAAGAATACTGCGAAAGTCTAGTTTTTTACATATTTCTTGAGTTTCTAGCAGACTTCTCGAAAAATAAAGTCCTCTTTGATCAGCCCCAGACAAAATAGTTTCCAGAGTTTGTGAGTTGCCTTTTTATAGGTGTTTGTGATTCATCTCGATAAAAAATCCAAACAAAATTGTGTACCATACAAAAATGATGCTTAACGACATAAAATCTGTAGAAATGCGATTTTTAATGGTTTGCCCGGCATCGATATAACTGGCTCCGATCGTCACTCGCTACACTTCCCATGGTTTTTCTTCACCTTGGCATCCTGTTGCCATAGTGATAATTAATGTGTACTTTTTGTAAGCCCTTGTCTTGTATGTACCATTTTATGGATTTTTGAGCTTTCAATTATTATTAGGATAATAGACTAATAGGTTGTTAGGAAATTATAGTTTTTGAAGTAAAATTGGTACCTACCTAATTAGTGCATCTTTGTGAGGGTTTCTAGTATAACGGGAAGCTTTTTAAGACTTATGGAGCTAATTGAGTCAATCATTAGTTGCAATGATTTCTAAGTACTGATAAGGTCCTCATAAGGAAATGACTTCATGGTGATAACACTACAAAAAACAACGGTGCTGTGCTTTCAAAGTTTTCTTCCAAACGAGTTTGAGATAACGGCTCGTGGTGATCCAGATAAGGCAATCTTTCATCGGGAAGATGCATGTTTTTAGACTGGCTTCTTCATACCATTGTCACTTCAAATATGGAACATAACATCACACCTGAAATCGTGAAAGAGTTGGACAGATGTGTCCACAATTTTAGTACACCCACATTCCTCATATTTAAGTCCCATGTAACATCAACCTAGCACCAATCTAGAGTCCACGGCTGCTATTTAGAAAAATCTTGATAGAAAATAACCCAATAACAGTAGACCTAACTCGGGAATCGAACTCAGGACTAAATTTGCGACTGTGGTCGCAACTACTCAAGCAACGAGACAACGACTATAAATACATTGTATTTAATTTGCTTTTAGATAACCCTTGATTCTGGGCGTCGGGCGCCACGAGACGACTCCCGGCCACCGTAGATGTGGACCTGTGAACGGGTGTTGTGTTCCACGTGCCCCTTAAGGAGATGTCAGCAAAGCAGAGGGGCCTGCCAAGGCCACCGCCTGCTGGGGTTGCGGGTTGTTTGATGATTTCCCATCGCAAAAAAAACATACAAACCTTGATGCTTTTTTTACGTTTGGGAAATCATTAAATAACTTCCCCCGCTCTGGGCTGAGCGGAGGGGAGTGTCAGACTTTTATTAACTAAAACATACCCATGTTTCTTATTTTGCCCTTGAAAGGGGCCGGAGTATCTCTTTCCAACAACCCGCAATCCCAACTGGCGCTGGCTCTAGCAGGCCCCTCTGCAAGCAAACCTTGTGTAGTTCACTAAACTAAAGAATTACACAACAATAACAACCTTCTAAGAAAAAATACTGAGTAACTACAGGAAGTGCCCATATCGTGGCCTATACTTATTATAATAACAACCTGTATTTCTACACAGTTTGTCAACCCAACAAAAAAACCCGGATTACTCAACTTCGCATACAAATTTGGCATCGCATCGTATCAATCAAACGTGGTATTTATAAAATTATCGAGAGCACAATCATAAGAGCCCGTCAAATATCATTATCGTCAATGATTGATAGCTAATTCTTTAACCCTATCTGATTATATTAGTCGTAAAGATGCGTGGGACTAGAAGCACAATGCATCATTTTATATACCTACGCATATCGGCAAGGATCGATGGAGCGATCAGGAAGTGAACGAGACCTTTAGATGGTATATGAAAGAATCATTTATAGCGGTACCATTTGTGATACCTACGTTTTGGGACTAGTGATGGGATATTGTATGATAACTCTATGGTACAGTACGATACGGTAGTAATGCTAAATGTCAATGTAGAGATGCCGAAGATGACATTCATCAATTAAATCGACGGTTTCAATCGATATTAAAATTTTGGAAGAACCTGATTTAATGTAAAAGAACGATTATGGTGTGAGGAATGTATTATACCAAATGCGTGTTTGCTCAAACCTCTATAATAGGTAAACAAGATACTTTATTGCTTAAAGATAGAATTATATTTAAACCTTTTAAACAAACAATTATAAAGCTATAAATGAGTGCCTGTCAATAAAAAATAATGTTGATGTCTTCATGCCTAAGGAATAATTATAGGTTCAGTTTGTTAGTTTGCCAAAATTTATGTCCCACCCAAAAGAAATAAATATTAAAATTCAAACAATGTTGCGTCATTAAAAATAATACAGCTCCATAAACTCTGGCGCTCAACTCTCATACATTCGGACGTCCACAATTATTGTTATTTAAGATCGCATCCATAACTCGGCTGTTGCTAATGCTCAAACAAAACCCGGTACATGCAAACAAATTTACCGAAATTGTTCACTGAGCGGCGAATAAAAATTACGACCGGTTTGTTCGCCCGCGGCCTGCGCTCGCGTCGCGGTCGGCCCGTTTCGACGGCCATCCTCTGATATTTATGCCCCCATAAAATACGAACACGCATCGAACTCCAAACGGTCACAACGGACAACGTATCCTTCGATCAAACGCAATAGAATAATAAAAGCTCGGCTTATGTCTATCGATTCCAACTGAATCGGTGCGATTATCATTGCGCTCATGCGTTATACTCCATTTGACACTTTACAGCCAATCTACATATTCTCAGAGACACGTTTTTATTGACACACAAAAGAAATCGTTTAAAATACTGACACATTCTACGTTCGAAATAGAAAATGTTACCCAATTTTCGAAATTCGAATGTAAAAAGCATATATAAACTTCTTCATAGATTAAACAAAAAGCGGAGATTCTCAAATCAATGTTTTATTGCCTCCTAATGACAGGACGGAGATATTGCGCATTCTTAATTAGTTTTTTGTCAGCATAAAGTAGCGTTAATTAAGATTCAGAAATTGAAATGTATATCGTGTGCTACGGTCTGTATATTAATTTAGAGATGGAAATATATTAGAAGTAATGATAACATCATTGAATGGCGGCCATCTGATGTTCCCGATCAATTTACTGTATTGCCTGAGTTTATCGGTTGTTTGACAATTTAATGGCATTTTCAGTGTCGATCGCTGTTAATTAGATAGTCGTAGTGCCCGGAGCTAGTCAAATATTTTAATACAAACGTATACAACGCCACCCACGTTCATAAAAATAGTATTCGCAGTCAGTAGGCAGATCGCAGCGTGTTATTAAGTGATATCTTTTATAAACAGCCAGTGCGAGACCTTAGCCGTAGGGGATATGTTGCATTTATTATAAAATTAATTTAAAACAAATTAAATAATCTGTAGTCAGCCTTTAAAAGTTTGATTATCTACCGCCTTGTTTTATTTTTACTTTTAAACACAACTTTGTTTCTTAATCTACGTAGGTCACTTGTATGACTTCCGGATAACCGATAACTGTCGGCCTCTTTCAAGCTTTTATCAATAACACTTGAAGTTCACTAATTAATAAGTTATTTACGACTATGAAACTTCGATAAGAAAATTCTTAAAGCCGTCATTGCCGCCGAATTTCAAGAACTCGGCTACGCTTATCGTCTATCGCAAACTACCAAAATGACATTCGTTTTACATTTTAAATTAACTCAAAGGCAGTCGGGTGACAGCCGGCGCATGTCACACCGTACGTAAAATAAAACGCACGCGATGCGACAGATCAACCGACTTGTCGGCTACCGATGTCGTGCGACGATAATGTCGCGACGGGATGACGAGTTAATTCGATAGTCGCTGCACTTTATATCACTTAGAAACATAAATACGAATTGACGGCTCGGACAAATTTTATAGGTACCTACATGTACCCGTGGCTCGGAAATGCTGCGTTTAGATGAGTAATTTATTTAGTGATTAGTTGTGCAACATGGCATACAAATTATACATACGATTAAATGTCTCTTGGGTGCATATGTGTGCGTTTCGTCTGCAATAGCTCGAACCCAGTACAAAGATATTGTGAACAACGAAACGAAACAATCGTTTACTAGTTGTATCAAAATATAATATGACTTAATATCACGCCTGTAATCCCCGAAGGGTAAAGCAGAGGTGTTATATACCTAATAGTACACCCACATTTCCTCAGTGAGTTTAAAGTTTTCAAATGTAGGGTGGGTCTGTTGCCATCAACCAATCAGACTCCGTGGCTGCTACTGAGAAATTCCTGATGAAAAATCCCAATAACACTTTACCCGACCTGGGAATTGAACTCTGGACCCAGGCTCAGAAGTCACGCTTGCGACCACTAGAATAACGAACCAGTCCTAAGCCAGGTGAATCATAATTAAAAATATTTTCTAGAATTCATCAATTTTTGTGAATTGTGATATGTTGAAAAAAGGAAAAAGACTCCAAACAAATTGGGATAGAGGTAGGAGAGTGATGATAATTTTCTGAAAATCTTTTAGGACGGACGGAGCGGGGGGAGTGTCAGACTTGTACTGACTTAAACTCACCCATGTTTTTTTCTATTGCCCTTTATGTTCCGGTGCCGCGGTATGTCTTTCGAACAACCCGTAACCCCAGCTTGCGGTGCCTTTGGCATGCCCCACTACCAGAACTTCCATTACTACTTTTGATTAAATTATTTTTACAGATTCAAGATACGCTAACAAGTATGACGTAACAGTCATACGGCAATAAATAATACAAGCTCTTGACATAATTCATCAATAGTGCATGAGAACTAACAGCTTGACGTTAAATTATGGGCACTGTTACTGCAATTCCATCATACGACTAAGTATTTAACAAGTATTTGTAAAGGCTAAGAACAAGATAAAAGTGTTGTTCTATGATTTTGTTGCCAGGAGTAGTTAAAATTGATATTTAAATGGCAAGACATCTTTTCAAACAAAGGGGCAGCACAGTACCTACTTACTTTTATGAAACTTTTTCTTTCATTAAATGACGATAAAACTCCTGTTGTCATAGAGGTATAAATTTTATCTTATATTATGTGCAGTTGAGTAGTGCGATGTACAGTCGATGCAGTACCCAAGTCATCTACAAGAAGAAAACGTGTTGCGCCGACGACCCCAAACAAAATGGGACAAGGGCAGGAAAATGATGATTATCATTACCACTAAAAATATGCAGTTTTTCAGAGACCATGGTGCATGCAACATGCAAAATGCGCAATATCGGGAACTCAAAAATCGAGTTGTAAGTGTTACTAATAAGAGACATTAAAGGGCATTATTTTACAACTATAGACTACAAAACAAACACAGACCAATCACAATTTATATGAACATAAATAACATGTGGGTACTGGCAATAAACCATCTGAAGAATCATCCACAAAAATTCTTACAGAAGATTGCGTGCCCGCACTTTATGGATCATTATTGATTGTAAACGGTATGAAAATGGACATTAAAACTTCAGAAGACAAATATCTTGTCGATTTTTAAAGTCTGTAAGCGCAGGCGGGGGGCTTTTAAAAAATAATTGCTACTCTCGCCTCAGCCAATATTTCATCTGGATGTGCAAAGATATTGCTTCCTTATTAATGGCAATTTATTGGGCTTTATATCATTATTATTTACGCCGTATATGATCACTTAAAACCGGTAAATATTCAATGTTTCATACTATTTCTGTATTCCTATTTGTCAATGTTGGAAAACCTGTAAATTATTTCGCAATTTATAATTTTAATGTACGATGAAAAATTAATCATCGAAATACATTAAAAGGATTATTTTTTATTTTCAATAATGAATATAGTAATTAATTTTCCACTACCACTTGCGTGAGAATTAATTACGAAATTAATGTGATTAATTGGACTGGAATTTAAACGAAAAGCGCACAGAAAACAAAATCACCCAATTAACGTAGACATAACACAAATTCTGCACGTACGAAATTAATCAAATTGCCTCTTAAAATTCCATTAAGCGGTACTCATCGGGCTCACTACTGATGTTCATAACTCAAAACTACTAATAACAATCATCAAAATACTCGAGCGAATCTTGCCAATGAAGATTATGATTGATACCACTATTTAGCTAACGGTAAACCACATAGTGAAATTTAACTTTCCTTAATGCACGGCTGTAGGTAAAATGAAAATTGGTGATTCAAATTATAATGAGAATGAGTTAATGCTTCTGGCAAAAGTTATCGCCACCAATATATTTTTGATACGTGAAGCCTAATCAAAAACTATACATTGAACGATGACAAAGCATTTCTTACAACAAAACATGTGAACGCGAAGCAATGTAGTATACCGAAAGACAATAGACAACAGATTTTTTATGCAGTGAGATGAAACATATTAAAGTAAAGGAATTCTGGTAGCAAAAAATCAATAAAGCTCGATCAAAAAAAAAAATAGACGATCACGTCGAACAGAAACAAAGTGTTCGATCAGATACTATTAAAGAAGTGTACGTGCTTGATAACATGACAGTAGAATAGCGAGACAAAACAACAAATCGAAAACGAATCATTAATTTCCAAGTAACAAAACGGCGAATAGCTGCTGATTGGAATTCGAAGAAAGAATTTGACCGCAAACAATATAATTAATTGTCGCGAGCGAAAAAAACTATTCAATTTAGCTGGAAATCTGCTCAGACAGGTAAAATTGGTGAAGTAAATCCACAGATAGAATTTAGAGTACATACAAATTGCTTTTTTTTTTCTTAACAAACTGAATGTCAATCTCTGACATAATTGCCATTTACAATAATCCACATGACCATAGCCATTTGCTGGATTAACAAAAAAATAATGGAGCTACTAGATATCATTTTATAAACCTGTATTTATGCAGATGATACCAGTTTCCAACGTGTTTACTATGAGCCTGTCGTGTTATTAGCGTAAGCAGAATATTGAAAAATTAATTGCAATCAATTTTCAAGATCGAAAACCTGTAGTGGAACAATTTTGATGAATGTGTTGATTGAGTGAGTATTTCGTTTTGTTATTTGTTAGCAGACGGCTAATTGATTTACTTGGTGATTTTGTATGCAAAACAAATCTTATGATTTATATGAAAAATAATATAGGTAATATTTTAAGTGATATTAAGTTCTGTTGGCCGTAAAAACTTATTTATTTTGACAAGAGTAATGATTTAAATGTAACATTTGGAGAGAATAATCTTTATGAGAAGGTGCTCCTAATGTTTTCGTATATCGTAACAACAACCCCTGCAGCTAAAGCATTAACCATCGATGCGCTTTCTGCAAAAGCATTTAATCTTCCAACAATTTCTCCAAGACACTAGTCAATGTTGACACTGAAATTAAGTCCTAGATTATAGCCCACATAATCTCACAGTGGACCCATAAACCATAATCAGCCTTAGGGCTCTAAACTAGTTTTATTTATTCTATTGCTAACGGTAGTTTAATTAATTCGCAAGCGGAACGGTAGCTGTCGCCTCTGTATTGAACTTAACATGTGGTATTACACGTCCGCTAGTTGTTTGATCAGCTTGCAGAGACTTGCAAGCTCTTGCAATGTTTATTAAGTGACAGTCCTACGTTGAGTATGCATTAGAAGAAAAATATTTTTCAATCAAGAGTGGGATAAAACTGGGTTGTACAACCAGATGAAGCACCCGATGCTGAATTGCAGATTTATCTTGACAGACATTTTACGTAAAAATAATAGTTTCATAACCTCTCAAAGTATTTCGTAACATTTAGTCAAGTCTGCTTGGTTTTTAATTGCAGCATCATCTTGCTTGCCTTTCATTTTCCTCACAACTTCTTCAAACGAGTCAGCATTGTTGATTGGCGAACATGGCCCAAGGTTCACTCAGATGGGCCACGTTAACGACCGTAACAGGATTGTGTAGTTTAACCTAACAATCACTTAATTGGTACCGAAACTTGGATTGGCCGTGCGAAATCTTATTTGCGTGACGAAATCGGACACGAGAACCTTGTTAGAGAGTTCAAATTAAAACGGAATGATAGAAAACTAATCATTGCTCTCTCTTCACTTATAATATCAGTATGATTAAGTAATAAATAGATTTTGTTGATTACGGAATTAATTCGCTTTATTGGTTGGTTTACGATGATTGCGTCTACCGTCTTCTTTACAAACGTTTTAAAGCTTCATAAAATATCAAAGCAAATAACTGCGGTACTTTTACTGTTTTGTGCTTTTACACTTTACCCTTATTTTTTATAGCTGTTATAAGGAAAAATGTTATTTTAGTGCTTGATAGAACTATTTATCAGTCTAGGTTAACAAATTATAAATACATACATAAACCCCCGTGTTTTCCTATGGGGCTTAGAAGAAACCACAGACTGCTACTTGCTACGATCTTTACATGAGTATGTAAAGACGACGACGTATGTGACGACATGTATGATGAGGCAAAGGGAGTCTTTAGCCTCGTCATCTGGTCATACACGCACGCCAATGGCAAATACTACCCACCTGAACTGTCTAAAGAACCTTACCAGTAAGTTCATCCCCTTCAAGTTTTGCCACTGTATCTGCCTGGCTTCCTTCGTTAATCAGCTACCACTAATCTTCTCACGACCAAACCATGTAAGAATACTTATCAACTTTTTTCTTTCTTGAATCCAACACATTCATAAAATATATGCTCAGTAGTATGCGCCTTTTATGCCAAGAATGCACGAAGGTCTATTCTGCCTTGTAAACTTGCTATCCCACCTATCGGCTGTCAGCTGTAGCTTGTAATCTTTACTTGAATAACCCACTCGACTACTCTATAGAGATAAGGGGATATTAAGGCTATCAGAACATTCGTATGGTAATTAGACTTTAATTATGTTGTATGTGTACACCGATGTTCATTATTTTAAACACATGGTTTAATAATATAATTTGCTTATCAGAATTCATAAATTATGGTTCAACTTTGCAAACTTACTTGTTTGTGGTTTTATTAGTTGGGGAACGAGGTCTTTTTTTGTTTGATCTGCAAGTGGACCGACTTTTTGATAGTCTTTTATCGAGTCAAGCTTAAAGCTTGTAACATATTAACAATAACATCCCTACTCTTAATTTTAAAATATGATTTAAATAAACTTTACAATATTTCATTCAAAAATATACAATTAACGTATCTATACAGCAGCAGCATCATCAATCAACTATTCACCGAAAAAATAACCATCCGTAGTCCTCTTTTTGGGATATAACTTACGCGTCACTTCCCAGATTTTTTATCCTGGAAAAAAATAAAAAATCGTGGTTCAGTGTCGCACGACCTTCCCGCGGGATTCCTTCTCGTACTCACACCATCACTGGACCGTTCCTACGATTTAATTGATCTCAATGCTCGAGACTAATCGACTCGCTACGGAAATGACTTTTTCTCCGGTTGAGTCACTACCATAGACAAAAATGGGTTGGCCAATTGTTTTGGTTGAATACTCACCCAAGGTGCCAACTAAAATTTCATTCTCGTTAAACGATGATTAATTATAAAATATAGTCGTCATACGAACACCGCTTCTATAAAAATAGAGGTCGAGGATAATATGCAAAACAAATAATAAAGAACAAAAGTTACTACACCACATTATTAAACACGATAGTCGATAAATTAACAAGGGGACCATAATTTCGAACACAAAGTGAACGCAACGGATTCATCGAATAATTGTACCGCCAATAGCTTACGCGGCTTTATTTTTTCACCAGCGGTGTGAAGTAGCCGGTGGTATTTTAATGTGACAGCTGAACACATAACCGCACTTAATTTTGTCCTAATGCGAGCACCGGCCCATAAGAATCTTGCCCTTTAGTTCGCTCCGTTTTTCTCCTGAGAATATCTGTGAACTGAATCGGCGATGAGCCAGATAAGGAGAGTGTTTCTTTAAATATGCAAAGTGCAAACTTTGTGGGACTCTTTCGACAGGACGCTGAATAATTTTACACGCTCTTAATGGTTCCCGTGTCGTTTTAATTCAGGTTTGCGGTGTTCCGTTGACACGGTAAGGTGAAATTAAGCTAAAATTGTTTTAATTACAATCAATGGTATTATATTTGGTCTGTACGTTCGATTTAATAAAGGAAGCTATTGCATGAATGTGTAGAGCTGGTAAAATTACCATAATTAATGGAATAGCAATAAACTATGGCTATTGTTTGGTGTTGCTTGCAAATAAAATGTATGGAGTATAAATAATGAAGTAGGATGTTCGCGCTGCCGCGTCGGCACCTCTAGTGTTTGTCAGGCGCGATGTTGGCTACATCGCGCCGACATAATTTAGCACCAAGGCAAAGACTCAGGCATTTTTCTAAAAGACAATACAAGCCTCTCGGCCAATGGAATATTCAGAGTGCCTGAAGAATTCTCATTCTCGCACCCGCTAATGAATAGCTATTCTTTGAGCATTTTAACTATGGCTTTCGGAATGGAATTCGACTGTACAGGTTTCTTAAAAGGTCCTTCGATATGCGTCGGACCCTTTCCGCTTCGCTTAATTTATGGACACTCATACTTTTTTTTCTTTTATTTTGTATTAATTATTACGGACCGTATAAAAGTTTCGCGCGTTTTTCCACTTCGGAATGTTAGTGGATTACAATGTTAAAAAACTATTTCTGTAATTAAAGCCATTTTTCTTGTAAGGAATAAAATTAATAAGACCTGACCGTTTTTGGTCATAACTGTCAATAGTAGCGGAGATAAACCATTTAGGCCTAGGTAATACAAGTACTACTTACTATAATGTAAGTAGAAGTGTGGGTGCATACAAAATTGCACTCCCCTTTCTCTTACTCTCAAAATCCGATGGGATGGCTATACCACGTCAACGAAGAGACATAGGATGTAGGACTAACGGCTCAACTTGTTCTTCCAGTCCCAGGGGCATCACACCACCAACCTTCAGAGTTCTAGTGGCTACTGACAAATACCTACTTGAAACACCCAATTAACCGCCATATTTTTGGGGATAGGAAATCGTCAGATAACAATAATTAATAAAAGGAAAATTTTGACACTTCCCCCGCTCCGGCCAGAGCGGAGGAAGTGTCCGACTTTTCCTGTCCAAAACCCACATAGGAGGGTTTTAGTTCTAGGTGGGCAAACAAAGGAACATAGGTTTACCGCCTTGGACATCAAAACCATGAATGACCATCAGTTGTACTTTAGGCCATAAACTAAACGGCTCTTATAAGTATAATATAAATTAAAGACGTGACATTATCCTCAAATTCCTCATTTCTCCATGGATCACAGTTGGTGGTTCACTGCAGGTTCTATCGTAACTAATTCAAACAATTACTCATCTGCCGAGACAAAATTGGGTTTTATTGTTCCGTAATAGAAAACAATGATAATAAGGCTATAAATTACGTGTTAGGCACGGTTGTCTATCATCTTATTTCGTTATTAGTCATGAAGTATGTTGTAGTTTTGAGTTCTTGCTAATTTATATTCAAAGTATGTAGACCCAATTTTATGGAGTGTTTTGTATTAGACCTTTTTTATTTTTAAAGAGAGTTCTCGTCGCGGCGTGGCATCGCTGTCATCGTGGCCAGAATACATTCATACTAATTAGTGTCTTGAATATCTAATTAATTCATTTTACAACGACCCGCATTTAAGTATATTTTTGTAGTTGTTAAAAAGACCTTTGACATTGTAAGTGTTTCGTTTTAACAAGAAGCGTAAGTGCATTTACATGTGTAACTAACTATTATAACTGTTTGTAGTTGAGTTAGTTGTAAGCATTTCTAGTGAACAAATACAAGGTTTTTTAAAAGGGTAGACCCCCTTTCCAAAAAAAATTCGTTTTGTATTTGTTTTAGAATCAAAAAATAAGTTAATAATATGAATTATTTTACCATGCGTAAGATGGTCACAAAGTGACAATTATACAAACATGAACTGCGTTTGTGACTATTTTAAGAATTCTAAAGTAATTTATATTATTAGATATCCTATTATGATTCTGCTATTTTAGACCCCCTTGAAGCTAACGCTTTTTATGTTTGTTGAGCTCCCAAGCAGCTCATATTAAACATATTTAGCGGCCACCGCAAATAAAAATCAACAAAACCGAAAAAATCAGAAACAAATTTAATTTATAAAAACTGGCTACACATTTGCAAAGTCAGCGACAACACAAAGACCACTGAACACAGGAACACAAAACATTAAGTTAGTCATCATTCGCAGAATTCTTTATTCTACATTCAAATTTTGAAAATTCAAAAGCAATATTTTTTTGTGCTTTCGCAGCATCGGCAACAGATAATTTTTGGTCTTAGGCTAAACCCGCACTGCACAGAAAACTCGTGCGATAAATTTTCACGCAGTAGAAAATCTGTGATTTTATTTAAATATGTGTGATGCGAATTTTGAATGACTAGTTAGTGTAAATAGACACATTGTGTTACATGTAGATATAGCTAAAAAAACTGTACCTTGATTCTTTGACGGGAGTTTCAAATCGCGAGTGCGTCTAAACACTAATAATATGATACCATCATTATAGAATAACGAATAAAAAAATCGCGCGATTTTTATATCGCAGTACAGGCTACGCCTTAAGCTTACAGACCGCTTTATGAAATATTGCAATGATCAAGCAACAATGAGCTGTAAAGGCTGCCAAGCGACTACGCAAACACAATGTAATCTCTTCTGCGAACGAGAACATGATTTATTAAAGAAAATCCACATTCGAATTTCGAGTCTTGTAACGGTAAACGGAACAATCTATACTTAATAATCTGTGGCTAATTTGAAATTCTTAAGTCGGTACTACAGAGGCCTGACTTGAGCATTAAGTGGTTGTGGTTCAGTGTAAGGATATGCCATGGGAATACTTTTTAGCTATTATGAATAAGCCGATAGTATATCAAGCTATTCTTATTAAACCTAAACTTTGCTACTTATGAGGTTTTGTGATCAATAAGTCAAAATAACGTAAGGCTCAAGATAGCACCTTGTAATACGCCTTGAAATTTGTCTTAAACTCATATCGAAGAAATTAAGAAAAACGTTTAAATGTTAGCTAGGCAAGTGACCTGAGTGAGAGCCAATACTGTAGAAAAAATCGGCCGCCACTACATGCTGAGAACCTTAAACTGTCTTAGCAAGTATTCGGTTATACAACATACTTCAAAGGACCATTTGAAGTCACCAAACGACCAAAAACTACTTAAAAGCATTAAATATACGATGATCACGTACTCATTACTATTCAAAATGAAAGACCGGATGCATTGTAACTAAACGTTAAAGGAACCGCGATGGCGTTTAAAAGCTACAAATAAGCCATTCACATCAACATAATTTATAAACAATTCCCAACAAACCATTACTGAGTGTATCAATATGAAAACATAAAGAATAAACGATCGTTGTCTCTCTTTATATGCAAGAAACACCTCATTAAATGTTTGTCATACAATTTACCTATCTGCATTAACAAGGCTATACAATGGGATAAAAAATTACAAAGGTAGCCGCTCGAACGGGCCTTATATTGTAAGTTTAAGATGCAACCATTTTGCAATAATTGTGGTTGTATCGGTATGTTGACATCTTGAGGCTGTTGCTTATACATCGCCATATTCTATGTGTTACTTTGTTATCACAATCTGTCGAAGCAAAGAAAGGTAGAAAAAGCAGACACACTTCCCTATGAAGAGACATTTTACCGCACAAGAAAAAATACGTGGCACTTTGTAAACAGAACTTCGCCATACAACAATTTGATCATCTTTATCGAAAGCCTTTCGAAGTACGTAACATAATGAGACTCGATATCTATCCCTTCCTCGTTCATTAGCCAAGGCTTCCGCCTTAACAATCATAACAGCATTGCTAACAACTACCAATTGCTCTCTATCCATAATGAAGGCACCCGACTTTCAATAGAACAACATGGCCGCGAGTGAGTTATTCAAATGAAGTTTTATACACGTTAGTGCATGCTGTGGACGTATTCGATAATTTATACTAACAATGCACCGCAGTGCATGTCGTTTGGTCAGACTTGTAAAACTTGCGGCAATGCAATTGAACGTCATTTAGTTATCAGGATTATTATAAGGTCTATGGGTATTTAATTTTGCTTCTGCCATTTTAGTTCGTGACCGAAACCATTACAAATATATAAGCTATTGATAAATGATCATTACAGAATTATACATTGAATTGAAACAGTATGTTGTCTCAACCTGTTTAAACCATTTTGTTTATCATCACAGTATTTATTTGATTTATATCGTGAAAAAAATATGAAAAAATATAAAAATCGCGGAAAATCGGACGTGCGAATTGCGAAATAAACGGTTATATCATTTGACTGCGTAGAATTAGAGGGTCGATTTTTGACCTGGATTGCAAAATCTTGCCGAAGATGCGGGCTATTCGAAAGAGATACCGCTGCGCCGGAACATAAAGGGCAATAGAAAGAACATGGGTGGGTTTCAGTCAGCAAAAAAATGTGGAATTAAGAATATGGTTTTCAATTTCGATACAAAGAGATAAAGGGTATTGACAGACAGACAGGCCGACGGACATCAAGATTCTATAAGGTTTTTTTTTTAAAGTAGGCATCCCTCGAAAAATCATGAACCGTGTTACAATTGACAAGTTCATCTTCATGTAGCTAACTTATTTACTGGCACGCGTGGAAGCAAATTTATTATTTACAAATAGCTGGCGGCCGCGGTTTCGCCCGCGTGATTTCGAAAAAAATATCCTATGTGTTATTCCAGTCTATAATCTACCTCTGTGCCAAATTTCATCAAGATCCGTTCAGTTGTTTTGACGTGAAAGAGTAACAAACCTAAATACATCCATACATCCTTACAAATATTCGCATTATATTAAAATTAGGATAAAACTAATAGAATCGGTTAGATCGTAAGTATTTGAGAACGACTTCCGTATACTATATATACTAATACCTTTTATTTGGTTCCAACATCTAGCTTGGTTGCATTATTGGTTTATTGGTCGTGGTGGACGGCTGAGTATGTGGTCCTGGGTTCAATTCCTTGGTCGGGCAAAGTAAGATTGATGTGCGCGGTTAGTGGCAATAAGTCGATTCCTAATTACATGGGACTAAGAACAAAACTGGCGAAAGGTGAAAATAGTCTTTGGACATCACAAGCATGATCTATACTATATAATATATATATATGTATATATATATATATATATATATTAATATTATAAAGCTGAAGAGTTTGTTTGTTTGAACGCGCTAATCTCAGGGACTACTGGTTGGAATTAGAAAATCCTTTTAGTGTTGGATAGTCCATTTCTTGAGGAAGGCTATAGGCTTTATAACATTACGCTACGACCAACAGGTGCTGAGGAGCGTGGGTGAAACCGCGTGGAACAGCTAGTGTTGAATAAAATCTAACTTAAAACTCTAGTGCTCCTGTTTAAGCAAAACATTAAGTACCTATATTAACGTACCCTGTTATTTTAGTATCCAAACACAACAGAAGTTTAATTACACACGTATTTGTATTACATTAGGAACAAATCCCGCAATGTACGTATTGTACGGTCACTAATTCCTGTAACTACTAATATACATGTTAGACAATACTGTAGACTGTTAATTGTGTCCGTATGTCCAGGACCCGGATTACTGTACGGACCTTCGTTAACACGGGATTTAGCTCTTTACCCCTACCCTATCGTTTGGTAAATACGAAAATGAGCGAATCGAGATTTTCCCCGGAAAATTTCCAAATATATCGCGTTTTATTATTAGAATGAAAATCCGTTTTCTTGTCTATATTCGTTTAACTCTGAACAGATTTAGAAGTTGTTATATTGATTGTATTCAAAGAAGAGTTTTTATGTAGGGATAATACCTATCATCTTCATTCTTCTCATCTCATCCAGCCCTTATCCAATAGATATTGTTATTTTATACATATTTGACGGCTTCGTTAGTCGAGTGACAGCTAAGTATGACTTTTTTTCCTAGGTCGGACAAAATGTGATTGGATTTTTCTAGAATGCATTTCTCAGTTTCAGCCACAGAGTCTGGATATTTGCCCGGTTGGCGGCAACAGGCTCGCAGCCAGAACTTGAACTTGGGACTAAAAACACATAACTGGTGAAATTCTGGTAACCTCTACCTCTTTCATTCCTTTTTTATAGTTATATTTATATAATAATAATGTTTGTGTGTTATGTGTTAAAAATCAATAAAGGGGAAAAAATAATCATTGATACGTACACAAAGAATGAAAACTTACATAAGCAAACAGTGAAAAATTATGTTTAGTGAAGACATGTTAAAAATGCGAATCTCCTAAACTAGGCCAGAGGCCTGTGTTTTATGTTAGATAGATAAATCATTTATTTGATGCCACAAAAGACACAATACAGGAATTAACACAAAAAATATCAAACTGAGAAAGACAGAAATAGAATTTAAAAAAGTAAGGTAGAAGTTATGATTGACCCATAGGCACATCACATACATCTATAACGGTCGCCCACTACTGGGCGGAGTGTGTTTTTATTTTTATGTTTTTTTTTTGCGGATGAGAAATTATCAAATAACGGGGGGAGTGTCCGACTTATACTGACTAAAACCCACCCAAGTTCTTTCTACCGCTCTTTATTTTCCGGTATCTATTTCAAACAACCCGCAACTCCGGCAGGCGGTGGCCCTGGCAGAAACTTCTGCTTTCAGCTTTGCTGACATCTCTTTAAGGCGCGCGTGGAACACTAACGCGCCCTCGACACGGCCTGTCGTCGACCCGACACTGATGCGGACCCCTCCTACCGTCAGCTGGGATCCCGATGGTGGCGTATTTTGGCGGTGTGTGTCTCAAGTTTGCACCAAAAAGAAGTCCAGCTCAGTATAATGCCAGATAGACTACCTGACGCTGGTATTCTGCTGAATCTTGCTAGTGACACACGGATGTCTAGAAAACGCAATGATCTGAAAAGAACAAAATACGGTATTGAGCGGTGAATATTATAAAGGTGGGTTAGTACATATATACACGCATACAAGACATGCTCCTCCTAAACTTCTTAAGTTAATTATTGTGTAAAGAACCTAATATTTCACTTCATCGTCAAGCACTAAGACAGCTCTTTTAATGACACCGGAAAGAAATATTAAACTGGAAAACTAATCATATAGTAATTTCCAACACTCTCAAAGTTGTACTACTATCTATGAATACGTAAGTTCAGTTGGCTGGATGTTTGTTACTCAATCGGACGAATCCAGAACGGCTAAACAGATTTGCATGAAATGTATCAAAGAGATAGATTACAGTCTAGAGTAGCACAAAGATTGATATTATTTTTTAGGTTACAGCCTATATTATCACATGGGCTGATTCCTTTTGTCTTAGTTCACAATTTGGAATAACATATAGGCTAATACGCTTTTTTTCTTATACACACTTTCCAAAATGTCCACGTGTACGAAGCCGCGGACAACATCTAGTGAAAGAGAAATATCGTTCAAATTGTACCAAGAAAATACCCATAATTAGGAACAAGACTAATTTCCGATGTGAAGCTGTATTATTTTACTACTCTTTGCAGGAAATGTTTGCGTAATTAACTCATTACAAGTAACCGAAGGCACAATAATAAAGCCTTTTAATGATAAAACAAAAATAATTCCTAACGGGAGAAGCCATCATTACCATTTTTATTAGGAGGAAAAATTAAGCTCACTACACTTAATTTATAATATCAGTGCTTTACTTAATAGTTTGATTTAATGTGCAAAAAGTTCTAAATAGTTTTTCTTTTATTAAATAAAATTAGTTTGGATTACACTTTATTAACTGTTGACATGCGAGTCAAAAGAATTATCTAGGTTGAACTCAGCTAGTCTGCGTTATTTTAGACAAGTTATCTTCGAGAAATCGAGTTTTTTTTTATATAAAATTAATTTTTCGAAAATTATTTTATAAAACCGTGTTTAAACCTGCTGCCTCATATTTGGTAGCATTATTGTAATGAATTTATAAAAAGTAAAAGTATGTTTAAAATTCTGTTTTTTAGACGTTCCAAAGACTCGTGAGCTCCTTGTCTAAGCCGCACGCATGCATGAATGATCCCGGAGAGGTGAGCAAAGATCGTCACTCACTGGACGCATGAGGATGGAGATCGCCGTCAAGGTTGTCCGCGGCGAAGGCAGTTTTTTTAATAATAATAATAATAAGGGCCTGATTCAGAAGGCAGTACTCCTCGATACGGCCCGCATTGGGAGGAGATTCCTGTCTCTGGAGCCCTAACCACCGGTAGCTTGGACCCTGCTCCCGTTACCGGCGGAAACCTATTTTTATATTTTTAAATGTTATTTTTTTATTTGTTTACTAAGAAATATTTAAAAATGTATTTGTAAGTATATTGAATGAATAAAGAGTACATAATAATAAAATGTTTATTTCTCACCACAAGCCAAAAAATACAGACAATATTAACACAAAGTAGGTACCATTAGCTGACAATTTTTGAGAATGACTATGTTATCAAGTTCGCGGTCTGGAGGGAGAACGAGGAGGATTTTGTCCAGCTGTGGGAATCAGAATTAACAGGCCACAATAAAGGAATTCCAAACAAAAACTCATCGAGGTTCTATTAAAACAATTTCCAATAATTATCATTGCTTATGTGTGTAATTTTGATATTCATAAGTAGTTTGATCGTAATCCAAGAGAAACTAATTCCATGGACACCAAATAGTTGTCAAACGAACAAATCACTACGAAATTAAACTGACATCTCATTCAACAGCTTATGAGGGATCATTGGAAATAGTCGGACTATTTATGTGATGAGAAATAGACAGAAGTTTAAGACAATAATTTACAATAAAAAATCATATTTATTTTTAAGTTTTTTAATGAAACTTTTGACATAGATAAGGTAAGCATTTTAATCCTTACTAATATTATAAAAGCGAAAGTGAGTTTGTTTGTTTGTTTGATACCTCTTCACGCTTTAATGGCTAAATCGATTGTGATGATATTTTGGTACAGACATAGTTGGGAACCAGGAGACGGACATAGGTTAATTTTTATTTTAAAAAAAGCTGGATGTGAGGGAGAAAGAAGGAAGAAAAGGGAAATCTTAGTGTTGCTATTACAAATCAATAAGGCGCAAAGGGAACTGTGTTTACCCGAATTTAACGCGAACGAAGCCGCGAGCAAAAGCTAGTAAGGTATAATTAATAAAACTCGACAACATCAAATTAATTCATAAATATGTATAGGAATAAGCTGTTCGGCCAAACTCAACTAATGTCGAGCCGACCCGCAAAGGATTCACCTCGAATTTAAAACACAATAAAATCACTTAATATAATGTAAAAATCTATTTATATTAGGTACTCATTAGAATATATTTTTATTACACAAAAGATTAGCAATACACTGATAAAGCTGCTTCTCCAAATTCGTACGGTTTTGCTTACACTTCAAAGACTATATTTTATGTTATAGTAAATCATTTCGTCAGCATATTAATTCCCGGGGTTGCGGGTTGTTCCGGGGTTGCGGGTTGTTCGAAAGAGATACCGCGGCCCCGGAACGTAAAGGGCAATAGAAGGAACATGGGTGGGTTTTAGTCAGTACAAGTCTGACATGCCCCCTCGCTCCGCCCAGAGCGGGGGAAGTCATTGGATGATTTCCCACCCGAAAAAAAAAAAAAACATATTAATTCGCTTTTCTTTTCTTCTACACGAAGTTGAACTACTCTTCCTCACCTGTTGTGTCCCACAGCGTTGCCCGTTCACGAATCGTCGACTCCACTACACGTTCGTCGGTTCTCTCCTCACGATCTCTCTGTGACATCTAATTACTCGCCAAATTAAGCGTCCGCTATGAAACTTTCTTTCCTTAGGGCGGGCTATGTTACAAACTGTTCGAATTTAATAATTATACGATTTTGTTTTGAATGTCGTCAGTTTTTGTGTAAATAAGGTCTAGTTTTCTATATTAACCTTATTGATACTGGCTTTTTAGGTTGATAGGATTGAGAAGCTGTGAAAAAAAAGTAAGATATCAGAGCTATGCAAAACGCATCCAATCTTATTGGTGAGACATATTCCATCACATATAAATATAAGCAAACTATTTCAGCAGAATTCTTAAACGATTCCAGTTGCATTGACTATGACCGATATATAATACCTGTAAGTACTATGACATTCTTATACATATACTAGTTGTGCCAACAGTTTCACCCGCTGCTCACTTAGGGTTATGAAAAATAGATGTTGGCCGATTCTCAGACCTACCCGATATGTACACAAAATTTCGTTTAAATCGGTCCAGACGTTTCGGAGGAGTATGGGAACGAAAACTGTGACACGAGAATTTTATATATTAGATTTAATTTAATAATCAAATCATAAACGAGCGGCACTTTACACTGAGCTTAAAGAATAGAGCTCCAAACAAAATCACGTCGACGACAACCTCTCCATAAATGGTCAACAAAATAAACGTTTCACTTTGTAACACTTTGTCACCCGACGCTCATCTAATGAGAAACTTCATAAGCTGCATATTAATTCGAAAATTAAGCTTAACTTCGAACATTATACCAACAAATTGCATCGACCTTTGCGCCGCCAATGAAAACACATTATCAACTTCAGTTGAATTAATCATTTAACTGCACAAAAGGAATGTCCTCCTCAACTAGGGCCACGAAAACGTACGCTTATCTAAACTAGCCGGCGTTGTATGCGCTCTCTAATTGGCTAATTGGCATACTAGTGAAGATAGATCAACAATTGCAATCTCTTCCTACTTCGGTTAGATAATGCATCCGCCGCTGTCGCCCTGATGAAATGCTGGCGATCGATATCGCGGCCATTGAAATACGCTTCACGAACGGTAATTGTAATATATTACAGTGGTAATTTAATACTTGTTTTGTAAACGTTGTACTAAGGTCATTACTATGGGCGATTAGAATTTGTTGGCGCAAAAACAACGCCGCGTGTGGTCAGACGTGAGATTCTATTTACTGATAACAGTTCTTATAAGGTTCGCTTGATATGACGTGTGGTGTGTTTGATTTGAACGTACAACTTATCGCATGTAGTGTTAGGCCCCTTGTTAATTGACCGGTTGTGAACATTGAGCAATTTTGGTACTTAAATTTAATGTTATGTTTAGACGTGGCAATAAAGACATCGTATTCTAATTTATTATCACCGTCACCACGCGTGATGCAGGCTTGGTCCGTTCGAATTTTAAATTCTTTTTGTTTTTTATTGAAGCAATTTTGTCTACAGTGAGATTGAAAACAAGGTCCAATCTATTTCAATACCAGGCGTGAACTATGTCCGCAAAAATATTCTGTTTTATCAATTTCCTTTTTCTATCGAAAACATAGAAAGCCTACACCCCAACTGTAGCCCAAACGCTAGGGCTTCTTGAATAATTCCTTTACACATCTTCGTATCGCCAAAGCCCACCCCTAACTGCGAATACATTTTTAAAGCTGTGCGCACATAAAAGGGAATACAAGAGTGTTATTCGAAAGTGCGGAAATGCGTCCCATACATCAAGTGAGGAAAATAGAAAAACAGAGGCGAGATAAAATGTGAGTACATCGCCGTGAAATGTTGCTACAGTTCCGAAAGAGACAAATAGCCCTTTGACAACGACAGCATATTTTATATGCACTTGTTGTTTGGGGCATAGAGCTGGAGAAGTAAGCCTATTCTCGTACGTGGTTGGTTTGGGGACCAACTGTTTGGATTTCGAAGCCACGCTACTGTTTGATAATGAATGCTGGAGCTGCGGTTGAGCTTAGTTCCGTTTCAGGCTAAACAACAGGTTTGCTGAACTGGATTAGACGTAGAGGACTTAAAATTGTTTGCGCTATTCTGTTTGACTATAACGGCTTTGTACGGGTATTTGAAATTTACTGTATGCACGAGGACTAAATTGAAGCTGTATAATAGAGCTTCCAAATTTGAAAAAGCAATTTTAGAACGCAAAATGAACCATAAAGAACAGGAATCAGTCGTTTTAATAATTCGAAAACCAAACACTAGTAGCTAAAAAGGATATAAGACGACAAAGCGACTTCTTTATTTGAATTTCAAACAACTTTATTCTAACTACAGTTTTCCTACCAGTAAATATAACTCCTGGCAACGCGGTTTCAAATTCGCACGTCCAAAAAGAACATTCAAAAGTGCCACAACGCACAAGGCGACATTTTTCGCCGAGACACAAAATGAAATGACAACCCCGAACGTGTTTGTTCCCAGTTGCAGTATTTAACACTCCTTCGAAGTTTTTAAAAAAAAAACAACGTTGCCTCTAGGCCCTCCCTCTCGTTCCTCACTAGGAATTTCTCCTGTATCGTGAGTGCGCTTACAAACATAATAAACTCACATACACAAACAGCCAGATCCGAAACAACTATCTGTAGGCCATACAAATTAGTTCCGTGCGGGAAGCGAACTAGCGACACGCAGCGCAGCAGTGGATCGCTCAGCCACTGCGCCAACCGTCCCCGTATTCACACCCCGGTGTATTTCTGTCTCGTCGGCAAAATTGTTCTGGACAGTTCATTCGGCCGTGTACACTATCTCACTTTGAAGTCGCTTAATTATGTCGATCCTGTGGGCTGTCGCTCTTGATATATCGAAGTTTGAGGGGAAGTAAAATCTCCCCTTTGTTAGTTTCAATCTAAAACTGAATGCATTTTAGGGTAAAGTGAACATTTCAATTACTGGTTATTTTAAGAAAGTGAGAAAGATTTAACTATCAGTATGCAGTTGGATCTTCTTGGTGTCGAAATCATATCCAAATTATTTTCAAAAAATAAAACACTTGACATTCTGCTGCCATATATATAACTAGCTTTTGCCCGCGGCTTTGCCCGCGTTAAATTCAGGGTAACACGTTACTCCTTGTAGTTTAGCCCTTGCGCCTGATTTATTGTAATAGCAAAGCTAAGTTTTCCCTTTTCTTCCCTCATTACTCCCTTTGATTTAAAAAAAACTGCCTATGACCGTTTCCAGGGTTCCAACTATCTCTGTACGAAAATTCATCAAAATCAGGTTAGCCATTTAGGCGTGAAGAGGTAACAAACAAACACTGCTTGTTCTAACCGATTTCAGAAAAAAAGGGTTTTTTTTTTAAATTAGATAATAATTGAGGAAATAATGTTTCAAAACTTACTTTACTGAATTAACCATATTTGAACTCGCAATGTTACGTCACCTTTGCCCTTCACTTTTTCTTCTTCGTGCACTGAAAATATAATCATTATTTTGTATTACCTACCTATTTACTTTTAAATATAACCATATAAGCGTAATGGCGCACGATTTATATCTTTGCATTCCACTTAAAGGGAATTACACAACAATTGAAATAATGGGACCTTGAAATACCCATGGGTACTTAACCTATAAGATGTCTGCTGGGGTTCCAAGGTCTAGTTGGGTTGTGGCTCTTATAAGATTATGTTCTTTATATTTCAAGTTAAGAATGCCTGTTGGTTAATAAAAATCTCATTGGTCAGTGAATTGAATAAAAAGAACCATTGAAAATGTAACTTTAGTTAATGTTTTTCATACTTGAATTATTTCCCTTTTGTCTGAACATTACTTCAAAACCTAATGTACTATAGTACTACGGCCAACGAGAAGCGATACGAAAGGTCATTAACCTAAAGAACAACTGTGGCGTTGACAATCTAATATTTAGCTCTTTCCACCTTGTGCCTTTGTCGTAATGTCTCGTTCTCCCGGCAAATACATGACAACGTTAAGACGGGTTCGCCAACATTCGGGCGGCCATTTTAGAAGGGGTTTTAGCATGGGTATTGTTTACATTTGGTATCGCTTCTCGTTGGCCGTACTATAGACATAAATTGGTCTAATGGTGTAAACTTCGAACTGCCAAGAACCCTCTGATTTATAGCAATCATACACATGATTACTATAATCAATTATTACTATAAATTATACAATACACACGTATTGTATAATTTATCACTGGCTTCGACAAAAAAATCACGAGGAGCTCTTGGCAAAATAATAGCAGCCGCTCGGGTCGATCTTTAGGTTAAGCCGCGCTTGCCTAGGTTGGTCTATGGACGGGTGACCACCCGTTACATACCGATTTTCCTCCGTGCGTCGCAAATCACGTTAACCTGTTGGTCCCGGCTGTCAGTTGTAGATCTTTAACAGTCATTACAGATGTGTCTAAAGTCTAACAACCAGTCTTATCAACGAACATCGTATTACCAAATACTAACTGGGTTGTGGAGGTCAGATAGGCAGTCGCTCTATGTAAAATACTGATATTCTACTGCATCCGGTAAGACTGGAAGCCGACCCCAACATAGTTGAGAAAAGGCTAGGCAGATGATGATTCGACAAAGAAATCACGTGATAATCATGAAGAAACCAGCATGCCTTTGAAATACTTCTCGACGGCATGTAAAGCCATAGACTTCTCGACATAAAAACTCTGACACTACACGAGGTACTTATCTCCCGAAATGGAAGAAGACTATATCTATGCCTTAACATTACTTAACACGATTTCACCACACAGAACACACATTCCGTACCACAGCCTCGCTAAAAATTAGGAGGATGTCATATCGAATCTTTTTTCTTTGTGAAACAACGTCCAACCACGTCTCTGCAAAACAGATAAAATAATTAAGAAAATGCGACGGTTATTTAAATTGACGAAGATATTTAAATTAAGCGTCAATCGTCATAATCAAATCAATAGTCTAAGTCAGCGATTCTCAACCTAATGTTCGTCGAGCTTTTATTAGTGGTCAAGAACGTTTGTCTAAAGAAGAACAAAGAATTTTCATATATCATTTTCATGAATAAACTACGCAAATAATGTGTTAAGTTGCAGTCTTCTTCTGCTATCTGTATGATGATAAAAGGTTAACAAGCGTGTTTGTTTCGAAAATATATTCACAATTATAGAAATCTCATTTTAATGAAAGTCCAGATAAAAAAAAGCAAAATCAATTTATTAATACTTCTTAAATTTGTAATTAAAATAAATTATCAATTTAAATTACTTTTTAATTAACAGCCAAAAAATCCCGCGTTACCATAGCTAAAGCGTAAAAAGGTTGACTATCGCTGGTCTAGACGGTCCTCAAAATATGCACAGGGTGTGGCTTTACCATTTTTTTTACAGATCAACATTTGCTGTATATCGAAATACTACTTCATTATAAAATCACGATTCGAATCCACCAGCAATTAAAAGTAGTTAGCAAACATGTCGGTAATTATTGCTCACATTAATCGCTTTCGAACTTCGGATCGAAATAAAATGTTTTATTTATATTTCTAGACGATTATTCATTAATGTTATGATTGCCACTGCCTCCGAGGTTTATAGCCCCCGAGCCATTGAATCAATTTATCACTCGGATCATTACTATGTTTATATATTTTCTTTAGGTTAACTATAACCTTCTATGATGTAGATTCCATTGCTTCCGTCCGTCTACTGACGACAGGCTGCGTCGATGGCGCGTTCGTGTTCAACGCGCGCCTCAAAGAGACGTCAGTGAAGTCTGCCAAGGCCACTGCCTGTTGGTGTTGCGGGTTGTTTGAAAGAGATACCACGGCCCTGGAACACAAAGGGCAAAATTACTACTTTGCCCTTAGTATTGTTACTTCTATTGCCTTTTAAATTCCGGGGCCACGGTATCTCTTTCGAATAACCCGCAACCCCGGCAGATGTAAAAAGGTTTCCGTATTATTTAGATGCGGACAAAAGTAAAAGAAATCATATTTGAATGCATTTCGGCTTAAAATAAGAGATACCAGACCTATCAAAACCAAATCGTAAAAAATACAATAAATAATACTAAAACATCTAAATGGATGGTCGTCTACTCGTCTAATAAAATTAAGCAACCCTGTTTTGATTGTTCACAATCAAGATTGCACAACCGACAATTAGATATACAGCTTTCAATAACTCCTCTCAAGGTCGGCGAAAGTAGCCCATAGAGGCATGGATGTAGTTTTCGATTTCATTACCGTGTTCTATCCATCAGCTATAGCATTTGTACTTTCGAATAACTATCCTACTAATATTATAAATGCGAATGTTTGTGAGGATGTATGGATATTTGTTACACTTTCACGTCAAAACGGCTGAACGGATCTTAGTCAAATTTGGCACAGACGTAGATTATGGTCTAGAGAATAACACATAGGATACTTTTTTTTTCGATATCAAGCGGACGAATCCGCGGGCGCCAACAGGTTGGGTATAAACACTAAAACGTGAGAGGATTGGAAGATGTCTTAGTTCAGTGTTTTTTAAAAATACATTATGTTAATTTTTAATTGGTATATTATTGCTTTAAGTGCTAATTGAGTCGCTCCATGTAAAATACTGGTATTCAGCTGAAATGCAGCTGCATCCGGTAAGACTAGGAGCCGACCCCAACATAATTGGAAAAGGCTAGGCAGATGATGACATGCTACAGAAGGTAGTTTAATAGACATTTGATAAAAAAACAACAAACAAATTTGCAGGCAAAACCACGGGCAGAAGCTTGTATACTAGTAAACCACGCATGCAGAATGTTTTATTGCATGTTTTTCTTGTTCGATTATAATTAGAGTCGGGATCAAATGCACGATTCTAATCGAATGATACTAGTGACGTAAGGAAGATAATTCCAGTTCGATCTAAACATTTGCATTGATTGAGCATGTAACCTTGTCGGAAGTATTAGATAGGAAGGCGCCGTGAAGATCCATCGTTGTTTCATCTAATGAAGGATGACGCAAATGTTGTAGTTATCTTCGGCATACACTGTTTTTTTTTTTTATCTTGGGAAAACTTACACACGACTATCTGATCCCAAGCTAAGCAGAGCTTGTGTTATGGTAACCAGACAACTGATATACCTACTTATATAATTTATAAATACATACATATTATAGATAAATCACACCCAGACACAGAACAAACAATCATACTCATCACACAAAGTTTGTCCTGGGTGGGAATCGAACCCACGACCTCCGGCTCAGCAGTCAGGGCCACTAACCACTAGACCAACAGGTCCGTCAAATATATCTTGTTTGCATTATATCTTGGTGATATTGGCAAGATTTGATGAGTCAAGATTTTTTCTTGAAAACGAATCCGAGCAATTCAACTTCAAGAAAAATCTTGATTAAGGAACTAACGAAAAACACGGTTGGTGCAGTGGCTGAGCTATCGACTGCTGCGCTGCGTGTTGCGGGTTCGATCACCGCACGGAACAATTTTTTGTATGACCTAAAGACAGGTGGTTGTTTCGGGTCTGGCTGTTTGTGTATGTGAGTTTAAATGTTTGTAAACGCACCCACGATATAGGATTCCTAGTGTGGTGCAAAAAAACCTTTTATATGTATATTCTCATAAAATTGCCTTTTTGGTCTATTGGAGAAGGAGGGACTCGTGGCTAAATAATAGTAGCCGCTCGGGTCGATCTTTAGGTTAAGCCGCGCTTGCCTAGGTTGGTCTGTGGATGGGTGACCGCCCGTTACATACCGAGTTTCCTCCGTGCCTCGGAAAGCACGTTAAGACGTTGGTCCCGGCTGTCATTTGTAGATCTTTGACAGTCGTTACAGGTAGTCAGTGTTCCGAAAGTCTGACAACCAGTCTTACCTAGGGATATCGTATTACCCAGTACTAACTGGGTTGTGGAGGTCAGATAGGCAGTCGCTCCATGTAAAATACTGATATTCAGCTGCATCCGGTTAGACTGGAAGCCGACCCCAACATAGTTGGGAAAAAGGCTAGGCAGATGATGATGATGGAGAAGGAGGGACTGCTAAGGCTGAAATCGAAATACATATTTTTATTTCACATGGGCACTTATAAAGCGTCGCCGTCGAAAAGAACCGGCAGAAAACTCCATAGTTACTCTTTTAATCGTTTGATTTTATGAATCTTGATGGTATTCTGAGTTCACTTCCAGGGCGGAACAGTGTTATTGGGTTTTTCAACAGTGGCAGCCACAGAGGTATTGTACAAACGCCTGCACATCAAGTTACTACAATCTGACAGATTTCTTTGATAGATTTTCGACTTTATTTCTAAAGTATTAGGTTCAAGGTTCATTGGGAAAAACTTTCTCTTTCACGTCAAAACGGCTGAACGGATCTTGGTCTGGAATAACACACAGGATACTTTTTCCAATATCATGCGGGCGAAGCCGCGGGCGCCAGCTAGTTACCTATATGGGGACTGTAACATAACTAGCGACATGTGGGTGTATTGTTAAGTAAACCTCAGCTAACCCTACGGTGATTTACTGCCGTGATGACATGTTATGTAATATAATATTTTTTTTATGAATTGCAAAATCTGCGTATCTATAAACAAATCGAGACAATTGGGTAGTTGACACCGTTAACCAATAATTTAAAAACACATTTTTTCTGAAAGAACACCTTATTCTTGACCTGAGAACTCCATTCATTTCAAAATAACTTTAAAATTCGATTTTAAGTTGCTTTTAAATCAATAAATAGTTGCATCATTGACTTGACAACTTAGTGACGTCATCGGTTGCGAGTCTCATACAAAATCTATGGGGGAAGCGCGTATTGGCAGCTCATAAAAAGTATATCAATTGATTGGTGGTGTCAACTACCCTATTCACAGATGACCTAGATGCGAAACGTTATGTTCACTGATCTCCAAAAGAGAATCTTCAAAAGCCGCTTCCTTAAAACATAAAACCAACCATTATCCCACGCCTAACGCTTAAGCAAACAACGATAATGCCACACAAATCCATCCAGCCAATGAAGATAATAATACATTTACATCAAGATAACCAGGTAGACCGCATCAGCATGCATCGCACGATACCATAGACGGAACTCTGCGGCGAGTCAGTGGAAGGAAACGGAAACACGCGACCGCGACGGTACAGCGTTTGTTTTGTTCGATACCGTTTCACATACTATATCACCATACATCCTTTGCAGGAACTAATGTCCCTACATTTGTGGTGTATGCTTCCTCACTCATAGACAAACAAATGAAAATGGAATTTTATGTTCAAAAACCGGCCGAGAGCGAATCGGATTGCCACACCGAGCGTTCCGTACAAATTTGAGACATAAACGGCCATATTTTTTGACTGCGTAGACTTACACTCACAGCTCAAAGAGACCACAAACTTAAGTATCCTTACATATAAAACCGAAAGTGAGTTTGTTTGTTATGTCTTCACGCCTAAATGGCTTGACCGATTTTGATGAATTTTATTTTAGAGATAGCTAGGACCCTGGAGACGGATGGACGGATTTTTTCAGATATGAGTGAGAAAGAAAAGGGAAAACTTAGCTATGCTTTTACTATTAATAAAGCGAATAAGGCGCAAGGGCAACAACTACAGGTAGCGGTACCTGCAACGCGAGCGAAGCCGCGGACAAAAGCAGTATGGTTTTTGTTTTAATTCGATACCTTTACGTGTCACCTAGATAAATAGTCTGGACAGACAGACAGAGAGGTAGACAGACAAACAGAAAGACCGATAAAAAAATATCCTATAAGGGTTTCATTTTTTCCATATGAGGTACAGAACTCTAAAAATGGTAAAGGCCCCTCAAATTCCCGCTAAATCACGTATCAACCTATGTCATGCATGGATGCCCCCACTAAAGTACAATACTAAGGAGTAAAGAATCTGTGTAGTTCGTCATCGCGTGTCTATAGTATCACTAAAGCTCGTCTAAGTCCAAACACAGAAAAGCGCAGACGAATCCTGTGCCCCCCTCAGTGCCTGCCATAAAGAACTTAATCAACGCAGGGAGACCGAGGGTGTTGACACAGTGTTTGTTTTGGAAAGCTATTTTCGGTTTGTGTGACATGATGGAATGTTTATGACCTGGCCACATCCTTGCATAAAGGTGGGTTCGGCGTAGAATGCATCGTTGCACAACGGAAGGCGGTCGTTGAAAAATAAGCATCTACTTTATTGTAAAAAAAAACAATGGTCTTTTTGCATATTGTTGTATTTTACGTCTCGTCACATAGGTATATTTATTGCATTGTCTGAAGAAGGCAATGTTAAGTGACGACACGGTTGGCGCAGTGGCTGAGCAATTGACTGCTGCGCTGCGTATCGCGGGTTCGATTCCTCACGGAACAAATATTTGTATGACCTACAGATAGTTGTTCCGGGTCTGGCTGTTCGTGTCTCTGACTTTACATGTTTGTAAACGCACCCACAATACAGGAGAAATTCCTAGTGTGGGGCAACGTTTTCTTAAAAAAAAACCATAAGGTTTAAAATATCAGCTAAAATACTGTAACTTTGCTAATTATCCCTCATAATACATAGCTAATGCCAGACTTCATTATAATTTTAAAATATTATCATCACGACTTCTTGTCGACGGCGAAGTTACTGGAATTTATAATTAAGGCACTAACAGGCTAACACGAAAGCCACGAAATTAATTCCAATAATTAAAAACATTCTCTTTGTCGGTGCTCGTTACGTCCAATCACATAAAAAGTCTAATATAAATGTATTCCTGATCATATGCAACGTCCTTTAAGACTTCCCGCTGGGAAATTATTTACCTCACGATTATTTTGCAATACACATATATTTTCATATTTTGTTGGTTCAGTTTTACGGACCCTCTTTATTAATTCACCGTAATGTCACTCAAAAACATATTACCACGTAAAATACTGCCAATCTCAAAATACAAAAAAAAAAATAAGTTAAATATATTAAATCCGTAAGTTAGTAGAATATATTAAGTTCTCGTACAACTGTCAATTCTTATACTTTTAATATTCATTTTATGGGCTGTGTACCTTTTTAAAACAAGGGTCTGACTCGATACATTTATTGGCCTCTTCGGCTTGTATAGGCTGTCAAATAAATCACTACCATAATAAAAAGACAATTTCACAAAGTTAACGAATGAATTTCGAAATGATTAAGGATGTATGGACTGTATCGGCCACACTGGTGATTTACTTTTATTTTTAATTGCTGCAGGAACACGCATGCCACACATTCTCCAACTATATTTGTGTTATAGGTAGACTATTTCTTTTATTTAGCAAAAGAAAACAGAGTAACCGATTTAATCCGTAAACAAACAATTTGGACCGCTGTAAATCAGTGGATTAAAGTCATACCAAATATTGCACACAGACAACGTAAAAACGAGGAAATTATAAATCATCATAGACAAAAACTAAAATATTAGACATATTAATCGCTTTCATATTAAAGAGTTACGCTACACAAGTTTACATCGGGAATCCGTATTTTAGGATGGCCGGCGTGGGCGTACGACATTATTTCCGTATTAAAAGCTTCAAGTTTCGTAAGATCCAGTTTTATTAGCTCTGTATGCATTCTTTCGGTCACTTAGCGGATATCTACGAAAGCCGATTGGGGACACTAAAACGTTTCGAAGGGTCATCATCAAAGCCGTGCGAAATTCGGACCACACCTCGAGCGGCTTACAGCGTCATGTGAGATGCTTATTAGCGTATACTTTATACCCTCGTAAAACACCCTGCGTACGACAGGCGACGTTAACATTCAAAACTATATGGGCCGTGACCCGTAATAGTTATTTACATAAATAATTATATTATCCTGCCTCTCCCTAATTACCTTAATAGTCGTAAAACAAACTTAATTAACTTCGTCCACTGTAATTTGAGTCGGACACTGGGACCGAATATCAAAATAGGCTACAGAGGTAATTTTAAATCCACCAATTTCAAAGTAAACGCAAACAACGAGCTCGAAGATGAGACCTTGAAAGAAAATCTCGAGGAGATTAAAATATCAGAGCATCAATTGAAAGTTAAGAAAACAGATTAACTAAAAGTAAAAGTAACTAGATGAATGAGGTGGATAAAGACGTGGTATTAGGAACAATTAACGACGAAACTCGGTTACAATGGCGACGACACGTCAAAGGCACAGGTTTACAGGATTAATGTTTGAACAAAGGGAAACAAAAGGATTAAGAGCTCTCGTCTCAATTTGGCGATGCCACGTTTAAATTAAAAACTGGAAAGTGTCATTCAAATATGTAACAAGGTATACGTTACAGTCTCAGCTGTCACAGAATGAATCCTCGCGCCTCTAAAGGAAGAATAAATAACTTTTTGCAAAAAAAAAATGCATTATTCGCCCATAGTGGACAAGAATCTTTTGTGAGCACAAAAGTCGCACTTAAAATTAACTTTTCGTCAAATCTTCGAGGAGGTGCTAAACAATTGAAATTCTTACTTGCGTGTTTGGTGATAAGGTTCAGTTTGTGGGAGCTGTGGTTTATTCAAAGTGAATGCGACATATTTATTTTACGAAATCCAATTTTCTGCTGACATCTCATCTGTCGACTTTAAACGTTCGGGACTATGGGACTGTCTTCTCGGTTTCACGCTTACTCTTTGCGTATCATCTTTGGTCCATGAATGTTTTTTTGAATTAAAACGCTTCGTGTAGAATTATCATATCAACAGGGATGCGGATGTCCAATTATTTTTGAGAATGCAAATTGAATTTTTATTCCATTACTTTAGCAATGAGTTCTTTATTCTGTTTATATGTTATCCACCAATATGTGTACGAAATCATCTTTTTTTAATGAAGTAGTTCCAGATTATCTTCGATAAAGTATTTTATGAAAAAACCAAGGACCTTTTGTGAAAAAGCCAAGGATTTTATTATGAATTTAATCGCCTAGAAAAATGTATCCATTTCGTAACTATAAAATTCTTCTATATTTCACTACCAAAATACAAAAGGAACCTTAGCTGCTTATTATACAAAATATTATACAAAAGGAAGCTTAGCTTAGGTAGCTGGTCCTAACAAAAGCTAAACTATAAGACCCTAAGTTATAAATGTAAGCCTCAGAAAACCGATCTGTGTTCGTTCGTAGGCGGGCCACTAAGAACCTGTCATGTTTGTACTATTGTGATATACTTAAACCCTATATTTTATTGCTGTTGTGACTTCAAGAAATACAAGAAATACTACGGAACAGTGAAAATATAGTGAATGTTAAGGCTTTAGGAAAAACAAAACACAACTAAGCTCTTTCACGCAACACTTCACTCGTTTCATTTATTTATTTGTCATTTTAAATTCTTACAAATGGAGGAAGCATTTGTGTTTAATACTTTGAGATTTCAAAAAGGAGCTTTATCATATTGTACCTACATTAGAAACTGCAACAGGTATTTTAAACTGAAACTCAAAAGCATTTATTTCAATTAGACCATTACAGACAATTTTGAAAGTCAAGAAAAAAAAACTACAATCCCAGACACAATCTAAAATAACTTGTGAAAGTACTGCAGTTGCCCTGTAGTTGCATAGCTAATCGAATTGATATTCAGTTTAGAAAATACATTATGAAATTCTCTTCCAATTAATCTATCTACAACTATTAGCGAAGCAACTAATAAATAGATTAAAAAAAGAACTTGGCCTAGATTTTAAATTAATATATTTAGGTTGCAGTTTGCTATACCACGAATACTTTACTTCAGGCAAAAATTTTATCGCTATGTATTTGTTCAATTTATTCCAGTTTACTTCTGTCTGAAGACAAGACAATAGATTACGCATTATAGTAAATGTGTAAAACTTCCATGCAATTGACACCTAGTTTGTGAGACAGGCGAGTTATTTGTGTACAATGTCCTGTATACTTTAACATATTTTTGTTTTGTTTAGCTGTACAGGCAAAATTACACAACCATAACCTATCACCTAAAGCCAGCTTTATGTTAGCAAAAGACATGTCAAACCACACGTTAATAACCCTTCTAAATCTATTCTACCTTTACAAATCTCAAACTCATTGGTTTATCTGGCTCGGAGCCATCACACAATCGTTTGTTATCCCCTAATATAAACGAGCCATTATTATAAAGAATAATGTCCTCCCAACCCACTTGCGAATAACATATCTATCCGGAACATCTACCGAGTCTAATTTAACATCATTAATGGACAAAAGATCGTATTAAAGTTCATAGTAATCATTACGTAGTTCCGATGACGTATGTAGGTGTCTATGTAACGGTATATTTTATTTATTACACCATAAGTCACATAAAATTCTAAGCTCCCGGTACTGTGATAGCATCTCGAATTCTTGCCGGCCGTCGGTATAGACCGATGGACTTATACAGGGTATTTGTATTAAATCACTAAAGAAACTTACTTATTTCGAATGGGAATTTTGTACAAGAATTTTTAATCGCAGCTTAGATTGTCAACTGTTTTTATTTTAAACCGATATCTTTGTGGCTTCAATTTCGAATTTAGAAGTTCGTTCGAATCTTTTTAATGTTAAAAGTAAAAGCTCGAATGATTTTCAGCAAAGAGTTTTGATATCAATTTTCATGTATCCGTTGGTAACAATTTACAATAGAGTATTGTACATGTGTGGGATACTTTATAATCTGTAATGTAATACTGATAGGGGTTTGATCCTGATAACCTTGGCTTGCTTGGTAACTAATATCGGTATATACATAGCCACCTACAAAATATCTATATACAAGTTAGTATCCGGAAATTGAGACTCAAAATATCCTTTAAAGGTATAAATAGTATAATTTTGTTTGTTTATTACAATAGAACTCACAAAACCTCTTTGTAATACCAATACATTGCGTTCAATTTACACAGCCTGTATATTTTACGGGAAAAATATTTTGACGTCAAAAGCCGCTTAACTTAGAGGTTAACGAGACCTTCGTCATTGTGTCCCGTATTTTGAATTAATACTCAAACACTGGCTAAAATATTTATTATGTTTATTTAATAGGCTATTATGAACTTAAAATTAGAGAGACTTCAATTGAGAGGAACTTGTGGCTAAATAGACGGCACGGTTGGCACAGTGGCTGAGCGATCGACTGCTGCGCTGCATGTCGCGGGTTTGATTCCCGCACGGAACAAAGATTTGTATGACCTGCAGATACTTGTTTCGGGTCTGGCTGTTTAAAGTAGTGTAAGTGAGTTTAAATGGTTGTATACGCACCCACAGTACAGAAAAGGTTCCTGGTGTGAGGCAACGTTTTATTTAAAAAAAAATAGCAGCCGCTCGGGTCGATCTTAAGGCTAAGCCGCGCTTACCTAAGTTGGTCTGCGAATGGGTGACCATCCGTTTTCGTTTCCCAGTTCCTTCCGTGTCTCGGAAAGCAAGTTGCAAGCTGTTGGTCTCGGTTTTTATTTGTAGATTTTTAGCAGTCTGACAACCAGTCTTACCAAAAGGTATCTTTACCTACTGCTAACTGGGTTGTGGAGATCACATAGGCAGTCGCTCCATGTAAAATACTGGTATTCAAATGCATCCTGGTTAGATTGGAAGCCACGCCAATAGTTCCGAAAAGGCTAAGCAGGTGGTTATGTGAACTAAAAATCAAGATGGAGCTTTTTTTACCTAAACATAGGGTAAATAATAGTGCATGAAATAATTCAGTTGAAAAAGCATATACCTTACAAAAGTGGAAAGCACTAGGCTAAATAAACACATTACCCTTCTTTATGTCGCACAGTCGGGTAAAAATATAGGGCATTCAAATGAGAGCCAACTAGCTTTCCTGCTACCTTACCATGACGTGTTAAAGCAACACTTATTCCGCTGAGGGAAAGGGACAGAGCTATACAGGGTGTCTAGCACCATCTCTTTCACTCAGTGGAATAAGTTCTGCTTTAAGATGTCATAGTAGGCCTACTGGCCCCCAATCAATTTAAAACTCAATAGCGATATGAACTAAATTAAATTTTGTGAAGCACAAAACTCTGGGTTCATTTTACTGAAACTCGAACAAAATTTTATGTAACATCTTTCGAAATAGATTGTACAAGGAAATGATCTTTATAATAACTTTTGAACGAAGAATCCGTGATAAGTAAAAGATAAAGATTGTTCCTTTATTAAGAATAGTCTCTAAAACTTCTTAATCAAATTTTTTGGAATAATTTCTTGAGCTTCGAAAATATTAATTAGTTGATCTGTCAAACTGATATTAAAAGGATTGAGTGTAATTTGACGATTAGACTTAAGTATCTGAGCTTTTCTATTTAAGGTTTTAAAATTATTATTTTTTTAAATTACCAATTTACTTTCTAATTTACCGGCTTTTTTAGGGTTACTTAAAATGAAAATACGGAACCTTTATAGGATCACTTAATTTGTCGGTCTGTTTGTCTATCAAGACCCTTTATCTCAGAAAAGCAAGGAGGTTTCGAATTGAAATTAAAACTATATACATATAGCACGGCCAACGAGAAGCGATACCAAATGTAAACAAAACCCATGCTAAAACCCCATCTAAAATGGCCGCCCGAATGTTGGCGAACCCGTCTTAACGTTGTCATGTTTTTGCCGGGAGAACGAGACATTACGACAAAGGCACAAGATGGAAAGAGCTAAATGTTAGATTGTCAACGCCACAGTTGTTCTTTAGGTTAATGGCGTTTCGTATCGCTTCTCGTTGGCCGTACTATACTCAAGTATGACCCTGGGAGTTGTGAAAAAAAACAGCTTTCTAAGTTTACGTAGTCAACAGAAATTTAAGTTTATTTAGCGCCATCGACACGGTTATAATATCCCCTACATACAAACTTTTACCTCTTTATAATATTATTTTATTTGTATGTACAGATATTGTTTGGTATTGGTTTGATTATATCTTAAGAAACTCACATTTAATAATGATTAGTTTAGTTTGAGATAATCTTAGCAATAAACGTAGTTAAAATCATTTCCCGAACACAAATCGCTAAGCTCTCTTCGATCAACATTGACACTCGAATCACGTTAGGCCGTGTCTACATAACAGCCTTTTACTCTAATCCGATCTGCTCAAGTAATAAGAAGATTGTAATTGAACGTCAAAGAAGCCGATGGATTAGGCGATCGCCGGACAGATTACAAGTGACAATTCGGAATCGGCCATATTGATTGACGTGTCTTGACGTCGGACTGTAAAGCTATTCGTTATGCATATCTCAGTAGCGTGACGGTGATTATTAAAGTTCAATTAAAGTTATGTTCAATAATTATGTTGATTATTATTGAGCAACAAAAAACTACATTTAGTTTGGCCGGTTGACTTTGACAACTTTTTAAGCTAACGTCAAATGACATCATGTAAGAAAAAAATAAATGATGTATGATTTTATTAAATTGTACGTATGAATTTGCTTTTTTAAATACTCTTAGACAAATACAACTACCAATTCAGTACTTCAACTGGAGTCCCCACCACGTGGTAATGGCGCTTGTGCGTTGGTGTTACTGTCCTGCATCTGGCGGGGGTAGATACCGACAACAATATAGTTGGCAAAAAGCCATAAGATGATGATGATATTAAAAAAGTTAAGAAAGTGTTTTTCCGGCCTACCCAGCCGCCGTGGGAGACGCCCCGGGCGTTGGGCGCGGCGAGACGACTCCCAGCCACCGTAGATGGTCTGTGGACGGTGAGCAATGGGTAGCTTACCGTCTATCCGTCGACTGTCGACAAGCCGTATCGACGGGGCGTTAGTATACCACGCGCGCCTCAAAGAGATGTCAGCAAAGCAGAGGGCCCTGCCAGGGCCTCCGCCTACCGAGGTTCCGGGTTCGAAAGAGTTTTTTTTGTTTCGTGTCCCCGGAACATAATATGTCAGTACAAGTCTGACACTCACCCCCGCTCCAACTAGAGGGGAAGTGTTTTGATGATTTTCCATCCACATAAAGGCTTTTCTGGCCTTGGCGTCGTGTTTGCAATGAATTTAGGAATTTCTTCAAAAAAATGCATGTGTAACCTTTTCGTTGGTTTATTGAGTAGAGACCATAGATATCAATACATAACTCTTTAATAAGGTACTAACTACCACAGACAAAAACTATTCTAAATAGTTTAATTTTTCCCAACAATTTAAGTAAATAGGTTATTGCCCGTAGTGTTATTTTCTGGAATAATACTTTCTTATATCAGTATTCGATCTCTTTAGGATTATTCCATATGCTATTACGATTCATGAGTAGGTAAATGAACTAAGCCGCAGCTTACATCATGTTTTAAAGAACAGAAAACCCTTCGAAAGCTATTCTATGAAAAATGAAAACAAAGTTAAGTTATCGTACTTCAGTTACAAAGAAAAAGATTGACTTACGCGAAGTAAATAACGTCATCCCGATCGTGCTTGCGATGTTCGATAAAATTCTTTATGTAGCATAAATAGTTTCGACTTTACATTCTGAGTTTTCCTAACAAAAATCCTTACTAATAAATAATATGTATTGTTAGTTTGTTTGTTTGTTACCTCTTCACGCTTTAATGGCTACACCAATTTTGATGAATTTTGGTACAGAGATAGTTGGGAACCAGGAGACGGACATAGGATATATTTTTTTGAAAAATGTGGGATGTGAGGGAGAAAGAGGGAAGAAAAGGGAAAACTTAGCGTTGCTAGTACAAATCAATAAGGCGCAGGGGAACTGTGTAATGTTACCCCAAATGTAACGCGAGCGAAGCCGCGGGCAAAAGCTAGTATAAAATAAATCCTTGCTAAAATATCTCAGTTTACTCAACAAGTAGTAAAGTCTCTCGGTACTTAAACGGTAAAATATCCTTACTAATATCATTAAAGCGAAAGTGAGTTTGTTTGGCACACCTTAATGGCTAAACCGATTTTGATGAATTTTGGTTCAGAGATAGTTGGAACCCTGGAGACGGACAAAGGCTTTTTTTAAATTGAGAAATGAGAGAGAAAGGGGGAAGAATAGGGAAACCTTAGCATTGCTATTACAATAAGTAAGGCGCATGGTCAAAAACTACAGGCAGCAGGTGCCTGCAAATCAGGAAAAGGGAACTGTATTACCCCGAATTTAAAAGGGGGCACGGGCTAAAGCTAGTAATATGTTAATAAAGAAACTATTATTTTAAAACTACACAGCACAACTCCAACTAAACATGGAAACAACCTATGCAATATCAATACTTTAAACAGCACCCTATGTAGACCCAATAACTTCCCGAAACCACTTTGTCTCCCCCACAATTTAAAAGTTGGGAAGAAACAGATGACGGTAGGACATAGTCCGCATACAAAAACGCCATAAAAGACGTAAAAAATAAAATAATGCATATTTGTTGGCGTAAATACAGTTAGATGTGCGTTGGGGAGTCGCGGAGGCTCAAACTCGTTCAATTCGTGTATCGCGAGCCTATCAGTAACACATCCTGTAGGAAACACGTGACGGGAATAGGGACTGGGACTAGGAGAGGCCTCTAGAATGGCGGGAAAGGGGAGTGGCGTAGAATCGATAATGGGAACGAGGTTTACAATGAAGTAGATAGTCTTTATTTATTTATTTAATATTGGGCTTCTCAACAATGAGTACGCTATTACATTGTAATTTACACATTGCCAACTTAAGTCTAAGCGCCTCATTACTTATAGAAAAGCACAGCATGCACTACATTTTGCGCTGATAATGACATAAATTAATTTATTAAAACAATTAATACAGATATTAGAGAGAAAAAAAACCAATACTATGAATACTTTAAAAACAACTATTAAAAGTTAAATTGATTACAATAAATTAAATTAAATTAAAATAAATTACTTAACTTAATTACAATAAAGAAGTCTTTGAGTTAAAGGCTGTGGTAAAGGCTTTGGCAAATCTGATCAGGAACGTTTTGACATAGTGTTATAAAAATTAAATAAAGGTTTCATTTTTGCAGTTGTGTACCTGAATTCTCCAACTAGCTCGCAGTCGAATGCTCTAAAAAGACATCACAACACCTCATTCTGTTGCGGGTTGTTCAAAAGAGAGACCACGGCCCCGGAACGTAAAGGGCAATAGAAGGAACATGGGTGGGTTTTAGTCAGTAAAAGCCTGACATGCCTCCCCGCTCCGCCCAGAGCAGGGGAAGTTATTTGATGATTAACCACCCCAAAAAAACCACCTCATTCTTCGTCATTTGTTTTTGTTTTTTTTATCTAATCTCTGATATAGGTATGGCAATAACAACACCATAAAAAAACAAGAGCAGCTTTCTGAAAGTATCACTTGGCTAATGTTTAATACAACACCTACAGGAAAACGTATTGACAACATCAATACTAATATTAGTGAGTTACGAACTTACAAAGAATCGTCGTACGTGATGTTATTCTACAAAAAAATCAGTATTGATGTCCACCGATTTCGAGGCCCGGCTTAAGATTCACAGGAATAAGAAGCGACGAAGAAGATGCGTCGCGCATAATGTCCTATTTTGTTTTGTATACAAAGTTATTGTGTTACCGATATTCTCCGTCAAAAAGATTTCTTGAAACATGTTGTGCGAACACACAAGGAATATTTATATCTATCACCTAGAGATTGAAAGATAACACAAACTGCATAACTCTATTTATCAATGGGAGCTTTTTGTTCTTTTTCGTTGCAGTGAAAAGCAAGATGGCTGCTTATGTTTTACCAGTGATGACCACAAACAATGTTATTTTAAGTGTGAATGTGGAATTGTAAGGTTGTATACCAATAACCAAAAGAGTGCAGGCTGGTTTGCTATGACGCTTGAATACTCAAGTTGTTTAAATAGAGAATGAATAAATATAGTTTGACTCTAGAATTATATGACATGTATTGGTGGTATATCTTAAAGTATTTAATGCTTCTTTAAATTACGAATATACACCAACTGTCAACAGAATCAATACACCGATAAATCATACATACATACATATTTCGAAATGTGGCAGTGGCAGCGAATTCCAACTGTCTTGTGTAAATGTTCTTAAATACTAGCAAGAAAAAATAAGCACAAACAGCTTTAGGATAATTAATATCAATCGAACACTATTTAAATTAACGCAATGCACAGATCACTAGCCAATAACAATCGACAACCCTCACCAATGCGATCGATCCCATATATAAACCCTACCGTACGCTGTGTAAGGCATAATTACGCGCATAATACAAATGAAAAGCGCAACCGTGCACACGTAGCCACCATGTCTTACCCAGATTATTTATTGCCGTTTTATCTTACCGCGACCGTTTGCGATAAAATAAAAGAAATGTCAGTCCCCCGTGATCGCGATTATCACGAGACGATCACTGAATCGCCCCTGAGTAACAGATCCGAACCGCATCATGTGTCCGTATCAATAAATGCAAATACCATCTCCCGCGCACAACGAAATGGATTCTGAAAACGGATACAAAAACAGCAATGGATGTTTGGCATCCGAAAGTATTGTTTGTAAAAGAATGCGGTAAAACAAAATACACATTGAAAAGACTTTAAAAGCTTACTTTACAACGTGGTAGTATTGGTAGTCAGTCATTGACTGGGAAGAAAGACTTGCTTGCTTGGCGTGCCCTTCATGTTGGCTTGGCGGACAGCAGCGATCATTGTGTAAGGGAATGTCCTTTAATTAGCACATGTAGAGCAAGATTATCAGCCGACAACGTCACCGAGTGGCCGACAACTGAATAATGACGTCGCTATTTATATCAAAGATAATTATTTGTTAAAATTAAACACTCGTTTGGTTTATGTTGGGGGCTTAAATTAGCGAAATAAAGTGTTATTGCGGGACAATGGTAAGTTGAGGAATTATTACGGTTGTTTCTACTACAAGAACCGCTTTAAATAGATGCGGTTATTAAATGTTATAACTGCAAAACGGTCAGCTCAAAAATGATTTGGAGAACATTTTCATGAAAGATTCACTACAGCCTCTTTTCAGAAAACCGCACCATATTCTTAAAAAAAAACAAGCTGTCAGACCAGTAGTCTAATTGCGTCACACACTTAAAATACCAACACCTTTAACTTTCATTTCGAAATAACAATAATGATTATTGAGACGCATGTCTTTTTTTAAGGATGCAAAATTTCAAATGTCAGTCTTTTACTCACTAAAACCCATCCATGTTCCTGTTTTTGTCCTTTGTGTTCCGGGGCTGCGGTATCCCTTTCAAACAACCCGCAACCCCTTAGGAATCTCGAATCCGTCAGTCTGCCTAGTCATAACTTGGAAGTTCAATAGTTACACAACTAGACAATCACTGCTGCTATTGGTTGGTTCTTTAGGCTTACTAAAGCCTAAGGACAACTGCGCAAAGTGTAAAATTGCTGGTAATGTCGCTGGCCTTCATAACACTTAATTACAGAAAAAAAACATTCAAGATAACAACAATCGTCAGCCATTAGGCAGCATAAAGGACGTCCTTGCCAACATTATATTGCGAACTGCCCTTTCCAACTTTCGGAGCCAAATGGCCAGTGATGAGGAGCCAAGTAAAGCTAAACAGGCACCTGCCACCGGGAGCCAGCCAAGTCCTGATAGCCAAGTTTTAAATTAGAATGCTCTATATCTGCTTGTAACAATTTGAAAAGAGAACTTTTGTTTATGTTTCCTCTCAAAGACTGCAGTTGGCTGGTTTTTGTTCGAGAGACAGAAATAAATGGTGAAAAACCATTTGTAGGTGTACAGAGAATAAGGGACCGACGAAAAGTAATATCCGATGAATGTGAGATTATATTGTTAAAAGTCTTAAATAATTATATAAACTGCATCGATATTTTATCACAATTTTATTTTAACACCCCCAGGAATTTATTTTAATAACAAGTGCCATTTACATCAACTAATTATAGGCAGAATTCGTAGGTGGTGCGTGCATGCCTTAATTTAAATGATTTATGTAAACAGCATGATATTGATTTATTTCTCACTAGTGTGTCCTCGGCCAGGAAGTGTTTAAACCGATTTTTTTCACTTAGTTTAGTAGCGGGCTGCTAATTGCATAATAGTTGCTCACACTATACATACATATAGTGTGAGCAATATGTGTTTAGCTGCAGTAATTTCTGCATTAGTTATTTTCTTTCGGTGTTCTGTTTTAGTATCCTACTGTAATGTCCATAGAATTTTGTTTTGTTCAGGTATGTATAAGCGAAGACTTATAATTGGCTGTCAGTCTTTTTTGCAAAGTTTTGTTATTTTCTTTTTAGCTGTAAGTCTTCCATGTTTAATAAATAAATATATTCTGCTCTAGGAGTGCTTTTGCTCTTTATGTATCAGGAAACTGGACTGCTCAAAAACTTATACTCACTCAATTTAATTATTGATGCGTCTCGATTCCTATGTGTTGACATATTTATATACTTAAAAGAGACTCACTGATCACTGACTGTCTCTCGTAATCACTGTCTGACGTAAGTGCCCACTAAGACGGGATCATGCCAAATTTAACAACTAAGAAGGTGAAACAGTGTGCAAAGTTTGTATGCGAGAACACAATTTTTTTACCGGTATGCCTTAAAATTTTAGAGACATCATTATATTTTTTTAAACGTTTCCCTACTCTAGGATTTTTTTTTTGTATTGTGGGTGCGTTTACAAAATTTTAAACTCACATACACAAACAGCCAAACCCGAAACAAGTATTTGTAAGCCATAAAAATATTTGTTCCGTGCGAGAATCGAACTCGCGATACGCAACGCAATCGCTCAGCCACTACGCCAACCGTGCCGTCATAACATCACACTACGACACTAAGGAGCTGAGCAGCGGTTGAAAACGTTGGGCACAGCCAGTATATTATATAAGTATAATCATTACACACAAGAGTGACCGTTGTTGTCGACGGGTAACTAATAAATAAATAAATATCTTGGGACAGCTCACACACGGCTATCTAATCCCAAGCTAAGCAGAGCTTGTGTTATGGTAACCAGACAACTGATATACATACTTATATAATTTATAAATACATACATATTATAGATAAATCACACCCAGACACAGAACAAACAATCATGCTCATCACACAAAGTTTGTCCTGGGTGGGAATCGAACCCACGACCTCCGGCTCAGCAGTCAGGGCCACTAACCACTAGACCAACAGGCCCGTCACGGCCCGTAATGGTCACTGAGTTATCATTCATGCTCTCTAACAACTTCAATATAAGACAAAATTGTCTGTTTCTTCTAATTCCTGACATCACATAGTTACTAGACAGGCTGTATAATTTACGCGAAACTGACGTCATCACATCAATCAATACTGTAACGCATCTTAATCGTTTTGATACAAAATAATTGCGTACAGATAAATCGATAATTATTAATGTCGTATGACTCTAGTGATTTGTTATCAGAGTTTATTAAAAATGTCTTTATCAAATTCTTCCGATTTTTTTCATGTTTTATTAAATGCGAAAATATTTGTCTGTCTATCGGTAACCTTACCACGCCTTAAATTTGATTTTATTTGATTTCATTTACTAACTATAACCTAAGTACGGATACGGATAATTATCAAATCATTAAACCACTGCTGTTTATTCATATATATTTTTTTTACTTACAACTGAAAACTCTGCTGCTAAAATGTTAAGAGAAGAAAGGCATTTAGAAAAACTAATTGCAAAACTGTTTATTGATTTATTAATCACTACTAATTACGATGGGTGCAACCGGAGGATCCAAAAAAATGCAAATTTATTTTAATAAACTAATTTATTACTGTATTACAAAGTATTGAAATTACGACTAATTATACTAAAGTGTCAATTGGTCGATGTCAGATCCAAAAGTGCCCTCCACGTTTTTAAGTTTCTATGGAAAGGTTCGATTGACGTCAATTGGTCACGTTATGCTGAGCTTGCGTTTCGTGCCCGTAGGTGCCGTGTGCAATGTATATGCAGGTATGCCGATGCAGCGATCTATTAAGGTTGGCCATGCGTAACACCTCCCCCCGTAGAACAGCGAGTATCGATGGACTTGTTCAAGATGGTCGCTGGTAGACATCCTGGGTCAATCCTTATTTGGCTTGGGTTGATAGTGCGTGGTGATGGGATGGCATAGACGACTTCAGGGTTGCTGTTGAAGTTTTCTGTGATTTCTCTGGATGCTTTCCTTATGCGTAGCCGACGATAGATTAGAGTGGCGATGAGTGCGCATGTACCGGATAGTGCGAGGTACATGGGTATAGTAGTGTGGTAAATGACGGGATCGGTGACGTCATCTAAATGTACAGGCAGTTGCGTCGCTATCTCGTTGCTAAGAGTGTGAAGTTTTTGTAGATTTGGCGAATTTAGGATGAGCTTCGGATAATTTTCAGGCCTCGACTCGTTGTATAGGGGCATCTCAATGATCTTCACGACATGTCCTTTGATGTGGTCGTCAGTGTTGGAGATAGTGAAGGCAGGTGTTCTCAGGTTACAGTTGAGGGGAATGATTGCCAAATAGCTGCCTAGTAGGGTCCGATATTGTTCTTGACCGCAAGACATCTTCACTTTTGTTGGTACGGGAAAACTTAAGGTATAATGCTTGTCGTCCAGGGTTTCCAGGGCTTCGGTGGTAAGAGCTACGGGTGTCAGCTTGCAGCTGGGTTGAAGTTCTTGATGGACTATGAGATGCTGGATACAATCTGGTTTGCTCTGGATTTGTAGGTTGGCTGTTGACTCACAGAGATATATGGAGTTTACCTTCGGACATTCTGTCTCTATGTACCTAGAGTCTGAGCTAGAGAGTGCTACGAAAGGTGAGGGTGGTATAAGAGTTTCGTGGTTTCTGTTAGGAACAAGGGAAAGTTTATACAAATTATATGTGGAGGAAACAACTATCGGGACTTTTATAACTACTACTATCTGCTTATTAGAATAGAAGTAACCTAGTTTAATTATTTCATAAAAATGCCTAATTTCTACGTCAAGTATTTCGTCATTAGCATATAAAATCCTTAATTTACCTAACATATACTTAATTTCATCTAAATTAAATAAAGAGTACGGGGTACTCGACGCACGAATAAATGTTAGGGTGTTCTCTAAACTTCGTAATTCTTCATAAAGATCTTCTACATTATCTCCTAAGATTAACAGATGTTGGGCCAGATGGGCGTATTTAATTAAATCTGTATCCCTATTAGCGTTACTTTCCAAAATTAAGTTTAGTGCTTTGTTCATCTTATCTTGATTTGAAGTTATACTATCTATTATTTGAGAGCTACGTGAAATAAATTTACTATTTAAACTAACATGGTTATTAATTTCTAATTCTAATTTATGCTCATTATTACGTAAGGTGTTTATGGCGTTTTCGTATTTAAGTGCATCGGTGTAGTCTAAATTACCAGAAATTGATTTTATTACAGAACCCAAACCGTCGATAAGGCCTCTTTTACTACGAGTTGATTCAAACATACTAATTTTACTAGTAATTAAATTGATTTTACTATTGAGATGTTTCAGATGAGGGTCGAATAGGAATAAGGTTTTATTGTTAACTAAGGGACTTAATTCAGCCATCTGTGTTTTTACCACTTCAATTTGAAGATGGATATTCTCTAAATCTATATGACTTAGGAAAGAATGGAAATGGGAAACGATCTTTGCCGCTCCTAATTTGAAGGGAAGTAGTCCTGGTCCATTGTCAAGTGATTCAACTGTTATCTCTTGTCCTTGGGCCGGATGTAGGGTCATCAGCCATAGTATTATCCTGTAACAAAGTGGGATCTTTAGGACTTCGCTTAAGGCGAGATTTTGCTACTGGACCGCGTTTCTTCTTCGTATAGATGTGGATTGGAAGATCTGCGAGTACAGTATCTTGCGTATAACGCGGGGCTAGCTTCTGTCGAGACGCCATGGGATTGCGTACAAAGATTTGCTGGTCAGGGGTATAGTCCTTCTCGGGTTCTCTGTCCTTGTTACGGGTTTCAATCAGTTGTGTCCTGTCATGTAAGGATGTCTGGTTAATAAGGTCGTATACTTGACTCATTCGTTTCCTATGGTCTTGTGAGTACTGTTGCAGCAAGTGTTCAGATAGGTCAATATCTATTGGGTCTCGAGGGTCAAAGTGTCCAGTTATCAAGTCCAAAGGTCTACATTTTGTGAAGCTATGGATCGAACTATTGTACGCTAAGATGGCATAAGGCATGAGATTAACGACTGGTTCATTTCGTCTCTCTAATTTCAATAACCTAAGATGTTCTAAAATGGTAGAATGGAACCTTTCTACTATGCCGTTGTCGTTAGGGGAATGCGCTAATATTTTATGGTGAATAATTTTATGAGTTCGGCTGAATTCTAAGAAAATCTGATTTGTGAATTCAGGGCCTCCGTCCGTGACAATAGTCAGTGGGACCCCATGGTGGGTGCAAAATACAAGTAGAGCTTGTACTACACTTAAAGCGGTGCTATCTCTAAGGTGATAAGCTTGTGCATACTTAGAGAAAGCGTCTACAATGGTAAGGAATTTCTCTGTTTGAGCTGTGAACAGATCTAGATGGATAATTTCAAAAGGTTTACTAGGGGGTGGTACAATGTTAAATCTTTGCTTAATGGGATGACGGTCGTACTTAGCCTGACCACAGATAGTACACTCATTTATGTACTTGGAGATGTGTTCTTTCATCTTAGGCCAGTAGAATTTAGAAGATAAGGCTAAGTAACATTCAGTGATACCGCGATGATTTGTTTTACCTTCGTGGTATTTCTTTATGATGTCTTGTTGACGCAGGTAGTCTTTGACATTCTCTAATTCAACTTTAGTTAGAACCATGTTTATTGAAGAGCTTTTGAAGTTGTCTTGAATTATGGGGATTATTTTATACATGGCAAGAGGAGGATGGATGATTAAACCGGTTTTGACTTTAGGGTTCACATATTCTTTAACTGCATTAATAACGTCGTTAGTCAAGTTAGACTCAGATAGTTGAATGGTAGTTCGGGTATGCGTTTCAAATGGCTTACTCACTGTCGGTCGTTTTTTAATATCGCCTACAAGTACAAAACAGATTTGTCTATTGAATTTATTTAGGGGTTCGTCCGATATTGGCACTTCTAGAATAGGGGCTTCGTTACTAGTGTGAACAGTTGCTGTGTCAGAGTTGTCGAGTATGTCAGGGTTGTTTGTAGGGGCTGTCAGTGTTTCAGAACCTACTGTTGAGTGAGGCTTTTCAGATACATTTACCGCTATAGACATAGCGTCCTCGTTGTTGATTTCAATGCGTGACAATGCGTCGGCGTTAGTGTTCTTTTTGCCTTGCTTGTATACTGTAGTAAAATTGTATTCACTCAGCTTAAGTCTCCAACGTGTGAGTCTGGAGCCTGGTTCTTTAAGGCTCATAACCCATTGTAAGGGTTTATGGTCTGTAACTATCTTAAACTTTCTCCCAAACAAGTATGGACGAAAGTATTTAGTAGCCCAAACTATGGCTAATAACTCCTTCTCGATTACACTATAGTTAATCTCACTGGAGTTTAATGTCCTAGACGCGTATGCTAAGGGCTTATCTTGTCCTATAGGTCCTTGAGAAAGGACAGCTCCTATGGCAAAGTTAGATGCGTCAGTCGTAAGCACAAATTCCTTAGAAAAGTCAGGGTACTGCAGTATAGGGTCGTTAGTCAGTAGTAATTTGCACTTTTCAAAACAGTCGATGTAGTTAGGGTCATTGAAGGTGATCTTAGAACCTTTCTTGAGACATTGCGTCATGGGTTTCGTAATGCGCGCAAAGTCAGGAATAAACTTCCTATAGTATCCTAACAGGCCTAAAAAGCGTTTGATCTCGGTAGCTGTCTTAGGAATAGGGAATTTCTGGATGGCAATGATCTTATCGGGGTTAGGCTTAATACCGTCCTTACTTATTACGTGACCTAAGTATGAAGTTTCAAGCTTTAAAAACTCCGACTTATCCATCTGGATCTTAAAGTTTGATTCCCTTAATCTCTTGAATACTTTTTCTAAATTTATGATGTGTTCCTGTAAGGAGACACTAAAAACAACTATGTCATCCAGATATACGAGACATATTACATTTTGGAGGTCCCTGAGGACATTATCCATCACGCGTTGAAACGTGGATGGAGAATTTTTGAGACCCATGGGCATGCGTAAAAATTCAAAGTGCCCATGTTCTACATTGAAGGCCGTTTTGTGAATATCGGCTGGGTCCATTTCTACCTGGTAAAATCCACTTGCAAGGTCTAGAGTTGTGAAGTAATGACAGTTACCAAGTTTATCTAAGATGTCATTGATATTGGGGATTGGGTACTTGTCATCGAGGGTTTTCTCATTGACTTTACGAAAATCAATGACTATGCGCCATTTAGTCTTTCCGGACGCATCACTTTTTTTTGGAACTACCCAGATGGGTGAGCTCCAGGCCGATTGCGAGGGACGGATTATCCCTTGGTCTAACATTTTGCTAATCTGATCCTGAACTTCCTGTCTGTGAACAAAGGGATATCTATAGGTCTTAGTATAGACAGGTAATTCGTCGGTGGTATGAATACTATGCTTTATCTTATTGGTGAAAGTTAGAGGTTCACCATCGATATAGAAAACGTCAGCATATTGTGCACAAAGAGATTCTAAGTTGGCTCGTTCTTCAGGATTCAGATGGTCAGTGCGTAGTTTTGATAATACCTCGGATACGCGATCGCTAGGCTGATAGATAGTCGCGCTTTGCTCGTTAAAAAGTTCCGCGGTAACTGGCCTATCCATTGAGAAAACTACATCATGTTTAGTTGGATTAATTATTTCTATGATGCCACGGTTATTTTTAACCGAAGTAACACAGTCGCGAATAGTGCAGTTGGAAATAGTCTGCTCTGATATTATTACGTCACCATCATGAAGATTAATGGGGACTCTAGCTAATTTGGATGAATTAGCGGGTACTATGTCCTCGTAAAGATTACAATTACGTGAATCATACATTCGCAAGGGATTAGATGAATTACGTGTAACAAGAACCTTATTCTTTAAATCTATATTAGACTCTAACTTTTCTAGTAAATCTAAGCCTATTAAGCCGTCGAAATAATTGTGGAACTTGTAAATGTATAGGGTAATGTCACAGGTTTCTTTAAATTCCGGGAAGCACGGTATAGTAATGGAATAATTATTACGAGTTGTCGCGTGGATGTTAGTGACTTCGAAAGGCTCATAATTACACTGGATATGATGATAAAATCTTTCTACAACGTTCGGGCTAATAAAAGATAGGTTCGCACCGGTATCTACTAATAGTTTAATGGGTGGATTAGCAATCTGAATGAATGGAAGTTGTCTCTGGGTTTGCAAGTTAATCTCTATTTTGGTTTGTCTGATTTCGGGGCTGTATGAAAATCCTGGCCTTCAGCAGACGTTCCTTGGGCTGATGTTCCTTCAGGCACATTCTGATGTTCCTCTACGTGCACAGGAACATAATCACTATGAGCTAGTGGCTCATACACAGGTTCGTAATTGTAAGGTACGGGGTAGAACTGGTCGTAATAGTCATTATAGGCATAGTCAGGGTATTCATAATAGTCGTAAAAGTCTACTTCGTTAACATTCATCTCACGAGTCTTAAAGTAGTTACTGGGAGGTGGATTTCCTTGTTGAGTCCAGTCATGTCCTGTCGAAGGTCTCGGCATAGGTTTAGGAACAAAATGGCTTACGCCACTCATGGGCTTAGGGCCATTATTAATGGGCGTGTAACTAGGCCTTTGTTGAGGCAATCGGAACACATTGCTCTGGGGCCTATAGTTAGGCGGGGGTGCGCTTAACATTTGTTGGGTTCGCGTGGGACCGCGATTGAAAGGCACTTGGGGTCTCCAAGCTTGCATTGGCCTTGGCGGTTGTGGCTGATAAAAACTTTTAGAGGGACCGGGCTGATTAAACGGCGCTGAAAAAGTGACTGGCTGTGGAGTATGCAAATTAAAGGGCTTAATCTGATACGTACTGGGATTAAATGAAGACGTAGACTGCACAGGTCTCCGCTCCGGCAAATGGTCATTACGCTGCTGTAAGTACATGGTGTTAATTTCCTCGTGCACAAACTCGAGAGCCTTTTCAATGGTGTCGGGTCGCATGCACCTAATACGCGAGCCTAAAGGTTCTTTTAGGCCACGAACGAATGCCTGTAGGGTTAATTTTTTATATAGTGCCCGTTTGGCCTCGATGGTAGTAGATATGGACTCATGCAAGGTCACATACGTCATAATTGTACTAAATAAAGTTTGGCACTTTTCGTAAAATTCCGGTGGTGATAAATTCTTTTGCGTTAACAGGGCCAAATCATTGTATAAGGCGGTCTCGTCCCGCTGGTCCGAGAAGTTATTAATCAGGGCGTTTCTAATACCCTGCCAGGTTTCGGGAATGCCGTTTGAATTTATTGTGCGGGCGGCATTTCCGGTAACTTTATTAAGTATGCCGTTCAACAAGGATAAATTACTTAGTTCGTAACCTGGCTCTGCCTTAACAAATTGCGCGACAAGTTGGTCACATAAACGTACAAACCGCGTGAGCACGTTCGGGTTCCCGTCGAATTCGGGAACGAGGCGTAAGGCCTTGTAAACTTGATCTACCAAATCGGTACTCATTTTGTTAGTTAAATTATTCTCTATAATTAAGTAAGATTCTACACTTTCACTATCTTCTAATATAGTATCTAAATTCCTATTCGCATCGATTTGCGAGTTCCTATTAGAAATACTCGACTTAGGAGTCCGTGATATACGTGGGTGAAAAATTTTGAAAGTTTAATAGAAACACTTGAGGAAATTAACACAAAGGAAACACAGAAAAAAAAAGGAAATTACACAAAGGATACTAAAATATAGGAAGGCGAGCAACTCTAGTAGATCTAGGTACTTACCAAATCTGCATCTCTCTGTGGTATCGATATTCGGATACTCCTCCGTAGCCGCACACCCGTAGGTTCGAATAGCCCGTTGTCGGTGATCGATTCACTGAATTTACTGGACTATCCTACCGACTGCGCCAATTACGATGGGTGCAACCGGAGGATCCAAAAAAATGCAAATTTATTTTAATAAACTAATTTATTACTGTATTACAAAGTATTGAAATTACGACTAATTATACTAAAGTGTCAATTGGTCGATGTCAGATCCAAAAGTGCCCTCCACGTTTTTAAGTTTCTATGGAAAGGTTCGATTGACGTCAATTGGTCACGTTATGCTGAGCTTGCGTTTCGTGCCCGTAGGTGCCGTGTGCAATGTATATGCAGGTATGCCGATGCAGCGATCTATTAAGGTTGGCCATGCGTAACATACTTTTGTAACCCATTTTGTTTTGGATAAGCGCGGAAGCGACCAATCACGTTTGGATACACGTAAATATATCTATCTATATTACGCGCTAATCTCAGGGACTACTGGTTGGAATTGGAAAATTCTTATAGTGTTGGATAGTCCATTTCTTGAGGAAGGCTATAGGCTATATAACATCACGCTACGAACAACAGGTGCTGAGCAGCTGCAGCTGGGTAAAACCGCGAGGAACAGCTAGTTTTATTATATTCAGGATTATTATCATTTTGAACCCCGTACATTCATCCAGGGAGTACGTTCCTGAGCAATAATTTCGACCTTCACACGGGCGAAGCCGTAGGCAGTCTAGTCTAGTCTATTCTATACAAATACAAATTTAATATATTACCGCCTATGAAGCAGTTCTATTCTGGTGCAGAACGAGTGCATCACAAGTGCAAGTAGAGTGCAATCCTAGTGCAATCAGGACATTACGAGTATGTTTATAGGTCAATGCCAACCGCAGTGCAAACTCCGTATAGGTTTAGTTCACAGTGTTCAAGTTCAGTGCAATAAAAGTACGTTTAGTGCGACATTCATCCAGACAGGTGCGTTATAAGAACTGTTTAAGAATCTATGACATTTCGTACTAGGTCATTGACATTATGTCCTAAAATGTCCGTAAGATAGTTCAGTTAGGTCAATGCTGGTACAGTTTTCGTACATTTGATTAGTACGAAATTGTGTCGTATCATTATGATAAGTGAGTATGAGTGTGATAATGTTATAAAGTATTGGAGTATTAATTATATCGCTGCAGAGCCAGAACATAAGATAACGCATGGGCACACTAATAAATGTACCTACCATTCGATTCAGAATTGATTCCTTTGGGACTTAAGAGTTTAAACCAGAGTTCGAAGTCATCATTTTATCATTTCTCTTGATGTTAAGGTGCTATATGTATGATTTGTGATAAACATCGTGATAATTAGCAAACAAATGTATTTTAAATACACTTCCTCGAAAACTGGCTCTTATTGCACTTCGATTAGGTTCAATATGCCACGTATTTCACACTCGTGCTTTTTCCCTATTTATCGCAACGAAGTTATTTATTTTGCTACAAATGACAATAAACAAAGCTACAAGAAAAGGGTTGTATGTTTTACAGACATTGAAATTGTGTTTATCAATGAAATATCATAAATAAACATGATTATTTATAAAACAATTCGCTACTCAATAATAGTACACCCACATTTTTTTTTCATTTTTTGTTATATTTTAGTCCTATGTAATAGGAGGGAGCCTAATGCCACCAACAGACATGCATAAAGGCTTTCTGAAGGAAAACCTAATAGCAATTGCAATGCCCGACCTGGGAACAAACCCAAACACCTCATGCTCAGCGGTCGTGATTGCGACACTACTGAGGCGGTCGATCTTCTATTGACTACCTTTATTTCTACTGTTTTATTAACAAGTCTTAAGAGGAAAAGATTCAAGAGCACGTCAAACAAACAATAAAGTTTTTTTTTTTTTATTATTATTGATAGGCTCGCGTTTGACCACTATCTCACCTGATGGTAAGTGATGATGTGGTCGACGATGTTCTACTCAGTTACTAATACCATACTGTACCCACCTTTCACAACCCATAAAACTTAAAATTCATGGGAGCACGTTCAAAAAACCACGTTTATGAAATATTAAATCTAGTTATATCTGCCAAGGAAATCTCCACGGGTTTACGTCTACCGAGAAGAGATAGGCAGGTGCGCCCAACCCACGGGTGCGGAGTCTCCGACCGTAGACAATTATCATGCCGTGTGCTTGCGAAACATGCTTCGTCACTATCATACTACCCATCATCACGACTTCACTATTTACATATAATGACTATTCAACAATAAACAAAGAAATGTGCAACGCCCCTGCTTGTGATGTTATGACATAATTTAATTTTAAGGTTTTTGTTGTGGGCTTAGGTTGTCACGTCTGACTAAGCTTAAATTACATGTTTTAAAAATTACTAGATTGGATCAACGTGCTGAATTAAGAGTTAGAGGTACCTATCGTGTTCCTAGGCATACTGCGTCCTGCCGGGGCTGTGGCGAAAGCATTAACATGAATGGGTTTAAGCAGTACAAGTCTGACAGTCTCTTCAGGTCAGCATCTGAAAAAAAGGCATGTGTCTTCGATGACATATCACTGCCATGGCCCTTAACCAAATTTGAACCCAGAAGTTATTTGATGGGAAATCATAAAATAACTTCTCCCGCTCTGTGCGTAGCGGGGGTGAGTGTCACTCTCTTATTGACTAAAACCCACCCATGTTGCATCTTTTGTCCTTCATGTTCCAGGGCCGCGGTATAACTACGGCGGTGGCCCCAGCAGGCCTCTCTTTGTCGATATATCTTTGAGGTGCGCGTGGAACACGAACGCGCCGTAGACAGGGCCTGTCGCCCCTAGATGAACGGACGGTGAGCTCCCCATTGCTCATCGGGACGGTCTGGAGTTGTATCGCGGCACCCGACGACTTGAGCGTCTCGTCTGGGTTGGTTTGAGGTTCTCTCTCTCAAAAGTGCAAGTACATATTGGTCCGGTATACCGTTGTAGCAGAGTGCGACTGTGGAGTTTCACCTCCTCCACCTACTTTTTGTGCAATGCCACCTGCACTTTATGGATACCTGTCCAAAACTACACCAACGCGGCTGGCCTCGATGTAGCCAAGTTGTGGTCGAAACAAATTCAATTAAATAAACATGTGAATTATTAATGTTAACCGTTAACTTTGATTAGACCAATAAGTTTGTCATTTTGTAAATTTTTGTATACACGGCCAACTAGTCATATTTACTCATAGTCATTTTGAACCATAAATAACTTTAGGTAAAAGTTATCTATGGTTCAAAAATGGGTCCCTAGGATATGTGGTATGATGGAGCTGTGGTTTTCATTAAGGGGTTTAGGAACATACTGAATCAGAAGCGTGTCTCGCTATTTGGAAGCTGCAGTAGTTGGCAAGTTCCTATGTAATTTATGTAAGGTATGTCATAAACTTTCCTGTGTCATAAAAGTAATTGGTCCTCCTTCACTTTCCTCTTTCGCGGTCCCAACAATGGTTGCAAAAATAATTACTTGTCACAACTCTTAACATAAGTACTGTCCTAACAAGCGAACGCAGTGCTCCAACCAACCAAATTAACCACAAAACTCAATAATTTAGTTTCCCAGGCTACCTAAATCTTATTTCGACACCTTCCATTTTAAGAGACGCTAAGTTAACTTACAAAAATGTTTAACGCGCAACAAGTTAGTGAGTTTATTTGCAAGTTGCTGGACACAAGTGACAATTCGCTTAAATGAACGAACTCGAAATATTGGTGACATTCAGAAGAAAGATGCAGTAGTAGCACTTTGGAAAACTTTGGATGTGAAAGTTAACATATTATAAACAGCCTTGAAATTAACACCTCGCCGTGCAAGTAATCCTCTAAAGCGAAAATCGTGTAATCCTCTGGCGAAATGTGGGTGGTGCGTATATTTTTACTAGCTTCCGCCCGCGACTTCGTCCGCGTGACATGGTTACTTTGGGTTAACGCTAACTTTAACCCGCGTGATGAATGAAAAAAATATTTTTTACCCTTTTCTCTCTCATTTCTCAATTTAAAAAAAAACCTTTGTCCGTCTCCAGGGTTTGGCTTACAGGCATAAAGACGTAACAAACAAACAAGCAAACAAACTCACTTTCGCTTTTATAATATAAGTTAGGGTTATTTCAATCCCGCGTAATAGGAACGATCCTATTGCTACTAAGAAAATGATGGAAATTGATATCTAAATGAGCTTCGGGGCTTCCCAGCTGTAGAAAAAGCTTACAATTCAAGAAAGATATATAAATTAAACAATTTTCAATCAGACATAGTTTACAAAGCAGCGATATTATTTTTCCCTTCGTCCTCCATGCGAAATTTTTCACGACTCTTTTTTTTCCGAATGGGAGATCATCAAACAACTTAACTGGCTCTGGGCGGTGCGGGGGTAGTGTCAGACTTGTATTTATTAAAACCCACCCATGTTTCTTCTTTTGCCCTTTATGTTCCGATACCATTCACGCCTGAGTTTAACTTCTTTATTTATTTATCAACTGTAGTCTCTTAGTTAAGCAAGACGAAGTGGCTCTTCGGACGTAACTTAAAGAAATATATTAACTTTGACCCCACAATGGCCGTGTAAACATGCATGTTTATGTTTGACATCCTGAAATTTACGACTCCACTGTAGAAACTCTAGCTACTTTGTCTTTTGAAGTTAATGTTTCAAATATTTGTTTAAAGCATAAAGGAAAAAGCTTTACAGAAAACATATTGGCTGAAGTTAGTAGTTTTACGTTTAAGCCTAAGATTTATAACCCTTAGTTCATAGTAAAGTACTTCACAATTTCATTTCTCTCAAAAAACTTAATTAGTCAAAGGAACTGACTTCGAAACACAACAAAAAGAACTTGATATCAAATTAAAACAAAATGCTGATACCATCAAATAAGAAAAAGTAAAAAATTAAATAGAGTCGGCGGAATCCGAGCTCTCTCCTTACCGCCTAATTATCATTTTAATTCCTCATAATGAGGTAGACGTAGCTACCGTGCTTCCCAGAATGCCATCAACATAGAAAACTTAAAATAAGGTTGTTTATATTCGTACATAGCGCCGCCCAAACATTCCACAACATATAAATTATTACCAATAACTAGTCATAACTTCTATACCATCTCGGTAGCCATTAATGAAGAAAAATTGGTAATACAAATCAATATTCAAAACATTTGCTAGGCACAACTATAAAGGAAACTACATAAACTTTAAAATTTATATTCGTTTAATCCATCCGTTCAAATATTACATGTTACATCTTGAGGCAATTCCTATTCACCATCGATTAGTTTTCGATCGTTTATTAATTCCGACTGTAGAAGAACGATTTCGGTATATTGAGATACGAGCTATAAACTATATTCTTGTTTGAATATAAATAAAATTTAAGCAAATATTTTAGAAACCTAATTCGGATTAACAATTTTATATTCTGAATGATACTGCCACAGCCGCGCATTGCCATCGCATTCTGAATGAATTTCTTTGAGTGTATGAACATCAAATATTATGATAAGCATATTATTTATTTCAATAAAACTTTTTTTATGTTGTAATAGTGAATATAAAAAAAAAATTGATGAGATTCCCCATTTTTTTAGTTGTATTTTTATCTCCTACCCTTTTAGTTAATTTACAAAAATAAAACATCGTGCTTCATGTCTAATACTCGTTAACTTTTTCTGACAAAAATAAAAAAGATGGTTACTGGTTAATAATGGCTCGAAGAAAAATTACTCTTAAACACACGAACCTTTCGTCATAACACGGTACAAATTACGTCAAATCATGTAGATATTATTTTTTATGTCGAACGAGAGCACCATGTGGTAAATTAGGGTCCCTAATATGAGGAACAAAATAAACAACATAACGACTATACAGTTTCTCGAGGATAGCAAAAAAACTAACAACTTCCCGGAATGAATGTCGCGCGCTTCACAAATTATCGACCCCCGAAACTAGTTTAATTTGGGATTATTTTTTGTTTGAACAACAAAGTAAAAACATGACATAAAGAATGATGAATTAGCGATAGATTTTATTACGTATAGACGGTTCTATAATTCTATAACAAATTTTTAAAGTCGTAAAACAATCGTTATGCTGGCAATTGCCAACATTTAAATAGTTTTTCATAAAAATTTAAACATCTGTTTTTTGATAAATTATTGTTAACTAATGACAGAGCTATCGGAAACTGGTTCTTGGCTGTGATTATTCAGGCACTTATGGGTTCTTCACATGCATTTTCCCACAGGATCGTTATTCCAATAAATCTCGGTCATTTGAATTCCAATAGGGTATTACTGAACCAAAAGGCTAAAAGGCATGTGGTCCCCCAATTTCATTCCGTGTATGGTTTCGCAACAATCTGCATGGTATTCCTTATAGTGGCCGATACTCCAATAAACCTGAGAACACTAAAGAAACGATCGATGGGCTATGTCGAGATGATAAGACGCAAAGAGGCTATGAAGATAATAACGAAAAAAGAACAATGGAAGAATATGACATACTGTGCCCATCACAAATGAATTGGGAAAACAGCAAAAGAACGATGGTGAAACTTTCAGAAAAATGAATAATTACAAAATTCATAGACGAAAACTAACACTAGTATGAGAAAAGATAATGATTGAGCAAAAGCCTACAAAGTACATAAGTAATCATTAAGCGTTAAGCAATAAGGTGCTAACCAAACAGGTTTTTGGCATTCGAACGAATACATTCGCAACATAATCATTTAATTCTACATCCGATGAGAGATAAGGTCTTGTTCACACACTCGCGGCTAATTTGACAACGGAAGATGACGATAAGTTAATGAGAAAATATGTGTGAAGTATAGATAAATGCCGCCAACTTGATTACTGTAAAATATATAGCTATATAAGAAAAGTATTACTTTTACCCGCACAGAAGTTAATGTGAATAAAGAAATTAGAAAGCTTTTATCTTCTGATCTTGAAATTTTTATAGCAGCAACTAAAACTATCAACTTTGATCGACATTTTTGGTAAAGTGGTCTTACATAAACATTTAGAAGGAGAGATCAATTTACTAGATTGAGTAATTACCGTCCCAAACGGCCTATTAGGATATTTAGCTAAAACAGGTTAAAAGATCATGAATTCAATCAACCGATTACTTACTTGCGTAAAAAAAACGAAAAAGGGTAATTTTATTTAGTTTCGAAACCAAAGGAACTCACAGACAGAAAAAAACCAAAGTCGAAGTCAATTACGTTGCAAAAGCCGAAGTCGTGCGTGAATGATGACAAACGCATTGACGAGGATTATGCAACCCTGTGCGGTGTGAATGATTGCTCGGATTATGTTATTTTAAAATTATTAGCTGGAAGGGACCGCGTTTTTTCATTCTTGTAATTGCTATTGGCGGGATGAACTCGACTCGTTTTGCAAAAATGAGAGTCCATACTGATAAAAAAATACTATTTATAAGATATCATTGTGAATGCGCCAAAAAAGGTCTAATTGGAACGTGTCTATGTTTCGTTTTGTGACCATAGAGGCGCTGTTCTTTACTTATGCCAAAAAGTCTTTGTAGGAAGTTTGTTCTATATTTTTACTTAATAAAATATTGTTTAATTAATTAGAAATCTTACTCAATCTTATTAACATATAACCCAATTCCAATAAATACCGGTAGATGCAGTGGAGCAAAAATGACTGAATAATAATAATTGCTTGCCACTGATATATACGGCAAAAACTTGCGTTATGGCGTTCTCGGCGCAAATTTTCTATTATAAAGGAAATTCACAATTTATAATGATACAACTTGTAACTTTATAGCACACACAAACACTTAATTGTGCAGTTAAAACAGCCGAGTCGAATCAAGAAATCAACATTCTTCAACCGTAAAATAAATATATACTTTTTTTAAAGACGTAAGAGGAAAATAAAAGGACAACAAACATACTAAAAATATAAAATATTCTGACTACTACAAGATCCTTAAAAGTAAGCTAGACACATAAATTTTATTAGCATGTCTAGACAACGCAAGTAAGGGCGCGTACACATAGAACATCCGTTTTACAGGTCCGTTTAAACGTATTTGTTATTAGCGTATGTAGTTGTATGAGCGAGTTCATACAGAATACAGTATTCCGGATCCAGTACAAAATACTGATCCGACAAAATAAGCAGCAATCCGTTTTACAAGTCCGTTTAAACGTATATGTTATTAGCGTATTGTAAATGCTGTGTGAATATTACCTCCAGTAGCGACGGATCAGTTAAAAAGGATCCTGTAAAACGGATGTTCTATGTGTACGCGCCGTTACGCGTACTTAGCAACTCAAAAGAGATATAGGAGTACCTACTTACCTCCAATTTCTTTCAATAAATATACTCAAAAGCAAAACATGATGAATTCGGAATAACTTTTTGAGTGAATTACAGCTAAACATGAATTAATAAAAAAATATTGCAACAACAACTGAAAACGGCGGGCCTTTTTTATTTTGTTTTTCTGGTCGGGGAAATCATTAACTAACTTCCCCGCACTGGACGGGGTGGGGGGCAGTGTCAGACTTTTCCTGACTAAAACCCACTCATTTTCCTTCTTTATATTTCGGTATTTATAAATACCGTTGGAAAAGTTTGTACATAATTGACTCTGAAATCATAATTTTTGATAGCAAAATGTCCTGTTTTCAAATAAGTAGGTCTTTAGTAATGAACTGGTTCTGCCTTAGTGCTGAATTGGGCCTATTTGATGATGCCCTGAGACACATAATATTGTTCTTTTTGTGTTTACATTTAAGTTTCATTTCATGTTGTACTTGAGGCAAACGCCAAACATATTTTTTTTGTTCTTTCTTTCTTTAACCTAAATCAATTGCGTCATTTTTCTCAATCCAAACTGTTTTTTTTTGTCAAAACCCGTCATGTGGAGTCCAGCTTAAAGACAAGGTCAACGAATCGTATTGAACGTTTGCTGACTTCCTAATGATGATGATTAAGCTGCCTCAAATACAATAGTGCTGATCAGATTCAACGGTGGTAGCGGTGCGTGGGTGCTAGCAAATATTATTTTTTATTCATTTTTTTGAAATTACGGTTTAGTCATTGGCCAGTTTGAGGCCAGTACTTATTTAAAAAAGAGCTTTTCTTTGTTCTTTTCATTTTGTTTGACTCAAAGAAATGCTCTCTGTCTTCCGAATCATAATAATCTCTCTAATATATAAAATTCTCGTGTCACAGTTTTCGTTCCCATACTCCTCCCAAACGGCTGGACCGATTTAAACGAAATTTTGTGTACATATCGGGTAGGTCTGAGAATCGACCAACATCTATTTTTCATACCCCTAAGTGAGCAGCGGGTGAAACCGCTGGGCACAGCTAGTTAATATTGAAAATATTGATTTATGCGTTTGGTTTCTATTAATACGCGCCTTTTTATTTACGTTCAGATGATTTCCCTATAGATGAATACCCTAAACAGTTTTCAATTATTGCTCACACATGCCAGAGATCAGCTAGCACATGTACATGCCCTACACTAAGTAGATCCGATAGTGTCAAATATCTAGGTGTGCAAATTGACGAATGTCTTAGATGGGATAAACAGCTGGATATGATAACATCCAGAATATTGCGTCTTATTTACGTCTTTAAATCGCTGAGAGATCCCGCTAATATGGGCACACTGAGGATGGTATACTTTGCTCTGTGTCAGTCAATAATTGGATATTGCATTACTGCGTGGGGTGGAGCATCGAAAACCAACTTGCTGAGAGCTGAGCGAGCTCAAAGAGCTGTACTCAAGGTAATGTGCAAAAAGCCATACAGATATCCAACCAAACAACTCTATGAGGACTGTGAGGTCTTAACTGTTAGACAACTGTACATCCTGCAGTCAGTCCTTAGGACCCACAGCACCATGCCCAAATCAGATCCTAAAAAACGTACAAATATTCCGCCAGGCGTTAAACATAAAACTTCTTTTGCCCAACACCAATTTTACGTTTTAAGTAAATATGTATATAAAAATCTACATAAAAAATTAAACATACTGGATTTAAATAGATATGTGTTGAAGAAAAACATAAGTAAATGGCTATTACAGCAGGACTATGCGGCTACAGAGATTTTGCTTACTTACATCTCTTAATGCTATATTATATCACATACATGCTCACAGATCACATCACAATATACTTTATATCCAACTTAGACCCAGTCACATATATACACATCCTCCTACAACCCCAGACACTCCCACACTCCCACTCCCACTCCCCGACACTCATACTCCCACCTACACCCACACACCCCACACACTCCCACCTACACCCACACACACCACACACTCTCACCTACACCTACACCCACCCACACACACTGTTAACCACATACACATGCATATCTGCTTGTCACCTAGGATTAGTTTATTTTATTTTTCTTTTGTTTTTATTTTGTTCTTTTTTTCTGTACAGCTGTTTCATACAAATCTTGACACTGTTTTCACTTGTTTTTTTTGTGAATATTAACTGAGTCCATTTGGCTGAACCCTATCTTTTAAGAAACAGGCTAGTCCTAGTTTAAGAGATAGAGTCGACTATTGCATAATAATGTAATATTATTTTCTAACAATGTATACAGTGCAAAGTGCTATGTTTTCATGAAATAAATATTTTATTATTATTATTATTTCAAAAATTCAGTTACAAAACAAAACAAAAAATCTTTCCTTGAGACGCCACGTAATAGATGCCACATTCAGTAACTCTGTATGCTTGTATCAAATAGATTTGGGAGCGCGGTCGTCTCTCGGATTAGCTATGGCGTGTTATCACTTGCCTGCAGTTAGCACAAACTTTGCGAGCGCGGCCCGAGGGGGTTCGCAAAAATCAACACCATTTTGCTGAAAAATCTGGGATGACTTGGTGTTTCTCTTTGGCCTGTCGTGATATGTGGAACTATGGGTTATTCATAGTTGATTAAATCATTTGAACTTTTTTTCTTCATGTTAAGAAAGACTTTACTTCTGAAAGGTTCGTTTCCGATCTGTTGTAGTGACTAAGGATTAGACTTTTGTTCTCTTTTTCTTTCATTTTAAAATGTTTTTTATTTTGGTACCAACAAAACAGTAATCAATTTTACATGTTAATGAGCTACAATCGCATTATTCTTAACTAGTTGGCGCCCGCGGCTTCGTCCTTAACATATCGAAAAAAAAATATCCTCAGTGCCAAATTTCATAAAGATCCCTTCAGCCGCTATGACGTGAAAGAGTAACAAACATCCATCAATCCTCAAAAACATTCGCATTTATAATATTAGTAGGATTTTATCAAATCTTAACCTCTCTTTCTAAAACTAACACAACATACCTACATTAAAATCAACATTCGTCGACCAAAAACCATTTATCGTAGGTCACGTTTCAATGATTGCGTTTCATGTCATACAACTATCACTCTTATGATTCTTTAATTACGGCCACCTCGACCTCACATTGGGGAACCCCAGAGGTCTGCAAATGCGAAACAATCGCGACCCGAATAACATGGACAAACGCAGCGTCTACAATTTGTACCACATTTCGTCTGGTCACGATATCGTCCAGTCTGTCTCATTGGGTGCTTTTATTATTTTATCCTTTCCGATTCGATTACGACTCCCAATGGTTTACCTTAAGGATTTATTTTGGGAGACATTTTAAAAAGATTCAAGTAGATAGAATTTTATTTTCCTTTGAACCAAATTGGATGTTTTAATTTCTAATCCTACTTCCTACTAATATTATAAATGCGAATGTTTGTGAGGATGGATGGATGTATGGGCGAAGGAATGTTTCTTACTTTTTCAAATCAAAACGGGTGAACGGATCTTGATGAAATTTGGCAAGAGGTAGATCATAGTCTGGAATAACACATAGGATACCTTTTTTCGATATCACGCGGGCAAACCCACGGGCCCCAGCTAGTACATAATACACCTAAAAGGGGTTGGATGAAAATGCTCAGCGGTTGACCATCTACAAAGAATAAGTATTTTCTATAATATATATACTTTGGTACAGCAAAAAAGTGACAACACCTGGTACTCAGGCACCGTTGAAGTGTCTCCGTACCCACTGCTAGAATATCGTGTCGTTCCCGTCTCGCATCCAGCAAAATTCTAAAAGTTTCCATTGTTTCACAATTCGACAGATACCAACCGCTCACCGTTGTGCAATAGTGTCGTCCGTATAATTACTCTGACTCATTGTTAAACGCTCCACTGACAGCTTTGTTATTTATCACCTAGTTACTGTTATGCCAGATATGGTCGGATAGCTTTTTGATTGGTTTTGAATTGTCACCGATGTTAATGTCCTAGCAGAATGACATGAAGCAAATCGGGGTCCGTCTAGTTAACGATAGGAATCATTCATGCGATTGCTAATATTTCTTCGCTAACTATCAAGACCTTGGTTATTATCACCATCCTTACTAATATTATAAAAGCGAAAGTGAGTTTGTTTGCTTGTTTGTTACCTCTTCACGTTTTAATGGCTTAACCGATTTTGATGAATGTTGGTACAGAGATAGTTGGGAACCAGGAGACAGACAATTTTTTTTGAAAAAAGTGGGATGTGAGGGAGAAAGAGGGAAGAAAATGGAAAACTTAGCGTTGCTATTACAAATCAATAAGGTGCAAGGGGAAATGTGTTACCCCAAATTTAAAGCGGGCGAAGCCGCGGGCGAAAGCTAGTTCATTATAAAACCTCCGATCGTGGCTTATGTGATGAAATGAGAGACATTGAATCGCACAAATAGCACAAACCTATTAGATTATCATTAGTGTTCCACTGTATTATTATGCCCGTGTATTGCAATTCAATTTGTATTATTCGATTTCGAAATCGCATTATCGGACATATCGCAATAGTCTCGCATGTCAACACGATTCTCTTTACACATACGGAACAAAAAAAGCCCGCTCGCCGCTCTAAATTTCAAACAAAATTACTGACAACAAACTAACAACGTCAATCACTTTGGCTAATGGCGCACAAGTTGATCTTATCTGGAGAACCATAAGCTCAGTTGTCAGCAAGATGAAGCGGCTAGTAGAAAAAAGGCTCATTGAAAAATTATGAATTTGAAGCAGTAGCGACGTGGACCGGTCTGTGGGCAAACAAATGATGCGTCCGCCCCATGGCACGGACATCCGTGGCTTCGGGCACCTTCGGGCACCTTCGGGCCTCAACTGATACGAGTCGTGCCCCTCTCTAGCACCGTTAACTAGCCCGATATTAATCATAATTTTCACTGACGCGATCCGCTCAAGTGTTTTAGATCGGCGTCATTATCTAAAACACTTGAAGCTAACTTTGGATCGCAAGCGCAAGCGATGATAGATGGGGCAACGCGAAAATTGGCCTCCACGATAGCCAATATGTCTGTCGAAACGTAAGAAGTTATACTGACCAGCTAAGCTAATAAATTGAAGAACTGGCTAAAGTAAATTCTCTTTCGAGTTCACGTATCAAATTATAACGTCCTAGATTATTTATTAGGGGGCGTTTCATACAGTGTGTGGACGGAAAAAATAATCAAGAATACTTCCATAGTATTAGTGCAGAATATTTATAGACACACAAACATATAGACAGTCAAACTCGCATTATATGCTTACTGGAGTCAAATTTCACCTACTGATTGGTTAAAAGAATCCCCAAACCATTGTTTCACCGTATTTCCAAGCTTTTATGCCTCGTACTCGTCAATAGCTTCAACCAAACATAGGAACAACTCGTAAATTGAATAATTGGCCGAAGATTCCCACGACATACGACCATGTTCGTATACATCATTGAAATTGAGATTAGATAACGCACAGATGTATTGGCATCTTGTTAAAGTGATTAGTTTGTGTTACAACTGAATACAAGGGCCATAATGTACAGAAAACAAAAGAGGTGAATAGACTACTCAAACTTGAAGCTGTAAAGTGAATAGCTTGGCGCAAGCATCTATTTGGGAAAAAGCAATAACAATATATTTAGTAGAACCATGCTTTTATAAAAAAAAAATGAAAATAAAGTCATTTTAGAAGATTCAAACGTATATATAGTCTATGGGTACCTTATTCTCATCTAGGAAGCCTGATACCCTGGTGAAGCTACTTTTTTTGGATGAAGAAACACAAGAGCCCCCAATGTGGTGCCACTTATTGGAGGCCTATGTCCAGCAGTCAGTCTTTTGTCTTTCATTATAATGTTGTTTCCAGGGAAGAAATTAGCCGTGTTGACAGCGCGTTGGTGTTCCACGCCCGTTTCAAAGAGACTGATGTCAGCAAAGCAGAAGGGCCTGCCTGGGTTGCGGGTTATTTGAGAAACATACCTACTGCGGTCCTGGAACACAAAGGGTAAAAGAAGGAAAATGGATGGGTTTGAGTCAGTAAAAGTCTCACACTCTTTTCCGCTCCGCCCAGAGCGGGTGAAGATATCTTATGATTTCCTATCCGAAACAAGTGCGAGTTAGACTCGCGCACCGAGAGTTCCGTACAAATACATATAGCCGTTAAGGCGCAGTATTATATCGTTGACCTTGTTCATACATTTTGACATTGGACTTTACTGCATACGTTTGTCGTAAAAATACAAATAAATTTGTATAAAATTAAATATTGACTATTTAATCAAAAACAATCCATCATTGAACGCAGTTTGGCATTGGAAATTTTATTGTATACTTTTGATTATAATTACGATTAATATTGAAGAGATAAACTGCTTTAAAAGAGAATTTAGAGGTGTGTTTGAATATTTTTTTACACATTTTAGTATATTTTAATTTGAATTCCATCAATGTATGCAAAAAAGCCTTAAAAATATCATATTTTTTTCAGTGATTAAAATTATGTATGGTTTAAGAGATACACTGCGTTAAAAAACCTTGGCCGTTCTCAAGAAATCTTCACCTTAATGTCGCAAGACAAAAACGGCTATATGTTTTGACTGCATAGACTTAGAGAGTTGATGTTGACAGCTCCAAGGGGCCCCCAGACTTGAGGATATGATTTTAATTTCAATTTCAAATCGATACCTCCCAAGATAAAAAGTCTTGAAAGACAGATAGACGGACAACAAATTGATCTTATAAGGGTTCCATTTTCTCACCGGCTCACCGTCTGTCCGTCTATTGACGACATGCCGTGTCGACGGCGCGTTCGTGTTTCACGCGCGCCTCGAAGAGAGTCAGCAAAGCAGAGGGGCTTGCCAGAGCCTCCGCCTGCCGGGGTTGCGGGTTGTTCGAAAGAGATACCGCGGCCTCGGAACGTAAAGGGCAACAGAAGGAACATGGGTGGGTTTTAGTCAGCACAAGTCTGACATGCCCCCCCGCTCCGCCCAGAGCGGGGGAAGTCATTGGATGATTTCCCACCCGAAAAAAAAAAAAAAAGTGTTCCATTTTTTCTTTTTGGGTTTCGTACCCTGAAAAAAGGGGAGAAATCACAAAATATATAAGCAACAATCTTGTTTTCTAAAAACAGGAGCTTCTAGACCAGGGACTAAAATTTTAGATACCATTTCTATTTCCTTATTAAGTTTTCTGTTGTAATAATATTAATACATGCTACATGACACACAACAAACAATAAACGGGTATTACGGATCTTGTTAATAGAAGCTCTTGCATTATTGAACCGATTGTATGGAAATGCACCGAACAATCGTTTTGATATTCTCAACATCATAAAGTATATTTTCTGGAGAAACAAAAGATGCTAATATTAGTAGGTAAGCAACCAAATCATAAATACTGGCTGCGTATGTATGTAGAATGATATTATTTCGCTTACATGCTGTAAGTAATTCCCATTTTACTACTGTTCTGCTAGCTAGCTAAGATCAAGCCTCTCTTCCCTGCTTACGTATACATACTGAAGAATATATAGTTACTAGCTGTGCCCAGCGGTTTCACTCGCTACCCACTTAGGGCTATGAAAAATAGATGTTGGCCGATTCTCAGACCTACCCGATATGTACACAAAATTTCGTTTAAATCGGTCCAGCCGTTTCGGAGGAGTATGGGAACGAAAACTGTGACACGAGAATTTTATATAATAGAAGAAGATGTCTGCTTAAATGTTTAGTAATAATAATAACATGGATAGGGAGGAACATCTAATGGTTATTCAAAATCGAATAAGAGCAGCAGCTATTCTCAGTATCAGTATGAAAGTGATCGGTTGAATGAAAACAGGAAGGAAAGAGCTTAAAATAGATATATAGAATACTAGCTTTTGCCCGCGGCTTCGCTCGAGTTTAATTCGGGATAACACAGTTCCCCTTTCTTGATTTGCAGGTACCTATTTCTTGTAGTTTTTGCCCCAGCGCTTTATTTATTGTAATAGCAATGCAAAATTTTCCCTTTTCTTCGCTCTTTCTCCCTCATTTCTCACTTTTTTTAAACAAAAGTTATATCTATGTCTTGACATTCGAACTAAACAATTATAGTTGTACATATTTTTCGTTAATTCATTTGAATACAATTTTGTTTTCTTAATAAAAACATATAAAATAAATCTTACCGGTATCGGAAACAAGGTACAAGCTACAAAGGAACCTCCTCACAATACACATATTTTTATTATTAGTTTATATGTCTTTTTGTAGTTTGTAAAAAATAGTAGTAAATTTAATGACAGAAATAAAGTAAAAATACTAAGCAAGTACACGTGTGTATACATAGAAAACAGAATGCATGCATTTCAGCTCAATCAAATGACAGGAAAAGGGACAAATTTAACTTCTAAAATTCTTGACGAAGTTACTTCTGAAGCTAATTATAATACGAATATGGTCCAGTTACCGGCGGAAACCTATTTTTATATTTTTAAATGTTTTTTTTTTATTTTTTTACTAAGAAATATTTAAAAATGTAATTTTAAAATGAGAAGTTAATAAAAGAAATACGAATAAAAGAACAGTAACACTACTCGTAACACATAATGCTCTTTTTGCATCAACATCTCGAATCAAGATAAACTAATCCCATAATCTTTATTAATACAAATTGACGTCACCTCTCAGAAATGTCTGATTTCAATTAATAAACACAGGATAAAAACGAGTCATCAATTATTGTTATAATTTTTTGTTTGGACCGAAAGGAAAAAAATACGTCAATTTAATAAAAATCATTAGCCGCTATTGAAGTGAGGAGTGATTGACAGTACGGTGTGTTCAATCAGACGAATTTGTAATGCCTACTGAGAGAACACTTGGGACCCTCGGCTGACGAAGGCACCTTTTTATTTTACATACAACTTTGACATCCCATACAAAGGTTGATGATTGTTTATCCATACAAAAGGTCCCTTGGAGTAACGCTGTTCATGCTCCCTAACAAATTGAACGAATTTTGCAGAATTGTCGATCATTTTAGCTGATTCATAGAGACTGTTAATTAGTACGAAGCAAATGGAATTTTATCTCTCAAGGCTGAGCCGAGAGTTTTAAATCCAATAGAGCTCTTAAATTTAAGTATTCAATAAGGAATTGCCTATTGTTAGTAAAACGAGAAAAATCTGGAGCCTTTTGTTCGGGCTGCCATGTGATAACCAGTTACTTAGAAGCTATTTTTAACTCGCACGCGTAATTATTACACCTGGCATCAACTAGCAGCGCATGGTTCGCACACACCTTGCAACTCTGTTAAGAAAAATAGTCCTTGTGAACATTTTCGGTCACAGTGGCTAATCTCAGCGGATATTACTCATGGGCGCGACATAAACACATCTACAGGTTTACTATGTCCAAGATAAACTGTGATAGTAACACTAATGCGAAAGTTTGTATGAATCTGAGTATGTTTGTTACTTCTTCATATTTATCGCTATATAGCTTACCAGCTAGCGCCCGCGGCTTCGCCCGCGTGATATCGAAAAAAAATATCCTATATGTTATTCCCGACTATGATCTACATCTGTGCCAAATTTCATCAAGATCCGTTCAGCCGTTTTGACGTGAAAGAGTAACAAACATCCATACATCCTCACAAACATTCACATTTATAATATACATATAGTAATTAATAGTAAGTAGGAAATAGGATACCCTAGGTAAAGTAACACATAGGCTACTTTTTATCCCGGTCTACTCGAGTGAAATCGCGAGGCGCAGCTAGTACGTACAAATTAATTGAAAAAGTCACTTTGATACTTGCCGAGCTTTTGGTACTACCTTGCAGATCAGACTCTAGATCAACACTATTTTATCAAACAAAATACCGACCAAAACAAGACAACTAACAAATCGATTAAAACATATTTATATTCGATAACCAAACTTCTCGACTCGATTAGTCAAAATGGTGGAGATAATTGTTCCCATCTTGATACCTACCATAGATTCCTTCAAATCACTTTAGGCTACGCGATCAACCGGAGCCAAACTTAGGTAACAAACGTAATGAATCATTAACTAATCTGGTCACAATGGGCCGAGTGTCCCGAAGAGGAAACGATAAGACACGAACTACGCCGAACCCGAAAACGAATCATTGTTGCGTTACAAAGTGGGTATCTTATCATATGTTCGTACAATAGGAAAGTGTTTGTTTCCGTCAGCGTGCGGTTCAAAACAAGATAAAGTTTACCCACAAATGACGTCACGTCTGTATTCTCAGAGCTGAGGTCGTTCTCACAGACTGAAGTATTTTCTGTTTTCACTCTTCCTTTACTTGCACTTCTGGTTTGTAGAACATTGCAGTGCATGCATTCTGTACTCAAATATAAGCCTAACATTGAGTGATATTATCCAACTTGAACTTATTCCAACTCGATTGACAATTTAATCTAATAAAAAACCGACTTCCCAAAAACACAATAAAGTGGAAAATAACTTTACTTCCCGAAGTCAATGGCAAAATAATCTATGAATCAAAAACAAAATTTACCGACTTTTTTGTGGTTTTTAGCAAGTCGGTTTTTATAAATTGACATAAGTTAACTGATAAGCAGTAACGAACTAACAGGTTATGTAACAATGTTACACCACAGGCTACCTACAGTACTGTTTATACTCCTTTAAATCCATCCAAAGGTTGTCTTGAAAAGATCGCTTTTAGCGATAAGACCGCCCATTGTGTCACCCTATTTATAAGTTGTTTAATGTTATTCTAGTTATTTGCATGGTGTACACAATAAAGAATATTCTATCTATCTATCTATTTATCTAACAGGCTGCAGATTCCACTAATCATTTATCAGATGTACCATTTCAGAAGTTCCAATAATTCAATTTTACGATAACAACAATGTATGATGGAGATGAGCAGAGTAAAAGCTAATAAATGCTACACGAATGCTCACTGCTCTGCCTACACTTCATTACGAATGCACGGTCATGCACGCTTGTACCCATAATTGCTGCGTCATTTAGTCTATTAAATGGCTACTGACAACACTGGAATAGTCATTATTAATTTCATCTATTTTTAGCTGCAAGAGGAAATGAATTTGTTTAGTTTTGTTCTGGGAATACGGCAGAAGAAAATCATTTAATTGATGATGATGTGCAACTGTGTCAGCGAAAACCTTTTATTAAAATTAAAAGAGTGATAGTAGGTACCCTTAACATAGCTATGTAAGAATCATAGCAGATGGCATTTTGTGGTTTTTGCTTTTATAGGAATATACTAGCGGCCCGGTACGTGCTTCGCTACGTATTTACAAAAAATGTGATGCAGCGCCATCTGCCGGACAAAATTGTGAATCTAAACCATTCAAAGATCCCACAGAAAATGACAGAGACACACAAAAAATTTCATCAAAATCGGTCCAGTCGTTTGAGAAAAGTTCAGTGACATACACACTCACAGAATAATTATATATATAAAGATATGTTTTTGCATGTAAAACAGTTAATAGGTTTTAGGATTTTCAACACTTTACAACTGGTTTTTGCGACTCCAGAACTTCTATAACCAGTGAATACTTGCACCAGAACTTCCTTAATATATTTCTGCCCATGCAAATTTAAAACAGCATCATGTTTCTGACTAGTTTAAAGATGACTGACGTTCATCAGTAAATGCAAGACTCGACGTGCAAGTGGGCTTTAGTGGGTTGCGGGTTGTTTGAAAGAGATACTTTTATATATTGTAGTTTTTGTATTTTTTCTTCTATTTGCGTGTGGTATAAAAATATGATAACGGAGTCGTCGCGCGGCGCCCGAAGCCCGCAGTGAATTCCTCGGTGGTTGGGCGGCTTTGAGGTTCTCTTCCTCAAACGTCTGGCCACGGACCATGGACTGAACCAGTGAAGAATATGACGTCTTAAAGTAACTTTGTTTAAATGGCATTCCTGTGTGAGAAAGAGACAGAGCTATACAAGATGTCTAGCGCCATCTCTTTCTCACACGGAATAAGAACAACACAATTTTAGGACGTCTGGGAAGCCCACTGCTCTAAGTACGCTAAACAGCATCAACACAGTTCTTTGTTACAGACTTATCACGACTGTGTGACAGGTGGCCCAACAATTGTTTACAGAGTGTAATGAAAGTGTCTTCACAATTTAGTAGTGGTTAAGAACAACACACTAAACTGTTATTCATTAACAAAACACTTGGGATGAAAATTAGAAGAAAGCAAAATCAAAACGAATAACATCTATACTAATACTAATAATTTATTATTCCTATTATAAAGAGAAAAGATACGAATAAATATTTCCTTGTTTGTATCGAATAGGCTCCAAAACTACTGGACAGATTTTAATATTTTTTTCACAAATAGGAAGTTACATTATCAGGAAGCAGTAGACTCCTCAGAATTGAGGTATTTTTTGCCGCACAAAGACACACAACGAAGAAATATCCCGTTTCAAATGTTATAAATAATTTTAGATATGTCAGGTAAAAATAAAACTATTACACTTTATGTTATATAAGCTCGCTTTATATAATAATTTAGAATAAGCTATATAGAAATTTGTTTGTTAATATAAGGTTAGGTAGGCCTAACCTTAAATTAACAAACAAATTACTATATGGAGTGACATTTATAAAAGTCCTTAATAAATAAAGAGAGAAAAAAAAATTACACACATTTCATACAACCAGTATATCGGCTCATAACTATGTATATCACAATTATTTTACTACTTTCAAATACAAAAAAGAAGTATACCAAAGGAAAACCATAAAGGGAAGGCCCACTTGTTCGATTTTGCAGCTAGGGGCGAAGCAGATGAATATGATCTGTCCTACACCTGCTTACGTGTCTCCTTTACAAAAAGGCTGGGTACACGGTTCATATTTAATGACGTCATTAACTGCAGGAGACAGGAGTCTTGTACCGTGCCTTGGGCGTCCCATCGCTCGCTTTGTCACTGTGCTGCGTGAATTAGCTTCAAGTATGAGTATGAGATCTTTATTTATGAAACATGATTTGTGGTTGTCGATGACCGATTTGCACTCTTGTATTTTGCGTACCTTAGGGTTGTTTTTTAATCTTCACTGGTACAATCACAGAAATATTTTAAAAAAGGAACATTTCTGATATGTAACAAAACATTACTCGTTTTCCACGAAACGTATGTCAGAGGTATAGCTATCCTGCCAGGGTTGCGGGTAGTTTTAAAGAGATACCGCGGCCATTAAAAGAACATGGGTTTTAGTCAGTACAAGTCTGGCAGCACTCCTCGCTCCGCTCAAAGCGGGGGAAATTATTTGATGTGTGCCTGCGCACACACTTGTACTGTTATATTTATTTATTTATTGTCATCTTATGACTTACCTAATGTGATAGTGTACACAATAACAATATGTTAAATTAAGTTTTGTAACTAATTACAAATAAAGCAACATACTAACAATATCCCTCGCGCGGATGGCTAATCTTAGCTGAGATTGGCCACCGGTGTCGAAAGCGGTCAGGAGAACTGTATAATAGAAAGGAGTACGAGCTTAATTGTAATAACCGGGCAAAAATACAGAATCTGGTCTAATACTGAGGCATGCATGGTGGAAACTCTAAGAACCCTTAGCACTACCTAAGAATCAAACCCAGCCCCTCATACTGAGTAGTATCGCTCCTGACCACTAGACCAATAGTGTTACTTTATAAATACTCAAAAAAACCGTCAATTTTTTCCTTAAAATAATCGACAAGCCCGTAGGTGTGGCATGAAGCGTGGGCAGTTAAGATAACCTTTCTAAACAAAAGAATGGAAGGCGCAAATATGATAAGAACAACGATGATAAACAGTGCTTGCTCAAACTTCAGCCTATATTTTTATTACACAACGCGGCCCCATAAAGTGCATTCCATGGTTATCGCTTCTTTTGTATTCAATTAGCCTTGCATTTAGATTACTGATGCCTTTCACGACGACAGTGGTAACGAGCGTGGTCAGCTGTCAAAACGTCCAAACAATCAACCGTATACTTCTACACCCGGTCTCCTTATCGATACACACCTTTTCGAGACCTCCAAAATGTATGGCATCCATTGAATATTTGGTACGGTCTCATATCTTAAATTCTTTACGAAAGTAACAATGGAAGTTAAGTTACTTTTAGTACCGTACAAATTTTGGACAGTCAGTCAGCGTATATTGTTGGTAAAGTTCGATTCGGGGCACATTGTTCAGTCTATTAAAGTCTTTCAGAGGTGGGTCAACTTGGACAGGGCGTGATGAGATTATGCAATGAAATGTGGTTTGTATCATCACTTATATATGGATGACAGGAATCTATTTACGCTAACAAGAAAGATCTTGAGGTGACACTCTAGGTAGACTTATTTCAAGAGTCTAATTTCAAATATAAAGACATTTTAAATAAGTTTGAGATGCCTTATCGAACGAATTAAAATAACTTTACCATATAAATGGAACAGCTTTGATTACAATCTACAATTTCCTTGAAAAATATCTCTAATAACACCCGCTTGTCCAGTTGTAGTTGTTCTTTTCTTATTTCTGCTAAGGACCTTTTAAATGGCCTGCGTTCTGATTACACTGCGATACGCTCCCCATTACCCGATGCATGCGTAGAGATATATGCCGATATAATTGAAGAAATAAAAGAAAGAATTAAAAATATGACTGCACCTGAATCTAGACCAGTCATTCTAGTAGGTATGTACTTATAGTTGTACATGGTGAAATTGCGGACGTCTTACATACCGTAACAAGTTATATCAATTGCCCAACATGAATACGTAATGTGTTATACTCGAATGATCGCCGATTCGACAGCTAGCCGACAAAGATAGGTATCGGACATTACCACAATCCACAACATGGTTTGCGGCATCGGAGATCCGAGTGCTTATACGAGTTCGATTGAATCGAGTAATCAAAGCGCCATGTCTATATCGATTCAACAACTGCTACGGCTATCTGCTGGACGATCGATATTTGTTACATTCGGAGCGACCAACGAGTTCTTGCTGTTCTCTAAATCGATTTAGAATTTAATCTATTCGATTCTGCGTCTTACGCCTTCGAGAAAAGAGTTCCTAGAACTTTTGCCGAAAAAAAATGTCTGTCATGATATAGTGGTAATTTCAACCATTCCAAATTGATTTACTGTCAAAATCGACACAATCGATTCAATGTCAAATGTTTGCGATAGTATTGAACCCTTTTATTGAGTTGAACTTTTAACCGACTCTGTCGGTATAGTTAACGACAATGCGTTAACACATATGGTAAACTATGCAGCTGTTAAAATTGAATAACTCATGCTTTTAATGATGTAGGTACCATTGAAATGTGATACAAAGTATGAGAAAGTTTGTTATATTTTACATTTATATTTACGGAGCACTATCATTATCTATAACAAATGTTAAAATAAGTATATATAACGAAATCTAGTTTACAAACGGTATCGATCCAAAACCAGTTCAAAAAAGGATTTTTGTTGGTGAATCACCATCACGTTTCTTATCTACCTAACCTAACTTAAAAGATAGAACAAAGCAAACAATTTAAATAGAAACTACTATCACGTAAATTAAGTAAGGTGTAAACCTAAAACAAGTAGGTAGCGATAACTAGTTAGCTCATCATCAACCTATTAACCCAATAATCAAGGCTCCTCCTACGCAAGAAGATAAAGAGCTTGCTTGCACGCCAAACGAGGCCTAATTAATTATTGTTTACGGTATTTTTTACCGTACACCTACGGATACGGACGCAGAACTTTTAATGACGTAACTCTGTTCTCATCAGATGCCATAATCATTATCGGAACATATAGTCGAATCTTCGATACACCGTTTGTCAGATAGCCCCCAAAGGTTAATAAAGTTATTCTCATACATTCTAACCTTAAATGAGTTATTAAAGAAAACCAATTAAATATACACGAACAGTAGTGGATAGGCTTACTTTCTATTGAATTCCGACTTGACTCGGACATGATTCTCGTCCAACAAATGCCGTAGAACCTTGTATAATTTAGAGAAACATGCTACTTTCACTGGCAAATAAGTAAAAGATTTCCGTTTCATTCAGAAGCCGAATGTCACGTAGCCAATATGCGTAGGAAAAAAGCCGGTCAGATTCGAAAGGGGAAACGTGGATTTCAATATCATCTCGAATTTTCGGATCATTTTATGAAATATCAAATTGAATTAAGTTCTTCATTTGCCTTTGGTAGAAGGTTACCCGTAAGGATGTATTGAAATGTCGTTCATATCGTATATTCACAGATAACAATCTATATATTTAAAAGAGATAATCACTGACTCACACATTACGGTATTTGAGAAACTATAAGTATTAGAAGATTAGAATGTAGGTGCTTACTAAGACGGGATTTTAGAAAATTTTAATCCTAAAGAGGTGAACAGGGTGCCAAAGTTTGTATGGGGGAACGCAATTCTTTGACCGGATTAACTTGTATTGTAAAAACTTTTTGTCAATCCACAGTTTCATTTTTTTTAAGTATTTAGATTAGGTATTGTTTCGAGTAATTAGACAATTCAAAATGTATTGTTCCTCAGCATTGCTTAACTATCTCTGTCTCATCAGCTTTTTCGAAGCGTTTATAGTACTACCCCACCGTCGTTTCCTTTACGTTACTGTCATCATAACCTGTTACCCGAAAATAAATTAAATTTACTATACGTCTGTAAGAACATAATTATTCGATCAATATATTTATCTTATCAACAGCCTTGCGGCAGAGAGCCTCCAATCGATCTTGCCGAGACATAAACACGCCATGAACTTATCTGCAGCGGCAGATAAAAGCTTAATGGTCATCAAACACTTTAATATATTGTGTAGAAGTTCATGCTATAAAACTGATAAACTTGGGCCCAACCAGTTTTTTTATGATAAACTGCAGACGAAATGTGTAAAAAATTGATATAAGTTCAGAATCTTCACACCCTTTACTGCCCTGTTTCATTTCTTGTGGGGATCGTGTGAGATTACGATTTAATGTTGTATTATGTCTTCTTCTGACGACCTGGTGAAGAACTCAAGAATCCACTAAATTTGATCCGTGATAAGCATAAAACTTTGGCTCATTATCACGCTCCATGTGTAACTCCACCCACACTTTGATGAATCAATCCAAAATCACCACAAACTGGTGGCAGCGTTCTGGATTGCGTTCTTCATGATTATTATTTTATATGTATATTATATATATTTATATATAAGTATATTTTTTTAATGTTTGAAAATTAATTTTGAAAATTTTACGCCACGGACTACCTACAGTACTGTTTCTCCTCTTCTTAAATCCATCCAAAGGTTGTCTTGAAAAGATCGCTTTTAGCGATAAGACCGCCCATTGTGACACCTTATTTATAAGTTTGTCTAGTGCTATTCTTGTTACTTGTATGGTGTACATAATAAAGAATTTTCTATCTATCTTCTGGTCAAAGCTAAGTTTATTGTAAACAAGGGAATCATCAAAACGATGAACAAGAAGAACAGTAAAACTGGGTGTCTTCTGTATGGCTGTAACGATAATGATGATGGTGTCTTATCAGGTATTGACTTCAGATCGACAGAGATTATTTATCTAGAATCTGGAAACAATCCATATAAAAAGTGCACGTTTTGACAAGAACTAGAGTCTCCAACGACGTGACGGGGTTATTGTCATGAGATTGTGGGGACAAATCTGAAGGTTTACAGTAAACTTAAGTATAAGTAATATTTCTTCAAATAAACACGCTATTACAGGCCCTATTTATAGACAAGGAACACAGCACAAAGATAGAATAAAGATAGCCTTTACTGTTTATCCTAAGCCCTACAAGGGGTACACAGAACAACATTTTACTTGGGAAACAAACGTGTTTGTCTCACTCAAATCGCTAACGCTATATTTTGTAATGTGATCGAAGATAACATTTTGATATTGGTATATACATTTGTCTGCTTCTGTTTTACCGTTTGTTTTATGATTAAAAGTATTTTCATGTATGTCTTTTGTTTCCTCGTATTTTTTTTTAATTTATGGTTTTCTCATGGGCTGTTCACTATTCGTTATGTATCTTTTCATCCCACCATCTCGGAAAGAGTATTTTTAATCTTCAATATCTGAGTGGAAAAGCCGTTGTTATTCTCTAGAGGATAAAGTAAATTGAATTTAGAACATCGTGTGCACTAAGTTTGTGAATTAAAAAAAAACATTAAACCGATTTACTGCTACCTCTATGGTGCCGAATATATCATACAACTTTTTTTTAATTTGTTAAAAACTCAGACTCGGAACCTTCTTGGTGTTTTTTCAATTTGCTTTGTACGCGTATCTTTACGCGGCATTTTTTCACGTCATTGTTAAACCTTATATTAAAAACAAGAAACTTGAAAACAAGTGAAAAAACTAAAATGAGTGATTCTAGCGACGAGGAAGTTTGTTTGACGCCAACAGAATTGACTGAAACTGTTAATAATGCGCAAATGAGCTTTCTCCCTCAACAATCACGCGAGAAGTATTTAAAACAGTACGATATGTTCAACACGACTAGCAAAATGAACCAAAACTTTCTCAGAAAACGTTTTGCTGCCATATTTTATAAAATTATCCGAGAAAAATAAAGCAAGCACTCTATGGAGTACGTATTCGATGCTAAAAGCAACAATAAAGATGAAAAAAGACATACATATCGATACCTATCCTAAATTAGTGGCATTTTTAAAAATGAGGCTCTTTTTCTCTGGTCATCAACCAAAAAAATCGAAGGTTTTCACAGTATCTGATATTGAAAAGTTTCACTCAATTTAAATAACTGTAGCAACGTTACTTTAAAATTTTCTTAATTATACCTTACTATTATTTTGTTATAATTTAAAGATTATTCTGTAAAACTTACCTGTCATAATGTAATAATTATTACCTAAACTGAAATAAAAGTGTACCTATCTTGTGATTGTAAACGTTTTTTTTTTTTTTTGCATTTAGTCATTTCCTCGCTGAGGTGGAATGAAAAGTTACGTGTTGCACTCGAGTGCAAAGATTTTTCACCTCGTGCTCTTTTGATTCCCTCGCTAACGCTCAGGATTCTAATTTTGAATCACTCGCTGCGCTCTTGATTCAATTTTAGAATCCTTCGCTTGCTCGGTCATCAAAATTGAACACGCGGTTAAAAAGCAACTTTGCACTCTTGTATAACAAATAACTATTTCATCCCACCATCTCGGAAAGAGTATTTTTAATCTTCAATATCTGAGTGGAAAAGCCGTTTTTATTCTCTAGAGCAGCGGTTCTCAATCTTTTTTGGGGACGGAACCCTTTTGGAAAGCGAAATACTTGACGGAACCCTAACATATAACAAGTTTTTAAAAGTGTATTCTTTAATTATAAGCATAATAAAAGCACAATGTAACATGTTACTTATTACTTTTTTACATAACAAGTATAATTATAAAAGATTATTTCAGGGCGATAGTTTGAGTCCACTTTAGCTCTGCTTAGCCTTGAATCCCCAAGCACGTTCCTGGATTCAGGTCTGGGCTATCGATTGAAGAGAGGTGGTCAGGTTATATCTCACCTCCTTCACATGGATGACCTAAAACTCTTTGCCCCCAACGATTTTCAACTGATGGAGCTACTGACTCAAATGGAACTAGATGGCCTGGATAGGAAGGTCCGTACATTGTTAACGGCATTTAGTATGCATCACCCAAGTTCTTCGGTTATGATACTGTATATTCCAAATTGTGGTGGTCGAGGCTTTTTAAACGCTTTTTATGGCAGAGTAAAGAGATTCACGGACGCTTTTTCTGGGCCCTACTTGGGCCTGATGTAGACCAATTAGCGTCCGTAGCCTGGCTACGATGCTCACATTGTACTGGGATCGATCCATCATCACTGCCAAGACTATTGTAGCTAATAAACCTGATATAGGGGTGGTGGATCGATCAGAGCGGCGCACGAAGATTGTTGACATAACGGTTCCGCATGACGAGAACCTCGTGAAAGTCGAGAAAGATAAACAAATCAAGTATATTGACTTGGTTTGCAAGGTTGTCGACATGTGGGATGTGGACTCTGCGATTATTGTGCCGTGTCTGCCAATGGCTTAATTGCCAAGAGCGTCGACCAACACCTGAGGAGGCTCTCGTTAGACGGCTGAAGCAAGGGCTAGATTCAGAGAGCGGTACTCTTGGACACGGCTCGTATTGTTAGGAGGTTCCTCTCTCTGGAACCCTGACTGCCGGTAGCTTCGACCCTGTTCCCGATAGCCCACCGGGTGCTACTATTTTTTTGTATTTTTTGTTTTTTTTTTATAAGTAATATATAAAAATATAAAAAAATAATAAACGAAATTAAAGATATCAAAAAAGAAAAAATCCAACTAATGGGAGGTATGAAACTGTTTTTTTATTTTGTTGTATGTTTGCTGCCATAATCTTCACATAACAATGAAAACAATCGGGATTGTAGTGGTCGTTATTTGATAAAATTAATAAATATTTTTTCAGCTTCTTCCATAAGATTTGACGGCATTTTCTTAATGCAAGTGCTTGTCTATGCAGGATACAATGGCTGGAATTATAATTAGATGCTTATTTTTTTTTAGTCACATTTGTCCTACTGTATGTACCTAACCGTCACCGCCTTGGCTCCATCTGTACAAATGTCAATGGCATCGATGCGTCTAAGATTAATTTCCTCAAAAAATAAAAAAATAACATATTAAGAATTTCCTCTCCGGTAGTGTTTGTGGATTCTTGCGGAACCCCTACAGAAGTATCGCGGAACCCTGGGGTTCCGCGGAACACACTTTGAGTATGGCTGCTCTAGAGGTTAAAGTAAATTGAATTTAGAACATCGTGTGCACTAAGTTTGTGAATTAAAAAAAACGTTAAACCGATTTACTGCTACCTCTATGGTGCTGAATATATCATACAACTTTTTTTTAATTTGTTAAAAACTCAGACTCGGAACCTTCTTGGTGTTTTTTCAATTTGCTTTGTACGCGGTTCTTTACGCGGCATTTTTTCACGTCATTGTGAAACCATAAATTAAAAACAAGAAACTTGAAAACAAGTGAAAAATATTATTTTGTTATAATTTAAAGATTATTCTGTAATACTTACCTGTCATAATGTAGTAATTAATACCTAAACTGAAATAAAAGTGTACCTATCTTGTGATTGAATTTAGTCATTTCCTCGCTGAGGTGGAATGAAAAGTTACGTGTTGCACTCGAGTGCAAAGATTTTTCACCTCGTGCTCTTTTGATTCCCTCGCTAACGCTTAGGATTCTAATTTTGAATCACTCGCTGCGCTCGTGATTCAATTTTAGAATCCTTCGCTTGCTCGGTCATCAAAATTGAACACGCGGTTAAAAAGCAACTTTGCACTCTTGTATAACAAATAACTATTATATACTTGAAGTTGAAGTTAGCTTTCCGTTTCGACAATATAATGACATCCACCAAAAATTAACAAAAGACCCTAATGCCAATAATGATGGTGACCTGGAACACAGGTCTTTTTTTCAAAAACCTTCCTAACACAGTCTCTCACAATAGATAAAAAAATAATATAATGAATAAAGCTGAGATTTTTTTTCTACATTCAAGTTTAAGTCAGCTACATGAAGAGATAATGAATGAAATGATGATATATTCGCACGCTTTGGAGAGTAAGCAGACCTCCAGGAAGGGAGACACCAATCTCTAGGAAAACTTACGAACTTTTTATGAGCATAAATCATTATTTCATCCAACACGTCTCGTTCCCAAAAAGTTTGTCTCAAGAAGGCCGGAGAGCAATCTGAGTAAAATTCAAAATAAGCTCACGTGCTAGGAACATGTAAATCTACTTACACTCGTGAGGAGAATGCTAACAGCGTTATAGTAGCTACACTATCTAAGACTCTAAGTAGGATTGTAAATATTTTTTGTTGGGAAATGTAGTTTTGAATGACATTGCGTCATTTAAATTTGGGAATGGTGCTAAAGTTGCATAATATGAAGATGTTGTTGTGGTAAAATATTTTGAAGATTAAACCAAAATATTATATGTTTGAACTAAAACGAAATGAAATCGATCGATATTTAATGACAATCCTTACTAATATTATAAAAGCGAAAGTGAGTTTGTTTGTTTGTTTGTTACGTCTTCACGCCTAAATGGCTTAACCGATCTTGATGAATTTTGGTACAGAGATAGTTGGGACCCTGGAGACGGACATAGGTTTTTTTTCAAAGGATGAGATATGAGGGAGAAAGAGGGAAGAAAAGGGAAAACTTAGCATTGTTATTACAATAAATAAGGCGCAAGGGCAAAAATTAAACTCGAGCGAAGCCACGGGCAAAAGCTAGTAAAATATAACTTAACTCATTATTTCAAGTGAGTACCTTCTGCGCTGATGGACATTATGAGTCAACGTCCGATTTAGTGGTAGTTGGATATTTTTTCTTCTTTACTAGCTAATTTAATTTGACCCTATAACTAAACCCTAGTATTAATATTGTCCTCCTAACCGTTTTTGGTCACGGCGGCCAATCTTAGCGGAGATTAGACATCGGCGCGGGAGATATTATAATGCATAATTGTTTTATTTCTTAATAATTTGTTTTTCTTCTATCAAAAATTGTGTGTAAATGGGATGAATTAAATTATAATAATATATTTCACCATACAGCAGCTAATAATAATGGTTTGATGCTATCTGTCTTTGTAGGGGGGAGTTCCTGGTGTCCTAAAATGCAAATATTGTTATCTTTTAAATTTTAGCCTATAAGTGTTGTTTGTGGAGTAAAAATTAAGATTTCTGTATTGTATTGTATTGTGTGCGCAGGCACAGGTACGCTCTCTGTTCCCTCACTCTCATAGTCACCGCCAACTTCTAAACTGCTACTGTGAAAGTCCTAATGGAAAAACCCACTTTTTGCCCGACCTAGGAATCGAACTCCGATCTTAGCAGGCTCACTTGCGACCGCCAAACCAACGAACTCTAGCAACTGTGCAAGATATGTCTAGGTTTTGACCAGAAGTTTATGCTTCACATATTAAATCCACTGAGCGTGATTGATACGCGTAAATTAGCAAGGCAACTGCCAATGAGCAGTTCTTTGACGGACCGACCGACACAATTGAGCTAATACTCGCTCCAATGCTCTGCGTTTGATGTAGGATGTAGGTATACCTAGGGAGAGATCAACTTGCAGCTTAGGAATATCCATTGTCAAATGAAGAGTTAATTACAAAATTCAGTAGCCGTTTCTTAGTGAGTCGTTGGTAAGTCAAATTTTCGGGCAGTTGACTACCTGTTACGACTTTTAAAGACATATGTGATGGATGGTCACCCATCCCCGTACCAACCTCGGGAAGCCGCGCTGGCTTGTCCTACAACTTCTCCCGCTCTGGGCGGAGCAAAATAGTGTCAGACTAAAACCTATCCATGTTCCTTCTCTTACCTTTTGTGTTCTGGCGCCGCGATATCTCTTTCGTACAACCCACAACCCTGACAGGCCCTCTGCTTTGCTGACATCTCTTTGGGGCATGACACTGACTTGACCTAGAAAATAAACCCATGAGGCTGCTATTATTTTTAATAACTAGCCACGATTTCCGAAAAATAAAATTGCCGATGTTACTTTAAACTTTTTAAAAAAAATTACAGCTCCCACTTTACCAAAACAAAAGAAACTGTTATACCGTCTTAAAAGTTTGAACCTACTTTAGTTCGTGCTATGACTACTATCAGTTTATGTGTATCTACTTTGAACGTGGTCGTAATATTCATTTTTTTTTCACGACGTACAATATCTTAAGAATGAGTTCATTCATTGATTTTCGAACAAAAAACTTGTATTACGTGATACCTTCAATCTTTTTAAATCAAGTTGATTATTTTTATTATTTTTGTTCGCTGAAACACGATCACGTTCTGCGTCAAAGCAAAATAGACCTACAGAAATCAACTCAGCCTTTTACTTCTTCTTCGTATCTATGACAACAAAATTTTCTTATGTTTTCATATTACAATAGGTGTTCGTTTAGGGCCACATATCACGAAAACAGGCAGCATCATTTTGGCAATATTATAAAAGCGAAAGTGAGTTTGTTTGTTTGTTTGTTACCTCTTCACGCTTTAATGGCTAAACCGATTGTGATGAATTTTGGTACATAGATAGTTGGAAACTAGGAGACGGACATAAGCTATATTTTTTATTAAAAAAAAGAGGTATGTGCGGGGGAAAGAGGGAAGAAAAGGGAAAACTTAGCGTTGCTATTACAAATCAATAAGGCGCAAGGAGAACTGTGTTACCCTAAATTTAACGCGGGCGAAAGCTAGTCAGTGAAATAAAGGAGCACTACCAATGTGACAAGAGCTACATACCTAAGTGCTGCGGGTTGTTTCGTAAGAGCTAAAGTGACCCTGGAACACAAGAGGCAAAAGAAGAAATATGGATGAGGTTTAGTTAATACAAGTCTGATACTCCTATCTGCTCAGTCCAGAGCGGGAGAAACCATTTGTTAATTTCCCATCCAAAAAAAAACGGCAAGAGCGAGTCAGACTCTGATACCGAGGGTTTTATACAAACTTGCAACATAAACAGCCATATCTTTTGACTGCGTAGACTTAGAAGGTTAGTTTTTCATAGCACAAAAGGGCCACAGAGTTTAATATTTGACTTAAATTTCACTCGATACCTCCAGCCGTTCTCGAGATAAATGGTCTTGACAGACAGACGGACAACCAAGTTTTAGTTACGGAACACGAAAAAGGAAAACATTATTGTAAAGTATCACACAATAAATCTTCTAAACCAAACAAACAGCAGAATGAACCGACCAAGCCAAATTCCTTAAACAACTCTCTTGGTAAACAGGAATTTAATAAAGTTCACGTTTTATCAAAAGTCGTCAAGTATGAAAAGCTCGCAAACAATACAGGCTAGAGGTTAGTTCCCATCAATACAATGTTAGGAACAGCTTCGGAAAATATTACAAGTGGCCTGTGCGACCCCAAGTTAGTACAGTCTCACTTACGGCGGTTTTCACTTAACGATTAAGAGGGGAAGATTTTTTGGTCAAAAATAAGACCGACTATCAACTAAAAAGTCGAAAATGACTTGAGACTTTTTTTGTTTTCGTTGACTTTTTTGCCGAAAATAAAGTTATTTTCCACTTTCTGGTTTTTTTTGGAAGTACGTTTTATTTTTACAAAAATATTTTTTATTTCAGCATTTTAGTAATGGTATAATGATATATGAAATAATTTTCATCGAGTATTCATTTTCCATTGTTACTAAAAAATTTCAAGAGATCATCCATGTAGACATATACAAAAATATATATATTACTAGCTGTGCCCAGCGGTTTCACCCGCTGCTCATTTAGGGTTATGAAAAATAGATGTTGACCGATTCTCAGACCTACCCGATATATACACAAAATTTCGTTTAAATCGGTCCAGCCGTTTCGGAGGAGTATGGGAACGAAAACTGTGACACGAGAATTTTATATATTAAATAGACTATATGTCATAAACTACCTAAGCAATATAAACAAAATTGATATGGGATTACCTGTGACCCTATCAAAGAATTTTGAAAGTTGGTCCAGGCGTCTTTGAGTAATCGGTGAACAATCATAAAAAGTATCCGATGAATTGAGAACCTCTGAGTTTTTTTGAAGTCGGTTAAAGTTAGTATTCATCGAAGTTTGTAGTAGCAGTAATAGCTTTGTGGTGTGACCATCGACGGACTAACAAGTCATAAGTCTCGAGTTCGGAGACAAGTCACGCTCCTCTGATTTTTCGGATTCATGTACGGTGGATTGCATAAATTGGGTACCCCGCACCCCCAATTTATTTTTCCGATGGGTCATCATCAAATAACTTCTCCCGCTCTGGGCGGAGCGAAAGGGAATGTCAGAATTTTACTGACTTAAGCTCGTCCATGTTTCTTCTTTTGCCCTCGGCGTTCCGGGACCACGGTATTTCTTTTTAGTAGAACTTTAGGTAAGTCTTTTGGTAGAACTTGACTTCTGAATGAGCACAACACATTTTTCTTTCATAAAACACTGACAACGGCTATAGCAATACTTCCACAGTCAGAGATGGAATAAACAATAACGTATAGTACGGCCAACGAGAAGCGATACCAAATGTAAACAAAACCCATGCTAAAACCCCATCTAAAATGGCTGCCCGAATGTTGGCGAACCCGTCTTAACGCTGTCATGTTTTTGCCGGGAGAACGAGACATTACGACAAAGGCACAAGATGGAAAGAGCTAAATATTAGATTGTCAACGCACAGTTGTTCTTTAGGTTAATGACCTTTCGTATCGCTTCTCGTTGGCCGTACTATAGTACCAGTGGGCCAGTTATTTCGTAAAAAAATTGGAAGGCAAAACAAAAGTCTCACACCAATTAATATCAAGGAAATTAGTTCAAGCCATAAAGGCAATGGGGCGGAAGTTATCAAACAGTTAAACACGATCGAACTGCACAAGATATGATCTAGTTTGTTTGTTTTTATTATGATAATAACCATCACATAAATCTAACTATTAATCATTTGAACAACGTGCAACGCAAGCATTGATTCCATTTTGTTAATAAACTATTGCTTACAAACAGGGACTGCTTGTACGTCTGTTCATAAACTACCATTAGTATTATATTCCACATACTTTAACAGAGTAAAAATGTCAACTACTACTAAGAAAAATGTTAATTACTCGATGTAAAAATTCAAAGAATTAAACAGATTTATGAACACTAACAAGCAGTATTGACAGCTCACATAATTCCCACTAAAACACAAGAGAGTATTAAAACTTGTAAATAATTAAAAAATGCTGTCAAACGACATGTTAATCTCGAAGATTTCTATAAAAAGTTCTTCGAAATAGAAGTCAACAGAAACGTGAGTTATCTAATCGGACTAATACATCACGTAAGTTGGACAGGCGGCAAGCTAGTGAAACGTAATGTGTAGCATACTTTATTAATATTCATAGATACCCATTTGTTAATATACACACGGCTGACAGCTCAATTTCACTCGCAATACGAACCACACACTTCCCATAGAACCATTCCCGGCCAATTATATCTGATATTGGTACTTTCATCTTTGTCTATTAGGATTACTAATTGCGTGTATTTATTTTTAAGTTTGGAATTAACTAATTGTCTTTTGAGGCATCGTTCCTGTCAGTTCTAGACGGCCATGTTTATTTTTTGTTTTTGGAATCGTTTATTGGTTATTATGTTCTACACTTTCACTATTTCTTGGAATAAATACTTTTTTTTAAAGATTTACTACGTTTTGCTTGCTCTCAAATTTTCTTCTATTTTATGTAAATAAATAATAAATAAATATCTTGGGACAACTCACACACGGCTATCTGATCCCAAGCTAAGCAGAGTTTGTGTTATGGTAACCAGACAACTGATATGCATACCTATATAATTTATAAATACATACATATTATAGATAAATCACACCCAGACACAGAACAAACAATCATGCTCATCACACAAAGTTTGTCCTGGGTGGGAATCGAACCCACGACCTCCGGCTCAGCAGTCAGGGCCACTAACCACTAGACCAACAGGCCCGTTATGTCTTCCCCATTTTGTTATCATTGTCAACTAACTGAGCTTTCTTTAGAAATTTACCATTCCTCTTATATCGCACCTCATTCCTGGCAATCTAAAATCACGTTTAGTAGTACAAACTTCTTCATTGACTAAAGTGTCACAACTTCCAACAGTTGTGGCTGCAGCGTGAGCAAAGACTCTCAATGAAGTGTCATCGTAGTGAGTACAAGTGAGTGCTAGTGAGTGCTAGTGAGTGCACTCCATGTCTCCGGGTTGCCCAACGTCGCGTAAGTGGCGCCATTGCTGTTGTGACACGACACAATTTGGTTAACGTTTTGTTTCCTCTACTAAATCCTGCTACTTTTTTACAAAAGTATTTATTTCAGCGACTGACTGGCTTACTGGTGAAATAAGGCATGTATTGGAGGGCTTAGAATTAGCCCTGACTTTACAGCCAAGTTTTTAGCAAGGTTTCCACACGGTTAAGTGCATACAACCTGCTACGATAATTTGCAAGGTATAATAATTGAATTAACCAAATTAAAATGACTATAACGATACAGGATACTTTCCAGGCAAGCACAAAGCAGAAGATCAGGTGGTCTAATCTTTTCAGGAAGACTCAGTTTGGTGTGGTATTAATATCACATCATTATCTGTCTAGGCTTTCCCCAACTAGGTAAGGGTCAGCAGTGGGCTTCCGGTCTAACCGGCTGCAGTTGAATACCAGTACTTTACTTGGCTCGACTGTCTATCTGACCTCCAAAACCCAGTAAACACAATCCAATTCAATATTTAGTCTCACTTTAGTTATCACTTTCACCATCCGAGAAGATCGATCAACAAATTGAAAACAGCTATTCTTCAAACTGACAACCAACAAAACTGTTATTAAAATCCAACTTCACAGAGAATAAAAAACCCGACATTCGTAACGCCTTCGACTCTATCCTAATCTCATCTTAGAAGAAACTCCATCAATATTATATCGCGTTCGTATTTTTTGGCATTGCACGTAATAGTTTTTTTTTTGCGTTACGAATCGCATCCACAGAATACCATTTCAATTTCTCACCACGTTTACATTGTAACTATTTTGTGTGATTGTCATTTACAAATCATAAGAAACGGTCTATAAAAACTACGGCTTATCAGAATACGGAATTAAAAAAAGCAAAGTTATTTCTTTCACAATCCAATGTAATTTCTTAGTGGTTCATTTTTTAATTGCTTTTTTTGGGCATAACAATCGGCCATGTTGGCGCGGACAGCGGGTGGCCGCCGGCCCCTTTGCCTCTCATATAATTATAATTATTCCATTAACTTGGTACCACTGCAATTATTATGTGAAATTCCATCTCATACTGTCATGTAGACGCTAATTCGCAGTCTTCATACGTCCTTCGAAAAATGAAAAAAATATTCTTGTTTACATACAACAACAATTATTTTTTATTTTTTTGCATTTAGGTAAGAATGTCAGCCGTTAAATAAAAATACATCAACTAATTCAATTACTGGCCATATACATTTCTGACATTTTATTTCGAAGCTGCGTAAATTCGAAATTTTAAAAAAGGAATCTTCGAGTAAAGATTGCAAAACAAGGCCAAAAACAATCCACATCATTGTCGTTTCGTTAAGTAGATAAATTACTGTCGATTACGACCCAAGTTAACAATGCAAAAAAAAACGACTTAATTTTTAACAATCTTATAAACAAAGATAAATTCGTGCCGCCACCGCAGTATGACGTCGCATCACCAATTCACCACCCGCCCTTTTGCAAGATTTATATCCGCTATAAAAACATTTACAAAGTCCATTGCGGGATATTCTTACCCCTAACTCAAATTTAAGCCTTGAACCAGCAGTGTAACGCATTACACATAAAACATTCCTTTATTGACAGTTGCGCCATACGGCGAAGATCTGCAACAATTTAACTTTTGTTGCTTTTCTAATAACCTGTGGCGTGGGATCAGGGATCACGCACTATTTTTTATTGGGCCGATTAGAAAACCTGTTGTAATTAAAAACAATTTACGAATAATGGCAGCTATGAATAATTTAGAGATCGTTCACTGTCATTAGAGTACAGATTGGGGTTTTATTGACCTTATTATTTATTTATTTAGGCCTTCGTTTCTTTATTGGGTTCTAGTCAATTACTTCATAATGTTTGTGTATTGCTTGAGCGTGGAACTATGAAGCCTCTAAGAGGGTCATAAAATCGAAAACAGATTCCAGAGAACGAGCAATGATCACCTACGGAAATGGTCTTACTGCTTGCCTACCTCAAGTTTTGGGTAAAGCTTATGGTTGGTTCTAAATTGAAAATTTAATTCAACTTGTAACAAATTTCTAAATTCAAACGTTGAATACCCCTGCAACACCCGAATTTAAATTAAAACCGCTACAAAAACAATGTTTGCGGCGAGCATCAATTTTTTTTCAAAAACAGAATTCCGAAAATCCGCACTCGAATGCAGGTAGCGATCGAATTTTAAAACTATTTGTATTTCCGAAAAAAAAAACAAGGTGCAACAATAGACAATGTATACCTGACGCCGATTATAATAAGGCACAAGAATTATGACGACATCCATAGTCATCCATATGTTGTTTTATTTTGTCTATGAGTAGAAAAAATGTTTAGTAGTCTTCTGTAGTGTTTGGTGTATGAATTATTTGTTATAAGTTGTTTGGCCGGGTCGTTAGAAATACGTTTACAATTTTGTGGATGCGCCCATTTTTTGGTATGCCCTCGGGCGTAAAAGGAGTTTCTGCGTCGGTTGGCTACTTGAATCGGATTTACTACAATTATAAGTATTAGGCCTGTTGCATGTGAGACGCAATGAACTGAGAGATAGGGGCATTTTTTTTAAACCAGAATTTTAGTTCCGTTTCTTGTTTGTTAGCTTTTTGTAAGGAGCTTTGAGAAGTTTGTGGAAACCGCGGTCGATATTATTATTACTAATCTTGTTGTTAACTTTGCTTATACTAGTATTTTAATGATTATCTTTCCCATAGCTCACCGTCAATTCCGTTTATTTAGTTTCAGAAGCAGAGAAACGTTTTGTTAAGATAGTTAATTGAGTCACATGTGGGACCGTTGCATGACTACTCTACGTTTTCATATGGACTCCACAACGAAGCACGAGTGCGCCGTGTATGTGTAACGTAAATATGAGTCGATATTAAAATTAAAAATATTCATCTCAACGATATTTTCATATTTAAATTTATATTTTCATTTTTAAATTGATATTTTATTTATTTTTATCCATGGATATGAAAGTTACACAGAACGATTTGTTACTTAGTAGTAAAAGTATTGGATTACAATTTTCTTCGTCTTATTCCGTGTAGTACTCGTAAATAGTTGTTTTTTTTTTGGATGACACTGATTGTGTTATTGCAAAACAAATGCTACAAGGTGTATTTTCGATTTTTAAATCGACGTATATGCTTCACATTAACACCGGCTGGTGTTAACGTGAAGTCTACCTAAATCAAATCACAATAAAAATACAGGAAGTTCGGCAACCACGATGGCGAATTTGCGGACCCATTACCCATACTGATAATAATGGCCAGTTTTCTCTTTCCATAAATACGAAAATCAAAAATATAAATCCTCCTTGTGCAGTAAACAAGTGAGGCATGTCCTTACTATGTCCAAACATAGTGCTCATTAGTCCAGGCCGGTTGGACATGGACACCGACCTCGCCACAGTAAATGATAATAATGAGCAGTTATTATTTCCCTACATTACTATATAATTATTAACCTTTTTTCGACATTTCCGACCAAATTACACTTGCGATTGTAACTCAACTATTCTAGACAGCTTTATCAAATATTGTAGAACTTTTTTTTTTTCATAAAAATCAATGATATTCATATCAAAAGTGGCTCAATAAAAGTAATAACTTTTAGCATACAAGACATACTTAGTTAGGCGCCTCAAATAGATGTCAGCAAAACAGAGGCCCGGGCCACCGCCAGCCGGGGTTGCGGGTTGTTCGAAAGACATACCTACCGTGACATCGGAACAGAAAGAGCAATAGAAGGAATATGCGTGGGTTTTTAGTAAAAGTGTGACACTCCCCCACTCCGCCCAGGAAGCTATTTGATGATTTCCTATCCGCAAAAAAAGCACACCGAGGCTTTCTTACAAACTTGCGACATAAACGGCTATATTTTTTGACTGCGAAGTCTTAGAGGGTTGATTTTCAACGACAGACTTCAACAAAGTTATCCTGTAAGAGCGCTTTTCTTTTCAGGTATGGAACCCAAAAACTATGAAATAGTAACGCTTTTAAATTAAAAACACAATAATCAATAAAAAAAAATTATAAGTCAGTATAAAATGCAAAAAAAAGTTTGCCCATCCCTGCATCAAGCACACCCCTGTTATCTCTAACGTCACACGCACAATCACCAAATAAGATGTTAATAAATGTTTATAGAACGAGATTTGAATTAATCAAGAGAATAATAACTTTATTTTGATTGGCTATCGCGGAACGGTTAAGGCGAGTTTTTTTTTCTTTTTATCATTGGCTAGATATCTTGATTAATGATTTTTAATCGTTACAACTTTTTCTGCTGTCGGTACGCGACCTTGGCTTCTCTATAAAGGCAGGACGACTTTGTTGATGGTACAACTGTCTGATATTGATTCGTCACATTTGTGTGCTTTGATTTCTAAAATAAAATAGTTAGAAATGTCCGTTATTACACGAAACTAGAAAACATTTGATTAAGTATCCTATTTTTCTTTTTTTTTCTTTTATTTAGCAGTTCTGTATACGTAGCATATAAGTAATAAAAAAGTGAAGTATGCTTCAAAAATTTGTAAAGATGTACAAAACTTGTATTACTAAACTAGCTGTTCCCCACGGTTTCACCCGCGCTGCTCAGCACCTGTGGGTCGTAGCGCGATGTTATATAGCCTACAGCCTTCCTCAAGAAATGGACTATCCAACACTAAAAGAATTTTCCAATTCCAACCAGTAGTCCCTGAGATTAGCGCGTTCAAACAAACAAACAAACTCTTCAGCTTTATAATATTATTATATTATAGTATATAGTATAGATAAAGCATTTTGTATTATTGTATTTTGTTTCTCCCGGATGTTTTGTTTAGAGTGGATTTTGTGTGCTCACTGCTTCAGTTTTGAACCATGACCAATTAGGTTTCTACATAGTTTTCAACACTGTGTCGGCAAGAAATCCTTTTTTTTTTAGGAATTGCATCTCGCAGTTCAACCAAGGAGGTCGTCGTCTGCTTAACCGGGCGAATCCTGTGGATGCCTTAAAATTAAGACCTCCAGCCAGGGTGAAAACATACAAACTAAGCGGCTACACGCTAAGGACACTGTGGGGTACGAGACTCGGCTTAGGGCATCGCTGAGGGACAGCAAGGGACTAGACTAGATCTGAATGAGGTCTACGAGAAATCCACAAGTAAATTTTGTTAGTAGTTTTGTAGGCAGTGCCCCATTCTATTGCAAGAAGAACTTTTTTTCTTGTGCCACAAAAATTACCGTAAACTTATATTAAAGTAAGATACTCAGAGGCATTATTTGGAATTATCCACAAACATTCGGATATTTTCGAAATGTTTTGAAATTGGAACAAACCGCCCCCCCCCCCTGCCAATTCGATCTTACTACAATTTTATTTATGAATGGATGATGTTAATTAACTACGCCAAAACGTCTAAACGAATCTGAAAGAAATTTGGAACAGAGATAGATTATTAGGTGGTACGATCCCGTGGAACTACCGAACTTCATGCGGGCGCACCAGCGGGCATAAGCTAGTGCTCTGTTCCACTCAAGTTCTAATCAGCTTAAGTCTCAACATTTAATCCCACATGGCACCTGAGAAATAAAAACCAACAAAATAAACGAAGACTATAAAATAAAAGTTTTATATGAAACTGATATTGGGTGTCGTGCACGAGATTAAGATAACATGGTCATAAAACCGATGAACGCTCAATTAGTGTTATTGGGACTTTTTAGCTTTTTTTTGCGGATATTTTATTGTATTTAATTATTCGGGTTACGTCCGTAAACAGGAAAAAACGGATCCTTTAAGGAATCACTTTGTTGCCTGTCTGTCGTGACCCTTTATCTCGGGAACACTTGGTGGTCTAGAGTTGTAATTAAAATCATATACTCAAATATAAAAAAAAAGAATTGGTGGACCAATATCGATGACAATTTTATTGTGAGGGATAGGGACATGTGGAATTTTTTAGAGGAGGAGTGTGTCGAAAGACAAACTGGGGAAGAACGTACCATTGAAAATATTAGTTTTAAGAATTAACTGTAAAAACTCAAAAATAAAGGCTTATTCTACCTATTTATTTATTTTATTATACTCAAATATTTTATTATTTTTACCTTTAGAGCTGTGAAAAAATTAACCGTATAGGTTGTCCGACAGCGATACCGGCCCCGGATCTTAAAAAGAACGACGTGGGTTTTAGTCAGTAAAAGTCTGAAATAACTTCCCCCGCTCCGCCCAGAGCGAAGGAAAGTTTTTGATGATTTCTCATCTGAAAAGAAAAGAAAAAAGTATGACATGCTTAAATACATAATTCAAAAATAGAACAGACACAAAACAAATATAAAAAAAGAACAAAGCGCGACACGGTCAAAAATACTTATTGTCATTTTGACACGTTGGATGACATTGCCAATTTTGACAAGAATCGATCTGAATAAAACCAACATTATTTGTGTCACATTAGTCTCTTTGTAACTTGTTTATAAAAACTTGTAGACACACAAAAAGTATAATTTGTTTTTCAGTAGGTAACTACATAGAATTCTCTTCGCTTCAGTACAATCCGGTAGTTCCTTTCAGGGTTCTTTAATTATAACATCACGATTTAATAAAACGTTATATATGCTCTTTAAATAATATGTTGGAAATTCTTCCCCAACAGTCATCGCAGACATAATGCATAGGAAAGTTTTTGACGGCTAAAAAGGCCAGTGGTTAAATAGATTTATTTTAAAGACCACAGATAAAGTAATTACATCTTTCACATAATTATCATCACAACAGTAATCTCCGACGGGTTAGACACAGATGCGCTTTATAGAAGATGCATCTATGTTTCACCAGTTATGATTAAGTCCCATGCAATAGGGGTCGAGCCTTTTATCAGCAACCGGGCACAAATCCAGTCTCTGTTGCTGCAATTGAGAAATTCTGGACGAAAAACCTAATGACACTATGCCCGGCCCAGGAAACGAACCCAGGACTACTCGACTAACGAGGCAGTCAATAAATATAAAGTAACTAGCTGACCCGGCGAACTCTGTTCCGCCATAAAGGCAATAAATAATAAGCCGAGTTTCGAATTTATTAAGTTTTTTTTTTTTGGAAAAAAAATTAATTATATTAATCATTTATTATTGTTTCTGTATTTCAGTACATAGGTTGGTCTCCACTTAAGTACCTTGTGATACACGACATTTTTTGTTTTCTACAAAACAACGCAGATAGTCTTCCGACCCGTGAACATGCCACATAATTGACCATGGGAAAAACATGGATGTTCTAGATTCAAACCATAAACTTTTAAGGGTTGGCTTTGTGATTTGTTGATGGTCATGGCAAATGTATGACGGATCGGATATTGAAGTCTTTTAAATTCGAACGGCAAATCGGTTGGGATCATCGGGATCGTCAGAATGAGGACTTCCTCACCTTTGAATTTTCCTTTCAGTATACGTCGCGTAAATTACATTGTTCATCAATTTTCTAAACATCAAATGCGTACTGGTTTACGCCGTTTTGGTTGGTTCATGTTTCGAAGCTTACTACGGAGCCAACCTTTAGGCGTAAATTGTGCGGTGGTAAGCCAGGCACATCCTAGGAGTTAAAAAAAAAGAACTTTATGTACACACGTTAGAAGTTATACTTCTTTGGCGTATAGACAAAAAAATACTAAAATGCTGTAGTGATTAACGATAAATATAAAAAATAATCATAAAAATGTGAGCCGTCAGATGTGAAACATCGACATTATTTTGTAAGAGTAATATGCAGAAAAGAACAGATTGTGATAGGAACTAAATATGTCATTGAAAACATCATTTTTCTGTTTCATCATCAAGGACATCGTTTTCGTGATCATCATCGTTTATGAATTCGTGGATCGAAGGCACTTTGAATAAAACTCTATTACTGCCCCGCTGTGGTAACCCATCCATTTCCAAACCTTGGTGAGGGTTGCTTAACCTGGCCCGTGTGGTAACACATGCATTTCCAAACCATGGCAAGTGTTGCTTAACCTGGCCCCCTGTGGTAGCCCATTCATGTCCAAACCTTAGTAAGAGTTGCTTTACCTGTCCCCGTGTCACGTGTGGTAACCCATCCATTTCCAAACCTTGGCAAGAGTTGCTTAACCTGTCCCCGTGTGGTAACCCATCCATTTCCAAACCTTGGCAAAGGTTGCTATAATTTCATGCGATCCTAGTAGTTTTATCTCAACGCAGTTGGTTCTATCAAGAACTTGAATCCACAGATCAAACTGCTGGAATTAATTTCACCGTGAATTCATGCAAGCCTAGTACTTTCGCTTGTATTAGGGTTTTGACTCCATTTTATTTAGAAAACGTTTGTATGGGAAATAAAGAAGGACGGTTTTGAGGGTTTTCCCGGCAATTATTCCAATTTTTCTCACCTTTTAAACCTTCCCTGGACTTCCAGGAGTATTTCAAGACTAAAATTAGCCAAATCGGTTCAGCCATTCTCGAGTTTTAGCGAGACTAACGAACAGCAATCCATTTTTATATATATAGATAATATTGGATTTATTGACAGGTTTATAAGATTAATTGCAAGTTAGTAACCTCTGCTACCATGACAAGCACCTCCTTTCCAGCCAGTATTTTTCATTCGCACCATGAGGTCTGCTCAAAAGACTGGGTGTCAAAACCCTAAAAATTCTGAATAGTCCTTGATACAGAAATCATTACAACAACAAAAGAATTTAAAGATATGAATGTTACGGTCAAAAGTTAATAAATCCTGTCTGTAGAACAACATTATTAACAACACTGCTGACTGACCACTCGAAATGTTTTTGCAACATTTTGTATATTGTGAAACACCACCACATAAAGCACTTTCAGATAATCAAATTTGATTCGCGTCCATTAATCAGTTTAACACATTTACAGTGTGGCCATTGCGATTACATGCGATTAATAAACGCAGACAGTGCGGACGAAACCGAATGATTAATTATATCAAATGTGAGCACCAATCAAAATAATTACGTACATTGCGACTCGTATTGTTTAATATTACGCGTTGCCATAGTTATCGTACATCTGTATGATGCATCCGTTGGACCACACAAGTATAGCTTGATAATCTTGAAGTCCCCTACTGTTTATTGATCGTCAGATGTTTATTGTAATAGAACCTTGTCGTACTCAAAGCGCAGATTACTGAGCTCGTAGTAAGTATGCTCTCATAGTCATTATTCATTCATACAATAGTTCCAAGTGACAATACAGCTGCGACTAAATCCGTTTCCTCTGAAACTATTATTGAGAAACCTATTTCGATTTATCGGTGTTGAAGCAGTGTCGTATTAAGAACGTTCTCATTGAAGAGAACATTTCAAGAACTTCAAAGATGGAATTAAATCTAAATTTAACAATTTCTCTACTAACTGCTGACACATTACCTAATCAACTTCCACTACTGAGTATGGCTCTTCCAATTATTTATTTTAATTATAATTTTGACTTATTCTGTTTTCTGAATATATCGGTCAAATACACATTGGCGCAGCCGTGAGGCAGTGTTACATTTTGAGTTTGGGCTTAATTTTTTCATTGTTTGTATTTACGGCATATGGCAAATAATAAAGAAAACATCATCATCTTCATTTGCCTAACCTTTTTCCAACTATGTTGAGGTCGGCTTCCAGTCTTACCGATGCATGAATACAATTATTTGACATGAAGCGACTGCCTATCTGACCTGCACAACCCAATAAGTACTGGGTAATACGATACTTCTTAGTAAGACTGGTTGTCAGACTTTCGGGACACTGACTACCAGTAACAACTCAAAGAACTACAAATGACCACTGGGACCAACTGCTTAACGTGCTTTCCGAGGCACGAAGAAAACTCAGTGTGTAATGGCGGGGCCACCCATCCACAAACCAACCTAGGTAAGCAGTGCTTTAACTTAAGATTGACCCGAGCGGCTGCTCCTCAAAAAAACAAATATATTTTCTTTTTTTTCACATGGTTTTTATTTGCAGACAGTAGCGATAGCGAAGTTCTATGACAGAAAATATACCGTACTATAATAACCGTTACGCATGCCGCTTACTTTGGTAACATAAGCCAATTATCCTGACCTTTCCATCAGAAAAAGATGGCTAGAGATCACGTCCAGTATGTCATACCCATGTCAATTATGGGAACATGCTCGCTAGGTTGATTGATTATTATCAATACAAAGGGATGTACGAAACCTACCACCCTTTTTGACAAGGGCAAAAGATAACTAAAGACTTGCAGTAAAAAGGTTACGTTGTTATAATGTCTAACTTTTAACCTACACACTCCTTTGCATAGTAATGGACAAGCCATATAAAAAAAAACAAATAGACTTTTTTATTTTTGATCGAATCACGTCTTTCGTGTCGTGTCTACCGAGTAAATAATTTGAATAGAATAATACACTCATACTAATCAATCTGTGACAAAGAAAATTGAAACTTATTTCGTCGTCTTTGAATAAAAGATCACGTAACTGTAGAATGGGAAAACTGAAAATTGAGACAATATGTCTAGTTACTTCAGTTTACCCACAAAACTCACGCATGGAAACAGCCTGGCAATATTGGAATATTGGACTACTGAAGTCGTAAGATATAGAGTAGTAGTAACTATAGGAATGCATAATATATCCGTTGATTTTTTTGGTGTTTCATTGATTTTTTGAAAATCAATATCAACCTACAATGATGGATGAAGGCAAAAGTTTGCAATAAACATAACGGTTTACAAGATATAAATTTAATTTCAATAGAGTTTTGAAGCGGAAGAAAACCCAGTATATAAGATTATTATGCATATCAAGAAGATAGTAAAATTTTTACTTTGAGAGCCTACTTGTACGCTATAATGCTAGCTATCGTTGTGTACATCAATACTATTAATATGAATAGCTGTCTGTTTGAATCGCATAATATTATTTATGGTATACGGTATCCAGTAGCATTTGACGAAGCTTCTAATTTAATGTTGGAGACATAATACTAGCATTTAAGATGATCTAAGCGAACAGAAGGTCAAGAATGTCGACGAATAAGAATCACGAATCTACGAAGAATCAAAAAAAAATAAAAAAAAACATACGAAGAAGATACCTATCGACGAAGAAGAATGTTGACGGGCCTGTTGGTCTAGTGGTTAGTGGCCCTGACTGCTGAGCCGGAGGTCGTGGGTTCGATTCCCACCCAGGACAAACTTTGTGTGATGAGCATGATTGTTTGTTCTGTGTCTGGGTGTGATTTATCTATAATATGTATGTATTTATAAATTATATAAGTATGTATATCAGTTGTCTGGTTACCATAACACAAGTTCTGCTTAGCTTGGGATCAGATATCCGTGTGTGAGTTGTCCCAAGATATTTATTTATCTTAATGTGGCAATCGCTTTCAAAACGTTTCGTTTTTCTACAACGACTTTTGACTGAATTGACGTTAGTTTTCGATAGTATAAGTCAATCGTATGCGTTTTTTACTATTCTGTGATTCGTATGCATGGCAGTTTTTCGGCCATCTTTACCTAAGCCCTCTGGTTTACTAAGTCCATAAAAACAAATAGATTGGTGCTTTTTACTAAGAATTAAAAGTTATATTTAATGGAAACTTTACAGTCATAAACTACTATATGCTTTTAACAACCAACCTTATCACGACGTATCGTGTTTACTAGTAACTCGGGTGTGAAGGCGAGATACGCAATCGCTCTATGTAAACTACTAGTTTCCCAGTGTATCCAGATAACTTAGTTTTTCTGGAAGGGTTTACCTGCACATAATTGGAAAAAGCTAGGCAGATGATGATCTTTGTGAATCTAGTTTTTGGAACGAAGTTTTTTATCGCGCGTTGCGAAAGGGGGCTAGACGGAAAAAATTAAGACCAAAAGTTGTAACGACACTTTTTGCTATAGATGTAAGCCGTGCGGCGTGCACGTGTTTCTCTGACTGTCTCTCTCTCACACACACAGAAAGCAAACCAGTTATTTTCGTTTCGTCTTTCTATTTCGCATTGAACAGTGTGGTGTCGCGACGATTATTTTTGTAGTAAGTGTAAACAGGTTTTTGTACATAATAAATAATAACTTCGTTCCATTCGGGTGTCCCTTGACACCTCTCTAGTTTTTATTTTTTACTTTATATCACAAATCTTCAAATATACCACTATTTTCTCAAGCCTCCTCACGTAAGTGCACCAAAGGTCGTCATTTGATGGGATTGGGTAACATCGCGATCAGCTTTCATGTTCAAAGCGTGAATTTCGTTCATTCGTTCATTGTGTAATGTCAAAATCAAATGCGGGACGACCTTTGACCGTGTCGATGGACACACACACTTTGGGAATATATAGAAAAGTGCAGAAGACCCACATCGTAACGCAAAGGAACAATGTGATGTTTAAATTGACACCATTAATCTCTAGTTTATTTTTATCCCTTTTTTTGAGCGTTCCCTTTAATTAGAAATCTAGGTATTTTCTCAATGAATTAATGTTCATCTGCTTCCTAGAGTTGATCTTTGAAGACATTACCATCCTTTTAAGGTGGAAAATAGGGCAGCCTGCGAAATTGAAATTGTATTTAGTTTTTTTGCAATTTGTAGGCTGTATGAACAAAATATGATTCGCGAACTGTATATTTTATAGTATTACATTCATTAAATTTTTCAGCTAATTAAATACTGAATTACTTTTTCATAATACATACAACCTCATACTGAACTTACTTTTTCAATTTCGTGGGCTTTCCTGGGCGTTAACATAATTGAACGTCGGGAATCATTCAGCCAATCCTTACTTCCTTACTAATATCATAAAAGCGAAAGTGAGTTCGTTTCTTTGTTTGTTACCTCTTAACGCTTTAACGGCTAAACCGATTTTGATGAATTTTGGTACAGAGATAGTTGAGAACCAGGAGACGGACATAGGCTAGTTTTAAAAGTGGGATGTGAGGGAGAAAGAAAGAAGAAAAGGGAAAACTTAGCGTTGCTATTACAAATCAATAAGGCGCAAGGGGAAATGTGTTACCCCAAATTTAACGCGGGCGAAGCCGCGGGCGAAAGCTAGTAAGAAGATAAATGGTCATTGAACATTGACCATATTTGCATGCAGTGAGTTTTCTGACATTTATTTATCTAGTGGCCAATATTACGTAGCCATGTTATTTCATCCATGAAGTCGTGGTATGTCAACGAGACTTTGTATGTATGTAATGTGCTATTATTAAAATACGTGTCACCTCTCGTTATTGCCTATTTCAATATTCAATATTATTTGTTAAAGAGATACCTAGGTTTGTGAATCATGATTGACTATAAAATAAATGACAGTTATTGATAGTTCGCACAAAATACGCCTAACTTATGAAAATATTTTGTTAAACTAACGTAAAATTAATTGAAATTGATGATTTCCCGACAAAATATTAATGCTCGTCGCTATTTAGGATTTCCTTTATTTTTTAAATTTTGTTGGCGGTTGGCATAAACGTGTAGTCAGACTGTAAATATTTCTTCTGGCTCATAAATTGTCTTAATTAAGCGGCTAAAAAGTTACAGTCAACCGATCGTCAGTTTGTGAAAAATAGTTTCCACTGACTGCCACGTTCGTCGGAGTATGAGGTCCTGGGTTCGATTCCCGCGTCGGCCAAAGTACCTACTATAGTGTTCTTCCAACAGAAAATTCTCAGTAGCAGCCAATGAATCTGAATTCTTGCCCAATTGATGACATATCACGTAGGTTTCAACCATAACTTGTGATATATAGGTGTACTATTAATTAGGGACACCTCTATGCCTACTGAGATTACAGGCGTGATGTTTTTTATTTCCAACTGATTGATGCATGGTTAATTATCATAATTAATTACCTTATTTGTACAAAACCTCTGCTCCCGATATACAACCATTGATAGATATATATCAATAATTACATTTGACATTATAAAACAAATATTTCTTCTTAATGATGAAATAATTCGTTCTGACTCAAAAGTCGTGGGAAAAATTCAATTTTCTATAACAGCACATATTCATTACACGTCACATTATACCACTAGTGACTTATTAAATAAAATAGTAAATATCACGTGATTCACCAGTATGATTTCATAGCGGAAGTTACTCTATTACATACGGTCACGACTTGAGCTACTGTTATAAATATTACTTTATAAAAACATTATAATTTAATATTGTGTGTCGAATATAATACGTGTTACGTGTGTTACTTTATAAAAAAAATGCCAATCGTTTTGTTCAATATTGCCAACTGGCTTCGTGGCAGTTACTTTGGGCTAATACTAACTTTAACCCGCGTGATGATCGAAAAAAAAATATCTTCCTCTCCAATTTTTTTCCCGCTTTCTCCCCTTCTCTCACTTTTTTTAGCCTATGTCCGTCTGCAGGGTCCCAAATACCTCTGTACCAAAATTGGTTGGGCGATTTTTTAAAGACGAACGAACCAACTCACTTTCGCTTTTATAATATTAGTAAGGATTGTTTAAATGAAGAAAAAAAAACAAAATCTCATTCATTCTCCTTCCCTTATTCCAATTCTTTTGGGCTCCGTGCAGCATGTCTTCTTCTTTCATACTTCTCTATTAGTCGCAATCTCAGCAGTCACATTTTTTCCTGCCATTTTATTCTTCACACACCTCTTATCCATCCAACATTACTTTTTTTTTAAATAAGGAACTTCGTTCCAAAAAAAACGTTGCCCCACGCTAGGAATTTCTCCTGTATCGTGGGTGCTTTTAGAAACATTTAAACTCACATACTCAAACAGCTAGACCTGGAACAACTAGATAATTGTTCCGGGTCTGGCTGTTTGTTTTTTTATGGCCTACATGGGGATCCAACCCGCGACACGTAACGCAGTAGTCGATCGCTCACCCACTGCGCCAACTGTGTCGACTCTTTCGTCTGCTTCTACTCTTATAGTCTAAATTTAACTCCTAGAAAAACCTGATTAAGTTACTTTATTCTTATTGAATTCGATATATTTGTAGGCAATAATAACTAAATGTAAGTACACAACCGCTTTTCAGGGAACAGTGGAAGCCTTGTATGTAATAAATGGTGGCCCATCCACCGACCAACCACGACAAGCGATGCTTCACGTAGAAGAGCGATCAATGCTGTTGTTATTATTAAGCAAAGAGCTTCTCTTTTCTCGAGCCACAAGATCCAAGCGCTTATAGCTCACCGATAATGTTGATAATGTTTTGTTTTGATGAGTAAATTTACTCATTTCTTGCATAATCAAAATTATTTTTAATAGGAATCTGTCAATAATTATACAACACTGACATTTTCTTCATCAATAAAGTGCTTACACACTAGTAGTTTCACGCTTCACAGTCTGCTTGCAGTATTCAAAAGCAGGAACTTTAATGTACAAGGATCCGCTTATTAACGTCTGAAATTGGCGTAACTAGATGTTTTGATGAGTTATGGCACCATAATGGATGGGGATATTCTAAATAACTTTAATGTTGCACGCACGGGTGGTATACTTTGAGGACATGGATTTTCTGTGTATGTGTGTGTGTTGTGTGTGAGTGTGTGTGTGAAAGAAACCTTTGCCCGGTAGAGAGACAAAATAGGCTCATAAAAAGGAAAGTAAATAAATAATGAATTGATAAAAAAACGTTTAGGTATTTAACATTCAATAGAATTGATTAACTTCATATTGCATGAAGTGTGCAAATAATCAAAGCCTTAAATTAAAAGCCACTAAAATAACATGATTTCATCTTAATTATAATGTTTGATTATGACAATATAAACGACTTCATTAATTATTTCAGCTTCCTGCTTATGAGCGATAAATAACAACCAATCTGCTTTATGAACTGCTACCTTATTAATATCAATATTAATTAGTTCACATTAATGCTAATCCTGTTACTACTTCGTTACTATAACACTGAAATATAATGTCAATAAATTATAAGACCACCAGACATTGCCCGCCATAATACGTTCATGCACCGTGTAGGAGTCGGACAAGTTTAGCCAAGATTTAGATGTTACTCCACTTCCAAATGTCAAAACATGCCCACTGATTCACTATTCAAATACCTCCATTAACATATCATTTTATATATACACATACATCGAACTTGCTCATAAAAATTTAGTGATATGACTTCTGCTACAAAAATCGCAATTATTATGTTACCTATATTATTAATTCCATATATTATAACAAAGATAAAACTTGTCTCTGACCGTATAATCGAATTTTCGTGGGAGGCACAAAGTTCCCGAAGCCATAATTCATCTAAAACTCTCATTCTATAAAACGATTACAAAAATAGAATAAGAGTTTTTGCCCCGTTCGGCCACCAGTCGTCGAAAAACAACAATTAATAAAATATAAATAAAAAATCCGGCCAGTGTTTCAATTCATTCGAGGGGCGGGGTCGTTTTACATTCAAGGGGAGGGTATCTCTCGAAATCATTAGTTGTGGAATGCTTCGGAAAGTGAACACGGTCCATAATAATTTTTGGTGCCCTTCGTCCGGCATCGTGGGCGGATATTGCCTTTGTCTTTAGTTACAAAAAGGACAAAAAACCTATCCAAACGTCAGTTCAAAATATTTATTTGCTCCGGTCAATATGAGCCGCATGTAATTTCGCTCACATTGTACGAGTCCCGTGTTATTGTCGAACAGAGTGATGTATACGACACGCGTTTCATTATTCAAAATTATGTTCCAACAGACGTAAGGGCTGTGTTTCATTAAACCAAAAAAAAAACATCGATCACAAACAAATTTCATGCGATCGAACGCTATGAGGCCCGAATACGAAGAACTGCGATACAAGACCATCTTCCTTTATTAATGCTGTAATTTATATTAATTTAATGATGTCCGGTACAAGCATATAATTCATGTCCTTTTTTAAACAACTCATATAAACCTCATTATTGAATTCGCAAATAAGAATATTTTATTTTCGAATTAGTGAATCATTTTATTGGGCTTCATAAATTAATGTGTAACAACTCAACTTGTTCGGAGCAGGTTTTCTGTTTGCTTTTAAACTTCACAAGTTTCCGCGTGCATCCGAATGTCGTAATATATAACAATGCAGGCGGGTTTTATCACTAAAACCGCCAATTAAAGCTGGTCTTGTGAGGTGGGCTTCCATTCATAGGGGTTATTACTCCAAAACCTTGTTTGTATAATAAAATCATAATATCGTTAGTTATTTTATGTTTGTATTCATAAAATCGTGTGTTCATACTTTAAGTGCATCGTTGTAGCCCTTGTTTTGGATAAGATAAACTGAATGTACGGTTATATATTCTTTGGCTTTCCCTTTAATTGACTATGGATACTTAAAAACCTATTTAGAGTTTTTAACACGAATCGTTATCCTGATCGTAAACTAAATGGACCCGAATTTTCTATAAACGGAATGGCTTTAAGGGGAACAAGCCCAACATTTAAGTAAAAAATATATTAAATCATTGTGACTAGGTCGGTACTTAACTTAAGGCTCATTTAACTTGCCTATAAAATCCTTACAAAAAACACGTTTCGTAATATCTTACAGTACAACTTCAAAGTAACATTATTATTTTTCTAAATGTGTGAAGGCAGAATATTTTTTCCCACAAATGTCAAAATCACTCAAGATATTTAATCAACATAACATCAAAACATATTTATTTTTAATATAACTTCACATTTAAATCCAAAGTGTGAATCTAAATTCAAAACGGCTTTTTACCTGGCAAGGTGTTCAAAATTCAAATATATTGACATAAGATGGCCGAGGTTTCAAACTAATCAAATAACACGCGTGTGAATAAAATACGTTCATATACAACTAATTATTTAGTCGGTGCTTCTGTATGAAGGCAAATAGAATCAAGACACCTAATGAGAACAATTTACATGAATACACTATTATCACATGAGTGATGATCGTCTTATGTAAACGGCATTTTTAGCTGGCAACACGAATGCAAGTTGTTTTTTTTTATTGCCTATTATGGCAACCGGCTTTGTATTTGACTTCCCGCCTACAGTTACGATGTTTTTTGTTCATAATAATTTAACTATTTATGTAGTTTGTTCTCTTTAAATGTTTACACAAAATATGTTTGAAGGTAAACTTGTAATTCGGTGCGGTTAAATAAATATTTGAGTTAATGTTGACTAACTAAAACTACTGCAAAATCCGAACTTAAGCACGTACGACTACGTAACGTAGCAATATAAAAAGTAAAAAAAACTTACGTAAAGATAAAATATTGGCTTCAGAATTAATGCCGGGTTCAGTGGCAAGTAAGGAAATTTTCCATGAATTGAAGTTGGAAGCAAATCGGAGCTATGATATGACACCAGACAACTCCCTACAAAATTTAAGACGAATAAAGTGAATTTTGCCTTCAAGATAAGATACCTAAATAGAAAACTATATCGTTTAGTATGTTTTAAGACATGGCAAATTCAGCAAAATCTTTCCACCATCGAACTAAACTGCACAGTGCACTTGTAATTTCTTTTTGTCTTGAAAATATTAGAGACGTCGTAAGGGTCTTAATACAATACCCACCTACACACGTAGGAAGACAAGGGACAAGTTTTACTTAAATCTGAAGTTGTCGCGACAAAATCTTTTCTCTACAGTCCGCGCGTTTAATTAGAGTGAGCGCAACTCCGCGGCGTCACAAAGAACTTTGTCGTATTATTTGATCGCAGACGATATTGTCGTTGAGTTTGTTCACAAACTTTATAAAGCCAAGATTGTAAGGAACTGCTTTCCTTTGAAGATTTAAAAAAAAAATGTGCTATAGTTTGTTTAACGAAATCTTACCCTAGATACTATCTTGTTGGCATAGTGACTTTAATCGATTTTGTGGATGTAATAAGGTAGCCCGTGAAATTCATTTTTTTTTAGGACTTTGTGCCAGTTTTATTTTTCTTTTTAAAATAACGTTGCCCCACACTAGGAATTTCTCCTGTATCTGTGGGCCATACAAATATTTGTTCCGTGCGGGAATCGAACCGAACCGAATGCACCGCAGCAGTCGATCCCTCAGCCACTGCGCCAACCGTGTCGTCGAGTTAGGCTATATGTTGAACAAAATATTATGATCGACCGTAACATGTATTTTAACAAAATTATAATAATTTTAAATCTGCCATACAACTCACTTATAAAATAGAGGATTAAATGAACTGCTCATACTACATTGGCACTTCCCTTTTAAATTAGCCACATCGGTTTTTTTTATACGTTTTTAATCGAGTTTTTTTTTCATTCCATAGACCTGGAGTTCCGGCAGACGATGCGCGGTACGCCCCTCAACCACATGTGGTAGCAACCTGGCGAAGACAGGCGGAAACATGAGAAGAAGAAACTGATAAGACAAGGATGCTTTATGAACAGTTATATACTACCTACAGATATTCTAGGGTAATCATAATATTTATAGCATTTTTAGTAACTTCCCCCACGCTAGTCTCTAAGATCTTGACTATATCATAAGTTCTTCGATATTTTAATAATTTCAATTTAAACTGACTCTGGAGTTCAAAGTCAAAATTATTTATTGCAGTTGTTACTTATTGATGACCCTTTTGCATTTCTTACGTGATCTTATTTACCTTCTGATGTACATATTATATATAGTATTATTTTATAAGCTTTGAGATTTGAGATTAGATTTTCCGAAGACTAGTTGTCAAAGTTACCGCAGTTGCTTACATTGATGTCTTTCAAAGGTTAATTTTTAGGTTTCCTTATCGGGAACCCTTATTAGATCACTTTATTGTCCATCTGTCTGTCAAGACCATATATATCAGAACTTTTAATATTTTAATGGCTGAGGGAATCCTTTATCCCGGGAAAGCGTGGAGGTATCACGAATTGAAATTACCATAATTGAATATAATAATATACTCAACTCTGTGGTCCCATAGTGCTGTAAAAAAAACAAACCCTCTAACGCTATTTTTTTTGCTTACGGATAGTTGTATTTTGACATAAGTCTCATAGAACTTAAGTCAAAATACAACTATCCGTAAGCAAAACGAGTCGTTTTTGTTTATTGGAACGCACATTAAGTCCACGCAGTCAAAAAATTGGCTGTTTATGTCGCGTACGGAACCCTCAGTGCGCGAGTCTGACTCGCTATTGACCGGATTACAATATAATGAACTTCAACTTTACGCTATATTTTTTTTTAATGTGTAGGTACCATTTTTTTCTGTGTGATCTTTTTTTTTATTTAAATTTTTGTATTGTGTCTTTTGTTGCATCAAATAAATGATTTATCTATCTATCTATACTACTTCATCAAAAGTTTTTAATAACAGTAAAAACACACGCACCCTATTCGTTCGTCCAAGCCATAATGAAGGCAACCATTCGCAGAGCAGGCGACCAAGGGACAGATCGGCCAGTATTTATACCCACATAAAACAGTTCGCGATTGGAACAAGCGATCACAACAGATGTGAATGCAAGACAACGACAACGTGATTTTCAGCTTTGTTTATTGAAAGAAAACATTTCATATAAACCTTTGTGGACAAACTGCTTAAATAAAGTTATGGCGTGTTAAATGTAGTTGAAAAGTTTTGTTTTATTTTTGGGATTTACTTTTAACGTTGTAGCTTTAAAAACTCGTTATATTCAAGTTTGATATGAGTTTAAAGTGTTATCTTTAACACAAAATAGATAGATAGATAGAAATAATATTATTTATGATGTACACCAAACAAATTACAAAAATCAAACAAATTACAGTATACAACATATATAGGATGACACAATGGGCGGTCTTATCGCTAAAAGCGATCTTTTCAATACAACCTTTGGATGGATTTAAAGGTGGGGAGACTGTACTGTAGGTAATCTGTAGTGTTATTTTTTTTAAATCGAATAGCTACATTTAAAAAAAAACAAAAACTTTCATATAAATACTTCATCTCTTCTTCCAGTCTAACCGGATGCAGCTGAATAACACTATTTTACGTGGACCGACTGCCTGTCTGACGTCCACAACCCAGTTACTACTGGGTAATACGATACCCCTTGGTAAGACTGGTTGTCAGACTTTCAGAACACTGACTACCTGTAACGACTGTCAAAGATCTACAAATGACAGCCAGGACCAACAGCTTAACGTGCTTTCCGAGGCACGGAGGAAACTTGGTAGGTATGTAGCTGGACCGATTTGAACGAAATTTTGTGTACATATCGGGTAGGTCTGAGAATCGGCTAACATCTATTTTTCATGCCCCTAACTGAGCAGCGGGTGAAACCGCTGGGCACAGCTAGTAAATCAATAAATTTCAGAACAGTGAACATTTTTACAGACACCTTATATTTATCGTACAGACATCATTGTGAACAATAAGTGAAAATTACGCAATTTATCCAGTAGTCCACAGTGTAATCTTCAAATATTAAGCTAGATCTAACTTTGTACATGTCATGCATTACTTTAAGCAGTAAATTTAATCCTTGATACTAGATCAAGGATTAAATTAGCTGACCACAGAACCACGTATAAAACGAATGTTCATAATCCTGCAGAAGAAATACATATTCTAAACGTGTTATTGATTTCTTTTAGAATAACAATCGCAAGAATCCCTTAGCAGACAAAAAAAAACTTTCACTGATTATAGGGTTCGCAGTGAGACCGCCATCATGGATGTTCCCGAGGCGGATTCGCAGACAAATCTGTTGAAAAAGATATATTATTCAAAGTATTCTGTTAAGATATTGATCTCTAATATTGTCATTAGAATTAAAAACAAACGTGTTGTTTATAAACTATACTAGCTGGCGCCCGCAGCTTTGCCCGCGTGATGATCTAAAAGAAAGTATCCAAGTAAATGTGTTATTCCAGACCATAGTCTAGCTCTATGCCAAATTTCATCAAGATCCGTCCTCACAAACATTCGCATATTTATAATATTAGTAGGATTGCACCGATGTGTGTCATAACTTCCTATTACCATAATAATATAATATGTAAAAACACATAAAAATCTGACAACTAAAATAACGGGAGCTAAAATATTAAGAGCATTCTGGACTGTTTTATAGCCACAATATTTACTGCCACTAAATATTACTGCGGCATACAAAATTAACAAATGAATGAGCATTCATTGAATATCTCTTACAAATTTAGCATTCCCGTTCATATATTGACGCTGCAATCACTCTGAGGTTGTTGTAAATCAATTTTACAACGTTTTTCATGATCAAACGTAAAATATGAGCATATTCTTGCAGACTGGTAATGTGAAAACGGCCATTCCAGGATTCGCAACGTACGCGTCCGTATTTATAAAACTAAATAATGTTTACTGTTTCCGATGAACATTGCCGGTTAGCCGTTTACGAGTCCGCCAGTGTAAACGTACACCAGTTATATTGTTTACACAAATACCCGAAATATTTAAACGTTACCCGAAACTCATACGCTACGAACAATATTTGCTCCATTACGCAGAACGCATGTTTCTTACAAGTATATCATTTTGTGGAACCTAAATAAACTGAAAAGTAAGGGTTTGATCGCTAAAGTGCTCCTTATCAACATCCCAAAAATAACACCCGTTTATATTCAACTCAGATATGAGGACAAGTGTTTCAATACAACAATCCTCTTTTTAAGTTAAGCAAACCATTTGTTCGAAACATTGACAAGTGATAACTGCATTAAAATCGCATTAGGCATTCTTATCACACAATTTTATCTCGCACTTAACACTTTTAGTGTGAGATTCAATATGATTTAGCTTCGGTTCGAATCAGGAATCCGAATCAAAATCCCACACTCGGGCACTTACGGTCTTTTTGAAGCGAGCCCGGTATTAAATCAGATACACAAGTAATACTTGTTCCGTGCATATCCATACTCGTCAAATTGCCTATAGAATCAATACCTCCCACATAAAAAGCTCACGACCGTACAAGCGCCGTGACCAATAAAAAACGATTAGTTCACTGCTTCAACATGCGAAGAATTAATATTTGTATAGACGCGATCAAAGGTCACCATGAAGCGGTGGTCTATCTCGTTAAAAAAAACTGTCAGTTTTTTGCTTCCACCGAAGACTGCACAATAAAAGTGCCAGTGTGTTCTTACAAACGAGAATTTATGTTCGCTATATGTAAATGAAGTCCGGTGACGGTCGTACGCTGTGCTTTTTTGCTGAACAAAACACGGCTCGCTGCGTGCCCGTAATCAAACTGTAATGGAACAGTTTACGCAATGTATGTGAACGTTTTTTGTGTGTTTCATGAAGTTTTTGTACTGGCTTTTTGAAATATACAATGTGTGTTTTTAACGGTGCTTTATATGAGGAAAATGTGGAAAGAATTAATATGTTGGTAAGTGAATCTTTCCAACATTCCAACCAACAACATATTAAACTGGCACGAGCAGTAATTTCAATGAAGTTGACGGATTTGAAAGGCTCAGTAACATGTGGTTCGATTTTTGAATAGATTTGATTTTTTTTCTTTTCTTTTTTTTACATGAGCGTCGAATTTGGGTGTGGACCCTGAAATGACCATTAATAAGAACCGCGGAATAATAAAATGATGACGTAATTTCTGAGAACCATAAATAAGTTATTGAAAACCTCCTTCAATCCTAAAGTCAATCCCGTTGAATGTCACTGTAGACACAAAACGCTTTGAAAGCAATTACTATTGGCAATGCTCTCTGGAATACTTTCTTTCATCTGTTTCTATGCTTCGGCAGAATAGAACAACTCAAAGATTATGAAAGCTATAGATATTTAACTTTAAACAATTTATATTATTTAGCTACTATATTTTTGTTTTAATTCTTCTGCTGTGGCATTTTGTAATCACAGCTCTCTCCAACACCGAAGTTATTAAAATTAACAACGCTTACATGCATTTCAAGTAGCTTTACTTAAAATCCTCAGTCATTATTATTTTGCCTTCTTACTTTTGCAGCCAAACAGTAAAAGTCTCATCTCTATTCATAAATATTATTTAACTACTACCGTGACACAAAACCGTGAGCAGACATGGGTATTTTATCACCTATATTTTCTAACTACACACTAAATTATCGAGACGTTTCTCGCGAAATGAGGCCCAGGACAGTGTCTAAGTTCCCATAATATTTTTCATCGACAATAAATTTTACTATGATACGAGACAGTGAGGGGTCAAAATGCATTGCTTTTGGTTGTAAAACAGCACTTAAAAATAACTATCTTCGTCTATGATGGCCCCTGTCAGAATCTACGCACGACTACAAAACCAGTATAAGCGGATCTCTCATTGTACCGGAATTCTATGCAAAGCGATCTTCTTGGAAATAAAATTTTAACTTCAAATTGTTCCTTTCTAGGCATTTTGTTAAAATAAAACGTGACTAATGTCACGGCGACACAATTTAAGCCAGTCACACTTTTACAAAACCACTGCAATTCCTGAAAGCCGGAATGAACAGAATTGATATTTTGGATTATACAAGTTTTATGAAAATTTTAAATGGGTTTTTGTAGGGAGGATTAAAATTGTAACAACATGAGATATCTCACTTTTTTTTTTCAAATAAATGACCATAATACAGAACAGTATTAAACTCAATAAACATTCCCACAATAATCAGCTTGAGTGAATTAACTTTAATACAGCACTCAAAATTAATTTCGCAATAAGATAAAAAAATAACCTAAAAAAGGTTCACATTTCCATGCTATGCAATTTAGTGCCTGCAAATTGGCTGGATGCAATTCAAAAATGCATTCTAGTCTTTGTACTTGTTCAATCACTAAAAGGAGCTTGTTTAATGGATTTCTACCATTACTGAGCAAATAATCGTACTGGACCCGTAAGGGTGCGTTCTTATTGCGCCGTCTATTAACACAATTTATGTACGCGTAATAAATAATTTTGTACTTTTTGAATTATTAGGACGCTCTTCTAACGAGATGTATTTTATATCGTTTGTTTCTATCTCGTTATTTGGTCTTACTGTTTTTACATTATTCAAATCTTACGCACGTAAAGTTTCGAAATACATATTTTAAATTGACGTCTCGCGTTTTTTATGAGTAACGAATTTCCCATGTATTTTATTTTTTTAATGCCCTTGCAAGCTATTATTCATCCACTCGTTTAGTTACTGCACTAGGTCATACATTTTCTTGACAGTGATTATCTTTGCAGTCAGAATCATCTGACTGATATTTTTTTATTTAATCTAGTTCTGGTCACAAAGCCTAAACAACATTATCCCTATTCTTCCCTGCTACAAATTATATGAATCGGCTAATACCTCTTGCTTTACAAACTATATCATTATTAGGTTCTACGTCGTTCAATCATTTTTGTTAATTTCCTATTGCTTCTCCGTCAAAAGAACTTACTTAGGTACTTACTTTTTTAACATTTTTTTCTTTCTCAGTGGTTTGAACGCTGTCCGCTCCGCTTGCCGCTCCGCTCATGCGCTGTCGTCTGTAAGTGGATGCGCTCGCGGCGCGGCGGCGCAGTCACGACGTGCCCGTCTCGCTGAACCGCCAATTTGTGGCCGCCCCGTGTTGGTTTTGTTGAAGCCAGCGTCTTCATACCTACATGCGAGGCTTTTTACACTTTTTGCCACCTCAATACACCTAGTGGACGTGAAAAAATGTTTACAAGCCCTTCTTACCGATGTATGCGATATGATTCGAATACAATAGAATATTTGAATTACCATGAAACCTGTTTACAGGTATGAGCATCTATTTACTTCGTTGTATTGGTTTTGGAAGATGCACATTGTTCTCCGCCATTTATTTAGTCCCTCGAATAAATTTCAAGATAGCTAACTTTGTTGTTACTCTACTTTTGCATTAAATAATTCTCCAACCCAAACATGCATTTATTATTGAACGCTTATTACCGAGTAACCGAAGTTAACGTTACATGAACCAATAATTAATAATTAAGTGCGTAATAACATTTACCGCATACCTCGTCAACTACAAAATTTCCAAAACATACAACATGCACCAGCACTGGTTGACCTTTGACTGCACGTTGGTTCCGCCGGGGGCCACAATTTTGTGTATGCATCAGAGGGTATCGCAGGTCAAGATATAGTGGTCGCTCTTCATAATGACGGGCCCGTCAGTTCGCCCGTCAGTCAGCGAGTCCAAAGAATGAGTTCATTTCCTTCGAACACGCGAGATACGATTTTTAATTAAGTTTTTGTTAAAAATTCATTAAAGCGCCGCGACGATGGCGCGGGTGTGTCTTCAAGCTCACTCTACATGCATAAATGAGTATGTAATTAATGAACGTAGAACGCGGCCACATTACTCGTTATAATGTCAAATTTTAAAGGTTACGTTACCATTATTTTAACCCGTCAACTTTTTAAATTAAACTTCGGCATGGAAAATGTTTTCTAGATAATATAGGCGATGCGAGAGAGCGAGAGTTGAATTTAAAATTTAAAACACAAGAAACAGCGGAGGGACGTATGAGCCGATGAAATGTAAATTCCTACTTATTATACCAGCTCCCGAATGTCAACGGGAACGGTCAAGTCACTTTTTATTCATGGAAAAATAGTCAATGTGTCAGCACTAAACGAGAGGCAGTCGCGTAACGAATATCGGTTTAGACACGATCCGACAGGTAACACACCCGCCGAACGAGCAAAGAACTATTGCCATAAATAGAAATAGATATTTTTATAGAGATAGCAACAAAACTATATACGTCGTTTCCCTTACAAGCGTTTTCCTTTTCATGTTATTTATATGTAAGACTAGTCTTCAAAATGACTTGCGATTTTTAGTAGTTTTTTTTTGGAAAAAGAACTAAATTACTTTCTTTTAATATTTATTCATTTCCTTTTCAGTGTTTCACGAGAACCACCTCTTAGCCAAAAGCCAAGTTAACCGACGATGCAAGAGTAAAACAGAATCTTTTTAAAAATGTTACACATAAAGAATAACCAAATGCTTTGACATAAACGCGAGTTGACTGAGGGGTGAGACTCGACGGCTCATTTAAAAATCCAGTCAGCATTGTGACCAAGTCGACAGGTATGGGTTTCCATATACTTAAGAAAGCATAAAGCATTTTTGAATAACTATAAAAGTCACATGTGGTCACTATATTACAGAGCCTTGGATAGAATGGGAATATATTTATGGTTGCAAAGAAGCAGAAAGAAAAGTAACAGGACTATGATAGAACAAGAAACGTTACAGAAGAGAGTAAAGATAAGTAAGAGAAAAGTAAAAAACAAGAGTAAAAACATCAAAAGTAAAGTCAAGCACTAGTTTTTGTTGTGAAATATTATACTTTTTTAAACTAGCTGTACCCAGCGGTTTCACACGCTGGTCAGGTCCTCTTCTGAAGAATTAAGACCGATTCTCAGACCTACCGAATATCCACATAAAATTTCATGAAATCGATCAATCGGTTTCAGAAGAGTATGGCAACTAGTCACAAGAGAATTTTATATTATGAAGGAATATAGAAAGACAGAGAAAATAGATGGCAAGTTTGCAAAAGATTAAGCTTATTAAAATATGAACATTTAAACCACTTGATGATAGTAAAATAAATAACCAAGTATATAAACGAATAATAAGAATAAAAGTCTAGCAGTGATTTAGCTATCCCATCCAACCATGACGCAATAACCACGCTGTCTTTGAAGCCATAACAAGTGGAATCAAAGGGGAAATGAAAAGCGTGATAGATGAACCTGTTACCCAATTTCACCGGAATCGTTTGATATAATCCATATTATATTTAGTCACTAACAACCCAATCGCAGCTGCGACAATGCGTCCGCGCAGCGCAAGCGCGCTGTCAACGCGAGGCGCCTCCGCCATTTGTAAATTTATCTTCAAAGTAAGCTCTGGTCTTAACATATTGCTCGACGAATCGAATCGAGCGTCGCAGAATCGTTTATTTGTATCGCAACTAAAATAAGAACGTTTTAAAATGAATGTCTAATGTTCTGTTTTAAATTGGACTCTATTGTTCACCGGTAGTGGCTTTCATCTTAATAGGGTAGTTTCCTGGGTAAAAATATGTACATTCTATTTAGTCCGTCTTTTAGATTATTCAAAAATAGTACGTAGTTAGGTACATGTGACGTCACTTGTTGCGAAAAAATGCAGCAACGCGTGACGTTTCACGTAACTTTAATGGGCTATATCTTTGTCATTTTTTGGTTTAATTTACAATTAAAAAAATGTGTCCCTTGTTTTTGAATAGCCTAAAAGTGGGACTAATAAAAAATAGGAAACTCGCGTATTTGTTACTTCTGTTTTAGAAGAGCTCGCGGTTAAATAATAACAGCCGTTCGGCTCGCCTATCCATCGCCACCATCGCCATCGCCATCCATGGATGGTGACCACCCATTACACACCGAGTTTCTTCCGTGCCTCGGAGAGCACGTTAAGCTCTTGGTGCCTGTCATTTGTAGATCTTTAACAGTATTTGATGGATCTAAAATGGCCGTTTAAAGCAGAATCATAATAGGTTAATAATATGAATTATGTTATCATTCGTAAAATAGTTACTAAGTGACAAATCTAATAATAAATGCGTATTTTTATCCTATTATGATTCAGCGACAAACAAAATTACTACTATTATAAATATAAAAGTTTGTGAGGATGTATGTAAATCTTTCAGGCAAAATCTACTAAGCTGAGTTGGATAAAATTTGGCATACATTTAGGTTGTAGCATGGAACGTAACAATAAATACTTTTCATCCCGGTAGTACGATCTCGTAGAGCAATTTATGCCGGTGAAGCCACGGTCATAAGCTAGTTTTTCATATTGGCAACGACGATTTCCTTACAAAACAAAATTATCGACACAGAGAGTCGTTAAATAAAACGATACCTTATTAGTTATTACTCAAGGCATGTCTGGTTTAGGAAAAGTAACAAGTAAAAACGGGTACAAAATTAATTAGCAAATAAAACTTTGAGTGTTAAACAAATGACCCATTTATATCTAATAGAAAGTACTGTTAGATACTTAGGTTTAGTAACTCCACACAAAGCGATTGAAAAAGCTATAAAATTAAAAACTCTATTAGAATAAAGAAGGTAAAATTTTATAGAAAAGAAAGTACAATGGAAAATAGCAGTAGTCAACTTTGTACATAAATAACTTTAAGTATTTTCACTTTACTTCATTACTAATACGTCCATAACTAATCAAAGAAGCCTGTGTTTTAGAAAGCATAAAAACAATATTGTTTCCAACTTCCTTAAGTCCTACATTCCTTATTTTTAAACGACTTCAAAAAAGGAGGTTTTCAATTCGTCGGAATCTTTTATTTTTATATGTTCACCGATTACTCAAAGATCGATCGATTTGCAAAATTATTTTTTTGTTTGATAGATTATTCCTTTCCAGGTGGTCCCCTTTCAATTTTATATATATTGCTTAGGTAGTTTATGAGTTATCGTCTTTAATACACTTTTTTTCTCTATGTCTATATGGATGATCTGCTAATCTTTTAGTAACAATAGAAAATGAATACTCGATAAAAAATATATGATAAATCATTATACCATAACTAAAAATGCTGAAATATTTCGACTTCTGGAAGTAAAGTTATTTTGATTTGGATTTCTGGTATCCTTACTTCCTTACTAATATTATAAAAGCAAAAGTGAGTTTGTTTGTTTGTTTGTTACCTCTTCACGCTTTAATGGCTTAACCGATTTTGATGAATTTTGGTACAGAGATAGTTGGGAACCAGGAGACGGACACAGGCTAAAAAAGTGGGATGTGAGGGAGAAAGAGGGAAGAAAAGGGAAAACTTAGCGTTGCTATTACAAATCAATAAGGCGCAAGGGGAACTGTGTTACCCCGAAATTAACGCGAGCGAAGCCGCGGGCAAAAGCTAGTTACTCAAATAAAACAGTTTGATTTCTAACTTTCACAACTGTTAGGGAAACTACCAGTGGTATGATATTATCAAATGATTCTGCTGTCTATCATACTGACGCACATACCTACTTCATTGACTTTTCCGGCACACACTCGATATCAAGATTGAATATAATAGATAGCAAGAAAAGCTAGAACGGTGCGTTAACTATAATAAACAGTCTAGACATTTTAGATAGTCAAATGAATTCTATTGTTATATCAAGCAAGTTTTGCATATATTTTATCAGTCAAAAAAAAACCGAAATTAAAAATAATATATCTGTAATTACTTCTTTTCTTCAATTATTTAGTTGAATTCTTCGAATATATAAATATCACTAAAGAAAGAAATACAAAAAGATTTTCCCGTACCGGGAATCGAACCCGAGCCTCCTGGGTGAAAGCCAGGTATCCTAGCCACTAGACCATACGGGATGCTGATGTACCTGCCATACGGAGCGGTCTGTATTAGGCGCTCTCGCTAGTTACAAGTTTGTTGAAGAAAAGATTTCAACGTTCGAACATCTAATAATGTAATCATCTAATAAATAATGTTGTTTGTGTTTTTCTTTGTGTATGTGTTTATTGGTATATCAATTTGGATAATTAGACGCAAAATGATTAGTTATATTTCAAAAAATACATAAAATTGGACATCTCAAATTAATCATATTAATAATTGATGTAATGACATTGATAATTTAATGTAATGTAAAATTAAATCGTTGCACTCATATAAAATCAAACATTTAAAACAATCAAATTGAAAACAGCTGATGTCATTATGTGACACTTTTAATAATTTAAACGATTGTCAAATTATATAGTAGAATGTAAATGGGCCACATTAATTTTAAGACCATACACCTACATTCTGGCAAATAAATTATTAATAATAGTTCTACATATTTAGGTACTTAGAAAGAGTTTACGAATTCATTGGTTCTGGCTTTGGATAAAGTTTCAAATCTAATCGAATAAATAATAATACTTATGTACTGGTATCAAAAACTTACTTACTAGGCTCATATTTTAAAACACATAATGATACAATAACTGACGAACAAGTCGATATACCATATGACATTTACGCAAAACAAAATTTATCTACAATGAAAAATATTAAAGACTTTATTGAGACATTTTAATGATGTGTTTCCTTTAACAACACCTCAACGCGTATCTCAGGCATTTAATGATACTTATCAATTTCCTATCAGTTAAAATCTCTATATAAATTTAATTTAGAAGGCTTTTTTTATGCAAATCGAGGAAATAAATCCAACGGAAAAATTATGTGATACTATTTTAAGCGGGTCTTTAGCACCTTATGAAATCTGATACGCTATTGAGATTTCTGCGTTCTCGATTTCATGGTTCTCGGGACGAACGATAAAAAGCGTTGTATTAATAAGACAGACTACATTGTTTATAATTAAGTCGTTATGTGTAACGGAAATCCTAATTATATACAGGATGGTAGTCTAACACTTGCAATTTTGGAACCTCTAGCAAAAACTACCGGCTGCTCCAGAATCAGCTTTTGAAATAGGATGTTCACGATTGCGATTGTGATAAGTACTTGTAATAGGAATAGTATGCATAATATGCAGATAATCTTTTAATCACCGGATACAATTTGTGCTTTGTGATCTTTTGATTCATCTTTTCTTTGTCTCACTTTTGGCGGTGGGCGTTTATAGCTGCGACACAGTTTTGCAACTAATGCAGCTATTTACGTACTCAATGCAATTTATCAAATGTGTTTTTGTTTCCATAAAGTTATTTATTTATTACTAGCTCTTGCCTGTGGCTTCGCTCGCGTTAGATTCTTGGTAACACAGTTCCCCTTGCGCCTAATCGATTTGTAATAGCAACGCTAAGTTTTCCCTTTTCTTCCGTCTTTCTTTTTTATGTGAATAAAGACTTTATTTATTTATTTATTTCTCCCTCACATTCCACTTTAAATTAGCCTATGTCCATTAAAGCGTGAAGAGGTAACAAACAAACTCACTTTCGCTTTTATAATATTTGTATTTGTAGAAGGATTTATCTAAAAATTAATGATTTCTCATCAATTCATAAATTACTTAACAACACTACACTAAGAATTTCTCCTGTATTATTGGCGCGTTTACAGACATTTAATCTCACATATACAAACAGCCAGACCCGGACCAACTATCTGTAGGTCATACAAATATTTGATCCGTGCGGGGATGGAACCCGCGACACGCAGCGCAGCAGTCGATCGCTCAGCCACTTCGCCAACCGTGCCGTCAAACGAACGGTGTCGTGAAGTTCCATCTTTAGAAGCAGCGCCTATAAAAATCTATGTACCAGCTACCCTACCATGACGTGCTAAAGCAGAACTTATTCCGTTGAGGGAAAGGGACAGAGCTATATAGGGTGTCTAGCACCATCTCTTTCACTCAGTGGAATAAGTTCTGCTTTAAGATGTCATAGTAGACCTACAGATCTAGGTGTTTCTCCGCTACCATTAGTACAACAATAACGTGGGCAGCACAATGTCCCTTCACACAGTTCCTAATGCCATATCATTGGAGGAAGACGATAAATATTTTAGGACACTAGTGTGAATGGGCATTGTCGCTTTATATTGTTCTGGTGACCGGCTTTATGGCTGCAATATAGCTGGTGCACTTCTTGTGTTTGCAGGAACTCCATTTTCGAAGGATATTCTTGTATTGAACGCTACTGTTTTATTGAAACTGTTTTGTTTGTGGTTCGGACCTCCTTCTTGGTGTTGTAAATCCGAAGAGTATTGTTTTGGAGAAAAGAGGTTGTAATACAATGTGCTCTAATAAAATGTACGGTTGCCAGTATTTGTGCTAAGTAATGATGGCAATATTTCATCAGAAACCGATGCATGGTCATTTAGGCGAAGACCGTTACGGTCTAATGCAGGTAAAGGACAATTGTGGAGTAAAAGGAGTAGGATAGCAGGCACTATTTTTTTTTATTCGTTCATAAACAGCTGGATTAATTAATGATTTATTTTTGTTATTTACAACAATGTAGTTACAACTTCCACACTCAAGAACGGTTCCCAAAAACCAAAATAATAAATATACTTATATATATCCCCAAAATCAATGTAATGATTATAAAGAGTAATAATTTGATTGACAGGGTCCAAATTCGTAGATCTGTAGACTACCAAAGTACGCCAACGTAAATGTGTATGACGGGCCTGTTGATCTAGTGGTTAGTGGCCCTGACTGCTGAGCCGGAGGTCGTGGGTTCGATTCCCACCCAGGACAAACTTTGTGTGATGAGCATAATTGTTTGTTCTGTGTCTGGGTGTGATTTATCTATAATATGTATGTATTTATAAAATTATATAAGTATGTATATCAGTTGTCTGGTTACCATAACACAAGCTCTGCTTAGCTTGGGATCAGATAGCCGTGTGTGAGTTGTCCCAAGATATTTATTTTATTTTATGAAAAAAAATGGTAGCTTCCTCACACGGACGTCCATAGCCATACTTGTCCGTAATATATTCAAAATCATGAAAATTTTGATGAATTTTCGTTTAGTACAATCCGACATTTCTACCAAAGCTTGGTAACCCAGCTGTAGGATACAATTCAACCATTTAGCATACATACGCAAAGGCCGACCATAACAATGTTGTCTTCCCCCAAAGACTCCTGACCATTGCCTACACAATGGAGGTCCGTGGACGATTTCACCACGATTATAGACCGGTAGATTATAAAGCGTGTAACGGAAAAATGGCGATTAGCGTGGTGATAAGGAAACTGACGATGTTAATTTAAGAGCACTTTTATTGTAAAAGAGTTACTTATGACAGTCATAACAAAATATCACGCTTTGTAACCCCGCAAGGTAAGGCAGAGGTGTTCTCAAAACCCCGCAATTCACCAGGTATATTTTTTAACTTTGCCCCACACTAGGAATTACTCCTGTATTGTGGGTGCGTTTACAAACATTTAAACTAACATACATAAACAGCCAGACCCGGAAAAACTATCTGTGAGCCATACAGGTATTTGTTCCGTGCGGGAATCGAACCCGCGACTCGCAGCGCAGCAGTCGATCGCTCAGTCACCGATCGCCAACCTTTGACGTCATATATTTAAACCCCTGATGAAAAAACCCAATAAAACTTCAGAGAACCTTCGAAAAAGAAACTTCGAAGAATCGAAATGGATCTAATACTTATTAGTCGTGCTAGCGACCACTACACCAAAGAAGATGTCGAATTAAAAACGGTTGATGAAATTAGATAGAAAAATGGATAGTTAAAGTACAGTCTTACAAACCGGACTATACTCCGGACTGATCCGATCACGGACTTTGACAGAAATTGCAGGATATTTTCCATCCGGAGTCCAGTTGGAAACGTACAGACGCCTGCACATCAAGCTACTACAATCTGTCAGATTTCTTTGATAGATTTTCGACTTTATTTCTAAAGTATTAGGTTCAAGGTGCACTGGGAAAAATTGACAGTTTCGGGTAGCTTGACCTGCTGGCTTCTGTACAAACACATAAGACTCAAAACAATTATGAAGTTGAATAATGGATATCATCTCTATAAACCACTTACGAAATAAAAGATACGAATTCTTGCTATAGATGTCGTAACTGGTTTTTGAAGTAATATACATATTAAGCTAAGATATTCAAAAGATAAGATCTACAAACGAAATATGGACTCTTTTAACAACTACCAATTTATCAGAAACAGCAACACATCTACGAGTATTTATGACTCATATTATAGATTTAATGGCGTGACAAATATTTCACGCAACATAGACTACCTACCTAAATATTTTATAGGTTGTATCCACAAGCACAACCGTTAAATTACCATTGAGTCACTAACCAAACAACTTTTATGTCTACGATAAGAAATACCTGACCATGATAATACGCCCTTCCCGTGTCTGACCCAAAACCATTAAGAGTAACTTCGCGACTACCGTTCAAAACAAACTTGAACCTCATTTTATTACTCCGATAATTAATCCTCGATCAGTTTGTATCGGCCGCCAACGCGTACACGTCGGCATCTATCAAAAACTAAACATAATAGCCGGTAACAATGGCTGTGGGCATCGACAAGCACCTCAACCTAATACCAATAACTAAAACAGTACACAGCGGCTCTCCCGTTGTCTAAACGCATTTTTCCCCGAAGTAAAGGGTCAATATTTACCCTTTCCATGAGCAGCACAAAGCTTAATGTTTGCCTCGACGTTGCACTTCGGGTCCTGTGTAAACTCGCCCTAACAAATTGTACGTAGTACTGCTGATCGACAACATTTCAATCTAAACCTTGAGATGAAAAGATTAAGGTCGGATTTTGAAGACGAAATACTGTAGCATAGTAAAGACACAAAAAGCATTATATTTTATGTCTATAGTAGCATTTAGTAGCTTAAGGCGATTCTGCGGTTACATTGTAAAGAACTTTATAAGAAAATGGATACATCGCCTGCAGTGCTTTCAAGATAAACTATAACGCAAACTCTGAAGATATAATTATATTGATATAAGACCTAACTCAGGGGACGTTTTTATGAATTACTTATTTCTTTAGACTAGAACTGGTTATTTGATTACAGTACGGCGATGGATACACTAATGGATTCTCTGAGAGAATATCTGCCTTCTAATACTAGGCTTTGTAAGTACGCAATAAACAAAAATAAAGTTTACTACGCTTAGGTCCTGTTTATTATGAATATGTAAATCTACTTTGATATAATTTACGTTTCATACCGTGATTTTATGCGAAGAATTTGTATATGTGAGATTCGCACGCAACCGCAAGAATTTGCGGAGATACCGAACAGCTACATACATTATAAGTCCATTACATTAATATAATGCTAAAACACTTTACATCGACTAAACCTGCTATAATAATTATTCAGTTAGGACTAATAAAACAAGACCTACAAAGTCTTAAAAATCTTCCATCTCAATTTGTAAGGGCACAGGATCACGATGCTACGAATTCAATTTGTTCTCATGCTAATTTAGAAATAAAAGTAAAACAGAAAGTATCAGACGGTTATCGTACCTCCCAAGTTGTAGGAGAGTTGGGGGAAACAGGTTATTTTGTGCTCCTAAGCAGGTTATAGTACTACAACACGATTATCATTCCCAAGGGAATAAGCAGGTTACGATTTGTAGCAGTAGTTTTGCCCTGCTTAGAAGTTTATGAGAAAGCTACTGTTGATTGGTCAATGTTTAATTTTGATCTACTCTATTCGCAAAATTATGGAGGATTTTGAACAGCAGTAATGGATTGCAGTACATTCAGTATTTCCAAGGAGTTATTATTATTATTGTGTATGCTCTTCTTTGAGAGAAGCTCGTTGCCTAAGCCTCTCGGGTCGATTTGGTTAAGCCGCACTTGCCTAGGTTCATCCATAGATGGGTCTTCAAAAAGAACGTTAAGCCGTTGCTCCCGGCTGTTATTTGTACATCTTTGACAGCCGTTACAGGTTTTCGATGGCCTGAAAGTTTGACAACCAGTCTTATCACTTACCCCTTGGTAAGACTGGTTGTCAAACTACGTGCTCTGAAAGAGTTCAGTGAAAATTTAAGTGAAATAGAAGTAAATCCTTACTAATATTATAAAAAACGAAAGTCAGCAGGTTTTTTGTTGGTTTGTTTGTTTGTTACGTCTTCACGCCTAAATGGTCAAACCGATTTGATTAATTTTGGTACAGAGATATTTAGGACGCTGGAGACTAACATAGGCATTTTTTTAAAGTGAGAAATGGGGTAAAAAGAGGGAAGACAAGAAGAGAGAAAGATATTTCTTTTTCGATCATCACGCAGGTTAAAGTTAGCGTTAGCCTAAAGTAACTATGCCAAGTGAACGAAGTTGATAAAAACAATTCCTCAAATAGTTAAACTCTCTCTCTGTAAACATTGATATCATCTAAAATATTCATCTAGTGTTGTGACGCTTCCATTAAGTTTATTTATTTCAGAATGCTGTCCATAGCGTTGTACTTTATCGACCTGGCTGTTGAATGACCAAATTCGAAGATGAATGACGTGGATAAATTTCAAAGGTCTATGTTCCTTAATAAGGACCGTAACAGTTAGCGATCATAAGATTCTGCCCACCCTCAGCGAAGATGCCTGAGTTTATGTAAGCTTTATCCAAATAAAATTTATTCACTTGATAAAGTTTGACGACACGGTTGGCGCAATGGCTAAGCGATCGACTGCCGCGTTGCGTGTCGCGAGTTCGATCCCCGCACGGATCAAATATTTGTATAACCTACAGATAGTTGTTCCGGTTCTGGCTGTTTGTGTATGTGAGTTTAAATGTTTGTAAACCCACCCACGATACAGGAGAAATCCTAGTGTGGGGCAAAGTTTATTAAAAAGTTTAATACACTATGTTCCCTTAATCAAATACCTATAAATTAGACACCCAATAAAAAATAAGCAACATTTTCAATCCACATTTGGGAGCTCCATCTGTCTAGCACGTTACACTGGCTTGAATATTTATTTGACATGTTTTGATTAAAGCGTTAGATAGCCGAGACAGCCATCCTGGCGGTATCGCGAGATGTGAACATCGCATTCAAATAATGTACTACGAGATAAACAATTGAAGAGCGTTAGAAAAAATATGAGATGTTTGGTTATGCTGTTATGCTGAACAATCGTATTGTAAACTAATATTAAAAAAAAACAAACACCGAGAATTCCGTACAAAGTTAGGACTTAAATGGCCATATCTTTTAACAGCAAATACTTAGATATGATTTTTCCACAACTCGAAAGAACTCCAGAATTAAATCAAATCAAATCATTTATTTCAATTAGACCATTACAGGCACTTTTGAATGTCAAGAAACAAAATGAATCTACAGTCCCGGTCACAAGGCATAATAACTTGTGAAAGTACTGTAGTTGCCCATTCCAAAGCGTTGATCTCTGTGGAGAAGAATGGGCAAGAAACTCCATGGACGCTCTTTTAAATTGTAATATTTTTACAAAACCGTTTTTACATCATTCATGTTCATTCACGGTCATGGCTTTACAAATATGTGAGAACGATGTAGAAAGACGTGCAGACACTAAAGGGTCCTAGAACTAAAGGGTCTTGACAGACAGGCAGACAGACAGATAGACGGACAAAAAAAGTGATCCAATAAGATTTCCGGTTATTTTTCCTTTTGAGGTACAAAACCCAAAAAAACAGGGTATGAACATAGTTGTAACTGATTATATATTTTTTTCAAATTATTGTGAAGCAAAAAAGAAAAACAAACAGTATTAAATTTTCTTCAGTTTTTAAACAATTTATAAATGGTTATATAAAAATGCCGACAGTACCTGGCATTTAAAATTATCATAACTACTTCATAAGTGCGTTTTAAAATTCAGAGGAGGCCATTAATAACGATTTGTATTAAAATAATACCAACAATTTTAATTAATTAAAATACTCTGTTTTAATTTACATTACACGATCTTATTAAGTAGGTTTTCTTAATTATAGGCATAATTTAAAGTACGTAGTATAATTTATGTTTAAGTAGCTCATATTTTTGCAAATTTTTCACACATAATCAAATTACAAAAGCGGATTTTTTAAACAGCATCTGATTAAGTACGTTTTATACGAATCATGTCATTTAAAGGTTTGTAAACTGGGCATGTTTTCAGGGTTCCGTACTTAAAAGAGGAAATAACGGAACCCTTATAGCATCATTTTGTTGTCCGTCTGTCTGTCAAATCCCTTCTTACCCATCTCGGGAACGGGTGAAGATATCGAGTTGAAATTAAAATCATATACTCATGATTGTGGTCCCTTAGACCTGTGAAAAATCAACCTTCTAAATCTAGGCAGTCAACAAAATATGGCCGTTTATGTCGCAAGTTTGTACAGAAACCTCGGTACACGATTCCGACTCGCACTTGACCGTTTTTTACACTTTAAACAACACCAATAATATTCACATCCCAGTAACTGGATCATAAATCACGCTGTAACATAAAACTAACGGGACCACTCTATTACTTGACAATACTTTTGATGGAGACAAACCCTTTCGAGACAGCAATTCGCAATCCAGCAGCAATAAACATTTACCAGTTAAAACTTCATTGTTCCACATTACTAACACGAAACAAAGGGTTGTCGCGAACCTCGTAAACAATAATATAAATACTTGCAGATCTTTCACAAAGTCTTTGTTGCTCGGAAACCCTTTGGGAGCTTTCGCAATGACAGATGACTCAGTAACCTATTGGCTATGGAACAGTTACACACAGAGACATCTAAATATTGACTACTAGCTTTTGCCCGCGGCTTCACTTGCATTAAATTCGGGGTTCACAGTTCCCCTTTCCTGATTTGCAGGTTTCTGCTACCTGTAGGTTTTGCCCTTGCGCCTTATTGATTGTAATAGTAAAGCTAAGTTTTCCCTTTTCTTCCTTCTTACTCCCTCATTTCTCACTTTAAAAAAAATAGCCTATGGCCGTCTCCAGGCTCCCAACTATCTCTGTACCAAAATTCATGAAACTCGGTTTAGCCATTTCGGCGTAAAGACAAACGTACTCAAACTCAGTTTCGCTTTTATAATATTAAGTAAGGATTACGACAGTTACTGTTAAATCACGAGTTACGTATTAAACTAGTGTACATATATTTAAAACTAGCTGTCTGGCGCAGTGTCTCCCACGTCTTTAGTTGCTGCCCCGCTCCCGTGGCTAGTAGCGTGATGTTGTATAGCCTATGTTATGTCCTGACAATGTAGCTTACTATTAGTGAAAAAATTGTTAAAATCGGTCCAGTAGTTTTGGAGTTAATTCTATTGAAATCTTTCCTCTTTATAATGTTACTAAAATAATTATTAATATATATAAGGTATAGATAAAATAAAAAACACAATCATCAGTTTCTTATTTATTTCTGAATTTTATCAAACCTTCAGATATTTGTTGTTAAATTCTCTATTTCTGTCGTTAGATTCAAAGCGCTTAAGGCATGCTTAAGGCCATTAATTTAGTTTCGGCCTTCCACATAAAGCTATAAAACATTCGTTCAAAGCCTAAATTGCCTACAAACGATACAATCTGGAATGGCTACGTTCCCAATTTACGAGTATAGTTGCCTCAAAGCATTCTCCATACGGAGGAACGGTTGGCATTTTTGTCGAGCACAATATTCTTATGAGTTTCTAAACATGACCATTCCATTTAAATCCGAGTTTCGTCTGTGAATATACTTAAGATTTTATTGCGCTATTATTCTTTATAGACGGAATTTAGAATAATTTTGAATGTTTAAAATAGTCTGCCGTAAAATCTAGATAAGTATCAACAGACTCAGTAAATTAGATATTATTGCTATTAAAGATATTTTGATAAACTTAATTGTTTCTTGTGTTCATAAAACTTCGTCTAATAGGGTGATTCGCTGTTTTTAATTAAACAATTGCAAAGTTATGAGTGCTTAGGTTTTTACTGATGCCGATAGCATATATTATGATACTCTAACACTACAATTACGGCAATCTACGAACTAAAATGTTGTAGAAATCACTTTAATACACTTATTAATATAATTATTATAACTGCGAAAACTTGTGAGGATGGATGGAAATTTGTTACTCTTTCACGCAAAAACTACTGAAGGGATTTAGGTGGGTACACAGATACTTAGTTGATTAACTCATAGGCTTTAAATCCTGGTACAACCGTGGTGCGTAGCTTGTTCAACATAACTGTAAAAACTGTGACAAGGTTTCATGTAATGTGGATTGTTTGCTTCAACGATGGCATAACACAGAAAATTTGATTTTTCAAGTTGTTTGTAGTTAAATATAAAATTAACGAAAGTCAGTGTTTAAATTAAGTAATGTTTGTGAGGATGGATGTTTGTTACTCTTTCACTTCAAAACGGCTAAACGGATCTTGATGAAATTTGACACAGAGGTGGATTATAGTCTGGAATAACACATAGGATACTTTTTATTTCGATATCACGCTGGCGCCAGCTAGTCTCCATTAAATCTTTTTAATTCGATATAAGGACAACGCTGTCCTAATTCGTTGTTTTTTTGAGATGTCATTATTGTCTCAAACAAGCGAATGTCCAAACTATGAAGGATGTTGTTTGTCCAACAATGTCCGTTGAGTCTATAAATGTCAGTCAATTTATTTTATTATCATTTACATTTCTATTACAAAACTTGTCCACGATAGTAATATTGTCAATTGATAATGTTAGATGATCCTGATATTCTTCTTCAAATTCTTACAGATATGCTAGCAGTTGCCCACGACTACTTTCAAAATATTTAATAATATTTAAATTTGTATGTTAGCACATACCCGGGATAAAATTTATCTAGCCTAGGTGCTTTTGTAGACTACTACTATAATCTATCTCTGTGCCAAATTTCATCCAGATCTGTTCAGTAGTTCGTGGTTGAGTAACAAAAATCTAACCATCCATCTAATGAGCCAAGCTTTCGCATTTATACATTTTTGTTTATTTTAGTAGTAGTCTGGAATAGCACGTAGCCCAGATGTTTTTTATTCGTAAATAAATATGTATATTATATAGTAAGAATCAGAGATGCAACGGAGCTTCGATTCCGGTTCCGTTAAGTCGGAACTTCCGATTATTATTACACTTTCGGTTCCGACTTCGGTTCCGATACATTCGAATCGGATGTTAATCGGAGGTCGAACGAAACAAAGCGGGCGGCGCGCGACGGGGTTCGAAGAATTAAACTTAAAATTCATTAATTTTATCTTTTGTTTATTTTGGAATTATGCCAATTTTTTTTCACAGTTGTTTTTTTATTTTATAATAAAAAGTAAAAATCAAAAGAATTGACTATAAATCATGTTTTATTTGTCCTTAAACAAACTGACCCTGCCTCCGATTTTGATTCCGATTTCGATTCCGATTCCGTTAAACCAAATTTGAAAACTCCGATTCCGATTTCGGTTCCGATAAAACTACCTCCGTTACATTCCTGGTAAGTATATTAGAATATTATCACGCCCATATTCCCGAACGCTTAGGCAGGAGTGTGCCTAATAGAACATCCACATTTGATATTAATATTTAACAAAATCCTTTAAGTATATTTAGGTTTAATCCGACATTGTTGTGGGCTCCTAATGGCAACTTAAAAGTGCCGACAATAAACGCATTAGCCGTCTGTCGGATCACGCGTCTCCGTCAAAATAATGTGTCACATATCCAAAACCCCGAAAGTGTCGCTTCACTGAACTTTTTGTAATAAATTAACCACTAATCTACAAAAAAATATACAACATAGAATGTAATTTTAAGCTATTATGTGTAGTTTTATTTGCAATATAGTATTTAGGTTTTTATTTTATTTTATATTATCTAAGGGTTTTCTATACTAATATTATAAAGAGGAAAGATTTGTTTGTTTGTAATGAATAGGCTCCGAAATTACTGGACCGATTTCAAAAATTCTTTCACCTTTGGAAAGCTACATTTTCCCCGAGTAACATAGGCTATATAACATCACGCTACGACCAACAGGTGCTGAGCAGCGCGGGTGAAACCGTGGGGAACAGCTAGTTTTTTATAATTTAGTATGTTTAGTCCAATAATAACACAAAATTTTATTAATGTAAAATTATATTCGCATACATTAAACACGCAAAATATGGTTTGTGTCTAAAACAATAATTATATCAACACCTATATAAACAATTAAATGATTCTTATTCTGAATGATGTCACTAGAACGGATAAAAACACGGAGATAAAAGGAGTTTTAGAACAGGTGTTTTATAGCTAAACTTTGATATATTTCTTGAAATCTTTACGCAACATTGTGTTTATTATCATATTAAAACACTTAACCTTAATCTGCCGCTACAAAACCCAAAACCCATCAATGAATGAAGCATCACACAAAGAGTCCATATGGAGAGCCACGTGACAATTATTCACGTTTTATTTACCATAATTCAATCGTCCGTCGCTTAAATAACATTATCTAAAGGCAGTAAATATCGGCCATTATCGAGGGCCCTTCAAAATTCCACGCGGTGTTTTTGAACGAATGCGAGAGAATGACGCGTCAACTCCATCCACCAAGAAAAATATTGAGACAACAGGCTCGTCGAGTGCCCTCCGCGGCGACATAATGGCTTTTCATTGAATTCCTCTTGCTTTCTTTTGTTTATATCCCATAATGTTTCGATTGGAGCACGATGGAGAGCGGCCGTGATTACTTTAATAACAATGACGACCGGGTACAAAGGACGAGACCACTAAAATTATGTGCGGGGTCGGTCTGTATGGTTCTCATGCCCCTCACGTAAACACGGCGAACCGGAGCATGCTCGGTGACGTCTACCTGCCCCCATGTCACGTCACATATAAATATTATCAACATAAAATAATGAGTATTTCATAGAAACCCATTAGCTTTATGACCTGATACTAAAATGATAAAGAATTACACAAATATGTGACTAAAATACGGAAACATAGTTATTTTTATGTTAAGATTAGATTATCATGTTGATAAAGAAATTCTGCGAGCTAAAAGAAACAAGTTACAGATAAACCAAACAAATAAATGCCAGAGGTGTCCCAATTATGGAGACATAAGGGTGGAGTCATACGAAACCTCGGTCATGTCTATATGCACGTGTCAGGTATTCAGAGACCGTGTTTGGTAAAACATTAGGTATGGAAGTCTCACCGCAGCGGAAACAAAACGCATTTCTTTACTTATTTTAATATAGGATAAAGGCGTTGCTGGCTCGTACCCGACGATATGTATGCGACACAGCAGAGGGACACGCTGTTTGATATGGTTATTACGTCCTTTGTGGAAAGGATAAAGAAGCCGGTGTGAGCGGGCTCTGGGCTCCGCGGTGAGATTGTGAGATTTGTCTTCGTGATACGCTAAAATTTAGAAAAAAGCCACTTGACAAGAGGATACACAGTCGGCCTCCTTGGAAATGGTAATTTCATAAAAATCAAAACCTGTTTGAGAGATGGCCTTAAGAATAAGTAAATTTGGTGTGACTAGACTGGATGCTATTCATCTCCGTGGATGTCATTCACGACATGATTCATTTCTTGCTAACGCTACGAGAAACAATAGGCATCGGCCGTCAGTCGCTGAATAAACTAAAGTGGAAATAATACCTATCCGAATCTGGTGAGATTCACAAAAAGCCGTTGTTCAATCTGGTTTTTGAATTCCCAAAGCTTGTTCCCTTAAATCTTTATATCTGACGTGTGGCCCTTCAAACAATATTCACTTACGTTTACCATTACCACCACGACGTAACTGCTACCTTAGACGCTCAAAAGATACATGAAGCATAATGGCTGTTTACTGTCCTCTCCCCGTAGCGAAGCATATTTTATGGGTTTATGTATGAGCGCCCCGGTCCGACGAGCATAGCTCCAAGCGATTCCGACACGATAATCGCAACACAAGAGGATGTCTTGACATTTCTTTTCTTCGAGGCGATGTGAAGTAGTAAATAAGCTGGCATGGACATCAGTACTGGGCTGACACCGTGCTATTATATTGTTTGCGTAATTGCACTCCTCGACCTGGAACACTTAGCGTATCCAGCTTGAGATGCTAATGCATGCAAAGCGGACGCAAATTACTCATGTGAAACATTATTATACGTAACATTGATAAATTCTACAAACATTGCATAACTCGGGAAAAAATCAATGAAAGCCACGCATTATGTGATTATGCAGTTGTTTAACATGCAAATATGAGGACTTCTTATACCGATATATAGAATCTGGATGTATGCAGAAGCATTGTCGTTCTCATATACAAACAAAGGTTTGGAATAAACTTAATGAAGCGTCGAAAGTCAACAGGGAAAGTAAACCTGGGTAATATTTGGAAAACATCTTTATGATAATACGACTTAGGCTCTCTTTTATTTTTCTTACGAACCATACTGTTTGACTACGTGCTGAAAGCGTAGAGACTTAAAAATAGGATCAAGTAAGGCTAACTGTAAGATATGTGTTCTTGGAAACAGTCACGCACTCGAGAAAATATCCACGTTTGTCGTTGAGACTTGTGAGTATAGCCCAGAAGTAGGTCTAATTTAGGGGCTGCATTTGGCAGCATTTTTTTTTTTCAAAACAAATGAACGTTGTTGGAATACGATTTGACGAGCGTAGCTTTTTATGATGTTGATCACCTAGGTAATAGTTTTTAGGAGTTTGGTGACTTTGCTTGATTCCTTGAAAACCCTGGAAAAGAGCTCATTATTCTTATGCACTGTTATGATTAAGTTCTTAAACGATTTCATCGGGTTTCCGAAAACTGAGTAAAGATTCATAACACCAAAACTCATTGCTCAAACAAACATACATCACAATGAACTCGGCATATCACCTGATTCTGTTCTAAACAGGAATTGTAGCATTCTGTATCTAATCTCAGAATCTGCGCATGTTTCCTCCAGCGTAAGTTACGTACTAACGTTAGCACCTCTGTTCCTTGCGTTGTCAATTCGCAATGAATCTCCTCGAGTCGAACCCCATCGCACTTTATCAGCTACATCTGAAACGCCGCATACCTGATCTCTGGAGATAGCAACCTGCGGTTGGGAGACCGCAATTTGAATATTACTACGTACTATATTATGTTTCAGATTTAAATGTTATTGTTATTCTGGTTGTGTGTTATTAAGCGGTTGAGTATCTGAGGACTCTTTCTCATTGATGTCTTAGTAATCAAGTACGTTCGCAGTCAAAAATGTAGCTTCAGTAAACGTATTATGATTCATTTCCGATTCCAGTTAAGTACATGCATTTAGATCGAAACATTTACACAGTTAATCAAACCAGCTAGTTGTTATGTTATGTGCACAGTACACCAAACTGTCGTTTTATCTTAAAACAACAGTTGTATCATTGTTGACGCACAAAACAGTTAGTCGATCGTTTGCACTGACTGTAATGCAGGATGACAATGTTTGACAACATCTTAAGTGTCAATTTAGACAAATTGCACGGATGTAGCAACTTTGAAACAAAATTCCGTTACTGCAATCTCGTGGGTATTATGTACTTTCCACAGTCCACACCATAGTCGGCAAACACAAAAAGGTGATTCACACAGGCGTTAAAACATTCCATTTGCTAATATTTGCTATTTAGATTTCCCATTTTTTACTACTTTCATTGCACAATGCAATTTTTATGCGTTCCCAAAGCGCCGACTTTTATTGGGGACCGTTAACAAAAAACTAGAAAGCAACGGTACTGAAGGGTTCGCAAAAAGAGTTGCAAATAAAACAATAAAGACTTTCGAATCTGCAAACAAATCCATTTGTTTTGACACGAGGAACCGTTAGTCCGGTAAAGGGCGTATTTATTGCAAAAAGTAATTTGTTTGTAAGGTCCTTCTTAAAATTGAGATTTCGCCAATTAAAAACAAAGGGTGTAACGGGCTGTCGGCAAACGTCGTGAAAGACAAAGAAATGTTTACTGCCTCAAGGGATTAAAGTTCCGTTGCAGGCATACGGGAGCCAAAGAGTTAACAGCACGTTCTTATATTGTTCTTGACAATATTTAGCAGAGATAAAGCGAAATTACCAAGCAATAAATATGCCGTAGGAAATACCCAGGCACAGTTATTCAATCATAACTTTTTAGTACATATGCATATCAATTTTATTAATGGTAAATTGTACGTATTAACTGAAGCTGGGAATATGTACGTAGGACGTGGTCATATTGAATTGCATCGCGCTTGTAATTAATTTCAACCGAAAGAATCGTATTTATTTGATATAATTGTCATCACGCAAGTCGTCATAAAGTCAATAATCACACACCACTTCGGTTTTTACGACATCTGGTTTATTATCTCGTTTATTCGTTTTAATGGACTGGATATATTTTATGAAGCTTTACAAGCCGTTATGGCGTTTGCATAAGCAATTACTAAACTGTTAAGGAATAATCAATTTCTGAAATGAATTGTTTTAATTTTATGTTAATAAAAATACGTTGAGCAACTGATTGAGGATTAGTTTGTTTTGCACCCTTTGTCCAAGCAATAAGTATGATACTTATAATTTTTTTAAAAAAAATACGCTCAGATTCTACAGAATGAATCAAGAAAAAACAATATAAAATTATGAATACGTCAAGAGTAATCATCATCTGTCTAACCTTTTCGAGAATACTTGAGAGATTCCGTGCAAAGAACGATGGATTCTCAACAGAATGAACGTTTCTTAAAGTGTTCCATATAGACACATGGTTTTATGCATGACAACGAAATTTACTGTTGTAAAGGTCGCTAAAGCCTCTCACAATGAAGTACATTGTCATGCGCTTAAAGCACGTCCGAGTGAGGCGCTGTGAGTGACAGGCAAATAAAAGTAGACAAAGGGAGCATCGCGCGCCGCGGACGTGGACCGTAGACGTCGCTCGCTCTTGAGTCACTGGAAACATCCTCCGAACGATTCTCACACTTTCCCTACTTAATAAGTACGAAGTAAAAATTAAATCCTAAACATGCCAGTTTCATTAAATCACTCTTGAAACAAGTCTGCCGTGTAACAATGAACAATACTTCACAGTTTCCGAGTCGAAAGCCAGTACTAATACCATACTAAATGTCCGGCCGTGAGTTCCCAGATGTAGTGAGCTTTTCTATAGCTCGACGCGGCGAGAGGGGGGCCGGACCACCAGCGCTGCGCCCGCGCCGCCCGATCCGCCGCATAATTACTGTGTACAGACACACACACACACCCATGCCACTGGCCGCACACCTATCGATAAAACATTAAATTAAATTTTATCTGCCTTGTAAATTTCATGGGCTCTGATTGAGTTTTCGGTGTATAGACTTTAACTGGCCCGAAATCAGACTCGAAATTCGAAATACAGTCGGTGCGCTCTCCGGTAGCTATATTAAAATCGGATGCGGTCTCACTCCGGTCAGTTTTACGACCGTCTCGTATAGCGCATTTTCTTATTGACGATGGTAATCGATCCGCAACAATGTTGGTCCATCAGCAAATAGGCAATATAGAGTTGAAATATTCACCTCAATCTCTATAAAATCTCCATAGGTATGCGACCTTTTAACTCCACACACATATGGCTATTGTCAAAACCGAGTACCTCACGTAACGTGTAGGAACGATATATTCGCATTCTTTGCGTGTTTGTCGTTCCAATCAAAAATGGCTTCTATATTTGTTCAGTGAAATGTCAAAATATGTCGTGAGAACGTTACGGAGCGTATGATGGCTCGGGCGCATCGTGTCGGACCGGTCACGCGAACGCTACACTTGTACTGCCAGTACTGCAGCTACTCTGCACTGTTTGCGAAATAAGAATTTCAGCCTCAGGGAGATTGAAGGCTTTTATGGAATTTTAAGTTGGAAAAGCATCCGTCAAAGGCTGTTGATTTATGGCCTGAGAAATATAAAAATAAGTGAGTTTATCTCTTTGAACACTGAAAATTACTGTCAGACAGCTAACGATTTTGAATCATCATACTTTTGTACTGTCTAAAGAAAACTTCTTGCCAAATATTGGTTTTCAGTCCAAAAAAAAATGTCTTGGAAGAATTTCGAGCGAAATGTGTCAAGTTCCTTCCCATAACGTGAAATCGACATTCTAGAATAAACACTATAATGGGTAATACTTTCTAAATGATTATTAACTAAAACAAGGCAGTTAATCAAGCCCTTAAGTAGCGCCAAAGTAAATAGAAGCCTGGCCCCGTTTACCACAGCGTGGTAAGTTTTATAGATGACCTACGACCCACGACAAACATGGCATAGCTCTGATAAAATACAGAACATTAAGCAATCAATGAACAACACGAACCTTATTGCAAAGGTTAGTACACAAAACATTAATAAAACAAAGTTATAGTTCCACCACTGATGCGGGGTTAACAAACTCGCTAGTCCAAGGAAAACGATGATGATAGAGGACCGTCGCACATAACTCTCGATTTGAACGATAATCGATGATTCATAATTGAGACTTCGAACAGTTCTAAATCAATAGATAACTATGAAACATGATCTCATAATTACTGGCGAGCCAACGTCGGTACAAAACCAACAAAGCAAACGGGAAGACTGTAATTCAACCACCCATCTGTGGAGGCGACCCAGTAATGGCCATCTAAATCACTGGACGTAATCGCAACAGTGATTTTAAACAGAGGTCACGAAGCACTTCTATTCGACAATATTTATGAAGACAAAAAAGGTAGGCCCCTCTGGATGCCGTTTATTACAGAGCACTTTTTTGTCAATTATACTGTCACGTCACACACCAAATTTCTGTACAGCATCTTCGTTTGTTTTTGTCTCGACCCGATCGATCGATATATGAAGGCTTTATCCGAATAAGGCCCGATCGATGCACGAATAAAAGGATCAACGAAAAAAGCTCGGCGTCCTCTTAGACGCCGAAGTTTGGTATCTAAGCGACGTGTCTAAAAACACATTAAGTAGATAATACTGACAGTCTTTAACACATAAATTGTTTAGAGAGCCAAGTCTCGGGTTCGAGTCGCGCTCTGGATCACGAGGCTACTACAAATGACTGCGTATCCTTATCAGGTAGCGCCGATGCCCGCGGTGAAATATTTTTATAGCGGTTAGATGCAGGCGGCTTCCGTGTCTTTCAAACTGTCTGCCGGGACTGCCGGATCTAGTTACATGTCCCTATTACGACGTTTTATGGCTCATATCTCATAGAAACATTACATCAACAACATTTCACAACATCTTGGCGACGTATCGCGATAGCTGGAGCCGCTCCTCAGTTTAAGGATCCATAAATATTTGTTTTAAATTGAACGATGTCGAATATAAATTCCGTTACGGATTTATTTTTAATTGGAGTAGAGTGTGCGCTCCTTTGTACTCTGCGTGTCTCGTTTCAATAAAAATTGATCGTAATCGCGCTCGTACGTTTTATCTACAAAGTCAGTTTTTGAGCGGCATACCGTGGCTACAATAAATCGATGTTCATTACAGAAATCGCCGTAAAATACCTGAGCGATTCGACATCGATGCGAGGGCTGCGCGGGCGGCGCGACTCGCGAGCGCGGTGAGAGCGCGGCGAGGCAGTGTGCGTGCGAGCACCACACCTCGGCGTACGGCGGTGTCGGGAACAGGTAGTGTTGTGTATAAACAAATAACAAAATCGACTTGTCTTACAGAGCGCGCCAAGGTCGGCCTGGCCTGCCCGCACCCGACCCGCCGCGCCGCGCCGTCCATCCACAGTCCACTTTTATACTTTTTTTCTTTCTCAAAAGCCCTTATTTATTGTGATGGCTGAGTATTTGGGCGTACAGTTTGTATAAGCAATCAATTTTATTCATTTAGACGGAGCAAGTTCTCTTCTACAAATAAATAAGTGAATATAAAAATATTGTTGCTGCTGACTGGACGACCGGGTTCTTGAGTCATCGAATGTGAGCAATTATATAACCAAACCGAGAAATATTTGTATTGACCAGATTCAATATAATCGAATACCGTAAAAAACATACATCCGCTAAACAAAACTGAACTTAACGGTGATAACCTAACAAATGGTGGGGAACGTGTCCGTGAAATCGATATCTCAAACGTTTGATTCTTCGATCGATTTCGTGATGAATGGTGGGTGATATTCGATACTCGATCGATTAGTGAATGGCGGCGGAAGTGCGAGCGTGGTTGGAGTAGAACGTAAGCCACGGGGCCCCACGATCCTCAACTGTGACAAATCGCTGCGTGCCATCACTAGTTCTAATCGTTCTGCTTTGCGTCCACAATAATATCGATTTAATTCAATTAACGCTTCAATGCACTCTTGCCATGCGAACGGATTTATGAGAACAAAAAACCGATAATGATTTCGATTCGTTTATGCTTTGATCCGGTTGATCAGCAGGCAGCCTGGTTAATTATTATGTAATTTGCTACCTCTTGTGTTACCTTTTACCAAAAGAGACAGCGAATTCACGTCATAACGACAAAAAAAAATCATAGCCACACAATGCTTATTTACGACACCTTGATTGTCTGATGAGTACCTAGTCAATCATAAATAAAAAGGGGAAAGTAGAACTCTGTCCCACAGTAATAGTTCTACTTTTACGATTGCCCTAATGGGTGACATCATGCAATTAAAAATCAGCTTACAATTTCTTGCATACAAACTCCGTAGACACCCAGGTGACATGACAAAAGATAGAATTACACATCGTTGTTGTACTAACAATAAAGGTTGCGCTATTTTCTCACACACTGTACGTTATAAATTCTAAGAACCATGTTCCGTATTGTAGACAACTATAGTATATGATTACTAGTTAACATACCTACAACAAATATATTAAACTAGCTGTGCCCAGCGGTTTCACTTAGGTAAACCGAGATAAAAAAAAAGTTACTCTCATACAAAACTTGTTCGTACAGACCAAACTGTTGGAATGAATACCACCGTAAATTTTATACAATTCTAGTACCTATTTTTATCAAAAGGTTTCTACCAAGAACTTTTACAGAAGAATATGTTGGAACTCATTAGTTCCACCATGAATTCATGCAAGCTTGGTAGTTTTATCATAATCAATCCACACAATCCAGCTAAGGAATCGCGTTCTTCCATACAAACTTTGGCACCCTGTAGATGTTTTAGAGGAATTTTGCAAAATCCCGTCTTAGTGAGGCACCCACGTTCTAGAAGGACCATGCAACATTCTTGCACCTTTCCTTACACTTGTGGTTGTTGAGATTTCGTGATGAGTGCGTCAGTGTTTTTTTTTTCAGATCTTCTATGCAATCGTCTGCAGGTTTTACTCCGAAAGTGTTAGCACCACACATAGGAATTCGGAGAATAGGTTTCTTCTATGAATTTTTCACAAAAAAATATGTCAAATTATGAAATAAAAGTATGGGAAGTTCTTTATATGTAACTGAGGGTTGAAATAATGGGGTGCAAAGTCAGAAAACCTCCACGTGTGCCTAGTGGCTGCTGCCCTCTTCGATCCGTTGAGTGGGAGCAGCAGTTGCTGGGCCGGTGCACCCTGGGCGCGGACAGTGGCATTCCCCGAGTAATGGGGAGAAATTCCTATTCCTTGGGGAAGACCACTGTCCGTGGCGAATATTCTGACGTGGGAGGGGTCCAACCCGGACCACCGGTGCGTTGTTCCGCGTGACCCTCTGATAAGCAGAGGGCACAGCGGAGGAGCAAGGGCGGGCTCGGTGTGCACTCACCATGCCCCGAGCAGACAGAGGAGGCACTCCTTCTCTGTCCCCGTCGATCTCGTAACCCCAAACCGGAGTGTCGTGGATCACGTCTCGCGGCTTCGATTGGGACCGAGGGTCTTGGCTTAACCGCCCGGACCGCGAGGTAGAAAACCTCTATAAAAAGTCACCCCGAATCTCAAGCGGCGGCGCACCGCGAGGAGATGAATGGCTGACGGGTGTTCCCATGGAACCTTCAGTCGTTAGTGCGACCCCCGCCAGAGTACCAGCCGACCCTCTGGCGGGTTATAACTTAAGGCTTGTCTGGGGACAGGGGGTACCCCCAGAAAGGACAACACATATCCCCCATACTCGTGGGAACAAAAATGGATTCTAATTTTTCAAAACCCAAAGACGTAGACAGGGAGAGAGACGCAGATAGGGAGGTTATTGATGCGGGGTGCGAGTCCGACACCGCATCGAGTGTGGCGAGCGCGGGAAGTTCAACGAGCTCCCGCTGCGAAAGGGCCGAAGCTGCTACGAGGGCGGACGCTAAGTCCTTCCTCAAGCGGCCCAGGCAGGTGGACGACCAGGGGTCAACCACCGAAGGGGAGCTGGCTTCGGCACGCAAGATCCCCACCAGCAAGCGCGGTGGAGTGCGCGAGCGCGGTGGAGTGCGTGGCCGTGGCCGAGGCAAGGGCGAGGGCCCTCTGACCCAGAAGGCTGGTGAGTCTGGGAGGCCCTCGGTCGATACCGACCCTGAGGAGGTTTCCCCAAATGTGGAGGCAAATGCAGATGGCGGCTCCAACCAGGAGCGTAAGGCCAGATTTGCGGAGGCAGTGGAGGCCGCGGTCAAGGACGTGGCCAATAAGATAAAGAAGGCCTCCAAGTTCAAGGCCGTGGGCGCGGCCGCGGCCACCATAATTGCGGCAGCAGAGGCCAGCTTCACGCCCCCTCCTGCGTCGGACGAGGTGGCCCAACTGCGGGCGGAGGTGGCCCGCCTGACAGCCGCCACGGAGCTCCTCTTAGAGGAGAACCGCAAGCTGCAGGCGGACCTGGCCAGCCTGCGTGGAGCCGGTTCCCCGGGGGCACCCAAAAAGGGGCCACAGCAGCAGACGAGCCATGCCGAGCCGGTTGAGAACCAAATTCTCAAACTGGTTCGGCAAGAGATGGCTGCCTTCCAGGCGCGGTTCTCCGTCCTGGAGGCCAAAGTGCTGCGCCCGCCTCTGGCGGCAAGTCAGGCGCCAACCAAGGCGGCAAGCAAAGGCCGGGGGCCGGCTTCGTACTCGGCCGCGGCCGCCTCTGGCCTGAAGCCTCCTAGCCAGCCCACTAGAGTGCCGGCTGCGCCGGTCCCGACGGCACCGGCTAGAACGACGCAGGCCGCGCCGAAACCGGCGCAGGCCGCGCCGCCGAAACCGGCGCAGGCCACGGCGAAACCGGCCCCGGCAAGTGCGGCGCCGGCTAGGAAAGCCCCTAAAAAGGGCAAAGCGGCGAAGACGCCAGCGCCAGCCGCCGCCACCGCCCCCTCGCCTGACTCTCCGACGGCCGAAGCCGGGTGGGAGGTGGTCGGGGAGAAGAGGAGGGGGCGCAAGGCGGCCAAAGCGGCGAAGAAGAAGGCGCAGAAGAAGCGGCAGCGAAACGGCGCGGCTAGGCTTCGCGCCCCGAAGACCGCAGCTGTAGTGCTTACACTACAGCCGGAAGCGGAACAGAGGGGCGTGACCTACCGCGACGTGCTCGCTAAGGCGAAAGCGGCGGTGGACCTGCAGGAGCTCGGGATCACCGGGGGCCTCCGGCTTAGAGTCACAGCGACTGGGGCTCGGATGCTGGAGATACCCGGTGCAGCAAACAGCTCGTCCGCCGACGCCCTGGCTGAAAAGCTCAGGGCGTCCCTAGATGCGGACGAGGCCCGAGTGTCCAGGCCTGTCAAGTGCGCAAGTCTGCGCATTTCAGGCCTGGACGACTCCGTGGTGGAAGAGGAGGTGGTGGCTGCCGTCGTCAGGACTGGTGGGTGCCCTGCCGACCAGGTGAAGGCAGTGGGCACCGTACGTCCTGACTACGGGGGCATGCGAACTGTGACGGTTAGCTGCCCCGTGACGGCGGCCAAAAAGATCGTGGAGGGCCGAAGGCTCCTGGTGGGCTGGGTCTCCGCGCAGGTCAAACTGCTGGAGCCCAGACCTCTGAGGTGCTTCCGCTGTCACGTGGGTCACCACGTGGCAGTCAAGTGCTCGGAGGTGGACCGCAGCCGCCTGTGCTTCCGCTGCGGTCAGCCCGGTCACAAGGCCGTGACCTGCGACGCCGCGCCGCACTGCGACGCATGTGCGACGGCGGCCAGGCCGGCCGATCACCGGGCGGGAGGCAAGGCCTGCGCACCACCCGCCAAAACCAGGGGCAGGGGAAGGTCCTCCGCGACCACCGCCACCAACGCCGCCGCCGCAGCTGTCGCCGCTGCTGCCGCCGCTAGCACTGCCGCCGCTGACGCCACAGCGGCGGCAGCCGGGCCAACAGAGGGAGCCCAGGAGGGGGCTGTAATGGAGTGCCAATAACGGCCCCATTGCGCCTCCTCCAGGCGAATATCAACCACTGCGCCTGCGCTCAGGATCTCCTGCTCCAGAGCATGGCGCAGTGGTCGATTCATATCGCCGTGGTCGCTGAGCCGTACTTTGTCCTCCCCAGGGACGACTGGGTTGAGGACCTGAGCGGCTCAGTGACCATCATCTCGTCGGCCGCCGCCGGTACCCCGTCCTTCGAGGGTGTCAGGAAGGGTCAGGGGTGCGTCGCAGCCCGGTTCGGGGATATAGTCGTAGCGGGTGTCTACTTTTCCCCGAGCCGAACTCTCGCCGAGTTCCACAACTCCCTGAGGGAGTTGACCGTCGTCGTCGGTAACCCCTCCCTCCCCGTGCTAGTGCTCGGGGACTTCAACGCCAAGAACTTGGCTTGGGGTTCTCGCTACACGGATGTGCGGGGAAGGATGGTGGAGGACTGGGCACTGGAGACAGGCCTGGTCGTCCTAAATCGGGGTTCTGTCCCCACGTGTGTGCGGATGCGGGGCGAGTCGGTGGTGGACATTTCGTTCGCTAGCCCCGCTCTGTCGCCGCGTGTCGTCGACTGGCGCGTCATGGAGGAGGTGGAGACCTACTCCGATCACCGGTATATCCGGCTCGACGTCTCCACCCAGACCTCCAGCGCGCCGGTCCTACAGGCCCCGAGTGGTCCGCGTTGGGCGCTGAAACAGCTGGACCGGGAGCTCCTCCTGGAAGCCTCGATCGTGCAGGCCTGGGTGTCATCACCGGACAGGCCTGTCGACACTAACCATGAGGCGGACTGGTTCCAGGAGGCCATGTCTGAGATCTGTGACGTGGCAATGCCCCGAGTCCGGCCTGGAAGCGCCCGGCGTCAGGTGTACTGGTGGTCGCGCGAGCTGACGGCACTGCGAGAGGCATGCGTCGCTGCGCGACACCGGTACGCCAGGCACCGCAGGCTCCGCATCAGAACACCAGATGCGGCAGCCATCGAGGCGGAGCTGTATGAGGGGTACAGAGCGGCGAAGACCGCCCTCCTAGAAGGTGTCTTGCGGGCCAAGGATCTGGCCCGCGAGGAGATGCTGGAGTCTCTGGACGGGGATCCGTGGGGGCGCCCATACAAGATGGTGCGGGATAAACTCCGCACCAGGGCCCCCCCGCTGACGCAGAGTCTCCGGCCCCAACTAGTTGAGGATGTGGTGAGCGCTCTGTTCCCTTCGCGAGGGGAGCATGCTCCTCCGCCCATGGCTCCGCCGCTTGCGGTGCCACAAGCGGACCACGAGGACAACGACGACGACGACGTTCCGGAGGTGACTGGGGTGGATCTGAGAGCGGCGGTGGGCAGGCTGAAAGCCAAAAACACCGCCCCGGGACCCGACGGCTTGCATGGCAAAGCCTGGGTCCTGGCCCTGGAGGCTCTCGGGCCCCGACTACTAGGGCTCCTAAGCGCATGCTTGGAGAGAGGCCAGTTCCCACTTCGTTGGAAGACGGGGAAGCTGGTCCTCATTCAGAAGCCGGGGCGCCCTGCGGACTCTCCGTCCGCATTCCGGCCCATTGTGCTGCTCGACGAGGTGGGCAAGCTCTTTGAAAGAGTAATTGCAAACCGCCTCGTCGGGCACCTTGTGGGGACGGGGCCGGATCTTGCGGAGCACCAGTATGGTTTCCGCAAGGGGCGCTCGACGGTGGACGCCATCATGCGCGTGAGAGCCCTCACGACGGGGGCTGCAGTGTCCAGGGGTGGGGTTGTCGTGGCGGTGTCTCTCGACATCGCTAACGCGTTTAACACCATGCCCTGGGGCTGCATCAGGGAGGCACTCCAATACCACCGGATGCCGACCTATCTTCGTCGTGTGGTCGGGGCATATCTGACGGACAGGGCCGTCATATACCCCGGTCGCTCTGGAGAGTGGAACCGGCGAGAGATGTCGTGCGGTGTCCCACAGGGATCGGTCTTGGGGCCGCTCCTGTGGGACATCGGCTACGACTGGGTGCTGCGCGCCGACCTCCCCAGCGGCGTCAGTGTAGTTTGTTACGCTGACGACACGCTCGTCCTGGCTCAGGGGGGGTCGCACCAGGCGGCGGCCGACAATGTGACACGCGGGGTTGCGATAGTCGCGGAGAGGATCCGGCTACTGGGTCTCGAGGTGGCCTTGCACAAATCCGAGGCCATGGTTTTTCATGGCCGCGGAAACACGCCACCGTCGGGATCCCAGTTGACGGTAGGAGGGGTTCGCATCGGCGTCGGGTCGACGATGAAGTACCTGGGAATCGTCCTCGACAGCCGGTGGAACTTCGTCGAACACTTCCGACGTTTGGCTCCCAAGCTCGAGCGGACGGGGGCTGCTTTCAAGCGGCTCCTGCCCAACCTCAAGGGGCCAAACGCCTCCTGCCGTAGGCTCTATGCCGGAGTCGTGCGGTCCATGGCCCTTTACGGGGCCCCAGTATGGGCGCGTTCTTTAGGGCGGCGCGCCGCCCACTATCTGAACGCGCCCCAAAGGGTGGTGGCCATACGGCTTGTCCGGGGCTACCGCACGATCTCCGGCGAGGCAGCAAGCCTCCTTGCCGGACTGCCACCGTGGGATCTGGAGGCGATAGTCCTCGCGCGCCTGTTTGAGTGGCGCGCGGAGGCACTACACCGGGGGGAAAACCCACTGCCGCGGCAAGTTGCCGCTCGGCGGGCAGACCTCCGGTGCGATCTCATGGTGGCATGGAGAGAGCGACTGTCGCAACCCCGTGCAGGGCACGCTACAATAGTGGCGGTAAGTCCCCTCTTTGAGGAGTGGCTGGAGAGGCGTCATGGCGTCCTCACCTACCGCCTGACGCAGGTCCTCACCGGACACGGAAGTTTCGGGAGGTTCCTGCACATCATCGGGCGGGAGGAAGCGCCCGGGTGTCACCATTGTGACGATCGCCCGGAGGACACGGTGGAGCACACAGTGGCGATCTGCCCGGCTTGGGCGGAGCACCGCCGTGCCCTCGTAGAGGCGATCGGCGGCGGCGATCTCTCGCGTCCGGCCCTGGTTCAGGCCATGGTCCGGAGCGAGAGGGAATGGGAAGCGGTCACCACCTTCTGCGAAGCAGTAATGTTAGCGAAGGAGGTGGCCGGGCGTTTGAGGGAAAGAACATCTGCCCAACCCAGCCGCCGCGGGAGACGCCCATGGCGCCGGGCGCCGCGAGACGACTTCCGGCCACCGTAGATGCGGGCCTGTGGGCGGTGAGCAATGGGTAGTTCACCGTCCGTCCGTCGATTGACGACAGGCCGTGTCGACGGCGCGTTCGTGTTTCACGCGCGCCTCAAAGAGAGTCAGCAAAGCAGAGGGGCTTGCCAGAGCCTCTGCCTGCCGGGGTTGCGGGTTGTTCGAAAGAGATACCGCGGCCTCGGAACGTAAAGGGCAATAGAAGAAACATGGGTGGGTTTTAGTCAGTACAAGTCTGACATGCCCCCCCGCTCCACCCAGAGCGGGGGAAGTCATTGGATGATTTCCCACCCGAAAAAAAAAAAAAAAAAAAAAGGGTTGAAATAATATGTATGTAAGTGTGTAGCATGTTCATCGACAGGAAAATGAAATCAAGGTTCCTAAAACACTTTTTTCCTTAGTCCTATGACTGATGAGTTGTTAGCTTCCAAGGTCGTAAAAAAAATTGTTGTACAGACGCCTGCACATCAAGCTACTTACTACAATCTGTCAGATTTCTTTGAAAGGTTTTATTTATGACTTTATTTCTAAAGTATTAGGTTCAAGGTTCATTGGAAAAAATTGACAGTTTCGGGTAGCTTGGCCTGCTGGCGTCTGTACCTATAACTATAGTTTAAACAAGGCTTTGAATAGAAGGAACATGGATGGGAAATCATGAAATAACTTCCCCCGCTCTGGGCGGAGCGGGGTCAGTGTCGGACTTTTACCGACTAAAACCCACCCATGTTCCTTCTATTGCCTTTTATGTTAAACAAGGCTTGATATTTAGTTTTTGAGATATAGAACTTTGTTTCTCAGTAAGATATAATTTAGTTTTGTATTTTACATTTTGTTATGAAACCTTTTGTTTGCGAATCCGACTCGCACTTGGCCTTTTTTTTGCGGTTTGTCCTACCTCAACAGTTGTTCAAATCTATTACAAACAAGTTACAAATACAAAAAAGAAATGGCCGCTCTATCTACAGATGCATTTCACATTCCTGTACCGTCTAACATTTAAACAACACTGAAATAATTATACCTTCAATTCAACATACTAAACAGTAAGTGGTTTACTTACAATAAGCGACGACAGGAAGAAACCGAACCCGACAATTTTCCACAATTATCATATTCTCGAAATTGCCTCTAATGTCAAGAATTTCATCACGAGCCTCCTTGTTAGCAACAAAAAACGTCACGAGTAACAAGACAGTAGCTTGTATTAGAAGCTGTCAAAAAAAAAGTATGTAAATCGATCCGTAACACGCAACGGCTCGCATGTGTAACTGTATCAGGTTCTTGGTGCTTTTTTCGAAGTTTGTATTCCGGTAGCGTTAAAAATAGTTGATATGCGTCGGAAATGTTGGAATTCTACGGGTTTTTCAATGAATATGGTCTGTGTTGAATTCATTAAAAGCGTTTTACATACGTTTTAGGAGTTGCGCTGTCAGATCTTGGGTTGGTGCCATTTTTTGTATTAAAAGTTTCAAAATACATAAAGCAATATCATACACGAACAACTCCAGTGTTTTTTTTTCGGGTGGGAAATCATCCAATGACTTCCCCCGCTCTGGGTGGAGCGGGGAGGCATGTCAGACTTGTACTGACTAAAACCCACCCATGTTCCTTCTATTGCCCTTTACGTTCCGAGGCCGCGGTATTTCTTTCGAACAACCCGCAAAACTCCAGTGTTTGCCTAGAAACAAAAATACGCTTTTTTCCGATGGGAAATCATCAAATAATTTCCCTTTCTCTAGGCGGAGTGTCAGACTTTTACTCACTAAAACCCATCCCCATTCCTTCTTTTTCCCTTTGTGTTCTGGGGCCGCGGTATTTTTTCTGAAAAACGCGCAACCCCGGTAGGCAGTAGCCCTGGCAGGCCCCTCTGGATGAATAAAAACACCTTACAACCAACTTAAATAGCAGCCTATCATCGCCACTCAAGTCAAACAGTACGGGTCAAGTAAAGAGAACGGGACGACCTAAAGCTTGAAGGCAACGGATTATATTAACAAGCAACTTGTCATTACCTCGGTGAATCTGCGATCTTTGCCCTTATAAGTAACTTAGCTGCAGTTCCGAGACCTCATAACGCACGTTTTGGATGTCTGCCAACACAAAAGGAAGCCAAGCACTTATTTGCATAATTCTAACTTAAAAACACATTACGCACTATATTCTCCTTTTACAGAATTCCTTACATTATTTTGCCTAGTTAATCTATGTGCAGCTAGACGCTGAGATCACCGCCTCCGTTCCCAAGCCAAACCTTGACACATTTCATCCGACAACAATGAGCAAGAACATAGTAAACGTCAATTACAGCATTACTCGTGTATCGCTGACTCAATCGTAGGCACATGCGGAATCGAACAAGCGACATGGTGCACCGCTTATGAGAACACAATTACAATCCATTATATTCGCCGGAGACCTTTTAGGGCGAAGCTAACCAGCTAACCGGATCGCAGAGCAATGCGTAGCAGTCGCCAGACGAGGAACACAAGAGTCCGTGTCGAGGCAGAGCCGGGGCACAACATTATGTCCCCCATCCCGTATTGTTTGTCACTCAGACGGATTTCACGGCGACAAATGGCCTCAGTGGCCCAGGATAAACACGCCACGGCACAATGCTACTCGTATAAAATTAAAACAACTCCAACTTAATAAGAGTTTAGTGAGCTAGTTATAAAGGTAATTTTCTAAACGACTGCTTGTACGATTTCATCGTAAACGTTAGTTCATCTTGAACGGCAGCAGAATAGTTCATTGTGGATAATTTAATGAATGTCGGATAAAAAAGTGTGGGTGGAAACTTTTGTTGTTACAATCAACATTTGTATTGCTAATGATCATTATTCTGACAATTTTGTTTATGTATTCGAAAGTGAACAAAACACGTTCGCCCGTCAAAATCAACCGCGAGGGTAAAAGTGTATCAAATTGCAAAGAGCTCATCATTATAATGTTTGGAACGAGAATAATGCGATGTTTGAGTGAAATCATGTAGGATGGCAATTGCTACCGTAGCTATTAATGTCTGCGCTAAACATTTATGTATTCCGAATGGCCTTTTTCGTGTCACCCTACACTCATTATGCAATAAACAGTGACGATTTGCAACCTAAAGGGCAAACGAGTGCGTACGAAATTGCGTCCAATTTTCCTCTCGCATACAATTGTAGGATTAGAGTAAAATTTATACGTCTGGCTTTTTCAAATTAGAGCTCTGGGCTTAATACCGTCTGAGGACTAGCAGCCATTCCATTTGTCGCCTAACCCAAGGCTATCGTAACAATGGGACTTTACCTTTAGGTTGGTGGGCTTAAGTAGAGCCAGGCTAACTTAAACACCATATTCCTTCGTAGAATTGTTAATTGTTGACTTTTTGCGTAAGTCACACGCTGACTACTTTTGTATGAGACTTTTTTCGGACGGGAAATCATCAAATAACTTCCCCCGCTCTGGGTGGAGCGGGGGGATTCGAAACTCTTTGGTGAGACTGGTTGTCACTTTCGGGCCACTGACTTCCCATAACGACTGTCAAAGATTTAGAAATGGTAGCCGGACCAACGGCTTAACGTGCTTTCTGAGGCACGGAAGAAACTCGGTAGGTATGTAATTGGTGGTCACCCATCCACAGATTATCCTAAACAGCCACGACTTAACCTAAAAATAAATCCGAGACCCGAGCGACTGTTATTAAGCCACGTGCTCTTCAAAATGTAAGAATGTAGATAGAGTCATGGTATTTCATTCACCCGACTGCCAACTTCAATCTACTTCCTCATTTCTACGAAATCTTTTCCTCAATTTGTATTCTTATTCTCTCACTTTTAATGAACATTCTTCGTATGTAATGTACACCTTAGTAAAGTCAACAAAACCATCATAAATTAGTGCAGATCTTGGCAGATAAAGAACATATACATGACATTAAGAGGCTGATAACCTTTATTCAAACCGTATAATTATTGGAGATACCATTTGCCGAGACTACTAATGTTTAAGTACAAACAGTTTATGGTCATGGGAAAATGTACCTTGGTACTTTAAGATAGGAGTGAAAGGTGTGTTGCTGAGGTCCACCGTCCGTCAAGTCTGTACTGGCACGTAGCCTGAGTCCCCGCCACGAATTGGTCTATAATTAAGAAATGAGTTGAGATACGGTTTTTAGCTGAGTTTTTACAAAGCATCTTACGGGGCAACGCAATTAACCTGCCTTGTAAATTGAATGTTTGCTTTATAGTGATTAGTAATTAACTTTTAAGTTTTTTATAAGATGTATAAGAAACCGTGCACGACCGCATTGATCTTATTGATGCTGATTTTGTTTTGTTTATAGCACGCAACTTAATTTTGTACTCGGGGTATTAATTTAAAGCAGACTTTGTTTGTTTTTGTCGTAATTATAGTACGGTCTGCTACTCAAGTATTAAAATTACACACCGTTCGTGGTATGAAAGATGATCAATACCTTCCTGCGACATTAATATTATGGACATTTGAGTATTTTTCATAAGCGTTAATGTTCATTTAAACTTACGATATCCGGTATTTCACTGTTTTATGCAACTTGATTGATTGTTCGATTACTGGACGTTTGTAAAAGGAGGAAAAGCTACATTTAAACGATTTAGTAAAGGTATAATTCCAACAAAAAAAATTAAATGCCTAATACAAAGAAATCCAAAAAGATAGGATGATTCAAACTACAAGCTTTGCAACTTTTAGAATTCTAGCAAAAAGACCTATGATTAACCTAGGCTAATGCAGATAAAATCATAACAAAACACAAAGGTACCATTATATACAAACATTGATAACATACTTCGAGTACCTACTTCAGCTCAGATAACCTAATCATTTCCTGAGCAACGGTGGATGAGTAAGTTTGATAACAGATAAAAGATAGCGTCATTAACATGAATTTCGCAAAATAATTAGAAATTGCTACAAGGTTTGTAATAATGTGATGCATCGATGCATTCTAATCAAGAAGGTATTTCTGATATGCCTTGGATTAAGGCCGATTTAAAATCCACTTAACACATCATACTTAGCTTCCTCAAGTTTGACAATCAGTCTTACTAAGGGGTATCGTATTATTTAAATACTAGTATTCTGAAGCATCCAATTACACTTGATGTCGACCCCAACATTGTTGGGAAAAAACTAGATAGATGATATTTTTTTTGGAGTTTATTGGAGTTTACTCCTTAAGAATCGATTTTTATATATAAGGCGCCCAGTATGAGAAAAATCCGAGGGGTAAAACCTACTAAAGTAACGAAAATGTGTCACGTTTTTGGTGCGCACCTTTAGTGCGCAACTTTCTAATTTGGCTGTGAGATACACTCACAAGACGTACTTATGGTATGCTGTATAGGCGACTATACCTATATACTATATGTTATTGGGCTTGTTTTTTTCTGTCAGTGTCGATGTATTTATATTGCTATTTTTTTTCATTAATTTGTGAATTATGATTTTATATGATATTAATCCTTTTCATATGATATTAATCTTTTTTCAGTTGAATAAACTCTTTTTGCGTATGGTTAGATACTCGTGCTTAAGGAGTGAACTCCAGTCGCGCGTCGGAGCTGACACACACACTTTTTGATGGGAGATAATCAAATAACTTACCAGCTCCGGGTGGAATAGGGGGGTATAAGATTTCTACTGACTAAAACCCAAACATATTCCTTATATTGCCATTAATGTACCGGGGCTGCGGTATATTTTTCGAACAACCCACAACCCCGGCAGGGTTTGCAACCGCGGTAGGGATGCAGACAACTTAGCTTCCTTTGAAACTACTCTGGTCAAGGGGTAGAGCAGACAGCATCAAGAAGACACAGCTGTAAAAAATAAAAAAAAACGAATTAGTTTCTGAACCCGACAGAATATCTCCTCAAAGTCCACTATGTGTATCATGATGACTGTAATTAAGTACATAACTTACAAATTTCAACAAAGCTTTTTACCCTAACCTTCTTCTCCCTACCTTGTCTTTGACATCCTCAATAAACAACCACATTCAACAAAAACACCCACTCTACATTCTCCAACTCGTGATAGATCGACAGGAAATCAAAACATTGTAAAAGAAGCGATACCCGCACATAACCATGCATATTTCATAGTTAACAATATCACGGAACACATAACATTATCCCAGTTTCAATATTCGATCAATTAGCAATAAACCATTTCGTCGTAGGGCGGTCGCAATCCTGCATAAATTCAATTAGAGTAACCTCGGTGCCGGTTCCACAATTCCCACTGCCTTTCCAGACATAACTAACTATATGGAATAATTGATCGGTCGACGATGAAACCCGGGAACCCTTTAGGAATTGGTATTGGAAATTATTGTCTCTTGCGCGTGATATGAGTACATTTATTTGCAGTAAATTATTAGCTTTATGAGACATCGCTAGTTCGCCTGACTCAGTAGTGGCTCGTTGATATGGTTTATTGAAATCGAATGGTAACCTGTTTTACATTGAGGAAGCAGTAAACTGTCGGGTTAGTCTATCATCACATTAGGTCGTAAATATTCTATTGTTGAAATAGTCCTCCCATTAACCGTTGTAACGATCGGTTCAAGCTGAATATTGGCATGATCAGCGCATTTTGGTGTTTGGTTTAATAGTATTTCAACATTAGGAGCTATTGCTGAACTCAGACCATTTATTTCAATGAGACCAATTTCGTTCACTTCTGAATTGTTAAGTTCGTTAGTCAGTCAGAAAATTTTAGCTATTTGTTAGTTTCAAAACATAGATATCTACAAACAAAAAACTTCAAGGACACATGATGAAAGCTAAAAAGTACTTTTCTATCAAAGAATAGAATATTTGCGGGCCTGTTGGTCTAGTGGTTAGTGGCCCTGAATGCTGAGCCGGAGGTCGTGGGTTCGATTCCCACCCAGGACAAAGTTTGTGTGATTAGCATGATTGTTTGTTCTGTGTCTGGGTGTGATTTTATCTATAATATGTATGTATTTATAAATTATATGAGTATGTATATCAGTTGTCTGGTTACCACAACACAAGCTCTGCTTAGCTTGGGATCAGATAGCCGTGTGTAAGTTGTCCCAAGATATTTATTTATTTATTTTATTTATTTAACTCATTCAATTCACGTATTAATTTTTATTGCATTCATGCTATATCAGAATAACAGATCACAATATTACCCAAGTCGTTTGCTTGAACATTACAGGATCGCACGCGCCGCAAGTACACGCATTGCATTAATCAGATTCGCTGATAACACATGTTAATATCGTATGCAATGGACGTATTGCATTGCACTTGGATTTCCTTTAATTTTCTTGGGAAGAAGTGACGTCATCGGGAGGAAGTCACAGCTAGGTGTTTTAGCTGCATAATTTATACGTGTATGCTGCAAATATACGTAGGTACATGAGTATTTTTTTGAATTTTCGTTTTTTTTTTTAATTGTTATACGTCTGAAGGGCGAGGCCCGAAACAAAGTGAAATTTTATCAGTGGTGTCCATAATGAAAAAAATCTGAAATGTATTGGATCAATTCAATAGACTCTAAGCCTACCGAAATACCATATAATAACTCAATTCTGTTGCATGTCGTTAAACAAATACGAAACAATTTGAAGACGATGGCCTTTAAAGAGATAATCTCTATGATGTTAAATACAGTCAAAAACCTGCTAATGTAAATCAAGAACACACAGTCGATAGCTGAGTTAACAACCGTTAGCATAACGAAGCATCTAATGAGATTTTAAACGAAACTGAATCTGCCTGAAACTGTTCTTAGTTACAAAGGTTGCACGTCAACAACCACGGCAACCAAAGATAGCGATCCTACAAAACTAATCAATTTCGTATCAGAAATTCTCGAATTGCAATAAAAAGGTCTTCAAAATAAATTGGTACAAAGGCATAAAGTGTTCTGAAATATTCCGACGAAGGAACTTCCACGAGGTTAAATCTTAAGGCGGTCAATTTTATGACTACAAGCAATGAAGGTTTGAAGACAGAAATAAGATTAATTTCCGTCTTCGAAGATTTCCGTGGTGCCTATAAAATATTTAGTGTAGATAATAATTTTGTTGCAGAATCAGCTACAAGATTAAGGTACACAGAAACTTCGGATGTACTAGCATTGCTTGAATTTGAAGATCATAGGCGGGTTAACCCCATCTATTTCTTTTGCCAAAACAGAAAGAACGCTACTATATTCACTAGTTAGTAATATCTAATGCTGTGTTTTGGTAAATGAAGTAGTAAATAGTTTATGGTTTGTCTAGAAAAAAAAAATTGAATTCCTGAAAAATATACTAAGTTAAATAATCCATGGCTGTCCTGCAAAAATAAAGCTAGAACATCTAAAGAGGAAGTAGACTACCTATAAGAACTCGTGCACAAAAGTTATTATTTTATATCTAATGCTTTCCGTAAATATCTTCCGTGTATTTCGTCTTTATTGCTTTTATAATTGTCCATCAATAGAAACTGGCCAATCACGCTTATTGCTCTTATGCAATAAAAGATTGGATTGAAACACAATAACACTTGCTGAAACAAGCAACAGATACCTCGTCAATCAATGTTACTTGGTTGGCACAACAAGTTCTTTCTTTTAGTTTTCCCCTGTCATTTACTACTTTGTCTTGGATATCATTTCTCACACATGCCATTCATCTTCTTTTTGATCTTCCTCTCATTTCGTAAACAGTGTTATTTATAACGTTTCAGTCACATGCGATTCATCATCATTGCATGTCCATATAGTGCAGTAAATAACTATACCTTCAATATAAAAGATAAATTACAGTATAGGCAAAACAAACACAACACAGCAGCACATAGTAGCGTCACGGAACAGGGAAGCCTCTTGAGAGTACAACACAACATAATCTCCCGCCGCTGAGCCGGCCGCTCCATTTATTTATTTATGGAGATTATTATCGTGCGTAATAATTCACTAAGTTTCAATTGCATAATGACGGCGGACAGGGCTACTAGGCCTGCTAGCTAGCGCTCTGGGCGGACGCACCGACTAGTACTAGCGACCACAGATAATCTTCCTCGCGAGGACTATTATTAAATAGGGGGCTGTCAGTGAAGCGGCAGGCCGCCTCCTAGCGCGATCCCGCGATGTTATGTCCAACTTGTAAGACTGGCAACATCGAACAGCGGAACATTCGTATTTTAAACACTTGATTAACGTTCCAATGCGTACAAAATGTATTACTACATGGGAAACCGGTGAACATTACTCAACACTGGAATCTAGATATTTTCGATTTATGAACTGAAAGTCGCTGTTCCACTTGTAGAAACAAGATAAAAGATATAGGTAATCTTGTTACAAGTGCGTAAATCAATGAGATTATGATCAAATCGATCATATCTATCTGAATGTTATCTGAGAGTAGTTTATACCAACAAAATTTCAATGCCAATCGTTTTAACCGTTTTAAATAGAGTAAACAATTGCACGGACATATTGAAGACTTCAGATAATGGGTGTTAGAAACAACTTTAAAACGGACACTCATAGACGCGATAAAGCGTGACTCCATCAGCAATGAATGCCGGTAACCCATTACAAATCTGTTTTATTGCAGAACAAAAAGTTGGAATTTCACGGAACAAAGAAATTGCGAGAACGTGTGAATGATAGAAAGTACTTTTACGGATATCAACAGCTAAGTAACCGCTCGTTCGGCCATCAACTAGTTGACGCCCTTTAAATAGTTTGAATTCAATAGAAATTACTGCACGCCAGCGCACCGCAGACAATGAATGAGCTTGTGAAACTATGGGTAGAGCTTTTAAGACAGCGGTCACGACGAGAACTCACCGTGAAAAATCAACAACGATTTCACACAGGAAAACTGCGTCATTGACAAACTAACACTAAACCACCAACGTAGAGGGGAGTAAACTTCTATTTTGAAAACTCCTGTAGATGTACCGTTATCTGACATTGTTTTTTAAGCACGCCCGCTTAGAAGCCGCACGGCGGAGCTCCCAACACCACATTCCCATCAGTACGGCATCTCAGCCGAACACCGTTACCTAAACAGATATTAATCATAATTTTCACTGACGCCTGCTCAACTATTTTAGATGATAGTTATTAGCTCATTTTGGATTGTGACCCGACTGCGTGTGGGCAAATTCGAAAGAGCAGCTACTGGAAAATTGCCGTGTGACATCTAAGGGTTAATGGATTTAAAACTGCTCTCTGAGACACCTTTGAATAGCAAAATAATCACTTCCCGCAATTACGTGACCAGGCATTACGACAACTTGTCTGGGTATTTTACAACGATTTGTCTTTAAACTTTTATCATACTTGTAAGTTGACTTAATAGCTATTCTAAAACGTTTTCTTGGCTAGTAGAAATACGAAGATTTTATTGACTGTAACTTCGTCCGATTCATTTAATCCGACGAATCCTTGATAAGAATGCGGACATCGAGTGAACAAACAGAGCTAGTGGGAATGCGAAGGAATCCGTCGTAAAATCTACACGTTTTTCTGTTTCTTAATTGTCTTACGCTAAACGCATGTCACGGGAACTTATGCATATATTAATAGGTATTTTAAACAGTTACTATGATAAAAGAAAGGTATTGAACTTTCTAAATGATTGATACTCCGAAAACCAGCATAGCAACAAGCTGAAAACGTCTTTTGCACAAATAGATTGGCAAAAACTGTGAAGGTACAAATCTTAAAATTCTTGACAAAGACAAAATTGATAACGGTTAACACAAATTGACCCTGTGTTGTGTCACGACCTTTATTGTCAGTAGTCTACCAAAAACTAAGGGAAACAAAAAATCTGAACACTCCACATCTATTATACCATCATAACCGATGCGAAGATTATACCAAGTCAGAATATATACCAATTCAATGACTCATCTAATCGCTAGTTTATACAGCGAATTATCAAATATTTAGTATTAATTTGCTAATAGCCACTAAGCGACTATGATTGAGAAATACCAGACGTTTTTGTATCACGCTCGAGGCGAAACAACATTTTAAAACAAATTAATTTAGTTATCTTGACTGAAGATGTAACGACGTTTATCTAATGAATTGACGGGTACGTTGGTCTTAATGGATCTTAATTCAATTTGTGACTATAAGGGCCAGTTGTGTTCGGGATTTTTTCGGAATCAATCAGATCAATTAGAAGGAGTCAATTTTCATTCTCGAGGCTCGTTGTTCTCTGAATGTAAGAAGACAGTTAAAAGAAACCGGCTAAATGCGAGTCAGACTCGCGCACAGAGGGTTTCGTATTTTGCAACAAAGAAGGTATATATCTTTTGACTGCGTAAACTTAGAGGGTTGATTCCAAAAGACCACAGATCTGAGTATATGGTTTTAATTTCAACTTGATACCGCCACGTATTTCCGTGATAAAAGCTCCTGACCGATATACAGGCTGACAGACAAACAGACGGACTACTATTTAAATGGTTAGGACCATTTAAATAGTTATCCGTCTGTTTAAGTTTAAGGGCTTCATATTTCCTTTTAATAGTACAGCCAACGAGAAACGATACGAAAGGTCATTAACCTAAAGAACAACTGTGGCGTTGACAATCTAATATTTAGCTCTTTCCATCTTGTGCCTTTGTCGTAATGTCTCGTTCTCCCGGAAAAAACATGACAACGTTAAGACGGGTTCGCCAACATTCGGGCGGCCATTTTAGATGGGGTTTTAGCATGGGTTTTGTTTACATTTGGTATCGCTTCTCGTTGGCCGTACTATAAGGTGCATAACCATAATAACGATATATGTATGTGTGAAAGATGGCATTGGCTTATAGGGGTGTCTTATATCCCTGCCGGGGTTGCAGTGTCTTCTTAAGTTCTATAGAGGAGTATAGGATTTGCTGCGTGGACCCAAAATAAATTGGGATAAGTGTAAAATGATGATGCGGTTTTGAATATGGACAACTTTCTTCTTTCTTATTAAGAATATAGAAAGTATATTGTGAAAATAGCCTTAAAAACTGAAGAGAAGGTGAGTGCTACATACATAAATAACCACGTTCTCCCAATAAATGTCCGTAACTTAATTATCCAGGACAAGATTTTTATAATGATGGCAAGAATTAATTCTGGTCGAAGCAACAGATTACCAAACAACTGTGACTATTGCTATTGAACTTTGTTTTACCAGAGGACTAGTTTTATTAAGAACTAGCTTTCGCCCGCGGCTTCACCCGCGTTAAATTTGGGGTAACAGTTCCTCTTGCGCCTTATTGATTAGTAATAGCAACGCTAAGTTTTCCCTTTTCTTCCCTCTTTCTCCCTCACATCCCACTTTTTACAAAAAAAAATATTAGCCTATGTCCGTCTCCTGGTTCCCAACTGTCTCTGTACCAAAATTGATCAAAATCGGTTTAGCCATTAATGCGTGAAGAGGTAACAAACAAACAAACAAACTCACTTTCGCTTTTATAATATTAGTAAGGATTTCTGTGCATGCGTTGCAATGCAACTTTTCTATGTTTCTACCTACCTAAACTACACAAAAACCTATACTGCCTTTAGCTTTTTTTTCGTAAAAACCCTCCTTGGACATCAACGAAAATTAAAAAAAAAAGAATTGGTAAAATTGGTCCAGGCGTTGTTGAGTTATGTGCTTATCAATACACTTTACGATTTATTTTTATACTATAAGACTAAGTAAGTCTTCCACGGTTCTAGAAAACTCATCAAACAGTAAATTATTAATAGCAAAATTCTTACTCAGGAAATATTCAATGTTAGGAAAACCATAAAATCTTCAAGAAACTTTTGCCAGTTGGTAGTTTTGTGTAGGTGTAGATATTATTAGTAGCGATAGGATATTCGGAAGCATATTTACCTAAAGTTGACAAGACAAGATATTGTGGAAAGCATTTTTTTTTACCGAAATGTCGTGTTTTTTTTTGCGGACGTCCATACTTTGTTAGCCAAATATTAACTTAAGGTATCCATTCTCAAATTATTAGCTACACCTCTACCTCACCCATCGGGGATTACAAGCACGATATTATGTAGGTATGTGTTATGTTATCTCACAGTTTTTTACTAGAATCTCTTCGTCATAAGGAATGACAGACAGAAAAAGTATTAAAGTTTCGAGTCAAAACCGGTTTTCAAATTAACTGCGTCACCAATTATCAATAACCTATTACAGAGAAATATTCATGGAAACGATTAGACAAAAAATGCATATCGAATCTGCAACAATTACAGTACATTTACACTGATGTGAACAGGCCTTTAAACAAAAGTATAAATGTGACAAACTATTAAAAACTTTAAGTCGTTATGTGTAAAGTGTTTCAGTAACTGGTTCGAATTGCCAATAGGTCCATTCACGATCACCGTTAAAGATTGCTCCCTATTGATTACTTCAACAATAGGATATACTTAATAATTATTTCATAATTTAATATCACATTGCGACCACTGTCAAATGAAAATCTTTATACTAACTTTTCCTCGACTTTATCCGCCAAAAGCTGAAAGGACTAATCCTTAAATTAGTCCAGCTAATTTCAGCTCTAGGATACAATTTCGCTTGCATCTATAAGAACCCAAATAAATGCCTGCATTGTGGTTCTCAATTTGGTAAAGGTAGAACGGAGAGGTGCGCGTTTTTTTTTTAAAAAAAACGGTGTGCCACGCTATCAATTTCTCCTGTATTGTGGGTGCGTTTACAAACATTTAAACTCACATACACAAACAGCCAGACCCGGAACAACTATCTGTAGGCCATACAAATATTTGTTCCGTGCGGGAATCGAAACTGCGACACGAAGCGCAGTAGTCGATCGCTCAACCACTGTGCCAACCCAACTGTAAAATCCCAGTAAAACAAAAATAAAAGGAACAGGTTTTCTAGTACCCAAAAAGCGGGAAACCTTGAAAAAAAATCAGTCAAGCAGTAGTGAACACATTTAATAGTGTCATAGCGGGGCTTGTTTTATTCATACTCAAAGCTGTAAATATTCTGGCAGTGGCAAGACTAGCAAGTCTTGACAAGCGGCATCATCCGATGTGGCCACTTGATTTAATTGAATTAAATTGAAACAATCGATGGTCGGTGACCAGCGGCTGGCCGACAACTCCGATTTATTGTTGCTTGTGAATGGCTCATTGAAGAATGGATAGTTCGTTAGAAACTTAGTCATTAGTCTTCTGGTAGTATTTTGGTAACTTCAGTTTATAAGAAGAATCCTATCCATCTAGATACAATAGAAAATCACTGGCTCACTTATCACGAATTCTCAGAGACTACAAGTTTTAGGAATCAAAAATTCTATATGGATCACCAATAAGACGAAATTATGCAAAAAAAAACCTTTTTATTTTTAGTGTGGCAAAATTTGTATGGGAGAACGCGTCCCGCGAGTCCTTCCGAGTATTCACACTACGATAGTTACGATACTAAGGAGGTGAGCAGGTGAAACAGCTGAGCACAGCTAGTGTTATAAGCGACTGTCAGTGGACGACCCCGAATTAAACAAGTGAATGTGAACAAAGGAAAAATACTGTTAAACTTTTAATGGGGCCATAGACGAAAATGCGAGCGACTTCTCTTCCAAAAATGTATTAATCTTTCAGTAAGCTGATATTATTTACGGATGCACCTAAATAGGGTATCTAATCTGTGATCGAGATATGAAAATGCTAACGACCCCTTATAACAAAGCCAGACAACAACAACAGAAATATGCAACTAATTATGCGATTATGTCATCACAACGTTTCGTGCATATGCGAGGCCGAAAATAGCGCTCACACACAAACCAGCGCGCGCGCACACTTGAATGACGCAAGAAAAACAAACGACATGCGACAGCTTTTATCAACGCATCCCAATGACTAACAAAGCTGAAAATGTATTTTTAAATGTCAATGTCAGTCTTCTAAACACACTAGCATTTCTTCTTCTTAAATCGCTTCATAACAAACATTCTACGACAGTGTAACAACTTATTCACTGGCACTCTGGTTCTCGTTGCTTTTTAATACCCCCGAGGCAATAATCGTCGTACACTGTGCCTGCTACAGCTGCTATGCGCCGTAATTGCTCACATATCAATCCACAAAGAGTAAGTGCCAACTTAACATCCGCTTAAAATAAACAACCTGCTTGTTTAATATATTAGTCGTTACACTTTTATTAAGATACAACGTTACTACAAAATCTATTGCTCCATCGTTATCTCATATGTTTATGGGCGATTCAAACGATGGACAAAAATATAAATGTCGCGGCAAAATAACGATATCTGTATCGTTTAAATAACAAAAGGACATCGATACTAACGCATATCCGGGCGAATCGCCACGTTCAGGCCTTTAAATGCAACCGATAAAAACATTACTCGACGCTCTCAATAAATACACATTAATGTCCTGGAGCATTCTGGTTTACATTCCGTGCGGTTTCCAACGAGTTTTATAAAAGCTCCGTTCGGCCGCACACGCAATTACAAGCGCCTCTTTGCGGTACAATCAATATTTATTCCCTTACGAGACAATACAGGACACACGAGTACATTACGGCGCCAGCTTCAGACCACGAACACGCCATGTTTGTGAAGCCAGCAATCAATTCCCGATTCGAAATTTCGTTCACGTTACAAGCGTAGCGATTTATGTAAGGGTGGGCGCACACTGGCCGGCCCGCAGAGTTCGTGTCCGTGCATAAATAACCCACCGTGCAATCTTCCAAGTTAATGATATTGCGATGCATTATCATTTCAGTCATTTGAAATCGCTCATTTCGTTTTTCTCGTCGATATCAAGAACAAATGAGCTTTCAGCGAATTAATAAAATGTGCGACAAATTAAATACACGTGATTGTTTTCAATTAAAAGCGATGAAAGCTTGGATTCATGGGTGTTCAAATAATAAAAGAAAAACATGGAATTAATTGCGCCGACAAGACAGAATAAAGGCAATCATAAAATAAACGGATAAATTTTATGGCGCGGAAAACAATGCGCTCGATTCGAACAATCGAATTCGTCGATGCAATGCGAAGGGATGTTGAAGTGAAAGCGCATGCGCTGATACAAGAAAAAGCCTCGCGAGCCAACCAGTTATTACACTAATCGCAGCGATATAATTCCCGAGTCAACTTAAACACAGGTTCCTTGCGGATCGAAATGCAAACATGGCGGGCGCTTTGAGCTCGATAGCGCGGGAACTGACAAGTGCGGCTTCGCTCTTACGAATGTTGTAATAATCCATACTATCAATTAGTCATTTCGTTGGAACGATTCCACTTTTTTTAACAACGGAAATTCCTAAAACCTTCTTAAAGGCTGTTAAAAATGGAACAACCCTTAATTGATTGTTGTGAAAAACACTTTGCAGCTTAGTTGTTTCAGCTACCCTACTATGACGTGTTAAAGCAGAACTTATTCCGCTGAGGGAAAGGGACAGAGCTATACAGGGTGTCTAGCACCATCTCTTTCACTCAGTGGAATAAGTTCTGCTTTAAGATGTCATAGCAGGCCTACAGGTTAGCTTTTGATAAGTACCGGTGTCTGTATCTTTCCTTACAAAGCTTGTCCTGGAGGAGCTTCGCCTACATTGGCGAAGCTTCGACGAGAGAAAGACGAGTTTCTAACAAAAAAAACTGCGTAGCAGATACAGACAAGCAAACGCTTCCAAAGCATGTCGTATTTCGACATGGACTTGTATCAAGATTAACTGAAACTTTTCGATAGCAAATCAGTGCTATACATTTTCGAGAGAATGTCAGTATATCTATGCTCACATTTAAATTATTTCACTTATAAGGATCAAGGTACATTATTCAGCATTCGTAGTAGGTAACCCGCACCTACAGTCGCACCCGGCCCGTTTCGGTCCATCAAAACGCAGCGCGAAAGTCGCAAGCTTCGTTTTATCGCGTTCGCGCCAGAGTTATCTGGCCGAAGCGCCCGCGCAGCGCCCCGGTACAAAACGGTTGCTTGATACAACTCTTTATATCCCCATAAACGTTTTACATGTTATTTATCACGATCTTAGTGGGTGACCCGCTTTATTTATGACGCTAAATATTATAACCGTCTTAATGTAACTTGATATTGAATAGTGGCTCTATTATGGACTTATAGATTTCACAGGATCTCTAAATTAATTCTTTAAGGACTTTTTCTTGTATAGGAAAGCATGGCAAACATGGGCGCGGTTATTTATGTCGTGATTTTAGTAAATTATACCCATATTATAATTAGCCAATGTTCCCAATCCATCAACTTTGTTATTTATTGTTACGCATATAAAATATAATACGAATGTATTCGTAACACCTAGCCGGTATAGATGACGTTTACGACCGATGCTGTATCCAAATATTTATTGGCTTAGAACAAATTAAAAAGTATAAATTTTAATGTTAAAAAGGAACTAAAATCTCCGAAAAGTATAATCATGCTGTCACTTGACAACCAAATCCTGTTTATTATTGGTGTGGACCCACTTGTCTCAGTCACCCGGAGTGAATTTTAATGAAATTCAACTTTACAACTCGTATAATTCCTTCTATGTCTATTCGGTAACAGTTTATAATTCGAGCTTCGTTATAATCTTATTCTTTTTTATGATATTTATTAATTATATACCGCATATAATTTTATTGGATAATCCGCCTAAAGAACCATAAAATTGAAAGCAATTCGAATTATAAAACTGAATAAATTTAGGATTAACAAAAAAAAAACAAAAGTGTTAATAAACCTTTGCGGAACGGCGAGTCAATTCATCGAATGAACTTCGGAAAGAAATAGAATCGTATATAGAAACGGAAATTACTAATAATATATCAAAGATAGACCTCCTAGCATCTGGATTAAGATTAGGCAATTAAAAAGACGTTCTTTTAAGGGTAGCTATTAACGAGTGAAATATAACCGGGGAGGCTGACCATAGCCACACAATTATTCGCTTAACCCCCCACAGGCGGCCACCACACAGCACAGACTATATTTCAAATTTATCACTTGTATATTAATTTTCGTCCCACATATTAATAACTGTCTGTAAACCAAGGTATTGGCACGATTACCGCACAAGTGATTTTGTAGCTAGTTTAATTGGAATTATTAATTTCTAATTGCCTTCTTGGGTTCTTAATCGGCTTCATCTAGTTAATAGTAAGTTTCGTATATAGTCCTGGGTGTAATTGGCACCATTTGTTATATTCCTGTAACATCCTTTCTATTAGTTGGTATATTGCCAATATGGCTTGAACTTATGTTATTTTCAGCCAACATTCTGTAACTAATCATTATTGACTATGTACGCGAACTATTTAATAATCTCACGGAGTTCAACTACCTCCGATTTTGGGACCAAATATTTTTTACCTTGATAAGCCAAGAAGCTTTCTAAAAATTTAAGATAATGTTTATAAAGCCAATTCGAATATACGTTAGTACCTACAAACTACAAAAAACATATTAAAAGGAATGGGACATTTGTACAAAAGGCCGATAACGTAGCGCCCTCTCGCGTTTTCACGCTACACGAAATGGTCAACTGAAAACTGAAAGGTTCGTATTTAAACTCGCACTGTCGGACGGCTTTCAGTAGCGCTACGCACATAACTGCGGACGATGTTTGAACACTACGAATCTGTGAATGTATGGGAATGCTTTGAAGTCTGTGTGTGTTTATGACATTTTTCAGTGTTTTGCAACTCTGCTTAGATTATAATTATTAGCTTTATTATTTCTGTTTCTAACGTTTGAAATCTTGTAAACTTGAAATCCAGTATTATCCTCTATTTATTTTAAATTTTAAAGTGTTTCTTATTTTTGGTTGTTCGATCTTTCTGACTTGTTCTATGAAGTTGTAAAAACATACATTTTATTTTTTTGATGGGAAATTATTTCTGCTGCTGTCCGATGCTCTGTGCGGAGCGGAGATAAAAACTCATCTTTTGCCCTTTGTGTTCGGGGTCCGTGGTATCTCTTTCGAACAATCCGAAACCCCAGCAGACAGTGGCCCTGGCAGGCACCTCTACTTTGCTGACATCTCTTCGAGGCGCGCGTGTAACACGAACGCTTACATACATAGTTACATTTACATATGTCACCTCCTTGTACTTAAAATTTCAAGTAAAGCAGTCTCTGAGTTTTAAATTCTAGTTACATCAACGTTGAAATATTTCCTAACATTAATATTAATCACTTAGGTGTCACCTATTTCTCACATCATAGCTTCGTGCTGGCTACAAACACTGTCAAGACCATTAATGCCAACAACTGCCTACGTATTTTATAAATCTTAACCTGTCCCACTAATTAGATAGCCACCTCCTACTGTGTCCTAAACACACCGCGACAAATTATTCATCCCCGCTGAGTTTTGAACTTGACGTCCGTTCCCCAAAATAGTAGCTCCGCAAGGCCAACAAGCCAAGGCAACTAAACAGGTTTAGTCAAACGTAAAATAATAACTTCCAATGCAATCCGTGCAAGTTCGCTTTCATTGCGAACTACTAAGCATAACTCAGTACAGGTGGCTCCTACCTCACACGGCATCGTATTTCGTTCGATTGTGTATCGCGAATTGCGATCGAACCTTTCCGGTCGGAACTGGGTTGCACGCCCATCGTGAGCCATTGTACGATCCACATTAATTGGCCTCAGCCGCAGTCATTTAATATCTCGTAATTCTCTCGAAAGAACACAAAAAGGCACCCGAAATCTCCCAAAGCTTCAACATCCGCGCATTGAATGCTCTCCGTGTATAAACTGTAATGCGATATTTTCTTAAGCGATTTGTTGGCAATAGCAGATGGGTGTGTCTCGAAACAGGAAATAATTTCGAACTTGTTGCCACTGACTGATCTGTCTGCGTTGTGTTCGTTTTGTTAACAAACCACGTGTATTTGTGTTGAAGTTTCTTCCATTGAAACATGACTACTTGTATACGTAGTTATTATATTCATGCTCGCTGCACTAGGGGACCGAGGGAGTATTGAATTTCGCATATAAACACCATCTGCTGCTGCGTTTGTGTTTTGAGAATTTTAAAGCTACTGTAAACTATGTTGCACAAGTGTATCTATGCAATTTATGCTTTAGGACTTAAGAAGACACTCTAATTTATAGTTTTGTTTAATGTAGATTACCAGAACTGTCTTTGTTAATCTTAAGCAGAACGACCAAGGAATGTTTAGGATTATCTTCAAAGTACGACAAAGTAGTGACGCTAAATTATTCAAACGAACACTGGTAGAAGTTTATTCCTGTCAAATCTTCAAAAAACACCTCGGCTATTTCGTGTGCACACATTTGTTTAACGGGACCCATCGCTAACTAACTTACCGTTCAGGTAAAAGATAATATTTTTTTCAACGCACGATCTCCCCGCATTCGTGTCGAAACGACACGACGAAGGATTATTATTTTAGTAACATCTGTACGAGTAACTCTAACTAGATACTAATAGATAACCACTGATGTTTTTTATGCGATCCCGCTTTTTAATCTTTTGTATCGGGTCGTACACCAAATGTGCATTTTTATTTATAGGGGTCCGTTACAATAGGATATATATTGGGGTACTACAGTCGGATATACAATAAAAAGAATGATGGAGGTCGCACTTGTGACCACTTGTCGCTAATTGAATTTTTTATTAACAATAACAAACAAGTGCGTGGAATTACACTGACATTTGCGTATCGCCCGCTGACAAAGGACCTGCGGACGAATACAACACATTTCAATTAAATTAAATTGATGGCCAGGTAGGTACTTAATTACTAAGGGCAGTCGCAGTAGTTAATCACATTTGGTAGGGACAGGACGTCCCCAAAGTTCCAATAAGCTGCTGCTAATTACGTAATCCAAGGACCGTGACTGAAATAAAAAAGAAAAGTAGAATAAGTCGAGCATTGTGGCGGCAAACGTAAAGGGAATGTGGATCCGGGGAGAGACGGGACGAACGTCACATTCTATGGAGCTGAGTAGTTTTGTCCTTGTTTTCTTTTTGGGGCGGTCTAGGATGGAGTGTAGTGAATTAGCTGCGACGAATGTCTTGGTCATTGTCGCAGTCAGGTTGATAATTTTATCCTTACATTACAATTTTAATATTATACTGATTTACAGTTCACGTTATACAAGAAAGTAAAAAAGGTAGCGTTTTGTGAGACATTTCTAGTTTTATTACTTACGCATACCTCTTCTAAATTCCTGAAAGTAATGAGGTCGTAAACCTTATTACCTACATATTTAAATTACGAGTACCTTGTGGAAAAACTCAAAGAAAAGCAAAATTTTAATGTATTCCTATTTCAAATGCTGACGGTCTTTTGAATTCCCTTTTTAACCCTACAACTTGTTAGGGGGTAGTTTTTTAACGAACCACGTATTGTATCGGGGCATGCCACAGTCTGTCTCCTAATCAATGTATTCAATTTCATCCACTTATTTTTTTTTTAGTGACACACCCTCTCATTTTATTCGCATATGCCAGATTTTTGCTAACCAGTACTTGACCACATTTTGCTATTTTTTAATTAACGTTTGATAGCTTTTATCTTGCAGTCGTGATGAGATTATGATTATTATTTATGTACACTTTAATGTATTGACTTTGTTAGGTCAAACTCTGTTTTAAACTCATACATATAATACAGGAAAGAACAGACACCGACGCACAAACGACTACCACGAATTCAGTCGATCACCCCCCACCCCCCTACCCCCACCCCAATTCGCCTACATATATTTTTTAAACAAAATTGCAACATCGACAGTGTTAATGTATGGAACAACAGATTTGTTTTTAATTGCCGATGACAAAATATTTTTAGGGATTTGCAATGATGTACGGAAATACGCGGTAATCGTGTGTGCACCGATGTCTCTTCGACCCTGTTTAAATTTGATTACAAAACATTTTGTTTAAATTACAATTTATTAGTTGAAAATACCTTATTAAAAACAGATAAGTTAAGTTAATCTGAAAACAAAACAGAAAGATTTGTGATTTTTCTAAATCATCAACCAAAATATTTAGTGTATTGTGTTGGAGCACTTATTTTAAAAAGTTTCAAGCTCTGTAGATTCATTTGAAGCATACCAAAATAATGAAGAAAAACACAATGGAAACAAGACACAAAAATCAATATAAGTACCATTCAATAACCAACAAGAAAAATAACCTGAAACTCGTTCTACAATACTTGAGAATATTTGCCACGATTATGCAAATAGCTGCACGGTAATTATTTTCTTTCTACATAGTGACTCATGTTGGACCCAGAAGCATTTATTATGTCTGTGTTTACTTAGATAAAAGCACGTTATCTTCCAGCATCCGTTGGTAGCACGTCCGGGGAATTATCCGCAGATCTAAGTCCCTCACTATTTACCCTTATCCACAAAATCATGCATTCCTTTAAATACGACGAGGTAAAAACTTTCAACTTAATACCGGAGCTTCATATGACTAATGGTCTACAGATGTTTCTAAAACGTAGACGTATATCAAAAATAGAAATTAGGGGTTACACGCTCGCCCTCGATCAATGATAATAATTAAAATTAATTTTTTATCTCTTACAAATCTTGCAAGCCACCCAAGTAACGCTACGGAGTTTTACATAAATAATTTTATATGTAGTGCTAGTTTCATTAACACATTCGAAATTTTATAACATTTTTATGACGAAAACTTTTTGGTGATGTTATCAGCGATTATCACTAACGTTCGTTTTATTGCTTCTATATCTTAGCGCTTGCAAATTACAATTAAAAGAGACCTACATAAGTTATGTACCTACACTAAAGTTTAGATTCAATCAATTCGATGTCGATTTAAAATATACTTTTAATCTGTGTCATTAAGTCGTAAATGATTTAATTCGGCGATGTTCTTAGATTTTGAAACTGGTCTTTTTGTGTTACACTTTTATAAATGGACTGAAATGAAGGTTTTTCTATATTTTTTTTGTCGAAAACATTAAAAACGAAAAGCTAATTTCGTACAACAGCATATGCGTTACATTCTCCGCTTTCAACACTGTCACGGGCTATTCCCTGGCGAATTTAAATTTGTAATTCCTTCCTTCGTTCCTACCAATAACAGCGAAACATTTATTAAAAAAACCTCTGGCTCCTCCCACCGACGGAAGCAGCTGCAACCCTAATTATTACCATCATGGACTCTTGAGCATTGGGCAATGCTATAGATAACTAGAGTTATTGTTAATCATCTATAGAAAACTGTTATTAATTTACCAGCTGGCACCGAAGACACAAATTGTTTACGTCAAATAAAATACTAAGCAGCCATAAGACTTAGTAATTAGCTTCATCAACCAACAATTTGGTGTCAATCGCATTAGAAAAAAATCATGGCCATAATAAACACTAAAATTATCGGTCATCACCACAAAATCAATATCAATAATACCATTTTAAATTTTAATTCAACTGTCAAGTATTTTATTTGTTTTTATAAAGCCATAACCGAACTATTTTATTATGACATCCGAACATCCTACGCGAATCTCACGGGTTGAACATTTTTCTTTAAACATTTCATTAGCTGGGCCTGGGATATTTACGATTTTGGATAGCTATGGGCGGTCACGTTTACGGTTATAGAAGTATCATTTAATGAGGATACGATACATTTAACTTGTAGCTAATAAGAGACAGCCTTCATTTACCCACCCACGCAAATTGAGAGCTTAGATATTCAGACATAAACATCATAACGCAAAATAATAAAAAAGAAATCGTATAGTCGGATCTGCACTCAAATTCTGAAGATACCGGTAATGATTTACATATTCACTGTTGGGCTTGCAAAAGACCTAAAAACGTCAACAGAAATTTATTGCCGCATTTTCATAAGAAGTGCCATTAATACTTTTGTAATAAACCTGTCCGGACACCGATAACATCACAATCTGAACTTCACCAAAAGCTAAAAGGTCGTTTATAGGGACATAAACGTTTATAGAATCATAAAGCAGAGCCAATCTATTGTTTCGAGTCGGCCTACGCTGTCTGCCAACATAACTAATCGAATGATTCCGCTTTTTGTCTTTACAAGGGATTATCAATTGTCGCTTCGGGTTTAGATATTTCCCACCTAAGTTTAAGATGTCTAAGATCCATTTGGAACAGGTTTAGAATCGTCTGTGGACAATAAACGATAGGATATCGTATTGCATGGGGAAAAAAGGTGATGAGTGGCCGACGTCGAGGTCTTGGCTTGAATGAATGGCCTGTATGTCATAGACATGGGACCTCTTGATGACCATCATTTAAATCCTTAACGATATTCGAAGCTTGAATTTCTTATCGATATAAATGATTTGAGTGATTCGATTTAGCTATTCGCTTGTTATTCGAGAACTTTTGATACTAAATAAGATGTCAAAGGTATCCAAAATGAGGCAAATACTTTTACGACTTTAGGATCACTTGATAAAAAAGCGTCAAGTCTTTATTGCCCATTCAGGCCTTTAATTTAATTTTGCCAAAGTTCGTAACAAAAAGTTTCATCGATTGAGGCTTTCAAAGTGTTTAAACTACAAAAAGCTCTATATTGGATTACTCTACCTTTGAAAGATACACAATTAGTTAAAATATCAAATGGAACCTGACGCATGCGTCTGCGCACTTAACGAGTAATCGATTGCTCCACTTGTTCACACCGCTACTTAACAATAAAGAGACATCGCCGTAATCAAAAGTCAATTAAAATGCTGTTTATTCATCATTGGCCCGGTCGGCAGATGATTTATAATTTCGCAGCGGGCCATCGGCGCACGCGCTCTGTCGCGGTCGCTTTTTAAATTAAAATCGTACGGACTCGGGCGTGATCTTATCCGGCTCGATCAATTTAGATAAAATAAATATTTATACATTTGACTCCGGATGGGCGAACAAAGCGTTCGGTAAATTGATTATGTCAATGAAAAACTTATTTGACGTCTCGACGTATGCCCTTATTCTATCACCTGTTTTGATTGAAGATATGCATTTATAAGATGTTAGGACTTGTTACGTGAAATTTAAATTCAAACCTTTTTTTTGTAACGATATCTGTCAATTTAAAATGTGAACATTTAGGAGCAAAGTTCACGATAGGAAATGTTTGGAAATGAGACAGGCCTTTTAGATAATGTTTATGACTAAGGCAAACAGTTCAATAGATTCGTCTGTAGCTTTTGGGTGCCTCCACCTGTCCGCTACAAAGTTATGGAGTAAGCTTAAACATTTCATTTATATGGACAACACTTTAAATAATATTTACTTTTCATTGACAGCTTTGACAGATGGGCAACCATCGGACGGCTCGGACTTTGCTGAGCTTTTACCATTATTGTTTGCCTCGGAGTGAGCACTCTAATTTAGTCTCACTGCTGCCTTGTAATATGACTTATATTTGAATATTCTTACTTAGAGTTGATTGTATCTCTTATAATTTGTTTTGTGTATGTGTGTGAAGTGTGAGTTCAGGTTGTATAATAAGTTAAGTCATTAAAAGGCAATAATAGTAGATAAAAATATTATTTTATTCATACTCTGCGTTTGGAAGCGTAATAAATACGAAAAAATTTCATATCCTAGCTAAAAATTACATCACAAAATTATTTACTTACAAATACGTCCTTACAATTAAGCTATTTACAATTGACTAGGGTACATTTCAGTTCTGCGATACCTTTTACTTACATAGTTATATATACAGTACATATTTTCAAACAGTTCTCACTGCACAAATTCAATATAAGTACCTCACATTATCACAATTACTCAGTATGTCAGGCCTTAAAATTAATCAGGAACCTTAAAGTACCAGTGTGTGTATTTACTCGTTTATATTACAACCTATGCATGCACATAATGCAAAAAGGAATGTATGGGTTTACATAACTTCATTAATCTACAAAGAAAGAAAGTGGACAACGAATGCTATTACAACAGGTACAAAAGATGCTACAAATATGTTCAGAATTCGTTACAGACATCAATAGTACTTACAGTACAATAAAAATAATTTACAAGTCTGGCATGCAAGACCAATTACTGTTACATAATACAATTTAATATTACAGCACCAACAAAGATAAGCTTACAAACACAATTTGCGTCCAGTACATATGCCAGTTATTTTAATAATATTTTCTATACAATGATATTTACAGATAACGGATTAAATCACAATGATCGTTCGGTTATACAAAGTAAGTCTTTCTAGGATGCGTTGTGCTCGACATGGGAATTTGTTGGGCGGGCCTTAGAGGTCGTTCCTCGCACTGGTGATTGTCTATGGAGACGTAACTGTGATGGTGAGGTAGACGATCGTCAGGCCGACCCTCGCTACTAGCCACCGAACATGTTTCGTCCTCCGTGCTGCGCGCTGACACCTCTGCGCTAGCGCTGGTTGAATGCATCGGGCTTGACATCATCAAACCAGGTGGATTCATACCATACTTATACCAAGGATCATGAGACGTCGGCGGCGCCGTATACCTCAAATTCCCATGTCGACCAAAAGCCTCCCTATTACTACCACTTTTCATATTATTCGCATTATGAAGCGTCCGATTTGGTAGAGTCACGTCCACATCCGGTAAACGAAAATTTAGCTTTTCCCAGCAGTTTCTCTCACCCCACACAATCACTGTACACGTTTTAAGTAACACTTTTAGGTCTGGATCAATGTTTATGGCACTCAAGTCCGTCGTCACAAGGAATATTATCTTTTGACGTCTATGCCTAACATTCACTGAATTGATTGCACTTTGTATGGCTGCATTCGATTCTGCCGCATACCATTCTTGCTGCAAGAATGTTATCGATAGCACTATAACGAGTCTTTTAGAACTTTCGGAAGCACTCACTAAACTGTCACCAGAACGTCTTTCAACCAATGGTAAGTCCCTGTGTTGTAAACATAACGTATGTCCCATATTTTCTAGTTCGGAACTCACGGCCCGAGTCACGAAGTCTTCATCACGTGGATTGTACACAAAAAAAGCGTCGAACCGTTTGTTTTTATTGTCGTTCATATCTTTCGGAGTCGAAGTGAATACTCTTACACCATATCTCGAATGCATCCATAATTTAAAATCTTCTCGGAACATGAACAGCAAAGCACACATTAGTAAAAGAATAATTGCTATTATCAACACCGCAGCGATATATGGAATGTAATTTTCAACACCGTCATGCGATTCAATGAATAATCTCTTCAGTGTCTCGGTTCCGGTCTCCTCAGTTGTTGTCTCGGTTTTACATTCCTTTGCTACTGTTGCGATGGTTTTGTTCATTGCTTGACCATGAGCAAAGTAGCACATCATAGTCTCTGTGTCTTTCGACTTTTTTATTAGCCACTGATTCAGCTGGTTGACGTCTTTACAATCGCAAATCCAGTTATTCCCATCTACTGAGACACGCGTGCGGGGATCGTTGTCTGTAATGACTCTCCATGGCATATAATCAACGTACCCGTTATTGTCTAGGCCCAAGTACTCCAGTGAAGGCAGGTAATTAAATGTATCGTTTTCTATAACCTTGATCTTGTTGTTACCGAGATAAAGCTCATTTAGATTTGGTAATCTTGTAAACTGTGTATTCCTCAAGACTTCCAAATTATTGTTCTCCAAATGAAGAATCCTCAATGACTCAATACCGTTGAATGTTCTATTTTGTATTGTATTGATGTTGCTGTTATTGAGATACAAGACTTGTAACTTTTTTTTGCCGATGAAAACGTGATTCCCTAACTCTTTCAAGTCATTTCCATCTAAGTATATTTCGGTCGCGTCCATCGGTATTCTGTCCGGCACGTGATCGTAACCAGCGCTCGAACAATCGACTACGTTAGTGGTGGTCCAGGTTTGATCATGATAACACGAGCATTTATCTGGGCAAGTCATCTTACAATCACAGGCGTCAAAGTCACAACAATGGCACACCGCGAAACAATGTGACTCGTACTCGCACAGAAATTCTGAAGATTTTACTTCAAGCAAAAGCATATCCGATCTGGTACGTGAATGGGTTAAAGAGCACCTTACACTTTCTAAATCCATTACTCTCGGGCGCTGCCGGAGGTCACTTAATTGGTTAATTGTCTGCAGCCATTCCATTGTACAGTCACACTCAAATGGATTTTCGCTAATATAAAACTCGGGTAAATCTTTGTCATCGGGGACAGCTGATATCGCGAATGCGCCGAGCTCCAGTGTTCTTATTTTGTTTGCATACAGTATAACTTTATTCAGATTATACTTTTGAAGGAATGTCCCTGGGCTTATTTTGTCAATGTTGTTATTGTTCAAAACAACTGTCTCTATGCTGCTTGGAAAAGAGAACTCATCAATGCTTCTTAGTTTATTGTAGCTTATGTCGAGCATTTTCACTGAACAGGATTCTTTAAGTCCGTATGTGTCTTCAAGCTTTTCAATTTTATTTTCGTGCATATCCAGCCATTCCAGATTAGTAGGAATATGGCTGTAATCAAACCAAAGTAACTCGTTGTTAGACACGTTTAACCAAACAAGCGGTTGGGTGTTTGTAAATATGCCTTTCAAGTCCACCAGTTTGTTACCGTCCAGTCCGATTGCTTTTAACTGTTGGTTTGAAGCAAAAGCTCCGTCGTCTATTTGATCTATGTTGTTTGAAGCTAAGTTCAATATTTGCATCGACGGTAATGCAGCAAATGTATCCTTTGATATTTTTTCAATTTTATTTCCAACAAGACGTAAGCCATACAAATCATCCAATCCTTCAAACTGAGCAGTTGTGACTTTCGTTATCCTGTTCATACCCAAGTCCAAGGATGTCAAGAATCTCAGCGTTTTGATAGCTTCTGGCACTTCTGATAACTGGTTCCCGCTAAGTCCTAAGTCATGAAGTTTTGTTATATTCTCAAACGAACGTAAATCTACTTTCGTTATTCTGTTACCGTCGAGGAACAACTGATTCAGTACGTAAAGATTTGAAAAATGTCCGCTGTCAACTTCTAATATGTTATTATGTGCCAGAGAAAGCGAGTGAAGGTTTTTCAAATTAGAAAATGCACCATCCGCTACGCGCGCTACGTTGTTGTGCTCCAAACTTAAAAACTGAAGGTTATTCAAATCTTGAAATAATAGTGCATCTATTTTTGTAATTCTGTTGTGCGATAAATTAAGAACAATTAAACGGACTAGTCCTGAAAATGTGTCTCTATTTACCCATTCACTTGTCAATTCATTCACCGATAAATCCAATATTTGCAATTGATCTAATCCTTCCAATAGTCCAGGGGCTAATACACTTAGCGAGTTGTTGTTTAAATATATTTGTTTGATATCTCTCGACGACTGGAACATTTCAGGTGGTAAAGCAGTCAAAGCATTTGTTGACAAATTGAGAATTTGCAAATCACTCAAGCCCACGAAAGCTCTATCCGCTACAGCTGATATTCTATTGTTTTGTAAGAATAACTTTTGAAGTGCGCGTAAGCTTGATAATCCATTATCAGGTAAAGTCCTTATTTCGTTGTACGACATGTCTAACGTTTCTAGCACAGTGTTACACGATTTACCAGGTGCAGTTGGCCCATTGCCCCAGTCGGAGAATCCAAGATTTGATATGTCTTGCAATCGGTTTTGTGTTATATTTAGCTCTTTTAAATTGTACAAAAGACAGAATATCTCAGGAGGCAGGTTCCAAATATTGTTATCACCCAAATCCAAAGTTCGTAAGTCAGTCAGGCCGCGGAATGTGTCTCTGTGGAATTCCATTGACATCGCTGACCAATCTGTGTTGTGTGTCCGAAGAGTCAGGCTCCTCAATCCACTAAGCGGTGATAACACTGCAGATGGAACATATCGGATCTTACAAGACTCTATCCTCAGTTCTCTAAGGTTGTGGAACCGGGACAAGAGCTGGGTCCCTTCTTCTTTTCTTCTTCCGAAGTCGAGAGAGCTCTCAAAAAAGAGAACATCTGTGCAATGTAGGTCTAGAACAGTGATGCGCTGAGCTTGTGAGGAGCTCAGGCCGGCCAGCAGATCTGTGGCGCCGGCTGCCGTGCGCAGCGAGCACGCTAGCTGGACGCGAGTGGACTCACTGGCATCCCCCGACACTCGCTGCCACTCGCACTCCTGAGGCGCCTCCGCGACGCGGCTCGTCAGCGAAGCAGCGCCGGCACCCAAGTACATCCAACTCCAAGCGGCATACCACACAGCCAATAATCCCATCGATAACATCTCGAATAACTCACTTTAAACTGTCACTTTATTTAAATTGTCACCGTTTGAGTTGATATTATCGCGCACATCGCTACGTTAGTCCGGACGCGCTCGGAAAACTTCACGAATTTCCCGTCAAACTTGTTTCGAAGTGCGACACATAACGGCACGAGTTGGCGAGCTGAGGAGCAGCAAGCGCCTCTCTCGAAGACTCGTGAGAAGCGACTGAGTGTAGCGCAAGGCAAGTTGAGCGACCGGCCGGTGGCGGCACGCTCCCCGCGCACGGTTGCTCCTCCCCCGACAGAGAGACCCGATACGTGCGTCTCTGTCTGTTAAAAAGTTCACAACGGCAACAAGTTGCTCGCCGCAAGATTGGCATGAACAGAAGCGCGCTTTGCGAGCTTTTATAAACATGGCGATGCTTACTTTGTTTGTTTTGTCTAATCATAAAATTTCAATAGAGTTCCGACTGAAAAGCGTGCGAACTAAAAAAATATAGGTGAGCTTATGTTTATATTAAAGTTTAAATTGAAACACACGACTACTTACTGAAGAATAAGTTTTTTTTTACTGTGGAAGTTTATTTACGAAATCAATTAAAGAGACAAACGTGGCCTAGGATATAAAAATAACATGCGTATTGCTCAATAATTACTAATTAAAATTGTAATCCTCACTGATAGCTCAAAATAATATTGCAATAAAAATATGAATCTACATATACCTAAATCTATAAAGCTACTTAATCTCACAGGAATCCCAATACCAAGTGATATAGGCAGGTTACCTACGATATTTATCACGTCTTATCACTCGAGAACGTGCATATTTTCACATAATCGTTGATAATGCAGTACAATTACATTGTCATTTCTGACAATTCGCTTTTGTTCTACATACGGGACCTACCTGGGTTATGACGCATTTTGCGATATCTCGTCCTATCTAGCTTCACCTGTCTACTTACTCATGATGACGTCATTAGTAACGAGTTCTTATCTTCCTTAAAACCTCTTTAAAAAAATTTGGACGACCGTTTATCTTTTACTAAAGGATTAAAGTGTGAAGGAGGTTATTAGTGATGCCTTTACTTTATAAGACTAGGTATTTTGAAATTTTATCAATCCCAATGGAAACTTTCTTTCTTTTTCCCAACACTAGATACATCATCAATGTATATAGGTACTTTAATATTTCGCTACCTACTTGATTTTAAATATTTTTTACATCACTGCATATTTCAAAACCAAAATTTAGAGTGACATTAAAATCTTTTCTCATCACATCCGCATTCATTTCACGAAAGTTATTTGAAGAATCAAAAAAATGTACCAAAACGAACTGTTCTGTACTTTAATTAAAAAATACCGCATAAAAATAACATTCACACATTCACGTTAAAAATGCCTGAACTACTGTGCGGCAAAGTGTTCAATACTTCGGTTTCTTTGGTATTTTATCACAGAATCAAATGTAAAAGCGAACACGCAATTCAGTTGGACAAACAAAAGGCGCCGGGGAACATGAAAAGGGCTTCATTGGCATTCTCGGCGGCGAAACACAAAAATTGTACCGCCAAGAGTTAACTGATCTAAACGAGTGTACTCCGAATGACCTGACGTGCGACGGTGGCATAACGTGGATTTACGGATATCTGATTTTATTATTGACTAGCTGTCTTGCGCGGTTTCAACCGCGTCTCTAGTTGCTGCCCCGCTCCCGTCGGTATTAGCGTAATGTCGGATAGCCTATGTTTAGGTACTTCATGATAATGTAGCTTCTTATTGTGCCCATGTAGGCCTATGTGAAAATAAAAAGGTTTTGATTTGATTTTGATTATTAATAATAAAAAAAGGTTAAAATCGGTGCAGTGATTTTGGAGCCTATTCAATACAAACAGACAAACAAATCTTTCCTCTTTAAAATATTATAAAATATAGATTCACTGCTGACTATTGGATAAACAATAAAAACCGAACGGGCCAATCTACTAGGTTAAGCAGCACTTGTCGGGGTCCGACTATGGATGGGTAACCATAAAAAAATATTGATGTTTTACTTGTTACCAGTAGTCAGGAACCTGAGAGTCTGGCAATAAGTCTTTTCAAGGGGTTTTCGTATACCCAGTTACTACAAAGTGGTTGAGATTACATAAGCAGGCCCGATAATAAATATTGATTTACTGATTTAATCTTATTACAATCCATAGTCGATTCAATATACAAGACCTCCATTACAAGACTGCAAAAACGTAGTTCATAAATTCTTAATGACAAATTGAAGGCAAAGTGAGGAAACAAAGATATTATTTTGTAATCGGCTCAAATGCAAACAAAAATCTCATAGACATTACGTCTTTTTGAATCTTGTAAAACAAACTAAAATCGTCAAAATCATCATCATTCCCCCTTTTGTCCTTATCCCAAATGATATGGGGTCGACGTAGCATATTTTATTCTTACATACTCCTCTATACTCGTCATATTCTTATCAGACCTCCTTTCTTGCCATAATATGACGGGCCTAGTGGTTAGTGGCCCTGACTGCTGAGACTGAGGTCGTGGGTTCGATTCCCACCCAGGACAAACTTTGTGTGATGAGCATGATTGTTTGTTCTGTGTCTGGGTGTGATTTATCTATAATATGTATGTAATTATAAATTATATAAGTATGTATATCAGTTGTCTGGTTACCATAACACAAGCTTTGCTTAGCTTGGGATCAGATAGCCGTGTGTGAGTTGTCCCAAGATATTTATTTATTTATTTTATTTTATTTATAATATCATCATTCACACAATCCATCCACCGTTTCTTTGGACTTCCTCTTCTCTTATTAAACAAATAATTGAATATTAATGAATCTGTAAATTCAAATCATTTTATAAAATGAAACGGTAACGGTTACAATGTTACTAAACAAGCAAAGAGGAGAAAGGAATTCTGGCCATAGGCATGAAACTTAAATTAACGAAGAAATATCGAACATAAATTAAAAGTAGAAAAAATTGCCACGCCTTATATTAAAACCTTCAAAGTGCGGGTCAGCTGCTCATGCTAAGATTCCGTCCATATTTTTTATAAAGAATTTCTACCACCATTTGTCCATCTACCATTTCATTTATGTAGTGAACTATTTCAAAGCAAATTGTTTAAATTCAGCTTCATTGATTAATAAATTCAAGAACTTAAATAAAAGTCAAAATTGTCATTGCAAGTAGAGCTTGTGTTTTTTTTTTTATTTCTTATATTTTTTACTCTGTGCACGCGCTTCGGTTTGCCACTAACATGACAAAACTATTAAGCCATACTTCTTTATTTGACCACTGAACCCCAATACCGAAGCTTAAATTAATAGAGACCACATTCGATAAAACAAAAAGGTAAAGTCATAATTTAAAATTTAAATATTTATCCAGCTCAAGTCAAAACTAGTTTTAATAAAATATTGTGATCTTTATCGAAAGTGAACTTCGATAACGATCATTGATTGCGATCATCGATCTTCATTTTTTTCTTGGAGGTAACTACTTAATGAGGGATGAGTAAAACTTGCAATAAATGTGTGTAGATAAAGCTTCTTATCCACTAGGCAACATTAGATAAGAAACACGCGTCACTCAACATGTTCGGCCACATTGCACAACAACGCGCGACGTTGCCAAGTAGCGCACAAAATGTTGCAGGGATTGTTGTTTAATTCCGAGCAACATGTTGTTAAGCATGATACGTGACGCGCAACAACACCGCTACTGAAATTAACACTCGATCCTCCGTCAACATTAGTCATGCATAGACAGACAACGTTGTTAAACAAAAGTGGCGCGTTACCATTCAACATGATCAGCAACAAGTCGCGATTTAAATGTTACCTAGTGGATACGAAGCTTTAAGTGTCACATCAAGTTCAGTGCCAACGTGCCACTTACTCACTGCAGGAAGTTGTAAATCTCCACAGGTCCTCTATCCTGTTTAAATTAACATTCCCTACCCCCTTTGGTTCTTAATAAACAGCCAACGTATTCAAACTTTCTTCCATCTTTACAGGTCTTGATTAGTTGGTCGAGATTTAGAAAATTTTCTTTTATTGCACATGCATCCTGCGTGTCACTATAGTTTAAATAAAGAAAAGGTCACTTGTCATAGTTCATATTGCTAATGAATTAGTACCACAGACTGTCACCGAAGATAAATTCCTATCATTATTCAATGGACCTTGATATTCTGAAAAATTGTTTATAATAACTCTCTTCTGTGACCATAAATATTAATATAACGGCGACAACTCTTTCGTAAGTGGGCTTAAAATAGGTAATACAAAACGATGGGTACAAAAGGCTTGTCTACAAACACAGGTGTCGGATGTTGTACTACACTATAATTTATACGTTTGGCAGCAAGATATACCACATTAACTTAATGACATCGAATGAAATCAACATGTGATTTTGATCACCATAACTAACCGCATTACAAGTTGAATCGATTCCCGCCAACTGTTCTCTATGGTTTCTGGATTCTATTATCTGTCTATAAATAGGGTCCTTTGTGTGATTTGGCAAAAAACGCATAAATCGAATCGATCTTCCTAGCTGTCTGCCATTCACTTTGTTCCCATGTTTCCAGGGATCTAATAGGCAATCCCCAAAGACCCATACATATTTGGTGGTAGTAAATGTCAAAATATTTTGTATCAGTTGTGCTAATGGTTTGTAAAGTCGGCATTAAGGTCATATTGTTATTTTGTACGGGGATATTGTGGCCAAATGTGTGTTATTTTGGCAAATTCATATTTCGTTGAAATAGCGGATGTTTGTTGATAAATGAGAAATTGTTGTCCATAGGGAATTTTGTGTGGTATGTAGGTCGTATTTTAATACAATGGTACCTATATCTCTGAAAAGTTACTGCAATGAAAAATGTAGAACACGATAAATAACTCTCGCTTGCCGAGTTAACTTTAATTTAACTTTATTAAAACTGGGTCGGATTCTTGTAGAAAACCGACTTATCGAGTTCAGAATTCATTAATTTCCAAAATGGCCTTGTAAAAGAGGCTCCATTTAACGTATTTAGCACAAATTAACAAATCGCATTTCTGACTACCCTCCACAATCGCAACCGCCGCTTACATTAGCGTTTGATAATGAGAAAAGCACAAGGAGCGCAAAAAAAATGATGAGAATTCGAGACCTATCTCGGGATACTTGACAAAATCCGACGAATGAATGTAATGCCATTATGATTAGCATTATTTTGTTGGGAGGGTCGCGGATTCCGGTTTACTGGATAAAGCGAAATTCGTCGTCACAAAGAGGTTTTTTCTGACGTGCTTTTTAATTCCCCCTAAACATCTGTGGTGGTTGGGACTGTATAGCGGTTTTAATCGCATTTGTTGCGCCACACGTTATTGATAGTTGAACGGTTTGTTTAAATGTTTTGGTGATAGGATACAACGAATGCAGCTGTGAGTAGGCATTCTAGAGTGGGTTCTGTAGAGACAGAGTTTATTGAAATTCGAATTGTGAAAGTTTGTTGTTGCAGCTTGTTTTACCCAGATGCCTGTAAGATACGAATTATGTTCAGAAGCTACTGCTTTGGGTAGCTCAGGAAACGCTGAATTATGTATTGTAATAATATATCTTCTTAATATATATAAATCACGTGTCACGTTGTTTGTCCGCGATGGACTCCTAAACTACTTAACCGATTTAAAAATTAAATTTGCAAACCGTGTGCAGTTTTACCCAACTTAAAAGATAGGGTAGGTTGGGTATGTAGGGTAGGTTGGGTATGTAGGGTAGGTAGGGTATGTAGTGTAGGTAGGGTATGTACGGTAGATAGGGTTTGTAGGGTAGGTAGGGTATCTAGGGTAGGTAGGGTAGGTAGAAAGGTAGAAAATTGCATTGCAACGCATGCCGGGGCACAGCTAGTATATATAATATATATAAATTCCCGTGCAGTACCTTCTTAAATTAAAAATATAGTTATGTCGATAGTAGACTAGTTACCATTATTTTCTTCGGTTTTTATTTCTGTTGGTATAAATCAATTTATAGAATAGAATATCCTTTATTATGAACACCATAAAAACAACATAATTACAGAAAATATTTCACATAAGGTCAACCAAGCCCTAGTTGACCTTATGTGAAATACTTTCTGTATTATGGTTAAAAACCCCGGTCTTACGGAACTCCAAAAACTTCTTTGCACAGTGACACGAAAATTTTAATTTATGTTGGGGATTTTAATAAATAATTATAGACGTGATCTGTACACAGTAAGCTGGAATGTTTTATTTTTTTAACGTATTTTATAGTTCTGCTAGCTAATCCGGTTACGTTTGTCACGGAGCCTTTTAGTACGAGTTTGGCTGCACTAAATATGAATCTTTATGTTTAAAGGTGACATTAATCACAAAAACCCAGTGATTTATGTAACTATGCAACACCACGGATCCGTTTACAGTTTAAACTAGAGTTTAGTGACACGCTTCACATTTGAGAATAACAAAAGCATCGTTATGTATTTTATTAGTTTCACAAGTACTCGACGCGTGGCTGTAAATAAAATATGACTTAATGGGAACAAAGATTTGGTTTAGAAGAAATGTTGACGGTGGAAACATGAAATGACGTAAGCAGTGGCGTAGCAAGTCCTAGTGGGTACCTTTTATGAGTTACTAGCTTTTGCCTGCTTCTTTGCTTGCGTTAAATTCGAGGTAACACCGTTCACCTTTCCTGATATACAGGTACCGGCTACCTGTAGTTTTTCTTTTTCTCCCTCACATTTCAATTCTTTTTCCCTTTCTTTTCTCCAGGGTTCCAATTACCTCTGTACCAAAATTCATCAAAATCGGCTTAGCCATTTAGGCGTAAAGACGTAACAAACTTACTTTCGCTTTTATAATATTAGTAAGAATAAACAAACGATTTTTGCAATACAAACAAAGTAGCACCCTCTCTTGGCCGCCGTGATTTTATTATTTTTTCCCTTATTGAGAAAAAAATTAAGAAGGTTGTAAGAAGATTTTGGGTTTTATTTCCTTAACATATCTATGGTAGCTACGCCGCTGGACGCAAGGAACAATAAGTCAACGTTTAAAATCAAACAACAAGCTCAATGTCCCTTACAATATTTCAAAGCGTTGATAGTATTGGCTAACTTTGATTCCGAGTTATGCAAGACGAAAAACGTAATTATTATCCATATTCCACACAAGGTTTCAATAGCAGAACATCTCCTCATCATACCTTTGTCGGCTACATCGTCGTATAAAATAGTATAATTAAAACTCAAATCGAAATATCGACGTAGATACGCGAGTATGCATCCCATCGTGTGTCAGTGACCGCTCCTGAATGGCCCTAATTTTTTTCAGGCCTTCGATTTGTGGGTTCTTGCTTTGTGATACAAAATTAATGATTTTTGGTCTGTGCTTCGCAGCGTCAGCGGGTACAATGGGCTCAGTGACAATGGTGCCCCGCTGTCCACGATATTGACGGAAGGCCGCGCGGCCGATGCTACCTACGCTCCTGCTGCCCTACCGGCCTCAGCCCTTTGTCCACAAGAATTTTAGACACGTCATGAACCAAATGGAAGCTCGTGAGAATAACCGCGATATAAATATGTATAATTATACTACGATAAATGCCAGTATTTGTATACTCATTTCCAATATATTATGGCTGAGCGTGCTGAGCGCCGTTTTTCTATCGTCACGTAAGCTAATCAAAATAAAGTTAAGAAAAAGCAATAAGCCTGCCTAAAGCCATAACAAGCCAGTAACTTGAACTTCTTACATGTTTTAATATTTAAATATCATACAACCTATTGACAAAGCTCACATTGTTAACGTTTATTTTATTTGACGCGACCTACACATTGACCAACTGCTCCCATAAATTACATCATTCGTTTCTTGAAGCAGTCCAAACATCTTGCTCCCAACACTATTGTGACTGGGGACCACAACGCACCCAAACATTTAGGGTGGTCTCATTTTGTGACCACTATTTAACCCAAATACGGCGCATTGTAAATGACCATCATTGTGGTCACCCCAAGAACGAACATTGTCGCCTCGCCTCTAATTTATAGCAATTCAATATAATTTCATTAGCACCAAACTGTTTATAAATCTGTATGAGCACAATATCTATTCGATTGACGACAGTCTGTTGTTATGGCCAATAAATTTTAGGATTATCTTGTCCGTAGGCTGTGATTAGGTGCCATCAATGTTTTGAGGGAAAGTCGAAAATTAAATCGTTTAAGCCCAGTTAATGGCGGGTGTACAATGACATCAATACGTAATGATAAATTACAGCAATGAAATAAAACCACAGTGCGTCATAAATAACGTTTGGAACACCCACAAATGTACTAATTCAACTATTTGACTGTAGGTATGTTTATAAGATACTTGGGTAATTTCTAAAAGAAATCACACAAAAGATACTTTTATTGTCATTTATTTTATGTTAAAAGTTCAACGAAATAAAAAGCGCTTGTACCCGAGGCGCGTTTGATCACGCTTTGCGAACTGTAAACCGGCTTCAAAGTGCTGATCCGAGAATTTGCTATTAAAATGACTACAGGCGCACCCTTGATTCTTCAACTTTTTATCGAAAATCTTGACCAATCGGCGTGTATCGTTGTTAACAATTCCCGTAATTCATTCGAGATTCGCTTTGCGTCTAACAGAGATATACTGAAATGACCAATCACGGACGTGCGCGGACTATCGAACTTCATGTTTACTTCAGCCTTACCATTGTTGTCACACCGACTTGCTTGTCCTATATTAGCAATATTTATGAAGCCAATTTATAGGTCTTAGCTTTGATTGATTTGCCATAGAAGGCTAATATCGGATTCTTGAACAAATGAAACCGTAGTATGATGATTGTTATGACTAATTAGGTTTAATACGACGTCCTCATTTACTAATTGAACAGTAAAGAATTATGAAAAACAACAAAGTCCTTAGAACATAATCAGTCAAGACTTATGCAGTTTGCAAAAAATCATTTACACTACTAATTTCAATGAATGACTATAAAGGTACCTGTTTATTTACCAGATAATGTTAATTACACCCAATAATTTTTTTTTAAGAACCTTTTTCACACTAATAAATTCTCCTGCATCGTGGGTGCGATTACAAACGTTTAAACTTATTCACAAACAGCCAGACCTAGAACAAGTACCTATCAGTCAAACAAATATTTGTTCCGTGTGGGGATCAAATCCGTGACATGCGGCCTAGCAGCCAGTCGCTCAACCACTGAGCTAACTGTGCCGTCAAAAATGTCATTAATCTACCTCAGATTCTTCCTCCTCCCTCCCTCTTTTTCGGGTTCATGTGCAAATTGCATACTCATTGCTTGCGTCGGTTGCATGGTGAGGAATCAGCATGCCTGAGATATATATTTCTCAACGGTCAGGCTAGTTGGTTGGTTACTACCCCCACCATATCAATTGCTTGCAGAATGTTTTATTGTTAGTGATCTTACTTAATCCTATCCTACTATCCTACTTATATTATAAATGCGAAATTTTGTGAGTATGGATGTATGTTTGATCCTCTTTCACGAAAAACTACTGAACGGGTCTGGATGAAATTTTTCACAGAGGTAGATTATAGTCTGTAACATATGAAGCATGGTGATCATGAAGTCGCGGGCGCCAGCTAGTCTATACTAATATTATAAAGCTGAAGAGTTTGTTTCTTTGTTTGTTTGAACGCGCTAATCTCAGGGACTACTGGTAGGAATTGGAAAATTCTATTCTAGTGTTGGATAGTCCATTTCTTGAGGAAGGCTATAGGCTATATAACATCACGCTACGACCAACAGGTGCTGAGCAGCGCGGGTGAAACCGTGGGGAACAGCTATTTAAATATAAAAAGCCCCCGTCATTTCATGATTGTTGTGTAAACCCAGTTAGATGATTTAAGCGGGTTGGATTTCTATCCATGACTTTCCATAAAACATTGTTCGCTGCAGAACTTCGGTGTAAACATTCACGAACACCGAAGTTCGATACGATAGTTACATTTGCTCCGAAATCGACTATTTTTATGTCCATTAGTTTAATGTGATTTCTTTTAGATGTTGGTAAAGCATGTTGGTACTTAACTAATGGTCTTCTCTCACTGGTAAAAGGTTCACCAGTATGTAGGTGGAGCCTTCAGATATACGAGAGTGTCGATCCAGAATTTCTAATGTCGTTATTATCTTATGTTGCAGTTGTGGGATGTTCGAAAGAGATGCCGTGGCCCCGGAACACAAACGGTAAAACAAGGAACTTGGATGTATTTTAGTCAGTAAAACTCTGACACTCCCTTCCGCTCTGAGTTTCGCTCCAAAATAAGTGTAACACTAACAACTTATTCCTACACATATAATGCAAGTCTTATTCACTTTTAAAAGCCCTAACTGTATGATGAATAAATCTGAGAAGGCACATTTTATCTACTTACCACACATATTGTGAAAACAAACCACCGAGACTTCTTCAATAGTACATAAAGGCAGACGCAGGAGAAACTTGAGAAGAGAAGAATTAAACGCATTACGCCGACCATGAGTAGAATAGGACAAAGACAGGAAGATAAAAGATGATGAGAAGAAGCCCGTGGGGCGGCAGAAAAACTCTGACAAACAGGTTAAGCATTAACGAAACGTAAAATAAAGAAGGAGAACATTGTATGGTAACAAACACAACTAATGGTAAATTGGCGCACAACAGTGACAACCCTGTAAAAGATTCGCATCAGCTAAGATCGTCTCTGAAAACACAGCTTGGTAAACCTAGTTCTGTTCTGGGAGCTAAAATGACCGTTTAAATAGCGGAATCATAAAGGGATGATAATATGAAAAACGTAAAAATTCGACGCAGTTAGTAGTGTGAATTGTCTCTTTGAGATGATTTTACGAACGGTAACTTTTAGACCCCCTGGACTAACGAAACAACATCTAATCACTTCCCCCAAACACTTTATAAACAGAGTTTAACGACCTATTACTACAAAAACGATGAATAGCGGAAATTATACTGTCAACGATAAATTCAAACATAATTAGACGATTCCTGTAATTACCTCTCATTCTTGAAATTAACGTTAATTGGCTCATTAACATATCACATTTACTTAATTTATTTGTGCCGAGATTTTTAATGCAGGACAACAATGACAAGCATAGAGTAAAACAGGGCATTTGCAAAGTGCATACAAGGATCAATACGTGCAGAAAAAATCAATCAGTCAAAAAGTGTTATCTATGATTGCACGGCCCCACCTGCCTATAACACAGTCAACTGCGGTAGCAGCAGACCATAATTCTTCTAGTTAGAAAACTTTTTCAAAATCTATTTAGGATGACGATTTTTCATAAAGAACAATCCTTTTTTAAACTTTTACCATCATAAATCTGTGCAACACTAACAAGACCTAACACCAAATACTTTACTTTTATCCGTCAAATAATTATCGTGAGTCAGACTATTTTATTTTATGTGCCATTAAATTTAACAACAATTGCCTTTTAGTGACATGGAAGTAGACATCTTTATGTGTATATGTCGTTAAGATTAACTGGTCCTACGTTTCGAATGAGTCCGGCTGACCGGCCAGGGAGTAAAGGGACCTCTACAGAGGTATCTCTAGACCCATTACCATAACTCAGGTTAGTTTCAACGCTATCGCTGTTATGGAGCATTTGTGAGTTGTTATGTCAACCCATGAGTTTTAAGGTCGTTTGAATAAAGAATCTAAGATAGAGATGTGAACTGGTGGTCGGGATTTATTTGTCAACAATGGCAATAGTTTTTGGTATGCTAAATTAAAAAGAAATGCTTGGCCAAGGAGCTGTGCTTTAAAAAAAAACTTTAATGGACAGTGTAAAGTATGTACATCATATTACAGCTTTAATTTGCGTTTTATAATCATATACAGTATAGACCAGGGGTCGGCAACCCGCGGCCCGTGAATGTTATGCAAATAAGTTTAATTATTACCAAAATCAACACATTAAGTAAGCGCGCCTTTTAACCCCTCTGCTTGGCAACACTTTGAAATGTGTCATACTAGCTGATAATATCAGAGCTCCTTCTATGAATCCAATGATCTTGTTAAATATTTGCCATCTGATTTTGACGAGTTGAAAAAGTTTGCTAAGCAGTTCATTACAATTTTTAATTGTCAATAATAGAAAAAATAAATATGCTTCTCGTCTTACAGATGAGCATTTGAGCCCTATTCTACAGCCAAAAATACCACCCCGGGTCCCAATGGCTTGCACGGCAAAGCCTGGGTCCTGGTCTTGGAGGCTCTCGGGCCCCGACTACTAGGACTCTTAAGATGCTTGCATGCAAGACGAGGAAGCTGGTCCTCATACAGAAGCTGGGGCGCCTTGCGGACTCTCCGTCCGCATTCCGGCTCATAGTGGTCGACGAGGTGGGCAAGCTCTTTGAAAGAGTAATTACAAACCGCCTCGTCGGGCACCTTGTGGGGACGGGGCCGGATCTTGCGGAGCACCAGTATGGTTTCTGCGGGAGGCGCTCGACGCCATCATGCATCTACCCCGGTCGCTCTGAAGAGTGGAACCGGCGAGACATGTCGTGCGGTGTCGCACAGTAATCGGCCTTGAGGCCGTTCCTCCTCTCCGCCTCACTCCTCGAAACCATGACACGCGGGGTTGCGATAGTCGCGAAGAGGATCCGGCTACTGGGTCCTGAGGTGGCATTGCACAAATCCGAGGACATGGTATTTTATGGCCGCAGGAATACGCCACCGTCGGTGGAATTTCGTGGAGCACTTCCGGCAGCGGCGATCTCTCGCGTCCGGCCCTGGTTTAAACCATAGTCCGGAGTGAGAGGGATAGGAAGCGGTCACCTCCTTCTGCGAAGCAGTAATGCTAGCAGAGGATTTTTCCGGGCGTTTGAGGGAGAGAACCTCAAACCAACCCAGCCGCCGCGGGAGTCGACCCGGGCGCCGGGCGCCGCGAGATACTCGCGGCCACCGTAGATGCGAGCCTGCGGACGCAATGCTCACCGTTCGTCCGTCTATTGAGGACCGGCCGTGTCGACGGCAACATGGGTCGGTTTTAGTCAGTACAAGTCTGACACACCCCCCGCTCCGCCCAGAGCGGCGGAAGTTATTCGATGATTTCCCACCCCAAAAACAAAAAAAAGTATTACGTGTACGAATTAAATTCCCTATGTTTTAACAATTTTCAATAGCATTTTTTTTTTTATGGAATATGACCAATTATAATGAGCAGGTATATTGGGCTTCTAGAGTTAATGCGAGTAAAATGACTGCGGCCCGCCTTTAGTTAAATTTGTCACCTTGCGGCCCTTGGTTGCCAAGAGGTTGCCGACCGCTGGTATAGACACTAAAATAAGCCTAAAAAACGCCTTAACAATTTAAAAAGCAATGATTTAACATTCAGAGTTATAAAGGCGAAACAATACGAGAAATACTATTCAGAGTTCAGACCATAAAAATATGTTCATGATCAATTTATGAAATTCGTAGAATTGTTTTGAAATTATTTTTCTTTCTGATTGCTTTGAATTGTATATTGTTCTAAAACCCATTGAAACTATTTAAAAATAGGTAATTTAACATAATAAGTTTAACCAGTGCTAACTTACTATTTTTTATGAATATTCCTCGATCTTTACTGGTTATCCAAAGACTAAATGTTAAAATATCGAACTAACAGCAAAACACCCAAGAAATTGTTATTTAATTTCACTTTTTTTCTACACCAGGTGTAAACTTAGTTTTGACTTTACCAAAACCTTTTCAATAAACCTCAAGACCACACAAAGATGTCCGTTTACCGCCAAGAATCACACTATTGTGATTGTCAAAACAAGATCGGTTACAATAAATCTTATTAAAGTTAGGCCCGCCACAACGCCATTCATGGCGGCCTTGATCCGACCTCAAAAGAATGGTTTGTTTACAGATATTGCTAAAAGCCTTTGTCACGGGCTCACGGCGTGCGTACATCTGCTCTACCTACCTGAAGGCATGGTATAAGAAATGCAAGAATATTTAATTTTGTATCAAAATTTGCAAGGAAGAGTATGGAGCAATCTTTAAGGAGCTCGTGTCTAAACAATAGCAGTCAGTATCCCGAAAGTCTGACAATCAGTCTTACCTAGGGGTATCGTATTACCCAGTATTAACTGGGTCGTGGAGGTCAGAATATAGTCAGTCACTCCATGTAAAATACTGGTACTTATTCAGCTGCATCGGGTATAACTGGAAGCCTACAATAGAACAGTTTGAGTGATGAGTATGGGGCCATTTTGGCCAAATTCAACAAAAGGCATGACAACTTAAGTTTACTAATATTATTATAAAGCAAATTTGGTAATAGCTCAAAACTGCCAATCATTCACTACTTATAAATTAGCTCACAATATTACGAAATTAAATTATTAATTAAATTAAATTATTTATAATGTAGGTACAATTTTTTCTTCATTCATTCGGGATAAATTAAAATATAAATTAATGAGAAACATTTAAAGTAGTTAGTCGCTTATCAAATCTACGAATCCCGCGACTTCGTTCGCGTGAAAATTTTGATATGTGAGAAAAAAAGCTAGGTCCTGTAAGTGTTATTAAAATTACAGACTTATGTTAAATCTATCCCTGCTCCAAGTTTCATACTGTCAGGCGTCCGTCACTCGCTCAAGGCCACGCGTTTTATGCCTACCGCTTCGTGTATCGCCGTCGATACAACTGACAGTGGGCTGTCGCAGCGTGCGACGACGTCGTGATTACCGCGCTGAGTTTCAAAATGCCGAAACCACGTAATTTTTGTGCAGTATATGGATAATATAATTATATTGAATATAATAATTCTACTATTATACTTCAATATAATTATTATATTGAAGAATTAGAAGCAGCTTTTTTAAATAATTTTGACAACGTAATAATGGATCGGCATGGCAGTACCATCTTGGAAATTTTGAAATTGATTGATTTTCCTCCACTTTGCTCCTGTTTCCCTTTCGATTATTTATTAAAATTATTTACGCGGTTTAGAATATTTTCCACAATAAAATTTAATAATCGTGAATTCAGGGAAGGAAAAAAAGATATCAGTCATTTTATTAAACTGAAACATATTTGATTCTACAACATTCGTTTTATTATCATTATTATCATCAATTCATCATACGTTCAACCCTAGCACATTCGCTCGATGACGCGCCTGCACGTTGGTCGCGCGGCGGGCAATACAATCTCAACTCTCTTTGTGCGTACTTATGGTGCATTTCTTTTGGCTACAAACAGCTGGTATTATTATTATGATTTTGTAGGCTATTATAACGTAGGTATTTTCCTTTTTGTATTGGAGTGATGTATCTGCTACGTAGTAGCTATTTAGTAATCTGTGATACTGTCTAGTTCAGCTGTTCCGTAACAAACATCTATCCATACTTTCGCAACGACAGGGACGACAGGCTGGTTGGGGAACTAGTTGAAACTCCGCGACTATGATTGGTTTTTAGTCTGTGATTATTCCAACAGATGGCGTTGCTAGTATCAACTTTGTGTCGTTTTCGACAAAGTTCGTGAAAGAATTAAAACAAATAAGAGCAATAAAATCAATTGGAAAAAAATAATTATAGTTTTAATTATAATATAACTAAACGTTTTATCAGTCTTCCAAAAATGGGAATTCCGAAATCCAAATGTTTCACAAAATTGCCATCTTTTAAACACAGTCAACAAAGGTAATATACTTCTTAAAATGAATGATTTAAATTAATTCAACTACTTTCTCGTTTATTCGTGTAATCTTAATTCTGGCTTTTGTTAGCTTTTTTTTTTGCTTTCGATAACGAGTCAATTTTATACTCTGGTAACTTAAACAAAATGCATTTGACAAATGACAGTCGTCTATATCGTGATCCGGAGCATTGCTTAGTTTGCTTTCTTTGTCGTTACCATAACTCTTCGTAAAAGTTCAACTTTTTAATGCTACAAATGTGTAATTGTTTCGTGTCATGTACCTGTAGCTTGGAAGTTTGACAGACTGATATCGTGAGCCATTGCAGTTAGTTGCATTCACTTTGTTTGCTTTGTTTTGAACGCAGGTAGTAGAGCTCAACAAGTTTTTAACTGTGCCGTGCTATTATCATCCTAACATAATATATGAAAAAATTAACTTACGTTAAAATATGGATACAAGTTTACGACTAAAGGAGTAAGTACAACTTATAATTCAAACTTTTTTAACGTTAATTTATATGCAATATTTTATATGAAAGAACGACGAGCTTATGGGCACAGTTTCTATTCTTTAATCATCAAAGCTACTGTGTGTGATAACAATAGAAGTCTATCTACATACTATCTACAGCTTTTGTTTATGTTATCATGCACAATCTCACTGGAATTGTAGAAATTTAACTAAATGAAGCAAAAGCTTTAGATTTAACTTAAACAACAATTTTGACTGAAAACATCACATCTGTGCAATATTTACGTATGTTAAAAGACATTAAAATTTAAATATTCATTTTTTTGAGTTGCATGTGCCAATTTGTTTCAGCAAAATGCTTATATCTGGAAGGCTATTATTGAAACAAATTCTTGCTATCAAATTACATTATTAGTTGCATCACAAACATTTTACTAGGAACTACAGGTGATTGACCACGAAAATAACTGCTAGTTACCTGTACCTACTATGTTGTATCACTAAATATTTGCATAATGTTAATTGTTTGTTCTCTCTTGTATATTCCCTCATGGTACCCCATTCATAGTGCTTATAAAGATGTTATATTTGACAAGTTACCACACAAAAACAATTAAATTATGAGGTATTAATAGCAACAGGATCTATTTTCAACTAAATAATGTGTGATTACCTTGTTTTACTCACCAATTTTATCTGTAATATAAGTGACTATGTTGCACAAAATGCTGTGGACCAGGCCATGTTAAGCTTATCATTGAAAAACCGAGTCTGCAATCCAAAAATCCGACGTAAGACTATAGTCCAGGATATTGGATTACGAGCAACAGTTCTCAAAAGGAGGCGGGCAGAACTTTTGACAAGGCAAAGCAGTGGCCGTTTGAGTAAAGCCCTCGCTAAAACATTGCCGAGGGAATGTAGAAGAAGTGTTGGCAGACTGAGAACCAGATGGGTTGATGACTTTCAGAAGATTGTGGGTAAGAACTGGTTTTCAAAGACTAGGGAAGCATGAGCTAGTGATAAATTATAAATTCTGATTTGCCAGATCTACTCACTGTTTACAAATCATTGTGATTCTTAAACTACATTAGTGTAGTTCTGGTATTAAGGATAGGTCTTTGTGACTTGTTACACAGTACTAATTGGTTTAGGCAGAAAAGCTTGGTTTAAGTACTACACTTTGCAACATGTAATTTTCTGATGTCAAACAAACAGCTTAGGTACTCATCTGCCAATGAAAATAATGTCAGTTTAACTTTTGATATCATGGGAATAAAAAGTTGATTTTCTATTAACAAAGAGCTTGATAGTCACCAGTCTTGCTAACCACTGCTGGACCTAGGTCTCTGCCACTCTCCACATAACACATGATCCATGGGTCCATCTACTTCAGATACATCTCTTGCTACTCTATTTGAGATATGGTTGCCACTCCAGGTCTCATTTGCTGCAGTTGCCATAAACCTACCAGCCCATTGCCAATGCAACTTGCTGACTGCAAGCTATACAGGCTTAGCCGTATATACATTCTCCTATCCCACTTACTTTAGGTTGACGCAGCATTCTTCTTCCATAACTCATTATCTCGGCAGTCACCTCCTTTCTAGCCATATCATGCTTCACACAGCCCATCCATATTGTCTTTGGTTTTCTTCTACCACCACATTCATACTCAACACTTACATTGACACTGATTATCACTAGTTTACAGGTGATGTAGTGATTGTCTACCTCAGTCTTATGCTCTTATAACCATTAATACAAACCATTGAAACCAAAAATCCAACAACAAAAACATCAACTGTATTTTGATATCTGTGCCCTCTAGATATTTAAGATCATTTTTCCATGCCAGCTCATGAACATTGCTTTTATCTCATCATTTATTAATATGACTGTACTGACGTCTAGACTGCACTTTTGGTCTATTTTTATGCCCTCTCAATGATTATAACCTTGACTATAAAGTTAGAGCTAGTAAACAACTCTCAACAATTTCGGATGGTTTGAATACCTATCAATTCAAAATGTTGAAAAAAAAGTCATTACTTTTTATTTTAAGGGGATTCAAGCATAGAAAAAAAAATCAAAACCGATCGACTGCTGCGGTGCGTGTCGCGGGTTCGATCCTCGCACGGAAAAAATATTTGTACAGCCTACAAAACACAAAAACATGGAAAACTATGATTCAGATGCGATGCAGTTTTCCATCTTTTATACTTCTGTTAATAGAGAAACAGAGCTGAAATATCAAATGCTTCATCATCGACGATGCGTTCAGCAGGATTAATCAAATTCCACACGAACAAAGTCGCGCTTATAAATTACTAAATATTTTTAAGTGACCATCTGACCTCTACTTCAATACTTACTTAATTAACACAAGATTTATAGTAGGAGAACATTTGAATCAATTGTAAATGATAAATTATGTTTATTTTGCAAGTACGCTTTCACAAACACTTATACACGTGTTTTTTAAAAACTAGATGAGGCCGGTGTTTCGTACCCGACTAATCTAAGAAGAAACAGCCGAAACAAACTCAGAGGTCATAGTCTCTTTTAAGGTCCAGACAAAAAATCTTGGCCAACTTACATGAGGACTATGCAGATTAGTGTCTGAAATGGTCTTTTTGAAAAAGCACCACACAGATTGAGTGGACCTGTCCAGTCAGTGAAAGCATTTGTCAGTTATTGTGTAGCTCAACTCATCGACTTTCCCAAGGAGCTCAAGGACACGACGAACAATACCAAAAAAGGACATTTGTATAGGTCCCCTTTATAGTACTCAAACTGCCAGACAATCATCAAAAACAAACAAAGTAAATAAAAGTTATGATCCACATGGTCCTCACATTTACAATAAACAACTACAGACTAGAAAATATTCACAGAATTAAATTAATGAGATCATAACATGTCACAAATCAAAAATTATAAAAATAAAAAAAAATATATAATTATGTAATTGTTTGTTTAAAAGAATATATCATTGTTTATTTAAAAGAATAAGGAAAAGTTTGAGCTTTGTCAATTTAGCTTGCTGTGGATAATTCTTTACACAGCTATCAAATAACAGAAAAGTGTTGCTCATTGAAATTCTAAAAAGAGCTATCACCTAACAATGCAACAGACAAAGGAAAATGACCATTATCATGAAAAAACCCAATACCCCAATTAAGGGCAAAACCAATGAGATATGTAGGTATAAGGATTACAAGATGCTTTCGCATTGTGTTTGATACTTACTAATTTAGTTTTTTATTGGATTTGATAATTAAGACATCATGACATAATATTTAAATTTATTTGGATTCTTTAAAATAAAATATATTTACTCATTTCAAATTAAATATATGAACATCAACAATTAAAAATTAATGACTTAGTTCTATCTATTTCAATCTGACAAAAATCACAATTATCATAAAGAATTCACAGTGAATGTAGAAGTTGCCCTCATTTGTATTACCTACCTATTTGATACAAAATAACGTCATACAAAAATGCAATGTGCATACGAAAATGCACCTTATCGCCTCTTGCGAGGGTAGTAATTTCTAACTTATTAAGCTTGAAGTTCTTCATAATCCTTACTAATATTATAAAAGCGAAAGTGAGTTTGTTTGTTTGTTACCTCTTCACGCTTTAATGGCTAAACCGATTTTGATGAATAGATCCGACCGATTTTGAGATAGTTGGGAACCTGGAGACGGACATAGGCTATTTTTTTTACAAAAAGAGTGCGATATGGGGGAGAAAGAGGGAAGATACGGAAAATCTTAGCGTTGCTATTACAAATCAATAAGGCGCTACCGAATTTAACGCGAGCGAAGCCGCGGGCAAAAGCTAGTATAATATATTTTTATCTACACCCAAAGCCCCAGCGTCTCAACTATAGCAATGAATTTCGCATATTTCCAAAATGTTTCTTCAACAAAGAAGTTTCACAACAATTACAGTTTGCTATGCTATCAGTGGTATCAGTCCTAATGCTATCTTTTTTTTCTGTCAGTATTGTGCAAACATTCATCCTAATATGTTGGATTCATAATTTCCTGAACCTCCTAAGTTAAAAGAGGTCCTGTCTTTTCTGACAATTGGCCTGTCCTCAAGTAAGGTTTTTTATTTATTTATTCATACTTAGTATGTATTTCTTTGAGGTAAACCTTATTAGGACTTATAATCCTTTTTATAATCATGTCAGCATGCTAAATATTTCTGATAATCTAATATATAAAATTCTCGTGTCACAGTTTTCGTTCCCATACTCCTCCGAAACGGCTGGACCGATTTAAACGAAATTTTATGTACATATCGGGTAGGTCTGAGAATCGGCCAACATCTATGTTTCATACCCCTAAGTGAGCAGCGGGTAAAACCGCTGGGCACAGCTAGTCTAATATATAAAATTCTCGTGTCACAGTTTTCGTTCCCATACTCCTCCGAAACGGCTGGACCGATTTAAACGAAATTTTGTGTACATATCGGGTAGGTCTGAGAATCGGCCAACATCTATTTTTCATACCCCTAAGTGAGCAGCGGGTGAAACCGCTGGGCACAGCTAATAATTATGTATGAATAAAAAATTCAGCCCTAACATTTATTGTAAGAAAAATAATGTGTGAAAAGCGAATTCTTTGTATTCCTAGAAATGCAGGACGTGAGTAAACGAATCGAATTTATTATATTTCACATAGTTCGTTTTTTTGTTGGCTGGGTAATCCCCGTTCTAACGCCTTTGAATTATTTTGATCATTATAATAATAACTGGCGATGACAAGTGAAACACAACTGTTTTAAGTTATAATGTAATTTAATCTACTGATCGAAATCAGGGTTTTATAGCTTTTGCCCGCAGCTTCGCTCGGGGTAACACAGTTCCTCTTCCAGATTTAAAGGTATCTGCTACCTGTAGTTTTTGCCCTTGCGCTTAATTTATTGTAATAGCAAAGCTAAGACAAACTTTGTGTGATGAGCATGATTGTTTGTTCTGTGTCTGGGTGTGATTTATCTATAATATGTATGTATTTATAAATTATATAAGTATGTATATAGTGCTTGGGATCAGATAGCCGTGTGTGAGTTGTCCCAAGATATTTATTTATTTTACCTATATAATCATATTTTTTTTATTAAGAATACATTAGCCATTGTTACTAAAAAATATTAGCAGATCATCCACAGAAACATGGAAAAAATATGTATTATAAGATAAATCGTAAACTACCCAAGCTATAATATAATTATAATTGTTATAGGAAAATCGGCCCGAAATTGTTGGAGAAATCCCATAACAAACATACAAAAAAATAGTCTCTTCCTTTTTTAGAAGTAGGTTAAAAAGAACACGCATATCAGAAAGTATTTTTCTTACAAAAAATGTGATGGTTGAATTGTCTACGTTTCTTTACTGGGTAATTTTTCTAGCCTTCTCTCCAAGTGTCCATGAATGGTCAGGAAACAATGAATCACAGATAGGTACTGCACGAATAGATATTCTATAAGTATTTGTTATCGGTCTACTTGCCCAGTTTCCGTTCAAATGACACTAATTTGCTGCTGACGAGTACAAGATAAGGTGACCTTGGCATAGAAGCATAATTTTGTTTTGTCCATTATGCCAAACGCTTTTTCAAGGTGGCACTCGTTAATATGGCTAACCTGTCTTTTAGAAACGTGATTTTAAGTATGATAAGTGCTCCACGTTTGTTCAAAACTATTAGGCACCAAAGTCCTGCAGTGATTAAGGCATACTATTACTTATTTGGTGACAGGCCCATTCAAATCCATGTTTCCAGTTGAAATAAATTATAAGTTTATGTTAGCGTTAATTAATTTTATTTTAGAATTATTGATGTAAAATCTCATGTTTTGTAAAATTTTAATTTACACTGAATCTTACCTATGTTTAGTCATTTTTCAAATATACACCAATATACAACTTTTGAACGCCATAGCATAAACGCACGCGGTGCGTGCCCTCCACGCCAAGAAACTCATTTTACAGTTTTGTCACATATTTGTATCGTAGGTGTCCGGTGCACGCGCTAGCTTGTCACACATATAAATAAATAAATAATATAAATATCTTGGGACAACTCACACACGGCTATCTGATCCCAAGCCAAGCAGAGCTTGTGTTATGGTAACCAGACAACTGATAAACATACTTATATAATTTATAAATACATACATATTATAGATAAATCATACCCAGACACAGAACAAACAATCATGCTCATCACACAAAGTTTGTCCTGGGTGGAAATCGAACCCACGACCTCCGGCTCAGTAGTCAGGGCCACTAACCACTAGACCAACAGGCCCGTCAGATGCGTCATATGTGGCACTGGCGTATAAAGGAAAAATGGAAACGAAATAAATTCCGAATGCAGAATACCCTCGCGATAATGGAGCTTGTTGACTTTGTCTTCGTTGAGTCCCAAACGTTCTTAAATTAATAACAATTGATTCATGTTTGACTCAATTCAATGTTTGCTTACGTCGTATAGTAAAATCCGGCAGCGAACTTGAAACAGAAATTCTGAGAACTAAGAAGTTGGATACCGTATGGTATAGATGAGTTAACTCTAAGTCATTAGTAATGGAAGAGTTACTCCACAGTTTATTGTGGATGATTCCATCGACCTTGAGCAGAAAGAAAGAAAAAGAAAGAAAGAAAAACTTTTATTTGGGACTCGCACAAAACAAGTAAAACAGTAACAAAATAAAATAAAATAGTACAGACAAGGTTTTTGTCTGTGCGAGGCCAAAAAGGTCCCTGTCTCAGCATAAGCTGCGATATTTTAAGATTAAAATAACCCAGCGCTGGTATTCTGACAGGGCCAGTTAGTGGTAGAGCAGGCTAGATCTTGGAAGGCTACCATCGATACTCCCAAGCCTTTCTTGATTATCTTCTAAACACCTTCTACTTGGTGTATACAACAAGCCGCAGCACGTCTTGGTCATCTTTCACTCGCCCGCACTCCTTGTGTCTCGGTAGTAATCAATTAATATTTGCTCACGTCAATCTGACGTATGATAGAAACTGAAATCCATCAGCCATCAGACTTAAATAAATAGAAATATCGAATTTCGGTCAGCCAAGTCTCGTCAAGACTTGTATTATATTGTATAAAACGCAAACGTGGAGTTACCAAGGCGCTTGTTTTGCGTACGGTAACATCAAGATCGCTTTGTAATCAGAACGATGTATAGTTGTCCTAAATTAGAAAGGTAACGCCATTGTCGAATGTGCCGAAGACTTTGTCGTCGTGGTGGAATAAGCCACCTTTGCGGGCTAGGCCAGATGTGATGTCTTAGCGACTCTGTACCAGCATTTACTATATCAGATCTTTGCATGTCATGCAAGCGAATCGCGTTTAAACTACATTATTCAAACTTCTGGAGGTCCAGAATCATATTCTTTCGCTAATAAGCTCCTGAACATTCATATTAAGTACATCCACGTTCAACCGCAAGCCAAAGCAGGTCTTGGTCAAGGTCTTGTTCAGATCTTTCACTTGTGGAACTATATATCATGAATAGATTACTTCAAAATACGCCATTTTAGAGGTTACAACGTTTTCTTTTTTTGTTCATAAATGGTCCAATATTCGTTCAATGTCAGTTACGGTCTTTAGTCATATTAATTTGTACTTTGTGTAATTTGACTGCTTAAGGCCGAACTGTGAAGATGCAGTTACAATAGGCCTTCCTATCCGCATGCCGATTACCTGTTAGGTGAGATGCCATTTCCTAATGACTACGACAATGAATCTAAAAGGAGACAATAACCTACCTATAAGGAAAACCTTTTGCGAAATTACAACAGTCACATGCATTCAATCTACGCCCAAAATTGCGTAGAGTAGAGAACTGCGCATTAACGAGCAATGCTGCACTAAAGTCCCGTTGGGTTGCATTTATGACTAAGATGTTATTAGCCGATACCACGAATTGTAAAAAATAACTGGTTTTCACCAACTATGAGAATTCACTGTTTTTTGTTACCTATATTTGATATTAATATTTTATTTCGTAGGTACCTTTTTAGGCATATGATGCGTATTTTGTTGTTAACTGCTTATCACAGCTCTTCGGTCAACGACCGAATGGTCCATCATTATTATTAGATTGTTTATTTTACAAATAATAGTTGCTGCTAGATCTTGAGGATAAGCCTCGCGTGCCTATGTTGGTCTGTGGATTAGTGACCACACAACGCACCGAGTTTCCGCCGTGCTTCGGAAAGCACGTTAAGCCCAGCGGTTTCACTTGCTTTCCGAGGCACGGTACGAGTACGGGTTTACGAAGCACAGCCAGAACCAGCGTCTTAGAAAGTCGTTACAGTGGCTCCAAAGTCTGACAACCAGACTTACCAAGGAATATCATATCACCCAGTTATTTACTGGGTTGTGGAGATAGGTAGCCGCTCCATGTAAAGTTCTGGCTGAAGCTATATCCGCTAAGACTGGAAGCCGACCCCGATATGGTTGTGAAAAGGCTATGCTGATGAACTTTTTTTGCTTTTGTTGAACTAGTGGTTGCTAGTTGGTTATATCATAACTGCTATAACATTTATTTTGTACAAATGCATACAGCTACTTCAGATCAGTTTTCATGCTCGATAAAACGTACTATCTTTCTGCCTGTTGTATGTAAAGCGCATTGCTTACACGATTTGGGTTTTACCCGTGAGGACATCAAAGTGAATTTAGAAAGAGAAAGTATCGTGGAAACATTATTATTACCTGTAAAAGGTGGTAGGTATTAGATAGAACAAATAATACAAATAGTCACAAGAGGGGCAAATGCGGAGCTCGTGGCTAAATAATAGCAGCCGCTCGGGTCGATCTTTAGGTTAAGCTGCGCTTGCCTTGACCACCCGTTATATACCGAGTTTCCTCCGTGCCTCGGAAAGCACGTTAAGCCGTTGGTCCCGGGTGTCAATTGTAGATCTTTGACAGTCGTAACAAGTAGTCAGTGTTCTGAAAGTCTGACAACCAGTCTTACCAAGGGGTATCGTATTACCCAGTACTAACTGGGATGTGGAGGTCAGATAGGCAGTCGCTCCATGTAAAATACTTATATTCAGCTGCATCCAGTAAGACTGGAAGCCGACCCCAACAAAGTTGGGAAAAGGCTAGGCAGATGATCAGTCACAAGAGGGGCAAATACCTAGTTTAAACTGGCTGCCCTTAGCAACGATGAAATATGAGATCCCTACGAACTAGTTCCGCTTGATAAGACTATGATGGTCTTCCTATCCCCACTTCTGAAACATGATTCAATGTTAAACACAAATATTGTGCTACAGTATTGTTAAACGATATCCGAGATAACCTTTTGAGTCATCGTTGAATTAATTAGACGCCGCGAAAATATATCAATCACGGTTCTTGACTCCAGCCATACGGTTTGCGGTTAGTACCAAACCAGGTAGGAGTGCAATTTTAATTGTCCGTAGGTCGCTACTTAGTACCTACCTATTTCAATTTAGGTAGGCAGCATTACTATAAACACACGTATAAAGGCGAAAGTTTGTATCTTTGTGTGCTCAAAAGGCCTAACGAATTTGTATGATTTTTTTTTTGTAGCTTTGGCTTTTTTTTTTCGGGTGGGAAATCATCCAATGACTGCCCCCGCTCGGTTGTAGCTTTGGCTTGCCCTGGATTAAATTAACGGGTAAAACCGCGGGCCGCAGCTGGTATTATAATAATGATAAATCTGTAAGTTCTCGGTTCAGTTTCCAATCAGCCTTGACAAACGTTCAATCATAGTGCGGTCAACGACTTCTGTTCACGAATTTTAAAATATGTGTTATATGTTTACCTACCTTGTTATGTAGGAGGTTGCTATCGGCAAGGTCGTGTGTTAAAATCATCGGCTATTCTCAGTGTGAAACTTAATTTACATTCGCGTACTTGTGTCTCCTATTAGTTCAAGATATTATTTTCGTTTGTTCTTTTTAATTTGTTTTCTTTTGACTGTGAAGGTGTGTTGTGTTTTAATTTCTAGTTGACAGTGCTCTGTGTAAGTTTCTGATTTCCTAGTACTTTCAGATGAAAAGCGAGCCAGGAAAATGGACAGTAACAAAAAGCTGCTGCTGCAAAAGCATCAGCAGGATATTATTGACGATCTAGAAGTAGCTTATATCTACGATGAGCTGTTCACAAAACGTGTTATTTCTGCAGAGGAGTTTGATCACATTCTCAGCCTTGTAAGTATTATAATTATGGAATTATGACACACCAATTTTTTTAAGCAGTCTTTTCTTTGGAAACCCACGCGTGCTTAATCAGCTTTGTAACATGCGATTTTTATTAATTAGGAGTTTTTTTACATTAAATATTTATAATGAAGTATTTATGTATGTTATCGTAAATGTAGTGGATGATTTGTTTTTAGAACTAATTGTAACTTTGTTTGATCATTAAGGAAAATTAACAGTGTGAAATTATTCGTTTAGCTAAAATGATTAATTTACTGTTTGTTTACCTTGTTGAATAGGCAAGTCGGTAATTGTTTTGTTAGATAAATTTAATTAGTAGGTACACCTAGAGACCTGTTTAAATACCTATGCCTATAGCAATTAAGAATTAGAATAAATTTATTAAACCATAGGTATATAGTTACAACATTTTTCTTAATATTACGGATATCGGTAAAAAGTCTTCTGTTGACAGAATTGAAAAAAGTGGTCCCCAAAATGAGCTGCGCTTGTATCTTGGGAGCTGGAGTTGCATCAACTTTAAATTAAAACATAGTACCTATGTATTTGTCGATGTGATGATTAGAAATTTTGGGTAAAATTAAATAAGGAAACAGTTATGTAAATAAAAGAGTTCTAATGTTTAGTAATAAAGAGTTCGCGTGTGGTAATGTGTGTTTGTGTGTGTGTCGGATTGATTCCTGAGAATACCTCAGAAATCGGAGTATCTTGTTTGACCTAACTGCTGGAGTTTTATTTACTCATAAATAATTTGTTACCAAATTGTGAAAGTTACTGTTACTTATATCTGTGTAAATGTTCCAAAAAGGTTAACTTACACAGGAAGGAATATAAACAACATTATTACAAACAAAAATGTGCAATAGGTAAAACTCTAAACGGTGTAATAATAAAGCTTAAAAGGTGTCAGTCGAATTACAACTTCCGTTGAAGGACGTCGTGTCGCGAAATAAAGAATAAAACGTCGCATATATTAGTTTTTTGTTATTGAATTTAAAATAACTCTTTGCAGACATCCCGCGTCGAACAAGCTCGATTCTTACTCGACTCGTTGATTCGTAATGGCAACAACGGGTCTTATGAAGCGTTTGTAGACAGCCTGCATAAGGACTACAAGTGGCTTTGGGAGAAGCTGGCCATTGAGAATAATAACCCGATGCCGAATGATAGTTTTGAAGACAGCCTTAGTAAGGGCGATGTGCCCAGACTGCCGGACCACCACGTAAGGAGAAGTAAAGTGGTAAGAAATATTTTCTTCTATTCTTTCTTAATAAAAACCGTAAACTCATCGACTTATCATCTGGTTAGCCTTTTCGCACTTCGTGTTTTTGTCATCGATATAATCAATAGGGTAGTTTCCTATTTTTTTTATTAGTCCTTCTTTTATATTATTCAAAAATAAGGGACACGTATTTTTTTATCGCGCTATCTGATCCCAAGCTAAGCAGAGCTTGTGTTATGGTAACCAGACAACTGATATACATACTTATATAATTTTTAAATACATATATCTATCTATATATAAGTCGTGTTAGTTACTCCACTTATAACTCAAGAACGGGTGAACCGATTTAGCTGAAAATTGGTGGGGAGGTAGCTTAGAACCAGGAGACGGACATAGGAGTTTTCATCCCGGTAAGAGAAGTAGGGTAGGTAGGGTAGGTAGAAAGATACAAAATTGCATTGCAACGCATACCGGGGCACAGCTAGTTATAGATAAATCACACCCAGACACAGAACAAACAATCATGCTCATCACACAAAGTTTGTCCTGGGTGGGAATCGAACCCACGACCTCCGGCTCAGCAGTCAGGGTCACTAACCACTAGACCAACAGGCCCGTAAAATTTACATTATGACATACAATTCTCTACGTTTACGAACGGGGTATGAACATAGTTTGTTTTAATTTGGTCAGTTTTGTCTGTTTTTTTTACAATTAAAGAAAAGACATCGATGACCATTATCAATTGTAAATAATCTTTGCTGTATATGTTTTATTGGACTACTATTTGTGTGTAAAAAGTTTACTCATTTAGCAACTTAGACATGATCATGTCTTAAATTACCTTACCTTTGAATAAACCTTCATTTCTCAAAGGCTCAATCTAGTATATTAAAATTCACGTGTCGCGGTGGTTGTTACCAAACTCCTCCGAAACGGCAGGGCCGATTTGTGTGAAATTTTGTGTGCTTATCGGATAGATCTGAGAATAGGCCAGCAAATATTTTTCATACCTCTAAGTGAGCAGCGGGTGAAACCGCTGGGCACAGCTAGTAATATATTAAAATTCACGTATCGCGGTGATTGTTACCAAACTCCTCCGAAACGGCTGAGCCGATTTGTATGAAATTTTGAGTGCTTATCGGATAGATCTGAGAATCGGCCAACAAATATTTTTCGTACCCCTAAGTGAGAAGGGATTGAGCAGCGGGTGAAACAGCTCAGCTAGTAGAGTAGTCTATAATAATAACATGGATATAATCATGTGCCTACAACAATTGTAAGCGAAAAGTTCTACAAAGAATACTTTTATCATACTCCATTGATAAGCATTTAGTATGCGTTATCTAATGTAAGACATCGCACTTCAATCTCAACTATGTTAATTCGTGAACCATGCGTCATCGATTTACGAAGACAATTCAATCGATGACTTTTGATCCTCTTGAAGGACAACGTATTTGGTTCTCTTACAATTTTTGCGGTTAGATATAGGTACAGACGCCTGCAGGTCAAGCTACCCGAAACTGTTTAATTCGTGAACCATGCGTCATCGATTTACGAAGACAATTCAATCGATGACTTTTGATCCTCTTGAAGGACAACGTATTTGGTTCTCTTACAATTTTTGCGGATAGATATAGGTACAGACGCCTGCAGGTCAAGCTACCCGAAACTGTTTAATTCGTGAACCATGCGTCATCGATTTACGAAGACAATTCAATCGATGACTTTTGATCCTCTTGAAGGACAACGTATTTGGTTCTCTTACAATTTTTGCGGATAGATATAGGTACAGACGCCTGCAGGTCAAGCTACCCGAAACTGTTTAATTCGTGAACCATGCGTCATCAATTTACGAAGACAATTCAATCGATGACTTTTGATCCTCTTGAAGGACAACGTATTTGGTTCTCTTACAATTTTTGCGGTTAGATATAGGTACAGACGCCTGCAGGTCAAGTTACCCGAAACTGTTTAATTCGTGAACCATGCGTCATCGATTTACGAAGACAATTCAATCGATGACTTTTGATCCTCTTGAAGGACAACGTATTTGGTTCTCTTACAATTTTTGCGGATAGATATAGGTACAGACGCCTGCAGGTCAAGCTACCCGAAACTGTTTAATTCGTGAACCATGCGTCATCGATTTACGAAGACAATTCAATCGATGACTTTTGATCCTCTTGAAGGACAACGTATTTGGTTCTCTTACAATTTTTGCGGATAGATATAGGTACAGACGCCTGCAGGTCAAGCTACCCGAAACTGTTTAATTCGTGAACCATGCGTCATCGATTTACGAAGACAATTCAATCGATGACTTTTGATCCTCTTGAAGGACAACGTATTTGGTTCTCTTACAATTTTTGCGGATAGATATAGGTACAGACGCCTGCAGGTCAAGTTACCCGAAACTGTTTAATTCGTGAACCATGCGTCATCGATTTACGAAGACAATTCAATCGATGACTTTTGATCCTCTTGAAGGACAACGTATTTGGTTCTCTTACAATTTTTGCGGATAGATATAGGTACAGACGCCTGCAGGTCAAGCTACCCGAAACTGTTTAATTCGTGAACCATGCGTCATCGATTTACGAAGACAATTCAATCGATGACTTTTGATCCTCTTGAAGGACAACGTATTTGGTTCTCTTACAATTTTTGCGGATAGATATAGGTACAGACGCCTGCAGGTCAAGCTACCCGAAACTGTTTAATTCGTGAACCATGCGTCATCGATTTACGAAGACAATTCAATCGATGACTTTTGATCCTCTTGAAGGACAACGTATTTGGTTCTCTTACAATTTTTGCGGATAGATATAGGTACAGACGCCTGCAGGTCAAGTTACCCGAAACTGTTTAATTCGTGAACCATGCGTCATCGATTTACGAAGACAATTCAATCGATGACTTTTGATCCTCTTGAAGGACAACGTATTTGGTTCTCTTACAATTTTTGCGGATAGATATAGGTACAGACGCCTGCAGGTCAAGCTACCCGAAACTGTTTAATTCGTGAACCATGCGTCATCGATTTACGAAGACAATTCAATCGATGACTTTTGATCCTCTTGAAGGACAACGTATTTGGTTCTCTTACAATTTTTGCGGATAGATATAGGTACAGACGCCTGCAGGTCAAGCTACCCGAAACTGTTTAATTCGTGAACCATGCGTCATCGATTTACGAAGACAATTCAATCGATGACTTTTGATCCTCTTGAAGGACAACGTATTTGGTTCTCTTACAATTTTTGCGGATAGATATATGTACAGACGCCTGCAGGTCAAGCTACCCGAAACTGTTTAATTCATGAACCATGCGTCATCGATTTACGAAGACAATTCAATCGATGACTTTTGATCCTCTTGAAGGACAACGTATTTGGTTCTCTTACAATTTTTGCGGATAGATATAGGTACAGACGCCTGCAGGTCAAGCTACCCGAAACTGTTTAATTCGTGAACCATGCGTCATCGATTTACGAAGACAATTCAATCGATGACTTTTGATCCTCTTGAAGGACAACGTATTTGGTTCTCTTACAATTTTTGCGGATAGATATATGTACAGACGCCTGCAGGTCAAGCTACCCGAAACTGTTTAATTCGTGAACCATGCGTCATCGATTTACGAAGACAATTCAATCGATGACTTTTGATCCTCTTGAAGGACAACGTATTTGGTTCTCTTACAATTTTTGCGGATAGATATAGGTACAGACGCCTGCAGGTCAAGCTACCCGAAACTGTTTAATTCGTGAACCATGCGTCATCGATTTACGAAGACAATTCAATCGATGACTTTTGATCCTCTTGAAGGACAACGTATTTGGTTCTCTTACAATTTTTGCGGATAGATATAGGTACAGACGCCTGCAGGTCAAGCTACCCGAAACTGTTTAATTCGTGAACCATGCGTCATCAATTTACGAAGACAATTCAATCGATGACTTTTGATCCTCTTGAAGGACAACGTATTTGGTTCTCTTACAATTTTTGCGGTTAGATATAGGTACAGACGCCTGCAGGTCAAGTTACCCGAAACTGTTTAATTCGTGAACCATGCGTCATCGATTTACGAAGACAATTCAATCGATGACTTTTGATCCTCTTGAAGGACAACGTATTTGGTTCTCTTACAATTTTTGCGGATAGATATAGGTACAGACGCCTGCAGGTCAAGCTACCCGAAACTGTTTAATTCGTGAACCATGCGTCATCGATTTACGAAGACAATTCAATCGATGACTTTTGATCCTCTTGAAGGACAACGTATTTGGTTCTCTTACAATTTTTGCGGATAGATATAGGTACAGACGCCTGCAGGTCAAGCTACCCGAAACTGTTTAATTCGTGAACCATGCGTCATCGATTTACGAAGACAATTCAATCGATGACTTTTGATCCTCTTGAAGGACAACGTATTTGGTTCTCTTACAATTTTTGCGGATAGATATAGGTACAGACGCCTGCAGGTCAAGCTACCCGAAACTGTTTAATTCGTGAACCATGCGTCATCGATTTACGAAGACAATTCAATCGATGACTTTTGATCCTCTTGAAGGACAACGTATTTGGTTCTCTTACAATTTTTGCGGATAGATATAGGTACAGACGCCTGCAGGTCAAGTTACCCGAAACTGTTTAATTCGTGAACCATGCGTCATCGATTTACGAAGACAATTCAATCGATGACTTTTGATCCTCTTGAAGGACAACGTATTTGGTTCTCTTACAATTTTTGCGGATAGATATAGGTACAGACGCCTGCAGGTCTAGCTACCCGAAACTGTCAATGTTTCCCAATGAACCTTGAACCTTATACTTTAGAATTAAAGTCGAAATTCTATCAAAGAAATCTGACAGATTGTAGTGGCTTGATGTGCAGGCGTCTGTACCTATACCCTTTTTTTTTTCGGGTGGGAAATAATCCAATGACTTCCCCCGCTCTGGGTGGAGCGGGGGGGCATGTCAGACTTGTACTGACTAAAACCCACCCATGTTCCTTCTGTTGCCCTTTGCGTTCCGAGGCCGCGGTATCTCTTTCGAACAACCCGCAACCCCGGCGGCAGGCGGAGGCTCTGGCAAGCCCCTCTGGTACCTACACCCTTATCCTTTTTTGCGGATGGCAAATTATCATATAAGTTCACCCGCTTTGGGCGGAGCGGGGGAGAGTGTCAGGTTTGTACTGACTAAAACCCACCCATGTTCCTTCTATTGCCCTTTAAATTCCGGGGCCGCGGTATCTCTTTCGAACAACTGGCAGGCCCCTCTGCTTTTCTGACATCGCCCGGGGCGTCACCTGCGGCGGCTGGGTTGGTATTAGACTCTCTCCCTCAAACGCCCGGCTACCTACATACTTACTAAGATTCATTATTAGAAGGTGTGCTCTTGATAAAATATTTCAGAGGTTAGACAGAGGAAAAAATATAGATAGCTATTAGTACACCTGTATTACGCATAACAAGTTTAAGTCCCATGAAATAGGAGTCACAAATCCAGACTCCTGGCTATTATTGAGACATTCCTGATAGAAAACCTAATAACAATGTCATCTATCTTTTTTTTTATCGGAGCCCCAAACAGAATCGTATTCCTGTTGTCTCGACTGATAATAACCAAAACTCTTTAACTTAACTGCAAATATTTTAAATATTTTTCCACTAGCTTTCGCCCGCAACTGCGTCCGCGTGGCATAGTTACTTTGGACTAACGCTTACTTTAACCGAAAAAAAATATTTCTGTCCCCTTTTCTTCTCTCTTTCTCCCGCTTTTCTCGCTTTTTTTAGCCTATGTCCGTCTCCAAGGTCCCAATTATCTGTGCCAAAATTCATCAAAATCGTTTTGGCCTCACTTATAATGTTTTCCCCATCAATTATGTGACATTCAGAACGAATTTGTATTTTCGAAAATCATTATGGGGTTTCCTTCAAACAAACATTAGCCTCATTCACTTGCGAAGTGAGAAGTGACGAATCCATCTCAATAACAAGGGACTCAGAAAACAGTTAGTACTCGATCATTAAAATAGCGTTCAGGGTGACGAATTGTGACGATACTTGAGGCATGCCGGCAGTCATGGCTCTGCAATTGTGTAACCAACTTCCTATGACTACTAAAGGAGTTTTAGGGAAACTCCTCAATCGTATAAATACTTTTGTTTGAAAAAGTGATGACTGTATTGTCAAATTGAAGGGTATTGCATTTGTTCGCTAGCTAGAGAGTAAGCTGCTCATGCCAGAGTTGCGGGTTCGAAAAGATACCGCGGCCCTTGAAGACAAAGAGCAAAAGAAGGAACTTGGATGGGTTTGGGTATTAGTCAGTAAAACTCTGAAACTCCCCCTTCTCCGCCCAGAGCGGGGGAATTTATTCGAAAATATCTCATCCGCAAAAAAAATAAAGCAGTACTGTCTTTATATTTTACCGGCGTATGATGGCTCTTACGCCACGTTCTAGTCACAGACTACAAATTAGACCATGGTCTGAGAGTCTGTCAACCAGTCGTGCCAAGGGGCACCATGTTACTCAGTAAGTACTAAGTTCAGGATGCTGACATCCTAAACTTAGTTACTGACTGACTTGGAGCTGGACTTGTAAATTACTGGTATTCAACTGCAACTGGCTAGACTGGAAGCCAACCCCAACATCGGAAGCTGATCTCAACATAGTTGGAAAATACAAAAATGTTGTATTCTTACTCTCGACTAGAATGATTATACTGATCTACCAATTTTTCATATCGCAGTCGATTGGCGGACATGCTAAGCTGCGCAATATCACCCGGTTCCGCTTACTCGCCTTCAGTGGTCACCAGTATCCCTCGTCCATCTTTCATCTCGACTCTTCGGTCTATTGAATTAGAGAGCTTCCTGTGTTAATCTTTCAGTTGGGCTATAGCTCTGTCTTTTGTTCCCAAAGTGGTATGACACCTACTTTAAGACGTCATGGTAACACTATAGTTGGCTGTAATACTTGATAACATTGTCAATTTTCTTCAAGGAACAAAATGTAGCTGATAGTCTGAAACAGCTGACGCGGCACAAAGTCGTCGCTCTCCATGGAATGCCCGGTTCAGGCAAAACCTGCGTCGTCCTCAGCGCTTTGAGAGACAACCCTCAACTGGTCACGAACAACTTCAACGGCGTTGTGTTCTGGGTCAACTTTGGCAACTGTAAGACTGATGATGACATTATTTTTCAACAAAGCAAGTGAGTATAATATTTTCCTTATCGTGTTTTTGTTACTCTGAGGAATGTTATTTTTTTTTTTATTTCTAGTAAATTTCACAACGACGCGGTTTTGGCTTACTGCCGACAAATATAAAAGCGATGCGTCGTTGTACCACAAAAACTATAGACGTTTTCCTTAAGAAATTGTAGATGACGTCTATTTTTTTCAATGCGACGTCACCAGACATAAACTTTGACGAAACCAAAACACATTAAAGCATGTAAACTATTAATTTAGTAGATTATTATACAAGGGGCTAAAATTACATTAATACGAGGTAGCTTTACTCCCAAGCTTTAGCGAGGGAGTAAATAGAAACAGAGTTATAATGACTTTAAGCGCCGTGTGTTACACTGTAATTTTCACTACGATTGCAAGACAATAAAATAATCTAGTGCAATATTAATTAGTTAATTTTTATTATAAAAAAATAAAGGTACAATTTGTATAATTCTGGTAAATGCACACATTCTGCTGAAGAGATCGTCGCTTTAAGTTCCATTTTCAAAACTGATCTTTCTATTTTTGGCCAGTGTAACAGTAGTATGACGAGGCTTCATTCTTAATTATTCTATTTATTAATAAATACTTTTTCGTTTTCGTAAGCTCATTGGTAACAGACAAAGATGATTTATCCTCTAGAAGATGAAATTATATTTCGTCCCCGCTCTGTTATGCTACAATGAGATACTTTTTGAGCAATAGTGAAAATTCTGTGTTTATTAATAGTTACCATATGTCATCAACTGTTGGTTTTTCTTGGAGCGGATTTCACCCATTACACTAAAATAAATGCGGTTTAAATAGCTCTGAGTGAATACTCCATAGCAGCGATCCTATTAATCGTATTAAATATTCCTACATGTGACCAAGACCAAGTTTAGTATAGGAATATGAACATAACACTAATACAAATAACTTTCATTTTGTATGACATACTTCTGTACTTAGCTTGAGCCAAGTCTCTTCGCTCTATAGACCTTTACCTTACTGTTTCCCTTCCACAGATTGCTAAGAAAAGCTTCCTCAATGTACACCCAAATCTCGTACATGAACTCATCAATATCTATGTCAAGCATCGGTTCCAATGGCGACAGCCACTCGTCTTCTAGTTACGAGTGGACCATGATTGATCTCAAAGACAAACTTAAGGCACAGTTCTCTGAACAACCTTTGAAGGAATGCCTTCTTGTTTTGGACGAAGTGAACGATAAGAAGTGTCTGGAAGCTTTCGATATCGGATGCAAGATTCTAGTGACGACGAGGGACGTTGGTGTGGTTGCTAATTACCATCCGCAGATTATTAAAGTAAGTTCTTTTGCTTATCTTTAAATGCTTTATTTATAATGCACTGGATTTTCAGCACATTGCCTTAGTGGCGAGAGTTGAATTTCCAACAGTGAGCTTTTTTGACGTATATGGCTTCTGTTTAAATGTGAATGCTCAGCTCAATAACGACAGTTGAAAATTAGGTGTGCGATAAAAAATAACCCGATTCAAACTTGGCTTGGGCACCAATAGTGCAATATTGATAATCAACACAAAATACGGGTTGAGGTGTTGGTTCTGGGAACTTTATTAGCAGGACATTAAGAGTTACAATTAAAGACTGATTGTAGACGGTAAATTACCGTTTCACTAAGCATTGAGAATCTTTTTAATGTACTTTTATCATTTGTCTTATCGTATATCGTTTTTATTATACCGTTTATTCTTTATTTTTGCACATATTGTTTATCATACCACTACTTTTATATTTTGAAATAAAGAAATATTTAAAGCACAGATGTAGATTATGGTCTGGAATTACACCTAGGATACTTTGTTTTTCGATATCACGCCGGCCAAGCCCCGGGCGCCAACTAGTTATTTTAAATTATGCAAAATAACATTCTGCAACGTCATATACGACAACATATTATACCACGTGTCTCTTTTCTTAATAACGATTATGCATATTGGTTGAACCATTTTTGATGTTAAATATTTTAATATTTTAATCTTCTCCATAGATATCTATCCATTGGATTGGGCAACTATAGTAAAAAAAATGTGTAATGATCTAATGTATTTTTTAACGTTGCGCCCACAAGCATATCTCCTGTATCGTTACAAACATTTAAACTCACATACACAAACAGCCAGACCCGAAACAACTAACTGCAGGTCATAAAAAAATTTGTTCGAATCGAACTCAGCCACTGGGCCAACCATGTCATACATGCATGCAAATAGTTTCATAACTCTACGCAATGAATACTTTTGTATTTCTTTCACTTGGTATCTGCTCATAAAGCTCCCAATTATCTATTTATGTCTAAATAATTAATTATCTAACGGCATGTTGGTCTTAGCTTTAGTTTTTTGTATTAATTACAATACAGTATGGCTTACAATTCATACCACACAAGAAACAATATTTATCACTCTTATAAAAATAACTACAAAAAATCTCATTATCGGAAAATGCAAATGTCATCTTTAAAAACACTATAACAAAGCCAATTTCCCTATGACAAGGCTTTTCAAAATAATTCTAGTTGCATTGCAATTTGATTTAAATGTACTAGATGTTAAGGATTCTAATCCCAAATCACACTGCTTGTACTTATATTGTATCAAACAATTTGATTAATTACATCATGCCCAGTCATTGCTCCCACGCAACTTACAGCAAAAACTTGACAGGATCTCTTTTTACCTAATTTAAAATCCACAGATAGAAAACAACTTAGAAGAGAAAGAATCCCTGGAAATCTTCGCTTTGTCTCTGGAAGTGAATGTATCTGAGTTACCATGGCAAGCAAAGAAAATACATGAGATTTGTAAAGGCAGTCCGTTCAATATCGGTTTGATTGGAGCGCAGTTAGCAGAAAACAGAGAAAGACTGATTTATGATCCAAGACGCTGGAATTACTACGTTAAAGAGTTGAAGAATAAGAATCATTTTCCATTGTAAGTGTGTTTTTTTATCAATATGTCAGAAAATTATAATTATGAGCAAACATTTTTTTTTGTCAGAAATTGCACAATATTACTAAATTATCTGTTGCAATATATCGCAATTAGCCTTTCTTTTGCGTAAGTCAATCAAAAAGAGGTTGGATTTATAAATTTTATAGATACAGATCTTGTACAAAATATTCGTAAAAATTGCAAATTAAATAAATAAATAAATATCTTGGGACAACTCACACACGGCTATCTGATCCCAAGCTAAGCAGAGCTTGTGTTATGTTAACCAGACAACTGTTATGCATACATATATAATTTATAAATACAAACATATTATAGATAAATCACACCCAGACACAGAACAAACAATCATGCTCATCACACAAAGTTTGTCCTGGGTGGGAATCGAACCCATAACCTTCGGCTCAGCAGTCAGGGCCACTAACCACTAGACCAACAGGCCCGTCAGTTGAAAATGTTCTTAATGTTTCAGCATTCCACTAAATCAAAGTTACAATCCAATGAAAACAATTGAAGTCTGCATCAACTCTCTAAACGACACAATACTACCGTTATTCAAGAAACTAAAAATCCTTCCCGACAACGTAAAAGTATCGGCCAATGTGCTGAGTAAAATGTGGAACAAGGAAGCATCACAGGTTGAATCCATCATGAAAGAACTGCGAAGCAAATCACTCATAATCGAGTTCTACGATCGAGAGAAGAGGAACTATATGTACGAAATACATGAACTGATAATGAAATATTTGAAAAGTACGGGAGAGGATGACAGCAAGAAACTACATTCAGAATTCCTTAGCAGTTACAACTATAATAACCTTACCCCACCGCTTGAAATCATTGACGATGGCTACATCGCGTTTTATATTGGCTATCATATCAAACACACTGATAACTTCAATGATAAATGGGGTCTTTTCAACAAATTGTTCCTGAATTTGAAGTTTTTGGGCAACAAAGTTAGACTTACTGGTCCAGCTGATGTGATGTCTGATCTACAGAACTATGAGAATAATATCGTTCAATATGTAAGTATGATTATGATCTCGAGAAAAATTATAGATATTTCGCACGTTTTGGTAACTTTTTGATGTTGACGGCGGTTTTACTTCTTGGTAGTAGTGTACACAGTATGAGCAATAGCCAAGGCACTATTTAATAATAAGAAAAGGACAAACTTATTGAATTAATACATAAATGAGTAAGCGAGACGGATATACGTTTTAGTTTTCTTCTTCACATTATGCAGTCTTTTGTCTAAGCCCAATTGTCAGACAATGACGAAGTACTAACAAACTATTTCGGCTGTTTCTTATGATTTGTTTAGAAAGCATTACCGAATTATAAGCTGTCTCATAACGCTGACAGCTATTCTATACTGTTCTCTATTAATGTAGATTTAAGAATGATTTTACTAGTTAAGTGTCAGTATTTACGTGGCGCGATAATACGTCACGCTGTAAGAATCATACATTATCGGGAAAGTCCGCGCAGTTTAAAGATCCTTACTAATATTATAAAAGCGAAAGTGAGTTTGTTTGTTTGTTTGTTACCTCTTCACGCTGTAATGGCTAAACCGATTTTGATACATTTTGGTACAGAGATAGTTGGGAGCCAGGAGACGGACACAGGCTAATTTTATTTTAAAAAAAAAGTAGGATATGAGGGAGAACTAGGGAAGAAAAGGGAGAACTTAGCGTTGCTATTACAAATCAATCAGGCACAAGAGCAAAAACTGCAGGTCTGCTTGGTGTGTTATACCGAATTTAACGCGAGCGTAGCCGCGGGCGAAAGCTAGTTTTTAATAAAATCGTCTGACGAAATTAGGGTCGGCCTTCAGTTTAACCGGATCCAATTAAACATCAGTGTTTTACATAGACAGACTGCCTATCTGACCTCCACAATTAAGTTGAAAGAAAACCCAAAGAATTATAATAAAATGCTAACAAACGGACTCTGCAAAAACCATCTCTAAATTTTTAACTAGCTGTTCCACGTGGTTTCACCCACGCTGCTCAGCACCCGTTGGTCGTAGCGTGATGTTTTATAGCCTATAGCCTTCCTCAAGAAATGGACTATCCAACACTAAAAGAATTTTCCAATTCCAACCAGTAGTCCTTGTTGTTGGATATTCCATTTCTTGAGGAAGGCTATAGGCTTATAGGCTTATAGGTTTTTCTAGAGGTCGCAAACGCGACTGCTGAGCAAAAAGGCTTGATAGAAAGGTTGATTCTAAGGTCGGGCAGTTTTATAGGGTTTTCCATCGGGAATTTCTCAGTAGCTACCACGGAGTCTAAAGCTATACCTGGCTCGCCCTCTATTACCTAAGACTTCATAATTTTCGAAATGTGGGTGTACTAAACGTGTACATACAGCGCAAGGACCTCTTCACATATAACATTAAATAACTTATTGCCCACTAAAACTTGGAAACTTCCACAAAAAGTGACTATGGTGTGGAGTCATCATAACCTTTAATCACTTGAGGTTCAAACGGGGGTTCACTAGTATTTTTAATGCGACCAAAAGTAGGGAAACGGATTGGATTTAACTGTGTGTGACCCCATACGACCGGCTCAAACGAATATTTGAGTAAATAAAACTGAGCATTTTATAAATAACTAGCTGTGCCCAGCGGTTGGCAGATGTTGGCCGATTCTCAGACCTACCCGATATGTACGCAAAATTTCGTTTAAATCGGTCCAGCCGTTTCCGAGGAGTATGGGAACGAAAACTGTGACACGAGAATTTAATATATTAGATATAAAATACTTGTGATGTTGGGAGGGGTGGGGGAGTAGCCAAACTACGTATCACCTAAAGGTTGGAAGTGGCCCAAGGAACCTTACGTGATTAAAGGATAGCATCCATGCTACTTGTATTGATAAACACTGCTTCATCCTCTGTTTAATTTTTTTTTTTTCTAATCATGCTTTATTTTCATAGGAGTTAGACAAGGAACTGATTAACAACATCAAAGCATTCCTAAGCACACACGGAAATGACCTATTTCATTATCCCTGCACTGACATAATTCAAAGCATCCTTCAAAACGAATCTAAAGGCATACTCTATTCGAAAGCATCGCAAATCGCTCAAGAGAACTGTAATCGTAATGAGCTGTATTTTGATTTTCTGTAAGTATTTTTTTGTTTTTTTTTTACTTGCTCTTTTGTGTCATGTGTAAGATTTAAACGCAATACCTCGTGTGCTCTCTCAGACTGTAAACGAAACCGCTTTTGGAAATTCTTTACTCTAAACTGTTCTGTACCTCAAAAGGAATACGGAACCCTTATTGTATCACTTTGTCGTCTGTCTGTCTGTAAAGACCCTTTATCTCAGAAACGCGTGAAGATATCGAGTTGATATTAAAACCATATACTCAAATCTCTGGTCCCTTGGAGTTTTGTAAAAAATATATCTCTAAGTCTACGCAACCAAAATATATGGCCGTGGTGTGCGAGTCCGACTCGCACTTGGCCGGTTTTACAATACATGTTGATCAGCTGATCGCATTGGGTCCCATAGAATAATCAACTTTTTTTTTTCTAATTCTCAGGACTTGTAGAATAAAAGTAGTTCAGTTTCAAGTTCTGAGAGACTACGAAGGAGGTCTTACGTTTATCATGACACACCTTGTGTATATGCTGTTTACTTAATTGTTTTATTTTTGTATTTTTAATAATGTTACTCATCTCATGTGTAAAATAATATTTTAATCTTTAAAACACACAACAAAATGTCATGCAAATTGCTTCAACACCAAAAGGTCCAATATTAATTATACGTCAACAAGCGATTAACATTTAGATAATTTCAACCTTATTGACATTTTAGTTTACTGGCTGTTTTGCGATGTTGACTATTCAAGTACAAATGTTTAAATTGTCTGAAGTCTAGACAATAAGGGTAATAACCATAAACTATAGTCGGTCGATACAGATCTCTAGGATATTGTTATCTATCTAATTAATTACTATGTGTATTCACTCAAACCCCAACTTCTTATGTCATCCCACTTATGTTCAAATACCTACTTTAAGTAGACATTAATAAAAATCAATTTCTGTCGAATAATTTAAAAATGATATATTAATACGCATACATAGCTTTATAATTGTTCGGGGTCAAAGTTGTAAATCATGTTTGTTTATTGCTGGAAATATGTATCTCTAATGTTCCATTTTCAAAATCTACTAAAGTTTCCTGAAGTTGCCAGCATCATTTAATATTGCGCAACTGATGACTGATTTTTTCAATGATTACGTGTCTATGTATAGAACGTATATACTCATTTGCTGGTTTATAAATTACACAACACTGTTGAAAAACTTGTTCAATATACGTATGTTAGACAATCCTGTAAGTAGCGGAACAAATTGCAAACATTTAGTTTGGACAATGGACTTAACACAATTACAATAATCGTTCTTTTCCAATACCTATTAACAAATTGTTGTCATGTTATTCTATTTTTGAATGAATAATAATTTAAATGTAATGTCCAAAGAAGGCTCTGTTTATGCCTGTCAAATCATATCGCCTTTATTCTTTAGTACATAAAGGCTATATGATTTGTTACATAAATCCTTAGTGTCAATCACGCAGTTTTCATAATCAGACGTTAAAACATACACAGAGATAGATTTTTTTTCTTAACCATGTTTATATTAGTATTAAGATCGATTTTCCCTTACTATTTTTCTTAATTCTTTCCTTGTTCTAATAAAGCGATGAGGCATTATATAAAAATTATATGTAAAGCATATATTTATGACGTCATTTCTTATGCAAATTCAAAAATTTTAGAACACAGTTTAAATAATAGAATACATCATTGAATGGGTGAAACTTGAAACCGATGGACGCTATTTAAAACTTGTGGCTCAGTTTTGTGCCGTAAGAAGAATTATCATTATTATGTCCTTTATTCACTTTTCCCCTTAACATTACATATTTAAATATTTCTTAAAAAATAAATTAAAAAATCATTTTTTTATTGTTATCCACAGGCATGAACAAAATGTGGATGAAATCAAACCCTCGACCATCGACGTGAAGGAAAAGATCACTTCAGTATGTTTTCTAAGAGATTACGTACTTGTTGGGACGTACTCTGGTGTTATTAAGGTATGTTATCCCATGGCAACTTAAAAAGTACAGGCCTAAAATTTAACTCGGACGGTTCCTGCGTCCTTAAGGTGTAAGCACCAGGGCAGTTGGCGAAATTCAAATTTACTTACGTTTTTTGCAATTTGCAGTTCAGCGCCATTTATATGTTGACTAAAATAGGAATGGCGATCGTTACACATATTTATTTCTCAAAAATACAGCTCTCAGTTCATCTAATCCATCTAGTCATCCAATGAATGACTTTTCATGAAATAAATATAAATATCTTGGGACAACTCACACACACGGCTATCTGATCCCAAGCTAAGCAGAGCTTGTGTTATGGTAACCAGACAACTGATATACATACTTATATAATTTATAAATACATACATATTATAGATAAATCACACCCAGACACAGAACAAACAATCATGCTCATCACACAAAGTTTGTCCTGGGTGGGAATCGAACCCACGACCTCCGGCTTAGCAGTCAGGGCCACTAACCACTAGACCAAGAGGCCCGTCAATCAAATACTCATTCAATGAGATTAAATGAACTTACAGGGTTGTGTGTGAAAGTGTTGTGTTCTTATTGATTACCGCGGCCCCGGAACATAAAGGGCAAAAAAGGGAGATGGTGGGTTTTAGTCAGTAGAAGTCTGACACCCTTTGCTCCGAACAGGGCGAAAGAAGTTATTTAACGATATTCCATCCGCAAAAAAATGATTTTAAAGATAACTCAATAAATAAAATAAAAAGATAACTCAATAAAGCCATATTTGTTATAGTTGTAATTCATGTTTTAATTAACATACAACTTGACACAGACCTGCAAATTGCTTCCCCATTAATTGACCTTTAAATACGTAGTAACTTTCGTATTATGGAATTAATCATATCTACACATAACAAATAGAGGTTTTCTTAAAGATAGTCTTATTTTACTGATCATGGCAATATATTTTTGTTAAGCTCTTAATACGAAGATTTATTTTTCTTATGAATATAATAGCGTATGAGCATGATACTTTTCAATTCTTAGAAGTTTTAAAACAATAAAATAAAAACGGGTGTCTACAAATTGGACGTTCTACGAATTGAACTTTATATCATCGCTTATTCGTGAACCGAACCTGAATATTAATAAAAAAAAAATCTTGTACCCAGTTCTTCCACATCTTCACAAACAAACTGAGGAAGGAGCTCCGCGGTACAGGCTCGCCAATCAAGTGGATCGGTGTGTCCCTCGCGAAAAACCCACCAATCGTAGCCGCGCTAGCGTATGATGGCGTCATCAAGCTGTGGTACGTCGATGACGTAGAGAGTGAAGAGACTGACGATATTATTGAAGAAGGTATTCTTTTGTTTTTTTTTTTCTTTTGAATTTGGAATAGGAGCTTCGAAAAAAAAAACGCAGACACGAATAAGTATTTTATTGTCTTTGTGTCGGTATGTTAATCAGAAGTATGTTATGTTATTTTTGTATTCTGCAGTATTAGATAGTTAAAGTAGGCACACGGCGACACATCAAACATTACTAGTATAACGTGGCCTTACATTGCATAGATCTCCCGCACATTGAGAGATCCGCATGTACTAGTACTAGGTCACTGATCTTTAACCTTGAACTGATCCAGCGATGTACGCAGTTTCAGTACAATGTGACGCTAGCTGATACTGGTTTTGTTACCACGTACGGTCGGCTTACACCTCTTTGGTATTTCCTAGAAGTCTACTCACAAAATTAAAAACAAAACTTTTCACAGAACCTGAAGAAGCTAACACCTACGCCGACATTGAACTAATTCAAGGCTCCTACCTAAACTGCAGATGGTCAAACAACGAGGATTACTTAATCATGCACACAAACAAAAAGATCGTCTTCTACAATCCTTCTAGAAATGAAAAGAACAAAATCTTCAAGACCATTCAAGACTTCGAACGAGACCGGGAGATCTTGTGCTGTATCCCTTGTAATTATGATAAGAATGTTATCGTTGCTACGAATGGGAAAGACGATAAATGCATTGTTGATGTCATTGATTTGAAGACTAAAGAAAAGGTCAGCTCGTTTCAAGAGTCGGACATCGTTCTAGATATGATTACGGTTCCTCGTAAGTACTGAAAACTATTTTATTTATTTTTAGCTTTTTCGCTGGATGATAAGTAGCATAGAATAATGGGAATAACGCCAAAGACCTCTCGTTTATTGCAACATGAATTTGGCAACTTTTTGTTCTATGACCTTTGTTTATGGTCTAAATCTTGCGATCATTATGTTACACCCTGAAAATGGTTCTCCAATTTTAAAGCCATATTTAGTAACGATTATTTTACTGGTTAAGACATAAAAAAACCAGCCAGGAGCAAATCGGAATCACGCACCGAGGGTTCCGTACAAACTTGCGTCATAAACGGCCATTTGACAGCGAAGACTCCCCAGCAACACATCGTGTGGCCAACGATGCTAAGGAACTCTTAAATTGGAATAATAGATTTCATCCGCGGCTTCAATCGTGTTAAGGTTATAAATTGTCTCTGACCCTTGTCTACCTGTGTGTCAAATTTCGTCAAAAAAATATACAAACTAAGTTTGTCTTACTTTAGTAAGGATTTATTTTTGACGTAGGACAAAAAAAGACTAATACGACGTTGGGGTTATAATTATTGTAAACATGACAATATCCTTGTAAACATTGTATGAATTTTAATCGCAAGCTTTATTTTATTCCTTTGCCGCGGCAATAAGTATTGACTTATCCTGTTAGCCTCTCATGTACGAGGGTGTAAGATCGCCTCAAGCCGCTTTCACGTCGATAATTGTAGTCACTGCCTTTTCGTAACTTCAGTAGGTATAGCTGTTGTCCGCAGCTTTGCTCTCGTTATAGTCGAAAATTATTCTACGGGAATGTTTCAAAAATATTCCTATGACATTCAGGAATAGTTCGCTTTCCCATTAGTGAAAGACTTTTCATAAACACATCAGCTACCCTACCATGACGTCTTAAAGCAAAACTTATTCCACTAAGGGAAAGAGACAAAAGCTATACAGGGTGTCTAGCACCATCTCTTTCCCTCAGTAGAATAAGTTCTGCTTTAAGACGTCATAGTAGGGTAGCTGTTTATTAAATCAGTATTAGTTAACGTCATTAAACGCCTGTTATGTTGACGCAGTCGTAGTGACAGCTAATGACGTCAAATACGAAATGTGGTAATTTGAAAAGTGTTTTTTTATGCAAATTGTTTTGCATATCGCATCATATCGCGTCATCTAAATTATAATAGTTGTTATCGTTCAAGGAAAAATGTTGTCGATATCCTTGGTTTATTTTTAAAACTTACTATTCTAATCGGAGCTCGTTTTATTCATATTATTATGTTGGTAAATAAATGCAGTATTTATTTTTTATCCAATAATATATTTTTTTGTCACAACACTTTATTACCACAGCCGAACAGTAATTTCTAGCTGCGCAGGCCCTTAGCGTCATAGCGTGATCTGTGATATAAATTCTCTTCGCCTTTCTAAAGAAACTGTTTGGTTGGTGTCAAAGTCTATATAACAAATTGGCTAATTATATTTTTAATATATATAAATCACGTGTCACGTTGTTTGTCCGCGATGGACTCCTAAACTACTTAACCGATTTAAATTAAATTTACACACCGTGTCCAGTTTGATCCAACTTAAAAGATAGGGTAGGTAAGGTAGGTAGGGTGGGTAAGGTAGGTAGGGTAGGTAGGATAGGTGGGGTGGGTAGGGTAGGTAGGTTATGTACGGTAGGTAGAAAGGTAGAAAATTGCATTGCAACGCATAGGGCACAGCTAGTAGGTTTATATAAATAGAATATTTTTGTGTTTTATAAATATAGATAGAATTAAAATAATTTATAGAGAGGTAAACATTTAGCCAACATTTTCTTTGGTTCTGCTTTTTATTCATAGGCTTTTAGCAATAAGAGAAAAAGAATGTGTCTTTCGCGGTCCATATCTGCACAAAAACTGCAAGTTTACAATGTACATAGGAAGTAATATGTGTCCACATCCTAAGCCTTCTCGGCCAAAAACATCCCAGCATTAATTTCACTCTCCAATTTGCTGAATATCTTCTATTACAGGCAGCAACAAAATCATTACCTTAAAACCCAACGAAGTTATGGAGCACACGCTTAAATCCAACACGTACCCATCTCGGGTGATCGGGAGTGAGGACATTAAGGAGAACGTGTCGTTCCTCTCCGCTGCTGTCAACAAGACTGGCACGTTGCTGTTTGTGGCTACCGACGATAGCAGGGTTGTGTGCGTTGACCTGAAAACTTATACACAGAACTTTGATTTGGACAATCGACGAGGGTGAGTTTTTTGTGCTGTTTTCGTACTATTCAGATTAAGGATGTATTCATTATAATTGGGTAGTTGACACCATTAACCAATAATTTAAAAACCCATTTTTTCTGAAAGAACACCTTATTCTAGACCTGAGAACTCCATTCATTTCAAAATAACTTTAAAATTCGATTTTTAGTTGCTCTTAAATCAATAAATAGTTGCATCATTGACTTGACAACTTAGTGACGTCATCGGTTGCGAGTCTCATACAAAATCTATGGGGGAAGCGCGTTTTGACAGCTCATAAAAAGTATATCAATTGATTGGTGGTGTCAACTACCCTATTAACACTTGAAACGGGATATTTACCATGTTTGTTTTTTGTATCGAGTAAATATCCCGTTTCAAGTGTTAATTATAATGTTAGTAACCATGTCAGTTTAAAGACTTATAAGGATGTATTCCTTTATATATATTTTTAAATATTAACAAAAAAAAATACATTTAACAAACAGAAAATACAAAAAGTAGACGCCATCAGTATCGAGAACAGGGTGTTAACTACTGGCAGTCAGGGCTCCAAAGAGAGGAACCTTCTAACAATTCTGCAATTCATTTGACGGCACGGTTGGCGCAGTGGCCGAGCGATCGACTGCTGCGCTGGGTGTTGCGGGTTCGATCCCCGCACCGCTTTCTGAATAAAGCCCTTGATCCAGCTGCTTCGGCGATTAAGCCATTGGCAGATACGACTACGATCGCCGAGTCCTCATCCCATATTGATAACCTCGCAAGTCAATAAACTTGTATTGCTTATCTGTCTCGGCTTTGGGATGTATTGTTATTAAATGGTATGATGGTTAATAATATCAGCTGCTCGGATAAATCCAAAGGTTAAACCGCGCTTGTTTGGGTTGGTCTGTAGATAGGTGACTATACCGAGTTTCCTTCGTGACTCGAAAAGCTCGTTAATCCGTTGGCCTTGACTGTTATTTGTAGATCTTAGACAGTAATGGAGGTCGGGTCGAAAATCTGTCAACCGGTCTTACCAAGGGGATCATATTACCCAGTAGTAACTGAGTTGTGGAGTCGATGGTTAGACTGTAAACCGCCTTCAACGTAGTTGGGAAAAGGCTAGGCACATTATGATGGTAAAGGAAAATATGATCTTGAAATCTTGGATTTGTCTGTAATAAAGTCCACGACACGGCTAAGCACACGCAGTGGCTAAGCGTTTGACCTTGGTGCTACTTGTCGCGGGTTCGATCCCCACACGGAACAAATATTTGTACGGCCTTTTTCTGGTCTGGTTGTTTGTGTATAGTGAGTGAGTTAAAAAGTTTGTAAACGGACCCAAAATACAGTAGAAAGTTCCAGTGTGGGGCAAAGATTCTTTTTTTTTGAAAATGGAATGGTGCACGGGTTTTCCGCAACACATACATTATAATCACTCTAAAAGTGATTGACGAGATGAGGACATTTTATATGTGGACGGCATTTACTACTAATCTTTAAAACACTTTGATTATGAAATGTGGTGTGTGTTTGAAGTTTTGGAATGGTCCAATAGGCTACCAATCAATTGATATTATTAGCCATAATCAATTGATATACTTTTTATGAGTTGTCAAAACGCGCTTCCCCCATAGATTTTGTATGAACCTCCCAACCGATGACGTCACTAAGTTGTCAAGTCAACTGATGCAACTATTTATTGATTTAAAAGCAACTAAAAATCGAATTAATGTTATTTTGAAATGAATGGAGTTCTCAGGTCTAAAATAAGGTGTTCTTTCAGAAAAAATGTGTTTTTAAATTATTGTTTAATGATGTCAACTACCCAATTTCAGGAACGTAGTAGCAATGGCGGTTAGCGAGATGATGTGGGATGAGTTCGAGCCCGGCTCTGACGTGCTTCTCACTGGCACTGGATGTATCGAAGATTCAGCCAAAGTATGGTACTTGGATGCTTCTTATGTTTCACAAACGGCGCAGCGGAATGGGTAAGTCATTTAAGTTAGTTATTTGTACGTAAAGAAACAATCTTATTATACTTCAGCCCATACGGGTTATGTTAATACAGACACATTTTGTGCTATTCTGGTAAAGTTAGAAGTAATCAATGACAATGAGTTCTCGGCAACTGAAATCAAGGTTGTGACCTTGATTTCGATTACCGAGAGCTGTAAGATTATGTAAAAACAAATATTACCAAGCTAATTTCCTCTAAAAAAAATGTCGGTCAACAAAAACTATTCCTATTAACAAAAACATTTAAACATGACGCTACCAATACTAAATAACACATTTATTATAATTTATCTCATAAATTACATTCAGCCCCGTTTAACACGGTACCGATATCGTATTACCCAGTTACACGCAGACTGGATGCTGACCCCGACATAGTTGGAAAAAAATTAGGCAGAAGATGTACAAAGCCCTAGTTTGGGCACCAATATACTTACTGTATCAACTTGCTCCCTATAAACCATGTATTTAATGTCACAATGATTGGCCTGTTGGTCTAGTGGTTAGTGGCCCTGACTGCTGAGCCGGAGGTCGTGGGTTCGATTCCCACCCAGGACAAACTTTGTGTGATGAGCATGATTGTTTGTTCTGTGTCTGGGTGTGATTTATCTATAATATGTATGTATTTATAAATTATATAAGTATGTATATCAGTTTTCTGGTTACCATAACACAAGCTCTGCTTAGCTTGGGATCAGATAGCCGTGTGTGAGTTGTCCCAATATATTATATTTATTATATTTATTTAAAATTCCAGAAGAGTACGACTAACAACGAAATTCGATGTCAGCTTTGTCACGTCCTTATTGCATACGCCAAACTCAACATCATCAAACAGTGGAACAGAAAGTGCTAACACCACACCAAGGAGGCATCAATCATTCAACCATAAAGAAGTATCAAAGCCATCACTTAAGAACACTTTGAGTTTGGACAGAGGTTCCTTGAAACCACTCAATTTGAAGGGAATTTGCAATAATAATGATGGTGTATTACAACCTTTATTGGCTGTGGTGGATGATAAAAATAATATCCAGGTATGTTTTAGACTTTTTTTGCCGATGGGTAATCATCGAATAACTTCCCCCGCTATGGGTGGAGCGGAGTGTCAGAATTTTATGTTGGTTTTAGCCAGTAAAGTCTTTCTTCTCTTTCGAACAACCCGCAACCCGGCAGGCGTTGGCCTTGGCAGACCCCTCTGCTTTGCTGACATCTCTTTGGGGTGCGTGTGGAACATAAATGCGCTGTCGGCACGGCGTCTTTTATAGCCTTTATAGCCTTAATCTTTTGCACACATTCATAAACTGCAGTTTTCTTCCATCTCAGACCCTGGTAAAACAGCTCTCACCATCGTTTAGCTCAATACCTACTAAAAACAAATTATATATTATGTTCTTCAAAATGTGACTGATTAACAGTTATACATTTTTTTCTATTATTTTGAAAAAAATTTTAGCTCACATCCCCAAAAGTTGAGGCATTTTAAGCATTATTTTAATTCAAATTATTAGCGAACTATTCACTAATAATTTGATGTACAATAATCTACCCTACTCATCAGTCTTTTATCTTTCAAAAACAAGAAAAAATTTAAGAAAATCATTCTCTTTTTTCAAATATTTTCCTACAAACATTTTTTTTTTAAATACATAATAGGCTTGCGTTTAGCAGCAACTCTTTGTATTGCTTAATAAAACCGATGATGGTAAAAAGAAATGTAGGTTGTATGTTGTTTTGAACCACAAAATTAAAAAAAAAAACTGGTTTAATAGTGAACTCTGAACGTTATAAAGACTGCATGTAACTAAAATATTGTATCCGCTTTCCAGGTAATGCGCGGCAGAAAAGTACTAACAGAAATCGCAGAAAAAGCAGACGAATATATTACCAGAGTAAAAATCTCTCCGTGCAACCAGTACATTATTTACGGACTCAAATCCGGTGCTGTAAAGAAATATACGCTCCGAACGAAAGAAAATGTCGCCATTATGGATGTTTATAGCCCAGTGCAATACTTGAACTTTGTTAATCCTAATTTGTTAATCGTTGCGGGGAAGAATACGTGTTTGATGGCTTATCGATTGATGCCAAACGGGGATTGGAAGCCAGAGATGATGCAGAGGGGCAATAATAGTCTTGGTTCGCAGGAGATACTGAATGATATTCAGGGTGAGTTTTGTTAGGCTAGTTTTTTTTACGTATTGTACTATCTAAAAACGAAGATTGCAGTTGAAGTCCAATGTTCTGCATATTGATTTCCTAGAGTGGTCTCTATTCGAATAAAGAACACTGAAAAAAAAACTTTGTTTTGGCACAAAATTACATTCACACTCATTACAAATTTATTGTCTCAATAGAAATCAACGCTTTGGAATGGGCAACTACAGTACTTTCACAAGTTATTATGCCTTATGACCGGAACTGTAGCTTCATTTTATTTCTTGACATTCAAAAGTGCCTGTAATGGTATAATGCTTTGATTTGATTGGATTTGACCACATATTATTTCAAAGGCGTTCAACACTTCCCAGTATGATGTAACCCAGTTAACTTACCAACTTATCACATCAAAGATATGGGTCAATCTAGATTTTGAAACAATAGATCACAAGGTCCATATTCTAATACACCATTCCTTTCCAGGAATCAAGAAAAAGAACGGCCATTTAGAAAGGCTATCGAGTTCTAGCAGCGAAACAAGTATCACTTCACGAGACCGAGCCTTCCCCAACGGAGAACACAAAAGTCTATGCAAAGGCAGCGGTTTGGTAGACTGTTTCTTTGTAAAAGACTTCGGTATCATCACAGTAGAGTTCAACGCGACTATCAAGCTGTGGAATCATAGAAACCTCAAGTTACAGACAATACTGAACGGAAGGCAATCTGATGTGTGCATCAGTTCTGCAGCCCTGCAGAATAATGTTCTTGTCATTTGTGAGAGGAAAAATAAGGCTTTTCAGGTATGTTGTACCTTATTTTTTAATGATACATTGACAGCGTATATATATATTATTTTATTGATTTATTAGTAATCAAGATTTTTGTTCATTATCTCTTAGTCCGATTCAAATCTACAGAGTGTTTTATTTTTACAAAAAATATATTGTGAATAATAAAATTGTTAAATATCTCAAGTATATAAAAAAATAAAATAGCTTTATATAAACAAAAATCATCTCAAGCACAGAAAATATATATGTAACGGTTTGACAATGTTTATTTATTATTCAACATAACGTTCGTACAAGACACGGTGCTCATAATTACATTAATCACAACAATCAGCTAAGGCAAACACATCGGCGCTGCGCAAACATGTTACAACAACGAGCTTGTAGGGCCAACTGGGGACCTGAGGGAGCGGTGCGGGCGGCGCGGTGCCGCACGGAACGCGAAACGCGGCGCATTGCGTTTACGTTAGGTTCTCATCTCACAGACCCTCGCTACATATATGTATTGTTTCTCTCAATATCTATTCTTGAGATCTCTCAAAAACAGCACTTTTGTCTAATATTGTCTCATTTCATCCCGAAATCACGCTGCACAACACAGTAATGCTATGTCGGGTGGTTTCCAAAGAGCATTGGCTTTTAATCGATGGTCTAAAAACCACAGGTAGTCAAGAGGTTCAAGCCAGTCCTGCCGGGGTTGCGGGTTGTTCGAAAGAGATACCGCGGCCCCGGAACGTAAAGGGCAATAGAAGGAACATAGGTGGGTTTTAGTCAGAACAAGCCTGACACTCCCCCCCCGCTCCGCCCAGAGAGTTCAAGTCCCCGAAATCTCAATGACCCTACTGAATCAGCTACAATGCGCATGTATCGTGTCGTGAGTTCATACTAATAAAAAAAAAAGTGTGTGTGTCAGCTACGACGCACGGCAAGAGTTTACTCCTTAAGGTCGAGTATCTAACCATACGCAAAAAGAGTTTATTCAACTGAAAATAGATTAACATCATATGAAAGGATAAATTTACAAATTAATGAATAAAAATAGCAATATAAATACATCGACACTGATAGAAACTAACAAGCCCAATAACATTTAGTATATAGGTATAGTCGCCTATACAGCATACCATATGTACGTCTTAATACACTCACAGCCAAATTAGAAAGTTGCGCACTAAAGGTGCGCACCAAAAACGTGACACATTTTCGTTACTTTTGTAGGTTTTACCCCTCGGATTTTTCTCATACCGGGCGCCTTACATATGAAAATCGATTCTTAAAGAGTAATCTCCAAAAAACTTGTTTCCAGACATTCGAGCTAAAACGCGATGAAGAGGAACTGCTAACTATTCAAGAGTACAGACTGAACAATGTGATTGTGTCATGTGATCTCACTTCGGACGGGAATGTTCTAGCATTGGGACTTGATTCCGGGAATGTTGTGGTGAGTTTAGAAAGACTGTATTTTGTGCCTTTATGCAAATGACTTCAATTTAAAAAAAAAACGACTGCCATGTCTAAAAAATATGTTAGCAAGATGCTAGTTTTACAAATGCCGATGGAATGTGCTAGGAACAAAGGTGAAAGGGAATCGAATACGAAACAACAATTTTCATCGCGGTCGGGGGAGCAATCTGTAGAATACTTTCTTTTATAAAAAGCCCCCCGACTTCGATAAAATTTTTTGTTTCACTTTCTCTCCTTTTTGGGGCAGTCGTGTAAAAAAGGAGTCAGTTCTATGTTTGTTCGCTGATTATTCCGCCGACTGTGGACCGATTTTCATAATTATTTTTTTGTTCGAAAGGGTCTAATTCTGAGGTAGTCCCATATCAATTTTATTTATATTGCTTAGGTAGTTTATCAGTTATCGTCTATAATCCATTATTTTTCTTTAATGGCTATATTGATGATCTGCTAATCTTTTAGTAACAATAGAAAATGAATACTCGATAAAAAAATATGTGAGATATCATCATAACATAAATAATAAACTTTATTGCTGATGTTAAACCACATTACTATCGAATGCCATTGGGTACTTTTCTTCGACGCCGACGAAGTCGCGGGCAAAACTAATTTAAAAATAAAGGACTTCCAAAAAAAAAAGAGAACAGTAGAAAATAACTTAACCTTCGGAAGTCGGTGACTCTTGTTTGTTTCGTTAACTTTTTTCCATCTACTTCCGGAAGTAAAATAATTTTGTTTTTTTTTAGTCTTTTTTCTTGGAAAAAGGTTTTTAGGGTTCCGTACATCAAAAGGAAAAAACGGAACCTTTATACGATCACTTCGTTGTCCGTCTCTCTATCAAGACAGTTCGTGAACACATAGAGGTATCGAGTTAAAATTAAAATATCAACCCTTTATGTCTACGGAGTAAAAAAAAAGTTAGGGCAGTTTATGTTGCAAGTTTGTACAAACCCTCGGTCCGCGAATCTGACTCGCTTTTGGCCGGTTTGTTGTTTTCACTTTTTAGCATCTACTAGCGACCCGCCCAGCAGTTTCACCCGCTGCTCACCTCCTAACAGTCATAGCGTGTAGTATTATACGTATAAACCTTTCTCTTGAATCACTCTACTTATTAAAAAACCGCACTGCATCAACATCATTGCGTAGTTTTAAAGATTTAAACACACATACAACATAGCAACAATACGAATTGTTTTGTAAAAAGCTCTTATTTATAAAATCGTTCTCTTTTTCCAGGTATGGAACGTCAGAGGCCGACGTCAACTATGCCTACTAAAACACCACAAGTCCAAAGTTCATTGGTGTTCATTCTCCCCCGTGCCGAACCGTTCAAACCGCAACTCTATGACGTCATCACCACATCCTGTCCAATCACCGTATCACTTCTCATCACCACAAGATGATGACGTCGATACTGAACAACCACCGCTTGTGTTAGTTACCATGGCAACGGAGATTGTTTGGTGGAATATCACCCAGGTTATGAAGACGCAAAAGAATAAGATTGGAAAGAGGTAAGATATTTTGTTGGTTAATTATTCTCATCTATACGTATTGGAAGATATTCTAGTAGTAGTTTCAGTACCACTCACTGTCAAGTAATATATTGGTTATTCCATTCGTCCGCTATTTAGCAAAAAATTGCACCATTGAGTATAACCTATTTAGTAATCCCAATCCATTTAGGGTCGGCGAGGCATATTTTCTTCTTTACTTTCCATATTTCTCTATTTCTCAGCAGTCATTACCTTTACAATTAGAAAAACAAATACGCCATTGGCACTTTTTTACAAATTCTGCCCTAAAAGAATCTTACAAACACTATAATTTACCGTGTTCTAGTTTTATTTATTAAGAATCACTACACTGTTACTAAATAGGGGTCAATTAATTATTAATAAGGTTCTATTTAGTAACCATTTAACAGTACATACAATCAAATCAAAACTTTTCTTATATATTTACAGAACCTACAACGCAATGACACCAATCGGCAGTCCATTAGAGAGTAGATGCGACACACCAAATGCAAATAACAATTCAAACGCTGCATCGTCGACTTGCAACTTCTTTTTTGGAGACGGTGAACTACCGCAGCAATGCTGGAAGGTTATTTGGAAAAGGAAAACGTAAGTTTTTTTTTTATATGGTGTCTGTTTTTGCAGTTTACTGCAAGCACAGAAAAAGGTTTACATTAAAAAGACAACATGACTCATTAACAGCCTGTCCTAGTGCGGGCCATACACATTTTAAGCATCTAGGCGTCCTGAACAACGCATATATCAGAGATGACGGGCCTGTTGGTCTAGTGGTTAGTGGCCCTGACTGCTGAGCCGGAGGTCGTGGGTTCGATTCCCACCCAGGACAAACTTTGTGTGATGAGCATGATTGTTTGTTCTGTGTCTGGGTGTGATTTATCTATAATATGTATGTATTTATAAATAATATAAGTATGTATATCAGTTGCCTGTTTACCATAACACAAGCTTAGCTTGGGATCAGATAGCCGTGTGTGAGTTGTCCCAAGTTATTTATTTTATTTTATGAACATTTAAAATGTATGTATGAGTGATGTGAAGTCATGAATGGCCGTGCAGAAACATTTGCCAAGGAGACAATGTAGGCTAGTAAAAAAAAAGTTACTGAATCTCCCATTTCGATTAATGTCGCTTGCTATGTGCTTCAATTTGAACCTGTACATATCATGTTTTTAAAAAACCGTAACCGTTGTATTTATTTAAACCTTTTTGTTCAACAAATCAAAAAGATACCGCGAATTTTTTTTAAATAAAATGTACTAAAATGAGAAAACTTTTGTGCCAACACAGGGGCGCGTGATGCGTAGTGCCGTCAAAACAAACAATTGACGATTGAACATACTTTTGCCGAAGATGGTGTTGCCATTTTTTAATAGTTTGGTAATACAGTGAAACCTGGATAAGTGAGACTTGAAGGGACGAGAGAATTAGTCTCACTAAAAGAGGTATTCCACTAACCCAGGGTCTCCACTAACAGAGGTGATTCAGGGCCAAGGTGTCGGGACCTCAGCATGAGGTCCAGTTATGGAGGTTTCTCACTTACCCAGGTCCCACTTAACAAGGTTTCACTATATTATGCAATTACTATCATAAATATTCTTTGTTTCTTATTTGATTTGTTAATGTTACATATGAGCGTTTCGGATCGAACAGAGCTTTTTTTACGTATTTTATATCATTCTTTTTCATTCACAGATACAAAGAAGGCTCCAAAAGGAAAGAAATCTTAGCATGCATCAAATTATCAGGTATGAACGCGAAAAGGCTGAGTCACGACGAGAAGTTCTCGTGTTTCGTCACAGTTGACAACCCTGGATACATCCATATCATGAACGTAATGCGAACGAACAACACATAGCATAGTACCACTGCCATTTAATGTTATGTCATTTAAAAAAAGAAATTGCTTCGTATATAAACGAAATTATCGTTTCGAACGCGTTTAAATCACGTTGCGTTTGTTTTGGTGACTTTCAACCAGTCAACAGTTAACATTAACTGAAGGCTTGGTTTTCACTTCTTTCTATACGAAGCGTTATTTTTTTTACGGTTGTGTGAAACAATATCCATAATTATTTCATTTAACTATCAAGTTTATTGCGTCATCGTTATAAATAATTCGATTAATTTGGTGCTATTGTTACTTATTAGTTTAAAAAAGTACTTTTTTGCTATTTACTTTCTTTAGAAAAAAAATAGGATAGGGCTATAAAGCCCTTGTGCCAGAAAGTGTTTTTTTTTTCATCTGTTCCTACTTTATAATAATTGATGTTGACAATCAAAGGGCAATCAATATGATTGCATATAAATAATTAAAACTTAATATAACGAACTGCTCAATGAAATACTAAACGACTACACACTGCCTTGAATGCATTTATTTTTAAATAGTATAAACTTTTACTCGTAACTTTTATTTTCTTTAAGATTCTTGCGGTTGTTTGTAGTTAGAATTTTGGTGCTGAATTTAAAAATGAAAGCTTAAAGAGATTTAAAGTCATTCGAATACTATTATTATTGAGACCTGCAGCTCTGGGTTTGCATCTAGAAGCTCGTGGCTAAATAATAACAGCCGCACGGGTCGATCTTTGAGATTAAACTGCGCTTGCTAATGTCGGTCTATGGAAGGGTGAGAATCCATTACATTCTGAGCCCCCGTCCCGGCTGTCATTTGTACATCTTTGACAGTGGTTACAAGTAGTCAGTGGCTCGAAAGTCAGACAATCAGTCTTACCAAGGAATACCTTATTATGTAGCGCCGAGGGTAGATAATCAGTCGGTCCATGCGAGGAATGCTTTTCAGATGCATCCTATGAGACTGGAAGCTGGCCCCAACAAAGTTAGGAAAAGGCTTGCGAGATAGTGAGCTGTGGGATTTCATCCCAATGCCTCCGAAGCGTAAATGAGTACTAAACTAGAATATTATTTGAGATAAACATTTCTCTATGCTAGTCCAGTAAGTGCATTTTCTTAACCACACCCTATTTTAAATGGATATTGCTTCACACAACCCTGTTATATAAATCATGAACAAACTGTTATTTTTAGAATAGTCAGCAAAAGGTAACTAACCAGGTTCGCAGATATAGTTGATTTTTCCTTAGAAACCAATGGACAAGTTCAACTGAAATTAAATTTATTTAAAGATCTGTGTTTTCTATAATTTTTTTTTTTTTTGTTTTATCTGCGTCTGACGTGTCTGGTTATTTATCTGTTTTTCTGACTGTAAATTTAAGTATGAGATTATTGTAATGTTGATCCCACCAGTACAGGTATGCTTTATTTGATTTGGGTAAACTGTCTCCTCATTAGTCGAAATTAAATTATTTTTATCCTTCGGATAAGTAGATGCAATTAAGCAAATACTGGATATGGGTAACCTGGATCAAAATAGGTACTTTAATTTTGATGTTTTTATTTTATAGATGATCAATTTTTTTTATAATTTTATTAGTACTGAGGGTTTAGATATTTTACCCCATCGATATTTAAAAAATATTTGCAATAATATGATAGTAGGGAATTACTGACTAATATAAGTCAAGTAAAATAAAATACGATGCGTCTCTAAAGTGAGTAGCCATTACGTATGAAATATGTGCCATCTTTCGGCTTTACTATGCTTTATGAAGATTTGAAGACATACTTACGCTTCCAAAGAATTCAGAGTACATACGTTATATAATGGTCACTCCTTGTTTGCTCACTGTACTAAAAAAAATAATAGAAAATTCTAGAAATGGCCACATAAATTCCAAAATTACTCGTATTTGTAAGCAATTCTTAAATATGTAATTACGTTTTAAGTCCATGATAGATCTCTCTGTTAAAAGTAAATATATTTTTTAATTATGAACTAAATAATGTAATGGTGCTTATAATAAGACGTAGTTTATAAACGTTTATTACCGACAACTATAAATGTGTAGAAGTAAAATAGTAGATAATAATCACAATATTTTGAACAAAATGAAAACTTCTTATGAAATCTGTTTTAGTTATAGGGAAGCGTAAACCATGAAATACACCTAGAGCATGTAAACTAGAAACGGCAATACACAAGACTTTTTACTATAAAACCACGCACAAGTTACTAAAACATGGTATTAAAAGTTGATACGTTGTCGTAGTGTGTAAACAACGCATTCAAATTGCCGTATCCAGTTTTGAATGTTCTAGGTTTCGAATAGTATAAACTATAAACGAACAGGAGAAATTGTGAAGACTTATCGTGTTTTGCAAGCATTAGGGACCGTGCGTACTAACCGGCCACGACCACGAAGTTTGGCGTAGCATGCGCCCTTAACATGAACCCACTCAAGAAAAGAACAATGATTTATAATGTACATATTTTTATTAGAAAATTTTATTTTAAAGTTGTCGGAATATACACAGTAAAATGTTCTTTTTACTGTAAAGAATAATAATTATCAAATGAGACTTTAACCTTTGCTGCAGTGGTTAGATTCAAAATTTTGTTATTATTTTAGAAAATTATAGCTTTATCTTATTTTTTATGCCACTGTACTGAAAGGTTAATCAAAAATTGCCGCCCAATTGCGTGTCGTAAGCGCATGAAGTAGGGTTCTGTAGTAACTAATGTGATATACGTAAAAATAATCGTCATGTATCCAAGATGCGCCTGGTATACATAATCGATTAAAAACTAAAGGGGATTATTGATCAACAAATGTAACTGTACTTCTAAAAGACTATCTCTTTGCTCAAAATAATTAAAAAATCAGATTTAGAACCATGAGCACTTTTTAATCAATATTGAATAATAATTCCTTTTTGGACTACGGAACCTTACCACTATAATGCTCAATTCGTGTTTTTACAAATAGTATGTTATTTTTAATTAATGTAATGATATCAAACTCAGCATGATTTAATTTAATGACAATGCAATCTTAATTTTTCTACTGTCACAAATATTTCAGCTAACAACGAAATTATATTTTATTATAGTAATTGGTTTTGTAATAAGGAAAATATTTTTTAAATATATTTTTGATAATACATTATTTTAGTTTTTCTAACGCTAAGCAAAATAAAAATGCTAAGCGTTTTATGCCCATTTCAAGTAGAGTATGCAGAGAGAAAATCTTGATTCACCAACGGAACTACATTGACAGTACGTAGGAGCGGTGGTCAAAATTATACAAAAGGCAACTGTTAACCCTAAACTGAAGCATTTTACGTTCAAATGTACGCATTTCAAATGACAATAAGGCTGACCTCGCGCCATGTTGTGACTATCCGTCAACTGTCGTTGAAAAGTATCTTTAAAGCGCAATACACACTGAGACCGCCGGGCCGCCCGGCTGGCGATACAAACCGGCGGCCTGTATGAAAAGAATCATGTCGGCAACAAGCGCAGCGCGTTTTGCCCGCCGACATGATGGCGGCTTGGGTACACCTGCGCTCAGTTGCCCGGCGACGCTTGACCTGTAGTGCTGACTGCCAAATAAATTTCTCATCTCAAGCTACCACGCCGACATGCCGCCGACCAAATTTACCGACTTGTATTAAGTGAAGCCGCCAACTAGACCGCCCACAAAAAGTTGTCGACATATGTCGGCGGCCCGGCGGGCTCAATGTGTATTGCGCTTAACAACAGGAGTAACGCATAAATTCAAAATATAGCGCGAGGTCAGTCCTCCCTTCACGAACCAGTCACCGTGCATCCGGTACATCAAACTAATCGTAACTCCACGCAAAAAATATTTGGTAGGAAGCGAGTTGAGGGGTCGCGATAACCACGTGCCATTCAACTTCGTTAAGGGTACTTCTACACCCTTTTTACTAATTACCAATGTTCATCTATTTCTTACAACAAGTATCTGTATGGGCTTTTCATGTATGTATGTACATACAACATACATTTAAGATACTGGTATTCAGTTCGAGGAAACTTTTGAGTATGAATTCGGATGGGTATAAGAGTAGAGGAAAACCAAAGAAACAATGGATGGACTTTGTGAAAAATAATATGTCAAGAAAGAAGGAATCTGGTGAAATGAGTAATAGAGGGTTATGGAAGAAGAAGACATGCTGCGCCGACCTCAAATAACTTGGGGATAGGTCTCGAGATTGATGATTGAGCTGCATCTGGTTATATTGGAAGCTGACCTCAACCTAGTTCAGTAAATAATATTAAGCAGATAATGATAAGGTTAGACAGTAGAATAGCAAGTGGTTATTGAACTGTGGAACTCAATTAAGTAGGTACCTACTTACTTTAATCCAACCCTGCCTAATGGGTAGTCATTTATATTTTATTGGGTGACTTAAGAAACAAGAGTATTAATCGTAACAAAATCGTAGGCCCTACTTGTTTTAAAAGGAGATGTCCGCTTTTTGTATGGACGTTGGTTTTTTATTTCGAGAAAAATCTAACCAGCATCAAAGTCTACTAAAACAAATACGACAAAAATATGAAACTTATAACTACTGAAATAATAATGATGTTATAACTGTTTAATTAGTTGTTGGCAACACTTAAAAAGGTCTGCCACTCTGTGACAATGTCTTATTTGACGGAATATTCAACTGTCCCTGGCGTTGGAGATTGTGCCTACCATGTGCCTACTTAGGATTAAACATGCTTCAAGTTAACTCGGATTTTTAAAGTCATGTGATTGGGGAGTTCGAAAATAACAATTATTTTATTGTCATATCAAAGTATCAGGTATAAAAAAAGTCAATTTATTTAAAATATATGCTATAGCATAAAGTTCCAACTGAAAAATCTAGTGTTAATTTTCTATCATAAATCGATACTTACGATAAATTGATTACAGATCGCACCCCTATCGACTCAACGCGTAAATCAAATACTGATTGACACTGACAGTAATGACAGTTCTGTGTCCATTTTGACAAGTTTACATTTTTTGGGTGTGTTCACTATATTAACCTAGACAATAAGAAAGGGTTGTTCATTTTATAAGTAAATTATCACTAAAATAAAAAAACGATTTTTCGCGAAATCTGAGGGCTTTAAAAATGTATGATATAGTTAGAAGCACTAGGACTGGAGATGTTTATCTAAATATATTCAATTTACCCTGGTTAGAACTTTTTTTCACATTATAGACATTTAGACGTTCCTACTCCGCAGCCGACCGTCACGCGACATGTAACACACAGACGAAAAACTTTGAGACGATTTTATAAAAGTTTCACTTTAAAAAACATTACCGGACATGTCCTTTGCGAAAATTGGACATCGAAATATACAAAAAAATAACAAATCTATTTTTGTTACATTTTTTCATTTTAATTTATTTAGATTGCAACACCTAAGGTGTGTCCGTTCAGATATTAAAAATACCCCTTTTCTCAAATGTACCTATGTATGTACAAAAAGCATGGGTAGTATTATAACTTCATAAGGGTAAATTAATAAATTAATTTATAATGACAATGGAAAGTACCCTATAAATTTTGATTACCTTGAGTGTGTGTCGAAATGTACGTCAAATTAATACCTACACGCGTTCCCAAGGTAATTAATTGTCTTGACTGACCGGTAGACAAATAGACAGATGAACAACAAAGTGCTCCTGTAAGAGGTCTGTTTTTTTCCTTTTGCAGTACGGAAACCAAAAAACATTTTTTAAGTTTAAATAAGTTTTGCTGTCGACTTAAACTATTGTTTTATAATTAAATTTATATTGCACTTAGCTAGTTTTGATTTGAGTAGCGTGTTAAAAAAGTTGTACTATGATTAACCTTTTCTCGATTTAAAAGAATAAGAAAAAATGTCTGTTCATTCGTTTCATACACGTAAAGTTTTACACTTTTAAGTGGTAATGTTGATGGACTGGCAACATTAAAAATTTGAAATTTCTTTTCAAACATTTCAAACCAACGTATTTTTTAAATCGACTGTCATTACGTTTTGATTTTATTCTTTTGATGAATAATTTGCTTTATCTCTATTGAGTGTTTCTCGTGCATTTATGAATGATAAAACTTATGTTTTGGTTGACAGTAATTGATTTCTAAGGATTACTAGTCTAGTTAGTGATTTAGTGGAAGTATGGCCCAGTTCAACTATTTAAATGAAATAAATAGTTTGGCGACAATGGATGGGCCGATAACTCGAGGCCCTCTCCAGCGTTGGGTGAAGAAGTCCAATAATGAGAATATAAATCCATTGAGTACTTCTTTCAAAAACCATTCGAACGTGAACTTGAGTGCTTGTAACCAGTCGATGCAGAAGTTGTCGTTGTCGGCGAATCAGAGTTGTAACAATAGCGTGCTCTCTACTAACAAGACCCCGACGCGCAATGAAAATAAGAAAGGGAAGAAAACGCCGTCAAAGAACAAATCTCCAGGTAAAGTTGTTGAATAAACTACTAAAAGGGCAATTCGGTTTAAAGTTGGCATGGTTTGGAGCTATTTAGTCCTTTTGTGTTCGCCTAAGATGACCCACTGACCGTTCGCTTTCGTAGTTTAAATTAAGGCCTCTAGTTCTTCTAGCAGCTTCATGACTGTCCCCTGTCTTGTTTCAAACAGCTATCTTTGCTATGCCATGCCTGTAGTGTTACCTTAGAACGAAAGCATCAAGTCTTGAAGGAAAAGTTATCCGTCTATACCTTGCAGGTCGCTCAACAACGCCGACTCCTAACAAAGCATCGAAGACTCCAAACAAGGCTGATAGATTTATTCCGTCTAGAAGTAATTCTAACTATGACTTGTGCCACTATATGGTAAGTTTTCCCTGGATTATCTTTTAAGAGACTACTATTTATTATTTCCAGCCTGTCATCATGGATATAAAGTAGGACATGTGTAAGAACATTTATTTATATTGTTAGGAAGAATATTTGCAGATTTCAGAAACATAGTAACATACCTAACATTTAAAACATTCCAGAGCATTTAACTTGAATAATAAGGCTCGCTCTTCATATTGATTCCAAGTTTCATACAGTTAACCTGTTCCTAAGTACTTAACTGTAGTTATCCCATCATCATAATTCTTGTGCCTTAATCCCAATTTATTTGGGATGAGCACATCACATTATTCAACGAACACACAAGTAATATATATTCATATCAATTTTCTAACAACCAGTTGAGCCGTGACGAAGATAAGAATGAAGAAGTGGTGGCCCAAACAGCTGCGGGAGAAGCAATTGGCCGAGCACTAACTGACACTGAACCTGGACGACTACTGCAGTACACTTGCAAAGCACCAGCTGCTCCTGAGGGCTACCAGAACAGACTTAGAGTTGTGTATTCACAGGTATATTCGCTTGCTTTCACTTACACTATGCTGTTTACTAAAAAAGTCTTGAAAGTGCAGTGTAAACTCCTTTGAAAGTATGTTAAGAGAAAAAAAAACATTGGGGCTACTTAGTAGGAGTTTACTCAGTATTTTGTTAGACTGGGTGTCCATTGGTTTTTTCTTATTTAAAGTAAATAATCATATATCACAAAATATTAAGAAATTTATATTGCTTTCCCTGTTTCTGGCCATTGGTGCAAATGTTTCTTTCATATTATTATTATTTATTGATTTTAAGGCGCGGCAATAAGCTAATCTTTAGGTATTCGCGGAAGTGACGCTAGCTGCATATTAGGCATGGTCTGACACAAGTACACGACAGTATTGCATCGATATAATAGAAATAAGGTCGAAAATATTTCGGTGTTTGATTTTATTTGAATATCATGTCCGCCAAAATTTAGGTCATTTTGCAGTTTTTATTGTATATACAAAAAATACAGCTCCGTGTTTGAAAAATTTTAGATATCTCTTTAGTCAGATACAATTTTCTTTGTTATAGATTAAAAAAATATGATTATTTTTCTTGGTCTAAACATTTTTTTTTTCGTAGTACTAGACCACTTTTGTAAACTTATTTTGTGTAACTCTTTACTTTATGTATTGAACTATACACGGTATTTTTGGGCTAGTGGCATGTACAGATACGGCTGCTACTTTGCGATGAAAATCTAGACGTTTTACGAAATGTTTGCTTTGTACAGCGCCTTAAAGTTATATTTAACTAGCGAAATGCCCCGACTCCGCACGGGTGCAGTGTTGATACTAATATACTAATATTATAGGTATAAACATCATCATATATGCATCATACTGTGTATTAAAAAAAAAAAACCTTATCAAAATCTGTTGCATAGTTTTAAGCATACATAGGGATAAACAGACAGCAGGAAACGACTTTGTTTTATACTATAGCACGGCCAACGAGAAGCGATACCAAATGTAAACAAAACCCATGCTAAAACCCCATCTAAAATGGCCGCCCGAATGTTGGCAAACCCGTCTTAACGTTGTCATGTTTTTGCCGGGAGAACGAGACATTACGACAAAGGCACAAGATGGAAAGAGCTAAATATTAGATTGTCAACGGCACAGTTGTTCTTTAGGTTAATGACCTTTCGTATCGCTTCTCGTTGGCCGTACTATATGTAGATTAATTATAATAAAGATAATATGTTCTTGATGCCTCACCTATATATTTGTAGACCCTTTCCTATGCAACTGCAAAATTAAATAAAGAATCTTCTCCACAAACTAACAACTACTAACATTTAATAATATTTTCAGGCCAAAGTTCCATCTTCAGTAAAGAACACAACAAGATACATTCCTCAAGCTCCTGACAGAATATTAGATGCACCTGATATTTTAGATGACTACTGTAAGTATGACTGTGTTATTTATTGTTTTGTTACATGATAAACTACAGCTTTCTCTCTAAACTGAATACTGCATTTGAATATTTTGAACTGGGTTATTAAAAACAATTTTTATGTTCCATGATTTTCACAGTCCATTTGTGAACAAAGTTTATGAATAAAAACACAGTAACATCAAATGTAAATATACTTAATACCTTAGTAATTTTTTGCTAGTCAACCAAGGGTAGCCTGGCTCATCTAGCCAGATAGAGCAGGTATGTCCTAAAAAGTTCTGAGACTTTAACTACATTATTCCATCATACAGACCTCAACCTAGTCGACTGGAGCGCCTCAAACATTCTTGCGGTAGCTCTCGGCAACTCCGTGTACCTGTGGAACGCCGGCTCGGGCCAGATCGAGCAACTGTGCACTCTGGAAGGTTCTGAGACCGTCTGCTCAGTGCAATGGGTGCAGGGAGGCGGGTCGCACCTCGCTGTGGGGACTTCTTCGGCTACGGTAGAACTGTGGGATTGTGAGAAGATTAAAAGGTTGAGGGTAAGTGGAATATTTGAAATCCATACACTAAGAAATCCTTAGCAAATACCCTTAAAAGATGTAGATTAAATTACCTTTCTTCCTTGTTAGATACCAAAACCTAAAAAGTATACCAACATCATATTGCTATTTTGCCCTCACATTGCACTCCGCATATTTATCACCACACACTACATTACCCCACTAAGTTAATCTGACAAACAAGGCTGATAAAATTTGACACGAAAAACAAAGTTTTCACTTGCAATAGAAGCGAGTTTGCATTAGCCTTTTTCTGTAACAATATAATATTCTTGCAGGTAATGGATGGTCACACTGGTAGAGTGGGTTCTCTCGCATGGAACATGTATATCGTGAGCAGTGGAGCTCGCGACGGTAACATCGTGCATCACGACGTGCGCCAGAGAGACCACGCTGTAGCTACCATACATGCGCATACACAGGAGGTACATTGTAGTCTGCAGATCATTTATAGCGATAACCAACTCAGCACGATGTTTTTAACGTTTGAGAGTAGGGTTTACACTACATAAGGCGTTGCAGTATGAACAAAGCTTATGTATAAAAAAAATTTGATTGAAAAGTGATCCACTTTCATTCAGTTTGAGAGAGCGGATTTCATGGCTAAATAATAGCAGCCGCTCGGTTTGATCTTAATGTTAAACCGCGCTTGCCTACGTTGATCTGTTGATGGGCCCACCTGTTCCATGCCGAGTTTCCTCCATGCCTCGGAAAGCACGTTGAGCTGTTGGGCCCAGATGTCAATTGTAGATCCTTGGCAGTCGTAAAAGGTAGTCGGTGTCTTGAAAATGTAACAACCAGTCTTACCCAGTACGTAAAATACTGGTATTCAGCTGAATCTGGTAAGACTGGAAGCCTTCTGGAACATAGTTGGGGCAGAGGCTAGGGATATGATGATTCAGGTTGGGAGAATTTCCCCAACAAAGATTCCAAAGCAAATTTAAAATTCTAACCTACTTTATTATGTACGCAGATTTGCGGGTTGAAATGGTCCCCTGATGGTAAATGTCTTGCTTCGGGCGGCAACGACAATTTACTCAATATCTGGCCAATCGCACAAGGACAGCACTACTCGCAATCACAGTACCTGTATTCATTCAAGTAAGTTGTTAAAAACCTCTTTTGTAATCTCCTCATTTTGTAATTTAATTGTTGACATGCAAAGCAGAGACAAGTCGTGTTCTAACGATATCTAGCTCCAGCGCCCCGCAACGAAAATAATCACTATAAGAGTTTTAGTGCTAATGTGCCATACGAAAGTTCTTTTGACTTCTTCACCTTTTTGCGTTCTAATTGAAACATGACATATTATTATTTTCCTCACTTTCAGTCAACATTTAGCAGCAGTGAAAGGTCTTGCCTGGTGTCCATGGAGTGCAGGCATCCTAGCCAGTGGCGGCGGTACGGCCGACAGAACCATACGCATCTGGAACATCAAGACTGGAGTCAATATTAATACTGTTGATACTAAGTCACAGGTATGATTTCAGATTTTTTATATAAGAAATATTGCAACAAATATTCAAATAAACAAACAAAATATTAATTAAATTATAAATGAATATATTGTTATTTATAATCACAGTTTCCCATACGCAAAATACGCGCCTTAGACTTGGAGTTGCGGACACCAGCCCGTTATACAATACAATAATCACAGTTCGACAAATTCGCCCTACGAGTTTTGCAAAGACATTCTCGCTTACCGGGCGAGAAAAATGCCCCATGTGAATGACCCAAATGTACTGAATCACAGTATTTTTCCTTACAATGAAACACTATCAATTCTATTTTCCAGGTGTGCTCAATAGCTTGGAGCACCCACTACAAAGAACTAATCTCAGGCCACGGATATGCTAACAATCAGCTGGTGATCTGGAAGTATCCGGTGATGACGCGTGTGGCCGAGCTCAACGGTCACATGGCGCGAGTGTTGCACCTCGCGCTGTCGCCCGACGGGACCACTGTGCTGTCCGCTGGAGCTGATGAGACACTCAGGTAGCTTCTCTTTTTACATTGCAGTTCATCCTCACGCTTGGTCGCATACTAAAACAGACATCCCTGTAAATGTACGTTTTCACATATAAAAAAACTTATTACTAAGTTTCGAGCCAGCGCAAAGAACTTATAACTTAAGTGACTACATGTTAACCTGGGCATCCTGTAGATAAGAAAAGAAGAAGGTTGGCCATACAAATATTTGTTCCGTGCGGGGATCGAATCCGCGACACGCAACGCAGCAGTCAATCGCTCAGCCACTGCGCTAACCGTGTAATTTAATTAAGATGTCGCTTGTGAGGGGCAGCAAAGGACAACAGTCAACCAGAATAAGTATCCACAATGAGAAACAACAATTGTTTTAATGTCCATTTTTCGTTGTGATGTTTCAAATAATCTTTCCAAGTGCATTTGTTTTACACTTCCGGACCATGAATGAAACGTTAGGACTTAGAAAGGCTTACCCTATTAATCAGACATCCTTCCATGTACCTTGTGCGTTGTCTGCCCATCATGCACTAAGTCAGAATCATCGTAGTGCTAGCTATTCGGGGACATCTCAGGATATTAATTTAAATTTTCTTTTACAGGTTGTGGAAATGCTTTATGTTGGACCCATCAAAGAAGAAAGAGCCAACTGATTCTAAAGCAGCTAAATCGTTACTCAATATGAACTCTTTGATTAGATAACTAGAGTTACGAGTACAAACCATTTAATTGAATTGACTGACATTGTGATCTTACAATTAATTTAATTACAACTGTGTTGTACTAGTTTTATGTTGACTTTTATAAAATGTTGGATTGCATTTTTTGACTTACATTTGCATTACTTTGCATTGCATGCTTATTAATTAGAAAAATATTGAATATTATTTTGTAATGAACTTTTCCCAATGTTTTAACGAATAACACTTTAATGAGTCACGGTATTAGGAATCGTATTTTATTATTATCGTATATTCGTTTTTGGTTTTTGACAAATCAAGAGAAGTTGAGGTCGTAAAATGTGGTTGCGGCTTTAATTTTATCTATCCTTCTAGAAAATTCAATTTCTGTTCCTTCTACTTCTTACTCTTATTTCGTTTAACTATTCTATTATTACCATTTCATTACCTCGGCTTCCTTGTTTTAAAGGACTGTACAACTAATTCTTGTTTATTAACTGTATTATTTCTATTTGTAAGACTTTAAGTATGTGTTAAGATGTTTTCAATATAATGTATGTAATTTTTACAATATATAAAAATAAAGATTTACATTCCCATAACATTTTTGTTACTCCATTACTGTCCCACTGCTTTTTCCACTTCTCCCTCCTTGTTGTCGTACACTGCAAGGGTGGCACCCGTCATATACGTCAAGTTCATCACGCGAATTGTTTCTGTTCGGCCTCGGTTGCGCCGTCCACCTGTAGGCCGCTACTGTGTGGAGACTTGCCCTGCAGTCGTCACTGCATGCGGCTGACGTGACCCTACTATTTCAGCCTGGCAGCCTTCCTGGTGACGTCATTTATGCCCTTTATGGTACGCCTAATTCATGGATGCCTGATTCCATAGAATTAGCAAGTACGCGCGACGAACAATCACAATATGAAATCCAGTTTATGCGTATCTCTCAAACGGAGAATGTATAGAGCGAGCCCATGTTATATAGCGCGTGCTAGTGTGAGCACTCGTGCATGAGCCCTCTCCAGCCTCCGTGGAAGTGGTCGCGCCAGTGCCTACTCCAGTCATCGCACATTTGCTCATGCTCACACCAGTAATAACAAAAGTGCTAGTGTAAGTGTCCTCACTATTCATCGCAAGTGGTCGCGTTATTATGCTAACGTGCTTGGCAGCTGTTAAAATGAATGTAATCTGAGCAGGTGGGTTTTTCCTGTCGTCAGGAACTAGATTCACAAATCCTGACCTAAGTCTGATAGGAACTTCGTTGGTTCTTTTGTAACCATTTGATGAAAAGTAGGCAGTCCGTCAAAATATAGTTTCCATTAGGCAACGGACGGACTGCACGAGCTACGTCTTTGGGGCCGCTGGTGATTTGATACTGGCAAAATACGAACACACACATCGGGCAGGCGCGTATCAACCCTATAAAGCCACACGAGTAGTATACACCAACTAGCTGTGCCCAATGGTTTCTTCCGCTGCTAAGCTCCTTAGTGTAGTAACGTGATGTTAGTGGTTCTAACACCATCTTCGCATTATTGCCTTTCTAATCAGTTTTATAGGTAGGCCGGACATAAGTGGAAATATTTGATTCAATTGATCAATACGAAGTAGACTGGCCAATATTTTTTAATTTCTGGGCTGTAAAAAAGATGGATGAAAAACGATTGCATGTAGCGGAGATGAGGATGTTGAGATGGTGTGTGGAAAGGATTAAGTAAAGAATAGGATAAGAATAAGATGATTATGATGGTAGCAAAAGGTTATAAAAGTTATCAAAATAAAACGGCATTTTCATGGTAGTGTAAAAATGTTTTATTATCTAATTTATAAACATTGCAATAATGTGCAATGTAAAAGAACGCGCAAAATCAAGACATAATAAATAAAAAGGGGTAAATTATAAAAGAAGTGCAATAAAAATGTGCTATAATAATAAAACATAATTATGCTTTAGTAAAATGTGATGCTTTACGAAAATGTTTTATAATTACAAGGTGGAAGCATTGGTGACTAGAACTAAAAAAATAAAATTTTGAAGAACACAAAATGCACTGAGCCAGCTACGCACTACTTATATTGAAAGTACAACCAAATTAATACTGATTAAATAGCTTCAGTTCACAACACATTGAGATCACACTTTTAACCTCGACGAAGAAGATAAACAAATGTATGACACGAAAGCCTGAAGATGTCTTTTGAGATTTCATCAATATCCGACAAAAAAAAGAAAAAAAAATATATTTCACGTTTATTTCTTACACAAAAGGCTAAACAGACAACAGGGATGTGCGTTTTTTGAAAATTTTGCGCGTCATTTCTGTATTACATAATATGTTCCTGTTATTCTTAAGCCGTGTTTCCACTAGGCAACATTTGACGCGCAACATGTTGCACAACAAGTTGCCCAACATGTTGAAAGTCAGCGCGGAACTTTTGTTGAACAACGTTGTCTGTCTACGTATCTACTACTTTACGTTAGTCGTCGCCAACATTTCGCCAAAGGAACTTGCGTTAATTTGAGCGGCAGTGGTTATAATTTAAATTATCGAAAAATGCATCTCGGACATTGTTGCGCGTCACGTCTACAATTGATGTTCAACTAACGCTGCTCTTAAAACAAACAACAAGCCGACGTGTCAGCTGGTGCGCAACATGACGCGTGTCATGTTGCGCACCAGCTGACACGTCGCGCGCTGTTGTGCAGCGTTGCCGTACATGTTGAGCATCACGTGTCGCGCGCCAAATGTTGCCTAGTGGAAACGCGGCTTTAAAAAGTACGAAATAAGTTGTCTGTCGTCTGTTTTCACCCTTATAAACTTTGGGAATTCATAATTTATTATTAAGTTCTCGCTAATACCCAAATAAATGATAGAAAAATATCAATTTTAATAGTGAGTAGCCGTTTCTACATAAATGCAAAGAAAGGAACTAAAGAAGCCGTTATTTTAACCTATAACTATCGAACAACTGGTTCGCTTACTGAACTAAATTCATTGTACTTGACGCACTCGACACTCATTCACTGAATTATTGCTTTGATTCGATTTGTTTGTATCGATATCTTAGCTGCCGATATCGATTCTAACTCGATTTTCCAAGAGGTTGCTGCCAATTATTGTTTTCAGTTACTATCGAACACAGTTTTTATAATATTTAGTACACTTTTAAAATTTTTACGTAACGATTATTATTATTTCCATAAAATGGAATATAAAAATTGCAACCTATTTCGATATTTATGTATCGATTTTTAAAAATAGACATTATATTCTAGAATAAAATGGGGTTTGCGCACATGCCTACATTATTAGGGTAGAGGCATCGCTCTTTCCAAGGTATCACACTAAGGAATTTAACTCTCAACTGCATTCATTGCAAACATCTCATTCTTTTAATTTAGAAAAACACGCTCATAATAATTTAACAAGAACACATTTCTAGTCTGTTTGATTCCAATTTCCATTAAAAAATAACTGTTAACAATTGTCTTCACATTTTCCAAATGTTAAACACATTTTCTCTAAGCTCTGAGGTTATTATCAATTTAAGTATACAATGTAAGTACACTTATGCAATACTTATAAATCTAGCTAAATGGCTCATTTATTGTGCTTACACAAAATAAAGGATTAACAATGTTTAAAAAAATATTGGAGTAACTGAGATTCCTCTTCATTAAGGCTACTTATTATGTTACGGTCCATTAAGTACTAACAATTCTAAGATTCTAAGCTTAACATCTATACACGAATTAATAACAAAACGACGACAAACAGTCGCGGAAAAAAAAAATATAAAAAAGAAAAACTTTGAAAACGGGTCCATTACACGTCATATGGTTATTCGGGTATGTAAACGTTTTTATTACGTACCTACAAACAAGTGCATTAATCAATGCACTACTACTGTAATTCCTCTATACATTACGCTTAAAAATACATTGTAACGGGTTGAGGCATTCTCTAAAAATATTCGTGATGCCATATTCTAAGGCGGACTAAAGAAATCATATAACAGAGGCGCGACTGTCCCCGCTGTGCGCGCTGTTGGCGCCCGACAGCGCCACCGTGCTGGACATGGGCTCAGCGCCGCGCACGAGCTGCTCGTGGCTGCTCGTCAGCGCACCGCCGTACTTGAAACTCCTTCGAAGACTCGAACGGATACTCTTTGCCGAATCACTTTTCCGAACGAACGATCTTCGAAGGTAGTCTCTGGTTAGGGATAGGGAATTCCTAGATGTAGACGATCTAGGGCGGGTCGTTCTAGAGTCGGTTTCGTCTGTGATGGTTATAGAGGGTGTGGTAAAAACGCCGCTGTATTCCGGTGGCTGTGATTCGAGGGATATGAAGGTGTCTCGTTCTACTGTTTCGCTGACGGTTATAGGTAGCTGCGTTGTGTCTTCAGCAGCGATTTGTTCGGGACGCGTTGTTGTGATTCTATAATGGAAAAGTAGTATAAATTAAAGTCTCATCTTATAGAAAACATAGACGCATAGTATAGTTAACAACAGCCTTTTTTTTGGGGTGGGAAATCAACAAATAACTTCCCCCGCTCTGGGCGAAGCGGGAGTAGTGTCAGACTTGTACTGACTAAAACCCACCTATGTTCCTTCTATTGCCCTTTACGTTCCGGGGCCGCGGTATCTCTTTTGAACAACCCTCAACCCCGCTAAGTAGGAACAAGGGTGGGTTGTTAGTCAGCAATTAAAAGTCTGACCCTCCCCCCCGCTGATGACTTCCAATCCGGAATAAAGACGAAGTGCTGGTAGTGCTAGACCAGTATCGAACGTTGCTTTAAACGTTTGGCCGCAAGGAATAGGGTTCCGTCGCTTCCACGGGCAAGGGCCACTTCAACGCTGTGGTTTCATACATTAATAAGTTAATATTACTCTTCTACATAAATTTTATATATTACTATCATGTGTATGTTAGTCTGTATATATTAAGGGTCAAAATTGTCTGAAATTAAATGTTATGGCATAAACAAATTGACATTACCTTCTAAGCGTTCTAAAGCTCCTCCTGATGGTGTTCAGTAGCCGGGCGCCCGTCGCGGTGGAGTAGGAGGGGGGCGGCGTGTACTTGGGGGGCGGGTCGGGAGGCGCGGGCGGGGCGACTGGCGGCACGCCCAGGGGCTCGTTGGCCACGCCCATGCGGGGACGGTACAGGTTTTGGATGCGCTGGAAATGATAAAAGAAAATATAAAGAATTAAAAAAAAAATAAGGTTCTAGTTCGGCTACTATCAGTCTAATTATCAACTATTAAGCATCAAAATGAAATGCATTAAGTGTGATGACCTTGCTCGTAAACGGACATAAACTTAACTTGCATAATGTAATTTTACTCATCACTCATAATATCTACCCGAAACTGTCAATTTTTCCCAATGAACCTTGAACCTAATATTTTAGAAATAAAGTCGAAAATCCATCAAAGAAATCTGACAGATTGTAGTAGCTTGATGTGCAGGCGTCTGTACATATCTGCCTAATTCATCATGGAAATCAGGCGTGATGTTTGAATTGTTTGTTTGTGTCTACGTCTTTACGTAAAGACATAAGAAGTGTTTATGGTATTTCGTATTTGTCATTGGTAAAACTGAAGTTATAACCCCACAAAAGACACAATCATACACATGTAGTATATATTTAGGAATAAAGTTTTAGAATTTAAAAAATCTTTTTTATTTACCCTATGAAAATCAACTGTTGAAATGGACATTGTTAAAATCGCTAAATTTCACAAACACATAGTTTTTTTGACACATTAGAAATATCCAGAAAAAATCACTGTTTAAGTCCAATTCCATTGCATAACATTATTTTCACACAACAGACACTGAGTACTTCATTAAATCAAATTCTGGTACAACAAAACAAGGAATACCAATATAATAGAAAATACTTAATTAAACCAACATTGAAACACAACTGTTTAACATAATTGCTACCTAATTCTAATGGTTACAACGTCTAAAATTGTACAATCGCACTTATTCACATAGCAATTATCAAATACCGCACTGTTATCTATTAAACCCGAACTTAAACTAATTCAAATATTCTTCCCGACAGATATGAATTCACGATTTATTACTTATGTCATACCCGTCAAATCTAACGATTAGCTATAGCACATATTTATATTGTGGCTATAGTGACACAATGCCAAATCACCAATGTACTAAGTACCTAGTTATTTAGAATGATTTAAGCAACTATTATGTTTTTTACTTATGGTCATGGTCAAGGTTTTATCTAAATAATAACTCGTAAATTTGTTTCAACATGGTCAAAACCATTTTAACCTGATCTCTCAACTACGGTGTGCGATCCGTAGAAGAGAGATCAGGCTAAAATGGTTTATAATAGGTTGATGTGATGTCGTGTGTACATGTGATATCATAATTTTTCACGTCCCCTTTTATCAGCAATATTGAATTTAAGGATATAGGGATATACTTTGCCAATGATTCTCGACCCGAATCAATAATAAAAAATCTATATTGGTAAATACAATACGCACATAATTCTGAAAAATCAGGTATAATAATAAGGATGCAGGTGTCAGTAGCAACGCCAAGAGAGCACGCCTTTCTTTGCGAATGGGAATTCATCAAATGACCCCGCTCGGGCGCTCCGGCGTAACGGGGGGAATGTGAGACTTTTACTGACTAAAACCTTTTTGCCCTTTATGTTCCGGGGCTGCGAGATACCGCGGCCCGGAACGTAAAGGGCAATAGAAGGAACATGGGTGTCTGACACTCCCCCCGCCCTGCCCAGAGCGGGGGAAGTTATTGGGTGATTTCCCATCCCAAAAAAAGGGACCTACCACACGATAAAAAAGAAAAATCTCATTTCTAGTTATCTTTCAAACAGTTTGATTGTTTTTTTTACCTACTATCATAGCCAACCACATTCATACGATGATGTCAATTTGTGTGATGTCATACATATGTATTGCTCAATATAAATAAGCCTTTTCAGTTGATTTTTGTGTTATCACTTGTGATAACCCTGAAAAAGACTGAAGTGGAAAGTTATGAAAAAAACTAGTCATCATCTGCCTAGCCTTTTACCAACTATGTTGGGGCCGGCTTCTAGTATTAGCGGATGCAGCTGAATACCAGTATTTACTTAGAGCGACTGCCTATCTGACCTCCATAACCCAGTTAGTACTGGGTAATACGATACCTTTTAGTAAGACTGATTGTCAGACCGACAGACAGATAAAAAAAATTGTGTTAACTAAAAATTAAAAACGGTAATTCATTCGATGACGTTAATGTTTATGATGTCATAAAGTATTGCTTAATATAAATAAGCCATTTCAGTACTATCAAATGCGATAACACGAAACAGTAATTGAAACATTATAAAAACAACATTTGTTTTCAGTTGAGTTATTTTTAAGTATAACTTTATCTTAATTTTAGGTTTCAGGTTATCGATTAGTATATTTTTTAAAACTTGAACGTATATAAATAGGCACAATTGATAAGACTGAAACGTCAGAAAATTTCATCATGAAAATAAGAAGTTACAGAGCGGATCTCTACTGAAGCGCAAACAACTGAGCACATTTCTATTAATAACCAAAAGATATAGTATATGTAAAGCCAGTACCTACAAAAATAGCACAACCTGTAGGCAGACATGACTGTCGGTTGATTACTTTCAACCTTATTCCTCAAGACATAAGGGTTTAGTTTATACATTTCAACAGCTGTGTCACAAGCCTTTTCACTTTGAGACATATCTTGCCATATCTTCGAATCTTTAATTCTAAGACATGCTAGTTTTACCACGATTAACCTACACCGCAGGGGGGCAGAAGCGCGCGGTGTTAACGTAACGTAAATACGTTTTGCATTGTAAATACCATTATCTTATGGTGTTTTAGTTCAATTGTTTTTAACAATCACAATCAATATCATCCATGGATAGAATAGACGTTGATGACACACACACACACACACACACGACAACACCATATACGATTCCGAAATATATGGCGAGAATCACTTTAAAAAAAAACCAGTTAAGTGCGAGTCGGACTCGCGGACCGAGGATTACGTAGAATCTCGCGACATAAATAGTCATATCTTTTGACTGCCTGAACTTAGGGGGGTTGATTTTTTTCACAGCTCTAAGGGGCACAGATTTAAGTATTACTTTTTATTTTAACTCGATACCGATATCCCTTATATCGGTATCGAGTTAAAATAAAAAGTTTGAAGTTTAAGTTTTAAGTCCCGTTTTTTTTTTTTTAAATACGGTAACCTAAAAATAATATACTTTATGGAACACCAAAAATGAGAGGAGCTAGCGTGGCTAAATAATAGCAGCCGCTCGGGTCGATCTTTAGGTTAAGCCGCTCGGGTCGATCTTTAGGTTAAGCCGCGCTTGCCTAGGTTGGTCTGTGGATGGGTGACCACCCGTTACATACCGAGTTTCCTCCGTGCCTCGGAAAGCACGTAAAGCCGTTGGTCCCGGCTATCATTTGTAGATCTTTGACAGGCGTTACAGGAGTCAGTGTTCCGAAAGTCTGACCACCAGTTTTACCAAGGGGTATCGCATTACCCAGTAGGTACCTACTAACTGGGTTGTGGAAGTCAGATAGGCAGTCGCTCCATGTAAAATACTGATATTCAGCTACATCCGGTTAGACTGGAAGCCGACCCCAACATAGTTGGGAAAAGGCTAGGCAGTTGATGGTGGTTCTATCTATACTAATATTTTTTTTTAATATGAAAATATTTTATTGTGAAACAAGTATTTCAAAATCGACGTATTTAAGTTAAGTTTACACCACACGCATGCTAAGGCGTCTGCTCTCAAAAGGAGCCATTTGTAATGAAATACGTTACACAAAAACTTAAGCACTTTTCTAACCTAAATACGCTAACATCGTCCAAAGAAATAAGAAAAAAAAACTGCCTTACCAGTTCTTCAATACAATCGTTGGTTCCATAATCCTTGTAGCGTTAACATAAAAGATTATGTAACGAATGAACATTCATGCAATATAACACCTTATTTACTAGTCAACAGCTTTGTATATAAACAACTTGCTAATTGTTGAGCCTTTGCATCTAATCTAATTGTATGGTGTCGCTAATGACTTGTGTTTTTTATGACACTTTCAACTTGTACCACTTTGTTAAGATAAATTTAATAAGAGCAGAAAAATATATTAAGTTATTTAAATTTTCATGTGTCGTATAGCAGGAAAATTGGTGTCCTCGTATACATTCGTGAATTTGCTAAATCTTAAGATGTAATCTTGGCTTAAATTGGACGTGCCAGAACAGCCCGCAAAACTTATTTTTTTTTTCCATTTGTAGGCCAGTACCAGGGTGCATGTTAATTAAAATCATCAATACAGCCCTGTAATTCCGAAATAAAAAACACTTAATGGGAAACAACGAACTGAGGGTTGCATTGATTATTTTAATCCTTACTAATATTATAAAAGCGAAAGTGAGGTTGTTGGTTTGTTTGTTACGTCTTCACGCCTAAATGGCTAAACCGATTCGATTTTAATTAATTTTGGTACAGAGATATTTGGGATTTTGGAGACGGACATAGGCCAAAAAAAAAATTGAGAAAGGGGGAGAAAAAGGGAATTTTTTTGATCATCATGCTGGTTAAAGTTAGCGTTAGCCCAAAGTAACTATGCCACGAGGACGAAGTCGCGGGCTGAAGCTAGTAATTGGTAGTTTTGAGTACTTACATCGAGGATATCCGGTGGGCCCTTATTCATGTAGCGCCACGTTTGTATGAAAGCAGCGACAGGCACTAGCAGTAATGCTCCTTGTTGCAGAAACACTGCCACCTGGCGACACCATACTGGCCAGTAACTGAAATTCAAACTTTAATCGTAACTTTACTAGAACATTGTATACAGAGAATAATGGCGATGACTTTCTGGAATGATATTAAGGAGAAAGGAGTTAATGATGCCGTGACGTCTGACAGGGAAGAATGAAAGAAGAAAACGTGTACCCTGTCGAAGCCAAACATAGACGATGGCAGGATTATTTCCAGGGAGGTGCATCTTCCGTTTTTAGTCTCTAGTTTAGTAGTTTCAGTTCCATGAAAATCGCTCGATTTTGTTTGTAGTCCACCTCGATTAGACTCGACTAGATTTTCGTTCGTCAATTCACACAAGGAGTAACTTTGTTAAATTATACAGAACAGCCCAACAATCGAAAAAAGAAAACAAAAATTTAAGAGCGTGCGAAGCACCGAGGATTCCGGACAAACTTCCGATATCCGTCCTTCAATCAAAAATGTACGGTCACAATAGCACACACCTCGAAATTGATAGATTTTCTTTTTTCCTCTATTATATGCTAATTCTGCGTAATTGTAATGAAAAACCTATGTACGCAGAGGACATTAATATGTCTGAGCGCTATAGGACATCCGCATGTCTACAATAGCCCCAGCTCTCCCTACCTACTGCTTTGACGATAGGACACGCGAGGCTAAACGGCATTTCCATGCTCAGTGTCCACATAGAAATAGTAGAGGAGGCCACTAACTTAACTTAAAAAATCTTTAATCCTCTCTATGTATTTTCTTTCCCGAGGTTTTTCTTTTTCGAGTGAATCCTAATTTCTTGAAACAATGACAAGAACTAACGATAAAATTAAAAAAAATACAGTAAAACATACCCGGCTGGTTTTCTCCAACTGTACATTTGTTTATGTTGTCCTACTCGGAAATCCATGACGCAAATTGCCTGAAACAGTACATTATATCAGTTTTTTAAATTTAACATACATCATAGTCATCAAATTCGTATGCAATGTTCTATTTACTTAGTCGGGCGAATGGCTACGATACTAGTATTATTTTTTTGAGGTTGGGAAATAATCAAATAACATCGGCTCTAGGCGGTATCTCTTAAGAACAACCCGCAATCCCGGTTGCTAGATTTTCAATTGAAAATTGCTCTGTCGCAAGTATCAAAGCCATTCCAAACACAGTGACCACTTTTTTTTGGGTCTATCTATTGTGCACAACGACTTGCACTTTAGAAGATTTGAATGAGGTGCTGTCCAGGTAACTAATTACGTACTGGACAGACATTTTCGTTCGTCGATGTGAAAAGAAACCCCTAATAAATCAAATCATATATTTCAATTAGACCATTACAGGCACTTTTGAATGTCAAGAAACAAAATGAATCTACAGTCCCGGTCACAAGGCATAATAACTTGTGAAAGTACTGAAGTTGCCCATTCTAAAGCGTTGATCTCTATGGAGAAGAGTGGGGATGAAACTCCATCCACAATATACTTACACACAACAACACAGGTAACACCACAGTCCAAGTAAAGCTTAGCAGCGCCGCCAAGGTCGCCGACAGCCTGCTTCGCGACGAGTACAAGGCGGCCACGACGACATCGGGCGAGTACGGCCGACCTCGCACCACGAACACGCCGCAAGCGAGGGCCACTTGTATCACGCATTGCCACCAGGACCCCACCCACACGTAGTCTATGAAGTGGACTACGCGGATGCCAGCCTGGGGAACAGAATATAACGTGGTTAATATTATAGTTTGGGAGTACGTCATATTAAATTTAGAGAAGAAACTTAGCTTAACATGCATTTTCATCAAAACTTTTATGACAAAAATGAGCTTTAAGTTACATTTACATAGTTTAGTTATCGATGAAGCAGATCATCCAAGCAAAATCGAGGCGTTTAAAGAAGTATTATTGTGTAGCAAGCAATTTAGCGATAAATTAGATTCGATTAGAAAAACGGTGGTAAGTTTCCCGCCAGGAATCTACCTAGACGTAGTCTTTAATATGGACCAGAACGTAGTTGTTGTTATCAAATTCATGATATTTTATATTATAAAAGCGAAAGTGAGTTTGTTTGTTTGTTACCTCTTCACGCTTTAATGGCTACACCGATTGTGATGAATTTTGGTACAGACATAGTTGGGAACCAGGAGACGGATATAGGCTACTTTTTATTTAAAAAAGTGAAATGTGAGGGAGAAAGAAGGAAGAAAAGTGAAAACGTAGCGTTGCTATTACAACTCAATAAGCCGCAAGGGAATCTGTGTTACCCCGAATTTAACGCGAGCGAAGCCGCGGGCAATAGCTAGTAATTAATAATTCACAAACATTTTTACAGTTTAAAATCTTGAATAAAAAAAATATCTTTTCTTGACTTGGAAATCGAAATCAATCAAAAATACCTCATGCTCAATAGTAGCGACAATCTTTAGATCAACGTGGTAGGTAAAAAAATTTAGATATCACAAATAGGGTAGATGACACCACCAATCAATTGATATACTTTTTATGAGCTGTCAAAACGCGCTTCCCCCATAGATTTTGTATGGGACTCGCAACGATGACGTCACTAAGTTGTCAAGTCAATGATGCAACTATTTATTGATTTAAAATCAACTAAAAATCGAATTTTAAAGTTATTTTGAAATGAATAGAGTTCTCAGGTCTAGAATAAGGTGTTCTTTCAGAAAAACTGTGTTTTTTAATTATTGGTTAATGGTGTCAACTACCCAATCGCAGATGCTGGTGAGTAGTCATAGCAACCTATCTTAATGATGATCTAATATCCAGTTTAAGATGCGACCATCAGCTTTGAAATGCATGTTAGTTCTCTGCACACTCATATATACAAATATTTATACGTACATTAACTTATATGCAGATAGATAAAGTGATAATATATACCATTATATCTTGAGATACTTACCTGTGTTTACAAAGTATTATCATTTTGTTAGGAGCTTTTTATGTTATATATTTGAATAAAAAATGGTTAGTATGTGTTTACCAATTTCAATAGTAATCTATTATTATACTTCTATCAAATGAATTAATTAGTTTTATTTAAGAAGTGTGCGTAAAAAAAGATGATTACCAGACGAAATAAATTATTGTACTTTTATTAATTTATATTATGTACCCTTGCCTATGCTGACGACTTTGCTGACCTTCCGAGTTCCTGAATACTGTTACTATGGAATTAATCTTAAGTTTTATGAATTCAATTATTTTAAATGTATGTATACCCTACAATACAATATTTTTAACAAATTATTTTAACAAAGAAGAATTTAAAATATGCTTAAATTGTAGGATTAGGTAAATAGGTTATTTTTGTACCTTTTTGACGCAGCACTTTACAGATTAGTTTTTTTTTTCATCGCCTTTGGCCTATACATTGTTACACTGCTGAGAAAATGCCTCCTTTTTCTCCCTCCAAACATAGCTGTTTCGTGCATATTCTGACCACACTGACAGACATACTAGTTAGGCTAAGATTTAGTTAAAGATTGTATTAAGTGTTATTTATAAGCTGACCAGGGTGTCTGAAATAGGCGCTTAAACAAAACCATAATAGGTTAATAATATTAATTAGTACATGGTACGGTACATCACAATATAAACGTCTGCGACTATTTTAAAAAAAAATAAGGTCATTTATATTAGATCAAGACCAGATTTATAAAAAATACTTTTAAGTGGATACCCAACTGATCCGTCCTACTGTGCCCCCTTTTAATTGAATAACAAAAAATACTTACAAGTGTAAAAAGATTTTTTTTTTGCAACCCAAACCAAGTTTTACAACTAGTATGATATCGTTTACTTAACACGATAATATACATAAATACGTCGTGCAGCTAATATTAGCATAGTTAAACAATTAATTTTGCGATTCCGTATAAAATCAAGAAAACATCACACCTTACTGTAGTAGAATATCAATTTGTTAGTGCTACGAATGTTACCAACGCGATTAGAGACAGTACTTTAGAAACATATAATAAACAGGTAAAATATTTTGTTTACTACATTTTCAAATCCAATCAAATAATTTATTTGCATAACACAGGTTTGAGAGATGTTACAGAGAGTTTTTTTAGTTACACTGTATTATAGCCTTATACCAGGTGTGCAAATATATTTACATTATCTCAATCTCTTATTCTATTTTACAATAGTATAAGTACTACTGTTTTTATTTTTAAATCGTTACCCCAACCTCATAAATTCTCCTGTATCGTGGGTGCGTTTAAACACATTTAAACTCATATACACAAACAGCCAGACCCAGAACAACTCTGTTGCCCATATTTGTTCCGTACGGGAATCGAACACGCAGCGTAACAGTCGATCGCTCTGCAACTGCGCCAACCGTGTCGTCAAAATCGTGAAATAAGCCGTTTTAACATGTTTTAGAAGATATAATCTAAATATTTTAATTCTCATAGACCTACATGGGCACTTATAAAACTTGGAGAAAAGGTGCTCGGCTCGGGTTGGTCGTTTCCTATGGAGAAGAACCGGCAAGAAACACCAATATTTTATGAAAATCATCTTAAAGATAAGCTAAAACATAGGCAATTTAACAGTAAGCAGAAAAAAAAGTCATTATAATGTTGTTGTTTTATTGGTATTACTTTGATAGGAGTTAGCCACTCCTAATTCATTCGGGGCCGGTACCTTTAATAGTGTATCAAGATAATACGGCTATTTTCCAAAGCTTAGTTTTACACTAGTAGAAAAGTAACTAAACGAAGCACGAAATGGATTTTCGTAGCCATTAACCATTTAGTTAGATATTTTATCAAAGTTTTTAAAAAGGCATTATTGATTTAGAAGTATATTCCTTTGCGACTTATGAATAGACTAGGATTTGGAGCTTGTGGCTAGATAATAGAAGTCGCTCCATGTAAAATACTGGTATTCAGCTGCAACCGGTTAGACTGGAAAGCGGTCCCAGCACAACTGGGAAAAAGGTTAGAGTGAAGACACAGTTGCCTAGCGTTTGGTTGTTGGGACATTTCTTGGTCAGAAAACTAGAATGAAAACGTGTTTCTCAGGTTGCATCTTGCATTTTAGCATGGACCCAATTTATAGCTTTTATTTGGATAAATTAAGAGGGTTTCAATATTTTAGTATGGAGTCTAGCCTTACTTTCAGCAATTGTATTTTTCACGCTTAATATGATGACTGAATGTATTAATCATCAGATTAAAAACAGATCAGAAACAATTGGGAATTAAGCTTGAGACTTCATGCTCAAAGTACAGCTATCGACCACTTGACAGGACTAGACAAATACGACTTAATATTTAAACATGTATGATCCATGACCTTCGCACCACAAGGTTGGGAAAACCGATCGATAGGTATGAGAAAAATAACACTTGGAATATCGAAGCAACTTGCATGAAAGCCGAATTTTACTAACTTATTTAGACGGTTTTTAGGTCACGAGGTTAAATAAATTCACCCAACTTACTTTAGTAATTGATGTCGTCCCCAAAGCCTACATTTGCGTCGATTCTCATTGCTATTCATGATATATATTTATTTTAAACTTCTGACATTTAGAACATACAACTTTATCTCGAAGTTTATTCGTTACAACATAAGCAAGTAACAATAACAGTGGTGACAATTTGACGTTAATATCACATTTTTATAGCACTAGTAAGGATGTTTAGGTCGATGTTGCCTGTAAGATACGAAACCCAATTTAAAAAGGCGCCTAGATAAAAACGCACGTTTTTATTTTCGATCCTCGTCGCAGTGTTAAAAAGAGTTGCTATTCCAACAGTGTAGGCACTCATTGCTCAGGCGTTGCTCAAAATTAGTGAAATAAAGTTTTTTTTCTTGCTAACTGGGTTTTTGTATTATTTTATGCGCATCCTGGGGCCTTAGTCTGCTATTACGATAGTGTCAGAATGGTCGATCACTGATCGAAAAATGGTTAATTTTGACAAGTTTGGTAATCTGCTAGTTCTGCTACATACTAAACTTGTCAAAATCAACCATTATGCGATCAGTGATTGACCATTCTGACACTATTGTAAAAGCAGACTAAGGCCCCAGGATTAGTGTCCGTGCTATTGACCATTATGGAGCAATCCCGTAAGAAGGCGAATCAAAGGTGTGTTTAATAGTACATTACTGCCGCGGTCTATAATGACTACTTTGCTGGTCGCGCTGATGATGGCCGACAGCGCAGCGTAGCGCAGCTCCAGGCCGACACAGCGCGGTCAGCGTGCAGCACTTGATGGACGAGCTGAGATAAACAGCCTTTACAGCGAGGACAGCAAGGGCTGCAATGATGGCCAAGCTGAAAGGCCTAGAGCGTAGCTAGGCTAGCTCGAGGCAATCATAGCATGTCCAGCGAAGCAGTCATTGTGGGCCAAGGTTTGTATAGTGCTTTACTCAAAAATGCAAGTACCTAATCTAAATAAAACCAGCAAGTAATTTAAATAAAAAATATATTTATATCCGTCTGACTGTCCTTTTAGGATACTCGTTAAATTGTGGTAATTTTTAATGTTCAAATTGTGCTTTATCAGAACCATGCACTTTAACATTGGTATTCCAGAGAGACGAAGGCTTCATTTTGTTGGAAAGATCATTGAAATACGCAAGAAAAACATTTTCGGATAAAGATTTAGATTTCCCACTGATTTTCCACTGCACAAATTTTTCATATGCAAGCTTATATTTTTCCTTTGAGTTTCGCGGTATCAAATTTTCAACCACTACCTAATTTAGCTTCATCTTTAATGTCTGGCGGTGTTAAACACATTGAATCGGAAGAATTTTCGCTTTGAGCGCCAATTTTAGCAAAAAAGTCAGTAAATAAATCAAAATTTTCGCTGAACCGCGCTTTTGTTACTTCTTTGTTTTTTTTTTTTATCAATGGTAGTTGGAATTATACAGCCTAATATCGAATAAAATCTTTTAAATCTTTTTTTTTTTACCTTTAGACGTACAAACAGCTGTGTTTTAAATAAAATCTTTTTGGAATTGATTTTTTAAAACGTTGAAACGTCAAAATAGCGGCCGGCAAAACATTGCCGGCCTGTTAGAGCGGCCAGCAAAACTTTGCCGGCCGCTCCTTGAAACAGAACGGCAAGGTCGACTTTGCTCAAACAAGGTTGTCAAAATAATGACAACATTACATGCATTTTTGAGTAAAATTTTTTTAACACCTTTGCTCGTAAAGCTGATATAATTCCATCGGTTTTAAATATGTAAAGAGGGTCATAAAAAACGCGTGTGTTATCAAAGCAAATAGTTAAGTTATAGTCTATACAAATTCCATAACAGCATTATTTGCCATTTCAAATTTGGAACTGATCGCCGCCGCTCGACTTCAGGCTGCTAGTGAGCAGCGCGCTGTTACTATTCTTTTTTTTTTAATTTATTTAAAGGGTTTTGTCGCTTAGCGCTGTTACTATTCAAATTTCGAACCAATTCGAAAGTAGGCAGCGCTAGCTCGCTGTTAAAATGGCGGCAACAGTGTGCATTCACAGATTGAGTTTATTTAATTATTTTTTTCTGTTTCCTCGCAAATGTGTTATAAAACGTCGTACGATATACGTGCGTATTGGTTATAACATGCTCGTCTCAATTACGCCCTCGCCTTCGGCTCGGGCTGAAATTCCGACTCGCATGTTATAACCATCTTTACGCACTAATATCGTAATGTACTATAAACCAGTTCTCCCAACCGATTAAGCAAAAATTTTAGCTAAACTAGCTGTGCCTAGCGGTTTCACCCACTGCACAGCACTTAGTGTCATAGTTTGATGTGTTATATATATGATTTCTATTAATTTCTCTTTCTGGGTTAAATTTTGCAAAAGTCCGTCGTAGTGAGTATCTTTTCTAAAAAGATTCCCATACAAAAAGTGAAACACTTGTAGTTTCTTAAATTACGTGTTTAGTGAATCAGTGATTTTCTCTTTTAAATATTTAAAAAGATAACTAACAAGGCGAGTTAAACAAAAGTATAAAATAATGCATGAATTTTACTCACGTCAGTACTAAGCAGCAATCCCATAGCTAGTCCAAAAACGCAGCTCAGGAACGTAATGGTAGTCTCCCAGACTTTGAGGGCCTCAGCATTGATAGCCATGATGCCGGTTATAACACAGTGCCAAATCGCCAGCTGCTGTGCGATGCCAAACATGATGATGATGAAGTAGAATATCACTGCCCATGCTGGGGAGAGCTGGAAAGAAATTAGAATATTAGATAGTAGATCTTAGGTTGTATAGCATTAACAGTTTTAGAATTTTTTTTTCTACCACCAGGTTTTTATATATATAGGATTATGTAAGTTAATTCCACACAGCACACTTGACAGCCTTTTTAATCGACACCCAAAGACTAAATGTTTTTTTTTAATAAAATAAATAATAATAAATAAATATCTTGGGACAACTCACACACGGCTATCTGATCCTAAGCTAAGCAGAGCTTGTGTTATGGTAACCAGACAACTGATATACATACGTATATAATTTATAAATACATACATATTATAGATAAATCACACCCAGACACAGAACAAACGATCATGCTCATCACACAAAGTATGCATGCATCGTCATCTGTCTAACCTTTTATAAGTCACTGTGAATGGGATAGAGATCGGCTTGATTAAGCTGAATCCCATTATTTTACATGTAGCGTACTGCCTATCTGATCTCTGTAACCCAATTAGTATTAGTAAGCCGATTCCCCTTAGTAAGATACCCCTGATTCTCATACTTTGGGCCACCAACTAAATGTATGAACTGTTAAACACCTAGTCTAAATAACGACAAGATTGGTAGAAGAAAAGAACTTCTTTTTTTTTGTATTTGTTCAGCGATAATCTTTTACCACGAAGACAAATTTCAAGTTTTTTTTTTTATTGGATACTTATGGTTTATCTCATGCTTTCTCCTTTTAGATTTCGTAAGATCTAATAAAGATGGCTCGGTATAAGTATCAGGTAAGAAGTAACCCAGTATACAAGCTTGTTGAGGTCAGCTAAACATTCGCTCTATGGAGTCCCATCTGATATTTAGTTAGACTGAAAGCTGACCTCAGCCTAAGCCAAAAGCAGTGAAGATGATATTTGTCGAAGTAGGTCAACTGCATTCAGATGCCCTGAAGATTAAGAGGTGGAAACTTAAAGGATCGTTTCTTCCCAACAAGCCTTGCCTAAAGTGGGAGGTCAAGCCACAGATAACCTTTTCTTAGTTTATCAAAAGTGCCCGACATATAAAACTCGTTGAAGTTTATTTTTCTATACAGTCGTAGTCAGTGTGCCTGCCTAGTCACAAGTCTCCGAAAACATTAATATATTAAATTACCGATATTCTTACGAGTGTTAGTAATAATAACTTTCATTAATTTTCCTATTTGAACGACAGTTTTTCTACGATGGCACCGAATTCTCCAAAACTTTCTCTGAACGAAGTGGTTATCGTGTCTGCGGTGAGGACTCCCATAGGCTCCTTCAGGGGCAGCCTAGCGAGCGTTCCAGCTACAGAACTTGGTGCAATTGCCGTCAGAGCAGCAGTGGAAAGAGCCGGCATTCCCGCAGAGGAAGTTAAAGAGGTACTTTCTTTTATATTTTCTATCAATTTACAGTTATCTTTTGACCATGATTAATCCTTACTATATCCTTACTTAAATAATATAATGTGCGAAAGTGAGTTTGTTTGTTTGTTACCTCTTCACGATTTAATGGCTGAACCGATTTTGATGAATTTTGGTACAGAGATAGTTGGGAACCAGGAGACGGACATAGGCTAATATTTTTTTGAAAAAAAATGGGATGTGAGGGAGAAAGAGGGAAGAAAAGGGAAAACTTAGCGTTGCTATTACAAATCAATAAGGCGCAAGGGGAACTGTGTAACCCGAATTTAACGCGAGCGAAGTCGCGGGCAAAAGCTGGTATACTATAGTTAAGTGTCGGTTGTCGTAAGAAGAGAAAACCTCTAAGAAGAACTCCAGTGAATAGATTTTGTTTGATGGCGGTTAGTACTAATAAAAAGTTTATGAATCAGAATTATCATTATTATATGGATCAGACGGGCCTGTTGGTCTAGTGGTTAGTGGCTCTGACTGCTGAGCCGGAGGTCGTGGGTTCGATTCCCACCCAGGACAAACTTTGTGTGATGAGCATGATTGTTTATTCTGTGTCTGGGTGTGATTTATCTATAATATGTTTGTATTTTTAAATTATATAAGTATCAGTTGTCTGGTTACCATAACACAAGCTCTGCTTAGCTTGGGATCAGATAGCCGTGTGTGAGTTGTCCCAAGATATTAAAAAAAAAAAAACGAACAAAGAAAAATAAGTAAAGTATACTGTTTAGGCTGTAGCATGTTGCGGTTGACATGATACAAATTAACCGTTTCTCTTCAATCTGGAACGTTACCACGATTTACGATCATAGCTGACCGGCTTCACCCTAAATATTGTAAACGTAGACTACCCTAGAAATACATCCCAACACTCAACTTTTCTTTTAATGTAATGTCATCCGCACCATGCTACAGTGAAAACCAATATAATAATGGTAGTTCTTAAGGAGGAAAGATGTCTGATGTCTTTGAATATGTTTATTAATATGTACTGGAATTGTATAATAAATACTAGTTAAAACAAGCTATGTCATGCAAAAATTTAATTGTTAACTGAAAAGATTTTTTTATCATTTCTTATTAACAATCACCTTTATTATTAACGATAACATAAAAACGATTTTGATTCATGTTTCTATTCCAAATTGATTATCATAACAATAGATAAATAATAGATTTAAAAAGAAAAATATCAAATCCTGAATCCGAGTTTTCTTTTTTTATACTGTTAAATATATTTATTTTTTAGATTTTATTTTGTTTTCCAATTTATTTACATAATAATTTTGAATCTTGATAACTATTATTTATTTTTAAAAAAGTCAAAAACTTGAGAGATGTCTATTACTATTGAAATGTTTAACTTTAGTCTAAATTCTAAATCTTGTATCATTCTAGGTGTTCATGGGAAATGTCTGCTCAGCCGCTATGCGCCAGGCTCCGGCGAGGCAAGCTGCCATTTTCGGTGGTCTGGCTAAAAGCACGATTTGCACAACCGTTAACAAAGTTTGTTCTTCTGGTATGAAAACTATTCTGCTAGCTGTTCAAGGCTTACAAACTGGGACGCACGATGTAATATTGGCTGGAGGAATGGAGTCTATGTCAAATATCCCATTCTATTTGAAACGAGGTGACATCCCATATGGAGGTACACAGTTACTTGATGGTATTCTGTATGATGGTCTAACTGATGTTTACAACCAATTCCACATGGGTGACTGTGCCGAACATGTAGCGAAAACATTCAACTTCTCCAGGGAACAGCAGGATGACTATGCTATTTCCAGTTACAAGAAAAGTGCAGCAGCATATGAAATTAAAGCTTTCGCTGATGAACTTATACCAGTTCCTGTGCCGCAGAAGAAGGGAGCCGCACCCGTTATGTTCTCCGAAGATGAGGAGTACAAAAAGGTCGACTTTGAAAAGTTAAGAGTACTGCCAACTGTGTTCCAGAAGGAAAATGGGACTGTGACCGCTGGAAACGCCGCTGCATTGAACGATGGTGCTGCAGCTATGATCCTCATGACTGCTGAAGCTGCTGAAAGGTTGAATGTTAAACCCCTTGCACGTGTTCTTGGTTATGCAGATGCAGAGTGTGACCCAGTTGACTTCCCAATTGCACCAACCTTGGCCATTCCCAAGCTTCTAGAAAAGACTGGTGTTAAGAAGGAGGATATTGCCATGTGGGAGATTAATGAACCCTTCAGTGTTGTTGGCCTTGGTGCCATCAAAATTCTTGGAATTGACCCTGCGAAGATTAATATTCATGGAGGAGGTGTCAGTCTTGGTCATCCCATTGGCATGTCTGGTACTAGAATTGTAGGACATTTGAGCCATGTTCTTAAGAAAGGAGAAAAAGGTGTAGCTGCTGTCTGTAACGGTGGTGGTGGCGCAACATGTATGATGATTGAGAAATTGTAAAATTCGTCTTATTCGGACCATTTTGTTTCATCTACTGTGTCTTTGCTGTTAGTGAATGGTTTGTGTGTCTGCTAGATAGATAAAAGTTGACAGTTTATTATTGAAATATTATGTTTAATTAAAATATCTCTTTCAAATAATCTTTAACAAGGAAAAGTGTTTATTTTTATGGTGTATGGCTTGTGTGATTGAAAATCAATACAAAATATTTAATAAAATGTTTTTTATTAATCCGGAATTATATAATATATATATTTGAAATATCCTATTCATTTGTAGGTTCTACTTTGCAGATAAAATATGATAATGCTGATCTTACGTGATTATTGCTTGAAAACTCGAAAGGATTTGGGCATTGACGTAATTTCATTGAAAAACTAATCATTAAGACATTGTCATTTTTGCCCAATTTGGGAACTGGACATAACTCTGCTATGTGGAATAAGGGGGGCGTGCCTTTTGTACCTCAAATTCGAACCCAGGAAGGATCTCCACCTTATGTTTTGATGTTGCGCCACCAGAACGCATTGTTAATAATCTATTTTTAACCGACTTCAAAAAAAGGAGGAGGTTCTCAATTCGACCCTATGTTTTTACCTCATAACTCTGGTCTGGGTGAACCGATTTTGATGATTTTTTTTATTCGAAAGCTGGTGGTTGTGATTTGGTCCCACAAGTTTTTTTTATCAAGATCCGGCCAGTAATTTATGAGTTATCGTCTATAATGCATATTTTTTCTCATGTCTATGTAGGTTTATGGATGACCTGTTAAACTTTTAGTAACAATTTTGGAAAATGAATACTCGATAAAAAAAATTGTGATATATCATTATGCCATTACTAAAAATGCTGAAATAAAAACTTTTTTTGTTAAAAATAAAACCGTCTTCCAAAAATAATACTAAAAACTACTTCTAGAAGTCGGTCGCAAAAGTCACAGAAACCAACAAAAGTCACCGACTTCCGGTAGTAAAGTTATTTTCCACTTTTTAGTATTTTTTTTTTTGGAAGTCGGTTTTATTTTTAACAAAAAAAGTTTTTATCTGTTACTGCTAGCCTGTCCCCTATGACTTTCGGCACTTTCAATCTAGGAGCTGTTCTCCATTCATAACGCCTTCAGGGACTACCGCCTTTCCTTATGGCTGTTCCAATAAACACGATTTTCGAACTCATTTGGGTATTGTATAATTATCACTTGCTTTGGTGAAGGAAAATATCGTGAGGAAACTAAATCAGCGTGAGACTAGACAGACTAGATCAAAACCAGGCACAAACCGTAATTAAAAAAAAAAACTTCAAAAAGGAATGGTAACAAGCACACAAGGTATCGTATTATATTAATTTTTAGTATCGGTTCACAATGTAGGCGCACATTTACACGTTATCTTGGCTGTTTCCTTGTTTTTCATATAATTTGCATTATAATTTGATGCAATCAAACTGATGACAACACTGCCTGACTTCCGCGAAGCTTTCGAAACAGTGTTTACATTATCATGTCTTCAGTTGCATTCATACTAATATCCTTACTTCCTTACTAATATTATAAAAGCGAAAGTGAGTTTGTTTGTTTGTTACCTCTTCACGCTTTAATGGCTAAACCGATTTTGATGAATTTTGGTACAGAGATAGTTGGGAACCAGGAGACGGACATAGGCTATATTTTTTTAAAAAGAGTGGGATATGAGGGATAAAGAGGGAAGAAACGGGAAAACTTAGCGTTGCTATTGCAAATCAATATGCCGCTACCGAATTTAAAGCGAGCGAAGCCGCGGGCAAAAGCTTGTTATGATTAAATACGAAAGTGAATCAGTCTTTTAGTTGCTTTATTAAGCCTAAACGGATAAATTAATTTCGATGGGGACACATTTGGGGCTCGAACCTATGGGTACAAGGTTTACCACTGAGATAACTACATGACTACGGGATGCTGAGATCTTTGCATTCCGTGTTTACGGTCCTGTAGTATAATTTATGATCTACTAGCTTTCGCCCGCGGCTTCGCCCGCGTTAAATTTGGGGTAACACAGTTCCCCCTGCGCCTTATTGATTTGTAATAGCAACGCCAAGTTTTCTCTTTTCTTCCCTTTCTCCCTCACATCCCACTTTTTTAAAATAATATAAAAATAAATAAATTAGCCTATGTCCGTCTCCTGGTTCCCAACTATCTATGTACCAAAATTCATCACAATCGGTTTAGCCATTAAAGCGTGAAGAGGTAACAAACAAACTCACTTTCGCTTTTATAATATTACTAGCTGTGCCCCGGCATGCGTTGCAATGCAATTTTGTATCTTTCTACCTACCCTACCTACCCTACCTACCCTACTTGTCTTACCGGGATGAAAAGTATCCTATGTCCGTCTCCTGGTTCTAAGCTACCTCCTCACCAATTTTCAGCTAAATCGGTTCAGCCGTTCTTGAGTTATAAGTGGAGTAACCAACACGACTTTCTTTTATATATATAGATACTAGCTGTGCCTCGGCATGCGTTGCGATGCAATTTTGTATCTTTCTACCTACCCTACCTACCCTAACTACCCTTCTTCTCTTACCGGGATGAAAAGTATCCTATGTCCGTCTCCTGGTTCTAAGCTACCTCCTCACCAATTTTCAGCTAAATCGGTTCAGCCGTTCTTAAGTTATAAGTGGAGTAACTAACACGACTTTCTTTTTAGGGTTCCGTAGTCAACTAGGAACCCTTATAGTTTCGCCATGTCTGTCTGTCCGTCCGTCCGTCCGTCCGTCCTCGCTTAATCTCTGTGACCGTTAGCGCTAGAAAGCTGAAATTTGGTACCAATATGTATATCAATCACGCCGACAAAGTGGTAAAATAAAAATTTGAAAAAAATGTTTTATTAGGGTAGCCACCCTATATGTAAAGTGGGAAGTGATTTTTTTTTTAATTTCAACCCTAACGTGTGATATATTGTTGGAAAGGTATTTAAAAATGAATAGGGGTTTACTAAAATCATTTTTTGATGATGTCAATAATTTCGGAAATAATCGCTCCAAAAGTAAAAAAAAATGTGTCCCCCCCCCCTCTAACTTTTGAACCAAAAGTCTAAAAAATATGAAAAAAATCTGAAAACTAGAACTTTATAAGGACTTTCTATGAAAATTATTTTGAACTTGATTGACACAACAGTTTTTGTACAAAAAAGACAAAAAGTTGTACAAAATAATTTCTGGACTAAGTTTGTAGTATAATCGTATATGCAAGCTTTTTTTGTAACTTTGTTTACATATTTTAGTATCCTGAACGTATCTTTTTTCAAACAAAAAAAGAATTATTGAAATCGGTTGTCGCAATCCAAAATTACCACCGAAATTGCACGTCTTTGTATTAATTAGTAACCCAATTCCTCGAGAGATGGCGCTGTAGGTACTTATTACATTGGATCGGGTATTACCGAATTGTTCGGTTGGCCTCATAACTGGGAACACTTATTGTGATGCGTATCGGCTCATAATGCCAACTTCGCAAAATGACAACCGATCGCAAAATGTCCACTTCTCCAAATGTCAACTTCTTAAAATGTCAAATTCGAATAAAGACTATTTCTCAAAATGTCCATTTCGCAAAATGACAAATTCTCATAACGTCAGTTTCTCACAATGACAACTTCTTAAAATGACAAATTCGCATAATGACAACCCCACGTAGTTTTTACTTTTACAAGGTAATTTGAATCTGAATAGTTCGTCGGTGCATAAAAATCGTATACCATGAGGGTACTTTGACAACAAATTCTTTAGAAGGTTGGCACCGGCTTATAAATAGCCGCATTCCAAAAAATCCAAATTTTTATTACTTTTTATTTAAATTAAAAAAAAGAAGCAAAACATTGGGATCAGAGAATAACGGACAGTCTTTTTAAAGTTTTCAGAAATAAGAGACGACTGCGCGATATAACTTTTGATATTAAATATAAGAAATATTTGATTGCACTGCAAAATAAAAGTTTTACTATCGCATCTTTTTTCACAAATATTATATTTTTGCGGCTATCTTTGTTCAAGAAGTAAATTGGAACTTACAATCTAAATGATTTTTTTATTCCTGTCGAGAATCAATGTTTTTTAGTTTATATTGTTGTTTTTCGTCATTGTGATGATTTTGTTGTATTTTTTTAAAATGATATGCCTATTATATTTTACCTTTATTTATTTCTCTTCTTAAAATTACATTTTTAAATATTTCTTAAATAAATCAAACAAAAAAAAAACATATAAAAATAGGTTTCCGCCGGTAACGGGAGCAGGGTCCAAACTAACGGTGGTTAGGGCTCCAGAGACAGGAACCTCCTCACAATGCGGGCCGTATCAAGGAGTACCGCCTTCTGAATCAGGCCCTTAATCCAACCACCTAAGGAGAGCTTCGACAGATGTTCGTCGAGGCTCTTGGCAATTAAGCCATTGGCCGTTATGACAATCGGCACAATGATAGCCGAGTTCACATTCCACATGTCAACAACCTCGTGTGCCAAGTCAAGATATTTTAGTTGTTTTCCTTTCTCAGCTTTCACGAGGTTTTCGTCATGTGGGATGGTAACATCGATTATTATCATTACGCGGCGCGCTAATCGGTCTATCACCACTATGTCAGGCTTATTGGCGACAATAGTCCTGTCAGTAATGATAGACCGATCCCAGTACAGCGTGACATGGTCTTTCTCGAGAACGCGGTCGGGCACATACTTGTAGTACGGTACCTCAGATTCAACAAGATATACCTATACTATATACCTATTATATTACTATTACAGTTGATTGATGATAAATTTTGGTATTTTATTGTAAAAGTTTAACCTACTCACCTACACCTACCTACCTACCTACATTGCCAGATTCAAATTACCTTGTAAAAGTAGAAACTACGTGGGGTTGTCATTATGCGAATTTGTCATTTTAAGAAGTTGTCATTGTGAGAAACTGACGTTATGAGAGTTTGTCATTTTGAGAAATGGACATTTTGAGAAATAGTCATTATGGGAATTTGACATTTTAAGAAGTTGACATTTGGAGAAGTGGACATTTTGCGATCGGTTGTCATTTTGCGAAGTTGACATTATGAGCTGATACGTTGTGATGGACGGGAAACTACGGAACCCTACACTGAGCGTGGCCCGACACGCTCTTGGCCGGTTTTTATATATATAGATAGTAAGGATACGCAGGCAACGCTGCGGAATGTGACTAGACGGTAAGATTGTAGGGTTTTACTTTAATTACAAGTCCAGTGCTTATATATTATCATCGTCCTAGATCATAAACATTTATTTTTAAAACGCTTCCCTACACTAGGGTATTTTTCCTGTATCGTGGGCGCATTTACAACCATTTAAACTCACATACACAAACAGCCTAATTCGTACTCAAATCTAAAACACACATCAAATCCTCAATCCGGCGATAATCCAAAACAAGGCTAGTCCAACAAACAATTACATTTTACTCTAGTTTCATACCAACAGTCGTAAAACAAATTCTAGGCCGCAAAGAATCAAGGTCATATTCCATATTTCAAAGTCTTGGCAATAAAAAGATATAACTTTGTGAGGTGTGCTAACTATTATAAAAGTTTAGTAGAAAATAATTGGGTTGTCGAATTAGATAACATTGTTATGCTTATTTGTTGGTTAATTGTTTCATGCATGCCAGTTTGAAGAATCAATACGGAATTATGAAAAAAGTGTCGTCACGATTGTCATTGAGAAATCGCTGTTACATTGTGTTATTGTAATATTTACGCTTATTATGTCAAGTAATAATTTTCTAGTTCATATTGATACATTTTTAGGGTTCCGTAGCTCAAAAGGAAAAAAGGGAACCCTTATTGGATCACTTTGTTGTCCGTCTATCTGTCTGTCAAGACCCTTTATATCAGGAACGCGTGGAGGTATCAAGTTTCATTACCGTATTCTCAAGTCAGTGGTCTCTTGGTGTTATGAAAACATCAACCCTCAAAGTCAGCGTAATCACAAGATATGGCCAATTATGTCGCAAGTTTGTACGGTAGCCTCGAAGCCCGAGTCTGACTCGCCCTCGGCTGGATTCGGATGGGAAACCAACAAATGACTCGCTCGCGGGCGGAGCTTAAGGACGTGTCAGACTTGTGCTGCCTAAAACCCATGTTTCGTCTTTTGCCCTTTGCGTTCCGGGGTCGCGGTATCTTTTTCAAACAACCCGTTACCCCGGATACAGAAAGCCTGGAAGTCTAATACGGTGTTATGTGCGTGTTTCTTTTTGTTAGCCTCTCATATGTCCTATATATGCACATGTTGGCCCCGCAAATAAGATGTGATCTCCGCGGTCTAGGTCGAAGGCGATTTCCTCCATCAGATGTCCTGTAAATGTCGATCTTTGCCGACCTCTCCGGGTGCATTCGCGCTACGTAGCCAGCTCACTCCCACTAAGCTTAGATGTTTTTCTCCAACGTCTACAACCTGACTTACAGAGCGGGGTGGTGGTCCTAACGCGATCTATACGCTTATCACCAATTATAAAATTAAGTTAGATAAAATTAAATCACAGTGAAGTTTTATCTTGAAATCTTTTTTTATTTTCATAAATTAACACTCTTGAATCTTTATGACACAGTTATCATTATCATAATATTATAAATACCGTGATTACGTAGATTACACAATTGAATTACTGATAACTTTTTTGACCGATAAAAATCATGTTACTATCGTAACATAAATTAATTTAATAAACTTACCAAATTAGCAGGCAACACAGCAAGAGTAGCGGGCACGATCTGAGTTGCCAGCTGTAAGGGTTGCCAGCCGCTGAGAACGCGTGCGATGTTGCCGCTCTTCCAAACTGTAACTCCTACCAAGCTGCCGTAGTGGCCCATGTACCGGACTGGTGTTGAGACCACATTGCCTGGCATGGGTTCCGACATGGGCCATAAGAATTGCGTGGACTTTACCGTTTCTGTAATCAAGAGGATTAAGGCATTAGATAGAATTTCCATAAAATTTCCTCGCTTATAAATACCCTCCTGACCGATTCTGGACCTCGAGCATTTGCGCACACACTTGTCTATTCTTTACTCTTACATTCTGACGAGACTGCAATCAGACACGACCGTAAGGAGATCAGACGCAGGACCAAACTCTTAGCGCGCTGTCCGATACTAGGGTTATTTCGCATTCTTTGTAACTGTACTGCTACTGAGAAATTCCTTTTAGAAAAACTCAGTAACGCATTTTGCGCGACCCGGATTCAAGCCTAGGACACCACAACCCACACAGTAAGACTTGAGATAGTTCACAGTCTTCTGTTTTTCAGCGAAAACTTCGCTATACTGAGTGGAACGAATTGGATGCCGAACAACCTACTTGCACTTTACCAGGTAGACCCCTACCTGACATCGACTATAGAAACAAATTCGTAAGAAACAGAGCTGCTGATGGATTTGCAGTATTCAGCTCAGCGTTAAAAGTTAAAATTTCAATAGCAAATTAACTTTCCTTTTTTGTTATTTTATATGGATGGGAAATCATCAAATATTTTCCCCTACTCTGGGCGATGCAAGAAGGAGTGTCAGTTTAATGAATGTAACCCATCCATGTTCCTTCTTATGCCCTTTGTATTCCGGGGTCGCGATATATCTCTCGTTCAACCCGAAACCCCGGCAGGCACTAGCCTTAGCAGGCCGTTCCGCCTTTCTGTCATCGCTTTAAAGCGCGCGTGGAACACGAACACGCCGTCTACAAGGCACTTAACTTCCCTTACGGCATTCTTTCCAACATCAATACGTATTGATAGACCGTAATGAAGATAAGAATGACATTTCAGTGTCGATTACAGCACTTGTGGTTGTAACTGAAGCCAAAACGCTACAATGGTATAAAGTCATTGTACAACGTCATCGTCAGGCCGATTAACACATCGCATCCCTGTTGTTTCACAGTAAACAAATAAATTGCAAGTAATTAGATCAATTAGATGCATAATTATAACTACATACACATTTTTTTTTATATCTATTGAATATGTGGTTTTTTAAGAGTATTGTAGAGAACAATACATAATTACTGATATTATTTTCTTAATATTTTCAAATCACGTTACATCAATTGATTTCGATAAAATATTGTGAATGTGTATTTCTGGTTCAAGTTTAAAAGATTATTTTTATCCCAATTGTTTCGCAGGTGCTTAAGACTAAAAACTTTTATTTTGTGACTTGAAAATTAATAACTTCTTTTTTTGGTTGATCCCGACAATTCTTATAACAAGACCATATTTTTAAAAGTTGTTCATTTTTCTGGTCTGATACACTACACGAGAGGATTACACCCTGTATTTAATCCTCAGCGGAGATTAGCCATCTACACAGGAGATATTATAGTGCAAATGTGTGCATAGGTATAGATGCACTCTCTGTTCTCTCTCTCTCTCTCATATTACGATGGGACGGCAAACCAACATAACCGGAGAGAGATCAGGCACTGGACCTACGGCTTAGCGTGCTTTCCGAGGCACGGGGGTATCATACCGGCAACTTCCAAACTCCGGACGACTACTAAGAAATTCCTAATGGAAAAACCAATAACACTTAACCCTTTATATATTTTTTTTATTAATTCAAGTATACTATTTAAATAACCATTGTAACGCGCTGTCCGAGTTACCAACATTACGCAGTAAGCGGGGGTAGCTACCCTTCCCCCCGCTTCAGCCCCGCGCGGCATGCGCGCCGCCTGTGCCCGCGCACCCGCCAGTCTACTCACGCGAGTCCTTGAAATGCGCACACAATTGCGCGGTCGCGAATCATTGTCTCAATGTGACTGATTTTGTGTTCAAATGTAATTACATAGACGTTATTTCCCTAATATAGTACACTGGTTTTATTCCGTTCGCGAACAACCCCAAGAAAGTAATGTTATAAGTGGCGCTCCAACTCGTGGCCGCGAACGAGTTTAAACCAGTTTGTGCCGGTCGACCGTTAACGTTTTTCCTGTGTTCCTGTTCTCTGGTACCTATACGTAAAGTGTGAAGATGCCTCCACGTAAAGTACGAACGGACACAAAGGCAAGTGACGCCGACGCGCACTCCAGCTCGGATGAAGAAACCAGAAGACCTTCGCCAGTGCTCATGTCTGGTGACCAGCTGACTTCATTTCTTACCGCCTTCGCGAATACTCAGGCGGAAGCAAATCGGCAGCTCGTGGAATCCCTCATGGCATCGCACGCGGCAGGTGGTTATTCCGCGGCGACGCCCTCACCGACACCGCCGTCGACTAGCAAATCAGGGAACATGTCCAAGTGCATGGCACGCTTCGATGGTTCAAACCGAGATCCGTTCGAAGTCCGTTCCGAAGTCGTAGAAGCCTTCATCGACTCCGTCGAGATGTACAAAGAGTGTGCATTGGTTAACGATGACCTTGCGCTTCGTGGTCTCCCGATGCTGCTCCATGGCGAGGCAGCAGTATGGTGGAGAGGGATCCGGACGGAGGTGTCCTCGTGGTCTGAAGCCGTCAAGCGACTACGTAGTATGTATGGTACTCCGTGTCCTGCTTACAAGTTATATCGAAAGATATTCGCTAACGAACAAAATGAGGAACTCGCGGACTCCTTCATTGTACGTATACGAGGCATGATTGCTAAGTTTCCTTACGTGTTACCCGAAGAAGCTAAGATAGACATAATATACGGACTATTACATAAACGTATTCGGAAGCGATTACCCCGAGATACGGTTAGCAGTATTGAGTCGCTAATCGACAAAGCCCGAGATATTGAAGAATCCATCACGGAAAGTTCCAGTGCTAGTACTTCATCGCAGGCGGCGCCAGCGGAGACGCCTCGCGAGCGGTACGCGCGGGAGGGCATGCGGGCGCCGCGCGCCGCCGCCGCCGCCCCGTGCGTCAATTTGGCGGGAAACGTTGCGACGTCCCCGCCGCTCAGCGGTGCGGGAGCTCAGCAGTCGGTCGCGCGTTCGCAGGTTCGATCCGTACGTAATACGTGTAACGAAGTGCTAAGTGCCGATAAAAATAATACCGCGAGTGAAGCAAAGTTGTTCTGTGTGTATTGCAAAAGTCGAGGTCATACACGTGATTTGTGCCCAAAGAAAGACTCTAAAGTATCGTCTAGTAATAATAAGTCTAGCCTTATTTGTTATGGTTGTGGTGAAAAAGGGTATGTACGCGCAAATTGTCCTACCTGTAAAAATAATAATATTGTATCAAGTGTGAGTTGTAATGTTAGTAGTTCAATTGAACCACAACCTCAACGTAATGTATTTTATTCACTTACCACGGCAGAAGACTGTTGTAATGTAAGTAGTACTTCGAATAATATCATCGCGCCAGACCGTCCTATTTTAAATATAGAGATTTTAGGTTACAGTGGCTCAGCGCTTATAGATACTGCCGCTCGGCGTAGTATCGCGGGTTCAACGCTGTATGCACTTCTTTTACGTTTAAATGTTAAATTCGAATCGCAGATTATGTCGGTTAGACTGGCTGATGGTAGTATTCGTACGAATACTGTATTGTTAACGTGTGTTAATGTGAATTGTATGTCTTTGTGTATTCCTGTTGAGTTTGTTGTGTTTCCCGATGCGTCAAACAACGAAACGCTATTAGGGATAGACTTCATTATTAAGTCTAAGTTGGTCTTGAATTTTTGTTCTATGACATGGTATACAGCTGATCGGCCTCAGGTCATTCACCCCCTACTGACGGAGAGTTCCCGGGAGGTGGTGGAGTGTGCCTCTCTCAACCTACTGAGGGCAGATGAGGGCACTCTGTTGACTGAGAAGGAGCGTGGTGGTTTGCAGAATCTTTTATGTGAGTACTCTGATATTTTCGATGTAGTTGGAGAGCCGACTCCATTTGCGGAACACCACATTGATACCGGCGACCATCCGCCTATTTCGCTACCCCCGTATCGTGTTACGCCGGCCAAGAAGCAAATCATGCGCGCCGAGCTGGACAAGATGTTGGCGGAGGACGTGATCGAGGAGTGTGAATCTGCCTGGTCAGCACCATGCGTCTTGGTACCGAAACGGAATGGTACGTATAGGTTTTGTGTTGATTACCGAAAGTTGAACGCGGTCACCAAGACGGATGCATACCCCATGCCGCGTATTGACGAGCTCTTACAGTCGACCAAGAAGGGTTGTGTAATGAGTTCTCTCGATCTTCGCAGTGGTTACTGGCAGGTAAGTACCGCCGATCGTGACAAAACGGCGTTCGTCACGCCTTTCGGTACGTACCGTTTCAAACGTATGCCGTTTGGCCTTAAGAATTCGCCAGCGACTTTTCAGAGGCTCATAGATCGTTTCAGATCAGGGTCTAGTCTTGGCGGTAAGACTATTTTAGGTTATTTAGATGACCTTTTGGTTATTTCGGAGGACCTGGAGTCCCATCTAGCAGATGTACGTGCGGTATTCGAGCGTCTCCGTATGTTCAAGCTTCGAGCAAACCGCGAGATGTGTGTGTTTGCCAGGGACAGGCTCAAATACCTCGGTCACGTGATATCTCGCGACGGTATATCTCCAGACGACGAGAAGGTAAGTGCTGTTTTAAAGATGAAGGAACCGACAAACCTCCAGCAACTTCGTACCTTCCTCCAAACCTGCTCATGGTTCCGTAAGTTTATCCCAGAGTTCGCCATGGTGGCTGAACCACTTACTCGCTTAACTAAAAAGTCTCAGGCGTGGGTATGGAGTTCGGAGCAAGTTAAATCTTTTGAAACTCTTAAGAAACTCCTAACCACGGCCCCTATTCTTGTTCAAGCGGATTATACGAAACCGTTCGTATTGCGGACCGACGCCAGTAATTACGCACTCGGCGCAGCCTTACTCCAGGGGGAGTCACCGAATCAGGAACATCCAATTGAATATGCCAGCCGTCTGCTCACTCCGGCCGAGGAGAATTATTCCACCACGGAGAGAGAGGCTCTCGCAGTGGTGTTGGCAGTAGAACGTTTCCGAGGTTACATCGATGGTCACCAGGTCAACGTGATAACAGATCACCAACCCTTGAAATGGCTCTTTACCCTGAAGTCCCCAAGTGGCAGATTAGTACGTTGGGCCTTGAAGTTACAATCTTTCGACCTGCGTATCGATTATGCCCCAGGTAAGGTTAACGTACTTGCCGATACGCTCAGCCGTCCCGTGACATCAGAGGGTTCTGCATCTGAATCGGCTATCTGTCCTGTTTTTGTTGATGTACCGCGATGGAATGCATCTTCCACCCGTGATGCGCAGTTAGCTGATCCGGAAGTTGCAAAGATCATTCATGACCTCGAAGGTAAGGATGAGCTTAATATAAATCGTTGGTCTGAGAGAGGCTATCTCCTGAATCAAGGCGTTCTGTATCGGTATGTACCTGATACTGATTCCGAGGAGCCTCAACTCGTCGTACCGGAGAGCCTGCGGAAAGAAGTCATGATGGAATGTCATGACTCGGCTACCGCCGCTCATGGTGGTATTGATAGAACAATACATCGTATCTCGCAACGTTTCTATTTTCCTGGTATGAGACGGTTTGTAACCGAGTACTTGAAGACCTGCATCGAGTGTCAACGCTACAAACCATCCACACTCAAACCAGCCGGCTTGCTTCAAACTCCTATCCCGTCTCAAAGGTTTGAAACTATCGCAACTGATCTTTTTGGTCCGTTGCCTAAAGGACTCCAAGGTGAGAGATGGATCCTCATAGTGGAGGACACTACTAGTAAGTGGGTGGAAGTCTTCGCTCTCACCGAAGCTACAGCAGAGGCGTGTGCTAAAACTTTGGTCAATGAGGTATTTATGAGATTTGGTCTTCCTAGACGGATGATTTCTGATAACGGTGTGCAATTTGTGGCAGATGTCATGCAGAAGGCGATGTTTGTTCTAGGTATAAAACAAAGTCTGGTGCCCTTATATCATCCCGAGGCGAATCCCGTTGAGCGGAAAAATAGGGATCTAAAGGCTCAGCTCGCCATCTTAGTGGAAGGTCGTCATCAAACTTGGCCAGAGGTACTACCGTTTGTCCGCTTTGCTTTTAATAGTTCAGTAACTAAGTCCACGGGTCATACCCCAGCTTACCTGACCTTCGGTCGTGAGCTACGGTCACCTTTAACTGCTCAGGCAGACCTAAGAGCAGTAGTGGAATCCGAAAATTATGTTCCCCAAATTACGCCTTATCTACTCAAGCTCGCAGATAGCATCTCGACAGCCAAAGAGACTCTGGAACGGCAACAAGATGTCCGTAAATCATATGCCGATAAGGGTCGGACGGCAACCCATGAATACCTGGAAGGAGACTTAGTCCTAATGCGGACCCATACGCTTAGTAATGCCGCAAAGGGTGTCACATCAAAATTTTATCCAAAACGAGATGGACCGTACGTCGTCTCTAAAAAGGTGAGTCCTACTACCTACCTCCTAGCTCATGATAAGACAGGAGAAATCTTCGGTAAGTATCACGTGTCAGATTTGCGTCCTTACCATGCTAGGGAGGGTGAATGTCCTGAGCCGATTATTCCTAAACGTAATAGAGGTCGCCCACGGAAGGTGACGTAACTACAGCGCTCTTGTTATGATTTTGTTTGACCAGTCCCTGGTCAAAAGGGGGAGAGTGTAACGCGCTGTCCGAGTTACCAACATTACGCAGTAAGCGGGGGTAGCTACCCTTCCCCCCGCTTCAGCCCCGCGCGGCATGCGCGCCGCCTGTGCCCGCGCACCCGCCAGTCTACTCACGCGAGTCCTTGAAATGCGCACATAATTGCGCGGTCGCGAATCATTGTCTCAATGTGACTGATTTTGTGTTCAAATGTAATTACATAGACGTTATTTCCCTAATATAGTACACTGGTTTTATTCCGTTCGCGAACAACCCCAAGAAAGTAATGTTATACCATCTATTTGTATATTGCTAATATTCTACTTCTAAATAAAACCCGATGAGGTTTCAACAATTAATTTCAAAAACATTAAAAATATTCATTTAAATAGAACAAACTTTCATTTTTTTAAATATTAGCACGACAGACGTTGCGTAGAGAATTTACCGCGAAATTGATATTACACACAGCACACTTAATTTTGCGATGGCTGTAAGCCTAAAATGTACATTTCGCAAAGCAAATTCCTATGCATGCAATAAATCAAACTGTAATGCTCGTTTCCACTAAGTGTTTAAATAAATAAAACCTAAATTAATGGCTCAATAAAAGGAAACTGTTGGATTTTCAACGTTTGGATAAGCAGAAGGATTTAAGAATTTAAGTGTCCGTTAGTCTTCCTACTAATATTATAAATGCGAATGTTTGTGAGGATAGACTGATGTATGGATGTTTGTTACTCTTTCACGTCAAAACGGCTGAACGGATCTTGATGAAATTTGGCACAGAGGTAGATTATAGTCTGGAATAACACTGGTAGATTTTTTCGATATCACGCGGGCGAAACCACTGTCGTCAACTAGTTGTAAATAAAGCCTGTATTCCGAGTACATTAGTAAATGGCGTAGGTTTCTAATCATCGAACACCGCCAAATATGCATTAAACAGAAGTGGCTAACGACTAAGGAAACCGGTTCCTTAAAACCTGATCAAGTTTGTCTATGATCAGGTCATACAAATGTCTAATAGATTTTAGTTTATGCATAAAACGCATGTAAAAGGTCAATCAACAGAATAATTCATAAAACTGGGATTGGCTGTTTATTCTCCCATTCTTTTTCTTATCTTGTGGTTAGTCCCTAAAAATCAAGAGATTTTTCACTGCTCATGGACTAGCTTTACATACCTTCGAGAACTATCTCTCAGGCTGGTTTACTCACGATGTTTTCCTTCACCGAAGCTAAGATAAATTATACAATACGCACATTTATACGAAAAATCAGGTTTGGTTTCGGACTCGAAATCTATGACTTGACAGAGTCCACTAATATTAAATTATGCAAATACGTGAAACTGTGCTGAATATCTATATGATGATATCAAAAAAAATACATGAAACTCACCAAAACTGCCCGGTATATAAGCGTAGCCATAATTCTTTAGTATTTGCACGCAAGTGTTGGCCAAAAACGATCCCAGTAGCAAAACTGCGAACGTAAATGCCACTATACACGCACTCTCCTTCTGTAGTATCTTATTAGTTTTGTTCTTTGCGTTTTTATGTGATGTTAGTTGCATTATACAGGCACCAAGGAGGCCCCATGTTAGAAACGTTTCTTGAGCTGCCGCTGCCCAGCTCTGAAAAAAACATAATATTTTATTATGCCAGTATTTTTCCGAAGGATTAGGCAGAGTTCGCCAGTTATGTCTAATTTTCATGTTGTAGGGAGCGTTCCAATTACCAACAACACTTCGTAAATTCGAATATTTCGAAAATTAGCGCTTACGCTTGTGACTCGACCAGGCAGAAAGAGAAAAAAAAAAAGAATTTGAAATGAGAACAGTCTGTGGTCTGTGACCATGGATTGAATAGAGGTGTACTTATTGTTGAGTTATTCTTTTGTTTACGTAATTAGAGGTTAGTAAGAGCAAGTACGTACACGAGATAAGATCTTAAAACTATTCTAAGGTGAAAAAAAATATTCATACATTACTATTTATGAAGAATTCGCTCCATTCAGTCTCGGAGAATATGTTGACGACGGTGTCGTACGGTATTAAAGTGAGCAATTTGGTACAAAGCACTAATGTTCCACAGATCGGCAGAAATATGAGCATGTATACAGCCTGCAATTATAAAAAAAAAGTATGAAGTTTCACCATTTGGTGGGAAAGTCGCTTTATGTTCCAATGACGCGACTGTCATTCTTATTACCTTGCCATAAGACCTTAATCCTTTACTCAGTGCGACGAAAACAATCATCCACACCACAGCTAAGTTAAACGCTACTTGGAACTTTATTGTGCCGAAATATGAAGTATTGGCCCCTAAATTCCTTTGCAACACCTCGCCGTGAAAATACTGCGGCAAAGTCTCCTGAATTTTATAAGTGCCATTCTTCGCAAAGCCATCTGTAACACAAAAAACACTTTCTCAGTCTGACCCTATTTCCTTGTTCCACTAACGAAAAAATTAATTGTGCATTGACGACCTTCATTTCCACTTCCTGCTTCATTTGTTGATTGATATCACCGAATTTGTTGACATTGTCCAAACAATAAGGCTTATTTAATTAGGTAATGGTTGACTCACCTTCAAAATTGAATTCGTGTGGTAATGCCCATTTGTATTTGTCATTGGACGTTATAAAAGAGTCTCTGAAGTAAACAAATATCCAAGACAGGCCTATTATACTGTACATGCCAATCACGGCTTGAGTAATGAGCAACGAGACGCCGACACCTTGGAATATCGGCGATATTCGCCACATGTCCACCGGGCCCGACTCCAACACTTGGCCCAAACACAAATGTAAAGTAAACAGCGGTATTCCAATTAAAAACGACAGTATAAAAAACTGTATTATGAAGCTTGCTGAAACAATAAAAAAAAGATCCATTATAAAGATACCAGGAAATTAGGCGAATCCAATTAATTTCGTAAAAGTACATTCATTACCTCCAAAATGAACACTGAATATGGCAAATCTAGATATATTAAATATTCCCACGGTACAACTGAGGCACGCCAGCATGGCACTCATACGATGTGGCCAAACTCCAAAAGGAGGTTCTTCAGTCTCTTCATTTCTGCAAAAAAAAGTTCCATTTATTCAACAATTTTTTGGAGAAAATGACGATAAATTCGTGAATCATCAAATCACACCCTCTGACCTCATTATGAGAATGTAAAATGAGTAATCATTACCGAAATCGCGAAGGTTGCTTAATGCATGAGTTAACTGCGAAGTGTAACACAATTAAATTTAGATGAATCTTTATAATTACCTCTCCTCAGTGGCACTTGAAGCATTTTGGATGATGGGAGCAACGTCCAACGAATCAGAGGACGAGCTGGACGCACTAGTGCTCCTAGCGGTACTCCTCGCAGTGTTCCGCCCAGTCCAGTCCCCAGCCGTGACGTCACTATCCCCCGGAGACGGGAGGGAAAGCGTGCGATTCATGAGCAAAGCACGCCTCCCCACAATCAAAGGTCCCGAAGCACCATCACTACTGAGATTCGCCGCCGTCACTTGCAACTGTATCGGGGCACTTGTCGGCCGCATGTTAATGTTGTGCTCCAAAAAAAGTATCACCGGCAACGTTAGAGGCTCGCAAGACGACTCCGCCGTTATCGCCGGTAGAACAATAGGGTCTAATCTCCTCATTGAGTTTCGCAATGTGTCGTTCGTCGTACTTGCTCTCTCTAATGACGAAACTAAAGCCTGCCGATCATTGTCAGTGAGTTCCGAAAAACTTTTTGAACGCCCGAGGTTCGTGATATTTGACCTTTCAGATATACTTGGTGTGATGCCCATATCTTCCAAAAGCGGCGCTGACGCATGTACATTGGAACATGTTATTACTTGAGTATTGTCGTCCACAGAACTTTGCGCTTCCGAATGATCTGATTCTTCTTGAACCCCGCCAATGACTTCCTTAATCTTACAAATGAGATCCTCTTCGTCGCTATCGAAGTTTTTTGTTCCATCGTCAAGACATGCTAGTAAAGACTTATCTAAAACTTCGTCTAAATCATTTAATATATCCATAAACTGGCACAACGCCGTCGCCTGAAACTCTTCGTCATTTGTGATGCTTGCTGTTTGTGATGAAAAGTTTGAGTCTGATTTGTAACATTCTGGTATTGTCTTTTGCAGATCCTCTTTCAAGTCACCATCTTCTGATGTTTTGTCCAAGTCCTCGCTGAAGTGATCACTGTCGTTGCTCTCAAACGCGCTGCTGGAGGCATCGCTGTCCATACTGCTTCCCGGTACATGTTCAGTTTGTTCATACCGACCTTCGCCTATATTGACTACTTCCATTTTTATCGCATGGCCTAAGTCATAGCCAGCGCGCTTTGTCGACCCTGCAACAAGGACTTCACATATTATCATGGCCTACACTTGAAAAAAAAATTAAATTAACATAAAAAGGCACATTTTGTAGTGATGATTTTCCACAGTTTGTACATGTTTAGCTTGTGAATGCTGAATGTTGTTTGTATTTACATATGAATTAACTTGCTAATAAGCCTAATTATTGTATGTAGCAGCACGTCAAATGTGGCTTAATGTTAACACAGTAATGCCAAGAGTGTCAGGTAAGTAGTTATAACATGGTACCCAAGTATGAATCACTCGGGATTATTTCTTGTTAACTTTGATAACACTGTTATTCTCCGGTTGGCAAAATTTGAATTTAGCAAATAGGAACTGTACTGTTAACATACAAAATTTTAGTACCAAAATTATTCTAAAAAAAAACAATGTGGGAGGTTGTGCAGACCTTGATGTTAAACATGGTGCATGAAACTGAAAACAATATGTTGTCATTTACACACTAATATTTTCCAAGGTCATGTTATAACACAGCATGAAAGCCAAATAGCCACTAAATATGTTTATGTATAGCACTTTCAAACCTGTTTAATAGAAACAATAGAGAAAACAATGAATGATGCTTTGTACAACTTAATCACTTTTCATTTCCCATTCAATGTTTATAAAGCAATCACTGACTAATGACCAATTAACTATAATCACTTCAACAATTAAAACATACAGCGAAATCAAATGAATATAAAAGTACCGCAATACAGTAGTATCACTTCTCAGAAATAATTAGATAACATGAAAAATAACACATGCTAAGTAAACTGCAGTTCTTTCACAATGCACTGATAATAAGATAGATAGTTTATAAAGTAACAGATGTTATTTCTCAATGAAAACAGATAAGGTTAGACAATATCTGATCTCATACTTGCTACGATTATTCAATTTGTGATGTCATAATAATTTGTTAGATGAATAATCTTTTCAAAGAATTGAATTGGTTCATTGTTCACATACAACAATTTTCTCATATTGTGCTTTCACATGTTTGTATGAGAGTTCCAGAATTAGTATGGTATAGTGTTTTATTATTCAAAGTCTCATAGTGAGAGCAAAGTTCGAGAATAGAGATTATTTAGATCTCAATAGGCGTGCCATGTTAACGCAAACTAGCAAGAAACTGTGTAGTAGATGATTAAACATTGATCAAGAATCTTTAGATAAGTTTTAAACACCATACAATTGCATTTCATTGTATAAGGTTTGGTTTTATTTAATGTAACATTCATGTATACCATCTTATCTAGCCATAGGGAATAAATAATTTAATTTGAACACATCGGAATTATGTGACAGACAATCTAACATGATGAGGATTAAACTGTTTAGCAACTTTAAAGTTGTACACACCACAAATAATTCGCCTATAAGGACATGAGTTTAGTTACAATATTTAGCAGAATCTGTGAATCAAGCAGGGGACACAAAAAAGGGGGATCAAACCTGATGAGTTTATGTTTTTTGTTCCCTTTAAAATGGTATGGAATAAAACCTACCTATTAAGAAAATGCAAAGTATATAGTTTATGAAAACAGTTAATGTGGGTAAGTATACAATCAGTATACAAATAGTAACAATATTACAATCATGGAATAAAAAGACCTACCCCGAATTTTAACATTACGTTAACTCACTAATTTACTCTATTATCTTGATGCAACATCACAAGTTAGTTTACTTAATAATTAAGTAAAGTTTAAAAGACATTCCTAGAGAGAACAAAATGGTAACTAAGTTTAACCAGTATGAAAAGTACTGTTAATACTTGCAACTATTTAGACGTGAGGATATTGAGAAACCCTAAATCCAATTTGTAGTCTACCTTAGCTAGCAACAAACCAACAGTGATTTTGTATGAATACACGGTAGAACAACCCTATCAAGTAGGAAATCAGAGTATTCTTTTAACAACATCGATTAAAGATGTAGGCTAAATAGAAGTATAAGTTTAATCTTACAAATTACCGTTTAATAAATATAAAACACTAACCTGATTTCCCGATTTTTTGTTAACTTCAGCCCATCAGTCGTCAGATGTCTAAGAAAACATTATTATCAGATGACACTCATTTGTTTCACTAACTTGTTCCTAATTAGCTACTATTTGAATACTAAATTTAAAAAATATATTATTGTGATGTTTTTGTAGTAAATGGGAATATTGCGTTACAGTATTACATGCACCTCGTCGACCCAGCAGGTACGCACTAGAGGTGTACTAGAGGCATGCTATCGTCGTGCCTTTATTTGTATTCAACAAAAATCGATTTTAGACGAGTCGAATTAAATAATTCTAAAACAATAATCGATTAGCGTAATTTTTTAATCACACTTAAAAAGTCACCTTGATAATTTTATAGACATTGCGTTTATTTTATGAAACAATATTTCAGTCAGTATCAGTTGTTTTAACAACACAACTGATACTCTCCATTTCCCATGAGTAAAAAAGCATATGTTTGTGTTTTGAAAGTTCTCATCTTCAGGAGTTAATATTTGTACTTCTTAGTTTCAAAGAAACTTCCGATAGATTTCGGAAACAGCAGGAACTCTGAACATTAGAATTACCACTTTTGCTCTAACTTGGTTGGGTTGCATCGTTGCGTGTGTTTATTTATTTCGCTCAACTGACTAAGTGCAAAATCCGGTAGGTGCCCAAATCACAAAATACGGTAGGCACAATATGCGCGGCGTTGTATGTAAATTTTGAAAGAAAAAAACAATCGTGTGCAACTCCTACTCATAAAGTTATGCTGCAATGAAATGACGATTGATTTATTAGCTGTCAAACCGGAAAATTTATTTTAACTCTAAATAGTCGGAGAATCGTATCCCCTCTCTATGCGCCGCAAAAGTGTATTCGTTTTCTATTAAAACTAATCAATACAACAATAATCCTAAATGAAAAAAAAAAAACAATTTAAATTAATGAATTTTTAATCATATTACTAAAAACGGGCTATAAATTTTCTATGCTGCATTTCTGCCTTGTGTTATTCCGAAATAAAGTATGTACCTGCTTGATAAAATGAACATATGAAATGAACAATCTATGGTTCAAAGTTTCATTCTCGCAAAATCTCTTACAATAGTCGGAAAACGAAAATCAACCTTATTTGCTGAACTATAAGCGTATAAATTGAAACTTGAAAAGTTCGTGGGGTATCTCAAATAGATAAGTTTATGTAAATGTATTTTTTATAATTGCGGCCGATAAGTATTATCAATTGCTATCAGTGCGTCAGTAGCTTTTCTTGGTGAATACTTACAATAGTTTTTAAAAGAATAAATCATGTTGTTTTTAAGAGGAAGTAGAATAATTACCATCAAAATGCGCCCAACAAATAAGGTTCGTCTTCCTTCAACCGAAGTTTATTTTGCAACTCAGTAGTGGTCGGTTGGCCTGCCTAGTCACTGCTCTCTGAGAGAAAATATTAACATTTAAAATTCCATAACTCTTACGAGTGTTATTAGCAAGGTTTATTAATTTAACTGTTTGATTGACAGCTTTTTAAAGCGATGGCAGCGTACTCTTCAAAAGTTTCCCTCAACGAAGTGGTTATCGCGTCTGCGGTCAGGACTCCCATAGGCTCCTTCAGGGGCAGTCTGGCGAGCCTTTCAGCTTCGGAACTTGGTGCAGTGGCCGTCAAAGCAGCAGTAGAAAGAGCCGGCATTCCTAAGGAGGAAATTAAAGAGGTTAATTGATTCACCCTACTTTCTCTCATGTTTTCCATTGATTTACAGTTATCATGAACAGTTACATATCTAAGAATTTATATATGTGGTCAATTCGTTAATTAAAACGAGCTACTTACAATAGAATGTGTGGAAGTCATTTGTCAAGATTAGTGCTAACTGATGAGTTTTTTTATCACTAATCACAAGCAACACAAATGACTGATAACATAAAAACAGTATATTTAAAATTTTTCATTATGTGGACAAAGTATAACATGAACTGTTTTTTTTAATTTTTTGTTGGGTCATTATTACTTTGAAATACCTATTTGAAATCAGTTGATTAAAATATTTGTGAAAAAGAATTTTTATAGTATTGAAAAAATGACAAAATGAGAGTTCTTGTGCCACCAGTATTTTAGTTTACCTTATCTTTATTTCAGGTATACATAGGAAATGTCTGCTCAGCCGCCATGGGCCAGGCTCCGGCGAGACAAGCTGTAATTTTCAGTGGTCTACCTAAAAGCACTATTTGCACAACAGTAAACAAAGTTTGTTCATCTGGAATGAAGGCCATTATGCTAGCAACTCAAGGCCTACAAACTGGTACTCATGATGTAATATTAGCTGGAGGAATGGAATCTATGTCAAATGTGCCTTTCTATTTGAAGAGAGGTGACACCCCGTATGGAGGTACACAGTTACTTGATGGTATTGTGTTTGATGGTTTGACTGACGTTTACAACAAATTCCACATGGGCAATTGTGCTGAAAACACAGCCAAGAAATTCAACATATCTAGGCAACAGCAGGATGACTATGCTATTTCTAGTTACAAAAGAAGTGCAGCAGCATATGAAAGTAAAAGTTTTGCTGATGAACTTGTACCAGTTCCTGTGCCCCAGAAGAGGGGTGCTGCACCTATTATTTTTTCTGAAGATGAGGAGTACAAAAAGGTCAACTTTGATAAGTTCACCAAACTGGCAACAGTGTTCCAAAAAGAGAATGGAACGGTTACAGCTGGAAATGCCTCTACCCTTAATGATGGTGCTGCAGCCATGGTCCTCATGACTGCCGAAGCTGCTCAAAGATTAAATGTTAAGCCCCTTGCTCGTGTAGTTGGTTATGCTGATGGAGAGTGTGACCCAATTGACTTCCCAATTGCACCAGCTGTTGCCATTCCCAAGCTTCTAGCAAAGACTGGTGTTAAGAAGGAGGATGTTGCCATGTGGGAGATAAATGAAGCCTTCAGTGTTGTTGCTCTTGCTAACATAAAAATGTTAGAACTTGACCCTGCTAAACTTAACATTCATGGAGGAGGTGTCAGTCTTGGTCATCCTATTGGCATGTCTGGAAATAGAATTGTAGTACACTTGTGCCATGCTCTTAAGAAAGGAGAAAAGGGTGTAGCTGCTATCTGTAATGGTGGTGGTGGTGCATCATCTATCATGATTGAAAAATTGTAAGTTTCGTCAAATTCTGACCAGTTTATTTCATTATCTGATGTGCCTTTTAGGAATTATTTGCTGTTAATGAATGGTTTGTGTGTTTGATAGACAGCTTTAAGTGTTAACAGATTTTATTGTATTGTTGAAATAATATGTAACTTTTATATGCATATATCTCTTGTAAATAAACTTCAATAAGAAAAAGTGTTATTGGTTGTACGGCATAAGTGATTTAAAATCAATAAATTATATTTTCTAAATAATGTTTTAATTGATTACTACTTTAATTTACAATTCCAGAGCACACAATCCAGATGGACCACCAGTTTTGACATTTTACACCAAAGACCCATGTGGACTATGTGATGTAGTCATGGAAGAACTAGAGCCTTACAAAAGTAGAATAGACATCCATAAAGTAGATATTACTGAAAAAGATAATGTAAGGTGGTTGAGATTGTACAGACATGATATTCCAGTATTATTTCTTAATGGTCAATTTTTGTGCATGCATAAGTTGAACAAACATTTACTAGATAAACGACTTAAAATGATTGAAGATGGACAATTAAATTAGCAAAAACTTTAGAAAAAAAAACACATTTTTCAAGCAAGAATAATTTAATTTTGAATGAGATTTCTTTGGTTTGTGTGTTTTTGTGGGGTACATTCGACCGCACGTCATGGTGACAATTTAACGTTGACCATCATCTTTATTTCGTAGCAATACGGGCAGATTTGTGTAGTTAAATTTGCTTGGTTTACTGTACTGTACGTAGTATTTATGTACTTACTGATTGGTAGTAGGAAAATTTAACATATTCCATTACCATATCATAATTTAATCGTATTCATGTATGCACCTTTATATGAATACGATTATAATATGGTAATGGAATGTATAATGACTAGGTACAGTACCTTTGGTTGAAAATTTGAGATTTTATACACTACGACGGCACATCAACCTACACAAATCCATTTTAACCTGATCTCTCTAGTACGATATGCGATCCGTAGTAGAGATATCAGGTTATAATAGTTTACTGAGGTTGAAATACCGTCGTGTGTACCTACATACGGACGGACTACATGCATGACGCATGTACCGTTTTTCTGTCCACATAGACCTGTCCCAAAAGTAAAGGTAAATATTGTGTGTGAAGCACAAATTGTGTTAAAAACGTTAAAAAATAAATCTCTTAATATTTCTAAAATATTGTTTATTGTCTTTTCCAAGCCTCAATTTACTTTATTTCCGGTAAAAATTGTTGGCAACCCTTGAGAGTGGATGCCTCACTGGGAATGCAGCTTGGTTCTTTTAGCTGTTCTCGGGTAGCTACGGCGTAATTTTTTTCATACTTTGATTCACACTACGAGATCTACCTAATACAAGGTTAAGGCTCCGTAACTTCTTCCAAGTGGATTCTAAAGTTTTCCGTACGATCTTTGATTTTATCAGCAGCGAACCTTGGTAGCCAACGATGACGAGAACCTCGAACATTAGGGTTGTTTTCTTGGTTCAACATTTTCCTGCTGGAAAAACAGTACTCCAGCAGGAATCGAAATAAACACCGTGAAAAATAAAATAATAATACCGCGACCAAACTAATTTTCGCGCGTGCGACTGCGCGTCTGGTATTACAGTGTTACCAAGTAAAATTCATTTAGTCATATTTTTTCTTGTCGCCATAAATCATGTTGGAGTATCTGAAACAAGTTGTTTTGTTCTTGAAATAGATTGTTCACAACTTTACTGGCTAAAAAATAAGCGTTATAAAAATAATAAATACGTGACAACAAGTTATTTTACTATAAAACTGTAGGTAAAAGAAAAACACCCATAACATCACGCCTGAAACCCACGAAGGGTTAGTCAGATTTCCTAGTTTATTTAAAAAAGTGTGTGTGTGTTGTGCTTTGCCAAATGTCCATGGTGGTGTGATTAAAAAAGATTGACATTATTATTTCAACTTTCCTCCTGTTATTAACATTTTGACGGCGTTAAACTTTGTATGGAAGTAAGAGTTGGCAGCAAAGAGAACTATAAGTACCTATACAGGCTGGCAGTCTAACGCACGGAACGATTCATTTTGAAACTCGTAAGCTACCTTCTTTAAGATTTACAGGAAGTTAAATAATAATAAACAAATACCGAATATTTTAGATCAAAGTATCTTTGTCGTCGATTTTCTGTGTGCACAGGTTGAACCAAAAATGAAACTGTCTAGACAAACTCTGGAGCTTGAAAAACAAACCGAAGGACATGAATCTGGAAAATCAAGTTTCTCTATTTGTTCAGTAATACCTGATTCTGCTTGTTAGTTGGTAGATATTATGTCATGCATATTTGAATACGATTATAGCTAGTACTGTATGTACCTACTGCAAAATAACATCAACGAGTTGTGAAGGCCAAGTTTAAATCAACCATTTATACGCCTGTTAAGATACAGTACAGACGGCATATAAAACGAAAGAATAAAAAAAGCTTAGCGACTGATGATGAGCTATTGTTCTAATAACTTGAGCGGTATGGATTTGAGTAGGTTACTTACATAAGCGAAAAATTTACCAAACCACCGTCGAAATCTAGTCATCTAGAATCATCAGCGTCTATCTAGAATTCTAGCCGTACAACTAAATGACTAAGTGGGCTAGAAATACAGAGGGCAATTTTGAATATTATTATTTTAATTATTTATTTAAAAAAAAATACGTTGCCCGCGCACTAGGATTTCTCCTTTATCCTGGGTGCGTTAACAAACATTTAAACTCACATACACAAACAGCCAGACCAGAAACAACTACATGTAGGTCATACAAATATTTGTTCCGTTGTGCGTAAACTATGAAATGTCTTGGCTAAAAGTGTTTCTTAAAATATTTATTTCCAATGAATAAAAAAAAACAAAACATGTGAGCTCATAGTACCCACTCTGTTCTATTGATTTCTCGTCACTCGCAGTCAGTCGTTCACTTTACTAATACTTTGACGTAAATTAATTATTTTTGTTAAATATGAAAACCATAATTTAACTAATACTATAACGTATTTTTTTGATACTGCGGTGATACTTTAATTTACAGTTGCTTGTTGAAATACTACTCTAAAAAATATGATAAAACTATATTTTGAAATCCTAATGCGTACTAAAACGATATCCCCTTAGCAGAAGCTAATCAATTATAACGAATAAATGTGGGTTCGGATAACCAAGGAGTTTACCAAGGACCAAGGGCCTGACTACTACCTACTATTTGTAGTGAAGACAGTGAAAGGGAAAGTTTTCCTCCCAGTTTCCTTACTACAACGAGTTTTTATAAGTTATCTGTAGGCCTACTATGACATCCTAAAGCAGAACTTATTCCACTGAGTGAAAGAGATGGTGCTAGACACTCTGTATAGCTCTGTCCCTTTCCCTAAGCGGAATAAATTCTGCTTTAATTAACACGTCATAGTAGGTGTACGCAACACGGTATGCGCAATATTTTCTTCTAAAAAGCTACAATCTTTTTTTGATGTCGGATCCTAATTTGGAGCCGTGAGAAATATCGAGGATACCACTTTGGAGGAGTTGCTTCCGGGTGCTATTGGACATTTTGCTATCTTGTCATTTTCTCATAATCACGCTCATAGTGTCATTGGCGATCTGTGTATACTTACGTATTAACGTATTGTAGCCTCCTAAGTCGTTGATCAAAGAGCTCCAGATATCTGCAATTTCTTCCAATCATGCTATTTGCATGCCAAACACCATTTGTGCAGATTAAAAAAAAAACCTACCTTATCTATCATTATGTTATCGAAAAGTAATTGCTTTAAAAAAAATATGATTACGACCATTGACCTTTTTGTACACCATACTTTGTACTGGACAGAACACGTGCTATTGTGTACGTAATATGGGCCGTGTTTTTGTCGCATTCGAGCTAATACAAGACTCCTAACAGAAATTCTGCTCGTCCGACATCCTGGAATCGACCACTGCTACTGGTCACTGTTTCTATTAATAAACTATCTTCCTGTTATCTTATCTTATCCTATCCTATATCTCATCCTAACCTCCGCAGCAACACAGATCAGTTTGTGAGGTTTCCCAAAATGATCTCTATTACTACAAACTTTATAGTTCTTTCAGAGTAGAGCGCTACTTACAGCCTTAGGCGGGGCACTGAAATCTAAGCCTTTTCTTATACCTATAGCTTATCTGAATGCGCCGGACTTATAAAACTAGTTGATGTTTATTTTTAGACTCAGTTGTTGCCGGTGGGCCTGCCTAGTCACTAGTCACCGAAGGTATTAATATTTGTATGTCCTTTTTTGTTCTGTATCTACGTAATTATTACGAATGAATACTTTTTTATTGATTGACTATTTAACCACAGATTTTACAACGATGGCTTCAACATCAAAACTTTCGCTAAATGAAGTGGTTATCGTGTCTGCGGTGAGGACTCCCATAGGCTCCTTCAGGGGCAGCCTAGCGAGCGTTCCAGCTACGGAACTGGGTGCAATTGTCGTTAGAGCAGCAGTAGAAAGAGCCGGTATTCCCGCAGAGGAAGTAAAAGAGGTAGGTATTTTGGTTTTTTATCGATTTATAGTTATTTGACCATGAACGTAGAATATCGTAAGTCGTAAAAATTGCGAAACAATTGGCCAAATACACCACGGATAGTTTTTGATGATTAATGTGAATAAAGAGTGATTAATCCATTTCCGAAGTTCTTGCTTTCTTATGATTTAATCATTCGATAAAAAAGTGTCAATTTATTTAGTTTCGGGCTAAATAGTACTGCAATAATATCGCATTACCCAATACTAGGTTGTGGCTGATATTCAGCTGTGACCTGTTTAGACTGGAAGCCAACAGCAAAATACCTATTTTGGGGAAATAGTGTTCAGGCAGATACCTATTGTTTTTTTTTCGGGTGGGATATCATCCAATGACTTCCCCCGCTCTGGGCGGAGCGGGGGGCATGTCAGACTTGTACTGACTAAAACCCACCCATGTTCCTTCTATTGCCCTTTACGTTCCGGTGCCGCGGTATCTCTTTCGAACAACCTGCAACCCCGGTATATAGGTAGCTTACTTATGGATATTTTCAAAAATATTTTTTTTAGATAGATGTTTTGTGTAAGTGTACACTACAAAACAGTTTTTAAAATGTCTAATTGAATTTTTGAATAAGTGTGTAAGATAAATCGCAGTAGCTTTTAGAAAAATCAAGTTAAAAACGTATCTCGTATTGTTGAGACATGAGTAAATAAGATCAGACTCCCAGAAGGCTCAAGGTACAGGAGTGTTGAGAAGTTCTGTAGGCCTACTATGACATCTTAAAGCAGAACTTATTCCACTGAGTGAAAGAGATGGTGCTAGACACCTTGTATAGCTCTGTCCCTTTCCCTCAGCGGAATAAGTTCTGCTTTAACACGTCATGGTAGGGTAGCTGACCCTCATTTATAAAAATTACTACACAGCACACGGCTCATACCAACTGCCTCTAGGTACGTTAGTATTATATTATCTGTGCTCTAGGCATAGTGATGATGCATTGATGACTCATACATTTTTGGTAATCGTAATATGCAACCTGTCAGAAATGTGACAGCCATTTAAAAAAATGCTAGTACCTATCTCCGATAATAAAGATAAGTTAAAGTTAGAAATATATTTGTGGAGGGACTGGAAGCATCAAAACCGGCCAAGTGCGAGTCGGACTCGCGCACGAAGTGTTTGGTACCATTATCAACATTGTAAACTTTTTTGTAAAAAATAAAACAGACTCCCAAAAAAAGGGGGAAATAGTTTTACTTCTAAAAATCGGTGGCAAAAACTGTCAGCGAAACCAACAAAAGTGACCGACGTCCGGAAGTAAAAATATTTTCCATTTTTAGTTTTTTAAGAAACCCCAATTTAAACGTTTTGCTGTCCGTTTGTCTCGCTAAGCCTTGAGAATGGCTGGACCGATTTGGCTAATTTAGATCTTGAAATATTTGTGGAAGTGTAGGGAAGGTTAACGGTTTGAAAATATGTAGGTGGGTAGGGTTGTTAAGTATGTAGGTTAGGTAAGTACCCTACCTACTCCACCTACCCTACCTAGGTAGGTAGCCAGGTAGGTAGGGTAGGTAAATGTAAAGTTGATGTTTTGTTGGTGCCACACTGATAAAATAAATAACGATGATCTTTATTCTGATTACGATAAGGTTGTTGTTGGATTGCTGCTGTCACACGTTAACGAACTGTGACAGGACTGTAGTCCAGGCTCTTATCAGATAATTCAAATAAAAGAAAACATTCTGTATCAGTTCACTTCCTTGCCATTTAACAATTTTTAATTTCTTGCCGTTTACAAACATTTAAACTCACATACTCACATACACAAACAACCAGACCAAGAAATGCTATCTGTAGGCCATAGAAATATTTGCCTTGCGGGGATTGAACCCGCGACACGCAGCGCAGCCGATCGCTCAACCACTGCGCCAACCGTGTCGTGAATTGGTAAAATAAAATATTTTTGGTAAAATACTTGCAATGAATGAATTTACATACCTTTTTTTCGAGAGTAACTACATTTAGACGAAAATTAAACCAACTTCCAAAAGTAAAGTTATTTTTCAACTTTTTAGTTTTTTTTACCAAAACTTTTTTATTTCAGCCTTATTTTTTAGTTATGGTATGACATACCTAACCACATTTCTTTGTCTAGTGTTTATTTTGCATTGTCATTAAAAGGTTAAACTAGCAGATCATCGATAGACACAGTCATAGAGAAAAAATAATATGTATTATGGACGATAACTTATAAACTACCTAAGCAATATAAATAAAATTGATTTGGGACCACCTGGGGAGTATTCCCTATAAACAAAAAATAATTTTGGCTATTGCAATCAACTAATGACACTCCACTGACCATTGTGTAAGGTAACATCCATTACCAAAATTATTAATGAAACTCAATTTTATGTCATCATTCATGTGTTGTTTCTGGCTACTACTTATTAATTAGAAGTAATAAGGTAGAAAAGTGTTCAGGCGTCGATGACCTCGGCAGTACATACATAGGTAGTGTTATTAAAAATAAGTATTAACTAATTATTGTTTTATCGCCAGTAGCAACACATGAATGATAACATGAAAATGAACTTGATTAAAAAATTTACTACGGTAGGTAGGTGTTTCAGTACTATGTAGCTATGTTCGTCAGAAAAAAATAGTTTTAAACTAGAGTTGAATATGACTTCTAGTAAAATCTTAATTTTATAGCTACCATTCGAATTTTAGAGGTATGAAGAACAGGGTGTAAATCTCTTTATTTATTCCCTAATGGAAAAGGGAGGATCCCCCGACCAGGCGGATGTCATGTCTGGTGGGCCACTGCCCGACTGTTGTTGTCGGGTTCGCGTATAATATAGTCTTAACTCGCGGATAACTGTGCTTGTAAGATTTTGGAAAAGTTACTTAATAACTTTATCAAATTTTAATTCAACAATACTTATTTAATAAGTACTCTTAAAGTAGGTAGGTACTTGAAGAAATTTAATACTTCCAGAACATTCTCTATAGCACTTCTCTTGTGCCAGATGGTGACTAGTATGTTAGTTTTATAGGATAATAATTTTTATTTTATATTCTAGGTGTTCATGGGAAATGTCTGCTCAGCCGCTATGCGTCAGGCTCCGGCGAGGCAAGCTGCCATTTTCGGTGGTCTGGCTAAAAGCACGATTTGCACGACCATTAACAAAGTTTGTTCATCTGGTATGAAAACTATTCTGCTAGCTGTTCAAGGCTTACAAACTGGGACGCACGATGTAATATTGGCTGGAGGAATGGAGTCTATGTCAAATATCCCATTCTATTTGAAGCGAGGTGACATCCCATATGGAGGTACACAGTTACTTGATGGTATTCTGTATGATGGTCTAACTGATGTTTACAACCAATTCCACATGGGTGACTGTGCCGAACATGTAGCGAAAACATTCAACTTCTCCAGGGAACAGCAGGATGACTATGCTATTGCTGGTTACAAGAAAAGTGCAGCAGCATATGAAATAAAAGCTTTTGCTGATGAACTTATTCCAGTTCCTGTGCCCCAGAAGAAGGGAGCCGCACCTGTTATGTTCTCACAAGATGAAGAGTACAAAAAGGTCGACTTTGAAAAGTTAAGAGTACTACCACCTGCTTTTCAGAAGGAGAATGGAACGGTGACCGCTGGAAATGCCGCTGCATTGAACGATGGTGCTGCAGCTATGATCCTCATGACTGCTGAAGCTGCTCAAAGGTTGAACGTTAAGCCCCTCGCACGCGTTCTTGGTTATGCAGATGCAGAGTGTGACCCAGTTGACTTCCCAATTGCACCAACCTTGGCCATTCCCAAGCTTCTAGAAAAGACTGGTGTTAAGAAGGAGGATATTGCCATGTGGGAGATTAATGAACCCTTCAGTATTGTTGGTCTTGGTGCTATCAAAATTCTGGACATTGACCCTACCAAGCTCAACATTCATGGAGGAGGTGTTAGTCTTGGTCATCCTATTGGCATGTCTGGAAATAGAATCGTAGGCCACTTGTGTCATGCTCTTAAGAAAGGAGAAAAAGGTGTAGCCGCTGTCTGTAACGGTGGGGGTGGCGCAACATCTATGATGATTGAGAAATTGTAAGATTCATCTTATTTAGACCTAGCTTTCATATCCACCTTGTTAATGCTTGTAAATGATAAATGATGTTTATTTTGCAAGTAGGTTTTCACAAACACTTTTACACGTCTTTTTTTATAAAACTAGATGAGGCCGGTGTTTCGTACCCGACTGCTCTGAGAAGAAACAGCCGAAACAAACTCAGAGGTCATAGTCTCTTTTAAAGTCCAGACAAAAAAAATCTCGGTCAACTTACATGAGGACTATGGAGATTAGTGTCTGAAGTGGTCTTTTTAAGAAAGTACCACACAGATTGAGTGGACCTGTCCAGTCAGTGCAAGCATTTGTCAGTTATCGTGTAGCTCGACTCATAACCCAAGGAGCTCAACGAAACGACGAACAATACCAAAAAAAGGACATTAGCGTAGGTCCCTAAATACTCAACTGCCAGAATCGTCAAAAGCAAAAAAAAAGTAAATAAAAGTTATGATCCACATGGTCCTCACATTCACAATATGCGTTCGATAAACAGCTTTAAGAGTAGTTTATTTTATATAATTATTTTTCTTATTGTTTTGATAACAATTTAAATTGAGTCGGCCCCTGACTAGGCTGAGATTTTACATTGTTTAAATATTATGTATTGTCATTTCTTCTAAATACTCTGTGACATATTAAGTATGATTGAAAATTAATAAAATGTATAGGTAACTTAATTTTTTTTTATTGATTTTGAGTACCACTATAAAAGGCGTAAAAGTACTTATTGAAGCTGAGAGACACGTGTTCTCCCCATTAGTGCGATACTTTTTTTTTGTTCTAGACCAAACCAAAGAAGTTCCAACTATTTCTCATGTTGTTTATGTAATCCAAGTTGTTAATGTTATACCTCTACTTTAAATACCTTCTCTTAATTTTTCGCCTCCAACAAGAAAGTCGTTTTCCGACTATATTTTTTGCGTAGCTCTCTCAATGGTTGGCAGCGCAGAATTGATCAGGTGATGCGGTGATGTCCATCCGCAAAGCAGTAACGCAGCATCAGGAAGTTGCAGAAAGGGAGACGCAGAATGTGACTATGGGGAGCTCCCCCTCGTCCCGCAGGAGACAAACTACAACAACAGGTTGGCAGATTGCGGACGTTTGAGTCCTGGTCCTTGGGACACCAGGGTGGTTTATCCAGTACAGATCTGACAGACACTTCAACCGTAGCGAATACTGATTGTAGGATTTTCACAATGAAAAAAAAGTTCAACAGCATGACTCAATGACGGATTGTTAATGCTATGTTGTTGTTGATGGAGGAACCCGTGGCTAAATAATAACAGTAACTCGGGTTCGATCTCAAGATTAGGTCGCGCTAGTCTAAGTAAGTCCATGGATGGCACCCAGTACATACCGAGTTTCCTCCGTGGCTCGGAAATCCGTTAAAACCCTTAGTCCAGCAGGGTATCGTATTACCCAGTCTACCCAGTGCTAATGCTAACTGGGTTGTGGACGTCAGATAGGCAGTTTCTTCATTTAGAATACTGGTATTCAATTGCATCTGCGAGACGGTTTGTACCACACAGTGGTAATGTAAATATAGGGGTGGCTCTCATCATACCTGTAGGTAACTAAGGGCTCAAAAAAAAACAATGTGTAAAACTGAGGGTTTTTCGAAAGCTGTTAAAAAGTGATATAGGTTTAGGTTTTCCTTAGGATCCTTAAACACGTTTTGCTAAGTCAATAATTGATGAGATAGGTATTTGCTTCGGAAGCCGTAAAAATTGCGCCCGCTCTCTTATTTCTGAAATTAGAGGAGGAAATTATTAAAATGATTTAGGTATGTTCGTCTACAATGTAAAAAATCTTACAACGAAATCTAATTTGGAAGAAATTTATCCAGATTTTTAACAAACTGCTGGAATAACTTTGCTATTTATTAACAATCTATGACGAACATTTAGTTTTTCTGTTGAGTCTAAAACATATTAATGAGAATTAAAATATTTTTATTATTTTGTTGGGTGATACGAAACACCGAAAACTGGCCAAGTGAGTGCCAGGACTCGCACTTTGCTGGTTTTAAAACAGATAATAATTATTATTTACCGGTTTAAAACCGGTTGGCTAGCACCACAAACTTGTTTTGTTTTGTTGATGACGCAGTTTACTTAGCCCACAGACTCAACCTAGGTAACCATGCTCAGCATAAAGTATAGTTTCATAAGGGTACTGTACAGGTGCAGCCGGAAGTAGGTACTTGGGCCTTGTTAGAGGCTTAACTCGAAAGTCTTTTTTTTTAAAGTAACTTGCATCCGTAATCACAAATGCAGTGTCCGATATTTTGGCAAAGTGAGCGTTAGGTTATGTTTAGTTAACCGTTAGGATAAAACGACAGCCACCATCAGGCCCACAGAATTGGCAATCAAAAATAGGGTAACATAATCGGGAAACTGTTACATGTTTTTTGAAATATTACCTCTTGCAACCCAAAACGATAAACGTCTCATTCCAGATGTCGCTTTCTACATATTAAAACATTAATTTCATCCCTATTCCAGTGCAATAAGGCTCTCATTACATGTAAACTTTCTTCATTGTTCAAAATGTTGATAGATCGCTGCCGTGCATTATCTGTGGTTGTCATTGTAATGGTTGACAATTGACATGTAATAAAATTTACGAATAAATTGGTAATATTTTGACTGTTTTTCTTAATAATTATGTGACTTTTCAGCCAATTTACTTAATAGCACATTTCGTAAGTGTTTTAGGTATTGCCTCTCATTCATCTTTTCTCATAATTTGATCTTAAAAATTAAGTGTTACAATGGATAATTCTGCTATACAAACATTGGAGGCGGCTGCTCAGATGCTGATGGTAAGAAAATATTACTTTTTATGAAAAGAATGTAAACAACAATCAAAGTAAAAAAAGTCTATATTACCTACCCAGTTATAATCAAAAGGTTGTACTATAAACACAAATCTTTCATTTTCTTAACACAATAACAAATTCACCTATTAACCGCAGTTTTCAAAATATTCATTTTAGTAGGTCTCTGAAGCAAGTTATTTTAGCAAAAACGTACCTAATTCAATATTGAAATCCTGTTTTTGTACCTCATACTAAAATCCCTGTGGTAATTCTTTGTGTGAGGTGCTCCTGTGGTATTTTCAATATTATTATTTTAGTTGATCTGTACATAAGAATGACTTATAGGCTCAATTCAAACAAAAGGAAAAGTATATACATACTGTTTTACACCCACATTACTCAAGTGATCTTAATAACATTATGCCAAAACATTTAAAACTATGTGTTTGGTTGAGCGCAATTTACTCTTAATTTTTATGTGTACTATTGTGCCCTGCCTTTTTAGACATTCTTTGAATTTTATTGGATTTCTAATGGTCATTGTGTAATGTTAAATAGCATGCACAAAATTTCAGCTATCAAGTACTTAAGAAGTTTTCTAATACAAAGGGATTGGCACAGTCAAACAAATTAACTCTTTGGCTTTATTATATTTCTTATATTCAAAATAACATGTACATAAACACCTTGTTGTCCTGTGGCAGAAAAATTACTTTAGATCATCTAGACTTGCTAAAGTAGACTCATCTTACTGGAGATACTGTACAAAATGATATACAATTCCTGAAAAACAATCTTGAACTGAATAAAAATACAATTTATAATATGTATTAATATACACCATGACAATAAACATATCACAAGTCGGGCACAAGTCATAATTATATTATTATATAACCTTCTGGTATGTCATTTTCACTGAAATGTGTGTGACGGTGGTTTATACATTAGTATATTGGAACATTTTGCTACCTTCACAATGGTTCCTTCAAATTATTCCTTTAAGCTATTACAACTTTTTTGAATCAATTATATCTTGACTATTTACACTTTTAAAGCATACATCTTATTACATAATTCTCACTTGGTGTAGAATGAAAAGATCTATGCTTTGGAATGGGCACCTACAATAATTTCACAGTTATTATGACTTGTGATTGCAGCTTCATTTTTCATTTGTGTTTGGCTTTTCAAATCTACTGTAACTAGCCTACTTAAAATTAATGTTATGATCAGATTTTTACAATACAATCAAAACTGGGCTCAATATTAGACTCAAGCCAACAAAATCCTTTTTATACCTACAAAATAAATCTATTTTTAGAAGAGCACAAACCACTGAATTTTGTATTTCATTCATTTATAGGCACCACCACAAATGGTGACATCAGAACAACGTCACCAAGCTGAGAGTGTATTTCTAGAATTTCGAAGCACCAAGAACCCTTATCAGTTGTGTAGAGAAATTTTAGAAAAGTCTTCATCAGACTACGTACTCTTTGAGGCAGCTGGCTTATTGAAAGCGGCACTTATCAGAGAATGGAGCTTACTATCCGAAAACGATATTTCTTCCCTGCGGGAATACTTACTCAATTATTTATTGAGAAAAGAGGCTCCTCCATTTTTGAGGGAGAAGCTTTTGCAGGTAATTATTTATTTTATCCAGTTAGGTGTCGTCCTTTAATCACGTAAAGTTAAAACAGGTGTTACATGGTTAGAAGAAAATCATGGTTAATCACAATGAGGGGAGGAGATATTATGACAATCATGTGTATATTTTTCTTGGGGCAACAAAAATGTTTTTAATGTGAAACGTGTAAAATACTATTTACCAATAATTAATGAAAAAAAAACCCTAGCAAGTGATATTTTGTCTATGAAACCCAAACAATCTATTTTTCAACAATGTTTTTTTTTTAATAAAATTTTTAAAACAATCTGATTTTCTCAAAAGTATAAATACGCCTGATATGGGGGGAGGTGGGGTAGCCCGCCTCATGACCAACACTGTAAAAGTGGTTTAAAATACCTCATGTGATTAAAGGATGGCTAAGGACCTATCAGTGATAAGTATAAGTATTCATTATAGGTAGGTAGAAGCTAATTCAACATATTTCGTGTAAAAGGTAAAATTTTCTGTAAAAGAAATTTCAAATCTTGTCCTCCTATTTACTTTTTAACAGACTTCAAAAAAGCATGAGGTTCTCAATTCGACTGTATTTTTTTGAAATGGCAGTTTTATACTTTTTACTAGTTGTTATCATCGAGGCTAAACACACAATTATATTTCAGACTATTGCCATTATTATTAAAAGGGGCAGCATTGACGATGGAGGAAGAGAAAGGAAGAACTTGTTTGCTGAACTAGAAAAAATAATTCTAAGCTCGCCAATAAGTCAACAAAAGTTAGCCTGCTCACTCATACTGGCTATTATGCAAGAATTTGCTATTACAGTCAAATCGGCTGACGTGGGCTTGATATGGGAGGTCCACTTTCGACTGAAGAAATCCTTCGAAGCGCTAGATTTGAAGAGAATATTTAGGTTTACTGTAGGAGTTCTGGAACAGATAGTGCGTTCTGGACACCGGCCGGAAGGCGAACAAGCTTTATTGACGAAGCAGTTACTTACTATAGTTGAGACAGTATTATGTTGGAGCCATGTGTCTCCATTATTGTCAAAGAGGTTAATCGGTGCTTTCGAAGCGATCTACGAGAGCGACAGCGCCCCAGCTTTGCGATTAAGTCTGAGCTGGCGTGACACGATAATGCAACCCGAACTTCTGGCGTTGTTCTTTGAGATACACATGTATGTGAGGTCCAATCCCGAATTAGCTAGTCCTTCTCTGACATGTTTAGTGCAACTAGCTAGTCTGAGTGGTGTAGTTGTGTCTGCAAATAACCTGAAACAGCAGTATTTAGAGAATTATGTGAACAGTTTCTTAAATATGATGGCGTACATTCAACCAGGCGAGAGAGAGATGCTCGGTATTTCCGATATATACCGTAGATTAATCCAGTTCTTCTCGCCGACTATGATTGCCGCCACGCCACCAGCTTTTCTGCAGAACCTGACTTCGCTGACGTGCCATTGCATCCGGGGATCGGTTATGGAGGAGAGAGTGAGTACCACACTATAATACTTTAAAGGAGAAAGTTTGTATATGTTTTGCTTCTTCGCGCTCAAACGGCTTAGCTGATTTCGATGAAATTTGTTATTAAGATAGCTTATATTCTGGATTAACACAGAGGCTTGTTTATTCTACTGATTTTAAACAATCAAAAATATAGGAACGCCAACTTAAAAACAGTCATAAAAATATAACTAGCTTTTGCCCGCGGCTTCGCTCGCGTTAAATTCGGGGTAACACAGTTCCCCTTTCCTGATTTGCAGGTACCTGCTACCTGTAGTTTTTGCCCTTACGCCGTATTGATTTGTAATAGCAACGCTAAGTTTTCCCTTTTCTTCCCTCTTTCTCTCTTATATCCCACTTTTTTAATTCAATTTGCCTATGTCCGCCTCCTGGGTCCCAACTATCTCTGTACCAAAATTCATCAAAATCGGTTTAGCCATTTAGGCGTGAAGAGGTAACAAACAAACTCGCTTTCGCTTTTATAATATTACTAGCTTTCTCCCGCGGCTTCGCCCGCGTTAAATTTGGGGTAACACAGTTCTCCTTGCGCCTTATTGATTTGTAATAGCAACGCTAAGTTTTCCATTTTCTTCCCGCTTTCTCCCTCACATCCCACTTTTTTAAAATAAAAAATAGCCTATGTCCGTCTCCCGGTTCCCAACTATCTATATACCAAAATTCATCACAATCGGTTTAGCCATTAAGGCGTGAAGAGGTAACAAACAAACTCGCTTTCGCTTTTATAATATTAGTAAGGATTCCGTTTGATTTCAGGTAAACGATGACACAGTATGGCGAGAGTCACTGAACAAGTTCCTTCATAGTTGGAGTTCGTTAGTGCATGAGACCGACGGATACACAAATGAAATACTTATGAATCCGTGCATAGAGATATTTAACACTTACTTACAATGCAGACTAGCGCCCCCTGATGGAACGAGGTAAGAACTTAATATCGGCGTTTAAAAAACATAAATAAATATCTTGAACAACTCACACACGGCTATCTGATCCCAAGCTAAGCAGAGCTTGTGTTATGGTAACCAGACAACTGAGGCCATGAGAACCACAGTGGCCTAACTCATTTTTTTACAATATTGAGTTTATGATTTTTTCCAGTTCAAATTGGTCATTTTGATAGAACCAGAGTGGCCTAAAAGTGATAGAACGAATTTTTAACTAGATAGCAGCATAACCATTGTTATGGTTTTCAGTCTGTGACCTAAATTTGAGGTGCCATACTGGCCTAAAGTCAGATAGGCCACTATGGTTTAAGCCCTCTTTAACTTCACTATCATGATGACATTAGTTAGGCTACTTTTTGACAGTCTGTTTCGCGCCCACACGTGCTTGCTTTATCGTTCGTGCTTTGTTTATCTTAAATTATTACTAATTTGTTAATAAGTGGCTATTTAACAATATGGAAAACGACCGACAAGAAAGCAATGTGGATAACGAACTTCGAGGTATGTATTACAATATTCCATTGTATTGTATTGCAATAAACATGACGTGTTATCTGTTAATAGTCTTCTCAGAGTTTTCATTGTTTACAGAAATCTTTGGGTCTGAAGCAGAAGAAGATCCATTTCAGAATACCAGCCATCGGGACGTAATTCGACAGCATCTACTACTAATTTAATTGAGATTTTAGGTGACGAAAACCAGTCCCCAAATAATGTAACTTTAATTATTTTTTTAAATATTCTAATAATGAAGATGTTTTATTTTAAAATGTAGATTTAAAGAAAAGGAGCTCTACAGATTTGATTTGATGGAAAATACATAAGTTGTGAGGAAAAAAGGACTTATTAGATCTTTTGCCTTTTATACCTCCAGTGCATCACAGCTTTTATACCAGTATCAAAGATAATGTGTCAGTAAGAAATGTCATATGTTGAGGATGACACTGATAGTGACTAAGAATGCCTTTATTGTTATTGCTTTTTTATTAAATGTTTTTTAATATACAATTGGCCTAACAACCATTTTTTTCTAACCTTTTTATAAAAACCTACTGCCAAAGTGGCCTATCTGTGTATAAAATGTAGAAAAATAGCAAAAAAACTATTTTCTCACTATTAAAATCATAAATTGGAACATTCATAGGTCAAATAAAACATAAAAGTAATAAAAAGTATGTATTCTTAAGAGTGCTAGTTGATTAAAAAAATACTGTTTCTATTTTCTAGGGTACTCAAAAAGCTTCTCCATTGAATTAGGCCACTATGGTTCTCATGGCCTCAACTGGTATACATACATACTTATATAATTTATAAATACATACATATTATAGATAAATCACACCCAGACACAGAACAAACAATCATGCTCATCACACAAAGTTTGTCCTGGGTGGGAATCAAACCTACGACCTCCGGCTCAGCAGTCAGGGCCACTAACCACTAGACCAAGAGGCCCGTCAAAAACTGCACATAACATCATTCTTTTAATACGTTCATTGCATTACGAGATCTAACAGATCTCTTGCAGGACTTTTGTATTGTGCGTTGAATATAATCGTGTTGTTTCACTCCTTGCGAGAGGATCTAACGTGTAAAGTTCTTCAAGTATTAGAAAACTGTATCTTTAGAAGACTCATTAGGTCTCAAACGCACCAAAAGTTAGGTTAGTTTTGAGATCTTTTAGGCCTCCAAATCACCAGCTGAAAGTTCTTTGAAGATGATGGCTCAGGGAACGTGTATTTTAAATTCCGATCCATACTTACTTATTTGACGAGCCTGTTGGTCTAGTGGTTAGTGGCCCTGACTGCTGAGCCGGAGGTCGTGGGTTCGATTCCCACCCAGGACAAACTTTGTGTGATGAGCATGATTGTTTGTTCTGTGTCTGGGTGTGATTTATCTATAATATGTATGTATTTATAAATTATATAAGTATGTATATCAGTTGTCTGGTTACCATAACACAAGCTCTGCTTAGCTTGGGATCAGATAGCCGTGTGTGAGTTGTCCCAAGATATTTATTTACTTATATATTTGGATCGCATTCACAAATCGAACTTTGGAACGTAGCTCAATTTCTTCATATCATTATTATGTATTAAACATCTACAGGGCAGCAGACAATTCTGAAGAAGATATCAAGGATGAATTGGAAGAAGATGAACGTAAGCTCCACAGCAATGTGTTGCTGACGATTGGAGCGATTGCACGAAAGGCACCTGCCCATTGCTGTCATGTACTCTTTACTTTACTACAGAATAGGAGTAAACAGTAAGTAGTGTTAGGGATTAATGTATGACTACTAAATACTAAACATTATCTAAAACAGAGGTGTACTTTCAAATATCAATAAAAATCAATCCCACATGTAGTACCGCTAGACGGCATGGTTGGCGCAGTGGGTGAATTGTCGACTGCAGCACCGCCTGTCGCGGGTTCGATCCCCGCACGGAACAAATATTTGTATGACCTACAGGTAGCTGTTTCGGTTCTAGCTGTTTGTGTATGTGAGTTTAAATGTACAGGAAAAATTTGCTTGTGTTTTGTCTTTGGTAATTTCAAATGCTTACTCTCGACACAGAATGCGGATAATAATTAGGCTATAAGTCTCTATATCGTTCTCGCCAGTATAAACAAGCCGCTTTGGTATGAGAAGAAGTGGGCAAGCCTATACTCAGGCCCAGAATGGGACATATCTCCGAATTTGTAATAATAAAAGTTACAAAATAGCTGTTTTAAAAACACCCACAAACTAGACACATAAGCGCCAGTCGGGTAAAACATATTGCGAACAATATTGTGCAATTTTGTATCTTGATTGAATTAAAATTATGTTTCACAAATTAATTACTTAAATGGTTTATTTACTTATTAAAACTTTATGCACAAGTAAGAACTGTACAAAGGCGGACTTAATGCCTTAGGCATTTTCTACCAGTCTACCTTAGGGTGATGCAGAGACAAAATACACTAGGTGCGAGCTATCGCACCTACTGTATTTTGTCTCTTCTCTCTTTTTCTCTCTTTTTTTGTGAGAAGTTTTTCTTTCTCTGTTTTTTGAGAGAAAAGGAGAGAAGAGACAAAATACAGTAGGTGCGATAGCTCACACCTACTGTATTTTGTCTCTTCTCTCTTTTTCTCTCTTTTTTTGTTCTGCTAAGAAATAAGGGATGTTAGAAAATAAATATTTAAATACTAAAATAACTATAATCTTGTTTATCCAGTTTTCTTTTTTGTTATATTTATAGGCTTGAGAGTCAACTGCAGTTGATGCACATGGGCAAAATGCCTATCAGTAGAGAAGGGCACTTAGTCACCCTCTTTGAAGATCTGCACTGGATACTCATGATCACTGGTAAGATTACAGCAGCTTTTGTTTTTTAGAGTAAAACGGAGTGCCAACCTGTATTTAAAATCTTATTTAATTGGTTAAATGGCTGAAATTTGGTTTTCTGAAATTAAACTGTTTAACTATATGTTTGTGTACATTATGCGACTGAAATTAAATTTGTAAATACCTAGTCTAAGTCAAAAAGACAATAATTTTTCAGAAAACCTTTTTTTGTGTTCGGTAACGTTTTGTGTTGGTAAGCGCGCCTGCTGAGCTCGGCTCTAGGTTATTTAATGAACATAAAAATACCCTTAACGAAGCCGCTTGTTCTCTCTGTCATTATTAATCGGGAGCTTACCTGAAAACAAACCATACATCCATCACAATAATATTTTTCGTACATTTTCCTTGCACTAGTTTTGACGTAGAATTACTGAGATTGATTTATACGGGATGCTTAGTTGACGGCGTGAACGGCCTATTCTTCTTAGCATGTTAATGACAAGCTTGAATAGGGTATTTGACACCACCAATCAATTGATATACTTTTTATGAGCAGTCAAAACGCGCTTCCCCCATAGATTTTGTATGAGACTCGCAACCGATGATGTCACTAAGTTGTCAAGTCAATGATGTAACTATTTATTGATTTAAAAGCAACTAAAAATCGAATTTTAAAGTTATTTTGAAATGAATGGATTTCTCAGGTGTAGAATAAGGAGTTCTTTCAGAAAAAATGTGTTTTTAAATTAATGGTTAATGGTGTCAACTACCCAATTAAGTCAGCCCACAATTTGGTGACGACTGTCATCATAAGCTGTGATTCGCAAAACAACAGGATAAGCAATTCACGATATCAAGTTTTCCATCTTTACTAATATTATAAAAGCGAAAGTGAGTTTGTTTGTCTGTTACGTCTTCACGCCTAAATGGCTGAATCGATTTTGAAGTTTTTTTCTAATTGAGAAAGAGGGAAGAGCAGGGAAAACTTAGCTTTGCCTTATTACAATAAATAAGGCGCAAGTACAAAAACTACAGGTAGCAAGGGACCTGCAAATCAGGAAAGCGGAAATGTGTTACCCTAAAGTTAACGCGACCGAAGCCGCAGGCAAAAGATAGTTATCTATAAGCCTATTTAGAACTTGTATATCTCCTTCATCATAGAACTTGTATATATCGTCATCCGCCATTATCTCCGTCATCTTACAAACTTCTAAAAACGTAAAATTTCATTAATCCCACAGGCCATTTCCTAGCCGTGGACTGTACCGAAGGCGAGACCGTGATGATTCCGTCAGAGATCATCACCTTCAGCTTGATGGAGAACGCTAACATTGACGCCTCCCTCCGGTACTTGGTCGGCGAGAGTACTAACACTGAAAATGTTGATCCTATACTCAAGTAAGTTTGAATTACTTATTTATATATGTGATAAAATACCCGAGAGGCAGTACAAAATGCCTTTGAAGAATTTGTTGCCTCCCGTCCAGCTGATTTCTTTAAGAAGGGCATCAATAAACTGCCACTGCGCAAAGATGCATTGATTGCATGGGTGATTACTTCGATTAATACAAATAAAAAATACAAGAAAAAAAAACGTTCAATTTTTTTCATACAAAACGGCAATTCCATAGATAAAGAGCTATTATAATTTAAATTGGTTGTTTCTGTTTTTAATGAACACCTCTTGAATTTTGACGAGGATGCAAAACAGTGTGCATGCGGTTCAATGTTATGACATTTCCTGTCGGTTGTGATGTTTTGAAGTTCGATTTTGATCTACATATTTTCTGTTCATATGTAAAACTATTCAAGAATGATTCAACAATGTTAGGAAAATCTTTTGTGTGTCTGTCATAATAGTTTGATCTTTAATAGAACTATTCTCTAAGACTTATTTTTCTATTCTGTTTTGGTATGCAGAGCAGTTTTTAAATGCTAATTCTGACCTGTTTTGACTTTAAGACGTCTAGTGATCTTATCGTCAGAAAGACAAGGATTCAGCCTAGATCGGGTCACATCGGAGCGCATTTACATTCTAGGTACAATATGTCAAACGACATTGAATCGTTGATGAAATTTTTAAATGTCATATTTGCATGGCATTTCCACCTGCTATCGAGGCAAGCATGCGGACTTTTAGGGCCTATGCTTACCGAGCTGCGGTGTAGTTCAAAAGTGATATTTTATTGTTCACCAAAATTGAAATAAAACTGTTTAAAAAAAATGCTAAATCTATGGTTACAATGACGGTCTTAGCGTTAATAGCGACCATGACCGCGACCGAGATACTGCGACCTTGGAACACAAGGGGCAAAAGAAGGCATCCCAAAAATGGGATGCGGGTCCGACAGGGCTTCTTGGGTTCCGATGCGCCCCGAAGCGTAGGCGCAGGCGCAGGTTTTAAACATTATGAGTCGTATTTCAATACTCAGCTTTGGTTTATTCATCACTGTTATCGTCAATCTTTATATTGACCTATTAATCTGCTCATTATAGGAGGATCTCACTGCAATGCAGTTGAAATATGAAACTTCGACATAACGCAAACTTTTTAAATCCAATGCATGCCATGTCCGCTGTCAGTCGAATATATTTTTTGTCATTTTTGGGATTCCGTACCTCAAAAAAAAGCGGATCCTTTATTGGATCACTTTGTTATCCGTCTGTTTGTCTGTCAAGACTCTTTATCTCAGGAACGCGTGAAGGTATCGAGTTGAAATTAAAACCAAATACTGAAATCAGTGGTCCCAACCAAACCAACCGTCTCAGTTTACGCAGTCAAAAGATATGACCGTTTTTATTGCATGTTTGTACGGAACCCTCGGTGCGTGAGTCCGACTCGCATATGGCTGGTTTTTAGTACCTTATTTAGCAAAAGTCATAAAAAAATTTTAATTGCAGTGGAAAATAAGTTTTATTATTTAGAAAGTAAAGTGTTTATTCCAAAAACACATAAATTGGTAACTGACCTGTGCTAAGCTTAGAGATACTATAATTTATATCTCTTTCAACCATCAGGTTGATTGGTGAAATTCTCCGGATCAACGCATGGGAATGCGCGGCATTGGAAGCTGGACTGGGCAGTGTGTTTAGTCCGGAACTTTCTGCCACAATCTCCTGGCTGCTCAAGATATGGGCGAATTCGTACCTGATGCCGCAGCCATCTGTTTATTCAGAGGTGAGATTGATACCAATTTTACGACTTTTACACTACTAATGTAACCTGACAGACAGATGTATTGCTAGGGAGTTTGTTCCGCCACTTCTACCCAGCTAATACACTAGATGGGCGTTTCAATTTAGATTTCGCTTTAAAAGATTAAAATGAAATAGAGTACCAATAACTTTGGGAGATTAGGTTAGTAAATCTGCAAGCAATCATCAGCTTCATTCAACAATTACCGCAAGCGACAGGGTCTCTACTGTTTTGATTCTATCAAGATGTCATCGAATAAATGATGTATTTGTTATATAATATAAAAAATATGAATTATTATTTTCGCGTAAAAATCTACGCTTCGATGCAGGAACACCTGTAAACAATAATTAGCATGCTATTCACCCAAAATGTGGCGCTGCGTCACGGATTTGATCCCACACAACAATCATTTGGATGGTCCATAGTGGTTCAGAGACTGGCTGTTTGTGCATGTGACTTTAAATGTGTGTAGGTACCCGTGATATAAAATAAATTTCCAGTGTAGGATTTCAAAAATACAACGACACTCGAAAAGTGGTTCGCCCCTCCACGGGGCAAACTCAGATGATGACGCGGAGACCCGTTCTGTAGCATATAGGGACCTATTTCCACATGCGTGTCGGAGTGTTGCATTAAGTGCATTTTTAAAGTTTTACTATTTTTAAACTTCAAAATACACTTAATGCAATTTAATGTTTTTAGCAACAGAACAGAGATCAAAATTGTTTGATCATTTTGATCTTTGTAGGGTTGCCAGAAAGTGCATTTTTGAAGCTTCTTGTATTTTTATCTCAATTTTGGCGCGCATGTGGATTGGTTCCTGTTTGCATAAACAAGTCCGTTAACACATTTTTTTGAATTGTTATAAGATGTCGCCGATCCTAGCGTGCGCGTTCGGTCGCGGGTCCCGCGGCGTCCCGTGGGTGGTGTCCCGGCTGGCGGGCCGCGCGGGCGCGTGCCTGCGCCACCAGGCCGCGCAGCCCGCCGCCGCCGAACACGCCACGTATCTGCTCACTACACTCGCGCACTCGCAGCACAAGTATGTACTCAATAGAGACTCCTACTCATCATAGCCTCCCTTGCCTTTACCCTTTAGAACAGGATGTGAAGTTCTTCATCCTCCATAGAAAAAGGAGGATCTTCCGACAGTTGTTGTCGGGTGCTTCTATATGTAGTCTTAACCTTTTCACCGCCACGCATTTCAATAGAAGCTTTTATTATAACTGAAATTGAAATTCGTGGCGGTGAGCTAATGGTAATTTTAATTGTAGTACCAGATGCAGCTGAATACCATTATATTACACGGAGTGACTGCCATCTGACCTCCACACCCCAGTTTTTAGTGCTGCGTATTACAGCCAGTCTTACTAAGGTGTCCCTTGGTAAGACTGGCTGTCAGAATTTCAAGCCGCTGATTTATTTTCAAAAACCTAAAAATGACAGCCGGCATTAAAACGCTTGACTTAACGGGCTTAACCTGCCTTCCGAGGAACGTAGGAAACCCGGTATGAGCCACGAATCCACGGCTGTTATTATTTAGCTACGAGTTTCCATTTAAATTTTGTATTTCCCAAATCTTTATCTGAATAATGTATTCTGTAATACAATAAAATAATAATTAATCATTATCTTATAGGCAAAATCCTCTGGCAAGTTGTGAAGAGTTCCTTGCGTTGCTACAATGGGAAGCGGCCGGGTGTAACCTGCCAGGTGATCTCAGGAAGGAGCTGCACAGAGCTTTCGCTATAGCGGCCACTTATGCGGAAGGTACGTATAGAGGGCGCTGGTGTCGCTTGACTCATTAATTAAACCATTTTAAAGGGTCTTCATTGGTTCAATTAATAAAAATTGACAGCCAATTATGCGTAAGTAGTAAAAAAATTGTCTTACGCATCAAAAATTTTTGATATTAAAAACTGGATGCAGGTGATGATATTCTAACTTATTTAAATAATACCAACTGACAGCGTTGTGGTAGAATTTTTAATGCAATTTTTAGTTTATTTATAAGTTATTTTTGTTTAACAAAAAATAAAATTAATAAAATAACTTACAAAATTTTTATTTATATAAAAGAAGACTTTTTACATAGGGTGACAACAATGGGCGGTCTTATCGCTAAAAGCAATCTCCTATATGACTCCTGTAACTGAAAATAACTTGATTGTTATTTTTAGTTATATACTCCTATTTCTTATGTACACTTCTTTTTGCCATGTCTTTTAGTAATTGCTATGTCCTATTTAGGTGACGTGAGAAATCGACTGCTTTCAAGTACAGTCTCGTTACAAGAGAAGCTGATGAATTTAATAAACATGGAGTCGGATACAGAACCCGTACGGAACATGCTCGCTGATACACTCGACTGTTTTATAGGAGTCACTGAAGGCGTACTTGAGGTAATATTTTGAAGATATTTTGGTGGTTCCGTACGTCTGAATGACAAAACAAGGCCCTATATTATTTTTAATTTTGTTATTGAGTGTTCATTGTCATTGCGACTAATTTGTTTCCTCTTTCTTCCGTCTGCGTATATATATATTTATATATATTTGACACCCTTCTTACCCCCCCACATGCATGTATATATAATACCCTCAGATACGCGTAGAGGCATTACACTAAAATTAACATCGAAAACTCAGGTCTGCAGAGATAACGTTGGTCTACAAATCAACGTTATCAGAAGATATGGTCAGTTTGACACAGAGCTGCAAACAGTTGCTATAAAATAAAGAAATAGTAAATACACATATACATTTTCTCACACAGGTCGGAACAATGGACGAACAATTCATGATGCTTATTGGTGCCTTAGACAAGATACCAGCAATCATATTCAAATATCACAATTATCCTGGAGTGGTGTTGCCAGCATTGAATTTACTTGCCAAGAGTGCTAAGAGGATGTTACACTCGGTACAACCGCAGAATGTGCACAAGTACGTAGTATCCTTACTAATATTATAAAAGCGAAAGTGAGTTTGTTTATTTGTTTGTTACATCTTCCCGCCTAAATGGCTAAACTGATTTTGATGAATTTTGGTACAGAGATAGTTGGGAAAAAATACTGAGATGTGAGGGAGAGAAGAATCTCTATCTAGAGAGAAGAAAAGGGAAAACTTAGCATTGTTATTACAATAAATAAGGCGCTAGTGCAAAAACTACAGGTAGCAGGTACCTGTCAGGAAAGGGGTGATGGGCGGGCCATTTCCGTCGCATTCCGGAGGAGCTATGGCCTGGAGTTATCAAAGCAGTAGCAGTGATAGCCTGGTGATGTGACCCTCATATTGACAAGTCATAGAATAGAATTATAGTTCTTTATAGCACAGAATCTAGGTACAAGTTACAGCTGTTAAGTTTAAGAATGATCCTTATACTAACTACCTTGACTAAGGCAAGTTTTAGCACACAGTTTTTACTCATTTAATTTACTTTCCACGCAGTCATTCAAATCAATAAGTTTACCATTGGTTTTAAAATCTTGCCCTAAATTATGTACAAAAAATCAGATATTTTTCGGGTTCATGTGCGTATTGTATTGCTTCGATGTATGGAAACCAAACATGCCATTTTTTATCAAATTACTTCTTCCGCGCTGGACGTTACGGGAGGGAGTGTCTTTAGGAGAGACTTTTACTGACTAAAAGCCATCGATGTTCCTTCTTTAGCCGTTTCTTTTCTGGGGCGGTATCTCTTTCGAACAAAAACGCCGCACGCCGAGAAGGAAATGGCGGGATGGACCCAACTCTTCTCTAGGTTTGGCGTATAACAGCTATGTGTAAGGATAACCGGAACGAGGGAAGGGAGGCCTTAGCCCTGCAGTGGGTCACAAATAAATGGTTCATGATAATAATGGTTCAATTCCTGGTTGGGCAATGTTATTGTATTAGTATAATTAAGTAAATTATATTTAAGTAAGTATTATTCGCTCTTAATTTCGAATTAACTATAATTTACAGATTTTTGGAAATATGTAACACGACGTTTGAAGTATACATGAGGTGGAATTCTGGGAAGATATCCAGTATCCCGCAAGATGCTGAAGAAGAAGTTTATGAGGTAACCTAAGTTATGTTTATTTTTCTTATCGTCTTCTTCTTTATCGTTCTTTTTTGTGTACCAACAAAAAACATCGCGGGTTCATCAACAGTATTATCATATTTAATATGGAAATGAAACTCTATTTAAACAAAGATAGGATATATTCGGTGTAACTGTTAAAAGAACGCCTTTAATTACAAAAAAAGTGCAAAATGTATTATAGACATATTTTTGTAAGATTAGTTGGATAGGTAACCTTTTCCCAACTATATTGCGGTAGGCTTCCAGTCTAACCGGATGCAGCTGAATACCAGTATTTTACATGAAGCGTCCACCTATCCAACCTCCGCAACCTAGTTAGTGCTGGTTAAAACGATAACTTTTTTTCGAATGGTTAATCATCGAATAACTTCCCACGCTCTGAGCGTCAGAAGGAGGGGTCACACTTACTGACTAAAACCCATCCAAGTTCTTTCTTTTGGCCATTATTTTTCGGTGTCGCGGTATCTTTTTTTAACAACCGCACTCCTGGCAGGCAGTTTCTCTGGCAGGCCCTTCTGCTTTGCTGACATCTCTTAAGGCTAGTTCGCATTAGGCTAGTATTTTAGTTTAGTAGCGAGTAATTTAGTAGCTAAAATACTCGCTTCTGCCCAAAAATCGTTCGCACTTTGTTCGAGTACAGTTTATAAGTGAGTGGTGTTTAGCAAGATGAACAGCCTACAACGCAATAAAATAAATAAACTGATTAAGCTAATTGTAACGGCTATTTTAGAAGAGGTAGATGAGGAAATATGTGTGATTAATAAAAAGAAGCTATGGATACGAAAATGGATCGATAGAAGGGATATACTAGGAGCTACTAATTGTCTTCTGAAGGAATTAGCATTGGAAGATCCTAAAGAATACTTCAATAGTTTGAGAATGTCTGAAAGTTGTGTAAATTTTCTTTTAATGAAAATACAATCTCAAATTCAGCGTAAAGATAACCACAGAGTATGGCGGCAACTAATGAACTCGACTAATTCGACAGGTTCGGACTCGTTTAACCGGTGCGCCAGTGACACGGACGCGTGGTGGGAGGTGCTACTCGCCCGATAAAAATAGAATAAAATGGATCGACTTGACTTAATTCCTTACTAAACTGCTCGACTAAATTTTAGGTGTTCAGACACGTTTAGCTACTAAATTACTCGCTACTAAACTAAAATACTAGCCTAATGCGAACTAGCCTTTAGGGATCACGTGTGGAACACTGACGTGTCGTCGACACGGCCTCTCGTCACGTAGTCGGACTGACTTACCCGCGTCTACGGTGGCCGGGAGTCTCTCGTAGCGCCCAACGCTCGGATTATCTCCCGCGGCGGCTGGGTTGGCTTGAGAATACGATACCCCTTGGAAAGACTCACGTTAATATAATAAACAGTATAGACACGTAAAAGTGTTAATCAAAACCAATTTACGAAAAACCATGATGTATATGTTTCCAGGACATCTGCGCCCTAATGGAAGTAATCTGCAGCATCGCCCGGTCGGGCGGCGTGGGCGACACGTGCGCGCGCGGGCTGCGCCTGCTGCTGCCGCTCATCACTCCGCCGCTGCTGGCGCTGCCGACCTTGGCCCAGCATGCCTACCGAATGCTTAGGGATCTAGATAATGCTGATCAAGTAAGTATTCGAAGGCCAAATACACGAAGCGACATCCTATCGTGGCACGCTGTGATGTCGTCGTGTTTTGTGGCAGGAACCATACAATGTGCATCTTAAAAAAAAGTTACATGACGTCTCCTTGTGAAATCTGCCCATCCAATGTAAGCAAAAGAAATTTTAAAAAGTACTTTTTTCGATGACACGTGTATTTCATTTCGGTGAGTGATAAAAAATCTCAAAAATATAAAACACACTCAAATAGTTCCTTCAATTAGCCCAAAAACAAATGTCATTACTATAGAAAATAATGTTACGCAAAGATTAAATATTTTTTTTAAAAAAGACGGTTATAACACTTGAATACACCATTTGGGATGTAATTTCAGAGAACAGTAAAGTGGTTACGTCAGGTTATAACCTTGCATATGATTATATCGCTTATATTTTCTTGCATAGATTACCAATCTGCCTATGAACGACTTCAACATGGTAGTGACGGCGCTACGCGTGGGCCTCACGGCTGTGTCGTGCGACGTGTCGACTCTGTGCTGCGACACTATCGTCGGACTCTCCAACAAAGTGAGGACGCTGGGCGACGACAATCCCTACGCGCTGTCCCTGCTCACTCTCGCCGAATTGCTACTCATGCTGATCATTAAAATGGAAATACCACCAGATTCCATTCCCGCTGCTGGAGCGGCCATTTACTCTCTCACTTGTGTGAAACCAGCCTTACTTGAAGGGTTAGCGAGGCAGCTCATCGAAGCGTTCGCCGTGAACGATCCCGCGAACGTACCCCGACTAGAAGAAGCATTCGGCGTACTCACAAACGGCGTTCTCTTCGACGGCATGAGGCCCCATAAACTCCGCTTCCAAGATAACTTTGACAAGTTCCTAGCGAGTGTACACGGTTTTCTTATTGTCAAATAACTTAATCACGGTATACTAACCGGGAAATTATTAAAAATCATAGCTTTGCTGGCGATTAACGCCTTTCTCAATTCCTGTCTCAAGGATTCGACGCAGAATTGCGATTTTGACGATTCTATAATATCGTTACGTACTGAACGTGAACCAAATTGGTGCATATGTGGTCTTCGGTTTTGTTTTGCAAGCGCGATTGGTGCGACTCGAATGTTTGATATATTTAATAGTTAAGTTTATTGTTTTCAAGTCCTTCCCTGGGCTGTGTCAAATGTAATAAAACACTATTGTGTCTAGAATAGTTTGTTATGACATTTTCTTAGGTGCCATTAGGAAAAAATGCAATATTGATTTTATATTGGTTTATGAATTTATTGTGGCCTAAAATTGCACAGGGTGCTGACTTGAATTGACTGTATTGACCCTTATGATATCTTATTTTAAGAATTAAATATTTTTTATGTTATTATCTCAATGCTTATAATTCTGCAATCTTATGTTCACAACGAAGTTAGTACGGATTTTATAAATGTGGTTGTGAATGTATAAATATGCAGAAGATTTACTGTGGTATTATATATTTCTTAGGGAGTAAAATGAAGAGTACACTTTTGGTACTTATTGCTAGTTAGAGAAATTGTGATTTCTATCGAGCTAAGCACTCGTAAACCGCAATGAGTTTACATTATTGTAAGAGGAGGGTCCTCGGCACTTTAACGTATGTATTGCAGGTTTTACTCCGTCTTATTAAATTAGTCAAAATATTGTCATCTTGTCAACTTATTCTTATAAAGTTTAGATAATATTGAATTTTGTCGTATTAACTAAAGCTTAAATTTTTTGATGAAATTGTAATAAGGATTACAATTTGAGTTTTTGGTAAGAGTACATTATTTTTATCTTTTATAGTCTTTAGATTAAGAACTTCGTTACGTAAATACATGTAATAACGTTACGAAGTACGTAGATATGCAAGATGTGGTATTTTTTGTTGCGTGCGTGAAACATACTTGTTCACACATTTATATAGTTTCAACTTAAACATTGACCTCTTTTTGTAATCATTATTTAAATTGAAACAACTGATAACCTCACAAGGGATTCTACTCATCCTACTTCCTACTATCCCACTTCCTTCCTACTAATATTATTAATGCGAAAGTTTGTGAGTATGGATGTGTGTTTGATCCTCTTTCACGAAAAAAAAAATCTACTGAACGGATCTTGGTGAAATTTGGCACAGAGGTAGATTATAGTCTGGAATAACACATAGGATACTTTTTCATATCATCACTATGGCGCCAGCTAGTATTATTAGATATGAACGAATTTCCATGAGAGAAATCCTGTAACCGTATGAGGTCACCACAGTTTTTTTTATCGTTTTTGAGAAGAGACTTTCGTTGACACCCTTGTATAGGGTGGAAGGAACTCCGACACACAAACGCTATGTATGGAACAGCTGTTTTTTTTTTATAAAATTGATAAAAAAAATGATCATTTCGGATTGATGTTCTTAAAATATGGTAATCAATGTGCTTGGGCGTCCCTTCCACTGCCACCTCGTAATGTCACTATAATTTATATTTTTTTTTTTAAATAATTATGTCTAACTAAAAGTGTCTAGACAAGCCTTAAGGCCCAATATTGTTTAGGTCATATATTTAGTGGCAGCGATTGTTTAGCCGACGACTTTGGCATAAAACATAATTAGAAGTAGTATTTTATTACTTCTCTGACGCAAGTATGATACAACATGTTTTTTTTCCTGTTAATCTGTTGATATAGGTAGATAAACAAATAAAATCCACCTAGCTAATATTTATTTTTGTAATAGAGTAAGCTTCTACATTTCAGTAGTAATATTAAAACATTGTGCTTATATGATGCTAGTACCTTATATTGTTATTTAAATACTTTATTTTTTATTTTCCTCGAATGGATATAGTTAATTATTTGTGTAATTGAGCGTATTATATTGTATAGAATACTGACAATTCTGGCGTATTCTAACGATTTATATATGTATAGAAAATATATGAAATACGTATTTTCTTAATGTAGATACATACATAATAATATCTTTAGTAAAAAAATAAGTGCCCTAAGTCTATGGAACAGACATTTATGTTTGTTCATTCGTTTTGAAAGAATATTAATTAAAAATTATTCGAAAAGCTTGTTGCATTTGAAATTAAAAGATTCCTTGACTTCTAAAGAAAAATATTATGGTTTATTTCACATAGTGTTCTAAAACGATGTTAGGATAAATGAGGCTTCTAATAAGTAAACATTTTATAATTTGTCTGAAAACCCTTAGCTAGGAGACATTTTGTAAATGCTCAAAGTGAGAACATATTTTAATACCTAATAAACAGGTATGTACATGTCTTCTTTTAAAATTTTGTCAATATCAATTAAATTAAATTGTACAAATTTTATAAATTTATGCTCCTTTTTATTTGTATTAACCCTTTTTATTAGTATTAACCCTTTTTCTTATGGCTTCCTTATACAGGGTGGCCAGGTGAAAGCACGGTCCGCTCTGGTGAAAAACCCCATGGTGACCGGATTCCGAAAGACCATTGGTGCTTCCTCTGCACCCCACGCGCTATTCCTGCGCGTCATTTGAATTTTATTCGAAATTTACATTTCAAAGGACTTGTGGGACACACTGTATTTTATTTAAATAGTTTAGTACTTACCTAACATAAACTCGTACAAATTAAAACATTAGTGATATGATGACCTTCAGAACGTCGTTCCCGCTGCCGCGTACTGTGCCTAACATCGACGTCTAATAGCGTAATAATCATCCGTACCCGCTTTAGCAAACATCGCAGGCAGACTGCAGAACCTCGGACAATGACTGAGTCACCATTCTCTTCTACGTACCGCACAGCCATTTTAAGCACGGTCTCACACACAGGCATAGTTCAGCGGTCAGTCTATAGTCGACTTCTCGCCGACGGCGCTGGCGGTGGGTGAAGTACTCAGATGCCTAAAATTGATATTAAAAAACCTAATTGACAGACTCTCATTGAGTAATTTTACTCATACTTTATACAGAGTGGCCAGTTGATAGACGTCCAAAGAAAAAAATTAGATGCTAAGGGGTACCCGAATTACCCCCATGTATGTTCCGCGATTATTTTTAGTTTAGGAGCTAGAATTTTTTTAAGTACTATTTTCAAAAAAAAATTAACATTGGTTTTTAGATATTATTTTTTGTGGAATCTATTAGCGATAGCAATAGCTACCATGCAAAAAAAAATCCGTTTGCCTAGGCATTGTAGAACTTACCACAAAATTAGTCCAAAGTTCAAAATTACCATTAGAGTTTGATTATCAAAAATGTTCAGAGCTTAAAAAAAAATAAGTGAGGGGTGCCAGAGGTTTCTAAATGATCTTAAAAACTTCTATGGACCTTCAACAGACAAAATCGGTAAAAAATATAGAGCTTGATCGGGGATTATTTCCTGTAGTTAGCGTTGATAGCAATAAAGGTATTTTTACAGTTATTGTTATAATTTGGGATTTCTTTATTTTTGCCACTTTTATGATAAAAAATTACGGTAGATAGTTTACAAATTTTATTCAAAGACGTTACAAAAGGTTTTCAAAGTGCCGCCATACCACCAAAATACACAATCTACATCTACGGAGGAAATTGTCTTATAATTGTAAACCATGTCTCGTCTCAATGTTAAGTTAACGTCTGACAGCAAAATTGGTAATTCTTCAAGAACTCTTTGTAGGTGGCTCCATCGAGCTTGGACAGCGGTCTAGCTATGGATTCTCCATAGTCCGTTATCGAGAATCCTCATTCCGTAAGACCATCAAATTTTCAACACAGCTTCAGTGTGAACATGTGGTCCGGCGTTCTCAACGGTGAACTACCAATTAGTTTACCACCACCATTTGAGCTGCCGTCCAGGCTCGTGGTGGTATGCATGGGACACTAACAATGAGGAAGAGCTAAAACGGAAAATTGAAGAAGCGGGAAATGTTGTAAGATGTAACAGAGAAGCCTTTAGACAACTAAAAGACAATTTCCTCCGTAGATCTAGATTGTGCATTTCTGTGGTAAGGCGGCACTTTGAAAACCTTTTCTAACGTGTTTTAATAAAATTTGTATCTAATTTTTTTCTTTGGACGTCTATCAACTGGCCACCCTGTATAAAGTATGAGTAAAATTACTCAATGAGAGTCTGTCAATTAGGTTTTTTAATATCAATTTTAGGCATCTGAGTACTTCACCCACCGCCAGCGCCGTCGGCGAGAAGTCGACTATAGACTGACCGCTGAACTATGCCTGTGTGTGAGACCGTGCTTAAAATGGCTGTGCGGTACGTAGAAGAGAATGGTGACTCAGTCATTGTCCGAGGTTCTGCAGTCTGCCTGCGATGTTTGCTAAAGCGGGTACGGATGATTATTACGCTATTAGACGTCGATGTTAGGCACAGTACGCGGCAGCGGGAACGACGTTCTGAAGGTCATCATATCACTAATGTTTTAAGGCGAAAGTTTTTTGTATGAGTTTATGTTAAGTAAGTATTAAACTATTTAAATGAAATACAGTGTGTCCCACAAGTGTTTTAAAATGTAAATTTCGAATAAAATTCAAATGACGCGCAGGAATAGCGCGTGGGGTGCGGGGGAAGCACCAATGGTCTTTCGGAATTCGGTCACCAGAGCGGACCGTGCTTTTTGTGCGCGTGAGTTTTATCGCAACAATGATTTGGCCAATATTGCGCGGCGTAAATTTAGAGAGTATCGCAATTCACGCACGTTTAATGACTGTCTTAAGTGTTCAAAAGATTAAAATTGGATTCAAAGGTTCGAGGATACTGGCTCTACGTTGAATAAACAACGATTGGGCCGACCAAGGACATCGCGGACGGAAGAAAACATTAACGTAGTGCGTAAGAGTCGGTTTGTGAAAATCCTACTCAATCAATTCGTCAGCGTTCCAGTGCATTCAATATTATACCCAGATCGACGTTTCCGTGCATTTAAAAGAATGACAAGAAACTTGATCCATACAAAATTTCAGTTAGTACAGGAACTACCAATAGACTTAATTTCGTGTGTGATTGAAATTTTTAGACGTCGTTTACAGGAGTGCCAAGAACACATTTAGAAGTAGAATTAAAAATAATTTTCTTTTAATTTAAATTTAATAAACAGTAAATAAAAATTATTGTACTACATAGTTTTTTTTTCAGTTCAAAGGACTTATGGGACATCCTGTATTTGCTTTTTTTTATTCCGGTCTACGCAGCTAGTCTGAAATACCTACATCTTATATTCAACGACATGTATGGTCGTTGATTTTATTAATTGGTCAACTGGCGAGCGCGTCAAACTCAACACCCCTTTCCTCTTCCACACCGCGCTTTTAGATAGAGATCAGTTTTTGCGTACTTGATCATTAATATATAGAACACTTGTTTGCGGCATAAAATCAAAGAGTAGAATACCTACTTATACTTATATATTCCAGGCATAAAAGACTTATACAAAACGATTTTTTCTAGTAGGCGTGGATGTCCAATTCTTGTGGCAATACTATAAGAAGATATTTTTGAGTGTTTAAATGGTAAATTGGATCGTACAAGTCATTGTCAAAACATTAGTCATACATAGTAACTTTTCAAAATTGACATATTGAAAAGACAAAAGTGCTTTGTTGTTTTGGTTTTCTTTTGGATTCGACTTTCGAAGGCGATAGCTGTCACACGTGTCGGAGAGAATTTTTTTTCAAAACAGTTGAATATTTTTATTTTATTTATTTCTGTGCAGATCTTAGTTTATTTCAGTATATTAGTGTAAAAAATGGATCATCCTCTCCCCCCTCCAGCTCCTCCTGACCCTCCTGACGCCGTTTCATCATCCTCCAAGACGCTCGGTAAGCGACGTCTTATTGTTGACTCTGAAACCATTGAGGTGGTTTCAAAAAAAACCATAATTAATAGAGACATGGCCGTTGCTTCGATACAAGCTATTTATGTCCACCCTTCTTTGGAAGCCGGGATTGGGTCGTACGACCTATCGGACAAAGGTCCTTTCCTTGTCCATGTTTCCAGAACCGAACCAGATCCTTCTGCTGGGACGTCAATTCGTCCAATTAAGTTTGGCCAATTTTTACATCAAAATCATATAGGTAAAATTAATAGAGATGGTGTCAAAAAAGTGGGCAGGAATAAAATTTCTGTCGAATTCTCCTCTGGAGATGCGGCCAATAAGTTTATGTCTAACCCGATTTTAGAGACATATAAATATACTGCTTCTATTCCGTCGTACAACATTACAAAAATGGGTATCGTCCGTCAAGTGCCGGTCGAAATGTCCATGGATGAGTTTGTCGAGGCCTTAATTCTACCAGATGGGTGTGGAATCGTATTGAAGGCGCGTAGATTAAACCGAAAGAACAAAGAGGAGGGCAAGACCTCCTGGATCCCTACTCAGACGATAGTGGTAACTTTCAAAGGGCAAATTCTTCCTCAACGAGTATTTTTATATCATACTTCCCTTCCAGTGGAGGTGTATCAATACCCCACCATTCAATGCCAAAATTGTTGCCGTTTTGGTCACATTAAGGCTCAGTGTCGGTCCAAACCAAGATGTTTTAAGTGCTCACAACCTCACACCGGTGATACTTGTGACGTGGTAGAGTCCAACTCCACATGTATTCATTGTTTGGGCCGTCACTTTGCCTTCTATGGTGGCTGTCCTGAACAAGGGAGACAAAAATCTATAAAAATATTAATGTCTCAGGATAATCTTTCCTACGACGAAGCATCTCGGTCTCTTCCAAATGTAAAAAAATCATATTCTGAAGTCACTCAAAATTTCCCGTCGCCTTCTTTCTCTGCTTCCCAATCGGGTATCCTTACTTCTCCTTCCTCTTACAGGAAAACTGTGTTTTCCTCACCCAAGCCTAGAGCTCCTCTAGGTAAATCTTATGATAGAGCTGCTCATAGAGCTATTATTGCAGAGGATCCGTCATCCTTGCCCAATGGTTTCTCTCTTCTTTCTCAAATTGCTTCCTCCCCAGTGTCTCCTCAAGAGGATAGTCTCTTAGAATTACTATTATCATTAGTTATTAGTCTTGTATCCCGTGATAATTCCCCTCTACCGTCCCACGTTGCCCAGAAACTTTCTCAAATTCTCTCACATAATAATGGATCACCCAGTCTCCGCTCTTCAGTGGAACAGCCAAAGCGTTCGGCCGAAGAAGCCTGAACTTTTGTTTTTAATAAATAAATTTCACCCCTCAGTCATTGCCATTTCGGAGTCTTGGTTAGTTCCTGGTTCACACTTTCGGGTTCCAGGATACTCTTGTCTTCGGAATGACAGGGCTGATGGGTATGCAGGTAGTGCTCTTCTTGTTAGGCGCTCCCTTCCCTTCTCTTTTATTTCTCTACCCCCTTCTTCTCCTGACATTAATATTGTTGCTGTTAGGGCTTTTAATATAACTTTTCTCTCTGCATATATTTCCCATCCCCATTCTAGGTTAATTCCAGATCTTCTATGTATATTTTCCTCAGTTCCCTCTCCAATCATTTTTATGGGGGATTTAAATGCTCATCATCGCTCATGGGGTTCGAGCCATGATGACAACTTTGGTCTTGCCCTCCTTGAAATTTTTGATGAAGTTGATCTATGCGTCATTAATAACGGTTCTCCCACTAGGAGGGTTCGTCCTTCTCAAAACCCAAACTCGGCTGTGGATATTACAGTATGCTCTGCCTCTCTTGCTTCCATTCTTTCCTGGAATATCTTGCCTCATTCTTATGGTAGTGACCACTTTCCTATCCTTGTCTCTATCTCTGATAGAGTTGTTCCAATGCGTAATTTTAATCCCTCTCTTAAGTACAGATTAAAGGATGCAAGCTGGTCCTCATATTCTGATTCTCTTGAAAATAAGTTAGCTTCTGTTCCCCCTCCCGATAGAAATAATCTTGCTGATTGTTATTCCAAATTTGTAGATTCTATTATCTCTAGTGCTGATGACAATTTTCCCCAAAAGAAACCCTACAAGTTTAAAGTCTCTACTCCTTGGTGGGATTCAGAATGTACTTCCGCTGTCAAGGAAAGAAAAATGGCAGAGGATATTTATTCGAATTCAATGACTCCCCAAAATTTTTTAGTTTACCAAAGAAAAGCTGCCATTACCATAAGACTTCTTTCAAAAAAGAAAAAAAAAGGTTGGCTCAGCTATTGTCAAAGTTTATCTCCTTGTTCCCCTTCTTCTCTAGTATGGAAGCAAATTAAAAGGTTCAGAGGCTCCTGTAATATTGTCGATATTTCAGCCAACGATCCTTTTTCCTGGATTGAATCTTTCTCGGATAAACTTTCTCCCCCTTCAGTTCCAAGTTTAAACTCTTTTCCCTCTTTACCGGGTTTCCTTCCTTCCGAAAATATCTTTGATAGCAAATTTTCTTTTTCTGAACTTCGAATGGCACTTGACGGTCTCGTGGATTCCTCTCCTGGTACAGATGGGATTCCTTACTCATTTTTGAAAAACGCCTCAACAACAACAAAGCAATACTATTTAGATCTTGTGAATAACTTCTTTGAGTCTGGATTTGTTCCTCAACCGTGGAAACTACAAACTATTATTCCTGTTATTAAACCTGGCAAAAATCCGTCAGACCCAAACAGCTACAGGCCTATTGCTTTGTCGTCTGTTTTGTGTAAGGTTGCTGAACATATGATTAAACACAGACTTGAGTGGTTTGTTGAAAACAGGAACTTGTTGCCCGCATCCCAGTTTGGATTCCGAAAAGGTATGAGCACTATGGATAGTCTTAGCATCTTAACTTCTGATATTCGTATCTCTTTGCTACGTAAAGAACTATTAATCGGAGCCTTTTTGGACATTTCCGCTGCATATGATAACGTTTTACTTCCGGTGCTCAGGGATAAACTTTTGCATCAATTAAATATACCTAGGAGATTAGTTCGTTTCATTTGTAATCTGTTGATGGAGAGAACCATCTCTATAAAAACTCAAGACTCCTCTCTTCCCCCTAGGACTATCTGGAAAGGCTTACCACAAGGATCAGTCTTAAGTCCTCTTCTATTTAGCCTTTATACTTTTGATTTACATTTCTCGGTTGATTCTTTTTGTCAAATATTACAGTATGCTGATGATTTGGCATTGTACTTTTCCGGAAAATCTCTGGTCGAGGCTAGTGATCGCTTAAATTCAGCACTTGGATATCTATCTATTTGGCTCCTTCAACACGGTTTGTCATTATCAGCTTCTAAGAGCTCCGTAGTCGTGTTTACAAGAAAAAGGCTTGTTCCGCCTGTTGACATTAAAGTTAACGGAGAAAATATTTCCCAGGTAAACAATGTCAAATTCTTAGGAATTTGGTTAGATTCAAAATTATCAGGAATTGTTCATACAGACTACGTTGCTCAAAAATGCGAAAGAAACATTAATGTTCTTCGCTCTCTTTCTGGTGTTTGGTGGGGTGCCCACCCATATACACAAAAACTGATTTACAATGCTATAGTTCGTAGTCACTTTGATTATGGTATGTTCTTATTAGATCCTTGTAATAAATCTGGCCTGCAAAAACTTGATAAAATTCAATCAAAGTGTTTACGTATTATTCTTGGGGCGATGAAGTCGTCCCCTATTAATGCTATGCAAGTTGAGTGTGTTGAACCTCCCCTTTCGATTCGTAGACAATTTCTTGCAAATAGATTTATTTTTAAACTGGTTCAAAATTCTGGTCATCCCTTGCTTGGTAAGCTGGACCAATTATCTTCCATCTTTGACTCTTGTCGGCGTTCTAATGTAGAACTTCCTTGTCTTCTTCGTGCCTACCTTCAATTCTCTCGTCTTTCTAGCCCACTTTTTCAAAACCCTATTTTATATCTATATACAGTTCCTTATAATGCGTTGGTGTTCCAACCTGTTGTCATCTTGGACTTTGGAATTAATAAAAACACCTTGGAAGCAAATAAGATTTTTGCTCAAAAAGTTTCGTCTCATTATAATAATTGGACTACTATATTTACTGACGCCTCCAAAGTCTCTGATGATAGCCCTGTTGGAGCTGCAGTTTGGATTCCTCATACAAAAATTATTCTAAATTACAAGTGTCCTTCAGTTACATCAGTTTTTACAGGTGAATCAATTGCCATTTTAGAAGCCATTTCATTTGTGTTGTCTCATAAGTTGAATAACTCCATTATTTTCTCTGACTCAAAGAGTTGCCTTCAAGCCATTTTATGTAACCCTTTCAGATCTAAGTCAAGATTTCCTATAATTTTAAAAATTAGAGATTTGCTATTTCAATGTCATGAACTTCATATTAATGTTGTTTTAGCTTGGATTCCCGGTCATGTCGGTATTCTTGGTAATGAAACAGCTGATTCATGCGCCAAAAATGCTGTTCTCTCAGGTTCTCTCGACCACTCAGAAATTTATTCACATGACATTTGTACGATATTACCTCAATCTATGCATAAGTCTTGGTCCAATCAATGGCAAATCTCTAAGTCCATAAAAGGTAAATTTTATGGAGATATTCAACCTGAGATACCCCACAAACCTTGGTTTTTCAAATATCAATTGGGAAAAAAAATAACTACTTCGACTATTTGTCGTTTACGATTAAATCATTGTTGTACTCCTTTTTTCTTGGCCAAACTTAGGATTAGGGATAGCTCTCTTTGTGAATGCGGTTTGGATGAAGGAAACGTGGACCATTTATTTTTCTCCTGTCCCAAATTGCTGTTCTCTTTTCATGAAGTCATTCCTCCTCATATCCCTCGTCCAACTTCTGTTAAATGTCTTCTTTCTTTTGTGTTTTCCCGTTTTGTTTTCAAACTATGTAAATTCATCGAAATTAATAAAATTAAGTTGTAACTTTTTGGATCGTTATTTTTTTTTTTTTTTTTTTTCTTTCTACTTATAGTCTCTTTTTTTTTCTGTCATTCTGACATATGAAATGATAATCTAAATCTGCAAAGAAATAATTTTATTGTTTTTATATTTTTTAATTACTGTGATTACTTGCTAAATATTCTCCAGCGTTTGATAGTTTATTTCCAGTACACGTGTTATTGGCAAAATTGTGGTATCTCTCGTCCACAAAAGCCATTAATGAAGAGTTGAAGTTGAAGTTGGTTTTCTATTTTATACAATTTCTAAATAATAATCAAAAATGAGTGTGGTGCGGCAGAGTTTATCATTGAACTCATCAATAGCGACGTCTCAATACGACAGCCAAGATGACGCCGACCCTACAAAAATTAAAAATTATCTCAAAGAAAGATTGAAATCACGCATCTTCTTGGGACGTTACGTAGAAAGAAGACTTGCAGACAAACGAATCGGCTACCGTGACGTAGTTGTAATTAGTGCTGCAGAAGGGACACTAAAGAAAGACTTGTTCGATGTGCAGCATAAGTTGCTTACGATTTGTCCTAACACGCACTGGATAGGTATTACAGATACAGAATCCTTGGGTTATACGCCGGGCATCTGCTTGTGGACAGAGATAGATAACCAACCCTTTGGACCCTTTTGGTTTCAAATAAAGAGTTTAAAATTCAGAGATGATGAAGTTATGGTGACTTTAAAATGTTTGAGACATATTTCTGACGCATTTTTAGAAATAGAACCAATTTTAACTGGAACAGCAAAGAAAGCTCAACCTATGGATAACACTGACAAAAAACTAGAAAGCAGTGTAGCTGCTCTCAATGAAACCTATACAGATTTTGTTGAAACTGTCAAAAGCGCTTTATCTATTAGCAATGTGAAGGAATTTGTAACATTTTTGCTTGCTTTTGTTATTGCAATCTTCACAGGAAGTACCTCATTTGTAAACTTTCTTGGAAACTTTATATTGGCATTGATAAGAGAATTTTCTCTTTTAGTAAAAAACTCCACACCAATGTTCCTTGGGTTATTAGATTTCTTTAGTAAAATTGTTGGAGGGTTTTATATTTTATTGGCAATGTTGTTCAGACAGAGTGCTCCAGTCCCATCTAATAAAAGATCAGTAGGGATTTATGATAGATCTCGTAGAACAAGTAATATTCAATATGATGATAGTCAGTTTGATTGATCTTTACTGTGATCTGGTGCAGTTTTATGCAGCTTTTATTTGTTTTTAAAAGTAATCTAACACTATGGTCATTGTGCAAGGATATGAGGTTGTGGTGGAGTTTTTAAGTTTTTAATATTGTTTATTTGGATCTCATTTATATGGCTATTAATTTAATCATTTACTATATCTTGCTTACTAAGAAGTTTATTTTGAGAATGCAATAACATTGCTGGTGTACCAAAAATGTGTTTAACCAATAATCATTCCAAATGCATTTAGGTATTGATATATATATTTATAATATATGTTTTGTCTATCATCAATCATTTAATATGTAGAATGTTAAATATTTATGACAGAATATATAATTAATACAGGTTTGTTGGAAATTATCTTCTTTTATTATTGTAGATTTATGAGTGGGCTGATTCCTCTTATTCATAGCTCCTTTTTATTGGTACCACAATGACACTTGCTCCAGCTGTAAGAAAAACTTGTTTAGTCAGTCATCGCCAAATCTCAGAAAAAGACAATATTATGCAAAATTTAACACGTGAGGTGAAATGTTGGCAAACTTTGGTCTGTGAATACAAGTTCTAAATAATGAATAGAACCTACTTACTTTTTATCGCGGTCCACGCGGATGAAACCGCGGGATAACACCATGCTACAATACTAAGGAGCTCAGTAGTGTGTGTAAATGATGGGCACAGCTAGAAAACTTATATTTTTAGCAAATTTCTACTTGAAAGGCCGTGTAAAGTCGATAAACAAGTCTTTGACCGGGAGGTTTAGTACCTACTTGAGTGTCGCCTACATACGCACAGACAGACAGACGGATATACACTCACCGGCACAATTGACCACCTACCTTTATCCTTTCACCCTGTTTGTTTACGTTAACTATGACTTATGCACTGTTTTATTTCTTGTCAAGTGGGTACTTCAGCAATAAACTAAACACTTAAGCCGCGTTTCCACTAGGCAACAATTGACGCGCAACATGTTGCACAACAAGGTGGCCAACATGTTGAAAGTCAGCGCGGAACTTTTGTTGAACAACGTTGTCAGTTTACGCATCTACTACTTAACGCTGCTCTTTGAACAAACAACAAGCCGCGCGTCATGTTGCGCGCCAGCTGTCGACGTCGCGCGCTGTTGTGCAGCGTTGCCGTACATGTTGAGCGTCACGTGTCGCGCGCCAAATGTTGCTTAGTGGAAACGCGGCTTTATACCCTTATTTTGTTGCATAAAATTGTGTCACCTAAGCGTCGTCGTGGGATTTAGTCGTCGTTCGACATAATTGTCGCCGTTGCGTTACCGAATAAACATTCCCTGTTCCTTTTTGCCATAGTGTGTCAATATTGTTTAATTTGAGTTTGTAGTGTTTGTTTATTGTTTGCAACTCCTAAAAAATGCCACTGGATGCGACTGGTGCAGATAGGGCAGTGGCTTTAGCCGATGCTGGGTACAGCCAACGTCGCATCGCTCGTACACTCGGTGTACCTCGGACTACGGTACGGGATGCCATCAGACTATTTCGGGAGACTGGTTCATCACCCGGAGACCAGGCCAAGGCAGACATCGATGCACTTCAGCCCGAGATGACCGCTTCGTTGTCAACAACGTCTTGAGAAATCGCTTTTGCACTGCTACTGAAGCTCGGCTTTTTGAGGTGAGAAATGTCAGTGTGAGTGAACGAACCATAAGAAGAAGACTTGCAAAAGAAATTTGAGAGCTTTTGCTCGTGTGCCACAACTGCTCCCACAGCACCGTAGAGCTAGACTTGGATTTGCGCGAGAATATGCTGACTGGACTATGGAGGAATGGAAGGACGTACTGTTTTCAGACGAGAGTAGAATAGCCTTAAGAGGTCCAGATGGACGTCAGCGTGTCCACAAGCGCCAAAACGAAAGGTTTGTTCCATGCGCTTTAACCATAACATTGGGTTACCAGCGAGAGTTCATATTGGTTTGGGGAAGTATATCTCTTACGAGGCTCGCGGCTTACCGATCTCGTTGTGTTCGATAGAGTCAGTGTGAACGCTAAAAGATACGTGGAGGAAGTTCAACAAGATCATGCCATGCCTTTTCCGCCATTTACTGGAGATAACTTCAAATTAATGCATGACAATGCACGATGCCATACCGCAAGATTGGTCAATGAGTACCTTAATGAGGTCGGGATTAAAGTTGGCCGGCACGCAGTCCCGCCCGATCTTAACCCAATTGAGCACATTTAGGACAACCTCAAAAGACGAATCCGAGCAAGAGTAAAAGCCCCTACGACCCTAGAAGAGCTCAAGACGGCTGCGGTAGAGGAGTGGCAGAATATCCCCCAGTCGGATATCCAGGATATTATGGATGGATTGCCAAACCTCTCCAAGAATTCATCAGAGCCCGAGGCGGCAACACTCATTATTAATAATTAAATTTAAAAAAAAATTAGCCGTTTTTATCAAAATTTAAAATGAAAATTTTTCGAAGAAGTTTTTCACAAAATCGATTTTTCTGTGTGATTTTGTGAAAACAAGTTTTTATTAAGTTTATGCCTTTACCCTCTCATCAAAAATTGTCTAAATCAGTTAATTTCTGCAAATTCAATGAAAAACAAGGTGAGCGGTTAATTGTGCCTGTGAGTGTATAAGATAAGGGTTCCGTTTTGGCTGCGGAACCCTAAGACCATGGTAGGTATACCTAATTGTTCTTCAAGGTGCACTGCACTTAAGCACTGTATCTAGCTAAAAGGAAGGGAATATAGCTAGGTTCCACTTACCTCCTTTACCAATCTTCATTGATGTATTCAGGAAAGTAGGTTCTAAAAATTCTTAAAACATTATTTTTGCAGGAAATTGATCAACAAAGTGTTTGATATTTATTGAATGTTTCAATATATTGAAAAAAAGATACCTTTGCGTCTTGATGTTTGGCGAAATTTAATGCTTTCACGAAATTTGTTGAATGACTTCTTTGTATTATTTGGATGATGTGGTACTTGAGTAATTTCACTCCTCATCTCAATAGGCTGAATTCAATGTTTGTAAATAATTGTGTTAAAGTAAAAAAATAATTAGTTATTCATTTAAATACCAGCATTACCTACCTCTGTTCCGGTGTCTGCCACTATCATTGAGAAAGGCCCATAGGTTTCTATTTCTTTTTTTAAACCTTTCTTTTTCGGGTTTGAGACAATATTATTGAGAATGTTTGCTATTACAATATTCATTTCACTGTTATCATACTCTTTTAGCATTTGCTTGAATAGAAGCAACAAATCAGGCAAGTATGTTGCTAAATCAACTTTGACTGTTCCCGCACGACTGAAGTGGGTTAGTAAATCTAAATACGTAATAATTTCTTCTAACGTCATATATTGTCTAAAATGGTGTAGATCATTTATACTTTCTTTCACCTTTCCTGAAAATAGATATGTCATAGTAGAAATTCTACACTCTAAATTAACAAATACTCTCAGGATTTTACCTACATATCCAAGTTCACTAATGTCCATCTAGACAGTCGTCTCTGTGAAACCATCAAAGTTTACTTCGACATTGCTAGTTAAGTCCTTTTGACTGGTGCATGGATTTTCCATTGTTTTTCTAGCTTTGGTACGTATGTTGGTCTCAGTAGAAATGTTCTTTAATTTACCTTCGTCATTGTGCCTGCAGTGGTATGTTACAGCAGCATTTTGTGTCAATGGTGGAACAATCAAATTTAATGTAGCTTTTAATGTTTGTATTATATCTTCATCTATTTTCGACCCTGCCTTCCTTAAAACTCTTTTAATGTCATTAGTTATTTTTGTTGTGTATTTCAGGTATCGCCTCCCCTCTTCCAACTGAGCTAATTTGTATAAAAATGATGCTGCTAAATCCTGAAATGCATTTCTTTTAAGAAGTACCATACCATGTTATATAGACTTACTAGCTGTGCCTACCGGTTTCACCCGCTGTTCATTTAGGAGTCTGAAAAATAGATGTTGGCCGATTCTCAGACCTACCCGATATGTACACAAAATTTCGTTTAAATCGTTCCAGCCGTTTCGGAGGAGTATGGGAACGAAAATTGTGACACGAGAGTTTTATTATTAGATACTATTTATTTGTTAAACTAAATAACTGTGTAGACTACTTATGTCTAAGTTAAAATTACGTAGACGCGGATGAAACAAGATCCCATAAATAAAGGCAGATAAACATTATACCTGAGTGAAGCTATCTACGAAGTTTGTGTACTTTTGAGGCCACGATATGCATACAGTCACTATAGACTGGTTTTCAAAAACATTGCACAAGTCTGAGTGTGAGCATCCGTGAGTTATTTCTACTCTCTCTGCATACGCTGACTTTTCGAAGCCCTGAAAATTACCATTCAAAATTTGACTTTGAGAACTCTGTTATGTTTAATCAACTTAATTTGTTTATGCTTTACAAGTTTACAATACCAAACTTGAAAAAACCGCCTGTCACAGAACAGAGCCTTGGGGTACTCCAATCTATGTATTGAATTATACATGAAAGTGTTTCCTAAATTTAAAGGCAGGGTGCTTGCATTTCGACAAAAAACAATAGTATTAAGTAGTTAAATATGAATTCCATCAAAACATAATAATGGTTGTTACCTCATTTAAAAACAACAATGCATTTTTCGTATATGTGCCACCCATGTATAGAAATTTCTTCAGAATACGTATATTTTTTATCACTTCACCAATAGTGGTAGTAACGTATTTTGTGTCTTCATTGAAATGTATCATTAGATCATTGTAGTATTCCCGATTTAAACAAGTGCATTTTCTTGTTAGCCTTTTGAATATAGAACAGTCATCATCTTCGTTCTTAAATGCAAGAAAGCTTTATAAATAATCAAAAACATGTTTTAACGTCGACGGCTTATTTGTGGTATTATTTGGAGAGAAAAATATCTGTTCTCTTATGATACTTGGAAGAGAAAACATCATCATCATCAGTAAAGGATCTTCCCAATATGTTAGGGTCGGCTTTTAGTGTAACTGGATGCACATGAATACCAGCCTTTTACATGGAGCGACTATCTGATCTCCACAACCCTATACTATACTACTATATAATAGGTATATACTCCATGGTAAGAGTTGTCTGACTTTCGGAACACTGACTACCTGTAAAGACTGTCTAAGATTTACAAAATGTCAGCCGCGACTAACGGCTTAACGTGCTTTCTAAGGCACGTAGGACACTTTGTTATGTAGGTAATGGGTGGTCACCCATTCACGGCCAACCTAGGCAAGAAACCGACCCGAGCAGTTTTAATTAATAAAAAGATTTACTTAGGTACCTCTACGTAAATGGTATTTAATGATTTAGTTTGCGCTTCTAACTGTTTCAGTGCCTGCTCAGCTATGTCAGGAATTGAAGAAAACTTTGTCTGGAAACATACCACCACAAATATAAATTAAGAAAACCATAACCAATTTATTAAAATAGAGGATCTTGACCTAATTAGCACGACCGCACGGTGTAAACGTAATTCAAAATATCTGGACGATTTAAAAATTGAAAATATTTCGTCTCATACGTTACGTCCTACAGGTTTTAGGAATACATTATAATACTTATTATAAATTACGTGTCGTTTACACCGCGCGTTCAGAGAACAGAGCCCTCATATTTTGTACGTGTAATTTATGTGAATTCTTACCAATTTAAGTCGATATCATTAAAAAAAAGTTAAAATAAATAAAACGAATTCATACACCAATAAATTCTGCTGTCGGACGTAAATGTTCGATTTCGTCTGTGTTGGGAGGATTTTTTGAAAACGTTTTAGATTGAATGTTTTCTATTAGATGCAACAATTGTCTTGTGCTGTCTTTTAGTTTGACTATTGCATTCTGAAATTAATAAAAACGAAAAGTAAGTACACTGGAACTTCAAGAAGGCAATTATTGTAAACTAGCTGTTCCCCACGGATTCACCCGCGCTGCTCAGCACCTGTTGATCGTAGCGTGATGTTATATAGCCTATAGCCTTCCTCAAGAAATGGACTATCCAACACTAAAAGAATTTTCCAATTCCACCAGTAGTTCCTGAGATTAGCGCCAAACAAACAAACAAACTATTCAGCTTTATAATATTAGTATAGATATTTATTGTAAATAAAACTGTCGCCATTTTAAACAAATTCTGCTAGAACTCGATTAACATAACATAAAAACATCACGCCTGTAATCCCCATAGGGTTACGCGGAGGTGTACCCCATACTACACCTATATTTCCACAGTTAGGTATGTTTAAAGTTCTATGTAAGTTATTACCTACATAGAATAAGTATATAGGCTCGTCTCCTGTTAAAGACGCGCCTATTGCCTATCAAACGGGCAAACCCAGACTTCGTCGCTGTTCTTAAGAAATTTCTGATGCAAAACCCAATCACATTGCGAATCAAACGCAGGATGTCTTGCTCAGCAGTCGCGCTCCCAACCACTCGACCAGGCAGCCAACGATTAGATCAACGAAGGTTATCTACCTTCTTATATGACGGTTTCCTGACCAGCTACAGTTAGTCACTCGCATCTAGCTTCCGCCACCATAAACGTTGAACAGAACTATGTATAATTTAAGCAATTTCCAAAATCTTAGTGCACAACGGAGCGATAATCCATTTACTTAATATTAGAAAATCATATTTGCGACATTGCTAACTTTAAGAATGCTCCCTTCTAAACAGGACGCACGCGGTCAGCTTATAACCTGGGGACCAACGGAATAATGCGAACACAAATTATGCATGTAATTAAAAAAAGTTACAAACCTACCAGTTTAACCTGACAGTACGGTTCTTTACTCTGGCAATAAGGTTCAAGATATGCTCTAATCGGATTCGGATTAGTCGTTTGGTGTACAGACGCAGGCACAATGTTTTTCTTTAATGACGACATCTGGCATGCCGGATCATCTACTAGTTCCACTTCCACATCACTCGCATTAATATTTTCACCCAACGGAAACTGTTTGTCCAGATTTAATTGTCTTTTATCAAATTCCTCACGTCCGCAAATTATATAGCTCGATGAATCAATGATTCGATCATTTTTTTGTTTATTGCAACGCTTGGAACCGTCATCCATCAGGCAACGATTTAAATTAGTGCAAAAATCCGCAAGAACACTGCATCAATGTGAGTTTGTAATGATATAACGATTGGTTGGCCCAAGTGATACAAGTATTCATAATTCCATGCTCTAATAAATAGTCAATGCTATTCACTCAAGATGTTTCGAGTCTCGCCATTTTTGAATTTTGGAGCCATGAGCTGATAATGTCCCATGTTTTTTGTTGGAATGTAAGAATAGACAAAGGACCAAAAAGTAGAATACAATAGTCCGTTTGTTCAGACATGGAATTAATAAATACTTAGGTAGGTATTGAAAATTAGCAGGGTACCTAGTCTCGAGTTTTTTGAGGATCCAAATATGATTTAAAAAAAGGATTGTGTGGTTTATGAAACCACGGTAATTAAAAAGTGAAACTTTTTTTCACATTATAGAAATTTAGACGTCCCTACTCCGCGGCCGACCGTCACGCGACATGCGACACACAGACGAAAATGTTTAAGACGATGTAATAAATGTTTCACCTTAAAATGAATGCAAAAAATATAAGATCATTGGAATTTCGCGGGCTGCTCTAGCGCATTCTCATCCTCACAGAGTATGTGTACCTTACCTTGCTCTAAGGTTTTTGTTGAGGAAGGTGCTTTAGTTTAAATAAATAATACTATATTATATTTTTTAAAGTGTAACTTTTATTTTCTGTATGTCTTGTGGCGTCATTGTTCATTGGCCCACAAAACTTATATTTTTCTATAACAAAATTACAGAGACATTTCTGCTGGTCCTTTTCCTTCATGTTGGCGTGAAGGCGCGCGCCAGCCGCGCGATCCATCATGCGCCAGCGCAGCCGCTCGGCGGAAACCGGTTGGCTCGCCTCACCCCGGCCGCCGCGCGCCGCACCACCGACCGCAGCCCGCTCCAGCAGCAGTTCGCGCCAGCCGCCGAACAGTCAGCTAGACGCCTTCACCGCGAACCCACGACGCTTTAGCTCGCTACCGCGTATTTATTTTTGCCTTACGTAAATTCATTTTTCATAGTCACTATCACTCTAATCTTTCGTTTACATTCTTCTTCTCTATAAACCTATCCTGTTCTTACTATAACTTCTTTCTAACGCTATATTCTTCTGCTTCCGCTTGTACAACGCTATATAAAATATAAACTTTAATGAGTATACGATTTGTTATTTCGCACGCCCGTATACTTCCAAAAGTGGTGACCCCGATCGAGAGACACGGCGCGAAGATATCGTAGTGCGACCACGTGACGTTGTAGAACTTTCCGGAACGTTCGCGAAGAACACGTTGACGTTGCGTGAATTTTATTTTGCAAGTCATTGCGAAAATGGCGGATGAAAAATTAGCAGAGGCCCTCGTTGCAGCGTTGGGATCAGCAGAGATCGCTAAGGTTAGAGTACGCGTTCCGCCCTTTTGGCAAGAGAAGCCTACTGTATGGTTCGCTCAAGTTGAAGCCCAGTTTGCCTTGTCCAATATAACGTCTGATGCAACAAAATACTATACCGTTGTAGGAAATCTAGAACCTTCTATTATGGTTCAATTGGAGGACGTGTTAGAAAATCCACCCGCTAGTAATAGATACGAGAAACTTAAGGCCGAACTAATTAAGCGTTTATCAGTTTCCCAGGAGAAGAAGGTGCGGCAACTCCTTATACATGAGGAGCTTGGGGACCGCAAGCCGTCAGCATTTCTTCGCCACCTGCAGAGTTTGGCAGGACGTGGCGTGCCTGATGACTTCCTGCGCACCATCTGGACCAGCCGCCTGCCCGCTAGCCTGCAGGCGATCATAGCGTCTCAAGTCGCCACACCCCTGGAAGCTGTTGCTGAGCTGGCTGACCGGGTCTTAGAGATTGCGCCGGTGAACCCGGTGGCCCAGGTCGCGAGTACTTCGTCCTCTGCAGGGAGCTTACTTGAGGTAATGCGTACTGAAATTGCCAGTCTCACGCGGAAGTTAGATGAGCTGTCCAGTTCTGTGGAACGACAATCCCGTTCAGGTGGGCCAGGTAGGAGTCGTAATCGGGGTTTTTCCCGTTCAAGAAGCCATTCGAGAGGCCGAACTTATAAAATGGTAGACAACCGACGTTTATGTTGGTACCATCATAAATTTGGAGATAAAGCGTATCACTGTAATAAGCCTTGTGATTATGTGTCGGAAAACGCCAAAGCGGGTCGCTAAGGACGGCGAGCGACTGTTGCGCAGTTTCCAGCCGTTTATTCGTCACAGATCTCCAGTCAAGAAAACTTTTTCTCGTCGATACGGGTTCAGATCTGTGCGTCTACCCTCGCAACTATTTAAATGAGAAGCGGGTACGTGTAAATTACGACCTTAGCGCAGCTAATAATTCTGTTATATCCACATACGGGTATATTAATTTGCAGCTGAATCTAGGACTACGGAGGGAATTTAGCTGGAAGTTTGTCGTCGCGGATGTCTCCAAGCCAATAATTGGGTATGATTTTCTGTCCCATTATAACCTTTTAGTGGATTGCTACAACAATAGGTTGGTTGATGGAATAACCAACCTTTTTGTTAACGGAGCTATTGCAAAGATGGAGATACCCAGCGTCAAAGCTGTTACTGGTACTTCTCGGTACCATGAACTGTTGCGAGAATTTCCAGACATCTCACGTCCAGCTGGTGCACCAAGGGAGGTACGTCATTCTACCGTCCATTTTATTAATACTACCCCCGGGCCTCCTGTGTTCTGCAGGCCACGCCGTTTAGCACCAGATCGACTTAAGATAGCCAAGGCTGAATTCCAAGCTATGGTCAAAGAGGGAACAGCTCGTTGCTCCAGCGGGCCTTGGGCATCAGCTTTACACTTGGTGCCGAAACATGACAACACGTGGCGACCATGCGGTGATTACCGCGCACTGAACGCAAGAACTGTGCCAGATAGGTATCCCGTTCGTCACATTGAGGATTTTTCACAGCATTTACATGGAAGCACTATTTTTTCGGTAATTGACCTAGTAAAAGCCTACCAACAAATTGCCGTAAATCCAGCGGATATTGAGAAGACAGCCATCACGACACCGTTTGGTTTGTTTGAATTTCCTTTCATGTCATTTGGGTTGAGAAACGCTGCACAAACGTTCCAACGTTTTATCGATGGCCTGGTACGTGATCTAGATTTTTGTTTTCCTTATATCGATGATCTTCTTGTGGCTTCTAGAAGTACGCAGGAGCATGAAGAACATCTACGAAAGCTGTTTTCACGCCTTGAAGAGTACGGTGTAGTCATCAACGTGGCTAAGTGCAGATTTGGTCAACCCGAGGTAACTTTTCTTGGTTACACTGTGTCGTCTGAAGGAGTACGCCCATTAGAGGAGAAGGTAAAGGCCATACAGAATTTCCCACCGCCTCAAACTATTAAATGCATGAGAAGGTTTTTAGGGATGCTGAACTTTTACAGGCGCTTCCTGAAGAGCGCTGCTGAATTACAGGCCCCTTTAAATGATCTGTTGGCAGGTCCAGATATGAAAGGATCTAAACCTGTTAAATGGACTCCAGAGTTGTTAGAACTCTTTGAGCGCTGCAAGCGTAGCTTGTCGGATGCAGCCCTGCTGGTTCACCCAGTTACTGACGCGCAGCTGGCACTTGTTGTAGATGCATCAAATATTTCCATAGGAGCTGTTTTACAGCAGAAAGTGGATGACATCTGGCAGCCTCTGGCTTTCTACTCGAAGAAGATGAGCCCCACACAACAGAAGTATAGCGCTTACGATCGAGAACTTCTTGCAATTTACGAGGCTATTAAACATTTTCGACATATGATAGAAGCTCGAAATTTTACTGTGTACACTGATCATAAGCCGCTGATTAGTGCATTTAAAAAGAAAGACCAACAAGGTTCACCAAGGCAGATTAATCAATTGTATTTTATTTCGCAGTTTACCACTGACATACAGCACGTTTCTGGACAGGACAACCAAGTGGCAGATGCTTTGTCTCGAATTGAGGCAGTCACCGCGCCTGTGGACAGCACGGAGCTTGCCCTAGCGCAGCGTGATGACCCAGAACTTCTGGAATTCCAAAAGGGTAACCACTCGCTGAAAATGGAACTAACGCAAGTACCAAACTCAGATGTACAATTGTATTGTGATGTTTCTTTGTCCAAACCCAGACCTTTTGTAGCAGCTACCCATAGACGCCGCGTGTTCGAGTCGTTGCATAGCCTAAGCCACCCTGGTGCGAAGGCATCCATCAGAATGGTCAGTGAGCGTTATGTTTGGCCTTTCCTCAGGAAGGATGTTCGCGCTTGGGTTAGAGAATGCATTCCGTGTCAGAGATCAAAGGTGACAAGGCATACCATTTCACCTCTTGGTAAATTTGAGGTGCCAGATGCTCGGTTCGCAGAACTTAATATGGACCTAATTGGCCCACTCCCAGTATCTTCAAATTTCAAGTATTGTCTTACTATAATCGACAGGTTTACCAGATGGCCGGAGGTGATTCCACTTCCTGACATGACAGCAGAGACTGTGGCGAAAGCGTTCGCATCGGAATGGATCGCCCGGTATGGTTGCCCCAAGAAAATAATAACGGATCAAGGTAGACAATTTCAGTCGTATTTATTTCAAAAACTAGCAGACACTTATGGAATCAAGTTGGCGAGGACGACAGCATACCATCCAGCCTGCAATGGCATGATTGAGCGTTTACACCGCACGCTCAAATCCGCTTTGATGACTCATGGTACGAAGGATTGGGTTAGTTCTCTTCCCATAGTTCTCCTAGGATTACGTACAGCGTTTAAAGAGGATTTGCAGTGTTCACCAGCCGAGTTGGTATTTGGAGAGCAGTTACGTGTCCCTGGTGAGTTTTTCACCGCAACAATTAAAAAGGTAGATTACCCCAATTTTGTCAGTCTACTACGACAAAGAATGTCCGATTTACGACCACGACCAGCTTCTGACCACTCACAACACAAAGTTTTTGAGCACAGGGACTTGCGTACCGCTACGCATGTGTTCTTGCGCCAAGATTTGCTTCGGGGATCGCTGGAACCACCTTATAGTGGCCCTCATAAGGTCATTTCAAGAGGTCCGAAGACAGTCGACATCGCGTTTAAAAACAAGACTATCAAGGTGTCAATTGACAGAGTCAAACCTGCGTATACATGGCATGAGGACGTGAATACACAACGTTGTGATACGCAGGCGATGCAACCAGTGCACATTACTCGTTCGGGACGGAAAATCAAGGTGCCTGAACGATATGTGTCATAGACAATTAATATGGCCCTTTTATTCGTAAGGGGGTCCTGTGGCGTCATTGTTCATTGGCCCACAAAACTTATATTTTTCTATAACAAAATTACAGAGACATTTCTGCTGGTCCTTTTCCTTCATGTTGGCGTGAAGGCGCGCGCCAGCCGCGCGATCCATCATGCGCCAGCGCAGCCGCTCGGCGGAAACCGGTTGGCTCGCCTCACCCCGGCCGCCGCGCGCCGCACCACCGACCGCAGCCCGCTCCAGCAGCAGTTCGCGCCAGCCGCCGAACAGTCAGCTAGACGCCTTCACCGCGAACCCACGACGCTTTAGCTCGCTACCGCGTATTTATTTTTGCCTTACGTAAATTCATTTTTCATAGTCACTATCACTCTAATCTTTCGTTTACATTCTTCTTCTCTATAAACCTATCCTGTTCTTACTATAACTTCTTTCTAACGCTATATTCTTCTGCTTCCGCTTGTACAACGCTATATAAAATATAAACTTTAATGAGTATACGATTTGTTATTTCGCACGCCCGTATACTTCCAAAGTCTGTTTGTTCTTCGCATTTTTGGCAGAATCATCTTACTTTGTTTCATTTCTACTTTTGGGTGGTTAAATTTACTGCAGTTGTAACTGATTCCATATTTTACGATTACCATTTTAATAGTGCATAACATATTCAGTCATGATTTTGTAAATCGTGGTAACGTTCAAGATTGAAAAGGAACGTTTTATCTAATGTCACCTCACTATGCCACAGCGAAAACTGTTATAGTCTGTGGTGGTGTTAAATGTAAACAAAGCGGAAGGCACGGTTTATCGAAATATTTACGTTCAACAGATTATGAATAATTATAAAAATAAAATTAGCTATGATAGCCCCTGCGATTCAGATAATGATTGGACAAACTCTTCAGATGACTCGAAGTACTCAGATTCAGAAAGGTAATTCATGAAAAAAAGTTGATTTTATTTTCATGGAACTCATTCTGAACTTATTATAATAAACGATCATAAAATTTCAGCTCAGTACCAGAGTGGGATTCTGATGTAGGTGAAGATGGAGAATTGGTGTTTATAAAAACAAAAACCATTAGCGAAGCTAGTAACATCGAAACGCCTCTTTTAGAAAACTGCGAAACATTTAAACTTAGAAACAACTTTAAAAGATCTTCTACAAGACGTTCTACTAAAGGTAATTCGAAAAAAATGCGATCATTTCTAAGTATTTAAGACCGGTAATAAATTTACTTTTCCTCTTTTCTTTAAAATCTGTAATAACCACAAAATATGTAAACTACATGTAAAGATTTTATCAGATTTATCTTAGTACCTTTATTCTCATTCATCAATTTAAATTGTTAGGTATCAAATTATAAAAATTATAGGAATCTTTTAGTGTTTTCAAATATGTTAATGACCACATTTGCTGCCAAACCCTTATCATTATCTGAACAGACACAATACTGTGCAAATACTTCTTTACTTACCTGATTCGCATTGATTTTCACTCATTCTAGGTAGAATATTTAAAGTTTTAAAAGCACATAAATCTAAAAATACAGAGAGTGGTATAAGAAAAGAAAATGTTGGATTATTGGCTTCAAGTGCCAATAGGAATGTGCTTACAGATGAAAAACTTATTATCATTCAGGTATGTATAAAAAATGTTACTTGATTTAATTTTTGTTCATTCTATAACTGCACATACTATTTATTATCTGTTATAATATATTAATAATTAATGAAGTGCCCAATAAAATTATTATAATTAACTGACAAATTAATTAAAAGGCATAATTTAATTCTGTTTATTCTCATAAAATATTTATCTTTAATTTCAGGTTAGCAAAAGCATGATATTCAGCAGTGAAAAAAATTGTCAGATAGAAAAGCTTTTTGGCTTAAGCTTAGAGACACATGCTGATGGCAAGACATTAACAGTTGCAGATTTTCTAACAGAAGCCAGAGCTATATACACTCCCAAAATTAAAAAGGGATATTATTTATCAAAAATAAATGGAGTTGATGTGAACTCTTATAATATAAACAATATTCTGCAAAGAGTTGTAGAAGACCACAACAGTCCAAAATTAACATTCCAAGTGCCAACTGAAGGATACAACATAGATCTAGAAAAGTTACTGAAGTCCAAAAATGCTCCAGAAAATTCTTTGACTCACTTGTTGAAAGAGTCACTGTGCTCAGTTCTATACATTTGCTGCAACGACATAGAGTTCAGCAGTAATGATGACAAAGGAGTTCTCTACTGCTATCCAAGACCTTTCAACCAGAACTTTTTGTACAACACTAGAGGGGCCTATGTCACTTTAAATCATTTAGCTCCCAAGTCTTTAGGGACAAGTGAACCCACATGCTCCACTGTTCTACACAATAATGCTCTTATAAACATAACTTACACATCACATTACAATGATCTACTATTGGTAGCATTTCCTAACACAGAACTAGATCTGTTTGCAGCTAAAAAGGTAATAGCTGACATAGTAAGGTTGTTAGAATTTTTGTATGGGTCACTTAAATCTAGCTTTACTAAACCTAATAATGTTGACAAGTTGGATAGTTTGTTTGCCCGTATGTTTGTTACTTTGACCCATATTAATAAAGGGAATAAAGACCATGGTATTAGGAATGTTGGATTATGCTTTGAGGATATGTTAGCTGCTCATTCTGTGACATTGCCGTTGGAGGTAAAGGTACAAGTTGACGATGCCATAACTGAGTTGGAAGCAGCTGATTATCGTGAATGGGTAAATACTTTTGTATTCTTTCAAATTTGCAACAACTTTTGATATTTAAAAATATAGCTGATATCAAGTAAAGTGAAGGTTGACTTTTATCAATGATTTTCGAATGAGCACACAATAATACAGATTGCTGTTGTGGATACCTAACTTTTTTTAAATTAATTAATTAAATTAGTCTCCTCTAAAGTTTAGCTCATGTTTTTAGGGTTCCGTAGTCAACTAGGAACCCTTATAGTTTCGCCATGTCTGTCTGTCCGTCCGTCCGTCCGTCCGTCTGTCCGTCCTCGCTTAATCTCTGTGACCGTTAGCACTAGAAAGCTGAAATTTGGTACCAATATGTATATCAATCACGCCGACAAAGTGGTAAAATAAAAAATGGAAAAAATTGTTTTATTAGGGTAGCCACCCTATATGTAAAGTGGGAAGTGATTTTTTTTTTATTTCAACCCTAACGTGTGATAGGTATATTGTTGGAAAGGTATTTAAAAATGAATAGGGGTTTACTAAAATCATTTTTTGATAATGTCAATAATTTCGGAAATAATCGCTCCAAAAGTAAAAAACAATGTGTCCCCCCCCCTCTAACTTTTGAACCATAAGTTTAGAAAAAAAGAAAAAAATCTGAAAAGTAAAACTTTATGGACTTTCTATGAAAATTATTTTGAACTTGATTGACATAACAGTTTTTGTACAAAAAAGACAAAAAGTTTTACAAAATAAGTTTGTAATATAATCGTATATGCAAGCAATTTTTTTAACTTCGTTTACATATTTTATTATCCTGAATGTATCTTTTTTCAAACAAAAAAAGAATTATTGAAATCGGTTCTCGCAATCCAAAAGTACTAATTAGTAACCCAATTCCCCGAGAGATGGCGCTGTAGGTACTTATCATTACATTAGATCGGGTATTACCGAATTGTTCGGTTGGTCTCTCCTTGGCATTGGCGGTATCTTATAACTACATAAAACTTCTATTAAGAACATGCTAAGGCAATTTAGAACAAAATCAAAATTCATTTTTTAACACCATCAAAATGTTGTTTATTGTGACGGACGGGAAACTACGGAACCCTACACTGAGCGTGGCCCGACACGCTCTTGGCCGGTTTTTTTTGTCTATTTTGCTCTACAACCTCATCAGAGCTGTCATATAAAAATCATTATGTATAAACTAATTTAACTTAAGTGTTTGTTATGTTATTGTCTCCTTTATGTGTTAGTGGCATTTTCGGTGAATTTTTGCCCGAAGGCAGTATTTTTGGCCAAAGGTGTCCGAACCCGAAGCCGCAACTTCAGTCGGACACTACACATTCGCTCCAATTAATTTATTAATTTATCCAAAATATTTTTTCAGACTGATGATGTAGAGAATTTTCAAAGACTGTACACAGTTATTGGATCCTGTTTATATTATTCGGGACATTTATTAAGTTCACACCTACAGGATGAAGACTTGAAAGAAATCAATGCTTATTTGCGTTTAAATGGTGTTCTAAAATTTTGTACTGAACATGAATTGGAGAAACTTGTAATGTGGAGAGAAGTGTTTATTAATGAACATAGAAAACAGAATAAGAATGAGGGGAATGAATACAGGTAAACATGCATAGAAATAAACAGTCTTTGCAAGAACAATTCAAATTAATAACAACTTTTATTAAAAACTTCACATTGCATTGTATTGTGTAAAGGGCAGGTGTGGACAATTCTACGTCTAACGCGCATATTTTGCGTATGGGGAATAACATTCGATCTACCCCAGCTCCATGAGAAATGCCAGAAGCGCCACGGTGTTACTGATGTTCTCGCGAAAAGTACCTGGGTTGTCGAATTACTTTGCCCTGAATAGGGAAATCTCTGGGCAGTGCAGAAGCACGTGGGTTGCTGTCTCGTCTACCTCCATGCAGGCTCATCACAGTAGGCTGTCTGTGACTGTGACTCCTATAAACATCTATCCTAAATAACTTCACATACAAAGTCGTGATGGTCATAGACCACCACTTGCTTCAATCATACATACTCCTTGGTCAACACAGTACCCTAAACATTACCACTTATTTGTAGAATATCAGATGGACGTTGGTTTCTCCTTATTGTCGGTAAGGGACACTTCATATTGGCAACACTAATGGAAGCTGGTGGCTGCACCGAGGATGTAAGTACCTTTTTTCTGGTATAACTTTTATTATAGTACGGCCAACGAGAAGCGATACCAAATGTAAACAAAACCCATGCTAAAACCCCATCTAAAATGGCCGCCCAAATGTTGGCGAACCCGTCTTAACGTTGTCATGTTTTTGCCGGGAGAACGAGACATTACGACAAAGGCACAAGATGGAAAAAGCTAAATATTAGATTGTCAACGCCACAGTTGTTCTTTTGGTTAATGACCTTTCGTATCGCTGCTAGTTGGCCTTAGTGTAGACATAAGTCAGATGTTTCGATCTCAAATTGAGCTTTTATCCTAATAAAAATGATGCGCACTTAAACCTTGTGTAAGTACGCGATCTGCAAAATATAAGATATAAGCCAGGGGTGGCGAATTTAAGTAGACCCAAGATCTACTTTTACTGACGAAACCCTGTGCAATCTATCAATGATAAACTAATTTGAAAAACAAATATTTCAGTACCTATACAAGTATGTAGTATTGTTATTAAATTAGAGGAAAAATAATAAGTTTTAGTTTATAATATCAGTGTGAGCACTGCATCTGAGTATCTTCCGATAGATAACCAAATTCAGGTTAGTAGTTGGAAATTGACAACATTTATTTTGCCGCAACCCCAGCCTTTTTATAATCTTCACTTGTAGTTTAATATCTGTGTTACAACAACATGCATCAATGATCAAGACTAAACAAAGTGCCCCCAAGCAGTCTTATCTAAAATTGTGTTTCCATCAGAAATTTCTCAATATCCGCCACGGAGTCTTGGATGTGTGCTCGTTTAATAACAATGAGCTCACCTTCTAGTACATAAGGTTTTAAAAGTACTGGCAAAGTGAGGGTATACTATTAGACACACCGGGCCTCTCTCTATTTAGGTATTACAGGCGTGATGCTATCTAATGCTTGTTTTTTTGTGAATTTCTAGGCTATCGGAGTAATACCTCCTTCCCCATTTTACGTGGAAGAGTGCGAAAGTTGTTTGGAGTTGCTGTATGATGTGGGACTGAATAAGTACCTCGCATCCTGGTACTGTTCCAACTCACAGCCTCAGGTCGAGACTTCACCAGAATATCTTACGAAGTATGGGAGGAAAATAAGGGATGTTAATAGTAAGGTGGATTTTTATTATTATTAAACATTTATTTCTGTCCAGGACCATAAATTGTTAGTGACAATGCACTTAAAACTATGTTAGAATGGACAATCAAATTAAATCAAAACATGAAGCCTCAACAATATTTGCAGCATAAGGGACTCCCATCGATCAGTAAAAATACCAAGAGATGGTATAATTACCTGGTAGCAGCCATGTTTCTTGGAGGGCAACTAAGTCCGCTGACTGGCATATAAATTTAACTGCATCAACCGACCGTTTTATCGATTTGCAGTTGAAACTTACGAATTTTCTGATGTCATAATTGCTATCATCCATAAATATGTCACTGTTGTTCGAAAAATTTCCAGGAAATGTTTTTATTGATACCCTAGACCTTCCCAACCCAACTAATCTTACTATGATGAGATTGGCTTCCAGTCTAACCAGTTTACCGGGTGCTGTTAAATACCGGTATTAAACAAGGAGCTGTCTATAAGACCTCCACTGGAAACGTAAGCCTTTTCTTTCTGTTAAGTACAAGTAAGTAATTGTGCAAAAGGAAAGTGGTACATGTCAATAAAACTCGCTAGGTCGTTGCGCACTGTTAATGATTAGCTGAATAGGTAAGTGAAAGCCGCAGGGCGGGGTGGGCCACAGTATCTTTCCATATTTAAAAGTTAGACAAAAATACTTTTCGTTATGTTATTTAATTTCGCCGTAAGTGTATTGAAAAACGTCGTTTGATTCACGCGATAATTGTTGGCTCCATAATACCCTTGCCTAGCGGCTCCTGTATGAATTCCGCCTCGGCCACTTTAACAAAGTTTCTTCACTTGAAACGAAATATACTAAGTAAATGTACAGATTTACGGCGAGAACTATATTACGGAAAACTCTTTAAAAAATGTTTAGATTACTATTCCTTGGCGGAAATTTATTGTTTCTAAAGGAGCATAATTTGAAGGCGATACAATATTTGGATGATGATATGGATGAACATTTTGTGTATTATTCATCTTTTCCCGGTACTTTCCTTCTTTCAGGGGCCTAAGTCTGTTATTACAATAGTGCCAGAATGGTCGATCACTGAACAAGTTTAGTATGTAGTAGATTACCAAAATTAACAAAAACAACCATTATGCAGACTATAGCAGACTTAGGCCCCAGGTGAGATGCAATATTTGTAATTACACCCACGATACAGGATAAATGTAAAAACACACGCTATACTATTTCCGCTGCAGCATGGTGCGGGTGACATTAGATGAAAATATATGTTTAGTGCTTCATAGTAATACATCCCATCACTAAACATGTCTGTGGGTAGTCCTATACGGCTATGATATTCAGGGTAAAGCCTTAAAGGCTTTCAGCGATGATCAGAAATCGAGTTAATATTCCAGATTAATAAAGAATAGTACATTTTACCAATTTCATCCGCACCATGCTACAGCGAAAGCAGTAAAATTAACATTTATAGATTTTGGAATTATCGCATTTATCGGTGTGTATGAGGCACTGATTTTTTAAAATAAGTAATGTCAAAGATGTGGCCATAGATTATATTAATGCACAACAAAACTAACACGGTAACAATTTATTCTTCCAGCCCTAAAGCCAGACTCGACACTCAAAACCTCAACCCTAAAGATCTCAAAATTACAAACAGACAAACGTCGTCACAATTCCTCTGAACAAATCAACGTGGGATCTAGTACCAGTGACATGAACTCTATGAACTCTCTCACTAACTATGGCAGCCACCATAGTTTGTTCGCTCAGTCTTATAATACTGTGCAGAAGTATAGGAACTCGAGCTTGGATGTCAGTGGTTATTCTGAAGATTCGAATAGTTTGAAAAGTAATAGGTAAGGTGTGCATTGTCATTTTGTTGTCCTTACTACCGACGAAAAAAAGAACGTTCTTAATTTGAACCGATTTTTTTCGTTGTCCAGTCCTTTTTGTTGTTTTTTTCGGTCAGCAGCAAGTGAATGGCATCCAAATAAAAAAAAAATATCACTACGGTTTGGCCAGTGATGTGGACGTAGTTACACGATAAGGATCCAATCCACATTAAGCTAGTTTTGAGATATTGAATTTTGAAGTTTGCATCGGAATTCTTCTATGATGCAGTGCTGTAAATTTGTTGGTTTTATTGAAATTATAAGGAAAACTATTTATATTTTAACTTTAAATAAAATTTACTAAGTTTAATTTGATATTCCAAATATTATTCAAAAAAATATGGGTTTGGATCCTTTTTGATAAATTGTATTCTCAATAAAGCCAGCATAAAATGATGTTTGGCAATAAGGAACCACGTCATGAATTGTTAACTTAATCTTGAAAAATAAATAAAACTACTAATAATTCATTAAAAAAGTAAAACCTGTAGTGCTTGACACTAACGACCGCAGGTTATGGCAGAGTAAGGAGCTTCACGGACGCTTTTTCCGGACCCTACATGGACCCGATGTAGATCAATCAGCGTCCGTAACCTGGCTACGTTCCGGGGACCTCTTTGGAGAAACCGAAGGTTTTGTCTGTGCAATTATGGATGAAGTTATGATGACGAATAACTACGAGATTTATTGTGAAGGACGGCACGGTTGACATATGTCGGGCATGCCACCGTCCGGGAGAATCAATACACATTATCTCCGGTTGTTCTCGTCTAGCTAACGGAGAGTACTTGCATAGACACAACCTTGTAGCCAGGATTATCGATCAGCAACTTGCTCTAAAATACAACCTTGTGGAATCGGAAGTGCCGTACTACAGGTATGAGCCCGACCCAGTTCTTGAACATGGCAATATCACATTGTACTGGGATCGCTCCATCATCACTGACAGGACTATTGTTGCCAACAAGCCTGATATAGTGGCGGTGGATCGATCAGAGCGGCGCGCAATGATTGTTGACATAACAGTCCCGCATGATGAGAACCTCGTGAAAGCCGAGAAAGATAAGCAAATCAAGTATATTGACTTGGCTCGCGAGGTTGTCGACATGTGGGACGTGGACTCAGCGATCATTGTGCCGATAGTCGTTACAGCCAATGGCTTAATTGCTAAGAGCCTCGACCAACACCTGAGAAGGCTCTCGTTAGGCAGCTGGATCAAGGGCTTGATACAGAAAGCGGTACTCCTGAACACGGCTCGTATTGTTAGGAGGTTCCTTTCTCTGGGGCCCTGACCGCCGGTAGCTTGGATCCTGTTCCCGATACCGGTGGGCTATTATTTTATATTTTTAAATGTTTTTTTATTGGTTTTTATAATAATATGTATAAAAACCAATAAATGAACTAGAAATTCACTAAAAAAGTTTTATTCATATATTCGCCTATGTATCGGTTTTTGAAGTAACAATAATTATCAGAAAGGATCCAAGTGAATTGGATCTCTTTTAAGATTACTTATTTTATACTATTACCAATAAATATTGTTTCTCACTAATGATCCATGAGGATTGGATTTTTTCAGTGGATTCATAATAAACGCCCGCCATACATGTGGACTGGTACCTCGTGTTTATAACAATGTCATGTGTTCGTATTTCACTGGGATCTTTTTGCTGACCGAAAATATCGACCTTTACGGTCTCTTTGGTATAGTTAACTCAATTTTGGTAGTTTTGTGGATTGGATCCTTATCGTGTAACTACGTCCATGTAAACTCAAATAAAATACCGAAAGGATTGTATCACATGAAATGAAACTGCTGCCCAAGTACGATGCTCATAAACTCTTCTTTTAAATTCAAGGTTTTTTTACTGTGAAGTTGGATCAAAAGAGCCAGTTTGTGGAGTTCTGCTATAGCCTGCTGCAGACGGGCATGGCGGGACGATTGAGCAAAAATAACGACCATTATTTATTCCTCATTACCCTTTTTCTTCGTATGGGAAATCATCAAAGACTTCTTCCGCTCTGGGCGGAGCGGAAGGGAGTGTCAGACTGATATTGACTAAAATCTATCCATCTTACTAGTTTTGAAATATGTGTTCCGTGGGCGCGATGATGTTGATAATTATGTGAAGTCGTATTTCCTGAACTGCTTATTGTAGCTCTATAATTTGTATTACGTAATTTATTATTCTCGTTTCAGTGAAGTAAGTGAGGAACGAGTACAAGGCAGAAGAGCGGATAGAGAGCAAAGGAATCGTCGGGATTCTTCGGGATCAGACTCAGATTGGGACAGGCTGGTAAGAAAATCTTGTCATTTTAAATCTGCGCTATTACAAACCTCCTTGATATAGACCTTGAAGCTATTTCTGTATGGATAAGGGAATCACAATCTAAATGATCATGTTCATAATTTCAGGATGGAAGCAGAGCCAGTGGAAGTATTGACATGTCTGATATCAGGAAATCTTTACTGAATGAAATAAATCATGTAACTGCACAAAGGTGAGAGACATTCGTTCCTAACGAGATTTAAAAAATCTATCTAACATTGCGCTTGTTTTTTCGCAATAATTACGAAGAATGTCTACAAGGTGTAAAGGGACTCTTCACGAAACTTACTTAAATGTTAATGTTGGGAAACGCTTTTTTGGGTTCCGGTTCCGTACCTCAAAAGGAAAAACCGGTACCATTATTGGATTAGTTTGTTGTCCGTCTGTCTGTCTGTATGCCTGTCAAGAGTCTTTATCTCGGGAACACGTGGTATCGAGTTGAAATTAAAACCATAAACTCAACTCTGTGGTCCCGTTGTGCTGTGAAAATCAACCCACTAACTAAATCAACGCAATCAAAAGAAATGGCCGCTTATTCCGTAAATTTGTACAGAACTCGGTGAAACGAGTTCAACCCGCGATTGGCCGGTATTTTTCACTTCATTAGGACATTAAAAAAAAATCAAACAACTAAAATCTTTTTACAGAATAACAGCAGGAGAAGAAAACGTTTTGTTCCACTTTGTACAGCTGGAGTCTGAAAAGGGTATACTGATTGCTCCAGTGAAGAATATAGAGATGCAAGCCAATAATGTACTATATTCATATATAATGAAGACATTCAGATCTGCTTGCAAACACATACATGAGCTGTTGCAACACAGTATACGGTAAAAATATGAACAGTCTACAAAACTAATTTTAATTTTCTATGAAATTGATAAATGGTATACTAAAACTTTTTATAGTGTAGTAAACCATTTATTAATTTCATAGAAAATAAACAAATGTCAATGGACAATCAAATGTCCTCGCGTTCGAGGTGGAATTAACACACGAGCCGTTAGGATAGTGTGATTTAATGACAATGAAACTATATTTTAATTGCCCCGCTTTTTTTCATTTTAGACTGAAAGAAGAAGGAAAGGTATGACGCCGGTAAACAACCTAATATCTAAACATAGTAATGCAAATACTTTTGAATTAGGAACTCAAATAATTGACAATTTGTTTGTAAAAAAAAACTCTTCCGAATATATAAAAAGTTTAGTCCAAAACTCAAGAACGCGTTTAGTAAATGAGCTAACGGATGAACCGTTAGCTCATAAAAAAAAGAATGTTTGTTCCTTATGTTTCTAATTTGTGAGCTCTAATGTATGTGTTTTTTTTTCAGATTCAAAAAGAACCATGCGCCATCGAATCCTCTGAACAAAATTCTGGTGGCTGTCAAAGAATATGGAATGCTTTTTCAGGCACCCCTTGATATTTTGAGTCAATGCGGCGTCAGTAAGAAGAATACGGAACCATACTTGTTTTGGGTTGTTGGGTAAGTACAAGGTTGGAAAAATCGAGATATTTCGATATTCCCAATAATTCGGGGTCGGCTAATATTATAAAAGCGAAAGTGAGTTTGTTTGTCACGTCTTAACGCCTAAATGGCCTAACCGATTTTAATAAATTTTGGTACAAAGATAGTTGGGACCCTGAAGACGGACATAGGCTACAAAGAAGTGAGGAAGAGGGAAGAAAAGGGACGAGAAACATATCTTTTTTGATCATCACGCGGGTTAAAGTAAGCGTTAGCCCAAAGTAACGCGGGTGAAGTTCCTGGGAAGCTAGTTTAGTATACTAGAGTGTAAAACATAGTTGGAATAGATCTAGGATTTGTTTACAGCGGCAGCCTACATAGTCAATATGCATATAAGGCGTCGTAAAAGCCGACAGGGATCGTTTGATGGCGCGATACGTTGCCTATGCACGCGCGATGGCCGCGAGTTTCAATTAGGTCACTCTGAAGAAATCTATATTTTTGAAATCGCCGGGCGACGAGAACGCATCGATTCATCTACGATGGATAGCCATTTAGGACGACACCTTATAGGTGATTTTCTGGACTAAATAGTGAATCAGAAGGGCTACTATGACATCTTATAGCAATTCTTATTCCACTGAGTGAAAGAGATGGTGCTAGACACCCTGAATAGCTCTGTCTCTTTCCCTCAGCGGAATAAGAATTGCTTTAAGAGGTCATAGTAGGGCTACAGTTGTAAAAGTTTGTGTCGCCATGTCCCATCGTGTACGTGCTTAAATATAATGATGATGACGTTGATGAGAATGTTTTGTTTCAGCCGAGTTTTCAGTGAACCAGAACCAAGAGAATTATATTTATGTTATCACGAATCCGTCCCTCAAGATCTAACCGAAGTAGCTTATTTGCTCTCTTATTTAGAATAAGTACACAAGTATTGTTAAACAGATTGTGTGTGACCTACGATAAATGCATTTATAAAAACTTATTCCGTCCACTAGACCTAAATAATTGATTTTAAGAAATATATTTATGTAATATAGATTGATGCAATATACATGTTTTATACAATAACTACCCTGTTTTATTTAAAGATTCGATTTTGCTAATACAAAATAATTGTTGCATTTAAGAAACAAACTAGAATGAGTATTTTTTTACTTAATTTTAAATAAATAAATATCTTGGAACAACTCACACACGGCTATCTGATCCCAAGCTAAGCAAAGCTTGTGTTATGGTAACCAGACAACTGATATACTTATATAATTTATAAATACATACATATTATAGATAAATCACACCCAGACACAGAACAAACAATCATGCTCATCACACAAAGTTTGTTCTGGGTGGGAATCGAACCCACGACCTCTGGCTCAGCAGTCAGGGCCACTAACCACTAGACCATCAGGCCCGTCAATGGCCCGTAATTGGAAGATATCTATAAAAAAGAGAAAGCGACACTGCTTCAAAGGTGCAGTGTGTATTTCGTCTGGTGTCTCTCGTTTGCAAGTAAAAAATTTGTAGAATGAAATTAAAATTAAATAGTAAATCATTATCGTCATCTGCCTAGCCTTTTCCCAACTATGTTGGGGTCGGCTTCCAGTCTAACGGGATGCAGCTGAGTATCAGTATTTTACATGGAGCGACTGCCTATCTGACCTCCACAACCCACTTAGTACTGGGTAATACAATACCCCTTGGTAAGACTGGTTGTCAGACTTTCGGAACACTGACTACCTGTAACGACTGTCAAAGATCTACAAATGACAACCGGGACCAACAGCTTAACATGCTTTCCAAGGCACGGAGGAAACTCGGTATGTAACAGGTGGTCATCCATCCACAGACCAACCTAGGCAAGCGCGACTTAACCTAAAGATCGACCCGAGCGGCTACTATTATTTAGCCACGAACTCCTAAATAGTAAATAAAAAATAAAACAAATATTAGGCTGTTACATTTTCGCGTTCTAGCATTTTCTCGTTTTTGTTCTCAAGTGCTTCATCTCTAAATATGATTAAATCGTGTTGTGTGGATGGGAGTAAAATCCGGCGGTTGCGGGTTGTTCGAAAGAGATACCGCGGCCCCTGAACAAAAAGGGCAAAATAAGGAACGTGGATGGGTTTTAGTCAGTACAAGTCAGACAGTCCCTGCTCCGCTTCGTTCAGAGCGGTAGAAGTTATTTGATGACTTCCCATCCTAAAAGGGTGTATAAAATAGTGAAAGGTTTGTTGGATGTGGTTATAGAATTGGGATAAAGCACTTGCAAGACAAGGACACACTCCACCCTTGAACCTCTCGCTCTCTCGCTGGAAACGCTTATAAGTCATCATGCCAGATAGTACCACTATAATTGTACATGAAGTTTAAATAAATAAATAATAGTCGATACATAAGTTCCTTGGTAGCATTATTTTATTTACCCGACTATGGCAATGCAAAAAGGGATGATTTTGATCGGTATGTATCCTGTTGTATTACTCCTAAACTGCTTTTCATAATCTGACAACATCTGCAAATCAGGAAAGGGGAACTGTGTTACCCCGAATTTAACAAGCGAAGCCGCGGGCATAAGCTAGTATTAAATAGGTAGTTCGTAAATAACAATTTCAGATATCATCAATCACGCAGTCAGGTTTTAGTTTTTACTCTTTGTCATTGACGCTTTTCAACGATTAGGTATGTCTCCTAGGGATTTGAACTTTCCGCCCTGTTCATTTGAACTTGCCGCCAAATCATACCGGAAATGTGTTTATCAGAAGTTAAAAGTATTGTTGTTGAAGTTGAAAGAAAAAGGAGTGTCACATACTATAATTTACTAATTAAAAATGCGTTATAAATATTCGCTATTGCTGCAAATATGTATATTAATTATATTACTTAATGTTTCAGTGAATTAAACTTATTACCATAGACGGAAAATTACCAAGCGTTGTTGTGAACATCCGTCACAATCAATCAGGCTATTATACCCAGTGTCGCGTAGCGTTAAGAACCACAATGGCACATACACAGTTAAAGTCAATGTAATGTCTATTAAAATAAATTATTACAATACATTGTTGAAAAAAATTGAGTTGTTTCCGTTAGCCGTCGCGTCGTGCGAAATTGCAGATTGTGGGAACCGTTGCAGTGGTTTATTAATTCATTTCTAATGGCAAATAGAAAATAAAAACAATTGTTTTTTTATGGATTTTTGTGTTGTGTGAAGATTTCTATTTGATTAATGTCAACGATGATAACCAAAATGCAATCACAAGCGAACGTCGCCGTGCCACAATCTGTCACGACGCAACCACAGTCTCAGCAAATTGTTGGAGTAGGAGTTCCTGCAAATGCGGTGATACTGAAAATGTCAGATATTCAGCAGATATCTACAGTCGGTACGTATTACGTGTTATTTTTGTTATGTACGTGAATATCTTACAGTCAACCTGAAACTTTCCATGAACTTGGAATTTTCCTAAGAATATCAATAGGCCTGCAGGAAGCTTTGTGTCATCGTTAGCATAACATTAGTACTGTGTGTGAATGTTGGATGTGTGTACATTTATAACATCCTTGGGAGACTTCAATTTGTGTTATTTTTTTGTTAGGTTATGCAGCTGTCTTATTTTTATACAGCAGCTGTAACTTAATGGAACAACAATGCACCCATAAAATAGTTGAATGCATATTTGTAAATTTATCTTGTATATACACTAGCGACTGCTTAATACATTTCCTTGTAATTTAAAAATAAATTTTCAGTAGTCATTGTGAATGAAAATTTTAACAAATTGTTATTGTTATCAAATAAAAACTAATAAATTGGAATCTTCCTGATTATATTTTAAAGAAGAGTATAGTGCTTTTATTTTATAGGTGTTTATTTTATTTCTGCAGATAGGGATCATTTATTAAATGTAAATGTTCTTAAAACTTAACTTTACCAGCATTTCTTTGTTATTAGGACTACTAGAACTTGCCCATCGAGAGTACCAAGCAGGTGACTATGAGAGTGCGGAGCTACACTGCATGCAGCTATGGAGACAAGATGGCACGAACACCGGTGTACTCCTTCTATTGTCTTCAATTCACTTCCAGTGTCGGAGATTGGACAAATCTGCCCATTTTTCGACTTTAGCTATTAAACAGAACCCACTGTTGGCTGAGGCTTACAGGTAAATTGTATTAAATATACTCTCTTTTGCTATATAGAACTAATCAAACATAACTCTAGTATTGTGCCGTTTCAAATGCAATCACAATATCATGAATTATCATTATCATTTTCCTGCACTTTAAAGGCAGGCATTATTTTCCTGTACTATTCCAAGATATTATTTTCCTTGCAGTATACAGCAAAATTATGCCTGGTTTCTTTTGATGTCCACTTCCTCCATAGTTACCTTATAGTCGTCATCTAAGTAGTCTCAGTAATGGGTATTACTCATCCACATAAAAACCTAGGCAAGAGCGGCTTAGCCTAAAGAACAACCTATGAAGCATTTAGACAGTTTATACATACATAAGGTTAATTCAAAAACCGAGGTTTACAGGAGAGCGTAATTTGTGTTCAACACACCCTAGAAATAGTTCGAATAGCAATAATAAATAGTTTCTAAAACAAGGTGAATAAATTAAATAAAAATAAAAATTGTATGTCAGCATGTTATCATTATTATTTTCGACATGTCTTTATGTACGTAGGGACTGTCGATTTGAAAGATGATAGTAGATATCAGCCTTCAAACATTAATTGTTTCTTTGAAAACTCAAGCCTTTAGATTTCTACATTTAAAGTCATAAAGCTAAAAACCTGAAAGATTATTGTAAATAATTAAACACCCAGTAATATAGGGTTTGTTTTGTGTTCTTCACCTGTATGAATGTGATATGAACATGAACAATCAACTCAAGCTGGCTAGTATAACAATGCTATGACATATCTTGTTCTAAACAAAAGAAATTCCAGGCCTTGGTTTGAATTCACATGTATTACTAACAAGTAGAATGTAAACATGTTATTTTTACTATATTTAAATGAAACAGATTTACTAAAACATAGTAGTTTGTAATTTAAATGTTTGGTTTGACTTGTTAAGACATTCAATTAAACAAAGAAAAACATTTAGTTGCATAAAGAAACAACTGGAATTAGAATGAATTGTAATTCAGGGTCAGATAATACAAAAATCCTTACAAATCTGAGAAAAGTTAAACCTATGTAATTTATTTCAGTTCAGAAGATGTAATCTATGGCTATATCTTTGTCTATGTTAAGATCTCCCACCTAAAATAAATTTTGATGTGTCACTGACAAAACATTTTGGCACCAACAGCCCATTAAAAATTAGGCCATTTTGAAGTTGTTGAAGTGTATTGCACTCATTTAAAACTGATGTATATTTAGGTTTGCTGATGAATACATAATTATGCACTTGAGTTTCATCATTCTGAAGGATTTGGTTCAAGACTTAAAGCTTTCTTTGTTCTCACATTTATTCAGTTGATGGGTTATTTCGGCCGTACTTCTCTTCAGTCGTTTATGATGGCCGTCCCATCGAAATTAGGGAGCACAGAGAGCATCTGTGCTTGCGCACACGTTTATGCACTATAATTTCTAACGCCCAAATGCCGTAGCCAAAATCTGTCTGGAGAAATATACTTTATTGTTTACTGTGGAGGCTTGTAAATGGCTTGTCGTTGATTACCTTTCTATGGTTAGCTGTACGCTTACCAAGCAGTAATGTATAGTAAACTAGCTGTGCCCAGCGGTTTCACCCGCTGCTCACTTAGGGGTATGAAAAATAGATGTTGGCCGATTCTCAGACCTACCCGATATGTACACAAAATTTCGTTTAAATCGGTCCAGCCGTTTCGGAGGAGTATGGGAACGAAAACTGTGACACGAGAATTTTATGTATAGTAAATTATTATTAGATATGTTGCTTACATCCAACATTATTTACCTGAAGGGCCAGAGGTATTATCTTGATCTCTGCAATCCAGTAAAAATACGTACGTACACGGCTTTTTGCATTAAATATTGTTATCAGTCTGCAAATACCATAGCGTTAGCCTGCTCTTGTGGCATGTGCCAAAATAACGTATTTTCTTTCTGTTTATGTATGCCACTCATAACGTGGTAGAAATTCTTAACTGAAACCTTTATACATTTCGCTATTATCTATGATTCTTGATAGCGTGCTGCGAATTTCTTACCGAATTATATATTCTTAAACTTAACATATTCGAATCGAAAAGGTCACGTAGGTACATTAGTCACGCTTTCGACTGTAAATTAGTTATATCAGATAGTATATTATTATGATGTAGGACATAAACATAATGATCTACAAGTATGTTATTGCACTCTAAAAAGGCAAAGACTCAAAACATGACCCATTTGATCAAACTGATCCTAATTCCAAACGCCTGCTCTACTTTCCAACCAGTTAAACCCACAGCCGCTATAATACAGTATGTACAATTGGCTGTCCTACTTTAATTCGCCATTAAGTTTCATTCCTACAATCACACGAATTGAAGAACGAATCTTCTGACCGTCAGAGATCTTGCAAGATACAATTGTTTCGACACAATATGGTATTGCAATGCCACATTACAGAAAATAAACCGTTTATTGTTCGTCTCTATGAAGACCTACCGTACGGTAGTAGATGTTTCTGCCATGTCCAGTAAAACCGGCAAGCTTGTAATATACGGTCGTTGGTAACCAGGGGTGTAAAAGTACCTGTACTTCAGGTAGAGAAATATTATGAGTCATTGACCCAGCATTTTGCCGTTGGTGGTGTTTAGAAGATAGGGGAGCGCATTGGGTCGTGCGAATGTAAAAAAAAAAACAAATGGTACGGGGGTGTTTTTACGTACCCCTATAATTCGCATCGCCAGAGCCTTTAAGTGTAAAATGTTGTTCGTCGCTTGCGTAGGAATGGGTTTTTGATAAAATAATGTAAAAGAAAATACTGCAGCACTATAGTGTATTTTTCCTCTCATGATTTATTTGGTAAACAAACACCATGATATCAAAAGTTTTGGCAATGAATCACACGCTCTAATTTACATAATGTTCATCTTGTTCATGTTAGAAACATCAGTACGAAAATCAAGTAAACTGATTCGAGTTGAGACATTTTTTTACGAACGAATACAGCTCCCGTACTTTCATTACCAAATAAGACAGTTAAAGAAAGATGCTGCTATTCTTTTGAAAAGATTGCTCTTCATCAAATCAAATATAATCAAATCACCAGTGCTCATCATCATCTCATCCCCATTTACCGTTTGAACGCTTGCTTATCACATACATGTGATAAGCAAGCGCGTACTTCGAACGCCGACACAAATAAAGGGTGTAACCCTTGCCGAAGCCGATAAACACGCAATCTCCCCGTCATTGCGTTCTTATTTGTTCTAGCTAGACCATACCTTCTAGGTACGGAGATATTGGGGGGGTCAAAGTTCCAACTTTTTCCTATTTATGCGTAAATATTAAGTTCTACCGTAAAAGGTAATTTTTACCCCAAATAAAAAAAATCGTTTCCCAGCAATAACTTGTGTAGAGTTACTTAGTCTGGTTACAGAATGTATGGTTGATGGCTTCGTGAAGGGTTGGTTTACACCCTGTATGTGACAAAAATTGGGGTTAAATGTGATACTTGGCGTTCAAAGACAACGTCTTCTTTGTACATGCTTCTCTATTACTCGAAATCTTAGTAGACATATCTTTGTAATAGAAGACAGGCCTTAACCTTACCTTTTTCCTCCAGCAATCTAGGCAACGTGTACAAAGAGCGGGGTCAGCTGCAAGAGGCGTTGGAGAACTACAGGCACGCCGTCAGACTAAAGCCGGACTTCATCGATGGCTACATCAACCTTGCGGCGGCTCTTGTGGCCGCTGGAGACATGGAGCAGGCGGTACAGGCTTATGTTACTGCCCTACAATATAATCCTGTAAGTATTCAAGATCTTTTGATGCAAGAAGTTCTCAATTTGCTGAGTCCTCATTCGCAAGGGTTGTTTTTTAACGTGCGTATGAATAAATTCGAAGCTTTGAAAAGCACTTCAGAGTACGTAGGGTTGCTCCGTTTCGATTTTTGTTTTATTGAAGCGTTTATTTAACGCGCTTTGATTAGAAGCAGCCCTGGCCAACAGTGAAAATCGATGCTTAGAAAGTATGTATAAATCGCGGAATCAGACTTTAAGAATATTCCATCCATAATTATGATGCACGCGTTTTGTCGCGTTTATTTCGTACTAGTTCTGGTACTTAGAACAACTTATTACCAATGCCCTTCCAGCCTACGCATCGCGGAAATAAACGATAATGTATACCTACAAGTACTTTTTCCGGGTGTTTACGTCTTGATACTTGTACATAAACAAAAACAGTAAAATCCCATACGTTTTACGAGCAAGGGACTGAAGGGAAAGCTCTTAACATTCTATACACTCACCCTATTTATAATGTTCGAAGGGTGAAAGCGGCTGCAGTAGGACTAGCAATACTTATAGCAAACGAAACCTACTATCGCTAGGTATTCGAATTCGTTGTTTTTTATTACAGTTTTGCATGGCGTTTGAAACTGAAGATTTTTCATACCATATTAAGAATTTTGTCTATAGTCTAATCTGTGTGCAAGTTTATCACACTTTTATGCTAATAAGGCACTTTATAAACGTGTTGATTCTGTTTCTGAGTCATCCATCTATTCGTTGCTGTCGGTGACAAGTTATGTGATATAGCCGCATAAGCAAAGACAAAGCAATTCAGGCGATAATAAACGTATTAAGTGATGTACATACACCACAAAAACAAACCAAAACTAAGTCGTATTTTTAAATGGTAACACTCAATCTTTTGTCTTAATATGTAAACTATAAAGTCTGGTATCGTATTATGAGGTAATATATCTGTCTATCTCAATTCAATGTTGGAGGGTTGCCAGAAAAACACGTATTGGTCGTAGTTGCCACTTACACGTATTTGGTAACCGCATAGTCGGTACGTTCGCACCAACACCGGTGCCCTTCACCGGCCTAGAAAATTAGAATTGACAAGTTAGGCAATTGGGCTATTTGTCATAACACTTACAAATTGGATAGTACCGTGTGGCTCATGGCAAAGTTTTATCGTAAAATGTGGCCTATAGGATGCTACCAAAATCCATTTGTCAATCACGGTGGCATGAGAAACATCCCTTTACTATTCTTAATTTAGAGAGATCTTGTCAATTTAGACTTATTCGGACATGATGTTATGTAAAAAATAATATATTTTTAGTTCTAGGCTTTGCAAAATGTAGTATTTTGCAGTAAGTGATAATAAAGCCGCAATGCGGGTGAAGTAGCCGCGAATGCGATGCAGTTAACTTTCATGAAAAGACCAGGCATCGATATTGACGCTATTCATAACTATATGTATATTGAGGGACTTAATAGCTGATGTCTAGACTTATTAGATTAAATCGAGAAAACCGTAAACTGTTTTTTTTGCATAAAAGTTTTTTATTTCAGTCTTTTTAGTGGTGGTATGTCAGATGAATTATTTTCAAGTATTTATTTGCCTATTAAAAGATATAAGCATATCATCTACTGTATGTGGATGCTTATATCTTTTATCGTTTATAATATTACTACGATAAGACAACACATAAACTATCCAATTAATATACATAAAATTTATATAAGACCACATCGGGACCATTCGATTAAAAGAATAATAAAATAAAGAATATTAAAAATCAACCTAAAATTTACGAATAATTCGCGTAACAAACACAAAAAGTACAGTTGAATTAAGAAACTCACCTCCTTTTTTAAAATCGGTTAATGAAGTAGACCCAGCTCCTATAATAGAATCACTGTCAAATAAGAGTGGACTCAGCCTTTATTCTAACTTTACAAAACGGGAATCATAATGTAAATAAATGAAGAAGGATTAAGGATGCATTCGCGAGTCAAATATTTTAGCTGTAAACTAGGCAAAATTATCCTGGGAATTAAAAATGTCAACTTGCATTTTACCTGAGTTTAAGTAATGTTAAAGGAGATCTGTCTTCATTGTCCATTGTGAACATAGGCTAACGGGACTCAAAACAAAAGACCTTGGTGTCACACGTCTGCATTGAAGCAGATCTTGGTAAACAGTTGATGAGTCAGTAGTGAGTAAAAACAGTACAAGTATTATGATTATTCAGAATTCAATATAGCACGGTCACGATAATGACAAGCATATAATTTTTTCGTTAATAATAAATTTCATTTTTTAATATTTCTTAATAAAAACAGCAAAAAAACATAATATGAAAATACAAAAAATAGTACCCCACCGGTATCGGGAACAGGGTCCAGCTGCCTAACGAGAGCCTCCTTAGGTATTGGTCGAGGCTCTTGGAAATTAAGCCATTGGCAGAAACCAACTTTAGTTATTAATAGTTTCTACATTTTTGTTTTTCATACTTAAATGTACAGTCAAGTATCATCACTGGTAACATTTTGATATTTACAGCTCTTTAAATCGTAGCAATAAGGATGATTTTCGCAGCACAAGTGTGCATGTGCTAGCTAAAGGATAAAAGGAAGGCCGTTGATGCTGATTCTTATCTTGTTTTTATAATAATATAAACTTTTTTGTCAAACCGATGATAATGAATTTGACTGTATAATTTATAAGACTAGGAAAAATAAGTCAGCGAATGACTTATCTTCAATATCTTGTACATAAATTAAAGTAACAATGTACCTGATATTGATAGTGACGGCTTGTGTAGTTAACAATTACTTTGAAAGCTTTTAATTATGTTAATAAATCTAATTGATTTTATCACAGCTCTGCAGACTGTGACATAGTTTCCTCGCGGCTTCGACCGCATTCAGCGTTATTTACAGTCATGCATATTTCTTTGTATGACTCACTTCCATATCACATTCAATTTAATAAGCGTATGGCTAATCTTGACCAGAAAGATATCAACTGCTGTACGTTTTCGTTACTTTTACACATCTAATTTTCTTTTAAAATACATAAATCTCTATGAAAATTCTGTAAATAGTATAAAATATTAAATAGCAAATATAATACTGAAAATGTACCTATATCTACCACATTTACTTCAACTTAATAATATCCTTCGAGTACTTCAATCGCGCACACAGTTGGCCAGGATCTCGAATAAAAACAACTTTTACATACATTATGAGACCTTCAGTGTCAATTATTATATGTCAGTTCAAAGCAATCACCTATTGTTACGCTTTAAATGTGATAGGTACTCTGCAAAACGGTGTATTATTCCGCGATGTTTTCCTTCACAATCTCACACTGATCGAGTTGCCACTCTATTATATTAGAGGATGACCTCACTGATTAGAAAAACTTTATTTTTATAATCTGTTTTCTTCTGATTTTTATTAGAGGAACTTGTAGTTAAATAATAACACCCTCACGAGTTTATCTTCAAAGTTAAGTAGCGCTTGCCGGTCGGTCTGTGGATGATCTGCCTTTGTGTCTAGAAAGGACGTTAAGCAATGGTCCCGTTTGTCTTTGGAGATCTTTGACATTTGTCAGGTAGTCAGTGGCCCGAAAGTCTGACATCTAGTCTTATCAAAGTGTACCGTATTACTCAGTACTAACTGGGTTGTGGAGGGCAGATAGGCAGTCGCTCAATGTTTATAAATCGGCTGCATGCGGTAAGACTGGTAGCCGACCCCAATAAAGTTGGAAAAAGACTAGGCAGATGATGGTGTTCTTCTGATATAAATGTTTCCTGTCAGTTCTGGTGAACTAGCAAATAAACTCTGACAGGAAACACAATATGTATAATGTGTTAGTCAGGTAAACCCGGTGAACGGTGGTTGAGGCCGTAAATCAAATTTATTACCAAGAAGATTAAACGGTGATCGTGAAATTAAAACTTTCGTTATTAATAGCTGTACAAACTGTAAATGTTAATGCTGTTTTTATTCTATACTAGCTAAATTCAGCGATTTCACTCACGATCCTGTCTTGGATCACTCGTATCTATTGCTGAAACCTGCATTAAAATCAATTGAGTAGTTTAAAAGACCTAAGCGAACAAACACCGGAAGCGGCTTCAATTTTTACTATGTAAACATTTACTGGTTTTCTTTGTATAAAAATAAAATATGCATTAGGCAACGGATATAATATAATACCTATATAAAATATAATATCTTTATTGAAAGTTTAAGTCGGTAATGTAGGTAAAAGAATATGTACATACAATAACAGTGCATTTGTTGGTTTACTGTAATTTACTTTCGTTTCGATGATCAAGTGTAAGAGGAAAATCCTTTGTTCTTTACATTTTGTATTCACTCGTACTTACTAAGTCGGATGAATTTCTTGGAATCTATCGACGGTTCCGACATATAAAGCAACATGTCAACATAATTATGATTTGTTTAGACATGTCGTTTATATGTATTTATAAATCGACATAAAACTAATCTTAGTAAATATATGTACTAGTTTAAGTAACCATAATTTCAATAAATATTTATATAGTATGTATGTTTTGAGAGATTGTCTTTTCAATTCATAAGTACTTTCTGAAGTATATCTAAATCATCATAGATATCGGTGAAGGAAAACATCGTGAGGAAACCTGAACTTCTTGAGCAAGCTTGACGATCAATGCTCGTGCCTTCTCTGTATGAAAAGAGGCCTTTACCGAGCCGTGGGACAGTAATAGGCTGGTGTTATTATATGTTTGGGTTCTTATGTTAAATTCAGTCCTGAAAATCTCTTCGTCTGTTGCACCTTAATATCTGATTATTTTAGATCAACTATCTTTAACTAGATTGATTGAAACTGCCGTGAACAATTATCATTTAATTGAAGTATAATAATGTGTAGCTAACCGTGAAACGGTTGTACCGGCAGTAATCTTATGTTTGTAAACTCCAAGTCCGGCGATTGGCAAGGATGTGAGCCGTCGTGTGTATGCCATAATGAGAAGACAACCAGAGGATACGTCAAAAGAATGTGTTAGTTGTTATGTTATATCTTCCGTATGCAAAATTCGCCTTGTACGTAGAATTCGGGAACCGGCTCGTTATACAATACATCTTCTCTTATGACTGCGATCACAAGGCCACCTGAAAATCGAAGAGAGGCCTTGGCAACCGTGACAATTCCCCGAATCGAGCAAGATATTGTTGGATGTTCCTTTCTTTACGTAAACTCTTGGGATCATTTTATGTGGCAAAGACTACGAGCCAGATCAATAAGGATCCACTTAGAAAGATCCGTGAATTTCATAAATCCATTTTAACTCCATGTTGTTTTGTTCACAGGACCTTTACTGCGTTAGGAGTGACTTAGGCAATTTGCTCAAAGCTCTTGGTCGTTTGGATGAGGCAAAGGTAAATATAATTTCCTCCCCGACTTTCTGGTTTGCTCCGAAGTTAACAGGATTCTCTATAAGTTTCCTTTGTATAATATCAAATTAGCGTACTCTCTGCTCTGTAAGCGTACACTGCCTTTGCGTATAAACATCAGAATAATTTGCAAGTTGCGTCAGCTTTCCTTATAATGGTTTCGACTATTAGTTCTCATTGTTGTCTAAGTTTTACCCTCAAATGCGCCATTGAAGAGTCCTAGTCAGTCGAAACTATTATCGAATCTGTGAAACAGAATGGGAAATCGAATGCTTTGTTTGGCCACACAACTTCCGTTTCCAATCTTGTTGCACCACACAATATGTACAGTCACAAAATATTAAACATCTTATGTGTATCGTTATCTGATAATAAAATTACGTTTGATAGAGTTTGATCCACTGTTTGTTATATCAATGGTTGACATTGACTGAATACAAGGACATTTCTGCGTAGCATATTTTTACACGTACATTTTTTATTGATGCTTGCCGTACACATGGGTCTTAAATTGAAATTAAATAATGTACACAAGAAGTACATGTCTTATTATACAATACAAGAACTTTCCAGGGGAAAGACGGGAGCGTAATATTTTGTGACAGCGTTTTTGCGTCTAAATATCAGTTCTCTGCACAACATTTGTCCAAGGAATCAATTTTTTTTTATAAATTGTACTAAAATTAATATTGCTTTGAGTTCTTAACAATGTTGTGTGGAGTATTGAACAGTAAAGGAGAGTAAACTAATTCACATCGCTATACTAAACGTTTGAGACAACATTCAATCCTGTTTTCTTCAAAACCTAGTTAACATTTTAATCCTTGTGCTTGTAGTGATTTCTTATTACAATGGAGGATCAGAGGAGTCTGTAGTGATTATTTCATTAGTGGTATGACGTAGTGAGTTTATTTGTATTATATGGTCATCCACATCATGCCTGTCGCATGTACTCTGCTCGATGACAGCGTGAGCTGGACAATGATCCTCTCAAATCATAAATAATTGATTTGCAATATAATTTGTTTATGAAGACGATCGGGTGAAGCAAATTGACTCAAAATCAACTAATTTTCTATTATATTTTCACAAGGTGTTGTCTGGTAAGGCAAGTGTAGGTGTGACCGCTGCTGTATCTAGCTGGGTTATGGTTCGTACGACACTCGCTATCCCGCCGCGATGCCGCCGTGTCTGCTGCAGGTAAAGTGGAAAAGGTTTGCAAGAACTAAAGTAAGAACAGGAATCGGATACAACTCGTGCTCTTGACGTATCCATTGTCGTGACCATCCTCTCTCATCGGCTAGGAAGTGGAAGCGTTTCACTTGTGGGTGCCTCGTTTGTTTCGTGACGTATGATTTATTTATTATTTTCTGTTTATACAAGACGTATGGATGTGCGGTTGCACTTGGTTTGCACTGGTTTTTCGTTTGCATTTCCTACTGATGTGTGTGGCAGTCGGCGTAGTCTCGTTTCTCTAGGGTGCTGTTTGCGTAATGATTTCTGTATGCGATTGATGTTTGGTGATCGTAGCTTTTGGTGTACACGTCGATCACCCAGCATTACTCGTAGCGAACGTGTAATTACTGACATTGGCGTAACAAACATTTCAGAACATCATTACATCAAAACATCGTTTTCGTTTGGTTATTAACATGTTATTTTTCCGTGTGTGTAGGCTTGTTACTTGAAGGCAATAGAAACGAGGCCAGACTTTGCAGTGGCATGGAGTAACTTGGGATGCGTGTTTAACGCACAGAGTGAAATCTGGCTGGCCATTCATCACTTTGAGAAGGCCGTTGCACTGGATCCGAATTTCTTGGACGCCTACATTAATTTGGGAAATGTTCTCAAAGAAGCCAGAATTTTTGACAGGTGAGTTTAATTTATATTTGATTTACTATCCAAACACACAACAATAAATCAGAACTTAATATTCATAGCACATTTTATTTTACACCACGTATAAGTATGCAAATTACATATTAATGTGTTGTCATTACCATTTCAATATCGTAAACACACATTTGTATGGGACGGCACGTTAATTAACAATAATTTTCCATGTTTAATAGGGCTGTGGCGGCGTATCTTCGCGCTCTCAATCTATCGCCAAACAATGCCGTGGTCCACGGCAATTTGGCGTGTGTTTACTACGAACAAGGATTAATTGATTTGGCAATTGACACGTACCGTCGAGCTATTGAGTTACAACCAAACTTCCCTGACGCATATTGTAATTTAGCGAATGCACTGAAAGAGAAAGGTCAAGTCGTTGACGCAGAAGAATGTTACAACACCGCTTTAAGACTATGCCCATCACACGCCGACTCGCTCAACAATTTGGCGAACATCAAACGGGAACAAGGATACATCGAGGAAGCAACTCGTTTGTACCTGAAAGCTTTGGAGGTGTTCCCTGAGTTTGCCGCAGCTCACAGCAATTTGGCTTCAGTATTACAACAGCAAGGCAAACTAACCGAAGCCCTCATGCATTACAAAGAGGCGATACGCATTCAGCCAACTTTCGCTGATGCTTACAGTAATATGGGCAACACTCTCAAAGAGATGCAGGATGTAGCCGGCGCGTTGCAATGCTACACTAGAGCTATACAGATTAACCCAGCATTCGCTGATGCCCACAGCAATCTTGCTAGCATCCACAAAGATTCTGGAAACATTCCCGAAGCTATCCAGTCGTACAGAACGGCTTTGAAATTGAAACCTGACTTCCCTGATGCGTACTGCAACTTGGCTCATTGTTTGCAAATTGTTTGCGACTGGACAGATTATGAATCGCGTATGAAGAAGCTCGTCAGTATTGTGGCTGAGCAGCTCGACAAGAACAGATTGCCGTCAGTTCATCCCCATCATTCCATGTTATATCCGCTGACACACGATTATAGAAAGGCGATTGCCGCGCGGCATGCTAACTTATGTCTCGAAAAAGTGCAGGTTCTGCATAAGCAAGCGTTCAAGTTCCCGCGTGAGTTGCAAGGACGTCTCCGTATCGGTTACGTAAGCAGCGATTTTGGAAACCACCCTACCTCTCATTTGATGCAGTCCGTACCAGGTCTACATGATAGAGCAAAGGTAGAAATCTTCTGTTACGCTCTGAGCCCAGATGACGGCACCACATTCCGATCCAAGATCGCCCGAGAGGCGGAACACTTTATTGACTTATCTCAAATCCAATGTAATGGCAAAGCAGCCGATAAAATCTACGGCGACGGTATTAACATTCTCGTCAATATGAACGGTTACACAAAGGGAGCGAGGAACGAGATATTTGCGTTGCGACCGGCCCCTGTGCAAGTTATGTGGCTCGGATATCCGGGAACTAGCGGCGCCAGCTACATGGACTATTTAGTGACGGATGCAGTTACGTCGCCTTTAGAATTAGCGAGTCAGTACAGCGAGAAAATGGCTTACATGCCGCATACATACTTCGTGGGCGATCACAAGCAAATGTTCCCGCATTTGCAAGAGCGTCTCATTCTCAGTGACAAACTTAAAGCTCACAACAATTTAGGAAGTTTGCCTGATAATGTTGCAGTCATCAATGCTACGGACTTGTCGCCTCTTGTAGAGACTACAGACATTAAAGAGATTAAAGAAATTGTAAGAGCCGCTCGACCTCTAGAGATTTCCTTGAAAGTAGCTGAATTACCGACCACCACGCCCATTGAGACCATGATTGCTTCAGGACAAGTACAGGTAAAATCAACAACAATATTAAACATATCACTTATTTTATAGATAAATGATTGTGGTATGCTAACTTATTCTTCTTTTTCAGACTTCAGTAAACGGGGTAATTCTACAAAATGGACTAGCGACGACACAGACGAATAACAAAGCTGCGACCGGCGAGGAAGTACCACAATCTATTGTAATAACAACACGCCAACAATACGGACTACCAGACGACGCAGTGGTCTACTGCAATTTCAACCAGCTCTACAAAATTGACCCGTTAACATTACACATGTGGGTGTACATATTGAAGAATGTACCTAATAGTGTGTTATGGCTGCTTAGGTTCCCCGCTGTTGGGGAGCCTAATCTACAGAATACGGCTCAACAACTAGGTAAGAAACATTCTGAGAAATAAATAAAACATGTTACCAGCTTTTAAAAAAAAAAAATATTGATTCTGACAATCCCACCTGACATGAAACTTGACCATTACAGAGCATTTTCTACTAGAATAAAAACCACTTCTATTTACAATAGCCACTAGGAGAATTATTATTAAAAAAATGTTGGACAAACATTAATAGATCATGTGCATAGAAAAACCGAGTCAAGTTTCCCGACTGGTGGAAACATGACTCAGTTATTGTCAAGTTGGACATTTCTAATTCAGCTTACGTACCCTGTTGCCTGCACACTATATGAATAGGGTAGTTTCCTATTTTTTTTATTAGTCCCCCTTTTAGATTGTTTAATTAAAGTTACGTGAAAAAAAAACCTATTAAAGGTACGTGAAACGTCACGCGTTGCTGCAGTTTTTCGCAACAAGTGACGTCACACGTAAACTTGTCATTTTTGGTCTAATTTACAAATAAAATAAAAACTTGTCCCTTATTTTTGAATAATCTAAAAGACGGACTAAATAGAATGTAATTACTTTGAACATGGAAACTACCCTATTGACATTAGTTAGTTAGCGAAACACTTTTAAAAAAAATAGTATTTACGACTGTGTTATTAATAAATCATAATTGCTTTTTATCCAGGTCTACCACCCGGCCGCATAATATTCTCAAACGTTGCCGCTAAAGAGGAGCACGTGCGTCGTGGACAATTGGCGGACGTTTGTCTCGACACGCCATTGTGTAATGGACACACGACCAGCATGGACATTTTGTGGACTGGCACTCCGGTCGTCACGCTGCCAGGAGAGACGTTGGCTTCCAGGTAAACTAAATTAATTCAAAAGCTGGCCAGACATTTTATTTTGTCAAAGGTGCCGACAAAATAAAATGATTATAATAATAAATTTAGCCAAGGAGAGCGGGGTGAGGCCTTTGTCCACTGCAACCACATCCCGATGCATTCCCACGTCGGTTTCTAGGAAATATTCCCTGAGACTGCATATCTCGCGATTGTGGAGATTTTTGGTCGCATTTCAATCTATCATTTTAATAAAGAATCGGATCTTAATTTTATTAAAATATAGAAAAAAAAATCCGCGCTATTTTATTGAATTCACCAAAAAACTTTATTGGAGCTTCAGAATAACATAGAACTTGGTTAATGTAATCAAAATAAAAAAGCGAAGTGATTTTGATCCAAGTCTTTTTTACATTTAAAGTGAAGTCGAAATATAAAAAACTTTACAATGCATCCATCAGCACAATGTTTTAAATGCGTAAGATAAAAAAAAAACATTTCCAGTATTTTTTTTTTCGTAATTTTTTTTAGTTTGATGCATGATGATGACTTCTTCGTGGTTTGCGCCCAGTATTTTAATAAAATAATGCTTTTGTTACAGAGTGGCGGCATCTCAGTTGAATACGCTCGGATGTCCCGAATTGATCGCGCGAACGAGGCTAGAATATCAAGACATAGCTGTAAGACTAGGAACCGATAGAGAATAGTAAGTAATACATTTAATTTTGATAACAAAGAGTCTTATCCACCGGCCATCCATAGTTTATAGCAGCTGAAGAATCCAGTCGTCAGCCAGCACAGGCCTGGGTCTTTCAGATCTCATCCTTAAGCTAATTATTCGAATAGTCAACCCCAATATTATTCATATTTATGGATAATCAAATAACGGTTTCCTTCCTTCATTTACAGTTTAAAAGGCATCCGTGCTAAGGTTTGGGCAGCGCGCACCGAGAGTCCGCTCTTCGACTGCAAAGCGTATGCCACCGGCTTAGAATTGTTATACAATAAGATGTGGCTGAGGTACGCGCGCGGTGACCGTCCCGATCACATAAAGGCGGACAAATAGACTGCGGTTGGCACCGGCAAAAACAATGAAGGGACATCTAAGAAACGCCGATGGTGCTAAGTGATAGTGAACCAGTAAGTGAAAGTTGAACGGTTTCAAGTTATGATCTTAACGAGTGAGTGACGATAGAGCCGAGTGCGGACAGCGTGTGATATTAATTTTATGAGCTGGAAGCTCTGTTCGGTTCCGATTGTCAGCCGGTGTCGATCAAACTGATCAATGTAGTTGTACGTTAATGAAGTTGTAGTCTATAAACATTGATCTGTCCTTCATCGCCTAAGGTGACCGATCAATTCAGTATGTTATATAATTTGGTTGGTTTGAACGTAAGTATCTAAAGCATCCTTTGTGGATTTGATACGACAGCTTCGTAGGGGGCTTAAAACATAAAATACGGGTGTACTATTTGGTACACCTCTGCCTAACCCTTCGGGGATAACAGGTGTAATGTTTTGTTATGTTATGTAGTTTCGTAGGGCGATTGATGTATCAGTGATACCGTTGACCATCACCTGGCAACGTTTAACTTAGGTAAGTTACTATACAAACAGGCTCTCAGATATTTTAAGCATGTAATGTATGCTAATGCTCGCTAGTTTTCGAGTAACTTCGATATCTTCCTTATCTGTAGTTGTGCGCTAAAAGGTTCCTGGCTAGTTCTTACGACTGCAATACTGATTTAGTTTAAACTGAATTGTGTGAATACTATAAATAAATATTGAGCAATAATATAAATGTAAAGTTTAGTTATAAATGATCCTTGATAACGAAATGTAAAATAATGCAGAGTTATGTAATATGTTACAGGTAATGATAAATATAGTTATGTTGCTTATAGTTGTGTTGCAGGAGTTGTTGTATAGCCTGTTTCAAGTTCAATGTTCTTAAAATCTAATTATTTAGTCAATCTTTTATCCAGAAATACTGTTAGAGAATACAAACCCTGTTATTGTGTATCAAAATAAATAATAGACAAGTAGATAAAGTCCCACAAACTTAAATCAAATTCATATCAATAAATAGACTATTATGTGCTTGCTTAAACTAGATAGGGAAGCTGACGTAACATTGAGTCGTTTTTAATGAGGCCTTATAACCATTGTGTTTGTATTGCATTTGCCAAAGTTATGAGTAATATTAATTGTTATTTAAACTGTACTGTGAAGAATGGAACATGTCTGTGTGTTATACCAAACATGGCCGTGTGTATTGATACTTGGAGCCTATGTAAGACTGAATTTCCGGAACACTAACAGTGCAGACAGTTAATAAATTAGTTCAATTATAGTTATTGTCGCTGCAAGCCGTTGGCGACTCGTTTAAAGTGATATAAGAGACTCGTGTTATTCTAAGTAATCATTTGTGATACCAACATTACTACTATAAAACGGCCATGCTTGACGAATATAGTTTTAGACAACTTTTACCTAGCGATTGTAATACTTTAAACACAGAATTGCAGTGAATGCACTTAATTTAGTGTCAATAAAGTTTTTTTTTGTAAATATTTTTCTTTTTTTATATTTTGGAACATGTTAATTTTTTTTTGTATTCTGACTTTGTAGTTTGCTTATGATGAGTTTATAAAATGTATTTTGTGTTGAATGATTGTTTTTATATTAGATTTATGCAGGTTTCTATGCAATTATAACGATTCCAAAATTATGAGGTAGTTTCTGATTCTACTTAAGGTGTTTTAGCCTTCAAAATTGTACTATTTTAATCGTAATGTCTAAAGTAATTGGAAAAGTTGGAGAGAGTGAGAAAATACTATAGTGAATTGGGTATAAACTCAGCTATTTATTTATTTATTGCTCATGAATTTCTTTGCTAAATGACCGACTATAATGTCTTCTCGCAATAAACGAGCATACAGTAGTGTAAGATGTAATGGCTATAAATGTGACTTATCCAATTGTTTTTTCATTGTCTTCTGATTTGTTGTAAATAGTAATTAAGGCTAGACTATGATGGAATAAACAGAAAAATATATTGTGGTTTTATTTTTCGTTCGCAATAAATATAAAGTGACGAAGTCGCAAACGCAAGTATTTAACATGGCACATCATGCCGAACACATAATTTTGAAGGTTTGCTCATCATCTATCTACCTTTTCCGTCGCTTATAACATAGAGCTAGAGCGAGAAATAACGGAGAGTGTTATCGCAGGCGGCAGCATTGGCAATTCGATTGGCAGTACGGTTTGTTTCCTGCTCTAGCAAATGACTGTTCTCGGCCCTTATGCTCCTATGACAATGTCTGGACTCCAGCATTCTGTCATTATTCTAAAATTAAATCTGGTTGTTCGAAAAAAATATCGTGGTCAAAACAAGTGCGCGTTACGTCGCGTCTCGCCGCAGACTGTCATATAGGCCGCATGTAGGGTATACCGTTGAGTTGATCGCGTTCGTCGCATTCGCAGTGTCGCGTCGCATCGAGTTCGTCGCTCACGCAGGACACCGCGTTAGACTAGACGTGAGATGACGGGGTGTGGTCGACTGGGAATAATGCGTTCTGTTCGTCCACAGTGTAGACGAACAGAACGCAACATTCCCAGTCGTCCGCAGTGTGGACGACGGGGTGTGGACGAACGGGAACAACCCGTGGATTTAAGTCAGTACAAGTCTGACACTCCCCCGTTCCGCCCAGAGCAGGGGAAGTTAGGTATTTGATGATTTCCCATCCGAAAAAAGTATGGTATCTAGGATCAATTCTCTAGTTACTGTTGGTACGGTAAAACTGGTACGGACAGATCCAAGGACCGGCTGCACTCGCCGGACACCAGCATATTTTTTTTGGCGCCGCGTGGCCCCTACCTACTATAGGAATCCAGACACCATTTCAATGGCCTGGGTAGGTAACGGACAACCTTCACTGCTGAGCGGTCCTGGGTTCCTATCCCTGATCGGCTAAGTGTTTATGGTGTTAACCGCTTGTATTGTGAATTACAGTCACAATTAAAAACGCATTGTGTCTCGCGTAGATCTACGTTCCGGCATACAAGGGGTTAATCCATTACGGGTTTATCAGTATCAGCGGAGTTTGGTGCTTTCCAGGCCTCGGAAAGCACGGACTACTAGAGAAGTCTATTAGCCTTTGCAGTGTAAAGCAAAATTGTGAACTAAGTTAAACAATGTCAACTTTTTTAAGGAGTTCCTAAATAAGTGCCGAGCATGAGCTGCCAAGAGCACGGTCACGGTCATATACCAGATACGTCTGATGAAAATATAATATCCTTATTTATTACTTCGCTTAGTCGAGCTGCTGCTTGCCGATTCAGAGCTTGCGCAACAAGCTCTGAATCGGCAAGCAGCAGCTCGACTAAGCGAAGTAATAAATAAGGGTAAACCTCAATAGATGGCGTTGTTCGAGAATGGTGGGTTAAAAGCAGTTCTTGGACTTAAAAATTAAAAAGATAATTCAGAAATTAGTGTTCAGAATAATAATTTAAAAAAAAACGTAGAGATGTGCAAAATAGCTTCATTGCCTGTTTAAAAAATCTGGTGCCTTAAAATTTCCAATAGCATGTTCGCCGAGCATAACTTGTTGCGGCTAGTAACGCTTCCTCCGAGGTTTATTATGTTAAAAAGGTTTCCAGCCCTTTAGCCTTTATATCTTAGGATACATTTCCATAATCTTCGTTTCTAGACTGTTCTTTCCTACTCCTGGGCAAAGGCCTCCCTTTCCATATCCTACTAATGTATGAATAAACTTTATTTCGGGTGGCATAGACTCATAGAAAACGATTATAATATTGTTAGACATACATTGAAACAGATTTAATATAATTAAAAACCGATAAATATCATAAAACAGATGCAATATTATTAAAATATATTCAATTCTAATATTATAAATGTGAATGTTTGTGTGAGGGTGGATGGATATTTGTTATGGATGTTTGTTACTCTTTCACGTCAAAACGGCTAAATGGGTCTGATGAAATTTGGCAGAGGTAGATTATAGTCTGGAATAACACAAAGGATTTTTTTTTTCGAAATTATGCAGGCGTCAGCTAGTTACTAAAATAACCAACCTGTATGAAATACATCGTTAAAAATCAGTGAATTATGACAGGCAGACGCCTATCGTAGTCCCAGCTTAGTGCTTGCCATAATTTTATGAATCACTTAAACCGTTCTTGGAGCTCAAAGGAAATACAATCAATCAAACATCAGGTAACAATTCAATATGGGCTAGGCTTATGTCGTTGCAGTAAGAGCGATTTTGGTTTTTCAAGTGCGCTGTTCACTCGAAGTCAAACTGAAAACTGTTAACTGAGATACGCCACAAGTATTCTTGATTTCTTGACAATTTAATAAACTTCAAACAAAAATACTTTGATGTGTACTAAATTGACCATCAATATAGGAGCGGAGAGCGGGTCAAGAATCGCGAACGATACCGCGACCTCAAATGCCTGCCTCTTTTGAGAAATATAGCTGAAACTGGGCTGACAAAATATGTGCGTAATATTAAAGTGTTTTATGAAAATAAACGTTTAGTTACCAACTTCTACTTACATTTGACACTACACATATAGGTATTATAAAATTAATTGAAAGTTGGCCCAGTGTCTTTACCATTTCCGTTTGCAGTACCTACGTGTCGCGGTTGCGATTACAAGATGAAATCAATTGTATTTATGTTTGTTGGTCAACGTACGATGTACGACGTACGTAAAAAATAATGTTTTGTTGTTTGTGACCCTTTTTTCGGTTGGGAAATCATCATATGACTTCTCCTGCGGAGCGGAAGTGAGTGTCAGACTTGTAGGTACTGACTAAAACCTATCCATGTTCCTTCTTTTGCCGTTTGTGAGAACTGAGTAACTTTTTGAAATTCTTTTTGCACTAATGCAGATTTTCACTATCATTAGGGGACACCTAAGCGAATACCTGAATAAAAGCGCAGTAGAACAGTGAATTGAAATTCCAACAGTCCAATAATATCTAAATATATTATATTAATATTGATTGATTGATATAGAGTAAATAAAGGGCTTTGCCTGAAATCTATGGGTGACTTAATTTTTAATTAGACGTGTTACGTGTAGTGCTTCCATACAAACAATCGTTACTTCGACAGTTCAGCTGTAAAGTAGGTAAGTACATCTGTCTCGACATATGCGCCCTAATTTATAACGCATACTTAATTAAGAAAACTGAACATATAAAAAAAAACTTTTGTTAGTGAAACTATGCCACATAACTTTGCCATTATGCAACTTGAGTTCAATAGACTTGTAATAAGAAAAAATAAACCATTCAAGTAATTCATCCACTTAAAACCCATATTACATAACAACATAATCAATAAAAAAACCATAAAAGAATAAATTAAATTAGTCAGCCAGAATTTAAAATAAAACTAATTAAAGCAATTTATAATACCTACTATTGCAAAACCAAATCAATTTAAAAATACATCAAATAAATGTCAGATTACTTTTAAATAAATGTTAAATATTTGTCAAATAATTAAAAAACATAAAATAAAGTTTAAATTATAATAAGATTGAATGGGCCTGTCACAGCAATTCTTGAAGTAGGGACAGTCGTGTCGATTAGCGACAATAAATAGTATTTACTTATTTATAGGACGCGTATAGTCATCTGGCATTACTGTGTCATCAAAAAAAACTAGGCCATTGTAGGCATAGTCCTCTTCCCTTAGGTCTACTAAACGGGCATAATTCCTGCAGATTTACCCTGCTTTAAGTAATTTCTACGCCGCGGTTTTGTCAACAACCGGCACGCCAGCTGCAATCGGTAACACAATGTGTCCCGTGCCCTGGAGCTACCTGTACGTACTTATACGGGATATTTTGATAAAGGTGAACCAGGGAACAGCCACAGCTTTCTATATGATGTAGGTACCTACGTAGGTACCAGGTAAATCGGTTAGGATATTTTTAAGTGGGACACTGTGGGAATCGACCGCTGAACCAAAGCAGATTTTATTCAAATTCAAAGTCTAAGCAAACGTAATATAGTACAAATAGCTTTGTTATGACAATAGGTAAAGTACAATCTCGTCCGTGTTGATCGCTATAGGACCGTATTTGAACCTTTTAAAAACAATTTGCGTCTCATGCAATACAACTTAATTATAGGTAGGTACAAAAAATATGTTTCGAAAACCTAATTTTAACTCACTTTATCCGTTCGAAATTGAACCTGGGCCTTACGATTAGCACTTGCGCATTGAACTTAAAAGTAAGTTTATAAAAAGTAAGTAGAAAGTAAAGCGTAGATATCATAATTTTAAAAAGTAAAAAAAAGAAAATAGTTTTGATAGGTACCAAGTTGCATAAAGTTTGACTAAACATGATTGTCGAATCACACGATCCCAGTATTTTTTTTTCAACATATTTTTACCCTAAAAATAGAATTAAAACCCAAAAAATACTTTTATAAATGTGGATGGCTCTACTCCTCGTAGAACTAGACTACAACATTAGTTTTTGTTCATTTAAATTAGAATTTTAAAAGGGTTATTCGAAAATAAAATTTATGGAAACAAAGTCACGTAACGGTTTCCGTTTCGTACAAAAGTCAAAACTACGAGGGTTACTTATTAGGTATGCGGCAATAGAAAATGTTGGTGCGGTCCGTTCCCTCCAAGCCGCCGCGCATTCATGGCATTTCATTGTACGCGGCAGTCGCGGCCTCGCCACCGCGGGGGGATCGCGTGCTTGCGTTGTAGCGTTGCCATGCTGTGCCGCACGCACACTGCTCTATTTACTATACCGCTCATAATCGTCGTTATCGAAATGTTTCCGTGGAGTACGCGCGTATACAAAAGCTGAACATGACCGTGCGCGACTTACGAACTCAACTTTCATTCATCAAAACTCTATTTTGACAAGTGACGAAAATGATATGGACACAGTGCCGTTTAAAATGATAATTAACGCGATATTCTTTTGTTTAGTGATGGGCGCGGCGCTTACGGAAGCGCCTGACGATGCAGATGTTTGTTTCCGTGTGTCCGGTGAGAATGGTGTGGTGGAGTGCAACGTACGGACACTGTCGTTGGACAGGGACGTCGCCGGTTCGATGCACTCGGACGGTGCGGAGCGGCTCGCGATCCGCTGCAGCCCGCTGCTACTGGAGAGCTCACTGCGAGACCATCACTTCGGAAGAATGCAAGGTTTGGCAGAGATCACCATAGATAACTGCAAAATACTACGACTGCCCGGCAATGCGTTCGAGGGGCTGCGAGGGCTGAAAACATTGAAGATTCGCTCTATGAACAACGAGTGGAGCAATAATAAAGAATTGGAGCTATCCCTAGGAGCCTTCAACGGGCTTCGGGAGCTGCATACGTTGGACTTGGGCCACAACAACATAAGAAAGATACCTTCGGACCTGTTTTGTGCGCTGGAAAACATAATTTCACTTAATTTAACGCATAACAAAATCAAGTTTGTCGATGAACTGGGTTTCGGTCATAAATGCGGGTCCACGTTGCAGACTATAGATTTAAGTCATAACGACATCATGTCGCTGCCAGCTGACTCCGAAATTTTACATTTGCGCCGGTTGACACAGTTGTTCCTTCAAAATAATAAAATTAACGAGCTTCCAGGCGAAGTTTTTAGTGACTTACTGTCGTTAAAAGTTGTGAACCTTTCGGATAACGCTATTAGTTATTTACCGGACGGTTTATTTTATAATACTAGGGAAATTCGAGAAATTTATATACAAAATAATGAACTGGAAACTTTGCCTAAGAGAATATTCAATCGGTTGGAACAATTGCTCGTTTTAGATCTTTCGGCGAATAAATTGAGGAGCGACCACATAGAAGATGAAACGTTCGGTGGTCTAATAAGATTAATCGTGCTCGACCTGTCCCATAACACGGTCGCCCGGGTCACACGCAACATGTTCAAAGACTTGTTCTTCTTACAAAATTTGAATCTGTACAATAACTCTATAGCGTTCATAGAGGATAATGCATTTTCACCGCTTTTTAATCTACACACTTTGAACTTAGGCCAGAATAAGTTACAGGCTATTGAAGACCATATATTCAATGGACTATTTATATTAAATAAGCTAAACTTAAATAATAATATGCTATCTTATATCAGTGAGAATGCATTTGGAAATTGTTCTGATTTAAAAGAATTAGATTTAAGTTCAAATAAGATTGAGAAAGTCCCTGACGCAATTATGCAATTACCGTTCTTGAAATCGTTAGACTTAGGTGAAAACTCATTAACAGAGATAGCAAACAATTCATTCCAGAATCTATCGCAATTGACCGGGTTGCGTTTAATCGACAATCAAATTGGAAACCTTACCGCGGGCATGTTCTGGGGCATGCCAAGCCTGCAAGTACTCAATTTGGCCAAAAATAAAATACAGTCAATCGAGACAGAAACCTTTCAAAAGAACATCCAATTGGAAGCCGTGCGCTTGGATGGGAACTTCATTTCTGACATTAACGGGGTGTTTGTGGCTTTGACTAAACTGTTATGGCTTAATTTATCCGAGAATCATTTAGTATGGTTTGATTACGCTTTCATTCCGGGTAGCTTGAAATGGCTAGACATTCATGCAAATTTCATTGAGATTCTCGGTAATTACTATAAAATTCAGAACGAGCTTCACGTCAAAACATTAGACGCCAGTCATAACCGTTTAGTGACCCTGTCGCCGATGTCTATCCCCAATAGCGTCGAGCTTCTATTTATTAACAACAATTTCATTACAAGTATAGAGACGGATACATTCCTTGAAAAGAGAAATTTAACTCGAGTCGATATGTATGCCAATGCGATTGAAAGTTTGGACATAAATAGTTTACGTGTTTCGAGAGTGTCAGATGAACGAGTATTGCCCGAGTTTTACATTAGTGGTAATGCTTTTCGATGCGATTGCACAATGAAATGGCTCTTACTCATCAATTCCATTACGTCTCGCGAATACCCGCGCGTGATGGACTTGGAGAATGTAATCTGCAAGGAATCCTACGTACGCGGCGTCAAATACCTCCCGGTCAGTTCTCTCCATATCAAAGACTTTTTGTGTAAATACGATAGTTACTGCCCTGACGGCTGTCATTGTTGCGATTTCAATAACTGTAGCTGCAAAACACTGTGCCCAATTAATTGTTCGTGTTATCACGATTCGGAGAAAAGTACTAGCGTTGTTGATTGTTCTGTTAAACAATTGAAAGCGATACCTCACAATTTTCCTGTAGATGCAACTCATATATACTTGGACGGTAATATTTATAGCAAACTTAACGAATCTGTTTTCGATTCTATGCGTAAGGCCGTGGTTGTATATCTTAATTCAAGTAATATTATAAACATACATAACAATACATTCAGTCAACTAAGAGATCTCAGAATACTACATTTGGACAACAACAAACTGAAACAATTACTGGGTCTCGAGTTCTCAAAGCTAAGCAACTTAAAAGAACTGTATCTTCAAAGTAATTTTATTGAGTACATTTCTAATGAAACTTTTTCCCTTTTGGGAGCTCTAGAAGTTTTGCGCCTGGACGGAAACAGACTCGTGAATTACGGTCTGTGGCATTTAGACAATAACAAGAAGTTACAAACATTGTACATTGGCAGTAACAACTGGTCGTGTGATTGTAAATATTTGCAAGGATTTTTAACTTATGTATCTCAGAATATCGAGAAAATGATCGACATTCCCAACCTGTGGTGTGTGAATGAGAACATGAACCCGGCAAAGAAGCCATTGAATTTAAATGTGACAGTTTGCAGTGAAATAAACGATAGCTCGATGATAAGCGCGTTCTTCGTCTCCCACAATTTGCCATTATTGGCCTCGGCTTTGACTGGGTTCATGCTTATTTTATTAATATTAGCTTTAGTATTCACATTTAGATATGCTTGTAGGATGTGGTTGTATTCGAATTGCGGAATTAAGCTCTCCCCTCTAGCGGGCGCTTTTAAGGATGCTGATAAGCTTTACGACGCATATATTTGTTATAGCCCTAAAGACGAGGAGTTTGTCGTAGAATCGCTCGCTCGTGAATTAGAGACCGGTTATCCGTCGTACCATCTCTGCCTACACTACCGAGACGTTCCGCAGTTCGAAGCGACGTACGCTCAGTTCCCCGACTTGGTGGTCGAGGCCACCGAGGCGTCGAGGCGTATCATAGTAGTTTTAACAAAGAATTTTATCATAACCGAGTGGTCGCAGATAGAGTTCCGACAAGCTTTACAGAAAGCGCTACAAAAGAATCCACATAAATTAATAATAGTGAGCGTAGGGATCATCCCACGAGATCCGGAGTTGAAGTCATATTTCAAAACGGGTTTGGAGATAACGTGGAAAGAGAAACGGTTCTGGGAGAGGTTACGTTATGCTATGCCGTCATCAAAGCGACACGGACAGAAATTAAAAAGACTAAATTATGGAAGAAATTCTAATACTTATACTATGGACGCGTCTGTATTGAACAGTACCTGTCAGACGCTTTGTGGCAAGTCTGCTAACTCTGCGGAACGCTCGCCTTGTGACCGACCGCTGTCAGAGCACATCTACTCCACGATAGATTCGGACTACTCCTCCACCGATTTCCAAGGTCGCCACCATCAACCACAATCCGTGGTGTTTCAGCACACTGTTCAAACGTACCTGGTATGAAGGACCTCAGTAAACATTACCCCAAACGATCTCTTAAATAATTGATCTGTAGGCCCTTAGCCCTAGCCTTAGGCGAACGCTAAAGAACTTGTTTTGTTATAGACGAAAATCGTCCCAAGTTGTAAATATTTATAGAACTTTATAATCTACGAGTATCTTTAATAGCATATGTGTAACTTTTGTACAATAACGATACCAAATTTTCGCATTTGAAAAGGTTTGCTTCTTCGTATTTATTACTTTTTTAAATGAAAAAAAAAATGTTTTAAGTATTATTCGGAAAGACTGTAAATTATTGTGTAGTTCTAATTCAATTGGCTGATGTTTGTATAGATATGTAATTAAAGAAGTTTATAAACGAATTTGTTGATTTTAATACACTCCTTAACTTATTGCCATTACATAAACTTGCAGTAAAATTGCTCGACATTAAAAATACATATTTTATTCTGTTTCCAATTCAGTTTTTACGAGCCGAGACAGAAATGGAGCAGCTGGTCCATGTAAACAGAATAAAAATGAGAGGCAAACATGGCCGACATCTATGCTTTGAATAGCCAGCTATATAATAAGCCCCACTTGCCTGCATTCGCTTTGAAATACTCATTTCCATTAAAAGTTTTTCTCAATTTTCTTGGCTCGCGAGGTGAACACGGAAATGTAGCCGACGCCTGTAACGATTAAGCACAAAGTGACTGTTAAAAAGAAAGTAGTTTTTCTTAATCACGATTTTTTGACTAATAAAGCGATGATGACTTTTAAAACTATTATCATAGCTCCCATTATCACTTTATTCTTTAAATTAACCTGAATACCATTGTGCTAAAGTAGCTTTTCTTCGCGCCTGTCATAAATATGAACAATAGAAAATCTGTAGGCGACGTGCTAACAATTTGTCTCAATTTGAATACTTGTCATTTTAGTCTTTAGATGTGGTCGTCCGCATTGATTCGTAAAATGTGTTAGAATATAATAGAATAGATTATTTATATTTGTGTAAAAACATGATATTTGTAGGTCTTATATTTAGACTGGCATACTTACATATATTGAACGATTTTGTACTTAAATGCTAAACATGAGCTTTTTAGGGTTCCGTAGTCAACAAGGAACCCTTATAGTTTCGCCATGTCTGTCTGTCCGTCCGTCCGTCCGTCCGTCCTCGCTTAATCTCTGTGACCGTTAGCGCTAGAAAGCTGAAATTTGGTACCAATATGTATATCAATCACGCCGACAAAGTGGTAAGATAAAAATTGGATTTTTTTTTTTATTAGGGTAGCCACCCTATATGTAAAGTGAGAAGTGATTTTTTTTTAATTTCAACCCTAACGTGTGATATATTGTTGGAAAGGTATTTAAAAATGAATAGGGGTTTACTAAGATCATTTTTTGATAATGTCAATAATTTCGGAAATAATCGCTCCAAAAGTAAAAAACAATGTGTCCCCCCCCCTCTAACTTTTGAACCATAAGTCTAAAAAATATGAAAAAAATCTGGAAAGTAGAACTTTATAAGGACTTTCTATGAAAATTATTTTGAACTTGATTGACAACAGTTTTTGTACAAAAAAGACAAAAATTTGTACAAAATAATTTCTGGACTAAGTTTGTAGTATAATCGTATATGCAAGCTTTTTTTGTAACTTTGTTTACATATTTTATTATCCTGAACGTATCTTTTTTCAAACAAAAAAAGAATTATTGAAATCGGTTGTCGCAATCCAAAATTACCACCGAAATTGCACGTCTTTGTATTAATTAGTAACCCAATTCCTCGAGAGATGGCGCTGTAGGTACTTATTACCTTGGATCGGGTATTACCGAATTGTTCGGTTGGCCTCATAACTGGGAACACTTATTGTGACGGACGGGAAACTACGGAACCCTACACTGAGCGTGGCCCGACACGCTCTTGGCCGGTTTTTTAAAAGTATGTATTAACTTAAATGTCTTAGTAAGTATTATTATAATATCACTTAAAGTAAATGTTTTCGTATTTATTTATTCCAAATTTTAACATTAATATATGAGAAAAATAAACAATATATAAATTTCTAGAACCGAGTCTATCAGATATTATCAAAAAAACCTTTAAACTATAAAAACAGTTATTAACTAGCCATTTATGTAAATTTGTTCTGTAATATTTTAAAGGGAGTTTTCTGACTTCTTTTGGAATGTTATTAAATCATTGAGTGTATGTGAATGTTTTTATCATGTTCATGTTCATTGTGTAGTATTCTCAATGTCGTGGGATCTCGACGAAAGACACCCGACGACGCATTTTTTTAAAATAGATAAACTACCTTCTCCTTCTCAAAAATACCAGCTTGCATTAAAATGCACCTGTTAGGGTTAAAAACATTATTTTTTGAAAGTGATCTACATGATGTTAAAGGACTGATACGGCGCATTACTCTTAAACTTTTTTTCTGTTCAACACTTCACTTATTTTTTTATCTCGTGGAGGAGCTCGTGGCTAAATAATAGCAGCCGCTCGGGTCGATCTTTAGGTTAAGCCGCGCTTGCCTAGGTTGGTCTGTGGATGGGTGACCACCCGTTACATACCGAGTTTCCTCCGTGCCTCGGAAAGCACGTTAAGCAGTTGGTCCCGGCTGTCATTTGTAGATCTTTGACAGTCGTTACAAGTAGTCAGTGTGCCGAAAGTCTGACAACCAGTCTTACCAAGGGGTATCGTATTACCCAGTATTAACTGGGTTGTGGAGGTCAGATAGGCAGTCGCCCCATGTAAAATACTGATATTCAGCTGCATCTGGTTAGACTGGAAGCCGACCCCAACATAGTTGGGAAAAGGCTAGGCAGATGATGACTTCACTTATTTTTTTAGAGTTCCCCCAAAGTAGGAGTCCATAACTAAGTAAAGAAGAGACCTGTCGTCCTAGATTCATGCTATAAAACATAACAGTTTATTAGAAAAAGCAAACAATATTCGAGAATACATCAACCACAAAAAAGGCATGCAACAAATAATCTTTGGAAATATGTTGAACAGGAAAACCGAGTTATATAATGTGCGTAATCTGGTGGTCAATAAATAACAGCACATCTCGACGAGACAGCGACAACAAAAACTATATCGATTTTGTATTTTTTGCAGTCGCCAACGGTTCGTAGTGTTTGTATACAGTTACATTGTGTAACAATTTTATATAGGCATAGGTACGAGACATCGTGAGCAGAGTACAAAAGTGTGGAATGACGCAGGTTATATGATTGAATTTGGCTCACTTCAGCAACTACAATCTATACTAATATTATAAAGCTGAAGAGTTTGTTTGTTTGAACGCGCTAATCTCAGGGACTATTGGTTGGAATGGGAAAATTCTTTTAGTGTTGGATAGTCCATTTCTTGAGGAAGGCTATAGGCTATATAACATCACGCTACGACCAACAGGTGCTGAGCAGCGTGGGTGAAACCGCGTGGAACAGCTAGTGAGATAATAAGACTTAGCTGTGCCCAGTAAAGTTCTTTTTGTTTTATTCTGGGATCGCAAATTTGTTTTATATCAATGCTGTTTATTTGTGGTTAAAAAGGGACACAAATATGGCGCAGTTTTATATCAATGGTATATATCTATTTGTGGTTGAAAAAGGGACACAAATATGGCGCATTGGATGCATAGGGAGGGCTAGTAACGAGTTTTTAAACCATTAATTAACGTTAATCAGGAAGGGCGTTAACTTAATGACTGGAATATGAGGTCGAAGTGCTTTCGAGCTTTTTAAAATCATGTCTGTGGGGCAGAATGTTTGTCGCCCATTGCAGTTTAGAAGAAGATTTTACGTAAGCAGTATTTATCGCTTTCTACAAGGTAGCAAAAGAGGTTATAATGGTCTAGCAAGAGGCAAGATGGCATCTAGTAGTAGGTGATTTGTTACGATTTTCGAGAACTTTTCAGGTTGGAATTGGGTTGGTACGAATTTAACAGTAACAAGAATTCGATTAAAATTACGCTGTTGTAAAAATCTGCAGATATTTACAAATATCTATCTGCAGGTAACTCCTGGGAGAAAACAAACAACTCCATAAATAAGACCAAGTTATTCAACATGAAAGGTTACAAGTTCAACACCTACACAAGTAACTGTCAATATTTCCTCAATGGACCTCACAAAGACAGCGAGATAAGCTATCTAAATAAGTATTAAAATAAATGTAAATGCTCGTTTCGCTGTATCAATAAGATTAAAACGGAATAAACTTAATGATAAGGTGAGAACCAAATCTATACTTCTATACTAATATTATAAAGCTGAAGAGTTTGTTTGTTTGTTTGAACGCGCTAATCTCAGGGACTACTGGTTGGAATTGGAAAATTCTTTTAGTGTTGGATAGTCCATTTCTTGAGGAAGGCTATAGGCTATATAACATCACGCTACGACCAACAGGTGCTGAGCAGCGCGGGTGAAACCGTGGGGAACAGCTAGTATTAGATATTGTCCAAAATTTTCATTATCGAAGTTTAAGCCTAGGGATATTCCTGCCGGGGTTGAGGGTTATTCGAAAGAGATACCGCGGCCCCGGAACGTAAAGGGCAATAGAAGAAACATGGGTGGTTTTTAGTCAGTACAAGTCTAACACTCCCCCTGCTCCGCCCAGAGCGGGGGAAGTTATTTAATGGTTTCCCACCCCAAAAAAATAGCCTAGGGATATTTTGTTGGACCTCTAAGATTACAACTACAACTAGTGCAACTGTACTGTGAAAACACTTACTTTTCATCGTACAGTTGCACTCTCGGAGTAGGTCAAGTTACATTTGTTAGTGGGTGGGTGTTAATCTCTGTGGGTGTATATACACGGATCAAGGTAACACTATGGTACTTACCTAATATGTAAAACTTGGAGTGTATTTGAAGAAGGCTGTGTAAAATTCCAATATACTATAGGAGAGTATTAAATGCACGTACACCGTACAAAACAAGCAAGGCAAGTGCATTGTGTTTTTGGTATTTTTTTTAATATATTCGAGGAAGTTTGAAAGTTTATTTATTTATTTATTAAAAAGGTCACCAACAGCTTCTGTATAAAAATATCTTAAAAAATAAAAATTACGTAGTATTGGACTTATACAGTTGCCAATTACAGGTTAACCAACATTTTTACATAATGAGTAATAGCAATAATATTTATGTATTTAATGGACTTGATTATTAAAGTTGCGCTTGTTACAGAAAAATTGAAAGGGAGTCGTTTTCGAGGAAGTTTGAAAGTTGCGCCTGTTACAGAAAAATTGAAATTGAGTCGTTTGTCTTTGTATGGACATGTAATGAGACGGGATATATGTGACTTAAAAAGTGATGGATCTGAATGTTGATGGACGGAGAGCGAGAGGAAGGCCAAAGAAAAGATGGATGGATTGTGTAAGGAATGATATGAAGGAGAAAGGAGTAAATGATGCCGTGACGTCTGATGGGGAGAATGGAAGTAGAAAACGTGTTGCACCGACCCCAAATAGAATGGGACATGGGCAAGAAAAGGTTGTAATGTATTTATTAATGCACAATCCGAAAGACAAAGCACTAGTTCAAGAGATGGGTAAAAATTCATCATCGTTCTGAAAATAACTCAATATTCTAAGTACAATGTCAATGATTCGCTTGATCAAAAACTCAACAAATTTTGGCGGCATGTTTGGCGCAGTGGCTGAGCGATCGACTGCTGCGGTGCATGTCGCGAGGTCGATCCCGCACGGAACAAATTTTTGTACATACAGATTGTTTTGGGTCTGGCTGTTTGAGTCTGTGAGTTTAAATTTTTGTTGTTTAAATTTTTTTTTCATAGGTGAAATTCATAGTCGAGGGCAACATTTCTTTCTTAAATTCTCAATAAAAACATTTCCGGGAACACGTGCATCCGATATTTTTTATCAATATTTCCAGTGATTGCATTCATTCATCTTTCCTCTATCGACGCCAACAGGGAAATACAAAAGTTGTGTACAGACACCTGCACATCAAGCTACTACAATCTGTCAGATTTCTTTGATACATTTTCGACTTTATTTCTAAAGTATAAGGTCCAAGGTTCATTGGGAAAAATTGTCAGTTTCGGGTAGCTTGACCTGCAGGCGTCTGTACATTGTACCTATCTATTTTTCCGACCGTACGAAAATAGAAGTTGATTATTCCGTTCGCTTACTGAGCCGTGATGCCTCGTTCGGTCGCGATCTATTGTTTTACCCAAAGGTTGGAAGTGATTGTACTAAAAGCGTTTGTTTACTTTACGGGTTTTTGTGAATCAAGGCTTAGGTTGGGCGCTTTGATAGACAAATAGCTATTGTCAATATTGTTGTTTGGAATTAGGAAAATCTGGGAATGTTTTTGGCTTTTATGTAACGGGACTGCTATTTTGCTTTAGGCGGCTTAACAGAGGTTGGTTGACTGCTGTGTGATGCATGGATTGGGTACCTTAGTTGTATTAAAATTAATTTTGAGGGAAACCAATTGATACAGTCCACTGAATAACTGAACAGAACAGTATATGGCCATGGCCTCATGTCTTATGCTCGGGTAGGTGAATGGTTAGCTACGTAATAGCTCCCTTGTTGACAACTTATAGAAAAAAAACTTAAGAGTTTTATAAACCTGTACCATTTACTAGAGCAATGTTCCTGAAAAAGTTTAACACTATCCTATACATAAAGTAACTCCAGAAAGCACGTATTTTTGTTTGCACCTGCAAAAGCAATTCCACTTTGGTTGCAGCCGTACCGTTTTGTTGTAGCATGCACATTGCACGGTCTTAGTCGATTCTGACTCGTCTTGTCGCTCACTAAACACAGTTTACACGACACCGCCATTATATGTTCTAGTACTGTATATTTGGAAGCGTGTCACTATAACAAATTGCCTGATTTTATCTGAACATGACCTAATTTGTGGTCCATATAAATATGTCAATCTAAAACAGACCGTACACTTTATAATTTGATAGAGTCCGATATAATTTGACACGTGTCACGCTTGTTACATCACTAATCTTTGTGGAGTTGTGTTGGTAATGTATTGGCTATATCCATTAGTACAGTTGCTAATTAGGTTAAACCTGGCCTGGGCTATTTACATTCTGGTGGTACTTTGAATTGTATTTTATTAATTGGTTTTTCTAGACGATAGTTATGATATCAGCCCGGTTGCAAGATAAACGCACTCGTGTCAGAGCACCGGCAGAACACGATGAGACCAAAAAGGCTGTTGGTGGCAGTATACATTAAGCTGTTCAAACTCAAACTCAAATCATTTATTTCAATTAGACCATTACAGGCACTTTTGTATGTCATAAAAACAAGAACAAAAAAAATGATGCTGCTACAGTCCCAGTCACAAGACATAATAACTTGTGAAAGTACTGTAGTTGCCCATTCCAAAGCGTAGATCTCTATGGAGAAGAATGAGCAAGAAACTCCATGGTTCAGACTACAGAAGACTGTATAACTTGGAGAGGCACCATACCCCATTGAGGGTATATCGAAGAATAAGCTCCTTTATAATATTAAGTATGTTACGATATAAACAGTCTATACCGATTGCAGATTTTTTATCGGAACCCGCACTCTAAGCCTAGGTTTGGTGGTTTTTGAGGGTCTTGACAAGCAGCAATAGTTTTCTTAGCGTTTCATATTTCTACAAGGTATGTCAATACGATTGACATAAACTTTTCTATAGCTGCTGTCAGCCTAATACATTCTCATCATTATAATTCCTGGCAGAATGTCACTTAGTCTTGTTTCTTTGTCCTGTCTGCTGCAGTGACTACTTTTAGTGTGCAGTTCAAGGTGGCGCTCTTGTGAAGATAAAATGCAACGATATGTCAGACTTGGTTCATTTATCTACATTATGACGTTTTTCTTCACCTTTTTAGATAATCTGCTTTTAAGTGTACCAGCCTGGGTAGCTCACCGACTGACGACAGGCCGTGTCGACGGTGCGTTTGTGTTCCACGCGCGCCTACTAGAGATGTCGGCAAAGCAGAGGGGAAGTAATTTGATAATTTGGCATCCGAAAAAAGTGCACCATCAGAGTGGTGCACTTTATTTGACTGGTATTTTTTTAAACATACATGAACTATAGCCAATTCCGACACGAGGGAATGAGAATAAGGTCTTGGTTTCAGTGTTATCATAACATGCCAATAGGTCAATGGCATTCCCGCCGCCACACTGGTGACCTATTTTATGTTCGAACAGTTTAAGCATATGATGTCATTCGTTAGTCCAGTATTGTCTTAATTGTGGATGGCTCCTAGTCAGTTATCAGATTCTACTGAATTTCAGTAGGTATATCCATGACTAGCTGTCTTGCGCGGTTTCACCCGCGTCTTTGGTTACTGCCTCGCTCATGGGTAGTAGAGCAAAGTTCTAATAGCCTATGTTACTCGGTAATAATTTAGCTTCCAAATGGTGAAAGTTTTTTGGAGTTTACTCCTTAAGAGTCGATTTTCATATTTAAGGCGCCCGGTATGAGAAATATCCGAGGGGTAAAACCTACTAAAGTAACAAAAATGTGTCACGTTTTTGGTGTGCACCTTTAGTGCGCAACTTTCTAATTTGGCTGTGAGTGTATTAAGACGTACATATGGTATGCTGTATAGGCGACTATACCTATATACTATATGTTATTGGGCTTGTTTGTTTCTATCAGTGTCGATGTATTTATATTGCTATTTTTTTCATTAATTTGTGAATTTACCCTTTAATATGATATTAATCTTTTTTCAGTTGAATAAACTCTTTTTGCGTATGGTTAGATACTCGTACTTAAGGAGTAAACTCCAGTCGTGCGTCGGAGCTGACACACACACTTTTTTTGTAAATCCATTGAGTAGTTTTTGAATTAAATCGTAGCATTGTTTGTTACAAACAAATTTTACCTTTTTATAATACACATAATACATATTTATTAGTTTGAATGATGTGCTTTTGATATGGAATTTTCATGAACACGTACGGTTGAAAAAAAAACATCATATTACCTTCTGGTTTTAAGTGATAATCTTCTTTATAATCTGAAAATCTTGTGTTTTGTTGTTATGACTTAATGGCAGATGTCTGTTACCGGCCTTCCAGTCTAATTTTACACACTACGCAGTTCTATTTTCATTGATGTTTGCAGACCTAAGTCAGCTAATTGCTTTTAACTGTATCTAAAGCATGTAACATTAGAAATATGAAAGTTAGTTTGTTTGTCACGCCTTATCGCCGAAACTGCTGAATGTCATATACAGATATATGTGTAATGACCCGGGTCTTGTTTAGAGATGGGATACTTTTATGCCGGCTGATCGTTCCCTCACAAGTAGAGCTTCGAAACTCGGTTTCCGAATCCAAACCGAAATCGGGTTGCGATGCCTTACACACAAGTAATGAGTGACCCGAAAGTCTGACAAGCAGTCCAAGACCAAGGGGTCGCATCCTCAAACCAACCCAGCCGCCGCAGGAGACGTTCTGGGCGTCGGGCGCCGCCACAAGACGACTCCCGGCCACCGTAGATGCGGGTCTGTGGATAGTGAGTAATGGGGAGTTCACCGTCCGTCCGTCTAGTGATGACAGGCTGTGTCGATGGCATGTTCCTGTTCCACGCGCACCTCAAAGAGATGTTAGCAAAGCATAGGGACCTGCCAGGGCCACCGCCTGCCGGGGTTGCGGGTTGTTCGAAAGAGTTACGGCATGTAGGATGCCCGGATCATGAAGGGTAAAAGAAGGAACATGGGTGGGTTTTAGTCAGTAAAAGTCAGACAATCTCCCCTGCTCCGCCCAGCACAGGAGAAGTTATTTGATGATTTCCTATGCGCAAAAAGGGGGTATCGCATAACCCAGCACTAACTGGGTTGTTGAGGTTAGATAGGGAGTCGCTCTATGGAAAATACTGGTATTCAGCTGCATCCCGTTAGATGGGACTAGGCAGATGTTGATGACGGCGTTCCTGCAGTATGTTTCCGACTCCTAAATGAGTGAAGCCGCTGGGTAAAAGAAGGTCTAGAAAGTGTACAAGGATGTCCGAGTAACGGTAAGTAATTGAACCTGACCTGATTGACTTGTTAGGTTAGGTCGTTAGTGTCCAAAACTTGATTTTAGTCAGCCTAGCTATGTGTCGAAAAATTTATGTTCATAGTTTCGGCTATGAATAGAATATAAACGGCCTCTTTGATTACCGTGAAATTGAGCGCACGAAAATAAACGCCTAACGTTTTGTGTTCCGTATTTTCTAGCATACAAGTTTAGAATTTAGTAGCAGTGAGGGTCAGAAAACAGTCTTCTTTTGTTTTTTCATAAACGAAGAAAATATGTTCGTGTATCTACTACCAATATACATAATGATGAACTCAACCCTTAGGGGCAACAGCGGGATACTGTGACAAGCCTATGGTGTGCAATAACGGAATTGAAATGGTGACAGTATTATCGGAATTCCACATCTTGGTGGGTATGGGTACAGCCGGGTCGAAGGTCTCGGAAATGTGAAAGCTTAACGCTTATACAACTTTTTAAGCCTTCAAGCTTACATACGTAAGTATGTAGTTGCAAAGTTTCCATCTTTTACACCTTAAATGGTTTTATTATTGAATACTCACAGGTACTCACAGGAGTAAAGAAACATGCATCAATCTTCGTTATTATTTTCGTAATAATATTGTTCTTTTCTTTGACATTTCAACATATAGACAAGGCGGCACGGTTGGCGTAGTGGCTGAGCGATCGACTGCTGAGCTGAGTGTCGAAGATTCGATCTCCACACGGAACAAATATTTGTATGACCCATATGTAGTTGTTTCTGGGTGTGGCTGTTTGTGTTGATACAGAAGAAAATACTACTTTAAAAAGGACATCTTAGAATATCTCAACTTTTGTAACGTGAGCGTATGACTGTCATGCTATGGGTTGCGGGCTATTCGAAAGACATTCGGCGGCCTTGGAACATAAAGGGCAATAGATGGAACATGGGTGGGTTTTATTGAGTACAAATCTGACACACCACACCGCTCCGCCCAAAGCGGGGGAAGTTATTTGATGATTTCCTACCCCAAAAAAACAAAAAAGAATATGACTATCGTGTGGCCTGCCCATCCTACACAACCACTAGTAGCTTTCAGGATTTAAAAGAAACCAACAAAAGAGTTGTGCAGGTAGCTACATACTGGTCTTACAAAATTTAAGTGTGATAGTACTCGTAATTAAACAAAAAGAACGTTCTCTATTCTACTTTACATTCTAAATTAACTTTTGCCCGCGGCTTCGCTCGCGTTAAATTTGGGGTAACACAGTTCCCCTTTAGTGATTTGCAGGTACCTGCTACCTGTAGTTTTACCCTTGCGCTAAGGGTAAGCTAAGCTTTATTGTAATAGCAAAGCTAAGTTTTCCCTTTTCTTCCCTCTTTGTCCCTCACTACAAAAAATAGCCTATTTCCGTCTCCAGGGTCACAACTATCTCTGAACCAAAATTCATCAAAATCGATTTAGCCATTTAGGCGTGAAGACGTAGCAAAGAAACAAACTCACTTTCGCTTTTACATATACATAATTGTGCCACAAATGAATCGTGGATGGAAGGAGTACACTGAACCATTTACCGCTTGGCCATTCCCGACACATGATTAGGCTCATTTTGGGAAAAATGTTCGTAAGGAAAAAATGTTGGGGAAAATGTTGGGAAAAAATGTTGGGGAAAATCTAAGATTAACTTAGCATTCCACCACATCAGCAATATTCACACAGTTGACACAGCACTTCCCATGTCGTCAATGATTCCCAACCGGACAATTCTTCTATTCACGGTTCGCTGACAATCCATTATAGTACATTTACTATAAATACTCGTTTTTTTTATTCAAATGAACTTATATTGAATTAAAGAGTCCGGATGTTGGGGCCGTTTCCCTAAATTACATCTCTGTTATGAACGGGCGTCATTGTCAGGTTCTAAGTGAAAACATTGTGTTTTGTTATATTTAAATGTTTGGTGATTATTGTGTCAAGGTAGTTTGTCGGGTTGTCTTGTTAGGCGCAGAGAATTTGTTTATGTTCGAGAATATTTTGCTAATTTTCTTTGTCGTTCCTTTGAAAGCCATTTTGTTTTTTGGAAACAGAAATGTCTGTCTTGTATTGACAATGGTGTTGTTTAAATTATGGATATTCATCTAGATGAGCTCATGGTTCAATAATAACAACCGCTCGGGTCGATCTTCAGGATAAGGCGCGCTTGTCTGATATGGTTTCGTGGATGGGTCACCAGCCATTACATACCCAGCTCCTTTCCGTGTCTCGGAAATAGTCTTGACCTGCTTTTAGTTGTGGGTCTTTAACAGTCGTAACAGGTAGTCATTTGCCCGAAAGTCTGACTACCAGTCTTACTAACTGGCTTGTGGAGGTCAGATAGGCAGTCGCTCCATATAAAATACTGGAATTCAGCTGCAACCTGTTAGACTGGAAGCCGACCAAAACATAGTAAATAAAAGGTCAAGAAGATAATGATATTCATCCAATATTCATCGTGTTGTTTATAATCATGTATATTCTGCTGAAATTGGATGGAAAACTAAAAAAAGATGCGTGTTTAAAGTTAAAAATGCTAACAAAAAGAACTTTAGTGAATGAACACAAAAATAACCTAAACTTGTTGCTTTGGCTTGACGTTTACAACTTGTAACAAAAGAGAACAGATGGTTTGTTCAACATTTTCATTCATTATTTGTACGTTCACACATGTAACTGTTAGTTTTACAAAGTTTCTTTCAATTTAAGTTACTGCCTGCTCTAAGTCTCTTTTCATTCATGGCTTGGCTAGTTGACGACCTTATTTATCTTGCTTTGTTTAAGTTTTATGTTATTGGTGAGATCCTATTAGCATAAAGTATTTGCCTTGCCTTTTGTTGGGGTCGGCTTCCAGTCTAACCGTATGCAGCTGAATACCAGTATTTTACATTTAGCGCCTGCCTATCTGACCTCCACAACCCAGTTAGTACTGGGTGATACGATAACCCTTGTCAGACTTTTGTAGGAGCATCATTTTATGTTTTCATTACATTCAAAAGTGCTTGTAATGCTCTTACTAAAATAAATGTGTTGAGTTTGATCTGCCTAACCCTCCGGGAATTACAAGGCGTGATATTATTTTTTCTTTTCAATGTATTTCCACAAAAATCTATATCTTTCTTAGTTCAGTGCGACACCTACATACATACATGAGCCTAGCTTTATACCCTTTGCCGTCGCCATTGGCTGCACGGCAAACTTTCGGGTAACATTATTAGAAAACCTTTGACAACAATGTCTTCTTGATAGTTATTGTCGCGATGGAGGAAAGTACTTGAAGCTTCGGGATGAAAGCCGCTTTTAAGGAAACGGTTGAGAGGAATCCGGTGGAGGTACTTATTGGGAATATTATGGAGAGAGGTTCAGGAATGCGTAATAAGGAGAATAAATTAGTTTTACTACAAATGGGAACTCTTTAACGTTAGACGAGGTAGACAGTGAAAAAGTATGTGTCATCCTTACTAATATTATAAAAGCGAAAGTGAGTTTGTTTGTTTGTTACCTCTTCACGCTTTAATGGTTAACCGATTTTGATAAATTTTGGTACGGAGATAGCTGGGAACCAGGTGACGGACATAGGAAAATTTTTATTTTACAAAAGTTGGATGTGAGAGAGAAAGAGGGAAGAAAAGGGAAAACTAAGCGTTGCTATTACAAATCAATAAGAATATAATGATACATATACTGGTACATACGAGTACAACAAACTCAATAAAAAGCCTATACTCGGCTTTTTTATCCGTAAAATAATTACGTAGTAACAACACGTATCTAATATTAACGAGCATTCGAAGAAAATATGTTTTCCTCATTGATCTATTACTTTCATGCCAATAGAGGGGCTATTAAAAGTTTTTATGACAACGCGCTAGACTTTCGTGGAATTAATACCAATAACAACCATAGACAAGACCGTGAATAGATGGCCGTAGATTTTACAAGGAATCTATGGTACTATGTATCTGTGGAAAAGCTTTTGAAAAATGATAAACCAGGATAATTAACATTTTTTCACAAAAGATTTTATAGACAATGGCAGACGATTATTTTCAATAATTCGAGGAAACTACAGTCACCGCTCAGCTTCAATGTTTATCTACTTTTACCTCTGCAAAAATACTGGTCAAGATATTTTTTTTTGTGACGTTGGTAACTACACTAGTAGTTCATGTTCTTCTAGTAGAGTCTGGCCAGTAATAAAAAAGTACTTATTCCCCCGAATACTGAAACGTCACTCAAAATTTAAGTCCCACTTAAGTTTAACAGAGACTCAGAAGTGACGTTTGACCATACAAAATCTAAAGTTTAAGAGCTGCTCAAAAATTAAGCAGCCCTTACATTTTGAGTGACGTTTCAGTATTCGGGGGATTGTCCCATTAAACCATTTTTTTAATCCTGGAAGTTCCTGGTATTGTTCTAATTACGAAATTAGGGGTCAAAGTTTCAAATTTTATGTATACATATATCCTAGTTTTTAATTTTATAACTTAACTCGGAATACCTCCCCAACTTTGTACTATTCAATTTATCCATCAGCGTAATATTTTGAGTGCGTAAACATGGTTTACCGTAAAGCCAGATTTTTTTTAAAGTCATTTCTCAGCAAAAAATCGGCCAAGAGTGAGTTAGACTCACGCACCGAGGGTTCCGTACAAACTTGCGACATAAACAGCCATATCTTTTGACTGCATAGACTGGATATGTGATTTTTTCACAACACAAAGGGACTAAATAGTTAAGTATACGGTTTAAACGCGATAGCTCAACACGTTCCCGATTTAAAGGGTCTTGACAGACAGATAAAGAAACAACAAAGTGATCAAATAAGGGCTCCGTATTTTTCCTTTTGAGGCACGGAACGCTAAAAATTACAGTTACTTAGCTTGATGTACACAATGTTTGAAGGTTTCGTTTACATCCCTTATAGTACCTATATCAATAGAAGTATTTAAACTGTTTTTTTTAAAGAAACTTTGCTCCACTCTACGAATTTCTCCTGTTTCGTGGGTGCGTTTACAAACATACAAAGTCACATACACAAACAGCCAGACCCGAAACAACTATCTGCAGGTCATACAAATATTTGTTCCGTGCGGGAATCGAACCCGCGACACGCAGCGCAGCAGTCGATCACAGTGCCGTTAATATGATGATAAACTGCGAAGACAATAAGTTAAATCAACAAATATTGAAGACAGCAGCTCCAACATTACACATTCATAAACAAACACTATCCGATATAAACACATCAGCCGTCAGACACATGCTTACAATCGTTTATCGATGAATATGACAACCTAGTGTTGACACAGTTATGTTTACTAACAAAGAAGAAAGGAAGTATACACTTTAATCTTCATTCATCAATACAAATTGAGCCACTCATAGGCAAGTGGCCCCCTGCTGACGTCAAACCCTCTTCCCCCGGGCTATAAGCCAATATATGCAGTAAAAGTTGATTATTCGACATGATTTTTGACTAGCCCCTATGCGTTCAAGGAATTACATAAGCGAATGTAATATTTTTATGATGAAATATTAATGTTTGTACTGTTTTAGAGCTAAATATTGGTGGGTTATTAAAGTTTTTATGACGACGCGCTAGTTTTCCAAAGAATTAAAAGTAATACCTAACGGGTATAGACTATTTATTTTACAAGGAATTTATTTATGATACTGTGTACCTATCTGAGGGAGGACACATATCTATTATAATGTCTACCAATTAAAAGTCATAGTAATTACTGCTAAAGTCCTCGTTTTTATTTCTTTTTTAAATGTATTTATTACTTTATTTGATATTTATATGTGTATTACTATCCGTATAAAAATATACGTTTTCGTAAAAAAATAGTTTTAGATATATATTTTTCATATAATTTTTGTATCCTATCACTATGTTGTCGTATTTTACCCAAAGGTTGACTTTTAGAGAATGCCTTATGGCATTGAATCCGCCTATGATGTACCATTATTGTACATGAAGTTTAAATAAATAAATAATGCTTAAGTCGTCTAGTATAAGTTTAAGTCACGATAGAGAATTTATAGACAAAAAAAATGATTTCTTGCTTTCCTGATACTTTTCAGTTACTTATTTCTATCTAAAAACTCTGAGATAAATATAGACTTCGCCTCTTTCTTGTTGGCATGTTAAGCAAAAATCCTAAAAATAGTATCGCATATTGATTCCGATTGTTAAAGGTCTTTCAACTACACAATCAAAGAACTAGCCGAATGACATAACAGGCTTTGACTATATGCATACAAAGTGCTGTACAGTCATTTAATTGACTTCACCTCTGTTTTTTTTCAATAATATGACCTTTATTGCTGTTGCTTTAAGGTTTATGTTAAGAGTAAACTAACTGTGAAAGTGCTTTAGCTTTCAATCCGTTAGATGTCTGGATGACAGACGGACGCTTCAGGCATTGGTAATGAGCGGCGCGTGCTGTGACGTCACATGCGCGAAATATACCATTCAGTGTTTATTTAAGGTGAAGATTTCTTGAGAACGGCCAAAAATCTGTTTTTTTAACGCAGTGTATCTCTTAAACCATACATAATTTTAATCACTGAAAAAAATATGATATTTTTAAGGCTTTTTTGCATACATTGATGGAATTCAAATTATAATTAAATATACTAAAATGTGTAAAAAAAATATTCAAACACACCTCTAAATTCTCTTTTAAAGCAGTTTATCTCTTCAATATTAATCGTAATTATAATCAAAAGTATACAATGAAATTTCCAACGCCAAACTGCGTTCAATGATGGATTGTTTTTGATTGAATAGTTAATATTTAATTTTATACAAATTTATTTGTATTTTTAACGACACACGTATGCAGTAAAGTCCAACGTCAAAATGTATGAACAAGGTCAACGACATAATACTGCGCCTTAAATGAAGGTGACCACTGCAGCGCAAGTGCAATGCCTGTATGCAGTGTATAAAGAATATTGTCTGGAGGTACATTTATTGCAGGGTAACCCCAGAAGGTTATAGACAAAGATCTTTACTCGGATGGCGTTAGACCGGAGACGGTAATAGTCAAGATCGATGGCGTTAGACCGTTTGTCCATACAAAGGAGCTGAAAGTTTGAGACGCCTTGATGTTATGTGGTGTGTTCTTTTTTGAACAATGGTGCTGGTTTTGTGTTTTATTTATTGTAGGTACCTAAATTAGATCATAAATAGTTCTTCTAACCTGACAGACAGATGTGTTGCTGGGGAGTTTGTTCCGCCACTTCTTCTTCCCAGCTAAAACACTAGGAAGTGGCGAAGGGCAGGGCGTTTTTGTGGGACTGTCTCTTGTAATCTGACGTTCAAAAAGTGCTGATTATCAGCCTAATTTGAATAAATGACTTTTGATTTTGAAATACTATACTGTCTTTTTTCCATACAAGTAAAATAAAACACTTTCCATACTTTTTGTGTCGTGACTTTATTAGCTCTAACCCTAGAGGATTATTCGCCTACTTTCTTTGAAAGTACTTAATAAATAAAAAAAAATAAATATCTTGGGACAACTCACACACGGCTATCTGATCCCAAGCTAAGCAGAGCTTGTGTTATGGTAACCAGACAACTGATATACATACTTATATAATTTATAAATACATACATATTATAGATAAATCACACCCAGACACAGAACAAACAATCATGCTCATCACACAAAAGGAGATTGAGCAAATCAGGGCTTTTTATATGTTTATTGTACAGTAACGAAAATACTACCGAAAATCTTTAACTTAATAAAGATGATCGAATGGAAAGTTTTAGAAATATTGGTACTGTCTGTAAAATGTACAATTTATTAAAAGTAAAATAATTGATTTGATCGGGTTATGCTCTATTTTTTTTTTATCTCTCTCTTTCCCATTCTAGCCCGGAACTGACCAAAATAGACACCAGTCTTTTGGCCAATTACAGATTTTTAGTAAATTAAAAAAAAAACATTAACCTAAGTAATTAGGGTTTAGAAGTTATTTTATTAACCTTACCCTCTCTTTACTTATATGAACTTATTTGAATAAAAAAGCTATGCATTTTTTTATTAAAATGTATGTTTGCTTTTTTTCAATGATTTATTTGCGCATGCAAATGTCAAAAATTATTAAGTCAAATTGCCATTGTCAGTAGTTCCCGCTCTACTTTTGACAATATTGCTTTGCATTTTCGAGTTGTATTGTACCGAGTAGAGCTATCGGTTCCTCGTTATTTTACTTCTACGAATATTTCCGTCGGTATCGCGTCGAGTTGAGTCCTTATTCCTCCGCGTTGTCGTGCAGTCATCGTCTTTTCGTCGAATTAAAAACTTATTCTGTATTTTTTTTTGTGTTTATAGACAATTCTCTATTTGTACTGTGTTGTGGCTTATAGCAAAGCCAATCATGGCTCCACAAAGTCGTTGCATAAACTGTTCACTCGTGTTATCTCATAACCTGGGTTGGTACTCTGTGGAAGAGATACATACTGAACATAGCATCAGTATTCTACGTTCTTGGATATCACCGACACAGGTATGTATCTCTCATCTCTGTTCTAAAAAAAGGAGTGTTATTCGTCCATCTTCTTCATAGCCTTATTCATACTTCTTACTTATTAATTAAATATACTTCAAAATCTTACTGTTTTCAGTGTTGAAATAGGCTATAAATAATAGCTTTGTATATTTCAAAAGTACATCTTTTTCAAAAGTACATCTTTTTTCAGTTATCTGCTGATGACATCCTGTGTAATGAATGTTACACATTGCTGCAGTCAGTTTCAAATCAACCAAATCTACCAGCACGTGCAGTTGGTCACCACAATGTTTGTTATGGTTGCGGAAAATCTATTCTGAGAGGAAGAACTCACATTGTAACCCAAGAATGCTTAGAAAGGAACATTATATTGAGATGGACTCCAGCTCATCAGGTATTATTTACAATCTTTTGTCTCTATCATTCATTTTAAACAAGAAGAAAACACATTTAAAAATATATTATCTTATAATCTTTTATCATTATTACTACTTGAATTTAGGATTTCATGACTCTCCATGGATTAATTTCATATTTTGAATTATTCATAAGCTTAAACACAATGTTTGTTTTGTTTATAATAGAATCAAGCAATGTAATGACACAATTTCTACTATTATTTAAAAAAATAAAGAATAATAAAAGCATAACAATAATATGTTGGCAACAAGCTCTGTAGATCATTTCAGCTTGAAAACATATCTATGCTGCTTGTATTAATGTCAGTTTTCTTACAGGTGGTCAATCTCGAGAGGGTTTGCTATGCTTGTTGGGTAGCAGCCACTAGAGAAGTAGCAAGACAGAGAGTGCATGACTCTAACAGGTATACTGAAGCTCAGCCTGAGGATTCTGTGGTTCCTATACCACCTCCTCTACCTGAACCTACAGCTGAAGTGCCAAGAGTGCAAAGGAACCCATCAATGCGAGTTGTATCAGCCATTTATAAATGTGTAGGAACACGAAGAACTTGTTTGTTTCCAACATGCTCTAATCAAGAAAGGTTATTAGTACCATCTTCTATTAAAGAAATGGTCCTGCTGCATTTCAAATTATATATTCCGCTACATGCAAGAATCTGTAGATATCATATTATAAACAATGAATGGGATACTTTAGAGAATACCAGTTCTGAATTTACTGGATTTCAAATGGATAACATGTTATCTATAATGGAAAAAGCAGCTACACGGAAGATAGACTTCACAAATATACGAAGTCTGGATCCTAATTTGTGCCACTATTGGCTAGGAATGGATGTGCACCAGTTTGAAGAGCTATTAGCATTTATCCCAAGTTTAGGTGAAGAGGTTCCAAGTGCAAGTGTTGCTTTAAGCATTTTTCTGATTAAATTAAGAACTGGCGACAGTAACGAAAGGTTATCTACTATATTCAAAATGTCACGTAGAAACCTTGAAAGGTATATGGCTAAAGCCAGAAACAGTTTGTTGCAACATTTTGTGCCCTTATTTCTAGGAACGAATTGTACAACAGTACAACAGGTTGCTTCAAAAAACAAAATAATACCAGATGGATTATTTGGAAACCCACAAATGCCTCCAGATATAAAACCAGCTATCACCATATGTGATGGAACTTATATTTATGTCCAAAGCAGCAGCAACTACACATATCAAAAACGTACATTTAGTCTTCACAAACATAGCAATTTAGTGAAACCTTTCTTAATTGTTTGCTGTGACGGCTACATTTTAGATTGTTTAGGGCCATATAAAGCTACAACAAATGATGCCACTATAATGGCTCAAATATTTGAAGATGCAGAGGGGCGAATGCGAACATTTTTTAGGCAGGATGACGTTTTTATATTGGATAGGGGTTTCCGTGACGTGATACCAGTTTTACAGTCATATGGTTTTAAAGCTTATATGCCTGAGTCTCTTATATCAGGAGAGCACCAACTTACAACATTGCAAGCAAATAGATCAAGATGTGTAACGATGTGCCGATGGGTCGTAGAGGTGATAAATGGAAGAATAAAAAGAGACTTCAAATTGTTTAGACAAGAATATTTTAATTTGGCATCGGCACATCTTATGACGGATTTTAAGATTGCTTGTGCTCTCCTGAATAAGTTTCATCCCGTAATAGAAGATAGGCCTGAAGCATTAGAGATTTTAAACAAAGCTCTAAGTTGTCTCAATACAAGTAATTATTTATCAGAATATGTACAAAATGAAAATCTGAATAGAAGAAGAGCAATGTTTCAGGCCATCAATGCCACTAGTCCACATTTGAATGATTTCCCAAAATTAAATATGTGTGATTTAAGAATGTTTGCATTAGGCTCTTACCAAATTAAGCAAGCTGTCTCATATTACGGTGAGCATATCCGTAGTAGTGGGCAGTACCAGGTAGAAGTGGCCGATGAAATATTTGAGGATGAAATACCTCTGATTTTTGGGCAAAATAATATGTTTCTTAGAGGTCGAATAAGGTCTAGATATGTCACATCTAGAGCATATTACTGTTATATTTTAATAAGTAAAAACCAAAATGTATTGAACACATTAAATGCAATAATCGGCTATTACTGCACTTGTTTAATAGGTAAAAGGACAGTTGGTTGTTGTGCACACATAATGGCGATAGTGTGGTATTTAAGCTGGGGTAGATATAATGACGTATCTGCCCCGGCGTCTTTTCTTGATGACATATTTATAGATGACTAGCTATCCCAACTATCTCTGTACCAAAATTCAACAAAATCGGTTTAGCCATTAAAGCGTGAAGAGGTAACAAACAAACAAACTCACTTTCGCTTTTATAATATTAGTAAGGTTTACATTTATTTTATGTTGTATGTTGCTAATGAAAAATAAATGATGATGATCTAAAAGGTTTTTGTTTTTAATCTAACCCCTTTTTATCAGACTCGTACTGACTAAAATCCTCGGTGTCCTTTGTGTCCTTTAAAACCCCTTTACTTTCCAGGGTCACGGTTACCTGAGACAGTCCCGTGATCCCGGCAGGCTTTAGCCCTCTAAGGGGTGCCCCGTCAGATTGCCGACAGCTATATGACACGCGCGTGGAACACGAAGTGCCGTCGAACTTGGCATGGTCAGTGATCAGACGCCGAGTCACCCTTTATTCACCGTCCGCATAACCGCGCCTCCGGTGGCCGGAAATCACTTTGCGACGTCCGTCTCCCGCGGCGGCTAGGTCTTGAGGTGGAGGCCATGTTCCGCGCACAGAGGTGTCAGCCACTAGAAGGGGCCATTAAGGGCCAATGCCTGCCGGGGTTGCGAGTTGTTGGAAAGAGATACCGCGTCCGCGGAACGCAAAGGGCACACGAAGGAACATAGGTGGTTTTTATTCAGTAAAAGTCTGACACTCCCTCCCGTCCCGCCCAGGGCGGGAGGGGGGGGGGGGTCATTTGATGATTTCCCACCTCAAAAAAAGGCGATCGTTACAGTGGTGACATCCAGGCGTTTCTACCTTCCCAATCACACACAGGAATCTTACCCCTGCGCTCATGTCAGTTTACTATACCTACCTCACTTTCTATGATTACAATGCTATTTCCCGAGAAATCAGTGCATATTGGATGTACTTAATTCTCAGGTGCAGTGAACTCAATGTAGTTGCATCGATATAAAACTAAAATAGATAAATAATAACAAGGATCATAACGAGAGGTTAACCTCTTAGGTTAGGTTACTTATCCTGATCCACTTTGCTCAGACAGTACAGAAATTAAAAAAAGTATATATCCTAGAAACTACTTGAAGTAAGCAACATCCTGGCCTACATTTGGTTGATGTACAACAATTTTAAGCTTGTCCCCAAGCTCCATACAAAATTGCTCAATCTCCTTTGTCCTGGGTGGGAATCGAACCCACGATCTCCGGCTCAGCAGTCACGGCCACTAACCACTAGACCAACAGGCCCGTGCGAAGTATATCACAGCATCTACAATTATAAAGTTAGGCCATGTAGGTACTTGAGTAAAGAATACATTACTTTTAAGTAAGTACTGTGTGTACTTCAGAAGTAAAAGTCGAAGTAGATTACAAAGCGTAACTTGATGTAACTTTTAATCTCACGTCAACTTCGCGGGTCTATAAACGAATTGTCGCAGAGTTGAAATTTTAAGCGTGACTTACCCCCTCACAGGGGCCTATTAAATTTATTGCTTGTAAAACGAGCAGCTAATTTAGAGTTTCATTTTATTGTGTTAACTTAACTAGTTTACGTTATAGCGCCGCGGGTGTTCTGTGTTGAACGCATTTGAAATGTAACTTTATTGTCACAGTAATAAGAACGGAGAATAAACGATAAATATACATAAAAACAACTAGTTATGTACACTTTTTATTAGCCATATGTAATGCGTAATAAAGCAGTGGGGTGTGTTTCTGTTTTACGATCACTAAAGGGGATGAATAGAGGTATGTTGCCATAGATGAATAATATTTTTATGATTAATGTTGTCTGTTAGAAAAATGTTTGAAGTCAATGTAAGAAACTATTTTACCGGCGTGTTTTGTAGACAACTATAAAGAGACATTAGATGATTTTATTGTAAAATTTGATATTTACAGTGAAACCTTGTTAAGTGGGACCTGGGTAAGTGAGAAACCTCCATAACTGGACCTCATGCTGAGGTCCCGACACCTTGGCCCTGAATCACCTCTGTTAGTGGAGACCCTGGGTTAGTGGAATACCTCTTTTAGTGAGACTAATTCTCTCGTCCCTTCAAGTCTCACTTATCCAGGTTTCACTGTATAAGTAAATACATTTCATATGTATAGCACGGCCAGAGACATTACGACAAAGGCACAAGATGGAAAGAGCTAAATATTAGATTGTCAATGCCACAGTTGTTCTTTAGGTTAATGAAAATCGCTTCTCGTTGGCCGTACTATAGATGTGTGAAGTTCGTCAAGCGCTTGACGTCCAGATTGATCCATCAGACTCGAGTTAGCCGCGTAGGCGGTAAGACGATTTTTGCTCTGATTTATAAGGCCAACATGACCAGAGATCGCTAAAAATAGGGAGACTTGTAAGGAGAAATGGAAGTAGCAGTGTGACATAAAAAACCTACTAGAGTAGATATGTAGGTATATGGCTCTGGTTGAATTTCAGAACATGAATGTGGTTTACAAGGAAATATAATATAATAAAAGAAATCTCGTTTACAGCCGCTGAACAAGGAACAAAGGAGCTCGGAGTTGTCATCGCTCATTTCTTTTCATTTGCACGTTTCCTCCCGTTACACACGGCTGCCCCCACATATTGCCAATAGGCCTCTTTACACAATGGCTTATGATGGTTAAACGTGTTCAACTTAATCTACTTCTGTGCCGCCATTTTGTGATAATAATTCTACTAAATCTTACTACTATTACAAATGCGAATGTTTGTGAAGATGGATGGAAGTATGTTACTCTTTTGATTTTGTTTTCAGTAATATAGTTAAACATTACAATAACATAGACCTTATAATGATCTCCCTCTTCCATTTCGGTACTGTCTATCCAGGCCAAGAAATCACTCAACTCTCTTTGCGAGATTAATAATATATTTTTCGTACCACTTGCTCAAAAAAATGACATTCTATGCCCCAAAAAGCGAACATAACAATAGTCATTTTTAATCTGTCAAAAACAGGGAAAGAAAATTGTACTGAATTTCATTCATCCCCTAGGGAGAGAATGTGATTTAAAATTGGAATACTTAATACTAAACTACATCTGTGTTTACACCATTGAGTTTGTTTATAAAGCATTAAGCATCTTTTTTAAAAAGGAATACGCAATTAATTATATGCAGTTATGATTATTAAATAAAATTACCAAAACCGACGAGGTCGTATGAGCTTAATGCCTTTGCTTTTCCGACAAAACATATTAGTCTAGGAATTTATCGCGATTTTGTTTTCTTCAAATAGGTACATAAACGTTAAGTTTATTTTTATAAATAAGTTAATGTTCTAAAAATACATTGTTAAATCAAAGCGACAGTGACAGTGTATTGTCGGACTCCATCAGTGCAAATGCTGCGGCAATTATACTTATCAACAATAAATGTACCAAACAAAAGTGTAGCTCTCTCTATAAATAATTGGACCAATGTTCGAATGTTAACTTTTACTTTTAATGTCATTATTTTTAATAAATGCTTATCTCATATTATTACTGTGTTAATTTTTTCGCAAATGGTACGAAAAGTAGAGTATTTTCCTCGGCGATAAAGCTGTCTTAGCCTTGGGTAAACTTAAATCTCTCGCTACACTCAGGACTCGTCTTAAATCCTTCGCTTCGCTCGTGATTTAAGTTTTTAACACCCTCGCTAAGCTCGGGAGTAAACGTCGTCCTTTGTTACGCTCGCGATTTAAATCGTCACCCGCGACAGAAGACACTGCTTTATCCCCTTGGTTAATAATCTACTAATTAACGAAGTATTACCATTTAACTAAGGGTAATTTAAGACTTTTCGATAAAGCTAGTTCTAAGGAACTTTTTGTTCACTATACTTCAAGAGCCAGAGAAAAGTGTGAAAGAATTTAACTTATTTATTATGGGAAATCTTCAAATAACTTCTCCCACTCTGGCCGGAGCGAGTGTCAGACTTACTGACTGAAACCCATTTAAGTTCCTTCTTTTGCCCTTAGTGTTCCCGGGCCGCGGTATGTCTTTCGAACAACCCGCAACCTCGACAGGCAAAGAATTTGACTTTATGAAATGCAATAAGCAATATATTCTCACAGAAATTATTCCAGTTTTTAATTTATTGCTGCCTGGCTGAAGAAATAAATCTGCAGTCCTTAGTTGTGCTACGCCATTACAATGAGTGAAAAAGGATTGTATGGTTTTATGAAACTACGGTAAAAGTGACACATTTTTCACATTATAGACATTTAGACGTCCCTACGCCGCGGCCAACCGTCACTCGACATGCAACACACACGAAAAAGTTTGAGACGATGTAATAAAAGTTTCACTTTAAAAAGTTATTCTCCTATTCATAGATTATAGAGCTATCTCAAAATGATTTTTTTTCTGAAGCACCCGTAGCAGTACCGTAGCACTTCGAGGTCTATGCTGTGGGTCACTTTACCACTGATAAAACATCCTTTTGATGGCGACTATGGTGGTTTGTCTACCTGATAAGCCATATATTTCGAAGACAGGTCAATAAATAATGGTGTTTCTTATTAGTCAATAGAATAATTGTCATCGGGGCTAAGCAACGAAGAGACAATGACATGTGCCGTTTTCTATTAAGAGCTTGTAAACGTCGACTAACTATTAGCAGTAATAAAACTCTATTGTTATCTATTACATCGTATTGCGTCATTGCTTATTCATTGATGAATTAAACTAGCATACAGTTGCCAATTCTAATGATTCACAACGAAGGAATTAGACATCTAACACGCTTCGAATAATCAAAGATTCTTATCACCACCCCATATTTTAAAATTTAACACAAGCGTTTATTCAAATTGGCCGGGCATTTCGGTAAATCACATATTTGGCTATTGTTTTCAATACGGTTTGCATACTGAGTAGGTCACGTGGTCGACGCGAGCCAACAATCCTTCTTCCAATTTATCCTTATCGAATACAAAACTATAGCCGGCCATTCTTGGAAATTATGGCTTGCATTCAGCTCATTTGAATAAAAATTCATACTGTATAGCGGAGGTGCCAAACTTGTTATTTTTTAAATCGCACTTTTGTTGTGCATTTATTTTGAATTATTTTTAAATCGCACTTTTGTTGTGCATTTATCTATACTAATATTATAAAGCTGAAGAGTTTGTTTGTTTGAACGCGCTAATCTCAGGGACTACTGGTTGGAATTGGAAAATTCTTTTAGTGTTGGATAGTCCATTTCTTGAGGAAGGCTATAGGCTATATAACATCACGCTACGAGGGACACCCCTCTTTTTTCAATTCACTTTTTACCTGACTACGGAAAAGCAAACGGTTATGATTTTGTGTTATGTGTGTGTATCATCTGTTTTCTCATAGTTTCTAAACTACCGTTCCTTAAATAGATAATTTTGTTAGAGTGAGTGGGATAAGACCACTGGCTATTGTTTGAACATCACTATGGATATTATTTTCTTGTTTCATACTTTTTCGCCGTCGTTTTTTTTTGTCATCTTCGGGTTTCATTTTTTTTAGGGTAGTAGAAGACATTTGCTCTCCAAATTTCAACTTCGTGTTCTCAACAATTTCGGAGTAATATAGCTGTGATAGACGCACAGTACAAATCTATACAACAGAACCCTAAAATTTATTGGATTGATCGAAGCACATGTGACTAAAAGAGTGATAGATCTGAATGTTAATGGATGGAGAACAAGAGGAAGGCCAAAGAAAAGATGGATGGAGTGTGTAAGAAATGATATGAATGAGAAAATAGTAAATGTAGGCGTGACGTCTGATAGGGAAGAATGGAAAAAGAAGACGTGTTGCGCCGACCCCAAATAGAATGGGAAAAAGGCAGGAAAATGATGATGATGACATCGAATTGTTTAAGTTAATCCTGTTGACTTGACAGTTGGTGTAGAAATACGAAGCATAACGCTTCGTATTTCTACACCAACTGTGATCGTCGTCGTGAAAGCGATCGTCACATATCTAGGCCCCCTGGATGTTGCTAACCTAGTTTTTGTGCTCACCCACGAAGGAAAACATTGTAGCCGCAGACGACTCTATATTATTACAATTTCAACTGACAATGTTTATTATTAATATTTAAACTGGATATTATCATGTTGATATAATTTATATATATTTATTTAATACTCTTACTCCTAATGTGCACGTTTAACGACATCATTCTCACATATTTCTATAATCTCAACATGAATGATGTTACCATGATCTTGTAAAATTATTATGATTTAAAAGAGTGTGCCTGGAGTTTCTTGACAATTCTTCTCCATAGAGATGAACGCTTTTGAATGGGCAACTGCAGTACTTTTACAAGTTTATTATGCATTGTGTCTGGGACTGTAGTTTCATTCTTTTGAAGTTTGAGTTTAGTATTTTTTTGAGTTTCCAATATTTCGGCGCTGCAACTGCGAAGGCTCCGTAGAAACTTGCGACATAGATGACCATATCTTTTAACCACGTAGATTTATGCCCCGTCCGTGATTTATGACATAAGTTCTATGAGACTTATGTCAAAATTTAACTATTCGTAAGCAAAACGAGTCGTTTTTGTTTATTGGAACGGGGCATTAGAGGATTGATTTTAAATGGTAGCATGACGATTGACAGGGAAGAATAGACAAAAGATGGGAAACGTGACCAACTACCCTACCATGACGTGTTAAAGCAGAACTTATTCCGCGTAGGGAAAGGGACAGAGCTATACAGGGCGTCTAGCACCATCTCTTTCACTAAGTGGAATAAGTTCTGCTTTAAGATGTCATAGTAGGCCTACAGGTGACATGTGGCACAATTACAGCAAGATGTTAAGTCTACTAGTAGAAATTATTTTAATGCATACTGAACTACACAAAACAAAATACTTGGTAAGCACTTATATAAATTGTTTGTGGTCGTTGTTAGGTGTCGTGTTTCAGCACATTAGTATGCTCGTAAATTGTGTCTGTGTTTGACCTAGTTTATTTTCTTTTTATAAAACGTTTGTCTAGCACTAAGTGGCATGTCTTTACTTTAAAAGTATAATAGGCAGAGGTTTTATTCTTTCAGACATGAATATAATAGCTTACTTTGACAATATAATATTTCTTGTGTGTCGGCATTTTAATGAAGTATACATAAACACATTGAAGGAATTTATTTGATATTTTAAATGATGATAAATAAGATAACGTAACATGAAGCTTGTTAACAGGTTAGGCATAGGCTTACATGGAGTATACCCATATTTTGCTAATTATGTTAAGAGGTTCAACCCTTTTCTTTTGTAATAAGGGGCGAACCTTTGACGGGCCTCTTGGTGTAGTGGTTAGTGGCCCTGACTGCTGAGCCGGAGGTCGTGGGTTCGATTCCCACCCAGGACAAACTTTGTGTGATGAGCATGATTGTTTGTTCTGTGTCTGGGTGTGATTTATCTATAATATGTATGTATTTATAAATTATTTAAGTATGTATATCAGTTGTCTGGTTACCTTAACACAAGCTCTGCTTAGCTTGGGATCAGATAGCCGTGTGTGAGTTGTCCCAAGATATTTATTTATTTTAACCTAGGTACAACTTAATGAAACCAGGGATAAATTCTAACTCCAGGGCTGCTACGCAAGCCGTAACGATGGTGCGTTAGTGTTCCACGCGCGCCCCCAAATGATTTCAGCAAAGCAGAGGGGCCTGCCAGTCTGCCAGGGCCATCGCCTGCGGGGTTGCTGGTTGTTCGAAAGAGATACCGCGGCCCCGGAACATAAAGGGCAAAAGAAGGAACATGGGTGGGTCTTACTCAATATAAGACTGACACTCCCCCGAGACGCTCAGGGCGGGGGAAGTAATTTGTTGAATTACCATCCGCAAAAAAGTTTTTGATGGAAAAACCCAATAACACAGTGACCGATCTAGGAATCGAACCCAAACCTTCATGCTCAGCAGAAACGATTGTGACTACAATACCAAGAAGTAAATAATATTCTCAGTAACTATGTTTTTAGAAGTAAAATGACAATGTTGCAATACGCATAGGATTTAATAACCTGTTAATGCCCCTTTTAAATCCTTTTAAATCTATCGCATACCATTCCAGATTTTAATTAACATTTTTATGTTTACACAAATGTAATCCTAGTTTTATAGGAAATTGTAGTTAACAGCTAAATAAACAACGTGCCAGTTAATCCAATGAAATAAAAAATCATACGTACAAATTGTAAATACGGCATAGGTACTCCGATACAACACACTTTAGTAACTGAAATAAACGCCATTGAAAATTCAACCTTATTTTAAAAAGAGTAGGGGTTATGAACGAGTGATTGGAATGTACATTCGCGTGGTAAAGTATTTTGGCACGTGCTCTTACCATAGTGAATGATTATTCGCGCGAAGAGTTTTTGTTAGGCCACCGGGCGTGCCAACGATCGCTGCCGTCGATTGTACCAGTACTTGAATCATAATAATCGATTTGCAATGTGATATGAATTCGATCGATGTTGTTAGTAGTCGTACCGAGTAGAAACGGTATGAGATTGGTATTGGGTCATAAATGGAAATAGGCTGTCTGTGGGGTTTGGTGTATTGTACACGAAATATGCAAAAATCCGATGTTTTAGTACAAACTTGCGACATAAACAGCCATATTTTTTGACTCGATAGTATATTTTTGGCTTGCGTCTCTATATTCTTCACTGGAGCAATCAGTATACCCTTTTCAGATTCCAGCTGTACAAAGTGGAACAAAACGTTTTCTTCTCCTGCTGTTATTCTGTAAAAAGTTTTTAGTGGTTTGATTTTTTTTTAATATCCTAATGAAGAGAAAAATACCGGCCAATCGCGGGTTGGACACGCTTCTGAGTTCTGTATAAACTTACGGAATAAGCGGCCATTTCTTTTGACTGCATTGACTTAGAGGGTTGATTTTCACAGCACAAAGAAACCACAGTGTTGAGTATATGGTTTTAATTTCAACTTGATACCTCCAGTCATTCCCGAGATAAAGTAATTAACTTGTTGATGGTTTTTAACAAAAAAAACTTTGTCTGGATCTTGATTATATTATATCTTAGGTGTTGCCTTACCTTCGAAATTATTATAATGAAAAGTACCCTTAGACTCAATAGCTAAAACTATTTGAGTCAGATTGTTAAAAATTTCAACGGTTTAATGAATAAAACGTTGTTCTGCACTAGGAATTTCTCCTGTATCGTAGTTGCGTTTACAAGAAATTAAACTTACATTAACAAACAGCCAGACCCAGAACAACTACTTGTAGGCCATACAAGTATTTATTGAACCCACAACACGACAGCCAATCGTGCTTTATAAGAATTACCCTGCTCTACTTTTATAATAATAGAATTAAAAGATACCTACAAGTCCTAGGTATATCAGTTAGATCTAATAAATGACCATGACCAGCCGACAGGTCAGGCCAACACCTGCATAATATTGACTCAAGTCTTAACTAGGGCAGCAGTTACTGTTCCTTCAAAGTTTTATTATCATTATTATTAAACACAAACACTTTATTATCATAACATATTGTTTGTAAGTAGTGGAAGTTTATAAGATAGGTAATATTTGAAAGACGAGACTTTTATAAGTTTTAGTCTTTCTCTCTGTCTCTCCCTCTCTCTTTCTTTAGACCAAGTCTGATCATCATCTGATAGGTGTTTTTTTCTAAATATATATCGGTTGGCTGACAGTCACCGGGTGCAGTTGAATATCAACATTTTACATGGAGCGACTGCCTGTCCCACATCTACACTTGGTAAAACTGTTTGTCAAACATCGATGTGATGTTGTTTTATATCAAACTAGCTTAGCCCGCGGCTTCGCTCGCGTTAAATTTTGGGTAACACAGTTCCCCTTGCGTCTTATTGATTTGTAATAGCAACGCTAAGTTTTCCCTTTTCTTCCCTCTTTCTCCCACACATCCCACTTTTTTCAAAAAAATATTAGCCTATGTCCGTCTCCTGGTTCCCAACTATCTCTGTACCAAAATTCATCAAAATCGGTTCAGCCATTAAAGCGTGAAGAGGTAACAAACAAACAAACTCACTTTCGCTTTTATAATATTAAAAGTAAGGAGTAAGGAAGTAAGGATATAAATACCAATATTTTTCAAATAAACACCCCTAATCTGTGTGTCTGTTTATGGCATCATTACCTCTACGGTTGAACCGATTTTGATTCTTTTTTTGTTGGAAAGGTGCCCTAATTGAGAGAGTTTTTAACTATGTTCCAAAAAAATCCGTTCAGCCGTTTGAAGATTATCACCCCTTTTCTAGATGATGTAAAAATATTATATCCAGATATCGTCTGAAATAAGAACCTTGCATTGTCAAAGCATTAAGAACCACACAAACAAACATTCAGCTCAAACATCAATTTATTAACCGAATCAGCTTATCGTCCATTGCAAAACAAACAACTTAAGTCTTCCCTCGACTTAAGTTATTGTGTTTATCAAGCTTATATCGATTCAACTACTCGTAAACACCCTATATCATGCGAGCATTCAAGTTCCCGTTCTATTGCGATGTCCGATGCCAACAATTACGTATTGCATCACAGAATATCGATATAATCTGTATCGAGAACAATAACGCTCGGAGCGTAACAGATAATCGATTAAGATTATGATGCAGTAAATACTGTATCAATGTTGCATGGATTAAGTGAAGTGAACATATCTAGTAGGTAGTATACCTTGATAAGCTGGGAGGTACAGATATGGAACCGCTTAAGTGAAACTACTCAGATGCTATAAGATCTGATGTATTGAAGAACAATTCCCTTTAGGTTAAGCTTATCATTGGTTCATTTATGGTCAAGGATTAAAGACTTGCTTCTGACTAACCGGTGTTTTCCTTATAATCAGTATTGCATGGTAATTGTGGGTTTACCTACCATTAATGCTGTTATTCATCCTCATGAAATAAACTTCTAGAAAATAAAACGATAATTAACAGCGTTTGTATTTTGTTCCTTTAATTTTTTTTATAAACCTTATATGTCCTGCTGCTAAGCAAAGGTATTCTTTAGCTTTTAAGGAGTTATTAATTACCTATGTGTGGTCTTCTCCGGACAAAAAACAGCATCTTGAGCTGTGGTACATCCTTCTTGAAGATTCTACAGACACGGTTTACCTAATACGATTTCAATCATACAGACTTGTTGCCCACATCAGCGGTTCATGCTTGCAAAAAACAAAACACACATCAGCGGTTCTTGCTTGCAAAAAACAAAACACGATCAGAATAAGTAAGTCTTATCCAACAGAATCAGATTATCAGGTCAAACGTAGGTGGCCAAATGCTACTTAAAGCACACTTCCAAAAACCAACACGTCTTCCTGTAGATCGTGACCATACATCTATAGAGGAATATTAGTACCGCTAACAGAAATAGAAGCATATTTATCATATGTTATGTTAACAAGTTAGTTGCAACCGAACTGGTACACTTGTTATAGAACAATGAAGTAAAAAGGCAGGAGGTTCACTTTGAACGAAGTGTAAAGGCCATGTATGGTCAAGTAAGTGAGTGCTATTAATATTGTGGAATAGAATGCTGCTGCAGCAGTAATAGAAAATCGGTAACATAATCACAATTTTGTAAAATAGTTGTGTTTCTTTTTTTGGTGTAGGGTAAAGTTGGGATAGATGCATATAGAGACTTTGTGTTTAGTATTACGTTATTTTTTTTTTAATAATTTTATATTTTCATTTTGTTTTCTTTCTTTGTCCGTTGTTGTGTGCACTTGTGTCATGTGCCAAACAAATGTAGTCTTTGTTTCTATTTCCCACTGCAAAAATCAAAATATTTTTAAGCTATTTTATATTTGTAAAATAAAATACATTGGTTCTTAATCTACAAATTCATATTCTTTATTTAAATTACGTTTATTTTATATACAGATCGACGGTCCCTACGTACATAAAGACATGTCGAAAATGGCATTTTTTTTTATTGTCTCATTGGCTTTAGATTATCTATGCGCACATGCTGACATACGATTTTTAATTTTATTTAATTTATTTACCTTGTTTTAGAAAATATTTATTGTTGCTCATGGAACTATTTCTAGGGCGTGTTGAACACAAATTACGCTCTCCTGTAAACCTCGGTTTTTGACTTAACCTTATGTGCGTAGGGACCGTCGAGATATACGACCACTGAAAAGTAAAGCATATTCCCCCACAAAACTTTGATCGTACCCTGCCATTCCATGCAATCGCACAGAGCTAAAACACACGGCCCACTAGCAGTAGCTAGAAAATCCCATCGATTGATAAATAAAATAGCAAGCGAATGATGAATCAAGTAATTACAATCGAGGCATCTATCCTCGGGAGACATCTATCCCGAGTTTACCCTACATTAAAGTTTATTCTATTCCAATGCCCCTCTAGCGGCGTCAATATAACCTTATTGGTAACTCTATTTTCGAACCGTTTGGAGTTGAAACTCTCGGACAGTGGGGTCCTTGTGTTCACATCCTTTTTAAAGATATTTCAGAACGTTTAGTTGACACTTCCCGTGACACCAACTGGCTTTTACTTTGACCAACATTACGTTTTAATCAAATTAGTCTAGCATTGCCTACAGCTGGACATCAACGTGTCCCACGCTGCTCTTTATGTATCATTAGAGAATCAGCGGTGTTCTGGCAATCTTCGAAGGATCACGGTTGTGATTCCAAAGAAACCAAAAAGCGGCACAAATACTTGCCAGTAAACAATGATTACCGTTGAGCCCCGCTGGCACAAATCTGTGCCACCAAACCCCGACGGATTTAAAATTGTACTTGTAGTAAAGATAAGTCTTAAAATCAGATTACGCTTACGATAAGAGCCCGCCCGGCGGTGCTTGACTGATAGTTGACGTAAATAATGGCGGTCCTTGAGAGGTTTAACAGATATATTGGGAAATTTACTCAAAACTAATATATTAATGACATGCATGGTTGATGATCCAATTATATTTAGTCTACTCTTTATTCATAGATGTCTCCTTTTTTTTAACTATTATACATACTACATCGTTTGCTAGATCTGACAGCTATTTAGTAGAAACCCCTTTAACAAATGGCCTTTCTGTACCTTCTTGTTTCATTTGCTTTAGCTACTTGTACTTGTGTAGGGCTCCGCACTGGGCGTTGCTTCCTGCTCCGCCCACGTCTGCGGCCGACGGAATACATTGTTAATTATTTATGTTAATGTTATTGATAACTATTACTACAGCTTCTGATTCTCTGCTTTTGACACAAATGTTGAGGGAAATTAATGGTTCATTAGATGCCTCTGTAACTTGAATGCGTTGGTAAGGGAGCGTCCCTGTTCTACGTTAAGGGGGATTTGTTCTCAGAGCACACAAATAGCGGACTAGCGAACGGCGAGATTGACTTAGCTAGTCATAAGTTGATAATGAGATTTCTTCGTCATACACACTATGCATCATATTAGGTCTACCAAACTACGCGTAAACTTAAATAAAATATCAGCATCAGCTTAAAGAAGCTCTCTGCTGGACACAGACCTTCAATCGTATGCCATTCAATTCCACTGTCGGTAAATCTCAGTACCAGCCACCATGAGATCGTCTTTCAACCTAACCTGACCCGGGGTGTCCTCGGTCTAATGGTGGCATGGAAAGAACGACTGCCCCCCCTTTGAGTGTCTCAAAGAGATATCAGCGAAGCAGAGAGGCCTGCCTGCGGCCCCGGAATGCAAAGGGCCATAGAAGGAACATGAGTGAGTTTTAGTCAGTACAAGTCTGACATGCCACCCCGCTCCGCCCAGTGCGGGGGAAGTCATTGGATGATTTCCCACCCGAAAAAAAAAGGGCCACTGCCTGCCTGGCTTGTTCGAAAGAGATACCGCGGCCCCGGAACACGAAGGACAAAATAAGGAACATGGATGGGTTTTAGTCAGTCTGACACTCCCTCCCGCTCCGCCTAGAGCAGGGGAAGTTATTTCATGATTTACCCATTCTTAAAAAGAAGGTTGTCCTCGGTCAGATGAATTTAAAGGCATGCTACGTTGAGCATGACCATTCAATGCTAGTTTGAGATTTTGTTTTTGATTTTCTTGCTTAAGTATGAACGACTTTATTTCTGAGACATCATATAATTTTTGCCTCTAATAAAACTTACAGCTGTACACGTTCCACGAGATATTTTCTAACGTAAGTTGATATTATTTGCCCAAGAAAAATGGACTGCTTTAAGAAATAATATCAGGACAATTTTATGTCACACACGACGTTGTAGAAATATTTAAAAATGAAAGAATGTGTAAGATGTCGCCTTCCAAGATGTCATCTGCATAAAGTCTAAAACAATTCTGGGCACACAATCGTTTTGATGCTTCCCTATATACGCCCGGCATTCTACACTGAAATGTGTGGTACAGACGCCTGCACATCAAGCTACTACAATCTGTCAGATTTCTTTGATAGATTTTCGACTTTATTTCTAAAGTATTAGGTTCAAGGTTCCTTGAGAAAAATTGACAGTTTCGGGTAGCTTGACCTGCAGGCGTCTGTACTAAGGACAAATTGTCCGCACGGACTGTCTTGTACACGTTATATAATTTGTTTTCTTAATTGAAATAAATTCCTAATAACTACTCTAACCCTCTATAAATAAAATAACAGATGCACAAGTGCGCAGCTTAAACGAAGCTGAATCGAAAATACAAGGTGCCTTCTTACTCTCCTACTTGTATGTATATCTGTGGCTTTAGAATGTGTTTGGTAAAATTGTAGTGTTGTCTCATGATGACCCGTGGTGTCTTCTTTCGTTAGTGATTATTATCTTTTGGATGCTTTGAATAATTGGTGTTTTTACCGTATGCTTTTATAGTAGTTTGAAAAACGCTTCCTACACCTTAATAAATAATTAGATCAATTTATTTATTTTATAAAAAGTAGCTTCATAGTTTACAGTGCATGAACATAAAATTATTAAATTAAACATTATGCCAATTACGAAGTACACAGAGAAAACATTAACATTCGCCGAAAGATTAGACTATTTGATACTCAATTTCATAACAAGCAACATTTCCTAGCAAGGTAAAACGGGAAATCTAAATACCAGGATTCCATACATACTCAGCAGATTGCAAATTCGTTCCGACACATTTCTCGCTCGGGTCGGTAGCGTGGTTTCATAACCGAGAATCGTCAATGACTGACGTGGCACATTCCGGGATCTAGTGACGTCACGGGTCCCTGCGGTCCTGGTCATATTCCTCGTAATGTTACGTCACGGGAATAGTTATAACTTTGTCAATCTCGGTGCCAGGATTAAGTGGGGATGGGGTTTTAAAAGTCTCATGAGCATGGTGTATAACACAAACGACAGGTAGTGTACACACCATTGAATAAAAACTACGAAAATTCAAGCAATATTTTTTGTAGAATATTTAAAATCTAAAAAAATCCATAGTCTGTTTTGTAGAATATATAAAATCCATAGTCAAATGGTATGGAATCGTTTCTCTATTTTTCAGTAGCAAGACTGAATCAACTTTTTACAAGGTCAAAAATCTCGACATATTGTATATTAATATAAATAATAGGTCAACGTAATTTTAACCTAATTTTATGATTTTGAAATGTTTGTTTTTTTTCGAAGGGCTTATTCGTCCATGAGCAATTAAAAATATCAGTTAAACATCCTGAACGAAGTAGGTTTGTTACCATCAGCAGTTAATGATGGAGAGATGGACAATTTCTTTTTTAAAGTTGGGACCCCAAGTTATGGGGTCAAAATTGCTGTAAATTAAGTCTTGTATGATCCGCTTGAAGGAATACACCTAATCAATAACTCTGCATATACAGGGTGTCCCGAAACTCAACGTCAAAGGCACGGGGCGATAAGCTAGGTCATACTAGTTCTGGTAAAAATAAAAAATATAATCTATGTTACTTGGTTAAGTGGTAAAAGAATACTTTGATAATGTTTGAAAATCCACACCTTTGATCACATATTTAGGTGCTGTGATCACAAATTTCTTAATTTCGCAGCATAATAGTTCTAATATCTAATTATTTTTAAAACTTTTCTTTTTCTTCGTACTTTAAATAAGTTTAAGATAAATATGAGAACTTTCGTATATTCCAGGAATCTTCTAAATCGGCGATCGTAATTTGCGCCCCGCGAATGACACCCCCGGACCGAGTTCTTTGCTCCTTACATAACTCCTCAACGACCTTGAACCAAAAACAGCGTGGTTTATCTCTAGCACAACATAGATATACAAAACCAGTTTATGCTGCTCTCTCAACAACGGATCGTACACCATAAATTTCAAGTACAATGAGAGATCCGCATAAACTGGTTTTGTATAGGTTGATGTGTCGCCGTGTGTACATGTCGTCTTCTTTTAGAATCTATTATTTTACTAGCTATTGTTCGCGACTTCGTTCGCGTGGTATAGTGACTTCCGGCAGCACGGAGCATAGGAACAGCTCGACATTTATAGTACTGAATTGATGCCGACTTTTGACGAATAGATGGCGCTGTATGTCCGGAATATTTCTTTTTTTTTTTTGTAATAAAACTATCCTATGTCCTTTCTCAAATTCCAAACTATGTCTGTACCAAATTTCACATAAATCGGTTCAGTAGTTTAGGCGTGAAGAAAAGACAGACAGACAGAGTTACTTTCGCATTTATAATATTACTTTGGATTAAGTGACTTAGGCACTCTAAAAAGAAAGAAAGAGATGTGCTTATTATACCCTTCTTTCGCTAATTGTAATTGTAACAGCATACTACGGTCCACAGCTGATCGATTGCACTTGCCCGCCATGCAGTGACATGTGTGTTTGATTATGCGTGCGATTTTGTTCATTACACCTTGGCCACGAACCACACGTATGCACCACGCGTTTCGGGCGAGCCAGTGTGGAGTAAAGAAATGAAAGAAGTGAATTTTAGTTTAACTTGACTACAGATACTCGGTTAAGAGCCACTGTGACACGATTTGTGAAGTACAGGACGGAAACGGGCGGCTGACGCGTTACCTATCGCATCAGTGGTAGCCTTCTGTAACTCTCTATTTTGTGTCTCCAGGGCGTCAATTCAAAGAGCCAGCTGTAAGGAATGGGGTACTTAATGATGGTCACAAACGACGAGCTTAGTCCTGTAGCCACTGAGTTATATTTGCAACGATATTTCATAAGCCAATGTTTTAATTTTAGACTGGGATGCCAGTTGTCTAGCGACGAAAGTGGTCCAATTGTGAGTTACTTTTGACCTGGGAATTGTTGTACGCTAACATTTGAAGAAATGAAAGATGTAGAAACAGACATACTTGACTTGTGTGGCAGAAGGCATGCGTTTTTATTGAGTAAACTGTAGACAACATGTGAATTGACTTCATGCTGGCTGAGATCAGATAGGTTTCACGACACTTGATATTCAGTTATATCTACTCGACCTAAGTCACATATTCATTCTACCATTGCCAGAGTTTCTGATTTATTTTCTCGTTGAAAATATTTTTAATGCAGTGCAATTCAGCAATTTAATTAAACCTTAGCCTCGTCTCCTCTCTTCGAGCCCAGCACAAGAAAAATGGCTGTAATGATGATAAATTCCTCCTCTGTTTATATTTACTGTACATTATAGTACTATACAGAATGTCACATGGATGTTCAAACGACATGGCTCCTACTCCTTTAAAAACAAAGGGCGAGTTTTGAACAGTACATATTTATACGATGTTTGTCCTGAAACTCCTTAGTCGTAAGTAAACAGATAAAAGGGTAATATGCCTTCAATACGAACGTTCTTCCTAGACAGGTGCGGCCTAACCGTTATTTATGAGGACCCTTCATAACGTCCGAACGCAAGATGACTGTGTTTCATTTTTATAGGATTTATGTAACATCGATATTTGCAATATCCTAGGTAGGCCTTGAAGTAAAAGTGTATTATAAAATATTGCTGTGAGTAAGTACGGTTTCATGTAGGGAGGATTAATAGTTGATCGATTCCCTTCTTTAGCCGACTGCGGTAAAATACAAAAGAAAGAAGGGTTATGTGTTTGACCTGTATTGTATGTATGTGAGGATCATGGCAGAAGTCAAAGCTGATGTGTAAGTCTCATCTAATAGGAGGTGAGGGTATTGCATTTAACTGGGTACTAATGCAGACTCCGTGGTTCTGATAAATTCCTGATAGCAATACTAAGCTGGGTTTGGGAATTAGACCCAGGACTTCATGTAGCAGTCACACTCGTGTTCAGAAGACCAACGAGGTAGTAAGTCATAAGTATTTCATTTCAAGACAATTTAAATTTTGTAGAAAATAAATCTAACCTAATATTGTTCGTCATTTAAGAATTCATCAACACTGTACCTATGCTTTTCCAATCAAGACAGTTTTTATTTATTTTTATATATAATATTTATTTATGTACACACAAAACATTATATAAAAAAGTACATAAGAAAAAAGAGCACAAAGGTACTGCTTATTTCATAAAGAAATCTCTTCCAGCAGACCTGCGAATACATATATTTTGACTCGGAAATTCCCCAAAACGTTTAAAACGGTATCCAACTTGGGATTATAAAGGATCTCTCTCAACAAGCTTTCAACATAATATCTTGCAAAACTTTGAAATACGTTATGTAAGTAAGATACAATGTAATGAACATCTGCTATGAATCTTTCAGTGCTCTTACATTATAATAACTGAAGTTGGAAGTAAATATTCATATTCTGTACCTACGTAAAACTCGGCCTCAATTTCGGTAGCATTATAATATTCGTTTATTGCGTCGATAAAGTATTTCGGTATGAATATTTCCACTGTTTGTGACGTCTGTCAAAGTGTTCAGACAAAACATCCATTTATATAAAAAAAAAAAAAACATAATACGCTGTCGAATTCACAGAGAGTGATGAATACCTATTCGTTTCACGGCACGGCTTTTATGTCCGCATATTTATTTTCAGAACATATTATACGAAATCAAACCAGCCATTTAGAAAAACCAACGTGAAAAATGTAGAAACAAAAATTGAGTTTTAAGGGCAAAGTTGTTTTTTCACCTACCGTTTGACGAAGGTCCTCGTCGGACACGAAGCTTCGGGAGGTTCCTACTCATGATCGGGCGGAAGGAAACGCCCGGATGTCACGACTGTGTCGATAGCCCGGAGGACACGGTGGAGCACTCTCGCTTCCGGCCATGGTGGCCAGTTCATGGTGCGGTGAGGAGGGGGAATGGGAAACGGTCATCTTCTTCTGCGAAGCAGTTATTTACCAAAGAAGGTGGCTGGAGGTTTGAGGGAGAAAACCTCAAACCAACTCAACCGTTGCAAGAAAGCAGGTCGCTCCTGGCGTCGACGACTCCCAGCCACTGTAGACATAGGCTTGTGGACGGTGAGTAATGGTTCGGTCACGGTAATATAGCCAGTTCGTTCGTGATCCACACGCTGCTCAGAGGGGCCTGTAGTTGCGGGTTGTTTAAAAAGATACCGCGCCCCGCAACACAAAGGGTAAAAGAAGGAACATGGATGGGTTTTGGTCAGTATAAGTCTGCCACTTTCTTCCGCTACGCCCAGAGCAGGGGAAGTTATTTGATGATTTTCATCCCTAAAAAAGAACAAACTTGTAACGTTTAGTACACACTGTACTAAAAAACGCGTAACGTGAAACATTCTCAAAAAGAATTGTGAAAGACATATTACAAGACCAGTATCCCGTTTTATTCATTGCCCGCATCGCTGCGAGAATATGTGTCGCTTAAATGAAAAAATACAACTTCCTCGGCGATGCTCGACTACTGAGACATAGTTTAGCCAGCACCTAGACAAGGCATTACGTTGTTCAATTTAATAATAAAGGTCTCAGCCAATTTGGCACGGAGCGAGCTCCTACTGGAGTCGAGGGCCATCGCTCCGTGAGAGTAGTGCAATTTGCCTGCAGCCCGCACTCGGCCCTTGAGCAAGCCTCCAAGAGCACACCAATTAGACGAGACAAATTCGGATTTATTATTCAGCGTGGGCGCTATTCAATTGGGTAATAGATCGAGTTGTTTGTTTCCATCGACCACTTACCTAGACGTAAATAAGCAGGAATGGTTATCGATCTGTTGCCACACGCGACTTTTACGGATAACACTTATACTTGTAGCAATCGCTTCGGAAAGTCCTATTCTACCAGTTAAGGGAGTTTTCTAAGAACTATGTATTAGACGATGCAATCGCACACAAACGACTCTAGTACGTGTAATTTGCTTTGGATAATGCGACGGCTTTCTTATACGTGTGTCATCGTTAGTGTATCGAGTATGGGTTAGTCTCGTTATGGGCGGCTGTTTCTTCCCACTCTAGGCCATAATCAAAGGCAGGTTTTTGCGCTCCACCTTGTCGTTCAATATAATCTACGGGTAAGAGAAACGTGCAATGTCAATCGGGGGTAATACAGACGTATTATTTAGTGTGTACAGTTACAACTCATAAATAACGATGCGCAAAACGCCTATGATTGCTATAATCTTTATCCATATTTTATCTACCGCTGTCAGCGGTTATCCAGTTAACCAACTGTGATTATACAGTGTTGGGAATCAACGAGTCATCTACTCGATCTTTTGTAAACATTATGCAAAATACTGTTACTATTTAAGCTTTGTGAGCGTAGAACGGTGTTTTGACAAATGGTAAAGCTGGCTCTGATATAATCTGTATACGATCTCTGCAACGTGTAATTAGACCGACTGACTAAGCGGAATCTATGGGAGCGTTGCCCGTCTGACCCGGCACAAGATTTAAGATCCCATTGTAGAGACTTCTTTATTGCACACTACGGCTTCAAGTAATGGCTGGCATTCGTTCTCAAGTTATCGAAACATACATTCGGCTCGATAGCTTTGTGAATTTATCAGTCAGAAAATTGAATGCCAAGAGTTTGACAGTAAATTATATTACTCAATACCGCTGAGTGTTAAAGTTATACGCTCGAATGAATCATGGTTCCAAAAATGAATCTCGTTTTACATATGAGAAATGTGTGATGAAAATACCTGATCCCTCATCACGTTTGCGTTATGACATAAAGTGGTAACAGAGGATCGTGTTTACCATATTTTTTGTTCAGTACGCGTCGCCGTTACCAATTAGTTATCTGATGTTAGATCAAATTACGTCTCGCTGGATGTCGATGGTTGATGCTGTCGAACTGCATCACAATAGTGTTGTGGCTAAAAAGCTGCGAGTCACCATCGAGTAGACGAGAACTATTCGGAGAATCGATATCGTCGTACGTGAGTGAACAACGTATGTCGATGTGGTAATAGCGACCACCTTCATCACCTGTGCAACTAAAACGAAACCGATTTTTTGTTCCAATTGGAATTACGGATCGTGTATCCAATCAAGTGTTTTAATAGGTTCAGTGTAATTATTGGAAGTCTACTTTAGGTACTTACATCAAATATTTCACACAGAACCTACAGAAATATTACAAGTATTTTTGTAAATTGGACATGATCATAATTAAGCTGACAGCCCCACCGAGCCAATATGGACGCAAAAAGGGTTTCACTTCGAAACTACGTCCAAATCAATAGTGTCGCAATTAAGAATTTTGGATAATTATACCGATCGTTCGAGCGGAACGTTGTGATTGCTATTTTGTGCCTCGAATTCGCGATTATTTTGCAAAACGCGCTCGACTTTTCGTTTTTTAATCGGATATCATGGAGGCTTAATTAACATTCGGATTTTGTGAACTCTTTGTTGACCTTTGATAACCTTTCATGACACGCTTTATATAGTCATTGGTTGAATCATGGGAGTTGGGAGGAGGATTATGAAGTCATCAATTTATTATTGCTGGTGTTAATTGAAATGCGACCGTTTTGTTTGTACCTACAGGCGAGACGGTTTAGTGTTCGTGGAAATAATTAATTCATGTCACTTGGCAATCTCACCACTGCTTCGGTTTAAATGTCATCGTTCTTATAGATTACTTGGGCTAGTTAGCACCCATCTATACTTCTATACTAATAATATAAAGCTGAAGAGTTTGTTTGTTTGAACGCGCTAATCTCAGGGACTACTAGTTGGAATTGGAAAATTCTTTTAGTGTTGGATAGTCCATTTCTTGAGGAAGGCTATAGGCTATATAACATCACGCTACGACCAACAGGCGCTGAGCAGCGTGGGTGAAACCGCGAGGAACAGCTAGTTTAAAATATACGGCTAAACTGAGAACGAAACACTAGAATTATTTTTTTCCACATGTATTCGACATGTTTAAAAGCAGTCCACATGGGGTTTTCATTTAAAGAAAGAAATCATAAATCCACAATCTCCTGTAGCGTAACACTGGCTGCTTAAAAAACCAAAACTACACTTTGAATCTTCGAGCTTCGCTTGGAACTCTAAATTCAAATTTAAAAATGGTAATTACCTACACAGTCATCGAAAGTACGACCATATTTTTAACACGCGGCTTGCCCTTTATTCCAGAAAAAAGAATTAAGAGCTAAATAATGACATGTTATTACGTTTCCAACTGGCGCACGGTAAAGTAATAGCCAAGATAACCGAATTTTAATGACTAACTTTGTTCGTTAAAAATACTTTAGCACAAATTGTCTACTAGAAAGTGTTTCCTTCGTAATTTTCTATCACTTATCCCCATTATTCGCATCTGTCGTTCGTTTGGGCTATTTGTTCCAGGATGTTCTTCGGGTCACTTCTGTTAGACACTTTTATTAATTTATTTATTTAAATTTTATGTACAATAGTGGTACATAGGCAGACTTAAAGCCCAAGGCATTCTTTACCAGCCAGTCTTTGGATTAAATACGACAATATTGTGAATATTATGACAGAATCATGAGGTAAAAAAATATAATATGATAAATAATAAAATTTAAAAAAAATATATATGTCATTTATATAAATTTGAATATTTTGTAGAAGATGTATTACACACTTAAGATGAAGAAGAAACTATAGTAACTATAAGACATCAAAATGTATAAGACATAAAAAAACAAAAAAAAAACAATATTTTCATAAAACCAAAGCGTTATTCAGCTTGAAGTAAACACAGCCAAAAGCTTTGTAATACCTGTCCCAAATAGATGTTATTTTAATAACAGGCCGACCTAATTAGATTTTAATTTCACGCATAAAACTCTTTACGACACCCTTAAAAATAAGTGGAATAAGATACGAGTTACGGTCGTCTTTGTCCTTAATCAGGAGGGGCTGGGTCGCAATAATCCTGAGACACGGAGATAAGATCTTGAAGGGACCTTCTCTTTAATAAGTCCGATAGGTCAGGCCACTCGAGGCGCGAAGGTTACCCTTATTCCGTTTATTATGTACTCCTGTTACTTGTGGCTTGCGGCTAGGATGATAATATCGAGTTAGAAATTAAGAGGTTTGGGTCGTATAGTTGTTTGTGTTCGTTAGTTATGTGTACTTGTAATATTTGGCGCGTACCTAATCTTGTTGTTTGGTTGGTGTGCTATAATATCATTATTTTTTGTCCGGACTATTTTTTCAGAACGCTTTTAATGGTTATGTTGTCTTCATCTCTTTGCTTTCCTAGTAATAAAATACTACTATTAATACTCTTTAAAGTTGTTTCTTATACATTCAAGTTTAAGTTTCTAAATTATTATTACTAAAATTAGTATTTTTCCTCCGGCTCTATGGGAGGAATGTTCGTAAACGCGACTGCTGCTGGCTGCTGTGAATGTCCAATGCCAGTCCATGAAGGTTCGATTTCCTGGTCGGGGAAAATATTATTAGGATTTGGATGGCCCACAGAGTCTGAATTTGTGCCCAGCTGGCATTAAGCTCACTTCCTATGACACAGGACTGTACCATATCTGGCGACATGTGAGTACCCTAAGGTACTCCTCTACCTAACCCTTCAGCCGGTTCTTCAACCCAGTTATTTATCCAAAATTTTGATTACTTATAGAAAATGTTTCCAACAGAACTAAATACCCTTGTAAGGTGTACGAAGCGATGCATTAGCGAGAGCGACGACGTCTAATGAAGCGACTAACGAAGATAAATGAATTTGCATTTCCATCGAAAGTTTAATTACGGCAGGTATGTACTCCTCTGTAATATTTATGAAATCTTACTACTATTACAAATGAGAAAGTTTGGATGGATGGATATTTGTTACTCAATCACGCCAGATCACCAGTACAGATCTGAATGAAATGTGGCACAGAATTAGATGAAATAGTACATGGGTTTTATTTTCCCGGAGGTACGACCCCGTGGGCAATTAGAGAACTACCCGGGTGAAGACCCGGGCATAAGCTAGTACGCTATACGCTGAATTAAATATTGAAATTGATGAACATCTAAAATGAACTAAGGTTAGAACCAAAAAGAAAAAAAAATAAAAATTATTATGTGCAAAAAACCTGTATACACTCAACAAAAATAATCGTCGCGACACCACACTGTTCAATGCGAAATCGAAAGACGAAACGAAAATAACTGGCTTGCTTTCTATGAGAGAGAGAGATGGACAGAGAAACACGCGCAACTCGCACGGCTTTCAACTATAGCAAAAGTGTCGTTACAACTATTGGTCTTAATTTTTCCATCTAGCCTTTACGCGATAACGAACTTCGTTCCAAAAACAAACGAGATTATAGAAACACAGCACCTAAATTATAGATCCATAAACAATATTGATATACGCAGACGTTTCAAAACTTCTTTTATGAGTAACGGAGCTAAAACAAGAAATCATAAGCTACAATGAACAGTGACAGACTAAATGAGTGTTATGATGAAGAACATTAACATTCACTTAAAACACAAGACACGCGTGTAAGTGAATGAGAGGATAAAAAGGAACATCGTAGATAAAGGCGTTAATTCGTTATCACGTCTGTGTGAGTTTGCTTTGCTTGTACCACCGTTTTCCTACTACGAGGCACTGTGTTTTGTTTTGATGAGAATTTGATTAACGATGCTGGTTTTGATGTCTACGTCATATGGTTGGATGGCGTCTGCTCGTTCCGTTAGTTTTGCGTCAATGCGGTCTTGAGTGATACCAAAAATACGCTTAACACAAATCTCAGGTTTTTTTTTTCTATTTAGCTTGTTTTGCCTCGGGAAGACACAGATCATGGAAGGAATAGGGCGATGTTGTTGCGTTGCTCTCTCAGCTGTTGTGGTTCGCGTCAGGTCGTCCTGCTAATTTTTTTTAATTAAAAGTTTATGCAGTAGTTTAAATCTAAAAACCTATACAAAAGCGAATTTAATGCCTTGGACATTTTGTCTTTTACTGACACTTTTATTGAAAAAATTGTACGTTAGTTGGTACAAGACATTTCTTCGTTCTATTTAGAAAAGAGCAAAAATACATCGCCTTTTTCTAACTTGAACCACATAGTAAATTCCGTAGAGCGCACCGCAGTTCGTAAAGTCAACCGGTCTTTATGGCTGGTTTACTTGCAAAGGTCTTGCTTCGGAACAAATATTAGTATTGAAGGCGTTTACCCGTTTCAGTATATTTGGTTCCGTTTCACTTGAGAGTTCAGACTATTATTAAAAATTCCATTAGTTCGCGTCGAAGTTGCAGTCTCAGGCGTTAATTTGTGACTGTGACGTATTCCTCGTGTTTATAACTCCCAGTGTGTCCCATTGACAAATTGTTCGCTCGTAACGCGGTTCGTCTCGGCTCGTACCGTTTGTATACGTCACGCTCTTTTTCTTTATTGGGTGAGCAGAAAGGTAATATGAGCTTCAAACGGTATTCTTGCCTCGTTTCAGCTGCGTGAGCTGGGACGTGTTGGATTTTTAAACATGGAGAGGCTCATATTGTTGTGTCAGCTTCCTTTATCCATGATTGTTCTTGTTTTATTATTTTCTGTAATATTAAGCGGGTTCAGTTTTTTTATTACATTTATCAAAAATATATTTTTTCTCGTGCAATGATCTCTGCTGATTTTCTCATCGGCTGTCTCCAAAATCATTGCCTACCTTATCAGTGCTCTTTTTATCAGCGGAACCCTTATATTGTTTATGGCTTTTGCCCGCGGTTTCGCTCGCGTTAAATTCGGGGTAACACAGTTCCCTTTCCTAGTTTGCAGGTAACTGCTACCTGAAGATTTTGCCCTTGGGCCTCATTTATTGAAATAGCAAAGCTAAGTTTTCCCTTTTCTTCCCTCTTTCCCCTTATTTCTCACTTAAAAAAACATAGCCTATTTCCGTCTCCAGGATCTTAGCTATCTCTGTACCAAAATTCATCAAAATCGGTTTAGTCATTTAGGCGTGAAGACGTAACAAACAAACTCACTTTCGCTTTTATAAAATTAGTAAGGATTTATCACAACAATATTTATCCGTGTGTGTTCGGTACAGACTGTTATTCGTTAATTAAAGGACTTTGGTTGTCTTCGTTTTTGTAATGTGAGTCTCCCGACACTTGTTTTGCGGTCGAAGCCACCTACTTCTATACTAATATTATAAAGCTGAAGAGTTTGTTTGTTTGAACGCGCTAATCTCAGGGGCTACTGGTTGGGATTGGAAAATTCTTTTAGTGTTGGATAGTCCATTTCTTGAGGAAGGCTATAGGCTATATAACATCACGCTACGACCAACAGGTGCTGAGCAGCGTGGGTGAAACTGCGTGGAACAGCTAGTCGTTAATAAGGTCAATAACGCTTGTTATTATTGTCAGTAAATGTTCTCTTTCATGTCGCACTTGTTTTGTGTAGGAGTTTGAAAAATTACGTACAAAAATATCTTCGATGTTCCAAATTCTTTCTGTAGATAATTGGCATTTATCAGTATGTGGGTTGTGTGTAGCATCGTATTTTTACGTAGGTTGGTTCGAATTTCATGATTTTCAATGAAATACCTTTGTCATGTATCCTTACTAATATTATAAAAGCGAGAATGAGTTTGTTTGTTTGTTACCTCTTCACGCCTTAATGGCTGAACCGATATTGATGAATTTTGGTATACTTAAAGATAGTTGGGACCCACGAGACGGACACAGGCTAAATAAAAAAAAATATGAAAAATGAGGGAGAAAGAGGGAAGAAAAGTTAGCATTGCTTTTACAATAAATATGGCGCTAGGGCAGAAACTACAGGTAGCAGGTACCTGCAAATCAGGAAAAGGGAACTTTGTTACCCTAAATTTAACGCGGGCGAAGCCGCGGGCAAAAGCTAGTCTTTACAGAAACCAGAATTCAGGTAAAATATACTAAACATACACCCACATTTCTTTGAATAGTACACCTAGATTTTAGTGAATTTCAAGAATTTCAACTTTATCTCTTTTGAAAACAGCTTGTGTTTAACGTCAAAGGTAGACTATTTATATCTAGTTAATTAAAACGGTAAAACACCAATTACAATAATAAACATGGACACAGAAAATAAAACGTCAAATAGACTACATTCAAAGGGTTACATTAGAACCAACACGGAACAGTGGCAACTCTTGCATACTTTCTCTTACAGAACACCAGCCACATAAGAAACCTTAAACATAAGAAAGAGAAGAAGAAGTAGTTCTCACGCGTTCTTTATTTTTTCTTCTAATTCTTAGTCTGTCAGAAAATGGACGAAAGACCCTTTCTTGTATTTTTTAAGTATTTTATTTTATCATTTCTTATTGTAAACTAGCTTTTGCCCGCGGCTTCGGTCGCGTTAAATCACAACACAGTTCCCCTTACGCCTTATTGATTTGTAATAGCAACGTTAAGTTTTCCCTTTTCTTCCCTCTTTCTTCCTCACATCCCACTTTAAAAAAAAATCTCTACCAAAATTCATCAAAATCGGTTTAGCCACTAAAGCGTGAAGAGGTAACAAACAAACAAACTCACTTTCGCTTTAATAATATTAGTAAGGATATGTTTCTTTGAACTGTACAATAGCTTGGATTTGTCTGTTATGTTGACAAACGATCAATTATGTAAGATTTGTAGATCTGCTTTTTAATGTATTTTTCTTGGAATTATTAACTGCAAAAATATAAATTGACCAAAAAAAATATACAAAGCAAATTTATTTTCTTACTACCCTCGCTCCACTTGTCATCATACTCATTGATGTCATATCTCTCAACAAAATTCTAAGAAACATATAAGCACAAGTAACTGCTCTATGGTAACTCTCACGAGGCCTTTAGCAAATGGCTTGCTGAAATAGCCGTGTACTTGCTACTCAAATCACAGGCTCGTGCCCGCTCGCTGATGGCCTCGGGGTAAGAAAGTATAGTAAGTGTTTATGGCCTTTTTTACATACTTAAGACCTTATTTGTATGGTTACGTTTTATAACGGGTGAAGGGCTAGCTTTTTGAAGATTGGTTGATGTAATTTTGTGGTTATGAACCTTAAACTTGGCTATGACTTAGGTTTCGCCGTTTTTTCTCCTTATTCTATTCTTATTCACCGATTGTGTAGGCAGTCTATGTATGTTGATTGGCTGTTATCACTCGTCAAAAGGGAGAGGCTATAGTATCTGAATGGATGACTAAACAGCTTCATGAGACCACAACAGCAAACTAGAGGAAAGTCTTTGTCTAGCAGCGCGACAGTTATCTTTAGCCAAGCATGCCCTTTCCTAGTCTGAAAGAGATACCGCGGCCCCGAAACATAAAGGGCAAAAGAAAGAACATGAACGGATTTTTAGTCAGTCAAAGTCTGACACTGGGGAAGTGTCAGACTTTGTCCGGCTCCGCTAGAACAGTGTGGTGTCTCGACGATTATTTTTGTTGGGTGTGTAGAGGTTTTTTGAACATAATAAATAATAACTTCGTTCCATCCGGGTGTCCCTTGATACCTCTCGAGTTTTCTTTACATGGAGTTAACCACCTTCAAAAACCAGTAAAGACTTTGCTGATACGATGATTACTGTAACGACTATCAAAGGACTACAAGTGATAGCCGTACCAATGGAGAATTTTCGGCATTTTAGCACAACCAGTGGTCACCTATCCACAGACCAAAATAGGCAACTACAGTACGGCCAACGAGAAGCGATACGAAAGGTCATTAACCTAAAGAACAACTGTGGCGTTGACAATCTAATATTTAGCTCTTTCCATCTTGTGCCTTTGTCGTAATGTCTCGTTCTCCCGGCAAAAACATGACAACATTAAGACGGGTTCGCCAACATTCGGGCGGCCATTTTAGATGGGGTTTTAACATGGGTTTTGTTTACATTTGGTATCGCTTCTCGTTGGCCGTACTGTAGGTAAGCGCTGCATCACCTCAAGATTCAAAGCAGCTGTTATTAATAACCACAGTATGAACTGATATAACAAGAATGTAGTTCCACAGACCAGGCACTACAAAATCAGCATCATGAAACACGATGATTAAGATTGAGACTGTATACAAGACGATAAAAGATCGTATTTGTGACCAAACAATGAGTCATAAAAACACTTCCTGGTAAAGTCAAGAAGCTCGATTGAACCATTCAGTTTATTGTTTTAGTTTCTGATCAGATCAACGTACCTTTGTTCTAACTTCCAGTTTAGTTTCAAATACACCCTGTATTCAGCAATTTGTAACAGTTTATGTCTCGATTTGGTTTCAACGGTCGATTGGCACGGAAGAAAACGTTCTTTTAGTCTACTGCAATAACCAAATAGCGTCATAAATAAATGCATTTTTTTTCTTTCTTCACCAATGTTTAGGCGACAGTATTTTGGCTCACAGCCAGAAGGTCGGTCACGAAATGTTATTTATTATCTGTGCTAATGGCACGGACATTATTAAATTATGATAGTTTGTTTGTTACGATAGCAGTTAACATTTTGATGACAATAACGATAAAAAAAATATAAATTGGTGGTTATTATGAATTGTGTCGTTTAAAGTTTGATGAAAGATTTGTCGGATTTTGTTATTGTTGGCCATTGTTACTAGTGATGGCAGTTATATTAAAACTTGTACCCAGATATCTTTTAGAGTCGTTTAGTGTCAATCACGGTGAAATGTACGTATTATAGGGTTCGTACCTTAAAAGGAAAAGAAACGCAACCCTTACAGAAACACATTGTTATCCGTCTGTCTGTCAAGACCTTAGTCGTTTACGTCGCAAGTTTTGTACGGAACCCTCCGTACGTGAGTCCTACTCGCACTTGGCTGGCTTTTTTTATAATACACGTACCTACTCTTGTTCTTAATCTAGTCCAAAAAGGCAGAGGTGAGGTAGACGATGGAACGAGCTAACCCAGAAAAACGAAGAACCCAACACACACACATTACTTAAATAGATCCCGGTTATACGAACTCGGGAAAACAGACGCAGGCAGATGTTTTTTTTTACCAAAACCCATCCATCTTCCATACTTTGCCCTTTGTGTTCCGGGGCTGTGGTATCTCTTTCGAACAACCCGTAACCCCAGCAGGCAGTGGCCCTGGCAGGACCCTCTGGTTTGCTGACATCTCTTTGAGGCGCGCGTGGAGCACGTGAGTCTGGTTGCTAGATTTTCGGGCCACTGACCACTCGTAACTACTGTCAAAGATCTACATATGACAGATGACGGTGCTAGAAGGCTGATGTTGAATATTAGCTTATATCTCGCGGCTATACCCGCGCGTAGTTCATATATTATCCTTTGGGATATTACTACTGGGATAAAAAGTATCTCATGTCTTAATCTAGGTTATGCACTTGCTGCGAGGAATTTCGTCGAAATGCGTGCAGTCGTTTTAGGGTGAAAGAATAACAAACATACATTTTCACAAACTTACGTATTTATAATTTTAGTAGCTCGCGGCTTAGCCTGCGAGATATCGAAAAAATAAGTAAATATCCTATGGGTTATTCCAGACTATAATCTACCTTTGTGCCAAATTTCATTAAGATCCGTTTAACCGTTTTGTGGTGAGAGTATTAGAGTAACAAACATCCATACATCCATCCTCACAAACATTCGCATTTATAATAATAGTAGAATAAGTAGGATTTCCGCAAACTGTAGTGTTAATTTCAGTTCAATTTTGCGTTCTCGCTCAAATAAACAGTAAGCAAACATATATTCCTAATGCAATGTCCGATTTATACGTAACATTGATCGTAAACCCGCAGAAGCTGCTAAGTGCATAAATAAAGCTGGTGCAGCTGTCTGTTACAGCTTAGAGTTGCGCCATGTGGTCCATTCAGTTGCATCTAGGATAACCATTTCGAAATTTGAAAATCTTGATAAAAAGCTGGATATTTATATTAAAAAAAAACCGGAGTTTGTGCTTTCAATTTATCATTTTTGCGGTCGTTATGGCAGACTCGCGCAGATCGACTCTGTTCGGTTTTTGAACTACAACGTTTGTTTTTTTTTGCTGACGTTTTGTGAACCCTAATGATGCTGTATTTGAGTATCTGTGGAAGGAGAATATCACCTACCTTGTCTCAACTCCTGGGTCAGTCGAAGAGCTGTCTTAAGTCAGTCTTAGTCTTAAGGCAAACTGCACGGTAGACTGTCCACACACATTCCAGATGCTAGAACGTCTAGCTTGAATACGATCACAAAATAGAGAGGAAGAAACGTTCGGCCAGCTCAAAGCATGAAATCGCACTCATTATCGCTAACGTCTCTCATTGCGACGTAAACTTCGAGTGCAGGTTCAGTGATGATTTACTAACTACCCTCAATTTGACATTATGAATCGAACAGACTCGCAGTTTACTTCCGATAAAGTTTGATACCTACCTGCATGAACTCACGTGTTTTTGAGAAGGGGTAAACCGTTTTAATTTCCTCAAAGAACCCCTTAAGTTTAAGGCTCATACAACCGAGAGACACTCCATATTCAAGCTAAACTTTAATCTAGAATCACGCCATTTCATTGGTTGAAAATAATTTTAAGTAATGCTTGAATCTTGAGTGACGTTCTGTACTAAGGGACTATAAGTCGGGATAAACTTCGAGATAGGACAAAGCAAGAACCGAGAGCCAGAAAGCAAACTTGTCCGGAGAAATGTAGTCGGATGGTAACCCTAGTTGCATCTACACGAAGAGATTTTATGAATGAATTGATTTAGATTCAATGAGGATTTGTTCATTTTATGTAACTGCTTACTTATGGGTGTTTACTTATAATGTTTTGTACGCTTGTTCATTATCAAGTTCCAAATAAAAGGTTTGTGCAATGAGGATTGATTCAAAAGTCATAGTCAAAAATAAAAACCAAAGACGAAAATGTAAATTATTTCTTTGATTTAAAAGTTTTTATGTTGTGTCTAAATCCTTACTAATATTATAAAAGCGAAAGTGTCTTTATTACGTCTTCACGCCTAAATGGCCGATTTTGAATGAATTTTGGAAGTTGGGACCCTGGAGATAGGGTTGCCAACTTTCTTTGATAAAAAAAAAACGTAAAAAATGGTTTAGATTGGAAAAAATAAAGTATTTGCGAGAAAACAAAGTATTTTTAAAATGTTATGTTATTATTGCCTTTGAAACGGACTTCTGTGAGCTTTTAGTACATGCTAACAATTTTTTGTTATAAGTATTTAAATGTTTCAAAGCCTGCTCGACAATTAAAAATTAAATAAATAACAATTCGTTTTTAATTAAATTCATTGACGTTCTATTTCTCTCTTCACGCCTCTTTAGACTCATCACTGAAAAACACTCTTTTACTAAAAGCATCACAGTAAAGGTTGAAAATAATGTATTTTCACATACTTTATTTGTATGCAAAAGTATAAAGTATAGTTACCTAAAATAAAGTAGGATACGTTATTATAAAGTATGGTTGGCAACCCTACCTGGAGGCGGACATAAGCTATTTTTTTATAAAAAAGTGTGATAACGGGGAAAAAGAAAAAGTGAGAGAAAGATATTTATTTTCCGATGATCACGTGGGTTAAAGTTAGCATTAGCCCAAAGTAATTAGTTATCCAATAAAACTAACACAAGGTCTACAATTCCACTTGTTACATCAAAAATAAAATTAAATTGAATTTTACGATGGTAAGTACAACTGACAATGACTTGATACTGTTGTTGTCGTATTTTCCTTACAGCTTGAAAATATTTAAAAGTTTTATTCATTCCGTCAACCAGCTGCGTCGCAAATCCAAGTTGGTTACAAAACAAAAAATCTCCAACGGTGCAGCTGAGTACCTACTTCCATTTTTACATAAGTAAGTATAGAGGTTTTTATTTGTATCGTTAGAAATCGTCATTACCTTCAACGTCTTGGCATTTATAGCAATAGGCAATATCATTTTCCTCGACACAACGTCATTCACTTCAGCAAGATATTTCCATTTCTTTTTGTTTTTCTCTTGTTTTTGCCAATTAAATCACTGGTACAACAATCCAATTTAGGGTTAGTTTAACCATCGTAATTTAGGTACTTGTTAGGTTTTTAAACAAAATAAAAAGTCATACCAAAACTGTTAAAATAAATCACAAAATGAAAATTCACCCATAGATATAGTTCTGTTACTGAGAACAGTCGAGTGGATTCAAGAAGAGCCATAGACTTGACGGCGCTGTCGAAACAGTTGAAATCAGACGGTTAGAGAACTTGTTGTTTGGAGAACTTGCTTTAGTTATGAGGATGAAAAAGGTTATATTAATAAATAAATAACTTGGGACAACTCACACACGGCTATCTGATCCCAAGCTAAGTAGAGCTTGTGTTATGGTAACCAGACAACTGATATACATACTTATATAATTTATAAATACAGACATATTATAGATAAATCACACCCAGACACAGAACAAAGAATCATGCTCATCACACAATGTTTGTCCTGGGTGGGAATCGAACCCACGACCTCCGGCTCAGCAGTCAGGGCCACTAACCACCAGACCAACAGGCCCGTCAAATATAGTTATTGTGGGGCTTTTTAATCTTGGTTCTTACTGCCTATTATATTATGCGAAAGTTTGTGAGGATGGATGCATGTATGAATAGCAGTTTGTTACTTAACACTGCTGAAAGCATTTGGATGAAACTTGCCACACGTATATTTATTTATTTATTTATAAAACGTGGGAGACTTACAACTAAAACAAACAGATTAAAGACAGTACATTAGTCGGAAAGCCAATTACATGTCTCCACTTATAGCATACAGATGAAAAAAGTATAGTTTTACTTGTGATCCCTGATGAGCATGGACTACCACGTGCTCATTTGACACTGGGGAAACTTCAAGTGGACCAAGCCAACGTGGGAAAATATAGTAGTTTATTCGTTACTTGTAGATATCAAAAAGAGTAGGATAGTAAAACGAAGTACTTCAAGGATAAATTGTAACGGTTGAAGACATCGGATATTGACAATTACTTCATTTAAAGCAAAAACCGATACAGACATACAAACGATACAAAAATTTGAGACAATTACGAACTGAACACAAGCATTACAGCGTGGCTGTTAGAATTGACCAGATATGTATTTCTATAGTATTGTTTGTCTGGAACTGTAGGCCTACTATGACGTCTTAAAGCAGAACTTATTTCACTGAGGTAAAGAGATGGTGCTAGACATCCTGTATAGCTCTGTCTCTTTCCCTCAGCGGAATTAGTTCTGCTTTAAGACGTCATAGTAGGGTAGCTGCGTCCACAATTCGTTCACACATGTTTGACAGTATCAAAAATCACGCGGCAGTTTCAAATTGTACGATTATTTATGTTTGGAGAATTTACATGTTGAATTGTAATATTATCTACAGCAAGATCACAAATTAATTTTTCAGTGTCCATTTTTTCGCGAAGAAATAAATCTGCAATAATAGAGCTGTTTGCTAGAAATAGCAACACTGAGGAAACCTATTGTACTATTCTGTATTCAAACAACCGTACTTATATTGTGAAACAAATTGCATTTTCTTTTCATTCCATGCTTAACTTTAATAAAGCTTACAGTGTATTCGAGTAGGTTTTTCTAGACGGAATGCCGCATGCTTAATATACGTACGAAACCGCACCTGAGTTTTAATTAAAGAAAATGTGCGCTGATGTAAAAGCTAGACGGTATTTTTGTACAATGTACCACAACAAAGTTCTGCTTTTAGAACCGTCTCGCTACATATGTGTGCATAGCCGTTCCACGTCAGTCTTTATATCCCGAAGCCAGTGTTTCTCGCCAGCTGTTTACATGGGAATCAATAAAACAAGGGACTCGCCAAAATGTAAACAAGAGCACTATTGCCCTCTCTATCCACACTACCATAAAAGACGAGGACAACAAATGAAATGTAGCGGCGAAATTCATTTGATTATCATTAGGTTGAAACAGGGACTGGCGCCGTTGATCGCGTGACGTTCTAGTCAAGAACATGCATCCCTAGAGGATTGTTTCCTGTTAATCTATTCTGTTAACATCACCTTTATTGTAGTAGAAATAAAGTTGAAAATAAGTTGTTTTTACTGAGTCTCTAGGGTTGTATCGCTATCATTATTAAAGGTAATGAGTCATTGCGTTAAGTGGTTCTATAAAATGAGTCATGGTACTAGGTTAGTATTTTTGAACGGAGAAAGGCAAACTGCAGCATGTTGACACAGTGTGACTTAATATGCGTGGGTGGACCAAGTTCGATGACCCCGGAAAGGTATCTTTGATATTGTGTTGCCAGAGTATTGAGAGGAAGCCGTATTTGGGAAATAACCTGAGGAAACTGTTAAGAGGGACATTTTACGGGAATGTCTCCCATGGTGCACGTTTTAAAAGAATGCCTTCTGTCCCTTTTGTTGCTATAGTGAACATTCTACGTGAAGACATCCCTTATTCGTTTTCGGATGTCAGTATTTGTTTTTGTTGTTTTATAGGAATGCTTAAGTACTTCCACGAAGTCAGTGACGAAGAAGTTAATTCGAACGATCAAAATGATAATAGTGGTAGGTAGGTACGCTTTATTTCCATGAAATCTTAAGATTTCATTCAAATATTAATGGGTGTCTAAGTAAAACTATTTGTGCTTATCGAAAAATAAAAGTTAAATAAATAAATAACTTGGGACAACTCACACACCACACGGCTATCTGATCCCAAGCTAAGCAGAGCTTGTGTTATGGTAACCAGACAACTGATATACATACTTATATAATTTATAAATATGTATGTTATTATAGATAATTCACACCCAGACACAGAACAAATAATCATGCTCATCACACAAAGTTTGTCCTGGGTGGGAATCGAACCCACGACCTCCGGCTCAGCAGTCAGGGCCACTAACCACTGGACCAACAGGCCCGTCAAAAAAGTTAAATGTTGTTGGTGAGTTGTATTTAGGAATCAAAATATGTCGATTTTAGGGTTCCGTACCCCAAAAGGAAAAAATCGGAACCCTTATGGAATCACTTTGTTGTCTGTCTGTATGCTTGTGTGTCTGTCACAACCATTTATCTTGAGAACGCGTGGAGGTATCGCGTTGAAATTTGTGCTGTGAAAAAAGTCAACCCTTTAAGTCTATGCAGTAAAAAGATATCGCCATGTATGTCGCAAGCTGCTACGCAACTCCCGGTGCGCGAGAATGACTCACTCTTTTATTTTTTAATTTACGTCACGCCTTGTCGCCTCGCCTCAGAGCGTACAACTCAATTTAGAATTATTTTAATCAGAAACACGTTCCTCAGAAACACCTTCATCATTTGCCTAGCCTTTACCCAATTATGTTAGTATCTGCTTCCAGTCTAACCGGATGCAGCTGAATAGTAGCAGCAGTATTTTACATAGAGCCACAGCTTGAACTGACAACTTCTACTGACACCTACAACCAAGTTAGTATTGGGTAATAAGATACCACTTGAGACTGGTTATCTGATTTCGGGCCCCTATAACAACCAACAGTCACAGATCTACAAATGACAGCCGAAACCAAAAGGTTTACATGCTTTCCGAGGCACGGAGTAATCAACCCTAATCAACCTTGCTTGACGTTGAAGATCGTTCTGTGGGGCTGTTAATGTTTAGCCTATTGCACCTTACGGAATTAGTACAGAGATAGTTGGGACCCTGGAGATAGACATAGGCTGACTTTTTTTTTATTAAAGTGAGAAATGAAGAAAAAAGGGTGGAGAGGGGAAGTTAGCGTTGCTATTACAATAATTAAGACGCAAGGACAAAAACTACAGGTAGCAGTTACCTGAAAATCAGGAAAGGGACCTGTGTTACCCCGAATTTAACGCTGGCGAAGCCGCGGGCGAAAGCTAGTAAAAATAAATTACAAATAATGTTAAGAAAACCTTATTAATATTTACGAGGTACTAGATTTAACGGGAAACACTGCCAACAATGTTCCAATAATATCTCCTATACTAATAAGGCTCTGCATAAATCGCGGCGCGCCGCTATCGTGGGCTATTGAGTAATAGTGCAAGAGATAGATAGAAAATACTTTATTGTTTGTACACCAAATTTGTAACATACTTAGCTGTTTAAAAAAAAGGAGCTGGTGGCCTTTTTTTGGGAAGATTTGCTAGTAAAGTAAGTAAGTAGACGGCACGACTGACTGCTGTCAGTCGCGGGTTCGATTCCCTCACGGAATAAATATATCTATGGCCTACAAATATTTGTTTCGGGTCTGGCTATTTGTGTATGTGAGTTTAAATGTTATAATAATAATTAATTTACCCGAAAATACGAAGATTTTACAATGATGTGAAATAGAAATTGTTTGCGCTAACAAAGAAAAAAAATATGTTTCTATATATACAGGGTGGCCAGTTGATAGGCGTCCAAAGAAAAAAATTAGATGCCTTAGGCTAAGGGGTACCCGAATTACCCCCATGTATGTTCCGCGATTATTTGTAGTTTAGGAGCTAGAATTTTTTTAAGTACTTTTTTCAAAATATTCACCTAGCATTGGTTTTTATTTTTTATGTCTTTATTCCTATCATTTTTAGATATTCTTTTTTGTGGAATCTATTAGCGATGGCAATAGCTACCATGCAAAAAAAAACCGTTTGCCTAGGCATTGTAGAACTTACCACAAAATTAGTCCAAAGTTCAAAATTACCATTAGAGTTCGATAATCAAAAATGTTCAAAGCTTAAAAAAAAAATAAGTGAGGGGTGCCAGAGGTTTCTAAACGATCTTAAAAACTTCTATGGACCTTCAACAGACAAAATCGGTAAAAAAATATAGAGCTTGATCGGGGATTATTTCCTGTAATTAGCGTTGATAGCAATAAAGGTATTTTTACAGTTATTGTTATAATTTGGGATTTCTTTATTTTTGCCACTTTTATGCTAGAAAAATACGGTAGATAGTTTACAAATTTTATTAAAACACGTTACAAAAGGTTTTCAAAGTGCCGCCTTACCACAGAAATGCATAATCTACATCTACGGAGGAAATTGTCTTTTAGTTGCAAACCATGTCTCGTCTCAGTGTTAAGTTAACGTCTGACAGCAAAATTGGTAATTCTTCAAGAACTCTTTGTAGGTGGATTCTCCATAGTCCGCTATCGAGAATCCTCATTCCGTAAGACCATCAAATTTTCAACACCGCTTCAGTGTGAAAATGTGGTCCGGCTTTCCCAACGGTAAACTACCAATTAGTTTACCACCACCATTCGAGCTGCCGTCCAGACTCGTGATGGTACGCACGGGACACTAACAATGAGGAAGAGCTACAACGGAAAATAAAAGAAGCGGGAAATGTTGCAAGAAGTAACAGAGAAGCCTTTAGACAACTATAAGACAATTTCCTCCGTAGATGTAGATTGTGCATTTCTGTGGTAAGGCGGTTCTTTGAAAACCTTTTGTAACGAAGCGGTGTTGAAAATTTGAAGGTCTTACGGAATGAGGATTCTCGATAGCGGACTATGGAGAATCCATAGCCAGACCGCTGTCCAAGCTCGATGGAGCCACCTACAAAGAGTTCTTGAAGAATTACCAATTTTGCTGTCAGACGTTAACTTAACACTGAGACGAGACATGGTTTGCAACTAAAAGACAATTTCCTCCGTAGATGTAGATTATGCATTTCTGTGGTAAGGCGGCACTTTGAAAACCTTTTGTAACGTGTTTTAATAAAATTTGTAAACTATCTACCGTATTTTTCTAGCATAAAAGTGGCAAAAATAAAGAAATCCCAAATTATAACAATAACTGTAAAAATACCTTTATTGCTATCAACGCTAATTACAGGAAATAATCCCCGATCAAGCTCTATATTTTTTTACCGATTTTGTCTGTTGAAGGTCCATAGAAGTTTTTAAGATCGTTTAGAAACCTCTGGCACCCCCAATGACAATAAAGCCTCTTGACTGCTCATACGGGCGACTCAGGCTCACGACACATCAATGAAATTGCACTTATATTAGATGAAAATATGACTGACCAGTTTAGTTTTGACCAGTTATTGGATCTCTCCACACGCGGTTATTTTGATAACTTTTTTAATTATTTCTGCTTAATATCTACTAAATTATGAGTTCTTGTTCTATTAAATGGTGTGGGAAATCGTCTAGAACATCCAGCTATAAAAAGGATGGCATAACTTTTCATCGGTAAGTAAAATATATTTAAAATTTGATAATATTATGAATAATTGCAGGGCGCAAGCTAAACTGGTTGTTTACGTTTAGGGCACACAAAATGTACCCGCGTTGATGTCTTTTTGAAAAGTCCCTTTCTCTCACTTGGTATTTTAAATAAGTATGTCCCTTTCTATCTGTAGGCATAAATAGAAAGAGTCAGATGCATTGCTGTAGTGTTGTACCAACTTCGAAACTAAGTCTTTAAAATATTGTCGATAAAAATAACGATGTTCCCTAACTGTAAAATAGTAACGTTACTTAATGTTTACATTTTAGATTTCCAAATATTCCAGAAGTGAAAGATAAGTGGATCAATGCTGTCAACAAGGAAAATTGGTTTCCAAAAAAATATAGCGTTGTTTGTTCAAGGCATTTCACTGAAGATTGCTTTGAAACCTTAAAGAACCGACGCCGTTTATTTAGTTCAGCAACACCGACTCTGTTTTTACCTGTTTTGGTACTTATGTTTTATTTTTTCGTAATTATTTCAGTTAATTATTTTAAGTTTTTAGGGAAAAAAAATAAAAACTTTATAATTTACAGGCTTTACCAAATAAGACGGCTGATCTATGTATACATGGTTCTAATTTACCCGGGCCTTCCCATCTAAATATCTCACAAATAAGTTAATTTATTCTAACGACGGGATTCGTGAACCTAGGCCGCATTGTTACAATATTTAATGCCTGATGTATAATTACAGGATTTAGTATCAATAGGACAAACTTACGATCAAAAACCCTCCCAGAAATGCAAATTTGAAGATCATAACGTACCTGGAACTTCCTATGATAATGCCCCCGTCGTAAGTTAATTTTCATGTCTTTAATTTCACTATTTTAACAATAGTGCTCCTATAAGAAGTCAGATTTTTATGCTTTACAGAGTTCACCTACCGTAAAAGTCGAGCAACAAGTTGAAGACTTGACTCCACGAAAACGCAAAATGAAGCGCCATATAGACCATTTAATATTTTCACTTAATAAAAATAAGAAAAATATTAAAAGGCTTCAAGACAGAAATAGAGTACTTACCAAAAAAGTGGCAAATTTGCAAGAAATTTTAAATACGTTAACAAAAAAATCTTTTATAACTTCTGAGAACGAAGATATTTTAAGCAGCATAGGTGTTCAAAATAGAGAAATAGTTAAACGCCAAATTTTAAAATCTTCAACAGGTCATATACCAAAAATTAAATATTCACCGGAACTGCGAGCGTTTGCTTTAACACTGCACTTTTATTCGCCGAAAGCATACAATTTCGTCAGAAAAACTTTCAGTACCTGTTTACCTGCTATATGCACGCTAAGATCTTGGTACCAATCCGTTGACGGAAAACCAGGATTCACAAAAGAAGCACTAGATACAATCAAAAGCAAATCAAAAGAATCTGATAAGAAAATTTACGCCACTATTATATTTGATGAAATGGCTATCAGAAGTGGTGTTGAATATCATCCTCAAGGAAGAAGATACTATGGGCACGTAAGTTTTGGTACCAGTTTGAAAACGGATTGTCAAGATGAAGCCAAAGAGGCACTTGTGTTTTTGTTGGTAGCACTAAATGCTAGCTGGAAAATTCCAATTGGATATTTTTTGATAAATGGCATCAATGCGGAACAAAAGGTTGCCCTTTTGACTCAAGCCATCCATTTAGTAGAAGATGCCGGTGTAAATATCAAAGCCATTACGTTTGACGGCTGCCCAGCAAATATTAACATGGCCAAAAAGTTAGGCTGTAGTTTCGATATTGATAATATAAATTCCACTTTCAAAAATCCTTGCAACAACTCAAAAGTTGCTGTTTTTTTAGATCCGGCCCACATGATAAAACTTGTGCGAAATGCCTTCGAGTTTTATACAATTTTGCAAGACAAATATGGTGAAAATATATCATGGCAACATCTTGTTAACTTACACAATCTACAGATAGCGGAAAATTTTCATTTGGCTAATCGGTTGAGAGCTGCTCATATTTTCTTTAAAAGTAAAATAATGAAAGTTAGCTTAGCTACCCAAATTTTTAGCAAAAGTGTGTCAGATGCACTTACATTCTGCAAAGAAAACCTCAATTTACGCGAATTTGAGGAAGTCACACCTACATCACGCTTTTTAGTCATGATGAATGATTTATTTGATATATTAGATTCGCACACTCATGGATATGGCTTAAAAAGAGCGGTCAATGAAGAAAATGCCGCACAAGTTTTAACAAAACTTAAAGCGGCGAAAGATTATCTGTTAAACATGTCAACAGAAATTCAGTTACGAGATTCTACACAAACACAAACAGTTCTATTAGTGAAATCGCCTAGATATACCGGATTTTTAGGATTTTGTGTATGCATAGAAAGTGCAATATTCCTCATCCAGGACGTAATTTTAAATAAAGACTGTGCAATGAAATACCTTCCCCTACATAAGATAAGCCAGGACCATTTAGAACATTTCTTTGGCAGCATAAGATGTCATGGCGGATCTAACAATAATCCTAGTGCTAGGGTGTTCGAGAGCATTTATAAAAAGCTCCTGACTTACGCTCAAATCAAAAATAGTGGAAGTGGTAATTGCTCCGCGTTTGACCAAATATCTATATTACAGTGTACATCTGCAGTGGAGCGCATTAACGTGACTACGAGACACATGAACACAATCGATAATGAGTCCAATAGTAACGAAACTTTTGATTTACCTGAACTAGAAGACATTTCAGAGTTTAGTGAGAAAGTCGTTGAATACATGTCCGGTTACATCGTCCATGCTTTGATAAAGGTCTTAAAATGTCAAACATGTATTGGAGCTTTGATTGGTGAGGCGAACGTAAATAGCTTGCAATATAAAAAAGATATTTATAAAAACAAGTTATTTCATGCATCCACTACCGTAATAGAAATTTGCCGCCGTAGTGAAATTTGTATTAAAAAAACGATCAAAGAAAATGGGTCCAAAATACTACCACCAAAATTTAATACCGACTACTTTATTCCACTGGTTCTTAAAACATTTATAGGCTACAACTTATTCCCCGAAATAGATTTCCACCAATTCGAAATAGAAACCACAAACCATATAATTGATTTAGCAAGATGCGTTATAAAAAAATACGTTGATGCACGCTTGTCATTTTTTACAAAAAATAATAAAGACCCCAAATCTTTTATCCGAAAAACATATACTAAATTGATTCATTTTAAAAACCAATAAATCAAATCGACTTTTCAACTAGGCCAATTACAGGCACTTTTGAATTGTCAAAAGACAAACTAAAACTAGTTCGAATTTAGTTATGGTGCTACAGTCCCAGACACTCTTTTTTAATCGCCAAATTGTTACAGAACTTTTGTTACATCATTCATCATAAGATGGTACATTATGTGAGAATTAATGATGTGGCAAGTTAACAGTATCCATAGTAAATGTAAAATAATTGTCTCGTAAAGGAGGATCCGTTCACCTAGGCGCAAAATTTTTGTTTTGATTTTTGTTACGATTTTATTAACCTTGATTTAATTTTAGCATTAATTTTAATAAAGTTAAAACAGAGTTACGTAAGTGTTTTATTTGCACCCAGTTAACACCCAATCACTATAATAAATAATAAAAAAAGAATAAACAGACATCGTTATGTTCGACTTTATCGATATTAAGTATTGTAGCAAAACTGACTTGTGCATCACTATGTTTGGAACATTCGTCCTGACATTGTTGCATCGGCCAATCACAACCGCTGTTTTTTCTTCGTCCCCCGAGCCGCAGTGGTGAGTCGTGTGCCTAGACGAAATCGGTCTATCAGCTCTCAAGTGGTTAAATTCTCTTTGGGCACCCCTCACTTATTTTTTTTTTAAGCTTTGAACATTTTTGATTATCGAACTCTAATGGTAATTTTGAACTTTGGACTAATTTTGTGGTAAGTTCTACAATGCCTAGGCAAACGGTTTTTTTTTGCATGGTAGCTATTGCCATCGCTAATAGATTCCACAAAAAAGAATATCTAAAAATGATAGGAATAAAGACATAAAAAATAAAAACCAATGCTAGGTGAATATTTTGAAAAAAGTACTTAAAAAAATTCTAGCTCCTAAACTACAAATAATCGCGGAACATACATGGGGGTAATTCGGGTACCCCTTAGCCTAAGGCATCTAATTTTTTTCTTTGGACGCCTATCAACTGGCCACCCTGTATGTATATAGTACGGTCAACGAGAAGCGATACCAAATGTAAAAAAAACCCATGCTAAAACCCCATGTAAAATGGCCGCCCGAATGTTGGCGAACCCGTTTTAACGTTGTCATGTTTTTGCCGGGAGAACGAGACATTACGACAAAGGCACAAGATGGAAAGAGCTAAATATTAGATTGTCAACGCCACAGTTGTTCTTTAGGTTAATGACCTTTCGTATCGCTTCTCGTTGGGCGTACTAAAAAAAAAACTTGAACATACCGGAATTAAAAAAAGAGTAAAAATGCGAAAGAAGGCTTTTTATACCCAAATACCTTTTACCTGTTTCAAAACTGCGTTAAAAAAACGACGATACTTTCCCAAAATTAGTCACCATAACTCCTCACCTATAAGCAAAACTTTCACGGTTAATTGACTCAGAATAACTGTTATGATTAACTCAAGAATACATTAAAATAGCCGCGACCATTAGACCGACGACTTCATTATTTATACAGAGAAAATTACACAATCTAAAGAATGTCTTAAAAACGTCTTTCCCTACTTTTAGAAATGGCTTAATTATGTTCTTCGTCGTTAAAACGTATGGTATTGGTTTTGACGCCTACGATCACACGTTCCAGGTAATCAATGGTGCTTGTTGATTCTTAAATGCAAATGTGATAGGCACAAAGAATATAAATATTGAATGATGATGATAATATTGGTGTTACAATTTCTTTTTTTTTTTTTGACGGGCCTTTCGGTCCAGTGGTTAGTGGCCCTGATGATGATGGCCATGATTGTTTATTCTGTGTCTGGGTGTCATTTATCTATAAATGTATGTATTTATAAATTATATAAGTATGTATATCAGTTGTCTGGTTACCATAACACAAGCTCTGCTTAGCTTGGGACCAGATAGCCGTGTGTGAGTTGTCCCAAGATATTCATTTTATTTATTTTCGGGTGGGATATATATATATATATATATATATATAGATATCCAATGACTTCCCCCGCTCTGGGCGGAGCGGGGGGGCATGTCAGACTTGTACTGACCAAAACCCACCCATGTTCCTTCTATTGCCCTTTACGTATCGAGGCCGCGGTATCTCTTTCGAACAACTCGCAAGCGGCAGGCGGAGGCTCTAAATATCTTAATTTAGGTTTTATTTCACTGCTACGTATCAAGCACTCAAAACATTGAAAGAAACCGGTATGTCGTAGATTTTTTTAAGACATATGATTAACAAAAGTCGGGCTCTAAGCATATATAATAGGCATCATTCTGCCACACATGTTCTCCTTGAATGTATAGGTACACGAATCACCAAAATTACAAAATTAAAATCCGGAAAATTACACTGAGTTCAACAGATTCACTTGCGGACAAAAACCAGAGATGAGTTATCTGCTTCTGGGAGGAGGTGGGCTGGCTGGAGTAGCGGCCACCAAGGAGTACGGCATACGCACATTGATCCAACTGAAAGAAATAAGTGCTAAATCGGACCCCCCCAAGAAGCAGGGTTCACATTAAGAAAAAGAAGGTCTGGCATAATAAACGCAAGCTCTTCCATTTGGTTTCTTGAACCATGACACTAAACAACTTTTGTTTTACAACATACAAGCCCTTGAAAGTCGCAAAAAATGTTTATAAAACTGAAGAAATGAATATATAAGGTTAAACTAAAAAAATAAGCATTTTTAAGAGTCATAGAACACTTTTTAATGTCTGAGCTACCACACGAGAGAACTCTGGCCCCGGATGGTGGATTAGTGGTAAAGATGCATTGATTGCATGGGTGATTACTTCGATTAATACAAATAAAAAATACATGAAAAAAAACCGTTTAATTTTTTTCATACAAAACGGCAATTTCATAGGTAAAGACCTATTATGTTCATAACTAGTGCTTCACTAATCCACCATTAGCAAAGCGTCAGCAAGCAAACCAATAACAGGTGGTGTGTTGGTTTGTAGTGTTAGCTCCGTAAATGTCGTTGATGTTGCGTGCCGCTTGTGCCGCGTTGCTGCCACGACGGTACTCATATTCCATAATTACTCGAATTTTGAACGTATCCATGATGACGAAAAATATTGAAATGCGATGAAAATGTAACACAAATCAATAAGCAAATGACTACTTTTGGAAAAAAAAACATGTTTTTAAAATAAAATTAATTTGAAATTAGAATTCTTAGCCAAACAAAAATTATTTTGATTTGAAATGGCCAGTACTGCAGAACGGCAATTTCATAGGTAAAGACCTAATATATTATTATAGAGTGACTTAACATAGTACACTAAGAGGTTACGTATGTTTGTCTATCTTATGTAAGCGTACATAACGTGGTCGTGGGTTGCAGCGGGAACACCGCCCACATTCATACAAAGCGTAATAAGTACTTTCACATGCGTAGCCGAAGGCAGCAATAGAACTAGGTACTCCGTTTTACGTTGAAATGGAAAACTGTACCATTAAGTTTCTTCAAAGAAATGTCATATAGGTATATAATATAATTTGTTCAATACACTTAAGGCTCAAAGCAAGTTCCTGAACCAGTATGTTTCCGTACGGCTGTAATATTTAATTTTCCGGGATGAAAAGGTCCTTTCAAGTTGGAGATACCTTTCAATTTATTTAATTTCAATTTCGTACCCATCAAATAGGTAAGAAAGAAATATTACGGAATTTTGATCTTATTACTAATTTTATAAATGCGAATGTTTGTGTGATGGATGGATGTATGGATGTTTGTTACTCTTTCACGACAAAACGGCTGAACGGATTTTGGTAAAGTTTAGCACATAGGTATTTTTTTTTTCTGAATAAAATGTTAGGCACCTATCCTATTTGTCAACCGTATAATATTATGAAACACATGTTAAATAAATAGATTATATGTATTTATATATTTTGAATAAGTAACTTTATTTTAATTATTTGTGTTATATTAGCTGTAGGTACACCATTGACTACCCCCCGTTGTATTTTTATATTCGTAAAGTCCATCCAAAAGTTGTCTGGAAGATATCACTATAAGCGATAAGACCGCCATTGTAACCATAAATTTAGCACTTTTTTATAAAACAGTTTGTCTTTTCAATTTTTGGTGTGCAATAAAGTATATTCTATTCTATTCTAAATTATGGTCTGGAATAACACAGAGGATACTTTCTTCGATATCACGCAAGCGAAGCCGCGGGCGCCTACTATGTTACTAAAATTATGTTACTCTTTCACGTCAAAACGGCTGAACGGATCTCGATATGGGACAGAGGTAGATAATGGTCTGGAATAACACATGGGATACGATAAGGTTTTTATATCGATATCACGCGGGTGAAGCCGCGGGTGCTGGCTAGTAATACCATAAATTCGAGGTCAAATACGGTAGGAATCTTAGATTTAATTAAATTTGATCTTGTAATTACGAGTATCTTGTATTGAATTTCTCTTATTCAGTTTTTTTTTGACCAACACTAAGTGTGACATCTTTGCCCGTGTGGTTCCCCGCACCGCACGTCTGTTATGTAGGTGTGAGCAGTGGAAACTAGGAACGTTAAAAGTTCATAATGTTGTCTTCACTAGAAACTTACTTTTTTGACTACCGGAGAAATTCCTAATGTGGGGCAAAGTTTCTTTTTTTTAATGCCACATTGTCAAATAAGAGAATCGACATCAGATGAGGTGCTGTCCCACAAACGATGGGTCATTTAATATCATAATTATCCTGCGTGTCCTGTTGTTTGCTCCCTGCAGGAACTATCGGAGGCTACTGAAAGCGGCAGTCTCGTGAATCAGTTCTAGGCCAGAGGGGCTACTATGACATCTTATAGCAATTCTTATTCCACTGAGGGAAAGAGATGGAGCTAGACACCCTGTATAGCTCTGTCTCTTTCCCTCAGTGGAATAAGAATTGCTTTAAGAGGTCATAGTAGGGTAGCAGTTCTAAACATAATGTCTGTGAACTTTCACGAGGCTTTATTTATTTTTCCTTACTCTTCCCTAACTCTGGGCGGAACGGGAGGGACTGTCAGACTTTTACTAAACCTGTAACTATACTTCTACTAAAACCAATCCATTATCCTTCTTTAGCCCTTTGTGCTTCGGGGCCTCGGTATCATTTTCGAACAACCCACAACCCCGGCAGGGTAATATGTGACCTTATATCGCGTTGAGCATTAGGTAGGCGAATATTGACATCATAAGTTTCTTCTAGACAAACGTGCTCTACACTCTGCATCATCGCTTCACATCAGGCGAGTTGCAGCAAAAAAGAACCGGCCAAGTACGAGTCGAACTCGCACACCGAGACATAAACGGCCATATATATTTTGATTTCGTGGACATAGAGGGAGGAGCTCGTGGCTGAATAAAAAGCAGCCGCTCGGGTCGATCTTTAGGTTAAGCTGCGCTTGCCTAGGTTTGGTCTGTGGATGGGTGACCACCCGTTACATACTGAGTTTCCTCCGTGCCTCGGAAAGCACGTTAAGCCGTTGGTCCCGGCTGTCATTTGTAGATCTTTGACAGTCGTTACAGGTAGTCAGTGTTCCGAAAGTCTGACAACCAGTCTTACCAAGGGGTATCGTATTACCCAGTATTAACTGTGTTGTGGAGGTCAGATAGGCAGTCGCTCCATGTAAAATACTGATATTCAGCTGCATCCGGTTAGACGGGATGCCGACCCCAACATAGTTGGGAAAAGGCTAGGCAGATAATGATGGACATAGAGGGTTTCTTTTTCACAGCTCCAAGGGACCACCTACATGATGTTTATGTTTATACTTTCAGGCGTTTTCGAAATAAAGGGTTGTGATAGACAGGCGGACAAAAAAGTGTTCCTATAATGGTTTTGTTTTTCGTTTTAAGGCATGGAACCCTAAAATCCAACACAATTATTGGTAACTAACTCAATTCTATTTGATAAACAATTTCATCTGTTTGACGAAGTGATACATAATTCAATTGTAACCGCATTCAAATGTAAGAGCCTTGATACCACAATTCAATACAATTTAGATTTAATACAAATGTATTGTCAAACGAAGGTTACCACTAAATCATACTCTAAACCAAGGTTAGATATTGTGCAACCGAATAAGGTCAGATACGCGGTCTGAATGTGCTGAAGTAGGTAGGTAGGTAGTAAAATTGAAATGATTCATTTAATATTTTCATAATTAGAAGGGATACATTAATATATTCGATTAACAAAGAACTTCATATTTAGGTCACGTTTGCATTGCGCATTCGCGTTTGACCCTCAGATTGTATTCAGAATTGTAGGTTAGAGTCAGCTAGAGAGAGATACTAGTGAAGCGCGGCAAATGATATTCTACCAAGTACGGTTAGTAAGAACTAAGAAACTACAGAACGAAGTTTAAAAGTTCTTTTAGTATTACTGCCAAGTAAAGTTTCAAAAGTGATTTATGAAATTTGCACGTAATATTGCTCGAGCGGAGCGGAGCTTCTGACTTATTAGTTGGGTTAAGCTGTGCTTGCTGAGATTGGTCTGTGGATGGGTGACCATATTTTACATACCGAGTTTAATAGATGCCTTGGAAAGCACGTTTAACCGTTGGTCCCGGCTTAAATTTGTAGAACTTTGACCGTTGTTACAGATAGTCAGGGCCCCGAAAATCTAACAACCAGTTTACCAAAACGATAACTAAATAAATAAATAACTAAATAAATAGAACAAATAACCAAAAAATAAACATTAAGTAAACGCCTACAGATAGTTGTTCCGGGTCTGGCTGTTTGTGTATGTGAAACCCACGATCGGTTGCGGGTTATTCAAAAGAGATACCGCAGCTCCAGAACATGGAACATGGGTGGGTTTTAGCCAGTAGACGTCTGACTCCCCCAATCCGCAAAAAAGGGGTATCTTATAACCCAATACTAACTGGGTATGTTATACAATATGCAGTCGCTCAATGTGAAATACTGGTATTCAGCTGCATATGGTTAGACTGGAACAGTTGATACAGGTAATCAGTGGCCTAAAGACAAGTTACTAAGGACACCTTACCACGGGAAGCAAGGCAGTCTTACCAAAGAGAATTACTGAGTAATACTTGGGATGTTGCGATCAGATAGGCAGTCTTTCAGTGTGCTGGGGCCTAAGTCTGCTATTACAATAGTTTCAGAATGGTCGATCACTGATCGCATAATGGTTGATTTTGACAAGTTTAGTATGTAGCAGATTACCAAATTTGTCAAAATTAACCATTATGCGATCAATGATCGACCATTCTGACACTATTGTAATAGCAGACTAATGCCCCAGGTATTCTGCTGTATCTAGTTAAACTAGAAACCGACTTTAATCATAGTTGGGAAAAGGCTGATAATGATTTGTACATATTTTTACAATATTCCTCCACCCTGACTGGTTGAAAACGAATGCTTGCATAATATATCTATGCTTTTAGAGTCACAACTCCGAAAGCATATATTATGCAAGAATTCGTTTCGATTCTATTATAACTTTATACTGTCTCATCGAGTTAATTTACCAACTCTACTTAACAAAAAGAAAAGTTAGAAAGATAAACTTAGTTCAAATGTTAGCGTTTAGAATACTAATGTTAGTTCATAGGGGAGTTCTGTTAGAACATTCGATAACAGTTTCAGTGAGGAACTATGTAAGTTTTAGACATGTACTGTTTTGGAGTCTCTTGCTTATATATCTTTATATAAATACTAACTTTGTCCAGCGGTTACACTCGCTGCTCAGCTCCTTTGTGTTTGTCTATTAATTTGTGAAAGAATGCCTATGAAAGATTTCAAGCAATCCGGCCTTGGAATCGCGTTCTCCCGTACAAATTCTGCCACTCTGTCCACCCCCTTAGGAGTTAAGTTTTGTTTAATCCCGTCTTTGTAAGCACTGTCATCCTAGAAGGATCCTTCGTGCCAAGATTGAGGTTTCTAACACTTGTAGTTTCTGAGATTTCGTGATGAGTGAATCAGTCATTTTCTCTTTTAATAAGTACCGTATTATTAAATCCTATCCTACTTCCTACTAATATTATATATGCGAATGTTTGTGAGGATGTATGTTTGTTGCTCTTTCACGCAAATACTACTGAATGGATTTTAATGAAACTTCACAATAATATAGCTTACCTATCAGAATAACACATAGGCTACAATTCATAAAGACAAATTGTATATTCTATCGCCATGCGAGTAAAACGGCGCGGCGCAGTTAGTACTGTAATAAATACATAATTAAAATATAAAACGATAAATTAAGCAATCTCGATGTTTTGTCAAATAGTTAAAACAAAAACATTGCTTTGAAATATCTACTTGACTATTAGAATTATTCAGTAACGAAATAGAAATGTGTCCCTATTAATTAAACAAGGCACAAATTCTTGAAACTAGCTAACCTTATATTTCCACGAAAACTGTTGAATTAATTATTTAGATGCCTGATATTGCGAACAACTTAACGCTTTTGCGACAAATTATTACAGACTAGCTTCTGCCCGCGACTTCGTCTGCGTGGCGTAGTTACTTTGGGCTAACGCTTACTTTAACCCGAGTGATGACCGAAAAAAAAGCTCTTTTCTTCCCCTTTTCTCACTATTTTTAGCCTATGTCTGTCTTTAGGCTCCAGGGTCCAACTATCTCTGTACCAAAATTCATCAAAATCGGTTTGGTCATTTAGGCGTGAAGGCGTAACAAACTCACTTTCGCTTTTATAATATTAGTAAAGATTAACTAAAATACACTTAAAACCGCTATTTACAAGCCCTGTCTCAAATGTCCAGCAAAACTTTATGCGAAAACACAACATTTTTATATTTAAATGTCAGGTCAAAAATAAAATAAAAATGGCGCCTTTCACAAACAGTTGAAGTTTACTTTACATGTTTATTGTAGGGATGCGTGTCCCAGTGTATGTTCGTGTAATATCTGGGCCACATTCTGTCTGACAATTAATTAGGATTATACTTAGCTCCGCTGTGGGTCAGATAAAACTTTGTGGCTAGGGTTGGCAAAGTTAAAGGGATTTTGCTAATAAGCTTGGGTGTTTGAAACAATAAAGATGGTGATATTATTTGTAGGAGCGTAGATTATAGTTGAAGAAATTTGCTGTGAATATACACACTTCTAAAACCATATAATATAAGACGTAATAGAATATTAAGTGAATGTTATATATATTTTAATACTAGTTGGCAACCGCGGCTTCGTCAGCGTTTTATCGACAAAAATCCTATCCTAAATGTTTTCTCCTAAAATTCTAATCCCAAATGTTAATCCAGATTATAATCTACCTCCGTGCCAAATTTCACCAAGATCCGTTCAGTCGTTTTTACTTGAAATAGTAACAAACATCCAAACATCCATCCTCACAAACATTCGCATTTATAATATTAGAAGGAAGTATGATAGCTGGCCCCCGCGGCTTTGCCTGCGTGATGATCGAAAACTAGTATTAATATGATATAACATAACACAATATCAACCCTGTAATCTCCGATAGCTTAGGCAGAGGAAGTGTACGCCTGCACATCAAGCGTAGTACCTTGTCAGATTTCTTTGATAGATTTTCGACTTTATTTCTAAAGTATTAGGTTCAAGGTTCATTGGGAAAAATTGACAGTTTCGGGTAGCTTGACCTGCAGGCGTCTGTACCTAAAAGTTCTCCTACATTCCGCTAATTATGTTAAAGTCTATTCCATAGCCATCAACAAATTCAGGCTCTGTGGTTCGTAGAAATTCCTAATTGGAAAACACAATAACACTGCCCACCCCATAATCGAACCCAAGATCTCATCAATAAATACAATGAGGAAGCCAATTATGAGAATGTTGCTGGGGTCGCGTGTTGTGCTGGTGTTGCGGGTTGTTCGAAAGAGATACCGCGGCCCCGGATCATAAAGGGCAAAAAAAGGAACACGGGGGGGTTTTAGTCAGAAAAAAGTCTGACACTAGCCAAGGGAAGTTGTTTGTTGATTTCCATTACGCAAAAAAAACTATGCGATATGTATGTATGTATTTTTGACTCAACATGCAACACTAGCACTTATATCATGAGTCAAGCTTTCTTCATCTGCCTAGCCTTTTCCCAACTATGTTGGGGTCGGCTTCCAGTCTAACCGGATGCAGCTGAATATCAGTATTTTTACATGGAGCAACTGCCTATCTGACCTCCACAACCCAGATGGTACTGGGTAATACGATACCGCTTGGTAAGATTTTCGGGACACTGACTACCGGTAACGACTGTCAAAGATTTACAAATGACAGCCGGGACCAACGGCTTAACGTGCTTTCCGACGCACGGAGGAAACTCGGTATGTAACGGGTGGTCACCCATCCACAGACTAACCTAGGCAAGCGCGGCTTAACCTAAAGATCGACCCGAGCGGCTGCTATTATTTAGCCACGAGCTCCTTGAGTCAAGCTTTCGATTCCACTTAATTATAACATATCCGCCCCAAGTTGAGTCAACATAACAAATAACTCTATGAAAAGGTGAATCATATCAATTCCCCCTAGCTCGTGTAGAAAAACATCGTTAACACCAATAAAATGACATTAGCATAATTGATATCTTGTGCTTTGGTTAAGGTGTGTCGCAAATACCATCTCTTAATGGCAGTATTACACGGATTCACTATGGTTGAAATTCTCGGGTATAAGGTGCATGGTTGACTTTGAATTATGTATTTCTTTTTAATTTAGGAGATAAAAAACCAATATATACAATTAATTAAAAAAATTGTTTAATAAAAAAAAACATTTTATAAAAACATAATTTTATGAAAAAAATACTTTCTTAAAATTTAATTATCTAAAAATTTATTTAATTAAAAAAATATTTAACTAAAAATTTATAAAAAATATTTAACTAAAAATTTATTTAATTAAACATTAATTAATTATAAGATAATTTAAATTTCAAAGGAATCACAATTATGTACATACGTAGGTATATAGGTGCTGTCCGATGACCAAATTGTGTGATGTTACTGGGTTGTTCCATCACGAATCTCCTGGGGGTCTATAATCGCCGCTTTAGTGGAATTATAATATCTGAAAAATCTCACATATGGTCACAAACGCAGTCAAAATTGTGAATAGTCAATTTTACGAATGCTAACATTGTGATCATATTATGATTCTGCTAAATCATAATTTGCGGCGTTGACGGCACTTTAGGCCCTTTACTACTCACTTTAGGCCAAATGTATTTGTTCTATAGAAGTACATCTCTACTTTTAACCGACCACTACACGTAGGTTCCCTAATAGGCTAGTTGCCAAAAAAAAAATATAAGTCCGTCTTTTAAATTATTCAAAAATAACGGACACATATTTTTTTATTTGTTAATTAGAAAAAAAATACAAAGATGCTCCTATTAAAGTTACGTGTGACGTCACGCGTTGCTGCATTTTTTCGCAGCGAGTGACACAAACGTGTCCCTTATTTTTGAATAATCTAAAAGACGGACTAAATATAATGTAATTACTCTGAACCTGGAAACTACCCTATTGTTTGGGATCGGCTCAGCATACATTCACTTAATAGGTATGTATATTTCTTTTGGCTGTTATGCATTATATCTTTTTTCTCTTTTATATTAAATTCTGGTGTCACATTTTTAGTTGCCATTCTACTCTGAAGCGGCTAGAACGATTTTTATAAAATTTTGTATATGTATTCGGCAGGTCTGAGAATCGGTCGTAATCCTTTATTCATACCTCTAATTGATAAGGATGGCCCTCTATTGGGCACAGCTAGAGTTATTACAGCTAGTGTATTTATTTTAACAACAAATCTATTAAAAAATACTACTAATTTATCTCCCCAACAAATATTGCAGAGCCAGCCCTATCGGTGCCGTGTGGCGCCTCAGCCCTTAAATCATTCTGGTACTTAAATTTCACCTAATCCTTCCCGCGGCTCGACCTACTTTTGTCTGATTGCGGTTGTGTTCGAGATTACAGATAAAATGCTTGAGGAATACCACTTTTAATAACACAGATAACACATAAAACGTAGGAAATGTAAGTACGTGCCTGATGAGATTATTTTAATGAGATATTTCACCAAATGATTTGCGAAATATACTCTAGATGGTTGAAATTCGAAAGTTTTTAGTTCTAATTCTCCACGGTTGAAGATTTACTGTAATTTACAAAATAATGACCTCGTTAGAAAGAAAGTAAGTACAATAATAATAGCATTATTTTCAAACTCGTTCTCCAAAACAAGCAAGATACCATAAAATTACGTCGCTAACAAATTGCATAATTTTCTGTTCTTAAAAAGCGTTTACTCTTACGTTGCTTTCTCCGTAACTCGATATTTCATTCTTAAGTAAAACGTAATATCTTACACAAATGCGGCGCGACTGCTCCAATGTTTTGAGAAAATGATTCGGGACGAGACGAACTCGATTATTGAACTCCCGAAAATGAGTGACAACGTGGCACAAATGAGTCTGTGTCGTAAAATTTAACGTGACACCAGACACCCGCTGATAGTGACAATGGCAAAAGAAAGTGGCCATAAAGAGAATTGATGAACGTTCCCCGCGCCGTAATGCTGTGCTGATGTCGGCCTGTGTGTAGCGAGCCTTATATTGATTCTGAATCGACTAGATGGCCTGTCTGCGTTGTAAGTAATGGAGATACGATTGTTGCAGATAAGACTCATAATGAGATGTTGCTGGTTGAGAATTGGAAAAGATGACACAAAATAGAAGTGTTATTTTTCGATTGGTCTGGATTTTGTGAGTGATGGGAACGATTTTCGTCCTTATTACCTAAGCAATTAGGACTTGTAACTCTCTAGGATTAATATAATGAATAACAATTTTCTTTCTCTCAGTTTTCTTTTGTGACAGAGGTCTTATTTGTCTTTTGTTACCAATTATGGTTACTAAGTCTTTAGCCTAATTTATTTATTACATTTGTCGAAAAGTTCTGAAGTTCAGACCTTGAGAGACAGATTTATTTATTAAAGTTAATGCTGTTTTTTTATTCTCCGATTCATTAGTTTTCATTTGCTCAGTCTTTCTTAGACAGTTGAGCTTGAGATTTGTTAATAAATAAATAAATATCTTGGGACAACTCACACACGGCTATCTGATCCCAAGCTAAGCAGAGCTTGTATTATGGTAACCAGACAACTGATATACATACTTATATAATTTATAAATACATACATATTATAGATAAATCACACCCAGACACAGAACAAACAATAATGCTCACCACACAAAGTTTGTCCTGGGTGGGAATCGAACCCACGACCTCCGGCTCAGCAATCAGGGCCACTAACCACTAGACCAACAGGCCCGATTGGCTTTCGACTAAACATGTAACCAACCGGTTGCAATTTTTCTGATTAATCCTTCGTTGTTAATGCTTCGTTGTGCTCGTGGTGGCAAGTGCGACTCCTGAACATGAGGCCTGGGCTCGATTCCCAAGTTGGGCAAAGTGTTTTTGGCTTTGGCTTTTTCCATCAGGAATTTCTTAGTATCGGATTAGATACGGAGTTCTATTTGTCGAGGTTGATGATAATAGGTTCGCTCCGTATTATGTAGGTCCGACCTAAAACATAACTGGCGAATTCTGGGTGTTTGTTAGGAATTTCGCTGCCTCATCCCTTTTTTTCTATCTAATTTCCTCCGTTCTGGGAGAGTGGATTGGAGTGGAAATAGGGGAGTGTCAGACTTTTACTTACAAAAACCGGGGGGTTTTAGTTAGTAAAACCCATGTTCCTTATTTTGCATCTTATGTTCCGGGACCGCGGTTTCTCTTTCGAACAACCTGAAATCCTCGGACAACTCGAAACACTAAGCAACCCGCAACGCCGCCGCCGGTCTGCCTAACCCTTCGGTGCTGTTATGTCAAAACAATGGAAAATACAGTTCAACTGAAAACTGAAGCGTTATCAAAATATTCAAAAACAAAACAACTGACCTGCAAAACAAACTACAGTCCATACGATACTAGAATGCTTAATTACCTAAGTTAGATACATGTTTTTGGTACTAAGCAGAACATTACGATACAGAAGTGAATATACCGTGAGGAACATAATTTATTCATAACTACGTACGAAGTGAAACGTTAGTTTCAAGCAAGTTTGTTCAGAGTTGAGTTCTAGAGCATTATTATAAGTACTTATCATAACAAAACAGTTATTATGAAGACAACGTGGCGCAATGATGAGGTGTTTTAACATTCTAATCTTTGTTAAAACAAACAAAAACACGCACTCTTTGTTGTCGATGAACGGTTGGTATGTTTGGGTTTTATTTTTGGGTTGGGAAATCATCAAAATTAAATAACTTCCCCCACTCTGGGCGGAGCGGGGGGACTGTCAGACTTTTACTGACTAAAACCCACCCATGTTCCTTCTTTTGCCCCTCTGCTTTGCTGACATCTCTTTGAGGCGCGCGAGAAACACAAACGCGCCGTCGACACGGCCTGTCGTCAATAAGCGGACGGACGGTGAGCAACTCATTGCTCACGACCGGGGCGTCTCCCGCGGCGGCTGGGTTGGTTTGAGGTTCTCTCCCTCAAACGCCCGGCCACCTCCTTCGCTAGCATGATTGCTTCGCAGAAGGAGGTGACCGCTTCCCATTTCCTCTCGCTCCGGACCATGGACTGAACCAGGGCCGGACGCAAGAGATCGCCGCCTGGTATGTTTAGATAAGTTTATGTATTTATATATAAGGTTCTTTTTATGTAGCTATTCATTTTGTAAAACGAAACACCACAGACTTACAGTACTATCTCTCCTCCTTTAAATCATTCCTATTTTAATCAAGGTTGTCTTGAAACATCGCTTTTAGCGCTAAGACCGCCCATAGTGTCACCCTATTTATGAGTTGAATACTGTTCATTCTTGTAATTTGTATGGTGTTCATAATAAATAATATTTTATCTATCTTTAGCTTAATCACGCATTATAATTTCCTATCGTAAAATTATGTTTGCATGCCTTAAACAGGCAATATGGTTTGTGCTTAAACCGCCGATGTTATCACTTGGTTATACCTATATTTTAAGCAAATAAATGATTCTGATTATAAAAAAAACTCAGTAGTGTAAATTTGGTGTTGCCCCACAAACGATGGGACACTTGACGTCGTGTCCTGGTTGTTCTGTTGTTTGCACAGCACAGGAGCTTGATAGACGGTACTAAAAGTTCTAAACTCATCCCGAAATTTTGGGCTGACTCAATTTAGATTGTTAAATAAATAAAAAAAAAAAAAAAAATGTTGTCGACACGCATAGAAAAAGATCACTGAAGGAATTAGTTACGCAGATAAATGCTGTAAATGTTGAAATTAAGAGACTCAACTTTTATGGTGGACCTACGTGATAGTAATTTAACTTTTTTTAAATCAATCTTCGCCCCACATTAATTTCTCCTGTATCGTGGGTGCGTCTACAAACATTTAAACTCACATTCATAAACAGCCAGAACCGAAACAACTACCTGTAGATCATACAAATATTTGTTCCGTGCGGGAATCGAACCCGCGACACGAAGCGCAGCAGTCGATCGCTAAGACACTGCGCCAACCGTGCCGTCCATTTCGCCAAGTTATAAAGGGTGAGTCCGTTGCTATCAACCGTGGACAAATCTATCGTGCTGTTGAAAAACTCCTGATGGAAAAACAGAAACCGAACTGAGAATCGACCCCAGATACTCGTGCTCAAAAGTTATGATTGTGAACTCGAACAGCCAACGAGGTAGACTGTTAGTTTAAAACAAAGATATTTCGTTTAAAAAAAAACAAAAATATAAATATTTACAGCGGGCTTACAATGTTTTGATTACTAATTAGCCAATTTTGGGTAATAAAAGAGTCTTCACGAGTGATGCTTAAGTTTGGCACCCTGGGCTGTCAACTTTGGCACAAAACTTACTAATTGGCAAATCCCTTTTTATTGCAAGGGGAGTATAATTAGCCAATCAAAATGTTGCCCATTAAACATGACAGTATCCAAAGAATGAAGAATAGAGTTCCACTTTTTTTTTAACGATATACTGTCAAACCTTTACTACACCCGCAGACTTTAAATAAAATAATCTATACTAATATTATAAAGCTGAAGAGTTTGTTTGTTTGTTTGAACGCGCTAATCTCAGGGACTACTGGTTGGAATTGGAAAATTCTTTTAGTGTTGGATATTCCATTTCTCGAGGAAGGCTATAGGCTATATAACATCACGCTACGACCAACAGGTGCTGAGCAGCGCGGGTGAAACCGTGGGGAACAGCTAGTAATAATATACTTAGTAAAAAAAACATGTTTTACAGTTACGTTATTTTATGTCCCGTATTTTGTCAGCTGACCCTTTCATTTGATAGTCCGCCATCTTTGGGAGTTCGCCATATTGGATTTAAGCAGGTTGTAGACCAAGCGTTAGGCTAAGTTAGTTTAGCTTAGCTCGCATAGCTAACACAGTTTTACATACTTTTTACAGACAGTAGAGTCCTATGTGTCAAGTATGAAAAAATTGTAAATTATGAAAATGTGCCAGGGCCTCCGGCTGCTGTGCCAGGGCGTCCGCCTGCCATGCCAAGGCCTCCGCCTGTAAGGGTTGCGGGTTGTTCCAAAGAGATACCGCAGCCCCGGAACGTAAAAGGCAATGGAAGGAACATGGGTGGGTTTTAGTCAGTACAAGTCTGACACTCAACCCCGCTCCGCTCAGAGCGGGGGAAGTTATTTGATTATTTCCCACCCCAAAAAAAAAGTATGAAAAACTGTGTCAGTCAACTAAGCTTAGCTCTTGGTCTGCGACCCGCATTTGAATGATGTCACCTATTTATAATTAAAAGCACGGTAAGCCGTTGGTCCTGGTTGTCAATAGTAGATCTTTGTCAGTCGTTACGAATAATTAGTGGCCACAATGTTTGTTAAACAGTCTTCTGTTAGTAGTCCCTGAGATTAGCGCGTTCAAACAAACAAACTCTTCAGCTTTATAATATTATATATAAAATATGAAACAATTATTTAATTAATTATTTATTATATAGTATAGATTAAAAAGATACTTAAATGCCGCATTTTAAAAAGGCCAAATAAGAAACAAAGATTAACAAATATAACTACTTTGCCTCTAGTGTGAACGATCCCTAATATTTCAAGCACATAACAAAAGAATATTAAGTCACCGCTATGAGGTATTCCTCTTAGCGCTCCCGTTTTGAAGCGCTCCCATCTAAGCGCTCCCGTTTTGTTCCTCTAAGCGCTCCCAAAAGGAGCGCTTCGAGGAACGATTAAAAATATTAAAATTTATTTCCTCAAAGCGCTCCCATGATTAACTTTCGGATAGAGATGGGACTATACTAACTGAAATTATCGATAATAACTAGGTAATAAGTAGAACACATTGTTATACTATAATATACAACTAGCGGCCCGTCCCGGCTTCGCACGGGTTTGGTATTTTTTTTTTTGTTTTATTGTAAATCCTTTAGTCCACCAAATCGATGAATATAATCTGCCGACATATTTACCTATTCATATTTTTTTATTGTTTAGCTTATGATTTCTCTCCATTATGTTTACCATTACTACCCCCCTCCCCGCACACCTGGCAATGAGGTGTCTATCGTTTACGCTCATCTTACGGGACTTCCTCAATCTCTTCCCCTCATCCTATTAGGGCCGGTGTCCCTCAGGGTTCCGTCTTATCCCCCCTCGTCTTCACGCTGTTCACTAGCGAAATTCCCAAGAGCAAAAAAGCTCAGTTAGCTCTGTTCGCGGATGACTCGGCCATTTACTATACTGGCCGCTGTACAAACGCTATCGCTCGTACCCTTCAGACCCCAGCCGACATCCTAGGCGCTTGGTTCAGGCAATGGAGAATCGAGATGAATCCCGGTAAAAGTCAGGCGGTTATCTACTCCAAACCGCGCTTTAATCCACTGATCCCCAGTTTGATCACTATGTACGGCAAGCCTATCCCCTGAGAGAAGCAAGCCAAATACTTAGGTGTCATTCTCGACAGCCACTTGTCCTTCGCGGCACATATTGCTATGGGTTTAGGTTTCATTTTTTATTTCAGGCAGAAAGCAAATTGTCACTTAAGTGCAAATTGCGTTCATACACCGCGGTCGTCCGTCCCATCGTGACATACGCATGTGTCGTGTTCGCCCACGCCAACCCGCGTTTCCTTCATAAGATGTAGACCTTGCAAAAACGATTCCTTCGTAAAATCGGGAGCCCGTAACGATAGTCTTCAATTCATGAAGCGTCTTTCCATGCGCTTCTTTGACTCCGCGTTAAAACATCGCAACCCCCTTATCGCATCGGCCGCTCAATACGATCCCTCGCGAATAAGTAAAATTCATCGTCTTAGACATTTTCTCGTCACTCCTGACGATGCTATAACCCTGCTCCAGGAGAGCAGCAGGGAGACTAGCACTCTGCGCAAATTCAGACGCAAAGCGCCGTCATTCCATCCTCGCCGACGAGGCCCGTCGCGACGTCCCGGTAACTGCCCCACCCGTCCTTTGCAAGAGCCAGCCCGCGCTGCTGAGCCAGTAAGTTTAAACCAGTCCATAAATAATATCACTCAGATCCAGCCTGTCCCTTGCTTTCCCTCAGCGTCGCCCTAAGCCGAGGCTCGTACCCCACAGGGGGTGCCCTTAGCGTGTAGTCGCTTAGTTTGTAAGTTTTCACCCTGACTGGAGGTCTTAATTTTTAAGGCACCCACAGGATTCGCCCGGTTAAGCAGACGATAACCTCCTTGGTTGAACTGCGAGATGCCATTCCTAAAAAAATCTATCGTTTACTTCAATGGTAGAAATGACAATAACATTGGCCCTTGTATACACATAAGAGTGCCGAAAGCAAAAAGATATTATTCTCTCAATTTCGTAATTTGGTTAAGCAACTTCACACATGAGTTTTTAAAAATTATCGATATAATTCATGACGTTTACTTCATGCTTTTCCCTATTTTTAAACGTGGGAGCGCTTAGAGGAACAAAACGGGAGCGCTTAGATGGGAGCGCTTCAAAACGGGAGCGCTAAGAGGAATACCTCACCGCTATAACACCCTGCACGGTGGTAGACAATACAATACTTTTGTCAAATACCTTCTTATTTCGAACTAATTGTTAACACTACAAGCTTCTGCTGCTCCTAGAAAAAGCTTGTAAAATAACCATGTATGCATTAGTAATTTGTATTTTTTTTTATGTAGAGGTCTTTTGTAATTTTTTTAAATAAACAAATCGAACCGTAAATAGGCAATGGCTTCATGTAAAATATTGGTAGTAGCTGTCAGGTCTATTCATTTAGACTAGAAGTTGACCCCAAAACAGTTAGTGAAAAGGCATCCAAACTAAACAGTAAGCATTGAACGTTTTCCGTCCCTGAACGACAAGATACTGCAGGTGCGCACTAATACGATTTTAATTTTAAATGAATGCTGAAAGCAATAAGGAAACCTTAAAAGAGAGGTTCTTCGTTTATTTGTAAAACGTAATTCTTATCTTTAAATTAAAATTGTATTGATTTCAAGCTGTGTATCTAGAGGCAAGCAAGATACTTTTCCGATAGTTCAATTCTGAGACGTCATGGTAGGGTAGCTGCTGCCCTACCATGACGTCTTAAAGCAGAACTAATTCCACTGAGGTAAAGAGACAGAGCTATACAGAGTGTCTAGCACCATCTCTTTCCCTCAGTGGAATAAGTTCTGCTTTAAGATGTCATGATAGGCCTACAGGTCTAATATCTTTATTCATTGAACAATTAATCAAAATGATCCATTATTCAGTTACAAAATCTCTTATCCATCGGTATGCACATTTAATTCGCGTCATTTCACCGGACATTAATTTCGGAAAATGTAATTACACACACCGAGTGAACAAGCGTAAAGCAAGATAACGGGTGAGTGATGGCCGCCCCAATTATAAATCATTATTAAACATCGGCCTAATAACACGCACGCATAATGATAATGCAGCGACTAACCTATATCACCGGTGTATTTCTATACCAGACATTAATTAACCTCTTACAAGAGCCGGATATGTTGTATGGAACATGTATCGACATGGACCGTTGGCCCAGATGCTGCATAATCTGAATCCGTATAGAGCAGGGCACAAGGCGGACAACTGCCGTCCCGTGTCCGGAACAAACCCATCTGAAGCATTTGCATAGAAATTAGCTGACCAACCGACCGACATTTTACACAGAATAAATAACCCAACCCGCTACATCTTTACAGACTTCGCTAATGAAACGTTTGAGCAAATCCTACTTTGTTTCAGACCTCGTTTCAGTTTCGCTTTTGTCTAAATTTTTTATTCGCGCCGACGAAAAAGTAAGTACTACGTAAATGGGGCAAAAACTGAGAAAAAAATGTTGTTACGCGAAAATGTATGCCTATCTTGATAGAAAGACGAAAAAAACTCTTTATATGTGTGAACATTGCGAGGCGCGTGTTTCTTCGCGTTTCTACATATATTTGAAAAGAAAAAGTAATGCCGCAGATTTTAAAGCAAGTTTTACATCGCCGTTGGGTGGGCCGAAGCCGACGGCCAGTTAATTTATTAATTCACAATCGATGGTCGCTCAATTCCTATGCATTTTATACGAGACAAAGAGCATGCAAGGGAATTACTGAGGCAACCATTTCGGCATCAATAATGTTTGATGAAAAATACTTAAGTAGCTAGTACCTGCACTGGTGGATTGATGATTTGAAGTAAGTGGAAGAGAATGGGCAGTGTTATACAATATGCAGCTCTAGTACAATCTACCAACTTACGTAGATTGTACCGGACGTTTTCCTGTCAATTTTCTTTTTGTTCGTTGCTGCCTTGTTCACCGTGCACACATGAAATGTTTATGGGTTTTGATTTTCCCCGAAAAACTGTGTATTCTTTATTGTTTCCTATTATTTTCGGCCAATTCAAAAGCTATGCAAGCTTTACCAGCAATAAATATTTGCGATTGGCTATCGTTGCTGTAAAAATAAAGCCCCCAACAAAACAATACATTCAAACATTTTATGCATTTCATATTTTATCGTAAAGCAATGTAGGATGAGATTATGCAATAAAGTCTGCGCTCTCACACAAGGGTATAAAAACAGTATTGTTGCATTGCCGTGAGTGTGAACGACAATATGAATGTAATAATGAAATATGCATGTAGCAGTAAATCATTGTTCGATATACGGTTTTCATGGCATGTCATTCTTGGAAAATGCGATAAAATATGTCATCAAAGATAGCGCGATGAGAATATACGGAATAAAGATATTCCTTTTACATTACGATGGTAACAGTCTGAATAATTCCTTTTTCCACAGCTACTTAAGTGAAATATAATACAGTTCGGGGAAAAGATAATTCAATCTTATTTCGGTTAGTAGTAGACGCGAACAGAAAATAGAATAAAGAGAACCTAACCAAAAAAGCTATCCTGGAAAAGCTCTTACGTATTTTTTATATTCCTTTGACATCTCTTCTTTAATAAAATAAATAGAAATGTATCAAATAAATTGAAATTAAATGCGTAATTTATACCACGAGTGTTACGTGACAAATAAAATCTATGTTCTATTCACGGGTTGACCACTGAAAACCAGCGTTGTGCTGTGCGCCCATAGCACAGCATCATGCTGAGTGATAACCTACTTGTCGAAATCACGGCATGCAAGCTATCTTTTTTTTGTTCCGTATGTATTTATAATTATTTGTGTTGCTTTGTATGTTTAATGTTTATTTTGAGTGCTCGTCGTCATTGCGAGTAATACATTTTTAAGTACTTTATTTTTTCCGACACCCTTTTCTTGTTCCTAGTTTTCTTTTACTTAGCAGAACTCATCATCATATAACCAGAGGATTTCGTAATTATACTGAGTTTCCAGTCTAACCGAACGTAACAAGATACTGATTATACGGAGCGATTGCCTATTCGATAGCTATTACCATCCATCACATACAAAGTTTCCTTCATGCCACGTAAAACACGTTTGTCGTTGGTCCCAGCTGTTATTTGTAGACCAAGAACTATCATACTACCTACTACGTAATGGGTTGTGGATGATATGCAGTCGCTGCACGCATAATACTGTTATTCAGTTGCATCCGATGAGATTGGAAGTGGACTGTCCGCTTGGCGTCCGAAAGAAAGCAGTTCGCTGCGGACCCCAGCATAAGGGAAAGGCTAGTCAGATGATGATTGCCTATCTGACCCCATATATCCTGACACCTTCTATCCAAACCTTACATTTGTGATCTTTGCTTTCTTCAGAACTACCAGAATGTCAATCATTGTCCAACGGTAAAGCTTAATACGACAATAAACCTCTAAAACATAAAATGAACACTCGTATTAACCCTACAACTGCAATGGTGTTACAACTGTTCAGAGCCGCCATGATGGATTTGAAACAAAGGTTTTTATGTCCACAGCCTTGATGATATCCGGTGTTTTAAAACATCCTTTAGTTAGATGGATGTGACGCTGCATATTGTGGAAAATGTGTCAATGTCGGTTAGTGCCTTTTGTTAATGATGTTTTGTATCTAGGTTTTGCTATGTAATCATTTTGTGTGAATGGGACGGTATGCGTGTGTGAATGGTTTGTTCAAATCGTTTGAAGTCTGATACAATCTCATTCAAAACTAGTTAAAAACTTTATTCACAAGCTTTCGCCCGCGACTTTGTCCGCGAGGCATAGTTACTTTGGGCTAGCGCTAACTTTAAACGCGAAAAACAAAATCTTTCTCTCCCCCTCTTTGTCTCCCTTCTTTTCCAACCACCTCTGTACGAATATTCATCAAAATCGGTTTGGCCATTTAGGCATGAAGACGTAACAGACAAACTCACTTTCGCTTTTATAATTTAGTAAGGATTCCTTACCAATATTGTGAGCTTGTCTGTGAATATCCGAGTCTGCTTGTATGCTCATTTGCTGCAGCATTATTTTATGCGAAGACACTGCCTTCTAGGATTTTCCTATGTTAGGAATTAGGGTAAAAATTTTGGATTGACTTTACCCATTATTTGCACATTATTTTTGTATTTAATTTTCTATGTGTCAATTACGTGTACTCAAACTTGTGTAAAATTTGTATTTTGCTGCTAATAAACTATCTAAATTTGTTCTAAGATCAATGATTACTATTTCGATTAATATGTATTCGTCAATGTGACAATTTTTCAAAGATTAAAGATTTATTAAGTTATGATTAGGTAAAGAGATGTCAGCAAAGCAGAGGAGCGTGCCAGGGCCACCGCCTGCCGGGGTTGCGGGTTGTTCGAAAGATATCTCTTTCGCGCGGTCCCGGAATATAAAAGGCAATAGAAAGAACATGGGTGGGTTTTAATAGCCGGGGATGGCTCTGGCAGCCCCTGCTTTGCTGATCTCTTTAAGGCGCATGTGGAACACGAACGCATCGTTGACACGACCTGAAGGGTTACCATCTTATAGCAGTTCTTATTCCTGTGTGAGAAAGAGATGATGCTAGACACCCTGTATAGCTCTGCCTCTTTCCCTTAGTGGAATAAGTTCTGTTTTAAGACGTCATGGTAGGGCACCTGTTAAATTGTCACTAGATGGACGGACAGTGGGTTGCCCATTGCTCACCGTCCACACGCGTCGGCTGGGTTGGTTTGGACCTCTCTCCCTGTTACGTCCGGCTACCTCCTTTTGCTAGCATCATTTTGCTCATGAAAAGCTTTTGCTTCATGACAAAAATTACATCCATACATCTTCATAAACTTTCGCATTTGTAATATTGGAACGAAGTAATTTTTTCCGTCATTAATATAAGAAATATGTATTATAGACGGAAAAAATTAAGACCAAAAGTTGTAACGACACTATTTGCTATAGTTGTAAGCCGTGCGGTGTGCGCGTGTTTCTCTGTCTCTCTCTATCATAGAAAGCGAGCCTGTTATCTTTTCGTCTTTCAATTTCGCAGTGAACAGTGTGTTGTCGCGACGATTATTTTTTTTGAGTGTATACAGGTTTTTTGTACATAATAAATAATAACTTCGTTCCATCCGGGTGTATCTTGACACCTTTTAAGTTTTTTTTTTATTAGGATTCTGTGTGCATTTGTGTAAAATTCTGTATATTATTCCTGTAAACCAAAAAACACATTCCGATTAATGAAATGTTAACTGAGTTGTCATTCATTTTGAATAGAGATTCTTATCAAACAATTTCATTTTATATAACGTTGTTCGTTTAGTACTTATAACAGTAACCATACTTTCTTGCTTTGTAAATACGAGTGGATGAGAAATAATTGTTGGCAATTTTTCTATAATGGAACTGTTTTTATAATTGAACGAGTAATTACTTAGGTTTGACCTTTTAACAACACGGTTAGGTATTTTGTTGTTGCTTTTAATAATTCTCGTGTTAATCAATGTTTTCTTTGCATTAGATCACGCCTGTTATTTCAAAGATTTAATCGGCATACTAGCTATTGCCTGCAGCTTTGCTCGCGTTTAATTCGGGGTAACACAGTTCCCCTTTCCTGATTTGCAGATACGAAAAAATAACTTGAGGTATAAGAAAAATAACGTTTTAAAGCGGGATCTAACGTTACTTGGCAGGAATTTGATTTTATTTGATCCGTTCCATACAAAAAAAAACACAAAACCCATTTTTCTGCATAAACTATTAAGTTTAGAGAAAAACGTCAAGAGATATTTATTGTTGAGGCTGACGAGTTCTATCCATCCGCATACGGAACACGCAAAAAAACAAGTTGACCCCTATGTCACTAAAATCATAGTTTCGACCCACTGTGCGCGGCACGACTTAAAGCTATAGCAAAACTTTTGGTCTTAAGCAAAAAGTGTCGTTACAACTTTGGGTCTTAAGCAAAAAGTGTCGTTAAAATTTGGTCTTAAGCAAAAAGTATCGTTTCAACTTTTGGTCTTAAGCAAAAAATGTCGTTACAACTTTGGTCTTATTTTTTTAGACATTGCCCCGCACTATGATTTTCAAACGTGTAAACTCACATACACAAACAGCCATACGCGGAATAACTATTTGTAGGCTATACAAATATTTGTTCCGTGCGGGGATCGAACCCACGACACGCAGCGCAGCAGTCGATCGCTCAGCCACTGCGACAACCGTGTCGTCATCAAACTTCATAATCATCTCTATCTGGTCTGTTTAAAAGAACATTTACACTTCTTTCATATTTCGCATGAGTTCATACATTTTACATCAGAAAAGTGTTATAAAATAACAAAAAAATCATTTGACTTTTAAAAGCCTTGCACTGAAGAAAAGGTATTCGTATCATAAATTCTTAACATTCCAAGCGTTTCAAACATTTTTATGAAAACTTTTTCTTTTTTTGTTTCAAAATTCTGAACGACTTACGTAGGTACATATTTCTCTTGATAAAATATTTTACAATATCTAGATTTGAGGTTGAAAGCGAAGTGACCTAGTCAAGGTGACTTGGGAATAAAATGGGCGGACCATAGACAAAAGTTAGAGCACTCTGCGATATTGACAGAACGAAATATAGATAGTATTGGTGAGATTGTTATTTCATTTGTTTTGCTATCTGTTATTTCTGATGTAAATTTTCAAACTTCTCTTGCAGATGAAAACGAGATATTAGATTGTCATTTGCAGATTCTTGACAGTAGTTACAGGCTGGAAGTCTGACAACCAGTCTTACCAAGGGGTATTACGATACCCCTACCTCCACAGCCCAGTTAGAACTAATGCTAACCCAGTGCTAACTGTGGAGGGCAGAAATGATCCATGACAAAACACTAGTATTCAGCTGCCTCTAGTTAATTGAAACCTACCTTAATACATGTTGTTGGAAAAAGACTAGGCAGAGAAAAGCACGAGATAAAACGTCTAAAGTACACTATTACGTACAATCGTGTTTTGAAATCAACTATTACGGTCAACGAGAAGCGATACCAAAAGTAAGCAAAACCCATGCTAAAACCCCATCTCAAATGGCCGCCTGAATGTTGGCGAACCCGTCTTAACGTTGTCATGTTTTTGCCGGGAGAACGAGACATTACGACAAAGGCACAAGATGGAAAGAGCTAAATATTAGATTGTCAACGCCACAGTTGTTCTTTAGGTTAATGACCTTTCGTATCGCTTCTCGTTGGCCGTACTATAATAGATTTAAATGTCTTTCTAGAAAATGTAAAGATTATTGAAACAAATTAAACCAGATGGTACATAAAATTGCGAATAATTTATTAATATTCTCTCCGTCTGAGTACCGTAAAACATTCGTGCTGAAAATAAAGACTGGTTACAACAAACTTGGACAAAATATGCCGATTAAAACTTAAACATATAAGATCTTATCGGGATAATTTATCCCAAAGTCCTCTCCCATTCTTTTCCAATTCTCCCGGTTTCTGCCTTCTCTGGCCAATCAGTCAAGAACGAGTCCGTCATCCCAGTAGGGCCCGCCCCGGTGACAACCTAGTATACCCACACTGTATTTATAAATTATAATATGTATCCATTCATCATCTGCCTAGCCTTTTCCCAACTGTTGGGGTCGGCTTCCAGTCTAACCGGATGCAGCTGAATATCAGTATTTTACATGGAGCGACTGCCTATCTGACCTCCACAACACAGTTAATACTGGGTAATACGGATACCCCTTGGTAAGACTGGTTGTCAGACTTTCGGAACACTGACTACCTGTAACGACTGTCAAAGATCTACAAATGACAGCCGGGACCAACGGCTTAACGTGCTTTCCGAGGCACTATAATATGTATCCATTATGACTAGTAAAATATGCAATTAAAATAATAACTAGTGCTGTTGAATTTGTCATGTTTGCATAATTCTCTACTATTTCAAATTAACACTAAGTGCCGTTTACTCTACATTGTGTGTAATTATGAACTTAGTCAAGCACGTAAATAACACCAATGTAGTACATACAGTGCTTATTTACATAACCACTGACATTTAGATATGTGCAATAGGTAACAAAGTTACTGTGGACTTAGTATTTTCGTCGAGTACCGTTTCTTATCTTCTAACTGAACGTAGGTGTAAATGCCAATAGAATTAAGCGCATTAATTCATAGAACGGCTATTATATTATTCTCGTTAGGCCTCCGGGTAGCTGGTACTTAATAAATTAGAGCTAACATGCTTCGCTTAAGAGGAAAATAGCTGAGCGGGCACATATCACCGCCCACTCAAAGCCGAGCCGTAAATCAATAGACTGAATGGCTTCAATGCATAAAGCTATTAATGCGCGTACGTTCCACGGTCTTTAACACATTCGGCCTGTCACATGCTATCAAAACTCTTCAAGTAAAATTACCGCACTGACTGAAGAGTACAAATGATAGAACAATGTTTCTACTCTGTGGCACTGCAAAGCGTATTGATTCACTCTGTGTGTACGTAAATTCGAAGCTTCAGACCCAATACGTGTTCAGAACCCCTTGTATGCTAAACAAATGTTATATTTATGCACCTCCGTAATCGGAAAATCGTCAATCAAAAGATAGTTGTTCTGATAAGTAATGCTATTTGTATGTTTATTTAGTACATGTTAAGTTTTGTCAGGAGAACTTTTACTGGGCTTGCGTGTTTGAGATCAATGCCTCAAGCCAATCGTATACAATTAAAACGCATGTATTAAATAATAAATATACAGTTGGTTGCTTGTTAGCAAGATTACTACGTAATCGGTTGATGTGCAGTTTTAATTGTGAAGGTAATTTCATTTTAATTGTACCAAGTAATATTAATGTGCAATTTGTATTGCAATTACAAAAAAAACTGATTACTTTGGAATGACAATTAAAAGCCGTGTGTCTTGCAAGCTCAGTGATTCGAGATTATGTTTGCTAAAGCAAATAATGTAGAGGCATGAGTAATTTACTTTGTGCAAATTAAATAAACTGAATGGTAGGCCAAATCTTAATAAACATTTGATAGATAGGGGAGGCATTCGGTAAGCAGTGATATAGAACTGGCGAACATAAAAAAACACTGGTTTTAAACATTCACGGTTACTAAATTTACTTTGTCACTTCTTTCTAGATGTACATTGTCACTTACAGGATATCTTTTGTGATTTTCCATTATTGTGAGATCTCGAAATAACCACGATCACACGATCAACAGCGTCGAAATATCGGGAGCTCACAGTCCCCCGAACCGTGAAACTTTTCTCGTAAGTATAAGTGGCCATGAACGCCTATGTGAAATAAAAATATTATGATTTTAAATTAATCATAATAAGAATAATCACGGAAGATATCCCGTAAGCTGGTAAAATTACTTAAAAAAAAATATATTTAAAAATGAGAAATAATAAATGAGTAGAAATAACAATTCCCGTATACAATATTCGATTATGTATATGAGTGTTTAGACGGGCGGTGATGAAATGCCGACTCTACCCTTAAACGCCAATAAAATACCAGCGCCCATATTTATTTAGCGTTCACATAAAATATTTTATTACAAAGTCCAAACAAAACGATCCACAAGACACCACTTTGTAGCTCTGCCCTTGTTTTCGTGGGGAACATGCGTCGAGATTTTATCGATATTGTCATATTGCATGTATATTGTATACTAGCTGTGATCCACGGTTTCACCTGCGTCTTTAGTTGCTGCCCCGCTCCCGTGGGTACTAGCGTGATGTTGTATAGCCTGTGTTACTTCCTGATAATGTAGCTTTCTATTAGTGAAAAAATGGTTAAAATCGGTTCAGAAGTTTTGGAGCCTATACAAACAAACAAATCTTTCCTCTTTGCAATATTAGTATAGATAGATGTACTTATACGACATCGCCGATACACATCGCAATATGTACAAGGGCCCTTATACTTTATAGTCCATAGCACCCGTCTGGGGTTAACAAAAGGCTAAAATGAAGGTTAGGGCACGAAGGTCGCACGCGCCATTTATCTTTTGTCATTATCATTGAATTTTTAATCGTAAGGGTTATTCAAATTACTTAAGTGTTCGATAATGGCTTTTTTGTCTCCATCACTTACGATTTATTTGTCGTGTGTCCCGTCATTTACCTCACGTCCATTCGACCGACTCAAGTTAATAGAGCGTGTCTTATAAATTTTCTATAATAACGACGATTTAATTATAGTTAGTTGAAGATAGATAAATTCTAAAATACTGTCCTTATTGTAATGATTTCGTCCTCGATTCGAAAAAAAAACCGAATTAAATTATCAAAGTGAAATATTTGATAGCACTTCATCCAACAGCCGTCTGCCTAGCCTTTTTTCAACGATGTTTGTTGAGGTCGGCTTCCAGTCTAACCGGATTCAAGAATGCCAGTATTTTACATAGAGCGACTACCTATTTGACCTCCACAACCCAGTTCGTACTGAGTAATACGATATCCCTTGGTAAGACTGTACAATAGAGAGCTTTTCGAAGCACGGAGGAAACTCGGTATGTTACGGGTGGTCACCCATCTACAAACCAACCTAAACAAACGTGGCTTAACCTAAAGATTAACCCGAGTAGCTGCTATTATTCACCCACGAGCCGGTAGCACTTATGATATCATGCAGCACGATGTCATGTAGCATGATATAGCACTTAAAACATGAAATAAAACAAACATCCACGGCGAGGGACCAAGAATGTAACACAGAACATTTTAGTGTTTCATGTAATTGTGCTACCCGACTCCATAGTGCGAATTAATTAAATGTTGGTGACGTGTTTCATCAAATATTTGCGTGTGTGGTCCAACATGGGAGATCTTATCACGTCACACACAAAAAATACTTCCATAATTACTGTAATCAGTGATAATTGTATCCCTTGGGGCAAGGTGACGTATGAAAAACAATGGTTCACTGTCGAACCGTCCGACGTTGGAGTAATTGTTTAAACTGTCTCATTAAGCAGCCGTCCCGACCGGCATACTATAGTTTTTTTGTTTACAATCATTAATTATATCGCCTTCTGTATATTGCCTCATTTAAATTCAGTGCTTTCTTCCACTTTGTGCTGTCGGCAAAAACGGTATCGATTTTTACATCGATAATGTTATTCTTGTTGTGGTTTTTATCTTGTAATTAATCGTGTCTTGCCACGCGAAATGTTCGTGTTATAATTCCTTTTATTATTGCAGTATAAATTAATGTAACCCGGTTTAATAAATTAACTGTTTCTTATTTTGTTTCCTAATGTTAATTTGTAATTTGGGGACTTATTTTTTCTTTTGGCATTTTATAACTTCTAGGTTCTATCTGGGAGATGAAGAATGTTAGTTCATGTCTCTATTTTACTAAATCCGCTAAAAAATATTGTGAACCATGCATTCTAACAAACAGGTTTAAACTAAAACAACGGTGTTAACGAAAAGGTTAAATATGTGCAACCTTTACCGGAATATAATATAGCGCCTCTATAAATACTATTTCCAATTACTACTAGAGCTTGTGGCTTTTTAGCGGGACCGAGGGTCGGCGCGGCGTGGTTCTTTCTGCGGAATCATTGGGATATGAACGATGTTCATATTTCATAGCTTTCTAGGTCAACTGGAGCGGGCTAACGATAGCGCCCGAAATATATTGCTTTTTGATTTATTTAATAGGTATACTTTGGTGATGTTTGCAGTGGAAACTTTAAAGGAGGTTATTGTTTTCAAAAAGCCATTTGTCGCGGTTAGAACCAATTAAGATTAAAGATGGCATGTTGAAGAACCCACTTTTAAATGAATGAGTCCGTATTAATTTGAGTTAGTTTTTTTTTTAATTTTTGAATTGTTTTTACTGTCTGTTTTTTTGACATTTCAACATGCTCGTTTCGCGACAGCATTTTCATATAGTATACCATCTCGACATGAATGATGTAACCGAAGTTTTACAACAATATCCTAATTTAAAAGGGTGTATATTCTTCTCTATAGAGATCTACGCTTTGGAATCGGCAACTACAATATTTTCACATTTATTATGCCTTGTGATTGGGTCTGTTATTTTTTTTATTGTTATCATTGTATCGACAGTCGAAAAGTGCCTGTAACTGGCCTACTTGAAATAAATGTTTTTGATTTGATTGTAAATTAATTTGTAGATAGTTTTTAATAGGTTAGTTTCCAAGGTCAAAGTAATTACATTCTATTTAGACCGTCTTTTAGATTATTCAAAAATGAGGGACACATATTTTTTTATTTGTAAATTAGACCAAAAATGAGAAAGATATAGCCTATTAAAGTTACGTGTGACGTCACGCGTTGCTGCAGTTTCGCAACGAGCGACGTCACACGTAACATTTTTGGTATAGACGGACTATTTTTCTTTTGGAAACTAGCCTATTACGGAAATCCATAGATATGTAACCTACAAAGCACATCTTTCACAAAAGACATCGTCCTCGCTTCGTGCATAATTGATTTCGCAAACGACACCGTGCCGTATGAACAGGAGATTATTGACACCATTCTGATTTTCCTTGCCAAACACGGTTGAATTTATGTAGATTTACGTAAGTGTGTCTAGGTATAATTTCGAGAATTATGGCCTGCTTGAGTTAGAAAGTCTATGAAACATTGTTAATGTAGAGTAAAAATTTGCAGATTTATTTATTGCTTCAAGAATTGTTTTTTTACTTAGCGATTTCGTAAGATTTTCTTGAATACATATTAGTTACCAGATTATAATGCTATTTATATTGCTAGAATACACACACCTCCTTCTTCTGAGTTGAATATAACATCACGAATATAATATCGGAAGAGTTAGTCAGAGGTGTACCTAAGTAGTACACCCACTGTTATTTTTTAAGTCCTTTGTAGGATAGGGGGCTGAACTATTGCCATCAAACAGGCACACGTTTTAATTCTGAGAAATATTTGATCGAGAAATTTAATAACAATTAACCGCTAATTCATTTGGGGTCGGCACAGCTTGTCCTTTTTTCTCACGAATCTTATTATCAGCCACTCTCTTTCTTGATATTTCGACATTCATACATTCCATCTTTTGTTTTTTGGTCTTTTCTCTACTTTCACCATCCAAATTCATACTGGGACCCTTTTCAATTCTTCTCTAAATCATATCAATATCCTTACTAATATTATAAAAAGCGTCATCACGGCTCAATGGCTAAACCGTTTTTGGTAAAGAGATAGTTGGGATCCTGAAGACGGACAGACTATTTTTTTTCATAAAAGATTGGGATATGAGGGAGAAAGAGGGAAGAAAGGGCAAAAACTACAGGTAGTAAGTAGGTACCTGTAAATCAGGAAAGGGGAACTGTGTTACCCCGAATTTAACGCGAGCGAAGCCGTGGGTGGAAGCTAGTAATCATATAAATCATAATATTCGCCGCACATTTTTACGACATCCGTTTGTCACTAGCAGGATTCAGCAGAATACCAGCGTCAGGTAGTCTACCTGGCATTATGCTGAGCTCGACTCCTATTTGGTGCAATCTTGAGATACACACCGCCCAGTAGTGGGCGACCTTAATAAATGTATGTGATGTGTCTAAATGCCCATGGGTCAATGAAACTGACGGGCCTGTTGGTCTAGTGGTTAGTTGCCCTGACTGCTGAGCCGGAGGTCGTGGGTTCGATTCCCACCCAGGACAAACTTTGTGTGATGAGCATGATTGTTTGTTCTGTGTCTGGGTGTGATTTATCTATAATATGTATGTATTTATAAATTATATAAGTATGTATATCAGTTGTCTGGTTACCAAAACACAAGCTCTGCTTAGCTTGAGATCAGATAGCCGTGTGTGAGTTGTCCCAAGATATTTATTTATTATTAGCTGTTCTCCGCGGTTTCACCCACGCTGCTAAGCACCTGTTGGTCGTAGCGTGATGTTACATAGCCTATAGCCTTTCTCAAGAAATGGACTATCCAACACTAAAAGAATTATCCAATTCCAACCAGTAGTCCCTGAGATTAGCGCGTTCAAACAAACAAACAAACTCTTCAGCTTTATAATATTAGTATAGATTTATTTAAACTTATGCCTTACTTTTTTAATGTATTCCTTTTTTTCTCTTAGTTTTATATTTTTTCTTGTGTTAATTCCTTTATTGTGTCTTTTGCTGCATCAAATAAATTATCTATCTATCATATCAACCAATTTTGTTCCACCCTAGGACGCATCATCGCTTCACATCAGACGCTTCAACTATTTGATATTAAATAAAAATCTGTTCCATTTCAGACCTTATTCACTTCATCATCATCTGCCTAGCCTTTTTCCCAACTATGTTGAGGTCGGCTTCCAGTCTAACCGGATGCAGCTGAATATCAGTATTTTACATGGAGCGACTGCCTATCTGACCTCCACAACCCAGTTAATATTGGGTCATACGATACCCCTTGGACTTGACTGGTTGTCAGACTATCGGCACACTGACTACTTGTAACGATTGTCAAAGATCTACAAATGACAGCCGGGACCAACGGTTTAAAGTGCTTTCCGAGGCACGGAGGAAACTCGGTATGTGACGGGTGGTCACCCATCCACGGACCATCCTAGGCAAGCGCGGCTTAACCTAAAGATCGACCCGAACGACTGCTATTATTTAGCCACGAGCTCCTCGAGACCTTATCCACTTGACAACATTAATTCTAATCCAATAAATCCGTCTTCTTAATTCCCCATTGTCCTCAGAAAACTAATATTAAACGTGTGAACTGCATCTCGAACGCGGTCGATGCACTAAAGCGAGTATATTTAAATCGTAGCTGCAATTAATGTCGGCTCCGCTTATTACACGTTCGATACCCCGTGCTAATTATACACCCATTACAGAACCGCTATAGAGAAGATTGCGGAGCTCCCGGCTCTTGGCTCTTAATCTAGAATACTAGACTTTGTGGAGATTTGTAATGGATTATCTTAAACGTTTTTTTAACCCCCGACGCTAAAACGACGGGGTGTTATAAGTTTGACGTGACTGTGTATATGTGTGTGTAAATGTGTATGTGTCTGTCTGTGGCATCGTAGCTTCCAAACGGATGATCCGATTTTAATGCGGTCTTTTTATGGTAGATCTGATTTAGTCTAAAATTAGGTGTATTTAAATAATATGACATAAAATATGCATATTTTATTTAGAAGTAGTAAAACAAAAGACATACAAACAATGGTCTTTGATCGCAGTTTGTTTTGTTAGTTGGCTATAGGCTTTGGTATTGATTTTAAACTATGAGAACAAAAACTACTACTGCATCCACATAAAATCTCTACTTCCGAAATCAGAAACTATTGCTATATTCAGTATCACTAAAAAAATCAGATTTAGATCTGGGGGTCTATAACCATAATATTCATTGCATCATTCGTGACCATTTTTAGGATTTTTAGACCCCCAGGATTAAGCACGTGTACTGCAAAATATTGCATGATCAGCCTATCTTTGGGTACCAATATAATGTTGAATCAAATAAATCAGAATGATAACTCTCCCCTACCTGAAAGAAAAGTTCGAAAAGAATAGGGAAAACAAGACATTTCCCCTAATATTGGGCCATGAATACCAAACTTATCACACTATACATCAACGTTCGGTCTTACCAACCATATTCCAGGTAGTCAGTGAAAACAGCCACTAAATAATACCCTGGCAACATAAATCGCCAGACACTGGCACACTGGTAACAAAAGCTCTGGCATTAAATGGCTTCGGTACAAAATGGCACATTAAAATGTCAAAACGCAACCGTCAGTCGGTGATGTCATGAAATAATGACGAATATAAAACAAGGGTGCGACGAATGTGTAACGTTTGCTGAAATATTGTTATTTTTGTGACGTATGCCTTGATTTTGTGAGGGTTTTTATTAAGGTTTGTTGCTTTGTTGTAAGTAGTGTTTTTTTTCAAATAAATTTTAACATATAAGTCTTTAGTGCGGAAACTTGATCAAGTAATCCACAGCTATAACCACTAAACGTTCAGAAACTGCAATCATGTCGTCTCTTTTATTTTACTTTAAATGTTCTAGTTCAAATGCTATATCAAGAAACTCGGTACCTACACGAAGATGCCTTTTATCTGGCCTGTTCTAATTAAACTTTTTACTTCGCGAAGAACAATAAAAAGTTCTTAAGTCCGTGGACTGCAGTAAAGTGCGATCCTCCGTTTAAAACTTTAAAAAAGTTTTTACTTTATATGAAACCGTTTTAGAAACGTTTGGTCCCGGATCTTAGGACTCATATTTTTATCTCTTGGACATTCTGAGAACGGTCCAAAGCCGGAATTATTTGAAACTGGAACAAATCCGTTTGGCAGAGTTATGTATTACTTCTTTGAGTTTTTTTAATAAGAAGGTGGGGTCAGGACGGACAGATGGTCCAGCATCGTCACATAGTGTTCACCTGAAATCGTTCGTTGTCACGGAGGAAGGGCCAAAAAACGCTAGCGTGACTATTTGGACATTTCTGCCAGGTAGGCCAGAGAGGGCAAAACATCAGGAGAGTTGGAAAGAAATAGGAGAGGTCTTTGCCTATCAGGGGCCAAGACAGGCTAATAATAGGGTATTTTACTCCATATAAAAGAAATTCTAAAAATATACAATTCAGATAGCTTAGGCAACAAGCAATCGGAAAATGTTAAATTTAATTAATAAAATAACTGAATAAATTTTAAAATTGATTTCAAAGTTTTCACTTTTTTTTAGTCTGTTGTTAAAAAGCCAAACAGTGTCCGCCATGATTATACGTAGTTAAATCCCGGAGGCACTGCCGAAGGTTTTTAAAAACAAACGACAGGAGTCTTGACACGAAGAGGTTTTATTTAAGACTGATCTATCTTCTAACTAAAGCTAATACATTTCTTAGTCTAAGTTCTTATCTCTATCGGATGCGTGTCGCCAGGCGTTAGCCATAACATCCCGGCGCTACCGTGAATGCTGTGTCAGCTCCGGCCGCCTAAGGCGCGTAACACAGTAACAATTAACATGAAGTTATAATATTGGGGGTCGATACAGCATATATAACTCCTCCCCCCATAAGTTCGAAATTATCGGAGGGATGATTATCATTGGGATGATTATTGTCACTCCGATCATTTCGGCACAAACATTTTTTTACGTTTTTTCCGTACTTACGAGCTATGAATACAGGAATGCTTAAAACTATAATAATATATAACACTAGAGTGCCGACGCTAACACTTTTCACATTAATTGACTTTTCACTGTCGATTTTCACTTCACTTCTACTAACTTCCAATAAGTTATTTAGGTGTTGCAGATTTGTTAAATCACTAGTCTCCAAATTGATAGGCTTGCGTTGCAGGTGTGGCTCGATGGGTGTTACATCAGGAAGATTGACAATTGTTAATTTCGAAGAGTCGATATTACTTGTTGTAGTTTGATTAGATTTTAGGGTAACTCTACCTATCTTGACATCGCAGTGTCCATCCAAGTTAAGAGAGTAAGTACCTTTTATTTCTTCTTTCGTTATCTCGTTATTGCAGATCTCTGATAGTATAGTTTCGGCTCTACTATAGATAATCCAACGCCTTTTCCCCACAGGTTGTATTTTAAGAGTGTGAATTTCCACTGGTACGGGATGACAGGAGTTTGTGTTATGGGAGAATCTCATTAATGCGGTTATGCAGGTGTCTTCCATTGGCAGCTGGGACTCGTCCTCGTAGCACAGGAACTTCGCCCCGTAGAGTTCGTAGCAAGGCTGGGAGAGCGAGACTATTTCGGACCCTTTTACTAAGAGGTAGGGGTGTTTGGGAATAATGATTGTGGTCTGGTTAAAATGATTGGTAATAGGTATGGGGATTGCTCTGTAGTAATTATATATTTCATCTTTGATTATAGGTATTTCTAAAATAAACGTTATTTGACTTCCCTTCGAATAAGCTTTTATTTCGATACACTGCTCTAACTTAACTAAGTTATCATAGCTTACTTCATACATTAGTTTATTAGATTTTTCTATGAACTTTAATGATTTGAACAGCTCATCAGACTTTATCAGAGACTGGTGTAATATTTTTAATTTACTGAATGTGATGGAAATTTCAATCTCATTCAGTCGACTGTACAATAGTTGAAAATTGTGTAAAAATAGATTATAGATATTTACAAAGTTATGTGTGGTAATGTTAATGCTATTTTGATTAATTAATTTTGTTATTTCCCAAATTTCTTCTTCAATTTGCATGAAATTGTTTTTAGTAGAGTTCGTTATTTTAACTAAAGCTTTAGAAATTTCTGTTATAAGCGTTACCTTGTTTGCTAATGCATCCTGACGTGTTTTTATATTATCAATCATGTTATCATATCTGCTAGCGTCGTCATTGTCTAAGTTACCGGTAATAATCTTAATAATAGATCCTAGAGGGTTTAGAATTCCACGTTTAATCCTCATCGATGGGGCTAACTGCTTAAATGTTTCTATGCTACTGTTCATAACATAATCCGTTTGGAGTTTTACATCAAACAGCTGATAATTCGAGGTATCATTTCCCAAATGTTTCTGTATATATTCATTAAAGTTTGCATATCTTTTAATATTAAATTCAAAATCCTCATGAATCAAACTTAAATCTAAAACCTTAATAATAGTCCACTTATTGTAACTTACGCTAGCTTGACCTTGTTTCAGAATCAATACGCCAGGGTTCTTATCTATCCTTTGAAGTTGAAGGGTGTGTATCCTGGAGGTCAGGGCCAGGAGCACGAGGAGGAATCTGTGGATGTCGTTTAATGTCCTTAAGTGTCACTTTTGTGTCACGATTATTTATTCTAACAGGACAAATTTTCCTAACGATTTCGCCTGATACTTGTGCTTTTTGAAAACGAGGTTTGTCTTTACTTCGTCTAATGTTTACTCCTTTTATGAATACAGTGTCTCCTTCTTGAATATCGAACGATGTTTCACCATCACGTTTTTCTTTGACCTTTTCTTTGTTTGCTATTATTTTATCCGTTAAGTATTGGTAGAGATACTTAGTTCGCTTCATGTGATCGTTAACTAATTGTTGCGTATATTGTTTATTAAAGTTAACTGCGAAGGTGCTATTCGAATCGGTGTGTCCAAAAACAACTTCAAAGGGCGTAAGACCTGTTGTCGAATGTATAGTTTGATTGTAGGACATAATCGCGTACGTCATTACGTCGGCAGCATCAGTAATTAGGTGCTCATATTTTGCGATACGATATATTTCTAAGATGGTTGAGTGGAAGCGTTCTATTAAACCCATAGAATTAGGGTTATGTGCTGTACCTATGTGCAGATCAATTTTATAAAATTGAAGTGTTTCTTTAAACAAAGTATTGTTGAATTCGGTTCCAGGATCGGCACTTATCCGGTTTGGTACGCCATAGAACGAGAAAAATTTAATTAATGCGCGGACTACTTCAGGAGTGGATCGGTTTGAGAGTATGAAAGCCTGTCCTAATTTGCTAAAAGCGTCTATTATCGTCAAAAAGTATTTCCCTTCTATTGAGAAAAGATCTATGAATATTTCAGCAAAGGGTTTCGTTTATGTTTGTGTTAACTGTAATACTGGTTTCAAGGGTTTACGATCGTATTTTAGTTTTTTACAGGTTTCACATGAATTTATTACCGTGGCAACAGTTACGTCAATATTTTTCCAGAAGTAGTTTCGCTTTATTTTCATGAGAGTTTCCTTGATGCCGCGATGGCTGGTTTTACCATGATGGTAGGTAAGTACGACTGAACGTTGTTCGTCTTCGTCCTCTACATATATAACTCTTTTAGTGCATTCGTAAATTTTAACAGTATCCTTTTTAAACAGTTTAATAACAGCGTCTGTAAACTGGCTACGGTGTATTTGATCCTCAAAATAAAAGAAATATTTTATTTTAGGTTGTATGTATTCCAGAAGGAATTGTTTTACTAAGTGTGGATTATCTACAGGTAAGTGTATCTCAAAAATTTTTTGTTTATCACGTGATGAATCTTTTACTGATAATTGATTTCTGTTCCAGGTAAAAACAAGAACTTGATGGGGCTTTGTGTCTACAGCTTCATCTAGGATAGGGATTCCGTTTGTATCGATATCTCGTGCTGAGTGTATTGTTTCAGGTAATGAATCCGCTGTGAGGGTGCTGGAGGAAGCTGCTCGGACTGGATAAGATGACATAATGTCTGAAGGTGACGAGGCAGTCAATGTTTCTGAAGAGTCCGATATTGATATTGGACTATCAGGTCTTTCAGTATCACCTACGTTACCCTGTAAAGATGTGTTATTATCTTGGTTGTTAAGTACATTTAATTTTATCCGAGACAAGGCGTCTGCGTTGCTATTCTGACTACCTTGTTTGTATTTTATATCGAAATCAAATTCGGCTAACCTTAGTTTCCACCTAGTTAGCTTACTATTCGGTTCTTTGATTGAATTAAGCCACGCTAACGGTCGGTGATCGGTGTATATTGTAAATTTGCGTCCGTACAAGTATGGACGGAAGTGTTTTGCTGCCCACACTATGGCTAGCAATTCCTTTTCTATAGTACTATACCGTGTCTCCGCCTCATTTAATGTCCTGCTGGCGTATGCAATGGGTTTTTCATTTCCAACAACTCCTTGTGAAAGGACAGCACCTATGGCGTAATTTGACGCGTCTGTAGTTAGGATAAAAGGCTTTGAAAAATCAGGGAATTGTAGTATAGGAGCGTTGACTAATAGTTCTTTGCATCTTTGAAAAGCATCGATATATGGTTGAGTAATTTCTATTTTATTTTTCTTTTTCAGGCATGAAGTAAGAGGTTGTGTGATTTTAGAAAAATCCTTTATAAATTTTCGATAATAGCCAACCAGGCCAAGGAAACTTTTGATTTCAGTGGGTGTGCGGGGAAGTGGGAAGTTAAGGACTGCTCTGATTTTGTCATCGTTGGGTTCTAAGCCATGTTCAGTAATCTTGTGTCCCAAATAAAGTACCTCCTTTCTCAGAAACTCACATTTGTCTAGTGTCACTTTGAGGTTATTTTGTCTAAGGCGGTCAAATACCTTTTTTAACTTTTCAATGTGTTCTTGTAAACTATTCGAATATATTATTATATCATCCAAATACACGAGGCAATGGATACCTTGCAACCCTCTCAGCACGTTATCCATTGCGCGTTGAAAAGTTGCAGGTGCGGTTTTAAGCCCAAATGGCATGCGGGTAAACTCAAAGTGTCCTGACGGGGTTGTAAACGCGGTTTTCTGTCTGTCTTGTTTGTCTATCTCTATCTGGTGATAACCACTAGCGAGGTCTAGCGTACTAAAGTAAGATGACTTTCCTAGTTTGTCAAATAAGTCATGAATATTCGGTAAGGGGTACTTGTCGTCGGTCGTTTTGTCATTTAAACGTCGATAGTCTATAACCATTCTAAATTTACGTTCACCCGAAGCATCCACCTTTTTTGGGACTAGGTGCACAGGGGCACTCCATGGCGAAAAGGACTCTCGAATTACATTATCCTGTAATAATTTATCAACTTGTTTTTGTATTTCAGCGTTTTGTGACGGTGGATGTCGGTAAGGTTTAATAAAAATAGGCTCTTCGTTTGTAGTCCGGATTTGGTGCTTTACTTGGTTTGTGAATGTTAAGGGGAGATGTTCGCAATAAAATATATCCCTATATTCAAAACAAAGTTTTTCTATAGCTTCGCGTTCTTCTAAATTGGTGTGATCTAATCGTAATTTAGCTAAGTTTTGTTTCAGTAATTCATCAATTTCATAGTTATTCAGTAACTTATCCGATGTTACGTTTATTTCACAGGTATTCGTGTCATTAAGTTTAGTTGTAGTCAAAGGCTTAGTAAACGTAATAGTCACGCTATTTTGTGAAGCATTTTGAATAACGGTTGTCGCAAAATAATCTATGCATGTAACTATAGCGCTAGGCATACGTACGTCATTACCAAAATTTTTAAAGTCAATGATTGCATCACCGTTACTTAGGTCGGTTGGTACTTTTACTATTGTTTCAGTCCGAGGGTCTAAAATCATTTCACATGTGAGGCTGTATACTATAGGTATTTCTGTATCTCGTGTTTTTAAAATTTGCGCCTTCATGTCTATTGTCGCATCTAACATTTTTAATAGGTCCGAACCTATTAATCCGTCGTATCGGCTATCGACATCGTAAACATAGAATTTGTGTTTGAGGAAACTTTTGAAGGTTTTCAGTAAAGGTATGTCTATAACTTGGTCGTGTGAGCTACGTGCATGTGTACTGATAACTTCAAATGGTTCGTAATATTTGTAGGCAGAAAAGTATTGATCGACTTTTCCTGGGCTAATAAAGCTTCGTGTACTTCCGGTATCAATCATTAGGCGGGCATTAATTTCTGGAATATAGATGTGTGGTAATCGATTTATACTATTGCAATTTAAATTGATTACTTCAGGTGATCGTTTCCCGAGGCTATCATAGAAAAATTTACGTATTCTTCTTGGTTTGTAGTCTCGTTGGAAATAGGCTCCACATTTTCGAAGTAGAAATTATTGTCATAGGCGGTGTGTTCGTAACTATCAGTAAGGTGTATATTATTTGCACAGTTTACGTAGTCAGGTTGGAAATCCAGGTCTTGGAGTACTTGCGTTTCATTACTATTATTATACAAGTGAAGCGTATTTTCGTCATCGGAGTTATTTGTAATCATATTATTTCTAAGGGGGCGGACAGTGCGCATAGACACATCAGTGCCTTGTGGCTGGGGTAAATTACGTTGTGGTTGATATTGCGGCGGTATACCGAATTTGAATTGCTGATTTGGTGGATTAAGATTGGGTCTATTATGTGCGTTATTAAGTTGAGGTCTAGATCCTTGTTGAGGTCCGATACCAAATTTAAAATTGTTCTGATTCGGCGGACCACCTGAAATGTACACTGGTGTATAGCCTTGAGGCTGTTGCTTACCCGGTTTGGGATACGTTTGGTTAGGTACACCAAATCTATAGTCGTTATTGAAACCCGACCTAAAATTATTTTGCGGCAGATGTGGAACTCCAAACTTAAAGTTTTGGTTAACCGGATAACCGAAATTATTTACGGCTGGAACATAAGGTCTCATTGGAGGCTGGAATTTAAAACCTTGTTGGTTGGTATTCGGAGGAGGCTGGGCTGTTTTAGTATTACTTTTATTTTTTGCGTTATACTGAAATTGAAAATTGACCTCTTCCATTACGACACTGAGTGCACTTTCTAGGCTTGTGCAACTTTTGAGTCTTACGATTCTAATTAAATCCTCTGGCAGATTATATAAAAACACGTTAAGAGACAAGTTATTGTAAATTACCATTTTTGCTGCTTTCATTTCCTCATTAGCGAGCAAATTGACCTTGGAAATCAGAGTGCTGCGTATTTGCTGAATTCTGTTACAGAATTCCAGATAAGTTTCATTAGATTTAATTTTTAAATTTTCTAGCTCAATTGCCACACAGTCCTCTGATCTGGGGTCACCAAAATGTTGAATCAAAATAGATCTTAGTTGGTCCCATGTGTTTATATCCTCTCTTTCACTTAATAGAGCCGCTGCTCTACCACACAATCTACTAGTGATAGCATGGAAGTTAAAAGTAGTCTGAACAGCATTATTAGGGCCGTTAAAATTTCTTAAAATATATTCACTTTTCTTTATAAACAAATTTAGTATACTTTTGTCACCATCAAACTTAGGAATTAAACTTAAAATATCTTTAGGGATCATTTGGACAGTTACTCCGACTTGATCCGGCATTTTAATCAAATTAGTTTACTTAAACACTTTATATTATAAAATTATACTTAAAAATAGGCCTGCCAATTTTGTGCAGAAGTCAAATAACTCAAATTAGTTTACTTAAACACTTTATATTATAAAAATATACTTAAAAATAGGCCTGCCAATTTTGTGCAGAAATCAAATAACTTTCAACGATTTTAGTTTAAAAGTTACGCAATAAGTCCTACAGGAGCAACACAGGAAATAACAAGGACGAGACAGGATAGTAAAAAGGTCTACTTACAGTCTGCTCGATCCCATGCCTTCCCGTAGAGCTGCTCGTGCCGTGGACAGGAACCTTCGTCGCCACACGTGGTAAACTTATTTATTTGGTTCGAGGATACCCGAAGCCGCGCGCGAGACCGATTTTTGTGTACTCGAACACAGCGTTTAGAAAGCGGATATCCTACCGGCTGCGCCAGTTAAATCCCGGAGGCACTGCCGAAGGTTTTTAAAAACAAACGACAGGAGTCTTGACACGAAGAGGTTTTATTTAAGACTGATCTATCTTCTAACTAAAGCTAATACATTTCTTAGTCTAAGTTCTTATCTCTATCGGATGCGTGTCGCCAGGCGTTAGCCATAACATCCCGGCGCTACCGTGAATGCTGTGTCAGCTCCGGCCGCCTAAGGCGCGTAACACAGTAACAATTAACATGAAGTTATAATATTGGGGGTCGATACAGCATATATAACTACGTCTTAAGGTTATGTAAACAAAAAACTGACAACTGTCAACTGAGCAACTATTAATATTTTTGTATTATAAAACTTTACATTTAATTTTTTATTAAAATAGTAGTAATAATACCATGGAAGAAATAAATACTACCATATAATAATACCATAAACTATAGTGAAAAATACAACTAAACAGAAAGACTAATAACAGCGCATTTGTTTACATAACCAACTGACGTCATGACCACAGAGTAACATGGCGTCAAGCGTTTTTGTGATTTTACGCGCGAAAATAGAAATTGTAAAATTGAAATGCAGTTTTATGGCACTTATCGATTGAATATTTTTTTTTTGTTTTTTTGGTTGTTTACTAGGACCCTAGGATCAAAATGAGATACTTTTTAAAAATGGGTGTAATACCGTATTCTACGTTAACTACATTTTACTGTTAAAGTATCGACTGGTAACGTATATCGAGAAGTTCTAGCTGCTATTTACGATTCTACGCCGAAATAGTCTGAACTTTAACGAGGCTATCCCTATGTCGAAAGTTAGTTTCGAAACCCCGAGGCAACGTACACTTTTAGCCTAATGTCGCATTGCGTTCGAATAAATTTTCATTTACCTATTTGAATATTTAAACTGGCAAGCATGCGCAAATTAATTACGAACTACGTTTTAATGTTCCATTAATTTTATATTAACTGAAACTAAATAATTCGATGGCTGTAGAAGATCGGTTTGGACAAGTTGGGACTAGTTAGCAGACACGGGACTTCTATTTAAAAGTTGTAAAAATATCATTTACGAAGCAGAGAGGTTGGCTAGACCATATTGGGAGTCTTGTAGTTACGAAGATATTGAAGGTTATAGTTGAAGCAATTGAACACGTTTAAACAAAAGTGCAAGTTTTAATGTAAAACTTTATTTTAAAAACTTCTATGCATCACCAATCAGCAAGTTTTACGAAATAGTCCGACTAAGGTTTTTGCAGATGTACAGATGCGATGTACAGAATATTTCGTGAAAGGTCTGTTAATATAATAAAGATGTACATATTTATTTTGTAAAACATGGGTAGGTATAAAGATGATAAAATTTGCAAAGTTGCTACATGTTTTGCCATCCAGGAATGAAGTCCAATTTTTTTTGGCTTCAGCCATGCGTAAATTTAAAATTAGACATATAACGACGGGATGGTTGGCGCAGTGACTGAGAGATCGACTGCTGCGCCGCGTGTCGCGGGTTTGATGCCCGCACGGAACAAATATTTGTATGAGCTACAGGTAGTTGTTTCGGATTTAGCTGTTTATGTATGTGAGTTTAAATATTTGTAAACGCACCCACAATACAACAGAAATTCTGATTGTAGGGTAAGAATAAAAATAAAAAATTACAACAATACCCTGTACCAAGTTACCAATTTTTCCGTACAGTTTCACGGTACCTTTCTCTATTTTGTAAATAGGTTAGAAACATAACGTTCAGTTCTACCAACTTTGTAGTGACACCTGCACCATTTCAAAGTTTTAACTCAGATGATCAAAGAAGTACAAAGAACTTTTCGTCTTTACAACTTGCAGTCAATTGTTTCTTTCGAATAGAGAATTTATACGTCCGCTCACTCGACGTTCCACTAAAATTCTCTTTACAGTTTGATTAAATCATTAAAGGATGAAAGAGTCAGTAATTTTTTTTAAGAGTTTGGATGGCACGGTTTGTGTAGTGGCTGAGTGAGCGACTGCCGCGCTGCATGTCGCGGGTTCGATCCCCATACAGAACAAATATTTATATGACCTTTAGGTTCCGGGTCTGGCTGTTTGTGTATGTGTGTTTAAATTTTTTGTAAACGCACCCATGATATAAGTAGTAAAAATTCCTAGTGTGGGGCAAAGTTAAAAAAACAACCTGGTTACTCTTAAAAAAAAACCTTAATTCCTTACCAACGCCTCCCCCATTACCAATTCTAGTGTCCGGCTTTCTCTAGACAAATCAGTCAGGCCGACCTTTAAATGACATTAACATTATTACATGTAAAATGCCTCAGTTATACATTGGAAATTACTTACGATAGACGACGCCACCTCTTCATTCAAGTTCGTACATCTGACAAAACACGCTGTCATGCTCGTTGGCTTCAAGTATTTTGGCTTTGTATTTAAAAATGTGATAGGTCCGGTTCTTTCTGAGTTCGTTCGCGTGGCAATTTTGACGAGAATGTGTGAGAAAATAACCCTTATGAGCTTTTCCAGACTATAATCAAACATTTTGCCAAATTTCATCGAGACCCGTTCAGCCATACTGTCGTGATTGAGGTACAAACATGCATTCATTCAAAGTTTGGCATTCATAATAATATTTAGTAAGATTTAAAAAAAAATAATGAAGATATTGACTTGACTGAATTTGAACAATGACGCCGTAATTTTGTACGTATACCTATCTAAAGCTGTTGTAACCAAATTAATGTCCCAATGTATTTGTTTTCGTAATAAAAACATTGACATAAAGCAGAGCTATATAATTTTTATGATCGCGAAATCAACAAACAAACATGATTCGTAAATAACTTGCGCTTGAGTTGTATTTCTTACTTTTGTTGACTACTACTTTGATATGTATCTTGATACTTTTTCATGTGTTATTGCCACTCATAAAACCTTGTCGTGTCGTTATCACGTCTAAGTAAACAAAAATTTGAATAAAACTCGCAAAACAAAAGGTGGAATAATATACTGACACTAGCAGTGCCCAGCGGTTTCATCCATGCTCAGTTAGGGGCATGAAAAATAGATGTTGGCCGATTCTCAGACCTACCCGATATGTACACAAAATTTCGTTTAAATCGGTCCAGCCGTTTCGGAGGAGTATGGGAACAAACATTGTGACCCGAGAATTTTATATATTAGACTAGCTGTGCCCAGCGGTTTCACCCGCTGCTCACTTAGGGGTATGAAAAATAGATGTTGACCGATTCTCAGACCTACCCGATATGTACACAAAATTTCGTTTAAATCGGTCCAGCCGTTTCGGAGGAGTATGGGAACAAACATGGTGACACAAGAATTTTTAATTAGATTACATTTTTTGCATTAGTTTGCGCAAGTAATGGAAATACGAAAGATATTTTTTTCAATTGGAAAATATCAATAGCGTTAGAATTTAACTTCTAAAATAGTTCATCATTCGAAAATTGACCACATAGTTGTGTCAAATGTTGTGAGAAATAAAATAAATATATTTTTGCTACATATAAAATAGCAATGGTATAAATAAACTGGTTCATCCATATTTTTGAATCGAAAATACTACTCGATAATTTGCTACAAGTACAATCAGTATAATCTATTGATTCGAATAAATTCATAAAATTACGAAAACATTTTGATATGATACGAGTACTTTTAGTTTTATAATTAAAATGTTTGCATTCCTTGTTTTTAACAATACTATTTTAACGTAAAGCATTTTATGAACATAGATTGTAAATACAGACCAACCACACGGAATTAATTCGAAGACCCTGACCAATTACAGCTTTCTACGTGATTAGACCCTAAAATAAAGCGAGGAAGCTTTTGTAGATCAAATAAAATCTACGAATAGCCTACACTCTCTACTGAGTTTGATTGGCTTGGCACATAGACACATTTGAAGTATATTCGCTAACCAATCAATCTAACTCGTCAGTATTTTTCTTCCTCTCTACGAACAGAAAATGCCGTAGTGAAACAATTGCTTTATTTATCTTGCCGTGTTTTTATATTGTGATTGCATTGTGTTTTTTGACTACAGTAACATTTGTTTTATTGTATTGTGGTATAATTTTCGAGGTGTTCAGACTTTTTTTTGGTTTGGGAAATTATGAAAAACATCCCCCACTTTGGGCGGAGAAGGGCAGACTTTTACGTTTTTACTGACAGTACCCCCTGTTTTGCAGTCATCACATTCAGCGACGAACGCGCCGTCAACACGGCTTATCGTCAGTGGACGGTGAGCCACCCATTGTTCATCGTCTACGGTGGCCGGGAGTCATCTTGCGGCATCCGACGCCCGTAGCGTCTCCCGTGGCAGCTGGGTTGGTTTGTGGTTCTTTATCTTAAACGTCCAGCCACCTCCTTCGCCAAAACGACTAGAGAGGGACACGGCCGCTTCCCATTCCTTCTTGCCCCGGAGCATAAACTGAACCAGGGATGGAAGCGAGCGGAAAGCCGCCCAAGCCGATCAAACCACCACAGTTTGTTTTGCCGTGTCCTCCAGGCAATCGCCACAGTGGTGACACACGGGTGTTTTCTCCCGCTCTATTGTGTTCAGATTGTTTCCAGCCTGGCAGTAAGACCGGTTAGTCTTACCAAGGGGTGACGTTTTATAGTCCTATTGATCGTCGAGCCATCGCCATCGTAGATATTATAGTGTGCAAGTATATGGGTAAGCACACGTGGGAATCGAACTCAGGACTACGTGCTAAACAGTCCTTGCAAACGCGAGATCAACGGTGACGTATTACCCAGAAACGGGTCGATTAGTGACTGCCAACTGACCAACTCGACCCGTTACTGGGTCTAACCGCTTTATATAATTTACTGGTATTCTACAAGATACCTACCTAGTTGATATAGTTGGCCCAGAAACAGTTTGTCAAGAAGCTGAAATGATGATCGTTGTTTCATTTTCAAAAACACGTCTTTTGTCAGACTCAATCTGAACGGAATTGTCACTGTGTCCTGGCACAGGCGTGCACACGGTCTAATGACCGGGTAGGCAGCGTATTTTTTTCCGCGAAAATTAGGAAAGATTCCGCAATTGCACGTGTTAGTTAGTCTTTTTTGCCGCGGAATAAAAATTATGTAAATCTGTAGGTATACCCCGAATGACTCCACACTGTTGTATTATTCGAATTAAATAACAGGCACGGAAAACAATATAATTTATTTGTGTGTATGCAACCACACAGCCAGGAGTATGTTTCATAATTTTTCTTATTAAATTTACGACTTACATTACCTTTTTGCTGGGTTAATGCTGGTAATTCAAGCACACATCTACCTTTCGACACTATTTGAAGCTTTTCATTAAACGACAATTGAGAAAACCTACCATTTATTACTTTTAACAAACACACATTATAGAATTTAGAACAAATCGAACTGAATTTGCGATTCGTTAATTAATTATTCACAAAAAACAAATATTAACTGCAAACTTCACATAAACATTTCAAAATTTTGATAATAAAATGTTGACAAATAAAATTGCATCACTTTCAACCGGAATTGTACATAGCTAATGACTTCTTCAACTTGTCGTATAATCTCTGTTGAGCGCCAATCAGTAAAAAGCTGAGCTGTACCGACCAATGCAACGAGCTGTTCATGTCGCAACGAATTGCGACATGAATCGCGGCCCCCGATTGGCTTCTCATGCCGCAGGAGATACGTCGCTGTGTGAGCCATACACGACGTGTCTGTACACGAGGTTTTACACACACACGCATACTTCATGCCTACATTTATCAATGAACTAAAGGCACTATTGAAGTTTGCCTATAATTCGCTCGTGACGATCTGTTGAACGCGAAACGCCTGCCATAGTGTTAATTTAGGGCGTTGTGGAACGTTGCTATTATTTTTACGTTAGGAATTTATAAAAAAAGTTTAAATTAATTAGATATTTGTTTATTCTTTGATTTTTTTTCTTTCTTTGTTTACCTATGGAGTCTAGGGTAGGCAGTGTCTTTTTGCCTATAAGGAGTGCACGCCCCTGTGTCCTGGCAATCAGGCGTGTTATCGGTTACTCACACTAAAACGGAAAATATGATATCTAGGAGCCGTAGGATTCCGTGTCAGAAATTGTATACGTTATGTGCGTCATGAATTTTATTAGTAGGCACCTTCTCTCCAGATACTGCTGGCGAAGTGATTTTGTACTCTATGATCCCAACTGTCAGGTTTTTAGCACAGGGTGCGCCAAAAGTAAGTACGTATCGTCAAACTCGAACACTGTCTACATAGAAAGTATCAACAACAAGAGGTGACCTTCTTTCATATTTCTCGTAGGCCGTAAGCCGCCACCTGTGCCCAGTAATATTGTTATTTTACTGACCGTACCGAAGTACGGATAGCAGAACAAACAAAAGGTGCACTTAGTAACGTTTGCATAATACGTAGGTGGGAATTGACGTATAAGAGCCGCTGGACATAGCCCTGTAAGGTCTAAAAGGGCGTAAAGGACATTGGTGATATTGTCGTTTATGCCATTTTAGTTCTACAGTTGATGCGTTCCTATTCTTCGGTATACAGGCGGATTATTAATGTTGGATTTATATAGTGTTCGTTTGATGAACCTAATGCTATGTGTTCAGTTTGTATGACTTCCTGGTGCCAAATTATTCGTTTTTTTTGAGTTTTGGCAAGACAAAAAAATCTTAGTGCCTTAAGGAATTTCTTCATTTCCAGATTATATCAGTAAGTTTTTTTCTCACATTATTTAAGTAAATAAACTAACACCACCGACGATTTCGTGAAGCATTCAAAAGAAAATTCCCGAACTTCCACAAATTACTTTAACCATGTTTCACATTCTACCAACTTTTGTGTTATAAAAGAATTTCACAAACAAACAGTTACTTGAGAATTTCTCTCACGTACCTAAGTGAATTTTTATATCTTTAATCCAGTCTGTACAGTGTACAGCGTGTATTAGAAATACGTGATATACAGCTATCACATACGCTGAATATATTGATACACTGATTATATCGAGTATATTGTAAGTACTCGATGCAAATCTATCAACCGATTTATTTATTTTTGTGTTATGTTTTGGATATGTCACTGTAAAAGCTCAAACTACGAAAAATCTTAAGATTTTCCAGTAAAACCTAAGATTTACCGACATGACCTGGTAAATGTAAGTATTTATTATAAAGGGACGATTTTTTCGAACTTTTGCCATTCCAATTCAGAACATGCTAGGTTTTACCAAGTTTAATACATCTCTAATATTTACAACTGATTACCACCTGCATTAAGATAGGTCGACGGAGCCCCGCTACGCGAGCCTCCTATTTCTGGGTGGTTTGAAAAAAAAAACCAAGAAGCGCCTTAGCCTTCTAACCTATCCGAGTCGGAGTACTCTGAGTCGTGAGTGAGAGAAAGTGATGATGATTTTTTTCGACATTTACCGTTCCTTGAATGCAAATCCTAAGGTTTACCAAGTGAATGATGGTAAAAGTTCGAATCCCAAACTTTTATGGACATTTACCATTCATAGTCGGTGAATCTTAGGTTTTACTGGAAAATCTTAAGATTTACCGTAGTTTGAGCTTTTACAGTGACAGATATAAGCAATTCTTTGTTTAAAATTTTAAGTTTTTAGATATGAGGAACCTAAATATAGATGAGTTAAATGTAATTATTTTTCTTGTAAAATTTCCATATTCCATGCGGTTTGTACTTTTAAGTGATTGTTGCACTAATGACTACAACAATGCAAGCATTTATTAATGCTTAAGCATAGTGTGGATAATTGTTGTTGAACCAATAAAATAAAATAAACATGACGTTTAAGGATTTGATCATCAAACTGATTTCACATTTTTGATACATGCTGTATATCGAATACGGGTTGTTCAAACTTGATTATAAATTACAGGAATTAATGCACGCATGGCTTTGTTTACAGATACATATCTGTTTTGTTCTATTTTGTTTTGTTTTAGCGCGAAATGTATCTGTGCGGGTGTTCGATGTAAGGGAGAATGTATTTGATTGTTTTTTCTCGTTTGTTTTGTTCTTATGAGGTGGTCTGGGGAATTAAAAGTGACTAACGTTGAGTATGGGGTCTTGTTGAAGCATTTGGTTTATTAAACAATTAGCTTTTGCCCGCGGCTTCGCTCGCGTTAAATTTGGGGTAACACAATCCTCTTTCCTGATTTGCGGGTACCTGCTATCTGTATTTTTTGCCCTTGCGCCTTATTTATTGTAATAACAAAGCTATGTTTCCCCTTTTCTTCCCTCTTTCTCCCTCAGTTCTCACTGTTTTTTTTTAAATTAGCCTAGATCCGTCTCCAAGGTTCCAACTATCTCTGTACCAAAATTCATCAAAATCGGTTTGGCCATTTAGGCGTGAAGGCAGAACAAACAAACAAACTCACTTTCGCTTTTATAACACTAAAGCTGGCACCCGCGGCTTCGCCCGGGTGATATCGAAAAAAAGAGTATCCTTTGTGGTCACTGAGCATGGAAAAACTCTCGAGTATTGATCACCACGCTTGCTCAAAAAAGGAACTCACTACCAGAAAAAAATCATTCTGTATACTTATATAATCTTTAAATCCATCCAAAAATTGTCTTGAAAAGATCGCTTTTAGCCATAACACTGCCCATTGTGTCACCCTATTTATAAGTCGTATACTGTTATTCTTGTCATTTGTATGGTGTACATAACAAAGAATATTCTATCTATCTTAAATCGTAACCCGAGTACCGATAAAGGTACCTATGTGCTAAATATAAAAATGTGCACAGTCGTTAAGGTACGAAAAGGAAACAGAAGAAAATAATCAATTCAATTAAGAATATTTACAGAAACAGCTAATCCGCTTTATCCATTAAAGTGTCAAAAAAAGGTTTATTGCTAAAGAACTGGAATTGACCAACATAGAAGAATATAAATATTTATGTAATATACTTATTACATAAATTCATTAATCCTTACTAATATTATAAAAGCGAAAGTGAGTTTGTTTGTTACCTCTTCACGCTTTAATGGCTACACCGATTTTGATGAATTTTGGTACAGAGATAGTACCAGGAGACGGACGTATGCTATTTTTTTAAAATAAATGTGGGATATGAGGGAGACCGAGGGAAGAAAAGGAAAAAACTTAACGTTGCTATTACAAATCAATCAGGCGCAAGAGCAAAAACTGTAGGTCTGCTTGGTGTGTTATTCCGAATTTAACGCGAGCGAAGCCGCGAGCAAAAGCTGGTATCATATAAAATTGAATATATCATCAAATTAACTATCACCAACAAACAATTACGGGAAGTACATTATTTACTAGATCAAAAATCACAATCACAACAACTAACAAACAATTCTGTAATAGCCTCATCAGCGACAAGAACGCAGTGAAGCGCCAAAACGCTTATGTAGAAAAATGGCGGGAAGGGAAATAGGCCGTTTGTCTATGGTGACATTGGTTTACACCCGTTCCGTTGGCGTAAAATGTTCCTCTGATAATATTCTCGATACGGAATAAATGTTTACATGCTGTATGTTAGGTGGCGCTGTTGTTTATACCTTCTACTGTTGTTTATACTTTCTACTGTCTTGGAAATGTTGGAAAGGAATTAATTTTAATGAACTTCAAAAAAGGATGAGGTTCTTAATTCGGGTATTTTTTTACACCCACATTTTTGTTTTTTATGGCGTGATTTTCAAGTTTCATTTTTCGATTTTGTAATAATATCATCTTTTAAAAGAGTGTCCATGGAGTTTCTTGCCCATTATTCGCAATATATATCAACGCTTTGGAATGGGCAACTATAGTACTTTCACAAGTTATTATGCCTTGTGCCGGGACTGTACCTTCATGATTTTGTTTCTTGACATTCAAAAGTACCTGTAATAGTCTAATTGAAGTAAATGCTTTGGTTGGTCCGTGAATGGGTGACCAACCATTACATACCGAGTTTTCTCCGTGACTCGGCAAGCACGTTAAGCCGGTGGTGCCGGCTGTCAGTTGTACATCTTTGACAGTCGTCAGAAGTAGTCATTTGTTCAAAAGTCTGACAAAAAGTATTAACTGGGTTGTGAAGGTCAGATAAGCAATAGCTTCATTGTAAAATATTGTATTCAGCGGCAACTTGTTATGGTAGCCGATCTTAACTAATTATGTAGTTGGGTAACAGCTTGGCAGTAAATATGTATGTAAAGACCTCTTTGCAGATGTCACTTTTGACAGTGACGTCTAAGAAAACTGTTAAAGCACGCGGTGAGAAAAATTTGCCTCGAAAATTAAAACAATGATAATATGGTATAACAAATACCTACACCTGAAATAAAGGCTATAAATCTTGTTTTTTGTCTTTACAGAAAATGCAATTGTGGCTTTATTTAATTCAATAGAGTATAATCCTACTAATATAGTCTAAATATTATTCCGCCTATGTCACACTGAAAGTGCTTAACATTTCAATCCAATCCAAAGCAACTGAATAATACATTACACTAAATACGCAACAGAAATCTCATAGCCAATTCATTCCACCTTGAAAACGGAAAGCCATTTTCTCGTCGAATGTACACAACATGAGTGGTACATTCGCGCACATAAATCTACGAATCTATAGTGTTACATGTCTATATTGTGACTGTCACCGATGATTGATGGCTTCCGTTTGCCTGTTCTCTAAATTGGACTAATGTGTGTTTGGTAACATGAACTAGGACAATAGGATAGTATAGTTGGCGTGGAATGGAGAATATGCGTCGGTGTTATAGAACGGCTTATGTTATGGAGCTTATTAGAAGAATATTATAAGAACAATTAGGAAATAATCATCTGGAAAGAACTTGAAGTGAAAATCTGACTTCACTGTAGATGAATGAGACTGAATCCCACGACATAAGGTATCTTAGTAAGGGGTCCCGTGTCATTTAAATGATGGATATACATTTTAAGAACAATAAAAATATTAAATTATTTAAAACTTCCCTCGGTCTGGGCGGAGCACGGGGTGTCAGAGTTTTATTGACTAAAACCCATCCCTGTTCCTTCTTTTGCGCTTTTTGTTCCCGTGGTATCTTTTTCGAACAACCCGCAACTCCGTAGCTCCGGCAACCGCCTGTACTTTGCTGACATCTCGTCGAGGTACTTAGAAACATGTGGGTAATTTTTTGGGGTGAAATTGCTGATTTCCCACCCACATTAAATGGTGTTTTCGTTTTGAGCAGATAATCCAACTAAATTGGAAGCCTCACACGAGATAGATTTATAAATACAAAATAGAAGGTAAGTAAATACCGTCGCCAAGTGCTGTCAATCCATATCTCAAGGTTTCACACTTTCTCTTAAGGGGCGGTTATACAACTTTTAATGATTTAAAATTCAATATCACATCTAAACGGTTTCTCGCAAACCTTTTTTAAATAATTTTATAAATGTAGCAAATGTAATCCAATTTTAAAGTTATATCTAACGCGGGTAAATAATCGATAACCAGGTAAAAACCATTGGATGTAATTTCATGAAATGAAAACAGTCTACAAGATTAAGTTGTTAAGTTTATGTATATCTATATTGTGTTTGATAGATGAAGGCAGAGTTTTTATTCGAATAATTTTCGGTCGCGGGTAGTGATGCCAGCCCTCTGCAGTCTCTTAAGTTCGCTGGCATTAGTGTCGCCTTAAGTGATTCTCACACGTGCCATTTACACGAGCTTCCTAGATGTTCTCTAAATAAACTCATTCAATCAATATCCATCAGAGACTAGGGTCTCTCTCGCACGTTTGCGGAGTAAAAGTAACGTTAATACGTCGATTTGAAAGTTGAGAATACACTTTTCACATATTTTTTTTTTATAATTTTATAAACTTATTCATATCTATTTAGGGATGATATTGATTGTGCTGGTTGAAAACTATGTCTCTAGAATGCTGTAGAATTATTATATTTTTTATTTAAAAAATTATGCATTTGGCCTCTGATTAATAAAACAATACAAAACATTTTTGCAAAGTTTTGTTTTTAAAGGTTTACTGAGGAGTTTCTCACGCTCTTTTTAAACAGCTATATCTTAGGTCTGCATAGACTTAGAGGGGTGATTTTTTTGACTGCTCCAAGGTACCACAGACAAATTAAATTAAAACCATTGAGTATATGGTTTTAATTTAATTTGAATTCAATATCTCCTCACGGTCCCAAGATAAAGGCTCTTGACAGACAGACTGACAACAAAATAACCCTATAAGGGTTAAAATTACAGCCGGGACCAGCAATGGTTTCACGTGCGTTCCGAAAGACGGAAGAAACTTAGTGTCTAATGGGCAGTCACCCATCTGCGGTTCAACCTAGGTAATCACGGCTCATCCTAAAAATCGAACCGAGTGGTTGTTTTTACAAGCTTCTCATCATCAACATAATTATGTTGAGGTTCATCTAACCCGTATGAAATAATACCAAAGCTAGTAATAATAAATGAAATATCCTTACTAATAATTATTATAAAAGCGAAAGTGCGTTTGTTTGTGACCTCTTTACGCTTTAATCGCTAAATCGATTTTGATGAATTTTGGTACAGAGATTGTTGGGAACCAGGAGACGGACACAGGCTAACATTTAAAAAAAAAAATGGGATGTGAGGGAGAAAGAGGGAAGAAAAGGGAAAACTTAGCGTTGCTATTACAAATCAATAAGGCGCAAGGGGAACTGTGTTACCCCGAATTTAACGCGAGCGAAGCCGCGGGCGAAAGCTAGTAATTCAGAAAAGCGCAAACTCTTTATCTCGTTGTGATGAAAGCTGATTACTTAAAGCACACTACACTGAACAACACGGGTAACTCACATTTTATTTGCTTAATGCGGAAATATGAGGATGTTTTCCGTCATTACCGTTAATGTGTAAAGTGGTACTTTTCAGTGGCTTTCATAAAGTAGCAGTTTTTAGGAACCCTGTATTTTTGTGCGGTTCCCGTGCAAATATAACTGCAAAACTTGGGAGGATGTTTTTAACTGTTTATTTGGTTATTATGTAATAAGCTTTTTACGATGCCTTTTTGTTACGTTGCCCCACACTAGGAATTTTTCTTGTGTCGTGGTTTTACAAACATTTAAACTCACACAAACAGCCAGATCCGAAACAACTATGTGTAGGCCACAAAAATAACAGTACCGTGCGGGGATTGAAACCGCGACACGTAGCGCAGCAGTCGATCGTACAGCCACTGCGCCAACCGTGTCGTTCTTTGGCCGACAAGACCCTGGTTATGGTGATGCTTAAATATGCTGCTTTCCTCAGGATATTTTGTATCACATTGTAAGAAAAATGGTAGTAAGGTAAAACAACAAATCACTACGTGGATTTGAATCTGCGACCTGCGACGTTTTGACAGTCCATTAGCAACGGACCGGGTAATAAAAAAGTCTGGCAAGTGCGAGTCGGAATCGTACACCGAGTGTACCGTACAAGCCTGCGACACAAACGACTTGCTACCCTACTATGACGTCTTAAAGCAGAACTAATTCCACTGAGGGAAAGAGACAGAGCTATACAGGGTGTCTAGCACCATCTCTTTTGCTCAGTGAAATTAGTTCTGCTTTAAGACGTCATGGTAGGCCTACATATCTTTTGACTGCGTAGATTTACGCCCGGTTCCAATAAACAAAAAACGATTCGTTTTGCTTACGGATATTCGTAATTTCTACGAGACGTATCGTATGTCAAAATACTACTATCCGTAAGCAAAACGAATCGCTTAGATTTAATCGTTAGAGTGTTAATTTTGTCACAGCTTTAAGGGACCACAGAGTTAAGTATTTAGTGTGGTTTTATTAATTTCATCTCGATAACTCCACGCGTTCCCGTGATGTAGGGTCTTAAGACAGATGGGCAGACAGACAGACGGACATCAAAGTGATCTTATAAGGGTTCCGTTTTTCCTTTTGATGAACGTGTAAGAAAAACTCCATTATTGATTCAGTAAAAAAAATTTTTATTGCAAATCACACATTATAACCTTTAGATATTTAGATACGCATAATACATCATAGAACAATATCATATTACCTTAGGTTTTATTGACACACTTCACAACTTATTTTGAAAGATGTTCACTAGGAGAATCTCCGAACGACTGACCATCTAGCCGGGCTGTTATAGTTCGTTATTTCCAATTATCGCCATTTCAATAGTGAAATGGGCGTGTTCCTGTGATTGGTTGGTTTTGAACCAGTCATAGGGCACTTTTTGAGTGTTGTTTATTAATAAAATAGTGGTATTGTTGCATGTTAATAAATCGAAAACATATCAAATTTATTATAGACGCTAACATACGGAACCCTGAAAAGTAAAAGAGTTGAACAGATCACTGTTCGTACAACTTATTTATTTAGTAAGTGTAAAACCTGTGGATTCTTCTTAGTATCGCAGGAGACAAAACAAAGCCCGGATACAATAGTATTTAGCTGTAAAAAGAATTCAAACAATGTGTACATTTTTTTTTCAGACATATCAAACAGAGGTTTTCTTCGGAATCATTGTGATGAGTACTGCTTCCAATAACAGAGGTAATACATTGAATTGTTATACTACGCTTTTACTCTTTGTTAGTTGTCTTTGTGTTTATAACTTGTTAGCTTTCGCCCGCGGCTTCGCCCGCGTTAAATTTGGAGTAATACAGTTGCGCCTTATTGATTTGTAATAGCAACGCTAAGTTTTTCCTTTTCTTCCCTCTTTCTCCCTCACATCCCACTTTTTTTTAAAAAGCCTATGTCCGTCTCCTGGTTCCCAACTATCTCTGTACCAAAATTCATTAAAATCGGTTTAGCCATTAAAGCGTGAAGAGGTAATACACAAACAAACTCATTTTCGCTTTTATAATATTAGTTAGAAAGTTGTTCAGCACCCCGATATCCATAGGCGGTATGGTATTGAAAAACGCCAAAAACCACATTTCGCTGGCAGAATACTCGACACCGACACAGTTGCCAAAAAAAATAAAAACAGTATTGGTTTGACATAAGCTACCGAAAAGTTTATGTCAATGAGTTTGACAGTTGTTGTAGTAAAACGAAGCGTTTTGAATGACAGTCATTTAATTTTGTTTAGACCCGTTTGTTTTATCTGAATAAAGTTGCGTTCAAAACGACCAAACTAGACTCGGGAGAGGACAGGCTGCGGACATGGGACAAATATTTCAGCGCATTAACGTCTAGCATAGTATGTTCAGAAACCCCTCATATGTTTACTATAACGGTTCCACAAGCTAATACTGAAAACATATAAATCATACAAACGCTCGCGTGCCTCGAACGTTCATATTTTATGCTCGGATTCTCGTAAGTGAAAAATAACGCGATTGCCTCGATGGATGCTTTTATTATTATTAAAGAGTTGAGGAAATGGCCCGTTTAATGGTCCATGATGGGCCATTAGTTACCACCATGTCGAAGTTGAGTTCTATATGATCATGGTGTTTCATTATGGTGATTATTGAAATTTTTCGAGGAATATTTGATGTCATAATCGCCTCGTTTGGAAAGAGTTTTTCGTTTACCAGTTGGTATTATTGAATATCTTTGTAAAGTCGCGAGAAATAGGATTTTTAAATGCGAATACCTAGATTATTACGCGGAACAATGGATATGAATTTCCACGAATTTTTTAAAAGCAATTTTTTATGATGTTTTTCTGCTTTTGTTTTTTACGGTTTCTGGGATGTACATTTCTCTTTGTACAGTCAGCCACGGAGATAAATAACCAGGTTCGTTTGATACAGTAGTTTTTTTTTTATTTCATAGAAAACTAAAGGTTCATTGATTAAATTTGAATTGAAAATGTCCATCGACTTTTGATAAGAATACACCAATATCTGACGAACCCGGTTACTTATCTCTTTTACTGACTGTACATCTATGCCACCAAGGTATCTCCCTGCACAGTTATTTTTGCTCAGGGAAAACATATCTTAAGCCTTAAGTATTACGTAATACTAAGAAACATTTGCGTGGGAGACAGGATTCCAATCAAACTTCACAAGAAGTTCCTATAAACTAACTTTAAAGGAATTTGTTCGGTTACAATTCTAAGAATAAATCCGCAATTTTACGTACCGTTGCCATCTTATTCGACATTAATTATCCACAACTATCTCAGTACTATATTTATTCGAACTAAGGAATTTGGCCAAGCTTCCTTTGGACTTTATGCGAAGCTATTACGCCTTGGGAATTTCCTGGGTCATTATGAATTCTGACTGAGTCAAACCTGATGCTACGTTTAGACTAGAAAGGTAAACTGATGATAGTCTTGATTATTCTGCTAAATAAACGCAATCAACTTCAAAGTAGTTTGGGAGGGTTTTGGGAGAACTGCATACAAAATGATATTTGCACAGGTTGTGCTTACCTCTGAATTGCAGGAATATCAAGAGAATAGTCAGTAATATTAGGCAGATTTCAAAGTGATGTCTGCAATTTTATCGGTGAAAAGAATCTGGGGGTCCAAGATGACCGCTTTGGCAGAATCATATCACAATAATGATATTAGTTACGTTCTTAAAATGGCCACAGCCGCAGATTTTTCGGATGGGTAATCATGAAATAACTTTCCCCGTTCTGTACATGAGGTTCTGGGTTCGATACCCAAGTTGGATAAAGTGTTATCGCCTTTTTTCATCAAGATTTTCTTAGTATCTGATACAGAGTCTGGACTTGTGCCAGGTTGATGACGATATGCTCGCTCCGTATTATGTGGGTCCGACTTAAAAAAATACTGTGAATTCTGGGTGTATTATTAGGAACTTCGCTGACTAATCCTTTTTTTTGCGGAAGGGAAATCTACAAATACCTTCCCCGGCTCTGGGCGGACGGGGGGTGTGTCAGACTTGTACTGACTAAAACTTGGTCATGTTCCTTCTATTGCCCGTTACGTTCCAGGGCCGTGGTATCTCGTTCTAACATCCCGCATCTCCGGTAGGCGGTGGCACTGGCAAGCCAGATTTGAGTACATGGAACCCTTGAACCTGTGTAAACATTAATAGGGTAGGTGACACCACCAATCAATTGATATACTTTTTGTGAGCTGTCAAAACGCGCTTCCTCCATAGATTTTGTATGAGACTCGCAACCGATGACGTCACTAACCCCCGAATACTGAAACGTCACTCAAAATTTAAGTCCCACTTAAGTTTAACAGAGAGTCAGAAGTGACGTTTGACCATACAAAATCTAAAGTTTAAGAGCTGCTCAAATGTTAAGCAGCCCTCAAATTTTGAGTGACGTTTCAGTATTCGGGGGTAAGTTGTCAAGTCAATGATGTAACTATTTATTGATTTAAAAGCAACTAAAAATCGATTTTTAAAGTTATTTTGAAATGAATGGAGTTCTCAGGTCTAGAATAAGGTGTTCTTTCAGAACAATTGTGTTTTTAAATTATTGGTTAATGGTGTCAACTACGCAATTATGTAAATATACGAAATCAAAGGATGTTTACGTCGCAAGATTATACAAAACTCTCGGTGCGCGAGTCTGAATCGCTTTTGTTTTTTCTTTGGATACCTTAAGTTTCCCTTTAGGAACTTAACGACACTCAAGGGGTTTATTGGCAAGCTTTTCATTGACTTTTTTCGCAACTAGTTCGGTAACCTTGTTAATACTTTCTGCCAAACTTAGACACATTTCTTATTATCTATCGATAGTATAAGGTATGGATGGTATTTAAAAGTACTTCAATTTATTCCCATTTCGTTTACCTAATTTTGCCTGTGTTGCACCAAATATACTGAATGTGCACCAAAATATGTTAATTAAAATATGCCATAACGAGCATCAGGAAAAAGACAGCACTACAATAAAAAAGTGTTATATCTCTATCCATTTTCTATTAATGCAAGTCGTTACTGGCACTCGCACTCGTAGGCTCGTGGCACTCGTAGGGGGTCGCAGTTTTAACCTAACCTAACCTATGCATTTTTTTAGCATTCAGGAAAGAATATTTGGTGCACGATCAGTATTTTTGGTGAACACAATTTTTTTTCCCATAAGTTATTACTATGCTATCACCATCTTCGTTTTGCACGATGCCTATAACCGTTAGGCCACGATAAATTTCATATCTTCTTGCTCGGCTGTGAGCCAGAAACATTTTACATCTTTCGCCTAAAATACTAGCCAATTTCTCTGGTAATTGATTGATAGTTTTCAAGTCCAAGATTAGGAACAAATTAAACACAGTCATTATTTTTAAACACATATTTATGATTATAATTTGAAACGGGATATTTACCATGTTTGTTATTTTCGGCGATCTTGCAAATGCCGTGATCACAGATGAACAGAATTTTAATAATAACTGGCTTTTACCCGCGGCTTCGCTCGCGTTAAATTCGGTAGCGCCTTATTGATTTGTAATAGCAATGCTAAGTTTTCCCTCTTTCTTCCTCATATCCCACTCTTTTTTTATTTTAAAATAGCCTATGTCCGTCTCCTGGTTCCCTACTATCTCTGTACCAAAATTCATCAAAATCGGTTTAGCTGTTAAAGCTTGAAGAGGTAACAAACAAACAAACAAACTCACTTTCGCTTTTATAATATTAAGTAAGGATGTTAAGAAGGCGAGTAACCATGTCAGTTTAAAGACTTTTATCACATATTAATGATTATATATAGAGACACACTCAAAGTAAATCAAATGAATGTAAAAATAAAAGGTTTTCTACAAAATCTCTACATACACAAGCACTAATTAATTGGTTTCTACATATTGTAGTTTTGTTGTTCATTACATCCTTATCCTTACTTAATATTATAAAAGCGAAAGTGAGTTTGTTTGTTTGTTACCTCTTCACGCTTTAATGGCTAAACCGATTTTGATGAATTTTGGTACAGAGATAATTGGGAACCACGAGACGGACTAATATTTTTTTGAAAAAAGTGGGTTGTGAGTGAGAAAGAGGGAAGAAAAGGGAAAACTTAGCGTTGCTATTACAAATCAATAAGGCGCAAGGGGAACTGTGTTACCCCAAATTTAACGCGGGCGAAGCCGCGGGCGAAAGCTAGCCATATTATAACTTGATCCTTGACACAAGAAAGACACTTCTTATTTATAAAAATACATCCAACTATTTCTTTCTATCTCCCAACCACGCGACATCGTTTTCCTCATTAATTATCGTAGTTATGTACACGGAAAGACTGAATGAGAATAGATTAAGTGTCTCGTGCTGGATTGATATCAAGCTCCTCAATTAGCCTTTGTTTTGCCCAGTGGCCTCTGTTATCTGTCATCGGAAACGCTTTCACTGACGTTAAGGCGAATTCACACATAGACAAACAATGATAATTATGCGGATAGTTAGAGGAAAATGACATTTAAAGAAAAAAGTGAACAAGCTGGTAGATTTTATATAGTAGAAGTCAGTCATAAGGAATTAGTATATAGCACGGCCAACGAAAAGCGATACCAAATGTAAACAAAACCCATGCTAAAACCCCATCTAAAATGGCCGCCCGAATGTTGGCGAACCCGTCTTAACGTTGTCATGTTTTTGCCGGGAGAACGAGACATTACGACAAAGGCACAAGATGGAAAGAGCTAAATATTAGATTGTCAACGCCACAGTTGTTCTTTAGGTTAATGACCTTTCGTATCGCTTCTCGTTGGCCGTACTAGTTTATGAAGTTTGTAATAACGTTCATTGATGTACAGTTCGGTAGTCGATTGATGTCTTTAGCAATGTTTGTTGGTTAAACTATAGATAGCAACACATTCCGGTGTGTACTTCGACTTTTAAACGTCAATTCAATCATTATGCCCTCTTTGTTTTACCCACCGACAACGGCCCTTGTTCACGATAGAAAAAATATAAAAAAAAAGTTTCGCCACACAACGAGAGATAATCGCTGATGAGATCTCCGCCGTCGGCTTCGCATTGTTTGTAAATGAGAGCAGCGCAAATAAAATAAAAACGTTCATTTGATAGTGCTCTCTCGACTCGATTGTTTCGGACCTTTGAATCGAGAATCGTTTGTGTTTTTAAATTATAATTATGTTTTAGTTGTTTCTATTTGCTATGGTGAGACGTGTTAAGAATTGATTGGGACGGACGAGTGCAAAATTCTTTTTCGCCTTTTTATTTTGACAGCCAATTACTGGCAACATTTTTGAACATAAAACAGGGCTTGTTACATTAATTGCAGCTCCAACTGAGTTCAGTGTGCAATAAATGGACCGGGTTATATAGTAGGCATTTCAGAAAGAGTATAATCGCACACCTTGTAAATAATTAGATAGATTTTCTGGTAAGGGGCAACATTGAAGAACGATTAATATACCTCCCGAACTAAACTCTGAATTAATTAATACATTCGGGCGAAAAGTAAACATTTTCTTCGTAAGTTCAAGCAAACACGAAGCTTCAGGCTTTGCTTTCTTTACTGTATTTTCGGCAGAAAGAAATATATGTGTTTATCATGTAACCGCACCGCCCACTCCGTAATACATATATGTAGGTATTTGTTACGGTACAAATGAATGCCTGAATATATATCTATACTATATATAATATTATAAAGCTGAAGAGTTTGTTTGTTTGTTTGAACGCGCTAATCTCAGGGACTACTGGTTGGAATTGGAAAATTCTTTTAGTGTTGGATAGTCCATTTCTTGAGGAAGGCTATATAACATCACGCTACGACCAACAGGTGCTGAGCAGCGTGGGTGAAACCGCGTGGAACAGCTAGTATTAAATATGTCATGTCGTGGTTCGCGTGTAGACATGTTTGTGTTATTTAATTTGCTCGGAGACTTAGGGGACATACCAATTAATGTTATAATGTATTTTAAAAGCTAACGAGCGTTAAGTAAATATGAGGTTAGTATTTTTTCTTCTTTTGTAATCAACCCGCCCCCTACTTCCCTAGAAAAGTGACGAAAATTAATGTGGTTGGGTATTAGGGTAGAAGGGGATGGTGTAGCTGGAAAACTGTCGAGATCATGAATTTCAGAGAAATATAGAAGAAGAAGACATGATTCGCCGACCCCAAATTAAAGGGGATTGGAAGGGCTACTATGACATCTTATAGCAATTCTTATTCCACTGAGTGAAAGAGATGGTGCTAGACACCCTGTATAGCTCTGTCTCTTTCCCTCAGCGGAATAAGAATTGCTTTAAGAGGTCATAGTAGGGCTATAGGTCAGGAATTTAATCATGAATTGCAAAGGATTAATTTAAGCGTATGGGCTTTATATTACGAAACGCTAAGGACTTCAATAACATCAGAGCTACCAAGTCTTAAATCTAGTGCATATAATTGGAACTCACTTGCAAAAATGTATATTCTGACCTTAGAGAAGGTACAAAAGAGTATTTTTAAGATGTACGTACAGCAGAGGGGCCTGCTGCAGAGGGGCCGGACAGGGCCACTGCCTCCCGGTTGCGTTTCATTCCTTCTTTTGCCCTTTATGCTCCGGGGCCGCGGTATCTCTTTCGAGCAACCCGCAACCCCGGCAGGATCATCTGATCCTGAGTGGTAGGTAACCTTTGCCCTTTTTTTTTTTTTTTCGGGTGGGAAATCATCCAATGACTTCCCCCGCTCTGGGTGGAGCGGGGGGGCATGTCAGACTTGTACTGACTAAAACCCACCCATGTTTCTTCTATTGCCCTTTACGTTCCGAGGCCGCGGTATCTCTTTCGAACAACCCGCAACTAACCTTTGCCCTCCGGTTACCTTTCGGTAAAAAGGCGAGATGTCGTATTACGTTATTCTTTGAAGAATATTGTGATGTGTTAGTCCTGAAAATACAGATAATCATTAGCAGTGCTACTGAAGAAAAATTCCCTGAACAAGAAAAGTACATAAGTGTTAGAATAATGTAGAAATTAAGTTAATATTACTTTTGTATTTTGTTAGTAATTTGTGGTCAATAGTATATAAGTAGTTGCGATGATGCCTTTTAAGTTGGTACGACTGTCATCATAAACCATTGACCAGTAGATGGCGCTTCTTTTGTTTGATATGTTTCCATTTTATCAATTCATTTTAAAATAGAATTTATATTCATAATAATGATTAATTAATTCCTGAAATATTATATTACGATAAATCGAATACGTAAAACTTAATCTATAATTGTTTGTCTTATATTCATATTAGGGCCAAAATACTTTTTAATGCCTAATCCGAGCAAACAAATTTCAATAAAAATAAAAAATATGATATTAAATTTCTTTGTTTTTTTAGGTAAATATAGATTAGTTATAGTTCGATTTTTAATATACATACCTCTGCAGCGATAGTTTTAATGAGTTTATTATATTTCTGGCAACTAATATATCAAGGTGTCAAGAAATTAAACAACAGCGTTACTTTTTTACAAAATTAACTTTTTTAATTAAAATTGCACAATCAGACTTTTCAATATGCCAGTTTTAAACTGTAACGCTTACATTTAGCTCTTAGTAAGTTAAATCACAGAAATAATCAGTTTCATGGAGTATTCTTAATAATTAAGATTACTGCGTTACCAAAGTGTCATTTTAAAACGTAAACTTTCCTATTAATAACAAAAAACAACTTATATTTAATACCACCTAATGGCATAACCTTCCACTTTTGATCAACAATACGTACGTAACTTGTTCAGGCATTTAAGATCACTAGAAGCCCATGTATTACTGAAATTACTACAATAATCAAAGGGACACAAAAGTAACGCAGTAGTAAGCTTAGTAACACAGTAGTATTTTCTTACATACTATACTTTGTACTTTCTATAGAGATCTGTTATAATGATAAAACAAAAAAAAATTTTACTTCTTATGACGTGATAAGAGCATCTATAATATACTGCGCATTTGTATGTCTTGCAGAGGCAAGTCTCTCTTCCAGCAACTGAAGGCGGTTTTACGTAAAAAGGCCTATTTTTTTCTGAAATATGAATAAGAACATCTCAGTTCTGGGTTTTCTTTTTTGAATGAACGAAATAGGCCTTTCATCGTGTCCAGTAAATAGCGCTTCTGCATCTTTATTTTTATTTTTTTAAAGGTGACAGTTTCCCGTTTACCCGCCGTAGCTCTAGAAACATCATCACGGTCAAAAAAGCTTTAATATTATCAATCAGAAGCTTTTTCCCTGAAGGGTTATTCTGTCGTTTCATTGCTTTCATCTGATCAATACCCAAAGTCTCGCGTATAATACTAATCTTCATTTTAGACTTGGCTATGCCTTCTCCTTGGAAAATTCGTTTTAAGGCTTTCTTCTTTCTCACTGACTTCAAACTTTTGTAATGGTCTTTGATTGCATTAGACAACGTTGAATACTTGTTTTGGTTAAGCTTATTTACTTTTTTCGTGTCTTTGATTGTGGTTTTAGCTCGTTGGTATCTCTTTTTGTATTTATCGCACAGCCGTTTCATCTTTTCGAGTTCTTCCTGAATTTTCAGATTTTTTCTGTAAACTGCAGAGCGATCTCTTCGTATTTGTCTTCGGCCTCTAGATCTCGGTGAAACTGGAGTTCCTGACCGTGAGCTGGACGCCAGTGTAATGTTTATAATTTGTTGAGCACACTTTTGACGTTCTCGTCGTTTCTTGTTCGCAGTCTTCCTTTTACGCTTGATATTTCTGTGTTCACGCTCTGTCATATCTTTTACAAGGTTTTTTATTTGCGTGGTACCTTTCAAGATGTTTTTTTTTTGGCTTCAGCATTTTTTGTAGGGTCCAACTTCAATTCAAGCCTATAACGACGTTGCTTTTCTGCGTTCGTTAACGCCATTTAGTGCAGAAGCTTCTTTCTGTGAAAAAAAAAGAGTATTTTTGCATTTCGGTCATATTTCTAACATCAAAAATAATAAAAAACGCAACTGCGTTACCTTTACAACAACTGCGTTACTTGTTCTAGTAACGCAGTGTAGCAGTTACGCAGTTGTAAATATTTGACGTCGTTGTAAATATTCACTAAAAAGAATAACAAAATGCAAATATACTAACACTGATAGAAACAAAACATGATAAGCTGCGTATTAAAATAACAATAATGTAAATATCGTCAGTACGTACCTTTCCACAGCGGTAACTCAGTGGCCACGCAATAAATACACGCACCTCTCTCAACGACTGTGACGCGACTGATCCGGCTAGCGGTCTCGCCCCCGCGCAGTTGCTATCATTCGTTGTAATAGTTACAATAAGTCGAACCAAATGAAATGAAATAATATGTAACACACTCACTTTAAGGTTTATTTTCATATAGCAACGCAAGGTAGTTACGATTTTGTTCTTTGTTGGGGACACAGACAAAATATTTTTTTATTCCATGAAATATTTAATGTAAAAAATATCTATTGGCATTGTAATAAGGTTCAAATGTTACATTTTCATAAGAACATTTAAGATTTAACGCCACCTAGGAAATATTGGGAGAAATAGCTAAGTACATCTTGGCACAGTGCTCAAGGACAGCAATATTTTGTACTAAGAACGACTGCGTTACCAAAAATTACAACGTTGTTACTGCAATTTTAGGATAAATAACATATTTTCCCGGTCAAATCTTGTTTTCTGCGTTAGAAAATAATGTTATATTTCGATATAAGTATACTTTTTGCGCAATTTTGTACTGTTATCCCATAAAATTAATTATTCTTTCGGAGGGACCAGTTTTTAGGCATTAAAAAGTATTTTGGCCCATTACCCGGTTGTACCAACCAAAGTGGCGCGCAACATTCGAGATGTCAGTGTGGCGCGTTAGTTTTAAATTGAGTCGGTTATGATCGATAAGTAAGCAAGGACATATTGTCGGGCCCGCGCTAGCCTGTTATACTTAAGTATTAACGCTGTAACAACAATATTGTAAAACCAAATGATTTAAAAGAGTAACCATGGAGTTTCTTGCCGGTTCTTCTCCATGGAAACAACCAACCCGAACCGTGCACTAGCAAGTCAGTGGAATAAAGTATTTAGTTGAATTTAAAAGTGAGTTTTACTGTACGAGTCCTACATATCAGAAGTGGGATAGCACTAGAAACAATTAAGTATCTCAGTGTTACCGAACGCCCAGCAAAGCGCAATATTAAGGTATAGTTTCTTTTATCCGTTTATAAATTCAATCAAATGACCAGCAGTTAGATAAATAGTGTAACTCGCTTGATATCTTATTATACGTAGGTATAATAAATGGAATGGTAATAATAATGCTAATAACATGCAGTGATATCTTAAACGAAGATACTTTTTTTTTAAAAAAAAAAACAAGGTGGGGTATTTATAAAAAGTTGGTCAGAGCATTAATTAATGTTTTTCCCACTGGTTAACTTTTGGAATGAATACTTGTATGATTTGTTTTTATAAATAAAACACAGATAATTGGGTGTGTGCGTGTGTTTATTTTTATTCCATAATTGTAATGAATACTTGTATGATTTGTTTTTCGGAGCGTTTCGAGGCGCAGCCAGAACGGTGCGAGGCAGAGCTGCAGAGGTTCGAAGCACAGCCGGAGCGGTTCGAGGCGCAGCCGGAACGGTACGAGGCGCAGCCGGAACGGTACGAGGCGCAGCCGAAACGGTACGAGGCGCAGCCGGAGCGGTTCGAGGCACAGCCGGAGCGGTTCGAGACGCAGCCGGAACGGTGCGAGGCGCAGCCGGAGCTGTTCAAGACGCAGCCAGAGCTGTTCGAGACGCAGCTGGAGCTGTTCGAGGCGCAGCTGTGGCAACTCGAGGCTTTCTCAAGGTGTAGGTAACATTGCCGAATAGGTCAGTAATCAGTTTTTACTGGCGCAAATGTTAAGAGACGTCATTCAGACCATGTAAACTTATGGAAGCAATGAATGCTTTCCTGTTTTTAATGTTATTTTAGAATTGGATCCATCGAAATGAAATCAAACAATGTGGATATGCAAAGTAAACGAGTGTGCACAAATTTACAACATGTCAGACAGGTGAACAAGTCGCTACGAACTAGTACAAACTGCCAAAACTTGTAGGTTCGGTGCAAAAATGGTACCAAGAGCTTCCCAGTGTAATGTTTTCCTGTAGACCTACCATCGACTTTTAGTTGCCATTCACTTCCGATGCAATCTAGTATAAGTACCTCATGCAGAGCGTACCATGAAGTGCCTTTAGCTGACAGGCGTTTGAATCGCTCACGGACTAAATGAAAGATCGAAATTTGTCTGTGGTCCGCGGTGTGAGAAAGAGCTGACGCTGTAAAGTCGTAACATAAGTCTGTCTCTTTTACTCGCACCATATGCGTTGCGTTTCGAAACTTCATTTGTATAAAAATTACAAAAAAATATTTTTAAATTACGTTTTCTAGCGTCAGATTATATACTTATTAGTTAGTATAATTTTAGTAGTAAATGATAGTAGTTTAAATAATTATTTTATTTGGAAATATCAAAGGTTGCTTATAGTTGTTGTTAAAATAAATTGATTAAGACGAGTTAGGAACGCACCTTCACTTATGTCAATTTGACAGCTGTTTTGAAAGTTGAAATTGTTGTTGCTTAATTACTAAATTTTATTAGTATTATTTGAAGTTATATTAATTAGTATTACGAATAATGGCATAAGTATTCTTTTGGAGTTTACGGTAATCAGGAAATTGGGCAGTATTCAACTGAAATACTTTGAATTACGTATATTATCACAATTTTTATAAAGTTATTAACAAAACGACTCAGTTCACGCTAAGAAAAAGCAACTTATATGAATTGAATTTGACACATAAGCTATCCAATTCAGGTTGATATGTCACGTTATGATATGAAAAAAGAATGAATGAAAACAGTTTGCGATCCAATTGCCGATTTGATTTGGCGTTGCTTAAACTAGATTGTATTAAGGATATTGTGGTATGAAATGGCAAAACAGTTTATTGTAGAACATCAATTGAATCGCAATGACAGTTCATGGTAGGCCTCCTAGTCTGAATGGCAAAACAAACTACACATGCTTGCTTGTAAATCGCGTTTAGGAGATACATTAGAGGAATATTTTCATGACTAAACAGTTCTACTTAATCGATATACAATTACGTGCAAGAATGCCATTGATTGCCTACTTTTGGGTATCGAAGATCGTTCTATAAGAACTTTTGCGGAAGCAGTCCAGTACCTATTCTGATCTCGATAAATTACTAGTTTATTTGAAGGCGGTTAAAACTAACAAAGAAATTGACAAAACGGTGCCGCAGGCTAATTGATAATGAAACCAATATGTCAGAAACCACAGCTAAATGCTATAATTGTGGCGAAGAAGTCACCCATATTATAAGTGTAAACAAGCAATCAAACGGTGTACTGCTTGTAATTGTAGTGTATCGTAGGGAAAGATAATGAATGATAACACTATGTTGCAACTTGTATATGTTTCGATTTATTTCTACTATTTTCTTGGAACTGGCATGTAGTGGTTGATCTGCTTCTTAGTTTTATTAATTTGACCAATCACAAAGCTTTACATAATAATGGAATATTCTTAACGGAGAAACAAAATGGACGAAGTTTACAAATATAGGTGGCGGCAGCGCGCCTTTCAGTCCAGCGGTGTATTGTGTTCCACGATGTATTGGTATACAGCTACAGTGCTCCCAGTCTAGCGAAGCGTACAGGCGTCTTCACGAGTCTGTCAGATTTGGTTCTTAGACGATGGCGTGTGTATTGCGTAGGTCAGCGTCTTGTGGTCGATAAACACTATCAATTCTCTTCCTTCGAAAAAATTTCTGAAGCGTCTGACGGCCTTATAAATAGACAAAATTGTCTGTCAAACGTACTGAGCTGAGTTTCTGAGAAAATGTCTTTGAGGGATAGCTGAGAGGAACCCACTTGTTGTTGATGCGCTGTTGTAGTACGGCTCCAGCACAGTTGTTAGACGCATCGCACATTAGTGACATAGCTGCGGTTGGTGACGGGTGAGCAAGTAAGGTTGCGGTTTGTATGCTAGCCTTACATGACTCAAAAGCTGTTGATGCTTCTGCTGTCCAGCTATCTTTGTCTTGTCACGCTTCTTACAGTTGTGTAGATATGCATTGAGAGGTGTTGTGCATGCGCGGCGTTTGGAATGTTGTCGCGATACAAGTTCACCATTCCCAGGAAACTAAATAAGATATAATAAGATCTTCAATGGTTTCAGGCCTAGTGTAGCCAGTGATGATTTTAACTTGTATCTTTCGGTGGTTTGATTCCTTCGGACGGTGTGTCATAGCCGAGAAAATTAACGCTTGGTTTTAAAAAATACATTTTGATGGTTAGTTGTGATTCCATGGTCATGTTATCTTTGTAGGACAACTTGAAGTCTTTCTTGTGCTGTTTCGCTTTGTCAGATTCTATGATTACGTCATCGATAAATGGGAAAACGTAATCCAATCTACTCAGCATACTATGTATGAACCGTTGAAAAGTTTGTCCTGCATTTTTGTAACCTGGACACATTCGAGGGTATTCGAATAATCCGAATGTCGTTATAATGGCTGTCTTCTCAATATCTGGTTCTCAGCGGTTGTCTGAGTTTTGCTGTGGTTACATAATAAAGCAGGACATTTAGTTAACGATTGCCCTGCTAGAGAGGAGGACAACAAGGTTTTAGGCAATTTATTGGCCTATCAAGTCTCTTACGCCGTTTTATAAAGGGGTTTCCCATGATGTACCTGTTTGATTGATTTGATTGTAAATGTGGTAATGAGACTAAGTACTGAGAAGTAAACTGATCAAAAGAGTTAATGAACCTCCTAAAGATGAACTTTGTGTACTTGTCAAATCACTGGACATGTGTAGAGGTTCCAGTGAAATGACTTAGCAGTACCGAAGACGTGAAGGAGCTTCAGTATTGATAGTTTATAGCAGTTGTTGTCAAATCACTGGCCATGTGTAGAGGTCCCAGTGAAATGACTTAGCAGTACCGAAGACGTGAAGAAGATTCAGTATTGATCGTTGATAGTAGTTGTTGTAAAATCACTGGACATTTGTAGAGGTCCTAGTGAAATGACTTAGCAGTACCGAAGACGTGAAGAAGAATCAGTATTGATCGTTGATAGTAGTTGTTGTCAAATCACTGGACATTTGTAGAGGTTCCAGTGAAATGACTTAGCAGTACCGAAGACGTGAAGGAGCTTCAGTATCGATCGTTTATAGTAGTTGTTGTCAAATCACTGGACATTTGTAGAGGTTCCAGTGAAATGACTTAGCAGTACTGAAGACATGAATGGCCTTCAGTATTGACAGTTTATAGTAGTTGTTGTCAAATCACTGGACATGTGTAGAGGTCCCAGTGAAATGACTTAGCAGTACTGAAGACATGAGTGGCCTTCAGTATTAATAGTTTATTGTAGTTGTTGTCAAACCACTGGACGTGTGTAGAGGTCCCAGTGAAATGACTTAGCAGTACTGAAGACATGAATGGCCTTCAGTATTGACAGTTTATAGTAGTTGTTGTCAAATCACTGGACATGTGTAGAGGTCCCAGTGAAATGACTTAGCAGTACTGAAGACATGAGTGGCCTTCAGTATTAATAGTTTATTGTAGTTGTTGTCAAACCACTGGACGTGTGTAGAGGTCCCAGTGAAATGACTTAGCAGTACTGAAGACATGAATGGCCTTCAGTATTGACAGTTTATAGTAGTTGTTATCAAATCACTGGACATGTGTAGAGGTCCCAGTGAAATGACTTAGCAGTACTGAAGACATGAGTGGCCTTCAGTATTAATAGTTTATTGTAGTTGTTGTCAAACCACTGGACATGTGTAGAGGTCCCAGTGAAATGACTTAGCAGTACTGAAGACATGAATGGCCTTCAGTATTGATAGTTTATTGTAGTTGTTGTCAAACCACTGAAAGTGTGTTGAGGTTCCAGTGAAATGACTTAGCAGTAGTGAAGACATGAAGGGGCTTCAGTATTGATAGTTTATAGTAATTGTTGTCAAACCTTCGGAAATGTGTAGAGGTTCCAGTGGAATGGCTCAGCAGTACTGAAGACATAAAGGGGCTTCAGTATTCAGTATGATGAATTATTTAATCTTGTAAAAGCTTACTACATATACTAGCTTTCGCCCGTGGCTTCGCTCGCGTTAAATTCGGGTTATCACGGTTTCCCTTTCATGACATACAGGTGCCTGTTATTTGTAGTTTTTGCCCTTGTGCTTTGTAATAGCAATGCTAAGTTTTCCATTTTCTTCCTCATATTTCAATCTTTTTTTTTTAAATAGTCTTTATCCGTATCCGGGGTCTCAACTATCTCTGCACCAACATTTATCAATGTCGAAGACGTAACAAACTCACTTTCGCTTTTATAATATTAGTAAGGATTAAATTCTCGAGACGTGAATTTGTCAGGAAAGGCCGACTGTTGGCTATTGTCATTATTTTATTTGATTGATCTAATTATAATTTAAAACATGTGAATAAAATGGTTTGGTAGTTTCAAGGTAGTAGCGACTTGTACCACTAATAAATAAGACGGCTTGGTGGTTTCAAGGTAGTAGCGACTTGTAGGTACCACTAGAAAATAAGACGGCTTGGTAGTTTCAAGGTAGTAGCGACTTGTAGGTACCACTAGTAAATAAGACGGCTTGGTAGTTCAAGGTAGTACTAGTAGCGACTTGTACCACTAGTAAATAAAACGGTTTTGTGGTTTTAAGGTAATAGCGACTTGCACCACTCATATATTTACACCAATTTATAATATTTAAAGTTGATTCTTAGTGTATTATGGTTAGGTACTTACAGTTGTGATTGCTTTGTGTTGTTGATTTGAATATTACCTGTATAACTGTATACAATTGAAATATTTAACAAATAAAAAACCATTTACCTAAATACGCGAGGACGCGTAAGTTACATGGATGGCCGAATGTTGGAATAGGGTGCAAAGTAGGAGCGACGAGTAACAAACTATTTCGTACAGTTGGATGTTTTAGTCATGATTAATTTTATTAAGATATCCAGTATAGCTTCAATAGTTGCATTGTAACTGGAACAGTTGATTTAGATACGCAATATTGATTATTGTATATAATGCTGTTCGTATACATACGCGAGGACGCGTAAGTTATGCGGATGGCCGAATGTTAGAATAATGTAGAAATTAAGTTAATATTACTTTTGTATTTTGTTAGTAATTTGTGGTCAATAGTATAAGTAGTTGCGATGATGCCTTTTAAGTTGGTACGACTGTCATCATAAACCATTGACCAGTAGATGGCGCTTCTTTTGTTTGATATGTTTCCATTTTATCAATTCATTTTAAAATAGAATTTATATTCATAATAATGATTAATTAATTCCTGAAATATTATATTACGATAAATCGAATACGTAAAACTTAATCTATAATTGTTTGTCTTATATTCATATTACCCGGTTGTACCAACCAAAGTGGCGCGCAACATTCGAGATGTCAGTGTGGCGCGTTAGTTTTAAATTGAGTCGGTTATGATCGATAAGTAAGCAAGGACATATTGTCGGGCCCGCGCTAGCCTGTTATACTTAAGTATTAACGCTGTAACAACAATATTGTAAAACCAAATGATTTAAAAGAGTAACCATGGAGTTTCTTGCCGGTTCTTCTCCATGGAAACAACCAACCCGAACCGTGCACTAGCAAGTCAGTGGAATAAAGTATTTAGTTGAATTTAAAAGTGAGTTTTACTGTACGAGTCCTACATAAGTTCATTCGCGAAACCAGACCTTGCTTCTTGAACACGTCTCAAGAGCATTTCATTGTACTTGACATTAGCCTTCACAAACAAAGGCACGTGTTCATTGTGTAACTGAGTGATAGTACGCATTGATTGGTCCGTTTATTTATCAAGAGCAGTGAACGATGACCGTGATTGGTGGAGCGTTGCGGCCAGGGATCGTAACGAGAGTAATGCAGCAGTCAGCACTTTGCGGTTGGCTGGTCATTGTCAAATATTTCGAATATTGAATTTAGTGAGGGGACGCTTTTTCTGTTAGTTTCGGATCGGTAGGTCTAGATTGGGGCTCTTTTATACGTGTGTGCGGAGTTTGATAAAGCATTTGTGTGGTTATGTGCAGTATTTAAGGCGAATTCGGTGAGGTCGATGAAATTTTCAATCAATGTCCCAGAGTTAGAAAATTTCATCGACCAGCTAGAATCACTTTCTTCCATGCATTCCTATCCTTTTCTGTCGTTCGCTCTCATCATTTGAATACTCCTTGTAAAAAAAAAATGTGTTTTATTTCAAGCGAAATACCCACAATCAAAAAAAAAAAAAAAACAAATTATTAAAAAAAACTATCAATCTATCTATCAAAACCATTAATGTTAATATCAAAAACTTATTATCTTTGTTTAGGCCACACCTATTTTCTTTAAGTATTGTAATAATGACAGCAACAACCTTGTTGTTCGCAAACACTATTACTGGGTTCAGTTCTCAGGTTGGGTAAAAGTACAAAAAATTTGAAAGACATTTTTCAGTCTGAATTTGTGCCCATTTGGCCAATTGATGGCCTCCACTACACGGGACTGAAGTCTGACAGTCTTAAATGTTTTCCTCACAATTTATCTCCATATCCCTCCAATAAAAACCTTGTAATTGCCATTCCAAAATATAAATCAATAATAAAAATATGTCCCAAAACCATTAAGAGGTAAATAGCCGTCGATTCACACAAACGCAGACAACGATGCATTTAAGGATGATATTAATATAATACGTCGCGCATCATTTGGCTTGCTTATACGACGTAAGAACCACACAATAAATAGGATCAGAAGGTTAATTCTATACGGTGGGTGGTAAGCGCTCATTTAACTGACCCGATCTCGTGGTTCAGTTTCGACGGCACGGTTGCTGAGCGATCGGCTGCTGAGCTGTGTGTTGTGGGTTCGATTTCTGGACGAAACAAACATTTGTATGGCCTACCAATAGTTGTTTCGGGTCTAGCTGTTTGTGTTTGTGAGTTTATTTTTATGTAAAACACGATGCAGAAGAAATTCCTAGTGTGGGGCAACGTTTTAAAAAAAAAACTTTTTTTACTGTAATGTGTCCTATACTTAATCTGTGTACAGAGTTGTGGGCTGCAACATAGTCTATATATTTGTGTATTTCTTGTTCCTGTTTTATGTTTCAGCTGTTTGTTGTACCTCTTGAATTAAAATATATATCCAACCTTCTGTATCTTGTATTTGTGGGAGGTCCCTTGAGCATCGGCGGCACATTTACATCGCATCACTTACGACTAATGGTTGCGTTATTATCTAGCGTCGAGTTATTTACGAAGAATTTGTTTGGTTCGGCTTGGCTTCCCTGTTTCTTTGACGACTGTCATTGATGTAATAAAGTTTACTTCCAACAATTATTGGTGGCTAATAAATTGCATACATGGATCTAAACTAAGATAACAGAAAAATCGTGGGTTTTGAGATGCCCTTGTATTCAAATGCTCGGTGATTACACGTAACTTTTTAACATAACGTACACTGACATTTTACAACCTGTTTATTATCTAAATTTATCGTACATTTATTTATTTCTCCACATTTAATTACATTTTTAAATATATCTTAAAATCATAAAAAAAAACATTTAAAAATATAAAAATAGTAGCCCACCGGTATCGGGAACAGGGTCCAAGCTACCGGCGGTCAGGGCTCCAGAAAAAGGAACCTCCTAACAATATGAGCCGTGTCCAGGAGTACCGCTTTCTGTATCAAGCCCTTGATCCAGCTGCAGCTCAGGCATTGGTCGAGGCTCTTGGCAATTAATCCATTGGCAGATAAAATTATTTTTACTGTTCATAACTCATACAGACAGTAATAAAGAAGAAACCGGCCAAGAGGGTTCCGTACAAACTTGCGACATAAACGGACATATTTTTTGGGGTTGGGAAATCATCAAATAATTTCCCGCTCTGGGCGAGCGGGGGAGAGTGTCAGACTTGTACTGACTAAAACCTACCAATGTTCCTTTTATTGCCCTTTATGTTCCGGGGCCGCGGTATCTCTTTCGAACAACCCACGACCCCGGCAGGCGGTGGCCCTGGCAGGCCCCTCTGCAGGGACCACTGACTTGATATGGTTTTAATTTCAACTTGATACCTCCACACGTTCCCGAGATAAAGACAGAGAAACAGACAAGAAAGTGATTTAATAAGGGTTCCGTTTATTTCCTTTTGAAGTACGTAACCCTAAAAAACGTTTTTTGTCTCTAAAAAATTCATTTTTGGAGTTGTCTCAGTTTAAATATAGGAGCGACATGTTTTCCCCCTCAGTGATTATCGATATTTATTTGTGCGATGGTTCTGGTAATGAAAGGAAATTGTGTTGATGTTTATTTGAAAGTGGAAATAATTCGATCAAAATAAGTGAAGTAGGATCACGCTGGTGAAAAACAAGTTGTTAGTTACCATAAAAAGGAACCGTGTTTATAGTTGTTTACAATACACGGTATTTGTAAACACCATGATAATAAATATTTGGTAATTGGCGGCGCGTTTGGCGTAGTGACTCAGCAATTGACTGCCGCGCTGCGTGTCGCGGGTTCGATCCCCGCACGGAACAAATACTTGTATGACCTACAGGTAGTTGTCCGGGTCTGGCTGTTTGTGTATTATTTATTTATTTAACACTCTAAGCACAAAGTACAGAGGCGGACTTAATGCCATAGGCGTTTTCTGCCAGTCAATCTTTGGGTGATGCAGCGAAAAATAGTTATCGGTGCAAAACAGAATAAATATACTATATGGATATATGTATAAAGTACTATAAATATAAAACAAAATATTTTAAATATATATCAAAGTATAATACACTAAATAATAAGCCAAAAAATGTTTATGTGATTTCAAATGTTTGTAAACGCACCTACTAAACAGGAGAAATTCCTAGTCTTGAATATTTCATGAAACACCCATCCTTTTTTTTAATATAGGAGCGACATGTTTTTCCCCTCAGTGATTATCGATATTTATTTGTGCGATGGTTCTGGTAATGAAAGGAAATTGTGTTGATGTTTATTTGAAAGTGGAAATAATTCGATCAAAATAAGTGAAGTAGGATCACGCTTGGTGAAAAACAAGTTGTTAGTTACCATAACAAGGAACCGTGTTTATAGTTGTTTACACTACACGGTATTTGTAAACACCATGATAATAAATATTTGGTAATTGGCGGCGCGTTTGGCGAAGTGGCTCAGCAATTGAATTCCGCAATGCGTGTCGTGGGTTCGATCCCCGCACGGAACAAATACTTGTATGACCTACAGGTAGTTGTCCGGGTCTGGCTGTTTGTGTATTATTTATTTATTTAACACTCTAAGCATTTGTGCTTAGAGTGTTAAATAAACTTCCGCCTCTGTACTTTGGTACAGAGGCGGACTTAATGCCATAGGCGTTTTCTATCAGTCAATCTTTAGGTGATGCAGAGACAAACAGTGGTAAAACAGAAAAAAATATTAATTTATACTGTATGGATATATAAATACTATAAATATAAAAAATACTATGAATATATATAAAAAAATTGTGTATGTGATTTTAAAAGTCTGTGAACGTGGGTGCGTTCACAAACATTTAAAATCACATACAATGGATCTCCAATCAGGAGAAATTCCTAGTCTTTAATATTTCATGAAAGACCCATCCTTCTTTTTTTGTTCCATATACAGTATGGAGACCACATATATGCAATAAATTATACGACATACTTGTTATCGCCTTTACTGGCGCTATGCAAAAAAATAACGATATTGGTCCAGTAATTAGGTCAAAAAGTAGAGTTTTAATTTTGAACAAATTTAAACACTCTGTAGAATTGTATCACTAGGTCAAAGATTCAACGAACTTGAATCCTCTGAATGAAAAGCGACGTTGCCACACTGTGCAAAACTACGAACTATCACCACGACGCTGTTACGTACCTATTCTAGTTATTTGCCTAAATGTAAAATTGGTACACCTAAAAGACAGGCTGGATTTTAATTTAACAAATTTTAATTCATTGTTCGAGTGCGCAAACTAAGCGTGTAAGAGGCCGCGGCCGCGGACTGCACTGCCCGACTCCCACATTTATTTCGCTGCTATATGGATTTTAATACTGTGACGGTGCGGCCCACTACCTCTTTCTCATAGACAGAAGAAAAGTACAGACTAAATTATTAAATTTAATGTTAATATTGTTTTTTTCTGTATACTAGTACTTCGAATTTCCTCTTGATCAACGTCCCTGATCTGCCACGGTCGAAACTTTGTTTTGCAATTTACACATACACAATTTATCAATGGGACGCGCCTGCATTTCCTGCAAGTGTACGTCGGTAGCGGTGTCTTTTGGCGGCTTCCTCACTAGGCACGCGGCTTTTTTCAAAGGGAATGAATTGCTGTCGGCGCCGGCGCGGCTCGTAGCAGGCCGGCTGGGTGGGAGGGAGCGCGGGGTGCGCTCGCGCCACGTAGGGAAGGGCACCTGTTATTGACTATTAATAATGATCGATAAAAAGCTGTTTAGCTTTAAATACTTTAGGTGGTGTTTTTAGAATTATCGTGCTGTTATGATAATTCTAAAGAACACTGTGCCGTTAATATTTAAAGCTAATTTTAAGTGTGTTCTTATTAAATATTATTAAGTAGATTTAGAGATCAAAATAAATAAGGTAAACAACAATAATTTATAAATTGCTTTTACCTATTAAAAAATCGTACCTACGAGCTTATTATTAGTTACTGAATTAAATTTCTAATGTTACCGATCGGCTCCCGGGCGATCGACAGAACCGTTTGATACTCAGGAACTCACAAAACGTTAGTTTCGTTTTTTATTGTTAATAATTTGTTAATTATTAAAAATATTAAAACATTCGAATTACACAAAGATCTTGTATTCTAATGCCTTGTTTAGGTAGTAGGTGAATAAATGTAAAAAATTATCGATAAGCGATTACGATAATTGCGCCGTTCGCCCTACATTACTTATTAGGTACTTTTATTTTTTTCACTATTTTGGATTTCGGAAGTTCCGTTCCGATTTGTTAGTCACCGCTGGTCTTCCCTTCCGGTAGTGTGTCTTTCGCATAGATTTCGTAGACATACTTGAGCGCTTTGCTTCAAAACGCGATTTTAGACAATAACCTAAGTACTTAGTTAAATATTGTTTACAGTGAAATGGACACTTATTAGTTTATTAGTACTTACTTGACTTTGTGTGTGTGTAAATTGTGTTTTTAAGTTTTATGTTGTGTGTTATTTTTTACGGTGAAATCGACACTTAACTTTTGTGTACGCGTGCAACAGCATTTTTGCAGTGCTGCAGAGTACACAGACATGGTGTTATTGTATGGCGAATGCAGGCAAAATGCAGCCTTAACTATACGTACCTATCGTGAGAGATACGGAGCAACTCGCGTCTGCCCTACTAGTGTCAGGACAATCCTGGGAGCAGTCCAAAGGATCAGGGAAAATCAGCACATAGTACCCAACACTCATGAAGGAGTTGCTCCGCGTCATGTTCCATCACTTCCATCCTCTTTTGAACAACGAGTCTTAGAACATTTCTATCGGAACCCAACCTGCAGCCTTAGACAAGCTGGGCGTGTGTTTAGGATGAGCCATAGAACAATACATCGAGTGCTAAAAAAGAACAAACTACGACCAAATTAACTTAGTGAATTTAATTTTCGTCGCACATTGTCAAACGAATCAAAGTGGCGCGCCGACATGCGTTGTTGCCGCACTTCGCTCCCGGGGTCAAGGTACGTTGTCTAAACAGAGTGTTTACTTTTACTGAATTTATTTTGATATTTATTTTGTTTGAAAATTTCATTTTTTTAATTTTCGGTTTTTAATTTAAAATTTAATTTTAATATACTTCTGTGGACTAGTATTACTTGAGGTTTCATTTATTGCCTAGAAGTGAGCTCCATACTGTATGTATTTGTAAATGTTTGTTTTGCCTTTCATATTTAATGATTTTTTTTGTTCTTTTGTCGTAATTTGCAACAAATAAATATTGTTTTCTTTCTTCTTTCTTTCCAACTGTTTCAATTGCCATAAACCGAGCACAAGACTGTCAATGGCTGCTACTGAAACAAAATCAATAACTAATGAAAAAACCCAGTAAATCTTTGTTCGACCCCGAAATCATAACCTAAGACGAAAATTTAATTTGGATAAAGGTTGTTTTCACTAAAACAAATGTTTGTAATAAGACCCAATAAACTAATCAATACCTAATAATTTGTTTTCGTTAAACTATAAATAAAAAACATTGATTAAATCTGACGGGCCTGTTGGTCTAGTGGTTAGTGGCCCTGACTGCTGAGCCGGAGGTCGTGGGTTCGATTCCCACCCAGGACAAACTTTGTGTGATGAGCATGATTGTTTGTTCTGTGTCTGGGTGTGTTTTATTTATAATATGTATGTATTTATAAAATTATATAAGTATGTATATCAGTTGTCTGGTTACCATAACACAAGCTCTGCTTAGCTTGGGATCAGATAGCCGTGTGTGAGTTGAAGATATTTATTTATTTATTTATTTATTTATTTATCTATACTAACATTATACATGGGAAAGTATATGTGTGTCTCTGTTTGTTTGTCCGTATTTCATAACAAAACGCAGCGACGAATTGTTTGAAACGAGTGTTTTTATAAGTGGAGATAGTTGAAGGGATGGAGAAAGACATTGGCTTTCTAACCCCCACTTTTCTAAAATGGGCGGTGGATGCCAGCGAAGCCGCCGGCAAAAGTTAGTAACTTATAAAAATGCACACTTGACATCAATTACAAATCACCCCTTTTAATTGCCAACGCTACGATTCGTGGGGATTACCCGCATTTCCTAGGCACATGGAAGTCTAATCTACCCTCGTCATTTTGGACATTTGACACCTGCTATTTACGGATCAGATACTGCCTAAATTAATTTCATTACGCTTCCACTCGCCTGGGGGAGTTGACGTACGGACAACGTCCCAATTATTAATGTTTGTTTAATTTAAACTTGTTTTGGACGCATATACCACTGAACGTTATTTCAATTATAGTAGGAGTATTTTCTCAAACATACAGGGTGTAAAAGAACCGGCTACGAATGCTGTCAAACCAGTATTTTGTATATCAAATTAAGTAATTCTTCGCAGATTATTGATGGGAAACGACTATTTTGGTTTAAAATATCGCGTTTTACGGTAAGACTCAAAGTAAAACTTTGTCCGGGGTTTGTAAATAAATTTATATAAGTATTTAAGTATTATTATCTCATTAAAAAAGTATATCTGAAAAAAAAACAGAAAAATTACGATATTATATATCGTAATTTTTCTGTTTGTCGTTCTGCTTTGAACGATAATGATTGAATGGTTTTGAGAACGTAAAAGTAATTATTCTTCGCTTCAAGTTACTAGAACACACTAGGTCATCATACATACTGGCAGAATATTAGCGTACCCTTGATAAGCTGTCAGTTCATCGCAATAAACGCCATTATGTTGTCCCTTCTCTGCGAGGCTCACCTAACCAGTGACAGGTCGTAGCTTGTTAGCTTGCTGTCCATGAGCTTCACTAGAGGCAGCTTGGCTTGAATGGCTTATGGATTAGCTTAAATTCTATTCAATTGAGCTTTGTTCTAAGCTTGCATCTAACATACAGACTATGATTAAAGGCCATTTTGAAATAAAATAGAAAAATAAACTCTAATAACATAGGATTAGAGTGGTAAAAAGAACATTCAAAGTCAGTAACTGGAAACTGCCAAAGAGCTTTCGACAAGAATATCGCGCTTCGGAAACAAAGTTTACTTAGCCAATTTACATTGCCATGCGTGATACTTCACTAAAGAATATTCTCCGTGCTTCCGAAGACTTCGTATAATAAACATATACATTAACGTTCGATTCCATTTACTGTAGTCACCAATAAATATCGTTGTATCTGCCACAGATATCATTCGTCACCCACCCCCATAAGAGCTGGATTTTTGATTTGTTATCCAACCGAGGTTGTCAGTGTTATTGATGTGTAGCGAAATTGGAAAGTTCAGAGGCACTTATCTCTCAGATTTAGATAGCGGGGCAATTTATAAAGCGGGGTTTTCTTCCCCTAAAGCACCCTTGACGCGAGCCGGCGGCTGTGTCTCTTGCAGCCCGCCTTCACTCCCGGATTATTGAACCCGATATTACATAAATACCAAATGTGGATAGACAATGATGACTCGGTATTGGCTTTATTTCATTTCGTGTTACATGGAAGGCTTTGAGGCATGTTTAGTGGCGTGTTTCGGGTGCAGGGAGTATGTAAACAATGCCGTATCTTGTAACCCAAGACCAAGTATTAAAGGTTTTATATCGAAACTTTACTTTTGTTTTTCTGTCTGTCTATTCTTAGCAACAAAAACTCGCCAGAAAGTACCGGCAAAATAGAAAGACTTAGTGACATGTCAAGTCATCATTGTTTCACTAATGGATAGAGCAGATTCCACGAAAAAACAATTGTGAGCTCCGAAAACTCATTCTGTTGGTTTTTACCCGGATTTTCGTCAGAAAGAAATTGAATGTGCGTTCATTATCAAGAGCCGAAGTAACTTCTTTAATAACATGACACGTTTTTTGTGAAGCGTCGGTTCTTAGCAAACAATAACAGATGGGAGTATCTAGATATCAGTATTAATACCTCAAAGGAAATCAAGTGAACCGTTGCCGATATCTTTTGTTACGTAAAAGCTATGATATTAAACATAAAACACAAAGGGATATAAAAATCTGTTTCAAGTCGTTTTCTCGAACCATTTGGAGACGAGAGCCCTCGACTGGCGTGTCGAATCATGTCTTCGCAATCGATACTTCAGTTTTTCCCTCGTTCCGTGAAAAACGTTACCGTTTCTTGTTGAGCCAGAAATGTTTCTTATCTCTGTAGGAGATTAATACGAAGGGTACGTCAGTATCAAAGCTGCCCAAATATTTTGTTAACATTTACGCCACGATAAAAATGCAGGGAAATTTTGTGGAAACAGATTTCGTGAATTTATGGTGAATGGATGGTTGTTTTATCTTAACGATCGGGGATTTGTTTTTTTTTATTAATAAGAAGTTTGTACACAAAATTGTTAGTTCTATAACGCAGTGTTTACATTGTAAATCGATGAGTTTAATAAAAAAATACTACTACTAGTCACTGGAAGATTATTTTTTTATTAAATAATAAAAATAAACTTCTAGTGATGTAATCTGGAACCATTTTATCTCGAGCTAAACTATCTACAGTACATATATAACGTTGTCAACGGTGTTCTAACACTATATCCATCTATATCTACTTTGTGTTCTTAGTTTTTGGTCACTTAACCACCCTATAAAACCTTTGAATATCTAAATCGGATTATAAATTGAATCATCATCATGATCATCAACCTTGCAAACAAATATACCTAAATAAAAAAAAACGCAGCTGCAAATTTACAGCAAACAAGGAATTCACGCAAAATGTTTGAATTGACTGTATGTATGGAAATTTCCTATTTGTATAATAAAAAATAGAATCCATGTTTATTCATTTTCCATCTATTAATTCACCCTGTTCCCGATACCAGTGGGTTACTATCCTTACTAATATTATAAAATCGAATGTGAGTTTGTTTGTTTTGTTTGTTTTGGATGAATTTTGGTACAGACATACTTGGGGCTCTGAGGGCAGACATAGGCTCTTTTGTCTCTTTCTAATCCCCCACTTCCCTGAAATTGGGGGTGAAATTTTATATGGGACTTTTCGCAGTTTTAAAGGTAGGAAGCTAAAAATCGGTACACACACCCTTTGTAACCAACGAAAAGTACCTACAAATCAGGAAAGGAAACCTCGAATTTAACGCGAACGAAGCCACGGGCAAAAGCTAGTTTTTTATATTATCAAATAAAAAAAAATGTGATAAAATGAATAAACGGAAAATAGAATCCATTTAAATTCAATGCCTTCACGGTAGCATCAACAATACCCCGCTAAGAGATAAAGGTGTCAGATTGAATCATGGTAGAGAGGATTCGGAACGTCTGCGGATATTCTATTGATTAGTACGGTCAACGTTGGGTCCTTTGATTTACACTAATGTAAGCTGTTGGTATATTTTTTATGGATTTTTCTGAGAACAATAGCCTTTTGTGTTCCAATGGCTTTAAAATCCTGGCTGACTGTTTTAAGAGTTCCGTAACTCAAAACACAAAACTGCTGCCCTACTATGACGTCTTAAAATAGAACTTATTCCACTGAAGGAAAGAGACAGAGCTGTACAGGGCGTCTAGCACCATCTCTTTCTCACACAGGAATAAGAACTGCTATAAGATGTCATGGTAAGCCTTCTGAACTCTTATTGTAACACTGTGTACTCCGTCTGACCCTTTATTTCGAGCAAAGGTATCAAGTTGAAATTAAAACCGATTATTTCCATCTCTTGAAGCTGTGAAAAAATCCAATCTCTACGTTAACGTAGTCAAAACATATAGCTGTTTATATCGCAAGTTTGTACGGACCCTAGGTGAGCGAGTCCGGTTCGCTCTTGGCCGGTTTTTTTTTGTAGATTTTACATGAAATCATTTTTTTTATTTTCTGTTTCTTTTTACCACCATACCCCGGTCATGGCTCTTGATCTAATCGACAACATCTTTGCCCATATATTACTTGAAAAAACGAACCATCTGGGCACTTAGGTATTTAGTCGTACTAGCTGGCGCCCGCGGCTTCGCCGGCGTGATATCAAAAACAAATATCCTATGTGTTATTCCAGACTTTAATCTCTGTGCCAAATTTCACCAAGATCCGTTCAGCCGTTTTGACGAGAATGAGTAACAAACATCCATACCTCTATTCACACATCAATACATCCATCAATCCTCACAATCCTCACAAGCATTTATAATATTACTAGCTTTCGCACGCGTTAAATTTGGGGTAACACAGTTCTCCTTGCGCCTTATTGATTTGTAATAGCAACGCTAACTTTTCTCTTTTCTTTTCTCTTTCTCCCTCACATCCCACTTTTTTCAAAAAAATATTAGCCTATGTCCGTCTCCTGGTTCCTAACTATCTCTGTACCAAAATTCATCAAAATCGGTTCAGCCATTAAAGCGTGAAGAGGTAACAAACAAACAAACAAACAAACTCACTTTCGCTTTTTAACCGACTTCAAAAAAAGGAGGAGGTTCTCAATTCGACTGTATGTTTTTTTTTTATTTTTTTTTTATTTATTTTTTTTGTGTTTGTTACCTCATAACTCAGGTCTGAGTGAACCGATTTTGATGATTCTTTTTTTATTCGAAAGCTGGTGGTTGTCGTTTGGTCCCATAAAAAAAATATCAAGATCCGACAAGTAGTTTTTGAGTTATCTTTAATAATACGTATTAGATTGACTTCGTGTACGTTGATGATATACTCATTCGTCGATTATATTTTAGAAGTTGTGGAAGACAAATGATCAAAAAATGGTATGTACTACTATGGTTTGGAAGGTCATCGCAGGAATTTGGTGATAGATCTTCAGTGAAATACAACGGCACTCTTTAATAAATGACAGCAAATCTGCCGTGATTGCTGTAATCACATGTATAGGTATGGGTTTCGCCAGGGTAGGCAGGCGAGTGGGAGCAGGGTGACCGTATCCCCTCCCCACCCCTCACCTAGTCATTAAGAAACATAAACATCAGATCAAGTATCAGCTGTATCCCCTAGAGGATGATGCATATGATTTCTGAATTGGTTTAATACTAAAGCATAATATAGATACTTAGTATTTAATCTATAGCTTGATGTGGAACTAAAAATTGTATCTAAGACGGGACGAAAGCTAAAAATAAAAACTTTTTAACCGTGTTTGCGTATTATATCATAATACTATAACTAAAAATGTTGAAATAAAAACTTTTTAGTAAAAAAATAAAACCGACTTCTAAAAAAAACTAAAAACTGGAAAATAACTTTATTTCCGGAAGTCGGTGGCCAATAAAGTCAACGAAACCAACAAAAACCACCGACTTCCGGAAATAAAGTTATTTTCCAGTTTTTAGTTTTTTTTAGAAGTCGGTTTTATTTTTTTTATAATATTAGTAAGAAAGTAAGGATTAGGGTTGTATAATTCGATGTTACTTGATACAAGAATATACTAAGAAGTTCTATACCATACCATATATGCTACAAAGTTTTTCGAGACTTACCAAAAAATCTTCCTGAATCCAGAAAGGTGTCGAATTGAACGAAGGTCGATAGCATTCGGTCTGCCATATATCTGCAGATATATCCGCAGATATATCGGGCGGGCAGCGTGGAATGCCTTCAATTTCCACTTGCGCCAGTCTGTTGAGTTCAATGGATGAATATTTATGGGTTCCAGACGCTAATGTACTATGTGGTGGATGCGTTTGTTGCTGGATGAGGTATGGGTAAGTTGATTGGTGAATGTAGTTACACCAAGAAAGGGATGCATGAACTGTGTGATTGATGAAGTGGCTAGGAAAGTTGTGAGACCTTTTTAGGGTTCCGTAGTCAACTAGGAACCCTTATAGTTTCGCCATGTGTGTCTGTCCGTCCGTCCGTCCGTCCTCGCTTAATCTCTGTGACCGTTAGCGCTAGAAAGAAAAATTGAAATTTGGTACCAATATGTATATCAATCACGCCGACAAAGTGGTAAAATAAAAATTTGAAAAAAATGTTTTATTAGGGTAGCCACCCTCTAAGTAAAGGGGGAAGTGTTTTTTTTTTAATTTCAACCCTAACGTGTGATATATTGTTGGAAAGGTATTTAAAAATGAATAGGGGTTTACTAAGATAATTTTTTGATAATGTCAATAATTTCGGAAATAATCGCTCCCAAAAGTAAAAAAAATAATGTCCCCCCCCCCTCTAACTTTTGAAAGTCTAAAAAATATGAAAAAAATCTGAAAAGTAGAACCTTATAAGGACTTTCTATGAAAATCATTTTGAACTTGATTGACACAACAGTTTTTGTACAAAATAATTTCTGGACTAAGTTTGTAGTATAATCGTATATGCAAGCTTTTTTTGTAACTTTGTTTACATATTTTATTATCCTGAACGTATCTTTTTTCAAACAAAAAAAGATTTATTGAAATCGGTTCTCGCAATCCAAAATTACCACCGAAATTGCACGTCTTTGTATTAATTAGTAACCCAATTCCTCGAGAGATGGCGCTGTAGGTACTTATTACATTGGATCGGGTATTACCGAATTGTTCGGTTGGCCTCATAACTGGGAACACTTATTGTGACGGATGGGAAACTACGGAACCCTACACTGAGCGTGGAACGACACGCTCTTGGCCGGTTTTTTTTTCGGGTGGGAAATCAAACAATGACTTCCCCCGCTCTGGGCGGAGCGGGGGGCCATGTCAGACTTGTACTGACTAAAACCCACCCATGTTCCTTCTGCCCTTTACGTTCCGGGGCCGCGGTATTTCTTTCGAATAACCCGCAACCCCGGCAGGCGAAAGTTGTGAGACCTGAGAGTTTTTTTTATAATCTCACGGGGTATTAGGCTTTCCAGCAGTGCGAAAAAATTTAACATACATATAGTGAAAATTGACGGCACGGTTAACGTAGTGGCTAAGCGATTGATCGATCCCCGTACGGAACAAATATTTGTATGACCTACAGGTAGTTGTTTCGGGTCTGGTTGTTTGTGTATTTGAGTTTAAATGTGTGTAAACGGACCCAAAATACAGAAGCTAGTGTGGGGCAAAGTTAAAAAAAAGTATTGTATTGTATTCAGCAAATAGTGTCAGCTTTCATTTTACTAGTATGCAGTGGAACCACCAGTTCTTTTTTTGAAGTCCCTCACTAAGGCCAACTTTTAATACAAATAGATATTAGATAACACAACGCTCCTTGGTAATTATGGCTGAGGATACGGCCTGATTTGTACGTGTTCGAAGACCAAAATTTTAGCTAAAATTCTGTCGATAATATCTGTTTTCCACCGTAAAAAGAAAAAAGTACACACGTAAGATAAATGGATTTATCTGAATGAAGCGAAACTGGTACCAGGTAAACTGAGATAAGATTAAACTCAAGAGGAAACTAGCAAAATAAAATGTGGCACCATCAAATATGATGTTGCCATGTTTGATTTAATATTTATTGCCCATGCTAGTACTGGGGTGGGAGGGGTCAGTAATGTTAAGCTTCTGTGATGAAAAATCTACTCAATATCTCTTTCCGCATTTCAAGATGTCAAATTCTATCAAATTCGAAAAGCGTATGAAATGTTTTTGGACTTAGCATGTAGGGTATACAACGTATAGTGGTGTCTTTTTTTAGCTTGCCCTGGACTCGCTTATGACGAAGGATCAATAGAATTCGAGGTCAGCTTAAACTAGTTGGTAACGCTGGCGTGCGGTTAGCTGTGCTAGTCCATCAGGGGAGTATTTTATTGCCTTTCTTACTCAAATTGACAAAAGAAAAATACGTTGACACGACTCCAGGTAATGGGGTGGACATGGGTTAAGGACAGGGAGATGATGATGATAGATTACATCAAATTAAAACATCACTAATCTATATAGATAACAACGAAAGATCTCTTAATCTAGCTATTAAACACTCTTCTTGTTAAAAGTATATGTTCTTTTCCACTTTGCACTTGTCCACGGGTTCGCTCATTACGCTTGGAGGCTTTAATTTTTATATATTTTTTAATATATATTATATTCTCATTGTTTATTTATATTTATTTCTGGTAAATTGATTTGTGCTAGCACACATGTGCCGATACCATTGATATGTAGCTTGGATATTACTGTATAAAATCTGGTTCTTTAAACCTACTAGATACTACTAGAGCAACACAACTGTTGCTGGGGAATTTGTACCGCCACTTCTTCGCTACAATAATATATATATTTATATATATATAATATTCCTATTTGTTTATATATTTATATACAAATAGAAAGTGGCAAAGGGTGGGCGTTTGGGGGGACTGTCATGTTTAAATGACATTCAAAAATACTGATAATCCATTCTATTTACCTAGTTTAATAATCATAATTATTTAATTTTATTTATTTGTTAGAAATAGGTACTTAGTTACATTAAGGATGTTATACTTACATAATATACAAATTGAAATAATAATTTAATAAGCCAAATAAATATACGAAAATATAATAAAAAAAATAAAAAAGCACATCATAATAAAAAAAAAATACTAAACATCAATCAATTTTTGAAAATTACATATATGTCAATTAAAATGAAAATTGCAATTACAAAACGTCAGTTATAATTGTAAAATGTCAAAAATAATGGCAAATAAGATAAATAAAAATAATGTCAAATCAAAATAAAATTATAAAAAAGAAACAATTGTCATTTAATTTTTCACACACACACAGTAATCACATTTGTCTATATTTTAATGGCATTCATGTAATTTTGTCATTGACAACAAATGACTTTTGATTTTGACAACAACACAAAACAACACAATCCACACAAAAAAGAACAACCAATATCATAAGTCGGCCCGTTCTCATCAGTCATGTGTAAAAAAACAAACATATGTTAAGGAAATGATGTTATTTTCTTTCGACTGTTCTTACACATATGTATGGTATTATGTATTACGACTAGGAGGGGGACTGATATTGCTGCCAATGTATTTGTTCCCCCTTTGTAACCTGTCGCTTCAGGCAATGCGTGGATGCATTTAGAAATTACTTTCGTGATTTATTTTTATCAGGAGATTTTATGACGGGAGACAGTAGCGTAAGTATAGGGTGGCAGGACTGGCAAAAACCCACGGGCCCCCGACCCAAAAGGGCCACGGCCCAAGAGGCCGCCAGGTCTGAAAATTTTTTTTTCCTTATTGAAGTTATACTTCTTTTGGCGCGATGGAGAAAAATTATGAGAGTGATTTGCGCGCGCACAGCAACATCGTGAAGTTAGTTATAGGTGTTCTAGTAACTATGTTCATGTTGTATATTCTAGTATTTTTATATTTAGAACACGTGTTTCATAATAAATAAATATTCTTTTGGTGTTTTTATTAAGCTATTGCATAGCTTTTAAATCAATTTCACATTCTAAGCTACCCTTGCCAAGGTTTAGAAATGGATGGGTAACCACAGGGGGCCAGGTTAAGCAACCTTTGCCAAGGTTTGGAAATGGATGAGTTACCACACGGGGACTTGTTAAGCAACCTTTACCAAGGTTTAGAAATGGATGGGTTACCACACGTGACAAGGGGACAGGTTAAGCAACCCTTGCCGAGGTTTGGAAATGGATGGGTTACCACACGGAGCCAGGTTAAGCAACCTTTGCCAAGGTTTGGAAATGGATGGGTTACCACACGTGACAAGGGGACAGGTTAAGCAACCCTTGCCGAGGTTTGGAAATGGATGGGTTACCACACGGAGCCAGGTTAAGCAACCTTTGCCAAGGTTTGGAAATGGATGGGTTAACACACGGGGACAGGTTAAGCAACCCTTGCCGAGGTTTGGAAATGGATGGGTTACCACAGTGGGCCAGGTTAAGCAACTCTCACCAAGGTTTGGAAATGGATGGGTTACCACACGGAGCCAGGTTAAGCAACCTTTGCCAAGGTTTGGAAATGGATGGGTTACCACACGGGGACAGGTTAAGCAACCCTTGCCAAGGTTTGGAAATGGATGGGTTACCACACGGGGACAGGTTAAGCAACCCTTGCCGAGGTTTAAAAATGGATGGGTAACCACAGGGGGCCAGGTTAAGCAACCTTTGCCAAGGTTTGGAAATGGATGGGTTACCACACGTGACAAGGGAACAGGTTAAGCAACCCTTGCCGAGGTTTGGAAATGGATAGGTTACCACACGGAGCCAGGTTAAGCAACCTTTGCCAAGGTTTGGAAATGGATGGGTTAACACACGGGGACAGGTTAAGCTATCCTTGCCGAGGTTTGGAAATGGATGGGTTACCACACGGAGCCTGGTTAAGCAACTCTCACCAAGGTTTGGAAATGGATGGGTTACCAAAGTTCTTTTTCTTAACACCCAAGAAGTATAACTTCTAACGCGTGTACATAAGTACACACACCCCTTTTTGTCACTACTAAGTGGTTTATTAAAATTAAAATAAGTACAGCGTGGCGATTTTAACTGATACCCCATTCAATGAATTAGCCACGGGCCCCAGTTGATATAGTTACGCCACTGACGGGAGAGGTCGTTATATCTTCTTGTGATATAATATCTTTATACAACCTAAATGCTTGTCGAGAAGATATTATTCCTCTTTTCTTTTTTTTAAAGAAAAACCTTGCCCCACACTAGGGATTTCTCCTGTATAGTGGGTGCGTTTACAAACATTTTAACTTACATACACAAACAACCAGACCTGGAACAACTAACTGTAGGCCATACAAATTTTTGTTCCGTGCAGGGATCGAACCCGCGACACGCAGTGCAGCAGTCGATTGCTTAGCCACTGCGCTAACCGTGTCGTTTTCAGCATGGATGTGTTGAGGTTGTCATGATCAATGAAATTGTGAACCAAAATGATTTTTTTTTTCGGATGGGAAATCATTAAATGACTCCTCTCTTTCTTGGTGGAGCGGAAGGGAGTGTCAGACTTATACTGACTAAAATAAATAAATAAATATCTTGGGACAACTCACACACGGCTATCTGATTCCAAGCTAAGCAGAGCTTGTGTTATGGTAACCAGACAACTGATATACATACTTATATAATTTATAAATACATACATATTATAGATAAATCACACCCAGACACAGAACAAACAATCATGCTCATCACACAAAGTTGGTCCTGGGTGGGAATCGAACCCACGACCTCCGGCTCAGCAATCAGGGCCACTAACCACTAGACCAACAGGCCCGTCAAATCCATTAATGTTCCATGTTTTGTCCCTTGTGTTTAGGGGTCGCGATATCTCTTTGAACAACCCGCAACCGGGCAATGTATTAAAGATAGTTTAAAAAAAAGAAGAAGAAATAGAGCAGTTATGTTATGATCGCTGCGATCTCATAACTGCACAGCAAATGGAAACAATTAGGATATTCTACTTTGTTAAATTATAATATTAAGACTCAGTACTTGATATTATAATTTAACAAACGAATAACAATAACTTACGAGAACTTTCTTCAGATATCCAACAACGTTCTAGACTGCACTGAGATGAGAAACCAACACCGCAATAAACTTGCATCAGCAACAAACTCAACAATAATTAAACTACTTCACTTTGCTCCAAGACCAACTATCATTCCACAAACGCAACACAGCTGAACAAATTCCCAGTTAATTTCCCACTTCACGTTCTGTTTGTACAAATTCCCAGCTAATTTCCCATTTCCCTTGTATCGTACATCCGGGACGAAGTCTGTCCATATCGTCCGGTTTAATTACTAAGCTGCCAACGCTACTAGTAACACATTGATGACAGTGGCTTCCTTGCAAGTTATAGCTCAAACGGCTTGCTTTGAGCCTCTCGTGTCATGTTCAATATCATTGCTTGATGTTTTGACGGTAGCAGGTTGATAGGAAATTTTATACGGTGGTTTCATGTATAAAAATCTCTTGCCTGATTACAGTTTATTGACTTTTCAGCTACCCTTAAAGCAGAACTTATTCCACTGAGTGAAAGAGATGGTGCTAGACACCCTGTATAGCTATGTCCCTTTCCCTCAGCGGAATAAGTTCTGCTTTAACACGTTATAGTAGGCCTACTGATCATTTGAAATAATAAGGATGGTTTGAATTGAAGAGGATTTTTCTGAAAAGCTTTGAGTGGAGTCTTTTGTAACGTTTACTAAAAGAGATTAATCTTCTTCTTTTTATTGAGGTTGGGAAATTGTCAAATAAGCTCCCCGGCTCTAGGCGGAGCGGGAGGGAATGTCAGATTTTTATTGACTACAATCCACCCATGTTCCTTCTTTTGCCCTTTATGTTCCGGTGCCACGGCATCTCTTTTGAACAATCCGCAACCCCGGGGGTGGCCCTGCGATGGTTTGGGGAAGAGTTAATACTTATTAAATGTGTTATTGTTGTATACAACAGTGTTGGTTCACAATCACAAATTTTTAATTTTTAGTAGCCCGTTGTTTCCCACTGCTGCTGGTCAAAGACTTTCCCCATTCCCTTCCAGCTACTCTTCTGGAGCGCCACCTTGAACCAGCCTTCGTGAAGCGCGTCTAGGTCGGCCTCGTCGGCTCTGTCTAGGTCGGCCTCCTCGGCACCGTCCTCAGGCACCAAGAGACCCAGCTTTCGTTGTGCGTTCAACTCAATAACCTAAATTTGAAAATAAATATGTTGAATCAAATTAAATGATGGTCTTCAACATGAACTTATGGCAGACGCCTGTAAATCCATTTTTCTTTGATGAAAAGCTAAAGGGGAAGCTCTTAGAATTTTCGGGACGAAGCCTTCGTATTTAATTTTAGAATAAGACGGTAAATGGTAATTTATTACGTTCGTCGAAAATATATTTCTAACTTGGCATTTCCTTCTTTCCAGGTAAAGAAACAAAAAACGTCGAAAAGCTACCTTTTCAACATTTTCCCCACAAAACGCAGCGTTGTACGGAATTAAAGAACAATTACTTCATTACTTGAGTGCTGACTTGGCGTTTTTACTCTGTCTTTTCTAAGATACCTTTTCAGTTGTTCGTTGTTATTTAAATGTTAAAAAAAATAAAATAAAAGTTATTTTTATTTTTCATTGCTAGGTATTTTGAAAGATAAATGGTTTATAGGGTTAGTTATTATTTTATTGCCAAAAATAAAACCAAATAAGTCTGTAAAAATGTCTGAGATTTATCGTTTGAAAATACAATTACAGAGAAAACAATATAAGAACTTGGTAGACGTAACCTTCAAGTTTGGTTTGAATCGCTGTTTTATTTGGTTTAGCTAGAGACATTATTTTAGTTGCCTAAAATAAATAAGATTTATTTAGTCTGGCTAGGTATATTATTATTAACTAGCTGTGCCCGCGACTTCGTTCGCATGATTTCGGTAAACTATATTTGGCTCGGAGAAGATGTACCAGTTCCTTTGCTGAAGAGGAAATATACCCATTACATAGGAAAACCTCCTATTTAATATTTTAATATAAATCGAGAGAAGTTGTCATATCAGAAATATTCTTTGCAAGGTACGAAATAAATAAATAGTACTTTAGTAAAAAGTTTTTTAAATTATTTAGTTGTCTCCATATTGCAACTAGGGTTGCCAACTTTTTTTACAAGAAATAAAGTATATTCAGGTCTGTGAAGAAAATTAAACAGTATTCTAGAAAAATGAACAGTATTTGATTTATTTATGTGTTATAAAAAACATATTTTTTAGAACTTCTCGCACAACATACCAATTTATAATCTTTTTTAAAAACTTCACACGCCTCACCACATTTATAAGTGTAATTAAAATAAATGAAGAGGTCATTTTTATCAAATTACCTAAAAGATGCTCTATTTCTATCCTCCCGCCACTTAGCATTCATTACTGAAAAAAAACTCTTTCAGTAACTGCGGTATCAGAAAATGGATTTACATGCTGAAAACAGTATTTTGTATACTTTATTTTTGTTCAACATTAAAAAGTATATATGTAATTTAGTGAAAAACAGTATAATACTGTTGAAAACAGTACAAGTAGTTGGCAAATGTCATTTGCGATAGCATTATAGCATAAAACAATAGTGTACACAATAACAATTTATAAAATTAAGTTTTGAACTAATTACAAATAGAGTTACTTTGGTGAACTCATTCAGAGAACAATGAAACAGATAATTAATGATTGAGAGTACGAATAACACGCGTCGTTGGCGCGTCCTTTCTGATATAAAACCTAAATGACCTGTCTTACCGTACATAGCATTTGAAAGATTTCAACTCCATTTTATTTTTAACTTCGTACTTAGTTTAACGTAATTGCATTACGTATGCCACAAGGCGCTAAGTTGAATGGAAATGAACGAATGAGTGAGAACTAATTAATGTATTCATTCAATCCTATTCGTTCTGGTCTGGAGATATAAGAAATTCGAGATTGTGGTCTCAAAAGCCTGCTATCTATTTATGTTGTCTGTTCAATAAAAATGGCTTCAAAAAAAAACTAAAACACGTACCTAAGTCTTATGTATCCTAATGCCAGAATGCACGGAACACAATACATAAATAAATCTATACTTCTATACTATAATATATACTATAATAATATTATAAAGCTGAAGAGTTTGTTTGTTTGAACGCGCTAATCTCAGGGACTACTGGTTGGAATTGGATTATTCTTTTAGAGTTGGATAGTCCATTTCTTGAGGAAGGCTATATGCAATAACATCACGCTACAACCAATAGGTGCTGAGCAGCGTGGGTGAAACCGCGGAGAACAGCTAGTAAATTTATATAAAGCAGTCAACACCCACATTTTACCAGTTATCTTAATGTTCCATATTGATAATTTACAGGTATTTATTACAGGTCTGGCTGTATGTGTATGTGCGTTTAAACTTTTGTAAACGCAGCCACGATACAAATGGAGTCCTAATGTGGGGCAACGTTTTTTTTTAAAGTAAAACGAAGGAAGTGCCATCAGCCAAACAATTCTAGACCCCGGGGCTGTTTCTGAGAAATTCCCAGTAATACTTAGCTTGGCCTGATGATCGAACCTAGGGCCTCATTGCAAGCAGTAGCGGTTGTGAGCGCAGAACAAACGAAGCAGTCTTGCTATGAAATAAAAAGCCACACTGTCTATTCGCTGGCGAACAGATTAAATAATGTATGTCAATTGGAGACAAGTACTTAGAGATTGCTGGTCCATCCTCTAAGAGATTTGCGGTCCCAAGTTTAACCTAGTTTGAGCTTTACGTCGCTGGATAGTAAGCTAATACAGTTAAGTTTACACAAGGAGAGAGAACAATGTTGTGGCTTGGTTAAGTTATACCATTTTAATTTATAAGTGATGTTTATTTTGCAAGTAGGTTTTCACAAACACTTTTACTCGTCTTTTTTTAAGCTAGATGAGGCCCGTGTTTCAGGCGCGGCTCAATGAGATGTCAGTAATGTAGAGGGGCTAGCCAGGGCCTCCGCCTGCCGGGGTTGCGGGTTGATCGAAAGAGATACCGCAGCCCCGGAACGTAAAGGGAAATGGAAGGAACATGGGTGGGTTTTAGTCAGTACAAGTCTGACAGTCCCACCCGCTCTGCCCAGAGTAGTTATTTGATGATGGGGTGGTAAACCCCAAAAAAAAGGCCGGTGGTTCGTACCCGACTACTCTGAGAGGAAACAGCCGAAACAAACTCAGAGGTCATAGTCTCTTTTAAGATCCAGACAAAAATGTTGGTCAACTTACATAAGGACTATGCAGATAGTGTCTGAAATGGTCTTTTTAAGAAAGCACCACACAGATTGAGTGGATCTGTCCAGTCAGTGCAAGCATTTGTCAGTTATCGTGTAGTTGTGTGTCGTTTAAAACCTTATTTGTCCCACTCCATATAAATAAAATAAACTAAACACAATTTATTTCGTTGCTTTGTTGGAACATTTAATAGTTACACATTATATATATATATTTTAAACAAGTAAACGTGAAACCCACACCAATGTCCGCGAAATAATGGTAATTATTTAAATAATAAATGCAGTGCGTGCATTCAGTCTTACTATAAACGATACTTACTAACTCCATCCTCTGCAAAACAAAATCCTTAAATTAGATTTAAAATACAAAACAACAAAACACAAACAACTTTACAGTAATTAGCAGAAAAGTCTGTTTTCCATTTACAACTGCTTCGAAAACATTCGAATAAATCAGATTATTTTAGAAAACATTTTGCAAATATACACTACACCACCATTTTATATTTTAATCAACTCCTAATTAGAAATTAATTAAAAATAAATAAACAATATGCTGTTTAATAAACTCGTCTAGTAAAGCAAATAATGCATTTCATTTATGAGAGGGAATGTTATTTACATATAACTGAATTTCATGAAAACCACCTGAAGCCTCGACTTCATTATGCCTGCCGCAGTAATTTCAGCATTTGATGTTTGTGTGATATGAAATATTCGGGTATTTGATGTACAATATTGTGGGTGAGTTATTTAATAATGGGGTATTTGGTACAAAATAAGGACTTTTTTTCACTGTGGATTAGAGTTGCCGCGAATAGTGGTTATAGCGAATAGTCGGATACCGATTAATCGCCATTCACTTTGGCGAATAGTCGAATAACTCGATATCACTATTCGACATAAAAAATATTTCTAATTTCTTCTAAGGTTGTGAGAAATGAAACCATGAAGTTAAAGAAATCTGTTTCGTGTTAAAAATTGTTTTTTGCACTACAATCTGCCTCTGTTGGATTTTAAATATTAATTAAAAAGCCTAACTAATTTAATTTCATGAATATGATAGGCACAGGCACATATTACAGATAATAATTGATATTTTGTATTGTTTTAAGAGGGAAAATAATTAAAAACATGTTTATTTTTAACTCATTAGTTTTTTTGTTCATTAAAAGTTTATTATAGACGACTATTCGCCGAATGCCGAATAATACTAGCTATTATTCGATATTCGACGAATATAAAAAAAAATTCGAGTAATGTCGAATACCGAATAATAATAGCGAGTATTCGCGGCAACTCTACTGTGGATATTTTTTTTTACTACATTCATGGTGTACTAATGTTTATTATAAGGACACTGTGATTACAGAATGCTCTTTATCATCGAGAAGACAATCCTAGCTCACTCATGTGTCGCTGTATGTGTGTTTAAATGTTTGTAAACATACCCACGATACAGGAGAAATTCATAGTGTGGGACAAACTGTGCCCCCAAATCTGACGGGCCTGTTGGTCCAGTGGTTAGTGGCCCTGACTGCTGAGCCGGAGGTCGTGGGTTCGATTGTTTGTTCTGTGTCTGGGTGTGATTTATCTATAATATGTATGTATTTATAAATTATATACGTATGTATATCAGTTGTCTGGTTACCATAACACAAGCTCTGCTTAGCTTGGGATCAGCCGTGTGTGAGAAAAAAGAAATTGTTTTTTTTAAACTCATTCTACTCCATTACTCCTTGTCCTATGTAGGGGGGCGGGGGGTGTCAGATTTTTACTGATTTAAACCCATCCATGTTACTTCCTTTGCCCTTTGTGTTCTTCGAAGGTGGTGACCGCTTCCCATTTCCTCTTGCTCCAGACTATTGCTGCCGCCGCTGAAGTTACACTCCATTCTTCAGTATATTTGTTAAAAGACGGGTACTTGAAGCGAATGAACGCCAGTCCATTCTCCATTATGCATAAGTTCATCACCCTTCACCATCTGCCTAGCCTTTTCCCAACTATGTTGGGGTCGGCAGTCTAACCGGATGCAGCTGAATATCAGTATTTTACATGGAGCGACTGCCTATCTGACCTCCACAACCCAGTTAGTACTGAGTAATACGATACCCCTTGGTAAGACTGGTTGTCAGACTTTCGGGACACTGACTACCTGTAACGACTGTCAAAGATCTACAAATGATAGCCGGGACCAACGGCTTAACGAGCTTTCCGAGGCACGGAGGAATCTCGGTATGTAACGGGTGGTCACCCATCCACAGACCAACCTTGGCAAGCGCGGCTTAACCTAAAGATCGACCCGAGCGGCTGCTATTATTTAGCCACGAGCTCCTCACGAGCGCATAAGTTCATCACCCTTGTAGCACTCAAAGGGTTTGGCAGTAGTGAACCTAGTAGTACACCTACATAGTGCCAATCAATTAACTCATTTCATTCAATGATAACAGTAAAATAAAGAACACTATTATCGATCAAAATGCTTAACAATTTACACGAAAGATTAATTTTGAAACCTAAACGTTTTAAAATAAAGTTAATAACTACTATAACTCTATACATTTCAAACCACAACCAACTGAAAGTAGATAATGCTTGTCCAAGATCACAGTCCGTAACTTCAAAGAGAGCAATAAATCTTCGTAACAAAAGACTTAACATAAAACACAAGTTAAGTTCGTCAGTGCAAACTGCACTACAGTGAAGTAAGAACAAACATGGAGTAGTTAGTGAATGGAGTTCTAATGTGCATCTCTTGAATTAAACATACGCCTTGTCGGTGTTTCCAATTTTTATTATAATAAAATAGTGAAATACGAAAAAAAATAGTAAGATGTATTTTTGAAAAAAAAAAAGGTATTATTTGCCTAATCGTAATAAGAGATTTGCGTTTACCTATAGTCAGACTAAATATAGTTTTGGCTCAGGTTTCAGTAAAGCTTAAACAGAAAGTTTTATATGTCGACGTTTGTGTAGGTCACAAATGAAACAGAGTTCACACTGCTAAGACAAGACCAGTAGGCCTACCATGACGTTTTAAAGCAGAACTAATTCCACTCAGGGAAAGAGATGGTGCTAGACGCACTCTATGGCTATGTCTCTTTCCCTCAGTGGAATAAGTTCTGCTTTAAGATGTCATGGAAGGGTAGCAGTTTAGGCCAATAATCACAGCGCGCTATTCGAAAAAGATATCTTCACCGAGTAAAATAGGCTATATTATATTTTTCAAAAAAAATAGCGATCCTTACATCATTGTTCCAATTATGCAAGGTAACAAAATGTTGCGTATAAAAGTCTGCTACTGCGAAAACTATTGACAATAAATAAAATAGTGTTGTTATGATATATATAACTCACAAAAAATCTTTTTATGCCATCTTTTTATGATTATGTATGCCTAAATAGGTAATGAAGTGATGCCACAATAACAGTTTTGTTTAAATTATTAAGATTAAAAACGGATGGAATCGAAGAGTGGCGATATCATGATACTTATCCTCATCCAGTTGAATGGTTTTGTAAATAAAGCTGATTGTAAATTTTACTTCATATTTTTCAGATCGGTCTTTCGTGAAGAAGTTATGTAGTATTTTTAGTCAATTAGACTAATAGGTATAATTCTCTTAACAATCAAATATTATAGCTACTCAGAGAATTACAGCCGTGGAAAATCGGACCGGGAAACGAGTGACTGAATAAATAGATTTTAATCACGATATTTCCTTTTTACTTTCCGTTCCATTTTACTCTGAGACAAAAAAAAACCTCCTTGTCGGACGTTTTATTTTACAAGTTACTTGATACGAGTCCAACGTCAAACTTTTCACTTAAGCTGTATTCGTCGCATCTGTGAATTCGCAGTTGAAGCTTTACGACTGAACTTGGTACAACTCACTAGGTAGTACCTACTTTCTATGTCTAGTTACTTACGTAGGTATCGTTAGGTAGAGATTAAAAGTGGTATTGGAAAGAGCTTGGTTTGCAGTGCGTTGATGACCTGATTTTGTCCAGTGCGACAATGACGCTTGGCTAATTGTGACAACCGTGAGTGTATGTAAAAAAAAAACAAAATGATAGTTATATAACTAGTCTATTGTGACTTAAATAAAATTATGGCTTAACTAAAAACCCGGCTACAAGAGACATGAAAAAAATAACTATCCAAATCTCGCCAAAAACAACCGGATTTCAAAGAGCAAACAGATAACTATAACAGCAATCATAAAGCAACAAACAGGCGCGATATTGTTTATGAAAATAAGAAAATAAAACATTTTACGAGACGCATTCCCTAATAAAAGTTGTTAATAATTTTCTGCGGTCCGCCACGCTGAACAACTCAAAAATTTTGTTAGTTTATAGCTGTCAGTTTACGAGTTTATACCCTCAGTTTGCTTATAAAATATAATGGGGAACAACTGACGGCTTATGTGAGAATAGATTGATCAGAAGGTTTGCAACAAGAGTAGGTTATCAGCGACCATCATTTTGTCATAATTGTCAGTGGCATTGTTATATCATGCAATGAGCAAACATAACATAACATAGAGTAAGGGAATCTTCGGGGGAAAAGATTGGCTATCTGGGATATCATCCTTACTAATATTATAAAAGCGAAAGTGAGTTTGTTTGTTTGTTTGTTTGTTTGTTACCTCTTCACGCTTTAATGGCTAAACCGATTGTGATGAATTTTGGTAAATAGATAGTTGGGAACCAGGAGACGGACATAGGCTAATTTTTATTTAAAAAAACTGGGATGTGAGGGAGAAAGAAGGAAGAAAAGGGAAAACTTAGCGTTGCTATTACAAATCAATAAGGCGCAAGAGTAACTGTGTTACCCCAAATTCAACGCGGGCGAAGCCGCTGGCGAAAGCTAGTGTAATTATAAGAATCATCGAAACACACGGAGGCAAGTGCCTTCTGGGGAGACTGGCAGCAGAACGAGGAGAATTGAGTATGACAGCGCCACTTCAAATAATTTTGTCCATATGTTTGGAATGCTTTCAAATTAAGAAATGTTTTAATCTATACTAATATTATAAAGCTGAAGAGTTTGTTTGTTTGTTTGTTTGAACGCGCTAATCTCAGGCACTACTGGTTGGAATTGGAAAATTCTTTTAGTGTTGGATAGTCCATTTCTTGAGGAAGGCTATAGGCTATATAACATCACGCTACGACCAACAGGTGCTGAGCAGCGTGGGTGAAACCGCGGGGAACTGCTAGTTAAAAATAAAATGACATAGAATAAGATCGTAAGTTGTGTTGAAGACAGAGACTTGAACACATGTTACGATCGCGTAGTTGAGAAATGGAGTTGGCTTTCTGTAGCTTACTTATCTGTGCCTTATATTACTAAACCAAAGGAGTATCCACATTTAGTTAAAGCATCACTTTTATGACCAAGTTAATTTTAATAATTAGTAATAAAATAATCTCCAATTTTAATTCGAGTTTACAAAGCAATTGCTATTTTATTTTTGTGCTTTTTTATCTATTGCTACAATTAACAATTTTAGAAAGAATTCATTGAAATTATAAGAATTATTTCAAGTAAAGCTTGGGACACAAATTCTCTTGTTCTTATGGTAGAAGATGGCGCCATGTGAATTATAAATCGTGATTGAAAAAGGTGGCAAGTTTTAAAGACTGCCATTTTTGCTTACTTTATGCTACAGTGATCTAAAAGTTCTGTAAAAAAAGAATAACTTTAAAAATAACATGTTTTATTCAAATCAATAAATTTATTCAAACCATAAATAAGTGCTAGGCTATTTGGTACAGGCGTAAAAAACGTATCATAATAAATTCACAAAAATAAAACATTTAGACACTATTTTAAAGTTCGTTCCCATTTTTGTCTATATTTCAAGTTGATCAGCAGGCACTTTAGAGTAGAAGATTTGAATGTCTTCGACAATTTTATCAATGATCTTGTCCACTATGGGTTTGGCAAGTGAGTGCATGATTTCTTTCCAATTTTCATTAAGTATCGTCATGATGGGTTGAGCTAGAAAATAAAAATGTATTGTTAAACGATTTTTTTTTAAATAGAGCATGACATAATACATATAGTACGGCCAACGAGAAGCGATACGAAAGGTCATTAACCTAAAGAACAACTGTGGCCTTGACAATCTAATATTTAGCTCTTTCCATCTTGTGCCTTTGTCGTAATGTCTCGTTCTCCCGGCAAAAAACATGACAACGTTAAGACGGGTTCGCCAACATTCGGGCGGCCAGTTTAGATGGGGTTTTAGCATGGGTTTTGTTTACATTTGGTATCGCTTCTCGTTGGCCGTGCAAGTATCGTTTTTGTATTTTTTGTTGTTGTTTTGTAGCTATTGATTGAGCTTTAGTGTGTATATCTATAAAAATATGATATATTACGGTCAGCTTTCGACTAATAGGCGACCAATAATTAAGTTAGTACTCAATGTTTGGACAACCAGCCAGCTTTTGATATTACTGACTTCTTATGACGCCTGTCAAAGATCTACAAATGACAGCTGGTATTAATTGTTCAACGTGCTTTTACGAAGCGGGTATTCGATATGATGATTGATGATAGACCACGGACCGACATTGCCGAGCAGTGCTTAGCCTTGATGATCGACAAGTGCGGCTGTTATTATGTATTTGAAGGCACTAAATTTTATAAGTTGGTTCAAATTCTTACCCTTCGTCATATCTCCATTGAACAAATTCTCGAATTTGATTATTGCTTTTTCTTGAACATCGTAATTGTGTGTAGCTTTGTTAATCTTCCAGTACTTCAAGCCATCAGGGCCGACAGTGTACGTTAGGTCAACATCCACTTCCATGCGAATATTTTCTGTAATTTTAAATAACATGCACGATAAACATATTTTTTTATGGGTTGCCTGTCTCTAGGAATTTCTCCTCAATTTTCAAAGTCACAAAGAGTATTTTATTTATATATAAGGCGAATATTTATACGGGACCACTAAGATTGGATAGTCATAATTGTGGCCTTGGGAATGTGTATTAAAGTTACTTACTGCAATTACCGTGGTTTTGCATTTTGAGATTTCAGACCACAAAGTCCTTACTAATATTATAAAAGCGAAAGTGAGTTTGTTTGTTATCTCTTCACGCTTTAATGGCTAAACCGATTTTGATGAATTTTGGTACAGAGTTAGTTGGGAACCAGGAGACGGACATAGGCTAATATTTTTTGAAAAAAGTGGGATGTGTGGGAGAAAGAGGGAAGAAAAGGGAAAACGTAGCGTTGCTATTACAACTCAATAAGGCGCAAGGGGAACTGTGTTACCCCGAATTAAACGCGAGCAAAAACTAGTAATAAATAAATGTAATAAAGTTACTTACTGCAATTAACGTGGAATGGGCCACTTCCTTCGATTGGTACAAAGAACAGTTTCCCCTGGGCTTCGTAGTGGCCAACGACGTCGATTGGGCAATCGACCACGACTTTTAGTAAGTTTTTCTTTATTTCACGCCTGTGCAGATAAAAAAAAAACATTATTAATTATTTAAAAGAGGAGATTTATTTTAAAGATTTATTTTTGTAGACTATAGAATAAAATGAACTACTTGTATTTATTGGTCCAACACAACGATGGTGGTTGGACACGGATTTAACGGGCCTGCAGGGGCTGAAGTGTCAGAATGGTCGATCACTGATCGCATAATGGTTTATTTTGACAAGTTTAGTATGTAGTAGATTACCAAAATTAGCAAAATCATTATGCGATCAGTTATCGACCATTCTGACACTATTGTAATAGCAGACTTAGGCCCCTGGTCTAGTGGTTAGTGGCCCTGACTGCTGAGCCGGAGGTCGTGGGTTCGATTCTCACCCAGGACAAACTTTGTGTGATGAGCATGATTGTTTGTTCTGTGTCTGGGTGCGATTTATCTATAATATGTATGTATTTATAAATTATATAAGTATGTATAACAGTTGTCTGGTTACCATAACACAAGCTCTGCTTAGCTTGGGATCAGATAGCCGTGTGTGAGTTGTCCCAAGATATATTTATCTATAATATGTATGTATTTATAAATTATATAAGTATGTATATCAGTTGTCTGGTTACCATAACACAAGCTCTGCTTAGCTTGGGATCAGATAGCCGTGTGTGAGTTGTCCCAAGATATATTTATCTATAATATGTATGTATTTATAAATTATATAAGTATGTATATCAGTTGTCTGGTTACCATAACACAAGCTCTGCTTAGCTTGGGATCAGATAGCCGTGTGTGAGTTGTCCCAAGATATATTTATCTATAATATGTATGTATTTATAAATTATATAAGTATGTATATCAGTTGTCTGGTTACCATAACACAAGCTCTGCTTAGCTTGGGATCAGATAGCCGTGTGTGAGTTGTCCCAAGATATATTTATCTATAATATGTATGTATTTATAAATTATATAAGTATGTATATCAGTTGTCTGGTTACCATAACACAAGCTCTGCTTAGCTTGGGATCAGATAGCCGTGTGTGAGTTGTCCCAAGATATTTATTTATTGGTCCAACACAACGATGGTGGTTGGATAATTGGACCAACCTGAACCTGTTAATTTACTTTAACCTATAAATATGTTTATATGCGATGAAAGAGTATTAATTTCAATAAAAAAAAAACATTTGTGATAATATTCTATCCTTTGCCTTCAGTAGATGCAGCAGCATCAAATTAGCCAACCGAAGTCCCATATTGGAAGCCCAAACTACGATACTTAAAAAAAATGCCCTAATCTAGGTATGTCTTCTGTATCGTGGGTGCGTTTACAAACATATACTTACTACTATAACTCACATACACAAACAACCAGACCCTGAACACCTGTAGGTTATACAAATATTTGTCCCGTGCGGGGATCGAACCCACGACACGCAGCGCCCTCATAACTTTCTACTTCTACCCTGTCCTCAGCAATCTGCATCCAGTCTCTGTCTAATGCTTTTCTGAAGCCAGATTACTATACAGATATTGAACATCCCACACCACCCTCGTCAATACACTGTCCTCTGTCCGGGAATCCTTTGCTCCGTCAGCTCCGGACCTTCGATAGATGCCTGCGCGGCCTGACACTTCAATTTCCATGCTTTCTAAGTTTTGGTTGTTGGTCTGCTGTCCTACAGTTGTTAATAAAGTAACAGAGCGATTGAGAATTGATGTTAGTTCTCGACTTGTGTCATAGATGGCGCTATATATTACTGTAGTACTTCGTGAAGTACCGCTTTAAGGCGCAGTATTATATCGTTGACCTTGTTCATATGGACTTTACTGCATACGTTTGTCGTAAAAATACAAATACATTTGTATAAAATTAAATATTAACTATTCAATCAAAAACAATCCATCATTGAACGCAGTTTGGCATTGGAAATTTCATTGTATACTTTATAATTACGATTAATATTGAAGAGATAAACTGCTTTAAAAGAGAATTTAGAGGTGTGTTTGAATATTTTTTTACACATTTTAGTATATTTAATTATAATTTGAATTCCATCAATGTATGCAAAAAAGCCTTAAAAATATCATATATTTTTTTCAGTGATTAAAATTATGTATGGTTTAAGAAATACACTGCGTTAAAAAACCTGATTTTTGGCCGTTCTCAAGAAATCTTCACCTTAACATAATATCATACAAGACTCTTTAAATAACCGATACTTACTCTACGTTAAGGACTTTTGCTTTGCTGGTACCAGTCACATCCATACTTGTGAAGTCGATTTGCAAGTCACCCGCTATCAGAGTGACTTTAGACATTTTCAGAGGGTCCATGGGTGGTATTCCTAGTTCAGGTAAGCCTTTCGCAAAGTATGGTATGGCTTTTGAGGTGGATGCCACCAAACAGGCTTTGTCATTCCATACGCACTTGTCGATGAAGGGGACTGTTTAGAAAAAGAAAGTGTTAAAGGTGGAAAAGTTATGGGTATCAAAGCTCTATGGTAACTTTATATATGTAGTTGACTATAATGTGGAGCTCAGCTTTTATTGGTATTTTAGGAAAAGCAATACAGTCTTAGTGGTGTGACAGACCCACACAACAACACAGACACAACTCTTATGTTTTGGATTCATATGCGTATTGTATAATTATCTCGTGCATCGATGAAGGAAAATTGATATCCTACATTGCACGGTGCAAACAAGTGCACCCTTATTGCCTGTTATGTTCAAGCTCCCTTGTAATAAGGGTGAGCCCATTGCCACAGACTAGCCATAAATCCCGTCTGCTGAGGGATAACAACTTATACCTCTGCTACAAGCCAAGGCCTTTAGCCTAGTCCCATAAAATCCTGGACAGTAGCACTGGCACCCAGTACACCAATGAGGCAGTCAGATATACTTTTTTATCCTCATAAAATTTTCAAGCCAGTAAAATTAGCTAAGCAAGAAATGGCCAAGTGCTAGCCAGACTCGCACACCGAGGGTTCCGTACAAAATTGGGACATAAACAGCCATATCTTTTGACTGCGTAGACTAAGAGGGTTTTTTCACAGCACAAATGGATCATAGAGATGAGTTTATGGTTTTAATTTTGTCTCAATACCTCTACGCGTTCCAGAGATAAAGGGTCTTGACAGACGAACAAGAAAGTGATCTAATAAGGGTTCCGGTTTTTCCTTTGGAAGTACCGAACTCTAAAACGTATTTCTTACCCAAATTGGCGCCATAACAGCTAACAGCAAAGAAACACAAACACAAAAACATACACTGTGATTTCAACATTTTAACTATTAATAGTAATTATTATTATTTATATTGTATAATAGTAACAATAGCTTCTTCTATTGCATAAGACTACACTGATGACAGTGTTCATGAAGCACCTTAATATATATTACGTTGACGGCTTTACGGATGGCGTCCTAATATTTTTTTTTTAGGAGTTTCTGACCTTGTTTAATAAAAATATTTCTCCTCAGTTTTATGCGTTTACTATTTACCTCATTGTTAGTCTTTTGTCCAATGTATGTAAATATTACGTTAGATTACGTATTAAGACTGTTAGTTTACGGAAACTGAGCCTAAATTGTTGTTTTTAAACAATTAACTAAATTAAGCTCATGAATATGTGTTGTTTAATTTTGTTAGATTATAATTATTATCTTAAGAATCTTACATGAAGCTTGACGGCAGAGGGGTTACTCCTTTTTTAATTTTTTTTTTGGGGTGGTCAAATGCCCGGTGTCAGACCTGTACTGACTAAAACTTACCCAAGTTCCTTCTACGGCCCTTTATGTTCCGAGGCCGCGGTATCTCTTTCAAACAACCCGCAACCCCAACGAGAGGTCCCTCCTTTTGCCACATTTTACCAGTTATGTTTTAAAGTCCCATAGGTGGCCAGCTTATACCGGAATATAGACTCCAGACGGATAAATCCAAAATCACTTTGTCTCAATTCTTGAGACGCAAGAGCTTTTTGGGGCATAGTGGATGCAGAACCATGAGAATTGCAAGTCACAGCGTCATTTTAAATAATTATGTCCATTGCTGGCAATCAAAGGTTGCAAGATAATATCAGAACTTGTGTTGAAGTTTAAGGAGACTTGAACACATGGTACGTCCCTGTAGAACTCCTTTTTTTGCGGATGAGACAATATAAAATAACTTTCATCGCTCTGGGTGGAGCGGGGGAGTTTCAAACTATTACCCGCCCATGTTCGTTATTTTGCCCTTTATGTTCCGGGGCTGCGGAATCCATTTCAAACAATCTGAAACCCTGGGACAACTCGTAAAGTATCACTTTTCTGATCAAGTTCAAACAACTATTCGCTTGTATCTAATAAATTTAAATTTAAATTACAATTTATAAGGCGATTGCTACTTTCGTCCCTTTTTATCCGTTGGAACAGTGAACGAATTTAAAAGGAATTCCTTGAAATTTTCAGAAAAATAAATCTAAGTAAAGGTTAGGCCACAAATTGACACTCTATTACCTACTGATAAAATTTAAATAATTAAAATTAGATTAACACCAGCTTCTGGAAAAATGCTACCAACCTTGTCGTAACGCATTGTAGAAATACCTAGCGTTTGGTAAACGTTACGATGACCACGTGTTTAGTTCATTTGCTCGTTTATTCCTTTTTATTCCATAATTATCCCAACTTCAAAAATGTTCCCAATTATGAAAATACCTCCCTTTAACAGCGTTTCTTATTAAATAGGTGTGGTCATACCATACGTTATAAAAAAAAACAAAAGCACACCCGACCGACATTCTTCAACCAGGCTCGTTCCTTCAAAACTGCACAGGGGTGTCACTTAACATTCAAGAAGTGTACGAGTGTTCCCACTCCATTATTCGAACCGTCATTTGTCCAGTGGCCGTCCCCCGTCACTGGCACGACTCTAATTAGACCATTCCGCTGACAACCCTGAATATTGACGTAGTACGGAATATATGCGATTTGAATTTGGTTTGTCGTCTGTCTGAATGATTTGAATGATTAACGTTAGTGATGTGAGTATTCGAAGCTTGATTTGTAAGTATGTTGACTCGATGTTGTGGTCCAGTACAGTTACCTAATAATCCAGTAAATTATTTTATTTTATAATGAAGTGATCAATTTATATATATTTTTTAACATCTTTAAATCCAAGATTGTGTAAGGAATTATATGAAGGAGTTAATGATGACGTGACGTCTGACTGGGAGAATGTAAGAAGAAAACGTGCTGCGCCGACCCCAAATAGAATGGGACAAGAGCAGCAAAATGATGAGGTGGGTTTACAGCTAGCATAATTTGAAATGTTAACTATGTTTTGGAACATCCATTTTCAGCATTAATTTGAGCCGAATGCTGAAAATGTGCAGTGCTGCACTTGCTGCAGTAAATATTTAAAAAAGCTAACTCTGTGTATAGCTGACAATTTCTGTTGAAATCTACTTTTAAATCGAGATAACTATTAAACATTGAAACAGTTTCGTCTAGAAATAAACACAGTTTGAAGTTGGTAATAAAATGTTAACCTAAGTTTTATTAAGTGACTGTTTATTTAAAAGTTTAACAACAGAAGCAGGCATGCACTTGGGTTGGAAGCTAGTTAATTATAATTACCTTTACACATTCATGAACGGCTCAATTAAAAAACCGTAAACATATTAACGATAAAAATATTAATGATGCAATTAATGGCAACCCCACCGCCTACCGTGTTTACCATATAAATAAATATTACATTTTATAACTGGCTACTTATAGAATTGTTTAATTAAAACGCTCAGTTCGTTTACTTGTCCGTTTTATTATTCATTAAATTCTTAATTAATAAACACGTGATGCTGTTTTTAAATGTTCGGTAATTAACGGTTTTTGGTGGTTAAATATTTCTGTCTTGGTTAATTCTGTTTAGAACGAAGACAAAGACATTTTCGTTGTTTTTTTTTTATGAATGTTTGCGTCTCGCTTGATGAAAAGCGATGATGCGGCCTAGGAAAGAGCACGAAGAAACCAATTTGAATCCTTAGTAATATTATAAAAGCGAAAGTGAGTTTGTTTGTTTGTTACGTCTTCATGCCTACATGGTTAAACCGATTTTGATGAATTTTGATACAGAGATAGTTGGGACCCTGGAGACGGACGAATTATTTAAAAAAAAAGTGAGAAATGAGGGAGAAAAAGGGAAAAGCTACAAGCAGCAGGTACCTGCAAATCCGAATTAGACTCGTGAGCGAAGCCGCGGGCAAAAGCTAATATGGATATAAAGTTTTAATAATTATATTTTTGGCTAACTGCGATCAAAAATTTACTATAAAAAAATAAAAAATAAATGTTAAAAATAATCATATTTATTATTTCAAATCAAAAAACTTATACAAACCATAAAAATACTAGGTTATTCGGTAAATGGATATCATACCATATACAAAAATGAAGAATCTTAAAATACTAAATTCAAAATATAAAACAAAGTCAGGTAGGCCAGTAGGCCTACTATGACATCTTAAAGCAGAACTTATTCCACTGAGTGAAAGAGATGGTGCTAGACACCCTGTATAGCTCTGTCCCCTTCCCACAGCGGAATAAGTTCTGCTTTAACACGTCATGGTAGGGTAGCAGTTGTCTAAATTTCAAGTTGATCGGAAGGCATTTTATCAGCAAAGGTTTCGATGTCTTCGATAATTTTATCGATTACCTTGTCCACTATAGGTCTTGCAATCGAGTGCATAATTTCTTTCCAATTTTCGTTAAGAATCGTTATGATAGGTTGAGCTGAAAAAAATATAAGTTTAGTACAGACACAGAGCAAAAATTGACAGTTTCGAAACTGTCAATTTTTCCCAATGAACCTTGAACCTAAAACATTAGAAATAAAGTCGAAAATCTATCAAAGAAATCTGACAGATTGTAGTAGCTTGATGTGCAGGCGTCTGTACAATTCAATTCTAAATAAAAGCGTCAAGAATGCCCACGAAATTCAAATATTCTTAATTTTTTATCATTAGGATTGTGAGTCAGTGTTAAAGAAAATGTATTAACATAATTGTAATTCTTATCATCAACAATAGAAGTCCCTAAGTTCATTGAAGGTTTTATGATTAGAAGTCCACCATGTTTTATTAAAGTCGCGGCTAAGTACGGTTGAATTTCGTGGGCTACTCTGGCGCTTTCACATTATTATTAAATTGTTTTTAAATAGACAAAGACAAAATAGTTGAGTATCGTTTTCTCTATTTCTTCTTTTTTATTTTGTAACTATTGACGAGCTTCAGTGTTGCAAATAAAAAAAAAGCAAATAATAATTTACGGCAGACCTTTGACTACAACTAGACGATCACTAGTTAAGTTACATACAAATACAGTGGGCCCATAGATACAGTGGGCCCACTAGCTAAGTGAAACCCGTGATTAACTTAACAAGTAGGTTTGAGCCCACTGTTAGGACACAGGTTTCTTCCCCGCAACCCTATTCAGGTAGCTTCAGTTCAGGTGGCTTGCAAAAATTATGGAGGCCATTCATCATCTATCTAGCCCTTGTCCTGCCAATGTTAAGGTCGACTTCCAGTCTACGTACTTTCAGTGTTTGAGTTTCTGACTACCGCCTGCCTAAGATCTACAAATAACAGCCGTGAGTCAAAGTGCTTTACGAAGCACGGAATCCACGGACCGATTTTTGCAAACACTGCTCAGCTCTGAAGATCGATAGGTGCAGCTGTTATTATTTATCTAAAACCCCTCGCGATATCAACAAAGTCATGAAATTTTATAATTTTGGCCATAATCTCACCCTTCTCCATGTCTCCATTGAACAAGTTTTCCAAATTGATTGTAGCTTTCTCTTTAGCTTCGTAAATATGTGTGGCTTTGCCAATCTTCCAGTGCTTCAAGCCATCAGCTCCAACGGTCGGTGTTACCTCAACCTCAATTTCAATATGGATATTTTCTGTAAATTTTAATCACATGATTTATTAATCGATATAGGAGATTTTTTCTAAAAATGTTTCCCGTTGTTTGGAATATCTGAAGTATTGTGGATGCCTTTATAGAATAAAAATCAAAGGATTTTTTATTTGTTAAACATATATACCTAATATGTAAATATAAAGTTAAGGTATCTCCAATCTCCATGTTTTGCCGTAAGTGGTGTACAAATAATTATGAAAGTTAAAGTTCAATTACAAAAGGTGGTAGCAGCATTCTGCCATTTTTATTTTCTACTTTTTGTTTTTGTAAATAATAACTTAATTAAATTACATCCTTACTTTCCTTACTTATATTATAAAAGCGAAAGTGAGTTAGTTTGTTTGTTACCTCTTCACGCTTTAATGGCTAAACCGATTTCGATGAATTTTGGTACAGAGATAGTTGGGAACCAGGAGACGGACATAGGCTAATATTTTTTTGAAAAAAGTGGGATGTCAGGGAGAAAGAGGGAAGAAAAGGAAAAACTTAGCGTTGCTATTACAAATCAATAAGGCGCAAGGGGAACTGTTTTACCCCGAATTTAACGCGAGCGAAGCCGCGGGCAAAAGCTAGTTAGGAATAAATTTTGATTAGACCACAAAGATCCGTTTGTCATAAACTGTGTGTAAAAATAAATGTAATAAAGTTACTTACTGCAATTAACGTGGAATGGGCCACTTCCTTCAATTGGTACAAAGAACAGTTTCCCCTGGGCTTCGTAGTGGCCAACGACGTCGATTGGGCACTCCGCCTCGACTTTCAATAGGTTTTTCTCAATATCACGCCTTTAAAGATAAAAAAAAAACAAAGGTTGAGTTGTTGTAGATAAAATATGCGATAAAAGAGTATTTAAATTAGGTACTTATATAATAATGTAATTATTGCTCATGACTGTAATAATGCATTTAATAAATATTCCAGTTATTAACTTTTCCACATTTTATTTTAATATTTCGTCTAAAAATATAAAAAAAATATCCCACCGGTTTTGGTTTAGAATAAATAAATAACTAATATTTTAGTAATTAAAAAGGTTTGATAACCACATAATTTTCGTAAATAAATAAATTAATTATTATGCTTTGCTTTAATAAGACTTGGAGCTGTTTCGAACAGTTGTTCCATCGTGGAATATCATTAATTTAATGTCAAATTAATATCATAATCATTTATTATGTTGATGTTATTTTTAAAATTGTGTCATACATGGCGGTTGTACTTATTGTACTGTTACATATATCTTATGAAAAGCCGGTACAAATCCTACTTACCCTACTAGCTTTCGCCCGCGGCTTCGCCCGCGTTAATTTTTAACACAGTTCTCCTTGCGCCTTATTGATTTGTTATAGCAACGCTAAGTTTTCCCTTTTCTTCCCTCTTTCTCCCTCACATCCCACTTTTTTTTAAATAAAATTAGCCTATGTTCGTCTCCTGGTTCCCAACTATCTATGTACTAAAATTCATCACAATCGGTTTAGCCATTAAAGCGTGAAGAGATAACAAACAAACAAACTCACTTTCACTTTCATAATATTAGTAAGGACTTCCTACTTAATAATATTATAAATGCGAAAGTTTATGAGTATGAATGTATGTTTGATCCTCTTTTACGGCAAAACGGCTGAACGGATCTAGATGAAATTTAGCACAGAGGTAGAATATAGTCTGGAATAACACATAGGATTTTTTTCGATTATCATGCGAGCGAAGCTAGTATTATCATAAAAGATTCTTATAACAAACAGATACTTACTCTACGTTAAGGATGTTAGCTTTGCTGGTACCAGTCACATCCATATTTGTAAAGTCGACTCGTAACTCACCCTCTACCAGAGTGACATTGGGTATTTTCAGAGGATCCATGGGTGGTATTCCTAGTTCAGGTAAACCTTCCGCAAAGTATGGTATGGCTTTTGTGGTGGATGCCATCAAACAGGCCTTGTCATTCCATACGCACTTGTCGATGAAGGGAGCTAGATATAAAAATAAAGCATTAAAAGCGGAAATGTTATGGGTATCTAGCTCCTGGGGTAACTTCATGAATTGATTAAAATCTTTGCAAAGGTTTTTTAAAAGAAACAGGGTGTAGAGGTGTGACGGAATGCCATGCCGGTCTCGACTTCGGGCCCAAGGTACCCACTTCTGATTTTTTGGCATGAGTGGATTGTATAATTATCATTTGCTTGGGTGACAGACGAGGACACCAACATGCCAGAGTGATATTTCTTGACAGCACGTAAAGGCAAGTCAGAGTCAAGTCAGTAACAGTGACTTGACTTCTTGCAAAAAAATTGCCGTCACACGTAACTTAAATGGGCTATATCTTTGTCATTTTATTTATTTATATATATAAATCTATACTAATATTATAAAGCTGAAGAGTTTGTTTGTTTGTTTGTTTGAACGCGCTAATCTCAGGGACTACTGGTTGGAATTGGAAAATTCTTTTAGTGTTGTATAATCCATTTCTTGAGGAAGGCTATAGGCTATATAACATCACGCTACGACCAACAGGTGCTGAGCAGCGTGGGTGAAACCGCGTGGAACAGCTAGTATATATATATACAGGTAAAAAATACGTGTCCCTTATTTTTGAATAATCTATAAATCGGAATAGTTTTTTTTTTAAAACTAGCCTTTTGAAAACAATGTGTTCGGTCATGGACTAACGAAATTCTATTTACTTATGAAACGAGTGTTTTAATATACTATTACAATACACACTTGGGTGTAATTCACTTCAACGCTTTTTGCAGATATTTTGAGAAATTCTCTATGTGTGTACCAAAAATTATTAAAATTAAATAATTTAATTATTATTAATATTTTATTAATAATTAACATTTTATTAATAATTAATTTCTCTCAAAGTTTTGGTCTTACTAAGACCAAAATAGGTTTCAAAGGGCGACAATATTATCTATCGTATAAATTAAGAAATGATGAGCTTACATTTTCATAACAGCTTTAGAAAACAAAATTAAAATCCAACAAAATATGCAAAACGACGAAAATTTAGGTAGTTTTTTTTTTTAATCAATGAGTACTAGAATATTTGATGTAAGAATATCGCACATTGTATAAGGTTGCGCGATACATTTAATAAACTTAAAGACTAATGCACCAATATCTTACAGATAAGCACATCATGAATTACATCAATATTTCCACAGACTTGGCATAAATCCTGACTCGTCTCCAGGAATTAACTCATAACTCTTCTAGACATGGGTAGCAAGTCCATGGGGTCTTGGACAATAGAACTGGCCACTAATACCACCAGCACCTAATACTTTTTAATAATTTTTACACCTAATAATTTTCTTGTAACATTTTTGTTTTTGTGTAGTATTAGCAGTAGGTACACCATTGACTACCCCCCGTTGTATTTTTATATTCGAACAGTCTATCCAAAGATTGTCTGGAAGATATCGCTATTTATAAGATCGCCATTGTAACCATAGATTTAGCACTTTTTTGTAAAACAGTTTTATTTCAATTTCGGTGTGCAATAAAGTATATTCTATTCTAATTTTCGAGGCAGTGAAATGATTAAGGTTTATAAAACTCTTCCCTTTTTCTTACCCAAATTGGCGCCATAACAGCTAATAGCAAAGTAGCACAGACACAAAAACGTACACTGTGACTTCATTTTAACTATAATTATAGTTAATATACTAGACGATTATTATTTCTATTGTATAATAGTTGCAATAGCTCTATTGTGTAAGATTGCACTGATGAGGATTTTCATGAAGCGCCTCAATATATATTACGTTGACCGACGGAATTAGGAATGGAGTGCTAGAATTTTTTGTGCCAGAAGTTGCAAACTTGCTTAGAAACAAATCATTCTTTTCAGTTTGTGTGTTTATTTTTTTCCCCATTGTTTGGTTCTTTTGGTAAATGTATATAAATATTGTGATGAAAATACGAACGTGTGAATTTGCGGAAACTGAGCCTTAGTTGTCGTTTTTGCCCAATTAATTAAGTTAAGCTCATGAAAATTGTATACATATAATTATGTGGTTTTATCCTTACTAATATTAAAAAAGCGAAAGTGAGTTTATTGTTTTTTTACGCCTAAATGGTTGATTCGATTTTAATGAATTTTGGTACAGATATATTTGGCACCGTGCAGATAGAGCTAGCTAAGCTATTTAAAAAAAAACAAGTGAGAAAATGGGAAGAAAAGGGGAGAGAAAGATATTGTTTTTTCATCATCACGCGGGTTATAGTTAGCGTTAGCCCAAAGTAACGTATGCCACGCGGACGAAGTCGCGGGCGGAAGCTAGTTACATTATAAAATAGAAAACAACATGACGCCTGTAATTTCTGGAAGGTTTGGCAGAGGTTTACCTGGTAATGCTTCATCCATATTTCGCCAGTTATGTTTCAAGTCCCACAGTCGGCGAGCTTTTTTACATCAACCGTGGGCAAATCCAGGCTCCGTGGCTGCTACTGAAAAAAATCTGAGGTCATCATCATTTTCCTGCCCTTGTCCAATTCTATTTAGGGTCGGCGCAACACGTTTTCTTCTTCTATTCTCCCCTATCAGACGTCGTCGTGGCATCATTTACTCCTTTCTCCTTCATATCATTCCTAACATAATCCTTCCATCTTTTCTTTGGCCTTCTTCTCGTTGTTCGTCCATCAAAATTCAGATCTATCACTCTTTATGTCAAATATGATAAAGATGTATTTTAGGAAATAAATGTCAATCGTATCTAAACTGTATACTGGAACACTAAAGTCTCTTCTTGAATGACCATCTTTATCTTCTGAATATCCTATCCTTTACCGTGTCCTTGGTCTTCTTCCCCCTCTCCATCCATCATGATTTATCTTCACCAATATTTTAGTCCCTGACTAGATACCCATAGCAAGACAGTCGAGAAACCTACCTTTAATAGGATAAGTTACTACGTTAATTGTAAATGCAACATAGTGTAAAGATTCTTAGGTAAGCGAAGTGCAAACCTAGTTTGTCTAACAATGTACTCCGGTATGTACTCAACATTAAAACTTGTGGAATTCTATTTGTTCACAGAGCCTCCGCGTTTGGCTTGGTGCCACCGCTGAATTGCACCTGTTATTTACTTTATCTTAACAATTAATTACTTCACCAACATTCGTGACTTCTCAATTTACTGACCCGAAATCAGGTTCTTTGGTATTTTTTCATTTCGTTTTTCACTGATAAAGCTGAGGTAGATAATACCAACCTTTTCTTTCTAAGATAATACAATTTTAATCGCACGCCATACCATAAAGAATCATTACCATAAGGAATCTGTTTTTCCGTACCCAAATTCAACGCCTACTCATCCAGGCGTTGGAAAACCGCTTAGTATTACTGAATATGAAACGGTTGGTTGACTCTTCTCGAAACTGGCCTATTCCTTGGTCATAATATCGGCATTGCCATCCAACATAGATATGGTACTAACCTTCTGGATATTTTCCCCATTAACAGATGCGGGCGGTTTTTTTTAGCCATTTACTTCATTTCTACTTTTGAGACATACACAACAATGATTGATTAATAGGTGAAAGTTGTTCAATCCGATTGTTTATGCCATATCTTTTTCTTTAGGTTGATGCTGTATAATATAATTATACTAGCTTTCGCCCGCGACTTCGTCCGCGTGGCATAGTTACTTTGGGCTAACGCTAACTTTAACCCGCGTGATGATTGAAAAATAAAATATCTTTCTCTTCCCTTTTTCTCCTCCTTTTCTCACTTTTTTAGCCTATGTCCGTCTCCTGGGTCCCAACTATCGCTGTACCAAAATTCATCAAAATTGGTTTAGCCATTAAGGCGTGAAGAGGTTACAAACAAACAAACTCACTTTCGCTTTTATAATATTAGTAAGGATATACTGTAATTTACCAGCTGACCTACTGTAATAAAAGTACATTGTTTCGTTTCGAGACTCCACCTAACAAGAGAACTTTTCAGAATAACCTCGTAGTTTCCGACAAGCAGTAAATATTCAAGAGTGAAGTAATACTCCTACAAGCCTCGATTTTAGTCTAACTAGTAACAGGACTGAGTCATACCGACCGTTGGTACACGAGCTGTGCAAGCCGTAAATGCTCAAAATACGATGTAGCCGGCCTATGTGCGCCGCTATGGAGCCGAGTGACGACCGAAACGGCCGAAATCGACATGTATGCAAGACACTTTATGCCTAGCTCGCCAATACATTTCAGGATTGGATTGTAAATGCCTAGCGTATGGAAATTACGGCTGGTTTAGTAGCGAGAAAGCTGTTTATATTGAAAAGTAGTAGTAAAGTTGAAAATGGATTTTCTCTGGAATTTACAAAATAGAAAGCTTTTAGTGAAATAATATTAAGAAACTAATTTTAAAATATAGTTTGTTTTTTTTCGGATTTTTACACTCTAATTGATACCTAGCTTAGCTTAGCTTGTGGCTAAATAATAACAGCCGCTCAGTTCGATCTTTAGGTTAAGCCGCGCTTGCCTAGTTTGGTCTGTGGATGGGTGACCACCCGTTACATACCGAGTTTCCTCCGTGCCTCGGAAAGCACATTAAGCTGTTGGTGCCGGCTGTCATTTTTAGATCTTTGACAGTCGTTAAAGTAGTCAGTGACCAGAAAGTCTGACAACCATTATTACCAAGGGTTATCGTATTACCCATTATTAACTGGGTTATGGAGGTCAGATAGGCAGTCGCTCCAAGTAAAATACTGTCATTCATCCGGTAAGACTGGAAGCCGACCCCAACATAGTTGGGAAAAGGCTAGGCAGATGATGAATTGATACCTACATCAGAAACAACAATCCCGCCATCTTTGGAAAATATCATCTCCATCAGTTAGGGAAACCTGTTTCAAATTTCAGTTGCAAGATTTGTCCTAAAGAAACATACAAACAGTGCAAGTTAAATAAAAGATTGTTAAAGTGGTGGGCAAACAGCTAATCTTGGAAATCACGACCTAGAAGAACTTCTCTCTACATTTGATAGTTACGTAATTTAGTTCATTAAGAAGAACTGCTTCTAAAGCCCAATGAACCATTTATATGACAACAAGACTTTTGCCGTAAACAACAGGCAGGAATACGAAGAAAAGCTTTTGTATTATTCAAGATGGATGACCAGAGAAACGCACTTAAACACTGCTCAAGCATAATAATCACAGTAAACATCATTACCATTTGTTATAGCGGACTACATAAGACCATGGCGTGCGCCTGCGGTCTCAGGGGAGGCTTATGTCGTGTCTGACAGTAGCTATTGCCGACTCCCGTGGATTACGAGAGTAATTTGTGACACCATACTATGGAGAGTTCATAGGATGTTACGTAAATGTTATTTAGAAACTTTGGACTGGATTAAATTGCGATTTTAAGTGGTAACTTTTGCAGGCCAGCAATTTTTAATGTTACTTTACCTCTGACACACAAGCCTAGTTAAAATTTAAGTGTATTTTTTCATTTTCGCTAGTGATGGGACATTTTAGAGATTGTTCTTTAGTTTATTATAATTGAGTCAACATTTGTTGACGGTGGCGGTTAATAACATGCGAGACGAAGCCCGGCTACCGTAGACGCGGTGAGCAATGGGTAGCTCACCGTTTATCGGTCTAGTGACGACAGGCTGTGATGGCGCGTTTGTGTTCCAAGTGCGCCCCAAAGAGGTGTCAGCAAGTCAGAGGCCTGGCCTTGCGGCCCCGGTAAAACAAAGGACAAAATGAGGAACATTAATGGGTTTTAGTCACACCACTCTGCTTCGCCAGGGTGGTGTATGTGTGTTTTATGATTTTCTATTCGAAAATAAAGGAAATAGGAAGGTAGGTTATTAACGGGATATTTTCCGCTAGTGTTTCTGGAACTTACCACCCACCCACATTCTCCATCATGGCATTTACAACTGCGTCGAAATATCGGGAGCGCATAGAAAAGTGATTCCGTTAGCGTCCATTTAAATGTAATTAGAAAACGTGAAAGCTTAAAACTATCAATGTATTTTGCAAACTAGTCCTCCCCAACACCAAGATATTCACATATGCTGACGATACTGCTCTCGTAATATATGGTGATACATGGACTGAAGTAAAATATCATGCAGAACATTCACTACATGTAGTTGTGAGGTGGCTGCAAAATAATCTTTTATCTCTAAATTTGGCTAAAACCAACTTCATTCCCTTTTCTATTAGTCCCAGGTCCAAAGCTCCATCTGATTTTACTGTTATTGCTCATACATGTTTCGATCCTTCTGTATGCTCATGTACAGCGTTATCGCGTGTTAGGCAAACCAAATATCTGGGTATAGTGATTGATGACGGACTGAGGTGGTATTCTCAAGTTGAGAGCCTAACATCAAGGATCAGGAAACTTATTTATATCTTTAAATCCCTAAGGCACTGCGCTGACTCCAAAACATTAAAAATGGTCTATTTTGCACTTTGTCAGTCTGTCATCAGTTATTGCATTCCGATCTGGGGTGGTACTGCCAAGACTAAACTGCTTGAGCTGGAGCGCGCCCAGAGGGCTGTTCTCAAGGTAATGCTAGGTAGACCGTACAGATATCCTACAAATGAATTGTATGCGGAAGGTAGGGTACTTACTGTGCGGCAGCTCTTTGTGCTCAATGTCACCCTCAGGAAGCATAGTCAGGTTCCACCACTAGATCCAAGCACCCGTAAAGCCAAATCTTCGTGCCCATCTGTCTCTCACAAAACAGCTTTTGCTAGCCGCCAGCTTTACGTAATAAGTTCACTTATTTACAGAAGGGTCAATAAACACGTCCCAATAAATAATTTAAACAAGCACGATACCAAAATTAAATTACAAAACTGGCTTTATACTCAAGATTATTTCCGTACAGAAGAACTTATTTCAAAATTAATCTAGGCGTATAATAAATATCCTTCTTTTGAAATTGAATATACATACATCATCACACACACAGACACACACACCACACTCTTCACGACCACACACACACTCTTCACTTAAACACATATACTCAAACAGCCTCTCTCCACACCTACATTTCCCTTTTCTACACAAATTCATACAAATCTAAAAAGGTTAAGTTTAAGTTAATTGATTGTTCCGTTTTATCACTATAGGTTTATTAGCATACACTTAATATATCTGTGTAACTTAATAAAGGTCTCTTTGTAAACGAAGCTACAGTAGAACACTGACTCCTAATGTCACAGGGTTTTCCTAGTTTAGAAGGCAGGGTTTTTCACGATTTGTGCAGCCTTTCTTTCTGCAAATCTAATGTACCTACATATGTGAAATGTTTTTATACTTAAGGTTTTTGTATCAATAAATTCATTTTGTTTTTTTTTTTTTTGATTTTGACATAAGTATACTTTAATAATAAATATCTTGGGATAACTCACACACGGCTATCTGATCCCAAGCTAAGCAGAGCTTGTGTTATGGTAACCAGACAACTGATATACATACTTATATAATTTATAAATACATACATATTATAGATAAATCATACCCAGACACAGAACAAACAATCATGCTCATCACACAAAGTTTGTCCTGGGTAGGAATCGAACCCACGACCTCCGGCTCAGCAGTCAGGGCCACTAACCACTAGACCAACAGGCCCGTCATTATCATGTAATCATGTTAAATGTAGGTACATCATTTAAATATGTAATCATGTTAAATGTATATTATACTTCGATTCTAAGTTCTATGTAAATTAATTATTCATTTAAATTGATTGCGAGTCATTGACCGTGAAATATGATAATTAACTATTGTTAAGAATAGCTAGTTTTAGTACTTACTTAATTTTTTCTCGATATAATATGTTTATAGATTATGGTCGACGAACTTATGTGAAAACAAAGTAGTTTTATAACATTAAGGATCAATAATAAATCTATTATTCCATACGTACCATGTAAGACGGTTTTTTTTACAAAAGGTTTTAAATTTTTAAAAGTCGCTTAAGCAATTTGAAGTAAACAATTAACTTAATAACACTTTGCCCTACTCGGGAATTGGATCCAAGACCTCATACTCAGCGCTTGCGACCACTAAACTAACAAGGAAACAAAAATGTTATGAACTGTTGCATCTATGGGCTTAAGTTCAACACAGTATTAAAAGATAGCCCTACACGTCCAGAAAAATGATTATGGGACGAATAAAAATATATTCAGACATTTATTTAGACATATTATTATGAACAAGCCGTAACCTATTTTTTGTGGATTAATTTTCCCCGCTCTGGGCGGAGTGGAGAGGAGTGTCAGACTTTTACATACTTAAAACCCACTTATGTTCCCTCTTTTGCCCTTTGTGTTTCGGGGCCGCGGTATCTCTTTCAACCCCCAGCACCGCAGGCGGTGGCCTTAGCAGGCCCCTCTGCTTTACTGACATCTCGAACGCAGCGTCAACAGAGCAAGCCGTTACCCCGAAGACTTACTTAGGATTAAAGTGAATACAGTCGTTCCCTCGAAATATGTTTCTCAATGTCATTTAAATATAGTTCTTAATCTTGAGTCATGGGGATTTCTGACAGCTATCTTCATGAGTGATGTTGAATGAAGTAACTTTTTTGTATGATGTTTGGAATACGGAGGTTAGAGTTGCATCTTAGTGTCATAAAATATACTTACAGCAAAAACATTAATACCTAGTAATATGGAAATTATGATAACCAGCCGTTACAGATAGTCAATGTTCCGAAAGACTAACAATCAGTCTTACCAGAGAGCCCATCCTAATACCCAGTGCTAACTGGGAGGTCAGATAGGCAGTCACTCGTTGTAAAATTCAGCCCAATACGGTTGGGCTAGAAGCCGACTTCAACATAGTTGGGGAAAGGCTAAGCAGATGACAAATGAAATAACCACTTTTCGAAGTGATACTATTATTGATGAGCTGGTGCCCCTGGCTTCGCCCACGTGATGATCGCAAGAAAAGTATCCTATGTATTATTCCAGACTATAATCTACCGCTGTGCCAAATTTCATCAAGATCCGTTGAGCCGTTTTGACGTGAAAGAGTAATATAATATTAGTAAGATAGCTGGCGCCCGCGTGGTATCGAAAAAAAGTATCCTAAGTGTTATTCCAGACAATATGCTAGCTCTGTGCCAAATTTCATCAAGATCCGTTGAGCGATTTTGACGTGAAAGAGTAACAAACATCCACACATTCTCGCAAACATTCGCATTTGTAATATTAATTATTATAAGTTTGCATAAGAAGTGAGATTATGCCTTGGTTATCTTGATTATATAATAAACATCGTCCTAAACGGCAGTTCACGTTCATATGGAACTTAATAGCCAATTTCACACTTACTCAAACGCATCAAGTGTCAAATTAAATAAAAACAGTCGCCAACATTGTGTTTTATCAATAACCAGATTTTTGTATACATTCAATGTATTAAGTTTCGTATGTTTCTATTTCACTTTGTAGGACTAATAAACGAAATACCAGTTTTGAACTGAATTCTAATGCTTAAAAAAAATGAGTTGAGTCAAAAAACGTTTTATATCACTATTGATAATTATTATCCTATAATTATCAAAGACAATAATTATGTTGATTGAAACTATGCATCTTAAACGTCAAGCCAATGGATGGGAAATGATTAAATGTGATAGGTTACCATTACCAAATTATTTCATCAATTCAGCCATTAAACCTAATGGTATCAGGTTGCTTTTAGTGAGTATATTAATAATAACTATCAACACTGCTTGGCTTCCGTAATTAATCGCTGAATCTACATAATTAATTCATTAAATTACTTTAATTTTATAGTTAAATCTTACTTACGGAATTACCTTGAGTTTATTTTAGGCTATTTTAAAATCTAATTATTAAGCGATTTTTCATATGTCCGTATAGCTTTTAATTACTATTGAAACCTATGAGGGCCTGTTCCATTTAGCTGGAAGTGTGAGTCAGCTACCCTACCATGACGTTTTAAAGCAGAACTTATTCCACTGAGAGAAAGAGACAAAGCTATACAGGGTATCTAGCACCATCTCTTTCCCTCAGTGGAATAAGTTCTGCTTTAAGACCTCATGGTAGGCCTACTGGTCATCATACAGTCAAGAGGATAAATCCTTTGATAGCAGCTTTACGATAGCCTTAAAAAGTCCGGTCTAAGCACTTAATTTGTGAAATAATGTACAATTTTTTTTTGTAAATAAACATTATTATTATTATTTGTTTTTACACATTTACGTATCTCGGCTAATTTGCCAGATTTTAGGATAGGACGGGCCGAAGCCAAGGTCTACACCGTGAAAGTAGTAATAGGATGAGATGATGATAGTGTTTGTGTGGTGAGTGCAAGTTGTGTGTGAGTCGTGTCACCACGACAGTCATGACAGACTGTCAAATATTTTATTATGCAAAAAAAAACTGACAATCCTGCATGTATTCAGGATTGCAGCTTTCTGAAGGGTTTGGTATTATTATTATTATACCTGCGCAGACCGACCTACGACCCGAAGCTAACTTCGGAGCCGTCATAAAGATTGAACCGAATTATGTCCTTTATTATTTAAGTAAAACTATTACACCAACCATATATTCTCCTTTTTATGTAACTACTAGCTTCCGCCTGCTACTTCGTCCGCGTGGTACCTATAGTTACTTTGGACTAACAGAAACACGAGAAAAAAACTTTTTCTCCCCCTTTTTCCCTCCTTCTCCCCTTTTTCCTATTATTTTTTATCCTATGTCCGTCTCCAGGGTCTCAACTATCTCTGTACCAAAATTCATCAAAATTGGTTCGGCCATTTAGGCGTGAAGACAAAACAAACAAACTCGTTTTGGTTTTATTAATATTAGTAAAGATTATCAGGAATATGACAGTTAATTGTGATAGTTGCCATTGAATTAACGCGACTCTGCCTGTGCAATACACCATTAATTAATTAATATTCGATTAAATAAACGGACAGTATGTATTTATTTAACAGCTTCAGCAAACACGGTCGAATGAGTTCGGTCAAATCAATATTTTGGGTAGTTATTGTATTAATATCCGAATTTACATTCGCGATGCGAGTTGTGGGGTTTGATTTATTTGTTGTTCATAATTGCTAAAGCACGTATGTATAGCTAAATGTGTTTCAAAGCTTTCATCAACAAGCGATTATTAAAAAAAAAGTGTTCCATAGATTTTAAATATGTAGCTTTGTAGAAAACAGCATTTATTTATTATACAGAAATCGAAGGGGAAGGGTGCAGAAGAAATAACCACACCCCGTGATCCTGGCAAGCCCCTCTGCTTGCTGACATTTCTTAGAGGCGCGTGAGGAACACGAACGCGCCGTGGACTCGCCCTGTCGTCATTAAACCGACGGACGGTTACACACAGCTACCCATTGCTCACCACCCATAGACCCGCATCTACGGTGGCCAGGAGTCGTCTCGCGGCGCCCGACGCCCGGAGCACCCGCGGTGGTCTTGGAACTACTACACAAATGAGGCTATGGCAAAATACACAGAATAAATATAAATAAATAAATATTTTGGGACAACTCACACACGGCTATCTGATCCCAAGCTAAGCAGAGCTTGTGTTATGGTAAACAGACAACTGATATCCATACCTACTTATATAATTTATAAATACATACATATTATAGATAAATCACACCCAGACACAGAACAAACAATCATGCTCATCACACAAAGTTTGTCCTGGGTGGGAGTCGAACCCACGACCTCTGGCTCAGCAGTCAGGGCCACTAACTAGACCAAGAGGCCCGCCAATAGAAAGGATAAACTTAACTTCAATCTTGAGCTGGTCACTCGAGGAACATTTTGATAGTCTAATTTTCAGTCAGTAAAACCGCTGTATAAACTTCAATGGTGGGTACATGAACCACATTTGGTGGTCGAATTCAATGCCTCTCAGCGGCTTTAGCCTGTCTTAACCGTACGTCCAATGGAGTCAACCGTGAGGTCTATTGGCCTACAAAGGTACCTTTGTATTTTGGTTTATAGACGGCAGCTGCGGTTGAACTGTAGGAAATATATACACAGTATGTGTGTATATATTTCCTATAGTTTTCCTATGGTCAGTAAACACCATGAGCGTTTGCAACATCGCCGAAATATCGGAAACTCGAAACATCCCGTTTCAAGTGTTTATTATTATTATTTTTTTCGTTCATTTATTGCTTTCTCCACATATCATTATTTTTTTAAATATTTCTTAAAAACATAAAAAAAAAACATTTAAAAAAAGTAAAAATAGTAGCCCACAGGTATCGGAAACAGGGTCCAAGCCACCGGCGGTCAGGGCTCCAGAGAAAGGAACCTCCTAACTATACGAGCCGTGTCCAGGAGTACCGCTTTCTGTATCTTTATTATTATTAGCTAGCTTATAGCCTGGGTTTTCGGGTTGATGGAAAGAGTTACCGCGGCCCCGAAACATAAAAGGCAAAAGAGGGAACATGGTTGGGTTTTAGTAAGTGAAAATCTGATAATCCCCCCGCCTCTGCCTAAACCGGGAGAAGTTATATGATGATTTCCCACCCTAAAAAAAAAAACTAGCTTATCCTTGCAGCTTGATAATTGCATTTGTAAATTAAAAAAAAAAAACCTTTCATTTGTTAATCCAGATACGCATTCGTTAATTGAATAACACTTTGCTCGACCATAGAATGGAATGGAATCCATAGCCTAAACCAGCAGCAGTTTTTGAAAACTACATCTAGAGATAGTCAATTATTGTAGTCTCTTTGTGTAAATAATGGGTTTAATTAGAAAATATTTATTCCTTCCCATATAAAGCTAAAAAGTTTAATCAACAGAAATGCTCACAGTGATGTTCAAATAGTTCACGATACGAAATTTATAAGTCTAGAGCGATTCTTCTGCAGTGTCGACCTTACCTGAAATTCAATTAGGTACCTAACGTTTTTCAAATATTATCACGGAACTAATCAGGTTTTACAGTTTCCACTGGTTCAGCAATTCAAAATTGACATTTACTAGATCATAAAACCGAGAAGTGAAAATACGACGTACATATTTGATCCTGTGCTAAGAAGTCTAGGAGAGGAAATATCATCTATCTAGCGGTGGTCGCATCAGCTATCTATACTAATATTATAAAGCTAAAGAGTTTGTTTGTTTGTTTGAACGCGCTAATCTCAGGATGTACTGGTTCGAATTGAAAAATTCTTTTAGTGTTGGATAGTCCATTTCTTGAGAAAGGCTATAGGCTATATAACATCACGCTACGACCAACAGATGCTGAGCAGCGTGGGTGAAACCGCGAGGAACAGCTAGTTTCATATAAAATTCAACGACCTTCCCCTCAAAGCATTGGGGACTGCGGGCTAAGTTTAGTTCGCGATCGACTGTGCATCTTGAACCGACATCGACTATTTAGATTTGTTGGATTCTGGGGAATGTAGACACTATTCGTCTAGGGACGATCTAGAAGCTATGATCTAGAAACGCGAATGTAGCTCACGGGAATGTTTTTCTTTACACATTGCTTCAGAATTCTAAGTGTGCCGTGTTGCGCAGCAAGAACAAAACGAGTACCTATGCAGAATGTGAGGGTAGACAACATTTCAAACAATACGTTATAGACCTTATAAAATAAACAAAAAATGTGCATTCAATATCAAATCAAATCAAATCAAAATATTTTTATTTCACATGGGCCTACATGGGCACTTATAAAACGTCGAGAAAAGATGCACATCCACGATGCAAGATGCATATCCATGCCAAACTTACAATGGTGAATATTTGGATTAAACTTTTAAGAACAGTAAAACGTGTCGGTAATCAGATATTTAATCGTACGTCAACATCACATTGAACTAATCCTTGTCCTTACTATAATAATATATTGTATCCTTACTAATATTATCAAAAGCGAAAGTGAGTTTGTGCGTTTTCACCCCTAAACGGCTAAACCGATTTTGATGAGTTTTGGTACGGAGATAGTAGGGACCCTGGAGACGGACATATGTACTTTTTTTTGTTAAATTGAGAAATGAATTTTATATGAGGAAGAAAAGGGAAAACTTAGCTTTGCTATTACAATAAATAAGGAGCAAGGGCAAAACCTACTGGTAGCAGGGACATGCAAATCAGGAAAGGGGAACTGTGTTACCCCGAATTTAACGCGAGCGAAGCCGCCTGCAAAAGCTACGTATAAAAACGAAAACGACTCTTTACTAAATAACCCGAATAAAAACGAAAGTGTCTAATCCAAAGGGCCAAGCTAAACAATTCTAATCACAGCAAATCCCATCGAGTGTGTTGACGTGAATCACACAGTGTTTACAATACAATGCTGCGGCAGGACGGGCTGGTTCCGGCCGACCCGCATTAGCATGCAAATGGACAGGACATGCCACGTGCGCCGCACGGTAATCGCACGACCTGAGACACTTCACTTACGTGACGTGACATAGATCAGCGACACGTGAAGGTAAGGTAAGGTTTGTTATTGCAAAACAGTACTAGGGATCTAAGACAACACAGTTTGGAGTAGAAAAAGGGAATCCTTACTAATATTATAAAAGCAAAAGTGAGTTTGTTTGTTTGTTACGTCTTCACGCCTAAATGGCTAAACCGATTTTGATGGATTTTGGTACAGAGTTAGTTGAGGCCCTGTGGACGGATACAGGCATTTTTTTTTAGTGAGTTATGAGGGAGAAATCGGGAAAAAAGGGAAAACTTAGCTTTGCTAACTACAATAAATAAGGTGCAAGGGCAAAAACTACAGGGGCCTAGGTTCTCCTTCGTTCAATAGTGTCAGAAATGTCGGTTACTGATCGCATAATGGTTGATTTAGACAAGTTTAGTACTTATGTTGTGTAGTAGATTACCAAACATGTCAAAATTAACCATTATGCGATCAGTGATCGACCATTCTGACACTATTGTAATAGCAGACTTAGGCCCCAGGTAGCAGGTACCTGCAAATGAGGAAACGGGCACTGTGTTACCCCGAATTTAACGCTAGTGAACCTGTGGGCAAAAGCTAGTATGAAAATAAAATTCGGTTACGTATAGGAACTGTAGCACAGTTTTTCCTTACTGGGTCAAAGTAATAATTTTTCTGCCTGTATCACAAATCAATTGGGGTCGGCGCAAAATTTCTTCTTCTTTCATACATATTTATCTATTAGTCTTTATCTAGAACTTGTCATCATATCATCGTTGACCCAGAGTAAGTATAATTAAATAGCCTTCAAGGTCAATAAACATATTTCACTATCTGTTTCCAAAAACGAAATCAACGTTTATTCTTTAGTAAAATGTGTGAAAACAGAATTATTTGAAACAGTTGTGAATCTTACCTAAATTGTTTTTTTTTTCATCGGAATTCATTTTTGGAGTTTATTGGAGTTTACTCCTAAGGAATCGATTTTCATATATAAGGCGCCCGGTATGAGAAAAATCCGAGGGGTAAAACCTACTAAAGTAACGAAAATGTGTCACGTTTTTCGTGCGCACCTTTAGTGCGCAACTTTCTAATTTGGCTGTGAGTGTATTAAGACGTACATATGGTATGCTGTATAGGCGACTATACCTATATGCTATATGTTATTGGGCTTGTTTGTTTCTATCAGTGTCGATGTATTTATATTGCAATTTTTTTTTTCAATAATTTGTGAATTTACCCTTTCATATGATATTAATCTTTTTTCAGTTGAATAAACTCTTTTTGCGCATGGTTAGATACTCGTACTTAAGGAGTAAACTCCAGTCGTGCGTCGGAGCTGACACACACACTTTTTTTTTTCGTTTTGTGTGTACTACGGAAAGTGTTGTTGCTAAAATAATCTGAAAGGAGATCTAATAGGGCGGGGACATCTTGACCGCAACTTTAGAAAACCGTTTTCGCCTTTAACCGCTCCTCATGGTTCTACGTTAGTTTTTCTTGAAAGGTTGTTTAGCTCGTTTCAGAAAGCATTACAAAGCACCTCCTTTCGTGAAGGTAGGAAATATCTACTTACCTACCTATATACTTACTCGTATGCAGGCCGTGTATGGTCGTTAAGTTCTCACATCACGTAAGATTATTTTTGGCGTTTTGACATTTTGTTGCTGTTTGCCAAAGAATCGAAAGGCACGTTGTTTCAGCCAATCAGAAAGAAGCTAAAAAAGGAAGCAATTTAATTTGAAGTGTGCACAATTTGTACAATGGTATTGCAGCTCGTTGGTCATCTTAGCTGTAAAACCGATGGTCGCTGGCGTCAATGTTATTTTATTTAAAAAAAAACGTTGCCCGCACTAGGAATTTCTCCTGCATCGTGGGTGCGTTTACAAACATTTAAACTAACGTACGCAAACTGCCAGACCCGGAAGAACTATCTGTAGGCCATACAAATTTTTGTTCCGTACGGGAATCGAACCCGCGACACGCAGCGCAGCAGTCAATTTGTTAATGGAGACCGTGAATCGGTTTCCTCAGGGTCGTTGGAGCGACCTTATCTTCTATGGAGGTTGGTAGCAACTGAATGTGGATTGACAAGACTAGATTAAAAAAGCTTCCGATTGAAGATGCCTATCTATGAGCATGATTGTTTGTTCTGTGTCTGGGTGTGATTTATCTATAATATGTATGTATTTATAAATTATATAAGTATGTATATCAGTTGTCTGGTTACCATAACACAAGCTCTGCTTAGCTTGGGATCAGATAGCCGTGTGTGAGTTGTCCCAAGATATTTATTTATTTATTTATATCTATGTCTGCTGGCTGCTCTTGGTGGTTGATGAATGTCATGGCAATTTCAGAAAATAATGCAGTTTTTTTAATCTCCTGTAAATTTCTTTTTTTTGACTTACTTGGTTTTAGAACTTCAGTGGCGGTATGTGAGTAGCAGGTACCTTCAAATCTGGAAAAAGCTAGTAATCCTTACTAATATTATAAAAGCGAAAGTGATTTTGTTTGTTTGTTACCTCTTCACGCTTTAATGGCTAAACCGATTTTGATGAATTTTGGTACAGAGATAGTTGGGAACCAGGAGACGGACATAGGCTAATTTAAAAAAAAGTGGGATGTGAGGGAGAAAGGAGAAAGGAAAGGGAAAACTTGGCGTTGTTATTACAAATCAATAAGGCGCAAGGGGAACTGTGTTACCCCGAATTTAACGCGAGCGAAGCCGCGGGCAAAAGCTAGTATAAAATATATATAAGCTAGTAACGCTAAAAGCTAGTAATTGATATATTTATACAAAGAATAATCACACCTTTGTTTGAAGTTACATTTAATAGAGACTGTTACTCTAAAATGGAGATTAAATTAGGCTAGATTTTATTTCTTATCACCGTGTATTTTATTCCTAAAATTATTAAAATTCAAATATACGTCTATCAAACCAAAGGCGCAGTAAAATAATGATAAGAAATATATATATAAAACTCTTTACTGTTATTACAACAATTAAATATTTTACCATCTTAAGTAAGAAAGACATCAAAAAGCGACTTTGACATTAGAATTTTAACAACACTATCAGCTGGTTATAGTACCCCAACTCTTTCGAAAACCACTTATTTCTGTATAATAGATACTTAAGAGCCGTTATCTTTGTATGGGAGGTAGTACCTGTATCTTAAGTGTTATGGTCCCTACATTGTGGCGTCGGCTTTTGCACTCGTTGCACCCGGTTAAAAGTTGTGGTTATTATAAACTGGTTTCAGTTTAAAGTTAAATTGTTGGCGTAAATGTAAAAGACAAAAATTTGGATATGGTTTTTTTTGCGCATGAAAAGTCATCAAATAACTTCCCCCGCTTTGGGAGGAGCGGAGTAGGTGTGTCAGACTTTTACTGACGAAAACCCACCTATATTCCTTCTTATGAATTTTATGTTCCGAAAAAAACTTAAGAGTTTTTTTCAATGGGGGTTTACTAGTATTCCTGTTTTCCTTTTGCAGATATCAGGCGTGATGTTATATCACCTCCATATTATCATCAAATAATTTTCTCACCTCCGGGTGGAGCTTAGGGAGTGTCAGACTTGTACTGACTAAAACCCACCCATGTTCCTTCTTTTACCCTTATTTTTCGGGGCCGCTATTATTTTTCGCTATCTCTTTCGAGCAACCCGCAACCCCGACAGCCAGTGAGCCTAGCAGGCCCCTCTACTATGTTCTGTCTTGTCCTTTATTAACCTACCTTTAATACAGCATGGTCGTGAACACTTAAATAATAATTAAAGAGTAATAATTAAGAAACGTATTTAAAACAAATAACAAAATACTACCATGCGAGAGTACACACGTAAAAAATTAAAAGCAGTTTGATTTAAAATATTTAATTTAATAATTGCATAATTAATGGTTTATTTGTAGAACGACAGGTTTACATTAAAATAATTTGCATAATAAAATTCTGATGAACGTAATTTAATTGGGACGTCACAGTTCGTATGATACGATTATTTTATGTCGTATTATTGTTTGTTTATACCACAAACACTGAATATATATTTACTTAACATTTTACGGCTTAATTAGATGGCAATTGAAACTTGTTACATACTAGGACTATTATAACAGGTTTTTAAAACTAATAAATCAAATATTTATTTGTATTTTTTAACCACCATACTTCTAACATAATAGTGACTTTTGCTTGTATCACGTTAGTGGACGGCGAGCAATGAGTAGCGTACCGTCCGTCCGTGTACAGGCCGTGTCGACGGCGCGTTGGTGCTGTTACACACGCACCTCAAAGTGTTAGCAAAGCAGAGGGACCTACTAGGGCCACCGGGTGCTGTTCGAAAAAGATACTACGGCCTCGGATCACAAAGGGCAAAAGAAAGACGAAGGGTTTTACTCAGAATAAGACTGTCATTACCCCCCCCCAACCCCTACCCCGCTGCGTTGATGATTTCCCTTCCAAAAAACCCTGCGAAGATTGGCGCTCCACCCAGTGGCTTTTTATCATCGATATCAAGCAGAGATACAGAGAGTAGTGTCACCGATATAAGGTTGAAATTTCACGAACGAAAGCGTTGCGCTTCCGCCGCGGGAGACGCCCCGGGCGCTGGGCGCCGCGAAACGAATCCAGGCCACCGTAAATGCGGGCCTGTGGACGGTGAGCAATGAGTAGTTCACCGTCCGTCCGTCGATTAACGACAGGCTGTGTCGACAGCGCGTTCGTGTTTCACGCGCGCCTCAAAGAGAGTCAGCAAAGCAGAGGGGCTTGCCAGGGCCTCCGCCTGCCGGGGTTGCGGGTTGTTCGAAAGAGATACCGCGGCCTCGGAACGTAAAGGGCAATAGAAGGAACATGGGTGGGTTTTAGTTAGTACAAGTCTGACATGCCCCCCCGCTCCGCCCAGAGCGGGGGAGTCTTTGGATGATTTCCCACCCGAAAAAAAAAGCGTTGTGCTTCCACTTTATTCTGCAAACCGCCAGACTGTGTTTCACTTGCACTTTCTGTTTCCCGATCATTATAATGACCTCTATAAAACTCGAGTACATCAGTTTTTTTTTAAGAAAACGTGCTCTATTCTAGGCCGCACCATTGCTTTAGTTCAGTCACAGCCAAACGCAACCCCATAATTTTGTATATATAAAAAACGAATCGGACTAAACATGAATCATCATTCCATGTATGGCTATTTGTCACTTTAAAACTACTGAATGCATCATGATCGAATTCACGCGGGCAGCGCTGAGAACTAATAACTATAAACTGGGCTAATACAGTATTATCATTCCTGGAATTTACATACATACAAGGTGCATAAACTATGGAACACCACCAGCATTAAGCTTCAAGAAAAGTAATTACAGTACAGAACCTATCCCTCCAAGTTTTACATGAATATAAAAATGCTTCACTACATCTATCGATTCATTTCGCATCGCGAGGGTTGCTAAACACAATGTGTCTTCGCGTTTCCCTCTTCTCTCCTCAACGGATTCCGGTCACGACCGTGGAATAAAATCTATATGCTAGACGTGTCCCGCTCTGCATTAGATAAATGCGATAAACACAGATTAGTGTGGTTGAACGCGGACATTGTTGGCGCCTTATTCGAAGGGTAGTTTTGAAAAAAAAAAAAAAACGTTTTGCTTTCTTTGGGGTAGGAGCGTCTGTTGAGCATGTATAGAGGCTTATTGCTTTTTTTTCTGAGTGTGTTTAAAATATATTTTCTTTTAAAAAAATGTTGAAATTGGAAATAGGATTTTTTCCTGTGCCGTGGGTGCATTTACAAACATTTAAACTCACATACACAATCTGTAGGTCATGCAAATTTTTGTTCCGTGCGAGAATCGACCCAACACGCTGCTGAGCAGTCCATTGCACAGTCAGAAAATGCTTCGTGGAATTTAAAGAGTAAGAATTTTATCTTTATTTTATTAGCTTGGAGGGCTTCCTTTTATTTCTCCCGTAAAGTTGTGTTTATTCTCAGCAATTTTTCAAGAAGTCTTCAGTCGACCTATGTGATTCACCGTCTAGATTACTCAAGATGATTTGCTTACGTTCTGAAGAAAGGATGAGCATAGAGAAATGCGATCCATGATGATCTAATGTAGCGATACCTAAACCGCTCTTTTGAAGCTCAAGAAATTCGGCAAAAAAACGTAATATTACCCCTACAAGTGTGGTATTCAAAAATAAAATCATTGATGACATTTTTTAAAATCTAGAATTATGTTAATAAGTATCATATAGCAAATATAAAATATTAAAATAAAACCGCAAATTGGATTAACTCTACCAGAATTTTAATAAGAATAGCCCACTATTGATTACATCTTTCAGTAATAATTTAGTTTACACATTCAACAGCAAAAAACTAACCCGAATTTTCTGCGTTTTATAGAGCAAAACCGAAAAATAATAAAACTACATTCAACCCCATCCAGTGAATTCCTTATAATATTCGACATCCGCGTCTTCGAGCATCATTATTCTGGAGTACACTTCTCACGTCGATCCCTCACTGCAACGCATTATAATTATTTGGAAAGTTTTCTACTAATGTTTGTATGGGGAGATACTGTAGGGGGCGCTGTCAAAGAGCTCTTTTGTGAACTATAACTGTGCCTACTTACTTTCAAACGTTTAATATAGTCTGGTAAATATCTGAGTATGACTTAAGTGGGTGCGTAGGGTGAAAGCTGTCATTTATTTTAACGTTCCTAGAAAGATAGATGTAAAGGGCTGTTCTGATAACGAGGAACAGACAAATGTGTTGCTGGGGAGTTTGTTCCGCCACTTCGTCTTCCCAGCTAAAACACTAGGAGGGCCTAGGGCCTAGGAAGGCGTTTCAAGCGCGCCTCAAAGAGATGTCAGCAAAGCGAAGGGCCAGGGCGCGGCCCCGGAAAGTAAGGGGCAATAGCAGGAACATGGGTGGGTTTTAGTCAGTAAAAGTCTGACACTCCACTCCGCCCAGAGCGGAGGAAGTTATTTGATGATTTCCCACCCAAAAAAAAAGCGTGTTCTAAGACTTAAGTTCTAAGATCTACAAGAAATCTTTTTAAAACGAAAGTTAATACTAAAGTAGGATCATTGCAAAGAGGAATGGGTCTTGAAGTGCATTTGCATTTTAGTCCAATGGACAAAAGATCAAACATTATTGAAAAAGCTTTACAAGGAGAACCTTTGCTACTATCACGACCTCTGGTAATTTACAGTCTTTTATAGATCTACCTGTAGTATATACAATCTTTAATGATAGTTTAGTGGTACTAACTAACAAAAAGGAGAAAACAATTATAGGTCGTCAAAAAAGTTATCTACATCGCTGTCAATAGGAAAAGTGGCTGCATTGCCACGAAGAATGACGGGCCTGTTGGTTTAGTGGTTAGTGGCCCTGACTGCTGAGCCGGAGGTCGTAGGTTCGATTCCCACCAAGGACAAACTTTTTGTAATGAGCATGATTGTTTGTTCTGTGTCTGGGTGTGATTTATCTATAATATGTATGTATTTATATATTATATAAGTATGTATATCAGTTGTCTGGTTACCATAACACAAGCTCTGCTTAGCTTAGGATCAGATAGCCGTGTGTGAGCTGTCCCAAGATATTTATTATTTATTTATATATTAATGGCAATGCTGGCAGTAGGTAATTGATTGGATAACTCTGTCGCCCTCTCTCTGTGGAACAAGTTTTTTTTTAAACAATAAAAAATATTGTTTATGAAGAGCTATTTTAACGCTATTTGGAACAAGGACAGTTCTGCCCTATCTCCTTGATATCCCAAAGTTGTAAATTAGGAGATGAAAGTTTGCATCAAGATTCATTAATTTTGCCAATGGGAAATCAAGCTTATCAGTTACATGTATCTCTGTAATATATAAAATTCTCGTATCACAGTTTTCGTTCCCATACTCATCCGAAACGGCTCGACCGATTCTTATGAAATTTTTCATACATATTCAGTAAGTTTGAGAATGGGCTCTATCTGAGCAGCGGGTGAAACCGCTGGGCACAGCTAGTTATCTATAAAATTTGTTCAACATTTGTCAAGTATTTTGCATTTAAACCAATACCTTTGTTCTGTATAAATTCTTCAAGTAAAGTCAAAACAACAATAAATTCAAATTAGTGGTTAGTACAGGCTTACCATTTAAAGCCATATTGCTCTAGAACCTTTCGTAATCAGAACAACAGGCTTAGTCGCTTACGTCATTTTGAACCAAATAGGTAAACAATTTACTTGATTACATGGTTATTTAATAGATCCCTTGTATATTTACATGCAGTTGTTCTTTGTTACGGAGTTTTGATTTAAATAACTATCTGATACAAATATCAAATAACTTCCCCCGCTCTGCGCGGAATGAGGGGAAGTATCAGACTTTTACTGACTAAAAAACCCATTCATTTTCCTTCTTTGGCTAAAGAGCCAAAGAAGAAAAACGAATGGGTTTCGAACATAAAGATGTTCCGGGACCGCGGTATCTCTTTCAAACAACCAGCATAATCGGCTGGCGGTGGTCCTGGCAGGTCCCTCTGATTTAATGACATATCTTATCTTTATCTTTGAGGCGCGCGTGAAACACGAACGCCCCGTCGACACGGCCTGTTGTCACTTGACTGACAGTCGGTGAGCTAACCATTGTCCACCGTCTACCGACCCGCATCTACGGGGGGCCGGGAGTCTTTTCGCAGCACCAGACGTTCGGAGCGTCTCCCGTGGTGGCTGGTTTAAGGATATCTCCCTTAAACGTCTAGCCGCCTCCTTCTCTAGCATAACTGCTTTGCAGGAGAAACTGACCGCTTCCCATTACCTCTCGCTTCGGACCATGGTCTGAACCAGGGCCGGACGCGAGACATCGACGCCGCTGATCGCCTTTACGAGGACACAGCGGTGCTCCGCCTATGCTGGGTAGACCCCCACAGTGTGCCCCACCATGTCCTCCGGGCGATCGGATTTTAACTTCCCTTAGATTGGTAATACCCGAGACAGAAAGGTTTTGTTGAAATTATGGCTTACATTGAATAACAATACTAAAATAGTACATTACGATATTAGTGCGTTAAGATGGTTATAACATGCGAGTCGGAATTTCAGCCCAAGCCGAAAGCGAGGGCGTATTTTAGCCGAGCATGTTATAACCAATACGCACGTATATCGTACGACGTTTTTTAACACATTTGCGAGGAAACAGAAAAAATACATTTTAAATAAACTCAATCTGTTGTTCAACTCAAATGTTGCTTTCCCGCCATTTTAACAGCAAGCTGGCGCTGCCTACTTTGGAATTAGTTCGAAATTTGAATAGCAACAGCGCTAAGCGACAAAGCCCTTTAAATAAATAAATAAAAAAGAAAAAGAATAGCAACAGCGCGCTGCTCAATAGCTGGAGTCGTGCGGCGGCAATCAGTTCCAAATTTAAAATGGCAAATAATACTGTTATGGAATTTGTATGGACTATAACTTAACTATTTGCTTTGATAACACACGCGTTTTTTATGACCCTCTTTACATATTTAAAACCGGTGGAATTACATCAGCTTTACGAGCAAGAGTGTTAAAAGTTCACGAAGCTTTATTCAGAAGCTCACACATCGCCTTATTACAAATTCCATCGCCAACAAATGCCCAAAGAAGCACAACGCAACAAATCGCTCATGATGTAGTTTGTCGCAATTAAATCATATGTCATCGTATAGTACGTGCTTCGACCGTCACGGACACCCCTCGCACTTGTAAGGATTTTATCTTAAATTATATCAAGGAAAAGAAGGCTCTTGACTGGACTAGTTTTTTTGTTGTTGTTTTGGTCAATTTTATTTTAGATTGTAAAATAGAAAATAAAGAGATTCGCGCTGATTCTTTCTTTTTTGTCAGCGTATCGTAAACTAGCTTTTGTCCGCGGCTTTGCTCGCGTTAAATTCGGGGTAATACAGTTCCCCTTTCACTACTACTCACTTTAAACTTTCGCTTTTAAAATATTAAGTAACGATTAATTCCGTATGGAAAAGCCCAATAACATTTAATGATCCGGGAATCAAACCCAAGACCTCATGCTCAGCAGTACATGTACTTATTTTTGTCTTTATCAATGTATGTAAGGGAAGCAATTCTACGACAATGTTTACTAACTACCTCCCAGGAACACGGACAGCATAACATTCCAGAATCTTAACCCAAGTTTGCGAACGTGACGAGACCACGCCGAGACCACGCCTTCCTAACTCCGAACTAGTTAAAATATGAATGACGATAGCGCAGCACATCTATGAATAGCTACATGACACTGGTATCAGCTCAAAGTTACATTTCCAGTCAGCAATGGAATATTCATGTCGTAGTATCCGACTTCGTTGAAGTTGAGTCTCCATTTAATTAAATGCAGTTGCCGGGAAGTATTGAGGGAATGGAGTGCGAATAAAAGTTTGCGTTGTAAGAAATGGCTTATCGCTGGATGCTTATGTCAACTAAATTATGGACTTATGCCTGTTGGCATCTTCTGATATAATATATCTTCATACTGACCGCTTACTGTGCCAGGATCACTTTATTAGTGACCTATTTTTAATTTGGAGATGGTAGAGTTGTTCTGAAACCACTAGTCTGTTTTATAAGATTGTTTAACCTACTTCAAAAAAGAGGATTTTCTATGTTCGACCTCTTTATGTGCATGTTTACCGATTACTCCGTCAACTGTGGACCAATTTTTATAATGCCTTTATTGTTTTAAAGGGTTATACTTGTGACGTGGTTCCATAACAATTTTATTTTTATTGATCGGATAGTTTTTGAGTTATCGTCTATAATCCATATTTTTCTTCCATGTCTATTTTGATGAACTGCTTATATCTTTAAGTGACAATGGAAAATGGATACTCGGCAAAAAAAACATATGCGATATCATAACTAAAAATGCTGCAATAAAAAGCTTTTTGCAAAAAAAACCGACTTCCAAAAAAAAACTACAATGTGGAAAGTAAGTTATTTCCGGAAGTTGGTGTCAAAGTCAACGAAACAAAGGCTTCGGGAACTTTTTCGACTTTTTAGTATTTTATTGAAAGTCGGTTATTTTTTATTTACATGTGTTGTGCTAAAGAAGTGTATACTGATTCTAATTCCTGGTAGGTATGGCCTTAATCTTAAGGTCACCTATGCTTACATTTTGTCTCACCAACAATTTAGATATAACCTTCATTTACTTCCTACTCCAGGCAACTTGCAGTAGTCACAGACACAAACTTTTCCTTAATCACCACCTGCTCCTTTAGTTTAATTGAACACTTGTGTGAATCAGCGAGTTCTCATCCTTGTTTGTAACTAATTGATATTTAAGGCGGTGGCTTATTAGTCGATTCTTGCGCCTCAAGAATTCAAACAGAGTTTATGAGGCGCCATGATGCGACCGTGGGCGAGGTGTAGGTGTCTTCAATGTTCTTAACGAAAGTCTTATGGCACTTTCAAATTGCCTTGAACAATTAAGGCTAATGATTAGTGTTGTTTATAGAAAATGATTACAAAATATGTTTTGTTTTGTGAAGAAATTATTGACGATGACGATTGATTTGGCGACTCAATGATTGAGTTTTTATCTCTCTGGGAATAGCTTTGGATGTGTTTGTGTTGTGAAGTTTATAGGTATGTGCTGATAATGTATGTATCTGTAAAGCTACTAACAAATAATCGTAGTGTTGCTAAAGAAAGAAAAGGAATAAAACTATCTCAGTTTTTCATTTGTCCATTGCGAAAAGACATAAAAAGTGTCTGCTCAGTTTTATTTCAAAAAGACTAACGGGTAGTGAAGCGACTCGACTGAAAACGAAATTACATTTGACGTCAAACACAAAGATAAAACAGTTATCCTAGCGAATCACAGTCGAGAACGTAGAACATTGCCCATTTGCTAAGCGGAGCTAAACTGCAAGTTTTTCATGTTTTTTTCTTATAAATAAATGTAGTGCATTCGTAGAGTCGAGGAATGGCTCTTTTATGATGTGCCCGCTTAAAGCAGCGTTGGTGTTTGTACAGTCGAGTTATTTTCTCACGAAGCGGGAACCCTCTTTGATAGTTGCGCATTCTGGCGATGCGGGTGTAATTGTATGACTTGCTAGTGGGCCCGTTCGAGTCTTACCATGAGTTGGAATCTCTTACGTAGCTAAGAAATTGATTAAGCATTGTTTTCCTGTATGGTGTCACTGCTCTGGAGTAAGATTTTATGATATGATCTTTATTCAATTTGAATGCTTATTTTACATATTGATATATATTTTTTTTAAATGATGTAGAAACACATTTAAAAATATAAAAATAGGGTTTCCGCCGTCGGTAACGGGAGCAGGTCGCAAGCTACCGGTGGTTAGGGTTCCAGAGACAAGAACCCTCTCACAATGCGGGCCTTATAATACAGGACTTACTACCTTCTGAATCTGGCTCTTGATCCAACCGCCTCAGGAGAGCTTCGACAGATGCTTCTCGAAACTCTTGGCAATCAAGCAATTGGTTTTTCCGACAATCGGCACAATTACAGCCGATTTCATATTCCACATGTCGACAATCTCGTGTGCAAAGTTGAGATATTTTAGTTGTTTCACTTTCTCAGCTTTCACGAGGTTCTCGTCATGCGGCATGGTAACATTGACTAGCACTACGCGACGCGCTAATTAGTCTATCACCAGTATGTCAGGCTTATTGCCGGCGATCGTCTCGATGAGGACACAGCGGTGATCCGCTGAATCGCTACACTGTGCTCTACTATGTCCTGCGGGCGATCGTCACAGCGTGTCCTCCCAACCGAATGTGAAGCTCCTTGTCTTACCATACTTCATAGGTTTGTGCCAGTCCTCTTTAGCCATGGACAGCGAGGTAAAATTTAACATTTGCATTTTGATTTTTACTTGGGTTTTTTCATCAAATTAATTTTCTGTAGCTGCCAAATTTAACTAAAATAACAATGAAACGAAAATCTATTATCAAACTAAAATATTCGCTAAAAAGAATAGAAAATCTATTCAATATCAAACTTATTAATCGTAACAAAAAGTCTCTTTTATGTGAACCTTTTACGAAAATCTTTAGAGCTTTAATTAAGATAATGAAATGGCCTCCGACTATTTATTGATGCTATAGAAAAGTGAGGATTTATTGGAAAAGTGTAAAACAAAGGATTTTAAGTTCTTTTCTTTACTTTTATCGAGTAATTTGAACAACAATCAACGCTGTTACTGGAATAACTGGCTGGTTTATGGCATGATGTACTTTCTGTGTATCACGAGGTCAAATGTTTGACTATCAGATTGGAATTATGAGGACACTAGCTGCGCCCAGCGGTTTTACCCGCTGCACAGCTCCTAAATACCGTAGCGTGATGTTATAAAGCCTGTAGCATTCCTTGATGAATGGGCTATAATATTAAAATAGTTTATCAATTCGAGCTAGTACTTCTTAAGATAAGAGGGTTTAAAACAAGCTCTTGAGCTGTATAATATAAGTGTAGATTATTAAATGTTATGGGAAGATTTCAGTGATAAATATACCTTTCTATGAACAGAATCTTATTTGCTTCTTTATTGATACATCGTCGACTTTGTTAGAAGGCTTAGGCGGCCTGGATGCTAAAGTCGGAGCATGGGCCCTTGTAGCGCTGTTTGGAAGATATCTAATTCCAACAATGGATGCATAAATAGCAACTGATGCTGTTTTGATTGAGTCTTTTTGATATTTATGGCGAATCATGTGTGTGCGAATCATGTGTGCCTACCAAATATGCTTGTTTTGATAACACTCGATTAAACTATTAAAACTACTTCGTAATTATCGGCGCTCATCGGGATTCTTCAACTATAGACAAAGCCGGGCCTTGTAAACAAGACGCTACATAGTGAAAATTTTCTATTTGCAAATCGAATTACTGTCGCGAATTAAAGTTACAGATAACGAGATTAAGAACAATGAATTTCGTAAATTACGTAAATATTGCGATATAATCCGACTAAAATTCAATGAACTCTGAATCCGCATAGGTTACACGGAGAGCTTGACCAACACAATTTTGTAAGACAATACTTTTAGAATGCGAAAATCTAGCAAATCTCAGAGTTTTCTATAGAAATTGATCCTGAAAACACTGAAATCTACAGGTAATCACACTCTAAAAATTTACAAAAGTGTTCTTTGTTATTTAAAAATCGTAGTAGTGGTTTTCATACTTTAGACGAAACCGAATTTCTTAGCAGCCAAAGCAAAACAAGTGAATAACTTCATGTTTAAGTGTCAGAAGTTTCTTATACCATGAAACATAAGTTACTATTATGAAGATGGAAGCTAACTTGGCATGAATAAATGAAACTGTTTACAAGAATCTCAAGAAGTATAGAACTAGGATGTGAATATGATAATGAACTTAAAAGTTTTGAAAAACTTTGTTCAACAAGGCGAGAATAGCGTGAAAACTGAAATAGGTTAGAATAATCAAGAATCTATTTGGACTTGGCATATGAGCTTTTCAACATAAGGATCAGAAGGAGGTGGACACATGATGTCTTTCGTCAATAGAACTTGATGAAGACAGTGGTAGGTACTTTTGGATACGGTCCGAATCCATTTTTTTTGCAGATGGGAAATCCTCAAATAAGTTCCACTGTTCTAGGCGGAGCGGGGGAGAGTCAGACTCGAACTGACAAAAACCCACTCATGTTCCTACTATTGCCCTTTATGTACTGGGGACGTGGTATCTCTTTCGAACGACCCAAAACCCCGACAGGCGGTGGCTCTGGCACACTCCCCTGCTTTGTTGACATTTCTTTGAGGCGGTCCGAATCCTTAGCTGATTTTTTTTTCTTTCTGATATCAATAGATAGATAGAATATTCTTTATTGTTTGCACCACACAAATTACAAGAATACACAAATTACAATTACAGTATACAACTTAGAAATAGGGCGACACAATGGGCGGTCTTATCGCTAAAAGCGATGTTTTCAAGACAACCTTTGTATGGATTCAATGCATTTGATGTACCATGTATGTTAGTGTCTTATTATTTGTATGGAGATGACTGGTTATTACCTTTTCGGTTCAAGGTGACACAGTAAAGCCAAAATCTATTTATAACTTTATCCTTTTACTAGCTGTTCCGCGCGGTTTCACCCACGCTGTTCAGCACTTGTTGGTCGTAGCGTGATGTTATATAGACTATAGCCTTTCTCAAGAAATGGACTATCCAACACTAAAAGAATTTTTCAATTCGAACCAGTACTTCCTGAGATTAGCGCGTTCAAACAAACTCTTGAGCTTTATAATTTTAGTAAGTATAGATATAGTATAGTATAGTATAGATTGGCTGATTATATATAATAAATTTGAATATCTGATAAATTTGAAGCCAGGTGAATTATCCGAATTACTTCAATGTTCCGGGAATTCTATAATAGAAGTTAATAAAGCTATTGTAGTTTGATGCCAAAATAGGATGTTTCGATAGTTGGTTAGTATGTGTGTATAAGCCAAATGACGAACTAACTTATCGTTACTGCTTAATACAGAGTCCTGGGTTAGATTCCCGGATCGGACAAAATTTCTATAAAAAAATTCTCAGTAACAGCTCACAAAAACAGCCTCGGAAAGCACGTCTAGCCGTTGGCAGGACCGCGAACGATGAAAAATCTTGTAATCTTGTTGTCAGCTAGGTAGCGAATACCAAAGTTCTATAAATTACAGCCGAGACTAAGGCTTAACGTGTTTTCCAGGGTACGGAGGAAACTAGGACATTTGGATAGTTGGTCAAGGATGGCCACCTATTGACAGACCGACCTTGGCAAATGCAGCTTATCATCATCATACGATACTTAGATAAACACATTTGAAAATATGTGACACTAAATTGTTCAACAATAATGAGATTGTCCCAGGAACCGATTACATTCGTGATCTTCGACATAAACTCCGATTCAACAGCCGACAGGCGTGTGAACCGACAAATGAAATTGTTCCATTAATTGAAACTTAAGGTGAGGTCAGTCTGTTAGGGTCGGCCCACAATAGCTGGTTGCTGACAAATTCCAACCAGCGGACATTCCTGGGCTACCCTCGCTTTTAATTGCAAACTTAATTGCTTTAGCGAAAATTGTTCTAGAACAACGTAATTTTATTACGGATAATGCAAAAAGAGTATTTATATTTTCCGTTTACGATGTTTAATTAGACGGAATGTTATGAGACGGTGTAAATTTAAACAAATTGCGGAGGTAATGGTTCGTTATTGAGAGGGAATTATTTTCTAGTATCCTAGAGAGATTATAAAGTTTTGGAGTGTTTGAAATATTTATAACTAGCTGGCGCCCACGGTTTCGCTTGGGTTATATCGAAAAAAATCTTATGTGTTATTCCAGACTACATGCTACCTCTATGCCAAATTTCATCAAGATCCTTTCAGCTGTTTTGACATAAAAGAGTAACAAACATCCATACATTCATTCATCCTCACAAACATTCGCATTAACAATATTATACATATAAGTGGGATTCCTTACAATATTTTATTTAATAACTAGTTACTTCGTTGCTGTAGTGGTTGAAACCTCGAGCGTCGTCGGTTTGATCTCGGGTCGAGGAAAGTGCTTTAAAATTTTTCCATCAGGAATTTCTCAGGAGCAGTCACGGATTCTGGAGCACAAGAATGGATAAAGTAAGGAATGAATATATTCGAGGAAGTTTGAAAGTTGCGCCTGTTACAGAAAAATTTAAAGGAAGTCGTTTGTCTTGGTATGGACATGTGATGAGGAGGGATGAAGAACATGTGACTAAAAGAGTGATGGATCTGAATGTTGATGAACGGAGAGCGAGAGGAAGGCCAAAGAAAAGATGGATGAATTGTGTAAGGAGTGATATGAAGGAGAAAGGAGTAAATGATGCAATGACGTCTGATAGGGGAGAATGGAAGAAGAAAACGTGTTGCGCCGACCCCAAATAAAATGGGACAAGGGCAGGAAAATGATGAGTCACGGATTCTGGAGCCTGGATTCCTGACCGATTGACGGCTAACGGCAACGGCCTCTGTCTATGTGTGGCCGTTACGTATATCGAGTAATTGAAAAAGCTGGTCCGCTATAGACAAGCACTTTGTAGTGTTTTTTGTAGCAACTCGTCTAGAAACTTTCAAAATGTTATCCAATACTTTCAGAACGAAATTAAAAACAAATTTCAAAACCTACATTTTTACTTTAATGTCTCTAGAGCCCCGAATTCGTTAATTTAAAAAGGGATTATTGAAACGCAGTGTTTCAATAATCCCTCAACACATTTTAAGTTTTAAAATTTTTTATTTGATGTAGTTTGTATTCTGTTTTATTTTTATGTATTAAGTTAGTTAGATATATATTGTTTGTCATTTTACTGTTTTTTTGTTTTGCAGTTTTCTTGAATTTTTTTATATGTAGTTAGCAGTAGATTTTACACAAACTCATTCTACATAGGCACGTACTGATTCATACACTTTTTTTTTTTTTCGCCCGGCCTCCTCCTTTGCTAGCATTACTGCTTCGCTGAAGGAGGTGACCGCTTCCCATTCCGTCTCGCTCCGAATCATAGCCTGACTGATTCATACACTTAAAAACACCAAATATAAAACTACCTTACGTCTGTCACACCACATCCTAGGTCCAATTGAAAACTAGCGTCGGGCACTTGCTGCTCAGCAGTTTTCTTAACTGTGCCTATTTGGCGCAGCCGTGAGACACACAAAATTGTCTTCTTTTATTTTTATTGTTTAGATTTTAATTTTTAATTTTATTTTGTGATGTTTGCACCTGTAACAAGTGCCAAATATTTTTTTTTTGTTTTGCTTTCGTTACCCGATATTAGTTATCTGTACGTATTACAAATATGTTTATATTAGTCACTGTGACCACATTGAAATCTACAACGGATTTTATTGTGATTTCTTCCATCATTTAAAATTATCATTTCCGAAAATCCTTACAATATAATAAACTAGCTGTTCCCCACGGTTTCACCCGCGCTGCTCAGCACCTGTTGGTCGTAGCGTGATGTTATATAGCCTATAGCCTTCCTCAAGAAATGGACTATCCAACACTAAAATAATTTTCCAATTTCAACCAGAAGTCCCTGAGATTAGCGCGTTCAAAAAAACAAACAAACTCTTCAGCTTTATAATATTAGTAAGTATAGATAAAGCGAAAGAAGGTTTGTTTGTTTGTTACGTCTTCACGCCTAAATGGCTGAAGCGATTTTGATGAATTTTGGTACAGCGGTAGTTGAGACCCTGGAAACGGACACAGGCTATTTTTAGAAAGAGCGAAGAGAAGGGAAAACTTTGCATTGCTATTACAATAAATAAGGCGCAAAGGCAAAAACTACAGGTAGCAGGTACTTGCAAATCAAAAGGGGAACTGTCTTACCCTGAATTTAACGCGAGCGAAGCCGCGGGCGAAAACTAGTATTTTCATAATTCATCATCATCATTCTCCTGCTTTTATCCCAAATATATTTGGGATCACGCAGCATGTTTTATTGCATACTTATCTATAACTCATCATCTCATAAAAAACCTCCTTTTTAACTTAACAGCCTTTAAATGTTTACATATCTCTACATATCATGTACTAGCTGTTCCACGCGGTTTCACCCACGCTGCTCAGCACCTGTTGGTTGTAGCGTGATGTTATATAGCCTATAGCCTTCCTCAAAAGATGGACTATCCAACACTAAAAGAATTTTCCAATTCCAACCAGTAGTCCCTGAGATTAGCGCGTTCAAACAAACAAACAAATAAACAAACTCTTCAGCTTTATAATATTACTAGCTGTTCCTCGCGGTTTCACCCACGCTGCTCAGCACCTGTTGGTCGTAGCGTGATGTTATATAGCCTATAGCCTTCCTCAAGAAATGGACTATCCAATACTAAAAGAATTTTTCAATTCGAACCAGAACTTCCTGAGATTAGCGCGTTCAAACAAACAAACTCTTCAGCTTTATAATATTAGTATAGATAATATTAGTATATAGATGTTTATATTTTTCTCTGCCTTGAAAGTCTTAACAATCGTGTGATACTTGCAGGGCAGATTACTATTTTAAAGTTGCTTGCTATTTCTAACAGTAACGACACCCACTCGTTGTTCGACATTACAAATCAAACGAAACAATAACCGAACTCCTACACTAAGCACGAGAAAATAACTTCATTACACAGCAATATTGAGAACACAGATTAGACAAAGACTGGAAGACTACTTCAACTCAATGCAAATGTCAAGAGCTTTGTTGCGACTTGCGAGCGATAAACGCCATCCTCGCGACGACGTAAAGCTGGCGCTTGAACGCAATTGAACGAAAATATTATTGCAGAGCTTGCATCTAATCCGCCCCGGAGTTTTGCTGTGTGGCATCAACGTCACGAATGGGATATTCAGTCTTGAAAAAATATAATTACCTTTATTTAATACAATAACTGTTTTGATATGCAATTATTCAAAATTAAGTATCATAGTAAACGTAAAACGATGCTTCACAATTTCACAAACAATGTTCCTTAAGACCTAATTTCGGTCATTGCGGTTGATCTTAGCCCTGACTCGATATAGGGCCATATTATAGTGCACAATCATCTGACGTGGCCTAGGGTGGAGCATCTTTGACCTGAAGAGATGTGAGAGTCGAGGTTATATTAATGGACAGCTTGATATTTAAAAATATCAAAATAAATAATATTTTAAGTGTAGCTAAAGTTAGAGCAGCTACATTTATTATTTAGCGTCACAAGTTAGCTCTCTGTAAAAAATCTACTCCATGGTTCTGATGGAAACAGGGCGTGGCGTCAGAAGCGCGATGCTTATCAGACTTACATGGTGTAATCAACGCGGAGCTAGCAACCGGCTGATGTATTGCTGTTTTAACTGATCTTGAGTGTCTGAATGAAATTAAAGGTTTGTTGTTAGGTTTGGGAGTAGTTTACACGGTATTTTTAACTCAAATGTTATTGCATAGTGATTCTTTTGGTCTTTTTTCTTTTTAAATATAAAATAATAAATAAATATCTTGGGACAACTCACACACGGCTATCTGATCCCAAGCTAAGCAGAGCTTGTGTTATGGTAACCAGACAACTGATATACATACTTATATAATTTATAAATAGATACATATTATAGATAAATCACACCCAGACACAGAACAAACAATCATGCTCATCACACAAAGTTTGTCCTGGGTGGGAATCGAACCCACGACCTCCGGCTCAGCAGTCAGGACCACTAACCACTAGACCAACAGGCCCGTTTCTGTAAGACATTTATTGCTGGGGAGTACTTAGTTTTCCTTCCTTCACGTACGTTTAGGGAGACTAGTTTTGACGTCCAGAAAGTCTTGATTCATTCTCGGTCTCATCATCTGCCTTGCCCAACTATGTTAATGTCAGGTTCTAGTCTAACCGGATGCAGCGGAATACCAGTATTATACATGAAGAGACTGCGTCGCTGACTTTCAATGATCATTTGATTCATTACCAGTCTAATCAGAACAATTTACCTTGAAATTGCATGTTAAATATTTATACTAAACTAGCTTTTGCCCGCGGCTTCGCTCGCGTTAAATTCGGGGTAACACAGTTCCCCTTGCGCCTTATTGATTTGTAATAGCAACGCTAAGTTTTCCCTTTTCTTCCCTCTTTCTCCCTCACATCCCAGTTTTTCAAAAAAATATTAGCCTATGTCCGTCTCCTGGTTCCCAACTATCTATGTACCAAAATTCATCACAATCGGTTTAGCCATTAAAGCGTGAAGAGGTAACAAACAAACAAATAAACTCACTTTCGCTTTTATAATATTAATATAATTAAGGAAGTAAGGATAACAAAATCAAACACTTTGTTATCATTAAAACTTTATGCATGTATATCAATATTGTAATGTGAATGTTTGTCAGAATGGATGGATTGCTGTATGGATGTTTGTTACACTTTCACGTGAAAACGCCTGAACAAATCTTGATAAAATTGAACACAGAGGCAGATTATAGTCTAGAATGTAACAAATTTTATTTTTAATAGAATTTCTTTTTCCATATCACGCGGGCGCAAATTAGTGTGTAATAAAACACTGTACAAAGGTGGTAATGCAGGAAGAAAACATAGTGAATGAAGCATAATTTATTTTTATACATATGTTAAACATTATTATTATAATTTTTTTAAACACTAAATGCACTTGCTTCATATTATTTCCCGTTAAGAAATCTTAAAACATCTAGGTGTATCGTGAATGCAAATACGTCAAAGAAAACTTTATTCGCTTGCCTCTACGAGTGGTAACGAGGGAGGAACAAGGCTGTTACCGAAGGCGTCTGGCGCTTGCCGTAAATTGAGAACTATTGCGATTTATCTAGATTGAAATCTTTCGTACCAAGTACTACAAGTACTTTTTTCGTCGCGTCTATAAGTAGTGCTTTGTGACAATGTTTGTTGAATGGAATAATGCTCTCGATAATTCTTTAGACTTAGATTAGGAAGCGAATCTTTACTAATATTATAAAAGCGAAAGTGAGTTTGTTTGTTTGTTTGTTACCTCTTCATGCTTTAATGGCTAAACCGATTTTGATGATTTTTGGTACAGAGGTAGTTGGGAACCAGGAGACGGACATAGGCATTTTTATTAAAATAAAGTGGGATATGAGGGAGAACGGGGGAAGAAAAGGAAAACTTAGCGTTGCTATTACAAATCAATAAGGCGCAAGGGCAAAAACTGCAGGTAGCGGGTACTGTGTTATACCGAATTTAACACGAGCGAAGCCGCGGGCAAAAGAACGTAAGATACCGAAGCTAAAACGGTTACCACGTCTTCAGTATGTCATTTTGAAACCTACACCTACAAAACTGCAATACGTACTCGGTAACAGAAAAAACAGAACGCTTTTTCTGCAAATGGGAAACCAAACTATTACTGTTAAAAACCCACATTATGTTCCTTCTTTCGTTTTTTATGTTCTGGGGCCGCGGTATCTCTTTCTAACAACCCGCTACCCCAGCAAACAGTGCCCTGGCAGGTCGCTCTTTGCTGACATTTCTTTGAGGCGCGCGTGGAACACGAACGCGCCGCCGACACGGCCTTTCGTGACTAAACTCACGGAGAGTGAGCTACCCATTGCTCACCGCCCACAGACCCACATCTACGGTGACCGAGAGTCAGTCTCCTGCGGCGGCTGGGTTGGTTTAAGATTCTCTACCTCAAACGTCCGGCCACCAAGGAGAAATCCTCTTTGAATCACTTTGACCGTCTTTCTGCCTGTCTGTCAAAACCCTTTATCTGGAAGGCTTGAAGTATCGAGTTGAAATTATAAAAAAAAAAATTATATCTGTGGTCACTTGTAGTTGTGTAGGAATTGACGGAGATATCGGTAAATAAGTATGTAATTGTGACAAAAAAAGGCAAAATAAAAACATTACCCGAACGCTTTCATCTTCACCTTTATCTCCAGATACAAGGCGAGATGCTGAGCTATCCACCACAAGCCTAAACTTCACCGACGCAGTTCAGTCTTACCGCACGCCGCCGACTAAGCGTTTTATCGTTGCGTCACAGAGCTGAGCATTCGCTTGTGTTGTACAATATTATAGCGTTTATTGTACAACTAGCTTTCGCCCGCGGCTTCGCCCGCGTTAAATTTGGGGTAAAACAGTTCCCTTTGCGCCTTATTGATTTGTAATAGCAACGCTAAGTTTTCCTTTTTCTTCCCTCTTTCTCCCTCACTTCCCACTTTTTTTTAGCCTATGTCCGTCTCCTGGTTCCCAACTATATCTTTACCAAAATTCATCACAATCGGTTTAGCCATTAAAGAGTGAAGAGGTAATAAACAAACAAACAAACTCACTTTCGCTTTTATAATATTAGTAAGGATATTATAGTGGAATTAACGTCTTTATCAATGAACAGTGTGAAGTGAAGATGTATACAAGGTGTAAAAGGGCCTTTCATGAAGCCTTCAATCCAAGAATTTCGTATATACCAAATATGAAAACACGGTTAACACTGAAAACATGCGTTAAACAACATAATTATGGATGCATTTAATAATATAGAAGTTATGGGGTATTAAAGTTGTAATATTATATACTTGTATTATATAAATGTTCGGGCAATTAGGACACTTTGAGCACCTATAGCACACAGAGCAATTAGTAAACTCCGGGCACCTATGGCAGTCAGGGCAAATAGGAAAACTTCGAGCACCTATGGCAGTCAGGGCAATAAGGACACTTCGGGCACCTATGGCAGACTGGGCAAATAGGGCACAAAGGGTAATTAGGACACCTTGGGCACGTATGGCAGACTGGGAAATGAGGGCAGACTGGGCAATGGGACACCTTAGAAATCTGTGGCAGACAGGTCAATTAGAGCACACAGGGAATTTGTAAACTTCGGGCCAGATACGAAGCAATATGATACCCTTTAGTAAGACTGGTTGTCAGACTTTTGGGTTTCTGAATAGTTGTTACAACTGACAGCCAGGAACATCAGTATAGATCAGCTTTCCGTGGAATAGAGGAAAGTCATAAGTTAATGTTGTTCACTCTTCACGGACCCAGGTCGACAAGCTCTGCATAACTTTGCAGATCGATGACACTACTATAATATAACAAATGCATGGCGTTATAAATAGCAGTAGTAATGCCTCCCTTACACAAGAGTTTTCACCATTTGGCAGCTCCACAATATGTTCTAAATACACAACTACTCTTTTGTTTTATTTGTTTGTTCGAATACCTTTCATTGAATCACATTGCCTGTGTGGAGTGACAGGTTTCGTAGAACATAACAATACTATTCGATGAGGGTGTCGAGTGACATGCACTGTTCCGTCAAATGTCCTACAAATGTAAAGGTAGTATGGTATTTTCAAAGGCGTTGTCTTTTTAATGAAGTTATTTTGATAAAGAAGTTTGCATAAATCACTTTTAAAAAGATTTTCGTTAAAAAGACCATTTCAGGCACTAAGCTGCATAGTTCTTATGTAAGTTGACCAAGATTTTTTGTATGGACCTTAAAATAGACTATGACCTTTAAGTTTGTTTCGGCTGCTTCTTCTGAGAGTAGTCGGATACGAAACACCCGCCTAATCTACTTTAAAAAAGACGTGTTAAAGTGTTTGTGAAAACCTGCTTGCAAAATAAACATCATTTATCATTATTTATGAGCGATTCAAATTTATAAATAGTGTGATTATATCTGAGATATCAACATCGATATTTTATAACGTGATTTAAAAAAAAACCTCTGCCTTTGTTCTGTACAGACCGACATTTCCAACGATGAAATTACAATCCAAATTAATAATTCACAGCCAATTTATCGAAAACCTTGCCGAAGGGTAGGTGGAATTGAAAAGACGACGCTCACTTGTTTACACTAGTTTCGTTAAATAATTTACCGCGATAACAATCATGGTTTCGTAAAATATTGTTTTCAAGAATGATCTTAAAATTGGCTATTAAGCGTTTTGATTTTATATTTGAACTAGCTGTTCCTCGCGGTTTCACCCACGCTGCTCAGCACCTGTTGGTCGTAGCGTGATGTTATATAGCCTATAGCCTTCCTCAAGAAATGGTCTATCCAACACTAAAAGATTTTTTCAATTCCAACCAGTAGTCCCTGAGATTAGCGCGTTCAAACAAACAAACTCTTCAGCTTTATAATATTAGTATAGATATAATTGAGTGACGACGTACAGGTTGTCAAAATAAGTAAGTCTACGCAAAAAATATTGCTGGTAAATGATTTTTTTGGGGTTTTTATTTGTGAGTACTGATGGTTTTCTTTTGCTAATGGGAAATCATCAAATAACTTTGGTAGTGTAAGGACTTTTACCCCCGAATACTGAAACGTCACTCAAAATGTGAGGGCTGCTTAACATTTGAGCAGCTCTTAAACTTTAGATTTTGTATGATCAAACGTCGCTTCTGAGTCTCTGTTAAATTTAAGTGGTACTTAAATTTTGAGTGACGTTTCAGTATTCGGGGGTAAGACTTTTAATGACATAAACACATCCATTTTCCTTCTTTTGTCCTTTGTATTCCGTAGCCGCGGTATCTCGTCCGAACTACCCGTTACCCCGGCGTGCTGATGGATGCATTAAATAGTACGGACGGTTTTTTAAATTATGCAACATTTTTCGGTTTCAGTAACTTAGTTTGATAAAAAGCAGGGGTGGCCGACTTGATCTATTATTTACGGACGAAATCTGGTGCGGTCTTCCAATATGTATGCCATTATGAAGTACTAGCTGTTCCCCACGGTTTCACCCACGCTGCTCAGCACCTGTTGGTCGTAGCGTGATGTTATATAACCTATAGCCTTCCTCAAAAAATGGACTATCCAACACTAAAAGAATTTTCCAATTCCAACCAGTAGTCCCTGAGATTAGCGCGTTCAAACAAACAAACAAACTCTTCAGCTTTATAATATTAAGTATAGATTTGTTTTAGTTAAAAATCACACAATATAATACGCGCAGACTTTTGGTGATTACGGTGCGCATCTGTTAGACGTGTTTATTATGCTGGTCTTGCCGCGATCGACTGTTGATCGCGATTGACTGGTTGGCCATCCCTGATATCCTTAATTCCTTATTTATATTACAAAAGCGAAAGTGAGTTTGTTTGTTTGTTAACTCTTCACGCCTTAATGGCTGAACCGATTTTGATTAATTTTGGTACAGAGATAGTTGACACCCTGGAGACGGACATAAGCTAATTTAAAAAAAATGGGATGTGAGGGAGAAAGAGGGAAGAAAGGGGAAACTTAGCTTTGCTATTACAAATCAATAAGGCGCAAGGGCAAAAACTGCAGGTAGCAGGTACCTGGAATTCAGGAAAGGGGAACTGTGTTACTCCAAATTTAACGCGGGCAAAAGCTAGTAGATTATACTTAGCTGACGGTATCGTGACGGGGTTCATTTCAACATTGTATATCTTTCGGAACAAGTCAGCTTAAAATACTATAAGTCTCTAAAATATACTTAATAACGAAGTACATGAACAAGAAACGAGACCAAATTATTATTTGCATTCCACTTCCCACAAATCCTATACCACGGAATTAGGTTCACCAAAAATTCGCGGCAAAGTTTTGGACGGTCAGAAGCACTTTTGACCCGGTTTCCCTTAATCCGGAGCGGGTCGGTCTAATATTTTGTGTGGCACCGCGGGATCTTGGCACTTTGTACTGACCACGTTATTGTGGTCGCCATGATGTTTGTGGTCGACAATTGTCTGTGTTATGAAATGTGTGTCGTTTTGTTTAAGTTTGAAGGTTGGGTTGGTTTTGTCCTACTTGTGGGGTGTTGGTTGGTTTTGAAGTGGTAACTTGTATTTTATTTGTCTGTTCTACGTCCTCGACTGTAGTGTTTTGTTTTATTTGTCTGTTCTACGTATTTAACTGTAGTGTTTTGTTTAATTGTCTGACACGTTCATATTTTGCCACGTCTTGTTGCTATATCCTACTATTATATAAATGCAAATGTTTGTTAGGATGAATGGGTGTTTGGATGTATGGATGTTTGTTACTCTTCCACGTCAAAACGGCTGAACGGATCTTAATGAAATTTGGCACAGAGATAGATTATAGTCTGGAATAATACATAGTATTTTTTTTCGATATCATGTAAACGGAAATTTGCGACATAGACGGCCATACATAGACTTAGAGGGTTGATTTTTCACAGCTCTAAGGAAAGACAGATTTGAGTATATGGTTTTGATTTCCACTCGATACTTCATGGATAAAGTAAGGAATGAATATATTCGAGGAAGTTTGAAAGTTGGGCCTGTTACAGAAATATTGAAAGGGAGTCGTTTGTCTTGATATGGACATGTGATGAGGAGGGATGAAGGACATGTGACTAAAAGAGTGATGGATCTGAATGTTGATGGACGGAGAGCGAGAGGAAGGCCAAAGAAAAGATGGATTGATTGTGTAAGGAGTGATATGAAGGAGAAAGGAGTAAATGATGCCATGACGTCTGATAGGGGGTCTGAATGGAAGAAAAAAACGTGTTGCGCCGACCCCAAACAGAATGGGACAAGGGCAGGAAAATGATGATGATGATGACTTCAACATGCTCCTGAAAAAGGGTCTTGACAGACAAACGGAGAACAAAATGGTCCAAAAAGGGTTCCGCTTTTTCTTTTTGAGGTACGGAATCCTAATAAAAATCACAGATACAAAAAAATATAATAAAGGTATAAACACAAAGCTTGACCATGACCCGTAATAATAGTTGTAAGTCGAATAAATAAATAAAACTTCCTTAAAGTGACTTATGAAATAATTTTCGATAAACTACTGATTTACTTACATAGACATTTAATTATGACCTTGCTTTTATTCAGTAAGCAGTTACTAAGTATACATAGGTAGTATAAGAAGTTGGTAATTAAAAGAAGATTAAACATATTTCACCAATACATGTTATCTAATTCTGTGGCCATTCTATATGACGCTGGGTCTTGCACCCGACGTGCGTCAATCTATTACTATAAATTGGCATTCTTCACAATAAATCGTTGAGTACAATTACTGCTATGCGGTGACTAACATTAGAAAAAGGAATCGTCAACAATTTTCTATGTAAACAGTGTTCATACGGAATAAATATTACGGGAAACTAAGTGCTCTTTTCTTCTTCTTAAAGAGCACTTACAAACCGTACAATATTTATTAATTCTCTATTTAAAAAACCTGAGTATTCGAACCTGATTGCAAACCAGCCAGCACTATTAAAGGTTTGCTTGAAACCTTCACAGTACCAAAGCAGTTTCGTACTACTTATTGAATAGACGTCAAGTTATCAAACTAAAAATTCATATCCATCCAATCAGTATCACACACCGAATACCCAAACTCATATCATATTCACGCTATATCTACTAGAAATACTTGTATCGAATACGTACCCTTTGACCATCAGGTCGATTCGGCCTAGTTCCCATCTTCAGGTCAGCGACTACTTATAATGCATGACCGAAGTGCTATCGGAATACATATCGCCGAAAACCAATTTGTTTGACGATCCTTGTTTCGAATTGTGCAGCTTCTACAAACTAAATTGGTAGATCAGATGTTGGTACATTGTCAGACGTTACACGGTTTGGACGTTGTGTGTTTTTAAAGGTGTAAAATAACGACTTGGTTTTCTTTAAGTATTAGGTTTGGAAAGAAATAATGATTAAGATAAGTGAAACAGTGATTTGGTACATCTAATATATAAAATTCTCGTGTCACAGTTTGCATTTCCATACTCCTCCGAAACGGCTGGACCGATTTAAACGAATTTTTGTGTACATATCGGGTAGGTCTGAGAATCGGCCAACATCTATTTTTCATACCCCTAAGTGAACAGCGGGTGAAACCGCTGGGCACAGCTGGTTTATTTATATATTTAAACTTGATGTACAATAGTGGTACATAGGCGGACTTAATGACATAAGGCATTCTCTACCAGTCAACCTTTGGGTAAAATACAGCAACATTGTGATTGAGTACAAAAATTATTTAAAGTAAATATAACTATTTGTTTTCGAAAACGTATATTAATATACACATACTAATACACATATACACGTATACTAATAAAAATAAATAAAAAGATAAATTTAACAGCACATCACTATGTAGACAAATTTTCATCTGTAATTAAAACCAACCTGCCGTTTCGGGTTCGCGTAAAGAGGGTTCCGTACGAAATTGAGAAATAAACGGACATATCTTCTGTTTGCGTGGACTTAGAGGGTTGATTTTTCATAATTCCAAGGAACTACAGATTTGAGCAAAATTGTGGTTTAAATTTAAAGTCGTTACCTCCACGCGTTTTTGAGATAAAGGGTCTCGACAGTAAGACATACAGACAGACAACATAATGATTCTTTTAGGGTTCCGTTTTGTCTTTTAACCCTAAAAAAACTGAAATCGAGGGTGCGTTTACAAAAAATTAAACTCACATAGACAAACAGCTAGACCCAGAACAACAATCTGTAGGTAGGTATCTATAAAAATATTTGTTGTTGTTCCTGGGATCGAACCCGCGACATAATCGCTTGACCTCTGCACCAACCGCGCCGTCAAAATTATCTCGTATATTAGGATATTCATTAATTATAAAAAATACGCGGCCATCCATTGCTATCAAAAAACCGCACCACCATTTCAAGATTCAAGAATGTACTTTAATCCATTCCAATACTTATTATGTGAAGAGATAAACTGAATGAACCCGAACAAGGCTTTAGAGAATGTAATAAACTTTTAACCAACGTGCAGAAGACCAACTTTAAGTCTATTCGTCTCAATATCTATTTGGGTGGTTTCAATTTATCTAGATCATAAATTATCTCGAACAAAACGATCCGAAAATTAGAATAATTCATTTGAAACGTTCACAAAAAAACGGAATAAAGACTGGGCAACGCAAAAAAAAACAGAATGCATGCTCAACGCTGCATAGCGAATGAATGACCCGTTCCTTTAATAATTATATTAATTTATGTATTGTCACGTCCTTCCCTCTTATGGGTCGGCAAAACTTCGACTAGCCCATATAGTAAATGCACACGTAAGCCGTTATGGGAATATTTAATAAGGCTGGTGGTCAGTGCTTGGTGCTTGCAGAATTGTATGTGCCACCAAAGTGAATATTTCGGTAGCAGAGTGAACGGTAATCATCATTTGCCTAGCTTTTTCCCAACTATGTTGGGTACAGCTTCCAGTCTTAGTGGATTTAGCTGAATACCTGTTTCTGACATAAAGCAACTTGCAACAAGCAACAGCTGTAATCTACAGTCATGATATTTTGTGATCTCTTTAATACTTTTTTTTGCAATAGTTGTCGAATCACATATTTATATATAACCCTAGGTTTTGAATAGTTACAGTACTGATAGCAACATCTGTGTGATTTGTCTCATAGTTATTTTTTATTTTTTTGTTCTTTTATAGATTATTTTCTACCAATTCGTTGTGAATGAGTGGACATGGTTGGGTTTGTAGATTCTTAGACGCTTGTTAACTTTTGTTAACGTATTATTTTATTTTACGTTTTGTAAAGTAAGCAATGACTTATTATCAGGCCTACGCTGTCGTCTCATACTTAAGTACTAACGTTGTAACAACAACATTGTAAAACCAAATGATTTTTAAAGAGTAACCATGGAGTTTCTTGTTCAGTTCAGTTCTTCTCCATAGAAAACGACCAACCCGAACCGTGCATCTTTTCTCGACGTTTTAAAAATTCAAATGTAGGCCTATGTGAAATAAAAATACTTTAATTTTGATTGATATGAGGACCTTTTGATCCACAGGAGCACCTTGAGATCACTAGTCCAGCGGTTAGCAACAGGCGAATCAACTTTTTACTGACTTTGAAATATTGGACTTATATGGTTAAGCATGCCTAGCTACTTAATTTAAATAAAATTTTATGAACATACTTTTGAAAGCCACGAAGAATGCATCAAGAAGGTACTCATGTCACAAGACTTAACTGTGAAATAACCTAAACTAATGTAATGGAACAAGTACCCTGAATGAAGATGAGTTTCAAAACATGTTTTTTTTTTAACCCCCTACAAAAAACATCTTTATCCAGACCCTAATAAAAACCCTCTCTGACTCTAAAACTCTCTGGTCTAGTGTAAAGGTCCAGGGGCCTGCTCCGCCTGCCAGGGTTGCGGGTTGTTCGAAAAAGATACAGCGGCCCCGTAACGTAAAGGGCAATAGAAGAAACATGGGTGGGTTTTAGTCCGTACAGGTTTGACACTCCCCCCGCTCCACCCAGGGCAGGGTAATTTATTTGATGATTTTCCACCCGCAAAAAAAGAAGCATTCAATATTTCACAAAACAATTTCATAAATATAACCAACAGCGCCAACTAATAAACGTCAATCGCGCGCCAAAACATCTTTGTAGCTGTGTAAAGATTTTCATTACATTTGGAGTCACTTGACCGAGTTCTAACACAAAGGAATCCAACTTTTATCTCTTTTAGCGAGGCATTTATTGCGGTCAGCAAAAAGGTCTACAGATCAAAGAAGTACTATAAAATATCTTGTTGAAAGTGGTAGCGTTTAAAGGCTTCCCCTGTTTTATTTGTTCAAGATGAACGAGAGAGATAATTCTGTATGTATCTGGTAAAGATCTTGGCGTTGTAAAAAAGTTAATTGTTGGCGTAGTTTTGATTATGGAGTACCGGAATGTTTTGTTTTGGGTTACGATTTGTATTTGTGTCTACGAGATGTGTTTGCAGTTAACGCTTTTAAAAAAATATGAATATTTTTTTACATTTTCCACTGATTTTTTTATTGTTACTGTTGATAACTGGGTAATATGAAACTCTTTGGTAAGACTGGTTCTCAAAACTTTAACTGACTACCTGTAACGACTGTTAAAGATCTATAAGTGACAGCGGGGACATCGTCTTTACGTGCTTTCCGAGTCACAGAGGGAGCTCAGTTGGTAATGGGTGGTCACCCATCCATAAACTAACCTAGGCAAGCGTGGATTAACCTCAATATCGACCCGAGCGGCAGTTTTATTTAATCAAGAGATCCTACTTAAATAATAACAAATACTGTAGTCTGCGTGTTGAGTTAAAGATTAAAGGGCTACTACACTAGCCCTTTGCAGATGTAGATTTTAAAGGCACATTTTTAGATTCCTTCTTATTATAACTAACTAGCTGGCGCCCGCGGCTTCGCCCGTGTGATATCGAAAAAAAGTGTCTGTCCTATGTTTTATTTCAGACTATAATCTACCTCTGTGCCAAATTTCATCAAGATCCGTTCAGCCGTTTTAACGTGAAAGAGTAACAAACCTCCATATATCCATCCATCGATCCTCACAAACATTCGCATATATAGTATTAGTAGAATAAGATATGAAAGACCGAGAACATGTTGAAGAGTGACTACCATCTTAATGCTACTGGTGTTTGAATTAATAAATGCGTGAGCAATGCATCCTTTTTACTGGTACCTACATGACTTATCTAAAATTAGACATTAGTCGGCATTCATCATTCACAAACGGCTAAACGATCCATTTCCTTAGGAGGATGACTCTTGCAAGTCTTTGTTACTTGGTAACTGAGGAAATGATAATTTAGAGCATTGCTTAACTAGTTCGTAAGATACCGACATATTTCAATATTATTTTAGTACTTTCTAAATCAAGCCATTTAAAATTGTAGCTTATAACATCAAGCCTTTTTATCGGATGGTAAATCATCAAATAACTTCCCCCGGTCTGAGCGGAGCGAGGGGGAAGGTCAGACTTGTACTGACTAAAACCCACCCATGTTCCTTCTATTGCCCTTTACGTTAAAGGGCAAAAGAAGGAAAATGGGTGGGTTTACGACAGTAAAAGTCTGACACTCCTCCCCGCTGCCCGAGCGGGAAAAGCTATTAGTCTCGCAAAAAAAGCTTTCTCTCGTTTATTTAGTTGCTTTATTTTGTATGAATTAGTCCTAATTACATATTACAGACTTATATTTTGTATGAATTAGTCCTAATTACATATTACAGACTTAATGTTAAATAATTCACAAACCATATTAACTAATTACAGAAACCGAACACCAAACATTACGGTTTATCCGTTCACCACATAACCGAGTACATAAAGTAGTAGCAAATTGAAATATCATTGTTTTTCACGGCAACTTAGCCCCGATCCAATCAAATGACCCACTGATCCGGGTTATTATAAATCGGACATAAATACCTTTATTTATTTACTAAGAGAATTTATTTGGAACCTAACAATATTGGACCTCAATTGTGAAATGATTGATCGTGGTAGGTAGGTAGCGTTGTTGTGATTGAATTTCAGATGGGACACTATTTTTGATATTATTATGAACAAACATTACAGTTGTTAATAGTTGTCTAAAAAGCTGACCTTTTTTAAAAAGCTTTTATTGGATTTTCTTGTGAAAAAATCTTAATAGCGAAAGTTGACCAACTGCTCGGATTCAGATTGAAAACATGAATACAAATGTTTATTTTGGTTGACAATGCATGTTTTGACAGGTGACGTCATTCTATTTCCAATATGGCGGATTTACAAAGATGGCGGACTAATAATAATTATATTTTATGTAACCCCATGAAAGGGGTATCAAACGAAAGCATGTGCAGAAAGGAATATGAGAAAAATAGGTTTCGTTTTCTTTAAGTATACGTATTTTAAATTGACAAATTAATCAGCTATGGCTTGCTGAAACACAGGTTATCTCTTGGTCCATGACTGGTTTATTAGTGGGGGTTACATAATGTTTCTGTTTTTTTTTTGTTCCTAGACAGGTCTCAAGGCCATATTTGTTGGCGGCGATCTCTTGCGTCCCACCCTGGTTCAGTCTATGGTCCGGAGCGAGAGAGAATGGGAAGCGGTCACTTTCTTCTGCGAAGCAGTTATGCTAGCAAAAGAGGTGGCCGAGTGTTGATTTGAGGGAGAGAACCTCAAACCGGTACGATCTGATGGTGATTCTGGCAAGCTGCCGGCCACTGCCCTGCTGGTTTTAAGCAGTGAGTTGGCTTAAAATACCGATGCTATTTGCATCTGTTTAGGCTGAAAGATAGCCCTGATATTTTTGCGTAAAATAGGCAAATAAGCCAAATGAAGCTATTAAATGATATACATTTACCATACATAATAAAACTTAAGCCCATTAATATGCTTTAACATTATTTTAAATTACGCCGACTTAATTAATAACAATGCTGGTAATTTTCCTTTCATTTAGACACTGATGTTATCATCTTAAAGTGAAATTAATATCTAATTTAACCTAGGCTGAAAGTCAGTTGAGTCAAACAACTTAAATATAAATAAAAACAAATATGTTTCAGTAAATAAATTACTTTCAAAACTTCTTGCAATCAATTTATTTTGTGATTGAGAGAGATCGCTGTGTCAATGGCGGTTTCACTTAATTTATTTTAGTGGAAATTGTTTTAGTGTCAAGCTATTTTAGTATTATTACTTTATACTTAAGGTAGTCGATATTTTGTCCATACTTTTAGAGGGTTATACTCCACTGTTTCAATTTATACATACAAATTTAAATATGATATCGTTTTCATCCTTTTAATTTTTTTAAACTTTTTTGGAACTTTGGAAAAAAAAACGTGTTAAATATCAAAAAAGGATTGTGTGGTTTTATGAAACTACGGCAAAAGTGAAACTTTATTTTCACATTATAGACTTTTAGACGTCCTCCGCGGCCGACCGTCACGCGACATGCGACGCACAGACGAAAAAGTTTGAGACGATGTAATAAAAGTTTCACTTTACAAACCTCAATTACCGAAGAGGTTAATTAACTTTATTTGTAGTTGATTTATAGAGCAGTTTTTTCACAAAACCTGATTTCCCAAAGGACTAATGTATTTTTCATTACATTTCATTCAAAAGCTATGTCCACATCGTGAACTTTGTCACTCATAATCGCCCCGTTAGTGGATTATAATAGTAGCTTCGTATCAAAAATGTTTTCTTAGGACCTAGTAAGCCGCACTTATTCCACTTAATAAAATATATTTGTCGCACACATTTTCAAAAAGACATAGACTACGACTGAACTAAATTATTAATAAATAAATAAATATCTTGGGACAACTCACACACGGCTATCTGATCCAAAGCTAAGCAGAGCTTGTGTTATATGGTAACCAGACAACTGATATATAAAGCTATTTTTTTAGGGAGAAAGAAGGAAGAAAAGCGAAAACTAAGCATTACAATAAATAAGGCGCTAGGGCAAAAACTACAGGTGAATTTAACGCGGGCGAAGCCGCGGGTGAAAGCTAGTGTATAATATAGTTTCCGCTTAGCCCTATGAGAAAAAGACTTATTGAGAGTTTATGAATGTACTATGTACTGAACAAATTTAATAATTAGAAACAGTGAATATTTCAGAATACGTGATTATCATCCTTCTTAAGTTATTTGATATTATCTGGGTAATATTTTCTCAGAGGTGATTCTCGAAGTATATTAATTTAACATATTTATGTTCAGTATATTACTCAATGATAAATTATCCAAAATTTCTAAGCTAAATAAAACATAGTTTTATCATCTAAAGTTACTAAGAGTGTACCTAGGGACAAGACAAGGCTCCAATTACTCACATTGTTGTAATATTAAAGTGTCACAAAATTCCATAAACCCATTTGTCACGGGCCCTTCAACTGGGTTGCTCACCCCTTTATAAAGACATTTAATAGTTACATTTGAACCAATGAGAGGGATTAGTTCGGACTTGGATTTCTAATGCGGTGGCAAAGAGCAAGTCGAAATGTAGAGGTGATGGAAACACGGTGCTGTATTTTACCTACATATAACTGTTACGTTAAATTTATTTCCCTTTTATTTGCGGTGGGAAATCATCAAATAACTTTCCCTAGCTTCCCGGGAGTGTCAGACTTGTGCTTACTAAAACCCACCCATGTTCCTTCTATTGCCCTTTACGTTCCGGGGCCGCGGTATCTCTTTCGAACAACCCGCAACCCCGGCAGGCGGAGGCATTTATTTATTTACTTTAATCATCATTTAAGTAACATTTACATAAAGGGTGATGTAGGTAAATAAATAATCCCAAGTAAATAACTTATTTTTGAAATAATTATGCTACTCAAACAAACAGTCTGTCTATTATTGTAGGTATAATTGTATTTTTTGTACTTATCCGATATGAGTTCCTTTGGAAAAAAAATATAATATTACTGGTAGACTTACTTCTTTGAAAGATGCAAAGGTGACAAAATTGGTACCCTGTTTTTTTAAAATAAATCTAGTTTTTTATAAATATTTATCGAGTAATCTAAGTATTGCTTGGTAATTTTATAGGAAACTAGCTTTTGCCCGCGGCTTCGCTCGCGTTAAATTCGGTAGCGCCATATTGATTTGTAATGGCAACGCTAAGTTTTCCCATATCTTCCCTCTTTCTCCGTCACATCCCATTTTATTAAAATATTAGCCTATGTCCTTCTCCTGGTTCCCAGCTATCTCTGTACCAAAATTCATCGAAATCGGTTTAGCCATTAAAGCGTGAAGAGGTAACAAACAAACAAACAAACTCACTTTGGCTTTTATAATATTAGTAACTTACTATTTGCTATATAAGTATAATTATATTATTATATTATAGTAAATACTAAGGATAGTAAGGATAAGGATAAAGAGTGCTGTTTTCAATTTCAAGATCATGTCTCAAAATTTTTAATAATTGCTACTGCTTGAATTTGAAAGTTGGTCTCGTATTTTTAAAAAGTTTGACCGTCGATACCAATATCGCATCTGCACTTATATATCCCATACTCTGAGTACATTATCGAGCATCTTCACGCAGTCGCCGTCGTAATCCTTTTAACGCCGATGCGAAATTCAGTATACATATCGTTTTGTATTCTATTACGATCGCATAGAGTCGAAATTTATTTATCTACATAATATTTGCAAGGTCCTGTAGGACACAGATGTGCAAGCAAGTGTCTGCCTTGATTACACCAACGGAATACGAATCTAATTTGTGTGCAGTACTATTGGTATCAGATCAGCTGGGCTTGTGAGCTTGTCACAAGATAATGGATTTAAGAACGTTCTCTGAATACTTATACAGTTTTGTTTTGTGGGGATTTTGACGTGAATGGGAATTTGATTATGCATTCAATGTAAGGGTACAGTGTCTTTATTTAGTACGTGGTACGTGTCCCGGAATTTTGGGTGTGTCCTTATTAGATGTCTACATTAAACGGATTTATTTTAAGTATTTGGATTAAGATTTGGAAATCGGGACAGCGAGCTGATCGTTCTGAAATTCTGTATTTTAAGACAGATTATTCTGAAAAGTTTCCAATTTTATTATGACTCAATGTTAATATTGTTAATAAATTCAATTTAGATTTTAATTGCGCACAATACGTTTCTATTACAAAACTATATAATAAGAAGTATTTTTGAAATTCAATGTCGTTCTATACCGACTCTTTAAAAAAAGTCTTATATAAGCGATACTGTTTAAGTATACCTTATGACTTTATGCCATAAATAAATTTAAAATAAATATCTTGGGACAACTCACACACGGCTGATCCCTAGCTAAGCAGAGCTTGTGTTATGGTAACCAGACAACTGATATACATACTTATACAGGGTTATTTGTAAAACACCCTCACAGGACCATGTTACCAGCATCATAATCAACAACTTTTGTTCTATGATATTTAAACATTTATTATATTTTAGTTCATCAGATTTTCATACAAAAATAAAAACATTTAAATTGAACGCTCTAAATGTTAAGAAATCTATGCGAAGCAAACGTACCTACGCGCTACGGGGACAGTGCGCGGCAGGTATAGGTATAGCAAACGGACGGAGTTGAAATGTGTTAGATAGGACAACGAAATCTTGATGATTTGATTTTGGTAAATGTATAAAATTTTGTAAAAAATCATAGAACAAAAGTTGTTGTTTATGATGATAGTAATACAGTCCTGCGAGGTTGTCGGTGTTTTACAAATAACCCTGTATAATTTATAAATACATACATATTATAGATAAATCACACCCAGACACAGAACAAACAATCATGCTCATCACACAAAGTTTGTCCTGGGTGGGAATCGAAACCACGACCTCCAGCTCATCAGTCAGGGCCACTAACCACTAGACCAACAAGCCCGTTAAAAATAGATCTATTTTTGTAACAATAAAGTAATAGAGTCGAATATTTGAACAAATCTATATCAGTTAATTAGTTCACAAACTGTCCGAACACAATTTCCCCAATCAGGCTACTTGCCAGAATCCACATACCTAGACTAATTTAGCCGGACAGTAATTTGTTTAACTTTGGAGTCTTAGTACTTATGAAAACAAATCGCCTGTTCCCACTGATCTTTTAAGTATTACTGCTGGACATTGCTTATAAAATTTTGGGTCTTCATTTGATTATTTAATGCCGTTGTCCAAGATTAAAGATTACATTGTGTTTTTTTTAAACTTTGCCCTACACTAGGTATTTCTCCTGTACCGTGGGTGCGTTTACAAACATTCAAAATCAGATACACAAAAAGTCAGACCCGGAACAAATATAATATCTGTAGACTATTTAAATATTGTTCCGTGCGGGGATCGAACCTGCGACACGCATTGCAGCAGTCGATCGTTCAGCCATTGCGCTAAGCGTGTTGTCATAATATTAAGACAAGGACACGATACGTGTTTTATTCTGTACTTCAAACTTAACAAGTGGAACCCTAATAGGATCAGAAAACAAATCCTCTATGTCTACGCAGTCAAAACATATTATGGCTGTTTTAGTCGCAAGTTTTGTAAGTTCCGCGATTCCAACTTGCATCTGGCCGTTTTCTATAACTTTCATCTGCTAAACTTCACTTTATAATTATTGATTTTTCTCTCTTATCATTTCTTAAGATAATAATTGAGCCTAATTTTGACAAGAACAGAACATCAAGCTATGACCTAGACTCTGGTCTAGAATATAGACACCATTTCCTTTTATACATTTCGAAAACGTTATGAAATTAAAGATCTCAACAACATCCCGCAAATTCCTGAATCAACATACAAATTCCTATTAAAATTTTATGGAGCATAGCAAATATAATCGTATTAATAGGCTGCGTTAAGTAAATTGGCCCATAATTCCTACTGTTTTCGGGTATTATGCAAATCGCCTTGAACTAATTCAATCTTTTGTTGGCTCGTAATAATTAAAGTCATTTGAATTTATATGCTCGTAATCCGTATGCTCTTGTTCGCATACATTTGCTTGTTGAATTGTTTGTTTGTACTGTTTTATCGTTTTACCTGCAATCGTAACGTTTCTTTATCCTTTTAAATTGATCGGTCTTTTTTGTTTGTTTTTCCATGCGGATTTTCTCTGTACGTGTGTTGTTTGGTTCAATTTGTTACGATGCTTTTATTGCGTGGCGCCTTTTTTTGTTTTTTACGACCTTTGTCTTTGTTTACAATTACTGTAGAAGTGAACTTTACTAAGACTAAATGCTATCGGCGTTCAGGAGCTGGAAGTGCCTATACAATGTGTCCGGTTATGAACTAGCGATATTCTAGATACCTATGTAACGGGTATTTTAATATACTACTAGCTCTGCCCAGCGGTTTCACCCGCTGCTCATTTAGGGGTATGAAAAATAGATGTTGGCCGATTCTCAGACCTACCCGTTATGTACACAAAATTTCATTTAAATCCAGCCGTTTCGGAGGAGTATGGGAACGAAAACTGTGACACGAGAATTTCATATATTAGATTATATTATAAACGACACACACTTGGGTATGATTCACTTCCCCGCTATTTGGCAGCCATTTTGAGATATTCTCTATGCGTGTACAAAAAATAATCATTTCTCTCAAAGTTTTGGTATAACTGAGACGAAAATAAGTGTACTCTGTCTATCGTTTAAATTAAGAAAAAAATAGCTTACGTTTTCGTAACTTTAGTAAACAAAATTAAAGTCCAAAAAATATGCAAATCCTTTGTGAAAAAAAATGATAGTTTTGTTTTGAAAATCAATAAAGGAGAATGACCACGACAATATGGACCACGGTACAGAGTTGCATCAATTCCAAAGTTGTTTTAGTTGGTTTATAAATTAACCAAATAACCATCTACAATTGCTTTTTTGGAATCAAAACCCGCATTTCCAAGTTTTTTTTGAAAACGTAACTTAATCTCAAAATAGAAATATCCGTCGTGTATAGAGGTAAGTTTATAGGTCGTAGTTTGGAGAGCAGATTAATTAGCATATCTGATGGGATAGAGACTTAAATAAATCAGTACCTTGCCTCGATCAAAACAAAAATAAAATTAATATTTAAATCGCAATGAACAAACTTAGCATGCACCACGCGCAATAATTGTCATTGGACTTTTTGACAATGACAAATTCAATTTGAGACACCAACACTAATGCTGCCAATTTAGATTTTAAATAAAAATCGATTATATACACTCGACACATAATTATTTCAAATGACTGATTTAGTTCTATAATCATTAATTTATTAAAAAGTTTCGATTTATATCAAACCGAAGTAAGATAATTAAAAAAAAATCTATGCAATCATTCATTTGTATCGTTAGCCAACAAAGTGAAATTGGTTTTGAAAGCAAAATATTAATATTAATGTGTGTGTGAAATACTAATTATTTCACACCACAGTACTGTAGTATCATCTCGCTTTATTATTTATAAAAACCTCGCGATTTACCTTTCCAATGACTTTACATTTATATTAATTTGTAATCGTATGCAAAAAAAAAATAGATTACAGTTCTCAATATATATACTTATTTTAATTATGACAACACTTTAACGTCAGAATAGCCGGCAGTAGGTAATTCATTTTATCAAAACAATTTCATAACTTATTAAGTTTACAAAATAAACCCCTATACAATATTGGCATTCTAATTGCAGAATGTCTTCAAAAATAAAGAAAATAATTGTGATATAATTTTTATCTTGATGCATGAGAAAAACTAGTACCGTTGATGGTCATGATCCTTTGAGTACTAGAACTTTTGTTATATAAGTACATAAAATATTTCTAGTCCTTGACCAGACACATTGTATAGGGTGGAAAGGACATCAACGCTCAAATGATTTTCAAGTAAACAGTACAGGCTGCAAAGGAATTACGTAAGCGAGCATTTTTTTCGGATGCGAAATCAAATATTTTTTCGCGCTCTGGGCGGAGCGGGAGAGATTGTCAAACTATCTTGCCCTGCAATTAATGCAATTTGCATGAAATGTGGACGTAAAGGCCATTACAAAAAATATTGCAGAACAATATTTAACAAAAGAATAAGGGCGACTGCTTACATAGCAAAACAGCAAATAAGGCCAAATAATTATAACCAAAATAAAAAACCAAAACTGGAAAGCAAAAAAAATAAAGAGCCTGCATCTGTGGATTATATTTTCAACATCGATGACGATTCAACAATAAACTGCCAGGTAGGTGGAATTGATATAAAAATGCTCATCGATTCCGGTAGTACCTGTAATATTATAAACGATAAAACTTGGGAGAACATGAAACGATCTAAAGTTATAGTTTCCAACCAGCAAAAGTCCTAAACTAGCCCTCCTGGCGACTTGACGGTCCCTTCGAGTTGCACGCTGCTTACTGTTCAAATAGTGTTTTATTTAATATAAACCACCAATGTCAAACAAGTGTTATAGTGAACACCACATTGACTGATTAAAACCCACCCATGTTCCTTCTTTTGCCCATTGTGTTCCGGGGCCGCAATATGTCTTTTAAACAACAAGCAACTGTCGAACAACGCGTGAATGTCCCTTACGTTTGTCAATTGTTCATTTGTTTCTTTCGTGATATAAGCGGTTTAGGTGATTAATATGGTGTGATGTAGGCATCATTTTAGTATCTTCTTACAATACTTAATTAGAAGCAGCTGCTGTTTTTTGTAAGAGTAATAAAACTTGTTTTAAATGCGTCTTCCGGCCTTACTTAATATAATATAATAACCAGTCTGGCTTGATTCTTATCACTGGCCGACACAATTATCTTTGAAGTTGTCTGGACAATGTACAGACGCCTGCAGGTCAAGCTACCCGAAACTGTCAATTTTTCCCAATGAACCTTGAACCTAATACTTTAGAAATATAGTCGAAAATCTATCAAAGAAATCTGACAGATTGTAGTAGCTTGATGTGCAGGCGTCTGTACATTGGTGTTTTATATTTAGAAGTGCTAGCTAATTTTTTGTATGAATCTTGTACTTTGATCTTATTCTGATCATTTATGGTTGAATTATAAGATCATATTTAGTTTTGATTATTTTTAAATCACCTTGTATTTTTTTTTATAACTTTACTAGCTTTTGCCCGCGGCTTCGCTCGCGTTAAATTCTGGGTACCAAAGAAAGAAAGAAAGAAAGTTTTCCCTTTTCTTGCCTCGTTCTCCCTCATTTCTTATTAAAAAAAAAAGCTAGCTTATAACCGTCTCCAGGGTCCCAACTATCACTGTACCAAATTAATCAATATCGGTTTAGCCATTTAGGCGTGAATACGTAAAAAACAAACAAATAATTTACTTACTTTCGCTTTTATTATATTAGTAAGGATATTTAGTGTTTTGATTATTTCTAAATCACCTTGTAGTTTTTTTCTGTAAATTTATAAAAGACGGTTTTATTCGTTTGACCTATGTAAAAAAACTTAGAATTTAATTTTGATCCACTTCCCAGTGTCTGATTCAGTTGAAATCTTACATACATGTTTAGTTTGGAAGACAATGCATGGTTGCCAAGGTCACGTCTTTCTCATCAACTTAATCTTTCATTTATAAAATAGTAGTCAAATCTTTTCGCGCACACAAAAAGTGCCGGCACAAAACAAAAGACGTTCAAATTACAACAGAATTACATAAATATATTATGTTTATGTCAACCGATTTGACATTAAGTAAATAAAGGTTGCCAGCATAATAAAATTCTATATACCATAACTTAAATGTGTTCTTTGTTTTAATAACCCATACTTAATTATTTTACCGCAGATGTGCCAAACCCAGACATAATATTTTTTAATTTTTTAATTTTAATATTTTTGACTAGCTTTTGCCCGCGGCTTCGTTCGCGTTAAAATCGGTAGCGCCTTATGGATTTGTAATAGCAACGCTAATTTTTCCCGTTTCTTCCCTCTTTCTCCCTCATATCCCACTCGTTTTTAAAAAAATATAGCATATGTCCGTCTCCAGATTCCAAACTATCTCTGTACCAAAATTCATCAAAACCGGTTCAGTCATTAAAGCGTGAAGAGGTAACAAACAAACAAACTCACTTTCGCTTTTATAATATTATAGTAAGGTTTTAAGTCGATCTCTTTGGTCTTCCCTGAGGTAAAAGTTCTAAAAACATTCTGTCGAATCCTATAAAAACTTCCAAACTAAAACTCTTTACTTAAGACTACTCTTTATTTAACTCTTGACTTGCACATTTTGTATTCTTAGTTAGTGGTAAGCCTTTTTAGTTGGACGATTTGATTTAAGTAAAATCGTAAGATTCTAGCTAACGATAAGATGATCTACAATAAGAACACACAGTCTTTTCATTATGTATGCTAGGTATAGTTTGGCAAACGATCCTAAAACAGTTGTCAAAAGATTTTGAATATTTTCATTGACCGAAAACGAACTTTATTTTGCTCCACTAAAGTACTATTTCGTTTACTATGTTGTTCAAAAATATTCTTTTTTTAAATTAATTCTACGACTGCCTTGCGCTGTAAACGTCATCATAATCATCATTTTCCTGCCCTAATCCCAATTTATTTAGGGTGGGCGCAGCATGTCTTCTCAACAACCACATCCCTTATGGCCAAAAAACCAACCGTTTCTTTGTTTTTCCTCTACTCTTATGCCACTCCCACATTCATACTCAAAATGTTTCTCATTCCTCTGCATCACATGTCCATACCATGTAGCAGACTTATTGCGAGGAAATGGAAATGTCACTGAGACAGTACCGTCACACGATGCGGTCGCCATTTTTTTTTTAAAGCTGGTATGGAGGAGAACTTTTTTATCATGTTTATATGAAATGGTATTTAATGTTATAGCAAATACTACGGAATAGTAAAGAGGGCTTTTTGGGGGATGATCGAGATCTTCTGTTGGGTGGGTTTTCAGAAGGGAAAGCGGTCACCTCCTTCTGTGAAGCAGTAATGCTAGTAAAGCAGGTCGATGGACGCTTGAGGAAGATAACCTCAAACCAACCCAGTTGCCGCGGAGGCGTCTGGTGCCGCGAGATGACTCCCGGCAACCGTAGTCACTTATCAGTGGACGGTCAGCAATGGGTAACCATCCGTTCGTCTAGTGACGTCTGCCAGTCATCACTTACTTCTTACTTCCAGCTAAAACACTAGGTAGTGGCGAAGGGTGAAACTATCTTGTGTATTGACGTTCAAAAAGTGCTGTTTATAAACGTAGTTTGAAAAAAAGATAAGATTTCATATTCATTGTTAAATAAAAAAAATATCGTTGATTTGGTTCAAACTGCAATAAAACGAATAAAAACATTTAAAAAAACTGCTGTAAACTATAAAGGAAAACTTTTCATTCAATGAATTCGTGAACCGTCATTGTTCCATGCTTTTTAATAACGATTCTATTCAAATAGGAAAGTTTGTGTTCACTTATTTATTGCACTATGTGTGTTAAATTAATTAATCTACGGATTAACTAAATGACTTTTTGAGATTTTTATTTTTAACATACCTAATAGACCCTATAGTGGCGGGCCTGTTGGTCTAGTGGTTAGTGGTCCTGACTGCTAAGACGGAGCTCGTGGTTTCGATTCCCACCCAGGACAAATGACAGCAGGGACCAACGGCTTAACGTGCTTTCCGATGCAAGGAAGAAACTTGGCATGTTATGGGTGGTCACCCATCCACAGGCCAACCCAGGGAAGTACTGCTTAACCCGAGGAGCACTTCTTCTCTCTACTTATCTTTTAATAAAACAAAAACAAAAGCTCAAACTACGACATAACATTCGTTAAAAAATAAAATCGTGTCAAACTCTTTTATCGACCCTTTGTGGTCTTAATCAAAGTTCAGTGAGCGCAGTCGGGGGTCTAACAAAGTTATAAGCTGTGAATCAAGAGGTCTAATCTAGTGTCGAGTGTGTTTTGTTTCGTAAACTAAGTTATTCATAGTTAGGGGATTAGTTGAATAGACGAGTGGTGTTTTGGAATTGCGATTATTGTTTTTTTATTAAAGCAAACAAAGAGAAAGTGTTCTAAATTTAAATAAAAGGGTGGCCAGATGTAATTTGACAGCCAAGTACACCGCATAGTACAAGTTTTTTTTTAACGTACATGTTTCATTAAAATCCTTTCAGTAGGTAGTTTTTGCGTGAAAGAGATTGAGTTTGTATGGATAGATGGACGCATGGATGTTTGTTACTCTTTCACGTCAAAACGGCTGAACTGATCTTGATGAAATTTGGCATAGAGTTAGATTATAGTCTGAAATAACACGTAAGATATATTTTTTTAATCATCACGCGGGCGAAGCCGAGGGCGCCAGCTAGTAAGAATAATAATATTATAGAGAGGAAAGATTTTTTTGTAGGTTTGTACAGAATAGGCTATGAAAATACTGGTCCAATTTAAACCATTTTTACGTCGATAGAAAGCATAATTATCAGAAAATAACATAGGCTATATTACAAGCTGAGCAGCGGGTAAAACTGCTAGTCGCAGCTAGTGAATAATAATCGCAACTAAGTTGTTCTAATAATTATAATTAATTAATTCACCATATCATGTGTGCGTAATTACTAGTTAAACAACAATTACACGGGCATTATTAATGAAGTAATATTACGTAACAAGAACATATTAATATTTAATTAGCAACTAAGCTTCGTTTATGTTGTCGTCTTAAGATTCTGAATGTCACGTAAGTTTGATTTAGTATTTAATGCTGAGAATGTTTGTCGTACATACCTATATGCTGTAATAATAGGTTCTATCTAAACATGCAATATAATCCACGGTTGGCGCAATGGCTGAGCTATTGACTGCTGCGCTGCGTGTCGCGGTTCGATTCCCGCATGGAACTTATTTTCGTAGCAGATAGTTGTTCTAGTTCTGGCTGTTTGTGTTTGTGAAATGTTTGTAAACGCACCCACTATACAGGAGAAATTCCTAGTGTGGGGCAACGTTTTATAAAAAAAAGGATATTAAATTCCGTAGCTCAAAAGGTAAAAAACAGAACCTTTATTGGAACACTTTGTTGTACTTCTGTTTGTCAAGACTCTTTTTTTTTGGGGGACGCACAGAGGTATTCAGATGAAATTAAAACCATATGTTCAAGTCCCTTTGTGCTGTAAAAAAATCAACCCTCTAAGTCTACATAGCTCAAAGTTAGTATAACTGAAGAAGTGAAGTTATTTTTAGGCGAAACTGTACGATTTTAAAATACATAGTCGTCACAAACGCCAATCGTCATCGTCATCTTCCTAGCTTTTTCACAACAACGATGAAATAGGCTTTATATCTTACCAGATTCAGCCAACGCTTATCTGACCTCCACAATCCAGTTAATAACTGGGGAGAACGATACTCTTTGGTAAGACTGTTTGTCAGACTCTCGAGCCACTGCCTTCCTGTACCGATATATAGACGCGGATATCAGGGTAAAATGTTTACATACATTATTGAACACATGTCATGGGAATTTGTTCCGCGATTTTTTTCCAGGTAAAACTCTTAGAAGGCGAAACGCGAGCGTTTCGTGAGAATAAAGGACTAGTAGGTAAATACTTTATCCTGAACAAAGATTGGTTGTAAGTTTTAAAAACAGCGTGGAAATCATCAAATAGCTTCCCCCGCTCTGGGGGGGCTGACTAAAACCAACCCATGTTCCTTCTACTGCCCTTTATGTTCCGAGGACGCGGTATCTTTTTCGAACAACCCGCAACTCCGGCAGGCGTTGGATCTGGCAGGCCCCTCTACTTTTCTGACATCTCTTTAAGGCCCGCGTGGAATACTAACGCTCAGTCGACACGGCCTGTCGGCAAAAACATACACCTTTATTCATAAATTATCACCCAATTCAAATATCCGTTAGTAGCACCACTTTAAACTAGGGACCGTGAGCCCCACCTCTATACAATACAACTTCAATCGTTTGCGAAGCTCAATTGCATTGTCGATGCCGATCGACCTAGGTATTCGAGTAGATTGCACTTGCTTTCGATGCAATGAAACTAGAAGAGGAAACTGCATTGCTTCCCATTTGTAGAATTGCCGTCCACTTATACCGTTTGTCAGCGCGTTAACAGTGGCGCCATCTAGCATGAACTGCCGCAGTGCTAACTTGTAACTTTTTGAGGAGAATAGATCACTGGAGTTTTTGAATTTAGAATGTGTAGTAGTTTTGCTTTCGTAACTTGAGATTTACCTACTGGGTAATCTATACTAATCTATACTTAATATTATAAAGCTGAAGAGTTTGTTTGTTTAAACGCGCTAATCTCAGGGACTACTGGTTGGAATTGGAAAATTCTTTGAGTGTTGGATAGTCCATTTCTTGAGGAAGGCTATAGGCTATATAACATCACGCTACGACCAACAGGTGCTGAGCAGCGTGGGTGAAACCGCATGGAATAGCTAGTATAATATTATAAAGCTGAAGAGTTTGTTTGTATGTTTGTTTGTTTGAACGCGCTAATCTCAGGGAATACTGGTTGGAATTAGAAAATTCTTTTAGTGTTGGATAGTCCATTTCTTGAGGAAGGCTATAGGCTATATAACATCACGCTACGACCAACAGGTGCTGCAGCGCGGGTGAAACCGCGGGGAACAGCTAGTTGATACTATAATTATAAGCAGACCTTTTATGTAGTGTAGCATGGTAGCTTAGAATCGTGCTTGGTTGATGGCCATAGGGTCGCTCTTAGTACTTCAAACATATCTAGCGACATTACCTGTATATAGGAATAAACAGAGTTATGTATATATAGATATATATTTTAAATAACGTTGCCCCACACTAGGAATATCTCCTGTGTCGTGGGCGCGTTTACAAACATTTAAACTCACATACACAAACAGCCAGACCCAAAACAACTATCTGCCGGACATAAAAATATGTTCCGTGCGGGAATCGAACCCGTGACAGCGCAGCAGTCAATCGCTCAGGCACTGCGCCAATCGAATACACAATACGTTTTTTAGGGTTCCCGAAGTCCTTATAGGATAAAAAAATTGTATATATTAATTATTAATAAATATATTATATATCCGATTCCAATTTCCGAACATAGTAGGTAGAACATTCAAAAAGTAATGCTTGGAGCCAGTATTATATTTTACCTTGAACCCAACGTTTTTTGCAAAATTCTTGAACATACCAAGCAAAAAATATGTGCATACTAAGTAACAATATTTTAATAGCGCGCTAGCCTTCAATTAGCAGACTGTTGGACAACTTAATATTATATTGTAGCTTTGACTCTGTGCAAGCGATATTAAGGGACCCGGATTCATGCTCGCTAGCATGGAGAGATTCTGCATCTTAGCATAATTTTTTTGCAATTTTTTTTTCTATCTTCTTTATCTTTAGAGGTGTGCAGGCACCAATACAAGATTTCGTCCAGGAAGGTTTATGTGACTACAAGCTATTTACTAGAAAAATCTTATTAAACAACAACAACTTGATACCTAAACAAAAAACACAACTAGAATATTGATTTTGCTTCAAATTTTAATTTAAAGATGGTTGTGTTTGTTTAGATCCAGGGGGAGAGTAGGGGCAACTGCACCCATTGCCTCCCCCCCATTGAGGTAGGAGAGTCTTTTGGATGTAATACGAGGTCCAATCGGTGGACGTGCCTGGTAGGTGATTACCTACACGTCCAGACACTAGGTTCTTATTATTGTCTAGACCGAAAATCAACACTGTTATCAATTACACAACTTGCATTTAAGTTGATGACTTTCGTTCCAGAAACTTGGTATACCTTGGCTTGTGGGTGATTGGCTGCAGTAGTTTCTTCCGTCCATTCTGCAGCAGTGAGAAGACATTATTTGATGATTTCCCAAACATAAAAAAATAGACACCCACATTTCGCTGTCAATGTTTGAGTTCCTTGTCCTAGAAAACCTAGTCTTTGAGTTAAGCTTGCAACAGGCCCCTGTTGCAAGCTTAACTCAAAGACTAGGTTTTCTAAAAAGAAAAATAAATCAATAACTCCATACAACAATAATAATAAACCGATATCATCGTAGTAAACGGAAGCAATTGCCTTCCATGAAACCTTTTATACATTCCTAGTGAGCCTGTGTAGACGCCTATAAATATTCCGTGTTAATTAATGTGTACTGTGTCCCTTGCAGGAAAGCGTTCTATCAGCCAGACTTATCGCCGACGGCCATCTTGAAATTAAAACAAAAATAAATGACGCTCGCGTATCTGGTTCATAAAATGCAAGTTGTCTTAAGCAAGCCATACACTCTTCGATTTATTGCTCCCTATATCGTGGCATCGCAAGAAAATCTGATAATTCAAATTGAATAGAAATTGTTAGAAATATCGTTAGCAATGTGCACTTCGCTGCAATTTATCTGACGACTTTAGAATCGTAACTTAAGATGCTTCCGATATGGATGACTAAGATTCTCTGTATTGTTGGTGCTATTCAGCCAGCTCCGTTCGTAGATAAAAGCATGACTGCTGACCACGGGATCCTAGGTACGATTCCCTAGTCGAGCAAAAGGTGTTATTAGATTTCATCGTATATAGATCGATTAAGAATTTCACCTTATCACCTATGTATCTGCACACACTTGTGCACTATAATATCTCCCGCGCAGATGACTAATCTTTTCTGAGATTGGCCCCCATGCCCGAAAATGGTTAGGAACACTATGATACGCCTGCATAATAGCACTTTTTTTTTAAATACTAACTTTTTTTGCGTGAGTAACATTTACGAGTAAAAAAGAGACCTCCGGGATAAAAAATATCCAATATCCTATCGCAGACGATGGTCCACTCGTATGCCTTGAGTTGCTGAGGAGTGGAAATGTTGTTTTTGGTCGTATTCTCGTTTTGAGTAGCCTGTTAAAATCAAATCTAAGTCTAAATGCAATTTTATTTCTAAATTCCTCCATTAGTTTTACCGTAAATGATTAAAAAAATACACATACAACTTTGTTTTTATAGTATTAGTGTGCTTAATAAGAATAAGGCAATATTGATAAATATACCGGGAAAAAGTTTTTTGTCCTGCTACAAGAATTGCACTTGTCACAAAGAAAAGGTAGCTTTTGACGTTTCATCAGTCTTGCCATATAAGTCGGGTAAGACTAATTGGAAGGTGTGCAGTCGGCCTTATACTGGTCCAAGATTTTATGTTTTATTGCAAATATGATGCAGTGTCCCTTGCAGGGTAAGTAGAGACGTGTAATCGAATGTCAGTTATGATAGTGATGGCTACTGCGATTTTCTAGTGAGGTTTACAATGTTTTGCATTTATAATCTTTAGCAGTTAAAAGCGTTATGTTTTAAGTTTTCATGTAGGTTTAAGGTTACATTATCAAATATTTCTTAATAAAACATGAAGAAGTAGCCACCGGTATCGGGAACAGAATCCTAGCTACCGGTGGTCAGGCTCCCTATGTATTATTCCAGACTATAATCTACCCCTGTGCTAAATTTCATCAAGATCCGTTCAGCTGTTCTGACGTGAAAGCGTAATAAACATCCATACATCCATCCTCACAAACATTCGCATTTATAATATACAATGTGTCCGGTCATGGACTAGCGATATTCTAGATACTTATGTTACGAGTCCTTTAATATACTATAACGATATGCAATTGAGTCCAGTCTAATTCACTTCCCCGCTTTTTGTCAGCCATTTGAGCGATGTACGACTAAACGCTGACAGACACTACGCCGACAAACTGAACATGGACAACACTTTACTTCGACGGGACTCTTCGCCGACAGGCAGGACACTTCCCCGACAGGACTCTTCGCCAAAAAAAATGGGTAAACCTACCCATTTTTTGGCCAAAAAAAATGGGTAAACCTACCCATTTTTTTGGCGAAGAGTAACCTAACCTAACCAGGATAGGTTAAAACTGTGACCTCCTACGGCAAAAAACCCCAGAAACGACCTGCATTAATAGAAAAAGAAATGACATTTTTGACGACGATTGATCGTCAAAAATTTTGCTAAAAATTTCATCCTTACTATAATATTATAAAAGCGAAAGTGAGTTTGTTTGTTTGTTTGTTACCTCTTCACGCTTTAATGGCTAAACCGATTTTGATGAATTTTGGTCCGGAGATAGTTGGGAACCAGGAGACGGACATAGGCTAATTTTTATTTTGAAAAAAGTGGGATGTGAGGGAGAAAGAGGGAAGAAAAGGGAAAACTTAGTGTTGCTATTACAAATCAATAAGGCGCAAGAGGAAGTGTGTTACCCCAAGTTTCTTTATATATATGAGATGCGTTTCATTTTACACGTAGGTACTGAGTTATTTTTTCCAAAGTAAGTATTTGATTATCGGAGATAAATTGCGTCGCTGATGAGCCCTGTCGGCCTAATTTTGAAATAGTTTTACCACTTCTTGGAAAATAGCCCTCACATAATCAATTATAAAAATACTCGCACAGCATCCGAGTAAAATAACAAAGTGGAGCTAATTAGTATATTTTAGTGCACTTTCTTTGTCTTAATTACTCTTTTCTCCGGGCTTTGCATTTAAATAAGGCATAATAGTCAATTAAATTTGTGTGCAATACGCGTCCTGCATACGAAAACTTGATTATTATTGTATTGTGGAAGGAAAGTGGAACTTTTCCTTGACTCGTTATTAATTAATTCAAATTTTTATAGGGAGAAGAGTGGAATTTTGAAATTAGAAGCATTGTTAAGTGGGTATCTAGTTTGATCACAACTAATAGAAGATTGGCTAGTTGAGTACTAGTACTTAGTCTGTCGTCGTTAAAAAAAGAAACTAGACCCACACTAGGAATTTCTCCTGTATCTAGTTAGTGTTATAACTCATCATCTGCCTAGCCATAACCCAGTTAATACTGGGTAATACGATACCCCTTGGTAAGACTGGTTGTCAGACTTTCGGAACACTGACTACTGTAGCGACGGTCAAAGATCTACAAATGACAGCCGGGACCAACAGCTTAACGTGCTTTCCGAGGTACAGAGGAAACTCGGTATGTAACGGGTGGTCACCCATCCACAGACCAACCTAGGGTAGCGCGGCTTAACCTAAAGATCGAACTGAGCGGCTGCTATTATTTAACCACGAGCTCCTCGAGTTAGTGTTATAATTAATAATAATAATACTAGCCTAGCCTAAAGATCTTATCACACACAGAAAAGGCATTGATCACCATGATTGTTCAAGACGGGTTGGCGATTTCAGACCTATTTTTATTAAAAGTCCAGGTTTCATTACCATGCCTTCTTTCAACGATGCCTGTAATGTCTTCGATACATTTTAGAAAGTAAGTACATATGAATTAGCAAAGTCGCATTAGTGCTTCCCCAGATTAGAACCCACAGTTTCTGAGCAAACCCAACACACAGCCGTAATACATTTTTTATTAATGTCTATTTACTGTATTTATTTGCTGTAAATGTCATCTAAAACCTTTTAAACGGAGTCAAAACAAGTCTGTCATAAATTATTCATTAACCTGTTCAGCGGGGTTAATATTTAAACCATCTCTTTTTCCTTTACCAAAATTCGTGGCACCCCTACCGTCCCTACGGCCAACTTTATAAAGGACGAAAGCGTTAGAATCTTTACCCAATCCATCTGCTCAGTAGGTCTACTATGACATCTTAAAGCAGAACTTATTCCACTGAGTAAAAGAGATGGTGCTAGACATCCTGTATAGCTCTGTCCCTTTCCCTCAGCGCAATAAGTTCTGCTTTAACACGTCATGGTAGGGTAGCTGTTCACGATGAAATATTCCCGTTCACTTCGTTCCAGTATGTCAGCCGTTTTCACATTGATTGAAAACCTGTTAATACCCAACTTTCTTTGCCTCGCCTTCCCTTTATCTTGTTTATAGAAACTTTCCCTTTATTTTCACTGGTAAAAACGTGTTAAAAAACGAGTGGGAGGTCTCTTTGGAGATTATAATAAATGTCATTTGGGAATATTGATGAGCGCCAAATATACAATGGTTTGGTAAGCTTGGGAATTTGTGCTGCTTTGCATAAATAAATAACGGCTTTTCATATTTTTTGGTAGGTGATGGTTTTATTAAGAACTAATCGATAATTTAACTTGTTTGTAATGTAAGTTTAGGATTTTTTTTTAACACAAACTAATTAAAAGTATTTAAAATAGATACCTTGCCCCACTCTAGGAATTCCATTCGATTTGGGTGCGTTTAAAAGCATTAAACTCACTTACACAAACAGCCAGATCCAAAACAACTATAGTAGACCACACAAATATTTGTTCCATACGGAGATCGATGTACCAACCTTGTCGTCATAATTATGTTAGTAACAAAGTTAAGATGTTCATTCTTGTATCTTCTACACTCACCTGACTGATGTAGGTACTGAGTTTATGTATAATATGTTTATTAATAATAATTATGCTCACAAACTGAGATGCTCTTAGCTGTAAAAAAGTAAAACAATTTCCATATTGTCGACATGAAGGTTTTAAGTTTATTTTCTTGTTTTTTAATTTTATTTTTTATTCATTTTTTTAATTTGTGGTTTTCGTAATGTATGTTTCAAAATTAAGATTATTTATTATAGAGTTTTGCTAATCAAGTCTTCAGCTACAAGGTTGTGCCTATAATAAGATCATTTTAAGAACTACTAATTTAAAAAAAAATACAAGCTTGATTATTTATTATGTGCTGCTGTACAACCATTAAAAACATTTTAACTTAATAGAAAAGTTTTGTTGTGCTTTGAGAGCAAAATCCTTACTATATAATAATATTATAAAAGCGAAAGTGAGTTTGTTTGTTTGTTACCTCTTCACGCTTTAATGGCTAAACCGATTGTGATAAATTTTGGTACATAGATAGTTGGGAACCAGGAGACGGACATAGGCTAATTTTTATTTAAAAAAAGTGGGATGTGAGGGAGAAAGAGGGTAGAAAAGGGAAAACTTAGCATTGCTATTACAAATCAATAAGGCGCAAGGGGAACTGTTTTACCCCAAATTTAACGCGGGCGAAGCCGCGGGCGAAACCTAGTAAACTATAAAATATAATTAAGGCACATACTACATATTATAATAAGCAAATGTTGTATTCGCCGCAATTACTGTTTATGACAGAAAGCCATATCATACTCCGAAACGGCTGGACCGATTTGAACGAAATTTTGTGTGCATATCGGGTAAGTCTGAGAATCGGCTAATATCTATTTTTCAAGACCCTAACTGAGCAGCGGGTGAAACCGCTAGGTACAGCTATTACTTACATAAAATTCAACAAGTTCAGCAAAAAACACACCACAAGCTTTGACGTTAGAAAACATCGAGATATTACACTGTTTGATCTTTGTTCTACGTAACTGCGTTGTCATTTGTCTCTTTGACAGACAATAAGTCATGTTCACAATAATTTTACCTTAAGCAGGTGCAATCTAACAGCAACCTTATTAAAATAGACGTATGTTATTTTACTGCATAGCAAAGGCCTCCCATTTCCCCGTTCTGTGATGGTAGGCCAATCATTAAAAAACGTTCATCTTGTAAGCTTAACATACCATAACATCGTTCTTGTAGTTTCCAGAGGGTAAGATAGAGATGTAGCTAATAGTACACCCACATTTTGTAGGTTATGCTTAAGCCCCATGTTATACGGGCGAGTCTTTTGCTTACAACCGGGCACTTCCATACTCCGTAGCTGATACTCAGAAAATCCTGATAGAAAAAAATAATAACACTGACCGGGGCGAGAATAAAACCCCTAACCTCTTACTCAGCAGTTGTGATTGCGATCACTACACCAATATTGTTACGAAAACTAAGATCAGTGTCAGTCAGACTTATCAGCGATAGGAACCTTATTATTAATATAAACCTTAATGTTATTAACTTTATTATTTATTTATTTCCATAAACATATTTTCTACTTTAAATCCTTACTTCCTTACTATCCTTATCCTTACTTCCTTACTATAATATTATAAAAGCGAAAGTGACACTTTCGCTTTAATGGCTAAACCGATTTTTATGAATTTTGGTACAGAGATAGTTAAGAACCAGGAGACGGACATAGGCTTTTTTTTTAAAGAGTGGGATATGAGGGAGAAAGAGGGAAGAAACGGGAAAACTTTGCGTTGCTATTACAAATCAATAAGGCGCTACCGAATTTAACGCGAGCGAAGCGGGCAAAAGCTAGTATTTCATCAAATTACTTAAAAAAAAAACAATTGAAAATATATAAAAAATTGTAGTCTGCCGGTATAGGCAGCAGGTTCAATCTATATTATTATTTTCATTTAATTTAAAAATAACGGTCTCTAAGTTGAAGGTAAAATAATATTGAATGGACTTTAGTAAGTACTATTTTCATAATTCGAGTGGTATCATTGACAAAGGGCCATGTTAACTTTGTAATGAGGTGGAAATCTTGTTACACAAATGACAATGATGTGGAAATTGTAAGGTTTTATGTTTGTTAATGAAGGTCTTATTAGTTGCTTGAGGCGAGTTCTGGGATCTGTAGCGAAATGAGATCTAAAACCTTTTTTTTTCTTTGTTAATATGCGTATTTTTTTGCTATGTCAGCAATACAAATCAATTACAATACCAAGAAATACCAATTATGGATGTATAATTTATTTATTTTAACATTGGTGTACCCATATAATACTGAATATCTCATTTCCATAATTTCTAAAGATTTTTAAAATATCCACTCACCTTTTTAATTTAATTTCGGTCCACTCTTGGGCATCGTTGTTTTAATTTTCAAAGTTTTTTTCTCTCTTTATTTTGTAAGAAGGGTTTAATCAAACCTGATCATGTCACCATCATACGCACGTACATTAACAATACTTATATTCTACTACTAACTCCTATTTTAACAAGTCTGTAAGACATTCTGACATTCTGAAATAAAAATGGTCACAAAATCTTTCTAGTTTGCTTTTTTTTTTAAGTAAACAACAAATCTATTCTTTTAGAACAATTCAAAATATACAAATAGTACCAACTGCAATGCATCGTTAATCTTAAAAAGTTTCTTCCACTCCACAACAGATGGCGCTAGTTGCATGATTAAATTATTTCAACGAAAGTATTGTAACATACATTTATAACAATGTAAATGCAAGAGCAGCCTTACAAAGTAAAATTATGACACATTTCAATTAATTCAGTGTGAAAGAGAACGTGTTTCTTTTTGTTTAAACAAAGAGTTTAAATTAAAATCATGTTCATTATAATTGTTTCAGATGAAAAGATATAAAACTGTGTGTCTGATTACACGGGATTCGTTTAAATTGGAGATTTCATATTTATTTTAAAGCATGAATGCATTGTATTTCGGCATAATGTTCGAGAATCATCATCGTTTTCCTGCCCTTGTCAACACGTTTTTTTTCATCCATTTTCCCTATCCATTTTTCCTATCAGATGTCACGGCATCATTCACTTCCTTCTCCTTCATATCATTCTTTACACAATGCATCCATCTTTTCTTTGGCCTTTCTAAAGAAAAGACAACATGATAATCATAACCTAACATATAAATAACATTTTTGCATGTGAGGTGTTTAATTTGTTTATGAAGATGTATGTGATGACTGAAAACATAAACTTTTGATGATAATAGATGATATTGACCATGATTTAGCAAGTATGACGTTAGAAATAACTGAAAGCGACTAGAACTTAATCTTTAGTATTTAGTCCACAATAACAATAACTACAAGACGACTAGAACTTAATCTTTAGTATTTAGTCCACAATAACAATAACTACAAGACGACTAGAACTTGGAAACTCTGTGATAAACAAATGCACAAATGTAATAAAGGCATCATCTGCGTAGTAGTCCAACCGAATGCAGCTGAATACCAATATTTTACATGAAGCGACTGCCTATCTGACCTCCACAACCCAGTTAGAACTGGGTAATACGATACTCATTGGTAAGACTGGTTGTATGGACACTGACTGCAATCATCTAACGCCCAAAGCACTTAATGTGCGCCATGATGATGAAGCATGCTCCTTTTATGAAGGTCTTCAGAACGTCGTTGGCGCTTCCACCTTCTCTGGACCCAAAATCTTATTAAGCAAGTTATTACCTATTGAAACCGTCACTATGAGCTTCGAAAAACATTCCTGAAGTACAGTTCCAGCGACTGGAACCACAAAAACGTTCGGAAACTATATTAAACTAGCTTTTGCCCGCGGCTTTGCTCGCATTAAATTTGGGGTGACGCCGTTACCCTTGCGCCTTATTGATTTGTAATACTTTGCAACACTAAGTTTTTCCTTTTCTTCCCTCACATCCCACTTTTTATAAAAATATAAGCCTATGTCCGTCTCCTGGTTCCCAACTATCTCTGTATCAAAATTCATTAACATCGGTTTAGCCATTAAAGCGTGAAGAGGTAACAAACAAACAAACTCACTTTCGCTTTTATTATATTAGTAAGGATTCTGAGAGCGTTGAATGTCCTCTGCGTATATCGAAATATTGGCAAAAAACTGTATACAGAGTTAGTTTTAGTTCTGTTCTGTTCTGTGTTCTTTTACCACATGGTTTCGGAGTGCTAACGTCTATTTATCTTATACAGGGTGGCCAGTTGATAGGCGTCCAAAGAAAAAAATTAGATGCCTTATGCTAAGGGGTACCCGAATTACCCCCATGTATGTTCCGCGATTATTTGTAGTTTAGGAGCTAGAATTTTTTTAAGTACTTTTTTCAAAATATTCACCTAGCATTGGTTTTTATTTTTTATGTCTTTATTCCTATCATTTTTAGATATTCTTTTTTGTGGAATCTATTAGCGATAGTAATAGCTACCATGCAAAAAAAATCCGTTTGCCTAGGCATTGTAGAACTTACCACAAAATTAGTCCAAAGTTCAAAATTACCATTAGAGTTCGATAATCAAAAATGTTCAGAGCTTAAAAAAAAAATAAGTTAGGGGTGCCAGAGGTTTCTAAATGATCTTAAAAACTTCTATGGACCTTCAACAGACAAAATCGGTAAAAAAATATGGAGCTTGATCGGGGATTATTTCCTGTAATTAGCGTTGATAGCAATAAAGGTATTTTTACAGTTATTGTTATAATTTGGGATTTCTTTATTTTTGCCACTTTTATGATAAAAAAATACGGTAGATAGTTTACAAATTTTATTAAAACACTTTACAAAAGGTTTTCAAAGTGCCGCCTTACCACAGAAATGCACAATCTACATCTACGGAGGAAATTGTCTTTTAGTTGTAAACCATGTCTCGTCTCAGTGTTAAGTTAACGTCTGACAGCAAAATTGGTAATTCTTCAAGAACTCTTTGTAGGTGGCTCCATCGGGCTTGGACAGCGGTCTGGCTATGGATTATCCATAGTCCGCTATCGAGAATCCTCATTCCGTTAGACTATCAAATTTTCAACACCGCTTCGTTACAAAAGGTTTTCAAAGTGCCGCCTTACCACAGAAGTGCACAATCTACATCTACGGAGGAAATTGTCTTATAGTTGTCTAAAAGCTTCTCTGTTACTTCTTACAACATTTCCCGCTTCTTCAATTTTCCGTTTTAGCTCTTCCTCATTGTTAGTGTCCCGTGCTTACCTTCACGAGTCTGGACGGCAGCTCGAATGGTGGTGGTAAGCTAATTGGTAGTTCACCGTTGAGAACCACATTTTCACACTGAAGCGGTGTTGAAAATTTGATGATCTTACGGAATGAGGATTCTCGATAGCGGACTATGGAGAATCCATAGCCAGACTGCTGTCCAAGCTCGATGGAGCCACCTACAAAGAGTTCTTGAAGAATTACCAATTTTGCTGTCAGACGTTAACTTAACACTGAGACGAGACATGGTTTACAACTAAAAGACAATTTCCTCCGTAGATGTAGATTGTGCAGTTCTGTGGTAAGGCGGCACTTTGAAAACCTTTTGTAACGTGTTTTAATAAAATTTGTAAACTATCTACCGTATTTTTTTATCATAAAAGTGGCAAAAATAAAGAAATCCCAAATTATAACAATAACTGTAAAAATACCTTTATTGCTATCAACGCTAATTACAGGAAATAATCCCCGATCAAGCTCCATATTTTTTTACCGATTTTGTCTGTTGAAGGTCCATAGAAGTTTTTAAGATCATTTAGAAACCTCTGGCACCCCTAACTTATTTTTTTTTTAAGCTCTGAACATTTTTGATTATCGAACTCTAATGGTAATTTTGAACTTTGGACTAATTTTGTGGTAAGTTCTACAATGCCTAGGCAAACGGATTTTTTTTGCATGGTAGCTATTACTATCGCTAATAGATTCCACAAAAAAGAATATCTAAAAATGATAGGAATAAAGACATAAAAAATAAAAACCAATGCTAGGTGAATATTTTGAAAAAAGTACTTAAAAAAATTCTAGCTCCTAAACTACAAATAATCGCGGAACATACATGGGGGTAATTCGGGTACCCCTTAGCATAAGGCATCTAATTTTTTTCTTTGGACGCCTATCAACTGGCCACCCTGTATATATATTTGACGGGCCTGTTGGTCTAGTGGTTAGTGGCCCTAACTGCTGAGCCGGAGGTCGTGGGTTCGATTCCCACCCAGGACAAACTTTGTGTGATGAGCATGATTATTTGTTCTGTGTCTGGGTGTGATTTATCTATAATATGTGTGTATTTATAAATTTTATAAGTATGTATATCAGTTGTCTGGTTACCATAACACAAGCTCTGTTTAGCTTGGGATCAGATAGCCGTGTGTGAGTTGTCCCTAGATATTTATTTATTTATTTATATCAGCATCATTTTGAAATCCTCAGTTATCAGGTGACCTAAACTGAAAACTAACATTAAAGATATGACCGGCGGTTATGTTGCAAGTTTGTACGGAATCCTCGGAGCGCGAGTCCGACTCACCCGGTTTTTTATATTTACCTCTTTATAAAATTAATAAAATTATTCACTCACAAAATTCAATAATAATAGTATCAAAGAAATTTTAAAAACGTAAAAATAAGAGGAAAAGCATAGTAAAGAGTATTAATTAATCTAATGTCATTCATGTGCTTCCATAACTGAGCTATATAAGAACACTAGTTGTTCTCCGCGGTTTCACCCACGCTGCTCAGCACCTGTTGGTCGTAGCGTGATGTTATATAGCCTATAACCTTCCTCAAGAAATGGACTATCCAACACTAAAAGAATTTTACAATTCCAACCAGTAGTCCCTGAGATTAGCGCGTTCAAACAAACACACTCTTCAGCTTTATAATATTAGTATAGATACTTACATCAAAAACCCAACCGATATTGATTATAAAAATAAAGCTTACCTTGCGGTTCAATCAATACTCATTTACTTCTCCTATTAATAAGATATAATAAAGATAAGAGAAGATATAATATAAATACCAAGATATAATATATAATATAATATATAATTAATATGACTGAGCCATAAAAAGTCCAACAGGTTACTTAATACGCGTCCTACGCAATCAACTTAACTTCAACATGCAATAAAGCAGAAGAGACCAAGTTATGAAATTAAATTTCTTTACCCACTGTTTTTTATTTCATTCATATTTTATTACTAGGGATGTACCGAATATCCGTCCATATTTTGTAGTCGACTAATATGCGGCGATAAGTCGGCAAATGATGTCGACTAGTTGGCTTGGGTTATTGGAATGAAATTAATCATCAGCTTTCAATTTTGTTAAAGAATGTAGAAATCGAAATAGGTCAATTTCCAAAAACAAATACACTCATTAGGGACATTAAAATAAATAGGGACATTATATTTGAATAAACTAAAAGACGGACTAAATACAATGTAATTACTTTGACACAGGAAACTACCCTATACAGGCTTTGGTAGTCTTTAAAAATCGAAAAAAGTATGTATGTTGCTTTTGACGAAATATGTAGTATCTATGACTGTACATACTTAAGTAAGTGCGTTATAAGAAATGCTTAATGGAAGCGACTCAGCTTTACATTAAACTCCACGGATTATTATTGCCGTTGCCCCCTAAACGCCATTACAAGAGATGATTGACTTGACCTTTGTTGCAACCGACTTTCGGCCAGTCGGGTAGTCGACTAGTAATAGTAAGGCCCATCTCTATTTATTACTTCATTGCTACCTGATCGTAGCTGTTCGGTGATTCAAACGGATCGCTATCAGATTACTAAAACAGTCACGGGTGGAAAAAGTGCCGACAAAGCTTGGCAGACGACAACGGGAGACGCACGGCGCGCCGGTCATGCTAACCGGACGTTTTTTCTTGCACGTTGCCGCTTGGCAAAGGGACATACAGATGTGAGGGTGGGTTAGCTAAAAAGAAAAGAAAATATTAGTCGCAAATTACGACGAGCACACATAATAACAAAAAATAATAAAAATAAACATTAAACATGCAAAGCATTACAAACATTTACGACATTATTTGGGACAAAATAAAATCTTTAAGAACTACTTTTACTAGAAGAAGTATGGCTTTGATTGCGAGCTTTCATTTTTAATAGGTTATGAAAGACTTGATTTCTGCGTAAAGGTTTTATTTGCTAGTTGAACTTGTGACACTATACAGAGAAGCGTTTAAACTTTATGGAGCTGGGTTTTGGCAAATACTTACTATGTAGATATAATTTTTTGCTTCATTTAGACTGGGTTGTTAGAATCTTATGTAATTGCATTTTTGTAATAAAGGGTTAACCGATGGATAAAATTAAATGGTTATAAAATATTAACCGTTCTTGAGGGCAATGTGTCGCGCTTATAAAGGCGCCTTGTCTTAAAACACACCTGCTTAGAATCTTGATATTGAATTCCCAGACTTAAGAAACCAGTCGGAGAGAGCTTTCATTACTCGCAAATCCTCTTCTTTTTATCAGAAGCGAAAGGACCTCGGGTTGTAGGCACGGTTCTTTTGTTTCTGGTCCTTTACGTGTTAAAAAATGATGGCAGACGTATCACGCATTCTTTGATGCATTGTGATTAACTTAAACGTGATGTTTGTGCAATATGAGAGGTTTAAACCAAAATAATTGATGTGTTTACAGCTTTATATTAAGTGTTATGACGGTACTAAAGTTTATTAAGTGAATTTTAATTGTTAGAATGGATTTTCGGTGAGTTTGATCCTTTCTATGAATTTTTAAATTTTATTTTTGTTACGGGTTGAATTTAAATATAAGAATTCTTCTTCAAAAAAAGAAATAATGCTAATAGCTATTTTGTGTGTCATGTTTACACCGCCGTTAAGCAATTCATTCACTATGTCATGATTTAATGACAACATATTTCATTTATAATGCATTCGAATCCGGGTTGGGAAAGGTAAACCTTTCCTAAACAATGCCATACCCGAATCTAATGAGGCGTAACCAGAACAACCTCGTATATTGATTTATTATTGCGGTCTAAAGGACCAAAAAAGAGAACAAGGTGTGTCAATGGACGCGGAATAAAAAAAACAATAAATGAAGATAAAATGCCGACAATCCGAGTGGCAGGTGTTTAGTATGACGCCGATATTGATACTGTTCAATCCGTGTTATGATTGGACAAGCTGCTGAGGGCAAAGATTAAGTTATTGAATGGATGATTGGGGTTTATGCCTAAGTGGGTGGTTGTTCTGAGATTCAACTTGTAAAAGTCAGTTATTATTGTTTCAGAAGTGATGTGAAACTTTGATATAGAAATGTGAGTTTTTCTAATGCCGCATCCATGTCTAATTGATTGCTGGATCTTGTGTAGCAATCAACCCTTGAATCTTATTAAATTACTTTTTCGTGAAATAGTCTCGAAATATATTTTGATAAACATACAACTTGACTTGCAAATTGCAAATAAAACGTAAGAAGCTTTGAATTTCGCTTACGCTTTCCCCTAACGGCTTTACTCCATCTGCCACCACTACCAAGTTCAGGCAAAACTGATCCATAGGTAAATGAAATCGCATAATATTTACTCTGTCTGTTAATCCTCTATACTTACTCTGTGGTCATGTATTACCACCGAAAACTTGGCACCTGCGTCTGGCCGAAGCGACAAAACGCAGCGACTGTTTTTCGACTACCACTTATCGCACGATAGAAGCGTAACAAAACAAAATCGTTATCTTTCTTAAAAGATAACGTGAGGCTTTTGTCCGTGGTGTTAATTGGAGGCTAATGTTGGCCTTTCTTTCGTGTCGGCCTCTTAGATAGTCGACGATAAGAATAAACTGCGATTTTGTCGGAAAGTGATGTTTCGTGTTCTTTTGTTTTTTATTGTTGGTGCTAGCTTATATTGAGAATTTCGCAGGTGCTAAGTTATGTTTTTATTAGTGTTGGTGTGTTAATTTTAATTTTCTATAAGCATAGTTTTGTTGACATAAATTTTCGTTTCGGTAGGTATATGTAATCTGTGATTAAATAAAATCCAAGTGCTCGGTGCGGTTTTCTATTGGCAAAAATCACGAACTTGCGTACAATCATATATCTTCGTAAATATTGCAGGTGATGTATTTTTATTTATTTTTTTCCCATAAAGAGCTGTGCTTCGGTAATCTCGTGTCCCAGCAGTTTAGACTCGCGCGCTTGTACGAGTAGCGCACTACACCGGGGGGAATCTCCGCTGCCGCGGACAGACCTCCGGTGCGATCTCAAGGTGGCATGGAGAGAGCGACTGTTGAAACCCGTACAGGGTACGCTACAACGCGGTCCTTGTGGAGTGGCTGAAGAGGGCTATGGAGTCGTCACTAGAGATGCCACGAATATTCGGTATTCGGCCTATTCGGCCACTTTTTTGCTATTCGGTATTTTGTCGAATAGAACGTACTATTCGGCCGAATACCGAATAGCAAATCTTGTAAAAAAAGACACGTTATTTTACTCAAAATAATGTATTTATTTCCAAATTACAACTTTTTAGTAGTTAAAATTAATCACTGGTAAGTTGTGATGGATAAAAACGAGCTTTTCAGCATTTTTCAGCGCGAACGCGACGAGAAAAACAGGTTGTGACTTGTCTTATTCCAGCTAACGCGCCCCCATCAAGCATGTACGTCGCGCCGAATATTCGGCGTTTCGGCCAACAGTGTTGCCGAATATTCGGTATTCGGACAATTCACTGTTCGTGGCATCTCTAGTCTTCACCCACCGCATGACGCAGGTCCTCACCCGACACGAAAGTTTCGGGAGGTTCTTGCTTGCACATAATCGGGCTGGTAGAAACGCCTGGGTATCACTTAAGCGTAGCACCGGCGTGCCCTTGTAGCGGCGATCGGCGGCGGCAGTACTAATCTGACACTCCCCCTAGCCCTGCCCAGAGCGGAGGAAGTTATTTGATGATGTAAGTACCATCCGCATCCCTTTTCGAAATCATCATGCCAATTTTCAAAAGACTGTCTTTCCAAAAATCTTTGACACAGCACATAATTTTTATAACGAGATCCAATCGATTTTCAAACATTTGAATTTCCAAAATAGTATTCCACGAAAACGTTTTCACCAAACTAGACACGAAACTTACCCACAAAACCTTCCCTTTCTCCTAAATTTAAAATTCACATAAACTTAACCGTATATCATACTTATCCTTTGGATACGTGATATTTTGACTAAAAGACGACATTAAGGTTCAACCCGTGAAGGTGATAATATCAGCCGTGATTTAAGATGGCGCTATCCTTCGGAGAAACCATAAAGATTATCTCACTCCTCGTTAATGGACATACTAATTATTAATTAAGGACTGTTCTAAGTGTTACTTTACACGGAGCTTTAAAGTTTTACTACAGTGTACTTACAGGATCGTGTGGACGATTAAAATCGCCATTTTGTTTTGTAGTAAACTTTTTATTGCCTAGTGGGTCTTGTCGCGCAAACGCTACCGATGTTCCTGAGATTCTTAATTCAATTCCAGAAAAAGGCTAAATATATCTTTGACTAGCTCTACAGTTTTATATCTACCAATGTTCGTCTGTTAGAAAATTCCCATAGCATTAAGTCCGCCTCTGCTCTTCGTGCTTGAAGTGTTAAAATAAATAAATTTAAATAACAATTTTATTTCGGATATTTTTTTTTTGTGAACAGGCTTGCGTTAGGCCATAGGTAGATAGATAGATAGAAGATAGAATATTCTTTATTATGTACACCATACAAATAACATTAAACAACTTATAAATAGGGTGACACAATGGGCGGTCTTATCACTAAGGCGATTCTCACACTGCCCCGCATGATGCAGCGTAGCGCGTGGATGCGTGTTCTTCCGTTGCTTGTAAGTATCTCCGTTTGTATGGAAAACACGCACAGTCTAACACACAGAAAATGCATCCACGCGCGTTCACGCGGATCACGCGCATACACGCGGAGAAACATGCACCCCCGCGCGTAGGTGCGGGGCGAGACGCAAGGTATGGCACACCGAATCCCGCAGTACCGCGCGTGATTTTGAATGGGCGTGACGTGTGTGTTTGAAAATGGATCTCGATATCGAATAAATGAGAGCCGCCGTGCGTGAATCTACAAAACGCACCTACGCGCGTGAGTGCGCAAAAAACCCGCACGATGATGCAGATCTGCACTCCCGCAGGAACGCGCGTAGGTGCGTCGACACGCAATATGCAGCATGATGCGGGGCAGTGTGAAAACCGCCTAAAAGCGATCTTTTCAAGTCAACCTTTGCCATAACGGCCATAACTCGCCTGATAAGTTTAATTCCATATAGGATATGTCCATATTTTAAAACCTATGTGAATCAAAATGTAGGTTTGTGATAAATGAAATCAAACTGCAGTGACAAATATGAGATTACTTTTGCCCGCGGCTTCGCTCGCGTTAAATTCAGGGTAAAACAGTTCCCCTTGCGCCTTATTGATTTGTAATAGCAACGCTAAGATTTCCCTTTTCTTCCCTCTTTCTCCCTCGCATACCACTTTAAAAAAAAACCGTCTCCTGGTTCCCAACTATCTCTGCACCAAAATTCATTTATATTTTAATTAAGGCGTGAAGAGGTAACAAACAAACTCACTTTCGCTTTTATAATATTAGTAAGGAAGTAAGGATTTTAGCTGCGACAGACCTTTTGTACAGACTGAAGTTGATCCCGTTTTTGCTTGCGTTTGATCGCAAATAAGCTTTGTGTCAAATATTACATGGTACGTCAAATATTTCTGGTTTAATTTGGATATTCTATAGATCATTGACGAGCCTGTTGGTCTAGTGGTTAGTGGCCCTGACTGCTGAGCCCGAGGTCGTGGGTTCGATTCCCACCCAGGACAAACTTTGTGTGATGAGCATGATTGTTTGTTCTGTGTCTGGGTGTGATTTATCTATAATATGTATGTATTTATAAATTATATAAGTATGTATGTCAGTTGTCTGGTTACCATAAAACAAGCTCTGCTTAGCTTGGGATCAGATAGCCGTGTGTGAGTTGTCCCAAGATATTTATTTATTTTATGTTTCAATGTTTGCGGAATACAGGCGTTTTATTATGACGTGTCAACGGCGCTTTCGTGTTCCACGCTTGTCTCAAAGAGATGTCAGCAACGCAGAGGGGCCTGCCAGGGTCACTGCCTGCCAGGGTTGCAGGTCGTATGAAAGAGATACCGCGGTCCCTGAACATAAATGGCAACAGAAGGAACATGGTTGGGTTTTAGTCACTAAAATCCAGATACTCTCCTGGCTCCACCCAAAGCGGGGAAAGTTTTTTTTATAATATCCCATCCGGAAAAATGGCGTTGTATGTAATACATACAACGCCATTTTTCCGGATGTCCATGTAGTCATGTTTATATAGAATGCTGCTTCGAACTTGGGATACGAACAAAGTAAGAGAGAAAAGTAGGTTTTGGAAACGTGTTATTGAAGAATCCTAGGTATGTGCACTTAATTGAAACGTGCTAATGGCATAAGCACAGTAGGTGTCCTTAATGCTTTAAACAGATATTAGGAGTCCAACCGCGTTATAAGTACTGGTTACAGATAGCCTGTGGTTTTATAGGTAGAAATGAGACCTACTCATGTGTCTTCCAGAGACAAAATTAAAAACAAATATAATAATATACTTTTTAGGCTTAATGTGACATTGGAATTCTTGCTGATCTTGTTAAGCAAGAAAAGACGTTTTGCAGTGTGAAACTTTAATTACATCTAAGTATATAGGATCTGCTATCATCTGACCATCTCCTAATTATAAGGTATTTTTATGTTATTGGGTGTCAAACAAGCCGACAGCCAACCTGTCTTGGAACTGAAGGGCTACTATGACATCTTATAGCAATTCTTATTCCACTGAGTGAAAGAGATGGTGCTAGACACCCATAGCTCTGTCTCTTTCCCTCAGCGGAATAAGAATTGCTTTAAGAGGTCATAGTAGGGCTACAGGTCTTCGGCATCTATATGAACATCATGCGTGCCTTTCCCAGAGACAAAGTAGAAATGTTTAAGATCTAAGTGTTTCAAATAAAGTGTGGAATGAACATTGAACAACGCATACCTTCTTTTAAGTAAAGTCGGCAAAAAAGGTTACTATAAGCTCGTATGGCTCAGATGTAGGAAGTTTAATTTTTCTTAGAAACCAATGGACGTCATCAACTCCAAATTAAATTATTTAAATTATTACATAAACGGTTTGTTTACTATTATCTAAAAAATACTTCTTTAAAAAAAAAGGATTATTATGTAAATTCCAAATGTGTCTGACAAGCCCAGTAACTTATCTCTTTTGCTGATTGTACATCTTTTCGAACATCTTCATGTAATTTTCATCATCATCTTTCTGCCCTTGACCCTTTGTTTTAGAATCGGTGCATCACGTTTTCTTCTACCGTTCTCCCCGTTGCCACACGTTACGGCATAATTTACTCTTTTCACCTTCATACCATTATCGTCCTCAAGTAATTTTATAAACAATACAAAAAATAAATATATTATTTAAAAAAAAATGTTATACTGGAGACACCACGTAACGAAAGGCTGATGATTAATATAGTATTAATGCAAACAAAAAATGGAATTAAGAACCTCCTTTTATAAAACTTCTTTTAATTAAATCGCGAACCGTGTAACAGCTCGTATTGTATATTCAACAAATTCGACAGATATTAAAAGAAATTACTATTTAATACTTCAGAAATGAAAAAAATCACTTCTGGTAAATTTCGATCGGCTTCACTGATGGACAACTTCCTTATTTGTAGTAAACTTTCAGAGCTTGTTTTTCATCGTCATTAGTTTATCTGTGTTCCACGCTCAGTTAAACTGTTTTCTTTGTCGTTTGGTTCTCATAAAGCTTTTGTAATAAGATCGGGATTTTTGGAGCACCTAAAAATATATTGCTGAATACTTATAAATATATTTTAAACGTTGCCCCGTGTGTATTGTGGGTGCGTTTACAAACATTTAATTCACATATTTGGTCCGTGCGGGGATCGAAACCGAACACGCAGCGCAGCAGTCAATCACTCAGCCACTTAAAAAAAAATTGTGTAAATCCTCGATACATGTCCTCCGCTATAGCGGAGGGGTCTGTCAGACTCCTACTGACTATGTATATACTACCACACGGTGTTCCTTCTCGTCACTTCTGGCTGGGGTGCGGGGATCGATCGCATTCTACACAATCACCCCAGCAGTGAATTACTCAGCCACTGCGCCAACCTTGCCGTCAATATCAGGGTGATATAAGATGAAAAAGGTGTGTGAATGAAACAGTGTCTTACCCACTTTGCAGTATATAACATAGATGTAAATTATTTCAGGTATTAAAATTAAATTTTGGTGTTTTCCTCAATCTTATTTTTTTATCACACACACCTAGTCCTTACTTACCTATATGCGAAAGTGAGTTTGTTTGTTACGTCTTCACGCCTAAATGGCCAAACCTGCAGACGGAAATTGGTAATTTTAAAAGTGGGAGAAAAAGGAAGAAAAGGGGAGATAAAAATATATTTCTTTTCGATCATCACGCAGGTTAAAATAAGCGTTAGCCAAGTCACTATGCCACGCGGGCGGAAGCTAGTGTCATATAAATTGCTATACTCAGCCTGAATTAGGAGTAGAACCCAGGACCGCATACTTTTACCTCTGTTCTATTTTTATCCAGTCTAACCTGATTGTCTTTTAGGTAGTCAGTTCAAGCTTGAATAACTGGAAGCTTATAATCCGAGTTATTCATAGTACTGCCCACATAATAACCATTATAGTTATGGTCAATAACACCTCCATCACCTTACTTTGTACCAGTAATTTAATTATTAATAGCTCACAAACCAGATTTCAGCAATTTCCGTTAACTATCCGTGAAACACAGCATCTAGTTTATGCCAATATAAATTTTAGTTACATTGTAATTGAATTGATTATACTATAAAACAAGCCAGTGCTTTATTATGGCAATGTCGTCTAGGATTAGATAAAATTGAAGAGTGATTGAAGTTTTAAAGGTCACCCGCGCATTTAGTTGTTATAATATTAAAAGTACTAATTATAAAAAAATAAATTGTTTTAAGAGTATCGATAACAAAAATTTTAGATTTATTTTTATGATGAGTATTAAAAGACGAATACGCATTAGATTGATCCCAAGAAAATCATCACATTCTGGTGCAAAAACCTAACATTATAAGAAAATACTAAGTTATTTCCTATAAAGGTATTGTTGGTATAGGTAAGGATCTTACGTCCGGGTCTGTGGACAGTGAGCAATGGGTAGCTTACCGCCTGTCCGTCTATTGACGACAGGCTGTGTCGATGGCGCGTTCGTGTTCCACGCTCACCTCAATGAGATGTCAGCAAAGCAGAGGGTCCTTCCAGAGCCACTGCCTGCAGGGGTTGCCGGTTGTTCGAAAGAGATACCGAGGCCCCGAAACACAAAGTGCGAAAGAAGGAACAAGGATGGGTTTAGTCAGTAAATACCTGACACTGCCCCCCGTTCTGCTCCGAGAGCGGGGGAAGTTATTTGATGATTTTCCATCCAAAAAAGGCCTTACGTAATAGTGAACTAAATTGTCGCAAATGATTTTAAGTAGCAATAAAGAGACATAGCCATGTGACCATTTTATTAGGTTACCAGAAAATATAGGAACCGCTTTTGTTTTACGACCTACCATCAACTACCTAATTTGATAAAGCATCTTATTATTCCTGTTGATATCCACATGTGTTTATTGTAGACATTAAACCACTATAAAAGGGGTAACGAAAGTTTAGTCAGTCTTTGAAGTTATAAAAAACAATTTTATTGCATTTTTGAGAACTTTATAGGTGAAGTTTATGTCTTTTTTAATATTATAACAATGAGCTTAAATATAAATTGTTAATACTACATCAAAACATAATTATTAAAAATTAGCTTTTGCCCGCGGCTTCGCTCGCGTGAAATTCGGGGTAACACAGTTCCCCTTTCCTGATTTACAGGTACCTGCTACCTGTAAATCCTGCCCTTGCGCCTTATTTATTGTAACAGCAATGCTAAGTTTTCCCTTTTCTTCCCTCTTTCTCCCTCATATCTCAATCTTTTTTTTTAAATAGCTTATATCCGTCTCCAAGGTCTTGGGACCTATCTCTGTACCAAAATTCATCAAAATCAGTTTAGCCATTTAGACGTGAAGACGTAACAAACAAACAAATTAACTTTCTTTCGCTTTTATAATATTGTAAGAATTATGTGTACCTTAGATATTACTACCTATTATTAAATCTGGTTCATCAAACTTACTAGACAGCTGTGTTGCTAAGGAGTTTGTTCCGCCACTTCTTCTCAGCTAAAACACTAAGAAGTTGGCGTTTTAGGAGGACTGTCTTGTGTAATGAATTTCAAAAAGTGCTGATTATTAGCCTAGTTTGAACAAATGACTTTTGATTCTGATTAAATGCATGATTATCAATTTTAAGGTATTAAGCTCATTAAGTTGAACGAGGAAAATTGATTTTCTTGTGATTTTCTTTATCATTGTTTTATGATGTACTTCCATGAATCTAAATCAATATTTGGTGTAGTGCTGTTTTTTTTTTTCTATCCTGTCATTGCGTTCGAAAGATCAGCGGTCCGGCGGATCGTGCTACGTAGGCTGCATTATATCCATTAATTAATTTACAACCGCAGTATAGGCAAAAGACTTATGGCATCCATTGTGTAACGAAAATTAAATTACAGAAAACAGCAAAATCTATACTAATATTATAAAGCTGAAGAGTTTGTTTGTTTGTTTGTTTGCACGCGCTAATCTCAGGGACTACTGGTTGGAATTGGAAAATTCTTTTAGTGTTGGATAGTCCATTTTTTGAGGAAGGCTATAGGCTATATAACATCACGCTACGACCAACAGGTGCTGAGCAGCGCGGGTGAAACCGTGGGGAACAGCTAGTACAAAATAAAGATTTATGAAACACTAGTGTAACAGAAGCTTTCCCAGACATCGTGACAGCAGAAATATTTATTACTTTGTCTGTCGACGACATTGGCATTTCGTGATGATATACCTACCGCCTGTGGTTAGCGGTATTCTAATAACACTGAAAAAGAAACGGTATTTTGTAAATTGGAAAGGCTAATTTTAGAATTTATTGCCATTACCGTGCTTATAAAAATATAATTTAAAAGCCATCTGTGCGTTTGTTTGTCACCTAACTCCCCCTAAACGGCTGCACCGATTTAGAAAATATTTTGTGTTTACATTTCAATCGATTCCTGGATTATTTGAAAACATAAGTGGTTCCTATAGGTGGCGCTGCTGTCGGTCACCAAATTTGATTTGATATATTTACAATTAGCAGGAGAACGTCTGCTTGGTCCTTCTGTATAATATAAATGAGGCATACTTCATTTGCGGATTACATACCAAGACACGCACAAGAAAGGTTTGGAAGAAGAATGGGGCAGCCTTTGCCCAACTGCGGAACAACCCATCCATCCAAAATAACCATCATAATATGAGAGCATAAAAAGGAAATAAAAAAAGAGAAATTGACACTTTCATAAGTGTGAATACGCGTGGCAAGGGGCACTGTCAGTATTTTCTCGGATAAACATATTATGTATAGTGACTAATATAGCAGTACATGGCAAATTTATGTCGTTTATTCGAAGAGGAAGCCGTCCAGCCGCATTCGAAGAGACAACTCGGCTCGGGATGGTCTAGTAGTCGGATTGTGCCTTTGATAAAACTCTATATAACTATTACCACCTGAATGATTTTTATCATGTTTTCCAATTTAGTCAGCAGCTAGAAAATAATCTGGAAGAGTTCCCTAGAATTATTTTCTGCCTATAATATACGCGAAGCCTAGGTCACTTATTACTATGATTAGCTTAACCTATATGGATCTTTGTTACAATTTGAAAACTTAGATTTTACAATATAAGAAGTGAAATTTGAGCCATTTTCTGGTTTCCGATGAAAATGCATACATACAATATAAATAAATAAATAAATATCTTGGGACAACTCACACACGGCTATCTGATCCCAAGCTAAGCAGAGCTTGTGTTATGGTAACCAGACAACTGATATAAATACTTATATAATTTATAAATACATACATATTATAGATAAATCACACCCAGACACAGAACAAACAATCATGCTCATCACACAAAGTTTGTCCTGGGTGGGAATCGAACCCACGACCTCTGGCTCAGCAATCAGTGCCACTAACCACTAGACCAACAGGCCCGTAATATGTTTAGATCGGAAATGCATGTTGATATAAGTGACGTTATTCTAAATCCAATATGGCGAACTCCCAAAGATGGTGGACTAGTTAATGAAATGTGAATGAAATTCATATAAAATAAAATTATTTGTTGAGAAGCAAACGAGAAGGCATGTTTTTTATATAAAATATAGTAATTATAATATGTAACGAAAATTTACATTAAATTTCTGTTTTTAGCACCTCTAAAAATAACGGTAATGTAATGGTTCCATTACGCTAAGGGTTTAATTCTCTGAAGGGGTATTTGTTTGTAGGGACTAGGGACACAGAAATACGTAGGGACGTAAGTCTTCCAAGGGTTCAATCCCTTGTGGTCTGACGTAGATACTTTGGAGGGGGTTTTTTCGTGATCAACCTAGAAATTGGATAACGCCTTGAATGACAAAGTAGGTAGTACTGGCCAACTATGGGAACCAAAATCCAGTGTATAGGTAGTGATGTAGGTATATAATATACTTAATTTGAATTGATTCCATGGTTTTTCTTATAATAGCTTATATGTTATAGCATTTTCTTGTTTTGCATTTTCAGGTACGACATCGTGAATCGAGACGCTTCTAACTATTATTACAAACGCGAACATTTGTGAAAGGATAGATGTTTGTAACTCATTCACGCAACAACCATTGAACAGATTTGACACACAGATACATCTATACTATCTATACCATACCAATATTATAAAGCTGAAGAGTTTGTTTATTTGTTTGTTTGTTTGAACACGCTAATCTCAGGGACTGCTGGTTGGAATTGGAAAATTCTTTTAGTGTTGGATAGTCTATTTCTTGAGGAAGGCTATAGGCTATATAACATCATGCTACGACCAACAGGTGCTGAGCAGCGTGGGTGAAACCGCATGGAACAGCTAGTAATTTATAACATAGATTGACACATTAGATACTTCTAGTCAACTTAAAAAAAGAGAAGGTTCTCAAATCGACTTTTCCTTTGCTGCTCGTTATCTCCATCAATAATGGGCGGTTTTCAAAATTATTTTTATCATCGTAAAAGTGGTTCCCGTATCAATTTTATTTATTTTGTTTGGATATTTTATGAGTTATCGTCTATAATTCATTTTTTCTGCTAATATCTTTAACCCGAACTCCAGAAACAAACAAAAGTCACCAACTTCCGAAAGAAAATTCAGTGAAAAAGTATGTGTTCCTAAAGTACGATCTCGTGAGACAATTATCAGTTACCCAGTCTGGAATAACACATGGTATAATTTTTTTTTCGATATCACGCGGTCGAAGCCGCGGGCGCTAGCTAGTACGAAATGTATCTGCCTACCGACCTAAGTGATCAATGTATTCATTGCAGTGCGTTAACTGCAATTCATAATCAGTCCATCAACCACACCTCTTAACAGGTACTCGTTCATTGAACTCAAACACCTGTTAGTACAAAATATGGCTATTACTTACCACGCTAAAGAGTTCTGCTGAAGTAATTTCCTAGGTCCCAGTTTAATGCACGATGTCACTTGACGCTGCATCGCGTGAGCCTCGACAGCAATTACTCGTACCACGGTTTGTCTCCTTGCAATTAGAGAATTCCTAAGCGTCAGCGTGTGGGAGAGTTATTTCAACATCGTTTAAGTAAACTGTTCTGTATTTTCACATGAAAATTATTTTGCTACGTTGCTTGAGCTGGCATTTGTGCTGTAAAACGTTACGGCCATGTGTTGTTTCTCATTCATCGCGCGCGAGACTTTCTGTCGGCTTCAATTTGCAACTTCTGTGTTGGTTTGCATCTTGGAAAAATAAATTGCTGACTCATGACTGCAATTTGCCGTATTATAAACTTTATTTATCTTTAAAAAGCAAGTAAAAGAGCATTACCTCTCCTCTTTACTGTGATATTCTGCATAATTATATATTTCAGGTATATATTTACTATTTCAGTATTTATTTTTAAATGTGTATTATTTACCTGTTTTGTTTTTTCCACACACTGTGTCTACATATCTCCAACTTTCCTCTGACAGATCTGCTGGAAGAAATTTCTAATGACATAAGCTGTACCTTTGTGCTCTTCTGTCTAATGTAATGTCCTGTCATGTATTTTGTGTGTGCATAAATCAATGCAAAAAAACTAATATTATAAATGCGAATTTTTGTAAGGATGGATGGATGTCTGGATGTTTGTTACTCTTTAACGTCAATACGGCTGAACGGATCTTGATGAAATTTGGCACAGAGGTAGATTATAGTCTAGAATAACACAAAAGAAACTTTTTTTTTTCGTTATCACGCGGGCGAAGCCGCGGGCGCCATCTAGTAAATAAGTAAATAGCTAAACGGTATTTGTCGCCTCGTTGGTAGATTGGTTATAAACTCAACTGTTGAGCATAAAGTCCATTGTTTGGTTCCAGGGACGAGTGGTGTTTTTCAGTAGCAGCCATAGAGTCTGACGGCAATAGACTCCTCCCTCTCTTCCTTATAACACGGAACTTAAAATATAACTAGCAAAATGTGTGAGCACTATTAGGTATACCTCTGCATAACACTTTGGGGATTAGATGCGTAATGTTATGTATGATATTTTTGTAATTTCTAAGATTATTAATTAAGAATTGCACCTCTAGATGGCATTTTTTTTCTTTTTAAAAATCGTTACCCACACTAGGAATTTCTCATGTGTCGTGGGTGCGTTTACAGACATTTAAACTCACATACACGTTTGTGTATGTGTTTACGCAGACCCAGAACATTTATCTGTATGTCATATAAATATTTGTTCCGTGCGGGGATCGAACCCGCGACACGCAGCGCAGCAGTCAATCTCTCAGCCACTGCGCCAACCGTGTCGTCTTATAATAATATCTAAGCACATTTATTTTGTCATCCTTCAATATAAATATACCCAGCGTCTGTGCTGGCATTTCATACATACTTATTTGTCTTTTACAAAAAAAAAAAACAAAGGGTACACATAATAGCAACGAAGATGTAAACAAATAAGAAAATAATAAACTAGCAAGAACAGCTGACTGACAGAATTTTGTAGCCGTGTTTACTAGATAGAACATTAATGCTGCAAACTGCCCTTGTCATATCCAGTTTTGTACCTTCTATATCTGAGTTCTTTGGTCGTGTAGCTATTTTTACACTGGCAACATTTTAGTGATAGTTTGCGTTTTCATAGAGGCGTAATGAGAGTTTTTTTGATCGTGGAATGTTTTTACATCCGCGCACACGGTGGTTGAATTGCATGTCGTTTTTGTGGAATTATGATTCTCGCAGTTGCTTTTGCAAATTAAAAGTGATATTTTTATTCTACGTATGTTTTTGTTTAATGTTTTAATGGAGTTCTAGGTGTGTGTTATTTAGTATGTTTTTGCATTTCAATTTAAATGTGGTTATTGACAAAAACTTGTGATGAATCAATCTGCAAAAGGCTTAAGAAGGATTATTTACTTGCTAGCGGTTATATCTTGGTACCTCTTTTACAAATATACCTACCTAGGTGTATAAAATATGTTTAAAACTTGCTATATAGATTGAAAACTTTCTTTGCGCCAATTTTGCTGTTTACAAAAATTGGCTATTAGTACTAATTTATAACAAAAAGATCTTTTGGCGCGTGGCCTTAATCAGAACTACAGCACCATCTTGATTAAAAAAATACAATTTCTAGAGATAATTTAAAAATAAAAATACAGCGATTGATTGATGATCGATTGATTGAACAACACCTCATTTTCAGTTCAGGGTAGAGACCCTGAACTGAAAATGAGGTGTTGTTCCACAAACCATTTGGAACTTATTATATGGTACTGCTTATTCCATTGTTTGATTTTACATTAACTAATGCCGGATACTGAAGCGCCAAGTTTACATCACAGACTATATTTGGATTGTTATCGACACGCTAAGAAGAATACTATTAGCACCATTCAAGCACCATAAAACATACTGCACTACATGCGGCATTGGAACTATGTGATCACAATCTCTTTTTAAATTAGGAACAAAAAAGAATTTCCAGCCACAGACAAATATCAGCCAGCAATATTTTTTAAACCTACAAAAATGAACAACGAGCCTCGAATAGATCCTTTCTTAAAAAAAAAAAACTGATATCACAAACGCAGGCTGGTGTTAATTTCGAGCAAAATCCAAAGAATCCGGTGTTGTACCTCTTTGAACATAAAAACTTCATTTTCATAATGCGAGGGGCGGAAGCCATAAAGCGGAATTGTTTCGCTTTTTCCGTTTCGTCCCGCTTCTTTTCCCGTTAACATTTTTAAGTTGGTACGTCATGGCGTCACAAATATAATATTTTAAGGTGGTAAGTTTATGCTTAGATTGTTTATGGTTTATTATGTGCTGAGTTATTAGAAGGACTTTGCATGTGATATTGTTTATGTAGTCACCTTTAATGCCTTGACAATAAAGGTAAAAACTATAACTTGAGAAATAAATGATCGTTGTTTAACGGAAAACATGCAATCCACATCATGAAAGGTTTGATCATGCATCAAATTTGACGACACGGTTGGCGCAGTGGCTGAGCGAATAAATATTTGTATGGCCTACAATTTAAAAGAGTGTTCATGGAGTTTCTTGCTCATTATTCTACAAAGAGATCAACGGCAACTACAGAACTTTCATAAATTATTATACCTTGTGTCTGGGCCTGTAACTTCATTGATTTGTTTCTTTACATTAAACAGTGCCTGAAATATTTAAATGCTTTGAGTTTGAGTTTGCAAAAGTGGAAATAATTGAAAGGAAAAACATCTCCATTTAATATCATAAAACCGAGAAAAAAATGGTTAGATGTGCATTTTTACACTTTATTTGTTTTATTTTGACCCACACCTCGTCTACACAATTTAAATTTCATCAAAATATACTCCATACAAGAACACCCATTGACCTACATTGCACCCTACAAAAGAGCGCCTTAAACATTGCAGCGTCCAGGAGCACCTTTAGGTCCCGGTCACAACCTCAGGTGAAGCAACTTGCGGTAGGCGACGCGCGTTTGGGTTATTTGAGCGTGTGCGGAAGGCGACATGGCAGAACATGCCTTAATGTTGACTCCATTTTCGTATTGAACACTTTTGAATTGAAAACCACGAATGTGATAACTATGTCAAACAATTTTAACTCTTTTAGAAAGAGTTGTTTCACGTGAGTTCGCTTCGATTATGTTCAAAAGTTCTTATCCTAAATCCAGACACATAATATTTCTCGTTCGACCATTTCTTTTGAAGTTACAGCCTGTTGTAAATTTAGCAAAATTTTGTTTTTTTTTATCCCTTCATTTTTTCCAGTAGTCATATTAAATGTAACGAGTGCGACTATTATTTATGCAGGGTCGGGAAAATTTGATATGCAATCAGTATATTTAAAATCATATTTCATTTCAGTTTTCAGTAAAATTATATTATACACCATTTATGTATATTTTCTCATTATTTCTAGTACTCGTTTTGTTAAACAATTGGTTTATTTGCAGTAAAATAAATTATACTTGATATGTACTGATAGTTCCACCCACAGGCCAAACTAGGTGCTGCTTTTCCTGAAGATTTAGATTTAGCCCTACACTGATGTACAAATAATTAGACTATGCTTTTTTTGGTATTGTTACAGGACTTGTACCTGATCATTTACGCCTATGTCGTGGCCAAGCTGTATTTTTTTTTCACAAAGGTCAGGAGGCCAAGATGATTTACTTCCTCAATATAACGCCGTCAGGTGGGAAGCGGACACGGAATTAAAGTTCTAAGGAAATATGGCGTTTGTCTTGCCTTAGAATGGAAGTAGTGGACCAAGTAGGCTTTAGGAGAATTGTGGGTACGTCTTTTACTTTGCTGAGATTCCAATTTTATTGTTTTAAATTCCTTTAACTTTTTATGTTTTGTGTCTGTTTTTTTTTCGGATGGTTTGGCAAAAATCTTCTTCCGCTCTGGGCGGAGCGGGGTGGATTGTCAAACTTTTACTGACTAAAAGCCATCCATGTTCCTTCTTTTGCTCTTTCTGTTCCAAGGCCGTGGTAGAGATACCCCGGCAGGCGATGGCCCTGGCAGGCCTCTCCGTTTTGCTGACATCTTATTGAGTCGCGCGTGGAAAACGAACTTGTCGTCGACATGGCCTGTAGTCAATAGACGGACGGTCAGTACTCTACGCATTGCTCACAGTTCACAGACCCGCGTCTGCGTTGGCCGAGAGACGAGAGACGGCCAACGCAGGCTCTCTTGGCAGAAGGAGGTGACCGCTTCTCATTCCCTCTCGCCCCGGACCATAGACTGAACCAGGGCTGGTTTGTGTGTATGTTAGTTGTTTTTATGTCATGTGTTTTTTCCAATATGTCACTTTAATATTTTATACTGTTGAAATTATTAATAATAGAGAAGCGTGGAATAATAATACAAGCTTCGCGATCCCCAAATTAATTGAAATAAGTCACAGCAGTGTTTGGTATTTGTTTATATTTACTTTAGAAAATCATAATATTTTGAGCATTAAAAAGTCATTCGGGTCATGTAGAGAAGCATTACACTATCTATGTGTATTTCGCGAAAGTTGAAAATGTTTCTTGAAATTTAATAAGGAGGTGTGAGTTGGGAAAACGCAGAGTACCCAGCTACTTAAGTTAGTTTTAAAATTGTTTTAAGATTCTACTCAAGTTATTAGTAGTTATTTGTAAATAATTCATTAATATCGCGTTAGTTTTTTAAGCCAAACTAATAAAATAAAGTTGTTTTAAGAATTCAGGCAATTCTACAGCCATTTACAAGTTTTACATAGAATTTGAGTCAGACCCACGGTACGTATGTACATAACCAGGGTCACTGATTGCTGGGGTTGCGGGTTGTTCTAAGGAGAAGCCGCGGCCCCGGAAAATAAAGAGCAAAATTAGAAACATTAATGGGTTTTAGTCAGTATAAGTTTGACACTACCCCAGCTTCGCCCAGAGCGGGAGAAGATATTTGATCCGAAAACAAAAAAGGCACACGTATATAAAACTATAACCTTTTTCTAAGAGGGTAAATAGAAATAATAGCAAAAGAAATATTACATCTGAAATGTAGCACCAAATATAGTAAATAATAATTATAAAATTGTTTATTTATAAAAGGGGGCACACATACAATAAAATAAAACATTCTAACGAACAATAGAGCACAGTTGCTTAATTGCCTGAACTAGGTTGGACCTGTGTTTTAGGTGAAAAAAAGCATTAATACTAAATAAAAATAAATAAATTAACAGTAATGTAAACTTAGAGTTCCAATATTTAAAAATTACAAAAATTAAGTGAGCATTTTATTTGTAGACAACAAGTAGAACCTATAATATAGTAAGGTTAATATTGAAACAAATATGTTAAGTTGTATAGGATTCCAAAAGTCAGAACTCGCTTAAAAATAGTAGAAAATAAACTAATATCAATTAGTGCACTGCACAGGTATCCCTGCAAACGCGAGGTGCATTACCCATGCATTGTCAACAAGAACTGCTCTTACAGCATCAGTTAATGCTGAAATTGCTGGGACGATGCACTCAAAGCGGATTGTGGCCGTGACACCATTTTACAGGCGTCCGCTGACCTATATTGATGAGTTGGAGCTGATTGTATGGCTGAGAAGATATAGATTTATTGACAAAGAATAAAGTAGCACTTGTCAATGTCAGTCCGAGAATAGGTGTTCATCCATCCTTACTAATATTATAAAAGCGAAAGAGAGTATGTTTGTTACCTCTTCACACTTTAATGGCTACACCGATTTTGATGAATTTTCATACAGAGATAGTTGGGAACCAGGAGACGGACATAGGCTAGTAGGATGTGAGGGAGAAAGAGGGAAGAAAACGGAAAACTTAGCGTTGCTATTACAAATCAATAAAGCGCAAGGAAAACTGTGTTAACGAGAATTTAGTTAACGAGAAAAAGCTAGTTACAAATAAAGACAACTCTGTGACTCTAAAAGCACGTTAAGCCGTTGTTCTCGGCCGCTGACAACCTAGTCAGTGGCTCAATAATATGACCGTCAGTCTTACCAAGGTGTATCGTATTACCCGATACTGGTTTGTGGAGAACAAATAAGCGGGTAGACTGCCTAGTTTCTCCATGAAAATTACAATGTAATTAGCTACATTTGGTTAGGCTAATACCCGACCCCAACATTGCTAGGAAAAAGGTGAAAAATCCATATAAATTATGGTTCCTTTAAGTTAAATATGAAATATATGCAGTAAGGATACTTTTGTCATCCAAGTTGTTAAGATTAATACAATAATATAACTTTCGTTACTCGTCTCTCGTCTATTGTGGGCAAAAACGTGTTTAAGTATCGATTTTTCGACAGCTTTATTACTAGTATAAAGGTGGACCTATCATTGACCCCAGCAGAACGCCTTAAATCCACTGGTCTTATCTTCCCTTGTCATTTATAACTGAGTATCACGGAATGACGTCTCGAGTGGGGTTCCGCAGGGTTTATTCCGGGGGTTAATTCTGTGAGAGGGATCGTAATGATTCACCGGCTTGACGGCTTAGTGCATTCTGTAATAAGAATATGCTACCAGTCATTTAAAGGTAATATTTTGGTAAAATGAGAACCAACCATGATGTAAGACGGAACGCAGGAAATTGAAATCTAAATTGGAATATTTCACCTTCTTGTTTCAAAGGCGTTACGGTTTATTTGCAATCTGCTTTCAGATTTAGATAAAGCATGCACATGGTATGAAAATTAATACATAAACCAGCCACTAGTGATAATTCTTAATGCTCAAAACACGTCATAATTCCAGCCACACCTGTTTCAAATGCCCACAAAAGCAATTCAAACGAGACACCAGCAGCGGCAAATCCCACCAAAATTATCCTTTGCCAAATAAAACCGCAAGCTCAAGTAATTAATTCAATTTATTAGTCAATACCGTGCCAAGACTCCCAAAGCCGTATATACCTTTCGGAGAACGGTTTATGAGTTATCGTGGCATACAAGTATTTTAATGCGTTTCCAGCGTGTGTGATGTATCGGCAAAATAAATATATGTGGAGTAAAAGACGGTGGACGTGAAAGACATTAGTCATGTGTAATAAGTTCCGAGCAAGGATCAAGATTTATAATTGTTGCTTTCGGATTTAGTAGCATGTTGTGGTCGGCTTTTGTTTTTGCCGTCTGAGACTTGGCTGTTTCCTGGAATAGAATGTAAGCGAAGATAAGAATAGACTAGTCGGAATAAATAAATAAATAAATAAATAAATATCATGGGACAACTCACACACGGCTATCTGATCCCAAGCTAAGCAGAGCTTGTGTTATGGTAACCAGACAACTGATATACATACTTATATAATTTATAAATGCATACATATTATAGATAAAAGAATCAATTGACGCTGTGGAAAGAATTTATTTACAACTAGCTGGCGCCCGCAGATTCGCGCGCGTGATATCGAAAAGTATCCTATGTGTTATTCCAGACTATAATCTAACTCTGTGTCAAACTTCATCAAGATCCGTTTAACAGTTTTGACGTGAAAAGTAACAAACATCCATACATCCTCACGAACATTCGCATTTATAATATTAGTAGGATTTGTAGTACAATACGTAATGAGTATTAATAAGTGTATCAGTAAAAGTAAAGTTGGATTTATAATATTATAAGTAGGATAATTGGGATTTTAGTAGGATTATTGGTGTAAGTTAAATTCCTTTTATTTCGGCAGCCCATATAAAACACCGCGGGATTCATTTTGTTTCTCTAAAATATACAACTGCTTCCAACTTTTCTTTAGTTAAACAAGCTTATACAACAAACAATAATCCCTCTAACGTAAACAGTAGAAGTTCCGCAGCGGCAATATCGCTTTGCATAGCAATTTCATGTATTGCGATTTCACGGTAAAGGAGCATCGATGCAATATTCGCATTGATTCTAATCAAATAGCCACTGGCAAAAACTGGGTCATGCGATGAAAAATCAATGCATTGAGTATCGTCACTGGATATTGCGATGTGCCTGTGAATGCTATTGTGTGGACGGACTGACGACTTGTTAAAGGTCGCGAGCTGTTGAATGCATGAACGGAACCGTTCGATGTCCATGGGGATACTTATGTTGACATCGATGTACAGTTTGGTATCAATGACACTGTTGTGGATAATGGGACGTGCAGTCTACAGTATTTTGATTTTGGTATATAGGAAAATTCATTTTGGACAACGGCTTTTTCCATTTATGTTGAGGTCAGCATTCCGTCAGTTTTGTACTTTTCATGGAGTTTGTCACGATGACAGGCCAACATATTCTAAACTATTTTATTCTGATCTTTCTGCTACGGATCGCGCGATGTAGAGAGATCAGGTTAAATTGTTTTTTTGTAGGTTGATGTGCCGTCGTGTGTACATTACAGTGTGAAATGTGACGTTATCTGAAGTTATTTTAATTCAACTTTGAAAACCGTTTCTTCTTCTTTATTGTGTGGTTAGTGCCTAACCCGGTGTCAGAGTTTCTATACTACCCATTGGCCTCTAACTTGGCTAACATACCGTCGAGAAATGTATCTCAATTACGCTGGTGTCCACACGATTTTTCACTAATGATGACGACACACTGTCACTAAGGACGACGCGGTTGGTGCAGTGGCTGAGCCATCGACTACTGCGCCGCGTGTCGCGGGTTCCCGCACGGAACAAACATTTCTATGGCCTACCGATAGTTGATCCGGGTCTGGCTGATTGTGTATATGGGAGTTTAAATGTTTGTAAGCACACCCATGATGTAGGAGAAATTCCTTGTGTGGGGCAAAATTAAAAAAAAAACTTCTACAATACGCACATGAATTAGAAAAATCAGAAGTGCGTGCCTTGGCTTCGAACTCAGGACCTACGGACTTAGCAGTCAGACGATCACAGAAATAGGCTATCACTGATTTAAAAACCGCTATTACGACGTCATAGCAAGTTGAAATTTATTCATGACTTAAAGAATGGCGTAGCCAAATTGTTTCTGGGCTATTCACTAAAATTTAGCACACCCTCATAACGTAGCTTCCGTTTTTATAATATCGAGGTAGCCGACCCTAAAAATGAAGAAAATTTAATAATCGACAAGAAATTTCCTCATATCGCTATTCGTAACTACTGAATAGGTATGACCACAATGAATATTTTACGACGACTTTTATTATATCACGTACTTTCCACCTTTATTGGCTGTAAAGATAGTACAGGTGCCAGCAGGTCAAGCTACCCGAAACTGTCAATTTTTCCCAATGAACCTTGAACCTTAATACTTTAGAAATAAAGTCGAAAATCTATCAAAGAAATCTGACAGATTGTAGTAGCTTGATGTGCAGGCGTCTGTACCTACCTTCCTACTTCTACATCGTTTAAAATATTCCGTTTTGTGTGTACGTTGAAGGAAGTTTTAGTTAGGTACTTGTTTCAACTCTTTTACTTCTTTTTGGGGTGAATGAAATGGTCTGAAAAATGTGGAAGTTAATATTAGAGGGAATTTTGTGAGAAACATTTCGTTTCAGACGTCTGACGCTACTCAAACATTTCTTAAATAAGACAAGGAATTTGACGTGTACTTTTTAATACTTTCATGTGGTCTGTGGTGTGGTTAAGAAATATTATAAAAGCTCTGAAGATCAGTTATTCCATAATAAGATACTCTCTTCATTTTATAATTCAATTGGGTATTTGACACCATTAACCAATAATTTAAAAACACATTTTTTCTGAAAGAACACCTTATTCTAGACCTGAGAACTCCATTCATTTCAAAATAACTTTAAAATTCGATTTTTAGTTGCTTTTAAATCAATAAATAGTTGCATCATTGACTTGACAACTTAGTGACGTCATCGGTTGCGAGTCTCATACAAAATCTATGGGGAAAGCGCGTTTTGACAGCTCATAAAGAGTATATCAATTGATTGGTGGTGTCAACTACCCTATTGGAGGTAACCTCTGCAATATATCGAGGCACTGCATGGTCATCCCGTGCGCTGTAATTACAGTTTTACGCAACAGATGTCACTACTAATCAACGGTATTAATGTACAAGCCGTGCGACCGGTTAGTCGTCCTATGGAGAAAAGTGACCATTTCCTAGTCACACCGTTCTCGCTGTCTTAAAAATGTCTATAAAAGGAACTCTCTCGAAATTTCTAGATCTATCTATTGCCATTTCTCTAGCTCTTAAATAAATATACCGATTTAAGAACTTTATTAAGTAAATGAGACAGACGATGTTTATAAACATACACAAGCTTATCCTACGATTCATCTTGCATGTTTAGACATTTTCATCTCTAAAAATACATCAAACCTGAGAACGGTAAAATACCAAAAATAAATGTTGATATATAGAACACCAGCTGTTACAACTTAGCCTTAAAAACAAAATCTCATATTTCAATACATAAACTCGAGCAATATTTAAAGCAAATAGAAAACTAATGAGTCGTTATGCAACGTGTGTTGGTGTTGCACAAAGCTTAGCACTTTGCAAGTTTGCGGCAATCATTTACGTTGCTGTAACTGATTGCATGTTGCACGAACACGTTTGTAATGGCCCTTCATTTGTTGTATAGTTTGTGGGCGATATGAATATCGCTGTCTTGTTTAAAATGTGAGAGCTTATATCTGTGCTTATATTGGCATGTGGTTCGTGGACAGTAAATAAATAAATATCTTCGGATAACTCACACACGGCTATCTGATCCCAAGCTAAGCAGAGCTTGTGTTATAGTAACGAGACAACTGATACATACTTATGTAATTTATAAATTCATACATATTATAGATAAATCACACCCAGACACAGAACAAACAATCATGCTCATCACACAAAGTTTGTCCTGGGTGGGAATCGAACCCACGACCTCCGGCTCAGCAGTCAGGGCCACTAACCACTGGACCAACAGGCCCGTCAAAACCGTGACTGTCCAACCACCATCGTTGTGTTGGACCAATAAATACAAGTAGTTCATTTTATTCTATAGTCTACAAAAATAAATCTTTAAACCTCCTCTTTTAAATAGTTAATAATGTTTTTTTTTTATCTGCACAGGCGTGATATAAAGAAAAACTTACTAAAAGAGATGAGATGGTTGAAGACTTGAGGAATGTTTTAATCACAACAAGATGAATTTCTCCTGAATCGTGGATGCGTTTAAACTCGCAAACATATACAGGTGAACCCGGAATAAAATCCTGTAGGTCATATAGTCCGTGCGGGGATCACACCTGAGACACGTAGCGTAGCAGCCAATCACTCAGCCACTGTGCTATTCGCATCCTTGTGTTTGTTATGATGTCTATATTTTGAGAGATTGTAAAGCATACTTCTTGTTTATGTCAGTGTTTTATTATATTTTCATAGAACCAATAGTTTGTGTTCAATCAACCTTTCAATTTATTGCGATATTTATATCACCCGCAAAAGCATAGGGACTGCCACTGACTGACCAAGCAGGTCAAGTGGTTGCAAGCGTGACTGCTGAGCATCATGTTCCGAGTTCAATTCCCGTGGCGGGCAAAGTTTTATTGGATTTTTCCATCAAGAATTTCTTAGTAGCAGCTCCGAAGTCTATTTAAACTCGGTTGCTCGCGATAGGCGTGTCCTATTACATGGGATTTAGAACATAACTGGCGACGTGTGGTTGTACTGTTAGGTACATCTCTGATGACCCCTTCGACAATTACAGGCGTGATGTTCTGTTACTAATAATGTGATAGTTGGTGAACAGACCCCTTTATTTTTGTACAAGGCTCACCCAATCTCTGTTACACCTCATTTTATGTACCTATAATCCCTACAAATCAATTTTACTTTACTTAGATCCCTATGTCTATATGCTTTTATTTTTTTCCGAAATCAAGTTGTCGGGCAAACAAGTATCAAAACTATTCGTTTTTATACATACGCTCCTATTCCGTTACCAGTGATTATATCAATCACTGCGAATTTAAAATCAAAAATGCGGGAAAAAAATTAGGATAAGTATCTGCGACACGAGCGCGGTTTTTGATAGCTGTTCGAATCAATTAATGTAATAACTAGTTTAAATATTTGAGTTCTAAAAACGTACAGACGCCTGCAGGTCAAGCTACCCGAAACTGTCAATTTTTCCCAATGAACCTTGAACCTTATACTTCAGAAATAAAGTCGAAAATCTATCAAAGAAATCTGACAGATTGTAGTAGCTTGATGTGCAGGCGTCTGTACATATCTGAATGACGATGACAAATCATCAAATTAACGAGCATTGAATCCATTTGCTTCCTAAGTGACATGCCGCAATTGTTTTACAATTACATTATTGCTTTTTACTTAAGCAGTTTTAGTTCAAAATTGTTATAAACACTCAACAGTTCGAAAGAAATTTTAAAAAAAACCGGCCAAGATGATTCCGATCAAAGTTAAGACAAAAATGGCTGTATTTTGATTGCATAGACTTATAAAGAGTTTTTTCACAGCTTTGAGTATTTGAGTAACTACAGACTTGAGTACATGGTTTTAATTTCAACTCTATGTATCCTGAGACAAAGGGTCTTGACTGACAGACAGACAGACAGGCAGATGCACAACAAAGTAAACCTTAAAGGGATCCGGTTTTTCCTTTTGAGTTACGAAACCCTAAATAATATAAAAAAAAACTATATATGACTGTGAAGAATAATGTGTAAAATTTTACCCTATGGAAACGCAAAGATCCTTTGACCTGTCGAGGGTTTGTTTTTTTTAATTTGGTCGTAAGTTGCGATTTTAGTTATTCGTATGTGTCATAGATGGCGCTGTTAGTAACGGCGCAATTTGTAATAAATAGATGTATAGCTTTTCGTAGTGATAATACCCTTGACACTCAGAGTATCCAAAGTCAACAGAACTAACGAAAAATACCGACGCTTTCACTATAAATATTCAGTTGTATCTAGTTCACTGTTTTAACTAAATTGAATTGTGACCATAGATATTTTTGAGGTTTTAAGCTATCTGAAACAAAATTATTATTTGATGAAATTGGCTGTAGCAGTTGCTAAATCATTTCTATCCAAAAATACTTCGACAATAAATTATACTACACAGCCGTCTCCCCCATATACTGCTGCCAGCGAACGATCTAGGGCTGATAATCCCTTAATCACCCGCTTGACAGATGGATTGTTAATCTCAGTTAGATGGTATCACAGTACAGGTGGATCTATTGCTCATTCATCTGATAGTAATCGACTGCTATATTTAAGAGCAATTCAGAAAGAAAGAAAAAAATATACATACAAGAAAAGAGGACTTGTTAATTTTAGGTTTTTTTTTCGGATGGAAATTCATCAAAACTTTTCCCCGCTCTGGGCGGTATGGGGCCTATGGGGGAATGTCAGACTTTTAAGGACTAAAACCCACCCATGTTCCTTCTTTTGCCCTTTGTGTGGGCTGCAGTATCTTTTTCGCAACCCCGGTAGGAAGTATAACATAGCTAAACAAAGCTTTTTAAATATAAATCAAGATTTTTTTCTTGAGCTCTTCTTTAAGACTCCAAAACAATACAAAGATGACCGAAAAAAGTCTTACTGAACGAAACTCAATGTTGCATCAAACGAGCACACTCTTGACCATTTTTTATTTAGTTCAATTACAGGAGAATTAAAGGCGTTGATGAGGCTTGTACAACGCTCCACACGACGATACAAAACACAACTTCCATCCATACCATAACAGTTCTTACTACAATCAAAATAATGGTCCTTATTGCGTGTACATTATTCACGTCTGAATAAACTCATTGAGCAGTACAATCATGTTGAACAATTAATGTTGATTTCTATACCGCTATTTGATTTGTATCTCGAGGTAACAGTACAAGGTTGTATGGGAAATGCGCCAATTAAATTGCTATAGAGCAATCGGAGCTATCGAATAGACAGGGGGATCAGACATTGTCGATCTTAAACAATAAATAGTAGATTAGTTTGCGTGTAAGCCTCTATTGTTCTACGATGGGCCCATAAAGGAAGGATTTAATGCTATACTATTTAAATTAGACCGTTGAAAATTAATAGAGATTGGAGTACCTATAGGCTAAATATTTGCTGACTTAAGAACGATTTAATTTGACTAACATATGTGATACACTTGGAGGGAAGTCGGCTGACGATTAATTAAGTGTTCTTGGAATCCAGATATTTTTAGGAACTGTGGCAGCTACAAAACTGCGTCAAAATGAGGTTTCCGGCTACTGGGACCGCAATTAACTAGGACCGCGGTCCCAGTCGCCGGATCCGTAAAAATTAAATATTTTTCTTCCAGCGACTGGGACCACTCATAGATAACTTAAAAAAAAATCTATTATTCAAGCCAAAATTAGTACAGTCAAACGGAAAAAAATTATGAATTATTTATATAAATATTATTGACTCGTTCTAGACATGATTTTATCTTATGCGCTTAGTAATAGATTAAGCTAGCCCGTTTTGACATAATTTACACATACAGGTAAATACACACAAAGGGAATAGCATTGTATAATACTATCCCACTTTAACTTTATATTTTAACACAGTTAAGGCTGATTTTGTGATAATTACTGAGGTTTCCCGCTACTGTTGTGAAGTTATCTATGAGTGGTCCCAGTCGCTGGAAGAAAAATATTTATTTTTTACGGATCCGGCGACTGGGACCGCGGTCCTAGTTAATTGCGGTCCCAGTCGCCGGAAACTTCGTCAAAATCTTTTAAAAAACCCAAAATTACATCAAATAGCTTCGCATTTCTTGTGTTTTAGTCTAGACATCTAAGAACCTAGTTACATTCCCTGGAGCACCTATAATATCAAGTCTTAACATTCTCCACGCGCCATATAATCGATACGATAAGCATTCTGCCGATGGCGTAATATCCCTAGATATAAAAGACATAAAAACTAATGATACTGGCAGGTTAGACGGTAATGACTGCTGTCAAAACACATTATTCATGGCAAAAGCGATCAATGTGCGTAACAAAGATCAAGGAAGAAAGGCAGATGTGCCTTTGTTTAATTTTTAAAATGCATTCCAGGATAATTTGCAATGAAATTGTAGATTAAGGTATTTGAGCAAGAATAAACATAGTGATTTTATTCTCATTGACAGGAAAAAACTATCTACCTGAAAGAGAAAAATGTGCTAATACTAGTTTTTCCGCGGCTTCGCTCGGATTTAGTTCGGGGCAACACAGTTCCTCTTTCCTGATTTGCAGGTACCTGCTACCTGTATTTTTTTTCCCTTGCTTCTTAGTTATTGTAATAGCAAAGCAAATTTTTCCCTTTTCTTCCCTTTTTCTTCCTCATTTTTCACTTTATAATGCCTATGTCCGTTTACGGGGTCCGAACTATCTCTGTACCAAAATTCATCAAAATTGATTTACTCATTTAGGCATGAAGACGTACCAAACAAACAAACTCACTTTCGCTTTCAAAAGGAGATAGGCTTTTAATAAAAAAAATAGTGGGTTGTGAGGGAGGAAGAGGGAAGAAAAGGGAAAACTTTGCTATTACAAATCAATAAGGCGCATGGGCAAAAACTGCAGGTAGCAGGCAAATCAGGAAAGGGGATCTGTGTTACCCCAAATTTAACGCGAAGCCGCGGGCAATAGCTAGTATCTTATAAAACAAAATATTGTGTTATTTGACCGATAGAATTAAGGCATTCTGTCGCATCAATTGTTCTCCTCCACTTCTTCAATCTTAGTTGCGTACGTAATAACGATGCGTCCTTCCGGGGACGGTGAGATAACTAAGCTAATGGTTGTTCGATGGGTGCTTTTAAGTAGGTTATTTGTACACAGATGTATGTGACGTAAGGTAATACATGAAGTGTCAGCTGATTGATGTAGGGCTTCATAGATGGGGTGTGGTTGAAGTAAGTGGTACTTGGCGAGTTTGGGGACTGGGTACGAGCTTCATTGATTTCGTTGTGAATTTGTTGGGGCCTTCTTTGGTGTTACACCTTTGAACAAAATAATTATCTGCAAATTTGATATTAATGTCTAATTAATGTATTTAAAATTGAATAATAATAATAATGTCTTAATTGTATCTATTTTCTCTTGTTTTTTTTTTGTATTATGTAATTTGTATTTTTTTATGTGTAATGTATAATTGTAATTATGGGTGTACTACCTGAAATAAATGAATTTTATTTATTTATTTATATAGATATTATAGCGAAATAATTATAGCTGTGTGAATATTAATTCTTTATGGATAAACTAGCTTTTGCCCGCGGCTTCGCTAGCGTTTAATTCGGGATAACACAGTTTCCGTTTCATGATTTCCAGGTACGTGCTACTTGTAGTTTATGCCCTAGCGCCTTATTTGTTGTAATAGCAAAGCCAAGTTTTCCCTTTTCTTCGCTCTTTCTCCCTCATTTCTCACTCTTTTTTTAAAATAAAACGTTAGCCTATGTCCGTCTCCAGGGTCTCAACTATCTCTGTACTAAAATTCATCAAAGTCAGTTTAGCCATTAAGGCGTGAAGACGAAACAAGCAAACAAACTCACTTTTGCTTTTATGTATATTATTAATAAAAAAAAAGTAAATAAGTAAGGATTTGCGTTTGACTGCAGTTCACATGATATGAAAGGATGATGCGGCGTAGTGTGAGCACGCTTACTCAATACTCAATACTTTATATTAATTGAAGAGAAACAATTATGGACCGTGTCGGGCACAGCAAATTAGTTTTTAGAGGAAAGGATGAAGCGCTTTTTGTTTAAAAACATAATAATATGGAAATTAAGGAGGAAAATCTTATATTAAGAAATTTAAGTAGGTAGATATTATTTATGTGCAGATTTATTTTATTTTTTTTATTATTAGATATTATTCATTTATTTATTTATTATTAATAATTATTAATATTCTAGATTTTATATTAGGTAATTATTTTATATATTTATTTATATAAGCTTACTTAGAAGCAACCGATTCATTTGATGAACTTTGAAGAGATCCAGATTTGGAACTAACACTTTTGTCCTTCAGATTTCGTCAAGTTTGATTAGATTTTTCTACTTCCAGTGATAATCTCTTTTTAAAATGGACTGCGGTTTGATGAGGATTTCTTGAGTCTCAACGAAAATAACTGTGGCGCCATCTACAACGCTGCATACAAACTAACCTCATACAAAATACTGCATAGCAACCCACATCATCCATACAACACCCTTCAGGACAGAGATTCTCCTTTACAGAAAAGAACTTCCCACACTGTCCTATATACTTTCCGCATTATCTACTAGCATTTTGATACAAGTGGGGGAAAATGCAATGACAAAGTTTGCCTATCAAAATAAACTATTATAGAATAGTTACTACGCCATCTTCTAAGACAACCTTTTCCGAATCTTCTTTTGTTTCTACAGGCATTCGTGAAGCCCAATGTACATTCAGCACCAAAAGTCGATGAACAGAATACACCATCAATCCAAATGTCGCTGATTATCATTGTATCAAAAGTTGTTCAGCGACATTTGGATTGATGGTGTACAGCGACTTTACGAATACTAGTGCACATGTACTTTTGAAAAACTCGTGTTTAACGACTTTTGTAAATTTCTGGTGTACAGGCTATTTTGTTTCCTAGTTGCGACTATAACTTATGGCATTTTATTGTGTACAGGTGTTTTGTTATGTTGATTCTGTTCATCGACTTTTGGTGCTGACTGTACTTATAATATAACTAGCTGTTTCCCACGGTTTCACTCGCGCTGCTCAGCACCTGCTGGTCGTAGCGTGATGTTATATAGCCTATAGCCTTCCTCAAGAAATGGACTATCGAATACTAAAAGAATTTTCCAATTCCAACCAGTAGTCCCTGAGATTAGCGCGTTCAAACAAACAAACAAACAAACTCTTCAGCTTTATAATATTAGTAATAGATAGATTAATGAACTGTCAGTGATATCGGCCAGTATCACTTGAACTGACGTCACAGTTTCCTAAATTCACTATGATCACAATTTCTTACCACGACTGTTCGTAACTGACAGCCGATTTAATACCTCCGATTGTCTTATCTCTCTCCCCAAATGAGATATCGCCATTATTATTTTTTGTGGACGTCTATGGTCAGTTGAATAACTGTCTTTGAGAGTCTGGGATTACTTCTAAGTACTTTGTGGTAAATATTGCAGTAAGTAAATCTGCAAAGAATACGGCGATTTTTTTTTCTTTATTATTTTTTTGTCCCTCACCAGGAATTCCTCCTGTATCGTGGGTGCATTAACTTTTTGGAACGAAGTTCCTTATCGCGCGTTGTGAAAGGGGGCTAGACGAAAAAAAATCTTACGAAAAGTTGTCACGACACTTTTTGCTATAGAAAGCTATTGTAAGCTGTGCGGCGTCGCATGTTTCTCTGTCTGTCTGTCTGTCTCTCTCTCTCTTATAGAAAGCAAGCCAGATATTTTCATTTCTATAGGAACTTCGTTCAATCCGGGTGTCCCTTGACACCTCTAAATTTTTTTTTCTCACATACACAAACAGCCAGACCCGAAACAACTAGCGTCGGTCACAAAAATATTTGTTAAGTGCGGGGTTGAACCCGAGGAACGCGTCGTAGCAGCTAGTCGCTTAACCATTGCTCAAATGACGACACGGTTGGCGCAGTGGCTGAGCGATCGACTGCTGCGCTGTGTCGCGGGTTCGATCCCCGCACGTAAAAAATATTTGTATGTCCTACAGATACCTTTTACCGTTTTGGGTATGGCTGTTTGTGTATGTGAGTTTAAATGTTTTTAAACGCACTCACGATACAGGAGATTTCCTAGTGTGGGGCAAAAAGTTTTTTTTATAATTCTCACGCCAATAAGCCACAAAGGCGTATCTAAAAAAACATCCACATTGCACCAGTCATCTTTACGTTTCATGTAATAGGGGTCACTCCTATTACCACCAACCGTGCACAAATTTAAACTGGTTGCTACTGAGAAATTCCTAATGGCAAAACCCAGTAAAACTTTCCCCGGTCCAGGAATAAAAACCAGAACTTCATTGTTAGCAGCCGCGGTTACAACCACTAGACCAAACGACGCAGTCTACAAACATAACTCAACCTAATTTACATCTAAATACAATCAATTCTCAAATAATCGAATGCTATAATAAGCGCTAATGTAAACAATGCATAGCAATCAGCTGGGTGAAAGCTTAGGCGGTCAGTGACCCGAGATCTGAGATAGTATGGGTGATGTATGGAAGTCGTGGTGAACGGAGGCGATTTGGTGGGTAAGGGTCAAGTTCAATGGGTAAGGAAGTGTTTGTACTGGTGATCTTTTGTGTTATAAAAAGCATTTTCTTTTTTGGGTGGGAAATCACCTAACTTCAATTAATTTATAACTTCCCCGGCTCTGGGCGGAGCGGGGAGAGTGTTACACTTTTACTGACTAAAACTCACCCATGTTCTTTCTATTGCCCTGTACGATCCGGGGCCGCGGTATATCTTTCGAACAACCCGCAACCCCGGCAGGCGCAGGCCCTGGCAAGAATCTGCTTTGCTGACATCTCTTTGAGGCGCGCGTGAAAAACGAACGTGCCGTGGACACGGCCTGTCGTCAATAGACGGACGGACGGTGTTCTACTCATGCTCACCGTCACCAGGCCCGCATCTACGGTGGCCGGGAGTCGTCTCGCGGCGCCCGGGGCGTCTCCCGCGGCAGCTGGGTTGGTTTGAGGGTTATAAAAAGCTTTATGTATTGTAACTGTAAATAAATATCTATAGAAGTAGACTATAATGCTTTGTAAATTCAAAAAATGATTTAGTGTTTTTTTTTTTAATAGTACTGTAAGTGCTGTCGCCCCCTTGTCAGCTAAAAGATTTATTTTCTAAATTATATATTACAAATTAATTTTAAAAAAAGTTGAATTAAATTGTAAGTACCTACGTTACTCATATCGCCGCAGAATAAATTATATAGAACCTTGATAATGAAATCAGTTTCTATTGTGCACTGAATGAAGAAAAGGCTCAAATGAGGCTCATATATTTATTAATTAAGAAACAAATGAACAAGCTGTATTTTGGAATGTTTTTTTTTCTGTAACGAAACCATTTTTTTTTTAAACGTTGCCCCACACTAAGATTTTCCCTGTATCGTGCGTGGGTGCGTTTACAAACATTTAAACTCACATACATAGACAGCCAGACCCGGAACAACTTTACTATCTGTATGCCAAACAAATATTTGTTCCGTGATCGAACCCGCGACACGCAGCGCAGCAGTCGATCGCTCAGCCACTGCGCCAACCGTGTCGTCAAATTTAAAACCTTCATTACTTAGGTCAAAATGAATATGTTTATTTCAGTAAAATATGTACATAAGAAGTACATATTACCGTTCTCTGTATTACTCATCGTTGCTGACACACGCGACCTGTCACTGGTTACTTATCTTGATTTGTGGCAATGTTATATAGAGGGGAAGGTTTTTTTTCGGATGTGATTACAAAGTAACTTTTCCCGCTCTTGGCGAAGTGGAAAGGAGGTTCAAGACTTGTACTGACTTCAACCCTCAAGAATTCGTAGAATGAGAGAGGTTTAAAAAAATTACGGTACGAAAGCTCGCCTCGGAGGTCTTGCGCTTATTATGATACACCTTGTATACTACCAACATCGCTACTCTAATTTCTACTCTTGCTTATTTGCCTGCCTATACATCCTTACTAATGTTATAAAAGCGAAAGTGAGTTTGTTTGTTTGTTACCTCTTCACGCTTTAATGGCTAAACCGATTTTGATGAATTTTGATACAGAGATAGTTGGGAACCAGGAGACGGATGTTGGATATATTTAAAAAAAAAGATTGGGATATGAGGGAGAAAGAGGGACGACACGGGAAAACTTAGCGTTGCTATTACAAATCAATAAAGCGCTACCGGATTTAACGCGAGCGAAGCCACGGGCAAAAGCTAGTTTCTAATCATTTTGATCTGAGATTAAACTAAATCATACACTAGTATTTATTTATTAAAACTTTATGCACAAGTAAAAACTATACAAAGGCGGACTTAATGCCTTAGGCATTTTCTACCAGTCTACCTTTTTTTTTTGGGTGGGAAATCATCCAATGACTTCCCCCGCTCTGGGCGGAGCGGGGGGGCATGTCAGACTTGTACTGACTAAAATCCACCCATGTTTCTTCTATTGCCCTTTACGTTCCGGGGCCGCGGTATCTCTTTCGAACAACCCGCAACCCCGGCAGGTAACAGTCTACCTTAGGCCGTGCGCTGCGTTAGGCGGGCGCACGGCGCGGGCGCCCGCGTGGCGTGCTGTTTCATGTAATCTCATAGATCAGCGCTGCGTGCAACGGGTCGCCCGCCGCAGCGCTCGGCCAATGGCCGTGCGCTGCGTTAAGAAACAGCACGCTAAGCGGGCGCCCGCGCCGTGCGCCCGCTTAACGCAGCGCACGGCCTTAGGGTGATGCAGAGACAAAAAATACTGCCGTGCAGGCCCTAAAGTGCAGTATGAGGAAAAAAGCGGTTTCGAGAAAACCGCAAAAAACTTTTTAACACAGTTTTTTTTTAGATTATTTATGTGTATGGTGCATATTTTTGTTGTTACGAGGACTAAGTAACCACAAAGATGGTTTTTACAAAAACAAATGTTAGTTTTGTTTATTAGATTTTAATTAAAATCGGGTTTTCTAAAATCTTAGCTTTTACTGCACGCAAAAAGTTACACATATGCAGATTAAAATGCGGTAAAAATACTTGATACTACAAAATATTTGAGTTTTTTGCTACTTTGCAGACTAACTTGCAGCATAAGACTCTCTTTACTGCATTTTAATTTGTATCTTGAACTAATTGCACATGTAGTATATAACAATTGCTTCCAACTTACGGGTATGTTTAGATAGGAATTTACAGAAAATAGTACATTATGTATAGAATTTGTCGTTTATTTTATAATATTATTATACGGTAATTGTAAATTAAATTTAAGGTGCTTTGAACACAGGCGGTTATAAAGGCATTTCGATAAAAATAAATGGTATTAAACTTTTCGGTTTCGCAAGACATATGAGATCTTTCCGAGCACTATTGCCTCGCGCGCCTGTTTGAGTGGCGCGCGGAGGCACTACCCCGGGGGGAAACACCGCTGCCGCGGCAAATTGCCGCTCAGCGGACAGACCTCTGGTGTGATCTCATGGTGGCATGGTGAGAGCGACTCTTGCAACCCCGTGCAGGGCACGCCACAATAGTGGCGGTAAGTCCCTCTTTGAGGAGTGGCTGGAGAGGCGTCATGGCATCCTCACCTACCACCTGACGCAGATCCTCACCGGGCACGGAAATTTCGGGAGGTTCCTGAACATAATCGGGCGGGAAGAAACTCCCGGGTGTCACCATTGTGACGATCACCCGGAGGACACGGTGGAGCACACAGTGGCGATCTGCCCAGCTTGGGCGGAGCACCGCCGTGCCCTCGTGGAGGCGATCGGCGGCGGCGATCTGTCGCGTCCGGCCCTGATTCAGTCCATGGTCCGGAGCGAGAGGGAATGGGAAGCGGTCACCTCCTTCTGCGAAGTAGTAATGCTAGCAAAGGAGGTGGCCGGGCGTTTGAAGGAGAGAACATCAAGCCAACCCAGCTGCCGCGGGAGACGCCCCGGGCGCCGGGCGCCGCGAGACGACTCCCGGCCACCGTAGATGCGGGCCTGTGGACGGTGAGCAATGGGTACTCCCCGTCCATCCGTCTATTGACGACAGGCCGTGTCGACGCGCGTTCGTGTTTCACGCGCGCCTCAAAGTGATGTCAGCAAAGCAGAGGGGCTTGCCAGAGTCTCCGCCTGCCGGGGTTTGCTGGTTGTTTGAAAGAGATTCCGCGACCCCGGAACGTAAAGGGCAATAGAAAGAACATGGGTGGATTTTAGTCAGTACAAGTCAGACACTCTCCTCCGCTCCGCCAGATCAAATCATCAAGTAACTTCCCCCGCGGAAGTTATTTGATGCTTCGATTTTCTATCTTTGATGATTGCTTCGATTTATGAGAGTAACGTAGCGTTTCTTTTTGGTCTTAATATTAGTCTTGGCACATTCATTAGTATGAACTAGACCCTCAAGAAAAAGTCCTCTGGATTACCAGTCCATAGACCAGTAATCAGAATGGATAGATTGCCGTTTATTCTCACTTAAACTTAAAAAACACAGTTTTTTCAGAGATTGTGACACGGTGGTCTAATAAAGTATTTGTCTAGGTTCTTTTTTTAACTTTTCACTACATTTTGTATGTTTCTGGTTTTTCTTTTTTTACTTTTTCTGCTTGACTGCTTGCGTAAGATCTGATAAACTACTTTCTAATGAGGGCACAGGAATATATTTTTATCTGCTACCGAGTCGTCAGAATATTGAAAAACTGGTGTTTTAGCTAATAGTGTCGCGTTCTGTAAAATATCTGTTGATTTTGGCAAAACCTCGGAACATAGTAAATCTTCTAATGTCACAAGATCATTGAATAAATGTTCAGAAGCTATTTCAGTCGCAGCTAAATCCGTTAGACCAGTCTGAGGGAAAGCCTCGACAAACCTGCGCTGTCTACACTCACTGGCGCTGCGCAGACGTCTTCCTTCCTCGGCAGTAATCGACACACAAACACGACTGATTGAGCGAGAGAGATAGCGACAACTTCTGACTAGAACGCAGTAAAACATGACCTTTACTGCAGTGAAATTAGTAAAATCGTTCAAGTTACCAATTATAATGCAGTAAGAGACTGTCATACTGCGTTTTAATTAGCATATAACTTATTTTCAAAATGTGTAAAATACCGACTATACTGCAGTAAATAATGAACATACTGCAGTTTAAATAGTTAGTTCATATGAAATAAACTAGTCATCAACCATGCAGTATTAACACTGTTGGTACAAAAACTACTTACTGCGTTTTAGTTTATACCCCTCAATATTTTTTTGGGTGTAGAATACAGTTTTTTGCTGTAATTTAGATATTTACTGCGTTTAACTTGGTAAAGTGACGGATTGTGGTAGACGTAACTGCTATTACTGTATTTTAGTTGGTATTGTAATATATTTAGACATGCAAAGTTAAGTTACTGCTTTCACAAATTTGATTTTTAAACCGTTTAAAACATCCTAACAAAAATCTGATTAGATCTTCATGTTCCTTATAACGTGTGCATTAAGGTTCAATATTCAACAAAAAAATGTCAAAAAGCCTGTTACTGCGTTTTAGGGCCTGCACGGCAGAATAGTAGGTGCGATAACAGAAAAAAGGATATTAGTAAATAAATATTAATATATAAAATACATACATAAAACAAAATTATATAAAAATACGAGACCGTAACAAGACAACAACCACAACTTAACTTAACCGTAACTTACTTATTACTTACTTAGTATTTGGCGCTGTCAGACACACAATTTATTTTTATGTTCATATTTAAATTTTTTACTTTTTTTTTGTTGACTACTCTAGTGCCACGTGCCAAAAAAACTGTTTTTCATTTTTTGTGTCAAAAATATAGTTTTCAAAGCTTGCAAACGTTCCATGCTAAATTTTAATAGCATCCAGTGTGGCTGAAAGCCGAAAATGCTAGACAGCTTATGTGAGCTTATTCACGTGAATAAAATGTTGAATAGTGATATTTTGTTTAGGAATTTAGTCTTTTGGCATAACTTATTTGGATGATTTTTACATCCCTGAAATAATGAGTTCATATTTGATCCAATATTGGCGTATACGTCGTCACACTTGCATGTCAAACAGGTTTTCCTTAGTATATAAAGGGGAGGGGTTACCCCTTTTGCGTGAATGAATGAAATAAATTATGGAATTTTAATCATGTAAACTCGTTACCAGTTATGTCAAGATAATTATTTAGATATTTTTGTTTATGGGATAGATAAAAATAGTAATTAATTTAATGTTGACATGAAATGCTTTAGTTTTAAATAAACAGTTAGGAACACATTGTTCTTATCATCATCAAAATCTGTTCTGTTTTTACGGCATGAGTAAAATCAAAGAAACTTAGATGGGAAGTTTATTTTTAACTAGCTGTTCCACGCGGTTTCACCCACGCTGCTCAGCACTTGTTGGTCGTAGCGTGATGTTATATAGCCTATAGCCTCCCTCAAGAAATAGGCTATCCAACACTAAAAGAATTTTCCAATTCCAACCAGTAGTACCTGAGATTAGCGCGTTCAAACAAACAAACAAACTCTTCAGCTTTATAATATTAGTATAGATATTGTAATATTATACCATACATCTTGCTATTATTATTTACTAGCTGGCGCCCGCGGAAACGCCCGCGTGTTGATCGAAAAAAAGCATCCTATGTGTTATTCACGATAATCTACCTCTGTTGCAAATTTCATCAAGATACGTTAAGCCGTTTGACTTGAAAGAGTAACAAACATCCATACATCCTCACAAACATTAGCATTTATAATATTATAGTAGGAAGTAGGATTTCTCTTAACATACCCCATTTTATAGTAACTGTAAACGCATCCTAAGAAACTGTTTTCAATCAATGTCAAGTCTATAGATTACGATGACTTATGAACTTCATATGAGTCAAGTATTTCCCATTATCTGTGCTCCAAACGAGATGTTTGACGCGGCTTTATGCGGTAGTTGAATGACGACTTGTTTTTTCTGTTTTAACCATTATATCTTAACATTACGTCTGATTGTCACTATTTCATCTCATTTTAAAATTTATTTTACCTCAACCAAATTCATTTACTTTTAAGCATAATAGATCAATGACTAAATTATTGTTGACGGGCCTGTTGGTCTAGTGGTTAGTGGCCCTGACTGCTGAGCCGGAGGTCGTGGGTTCGATTCCCACCCAGGACAAACTTTGTGTGATGAGCATGATTGTTTGTTCTGTGTCTGGGTGTGATTTATCTATAATATGTATGTATTTATAAATTATATAAGTATGTATATCAGTTGTCTGGTTACCATAACACAAGCTCTGCTTAGCTTGGGGTCAGATAGCCGTGTGTGAGTTGTCCCAAGATATTTATTTTTATTTTTTATTTATATCTTAACATTACGTCTGATTGTCACTATTTCATCTCATTTTAAAATTTATTTTATCTCGACCAAATTCATTTACTTTTAAGGATAATAGATCAATGACTTATTATTGTTAAAAATCCTTATATTGATTATTATTTTATGGTCATCATCTGCCTAGCCTCTTCCCATCTATGTTGGGGTCGGCTTCTAGTCTAATCGGATGCAGCTGAAAATCAGTATTTTACATGGAGTGACTGCCTATCTGGCCTCCACAAACCAGATAGTACTGGGTAATAAGATACCCCTTGGTAAGACTGGTTGTTCGGGGCACTGACTATCTGTAATTATTGTCAAAAATCCACAAAGGATTTGTAAATGACAAAAAAGGCTAATACTGAGCAATCCCAACAACGAAAATTTTTGTAAAGTACAGCGGTTGAGACCAAAAAAAGGACAAAAGGCCAGCTAGGTGTTTGGTGTGTATTTGTACGATTTGGTTGTTTTTCCCAAAAATAATTGTTATTATTATAAATATTAGATGCATATACTATTAATATTGGCTATTTAAATATTAATTTTTATACATGATTGTTATATTTTCATATATTTCTCTATTCAATACTAAATAAAACAAAAACATTTAAAATACAAAAAAATGCAGCCTACCGGTTTGAGGAACAGGATCCAAGCTACCGGAGGTCAGGGCTCCTGAGAAAGGAACCTCCTGACAATACAAGCCATGTTCAAGACCCACATTCTGTATCAAGCCCTTGATCCAGGTGCGAGAGCCAACAAGAGTCTCCTTAGGTGTTGGTCGAGGCCCTTGGCAATCAAGCCAATAACAGATACGACTATCGGCACAATTATCGCTGAGTCCACATCCCACATGTCGAGAATCAAGCGAGCCAAGTCACAAATATGGCTAATTTATTAGTTATTTCTATGATTTTTTAGAGTTTATAAGTGTAATGTAGTCTATATATTTTTGTAGTTTGTATAATAATATAATATACATAGATAAATAATAATAGTAAATAGAACCCAATAACAATAGTAAAAATTACAGAAAATAATAAAACACAATTCAATCGTTTAAATGTTGTGTTTAAAATAAAACATTAATTAATGGACTCAGTTCGCAGTTAATTTGTGCACTGCAAGTACAATTTAACGCAAGTCGTACCTAACAGTTTTATTGTCACAAAAATAATAACAGCAATTAAAATTACTTCAATTATCACAAAACTTGCTAAGTGTGATCGCTGTCGCCCGTTTGTTACCGTAATTGACGTATTCCATGAAAATACTAGCGTTTGACTTGAAAATATTTCTTGCCATATTTCATATTTAAAGTGTAATCACAGTACCTATTCATTTACTTTTAAGTCCTGAAAGGTGGCGGGTGAAACCTATTTCATTAAGAAAAAGAAAAATATCTGAGGCCCAAGCAGGAGTAACGAAATACGTCAATTTTAAAATTCAAAAAATCTTCACATTTAAAAAAAGTGTTGGCCCACACTAGGAATTACTCCTGTATTGTGGGTGCGTTTACAAACATTTAAACTGACATACAAACAGCCAAAATACCTATGTAGATAATTTATTTTCATAATGTTCTTGGCTTATTCATATTATTATTTACGGATTAGAATTTATATGGCTACTGAGCATGTTTGTTGCAAATGATCTAACTTAAATGCTTCAAAGTAATACTATTTTCAATTAAAACATGCCTAAGATTTCAATTTTGCGTGTTAAAAAATGTATCTGCATTTAAGTTCAAGCCAATTGGTAACTGGTATTAGTGATAAAACAAAACACGATCACCAATTCATCAACTACTTTCCGTCTATTGACGACAGGCCGTGTCGACGGCGCGTTCGTGTTCCACGCGCGCATCAAAGAGATGTCAGCAAAGCAGAGGGGCCTGCCAGGGCCAACGCCTGCCGGGGTTGCGGGTTGTCCGATAGAGATACCACGACCCTGGAACGTAAAGGGCAATAGAATCAACATGGGTGGGTTTTTAGTACAAGTCTGACACGGCCCCCCGCTCCACCGAGAGCGCGAGAAGTTTTTGATAATTTCCTATTCGTGCAAAAATAAAAGTGGTGATTTTGACAATTTCTCCTCAGACCGTAATTAATGTTTTTCGCCAACGAAGGCGCTGAACTCTCATTAATTTCCTTAATACATAGCTTCTAGCCCTAAATATAGTGAATTCAGTTCTCTATTCATTGCACATTGCCGGCCCCAGTCATTTTCGTCAAGAGCAATTTACCATTACACCTGAAAAGGTCCAATTTCAAGTTAATCGCTGTTTTCAAAGCCCCAGTCAATGCATGTCAACTGCAAAGTGTGACAACCACTAATCACAGCTCTACAACTCATCAATGCACTCAATTCATACAATTTCCAACCTTGTACGTTTTCAATAAGATCCGTTATGCATGAAAATTTAAGTTGGTCTTTTAATGCATTCGTGTTTACAGCAAATATGGTTCGTTGTAAAAAGAAATATTTAATTAGGAACAAATTAAACTTTAAATAATGTTAATTAGTGACACGCGTATGCAAAACGGAAGTGGAATTAGCCCTGTGATTATTCGTTTGTGGCTACACCGGAATTAAAATTAAAATATGTGCAGTAAAAAGGTATTTCTGCTTTGTGAGGTTTAGGCAAAGGAAATAATGTGTCAGGGGGCGAACCTTTTGAAAAATACCAAAAATGAAATATTATGGTATTTTTGTATTTTGATATTTCGTTTTCTGGCATTGTTTCAACCAAAATAAATGCTTTCGTTCCCAGAACACCCCGGAAAGGGAGCAGCAAGATTCGATTTCCATATCAAAATGAAATAATTATAGGTAGGTACATGGAAGCGAAAAAAAAACTTTAGAAAGTCTTTCAGTTCTCAGCTCTTTCCATGCTTAAACATTAAAAAAAAATACGAATTTAATTTTACAATTATTCAAAAATAGAACAACGAAATTACAAAAAATATCTATAAAACAATCAATCGCCTTTAACTGTTTGTGAGTGTATTATATTCAGAAATTCCTCATAAATCCATCTATTATTTTTTCCCGATCACTTAGGCACAATTAGCCTTATCATCAGATTAGGCAGTTGCCGAACATACCAACCCTCCAAAATACATTATAAGAAGCACAAAAAAAGTGACAAGTCATACTTGGCCGTTGAGAGGATGAAAAAATTTGATTCGATTTTTAAATATTCTAATTATGGAATGATTTAATTGAATTGGTTTGTTGAGAAAAAGTTTGTTGGAAGTTAAAAGGAGGTTTTAAATCTATTAGCGACCTCTGTCGATGACTGTGTGAGATTGTAACTTCTTTAACAGCTGGCAGATGGCGATGGTGGCTTGGAAATGAATGTGCAATAATTACATACAAATCTTTGAGATAATAATATAGTTAATGGTCGACTTATTTATGTATTTATTCGTTAGTTAATTTTACTATTGTAAATAAATAGGTAATAAGAATTAATTATATTTCCTTGTAGAATAAAAATGTATAGGTATTGTTGGCGTAATTAAATTAAATGGTTTGACATTGATTAAAACCAGAGTTTGTATAAGTTTTGTCTAAGTCGAAAATAATGTAATAGAAACTAACATTTCAAAATAAAGGTGATCATTTATAAATAAATCCTGTAATTTAAAAATTTAAGTTACTAGCGTAAATTCGTTCTACCTCCGACCTTTAATTTCTTCCCTTCGCATCCAATCAGATACCAGTAACTCGTAAAACCATTTTCCCCCGAAATGGGAACAAAACCTCAAACTCATTCGTTAGTCGTTTTACAAGAGCACATCTCGATACGTCACGCGAATGGTTTCGGCACGTGTCATCCTCCCCTTTGCGATAGCGGTAAAATGTTCGCTGTTTACATGATACTGGTGGTTAGGGCGAGGTCCACATGAGAGCGGTTATAAAAAAAAAACATCTATTTCAGTTCTCGAACGAAATAAGTTTTAGATATTTATAAAAAAAGTCTTCCTAGAGTTTATAAATCCTCGAATACTAAGTGACAAATATTTCAGGATTCAAAGGTTTTGGGTGAAAGCCAGTTAAAAATAGAACTTAAAAACTTTGAAAATAAAAACTGGACAGACTCAAACTCGCGTCTGAGTCGCCTCGGCCGCACGAGAGTGTAGCTTGCGTAACTTCTTCGTAACTTAACTTGCAATAGCGTAGACTTATATGCTTGATTTTTTTCAAGTAGATACCTATGTCAGCGTTCTTGAAATAAAGGGTCTTTACGGAAAGATGGACGGATTAAAAAGTGATCTTATAAGGGTTCTGTCTTTTTCCTTTTTAGGTACGGAACTTTAAAACAAAATATCCTAAATTACGCATAAATATCTAGTATTGCCGATGAAAAACATGGTAAGTCATTCAGCGAAGTCTATGGCAAGTACACTATATTAATGTCAAGACCTACCTAAATAATGCGAATGTATACAGGGTAATTTGTAAAACACCGGCACCCTCTCAGGACTATGTTACCAGCATCATAATCAACAACTTTTGTTCTATGAAATTTAAACAGTTATCATATTTTAGTTCATCAGATCTTCATACAAAAATAAAAATATTTAAATTGAACGCTCTAAATGTTAGGAAATCTATACGAAGCGCGATAGCGAAGCGAGTTACTAACCAAAAGTATCACTACGGGGACAGTGCGCGGCAGGTGTGGGTATGTAGGTACAGCAAACGGACGGAGTTGAAATCTGTTAGATAGGACAAAGAAATCTTGATGATTTGTTTTTGGTAAATGTATAAAATCATAGAACAAAAGTTGTTGTTTATGATGATAGTAATACAGTCCTGCGAGGTTGTCGGTGTTTTACAAATAACCCTGTACAACTTGATCATCCGCCCGCTATCTACGGCATAATATTATGGGGAAATAGCACAGATGCACCTACACTTTTTATATTACAAAAACGACTGATTAGAATACTGGTTAACATAGATAGCATGGACAGCTGCAAACCCCATTTCCAAGAACATAAACTTCTAACCCTACCTTGTATTTACATCTTGGAAATGTGTAAATTTGTTAGAAATAATGAAAAACTATACACTACACGCGAAAACACACAGACTCACTACACACTACGACACAAAAATAGACTAAACGTACCAGGTTCTAAACTAAAAATACACTCTACAAGTACTTTAATAATGGCAGCTAAAATATATAATAAACTACCAGGTGAAATTAAAAATGAACAAAAATTTAATATATTTATAAATAAATTAAAACAGCTTCTAATTCAAAAATGTTATTATAATATACAGGAATATTTAAATGATAAATTTAAAAAATAAACAAATAAAAAATAATAATCTATAATTCCAATGTATAATTAAAATAAATATTAATAAGTTAATCCAATAGGTATATATGACGTAAAAGTATGATAGTATTCAATTAGTTATACGTACATGTATTCAATTAGTTATTAAGCCTACCTACTTAAAAAAAATGTTAACATTATTTGTAATAGCCCTCCTCTTAACCCTTTATAGCGCAAGATAATTATTTATTATATTTTTATAAAGACTAGGTGCCACATGGGGATTTATTAATGGGAAAAATAATTAAAAAAATCATTACATAAAAAAAGTATTTATTTTTACAAAAAAACTATGTGTTGCAGAAATACAACAGTGCTTCAAAATGTTTAAAAAAATTACGATAAATGGAAATTTTTAAAACAGTTGTTTTGCTTATTATAGCATAAGCTAACCCCACATTTTTCGCAAACTGTTTGGGTATACCCTGTGCAGGCTGGAAATTTGCACCTCATTCTCTTATCCACCCAATTCGGCCAGTGCCCATATTGGTCCAACCTCACATCCTTTGGAGGAACATGTTGAGCTGAACCTTTCTACTTCTTATCTTGAATAAGATGTTCAATATCACTTTTGCGCTTTGTTCGTTCAATCGTCTTATATTTGCATAAAGTCTCTGCTATAGCTACTCGGAATTCAGCAGAGTTGAGAACTTTACTGGTACTACCTTTTGCTGCATTTATTCTTCGGTTTAAAAGCCATGAATTACACATTGCCATGTCTAGGAAATGATAAAAAATACGTAGGTACCACCGTTTACTACGGAGTTTGATCTTATAGTGGCCCATCACACAATCTAACAGATCTACACCGCCCATATGTCGGTTTTATTCTCCTACGACAAATGGACGTTCAACAGAAATATATTGCTTTTTAGACTTGTCCCACCTTCTTACTACAGATGTTGGGTGTTTTCCTGCGAAATTGGACGCTAGAGTGACAATTTTATTATCTCTCCAAGCTACTACAGCCACATCAACGCCATTACAGTTACTGACTTGTTCAATCGACGTGCCGCGTGGTTCTTTTTTAAAAAAAAATTCTTCCGGTAGTTTGCAGTTGGGGATTCGGTTTTTTCTAACAGTTCCTAAAGCCAAAATGTCTCAGATCCAAGAAAACGAATTTGGTCATCATTTATGTTCAAGCTTTTCGTTTTCCATATCATATTCGTCCTAGGCACGCGATTAGTTGTACTTGGAGCCGCCGATGAACTAGTACTAGGAGAGGCGATGGCTAGAGTTGATTCCGTTGCAGTACTACTGAGCTGATTGTATATGGATGTAGTTTCTGGGGTGGCGGCAGCTTGAACACCAATTTCCAAGTCAGGTGGTTCCTCTGGGTCTTCATCTGAACTTTCGTGCTCATTCTGTTGTAAATTAAACGTTGGATCGGCGACATCGTCGTCGTCAGAAAAATCAAGACCATCCTCACTGTTTTCCCATTCTCCTAAAATGCTTTGCAGGTCCTGAGAAGTCAAATTACGCCATTTACGACTCATTCTGATGCTGAAAAGGATATATCCAAAATTATAAAAAAATGGCAAAAAATCTATTACAAACGCGCAATGTTGCAGTCATGCAACAAAACAAAATCTGCCCAAAAATAAATAATAAAGCTTGAATCTTTAAAAACTTATTATAGATAATTTAAATACATAAACGTACCTTTTCCTAATATCAATTTCAATAGCTAAATATCAATATTGCACCCAAAAATCACTTTTTGTAAACAAATTCAAAGAGAGCTGAACCGGTTTGTTCACGTTCAAAATTTGAATGCGAATACCGATAAAGTGTCGCCATCTAGTTTGTCGATTTGTGACTAAATCGTTAGAATGCTTTGTTGTCGATGTACAACACCGAGTAAAGGCGATCTATCGGGTTTTGGCATAATTTTAGGTCTAGTGGAATGGTGTGTTGCAGGATTACAACATGGCTCCATAAAGGGTTAATTCCTAATTTTTCATTTTTATTTTTGTTATGCCCGACAGGGCCCACAATGCTCCTAAACTAATGTATGTTTACCATTAATTAATGTACCCTACCACCTAAGTTCACATTGTGGAATGCAATAAATATATTGAGTATTGAGTATTGAGTATTGAGTATCACTGTGACCCTACCCTAAACGTAGTTAAAGATTTTTTTCATTGATATCAACAGCCCACGGGAATAAATCAGTTCGTTATTGATTGGCAGTTAGTAACGCCCCGGTTAATTCTGTTTCTTCCTCATTTAGGGGTTCAACTTACATTATGATAATGTATGTGGGAGTTTTTAGTACGAGTTTTTTGTTGCAAAAATATGTACCAATATAATGTTAGGGCTGTAAATTTTATTAAGGGGCGTTGGTTTTGGTAATGTGTATAATAAAAATTGTTTCGTGCTTTCTGCAGTTCTGCTAGAAAACGCGTTCGTAAATAAAAAAAAACTCGATGATCTGCGAGTTGGAGTCGCACGCGCACTAAAGGTTTCGTACAAATTTGCGACATGGACGACAATATCTACTGACTGCGTAGACTTAAAAAGTTGATTTTTCACAGCTCTAAGGGACCACAGATTTGAGTATAAGGTTTTATTCAACTCGATACCTCGATACGTTGATGAGATAAAGTTTCCTGACAGACAGACACACGGATCACAAAGTGATTCGTACTACAGTACGGCCAACGAGAAGCGATACGAAAGGTCATTAACTTAAAGAACAACTGTGGCGTTGACAATCTAATATTTCTCTTTCCATCTTGTGCCTTTGTCGTAATGTCTCGTTCTCCCGGCAAAAACATGACAACGTTAAGACGGGTTCGCCAACATTCGGGCGGCCATTTTAGATGGGGTTTTAGCATGGGTTTTGTTTACATTTGGTATCGCTTCTCGTTGGCCGTACTGTAGTCATTCGTAAACTTTAAGAAACTTGCAATACTGTTCACAAAACTATTAATATTAAATGAACAAAAATGTTAAGAGTTTTTTTTATTTATTAAACTGTGCAGTGTTGCAGTGTTGTCTACAATAATCTAAATCTCTATTTTTTATCATAGCTTTATTTTTACGGCACGGTTGGCGCAGTGGCTGAGGGGTCGACTTCTGAGCTGCTTGTCGCGGGTTCGATTCCCGCACGTAACAAATATTTGTATGACCTTCAGATAGTTGCTTCGGGTCTGGCTGTTTGTGTATGTGAGTTTATATATTTTTAAACGCACCTACGATACAGGAGAAATTCGTAGTGTGGGTAAACGGTTTATAAAAAAAATGCAATCCGATGAAAACGTAATACTCATTATTAAATACACATAAGTTATCTGTTTATGATTTCTTGGATCTGTTGTGGTTTTGTTTCTACGAACTATGAATAATCTCGATGTTTATAATCCAAACCGTGCTAATAAATATGAACATTTATTTCTTTGAGAACGTTTTAATAATATTATTAGTTAAATAAGTATCTACCTAATCATTTTGTATGATAAAGTATTCCAAGAATCTCATATTTTTCTAATCTATACTATATTACTATATTATTATTATATTATCATATAATATTATAAAGCTGAAGAGTTTGTTTGTTTGTTTGTTTGAACGCGCTAATCTCAGGGACTACTGGTTGAAATTGGAAAATTCTGAAATTTAGTGTTGGATAATCCATTTCTTGCGGAACGCTATAGGCTATATAACATCACGCTACGACTAACAGGTGCTGAGCAGCGTGGGTGAAACCGCGTGGAGCAGCTAGTATCTTATATTGCAGCCATTGAGAAAAATCATTGGACGTGGTAATGTCACATATTTTTTAGTTTTGTTACCACATTCATCTGAAATTTTAAAATGTAGTTTTTTGTTTTTTACAAAATCATTTTTTTTATGTGTATTGCGACGCACATATCAAGGCAAAAAAATCAAAAATTTGAAATATTAATGTTTAAATTTTAAGTTTTCCGTATGTTATTTGTTCCGAGAAAAAAATACACAAAATTATTCTAATAGTACTTCCTTCGAGTTTCTTCGCAAAGCTCACTTTTGCTGATAATAAATAAATAGATATAAAAATAAATATCTTGGGACAGCTCACACACGGCTATCTGATCCCAAGCTAAGCAGAGCTTGTGTTATGGTAACCAGACAACTGATATACATACTCATATAATTTATAAATACATACATATTATAGATAAATCACACCCAGACACAGAACAAACAATCATGCTCATCACACAAAGTTTGTTCTGAGTGGGAATCGAACCCACGACCTCCGGCTCAGCAGTCAGGGCCACTAACTACTAGACCAACAGGCCCGTCAAATATGACAGAAGTCGTGATATGGACCTCCATTCTTGCTTGCCACTTAGCATGATGCTGTACTGTGGGGGCCGACCTCACAGCGCTGGTTTTCATTGGTTAACCCGTCCAGTAAACCTATGACCCTGAATGTGGTATTCAGCATTGACTTTACTAACGAAAATGCAGGAAGCTTGCTGATTATACTCATAAATTATGAATGCCTTATCTTTAGTGTTGACTCTCTATTGATTTATGGCTAAAAGGTTATCTCAGAGATTCGGCGATAGCCCAATGGTATTTGGGTTCTAACTCAATGGCCGTTGTTTCAATCCTAGTATGTTCGAAAATTAGTTTCCAAATATGTAAAAAAATAACATGATGTCATGCCTAGAATTGGGAAAAGATGTATAATCAGAAAAAGAGATAAAGGATAAGCCTCATCAGATAAAGTTGAATTTCACTAAGAAACCGATGGACGTTTTCAACTCAAATTTGAATTATTTAGTGAGCTATCTGTTATCGTCTTACCAAGGGGTAACGTATTACCCAGTATTAACTGGGTTGTAAAGGTCAGATAGGCAGTCGCTCCATGTAAAATACTGATATTCAGCTGCATCCGGTTAGACTGGAAGCCGACCCCAACATAGTTGGGAAAAGGCTAGGCAGATGATGAATGAGCTATCTGTTATCAAATAAATTCAATTTTATTGAACGTGAAACACTAACGCGCCGTTGACACGGCCTGTCGTCAATAGACGGACGGACGGTGAGCTACCCAATGCTCTCCGTCCACAGACCTGAATCTACGGTTCGTTGTGTTAAATTCTGCCCATCTAGTGACGAGAAGACGTGCCTCAAAGAGATGTCAGCACAGCAGAGGAGCTTGCCAAGACCACAACCTCCCTGGGATGAGGGGTGTTCAAAAGAGATAAAAATAACAGGGCGTGCTCAGCATTGGCGTTTGCGAATATTTAGACCAACGTGGCAGTTTGTACAATAGCTGTTTTGTTCTATTATAGTATAGAATCTAGTTCTTATATTTTAATAGAAGTATACTATATGTTGATGTGGATCAATTAGTACTGTCACTTCTCTCGGGCAAGATGACGACACAGTTGGCGCAGTGGCTGAGCGATCGACTGCTGCGCTGCGTGTCGCGGGTTCGATTCGCGCACGGAACAAATATTTGTATGACCTGCAGATAGTTGTTATGGGTCTGACTGTTTGTGTATGTGAGATTAAATGTTTGTAAACGCACCCACGATACAGGAGAAATCCTAGTGTAGGGCAAAGTTTTATAAAAAAAAATAGGAAGTTGAGAACGGCGAGTTTTTATTGGTCTGGCTGAAGTAATATTAATTGACGTTTAAAAACTAATGAATTACTTTTTTGTAGTCGTATTAGTCTTTAGATAAATTACTTTTTTTTCACAGAAAATTATTTACATAATAATGTAGGTGAACAAAATTCTGTTGTTTTTTAGGGTTTCCTTGCCAAATGGCAAAAACGGAACACCTATAGATTTTCTCTGACCGTCTGTATGTCTATCCGTATGTCACAAGGTTTTTACTCCAAGACTATTGGTTCCACATAGTTAAAATTGAAAGAGAGGATGTTTATTATGAACCAGTGTACAAATATGAACGTAAAAAATAAATAAGTGGGGGTAGCCCTCCTACATGCAACTGAGGGTTGAAACAAAATATCTTTGTATGTATGACTGTGTGGGGTGTCAACCGATAGATCTTTTAAAATGATATTGACATCCCCAAAATATTTGTAGATATATCTGTATTTGCTTCTGAAGTCGTAAAAAAATGAACCCCTCCCTCTAATTTCTACACTTAAATTGGAGATAATTCTAGAAATATTTTGATTTGTAGTACCTATATTATAAAACTATTAACAAAAGTTTATTTAAATCAGATTTGATAAGTGCAGCCGTAACTTTGTTTATACTACAAAGAACAAATTTAATTTTGCGGATGAGTGTAAATTTCCATTTAATTTAAATGAGTGTCAAAAATATAGCTTCGTACTATGGAACGCTGTATATGTTACGTATAAAAATAATCCTTTTGTTTGTCAACATCATTTAAAACAACCTACTTCAAACAGTAGCGTCATATTTATGCTAATATTCTGATTTGTAGTTTTTTTTTTTGTGTACGGCCTAGTCAATAACCTCAAGTATAAAAGTATGTTAATTTTATAAAAAAAAAATGACAAATTTCGGATTCAAGCCTCGTTTACCTTTGATTCCGAATATTTTCTGTGACTCATTACAGATACTGTTTGTTTATAAGTATAAATACTTGGCGGTCTAAAATTGCCAATCTGGGCAGAATCATAATAATATGATAATAGTATGAATTTCGTTAAAATTCTTAAAATAGTCACAGTTGAAGTAAATATTGTGAAATTTCACAATATTTACTTCAACTTGTTTGTGACCATTTTACAAATGGTAATGTAATCCTTACAATAATATTATAAAAGCGAAAGTGAGTTTGTTTGTTACGTCTTCACGCCTAAATGGTTTAACCGATTTTGATGAATTTTCGTACTGAGATAGTTGGGAACCAGGAGACGGACATAGGCTAATATTAAAAAAAAAGTGGGATGCGAGGGAGAAAGAGGGAAGAAAATGGAAAACTTAGCATTGCTATTACAAATCAATAAGGCGCAAGGGGATCTGTGTTACCCCGAATTTAATGCGAGCGAAGCCGCGGGCAAAAGCTAGTAATATTATAAAAGCGAAAGCGAGTTTGTTTGTTACGTCTTTACGCTTAAATGGCCAAACCGATGGACCGACCCTGGAGACGGACATAGGCTAAAAAAAGTGGGATAAGGGCGAAAAAGGAGAGAAAGATTGTTTTTTCGGTCGTCACGCTGTTAAAGTTAGCGTTATCCAAAAGTAACTAAGCCACGCGGACGAAGTCGCGGGTTTATTAATTTTAAACTATAATGATTAACTTAGCTTTGCTAACATTTTAGACCCTCTGGTACCACACAAAGCACTAAACGACAACTACCTTGCAAAAAATATTAAAAATGAAAATAGAGGATCTATTAGACTGTCTGGCTAAATCAAACAAGTTCTTATATATTTATTATGCTCTCACGTGTTGTTATTGACGCACATACATAAAAAAGCCTATTCAGAATATTAAATTAAATATCTTATTCTAAATTATTTGGAGGTCAGACAGGCAGTTCCATGTAAAATACTGGTATTCAACTGCAACCGGTTAGACTGGAACCCGAACGCCAATTTAGTTGAAAAAAGGCTGGGGCCATTAAGATTCTGTACCATTTCTAATGGCTCTCTCGATGTGACAGTGCTTTTTTGCGGATGGGAAACCATCAAATAACTTCCCTCGCTCTGGGCGGGGGACGGAAGTGTCAGACTTGTGCTGACTAAATCCGCCCATGTTCCTTCTATTGCCCTTTACGTTCCAGGGTCACGGTATCTCTTTCGAACAACCCGCAACTCCGGCAGGCGGTGGTCCTGGCAGGCCCCTTTGCTTTGTGGCGCGCGTGGAACACTAATTCTGCTCACCGTACACAGGCCTAAACCAACCCAGTCACAGTGGGAGACACTATGAACCAGGCAAATTTTTGAATACTGGCCACTGATAAATTCCTGACTGAAAAAAAAACAAAATTACTGGTTGGCTTTCGAATCAAATGCAAGACTTCAAGTTTATCAGAAGTGCGTCGACTACTTCAATAAGGCAGTCAGCCGTTAAGTATTACCACTAAATACATAAACCTTTAGTGGATAACAAATAATGAATACCTGTGACTTAATATTGACTGAAGATCGCAAGGGAAAAAAAAACATCTGAATTATCGTCATTTTTGTTAAGGCTCATCATCGTCTTCATCTGCATAGTCTTTTGCCAAACCTACTAGGGTGTGATTCTAGTTTCACTAGATACGTCTGACTATCTGAATTTTACATGGAGCGACTGCCGATCTAACCTTCATAATCCAGTTAGTACTGAGTCATAATACAAGATCAAAGCAAACGCATTTAATTCAAGTAGGTACAAGCACTGTCGAAACAATAAAACTTAAGGTACAGTCTCAGTCACAAGGCATAATAACTGTGAAAGTACTGTAGTTGCCGATTCCAAAGCGTAGATCTCTACGGGGAAGAATCTGCATAAATAAGTACCCTTTAGTAAGACTGGTTGTCAGAATTTCGGGCCTCTCACTACCTGTAACTGCTGTCAAAGTTCTGTAAGTTACATTCGGGACCAATGTGCTTTCCGAGACAAAGGCCTATAAATGACGATTTGATATAAATATTAAGAAAACAGGGAAGTTTTATACAATGTCAAGTTCTGCACAATTTCAATGAAATGCCAAAATTATCACGATAATATTACTTATTACATAATATCAAATGCACAAAAAATAACTGTACATGGTAAGTCCATTAGGCATGCACAAAGTATTTATAAAATAAATGTAATGTCAACATTTATAATTTAAAAAAAAAACAATATATGAGTAGCAGCAATTGTCTAAAAGCCAGTCAAATATTGCTTTCCTAAATTTATTAGTGGGCAACACTGATGAGTGGGGTAACTTTTTAAAGATTTTGATTGCCATACAATTGGAATTTCTACCTATACAAATGTTGTCTCTGGCCAGGTTTTACTTCTATAGTCTACAATTTCTATTTTTAAACCTTGCGTACAGTCTTTTTTGAAGTAGGTAAGTATCTGCGTATTACTCATACATTTATAAATACTTTTCTAAAGTACCTATGAAATATTAGAATTGGTTTGTTTTGAATAGTTTAATTTTTTTAACATTTTGTATAAAAAAACATGGATAGCAACAAATATTTTGCGACTGATGTAGATTATCTAACATAAAAACAAACTTTTATTATTATAATGTCTTTGAATGAAAGGAAACTAGGTTTAAACCTATCATTTATTTGACGATTATAAAAATAATGTGATGTTTCTGTTAGTTCCATTAGTCTTAAGTTTTTGGGGTTCCGTTGTTATAATCGTCCTGTCTGTCTGTCTGTCTGTCCGTCCGCATGTCACAGCCATTTAACTCCAAAACTACTATGCAGTTGAAATTTGGTGAGTCCTCGATAAACCGCTAAACAAAGGAATGTAAAATGATGAAAGAGTGAGATGAAACAGTTAAATGTAAATAATTGTGTATTCACATGTTAGGCAGAATTTGGAATGCTATGAAAACCAAATTTAGATTTGCCGTTTAGTGTAAATTGACTTATGTATGAGAGACCGGTAAAAATATTTGGTACTAGCTGGCGCCCGCGGCTTAGCCCGCCTGATGATAAAAAAAGTATCCTAAGTGTTATTCCAGACTATAATCTACCTCTGTGCCAAATTTTGACAAGATCCGTTCAGCCGTTTTGATGTGAAAGAGTAACAAACATCCATACATCAAAACAAACTTTCACGTTTATAATACTAAATATAGTAGGATAGCAGGGTTAGTATATAACAAATATATCCATATTTTTTATATACTAATCTATCTAACAAATAATTATATCCATATTTGTTATATTATTTGGTGCCACGGAACCCCGCGTGTGCGAGTCCGACTCACACATGGCCAGGGTTTTTATTTTCTCTACTAAGCATTCTCGACTCATTGGTTTTACAGCCTGTCTCTCTCACTGGACAAAGATCACCATATAGGTCACTGGGTTTCGAACCTCGAACACAAATCTTTTGCGAACACCAAAGAATTTCCCCTAGTTGACCCTCATAACTTCTACCTTTTCTTAAGTTAAATCTTGTAGCGGAAAAAGATAAATGTTGGAAAGAATTACGATCGTAGCAATGTGTATTACTTTTGGTTTGTTCGAAAGTGTTTGTATTATAATTGGGAACAGACAATATTGGAAGACATTATCGTGATGAATTCTAGGAGACTAGCTTATGCCCGCGGCTTCGCTCGCTTTAAAGTCGGAGTAACACAGTTCCCGTTTCCTGATTTGCAGGTACCTGCTACCTGTAGGTTTTTCCCTTGCACCTTATTTTTTGTAATAGCATAGCTAAGTTTCCTCTTTTCTTTCCTCTTTCTCACTCATTTGATACTTAAAAAAAAAACTACTTTTATTATCATTTTCCAAAACTAGTCTTGCTGCAACTTCCATCCGTACTGATGTTTGTCATTTTCTCTAGTACGAGAAAATCAATTGTAAAAGTGAATTTATGAATAAGAAATTGTAAGAATACCCAATTACCCATTGGTACTCATGAAAACTTATACGGTTAAAATAGTCCGAAGTTGTCATGTACTAGACGTTTTCTTTTTTTGTCGAAATGGAAATCATTCATCACGGAAGGGACTGTCTGACGTTTACTGACTAAAACCCATCCATGTTCATTCCTTTGCTCTTTGTATTTCGAAATTGAGGTAATTATTTCGAACAACCTGCAACTCCGGCAAGTGGTGACTTTGACGGGCCCTTCTGTTTTACTGAAATCTCTTTGAATCGCGCGTGAAACACGAACGCGCTATTGACACGGTCGTCGCTAGGCGGATGGACGGTGAGCTACCCATCGCTCACAGAACATTACAAAAATCAAAACTCCTTTTTTTTGGAAAACATCAAATAACTTTCCCCGCACTCTCGCGGGAGGAGTGTCAGATATTTATTGACTAAATTCCACCCATATTCCTTTTCTATATCTCTATTCTCTGTATCTCTTTCGAACAACCCGCAAAATCAAAATACCTCATGGTGATTTTTAGACTTTTGGACTTCTTGTTCTTTGTTATACCGACAACCAGAATCGCTAACACGAACGCGTTGTGTTAACGTTAAGGTATAGACTTGAGCATTCACTTGCTTCAAAAAATCGGCCAAGAGAGAGTCATACTTGCCTACTGAGGGTTCCGTACAACTTTTTGACATTTTAAACAGCCATACCTTTTGACTACATAGACTTAAAGGGTTGTTATTACAGCGCCAAGGGAGCGTCGAGTCATGTACTCAACTTTATAATTTTAACTTGATACACGCGTTCCTGAGATTAACATTCTTTACAAACAGACAGACGGACAACAAAGTGATCCAATAAGTATTCCGTTGTTTCATATGAAACAGTGTTGCTTTATTAAATACCTAATTATTATGAAGAATTTATTATCCGGAAAACTTAGATACTATAAAATTACAGTCTAATCACAAAGTACGCACTAATTATATGCAATACTAATAATATATAAATAATAATACGATTACTTCCTCTTGATAGCAACATGATTGTTTTTACATAGGTACATGGTAATTATAAAGATGATATTATATCATTAATAAAGACTTAATTGGTCGTTGTTCTAATGGTTGCAATCGCAGCTCTAAGTATTGAGCATAAATAAGGTCTACGATTATATTCCTAAGTGAGGCGTAGCATTTTCCTGACCTTGTCCCATTCTATTCGAGGTCGGCGACGTTTTCTTCTTCCATTCTCCCCTATCTGACGTCACGGCATCATTTACTCCTTTCTTCTTCATTTATGAAGTGAGGTTTAGCGTTATTGTTTTTTTTTCAGGAATCTCAGTTAACCCGTGCTTAGTTTGGTCTGTGGATGGGTGCCCAAACGTTGCATATCCAGTTTCCACTGTGCCTCGGAAAGTAGGTTAAGCTGTTGGTCCCGGTTGTCATTTGTAGATCTTGGGCAGTTATTACAGTCAGTGGTCCGAAAATCTGACATCCAGTCTTACCAAAGAATATCGTAAAAGCCAGCACTAACGGGGCAGTGGATGTCAGATAGGTAGTTGCTCCATGTAAAATACTGGTATTCAGCTGCATCCGGTTAGACTGGAAGCCGACCCCAACATAGTTTGAAAAGGCTTGGTGATGAAGAAACACTGCTGAGAAACTCACTCATACCAAACATACAAATGAAAGCAGAGACCAATTGCTTCACGTGTTTTCCGAGGCACGAAGAAAACTCAGTCTTTATACGATGGTCACCCATCCACATACTAACCTAGGAAAGCTCGGCTTAACCTAAACATCGACACAAACGGCTATTATTATTTAACCACGAGCTCCTTAATTTTAGTTGTCAAGTTAGTATCCATATTGAAATGCGTTTGAACCAGTTTCATGTCAAAGTGTGATATCCTCTTATTGTTTTATACAAAAACAGATTTAACAGCGTTATTCCTTTTTGTCTGTAAATAACCAGAAGACATTCATTGCCACCATGTGTTTCTCGCATTCACTGCACCGTTGACGTTTTTATACGCCTTTGCTGCGTGTGAACATCCAAAATAATTGTGCTTTTATGGTTTATTGTGATACCAACGCAGTGTTTAGGACTGATGACAGCTTGATGACATGATAATACTATTTATTTGAAGCTGTTAAAATGAGTTGTGTTTCATATTTTGTTTTCGACTCAAGGGTGGTAATGTTTGGTTGTAGTATGTGAGTTGGAATTGGCTTTTTGAAATCATTCCTTTTTTTATAGTATTTCTTCTCGTTTTAAGCGCATTTCGTTTTTGCAAAACTTGACTTTCCTATCAAGTGGGTTGTCGCAATAATATTGTGTGTCATGGACTAGCGATATTCTATATACCTACTTATATAACAAACATTTTAGTACTCACATTTTTTGATTTGCAAAAACATGCCACTTTTTTTCACAAAAAAGTTCACAAAAATGTTGTTGATTTGCATATTTGGAGATTAATTTTATTTCCTAAAATTATGCATATGTAAGCAAATCATTTCTTGACGGTCCTGTTGGTCTAGTGGTTAGTGGTGGTATTTATAAATTATATAAGTATGTATATCAGGTGTCTGGTTACCAAAACACAAGCTCTGATTAGCTTGGGATCAGATAGCCGTGTGTGAGTTGTCCCAAGATATTTATTTATATTTATTTCATAATTTAAACGATACACAATATTGCTGTACCTACTCTAAATAAACCTATTTTTGTGTCAGTAAGACCAAAAATTTGAGAGATTTTTTTTTGTACTCGCCAAGAGAATATATCAAAATGGCTACCAAATAGCGGGGAAGTGAATTGGGCCCCAATGTGTTGCGTAATAGTGTCACTTGCTACACAAGTTTCTACAATATCGCTAGTTCATGTCGAACACATTGTTTATTCTTTGTGGTGTTAATGTTTGAATACTGCATTAGAGTTGAGTTTAGCATTTTGACATGATTGTTATTCTAGAACATATCTCCCTGATTTAAATGAGCATCACCTACTAGATGTATATTGACTCATAATTGATCACGTTGATCGCCGCATTACCTTACGCGATAGTAATGCAAAACTGCCAATGAAATAAGTCAGGTTTTATAATAAAATAACACAACTTTAACATCACCAATTTATTATGACAATGATTAATTAACAAATCTTGTTGGTACCACTAATCACATTTCACATTTTACTTTCAAATCAGACTTAGCAAGAGCTAAAAATAAGTTAACTATCCTGTGGACCAACTTTTTTTGTTAAATCTATATCATAAATTTCTCGTACTATAGTTATAGGAACATTCTGGAACATTAATATTAATCCGAAGACAATTCGCTGGCCGGGACGTGTTCGAAGAAGCTTTCAACGTTTTCAATGATCTTGGCGACGATGGCCTTGACAATTGGGGGACCGACTTCTTTGACGATTTCGTTGCTGCTAGATGCAATCAACTCGCGGGCAGCGCGACCTGGTAGAGAAAGGATAAACTTAGAATAGAATCATTTGTACCAAACTCAAGATTTTATGTTACTTTTTTATGGGGAATAGAATAGAACAAATAGAATATACTTTGAAACACATCTGGTTTACAGAAATTGCTAATTCCACGTTTACAATGGCGGTCTAACCGCTGGTAGCTATATTTCCCAGACCAAATTTGGACGGACTGTACGAATATAAAAATATAATGGGGTAGTCGTAATGTTATACCTACTGCTAATACCACTCAATTCAAATAATTTTAATAATGATATTTATTGAAATATGTATGTGTATTTAAAATGTCTTTTAGACAAATATGATAGGTGTTACCAACAATTTAATCCGTGAACCCTCATGGATATAAATACCCTCAGTCTGGAGGAGCACAAGGTTATATCAGATTCTAACCGACTAAAAACCCAATCTATCTATCTATTGGTACTCTGTGTGTGAGGGGGGGGGGGGGCAGCAGATACAACTACATTCGCGCGTACTTCGACTGGTACCAGCAATCAACCATTACATGGTATTCATTCCAGGTGGACCCCATCCCCAACTGTGGTCTGTATAACCTTGGACGCAATCCTAAAAAAATATCTTCGTCATCCTGTCTAACTACAGTTGAATTTTTAAAACGCGGACTTCCCGTCGCAAAAATGTGGAATTATGGATAGCTTTTTCTTTTTTATATTCAATTGAAGGCCAGTAATCGTTATCCGTGTTTAATCACCTGTCTATATGTACGTAATAGAAGAACCTAGATCAAATAGAACAAACAAAAACTAATCATGCTTTTAATAAATGTTATTTGAGTTCCCCGGAAAGAGATTCAAGGATTTGATTTGCGTGAGTAGTTTTTTTGATTAACTTGTATGGAGATTAATTTTTGTTTCCTATCTTTAGTACAATCAAAAATGATTGTACTGAATCAAATAATATTGTACTAAAGATGAACATTGTCATCATCTAGCTAGCCTTTTCCCTTATGCTGGGGTCGGCTTCCAGTCTTGCCAGATTCAGATGAATTCCAGTATATTACATGGAGTTTTCTAGCTACTGCCTATCAGATCTCCACAATCTACTTAGTATCTACTAGATTAATACGATACGCCTTGGTAAGACTGGTTGGGTAAATGACTGAAAGATCGGTTGTTGTGCAGTTTGACGCGGGTTCGACTTCCGCATGCAGCCAAAGTTTGTATGGCCTGCAAGTAGTTGTTCCGGTACTGACTCGTGATTCATGTTAGTGAGCTTAAACTTAACTAATACTACATATTATAACTAGCTAATACGCACTCACCACACCCGGAGAAATTTATAGTTTTATATATAACTAGCTTTTGCCCGCGGCTTCACTCGCTTTAAATTCGGTAGCGCCTTATTGATTTGTAATAGCAACGCTAAGTTTTCCCGTTTCTTCCCTATTTCTTCCTCATTACCCACTCTTTTTTTTTAAATATGCCTATGTCCGTCTCCTAGTTCCCTACTATCTCTGTACCAAAATTCATCTCAATCGGTTCAGCCATTAAAGCGTGAAGAGGTAACAAACCAACAAACAAACTCACTTTCGCTTTTTTAAATAATTTAAATAATTTTTTATTCAAGTATAAGTAAAACTATGATTTACATTAATTTATAATATTAGTAAGAATTTCTTACCAAGAACTTCATTTCCATTGAAGAGGTTTTCCAATTCGATGGTAGACTTGTCCTTTAGATCGTAGGAGTGTTTCCAGCTCTTGATGGTCCAGTGTTTTTCTCCGTCTTTACCAAGATTGTCTCCCATGTCAACATCAACGGTGATGATAACTTTCCCTTTAAAGTACAAAATACATTAGGTTATTATTTTTCCAAATCTGATCAATAGGAGTTTAAGTAAATGTAGGGGAACTGGAATAAGATGTTTAAGAGAAAGAGTTTATTATTTAACTAGCTGTTCCACGCGGTTTCACCCACGCTGCTCAGCACCTGTTGGTCGTAGCGTGATGTTATATAGCCTATAGCCTTCCTCATGAAATGGACTATCCAACACTAAAAGAATTTTCCAATTCGAACCAGTAGTCCCTGAGATTAGCGCGTTCAAACAAACAAACAAACTCTTCAGCTTTATAATATTAGTAAGTATAGATTGCCATGGCCGATGAACAAAATGCTTCTAAAGTTTAAACCGCGTTTTTGTAAGTGTAGCGTGTGACGGAGCTGGACAATCGACCTTGAAAAGATTGGTGTAGAGTGGATGCAGAAGGAATAGGGTAGGGTGTTCTGGGGCAGCTTGTGAAAATATATGCAGCTGTCGATAGTTTCCTTCTATCGACGGCTGGATATTGTAAATTATGTTGATGTTGCCAAGCTTAAGTGGAACTAGGCTGGTTATGTCAGCCGTCTCCCCAATAAGCTGTAGGCCAGTATAAACAAAATGAGGAGCCCTGACATAGTCAGAAAGCGACACGGTAGACCTCACAGGAGATGGCTCAATGAGCTAGACAGAAGCAACGGTCACTCTTTACATTAACCTCAGATTTGGAATTCACAGCGAGAAGCCTTTGCCCAGTCGTGCGATGACACAAACTAATGGTACAGACGCCTGCACATCAAGCTACTACAATCTGTCAGATATCTTTGATAGATTTTCGACTTTATTTCTAAAGTGTTAAGGTTCAAGGTTCATTGGGAAAAATTGACAGTTTCGGGTAGCTTCACCTGCAGGCGTCTGTACTAATAATAGTATAAATGTTGATGAGCATTGGGACCAATAACTGAATATAGACGTTTGTGATTGTGATTTTCAAATGAACAGAAATAAGCCTTGAAAACCAATACAACGTGGTATAGGTTGATCATCCTTTTTTAGGTTTTATTTTATTATATCGGATATATACAACTGGTATCTATAATGGGGAACGACTTTAACGATGCCGAATAATTCTATAATAAATGATAATTATTCTTCTAATTTATATTAACAGCGGTGGTTCTGGCGAGTTCTATATACATTTCAATTATTTCCGCATAGCTTTAATATTAATATAATATAAAACAAAGATTGATAAAGTTAATTTTATTGATATTTTATCAGAGAATAAGTCCATTAATACATTTGACTAAATACGTAATTATTTCAGTTTCTAGTCTGCACTAATGACAGTCATTTAGTAGGTATAAAACACGACGTTTTTTTATCAAATGAGGAATAAATCTTTAGAACCGGTCTGAAGATAATCTATGGTTTAATAGAATACATGTCTTATTTTTTGCAGATAGCTATTATCTTCAGGAAAAATGGCGTTGAGTAGGAATTTATTGCTTTATCACTACATTTTTTTTAAATACTTTAAAAATATTTAGACTTTGACATTCTGAGATAACAAAAGTTTGACGCGCACTCCCAAGGTCGTCTTCTATTGAGAAGAGTCTATGGTTTCGATTTCAATATTTTGCTTTAACAATGTTTATTGGGTGGCCAACAAACAGAAGAATGATCACCGAAGTCTTAAGTTATTTGCAATATGAGGGGCCATTCTCCCTGCCGGGGTTGCGGGTTGTTCGAAAGAATCAAAATTAAAAGTCATCAATTCATATTAGGCTGGTAATCAGCACTTTATTAACGTCAAAAGAAAAATTATAAGAAACAGTCACACAAAAACGCCCCGCCCTTCGCCATTTCCTAGTGTTTTAGCTAGGAAGAAGTGGCGGAACAAACTCTTTAGCAACACATCTGTCTATCAGGTTAGAAGAATCGGATTTTAAACAAAAAGATACACCGCGGCCCAAAAACATAAAGTGCAAAAGAAGGAACATGGGTGGGTTGTAGTCTATATAAGTCTAACATTCGCCCCCCGCCGTCATGAGAGGCGGAAGTCATTAGATGATTTCCCACCCGAAAAAAAAGAAGCCTTACAACCCGAGTAAATAAATAATTAATAAATATCTTGGGACAACTCACACACGGCTATCTGATCCCAAGCTAAGCAGAGCTTGTGTTATGGTAACCAGACAACTGATATACATACTTATGTAATTTATAAATACATACATATTATAGATAAATCACACCCAAACACAGAAAAAACAATCATGGTCATCACACAAAGTTTGTCCTGGGTGGGAATCGAACCCACGACCTCCGGCTCAGCAGTCAGGGCCACTTACCACTGGACCAACATGCCCGTCATCAAAAGTTTACAGTTCTGCTGATTGTCTATGACAAAGCACACTCTATGTATCTACTTCTTATTTACTTATACATTTGTAATGAAAAAAATTAATTAAAATATTTACTGAAATGTCTTTGTCATGTCTGACCTCTCGCCCTTTCTTTCTCCTTAGCTGTCAATATAATTTTCATATTTTTATGAATATTTGACAACTTTGGCCTTCGACGTCAAGTAACGTCACTCTAAAATAATGTGCCGATGTAAGATTTGTCATGAATTTTGACAGATGTCTATTTTAGGTTTTAGTTTTCTTTTTCATAAGGGGTGAATAGACTTTTGAAAATGCTGTTTCACACTATTTTTAACGTCTGACTCACTAGATTCTGTTTCTCATAACTGTGAATTTCAAAGTGTATTTTAACTGATAAAATCTTCATTCTTTCAGCTGGTGCTTTGGAGGCCTAAAGATCTCGAAACTAACCTACCCTTTTTTGAACAATCATCAAATAACTTCCCCCGCTCTGGGCGGGCGGGGGGGATTGTCAGACTAGTACTGACTAAAACCTAACCATGTTCCTTCGATTACCATTTATGTTCCAGGGCCACTAGGTTCTTATCTTTTTCGAACAACCCGGAACCCCGGTAGAACTCGCAACCTTGGCAGAGACTAACCTACCCTTTGGTGCGTTTGAGACCTAATGAGTCTCCTAAAGATACAGTTCTCTCATACTCAAAAAACTTTACACGTTAGATCGGGAGGATCTAACGTGTAAAGTTATTCAAGGAGTAAAACAACACGATTATATTCAACGCACAATACAAAAGTCCTGTAAGAGATCCGATAGATCTAGTTATATAACGAACGTGTTAATGCCGAACCTATTTCTACTTATTATCATACTAGCTGGTCCCCGCGGTTTCACCCACGCTGCTCAGCACCTGTTGGTCGTAGCGTGATGTTATATAGCTTATAGCCTTCCTCAAGAAATGGACTATCCAACACTAAAAGAATTTTCCAATTTCAACCAGTAGTCCCTGAGATTAGCGCGTTCTAACAAACAAACAAACTCTTCAGCTTTATAATATATAGATGAGGTGTTAAAAGGCCCTCGATCGATTACATAATCTTTAAATGTTCCTTCAATGATTGTCAAAAGTTTTTTTTAGATTTTTTGTTTTTTCGATACGGTATCTTGTGTCAATCTTAAACAATTTTCACCATCTTTATCGCTGATAGCATGTCACTTTGTCTAGACCAGTGCTGAGCGGAGGGAGTGTAATTTTTTTTATTGACCAAATCACCAATGTAACTTATATGTATATGTTCCGTGGCCATGGCATCTCTTTCGAACAACCCACAACCCCGAGATTGTCTAGACCCTCAGATTATTATCACCATGACTATGACTTTCTAATAGTACTTTAAAAGTGGCTAGTAAAGAACTGTCTGTTTACTTCTAACAACATCAAGTCCTAACTTTCGGGACATTGGTATTTCTTTTCTACCCTGTGCAAACACTGGAATATGCCACCATGGGGACTCTTTTAAAATAGAACGTTCAAAAAGTATAGCTAATTATCAGCGTATTTAAAAAAAAAATAACTTGAGATTTGTTTTTTTTTTCTCATCTATGTACTTACTTAAGACAACACGTGCGTCCCCCTTTCCTTCAATTGGTAGGATGAGTAAACGTCCGCTCATTTCATATTTGCCCTTGAAGTCAACGCTGCACTGAAGTTTCACGGTTATCTTCGATTTACCAAGGTCTCGGCTGAAAACAAAAATATATTATTATAGGTTTCACCATTTGATTTCATTTATCCTTTACGCAAATGTATAAAAACATTGTACGAAGGCGGACTTAATGCCTTGGGCATTTTCTACCAGTCTACCTTAGGGTAATTTTAGCTTGAATTAATTTGAAAAAATCGTCTTCTTTCTAAGATTGTGGAAGTTCTTATGCTGTAAGTTCTGCAGCGATCAAAAGCTTGTGCCATAAATTATGCCTGGAGAAATAATTCTTCCACTGTGATGTTGTGTGCCGCAATTGCTTGCAATGCTTTTTTAAATACAGAAAGACGTTTTATACCTTGATTTTGTTCCTAGGAACAATGAAGCTACAATTCCTCAATAAGCACTGACTGCAATGTTAAATATTCTAGTTTTAATGCTCTAAAAGATCTGCACTTACACTTTTATGGGATAGTAAGTCAGAATGTGGGAGATTTGATTTCTGATCTATATGGTAATTTAGGCGTATGCCCGTTAAACTAAGCAGGTTTCGGCTGTCATTTGTAACAAAAACTTAATTGATAGATAGATAGAATATTCTTTATTATGTACACCATGCAAATAACAAGAATAACATGTACAACTTATAAATAGGGTGACATAATGAGCGGTCCTATCGCTAAAAGCGGTCTTTTCAAGACAACCTTTGGATGGATTTAAAGGAGGACAAACAGTACTGTAGGTAGTCTGTGGTGTAACATTTTTCAAAATTAATAGCTACATTTAAAAAAACAATAATTGCTTAAATATTATGCCATAATGAGGTAGACCTGACGGACATGGTCTTGTACATCTGTGACAATCGTTGCTGTAGCCAAAAGCTTGACAGTCAGTCTTGTCAAGTTGTTGGAATATCGTATTACCCAATTCTAACTGGATTGCGGATGTCCTATATTCAGTAGCTCTACGTAAATAAAATATTAGTATTCTGGAGCATCTAGATAAATAAGGTAGGAATACGCCAGGCATATGATGAAGGTACCTAATTTAAGTAACTCTAAAATGCCACACGATTTTAATCAAGGCACAAAGCAACTATTTACTAAATCAAGGGAGGGAAATAAATTTTGCACTTACTGTATTTTCTTAGCCACACAATCCTTGAGTCCGGTACCGGAGATATCCCGGAGAAGCAACTTGAGGGTAGGGGAGCTGGCATCCAGACTCTTCATGTTGAAAGGATCAAGCTTCTGCACTCCAAGCTCTGGGATGCCGTTGGCAAGGATTGGGATCGAACTTTGAGCTGTCTCCTTTAGACATTTTGAATCATCCCATTTGCATTGTTTTATGAAGGGCGCTGTCAAATATTGTTCATTAAAAATTTTGTGCAGAGAAGTTACTTTTATTTTTCCCAAAATCCGCAAAAAAAGTTACTATTATTATTCAATGATAAAATAATATTGTTAACTTCAAAAAAATATTCAAATACATTTTTTTTTTTTCATAGAAAATATAATTTGGAATTGATTAATAGAAAAATACAAATGCCTTATGTTTTTTTCTGCTTGTTACGCAATTTATTTAATGATCATGTTCACTCACGTAGTATCACTTTCAAACTGTTTTTTTTTTTATTTTAAAAAAATATTTAAATTATAAATTTTAATAAATTTAAAATATACGTACCGTACGCGGCATTTGCCGAATAAACCACGCTCAACACTAGTACCAAAAATGAAAACCGAGAAAACATTTTGGAAAAAATTAAAATTGTTCACTTAGACACAACTGTGTGTTTGCGAGTACTTCCGCAGTATATACCGACCACCAAAGATCCACATACATATATAGGATAATAAAACATATCTATATATACGTAAACGATGTAGACAAACTAGTTTCTTGCATTACGGAGCCACTTGTTAAGCCTTTAAAAATTGATTATAATAAATAACTGGGTTCTAAAGTACGTTGACATTGCCTTGTTTTTTTGTTCACTTAGATCAGCATCTGCAAGTGTGTTGTTATTTCTTAGTGAACCTTTCATTATGTATATGCATAGATGTTTGTCTGTCATAATAGTTTTGTATTTTTATTTATAAAACACTGATTTGAAGTCGATAGGCGATAACAATTCAGGAAGCAGATTCAACAAATACATGTCAATGGCGTCGGGTTGTGTATGTATCATAATGTTAGGAATATATAGAATTTTGTGTTTTTAAATAAGATGAATTTTACGCTTAGTTCGTCTAGAGTTACTATTTGTAAACATTGTGAATTATGTTCACCATTGTGGCCGTAGTCTGCTATTACAATAGTGTCAGAATGGTCGATCACTGATCGCATAATGGCTAATTTTGACAAGTTTAGTATGTAGCAGATTACCAAACCTGTCAAAATTAACCATTATGCGATCAGTGATCGACCATTCTGACACTATTGTAATAGCAGACTAAGGCCCCAGGAGTGTTGTAGGTGAAGGATGATAATAACTTATTTCATACTAACTGGCGCCCGCGGCTTCGCCCGCGTGATATCGAAAAAAAAGTTCACATCCTATGTATTATTCTAGAATATATTCTACCTCTGTGCCAAATTTTATCAAGATCCGTTCAGCCGTTTTGTCGTGACAGAGTAACAAACAATCCATTCATCCTCACAAACATTCGCATTTATAAATTTTTGTAGGAAGTAGGATTTAAGGCGGAAAGATATTAATCCAGTATGTATATTATACCTATCTACTTTCAATATACTTAATCATCATGGCTCTGTTTCAATCTCCGCTCTGGCATAAAATAGTATCAAATTGCTTCATCGTTTCGGAGTCAAAAACCTTCCGAAATACATTTCAAAACAAAAAATAATCAAGTTAGTTTGCAGATTACTACTTACCTTAAGGATATATATATAGCTCTTTCTTGATATAACCGCAAATGATATCTATTAAATAAAAAATAAACTTTAATAACGATTTCTTGATTTGATTTTATCGGTAGTAGAAACTGTGCACTTTACTTCGCTTTCAATGGAGGTGGACCACATTTTAACCTTATTACTTAGGACACAAGAGTGAAAAGTGGTCGACAGTCAGACAATTTAATTAGCTTTAAGTATTCCTACTACCTTAATACCATAACTTCGTTCAATGAAAGGGAGTGTCCACCACGCGGGTCTACCTTATTATAATAAGGTTCCATAAGCGTTCCCAAGTTTTATGACCTGGGCCCTAAGTCTGCTATTACAATAGTGTCAGAATGGTCGATCACTGATCGCATAATGATTGATTTTGACAAGTTTAGTATGTGGTAGATTACCAAAATTATCAAAATCAACCATTATGTGATCAGTGATCGACTATTCTGACACTATTGTAATAGCAGACTTACCCCCGAATACTGAAACGTCACTCAAAATTTAAGTACCACTGAAATTTAACATAGACTCAGAAGTGACGTTTGACCATACAAAATCTAAAGTTTAAGAGCTGCTCAAAGGTTAAGCAGCCCTCAAATTTTGAGTGACGTTTCAGTATTTGGGGGTTAGACCCCCGGATCTATTCAAATCGTTAGTTGATAGATTTCTTTTAGGTAAATTCGTCCCATTGTCGACCTTATCTATGTCCTCGGTCAAGATTCAGGTCAAGAGTTTTCCATTTAATGTAAAACTAATAAATTATTTGTTTTTTTTTTAATTATCAGTGTTTGATGTGCAATAATGAGTATTATATCTATTTATATAAAGAATACTTCAGAAAAAAACATCTTGAGCTTCCGCGTTTGATTAGCAATATCTACTGGTGATGAAAACGTTTTTTTTTTCTTTTGATTAAGTATAATACTAATAATTTTTGTTTGATTAAATATAATACTGTCCAGAAAACGGTCGTCGTCACCTAAGCAATTCAATCCTGACTGATTGAACGGAGATCGCAAAAATACGACACAGTTGGCGCAGTGGCTGAGCCACCGACTGCTGCCGTGCGTGTCGCGGGTTCGATCCCCTTAACCCGATATTTGTATGGCCTACAGATTGTTGTTCCGGGTCTGGCTGTTTGTTCGAGTGAGTTTAAATGTTTGTAAACGCACCCATACTAGGGGGCATATAGGAGCTTTTGCTTACCAATACGACAGAATAGTCTAATAACAAACTTATTTGTTTCTTCTATGGAACAGTCAAGCAAACACTGGTAACAAAAGTATGTATTAAGAATCCTCAATACCTGAAAAAATCTGGGATTATGACATTACGGTTGGTGGCATTAGGTTCAATGACCCGTTATTGTTAAACAAAGTATTTGGACAATGGGGTAATGCCTTAGCCATTTGTCACATTGACGCTAATTCAAACCCTAAAATATTCGGCAAGAAGTTTTTATGACCGTAACGGTTTTTTGGTATACATACCTACATAAAAATTGTAATTTTTATAGAAGAACAGTTGAACTTTGTTTTGAAAACCTTGAGTTTTCGAATGGTTGATTTGTTTAGCTCTTGCATTTTTTGTAAACTGACTTCAAAAGGAATAAGGTAGTCAATTCGTTTTTTGTGTATATTATTTTTAGTCAATACCAGCTTCTAAACACGTGTTCCAAATATAAGTGTATGTTTGTTTGCACGTTTCTCAAAAAATATGTAAGTTGAATTATTTTTAGTAGAGTTCGGTTTAAGCTGCCTGAGATCACTACAAGTTTCATTAAAATTGGTTTATTAGTTTTGGAGATAGGTATATGGTCAAATCTGTATAACAGTGTGGATCTAGGAAAACGTGTATAATGTGTATAGAAATTGATAATAACTTCTCATTTAATATCATCTATACTAATATTATAAAGCTGAAGAGTTTGTTTGTTTGAACGCGCTAATCTCAGGGACTACTAGTTGGAATTGGAAAATTCTTTTAGTGTTGGATAGCCCATTTCTTGCGGAAGGCTATAGGCTAGATAACATCACGCTACGACCAACAGGTGCTGAGCAGCGCGGGTGAAACCGTGGGGAACAGCCAGTTGGAAAATAAATACTCGATGTGTGAGATATGTTTTTTTTTTCGTATGAAAAGTCATCACATAATTTCTCCCGTCCTGTACGGAACGGAAGGGAGTATCAGGCTTTTACGTCGTTGCGGGTTGTTCGAAAGTTGCGGGAAGTTCAAAAGAGATACCGCGGCCCCGAAACGTAAAGGGCAATAGAAGGAACATGGGTGGGTTTTAGCCAGTACAAGTCTGACACTTCACCCCGTTCCGCCCAGAGCGGGGAAGTTATTTGATGATATCCCAGCTGAAAAGAAGGCTTTTACGTCCAGAACACATCCATGCTCTTATTTTGCCCTTTGTGTTCCAGGGCCGCGGTATTCTTGCGAACAACCCGTAGGCAGACCGTGGCCCTTTTGCTTTGCTGCCATGCCTATGGGAGATACCATTGCAACACAATTAAAACGCATAATTAACCAACTCATCATTTTCCTGCCCTTGTCCCATTCTATTTGGGGTCGGCACAACACGTTTTCTTCTTCCATTCTCCCCTATCAGGCGTCACGGCATCATTTACTTCTTTCACCTTCATATCATTCCTTACACAATCCATCTATCTTTTCTTTGGTATTCCTCTCGCTCTTCGTCCATCAATATTCAGATCCATTACTCTTTTAGTCACATGTGCTTTGTCCCTCCTCATTACATGTCCATACCACGAAAAACGACTCCCTTTCAATTTGTCTGTACCAGGCGCAACTTTCAAACTTCCTCTAATATACTTATCCTTATTTTATCCATACTTGTCACTCCACACATCCATCTCAACATTCTCATACTTATCCAATTATTAGCTAACTATTCTGTATATCTAAAATGATTATAAACTCTATTTAAACCAAACAGTCTTTTTAGGGTTACGTACTTCAAAAGAGAAAATGAAACCATTTTTTTTTTGCGGTGGGAAATCATCAAATAACTTCCCCCTTATTCTTACCCCGCTCGAGTGGGGGGGAGTAACAGACTTGTATTGAGTAAAACCCACCCATGTTCCTTCAATTGCCTTTTATGTTCCGGGGCCGCGGTATCTCTTTCGAACAACCCGCAACCCTGGCATCTGTCTGTCACGACCCTTTATCTCAAAAACGCGTGGAGGTATCGAAAAAACTAAATACTCAAGTATGTGGAACTGTGGAAACAACTCTCTAACCCCCGAATACTGAAACGTCACTCAACATTTAAGTCCCACTTAAGTTTAACAGAGACTCAGAAGTGACGTTAGACCATACAAAATCTAAAGTTTAAGAGCTGCTCAAATGTTAAGCAGCCCTCACATTTTGAGTGACGTTTCAGTATTCGGGGGTAAGTCTACGCAGTCAAAAGATATGGCCGTTAATGTTGCAAGTTTTTACGGAACCCTTGGTGCGCGAGTACGACTCACACTTGGCTGATGTTTATGTATATTAATTACATAATTCATAATCTAACAATCATCTGGACTAACTCTTTCTCGCGCTTTCGCCTGTGCCGAAGTCAGAAATTATCCTACGAAAAATGCTACTGGGACAAACCCGCCGCAACCCGGGCAACAGTTATATACATATAGTTGTATGTACTGTCAATCCGAACGTACCTCCTTCAAATATTTCTCTAAAATTGTCTTCAATTTATGCATGCATTGTTCTGTCAGCTTTAAAATAACTTTACTAGTAATTCTAAATACCCTTTAAAAAGACATGTAAAAACGGTAATTTAGAAGAGTCTTTTGACGTGTTTTCTTTTGTTTTAAGTAGATACGTAATTCAATAATCAGAGATGAAATCCTTACTTCCTTACTAATTTTATAAAAGCGAAAATGAGTTTGTTCGTTTGCTACGTCTGCATGCATACATGGCTAAACTGATTTTGATGAATTTTGGCACAGAGATAGTTGAGACCCTGTAGACGGGCTTAGGCTTAATTTTTTTTTCATTGAGAAATGGAGAAAGAGGAAAAGCTACAGGTAGCAGGTACCTGCAAATCAGGAAAGGGGAAGTGTGTTACCCCGAATATAAAGCGAGCGAAGCCGTGGGCAAAAGCTAGTTCTTAATAAAATAGCCCGGGTCTATTCAAGTCTCGAATGAATTGGTTTCTTTAGGTTTAGCTCGTTCTATAGTAAACGTCAATTTTGTGTTTTGAACAAGATTATTCATTTAAATTAATTATTATTAATTATAAATTATTTTGTGTAATGTTATTATTTAATACTAAAGAAAAAAAAACTTTTAATTTAATTTATTTCTAAATAAAACAACGATAAGTAAAAAACCAAACAAATGAAATATATATTATATTAGTGCACGGTCATGCTTTAATCAACTTCATGCTCAATCAAGCGCTAATTGAGGGTACGGTATTGCTGATAAAAACTTATTCATATAACCTACTTCCCTTTTAATAACGACTTTCATCACTTCTTCTCCTATCTCCATGATTACTTCGTTAGGATGACTCTTGATGACTTCATTTGTAGCATTTCCTGTAATTGGAAAATTAGACATTTTAGCACTTTTGCCCTGTTCTTTGTGTGTGGTTAAAACAAAAGTAAAAATTGTTCGGCACTCGGCAACTTCCCGAGGACTGATATTAATTAATAATAACCTTCTGTTTCCAAAGCAAGCACCAATATTTTTTTTTTTTTATGAATGGCATCTCGCAGTTCAACCAAGGAGGTTGTCGTCTGCTTAACCTGGCGAATCCTGTGGGTGCCTTAAAATTAAGACCTCCAGCCAGGGTAAAAACTTACAAACTAAGCGACTACACGCTAAGGGCACCCCCTGTGGGGTACGAGCCTCGGCTTAGGGCGTCGCTGAGGGACAGCAAGGGACAGGCTGGATCTGAGTGATATTGTTTATGGACTATTTTGACTTACTGGCTCAGCAACGCGGGCTGGCTCTTGCAAGGGACGGGTCGGGACCAATAATTTTTTTTTATTCAATCACTAATGTAATCTGAGCGGAGACATCGCGATTCAGAAATATGACCGAATTGTACAACGCCATCTATAGAGCTTATGGGAAAACTCGCAATGGAACACCAATCAACAACAACCACAATACCCAAAAGGCCTTTGATTCCGATTAGGTATGCTAAAGGTATCGGCACTTTTTAAATTTGATACAAACACCTTACTACCATGAATGACTGCGTTGCGTTGCTAGCTCCTGTAATACAGTGAACACTAGCGCAGGAGCTAGGGAATTCATTAATATGTTTGTATAATTTATGCCAATAAAGATTATTATTATTGACGCTGTGGATAGGCTTGAAAGGTTTTTGCATGTTGCCTGTCCTGCCTAACTTCCACCGTTGTTATTTTTTTTTAAATAATATCCAAGCCTTAAGAAACGTAAACTTTTTTTATGAGATTAAAACTTCTTCTGGAAGATTTAGACTTGTTTGTATTGATATGAGCTATTAATGAATGCATGGCCGAAAACCGAATAAAATGGCGGAAGTTAGGCAGAACAATAATTTGAAGTTCTTTCGTAACTCTTAGATTTAAACGCACTGGTACTGTAATGCTCAAAATTTACTTAAATGATAGATACACAATAAAAAAAAAACTGGAGATAAATGCTGAGATATCGAGTAATAGAATAGAAGTAAAAGACAAGACAGAAAGTATCTGGCGATATGAGTGCTATAAGCGACCAACACGAGTTTCCTTTTTTTGGTATTGTTTGTCGTGTCGATGAGCTCCTTGAGTTAAGAGCCGAGCTACACGATAACTGACAAATGCTTGCGCTGATTGGACAGGTCCACTCAATCTGTGTGGTGTTGTCTTAAAAAGACCATTTTAAACACTAATCTGCATAGTGTTCATGTAAGTAGACCGAGATTTTTGTAATTTTTTTGTGGATGGGAAATCATCAAATGACTTCCCCCACTCTTAGCGGAGCTGGGGGGGAGTGTCAAACTTGTACTGACTAAAACCCACCCATGTTCCTTCTACTGCCTTTTATGTTCCGGGGCCGCGGCATCTCTTTCAAACAACCCGCAACCCCGGCAGGCGGTGGCCCTGGTAGGCCCCTCTGCTTTGCCCAAATTTCTTTGAGGCGCGCGTGTAACACTAACGCGCCGTCGACACGACCTGTCGTCAATAGACGAACGGACGGTGAGCCATTGCTCACCGTCCACAGGCCCGCATCTTCGGTGGCCGGGAGTCGTTTCGCGGTGCCCGCCGCGCGGAGCGTCTTCCTCGATGGCTGGGTTGGTTTGAGGTTCTCTCCCTCAAACGCCTGGCTACCTCCTTAGCTAGCATGACTTCTTCGTAGAAGGAGGTGACCGTTTCCCATTCCATGAGAAAGGGAAAAAGACCATGACCTCTGAGTTTGTTTTGGCTGTTTCTTCTCAGAGTAGTAGAGTAGGGTACGAAACACCCTCCTCATCTTGTTTTTAAAAAAGACGTGTGTTTGTAAAAATCTGCTTGCAAAATAATCATCATCTCAAATGAATGGGATAAGTTTAAGGTAATGTCGATAAAGATGCCAACTTCTTGCCTGTGGCGTTGTGTGGAAGTGATATTAAATAAATAAATATAATAAATATCTTGGGACAACTCACGCACGGCTATCTGATCCCAAGCTAAGCAGAGCTTGTGTTATGGTAACCAGACAACTGATATACCTACATACTTATATAATTTATAAATACATACATATTATAGATAAATCACACCCAGACACAGAACAAACAATCATGCTCATCACACAAAGTTTGTCCTGGGTGGGAATCGAACCCACGACCTCCGGCTCAGCAGTCAGGGCCACTAACCACTAGACCAACAGACCCGTATTAGTATTGTCTCATCACTTAACTGCTTCGGACAACGTAACTTTTTCTGTTGTTTTATTTTACTGGCAATAAAGTAGAGTATTAGGAGTAAATGATGTCAAAACGTCAGACAGGAGAGTATGGAACAAGAAAAGGTGTTATTTTTTTTTTTCGGGTGGGAAATCATCCAATGACTCCCCCGCTCTGGGCGGAGCGGGAGTGCATATCAGACTTGTACTGACTAAAACCCACCCATGTTTCTTCTAATGCCCTTTACGTTCCGAGGCCGCGGTATCTCTTTCGAACAACCCGCAACCCCGGCAGGCGGAGGCTCTGGCAAGCCCCTCTGCTTTGCTGACTCTCTTTGAGGCGCGCGTGAAACACGAACGCGCCGTCGACACGGCCTGTCGTCAATCGACGGACGGACGGTGAACTACCCATTGCTCACCGCCCACAGGCCCGCAAAAGGTGTTACTTTGACCAAGTAGTACACGAACAGGACGATGATTTTAGAGATATGTGAGTCAATCGATTAAAGGTTACGAATCTGTTTATACTTACTTAAAATCTCATTGTCCGGGAATAAACCATCAAATACAAGAGTGCATTTATCTTTTAACTCGTAACTGTGTTCGAAATTCTTGATACGAAGATATTTATTGCCGTCCTTGCCTTCTTTATAGATGTAGTTACCAGTAATCGTATTAATAATATTTGCTAAAAAAGACAATGTAACTGTTTCATTAAATTGTTAAACTCGCTGCTACTCAAGTGTATCTGAGCACAGTTTAAGAAGTATAGCCAAATTAAATACACACTAGCTTTTGCCCGCGGCTTCACTTGCGTTTAATTCGGGGTAATACAGTTCCCCTATCATTATTTGCAGTTACCTGCTACATGTAGTTTTTGCCCTTGCACCTTATTTATTGTAATAGCAAAGCTAAGTTTTCCCTTTTCTTCCCTCTTACCCCCTCATTTCACACTTTTAAAAAAAAGTAGCTAATGTCCATCTCCTGGTTCCCAACTATCTCTGTACCAAAATTCATCAAAATCGGTTTAGCCATTAAAGCGTGAAGAGGTAACAAACAAACTCATTTTCGCTTTTATAATATTAGTAAGGATGACACTTTAATTTCATACGCATATACTTACGAAGCTCAACATGAATCTTGTCACTTCCTTTCATGTCCACAAAAAGCACTTTTCCATTCAACTCATAATTTCCTTCAAGTTTCAGGCTGCATTGAAGTACTATGGTGATTTGTAATTTAGGTTCGTCGCGGCTGGAAAATAACATAAAACACATTAATATTAAAATAAAATAAAGCTTGATACAGAAAACGGTACTCCTGGACACGGCTCGTATTGTTGGAAGTTCCTTTCTCTGGAGACCTTACCGCGTAGCTTGGTCCCTGTTCCTGATACTGGTGGGCTACTATTTTTTTTTTGTATTTTTAAATGTTTCTTTTTTGTTTTCTATGTTTTTATTAATAAATATTTAAAATGTTTTTTTTTATGTATCTAAATTAATAAACAAAAATAAAATAGTATAACGCCACGCCTGTAATCCCCTAAAAGTTAGGCAGATTTTGTCAGTTTGGTTTACTTTGACGACACGATTGGCGCAGTGGCTGAGCCATCGACTGCTGCTCTGCGCGTCGCGGGGTCGATCCTCGCACGGAACAAATATTTGTATGGCCTACTGTTAAATGTTCCAGGTCTGGCTCTGTGTATGTGAGTTTAAATGTTTGTAAACGCACCCACGATACAGGAGAAATTCCTAGTTTGGGGGAAAGTTGAAAAAAAATGGGGCGCGCCTGTTGTCATCAACCAGGTACAAATCTAGACGCCGTGGCTGCTACTGAAAAATGTATGATGGAAAAACGCAAAAGCACCATGCCTGATCGTTGGACTAAGGCAGTCTAGAAAGCAGTACAATAAAATCATGTCTATTTTTGCAGGAAGGAGATAAAAAGAGAGCCAGGTGCCTGCAGCAAGACGCATTTACTGCAAAGATTATTTTGTTTTTATAAAAAAGCATTGCTCCACACTAGGATTTCTCCTATATCGTGGGTGCGTTTACAAACATTTAAACTCACATACACAAACAGCCAGACCCGGAACAACTATTTGTAGGCCATACAAGTATATGTTCCGTGCGGGAATCGTTCCCGCGACACGCAGCAGTCGATGGCTCAGCCACTGCGCCAACCGTGTCGGCTTTAACAGTGTTTGTGCTATCAAGTAGCATTGCTAAGTATATTACATAAGGATTCTTAACAACCAACAATATAAAACGTTTACATTGTCTCGCGAACACAGACATTGGAGAGGAAGAAAACTGGGTCTGTGTTCGCTTTTCCGATGCATCTCGTTTTGGTATGAGACCGGATACAAGACATGCTCGAGCCGGGAGTTTGAGGTAGAGAACCAACCCAGTTGGTTTAAACCAACCCAGCCACCGCGGGAGACGCCCCGGGCGACGGGCGCCGCGAGACGGCTTCCGGCCACCGTAGATGCGGGCCTGTGGACGGTGAGCCATGAGTAGCTTACCGCCCGTCCGTCTTTTGACGACAGGCCGTGTCGGCAGAGCGTTCGTTTTTCACGCACGCCTCAAAGAGATGTCGGCAAAGCAGACGGGCCTGTCAGGGCCTCTGCCTGCCGGGGTTGCGGGTTGTTGTTCGAAAGAGATACCGTGGCCCCGGAACGTAAAGGGCAATAGAAGGAACATGGGTGGTCCCCGGTGGGATGAAGGTATTTGAGTCAGGGACTTCAATGCTCAGTTTCATGCGGACAGTTGTTTCAGACTTGATCATCACATTGCGAAGCCGGTTGAGTGATGTTGACGACTAATACTGAACAACGCACGTACACACACGGCTAGAGTCGTAGCACGCTCTCTTGCCGATGCTTGCATCAACGTTCTGCCGTGTTCTACTCAATCACTGTCTATACAAGACATCCTGGCGACGGACTGGAGGTGCGCGGCGGCTGAGGCGGCGCGCGCGGGCGGAGGGCCGGCGGCGGGTCTACGCGGCGGTGAGGGGTGCGGGGGAGCGGCGCGGACGACACCGCGCTCGCATCGCGTCCCGCTCCGGACTTCACATTTTACCACGGCGGAGACACCGCGTTACCTTTTGTATATTTTTCCATTTATCGAGTAAAAACTATATTAATCAGTCCACGAGTTTGATTAGACTGCTCTCCCGCACAGCTATCGAAAATACAACGCAACATATGGTCCTTCGCAAGAAAACAACACAGCGAGGAGAATTAGTTTTTTACGAGAACAAGAACAAGCGTCTCGCGCGTTCGAGAACGTTGACCCCGCGTCACAACGTTTGAAAAAAGCAGTGTCATCGTCGACTACGGTTGGAGATTTGAAGTCGCAACTGGACTTTGCGGATAAGGATTCGGATATTCGTGAGATCGTTCCAATTATTCCTTTTATCACCGTTATTCCAGTCTTCTTTTCTTTTATATACAGGTTATAGGTTTATAACGCTGTTTTTCTAAGAGTTCCCATTCATTGCCCTATTGAGTTGGTTAACTAGCTACTTTCATTATAAAATCGTCTTTTCCTAACATTATTTCAAGTTAATTGAGTTCTTAACGTTTCATATTGCATGAGCGTGACTTAACAAATCTATGTACAAGTAACGGATTATTTATTCCTTTGGTTGTTGTTTGGCGCACCGCTTTCCATTAGCTAGCTTGTTTTAGCGTAATAGCACAGTGGCATATTTTTTTTAACCGCTACTTATTTTAATTTTTTAAATTTTCTGCTGAGTCATTATTTTTTCCGATTGCAAAATGGCTGACAAGTTGATGAAAAAACGCAGCTCGATGAAAGCCAAGCTTACAACCTTCAGTGCTTATTTGAATGTTCTTCAAAGCTGTGACACACTTTCAAACTTGCAAATCATCGAGCTAGAAACCCGCTTCGACAAATTTAACGCCTTGTACACCGAATTTGATGAATTACAGACGGAGATCGAAGTTTCTTCGGACAAGCCAGATGAGGCTTACGCGACGAGGGACCGGTTTGAGCAGCAGTACTACTCGCTGGTTGCCGTGGCGCGAAGTTTGCTGCCCGGATTGGATGGCAAGCGTCAACGTCGCGACTCCGCGTATTCTGAGGCAAGGTCAGAGGCAGCAATGTCAGGTGGGACTAAAAATAATTTTATTAGGTTACCCAAAATTGATTTACCGCACTTTGATGGCAGTTTTCAGAATTGGCTTGAGTATAGAGACACATTTATTTCCTTAATTCATGACAGTGCTTGCGTAGACAATATAAATAAGTACCATTATTTACGCGCTTCTTTAAAAGGCAAGGCAGCCGAAGTCATAAAAAATATTGATTTTAAAGCGGATCATTACCAATTAGCATGGGACTTATTGTGTGAAAGATACAATAACAGTCGTCTTCTCATTGATAAACACATGCAGGCTTTATTCGAGGTTGAACCAGTCACTACTGAATCTAGTGTTCTTTTACGACGTCTTATAGATACGACTAGTAAGAACATAAGGGCGCTCAAGAACTTGAATGAGCCCACGGAGCATTGGGATACTATTATTATATATATGATGTCAGTTAAATTAGATGCGAGCACTAGTAGATATTGGGAAGAGTTTCGTAATACATTGTCAGGAAAACCTACACTTGCTCAATTTACTACTTTTATAAATAATAAAGCTGATTTGCTGGAAACATTAGAAGATAATAATAAACACAATAGAACAAACAATAATAATAGTAAACCAAAAAGTTTTGCTATAGTTTCACAGGGTACTACAAATAAAAGTAACAACACTAATCCTAATAAAAATAAATTTACATGCCCTATGTGTTCCGGCGATCATTTTCTTTACATTTGTGACTCTTTCAAAAGGTTAACAATAGAGAATCGTCTTAAAAAGGCCAAAGACCTCAAAGTTTGCATGAACTGCCTAAGATCGGGTCACAATGAAAAAAGGTGTAGAATCACGCGCTGTAAGTACTGTGCAGCTAGACATAACACCCTACTGCACATGGAACGAACAGAACCCCCTCCCATGCAAAATCCAATGCCCAGTACGACAGAAAGTATTGCTCTTTCTGCTAACGCTTCGGCTACTATCGTACCAAATACTCGCTCGTTTGTTTTACTTTCCACAGCGATGGTGACGGCGGTGAATAGCAACGGTGAGAGGTGCGACGCCCGTATCCTGCTGGATAACGGCAGTACAGCCAACTTTATTACAGACGACCTATGTAACAAGCTGCGTTTGTCCCGAAATGACACGGGCTCCACGATAACAGGTGTAGGTAACCAAACTAGCACTAGTGCACAAACCTGCAACCTCACAATTGAATCCATTGGCGGTGACTATTCGGTAAACATTGACTGTTTAATTTTACCAGAAATCACTCATGTTTTGCCATCATCTCCAATAAATTTAAAACACATAACCATACCTGTAGGTCTACAGTTGGCGGATCCAACATTCAACATTCCCTCAGCTGTGGATATATTAGTCGGTGTAGATGTTTTTTGGAACGTAATATTAGCCAATCACATAAAGCTAGGTAAGAATCAACCAAGGTTATGTGTGAGTAGGTTAGGATGGTTAGTTTCAGGCACAGGATGTCACTCACATACGTCTCATTCACATTTTTGTAACCTTGCTAAAACCAAGCCCAGTACAGATTTATCTAAATTTTGGGAACTGGATTCAGTTCCTGAAAAGCATTCCCTTTCTTTAGAAGAACGGGCATGCGAAGATAGTTTTTACAATAATACAAAGCGTAAGGACGACGGTCGTTTTGTGGTTACAATACCTTTTAAGTCTGATCCTTCTGCACTAGGAGATTCATACGGTATTGCGAAACGTCGTTTTCTATCTTTAGAAAAAAGATTTGAACGTGACCATAAATTCAAGTCGATGTACTTTGAGTTCATGTCAGAGTACGAAAGTTTAGGTCATATGACCGAAAATTCTAGCATAAAATCGAACGGCGAAGTAAACTACTATTTACCACATCATGGGGTCGTACGCGAGTCTAGTGTTACGACTAAGCTACGCACCGTGTTTGATGCATCGGCCAAAACTACAACAGGGATATCCCTCAATGACTTGCAATTTGTAGGCCCAACGGTTCAAGACGATTTGCTATCCATTTTGTTGCGTTTTCGACAGCATAAATTCGTGATTTCAGCGGATATAGAAAAAATGTATCGCGCTATCGAAATCAACCCCGTTCAACGACCATTACAGCAGATTATTTTTCGTAAAACCCCTACAGATCCATTAAAAACGTATACATTAAATACGGTAACGTACGGTACAGCGTCTGCTCCATATTTGGCTACTAAATGTTTGGTTAGTCTAGCTGATACGATAACGAACCCTGTAGTAAAGCGTTCCATCCAACATGATTTTTACGTGGATGATTTTCTCAGTGGTTCAGACACCATATCAGGTGCGCAAGATTTATGTAGGAAAACTATGTCTGTCCTGGCATCAGCGCAATTTAATTTAAGAAAGTGGCAGTCTAACAGCTCAGAAATTTTAAAAGAATTACATATTCTAAATAAATCAACCCATGCCATACTAGATCTTTCAGATAACAGCAATAATACTCCTTCTAAAACTTTAGGAGTACATTGGTTATGCAATTCTGATAAATTAGTTTTTTCTATTAATATTGAACCTAATAATAAAATAACAAAACGATATATTTTGTCTGTAATTAGCCAAATATTTGACCCACTAGGTTTGGTAAGTCCCTGCATTGTCGAAGCAAAAATATTGATGCAGACACTCTGGTTGAACAAATGTGAATGGGATGACGATGTGTCGCAGGAAGTAGCAGACTCATGGTTATTATTTGCGAATACTTTGCCTTGTTTAAATCAACTAAAAATTCCACGATGGATTTTAGGTAACAATTCGGAAACCCATGAAGTTCATGTATTCACAGATGCGTCTGAAAGGGCTTACGGCGCATGTGTATACATTCGTTCTGTATGTAGTTCAGGAACGGTCACTGTCCATCTGTTAACTTCCAAAAGCCGTGTGGCACCAGTCAAGCCTACTACTATTCCACGGCTAGAACTGTGTGGAGCTCTGTTAGGTTCCAGGTTGTGCACAAAGGTTAAGGATTCTCTCACGTTACCAATACACAGATTCCAATATTGGTGTGACTCCACAATCGTGCTGGGATGGTTGGCTACACCATCTCAACAACTAAAGCCGTTCGTTCGAAATCGTGTAAACGAGATTCAAGAATGTAGCTCGGGTTATAAGTGGAGATACGTGCCGTCTAAGGACAATCCGGCGGATCTTGTCTCTCGAGGGCTGAAGGCTGATCTTATCAGCGATTCTGCACTTTGGTGGTCAGGCCCACCATTTTTATTAAATAATGAAAACACGTGGCCGTTACAGCCTAATAAACACGGGAAACCGGATCTACCTGAAGTAATTTCTAATATAGTGGATAGTCACAATAGCAATAACAATTCTAGTATTAACCTAACATGTAGTTCAATTGTACAACAATTAATTCATAAATATTCTAATTTTAATTATTTACAACGTATCGTAGCTTATACTCTAAGATTTATTTACAATTTAAAGAATACTAATTCTAAGTTAATGGGCTCTCTTTCTGTTGAAGAACTCAAAAATGCCCTTTCACTTATATTACGTGTAGCTCAATCTGAAATGTTCCAGCATGAGTACGCTGTCCTCAAATCTGGGAAGCCGTTGTCACGTAAAAATAAGCTAATTTCTCTGACTCCTTTTCTAGACTGTGACAACATTATTCGTGTAGGGGGCAGACTAGACAATTCCCCGTACGAATATGACGTGAAACATCCAATTTTGCTGTGTAGTAAGCATCATTTGACAAAGTTATTATTTGAAATGCAACATAAAAAGCTACTACATGCTGGTCCACAATTGCTTTTAGCGACTATACGTCAAACTTATTGGCCATTGGGAGGCAGAAATCTCTCCAAGCTGACGGTAAATAAATGCCTTAAATGCTTTAGGTTTAAAGCTCAAAATGTGCAACCAATCATGGGACAATTACCCAACATAAGAAGCAATTTAGAATTTCCTTTTTTTAATAATAGTGTCGACTATGCTGGGCCTATTTTGATATCTGACCGGAAAGGTCGGGGATCCAGACTGATTAAGTCCTACCTGTGCATTTTTGTTTGCATGGCTACAAAAGCTGTGCACCTCGAACTTGTCACAGACCTCTCTAAAGAGGCCTATAAAGCTGCCTTAAACCGTTTTGTCGCTCGTCGCGGTAGGCCACGTACTATCTTGTCCGACAACGGTACTAACTTTGTCGGAGCGTGTAATGAATTATATGCGTTTTTACAGGGTTCTGATGTTGCATTCGAAATAGCTCAGGAGGGAATAGAGTTCAAGTTTGCACCGGCGTATTCGCCGCACTTTAACGGTCTTGCTGAAGCTGCGGTTCGTTCAGCTAAGCACCATTTAAAAAGACTTTTGCAGCTTACTCATTTCACTTACGAAGAAATGGCTACGTGCCTAACTCAAATAGAGGCAATTTTGAATTCCAGGCCCCTCACTCCTCTTTCCACTAATCCTCTCGACTTCTCTGCCCTTACTCCTTCTCATTTCCTCATTGGACGATCGCTAATATCAGTTCCAAATCCGCAGGTCACTGATGCCAGCATCAACCGTCTGGAGCGCTACCAACGTGTGGAGTGTATCAAACAACACTTTTGGAAAAGATTTAATCTTGAATACATCTCCAACTTACAGCAGAAAACTAAGTGGCCTGCCTCTACAAATGGTGACATAGCGTTGGGATCGCTTGTCCTCATTAAAGACAAGGCGCTACCGCCGCTCTGCTGGTTGCTGGGGCGCGTCGCCCAGGTGTACCCTGGCAGCGACGGCGTCACGAGAGTTGCGGAGCTGAAGACGAAGAGAGGGACGATTCGACGCGGCTTCAACAACATCTGCCCACTTCCTCTTTGAAGTACACTTCAACCCGGGGAGCATGTCTATACAAGACATCCTGGCGACGGACTGGAGGTGCGCGGCGGCTGAGGCGGCGCGCGCGGGCGGAGGGCCGGCGGCGGGTCTACGCGGCGGTGAGGGGTGCGGGGGAGCGGCGCGGACGACACCGCGCTCGCATCGCGTCCCGCTCCGGACTTCACATTTTACCACGGCGGAGACACCGCGTTACCTTTTGTATATTTTTCCATTTATCGAGTAAAAACTATATTAATCAGTCCACGAGTTTGATTAGACTGCTCTCCCGCACAGCTATCGAAAATACAACGCAACAATCACCAAACCTCAAATCGAGCATGAATTGGATATGCTCTTAAGAAGAGCTCTCCCGTAGGATGCCGTGCATACCGCACCAGTTTTTGACTTGTTAGAAAAAAAAATGATAAGTTAATTTCCCATAATTTCGAAAAAAAATATTTTTTTTTTCATGATATTACTGAATACAGGCTTGTTTAAATATCAGTTGTTGAGTAAGCCAGTCTAGAAGACTACAGTTGGAAAATATTAATTTGATATAGACATAGACATTGATGATGTATTTATACCATACTAGTTGGCGCCCGCGGCTTCACCCGCGTGATATCGAAAAAAGTATCACATGTGTCAGTTATTCCAGAAGATAATCTACCTCTGTGTCAAATTTCATCAAGATCCGTGCAGCCGCTTTGACGTGAAAAAGTAACGAACATCCATACATCCACACATCCATCCATTCATCTATCATCCATCCATCGCCCGTCATCCATACATCCATCCATCCTCACAAAAACTCGCATCTATATTATTAGTAGGATTGAAAATAGCATTTTGTACACATTCAAGCAATTAGTGGATTTAGTTTTATTATTTTTTAATTATTATAACCTTTTTGCATACTGTAATGATCCAATATAATAATGCTAAATACTGTTCTATAATTTTAATTATGCATGTTTAAAAAATAATTGATTTGGCTTTGACTTTGTCTTATTAACAACCGAGAACTTTAAATACAGGTTCAACAAGTTCTCGTTTTGTATTCTGGTTTGACACGTATTGACATTTGTACTTTGTATGTTCCACACGGCTATTATTATTTTTAATTTTATTCATTATCTTTTGAATTTGCAACCAATGAAAAAAGACGTAATAATTTCTCGATTGTCGCAAGTCGTATATTTTGTTGCAGAGTGGTCCGATTTAAAAGATTCTCATTTTGATTAAAGACGGTGTGGTGTATCTTGAAAATGGTCCCATTAAATAATTAAATGTATATTCCACACCCATGGGTTGAAAATAGAATGGGACAATATAATGGGACAAGGGCAATATAATAGAATGGGAATAATAATAGAAGAGAATGGGACAAGGGCAGAAAAATGATGAAATGGGTTGAAAACTCGGGGTTGATTAAGGTTTCGCTACCTGGATTTTAAGTGTTAACTAATAGGGTTGTTCCCAAAAAAAGTCTGCCTTTTAGATTATTCAAAAATAAGGGACGCATATTTTTTATTAGTAAATTAGACCATAAGTGACAGATATAGCCCATTAAAGCTACGTGTAACTTGTTGCGTCAAAAAAATACGTGTCCCTTTTTTAATAATCTTAAAGACGGACTAAATAGAATTTAATTATTATGACTCCAGCATCTACCCTGTTCTGTAAATTTTGCACTGGTGTAGTGCCAACATCTACCGAATAGAAATTTACAGAATCCTTACTAATATTATAAAAATAAAAGTGAGTTTGTTTGTTTGCTACATCTTCACGCCTAAATGGTTTAACCGATTTTGATGAATTTTTAAACAGAGATGGTTGGGACCTTGGAGACGGACATAGGCATTTTTTTAAATGGTTGTGATATGAGGGAGAAATAGGGAAGAAAAGGGCAAATTTAGGATTGCTATTACAATAAATAAGACGCAAGGGCAAAAACTACAGGTAGCTGGTACCTGTAAATCAGGAAAGGGGAACTGAGTTTCACATAGCAATGGAAATTTGATTGAGGTGTTTATTTTCGTTTTTGAAGTTATGTTTTACTATACAAGAGGTTATTCAATTTGTCATTCTTTTAGACGAAAATATAATTAGCAGTTAGTAGTTTCATTCATATTAATTCTTGGAATTATAGTTTTTTTTTCCTTGTTCCACACTAGGATTTTTCCTGTATTATACGTTTACAAATATTTAAATTCACATCAACCTACAGCCAGACCCGAAACAACTACATCATAATCAGGTCATACAAATATTTGTTCCTTGGGAAATCGAACGTCCGACACGCAGCGCAGCAGTCGTTCGCTCAGCCACTGCGTCAACCGTGCCGCCACAACGTGTTCAATATTACATAAATGTAAAATGGAGTTTTCTGCTTAATATTATAAATGCGAATGTTTGTGAGGATGTTTGTAACTCTTTCACTTCAAAACGGCTGGACTCATCTTGATGAAATTTAGCACAGAGTTAGATTATAGTCTGGAATAACACATAGGATACTTGCTTTCGATCTAGTTTTTAATATTTAAATCGACGTAGTTTCGTATTCGCCACTGACGGATTTTAAAGCTAAAGAATCAATTTTAATGGAAAAGAGATTTTGAACGGGATTAAAAGGAGATTCCAGTGGATTGGTTTTAGGAAAAGGTGTAAATAATCAATACTTACATTTAAACTAATAGATACAAAATGAACCTTATTTTCAATACATTTATGTGCATAGACAATCTATCATAATAATTTAGTGTTACTAGTTAAAATATGTACAGACGCCTGCACATCAAGCTACTACAATCTGTCAGATTTCTTTGATAGATTTTCGACTTTATTTTAAAAAAATTTAAGGTTCAAAGTTCATTGGGAAAAATTGACAGTTTCGGGTAGTTTGACCTACAGGCGTCTGTACAAGTAATAAAAATGGAAAACAATTACAGGCCATCAACAAAAAAAAAATGGTTCTTTTTTTGTATCTGTATCTGGTTCTGCCAAATAAACACATTTTGTTTCTTAAAAAGAAAACGTAAAATAAACGTAATAATACTCACTTTGCATTGATGGCTTTACAAGTTTTCAATCCTGTTAAGGTGAGGTCAGATAGGATGAATTGCAGGTTCGGTGTGCTGGCATCTATTTTGTCATAGTGATCGGGGTCCGAACTCTTTATACCAAACTTCTGGATGCCAGCCACAAAGGTTGGTATTCCATCTTTAGTATTTTGTAAGATACACGCATTATCGTCGGATTTGCATGGCTTAAAACCAGGAAACGGTTCTGTAATATTACCAAAGGCACAAAATGAAAAATCTTTTATATATTTATTTATTACAGCATGGAAGATTTACATCTTAAAAGGAAACTTAATTCATCATCTGCTTAGCCTTTACCCAACAATGTTGGGGTCAGCTTCCAGTCTAACCGGATGCAGCTGAATATCAGTATTTTACATGGAACGACTGCCTATCTGACCTCCACAACCTAGTTAATACTGGGTAATACGTTACCCCTTAGTAAGACTGGTTGTCAGGCTTTCGGAACACTGACTACCTGTAACGACTGTGAAAGATCTACATATGACACACGGGACTAACGGCTTAACGTGCTTCCGAGGCACGGAGGAAACTCGGTATGTACCCATCCACAGACCAACCTGGGCAAGCGCGGCTTAACCTAAAGATCGATCTGAGCGGCTGCTATTATTTAGCCACGAGCTCCTTAAAAGAAACGTAATTAAAAAAAATAAAAGTAACAGCTAGCCAATAACAAGTCCTCACGTATGGTTAACTCCTTTTTCACAAAATTACCCATCTATTCCTCAAAATGGTACACAAATGTGTGTTGGTTAATCGATTTCGATAATTATTAATCATTTGGGCGATCATTTCTCTCGGCTGCTTCTAAAAATTTCATCATAAAAACTTAAGCCAATCCGGGTATCAAACTCATGAAGGTCTACACATTTTAAAATAATTTGAAGAATCTATTCTGTAGCATCTTGACCACCAATTTAAATAAACATTTAACACTAATTTCTTATTTTGAGCAAGTTAAAAAAATACGGATGTGATTTCGGATTAATCTGTACCTACCGACAGACTATCCGAAAACCAAAACTTGAAATGATGCTGAAATAGGTACACACGTTCCTGAATAACACAACTGCGTAGTCTAAAATACTTATTGGATCATATATACTATATACAAACATGCGGAAATAATTGCCTGTTGCCTATTGGTTGCCTATTGGTATTGCCTTTTGGTCTAGTGGTTAGTGGCCCTGACTGCTGAGCCGGAGGTCGTGGGTTCGATTCCCACCCAGGACAAACTTTGTGTGATGAGCATGATTGTTTGTTCTGTGTCTGGGTGTGATTTATCTATAATATGTATGTATTTATAAATTAAATACGTATGTACATCAGTGGTCTGATTACCATAACACAAGCTCTTAGCAAGCGCAAGCGCTTAGCTTGGGATCAGATAGCCGTATGTGAGTTGTCCCAAGATATTTATTTATTTATAATTAAAACATAATCGCTATATTTAACATGTTTGTTATTTGTAATATCGTAAATATCCCGTTTCAAATTTTCATTATAATGTTAGTAACTATGTCAAATGCTCATGATTTATATACAAAAATAAGCTTTATCCATGTAAAGGTTATCTTGAAAAAAAAAACGCTTTTAGCGAGAAGACCGCCCATTGTGTCACCTTATTTATAAGTAACTAGCTGTGCCCCGGCATGCGTTGCTATGCAATTTTCTATTTTTCTACCTACCCTACCTACCCTACCCTTTCTTGCTATAAACCTCCCGAAGCCCGAGACCTTTCCAACGAATGCAAAACCGTGGAAATCGGTTCGTGCGTTCTGGAGTTGTAGCGTCAGGAAGGAAAACCCGACTTATTTTTATATAGTAGATGTACATTTATAACTTATCCTTACAATTTTTTTGTAAAGTGTTTTATATTTGTAACCTTATGATTGTGATCGTTAGTTTATAATTTATATCGTGAGATAATAAACTATCGAAAAAAAAAACTGCAATAAACGATTAACGACAATTTTACGCATTATTTTTATACCTTATATGCTCTGTCCATACCATATCGACATAGATAACATTCTATATTTTTGTGAGCCTCTCAAATGTCCCACATCTGGGTAAATACTTCCTTTTTCCTCTCTCTCTTATAAACAAAGTTACTATTTCAAAAAAGTAAATACCAATTAGATTGTGATTGACTTACCTGAGAAACCGTTAGCTAAATTTAAAACACAAGTAACACTTGCAATTATTAATATTCCAGAAACCATTTTTGTTAAAATGTTGAAATTCTACAACAACCCGATCAACACAGAGCTTAGAATGGACTAAGCACTTCATTTATATCTAAGTTCTGAACATCAAATATTATAACATGTTTTGGTTTATTATTTTTTATTTCTGCATCCTTTTATTATACACTGGGTCACCTCTAAATTTAATTTCAAAGGAATTTGATGCTTATACCGGACGTTCTAGAGTACATGTGCATAAGCGACCTATAACGTGACCTATTAAGTGAGTATACATGTTTTGCACGCTGAATAAATAATTATGAAAAAAGAGTACTTTTTGCATAAGAATAGCTTATTTCCGTGACTTCGCCCGCGTGGAGTTCGATAATTGTCTTACAGAATCGGGATCAAAGTCCATGGTGTTAAGGCAGGTTATTAAACTGTCTGTTAGCCAAATTTCACTTAAATCCATTCAGTAGCTTTTATGTGAAGGAATAACTAACATCCTTCCATACATTAAAAAAAAATCGGATATAGAATACAAAGGTTCGGAATGCGTGTTCTTTTGTCGTTTGAGAAAATTGATCAAAAAAAGTACTGGCCACTTAAATTTTTGAAATGTATGTTGAAACTGTATTTAATGTATTTATAATAAAAAAAAAACAAACTAACATGCATAAAGCGTTCTAAATATGGTGGACAAAACTGGACTGGTTCAAAGAGAACGGTATTTTGTGACACAAGAATATGATGTTATTGTAAGGTATCAACAAATATTTCTTGTGGAAAACAATCATTGCTTCTTTTTTGTGACTCTGAGCGTGACATAACGTTATACTTTGTCGCTGGGGAAATTGCCTAGGGATGTGAATATGTTGTAAATTGGGCGTCACCTACGCGATGTTAGTAACCAAGCGCTATTTTCAAATTATGAGCATGCTACAACCCTGAAGACCAGACAGACAGTACAAAATTTATCAAGGGTCATTTATGTCAAGATATAGATATAAGAAGATTATGTCAAAAAGAACTAACAGGATGATGATTTGTTGGCACGGTTGGCGCAGTAACTGACTGATCGACTGCTGTCCTGCGTGTTTCGGGTTCGATTCCCGTACGGAAAAAATATTTGTTTTGTCTACAAATATTTTTTCAACGTTTTAAAACAAACAAATATAAATCAAAAACGTTTTTATTGATGTATAAAGCCAAGACAAAACACTTAAACAATTAAAAATACATCTTTGATCCTTAGACTTTGTTGCGCAGTGAAGTAGAAAGATAAGATCCTTATCAGCTTAAACAAGATGTTGTTTTATTTTATAATAGTTTAATTCTCAGGTGCTTATTAAACAGTGCTTGCTTGGGTGATCAAGCCGAATGCCTTTATCCTTGCTAAGCATTTACCTAGAAGAAAGAAGAAGAAGAAAAAAATTATACGAAATTGATCTGTTTCCATGTTAAATTTCTCATAAAAACTGCCTTATAATGACCTAATAAATTTAACTTTGAAGAAAAGAAAGAAAAGATAGAAAAGAAAGAAAAGAAAGAAAAGAAAGAAAAGAAAGAAAAGAAAGAAAAGAAAGAAAAGAAAGAAAAGAAAGAAAAGAAAGAAAAGAAAGAAAAGAAAGAAAAGAAAGAAAGGAAAGAAAAGAAAGAAAAGAAAGAAAAGAAAGAAAAGAAAGAAAAGAAAGAAAAGAAAGAAAAGAAAGAAAAGAAAGAAAAGAAAGAAAATATGTGTATTTGTCGCAAATTACGACGAGCACACAAAATAACAAAAAAAAAATAGCATTAAACAAGCAAAGCATCACAAACATTTACAAATAGACTAGACTTTAAATAAAGCTTGCTACCACGTTGATCACGGTAGTCACAAGCGCGACGACTGAACATGATGTCTTGGGACCGGTTCCCGGGTCATTAAAAGTGTGACTAGGTGTTTTGTTTAAGAAAACTTTCAGTAAACTACCGACGGAGTCTGGATTTGTGCCCAGTTCACGAGAAAAGGCTCGCAATGTTTTATATTGGACTCAAACCTAACTGGCTGAATGTGAGTAGGTATATAAATGTGAATTTAAAAAGATGTCATTGTGAAGGCACCAAAAAGGTTGCAGACCTGTGGATGATGACCAATGAGTAGTTCACCGTCCGTCCGTCTATTGACGACAGGCCGTGTTGACGGTGCGTTAGTGTTCCACGCGCACCTTAAAGAGATGTCAGCAAAGCAGAAGGGCCTGCCAGGGCAACCCCGGCAGGCCCATGTTCCTTCTATTGGCCTTAATGTTCCGGGGGTGGCCCCGGAACATTAAGTGCAATAGAAGGAACATGGGTGGGTTTTAGTCAGTACAAGTCTGACACTCCACCCCACTCCGCCCAAAGCGGGGGAAGTTATTTGATGATTTGCCAATCGCAAAAAAATACACCAAAAAGGTCTGAATGAAAGGCCTCCATATTGTTTTTGTTTCGTTTTATGGTCTTAGCGGCGCTGCGGTCCTTACTTATGTCAAAAACCATTATGGTAGGAAGTTTCTTCTATATTTTTCCTTATTAAATACTGCTTGATTAATTAGAAATCTTAATCAGTTTTATTGAAATATAAACGAATTCTAATATTAACATCCTCCGCCTGACCTTTCAGTAATATTCAGAAATAAATTTATTAAAGTATAAGTAAAACTATGATTTACATTAATCGTCATAGAGGAAAATTAATTGTAACTATAATGTAGACCTGCCTGATCTTTCGAAGACTATAAGCGTGTTATCTTACTTATAATGTTATTAGTGCGAATGTTTGTGAGGATGAATGGATGGAAGTTTGTTACTCTTTCACGTCAAAACGGCTAAACGGATTTTGGCACAGAGTTAGATTATAGTCTGGAATAGGCCACATAGAATATTTGTTTTAGATCATCACGCGGGCGAAGCTGCGGGCGCCACCTAGTGTATGTGTAAATTTGGGAAACGGCAAGGTAAATGACGGTGGAAATACTGAGCTAGTTATTTATCTAGATTATAATGGCTTCGCAAACACGACTCGTCCTTGGCAAATTTTCATTCCTTTAATGTCATGCATATAAGCAACTAGCTTTCGCCCGCGGCTTCGCCCGCGTTAAATTTGGGGTAATACAGTTCCTCTTGCGCCTTATTGATTTGTAATAGCAATGCTAAGTTTTCCTTTTTCTTCCCTCTTTCTCCCTTACATCCCACTTTTTTCATAAAAATATTAGCCTATGTCCGTCTCCTGGTTCCCAACTATCTCTGTACCAAAATTCATCAAAATCGGTTTAGCCATTAAAGCGTGAAGAGGTAACAAACAAACAAACAAACTCACTTTCGCTTTTATAATATTAGTAAGGATATTATGTTGTAATCCATCTAGTGACTTGTTCAAACAACAATCATACATTCTGTGAATCCAATATTAATAACTTCATTATTTTTTGTGAAATTGTCTTACTCGTGTTGTTAGTTGTCATGCCGCTCATGGACTTAAAACTTGGATTTACTTTACATATCGTGTTTGGTTTCCTAGCAACTTTTTTCTTTGGTGTAGTTTAAGATTCTATTCGCACATGACTACATACGTGTGTCAGACGTTTACTAGCTAAAACCGTCTCATGTTCCTTCTTTTGTCCTCTATTGCAGAGGGTGACCCTGGCAGGCCATTCTTCTTTGCTGAAATCTCTTTGAAGCGCGCGTGGAACACGAACGAGCTGTCGCCACTAGACGGGGTAAGGTGAGCTACGTATGGCTCACCGTCCACTGACCCGCATCTTCGGTGGCTGAGAGTCGTGTTGCATCTAAAATGGCCGGGAGTCGTTTCACGATTAAATTATCATTCATCATTTTCCTGCCCTCGTCCCATTCTATTTGGGGTCGTTGCAACCAAATACGTTTTCTTCTTCCATTCTGCCAGACGTCAGGTCAACAATTACTCCTTTCTCCTTCATATCGTTCCTTACACAATCCATCCATCTTTTCTTTGGCCTTCCTCTCCCTTTCCGTCATGTATGCTTCGTCGCTCCTCATTACATGTCCATACAAAAACAAACGACTCTCTTTCCATTTTTCTGTTAGTAGGCACCACTATCAAAATTCACTTGTCATTACACAAATCCATATCAACATGCATTCATCTCACGGTTAAATATCTACTGGAATAAGCTTAGGTTTAAAAACTGTAAATAATTTGGTTAATATCTGGTTGTAGAGTATTTCGTTCAGATCTATAAAAAATGTACTTAAAGGAAAATTAATAAAACAACTCTGTTATTACATACAAATTAAATCATTATTTTAAAGCAAAGTAACGTTTTTATTTATGTCATGTTTAATCAAGCGATAATTCGTCATATGGCATTTTTCCAAAGAACTTGTTCAAATTTTCCACAATCCTGGTAATAGCGGCTGTGAACATCGGTCCTCCAATTTCCTTGACTACTTCGTTACCGTTGTTCTTGACGACTTCCAACGTAGCCTGTCCTGTAATTGGAAACATTCTCAGTATTAGTGAGGATACAAGAGCTAGCTCGAAGAATACAGCCTTGAGGCAGCGACGACTCCTGACATCTTTCTATGAAACATAATGCTGCGGTAGCGCTAAGCTCGACGCTGTTTTCTTATAGAATAGCATGACAGTTTTAATCAATCAAAGTTCCTTTAAGTAGCAGAATGTTTTGAATTTTAAAGTAAGTAAGTAAGTAGTCTTAATTATTAGGATATCGCAGCATTTTCGCATATTATAAGTTGCACCGACGGTGTAGCATAACTTTTAAGTTTACAGGTTCCGTAACCCTAAATATTTTTTATTCAACCACTCGCTTATGTACGATGGCCCAGAATAGTCGTGATGGCTCCCTCTTAAGCATGAGGTTGTCTATTCTAATCCGGGCAAGTATCAGTACTTGCCCGGATTAGAATAGACAACCTCATGCTTAAAAGTACATTTGAATTAAACGAGTCATATCAGTATGACTCGTTTAATTCAAATGTACTTTTTAAAAGTTTATCTAATGTCTTAGATAAACTTCATCGATGTCTGTGATGTCTCACAGATATCGGTGATGGAGAGCATCGTGAGGAAACCTGGATTTATAACTATTATAAGTCTGAAATCGCCAACCCGTTATAAGCAAGCGTGGTGATCAATGCTCGTGCCTTCTCTGTATGAGAAGAGTACTTTGCCCAGCCATGGGACAGTTATAGGCTGGTATTATAATTTGTTTTCAGTTGATACGATAACGCGTTAAGATGTTGCTTTAAGAATTTCAGCCCTCCGAAGAACCCAACCAAATAAAATCTTCAAAATAAAACAAATACCAGAGTTCTCTTTTGAAAAGCTATCATGGCAAATATTATAAACACCTTAGATGTGCTTTATTTTATATTATGCCACAAGCAATATTACTGCCATAATATTGACATATTAATTAATACTTACTTAAAACATCATTGTCCGGGAATAAGCCTTCAAATTCAACAGTGGATTTTTCTTTAAGGTCGAAATCGTGGACAAAATTCTTGATACGAAGATGTTTCTTGCCGTCTTTGCCCTCCTTAATGATGTAGTTGCATTTAACAGTATTTATTACGTTAGCTGAAAACACAAAAAACTTTTGTTAGTGTTTTTATTTATTTTTAAATCTTGTCCCACACTAGAAATAACTTAACTCATAATTATACACAAACAGCCAGGAGCGGAACAACTACCGGTCATACAAATATTTGTCAGCAGGGATCGAACCCGACACACGTGACGCAGCAGTCAAATGCTTAGCCACAGCGCTAACCGTGTCGTCACATTACCATTTACGTCAACGTATAACTGTGCGCCGTAGTTAAATGTAATGCACTCTTAGTATGGTTGTGGTTCGTAAGGTTAACATTAAACAATATCTATTTAACTACCTAGATGGTTTCCAAGTATGGTCTAGATCAAAAAATATCGCAACAACGACGGAGCAATTTATAACTATTTTTCCTGGTCTTAAATGGCCGCTTAAGCAGAATCATAATGACAAATCACATTATTAAGGCGCCTCCCCTTTTTTTTCGATGCGCTTCCCCGGCCAAAACGCCGCCCAAGATTTTTTTTGTGCAGTTTTCTGGAGCTATCTACTTGTTATTTAAAACGAACTAAATAACAAGATAAATACATTAAATTGTTTTATAATCTTGTTTCCATTATTGTAGATTTATTTTTTATTTTTATTGAGAAATTATTTAGTAAACCCCCTTCCAATAAACGCCCAGAAATGAGAAAGAAAATATCAATAACATGCATCTCCTCGTAAAGTAAACATTGTTTAATTTTGCTACTGACACTAATAGATACACAATTCTATAATGAACATTTTGTTACAAATATTTTTTTCCAAAAACCCAATACTTTATCTAATATATAAAATTCTCGTGTCACAGTTTTCGTTCACATACTCCTCCGAAACGCCTGGACCGATTTAAACGAAATTTTGTGTACATATCGGGTAGGTCTGAGAATCGGCCAACATCTATTTTTCATACCCCTAAGTGAGCAGCGGGTGAAACCGCTGGGCACAGCTAGTTTTATATAGATTTAATTCTAAAAAATAGGCATTATTCACTACTGTTACTCCTGCGCGGCAAAGAGTGAACGAATGCTCAAGGTTATTTGCGTAGGGTACGGCCTTAACTGCGACTGTTACCATTTTCAGAATGTTAACCTAATTCATGTAGATTTTAACTTAATTCATTTAGCCTAACTGGACCAGGGTGGGTCCGCTTAGGGTCTTTCACATTCATTATATCTATACCTATATCTTGGGACAACTCACACACGGCTATCTGATCCCAAGCTAAGCAGAGCTTGTGTTATGGTAACCAGACAACTGATATACATACTTATTTAATTTATAAATACATACATATTATAGATAAATCACACCCAGACACAGAACAAACAATCATGCTCATCACACAAAGTTTGTCCTGGGTGGGAATCGAACCCACGACCTCCGGCTCAGCAGTCAGGGCCGCTAACCACTAGACCAACAGGTCCGTCAACCATTCCAGATGTGGTTCTCTTCTCAAACCACCAGTTTGATAATATTTTTATTCTCGGAGAAATTTATAACATTGTAAATTGATACTTACGAAGGTTGACGTGGATCTTGCCTTTTCCTTGTATGTCAATAATAAGGATTCTTCCATTTAATTCATAATTTCCGTCAAGTTTTGAAGAACATTGAATTACTAAGACTAGCTGATTATTTTCTTTGTCGCGCCTGAAATATATAAAACGTTGTTATTTAATTCGATGATATCTAGGTATTAATGGTCTGCAGAGAAAAAAAGGAGGAAACGACACACTTTTAAAATATAAAAAAAAATCGTAACCCGTTAATGTGATCGGTGTCGCGTTAGAATCGCTGAGAGAATCTTATTTTTTAACATATTTAATTTATTTATGTAGTAACTGCGCAAAAGGTATCATTGCTAAGTATATTTAATAAAGCTTAAGAATTATCAATATAAAAAAACCGTATAACTTTTACTGTCTAGAATTTTCCCAACTATGCTAGGGTCGGCTTCCAGAAGCAGCTGAATACCAGTATTTTACATAGAGCGACTGCCTATGTAACCTCCACAACCCAGTTAGTACTGGGTAATATTATACCCCTTGGTAAGAATGGTTGTCAGACTTTCGGGGCACTGACTATCTGTAACGACTGTTAAAGACCCAAAAATGTCAGCCGGGGTCAACTGCTTTACGTGCTTTCCAAGGCACGGAGGAAACTCGGTATGTAACGGGTGATCACCCATCCATAGACCAACCTTAGCAAGCACGGCTTAACCTAAAGATCGCCCCGAGCAGTTTTTATTATTTAGCCATGAGCTTTTCTGGGATGGATTTATGAAAACCCATTTAGGTACATAAATTCTAATATGTTTAGAATTTTGTAAGCGTTTACTACCATTTTCCGGTCATAAACATTTTAAATTAATCTGGATTGATCGCCTTTTTGCACATTTTTACAAGACTCAAAATTCAATGTTTTTGTCGTATGCACGTTTTATAAGCGACACATTTTATAAGGGTATATACCGACGTAATCGTCGACATTTGATTAAGAGCTTGCCTACAAATTGTCAAAAGGAAAGGGTGATGAATGATAATTATATTGTAGTATCGGCTGATGACGACGATATGTATGTTTCGGGTAATGATGAAGATGATGAGTATGTACCTAGTAATAGTATGGAGGATAGCATGCAAAGTTCTTATGTACCTCCAGTAACTCGTAGTAAGGCAAAGCAATAAACTAGATTATTATTATGTTAAGTTTCGTTTATTCAGTTAAATAAGCACATAGTAATTAAGTACATGTTAAGTTTATTTTTATAATGTTCTCTTTTATTTCTTTAAGGGAAAGATGTTGTGGGTAGTATTTTAGGTGTTGTGGCTAGTATGTTGAAAGTAGTATCTTAGGTGTTGTGGCTAGTTACATCATCTTAATATGCATGTACAAATAATAAAACAGTTGCTAACTCAGACTACGGTGTGTCATTACGTAACACACCTTAATACCAATATTAAGGAGTCTCCCATCATCGCGGTTATAAAACCAAATACTTTGCTACTGTATACGTGTACTGCAATTTAAGATTCCATTGTTTTCCTTTCATTTAACACTATGAAGTTTGTTACATAGATTTCATTCTTATTTAACCTAACGATCGATGAAAAAGAAAACTGATTTTAGTTTACCGTGTGCGGCTAGCGAATTTTTAAAATCTCTGAATGCCGTATTCTTTCTTTTAAAAAATAAAGGATTGTTTTCTTTGAGTAAAATTTCCTATTTAAAGTATTAAGAGTACTTCCCCTTCAGGTGGCATTACAAAATTCTACCCTGTATACTTGGATCATCTATATGAATACGGGTCAAAGTCACTCATCACGTCACTCATAATTATATAACAAACCAGTGCTATTCTGGTAAACAAGTAATGACACTTCGCCCCCTGATCCACAGCTATACTAGTTGATCTTTGATCTTGATCAATTATCTAGTTTGTGTCTTCTTTTTAAAGACGATAAGTTGCTAGCTTAAAAAAATACTCACGTTACTTTGAGTGGTTTACAGGTTTTTAAACCTGTTGCAGTGACGTCACTTAGGATGAACTTTAAGCTTGGTGAACTGGCATCCACTCTCTGGAAGAATTCGGGATCCATAGGCTTTACTCCGAATTCCGGGAGGCCATTTACAAATGTCTGAAGTCCGTCTTTAGCATTTTGTAAGACACACTCTTCGTCGCTGGTTAAACATGGTTTAAAACCGGGAAACGGGGCTGAAATTAAATCAAAAATATGGAAGTTAAAATCTTCAACTTATCAATCGTATTAAATGGCGTTGTTGCAACTGTTAGGGATCGTATGATATCGCGATGGCTGCGAGCTTCACGTAGGACACCCTGAAGAAATCTGTATTTTTGAAATTATTGTCAGACGAGAACGCACTTAGTCATCGCACTGTCAATAGTAAAGTAGACGCCCAACATGTTTAATCCTTGAAATAAATAAATATCTTGGGACAACTCACACACGGCTATCTAATCCCAAGCTAAGCAGAGCTTGTGTTATGGTAACCAGACAACTGATAAACATACTTATTTAATTTATAAATACATACATATTATAGATAAATCACACCCAGACACAGAACAAACAATCATGCTCATTGTACAAAGTTTGTCTTGGGTGGGAATCGAACCCACGACCTCCGGTTCAGCAGTTAGGGTCACTAACCACTAAACCATCAGGCCCGTCAACCTATCAATCTTCAACTAATCAATCGTATTAAATGGCGTTGTTGCAACTGTTAGGGATCGTATGATATCGCGATGGCTGCGAGCTTCACGTAGGACACCCTGAAGAAATCTGTATTTTTGAAATTATTGTCTGACGAGAACGCACTTATTCATCGCACTGTCAATAGTTAAGTAGACGCCCAACGTGTTTAATCCTTGAAATAAATAAATATCTTGGGACAACTCACACACGGCTATCTGATCCCAAGCTAAGCAGAGCTTGTGTTATGGTAACCAACTGATATACATATAATTTATAAATACATACATATTATAGATAAATCACACCCAGACACAGAACAAACAACCATGCTCACCTCACAAAGTTTGTTCTGGGTGGGAATCGAACCCACGATCTCCGGCTTAACAGTCAGGGCCACTAACCACTAGACCCGTCGAAATGGTACCCAAAAGTATCTCAGTGAGTTCGTTGTCATCAGGTTTATTTTAAAAATACCTGATGATAATTAACTGTAATTCTGGAAATAGAGCTCAACTTCCGTCTGCTTAAAACAATCTACTATTGCACTTATTATTTTTAATTTAACTAGCTTTCGCCCGCGACTTCGTCTGCGTGGCATAGTTACTTTGGGCGAACCCTAACTATAACCCGCGTTATGATCGAAAAAAAATATCTTTCTCTTCCCTCTTTCTCCCTTTTTTAGCCTGTGTCCGTCTCCAGGATCCTAACTATCTCTGTACCAAAATTCATCAAAATCGATTTCGCCATTTATGTGTGAAGATGTAACAATCAAACAAACAACTCACTTTCGCTTTTATAATATTAGTAAGGATCATTTTTCAATGCACATTATACATACATAACATAATGTATTCTTAACATTAGGCATGGCTGGCGGCTGGCGGATATTATTAGTCGCGTAAAATGCTATAAAATGTACATTTTGACAAACAATCAATCCGTGTTACAGAAGTATTTGTAACTTACATAACAATAATAATATTTTCAACACGTTTTTAGCACGCACTAAATATTGCAAGACGTCCGCCATATTGGATTTAAGTCACGTGACAATTTTTTTCGTATTCCTGACAGCAAACTCTTTCATTAATACTCAAATCATGGGGTTGGATTTCAAACAGCCAGTCCACCATCTTGGGGAGGTCGCCATATTGGATTTATAATGCCGTTTATAGCTAATCATGTATTGTCATCAGACCTCAGGGCGTGTGCAAAATTTCATCCAAAACGAAGTAAGGGAAGTGGGTCAAATTAAGATTCCAAGATTCTCTTACATACATAGTTATAAGTGAAGCTAATAAAAGCGTGTTAAAAAGGACAATTAATGATCGTGTGTTCCAATATTCTTTATTCTGCCGTGCAGACCCTAAAACGCAGTAACAGGCATTTTGTCATTTTTTTGTTGAATATTGAACCTTAATGCACACGTTATAAGGAACATGAAGATCTAATCAGATTTATGTTAGGATGCTTTAAACGGTTTAAAATTCAAATTTGTGAAAGCAGTAACTTAACTTTGCATGTCTAAATATATTACAATACCAACTAAAATACAGTAATAGCTGTTACGTCTACCACGATACGTCACTTTACCAAGTTAAACGCAGTAAATATCTAAATTACCACAAAAAAACTGTATTCTACACCCAAAAAAATATTGAGGGGTATAAATTAAAACGCAGTAAGTAGTTTTTGTACCAACAGTGTTAATACTGCATGGTGGATCACTAGTTTATTTCATATGAACTAACTATTTAAACTGCAGTATGTTCATTATTTACTGCAGTATAGTCGGTATTTTTCAAAAGATGAAAATAAGTTATATGCTAATTAAAACGCAGTATGACACTCTGTTACTGCATTATAATTGGTAACTTGAACGATTTTACTAATTTCACTGCAGTAAAGGTCATATTTTACTGCGTTCTAGTCAGAATTTGTCGCTATCTCTCTCGCTCAATCAGTCGTGTTTGTGTGTCGATTACTGCCGAGGAAGGAAGACGTCTGCGCCGCGCCAGTCTAGGCAGCGAAGGCCTGTTGAGGCTCTCCCTCAGTCTGGTCTAACGGATTTAACTACGACTGGAATAGCTTCTGAACATTCATTCAATGATCTTGTGACATTAGAAGATTTATTATGTTCTGAGGTTTTGCCAACATCAACAGATATTTTTCAGAACGTGACACTAAAACACCAGTTTTTCAAGATTCTGACGACTTGGTAGCAGATAAAAAATATATTTCTGTGCCTTCATTAGAAAGTAGTTTATTAGATCATACAGCAAGCAGTCGGAAAAGAAATACTAATAAACGAAAAAGTAAAAAAAGGAAAACCAGAAACATACAAAATATAGTAAAAAGTTAAAAAAAGAACCTACACAAATATTTTATTACACCACCGTGTCACAATCTCTGCAAAAAAACTGTGTTTTTTAAGTTTAAATGAGAATAAACGGCAATCTTGGATAGATTGCTGATTACTGGTCTATGGACTGGTAATCCAGAGTACTTTTTCTTGAGGGTCTATTTCATACATAAATGTGCCAAGACTAATATTAAGACAAAAAAGAAACGCTACGTTACTCTCAAAAATCGAAGCATCAAATAACTTCAGCGGGGAAGCTATTTGATGATTTGATCTTTGGGCTTAGCGGGGGAGAGTGTCAGACTTGTGCTGACTAAAACCCACCCGGCCGGTGGAGGCTCTGCCTTTGCAGACATCACTTTGAGGCACGCGTGAAACACGAACGCGCCTTCGACACGGTCTGTCGTCAATAGACGGACGGACGGTGAGCTACCCATTGCTCACCGTCCACAGGCCCGCATCTACGGTGGCCGGAAGTCGTCTCGCGGCGCCCGGCTCCCGGGGCTTCTCCCGCGGCAGCTGGGTTGGCTTTATGTTCTTTCTCTCAAACGCCCAGCCACCTCCTTTGCCAACATTACTGCTTCGCAGAAAGAGGTGACCGCATCCCATTCCCTCTCGCTCCGGACCATGGACTGAACCAGGGCCGCACGCGAGAGATCGCCGCCACCGACCGCCTCTACGAGGGCACGGCGGTGCTCCGCCCAAGATGGGCAGACCGCCACTGTGTGCTCCACTGTGTCCTCCGGGCGATCGTCACAATGGTGACACCCGGGCATTTCTTCCCGCCCGATTATGTGCAGGAACCTCCCGAAACTTCCGTGTCCGGTAAGGACCTGCGTCAGGCGGTGGGTGAGGACGCCATAACGCCTCTCCAGCCACTCCTCAAAGAGGGGACTTACCGCCACTATTGTGGCGTGCCCTGAACGGGGTTGCGACAGTCGCTCTCTCCATGCCACCATGAGATCGCACCGGAGGTCTGTCCGCTGAGCTGCATTTGAAGTGGTAGCGGAGTTTCCCCCCGGTGTAGTCTACATTTTAATTCTCTGCAGCACTATCGCCTCTAGATCCGACGGAGGCAATCCGGCAAGGAAAACTGGTGCCTGATAACTTATTTGATCGGAGTTATTAAAAGTGCGTTACATAGCTGCTTCAAAATTATATTGAAGTATTTCACCACAACTTGGACCAATCTTTAAACAAAATCAAAGATCAAGATGAAAGAAAATCACAAATCAAATTCTTTCAATTAAATGGCACATTTATATAAAACTAATAAATGTGCCATTTAAAGGAAAGATCTCATGTGTCTTGCGAAACCGAAAAGGTTTATACCATTTATTTTTATCGAAATGTCTTTATAACCGCCTGTGTTCAAAGCACCTTAAATTTAATTTACAATTACCTTATAATATTATAAAATAAACGACAAATTCTATACATATTGTACTTTTTTCTGTAAATTCCTACTTAAACATACCCGTAAGTTGGAAGCAATTGTTATATACTACATGTGCAATTAGTTCAAGATACAAATTAAAATGCAGTAAAGAAAGTCTTATGCTGCAAGTTAGTCTGCAAAGTAGCAAAAAACTCAAATATTTTGTAGTATCAAGTATTTTTACTGCATTTTAATCTGCATATGTGTAACTTTTTGCGTGCAGTAAAAGCTAAGACTTTAGAAAACCTGATTTTAATTAAAATCTAATAAACAAAACTAACATTTGTTTTTGTAAATACCATCTTTGTTGTCACTTAGTCCTCGTAACAACTAAAATATGCACCATACTCATAAATAATCTAAAAAAAAACAGTGTTAAAAAGTTTTTCGCGGTTTTCTCGAAACCGCTTTTTTCCTCATACTGCACTTTAGGGCCTGCACGGCAGTATTGCACAGGGCCATTTTGGACATTGTCCTTTAGCTAGTTACGTACTTGCTAACCTCGATAAATCGTTACAAACAAAAATGGAGAAGTCACGTTTTTTTTTTTTTTGTATAAATCAACGAAACCGCATTTCGATTGACATTGGATTATGTTTCTTTAATTACTATGTGTTTTGTTTTATGATATTTTAATTTACCGATTTTTTTAAGTGGAACATAAATAGTTTCATTATATAATAAGTGTTAATGGGCCTTCCACGAAGACAGCAACCAAGCATTTTGTAAGGAACTCTATGCAAAATTTAGTTTGTTATGCGATTGTTATACTCCCGAAGGGTGGGCCCCTTCTAGAGTAACCTTATTGATTAAAAAAATAATTAAATGAATTTTATCAATTGACAAAATTGGCATTATAAATAAGGGCTATCTTCATTTTTGCTTGTAATGTGAACGATCGATGTTCTAATAGTAACAATGAAAAATTAAAAACAACATTTATGCCAATAAAAACGGACTTCCCAAAAAACATCACCAAAACATCTATGAATTAAACTAAAGTCACTGACTTACGGAAGTAAAATTATTTTCTGTCATTTTGGTGTTTTTTGGAAGTCGGTTTTTATTGGCAAAAGCGTTATTTTTTTCATTTTTCTGAAGACGTATTGATACACGTGGTCGTTGAGGTATGTAATTGAAGTAAAGTTATAAAATTTAAAAAAATAACAGGTGAAAAATCTTTGATCTCTAATATCTCCGTAAATGCAGCAGTATGGGTCAGAACAAAACAAAAATAACTGCAATGGCAGCAAATCAATGGTATGAAGACTGGCTAGACAAAATAAAAAACTATATCGGCAGAAATTTACAACATTATACCTGACTAGCATGAGACCGCGACTCCATCCCCGTGATATCGAAAAAATAAGTATCTTATCTGTTATTCCAAACCATAATCTACCTCTATAACGATTTTCATCAAGATCCGTTCAGTAGTTTTGACGTGAAAGAGTAACCAACATCCATACGTCCATATCTCTATCCATCCTCACAAACGCATTCGCTTTTATAATATGAGGTATGCTAACTTGTAAAGAAAATGGGCAATGTCCTTTCTAACGAATGTTAAAGACACTAACACACATGGTCCTACATTACGCAACGATAAATACGAAAAGCGCATTTCATTTAAAAAAACTTGTGTATTTAGAATAATTATTTTCACTTATATTTTGACTTACCTGTAAAACCGTTCGCTAAATTAAAAACACAAGCAACACTTGCGATTATTAATATTCTAGCTACCATTTTAATAAATATATAAATGTTTACAGATCAACAACAACCCAATCAATACTGAACTGAATATTACTATACGCTTAATATATATCTAAGGAGTAAGTATCGAATATTTTAATGTTTAATTTTAAATATTTTAATTAGCAGTGGGTAACCTTTATAAATATGTCATGGGATTCCGAAACTTATATTGAACGTGCGAGAGTTGATTATTTCGGTACGCAAAATGGGTGACCATGACAAGATAAATCAATGCATTTACATACTTGGATCCTTCGAGTCTTATAAAACAAGTTAATTTTTTTTGTATATTATCGGCAGTATTTAGAAACAAATCTCACTTGTGGTCTCGAGAAAAACCATGTTTTTAAGATGCTTCTTAATTAATAAATACAGTATCAAGATCATCTCAGCTCAGCAAAATAAATAAACGTCAAATGTTAATAAACGTCAGAAGAGAACGTAGGTAATAAAAAAGTCTGATCTGTCAAAAAAACTATCCCGAAGAAAGTTTCTGTTAAGAAATTCTTCTATTTTAACTTTAATATTTTTTATATTCAGTAGTGATCTCAGTTAAAAATCGAGTCACAATTCGGATCTCAATATTTGTTTATTCATTATATCGATATCTCAAATGCAGTCTCACGATCGGGTTTCAGAAGTGAAATTTTGTTTCTAAATACTGCCCTACATTGGTTTGCGCTTGATCGCAACTCACCTGACGTGACGCTACGATGCGGCCTAGTGTGGAACACGCATGCGTAAAAGAAACAGTCTCGACTATCATTCTTAGATTCTTTATGGCTTTAAAGGGTTATCAGAAGCCTGAAAGTCTAAGAACCAGTTATGCCAAGGGTTATTTAGCGATTAAACAGAAAGCTGACTCTAATATGGTTGAGGACATCATAGGCAGATGATGACGAAGATTTTAAACAAAACAGAGGTGTACCACAAGTATTATTTTTACCCAAGCTTAAAATAATATGAAGTTTTTTAGTTCAAACTCAAAGCATTTATTTCAATTACATCGTTAAAGGCACTTTTGAATGACAAAAAACAAAATACGAAGCTACAGTCCCAGTCACAAGGCATAATAACTTGTAAAAGTACCGTAATTGCCCATTCCAAAGCGTAGATCGCTATGGAGAAGAATGGGCAGTAATAGCAGTATTGGCAGTTAGTTTAGAGTTGCGACGGCAAGTGCGACTGCTGAGTTTGATGTCCTCGGTTCGATTCTCAGGTGGCGCAAAGTTTTGACATGTGGGTTTCGATCAAGAATTTCTCAGCAGCCACGGAGTCTGGATTTGTGACAGGTTGATGGCAATAGACTAATTCTCAGTGATTACAAGCGTAATGGTATGTTTAATTAATTATTGAAGCTGTCGTTTTGCATCTTCGTCAAATTAAGGGAGGTAGCTATGCTACTGATTTTCAACCCAAATCAATAATGAAGTGGGTCTGTGCGCCGCAGCAGAGGGGCCTGCCAGGGTAACAGCCTACTGAAGTTGCGGGTTGTTAGAAAGAGATACCGCGGCCTTAGAACATAAAGGCAATAGAAGGAACATGGGTGGGTTTTAGTCAGTACAAGTCTGACACAGCCCTCCGCTACGTCAAGAGGATGGTATTTGATTATTTCCCATCCGCAAACAAATGGATCTTATATCGGTCTGTGCCAAAACACGCCGCCTGTCTAGTCTTTGTCTAATCGCACTTCGATGAACAGAATTTTAATTGATTATGTTTTTTTAAATATCAATTTAGGCGATGAAAAAATGCACTTGTATCATTCTCTTATTTAAATTCCTAAAGTTTATCTACGATATCACAAATCTTGGTGAAAGAAAATATCTTGAGGACACCAGGACTAACAATTATACAAATACAAAAAAATCTTTATTTTTCCTCCACAAAAAACACTTAAAGGCTAAAACTTTCTTTGAAAGAGTAATTGCAAACCGCCTCGTCGGGCACCTTGTGGGGACGGGGCCGGATCTTGCAGAGCACCAGTATGGTTTCCGCAAGGGGCGCTCGACGGTGGACGCCATCATGCGCGTGAGAGCCCTCACGACGGGGGCTGCAGTGTCCAGGGGTGGGGTTGTCGTGGCGGTGTCTCTCGACATCGCCAACGCGTTTAACACCATGCCTTGGAGCTGCATCAGGGAGGCACTCCAATACCACCGGATGCCGACCTATCTTCGTCGTGTGGTCGGGGCATATCTGACGGACAGGGCCGTCATATACCCCGGTCGCTCTGGAGAGTGGAACCGGCGAGAGATGTCGTGCGGTGTCCCACAGGGATCGGTCTTGGGGCCGCTCCTGTGGGACATCGGCTACGACTGGGTGCTGCGCGCCGACCTCCCCAGCGGCGTCAGTGTAGTTTGTTACGCTGACGACACGCTCGTCCTGGCTCAGGGGGGGTCGCACCAGGCGGCGGCCGACAATGTGACACGCGGGGTTGCGATAGTCGCGGAGAGGATCCGGCTACTGGGTCTCGAGGTGGCCTTGCACAAATCCGAGGCCATGGTTTTTCATGGCCGCGGAAACACGCCACCGTCGGGATCCCAGTTGACGGTAGGAGGGGTTCGCATCGGCGTCGGGTCGACGATGAAGTACCTGGGAATCGTCCTCGACAGCCGGTGGAACTTCGTCGAACACTTCCGACGTTTGGCTCCCAAGCTCGAGCGGACGGGGGCTGCTTTCAAGCGGCTCCTGCCCAACCTCAAGGGGCCAAACGCCTCCTGCCGTAGGCTCTATGCCGGAGTCGTGCGGTCCATGGCCCTTTACGGGGCCCCAGTATGGGCGCGTTCTTTAGGGCGGCGCGCCGCCCACTATCTGAACGCGCCCCAAAGGGTGGTGGCCATACGGCTTGTCCGGGGCTACCGCACGATCTCCGGCGAGGCAGCAAGCCTCCTTGCCGGACTGCCACCGTGGGATCTGGAGGCGATAGTCCTCGCGCGCCTGTTTGAGTGGCGCGCGGAGGCACTTTACCGGGGGGAAAACCCACTGCCGCGGCAAGTTGCCGCTCGGCGGGCAGACCTCCGGTGCGATCTCATGGTGGCATGGAGAGAGCGACTGTCGCAACCCCGTGCAGGGCACGCCACAATAGTGGCGGTAAGTCCCCTCTTTGAGGAGTGGCTGGAGAGGCGTCATGGCGTCCTCACCTACCGCCTGACGCAGGTCCTCACCGGACACGGAAGTTTCGGGAGGTTCCTGCACATCATCGGGCGGGAGGAAGCGCCCGGGTGTCACCATTGTGACGATCGCCCGGAGGACACGGTGGAGCACACAGTGGCGATCTGCCCGGCTTGGGCGGAGCACCGCCGTGCCCTCGTAGAGGCGATCGGCGGCGGCGATCTCTCGCGTCCGGCCCTGGTTCAGGCCATGGTCCGGAGCGAGAGGGAATGGGAAGCGGTCACCACCTTCTGCGAAGCAGTAATGCTAGCGAAGGAGGTGGCCGGGCGTTTGCGGGAGAGAACATCTGCCCAACCCAGCCGCCGCGGGAGACGCCCATGGCGCCGGGCGCCGCGAGACGACTTCCGGCCACCGTAGAAGCGGGCCTGTGGGCGGTGAGCAATGGGTAGTTCACCGTCCGTCCGTCGATTGACGACAGGCCGTGTCGACGGCGCGTTCGTGTTTCACGCGCGCCTCAAAGAGAGTCAGCAAAGTAGAGGGGCTTGCCAGAGCCTCTGCCTGCCGGGGTTGCGGGTTGTTCGAAAGAGATACCGCGGCCTCGGAACGTAAAGGGCAATAGAAGAAACATGGGTGGGTTTTAGTCAGTACAAGTCTGACATGCCCCCCCGCTCCACCCAGAGCGGGGGAAGTCATTGGATGATTTCCCACCCGAAAAAAAAAAAAAAAAAAAAAAAAGGCTAAAACTTAAAAGATAACAATATTTGCAGTAAGCATCTAATGTTCATTTGTGGCGACTGGTGCCTAAACTAAGCCGTGGCCTGTATTTTAGGACACCAGGGACTCCTCCCTACAGGGACAGATAGCGTCAAACCATTATTATTAGCTGCTGTATGGCGAAATATATTATTATAATTTAATTCATCCCATTTACAACACAATTTTTGGTAGAAGACAAACAAATTATTAAAAAGTAAAGTAAAAAATCAATTTAAAATTTAAACATTTTGTGTGAAGTGTATTGTCGTCATAGGTGTATATGGGACATGGTGTGTGTATGATACGTGTGTGTGGTGTTGTGTAGTGAATGATGTGAGGTATTAGTAGTCTAAATCATTGCAATCATGTTTTTATGAAAAGTAGTTCGTGTAGTCTAGTTTTAGTAGAAAGTTTGATGTTATTAATGTGCATTTGGCTTTGTTGTTTATTGAAAATGCTTAAATCCTTATTAAACTTATTGTAAGTACAGTCTAAGTCCGCGAAAAGTATGGAATTTTTGGGCAAAGCTTGTTTTAGATTAAGTTGTGATACAAATTGAATACTGCCTCCTAGTAGATAATTTGGAATGATCAAAATTGGAAGGATCTGAATGTTGCCGTAGTATAGAAAATCACGATATTGCGTCTACAGAGGTAATATAAGGGCCGTGCATCAGTGGAGCGGCCCCTTTCTCTTACTGACGAACGACTAAATAACATCTTACAGTGTATTTTCGATTATTGTAAACTTGTGTAGGTAAATATAAATAGTTATGATTTTGCATCTGAATTAAATTTAGAATATCCTTGTTATATCAGATACATAAAAGTTCACTTACAAGTAATTTAACATTTATATTTTTCTAATTTACCATTTTTAATCATTATTTCATATTTTTTTTAATTGTCTAATGTACTTGTTTCTTTTGCAAAGTGTATAATTTGTAATTTTATCTTCTTTTCTATGATTCTGCAAGTGCTGTGCACTTCTGTAAGTGACGAACTCACTATAGTCTCATTCTTTGTGATGTTGTAGCTTTGTGATATGTAAGTGAGTAAGTCGTTGAAGTGCCTTAATAAATAAATAAACATGGTATATACTCAATATTTATAGGGTAGATGAGTGATAAAAATGACCCGTAGAACTCAAGGTGAACAACTCGTCCAAGGTAAAGATGGTGAATAATGTTTAAACAATTTGGGCTTAGATGTGTCATACCAATGTTAATATAAAATAATAATAATAAAAATATATAAAAAATATAAGACACTGTAACATGTTATGTATATGTTGCATGGTATTTAAATGAGGTTAGAATTAAGCAGAAATAATAAAAATATCAGAAACTGCGTCTGAGCCGGTATTTCATGTCGCAGTTTTTTTTCCAGAATTTTGAGCGGTATTAACAATATTGTAAACTAGCTTTTGCCCGCGGCTCCTATTGCGTTAAATTCGGTGGTAACACAGTTTCTCTTTCCTGATTTGCAGGTACCTGCCTGTAGTTTTTGCCCTTGCGCCTTATTAATTGCAATAGCCAAGTTTTCTCTTTGCTTCTCTTTCTTACTCATTTTTCACTTAAAAAAAATGTCCTATGTCCGTCTACATAAAATGAAATATAATATGAAATCATCTATGTACAAATTACCCATGTTTGCAAAGAATAATTGATTTGATTTTATTTATTAAATTTTTTTTACAATATTATTTTTAAAGCAAAAAAAAAACACATGAACTTTTAAAACCGGCGTTTTGTCCTTGATTTTTTTAAGCACTAGGCTGCAAATATTAGTTATTTATAGCGATAGCCGTCGCCACCACCTATCATGTTAATATTTATTACAAGGAAATGTTTTAGTAAAGATTCAAAAATTTCCATTCGTGCCTAAAAAGGAAAAAAAAAAACAGAAGCCATATTGGATCTCTTTGTTGTGCATCTGTCAGTCTATCTGTGTGTCAAGACGCTTTATATCGGGAATGCATGAAGGTATCGAGTTAAAACCAGATACTTAAGTCTGTAGTTCCTTGGTGTTGTGGCAAAATCAAATCTCTAAGTTTACGCAGTCAAAAGATATAGCCGTTTATGTCGCAAGTTTGAACGGAACCCTCGGTGTTCGAGTTGGACTCGCACTTGCCCGATTTTTTTATCGATGCTGTTGTCAACGTGCAATACGTTGAAAAAGTATTTCTGAGAAATGATTAACTTTTGAGAATATCTTATCTTATCTTTTGAATAAATCTTTACTAATATTATTATAAAAGCGAAAGTGAGTTTTTTTGTTTGTTACGTCTTCACGCCTAAATGGCCTAAATGGTTTGTGATGATTTTGGTACAGAGGGCAAAAGCTAGTACATATATAAATACTAGCTGTGGTTTCATCCAAGTAGTCCGGGATTCAAAATAAACTATGTGTTAATCCAGGTTATAAGCTGTCTACATTTCAAAATTTATCTGAGCGTGAACAGGTAATAAAAAGCCATAAGCATAATATAAACTTTCGCCTTTTTAATATTAGTGTAGTGGGAAATATCTGAAGTGGCCTGCTATCAAGACCTGCTACCAGGAGACTTAAGGTACTTTGTTATCCAAATAGTACCATCCTAATAGAATCTGCCCCTGATCGCTTTTTACGAAATCCTTGTAAGTATTTAAGTTCTCGAATTTAATACGAGAACGTAAAACTTTTCAATACCCATGCAATCAGCCAGAAATATAGCAGTTTACGCATTATTTTCAACTTTAGTCCCAAAGATTTTATTCCATAAGTAGGTAATGTGCACTGAACCATATCAGCATCTGCTAAACATTCAGCATCGCGAGACGGCTCCCGGCCACTGTAGATGCGGGTCTGTAGACGGTGAGCAATTGGTAGTTCACCGTCCGACCGTTTAGTGACGGCTCACCGTATCAACGTTGCGTTCGTACTCCACGCGCGCCTCAAAGAGATGTCAGCAAAGCAGAGGGGCCTGCCAGAACCACTGCCTTTGCGGGTTATTCGAAAGACATAGGTACCACAACTTCGGAACATAAAGGGCAAAAGATGGAACATGTGTTTGTTTCAGTCTGACACTCCATCCCGCTCCAGTCAGGGAGGAGAAAGTTATATGATGATTTCCCATGCGTTAAAAAAATTCAGCATTCGTCATATGAAACTATACAATCTTTTTTCTTTATCCTGTGATGCAATTTTTTTTTACAATATACATAAATCCGAATAATCAGAGGTATCACGCGTGTCTGGGGTTATATAATATATATAACTATAGTACGGCCAACGCGAAGCGATACGAAAGGTCATTAACCTAAAGAACAACTGTGGCGTTGACAATCTAATATTTAGCTCTTTCCATCTTGTGCCTTTGTCGTAATGTCAAGTTCTCCCGGCAAAACATGACAACGTTAAGACGGGTTTGCCAACATTCGGGCGGCCATTTTAGATGGGGTTTTAGCATGGGTTTTGTTTACATTTGGTATCGCTTCTCGTTGGCCGTGCTATATAACTCTGCAGTGCGAAGTTCACACCATTAGGCTATATAATAATAATAAATAAAACGTTTATTTCAGAAAACAAGTTCCATAATAGAGAAATAAAAGTCAGAAAAAGCCAGCAAAAAAAAATGCAACTAATACAGCTATCAACTGCACAATAAATTATGAAGAAACACCTAAAGATTAATGGAATCGCCATTAATCTTCTTGTGCTTAAGGAAAATCCTGTAGATATTTAAATGTTCGTATGAACTCAAATATTCCGGTCATCAAATTTTAAAGTGATTAATAAATATTATCTCACTTGTTATCTGAACTTATCATGGATGAACAAACATTGTGTATTTGTAAGTCTAATGTCAACAATGTTAGATTTTAACTCCAATGCAAAAAAAGAAAGACCTCAAGTCAGTTATTTTAAACATTACTGACTAAGTCCTGTAGAGGTTTTATAACTTAACCAAACCCGAAAGCTGGCTGGTTTGCTATGTCGTTTGAAAACTCAGGTCGTTTAAATATGTAAATAAAGAAGAGAATGGCATAGGAAGCGTGTATCATATATTGGTAAAATATGAAAAAAAAAACATCTGCTTATGCCCCGTTCCAATAAACAAAGACGACTCGTTTTGCTTTATAAATTGTAAATTTATTGGAACGGGGCATTAGCCAAGTTTTTTCCCAACTATGTTTGAGTCGACTTCCAGTCTAACTGAATGCAGCTGAATACCAGTATTTTACATGGAGCAACTGCCAATCTGACCTCTACAACCTAGTTAGTCCTGGGTAATACGATACCCCTTGGTAATACTGGTTGTCAAACTTTCGGGACACTGACTACCTGCAACGCCTGTCAAAGATCTTGAAATGACAGCCGGGACCAACAGCTTAAGTACTTTCCGACTTTTCCGAGGCACGGAAGAAACTCGGTATGTAACGGTTGGTCACCCATCCACAAACCAACTTAGGCAAGCGCAGTTTAACCTAAAGATCGACCCGATTGGCTGCTATTATTTAGCCACGAGCTCCTCAAATATGAGGTAAAAATATAATCTTTAAAGTAATTTTTGCGTTTTAAAATTGCGTATAGTTATCCACACTCCACAGTACCTAAGTATTAAGTTAATAGACGTATTCGTAAACACTAGTGTATATTATGTAGATAAAAGCATATATAATAGACATACATAGCCTATGCAGATAGGCATGCTAGGCAAAGGTCTATGTCCGTCCTTAAGTATGGACGAACGCGCCGAGCCTATAGCCTATATTAAAGTTGGCAAGATGATTTCGATGATTCCGTCACGAAGGTTAGTTCGAGGTGCAGAAAACCTAGAAGGATATGAGGGAGAACTCTTGCCAAGTAGTGTAATATGCACAGGTAACTATCATCTTCCTGCCCATATCCTATTCTGTTTGGAGTCGGCGCAATATGATTTTTCTTCCATTATCTCCTGTCAGACGTTACGGCATTATTTACTCCTTTCTCCTTCAAATAACTCCTTACACAAACCATCTTTTCTTTGGCTTTCCTTGGCTTGCCCTCACCATCCATCAATATTCAGATCTATCACTTTTTAGTCACGTGTGGGGTCATACAAAGATGCAGAAAAAAAAAGTTCAACTTTTAACCCTCTTTTCAATAACAGAGCCATATTTTAATGATCAAAGTATTTGGTGTCCATTATAACATTAGTTCATTAAACTTTAATCTAAAGCAAGATCTTCAACCGGTACTGTATGGAAGAAGTTCTTGATATTTTCAACGACCTTGGCGACTACAGCTTTGATGATAGGCTGTCCAATTTCTGTGATGACGTCATTGCCGTTGCTAGCAATCAGTTGTTCTGTTGACGTTCCTGTAATAGTTAAAAAATATATAAAACAGCGCATAACACCATAATCTCCAAAGGGACTCAGACATGTACGTACAATAGTGGTTGTGTAACGATTGACATAATAAACAAATATCTAACGTTCACTTGACATAATTTTAGTTAACATAATTTTGTTTAATATAACGATCAGTTGACATAGTGAATTGTTGATATAATTTCATTTTACCTAATTTCATATGACATAATGAACATTTCCTATAATGCATATTTCACATAATATTCATTTAGCACATTATTCATTTACTATAATATTCATAATCTCCAAGTAACTTTTAATATAATTTAGAAAATCTGATACCAGGAGAAACTGGACGCAATCTGGACTTTAGGGCACCCCGACTCGGATATGTTAGGTTAGAAAAATAGACCCCACCATCCCCTTCGTGGTTATTTCTTATAAACTACCCAGAAGTAGGAGCCCGGCGAAGCGGGGCTCCGTCGACCAAGCCCACCCTCGACCATGCATAGAATATTTTAAGGTTTGGTTAAAGTGCCATTTGAGTTAGGCTAGAACTGTGCTCAGTAAATTATTTTTAGGTTTTATCACTATCAGTTCAGGCCCGGATTTCAAAAGGCCAAGGCCACTGTACGCTGGGGTTGCGGGTTGTTCGAAAGAAATACCGCGGCTCCGGATAACAAAGGCTCTGTCCAGAGCGAGGAAAGCTATTTAATGTTTTTATACTTCACAACAAGGAGCCTGAATTGGTGCCTAATTTATTGCAATAGTCTGGTTCCTTCATTGGTTGATGGGAATTGAACAATATAATTGAAACGAGTGTGCTACTTCTCAATATAGCTCAGTACTTACAATTAGGTACTGATAATCAAACCAATTACTTATAAATACTTACGTAAAAATTCGTTGTTAGGGAATAAGTTTTCGAATTTCACGTTGGATTTGTCTTTTAGTTCAAAACTGTGCTTCCACGATTTAACACCCCAATGCGCCTTTCCATCTTTGCCGGTTTTATCGGTAAGGTCTACTTCTGCGCTAATCACGATATTTGCTGAAAATAAAAATATTTATTGTTACATCAATAAAAAAAAAACTAAAGAAAATAAGCGCCATCTATGCTCCTCACAGAGAACTTTTAGCAATGGTTACTTTGACCGTGACCTTGACATAATGTATTAGCCAATCGAGAGGTACAAAAGTCAAGGCCATACGGGCTGGCACATCGGATTCGGCTGTATTAGTTGAATAATAAATCTAAGTTGAAGACAGATACAGTTTAATTTGCCTCGTGCCGGTCGTCAAACTTCGATCGTCATTACATAATTTCTGAATAATGTGCAGGTCCGCTCGTTACAAGTTATTCGAGTGGCTCATTTCTGAACGTATATTTACAAATTACACTCTAGAGCAATCCTTAAAGAAACATTCGTTCCATTTTCGAAAATCTCTTTTTTCCAAATTTGATTTTCTATGAAAAATCTTTACAGTGACTAAGAATTTTGAATACCTTAAATTAAGGAGTATTTAATTGCCTAATTATACATAGTTTATTTCATTGAGCTATCATTCTTAGTTTCGAAATTTACAGGTTTCTTTAAGTGACCCGGATTCTTTGCTCTCAAGTGTTTATTCGATTTTATCAGCCGACTATTTTGTATCTTGTCAAACCCGAACTGAAATGTGTTTAACTTCTAATGTCTCAAATATTTAAATACATAACAAAAACTAGATTATACATCATCCAAATTTTTCAGTATAAATGTAATACCAAAGAAAACGAGTGAAATATTCTAAATCCTTACTATCCTTACTATTAATATTATAAAAGCGAAAGTGAGTTTGTTTGTTACCTCTTCACGCTTTAATGGCTGAACCGATTTAGATGAATTTTGGTACAGAGATAGTTGGGAACCAGGAGACGGACATTAGCTAATATTTTTTTGAAAAAAGTGGGATGTGAGGGAGAAAGAGGGAAGAGAAGGGAAAACTTAGCGTTGCTATTACAAATCAATAAGGCGCAAGGGGAACTGTGTTACCCCAAATTTTACGCGGGCGAAGCCGCGGGCGAAAGCTAGTATATGATACTTTTATGTTCTTATTGTCATAATATCTACAAATTCGGGCATCCATTTTATTTACCAATGATGTCAGAAACCTGTCCATTGTGTAGTACAGGCTTTAAATGGTTTAAATTTAAATGATTTAAAACCATAATGTCGTTTAAGTTTTTGACCTTACTGTTACGGAAGCTTCTTAAAGATGTTTGTACAAGGCGAATACGAATAATTGGACCAAAAATTGCCATGATTTTTAGAACAAATTCGTGAAATTGAATTGGTAATCTCATTTTCACAACAGAATGTCACAGCACTAGTATTTAAACTGGCCATACAAGGGGCCTTATTAGAATCTAAACAGAATAGTATCCTTACTAGTCCTTACTAATATTATAAAAGCGAAAGTGAGTTTGTTTGTTTGTTACGTCTTCACGCTTTAATGGCTAAACCGATTGTGATGAATTTTGGTACATAGATAGTTGGGAACCAGGAGACGGACATGGGCTTTTATTTTAAAAAACTGGGATGTGAGGGAGAATGCGGAAAGAAAAAAATCAATAAGGCGCAAGGGGAACTGTGTTACCCCAAATTTAACGCGGGCGAAAGCTAGTAAAATATGAATGACGTTCCATTTTGTCAAATAATATAATGCAGACGCAGTGAATGTTATGAATTATCTGTTGGCGGCCATTATCTTTTTTGGGGCCCAAAACGCGACTGAGTAAAGAAATAAAAAAATAAGCAGTTTATATGTCATGCAAAAACATTTTACCTTTATTATAGTCTCGTATATGTTACTATTTCTAATGTACAAATATTTTGCCGATTTCTAAATTGAATTATAAAATACTAGCTTTTGCCCGGGGTTTCGCTCGCGTTAAATTCGGGGTAACACAGTTCCCCTTGCATGATTTGCAGGTGTACCTGCTACCTGTAGTTTTTGCCCTAGCACCTAATTAATTGTAATAGCAATGCTAAGTTTTCCCTTTTCTTCCCTCTTTCTCACTCATACACATTATTAAAAAAAAATAACCTATGTCCGTCTCCAGGGTCCCAACTATCTCTGTACTACAATTCATCAAAATCGGTGTAGCCATTTAGGCGTAAAGACATAACAAACAAACTCACTTTCGCTTTTATAGTAAGTAAGTATCATTAGAGAAAATTAAAGACTTTTAAGGATTATTGTTAAAACGTTGTTAGCCCTTTAAATAACGTTACGGTCTATCAAAAAGCTTATCAGTATAATCTATGATAAAGACCTGAACTCACAAACTTCCAACAAATATGCAGCTAAATGAGTTTGTTAATATTTTTGACACGCACACGATACGTCATTAGATAAGGTTTTTATGGCATCATAAATTTTGCATTTAAGAGTTTTTGCTAGGACTCCTGGTCATGTTTATGTAACTTCTATGTTAACAAACATTCTTCGTTTAAATAGTTTGTTTGGATTCCATATAAAATACTATCTAGACCTAGTATTATAATATTAGTTACTTAAAGCATTAAGGAAAATAATATAAAAAAGCTTTGATACGACGAAATATCTTTTAAAGGACTCCCTAATTTTTACAGAAAAGATTCAAATTAGATGCCACTAATATTATAATTGTAAAGTTTATTTGTCACTGACATTTAGCGAAATTTAATTTCATGACCTGGCTTTTTTATTTTTTTTAATAACCGTTGCCACACTAGGAATTTCTCGTGTATCGTGGGTGCGTTTACAAACATTTAAAGTGACAGCCAGACCTGGAACAACTATCAGTAGGCTATACAAATATTTGTTCCGTCCGGGAATCGAACCCGCAACACGCAGCGCAGCAGTCGATCGCCCAGCCACTGCGCTAACCGTGTCGTCATCAATCAAAACAGACTACCTTTTATTCAGTAATACGTTCCCGTAGGATAAATTCCGACGCCCACCCAGGGCGAAGCCAGTGGCTAGAGCTAGTTTCAAATATATACTTACGGACATGAGCAGTCAGATCCCCATTTCCTTCAATTGGTAGAACGAAGAGTTGTCCTTTCATGTCGTACTGTCCTTTGAAATCACACGTACATAGAAATTTGACATTCAGCTTGCCAGTGTTGATGTCTCTCCTGGAAAAAATTATAATTACATTAGCATTAAATTAAAACTACAAATATGTTTCTTTTTTCGAAACAACTGTGTTTTTTTTTCACTCTAGTGGATGTGTTTTTTCTGCACTCGAGTGTAAGATTTGTCCTGCGTAAAAACAATCCATGTTCCTTCTTTTTTCGATTTTAACAAGCGAGTGAACTCTATACAGAACGATTTGTGACGGGCCTCTTGGTCAAGTGGTTAGTGGCCCTGACTGCTGAGCCGGAGGTCGTGGGTTCGATTCCCACCCAGGACAAACTTTGTGTGATGAGCATGATTGTTAGTAGCTTCTGGGTGTGATTTATCTATAATACGTATGTATTTATAAATTATATAAGTATGTATATCAGTTGTCTGGTTACCATAACACAAGCTCTGCTTAGCTTGGGATCAGATAGCCGTGTGTGGGTTGTCCCAAGATATTTATTTATTTATTGTTACCCTGTGGTAATAAATATTGGATTATGGTTCCGTACCTCAAAAGCAAAAAAAAACGGAACCCCTATTGGATCACTACGTTGTCCATCTGTCTGCCTGTAAAGACCCTTTTTCTCGGGAGCGCGTGTCTGGTGTCTTTGCGCAATAAAAATCAACCCTCTTAGTCTACGCAGTAAAAGATATGGCCGTCTATATCGCAAGTTTATACGGAACCCTTGGTGCGCGAGTCTGACTCGCTCTTGGCCGGTCGTCTTGTCCCGTCTATCCTTTACATTACTATATAATATAGTAATAATACAGGTACAGAGATAGTTGGAACCCTGGAGACGGACATAGGTTAATTATATTGGGAAAAAAACTTGCCTTTGCTATTACAATAAATAAGGCGCAAGGGCAAAAACTACAGGTAGCAGGTACCTGCAAATCGGCATAATAGGAACTGTGTTACCCCGAATTTAACGCGAGTGAAGCCGCGGGCAAAAGCTAGTCAGTAATAAATATGCGTATTTTCTTTGTAACGCCTTTTAGACATAAATAATATTAAGCAACGTAAAGTTTCTCCTTATGAACACTACTTTATATATTTAAACCTATATAAACCGTGTATCGCGGTGTTGGTTACCAAAGCGGCTTGAACGATTTGTGTGAAATTTTGTGTGCATGTCAGGTAGATCTGAGACTCGGCCAACATCTATTTTTCATGCCCCTATATGGTAAGGGGTGGTCTGAACAGCATGTAAAACTGCTGCGCACAGTTAGTATTTGTATTTCCTTACTAATATTATTTGTTTGTTCGTTACGTCTTCTCACCTAAATTGCCAAATCAATTTTGTAAAATTTTGGCACAGAGATAGTTGAGACACTGGAGACAGACATAGGTTAATTTAAAAAAAGTGAGGTAAGGGAGAGAAAGAGCCGGGGTTGCGGGTTGTTCGAAAAAGATACCGCGGCTTCGGAACGTAAAGGGCAAAAGAAGAAACATGGGTGGGTTTTAGTCAGTACAAGTCTGACATGCCCCCCCGCTCCGCCTAGAGCGGGGGAAGTCATTGGATGATTTCCCACCCGAAAAAAAAGGGAGACAAAGAGGGAAGAAAAGGGGAGAAAAATATTTTTTTTTTTCGTTCGTAACGCGGGTTAAAGTTAGCGTTAGCCCAAAGCAACTATCCACGCGAACGAAGTCGCGGGCGGAAGCTAGTAACTTAATAAGTTTGCTTTGATCGTTCAACTTGTTTTGCCAAGGCCATCGAGTTCTACCAGACTGGCTTTTGTATTTACAATTTATGGAAAACATCGCATGACTTGCTCTATATTTCCTACCTACAAGGTTTTTTTCCTAGTTTTTTAATAACATTATTCTTTCATAATAGTAATTTATATGATGTAACTAGCTTCAGCCGACGACTTCGTCCGCGTGACATAATTACTAGCTAACGTTAACTTTAAACCGCGTGATGATCGAAAAAAAATGTCTTTCTCTCCCCTTTTTTCTTCTCTTTCTCCCCTTTTTCTCACATAAAAAAATAGCTTATGTCCGTCTCAAGAATAAGGATTTTATAACTATGATTAACTAGCTGTTCCTCGCGGTTTCACCCTCGCTGCTCAGCACCTGTTGGTCGTAGCGTGATGTTATATAGCCTATAGCCATCCTCAAGAAATGGACTATCCAACACTAAAAGAATTTTTCAATTCCAACCAGTAGTCCCTGAGATTAGCGCGTTCAAACAAACAAACTCTTCAGCTTTTTAATATTAGTATAAAATAAAATTAAGTGTTATGTTATCATAATTATGTTATGTTGTGGTTTATAAGAGTTACTAATATGGTGACAGTTGTTAAGAATTTAAACCAGTTTCATGTTTTAAACCTAATATGGACGTTATTAGATAAAAGTAATAATTTGATACATCATCATCTGCCTAGCCTTTTCCCAACTATGTTGGGGTTGGCTAGGCAAAAGTAATGATTTGATACATATTTTGGAAATTGTGGAACTAATTTAGAGAACTGATAACCACATAGTTTTTTGTAAATATTATTTTGTATTTATAAGGATACTAGCTTTTGCCCGCGGCTTCGCTAGCGTTAAATTCGGGGTAACACAGTTCCCCTTGCGCCTTATTGATTTTTAATAGCAACGCTAAGTTTTACCTTTTCTTCCCTCTTTCTCCCTCACATCCCACTTTTTTATAATAAAAATTAGCCTATGTCCGTCTCCTGGTTCCCACCTATCTCTGTACCAAAATTCATCACAATCGGTTTAGCCATTAAAGCGTGAAGAGGTAACAAACAAACAAACTCACTTTCGCTTTTATAATATTAGTAAGGATAGTAAGTAAGGATATATAGTAAGGATGGAGTTTACGGTTTTCTGTTACCCTTTATTTTCACTTCAAAACTCTATAAGCCGAGACGAAGAGGACTAGGTCATTCAATAATGATTTTTTTAGACCATAATAAATGCAAAATTATTAAGATTTGAAGAGAAAATACTTTTTTATTTGACTTTTTTGGGATGACTTCTCCCACCGTTGGCACAGCTAGAGAGCTACAGACTTGTACTGACTAAAACCCATTTATGTATCTTCTTTTGCCTGTCGATTTCCCGGACCGCGATATGTCTAAACTAATTTGTATCCCTAAACGTGTTAAGAAAGAACTTTCTACTGTTTCATCTTTTATAAAAAAATATATTTAAGCAGCTTCCGTAGTTCAAGGAACAACTTTTCTTGCGTATAGAAAAACATCAAATAACTTCCCCCGCTCTAAGCGGACCGGGGGCAGACCTTTACTGACTAAAACTCTCCCTTGTTCCTTCTTTTGCCCTTTATGTTCCGGGGCCGCGGTATCTCTTTCGATTAACCGGCAATCCCGGCAGGTCAAGGAACTGCTTGATGATGCGTTTCAAACACCTTGACCTAAAAGATATCAATCCTTACTAATATTATAAAAGCGAAAGTGAGTTTGTTTGTTTGTTACCTCTTCACGCTTTAATGGCTGAACCGATTTGGATGTATTTTGGTACAGAGATAGTTGGGAACCAGGAGACGGACATAGGCTAATATTTTTTTGAAAAAAGTGGGATGTGAGGGAGAAAGAGGGAAGAGAAGGGAAAACTTAGCGTTGCTAATACAAATCAATAAGGCGCAAGGGGAACTGTGTTACCCCAAATTTAACGCGGGCGAAGCCGCGGGCGAAAGCTAGTTGTTAATAAAAACGTGTAGTCTGTATACTTAAGTGCAGTATTTATAAGCGCACGATGCACAAACCGGTTATACGAGTGTTGCGTTCTAGACCAGAGGTTGTTTTGACCTAGATATAGTAGAGTATTGATGCATTAACCATTTGTATTTTTTATTTATTTATAACTATGACTTTTATTATTATTTGGGGTTTTTTACCTCAAAGAGAAAAAACAAAACCATTATAAGATCATTTTGTTGTGCGTCTGTCTGTCAAGACAATTTATTTCGGAAATCCGTGGAGATGTCGAGTTGAATTAAAAAACATATACTTAAATTAATAATAATAAATATCTTGGGACACACGGCTATCTGATCCCAAGCTAAGCAGAGCTTGTGTTATGGTAACCAGACAACTGATATACATACTTATATAATTTATAAATACATACATATTATCGATAAATCACACCCAGACACAGAACAAACAATCATGCTCATCACACAAAGTTTGTCCTGGGTGGGAATCGAACCCACGACCTCCGGCTGAGCAGTCAGGGCCACTAACCACTAGACCAACAGGCCAGTCAAATTGAGTCTGTAGTCTTTGCGGTCAAAAGATATGGTCGTTTGTGCGGAGTCTTAGGTGCGTGAGTCCGACTCGTACTTGGCCGATTTTATAAGGTTACTGGTTTAAATAAGATGTGGAAAGCAAGTAACAAGGCAAAGCAGCTTTGGAGAGGCTTAGTATTGTATAGACTGACTTGTGTTTCTATGTTCCTCAGATAACATTATCTACCAAGCGTTTTCCCAACATGAGGTTGGCTTCTAGCCTAACTGAATATAGCGAAATATCAGTATTCTTCTCAGAGCAATTGCCTATCTGACCCCCAGAAACCAGTTAGAACCGAGTAATACAATACCCCACGGTAAGACTGGTTGTGTTTTTGCAGAAGAGCTACCCTACCATGACGTGTTAAAGCAGAACTTATTCCGCTGAGGGAAAGGGACAGAGCTATACAGGGTGTCTAGCACCATCTCTTTCACTCAGTGGAATAAGTTCTGCTTTAAGATGTCATAGTAGGCCTACAGGACTAACAGCTTAAAGAGGCAAAGAGGAAACTCGGTATGTAATCTGCGGTTACCCATCTACGGACTGACCTAGGTAAGATTATATCTCGATACTTCGTACAACTGCTCCTAATAGAGATCGCTTAATGTTGTTGCTAAGTTCAACAAGGATGCTACTACAACCGCATAAAGGTCAACTTCTATAATAAGAAACACGTGTCATTTATCTAGGATTAAAGAAAGATCAAGTGGGGTTTAATTGATCCTAATTCGACGGCGATACGAGGAAAATGTAAGGAAAATCATTATGTATAATGGTGTAGGTAGACACGCACAATTGCCTGTAATAGCTACATGTCTAAAGATTTAATTGGCCTATCTAAGATATCAACGTAATTTGCTCGTCATTATAATAACATTAATGGTAATTTTAAAACTCGTTTGTTTAGTTCCTGGAATCAACAAAAAAATAAGTCGAGCTAGAATATTTAGATAATGTAGTTTTTTATATTTATAAGTTAAGAAAATCAGTTGGATTTGCTCAGTTTATGTACGTAGGTATAGGTCATTATGTTTTTACTGTAAAAGTAGTAATAATATAATATTACTTTTGCCCCTGAACTGTTCGTTTGTGAATTATTCGCAAGAAATTTCATAGCAGCTTGAGATTACAGGAAATTACAAACAAAAAAAAATCTGTTCAGAATCAGGGACATACTCTAAGAGAGAATTACGAAGTACTCACGTGAGGGGACCATTTTAACCGAAGCACGGAATCGCGAAAAAATATACTGCATTGTATTGCATCTCGACACAAAGAAAAGCTGATTTTATCAAATTTCATGGACACCGGGCCAATGTTTGCTTCTTCCGGGAATCGAATCTACGCACACCAGTCTTGATTTTGGTTACTAGACATACACACAACAGTTTTTTTTATATATTACGTGTTCTTTGAACTCTCAAACAAGTTCAACAGGTTTTTAATTTCCTACAAAAAATAAATCACCTTTTTGTAGAATTTACATTTCAATGTGATCCAGTTTGTTATAGTAGAGACTACAAAAACTTTAATTAATTATTATGTTTATAAATCCATGCGTAGACCGCCTGTTTTTTCACTATCCGTTTTTTCTAACTATGTTGAAGACGAGTTCTAGTCTAACCGGATAGTTACTTTGGAATTATTTTATAAAAAGACTACTTAACAGACATGACAAGACATGTCACTGTATTTAAAGTTAAACAACTATTGAATGACAGAAATAAATCCACAGTCAGCCGCGCCAAAAGTATGTTGACCTTGACGGCCGATTCACTTATGAGGCTGATATTTAGACACAGAAAAACTGCAATTTTATAGGTTATCATCTACCTAGCTGCTTCCGACCCCTATGTTTGTGTTGCCTTCTAGGCTCACCAGATGCAGCTGAATACCATTGGCGTATATGGAGCAATTGCCATTTGACCGAAACAACGGTTAAAAGATTAACAAAGATTGACCATTGAATGTACCCTCTGAGGGTTAAAAGTTATGGTACACGTCCACACTGAGGGGTGTCTGCCTGTTTTTTGGGGTTGCGTGCTACCAACCACTTTAACCTGCTCCAAAAGGTGGTTGCCATATGGCTAATCCAGGGTTACCGCACGATCTCCAGTGAGGCGGCGAGTTTCTTTACCAGATTGCATCCGTGGGATCTGGAGGCGATAGTCTTCGTTCGCCTGTACGAGTGGCGCACGAAGGCATTACACAGGGGGGAATTACTCAGATACCGAGGATTGCTGCTAAGCAGACAGCATGAGGTCATGGTCGTATGAAAAGAGCACTACGCGTCTTCTACCGTCTGATGCAGGTCCTGACCGGACATGGAAGTTTCGGGAGGTTTTTGCACAAGATTGGGTGGGAGGAAACGCCAGGGTGTCCTGTGAAGTTTACCCGGCAGACACGGTGGAGCATAATGTGACAGTCTGCTCCGCTTGGACGAAGAACCGCTGTTTCCTCCAGCCCTGTTTGGCCCTGGTTCAGTCCATGGTCCGAAGTAATAGGGAATGAGAAGTCACCTTTTTCTAAGGAGCAGTTATGCTAACGAAAGACGGACGTATGAGGGAGATAACTTTATATTTACACCAACCTAGTCGGGAGATGCTCTTAGCGGTTTCGGCGGACTCTCAGTCACCGTAGACTCAGGTCTGTGGACGGTGAGCAATGGGTAGCTAGCTTTTAGGCCGTGTTGACGTGTGAATCCCCAAAGAGTTAGACAAAGCTGTCCCTAATAGCATCACCCACAATTTGCCAGCTATTATTATTTGCACTGAATATGTGGCACCATGCGTATCTGGATCGGGTCGCTAGTATTTTATTAAATTAAAATAAACTTACGTTAGTTTCTTAGCTTCACAACTCTTGAGTCCAGTAACAACGATATCGGTGACAGTGAGTTTCAAGTTCGACGTACTGGCATCTACGTGCTTAATCGTTAGAGGGTCATGCTGCTCTACTTTAAGCTCAGGAATACCGTCTGCGAATAATGGTATCGCCTTCTGTGCTGACTCTTTGATACATTTCGAGTCGTCCCATTTGCATTTTGTGATGAAAGGTGCTAGAAATAGAGGGAAAGTGTAATTGAATTAGTTTGCTATGTATACTGTCCTTTTCGTTTTTGTAAACCTAAAAAACTTAAATTCTGATAGTTTTCAGTATTTGGCAATTAATCGGGAATATCTGATATGAAGGTATAGTCAAAGAAATTGTTTGTATTTAATCGCTTGAAACAAAATTTGTGTTAACATTAACTAAACACAAAAGGTAATCTTGAACACTGAATTTTGACAAAAATATTCCAATTTATACATTTAAATTGCCTGAACAACATTCAATTCATGATGTTTTATAACAATTTTTATGAATGCCATTAGATTAACGTTTAAATTTAGTTACTTTAACTAAGTATGTTATGAAACTAAACTAATCTAATAACAAACTATGAAAAGGTATCAAAACACCTTTTCTCAACGCTGTTAGCTGATAATGTGCCCAAGGGACTAGCGATATTGCCACCTTGTATTGCAACACTTACCTCTGAACAAACTAAAAGCCAGCCCTTGTTTCACGGAAAATGTCAACTAAGTGTTTTAATAAAACCTTAAACTTAAGGCACATGCTGCAAGACTACAAGAGCAGGACAATTCAAAAATAAAAAAAAATCAACAATGCAAAAAAAAAGTTAAATAAAAAAGAAATAATCATTACCCAATCCAGAGGCCGCTAGAGAAACGTATGTTAAAAATATTAAAATAAAAACTTTACTGGTCATTTTGATAAATAAATTTACAAAGAGACGATATTAAAAGACACGTCTGCGCACAAAAGGATAAACTGCCTATATTTTCTTGAGACGAGAAATGTCCACTTTTATATAGACAGATTCATAAAAATGTATAAACAGCCTATGAATGTTGAATTATACATATGTAGCGTTATATTTATACGAACGCTAGATTATACTGCAGCTCTGCTTGAGTTCAAGTCGACTTTTATAACAGATTTTTTTTCCTAATTACTAATATCTTATTCTTAATTTTTTTGCGTGACGTTGATAAAAACAAAAAGTTGAATAAAAACAGTATATCAAAAAATTTTGAGCTTCAATGTCGTCTTAGCACGCACAATAATTGTAACTGACTTTTATATTTCGTAAAACTAGTTGTGCCCAGCGGTTTTACCCGCTGCTCTGCTCCTTTTCTAGAAACGGGATTCTCAGACCAACCCGGTATCCACACAAAATTTCGTTAAAATTGGTTCAGCCGTTTCGGTGGAGTGGCAACTAACTCTGTGACACGAGAATTTTATACATTAGAAAAAATAATTTTGTTTGTTCAGTGATAAAATGATTCGGTCATAATGAAATTAATATAATACTAACATTACAAAGCTGAAGAGTTTGTTTGTTTATTTGAACGCGCTAATCTCAGGGACTACTGGTTGGAATTGGTAAATTCTTTTAGTGTTGGATAGTCTATTTCTTGAGGAAGGCTATGGGCTATATAACATCACGCTACGACCAACAGGTGCTGAGCAGCGTGGGTGAAACCGCGTGGAACAGCTAGTTCGTCATATTTGGGGTCACACAAAAAAAAAATGAAACCCTTATAGGATCACTTTTTTGTCCGTCTGTCTGTCTGTCAAGACCCTTTATCTCGGGAACGCGTGGAGCGCATAATATACTCAAGTATATGGTTATTTGAAGCTGTGACCAACCCTCTAAGTCTACGCAGTCAAAAGATATGGAGGGTTACCATGACATCTTATAGCAGTTCTTATTCCACTGAGGGAAAGAGATGGTGCTCGACACCCTGTATAGCTCTGTCTCTTTACCTCAGTGGAATAAGTTCTGCTTTAAGACGTCATAGTAGGGTAGCTGGTCGTTTATGTGGCAAGTTTCTTTGTAACCCTAGGTGGGCGAGTCCGATTCGCATTTGTTTTTTTTTTAAACTTGATTTTATAAACGTTGGGTGGATGTTCTTAAGAAAACAACTTTTACATGGCTTTTGCTGCTTTAAGATAATACAAAAAAAAACAAAAATTTGCTGGCTTCATTATAATCTGGATCTCTTCAAGGTTCGAAGGCATAGATTTCTTCTAGACCCCAACATAGTTGGGAAAAGGCTAGGCAGATGATGACTTCTCATAAAGCCTATTTTAGAACTTCTTCATGTTGTTTATATTATCACCTCTCATATCCTTACTAATATTATAAATAAAGTGAGTTTGTTTGTTTGTTACGTCTTCACGCCTAAATGGTTTAACCGATTTTTATAAATTTTGGTTCAAAGATAGTTGCTACCCTGGAGACGGACATAGGTTAATGTAAAAAAAAGTGAGATAAGGGAGGGCAAGAAGGAAGAAAAGTGAGAAATGAGGGAAAAGGACGGAAGAAAAGGGAAACTTAGCTTTGCTATAAGAATAAATAATGCGCAAGGGCAAAAGCTACAGGTAGCAGGTACCTGCAAATCAGGAAAGGGGGACTGTGTTACCCCGAATTTGACGCGTGCGATCCCACAGTCAAAAGCTAGTATATCATAAGTCTTTACCAGTTGCTAAGCCAGTTCGGCCAAAAATCGATGATGGGCCTAAAGTTTATGCGGCTTAAAACATTTGCGTAAACACGTGCGTGGGTGCTTTCAACACGGTTGCTAGCTAGAATTGAAAGCGTAAGAACTCATTTGTAGCAGCAATCGTGCCCTATCTTATGGCACATTTTTGAGTTACATCAGGTAAGTTGCAGCCAAACGTAAGACTATTTAGTGTGCAAAAAGTTACCTATTTTTATTTTACCTTTTTTCGATAGTTTCACTTTACATAATAGCTAACTAGCTAATACGTCTATGATGCATCATAAATATAATACATATATAAGTAGGATATTAGTTGAAAGTAGGATAGTAGGGTCCAGCTACGACTTATCCTAAAAAATTGTACGAAATTCAATTAACATAGAGTTATGTTAATTGAATTTCGTACAATTTTACTTTCAACTAATATCCTACTTATATATGTATAAAAATAAAATATTATAAATGCGAATGTTTGTGAGGATGTTTGTTACTCTTCCACGTCAAAACGGCTTAATTTGGCACAGGGGTAGATTATAGTCTGAAATAACACATAGGTTGTGGACTTTTTTTTCGATATCACGCGGGCGAAGCCGCGGGCGCTACCTAGTCATGAAATATTTTTGTTTTACTAATATTATGTAGAAGTTACTCCGATAAAAAAAAACTGCTTGTACATTGTGTTACATTACATGTTCCATTGTTTATGTTTCGACGGCTCATTTGTGTTACATATGTTAAATATTTGTATGGCCTACATGTAGTTGCTTCGGGTTTGGCTGTTTGTTTATGTGAATTTAAATGTTTGTAAACGCACCCACGATACAGGAGAAAGTCATAGTGTAGGGCAACGTTTTAAAAAAAAAAACATATTGCATTTAACCATTCTGAACCTAAACACATACAGCCATGTATACATGGCTGCCAGGGTTGCGGGTAGTTTGAAAGAGTTACCGCGGCACCGGAACATAAAGGGCAAAAGAAGGAACATGGGTGTGATTTGGCCAGTAAAAGTCAGAAGCTACAAAAAAAATACATAAATAGTTATCAGTTTTTCTGTTGCGTTGCGCAACCCTATATGCTTAACGACTACGCTTGTAGCAATAATAATAATTATCGTTATTACATAACAATCTAAGAAAAAACGGGCAGATGTATTTTTTTATATGTACCTATGGAGCTTTTCTTTAAATACCAGTTTGCAAATACATCTAAGATAAAAAAGAAAACATTACTAGTACATAAAAGGACTAGCTTTTGCCCGCGGTTTCGCTCGCGTTAACCCGAGTGTAACACAGTTCCCCTTTCCTGATTTGCAGGTACTTATAGTTTTTGCCCTTGCGCCTTTTTATATTGTAGTAGCAATGCTAAGTTTTCCCTTTTTTCCCTCTTTCTCCCTCATTAAGGACTTTAAAAAAAAGTTAGCGTATGTCCGTCTCCAGGGTCCCAATCCCAACTATCTCTGTACCAAAAAATTCATCAAAATTGGTTTAGCCATTCAGACGTGAAGACGTGACAATCAAACAAACTCACTTTCGCTTTTATAATATTAGTAAGAATTAAAAAAAAAACTTGTTTAGTTGTTACCTTTAATGGGTGTTTATATACTACGGACGCTTATTACAGTTTGTTTCTTATTTCTGTCGATGATATTATTTTACGAAATCAAATTTTGATCGTAGTTTTCATGAGCGTTTTTATTACATTATTAGGATGATGATTTAAAAACTAGGATGTTAAAAATTAGAAACATATTTAAACTACCCCACTTGATCTGGTTTTTTATTCATATGAAAGTTTGTACTGGTTACAGATATTGTATAAAAAAAAGTAACAATAATTAAATTATTATTTGAAACTATTGCTATGTGTCGTTGATATAAAAGTTATGTGTAAAAATCCGAGTCATAAAATAAAATCGTCAAGTAACGATAATCACAAAATAATATTAATAAAAAAAAACAATGTGTCATTATTACAAATGTTGTTTTTTTTGTCATTAAAATAAGTGAAGTGTTTTTTTTATAAATATTAATAATTTAATGACAGATTTACTTCACTTCACGTTACAAGTATCGTGCAATGACTGGACAAAAATAGCGATTAAAATGCGGATGTATACGTACAAGGTGCAACATAGTAAACGCAACCTACTGAACCCAGGTCATGACCTACACAAATGTCCTTTATTTTGGTATTGTTCGTCGTTTCGTTGAGCTCTTTGGGTTTTGAGTCGAGCTACACGATAACTGACAAATGCGTGCACTGACTGGACAGGTCCACTCAATCTGTGTGGTGCTTTCTTAAAAACACCATTTCAGACACTAGTCTGCATAGTCCTCATGTAAGTTGACCAAGATTTTTTGTCTGGACCTTAAAAGAGACTATGACCTCTGAGTTTGTTTCGGCTGTTTCTTCTCAGAGTAGTCGGATACGAAACACCGGACTCATCTAGTTTAAAAAAAAAGACGTGTAAAAGTGTTTGTGAAAACCTGCTTGCAAAATAAACATCATTTATCATTTATCACAAACACTCGCATTTATAATAATTATTAGTAGGATAGCAGGAAGTAGGATTCGGTACTTTCATTAATTACCTACAAGTTTGTACTGAACCCTTGGTGTGCTAGTCAAGATCGCACTTGGCCGGTTTTTTATAGTTTACCCACGTTTTGGAACGAAGTTCCTTATCGCGCGTTGTGAAAGGGGGCTAGACGGAAAAAATTCTTACGAAAAGTTGTCACGACACTTTTTGCTATAGTAAGCTATTGTAAGCTGTGCGGCGTCGCATGTTTCGCATGCTTCTTATAGAAAGCAAGCCAGATATTTTCATTTCTATTTCGCATTGAATAGTGTGCTGTCGCGACGAGAACTTTGTTCCATCCGGGTGTCCCTTGACACCTCTACATTTTTTATTTGATTTTAATTATCAGCGGATCGCGCGAATTGTTTTTTGTGAACTTTAAGATCTCGTGGACTGAAAGTTGTCAAGTTTCATGGTACACATAAGAGATCATGTGTTTACTAAGAAGTCGAGTCGATAGTATAAAATTGATAACGATGGTCTCAAGATGTCACCGCCCGTATGTCTAGTGACAGGCCGCGTCGACGGCGCGTTAGTGTTGCACGCACACCTCAAAGAGATATCAGCAAAGCAGAGGGGCCTATCGGGTCACCGCCGGAGTTACGGGTTTTTCGAAAGATACCGCGTCCCTAAAACACAAAGGGCATAAGAAGGAACATGGGTGGGTTTTAGTCACTACAAGCCTGACACTGCCTCCAGCTCCGCCCAGAGTGGGGAAGTTATTTAGTTTCCCAACCCCCAAAAAAAAGAGTTAATAAATGACCGTAATAACTAATTATTTATATTTAAAAAAAAGTTGAAACATTTAAAGGCACATACACTAACAGTCAGACCCGGAAAAATTGTCTGTAGGTCATACAATTATTTGTTCCGTGCGGAGATCAAACCCTTGACACACAACGCAGCATTCGATCGCTCAGCCACGGCACCCGTGTTGTCAAACTATAAGACTAGCTAAGTTTTTTTTTTTTTAATCTTTATTTATTTAGAGCTTTAACTAACTACTACCCTATTTAATAAACCTTAATTAAGTATATAACATTATTGCCTCAGCGAGGGAGATAGTGATGCAGCCACCATTTTATAAATCAGTATCGCCTCTTCCGCACTAGGTATGGATAGGATTCTAATGAATGCTCCAACATCAAACATATTAATATTTAGCTCCCGCATCACTACCTCTCTCTCTGTCCTATTCTTTTCACATTCCATTAGTAAATGTTGGACATCCTCGACTTTGTAACACACTAGGCAATTAGGTGACTTGCTAAGTTAAATGAATGGAACGTTTTGTACATAAACAAAAAATAAATAAAATCCTGATTTTAATGGAAGTAGAAACTGGTGTAATGTAATCACTCAAAATCTTCTCACGTATTCTGGTTTTCAAAACACAGTATTTTTTTGGAAACTACCAATGTCTGACCCTGATTTAGTAACAAAAACCGAAATAATTATTTTAATTGTTTTGAGTTACATGATGGACGGGTGAGGTTATTCAAATTAATTAATTATTCATTATGTTTGCTTCCTGGAAATACTATAGATGCTTAAAAAATTTCAATATTTACTTGTGAGTGTTTATAAACGTTTTTAACGTAAATATTATTTTATTGTTGACTCACTGTTGCCTGCGACCTTCGTTCGCGTGAAATGAATTTTAAATAAAATTAAATCTACTTCCCTGTTTAAATCGACTGTTGTATGTTTTTTTATGTCTTTTTATCTTTTTTTTTCTAAAATAAAAAGTTTATTGCGTAAGTTATTTTTTATAACATCAACTATATTCCCGTAAAAGTTCTTTTAAAATTGGTCTAGCTATTTTGGAGATAAGCCGGTAACAAACAGACGGACATACTTTTTTTTTGTTTTAAAATACCGATAAAAGTTCTTATTTTGAAATTACAAACAGATACTTTAATTTAATTTATTTGTATGTAGAGACGAGACAACGCGCAAAAAAATCGTTATGCATGCAAGAGCCAACTAGTAATTATTGTGGAAATTATGTAATTATTAAGTTTTCCTATATGAACTTTTTTATGATGTAGTATCTAGTATTCAGGGATCGGGTTTGGCTAAACAATGACAGCCACAAATCTTCATCGTCAAGGTTAAGCAGTGCTTGCTGGGATGTGGCAGCAAATGGGTCAAAAACCAATCATTATATACGGAGGTCTCTCCGTGCCTCGGAAACTAGGTACAATTGTTAGTCCCGGTTGTCATTTTGTAAATCTTGGGCAGTCGTCGTCAGAAAACCAAATTTAAAAGTCCGACATCTTGTCTTACCTGAACGTAATGAATATCATACGTACCATAAGGTTTTTTGTAAGAAGTTTTGGAACGAAAATCCTTATTGCGCGTTGCGAAGGTAGAAAAAATGAAGACCAAAAGTTATAACGATAATTTTTGCTATAGATGTATAATAGCCGTGCGGCGTGCGTGTGTTTCTCTGTATGTCTGTCTGTCTGTCTCTCTCTCTCTCTCATAGAAAGGAAGCCAGTTATTTTTGTTTCGTCTTTCTATTTTGCATTGAACCGTGTGGTGTCGCGACGATTATTTTTTTACAGGTTCTTTGTATATCATAAATAAAAATTTCGTTCCATCCGGTTGTCCCTTTTTCAGTAGCAGTCGGAGTTGAGATTAGAGATAGATGGATCTAAAGCCTCTGATCTAATGACGGGGAGAAATTAATATAGCCTTTCTGTTAACTGATCTGAATATCTATACTAATATTATAAAGCTGAAGAGTTTGTTTGTTTGTTTGTTACTACTGGTTGGAATTGGAAAATTATTTTAGTGTTGGATATTCCATTTCTTGAGGAAGGCTATAGGCTATATAACATCACGCTACGACCAACAGGTGCTGAGCAGCGTGGGTGAAACCGCGAGGAACAGCTAGTGTATTAATAATCTGGATCTCTTACGAGATCTTCTGGAAGTTCAAATGAATACGTTTCTTTTGCGACGTGCTCCATAATATGCTGCATCATTGCTTCACGTCAGGCGAGTTGCAGCCAAACGCCAGCCTATTTAAAATTAAAATAAAACTATATGACAAATATTTTTGATGGCAGGAGTGGGAGTGTAACGATAGCATTAGTGTTTTTCAGTTTGGGTTCCATAAGGAAAGTGGGTACTCGGGCAAACTAGTGAAACGTTGTTATGATCACAAATCACATTTATTATATCGGTGATTTACAGTGAAGTAGCGTTGAATAAAGGCTTGTACGGTAAACGTGACAGTTTCGATCGTATCTATCGTTTCAGTACGGTGTCAGCTTTAGCAATCCTAGTCTAGCCTTTTTGGATCGACTCTATCCACGTTTTTAGCTGGAAATTGAAGCGTTAACTCACGGCGTTCACTGTACTCACCGATTAACCAATGACAACCAAGTTACATTGCCAACATGGAAAAAACGGGTAGCAATTTTTTTTTTTCGACGTTGCCCCACACGAGAATTTCTCCTGTATCGTGGGTGCAAACATTTAAACTCACATACACAAACAGCCAGACCTGGAACAACTATTTGTAGGTCATACAAATATTTGTTCCGTGCGGGGATCGAACCCACGACACACAGCTCAGCAGTCTATTGCTCAGACACTGCGCCAATCGTGTCGTCATAGAAAAATTTGTTTTTTTTTTTAAAATTACAGACCAAAATATCATTTTATTTCTCAGAATGACTTACTGAATAAGTCGCACGCTTAGAAATGAATTATGGTACATTTTATCAATGAAAATTAAAAACGCAAAATTTTGGATAAGTTACACTATATTTCTAAGCGTGCGAAGTATGTATAGTACGGCCAACGAGAAGTGATACCAAATGTAAACAAAACCCATGCTAAAACCCCATCTAAAATGGCCGCCCGAATATTGGCGAACCCGTCTTAACGTTGTCATGTTTTTGCCGGGAGAACAAGACATCACGACAAAGGCACAAGATGGAAAGAGCTAAATATTAGATTGTCAACGCCACAGTTGTTCTTTAGGTTAATGACCTTTCGTATCGCTTCTCGTTGGCCGTACTATATCAACTTTACTTCTACCTCTTATGGAATTTAAAACCTTGGCCAAGAGTCTTACAGAAAGCCTTCTTAATATTTTATTTACTGAACAATATATTCGCTTAAGGCTGTAGCCTTAAGATATTTATTTGCATTAATAACAATTCTTTTGAAGTTTGCTGTAAATACCGGGTCTTGGACTTCGTGGGCAACTTCATACCAATTCTCATTGGCGAACTTCATGACTGCATCGGCTGAAATGAGTGAAAATGTTTATTAACTGGGAGTACATGTAAATTTCACAACAAACAACTTAAGGAGAACTGATATTTTTCTGCCTTATTTTGCGGATAAAAAATCACCAAATAATTTAAATATTAAAAGTAGAGTGAAAAAGAGCTAGTCTTTTTTTTTTAATTACTGAGGAGGGATGAAGGACATGTGACTAAAAGAATGATGGATCTGAATGTTGATGGACGGGGAGCGAGAGGAAGGCCAAAGAAAAGATGGGTGGATTGTGTAAGGAATGATATGAAGGAGAAAGGAGTAAATGATGCCGTGACGTCTGATAGGGGAGAATGGAAGAAAAAAACGTGTTGCGCCGACCCCAAATAGAATGGGACAAGGGCAGGAAAATGATGATGAGTGAAAAAGAGCTAGTGTATAACAGTAGTCAGTTGAGAATGGCGATTACCAGCTGCCGGACTGTTTTAAAGCCAAGCCAACAAGTCAATAAAATTTCTTACGGAATATGAATAATTTAACTAAAAATACTAGCGGTTACATTTTGATATGCAAGTTGGTAGATGTAAATTCTCCTAATCATAAATATGTGTAAAAAAAATGTTTTTTAGCAAACATCGATGAGTACACTGATTCTTTTGGCCGTTTATTTTCCGGGGCTGCGACATCTCTTTCGAACAACCCGCAACCCCGAGCAATTATGACTTTGACATCTCTTGAACGCTCTACAGTTGTGTGTCTATGCTTAATCACGTTTAGTAACAGAATATCAGACCAAATAGTTAAAATACTGCACTGTTGTTTCTGTGTGTAAAGAGGTTGCCTCGTGGCCGGGCGTTTGAGGGAGAGATCCTCAAACCAACCCAGCCACCGCAGGTAGAAGCCCGGGAGTCGACTCGACTCCCGGCCACCGTAGATGTGGGCCTGTGGAAGGTGAGCAATGGGTAGCCCCCACCGCCCGTCCGTCTATTGACGATAGGCCGTGTCGACGGCGCGTTTGTGTTTCACGCGTGCCTCAAAGAGATGTCAGCAAAGCAGAGGGGCTTGCCAGAGCCTCCGCCTGCCAGGGTTGCGGATTGTTCGAAAGAGATACCGCGACCCCGGAACGTAAAGGGCAATAGAAGGAACATGGGTGGGTTTTAGTCAGTAAAAGTCTGAAAGTCCTTTCCGCTCTGCCTAGAGCGGGGGAAGCTATTTGATAATTCACACCCACAATCCCGGGCAATTATGACTTTGTCAGCTCTAGAACGGTCTTTAGTTGTGTGTTTGTGCTTAATCGCGTTTAGTTTAATCGGTTCACAGAATATCAGACCAAATAGTTAGTATACTGCGCTGTTGTTTTTGTGTGTAAAGAGAACGTTCGTGGCCGGGCGTTTGAGGGAGAGAACCTCAAACCAACCGAGCCACCGCGGGAGACGCCCCTGGGCCGGGCGCCGCGAGACCACTCCCGGCCACCGTATTTGCGGGCCTGTGGACGGTGAGCAATGGGTAGACCACCGTCCGTCCGTCTATTGACGACAGGCCGTGTCGACGGCGCTTTTGTGTTTCACGCGCGCCTCAAAGAGATGTAAGCAAAGCAGAGTGCGAGGTTGCGGGTTATTCGAAAGAGAAAGAGATACAGCGGCCCCGAAACGTAAAGGGCAATTAGAAGGAACATGGGTTGGTTATAGTCAGTAAAAGTCTGACACTCCCCCCCGCTCCGCTTACAGCGGGGAAAGAAATTTGATGATTTTCCACCCCAAGAAAAAAGATATTGCCTCGTTAGTCTAATGATCGCTAGTGTGACTGCCAAGCTAGCGGTCCTTGGTTAGATTCCCAGTTCAGAAAAAAATGCCACGGTGTCTTGATTTGTGTCCGGTTTATGGCAAACTAGGTTGTAATAGGCTAGCATATATACATCTTTGACCAACCGTTCGAAGATTTTAGGCATGATGTTATGTTATGTTACCATACCTAAGTCTTTCTGTCCGTTGAACAAGTTTCTAAAATCGAATACAACAGGTTCCAAAGGCTCCGCTTCAACTTTGAAGTTTTTGATGCTCCTGTAAGTTTTTCCGTCTTTGCCGGTGGATGTTTTTAGGTCCATGTTCAGTGCGATGCGGTATAAATCTGAAACATATATGGAGTTTTGTCAATTTCGGAAATATATTAACCCACATGATCATTGAAAAAAAAATCTTTCTCTCCCCTTTTCTTCCCTCTTTCTCCCCCTTTTCTCACTTAATAGTCCAGAATCCCAACTATCTCTGTACCAAAATTCATCAAAATCGTTTAGGCCATTTAGGCGTGAAGACGTAAAAAACAAACTCACTTTCGTTTTTATAATATTAGTGAGGATTAACTTTAGTATTTATAACAACTGTTTAATATGTGTGAAAATAGTACATTTTGATTGAAGTGAAAAAAATTATACCCAAGCCGCGCCTTTCGTGTCGTCGTATTTCTATTAGTATGTAAGTAACATTTAAATAAAAAATAAATAACAGCCACTTTTAGAAAAAGCATATTAAAAAAATGTCTATAGGTGTATGGTTTTGATTAAATTATTATGTATCTTATCAGAAGGAAACATTAAACTTGACATTTTATATAAAACTATTTTTCGAAAATGAATTCAAATAAAAATATCTACAAAACAAACGAGTTCTTCTCTACATTGCATCATTATCTAGTCTGCAGGGTCAAGTATATTTTCAAAGACGTTAGATTTAGCATAAAGGTGTCACACAAAAATAGTCCATAACTTCATCATTATTTTTCTGCCCTTGTCACATTCTTTTTGGGGTCACCGCAACACATTTTCTTCTTCCATTCTCCCCTATCAGACGTCACGGCATCATTTACTCCTTTCTCTTTCAAATCATCCCTTACACAATCCAGCCATCTTTTCTTTCGAAATCAAAATATTTTTATTTCACATAGGCCTACATGGACACTTATAAAACGTCGAGAAAAGATGCACGGTTCGTCGTTTTCTATGAAGAAGAACCGGAAAGAAACTCCATAGTTACTCTTTTAAAATCATTTGGTTTTACAATGTTGTTGTTACAGCGTTAGCACTTAAGTATGAGAGGACAGCGTAGGCCCGACAATAAGTCATTGCTTACTTTACAAAAAGTTAAATAAAATAATACGTTAACATAAGTTAACAAGCGTCCAAGAATCTACAAGGCCCACCATGTCCACTCATTCACAACGAATTGATAGAAAAGAATCTATACAAAAGTAAGAGAAAAAAAAAATATGCAAAAACAAAATAATAACTAAGAGACGAGTCGCACAGATGTTGCTATCAGTACTGTAACTATTCAGTACAAGGGTGATATAAATATGTAATTTGACAACTATTGCAAAAAAAAGGAAGGAACTATAGCCAAACTTCTTTATCTTCAACGTAGTCCTTGATTTTGTAATATGCGTTTTTAAGGACACGTTTTATGTAGTTTTTAAACTTTCCATCTGTCAGTTCTATAACTGATTTCGGCAACTTGTTATAACTTTGGGCTTCCTCTCGCTCTCCGTCCATTAACATTTAGATCCATTACCTACTTTTTTAGTCACATGTCCTTCATCCCTCCTCATTACATGTCCATACCAAGACAAACGACTCCCTTTCAATGTTTCCGTAACAGGTGCACCTTTCAAACTTCCCCTTATATGGTATACTCATTCCTTACTTTATACATTCTTGCCTCTCCACACATCTATCTTAACAGAAATAGTCCACAACTTACTTGTAGTAATGCTGTAGTCTCCATTTCCTTCGACAGGGAGTACGATAAGCCGACCATTGATGTCATATAAGCCGGTTAAAGTGAAGCCACCGCATTTAAGATCCAGTTTCAGATTTAGTTGTTCGTCGTTGAGCCTGAAAGATTGTACACAAAGAAGGGATCAATAGATGTATTTAAATAAGCTATCTATCTATGTATTTAATACATCTTTAATTCAGACAAACATATGGATTTCAATATTATAAATAAATGCGAATGTTTGTGATAAGGGATAGATGTATGTTAGTCTTTCACGTCAAAACGGCTGAACGGATCTTGATGAAATTTGGCACCGAGTTAGATTATAGTCTGGAATAACATATAAGATACTTCTATTTTGATTTTAGTTACACATACAAATAACAAAGCGTTAGTAATTTGTTAGTAAACAAAAGAAGTTATACACTATTCCTTATTTTTGTGCAGGTGTACATTTGCCCAGTACACAGTAAAAGGACTGTTTATTTTGCATGGTAACGTTTTTAGGGCATGCCACCGGCAAGGCGAACATGGTTTTAGACAGCTATCATCACGCTATGACACTAAGGAGCTGAGCAGTGGGTGAAACCGCTGAGGATAGCTGTTATTTGTTTTTATATTTTCGTAATCACGTTCTCAAAAACGTCAGTAAAGATTCAATACAACAAAAATGTATTAACGATGAAAGTTCCTATATATTTCACGGGGGCAGGAAAATGATGATGATGAAAAATAAATACATTTGACGGGCCTGTTGTTCTAGTGGTTAGTGGTCCTGACTGCTGAGCCGGAGGTCGTGGGTTCGATTCCTACCCAGGACAAACTTTGTGTGATGAGCATGATTGTTTGTTCTGTGTCTGGGTGTGATTTATCTATAATATGTAGGTATTTATAAATTATATAAGTATGTATATCAGTTATCTGGTTACCATAACACAAGCTCTGCTTAGCTTGGGATCAGATAGCCGTGTGTGAGTTGTCCCAAGATATTTATTTATTATATTTATTTATTTACAATTATCATCTTAAACCATCGTTCGTTGCATAGCCGTTGTTCTTAAGCCTTTGTTGGGACCCTGGGAATTTGGAGTAGGAGTGATCGAAGTCAACTCCCAGAGGCCCTTGAGTATCCACGTATGCTTTCAAAGTCAAAATCGGGGTAAGACTGTTGCAGGATATGAAAACAAAAATGTAGGAAAACGGGTTTGGTGATACAATAAAAAAGTATTACCCCTGTCTGATTAATACAATATTTTATAATGATTTAATGGTCAGGAGTGAATTGCACTATTAAAGCTCAAGCTTCGGGAGCCTCGTGATGACTAGCTCACGTTATTGTGAAAAAAAATGAGGTTTACTACTGACCGCTGTTGCTACGCCTGACCCCCGTAATATCCAGTTTTTACCTCCTGTAATACAGTGTACACTAGCGCTGCAGTTAGGTAATTCATAAATTTATTTGTATAATTTATGCCAATCATCATCTGCCTAGCCTTTTCCCAACTATGTTGGGGTTGGCTTCCAGTCTAACTGGCAGCTGAATATCAGTATTTTACATTGAGTGACTGCCAATCTGACCTCCACAACCCAGTTAATACTGTGTAATACTATACCCCTTGGTAAGACTGGTTGTCAGACTTTCGGAACACTGACTACCTGTAACGACTGTCAAAGATCTACAAATGACAGCCGGGACCAACGGCTTAACGTGCTTTCCGAGGCACGGAGGAAACTTGGTAAGTAATGGGTGGTCACCCATCCACAGACCAACCTAGGCAAGCGCGGCTTAACCTAAAGATCGACCCGAGCGGCTACTATTATTTAGCCACGAGCTCCATAATGTATAATTTATGCCAATAAAGATTATTATTATCTTCCAATGCAGCCATCAGCGCAATATTTTGACTGACATTGATAGCAACCGTATAATGGGATTTTTGACTTCAAAACTAAGTCGTTTCCCGGTTTTTTTTTTGTGTTGAGCTACTAAGTTTAATGTATATAATGCACTGTTGACGACTATATATACCTTTAAGAAAATGTGTTTAAAAGTTACCCCGGTAACCTGATTTAAAAAAAAAAAAAAATATCTTGGGACAACTCACACACGGCTATCTGATCCCAAGCTAAGCATAGCTTGTGTTATGGTAACCAGACAACTGATATACATACTTATATAATTTATAAATACATACATATTATAGATAAATCACACCCAGACACAGAACAAACAATCATGCTCATCACACAAAGTTTGTCCTGGGTGGGAATCGAACCCACGACCTCCGGCTCAGCAGTCAGGGCCACTAACCACTAGACCAACAGGCCCGTCAGATTTTATGGGGCAAAACATCTCATTTAGTAATAAAAATTAAAACTTACTTTGCATTCTCAATAGCACACGACTTGAATCCAGTAATAGTTGAATTAAATAACTTGAACTTCAGAATGGACAGGTTTCCTTCGATTTCTGATTGAAACATGGGATCCATGGATTCAGCACCAATTGCTGGATTAGCTTCCAAAATTAATGGATAAGCTGCCTTTACCGCATTAGTGACGCATGCATCGTCGTTGGACTTGCATTGGATTAAGCTTATCGCTGGAATAAATTAATGTTCTAATTATCATACATTTTACAAAAGCACCAGCATATTTTTTACGAAGATTATAAATTACTAGCTTTTGCCCGCGGATTCGCTCGCGTTAAATGCGGTAGTGCCTTATTGATTTGTAATAGCAACGCTAAGTTTTCCCGTTTCATCTCTCGTTCCGTGCTCCTATGCCCGTCTCCTGGCTACCAACTATCTCTGTACCAAAATTCATCAAAATTTGTTTAGCCATTAAAGCGTGAAAAGGTAACAAACAAACTCACTTTTGCTTTTATAATATTAGTAAGGATAAGGAAGTAAGGAAATCATATTAACAACTTGTAAGTTCAAAAAGGAATTCGAAATTTTTAAAAAAACTTTTTAGAACGTAATGCAATATTAGAAGTAGGTCTATTACCGAAAAAAAAAATCAAAATATGTAAATAGATAGGTACCAAATACATAATATACATTTTCATAATTGTCAGTCTTAGAAACATAGATTGCACTCACCTGGATCCGACAGCACATTGACTATCGCACAGAACAACAAAAGCAAAAGGGAAAACATAGCTAGCACGGATTTGACTTCCGCAGACATCCGTCAGTAGTCGTCGAATGCAGAATCTCAAGATTTCAATCTGTTTATATTCGGAAACGCAATAATAAGAATAACAAAACCGACAAAAACGTTTCCTCAACGAATTTTGATGTCATTGATGCGGAACTGCTAAAATCGTGTTTTGTTATGAATATACGAACTTGGGTTTAGAACATTATTACTTACATTTTAATGCAAGTGAGGAGACTTTGTGATTGCAAGGGGGAATTCACACAGGAGCCGTTAGGCAAGGGTGTTATGGAGTAGAGATCAAGTGATCAAGTGAAGTGACAACATTTCACGTAAATAAAAAAGCATTTTTCAATATACTTTTTAGAAATTCGTCAAAAAACACTATGATTTGCGATTTTTGCCAAACAGCCTAATATTAAGAAATATAAATATTTTTAAATTAAGTAAATATCAGTTTGATGTTTTGTTGTTTATTATTTGTGATATTCTATTGAACATATGTATATAACACGATTTAAATATTAATTAAATGTAAAGGTCTTAAAAATATGTTCCAATATTTTTAAGACCTTATTTATGTTCAATAGAATACCACCATTAATAAACAACAAAACATCTAACTGATTTTTACTTTAATTCAAAAATATATACTTACAGTAAAAAAAGCAAAAAATCATCATCAGACACCGGAAAAAAAAGTTAAATGAAAAAAAAAAGCGTGTGAACATTGCATGTTGAACCTAATCGTAGTGCAATGAGAGTCAGTTTTCGGGAAAGTGTATTATTATAGATAAAGATTTTATCAAAATTATTTTGGTTAGGTACCCTTTCAGGTTTTTTTTTTTTTCGAGAAAAGACGTCATTATTCGTGGGAATTGGCACTATTTCATTGCCATTATCATAAAAAAAGGATAGCGAATAACTGAAAAAAAATGTAAACATTGACGTCAGGCATTGTTATTAACAAAATTAATGTTTACATAATAATAAAAACATATTTATTGCGAAGGCATTGATTCGGAGGAGGCCCTTACCTAACTGTGAGAAACCTATTTCAAAAACCACAACAAAAAATAACGATATATTTTTCTATTAAAGTTTATTAATGCATCGGACGTAGACGCAAAACTTGTTTTTTCTTACCTTGAGAGTTTCAAATTAAAGATACTTTGCATGCAGGTTATTATTATTGGTAATATATAATAATGATGTAATTTGAATCATCTTGATTTTATTTTTTCCTCAAATGACCCAAAACAGGTTTTATGAGCTTTAAAAATAATCTACTCTGCTTACCACAAAAATAACAGGAGCCCGAAACTATATCCTACATATTAAACGTCGCGGATGGCTCAGTGGTTGACCGACTGACTACTGCGCTGCATGTCACGGGTTCGATCCCCGCACGGAAGAAATATGACCTACAGATAGTTGTCTTGGGTCTGGTTGTTATGTATATGAGTTTAAATGTTTGTAAACTCACCCACGATACTCCTGTATGCTCCTAGTGTTAAGACACGTTTAAAAAAATCTGATTAATCAACTATATAGTAAAATAATCGGCCTTGCCTATCGAGGAGAATCGTCAATCGTCCAATGAACCAAGTTGGCCCATTACATTACTAAAATCTGTACACCCCTTTTAAAGTTTTCACAGTTTCCCAACCCAGCCGCCGCGGGATACGCTCCGGGTGTCGGGCGCCGCGAGACGACTCCCGGCCACCGTAGATGCGGGCCTGTAGACGGCGAGGAAAGGGTAACTCACCGACCGTCCGTCTAGTGATAAGAGGCTGTGTCGCCGGCCATGTTTGTGTTCCATGCGCGCACTTTAATTAGATGTCAGCAAAGCAAAAAGGACCTGCCAGGCCTACTGCCTGTCGGGGTTGTGGAAAGTTGAAAGAGATACTGCGACTTCGGAACATAAAAGGCAAAAGAAGGACATGGGAACATGGGTGGATTTTCGTCAGCTTAAGAGTGACACTCCCCCTACTCCTCCTAAAAAAGGGGAAAGTTATTTGATTATATCCAAATCGCAAAACAAAATCGGATGATAGTTAAATAATGAAGCTGAATTTGCGTGTATTTCTTAAAAAAACGTATTAAACACAACATTTTTTAACGCATAGAAATTTGGATAGATGAAACTTTTCTTGAAATCACGTGGCAGAAATTTGCGGTGGAAATTTTACTGATACAACACCAGTTAAAGTAAATACTGATAATAGTTCTGTTTATTAGTAAGTAACATGCTATTTCCTCTTATTAGCCTCTAGTTTTAAATGTCCCTCCTGCCTATATTACGACTGATTGCTTGTACAACATCTAATCTGTGCTAATGTTGATTGCTGTGTCATAATATTAAACACCTTGCAGCCATTTAAAATACATCCTGCTTGTCATCGTAGGGTTAAGCAGAGGTGTAGGTACTGTAAGAGGTTTTATACCTTAACCAAACCCGAATACTGGCTGGTTGGTCACGTTCCAATACTCAGGGCGGTTAAATAATTGAGAAACAGACTTGAGAATGGCGTAAGAAAGTGTGTGATGAATCGGTCAAATATAATATTATATTGAAAGTATTGTATGTACTTTCATTTTCATGTATTACACATTGCATCTACACCAGAGTACTTATGGTTCACCTACATTTCGCCAGTTATGTTGAAGTCTCACGTAGTAGGATCATTCCTAAAGAAAAACTTAACGCTTTGCTCAACCTGGGGATGAGCCTACTGCTAGGCTTAGCCTACTGCTCCCGGGGACTAATTCGACAAAACGCGCCTCATAAACTCGAGACTGCGCGCGAGTTGACTATAACAAAAATAGGTAAAATCGGAAGGTACTAACTCGCGCGCAGCCGCGAGTTTATCGATCGCGAGTTGACGAATAAGTCCTCCCGGGCTTGGGAAAGAGATACCACGGTCCCAGAACTTAAAAGGCAAAAGAAGGAACATGGGTGGGTTTTGATTTTAAGTTTTGGTCCAAAACGCTGCTGCATCCAGCATTACCCACGACGCAGCTGTACGTGTCGACATTGTTTCACACCACGGTGACTGAGGACATCGTGGAGTATGTACTGTACGTGCGAAAACAAACTAGGCTTTGAGAGTCGTGCAGTTGGAGTCGCGAAATCACATTAATTCCAAGTCGTTTGTGGTGCGAAAGCCGACTAATCAATTGGAGACATTCTTCAAAGGAAAGTTTTGGCCGAAGGGTGTCGTGTACCCTGCCGGGGTTGCGGGTTGTTCGAAAGAGATACCGCGACCCCGGAACGTAAAAGGCAATAGAAGGAACATGGGTGGGTTTTAGTCAGTACAAGTCTGACATGCCCCCCGCTTCGCCCAGAGCGGGGAAAGTCAATGGATGATTAGCAACCCGAAAAAAAAAAAGGGGTGTCGTGTATCGACGTTTTTGTGGACCTCGCAGCAAAACGCGACGCCGTCATTTCGTGTGCAATAGTTTTAAATTTAATTTTATATAATATGTATGGTTTATTCATTTGTGAGATAAGATTATTTGTGTATAGAATGTGATAGGTATCACTGAAACTAAAAATACTTGCTTGCTTTTGGAAATACTACAAAATCAAAAATCGAAAAGTTCGAATACGATAACAATCAAATTAGACTGGTAATCAGCACTTTTTAAATATCAAATAACAAGAGACAGTCCCACAAAACTCGACCTTCGCCGCTTCCTAGTGTTTTAGCTGGGAAAAAGAAGTGGCGGAACCAACTCTCCAGAATAAACTATTCTTTCTAAAATATTTTCACCCTCGCTGGGTCAGAAGACGCCACTGTGATAAACCCGTCATCCACCACGCTACCCTAGTGCGTGTCGGTAGTGGACGTCAATTTACTTCGACTTTTTGGAGTTTACTCTTTAGGAATCGATTTTCATATATAAGGCGCCCGGTATGAGAATCCGAGGAAATCCGAGGGGTAAAACCTAGTAAAGTAACGAAAATGTGTCACGTTTTTGGTGCGCACCTTTAGTGCGCAACTTTCTAATTTGGCTGTGAGTGTATTAAGACGTACATATGGTATGCTGTATAGGCGACTATACCTATATACTATATGTTATTGGGCTTGTTTGTTTCTATCAGTGTCGATGTATTTATATTTTTCATTAATTTGTGAATTTACCCTTTCACATGATATTAATCTTTTTTCGGTTGAATAAACTCTTTTTGCGTATGGTTAGATACTCGTACTTCAGGAGTAAACTCCAGTCGTGCGTCGGAGCTGACACACACATTTTTTTTTTCGATTTTCAAAAAATGGTAGTGGAAATGTGGAGCCTAGGCTTTTGCCCAGGAAAGAGACAAATTAAAAAAATATGGGTTTTTACTGGCCAGTAAATGCTAGGTCATAGTTCTCTAATTATCACATTTATAATTATTTAAAGGTGTTATTATTACAGTAGTAGCATTTTATTAAAATGGCGTGTTATTAAAGTTACGTGTTAGTTTAAGTGGACAGACAAGATAATAACATTTTGTAATGGGTATGGTGTTAATTTTGCCACGTTTTATGGTGCATTCTGAGAACCGGTGTATCGTGGGGTTATTTAAGAAGTTGTACCTATTTGCGCAGTCATTTTCCAACTAGTCTGGCATAAGAATTATTTCGACGTTGATTAATGTAGCAATTATTTATTTTTGTCCTTATCGCTGGTCTCAAAGTTGTATGAAAAAAGAAAGAAAACTGTTTTTTAGACTCGCACAAGTCAAAACAATAAAAAAATATATTATAAAAAGAATAATAAAGCTAAAAATCATTTAAAAAGAAAAACAAATTAAGAGCAATAACTAAATGATAGTTAGTTGGAATTGGAATACTAAGGCACTGCCCCCGTAGAAGAAAATTATGAAACCAATAATTATCCTAGAAAATCTGATTTAAATTACACCTCAGATGTTTAAAACTCCAATGTATCTTTTTTTCTTTCCATCGATCAGTGTGCAGCAATCCAACAGGGCAGATGAAATAAACAAACATAATGCAAAAAAAAATGTTTTATTAAAACCTTAAAGAACTAAAAATCCACAAGGATTTGTTCTAACGGAACACTCTTCAGATATTTGTTGAAGTTGAAAACGAGTTTCTTAACGTTGACGTTGAACACAGGTGCTTGGAGCTCATTAACTACTGGTTTCCAATGCTTGTTCATAAATTCAAGAACACTCTTAGCTGGACATGAAAAACAAAACATAGGTATGAGGAGACTGCCATATCATCATCTGCCTAGCCCTTATGGCTGGCAGTCTAACTGGATGCAAATCAAAACAAATCATTTATTTCAATTAGACCATTACAGGCACTTTTGAATGTCAAGAAACAAAATGAATCTACAGTCCCGGTCACAAGGCATAATAACTTGTGAAAGTACTGTAGTTGCCCATTCCAAAGCGTTGATCTCTATGGAGAAGAATGGGCAAGAAACTCCATGGACACTCTTTTAAATTCTAATATTTTTACAAAATAGTATTTACATCATTCATGTTGAGATTATACAAATATGTGTGAACGATGTAGAAAGACGTGCACAGTAAGAACGTCCAGAGAAAAAAAAAGTATAATTTAATTTTAAAACTAAATAAGTTTAAATGATGATGCAGCTGAATACTAGTATTCTAAATGGAACAGCTTCGTCTCTGACGTTTACAGTTAGTACTGTGTAATGCAATACTCATTGTCAGACAATAGGGCCACTGCCTATCTGTAACGACTGTCAAAGAGCCACAAATTTCAGTCATGACCAACGAATTCATTTTCTAAGCGAGGCTCAGAGGACACTGGATTTACAATGGGTGGTTAACATCTACACACCAACCTAGACCAGCGCGGCGTAATTCAAAGATCGACACAAACGGCAGTTATTAGCTACTAGCTCTGACGCTTATATTAAGGTAGTTGGTACATATTCATTTGTTTTAGTTCGCAAACTTAATATTATTGCAACAATATTTCCAAAACGTAAAGACTATGGACACAATAACAACAACTGCCTTTACTTCACGCTTGGATACCGAAGCCAGGAAAACTTCAGTCATAAACATTCTTAAGGTCCATTAAGCAAAAGAATTATGTATGTATGCTGAGACAGTGAGTCCGTGCGTTAGATTTATGGGGTAAAGTAAGGAAATTGAAAAAGTAGAGGTATTATGAAAGTTCGAGAAGTTTCATAAAGGCACTAAAATTTTTCTACTTGAAAAAGTTTTGGATTTGTTCTTCTTTTTACATTTTGAGGGTTTAAAAAAATTGATAAAATTTTAAAGTAACAAAATAAATTAATGGTGACCCTTAAGACGGGTTTTATAATTCATAGTCAATCAATTATTTATATTTTTATTTACTTAGCTTACTTACTGAGCTTCCTAAATTATTTTTATTAAGTAACCTACTTGTAGATGTCATTTTAATGTACCGTCTTATTTTAATACAACTTTTTCCAAAGTTTGTTCTGCACAAGCTTACCTACAAATTAATTTCTATATGATTAACCTATATTATAATATAATATTATAAATGCGTATTTTTGAGAGGATGGATGGATATTTGGAGGTCTGGATGTTTGTTACTCTTTCACGTCAAAACGGCTAAACGGATCTTGATGAAATTTGGCACAAAGGTAGATTATAGTCTGGAATAACAGAAAAGGAACTTTTGTTTCTGATACCAGCTAGTTTGCCTTAAATACAGTGGTTTTTCCCATTTTTTTCTATCGCCAACCGGTACTCAAATAAAAAATATATCTTTAGAACAATTTCTTGGTAAACGAGATCCAATAAGATCTCATTTTTACGAAAGGCAACGAAAGATTTTACTCCGAAGCCCAATATAATGTACAGACGCCTTCAAGTCAAACTACCCGAAACCGTCAATTTTTCCCAATGAACCTTGAACCTTAAAACTTTAGAAATAAAGTCGAAAATCAATCAAAGAAATCTGACAGATTGTAGTAGCTTGATGTGCAGGCGTCTGTACTAAATGTAACAAAGATATTGCTACAAGCTATTCGTAGGACTATTATTAGGAAAGCCCCAGGATCTTTGCCTTGGCACAGTTACCGTAACCAAAAACCGTTGACCCGAATAATGTCGGGGCGAAAGGAAACGAAATGCTTTGCTAATCACCAAATGATAGATTATTAGGTGGTTGTATCAGTTGGGTATTTACTTTGGAAGAGGCCGAAAATAAACTAATGAGAGTGGGAAAAGAAAATAGGAGGGAGATTAAGAGGATACGAGAGTAAACAATTTTATTTTCTAATATCAAATGGGTATACTCTAGTTCGGGGAACAAATTTATGGTCGTCGTTGGAACAAGCTTACCCAATAGAAGTTTAGTACTAGGGAATTGACTAGATCCAGGCTATAAGAACTCAGAACAGGGACATTGTTGGCAATTTTTGAAGCTATTTATATTTAGTTGACCCGGTCTAGATTTTGATGGGTCCCGACTGTTAAAGATGTATCATTTTTATATTCAGACTAGCTTTCGCCCGCGGCTTCGCCCGCGTTAAATTTGGGGTAACACATTTCCCCTTGCGCTTTATTGATTTGTAATAGCAACGCTAAGTTTTCCCTTTTCTTCCCTCTTTCTCCCTCACATCCCACTTTTTTCCAAAAAATATTAAAATTAAAAGCCGTTAAAGCGTGAAGAGGTAACAAACAAACAAACAAACTGACTTTCGCTTTTATAATATTAGTAAGGATTACCAGACATGACTTTTGAAGTTTTTTGGGAAGTCCAACATTTCGTTTTTTATTGTAAAGTAGTACTAGTGGAGACATGGCAAGCTGACAGCGTTGAGGACGAATTTTGCTGACGATATTTTTTAGTTGGTTTCTCTAAGTTATTTATGTTTAAAAGTGCCACTGTTCTTCAACAAAAATCGTTTAAATAACTTTAGTCTTACCTAATTCCTTTTGTTTTCCATTGAACAAGTTCGTCATGTTAGAAACCATCCCTCCTTTTAATTCACTGTTGATTTGATAGGACTTCAGCGATATATATTTCTTACCATCCTTTCTTTGGCTGACCTTTATTTCAGTATCGATTTGAATATAGTAGTCTTCTGTAATTTGCACAAAAACAAATGGTGAATATTTTATCAATCGAAAAGCGGGTTTACCCGCTGCCCAGCATCTAAATGCCGTAGCAAGATGTTTAATAGCCTGTATCCCTCCTTGATAAAAGGACTATGCAACACATAAGAAGGTTTCAATTCCAATACGTAGTGTTTGAAATTGGATTAGTTTAGTTGTTGGTATAAGTACAGATTTAATACTAAAGCATTCACAATCAGAATAAAAAATCAACAAAACATTTAAGAGGGAAATTGTAACCACCGGTTACAATTACTCTATACAAATGTATTCTAGCCTGGGTACCGCGGACCCGGAACACAAAGGGCAAAAAAAGGAACATGTATGTGTTTTAGTGAGTAAAACTCTGACACTCTCTCCCGCTCCGCCCAGAGGAGAAGAAGTTATTTGAAGTTAAAAAAAGAAAATGATAGGAACCAAGTTATATTCTTTTTGAAAATGTTAATGTCAAAAATAATTAAAATTAGGAGTTTTTAAGGAGAAAATGGGAAAATGCGAAACGTAGACTTTGTAAATATTTTTTTTTGTGTTATAATTGATCTGTGCCATAGTTGTCGCATTCACGTTCTACATCTAAATTGCACCCTAACACTGCCCGTGTTAGGGTGCAGTTTAAAATAAAAAAATGTTGTCTCCATCAACAATGACATGCTTGTAGATATACTTCCCTGACTTCTACTACTTCACACATGAAAATTAAAAAGAATCCTGACCGACTTACTGCATTCAACTTTATATTCTCCGTTTCCTGTGATGGGTATTGATAGGATCTGGCCAGCAACCCCATAAAGACCATACATAGTCAGAAGTGGACAGGTCAAAGCTAAATATAACTTTGACTTTTGTAACTGAAGTCTGAAACACAAAGGAGTGCGTTAGAATTTTATAATTGATTAGCTACTGGCTTTCGCCCGCGGCTTTGCTCGCGTTAAAACCGGTATAACACACCAAGCAGACCTGCAGTTTTTGCTCTTGCGCCTGATTGATTTGTAATAGCAATGCTAAGTTTTCCCTTTTCTTCCCTCGTTCTCATTTCCCACTTTTTTTAAAAAAAAAGTAGCCTATGTCCGTCTCCTGGTTTCCAACTATCTCCGTACCAAAATTCATCAAAATCGGTTTAGCCATTAAAGCGTGAAGAGGTAACACACAAACAAACAACTCACTTTCGCTTTTATAATATTATATAGTAAAGAAGTAAGGATTTGCAGCGGTTTCACCCGCTGCGCTGCTTATTTTCCTTTTTGAAGACGGTACCCTTATCACTTAGGTGTATGAAATAGATTACGACCGATTCTTAGACTCACCGAATATACATACATACAAATCGTTCAAGTTATTTCGGAGGGCAACAAGAACTATGACAATTGAATTTAATATACAAGAAAAAGAAAAAGGAATAATGTTTATGTTTTTGGATATACTCTACATCAATATGTAAAAGTTTGTTTGTAGGAAATAATATCTTAAACGAATGAACCAATAAATTCTTTCACCAAATGAAAACTATATTATTCCTGAGTGTCATAACCCGACTATAACGCGAGCGAAACCGCGGAAAAAAGCTGGTGTAATAATAAACATCTAAAAAAAGTATTATAACTTGTTTTGGATGATGTTGGCACATCCATGACTGCATCGGTAAGGAATCACCAATTTATAGAAGTTACAAAAATCGTTTTAAATTATAATTATACTAGCTGTGCCCAGCGGTTTCACCCGCTCGTCATTTAGGGGTCTGAAAAATAGATGTTGGCCGATTCTCAGACCTACCCGATATGTACATAAAATTTCGTTTAAATCGGTCCAGCCGCTTCGGAGGAGTATGGGAACGAAAATTGTGACATGAGAATTTTATATATTAGAAAACGAGTATATATAGAATCATCGCAACTATAGGTGAACCGTATCGATTTTTGAATGGAAATTTGATTCGCGAATTGTGAGTTTTTTTACGAAAAACTTCCTATTTGACAAACAAAACAATTTTTTATACATACTTCATGTCAACCACATCACAGTTCTTGGATCCCGTAATAGTGCTGTTTGAAAGCGTATATTTTAAGCCAGTAAGATCCCCAACTATTTCTTCTTGATACATAGGATCTAAGTTTTCAATATGTAGTTCCGGAGCACCTTGTATGGTTAGTTTAAATATTAAATTTGCTGCTTTTGTCAGACAAGTGGTGTCTTCTTCTTTACAGAGTGGTAGTTTTGGTGCTGAAATGCATTAAATGGAAATAAAGAAAACATTTGGCGAAGAAATCTTTATGGATTTTACACGCATGCATTCTCAACCAGGCATCACATGTCACATTTCTCACCCGTGGCGTAAAGTACTGTAAAAGTTTTATCAAAATGTTGCAATAACTTTTACAGTTTTTAATCAAGTATTTTAAATCTATCAATGCATATATTTTTTTAAACGTTGGCCCTTACTAGGATTTCTTATGTATCGTGGGTGCGTTTACAAACATCTAAACTCGCATTCACAAACAGCCAGACCCGGAACAACTATCCGTAGGTCATACAAATATTTGTTCCGTGCGGGGATCTAACCCGCGACACGCAGTGCAGCAGTCGATTGCTCAGCCACTGCGCCAACCGTGTCATATAATTTTATATCACTCAAACAGTAGCATAAATAGTGTAAAAACGTAACGTAGAAGCACGTCTGTATTCCCTCAAGGGTTAGGTCTGTAATAGGGGATAGCCTATTGCCATCAACTGAACACAAACCTAGACTCTCGACCGAGACCTCCTAGACCACCTAGACTCTCCTAGACCGAGGGTCTTACTGAGAAATTCCTGATGGAAAAAAAAACAATAACACTTTTTCTGACCCGGGTATTGAACCCAGGATGTCACGCTCAGCAGACGCACTGGTGCTCACTAGACCAACGAGGCAGTCAACATAACAATAAAAGCCAAAAACAAAACAAAACTGGCAGCTTGTACCCTGTTCTCAATATCGGTGAGCTACCTTTTTTTGTTGTATTTTTAATGTTTTATTTATTTTATAATAAAAAATATTAAACGGAATATTATAATGTTTTAAAAGTTTCGAGTCCCGGGCGAGGGAAACGCGTTTTAGAAAATATTTGAATGCAGTATTGTTTATATTTAAAAATAAAGGAATGTCTCTGTTAAGAAAAATGAGGCAACTTAAAGATTTATGGTAGTTTCCTCCAGGACCCGACTTATTTTTCCACACTGTATATCAAGAGTTTTATCACTAACCTGGATTAGATTGTACTCCAATTAAAACTCCAAATAATAACAAAAATTTCCTTGACATGATCGCGACTCCTTCTTCAAGATTCTCTAGACAAAATAGGTTTTATTTCCTACCTCATCTTTATATATCCTTATATAAAGGTATTAATGTACAAACGAAACTATATTTAGGCTCTGGACGAGTTTTAAAAGGTTAAAAAATAAAACAAAATCAAAATTGTGCTAAGTGCGTGTTCCGTAGAACAATTGATGAGTGATAGCAATTATTCACGTCGTTGGAAACATCGTTACCTGTTACCCAAAAAAGCAGTCAAATTGGGAAACCCCGCCTTTTTTAAGTTGTTTGAAGTCAGTTAAAAAAACAAAAAACCGAATTTCCTAAACAAGAGGTTGCATACGTTCTACGTTCATTCTATAAGAACAAAAACAAAAAAAAATTAGAGGTGTCAAGGGACACCCGGATGGAACGAAGTTCCTATAGAAATGAAAATATCTGGCTTGCTTTCTATAAGAGAGAGAGACAGACAGACAGACAGAGAAACATGCGACGCCGCACAGCTTACAATAGCTTACTATAGCAAAAAGTGTCGTGACAACTTTTCGTAAGAATTTTTTCCGTCTAGCCCCCTTTCACAACGCGCGATAAGGAACTTCGTTCCAATAAACTGAATTTAGATCAGCATTATCGGTAATGTTAGACACTGACATAAGCTATCGAAAAGTTTACGTAAACTGCTGTAGAAATATGAAATGTTTCAATCTGTCTAGGCAATCTTATTCATAGACAACATTTTGTTTATTTAAATTAAAGCACGAGTTTCAGATCGAGAGAAGAAGTAACGGAACCCTAATTATGCGGACATTTACCAGTTTTAATTTTTCTTTTTCTTTAAATGCATCTGACAGTGTACAGCTAGAAAAAAGGTCAAGTGGTCATCGGCATGGCCCTTTTTGTTATATTTTTATTTAAGTAGTGTTGCTGTTTAGTTATAAATGACTAGCTTTTGCCCGTAACTGCGCGTTCGGGGTAACACAGTTGCCTTTTCCTGATTTGCACGTACCTGCTACCTGTACTTTTTACCCTTTTTTTATACATATAAACCTTCCTCATGAATCACTGTACCTATTTAAAAAAAAACCTCATCAACATCCGTTTCGTAGTTTTAAAGATTTAAGCATACATACAACATAGCAATAGACAGACAGCTACATCAACTTTGTTTTATACTACGTAGTGATAATATTTATTCTTCTGTGTCTATTTGGATGATCTGCTAATTAGAAACAATGATCATTCCATAACCAAAAAAAAAACGAAACAAAAAACTTTTATGCAAAAAAAAACTAACCAACTTCTTGAAGTCTTTTGAATGACACTGTAATTTATTTTGAAGTCGAATATTCTTTAACTTTTAGATGTATCCATCACAATATCACGATTGCCATTTTTTTAATCTTTCTCACACGGTTTTGATCTAAAAGGAAATAATTGATTGATTATTTTTGCATAAAGAAATAAACGTGTCCTCTGCAAGAAAACATAATTAGACAAAAACAATAATTAAATTTATAATTCATTCATTGTTAACAATAACAATAAACTATACTATACTAAACATAAATAATTGTTTATTTATGTTTAGTATAGTATAGTTTATTATACTAAACGTATCTCCGCGTATACCTTCGTTCCTTTATTTATCTACATTATTGACCAAACGTAAAATTCCAACAGTTTTTTTTGGCACTGTCGATGTTTTCGCACAAAGTATACATACAACCTACTGACTTGTTAGTTTTCAAATAAAATGATAGATGTCGCTGTTTCCAATTACATGCTAGAACTAAGTTTTCAACACAACTGTGTTTAGATCGAGGTATCATATTTTATAATGTTAACATTAATAATTTTATCATTAAAAATACAATTAGTCTACAAAAAGTCATCTTGCACAATGGTTTGGTTTGCTGTCATTAAAAAGAATTTGGAAACGTTTACAATTGAAAGTTTTCACAACAGAAATTCGCACACAACTCAGTCTATTAAACTTTCACGTAGAAACCTATCATCATAGTTATTATAATGGAACTGGTGTTTTCGTAAGAATTTTCATCATGTTGGTACAATAGTAATATACAAGTAACCTGTTTTAGTACGTTTTTTTTGTAATACCATGAAGGCTTTATGACAAAAAAAAAAAAACAAAAAAAAATTCAGGTGTCATAATAAAATCTATAAGTGGTTGTAAAAATAATGCCTGTACTTACACGATTTTTAAAACACATCTGACATTGGCATAATAATGGCCATAAAGAAAAATAATCAAAGAAGAAGAATACTTTGTTCTAAAATCAAAACTTTATTTTTACTTGATCATTGAATGCTACTTGTATAATTTTGTAACTAATCACAGTTTTAGATGACTTTTATCAAATATTATTAATAGCTTATTATTTATTATAAACACCAAAATTATAAAATTTAAACGTATCGATAATGCAATTCTTCAATTGGCACGGTTCTTTGGAAATCTTGAAGATTTTTCAGAAATGTATCCAGAACAATTTTCATTACGATGGGACGTGTTTTCTTCTCTAAATTCTTCGCATATTGGTCAGCTGAAAAACATAAACTTTCTATTAATTCTGTTTTATAAACCATGTAAACATAATTATAGTTATTTTAGACTTAAGGCCACTAATGCCCCGTTCTAATAAACAAGACATAAGGCGTAAATCGATTTTTGCCCCGTAAGTCTCATAGAACTTATGTCAAAATACAACTACCCGTAAGCAAAACGAGTCGTTTTTGTTTATTGGAACGGGGCATTTATTGTAATTTTAAATGAAACAAATTATGATAAAAAGACCACTATCCAAACCCAATTATTGCTAGTCTTATTCTAGGTATTTTTAGGTTGACTAATGAAAGTCGAGACCGTCAGGTAGCTTGCCGAATGAGATCGCTTTCAAAGAGTTTTATATTTTTTGATTGACACGAGTTTTTTGATAAATTAATTCTTTATTTCTTTTTTTTTTAATAAATATGCGTTGCCCCAAACCAGGAATTTCTCCGGTACCGTGGGTGCCATTACAAACACTTTAACTCACATACACAAACACGGAACTTCTGGTCAGTCACACAAGTATTTGTGCCGTGCGGGGATTGAACCCGAAACACGGAGCGTAGCAACCAATCGCTAAACAACTGCGCCAACCGTGTCATCAATTGTGTGTGCATTAAAAACATAATTATGTTTTGTATTATTGATTTATTATTGAGAATCGAAACATTGTTACGTTTACTTCCTTTAGGAATTTTATGACCTGCAAATAAATTATAGATAGTTCAAAAAAAAAAAAAAAATGTTTATTTCATCAACTCATACGTCTTACATAATATGTGTGTGGAAGCACCTTTTAAGCAATGATATGCTTGTGTTAGGTGGTTCCGCTCTTCCATTTTGCAATAACTGAGTATAAATGCTGTGAGATAAACAAAGATAATCTAAAATAATCTAAAATAAGCATGCAGTGGACGATGGGCGAAATAACAACGCGCGCGATGTAATAAGTGTGAGGTGTGTCTGCGTGTGTGCGTGTGTCTGCTCGTGTGCGTGTGTCTGCGTGTGAGTGTGTTTATGTGTGTGAGTGTGTGTGAGTTGGTGTGTGAGGATTTCAGGGGTGTGTGAGTCATTTTCTGTCTGTCTGTCTGTTTTGGGGTCAGCCCTACGACTATGTCTTGGGGTCGGAAGACACTGTAATCAGTATCTTCCACTGACTGTAGAGGTCCCTAGTGACCAGTCACGTAGCAGTATGTAATATTGATTCAATTTCTGTGTAGCTTTTGGTTGCTAACCACTGTGTGAGGGTCTTTCGACAGTCACGGTAATTCATTGGGTAAATGCCTAATTCTTTGTTTAGAAAGTTATATATGTGGGTCGACTGTCTATTATATTGTCTAGCAGCGAATTTGGTGTTAACAGGTGTAAGTGGAGCTACTATGTTCTTCCTCCTAGCCACTGTCTTGGAAGAAACGAAAGAGAGTGACTTGTGCTTTTTCAGGGCTATCTGAAGGATGTATAATTTCCTGACTGATAGGAGGTTTGAGTTTAAATAGAGACTTTCTGTGGGGTATCTGAGTGGCTTGAAAAACATGACTTTAAGAAGGGCCCTTTGTGCTCTTTCAAGTTCGAGAAATTTGGTCTTGGTTGCTCCACCCCAGACTGGTAAACAATACATTAGGATTGATTGACCCAGAGATAAGTAAATTATATATAATATTTAAATAAAAATACCGTCGCCATTGCCATCTATCGATAGATTTTGGTACTGGGTTGTTGCTTGTGCCTCGTTATCAACACGATGGTGAACTTCAATAAGATGGAAGTGTAGTTTGCCGTCATCTCTTATAATTCTCTCATATGTACCGGTAATGTTCATGAAATAGTTATCTGAAAAATAACATAACATAATAAATAAAATAAATAAATATCTTAGGACAACTCACACACGGCTATCAGATTCCAAGGTAAGCAGAGCTTGTGTTAGGGTAACCAGACAACTGATATACCTACATACTTATATAATTTATAAAAACACACATATTATAGATAAATCACACCCAGACACAGAACAAACAATCATGCTCATCACTCAAAGTTTGTCCTGGGTGGGAATCGAACCCACGACCTCCGGCTCAGCAGTCAGGGCCACTAACCACTAGACCAACAGGCCCGTCAAAATAATATCAGACTTGGAATCCCAGAAAGCTTAGGCAAAGGCGTACCTAATTTTAGACCCAGTTCTTCAGTTAAGCAGACCGCTAATAATAAAGTTATTAAAGAAATAGTATCAGATCTGAAAGTGAAATTATTATACAGAACACATCTCAAAGGTATGTTATGGTCATATTTAAAAACATAGACATGTATTTTCTGCGGGGCTGCGGGTTGTTGGAAAGGAAGAAAGAAATAAAAGAAAATTGCGGTGTTGTTGGTTGTTCGAAAGAGATACCGTGGCCCCGAAACTTAAAGGGTGAAAGAAGGAATATGGGTAGGTTTTAGTAAAATTCTAACACTCCCCCACACTCCAGCTTAGTTGTGTGACCGCCAGAATGTGAAGTCATAGGTCTCGAGACCTATGACTTTACAGTCTGAAACACACATGAAACCCAAAAATTAAAGGCGTGTCTTAGGTTCGAACGTAAGACACGCCTTTGATTTGTATTATATTATCACTTTGGTGAAGGAAAACATCGTGAAGAAATCAGCATGCCTGAGAGATATTTTTACCACATGTTAGGCTAAGTCAGAGACCCATGGGCGAAACCAGGTTTAACACTAACTACACGATAAAGAAGAAGAAAACTTCATCAGAAAATGCTGTATTTTTATTAGAAGTACTTATACAAATTTAAATCAATAGCAAAAAGCGTTTACACTTGAGTAAAACCTACCGTATTTAACTTCACAGCTGCCCTTTCCTTCTGCGGTTACATTATCTATTTCTCCTTTTACTTCATATTCTGATTGTATGATCAAATGCGGACATAGAAGTTCGTAGCCTACAGATGCACTATCTGGCGTCAGCCTGGAAGTCAAAACACATTTTTTGGGTTTAATAAACTATGTCTAAACCTACCACATATTTTTTAAAAAACGATGCCTCACGCTATCATTTCTCTTGTATCGTACTGCATTAACAAACATTTAAACTCACATACACAAACAGCCAGACCCTAAACAACTATCTGTAGGCCATATAAATATTTGTTCTGTGCGGGGATCGAACCCGCGACACGCAGCGCAGCAGTCGATCGCTCAGCCAGTTACTAATTTGACGAAGCAATTGGCCCAACTGTGTGTAATAAAAACAATCATGTAGTTAAGAGAGCCTGGTACTAGATAATAATAGAAGCTCGCGTCGATCTTTAGGTTGAGCCTCCCTTTCATTAATGGCTGACTACTCATAACATTTTCTCCGTGCCTTGAAAAGCAATTGTACATTGTAGATCTTTGGCAGTCGTTACAGGTACTAAATGGCTTAAAATCTGATAACCAGTCTTACTGAGGAGTATTGTATTACCCACCACTAACAGGGTTGTGGTAGTCAGATTGGCAGTTGATCCATATAAGATATTGATATTGAGATGCTTGGGTAAGAACGAAACCTGAATTCTAATCCATGCTTTTCTAATCTTTGAAATTTTCAACCATTTACTAGATAACTACGATATCTGAATCGATTATGTCAGTAAATTACTTACAATAACTTTTGAAAATCGCAATTTATTAACCCAAGAAGCGTTGGGTGGTTGAGTGTGTACTTCAAATTGGGCCAATCAACGTCAATTTTGTTCAAGTGCAATGGGTCTGAGGGTGCTACCCCGGGCAACCCCTTCATCACTTTTTGGTAAATATGCTCCCTTACAGCATTTGTCAAACAGTTGTTGTCATTTGGGTTACAAAACTCTTTCTTCAGTCCTGAAAATACAAACAGCAATTATAATATCACTTTTTGTTGAGGTTTATGTAACATTGTGAGTCATCTATGGTGTCGAAAGCCTTTTAAACCTTCTCAATGATGTAGTATTTAATTACTCGCTTATGCCTGTCAATGTATGCCAAGGGAAGAATTTGGAATTAAAAGTAGCTTATTGTGTTAATACAGGTTATACACCGTCTATGAGGTAAATTTCATTCTTATCCGTTCAGTAGTTTAATGATTTGATTATAATAGTGCGAAGCTGAAGTTTATGCATTGCAGATTATTTTTTTTTTCTCAAATAACTAAATAGGAAGGATATGTATAAAGTTTATGGATGGAGAAGATGAGGAAGGCCAAAGAAAGGGATGGATTGTGTTGGGAATTATATAAAGGAGAAAGGAGTAAATGGTGCCGTGACATCTGCCAAGGGAGAATGCATGAAGAAAAAGTGTTCCACCGACCCCAAATAAAATGAGACAAGGGCAGGAAGATGATGATGACCATGGATTGTACGATATCCAAATAATGGATTAAAAAAGAAATTAAACAACAGAAGTTTGTGTTTGTTTACCACTTACCAAATACATTTTTTAAACATAGAAAAACTAACACAAATTCGACTGGCCACATCTTAGTTCAGGATTATTTGTGAATGTAAAACGTCAACAGATAAAGTTTTTATAAAGAAGTCTCCGGTTTTTTTTTTAATTTTTATGAAAGGTTTAACAATTAACATTTATTGACCCTGACTACTGCTAAGCTGTCTTTAGATGATATCATTTTATTCATGCATGAAGTGGTTCTACAAACAATTTTCGTAAAATGTGGCGTAACTGCCATAATTTATATATTTATTAATTAAAACTACATGCGCAATTAAAACCACAACATTGTATAAAAGCGTATTTAATGCCTTTATTGCGGCTGAAAAAGCATCAAATAATTTAGGAGTGCCCGACTTGTACTAACTAAAACCCGCCAATGTTCCTTCTTTTTCCCTTTATGTTCCGGCGGTATCTCTTTCGAACGGTGGTTCTGGTAGACCCCTCTGCTTTGCTGACATTTCTTTGCGGCGTTGATACGGCCTATCGTCTTTGAACGGACGGATGGTGAGCTACTCATTACTCAAAGACCACAGACGCGCCTTCCATGGCGGCTGGGTTGGTTACAGGTTCTCTCCCTCAAACGCCCGACCACCTCCTTCGTTAGCATGACTGCTTCGCAAAAAGAAGTGACCGCTTTCCATTCCCTCTCGCTCTAGACCATGAGCTGAACCAGAGCCGGACGCAAGAGATCGTCGTGGCTTAACTTGCCTTGGGCATTTATTTATTACCTTAGAGACAAAATTAGTAGGTTCAACAAAAAAATACAGTTCATACAATGCATTTTTCGTATTCGTTCAGTTACAAGCATGCATATTTTTTTACTTATATAAAATAATCTCGTGAAACTATAATTTGCATCTTTGAAATTACCCCAGTTTCATGACAGCAGGGTTTCAAAACAATATTTTCGTAACAACATACAAGTGTAACTCACTTTAAAAACACTAGAACTTTTCAGTTTCTTTTCTCTCTAGAATAGTTAGGTGGTGAACCATTAACACTAACAAGTTTAACTTGCCTAAAAAGCAAAATTCAGTTTCAGCTTCGGCTTAGAATTTTATTTAATGAACCCTAATAATTATAGGAACCTCGTTTCTACGTACGTAAAACTTAATATTATGTTTTGGACTGATTTACGGTCTATTCTCATCAAGATTTACTGTGAGAAACACCTTTAGGATCATCAAGTTAGTTTACGTCATTTGCAAAGCTATTGTTCTTTTTTTAACTTGCAAATGGGGTTCCTAGTAACTGAATTCCAAGTTTTTTTCGTCATGACCAGATAACATACACATAAATAACACTTTCTTTAAAAGTATTCCGTACATACTTTTATATCTACTTTTAGGCACATAGTTGCGAGTTGTTCGATACTGTGGCCCCGGAACATAAAGCTCAAAAGAAGGCACATGGTTGTCTTTTAGTCAGTAAAAGTCTGACACTCTCTCCCGCTTCGCCCAGAGCAGGGGAAGTTATTTGAAGATGTCTCTTTTCTGTAGCAGACTTCTTTTAAACCAATTCCGTTTTACTTTCCATCATATTGTCTGCCTAATGCTTATTCGTTTTAGTGAATTATAAAATTGTAAATTATATTATAGTAAGAATTTTCAATCCGAAAAACGGATACGTAGTGAAGGATGTGTTAAACTTATAAATTAGATCTAGTTACTATAACATCAGAAGCGACCTGTTTGTATAATTTTACGTACAGTCCTAGCTGTCCGTGATGTCCACATCTCTTATGTGCGTGATTGAGTTACAAACAACTTGCAAAATAATGATTTTTAAACCATTCTGTCTGAGAGATGTCTTTAAAAAATAATAACTTTAAATAGCTAAAAATATAATCGTTATTCGAAAATATTGTACTTATTAGGTAGGTACAGAATAAATAACAAAAATAAAAGCCAAAAATACTGTTTCACATTTTTATTTATTTACAATATTTGTAGGAACATCAAACATACTTGTAATACAACTCCTCGACCGGAACTGCGATATGAAAATCTCTGACATTTTCCATGAATTTATCAACAAAAGCATTCATGATAGGTATTCGAGTGATTTCCTCGAATCTGTCATAATATCTGCTCCTTGATGCAGGCGTACCTGGAAGTTAGATTAGTAGAATGTTTTAATGAAATCATAACTATCATAACTTCATCTAATATTATAAATGCGAAAGTAACTTTGTCTGTCTGTCTGTCTGTCTCTTCTTTCCGCCTAAACCACTGAACCGATTTGAGTGAAATTTAGAAAAAAAAAATTTAAAGACATAGCATAGTTTTCATCAAGGAAATCCACCGGGAACGGGAACTATTAATCCACGCGTACGAAGTCGCGGGCAAAAGCTAGTTAAAGATATTTCTGACGTGTACACAGCTGACCATGAGGTCTTTTGTTTGATTCCTTGAACAAACTTTATTTGGGTTTTCCTATCAGATATTTCTCAGTAAAAGCACAGAATCTGAACTTACTACTAACTGAACAATGGGCTTGCCCTCTATTACATCGGCCTTAATCATAACTGCGGATGTAAGCGTACTAAAAGCTAAATCTCCCCCCTTTAGAGATTAGAGAAAACAAGATGGCGGCATTCGTTCTGAAATTGGACAAACGAATAAATAATCCGTGTTGTATTTTGGACCTTAAATTTATCATCGTCAATTGAAAGATACCAAAATTTACCTTTTGCCCAAAAGTTGGCTGTAATTAGCCAACCTGACTGACTTACTGACTGGGACTACATAACCAATGAGCAAAAATGAGTATCAGAAAAAAAAACAATATTATGAAATAGTGTGCTTACATTTACATTTTCCTTTATCTCCAAAAACTAAGTTTTTGTAGTCATACGATAATTTTCCTTTTAATTCTAAATGTGTTGTGTAGTTCAATATTCGGATATGTTGCTTACAGTCTGCAAATTCTACTTTCATTTGACTTCCAGTGATGTTCATGGAAAAGTTCTCTGTAAGAAATAACAGTTTTATTTTTTTTCTCCTATATCGTGTGTATGTAACACAAACAGCCAGACCCGAAACAACTATCTGTAGGCTAAAGAAATATTTGTCCTGTCCGGGGATCGAACCTGCAGTACGCAGCGCAGCAGTCGATCGCTCAGCCACTGCGCGAACCATTCCGTCTTTGTCATATTCAAGTTGTTTGATTTCAGTAACAAAATACAAGGAAAACAGATTTTAAAAGACTCACCGTAAGTGATTTTAAATGTCCCCTTTCCTTTAACAGATACGGCATCTACTTTGCCTTCCACTTCATACTGGGAGTCTATTGTTAGGTGAGGACAACATGGTTGGTATTCGAATGCTGTATCTGTTGGGTTTTTCCTGAAATTATGAAAAATAATGCAACAAGAAAAAAAAGGCCAGTCGTACGACGATTCTTGAACATGCCAGAAAAGATGAAGGATACAGAAGGTCATTGTGGGATTTACTGATATTATTTATAGAATTTAAACTTCATGTACCATAGTGGCGGACTTAGTGCCATGAGGCATTCTCTACCAGTCAGCAGAAATTAATATTACACAATGTCTACAGAAAATAACACACGCAAACTAAATGATTAGTACGGTTACACCTTTCGACTAACAGTTTTTCAAAAAGCGCCATTCATAATTAGGTATAGAATTACTAGCACAGTGATTTTTCAAGAAAAGAACCTAATAAGTTTTGTAAGTAAATATTTTAACCGGTCAAAAGCAGTTTTACTGTAACGAATAATTTTTCGGAAGAGTTAACTTTGATGGTATTTCTGACGGTGCCAAAACGATTGAATGAATGAAAAGAACGCAACAGATAAAGATAACTTACTTGAATTTTATCGCACAGTCTTTGACACCTGTCATTGTGACGTTCAGGAGAGAGTACCTCAAGTTTGGCAACTCTATGTTTAGTCTTGCAAGATGCAATGGTTCCGATGGGTCTACACCAGGTATTCCCGGTAATAATTTGGGGAAGACCCTCTCTTTTGCCGAATTTGATAAACATTCTACATCGTCACTTTCGCAGTATACTTTCCGAAGACCTGGGATGATAAAAAAGTTTTATTTGCAAAATAATATCTACAAGGATTTGCAGTAGAATAGGTCCTTTTGCTACCTTACTGATAAAATAAGAGATTTCTTACAGAACTAGCGGTTACAGACCAAATGATTTCTTCAGGGATGACATTAGTTTCAACAATGTAGGCTCTGCCTGAATGAACACCATTATTTGAACCCTATTGAAAGTCTTGTTCGAAACAATTGCGACTTGCGAAGGCTTTCAACTCCATGTCAAGAGATGAAGTCAATATCATTGTTGGATTAAGATAACAAAATATTATTTTAATACAAGATCAAATCAGCGAAGTAAAAACTTTCCACAGGAAGGACGTCTGTTTCTCTTAATCATTATGTGCCCATGTTTTTCCCAACTATTTTGGAGTCAGCTTCTCCATCCGGGATAGCAGATAGCTCAATAATATGCTTTGGGTAAAGACTAAGTTAGACCAAACGAGATCAAAAGAGAACGGGACCTTTTTTTTTCGGGTGGGAAATGTTCAAATGACTTCCCCCGCTCTGGGCGTAGCAACACCCATGTTCCTTCTGTTGCCCTTTACGTTCCGGGGCCGCGGTATCTCTTTCAAACAACCCGCAACCCCGGAGAACGGGACCTTAGATCCATATACACAAAAAGAAGCATGTGTCTTGTAAAAAATAATCAAGGGGTCACTTACATAAAACATTCTGCAAGCCAATTGCAGCAATAATGAATATTTGCCACGAAAACATTTTAGTGAAAATACTTCCTTGAAATGCTTCAGAATAATGCGTTCAATCCGGTTAAATAAAATGTTATATCACAAAGTGAAATGTTTGATAACGGGACCGGAGATTTATTAGGCGGAGTGCATACGCAACTCAAAATTCAGTTATGAAAAAACTTAATTAGAAATATATGTATGTTTTATAATACGTATAACGACAATAATCCTTACTAATATTATAAAAGCGAGTGAGTTTGTTTGTTACCTCTTCACGCTTTAATGGCTACACCGATTTTGATGAGTTTTGGTACGGAGATAGTTGAGAACCAGAAGACGGACATAGGCTAATTTTAAAACGAAGCCGCGGGCGAAAGCTAGTAGTTCCTATAAAGATTTAGTATGTATTGTTGTTTATGTACCAAATAAATAAATACTTTTTTTCGCAAACACAGTACATTCAGTATAAGCAGTTAAAACTTATCATAATTTAAAAGTAGATGTTTATGTATGAACGCGGTCTTACTTAACCGTTAACTACTTACTAAGTTTAGCTGTAATGTCAATAAACGTATAAAGATATTCAGAGAGGTATCTTAGTTAATTACACTAACTAACTGTTAGATTGCTTAGCATTGAAAATTATTAGGCTATTAAAAAAGAACGAAACAAAACAATATCACGGCTGCGATCCCCAAAGTTTTAGTTTGACAGACTCATGGAGCAACTAGCTGCCGCCCGCGGCTTTGCTTTTGATAACAATAAAAAAAAAGTATTCTGTGTGTATAGTAGTATTCTATGTGTTATTCAAGACTATAATTTAATTTTAACTCTGTGCTAAATTTCAGCAAGATCCGTTCAGCCGTTTTGACGTGAAAGAGTAACAAACATCCATAATATCCATCCTCACAAACATTCGCATTTATAATATTACTAGCTGGCGCCCGCGGCTCCGCCTGTGTAATTATCGAAAGAAGTATCCTATGTATTATTCCAGACTATTATCTACCTCTATGCTAAATTTCATCAAGGTCCGTTCAGCCGTTTTGACGTGAAAGAGTAACAAACATCCATCTATCCTCACAAACATTCGCACTTTTAATATTACTAGCTTTCGCCCGCGGCTTCGCCCGCGTTAAATGTGGGGTAACACAGTTCTTTTTGCGCCTTATTGATTTTTAATAGCAACGCTAAGTTTTCCCTTTTCTTCCCTCTTTCTGCCTCACATCCCACTACTTTTTTAAATAAAAATTAGCCTATGTCCGTCTCCTGGTTCCCAACTATCTCTGAACCAAAATTCATCAAAATCGGTGTAGCCATTAAAGCGCGAAGAGGTAACAAACAAACTCACTTTTGCTTTTATAATATTAAGTAAGGATTCCTTCCCTCAAAGAAGAGACAGGGTGAAGTTTTTACTAAACTTAGTATATTTATATTATGTTATTGGATCAATAAAAATAAACTATGAGATCGTATAATTTATAATACTTTTCGTTCACAAATTCATTTGTTTCATTTCCGTCTATTCACTGTAAAACAAGTCCACTATGGCCTTCACTTTTAAGTAAGCATTCACGTTGTCTATGTACTTATTCATAAACGCTTCCATAACTGGTTGACAAGTTGGTTTGAGCAGAGTCGGCCAGTTTTCATCTGCAAATTCGTGCGACGTGTCCACTGAAAATCAATATAATTATACGCATTACTCAAATGGTACTCAAATCCGTGTATTGTACTGGACTGCTATATAAGTCATCATCTGCCTAGCCTTTTCCCAACTATGTTGGGGTCGGCTTCCAGTCTAACCGGATGCAGCTGAGTATCAATATTTTACACGGAGTGACTGCCTATCTGACCTCCATAACCCAGTTAGTACTGGGTAAAACGATACGATTGGTAAGACTGGTTGTCAGATTTTCGGAACCCTGACTACTTGTAACGACTGTCAAAGATCTACAAATGACAGCCGGGACTCAACGTGCTTTCCGAGGAAACGGAGGAAACCCGTTTGGGTGGTTAACCATCCCCAGACCAACTTAGGCAAGCGCGGCTTAACCTAAAGATCGACCCGAACGGCTGCTATTATTTAGCCATGAGCTCCTCCTACTGCTTTATAAGTATCTATGTATAACTAAAAATGCCTTCCTCTAGGTTATATATATGATCATTTATTTTCACTGTGCATTCAGTGTTATAATTCTTGGCCACACAGCATCCGAGGCTGCGGGTTGTTCCGGGGTTACGGGTTGTTCGAAAGAGAGAAATCATCAAATAACTTCCCCCACTCTCGGCTGAGCGGGGGAGAGTTTCAGAATTGTACTGACTAAAACCCGCCATGTGTTTATGTTCCGGGGCAGCAGTATCTCTTTCGAACAACCCGCAACCCCGGCAGATGGTGGCCCTCGCAGGCCTCTCTTCTTTTCTCATTGTACATTCAGGAGAATGTATCCTGAGACGGCAACCGCAGTCGCACTTCGATTTCTATAGACTTGTAGTCATACTCTTTAATATTTTTCTTTTATTATTGACGAAATATTTGTTGGGTTTAGGGTCATGATTAATCCGAATCCACTGACAAAGTTTAGATCAAGATGTGCCTTCTACCATGTTATGTTTTTAGTCATCTTACATTTTTCTTTGTCTCCATTGGAAAGATTCTTGCAGTCATATTTCACTTTTGATTTGGGTTCATATTCTAGTATGTGATTTTTCAATTGAATATGTAATTTTTCATTCGGGCCGACAAATTTTGCGTAGTCACCTCTGAATTGAATAAGATAGTCATCTGAAAGCAAAAAATATTATTTATTTAATGTATAATAAATTCTAAAAAAGAACTTTTTCAGTGTCCTTGCCGTCGTTCGCATATTTTTGGCAGTAGACTATCATATATTTACTAGCTTTTGCCCGCGGCTTCGCTCGCGTTAAATGCGGGGTAACACAGTTCCCCTTTCCTGATTAGCAGGTACCTGGTACCTGTTACCTGTAATTTTTACCTTTGCGCCTTATTTATTGTAATAGCAAAGCTATGATTTCCTTTTTCCTTCATTTTTCACCTAAAAAGAATAACCTGTTTCTGTGTCCAGGGTCCCAACAGTCTCTGTACCAAAATTCATCAAAATCGGGTTAGCCATGTAAGCGTGAACGTAACAAACAAACAAACAAACAAACTCACTTTTGCTTTTATAATATTAGTAAAAATAAATGACAGCCGGGACCAACAGCTTAACGATAAAATTAAGTGAAATACTTACAAATGTCTAGCTTGCATGTAGCTGTTTCTTCAATGAAATTTGGCCCTACTTTACCCTTTATTTCATAATCTGAATAAAAAATGAGATGCGGACATAAAACATGGTATTTGTACTTGAGTTCCTTCACGAAAATTCTGTAAAAAATGTTTTTTTTTTGTTTATTAATAAGTTGATTGTCACCATCTTCTCTGAACATGCAGAGTAGTCCTCATTGCTAATATAATGGGACCTCTGTATCAGGCATAAAAAATTATATTGGGTTAATTGAAGTGTAAGGTCACGAAAAATCAAGAGATACCGCGGCCCCGGAACGTAAAGGGCAATAGAAGGAACATGGGTGGGTTTTAGTCAGTAAAAGTCTGACACTCCACCCCGCTCCGCCCAGGGCGGAAAAAGTTATTTGATGATTTCCCACCTCAAAAAAAATAAAAAGGGCACGAATAAGCCTATTAAATATATATAAAAAAAAATTGTCCAAGAGTGAGCCAGACTCGCGCACCGAGTCCGTACAAACTTGCGACATAAACAGCTACCATGACATCTTAAAGCAGAATGTATTCCGCTGAGGGAAAGAGACAGAGCTATACAGGGTGTCTAGCACCATCTCTTTCATTCAGTGGAATAAGTTCTGCTTTAAGACGTCATAGTATGCCTACAGATCTTTTGACTGCGTAGACTTAGGGGGTTGATGTTGAGAGACTTTCCGGAGATAAATGACCTTGAGTACAACAAGGTGATCAAATAAGGGTTTCATTTGTCTTTTTAAAATAGGAATCCTGATAACTGAGTTACACAACTTACTCAGCAAGATCCACGGTACAGTTCAGCAATCCAGTTAGCGATCCATTGATAACTCTATACTTCAGTGTAGGCAGATCCCCTTCAATTAAATCTAGGGTTAAGGGATCAGAGGCTTCTAGTCCAGGCAGGCCAGATATAAATTCATTAAACGACCGTTTAGTAGCGTCGGTTAAACATCTTTTGTCGTCTAGATTACACAGTTTCTTTTCACCTGTAATTAGTAAATTACTACATGATAAATATTCATATTATAATATCATACTCATACACAATCAATCTCTGGAACGCCTTTTGGTATTAAAAAGCTGAAAGCAAATTAGCTTTTAAAAGAAAAGTTCGTTTACACTATTTAGATCCGACTTCCAATTAAACGTCATAGTAATTATTGTTTACATTACGTCTTCACGCCAAAATGGTTAAACCGATTTTGATGAATTTTGGTTCAGAGATAGTTGAGACCCTGGAGACAGACATAGGCTATATTTTTTAAAATGATTGAGATGTGAGGAAGAAAGAGCGAAGAAAAGGGAAAACTTAGCATTGCAATTACAACAAAGGTTCGACTTTCCTTTGACGGCCGTCGAATTAAGGGTGGGGAGTGGTGGGGGGGGGGTTGGGGGGGTTGGGTATTACCCCCCCTTAAAGGGAAAAGTTGCGGAGCCCCCCCCTTTTCGAGTTTTTTTAATTTTAAAGTCTGAGGAAATTTTTCCCATTTTATGAATTAAAGTTAATAGTAAGTGTAAAAAACCATTGGGGACCCCTTAGGGGGGAAGAGGGTGCTCCCCCTTCATCAAAAAACTTGGTCGACGGAGCCCCGCTTCGCGGGGCTCCTACTTCTGGGTGGTTTATAAAAAAATAACCACGAAGGGGATGGCGCGGTCTATTCGCTCGCTTCGCTCGCTCACACGACCCCGCCATACCCTTCTAACCTAACCTGTCCGAGTCGGGGTGCCCTAAAGTCCAGATTGCAATCAGTCTCTCCTATAAAGTAATAATAAGCTGCAGCTGCGGCTCGTCCGATGCCTACGATTTGTTACAGCAGGCGGAGACTGCTCTCCCTAAACACCTCCAGCTCTATAAAAACACTCTAGGGGTAGGACAGACTCGTACCAGGTGGTTGTTGTGTTGTTGTCAATCAATTAGGCTCTTTGACATAAATTGAACCTAACCTATTTATTTGTTCGTCAGTTTTACGTTCCGTTCCACAAGCCGACAAAAAACGGTAAACACTTAACATTTTATTTATTTTTATTTCGTACTGAAAATATTGCTGTAATATATATATAAACTGTTAAATATATGTATGCATGAAAACTATTTAAACTAGTACAAAATATTATTATTTACGTAAATTTATATAAAATAAAATGTTACCAAACGTAAGACAACTTAACCATTGATGAAACGAAACGTTCAATAGCGAGAATTCTATATAATCTGTGGTAGGAATTGATATAAATACTGCAAAAATATTTATTTTCAACATTTTTTTTCTCAAAAAGTACGTGTCTCCGCATGTTGAGACTTTACGTGTGTTCTTATAATAATTTAACCTTTCTGTAAAAAAAATATCAACCCCCAACTCGACGGCCGTCAAAGGAAAGCTTAGCCACAACAAATAAGGCACAAGGACTAAAACAGGTAGCAAGGACCTGTAAATGAGGAAAGGGGAACTGTGTTACCCCGAATTCAACGCGAGCAAAGCCGCGGGCAAAAGCTAGTATGTTTATAAAACTTTAAACTGACATGGTCACTAACATTATTATTAACACTTAAAACGGGATATTTACCATGTTTGTTATTTATTCTGAGTTTCCGATATTTCGGCGATGTTTCCAACGTCATGATCACGGATGAACTGAAGTTATTGCGGGTGTTTATGAGCAGAAGAAACGGTCTACCCTCCCTATCTATCTATCCTTATTCGTTATTTGCTTTCGGTGCCATTAACACCGTCACTCAGAAACTCAGAATAAATAACAAACTTGGTAAATATCCCGTTTAAAGTGTTAATAATAATATATTTGTATAAGTTTGTTTTCAAACACAAATAGTTATTTTCTTATTTTTTTCATAATTTTTGTACCCCGTCACAATATTGTCATATTTTACTTAAAGTTTGGCAAGTAGAGAATGCCTTCTGGAATTAAGTCCGCCTATGTACTACTACTGTTTAAATAAATAAAAACATGTGATGAATGTATGGAAGCTGTTGGAGCTTATAACCGCGACTTCACCTGCATGAAGTTAAGGAATTGTCCCACTGAATTGTACTACTGGAATAAAAAGTATCCTTAACGTTAATCAAAGCTAAAAACTATCTGTGTGCCAAATATTATCTAAATCCGTTTAGCAGTATTTGCGTAAAAGAGTAACAAACATCCAAGGGCCTTAGTCTGCTATTACAATAATGTCAGAATGGTCGATCACTGATCGCATAATGGTTGATTTTGACAAGTTTAGTTTGTAGCAGATTACCAAACTTGTCAAAATTAACCATTATGCGATCAGTGATCGACCATTCTGACACTATTGTAATAGCAGACTAAGGCCCCAGGTCCGCATTTATAATGTTTTATATGAATACAGCGTCACACGTTGCACTTACTTATAACACTGCTCACGCAACACAAAATAATGAAACATAATCCTGTTGAAAACATTTTCCCTGACCGAATGCACTCACTTCAATGTTAACTTTACAACTTCAAGCGAAATATATAATCGTCTTATCACACCATTGATCAGTGACGAAAATAAATCAACAAAACTGATTTACATACGATTATACAGGGTGTTTACCAATCCTACATGAAGTCGTCTACCATGTATTCTGTGCATCAAATTATGTAAATAACTAGGTACGGAAAAAATTAAAACTAAAAAAACGCCTTTTTTGCGATGATTACGGTGAGTACGGAGTTCGGGAAGTATTTAAAGTTAAGACATTAAAAACTTGGATTAAAAACAAAAACTTGTCAAAAAATTATATTTATTTATAATCTTATCCTACTATATCCTTACTAATATTATAAAAGTGAAAGTGAGTTTGTTTGTTTGTTACCTCTTCACGCTTTAATGGCTAAACCGATTTTGATGAATTTTGGTACAGAGATAGTTGGGAACCAGGAGACGGACATACGCTAATATATTTTTTGAAAAAAGTGGGGGTATTAGGGAGAAAGATTGAAGAAAAGGGAAAACTTAGCGTTGCTACTACAAATCCATAAGGCGCAAGGGGAATTTTGTTACCCCGAATTTAACGCGAGCGAAGCCGTGGGCAAAAGCTAGTAATATTATAAATACGAATGTTTGTGAGGGTGGATGCATAGATGTATGGATATTTGTTACTCTTTCACGTCAAAACGGCTGAACGGATATTGATAAATTTTGGCACAGAGGTAGATTATAGTGTGACTAAACACATAGAATACCTTTTTTTTCGATCATCACAACTGCGAAGCCGCGGGCGTCAGCTAGTCTAATATAGTATTAGTCTATTTTTTTACACAATTTTATGACAACACCTAATTACTTCCAATCATTTTGTAGTTCGTTTCATCGTAAAAGGTCATTTAGTTTAAAAGTTACACAGTATTGTTTACTTTGGGGTCAAAAATCAATTATTTAAAAAAAAAAATGTAAAAAAAATGGACTTTTTCAAATATTTTTGCCGTTGATAAAAGCCTAGATTCCCAAGTGCACATTATAAAGACACATGCACATTATATCACACTGTATATATATATTTATATCTCCGTAAATAGAAGATTCCCACCTAAAAAAAAAACCAGCTAGAACAAGAACAAAATATACCAATGACGGAAGAAAAAGGTCTTTAATAAACATTCGTGTTTTTGTAAGTCTCATGAAAACATAGGTACAATTTATTGTAATGTAGGTACTATTCAACGTAGTTAATGGTTTTGTTTACTAATAACTATTAATTCACCTTTTATCATTAACCAGCTACCCTACCATGACGTGTTAAAGCAGAACTTATTCCGCTGAGGGAAAGGGACAGAGCTATACAGGGTGTCTAGCACCATCTCTTTCACTCAGTGGAATAAGTTCTGCTTTAAGATGTCATAGTAGGCCTACTGATCTTCACTACTCAACTTGCTGGGGAGTTTGTTCCGCCACTTCTTCTTTCCAGCTAAAACACTAGGAAGTGGTGAAGGCTGGGTGTTTTGGAGGACTGTCTCTTGTAAAAAAATTAGATTAGTAGCCTCATTTGAATAATTGACTTTTGGTTTTAATGCTTTTTTGATGGGAAGTCTACAAATAATTTCCCCCGCTCTGGGCGAGGCGGGAGGGACTGCCAGATTTTTACCGACCAAAATCCCGCCATGTTCCTTCTTTTGCCCTTGTTGTGTTCCGGGACCGCGGTATCTCTTTCGAACAACCCTCTTTCGAACCTTTCAGGTTGTACATATGTTTTGGAGATTAGGAGGTGCACCATGGTTTACGACACAATGCTACATTGACACGCTGCTGCTGTTCCATTGAGGTAGCATTTTACGAGATGGCACCTGCATTTCAACATTCGGGACTTCTAGTAGTAAAAATATACTCACTAGGCGCACCTAGTGAGTATATTTTATCCCGAAAATATCAGTTTCCCACCAACTCATCTAACATTCACTTACTCATCCAAGTCATCTTGGGAGATGGCGAGTTGGTGGGGAACTGATATTTTGCCACAGTGTGCATTTGACGTTGACCGGTACAGTCGTCGAGCCAGCGATTTGAAGGAGGAGATGGTCTTCTAAGCAACCAGATGTGTCGCTAAGTAGTGTCTTACTTTACTTCTTCAGTTCTTACCAGCTTGAGAGTCTGTTTTAGTATGTATTTCTCAACAATAGCGCTAATTCTTAACTGAGTTTGGCCAAATTAGGTTTGATTGCTGTCGTTGTTACCGTTTACAGCCATATTAGAAGTTCTCTATTTTAATAGGCTTTATATTAAACTAGCTGTGCCCAGCGGTTTCACCCGCTGCTCGGTGTATGAAAAATAGATGTTAGCCGATTCTCAGACCTACCCGATATGCACACAAAATTTCGTTTAAATCGGTCCAGGCGTTTCGGAGGAGAATGGCAACGAAAACTGTGACACGAAAATTTAATATATTAGATAGGATCATATTAAGCCGTATTTTATGTAGGCACGAGGAATGCAGCTGTACCTCTTTGGAAGCTTGTCAAAGGAAGAACACGTGTTGTGGGGACTCTAATTTTGGTTACGGAATCCCAAAACAGAAGTTTCTATTATCACCGTATCTTGGCAAACCATCGTGAGAATACATATAACTCTTTAGTTAATTTAATCAAACAGATTAATAGACAATTATTTTGAAACATAACAATGGAATTACACATAACATTGATAAAAATCAACCTGTGAATAAAACTGACAGCTCAAAAGTCTTGGTTTTCGGCCAAAATCTAAATTGCAATGTATATAATTAAATATCATAGTTTAAATTATTTTTATGGATAAAGTAAGGAATACAGAAAAAATAAAGGGAGTCGTTTGTCTTGGTATGGACATGTAATGAGGAGAGACGAAGTACATGTGATTAAAAAAGTGATGGATCCTGAATGTTGATGGACGAAGGCCGAGGAAGGACGAGGAAGGCCAAAGAATAGATGAATGGATTGTGTAAGGAATGATATGAAGGAGAAAAGAGTTAGATCTAAACTCCACAACCTAATGCTTGGTTCTTGGTAATCCTTGGTAAGTCTGGTTGTCAGACTTGACCCACTGACTAATTGTAACGACTGTCAAAGATTTTCAAATGACAGCCGGGACCAACAGCTACCTAAAAATCCGAGGCACTTAAAAACTTACCACAGACCGACCTAAGCAAGAAGATCTTAAGATCGTCCCGAGCGGCAGTTATAATTAAGTCCATGCTCCTCACGTTACAACTGAACGATGAGCCGATTAAGGCCTTACCCTCCGCAAATAACCTTGAGCATTTGTTCCCTCTTTGCGGTGCAGGAGTAACAGTAGTGAATAATGCCTATTTTTTGGAATAAAACCTACATAAAATAAAGTTTTGGGTTTTTGGAAAAAATATTTGTACCAAAATGATCAATTGATCATTATAGAATTGTGTATCCATTAGTGTCAGTAGCAAAATTAAACAATGTTTACTTTACGAGGAGATGCATGTTATTGACATTTTTTCTCATTTCTGGGGTTTTGTTGTAAGGAGATTTACTAAATAATTACTCAATAAAAATAAAAAAATAAATCTACTTCAATGGAATTAAGATTATAAAGAAATTTAATGTATTTTTTTGTTACTTAGTACGTTTTCAATAACAAGTAGATAGCTCCAGAAAACTGCACAAAAACGGCTTGCACAGCGTTTTGGTCGGGGAGGCGCCTTAATGTAGTGACGTCATGACAAAGGAAATTAAACAAATTCCCTTTTTCATTGTTTTTACCATTAGAATGTGATCAACCAAATACACATAATTCAGTTAATGACTATAAAATATTGTATTTATTTTTTAAACAGTAAGGTCAATAAATTCTATCCATTTATATTTTAAGTATCACTTTTTTTCCTTTGAAAAACTATGCCGTGATTAAACTCTTTTTTTTTACTACCTTTCGCCCGCGACTTCGTCGCGCATGGCATAGTTACTTTGGGCATTAGCCCAAACTAACCCAAAACACTAAAGCTAACTTTAACCCGGGGGATGATCGAAAAAAAATACCTTTCTCTCCCTTTTTCTTCCCTCTTTCTCCCCCTTATTTCACTTTTTTTTAAATAAACCTTATTCCGTCTCCGGGGTCCCAAATATCTCTGTACCAAAATTCATCAAAATCGGTTGTATTTTGTTGGTGAAGACGTAACAAACAAACAAACTCACTTTCGCTTTTATTATATTAGTAAGAATGTAAACTGTACTTAGTTTATAATATAACAATTAACAAATTTAAATTTTTATTACAATACCGTTACCACGCATTTTATTTTCTTAAGTTTATTGACTTTAAGTAAGTAACATTTTGGAGATCATTCATGAAATTGTGAATCGACAATTATAAAAAATAAAATAAAAAAAGGTTTATTCTGGAACACAAACACACATAGATACAAACATGAAAAACGATGATAGCTGCAAAAGTAAAAAACTGTAAATGTGTGTAAGTTATAAGGTACAGTACCCCTTCCATGACGTGTTAAAGCAGAACTTATTCCGCTGAGGGAAAGGGACAGAGCTATACAGGGTGTCTAGCACCATCTCTTTCACTCAGTGGAATAAGTTCTGCTTTAAGATGTCATAGTAGGCCTACAGATACTTATGTAAGGTCGGCCTAGAGATGTCGTTTCTTGAAGGGTATGTAGGTAAGTTAGAAAACGTTATTAAAACTTTTGAATTGGATCTAGTTATTAGTTTAGTTTTTATGGTTCATTTGTTTTTCACACATTTTTTCATTCTACAAACTGAATTACTTTGCTTAACATTTTTAAGGTATTTCTTGGAATGATACAATTATCAGAATTATAAAATGTCCGTTTATTGGAGAAAAACTATAAGCAATAATGACAGAAACCAAAGACAAGGAAGACATTCAGTATTGTCACGTATAGACAATTTTATTGTAAAAGTTAGGCAAAGGTGTTGTTTACTTTTCAACATCCTCCCTTAAACATAAACCCATTTTTGACGAACAAAAATCCAATTTTGAGTGCGTCGTGGCTTTGGTAAGAGCGTCTGCTACCATCTCATCAGTCTGTACGTAACCAACGGCAATAGTTCTTTAAGTACTTTATCACGGAGAAAATGGTGTCTCACGTCGATATGCTTCGTCCTAGAATGATATCCATGAGTATCTGAAAGTTTAATACTGCTTTGATTATCACTATAAATGGTCATAGTCTCATTCTTCAATTGTGGCCAAAAACTTTCTTGAAATTGTTTTAGCCATAAAGCCTCTTGTACACATGATGATAATGCCATATATTCTGCCTCTGTAGTGGACAGTGCAACTGTAGGCTGTCGCCTTGAATTCCAGCTAATCGTTCCTCCCTGAAACAAAAAAGTGTAGCCAGTGCAGGAACGCCGGTCATCTACTGAGCTTGCCCAGTCAGCATCACAGTAGCCATGAGTCATTTTTTCCTCTACATTTTGCTTGTAACTTAATTTATAATCTTGACTGCCTTTCAAATAGCGCAAAACACGTTTCAAAGCAATCCAGTGCTGAATTTCAAGCTTGCTATTGTACTTGCTTAAATAATTAACGGCAAAGCTGATATCAGGTCTGGTAACTTGAGAAATGTATAACAAGCACCCAACTATCTCTTGATACGGAGAATTAATCAATATTTTGGATTCCTCAGAACTTCCTTGTTCATGAAACTTTTTATTTGTATCCATTGGAGTTTTGACTGTCTTACAATCCAACATACCATACTTTTGTAATACCTCTTGTATGTACTTTCTTTGATTCAAGTATATAACTCCTTTCTTTCTATCCCTTTCTACATGAACCCCAATGAAGTAACGTATATCTCCAAGATCCTTCATTTTAAATTTTTCATGTAATTTTTTTTTAATGTTACTTTTCGCTTCTTGATTATTAGTAAACAATACTATGTCATCGACATATATAGCCATAAAAGTAATATTCTGCTCATCTACAATCTTGTAATAAATACAGGGATCTAATTTAGACTGCAATAAACCCATTTCCGTTAGTGTAGAAACTAACTTTTTGTTCCATTGTCGACTGGCTTGTTTTAAACCATATAAAGATTTTCTCAGTCTACATACTTTCTCACCACTCTCATACATGGGTGGTTGCTTCATGTATATCTCTTCTTCTACATCTCCTTGCAAAAAAGCTGATACGACATCCATTTGGCAAATGTCTAAATCGAATTTAACAGATAGAGCAAACAAGTACCTCAGAGATGCAAGTCGAACAACTGGAGAAAAAACTTCCATGTAATCGATACCTGGTCTCTGTGAACATCCTTTTATTACTAGTCGTGCTTTATATTTTTCGATTTCTCCATGTTCATTTTTCTTTGTCTTGAAAACCCATTTGCATGGTATGGAATGTTTATCAGGTGGTAAAGAAGTAATTTCCCATGTATTGTTTTCTAACAGGGATTGGTACTCTTCATCCATTGCTTTTTTCCACTGTTCAGCGATGGGACTCGATAAAGCTTCGTTGACAGTCAGTGGATCTGAAGTTGGCATAACACACATAAGATTATTGCCTTGTATGTTTCTTCTTTGATGTGGTCTCAACGTAATTTTTCCATCAAAACTATCATCATCAATTTCGTCTGAGCTAGGCAGATATGTTTCATCATCAGTATTTCTATTTGTCACATAGCTGTCAAACGATGTATCATTATTTGACAATGTATCTTCGTGTGAGCTGCTATCAACAGTTGTTTCATCGTGTTCTGATTGACTTTGTGAGTCTGAATTATCATTTGTAATAATAAGAGGAATAGTAGCAGGTTCCGGAGTCATATTTTTTGCGTCAGAATATTCAATAAATATCACATCCCTACTAATTAATATCTTATTATTGACTGGATCAAATAGTCTATAACCCTTAGTGTTATCACAGTAACCCACAAATATCAATTCACGTGATTTACGATCCCATTTCTGACGGTGTGGTTTCGGAATGTGTACCATCGCCTTAGATCCAAATATCTTCAAATGTGATAGATTTGGTTTCTTACCAGTCCATTTTTCATGTGGGGTTACCTCATTCAAAACTCGTGATGGTGATCTGTTGATAATATAAGCTGCAGTAGCCACTGCCTCAGCCCAATATGATTTTTGCAATTTTGCATCAAATAGCATGCATTTGGCTCGCTCAACCAGTGTCCTGTTCATCCTCTCCGCTAGGCCGTTTTGCTCGGGTGTATATGGAGTGCTGGTTTGATGTTTGATGCCGGAAACTGCTAGAAAATCAGATAACACTTTATTGCAATATTCTTTACCATTGTCGCTTCTCAGGACTTTTATTGTCATTTCTAATTCATTCTCTACCTCCTTCTTGAATTTTTCAAAAACCGATTTAATATCCATTTTGTTCCTAAGAAAATATACATATACTTTACGAGAGTAATCATCTATAAAGGTTATGAAGTACTTTCCACCTCCAGCAGACAGAGTCTCCATTGGACCACATAGATCAGTATGTATTACCTCAAGTAATTTACTTGCTCTTGAACCAGAAATTGGAAACGGTAATCGAGTTTGTTTTGCTTCACAACATGGTACACACACAGTGTTAACATTTTTATTGCTAATTGTTATACCTTCTGCACATGACTCTAACCTCTTAACATCAGCTATATTTAAATGCCCCATTCTCTTATGCCATGTAGTTAAATCTGTCTTACTCTCACTTGTCACAGCATATGTACTACCCTTAACAGTATTCAGCTTATACATGTTATTAGTTAGATTGGCAGTTGCTACTAATTTTTTGTCAGCATTGTAAATATTACAGCCAGTGTCATTGAATGCAACTTTACACCCTACTTTTGTTAGTTGGCTTACTGATAACAGGTTCGCACTTAGATCAGGAATATATAAAACATTTGTCACCTGAATTTGATGATTGGTGTTGTTTAAACAAGCCTGAATATTTACTTTACCCATCTTTTGCACAGAGATCGCGTTACTGTTCGCCACCATTATTTCAGGAATCGGAGGTGGTTGTTCGTCATACATCCAGTCGGAGCGTCTTGTCATGTGCATTGTGGCACCTGAATCAATATACCAGTTATCCTTGTTCAATGAGCTGTAAGCTGAAAAAATTGCTGAAAAAACATTTTCTTTTTTATCAGTTTTCTTTAGCGTGCACTGATTGCTAAAGTGACCATTTTTATTGCAGTTGTAGCAACGGGGACCCTTTCCTTTTAGCTTTGTGTTATTCTTAGAGGTATTCTTGTTGTTCTTGTGCTTGGTAAAGAACGCAGAAGACTCGGAAACTTTAACTTCCTGTAGAAGTTTTGTCTTGATAAAATCTGACGAAATCTTGATGCCGGAACTTTCCAGACCCATGATCATCGGTTTATAGTCATCCGATAAACCTGCCAGCATGAGTGTTCCCAGCCATTCGTCGTTAACTTCGAAACTTATATTTCGCAATTTATGCGCGGTACTCATTATTTTATTTACATATTCTTCGATGTTAGAGCAATTTTCCAGTGACGTGTTGACAAGATCCTTTAGTAAACCGACTTTCCTTGAGAGCCCGGAATCTTCGAAAGCATTTTGAAGGTTTTTCCATACTTCTTTCGATGACGTTGCACTTTGAATGTGCACGTAATTTATCGGTTCCACCAACAAAATTATCTTTGATTTGGCTTTCAAATCTTTCTTTGGGTCGACATCGCTACCAGGGTCAACACATTCCCATAAATCTTCCAATTCCAAATAAGATTTTACCGCAAACTTCCACGTGGAATAATTTTCCCGGCCGGCTAATTTTTCTATTTGGTGGTTAGAGGTAGCCATTGCTCACGGATCGAAAAAAATAATTTACTTGAGTAATCTCTAGACTTTTTTTCCAATAAAATTTTATGTCGGATCTAACAATTATATATTGTCTGGGCCCATAACCTCTTGGAATGATACAATTATCAGAATTATAAAATGTCCGTTTATTGGAGAAAAACTATAAGCAATAATGACAGAAACCAAAGACAAGGAAGACATTCAGTATTGTCACGTATAGACAATTTTATTGTAAAAGTTAGGCAAAGGTGTTGTTTACTTTTCAACAGTATTCTTTTACTTACAGTAGTAGAAGACACGACGACGCATCAACCTAAACAAAACCAGTTTATGCTGGTCTCTCAACTACGAATCGTACACCGTTGATTTCTCGTACGATGAGAGACCCGCATTTACTGGTTTTATATAGGTTTATCTGATGTGTTATATATAGGCTGAAATATAATTTAAGATCAATATAATAATTAATAGAATACTTTTAAGGTATAGGGCACCATAGCAGTCAAAATCAACAAAACCGTATAAATACTTATAATTTACGGAACCACAACGGCATTATCAAAATAATTGCGCAAACTATATAAATTCACCTGAACTTAAAAAATACCAACATTAGATAACCACATGTGCTTACGGAAGCTGAAAATGTACTCCTCAAAGATTATTATTTTTGCTTTATTTGGTATTAGCAGCGTTGTATGTGAGTGAGGTCAACTTTTTATTAACCTAGACTAAGCATACAATTTCTCCATAGACGAGAGTTTCTTCCTCTTTGCTTCTTTCTAGAACTGTCTAGAAAAATCCAGAGGTACCTATGTGGGAAGGCTATTTTTTTTTGCGGGTGGGAATTCTACAAATAGGTGGAGCGGGGCGACTGTCAGACTTGTACTGACTAAAACCCACCCATGTTCTTTTTGTTGCCTTTATGTTCCGGGGCCGCGGTATACCTTTCGGTAGCCCTGGCAGGCCCCCTTATATGCTGACATGTCTTTGAGGCGCACGTCGAATACTAACGTGCCGTCGACTACTGTGGCCGGGAGGCATCTCGCGGCTCCCGGGGCGTCTCCCGCGGTGGCTGGGTGGGTTTGAGGTACGCTCCCTCAAACGCATGGCCATTGGGGGGTGTGTACTGAAAATTGACAATGAACGCTTCAGCCGAGGTGCATAAAAGCATGAAAAAGTAATAATAATTTAGATCTCGACTATCATGAGAAATAATAACGTTTTACCCTAAAAAACTCTCAAACAATTTATGTTCTAATTTCAGGCAAAAAGCATCTATGTGACATAGACGACACCAAATGCCTGACAGAGGGCGCAGCATGGACTTTCGGGACATTTATTACTGGTATGCCAGGAGTGGAACCTTCAGATCCTCTTCACCTGGATTTTGTTGAAGGAAATCTCCCTTCACTGAAGTATACACTAACTAATGCTTCTTTGTCTGGGATGAAAGGTTGTCGTGTGGAACTTGTGCAGTAAGTCTTTCCCAATCATATTTATTATCGGACTAGCTTTTGCCCGCGGCTTCGCTCGCGTTAAATTCGGTAGCTCCTTATTGATTTGTAATAGCAACGCTAAGTTTTCCCGTTTTTTCCCTCTTTCTCCCTCATATCCCACTCTATTTAAAAAAAAGGCCTATGTCCGTCTTCTGGTTCCCAACTATCTCTGTACCAAAATTCATCTAAATCGGTTTAGCCATTAAAGCGTGAAGAGGTAACAAACAAACAAACTCACTTTCGCTTTTATAATATTAGTAAGGATATCTATTTTGTGCTTTATTAGACACTAGCTTTCGCCCGCGGCTTCACCCGCGTTAAATTTGGGGTAACACAGTTCCCCTTGCGCCTTATTGATTTGTAATAGCAACGCTAAGTTTTCCCTTTTCTTCCCTCTTTCTCCCTCACATCCCACTTTTTTCAAAAAAATATTAGCCTATGTCCGTCACCTGGTTCCCAACTATCTATGTACCAAAATTCATCAAAATCGGTTTAGCCATTAAAGCGTGAAGAGGTAACAAACAAACAAACAAACAAACAAATAAACAAACAAACAAACTCACTTTCGCTTTTATAATATTAGTAAGGATAAGGATAGTGTATCCCACAAGGCCTATGCCGTTTTTATGTCATCGGGCACAAAAGTATTAAATACTTCAAAGATATATAAATATGTTGGCGCTGATAAAATGTATTTAAATAGGTATTCTGCGCTTGGGCCTTATCAATTAGGACCTGAAAATTACTGTTTCTCTTTATGTATTAAATTACCCTTGACCATTTTTTATGTGTTACGCGCATAACTATGTACATACAAAATAGTTTTTTTTTGACAAATTCTAAGTATTTTTTGTCTAGAATGATAGTATGTCTCTCTAAGCAAGCATTTAAATAATTATAAATGCCATGTATTTAATTTTATTTAACGTAACCATGAATTATTCAATTCTAGAATGTCTAAACAAGATAAAAGATTTAATTATCACGTTGGATGCCCGCATCTTGTTTTTGAATCAAAATATGAAATAACGGGTCAAGTTGGACCTGAATTTATAAAAGGAAACGGCAACTGCAGAATATTCTTCTGTAAGTATTATAACCAAAAAAGAACTTTATGCAATTTACGTATTAGTACGTAAATTGCATAAAGTTCTTTTTAAAATGGATTCCGAAATAAACAATCCATTGCAGTTTTTACACTAATATTTAAAACTAGCTGACGCCCGCGGCTTTGCCCGCGTGTTTTTGGTAAAAAAGTATTATTATGTGTTGTTCCAGACTATAATCTATCTCTGTGCCAAATTTCATCAAGATCCGTTTTAACGTAAAAGAATAACAAACATCTATACATCCACACATCCTCAGAAACATTCGTATTTATAATATTAGTAGGATGGTACGATCGTCGCAGTGGCCAGGCGTTTGATTGCTACGCTGCGTGTTGCGGGTTCGATCCCCGAACTGGACAAATATTTGCAAGGCCTACAGACAGATTTTCCAAGTAAGGGTATTTATGTATGCTAGTTTAAATGTTTCTAAGTACATCCAAGAAATAGGAAAAATGTCCTACTATGTGTAAAAGTTTTTAAAAATGGTCCAATTGACCGGATATTTTGTTTATATGAGAATTTATTTTATAAATAAAAAAAATATTTTTATATAATTTATAACCGAATGTAATCCAAAAAAGAACGGTAAAACCGAAGACTATGATGCAAACTAATCCAGAACAAAATTTTTATTTTCAGTTGACTACAATTTTCTTTTCAATGGCGATTACGTAAGGAAGGACTGTAACGATAAAAAGACGTTCATCCAGTTGAAAAATACCAATCTTGAAATAGAGGCAAAAGGCAAAGTGCACTATGCCTTCGATAATCTTTATAATGGCGATAAAGCTAAATGTAAGAACACTAAACTATTCATGATACCCTTACTACGAGTTCAAAGAGAAAGTGGGGAGAGGAAGAGCTAGTTAAACAATAGTAGCCACTCAGTTCGGTGCTCAGGTTCAGCCACGCTTACCTAGGTGTGTCCGTCGATGGGTGATCACACATTACATACCGAGGTTCTTCTATTTTTTTTTTTGAAAAATAGAGCTGTGGGTGGTGTCAGACTTGTACTGACTAAAACCCACCCATGTTTCTTCTATTGCCCTTTATGTTCCGGAGTCGCAGTATCTCTTTTGAACAACTCGCAACCACGGCAGGCGGTGGCCCTGGCAGGCCCCTCTTCCCTCTTACCGAGTTTTATCTGTGCCTAAAAATAACAAGTTAAGCCGTCGGGCCTGCCTGACATTTAAAGATCTGTGAGAATCGTTACAGATATTGAAACTGAGGTATCGCTTCTCGTTGGCCGTGCTATAGTTAGTATTTGGTTGTAAGTGACAACCAAATACTAACTATAGCACGGCCAACGAGAAGCGATACTAAATGTAAACAAAACCCATGCTAAAACCCCATCTAAAATGGCCGCCCGAATGTTGGCGAACCCGTCTTAACGTTGTCATGTTTTTGCCGGGAGAACGAGACATTACGACAAAGGCACAAGATGGAAAGAGCTAAATATTAGATTGTCAACGCCACAGTTGTTCTTTAGGTTAATGACCTTTCGTATCACTTCTCGTTGGCCGTACTATGGAAGTCAGCTAGGCAGTCGCTCAATGTAAAGTTTTGTAGACTGGAAGCCAAGCGCCTGCATCTAAAGAGGTCATAGTCTGTACTAATATATTAATTTGCAAACACATGTTTTCAGCTGACGCCGCCCACAAATTTGCAAATGAAAATTGGCACTATGTAGACAAACTGGTTCGTCAACCAGGCATGGAAGAATTTATGAAGAAATACATCAAAAACGTTAATGCGTTCCTAAGAAAAATAACTGTTGAAGATTTATTTACAGGAGAATATAACCAACCGTTTTCAGTATTAAAATTATAATGAACAAGAACTAAGACTTTTATTTACTATTGTTTTTGGAGTTTACTCTTTAAGAATCGATTTTCATATATAAGGCGCCCGGTATGAGAAAAATCCGAGGGGTAAAACCTACTAAAGTAACGAAAATGTGTCACGTTTTTGGTGCGCACCTTTAGTGCGCAACATTCTAATTTGGCTGTGAGTGTATTAAGACGTATATATGGTAAGCTGTATAGTCGACTATACCTATATACTATATGTTATTGGGCTTGATTGTTTCTATCAGTGTCGATGTATTTAGATTGCTATTTTTTTTTTCATTAATTTGTGAATTTACCCTTTCATATGATATTAATCTTTTTTCAGTTGAATTAACTCTTTTTGCGTATGGTTAGAAACTCGTACTTAAGGTGTAAACTCCAATCGTGCGTCGGAGCTGACACACACACGCTTTTTTTGTTGATTTTTGTTGGAAAGTTTGGCAAATGCCGTTTTCTAATACGATCAGTCTGATACGTCTTAAAGCAGAACTTATTCCACTGAGGGAAAGAGATGGTGCTAGACACCCTGTATAGCTCTGTCTCTTTCCCTCAGCGGAATAAGTTCTGCTTTATGACGTCATGGTAGGGTAGCTGTTTTGAGTTGAATACGGACAATAGGGTAGTTGGCACCACCAATCAATTGATATACTTTTTATGAGCTGTCAAAACGCGCTTCCCCCATAGATTTTGTATGAGACTCGCAACGATGACGTCACTAAGTTGTCAAGTCAATGATGCAACTATTTATTGATTTAAAAGCAACTAAAAATCGAATTTTAAAGTTATTTTTAAATGAATGGAGTTCTCAGGTCTAGAATAAGGTGTTCTTTCAGAAAAATTGTGTTTTTTAATTATTGGTTAATGGTGTCAACTACCCAATTGTATAAAGATAAAGAGATAGTAGAAGAGGACCAAAGAAACGATTGATTGACTATGTAAGAGAAAATATTTCAGACAGCATGTAACTGTTGAAATGACGAGTACAATATTTATTTATTTATCCATATAAAAATTTGCATTATGTTTGAATTGCTTTAGTTAACCGTAAATAATAGACCTACATTAATTAATTTGTAACAGTTAAAAACAATAAATATTAATCAATAAAAATTTCATCAAACAATATTATAAATATGATGTCGATGGAATACATCCTGGCCTCTTCATATTCCATACTTATTATATGTACTAGCTGTTCCCCACGGTTTCACCCGCGCTGCTCAGCACCTGTTGGTCATAGCGTGATGGTATATAGCCTATAGCCTTCCTCAAGAAATGGACTATCCAACACTAAAAGAATTTTCCAATTCCAACCAGTAGTCCCTGAGATTAGCGCGTTCAAACAAACAAATAAACAAACTCTTCGGCTTTATAATATTAGTATAGATTATATCCCAAATAAATGGAGAAAATGGCAGAATAATGAAGATTTATATTGTGTAGCCGGACAGATGAGATGACAGCTTCTAATTTGTAAGATATTAAATTTGCTTAACGATCAATGCCCTGATTATAAATGGGGAGTTTGTTCCGCCACTTCTTCTTCTCAGCTTAAACACTAAGTACACGTCACAGTAAGTGGCGTTTTTGTGACTGTCTCTTGTAATTTGACGTTCGAAAAGCGCTGATATCAGCCTATAGTACGGCCAACGAGAAGCGATACGAAAGGTCATTAACCTAAAGAACAACTGTGGCGTTGACAATCTAATATTTAGCTCTTTCCATCTTGTGCCTTTGTCGTAATGTCTCGTTCTCCCGACAAAAACATGACAACGTTAAGACGGGTTCGCCAACATTCATGGGGTTTTAGCATGGGTTTTGTTTACATTTGGTATCGCTTCTCGTTGGCCGTACTATAGTTTGAATAATGGATTTTGTGTAGATGATACACATGTGTAACACAGGTACATTCAGTTTCTCTGCTCTCACAGTCCAATAGAATACGACCGAGAAGAAACTTATCTTTACTATGTTTTCTAAACCACGTCAGAGTCACACCATCAACTTCAATACTCCGTTTTGTCATTGAAACATCCTTACCTATATTATAAGCGAAAGTGAGTTTGTTTGTTTGTTTGTAACGTCTTCACGCCACGGAGATAGTTGAGATCCTGGAGACGTACATAGACATTTTTTTGAAGTTAGTTATAAGGAAGTGGCAGGGAAGAAAAGGGTAGTTTTGCTATAACAATGAATAAGGCGCAAGGGCAAAAACTACAGGGGCCTTAGTCTGCTATTACAATAGTGTCAGAATGGTCGATCACTGATCGCATAATGGTTAATTTTGACAAGTTTGTTAATCTGCTACATACTAAACTTGTCAAAATGAACCATTATGCGATCAGTGATCGACCATTCTGACACAATTGTAATAGCAGACTAAGGCCCCAGGTAGCAGGTACCCCAAATTTAACGTGAGAGAAACCGCGGGCAGAAGTAAGTTTGAAATAAAAATCTCCCAATAACACGTGGCCAACCTGAAAATCTTATCTTCTTACTTCTAGACCAATAGGATAGTTATATATATATATAGTTGCACCTTTTAAACGCCAGAGCATAAACGTAACCCGTGCGTGCCGTCCACGCCAAAAAAGTGCATTATACGTTCATTTTTATCACATTTTTTTGTCATTCAGGAAAATGCTTGTTATATGTGACAATGGCGTACAAAAGGTTAAATTATAACACTTGTTTAGTATAACAATATTTATTTTGAACACATTTTTGGGGAAAACATACAATAAAAACAATCATAAACATTGTTTATGAATAAATACTTATTTCTAGTGTTATAATAATATGTATCTTCTAAATTCTTATTTTTCAGAATAAAATATGTCTTGAATAGGCACAATAGCCAAGTAATCGTTTTTGTTCTTTATGTGCTGGTTCATGAACGCTTCCATAAGTGGTTGTAATGCCCGCTTGACCACAGACTTCCAATTTTCATTTGCAAACCTTTGAAGAGCGGCAGCTGAAAATTTAAAAATAGAATAATATTTGTAAATATAAATTTAAAAAAAAAGTTGCCTTTATTTTGAAAATTTGCATCCATTGTGGCTTAATGAGAAGAAATCTTATAATTATGTTTGTGAACCTTAATATTAATATCTTAGTATTTATTTATTGACCAAATGACCATGCAAGTTGAGATATTAAATCACACATGAATAAAAGAAAAGGAGGGACAGGGCAGGGCAATGGAAAAAATAGATTGGATTGGGTGAGGAATAATAAGAAAGAGAAAATATTGTGGTGATACTTGGCAGGGAAGAATCAACGAATTAACATGTGCCGACTCAAAGTAAAATTGGACAAGAGTTGATTAGAACTTCCTACTGAAACATCCAATGGACTAGTACAGACCAATGGAGTTGACCAACTTTTTTTTAAAATACTCACATTTTTCTTGATCATAAATGAAAACGTTCTTGTAGTTGTAGTAGACTTTTCCTTTGAGTTTCAATTCTAGTTCATGAGTTTTCAAGTTAAGGTGCATTTTTCCTTCCTCGCCATCGTTGATAACGAAATCGCCATTGAAGAGGAGGTGATAGTCATCTGAAGGAAAAAATATATTATCAAAGATATCAACATAAACTAACTTGTAAACTTACCTAACTTTGACGACACGATTGGCGCTGTGGCTGAGCGATCGGCGGGTTCGATGTCTGCACGGATCAAATATTTGTATGGCCTACAGATGGTTTTTCCGGATCTGGCTGTTTGTGTATGTGACTTTAAACATGTTTGTAAACGCACCCACGATACAGGAGAAATCCCTAGTGTTTTTTTAACGTAGCCCGTTAAAAAAAATGGCGTCAAAATATTCCTCAGCTGTTTACTGATAATGTCTCCAAGAGACGAGCCGCGTTGCCACGTTGTATGGCAAAGTATAAGCCAGATCTTAGGTCACGACAAGTGTCAACTAAACTAAAATTTCGTGGACTATTCCAAAGTTATGGTCTGTTACACCCAGGGCTGCAAGTTGGTTCGAAAGAGATACCGCGGCCCCAGACAAAGAGCAAAAGAGGAACATGGATGGGATTTAGTCAGAAAAAGCCTTTTTTGTGAATGGCAAATCATCAAATAGCTTTCCCCCGTACGAGCGGGGGGGAGTATCTAACTTGTACTGACAAAAACCCACCCATGTTCCTTGTATTACCCTTTACGTTCTGGGGCCGCCGTATTTGTCGTCAATAGACGGACGGACGGGTGAGCTACCTATTCCTCACTGTAACAAAATATAGATAGGCACACTACCGCCATCTTGTGGCAAATATGTAAACTAAGTTTTGTTCGTTTAGTTACTTTGTTTTATTTTTATCACAGGTAATGGGCCCAGATCCCGTCTACAGGCCCGCATCTACGGTGGCCAGGAGTCAAAAATCTGACACTCCCTTTTGATCTGTCCAATGTGGGAGGAGTCATTTCCCAACGAAAACAAAAAAAGGTCGACTTTTCGAGTAAAAGTATTTTGGATTTTTAATTGGAATGCTGTTAACAATGGTTTGCTAATGTCATAAAACTAGGAAATTGTCTACAAAAGTACTCTGTCTGCATAGTGTAGTAAGTGTCTTACCTGGTGTCAGATTATGCCGCACATAGGCCTCCTATATCGCTATATATGCCGTTGAGAAATTTCTGACTATTAAGTTTAATCAAACTATTCCTAATTATGATACTACAACAAATTATTGAAAAAAAGAAAACAAAACTCACTAGGAAGTTCTCCTGTATCGTGAGTGTACATTTATACTAGTATACAAAAACAGTCAGTCTCGGAACAACTACCTGTTGGTCACATAAATATTTATCCTGTGCGAGGATCGAACAGACACGCTGCGACACGCGGCGCAGCAATCAATTGTTTAACTACTGCGCCAACCGTGCAGTCAAAATTTATTTATTTACATGTATTATATACATGATGCATTCGTACAGTGTTTTTTTATACATACATGTATAAAAAAACACTGTACAAAGGCTTACTAAATGCCTTGGGTATTGTCTTTTGGGTGGGAAATCATCTAATGACTCCCCCCGCTTTGGGCGGAGCGGGGGGGCATGTCAGACTTGTACTGACTAAAACCCACCCATGTTCCTTCTGTTGCCCTTTATGTTCCAGGGCCGCGGTATCTCTTTTAAACAGGCATCCCTGGCAGGCCCCTCTGCTTTTCTGAAATCTCTTTACGGCGTAGGTGGATAACTAACGCACCGTCGACACGGCTTGTCATCAATAGACGGACGGACGGTGAGCTACCTATTGCTCACCGTCCACAGGCCCGCATCAACGCAAGCCTGACACTCCTTTTTGCTCAGCCCAGAGCGAGTAATTTGATAATTTCTCACCCGAAAGAGAAAAAAGGTCTGTTACTCACTATTAAAGCGACTTTTCAAGTAAAATGTAGTTATGGATTTTCAATTGGGATGCTTTTAACAATGGTTTGTTATTGTCGTAAAACTAGGAAATGGTCTACAAAAGTATTCTGTCTATATAGTGTGGTTAGTGTCTAACCTGATGTCAGAATTTGCCGTAAAATACCGCCAATATGCCGCACATAGGCCTCTTATATCTCTTTAAATGCATTTAAAGCTCTGAGTGTTAAGTTAAAACAAAATATTTCTAATTGAGAGACTACAACAAATTATTGAAAAAAGAAAACGTCCCTCACTAGGAATTTCTCTTGTATCGTGTACATTTAAACTCAAATACCCAAACAGTCGGAACAACCAACACACACAAATATTTAATCCGTGCGGGGATTGAACCCACACACAGCGTCACGCGGCGCAGCAGCCAATCACTTAACTACTCCGCCAACCATGCAGTCAGAATTTAAAATTGCTACTATTCAAAGTATTACATAAATCAATCTTTGATATTCCTTTTCCTTCTACATTTGGTATCTCTGTTTCAGCTTTCAATTCATATCCTGACTCAATACTGAGATGTGGGCATCCAATGTGGTAGTCATATTTTTGTTCCGTTGTGTTGATCCTGGAATTTGTGAAAAAAAGAAGGAATATTAAATACTATTCATAGTGTATAAAGTAGTTGTGCAGCAGTCTTGTGTTCTCAAAGCTGGGAAAATCTCTTCTCCTTGGGAGAGAGTGACCTATTCTTCCCCACGTAGACCAAAAGCAGAGTGATCGATGTCAGCTGTCTGCAATTTTGGAGTTTATTCCTTAAGAATCGATTTTCATATATAAGGCGCCCGGTATGAGAAAAATCCGAGGGGTAAAACCTACTAAAGAAACGAAAATGTGTCACGTTTTGGTGCGCACCTTTAGTGCGCAACTTTCTTATTTGGCTGTGAGTGTATTAAGACGTACATGTGGTATGCTATAGGCGACTATACCTATATACTATATGTTATTGGGCTTGTTTGTTTCTATCAGTGTCGATGTATTTATTTTGCTATTTTTTTTCATTAATTTGTGAATTTACCCTTTCATATGATATTAATCTTTTTTCAGTTGAATAAACTCTTTTTGCGTATGGTTAGATACTCGTACTTAAGGAGTAAACTCCAGTCGTCGGAGCTGACACACACACTTTTTTATTTTGCTTTAAGACATTATCAGTTTCTTCATGCCACGTCAAGAATATCAAATAACAAACACAGCTTTGTATAAACCTTGAACTTTTTGTTCATTACGTTGTTAAATTTTATTCTGACTTTCAATAACAAAACATGAGAGATTAGGCCGAGGTTAGTGCTATAGTGAATCCACATTTAAACAGTTATAATCAAGTCCTATGTAATAAGGAGTGAGCCTATTGCCATCAACTGGGCAAATTCAAACAGACAAAGGCCTCTCCCAGCTGGGAAAATCCAACAATCTACTTGATCCGGGAATCGAACCCAGCATCTCATGCTTAGTAGTCGCGCTTGTGACCACTCGACCAACAAGCTAATAAAACAATATAACCTAAATAGAATATAGAACTAAAATAAACGGCTTGGGATTGGTATTCGGAGAAACTTTTCATTAATGACAGACAACAATCAGAAGATGAAGCTTGACAATTACAAAGGAACGTATTTATTTTAAACTAGCTATTGCCCGTGGCTTTGCTCGCGTTAAATTCAGCGTAACACAGTTCCCTTTTCCTGATTTGCAGGTGCCTGTAGTTTTTGCAATTAAGCCTTTTTTATAGTAATAGCAAAGCTTAGTTTTCCCTTTTTTCCCTCTTTCTCCCTCATTTCTAGCCTATGTCCGTCTCTAGGGTCCCGACTATCTCTGTGCCAAAACAAACAAACTCACTTTCGCTTTTATAATATAAGTAAGGAATAAAAATTTACTCTTTTTAAGGTCCTACACACAGTTTGTACATCTAATACTTACTTCACCAGTACCACTTTGCATTGTCTCATACCAGAGAGTTTTCCATCGATAACTTTATAGTTCATTGAAGGCAGCTTCACTTCAATCAGGTCCTGGAGTAAAGGATCAGAAGGCTCTACACCTTGCATGCCAGATATGATCTGTCCAAACACACGGTTTGCGGCCCCTGTCAAACAATCGCTGTCCTCAAAGTCACATGCTTTCTTTGCACCTGCAATTAGAAAATAGTTTTTATTCACAGTGTTGTCTAGTCTAAATTAAATCAGCCCAAAATTTATGACTAGTTTGGATGGTAATGTAATGTTTGCCGTTCCTGGCATAAGCATGCTTTTCACTAAGTGCTTTAACAAATTGATTGGTTATCTACGTATTGACTATAAGACAGAATGTTTAGAGAATAAATTCTCTAGGACCACATACTACGTGACATTTTGCGATGCTGGACAAGACGTTATGAATGAGACTGCCATTCATCCTTACTGCATGTTTTTTATGTCTTCACGCCTAAATGGCTAAACCGATTTTCATAAATTTTGATACAGAGACAATTGGGACCCTGGAGACGGAAATCAGCATTTTTTTTATAGTGAGTAATGAGGAAGAAAAGGGAAATCTATAAGCCTAGCAGTTTCTCAACTATATAGGGGTCAGCTTCCAGATAACCCGATGCAGCTGAATTTACTTGACGCAACTGCCTATCTGACCTCCACAAATCAATTACTACTGGGTAACACAATACCCGTTGACAAGACTGGTTGTCAGACTTTTAGGACACTGACTATCTATAACGACTGCCAAAGATCTTCAAATGACAGTTGGGACCAACAGCTTATCGTGTTTTCCCAGGCATAGCTTAAACTCGATATGAAACGGTCACCCATCCACAGATTAACCAAGGCAAGCGCGGTTTAACCTAAAGATCGAGCCGAGCTACTGCTGTTGTCTAGCCAGGAGTTCTTCAAAAATGAGACTGACATTGAATATCAAATAATCTTAATAATGTTGGTTTACTGCAAAAATATGAAAGGTTTTCTTTGAGAACCTTATAAAAAATGTTTGTCCTGTTTTAAAATATAATTTCAACCAGTAATTGAAAAAAAAAGCAGCAGAGACACGGTTGTTCGAAAAAAGATACCACGGCCCCGGAATATAAAGGGCAAAAGAAGGAATATCGGTGGGTTTTAGTCAGTAAAACCCTGACACTCTCCCCCGCTCCGCCCAAAAGCGGGAAAGTTACTCAACCTCCCATTTGCAAAAAAAGGACACACTCCCCCGCTCCGCTCCCGGGAAAATACTTCCCATTTGCAAAAAAAGGACACACTCCCCTGCTCCGCTCCGGGGAAATTACTTCCCATTCGCAAAGAAAGGTCACAATCAAGCAGTTTAGTAGTAAAAATGTTAGAAGTTATAGAAAGCCAGTCAAAGCCTGTGATAGCTGAAGATGTAAACTAGCATACAGGATCTCGTTGCCAACCTTTTTGTGCACACGACGGCACATCAACCTACACCAAACCATTTAACCTGGGGCCTTAGTCTGCTATTACAATGTGTCAGAATGGTCGACTACTGATCGCATAATGGTTAATTTTGACAACTTTCGTAATCTGCTACATACTAAACTTGTCAAAGTCAACCATTATGCGATCAGTGATCGACCATTCTGACACTATTGTAATAGCAGACTAAGGCCCCTGATCTTTCTACTTCGGTGTGCCATGCGTAGAAGAGAGATCAGGTTATAATGGTTAAAATAGGTTGACCTGCCATCGTGTGTACAACGGGATCCTGAAAAGCGGTTAAAAACAAAAAGTTTACTTACTTATAACACTGATACAAAATACGCTAACAGTTAATAAAGATTTTATGGCAAACATATTCGATAGGCACTAGTTATGAAATGCAAGTCTGTTCTTACTTGCAGCGATTTTATAGCTCAAGAATAACTACTAATATTGGTCAATTGCGAGGCGGTTAAATGCACTGAGGATTCTGTAGCTTTGAAGGAAATATGGCTACAAATATTTTAGTTTTGCAAAACTAAATTTATTTAGTTTTCAATCACAATTTAATAGATCCTTTGGTGTCGTTGAAATAACAGCTGTGTTCTACAGTTAGACAGACTAGTGGAGCCACACTTAATGCCTTTTTTACGATAAAAATATAAATAAATATTTTATTTATACCAATATTATAAAGAGGAATGTTTTTTTTGTTTGTTTATATCGAATAGACTCCAAAACTACTAGAATTTTAATATTTTTTTGATTAATAGGAAGCTGCATTGTCAGGAAGTAACTTAGAGTAGAAATTATTATAAAAAAAACTCAGACTCGTGCCAAAAAGTGTAGGTTATGTAAACAAAGGTGAAAAAAATTATCTCAACAATTTATTTTCTCTGCGTGCGCTGCTTAAATGCACAAAGCTTACGCGGGCGAAGTCGCGCGGGTCAGCTAGTTTCAAACCCACATGGGCACTGATTAAGTCAATGAAAGGTGGACTGTTCCGGTTGGTTGTTACCTTTGGAGAAGAATCGGTGAGAAACAGCATATTCACTATTTAAAAAAAATAATGGTTTCACAATGTTGGTATGTTACAACGTTTCTTAAGGCGGACTCCTAAAATCTGATGTCGGTGGCATAGCAAAAAATATTAATGTCAGTTGGTAATCGGCATTGATGATCTAGAAATTTAGCAATGAAGATTTAAGCTGTTACTTTCAAAGTTGAATATAAATATCAGGTTTTTGAAGCTAGAAAAGATCGATGTACTAACAGCATCCTATAGGTCTTTGCAGACAAACAGGCCTCTATTTTCCTGAGAACATTTATTCTCGCTTAAATAATTTTATAAATAACTAGCTTTTGCCCGCGGCTTTGCTCGTGTTATATTTAGGGCAACACAGTTCCTCTTTCCTTATGTTCAAATACCTGATACCTGCTATTTTGCCTTTGCGCCTTATTTATTGTAATAGCAATGCTAAGTTTTCCCTTTTCTTCCCTATTTCTCCCCCTTCATTCCTCTTTTTTTACAAATAAGGAGTTTATGTCCGTCACTGGGGTCTAAACTCTCTCTGTATACAAAAAATCATCAAAATCGGTTCAGCCATTTAAGCGTATGTAAACAAACAAGCTCACTTTTGCTTTTATAATAATATGTTATCTAGTAAGGAAGTAAGAATATTGTAGACATGGCCTGAAATAAATATTTTATTTAATTATTTTATTTAATTTTCTAACGAACAACCAGTGAGAACACACAATCGGCTTCTGACATTGGTCTCTAAGACCAGACAATTTCTTATGGTTGTTAATACCTTACATCGTTGGCCACTGGAAAAGGAATTGACCCGTGTAGGTCATGGTAAGTATGATGCGAACATTGCGAACATCATACCACGTTTTTCTAGTCAGTTGATTCACATTTGCTTCAGCTATTATAGAAGGTAGACGTCAGCATATAACTGACACAGAACGGAATTAGGTGCCTAATGTGATGCTGAATTAGTAATCTAAGCTAATATTATAAATGCGAAAGTAACTCTGTCTGTCTGTCTCTTCTTCACGCCTAAACCAATGAACCGATTTTAATGAAATTTGGTACAGATACAGTCTGGGACCCACGAAAGGACATTGTATAGTTTTCATCCCAGAAATCCCCCGGGAACGGGAACTATTAATCCACGCGTACGAAGTCGCGGGCAAAAGCTAGTTTTTTCATATTTTTTTTCTATCGACAATGAATGATACTGAGTGTACTTGTCTATACTAATAATATTATACAGTGTGTCCGATCACAGACTAGCGATATTCTATGTACTTATATAAAAAACATTCTATTACTCAAATTTATTGATTTTCCAACAAAAAAATCTACCATTTTCTTTCACAAAAAAGTTTACAAAACTTTCGTTGACTTGCATATTTTTTTGGACTCTAATTTTGTTTTAAATGAAGTTATGAAAATGTAAGCTCATCATTTCTTAATTTAAACTATAGACAATATTATAACCGGTTTGTTAAGAGAACAAACCTATTTTCGTCTCAGTAAGACCAACTCTTTAAGAGGTATGACTATTTTTTTTGTAAACGCATAGAGAATATCTCAAAATGGCTGCCAAAAAGCGGGGAAGTGAATTAGACACAAGTGTGTATCGTAATAGTAAATAAAAACACTCGTTACATAAGTATATCGAATATCGCTAGGCCATGACCGGACTCAATGTTTTTTTCGTACGATTCTGCTGCTTATATTGCGACGACAAAATAAGCCTCAAAGTATTTACTTGTTTAATTTTTAATAATAATATACAAAAATAGATTTCATGAGGAAATATTGCTCTTTGCATTTATGTTTCTGTTAACTGTTTTATGTATTGCCATAATCAATGAGTTGTAACTTTTTAATTAAAAGTCTCATTATTCCCTTTATGGGTATGTACCATAAATTATACAATAAATAACTTTACACAAGACAACAAGCTTCATATACGTAACTGAATTTTACAAATCCAATAAAACAAACAAATTTCGCAAATTGTTTATTCGGAAAAAAAATTACCTCAATCATGTTTGCTTCCACATTTTTACTCTTCATACGAAATCAACTCGTCAACAGTCTTATCATTCAAATAACCGTTAAGGTTATCTATGAAATTGCCCATAAATGCATCCATAGTGTCTTGTCCTGACAAATCCTTCTCTACGATTTTATAGTTTTCATTTGCCCATTTATGTGCAGCGTCAGCTGAAAATATTAAAATGCATTTAAAATTATATATATGTAATGGCAATCGTAATCGCAAACCACCATATTCACCAGATATGGCTCCTGCTGTCTTTTTTCTTCTTCCTAAACTCAAATTACCACTTTGTGGCACCCGTTTTCAATCGATAGAAGACATAAAGGAGAATTCACACCCTAAGGTAGACTGGTAGAAAATGCCTAAGGCATTAAGTCCGCCTTTGTACAGTTTTTACTTGTGCATAATAGTAGTTAGTTTTAATAAATAAACAAATAAATAAATAATGCGATATATAAAAATTAACTCTTCAACCTAAAACCTATTCTATGTTATATGAAGAAGGTTTATTTTTAAGCAGAATCCTTACATTTCTCCTTATCACCACCGAAGAGATTTTTAAAGTCGTAGACGACGTTTCCGTTAGCATGTACATTGAGAGTGTGAGTTTTCAAATCGAGGTGACGCTTTCCTTCCTTGGCTTCCTTAACAACGTAATCACCATTGAAAAAGAAGTGGTAGTCATCTGAAACAATAAATATTTGCTTTGTTGTAATGAATTTATGTAACTACTAGCTGTGCCCAGCGGTTTCACCCGCTGTTCAGCTCGATTTCTAGAAAAGGGTATAAAAATTGATGTTGGCCGATTCTTAGACCTACCCGATATGCTCACAAGATTTCGTTTAAATTGGTCCAGCCGTTTCGGAGGAGTATGGTAACTAACACTGTGACACGAGAATTTATTAATTTACTAGCTGTGCCCAGAGGTTTCACCCGCTGCTTATCTCAAAACATGCAAAGCATCACAAAAATTTACAAATACATAATATGGGACAAAAAAACTGACTGCGACAGGTAGGTCACCACTCAGCATATTGATACAGCATACAGCATATTGCATATTGGCAGTCAAGCTTACGACTACTAGACCAAGAGGCCAGACGCACATGACTGTGTTAGAAAAACACGAAAAGGTCTAGATGCAGGAAGCCGTTCTCCTGTCCGCAAAAATATGCAGATGCAGGAAAAGCAATTACAAATAGTATGCCAAGCATAAACCCACATAAAAGCGAGGTCACTGCTGAGGAGAACAGTGCTACAATATAACGCCTAATTATAACTTATCATAACAAGAGCAAGAAGTGATAAAGATCACCATCTGACAAGTTCCGGACCGATCTAAAAAGCGTTGCATCTCTTAGTCTTGAATTCCACGTCAATACGAATCAGAACAGACAGACAAAACAATAAGGTCCATTCAATCTGATTGGTGCTTTCTTAAAAAGACCATTTCAGACCCTAATCTGCACAGTCCTTATGTAAGTTGACCAAGATTTTTTTGTATGGACCTTAAAAGAGACTGTGACCTCTGAGTTTGTATCAGCTGTTTTTTGCTCAAAGTAGTTGTGTACGAAATACTAGTCTCATCTAATTTAAAAAAGACGTGTCAAAGTCTTTGTAAAAACCTACTTGCAGAAAAAACATCATTTATTACTGTCAAATTTCACCCATAGTGACTAAAAGTTCCTCCATCCAGACGCCAAGGGGTTAATTTTTACTTTATGACTGTACTTACAATATGTAATTTTGCAGTCGCCTTTTCCTTCAATATTCTGTGGACCTAGTTCACCGTTTAGTTCATATCTTGCCTCGAGAGTTAGATGAGGGCAACCAATGTGGTAGTCGTATTTTAAATCCTTTGCCGATACTCTGAAATTTAAAAATTAAATAATAATGATGTAATACTTATTATTTTAAGCAAATAGCCTATTTTAAATAAGTGTATATACACTTATGCCCCGTTCCAATTAACAAAAACCGACTCGTTTTGCTTACGGATAGTTGTATTGTGACATAAGTTCTATGAGACTTATGTCAAAATAGCCAGTGTTTTTTCCGTTTTTTTATAAGAAATAAAAAAGTAAAAAACGACACAAGTTATTTAGGTACTTGGAAATGTTGTCTGTTGAATTTATAATTGGCCACATGTTTACTAAAATAATACTTATTAGCAGCCGAAGTTGCTTAGTTGAAACAAAGGCTTCTTTCTGTGAGAAGGGGAGGGCACAGATCCTATTATTTGAAAATATAAAAATAGTAGCCCACCGGTATCGGGAACAGGATCCAAGCTACCGGCGGGCAGGGCCCCAGAGAAAGGAACCTCCTAACAATACGAGCCGGGTCCAGGAGTACCGCTTTCTGTATCAAGCCCTTGATCCTATTATTATTATTATTAGCCTGCGTTATGACGCGTCATCATGTAGAGGCTTTTGCCCAACCGTGGCCTATTCCTATTACTTCCAGTTACCCAGGGCAAATGTGGAATTGTAGTTAGTTTTGTCCATCTTCTACAAATTGTGCCGCGACGCCTTCTGATTGTGTCAGTGTTCCAGAAAGTGCTTATTTTGGAGCACAACTCATTGTACGAGAGACGTAACTAGCGGTAATGAATATTTTGTACAGACGCCTGCAGGTCAAGCTACCCGAAACTGACAATTTATCAAAGAAAAAACGAAAATCTATCAAAGAAATCTGACAGATTGTCGTAGCTTGATGTGCAGGCGTCTGTATAAAGTACCTATCTGGGTCAAGCACACAACCTACAACTCAAATTTAAAGCAATTTAAAAAATAAACCGTACAAAAACTTACTTGAACAGTTCCACTTTACAATTTTTCATTCCAGTGAGTTTAGCGTCAGTGAATTTATAGTACAGCGTAGGTAGTTTGGCTTCAATAACTTTCTGGAATAAAGGATCTGAAGACTGGACATTTGGTGTGCCGCCTACGAACTGCTCAAACGCCAGTACAGATGCTTTTGTCAGACATTGACTGTCTTCGATGACACATGTTACCTTTTCACCTGGAATTCATTTTGTATCTTTTAAATTTTGGTGTTAAATTCAAAGCTTTGTGTGAACTTAACTTCTAAAACTCGTTTCAGAGTTTTGCAAACATCCGACACAATTTGTAAAATGGGGAAGACACATATTAAAAAGAGTTTTCATAATTTTATAAAAAAAAAACAACACAATACTTACTTAGAATACTGCTGACGCAGAATACACCAATTATAAGTAACAATCCAGTTCCAACCATTTTTGTAAAGCACTGATAATGTTATGCTAGTCTGTTTCACACTAAACCCAATTTATAGGTCCAAGTCTATGCTATCAAGCAAAGGTGGGACTCTAAGTCAATGCACCAAAGGTTTATTTCGTTTTGCTGATAAACATTTTACTTAAATATACGAGTAGAAGGAAGGAAAACTACAAAAATATTAATTATATTAAGTCTTAATGACTTTAGTGTGTGTGAAGGTTGCACAGTCTCAGTCTGTTGACCCTGTCGACCGCATAACTTGTTATACCAGAACCCCAAAAACAGCTTAAACTTGATTGTATTAATATCTTACTATTTGTTAGTTTATGCCACAGCTGGGTATGTTTCCAAATCGTAAGTCACTGCTCGATCACCATCACTGATCAACTTGATGGCAAAGCTACGAATGTAAAGTATTATGGTATTCTCCAAAGATACATTTGTGATCAGACGAGTAAGTTAAATCATTGCATTGCATTAGATCTTAAAACCTTTGATTTTTAATAACACTTAAAACAGGATATTTAGTATGTTTGCTATTTATTCTGAGTTTCCGATATCTCGGCGAAGTTGCAAACGTCATGATCACGGATGAACTGAACTTACAGAAAAAGCGATCTACCCTCTTCGTTTTTTGCGTTCGGTACACCGTCACTCACAACTCGATTTTGTTCTCGACACTCAACTGGATGTTGCTCTCGATACATAAAACTCACCGTATCGGGGGATCCTTTTTCCTTACTTTTTCGGTTTTTTCACAATCGATTGATTGATTTTTGTTTTTTTTTTGGTAACTCCTAACTTGCCTTTATACTACATTTGAGGTCAAACACGTCATCTGGTAAGTCACTTATAGCAACATTATCTTATTCATAGTTTATTTATCATTTCTTAAGTCTTAACTATTCGTCATGATTTGTCATTTGTAAAAGAACCATAGTTCGGGCTTTTGTATTGTACGTCAAATATTTTATATAATATAGATATTTCATGAAATTCTGCTGTTGAAATTTAAACAGCAGAAAGAATTTCAAAGTTCTTTGTCATGATTAGCTATTATTAGCTATACTTTTAGTAATATAAAGCTATGTCCAAAAAACACATGATTAATACCATCACATGAGTGTGCATAAAGAATAACTACACCTGGGACTGCCACTTGGGAGTCCGCTTTAGAATTTGGGTTGGATTTAGAATTACGTCACTTGGTTGATTATAACTATAAGGTCTTTTAAACAACACCATGTATACAAAATTTCAAGTCAATCGATTACCGGTGTGTGACTCAAATTAAACTTTAAAATTTTTACATAAAAATATTTGAAAAAGAGTGTTTTAAAAATGTTTAAATCGGTTCTCAATATTTTGGAAGCAAACCAATAAAATAAATAAATTGTCGTAACGGGCAATGGCTTAATTACCAAGAGCCTCAACGAACATCTGTCGAAGCTCTCCTTAGGTGGTTGGATCAAGGGCCTGATTCAGAAGGCAGTACTCCTCGGTACGGCTCGCATTGTGAGGAGGTTCCTGTCTTAGGAGCTCTAACCACCGGTAGCTTGGACCCTGTTCCCGTTACCGACGTACATCTATTTTTATATTTGTTTTAAATTTTATTTTCTAAGAAATATTTAAAAATGTAATTTTAAGAAGTGAAATGAATAAAGAAAAACAATTAATAAAATTGCATAATGTTTATTCACAAATATTGTATGCTTCATTCATTTTAATTGATTCCAAGTTCTTACTTTTCATAAGAAAACAACTCGCCAAAAGAAACAATGTGCAAGTAAGCGTTGACGTTACGCATATAGTTGGTCATAAGTGGATCCATAGTCTCTTGAGCAGTTCCCTTGTTTACTTCTACATGGTGTTCGTTTACCCATTTATGCGCAGCATCGGCTGAAAATAAAAAAAGAACATTTTTTTTTAACTAATTTAAGATTTAGTGGCGTACCACCTCTAAAAGCAGTGTTATTTTAGTCCTAAGTGAGATGCGGTTTTCTGTGATAGGATAAGAAGTCCTCTCCCTACTATCACGAAGTACCTTATAAATTCAGCTACCCTACTATGACGTCTTAAAGCAGAACTAATTCCACTGAGAGAAAGAGACAAAGCTATACAGGGTGTCTAGCGCCATCTCTTTCCCTCAGTGGAATAAGAACTGCTTTAAGATGTCATAGTAGGGCTACAGGGCCTACTTACTGAACTTCAGCTACAGGTCTGTTATTATTTCACAGTGTGTATCAGAAAGGTGTAATATTTGACGCTGTAACAATCAGCTGTCCCATGAAAAATGTCAATATTACACGGCCCACATGTATGAAACATAAAATATGCAGTAATTATCCTTATTCTTAAATATTTAAGTGTCTGACGGATATATGACCACGCTTTTCTGTCACGGTGCAGAAAGCCAGATATTAATAAATATATTTTACAAAGAAGGTTGAGATTTTAAGCAAAAAATCCTTACATTTTTCCTTATCACCATCGAAGAGATTCTTGAATTTATATACGATTGGTCCTTTGGATTCCAGTTGAAGTTTGTGAGTATTCAAATTGATGTGAGTCTGCCCGTCCTTGGTAGATGAGACGTAATCACCGTGGAAAAGGAAGTGGTAGTCATCTGAAACAAAGTAATCGTTGCAGCAGCTTTTATCGATCTTTTTTTTTTCTTTTTTTCGTTTGGACAACTCACACACGACCAACTGATCCCAAGCTAAGCAGAGCTTGTGTTATGGTAACCAGACAACTGATATACATACTTATATAATTTATAAATACTATACATACATATTATAGATAAATCCCACCCAGACACAGAACAAACAATCATGTGTACCAGTTGTCTTAGTTGATACTTATATCCTTACTAATATTATAAAAGCGAAAGTGAGTTTGTTTGTTTGTTTGTTACCTCTTCACGCTTTAATGGCTAAACCGATCTTTCGAAAAACCCGCAGCCCCGGAAAACCCGCAATCCCGAGTAGCTTATTGTCTTAAATTGAATTTTAAAGATGGTCTGCCACTTAATATTCTGAATGTACTTACCAAAATCAACTTGGCAGTCGCCGGTTCCTTCAATGGGCACTGGACCTAATTCGCCCTTAATTTCATATGCTGCCGTGAAGGTTAGATGGGGGCAACCGACGTGGTAGTCGTATTTCAGTTCTTTTGCATCTATCCTGGAATTGAGACAGTAAAATAATGAGTACTTATAATGATAATAATGAGTACCTACTTGTTTATGATGAAACCGTTCATCCAGGACAAACCAAAACAATATTGGTTCGGAAGGTTACCAACGACGTAACTAGATGGCGTTGTCGTCGAAATAGATCGCGCTATCGTTTGGTTACACCGATTTGGTTAGGGTCATGCGATGCTATTAAAATATAACTACATCTAGATCAGTATACAGTAGTTGTTTTATTTAAGACCCTACTAGTATACACATTAAGATCAAAACATTAATTGCTGAGTGCCGTCCCCGGTGTTCGGTATTCAACATACTAATAACATAAATGCGAAAGTTTCTGAGGTTAGCTGGATGGATTTTCGTTGCTCTATCACAAAAACTACAAAACGAATTTCGAAGTTATTTAACACACAGATATTCTATAACCAAGATTAACACAACAAGATACTTGTTATCCCGGTCGACTCCAATTAATAGAACTGCGAAAATGTATGAACTTAAAGATCGAAAGGAGGCAGTGTCTTTTGAGTTGATAAAGAAAAACACAAAAACTTGCAAAGTAAGCAAATGTGGCAGTCAGAATGATAAAATATATTCATCGAACGACAAAAATGTATTATAAAATAAATAAATAATAAATAAATATCTTGGGACAACTCACAGTCTGATCCCAAGCTTAGCAGAGCTTGTGTTATAACTAGACAACTGATATACATACTTATATAATTTAAATACATACATATTATAGATAAATCACACCCAGACATAGAACAAACAATCACGCTCATCACATAAAGTTTGTCCTGGGTGGGAATCGAACCCACGACCTCCGGCTCAGTAGTCATGGCCACTAACCACTAGACCAACAGGCCCGTCAATTATGATACTCATGCTGTTCCCGTGTTTTGACATATCTGCTTCATCAAGGTTAAAAATCAACACGATCTTTTAACATAACAAACTAGGTATAGAACATAAAACAAAGACAAAAAAAATAACTAACTTGACCAGCTCCACCATACAGTTCCTCATTCCAGAGAGTTTAGCGTCAGTGAATTTGTAATACAGCGTAGGTAGCTTGGCTTCAATCTCTTTCACGCGTAAAGGCTCCGAAGACTCCACGCCTGGTATGCCGTCTATGAACCGCTGGAACGTCAGTCCAGCTGTCTCTGTGAGACATTTGCTGTTGTCGGCCTCACATACTACCCTTTCACCTAATATAAAATTATTTTGTTAGTTAGATACTTTAGTAAGTTGTCAGCAAGATCGTATATCTATGACATATTTATTTATGCTAAGGTCATTGAAAAATCAAATAAGATAGCAAGTTTAATTTGATTAAGGACAACGTCGGCGTGGCGAAGGGCAGGGCGTTTTTGTGGGACTGTCTCTAGTAATTTCACGTTCAAAAAGTACTGATTATCAGCCTAATTTGAATAACTCTAAATCTATACTCTTGATTTTGATTTTGTCGTAGACTATTCCGAAAATATTGGCGTAATGTCGGTAAATCTTGTCTTTAAGGTAGAATCATTTTAAGCTTGCGAAAATGAATGTGAACTTGCACCAATCTCGTAATTGTAGACGATAGCTAATTGCTGCCTGTAGTAGCTGTCGCTAAATTTCATATCAAATGCGCATTATACAAGGTTTGTATATTATGACATGCATGAGGTCGAAATTTAACGATAGTAATTATAAATAGGGATAACTACCGTTTAGAATTTCGGTTCTTGGTATAAGATGGCATTCACTAGTTTTGTCTAGTTAAAATGATTTGACTGCTTAATCAAAACGTGATTTTACACCCCAAAGAAAGTCATTACTCAGCCATAATTATTAGCGTAGAGATACTAAGTTTGACGAACGAAATGCATGGTCTACCATTTGTTTCTCACTATATTGTCCATCAAATATTGTTTATTAATAAATACACACTTACTTATAACACTGCTGACGCAGAATAAACCAAGTATTAAAAGTAATTTGGTTCCAAACATTTTCGACAAGCACTGATAATGTAATGCTAGTCTGACTAAACTTGGTACGTATTTATAGCTCTTAAGCTCCTCAAAAAAGTTGTAACGATTTTAAACTTATTTTAATTTGTGCAGCAAAAACTAATAGTTAATTATTGAAATGTCGATGGCATTGATGCGCTAGGAAATTAAATAGCGAAGGTTTTATTATGTATTTTTTTTTCAGCGAATGCACTTTTTATGGTTCTTTAAAAGCAAATGAAAAACTACGTTCAAATTATTAAAATGGTCCTAGACAAAGTTAATATTACAAGTGTTGCCTTTTTGAATCATACTATTATCACAAAATGGTTTTACTGCAGCGGACATTTTGCTACCGTAGCCATGCTTATACGTTTTGTAGCCTGCCTGCTGCAAGAGAAACTGCTACTGAAAATATGTGCTGAAGCAATCTCGTTACGTGCTTACATTTGGTTGACGCAACGAGCAGACGAAACAGGGCTTTGTCTTAGTAATTTTGTTTTTATTTTGTGGCTAGATAACAATAGATCCACGAGTCGAACTTTAGGTTAAGCTGCATTTGAACCAAAGTTGCATTTGTCCACTTTTAGAATTCTGATCTAAAAGAACTACCTCTGTCCTTAAAAAAATATATATTAAATATTTCTTGGCTTTTCATGATTATTATTTTATATGTATTTATAAATGAGTATTTGTATTTTTTTTTTAAATGAAGCTATTAATTTAAAAAAATGTTTCGCCACGGAATACCTTCAGTACTGTTTTTCCTTCTTTAAATCCATCCAAAGGTTGTCTTGAAAGGATCGCTTTTAGCAATAAGACCGCCCATTGTGTCACCGTATTTATAAGTTGTTTAACGCTTTTCTTGTTGTTTGTATAGTGTACATTCTATATTATAGCTATCCACTTAAGTGCATATCTACGGATGGGTGGTCGGTCGATACATACCAAGTCTCCTTCGTATCCTCTTGGTCCCAACTTTCATTCATAGTCCCTTGACAGTCACCGGATATTCTGTCAACCAGTCTATACAAAAGGTATCGTATTACCCAGTACTAACTGAGCTGTGGAGGTCAGATAAGTAGTCGCTCTGTGTAAAATACTGGTAGTCAGCATCATACGGTAAGACTGGCAGCCGACCCAGTTGGTAAAAGGCTAGGCAGACGATAATTGATAGTGATTTTATTTATAACTAATCTTCAAAAGTAATCAAACGTGTTACATTATTGTCCCATAAGTTATTGAATATAGTTTTTCTCTTCTAATAGCCAAAAAACTTAAATTTGGATATAAATTAGAGTGCAAAAACCCCTGTGTGAAATCAAATCACGTTTTTAGCTTTTTGTATCGATAAAATATTAAAGACAACGACAGTTTTTGCAACTATTTTTGTTAAAATTGTTTTAATATGCATAGGTACTTAAGAGCTACATTTAGTACTATCATTTAAGTCGAAAGACATCATATTCATAACTGGATAGAACTGGATATAACACACTTGAATCAAGGATTGTGATACATATCATCAAATTGAATTTCAGGATGTTCGAGCCGACTTGTCAGCCATATAATAATAATATATTATATGATTTTGATGGGAATGGCTTTGATTTCAGTTTAAAAACCAATTGTAATTTATTTAATTTTTTTTTTTAATTAGTTCCTTATTTTCTACTGTATAGCTGTGTAATATTACGCATTTTTCAATTTTAGCATTGATATTTACTTTTTAGATTTTACGTTTTAAAATTTTACTAATGTTAATATATAATTATAATATATTTTTATACATTTTTTAAATTTCAATATTGTTTTTATTTTATTATTCAATTTTATTACTGTTGTCAACTGTGACTTTTATACCTGTGTTTGGTTATGTTTTCGAGTTGCCATCTGGCATTATGCTGAGCTGAGGCCCTTTTGGCATTATTTTGTTTAATTTTAACGTGTCCCTGTGTTTTTAATTTTTAGTAATGCCAAATAAACGGAATTTTCTTTCTTTCTATACAGTAACATCAAAAACAATTTGTTGTTCTCGGTGACCATGTTGTAAAATGTAAAGAAGACCATGTTGTAAAATATAAAGAAGCTTCTGGGGTTGCGTGTTGTTCGAAAGAGGTACCGCGGCCTCCGAAACATAGAAGGAACATGGGTGGGTTTTAGTATATACAAGTCTGACGCTCTCTTTCGCTCCGCCTTGAGCGGGGGAAGTTTTATGATGATTTCCGCAAAAAAAAAAAACGTACTTATTATGCGGATTTTGTTGAATAGCACGAGGGTCGTGAAGGTATTTCATAAAGTGAATTAAAAATAATAAAAGCATTTAGTATTAAAAAAAAAGTGAGTTGGACCTTTGACCAAAAATATCTCGATATCTAGAAAGTATAAAGGTCTATTCGTGCCGGAATCTCAAAACAAAACAGGCCTAGTGCAAGTCGGGCTCCCGCACTGAGAGTTCCGTGGAGAAACTTGCGCCATAAACGGCCATATCTTTTGACTGCACAGACTTAGAGAATTGTTTTTATTTGTAGTTCTAAGAGATCATAGATGTATATGGTTTTAATTTCAATTCGATACCAAGATAAAGGGTCTTGACAGACAGCGACCGGCCAACAAAGTGATTTTTAGGTATAAAAGCGCAAGCTTCATAAAGCCTACATAAATCCTGTTAGTCGCCAATTTTGTATGAAGAACCTTTATATTATGCCAGAGTAACGTTCAAAATAGGTTTCGACTTTTTGGGCTTAGAATAAAGGTAGAACTTGTTTTGTAACGAGTATAAAGTAGGTAGTGGTGTTTTCATTTTTAAAAGAAACCGGTTTTTTAACAAAAACCACCAAAAACGAATAATACCCAGTTAACCTACCACTTTTTTATACCAGGAGCACAAATTAAACTCGCTATTCGCCGTGCTGAATATTTATATTATATCTAAAACTATTTTAAAGTTTTTTTTTTATAATTCTGTAAGCAAAACTTAAGGTCAAGCTTAATAGTTACATGCAAAAACGGCAACAGTTTAATTCGAACGTAGCTTATTTTTTAGCCTTATTTATTAATACCGTTACTGAATTTTATTTTCTTACTAGCTGTTCCCCACGGTTTCATCCGCGCTGCTCAACACCTGTTAGTCGTATCGTGATGTTATATAGCCTATAGCCTTCCTCAAGAAATGGACTATCCAACACTAATAGAATTTTCCAATTCCAACCAGTAGTTCCTGAGATTAGCGCGTTCAAACAAACAAACAAACAAACTCTTCAGCTTTATAATATTATAGTATAGATTAAAATGTGTTTTAAAATTACGTTCAAATATTGGTCTTTCTATAAGTTAGTAGTCGCAGCCGTTAAATCCTTACAAATAGTATAAAAGCGAAAGCGTTTGTTTGTTTGTTCCGTCTTCACGTCTGAATGGCCGAACCAATTTTGATGAATTTTGGTACAGAAATAGTTGGGACCTTGGATACGGACATGGGCTAAATAAAGTGAGAAAAGAGGGAAGAAAAGGGGTGACAAAGATATTTTATGTCCGATCATCGCGCGGTTAGCGTTAGCCCAAAGTAACTATGCCGCTCGGATGAAGTCGCGGGCGGAAGCTAGTCTCTTATAAAAATGGTAAATCATAAAAAACATACTATATTGTTATTTGTCTCAGCAAACCCTTTAATTTGTTACCCATTACATGGGTATACATAAAAAGTAACTTGCCACTACTATTGGATTTAGAATTACAACACTTAGATATGAAGTCATGTTAAATTCACAGTACTAAATTTCAAGTTATTCGGACACCGGAGCGAGAGCCAAATTAAAGTTTTCAACTAAGTTATATGGAAAAAAAATATCTTTAATATAAACAAATAAATGTAATTTATTTATACAAAAACTTTTAACAATGCTGATGCTAGGATTCATGAATTTTCGTGAATTAAAGGTCTAACAGATAGATTAAACCCTTTTTCTTGCGTATGGGGAGTATCAGACCTGCACTGACTAAAACCCACCCATGTTCCTTCTATTAGCCTTTATGTTTCGGGGCCACCATATTTCTTTCGAACAACCCGCAACCTCGGCAGGTGGCTGGGTAACCATCTGCCGAGGTTGCGGGTTGCTGAGGTTGCCAGGGTTGGCAGGCCTGGCAGCTTTGCTGACATCTCTTTGAGGCACGCGTGGAACACTAACACGCCGTAGACACGGCTTGTCATCAGTATACGGAATGACGGTGAGCTAAGAGTAAACTCTGACTCCCAAACTAGGAAATCTTGTGACTTAGGAGTCAGTGTTCCGCTATCACTATGATACAAAACCTTTTTCACAAAATTGCTTTAAATCGGTACTCAAAGATAATTGACAATATGTATTCAAGTAGGTTCTCAATATTTTGGATGAGCTAAAATATAGCAATAAAAACAAAAAATAAAATTGCATAAAGTTTATTCGGAAATATTGTTAGATTCATTCATTTCAATCGATTCCACGTTTTTACTTTTCATAGGAAAACAACTCGCCAAAAGATACAATGCCCAAGTATGCGTTGACGTTACGCATATAGTTGGTCATAAGTGGACCCATAGTGTTTTTGCCAGTTCCTTTGTTTACTCCCTCATAGTTTTTATTTATCCAATCATGCAGAGCGTCAGCTGAAAATTAAAAAAAAAAAACCTTAAGCACTGTTTTTGTAATTTTGAGTAAGATGTAGTATGAGAACATCTACCATCACAGTACCGTTTATCAGTAGAACTTCAGCAGCTATGTTCTGTCATTATTTCACATTATGTGTGTGTATCAGATAAGTATGGTCATATTTGTCGCTGTAACATTCTGGTGTCCCATTCAAAATGTCAATATCTATATCGCACGGCACACATGTATGAAACATCAAATATGAGTTGATTTTTATTAATATTATAAAAGCGAAACTGAGTTTGTTTATTTGTTTGTTACGCCTAAATGGCCAAACCGATTTTGATGAATTTTGAAACAGAGATATTGGCACCCTGGAGACGGACATAGGCTATAAAAGTGAGAAAAGAGGGAGGAAGACGGAAGAAAAGGGGGAGGGAACATATTTTTTTTTCGATCATCACGCGGGTTAAAGTTAGCGTTAGCAAAAAGTAGCTATGTCACGCGGACTAACTCACGGACTGAAGCTAGTTCCCCTATATATATGTAAGGTCTGGCTATATTACCCTTAAATATTTAAGGTCTGGCGGGTATATGACCACGCTTGTCTGACGCGGTGCAGAGGGCCAGATATAAATAAATATATATTACAAAGAAGGTTGAGATTTTAAGCAGGAACTCCTTACATTTTTCCTTATCACCACCGTAGAGATTCTCGAACTTATATTCGATCGGTCCTTTGGCATCCAGTTCCAGTTCGTGAGTTTTCAAATTGATGTGAATCTGCCCGTCCTTGGTAGATGAGACGTAATCACCATTGAAAAGGAAGTGGTAGTCATCTGAAACAAAGTAATCGTTGCAGCCGCTCGGGTCGATCTTCGTATAAACATACGCTTGCCTAGGTTGGTTGACCTTTCACTTTTTTCTGCGGATGAAATGTCATCAAATAACTTCCCAGGAGTGTCAGACGTGTACTGACTAAAACCCACCCATGTTCCTACGATTGCCTTCTATGTTTCGGGGCCGCGGTATCTCTTTCGAACAACCCGCAACCCCGGCAGGGATTGACCTTCCATAATATACCGAGTTTTCTCCGTGCATCGAAGAGCATGTTAAGCCATTGGTATCGTTGGAGGTCATTTATAAATCTTTGACAGACCGTGACGTATGGTCCACATTGTTATTGTTAATGTTCATATTGTGTTTTAAAAAACTAGTCATTTCCCAAATATGTTGGTTGTCTGGACCGGATGTACCTGAATACTAAAACCCCACAACTGCGTTGGTACTCAGTAATACGATACTTGGTTAAACTACTGTGACTACCAGGTCAGACTGTAGGGTTTTAGATAACCTGAAAAATCTGCTTTTCAAAGATATGCAAGTCTTAAAAAAAATTAAAAACATGTTTTGCCAAATAGAAATGGCGCAGGGCCAAAACAAAATATGGTTTAAACCTTAGAGTGTTTTTTTTTTAAAGTACCTAGTGTTTATGAACTATGAATTTATATTTACGAGAAATGTCACAATTACCATTCAATACAATCATTTGAAAATTCTAATAATTTGTAATATCATATCTTAATGATTGTTTTAAGTAGTATTTTAAAAAACTGAAGGCCTTTTTTTGCGAATGGGTAACCATTAAATGACTTCCCCCGCTCCACCTAGAGCGAGAGTGTGTTTACTGACTGAGCTGGTTTGGGCTTCTCTCCCTTAAACGCCCGGCAACCTCCTTCGCTAGCATGATGGCTTCAATTGCTCTCTTGTTTCGGACCACGGACTGAACCAAAGCCCGAAGCGAGAGATCGACCGTCGATCGTCTCAACGAGGGCACGGCGGTGCTCTGCCCAAGCTGAACGGACACACACAGTGTGCTCTACCGTGAGACTGAAGGGCTTCGACTAAATATTCTGGCTATTCTGAATGTACTTACAAAAATCAGCTTGGGAGTCACCCGTTCCTTCAATATGCATTGGGCCAATTTCACCCTTGATTTCATATCCTGCTGTGAATTTTAGATGAGGACAACCAACGTGGTAGTCGTATTTCAGATCCTTAGCAGAGATCCTAGAATTGAGATAGTAATATAATGAGTCATATTTTTCAGATGTACTGGAATACCTGCTTTATCTATAGTACGGCCAACGAGAAGCGATACGAAAGGTCATTAACCTAAAGAACAACAGCTGTGGCGTTGACAATCTAATATTTAGCTCTTTCCATCTTGTGCCTTTGTCGTAATGTCTCGTTCTCCCGGCAAAAACATGACAACGTTAAGACGGGTTCGCCAACATTCGGGTGGCCAATTTAGATGGGGTTTTAGCATGGGTTTTGTTTACATTTGGTATCGCTTCTCGTTGGGCGTACTATAGGGTAAAAATTAATGAGAGGATGTTAAAGAGACATACAACATTAAACAGCGATAAAAAAATAACTAACTTGACCAGCTCCACCTTACAGTTTCTCATTCCAGAGAGTTTAGCGTCAGTGAATTTATAATACAGCGTAGGCAGCTTAACTTCCATCTCTTTCACGTGTAAAGGCTCCGAAGACTCGACGCCTGGTATGCCGTCTATGAACCGCTGGAACGTCAGTCCAGCTGTCTCTGTGAGACATTTGCTGTTGTCGGCATCACATACTACCCTTTCACCTAATATAGAATTATTTCGTTAGTTAGACTCCTTTGTGATTGTGAGCAGGATCGTATACTTACGAAATTTTTAAATATCTACGTGATTTTTCGATGTAAAAAGTTAATTTTTTATGAGGAGAGCTTCATAGACTATTCTGAAAACAATAGCGGTGGTAACTCTTGGCTTCGAACTATAGTAGAATCGATTTAGGCTTGCAAAAATAAATGTGAGCTTGCACCAAAAACTCACGATTGTAGACGATGGCTATCGCTCCCTTTAGTAGCTGTCGCTAAATTTCATATCTAACGCGTATCATGATACAAGTTCTATGTATAGTTAATATAAATAGCGATTGCTACCTTTTATAATTTAAATTTTCGCTATAAGTTGGAATTCACTTGTTTTTTTTTTAAGTTAAAACGATTCGACTGTTTAGGCGAAACGTTATTTTACATCCCAAAAAAAAATTCCAGCAATAGTTTTCAAAAATTCTGTTCAGCTTTATGTACAAAATGCATGGTTGACAGATTTTTTATTCCATATAAAATTGAATGCATATAAATACACACTTACTTGTAACACTGCTTACGTAGAATAAACCAAGGATCAAAAGTGATTTTGTTCCAAACATTTTCAAGCACTGATTATGTATGCAAGTGAAACTAAACTTAGTACTTATTTATAGCTCTTAAGCTACCTAAAGAAGTTGGAACGATTTTGAACTTGTTTTAATTTTGGCTGCAAAAACTAATTGTTAATTATTGAAATGTCGACGGCTTTGATGCTCTAGGAAATTAAGTAATGAAGGTTTTATCATGTTACTTAACTACTTTTTCACCGAACGACCTTTTTTATGGTTCTTTACAAGAAAGTGAAAAACTACGTTCAAATTATTAAAATTATTCCAGACAAGGTTAAACTTCTTTTAACATATTATAACGTAATCACCTCTTTAAAGTTAGCATTGCAAATGTAACATGTAAACAATTGAAGTACTGGATAATTTAAAAAAAATAAAAAAAGGCCCGGAAAACCCGAAGACCAAACCGGTTTTCGAGTTTTCCGGGCCGCGGTTTATTTATTATTATGAGCCATTGAAAAGTTTCAATGGCTCATAATAATCATCACCTAAAGTTTTCCTCGACTCCAAAAAACCTGAATATCTTAAAAAAATGTTAATGATCAGGTTTAAAGGAAAATTTTGGTTGTCACGTATAATTTGCGGCAAAGAAAGTTGGCATGAAAAAATTGTTTTTATACAGGCATCAAAAGTGCGCTTTAAAAAAAATGCGTGAAGAAAAAATATGTGAGTAAGTTTACTTAGCTTTTATCAAGATGTGTCCTGAGTTTTGGTCACATTTTTTAGTTTGCAGGGAAATAGAACACTGAAAAATTAAAAGTGTTGATAACTTCGATGCCGCTATTTCCATGCTAGATTTTCGGCACATTTGAGAAGAAACTTTCGTTAGAATAAAATAACAAGAATAGCATATAATTTATTCCGACACCATTTGATAGTGAATATCTTTAATAGGGACTATTTTCAAAAATGAATTAAGATTTTTGATGTATTTCAGCATGAACTGGTTCATGATGGGTTGTCGTACGCGTAATTCCATCTGTTTTGATTTTTCTTGAACCGCACTGTCTGTACAAACCGGGAATCAAAATATTGTGCAAGAGGGTTTTTTTTATTTTCTTTTAGTATGCAGAGATAAATCTAAATACGTTCATTATGTACGTTTTCTAGACAAAATTATATAAAACTAGCTGTGCCCAGCGGTTTCACCCGCTGCTCAGTTAGGGGCATGAAAAATAGATGTTAACCGATTCTCAGACCTACCCAATATGTACCCAAAATTTCATAAGAAGCGATCGAGCCGTTTCGGAGGAGTACGGTAACTAACATGGTGACACGGAAATTTTATATATTAGATAATACTAGCTTTTGCTTTTAAATTCGGGGTAACACGGATCCCCTTTTCTGGTTTGCAGGTATTTTTCGTTGCTAACAAAGAGTGTGTGTATCGAGTTTTAGCTTCCTACCTTGGAAACTGCGAAAAGTCTCATATAAAATTTCACTCCCTCTTTTTAGGGATTCCATCCCACATTTTAGGGAATTGGGGGGTTAGAAAGACACAAAAAGTAGCCTATGTCACTCTCCATCTATTCAACTATCTCCACTTAAATCACTTTAATACGTTGCTTCGTTTTGACGTAAAAAAAAACGGACAAACATACAGACATACACATATACTTGCCCTATTAATAAATATATGTATAATTTTTTTTTTTTTAGAAATATTTAAAATTGTAATTTTAAGATGCTATGTGAATAAAGGTTATAAATATTAAGTATGGATAAATATATATATTTTTTAATTCTAGATAAGACGGCAGTCAAGATATCAGTAGCTTTTTTCTACTGGACCTTCTCGTTATAGAGATTTAATTGAAGGTCATACATACATAGTTCCAACTTTTTCACAAGTTTTTTACTTAATTTTAATTATCTTCATGACCAATTTAATATTCAAATCAGCACCATGTTTTGAGTGCAGTATTTTGAAGTCACCTAAACCCTGATTTAAACCAAAAATAGTCGTTTTTAGCGATCATATATACATATGCGATCATGATACTTAATTTGATGTGCTACATAATGTTTGGTACTTTATGAAGGATATTATAGTCGTCAATCGAAAAAGTCGGTCAAAAGAAAAATGAAATTTAACGACAGGGTTGGCGCAGTGGCTGAGCGATCGACTGCTGTGTTGCGTGTCGCGGGTTCGATCCCCGCAAGAAAAATATATTTGTATGGCCTACAGATAGTTGTTGCGGGTCTGGCTGATTGTGTATGTGAGTTTAAATGTTTGTAAACGCACCCACGACACAGGAGAAATTCTAGTGTGTTTGTGTGGGTGTGTGTGGCTTTCTTTTTGTTTAAAAAAAAAAACAAAAAAAATTACTTACTCTTGTGTCGTCCAAAATACAAACCAGTGACGTTTCGTGTAACTATCTCAGGGCTAAGTTCAATCGTAAAATTGGTTACTTGAGTATGAATATCTCCTGATACGTCATTATATTTGTCGTAGTAGCCTTTTAGCCAGATATCGTAGTTATCTAAAAACAAATACTTAATTAAAGATTGATATTTCATCATTTTCCTGCCCTTATTCTAACTTATTTGAGGACGGCGCAGCATGTAAGCATGTAGCGTGGGCAGTAGCTGAAAATCAGCTTCAGGTGGCGGCCTTGTGTTGCCATCTGGCATTATGCTAAGCTGAGGCCCTTTTAGCATTATTTATTATATTTTTTTAAGGTGTTCATGATTTTTTGTTTTTGTTTTTAATGCTAAATAAACGCAATTTTCTTTATTTCAAAAGAAAAAAAGGACAAGAAAAAAAATCAAAATTACTTAATTTAACAAAAAAAAAATAAACAATTATTAAAATTAGTCCTGTACGAGGCCAAAAGGCCGCTATCTCAGCATAATGCTGCAACATGGCAGCCATGATAGGGCCCAAGCAAGTGAAGTCACGGTCAGGTACGATGTCTTCATGTCTTCTCCTTCTATAATTCTCTATCTGATCAGAAACCGTATTTTTTCATGTTTTGCCATTATGAATTTCAACCACAGGCTTGCACTATTATATTTTTTGGGGGGTTTTCGTGGCATTATTTTTCTTCCATTTATATCTTTTTTCGTCAACCTAGTAGGCACTTCTAATAATAATCACCCTTCACCTTTTTTGACAAGATAAGTCGTAAATTAAACTCACTGGATGTAATTGCACTTGTGCCCCTTCCCTTAAAAGGTGTCCCATCAAATTCTCCGTCTGCTACAAAATTTGCCCCATATGTGATACTTGGACACCAAATCTGGTATATGAAATATGCCTTTTCAGCGGTTACCCTGGAATTAACAAGGTTCACGATCATGATCTGCTCTTATTAAATATTTGGTTTTGTACTTCTCGTTTTACTTATTTTTGCAGTAAGTAATAGGAACGTGTGTCTCAAAAAACATAAATTGACAACTTAGGCGATTCTCTTGCAACACACGGTCGAGCGGAGATTGCGAAGCGGATAAGGCCCAGACTCCACCAAAGCGGAGAGCAGCGGAGCGGAGAGGAGATGGGCGGAAACCGACCAATCACATTGCTTTAAATCTACATCGCGTCTCTCATCTTTCCTTTGATTGGTTGACTCTTGCACATCTCCTCTCCGCTCCGCTGCTCTCCGCTTTGGTGGAAACCGGGCCTAAAACATGACGTGCGGACGGACAGGCGGTGAGCGCCGCTCGTCCGCGCGGTCCGGCGGTGTAGTACATACTTGTACGTGTGTTAGGTTCATCAACGGATTTCGATCAAGCCAATGCAATGTGAGATATACCGCGAGATGCCGCGGCCCCGGAACGTAAAGGGCAATAGAAGGAATATGGGTGGGTTTTAGTCAGTACAAGTCTGACACTCCGACCAGAGCGGGCAAGTTATTTGATGATTTCCCACCCCAAAAAAGAAAAAGGTACACTTCACCACCGGCCGGACCATGTGGACGAGTCGGTATCGTTTGATAACCGTCTATGTCTTAATGTTCTATTATTGACTACTAATTTACCAATTAGTGATACATTTTTATGTTAGTTTTAACTTACAGTACATCCCTAACCGTACAGTTCAACAATCCTGTCATTTTTGCCTTCGAAAAAGTGATTTTGAAATTTGGTTCGTCTATGGCAATTTCATCCAAAAACAAAGGGTCTGAAGCTTCCACTTCCCCAGGTCTTCCAGCTACAATAATTGGATATATTGCTTTCGTTGAATCAGATAAACATTGTTCATCATCATAGCTACATAGAACTTTTTTCAGATCTGCAAAAAAGATGTCATGTTAGTTGTTTAATGGCATCTATAAACTAGTTGTTGAAGTGAAAACCTGTTTAAAGTTACGTAATAAAATGACAAAAAAGTTTTGATCTAGATGATAAATATGAAAACATGCGTGTATTTTGGTCTATGTTTTTTTCTAGTTTCAAATGTTTGTGTTAAAAGACTTTTTGTTAATGTTGTCTTACTTAAATAATATTTTGCAGAGGCAAAACAGAAGTTGTATGGAAATACATTTTAAACAAATGAAAAAAAAGGACAACAAATTATAAAAATCAAAAGGCATTCAAAAGTGCCTGTAATGGTCTAATTGATTTTGATTTGATTTAAGAATATCAGTGAACTAGTTTTAAAATAACTGATACATTTTCTACTTACTTGCACTCAGTATAGTGAACGAAGCACAGTGCAAACTAAATACTATAAATATTTTAGACAACATCGTTACAGAAAATTGTATCACCAACTACTTGTTTTTAAAATTCAAAGTTAGTAATATAGGCTTCATTGTTTGTATCATTAAGTGATTCTTGTTCAGATAAAACCATTATAGATTTTGTGTGTGAGAAAAATTCACACATTATTCTTTTAAACAAAAAACAAAGTTAAATTACTTTGACAGGCATGAGTTTTTATTTAATAAATATACATTCCTTTTTAATAATATATTTTTATCCAACAAAATAGGATATTACGTACAAAACAATTTTTTCAAACAAAATGCATAGTAGTCTTGATATATCATATAACTAGCTTTTGCCCGCGGCTTCGCTCGAGTTAAATTCGGTATAACACAGTACCTGCATTTTGCCGTATTATTCGTAATAGCAACGCTAAGTTTTCCCTTTACTTCACACGTTCTCCCTCATATCCCACGTTTTTTTTTTAAATAAAAAGCCTATGTCCGTCTCCTGGTTTCCAACTATCTCTGTACCAAAATTCATCAAAATCGGTTTAGCTATTAAACCGTGAAGACGTAACAAACAAACAAACAAACTCACTTTCGCTTTTATAATATTAGTAAGAATACTAAGGATAGTAAGGATTAAAACCGCTTTCACTTCGTTCTACTGCAGTTTAAATAAAAGTTATTTAAGATGACCATAGGCGCAACTTAATGAAATCAATATTTACACAGCCAGAGGGTTATTTTAGTTACGACTTGAGATACTTTCTACCTATGAAAAAATAAAATCGAAAATCGTGATATCAAAATCCCAAATCTCAAACAACCAATATTTAAATTAATATAAAGTAGCCAATATATTATCTCCTGTTCACAGTATAATTAGATACTTTACAAAAACTCCCACTTCTAAAGTCGAAAGCAAACCTCATTTCCTAAGATTAAAACAGAAGAAGGACGTCCCTCCTTATCATCAATGAGCACAGACTTGAAAGATTGAATATAAAATAGAATTTAGCGAAGTTTCCATTCAGCGATAAATGTATACAAATTTTGGGCGTAACGGTCCGTCCCTGTGGCCAGATAAAAGGAAAGTTTCCAAACAAATAGAGCCTGAGTTTTATCAGATTCAGCCAAGATTCAAGGAAATACATTATGGGGTATCTTTTTGCTCTAACTTTTCTCTTTATGTCGAGCTTTTAATTAAATTAAGGTGAGGGATTAACCCTTAACATTCACACGTTACTCTCCGTAATTAATGTCTAGATTTGTTTTCTGCAAATGATTTATGTAGTTCTTGGATACTGCAAGGCTTGTCTATACTAATATTATAAAGAGGAAAGATTTGTTTGTTTGTTTGTTTGTTTGTAATGAATAGGTTCCGAAACTACTGGACCGATTTCAAAAATTCTTTCACCTTTGGAAAGCTACATTATCCCCGAGTAACATAGGCTATATAACATCACGCTACGACCAACAGGTGCTGAGCAGCGCGGGTGAAACCGTGGGGAACAGCTAGTTTTAAATAAGATCTTCATAGCTTCCATGTTGCCAGATTAAATTAATTATGCCCCTTCTACAAATATATAGCAGTACCTTTGTGCTCTTTTTTCCTTATATACTTTTTATAAAATGTTTTGTGTGTACATAAATAAAAATCTAAAATTTGACGACACGGTTGGCGCAGTGGCTAAGCGTTTGACTACTGCGCATCGGTTCGATCCCCGCACGGAACAAATATTTGTATGACTTACAGATAGTTGTTCCGGGTCTGGCTGTGTGTGTGTGTCAGTTTAAATCTTTGTGAACGCACCCACGATTCAGAAGAAATTCCTGTGTGGGGCAACGTTATTAAAAAAAAAAAAAATAGTATTTTATACGTTTTTAGTTCTAAAACATAACATGAACGGGACGGTAACAGGAAAATATCGTGAGAAAACCAGTATGACTGAGTTATTAATAAAGCAAGTCAAAAACTAATGGGCGGTATAAAAACTGACTGTTACTACACTTTTTTTGCGGATGGGAAACCATCAAATGAGATCCTCAGCTTTAGAAGGAGGGGGTGGGAGTGTCAGACTTGTATTGACTAAATCCACCATTTTTTTTTTCGCATCTACGGTGGCCGGGAGTCGTCTTGCGGCGCCCGGTGCCTTGGGCGTCCCCCGCGGCGTCTGGGTTGGCCTGATGTTCTCTCCCTCAAACGCCCGGCCACCTCCTTTGCTAGCATTACTGCTTCGCAGAAGGTGATGACCGCTTCCCATTCCCTTTCGCTCCGGACCATGGCCTGAATCAGGGCCGGACGCGAGAGATCGCCGCCGCCGATCGCCTCCACGAACTAAACCCACCCTTGTTCCTTTTATTGCCCTTTATGTTCGTGGGCCGCGGTATCTCTTTCAAACAGCACGCAACCCCGGCAGGCGGTGCCCCTGGCAGGCCTTTCTGCTTTGATGATATTTCCTATCGTCAGTAGACGGACGGACGGTGAGCTACCCATTGATCACCGTCCTCAGGCCCGCAATTTGCCTTACCTTGTGAAACGTACTCTAGATCTTATGTTCAACAATAACCCTACGCACAATTAAAATACACAAAAAATATTAAAAATATAAATTTCATATTTATAGCGGCGTTCGGCGTTCAATGTTCTTTTTTATTTATTTATGCTATTTTGTGTGCTCGTTGTTATTGCGACTAATAGATATTTTTTCTTTCTTTTTTTTCCACATTTAGGGTTCACTTCCATGTGATACAAACGCACAAAAATAACAAGCAACATAACAGTTACATACACACAACATAATAATATAACAGTTTTCAACTCTATAAACGTGCAATTTACCTGAAGGAAATATTCTAAAATAACCATCGTATACCAAGTCATAATCCGGCTGGATTGCTTAGCCATCGTAGCCAACGAGGCGTCAAATAATCCCGCCTTTACGCTGCACGAATCCGCGGTAACTTGGCTGCAAAGATGCCTGGGAACAGAAGAGGGAATGAACACGAATTATGCTTAAAAATAATATTTGTAGTAAAACAATTTCAATTCTGCAATTTTATTATTTATTTATCTAACACTTCAAGCAAAAAGACAGAAGCGGACTTAATGCCATAGGCATTTTCTACCAGTCAACCTTTCGTTGATGCAGAGAAAAACAGTAGTAGGATTAATTTTCTATTCCATCATATCATATTATTTATAATAATGATAAAAAGCTTGTAATTTTGACATTTCTTTTGCAAGTAATCTTTTGAACAAGTTAACCGATTTTGGAATTTCTTTAACGAATTTAAACATTGTTTTTGGTGTTATAACTTTTTTTTATTTTATTCGCGAAAAAAGCCGTTGGAAAAGGTTAATTGATACTAAAGTGACTTTTTGTTGTCATAGACAATTCTCCTTTTAATTCTCTCGTCTCACTGATTTACCTATTTTAAAACTCCACTATAAAAATCCCTAGTTCTATGTAATCTTTTTTATCTAATGTTCAAATTATTTTTTCATTGTTTAAGTGTTTCGTCTTGAAAATATATTCTATCAAAGGTAATCTATACTAATATTATAAAGCTGAAGAGTTTGTTTGTTTGTTTGTTTGAACGCGCTAATCTCAGGGACTACTGGTTGGAATTGGAAAATTCTTTTAGTGTTGGATAGTCCATTTCTCGAGGAAGGCTATAGGCTATATAACATCACGCTACGATCAACAGGTGCTGAGCAGCGTGGGTGAAACCGCGTGGAACAGCTAGTGATATATTATTCTTACAAAATGATCTTTGCCATAATTACAACTTTGATAGCTCTCGGAAACATGACGCTTAAGAAGATTCCGTCTCATACGAAACTTGGTTGTTTTGATATAAGCTATCAATTTTAACAGTTTTAATATGTAGCTGCTATTTTGAAAATAAATTAAAATGACGGTAATTTAACACTTAAGGACTCGCGTCCTAATTTGTCGCACAAGTACTCGCTACCGGGTCCGCTGGACCCAGTATAATGTCATAAGTTTTTTTCCAGAACTGTATGATAAACGTAAATGTTTACTTTTTTATATGGATTCTATATGTATAATAAAAGATATTATTGAATCAAATATTAATATTTATTTATTTTACTTAAACAAAGGCTATTACAAAAATATACTTAATTTCCCCTTAGTTTTGTGACAAGATTTAGGGTAATCATTGTAATTTTTATATTTACTTAATATAAACAAAATTTTCTGTATTTACTTACACAACTATAATATACTTATATAAACGGAATAGCAATGAGAGATCAATCATCACAGAAGTATTAAAAAAAAATTACAAAAAAAAAATATCTTCTTTGGAGTAAAATCACACTTGTCAACATTCTTCAGACACTTGTACATAAAATTTAGTTATAACAATTTGTACAAACATGCTTCATGTGTTCTCCACAAATTGGTACACTGCACTTTGTGCAAAAAACTTTGGTTTTCCTATCTTTTTTCCAATTGCATAGGCCGCAACGCACTTTTCGTCCACTCACAGGTGGGTTGGATGCAGCAGTTGGTTCTACTTCTGGTATTATTATTTCGGATACGATTTTTGATGTGCTGAGGAATGTTTGTAATAGAAATTCTTTCATGAAGGTGTGGTGCAATCAGAGAAATAGCCAATGTTTTGATAAAATCTCTTCGTGTGAAGTTATCAGAAGGTAACATGGCCTTTTGGATAACGTAAGCGTTTAGTCCGCCAATATTCAATAACCCAAAAAATATGCAAAGGAACACAATCTAAATCCGGACGTCGGATATCAGGCGCCGGTCGACGGATGCCTTGCCTTGGCTCTGAGTTTAGTTCATGTTCAGATTGTATATTTGATGCTGATGACCTTGGGAAGTTGAATACTTCGCCTTCTTGTTCGGAATCCGATTCATGTTCACTTACATCTAAGCAGTCTTCAGTTTCAGAGCAGTCTTCGTTTTCTATTTCTTCATTTAGATATTCATCTATCTCTTCAGGCCTTAAAACCCTATTGGTTGCCATTTTCTACGAAAGAAATAAAGAAAATAAGTAAATAAATAGTAAAAACAAAATGCAAAATTCACTTACGTATTTAGTCGCTACCGGGTCCGGCGGACCCACACACACCTTTTACGTCCGTAGCACTCACTTGCAGCGCGCCAACTGGCTGCCGACGTCGTCATTTGCTGTGCTACACTATCGTTAAAAGGTACTAAGAGCGGCAACGTCGCATTCGTCGAATTATAATATTTAAGAAGCAAAATATGAAGGACTGGGTCCGTTGGACCCATTAGCGACTCCTTAAGTGTTAATTGGTGGTGGTGAAAATTCCTCTCTATGGTTTCCTCTGTTACCATGTTAATGCGCTCCATTTGCGCTGTTAGCTTTATGATTATCTTCTATGAACGGTTTAATATGGTTTCGTCTGGCATTTAAAAGACAAATAATTTATTTTAGTTGGGCACCTATGTTAAAATAACGAGCAAACCATGAATGAAAACGATGATTGCCACTAAAATAGTGATGTTTGGGAAAACATCAAATATCTTCCCCCGCTCTGAACGGAGCGAAGGGGAGTTGTCAAGAGTGTCAAGCTTTTACTGACTAAAACTCATCTATGTTCCTTTTTTGCCCTTTGTGTTCCGAGACCGCGGTATTTCTCTAGAACAACCCGCAATCCCAGCACGCCCCTTTGCTTTGCTGACATCTCTTTGAGGAGCGCGTGGAACACAAACGCGCGTCAACACGACACTGCCTGTCATACAAGCGGTGAGCTACCCATTGCTCACCGTCCGTAGACCAGCATTTACGGTGGCCAGAAATCGTCCCACGGCACCCGACGCCCGTAACACCTCCCGCGGCAACTAGGTTGATTTGAGGTTTTCTCCCTTCAACTGTCCGGCCACCTCCTTCACTAACTAATACAGATCATTTTTTTTTATTGTCACAACTATTTTTTTTAACCACTCTGCACGACAGGATTTTGACACATGACACATCTGCTGAATCGGTGGGGTGACGCGAATTATCATAAAATTCAAGAATTTTCATCAATTTACAGCATTCAATTTTGTTACTAAAAATATGTCACAGCGGCAGTTTCATATGATAAGTTTAAGGTTTATATTTCCAAAAACCTCATAAGGTCGATAAAACGGCGTCAATCTATTGTAAAATGTGTGTAAAATACATATTACTACACCCTTCCAAAAATTAGGTACTTTAAAAACGCTTGAAATAATGCACATACACAAGACAACCCTTTGATAATAAAATCGGAAATCCAAAATAAAAACAGTGACATTCCATCTGCATTCTTATTTTTGCCATTTTACATATAAATTCAAAATAAAACACGATACAAATCTCGACAAAAAATACTACAAAATGTGTTGCATTATGACATTTCTTAGTGCTGACCGTAAAACTAGATTTCATCATTACGATTAAAAAGTTGCATTCAACCTAATCGATAATCGTAATGGAGTAAACTTAAAAAAAAAGTTTTGGGACCATTGAGGAATTTACTTATGGAGATGGCATATTATTCTATTATAGATTTTATAGTTGTTCAAATATCTATGATATCGATAAGAAAAGAAAGACAACAACATTTTGTTACGTGCTTTTTTGTTATGCTATAATTATTTTGTTATGCGCCAAGATTTGAGGTACATTTGCTGTCAAACGGTTTTGCGGTAAGAGATTTTGGCACAGACACAGCACAGAGGTCTACGGTGACCAGGTGTCGTCTCGCGGCGCCCGAAGCCTGTAGCGTCTCCCGGGTGGCTGGCTTGGTTTGAGGTTGTTTTCTTCAAACATCACCATCTCCTCCCGGACACAGCGGTACTCCGCTCAAAAGAGCAGACTGCCAGTGTGCTCCAACGTGTCCTCCGGGAGATCGTCACATTGGTGACACCTGAGTGTTTCCTCCCGCCCGAAACTTTCGTGCCCGGTGAGGCCCTGCGTCAAGTGGTAGGTAAGGATGCCGTGGCGCCTCACTTCCCCCGCTCTAGACGAAGCGGGGGGGAGTGTCAGAGTTATGCAATAGAAGGAACATGGGTGGGGTAACTCCCCCCTGCTCTGCCCAGAGCGGGGGAAGTTATTTGATGATTTCCCACCCAAAAAAAAAACCCCGGTACACGACATCAAGAAAATGGGTCCATTTTGAACCTGGAGTTTTCTTGGTGTCGTGTTTCCATCTCAATTGTGCTCTTCCTCTAGGCCATTTTTACCCCAAGGCTTCCACTCCAAGAACACTTTGGCCTACGAGCCATATTTTAGGAAAGAATGAATACGCTTTTCAAATAACCAATCCAAAGTACAAACATACTACAAACAATTTTGTCGAACAAATATAATTTATTTTAGCTGATTTTTTTAATGTGCCTAGCAAGATCATAATTGTCGCGTTCTATATTCAACCTTATTTATTTCTATTTGCAATTCACATTCAAATAGTAGGTACAAAATTAAATTATTAATAAAATAGCAAATAAACATTTTAATATAAATTTGAACATCGAGCGCATTCCTTATTTGAATTTTTATCTGAAAATAAAATTGGCGCGAATTTAGCCATAGATCAGTTTGTACTTTTGTTGTTGAATCGGTTTTAGTGGCGTAAAAAATATTATAATCAATATTTATAGTATTTTGCACGTATTACAAAATTATTTTTATTTTCATCTATCAGTTTTTGATATTCCTTAATTTAATTATTCGAGTTGATTGATTTACAAGAAAATAATCGATTGAAATAATCGCATTTACACATCACAAAATAAAAAAAAAAAGAAATGGACGTCAATTTCGAAAGTGAATTTAGTAGTGGTTATGAATATTACGTGTTATTGGTCCTATTATTGCAAATTACGATAAGATCTGGGCATGTTCATGTTATTTATAATATTTGCAATGATATTTGTCTCATTTGTTATAGAATCTATTCGCGTCCGTGTGATATAATGTGAAATGAAAAATGTAAACAAGCACGATTGGCGCGAAACTTCGACTTTAAATTTCAAAATGTATCATTACCACTACTAATTTAAGTTCAATTACGAATGATTTCTTCACGTAATAAAAGGGCACGTTATACTTGCCCAATAATGTGGAGTTTAAATGTCCGAAAACTTCTTTTTTTATGATTTTTAGCGTCGACCTACACTGCCATCAAAATGGCGATGATCGTAATTTGCGCATTTGGATTTTATAAGACTTAATTAAGAAACTTCCTCAATAATTAAAGAACTTCTAATGACGTTTACATATGAGATTTTTATTCTACTATCTTAATGAATGCACACCCATATTATTTTTTAACCAGAAAATAAAATATTTACAAAAATAATGAGGAGGTCATATGACTTAAATGTTCGGCCCCTTTCGGGGCCAGTACCGAGCCAGCGGAGGTTTGAATGTCGAGCCCCCGAAGGGGTCCGTACCGAACTATACGGTTAAAGTAAAAAACAAATTGAACTCATTTTTTTAACATCATGTACGTCTGCGTCTTATATGATTTTCAGAAAAAGAATGAAAAGCAAAAAAAAATATCTTGACATGATATTAAAACAATAGAATAAAACAACAACAGAAAGATTGAAAAGATTGATACAATCATAATAGCATTATTTAGTTATTTACGTCATCATAACTATATGTATATTTTCATTGTTCCACTAAATAAAATACTGGGAAAAAATAAAAAATTCAAAAATATTAATGAATCATGCAAAAAATAAAAACAAAAGCATGAATATCTGCAATTGGCAAGTAATTAAAAACCATACAATTCTAACTGCGTCATTGGTCTAGTGCTGATGTTGGGTTTTGCCATTAGGAATTTCACGGAGTCTTGATTTGAGCCTGGCCAATGGCTTGCCCGCCATAACATAGGACTTAAAAAAAAACTGGGGAAAAGTGGATGGTACTTTTGGGTGCACTTCTGCCTAACCTTTTAAAGGTTTGAAGGCGTGATGTTATTTTATAATCAACTCCATACACGAAGAAATATTATTTACACTTGCATCATTAAAATATAATACAGCGCCATCTATGTTAGCAGCATGGAAGCTCTGACCGCGAAAGCCTACATTGTAGCAAAATGTTGCCGAACTGAAACTAACAAGCGCGGGAATCAATAGTTTGGTGCAGAGAAAAAACATAGGCGCTTGCTGTTTAGGTAACATTAAAAGAAAACTTGAAATATTTTGTGATTTTTATCCAACTAAGTTGTATAGAAATCAACACGACTTTTTAGTAATTTGAAGAAATAACGCGCCATTAGTATCGGTTTTAATTTCCTACCCCTGCGGCCATGGAATACTATGGAATACTATGTAAAGAGGGCAGCAGCGTCGCTCCTGGCGGATGTAACCCACCATATTTTAGGTAAACAACTAAGGGCTGATTTTTCAATAGTCAGATAACTTTTATCGGAGGAATAAAACTAGCGATTTGACATATTTTCTATAGATAAGCTGCCAAACCGCTGTTTTTATTCCTCAAACCTTCCGAAAAACCAGCCGAATCAATTCATGTGCCAAACAAATATATAGTAGTTAGTTACGACGACTTATAAAGTTGTTCTTCAGAAACTTAAAATGAGAACACGCTAATATGAATACCTAGTTTAAATTTTTAAACGGACATGGTCACTAACATTATTTACATAATAACGGGATATTTACTATCTATTTATTATGAGTTTCCGATAATTCGGCGCAGTTGCATGGTAAACATGGTAAATATCCCGTTTCAAATGTTATGAGTAGGTATTTGATAGATTTGATTTAGGTTTTCGGTTTATTTTTCATTCTCATTTTGATTCTGGTGGTAATTGTAATTATGATTTTATTTTTAATTTGTGTTATTTAATTTTATTTTGTTCCGATATTTTTTTGTACTGTGAAAAAATTATAAACATTATTTTAGGCTTTTTTTAGTTAGTAGGTTAGGCTTAGTTTAGTTCACAAGCCTTCCTAAATGATAAGCTGACGAATATATTTAAAAATTTCTTTTATAAGTGTTTGTTTCGTATCAGAATTTTATTTCTGTCATGCATCTAAATCTAAAACTTTAATTTGAAGTTGTTTGTTAGTGTATGGATTTAATTTTTTTATTAAGTTGATCCAATGTAAAGCAATAAAAATGTTCTTCCAAAAACATTTAAAAGACGGAAAATACATTTACTTCCGAAAGTGTTGGTAACTTTTTTTGGAATTAAAGTTTCTTTTTGCCGCTTTTTTATGGAAGTCGGTTTTTTTTTTGCATATTTTTTTTTATTTAGCCTTTTTGTTGTAGTATGATGGTATCTCATATTTTATCGAGTATGCATTTTCATTGCTTCTAAGAGATATTAGCATATTATCCATATACATAATATGGAAAAATATGGAATATAGAAGATAACTCATATTCTATCACTAACAAACATACAAAAAAAAACCCAGTCGAATTTAGAACCTCCTCCTTTTTTGAAGTCGGTTATTAAAGCAACCGCGGAGAAAAAACATAAGCGTGTTTACAAAACATGATAAAGTAACGGCTAAGTGACTTGCCCAATATTTTCTATTCGGGCAAACCAAAGCCCTTTTAATTCTATTTTTATATAATTTTCACCTGGTGTATGAAATTAAACTAACAATAATATTTCTCTAAGAACCTTACAATAAAGTTAGGAATCCCATTAAATGTGACGGCAAAAAGTTTGCTCGTTGCTACGATGTGTGGCCTGCGTCTACGCACATTGTTTGGTAATCCTTGTGGGCTTGCGCAAAAAATGTGGGAACTATAATGTTGCGCTTTAGTGATGGGCCCTGCGTATCGATAAGTATTAATTTAACGCGTATCGTAGATAATATACATTTTTTAAACCTTGCGTTTACAAATATTTAAACTCACATACACAAACAGAAAGACCCAGAATAACTATCTGTAGGCCATTCAAATATTGGTTCCTAATGTTGTATAGGATTCCTTGCACCACAAATTACTCAATACGTTTAAAATTAAACAAACACTAAAGAAAAACGAGAAAATCTATTTTAAAAAACATATTTCTGTTTTAGTTAACCGTTTCAAGTTGACAGATAGTTTAGATTGAGTTGCCATAATTAGGTTAGCTTTTAAGTTTGTCTTGTGTCATACACGAATGCAATTTTTTTTTTTAAGTCTTAAGCCTTAAATGCTATGTTGCCCGCTTGCCTGTCTGCCAAGACTTACCAACTTACCTACCTACTTAGTAACATGAAAGACTTAATAAATTCTTGGCAGTTTGACATAGCATACAATAATGTTCCATACAAATATAAAGGGGCAAACTATCGATAGTTTATCGATACGAAGTGTATATCAATCCCTATCAACCCCAGTACATTCGTCTGACAGAATAATGACGTGCCTACCTCCGCCTTCCATTCACAAACCACGTGGACAATGGCACGGCAAATAGCCATTATTATCGTTGCAAGGGCCCACTCTATTAATACCATCAAACCCGGACGTCGCGATTATTGAAGAGTCGTTTCAATATTGTAACACGGTTTAGATTGGGGCTGTTTTGAGACAGTTTTCCTAGATATTTTTGGGCAATGCAAGTGCTCTATTTATTAAAAATTTCGTCTTCAATAAAGGATACACAGATACTTTATAATACACAATACAATAGATTGTTTTAAGTGTGTTGCTTCAATTAGAGGAGACTAGCTTTTGCCCGCGGCTTCGCTCGCGTTAAATTCGGTATGACACAGTACTTGCCAACTGCAGTTTTTGCCTTTGTGCCTTATTGATTTGTATAGCAACGCCAATTTTTCCCTTTTCTTCCCTCGTTCTCCCTCATATTCCACTTTAAAAAAACCTGTGTCCATCTCCTGGTTTCAAACTATCTCTGTACCAAAACTCATCAACATCGGCTTAGCCATTAAAGCGTGAAGAGGTAACAAACAAACAAACTTACTTTCGCTTTTATAAAATTGGTAAGGATTATACACAAAAACACTAGTATTTAACTAGTGTTTTTATGGAAAATCTCCGTAAATTTTATTTTAATAATATCTACTAAACATTCATTTCCATTTGGGAAGTAATATTTAGTCGCTTTTTGGAATATTTTAGATATCCGCCAGTTTCAAGCTATCAAATCAGTTCTAGACCGGTTGTACCACACAATTGCTTCTCTTCGGCGACCGCCACGCTAAACGCTGCAAAAAATAACCCTACAATAAACGCCCATTATTTTCCCGTCAGAAGCTTCACAAAAATATTTTTTTCATACAATTGTGCAGTGATCACAACAGACTATAAATAAAACACGCCCACTTTACACGACATTGTTTGGAATCCGTATGTTCGAATTTCAATTCTGTTTTATCAAAATTTTGCACGCAGAGACAAAGCTTTCGCTCTGGTATAGAATTCGATGATAAAAGAGCTTGTTTGCTGTCGAAAAAAGGTTTGTTTGATGTCTTTTTTTGTCTATGGTTTATAATTTGTCATTTGACCCTTTATGGCGTAAGGTAAGTAGAACTACAGCTATGTCATGTCGCTGACTACAAAGAAGCTGCAAGACCTTATGGTAATAGTAACCAACCCAACATAAGCTTAGTTTTAGATTTGTAATTATTGTACCTACTTAGTAAATAAAATTAAACACGTGTCATTTCTCTAGATAATCCGCAGCGCAAAGACATCAGACAGCCTCCCAAAATCGGCCAGCCGATTGAGCAAAAGACAAACAATATTCACAATAACAGCTTAACAATTCGTGCGAAATTGTTTTCGGCAGATTAAAGGACGGTCTATAATGCCAACGACAATAGGCCTCGGGCAGGACTGTTTATATAAATACTCTGTCAACCGCACGATTCGCACAATAACAGTTCAACGTCTCCTTTTGACCAAAAATTGTATTTTCGAACACAATAACGACCTAAACAACGCGTAGAAAGAAGACGTCATGTCTAAACGAATCATTCATTATTTACTTTGATAACATTTATTGTGGAAAACCGATGTTGCTAAAATAACATTATTTCTGAATTCACGTTCTGGGAATTTTGTAGATAATTTTTTTTGTTATCCCGTCTTATATGTGATCGTTTTTAAACAATTCTAATTTTGGGATCTTAAAAAACCTGTGTGACTCTTAAAACTTAACCGCATGTATGCCGGAATTACAGTCAGAATTAAAAACGCATTGTGTCTCGCGTAGATCTACGTTCCGGGTACATTCTACGCATACAAGGGGTTAAGCGTATAAATACTTGAAATCCACGACGCTGACGTAAGAAATGGATGCGAGCATCTAAATCTCACAATGAACAATTAAGGCGTAGTCAAAAGTACTCTAATCCTTGACTGTATCAAAGGCATTTAGATAATCAAGGGCCTTAGTGGGACAACAAAAAGAACTGGCATGTAATGACATCGTGACGTAACCTCAAGGAATTTTATAACGCTCGCTAGGTTTTGGGTCATTATCGTGATTTTGATCAGTGATGCGTCAAAGGGCAGCCACACACGACGCCTGCGTCCTTGTTAGCAATTAATCTGAGCATCTACGTGGCCGTAATGTTATTGTGTTTATGCATCGTTCGGAGAATAAATGGAACGCACCCTGCTCATAGATGTGAGAATTTTGTATCATGCATCTGAAAAATGCTTTATTTTTATTACCTACGTTTGATAAAAAAATGGTTGATTTGATGCCATCCGTTTGGTAGACCTAATTGCTTACGAAATTTTCTCAATATAATCAAAAATTCCAGCAATGTCTTCAAGTAGCCATTGCGTTTAAATAAGCTATTAAAAAAAAAAAAACTATTTGAAATGATATCCTTAGCATTCATTCCATTGTCCATCACTCTTATCTTATTGCTTTATATTGCAAAACTCCCAAGAGTACTTAGTTACAACATGGTATGTAACTGTGACCACATAGTGATGTACTTAACCTCAGATGACACAGCGATAAGATCGCTACAAAAATGTAGCAAACAACTGACGACCGCCGCTTGTCTGCAAAAATATAATATCCAGTCACAACACGTGCTCCCGACAAACACCACAGATTGTTGATAACTCGATAAGTTACTCAAAAAAACATTTTCCTACCTCAAATGTGTTTATCGGCTTTCAATCTGGGATCTGTAAGGCACACATTGTAAGTCCTTGCGGGCTCTTATCATCCGGATTAATCGTAGAATGAAAGTCCCGACCGCTCGTCTAACTGAACCCTTGAAATCCAACAGATGTTTGCGTAATGAATTTATTCTTGGTTCGCGAAGATTTCTTTGACAAATTTCTACAAATCGGTTTGACTACCTGCTTTGAATGTTATTGAGGTAGTAGAGCATTGATGAAGGAAGGTACTGTAATAACTGCGTTTTCTTCAAGTTAAATAAAGCGCAAATAATAGTTTAGGGATTATATTTTAAATCATTCAAATTTACATGTCTTACTTCAGAGCCATTAACCTATTCTATTTTTAAAAACGACATGAGTATTAGAACGTTATGCTCTATCCAGCCAGCATTGCTTAGGTTATATAAAACCTCTTATAGTACTGAGAGAATGATTTTTTTTAGCAGAGTCGAAAAATTTATTAAGAAAAGCACGTGTCCCGTATCCATGAATGTTGTAATTAACTTATCTAATAATTGATCCAGTCGAAATAAACCTTTTAGCTGAGGACATTTTTATGATTAAATATGAAATACTTACCTATCTATGTGTTATTTAGAAATTGTATTTCAGTTTGGTTTTGATCTTTAACCTACGAACTGCCCTGGTAAAATAACCAAGCAAACAAAAAATATTTTTTCATTTCAGCTTTTAAAATTAATACTTACTTTACCGTTATGGAGGTTTCATAACGCTAAAGTAATAGTAGTATTCCTGATAGTTTTTGGCTAATCACCATCCAGGCCATCGGCGCAGAATCCTTACTTAATATTATAAAAGCGAAAGTGAGTTTGTTTGTTTGTTACCTCTTCACGCTTTAATGGCTAAACCGATTTTAATGAATTTTGGTACAGAGATAGTTGGGAATCAGGAGACGGACATAGACATTTTTAAAAAAGAGTGGGATTTGAAGGAAAAAGAGGGAAGAAACGGAAAAACTTAGCGTTGCTATTACAATTCAATAAGGCGCTACATAATTTAACGCGAGTGAAGCCGCGGGCAGAAGCTAGTATATTATAATCTACAAGGGTATGGGCAGGCACAGGACTACTCTCTGTCCCCTTACTCTCATAGTCCGATGGGACTACAATTCAACACAACCGGAGAGAGATCAGGCAGAGGACCTACAGCTAAACATGCTCTCCAAAGCAAGGGGGTATCATGCCATCCACTTTCAAACTTCAGGCCATCACTGAGAAGTTCTTAATGTAAAATAAATAAATATCTTGGGACAACTCACACATAAATATCTTGATCCAAAGCTAAGCAGGGCTTGTGTTATGGTAACCAGACAACTGATATACATACTTATATAATTTATAAAAACATACATATTATAGATGAATCACACCCAGACACAGAACAAACAATCATGCTCATCACACAACGTTTGTCCTGGGTGGGAATCGAAACCATAACCTCCGGCTCAGCAGTCAGGGCCACTAACCACTAGACCAACAGGCCCGTCAAATGTAAAATCCTAAAAACACTGGTGAGCACAGTCGTGGTTGTGTCAACTTCAGTATTAACTGATTTGTCACAGGTCACCGGCCGGTCTTTGGCTTGATTAACAGTTTGGTCATTGTTCGCATTAGGAGCGTAAATAAATCAATTAAACTGCACTGATGTAAAACTGTAGTGACAGTATTGCTAAGTTGAGTTACGAAACTTTCATCGCGTTTGCTTAGTTCAATGGCTTGGGATAAACGGGTTATTAAGCCTTTATTATAAAGTTTGTTTTCCCATGATTTTTGATAGAAATTAAGGATGGAGACAGATATAGTAACAAATTCAAATTCAAATTCATTTAATTGTCTGAATATGGTACATTTTTATGGTCTTAAATATAAACAAAGGTCTCATCATATTCTGCCACTGGGGGCGTGCAAATATTTGGTACATAAACAAAATTTTAAAACAAACATTAAATAGGAAATAGAAATTACAGTTATTGTCATGTCAATTAAATAAATATTATCAGTATTCAGTACAATGTCAAATAATTATTCAATGTCAAACTTGAGATGTCAATGATTATATGATTACAAAATAACAATTTAATTAGGATGTCAAAGTATCATTCAAATAGTCATTTAAATTATAGTAACATTTTTTATACAACAAAGCTTTAAGTTCTTTTTTAAAACCATTTAAATGTAATTCTTTGATTTGCTTTGGGATTTTGTGAAAGACTTGCGGGGCTATGCAGAATATGCTTTTCCACATTAAAGCTGTTCTGGCTCTACGTCCACGTAACATATCATTCCGCCTGTTCCGTTTGACAGTATCGGATAAGTTAGGAAACAGATGTGAGTTCAACTTAACAAATAAAGCAGTTTCATAGATATACAAAGACGGCAGTGTTAAAATTTTAAAGTTTTGAAAAAATGGTTTACAACTGTCCGTTACTTTTAGTTTAAACATGGCTCTGACGGACCGTTTTTGCGCTTTAAAAGCGGCTTCTCTATTCGTAGAGTTACCCCAAAATATAATGCCGTACCTTAATATAGACGCTACAAGGCCATGGTATGCAACAAGTAGTGCTTCTGTGTTGACTGTTGGGGCGAGTTTATATAAGGCATACGATGAACTACTAATTTTCTTACATAGTGTTTCGATGTGGTCCTTCCAACTTAGTTGCCTGTCAATTATAAGGCCTAGAAATTTAGTATTATCTACCTCCTGAATTTTGTTATTTTGGAATTGGACATCCATTTTTGAACTCGCTTTTTTATGCCCAAAGTGCATTATATGTGTTTTGTCGAGGTTAATTTTCAAATTATTATTATAAAGCCAAGAGATCATTGTAGCTACCGTGCTATTAACATCTACTTCATATGATTCAGGTTTATCACATGCTATTGTTATTGTGCTATCATCAGCAAAGAGTGATATTGGGAAGTCTATGGCTCTGGGGAGATCATTTATATAAATTAAGAATAAAAGAGGGCCCAGCACACTACCCTGTGGTACACCAAAATATATTGTACGTTCCTTAGACAAGTATGTTACTTCTTCTTTAGTTTTAAAATTTAGGTTTCTTATTGCTGTAAGTTGTTTTCTTTTTGAAATATAGGTACTTAATAAGTCCAGAATGTTACCTCTTATGCCATAGGAGTCAAGTTTATTTCTTAAAATTTCATGGTCAACACAGTCAAAAGCTTGCGACAGATCACAGTACACAGCACAGACAGGTGTCTTATTATCAATTTTAGTCATAATTTTATTTAAAAAGTCATAAATAGCCATGTTAATTGACATATTCTTCCGAAAGCCTTTCTGTTCATCACAGAGAATTTTTTGTTTTAATAAATATGCATACAGCTCATTATATATACAGGGTTATTTGTAAAACACCGACAACCTCGCAGGATTGTATTACTATCATCATAAACAACAACTTTAGTTCTATGATTTTTTACAAAATTTTACACATTTACCAAAAACAAATCATCAAGATTTCGTTGTCCTATCTAACACATTTCAACTCCGTCCGTTTGCTGTACCTACATACCTACACCTGCCGCGCACTGTCCCCGTAGGTACGTTTACATCGCATAGATTTCGTAACATTTAGAGCGTTCAATTTAAATATTTTTATTTTTGTATGAAAATCTGATGAACTAAAATATGATAAATGTTTAAATGTCATAGAACAAAAGTTGTTGATTATGATGCTGGTAACATGGTCCTGAGAGGGTGCCGGTGTTTTACAAATAACCCTGTATATTTCTCAAATATTTTCGAAAAAATTGGCAGAAGTGCTATAGGTCTATAGTTTTGCATTAGATTTTTTTTTCCCTTTTTAAATATAGGCTTAATTATGGACACCTTAAGTCGTTCCGGAAAAACACCATGGCTGATACATAGGTTAAGAATATGACTCAAACATTTAGCGATTAAGTCGGCAACATGCTTTATAATTTTAGTGGAACAAGTAACAATAAAGGACGATGTAATGTTAACATTGCGTTTTTTTTTGTCCTGGCAAATGAAGGTTCCTAGCGAAAGAAAAATGCATGTTTGTGCTGGTAGATGAGACCTTTAGGCAAAATTAAAGCTCCCGGCCACCGTAGACGCAACCGCCACCGATATTGCCGTAATATCAGTATTTCACCGTCCGTTAGTTTAGTTACGACAGGCTGTATCAGCTGTGCGTTCGTACTCCTCGCGCACCTTTTTAGAGATGTTAGCAAAGCAGAAGGGCCCACTAGAACCACTATCTACCGAGGTTGTAGGTTTCCGAAAGAAGTAAATATGCTTTTATTTTATGTATTTAATTATGCTTTTGCTAACAATTTTGTCATTAATTTTATCCTGATTTCCCTTTTTTTACAATGCTTATAAACCGAAATGTCTTATGAAAAAAGAAGTTATTAGATAATTTCCCAGCCAAAAAAAGGGCTAGATTAGCCCTTAACATAATAGGATTAGTCTGTTGGCATTAAAAAAAATAGCGATAATAGCTAATAAAAACAAGAGATGGAGCGATCGGCGGCGGCGATCTCTCGCGTCCGGCCCTGGTTCAGGCCATGGTCCGGAGCGAGAGGGAATGGGAAGCGGTCACCACCTTCTGCGAAGCAGTAATGTTAGCGAAGGAGGTGGCCGGGCGTTTGAGGGAGAGAACATCTGCCCAACCCAGCCGCCGCGGGAGACGCCCATGGCGCCGGGCGCCGCGAGACGACTTCCGGCCACCGTAGATGCGGGCCTGTGGGCGGTGAGCAATGGGTAGTTTACCGTCCGTCCGTCGATTGACGACAGGCCGTGTCGACGGCGCGTTCGTGTTTCACGCGCGCCTCAAAGAGAGTCAGCAAAGCAGAGGGGCTTGCCAGAGCCTCTGCCTGCCGGGGTTGCGGGTTGTTCGAAAGAGATACCGCGGCCTCGGAACGTAAAGGGCAATAGAAGAAACATGGGTGGGTTTTAGTCAGTACAAGTCTGACATGCCCCCCCGCTCCACCCAGAGCGGGGGAAGTCATTGGATGATTTCCCACCCGAAAAAAAAAAAAAAAACAAGAGATGGAGGTTTCCGGCGACTGGGACCGCAATTAACTAGGACCGCGGTCCCAATCGCCGGATCTGTATAAAATAAATAATTTTCTTCCGGCGACTGGGACCACTTATATAATAACTGAAATAAAAAAAAAATGTACAGTCAAACAAAAGTTTTTAGATGTAACAATTGAAGAAAAAACCTTTTTGATTTAAAAACATCATTTATTGATATAAGAAAAACAACCACTGACTACAGGTTCTGTTATTTAAAACTTTCGTAACTAAAACATACACTTAGATCGTGTTAACAACAATCAACAAAAAAAAAACACATAAATCGTGCATAACAATCAACAATTTTTAAATAATTACCAATCAGAAAGTAATTGCTTATTACAAAATCAGTCTTTAACTGGTACCGTAAATATAGGGGTATGTGCTTTACCTATGGACATTTCCCGGAATTTGGAATAAAACTATTTTTAAACTTTTTGTTTTTAGTGTACGTTATCATACTAATCAGCTTAATTACTAAATAACTCTTATTAATTAACAGTCTTTGTTCGGAAATATATAATAATTTCTGAGACAATAAAATATTTTTAAAAAGCCTTATTTTGTCCACAGGTACAAACATTAAATGTACCTATAGACAACAAAAATGTTCTTATGGACGGTAATGTACCTATGGACAGACTATGTAAATTCACAATTATAAAACACTAGCTGTTTCCAGCGGTTCATTAAAAAATCAAATATTAAAAACAACAAACAATCAAATATAAAAAAAATCAAATATAACAGAAAACATATTAGTAATTTAGTTTTTTAACATACTCATATTCAGCGTATAAATCTTTGGAAAAATCACTACTACTATCTGAATCTATGTCATTATCAGGTGATTCATCTTCTATTTTGTAACATCTGAGACAAATAAAGTCACACTCATCTTCAGAATCAAAATTATCCTTGTGAGATTTTGGTATACATTTGCTATGATATCGCCCCTCGCACGTAGAACAGGTCAGCATTTTTTTCTTATTTTCATATTTTCTACATTCTACACACATGACAATAGGTATCTCTTCTTCTTGAAGGACGGTTATTTTTTTCCCGGTTGCTACAATCTTTCTTGAACTAGGTCCAGGTTTAAGGAGCATTTCTGTCTCAGTAGGTGTTTTCTTCCTTTTTTTTTCTTCCAATTTTCGTTTCTTTTCAATCTTCAGTAAAGTTTCATTACGGATAGCAGTTTTCTCAGGCGTATCCGTAAGTATTCTTGTTTTTCCAGGTTTTCTGCCACGTGTACAAGATTTTCTTGGTGCTGCTTTTGGAAAAGGTCGTATAGATTCTAATTTTGTGAGTAGAGCAGTTTGATGTCCCTGATTTTCAATTGGGAATGCAACAATAGATTCATTTAATTCAGTTTCAGGGCAGTAATTTTTTAAAACAACGTCAGAATCCTCAATGTCTGGTTGATTTTGTTTTTGGTTTTCTGAGCAAATATCAGGACCCAGTTCAGATTGTTCTTTCTCTATACATGTAACTAGATTAGCTATTGATTCTGTTGATGGTTCCGGACGATCAGTAATGAAAGAACAAAGAAAATCGTCATCATTGAATATATCCCTGTTAAATGGGCAGATACCAGTAACTTCGAAGCCTTTAATTATATTTTTTGGTGTGAATGAGATGCAGTATGCTTTTCCTATGAGATCAGCAACATCGTAGATGGTAATTGGTTTACCAGGGTGGTTCAGCATCCATTGGTCTGCAGCCTTATTATATTGTGTTTTAAATGGCCCAAACACACACCTGTCCAGAGCTTGCAAGTTGTCAGATGTATGAGGAGGTAGCGTCAAAAGAATAATGCCATTTTCGGAAGCCTTGTCTATAATTTCAATAGAAATGTGAGTTTCATGATTGTCCATAGTCAGTAAAACTGGATGTTCTTTCGTGGGCTTCACAAAGTCAATAAAATGATCTAAATATTGCCTGAAAATCGGTTCTGTAGACCATCCAGACGGATTTGCTGCCCCAATAGAACCTGGAGGAGCACCTTTTAGCATATGCTCTTTAAAGAAGACTCTAGGAAAAATTATCATAGGAGGTACAGAGTTTCCTACCGCATTTATACAGGCGATCATTGTACTGTTTACACCTCTTTCTCCAGAGGTTAGTTTTCCCAACTGCTTAATTTTTTTTGGGGCTAAAACTTTTCTCGGCTTGTGCACTGTTGAATTTCCTGTTTCGTCAACATTATATATGCGATCAGGAGAAAAATTGTACTTTTTGAGTACTTTTTCGAGATTATCATAAAAATTAGAAACATTGGCCCTATTAAAGCTTGTTGCTCTAGCCAAACTGGTTGCTTCTGGTTTTCGAAGCGATAATTGTGGATACCGCTGTCGAAAGCATCTGAGCCACCCTATTCCAGCCATTTTATTTTTATGCCAATTGGCAGGGGTATTTTCTTTATTTCTTGATACAGCAAACTGGTAGGCAAGTTCTCGAACTTGTATTGAATCTAAGCCCATATGCATATATGCAGCCTTCTCTAGGTATTTACAGAAATGGTTCTCTTCATTCTCTTCAAAAACTTTCTTTACATCATTTCTTAAAAGTTCTAGAGTCTTATTACTTATATCTTCTTCTTTACAAATTTGAAAATATTTGAAAATAGTAGATTTCGGTATTTTATATTTCTCGGCAAGTTTACGGAACGAAATTCCGTTTTTAACTTCTCTAACGGCTTCCGAAAGAGCCTCTGGACATATTTTATCGCGCTTTACTCCAGTCTTACTACGCGGCACTAGAAAATAAAAAATAATTACTGATTTTAACGTGTCAATAAAGTGTCCACAAGTACAATTGAGTGAATGTACCTGTGGACTGTCTACAGGTACATACATTCTTCTGTCCACAGGTACAAATAAAGGAACATAATCTCTAAATTGTCAATGCTTTATAAACAACATGCATATCAATGGAGATTTAGTACTAAATCAAAAACAAAATAATACACTATACAATCCACTTGTAGCTGTGTACGTAAGTATATATAAGATTCAGAAAAACACATGAATATAAACAAAAAATTCTTACTTTTTCTGTTAAAATTTTTTACTGGCACACCGACACAAACACATGACAGAAAGCAACATGGCGACACGTCAGTGTTGCCAATCGTCAAAAACACTGTAAGGATGCGTTCGAGTTAGGAATTTTGGGTATTTGGTTTTTGAGTTATTGATAGTGTCCATAGGTAAAGCCGTCTATAGGTACAGCACTTACCCCTAATAAAAAAAAAGTGCGTGTGTCAGCTCCGACGCACGACTGGAGTTTACTCCTTAAGTACGAGTATCTAATCATACGCAAAAAGAGTTTATTCAACTGAAAAAAGATTAATATCATAATGAAACGGTAAATTCACAAATTAATGAAAAAAAATAGCAATATCAATACATCGACACTGATAGAAACAAACAAGCCCAATAACATATAGTATACAGGTATGCTGTATAGTCGCCTATACAGCATACCATATGTACGTCTTAATACACTCACAGCCAAATTAGAAAATTGCGCACTAAAGGTGCGCACCAAAAACGTGACACATTTTCGTTACTTTAGTAGGTTTTACCCCTCGGATTTTTCTCATACCGGGTGCCTTATATATGAAAATCGATCCTTAAGGAGTAAACTACAATAAACTCCAAAAACACAATAAAAATAATAAACGTGGTACTATCTATGTCAATCACAATTAGTTTAAAATGGCCGTTATGGCTTCACACAAAATCAGTCAAGTAAGTAATTATCACAAAATCAGCCTTAACTGTGTTAAAACGGCACGGTTGGCGCAGTGGCTGAGCGATCGACTGCTGCGCTGCGTGTCACGGGTTCGATTCCCGCACGGAACAAATATTTGTATGATCTGCAGATAGTTGTTTCGGGTCTGGTTGTTTGTATACACAATGATATGACTTTATTTGTTTATAAACGCACCCACGATACAGGAGAACTTCCTAGTGTGGGGCAATGTTTTTAAAAAAAATATATATATATATAAAGTTAGAGAAGGATAGTATTATACTATGCTATTCCCTTTGGGTGTATTTACCTGCATGTGTAAATTATGTCAAAACGGGCTAGCTTAATCTATTACTAAGCGCATAAAATAAAATCATGTCTAGAACGAGTCAATGATATTTATATAATTTTTTTTTTTTTTCGTTTGACTGTACAAATTTTGGCTTGAATAATAGATTTTTTTAAGTTATCTATGAGTGGTCCCACTCGCTGGAAGAAAAGTATTTATTTTTTACGGATCCGGCGACTGGGACCGTGGTCCTAGTTAATTGCGGTCCCAGTAGCCGGAAGCCTCATCATAAATAAAAAAAAACAGAATAAAAACCTTGAAAGAAAACTGTGGAAGAAAGCTTCAACTAAGGAATCAAAATAAACCTTATCACACTGTAATTAAATGAGTTATTTGGTTTTTTAATGTTGACTTTAGTTTACAGCTCACTATGTTGGTATGTTCAGTTTGCGTGACGTAATGGATTTAATCCTTTACCCTAATAATGACACTAGCCATTATGAGGGTAAAATATTGTGTCGTATTTTTAACTTCCCTAATTACGTTTTCTTTCAATTGAAAGAGAATTGTTGACGGAAAGGCTTTCAACATATGACTGGCACAATAGAAGGTAAATATCGTTAAGAGTAGAACAACAATCTAAGCAGAAACTTGAGATCAAGAGAAGGCCCATCTAACCTTTAAAACCGGCTAAGTGTGAGTCGAACTCAAGCACCGAGGGTTCCGTAAAATCTTACGATATGAAGAGCTATATTTTTTTTTAGCTCCAAGGAACCACAGACTTATGTAAAATTCGGGATAACACAGTTCCCTTGCGCCTTCCGCCTTATTTATTGTAATAGCAATGCTAATTTTTCCCAGGTGCAGACAGTGCAGTTTTCATGCTTCCCATAGAATCAAATCTAGCCCCCTTTTTTTGGGGTGGGAAATCATCAAATAACTTCCCCCGCTCTGGACGGAGCGGGGGGAGTGTCAGAATTTTACTGGCTAAAACCCACCCATGTTCTTTCTATTACCCTTTAAGTTCCGGGGCCGCGGTATCTTCGGGGCCGCGGTATCTCCGGGGCTGCGGTATCTAAGCCCCTTACTTTCCTTAAAATTCTCGTAAAATTAACAGTTGGGGGTAGACTTACCCTATTTCTTTAAAGGTGCACATAGACACAATGCAAATTGCGGTCAACGGCCCAGTAACGTTATCATTTAATTTATTTACATTTCACGCGACAAAACACATAAACATTTATTCTATTCACTCCACAAGGCGCCACTACATTATAAAACCACCCTTAACGACTTTAGTGAAAACTCAAAATTATTATTGGTATTACTTCACATAAACTTGGTATTAATTCCTATTCACAGTTTAAACGTAAATGCTAATTTATTACTTGGTACTAACTACAATCGTATTGAAAAATTTAAGCGGAAACTTTTATAAACGTATTTGTTTATAACTGAAATAACGTTTACGATATTTTTTTAATGAGTCTTAAATAAAGACTGTTTTTATGTTTCCGTATACGGTATGGTTTGACCCAGATTTGAAAGCAGCGGTGACCGCGTTTTAATTACTATAGCCGCTATCGTGTTTCTGAAGGGTGTAATCATTATGGATTTTAATTATGACGTAGATTAATAAAATATAATTTGATAAGTAGAGAGACGAATGATTGTTCAGAATCTAGTCCTCATCTAGGCGTCATCACAACTAGTTATACTATTGACCACAATGACTAATAAAAATACAAAAGTAATAAATTAACTTATTTTCTACATTTTTCTAACTATCTGTGCTATGAAAGACTCTCACACTTTGGTAATACAAATTCCGCCCAACACTTTTTGAATGCGCGTAAACACCGCATAGGTCTTGTCATCAATGTAAAAGAAGTTTAAAGAGCTGCGATCAGATCTACACTACATCAGTAGCGTTAGCATTCACTTTGTACTTGTCTCTCAAATTGCAGCTGAACTTACACAAAGAGCAGGATAATTCCATATCCATCACACGCATTGTGTTTGATTTGCAATACTAGCGACTACAACCAAATAACGCTTACAAAGCATTTCATTTGCCATTAACAAACCTAAACTAGTCTCAATGACATTTGACTTTGAACATCAAATTCCAGTTTTAAACAGAAACGCACTGACATACCTGCATGAAGGGGTTTAAAATGGCCGCTTTTGCAGAAGCATACTATGAAAATAATCCTTACTTATATTATGAAAGCGAAAGTGAGTTTGTTTGTATGTTTGTTTGTTACGTCTTCAAGCCTAACTGGCTTAACCGATTTTTATGACTTTTGGTACAAAGATAGTTGAGACCCTGGAGAAGGAAATGGGCTATTAAAAAAATACGTTACAAAAGAGGAAGAAAGAGGGAATAAATAACGCGCAAGGGCAAAAACTATAGGTAGCAGGTACCTGGAAAGGAGAACTGTGTTACCGCGAATTTAACGCGATCGAAGCCGCGGGCAAAAGCTAGTATAATAATATTTTGGCGCAGTGGCCAAGCGATCGACTGCTGCGCTGCGCGTCGCGGGTTCGAACCCCGCATGGAACCAATATTTGTATAGCCTACAGATAATTGTTCTGGGTCTGGCTGTTTGTGTATATGATTTTAAATATTAGTAAACGCATCTACGATACAGGAGAAATTCCTAGTGTGAGGCAACGTATTTTTTAAAAGACAAAAAAATGAATTTGATTATTGAATTGAAATTACGTAATAATAAAATTCTTAAAATGGTCATAATTCACAATATTAACGCGTCTGTGACCACTTTAAGAACAAAATTCCTATTATAATCCTAATGACCCCGCTAAAGCAGCTATTTAAGACCCCAGGTCAAACAATGAACGCTCCTCATCCTACTAACATTATAAATGCGAATGTTTGTAAGGATGGATGTATGGATGTGTTGATGATGTTACTTTTTCACGGATCTTGATAAAATTTGGCACAGAGGTAGATTATGGTCTGGAATAACAGATAGGATACTTTTTTTCGATATCACGCGAAGCCGCGGGCACTAACTAGTACTGAATAATATTGATCCCTAATTTTATGACTGCATTGGTACTATACATACGTTGGCGATTAATTAACTTACTGAATAGCACACAGCAATTCTACTCTCTAATGAACCGGCCAGTTGCAACTCGAATTAATTGTCATACGTGCCAGGAGTACCAACTAGACCAGCCTTGGTTGAAACATTCCAATGCAGCTTACATCCCCTTTGATATTCGTATATTTGGAGATGCGGGGGGCAGGGGAGGCTGTTGCGTTACATTGGTCAATTGCTAATAATGTTCGCTTATGATAGCTGTTGTGTATAGAAACGTTTTGTGCTATGTGGTATCTCTTTTGAACAACCCGCAACCCCGGCAGGCCCCTCTGCTTTGCTGACATCTCTTTGAGGCGCGCGTGGAACACGAACGCGCCGTCGACACGGCCTGTCATCAATAGCAAACGGGCAGTGAGCTACTTTGTGCTATGTCTTAGGTTGAAGTTCACTTGAAAAACCATTAAAGAGACAAACATTTTAATTTGAGGCATTGTGGTAAAAACAAAAACTAAAGCTATATATAGATAGGTACATAGCTGTTGTTATATTCAGGGTTCCGATTTGATCAACCTTCTCAGTCTACGCAGTCAAAAGATATAGCTGTTAATGTCACAAGTTTGTACGGAACCCCCGATGCCACATTCCACTCACACATGACCGTTTTTTTAGTTGGTATCCTAATAACATTCTCAATCAAAGCACTGTTTGTCGCAACCAAAAAAAAAACGTATTTGGTGAGATTGATTGATGACACGTTGCTTCCCAATTGTGGAACAGAATTCAAAAGTCAAAAACAAAATAGTTTGTCAGAATTGACTTTCCTGACATCGGGAGAAATGCCTGGATGAGATTGGCTCAGGACGATGATATTAGCTTATGAAATACAGGATACCCAGTGGGTGAATAAAAGTTAGGGTTGGTGTGAATGATGAAATGTTTACCTATATTTATCTGATAGCATTAACCTGTTCAGAATCTGCTTCCAAGAAAATAAATCATACAAAGCATCATTGATCTTGTCCTAACTGTTTCTGGGTTCTGTTTTCAGTCAAACCAGGTACCGCTGAAAACTTTACATGCTGCCGATCTCACCTCCACAACTAAATCCTTACTATATTATAAAACCGAAAGTGAGTTAGTTTGTTTGTTACGTCTTCACGTCTAAATGGCCAAAAGCGATTTTGATGAATTTTGGTACAGAGATAGTTGGGACCCTAGGGACGGACATAGGCTAAAAAAATAAGAAAAGGGGGATAAAGAGGGAAGAAAAGCGGAGAGAAGGATATTTTTTTTGATCATCACGCGTCTTAAAGTATGCCACGCGGACGAAGTCGCGGGTGGAAGCTAGTATCTAAATAATACGACACCCCGGTAAGACTGGCTGTCAGATTTCCAGTAGGTATTTGGTTTGATGTCGCTAGATTGTCACCCATCCATGGTCTATTTTTTTTTGCATTTGGGAAATCATCAAACAACCTTCACCCGCTCTGGGCGGAGCTGTTCGGATTGTTAGACTTGTACCGACTAAAACCCATCCATGTTCCTTCTTTTGCCCTTTATAACCCGAGGCCGCGGTATCTCTTTCGAACAACCCACAATACCAGGACAACCCGCAACCTCGGACCCATACATGGGTCAATGCAAAATCAACAATTATTATAATCTGTTAAATTCTGTTCCAATTTCACAAACAGTAAGTAATCTACTATAGGAACAAATACTACCATATTGATGTCCAATGACGCAATGACACGTTCGATTTGATTAGTTTCCGAAGCACAGTACTATCTGACTGTTTGGTTTAATTTATTGGAATCAATATAATTGATAATTGAATGATGGCGTTGCATTTCCAATTGAATTGAATGAGTTCGAAGGTAATGGAAATGATAAGGGTGATTTGTAGTGTCGCTTTATTTTTTAAGTGATGAAAGGGTTTTCGGGTAATTGTGTAGATTGTATGAATTAGTGTAATTATTCGAGGGCGTAATTGGGGGGGTTACATAGTGTGTGTGGTTAAATAGTATATTATTACGTTTGTGATTACCCTCTATTAAACGATTATAGAGAACAAAAGAAAAGAAAATCTGTTTTGCACAGTAATAGTTTTTTTTTTGCAAACTGGGGACATTACTCGTACTAAATAATATCAGCCGCTCATTTATCTTTAGGTTAAGCCGCGCTTGCCTAAGTTGGTCTGTGCATGGGTGGCCACCCGTTACATACCGAGTTTCCTCCGTGCCTCGGAAAACACGTTAAGCCGTTGGTCCCGGCTGTCAGTTGTAGATCTTTGACAGTCGTTACAGTAGTCAGTGTCCCGAAAGCCTATCTGACAACCAGTCTTACCAAGGGGTATCGTATTACCCAGTATTAACTGGGTTATGGAGGTCAAATAGGCAGTCGCTCCAAGTAAAATACTGTAGTATTCAGCTGCATCCGGTAACACTGGAAGCCGGCCCCAACATAGTTGGGAAAAAGGCTAGGCAGATGATGACTGGGGACATTACTGGTTTCTAAGATTCTACTACGCTGATGTTAACCTTGATAACAATCGATACTCGCATATACATCATCATCGTTTCATACGTCGTTACGTATTTTGAAATATCGCTTTTTAATAAAAACATAATAGAATTATCTATGCTATGTCTCGTTTCTTTCTTTGACATTAATTTAATCTAAACAATCCTACCCAGATTATTTTATACAACAGTACAGTCACCTGCATCGACGTTCTTACTCTTTTCTAAATTTAAAACCAAGTGGCTCGAGGAACAACGATTGTAACTTTGAGAGCTAGAGAAAGACTTTTCTATTATGAATTCCAAAATACTTCATACATTTCAATCTGTACGCCTACCATGACATCTTAAAGCAGAACTTATTCCACTAAGGGAAAGAGATGGACACCCTGTATAGCTCTGTCTCTTTCTCTCAGTGGAATAAGTTCTGCTTTAAGACGTCATGGTAGGGTAGCAGTACAGTAAAATAAAATTACTTTTAAAAGTTGCTAAATGTTTACATCGCGCCTGTATATTACAATTTTCCTTCCATAAATTATTTAAAACGTGGGAAAATTAAATAAATATTGATTCAAATCTCACTTTTCCTGTAATCTATCTTAATACTGTGTCGCACCAGAGTTCAATAACCTCATGGTATAGAAAAGTATATGAGAAAGTTAACTTGCGATTTCTTCTGTTATTGGAGAAGTTATGATTGGTTTCGCCGTAAACAGATCTAAAGTGTTTAACTGAAGGGAGAGTGGGAAAATGTTTCCCATTGGTTTTGATCCCCGATATCACGGGTATTCATTAGACATTGATTCTTCGCATTAAGCTTTTCACTTTCCCAAACAATGTTTTTCTTTTAATTAGTGGTTTCTTATCTTTTTTGAAGATTTTTCTAGTAATGGCATTTTGATTTTGTGACACTTGATTTTTTTTTTTAATTTCTTGATGACATGACTACGTTACTAGTAAAATTGTAATCTTATTGTATTTTTCTGACAATTATCTATTAATTGAAATTGGAATGCTTGTGTTATGTGTTTGATGATACTTAAAATGAGTCGATTTAAAACTTGCTTTACTTCGGGAAGCAAGTTGTAAATTGCTCTGTTGTACTCGCAGTTGCAAGCGCGACTGTAGAGTACCACTGGGGTTTTTTTTTTTGGGGTGGGAAACCCCCGCTCTGGGCGGGGGAAGGGAAGGAGCGGGGGGGAGCGTCAGACTTTTACTGAGTAAAACCCACCCATGTTCCTTCTATTGCCCTTTACGTTCCGAGACCGCGGTATCTCTTTCTAACAACCCGCAACCCTGGACAACTGGGGTCTTGGGTAGGATTCCCATATCGGCCAAAAAAAAAGTGTTGCTGAATTTTTCCAATTAGAACTCCTCTGTAACAGCCTGGAAGGAAGTTTGCGGTATAATAGCGTAAGCCGTTGGTTCTGCAGCTGATCTCTCTCTAGTCTTGTCAGATTGCCGTTCCATCGAACTATGAGAGTAATAGAAAAGAGAATGCATCTTTACATTGCGCACACACTTGTGTGCTATAATATTTTTCGCACCGATGACTAATCTGCGCTTAGATTGACTGCCGTAATCGAAACCGGTCAGAAGAACTATTATCCTTAAGGACTTCAACATGCTGCTCCATTTACTTCTTAAAATTCCTCTTAAAACAATACCAAGAACACAAAAAATGAACCACGAAATTAATGTAATCTTATTAAGTGTTACCTGCAACCTTTCCCATCGCAACGATGATCTGTCTATGTAAATCCCATTGTGAAGCTGTGAGCCAGTTTGAAAGCGCGACCCGAATATTGTCACAATGAACTCCAGTGCCTAAGGGACAAAGAGCTCGGTATAATTAATGACTGAGACCACGAAATGTCGCTGTCTTGCATTGGGCTGGATAGAAAGATGAATTGAGAGGTACGGTGCAGCATTCTTTGGGATAAAATTGAGTGGTTGTAGTCTATGGTGATTTCTTGGAAGGAGATTCTTATAAGGTTTATTCTATCAGATAGATAATATAGATAAAAGTTTCATCATTTACATCAACTTTAGCTTTTATTCACCCACTGGATATCTGGTATTTTTATATGCTAATGTCATTTTCCTGAACCTATTTCATCCAGGCATTTCTTCCGATGACAGCAATGTCAATTCTGACAAATAATTTTGTTTTTACTCGTGAATTCTTTTTGAAAAAGTTGACGCCATGTGTCATCAATCAATCTCACCAAATACGTTTTATTTTTTTGTTTGCGACAAACAGCGGTTTGATTGAGAATGTTATTAGGACACCAACAAAAAAAAGGGTTCCGTACAATTTTGCGACATAAACGGCCATATTTTTTGACTGCGTACATTTGGTGGGTCGACATTTTCAGAGCTCCAATGGACTACAGATTTAAGTAAATAATTATAATTTCAACTCGATACCTTCACGCGTTCCCGTAGGCTCTTGACAGATAGACAGACCGTATTTTCCTATTAAAACACAAAATGACTATCGCGTCACGTCATATTATAACCAAACTAGCTGTTCCACGCGGTTTCACCCACGCAGATCAGCACCTGTTGGTCGTAGCGTGATGTTATATAGCCTATAGCCTTCCTCAAGAAATGGACTATCCAACACTAAAAGAATTTTCCAATTCCAACCAGTAGTCCCTGAGATTAGCGCGTTCAAACAAACAAACAAACTCTTCAGCTTTATAATATTAGTATAGATGACTACTCCATGGTTTCACTAGTCTGCGTCATCCCACACCGAGGCTCATATCGTTAGATTAAGATAAAACTAAAACAATAATCCTTTTCATTTCTACAGTCCTTTATTTCAACCACTCTGAATGGGATAGGCAATGTCTTCATATCTGTGGTTGACGAAAAAAATCTGTGTGGGATGGACTTTACAACCATCTTTATGGTCTTTGTTATACTTTGTATCGTCATTAAAGCAAGTTTAAATCCATGTGAGATGCAGCTTTAGTCGTTTACTCTCATTAGCCAAGAACCTAACAATAGTATTATTTTCATTGCGGTCAGCATAAACAACGAAGTATTTACGATGATCCTCGTATGATTTTATGTTCTTTCTTGTTTATTATTTGATTTATAGCGTCGAGATTTTTTTGAGGATTCAAAAACAGTTGAAGTGTATAATTTTGTAGGATGTGCCAGGGTTTAAAAATAAAGTGAATAACTCATATTTCTTAAGTAACGATACATTGTTTCCGAAAATGTTTTCCGATTTATTTGAGCTCGAATATTTTGGGATTATTTCGGCTCTTGCAGGCGAGTGCGCTCCTTTGTGATGACGAATCCAGATACTGCATTTATATTAATAATGAATGCTTAATTACCGTAACGCTGTGTAATTACTATGTTTACATTAACAGAAAGATTTACAATAAGCTTTCGTTTTGAGTACAGATTTTTCAAAAACCTTGATGTTGAATGATAAATGATGTTTATTTGGCAAGTAGGTTTTCACAAACACTTTTACACGTTTTTTTTAAAACTAAATGAGGTCGGTGTTTCGTACCCGACTACTTTGAGAAGAAACAGCCGAAACAAACCCAGAGCTTAGTCTCTTTTAAGGTCCAGACAAAAAATCTTACTCAACTTACTTGAGGACTATGCAGATTAGTGTCTGAAATGGTCTTTTTAAGAAAGCACTACACAGATTGAGTGGACCTGTCCAGTCAGTGTAAGCTTTTGTCAGTTATCGTGTAGCTCGACTCATAACCCAAGGAGCTCAACGACAACAACTGACAACTGTTATTTGGTTGTTCGATTAGGAATTCATTTGTAGCAGTCTAGAGGTCAGACTTGTCTTTCATTGGAGACAACAGAATAGGCTCATCCCCTTTAATATGGGACTTAAATGTGTAACTTTGATCCTAAACTCATGCTTTGTCATATTTAATTAAGATAGGTATTCATTTGTTTTTAATTTAGTGAAAGTGTTTTATTTGTATGTTGTTATTTGGTAAATAATAGCGTCGTTTTGGATATTTCTGTAAAGATGCTATAAATGGGTGGTAAATAAATAAATAAATATTAATGGTGAAGTGTGGTGCCATTAGATACACCTCCTGCCTACCCTATCTTAGATTACAGGCGTGGTGTTGTATTATGTAAGTAAACTTCTGATTTTTCGAGCATCAAACACAAAAATCTAAGGTCTTATTGTGTCTGCAACATCTATCGTAGTACGAAAAAAATAATACAAAAACCGCAGAAATCGTCGCAAGTAACATCTTTTTAAGTATTCAGAATTGCATGAAAGCCTTTTGATTCGCTATTAGCTGAGACCGGAGCAGTGGAGTCTTTGATGCGGCTCTTAATAAAGCAAAGGTGTTTAATTGGCTGACAAACTGTTCGCGAAGTAATTACGTCTTAGCTGGCAACGGTTCAAACAACGCGTCAATCTGGTTGCATAGGGATGGGATGTGTTGTGTGGGATTATCTTGTTAGTTAGATGCTTGTATCTATTTACATTTTGTAGCAATATATCTACTAGGGGCCTAAACTGGTTGCTTAAATCCTTACTAATATTACAAAAGCGAAAGCGAGTTTGTTTGTTACGTTTTCACGCCTAAATGGCCAAACCGATTTTGATAAATTTTGGTACAGAGATAGTTGGGATTTTGGAGACGAACATAGGCTGAAAAGTGAGATAAGGGGGAGAAAGAGGGAAGAAAAGGGGAGAGAAAGATATTTTTTTCGAACGTCACGCGGTTTAAAGTTAGTGTTGCCTCAAAGTAACTAAGACACGCGGACGAACTTGCGGGCGGAAGCAAATATAAGGTAATAATGTGAATTACGTTACAATTTATAAAATTGCAACGAACCACCTCCAAACCAATGGTGCGACGAATTGGTTAACAAGACGAATATATTTTTAAACTATTAAAATAAAATAATAGTTTTAAAAATATGTACAAGTACTTATATAATTTTTTTATTATCAAAATTATTTTTATAGTTATGCCTATATTAAGTATAATTGGTAGATTTGGTATTTGATTTGTTCCTTTAATTTACGAGTCTTTAGGAAGACACTCCTGAAGATTGAAAGGAAGGAGCACAGAATCATGTCCATGAATATGAATCAAAGGGAGGCCTTTTCCCAGCAGTGGTACAACTAAAGTTAGCTATACTAATAAGATACTATGGCCTGCTAAGTTAGAAGTAGGGAAACTAGGACCCTTCATAAATTCAGACTCGACGTCCCGGTACCTTTTTTTTTTTCGTGTGGAAATCCTCAATGGATGTCCTCCGCCTTTGCGGAGGGGTCTGTCAGACTCCTACTGACTAAAAGCACACCGTGTTCCTTCTCGCCACTTCTGGCTGGGGTGCGGGGACACATTTGCATTCTACACAATCACCCCAGCAGGACGTCCCGGTACCTGCCAAGCCTGTCCCTTGCTAGAGCCAGCCCGCGATGCTGAGCCAGTAAGTTTAAACCAGTCCTCAAATAATACCACTCAGATCCAGCCTGCCTCTTTGCTGTCCTCCCTCATCGACGCTCTAAGCCGAGGCTCGTACCTCAAAGGAGCTGCCCTTAGCGTGTAGTTGCTTAGTTTGTAAGTTTTTTGCCCTGGCTGGAGGCCTTAATTTCAAGGCAACCACAAGAATCGCCCGGTTAAGCAGACGTTAACCTTCTAGATTCAACTGCGAGGTGCATAAAAGAAACCTGCTCAGTTAAAGTAACGGGAATCAGCAACACTGTCTTCTATATTTATTACTAGCATTCGCCCGCGGCTTCGCCCGCGTTAAATTTGGGGTAACACAGTTCCCCTTGCGCCTTATTGATTTGTAATGGCAACCTTAACTTTTCCCTTTTCTTCCCTCTTTCTCCCTCACATGCCACTTTTTAAAATAAAAATTAGCCTATGTCCGTCTCCTGATTCCCAACTATCTTTGTACCAAAATTCATCCAAATCGGTTCAGCCATTAAAGCGTAAAGAGGTAACAAACTAACTCACTTTCGCTTTATATTAGTAAGGAAGTAAGGATTTTAAATGTAGCATTGTTAAAGTTTTAAATAGAACTTTATCGATAAGTCCCGCTACAATCCCTACTGTCATGTGAATTTCGCGAACACTTCAAGTGTCAAAGAACGGGTTCGCGCGTGGTGCGGTTACCAGCTATTACACTGCGCGCCGTAAGCAATTTGCTTTCCATGCAACGATGAGCCGTTCTGCATCAATTAGTTTTTGCATCGGAAACCTTTTAATTCCGTACTCATTTACTAAAGCAACAGAGTTTTAAATTTCGAATGCTAGGGCATTCGAAATTTAAAACTCTGTTGCTTTGTGTTGCTTTGTATTTCTTTGTATTTGATGCAAAGACCGCAGTTTTGATTAAGACATGCCGAATTGGGGTTGGAGAGCTTTGAAATTTTAGGCGGAAATTATGCACTGATTAATCAACACCATTCACGGCCTCAAGGGTAGTGGTGCAAGACTCGTGCCATTCTGTGATCACCACTTGACTTCACTTGACAGTGATATACTCAGTTAACCCCTCGCGCGTCAAAGTGTCACACTGGGTGCAAAATTTTACTTGTGCCACAAATGTCGCATGTGCACACGGGTGCAAAGTTTGAAATAAATGTCTAAAATATGAAAACCACTCACAGCGGGTGAGTGGTTTTCATATTTTAGACATTTATTTTTAAAATTTATTTAAAACTCATAAGGATTCTGGAAACATATACTTCGTAATATATAATTATCGATATAACTATGAAATCTTCGTTTTTCCGAAGGTCTAACCAAAATCATTCAAAATAGCTCGACGTTTGGGGCACTTTACCTACATTGTTAGCAATCGCGCGACGGGTTAATATTCAGAAAAAAATCAGAGGTGTCAAGGGACACCCGGATGGAACGAAGTTCCTATAGAAATGAAAATATCTGGCTTGCTTTCTATAAGAGAGAGAGACAGACAGACAGACAGACAGAGAAACATGCGACGCCACACAGCTTACAATAGCTTACTATAGCAAAAAGTGTCGTGACAACTTTTCGTAAGAATTTTTTCCGTCTAGCCCCGTTTCACAACGCGCGATAAGGAACTTCGTTCCAATAATACTTAGTGGCATAAAGCCTTTTATGACTACTCCGCATAGAAATAAAATGCAATACCTATTATTGTTCTTGATTACAATCCTTAAGAAAAAAGACATGCTTTTTATTAAACCTTGCCCCGACACTAGGGATTACTCCTGTATCGTGGGCGCGTTTACAAACATTAAAATACACAAACAGAGCGGGTATCGAACCCGCAACACGCAGCGCAGCAGTCGATCACTCAGCCACAGCGCTATTCGTGTCATCATTGACACATCATATGATTCAGTCTGATAACATAATTTTGTTAACTGAGTATGTAAACACGGTATGCAAACATGTATTACCCATGACAAGAATTGACAACACAAATGTCGGCAAACAAAATTTGAAACAAAAATGTTAATTTCTGTTCATTTAAGAAACAGCTAACAAACCACCAATTTTTGCTACCATAACAAGAACATTGTCCGTGTCATTACCAACGTCTCGCCTAACCCCGCTGTTTTACGGCATACTTGACAACACAATATTGGTAGCATAAGACCTACCATTACAACGCATTGGAGCGTGATATGAGAATAACGGCATAGGACGGGTCATGTACAAGCATTAACAGCTAGAATTAACTGTTTCATTAAAGTTGCACGTTTAACTAACGTGGGTTAAGGCAGCCTTGCTTATACATATAAGGGGCGATGTTTCGTACGATAATTATAAAGTAGGATCAAATTTTGGTCGAGTTTCCTTCGTATTTCTATGCTGATTTTCGAGCTTCGTAATTATAGGAAGTTGTTCAACCTTCTGTGTAATTGGTATTAGTTGGGCCTCGTAATATGTTAGGAAGTGGGCTACTAACCTCACTTTTGTTGTTATCTTTGAACATGACAAGCTTCTAATACCCGATTTTGAAATTTACAAGATAGTTTCCTTAAAAGATTGAGCAGATTACAAAATCAAAAACAAATATCACTTACTCAAACTAGGCTGAAAGACCAGCATTTAATGAAAGTCAATTAGACAAGATTAACCTTCATTTTCAAAGATGAGATTTTCTTATGTTTTAGCTAGGAAGAGAAGAAGTAACTGAATCAAATCCGTGTTTTTAAAATAACATAATAAATCTTTTGTTAAAATATCACACTAAAAAAATAATCAGCTCCGCCTTCGAAGGCTCCAAAATTTTTGAAATTCGATTATGACATGTTAGTTTACTTTTTAAATAAAATATTTGGCTATCGAATGTTATTACTCGCATTCGTAATTCGAACCCTTCATCAATTTGAGTTGTGGTTCCAAATGGTGTGGTATTAAAAGACTGATTCGATATTCAACTGTCAAAATACAGCCGACCTCTTTACTAGTTTTTTTTTTTAACTTTAAGACACCTGGTGGTAGCTGTCGAATACACCTGCATTACCGGATGAAGCCTTACCTTGTACCCCTGTTTCACGCTTTTTTAGTCCTACTACGGAAGAACTTTGGTGGTCTAGACAAGAAAGAAAAAAGTACGACAGCATCAATTAAAAAAAGAATGATCTTTTAAGAAGTTATTTTTTGTTTTATTACAGTGAGAGAATCTACGTTTATGCTTAAATCAAGTAAGGTTTTTTTTGAGATAGAGTTTCAAAGGGCTTGAAAATCACGTATTAGAAATAGTTAATTGTGAATTAGGTCGCAATAGCCATTACAATAAATACGACAAAAACCGACCTCTTTGTTAGCTTACATTCAGGTTGGAAGAACCACCGACGCTCAAACGGACAAACCACGTATTTAGTAGAGCAAACCCCATATAAATAAAAATCTGCTGTTTCTCGGCTGATTCTTACAAAAACACAAAACCTACGCGGTCAAATGTCTGGAACAGCAGAATTTAAAAACAGAATACCCATGCCTAAATTTCCATTTGTGGAGGGAGGTTAGAACGGTGTACTAAATACAAATATTTCCATTCTGTATATTTGCGAATATTTTTTTATGAATGCTGCTGTAATTATTTCTGAACCTGGCATAGTGACCTTTCAAAAGGTCACGTCTTTTTCCGATACCTCATACTAATCACGTTAAGGATCGTTACCCGAATGGACTGGCTGGTCAAAAAGTCACAAGGTCAACCTTCTAAATCGAGTTCCAAAATCAAAACCTGCAAAAAAAACCCTAGGTACATGTTTGAATACGGTCAATTTAGAAAGGGATAAGCTACATTGTAAATAATTCGGATTTGTATACACCTTTTTCTCGGATTAGGGACGAATTATTATTTAATATTAAAGAGATTTTCGTATAAAGCCGTGAAGTTCATAAAACCCTACACGGTACGGGATTTGGTAAAAGGGCAAACCGTTTACGAAAATACTGTATATATGCTAGCTTTTACTCCATGATTTGCTTCACTTTTTACAATTAACTTTTAACTAACAATTTTTGGCAAACAAATCATCAAGGTGATAGGTTATATGGTTGAAATTATTATTTTTGGGTGTTTTGAATAAAACCCTAAACGTTTTTAATTTCTTTAAAATTAGATTATTTTTGTATAAAAATATACCATTTAAAATATTTTTGACAAACACTCGAATTTTTGCCCGAATTGTTTGTATCGTTCTAGCCGCAAGGCCTAAGGTGTGGGATCCGCATCTGCCTACAAAGATTACACCTGTACCTACCTACTTAATCCCTTAATTAATTATGAACCAACCTGCGACACGTGATAACGGAAATGGTGGTTAGTTCCCCATAAGATTTTATTACAACCGTAAAAAGGATTTAATTATATTTTAAGGGTTTCGGCCGGGGGTCCAAGATAGGTTAATAATGTAAATTCACTTTTATGATGTTATGTTAATAGTGCTGAACTGCTACCCTACTATGACCTCTTAAAGCAATTCTTATTCCACTGAGGGAAAGGGACAGAGCTATACAGGGTGTCTAGCACCATCTCTTTCACTCAGTGGATTAAGTTCTGCTTTAAGATGTCATAGTAGGCCTACGGGCTTGGTTCCACAGGGTGCGTTTTATGGATTGATAGAGGGAGAGGAATTGCTTTGATAAATGTTTAGGGGGATTTAATTGAGGTGGGCAGTTTTTATCTACCCTTTAGTGAGATAATAGGTGGCATCTACTCTGTGTCGCTTGGGTCATGTTTGTAATGGCATCAAAATAAAATAAATAAATATCTTGGGACAACTCACACACGGCTATCTGATCCCAAGCTAAGCAGAGCTTGTGTTATGGTAACCAGACAACTGATACACATACTTATATAATTTATAAATACATACATATTATAGATAAATCACACCCAGACACAGAACAAACAATCATGCTCATCACACAAAGTTTGTCCTGGTTGGGAATAGACCTCCGGCTCAGCAGTCAGGGCCACTAACCACTAGACCAACAGGCTAATTCTTCTGGAGTTGATGACATTCATGTGGTGTCAACCACATGAATGTCATCAACTTCATAAGACTTAAAAAATCGGCTATTCAGTACAAATACCCGAAAACCGCACATTATTGAATCTAGGGCAAACGTTTTCTACTTTTGTACCATAAATTCGAAGCTTTGCAATTTTCGAGAATATTTTTTCCGAATCTTTTTCGTTATTGGCTAAAGTTATATGAACTGCACTGTAATTTTTACTTTACGGTGATTTAGAGGGCGCAGTTTATAGGCTTAGGATTCTTCGAAAACCATCTCAATGAATTCATTGAAGGATTACACGTTATTGTTGAAGTTACTTTATGAGATTTTGTAATAGTCTGTTATATAATTTAAAAACATAAATAATGGGTTTTAAGTATACATGTTGGGCCTGCCTCTAGGAGCTCGTGGTTAAATAATAGCAGCTGATCGAATCGATCTTTAGTTTAAGCGTTGCGCTTGCCTAGGTTGGTCTGTGGATGGGTGACCACGCGTACCGAGTTTCCTCCGCGCTTCGGAAAGCACGTTAAGCCGTTGTTCCGGCTGCCATTTGTAGATCTTTGACAGTCGTTAAAGGTAGTCAGTGTTCCGAAAGTCTGACAATCATTCGTACCAAGGGGTATCGTATAACCTAGTACTAACTGGGTTGTGGAGATCAGATAGGCAGTCGCTTTATGTAAAATACTGATATTCAGTTGCATCCGGTTACACTGGAAGCCGACTCCAACATAGTTGGGAAAAGGCAAGGCAGATGATGATGGTGTTGGGCCTGCCTCGGTGACGAAGACCGTCTTCTGGCGCCCTCTGTTTGACTGACGACTCTGGCCCATCTGTATTGACCCATACGGATTACATGACCCACCAGAACCTTGCAGATATGTCACCAACATTGGCGATAAACTTAGCAGAATCACTGACGTGACTATTCGGACTTCATTCTGACTGGTTGGCCAGACAAGTCAAAACAACGAGAGAGTGTTTTGCCCAGCAGTAGGTTAGCTTAAGCTCATAAACAAAAGTTTTTTTTTTATTTATGTTCCATCTGTTACCTTAAAGGCTCATCCCTAAGAAATTCTCATTCACGCAGAGGTGGCCTGCATTTTTATTATTATTAAGTTAAAGATGCTTATTAAAAATAACTTATACTCTGTTTATGCTTAAAAACATTTTATTAAATGAATTTGATTAACAGCTGGAATATGATTATCTTAAGAGTGTAAAGCTAAAAAGACAAGATCCCTATTTAACATAACATATCTAATGAGTTGTCGATCTCTTTAAAATGTCTTCTAGGCAAGCGTGCCCTAGGTAGCTAGGTAGAATCGATTCGCATCAAGTGAATTGCGGCCAAACGCAAAATTATTTTTATTAAATATAATTTTAGTATAAAAAGAAAATTGTATGAAGAAAGTGTAAGCTAGATTACTTCTTGACACTCATTGAAACTCTTCGCAGGTGCATTAATGATTACAACTTTAAATGACGTGTGAAAATATCGCAAAAAACGTTAATGTAGCATCATAAACTTATGTTCATATCCCTTAGGAAAGGTTTCCAAAAACACCAATAAAGTCAACGATCGGCGTGGTGCTAACAAGCCAATATGGTAGAGATTAGTCGACAGACCGCTATAAGGACTGTGTCACATGATCTGTTGTTTGCACGTGTTGGTCTAAAAGTTGATGGATACAAAATGCAGAATTCTTGTCTATTAAAATTGATTTATGCACAATTGCATACAGGTCTAGTATAACTTCACATTTATGACAACGCTTTTGCCCGCGGCTTTGCTCGTGCTAAATTCGGGATAACATAGTTCCCCTTTCCTGATTTGTAAGTACCTACCTGCTACCTGTAGTTTTTGCCCTTGCGCCTTATTGATTGTAATAGCAAAGCTAAGTTTACCCTTTCTTCCCTCTTTCTCCCTCATAGATCAATATTTAAAAAATAAATATAGCCTATGTCCGTCGCCAAGGTCCCAGCTATCTCTGTACAAAAATTCATCAAAATCGGTTTAGCCGTTAAGGCGTAAAGACCTAAAAATCAAACAAATAAACTTAATTTCGCTTTTATAATATTAGTTAGGATTTTAGTTCTATTCAAATAATACCGTGTCTACACGGGTTTATACCGATGATGAATTTTGGGTAAGTAGTTCCTTGGCTGATGGAGTTTCATCTAAAACAAAAAAAAAGTGTGTCTGTCAGCTCCGACGCACGACTGGAGTTTACTCCTTAAGTACGAGTATCTAACCATACGCAAAAAGAGTTTATTCAACTGAAAAAAGATTAATATCATATGAAAGGGTAAATTCACAAATTAATGAAAAAAAATAGCAATATAAATACATCGACACTGATAGAAACAAACAAGCCCAATAACATATAGTATATAGGTATAGTCGCCTATACAGTATACCATATGTACGTCTTAATACACTCACAGCCAAATAAGAAAGTTGCGCATTAAAGGTGCGCACAAAAAACGTGACACATTTTCGTTACTTTAGTAGGTTTTACCCCTCGGATTTTTCTCATACCGGGCGCCTTATATATGAAAATCGATTCTTAAGGAGTAAAATCCAAAAAAACATAATGGTTTAAACTCTTATATTTCTTTTTGAATTCAGTAAAACATGTGATATCAGTGATTTTAAAACAAAATCGTACTACACAAAAGTAAAAGATTTTAATACAATTTCCATGAAGTAGCAAATATTTTACCTCGTTTGTGCTTCAACCTTTATAGGTCGGTCATAATGAGCTGGGACGTTGGACGGTGGCAAAGTGACATATATCAACGGTAATGTGACTTACTGTTATGATCTCAACGGCTCGTAAAGGTATGTTTGTTACTCGTTTTGCGCTGTTTATATATTTTATGCTAGGTTTAAGTCTCATAAAGCTGCTGGACGGTATAATCGGAATTTAGTTGCGTTGTTTTTTTTTTCGATGACACTGTTTTGTTTAAGTTGAGTGTATTTTAGATGTACTGATTGTTAAATAGCTGCACATTAAATATAATCAACTTTGATTTAGATAAAATATATCGTAAGATTGTCGCATTGAAATATGTATAATAATTTGGTTTTCTAAATTCTGCCCAAAAAAAAAACACCAAAGTAAAACGATCTCAATGTGTTGTGCGATTTATTTAGTTACAAAATTATTTATTTTAAATACATCGATGACATTTTGGCTACACTAACAAAATATCAAACTCATAAATCGAATTTAAACTTTACCCCAACTACTGAAGTAACAAAATCCTTTACAAACAAACTGGACCCTATCGAAGCACATACCGACCAAATAAACGCTGTCCTAAACAAACACAAAATTAAATTCTCAGCAATCGATGAACGATATAAATGACAAAACGAATTAATACGCGATGAAGTTTACGGAACGTTGCTACGTTTCCTGTAGAAGGTAGCAGATGTAGGAGATGTCAACAATAAGAGCAAACTTCCGAAAGAGTTGGGAAGTAATATTGTGCTCCCGCGAGTACTGAGTCAATAATAAACAAAGGGGGCGTTTGATACACTTGTAAACTAATAACCCCACCCCTAGACGTTCGTGACTGTTTATTAATAAACAATAGGTCGTGACAAATATGCTACTGCTGGTAACAATCTGATATTGTGACCGAGGGCGAATTAATTGAATTTTTTGGGGCCCATAATGGATTATGGAATTCAATCAGACCGACTGAACGATAGTCGAAACAACAGATAATAGGTATGTTATATAAATAGTGTTAACTAGCTGTTCCTCGCGGTTTCACCCACGCTGCTCAGTACCTGTTGGTCGTAGCGTGATGTTATATAGCCTATAGCCTTCCTCAAGAAATGGACTATCCAACACTAAAAGAATTTTCCAATTCCAACCAGTAGTCCCTGAGATTAGCGCGTTCAAACAAACAAACAAATTCTTCAGCTTTATAATATTAGTATAGATATAGTTGTATAAAGAAACTAAATTCTTGCCTAATCCAAGTATAAATGGCTGCTTTTGTATGTGAGTCTACATGTTTGTAAACGTACCCACGATACAGGAGAAATTCCTAGTGTGGGTAGTGGTTAGTGATTCCTAGTAGTGGGGTTACGTTTTTGAAGAGAAAAAAAAAATTAAAACAAAGCAAATAATACTCTGTGGATGTGTCCCTAAGTTCTAGCTGCCTATATTACTAGTTGGCGCCCACGGCTTCGCCCGCGTGATAAAGAAAAAAAAAGTATCCCATGTATTATTCCAAAAAATATAATCTATCTCTGATTTAATTTCATCAAGATCCGTTCATCCGTTTTGACGTGAAAGAGTAACAAATATCCATACATCCATCCTCACGAACATAGATAGATAGATGGATATAATATTCTTTATTATGTACACCATACAAGTTACAAGAATAACACTAGACAAACTTATAAATAAGGTGACACAATGGGCGGTCTTATCGCTAAAAGCGATCTTTTCAAGACAACCTCTGGATGGACTTAAGAAGAGGAGAAACAGTACTGTAGGTAGTCTGTGGCGTAACATTTTCAAACTGAACATTTGCATTTATAATATTTAGTGGGATTAGTAGGATAGATGATGATAAAGTGGAAGGTTTTCAGAAAACACAACGTAAAAACTTATTGTTATTTCACAAGAGCAAAACCGAATTTGATCAGGCTTTTAAATATAACGACCAAACATAAAGCTATAAGGACAGAACCAGAAAATCAAAGCAGACTTTCAATAAGCTAAACATACGCCAAAATGTAAAAGAAAAGACGACATGCTGACTGTCTACGAACATTATTAAACAATTCATTTCTTTACAGCCGATTTCAAATTGCATCAAATAAGCTACCAGCCTTTGTTTTGTATTTATTCTCATGGGAGGAACGAGCGACACTCTTGTCGTTTAAATTAAATTTTGATGATTGGAATGCTATTTGCTTCTTTATTTGATTCCGTATTTGTTGAGCTTTATTAAAGTCTCTAAAATGTGTAAAAGTTTTTCAATGTATTGTGTCTTCAATATTGTTGGTGTCTGCTTTGAGATGGTTTACCTTAAGCCCGCAGTTTATATTGGGCCAAGGTGTTGGGCCAGCCTATTAGCCCAAAGTGTAGATGGCTACTTGGCGGTATGTTGGCAGCGATGTTCGGTTGGCGCCAACATTGACGAGCAAACCGATTGTTGTCGGTTTTTTGCTCACACATCAAAGGATCTTGGCGCGCTTCGTCATGATTGACACCAATGTGTATACAGCGACATCGACATTGGGAATTTGTTATCTTGGCCAAATGGGTTGGCCCAATACCTTAGCTCAATATGTACTGTGGGCTGTAGAAGACTACATTAACTATTTATAATGTGTCTATAGCTATTTTTAGGATTAAGTACGATTCGTATTACATTGTTAACTTATTTTAATAATTCTGGTGAAACGGTCAGTTTAGGCCCATAAAGCAGAGGTATGAACGTGGATAAAGCTCAAGGAGTATGTAAGGATACTAGAAGGTGGATCTATAGTTTCTGCCCACCTAAGGTGAAAAGGTTGTTTATTTTTTTTTTTACTATTTATATACATATACACACAGTAAACCAGACAGGATAAAAAAAAAACATAAAATTTGAGTACAAAGGTACTGCTTATTTCTTAAGGAACTGCCAGCAGACCTGCGAAAGGAGATATGAGAACGAAATGTAGACGATAGTGTGGGAGAGTATTAGAAAAATATGTGTGTGTGCCTTAACCTATTATAACTTACATATATATATATAAGTAAATATGAATAAATACTTGTATAAATACATAATGTATTATCAAACCTCCACATTTTACTTACTGTAAACTTATAGTTAAATCACTGTACCGACAAATAGGGGATCAAACCTACTACCAAACTTCGCGCACCTATCATCCTTCCCACGAGTCTCCAATTAATGATGGAATTAGAAACATTTGAGTTCCTAAACCTATAAATTGTACGAAATTCTTGGCAATAATATTGTACTGAGTATAACTTTGAAGTTAACTAATAGGCACTTATTAGTTTCTCTCAGTTATTGTGAATTTCTAGCAACAGTTGTTGTTCTTGCATTCGTGAGTCTTATGTTGAGGTAAGATTTCGCTTAATACCTGTAAGTAGAGAGCATTAATTATTTTTAATTAAATAAACACATGTTTTAAAGCATAATCAGTAAGTTTGTGATCAAAAATTGAGTGATTGAGAAGAAATAGATAAATGAATACCGGATTTTTTCATGCAATTATGATGGCAAGAATTTCGAGTTATGATATCTGATTTCCTCTAAATATTGGAAATTTTGAATAACTTAACTTTTTAAACAACTGCTGCTCATCTTTAAAAGGAAGACATATTTTTTTTCCAAAAATTCTTACTTCAAAAAACAAACAATGGCGGCGACGCTATAGGTGTGGCTGAATGAGCTAATTATTTACAATCCGACACGCAACCAGCACTTTGTTCCAAAAAACTGTTACGTGAAATCTCATTTCCTAAGTTTGCTTTGTCCCGACTTGAAAAAAAAAACAAAAGGGTTCCCCTGTGTGTTCTTTAGACTGATTGATAAACTATGCTTACTCAGTCGTTACATACTTTTTTTTTATTTAAACTCAAAGTGTCAACGGCCTGCACCGTGCGATCGAATATTCGAAATAATTATTTTTAAATCGATACGGTCGCATAAAGCTAGCAGTCGAAGCATTCGATAATGATATAAAAGAAATAATTTTAAAAAGCGCGCGTAGTGTTGTACCCGGGTCGATGCGTTCTGTCGCGTGATCGGCTCGCGTGTCTCATGCTAGCCTCAAATTAAAACCAACCGATAAGACACCATGCACCTCACGACTGTCGCACGACGCGTCTCTTTTAATTACGCACCCCACACAAAACTTATCTACCCCTTTTAGAATTTACATTTTAAACGCTATTACTTGGACAATTTGTTTCGAAAACATTTTCTAAAAATGTTTGGACTCTCTAATTAGGGATGTTAATAGTGTATTCAAAATTATATGTTTGAAAAAAGTGGAGCAGTCAAAAGTGTCGGGAACTTGAGAGTGGCTTGTATTTTGATCATTCGTTTTCGCTCTTTGGATGGTTTCGGCAGATTCTGTTCATTAAAATGCTGGTGAATATTTTCTGAGCAAACAACATCCGACAGAATAAAATTAATGGTATCGATTAGCAGGCGTCGTTGCCGAGATCGCGTGCGAGTGATGCGAACGGCGACACCTTCTGGGAGCTGTCTGTGTCAATTTTAATTGGGCCAGTTGTTTTGGTCTTGTTGCGATGCGAAACGTGATTGCCCCGCCTTATTTATGTGGGGTCACGGAATTTAATAAAATAGTTTTTGTGCACGTGGTGAATTTTTGTGGGAAAGTATTTAATCAATATTATTAACGGTACCCCTATGGAGGTATTGTTTGTGTGTTGTCCAGTCATGGGTGCAAATATTCGGGCGGCTTTGGTACCTACTAATAACGAACATTTTTGGTAAATGATATTTTGTTTTATGCTTCGAAAAAGGTATTTTATCTTTTCTTTTCGATTGTTAAAATAAAATCGTTTAATGAATGAAATCGAACTTGGAAAATAACTTTCTTCCAAATAAATGTTGGTTACAGATTCTTCAAACAAACACCAAATTACTAATTAATGAACATTAACGTTGTCTGTCTTGTCTTAATTGAGGTTTAACAAACTGAATTATTGATGAAACAGTACCCTAATAAGTCTGACTCGCGATAGGCACCGAATATTATATTGAGTCTGAAATTCTAATAAAACTTACCTTCTTCATTTAAATTTTTATATGACCTGCCAACCTGACCTTTGTAATATGAGTCTGAAGGACGCCCACAAGAAAAAAAAAGAAAAAAGTTTTTATGTTCAGTAATCATTTTACTTTCATAGGATTATTGAAACGTGTTGACGTCCAATTGGACTTTTATAAGTTTTACAATTCAAAGAATTGAATCCTGTTATTAGTGCGCCATTGTCGATATTTGTGTTCAGCATAAATTAGCAAGTCAAAAAGTGTGATTATTTATGCTGGCCCATTATCAGGGCGTGCATAAAAAGTAGGGATTATACTCGAAGGTCGAATAAAACTTTCACTTTTTCTACCTTTCGTTTCAAATGCTCAACTCTGCGTCGAATGATTTTACATAAAGAGTTTTAGATGACGCATACATTTCTATCAATGTCGGTCACAAAAAACGATTCAATATTCTTTACTCAATCAAATCAAATCAAATCAAAATATTTTTATTTCACATAGGCCTACATGGGCACTTATAAAACGTCGAGAAAAGATGCACGGTTCGGGTTGGTCGTTTCCTATGGAGAAGAACCGGCAAGAAACTCCATGGTTACTCTTTTAAAATCATTTGGTTTTACAATGTTGTTGTTACAGCGTTAGTACTTAAGTATGAGAGGACAGCGTAGGCCCGACAATAAGTCAATGCTTACTTTACAGAAAGTAAAATAAAATAATAAATAACCAAAGTTAACAAGGGTCTAAGAATCTACAAGGCCTACCATGTCCACTCATTCACAACAAATTTGTAGAAGAGAATCTATACAAGAATAAAAAAAATCAAAAATAAACAAAATAATTCCAATGAGACGAGTCACACAGATGTTGCTATCAGTACTGTAACTATTCAGAGCAAGGGTGATATAAATATGTGATTTGACAACTATTGCAAAAAAATGATTAAAAGAGATCACAAAAAAAAAATAAGATTGAGAATAGTTAGAGACATCCACAAATTTGTGCTGATTATAGCTACCAGGGAAGCCGCATGCGCAGAAGGAACTATAGCCAAACTTCTTTATCTTCAACGTAGTCCTTGATTTTGTAATATGCTTTTTTAATAAGGACACGTTTTATGTAGTTTTTAAACTTTCCATCTGTCAGTTCTATAACTGATTTTGGCAACTTGTTATAAAAGCGTATACTGTTTATTAGAAATGACTTGCTAGTTTTTGTTAATCTAAATTTGGGAATTACAATTTCGTGTTTACTGCGTGTATTAATATTATGGTAGTCGCTCCTAATTCTGAAAAGCCCCCGATTTTTACGGACATACAATATACATTCTAAGATATAAAGTGAAGGCAGAGTCAGTATATCGATCTCTTTAAATTTTTCTCTGAGGGACTCGCGAGGACCCATTTTATAGATCGCGCGGACTGCCCTTTTTTGTAATATGAAAACTGTATCGACGTCTGCTGCTGATCCCCATAGCAGAACGCCATAGGACATAATACTGTGAAAGTAAGCATAATAAACTAACCTAGCTGTGTCTACATCAGTTAACTGCCTTATTTTCCTTACTGCATAAGCAGCTGAGCTGAGCCTACCCGAAAGAGTTCTTATGTGCGCGCCCCATTGCAGTTTTGAATCGATAGTCATCCCCAAAAATACAGTTTCCGCTATAACATCAAGATTTTTGCCGTCAAGATTTAAATTTAGATCTCTTTGTGGTACATTTGGTAAGGCAAACTTTAGACATTTGGTTTTGTTCGCATTCAGTAAAAGATTATTAGCTGCGAACCATTTTGATAAAACGGTTAGACTTTTGTTAACATGAACGACATCCGGATTTTTTCTATTTATTTTAAAAATTAACGAAGTGTCGTCAGCAAATAAAATTATATCCGAGAGCTTGGCCATCATAAAAGGAAGATCATTTATATAAACAAGAAACAGGAAGGGACCGAGAATAGAACCTTGGGGCACGCCCATCTTAACTAGAGACCCAGCGGACGTCGCCCCATTAACATTTACTTTTTGCTGCCTGTTTGATAAATATGATAAAACAAGATCAGCAGCTCGTCCACGAATTCCGTAGTGGTGTAATTTACAGAGCAGTGTGTTGTGGTCGACGCAGTCGAACGCTTTTGAGAGATCACAGAAAATGCCAATGGCATCCTGGGACTGCTCCCAGGATTCCAAAATGTGACTGATGAGAACAATTAAAGAATGAGAACAATTAAAGTAATTTAAATCATAGCAAAGCAGTCTGAAAACGACGGTATCTGTTATCATTTTCCATTAAACTGCATTTCACTTTGCAAATATATGCAAAATCTCACAAATAAAACCCACTTTCAGAAAAGCAAACTACCAGGCAACCATTACGACGTAGGAGATGTTGCTCTTAATATCCCTCCACCGTATTCCACGCGACACACACAGGTAATACAAAAACATTACATTTTAAATAAAGCGGCACGATGATCTAATTTCATGGCGCATGGTCCATTCAACGCTCGATTACGGAGAGGCAAATTGGACCATCTATTGCCGCGGCTCAGGACTGAAGTCTCCCATTGTCTAAATGAGTATGTTGTCCTAGTACTCGCAATGTTCGCTGGGGCTTAGTTTTATTAGGTTTGTTTTAAGTATGTATTGTTATTGGATTATAGGAGGTGTTTAATGATACAATTCATTACGATAATTACTACGCAGAAATAAGGTTCAACTGTAATATATATTTATTTTTTACATATTGGGTAGTAGAAGCTTTGCCCAAAGATTAAAAACATGGGGCATGTTTCATTAAGGGACAATAAAACATTTGATTATTAAATTAAAATTAGTACTTTTTTTCAAGGACTACATAGCAGATTTCAAATAAAAGCTATAAAAAGTAACTCTTCAACTACACAGGTTTGTAATGAAAAAAGATGAAAACTATTGAAAATAATCGTTTTATGTAAAATAGGAATTCTATAAGTGTCTATGATCATAATAACATCACGATATCTATCGTTCCACTCTTGAAATACGATCGTACTAAAATTAAATGAGTTTTCAGCGACAAAAGACTGTGGAAGCCATCGATTCATTCTAATTTCAGCTGTTGGCTCAATGCAACATTCATTTCAGTAAGTGGCGTACGAATCGAACTCGAAGCTCGAACCACTCGGGGGATTCATACAATCGACTTTATCTACTCTCATAGTGTGAAATTTATTTTTCTTTCACCTAGAACAGAATGTCTCTGCGGTTGCTATAAAATTCACCAACATTGAAATCGACGTTCTTTTATTTTCAAGTTGTTTTTTTTTTGGCTTTGCACTATTTTTGCTTATTGCCACTGACAATATGTTTAAAATATTAAAAACGTAAGAATCGATACCACGCGAAACGAAAAAAATTAAAAAGGATAATTCGGGAAGGGAAATGAGATAAATTGTTTTTAAATAAAATTACAAAATACTTAATTATAGTTACAAAAATACGATAAAACAAAAAAAAATAACTACAACCGCCAGTTTGGAGTTATTTTTATATAAAGTACACCTGCAACTACTTAATAAAACAATAAAACAAATATTTACATGAACGTTTAAATAGATATATCATTATTTACAAGGAAAAATGCAATAGTTTTATAAATATCTACATTAAAATAAAATAAAATACACGAGATAGAAGTGGGAAAAGGGACTCGGAGGGAAACAAGATTTTGGAAGAGTAAGGAGTGAGTTGGACATTCTAGATTTTTGTTTTTTTTTCTGTGTCTACGTTCTAAGTTTGAACATTCAGATCCTCTTTTATTTTTATTTGATAAATGGCCGGTAAGCCTAGATGGGCGCCTGGCCTAAATGTTTTCGATATGTGACCGAACAGCAAGATGTTAACACACTTTTTCACTGTGAAATGAACATTTAATTCTCACTTTTAAATACTACTGGATTTTTATCTATCTGAAGTTTTCTCTCGGCATTACTAGTTCTGTGTTCGGTTCTGTCTTGTGAGTAACGTCATAACAACTATTTTTTTCTAAGAATTTACATATTTAGGTTATAACTTCAAAATAAAATGTTATGCCGATGAAATTTGAATGACGGACTTATTATTAGAAACAAACAATGTTAAAAACAAAGCTACAAGGACAAACAATGATTCAAAATGTCGATAGTGGACTGAGAAGCACAATATTCTAACAAAACTATAAAAATAAAATATCATACCAAACAAAATAAACGCCTGAATTATTTATAACAGCCATAAAATTCTATTTCACATGATATGGCGATGAACACATACGCTGCCATTGATATTATTATTTAGTAGTAATAAGAGCATGACATGCAATAGAATTTGTTTACAAAATGCTTTCTAAACGGGTTCTCCAATGTTTATTATGGTTTATTGATACTGCAACTTGACTCTTACTATTTTCTTGAGGAGCTTTTACACTTGGATTGAAAAAAAAATATGCATTTAATGTCGTTTCAATGTTGTTTATTGTGTGATACTTACATTTTGAATCTTTGTGTGTGGCGGTGAATACCTATTTACTAATAATTTGATGATGTTTAGTAATGACGATATAAGCTAGATACCGAGTTCTTAAACTTTTCGTTTTATTAAATAATTTCTAAGTACCTTAAAAAAATGAGTGCCAGTGTAATAATAATTATAATTATCCTTAATTCTGTTGTATACACATATTTTTCCCCTTTTATAATCCTTATCCTTACTAATATTATAAAAGCGAAGAGTTTGTTTGTTTGAACGCGCTAATCTCAGGGACTACTGATTGGAATTGGAAAATTCTTTTAGTGTTGGGTAGTCCATTTCTTGAGGAAGGCTATAGGCTATATAACATCACGCTACGACCAACAGGTGCTGAGCAGCGTGGGTGAAACCGCGGGGAACAGCTAGTAATATATATATTGTATTGTAATATAATGGTAATTGATGTTAAGATTTGTTTAAATGTTATGCGAACAATCGTTTTTCACATGAAAATATTGAAAACACTAATATCTATGGTTTTCTCGTAGAAATTTTAAAAACAGGAGAAGTGGCGAAATGGTTGTTGCGATCATGGGCTTTCTGATGGTCTTTCATATGTATATAGTCAAAAATTTATTGGTGTCTTGCATTGGGCACTGTGTAAAATTTAAAATTGAGCTAGAGAATAACGTTATTCAGAGTTATTTTTATTTCAATTTTTACCTCTTGTACAGACGCCAGCAGGTCAAGCTACCCGAAACTGACAATTTTTCCCAATGAACTTTGAACCTAATTCTTTAGAAATAAAGTCGAAAATCTATCAAAGAAATCTGACAGATTGTAGTAGCTTGATGTGCAGGCGTCTGTACATACAATCCGTCAGGATTAAACGAACTTTCAAACCTTAACTTGACTACAGTTAAAAATCAAAATAGTAATTCAAGTAAATAGTCTGCAGTAGTTTAATATTTTTCTTAATAAAAGAAATTCCTTAAAACATAATGTAAAAGTCCCTTAAACAGTAATTACGAACACACATTTAAAGCTAATAAAGTTATATGGTTGTAAACAAACTACGGGCGGAAGAGTCCTTTAAAAGTGTTCATAATTATAACATTCCGTCTGGACTCCTCCTAATTGGTTGGTTTCAAATCGATCGTAAAACTTCTTGTACGTTCACATAGTAAACAAATTAAAAAAAATGTCTGGAGTTACTATTTTTAGAAGTCGACTTTTCAAAACGGAGTTTTTGTAGCTTTTACTTTATTTTGAGGGTGAGTTTAATTAAAAGAAGGTTTTGTTTACAAATACAAATATGTTTAATAGTTCAAAAATCCTTACTAATATTATAAAATCGAAAGTGAGTTTTTATTTAAAAAAAAGTGGGATATGATCGAGAACGAGGGAAGAAAAGGGAAGACTTAGCGTTGCTATTACAAATCAATCAGGCGCAAGAGCAAAAACTGCAGGTCTGCTTGGTGTGTTATACCGAATTTAACGCGTGCAAAGCCGCGGGCGAAAGCTAGTAATGAAAAAAATCAACAGTACTCTGTCACTTAAAAAAGGATTCCCTGTGCTATAAGTGACAGAACTCCGTGTGTCACTAGCAGGATTCAGCAGAATACCAGCGTCAGGTAATCTACCTGGCATTATGTTGAGCTGGACTCCTTTTTGGTGCAATTTTGAGACACTCCCCGCCCAGTAATGGGCGACCTTAATAAATCTATACTAATCTATACTTATATACTTATAATATTATAAAGCTGAAGAGTTTGTTTGTTTGAACGCGCTAATCTCAGGGACTACTGATTGGAATTGGAAAATTCTTTTAGTGTTGGATAGTCCATTTCTTGAGAAAGGCTTTAGGCTATATAACATCACGCTACAACCAACAGGTGCTGAGCAGCGCGGGTGAAACCGTGAGGAACAGCTAGTATAATGTATGTGATGTGTCTAAATGCCTATGGGTCGATTTAACTTAGTCTACCTTACTTTGTTTTTTAATGTATTCTTTTTTTCTGTGTTTTGTTTTTTTTTTATATTAGTTTTTGTATTGTGTCTTTTGTTGCTAAAGATTTATCTATCTATCTAATTTAAGATTTAAAATACGGATCTTCAACTGTAATTTTACATTCAAAAACTTTTACTATAATAGTTTGGCTTTATGATGCCATAATGTGCAGAGGTGCCTAAGGCCACTGCCTGCCTGGGTTGTGGGCTGTTCGATGGAAATACCGCGGTTAGTAGAACATGGATGGGTTTTTAGTCAGTCAAAGTCTCACTCTCTTTACCGCTCTGTACTGTAGATTCATCTTGTTTCTTGACATTCAAAAGTGCCTGTAATGGTCTAACCCCCGAATACTGAAACGTCACTCAAAATGTGAGGGCTGCTTAACATTTGAGCAGCTCTTAAAATTTAGATTTTGTATTGCCAAACGTCACTTCTGAGTCTCTGTTAAATTTAAGTGGGACTTAAATTTTGAGTGACGTTTCAGTATACGGGGATAATTGAAATAAATGATTTGATTTGATTTGCTCCACGCACAGTGGGGAGAAGTTATTTGATGATTTCTATCCCTAATAAAACACGTAACAATGTCCTAAAAGATTGGCTTTTTAGCACAGATTGACAATCCAAATTTTCAATCCAATTTATAGTCTTCAACTTATATATCTCAAAATCAAAAGATTCCTTATAAAATAAAGAAAAAACTTTCCTTCTAAACACGTAAAACAATACAAACCCATGAAAATTCATCCTTTCAAATCTTCAACCACCGTGTAAATACAATTTAACACGTTGTACTTTAATAACAGTTCACGTACCGACAATATGTTTCACGGAGTGCGCTAAAGTGTATTCCCATGTTTTCCGTGCGAAACAAATGAATCGGAAATACAAAATATAGTTGTATCGCTCATTGAACAAAAAAATGGTTAAACAAATAGAATAGCCGAAACATTGACGGGCCTGTTGGTCTAGTGGTTAGTGGCCCTGACTGCTGAGCCGGAGGTCGTGGGTTCGATTCCCACCCAGGACAAACTTTGTGTGATGAGCATGATTGTTTGTTCTGTGTCTGGGTGTGATTTATCTATAATATGTATGTATTTATAAATTATATAAGTATGTATATCAGTTGTCTGGTTACCATAACACAAGCTCTGATTAGCTTGGGATCAGATAGCGTGAGTTGTCCCAAGATATTTATTTATTTAAGATATTTATATCTCTGTGTGGTGCTTTCTTAAAAAGACCACTTCAGACACTAATCTGCATAGCCCTCATGTAAGTTGACCAAGATTTTTTTGTCTGGACTTTAAAAGAGACTATGACCTCTGAGTTTGTTTCGGCTGTTTCTTCTCAGAGTAGTCGGGTACGAAACACCGGCTTCATCTAGTTTTTAAAAAGACGTGTAAAAGTGTTTGTGAAAACCGACTTGCAAAACAAACACCATTAATCATTTATAGGCGTTTAAAATGGATAGCAAACGAAAAAAAAAAAAAAAAAAAAACTGATGCAGTTGATTGCAAACAAGGAATGTTTGTTTAGTGAATTAGCTTCAACGGGCGTGAAAAGGTTTCAGTTATTCGCAATATTCATACAACCACTCTTGATAAGAATCCTCTCTGAAAATTCGGATACATAAACCGCAGTCTATTCATTTAACATTTCTGTATTTTGAATTCAGAATACTCAATTTCACAATCGTATTACGAATCAAATAAAATTAAGTTTACTTACTTACTATGTTTGATCCTCTTTCACAAAACAGCTACTGAACGGATCTTTATGAAATTTTGACACAGAGGTAGATTATAGCCTGGAATAACACATAGGTCACTTTAATAATCATCACGCGGGCGAAGCCGCGCGAGCCAGCTAGTTATCTAATATTCTTGATTTTCGTTGGTCCATTAACAGTTGCAATTTAGACATAGTATACGTTACATAAAAGCTTTAGGCAAAGGTGTACCTAATGGCAAATTTGGAGTTCGCAATTTGAGTTTGAGTCCCATGTAGTATCGACAGCAAAGGAGACAAATGTTCAGGCTCGTCAGATACAGTCCAAATTTTCTTAAAAATCCATGAATGAACAAATATTTAATTCTATAAATTAAATTTGAGTGGATAACGTAGATTGGTGTCAAAGTAAAAACAATTAGATCATGTAGGCCTACTATGACATCTTAAAGCAGAACTTATTCCACTGAGTGAAAGAGATGGCGCTAGACATCCTGTATAGCTCTGTCCCTTTCCCTCAGCGGAATAAGTTCTGCTTTAACACGTCATGGTAGGGTAGCTGGTTAACTATCTTTTTTGCTGACTGTACTAGAAATTATTGATGTAAAACCTGGCAGCACTCTTGCCCAAACTGCGAATCGAACCTCATGCTTAGTACCCCTTTTTTAAGGGTGAGTGTCAGTATTTTACTGACTTACACCTACCCATGTTCCTTCTTTTGCATTTAATGTTCCGGGGGCTGAGGTATCTCTTTCTAACAATCCACCACCCCGGCATGCATGCTTAACCTTACGACCACCAACGAAGACAGCTTATTTATGAAATATTACAAAACCATTTTCAATATAGGAAACTTCTGTTTCTGTTTATAAAACCAACCGGAACGAAACTGGAGGTAAAATATAATCTAAGAAATATGAAGAACCTTTACTAATACAATATTTACAACTTCCAGCCACACTTAATATACAAATTGATTCGTACTTTCTATAGTGTCGACAAGACGGAAACATTAATCATAAAACAGGAAACTCAGTACCTTCTATAGCCGTTTAGACTCATCTAGTTAGGGTTGCTAGATTTAATATTTATTAAATAATAATAAAATGATTTTGCACAGACATGGAGGTCTAAAATGGCCGCTTAAGCTGAATTATATTAGGATGACGTTGCTATTCGTAAAATGGAAACAAAGAAAAATAAAATTCAGAATTTACCATTTTAAGAATGTTAAGGCCATTTTAGACCCTATGTCTGAGCAAAATCATTATATCAGTTTTCATCACGATGCAGACTGCCCAGTCTGCATCGTGATGAAACGTTAAAAAGTTTCTTTATTGTATTTTTTGAGTTATAGTGCAAGGAAATGGATTGAAACTTGTTGTTTATGTGGAAAACTTAGGCAAAGCCACCTCTAGCAGCGGTTGCCGTCACGTCTCCGCGCTCTGTGATTTCGTTGATAGATATATTCAGCCTTACTTTTGTCTGTTTTAAGGCTAAAAATAAAAGAGTGGTCTAACCACAATTTTGGTAGTTTTTGATCACCGAATTGAAACTGTGTGAACTTTTAACGTTTTTGACGAACTAAACTACAATAAGCTGATTTATGAGTTTGGATTTTTAAATTTTCTGCATATAAAAGACTAAAATTATGCGCTAGTCGCAGGGCCACGGAAACAAACATGGCATACATGTATATACATACCAGGATATTGTACAGTTTTCTGTTACACACGTCTATGCATACCTTTATGAATTGACTGCATAACCCGTTGTCTAAAACTGGCATTAAGCGCAATACTGGTGTCCAAGAGGTATGGTATTCCATGCTCTCTTTAAAAAAGTCTGACAGCCCTATCCTCAAGAATTATGCTGAGAATGTCATTAAGGGACGCCCTTCAACTTACCTACAGCGATGCTTGTCACTCCGTACTGTCTTTCAACGCAGCTTTTTTTGGTGCGTATAAAAATATAAAATGTTCATTAGTGCGACATCAACACTGAGGACGATTTATTTTGCTTACAACGGTATTAATGGACGGTTAGATGAATGTTTTGTTATGTAATCTTTGGTACTGAAAATGTAAGGTGAAAAGATTTTCTTGATTTCAAAAGACATGGTCTGGTCTAGATTTTATAAATTAATTTAATAAATATCTTGGTACAGCTCACACACGGCTATCTGATCCCAAGCTAAGCAGAGCTTGTTTTATGGTAACCAGACAACTGATATACATACTTATATAATTATTAAATACATACATATTATAGATAAATCACACCCAGACACAGAACAAACAATTATGCTCATCACACAAAGTTTGTCCTGGGTGGGAATCGAACCCACGACCTCCGGCTTAGCAGTCAGGGCCACTAACCACTAGACCAACAGGCCCGTCAATCTAAGGATCTATATAAAGTGATTTTATCATAAGCGGTAACAATAAAGGATTTTTTATTTCTAAGGACATTGCGCAAGTTTACTTATTTTTTATTATAAAATTTTGATTTACTAATTTTTTATATTTGAACTCAATTTTGATTTCATATTTTTCGTGTTTTTAATGTTGAGCTTGAGATGTGCGAAATAAATGATTTTATTGCCCGTTGAATTCGAAATAAACTTTTTTTTTGGTAAGTACGGTAAATGATCAGATCATCCTCTCTGGGCGGAGCTGGAAGGAGTGTCAGACTTTTACTGTCTAAAACCCATCCATGTCTTTTTTACCCTTTGTGTTCCGCAGTAGCTTTTTAAAACAACCCTCAACTTAAGAAAGTAGTGGCCTTGGCAGGCTCCTCTGCAACCTTTTAATATACTGGAAAGCAGATAATTTTTACCTATCAATATTGAACGCGTATGCAAAGTTTCGTGTTCCTGATTTTAACCGTTGCGGAGTTCTTTCGTGAGGAAGCTATTCTGGTTGCCGGATCAAGTCCTTTCACAAAGATATATATTATTGTCACCAAAGCCATAGGTATTTGAAATTTTTTACTTTAGCTGGTTTAGGAGAACTGCTATCCTACCATGACGTTTCTAAGCAGAACTAATTCCACTGAAGAAAAGAGACAGAGCTATACAGGGTGTCTAGCGCCATCTCTTCCCCTCAGTGGAATAAGTGCTGCTTTAAGACGTCATAGTAGGCCTACTGGTTGAAAATTAAGTTGCACATGCGCCATCTACAAGCTTCTGTTAATCTAATACATTTTAATCCTGTAGAAACTGGCCGATTTTATTCTACACCCCTTTATTAAAATTCTAAGGTAGTTTCTTCGTTAACAGAAGATTTTTACAGCTAAAGGTAAAATTTATTTCTCAGGTCTTATTCGTCATCAATATTTTTCTTTACGAAAGCTTCCAAGCTATCATGATATTTTGCCATTTTAATACCATAACAACAAAACATTCTAGAACTTACATGAACATACAATCACACAACACAAGTGAAGCACAAAACGTAAAACCATTACATTTACTACGATCCTCTGCGCCCCGGTACAGTCGAGTGCAGTCCGCGATCAACAAATTAGGCCGACTACACGTTACGTGACTCCACGGACGTGATTACAGCACGTGCTGCGAACGTGACGCCGATGTCCGTGACTGTACGCCTGCGTAACAACTGATAAGCTGGAATGAGCTGAAGATTCTGTGACGTCATCGTTAGTAGGTGAAATAGTTAGTTTGACCTGTGAGAAGTGCTACTTTTTAGGGTTCCTTAACTCTATTGGGTAATAAATGATGTTTATTTAGCAAGTAGGTTTTCGCAAACACTTTTACATTTCTTTTTTAACCCATTAGAAGTCACCGTACTCAATTGAGTACAGCCATATTCTTAAGTGTGGATATAAGATTCTCAACAATTGACGGTAGTCTGTTTCTTATTTTATTTCATTAAAATACTGTTCAAAGTTATACGTTCATATTATGTGGGAAATGTGATTTTTTTTAAATAAAAATATCAGTTGAAGTCGTGTCACCGAAACGCTGTGCGGATAACTGCATTGTTTTGGAAATATTATCTAAAACACTGAGAAATACTTTATTTTCTCATTCAATTAGAACTCAATACATGCCAAAGTAACTTAAAAACAACAATATAGTAAAATAATGTTCATTACAAAAAAGCTATAGCCGTATGAACCTTGCTGTACTCAGTTGGGTACAGTGACAACATACATGATAAAATAACTATATTTTTCTTCCGATTCGTAATAATGAAAAAACAATTATTTTCGGGCCAAAACTGTTACAAAGGGCTATAAGAAGTCATTGATGCCATTATACGTGCTAGTGATGATGATGAATTTGATATGGCTATCATACCACCTGATCCCAGTGCATTGACTGATGAAGAAGGAACCAATGACGATACGTCATATCCTCATCGGCCCTTTCTTCATCCATACCACAGGATGTGCCTGGTACTGTTGAGATATTTCGAGTCGCGAGGATGGTGGTAACGAAGATAGTGGTAACGATGATAGTGACGATGAGCCACTGGCGTATAAAAGAAGGCGACCAGATATGATCCATCAGCCAATTTCAACCTGGTGGAAATGTTCCCCTTCATACACCTCAACTCATTACTCATTTGATTATTATTGTGGAAAATCGTAGATAATGACTTCTGATCCTATTCTATAAATTGAACTGTACTCCAGAAAATCACGTAGTTTATTTTGACATCTTTTTCACCAGCTGCGAACTTTAGTTGATTTGACTTGAAACCTAGGATACCGTGCTACAGAGACTGTAAGAGAAAACAGGACTAAAAAGTGTCCACTGAGTACACAACTGACTGTTCGAAAGACATAAAAAAGAAAGACTGTGTCTCTTACGACTACAGGTTTGACAAGGAAAAGTGAGCTGCTACTGGTAAGGTGGAAAGACAATAGTGTTTGTACAATGGCAACTTACTATTATTACCTTTGAACCACTAGGGACTGTCAAACGATGGTGTTCGGTAAAGCAGGAGAAGACTGACGTAGCGATACCACGACTGTAAGAAGTGTCTAAAAACACTGTGTCGAAAAACAATGATTAGAAATTTTTCGTACTTAAAAGGTCAGTGTACTCAGTTGAGTACACCCCTGTAAATTGCTGAAAACTAACTTTTTGTATTTTTTTCTTTGATTTTATGTTTCTTTGTTTTTATTTAAATACATAAATAACGGTTGTACCAAAAAAATATTTTTACTTTTCGTTTGACCTCTAATGGGTTAAAAACTAGATGAGGCTGGTAATTCGTACCCGACTACTCTGAGATGAAACAGCCGAAACAAACTCAAAGGCCAGACTCTTTTAAGCTCCAGACAAAAAATCTTGGTCTTAGTACATGTTGACTATGCAGATTAGTGTCTGAAATGGTCTTTTAAAGAAAGCACCACACAGATTGAGTGGACCTGTCCAGTCAGTGCAAGCATTTGTCAATACGGAATCAATATAAGATCACTTCGTCGTCAGGACCTTTTATTTCTATATCACGTGAAGGTTTCGAGTTGAAATTAAGCCATATAATCAAATCTGTAGTCCCTTAGAGCTGTGAAAAAATCAAGCCTCTGAGTTATTATATTACTAGCTGTGCCCCGGCATGCGTTGCAATGCAATTTTGTATCTTTCTACCTACCCTACCTACCGGGATGAAAAGTCCGTCCGTCCGTCCGTCCTATGTCCGTCTCCTGGTTCTAAGCTACCTCCTCACCAATTTTCAGCTAAATTGGTTCAGCCGTTCTTGAGTTATAAGTGGAGTAACTTTAACTTTAAGTGGAATGACTTTCTTTTATATATATAGATTATGGCCGTTACAGACGCAAGTTTGTTCTCACACTTGGCCAGTTTTTGTTTTCTTTGAATCAGCTGGCAGCTTTGCCAACCAAAACGATCTAATAAAAGCCATTTCTATACAAAATTATTTACCTCAGCAAAATGACTTACATCTTAACTTGCAAAATGTGCGTGTACTATTATTATTATACCTAACCTCTCAGGGATTACAGGCGTAATGGTATATATTGTCTCCATTTAATTACTGTTAAAAACAGTTCCATACATAAAAGGATTTCTAATTGCCAATCGTCATTTAAAACATCAAACATGCTTTTATATGTTACTAGCTTTTGTCCGCGGCTTCGCTCGCGTTAAATTCGAGGTAACACAGTTCCCCTTGCGCCTTATTGATTTGTAATAGCAACGCTAAGTTTTCCCTTTTCTTCCCTCTTACTCCCTCACATCCCACTTTTTTTTTAAATTAGCCTATGTCCGCCTCCTGGTTCCCAACTATCTCTGTACCAACAACTCGGTAACAAACAAACAAACTCACTTTTGCCTTTATAATATAAGTAAAGATTCAAAGTTCCAAAATTAAACCATTTATAATTTTCTCTAAAAATATTTTATTCATTTTCACTGTAGCATAAGATTGTTTGATCGGTTCCCCAAAAAAGCGTTTTAGTTTCAACTAACCTCCGTTTAGCTGAACCGCCGTTAAAACCAGATCGTGGTTTTATAACATGCAAATAATCAGATAAAAAAATAATTGGTTTAAAACATCTATACAATTTTTAATGAATGCAGATTTTTCGATTTACGAAACGAATCAGTTCTTGGAACTGTGAAACAATTTGGGGGCGTTGAACTTTGTAAAAAAACATGGCACCTTAACAAGTTCAACTTGTAATACTAATTGCCACTTTACTGCTAAAAGCTTTAACGTAATTGCACCTTTAGGCTCAATAAACTCAAAAATACTAATAAAAAAATGTGACAATTACTGTATTTGTTACTTCTTGCTGCTTGAAATAAAGTAACAATTTGATCATCTGTCTAGTTTTTTCCAACAAAGCTTATTTTTGCGGTTGGGAAATCATCAACTAACTTATTATTACCCCTTGAACCGGGATATTTACCATGTTTGATATTTGTCGAGTTTCCGATATTTCGGCGATGTTGCAAACGCCATGATCACGGATGAACTGATAGTAAATATCCCGTTACAAATGTTAATAACGTTAGTAACCATGTCTGTTTAAAGACTTGTATCAATTAACTTCCCCCGCTCTGGGCGGAGCTGAGGGGAGTGTCAAACTTTTACTGAATAAATCTCACCCATGATCCTTCTTTGGCCTTTTTCGTTCCGGAGCCACGGTACCTCTTTCGAACAACTCGCAACCCAGGCAGTTCGAACTATGCTGGGGTCAGCTTCGTACATCTGGAAACTAGCATTTTATATGGAATGACCAGCTACCCTACTAGACCTCTTAAAGCAATTCTTATTCCGCTGAGGGAAAGAGACAGAGCTATACAGGGTGTCTAGCACCATCTCTTTCACTCAGTGGAATAAGAATTGCTATGAGATGTCATATTCGAATCATGTTCGAACTCCGTACTTCTTCTTCGTAATACTGACAATCAGACTTTCGAGCCAACTACATACTTTCAGAGGCACGGAGGATCTATCCATCGAGCAACCTAGGTAAGCGCGGCTATCTTATTAGGTAGGTCTGAAATGGGATACTTACCCCCGAATACTGAAACGTCACTCACAATTTGAGGGCTGCTTAACATTTGAGCAGCTCTTAAACTTTAGATTTTGTATTGTCAAACGTCACTTTTGAGTATCTGTTAAATTAAATAATAATAATAATAAATAATAAATATCTTGGGACAGCTCACACACGGCTATCTGATAACACAAGCTAAGCAGAGCTTGTGTTATGGTAACCAGACAATTGATATACATACTTATATAATTTATTAATACATACATATTATAGATAAATCACACAAATTTAAGTGGTACTTAAATTTTGAGTGACGTTTCAGTATTCGGGGATGCTGTACCGGTAGGGTATTCCTGTGAAACAGTTTCCATTTTCTACGCAAGCACAACCACGGGCGAAAGATAGTATGTCATAAAGAGTTAACAGTATACACAATTCAGTTCACAAAAATTCAATTAGTTTCAAATGTCAACACGAACCCACGGAGGTCGAAACAGATGGGTGTGCGATAGGGACTGTGTTTAAACGTGACTATGATCATGGTGTTTGACTAGAATGCACTGTTATTCTGGGTGAGGATTTTTGAAAACGATACAACTTTATATCACTCTTGTTGTTAGGCTTGCAGTTGCGGATTTATCCTGCTAATATTAAAAATGCGAATATTGTGAGGACGGATGGATGTATAAATAAAATATATAAATATCTTGGGACAACTCACACACGGCTATCTGATCCCAAGCTAAGCAGAGCTTGTGTTATGGTAACCAGACAACTGATATATATACTTATATAATTTATAAATACATACATATTATAGATAAATCACACCCAGACACAGAACAAGCAATCATGCTCATCACACAAAGTTTGTTTTGGGTGGGAATCGAACCCACGACCTCCGGCTCAGCAGTCAGGGCCACTAACCACTAGACCAACAGGCCCGTATGGATATTTGTTACACATTCATATAAAAATGGCTGAACGGATTTTGATAAAATTTGACGCAGAGGTAGATTATAGTTTGGAGTAAAACATAGGATACATTTTTTTCGATATCACCCGAGCGAAGCCATGTGCGTCAGCTAGTATTCAATAGTTAATTTACCCACATTTTGCCAGTCTTAGGGTCTAGTCCACAAACGGGCACAAATTTAGACTTCGCAGCTACTACTAAAAAAATCCTGATAGAAAATTGTTGGACTATGTCTGACTTGGGAATCAAACCCATGACCGGTCCAACCAGACTACTAAACCAAAAAGCCTTATTTTAAAATCTCGAGTTATAAGGTAGGTGCATTCTATGCCCGTATGTATACATTCAACCGATTATTAATAAGATAGGCTCGAGACTTTTTTGATAACAGACTCATATCAAATATTAAAAAAAAACACTTTAAATGGAACGGAGATTCAAATCACTGTCACAATCGAAAACATCGTATCACGTAGAAAAATCAATTGCAACTTGTACATCTAACATTATGGACAGGCCAATTTAACTCGTCTAGACACCTAGACATTACGTAAAACAAAAAAACCTTTCAAATTCTCTATAACCATAATATTGTAATTTCAAGATCTAAACTCCTTACTCGATTACGTCTCTGTTTGAAGTTATTTTTATTTAGATTTCAAGATGGCGAAGGTATCTTCAAACGAGAGTTCATTTTTCAAACAACCCTTATCTTCAAAAGTTTGTCGTCAGGGGACGACGTAATGACCTGTTCAATACAATGGATACTTCAGGGTACAACGCAGCGTATTGACAAATTTCCCCACCATACCTCTTAAAAGGGGAAAAGGCAAAAAATTATTCAATTAATCAAATAGTCACGGCGTGACTTTGAACATCTTCCCGATTTGAATTGACGACATTATTAGTCTTCCCTCGTAACGAGTCATCGGAGGGCGTATTTCAATTTCGTCTAATGCAAATTTAATACGCTCCCCACGATCCCTGAAGGGTTCCAAATCGAGTTTCTTTGTTTTCCTCTACATGTTTCGCCCTTAGGAGAAAAAGTAAGGATTGTGTCCGTCTTTCTTTGCTAGCTTAATTGTTATTTTTTAGGGTCCTAGTGTTAAAGTGTAAGCTATTAATCTTGATTAATTAATGTTTTTCGAAGGGGACGTCGCTGGGCTTAATTTAAATAAACATGTCGGTGTTCGTTTGACTAATTTGATTACAATAGGAGCGAGACAAATGCGTCACAACAAACAAATTATTTTTAAAAAAACGTATTAAGTGTTAAAGAGGGTAAAAACAAAAGCCGTCTGGTGAAATACAAACGTTAAGTTAAAATTATGTTATCCTTTTATATATAATTCTTCTGTGAGTGTGTATGTCACTGAACTTTTCTCAAACGACTGGACCGATTTTGATGAAATTTTTTGTGTGTTCAAGGGGATCTGGGAATGGTTTAGATTCACAATTTTGTCTGGCAGATGGCGCTGCATCACATTTTTTTGTAAATACGTTGCGAAGCACGTACCGGGCCGCTAGTATTCTATAAAATAAAAACAAATACAATCTACAAAACGATTATTCCTGAAAGGATTTTTTTTTAAAACGTTACGCTTACAAACATTTAAACTCACATACACAAACAGCCAGACCCGAAACAACTACCTGTAGGTCATACAAATAATTGTTCCGTGTGGGGATCGAACCCGCGACAGCGCAGCAGGCAACCACTGCGCCAACCGTACCGTTAAAATACTTGATATATTAACAACTTCGTTGGCACCAGTTGTTCATTATGAGAAAAATTCTTAATAACCAAAAGTCGGAACCTGTTACTCGTAAATCTGGAATATTCTGATTTCCTAACTTGACACTTATCGTCAACAGGCAATTAGTTCAAAGGTCACCTAAATCTTTCATTTCAACTTGGCCCAAATTAGGCCGAAGAAAAAATATCCAAAAAGGTCCCGATCTCATTAAAAGGCATATAGATATTACATGAAAAGCGGGAAGGGAAGTGGATGGCCCAAAAAATTGTTACCTTCAACCCCTAGATAAATGTAGGGTGTATTTAGGAATAAAGAATCAAGGAAGCCATTCATACAAAACAACACGGTAGAAAACTTGACTTTGGGACACGATTAATCCTCACTAATATTATAAAAGCGAAAGTGAGTTTGTTTGTTTGTTACGTCAGAATTTTAATGATGAATTTTGGTAAGGAGATAGTTGAGACCTTGAGATAGACATAGGTATAAGGAATAATGAGGGAACAAAACGAAAAACTTAGCTTTGCTATTACAATAATTAAGGCACAAGGGCAAAAATTGCCTGTGGGCGGTGAGCAATGGGTAGTTCACCGTCCGTCCGTCGATTGACGACAGGCCGTGTCGACGACGCGTTTGTGTTTCACGCGCGCCTCAAAGAGAGTCAGCAAAGCAGAGGGGCTTGCCAGAGCCTCCGCCTGCCGGGGTTGCGGGTTGTTCGAAAGAGATACCGCGGCCCCGGAACGTAAAGGGCAATAGATGGAAAGGAACATGGGTGGGTTTTAGTCAGTACAAGTCTGACATGCCCCGCCGCTCCGCCCAGAGCGGGGGAAGTCATTGGATGATTTCCCACCCGAAAAAAAGGGCAAAAATTACAGGTAGAGAGTACCCGCAAATCAGCAAAAGGGAACTGTGTTACCCCGAATATAACGCGAGCAAAGCCGCGGGCAAAAGCTAGTTTTATATAAAAGTAAGAAGCTACAGTTATGTCTGAAACATTTTCTTCGGCCTCCTGTTTACACAAGTACATAATGTTTTTCATGAATACGAAAGCGAAAAGAAACTGTGAATAATTTTTCGTGTGAAACTGACGAATTAATGCCGTAACATAGATTGCTTCGTTTATTTGTTAAGGTTCTTTTTATTAATATAATATACTAGCTTTCGCCCGTGGCTTCGCTCGCGTTAAATTCGGTATAACACATCAAGCAGACCTGCAGTTTTTGCTCTTGCGCCTTATTGATTTGTAATAGCAACGCTAAGTTTTCCCTTTTCTTCCCCCTTTCTTCCGTACATCCCGCTTTATTTAAATAAAAATTAGCCTATGTCCGTCTCCTGGTTCCCAACTATCTCTGTACCAAAATTCATCAAAATCGGTTAAGCCATTAAAGCGTGAAGAGGTAACAAACAAACAAATAAACAAACAAACTCACTTTCGCTTTTATAATATTAGTAAGGATAAGGAAAGTAAGGATTTAAATATATTTTTAATGCAGGTGATGATTCAGAGTTTAATTATGACTACGTTTAACTTAAGTTGGAAATTAACTCTTGATAGTCAGTTTATTTATTTAAATCTTTTAATATTATATAAAATTCTCGTGTCACAATTTTTGTTCCCATACTCCTCCGTAACGGCTGGACCGATTTGAACGAAATTTTGTGTACATATCGGGTAGGTCTGAGAATCGGCTAACATCTATTTTTCATACCCTAGAGTTTATTATATAACTAGCTATGTATGTGCGAGAGAGAAAATAAAACCAGAATTTGGATATTGTGTTAACAATATATAGTATAATACGTCTAGTCGACACTTACTATACTCGTTTTAGTGAAATAGACATTTGTTCGTGATAAGATGTGAATATAAAATTCTAAAGGATCGGCAGTAGATTTTATAGGTTTTGCATGCTTTTTTGAAAGTATAGGCTAGATTTACATGATACATTACGTACAATTATTGTTTACTTTCTTTTGTTTTGTGTTTGTTATTTCTGTTAATATTGGTTATGCTTTTTTTTCTTTTAATTTGTTAAAGATAATTTAGCCCTGTTACAGTTAACGTTTGCTAATGTCATAAAGTAATCTGTGGAAAATGTTGTGGGTGGTATATTTGTTAATCTTAAGGTTAAGTCAACACTTTTTTATGCTTAATGTACTACTGTTTGTTTTCCCAAATGTAATCCTTACTATAATATTATAAAAGCGAAAGTGAGTTTATTTGTTTGTTACCTCTTCACGCTTTAATGGTTGCACCGATTTTTATGACTTTTGGTACAGAGATAGTTGGGAACCAGGAAACCGACATAGGTAAATATTTTTTTGAAAAAAGTGGAATGTGAGGGAGAAAGAGGGAAGAAAAGGGAAAACTTAGCGTTGCTGTTACAAATCAATAAGGCGCAAGGGGAACTGTGTTCCCCCGAATTTAACGCGAGCGAAGCCGCGGGCAAAAGCTAGTAAATAAATAAAGAAGGTCGCATATAAAAAAAAAACTAGTCTATGTTAGAAAAACAAATCATTGGCCAACGTTAAAATTCTTTCACGGGAATAAAAGTCTATATCTAAACTAGATGAACAAATAAAAGGTTTGCAAAAATCAAATAACTCTCATGACACGAATTGGATGGTATTTGATTTATGCAAGCTTTTTGTTTGTTTATAAAAATTTTTACTTTCGACGAACGAGCCAAAGGTTTTCTTTTTAATACAAAAATCCACTATCTATTTTGTTCGCACGAATTTTTTCCTACTATAAAATAAGCAAGCAAAACTTGAGTGTTGAACATTTTATAAATGAACTTCAGTTTTTATGTGTATATAACTATACATATAATACAATCATAATATATAATAACTACATTTAACTTCACAAGCAAAATAATACCCAAAACATTTGTTTTTATGTCCCACACTTGGAATTTCTCCTGTATCGTGGGTGCGTTTACAAACATTTAAACTCACATACACAAACAGCTAGACCCGAAACAACTACCTATAGGTCATTCAAATATTTTTTCCGTACGGGGAGTCAACCCGCGTCACGCGACTCAGCAGTCGATCGCTCAGCCACTGCGCCAACCGTGCCGTCAACATTTTAATTTAGGTCGAACATGCATTTAAGTTTTGCACGGACAATCTGATTAGTTTTTTTAGAGATTTCAATGTTGTTGCTCCTTAAAAAAGTCTTATGTCTACATTTTCTATCATGTTCACATTAATTGAACCATCTAATATATAAAATTCTCGTGTCACAGTTTTCGTTCCCATACTCCTCCGAAACGGCTGGACCGATTTAAACGAAATTTTGTGTACATATCGGGTAGGTCTGAGAATCGGCCAACATCTATTTTTTATACCCCTCAGTGAGCAGCGGGTGAAACCGCTGGGCACAGCTAGTCTATATAATTTGATACAAAACCACATTCTTCAACTTACATAAGCGTTGGGTTGACAGTTATCTCCTTAAGAAAGAGCAAGTTTTATTCCTACAAAAACAAAAACAACGCTATCATAATTGCAAGAAAGGCCAAAACAAACAAACGAAGCGCATCGGTGCTTATAACCCACGAACTCTACCCCTTATCAATACCACAAAACACAATATAAGCCACTCCAATATGAGGGATTCAACAATACAGTCAACATGTTTAAACAGTTTCGTTGAGCTCCTTGGGTTATGAGTCAAGCTACACGATAACTTTGACAGCCTGTTAGTCCAGTGGTTAGTGGCCCTGACTGCTGAGCCGGAGTTCGTTGGTTCGATTCCCACCCAGGACAAACTTCGTGTGATGAGCATGATTGTTTGTTCTGTGTCTGGGTGTGATTTATCTATAATATGTATGTATTTATAAATTATATAAGTATGTATATCAGTTGTCTGGTTACCATAACACAAGCTCTACTTAGCTTGGGATCAGATAGCCGTGTGTGAGCTGTCCCAAGATCTTTATTTATTTATAACTGACACATGCTTGCACTGACTGGACAGGTGACTTGCACTCAATTTGTGTGGTGCTTTCTTAAAAAGGCCACTTCAGACACTAATCTGCATAGTCCTCATGTAAGTTGACCAAGATTTTTTGTCTGGACTTTAAAAGATACCATGAACTCTGGGTTTGTTTCGGCTGTTTCTTCTCAGAGTAGTCGGGTACGAAACACCGGCCTCATCTAGTTTTAAAAAAAAGTTTAGAAGTGTTTGTGAAAACCTACTTGCAAAATTAACATCATTTAACAACGAACCTAACTCCTTATCAATGCTAAAAACACACTACAAGCCACTCCAATCTAAGAGTATCTATTCAACAACCATAACACTAGCTAGGAACATAAAATTACATTTTATCCGGCACCCAGTGCAGTCGTTAATAGGAAAATGTTGGTATAATTCTCAATGCTGAGGGTCTATAAATTTCTTGAGCAACTTAGTAAGTCAGTACCTACATTGTGTAGGAATTGTATCGTGGGGTGTTTGTCGGAAACTTGAGGGAGACTGATGTGATGTGCTTATGTGATACGGTATATGGGAAATGGAATTCAACGGTTTGATTTTCTCGTAACACTTTTTCTTTTGGGTACTTGCCTTTTCTACCGATAAAGAAAAATAAGTAAAACATATTATTATCTTTTTTTTTAAACATACACATTTGACATTATACATGAGACTTTTTATTTATCTTCATGGATTAGTTTTGTATAAGACGTACAGAGAGAGAAAATAACCAATGAACTAAGACTGCAGCTAGATAATAACAAAAAAAAAACAAATAAAAAAAAACTACGAAATGAATTTTATAAAAGCTTTCTTCGAACCATCAACAAACGAACAATCACAAATATTTAATAATAAAAAAATGGACTGCATAAATTTAATTGTTTTTCACATAGTAACAAAAGCGTATTAAAAAAGATTAATACGTTTTATTCGGTATGTAAGTCTAATTAAATACTTATCTGATGTCTCAAAATTAATTCTAAACACCTTCTCTTGTCCTATCCATTCCTATCTCAAACATAAATTCAAGAAACCAAACACATGTACACAGAAACTAACAAACGTAGGTGCCCCAAACCCACCCTCACTTAACCCTCAGAATGTATTCGAACACGGATCTTATCTGCATTGTGGCTCTTATTGCGGCCGTATAATGATGTCAACACATTACTGCCGTGTCCCGAGTACTGAGGAGAGGTACAATATACCCGGAATGTATACATACATAGATGTAGAGCGATGGATACGTCATGGAGACGTATATTGAAGAAGGTAACGTTCCATTTTTTTCGTGTTGTCCTACTATATAAAATCAAATGCGAATGTTTGTGAGGATGGATGTTTGTTACTCTTTCACATCAAAACGGCTGAACGGATCTTAATGAAATTTGGCACAGAAGTAGATTATAGTCTGGAATAATACATAGGGTTTTTATTCGATATCACGCGGGAAAAGCTGCGGGTGCCAGCTAGTTTGAACATAATTCTTTGGTTTGAGACAATACAAGGTTAAGCTGATGAAAAAGGTCAAAAGATGGATGCGGACATATTGTTCAAATTCTGAAGTTGTCAGCAGAAGCAATGTGGCGCTTCTTTTATCCTTATCCTTACTTCCTATATTATAAAAGCGAAAGTGAGTTTGTTTGTTTATTTGTAACCTCTTCACGCTTTAATGGCTAAACCGATTTTGATGAATTTTGGTACAGAGATAGTTGGGAACCAGGAGACGGACATAGGCTATTTTTTATTTAAAAAAAAGTGGGATGTGACGAAGAAAAGGGAAAACTTAGCGTTGCTATTACAAATCAATCAGGCGCAAGAGGAACTGTGTTACCCTAAATTTTACGCGGGTGAAAGCTAGTTAGCATATAAAAGAGCTTTAGGCGCTTTTCATGATTTTAAGGTATAAGGTTTTTTTTTGAAAAGTTATTTAAAAAAAAAAAACGAAACTGTCTTCTACGCAGGTTTTTTTTTAATTTTTTTTTCCACGACAGTAGTTGCATATCATTATTATCTATAATGATGTATATTTTCAACTACTACTTACTTCACGCGGAATTTATGAAAGAGGCTATTCATAGAACAGAATTTCTCAGTGCTTTTGTGCACTATTTATAGACTGCTATAAAACTTGACGGTAACGATGTCCAAAGCTATTTTTGGATGATATGAACAGGGTTGCGGGGTTGTGTGGTAATTGGTAGACTTGTTACGGGCATGTTATAAGGAGGAATGAGGAGAATGTTTTGAGGAAAGTTGTGAGTATGAATGTGGATAAGTATAAGAGTAGAGGTGGACTGTGTGAAGGATGATAGGACAAGAAAGGAGGTTCTGATAATATGATGAGTAAAAAAAGTATAGGGAAAACACATGCTGCACTTACCCCATATAAATTGTGATAAGGACAGGAAAAATATGATGATGTTGAGCAGTGTAAGTTGAAAAGCAAGAAATAGTTCTTTCTCTATCCTATCATAACACAATACAGAAACATGACAAACAAAGATAGAATCTGTTTTCAATTTCACATTCTCGTTATTCTAATTGGTGTTACTAATCACAAACGTTCCCACAAATCCTTACTAATATTATAAAAGCGAAAGTGAGTTTGTTTGTCTGTTACCTCTTCACGCTTTAATGGCTGAACCGATTTTGATGAATTTTGGTACAGAGATAATTGGGAACCAGGAGACGGCAATAGGCTAATATTTTTTTGAAAAAAAAAATGTGGGATGTGAGGGAGAAAGAGGGAAGAAAAGGAAAAACTTATCGTTGCTATTACAAATCAATAAGGCGCAAGGGGAACTGTGTTACCCCGAATTTAACGCGAGCGAAGCCGCGGGCAAAAGCTAGTCTTTCATAAACCTAGTTTTAGTAACAAGAACTAAAATTATTTTATAATTATCTAACGAATAGTTTAAGTAAAGTTACGACTAACGCATTACACAGCACAATTGCATTTTCTTAAAACATACCTCTTTCTTAGCACTGCGTAATACTCATAAAACCCAAAGATAAAGGATTAGATATTGAATATTCCCACTGGTTGACTCACCACAGAGAAGTAAATATTTTCTCAAAATATTCTAATAAACAATAGAGGTTCGAAGAAGTGCTAATGCAGGGTTAGATAAGCCGTTTACCTGAAGTGGCGTAACTCCGGATGTCATTAATAGAGGGTTAAAACGTACCATTATTAGTAGGGTTGATAATGATAAAAATTAGAATTTGATGCGGTTTTTAAGAATGGGTGTTAAAAAAAACAATAGAAGTGATAGTGTTTTTGGAAATGGTCTTGAAAATGGAATGATTAGGAAGTGTGAGAACGTAACTTTTGAAGTATTCCCTGTAAAAGTTTTTTTTAGGCTTATCGAGAGAAGCGTGCCTTGTAGTGCAGAACAAAAAAGTTTTGCGCAATATTGGAAAATAGATCGTTTATCTATACCTGGAATATATCTGTTCTAAATATAAAAATATAAATATTTTGGGACATTTCACACACGGCTATCTGATCCCAAGATAAGCAGAGCTTGTGTTATGGTAACCAGACAACTGATATACATACTTATATAATTTATAAATACATACATATCTATATATATAAAAGAAAGTCGTGTTAGTTACTCCACTTATAACTCAAGAACGGCTGAACCGATTTAGCTGAAAATTGGTGAGGAGGTAGCTTAGAACCAGGAGACGGACATAGGATACTTTTCATCTCAAATTATAGTCGCAATTTTAATTTATTGCTAATTTTATTTGTCTGTTATTATTTGACAGTCACAATTATCTGTTAACTCCAAATGATTCTAACAGATGTCGATACCTTTCGACTGGGTTGAGTAAGTAATTAATAGATGGCGCTGCTATGGTAAATCTACGAACGTGTCTACAAAGCTACATTTTAACAGCATAATTACCACGTGTTGTTGAATTAATTAAATTTATTTTGTAGTGAACGAAATACCGTATAATTCAATTATTTCAACATAAATAAAAATGACGAAATAGCACGATACCAAATGGGCAGATACATTAGCAGCAATGAAGCTATTTGGCATATTCTCAGCTTTCCCATCCACGAAAGAGATCCTGCTGTCCAACATCTGGCAATACATCTTGAAAACGGTCAACGTGTATACTTCACTGAAGAAAATGTTCTCCAAAGAGCGTTCGAAGCTCCGAAAACGACTCTAACTGAATTTTTTTACATTATGTCAAAAACCAGATGTTTTTGGCCAATCCGCGAAGACATTGGTGTATGGTGATGTTCCACGTTATTTCACATGGAACAAATCCAGTAAAAAATGGGAGCCACGGAAACAAGGAAAACCACATCCTTCCATTACAGGCATATTCGTAACGTGAGTGCTTCTATTTACGTTTGTTATTGGTGAATGATCCCAGACCAACGTCTTTTGAATTTTTACGAACAGTTAATGGTCGAGTATTCAATACATACCAGGATGCATATCGTGAACTGCAATTGCTAGAAGACGATAACCATTGGGACTTAACGCTTGCTGATGCTGCGTTGACATCAACACCGAATAACATTCGTCAGTTGTTTCCAATTATTTTGCGACATGTTATCCCTCGCAAGCACAAACTTTGTGGGAAAAATATAAAAATTGTATGACAGAATACATCTTGCACCGAGTTAGACAAACAAATCAATGCCAAAACATAAATTATACACCAGAGATGTACAATGAAGCATTGGTCTTGATCGAGGATTTATGTGTTCTTATTTCAAATTTACCACTTAATCATTATGGTATGCCATCACCTGATCGTTCAGCCACCGACTTAGTCAATACCGATTTACAACAAGAAAAGCAATATGACCATGGAAGTTTAGCAACAATTATCATGAACAGTGAACCCTTACTGACAGCAGAACAAAAAAATATTTATGATCGGATTATGCTGGCTGTTGCTGCTGAACAAGGCGGTTTTTTTTCTTGGATGTACCCTGTGGAACCGGTAAGACTACTTTACTAGATGGTGGGCGAACAGCACATTCAACATTCAAGCTGCCATTGGACGTTCATAATAAACCAGATGCAATGTGTAACATCAAAAAGAATAGTGGAATAGCTGCAGTGTTACGGAAGAGTTCTATAATAATTTGGGATATGTGCACAATGGCACACAAATATTCAATTGAAGCATTAAACAGAACTATGCAAGATTTAAACAGCAATAATAAACTTTTCGGTGGTGCTATCTTACCTTTGTCTGGTGACTTCCGGCAGACCTTACCGGTTATATCTCGCTCTACTTTCGCGGATGAGATTAATGCATGTTTGAAACAATCATTCTTATGGCGAAGTGTTGTAGCACTTCGATTGACCATAAATATGCGAATACAATTGGAAAATGATCCATCAGCACAAATATTTTCCGAACAACTACTAGATATTGGGAACGGTGAAATAGAACTGCAACCAAATACGCAATGCATTAAACTACCAGACAATTTTGCACTGTTGTATAGGATAAAAATGAATTGATTCTGAGTATTTTCCCGGATATACAGAATAATTATTTGAATCATGAATGGCTCAGTCAACGGGCGATTTTGGCAGCCAAAAACGTTGATGTTGACGAAATTAACTTCCAGATACAACAGTTGTTACCAGGCGATCTGAGCTAATCGATACTGTTGTTGATGAAAATGAAAGTGTAAATTTTCCGATTGAATTTTTAAATTCATTAGATATCCCTGGAATGCCACCACATAATCTTCGATAAAAGATTGGTTTGACTATTTTATTCTCCTCCGTAATTTGAATCCACCTCAATTATGGAACGGTACGCCTTTGGTCATCAAAAAGATCACCGGAAACATTCTTGAAGCAACCATTTTGGCTGGGAAGTTTAAAGGAAAAGTGGTCCTGCTGCCACGTATTCCGATGATACCATCAGATTCTACCATACCCTTCAAAAGGCTACAGTTTCCAATTCGTTTAGCTTTCGCCATGTCTATAAAAAAATCTCAAGGTCAAACAATGTCCATTTGTCGTTTAGATTTGGAAAATCCATGTTTTTCTCATGGGCAACTATATGTTGCGTATTCACGTGTTGGGAAACCGTCGAATCTATTTGTGTTAGCTAAAGACAGGTTAACCAAAAACATTGTGCACCAATTGGTGTTAAATTAAATTGAAATTTAAAGTATTTATAATTCAAAGAAATAGATATTAATGTTTAAAAGTTTATGAGTTTAAGCGTCACATGTTATTTACTGTAATATACTTATTTGTTATAAAATTAAATGGAAATAATAAATCTGATATTTTTTTATTTTGTATTGATTTCTGCTTAATATCAAGTGTAAGAACATTTTAATTAATTGTGTTCAACGTACTTCCCCTTCAAATCTCAATCCAGTGAATTTGTATACCAACATCAACATTTTCGTCTTTGTTCGTAAATAATTTCATTGTACTAAAGGGTTATAAGTAGTAGTAGAAAGTCAAAAAAGGAGATCACCATATTTTTTTACAAATACCATCTGTGTGAAAAAGCATAGTGGACTCCGTGACTGCTGTTCTCTTATCATTCCTCTAGATTGTTTACTATAATGTAATATAACAAAAACTTTAGCCACAGCAACGCGTGGCCGGGTCAGCTAGTTATAGATAAATCACACCCAGACACAGAACAAACAATCATGCTCATCACACAAAGTTTGTCCTGGGTGGGAATCGAACCCACAACCTCCGGCTAAGCAGTTAGGGCCACTAACCACTAGACCAACAGGCCCGTCAAACAATTTGACCACGGGAACGGCAAAGTACTTACCGGTATAAAAGTATCGGTATAAGTCCTTACCTACGACATCGTCTATTTGTGTGACTTAATCCCAAAATAACAGAAGACAAAAAATCATAAAATATATACAAGGCAAAAAAGTCTTTCAGTTATGACATTAATCTAATTTTCTGGCAATTAGATACATCACGTTATAAATGAGGTACCCTAATCGTCTGTGTAAAGTTTCTATATCACCAAAAACACATGAAGGTGAAATGAACCAATTATCCAGTTCTCTTTGATGACCTAATTGTAAACGTTGACATCAACATCCAATTGAAAACATCCACGAAATTAGATCAATTGAAATAATTGCATCCAACATTCGCCAACGTTGCGGTAAAACTTTCGAACGAGCTTCTCTAGCAATTCGCCTGTGGTCGGATGAGACGAGAAGACCGCCCGCATTTCGTGGTTGAGAACGTAGCGTTACTGGTTGGTTAATGTACGTACATTATCGTGTTTGCGTTTAACATCGGGTGGGAATTGAATTAATTTTGTAGGGTAATTTTGTCATGTATCTGTGAGATGATGAGGGAACTATGACTATTAAGTCATAAGCATTTTATTACAAAACAATATACATTGTGTAGAAAAAAAAAAAAGTTATAATAAGGATATACAATATAGATTACAATATGATGTCAGAGATAAAAATTAAATTATAAATATGTCAAACATAATAAAATATATAGGAATACACATAGAAAATACAATATTATTAAATATGAAAGATAGAAATTGAATTACAAAATTCTTTTCCTAGTATTTTTCTGTGTGCCTAGATATTTTTGTGCATTTTCAGCCCACGTTAATAACATAAGACATCGATTGAGCTTCAACTTTTTCAAGGCGATATTTACTTTATAATTATCGGTGCCGCTGATAGCCGCCACAATATAAATATTTGACGGGCTCCCAGCTTTTCGCCATCAACCTTCCTCTACAACATAAGTAAAACCAAACGGTACACAGTAAACCACATACAATTTTATTCGTGATAACAATGTTCAAAGTATTTAAAGAGGAATTCACTTGTGGTCGCTTTGCGGTATAGACCGCCCACGTGGACGTGGTCATATAAAGTCCCATTTTTGACCCATTTTGTTTAATGGGCGCCATTATGACGTCACGTTGTGACACATTAAGGAATGGGATTAATTTTATGGATTTGTTCTGTTGTGAACAGTGATTAAGGTACCTACATTAAGTTATAACAGGTGTTCATTTTAGTGTTTTTTTTATGAACTACGCACAAATTACATTATAGGTTACCTCTGAGGAGGTTATCAATTTCCTCTTAAAGTTTTAGTAACGGATACAGAACACCAGAATTTCTAAACTAAACCCACTATCACAAAACCTGCCTTAGTTTGGCGTCTTTTAACCGTCTTTTAACACAAATCCGGCCCTGGTTCAGTCCATAGTCCGGTCCGAGAGGGAATGCGAACTTCCTGCTGCAGATCAGTCATGCTAGCAAAGGAGGTGGCCGGGCGTTTGAGGGAGAGAACCTCAAATCAACCCGGCCACCACGGGAGACACTCCAGTAGCCGGGCGAGACGACTCCCAGCCACAGTAGAATCAGGTCTGTGAACAGGGTGCAATGGGTAGTTCACCTTCCGTCTTTCTAGTAACGACAGGTCATGTCGACGGCGCCTTAGTGTCCCACACGCGCCTTAAAGAGATGTTAGCAGATGGGCCTGCTAGAACCACCGCCTGCCAAGGTTGCGGGTTGTTCGAATGAGATACCGCAGCCCCGGAACATTAAGGGCAAAAGAAGGAACATAGGCAGGTTTTAGACGGTACCTACAACTCTCTCCACCGCTCCGCCCAGAACAGGGGAAGTTATTTTATGATTATATATTATAATAGCTGTGCCCAGCGGTTTCACCTGCTGCTAAGTTAGGAGCATGAAAAGTAGATGATAGCCGATTCTCAGACCTACCCGATATGTACACAAAATTTTGTTTAAATCGGTCCAACCGTTTCGGAGGAGTATGGGAACGAAAACTGTGACACGAGAATTTTATATATTAGAAGATTATTTATAATAATTACCCATCTACAAAAAAAAAAACACAACATAATTTTATGTTAGCAATTACTTATTATGCTTTTTAAAATTGTGTTACAATACACACAGCTTCCAATGTTCCTTTAAAATAATATATGTAAATGTTTCCCTTGTCAGCCATATTAACACATTGAGCACCAATTCACAACCAACACAATAAAGATATACATTAGCTGGTAAGCCTATAAAAAGCGTTACATAAATAATTTACCAGAATACAGCATATACTCTCCCGTTCAACAAGACTTTTCCATTTTTCTCTCCCCGTATTCCGTCAGACATTGCTACAACTGCGATAAAAACATTAGGACACAATAAAACATTTCGTGAATTTTCAAATTTTGTTATGAGTCGCGGTAAAAATTCGAAAGTGCCTCCATAATGGTTTTTATGAGCTTGCAAACGTGATTTACACCAATGAATTTGTGTTGGGAAAATTCTAAAGTCTATTAAATGTACGCAGATTGGGTGTTTTTGTGATTTACGCCGGCGTTACTTATTTTGGTGACTGTAGCACCATCTAGCGGTAAATAGATGTGTTAAAATAAAAGTTCTGTTTTGTCTTTATAGGTGGTGAAGCAAAACTCTTTACAATAAAACTTTTTTTTTAAATCGTACTGAAAGTTCTAAAGAGAATGTAATTGTCTATGGTCCAACCGTGTTATACTCAATTTTTCTTGCACTGTTAGAAGTCAGTATAATTATTTTTATGTCAGAGTTTGGCTTCGAAGTTCAAGCTAGAAGGATTTACTTAATGCTTTTAAAGGTTTTAATTTGTTATGTTGTACAATAATATACTATACATGTCCCAAGCTTAAAGATGGCCATTCGTACACAACTTACCAGGTAAACTTCAACTGACAATAGAAACTTCTGCATTGTATAACCGTTCGGACAAAGCGCCCCTTTTGTCAGTTGACTCTACAGTGTAATAGTAGAAATGCACTATCATATAGATAAGATAGTATTCAAATAGTTCGTAGACTGACATTAAATACTTTTATCACTATTTAGCAATACATAAATAATTTTCTATCAACTAACATGACTTTAATAACCTCGACGTTAGCTTCTGATCAGTCAAGAACACCACAAGGGAAATCCTGAAGTAACTTAGAATATTGATGTTATCTATTTACGATAATGGTTCACATAACTCTTGTTACAATTAAAAAAAAAAACAACTTTAAATAGTTTTACTTAAATTTAATCGTAGGTTAATTTTGATTAAAGAGCTATCTCATTATGTGTATTTATTTTTAATGGTTAAGGTATATACTTGCTTACCTATTATGTGAAATGCAGTGATTGTATTACTTAGTTTTAAGCATATGAGCAAGTTCCACTAAACTTTTCTTTAGAATATGAATTCTTCACTTAGAGTGTTCTGAACTTCTCGTATTCTGTTTAATTTTAACAAGAAACAGTTGATAACGTTTATCAGTAATACACAATAAACGCGCAACGCACAAATTCGATGCAAACGTTAATAGAACATAATTATTAATGTTGCTACTCACTACTAGATAGCGCTACTTGCCCTCACAAAACAAGCGAAGAGCTTATGCGGGACGCGAGGGACGGGGTAGACTAAGTTGCGCGCCCCACTGCTACTTGCTCGAGTCAAGCGCTCCGCTTGACAGTCGCAACGCAACCGCGCCGCGGAAAGGTCGTGCTACACCTCGCGCCGGTCTATACTTCACGCAATAAATATTTAATACACAAACTGATCTCAAACGATAAACAACAATTTATGAGTGAAAAATTTGATCAATTTCAACTATCAAGGACTATTTCAACCACGTACATTACGGACTACAGTGAAGTGAAATGCTAGGAAGTTTTTCTTCTGCGCTCAAGTGTACCACGTACTTTGTTTCGGAAATGGTGATATCGACCCACGGGGTGTGTTTATGAGACGTTTTGTGGTGAAATGAAAAATCTGTGATAATGTACGCTATAACGGCTGTACTCTGTGCGCTGGTGCACGTCGGATCGACGGTGTTGCCCTACGGCTCGGACAAATGCGTCCGAGTTTCGGACCGCGGCTCGGACGGCAGCGTACTCTGCAGGATACGCACGCTCGACGGCGACGGCAGCAGCATCGTCTCAGTGGCTTCAGACACCAGTCGCCTGGCTATCGAGTGCAACCATTTACTACTCTTCGAAAGCTCTCTAAGAGCACACTACTTTAGCCCAGTTTCGGCGCTCACCGAAATGTCAATAAACAACTGCAAATTGACACAGTTGCCAGACAATACTTTTCATGAACTCAAGAAATTAAAGAAGCTAAAGATTCGTTCAAAGAATTTCGAGTGGAGTCCTACTAAGAATTTAGAATTATCTCTGAACGCTTTCAATGGATTGTCGGAACTACAGTCGTTGGATCTCGCTCAGAATAACATAAAATTTGTTCCTTCCGGCGTGTTCTGCTCTCTGGAAAACTTGAGCACATTGAATTTGACGCACAATAGAATAAGAACAGTGGGACAACTTGGATTCGGACAAGGCTGTGGATCAAATTTGCATGGCTTAGATTTGAGCCATAATGAAATTAAGTCACTACCGGAAGACTCAGAATTACTCAAATTAAGGAGTTTGCAACATTTGTATCTACAACACAATAATATCTCTGACATATCACCTGAAGCATTCAATGGACTGGTATCAATGAGAGTTCTAAACATATCACATAACCAGTTACATACACTGCCCGAAGGCCTTTTTGCTAATGCTAGAGAATTAAGAGAAATTTACTTAAACGATAATACTCTTTTTGAATTGGCTCGAGGGATATTTCATCGTTTGGAACAACTGATTGTTTTAGATTTATCAAGCAATCAACTCACAAGTAGTCACATTGATGACGGAACATTTTTGGGATTAATACGTTTGATAGTTTTGAATTTATCCAATAATGCCTTGACAAGAATCGACGGAAAGACATTCAAAGACTTATTCTTCCTTCAAATATTGAATCTTAAGAACAACTCTATTGGTTACATCGAAGATAATGCATTCTTGCCGCTGTATAATCTACATACTCTCAATCTTGCGGAGAATCGAATTCATACAATAGATGAGAATTTATTCAACGGTCTATTCGTTTTAAGCAAGTTAACTCTCAACAACAATTTGCTAGTAAATATAGACCGCAAAGCATTCAAAAATTGCTCAGACTTAAAAGAGTTGGATTTGAGCTCCAATCAGCTTTTAGAGGTTCCCGACGCATTATGGGAACTCTCTTTCCTCAAAACACTCGACCTCGGAGAGAATCAAATATCCGACTTCAAAAATGGTTCCTTCAAAAACCTAAACCAATTAACGGGACTGAGACTGATTGACAATCAAATTGGGAATCTTTCCGTCGGAATGTTTTGGGACTTACCGAGCTTACAAGTGCTCAACATCGCTAAGAACAAGATCCAGTCAATCGAGAGAGGGACTTTTAGCAGAAATATGCAACTGGAGGCCATCCGGCTCGACGGGAATTTCCTGTCTGACATCAACGGTGTCTTCTCGACGCTCGCCAGCCTTTTGTGGCTAAATTTATCGGAAAATCATCTAGTGTGGTTCGATTACGCGTTTGTGCCTAGCAATTTAAAGTGGTTAGATATTCACGGCAATTTCATTGAACACTTGGGAAACTACTACAAGTTGCAAGATGAAATCCGTATAAAGACATTGGACGTTAGCCATAATCGTATAGCGGAAATATCGCCTATGTCGATCCCTAATAGTGTAGAACTGTTGTTTATCAATAGTAACTTTTTGAACAATATCCATGTGAATACGTTTTTCGATAAAAAGAACTTGACGCGAGTGGACATGTATGCTAATGAACTTGTGCATTTAGAACTAAATAGTTTGCGTTTAGCTGCAGTGCCGGGAAATAAAAGTTTACCTGAGTTTTATGTCGGCGGCAACCCGTTTCAATGTGACTGTACTATGGAGTGGTTGCCGATCATAAACAACATGACCGCTATGAGACAATACCCGCGTGTGATGGACTTAGAAAACGTTTTGTGTAAAATGACGAACACTCGAAGTGGAACTCATGTGCCCTTAACAAACTTAAAAACAACAGACTTTCTTTGTAAGTATGAGACTCATTGTTTTGCAATCTGTCATTGCTGTGACTATGATGCGTGTGACTGTGAAATGACCTGCCCTCAAAACTGTACCTGTTACCACGATCCATTGTGGAATACAAACGTTGTTGATTGTTCCGGACAATCTTCAATAGAAATACCGCACAAAATACCTATGGATGCAACCGAGGTATTTTTAGATGGAAATAATATAAAAGAACTACAGGACCACGTTTTTATTGGACGGCAGAAAATGAGATCGCTGTACGTGAACAACAGCAACGTCGACAGCATACAAAATAGAACTTTTGCTGGCTTGAATGCTCTTCAAATACTACACTTGGGCAACAATAAGCTGAAAGAACTGAAAGGCTACGAATTTCTTCAATTGATTAGTCTGAAAGAGTTGTTCCTCCAAAATAATCTCATTAGCCATATCGCTAACATATCATTCCTTGGTCTGAAATCATTAGAAGTTTTACGCCTCGACGGCAACAGACTAGTCGATTTTGGTGTGTGGAGTTTTAACAACAATCCTAATTTGAAAGCCTTGTCACTCGGCAACAACCTGTGGTCTTGCAAATGTCGTTACTTACAAGAGTTAACTGCATATTTGGCTGAGAATGCGCAAAAAATCATCGACATTACCGACGTATGGTGTTGGAACGGCGACGCGAAGCCGCCACAGAAAAAAGAACTCAATTTAAACGGTACAGCCTGCAGCGATTATTATGCTGATAATTCAGTCATCGGAAACATGCTTGTGTCCAACTATGTTCCCATGATGGTCTCGACGCTCACCGGCTTTATGTTAATTTTATTGGCCCTCGTTGTACTATTCCTTTTTAGAGATTCACTGAGAGTATGGCTGTACACAAATTGTGGCATAAGAGTGTTCTCGTTCACGGGCGCATTCGAAGAGAGCCAAAAGTTATACGATGCCTATGTATGTTATAGTCCGAAAGATGAAGAATCTGTCGTTCAGTCCCTGGCGAATGAACTAGAAAACGGGAATCCATCATACCGGCTCTGCCTTCATTATAGAGACATTCCACACCACGGCGCTCAGTACATGCAATGCGCGCCGCCTGTCGTTGAGACCGCGGAAGCATCGAAACGGATAATCATCGTTCTAACGAGAAATTTCATGCAAACGGAATGGTCCCGGTATGAATTCCGACAAGGTCTGCATGATGCGTTGAAAGGGTGTATTTATAAACTAGTACTAATAGAAGAATACTCCGTTGTGGCGGATGCTATATGCGACCCCGATTTGCGTCCCTATCTAAAAACAGGGTCGCGATTACGATGGGGCGAAAAAAGGTTTTGGAAGCGCCTTAGGTACATGATGCCAGAATCGCAGCCGAATCATAAGGCACGGAATCACAACTATAGAAAGAGTTTGAATACTTATACTTTAGATTCATCGGTGCCTAACGGTGGGACCCGTACATTGCCTTTTCCTGAGCGATCACCTGTGTTGGGAGGAGGTCAAGGTGCTAGTGCCCCACCGGAGTACAGTAGTGAAGTGCGACAGTCGCCGTCAGCTGTGAGACAGACGCAGGCGGTCGCGTACGGGCCAGACGGCAGGCCGATCTCAGATCACATTTACTCCTCAATAGACTCTGATTACTCTTCGCTCGAGCACGGTATGGCCCCGGGTAGGCGACGGGACATGCGCCAATGGCCCCCGCCGCCTCCTCTCGTCGACACGGGCAACGCAGTGCAAGCATACCTAGTCTAGAAGGGCAATCTAGCCCGCCTTCCAGTCAGTTGTAAATATTGTAGATTTTAGTAGCGCGCTGTATATATTGTAATTATTAGTTTGTAAGTGCTATACCAAATGTATGTAAGTGAACTATTATTGCCTGTTCGTTATCATGTGTATAGATATTAAAATTTTAAAGACTGCTGTAGTATATGACTGTAAATAGCGAAAACAAGTGATCATTCTATATTATTATCAGTAATATGGTTATTTATACAAATAAAAATTAAAATGATGAAGATTTATAATTTTATATTTTATTTCAAATCCCTTATCATCACACTGAGAAATCATCACACACCAAAATTTTAAAAACACTCATAAATATTAATTTACTACATAATTATTCATACACTTATAATGAATATAAAAATTAGAATTCAAATTTAAAAATTACAAATGTTGCAAAGAAAATCACAACACACAATCACGTTAAAAGTTAATTAAGTGAATAGTCAAACAAATGGAGTCACAGTAATATTAATTTAACAAAAAGCTCAACATATTCAATCATGATACTGCAAATATAAACAGAATTTACATATTTATGAAAATCCGACCATTGTACTCATAAAACACGTTCACAATACCGCAGGCACGATATTCTCAATAAATATTATTAAAATGTGATTAATTTACAATTCACCCATTTTTTCTTGTTTCATTATTATCTTAAAGTGATTGTTTTTATTTTTAATTTAATAACACGCACACATAATGTTGCGCAAGTTTTTAATAAAATTTCATTTTGCATTTGATTATAATTATGATTCATCTTTATAGGTACACAATGTCATTCAATTTTTATTCTCACAACGACGTACACGATGTAAACAAAATCTGTTAAAAACATAATATTTTTGAATGTGCCTTAAATATTATGAAACACGACGACACGGTTAGGGGCTTCGATCCCTTAAAATGGATACTTGTATTACCTTCGTAGTTCTTCCGGGTCTGGCTATTTATACATGTGATTTGAAATGTTTGTAAACGCACCCACGATAAATCCCTAGTGCAAGACAACGTTGTTATAAAAATAAAATAAATAATAAATAATAAAAACACCATATAATTGAAAGTATATAATAAATAAAAAAAAAACATGGTAATGACAAGTATACAATAATTAAAAATAAATAATAAAAACACCATATAATTGAAAGTATTTAATAAATACTGTCCTTAATAAAGTAGGTACTGGTATTTAGCTGCATCCGATAAAATTGGAAGCCGATCGCATTTTTTTTTTTTTAAAAACGTTGCTTCATTCTAGGAATTTCTCCTGTTTCGTGGGTGCGTTTACAAACATTTAAACTCACATACACAAACAGCCAGACCCGGAACAACTACCTGTAGGGCATACAAATATTAGTTCCATGCGGGGATCGAACCCGCGACACGCAGCGCAGCAGTCGATCGCGCAACCACTGCGCCAACCGTGTCATAAATATTATTTAGTTGGAAAAAGTCTAAGTAAATGATGGTTCTATACACTTTTACACTCACAACTGGTTTTTATATTTAAACATAGGTATAATTACATAAATATAATATAAATATCTTAGGACACCTCACACACGGCTATCTGATCCCAAGCTAAGCAGAGCTTGTGTTATGGTAACCAGACAACTGATATACATTACATTTATAAATACATACATATTATAGATAAATCACAACCAGACGCAGAACAAACAATCATCTTCATCACACAAAGTTTGTCCTGGGTGGGAATCGAACCCACGACCTCCGACTCAGCAGTCAGAGCCACTAACCACTAGACCAACAGGCTCGTCAATTCTGTGTTAAACGTTGCGTTTCTACATAAGATGATGTCAGCTGTAAATATTTTTCTTTTTTTTGCGGATGGTAAATCTTCAAATAACTTCCCCCGCTCTCGCTCTGGGTGGAGCAGGGGGGATTGTCAGACATGTATTGACAAAAACCTACCCATGTTCCGGTTACCCTTTACGTTCCGAGGCCACGGCATCTCTTTCGAACAACCCCGGCAGGTGGTGGCCCTGGCAGGCCCCTCTACTTTGCAGACATCTCTTTGAGCTGTAAGTATTACACAATGTTTTCGTATTTTTTAAATTATTGTAGTACAGAAGTGGAATGATTGCAGTCACCAACACCCTTTTAAGAAGTACTTTAATTTGCAAAGCAATGTCCTCTATATTAGGTCACACCTAAATAAAGGCAATAACTAGTGTTAATTAAAGTCGTTGTTAAGGCTTCGTCTAGTGTTTATGAAAAGAAACATTACTTTATTTACACTACACACAGAAGTTAAGTTCTATATAATAATGAATTGGTACTGTATAACCTGTGAGATAATATAACAAACTATAACATCACGCCTCGCGCCTTCAGCGATAGGCAGAGGTGTACTTGGTACCTAATTAAATAGTACACCCACATTTAGGCGTTTTTGTTTAAGTCTCTGATAATGGGGCCGACCCTATTACCATCAAAGGAGCACAGATCCAGTTTTATTAGCTAACTAGCTTTTCTTTGTGGCTTCGTTCGCGTTAAATTTGGGGTAACACAGTTCCCCTTACTGATTTACAGATACCTGCTACCTGTAGTTTTTGCCCTTGCGCATTTTTTTTTGTAATAGAAAAGCTAAGTTTTCCCTTTTCTTCTCCCTCATTTCTCACATTTTTTTTAAAAAAAGGCTAGCCTATGTCCGTCTCCAGAGTCCCAACTATCTCTGTACCAAAATTCATCAAAATTGGTTTAGGTATTGTTTGTTTGTTACGTCTTAACACCTACGTGTGAAGACGTAACTAACAAACTCACTTTCGCTTTGATAGTATAAGTAAGGATGTTTAAATGTTTTTTTTTAAGATTTTAAGATATATTTTAAAATGTAATTATATGTATGTAAAAAATAAATAAATGTACGAATAGGATACTAAGAAATTATTGATAGGAGAATTTAATAAAGCTCCATTCGAGCTGGGAATTGAATATAGGACCTCATATTCATGATTTACGCTTACAAACACCAGACAAAATAGACAACAGTTAACTGTCATATAAAAGAATATTGTTCCATAGACACAAAACTAGGAGCTCGTGGCTAAATAATAGCAGCCGCTCGGGTCGATCTTTAAGTTAAACCGCGCTTGCCTAGGTTGGTCTGTGGATGGGTGACCACCCGTTACATACCGAGTTTCCTCCGTGCCTCGGAAAGCACGTTCAGCTGTCGGTCCCGGCTGTTATTTAAAGATCTTTGAGAGTCGTTACCGATAGTCAGTGTTCCGAAAGTCTGATAACCAGTGTTACCAAGAGGTATCGTATTACCCAGTACTAACTGGGTTGTGGAGGTCAGATAGGCAGTCGCTCCATGTAAAATACTGACATTCAGCTACATCCGGTTAGACTGGAAGCCGACCCCAACATAGTTGGGAAAAGGCTAGGCAGATGATGAGACACAAAACTAAACCTCATACATTACCGCTCACGACCGTCTATTATTAATCATGAACTTTCTTCACGAACAGTTACAAGCCTATAGAAGTTGTCACCATACTTGACATCCGGGTTGAGATTGCTGTTAGCTGTTATTATCAAATGCGCTTGAAGACTTCAATGTTTACAATGAAATTAACGGTGACCCAACACAAACGTGTAACGCAATAGAAATAAGAAATAGTATATTCATTTGTTTATGCACACAGAATGCTTTATAGGACGCTGGCTTTTGCCCGTGGCTTCGCTCGCGTTAAGTTCGGGGTTACACAGTTCCCCTTTCCTGATTTTTAGGTACCTGTTTACCTGTAGTTTTTGCCCTTACAGCCTCATTTATTGTAATGGCAATACTAAGTTTTCTCGATTGTTCCCTCTTTCTTCCTCATAACTCAATATTTTTTTTTAAATCTAATATATAAAATTCTCGTGTCACAGTTTTCGTTCCCATACTCCTCCGACACGGCTTTACCGATTTGAACGAAATTTTGTGTGCATATCAGGTAGGTCTGAAAATCGGCTAACATCTATTTTTCATGCCCCTAACTGAGCAGCGGGTGAAACCGCTGGGCACAGCTAGTAGTTTATATCCGTCTCCAGGGTCCCAACTATCTCTGTACCAAAATTAATCAAAATCGTTTTAGCCATTCAGGCGTGAAGACGTAACAAACAAACTCACTTTCGCTTTTTTATTATTAGTGAGTATTACATTAAGACAGAAGAGCACAAAGGTACCTACTTCATATTTCATAAGAAATTTCTTCCAGCAGACCTGCCAGAGGAAAATTGGGTGAGATTTGAAGACACATGTAGAAAAACAAAACAGGAAAATTTAAAATTATCTATCATAAAATAAATAATATACATACATGCACAATATACACATAAATTGTGATCACACCTATCTCAAACATGGTCAATTTTTAAGTGTTTTCTACTCGTTTTTTAGTTGACATTTCCCGTGACCCAAGGGCTGGCTTTTCCTTGGCCAGAGGCTAAGCGTTGCCATACAACGTGGCAACGCGGCCAGTCCCTTGGGGACATTGCCAACTGACAGCTTTGGAGATGAACTTTTTTTTAGTTTACATTATAAGTTAGTTTCTTTATACTCGTTTCATTTACAATAGCCAGTCTTTGGTTGAAACTAATATGGTTGCTACAAGATTAGTGTACTTCAATTCAAAAAATGTACGTTTGATACACGATTTTCCGTCAACTGTTAGTCGATTTTCAAAACTCTTTTTATAATCGAAAAGGCATAATCCCGAAGTAGTTCCATTTTTATATATTTTAGTAACAATGAAAGATCAATACTAAATAAAATATTATATCATCATACTTCGAATAAAAAGGCAGCTTTTTTTTAAAAGCAAAAAACCGACTTCTTATAAAACGACTAAATTTCTTAACTTCCGAAAATCTTTTTTTTTTATAACATAACATTACGCCTATAATTTCCGAAGGATAAGATAGAACAGCACATACAATACATGTAGCATAAAATAGCACAACTTGTAAGTTGTGCTATTTGCGTAGGTTGCCATAATCGTCAGCATACTTGGTAAATCAATATTGGTGATTGTATATTGATTTAACGATTGAACAAGAGAATGCTAGCGCTTGAGTTCTTGCAAGAATCATTGCTATAATTTGTCTTTTTCGACCCACACACATGTAGTTAAACCTAAATAAATAATAATCAATCGGTGATTTAGATAAGGTCTCAAGGTTATTTATTTTAGAAGTGGTATTTTTAACATACTTACTAAGATTATTACTTTCCAATACTGGACCAGACCTCCAAATCATTATAAATTCAATGAAAATATATAGTTTCATTATAAAATACATATTTCATAAACTCCAGCATAATACAAATTGACATGTCCCTTCAAATTCTTAAGTAAGTGAACGTGTGTGAGAAAATACATAATGCCCCATTTCGACTCAATTTATATTATAAATGAGGTTTGTAATACAAAATTTATAATATAAATGGGTTTGAGTGGATACTCATGTTTTTCTCACATATTTAAATGAAGAAATTTTGTGGTAGCTACCATCAATTTTTACGAGACAGTCTATAATGTATACCTAATATGCTTTTACATACATTATTTTTGAGAGTTTCTTTATATGTAGGTACTTGACAGATATGAGTGTTAAGATAGCTTGTATAATGTATAATTATATTGAGTACTAGCTGGTGCCCGCGGCTTCACGCGCGTCTACGTTCATCTATACTATCTATACTTAATATTATAAAGCTGAAGAGTTTGTTTGTTTGTTTGAACGCGCTTATCTCAGGGACTACTGGTTGGAATTGGATAATTCTTTTAGTGTTGGATAGTCCATTTCTTGAGGAAGGCTATAGGCTATATAACATCACGCTACGACCAACAGGTGCTGAGCAGCGTGGGTGAAACCGCGGAGAACAGCTAGACTATTTATAATCCTATGTGTTATTCCAGACTATAATTTAACTCTGTGCTAAATTTCATCAAGATCCGTTTAGTCGTTTTGACTTGAAAGCGTAACAAACATCCATACATCCATCCTCACAAACATTCGTATTTATAATATTATACATATTATAATCTACTTAATATATAAAATTCTCGTGTCACAGTTTTCGTTCCCATACTCCTCCGAAACGGCTAGACCGATTTGAACGAAATTTTGTGTACATATCGGGTTGGTCTGAGAATCGGTCAACATCTATTTGTCGAGAATCGAGTTGAAATTAAAACCAGGAACTTAAGCCCGTTGTTTTATAGAGCTATGAATATCAACCGTCTAAATGTACGCTGTCAAAAAAATAACAGTTATGTCCCAAGTTTGTACGGAACCCTTGGTGCGCGACTTTGACTCACACTTGTCTAGTTTTTCAAAGTTTTGGCTTTTGTATAAGTACAGTTTACTTGACGGGTAAGAAGAAAAAGTTGCTAACTTTTTTCTTTTTCATTAACAAACAAAATTTTGTACATGTAAGTATGAAGACTGTGCAAAATTATTGCTAATTTTATCTAGTAACCAACAAAATGTGATACAAATTTTCATGTTATCTAATTTGAGCTTTAAATTTGAAAGCAAAAAGGTGAAATTTCAATAAAAGTTACTCAACTGATTATGTTCCTTTGAAAGTTTATTGAATGGAATTAATGCCTCGTTTAGGTTCACCGTAGAAGAATTTCACGCATATTATGAACATAACAATATTATATGAAACACAGAATACACATATAAACACGTATATCTATAACTTCTTTGAAGAATCGTAGATTGGAAAAGAACATACGTACCTTATTAATGTCAACAAATCAATCTTTTCATCTTTACTTGCTTTTAATGTGTCATCACTTCAAATGAAAAGTTGTCAAATGAACTATTCCGAAATATTAAATGAAACAGCTGATTTTTACTCCACGACTGTTTGAGCAAACAGATCACTTAAAAAAAAAACTTTGATGGCTTTTTCTTCAATATTCATCTAAACTAGCTATTCCTAATTTCTCTCTGTGCACCAAAATCCATACAAAACACCAAGTCCAAATCAATTTTCATACAAACTTAAATATACAAAAAGCTATCAAAATTGAATCCATTGGCCCCAAATCTTGGCACACAACACACCAAAATAACATATGAACAAAGAGAAGCAAAGTGACGTATTTTATTGTCAGTGGTACATTATTTACCATAATCGGAAATTCACTTTGGCGTTTGGCCAGTAAGCTTCCTATATCACTTTGGTGGAACGAACAAGATTCGTGTTTTCATTCGGTTTTCGAATTTAAGAAAAATAAAGCTGGATTATAGTGTGCCAGTTGCATGTTAAGAATCGTGTTATGTTGCCAGTATCGGTGCAAATTTTGAAGCTTTAGAATTCTATGGTTAAATTCTGTTTTCAAATTTTGTTCAAGTTACTGGAACAAAAAAAAGAAAAAAACTGGGGATTCTTACAACATACCTAAATAGATTTCTAAAGACGCAATTATCTAATGATTTGACCTCGATTGATCAGACAGCTATCATTTATTTATAGTTAGTGCCATAGTTTCTGGAAGTTTCATTCATGATTTTCTCAATTTAGTACTTGATAAATGTCGAACTGACTTTTGCCTGGCTAACATAAACAACCATTAGCCTAAACAGCTTATAAACAATTGAGTGCCGATTAATCCTATATCATAAACCCGTTAGCTCAAAGTAAGCTATAAATAAGTACAGACGACAGCATATCAACCTACATAGTCCATTTTAACCTGATCTCTCTACTACGGTGTGCGATCCGTAGTAGAGAGATCAGGTTATAATAGTTTAGGATAGGTTGACCTGCCGTCGTGTGTACATTACCCACCATAATCGGTAACTCAGTCTGGCTGACAGCCAGTATACTTCCCGTAAAACGCGATACAAGAATCGTTTCCATTACAAATGAATAATTGTGTCCGACGCTACAATGCTTTGGACGCCATGCTAATGGCTAGAAAAATTAGGGAAACGAAATTCGTGGCCGCATGTATTGAATTATGTTTTTAATGTTTGTTTGTTGTGGGGTCATTGTTTTACTAAATTGACGGTATTTTAGGTCAAAAGGAAGAAAAGGGAACCCTTATAGGATCACTTTGTTCTCCGACTGTCTGTCTGTCCCTTAATCTCGGAAACGCATCGATTTGAAACTAAAAACATAAACTCAAGTCAAAATATCAACCATCTAAGTCTACGCAGTCAAAAGATATGGACGTTTATGTCAAAGTATGTTTTTTTCAAAAACGTTGCCCCTCACTAGGACTTTATCCTGTATCGTGAGAGCGTTTACAAACATTTAAACTCATACAAAACAGCCAGAACTGAAACAACTATCTGCTGGGCATATAAATAATAATTGTTCCGTGCGGGAATCGAACCGACACGCAGCCAAGCAATCGATCGCTCAGCCACAGTGTTACCAACTAAGTTAGTACGGAACCCTCGGTGCGCGAGTTCGATTCGCACTTGGCTGGTTTTTTAGGTCTCTCGTGTCTAAATAAAACAGCTGTTCCGGTTGACGTTTCCTTGGTCAGCCTGTGGATGGATGTGCTGCTGGGTGCTTAGTTTCCTCCGTGCTTCGAAAAGCACGTTAAATCGTTAAGTCAGTGTCTCGAAAGTGTAGCTCAGTCTTACCAAGGGGTAGTCGCTCCATATAAAAGTCTGACACTGCCCCTCGCTCTACTCAGCGCAAAAGAAGATTTGATGATTTTCCATCCACAAAAAGCCCTACAGATTTTTTTATCTGATTCACAATTCTCACACATCTTAAATTAAAACCAGCTTCAACCGGTACAAAGTTAAGTTCAGAAGACTAGCTGTCGCCATATTGTCGCAGTTGATTACGCCAATTATCTCTCATTGAGCTGATGTACTCACTAATAGAGGAATGTTTGGATTAACAAATTGGACCAATTAACACTGAAATACTTCAGTTCCTCCTAAAGATTTGGTGTAATTTGTTGTTTATTTTCGTTTGATTTTAGACACTGGTTTTATGTGATTAATTTATTTTAAATAGGTAGTCTTCAGCGTGTGTACAAACTGAAAAAATTTTACGGTTTTCTTCTGCATTTTTAAGTTTTTAATTTGGGTGGGAAATCATCAAACAAATTCTCCTCCCGCTCTGGGTGGAGGGGGGGGGGGGGTCACAGACTTTTACAGACTAACATCCATGTTCTTTCCTATGTCTTTTATGTTCTGGGGTCGCGGTGTCTTTCGAACAACCCGCAAACCTGGCATGCCGTGGCCCTAGCAGGCTTCGCCTTTCACAGCTTGCGCTGTCATTTTTGCTATCTGTACTTTCGTTATCTACCGACAGACTGTGGAGTTGGTGAAGTCCTGTGTGACCTCTGATTTATTGTATAGTTATTACTTGTTTCGGTAAAGTAAAACATCGTGAGGAAACCAGCATGCCTGAGAGATAATTCTCGACGGAATGTGGGTGATAAGTCTGACATCATACTTACTTTTGTAGATAATTTCCTAGTTTTCTGACACTAGCATACAACCAACATCCCAATTTCGATGGCACGGTTGGCGCAGGGGCTAGGCGATTGACTCTGCGCTGCGTGTCGCGGTTGCGATCCCCGCACGGAACAAATATCTGTAAGACCTATAGGTAGTTGTTTTGTGTCTGTCTTTTTGTAAGTTTAAATGTTTATAGACGCACCCACGATGCAGGAGAAATTCGTAGCGTGGGCCAATGTCTTTATAAAAAAAAAATTAAAACCAACACCTCCAATGACTTCATTTGCGATGCGGTTAAACATTAATCACATTTAAAGTCTCTTATCCATAAACTTGCTTTCAAAATCATCCATCGACTATAAGTGTTTTTTTTTTTCTATAAGCCCGTGGCACCGGACGCCACATCCGTTGAGGATCGTGACCAGAGTCAACCTTTGTCAGTCGGCTTAACACAAACTCCTGGGCTTGAATGTTTAATGCTATATTAGCTCATACCGCAACTGATTTGACTATGAATTAGTATATTACATGCCACTCTTCAATTGTTTTATGTGTGTTGATGGCAAGTTCCTGGTGGATATGGTGTTGTAAATCTCCGGTGTTTTATGTACTCCTGGTATTAGTTTTGTTAATTTTTGGAACGGTAGTTATTTGTTGGACGTGAGGCAGCCGTGTGAAGATCGGTGGCTCTGTATCCGGAAACAACGTTTGATTATTGTCATTCGTATTCAACTTTATGTGACTTTTTACTATTGTTATTTGGTAGTTACACTTAATAATTATAGATTGTTTAATAAATAAATTCCAATTATTGGAGTGGCATTATTAGGTGTATTATACACCTCTTCTTGACCCTTCAAGAATAACAGGCGTGATATTATTTTACACGTTAATCTTACTCCATCTTAAACTAAGTAATTTCTGCAAATTAAAACTCGTATAAAATCTACTTTTCATTCTGAACAGATCCCTTAACTTAACTTTACTGTCATGTTCCATTCTAAGGGTATTAATAAAGCGAATTTAATGTCGAAACCCTGTTAGAAGATTTAAATTAGGTTTAAAGCTGAAACTGAGCTCGACACCGCGATCCAATTACGATCTCTCAACGACACTTTTTGAAATTAAAACCTGCATAGAACTAGATCAACATAACTAGGTATGTTTTTTTTATTTATGGTTAACTTGCCTCGTTTCTTGATATAATATCGGGTTCGAAATTTGAATTCTGCTGTTTGATTAATCAGAAACGGTTTTCGTTAATTTGAATATAGAATTTAAATGTTTTTGAAACGATTTGGGTCTTAGTCTGACACTGGCTGCCAATAATAAGAAAACGTATTTCAATTTTAGCATAGTATCTAATTCAAGAAAAGACCGCAAATATCAAATATCACTCTAAATTTAAATTCCAGAGTGATCGAAAGTCTTTAGCAATAGTAACAATAAAAAATAATGCACAAAGCATATTTTATCACTTCTCGTGTTCGAAGATACTTCGCAATTGGCAGTGTTATAAAATACAGACTACCACTGGCCGTTACGTAGATATTGTTTATATGCAACTGAACACATGGTGACTAAAGCACTCAAAATATCACGACAGAATTGCAACCTTATTTTGATAACGGTAAAGTTGGAAATATTATTTTGAAATAGACAGCAATATTTTTAAAAACGATCGTGTTACAATCGAACTTGATTTATAAAATAATTAAAAGTTATGTTCTTCGACCATATTGTGCTTTTGTTTTGAGTTATTTAAACGTTCGAATATTTATGGGTTGCATTTGTTTTTTTTTTTGGTTTTACAACTCGCAGGTCAACAGGATAAGGTTGTAATTCTGCTCAACTGGACTATTCTGTGGTAACATCAACTGTAATTAAATTTAAGGCTCTCAGCCAGGGTTTACAAACTAGGATTTAAACTAAATATATTCTATTTGTAATGTAAGAAGTTGATTGAAGAGAGTAAATTATTTTGGGCATGTTTATTTTCTTTTTTATAATTCTTAAAAGTTGCCTCTCACGCAAATTTAAGAATATATTCTTGGTCTCCTTATTCCTTTTAATTAGTGATGATAATAAAACGTCTATATAAGCAAAAACAGCTGCAGTACAACGCTGGTTTAGTTACAAAAACGATTAAACGCAAGGATACTAACTAACGTTAATTGGAAGGCGCCATCAAAGTCATAAAACTAATAAAATATAGGTCGCGACATTGAACAATAAAAACAAAAAACCGTATAAAATCAAATAACACCTCGAGAACTTGTTCAAACAATTAATACCAAAACAATTCATAACTGTTGATTGCCATACCAAATCGCGAAGTTCGACGCAAAAGCAATTCCTTTACAAAATATTAATTTTCAAATAATTCACAAAACCTTCAGAGTGGCGCCTTGATTGAAATTGATGACAACAAATACAAAATTCACTTTACTTGTTTTGCTTCTTAGTAATTTGTTAATCGCTCGCATTCCGTTACAAATTTCTTGAGAATTACAATACCGGTATTTAGTAAGTTCTCATTCTGTATCGGTTTTACTGATTCTTGTAATTTTAATTGTGTGAACCTTTGTCAAGGTACTAATTATAGTAAGAAAAATGATTTAAGACACAAAGTTAAATGCCAGCGTTAGTTTGTTATGATAGAGCTTTTTTGTGTATTGCGTCTCTCATTTCAACAATGAGTTTGACATCTGCTTAACCGGACATATCCTGTAAATGCTTCTAGAGTAAAACCTCCAGCCAAGGAAAAAACTTAAAAACTAACAGTACGGCCAACGAGAAGCGATACCAAATGTAAACAATACCCATGCTAAAACCCCATCTAAAATGGCCGCCCGAATGTTGGCGAACCTGTCTTAACGTTGTCATGTTTTTGCCGGGAGAACGAGACATTACGACAAAGGCACAAGATGGAAAGAGCCAAATATTAGATTGTCAACGCCACAGTTGTTCTTAAGGTTAATGACCTTTCGTATTGCTTCTCGTTGGCCGTACCGTACACGCTAAGAGCATCCCCTATGGGGTACGAGCCTCGGTTTAGGGCGTAATGATAGAGCTGCGTTTCCATCTATAAGTACAAGAATGTGTTTGATACCAACCAATTAATATCAAAGCTTCTTTTTCACAGCTTGAGCTAAGTTAGCTATGTAATTGGTTAGTTTTACACACATCTCTCATCACGCATTCTCGCTCATCTTCGGTGGAAACGCAGCCTAAGAGTGGCTACATGGTATGGGCAGGACAGGACCTACGAAAGAGTCCTGTCGGTGTAGCAGGTTGTTAGATAGAGACACCGTGGCCCCAGAACACAAAGGGAAAAAGAAGGAACATAAATTTTAGTCAGTAAAAGTCAGACGGAGGAAGTTATTAAATGATTATCCAGCCGCAGAAAAAAGGTATTTTAATACCAAATTTCATTTATTTAACCGTTTGATTTGAGCGTGAAGAATTAACAAACAAGCACACATTTGTGATTAATGTGACAGTAAGGACTAAAAAAATAATTCTTTATTCGCTCATTCCTCTTTAAAATGAAGTAGGATGTTTGGAACTAAATTACAAACCACAGAATAAATTAAATCATTCCAAAGATTCACCAAAGACTTTCGAACAAACTTAAAATTACTTCGTTAAATCGACAAAACTATTCTCTAAACACCTCTAATGAATACAAAAGCTGTGTAGCGAATGCAGGTTGATTCAGCGAGTCATTAATTTTCGCCATGACAGTGCAATTTCAACTGTTTGCTATAAATTAACAATACTAATGTTTGACCAGTGGAAAGCGATAAAATTTAGTGGTCGGTGTTATACAGTTTCTGCGTTTGTTTGTATTTGTTTTTCATATTGCTATTCGGTTAATTTTTTGCTTTCAGGAAAATTAAGAAATTATCGTGTTCATATTTGATGGTGGGGTAGCCTGAAATTAATAGGTTATCATTTCATCAGTATTGAGTAATGCAATTTGAAATAGTTGTGCAAGCGATTTAAATTATTAATAAACTAAAAAAAAAACTTCAGTGACGGTGATACTGTAGGTTAGAATTCTGACTTTTTCCAATGACTTCCCCCGCTCTGAGCGGAGCGGGGCGGCATGCCAGACTTGTACTGAGTAAAACCCACCCATGTTCCTTCTATTGCCCTTTACGTTCCGGGGCCGCGGTATCTCATTCGAACAACCCGCAACCCCGGCAGGCGGAGAACTCCGGCTCTTTGAGGCGCGCGTGAACGAACGCGCCGTCGACACGGCAGCCAGTGGCCCGTCTTAACCCTGGATCGAAAGAACTGGAAGTTGCGGGGTTCTCCCCACGACATCCAATTCTTCAGCACACATCACTGACAGGTTAACAGTGACAGTAACTTTTATGATGCTATTAAATCTGATGAAAATAATGTCTATGCAGCTGTGCACATAAAGTAAATTCATCATGATGACGGTGCAAAATGTTTGTCAACTGTGTTTTTACTTGAAACTTACTGAGACGTGTACGAGGTAACTTGCCATCATTTCCCATGTCGTTAAAACCTTGTTTTTATGGGGATTCTTCTTAGAAAAACTCCTTTTTTAGTATGTTTAATTTAACATTATTACATGTGTATATTTTATTTCTTTCTTTCAAGGAAAGAATAGCGGTTTATTCTGCAGAAATAAAACGCACGTTATAAAGTAACATAAAGTAGTCAAAATCTAAGGTGCGTTGCCCACAGGACCAAAAGTCGAGGCGCAGTCGCGGCGCGGGCGCGTAAGGCGCGTCGCCCACACGATATTTGTAAAGAAAATCTCTTATCAGAGTCACGCCGCAGCGAGATTTTAGCGACGCGCCTAAAGAGATACCGCGGTCCGGGAACATAAACAGCAAAAAAAAACATAGGTAGGTTGAAGTCAGTAAAGCTCTCCCATTCTCCCACTCCGCCCAGAAAAGCAGGGGAAGTTATTTGTTGATTCATCCGCAATAAAAAGAAAGCAAAATCTTTGTATAACTATATTATGATTTAGTTTTTTAGTTTCGATGTCGCTTACTACTTGTTTTTACTCTTAAAAAGATTGGACCTGTCCTAGTTTTACAAAGTTTGCTCGGAACCGAGCACCAGCAATATTGCTTGAACGGTTTTTTTACCTGAAACAAGACTAAAACTTCTACTGAAAGTAGTTGACCAATTGGTTCGAAATAATTTTGCTCAAGTCAAATTTTTGGTGTAAGCGAAATGAAAGTTAATAGTTGAGTACGGAAGTACTACAATGTATCATTGATCATATCACTTCCATTCACAGAAACAAAACAATCCGTCCCATTTAACTTTTTTATGTAATCACGAACAATAAAAACATTAATGACGAGCAAGACGTGTGCGAATGTTTTTACTGTTCACATTCAATCGTCACTCCCATAAAACTGCTCAACGCCATTCACTCACTCGCTCTAATGTCATTCACACATCGTTTGCACTTGTTTAAAAAAAAAAAACACTCATTTGATCTAGACCAAACTTTCACTCTGTGGTTTTCGAAATTCGAACCATACGTTATTTTAAATGTTACCAAATCGGTTACGCTTCAGTAGGAGTATTCTATAAGTCGCTACTTTCTCTATATTCAATAAAATGACACTCATTACTGGACTTTCCATAATTTTTGGATTTTTTGTTCACTCTGTGACTAAATTGATGTCTCGCATTCATTTAAATATTGGATGTTTCGCTAAGGTACGAAATCAAGCATAATTTACGTGCAATTTTATTAGAGCAGACGATTTAATGCACTGTTATGTACAGTTTTTTTTAAAGTAATTCTTCAAATTACCATGAAAACAAGAAACAAATTAAAATAGTAATTAGTCTAAAAGTTCTCTTTCTCTGTACAAAAATAATCTTGCATGCACTATTTCAAAACTATGTTTCTCCAAAGCTACTTGCATGTCGATTGTTGGCATAAAGGCCTAGTAACACTTAAATCCGTGTTACAAACACCTAGTTTCATAAACCGGTTGCTTTACCCTAATCTCGTAAAATAATTGTATTGTGCAATTTATCGACTTTACGCATTTAATCGATTTTAGCAAGAAATCGTTGCAATTGACTTTCATTTAGTCTTTGCATGATTTGTTCTTGAAAAGATTTGATAAAAAAATGTAACAAAGTTACGAATTAATTTAATATAGAAACAATAGAAGATTTCTGTACACGTAATAGGATAAAAATGACTTTTTCTACTCATTCTGGATTATTTATTTTATCAAAAATAAACAAAAGCGCGCCACGCATGGCACTAAAAGTAAAAAAAAATGCAACACAATAAAAAAACGAGACAGCCCAAATGTTTCGAAGCGTGATTTTAATGCACCTTTTATAGCATCGAATAAAGTGATTACCACTCGTCACATTATCGATACAAAAGGTTCATCTGAGCGTGAAACACGTTGCATTTCCAATACGTTCAACACGCGCGTCACACGAGGCTGAATCAACTTCAACATCTGAGCAACCAGTCTTTTCGCCACGTCGACGTCTAAGTAAAACAATTGACCATAAAATTGTCCGTACGTGTCCCTCACAAAAAGAGAAAGCCTCGCCCGGGTCCATTCTAATGTCCCGTTTCTAAGAACATTATGTCTTATTTAAGAGATGCGACAAAAAATAAAATAGCCCGCGCCGTGAAAGAATAAGGCAAAATGGGCCATAAACGCTGCCCCGTTGTATCTAAAGACAAAAGTCGTTGAGCTACCGGCGCACAAATATTTGGGATGTTGTTAAATGCGTTTCTAAGTTTATTGCGACATTGTTACATATAACATTTTTTCCCATTCAGCGAGTTTTGACAGCGGAACAATGGTAATTTCAGCTTCTGTTTTATAATGAGGAGCTGGGCGACAAAAGCTTTACGATTATTTTGGGGAAGCCGCCGTTACGCTTTTGTTTTGACGATACTGACAAAGGCTATATTAAAATAATGTAAACACGAACTTCATTTCGGAGTCCGTGGGTTCCGTAAATTGCATAATTCTCTAACATTTTCTTTTAGCGTTTTTACTTGACTGAAATTACTGGGATCAGTACTGCATTTAAATTCCCTATTTTATATTCCTTCCTCTTCGTCTGTCTATCATATTAGAAAATCAAAGAATCGTAGCATCGTTGCATGTTCTGAATTTGAATCAACCACAATTGAAATAACAATGACATAATTTTTTGTTTTATTAAACTCCATAACTTCTACACCGAAGTGTCATTAAACATACGATGATATTAATTCTCCAGACTCAAAAGATAGCGCCACAGATTATGCGACAAAAAAGTCGTAAGGGGTGGGTTTAATCGGTTTTTTTACTGCTGTCGGCATTACACATGCGGAACCGACAGACCAGAACCGATGTTCATGCTTCAGACCGCCAGTGGCTTTGAAAAGAGCGGTCGGAACATTCAGTTGTGTGATGTCATCGAAATTGTCGCAGTGTGTGTCATATTATGGTTGTCATCTTTGCTTAGTTTAGTTTTTGTTTAGTACATAATTTTTAAGGAAAAAAATATCTATGAAAAAAGGATAGTCTATCAAAAGGTTCATGAAAACAAAATTTGTTAGAAATTCAAAATTCACTGAATTGAACCAACACCATTTTTTTTCAAGTAAAATATTTGGGTGAACTACATTTTAGCGTTTAAAAATTACCAATATTTCACCGACGAACAATTGTCAATACTTTCATTTATAGCTATTCTGGCCAGAGGAAATATAACTGCCGAACACATCAATGACAAAGTCAAACAAATAGGCGAAAAAAAAGAGCAATTACACCATTTCAAAAGCCAAGGTCAAAAACGCTACCTCTCATCTAGCCATTAAAGCTACCGCCGGTTTTACAGCTCTAACAACTTTTATTGTAGCGAACATCGGGACCATTCCGTGACGTCCTGTAAGTCCTGTTTATGCCAAACAGATTCGAACGTATTCCGACCCTATTCGAACTATTCGGTCTATTCGGTAGCTGTCGGTACGCATCAAATAAAATTTAATTTGCCCATTGTGTTAGGGTTGCCAATGTAAAAAAAAAACTTGGATTGGAGGACAAGTGGAGGTTGTAATGTGAAAAGGATGGGTTTTAATGTCATGATTTTTGCTCATGATGAATATAATATGAACTTATTGGTATGGAAGTTGCAAGAGGTAATAGAAACGGATGTCGCTATAAATAAATATAGGATCTTGGTAGTAGATTTTGATATACACACTATGTGTACAACAAATTCATTCACAAAGCTCTGAATGATCTATTTTATAACCGTTAATGAGTAGATGTTTGCGGTAGTCTTCATCTATACTAATATTATAAAGCTGAAGAGCTTGTTTGTTTGTTTGAACGCGCTAATCTCAGGGACTACTGGTTGGAATTGGAAAATTATTTTAGTGTTGGATAGTCCATTTCTTGAGGAAGGCTATAGGCTATATAACATCACGCTACGACCAACAGGTGCTGAGCAGCGCGGGTGAAACCGCGGGGAACAGCTAGTTTAATATAAATGCTGACAAAACGCAACTTGATATATTTTACCAGGCCCCTGAAAATATCATGCCACCAAAATATTCAACCAACCCACCTCCTCTACATCTCGTTATCACATTTGTATAACATCCCTCATTAAACTCATACAACAGCGGCAAATCGTTACCAACAAACACATGTTTATCTCCATTCATTGCTAGTTTATTTGAAAAGTTCCAGCCAATTGTGTCCCAGTTCCATCGTAAATCATTCTAGTACCTACTCCTGTAGCCCTACTATGACCTCTTAAAGCAATTCTTATTCCGCTGAGGGAAAGAGACAGAGCTATACAGGGTGTCTAGCACCATCTCTTTCACTCAGTGGAATAAGAATTGCTATAAGATGTCATAGTAGGGCTACTGTTGCTTGTGCTACCGAAGTTTGGCTGTTCGTTTTATGATTCTTTTGTTTAAAACTTTTATTGGCTCTGGCCGTTCCAAAAACTAATTTATTCAGGAGCCTTACCCATCAGCCTTGGAACTTGGAACTTGCCTACTTCGAAAGGTCCCATTCTCCCATTTCGCTTTTTACGTTTTACGATTATTTTTTTCTTCACTGTATAAATGTATCGAATTGGAGTAAATAGGTGTTCCGTTTAAGTTTGCGCTTTTATTGTTTTAGTTTTTAATTCTGTTCTTATTTTTTTGTTTGTCAAAGTTGTTTTTTAGGACTTTCTATTAGAGTTTTAGCTTACTACTTACAACTACAGATAATAATGCCCTTACTAAGGACCGACTTTTTAATAATTAAGTAACTTTTATCTGAAGAGCAAATATGACGTTATGACAAAGCGTCCATACAAAAAAACTGTCAAAATAACAAACTTATTTGACGGATTAAAGTTACACACACACATTTTGTGAAATTAACGGTCATTACAATGTATCAGTAAGACAGTCATTATTAAGAATCCCTAGTCCACATTCACAGTTTTCAAATAATTTACATACAAGCACATAAGACAAGTGTGAAGAGGTTTTAGAAAGGGAAACTCGGAAGATTCAATATTTTCCCACCAAATAGTCAAATTCAATTCCAAATATTTTCAATAAACCACACTCATAATCAGCACCCAAATGGCTTTACCAAATAATGAAAATGTCCAAAACCTATTAGAGCTTGCGTAATAGTTCGGAAATTCTGTTATCACTTGATAGACGAGTGCTAATAAAATTTTATGTCACACTTTCTAATAACCGTAACGTAAAGATAACGCGTACTCAATGGGAATGACTCTATTCAACTTTGACATTACGTATGCAAAGAGCAGTAAACCAACTTGGTCGTGATTCGTGATTAAGAAATTCATTAGTAAAGACGAAGCTATAAAGCTAGTAATTTACATTTGTAAGTTAAAGAAGGAGATTCAGTTCGATGTTAAGTTCAATAAATCTATCATGGGATGCTGGTTTATTCATGTCTGGCATCTGAAAATTAAAGAAAGGAGATACTATGTCAAAAAAGCACTGCAATTTATTTAACCAACTTGGTGGCGCCCGCGGATTGGACCGCGTGATATCGAAATAAAATATATCCTATGGGTTATACCAGACTAATCTACTTACCTCTCTGCCAAATTTCAATCAAGATCCGTTCAGCCGTTTTGACGTGAAAGAGTAACAAACATCTATAAATCCATACATTCATCCATCCTCACAAACATTCTCATTTATAACAACAGATCCTGAAAGATATTCACAAAGATGTCACAAGAGTTACTGTAATTGTTGGTTTCAAATTGATCCTTATTTTATAAGCAACAGCAGTCATTACGACAAAGAATTCAACCGTAAGATGTGGAACAGAAGTACTAAGAGATCTGTCCCAAATAATTGGTATAATAACCAGATAAAGAAGAAGATTATTGTACTCATAGAAAGTCTCCCAATAATGAACCAAATTGACCTACGCATTTTCACTTGTCCAGCGTCGATGCGGCGTGAAAATACCAAAGTAATAACACAACGGACTTCTTAAAACATACCTAATGAGTTTTTAAAGTTATTAAGGCAAATTACCATTGAAACGATTCTTGGTTCTGAGGGTGTGTAATAAGTTACCATGATGTGTTGTGGGCGTTCAAAACGCTCGGATTTAAGCCGCTAGAAAGGCTTCTGTATTGCAGCCGATTAGCCTTATGATTTATTATGGGCTATCTCAGTTTTTGCTGGCTTGACTGATCTTTGGCGGCTCTGAGGCGAGTCTGGGTGATTTGTGGGACTTAGCGAGTGATGTGTGGTGTAATTGCTTCGAGAATATGTGCTGTTTTTGTTTCGTTAGTCAACTGTTTTGGTGATGTTTGTGTTTGGTGTTTTTCGTTGATTTGATTTTTGCCTTTGGGTTGACTTGATTTATAATTGAAGCACTAAGTTTGCCATCAAAATACAGATAAACACAAAAGTTTTGTTTTGGAATAAATAAAGAGTTAAAATATTCATAACAATACAAAAACTCAATTATAATAAACGCCAACTTAAACAACAAAAATCTGTTAACAACTCAACGACATTATAAATAGTAAAGCAGTCAAAGCTTGTACAGTTACGATCAAAAGTCGTTCAATATTGTTACGGAATTAAACTCTCATTCATTTATAATGTACGAAGGTAGGTACAGGAAACCAACTTGAAAAAAAAACTTTATCGATGATCGTTTAGGCCGAGCGGTACCACCGAAATGGTTATTTAATGTGAAAAAATTATAGAACTCTTTTTATTTGGAGGTTCTGGTTATGACTGACTTAATTACCGGTTTAGTATGATTTATTATATAATGCAGGAATAATTTTTGAGGCAGTCCAATGACGTATGACTGGTCTCTCTGGGAACAGGTTAAGCCGCCGCTGGCGTTACGGAGACGGCCATAGAGTAAGTTTATGAAAACTTTTGGGGAATTGTCTATTGACGAAATTTATTGACCGGACAAACTGTCTGTACATAGCTCTTAAGGCGATTCTCATACGACATCGTTCACCTTGAATAAAACAGCTGCTCTTTGCAATAACATTCTGCAATGTCTATGGTATCCAATAATCCAAACTATTATGGAAAATTCGATGTTTATTTTACGAATGCATGATGAAACAGAAAAAATAGTTACTATTAATAATAGTTTTTGAAGAAAATAGAGTTATTATTTTCTTTAATTATGTATAAAATAATAACCTAACTTTTTAAGTTACTTGGTCTCACAAATAAGTCATTTTTCTTTTAGCGTTACAAAAGTTTTGAATGAAATATAACTTCCGACAAAAGAAACAGTAATTGAATTACAGCACAGCTGCTTTTGTTCAATTTACTAAAATATTATAGTAATTTCAAAACGTATTTATATTAGTTTATGTTGCCGAGTATTTGGACGACGTTAGAGCCTGTTTTTATTCTTTATTTTTCAGATGAAAAATCATCAAATGACTTCACCCGCTTTGGCAGTGTCGCGGAAAGGAGTGTCAGACTGTAGTAGTACTGACAAAATCTGATCCAAGTTCCTTTTTTCGCCCTTTGGGTTTCATGACCGCGGTATCACTTTCGAACAACCCGCAACCCCGGCAGACAGTGGTGCCCTGGCCCCTCTGCTTTGTTGCTATTTCCTTGAAGCGCGCGTGGAAAACAAACGCACCACCGACACGGCCACTATATTTACTCAAGCTTACGATCGCGGCTTCGCCCGCGTGATATTGAAAAAAAAAGTATCTTATGTGTTATTCCAGATTATAGTCTACTTCTGTGCCATATTTCATCAAGATCCGTACAGCCGTTTCGACGTGAAAGAGTAACAAACATCCATACAGCCATCCTCACAAACATTCGCATTTGTAATATTGGTAGGCAATTTACCATAATATTGCCCATAATACCACCTTTAATCAGCATAAAATACAGAAGGTTATTTACGTTCTATTCAGCTGATAATATCTGAACAAAATAAATATTCTTTACAACTTAATTCTATATAAATACATTTTACCTTGTTGTGACATGGTAAAATGTTAATGAACATAATTCAGAGAACTATCGCGCATCTGCATCGCTAATCTATGCAGTATAGCGTATGCCTCGCCTTTCTACTTGCGCCTGAGTCAGTCTGAGCTGCTCCGGTTATAAATAATACTATAATGACAAGGAATTACCCTGTTCTGCCACACTACACGGTAGACGTTCCCGTTCTTATACTAGTTCATTATACTCAAGGTCTGTATCTACGAACGGTTTTATATAATGTTAGGAATTATTGAGAAGGTAAATTCCATGTTGCGAAGAAATTATTCTAGTGTAGTGTGGATCGATTTGAAGTTTTGCTCTTGGGTTTGTTGGTTGTTGTTATGAGGAAATTGGTGGTGTGAGCTTTAGTTGGTTAATCAATTATGTTGGGTTATAACGTTGTTTGTTTTATTAGAGAAACAAATGAACTTCGTATGTACTCCAAAATATGGGCGTTTCAAGCAAAGCTCTTCATCGTTTTCGTCTTCATGTATCAAACATCTTGAGTGCGAGGATGCCATACAAACATGCAACATAAACGGCCATTTCTTATGAGTGTGTAGAAGGTTGATTTTTTCATAGCTCTACCCTGACCATAGATTTGAGTATATGGTTTTCATTTCGACTTGATACTTCTTCGCATTTTTGACTTAAAGTCTTGACAGACGGTTTCGTTTTTCCTTTGAGGTGCGGAACCCAAAAAAATTCTTATTTATTGTAATCCTACTAATATTATAAATGCGAAAGTTTGTGAGTATGGATGTACGTTTGATTCTCTTCCACGAAAAAAATACAGAACGGATACATGCATTATAGGTAGATTATAGTCTGGAATAACACATAAGATACTTTTTTTATCATCACGCGGGCGAAGCCGCGAGAACCAGGTAGTGTTTCTTAACCCATCGAAATTTCATACAGTAGAAGGTACTTTTTTTTTTCGGGTGGGAAATCATCTAATGACTTCCCCCGCTCTGGGCGGAGCGGGGGGGCATGTCAGACTTGTACTAACTAAAACCCGCCCATGTTCCTTCTATTGCCCTTTACGTTTCGGGGCCGCGGTATCACTTTCGAACAACCCGCAACCCCGAGTAGTAGGTACTGGAGAATAGTTTACGCAACGCGTCTCAACAAATTCTTCCAGTAATCCACTACATTGTCCGCCACAATGATGGATCAACATTAAGATTACAATACCCTAAATTCGGCATCTCAACAACAATCAATTGTCAACTTCTCGTAGCTCCTCGTATTATCTGACGTCATAGATCTCGTTTACCACACAAGTAGTGATTATTAATCGACCCGTCTGAGGGTGGAACATTAAAACAATGTTCTTATAGGAACATGAGTCGTTAATTACGAACAAACATGATGCTTATGACGGTAGTGGTACGGGAGTTGGGACTTGGAACCAGTCCTGTAAGGTTAGTTTGTGTGTGTGTGTGTGTGTTATGGGTAGCTTGTATGTCAATGTCATGTGAGAAGATGCTGCATCCAATTAAAATGATTAAGAGTGTTACAGCGTAAGAACAGTACTTGAAGACTCGAAAGTTGTTGCGGGTTGTTCGAAAGAGATACCGCGGCCTCGGAACGTAAAGGGCAATAGAAGGAACATGGGTGGATTTTAGTCAGTACAAGTCTGACATGCCCCCCCGCTCCGCCCAGAGCGGGGGAAGTCATTGGATGATTTCCCACCCGAAAAAACAAAAAGAGACTCGAAAGTTGTACCAAGACTGTGAACAACATGAACAGGGAGTGTCGGACTTGTACTGAATAAAACACAGGGGCAATAGAAGGAACATACCTATGTTATTTCTATTGCCTTTTTTGTTCCGGGGCCGCGGTATCTCTTTCGAAAAACACGCAACCCCGTCAAGCGATGGCTCTGGCAGGCCCCTCTTCTTTGTTGACATCTGTTTAAGGCCGGCGTGGAACACTAACGGCCCTGTCCTCACTGGACGGACGGACGGTGAGCTACCCAGTGCTCACCGTCCACAGGCTAGCATCTGCGGTGCCGTCTAGCATCTACGCCCGGATCGTCAGCAGGGAGTACCTAAATCTTCGTTGGAACTCAGAGCGAATTTCATCAAAGAAACTGGCCATATGAACAGTTTTCAAAACAAGAGCTACTTTCAATATTCTGTAGCAATAACGACTCAAACAGCTCTCAAACGCATTCGATATTTGAAACGTCCTGACAGCGTTGAATTTTGTTGTTGAAATTCCAACCTTATTTCAGTTTTTAATAGCATAAAAAGTATGTCTAAAGGTGAATGTTATCATGTTTTATATTTTATTGATGATCGCACTTATAACGGTTGATATCGGTGTGAGATAAATCATCCAACTGGCCAAGAAAACTGCCCCAGGCTGATGTCGGGCAACCAGATCGGGCATCCTAAGTGTGAGAAGAGTGACTTTGGGCATTAAGTTTACATGAATAAAAATCTGGGCAAGTGCGAGTGCGAAGCTCGCACACAGGATTCTGTACAGTGTTGTGACGTAAACGGCTGTACCTTTTAACTGCGTAGAGTTAGAGATATTTTTCACAGTATCAAAAGACTACACACTTAAGCGAACATTTTAACTCGATAACTTCACGCGTTCCCTAGATAAAGGGTCTGGACAGACAGGCAGACTGACAGCAAAGCGATCTAATAAGGGTTCCGTTTTTCTTTTTGATGTACAGACGCCAAATTTTTCCCAATGAACCTTGAACCTAATACTTTAGAAATAAAGTCGAAAATCTATCAAAGAAATCTGACAGATTGTAGTAGCTTGATGTGCAGGCGTCTGTACATTACTAGATTGATCAGCGCGAGTCTCAACCAGGTCTTACCTGGGTTATCCTCTCGCGGATCAATAGATTTCATTTCTAACTAGCCCGGAATATTCTTTTATATCTAACCAGCTGCACTCCACGGCATTGTATATTCTATCACCACGCGAGTGGAAACTCGCGTGGTGATAGAATATACAATGTATATTTATGAATTGTACCTTATGTGTTATTCTGATATGCAAGCTATGATATCGTAGTTTCATCAAGATCCATTTAGTTGTTTTTGCGTGAAAGAGCAACAAACATACTTACATACATCCTCACAAACTTTTGCCTTTATAATATTAGTAGGATAGTTAGTAAAATCGTCGGGGAAAACTGGCTTTCTAGCCTGAAATTGCAAAAAGCGTGGTAATAAAAACCCTTACTTAGATAGCAGAATAATTATATACCAATATTATCACAATATCGACAATGACTCACGTAAAATAGAAGACGGTTATATTATTATTCACCCAAGTATAGATTGTATTATTATTAGCATAGAACGCATTTCATATTCTAGCCGCGCTCCGGGCCTATAATACCACTGTCGGCTTCTGTTCGTTGCTGAAAGGACCATTGTCCACTGCTGGCCCGGAATAGCTGCTCACGTGCTATAAGTAAATACAACGGTTTTGTATTATCACACTGGTTATAATCAACAGCTAACTAGTGCTTTTATTATTGTTTGGTGCTGTGCGTTTTGATACTTAAATTATTTATTTACTTACTAGCTGTGCCCAGCGGTTTCACCCGCTGCTCACTCAGGGGTATAAAAAATAGATGTTGGTCGATTCTCAGACCTACCCGATATGTACACAAAGTTTCGTTTGAATCGGTCCAGCCGTTTCGGAGGAATATGGGAACGAAAACTGTGACACGAGAATTAAATATATCTATACTAATATTATAAAGCTGAAGAGTTTGTTTGTTTGAACGCGCTAATCTCAGGAAGTACTGGTTCGAATAGAAAAATTCTTTTAGTGTTGGATAGTCCATTTCTTGAGGAAGGCTATAGGCTATATACCATCACGCTACGACCAACAGGTGCTGAGCAGCGTGGGTAAAACCGCGAGGAACAGCTTTAGATTTAAAAAGAAGCATTGCCCCACACTAAGATTTCTCCTGTATTGTGCTCACTTATGTCTTCGGTGCTTGTGATCACTTAGCTACTGCGCCAACCATGTCGTCAAATTCTTGGAACAAATGTAATTTCTTTCTTACAGTCAGGGGTGTAGTGACCGCGGTCCCGGAACGTAAAGGGCAATAGAAGGAACATGGGTGGGTTTTAGTCAGTACAAGTCTGAGTCCCCGTTCCACCCAGAGCGGGGGAAGTCATTGGATGATTTCCCACCCGAAAAAAAAAAGGGGTGTAGTGGCAATAGTGAAATGTGAAATTTAACAAAATAAGAAGGTTATTCTCGAAAGATCTTAATGTCTATTAAGATATCTAATGAATGTCTATTATTATTGTCAATATTCAGTGATAATATAAAAAAAAACCCAGCTAAGTGAGTCGGACACGCTCACTACATAAATAATAAATAAAATAAATATGTTGGGACAACTCACACACGGCATCTGATCCCAAGCTAAGCAGAGCTTGTGTTATGGTAACCAGATATATACATACATATTATAGATAAATCACACCCAGACACAGAACAAACAATCGCGCTCATCACACAAAGTTTGTCCTAGGTGGGAATCGAACCCACGACCTCCGGCTCAGCAGTCAGGGCCACTAACCACTAGACCAACAGGCCCCGTCAAACCAACCAAGGGTTCCGTACAAACTAACGACATAAACGGCCAAATCTTTTGACTGCGTACACGTAGATGGTTGATTATTTCACAGCACCAAGAAACTACATACTTACTAAAGTATATAGTTATGGTTTCAAACTCGATACGTTCACCCGTTTCCGAGATAAAACTTGACAGACGGGCAACGAGGTGATCCTATAAGAGATCCCTTTTTTTTACTTTTTGAGGTACAGAACCCCAAAAACACATAAATTTGTACACGACCAAGTAAATAGAACGATTAGTACTCTGACCTTATTTAAGGTCTCATTATATTAGGCAGTTAGGCTGTTTCAAAATATTGCAAATGCCTTTCGCGTAATATTGAAAAAGGCAGTAAGTTAACTTTAGACTTACTGCCTTTTCCTTCAACTGTCTCTCATGTTTGAACAGTACATCGGAGATTATCAGTAATATATGGGCTTAAAAGCTTTCACGTATTAGCTGATATGGTAATTATATCGTAGCTTGTTTACTACGGTTTTGGTGTTTGATATTCTGAAGCCTTGTTTATATTGAAAATGAAAGGGATAGTTAAGATTAGTGTGGATAATTAATACATCATGGAAGAGGTACTACGTATTCAGTACTCCATTCACATTCCATCAGTTCTTTTTTTAAAGTTTGATTTACTCTGTGCACTAATAAATACTTTTTCATTCCTTCATTCTAAATTCAAATTGAAATTTTTCATCTATTGTACACTTTTTTTTAAAATATTTTATTGGCAATGCTGCCAGTAAATTGCCTATAAAAGAGTCCATTGAGGCGTCTTCTTGCTCCGTGCAACACCTGGACGACGGCCTTCTTTCTCCTACAACACGCGGTTTTTCGTCTTCCGCATCAAGCTCAACTAATGGCTCATATAAAACGTACTACCAAGACATTCGCAGTCGATGTAACATTCCGGACCATTAACACAACATTTTCAATTACGCTTACAGGTCTACCAGCAGCAGCACCTTAACATTCCACACCATAAAACGTAATAGGATCCTAACAAAACTATCAATCCGTATCTAGAAATAAAGAATTTACTTCTGAAACTCAGCACGAATGCACGGTGTAAGTACACGTAAAGCATGTCGCCTAAATCTAATCTAAAGGATTAAGGTTCAAGGTTCATTGGGAAAAATTGTCAGTTTTGGGTAGCTTGACCTGCAGGCGTCTGTACCTAAAACCACGACATAGAACGGTCGAACGATTTTTAATTGAAGATGTATCAGGACACATGCATATAGCTTTTATTTTTGCAGCAAACACAATTATAGGTGATATTACTGCAGTATTTATCCAATTGAGTGTTAATATCACAAACTCCTACGAATTTACGCTGCTCCGCGCGTTCGTGCTCGGCTCATAGAATGTTCTGGAAGAGCTACCACAACAGTTTTTACTCTTATGTCAAAGTGTCGTGAATACGTGCGACACGTAATGGCATCGGTTTACTACCAACCAGTCGTTTAACCCCGACTTGCATCTGTAACACGATTGCTTACGAATCGCAGTTGGTTTATGACCATGCGAATGTCTTTCACGAATAGGCCGGGAGTAAATTGAATCTGCGACCTGAGATCGTTTTTCTTTTGTTTTATTTTCTTGCAGGATTAATAGATTTGTAGTTAAACCATTAAAATTTTGAATGATATAGAGATAAACTAGCTGTGCCCAGCGGTTTCACCCGCTGCTCACTTCGGGCTATGAAAAATAGATGTTGGTCGATTCTCAGACCTACCCGATATGTACACAAAATTTCGTTTAAATCGGTCCAGCCGTTTCGGAGGAGTATGGGAACGAAAATTGTGACACGAGAATTTATATATTAGATAAATATAATAGGTAGTAACTTTCAGTTTAATATTTTTTTCATGTGACAGCGACATGGCGTCTATTCAAATCAAATCAAATCATTTATTTCAATTAGAACATTACAGGCACTTTTGAATGTAAAGAAACAAAATGAATCTACAGTCCCGGTCACATGGCATAATAACTTGTGAAAGTACTGTTTTGTAATATTAGAAAACAACTAGTTAAAAATGTCTTAGGAGTTGACAAATTAACCGTAACCTTTGATAAAGGTCTAAGCAATGGTGCTTCTATTGTAAATATGTTATGCTAACACCAATAAATACATTTTTCAATAATCTATGCAAAATTAAAACTAACACTTAAACACTTAACATAATATTCGTTAGAGGGGTCTGCCAGGGCCTTCGCCAGCCGGGGTTGTTTGAAAGAGATACCGCAGCAGTCCTGGAACATAAGGGGTACATGAAGAAACATGGGTGGGTTTTAGTCAATAAAAGTCTGACTTTCCCTACAGATCCGCCCAGAGCGGGGAAGGTTATTTGATGATTTCCGATCCGCAAAAAAAAGCCTTAAACATCTAAACAAGGACCACTATAACCGACTCCTAGGCTACAAATTATATTTCTTAATATTTCAGGTATAAGAAAAACAGCCATTCGGTCTAGAAAATTATAATGACAGCCAAAAGGAGCAAAAAACAGAAAAGTATCAAAAATAGACAATAAAAATAAAATTCAAACCAAAAAAAAATACTTATATCTAAAAAGTTCACATTATGTCTTTGTTTAGATTTTGCGGATCGGATATAACATCATATAAAAAGCAAGCAAAATATAAATACATTCCAATTTAATAACAAAAACATAATTATTTCGATCTTACAACACCGACTACCACATCCAATCCAACCTAGATTCCTTTCCAAGATAAAATGTCTATAAACAAGTAAAAAACCAGTAAGTGCGTATTGAATTTACATAAACGGAAACATCTTCGCTTTACATCTACTAACTACTACCTGTATATGCAAGGTTGAAAGTCGTACCAATTCTTTTAACTGATTGGGAAAGAATTCCAGAGACTTATACGGCATGAAATTGAGGCTTTAATTATAAGTGCCTTGTACACGATAGGTTGAATTATATAGAAATAAAGTGACATGCAAACAAGAAAACAGAATAATTGTTTTGCAGTTTCCCATGATTCTCCATAGCATTTATGTGCTTACGAGCTTCTATAGAGGTTTTCCCATATGTTTTCACAATCTCGAACAAATGCGCGTCTAGGTTATCTCAGCAACTCTTTCTGGATAGGCTTCCCTCTCTCCATTAATTGGAGACTATAGCTTAAATAATTATATTTGTGATGACGTGAACCATCCTGAGCTATATCTACTATATAAAAATAAGTCGGGTTTTCCTTCCTGACGCTATAACTCTGGAACGCACGAACCGATTTCCACGGTTTTGCATTCGTTGGAAAGGTCTCAGGCTTCATGAGGGTTATAGCAAAGAAAGTTAGAGTAGGTAGAAAGGTAGAAAATTGCATAGCAACGCATGCCGGGGCACAGCTAGTCTATTTAATAATTATTCCGTCAAAGGTAATTGAATGAAGAAAGCCTGAAAAATTGATCCAAAATAACCAGTGCGATTAGCAGATGCAAACATTTTCCCAAACGTTACTTTCTTTTTCAAAGTTTCAAAGTAGATAGATGGATAGAATATTCTTTATTATGTACACCATACAAGTAACAAGAATAACACTAGACAAACTTATAAATAGGGTGACACAATGGGCGGTATTATCGGTAAAAGCGAATTTTTCAAGACAACCTTTGGATGGATTTGAAAGAGGAGAAACAGTACTGTAGGTAGTCTGTGGCGTAACATTTTTCAAAATTAATTTTCAAACAATTGCAAACAAAACAACAAAAGTAATTGCATTTAAAGTTTCAAGTGAACAGGTTTGTCATAGGCACAGTCATAGCTTCATATCTAACGAGTTGCTGCTAAATATAAGTAGATTTAATTTAAAAAAAATCGGTCAAGCGCAAGTCGGACTCGCTCAGAGAGGGTTTCAGACAAACTTGCGACATAAACAACCGTGTGTTTTTTTCACAGCTCCTAGGAAAGGGAAGGGTTTTAATTTCAGCTCGATATATCCACGCGTTTACGAGAAAAGGGTCGTGATAGACAGACAGACGGATAACAAAGTGATAAAATAAGACTTTTGACGTACGGATTCTCCTTAAAAAACTGTACTTTTTTTCGCACTTTCAAGTTTACCGTTGCCAACCATACTAGTATTAGCACCGTAAAGTCACACTCTGAAAATTAACTGATATTTTCTATCTATCTGTCGTTAAAACGGTAATACCTGTCACAACATAAATACCGCAAACGGTCACGTCTAACTATGATATCTTACTACGTGTCGTTGCATTTTGCTCGTCATCTAGAAATACCGTTGAAAAATCTCATGTGCCAATAATTTTACCGACACTTTTCAAATCTAGAACATAGCAATTGATACTGGCAAATATTTGCTATAATTTTATTTTTATATGGGATACTAGGCTTTTGGCTTTAGTGCTGTGGGAATGTTACTTTTGTTTGTGCAGATTAAACTGCTTTTCTTTCTTCTATAATGTAATCTCATAAATGCCATTATTGTCTTTTATCGTGATTTTGCAAATCTGGAACAGAGAATAACATTACGACTGTAACACACATCTATAATCCGAGCTGCTACTGAGAACTCCAGATGGAACAATCCAATAACGCTTTACCTGACCTAGGAATAGAACGCAGGACATATTAGTGGTCTTGCAACTACTGGATTCACAAGGCAGTCAAACATAAAATATTTTATGAGATTAATAAGTGCTTGTAGTACGGTATCTACCGGTAGATACCGTGAAATCGTAGATGTGGACGGTGAGCAATGGGTAGCTCACCATTTGTCCGTCCAGTGACGACAGACAACCGTGTCGACGGCGCGATCCTGTTCCACGCGCGCCTCAAAGATATGTCAGCAAAGGAGAAGGGCCTGTCAGGCCATTGGCAGGGTTGCGGGTTGTTCGAAAGAGATACCGCGACCCCGAAACATAAGGGGCAAAAAACGGAAGATAGCTGGGTTTTAGAAGGTAAAAGTCTGATACTTCTACCGAAATTATTGGAGTAATCTCCTAAAATCCGAGGGGTAAAACCTACTAAAGTAACGAAAATGTGTCATGAAAATGTGAGTTTTTGGTGCGCACCTTTAGTGCGCAACTTTCTAATTTGGCTGTGAGTGTATTAAGACGTACATGTGGTATGCTGTATAGGCGACTATACCTATATACTATATGTTATTGGGCTTGTTTGTTTCTATCAGTGTCGATGTATTTATATTGCTATTTTTTTTCATTAATTTGTGAATTTACCGTTTCATATGGTATTAATCTTTTTACAGTTGAATAAACTCTTTTTGCGTATGGTTAGATACTCGTACTTAAGGATTAAACTCCAGTCGTGCGTCGGAGCTGACACACACACTTTTTTTTTAATAATTGCCCATCCGTAAAAAAATGGTCTAATTAAAAGAAATGCCTTGAGATTGAATACTATTCATTAATTTCTAACATTCCAGGAGTTTGTGAAACCTTATACAGGTATTATCAAATCACCGTTACAAGACCATGGATAAAACGCAATCAAGGCAATATATCAGGTTTGGATATATACAGTGCAGTGTATAAGTCATCTGTAGAGAAACAGGTTAGTCTTGAAGGCTATAAGATGGTGAACTGTCACTAATTATGCACTGGAATATTTAATCCTGATACAAAATGATTTAAGCTGTGTGAAATTTAAGATGTCGGAGAAGGAATGTTTCATTATCGCTGTGTCAGCTTACATCTAGTCCGAGGTTGCGGGTTGTTCGAAAGAGATACCGCGGCCCCGGAACGTAAAGGGCAATAGAAGGAACATGGGTGGGTTTTAGTCAGTACAAGTCTGACATGCCCCCCCGCTCCGCCCAGAGCGGGGGAAGTCATTGGATGATTTCCCACCCGAAAAAAAAAAGCTTGCATCTAGTGCTATAGACGATGCTAGATAATGTTAATTCATTTATTTACAAATGATTCTATAATCCTGTAAGCTTCGTTAAGGACCAAAAAAGTTACTGAAACTACTTATCCTGTACACAGCAACACATTAAGCCAAGAAATTTTGAATATAATACGACCTCATTTTGTTTAGTTTACCAATACAATGAGAGATCTGAATTAAATGGTTTGTTATAAATAAATAAATATCTTGGGACAACTCACACACGGCTATCTGATCCCAAGCTAAACAGAGCTTGTGTTATGGTAACCAGACAACTGATATACATACTTATATAATTTATAAATACATACATATTATAGATAAATCACACCCAGACACAGAACAAACAATCATGCTTATCACACAAAGTTTGTCCTGGGTGGGAATCGAACCCACGACCTCCGGCTCAGCACTCAGGGCCACTAAACACTAGACCAACAGGCCCGTCTATTTATATATAGCCCGTTATAGCTCGATTGGTCGCTGCAAGTACAAAGACAACATTAAAACGGAATATAATTAATCTTTTACTTCCGGACTTCGTCTAGTTTTAAAACCATGACATTTCTTTTAAGAGCATTTAATTAAAAATACCTATTTATAAATAAAAAACACTTTCTTAAATAAAAAAAAATATATAAAAGCTATCAATCACTGAGGTACACTAACAAACTAGTAATCACAACTAATATTGTTTAAAGAATTAAAGAGCACTTGAACTTCTCTAAAAATCGTTGCGATTTTAGATAACACTAGCTGTTCCACGCGGTTTCACCCACGCTGCTCAGCACCTGTTGGTCGTAGCGTGATGTTATATAGCCTATAGCCTTCCTCAAGAAATGGACTATCCAACAAAAAAAGAATTTTCCAATTCCAACCAGTAGTCCCTGAGATTAGCGCGTTCAAACAAACAAACAAACAAACAAACTCTTCAGCTTTATAATATTATTATAGTATAGATTATTTGGTGAGGATATGACAATATTCGTGAACCAGCAATAACATGACAACCACATGAACATGCATAACTTAGTATGTGAATCATGTGCAGACAATATCTATAGAAATTCTAATACAACCGTAGTATCGTCTATAACAAAGCCTACTTACAAATCACTTCGACACCCACCATATAAATTAAAGTTTGCACGCACGACTATAAATAACTACAACGGTGCCCCTATAACACTAAGCTTAATATTATTATGGTTAGAAGTTCTTGTGTATGTTTGTAACTTATATGGTGGCGGTGAAAAGCTAATATGGCTTAGCTGTGGAACCGAATTATAGAAAATACATAAGTTTTTTGCGCTAAGTAAAGGCATCTAAGTAAAGGATAAATATGCGTCCAATACTATGCGTATAACGGCCATTGAAAATTTGCAGTGATTGATTGAATGATGTCGTTTGTTTGTATGTTACGTCTTCACGTCTAAATGGCCGAACCGATTATGATGAATTTTAGTACAGAGATAGTTAGGACCCTGGAGTCGGACATAGGCTAAAAAAGTGAGAAAACGTGGAAAAGGATCATCACGCGGGTTAAAGTTAGCGTTAGCCGAAAGTAACTATGCCACGCGGACGAAGTCGCGGTCGGAAGCTAGTACTAATATAATTGCACATTACGATTTTTCGGGTAAAAAAGGTACTTCTTTACCACAGACTTCGATTTATTTGGCCTTTTGGTTTAGTAGTTAGTGGCCCTGACTGCTGAGCCGGAGGTCGTGGGTTCGATTCCCACCCAGGACAAACTTGGTGTGATGAGCATAATTGTTTGTTCTGTGTGATTTATCTATAATATGTATGTATTTATAAATTATATAAGTATGTATATCAGTTGTCTGGTTACCATAACACAAGCTCTGCTTAGCTTGGGATCAGATAGCCGTGTGTGAGTTGTCCCAAGATATTTATTTATTATTTTACCAAGCGGAGTCGCGGTATCCGTTAAAACTTAAACTTAACAGTGTAAAACTCGGTGAACAGTATAACAATCTATACAAATCGAGTCTTCCGGATTGTCGCGTTCATTGTAGACACACGCCGTTATGAAGTCGACTTGTGGACCTATGCAATTTGCGCGAACGCTTAACATACGAGTCCATTCCAAATAACGGGTATCGTATCCGCCTTAGATCCCGTTTATATGGGAAACGTTATGTTTTATGGTTGCCGAGTATCTACCAATACTGTGGAACAGTTTTTGTTTAGTTTTTTCGTGTCAAAAATGTAAAACAACCGAGATAATGGCATTAGTATGTTCTACTGATGACACGTAAGTTAACAGTGACAGCAAATAGGCACCTACTTAAGTTTTTTCATTTTTGGTCTTAATATATTTTTTTATTGAATATTCAGTGGTTATTTACTAAGATAAACCAATAAAGTTCATAACTGTTACCAAAAACATATTTTTTTAAATAAAATTTATAATTTTTTATAATTAAATTTATTTAATTTTATTCGAATTGAATTTAATATGTGATCTATAATGTAATTTAATTAATTGTAAACAATTTAGCTTTAAAAATTGTTTTTAAAATATTTAAAGTTTAGCTTTAAAAACTGTTTTTAAGTATTTTTTCTAAAATCTGTATTACTTAATTTAATAAATCCTTACTAATATTATAAAAGCGAAAGTGAGTTTGTTTGTTTGTTTTGATGAATTTTGGTACAGAGATAGTTGGGAACCTGGAGACGGACATAGGCTATATTTTTTTTAAAAACGAGTGGGATATGAGGGAGAAAGAGGGAAGAAACGGGAAAACTTAGCGTTACTATTACTAATCCATAAGGCGCTACCGAATTTAACGCGAGCGAAGCCGCGGGCAATAGCTAGTATTAAATAAATAGCTCTCTCAGATGTCACCACAAAGTCCGGGCCACGGATGTGTTAGAACTAATGTCTGCCTGGACTGCGGGTTGTGTGAAAGAGATACCGCGATCCCGGAACACACAGGGCAAAAGAAGGAACATGGGTGGGTTTTAGTCGGTACAAATCTGACAATCCCTTCCGATCCGCTCGGAGCATGTAGAGAAATTTGCTGATTTATAATTTCCCATCGTTTTGAAACTAGCAGATCCCGTCACAAGGAATAAAGCATTTACAGTTGAATTTAAGCTGATTCAATTCGTGTCATCACAAAACAAACAAACTCACGCTTTTGATAATAATTCCAATCCTATCCCAGCTAAACTAACGTCCAGGGTACACTACCATACAAACACAAAGCTATTAAACCGAATACTACTTCATAACTACAACACTGCACAGTGGATAGAACGCGAAAATGAAATGCCTGCTTTACAAACCAATTTAGTTGTTACAAGCGTATTGGTCCGTTTCATCGCTATACCCAATACCAATTTATTTTACTGTACGTAATCGAATGTCTATTGTCTTTGTTATTGTCGGGTTGCATGTACGACTATATCACCTCAGTGAGACATGGAATTTAATGGGCTTAAAGTTGGTATATTATATTGAGCTTTTATGTTATATATTTTTGGCCCAGGTGTTTTGACAAGGGAGGATGGAAAAGAACGTTTCAAATAATTTATTTCAATTAAACCATTACAGGCACTTTTGGATGTCATGAAAACAAAAAAAGATGCTGCTACAGTCCCAGTCACAAGACATAATAACTTGTGAAATTACCGTAGTATATAATATTGACGGGCCTGTTGGTCTAGTGGTTAGTGGACCTGACTGCTGAGCCGGAGGTCGTGGGTTCGATTCCCACCCAGGACAAACTTTGTGTGATGAGCATGATTGTTTGTTCTGTGTCTGGGTGTGATTTATCTATAATATGTATGTATTTATAAATTATATAAGTATGTATATCAGTTGTCTGGTTACCATAACACAAGCTGTGCTTAGTTTGGGATCAGATAGCCGTGTGTAAGCTGTCCCAAGATATTTATTTATTTTATTTATATCAGGGCCAGTTGAAAACCAGCGTCGGGCATTCACTACTCGGCAGTTTGCTGAACTGGGCCTATTTGGCGCAGCCATGAGGCACACAATATTAGCGTTGCTGTTTTGTTCTTTGTTATTTTTTTTTAATATTTTGTGTATTTGTGGCCAGTGTAAATTAAACCTGTTTTCATTCTTTCAAGAAAACGTGTTTTACCCACCCCAAATAGAATGGAACTAATTCAGGAAAATTGTGATGAAATACTGATTTAGACTTGGGGTTTTATACGTTTGAAGTATGTGTCTGTCTGTGCTCATGTACGGGTGAACCAATTTTGATAAAGTTTTTTTTTTTGTTGTACGTAGAAGATGACAGATAAACGAATTGTGTTTTGCCAACTAATGTTGGGTTCGGCATCCAGTCTAACCGGGTGTAGCTGAATACCAGTATTTTACGAAATCCAGTTTGTAATACGATACGCGGTAGTAAGACTGGTTGTCAGACTTTCGGGCTACTGACTACCTGTCACAACTATCAAAGAGATCTACAATTGGGTAGTTGACACCATTAACCAATAATTAAAAAACACAATTTTTCTGAAAGAACACCTTATTCTAGACCTGAAAACTCCATTCATTTCAAAACAACTTTAAAATTCGATTTTTAGTTGCTTTTAAATCAATTAATAGTTGCATCGTTGACTTGACAAAATAGTGACATCATCGTTGCGAGACTCATACAAAATCTATGGGGAAGCGCGTTTTTACAGCTCATAAAAAGTATATCAATTGATTGGTGGTGTCATCTACCCTATTGGCAGCCACGACCAACGGTCAAACGTGCTTTCCAAGGTACGGAGGAGAGTAGGTATGCAATAGGTAAGTCACCCATTCATGGAACAACCTAAGCAAGCGCGGTTTAATTTTAAACGACACAGTTGGCGCAGTGGCTGAGAGATCGACTGCTGCTCTGCGTGTCGAGGGTTCAACACGCAGGAACAAATATTTGTATGGCCTACAGATGGTTGTTTCGGGTCTGGCTGTTTGTGTATGTGGCTTTAAATGTTTGTCAACGACGTTTTTCCTATTGTGGCGCAAAGTTCAAAAAAAAAAAAACTAAAAAACTTGAGAGGTTTTAAGGGACACCCGGATGGAACGAGGTTATTATTTACTATGTACAAAAACCTGTATACACTCAACAAAATAATCGTCGCGACACCACACTGTTCAATGCGAAATAGAAAGATGAAACAAAAATAACTGGCTTGTTTTCTATGAGAGATACAGAGAAACACGTACACGCCGCTCGGGTTACAACTATAGCAGAAAACTAAGACGGAATTAAGATCAAAAGTTGTAACGACACTTTCGTTACAACTTTTAATACTTATTTTTTTTCCATCTAGCCCCCTTTCGCAACGCGCGATAAGGTACTTCGTTCCAAACACTGAAGGCTGATCTGTGCGGCTGTTATTAAAACCACATTTTCCCTACACAATATTTTTATCACAATCAATTTACGCATACGCTAATGAAATGACTGCTCCATAAAATATCAAACACACCTTCAGAAAACTCTAGCACGATGCCATGAACGTAAAACGTTTATAACGGTATCCTTACTAATATTATAAAAGCGAAAGTGAGTTTGTTTGTTTGTTTTTTTTTTTTTTTTTTTTTTAGGTTGGGCCACTCGCAGATCAACTCTCTTGAGTTGTTGTGACTGCTTAACCGGACTTTCCTGTGTGACCTCAATAAATTAAGGCCCCCAGCCAGGGCTACAAAAACTACTGTTATTCTAAGTGCTCGCACGCTAAGGGCACCCCCTGTGGGGTACGGACCTCGGCTTAGGGCGTCACTGAGGGAGGGCAACAAGGGTGGCTGGGTCGATTAATTAAGGGGCTTTAGTATTTACTGCTCAGCATCGCGGGCTGGCTTGTAGACCAAGGGACGGTTTCATTACTGGGGATTTCGCGACGGGCCTCGGCGGCGAGGTCGGAAAACGGATCGCGGTCTGTTTCTGTGTTTACGGATAGTGCTGGTTTCCCTACTGCTTTCTTGCAGGATTGTGGTGGGATCATCGGGAGTGATGAGGGTATGCCTTGGTCGGCGAATTTTCCCTATCCTAGTGGGAATATAGCGGGCTGCCCCTGCTATGAGACTGTTGGGGTGCTTTTCAGCGTTATCGAAGAAACGCTTCGTGAGGCGTTTCATCGTTTGGGCTATGGTCGGTATTTTGAGATCGACATGTAGTCGTATATTCCTTAAGTACCAGGGAGCTCCCACGGCCTTTCGGAGAAATCTGTTCTGAAGGGTTTGCATCCTGTGGATTCTAGACGGATGGACGTGCGCGAACACGGGGCACGCGTACGTCATGATGGGTCGAATGCACGCTAAGTATATGCGCAACTTGCACTTCAGTGACAATTTGCTGCGTGCGTTCAACAGGTAGTGGAGTCTGCCTAGAGCAAAGGCGGCGCGCGAGCGCACCGTCTTTATGTGCTCTCCGAAGTTGAGGCGGTCGTCTAGGATGACACCTAGGTATTTGGCTCGCTTCTCCCAAGGGATCGGCTTGCCGAACATGGTGATCGGATCGGGGTTGGAAGTGCGGGGTTTTCTCGGTTGGATGAAAAGTACCGCCTGGCTCTTGTCGGGATTGACTTCAATTCTCCATTTCCGGAACCAGTCACCTAGAGTGTCTGCGGAGGTTTGGAGGGTCTGGACAATGACGTCTACGCTGCGGCCGGAGTAGTAGATGGCCGTATCGTCAGCGAATAGGGCTAACTCAGCGTTGGTCGGTCTCGGGATGTCGCTGGTGTACAGCGTGAACGCGAGGGGGGAGAGCACTGAGCCTTGGGGGACTCCTGCTCTGAGCGGTCGGGTTTGTTTGTTTGTTACCTCTTCACGCTTTAATGGCTACACCGATTTTGATGAATTTTGGTTCAGAGGTAGTTGGGAACCAGGAGACGGACATAGTTACATATTACTAATCGATAAGGCGCACGGGGAACTGTGTTACCTCGACTTCGACGGGCCTGTTGGTCTAGTGGTTAGTGGCCCTGACTGCTGAGCCGGAGGTCGTGGGTTCGATTCCCACCCAGGACAAACTTTGTGTGAAGAGCATGATTGTTAGTTCTGTGTCTGGGTGTGATTTATCTATAATATGTATGTATTTATAAATTAGATAAGTATGTATATCAGTTGTCTGGTTACCATAACACAAGCTCTGCTTAGCTTGGGATCAGATAGCCGTGTGTGAGTTGTCCCAAGATATTTATTATTAATTTTAGCGCGAGCGAAGCCGCGTGCAAAAGCTAGTAATAATGTAAATGTCTGTCCCACACTTTATATTTAACAGTAGCTTTTATTTTATTTCCAACGCCAAAGGAGTGTTCGTCGAAGTCCTAATACGGTTATTCCGGGTACTATCTTGTTGTAGTAACGTTACTCTGTTACCGAAGGACGGATTAGTGTCGCCAGAGTAACGTTAGAAAGGATTTCATGGGGATTTGTTCATAAAACACTATTTGCTTTATAAGGAAGATGAAGATCAGAAGGTGGCTGTATCTTAGTGGCCGTGTATGGGAAAATGAAGACATTAATATGTCGTTAGATACATTGATGTATAGTGTGTTATACTTGAACGTGGAGAAAGACTTTTTTGATAAAAAACCGCAAGCTGTTTTTCGAATTTATATATAAACTTATTTTTTTTTTGTGGTTATTGGAAGTTGGTCCAAAAACCACAAAAAAATGGGAAATAAGTTTATTTCCGAAAGCCGGTGACTTTTGCTTGATTTATCGTCATCGATTTCCGGAAGGAAACATTTTTTATTTATAGATTTTAAAAATAAGTTCGAAAATCAGCCCGCAGTTGATGGAAAAATTGCGTAAAAAAACATGCAAAAAAATACAGTTGTATTTAGAACGTCGTTCTGTTTTTGAAGTTGGTTAAAAACTGTGATTGCTTTGAAAGCATTTAATATATCTACAGTGTGTTTCAAGAGGATTGGTATAGTATTGTCGGTCGACTATGTCACTCCTCAATACAATCTTGACTTCATCACTCTGAAAGAAGAATAAATACAAATTAAAATCATCTATCCTACTAATATTATAAATTCGAATGTTTGTGAAGATGGATGGATGTATGGATGTTTGTTACTCTTTCACGTCAAAACTGCTGAATGGATAAAGAAAATTGGGTCCTATAAAGGCACCCAATTTTCTTATTGGCCGGAACACTAAAAATGCCATTGACTTTAATAAAAAAAAGAAGTGGACTAGAAGTGGGACATGATTGTTGCAAAAATAAGTACCACAGAACTACACTTACGTCATCTATTCACAAAAGCTTGATTGACCTAATTTATGTGCTCCTAGTCATCTAGATAAATATGCATTCTATTCTTGATCTACGTGGGTGGTCAAATTGCTATTAAAAACAAAACACAGTTGGAATTTTTATCGCTAAAGTGAGATACAATCGCATGCCATCACATTTGGCAACGATACCCTGGTGTCGACTTACTACTTCCATTTAATCGCTTACATTGTAAATTCGACCTCACACGTTAGTATCGAATACCTATAACTTCCAAGATATAGGCTGTTTGTTGTACTGTTAATGTGTTTGTAAATGTTTGGAATTATCGATGAGACTTGCGAAGTTTCTCAACTATCTGTGTCTATGTCTATATATGCACCTACATGTGAATTGTGATACAAAATTCTATTTCTTAAAGAAAGTTAGCAATGATGAGCAAAGTGGTCTGTAATCCTGCCGGGATTGCCGTTCCTGCCGGGGTTGCGGGTTGTTCGAAAGAGATACCGCGGCCCCGGAACGTAAAGGGCGATAGAAGGAACATGGGCGGGTTTTAATCAGTAAAAATCTGACATGCCCCCCCGGTCCGCCCAGAGCGGGGAAAGTCATTTAATGATTTCCCACCCGAAAAAAATAGCGTTTGGTACATGAGTGCCTTAATTTGTTTATAGTCTACAATATGTTTTCATAAAACTGCATTACTACCGCATTGATAATCTTTTTTTGCGTTTAAATACTTCTATGTTTATCGATATTTGATGTTTGTTTTTTGCCCCTTCCGTGTTTATGTATTTACTCTACGTGTTTCATTATAAAATTCCTTAAGAATTTACAGTTCTTCGAGATTCTTATTTACTAATTGCACTTGTCTCCGGTACCAGCACTGTAAATGTGCATTAAGTAATAAAAATACGTTTTAGCTATATAAAAGTAATGCAGTTCTTATCACATAAATGCCCTTGACTATCTCTCGCAGGCTTTCCAGGGTTCAATTAAGTTACAGCTGATCTAATCCAGCCACCTCCTTCAATTCTTATCGCTCAAACTTCAAAGCACGTTTACATTATAATTATAACTTGGACTTTATCTCAGCAAAGTGATCATTTAAGTACAGTAACTACTAATCAATAACCCTGGGGGCTCTTACAGGGTTGTCTCTTAAGACTACTGTTGAAATTAAAACGTGGAGAACGCGTACGATTTGCATCTTTATGTTATAAGAAAAGAATTTTCGTGTTTCGCAAACAAGGACGGTAGGCCTTCAGAAGCTAATTCAAGTTTAAAGTAGAAGACGTTAAAGGTTCAATATAGAATAAACTAGAATTTGAAATAGGTATCGGAGCCTAAGTTTTCAGGGCTTTTATAACCAGACTTATCCCAAATTATTAGACACTTTTACTCAAGAAGTTATCCTTCCAAGGTCTTCTAAAGCGTTCAGATGTGACAACCCTAAACCCAAGTACTCTAGTAGATTGCAAACATAGACTACGGCCAATTCCGTTTAATCATAATGGGCGATTCAGTGTAATGCCTTCATCGGGCACCTGCGTCAGTTCTTGGTGGTCCCGTATGTTTGGCTAGGGTTCCTTTGTTATCTGATCCTGTGCAATAAACTAGTTGGTAATAGCACCTACTATAAAGTAGGCTTTGTATGTGCTAGTTGTAGAACAGTTTGTTTAGATGAAGTTTTTATATTTGAGGGTGAATTTTTGACTTTTTTATATTTTTTATTTTATTGTCTTATTAGTCGAGGCTGATGGGCATGTTTAGGGCAAAGTGGCATTGGGTTTTACTATCAGAAATATCTTAAAAGCAGCCACGGAGAGTGGATGAGTTTGGTTGCATTACGCTCGCCTCATTTAACAGTTACATAACATAAAAGAAGAAATATATATACACTAGCTGTGCCCAGCGGTTTCACCCGCTGCTATGAAAAATTGATGTTGACCGATTCTCAGACCTACCCGATATGTACACAAAATTTCGTTTAAATCGGTCCAGCCGTTTCGGAGTAGTATGGTAATACTGTGACACGAGAATTTTAAATATTAACTAGCTGTGTCCAGCGGTTTCACCCGCTGCTCAATCAGGGGTATAAAAAATTGATGTTGGCCATTTGGAAATTTAATGTATTTTTTTTGTTACTTAGTTCGTTTTAAATACCAAGTAGCTCTAGAAAACTGTACAAAAACGGCTTGCGCGGCTTTTTGGTCGGGATGGCGCCTTAATAATTATAGCCTCTTTCATCCACCTTTCCCAAAAACCCAACCTCCAATATAACGCCATCAGGGTATCGAACAACTGATAAGTTTGAGTTGATAAGTTACCGACCGCGTCTTTCTTTATCCTTGACTAGCTGTTCCACGCGGTTTCGGTCGTAGCGTGATGTTATTTAGCCTATAGCCTTCCTCAAGAAATGGACTATCCAACACTGAAAGAATTTTCCGATTCCAACCAGTAGTCCCTGAGATTAGCGCGTTCAAACAAACAAACTCTTCAGCTTTATAATATTATTATAAAGTATATAAAGTAAAGATTACTGAGAGTGATAAATACTGAATTAAAATACTAATGACATTACATTAGCGCTACAAACTCAAAGATATTTAGGAAGGAATTAAAATTAAATAAAATAAAATTTGAATGCAGTTTGTTTGTATAAATTTTGTACGGAATAACAAATTAAATACTAAAATAAAATAAAAAGTAAAATACAAAAAACGGAAGCCGTATTGGAACTTCGTTGTCCCTATATCTGTCTGTTAAGACCCTTTATCTCAGAAAAGCGTGAAAGTATCACGCTAGCGAAACCGCAAGCGCTAGCTAGTCTTTTATAACAGGATCTTATTGTTTTTTTAATTATTCAAATTAAGAAACTGTTCCATTATTCAGTGACATCATTCATTAGAAGATTATCGTCTGCAGACACAATGCTATTATGCCACTTAACAAAATCCACTTTTAATCGGCATTAATCAGTCACCGCCTTCCCGATAACCTCAACAACAAAAATCAATGCCTAAACATTGTGATGACGTCACTCATTGGTGGGGTATTAAATAACCAGCATAATTTGAGACATCAGAGTAGCACTGCTTGCTAAGAAAAACGTCATCCACGTGTCAAATTAAATACATTTCAATCGTAGTTCCAAAATCCACCGTGTCTCGAGTTATGTTGGTTTTGCAGCCTATCTGAGAGATTACGGCCGGTAGCCGCGCTTGGGTGGCGCGCGCGCCGGCACGCGAACGATGCGCGCGAAGCGTCGAGTTGGGCCCGCCTCCTGCGCGGGCGTCAAAGATTATGAACATTAGAAGATGAGAGATGATTGTTTTGTGTTTTGGGTAGGCGTCAGTTGATGTGGATGCTTCGATGTATCCGTCTAACTTGATTAAGCCCAGAAAATATTAAAAGGTAGGCAATATTACATGGAGATAGGTTTCTCCCAATTGATCGGCAGATTAATACCAGCACCTTACTTGGGACGACCGCACACTTGATCGCCTTAGCTGGCCTCAGCTATGCCGATTTAAACCTTAATGGCTAACGTAATTCTTTTATTTTTGAGAGTAATATTTCACAGCAGTCATTGAAGATAAATGTGTGTGATTTCAAGATATCATTTCGACACAAGTTGTCTAATCTTTGGCAACTCACCGCGCAGACAGGCCGCGCATATCTCCCCTCCACTGCGCGGGCGCAAAGAACTTCATCTACATAATTACTCCAAGCTCATTGGTGACTATTAACCTCATGATAATTCATGAGTCCGAGCCGTGTTTAATTAATACCGTATCATGTGGGCTGTCAGATAAAACATAATGAAATTTAAGGTTTTTTTTTTCTCTTGTAAAAAATATGGAACGCTTTGGGTAAACTTCCTTATAATGTTCAACAGAGGTGAATGAAATTGCTCAAATAAAAACATGCCCAAGACGGACACGGTGTTTGTTGTTATTTATTTTTAGTTAAACGCCGTCTGGTTTAAACAAATCCTTAGATTGTTAGTTCTTGATATGGAAATAACGAGTGTCAAGTTTGACCGTTGCCAAGTCGTAGGATTCCAATTTATGTTACAGAAACTAGTGAATCGTTTTGTTCATATTAACATCCTACTAATTAAATTATATTAGAAACGTGAAAGTTTGTATGGATGTATGTATGTTTGGACGTATATGGATGTCTGTTACTCTTTCACGCAAAAAAAATCTGAATGGATTGTAAGGAATCTTTACAATAATATAGCTTATATTTTATCACCACGCGAGTGAAACCGTGTGGCGCAGCTAGTTGACTATAAGTCTTTTAGGCTCTCCCACGACTTTTTGACTCAAAAAATGTTTCACAAGTTCAGCTTCAACACACTGTATCGATTCAATTGTTTGAAATATCTCAGTTGATTACACTTTTACGAAAACACACGTGTTTCCAATTTGTTGAATGGGATGAAGAACGATACGATTTCAAAAAATCATCGAAAAAATGGGTACGTGTACCAATTATTCTCTATGAGACAGGAATTAGAACAGATATAAGTGGCCACAAATTGGTTTACATTAAACTAAAATCTCGGAAACATTTGCTTAAGAAGCTGACAGATTCGTCTCCAAATTAAATGGTTGTTAGTTTTTTTAGTATCGTATTACCCTGCACTATATCGCGCCTCAGATGTGGAGTTGCGGACATCAGCCCGTTATACAATACAATACCTTGCACTAACTGGAATGTGGTCGATCCATCTATACTAATCTATACTATATATATATATATATATATATCTATACTAATATCTATACTAATACTATAAAGCTGAAGAGTTTGTTTGTTTGTTTGAACGCGCTAATCTCAGGGACTACTGGTTGGAATTGGAAAATTCTTTTAGTGTTGGATAGTCCATTTCATGAGGAAGGCTATAGGTTATATAACATCACGCTACAACCAACAGGTGCTGAGCAGCGTGGGTGAAACCGCGTGAAACAGCTAGTGTAAAATACTTGTATTCAGCTGCATTCGGTTAGACTGAAAGCCGATCCCATCATACTTGGAAAAAAGGCTTGGCAGATGATGTCGGTTAATTTGTACATAAGTGCAATAATACACATTACAGTAGCCCTACTATGACCTCTTAAAGCAATTCTTATTCCGCTGAGGGAAAGAGACAGAGCTATACAGGGTGTCTAGCACCATCTCTTTCACTCAGTGGAATAAGAATTGCTATAAGATGTCATAGTAGCCCTTCTGCACGGCTATGTTTGCTCCAAATCTCGCGTGTAAGTTGCAGGTGTGATCGTTTCATTATGCAAGTTATTATCAACTTGTACCTCGCGTGTTACCACTTATAGTACGTAAAAGCATATTTATGATCGAATTTACAGTTTGTGCTAGAGCTAATTGAGTTACTGGTTTATTGAGGACGGAAGTCATGAGAATAATTGCTTAATGACCTGGTCAAGTGATGTTTAAGTCGCGCTTAAAACAAGGACCGTGTGTTTGAAAAACCAGCCAAGTCTCAGTTGGACTTGCGCACGAAGGTTTTCATACCATCCTTACTAGTCCTTACTAATATTATAAAAGCGAAAGTGAGTTGGTTTGTTTGTTTTGTTACGTCTTCACGCCTACATGACTAAAACGATTTTGATGAATTTTGGTACAGAGATAGTTGGGACCCTGGAGACGGACATAGGCTGTTTTTTAAAAGTGAGAAATGATGTAAATAGAAAGAGGGTAAAAATAGCTTTGCTATTACAATAAATAAGGCGCTAGGGCAAAAACTACAAGTATCAGGTACCTGCAATTCAGGAATAAACGCGAGCGAAACCGCGGGCAAAAGCTAGTTATCTATAAAAATTACAAAAAATACATGTTTTGTTGCGAGCCCCTGTATTTCAGAATTTGATCTTATAGTGGAAATAGAAATAAATATCATCTGTAAAAATTTGAACTGTCTAGCTGTCACAATTCATGAGATACAGCTTGGTGACAGATGGACGGACGGACGGACAGCGGAGGCTTAGTGACAGGGTCTTGGTCCACCATTTTGGGTACGGAACCCTTAAAATTAGGGTTAACAGGGTTCTTTACGAAACAGTCTAGTGGTCTGGTGTATCTCTTTTGAGAGAAAATAAACACTATACTGCATTTAAATAGTTTTTGTGGTATCCTCAAGTGAAGATGAAAACAACTTGTAACTTATTTATTTTGCAGTGTTTTTATGTATGTTTGAAACTTTTATTTTAATCTTATTCAAACCTTGTACTTCAGAATATGTTATTTGCAATAAATTTATTTTGAATTGATAGTTTAGTGTGATCAAAACGGCAAGTCTTTTTAAATTACTAATGACTGATCAAAATTGTTGATATCTCATACGAGAATCTAAGATAGTAATTTTGCATTCCTGTATGATGAAAGAGCTGAATACCTTTTTTGTTGATGCGAAATCATCAAATAAGTAGACATACTTTTACTAACTATATATATATATATATATATATCTTGGGACAGCTCACACACGGCTATCTGATCCCAAGCTAAGCAGAGCTTGTGTTATGGTAACCAGACAACTGATATACATACTTATATAATTTATAAATACATACATATTATAGAAAAATCCCACCCAGACACAGAACAAACAATCATGCTCATCACACAAAGTTTGTCCTGAGTGGGAATCGAACCCACGACCTCCGTCTCAGCAGTCAGGGCCACTCACCACTAGACCAACGGGCCCGTCAACTAAAATCACTAAAACCCACCCATGTTCCAACTTTTACCCTTTATGTTCTGAGTCTTCGGTGTCTCTTTCGAACGACCCGCAAGCTTAGCAAGTGGTGGCCCTGGCAGGAACCGCCACTTTGGTGATATCTTTATGAGACGCGCGTGGAAGACGATCTCACAGTCGACATGGTATGTCGTCATTAGACGGACGGACGGTAAGCTATCCAATGCTCATCGTCTACAAACCCGTATCTTCGGTGACCGGGAGTTGTCTCTCGGCGCTCGATGCCTGGAGCATCTCCCTTGGCGGCTGAGTTGGTTCGACGTTCGAGGGCAAAAAGGCTGATGTTGCATTTTTGCCCAGATTGGTAACAACTGACGGTTTCAGGTTTCCACATTCTTTAGAGAGCAGACTGTGTTCAGATACACTACGACTTCCTATTCTTGTAATGGCATAATACAAACTGATAACGGTTATCGCAGCGATAGCCATATGACCTCCGCAAATTCTTCTCTAGATGTAATCTTGATTATTAACAATAAGGAATGTAAGTAGTTTGAACCAATATCCAACTTAAAAGACGATGGCACAGCGCCGACTGAATTCCTCCAAATCTGAAAGTTCGATCACAATCAATAAAGTTTTAAAGCCCAATAGATCTGTAATAAAGATCAGTAGTTTACAATTATCAAAAGGAACATCTAAATAATGCCACAGCTCAAGTTTCTTACAGTTAGTAAGCACCGGAAACATTTAAGCAGAGGCATCGTCATTTTTAAGTTTCCATACCTCAAAAGGAAAAAATATACTTAATCTTTATAAGATCACTTAGTTCTTCACCTGACTGATAAGACCGTTATCGGAACGCGTCGAAGTATTGAGTTTAAATTAAAACCATATACCTTCATATACATTACATTACTATACCTTTATATATACATAATAGCTGTGCCCAGCGGTTTCACCCGCTGCTCATTTAAGGGTATGAAAAATAGATGTTGGCCGATTCTCAGACCTACCCGATATGCACACAAAATTTCGTTTAAATCGGTCCAGCTCTTTCGGAGGAGTATGGGAACGAAAACTGTGACACGAGAATTTTATATATTAGACTAGCTGTGCCCAGCGGTTTCACCCGCTGCCCACTTAGGGCTATGAAAAATAGATGTTGGCCGATTCTCAGACCTACTGAATATGCATATAAAATTTCATAAGAATCGGTCCAGCCGTTTCGGAGGAGTATGGGAACGAAAACTGTGACACGAGAATTTTATATACTAGATTACATTCTTATTGCCTTCATATATATTTCTTTTGTCACTTGGAGCTGTAAAAAATCACCAAACCTTTAAGTGACATCCATCTGCAAATAAATAATAAGGTGTGGTATAGACCATCAAATTCTCCATGCGATAATACATTCTCATCGCAAAAAAAGCTGTTTAACATTGGTAGGTTAAAGTTAGCAGCTAGTTAGTAGCTTTAGAGGTGTCAAGGGACACCCGGATGGAGCCAAGTTATTATTTATTATGTACAAAAAACCTGTATACACTCAACAAAAATAATCAATGCGAAATAGAAAGACGAAACGAAAATAGCTGGCTTGCTATCTATGAGAGAGAGAGACAGACAGAGCAACACGCGCACGCCGCACGGCTTACAACTATAGCAAAAAGTGTCGTTACAACTTTTGGTCTTAATTTTTTCCGTCTAACACCCTTTCGCAACGCGCGATAAGGAACTTCGTTCCAGAAAAATAGAGATGTCTGGTAGAACGATTCATATCAGTCATCGTAGTGCATTTATGTTTTGTGAAAGAAAAAGCAATACAGTGTATGTGCATCATCAGTGTTGTTCCGGAATGTTTGATGGGAATGTAACTGTTAAAGCTATGTTATTTTGACGAGGCTATGCCCGCAAGTGTATGCTTACATTTGCGAAAGGGTTCATAGCTAATAGCTATGAATCGATGGCTCATTTAATATTGTTGTACATTTTTTCTGGCCTGCTCTGTCTCACTCCTGGGCAAAGGCCTTCTTCCTCCTCTAATAATATTCGTCCTCAAATATAATGAAAATATTTTTAAGCTAGCTGGTGCCCGCAGCTTTGCCCGCATGATATCGAAAAAAAAGGATCCTATGTGTAATTCTAGACCACAATTTACCTCTGTGCCAAATTTTATCAAGATCTGTCAGCTGATTTGACGTGAAAGAGTAACAAACATCCATTTCGCATTTATAATACTATTTGTAGGATATTGCAATGTTTTGGTTCATCGACATGGCAAAAACTACAATATATATTTATTTTTTTTATTAGTGATAGGTTCGCGTTTGACCACTATCTCACCTGATGGTAAATGATGATGTGGTCGACGATGAAGCACGCTTACCTAGAAATAACCTATTCACTCTTGTTATAAAGTACGGGAAAAGTTATTTTTAAAATAATAACTTTATGCTTATAAGTGTTTATTTAATTAAAAAAGGCATTTGTTGTAACAGTCCCTCATTAATGCATTTTATTATCTCACCTTCGTTCATATTTTACTAGTAATAAACTCATTTATTGCTCTCATCACACACATAATAATATTTCCAGTTTTTACGGTTAAAATATTAAAGTTCTTTGAAAACCATCCGATTCACTTCAAAGCAAAGACCAACATGTTTTCACAATATTCATAATATTTATTTATAGTTAATTAAAACCGTATAACACCAATTACAATAATTAACATAAAAACAGAAAATAAAATTAGTAAAACTTCAAGTAAAAAACTAACAATAGGTTCAATTAAAATTGACACGGAACAGTGGACACTCTTGCATACTTTGTTTCACAAAACACCAGACATACTAGCATAACTTCATTCAGGGTGGGCGCAGTCAGGAGGGCGTTCAGCATCCTAAGGCGCGTCGCCCACACGACCAAGAGTCGAGGCGCAGTCCCAGCGCGGGCGCGTTAGGCGCGTCGTCCACACGACATTTGTAAAGAAAATCTCACATCAGAGTCTCGCCACAACGAGATTTTCTTTCGCCTAAGAATACGACAAACAGGCGATTCAGCTCTGGCGACAGTTTCGGAAAACGGTTGAGCGAAAAGATTACGTCGGCGGTACAAAAATATCAGTACAGCACCATAAACTTAGTAATTAATTATTGTAATTGATTGTATTTACCTTCAGACTTACGATTGACAAGTCTTTTTCGCAATTGCGATTACTAAAACATTTGCTCGAACGTTTAATTGTAATTAATTAGGTTGTACCGTGGCAATGGTAATCGCTGAGAACAGCCATTATTTCCAAGTCACTGATTTTGTATGGATTGCGTAAAACAAATTGATCGCGCTTAAATCTCTACACAAAATGTCCTTTTTTTGGTATTGTTCGTCGTGTCGTTAAGCTCCTTGGGTTATGAGTCGAGCTACTGACAAATGCTGGACAGGTCCTCTCAATCTGTGTGGTGCTTTCTCAAAAAGACCATTTCAGACAGTAATCTGCATAGTATAACGATGGCGGGTAAAAATTGATATAAAACGCACTTGGTTCGCATTATAGAAATGTTGTTTCTATGATACCTTTTTTACTAGACCTATGTATTCTTGGCCTAAATCTAGTCTAGGTTATGGTAGGTTTTCATAGAAAACCAAAAGATTCTCTTGGTTGATTTCAACCATACATTAAACGCTACGCTGCACAGCTCCGCTTAGCTCATCTCGAGTGGAAAAACAAGTCTCACTGTTCACAGGAAAGAGATGAGACTTAGGTCAACATAGAATACCAACTTAATTTGCTTGTTAGGAGATTTATTTCACAGGAAATTGATCCTTATTTTGAAGACAGAAAGGTTACGTTTCGTTTTAATATTGGGAAGTGGGCGTTGCTAGATTTCACAGGTATGAACGACTTTTTGTTATAGTGTTCTGTTTTAATAAGGAATTTAGGGATTCTTTATACTCTAATAACAGTCCAAATTGGGTGTGAACGTTTTTTCGTGTGTATATTAATAGTTTTTGAGTTTGTTTATATTAAATTTTGTGAGGTCTTCGTGAAATTGTAGCTATTAAGGTTGGAACTTCGAGCAAAAAAAATATTTGCTGAAGCTAATTAGTTTAAAAAAGATTTGTGAAAAGGAAATGAACCTTAATAACATGTGTTAGTAGTATTTTACGAGCGGCTACGAGCTATTAAAAGTAAATTAGGTTATTTTGTCGGCGTTTCGCCCTTCCTCGTTCCTTTTCTTTTTCGGAAAGAAAAGGTTCGGTTTCGCAAATATTAATTTTGAGTAATAAGCTGAGACATGTTTTGTTGAAAGGGAATTAAGGAGGTTATTGAATTGTGTGACTGCTTCTTAGTCTTGTGGTCGCAAGCGCAAGCTGCTGACCATAAGGATCTCGGTTCGACGAAATTTTATTGCGTTTTTAGTCACGAATTTCGGAGTAGAAGCCATGGTGTCTAAATCTGAATCTAAATCTATAAAAAGAAAATTAACAATAAAGAATTTCGTTAAATTTATTAATTTGTGTCAAGAGTACACGATTCCTAGTAGTCACCCAGCATTGCCTAATCCTTCAAAATCAGTCACTCCACAGCCTACAATCACAAAACAATCAATGTCCAACAACATCATAAACTTAAATACAGGCGTACAGTCACGCATTTCTAAATTAAAACTATCGAACGACTTGCATCACTCAAATTGCTGGGCTCAAAAGGTGGGCTTAGGGCCGTACTGCCTTTGTCGGCACAAAACAGCACAGGTTGTAATTTGATAAAGTTGGGCCGCCTACAATACGGCCCTTTCTTTGGGGTTGCCCACGCAACCTTCGATTATTGCAGGATGTTTGAATTTTTGGGGTGTGGGCTGTTTGGATGCGTCATTTTAGATAAGGGTGTTTGTTTTAGTTTGCGTGAGAATTTGAGCATGCAAAGGTTATGATAATAGTAGTCGGTAACATTTTCTGTAACTTATGTAGTTTATTGTTTTACGACACCCACCGTTTTTTTCATCTGGTGCGTTGATAGTAAGTAAGATCTAACTTACTTACTTTGTTATTTTTATTAATTGGAACAAGAGTTTTACCACCTACATTATCCTTGTTCTTTTTTAAACTAAGGTCTTTTTTTTTTAAACGTTGCCCCCCACTAAGTTTTTTTCCTGTACCGTAGATGCGTTTACAAATATTCAAACTCACATACACAAACAGCCAGGCCTGAAACAACTACCTATAAGTCCTATATGTATTTGTTCCATGCGGGGATTGAACCCGCGACACGTGGCGCAGCAGTCGATCGCTCAGCCACTGCGCCAACCGTGCCGTCAAAGTCTTGTGTCCCAATGCTGGGAAAAAGTCTTCCTATTTCTTTCCACTGTGTGATAAAGTACTCTTTTCCTGCCTCCTTAAGCTAGCCTTCATGATGCGCTTTAAAATCATATTACACTTATTTCTAGGCTGGCCTCTTCGGCTCGACATCTCAATAATTTCCCCACAAGAACACAAGCCTTCTTCCATATAAAAGTCCAACTGTGCTCAAAGGCAAAAAAACCACATACCACCTCCATTTTACCCAGGTTCCTGGGCCAAAATTATACAGGTTTAATTAAATCGACATTAATCCAGGACTATTTGGGATAGCGATTCGTTTTATACGTTGCGTCGCTGTCATTATGTCGTTACCGTAAGTTCTTGGGGGACACGTCGGGAATTTGTTCGACGTTCGCTGGATTAATATCTCGACCTTTTTGTGGTTCACAATGTGGATTAGTTGGTCGGTTTTATTTAAAAAATTGTAATGTAGGTAAGATTAATTTCAGAGTCAAGTATTTTGTCATAGTTTTCTTGTTTAGGTTGGTGACATACCTACCTACGTGTAGGTTTTAAGTAATCTTTTTTTTTTCGGGTAGGAAATCATCCAATGACTTCCCCCGCTCTGGGCGGACCGGGAGGGCATGTCAGACTTGTACTGACTAAAACCCACCCATTTTCTTTCTATTGCCCTTTACGTTCCGGGGCCGCGGTATTTCTTTCGAACAACCCGCAAGTAAGTAACCTAACCTAAGGTTTAGCTTTTTGTCTTTGCGTTTTTTTATGATTTGACCTGGTGTGCGAGATTTCTATATTAAAAAGCTATGAACGAATGTACAATCAGAAAAGAAATAAGTAATCATTCTCCGCACCATATAGTTGTTTTTTTGCTCAAAAAAAAAAACAATTAATTAAATAAATTAAATTTATTTAATTAATTTTTTTTTTTTAATAAATTAAGCTTCATTAGAAAACAACGTATTCGACGTAACGAATTCTTAAGTAACGAAGTGTTATCATTTTTTTTTATACGATCAGCTATCGAAATAGATAGATGCTTCTTTACTTTTCATTTTCATACACAAATTACACTTACTATGTTAAATCAAATATTTATAATAATTATCTTAACCGATATTTAAATGTTTGTGTTATTATAATTCAACAAAATCCTATTAAAACCGCAATAAATTCCATGTCAAACAAATCCATTCAAACTATAAACAAATTGTTTGAAATAATAAATTGTTTTGTACCAAATCCCACCTATGTCACAACCAGCTAATAATTTGAACCCCAAGAGCATTGATATTAAAATAATTTATGATAACAATAATTCAATACTTAATCCTGCCTTATTTTTATCATGAACATAATAGGCAAAACATTTTGTAATACAATCTGTGGGGCTTAGATAAACCTTCTTGTATTTAACATATAAATAAAATTACTATTTGGTTCCCAGCATCCCATTGGTCTAATTATCATATTTCTCAAGCAAATAGTAAAATATTCCTTGTTAAATAACCATATTCGTCAACAAACAGCAAAAGGTTCGTTACCACTGATCGTAAAAGAGAACACACCTGCTTGGCATTTCACGCAATATGCAAAAGTTAGTTGAGCGAAATGGGTCTGTTAGATGGAGCTTGCAACCTTTTATGTTTTTAGATGATTGCAGCTTTAAAATTCATTGATAATTGTCACGGTAGTTTGTTCTGAAAACTGTAGACGGAATCATTGGATTCTGTACCGGTTAATGAATAAATGTCTTTATTTTGGACCAAAATAATTTATATAGCGTTATTAACATTAAATGCAACTTAGTGTTAATCACTCTTTGCACAAAGTTCTTAAAAATCGGAGAACTAAAACTCAGCTACAGTTCTTAGAACGCTCTTTTCACTGTCCCGACTCTCCTTAGCAACGAGATAGAAAAAATAAATAGTACCATTCAAACTAGTAGAAATTGTGTTAATTTTTTTCGCATAATTATTTCACTTGACTCAGATCTCTTATTTTGTGAACCTCAAATCATACCGCCACTGTCCTTTATTTATGTTGGAAGTTTGTACACCAACATTTTGATAACGACGTCAGGTCAACACCTTTTTTGTCACGTTCCCTGTCTCCGTAAACCTTAGCACATGTTCCAAAAAGAGCGGCAAAAAAAGCAAATTAATTTGTCGGGTCATAACAACCCTTATCTGCATGTTTCTCAGACAAACACTGAACTCTTCTTAATCGTTAAGAAAACAAAGCTGGCATAACAAAACTGGCTAGTTTTAAAAAAAAAATGGCCAAGTGCGAGACGGACTCGTGTAAGTAGGATCCCGTACCATCCTTACTAATATTATAAAAGCGAAAGTGAGTTTGTTACCTCTTCACGCTTTAATGGCTAAACCGATTGTGATGAATTTTGGTACATAGATAGTTGGGAACCAGGTGACGGACATATGGGATTTGAGGGAGAAAGAGGGAAAAAAAGGGAAAACTTAGCGTTGCTATTACAAATCAATAAGGCGCAAAGGGAACTGTGTTTCCCCAAATTTAACGCGGGCGAAGCCGCGGGCGAAAGCTAGTTATCTATATAAAAACGGCACAAGAATAATGTTAATTGTATGAGAGGCGACTTAAATATTTATTTTATTATGTTTTCTAGTATTTTTTATTATAGCGGCAATAGAAATATATGATGATCTGTGAACATTTCAACAGTTCAACTATCATGGTTCCGGATATACAGCCTGATGACAGACGAATAGACGACTAAAAAGAGAGATGGACAGAGAGATAGACAGACAGATAGACAGATGGATAGAGAGATAGACAGACAGATGGACAGAGAGATAGACAGATAGATGGACAGATGGACAGAGGGATAGACAGATAGATGGACAGATGGACAGAGGGATAGACAGACAGACGGACAGAGGGACAAATGAATAGACAGACAGATGGATAGACGAACGGACAGTGGAGTCTAAGTTCTAGGGTACAGAACCCCAAAAACGGTTATAAGAATCGAAACACCCATTAGCCAATCAGTCAACGCAGGTAAAAAGGAGGACTTATTGGAACTTTGGATGTGGTCCAAATTAGGGCCATTATTTTAATTATAGAGTAAACAGTCCCGGGACTGTATTTGAGTCTATTACTTTTTATAACAATAATTAAGTTCGAGTTTGACTAATCTAATTTCCGAGAATAGTAATTTTCGGGATAGAAGAGATTCAATGATCTGGCAAATTATAGACAAGTTATCGGAATTTGTTCTTTAAGGGAACAATTTCGACCATATTATCAGAAACTCGATTTCCAATGCAAGGAAGACCACAAAATCTATAATTTTCTAAATACTTGGTGGTCTAGAAAATAATCTTGTGCACGAAGTTAGTCCATAATCAGATAATACCTAGATACACTCATCAAAAATTATCTTAATAAAAATACACAAAGGAAAATATGATCGCTGATAACACGAGGGACAGTGTGAGTGACTTGGATTACTCTCCCCTGGTCTTCCAATAATCTTCCCCTGACAGCCTTCAGTCAAGGCGACCCTGCTTCACACTGGATTAACCACGTCATTGATGTGAAAAGTGATATAAAGCTACCAATCCACCTTTAATCACCTGCGCTTTTTGAGGATTATTGAGGACTCATATTGTTTGCTAACCGGAGGGGACAAATTTTGATTTAGGTACATGGATTTAATGAGAATTGTTTCAGTTAACTGCTAGTCTCACATCAATAAACTTAAAAAGAGTTTCACCGTGCTACACAACCGATGCCTTCAATCGATAGACAAGACGGAAAGTCTGCACAAGGCAGAAATCACACGTCAACCGTTTTTCTCAACATGACATAAAATTTCATGTTATACGACCATTTCTTACCGATACTCACTGGTTTACGCAATCTAAATCGAAATGGATCCTATAAAACCCTCTCATAACTCGTCCGCTGCAAAATATGAGGTGCAAATATGAGCGCCTTATTTAGTAATGTCGGAAACAAACCAGTTACCAGTAGCCTGAGAAACTCCTAGTTGCGCGCCTCCAGGGAACTAAATCATAGAGATTCATTCTGAACATTGCACCGATCTGATGAACGAGTGCGGTCTAAAGTACCTACTGCGGGGTTAACATATCGTGATATCATAGACGACGGCTTCTCAAAGATTGCAGATCTTCCCTCTCGAGCTTAGGAACTAGTTGAAGAGAGATGGGCGATAATGTGATTAGTCGACCGATACTTGATAGCCCCGCGGCATTCGATTCTCAACTGCATAAAAACCAGGCGACGTCCACACTACACGCACGCATTCAAAGCTCTGATTACACAACATGACACGCACACACGCGCTCGCTGTGGGATTAACGTCAAACAACCCGTTTCCTGTTACCTGCTCTGGAGCAAAAAGCAGACGTCGCTCAGTAATTTAGAATTAATTTCACATTTGAAATCAAAACATTGCTCTTGTAAGTTAGAGCGGAATTACAAAGAAAACGTTGTAAACCCAACCGAGAAGATTACGTCGGAACATTGGATTCGCTCAACCGTTTTGAAGTCTCTATTTTCTAACACCGAAAATGTCTGTAACAAATCCGTGCAGCGGACGCAATCTACGGGACTTAAAACAAACAATTACTTGGGTTTATTTGAAAAGGAGAGAAAAAAGTGGAGCAATCAAATCGGTGCAGCTACCGTGCGGCAAAAAACTTCGGCCTGGGATGTGCGCGGTCGATGTAACGGGCGAAGCGGCGGCCGACGCGACGTAATAAGGTAGCCGATGAGAACTTGGCAGATCGTTTCCACGTACCTCCACGGCTTTCACTTGACGCTAATGCAAGCGTATGTATGTATATCCAAGAAATTACTTAATTTATTAAGTTTCAAGTTCTGTGTCTACGCAGAAACTGTTTGAAGGTAAAATAATGTCTTTTATTTTTAATTCGCTCAGAAATCTCTTGTGATAACCTAATTTATTGTGCGATTGGGATTTTATATGAACATAAATTTAAAGAAAAATCAGTAAACAAAGTTGATACAAGTAATCAAAACATGATGCACTAAATGCACGATAAACTAAATAACAAATCATTTAAGAGGAACGAATTAGAACTAAAAACTGCGGCCACAATTTACCAATAATACCTAATAGAAGTCGACCAATCAATCACTAAAAGTCGACAGACCAACAATATTTTAAATCAAGATCGAAGACCATGCGTCAGCTGGGAACGCGTTACTAATTCTAGGCAAGGTGACACACTTTCCTGAAAGCACTCCGCCAGGGTACCGTGTCAAATGACTAAAGATTTTCATAAATAACGCACAAGAAAGATTCAGACAATAAATAGTAAAGATTCGTTTCGCCCAAACCAGCTGCGCTAAGGAGCGCGTTGAATCGCGCGATTTGATACGCGCCTCCATCAACTTGGCTTTTGTCAAAAGGTAAGCTAATAAAGTTTAGCAGATGTGATCTTCTAAACAAGACACTAACAAATGGATACTGCAAGGAGCTTGATAATAACGTAAGAAAATGTACGACGATCTCGGAAGGCAATTTTCTCTTTATGATATGATTAATGTTCTTAGAAAAGTGAAGGTAGATCTTGGCAACAATATTACACATGCCAAGTTTAACTTATACCAAAGACAGAAACAAAGCCTAATAATGCAATTCAAATAATTTTCTTGTACGAATGCTGTTGAATTAATTTCGGAATGCGAACATCGTTACTGGCGACAACGTAGAGAGAATTTGGCTTTACGAACCTCCAAAAAACGCGGTCCACTTTATTCCTGCTATCGCCACACGATCGATATCGGACACATACCTAAAAAGTTAAACTTTGCCGTTAAAGACCATACCGCGAATTCTTTGTGCTCTACAACATTCTGATACGGACAAAGAAGCGGGGCTGCATCATTATAGCCTATTGTAACGAATTTAAAATTTTCCAAATGCGAATTCGTCAAACGTAAAACAATTCGATACGCGTTTGAATTTGTTGTTCGGGCTGGTTTCAATTCAATTTCTTCGTCGTCCGAACCGCTCGCGTGAATTGGGTCGCGTAAACGGGTCCGCCCTTTTGGGACCAAAACGTTATTTTTTTCACACAGATTGCGCGTTCTTTGATCTCCAGAATGTGTGCGTTAAGCGTTTCCTTCGCTTTGTGCTGGCGCTGTGTGTGTCTTGTTCACTTGTATAGACGACGCCTCCCGACAACGACACCCAGCGGGATGTAAAAATCAAGCAACAACGAATCGCAATCATTTTTCCGTTTTGCTTTTTACTTCCAGAAGGGTTGAATTTAAATTTAATGCATTCGATCATTATTAAGTTGATTTTCGAACACACTGAATTTACATTAGAAAACATAACAGTGTTTTACTGCAGTGGCGGAGTGAGAGCGCCAACATGTCAAGAACTCGGAAACTCATTCTTGACACAGTTCACTGTTATGAACATTACTTCATCCATACCGGGGAGAGTTTAGCACGTCGTAAACTGTAGGATCCATTACGTGGGGGCGCTCAAGATTATTCTCGTCTTACTTTATGAGCTGGCGTTGAACATCATCCAATATTTTTCTATGGTTTCTTCTTTTACTATTCGGTTTGGCTAGTAAATTGTGAGTGTTAAAGATTTGGTTTGCGACGTTCGTGCGAGGAGCTCATTCAGGTCGATGGTGGATGGTTACGAGCGCGCGAAGCCGGAGGTCGTATGAAACAGTGCCTAGCACCTCATAAACTGCAAGAACTTGTTAAGTCTTCAAGATATGTACCGCTTGTGAGAATTTTGTTTGAAATGCAACCGCTCGTCTAATTTCTCAAACGTAAAGTACCTACTTTTTTGAGTACTGGGAATTACGAGATTACTGATTTTCTTTTATTGCTAAAGTGCTTTAGTGTGTTACCAGTGCCTCAACTGTTCATTTTTATGCGTAGGTAGATCATAGGAATAGTTTATGATCATTCACGGCCATGCATTATGTCCTCGAGATATTAAGGTCGTAAATAATTACAAAAACATCGTATCTCACAATTATAATGTGAGGTATGAACATAAAAAGTAAAATCGGTGTTTATCAAATGTTCCCGTGGGGTCCAAAGTCCCTAACAGAGCGCACAATATTTTATTATAAGTAGTGAATGGTCGTTTGAGCGACCAAAATACGCGTCTTTGTTATATGTGAGGTCTCGTCTTTCGGCTCAGGTGACACTGCACCGTCACTAATTCGAATTCGATTCGAAAAAAAACGCATAATCATACTGAAAACGAAAAGCGTAAATGAAAAAGAGCACTCTTTTGTACAATTCTGTTTAGTGTGTACCGACAGCACACACGCGGAGCGCTAATTTCTCGCCTCCACGGGGTTAAGTTGTAAGTTTGTAACATTACAATACACGACAAAAGATGCACCGTTACAAATGTCAGAAGTGTATAAATTAATGGCGACAACCTTTTATTTGTTCCTTTTGTCTCGAACAAAGTTGCTTTGTCTATTTAGGACGTAATAATGGAAGTGTTTAGCGTCAGAGCTTTTGTTGTTTCCAAAAAATAAGTATTGGAGTGATGAATAGATCGCGTGGCGCGCACGACAAGACATTGAACCGTGATTTTTCTCGCACATTAGTTAAATAAGTTGGACAGAAAGATTTTGGAACGTGGAGATATTTTACTAAACACAAAAGACGGAGATAATGCTTGTTCACGCTGAGACCTAATGAATCATCGCTAAAATGGAAACGTACGGTAAAAATAATCTAACAACATTTTGAACCTTATTGTTGCTATACCTGGTTGCGGGTTGTTCGAAAGAGATACCATGGCCGCGGAACATAAAGGGCAAAAGAAGGAACATGGATGGGTAAAACTCTGACTCTAGGCTAAACCAGCTCCGCCCAGAGCGAGGGCAAAATATGAAGATTTCCATTCACAAAAATAAAAAATTGTGGCCATACTAGGAATATCTATACTAATATTATAAAGCTGAAGAGTTTGTTTGTTAGTTTGAACGCGCTAATCTCAGGGATTACTGGTTGGAATTGCAAAATTCTTTTGGTGTTGGATAGTCCATTTCTTGAGGAAGGCTATAGGCTATATAACATCACGCTACGACCAACAGGTGCTGAGCAGCGCGGGTGAAACCGCGTGGAACAGCTAGTACAAAATAAAATCTTTAAGGCCCGAGCTATCAGAAAGTGGTATAGTGTGTTTCTGTCAAATGTTGTAATAATAAAAATCAAGGGATTCACTTCCTGGCTAGGAATATTGATTTTTCAAAACCTCAGTGTTGCAGTTTTAGATTTAATCAAAATCAGGCCCGAGATTCGTTCGAGTTTGTTCCGCCACTTCTTCTTCCCAGCTAAAACACTAGGAAGTGGCGAAGGGCAGGGCGTTTTTGTGGGACTGTCTCTTGTAATCTGACGTTCAAAAAGTGCTGATTATCAGCCTAATTTGAATAAATTACTTTTGATTTTGATTTAGATTTTTTCTATATTTTTCATAGTTTCGGATTTGGCCTACCACGGCCACTTGGAAATTTCGCCCAGTACATGGTCCTCCTGACCGGTGGCCAAGTTAAGTCGAGACTAGCCATCGGCACGTTGGACATAATACTGCACAAGTGTGTGCACAGGCACAGGTGCACTGTCTGTTCCCTCATTCCCATAGTCTGATGGGTCGACAATCTGACATGACCGGAATGAGATCTGGGCGCAGGACCAATGTCTTAACATGATTTCCGAGGCACGGTATTTACACGCCAACTTCCAAACTCCGGGCTGCTAGAAAGAAATTCCTAATGAAAAAAAACAATATCAGACTTTTATTCCTACTTCTTCTCTGTCCATGCAGTACGTTTGTGGAAGTCACTGGCGCTAACATTTGTGGTGCTAAAACTATCTCTGTATTTAAAAAAAAACTGGTCAAAGAACACTACCTCTCTTCTATACTGTGATATTTTGCATATATTTTAGATTTGTATCAAGTATTTTGAATTCTAAATATATGTTTATAATTTTTATTAGTATGTAAGTTTTTCTATATTGATAATGTTTTTTAATGTGTTTATTTAAGTTAGTGCTTAGTTGTTATTTTTACACACTCTGTCTACATGTTTATTTTTTTCCATCTGTCCTATCGCAGGTCTGCTGGAAGAGACTTCTTTATGAAATAAGCAGTACCTTTGTGCTCTTTTTTCCTTATGTACTTTTTACACATATATGTACATAAATAAAATAAATAAATCATTTAAACCCGAAATGGGAATCAAAACCAGGACCTGTTTAGCAGTTGCGAGACCAAATGCGCATCAAAAGGTAAATAAACACAAATGTTAGTAATACAGGGAACATGATTATTCTATCATGTTGCCTGTATTACTAACATTTATACAAACACTCAAACAAATCTACATAAAGCCCATTAATGGCATATCATGTCACTTCAATTACGTGCATATTGAGTAAGCATTACCTACAAATATGCAAATTACTTTGATAATTTTGATTGGTATGTAGCAGAAATAGGTAGATTGACGCAACCGGTATGATGTTGAGCCATAATGTAAACATTAGATGCGGTGAAAGATCTCTGTTATAACGAAACAGGTCTTGGAGAGGAAATGCGTGCAGTAAATGATAAAGATTTACATACTGACGCCAGTGAACGCGATTCTACGCACAATATTTGCTGAGGTATAATTGTGGTTTCTGGAATTTCAGAATTAGATAAAACGTTCGGGGAAGTGGAGATATAAAACAATGTAGTTACTGAAATTCCTGACTTAATTATAATAAAGTAATGCATATTTTACAATGCAGTTTTTACAATGCCAATGAGGGTTTAAACCGTCTTTTTTTTAACTAGCACACCACATACCTTATTTTTTTTTTATAATTCTATAGGTAAACAGGGCATACGTTTTATATGAATAAGAACCCTCGTTCGAACGATTCAATACCATTATTTCATTATCAATAAAAACGGTAAAAAACACGTTTGTTGTATGACAGAGAGTTTTTTAGTACTTTTTAATTATAGCGGCAACAAAAATACATCAGCTGTAACAATTTCAACTGTCTAACTATCACGGCTCATGAGAAACAGCCTGGTGACAGACGTACAGACGGACGGACAGTATAGTCTTAGTAGTACGGAACCCTAAAAATACTGTCAATGAAAAAAACAACGTAATACACGCTGTGCGGTAAACGTAAGCAATTTTATTTTCAAGATTTAAAATTTAAATTATCCATGAATTACTAGAGACGCACATTAATTTCCAAACAGTAGTAGCATCGTCATTAAAATAACGCATAACGACATAACTCAAATGACTAAACGTAAAAAAGTAAGTATTAATAAAACAAATGAATTTAATGATGAATAATATCGTGATGAAACATTCAGATAAGTTCGGGGAACCAAAGTAATAAATAACAACAATAATAAATGTTAGGAAACATATTTTAAACGGGTAAAGATTAACAATCGAAAACCTATTAATGACTAATCAAGGATTTGGGACTCCACCGGTATTAGAATAGTTTTTAATATCCCTAAATCATCCGAATGGATGAACATTCTTAGAATCCCTACTAAATTATGTCTCCATATTGTAATTTAGGGACACATTTAAATTATATTCGGACATAGGAGCTAAACATTCCGTCACTAATCGGGATCCAATAAATTTCTCATGCAAATTTTGCGCTTTTTGGTATCACCGTTCCGAGAAAGATTCCTACAAGGAAAAAATAAATCACAGCACTCGAAACAATCGTTTTAGTCATGCGGAGAATTCAACACGATCTAAAATTTAACAGGAAATAGTATGCGTTGTATAATGCATTCAGGTGTCTAACAAAATTCATAGCAAACGTTTTTAGGAAGATTTTAAAAGAAAAAATATGGCGCCAAAAAGGAAGATAAAAACTATACAGCTCCCAAGTGTTGTCTACGGACCTTGTGGAACGTGTTAATGAGAGTCTGGACAAAGGATAAAGGAGGCCTAATACTTCCTGCAACGATAATATTTTAGCATGTCTTGTTAAGCCCCAGATTAGATGGGCGATCGGATAAAGAAAGTCCATACATTTTAATCTGTTCCGTACTGTATACGCAACGCTTACAACAATGGACGTAAACAAAGAGAAATAATTCCCAAGAAAGCTATGGCAAAAACCTTTTCAAATTCTCACTTTTTATCTCCATAATCAGTGGCTGATTCTCGTTCCTATTTTTCTTGCTTACTGCTTAGAAAGATGAGCGATATCAACAGAATGACGCCTGGTTAGTAATCTCTCTTCATGCGTATAAAATGCGCGTTTTTATCGTGACCAACAATCACAACGAGATATTCAAAGCAAAACATGAAATAAAAACTGGAAAAAAGATTCTTCCGGTACCGGGAATCGAACCCGAGCCTCCTGGGTGAGAGCCAGGTATCCTAGCCACTAGACTATACCGGATCCCGTTAAACAATCTGAAATTGGGCATTACTTGGTTTGAAATACGAAGTAGGTCGATAAGCTAATGATATCCGCATGGTTATTTTTATAGGCAACAAGGCTGGTTTATTTTAGTAGTGTTCTTTATAGATAAGTGGAACAACAGAGTGCTATGAAGTAAAATTAGCACTGTGTTCATTGCCATTACGAGAGGGATAAAGAACTTAGTTATAATACGATGAGAGGATCGTTGTGTGAGGTGCAACGTTCGACCACCCACTGTGCTGTATGGTCTTGGACCAACTTGAAGCTATTGTGTTCAACTTGTGCCTAATGTAATACAGTGTGTAACTGTGGGAATGTGCCACGGAAGCCGGCTGTGTGATTAGATTAGTGCGAATGAGTGATTTTGTTTGACGCTTTTGATGCGTGTTGATGCGTTTCTGATATTGATCGTGAGTTTCAAGAGTTCTATTGTTTAGATCTAAACTACCTTTAGGTTCAATGAATTAAGGACGTACTTAAATTAAGAATTGTTTTACTTGCTTGCCTATTTTCTTTTCAATTATATGACCCTAATTTTTTTTAAGAGTATGTCTGCTGCGTTACGTTTCGCGGGTTCGATTCTTGCACGGAAAAAAATGTATGACCTACAGTTAGTTGTTCCGGGTATGTTATTCTGTTTGTGTATGTGAGTTGAAATGTTGGTAAACGCACTCATGTCACAAGAGTAATATTAGGTGTTTTTTTTATAAAAAAATATTGGAGTTAACATTAAAATCGAAATCCCTACTTTTATAATAACTGTAAACTCATTTAAAGTAGTACAAGCCCCTTTTAATAAAATCCTTACTAATATTATAAAAGCGAAAGTGAGTTTGTTTGTTACTCTTCACGCTTTAATGGCTAAACCTATTTCGATGAATTTGGATAGGAGACGGACATAGGCTAATATTTTTTTGAAAAAAAGTGGGATGTGAGGGAGAAAGAGGGAAGAAAAAGGAAAACTTAGCGTTGCTATTACAAATCAATAAGGTGCAAAGGGAACTGTGTTACCCCAAATTTAACGCGAGCGAAGCCGCGGGCAAAAGCTAGTACTTATATATAATTATAATAATTCACATCATAATTCACCAACATATTGATCAAAACAAAAAGCAATCTCTTCGATCCGTCACAACACTTACAACGCTTCCAATATCTCATTGATGACAAAACCAAAGAAAAAACATCCATAGGAAATCCACCCGCTACTCCTAAGAACTGCCGTATATAGCCAACAGCGCCACCTGTTGCACTAAGTGTGAACTACCGGTATACACATACAGTAGCAACACAGAGTAACAAGAATTCATTACAATGAAACTTAAGACAGGTATCTTTATTGAACCCGTAAAAGTGTGTAAGCATTTCATGTATTTTTCTGTCTTGGTGTAATGATTTCCGTTGCCTCAATTGGATTGGAAAGAGGAAGACATCAGCCTAGATGTAGTTTCTACGAAAGGAAACCTTGATATGGTTTTTTGATACGTTTGTTCCAAGGTAGGTTCTATTCAGAACATCTTGTTTGTGTAGTTTCGTTGGTCAACGTTATCATTATAAACTCATGTTTTGGCTGACAAATACTTGCACTGACTGGACAGGTCCACTCAATCTGTGAGGTGCTTTCTTAAAAAGACCATTTCAGACACTAGTCTGCATAGTCCTCATGCAAGTTTTACCTCTGAGTTTGCTTTGGCTGTTTCTTCTCAGAGTAGTCGGATACGAAACACCGGCCTCATCTAGTTAAAAAAAAAAGACTTGTAAAAGTGTTTGTGAAAACCTACTTGCAAAATAAACATCATTTATCATTTAATACCTGCCCAAATCTATACAGTAAAATAAGTTAGTAAAATGTCATGCATGATTCTCATAAGATATTTCAAACCAATTGGTAAAATTTCGCTCTGATAATTTGTTTTTGCATCTTACTAGGATCAAGTTTAGTAGTCATTTCATTAGCGCGAACTTACTAGTGCTCAACTATTAAATTTAATTTGGTCATCTTAAATACCTTCGCTGCACTACTAACTAAGTTTTGCAACAATAAACCCATTAAACACAAAACTCTCATTCACCGATCTGTACAAGTGCTTATTAAATTTTATTAGCTCTAATGCATTACTCATAGAGCAATAAACAAACATGTGTCGGTACTTAAGACTCTGAAACCAGACGCGGTGTCAATCAATTGAAATTCTAACATTAAGCATATGCTACAGGCGTGAATAACCACATTATAAGAATTCCTCTACTAATGGTAAAGGTTCTAAAGAACTCACGTGAAAGTCACCTGGAAAACACTTCGAACAAAGTTGGGAGATGTTACGGTTGAAAAGGTTGATAAATGTTGTTTAGAAACTGATCTAGACTAGCAATATGAAAGACTAGCTGTTCTCCGCGGTTTCACCGACGCTGCTCAGCACCTGTTGGTCGTAGCGTGATGTTATATAGCCTATAGCCTTTCTCAAGAAATGGACTATCTAACACTAAAAGAATTTTCCAATTCCAACCAGTAGTCCCTGAGATTAGCGCGTTCAAATAAACAAACAAACTCTTCAGCTTTATAATATTATAGTATATATAGTATAGATAATAAAGAAGTATCACTGCTAAATTTGACTTTCTCACCTTAAACACACCGAGAAGAGAACAGAAAGATATCAAAATAAATAAGAATCAAAATAAAACACTCGGATAAAATTACAACCACAAAGAATGTGAATCAAAAAGGGCGAGCGAGAAATAAATACTTGGTAGAGGCCTTGGTATTAGGTAGCCTATAATGTCGCGACCTATTTATCAAAGTCGTATTAGTAGGTGACACGGAGGCGTTAAACATATGGCGTATTAGGCCCAACCTCACAATAATCCGAACGAGCCGTGTTATTATTTAGGAATTGAGTGCTAAGTAAATTATACGAATTAAGCTTTTGTTGGCAACATGTGTTGCTTGATTTGCTCTTTCGTCTGAGAATGGATTTATCAAATGTATTTTTAGAAACATTTCAGTCTTTAGAACGGTGAATAAAAGTTATGACCTTTCAATGTTTCTCTTTCGTAGCCGTTTTGAAGTACTGAAGATCGAGTCTGGGTTGTAATATCTCCATTATTTAGCTTATACTTAGCTTTATAAGAACATTGATAGCAGGGACAACTAGATGACTAAAGAAGTAGTTTTGCCTTTCTACAACAATTTTTAAAAGAATTGATACAAAATCAAAAGTCATTTATTCAAATTAGGCTGATAATCAGCACTTTTTGAACGTCAGATTACAAGAGACAGTCCCACAAAAACGCCCTGCCCTTCGCCACTAGTGTTTTAGCTGGGAAGAAGAAGTGGCGGAACAAACTCCCCAGCAACACATCTGTCTGTCAGGTTAAAAGAACCAGATTTTATACAATTCCATTTATCACAAGAAATTATAAAAAACAAGAAATTATTCATTCATTGTCACTTGTCAGCTAGCAAACACCAATTATATATAAAAATAAAAAAAATACCTAAGTCTAAATAATAAATTCACCAGTCTAACGGGGGTGCCCGCTTACATGTGCAGTGATGAAGTATCAGGTAATATACAAGCTTTTCAGTCAAAGGCGTTTTCATCGTCGTCTTTGAAAACGTTTTTATTTTATCTTCTGACCTGTAATATAACTTTGCAGCGCTATTCTGTGTGATAAATAAATTCATCGAAAGCAATTAGTCATTCTTGAATTGCATTCTTGCCTTATAATCTGATATGGGTACTTACTTACTGATAGTCAAGATAATTCTTGCGACTACGACTACTTATGGTGGCTGCAATAAATCAATTAATTAAAGACACCTTAACATTCCTTTGTCTGTGCCATAAAGTCTTATATGACCATCTTTAACATCAGCCTCTCCCACATTTCATTACTGGACCTCACAGCATTATATACTTATTCGCGTCGAGATATCCTCGTTAATAAATCAAGGAGGATATCGTGTAATGGACACCGCCCGACCGTCCCCGAAGACACATAAATTTGTTTTTGTACTTTTTTGGTAAATCATTCTGTTGTGGAAACATCGAGTGAATAATTAGGTTTTAATACGAATTTTACTTGTTTTAGATGTTTTGTAACGTGATTACTAATTAGCTCCGTTTGATATTGCAATAGAAATTATGTTTGTAGGTGTGTTTTCTTATTTCTCTTAGAAAACGCAGATTTTCTCTTTACTAATTGTGTCGATTTTCTAGTTCAGGTCCAGCTCAGGTCGATCTTTAGGTTAAGCCGCACTTGCCTACGTTGGTCTGTGGATGGGTGACCACCCGTTACATACCGAGTTTCCTCCGTGCCTCGGAAAGCACGTTAAGCTGTTGGTCCCGGCTGTCATTTGTAGATCTTTTACAGATAGTCAGTGTCCGAAAGTCTGACAACCAGTCTTACCAAGAAGTATCGTATTACCCAGTACTAACTGGGTTATGGAGTACAGACAGGCGGTCGCTTCATGTAAAATACTGGTATTCAGCTGCATCAGGTTAGACTGGAAGCCGACTCCATAGTTGGGAAAAGGCTAGGCAGATGCTGAATTATTTTTGTGTATTCTTCCTTCTGAATAGTATTTGCCAACTGTCGTTTCTATCTCCTTCATTATATAAGTGTCTTGCTGATTCATACTTGACCTACGAAGTTGTACGATAGTCTCAACGAAAGTAATAAATCAGTATCAAAGACTAATGAGATCTTATTACGCCACTTTCAAGGTATTTTCAACCACTTATGCCTTTTGTTTTGACCTTATCAGATCGAGACCACGAGAAGTTTTTATTTTGTAAGTACTAAGCTATTATCTGCGTTGTAAATCTCGTATGATTGAGTTCAAGATTTAGTGAATAATGTTGAGTTTTTGTAGAAGAATTACGATAGTTTTGCTTGATGTTAATTAGGCAAGGTTTGCATAAGTTTTGTTTTTATAAAAATGCTTTGAATTTTATTTCAAATCTTGATTTGAATTTGTCTATACAAGAACATTTTATGTATATCGTAAGAAACCGATGAAAAATATCGAAGACGATTCCCAGAACTAAGAAATTAAAACTAATGGCGTGTTTAGTCGCAAATTCAACAATATGTATGTATAAACTTAATTTATTCAAATATTTATTCTACAATTAAATTTATTGTAAGCTATTATAAGAAATATAATATTCTTCCAAGTTTCTAAGAAGAGATGTTATCAGCTAACTTTAATCTGTGCGTTGTTTTAAAATCACATCATAATTTACTAGATTAGTATTCATCACCAAAATGTAAAGCATATTATGTTCTGATACCTTGTGACATTTTTAAAAAACGAACAATTTGAAATTGGCCATAATTTGAATCCAAGTATAGCTTAGGTGTTTGTTGTAATTTGAAACCTATTTTTGTTTCCTAGTGGAAGGCCATATCGGTTTACTTATATGATCACACATTGTTTCAAGGTTCTAGTTCAAAAATTAAAGGCCTAAAAGGTCATGACGATTATTTCACTTTTAAAAACTATTAAGAATAATAATTATGATTACTGTTAGTAAATAAGAATAATAGAGGAGTATTGAAGAAGAAGACAATATGCTGCATGGAGCTCTTATAAGGGCAGTAAAATTATAATGTCGCTAAATTATTGTCTCAGCAACGTTTTCACTAGAAATAGGTACTGCTGTAAAACTGAAAACACTTTAATTTATTCCACCAAAGAATACCAAAGAATAATTTTATTTCCTATCCTACTAATCCTACTTCCTACTTAAATATTATTATAAATGCGAATATTTGTTAGGATGAATGGATAGACGTTTGGATGTATGGATGTTTGTTACTCTTTCACGTCAAAACGGCTGACCGAATCTTGATGAAATTTAGCACAGATGTAGATTATAGTCTGAAATAACATTGTTCGATATTGAAGCCGCGTGCGTCAGCTAATATTGTTTAGTACTACCCACCCTATATACAGTCAATCCATGTAAAAAACTGGCATTCAGCTCGATCCGGTTAGACTGGAAGCCGACTCCAGGCGAGGCAGATGATTATGATTAAACCATAGCACCAACCATCTCACGAATTCTAGAATTGACAACCTCTGACCCGTATAAACTTAAACACTCAGAAGACTTATAAACACACAAGTACACTCAACGTCTGTACCATTCATCATTCTAGAAAATGTCAGCATCGACTCTCGACTTCGCCAGAAGATACCTCTTCAGCAACAAAGCGGGTTTATTGTCTCAAAACAAAGACAACGGTTCAAGGCTTAGCGTAGAGCTTTAAAACAAGCGACAAGGCCAATGTCGTGTTGAAAACGGATCGACGGATTTTGATCTTGGCTTCGCAAGGCTACGGCGAAAATGGCGGTATTTTGGCGAATTTCGTTTTGTTCTTCCGTAATTAATGTTGTTTGAGATGGTTTGTATTCAAATTGGGCACCTACTGTGTTAACTGGTTTTGAAAATGATGAAGACTCTATTGTTTTCTTTAACGTTTACTAATACTAGCTGGCGCCCGCGGCTTCGCCAGCGTGATGATCGAAAAAAAACGTATCCTATGTGTTATTCCAGACTATCATCTAACTCTGTGCCAAATTTCATTAAGATCCGTTCAGCCGTTTTTACGTGAAAGAGTAACAAACATCCATACATCCGTCCTCACAAACATTCGCATTTGTAATATTAAATTATTTTATTTTATTAAGTATATAAAAAAATAAGTAGGATTTACTTAAATAAGTTTTTTTTTTTTATTAAGGAACTATAAAGGCTTGCGCTTGACCGCAACTCACCTAATTTATAGCAATGATGCAACCTAGAATGGAGCAGAAGAAGCCAATTCAATCAAAAAATATTTCTGTTAGTTTGCTCTTAACAACAAATTCTGGCAGATGTCCACTCTTCGCAATTGTCCGTTTCAGTATAATTGATCCTTAAATCGGTAACAGCGACATGCAACTGGTTATCCACAATGATTCAACGTTACCTTTATCAGTACTGATTATCGCACATGTAGCTCACACGCGTGCATATCAAGTGAACTTCCGATCTAATCTGACAATGAACATGGCGGTTTCACTGCCTCTACCACGGTCCTCAGCCCCGTAGCCCCAGTAGTGACAGAGTAGGGTTACAGCAGCATGCCAATTACCAAGGTAACGTGGTTCGAACACGCGAACACTCGAGTCAATTTCGTACTTCGAGAACGACTGCTGGCTTCCTATGTTTATGAGTACGCTCCAAGCCGTTTATCTATGCAACGTACTGCTTCCTCCATTGCACGTTTTGTTTGATCATATTTATTGTACCGCGGCTCAGTCCCATTACTTAACGGAGCTTTATATCGTAGTAGTGTCTCATTAGAGAATGTATTCGGAGCACTACATTCTCTTTGTATCTAATCTAGACCCAGTAATTCTCTGATAACGTTCTGAATTGCCTACTCAATGGTTACCGATGATCATTAAGTGTAACCATTAGTTATGTCATTACTTTTCCCCTTTCCTGCTATTGAAATTACTGTAGCCATGTTGGTTGTTATTTCTAATAGAGACCTGTGTATTAAATCTCTGAGAATTCCGGGAGGATATCGGAGTGATCAGATGTTATTTAGTTTGAGATGCTGCACGTTATTTGAAACAAGATGTGTAAAAGATAAGGTAAACAAAATGGAAGTGTCAAGAAAAAACTAATCGTGAAATGTAACCGTCCAAATGGACTCTCCCAACTTGGGGTATTTAATGTCTTTATAAGTGCCGTCAGACATAAAGTTAATGAAACAGCCATTTTATTGATCTACCTGCGAGCTGACACGAATCCCGCCGCTTCCAACCCTGCATTATGTTTTTCTACAAATTATTTTCCATCTTTTTCTAACCCATTAGATTTTATGAGAAAGAAAAGAATAGCGGCATCCTAATAACGTGCATTAAGAAAGGGACATTTCATTTCGAGAATACGACCCCCATCATTTGATAAGCCGATGAGACATTTTAACATTAATCCATTAGGAGATGGAAATATTTCAATTATTTTCCAATTACTTTTTTTGCTTTCTGAGTCATAATAACTACATATTTTGGTCAAGATAAGTTCAGAAAAAAACAAGAAAATTTTAAGAAGAAATTATATTATTAAACTTTGACCTTTCCCAAGTATTATCTATACCAAGGTCACAAATAAATTTAATATTGTAATGTGCCGTACCCTTAATACGAAGGTACATTACGTCACGAAAGCTCAACAGTATTAATACGATTATTACTTGACATACACAGAATTTGGGCCCATATTGTCAACTTTATGTAAGGATAGCATGCTGGGAACCCATGTTACGTTTGTAAACAAATATTCGCTTATCAGGAACCGTTTACAGGTGAATATCAATAAGGTCTTTTGTTCTCTAAAATATTGCCTCAGAATTTCCGTTAACGTTAGTGGGGTAGCGGTAGGAGTAGCTTTACATATATTCGTTTCTGTTTTTATCGTCAGTTAATTTTAAGCAGTTGTTATGTTGTTGCTTGTAGAGAAGCGATTGGACTTTATTGCATGGATGCAAAGCTCCTTTTTAACCGACTTCAAAAAAAGAGGAGGTTGTATGTTTAACCGTATTTTTACTTTAAATTCACCGATTACTCAGCCAACTATGGACCGATTTTCAAGGAAGGGTGTGCATTTAATTTATATTACTTGGGTAGTTTATGAGTTGTTGTGTAGTATGACGGGCCTGTTGGTCTAGTGGTTAGTGGCCCTGACTGCTGAGCCGGAGGTCGTGGGTTCGATTCCCACCCAGGACAAACTTTGTGTGATGAGCATGATTGTTGTTCTGTGTCTGGGTGTGATTTATCTATAATATGCATGTATTTATAAATTATATAAGTATGTTTATCAGTTGTCTGGTTACCATAACACAAGCTCTGCTTAGCTTGGGATCAGATAGCCGTGTGTGAGTTGTCCCAAGATATTTATTTAATATTATTTTAGTTATCCTCTATGATAATGTCTATATGGGTGATTTTCAAATATATTTTAGTAATACTGAAACAATAATACTTGATAAAAATTGTGTGAGATATCATCATAACATAACTAAAAATGCTGAAATAAAAAATAAACGAATATTATATGAAAATAAAAAGTTTGCAAAAAAAAGTTTTTATTGTCTGTTCAAGAAGATTCCGCATTGTAAAATATAGGGACTGCTTCAAGGTACACTATCTTTTAATTTATGCTTAAATATCGATTTTGCTACACATCGTTTTTAATTTTATCATCATTTTTGTTTAATTAACAGCTATTATATTATTGTCACCCATGGGATGAGGTGACGCCATTACTTGTACTAACAGACTTAGCTATTATAATAGTTGCCGGAGTTCCAAAATGGCCACTTAAGTAGAATCGTAATAGGTTAGTAATTAATATGAATTACGTTACCATTCGCAACATGGTCACAAACTGACAGTTCACAATATTATTTATCTTATCATGATTTTGCAATAGCGGTTATTTTAGACACCCTGGTCTCTTGGGTAACATATTAGTAATATTCTTCTAGAAACCAGGCAATAATCACTATATCAAATCAATTCATATAGTTACCACAGATGGTACAAGAATTATCACATCACCCTTATAAATATGACATTTCCATAATTTCATCACAATTTATATCGAGATCAACAAGCCATCGCCACCCGCATGCCAGACAATTGATGCAATCATCGCCGATGAGATTTTGGGGTGTGTAAAACGGAACTGTAATTGCATTGGCCACAACCAAATTATTGTTATAGTAACTATTCAATGATAATTTCATTCCAAAGTCTGCGGGTGAAGTATGGGTGAGGCAATAATTTTGATTGTGGCGACACAGTTTATAGTTAAGTGTCCCCTCGGGTATTTTGATACGGTTTGTTGGCTACAAGATTTATTTGCATTGGCTTTTTTGTGATCTACTTTCGTGTGTTTGTGGGTTGGATAATAATGTCATAGTTTTATTGTTTGAGATATTTCTCTGTTTGTTTTATCTAGATGTCGCACAGAATTTATGCACATTTCGCTTATGATTCAACTCAAAATGAAATTAACGTTTCTTCTTTTTCTCTATCGTGTGGTTACTTGGTTAGTAACTATCCTAATTTCAAAGTATCCATGTCACTTATAGACCTCTGATTTTGATAGTATGCCGTCGAGAATTATCTCTCAGGCTTGCTGGTTTACTCATGATGTTTTCTTCGCCAAAACAAGTGATAATTACACAATACGCACATGAATCCAAAAGATTAAAGGTGCGTACTTTGGGTTTGAACTCAGGACCTGTAACTTGGCAGTCTAACTGCTTAAAATTTAGCGCTTAGTCGCCATAAATGTGCTTTCATACGCATTTAAATACACTAACATGTAATTAAGGAAAACTGTTTCTTGCGATAGTAATATTAATCACATAAACATCAGTCATGGTAATAAAAGATTGATTTGTTTTCGTTAGACATCCATATCCTTGATAAATAAGCTTTATTCGTGTGTAAAGATAAGTAATCTCTAACGATGGACAGACACATAAATCAAAAAGCCGTGAAAAGGTCGTAGACTGTTCGGGCGATAAAGTGCTACAACAGGATTCGTAGAAATTAAACCATTTTAGTATTATGAAAGTCATTATAAAAGCACGATCTGAATGTGGTATTATTTGAATTTAGGTTCAATGTTGTCACAATGTTTTTATGACCAAAATGAAATCATAGATTTTATAAATGGTTGTGCACAAGACGAACCACGGCTCTTGGGGTGTGGTTGCCCAAACCAGGCTGGGGGAGCGCCGACAGCGACATTTATTTGTAGCTAGCCACAAAATGTACGTTACTGTCTCGTAAGATTTATTCTCAAACATGCCGTAATCTTTTCTCTGTGGGCGTAGACGCATTTGTACGATGCGAACCATAGTGAGATACTCACCCTTGTTGTATATTTTCGGTTAAAACATCTTTGATAAGCGCGGGTCGGACCTCCATATTCGTCGATAAAGGAAAATATGTTAATTTAGTCGCTACGAGAGAACCGATATGACCTACTAAGTGATTGGGTTCCCTATGCGTTGGCGTGTTTTGAATTTGAACTCCGAGGGCCTCAAAGATCAGTTCAATGTTTACAAATTGCCCGAAGAAAAAAAAAACTCGATTCATTCGATTGAGATATTCATTTTGATTAGGTTCGATTTAAATAAGATTCTTTTGAAGATGAAGGTCTATGAAGTGGAATTGGGTAAAGGTTATTTATTAACAAATTCATAAACTTAATTTGTTATAACAGTATATTAACTAAGAAAGAAGAAGAACAATGTAGTTTTTGAAAACAAAGGTGAGGTAACACAAGTAAAATAATGAAAAGAGTAATCCAAGGAAATGGGTCAAACTGCTCGTGAAATATATCCACTAGGAGATGCAAAATATCGCCGAAATGGATGCCCTTTCTCACAATATGGCGCCACTAGAATTTCCATCTTTTATGAAATATTACGGATTACGTAGGCGGTCGTTTCATAAAATCTAATTTTAATTAAAAAATAAGCAAACGGTAATTAATTGCGTCGGCTCTTATCAGTAAAGTCTATATCTTCAGTACATTGTGTTGGTAATTTTCAAATAAATTAGATAAGACGCATAATCAAGTAAGCTTTGACAGTGGTTTGATAATAAAATGTGAACGGATACAATACAAATTCTGATGTCAGTTTGAGTCATGCTTTTGATAATTAAGATTTGTGGTTGACAGTACTTATTAGATAAAATCCTGGCTAAACCGATTTTGATGAATTTTGGTACAGAGATAATTGGGACCCAGGAGAAGGACATAGGTTTGGTTTTAAAAAAAAAAAGATTGACATATGAGGGAGAAAGAGGGACGAAAAGGGAAAATTTAGCAATGCTATTACAATAAATAAGGTGCTAGGGCAAAAACTACCTATACCTAAATCAGGAAAAGGGAAATGTGTTACCCCGAATTTAACGCAAACGAAGCCGCGGGCAAAAGCTAGTAGATAAATAAACTTGAAAATGTCATATATAAGGATAAACACATAAAATCTGTGTTGTTGGAGACCACCTGTGCATAAAGGAAAATAATTTTATGAGTTAAGGAAATGATGTGAAATTGCAAACTATGCGAGTTGTTCTAGCAAATTCTATGGAACTCTCCAACATGAAAATTGCTTATGACTTCAGTTATTATAGCTAAAATTTTATAGCAGAATGAAAGGCGTTAGCTTGATAACCTGCCACCAACAAAGTCGCTTACTTAAACAGTTTGTAAATATTTAATTTGATCGATATTCATGAAGCTATGAAAGTATAATAGAACAAAATAAAAACCGTTTTTTGTCACTATCAGTCCCTTTGTTTTAATGGACATCGCTTTATTTTTCAATAGTTTTATGTACTTGATTGAGTGTACTTATGATAAATCGGTCCTCGATTTTTGTATAAAAAGTATTTTTGGTCATTCTATTTTCAGGTTGTCCTTCAAGGACAATAAAGGTCAACCTCATTTTGAGTAGATTCAAATATTGACTTAGGAAAATACCAAGTCCATTTACATAGCAAATAGCTAGTTTTATAAGAGACTGTTTATTGAACTTACAGATGGTTTCGGAACGTGTTTTGTTCTGCGCTGTACTAAAAATACCTAGCTGGGTATATTATACCGTTAAAAGTTGACAGTTGAGTTGTATGTGTGCGTTGGTAATCCTACTTCATAATGTAATCTATACTAATATTATAAAGCTGAAGAGTTTGTTTGTTTGTTTGAACGCGCTAATCTCAGGGACTACTGGTTGGAATTGGAAAACTCTTTTAGTGTTGGATAGTCCATTTCTTGAGGAAGGCTATAGGCTATATAACATCACGCTACGACCAACAGGTGCTGAGCAGCGCGGGTGAAACCGTGGGGAACAGCAGTAATTAATATTACAAATGTGAATGTTTGTGAGAATTGATGTATGGATGTTTGTTACTCTTTCACGTCAAAACGGATGAACTGATCGAGATGTAATTTGGCACAGAGGTAGATAGTCTGGAATAACACATAGGATAATTTTTTTCGATATCACGTGGGCGAAGCCCGGGCCGCCAGCTAGTACTGCGTAAATAATTGCAGGTAATCCGCTCGCCTTTCATCCAGCAAAGTTTTGTATACTTTCTGAATGTATTCCGATTAATATGGACTAGTTTAGTATTAACGCTTTTGGAATCTCTTTAAAACGTCTCACGTAGTTTAAGACTACATCCGAATAACAACTCGTGTTTTAGGGTTCCGCACCTCACAAGAAAAAAACGGTTCCCTTATTGGATTACTTTGTTGTATCTCAAGATGCTTTATCTGGGGAACTCGTCTCCACGAGTTCCCCCGTTGAGTTGATACCTCCGTAGCAACTTGAAATTAAAATCATATAAGTACTCAACTCTGTGTCATTTGTGCTGTAAACCCTCTAAATCTACGTAGTCAAAAGATAGGGATGTCTATGTTGCAAGTTTGTACGGAACCCTAGGTGCGCGAGTTTGATTCGCTCTTGTTTTAAAACGTTCAAAGCTTTAGAGATAGTTTTAAAGAAAGAAGTTTTAAAAGCAAAGTGTATACAGCTGGTTCATCTACCTGTTTTCTCACTGATTTAGAGAGCAATCTTTCAAAATAACAAATGGTGTGTGCAGTAAATTATTTATAGACGGTGGTTGAAGTAAGAATAATAAAATTAACTGCGTCAACATAACCCTTTTTGCGGATAGCAAATCACTAAATAACTTCCCCTGCTCTGGGCGAAGCGGGGGGCAGTATCAAACTTCCTGACTAAAACCCACCCATGTTCCTTCCTTTGGTCTTTATGTTCCGGGGCAGCGGTATCTCTTTCGAACAACCTCGGCAGGCGGTGGCCCTGGCAGGCCCCTCTACTTTGCTGACATCACTTTCAGGCACGCGTGGAACACGATCGCGTCGTCTACACGACATCATTTAAAACAAATTAATTGTTTATTGCTCGTATGGCAGGGGTGGCAAACCTTGATGGACCAACGTATCATTTTTCCTAAATAAGTGTTGAATGAGGCCACAGACAAACCATCAAATAATTTTGACTAACTGATTGTATTAGGAAAATATTATAATATTACCATATATATTAATATTACTATCAATTCGTAACTTTTTTTACTGACTAGTAGAGTCATCGCTAAACGGTTTCTAAGCGAATTAATTTTATTCATATCTGAAAATAAAGAATCGATCCGGCGAATGAAAAAATGATAGGAAGATAAAATATGATTAAAATAGTTTGTGTGTCCAAATCGTTGTGCCGCGTGCCACTAATGGCACGCGTGCCATTGGTTTTCCATCTCTGTCGTAGGGTTTGGTTGCTAAGAATGTGAGTAATTCTTTGGTTGACTTGTTTTACTTCGTCGCCTTGATTTAGAGTCTTGTTTATCTTAAAACGTTTTTAAATATGCGTACGACGAATCTCTAATTTGGAATTAACTCGTTTCGTTCACGGATCGGTTCGAGTAGACTCGGTCGGTTATTTAATGTGAGTAGTTCTCGAATTGTTGTTTGTTAAAGAATTTGTGTCAATAGTTTATTTTATACTTAAACATATTTTCAGATATTATTCTTTGATTACTGGATTGTTAAAGTATTTCTTTAAAATTATGCTTTGAATTCAGAACTATAATTTTTTTTTTATATACTATGCTTTGAATACTTTGAAATTAAATGAGACAGTTGTAATACAAAGAGTGGAAACGAAAAAAACACTAGTCAAATATTATTGAAACTGTAAGCATTATAAATTTGTAGACGTAAAATTTTGCCAAACCTAATCAATATCTAATCTTACTTTCCACTTGTTTCTATCAGAATGAATTATCATATTAAAATCATACAAATTAATATGTCATTTGTTATCCCGGTAGTACTTATGTACTTATTATCTTTTATTAAAGGAGATGTTCGATTTTGGGCTAGGAATATGTACACCGCATAGATAAAAAGGAAAAAAAATATAGATTCTCATAAAAATACAATTAAATTAGTTAGAATAAAAGTACAGGTGTACTTAATCAATTATTTGAAAAGTATTTTAGTGAGATAACCCTTTTTTTAAGGTAGCCATGACAGTAGTTATGACATTTGATTGACGACTTTGACAGTTCTAAGCAAAGAGTATAAAATTATAGAGGGTACTCCTAAGTTTCGTTTACGTTTACTTTGAATCATCGTGTTCGTGAATGTTGAGTTAGTTGTGTTTCGGAGTTTTTAACGATTGTTTTTGTTTTGCGAAGCAGTTTACTATTACGGACCTTGATTGATTGCTTCTCTGTTGACCCTGGTTTTGTTATATGATAGTTTCTGATTCATCAGTGATTTGGATCCCGTCGTATGTAGTGTTTTTTTTACAATAACAAGTTCAGTTTCAGGTATGTATCCTCTTTTCTTTGTACAAATGTTATTTCTTTGCGATGTTTTCTTACCTTGTTCATTATTGTAATATTTTATCTCAAATTGTTCCAGTTTATTGACAATGGCGTGCGTAAGGCGCACCTCGGTAATAAATGAGAATAACAATATTGCGCTAAACCATGTAACTAATCTAGCTGTAATAATAGGTATTACAAGATAAGCAGACGCAATCAAGTAGTATGCTCGGAATTCGTGTTTTGTTTTTCTCGCAGTTATAAATAAGGTGACACACAACACATCAATCAAATGTCATTGTCAAAATCACATTTAGCTTATTGCTGACCACCATATTTATTAGTAGTTGTGTTGCTCTCCTTGACCGAGTTAAATTGGATTTACATAAAAACGACGGCAAAATATAGGAAATTAACACAAAAAAACGTTAACTATACTGTATCGTGATATTTACATTAGGTGTACATAGAGCTGGCCCAAGCTCCATACATTTCTGGAACATCTCCTTTATAACCAACTTACATTACACTAACAGTAAACATGTTATAAACAAGTTATCGGCTGTCCATAAAACATGAAAATCAAGAAAATTAAATACAATATTTTAGAATAGTAAAAAAATACCAAATACAAAACGATAGTACTGGTAGTAGCAATGGACTCTAAGTAACTGAAAACAACAGTGTTAAGGATATCATGTGGGACAATAGCCAATTTTTATTCAGGCATAAGCTAATGCATAAATATAAATTTTAAAGATTTGTTGCCATTCGTACGTCCTGTAATAGAAACTCTCATCGAAATAACCTAGAAATCGAATCGTCCGAGATAACAAAACTTCAACGCATATAAAATCCCAGAGGGCCAGTCTAAAATAAGTTCAAATCGTTATACGAACAACTGTTCTGGAACAAAACAAAGTAATACAAAACAAAACAGTTCACGTACTATACTTGTTTGTACGGTATTCAAAATTATACCACTGATTAGATTTAAAACAGTATTTCAACTAGACGATTTTGACTTGAGAAGCATGTGGCTCAATAATAACAGCCGCACAGGTATATATTCAAGACGAGACGCCCCGCGGCTATGCCCGCCAAACAACAGAACGAATCTTGGTAAAATTAGGCACAGAGGTAGATTATAGTCTGGAATAACACATAGGATTTTTCGATATCACACGCAATGCCGCGGGCGCGAGCTACTTTCTTTATAAATCTGTTGATAATCCTTTTTATTCGCACTTATTTCCTTTTGAATTTTGCCACAACAACATTAATTGTGAGGCCTTGGTCGACCTAACAATCACAAACTGAGCTAGAAGTTTTGCGTAAATTCCTCATCTCTTTTTTTGCGGATGAAAAATCATTAAAAAACTTCCTCCACGGCAGCAGAGTTATACTTTTACTGACTAAAACCCATAATATGTTTCTTCTTTTGCCCTTAATGTCCCGGGGCTGCAGAATCTCTTTCAAACAACCCGCAACCCTGGACCCTTTATTCCTTAAATCATATTGTCGCTTCGTTGCATATCAACGTAAGCCTGTCTTTTCGGGCGTTTGTACGTAGTTGCTCTACTGTTTATATCCACTGTGACTATAGTGCGTAGTTTCTTAGCAACGGATACGGGTAAGAACGTATAATAATTTATAAGCAAAGTTTTGCCCGTGTGGTTTACTAACTAGACATCCTAATTTTAAAGTTATGAACTCCACGAGTGAACTTTTGTTGATAACTTTGGCTGCTCCTAAATATTAATTTACTAATTAATATTGCATCTTGAATTGGTCAGCTTAAGGTACCTTTTCATTTAATTACTATTTTAAATAATTACATAGACGAATGCTGGTCGTAGTGGGTTACTGCTCTGTGAATAAATGCAATTTTGAAAATTTAATTAATCTTAATTTTGCTTTTAAAGTTGTAAGTAAGGCTTAGCATACCGAGCATTATATAAATTAATGGACGCTTTTATGTAAGAGTCAAAGAAAATAGATATTATCTATTCATCTTTTACCGTAAATGCACACTATACCTATCTTGCCTTTTAATTTCGTCATCGTTTCAAAGCTTTTATTAAAAATAGATGTTGAAGCACTTACGAAAGTATTTTTGCATATTTTATGAAAGACATTAACGATATTGGATGCACACGCAATTTTTCAGTACACCAAGTAAAATAAAATATATTGAAGGCTATAAAATCACTTCAACAGTGATTTATTTTGTAACCATCCAATATTTTGTAAAACGTGTGTGTTTAATATACTAGAAATTGCTTCACGTCACATTTATTTACGATTTTAGAATTTAAATCAATCAATCTAACAGTAAATACAAACGCATTTTTATATTGATTGATGTTTTTCGTTTTATCTTGTCTCTTTTTAATAAATAAAATTCATATGTTAGAGGCAACACTCTTTCAGTTTGTACAAACAATAATTTGGCACTTATTTTTAACTAGCTGTTCCCCGCGGTTTCACCCACGCTGCTCAGCCGTTGCTCGTAGCATGATGTTATATAGCCTATAGCCTTCCTCAAGAAATGGACTATCCAACACGAAAAGAATTTTTCAATTCCAACCAGTAGTTCCTGAGATTAGCGCTTTCAAACAAACAAACTCTTCAGCTTTATAATATTAGTATAGATTTACCGCGGCCCCGGAACACAAAGAGAAATAAATGTAATGGTATCAAAGGGGCCTGGCAGGGCCACTAGGCCACACAAAGTACAAAAGAAGGAACATGTGTAGGTTTTATTCAGTAACAGTCTGACACTCGCCCCCGCTCCGCCCAGAGCGGACAAAGCTATTTGAAGATTACCCATCCTAAGGCTAATTTAAAGAAAGGTTTTTCAACCCTGCATCACAGTAGATATACAATACTAGCCACAGCAAATCCAGATGTAAACAAAACCCAAAAGAGCCCTCGAAAAACTCATAACAACATACAAATCCTACATTTAGATCTCAGGACTTTTATTTTCCATTTAGTTGGCGGATTTGTTGGGTCGACGCGAGTTAGCCGTAATAAATATAAAAGTTATAGCTCGCAGAAGCCTTAACCCTTCGCTTAAAGCTTACCACAAGCGGATTACGGTCATTACTCATTCCTACCGTCTAGAGTGCCTCAGGCTGGAATCGAAGAGAGACGGTGAATGTAAATGTGTACATTTTTTTCTTTCAGACCCTTATTTATGCTATCCTGAATGAGAATTTGGTCATTGATACATTAACGGGTACAATGCCTGCTTAAATTGAAAATTCTTTCGGTGTGGTTTTTTTTTTTTTTTTTTTATTTCGGGCTGTTTTTAATTATGTGGTCGTTCAACATAGATGTGTAACGCTTTACTAAATTAGGTTGTAAAATCATTTTAGTGGTACCTAATTATTGATGTGTTTAAAACAGAATAGTCTCGATTCTGTAATTCTGTAAACTAAACTAAAACTACTCTAAAGATCACTAAAATTTAGTTTATTCCTGTCAAACTACGTTTTCTATTCTGGCCCTATAGCCAAACAGCAGACGACAGCAGGCGACAATCGTTATCGCTCAGCAGTCACTAATACATTTTCAACTTTATACCCGCCGCATGTAGTTGAAAACCTATTAAAGACTGCTGAGCTATTATAACGAACGAAAGAAATAAAAACGATTATGTAAACGTCAATATGTAAAGAAAATTGCAAACTTAGGTAATATTCTGAAATTGACGTTTTTCACAAAAAAATAGTGGTTGTCAAGCTAAGTCAGACTATCTTTGATCGCTACTCTTATGGTGTTTAACAAAATTAGATGTTATTAGGTATGTCATTTTAATTTAAGTTAATAGTTTAATCCGGGGGTTCATAAGAATCAGGACCAACAATAAACAAAAAGTGACAGAAAATCGAATTAAGAACATCTTGTTTTTTTTTTTAATTCGATTAAAACCCAAGAAACAGACACCGCAATACGAAAGCCAATTATAAAAAAAAAACGAACATAATTTGAAAGGAGTCGTCTAAAACATATGCAGACAAACTAACAATATACCGACTACACGGTAAGGATGAATAGCGAACAACAATAACAAATGCGTACACCCTAACCCCCGATACCTCCAACCATAAATAAAATCAATACTTCACATCCACCCCAGTACAATATAAAACAAATTCAGGTGTATTAATAACAAACTTTCCTCAGTGGACCGTCATACGTTTTCCTCAAATGTCCCCAAAGGTTTTTATTGATTACATGGCCCATGTTCCACTTTTTATATTGCCACTAAAAGCGTATAAAACGAAATGTGCTAGTAAAAAGGTTTACTTGCCCTTTGATTGTTTGCTATACGTTTTCTCGAAAACTTTGCGGATGGAAAACTTCAAATGATCCCCTTGCCCAGTATATGATTTATTTAGTTCCATTGTGTGGCCTATAATCTTCTGATAACAAGAAATATTGGATCGGTTTTACAATGTTACTATACGGATTTGTTGAAGGTAAATAACATTTAAAAGCTGAAGTGAAAAAGCAAAATTTTTTGTTTGATGAATTTGAAACATTCGATGAAAATGTTTTTTGAGATGTTTAACATAACTTCTTGGCGGATGGCTTTTGGAGACCAGGAACTAGGATCCTTGAGGATTAGAGGAAATAACAACCACGGTAAAAACTTGACAACTTAACTTTTATTTTACTTCTAATTTTAAAAATTCCAAATTATCCTTACTAATATTATAAAAGCGACAGTGAGTTTGTTTGTTTGTTACGTCTTCACGCCTTAATGGCTAAACCATTTTAATGAATTTTGGTACCTACAGAGACAGTTGGGACCCTGGAGACGGACATAGGCAATTTTTTTTAAGTAGGGAATGAGGCAGAAAGAGGAGGGAAAAGGGAAAACCTAGCATTGCTATTACAATTAAGAGGCGCAAGGGCAAAAACTACCTGCAAATCTGGAAAGGGGAAATGTGTTACCCCGAAGTTAACGCGAGCGAAGCCGCGGGCAAAGCCTAATAAACCATATAAAAAGATTATACTGGTCACATAACTATTACCTACTTCATCCCTATTTACGGACAACCTTTTTTTTCAAAGCTAAGGTTAAGTAATTTAAATCCTAAAGTGTTTGGGTCAAAAATTCTTACATTCCACAATAATTTCCTGATCGATCGCCTATTCATCACCTATAAGCGCGATAGTAATTCATTTCCCGTAATTAACTGTCATAACTTACGGGATATGATGAACAGCTAATATATTCCGTTTTTTGTTAAAATATCGTTTTGGTATTAAGATTTAATCGTTTGTTGTAAGGATTATAAACATTCATCATACTTACTGTAATATGTTAAAAATAGTTGGCCTTAGTGTGGACTTTGAGAAACCCCTTTCTTTTAATAAGCAAACGAATCCATAGTTGGCGCAGTGGCTGAGCGATCGACTGCTACGCTGCGGGTCACGGGTTCGACTGCCTCACGGAACAAATGTAGGCCATACAAATATTTAATATTTGTATGGCCTACATATAGTTGTTGCGGTTCTGGCTGTTTATGTATGTGAGTTTAAATATTTGTCAACGTACCTACGATACAGGAAAAAATCCTAGTGTGGAAACAATTTTTTTTTGATTAATAAAGTAATTAACCTGCTAGTGTTATTCCGTCAAAGGGCCCTGCCAGGGCTATCTTTTCGGGTTGCGGGTTGATCGAAGGCATTGAACCCTAAAAAGCGTAATGCCCTGTTACCTCTTAATATCCTCGTCTACATATTATTATTGTATCTGTGCAAAATATTTTCTCATTACCATCATCCGTATTGTCTTAACACAATAAGAAATCTATTTGTGTGGCATTAGAACGAACAAAAGTATGACAGCCGAAAAATTTATGATGTTTATATTGGACAAAAGGAAGTACAAAAGATTTTCATTTATGGAGTCTTTATTCCGAAAAGAGCCGTAAACAATTGGTAACTTTGACAGGCATCACGAGATGACAAAAAGGATTACGTGGTGTCTTAACAATCTCACTTTTAAAATAAATGTAAACGAAAGTTTTAGCAAGAATTCGAACTCTACTCCTTTGCAATAAAGATCATTCAGAATCAGTAATTTAAGTTTGTCATTCTCACTAACTCTGTATTTTTAGCTGCACCCCGCCACTTCTGAATAAACACGAGCTTTTGTGTCTATTATTTTTTAGACTTATTCAATCTTACGGAAGATTTTTGCACATAGTACTTATGTAAACAACTCATTCAACCCGTTACAAATTGCCCTTTGTCAAGCCTCGATTGACAGTTTCTTGCAGTCGTCTACGAAAAATTTTTTGCCCCTAAAATAAATACAGCGTAGAGATTTCTTAATGTAAAACTCGATATAAGTGCTAAAATGGATTTAAAATTTAAAATTTATTCGTTCAAGCGATTCTGTTCCTTATTTCTGTTTGCTCGATAACTTAAGAAAAATACAATGTAGCGCTTTAAATTCTAACCGTCATGTACTTTAGAGGGCCCTTTAATGCAGCAGCAACGTTCAACTTAGTTTCAAAACTTCAACAAGCACCTCTTAATCCACAAACATAAGGTTCAAATTGGCGTGAAAACCAATTTAAGGACTCCTAAACGCACGATGTAGAATAATAACCATGTTTTTCTTATGTTTGTCTTTGGAGGAGATTACAAACATGCGCGCACATGGCAAGCTCTTCAATCGATGGTTCCCTCTCGTCGTGACATCAAAACTATTTGTCTTTGAAATAACTTGGTGACTTTCTACGGACCATCTTGTAGCGAGATGAGTTATTGCGTTATCCCCTTGAAACACAAGTCCATGTCTGCAAGTCACGGCACTGGTTCATGTATCATGTAAACTAAAGAGAACACCTGTGCTTGAATTTGTGGACATTCCAATTTTCTGCTACCATTTTACTAGAAACATTTTCATTTTAAAAACTGGAAACCGCTCCAATGAATGAACAAAGTAAAAAATCAGCGAACCGAAAATATTTCACGTCCACATATTTAAAACATCCGACGATTAAAGTTAACATGTAATTGCTGCTTTTTTACCGCCAGCAACATTAGTGTTTTCGAACACGTCGCTAAATAAAAATGCATTCTAAAATAAATCGTTGTAAAATTCGCGCCTTGGGCACTGGCCGCTGAGACTCCGAGGCCGGTTATTAAAACGACTATACTATGTCATTATTCTCGAAACAAAAAAAGGAGTGAATCGTAACAGGCGCGCCACATATCATCGAGGGAACTGGCACTTATGCGCGTAGTTTCTATCGTAAATCAAAGATATTAAATGGAATGGCGGAACCTCTTTTGAGTTCACATTATAAATCATAGAGGCGCAAGAAGACCTCTGGCTGCCACCAATAGGGTCTTTGCGAACACCGTCTACATAAATCGTGTAAGTAATAAAAAAACAAAATGTATGATGATAAACTTGTGTAAGTTGAAACTGTCCTGTTGTCTTCAACTCTTGCGGCTTAATACTGGATTTATGCTTTATCTAAATTTAGGGTAGTAGTTATACGCCCGGTTCCAATAAACGAAAACTAGTCGTTTTGCTTACGGATAGTAAGATTTTGACATACGTCTCATAGAACTTAAGTCAAAATACTACTACTATCCGTAACCAAAACGAATCGTTTTTTATTTATTGGAACGAGGGGATAGTAACTAGTAACTTAAAGGATATCAACTGTGATAAGTTAATTGCATGACATAAACAGCAAAAAAGTTATGTAATAATAAAAATGCAAAATTACAGTTACAATTCATTTTAATTACCTTACATAATAACTTCGAGGTTAGCTGTAGAGTTAGCAGCCAAAAAAAACACAACAATAACAAAAAAACGTCATGATATAAAATTTGTAACGCCTCCAAAAAATCTAGTTGACACAAATTACGCTTTGTATTCCGTAAAAATATTGAAAAGAAAGATGTCTATTATTAATGACCATGGCGATAAAAAAGTTTCATTACCAAGATGTTCCAATTTATTAAATCCCAACGTGTTTATGAGATGGGGACATGATAGAATGAATTCTTTTCAGGGTTAGAATATCGATGCTACTTTCACTGTACGTGAACGTGATCATTGTCTATTATTATTTAAACGGTGCCCGCCAATTTGTGGTTTTGGGATTCCATTCCATCGTAAGACGAGAATTCGTAAAGCTATTGTTTTTTTAAAAGAGTATTTAGCCTAGAATGTTCCCACATTTTAGAAAGATAGCCTCCTCTGAAAGTGAGTTTTTTCACTATCAGAACCAATAGCCCATTCGTAAATTGGTATTTTGAGAATATTATTCTTTATTTTTTTTAAATATAGCAAAGATAGTTCAACTATAGCAATTCTAAAAGACTTTTCAAAAAGAGCTAGAAAGCTGTCTTTGCTATCGTGAAAACCCACATCTTTCTTACATTAAACGATAAATCTATTCGTGGTAGACGGTATAGGTCGTTCCGCTTCCGTCAGCAGTTTAGCTTCGCTGTCGATGCAACCTTACCTCAACCGCTGCCTCATTTACTCTCAGTTTCGTTTATCAAGTTTCGTTCAAAATTGCTTTCTTTGTGCAATTCGAATTTAAAGATCCACGTAAAGATATTCAATCTTTAAACTCACTTTCTACATCACGTTCTGCCAACAAAAGGCGATAGTATTGACTTTGTTTGGGTCGAATTTATCGTAAGACGAAAAGAGTTACATAAAGATATCATAACTAATATCGTGAAACGTCAAGTCATTCGATATAAAAGTGTTTTGTAGGAACTGTAAGGGTTTCCTTGTTAGGATCGTGACGAGATTGAGTTAGATATGGTACCGTGGGTTCTCTTATTTCATTTGGTTTGTTGACGGCGATAATTTCTGTTCAAAGGAGACAAAAACTGTCTGTGTTGGCTATGACTGTTCAGAATTCGTTTGTTTTTATTTGTGTCATTTGATAATACGGTATGGGTCTATGAAATTGAACATTAGTTACGTACTCAGTGAATACTGTCCTGCTTACGGTGATGAAGTATCTCTTACTTAAATTTTATGCTTAAGCCAAAACAAGTTCTTGAATATACTTGCAAAAGTTTTCATGCCTAACTTTCGTAACAGGAAATTACTAAACCTATTTAAAAGTAAGTTTGGCCCCAAAACTCAAATAGCTTTATCCATCTTGTTCCACACTGAATTTTAATTTCACACTGAAGCCCAAACTCACACCATCCACAAATCACCTCAAAGCTTTATTTATAAGCATCACAGTCTTCCGATCAAGTTAAATTGAAAAATATGTAAACGAGCGTGATATTCAATGTGTCGTGGAAAAAAAAAAACATGGGGCTGTCATTTTTAACGTGCGATAGATGGCGTGGCTGTAACGCTAACACAGATAAATCGGTCGGAAGGCGCCTCGCTACATTGCCTTCCTTAACGACCTTTGCTGCGGAATCAGTTTAGGGTTAAAGGTGATTTTCTTCGGTATTGTGAGTGTGTGTGTGCATGTAATGCGGTGTCAAAGGAAGTTTGAAACGTTGTGAGATGATACGATTTTTTCTTGGAGGATATTCGAAGGAGGATATTGAAAAATGTTACCTTGAGATTGAACAATATACGTAAAACACACATTCTTCCATTGTTTTTTTTCTTGTATTACACTTTTAACTGTGCAGCAATTAGTCAAGCTCGTGAAACAGTTATGACTAAATTATCAATGAAACAATAAAACTGCACTAATTAAAAAAAAATTACCAGTGCATTCGTTATGTAGCATAGAATTTATTTGATGACACTCTTTCCTAACTACTTATTGATACTAAGTACACTCTAGATTACTCCCTTGTGAGACAAAAATAATTTAATATTGTGATATAGTACATTTCTCATTTACATCGATTGCATGTTCTAGTGCAGTTAAGTAAATGTACAATCATAGCCGGATATAAATGATTAATGGGCCGTTGATGACTACGTTAGCGGCCGGAGAGCAGCGATCAAAATCAAGCCTTGTTTGATATACGGAGTAACATCGTACCCAAAATCCGGAACCCACGTCACCGAATAAATTCAAGGTACTTAAAATTTATGGAATTGTAATTTTAGTTTGGAAGAGCTTACAGCTGAAGAAATGTCTTTCAAAAACAGTGATGAACCCATGTAAGGCTATTTAATAGTATAATTACCTAATTTGTATTTATTGCACTTCTACCAACTACAAGCAGTTGTTCATTGCAATGTGGTTAGCTTTGTCACAGCTGTAGTAAGTATAGTTTCATCAAAGTAGTAGGAAAATCATCAAATAACTTGTCCCGCTCTGGGCGGAACGGGGGACTGTCAGACTTGTACTGAATAAAACCCACCCATGTTCCTTCTATTGCCCTTTACGTTCCGCGGCCGCAGTATCTATGTCGAACAACACGCAACTCCGGTTTGTACACCCCTATAGCCCTCTTGATAATCCCAATACCTGAAATAGAAACAAGCGTAAACACAATTTGTTGTTGGCACTAAAGACACTGCCTACGTCACCACCAAACATCAATTAACACAAATCCAAAAGCTTGCATCACTACAAAAGCAGTCCAAACGCATAAATAACAAATAGCCGTAAGTTATAAAGTTGTCAAGCTCACATTATACATATAAGATGCAACAATAGACATACTACATGAGGGCGTTGCTTCGCGTTGTTATAAGTCCGTTACCTAGATTAATGTGCGTGCCACATCGAATGTGAAGAAAGATCTTTGTGGGAACCGCGTTTGGAAATGGAGTAGTGTGGGCTCTACTGGTGAAGAGGTTCGGCAAACAATCTGTGGTTTGACGAGTTTATTAGTTTTTAAAGACTGAGACGATGACTCACAAGGTGTGATGTATATTATACATACGAATGAAAATTAAAAAATTCATTTAAAGATCTGTACTAAGCAGAGAGTGAAAATCAATATTAAAAAGAAGAAGGGATGATGTAGAGATGAATGAAGGACGAGACAAGTACACAACTTGGATACACCCGATATCAAAATTGGTAATTTGGAAGAAAAAAGAAAGATATGCAATCATAAATCTCACCGGGAGATGCAAGCAAAGTTGTGGGTAAAATGGATTTCAAAAGAATTAGTCAGGTTTACAGACAAATGAACAACAAAAAATAAATGTAGAAAAGATGATAAAACCAAAAGATGTGGTAGTGTGTACTGTAATATATTATCCTTAGAAAGATTTTACATTCAACTAAAGCGCTAAAACTGATTTAAGCATGGTAATTTAAGATAATTTTAACTTATTTAACAAAACACTAATGAAGCCGGTGCTTATTATTTTACATTAACAAGCTGTTGATGTAAGTTTAAATGATTAAATAAGCATCAAGACTAGTCCTGTCCTTTATTACGAGTTTCAAACAAGTTTTATAATTTCCTGTGCCTTAAGGACTAGCTAGACTGCAAGACTGCTACAGTTACATAAATATTCAGAATTTTATCTTATTTCATCGTATTTATAATACTAACAGTAATAGACTTACAGGTAAGTGGCTAAAAACGATCAAAGAAAAAATAATTTGTACTATGATAATATTTTCTAATTTATTTTCGTTCGTCTTGTTTATCTTGTTCCCCAAACCAACAGTCTGTGTGTCACATCATACCGTCACGCTGTCGTCCTTTTGTTTCTGACACTCCCTCACTATTTGATTTATAGATCTGTGCGTTGACTGGCTGTCTCTACCGAGGCTTATTAATGAATTTATTTAAACGCTAATGAACGAGTTACGTTAAGCACAAGTGAAACCAATTTATCTGTATCCAAAATGAACGAACGAATGAACTGTTATTTTAGGATCATAATTGAACCCCCGATCGGTTCGAAGTTCGAACTTTCCTTCTAGTTCGAAATTTTAAAGTTAAATAAGTATCGTTCATTTATCTTATGGAACTTTCGGATGATCTTTCCGATTTCGAGAATTCGCTTCGGCCAATTTGATTTTGTGAAAACAATAAAATTAATTAACATGGGATTATCTTTGAGTTTGATTTAAGATTTAGTTGAGTCGAGTAATTGAAATTGATTTGCTAGTCTCTGTAATTATATATCAGTAAAGTAAATCTAATTTCGAAAGGTTCTGTTTATCAGTTTGTTTTGTTACGAACAAAAATAATATTATCATAGTGTCTGGGCCTCAGACGGAGTGGACAAGATTTAGGCGGAAAACAGACTTGGCAACGAGCCGGCCAACATAAGGAAGGAGGAGACCAAGTACATACATTTCTGGAACTATATACTTCTCATAGATACAGCATGTATTTTCCTTGCATCAAAGAATATAAATTTTGAAAATTCCTTTAATACAGTAACAGGCATACGTGCCTATTGAATCTAAGAACTCGACAACTGAAAAAGTGTTTATCTTTTTTTTTTATTATTCTGTACATTTCAATCCTTACTTAATATTACAAATGCGAAAGTGAGTTTGTTTGTTACGACTTCACGCCTAAATGGCAAAACCGATGTTGATGAATTTTGGTACAGAGATAGTTGGGACCCTGGAGACGGACAGAGGAAGAAAAGGGGAGAGAAAGATGTTTTTTTTTCGATCATTACGCGGGTTTAAGTTAGCGTTAGCCCAAAGTAACTATGCTATTGTTTTTTTTATAAATAACAAATGACGTACGTGTTTACCGAAGTAAAACTTCAAAGCCAATTTAAAAGAGATTGAAAGCCAAAAGAGTAGAGTATTGAGCTTAAAATATAACTCATATTAATTAAAAATACTACGCAAAGCGATACTACATTCCGTGTGACACAATTATTTTTTGCCGCACACTAGGAATTACTCCTGTATCGTGGGTGCGTTTACAAACATTTGAACTTACATACACAAACAGCCAGACTCGGAACAACTATCTGTAGGCCATACAAATATTTGTTCCGTGCGAGGATCGAACCCGCGACACGCAGCGTAGCAGTCGATTTCTCAGCCACTGCGCCAACCGTGTCGTCAAACCACCATTACATTCACAAAATCAAGTTTATAACTTTTACGACAAAGCTAAGCAAATCTACAATTTCAATGATAAACGTGCTTCATCAATTTTAAACACACGGCTCAACTTCATACTGCAGCGAAGCTTATTCAAAAGACTCGAGCTTTTTACTAATGCTTTCAGAAGCTTCATTAACATCCACTCTAGAGAATAGGCAAGAGTGCTTAATTCAAGCGAAGCTAGTCGACGTTTTATATGAAACTCGGTGTTGCTACCCGAAATAATTCAGTGGAGGTTCGAAATTTAAAAAGTAAAATTATAAATTTGTTCGTTAATTTCAAATGAGTTCGAGAGGTTTTCGTTCACTGATTGCTGTGAAGTTTTTTAATGTCGAAGTTTGTGATGAAGGAGATTATTAATTAAATAGCAACTTTTACTGTTTGCCAATTGGTTACTGTAATGATAAAACCAAGGTGTTAAGAGAAGACTCTCGTAAGATATTTTCCCCAAAACAAAAACAAACTAAATAGGAACCTAAATGAATTTCATTTTCACTGATATTTGTTAATTTATTTTTAGGTATCGTCTTATCATCATTGACAGCCCAATTTCACAAAGCTGGGCATAACCCTCTCTTTGTGCCAAACTGCACTGAGTGAGTTTTATAAATATGGAAACATTTCATCCGTGACTTTATTTTTCATTAAGAAACTAAGAAGAACACATTTAATTGAATGTAAATTTCCATTTAATTTGAATCATCATCTGCCTAGCCTTTTCCCAACTATGTTGGGGTCGGCTTCCAGTCTAACCGGATGCAGCTGAATATCAGTATTTTACATGGAGCGACTGCCTATCTGACTACCTGTAACGACTGTCAAAGATCTACAAATGACAGCCGGGACCAACGGCTTAACGTGCTTTCCGAGGCACGGAGGAAACTCGGTATGTAATGGGTGGTCACCCATCCACAGACCAACCTAGGCAAGCGCGGCTTAACCTTAAGATCGACCCGAGCGGCTGCTATTATTTAGCCACGAGCTCCTCCATTTAATTTGAATGAGTGTTAAAAAAATTGTGTTGTTTGATGCTACGGAACCCTTTGTTTGCCACTAGGTCGGTTTTGTTCTAAACCCTTCCGCCTCTAAGTAGCGATATCGTCTACCGATCATTTAAACATAACAACATTTTTTTTTTCTTGATTTGATACGATCAATGAATTCGATTCTTGATAAAGTTTAGGGTAACCAAATGTCTCTAGTTCCTTAAACAACTATACCAACGCGACAAAATTCAGCAAAAACAAATAAACTCACATAACCACGCAGACAATAATTACAAACCCAACTACTCATTACTTAATTTAATTCCACCAAGTCTTCCTATAAAGTTCAAGCCAGCTCCACCCGGGAACTTTAAATTTAAAACACACCATAGGCATCTTAATACATGTGAGAGAATGCGAGGCAAATTCAATTCTTGGCGCGGGACCATCCAGCCGGCGAAGATTTAAGGTTCATTTTAGTCGGCGTGAGTTATTTGCTCATGAACATCTGGAGCTACCAATTTTAGATTGAAATTGTTACCTCGTACAATGAAATTGAAAACTTTATTCAACGTTTGTCTTTTTACTGCCTTCGCTTGTTTCTGGTATTTATTTTAGGCTGGATTGTGTCTTACTTTTGTTTGGATATTCTGAAAATGAAGTTTTGTCTAGGTTTTTTTTTTGGAGTTTACTCCTTAAGAATCGATTTTCATATATAAGGCGCCCGGTATGAGAAAAATCCGAGGGGTAAAACCTACTAAAGTAACGAAAATGTGTCACGTTTTTGGTGCGTACCTTTAGTGTGCAACTTTCTAATTTGGCTGTGAGTGTATTAAGACGTACATATGGTATGCTGTATAGGCGACTATACCTATATACTATAATATATGTTATTGGGCTTGTTTGTTTCTATCAGTGTCGATGTATTTATATTGCTATTTTTTTCATTAATTTGTGAATTTACCCTTTCATATGATATTAATCTTTTTTTCAGTTGAATAAACTCTTTTTGCGTATGGTTAGATACTCGTACTTAAGGAGTAAACTCCAGTCAAATTTTAACGTCTTTAAAGAGTTTCCAGGGGTATTATAACTACCTAAAGCAATTCAATTATCGTTTTTATTTTCGAAACCATATTCAATAGGTACCTCGTTTATGATTTTGACACTGAATTAGACGACGTCAATATTTGGTTTTGTTTTCATAATGAATCAAATTTGTCTCTTGTCCATCAAATAATGGAAGTTATAAATAAAACATCCCATCCAGTATTTACTCAGGCGGACATATTCAAAATATTATGATTTAATATTCGATTCCGGCTCCTTCCTTTCATTATATGCAAAGCGATCGGTCACGCGTTTATTATTTCTAACAGCAGCTTTGACATTCGGCTCCTTTATTTACGTAACAAGCTTCTACGTCGCGGCTCGCACATAAATTCCGATAAAATGAGACATAAATACTCTGCAATTCTAGCAATAAAAGGGAAACATCAAAGCGTTCGTTCAGGGAAACCACTATTGAACATAGTTGCTCTCGACTGGTTGGTTTTTTCTTTTTCAACGTCGCGTCACCAGATCGTCGGTGGTGCCCGCCACCGCTACCTCCCCCGAAGCGCTCTTAGTAATTAATTAAAAATTGAATAGGTCTCTAATAGTCACATTGTGATAACTTGAATAGCTCTTAATGAATTTCCATTCTGCGAAGTGGGTCGTTGTAGGGAAGTCGCGTAATTGGTGGAAAGACCGGGATCGGTGACCGCGGCCTGTTTCAGGACGCTGCACCAATTTTAGGTTTATTGTTTCTATAATTGCTCTAGGGAAATCCACGACGAGTTGAACTGACTTCACTTAAAACTTTACCCCGAGATACAACTCCGCAATATTGGCTCCCGTTCAGTTTCGTTTGTGTTCCCGAACATTTTTGTTTAATCGACTCTGATTGGTTTTGACTTTATATTTAATTTTCATCATAGCAATCGGGCAGTTGAGTTTTCTGGAGCGATTGTTAAGAATGTTTTGACTTTGATTAGGTTAGTTATTATTTCAAGGGGTAAATGAACAATCAGACTATCGTTTCAAGTAAATCAAAACCTGATTTGATTTTGCGTTGGGGTGGGCGAAATAATAGCTGCTTATGTTATCAAGATCGGTTGATATGTTCGATGCAAAAATGGCCCAAAGCTTAGTTAAAAAAAAAATAACTAAAATATGAACTATAACTTTACTTCCTATTTTAAGACGGTGACTTTTGCTGGTTGGATTAGCAAATCATTAAATAAATATCTTGGGACAGCTCACACACGGCTATCTGATCCCAAGCTAAGCAAAGCTTGTGTTATGGTAACCAGACATCTGATATACATACTTATATAATTTATAAATACATACATATTATAGATAAATCACACCCAGACACAGAACAAACAATCATGCTCATCACACAAAGTTTGTCCTGGGTAGGAATCGAACCCACGACTTCAGCTCAGCTGTCAGGGTCACTATCCACTAGACCAACAGGCCCGTCATTCAACATTAAACAAAACTTCGTTTATCTTTGGTATTTTTTCATTGCAATTTAATGTGTACTGAATCGTCTATCCTTCAGTATATCTTTCCGTTTTATCGGTAAACGTTCTTCAAGTCACGTCGTTTTTCTATACATATAGAAGAGGAACATAAAAGGTCATGTTACCGTCCACAAACTGTGGTTAACTGTTACTGAAAAACTGGAGAAAATCTTGGTATAAATCCTTACTAATAGTATAAAAGTGAAAGTGAGTTTGTTTGTTACGTCTTCACGCCTATATGGCTAAACCAATTTTGATGATTTTTTGTACACAAAGATAGTTGAAACCCTGTGGACACGCATAGCTTATTTTTTTTAAATGAGTGATAAATAATGGAGAGAGAAATGAGGGAGAGAGAGAGAAGAAAAGGGAAAACTTAGCTATGCATTATAATAATTATGGCGCAAGGGCAACTACAGGTAGCAGCTACCTGCAAAATTAGGAAAAAGGAACCGTGTTACCCCAAATTCAACACGGGCGAAGCCGTAGGCAAAAGCTTGTATATCATAAAAAATAGAGACAGGAAGTAAAACAATTCACTTTGAATTATGACTATATATCAAAAAACAAAACACTAATGTACAGTCGGTTATAGGTGTTAGCTGACCCATCCTAAAATCGATCGAATTAAACCCTGTGTTTATAACATTAAGAGTTATTTATTTTGTATGAGTTTCCATTCCGAATTTTTAAGTAACTACCCGGATTCTAGATTTGAGTCCGGTTGATGGCAATAGGGTCGCTCGTATACGGGACTTTAACTTTACTGTTGTAAGATAGGATCAAATAATTTGGGAGTCCCACCCCCGAATACTGAAACGTCACTCAAAATTTAAGTCCCACTTAAATTTAACAGAGCCTCAGAAGTGACGTTTGACCATACAAAATCTAAAGTTTAAGAGCTGCTCAAATGTTAAGCAGCCCTCACATTTTGAGTGACGTTTCAGTATTCGGGGGCCAGACTTTTACTGACTAAAACCCACCCTTGTTCCTATTTTTATCTATTATGTTCTGGATATCTCTTTCGAACAACACGCAACTCCGTCAGACAGTGGCCCTGGCAGGCCCCTCTGCTTTCCTGACATGTCTTTGAAGGGTACGTAGAACACGAACGTACCACCGACACAGCCTGTCGTCAATAGACGGACGGACGGTGAGCTACCCATTGCTCACCGTCCACAAGTCCGCATCTACGGTGGCCCGGAGCCCTCTTGCGGCGCCTAACCTCCTCACCTCTACCTATCTCTTCAAGGATTTTTTTTTAAACGTTGCTCCACACTAGGAATTTCTCCTGTATCGTGGGTGGGTTTACAAACATTCAAATTCACATACACAAACAGCCAGACCCGAAACAACTACCTGTAGGTCATACATATATTTGTTTCGTGCGGGGATCGAACCCGCGACACGCAGCGCAGTAGTCGATCGCTCGGCAACTGCGCCAACCGTGCCGTCAACGTGATGCAACGTGATTAAAAGCGTGATGTCATTGTATATGGGATAAATTGAACTTATGCTGTATTGATTATGGGAGCACACTAAAATGCCGAATTTTATAATGAAGTAAGAACAATACAATAACGCTGAGTATTTGAGTCACTTTTCACAAATAACTTTAAAGTGAATACAACGCTTTAACTAAACGAAAATTTGTGGCAGGTAAACTAGTTTACTGTTAAGTAGAACTCAGTTTGCAACATCGCCGCTCAAGAGTTCCTGATTAAAGACTCTGTTTGTAGTTGGAACTAGTTTTGGGTCGTGGTAACAATCATACATACATCCTACTAACAATATTATAAATGCGAATTTATGTGAAGATGTATGGATGGATATATGGATGTTTGTTACTCTTTCAAGTCAAAACGGCTCGGCGCCGTTCAGTCGTTTAAAATTTAGTCAAGATCCGTTGATCTTGACTAAATTTGGCATAGAGGTAGATGATGCTTTGGAATAATACATAAGATATATTTTTCGATAATACCCAAGCAAAGTCGCGGGCGCCAGCTAGTGCTTACATAAAGTGTGCGCATTTTAGCCATAATTTTTGGAAGGTATTATTATAGGTATATTTCTGATGTGGAATCATCAAATAACTTCCCCCGTTATGGGCGGAGCAGAGATTGTTAGACTATTACAGACTAAAACCTACCCATGTTTCTTTTTTTGTATGTTCCGGGACCGCGGTATCTCTTTCGGACAACGCCGAACTTCCAGACCAGACAACCAAATGGCTTTGGATCACCATCATCATCATCATCAGGTTATATTAGTCCACTGCTGGACATAACCTTTATTGGATTATTACTAACGACACAACTGACATAATAATCATTACAGATGTTTTATTTGTCCTTGATATTCAAAATTGATTGTGAATACCATATTCCAGCGGAAAGCAATACAAGTATGACTAACATGCATGGCCCAATAGCAAAATACCATTTGTGTTAAAACTGATAAACTCATTACGTGCGATTATTCATTCTTTTCATTACAAGCATTCTTTAGACGTACGATATCTTTCATTTTAGGAGATAAATTACAAACTTTGAACTTTATAATTCCTCACTAAAAACAAAATTACAGATCGGCCCTCAACATCAGGGGCTAATCTTGGAAATACCTCTATCGTTACATTGACTAATGTGTTCATACACGTTCTATGCGTTAGATTACTGTTACAACATTTAACTGAGCAGGCACGCTATCGAAATTTCTACATTAAGACGGAACGGCGATAAATCGTGTCCACTTAATATCTGACCACGATCATTCATTACGAAAAGCATTACCTTAATATATTTTGGTTGAATCGACGTCTGAGTAGATTTCCCTCGGACCTGAGATTACGGACACCCACGTGTTTTATCAATAATCCATTATGCGTACAGTAAACAATGAGGTGCGTTATCAGAAGCGGTGCTATCGAAGCCGGCATGATGAATGGCCGCGATGGTACATTAGAAAATGTCAATAAATAAAAAGTCAATAGGTATCTCATGCCCATCTCTCCATCCGTAGTAGAAACTCGAGATGAAATGTTGTTAGCGCGGTACAGTCCGCTACACAAGTTAATATCGTAGAAAAATGTTGAAAAGAAAGTCACCGTTATTGGCGTTTCTCTAATTGGAAGCAAAAAATAATTGGAGATGATGTACAAATAAGGTGTGTTGAGGAAGTTTAACACAAAGATGTGGTACGTTCATTTCTTATAATGGCGACGACAAAATCAATTCTCTTAATTTTGTACGCATTAAAATTTTATTGTTTCAAGAGAAAGGTTGTGAAATATTCGATTATGAGCAGATATAATTGTAATTTCTCGTTGGGCACTCGACCTCATTACCGTTCTCAGATTCGAACAGCTGTTTTTCGTCATTCATGTCAGATCGTTTTATTTCGTAGTTAAAAATAGAAATCAGTATCTATTTGATAATTTTAATGGCATTCCTATCTTTTACAACACTTGAAAAGCAGGTTTGATAGAGAATCAAATAAATTTTGCTACACCTACTTTTAAAATGATTAGCACATACCAAACATATCAAGTTCAATTCTTGATACCAGACTCAGCTACCTAGCCTTTCCCAATTATTAGTTGGGGTCGGCTTCCAGACTAACCACATGCAGCTGAATACTAGTATTTTACATGGAGCGACTGCCTATTTCACCACAACCCATTTAGTACTATACATACGCTTTGGTAAGACTGGTAGCCAGACATTCGGGATACTGACTATCTGTAACGACTGTCAAATATCTACAAATGACAGCCGGTGCCAACAGCTTCTAAAGCACTAGGAAACTTGGTATGTAACTGGTGGTCACCCATTTAACCTAGGTAGGCGTGGCTTTATCTTAAGATCAACTCGAGTGGCTGCTATTATTTAGTCCCGAGGTCACCGGAGTATCAAACTCAAAACTCTGTTTTTGGAGTTTACTCCTTAAGAATCGATTTTCATATAAGGCGCCCGGTATAAGAAAAATCCGAGGGGTAAAACCTACTAAAGTAACGAAAATGTGTCACGTTTTTGGTGCGCACCTTTAGTGCGCAACTTTCTAATTTGGCTGTGAGTGTATTAAGACGTACATATGGTATGCTGTATAGGCGACTATACCTATATACTATATGTTATTGGGCTTGTTTGTTTCTATCAGTGTCGATGTACTTATATTGCTATTTTTTTTTCATGAATTTGTGAATTTACCCTTACATATGATATTAATCTTTTTTCAGTTGAATAAACTCTTTTTGCGTATGGTTAGATACTCGTACTTAAGGAGTAAACTCCAGTCGTGCGTCGGAGCTGACACACACACTTTTTTTTTTGGAAGACTGATACAAAAAAAGACCAGAAATGTACAATAGCGGTCTTCTATCTTGGAGCAGCCTATAATAACTTAACTACTCTAAGTAGAGAAACCGGTAGCTGTAGATAAGTGGAGTTATGCTCAAGTCGAGTTCGGTACACACGATCGCTCCTACGCGGTCAATTTGCTTGGACAAACTAGTCGGTAAGTTTTCATTTGCGCTGTTGTATTACGTGTTAAAATGTTTGCTTTTTGGTGAGGTATTGGGTGTAATCGTCTTTTATTTTGACAGTTGTTATTTGTTAAGCGTTCATGAGTGACGTTAAAGTTGTTAAAATGGGAAATTCGTTAATACAATCATCGGGTCTGAGGTCGAATAAACGAATACAAATATCCATATTTTAAACATACAGGGTTATTTGTAAAACACCGGCACCCTCTCAGGACCATGTTACCAGCAGCATAATCAACAACTTTTGTTCTATGACATTTAAACATTTAACATATTTTAGTTCATCAGATTTTCATACAAAAATAAAAATATTTAAATTGAACGCTCTAAATGTTACGAAATCTATGCGAAGCAAACGTACCTACGGGGACAGTGCGCGGCAGGTGTAGGTATGTAGGTACAGCAAACGGACGGAGTTGAAATGTGTTAGATAGGACAACGAAATCTTGATGATTTGTTTTTGGTAAATGTATAAATTTTTGTAAAAAATCATAGAACAAAAGTTGTTGTTTATGATGATAGTAATACAGTCCCGCGAGGTTGTCGGTGTTTTCCAAATAACCCTGTATACATCTGTAGGTATATACTCATGTATCAATTTATACATATATTTGCAATCTGCTCTTATCATTTTGAAAAGGTGCTTCGTAATTTATTCATTAGATAAACAGAAGTCAGATTAAATTAGATTAGACTAGCTGGCATCTACGGTTTCGCCCGCATAATGATCGAAAAAATAGTATCTTATGTGTTATTCCAAACTATAATCTACCTCTGTGCCAAATTACATTAAGATCTGTTCAGCCGTTTTGACGTGAAAGAGTATTAAACATCCATACATCCATTCATTTATCTATAAATCGATCCTCACAAACATTCGCATTTAGGTAATATTAGTAGGAAGTAAGATAAATCCAAAATTAAAGTGGAACTAGGCTGGCCACATCTGCCGCATATCGCAACAAAATTGGGCCAAAGTATCATCCGATTGGGTTCCAATCAACAGGAGCCGGCGACGCGGTAGGCCCAGAAGGAGATGGCGTGAAGAGCTAAACTTCCACAAAAGGACTGGGCCACAACCTCAAAAGACAGAAAAAATGGGAGGAAGGAAGGGAGGCTTTTGCCCTGCAGTGGGACACAACTGGCTCATAGTAATAATATTAATAAAATTACATGTTTTAATTACAATCACATTACAATATTGGTAGGAAGTAAGATAAATCCACCATCCAACATGTAATTTTAACATACATACCTGATTGTAGGCAAAAATGACAGAACACCGCAAGGCTCCGTGGCTCTGTCCAAATTTATACATTGTATTAATTACTTCTTTAAAAAAACTTGCTTCTCCACTTCAACTACTACTGTTGTAAAATGCAGTCAAATTCTCGGTAAGCATCCTGCGTATTTCGTCAGCGACATCTTCCATGTCGATGCAGATCGGTGCACCAGATGGTATTCCTATTAATACGTCTTGTGTGTAGCAGTACTGTGTTGGGTTTCCAAATCTTAATTAGTCATAAGTACAGAGAGATCGTTAGCTCTTTAGCTTTCTTGTGTGGTCTCCGGATATACGACACTGTCATCGATTACTTAATGAAATGTAATGTTACACATCTTTATGTAGGAACAGAATTATTGAAATACTTCTTTTTTTTTAATGAAATGAAAGGAATTTCTCCGGGAACGTGGGTGCGTTTACAAACATTTAAACTTAAATAGACAAACAGCTAGACCCGGAACAAATATAGGCCATACAAATATTTGATTTGTGTGGGGATCGAACCCGCGATGTGCAGCGCAGCAGTTGATCGCTCAGCCACTGCACCAATCGTGTCGTCAAAATACTAATTTCGTCATACGTACTTGTTTTTTTCAGCTTGTTATATAAATTAAACTTAAGACTTTTTGCAGTAGAGTTGGACTTTTCCCAAACAAAAATGAAAACATCATAGGAAAAGTTGTCTATACAAGGTGTCGTTACAACTTTTGGTCTTATTTTTTTCCCGTCTAATCTCCTTTCGTAACACGCGATAGGAAAGTTCGTTCCAATATTATTTACTCAGAAACACTATCATGACTCATTCATTGCTTCTTGACCAGGATGTAAGCAATGAAGATAATGATAGGCTGTTCACAGATGTCAGGAATGTCTAACTTTCACAATTTACACAGCCTATACATACCCTGCTTAGCCGTTTTCCTTTTACGAGATTACCATAGAATAGCAAAATAAGGTTATGGTCATTTCCTCGCCACATGTACAGATAGGTACTTAATCGAGTGTCAGTCACCATGATGAATGAATAGTGTTCAAGTGACGACTGTACTTGTATTTACAGTTGGAAATACTTGATTTGTGGACAGTACATCAGATCCTTCATGCCTTTACGTCATTGTTAGTCTAGTAAAGACAGTGATTGGAATATGACTGATATTTACGCTTCGTTGTGAATACAGAATGAAATGAATGAAATAAAAAATCCCATTATTCTGATTGAAGATTCAAGATGGGAAACAAGCTTTGTAAATGTTTGTGAAACTCACGCTTTTTCGGTAACTTTGCATACAACAAATGAAGTAATTAAAACAATTGAGAGCAAGATCTTAATTACACGATTGCTGTTCGTACTCACATTAAAACAAGACAAACAAACGGTACTACAGTAATTCTACATTTCCAAAAAATACAAATTACTGTTCGAACAGTACATAATGAATGAATTAACCCTATCATTACTATTTTATAACTCAATTACGGTAGCAGTAAAGTTTTTATCCGGAAACATAGGATTTCATTTGAAACAACGATGTTATACAAAGCTATGTCTATATTTGATTTGGCCTTCGGATGGACGAAACTACTAATTTAGAGCAACCCATTCAAATTTATTTATTTTTCGTAGTTTGCTGAGGCTTCCGGCGACTGGGACCGCAATTAACTAGGACCGCGGTCCCAGTCGCCGGATCTGTATAAAATAAATAATTTTCTTCCGGCGACTGGGACCACTTGTATAATAACTGAAATAAAAAAAATGTACAGTCAAATAAAAGTTTTTAGATGTAACAATTGAAGAAAAATCCTTTTTGATTTAAAAACATCATTTATTGATATAAGGAAAACAACCACTGACCACAGTTCAGGGGCCTTAATCTGCTATTACAATAGTGTCAGAATGGTCGATCACTGATCGCATAATGGTTAATTTTGACAAGTTTGGTAATCTGCTACATACTAAACTTGTCAAAACGAACTATTATGCGATCAGTGATCGACCATTCTGACACTATTGTAATAGCAGACTAAGGCCCCTGTTCTTAAAAACTTTTGTAATTAAAACATACACTTAGATCGTGTTAACAACAATCAACAAAAAAAAAACACATAAATCGTGCATAACAATCAACAATTTTAAAATAATTAACAATCAGAAAGTAATTGTTTATTACAAAATCAGTCTTTAACTGGTACCGTAAATATAATAAAAAAACACAATAAAAATAATTAACGTGGTACTATCTATGTCAATCACAATTAGTTTAAAATGGCCGATAAGGCTTCACACAAAATCAGTCAAGTAAGTAATTATCACAAAATCAGCCTTAACTGTGTTAAAATATAAAGTTAGAGAGGGATAGTATTATATAATGCTATTCCCTTTGGGTGTATTTACCTGCATGTGTAAATTATGTCAAAACGGCTAGCTTAATTTATTAAGCTAGCCCTATAGCCCCTAGCTAGTTACAGCTAGCTATTAAAATGTGTTGAGACAGTCGCTCAATTAGTAAGCACACTTGGATTTTCAACTTTAATTATAACCCACTAAGAATAATTTTTCCTTACATAATCCCACTCTTACTTTATATGTTCTTTCAAAACTGTAGTAATAGATTACTAAGCGCATAAGATAAAATCATGTCTAGAACGAGTCAATGATATTTATATAAATAATTTAATTTTTTTTCGTTTGACTGTACTAATTTTGGCTTGAATAAAAGATTTTTTTAAGTTATCTATGAGTGGTCCCAGTCGCTGGAAGAAAATTATTTATTTTTTACGGATCCGGCGACTGGGACCGTGGTCCTAGTTAATTGCGGTCCCAGTCGCCGGAAGCCTCGTTTGCTTGCAAGCAGACCGGATGTGTTTTGAAACAGTGGTTTCTGCGTTTGAAGTGAGCTAAATTAAATTTTCGCCGAGAACAATTTCTAAATTAATTCCGGGAACACTAAGCTAGTTCTAAAGTCGAGTTGTAACTATACTTGTTACTGCAGTTGTAAATGTGTTGGTAGATTCGAACGTTGCATTTGTTTTAACTTGTGAATACCATGCAAGCTTGAGGGCCGATTTCACCAATTTATTGAGATCGAGATCACATAATATAACACACCTTCTTGCGCTTTATTGGCACCACCAGCACCATTGAGAGCTCGGTACCACCTTGAGGGTCTTCACAATCACATCGAAGTGCTTGATTGGTTTCACCAGAACCAATGATAGCATGGTGGGACGGGTTGAAATAAAACATCTGAAAACTGATTTCACCTTTCGAATTTCGAATTTCGTTCTCTAAAATGAAGTTTCCTAGGACAAACAGCGTAATAGTTGTCACAAAAACGAAAAACGTTTAGGATTTGCAACATACCAAAGCGACTTACTGCGTCTATAAAACGAAACATGTCAGCATTTCAAAACGTTGCAAGTTATCAAAATCACAGTAAAAATATGGACAGTACGGAAACTACGTACTAACGTTCGAAACGGCACACTCACACTAACACGCGAATACAAGACCTCTTAGCGGACATCGCGGTGCTGTCAGTCGTGAGTGCCGCGTCAAGACGAGTGGTTGCATTTACTCCATAATCATAATGCATAAATAAGACAAAATCGGTTTTATAGTACCCTTTCCTTGTATCCTAATAGTTTATTTGAAGAAGATATTCATAAGAATGAGAATTCATTAAGGTATAAAATTTAATAATAAAGTATTCCGAACATGTCGTAGCAGACGAAAATATTTTTAGTAAAAAATTTGTAACTGTGTAATATAAAGATATTTATTTTTTTTAATGTAGTGGTTTTTTAATTGCTATCATTTTCGGGTTAAAACCCAACCCAAACCTATGTGTTTCAAATTAGAAAAGGATTACCTTGGCTCTATATTAGAATTATCTTATGCCTGATGCACGCCCTTCTAATACTTACACGCTCTTAAATAAACAATAACCATATGAAAATAACATGAACAAGATAAATATTAGCATCACATATGCCGCGCGTCGATTGCGGCGTCCACCGCACGCCCTTCCGGCAAATACCGAAGGACACGTTTTCATATATCCGCGGCTCACGCCAAAAATGTAAAAGGTTACGCTATAGTGATAAAGCTCACAAGTTGTTTTGTATTAATATTAAACTGATCCGTGTTATAAACGATCTTTTTTTACTAGTATTAACCGAAGCCATGAGATTGCTTACTTAAATTTTATTTTTTAACTACGTTTTTAACGTGATAAAAAAATCGAGTTAAAATAACAACTCGATTTTTTTATCACTACAGAACACAGAATCCGATATGATATTAAAAATAGTTCAGTTTCAAAAACATTTAGAGTGACAACGCTAAAGCTGCAGTGGAGCGTAGGTATTTATTTCTACAACTAGGCCTAGTTTTCTTACTGTCCAGACTTATACTGTGTCAAAATTGTTTATATCATTGTGTCAATTTTATATTTCGTTTCGCGATATGCTGCAAGCTTTTCCTATTTCTTTACGCAAAAGGTATGTCGTTGACCGGTGGATATGGGACGCTGTGCGTAGCGTACCTTAGGAGGACCAAATTTTGAAGTGATTGAACAAAAAGCGGGTGCTGTACGTCTGAAGAAGATTTCGCATGAAACAACGTACTTCTTCCAAGCTCAAATCTTCTGGTCGGTTACGAGTTCATCGGTTGTGAGTTCGCGCAACTCTGTTTATTTGTGAGTGCAGCCTTGAGGAAATTCGCTGTCGTACTGGTATGGCTAAAAGTGCAATGTCCAACCTGGGAAAAATTTGGAAGACGCGACATCCGGCGGATTATTGGTCCGTGTACTGGTGTTCTCAATATTTCTTTTTTGGCTCTGTAATGTGGTGCAACAAAAGTCGTGAAAGCAGAAAAATTGATGTTTTTGAGATGTGGTGTTTGTGAAAGCTGATACGTAATCCATGGACCGAGATATGACCGTAATGTGAGTATCTCGTCCAACTCGTCTACGAGAACAACATCACCAAACTGCTTTCCTCAATCGACAGGAGCGTATTTTCTGATTTTTCAGACATATTATTATGTGTGCGTGTCTGAAAAAACGTGTAATACTGGGCCGGATAGAAAGAAAACGCGCGCAAGGCAGAGCGCCTGCAATATCAAAAAGGCTATTTGAGACAGTTTCTACCGAATGATTCGAACTACAGGAGACCGCAAACTTGGAGACGGGTCATATGTGGTTGCTCTATCCTGAGCAGTGATAGAACTACGAAAAATGTAGAACATGAAAGTAATCTAATCAAACGATATAATGGCTCTTGTTTTATTAATAATTGTTATATTTTTAATGCAAATGTTTAAATAAAAAGCTTAAAACAAAGCGTATTTTCTTCAGAATATTGTAAAGAGTTCCCCGCCATCTATTGATACATTGTTGAACTAACTTCCGACCGTATACGCAAAAAAGTATAAATGACGGACTTTTTAAATTGATTTATTCCATTTAGTGTCTCAAGGACCCGATAGCCTCATCGAAATCATATAACTACATTAAAATACCTGCCTACTATACGCTGCTACTAATAACATCCTTACTAATATTATAAAAGCGAAAGTAAGTTTTTTTGTTTGTTTGTTACCTCTTCACGCTTTAATGGTTACACCGATTTTGATGAATTTTGATACAGATATAGTTGGGAACTAGGAGACGGACATAGGCTATTTTTAAAAAAAAAAGAGTTGGTGATGAGGGAGAAAGAGGGAAGAAACAGGAAAACTTAGCGTTGCTATTACAAAACAATAAGGCGCTACCAAATTTAACGCGGGCGAAGCCGCGGGCAAAAGCTAGTTCCATATAAAGACGTGATTCACTTTATCGTCGTTTTGGGGCTTTTAACTCTATGTCATAATTTCAATGATTTTCGTCACGGTAACAAACTTTTTGGAACCCTCCAAGAAGTTTGTTATATATTTAATAGAAGAAGTTGTTTTTAATCTGTGAATGCACATTTCATTTGACAAGGAAAACACAATCAGATAGGAATAAAAACCACTTTTACAAAGAGAATCTTTAATAACAAATGATTTATGTAGGTATAATTATATCACACCGGTTGTTCCTAATGACTATGAGTTAGGCTAAAGTGAACTTATTTATCAGTACACCTACATTTTGTTAGTTTCCTTGAATGCCAATCGAAGCCAGTCTGTAGTTTGATGCTACTATTCCTGCTGTTCTGAAAATATATATTTATATTAATTTGAAATACCAAAATGTTTTTGTTGTTAGTAAATAATGGACCGTTACTGATTTATTGTTATTAACTGTTTAGTTCCTTATCCAGGCAAAATACCAATGGCTGGAATGAAGCCTTACAGCTCTGACTCTTTACATATAATTCTATATGCAGCGGAATCCATGCAAATCGGCAGACATCACTAATATCACCTAATTGCATAGAAACGTGGAGCACATTTCAACTAATAAAGGCCACCCTGTGGTTTCTAAATAACAAACAGTACCTAATAGCTTACGCCAAGTCCACAGCTGAATAAAATGAATCATTATTTGGTACTTACATGTCTGTACGAATCTATTTTACCGTCTGCAGAATACAGGTTCACCTCTTGGTTTTGTGAGATGAAATCGTGTAATAAATACCTGGTCGTCAAGGATGACAAACTGTTCTTTTCTCTCGCGTGTCAATCTTGGACGACCAACATCCTCATCGCAACGTCCACGTGAACAGTTTTTCCACTTTACGTAGCCAAATACCAACAATATCAATATTTTTAATAATAAATATTTTACAAAAGTGATGGCACTGTCAATACACTGACAGCTCATAGTTTGGTTTTCGACTTGATCGACACAAATCGGGGCGATCAATCCTAACTTTAGTTAATAAATCTGATCACGTGATTTGTTCACAGCGAGGGAACGAGATAGCTACAATTTTGTAGCCTGTCTTTATCTCGCAATTGTCTATTGTCACTGTCATAATTGTTGTATATTATTGTAAGTTTATTTTATTGAAAATGTGGATTTTATTGGCTGTGTAAAATAAAAAGTCTTCACGTGAGCTTTGGGATGTTTGTCGCTCAAGATCGATAAACGAGAGAAAGGAATATTTTATCAACCTTGATGCTCGGGAATTTATAACATGATTTGGATTTCACAAAACCAACACTTCTGCCTGTACTGGAGTCTATCAACGATAAATTAGTGCCAGCAGTAGAGGTCCTAAGGCTGATATGATGATGATGTGATGAATATCTAATTTAACTGGCAAATACGAGTGTGAACTCACAAAATTGGTTCACCAAGCTGACTTCCTCAAAACAATATGTTATGTGCACTTATCTCATGTGTAGTTAAAGATTTTCTTAAATAAAGTTATTTTTATTCCGAAATGGGAGCGTGTTTATCCTTTTTCTTACGAAATGTGCATTCACAGGTCTACAAACAGCTCCATCCATTAACTTTAAAACAAACTTCTAGGCTTCTTCGTTGTACTACTAGGTGACTGAAAACTAAATAGGTAGTCTGAATAATATACGCTATTTATTTAAATAAGCACTTTATTTTTAATCCACATCCAAATTAATATAAAGTATAAGGCGCATCACATCGTTTGATTAGATTACGATGATTCATGTGAAATCTTCTTCAAATCCGCAATTTTTCGCTGTACTCGTTTTTATTCAACAACTTTAAAATACTGATTCACTAACTTTAAAGTGTCTAATTGTTGCCATTTGCGGATGCCGATTCCCTTTTTCATTTAACACCATTACTTTAGTTATTTATAGGAATAGAAAAAAGCAAGTAACACAATGACACAACTGTAAATACAGGTTTGACAATTAATTGCATTTTGATATTCTGGCGATTTCGAGAATAATACTCGCAGTAGGTTGCTTTCCGCTTTTGGAAAAGCTAAACGCACTACGTTTTTGTGAAAAAATTGCGATCTTTGAGTTCTTTGCCATGGAAACGTAAAAAGTGTTTGATTTTATGATCTTTTGCCATGGAAACGTAAAAAGTGTTTGATCTTTAGATCACGAAAACGACCTTAATCGAGATCATGTTACAAAATCGGTGAAATCCACCCTGAGAGTGATTGTTGTATTTTAATCTATACTAATATTATAAAGCTGAAAAGTTTGTTTGTTTGTTTGAACGCGCTAATCTCAGGGACTACTGGTTGGAATTGAAAAATTCTTTTAGTGTTGGATAGTTCATTTCTCGAGGAAGGCTATAAGCTATATAACATCACGCTACGACCAACAGGTGCTGAGCAGCGTGGGTGAACCGCGGGGAACAGCTAGTATATTATAAAGTCACTGTTTTAAAGCATTTATTCGGCATTATTGTTTGTTTTTTTTTTAAACCATCTTATGCAAAGGACTAGGAAATCACTAATCATTATTCCAATGTTTTATTCTTTTTTAAATATAATAGTAATTAATGTTTTAGTAGGGTATATAAGAGCAGAGGGGCCCGCCAACACTGCCTATCAGGGTTGGGGGTTGTTCAAAAAAGATAGTGCGGCTCCGGAACATACAGGGCAAAACACGGAACATGTTTGTATGTTCCGGAAGTAAAAGTCTGACACTCCCTTCTACTCCGCCCAGCGCGGATGAAATTATTATTTTTTATCAAAATAAAAACAGTATATTAGTAATGTATCTATTATTAAACTAGCTTTTGCCCGGGGCTTCGCTCGCGTTAAATTCGGGGTAACACAGTTCCCCTTTCCTGATTTACAAGTACCTGCTACCTGTAGTTTTTGCCCTTGCGCCTTATTTATTGTAATAATAGCAATGCTAAGTTTTTCCACTTCTTCCCTCATATCTCAATCTTTTAAAAAAAAATAGCCAATGTCCGTCTCAACAATATCTGTACCAAAATACACCAAAACCGGTCTAGCCATTTAGGCGTGAGGACGTAACAAACAAACAAAGTAAATTAAGGATTTACTTATTGTTGGTATGGGTACTCTTCTTTTTTGATAAATGGCCCCACCTTTAGGTAAAGGCCTTGTTTATTCGTTTATGTTTAGTCGTTTCCTGACACTTGGATAACGTCATCAGAAATAATAAAAGTATAAACTAGACAAATAATAATTGAATAAATCATCAACGGAAAGTTCTAACGATAGTCGTGAATAAACTAGCCAGTAACAATCCTTTTCAAACCGTATCTTTTATTAAAACCAAGGACGGGTTGGAAATAATCATTCTTGTTTGATAACTTATAGACATTGTATAGATATAATTGGATTATTACATAGAAATTGTTCGATTAATTGAACAGAACTTTCTATGAGTTGTTCCCAATTAGTTGAATTCCATGTAATTTTGCTTTTAATTCTGGAAGTGTTTTTAATGGACTGACAAAAAGGCTTATACAAGTACAGGTTTAGAAAGAACTGTAGGCCTACTATGACGTCTTAAAGCAGAACTTATTCCACTGAGGGAAAGAGATGGTGCTAGACAGCCTGTAAGCTCTGTCTCTTTCCCTCAGTGGTATAAGTTCTGCTTTAAGACGTCATGGTAGGGTAGCTTTTCAAAATAGGTTTTTATTAAGATTTATTATAGAATAAGGAAAGCAACAATATATTATATTGTGATAAGTCATTAATCTCTTTGCGTCTAAACTTGAATAGCTTTCTTAATAGTAATGTTTTACCAATATCGGCATTTATATATTTTTATTTTTAAACACGTTGTTCCATGCAAGAAATTTCTCTTGTATAATGTTTGCGTTTACAAACATTTAAACTTAACATAATTTAATTAATTAATTAAACATAGACATACAGCTAGACCTGGAACAACTATCTGTAAGCCATACAAATATTTCTTCCGTGCGAGGATCGAACCCGCGGGATGCAGCACAGCAGTCGATCGCTCAGCCACTGCGCCAACCGTGTCGCATGTCGCTAAAAACAGATTCATAATTGTTTTCATGTATCATCGAATACTGGCTTTTTAAAAAATACTCTGCTGACAGCTTGTAATGAAAACCCCAACAAACTTAAAAATTTAATTAAGACAGGATGTTTAACACTTTTTTTTATTTAAATCTGTCCTCGATCCGCACTGTTGCATCCAAAGAGTACAATGTTTTGACTTCATTTTAATCGTGTTCCTAATTAACCATATCGTTCTATGTAAACAAAAAATAAAGTATAAAAGTTTATGGTGAATTAGGACATCCGTTGATAGTGGTAATTAAAACGTAGTAAGTTTAAGTGTTTTTTGTTTATGTTATTAGTAGTTTAGTTTATGATTCTGATTGATATTTTACTGGGTAGAGTTTTTAGAGTTGAATGACTTTTTGACATATTATGTGTTTGTCTGTTGTAAGACGCCTGCTGGTCAGGCTACCCTTATACTTTAGAAATAAAGTCGAAAATCTATCAAAGAAATCTGACAGATTGTAGTAGCTTGATGTGCAGGCGTCTGTACATTTGAGTGCAGAAGATTCAAATTTAGAAACGATATTTGCATTATGATATTGTTTCAAATATCAGTCATTACTTAATGCTTTAAGAAAATCATATGATTAAACTTTATTGCTTGAGACAAATATTATTTGGAATGTTCCAACGTCCGCCAGTAATGGCCGTTGGGACAAAAAATAATGCACTGATCCAACGGCCACCACTGGTACCCGTTTTAGTGGTGACCGTTGGGAGTAAACGTTATACGTAAACGTATCGTTAAAGTTCTAACACCACGTAAGTCAATTTTTGGCTGTTTTGACATTTTGAAGCCAGTTAGAGAATCGGAAGACGCATCGTTTTAGCCAACTGATTCTACATTAGGTAAAACTTTAATAAAGTAAACAAACAGATAATTGGTATTATTATAGTATCTATACAAAATTATCAGTTTTTTTTTCACTCCTGAATACTATTTTTGACTTACGTGTTAATAGAATTTCAACGACGATATCTCGAATCTTCTTAATGCAAATAAATTGCAAAGGCCAGCTGTTTAAACCGAGTTAAGTATCAAGGCTACCAATCACCTATCTTCTCATTGCATGTGACTTAACTCACAGAACAGGTAAGTTATTTTTATAGATGACTCCAATATTCTTATCAATAAAAATCTTCGTATGAAGAATGGTCTGCGCACAGGCACATCGTTTAGATTGTATCCCTTCCCTTGAAACTAATCTGTACTTACCTTTACAATAGAAAGGGTTGAAGAATGGGGTTTTTTACTTTTTTTTTGTGTAACCTCGAGGGGACATGTATCTCATGATGGATTGGTCGTGTTGTGGGTAAAATATGATTGTTAGTACGTTGTGAGATTCTCAGGCGTATTATTAAAGATTTATTTATGACTAGCTTTTGCCCGCGGCTTCGCTCGCGTTAAATTCGGGGTAACACAGTTCCCTTTGTGCCTTATTGAATTGTAATAGCAACGCTAAGTTTTCCCTTTTCTTCCCTCTTTCTCCCTCACATCACACTTTTTTCAAAAAAATATTGTGTGGTTTTTGCCCTTGCGCCATACGTATTGTAATAGCAATGCTAAGTTTTCCCTTTTTCTTCCCTCGTTCTCTCTCATATCTCGATCATTTGTATAAAAAGCTATGTCCGTCTCCTGGTTCCCAACTATCTCTGTACCAAAATTCATTAAAATCGGTTTAGCCATTAAAGCGTGAAGAGGTAACAAACAAACAAACAAATAAACAAACAAACAAACTCACTTTCGCTTTTATAATATTAGTAAGGATTTAAAGCTTAGTTTTTATTATAATTGAATTTATGTTTATATAGTGTGTTATATTCGTGTTGAAGAAATTTTGGGTCGAGCTAAGTGGTTCCTTATCATGAATAAATAATTAGTAATAAGTTATTGTATCCATGCAGGTAAGCTTTGCATCTTTTCTTTGATCGGCATTTCGTCTGTTACGATGGTTAAAATATATCAATGTGATTTCTTATAAAAAAATATTTACCATCGAAAAGCAAGATTTTGTGTTCTTCCAACCTTTTCCTCGTACTCGAGTTGTGTTTACACGCTCCACAGATTTGAGTATTCTTGTAAAAACATCAAGGACATTACTAAAAGCCTCCCCATATAAGTGATAAGAGTCAACTGGGGGAAAAAGATTGATGATACCCGTCGGTTGTAATCTGGCAATCCGTCATTACTTGTCTGCTTCTTGCATTTTTTGTAACTGCAACACTGACACGTGCCTACAGTTTCATGGAATACTACTATTTGGAGAATTACGGTTGTTTTCTTACTTGATATTGTTGTCATTCTTTGAATCACGGTATTCGATTTCCATGATGCCTCTCCAGTTTACGACATTAAGTCTCTTGAAAGAGAAACGAAACAGAATTTCAATAATAACTTTATTCAAAAGCAGACGTATTCAGAGAACATTATAATTTACCCAGACTTTACTTCATTAAATAATCATTAATCCGTACGAAGCGTGAACCGATGTCATTGTTTATTGTGTGGAAACGAACGTCGTGATTCAAAAAAGTTTAACCAGCATAAATGAACAGACAGCTCCTTTAGAACGTACCATGTTTGTGTATGCATACCACACACGGTTCAGTAAACCAAACGCACCTCTTATAAACATCAAAATAGCTTATGATACGGCTGTAGCTAATTTAGGTAGCATTGTGCACCTCACAAGAGGCGCGTTTGAATAAGATTATCACGAAGCTAAAACCCGTTGGGAGTCATTGGTCATAAATCATAACCCATAAAACGAGACTGACAATAACCTCTTTTCTTAGCTACGCTTCCTAGACAGAAGAACCAGCGATGAAAAATATACCTTAAAATTGGACACAGAAGGTATGAAATTAGTTGTAACAACCATCGTACTTAGTGACCATGTTCGAGATGATAGTTAAAATGACAAGCGAACTTAATATTCCGTTTGATCGGAGCAATTGTTGCTATTGTGTTTACTGTCGATTTTTAGAAAGCTAAAGAGCGCATCATGCTTAATAAGTGTACAGTATGTGGGGTTGGAGGACAAACATCAATCATTACGGCCGTCAGTTCATTTTCGGCTAATCCACCGATTTTAAATGCGTGGATGATCAATTGGAAATTGTTCGTAATGAGGCATAAGTCAGTTTTGTGTCAGTGCTTTTTGCGCTCGCACAACCGTGACTTGAATGACAGCCATTTTTTGTTCAAACAAAATATTTGTAAATTTAATTTTTTTTCCGGGTGTAATTTGATTGATCTCAAAAGTTAATTTGTTGATACCAATTATGTACGATATTCATAATCAAATATGCTGTGTTCAGTATGCATGGAAAAAATACAGCTTCGTTTAGAATTGTTGATGCAGTAGTATTTTGTGAACCCACTAGTTTCATAAAATACTACATCACTTTGATATTTATATTTATGAAAGGAAAGCCCGCAGTACGCAGTTCTATTTAATTTTATTATGAAACCACAAAAATATGGCTAATGGCACCAACATTAAAAATAACAACGGCGTATCACGAAACGCTATTTTCAACACAATACGAGGCCCTATCAAACCAATGTTTGATAATACCCTTCGAACTCTTTTTATTCCTTTTGCATTCTGTGTCTGACTAAATTGGAATTCGTGTACGTATTGTGACCGGGGGAATTAGATCCGCCGCATTCAAAACTCCGACTATCCTATTGAGTCCTCTCGGAAGGGAACTGAATCTGATAAGGCAGATCGTCGATAGGGACCCTTTTTCTTTACGCGACACCTTTGTCATGACAAAGGGGCTGTTTGGCCTCAACTGTGGCATCTGAATAGGCTTGCAATAACACGTCCTGGCCCGAAGCTCGCATCCCGCGAGATCGGCCGCAGATACTCAACTCTCTAAAGATTTATTAATCTCTCTCGTTCACTGGAACAATGAGCTTTCGGTAGGCACCTGGTGCTTTTTTCTCGTCGCTGAAGTATGCTCCGGCCTTGTATTCAGTTTTTGCTTGTCGTTGGAGTGATGTAAGTGGAGTCTCAAGAGCGCTTGCGGCCCCTTAGTGATGCTACAAGCCTAAAATAGTAACAGACCAAATTAATAGAGGTACGAGTAGAGTTATAGACGATTAATTACGATCCTAATTGGCTAACGTTAGGAAATACAAATTAAGTAAACACATTAAAAACCGGTTCTGTGCATATAAATTGATTTTTCTGTTAATTTGTATTGAGATTGATGTTTGACAGATTGTTAGCGAAAATATTAAATTATTAACAAGTCAATCAAAATTTTATGTTTGGGGGAATTTTAATCGTTACGCAATGTAAGTGTTGAAGCTATATTTCGTTTCAACTGATTGGAGGTGAATTTGAGTTTTAATTAATTTTAGAACTTTTATCTTGATGATATCGTGTTGCATCATAAGCTATATCACAATATTTAATTCATTTCTTTGAACATAATGTACGTTTCTACCAAAACGTATTCCTGACGTGTCTGATCAAGTTACTCGTTTAATTTGTCTAGATCGCGTGCAGGGGGACAACGGCAATAAATAATGTTTTTTATCTCGACACCACGGAGGCTCTAGGCAGAAATTCTTACACGTTCGTTCGCTGAATCAACGCTTTTTAATCTTATTTGATATGTGTTCCTCTAAATTATGAAGCGCATGCAATTGATATGATTGTATGATAAGTTCAGGTAAAGTAGTCTTTGTTTAAATGAAAGAATGTAATTTTATATTAAAGATTTCAATATCTGTTTACTTTTGATTCCTGTCTGTGCGCCAGCTGCATAGGTACGATGTTGATGATTTAATTGATAAGAAACATCGTTTTCCTGCACTTGTCTCATTCTATTGGGGTCGACACAACACGTTTTCTTCTTCCATGCTCCCCTATCAGACGGCACGGCATCATTTACTCCTTTCTCCTTCATATCATTCCTTACACAATCCATCTTTTCTTTGTCATTCCATCTCTTATTTAATTGATGAGAATGCAATTTAATAAAACTTTTAAAAAGAAATTGCCATTGATCACTATCCCGATATAAAAATTGATAAATTGATTTACAATCGAAACACTACAGTACTTAACTTCTATACAGCAATATTTTAAATAAAGGTACACACAATTGAAACCACGACGTAAAAATTTAATGGTGAAAATACAATAGAAGAATAATGGCAAAGCCCCAGCAATAAAAATGATTAACTACTAGACATTGTTGGTATTTTAGAAGATAATGTTATAGTGAATGAAGGAGACTGCAATGTGCATGTTGGAGCGCCAACAATAACATCTGCAGATATCGTAGATGCGATGCCACATCTTGATAAGGCACCCACATTTTGGCAAATACATCACAGCGGGAAGCCGTCACAATATTTTAGTATCTACGGCTGTATCTATGGCAGGGTTTTGTTTTTTTTTTATATGTCATCAAAATCTATGACCAGGCGTTTGTTGTTATAGAAAAAATGAGCCCTGATTGCTTTATTATGGGGTTTGGGATGAAATGGTCAACTGTCATAATAAAGCGATAGATATATTGAAGCACATTATTTTAAAATACACTCAACAGTCCTTTTATCGATTTTAATTCCTACATTATCAAATTAAAGATCATCTAAAGTTAAGGAATCTTACCGTTGTTTAAAACATTTAACAATTTTTAAATAACTTAAATGTCGCAGTATTCCTATACATAATTATAAATGAACATAACAATTCTTTAAAATTTTATAAAAAAAAAACTGACATGATTCTAAAAAACGTGGCTGCCGATTCTTTTTATGATATTACTAGCTGTGCCCCGGCATGCGTTGCAATGCAATTTTGTATCTTTCTACCTACCCTACCTACCCCTACCTACCCTACCTACCCTACCTACCCTACCTACCCTAGCTACCCTACCTACCCCTACCTACCCCTACCTACCCCTACCTACCCCTACCTACCCCTACCTACCCTACCTACCCTACCTACACTACCTACCCTAGCTACCCTACCTACCCCTACCTACCCCTACCTACCCCTACCTACCCCTACCTACCCCTACCTACCCTACCTACACTACCTACCCTAGCTACCCTACCTACCCCTACCTACCCCTACCTACCCCTACCTACCCCTACCTACCCTACTTCTCTTACCGGGATTAAAAGGATCCTATGTCCGTCTCCTGGTTCTAAGCTACCTCCTCACCAATTTTCAGCTGAATCGGTTCAGCCGTTCTTGAGTTATAAGTGGAGTAACTAACACGACTTTCTTTTATATATATTTATAGATTACAGCTGTCAAGATTTCCTGCAGTACTAAAGAAACGTATTATGGCAAATGACGATAAAATTGTCTCAGAGTACGTCAACAAGTCGGTCGCATTGCCTTCACTTTGCCCAAGTAAAAACTACCTATAAATTATGTAACATGAAACTTTATGTGTTTTGATCACTCCTCTTGTTCCCATGCATTGTTCAAAAGGGGATGTGTAACTTGAAATTCTCTTGAAAAAACTATAATTTTGTCCCAAAACCTCAATCTTTTGTGCCATAAACCGCCCTTTTGAGAATTTATTGTCGTAGAATGATATGATGTCTTTATGTCTTGCGGCCATTGTTATGCACTTATCTGATCGTCTCCCGTATTCTGTGTAATGGGGCAGATTGTGGGTTCTAGGATTTTAATTTTTGTATACGAGTACAGGGGCATGTTTGTCTTGATATTGTGGTCTTTATGAGTTTTGGTCAAAACGATGGCGTTTGAGTTCAATGGAGCAATGATTTTTTTCTAATTCATCCCCAGAATGGTATAATATCCTTTATTGTGAGCACCATACAAACAATGCTATAGCCGAGCTACACTAACAAACAAATGCTTGCAGTGTTTGGTCTATTCAAATCTGTGTGGTTCTTTCTTTAAAAAACTATCATAGAACACTAAAACCTATTTGCAAAATACATCTTGTATTATTTATCATACCAGCCTTTTTTTTAGGGTGGGAAATCGTCAAATAACTTCCCCCGCTCTGGGCGGAGGGAGGATGTCTGACTAAAACCCACCCATGTTCCTTCTATTGCCCTTTAAGTTCCGAGGCCGCGGTATCTCTTTTGAACAACCCGCAACCCCGATCATAGCAGTCAGGATTTTTGCTAGTTCATGACGACAAAATAGAAAAAAAACCTTCAATTGATCTAGCGTAAAACAGAGCTTCAATGTATAATAAGGGCAGCTAATAATCGGTGCCGAACTCTCGCGTCCGGCCCTGGTACATTCCTTGGTCTGGAAGGAGAGGGAATGGGAAGCGGTCACCTCCGTCTGCAAAGCAGTTATGCAACCTCAAACCAACCCAGCCTCTGCGGGAGACGCCCCATGGGTCAGGTGCCCGTGACTCCCAGCCGTCGTAGACGCGGGCATGTGGACGGTGAGCAATGAGTAGCACACCATCCGTCAGTCTAGCCATCATGAGCCGTGTGATCATATTCGTGTCCCACAAGCGCCTCAAGGGGATGTCAGCAATGCAGAGGAGGCCGCCAGGGCCACTGCTGCTGGGGTAGCGGGTTGTCCGAACACCTTTGTGTAAAAGAGCAAAAGAAGAAACATGGATGGGTTTTAGTCAGTAAAAGTCTGACACACATTTGATAATTGCCAATCCAAAAGAAAGTGCACCTTAAAATAGATTTATTGCCAGTGACACGTGACGTACTGTACTATACACGGGTCCAATCTATGCTGTAGGGAATAAAGCCACGACGCTTGTACAGACGCCTACAGCAGGTCAAGCTACCCGAAACTGTCATATTTTCCCAATGAACCTTGGACCTTATACTTTAGAAATAAAGTCGAAAATCTATCAAAGAAATCTGACAGATTGTAGTAGCTTGATGTGAAGGCGTCTGTACCTACGAGCATAAAAATCTAAACACTCGGCAAATTCAAGAATTTTCTCTTTCTGTATTGATTAACGTTTTACGATTTTCACGAACATGGCATTTTAGAGGTCCATGTGTTAAAGAAATAAAAGTCTAATGCCAAAGTAAGAACCGTCAACTACAGTCGATTCACAGTTTTTATGCCTGTGGCTGTGTGACTGTAGGTAGCTTATCTTTGCCTCAAATTGCCTGTCATGGGTTTATTTGAAATAAATGCTTTGAGTTTGAACATTTCATTGCTCATGACTGTACCTTGAACTTGGTGCAATTTGCTAGCAACATTGTTGAAGCTTACAAAACACCCGAGGTTGCGCGTTGTTTGAAAGAGATACCGCGGCCCCAGAGCACAAAGGGCAAAAAAAGGAACATGGAAGTGTTTTAGTCAGTAAATATCTTATCTCCCCACTGCTCTAACCAGAGCGGGGGAAGTTATTTAAGGTTTGCCTATCCCTAAAAAGGTTATAAAACACTTGTGACTCACGGAGAAATAACGTATTCAAGAAGAACTTCGTGAAAGAAAATAGAGAGTATCAATTTCCTCGATAATTATTTCTAGGTAAATTCTTTCTATGCTGAATATAAATGAGGCGTTTTACAGTACCCATATGGCAGTCATACGCTACGAGATTTTTATATTGAGGATCAAGTATAAAATACTTTAAAAAAAATATTAATTAAAAAAAACAAATTTGAAAATATCCGAGGTCAACAACTTAAAGATCGCTTTTAAAAAAAATCATTTCGAATATTTCAGTCCCTTTAGCGAAATTTAATAATTTCAAGTACAGTTCTAATTACAAAGAAACACAGTATTTTAATAGAATTTCCATCGTAAAACACTACGAAACGTCAATAACATAACGAAACGTCACAACGAAAGAAAACAGAAACTAAAAACTTTCATTTAACCGCAAAAAATAACTAAAATGTCGGATGGTGTGCGCACTATGCTTTTTGCTCGCGAAAAAATATTCGTCCGAATTGAAAAGTCTTTGTTACAATATTTTAGCGAAAGCCGAACGGTCGTATGATTTTTTGTGGTTTGTTTATTGGGGTAAAGGAATTTTGATGGCTTCAGGGTTTTAGTTTAGGGTTCCTCGAAAAAGTTGTCTTTGTTCACTTTCCAGTTTTTCCAGAAAAAGTTAATATTGAGACCATCTAGCCATATTGACTCCGATTCAGGTGTATATTCAAGGTCATCAGAATATCACCGTTTTATATAGCAACTAGCTTTTGCCCGCGGCTTCGCTCGCGTTAAATTCGGGGTAAAACAGTTCCCCTTGCGCCTTATTGATTTGTAATAGCAACGCCAAGTTTTCCCTTTTCTTCCCTCTTTCTCCCTCATATCCCACTTTTTTCAAAAAAATATTAGCCTATATCCGTCTCCTGGTTCCCAACTATCTCTGTACCAAAATTCATCAAAATCGGTTGAGCCATTAAAGCGTGAAGAAGTAACAAATAAACAAACAAACTCACTTTCGCTTTTTTAATATTAGTAAGGATACAAGAGCGGGTAATATTTTTATGAAACACGACTAAAAATAGGAAGATTTACCGTAGATGTGGGTCTGTGGACGGTGAGCAATGGGTAGCTCACCGCGCGTCCAACTAGTAACAGGCCGTGTCAATGGTGCGTTCTTGTTCTACGCGCTTCTTAAAGAGATATTAGCAAAGCAGAGAGGCCAGATTCAGAGATAAATTTACGATTTTGCACATTGACATCCACAGGAGGTTTTAGATTGGGGTGACCGCAAAAACAAAATTAATACTGTAACTATCCGCGGGAGACGCCCCGGGCGACGGGCGCCGTGAGACGACTCCCGGCCACCATAGATGCGGGCCTGTGGACGGTAAGCAATGGGTAGCCCACCGTCCGTCCGTCTATTGATGACAGGCCGGTCGACGGCGCGTTTGTGTTTCAGCCTCAAAGAGATGTCAGCAAAGCAGAGAGGCCTGCCAGGGCCTCCGCCTGCCGGGGTTGTGGGTTGTTCGAAAGAGATACCGCGGCCCCGCCCAGAGCTGGGGAAGTTATTTGATCCCCCTCCCCCCAAAAATAATACTGTAACTATAGGTATTATACCCACAGATAAGAATAGACACACTGATATAGAACCAAACGTTGTAAAATGAAATATTCATGATCAAATATCCGTTGCGTGTCATACTCGTGTAATATGTATCCTATCACGCATTTAGTAAGCGTCAATTGAATTAGGTCAGTCCGTCGTGGGCAATGGGCCAAAGTCATGCATTATTAAAAACATGATACCTAAGTACAAACGGTATCACTACATCTAATGTTGCCACTTCAAATTCTGATCTATTTTAAGTTACTTTCTTCCATCTCTTTATTAGTTTTTTTTTCTATGTAGAGATTGTGAATTTCTTTTTTATGAAATTCACCTTTTTCATTTACCATCCATGGACGAAAATTCGGCGTCACCAACACGCAGCTTGTTATGCAATTATGTGCAATTAGGTGCAATCATGCACTAATCTTTTAGGATCGGAAGGAGTTCCTCTTAACCATTGACATTCTTCACAGAAGAGAAGTGTCGACACACTTCGGGGCAGCTGTGAAAAGTAAGAAAGATTTGTAAGGCGAAGGATACAGCAAACTCATGAAACTCGAGAACGAGATGAAACGCCGACAATTGTAACACGGATTACGTGACTTGAAGCTGAATGAGACCTGAAGTCTTGTTTTTTTTTTCTTACAAGGTTGGGCTTGTAACCCTGCAAAGAGTATTAAATGTCACTCTATTTACTAAGGTGACAGAGACACTGTAGATAGAGAAAACACTGTCGCGAAATTGACGAAATATAAATAGGAATCAAATATTGTTTCATGTAATATTTTTGACAAGGTTGTGTTCGAGGTAGCAAATATAATTGTCTGTTTCTCTATTATGTTTTGTACAGTTTTAGATAGTGCACATCTATACTTTTATACTAATATTATAAAGCTGAAGAGTTTGTTTGTTTGTTTGAACGCGCTAATCTCAGGGTCTACTGGTTGGAATTCTTTTAGTGTTGGATAGTCCATTTCTTGAGGAAGGCTATAGGCTATATAACATCACGCTACGACTAACAGGTGCTGAGCATCGTGGGCGAAACAGCTAGTTCTTGTATAATAATCATGTCTTATTTTTAAAAGAAATCGTCACGTCATAAACAACGTTTTTCTACCTGAATCCATTTTGAAGTAATGATTTGTAATGATTCTAATGCGTCATTTTATGCTGTCGCACAATAATTTTATTTGCATTCCATCAAAAAATGTAAATAACACGAAGCCAAAAGTACCAGGGCCTCATAACTACTGTGTTGCTTGCGAAAACCACATCCATGAAATGATTCTAATGCGTCAATTTGCGGTGTCGCATAATTCTATTTAAATTTCCTCAAAAATGTAAATGACATGAATCCAAAAGTACCAGGGCCTCCTAACTTTATGGCAGGTTGGCTCTACAGAACCTCGACCCTCATGTGCGTGCGATCAGTCTACTGTGTTAGCTTGCGGTCGCGCGCAAATCTCTCGATTAGTATTCTGTGGCGGCGGCTCTGTCATCGGTTTATCGAATCTCGTGTTTCCAATATGAATTTAATATTTTTTAAAGGTGCCGATACCTTTTGTTTACCGTATTTGCGGTTTCTTCTGACCGAGAAAAAAGTTTGGCTCACAAACGTTTTGGTTTTTTTTGTTTAGACACTTTCACGTCAGTAAATATTTTGTATTATAATAATGTGGTTTTTAAATCAATGTTTATTTTACAACTTAATCGATGTTTTACGGTACACAACGGTTTACCGTGTATGTAGTTTTAGCAGAATACACAGATTTTCTCGTGAATGCTACTGAAATATCAATTTATTCACAAGTTTTAAAAACCTTTTATATTATATCGTGCTAGTTTCCCAAGTCAGGTTAGTTAGATTAAAAAAAACTAAGTCATGTTTGAACATAATACGATCAAAGAATATTACAAAGAACTACTAACTCCATGCAAACTGTTTTGTTTGCATCTTAACATGTTAATATTAAGTTATTCAAGAAATAATTGGACTTCATTAAAGCAGCTCATTTCCCGGCTATTCAAATAGAATCTGCTTTTGCGGGAACTATATTGAATTCCACAAAGTATCGTTATACATAGTTGGTTTAGCTTCGATGTGTAGGTTGCCTCGATAAAATTGAAGCTAGTATTAACCCTTTGGGAGTATTCTCATTGAACGACGATACGGTTTGAAGAGATGCAGATTTTGTTCGCATTGTTTTCTAATAAGTAAAATATCTTATTTGATTAACTAATACCATCATACCTATATTTCCCCGTGGATTCAGACGCAGGTTTACCGTTTTGCGCGTTCGTGTTCCAAGCGCGCCTGAAAGAAATGTCAGCAGAATAAGGCTACTGCCTGCCGGGGTTGCGGTTGCGGAACATGAAGAGCAGAAGAAGGACCATGGATAGGTTTTAGTTAGCAAAAGTGTGACCCTTCTTCCCGCTGCTGAAATTTTTGATAAAAATATAAATAAATATCTTGGGACAGCTCACACACGGCTATCTGATCCCAAGCTAAGCAGAGCTTGTGTTATGGTAACCAGACAACTGATATACATACTTATATAATTTATAAATACATACATATTATAGATAAATCACACCCAGACACAGAACAAACAATCATGCTCATCACATAAAGTTTGTCCTGGATGGGTATCGAACCCACGACCACCGGCTCAGCAGTCAGGGCCACTAACCACTAGACCAACAGGCCCGTCAAAATGATTGGGTTTATGATTAGGGTTGGTTATGATGATTTGGGTAATCCAAAATCTGTACTGCATGCGACTAGTAGGCTTAATACTAGATACCACTAAATTAGATTTTAATTTCTCCAACATAATGTTTTAAAATAATGAGATTACATTACATTAGCATTTTTCTTCATTAAACGAATACGTTCAAAAACACTCTCATCAAAAGATCAGTTACTTACTCCCAACTTTGTATCGTTTAGTAATTACTAGTAATCTAATTCGACGTAGTATGGAAACTCTGCTAAGAGTACTGCCCAAAACCAATCGGATAATTAAGTCCAAAGCTCTTAAGCCTCTGATAGATATTGTTAGAAACCGGTCAGGATTTCGTTGCCTAGCTATCTTCCTTTTGAACATTTAGGCTGTCTTTCCACCAAAAATGTTTAAAGCTGCGTAGCGAGAGATGTCAAATGTAGTAAGCAGGATCGTTTTCCTTAGGTCAGCTTAGCTTAGCTCTGCTGGTGAAGGTTTCAAAGAACTTAAGTTTTTATGTTTACTAAAGTGAAAGATGTGAGCTAGGCTTGCATAGGTAGTTTAAGATATGTAACTATAACAAGGGTGCTAGTGATGGCTACGGGTTATTTGAAAGAGATACCGCGGCCCCGGAACATAAATGCCTAAAGAAGGAACAAGAACGGGCGTAGTCAGTAAAAGACTGACACTGCCTTTCTAATACAGAAAAAATGGTGATCGGCATTTCTTTGTGCACTTCGTTACACCCCTTAGCTTTAGTAGGAAAATACACGCAATATCACAACACAGCTTTGACCTCGCTCACCGCTTAGCTACCTCGCACATCTCTTATGGAAATGCAGCCTTATACTCGAAGCTAAATATCCTCTTTAAGCTCTGCTTATCTAGTTTATGTCTGTGTATAAGAATTTTATCCGAAGCATTTAAGTGTTTCATTAATTTGGATACCAATTTATATATAGTGGTTAATTAAGGTGTTTTTAAAATGGTGCCGTCAGAATCGATTACGTTAATTAAATGTATTTAACGAATGGCTAAATGAATTCTGATGAGATCCTTTTTTTTAGAATTTTTATTTTATTGCTTAATTTATCAGAAATCAATCAACTTTCAAATGGCACTTAATCTGCATCTTTATAAAAAAGAATTTAGACAGGCATACATGTGAGAAGATTACTTTAAAATTTGTGAAAACTGTTTATCGTACTTTACAGAAAAATAAACAAAAGATAAAGCACAGACGCCAGCAGGTCAAGCTACCCGAAACTGTCAATGTTTCCCAATGAACCTTGAACCTAATACTTTAGAAATAAAGTCGAAAATCTATCAAAGAAATCTGACAGATTGTAGTAGCTTGATGTGCAGGCGTCTGTACATTTCCCGCTTAACGGTATAAATGTCCCAACAGACATTTAACACACAACTCAATGGATTGAAAAATGTGATGGATATTACCATAAGTGTTGCATTACTGCCTTGCTAATGCTTTGTGTTTCTACATATCTTAGCTTTGTTACCAACACTGGTTATGAACACCAGAATCATCATCCACTACAAAAAATAGGAGCCAAGCAAATCTGGCTTTTATTTCTGAATGAGTAAAGTCTATGGATTTAAATTTTGGGGTTCCCGAAAGTGTATGTGGGAATAGAAACGAATGCATTTGAATAATGTAAACCTGTCTTGTGGAGGCTCAAGAGATGACAAGGCATAATACTGAATTGGAGTTGTGTGCTGTATGCCTTGATAATCTTGATAGGCTAGTTGTAGTGTGGCGGTGCTTGAATAGAGTGGACAGAATTTTAATACGCTGTTTTGACAAGGGCGCCAAAAATCTGGAGAGGCCTTTGAAATGTCATAATACCTTCACCAGAAAAGAACTATAAAGATAAAATATCTCAAAGCGATCAGTCAAATAAAACCTTTGTACTCTGACGATGACTAGCTTTTGCTCGGGGCTACGCTCGCGTTAAATTCGGAGTATCACAGTAATTTTTGCTCTTGCGCCTTATTTATTGTAATAGCCTCTTCCCTCTTTCTTCCTTATATGCCAATCTTTTTTTAAAAACTCTAGTCTATGTCCGTCTCCTGGGTCCCAACTATCTCTGTACCAAAATTCATCACAGTCGGTTTCACCATTTAGGCGTGAAGACGTAACAAACAAACAAACTCACTTACGCTTTTATAATATTAAGTAAGGAAGGATAACGAATATTAAAAGATGACACAAATTTTGAACATGTTCCACGAAATTACGAAAACATTGAGACAGTAACATCCACACTAGTGATATCGCGTTCCTTCCACTGCCAGGAGCACACAAGTTACAAATTATTCCTCCCACATACTTATGTAAGTGCACCTGAATCAATCAGACGGAGGTACCGCCTTTTGTATGTGCATCTTGCTTATTGATAACATTTTATGGACAACGAAGATAAAACAATACTTGCATGTTATGCGAAAGCTGAAAGATATCTTTTTATTAAAAAGGTATGTGTTATAATTAACACTTGAAACGGGATATTTAGAGTGGGGGAAGTTTTTTTTATTAAAAAAAGTTGCCTAACACTAGGAATTTTTCCTGTATCGTGGGTGCGTTTACAAACATTTAAACATACACAAACAGACCTGGAACAACTATCTGTAGACCATACAAATATTTGTTCCATGCGGGGATCGAATCCGCAATATGCAGCGCAGCAGTCGATAGCTCAGCCAGTGCTCCAACCGTGCCGTCAATTACTTCAAAAGAGTATTTGAAGTAATTGACGGGCCTGTTGGTCTAGTGGTTAGTGGCCCTGACTGCTGAGCCGGAGGTCGTGGGTTCGATTCCCACCCAGGACAAACTTTGTGTGATGAGCATGGTTGTTTGTTCTGTGTCTGGGTGTGATTTATCTATAATGTATGTATTTATAAAATACATAAGTATGTATATCAGTTGTCTGGTTACCATAACACAAGCTCTGCTTAGCTTGGGATCAGATAGCCGTGTGTGAGTTGTCCCAAGATATTTATTTATTTATATTTTATTTAAATCAATCAACAGTTATCAAACGATTGTAGAAGCTATTTGCTTGATAACAGAAACAAAATTCGTTTCACTTAAAATCAGCATACTCGACTTATTTCTGAGCCAGTCTGACAGTTCAACCCAAGTCACTAGAAATTTATTTAGCGTACTCAAAACTTGTCAAAAGTCGTGGAATTTTGAAGTTTGCCCACTAAGTGTGACTTTGAAAGATTTAGGTCTGACAACTTCAGTAATGCGTTGAACAAAAGCACTAAAACTTACAATTTAGTTGTCCACGACACAGTTGTCGCAGTGGCTGAGCGATCGACTGCTGCGCTGCGTGTCGCAGGTTCTTTTCCCGCACGAAACAAATATTTGTATGACCTACAGGTAGTTATTTCGTGTCTGGCTGTTTGTGTGTGTGAGTTTAAGTGTTTGTAAAAACACCCACGATATAGGAGAAACTCCTAGTGTCAAGTGTGCGACAATGATTTAAATAAATAATTTAAAAAAATTAAAAACACGACTGCCGTGTCAAAAAATGAACTAAAAAGAAAAAAACAAGGTGTTAGTTTCAACAAAAAATTTCATCGCAGTCGAGGGACCAATCTGTAGAATACTTTCTTACATAAAAAGTCCCCTAACATGTAAATCGGTTCAGGCGTTTAGAAGTTATGATGGAATAAAGAAACTCACATACATTCAAACATACATGAATCCTAAAAACATAACACTCCCTTTTAGGGGCAGTCGTGTAAAAAAAAAGTTTGGTAAAGGATGAAGAACAACACAGCTAAAATATTATTACCATTTCAAACAACTCGGTGTTGGTTCTAAAATGTATTGGTGTAACATTTATGCCTTATGGCGTTTTTAAACTACACCTTCTGTTCTGAAACCAGTTGGTACTAAAAATTACGCCTCATAGATCTACCACTTACAATTTTTTACTAGACCCATTTGACATTTTCATTTGTCTGTCTCTGGATTCCCTTACTTCATTTTCTTCTAGAAGTACAGTCATTTCGAGATTATTGTCATCGTCAGCTTTAACGATTCCATTGCCGGGCGTACCTACCATAAACCAAATCGTATAAGTTAGTATGCTCTTCAGCTTTACATCCTTGTTATTTGTTACCTTTTAATATTCGAACAGGATAATATAATATGTATGTTTCTTTTATATTCAAAGGACTAACCATTTTTCTTTCTTTGTTTCGAAGAAAAAAGAAGCTAATATTAACCTCTCAAGGAACGCCATTATTTACGTCAACTATCCGTCAAGTACCGCCGGGCGGGCTCTTATCTTATCTTGATTTTAAGCCTTATCTTGACTACAAATACAGTTTTAAATTGGTCGTGGTTTGGCTCTCACAAATTTGTGCCAGTGGGGCTCAACGGTAATACTCGTTAACTGGCACGTTTTTGTGCCGCTCGGGCTCTAGAGGTTAAAATGAAAAAAAAATGAAGGATATATTATGACGTCTATGCTATGCTATAATGCGTTGAGAAGTTATATCATGAGTAGGAGGTCAACCTGGCTGCAGGATCAAGTCCTGTTGGTTATTAAAATGTAAACAATCATAACTAAAGCTGGTAGAATTTCATTACAATTGGTTGGGGGAAACTAGTTTGAAATTCAGTGGCACAATTTGGCCTAAACAATATTAACTAACTATCAAGACAAGAAAAATAAGGGTTTTAAAAACGTAGTGTGACACAGTTTGATGTCAAGACGAGATATAATTCCATTTAAATAAGGTGCCTTAACACTATGGCTACTATAATGACAGTAACCTTCGGTACAATTTAAAAACGGTAGGTTACACAAGACACATATAATTTCACAAGTAAGTACCTTGCTTTCTTCAAGAAAAAATGTCATCTCAGTTTTAATTTTGTCATCAACTTTTACAAGTCCCATACTGGATGGAGTATGTATTTTGAAATGGCGTCTAGGTAGCTTCAACCCAGGTTTACAACTTTTGGAGTAGTACCTTTAATGGCCTTACCACTCTTTTTTTAAATAATGATGTAAACATGCCAGTATTCTGGTAAAGTAATTTGTTCTCCTCTGACTATAAATATAGTTTCTATTAGCTTGTATTTTGACGGGCCTGTTGGTCTAGTGGTTAGTGGCCCTGACTGCTGAGCCGGAGGTCGTGGGTTCGATTCACACCCAGGACAAACTTTGTGTGATGAGCATGATTGTTTGTTCTGTGTCTGGGTGTGATTTATCTATAATATGTAGGTATGTATTTATAAATTATACATATAAGTATGTATATCAGTTGTCTGGTTACCATAACACAAGCTCTGCTTAGCTTGGGATCAGATAGCCGTGTGTGAGTTGTCCCAAGATATTTATTTATTTATTATTATTATTTATTGTATAGTTTCGCTTAAAGGCCTTTGCTTTTGAAGAATTTATCTTATATTCTGTCATGGTTACGAATACATTAGTTGCTGGTTATTTAGCTTACCTCAAAAATGACTGTGCAATAATAGGTATTATAACTAGAAACATAAACAGCAATATCCCAACTTCATTTATCAACTCTTTTCACTACATTTCTAAAGAACTTGCACTTATTCTAATTGAACTTCATCACAAGTACTTAGTCACTAAACTGTAGGCCTACTATGACATCTTAAAGCAGAACTTATTCCACTGAGTGAAAGAGATGGTGCTATACAACCTGAATGGCTCAGTCCCTTGCCCTCAGCGGAATAAGTTCTGCTTTAATACGTCATGGTAGGGTAGCTAGTCGTAGTTTTCAGTCTTATTCATTCCCAGTCGTAACTTAGAGTCTCGTCGTGCAATTCTCATCAATTATTCAAAGATCAATCTTTAAGTATATGTCAGAGCTTTAACTGAGTCGTCGTGCGACATAATTGCTGTCGTTTGAAAGACACGACTTGCTCCAGATGACTTGTAAGTTGAGAGAGAGCTATGTGATTATTTTCTTAACTATCATTTGTAGATGATGGGCTAATAACTTCTATTGTCGTTTTTATGTGTTTGCAATTTCTTTCACTGCGTTAGGAAACCATGGTAGTTTTTCGTATCTAAATTTTGTTGGCATGTTTGACTGGCATCTTTACTATCCTTACTAATCCTTACTAATATTATAAAAGCGAAAGTGAGTTTGTTTGTTTGTTTGTTACCTCTTCACGCTTTAACACATGGCAATTTTTTTTTTAATGTGGGATGTGAGGAAGAAAGAGGAAAGAAAAGGGAAAACGTAGCGTTGCTATTACAAATCAATAAGGCGCAAGGGGAACTATGTTACCCCGAATTAAACGCGAGCGAAGCCGCGGGCTAAAGCTAGTAATATATAATATGAAATTGATTTGTCATAGAATGTGAACTGAAACTGAAACTAATTGAATACAAACATTAATTAATTAATATAATGAAATAACACATTGAGTGTCACTGACAAACTTTTCAAGGTTTTTTTTTTAAACAAAGGCCAGTTACAAAGGTACCACGTAATTAAAAATTTGTCTTCACATTCATTATTCATAACGTTCCCATGTGAAATATGGAATAAGCATTAAAAAGATCAAAGCGACATACGAGGGGTGACAGAAGTTAGAAAAACTTAGACGTGACAGCCCTGACATGACGGGGGTTTGACAACCCTATTTTAGTACAACTTAAATGAAAATTCATGAGTATTTTTTTATCTTTTTTTCCACCGTTTTTTTACAAAATCGTTTAAAATTATAATTATCTTTGAAGTTTAACAAAAGGATGAGTCAAAGGTCTGAAGAAGCTATTGTTTCCGTCTAAGACAATTATCCTGTTTTAGCTGCTTATGAGGCATTTTTATGTAAAGAATGAATACTTTCTTAACAACAAGAAATAGGTCAAAGATTTAACAATTTCTGTTTTGTTTGAGTAGAATATTGTACCGATCAATAAATACTGGAGCACAAAAAGGTTGTATAACAGTATTTTATTTTTTAACGTTGCCCCACACTAGGAATTTCTCCTGTATCGTGGCTGCGTTTACAAACATTTAAACTCACATACACAAACAGCTAGACCCGAAACAATTATCTGTAGGCCATACAAATATTTGTTCCGTGCAGGAATCGAACACGCGACACGCAGAGCAGCAGTCGATCGCTTAGCCACTGCGCCGACCGTGCCGTCAAATTTGGTCTTAGTTGTTTTGTTCCCAAATAAAAGCAAATGTTATTAAGAATATCAACCATGCGAATATAACTTTAGTTAAAGTAATTTTATACACATAATCAAAAAATAACAACTACATAAACACTTTGTTAGTTGAGACAAAATCTAACCAATTCAGTGCCTAAAAGTTCATAACGAAAAGTACTCAAAACACAACAATTACAAAAAGATTCTCTCCGGCGGGGAATCGAACCCCGGTCTCCCGCGTGACAGGCGGGGATACTTACCACTATACTACCGAAGACTTGCGTGCTATATCGAAATAACACTATACAATCCTAGGATAATCTTATATGTAGTCATGCATTATCTATAAATATTTTTGAATTGAATACTCAACTTGCCATACTGTGGTCTTATTGGTAAATAGACAATCTTCTTGGTAAAATTTCTATCGCTTTCAAAGGTCCATTTGAAAAGCAGTTTGCTGAACTTGGCCTATTTGGCGCAGTCGTGAGACACAATAATTAAGTACCTCCTTTTTATGTTTAGATTTATGTTTTTTTTAATTTATATAATACTAGCTTTTGCCCGCGGCTTCGCTCGCGTTTAATTCGGGGTAACACAGTTCACTTTGCGCCTTATTGATTTGTAAAAGTAACGCTAATTTTTCCCTTTTCTTCCCTCTTTCTCCCGCACATCTCACTTTTTTTAAATAAAAATTAGCCTATGTCCGTCTCCTGGTTCCCAACTACTTATCTCTGTACCAAAATTCATCAAAATCGGTTTAGCCATTAGAGCGTGAAGAGGTAACAAACAAACAAATAAACAAACTCACTTTCGCTTTTATAATATTATATATATATATATGTATATAGTCAGGATTGTGTGCATTTGTGGCATGGGTCAAATCCCCTTATTTTCTTTCTTTATTTTACTTATTTATTTACAATTTAGTTCACTCATCCAGGCGGAGTTGTCACTAAACCATCTTATGACAATATAGCTACAAAGGAGATGTCTAGACTAGGGTCCTTTGACCCTTTGCCTATAGATACTTAAAGCTATTGTTCTTAGTGGATTGGATAGTATTGTCTCATCGATTGGTCCTATTTATACGTGAACAACATCATATAGATTACGGTGCAAGTTAGGAGAGATAGCAGAAATTGAAGTGTCAAGGAAAACTCAATTTCTAATTAAACAGGACAGGCAAATCCTTACTAATATTATAAACGCGAAAGTGAGTTTGTTTGTTTGTTACCTCTTCAAGCTTTAATGACTTAACCGATTTTGATGATTTTGGTACAGATAGTTAGGAACCAGGAGACGTATATAGGCTATTTTTTTTAAAGTGTGATATGGGGGAGAACGAGGGAAGAAAAGGGAAAACTTAGCGTTGCTATTACAAATCAATAAGCCGCAAGGGGAACCGCAAGGGGAAAAACTGCAGGTAGCAGGCACTGTGTTGTACCGAATTTGAAGCCGCGGGCAAAAGCTAGTGTTTCATACTTTCGCTTTAGCTTTGGGCAAGAACTAATAAAAAGTCTTCATAAAAGGTTTTTCTTACAAATCGCGAATCTAAAGTGAAATGATACACAACTGGTCACCCAAATAAATGGGTTCAGAAGTGTGTCATAACAGTACGTTTGCTTAGGCGATATATTAGTTACCGCATAACCCTTAGTAGAAAACAAGTGTAAGAAAAACTCCGTAAATGATTAAATAAAAAACACTTTTATTGCAAATCACACATTATAACATTTAGATACGCGGAATACATCATGGAATAATAACATATTACCTTAGGTTTTATTGAGACACTTCACAACTTATTTTAGAAGATGTTCACTAGGAGAATCTCCGAAACGACTGATCATTTAGCCGGGCTCATATCGTTCTAATTCCAATTACCGCCATTTCAATACTAAAATGGGCGCGTTCCTGTGATTGGTTGGTTTTCAACCAGTCATAGAGCACTTTTTGAGTGTTGCCAATTAATAAAATAGTGGTATTGTTGCATGTTAATAAATCGAAAACATATCAAATTTATTATAGACGCTAACACAAGTGACATGTTATGTTATTGTAAAAATGACGAACTTTTATGCAAATCCTGTGATGTAGACTGTGAATGAAAAATTATATTTTTTATTCATAATCTTTTATTTTTCATTCACAGTCTTTAGAAAAACCGCTTCTACCCACTACTTAAACCCTTATTAGTACAAAACAAATAATTGTACGTGCGACCGCGAGACATGCGAGTGTTAGACACATGGCGACATGATGGGAGGGTCCTCTAAGATTTGTAGTTGTCAACTGAAATAAAGAACGTCACTTAAAGTATCTGCTTAGAAGTGAGAAGATAGTTTTTGTGTTGAAGTAGGCAGTTGGTTATTAGTGTGGGGTAACATTTTTCTATTATTTCATCATCTGCCTAGCCTTTTGCCAACTATGTTGGGGTCGGCTTCCAGTCTAACCGGATGCAGCTGAATATCAGTTTTTTACATTAAACGACTGCCTATCTGACCTCCACAAGTACTCCCAGTTAATACTGGGTAAAACGATACCCCTTGGTAAGACTAGTTATCAGACTTTCGGAACACTGACTACCTGTAACGGCTGTCAAAGATCTACAAATGACAGCCGCGACAGACGGCTTAACGTGATTTCCAAGGCACGGAGGAAACTCGGTATGTAACGGGTGGTCACCCATCCACAGGCCAACCTAGGCAAGCACGGCTTAACCTAAAGATCGACCCGAGCGGCTACTATTGTTTAGCCACGCGCTCCTCTTATTGCGATATATGAGCTTTCTATTATTTGAATTTCGAAACCATGTATATTCTTTTTCCTAGTTATTTGGAACCGGCATAACAGGTTTTTCTTCTGCCATTTCCTGCTTAAATCGTCAAACTATAATGTGCTCCCTTTTTTGGTCTAACCATTTCTTACACAATCCATCCATCTTTTGTATAGTCTACTAGCTTTCGCCCGCGGCTTCGCCCGCGTTAAATTTGGGATAACACAGTTCCCCTTGCGCCTTATTGATTTGTAATAGCAACGCTAAGTTTTACCTTCTCTTCCCTCTTTCTCCCTCACATCCCATTTTTTTCAAAAAAATATAGCCTATGTCCGTCTCCTGGTTCCCAACTAACTCGGTACCAAAATTCATCAACATCGGTTTAGCCATTAAAGCGTGAAGAGGTAACAAACAAACAAACTCACTTTCGCTTTTATAATGTTAGTAAGGATGGTACGTGAATAACTTAGTATTCGTAATATATTCAACAATTATAATTAGTCAGTATTAAACATTTATGGCGACGATTATAATCAACAAAATCATCACTACACCTACATTAAAATGTTCAAAATAAAATCGAAGAATAATTCTTAATAAATTAGAACACTCATCATGTTATTAACAACATATAATTAGGTAAGTCAATATTAATACTTTGTAAATTTTATTACGTGTACGAAAAGCCATCGGATTATTCAACTGCTATTAATAGAACAAATCGTGGCCATAATTAATAATTGAGCACACTTTAATTAGTAGGTTCACAACGAAGGCGTTGACATGCCGGTTCGTAAATATTCCTATCTAAAATTTATATTCGTACAGATACTATTTGAAAACGACCTTCTATTTGATCTCTTCGTAATTAATCTTCACATAAATAAAGCTATTGAGACGTAAATTAATGCTTACAAGACCATTCACCGTTACACCAATATGCATAGTATTATAGCTTTTGTGTGAACATGAAATACTATTTATTTGTACGATTCCGACAAATTATACGGTTACACAACTTTTGGCACCTCTTCTTAAATCGTTTTCAATTTTTTAATCAGTTATAATGACAAGCTTACACGATAAGTAATTGAGATTATGATTAGATAAGCCATTTGTATTTTTAGTTTTAGAATTACCAAACATTTTTTATGTAAAAAATATTGAGAAAAATTACAATAATAAATTCACAACAGAGTTAAGCTATTTGTGATCAAATTAATCTCCGAAAATATCCGTGAGAAAAATAAAAAACAAAATGCTTTTATGTATAAAATGTTGAAATTAATGATATTTCTGTATTTACTCTATGAAGATTATTTTGTTGTACTTATATAATCATGATCAATTTTAATAAACATTTTCGACAATGATTAACTAATAGTAAAATAAGTGAAAATTGGACACTTAACATGTCCTAGCTGTCCTGTCTTTTGTATATAACAAAAGCTAATAAACGCTACTTCTACAACAAAAATAACTACATCAGAAGAATATAGCTTCGTTGGTACTGCAGTATATTCAAACAATTATGATACAAACTATAGTGATCCGGGTAGTTATATGAATAAGACTTCAATTAGATTGGCATAGTTTATTAGATACAGTTATAGACAGACATAATAATGAGTACAGTATCTAACCGAGACATGGCGTCAGACATCATTTTTATAATGCGTGTGACGACGGTCGTTTTAGTAACTAGTGATGTACCACAACACGGAGGAGCTCGTGGCTAAATAATAGCAGCCGCTCAGATCGATCTTTAGGTTAAGCCACGCTTGCCTAGGTTGGCCTGTGGATGGGTGACCACCAGTTACATACCGAGTTTCCTCCGTGCCTCGAAAAGCACGTTAAGCTGTTGGTCCCGGCTGTCATTTGTAGATCTTTGACAGTCGGTACAGAAGTCAGTGTCCTGAAAGTCTGATAACCAGTCTTACCAAGGGGTATCGTATTAGCCAGTATTAACTGGGTTATGGAGGTCAGATAGGCAGTCGCTTCAAGTAAAATACTGGTATTCAGCTACACCCGGAAAGACTGGAAGCCGACCCCAACATAGTTGGGAAAAGGCTAGGCAGATGACGATAATGTACCATAACACTAGTGACGTTCTCATAACACAAACAATGTTAAGTGCGAGAATATAATCCAACGACATATAGACGACATTTAAGATTAAAAGCAATACACAATTCACTTAACCTTAATTGCCTCTCCCTATAGGGCACAAAATCCAATTCCTAATAAGGCACAAACTATTAGTTTAAATTAAACAGCCAAGGAAATTACAATTAAAGTATTTGCACCGTAACTTCTAAGGATTAGCTAATTAAATCGATGGTGCTCAGAGGCTAAAAGTAATAACGCCTACGCGAATGAGATGCGAATTAAAGCCAGCCAAATTGGAATAGGGACATGGAACGCGACCATTATAGTGAGAACGACACGGTCGGATATTATTGGAGGAATTTCATTAGGCATAAGCGCTGGGATTAAGGAAGTTTGAAGCCATTGCATAGACCTCCGGCAGTTTTTGTAAAGGCTTTCATAGCCACAACATGCATAAACCTTAAGAATAATAAATATCTTGGGACAACTCACACACGGCTATCTGATCCCAAGCTAAGCAGAGCTTGTGTTATGGTAACCAGACAACTGATATACATACTTATATAATTTATAAATACATACATATTATAGATAAATCACACCCAGACACTGAACAAACAATCATGCTCATCACACAAAGTTTGTCCTTGGTGGGAATCGAACCCACGACCTCCGGCTCAGCAGTCAGGGCCACTAACCACTGGACCAACAGGCCCGTCAACAGAATGGTTGTTCTAATAGCTAATCTTTTTTTTATAATGTGGTTCAATGTTAAGTTTAAAAAAGAACCTGTAAATGGCACTAATACACCAACACATATTTAACAAACAAATACTATTTATGACTTTCTTTTTTAAACGTTGTCCCACACTAGGAATTTCGCCTGTATGGTGGGTGCGTTTACAAACATTTAAACACACATATACAAACAGCCAGACCCGAAACAACTATCTATCTGTAGGGTATAAAAATATTTGTTCCCTGCGGGAATCGAACCCGAAGTCGATCGCTCAGCCACTGCGCCAACCGTGACACCAATTTGTATTTATAAATGTTCTATTCGTTCGTAATTAAATACCACAGACCTACAATACTGTCTCTCCTCCTTTAAATCCATCCAAAGGTTGTCTTGAAAAGATCGCTTTTAGCGATAAGACCGCTCATTGTGTCTCCCTAATTATAAGTTGTACATGTTATTCTTGCAATTTGTATAGTGTACATAATAAAGAATATTCTATCTATCTATGTATTTTCCAACAGGAAAGTAACATGACACGTTTATGTAATTACAATAAATTCTTATTACCTTAAACGATATTGACGTATCACTTTTCTAAATTCATGAATACTTTTTCGTGGCATTATTTTATGCTTACATAAATTCCAGTTCTGTAGTAATAAATAAATATGCGATGGGCAACCGGCAAGATGAAGTTGTAAGATCAGCGGGGAAGCCGTAAACAGGTACGGTGCCACAGATGAAATAGTTGGAAAATGGAGAGTTATTTGTTTTTCTTATTCTTAATGGAGAGATACACGACACGATAATTTTGTGCAAGAAGCGTAAGAAATATTGGCGTATAGTTGTCCTTGATATGAAAATTTAAGTCTAAATACATACCTACTCTAAATCACTCTGGAAAAATATAATACAAGAAACCACAGTCACTGTTAAGATTTCCTAAAAATTAAAAGAAAAACCTGTCTTGTCAGAAAACAAAAACTATTAGCAGACAAATTTGTATCAACTGTATACGCAAGGTTTAAGTAAATGCTTCTATTCTTTTTAATTTTTCATCCACATTGTCACTCCATTTGTTCATTACTCAGTGTTGCAACCGGAACATGTGACGTGGGCGAACTCCACCTGCAATTGTGTAGCACAGTATGTAAAGCGTTTGTTTTTTTAATACAAAATGACATTTTGTTCCCGATGCATCGGAAGCATTGTGTCATATCTACACGTATTTAAATAAAAAGTTTGATATTGTTTTGTTGGAAAGAATTGGAAACGTCTTTTAAGGAAGCATTTTTTTTACAGTTATTGTGTTTTTTTTTTAACGGTAATGACATCTACAGCGTAATCATTAAATAAGATCCTCCGCTATGTACGAAGCGGGGGGATCGTCAGACTTTTACTGACTAAAACACATACATGTTCTTTTTTTGTTCCGAGGTCGCGGTATCTCTTTCGAACTACCCACAACCCTGGCAAACGGTGGTCTTGGCAGGCGCCTTTGCTTTGCTGACCTTTTGATAAAGGCATGGAATACAGAATCGACACAGCAGGCCAAGTATATTTGAGACATACACTACATATAAATTGATGCTACAAGAGCATTTACTGATTTCTTAACGAAAGTTGTCAAATATTCCTTTAGCTTTTATCAATAACCTTTAGTTTAAATCCAAGTTGATGCTTCACTTACTATTACTGAAGGTGTAAATTCTAGAAATGTCTATGAAGTATTATGGACCTTAACCATTAGGAAATTCTTAGTAGTATCCAGAATTTCCTATGTTTATACTTGTTTCAGGTCATTAGGTTCGCTCAATATAACAAATGATGTCAGCATTCCCTCTGCGTATCGATTCGAGGAAATCTGTCAATCTTTTTGTAATACTGCAGAAATTGTCACACCTTAAGCCCGCAGTACACATTAAGCCAAGGTATTGGGCCAGCCTATTGGGCCAAGATAATGAATTCCCAATATCGCTGTACACACATTGGTGTCAATAATGACGAAGCGCGCCAAGATCATTTGATGTGTGAACAAAAAACCGACAACAATCGGTTTGCTCGCCAATGTTGGCGCCAACCGAACGTCGCTGCCAACATACCGCCAAGTAACCCTCTACACTTTGAGCCAATAGGCTGGCTCAACATTTTGGCCCAATGTGAACTGCGGGCTTAATATCAGTAAGACATGAGAGTGCTCCACTTAAGTCTAATAATCTCTACGATAGTAATCTCTAGTAATCTCTACGATACCGTAATTAAATCCGACTTCTCTTTTACTACATAAAGTAACTGATCCCAATTCCTAGAACCTCTATACAGAATGTACAGATTTACGTGAACCGCCGGCAACAATATCAACACAACCATTCACCCCATATTTGCTCTAATCGTTAAAACTTTCACCAACTTAGTTTCTACCGACCAATAACTTCGCTAGAATTATCTCCAATTTTACACTTGACATTGGCAGTTTCCCTTCGATATTTCTCCGTGTCTGACGTATCTATCAAAGAAAGCGGCTTACCTTTGCCTGTCTTGGGGTAATTTCACCGTCCGCTGGTTTCTCGTAAAGGGACCTAGTAAGCTGTACTAAGTCTGTCCGACCTCAGAAGCCGGCGATACGTTTGCTGTTCTTGTAGTAATGTATACGTATATAATTATATATACATACATTACACATACTATATGTTGTGTTATTGAGTTTGCTCTGGTCTGTGACGTTTTTTGGGAAGCTATTACGAGGTCGACGAAACAGTTGGCGCAGTGTTCGATTCCCGCACGAAACAGATATTTATAATAATAATATCTTAGGACAACTCACACACGGCTATCTGATCCCAAGCTAAGCAGAGCTTGTGTTTTGGTAACCAGATAACTGATATACATACTTATATAATTTATAAATACATTCATAATTTAGATAAATCACACCCAGACACGGATCAAACAATCATGCTCATAACACAAAGTTTGTTCTGAGTGGGAATCGAACCCACGACCTCCGGCTCAGCAGTCAGGGCCACTAACCACTAGACCAAGAGGCCGGCCCATTTGAATGGCTTACAGATAGTTGTTCCGAGTCTGGCTGTTTGTGTATGTGAGTTTAAATGTTTGTAAACGCACCCACGATACAGGAGAAATTCCTAGTGTTGGACAACGTTTTAAAAATTATAAATAGTATTTGTTTGTTAAATATGTGTTGGTCTATTAGTGCCATTTATACGAATTTGAGTAAACAAAGACGGCATGGTTGGCGCAATGGCTGAGCAATCGACTGCTGCTCTGCATGTCACGGGTTCGATCCCCGCATTGAACAGATATTTATATGGCCTACAGATAGTTGTTTCGGGTCTGGCTGTTTGTGTATGTGAGTTTAATAGTTTGTAAACTCACGAGACGGGACATATTCCTAGTGTAAACTTTGAATTAAGATATTGCTAGATTATTTGGCATTTTTCTTTAGTTCGTACATTTTTTATTTATTATGCTAGCTTTCGCCCGCGGCTTCACCTGCGTTAAATTTGGAGTAACATAGTTCCCCTTGCGCCTTATTGATTTGTAATAGCAACGCTAAGTTTTGCCTTTTCTGCCCTCTTTCTCCCTCACATCCCACTTTTTTAAAATTAAAATTAGCCTATGTCAGTCTCCTGGTTCCCAACTATTTGTGTACCAAAATTCATTACCATCGGTTTAGCCATTAAAGCGTGAATGGGTTACAAACAAACAAACTCACTTTCGCTTTTATAATATTAGTAAGGATTCTAAGTAAAATCTTAAGTATCTAAGTACTGAAGCTTTATTTTAAAATTAAGTTATTTTGTGGCAAAGCTCTTAAAAAAAACCTTGACCAAAACACCGTTAGTATTCTACCTACCTCTTCATGTTTCACAAACGCGTCCTCTATACATCCATGCGCTATGACGCAATGCGGTGCACCTTCACAAACATCATTTAAATCACAAATGAAACCGCTTGGTTACTCCGCTAAGTGATTTTGATGTTCAACTCTGTGACGGCATCGAAGATCCAATACGATTGTTGATATAAGGTTATTTGATTTCGGTGTCTTAACGTTTCTATCTTGTGTTTTTGGGATAAATATTTCCGGAGCTTTCCAGGTTGACTGAATACACAGAAGTAGGGAATTTGCTTCTTAATGCTCATGATGAGTTTAAGTAAGTATTTTAAAGTATTAGGTAGCAAGGGAATTTGGAACATAATAAGTACACAATTAGAGTCGAAATGTCAATCAGGGATCAGATCTATGACTTCAACTTAAGACTTTATTTGCAGAAGTCTTAGACAAGTGGAATTCCTACTAATATTATAAATCCGAATGTTTGTGAGGATAGATGGATGTATGGATGTCTGTTACTCTTTCACGTCCAAACAGCTGAACGGATCTTTATGAAATTTGGCACAAAGCTAGATTACAGTCTTGGAATAATACATAGGATACTTTTTTACGATATCACGAGCGTGAAACCGCGGGCGTCGGCTAGTATTTCAAATAATTAAGTATTTCTGTAAAGTTCTTTAACACGATTGATATTTTCTTCCTAGACAATAGTTGCCATGGCTGAGCTGGTAGTCATTAAATAGACTCTGGACACATATTAGAAGAAGCAAGGTACTCTTATTCAACTGAAGATTCATAGATGAGTCTTCCCTGAGGTCAATCATCAAATAACTTCTTCCGCTTTGAGATGAGCGGAAAGGAATGTCAAACTTTTACTCCTTTTGACCTTTGTGTTCCAGGGTCGCGATATGTCTATCGAACAACTCAAAACCTCGGCAGGCAGTGACCCTGGTAGGCTCCTCTGCTTTGCTGACATCTCTTTAAGGCGCGCGTGGAACACAAACGAGCCATCCAAACGGCCTGTCGTCACTAAACGGACGAGTGGTGACCCATTATAAATAAAATATAAATATCTTGGGATAACTCACAAACGGCTATCTGATCCCAAGCTAAGCAGAGCTTGTGTTATGGTAACCAGACAACTGATATACATACTTATATAATTTATAAATACATACATATTATAGATAAATCACACACACACAGAACAAACAATCATGCTCATTACACAAAGTTTGTCCTGGGCGGAAATCGAACACACGACCTCCGGCTCAGCAGTCAGGGCCACTAACCACTAGACCAACAGGTCCGTCTAATAATTTGCTCTCTGTCCACAAACCCATGTCTGCGGTGGCCAGGAGTCATCTCGCGACTGCTGGGACACTTGACAATGTGTCCTGCCCGGCCACAGGGGCTGATAGATGCTGTTTTATTTTTTCAACATCGTTATCTTTTAGTACTTTTTCTAGGCCCCCTGATTCATAGTTGTAAATATTCATTGGAATGTGAAAGCAACTTGAACAAGGGTTTATAAATTTTTAATCAGCATATATATTATAATTACTTAAATTATTTAAAAATAAAATTATTTGAATTATAGTAAGTTATAATAATAACAACAAAGATGAAATAAAAATATAGACGTGATCAGGGACATTGAACGAATAAGGTTAAACCCTTGTATATTTTTTAATTTATAATTATTAACAAAATAATTATGTTTGACGAAATTTCTATCAATTTATCAAACATTAAATAGACTCGCTATGAATAGCAAATTATTGATCTTCAAAACTTTTGTAAAACTTTATATTTATTTACATTAATGATGTACTTACTCATAGTATTCTCATGACACTCGTGAATTTAAATCCTCAATGAGATATTCATAAGAATGAATCATATTTTGACGACTCAGTTGGCGCAGTGGCTGAGCGATCGACTGCTGCGCTGCGTGTCGCGGGTTCGATCACCACACGGAACAAGTATTTGTATAGCTATAAGATATATTATATAGATATAAGATAGTTGTTTCGGGTCTGGCTGTTCGCACCCACGATACAGGAGAGATTCCTAATGTGGGACAACGTTTAAAAAAAAAACAAATTTTGTGAAGACATCACAAGAACATAGTAAGACTTAGTCGTAATATACGTCATTCTTTTTAAATCGCTGCACCATTAAGCACATACTCCACATACGATTGTAATTATACAATTATAACACTCAAAGATAACATCTTAAATGAAACCAGGTGATATGAGAATGGGGATGATAGGTTTCGTTTACAACAAAACACAATGACTTACAATTTCTGTGGCTCTATTAAAACAATTTAGTGGAACTATTGTTAGGTATAATAGGCAAACCCGAGCTGGCGTCCCGTAGCGAATTATAATGAGATAAAACATTATGAAGAAGAATAAATGAAGCTATCATATTCCTATCAACATGTGGTTTGACAAAAACTTTTTCGCTATACAAATTAAGGTTGTTCTATTGTCGTGTTTTTGCTGTTATGTGATACAAATAAAGATGATTAGTTTTTGCGTGGGGTATGCCCAGGTGAAAAGACTTTGTTAATGCCATTAATTTGCTTTTTTGAAAATATGCTTTTGTTCGTTGATTTATGAAAAAAGGATTTTTAAAAGTTGGAACATAATTTCTTGCGTATCTGACTTGAAAATACTCATGTAATATGAACTGTTTAAAAATGTTCGATGTTACAATGTATAGAAAGTCTTAAAACAATACCCGACGACGAAAATAAGTCAAACATAGTTACTCAAAAAGTAAATATGTCACAAAGAAAACAATGGACGAAACACGATTGGTATTAAAAATAATCTCAGAAATTTTAAGCCGGTACTTCAAAATATGCGTCTCACTGTATGCGGTAGGCAACGAGTCCCAAGTATTTGTTAAAGTGTAGTTATTATGTTTTGACTCGCCCACACGTGAGAAACGTGTTCAGAAAAAGGAAAAATAAAGAGGAAAAATCACAAAAAAATAGTCACGTAAAAAGTCTGAATCTTACCTTTCATTGACTCAAGTATTCCCCCCTGAAAATTCGCTGAAACCAAAAAAAATCTTGACAAATCTGTCTTAGAGTTTAACGATTTATAAAAAATATCCCCTGTGGTCTAACCTGCTCCCCTAGAGGACATTTGGAAAAAGTAATTTATTCCGATAAGCCAACAAGAAGACTGTTCATTTTTATTTTGTCCATTCCCTGAGGCTTAGAGCATCTTACAAATTTTGTGGAAGGGATAAGCTGAAAGCGTTTTATTGCTTCATATTTGGCTAACAAATTCACATTAATAAATTAATATCGTATTGAAATAAAGTTCTTCTAATATCAAACGGATGAACAAGCAAACATAATGAATGTTAAAACAATAATTATAAATCTTACAAAGTTCGTAATACTTGAAACATTTTAAATTGTTCTGAGTGTTAATAAAAGACAATCTGAAGTTTTATTTTCTCACATTTTTTGCGAATGAAACATCAATAAATAACTTCCCCCACCCTGGGCTGATCGACTTACTAACTGACTTACTTACTTACTGACTAAAACCCAACCATGTTCCTTTTGCTTATTATTTTTCAGTGCCGCGGTATCTCTTTCGAACAACCCGCAACCCCAGCAGCATCTTACCTTGCAGTCCGTCTAAATTGTTTTGGGTTGCTAGTTCTAACCTATAAAGCTTTATTTAGGGGAAGGGGGGCACATTGGGACCACCAAAAACGTCGTTTTGTATTGGTATACAAAACGGCCTTAAGCCTGCAGAGGGTCTCACTAAACATCTTATAACTTGCACCAAACACACAGGGGCATGACGTTGCATTCGCCTCCCACCACACAGCCTTAATCTCCCTACGATGCGGTCGCGATAACGTTTGTGTGGCGACTCTAGAGCGCACTGGCCGTAGAGTAGACAGGTATAGTACCTTTATTGCTACCTTTTATGCCTATTGGTTTTGGTAATTTTTTGTAAACACCACGTACTACGTTCTTTCACAAGTTATTATACATTGTGACTTGGACTGTAGCTTCATTCCTTTGTTTGAAATAAATTATTTGTCTAGAGAAAATTACATTTTTTCAACGAAAACGTTGGTAATATGGTATGGTATACAAGTTGTTGATAATACGAGCTGCAAACTATAGTTTACAGCTCGTATTATCACGGCTTAGCACACAAGTATACCACAGTTGCGTAAAGCCACAGCACGTTTAGTAAGAACAAAGCTGAGAAGCTGCCTTTAGCATTTATTTATTTTAATTAACCTAATGTTGAGGGAACCGCTTTATCGAAGAGATTATTAGTTACGGATACATGTCATCACATATCACCAACAACACCATTTTTCTCACTTAAGTGTCTGCACACTTCTGAAACCAACAATAGGTAAGTGATACGAAACTATTCTACCTATTGCCACATCTGGGTCATACACATATGGGTGTTCGGATAAAATAACTTAAAAATTTACGACAGTAACTGAAAACTTTTATTTTTTAGTTAAATCATTCTTACTTTTCTGTTTGCTCATAATATTTCAAGCTTTGAAATGTCTTCATTTAAAAAAAAAACAAAATGTTTCAAAAGTCTCTTCGTGTGGACTGTTCAGATTTGGGGTATGAGTGATTGGATAGATGTAGTTAATTATTTTGTACATTTTTGTTAAAACATCATTGTCGCATTTACGTTATATATAATGAATATTATTTTTATTGGGTACTTGTTAATAATTGCGCAAGGTATATTTAATTATTTCCAATAAACATGCTGTTATACGGATTTAGGTCTTTTTGGTGGACCTAAAAATCAACCACATTTTAATTTCTGCTAAAGCTACCTTGTATCGAATATTTTTTATATTAACAGCACTGGATAGCCGCCATTTGTTGGAGTCCTTGTTAGCACAGCTTCTTGCCATTTTCTAATTTACGAAGTTTTAAAATAAAATTAAGTGTTTTTGTCAAAGTTCAGAACGTCTTTCCTGCTTGGGTTATAATTTGGTAAGTTATTATTTTATATTTTAGTAAATATTGCGGCGATATGCCTGTTGAGGAGTATTTTCAAAGTTTCTTTTATTGTTTTACTAACCTTCAAAATAAAATGGCTGCTTTGATTTTAATTTCAAAAATCTCTCCTGTGGACATCTTTCGTGTGAACATAAATGTCCGCTGGAAAGATGCATGTCCACAAAAAATAACATTTTAATAGTTTTCTATGCTAATAAAGCTACAATGTTGGTAAAACAAGCAGGCGGGCTGAGATAGCATGATTTAAAAACTGCATCATTGGTATTGGCTTCCAAAAAAGGAGCCTGATTTATTTTAATTTTGCAAAATGTTGGGTGCTTCGCATGTTTGAGTTTGTTTCAGGTACAATGCCTCGATCCAGTCGGTCTAGAACTCAATTAACAATTGTAAAGGTATCGAAATTGTTCCTGTTGATGATAATCATGTTCCTGAAACACAGAGAATACCGGATGCAAATAAATGTCGTCCGTTTAAAGGTACCTTCCAAATCCACCAAGTTGTATGAAACACTACTGAACCTAATTTACTGCACGCCAGGAGATTAAGCTGTATTTTATGCGCCACCAGCGCCACTCATGTTCCTTGTCCTAATTTTGAAATAAGACAAATTCATATTGAATGTGTCTCAGATCCTATAGAAGATTCATCAGTAGGTTATTCAAGGCCTTCGTCAAGTATTTCTCTGACTAGTTCACCATCTTCTCATAGAACAGCATCTGTATCAATTGTCACTGGACCAAGAACTCCTTCGCCATTGTTGTTAATACCTTCTCCAGAACTTCTAAACAATGTGACTAATCAACCGGGTACTCAGCGAAAGAGCATTCTATGTGAGAGTAACTATTCTGATGACTCAGTTAACCACAAAAAAAAACCTAGAGTAAGACATTCGTTCTTCTTAAGGGCACGCCACAATGAAGGACACCTTTTTTTTTAGTTTGACATTTGATTTATTAATCAAATATAAAATAAATAAAGATAAGAGACTAAAATGAATAAAAAATGATGTAATTTCAATATTTGACCCTCGAAAAATTTATTTTATTTTATTACTAATATCACCAAAGAAAAAGATTATTGGTAAGATTTTTTGTTTGTATTTACCAAAGTACCTATTCTTGACAGGATAACTTTTGTTAATAATTACTAGTTTCAATGGCAAGTAAATGTCAATATCCACAGTGATTATATTATATTAACCTCTCTTCTGTGAAAACGGGTCTTTTCTGTGGACGTAAAAAAACTTTAAAGTGAAATAACTTGCTGAAATTCGAATAACGATCTGGTTTTTGATTAATTTCTAATTACTTGTAACATTACCTAATAAATGAGACTTATTTGAAAAAACAACAACGACTTTTTATTTCGAACATTTTTATAACCCGTTTTGTGTATGACCCATCTGCGCATAATTAGTAGCCATTGAATAGAATGTAACGTTTTTGTGGGCACAATATTGATACTGTAGATTTTCATGCGAAGAATGATCATCTGGATAAATAATTTTGTATTAACCGAACGGTACTTCGTTTGAAGGTTTATTTAAGGGAAATGTCTTTTATTTTATACCTACTTTTTTACAATTCGAAGACCCCCAGCGGTGTTTGATGGGAACCCTACGGTTAGTGGTATTTGTCTTTTTTCAGTTGTGTCGCGTTTCCAATTATAATTATTCAGTGCTGTTTATTATTTACTTAAATTTCGTGTTTCATAATGGTATGTGAAAACATTGTTTCAGGGTACAAAAATAATACTTATCTAAATAAAAAAAAAGTAGATTTTTTGTGATATTTTACGTTGGATTATAAGTAAATTATTTGTATGAAATGTTTTTGCGATATAAAATCTGATTCATTGCTATGTAGGTAAAAAGTGACTGATTTGACTGGTGGTAAGTAGGTAATTTGCTCTTGTTTGATACTTAGCAAATAAAAATGCTGGTATAAGAAGGATCTAAATGATATATGATACGTATGCTAACAAAATTTTATTTTTAGATTTTTTTTCTCGAATAAATGGTTTTATAATCACATACAACGTATTTTGACTGACTGTACCTTACTTGATTGTATCTTTAAAATATGGTATTAGTTTAACAAAAAATATGACATAAACAAACACCACTGGTATAATTAGTTTTTGAAATTAGAATGGAATAAATCAATGTAACTCGTTGCTTTCGAAAATGTATAAACTTTTCTAGTATCTGTTAGTAGTGTACTGTTATTACACTACTAACAGATTTTATACCTACTAGAAAAGTTTATACGTTTAGCAGCCGTCTTAAATTTATGCTTTAGTTGAACTAACAGTCCTTATAAGTAGGCAAGCATAAACAGTTATTCTCCTACTACGGGTTTCTGAAAAAAAAAAAAATCTCCCTCATTTTCTTTTTTTTTCTGCAGAAATGCTCACAGCAAAAAGAGTTGAAAATTTTTCAAAATAAGAGGGACTTTTTTTTAAAACAACAGCTCTGTGATAATGACAGCTAACTTTTTAGTCGATATCCTGTTACCGTTTTTTACTACATAACGGATCCAAAGCAACAGTCACATTACAAAAAAAAAATGTTACCAAAAAACTGGCTGTGCACATAAAATACCGCATTATACACCAACGGAAGCATTACGACCCCCTTTAAAACATTTAAATGTTCCCAATGACAGAAGTTAAAATTCATTGGATTCCAAAACCCACCCTCTGTCTACAAACACGGGCATAATGCCTCATTTAATAACAAATTAGATCTCACCACGTTAATAAAACGAGTAGAATACCTTCTGTATTTTCAAAGGGACGACCCAAGATCCCTTTGTTTAGATATAACACGATTCCGAACGAAGATTCCGTAATTTATAAAGAAGCGTATAAATCTTGCGTCGGAGAATAAAAAAGCTGAAACACGTGTGAAGTCCAGTTTGATGTTAAAAAAAGGTTTAGGTTTTATAAAAAGTCTTGTGTACAACAGTTTAATTAGATGGTGGTTGGTTTAGGTGTGATAAAAATGCTGTAAATATGCACTACACCACGCCGGACCAAGGTTGAAGTAATAAATAAAGAGGTGTTACTAAAAGATTTTATGCAGAACTAGCTTTTGCCCGCGGCTTCGGTCACGTTAAATTCGGTAGCGCCTTATTGATTTGTAATAGCAACGCTAAGTTTTCCCGTTTCTTCCCTCTTTCTCTCTCACATCCCACTTTTTTTCAAAAAAATATTAGCCTATATCCTTCTCCTGGTTCCCAACTATCTCTGTACCAAAATTTATCAAAATTGGTTTAGCCATTAAATCGTGAAGAAGTAACAAACAAACAAACAAACAAACTCACTTTCGCTTTTATAATATTAGTAAGGATAATGTGAGTGAAATTTCCATGGAAGTACTAAAGCTGTCGTGCACTCATTAGCAAGCGTTAGAGTAATTTCGTCATCCATAATATAAGAATTTTCTTTGTACTTTGAATATTTTTAGGGTTCCGTGCCTCAAAAGGAAAACTGAACCTTTATAAAATCACTTTGTAGTCCGTATGTCTGTCTGTTAAGACCCTTCAGGAAAGCGTCGAGTTGAAAATTAAACTATGCTCAAGAAGACTTTGAAGTCCCTTGGAGCTCTTTTTACAGCTGCAGCACTCCTCTAAGTCTACGCAGTCAAAAGATATGGCCGTTTACGTCGCAAATTTATACGGAACCCTTAGTACACGTGTCCTTTTCGCACGTGGGCAGTTTTTTTACAAAGGTAACTATTGCCAGTGTCAACCCAGGCTTTTTGACTATGGGATGGGACTGTGGTATCTCTTTCGAACAACCCGCAACCAAGGCTGGCCCCTCTGTTTGATGATTTTTCTTTGAGGCGCGCGTGCAACACGAACGCGCCGTCAAATTGTGGAAAATTGCGATTTTGAAGTTGATTCTCAAACGATGGCTCTTCTTTTATTCTAGTCATTACCAGCCAGTACGTTTTCCATTAAAAACAGAACACATGCCTCTTCTGTTTCATTGTAGGTTGGGCTATCCACAAAGTATGCCCAATGAGTAAGTATTATCTTATCTATGTAATGAACTAATCACACTTGCATGTCACGTCGAAAGAATTAACATAGCAACGATCTATATCGTTGCTATGTTAATTCTTTCGACGTGAATTGGTTTTGGTCCAAATTTGATCACAATTTATGTAAAATCATATACAAAACTAAGAAGAAGAAAATATAAAAGTCTCTATCAGTTTTTGCTAAGCAGATTGATGATCATAGCTAACCACGCTGATAATACTAGCATAGAACAGGATACTGCCGTCCATTCCTAAAGTAAAAAACATATATATCTAAAGATACATTACCTCAAACCTGCTATTGAATCGATAGAGATACGGATCTAAAAAATTGTTCGAATGATTTACACGTGCCTTATATGGAGGAAACAATAGAATATTAACCTCCAATCATCGCGATAGGGAAAGGTCTACGTAATGACTTTCACCAGCTTTTGGCTGCTACTGATATTGTTTGATATATAGATGCCCTTTGCATATTAAATCCTTACTTGTACTTTGTTGGACTGTATAGGTCAGAATGCTGGGCTGTAAAAAAGGTGGATGAAAAACGATTGCATGTAGCGGAGATGAGAATGTTGAGATGGATGTGTGGAGTGACGAGAATGGATAAAGTAAGAAATGTAGTGTTACAGAAAAATTGAAAGGGAGTCGTTTGTCTTGGTATGGACATGTGATGAGGAGGGATGAAGGACATGTGACTAAAAGAGTGATGGATTTGAATGTTGATGGACGGAGAGCGAGAGGAAGGCAAAAGAAAAGATGGATGGATTCTGTAAGGAGTGATATAAAGGAGAAAGGAGTAAATGATGCCATGACGTCTGATAGGGGAGAATGGAAGAAGAAAACGTGTTGCGCCGACCCCAAATAGAATAGGATAAGGGCAACAAAATGATGATGACTAATACTATAAAAGCGAAAGTGAGATTGTTTGTAACTTTGCTTTGCTTTACGCTTTAATGGCTTAACCGGTTTTTATGAATGTACAGAGATAGTTGGGACCCTGGAGACGGACACAGGATATTTTTTTTAAAAAGTGGGATATGAGGGAAAACGAGGGAAGAAAAGGGAAAACTTAGCGTTGTTATTACATATCAATAAGGCGCAAGGGTACTGTGTTATACCGAACCTGTTATTATGTATTTAAGAATAAATTTATCCAAATACAAACAATGACACAATAATAACAATTGCAATCGTTCTGCGCAAAAACCTCTTTTTGAATAAAGAAGCCAAGATCATTGATCACCAAGATTGCTTCAGACTGGTTAGCGATTTCAGACTCACATTAAACTATAAGTCGAGGTTATTCACGATGTTGTTTTTCAGCGATGTCTGTGATGTTTATAATGAAGTTAATAGGAATTTTAAGAGTCATAAATTTACCTGTCTTTATTTGAAACCATAACCTGGAACATGAGAGGCGAGGCCTCTTAACCTCTAGGTCATCTCACATATACACCAAAAATCTTACTGATTTCGAACAAAAGAAATAAAGCAGATCGCACGCATGTTTGTTGGAGATTGCCAAAGATAGATAGTAACTACTCGCAGGCTTATTGCTCCCATTCTATATCGACACAGCGGCTCAGTGTTCCATGTAAACTTAAGAACTCTGACACAAATAATCTAATATATAAAATTCTCGTGTCACAATTTTCGTTCCCATACTCCGCCAAAACGGCTGGACCGATTTAAACGGAATTTTGTGTACATATCGGGTAGGTCTGGGAATCGGCCAACATTTATTTTTCATAGCCCTAAGTGGGCAGCGAGTGAAACCGCTGGGCACAGGTAGTGTTTCATAAAAACGTGAAACGATGGTTCATTATAATATGATGTTTGCAACTTAGAGATAACGTTGAGTGGCTTAGTATTGCTAAAGTCACTCTAGTTTTGCTCATAAAACAGGATCTAAACCAAAGAGTTTTTAGAATTTATAAACAAAACTTTGATTTATATAAAAAAAAAACATTTTATAGTTGATGGCTTCACTCTTGCATTAAGTTAAGGCCTGTAAGAATAGTTTTATGGAAGACTAGCTGTTCCCCACGGTTTCACCCGCGCTGCTCAGCACCTGTTGGTCGTAGCGTGATGTTATATAGCCTATGTTACTCGGGGATAATGTAGCTTTCCAAAGGTGAAAGAATTTTTGAAATCGGTCCAGTAGTTTCGGAGCCTATTCATTACAAACAAACAAACAAACAAACAAATCTTTCCTCTTTATAATATTAGTATAGAGTATAGATAAGTAAATACATCTGACGTAGTGTCTTATTTTTAAAATTACCTAAATGAGGTTAGAGTTTATCGCATATTTAAAAAAAAATACTAATACTAATAAAAAAAAACACAAAAAATGCAATAAAATTACATCAAACAAATAAATTACATAACATAAAAATTTAGATTATTAAATTAATTAAATTGGTTAATCCGACGACAAACTCCTAGGTTTATCAGCTGCGATATGCCATTCATAAAAAAACACATTCTCCTTTCTTTTTACTTAATCAATAAAACTTTTCTATTAGTAATTTTTCATACCAGCAACATTTTCATTTAGGAAATCGAAGAAACCGAACGAAAGTCAGTCCCTTGGCTGGTTTATAGCTGTGTCTTTAATTATTACCCTCGCACTATCAACCTTGCGATCGGAGAAGGCAAGACGCCTACTTCCTCCGTTGTAAGCTTACCGTATGCATTTCAATACAGAATTTGTAATGTATATTTTATGGCCTTGATTTTTTTTGCTGGTTTTGTTGGTCGTACTGGCCGTATGTTTGCTGCATGGATGGACTTCTATAATCTGAAGCATTGTAGTTGCCGACATGACAATGATAAGAGCCATATAGAACTTAACACTAATAATAACTTACTGTTTACTGTTTTTGCTTGGACTCTGTTCCCGATACCGGTGGGCGTAGCCTTTTGATAGCGTAGACTTAAAGGGTAAATTTTGTAAACAGCACAAAGGAACTACAAAGTTGAGTTATAGTTTTTAATTTAAACTCGATACCTCCACGCTTTGTTGAGATAATTGATAGACAGACAAACGGATAACAAACTGATTCTATAAAAGTTTCGCTTTTTTACTTTTGAGATACGGAATCCTAAAAATGAGATAAAACGTTAGATTTCAACGGTGAGCTGAGCGGCGACAGTTGTATACATTACTTATTCGAATAGCGCCATTATTATTAAGGCATTTATTTCTGTGCCACTTACTTTTAGTGAAAACTGTTAATAGAGCTGACCGGCTTTTAGGTTTTTAACATCATAAATAGAGTTTATTTTCAAAATCCAGCTTGATAATAAAAATGAACAACACAAAAAATAATTCTGTCAGAAGTGGGATTCGAACCCACGCCCACAGAAGTGGACTGCGACCTGAACGCAGCGCCTTAGACCGCTCGGCCATCCTGACATGTTTGTGATGTACCAAATTTAATATCATTCCCGAAATCTATTGATCCCGAATGATGTAGGCGTAAGTAACTAACGTAGTATATAAAGATTATTTACATTTATGTATTTACTACGTACCCTTGACTGCCGTGTTACGTATTGCAGGTTTGATCCTCACACGAAACAAATATTTATATGCCCTATAGACTGTTGTTCCGGGTCTGGCTGTTTGTCTATGTGAGTTTAAATGTTTGTAAACGCACCCACGATTCATGGTGATATCGTTCCGCAGCGCTTTGCAATAATTTATCTCATTTTTTTAATTTGCGCCACACTACGATTTTCTCCTGTATAGTAGGTGCGTTTACAAAAAATTAACTCAGCATACACAAGTAGTCAGTCCCCGAAACAACTATTTTTAATAATTAATAATTATTGTTCATATTTGGCGAACAGAAAACAGGGTAATTATCTAAGCGATATCTAGCGATATCTTTGCAGTACTATTTTAATTCAGTAAAATCAGAATATTTTATTCCATATAGCATTCATGTACCTCGTAGCTAAATAAAAGTAGCCGCTCGGGTCGATCATTAGGTTAAGCCGCGATTGCCTAGGTTGGTCTGTGGATGGGTGACCACCCGTTACATACCGAGTTTCCTCCGTGCCTCGGAAAGTACGTTAAGCCGTTGGCCCCGGCTGTGATTTGTAGATCTTTGACAGTCGTTACAGGTAGTCAGTGTTCCGAAAGTCTGACAACCAGTCTTACCTAGGGATATCATATTACCCAGTACTAACTGGGTTGTGGAGGTCAAATAGGCAGTCGCTCCATGTAAAATACTGATATTCAGCTGCATCCGGTTAGACTGGAAGCCGACCACAACGTAGTTGGGAAAAGGCTAGGCAGATGATGATGATAGCATTCATGTACCTACATTTATTGAGAGTCGAGAAAAGGTGCACGGCTTAGATTGGTCATGTGTAATGGAGAAGAACCAACAAGAAACTCTATTTAAATTTTCGCCCGCTATTTACAACATAAAAATTATACAAATGCACTAAATACTTCGTTATAATGTGACACTAAAAAGCTTACTTAACAGCCCAGAATGAGTATTAAAATTAGGAAATTAAATATACTGATTCGATCGGAATTAATTAGCAACTGCATACCGGTATTGAATTACATTTCATAAAAAAACGTTCTTTTCTCACGCCCGCTTTAATCTTGTTCTACTACTGAGAAAGCTAGCATTAAGGCGCTGTACAAAGAAAACAGTTTGTAAAACGTCTAGATTTTCGTCGCAAAGTTAGCCGTATTTGTACATACCAGAAGCTAAAAAAAAACAGTATATAATCAAATACATAAAAAAGAGTTAAACAAAAACAGTTTATAAAAATGGCCTAGTACTACGACAAAAAAAAATGTTTAAAAAGACTACGAAAAAAATTATACCGTCTCGAAATCTTCAAATTTATCAGCGACAACCATCAAATTTTTATATTTATAACAAAGGAAATTTCATAGACTAACGACATGTCTATAACTTTTAAAACACGGAACTGTATTTTTTTAATATTCAATTAAGCATGCAAAATAACTAACATTTTGGCGGACATGATATTCAAATAAAATCAAACGCCGAAATATTTTCGACCTTATTTCTATTCTTTTGATGCACTACTGTTGTATATTGTGTCAGACCACGCCCAGTCTGCAGCTAGCCTTACCTCCGTGAATACGCGTGATGATCTGAAAAAGTATCCTATGTGTTATATTAGACTATCATCTAACTCTGCGCCAAATTTCATCAAGATCCGTTAAGCCGTTTTGACGTGAAAAAGTAGCAAACATCCATTCATCTATACGTCCATCTTCACCCATAAAATAATAATAATCGTTTATTGGACTCGGCAGGAAATAGCCTAGTAATATGACTACACGGTGTTGTAATATAAGAGGCTGCTAAATAGCTAGATTAGCTTCTTTAATAATAAATAATAATAATAAATATATTTTCTTTTAGCTTCTTTACCGCGCCTTAAAACCTTTTTGCTGGATCTCTTATCTTAGTGCATTTCAACTCGAGGCTGTAGGTCCCGAAATTTAAATCTTGTACCGCGAAAAAAAAAAAGAAACAGAATTGCATAATATTAATGTTTCCGAAGTTATCAGTTCATCTCGATTGATTGTTTGTTTTATTAATGCTTTAAACACGGTTTATGAGGAAGGTAAGCTCCATGACGTGAATATTAATTTAGGGGTGAGAGTTTTCGGATAGTTCGGAGATAAGATGGGACATTTAAATGGCGGTTATGTTTTGAATGAAGAAGAAGGGATGCTTAATCGCGAAGATATATCACTTGATTTAGTGGTCCTTTATAAGGGTGGGAATGCAATTCGGTTAGCATAGAGAATAGAAATGGGTGTTTATGATGTTTGTTAGTAAGTATGTTAGTTGGAACACGGTAATAGAACGCATTTTTTTGAGAATATTAATGAAGGTCGCATTTTATGATCACAGTTTTTTTTTTGACAAATCAATTTAATTTAATCAAGATCCAAATATTTATTTTACATTGATAAAATCGTAATTTAGCAAGCAAAATGTATAAGAGCAAGAATTTAAATACCGGATACAGGAAATTAATCAAACATCTCTATAATGGTGATGATAAGTGCTATTTAATTGATGCACGTGATAAATATACCAAGATCGTAATCTAAAATGAGCTCTTAACTTATTTTGATAAAGGAAATGATTCATTAATAAACCAGTTTGCCATTAATATTTCCTTTGGCATTATAATTGACAATATTGACTTTGAAAACAATGTTGTAGGTGGTATCGGAAGCATCGGATTAATCGAAATAATATAAATTCATAATAAGGCACAGGATGTTTGACATGCAAATGATAATGTAGAAGCTGATACTGTTTAGTCACATCCTCAAGCACGGTATACAGACTACCTTTTGTCTAGAGTATTAACTAAATATGAATACAATTATTGATGACTAGTTGGCGCCGGCGGCTTCGCCCGTGTGTTGATCGAAAAAAGTATCCTATGTGTTATTTCAGACTATAATCTAACTCTACAGCCGTTTTGACGTGAAATGGTAACAAACATCCATACATCCATTCATTTATCTATAAATCGATCCTCACACATTCGCATATATAATATCAGTAGGACTAGCTGGTCACTGCGGCTTCACCCACGTGATAATAGAAAAAGAGTTACCTATGTATCATTCCGGACTATAATCTAACTCTGTGCCAAATTTCATCAAGATCAGTTAAGCCGTTTTGACGTGAAAGAACAACAAACATCCGTAAATCCATCTTCACATACATTAGCATTTATAATATTAGTAAGATAGGATATGAAGGTAATAAAATAGCATACTTTAAAATTGATGAATGTGGTTAAAAAATAAGATTTAATGCATCTTATTTTTCCATCCAGGCCATTAAAGCGTTTTTATCCGTCACTGGGTAAGTAGAGCAGAAAGTGGTAAAGCCGCAAATCATGATGATGCCGTTTTTGACCACAAAATAGCTGTAATGTGGGTTTACTGAGTTAAAGTGGCAATGGAGATTGTACACGTATAAAGATAACAATTATCGTGGGACAGCAAGAGTTTTTATTTGGGATAAAAACATCCGATATGCTTGACCTTGTGTCTATAAGAAGAACACTGGGTCACTAAAGAAATTCTCCACGAAATATGCTGATTAAATCTTTACTATAATATTATAAAAGCGAAAGTAAGTTTATTTGTTTTTTTGTTACGTCTTTACTCCTAAATGGCTAAACTGAATTTGATGAATTTTGGCACAGAGATAGTTGGGACCCTGGAGACATAAGCTATTTTTAATACGTACGATAAAAACTACAGGTAGCGGGTACCTGTAAATAAGGAAAGGGAAACTACTACCTGGGGTAGTTCTCAAATAAAGAAACAATCCCATTCCTATTTGTTCATGATAGTTACCAAAAAACTTTTTAGATTTACTAAGGATATTGGATTATATTGGACTTTTCCGTCATATGGAACTTTGACTCTTCTTTTGGTCCATTGGTTGCATGTATGACTGTTAAGCATGAGGTTCCAAGTTGGATTGCCAGGTTGGACCAAGTGTTATAGGGTTTTTCCAACAGAAAATTTTTAGGTAGAGCTGTGAAGCCTAAATTTGTGCTCAGTTGAAGGACTTGTTAGGCACACCTCTGGCATACCCGATGGGGATTACAAGTCGTGATGTTATTTTGTTTTTATCCTGGAAAGCACTTACGTTTCAGCAGAAACCACGTCTGAAAACCACCTCGTAAACGTCAAATAAATGAACTAGTTCCAAATGAAATACGAATAACGAAATCGTACGACGTTGGTAAATTAATTATAGACAAAAGCGACCTCGTTGACCACGCAGTTTTGTAGGCCTACTATGACATCTTAAAGCAGAACTTATTCCACTGAGTGAAAGAGATGGTGCTAGACACCCTGTATAGCTCTGTCCCTTTCCCTCAGCGGAATAAGTTCTGCTTTAACACGTCATGGTAGGGTAGCAGGTATCGATCGTAAACACTAGTGAAAATAAATTTTCTATAGTAAGAAGTTATATAATCTTTACCTTGGTATGGGTAAATGGAACGCTTTGATTGCTATGAAATTCTAAAGAATTGACGTTGACAAAAATGTTTTAAAACTAGAGATGCCACGAATATTCGGCAACTATTCGGTATTCGGCCTATTCGGCCACTTTTTTGCTATTCGGTATTCGGCCGAATAGAACGTACTATTCGGCCGAATACCGAATAGCAAATCTTGCAAAAAAAGACAAGTTATTTTACTCAAAATAATGCATTTATTTCCAATATACAACATTTTAGTAGTTAAAAGGAATCAGTGGTAAGTTGTGATAGATAAAAACGAGCTTTTCAGCATTTTTCAGCGCGAACGCAACGAGAAAAACAGGTTGTGACTTGTCTTATTCCAGCTAACGCGCCCCCACCAAGCATGTACATAGAATATTCGGCGGCCGAATATTCGGTATTCGGCCAATTCACTATTCGTGACATCTCTGATTAAAACCACATCAAAAAGCAGATCAAAACTAACAGCCTAATTCAACAGTGAATCAAAACGAACTTGTGAACTCAGTTTAGATGAAATTCGTTTATCCTGATCGCCCTCACTTACATCAGTGAACTTAATATTATTGCTTTAGAACCAAATGCTTTCATTATTATTATATTTAACATAACATTTACTTTCTCAGTATTGGCTGTCTATAAATAATAAATAAGTATTAGTTTTAAAGGTTAATTGAAATACTCTTTTGACGTTTTTCTTCGAAAAATATTTGTGTTTTCTCTGCGTAGTTTTTAATACTTAAATGTGATTAGCTACCCTCTACCATGACGTCTTAAAACAGAACTTATTCCAGTGATAGAAAGAGACAGAGCTATATAGAGTGTCTAGCAGCATCTCTTTCTCACACAGGAATAAGTACTGCTATAGGATGTTACATAATCCAAATAAAAAAACGTTAAAATTACGTACGTACGTAACGTTAATCATTAATTATCATTTGCCTAGGTTGTTCCCAACTATGTTAAGGTTAACATTTAGTGTTACCATTCGGCAACATTTTACAAGGAACGGCTGCTTATCTGACCTCCACAACCCAGTTAAAAACTGGGTTATACGAAAACTCCGGTAAGTAAAGATATCGCGTTTAATTTAGATTTTATTTATTACCTTTGCCATGGTTTATTATATTTTTTATAAACTGTTATGTTAAATTTAAATTTTATTACATTCAATTTGATATTTTAGTTTATGTATGTGTAATTGTGTATGTGACATACTCATAAACATTGCACTAGGTTAAAAACTATGGTCTATGCTACATTAATTATTACATATAGCATCCTATACATTAATATTAACGCTTGAAACGGGATATTTACTATGATTGTGATTCAACTCGGAAACTCGAAATAAATAACAAACATGGTAAATATCCCGTTTCAAGTGTTAATAATAATAATCGTATTGGATGTTTCTGTGAGGGTGCTATAACTCCGGGGTTGAAGGTTATTCGAAAGAGATACCGCGGCCCCAGAACACAAAAGGCAAAAGAAGGAACATAGATTGATACGCTTGTCTCAAAGCGGTTATTTGATGATTTTACATCCCTAATAAAATATTCTTATAATTGGTGGAAAATAAATCATTAATAAGGCTAATAATTGGGATTCAAACGGATAAAATCCATTTAATATTTACACCATCATAAAATCAGAAGTAACTTCATATAAGCTTCGAGCAAACAAAAAAATATATTGGACGTGAAAAAGTTTCATCTTCCGAACAATCCGAAGCGAAATCTCGACTCCAAAACAAACACAGCTTCAAAACAGAAACTTGCAGACAAATTGTTTGCTGAACACTCGAAATCATCCATCGAGTGTTTCGATCAAATCGTATCGATATCATAAAATACAGAGCCGAAAATCGCATTCGATGACAGAATATTAATTTTCGAGTTATCGTATCTTTCGACCTCAACTGCGCTGCGTCTCAAACAACACAAATATGGTTAACAATAAACTGCGCCATTTTAAGCAATAAATTATTGTGTTTAACAGCTTTGCACCTCTTTATTAAGCGGTTATGATCGTCATGCCGCATAAACGCGGATCAATTTTTTTGTGAGATTTTGGAAATTATTTATGTTTCATACTTTGTTACAAAAACGCATAAATCAACCCATACCGGATTTTGGAAATGAGTTATAACTATGTGAAATATGGCCAACTAGGTATTAAAACTCGTTAAAATAGACGGTGATAATAATAAATACAAATCATTGGCATTTAATTTTATTCAGACGCAATTTTTATGACAACTTTATAAATATGTTGGGACAACTCAAACACGGCTATCTGATCCCAAGCTAAGCAGAGCTTGTGTTATGGTAACCAGACAACTGATATACATACTTATATAATTAATAAATACATACATATTATAGATAAATCACACCCAGACACAGAACAAACAATCATGCTCATCACACAAAGTTTGTCCTGGGTGGGAATCGAACCCACGACCTCCGGCTCAGCAGTCAGGGCCACTAACCACTAGACCAACAGGCCCGTCAACTTACAACATCACAAAACAAAATTAATAAATAAAACCTTCTAAAGTGAACAAACCTATTTCATCCCTCTACATTCATTGGCTCAGCGGAAGCAAAAACAATATCTATTTCCATCAACTATACATCTCTTGGCAAACCTACCATAAAATGCATATCGATGGAGTACACTCAACATTGTGTTAAAGCTAAAACAAAAGTCAGTAGGAACCCGCACATACATCAAGGGGGATCCCGTTTTCCCGGGACTCCGGGATCCCGGTAGGAGGCAAATAGCCCGTAGTGGTAAATCGTCTGGCGTAACGCGTAATATCAATGACTGCAGCATCATTGGCGGGAACGGTCGATTAGGCGCACGCGTCGCTCGACCTTGCAACAGCCAAAGAGTAGATTAGAAAGGATAAAGGTCCCACTGAACTTTGATTGTTCACGAATTTTGTTGTCAGCCTATTGTGGTAATGTGTGACATTTGTAAGTGTTGCGTTTAGCATATATTAATAGGGTAGGTATTTGGCGCTGCGTGTTTCACGTTGTTTTTGCTAAATGTGTTTTCTTAAGCATAATGTTGTTGAGTAACAGCCATTGTATTGGCTTGTATGTTTTGACAATGATTGGTTTACTATAATAATACTCTTCCTTTTTTATTGAGAAATTACGATAACTATTGACGATATAAAGGTACATTAAAGCTGTATTCTAAACACGCGCTTCAAATTCTCGACTTAAACTTTCAACAAGCCACACGCGCGTGACCCTCTTTGCAATTTTTTCATAATCTGTGGCAGTCTATTGGTATCGTATATTTTCAATTCACCACTACTTCCTGAAATTGGCCCCTGCTTTTGTAAATATTATGCTTGGTTCAATGAATCCCAGACAAAGGAAGTCGGTATTGTGCATCTTTTATTTTTAGCTCGGAATGCACCAGTAACTGTGTTGAAATAGGCACATTATAGGGTATCGTATCTTAACAGCAGTAATGTTACCAGTGTAGTCATTTTAGAAACTCGTTTAGGTATTGCTTAATATTACAAACAGTAAGTTTAATAGACGAATAAATTGGAAGTCTTTTCTTTTTTTAAACTTTGCCCCACACTATTAATTTATTCTGTATCGTGGGTGTGTTAACAAATACTTAAACACAGACAGCCAGACCCGGATTAACTATCTGTGGGTCATACAAATGTTTGTTCCGTGCGGGGATCGCAGCCGCGATACATAGCGTAGCAGCCAAACGCTTAACCACTGCGCCAACCGTGACATCAAAGGCTCTGATTAGGTTCATTTTCAAATATTCCCAAAATTTCCGAAGAATGTAAAACAATACATAGTTAACGAATAAAACGCCGAAAATTACCCAAGTTTTGTGACCAACAGACATTCAATTTAGCTTTCCTTTATTTCCCGTCCCTTTGTTTAGATTTCCGTCACGGGACTAAGAAAAATAGCGAGTCAAACAAAAAGTTTTACCATCGCCAAAGGCCCAGTCAAGCGTGGACCTTCAAAAACAGATAACGGGGATCTCAAAATATCCGGTGTCTTTGAGTCAAGATCTGTAGATATGGTTCACTAGCCACTGGTCATTGACGAACGATTCACACACACATACACACCTAACCACATACGGGTCCAATGTGTGTTTGTGTGTGAGTAACATGATTAAGGAAAAACAAAAGTGTGCGTGTTGCTCCGAATTTTTGCAGGCTCTGACCCTCACTGCGAAGACCGTATTGTGACTATTTGTGACGTAGTGCAATTCCCTAACAAGCTGGCTTTGTTCGCCCTAATAACAGCAAGCTTCGTTTTCTCGACGACCCAGTTAGCGAAGTCTTTGCTTTATTCTTAGGGACCCTATTTTTGCGGTGCACTTATGCAAAAACAAAGCTGCTCCAGATAGAAGTTTTGTTTTTGGTCAGGTGTCGTTTACGTGACGATTTAGTTGCGGTGCAGTTCTAGGGCAAGTGTTTTGGACCAGTAGAGTGCTGTGAATTTGTCTTTCACATTGCATTAGATGCTCGCGAAGTGGTTTTGTTTTTGTGTTGTAGGAACAGTATTGTTCTACTTTGGGCTGTTGACGCTTTTATGCTATCAAAGGAAATGAATAGCATATTAATTAAATATAATTATAGTCCTAAAGATTAATAGAAGGCACAAATACACATGGCAATTGCTTGTTTCGAGATGGATAACAGTAGACTATCATCTGCCTAGCCTTAACCTAACTAAAAAAAAAACTATGTTGGGGCCGACTTCCAGTCTTACCGGATTCAATTGAATTCCGAATTTGACATGGAGCAACTGCCTATCTGACCTCCACTACCCATTTAACAACTGGGTAATACGATACTTCTTGGTTTCAGCTACAAGCAAAAAACTGTAGATTGGTTAGGAGACCTAGCAATACTTGTGATTTAGACTATATTTACGTTTTTTGCGAGACAAGTTATCTCATTCCCGAGCCTTAATCTAGACCTAATTAATTAAAATGTTCTAACAACGTTACACAGACGAGCATAATGTTATTCCTACATAGTAAATAGCAGCTATTAGACAGGACGCAAGGGAGTCGTCCCTTACGTCGACTAACTTACAAATTAAACGTAAAAAAAACGTCAGCGCAGTAAGCGCTTTTTGATGCGATCGCTACTTGTTTGGTCTTCTACGCGATTTCATTAGTGATGTTCTTGATGTACGAAAAAAGCGATTTAAGTGCTTCTTTTTCCTCAACTTCTTTCGATTACAAATATGTCAGTTGTTAAGGAAGGGACGTCAATATAAGGTTGTATGTTTTTATTAATTCTTTTGTGTGGAAATCGATGTAAGGAAAAACAAATATGCTTGTAAAACTTTTGTATACCTTACATAGCGGTTCCGTACGCTTGACAACCAATCAAACTATACAAAGCCAGTTTATTCGGACCTCTTTTCATGCAGGAAGTCTAAACAAAGCGAGGCCATGTTACATATACTGTTAACTTGTTACTTGATATTATTGTTGCTTATTCCCAGAAGATATTTTTTATTTTTTATTTCTTCTTAACAAAAGAACACTACTAATTTAACATACCTACTCGTAGTAATTGACGGACAATTCGGGACGTCTATTTACTCCCCCGACAAAATTCCAATAGTATAAAATTACCGGTAATTGGTAGGTAAGGTTGCGGAATACCGTATCCAATTAAAGGTACCATTTTTTACGCCAGATTCTCGTCGTTGGGCATCTGCGGTTTTTGCTGCGAACGGCCATTGGGTCTGTCGAACTTTTTACTGGACGACAACTGACGACGGCGAAATTTTTTGCTGCGTCCGAACTCATCTCCGACCGTCAAGTACCCATATATTTCGGTAGCGACCAGCCATGGGCGGCATAATTGATTGAATTCGCTGTAAATAAGCTTCATTTTTGTCCGTACTTTTTTGTTTATATAACACATGCTTCGGCGACAGTTTTTGCTAGTAAAAATGTCTCTTTGTTTTTTGTATCGATTGAAATAAATGTAAGACTCCAAAAGTCACATTGGATCTTATTAATAATTTAACTTCTTACTTGGCTCGAGCCGGGACAATGAACCTCGTCTCAACATTTTTTCATTGCTGCCCAATTTTTATGACTGACAATCAAAGCTAAAAGCCCTCCGACATTCCTATAGGTTTTTTTTTAAATGTCACACAACGTATTAACTGCTCCCAAATACAGTAAAATGGCTTAAAAAGTAAATATTTCAAAACTTCTCAAAACTATGAACGATATTTTAAAAGGCACTTACTGCTTTTTCAAATTCCTAAGTGCTGTTGATTGTGATCTTTTCAATAAATAATACTAAGAAATATATGTGATCAAAAAATATGAATTTGATTCTATGGAAATTTCAAAAAATATACATATATACAAGGCGCAACTTTACATAAACATAGGTAGATATTAAATTCGTATACAACTCCAAAAATAATTGACTGAGAAATAAATGCGAAACAAAATGAAACACGATTGCAGTTTGAAGAAGACAGCTTATAAACCGATGCCAATAAGATAAAAAATGCATACAGATCAAAAAACGATGTTCTGATAAGAGAACCCAATCATCACAGCAGCACGGTAGGCGTGAACACAAAACTTATGACGACTATAAATTGAACAAAGTCAAACATTCAACAATCGCGGTTGCATTGATTCGAATCGAATCATTCAATTAAAACGCCTGAATTCGAACGTCGAAACTGCGATCGAGATCAATATCGCAGTTTTTAATAAAACAGCTGCGGAACGGGGCACCATATCCGGAGCTTGCTTATTTTTTTCAAACGAGAAAAAAGTTCGTGCCCCTCGAAAAAGCAAGCAATGATAATAGAAACAACGGGAGCGCCGTTCTAAAGGGTTACTTGTGTTTTTATTTGCGCCTATAGAGTTCTTTTTAGAATGCGTTAAAAGGAAACGCCCGAAATCTCCCAAAGAGTGCGTGGGTGAAAAAATAATACGACCACTCTGTCGCCTAATGTTTATGTTTGGATATTTGTGTTTCCTGTTCTGTTTTACATTCTATTGGCATCGATATTCCATTGTAGGTACCGAAGTACGAAAAAAAAAAGATTTAATGCAATACTATTGGGGAGCATGCGATATATAAACTTTTTATTGGAACAACATTATGTTTGGCAAAGTTTATTTAACTGCAAAACAATTATTGTATTTTTTGCGAAATATTTTATTGAACTTATGCACGTACACGCGACGTTTTCGTTTGGTTTTCATATCACGGTATATTCATACGTGTAGTTATTTTGCAAAAATAAAAACAAAGCTACAATGAAGGCACACAAATTACATTCGATTTTCATCAATTTTGTACGTCAATTTTTATTTGGCTCGTCATCTACAAAAGCATTCTAATAATATCAAGGTCTACTCAGAAAACGTCTCAGATTTCAAATATAATAATATCTCCAATGTCTATAGGTAAATTTCTTAAACAAGTCGTTGGCTTCTAAAATGTTACCACAAAAAATAATGTCCTCATTGTTTATGTGTTCTCCAAAGAATAGGATGACCTGACAAATAAAAATATGATAATAGAGAAATGTGATACTTATGACATTTTGAACCAGAATAAATTTACGATCAGGTGGTATGTTTCTTTTTTTTTATGTATGGCATCTCGGAGTTCAACCAAGGAGGTTGTCGTCTGCTTAACCGGGCGAATCCTGTAGGTGCCTTAAAAATTAAGACCTCCAGCCAGGGTAAAAACTTACAAACTAAACGACTACACGCTAAGGGCACCCCCTGTGGGGTACGAGCCTCGGCTAAGGGCGTCGCTGAGGGACAGCAAGGGACAGGCTGGATCTGAGTGATATTATTTATGGACTATTTTGACTTACTGGCTCAGCAACGCGGGCTGGCTCTTGCAAGGGACGGGTGGGGCAGTTACCGGGACGTCGCGACGGGCCGCGTCAGCGAGGACGGAATATATTTACGATCAGGTGGTATGGCTACCTTCGGTATTTTTATAAGAAAACCGACCTAATTGGTGACTTACTGGCACGCCATCTAGCGTGACTTGCCGTGGTGACAGTTTGAATTCTTAATTATGTAAAAATATAGTAATTGGTGGCACCTACTTCACTGTTATTGGCATTTGCTTTGCTTTGTCTCCAAATAATGACGTCATTTATGTAATTAAGGTTGACCATCGGATTTCCAATGAAGGTCCTTGTTAGAACTAAAACATTCAAATAAGCGAAGTTTCAAGTAGAAATAAGATAATGTTAGGTTTTTTTGGAATCCTACTTATATTATAAACCCTACTAATATTGTAAATGCAAATGTTTGTGAGGATGAATATCGTATGGAAGTTTGTTACTCTTTTAGATCAAAACGGAACGGAACGAAATTGATGAAATTTGGAACAGAGGTAGAATATTTGTCTGGAATAACACATAGGATACCTACTTTATTCCGATATCGCGCGGGCTAAGTCGCGATTTTAAATGCTACTTTAGTTGAGTGGCGACAAGTGATTTTGTTGAGCGTGAGGTCCTGAATTCTATGTCCAGCTTGGATAAAGTCTTATTGCGGTTTTCAATCAGAAGTTGCTTACTTGGGAACATATTATGAAATAAAACATAACTCACAAAAACGTAACATGTTGCTATAACTTAGCCAAACCAACAAGAACAAGAAACACATGCGGCATCAATACGCTCAAAACTTTAGCATTGCAGAAAATCTAGATTGGAAATAATAATTTCATTAGCGTTCTAAGCAGGCTTATAAGAAAACAACTTTTTTGACGGCACGGTTGGCGCAGTGGCTGAGTGATTGACTAGTGCGCTGCGTGTCGCGGGTTTGATCCCCACACGGAACAAATATTTGTATGACCTACAAGTAGTTGTTCGGGGTCTGGCTGTTCGTGTTCGTGAATGTGACATATAGGTTTGTAAACGCACCCACAATACAGAAGAATTTCCAAATGTGGAGCAACGTTTAAAAAATATAGATATCTGCTACCCTACTATGACGTCTTAAAGCAGAACAGATTCCACTGAGCGAAAGAGATGGTGCTAAACACCCTGTATAGCTCTGTCTCTTTCCCTCAGTGGAATTAGTTCTGCTTTAAGACGTCATAGTAGGCCTACTGGTCATATAAAACTCCAACAAGAATGCTAAAAGAAAACGTGTTGAACCAACTCCAAAAAGAATGAGGCAAACGCAGAAAGATGATAATACTATAATTAAAACTCCAACATAAAATATTCAATTTAAAATATTAATCTCCAATATTATCTCAACGCAACTTAATGCCATGAAGTTACCCTAGTGGGTTACTTCATGGCATTAAGTTGCAACTTGGTAAGGCAAAGGTGACATTTTAAACTAGGTCGCGTCGTGAAGGCCGTTTGCAGTTAGTAATGGGGCTATCATTCGATGTAAGGTTGGAACTGCTCTAATTTATAAAAGTAGACTGTAATTATTGTAATTTTAATGCATAAACTATGAATAAATCTATGTTATGGCTCTATTATCTGTTTTGGAAAGTTGTACTGTCGTAGTTATAATAAAAAGTCATCCATTATTGGAATATGAGACAGAGCAAACATGTTTATTGTTTTTTTTGTTGTACTACAAAAGTCACAAAAGAAAACTTTCGTGATTCCTCGGAATTAAAATCACGGAATAATGAAAGTTACTTTACTAAGATTTAATCAGAGCAAATTATCTAAACAACCGCAATATTAAAATACTGGCTAAAACCATCACGCGTACCCAAGATGAAGAGTCTTAACTGACAAAGTGATCTTATAAGGGTTGCTTTTTTTTCATTTTGAGTTATGGAATCCTAAAAACATAAGTGGTCCTAATAATATTACATATTTAAAATTTACTAACTTTAAATCTAAAAGTCGAGATTACTAAAACCGTTCACCCAAACGTGACGTTGCCATCTCTATTTTCAAAGTCACGGCCAACGGCAACGATTATAACCTCGAAAGCCAAAATAAGGATTATTCATACCACCAAAACAGACAGACTTTTGAAATATCATCACGCACATTAGTCGATTGTACCCAAAGATTAAAAAAATGGAAGCACACTTGATAAGAAGGTCATAAATACCAGTTTTGAAAATGCTCTAACTGGAATACGATAACATCTTTTAAGCTTTTTATACTAAAAAGGGGTGTGAGTTAAAATAAAAACGAATAAAACTAGGGTCCTTGCCCCGTTGACGGCCACAACGAGTTTTATTACATACGACATGTTGACGAATAGGGCGTAAAATTCTACGGTTTTATGTCATAGAGTAGGTTTTAAAATAGACGAGGTACAAGGGGAGACGTACCATTATGAAAAGTATGCACTACTAACTGTGGCATTGTGTTGACGAGGTGACAGTGGAACGGGAATTATACTTCTGTTTAGTTTTAAAACGTGATGATACTAAAACATTGTTCTACTTTTTTTTAGGGCACGATAATAAATTACTTTTTTAGTCAGGACGATTTGATGCTAAAGCGTCGTCGTATATATACCGCGGCTCTGGAACGTAAAGGGCAAAAGAAGAAGAATAGGTGGGTTTTAGTCGGTAGAAGTCAACTAGAAGTTATTTAATGATTTCCACACAACAAAAAACGCGTCGTTGTATTAGCTGTCGATTGTACGATGACACAATACGTTCTCGTACGAGTTTAAATATAAAATCGATATTTCATTTAACATTTTAATCGCACGACGAGAACGCATCATTTCATCGTACGATCTTTGGCAATTAGAACGACGACGACGTAAAGTATCTATATAGGTTTTATCGACCAGATAATTACGCGACTTAGAAGAGGCTTTTACCAAATATCCAAAGTTGATGAAACATGCATAAACGCGAGATATTCAAAGACAACTTCAGACCGAATACACAGCTCAATAATGTTACATTTCACGCTTAACTTTAAATTCCGGATAAACATTTAACTTAGAAGGTACATAAACGCTGTTATGTACACAGTATACAAGTCGGGGTAGTTGGCAGGTAAGTAATAATGCATCAGGAAGGAGATAAAGTCTAGCCTCCAGGGGACCAACTAAGTTATGCGATAGAATAAGTAATGCACATACATGTACAAGTACTTTGACGGTCGAACGTGAGTCTTAGGGAATGTATACATTCGTCATTTGATGAGAGATAAGATGAGAATTCGAATAATTTCAAAAAGGCAAAATCAATGAACACTTAAGAGAATATCATCGCACCATAAAGAATTACACACCAAAGCCACCATAACTACTTTATTAACAGAGGGGCTTGCTAGAGCCTTAGCCTGCCAGGGTTGCGGGTTGATCGAAAGAGATACTGCGGCCCCGGAACGTTAAGGACAATAGAAGGAACATGGGTGGGTTTTAGTCGGTAAAAGTCTGACACTCCCCCCCGTTTCGCCCAGAGTGGGGGAAGTTATTTGGTGATTACCCAGCCAAAAAAAAACCCCTTATATTAATGCCATTGAATGCAGTCTCTATGGCCGAAATTGGCTAGACGCCATTCTCTTTTTTTTTTTTTTGTAAATGGCATCTCGCAGTTCAACCTATGTGGTTGTCTGTGGATATCTCGAGATTAAGGCCTCCAGGCCGGGCAAATACTTAAAAACCATATGGCATTTTTACCTTCACTAACCTATTTATAGACGAATGCTGGTGGAAAATAAATATAGATGTGATATAAACAAATTAATTCAATATTCACGTTCTGCTCTAGATACCGGCTATTAAATTGAACGTGTGTTTAAAGAGGCTATGTGGACACAATGAACTTTTAGCCTTGGACACCCTATGAATTGACAATGATGATCGATCTGCAAACAGTACTGACGTAGGAACTTCCACAGTTTTATCTATTTAGTAATCTGACTCTTTGATATTACCCGGTTGCACCCGTGGCTTGGCTCGCGTGTTAACAAAAAAAAAAGTATCCTATGTGTTATTCCAGACTATGGTCAACCTTTGCGCTAAATTTCATCAAGATCCGTTCAGCTGTTTTGACGTAAAAGAGTAACAAACATCCATCCATCCTCACAAACATTCGTATTTATAATATAAGTGGGATAAACTTGATAACCACTGTAATGTGGTAAAGATAATGATGATAAAAATGGTATTTTTGGTAATACTCTTATGTTTATACAACACACTATGCTCAGCGATTTCACCCAATGCTCAGTTCTGAAGTTGCGTAATGTAATGATATATAGACTACCACCTGTGCCCAGCGGTTTCACCCGCTGTATAAAAAATAGATGTTGGCCGATTCTCAGACCTACCCAATATGTACTCAAAATTTCGTTTAAATCGGTCCAGCCGTTTCGGAGGAGTATGGGAACGAAAACTGTGACACGAGAATTTTATATATAAGATGTTACTTCTTGGTAAATTAATTTTGTATTCACGAAAAACTGGTTGAAATCGGTGTAAAGTGGCCAGTAAGGGCCACCACCTGCCGGGGTTCCGAGTTGTTTGAACGAGACGGATTATAAAGGGCATGGGTGGGTTTTAGTCAATAAACGTCTGTCACAAATTCGGTCCAGTCATTTTGGAGGCTATTTGGTCCAAACAAACAAATCTCTCTTTTAAAGTAAGTAAATGTATACAAAGCAAAAGAATAAGAATAAAGATCCAATGCAAAGCCAATCGGAAAACTCAGAACAAACACTGAAAAAAGATAGAACAATGAGGATAAAGAACAAAATATTATGTTCAAAAACCACAGCAAAACAAACAATAATCATTCTATATTTTTCATAGTCTTTGTCGAATAGGGCACGGCAGTCAAAGTATTGCGTGACAAAATAATACCGCACGCACACTGTCAAATGATAACTCTACGTCTATCAATTTCCAGAGGAATGGAGCACTATGGTGTGCTTCAAGTTTATTATGGCGTTTGTAGATAAGCCCCAGTTGTATTATTCAGTCGCTGAGTTACTAATAGCTCGATGTTTGTTTTTGTCCTTAAATATTTTTGGGTCACGGCGGTAATTAATTAAGGTTTGCCTATTGTGTTTAGTGTGCGGTTTTTTGGAAACACCAACATTGTTTTTTTATGTTTTTTTCGTTTATTTTTTCTAAATGATCGAAACAATATCCTCAAAATCTATTTTAATTGAGTGTTCTTACTAATATTATAAAAGCGACAGTGAGTTTATTTGTTTGTTACGTCTTAGCGCTTAAATGTCGAAACCGATTTTGATTAATTTTGGTACAGCACAATCACAGGTAGGGACCCTGGAGACGGACAAAAGCTACTTTTTGTCTCTTTTTAATACCCATTTGCCTAAAATAGTTGGTGGAAGTTTATAAACAAATAAATATTTTGGGACAACTCACACACGGCTATCTGATCCCAAGCTAAGCAGAGCTTGTGTTATGGTAACCAGACAACTGATATACATACGTATATAATTTATAAATACATACATATTATAGATAATTCACACCCAGAAACAGAACAAACAATCATGCTCATCACACAAAGTTTGTCCTAGGTGGGAATCGAACCCATGACCTCCGGCTCAGCAGTCAGGGCCACTAACCACTGGACCAACAGGCCCGTTTGAATGGAGCATTCCGCAATTTTTAAAGTAGGACGCTAAAAATTGGTATGCGGACTATTTGTCACTAACAAAAACATGTTGCATCATTTTCGGAATCTGGAAGGAAGCTAAAATTCCGTACACACACTCTTTGTTACTAACGAAAAATACCTGCAAATCAGGAAGCCGCGCCGCGGGCAAAAGCTAGTAAACTATATTTGTTACTAAGCGAAAATCAAAACAATACTCCGACGGGCTTGGCAGAAATGTAGTAAATCCAAAAATTTCACTCACATTTCGCCCGTTATTAAAAAAAATAAAGTCTGATTTATTCCAGTAATTTTTGTAAAATTAACATTGAATTTTCGACAATATTTCTCGTGCCATAGTACCGACACAGGAAACCAAATTAGTAGCCTCAGAGGGCAATATGTCCTCATCATTTTAATTAATGGGAACAAATTAAACGTTGTTGAAGCCCCCGCGACCCGATTTTTCTCTCTCCCTTCGCAAATTAACTACAACGAATTCTACTCAGACGTCCCGATTTAAAATTTAAATTATATTAATGTTACTGTTTAGTTTTAGGCACTTGTTTAAAGCTTCAGTTTACCTTTGTTCATTTGGGAGTTTTTGCTTGCGGTCAATTAATATGAGTTAGTTAGTGATCTGCTCCAGTGACGTTTGGAAACTTGAGCATGAACCTGTGAATGTTCTGAAATCAACATCATCATCATTTTTCTGCTCTTGTTCTATTTGGGGTCAGCGCAACACGTTTTCTTCTTCCATTCTCCCCTGTCAAACGTCACGGCATCATTGACTCCTCAAGTCATCATTTTCCTGCCGTCGTTCCATTCCATTTGGTGTTGACGCAACACGTTTTCTTCTTTCGTTCTCCCCTGTCAAACGTCACGGCATCATTGACTTCTCAAGTCATCATTTTCCTGCCCTTGTCCTATTCTATTTGTAGTTGACGCAACACGTTTTCTTCTTTCGTTCTCCCCTGTCAAACGTCACGGCATCATTGATTCCTCAAGTCATCATTTTCCTGCCCTTGTCCCATTCTATTTGGTGTTGACGCAACATGTTTTCTTCTTTCATTCTCCCCTGTCAAACGTATTGTCATCATTGATTCCTCAAGTCATCATTTTCCTGCCCTTGTCCCATTCTATTTGGTGTTGACGCAACACGTTTTCTTCTTTCGTTCTCCCCTGTCAAACGTATTGTCATCATTGATTCCTCAAGTCATCATTTTCCTGCCCTTGTCCCATTCTATTTTGTGTTGACGCAACACGTTTTCTTCTTTCGTTCTCCCCTGTCAAACGTCACCGCATCATCCGCATCATTGATTCCTCAAGTCATCATTTTCCTGAACTTGTTCCATTCTATTTGGTGTTGACGCAACATGTTTTCTTCTTTCATTCTCCCTTATCGGACGTCACGGCATCCTTTACTCCTTTTTCCTTCATATCATTGCTTACACAATTCATCGATCTTTTCTTTGGCCTTCCTCTCGCTCTCCGTCCATCAACATTCAGATCCATCACAGACCGTCACATGTCCACAGGCCCGCATCTATGACTCAAAAAAAAGTCAGTGTTTTGGTAATACACCGTAATATGATGGTTCTCAGACTTTCAGGCTACAAGACGGACCATCTGTTTTCCAATAAGAAAAACCGCCTAGGGCACACATATGGTTACAAAGTTACATGTTGTTCAAGTATTTTGCAATAAATCGAATTATGTGACAATTCGAAATCATTTTGACTCCGTTCTGTAATTACTTGAAAACATCACCGGTTGTTGCAAGTCGCAGATGGTATGAGATTATTCAGCCTGGGGTCTAAGCGGTAAAAACTTTGCTGTTGTGTTAAATTAAATTGAATGAGTATCTGTTATTTTTTAGGTATAATATATATGTATAATTTGTAGGTTTTAATTTGCTAAGGTACGAATTTTATGATTCCGACCAATAGAGGAAAGTCGGAAGAATTATTTTGACTACCTAGCGCCCCGCAGTTTTGCCCGCGTGATATAGACCAAAAGAGGACTGTAATATCATGTGTGTTATTCCAGACTGTAATCTACCTCTGTGCCAAATTCATCAAAAACCGTTCAACCGTTTTGTCGTGAAAGACTAACAAACATGCATACATTCTCACAACCATTTGCATATAGGTATAATATTGGTAGGATGATCACAGTAAACTATAGTCAGATAGTTAATTTTTTTTTGTTTAATTTTTTATACAAAGGAAGACAGTTATTTTGTTTTTCTTTTATTAAAGTGGTTACTCTCCTGCCAGGGCTGCGGATTGTTCGAAAGAGATACTGCGGCCACGGCATGTAAAGGGCAAAAGAAGGAACATGGGCAGATTTAAGAAAATAAAAGTCTGACTCCCTCCCCGCTCGGCTCAGAACGGGGTAAGTTATTTGATAATTTCCCATCAGTAAAAAAGGTGACTCTTTCGAATAGGTTCAAGAGCCAAATTTGACTACAACAGTTGGAGGGTTAAGATTAGACCACATTTCTTATCTTTTCTGCTGTTGTCATTAACAATGTAATTTTATTTTATCAAAATGCACATTTATATGGAATCCTTGTAATTTTGGCATGTGAATGACTTCAAGTTTTGATGGTTTTATTTACCTATATATATATTTTTTAAACATTGACACACTAAGAAATTTTCTTGTATCGTGGATGCGTTTACAAATTTTTAAATTTACATACACAAAAAGCCAGACCCGAAAGAACTATCTATAGATCGTACAAATATTTGTTCAGTGCGGGGATCGAACCCGCGATACGCAGCGCAGCAGTGGATCGCTCAGCCACTGCGCCAACCGTGCTGTCAAAAGTGTATGCAGCAATCGAGTAAAAGTTCGAATGTTTAAAATGCCACAGCTGTTTTTCTCCCAATTTTTAAGGTATATTAAAAGTAAACAATTTCCTATATTTTTTTTTCCTTTCTGGGAAAACTCCTATAAGCCTTCATACACCTACTAGCTTCCGCCCGCGACTTTGTCCGTGTGACACAGTTACTTTGGGCCAAAGCTAACTTTAACCCGCGTGATGATCGAAAAAAAATATATCTTTCTCTCCCTTTTTCATTCCTCACTCTCCCCCTTTTATCACTTTTTTTTTAATTTGCCTATGTCCGTCTCCAGGGTCCCAACGATCTCTATTCCAAAATTCGATTTAGGCGTGAAGACGTAACAAACACACAAATTCACTTTCGTTTTTATAATATTAATAGTAAGCAAGTAAGGATTATAAATATTTGTACTAAGTATTACAAAAATAAGTAATATTTTCTTCTAAGATGGGAAATCTGTGTCGTTAATTTCGTACGTCCCTTGAGGGGAGGTTTACCTAATTCGTTTAGGGGAGGTTTTAGCTTCACGTGTTAATGAAAAAGTATTTTGCATTTTAATGGGAAAACAACAATGTCTAAATGGAATATTTGTTATTTTTAACACGATAAGTAGATTTTTCGAGTCTTTGCTTTTCTTTGTAATGAGAAAAGAATAAGATGGAAGTAATTTAAGCTGAAAATGTTTTAATGTTTGATATTTCAACCTAAAACCTAGGTTTCTACACAGGGATACAAGGCGACACTGTTGACTCAGTGACTGAGCGATCGACTGCGGTGCTGTGTGTTGCGGGTTCGATCCTTGCACGGAAAAGATATTTGTATGGCCTACAGATAATTGTTCCGGGTCTGACAGTTTGTGTGTGTGAGTTTAAATGTTTGTAAACACACCCACAATACAGGAAATTACCTAGAGTGAGGCAACGTTGAAAACAATATTTGATGATCACAGTAAACTTCAGAAGATCTAGTTTTCTCAAACCTAGTATTTATTTCGATGAAACAGAGTTAGCCAGTTATTTAGTTTTCTTCCATAATCGTTACTCCCTCAAATAGATTCAAAAGCTTTAAGAATTGTCCACTTTTAAAATTAAAAAAAAAAACAAACAAATAATAAAAATGAAGAGACTGCGAAGAATTAAAAATTTCATTTTCGTAACCACGGGGTTGCATCATCCCTTAAGTTGTTTAGTGGGTGGGGTTTCAAACACTTTTGATTAAAAAATATATATTTGGAGAAAGTACCTAGTTTTACAAAAAAAAAACTTTTCTTAAAACATAAACAATAAAGTTGAACTTAATGTATGAAAACTTTTATGGCTACTTTTTTGTACAAACAAAAAGTTAGCAAATTTTAGGTACAATCTGCGTAATATAAGTTTTTTTGTCACCCACAGTTGATAAAAAGCTAGGTAGTCTGTATGTATTAATTCTAACAATGCCTTGAGATTATTTTCAGGGTTGCGTACCTCAAAAAGAAAACACGAAACCCTTATAGAGGGAGAGAACATCAAGCCAACCCAGCCGCCGCGAGACGACTCCCGGCCACCGTAGATACGGGCCTGTGGACGGTGAGCAATGGGTAGCTCACCGTCCGTCCGTCGATTGACGACATGCCGTGTCGACGCGTTCGTGTTTCACGCGCGCCTCAAAGAGATGTCAGCAAAGCAGAGGGGCTTGCCAGAGCCTCCGCCTGCCAGGGTTGCGGGTTGTTCGAAAGAGATACCGCGGCCTCGGAACGTAAAAGGCAATAGAAGGAACATGGGTGGGTTTTAGTCAGTAAAAGTCTGACATGCCCTCCCGCTCCGCCCAGAGCGGGGGAAGTCATTTGATGAATTCTCACCCGAAAAAAAAAACCTTATAGGATCACATAGGTGTCCGTCTGTTTGTCTGTCAGGACCATTTATTTTGGGGTGGTAACGAGTTAACATTAAAATCATATATTCAAATCTGTGGTCTTTTGGAGCTCTAATAAATCAATACTCTGAAATGAAAAACGATTGCATGTAGTGTTACAGATTAGAATGTTAAGATGGGTGTGTGGAGTGACAAGAATGGATAAAGTAAGTAATAAGTATATTAGAGAAAGTTTGAAAGTTGCGCCTGTTACAGAAAAATTGAAAGGGTGTCGTTTGTATTGGTATGGACATGTAATGAGGAGGAATGAAGCACATGTGACTAAAAGACTGATGGATCTGAATGTTGATGGAAGTAGAGCGAGAAGAAAGCCAAAGAAAAGATGGATAGATTGTGTAAGGAATGATATGAAGTAGAAAGGAGTAAATGATGCCGTAACATCCGATAGAGGAAAATGGAAGAAGAAAGTGTTTTCTTCCCTGCAGGAAAATGATGATGATGACTCTGAAAAAAAAATGGCCGAATATGTAACAAGTTCGTTTGGAACCCTTGCGAATCTGACTCGCCCTTGAGCGGGTTTTTTTAAAAGCAAGGTCTTATAACTGCGTATAATAATTTGCCAAAACAAACATCTTACACATCGCAAAAATATTTTGAAACTCGACACCGTTGCTTAGATAACCCTCAAGTTCCACTATAGACCATTGGGAAAAATATCCCATAATACAAACTCATACACATAAGGTGGCAGGTAGTGCGCTTTTGCGGTTTCATTGCGTGCAGGAAATTCGTGAATGGGAACGGCTGGGCTCTCGAGATCGTTTAGGGTTGAGCTTTTTGCATTCCCACGGTGCCTGACCATTGAAGGGTTAAGATTGACGTGGCGCTGATTTTTTGTGAACGCTCCATTTGTGCATTATAGTAAATAAGGAAATGCGAGGAATTTGAGCTATGGGATGAATTTGTTAATAAAATGTGATTAAGATTTAAATTTTAAGGAATTTGAGGTTGGATAAATTTATTGTGTTTTACTAATAGGTTCCTATACATAAGTTATACCTTTCTTCTATTACAATTAAATATTTTTTAATAACCGGTCCAGTACAAGTCGAACTCGCGCACCAAGGGTTTCGTATAACCTTGCAACATAAACGCCAAGATCTTTTGACTGAGTTGACCGAGAGGGTTATTTTTTTACAGCTTCAAGAGACCACATACTTGAGAATAAAGTTATAATTTCATTTCAATATCTCTACTCGTTCCCGAAATATAGGGCCTTGACAGACGGACAGACAGTCAGTCAGACAGACAGACGAGGAACATAGCGATCCAATAAGGGATCAGGTTTTTCCTTTTGAAGTACAGAACCCTAAAAAAAACGTGGACAGATTAGTTGATAAAAACCTTTAATAGTGTTTATCGGCTAAACTGTCCCACTCAAAGAATATTTATTCTACACTAGCTGTTCCCCACGGTTTCACCCGCGCTGCTCAGCACCTGTTGGTCGTAGCGTGTTGTTATATAGCCTATAGCCTTCCTCGAAAAATGGACTATCCAACACTAAAAGAATTTTCCAATTCCAACCAGTAGTCCCTGAGACTAGCGCGTTCAAACAAACAAACTCTTCAGCTTTATAATATTAGTATAGATTTTAAAAATACCTCCTCCTTTTTAAAGTCGGTTTAAAACAGAATACCCGCGATAGTAACGACAAAGTACCAGCAACATTGTTAAAACTTTCTCACCTATAAACAAGACTATCTCACTAAAACGTTAAACAAAAAACGTCATCAACCAGCTTCCCTAACAGGATTTTTGCTCAACGGGAATTCATCACAAAAACTCGTAATTAAATCACAAAAGTGAACAGAGATGTAAACAGATGGTATACCTACTTACCCGAAGTGATTTACTACAGGTGAATAATTCTGTTTTATATTACACTGAAATCCGGTCGTCTCCGAAGTACCAGTGTTATTTAATTTGGACCCGGAGATGAGTTATGAAGACTCAAGTCACACTTTGTTATTAGGTAACTTTCTACAGGTCTGAATTGGCTCATGTTTTTGATTTGTTTCGAGATATATTGGCAAAGGAGCAAATATTTTCAGCCTTGATAATAGGAAATATGACTTCTGTGGTCTTATCAATAAATAAATATCTTGGGACAACTCACACACGGCTTTCTGATCCCAAGCTAAGCAGAGCTTGTGTTATGGTAACCAGACAACTGATATACATACTTATATAATTTATAAATACATATTATAGATAAATCACACCCAGACACAGAACAAACAATCATGCTCATCACACAAAGTTTGTCCTGGGTGGGAATCGAACCCACGACCAACCACTAGACCAACAGGCCCGTCTACCAATAGACACGATGTTAAAGGGAGTAACATAATATGCACATTACGGCTTTTATTTCCAAAAGGGGGGGAAGGCAGTGGTGGTAGTTGCGGGTTGTTCGAAAGAGATACTGCGGCCCCAGAACGTAAAGGGCAATAGAAGGAACATGGGTGGGTTTTAGTCAGTACAAGTTTTTTCTTTGACGACACGGTTGGCGCGGTGGCTGAGCGATCGATTGCCGCGCTGCGTGTTGGGAGTTCGATCCCCGCACGGGACAAATATTTGTATGGCTTACAGATAGTAGTTCCGGGTCTGATTGTTTGTGTATGTGAGTTCAAATGTCCCTCCGCCCAGAGCGGGGGAAGTTATTTGATGATTTCCCACACCAAAAAAAAGGCAGTGGTGGTAAAAGGTTTTGACTTAGATGGTAGCCTAATAGTACCCACATTTTACCAGTTATTTTGAGCCCCATGTAATTGCCTGTTGGGGTTGCGAGTTGTCTGAAAGAGATACCGCAGCCCCGGAACATAAAGGGCAAAAGTTTGACTACCTGTGAACATATTTTTTGTTTCAGTAGTTACGTAATGGCAATATGTGGCTTTACACGTAAGCCCAACCCTTCAGGGGCAATTCCTAAATAGCAAGATTAAATATTTTTTTGCTCTTCACGGTTATTATTTTATATGCATATAATATTATTTTGATATAAGTATTTGTCTTTTAAATGTAGCTATTAATTTTGAAAAATATTACGCCACAGACTACTTACAGTACTGTTTCTCCTCCTTTTAATCCATCCAAAGGTTGTCTTGAAAATATCGCTTTTAGCGATAAGACCGCCCATTGTGTCACCCTATTTATAAGTTGTTTAATGTTATTCTTGTAATTTGTATGCTGTATATAATAAAGAATATTTCATCTATCAATGTGTTTTTGTTTTTTCTCATTCCATCAACTCGTAAAGTATCTCTCTCTATCTCTATGCAGCTTGATTTCGTTTGTTCAGCGCAAGATAGAAAATGACGTAATTTAGAGACGGCCTGGCCTGTAGGTCAAGTCCCTATCTCTCAACTCTCACCGTTATTTCAGGCTTCCGTAGAGTTCAACTGCAGGTGCTCCAGCGTTGTTGATATTTTAGAACAGTGGTCGGGTCAAGAGCTGAAAAGAAAATACTGATTATAACTGGCTAGAATTTGACTCAAATGTAACTGGTAAAAAGTACAGACGCCTGCACATCAAGCTACTACAATCTGTCAGATTTTTTTGATAGATTTTCGACTCTATTTCTAAAGTATAAGGTCCAAGGTTCATTGGGAAAAATTGACAGTTTCGGGTAGCTTGACCTGCAGGCGTCTGTACTTAATGGTACACCTATACTATAAGGCACAACTTTTTTTTATGACTGGGAAGTCATTAAATCAGTGGGTGTTAGACTAACTGCCCAAAATACACACATGTTCTCTCTCTCTTAGAACAACTCGCAACCCCAGCAGGCGGTGGCCTTGACAGGCCTCTCTGCTTTGCTGACATCCCTTGGAGGCGCGCGTGACACACGAACGCTCTGTTTGATACTGCCTTTCATCACTAAACGGACGAATGATGAGTATCCCATTGTTCCCCGTACACAGATCCGCACCTACGGTGGCCGGAAGTCGTCTCGTGGCACCCGACGCCCGGAGGAAAGGTAAACCCTATCCTTTCGGGGATTACAGAAGTTATTAGTGATACATTTTTGCTTTGTTCTCGTTAGCCAATAATTTTATAGCATGTGTGTGATGTAAAATTATGTCCAATAGTTCTGGCTAATTTGAATCCAATTATTATAATATTCACACGTATTGACCTGAACGCCCCTTAATATTCATAATTCGCTCAACTGTCATAAGGAAACGTTTGCACAATTCCTCGATCGCATGATTAAGGATATTTTATCGACAATAAATTTCGAAACATAACGAAAAGCATAAAAGCTTTCCAGCCGCTTTCAGTCACATTTTAGCGTCACTAAATCTTTTATGAATTATAACAAAAGTTCCGTATTAGAAAAATCGTCACGCGCCCATAATAAAAAGCATACAAACATCGCTTTTATTGCTTGACGGTAAAAATACACAAATCGCCAAAAAAATCTATGCATGCTCGCTATAAAATATAAGGACAGGGGGCCAATAAAGAAAACGGTATATTAGGTTCTGAAAATAAGGGCTGCGCCACAAATGTAGTACGTTTTGCCTGACTTTTATCGGTCATAAAACGGGATAATGTGTCGGTATAAGCGTATTTCGGAATGGTACAAATTTAGACGAGAGGCGCCGAGCGGCCCGCTACTCGATATTAGCTAATATGTAGCCATACTCAAGGCGAGCGCACAAAAGACTTTTACACTTCAAGACTGAGATGTTTTTGAGATTTTAGGTAAAGAATTTTTGTAGGCTCTTGAAAATATTGAGCAACAAAACCATAGTATTTTTTAATATTTATAACAGTAACAGATAAATGCATGTCTTCTCGGGTTGAGTAATTGATGTATAACAAGCTACTGGTAAATTTACAATGACACTTAAAATAAAACATCATCCAAATTAATCACAAAAACTTCAGCTTTAAATCTGTATAAACATCGAACCAATTAGAGTCTCCAAACAACTAATGAACACAGCATAACTATTAGATCTATAGTACTAATAAAATCCCTACAAATCCGTTTCATTTATAACGTTACAAATAACGGTGTGTAACACTAGTTGGTGCAATATATAGGTGTCACAACACTTCACACATCACTTGACGAATCAACAAATAGGTGACGATGGGGTACGTCCCATTTGACGCTTACTATGTTCGATACAGAAAGATTATTTATAGATACGATAAAAATAGCTTTGAAATATTGTGATTATCCTGTCAAAGAGATACTTTTGAAGAAAAAGGTTTTAGGAATAAGCCCTAAAACAATTAAAATTGTCATCAGGTGAAGTCTTAAACTGGTTTTGTATTAATTTGTACCTTAAACATTTGAGTACTTGGTTTCTATAGCAGCATTATCATCATCTAGTTTTTTTAAAGCAGTCTCTTTTAGTCGGTCTTAAACTACTTGCTTCCACCATAAAGTATAGATGCTTGATCTCTTGCATCCGGCCCTGGTTCAGTCCATGGTCCGGACTGAGACGGCATGGGAAACGGTCACCTCCTTCTGTGAAGCAGTTAATCTAGCGAAGAAGGTGGTCGGGCATTTGCGGGAGAGAACCTCAAACCTATCCAGCCACCGCGGGATTCGCTCCGGGCGTCAGGGACTGCAAGACGACTCCCGGCCGCCATAGATGTGAGTCTGCGGACGCTGAGTCCGTCTAGTGACGACAGGCCTTGTCGACGGCGCGCTCGTGTTCAACGCGCGCCTTAAAGTGATGTCAGTAAAGCAGAGGTGCCTGCCAGGGCCACCGCCTGCTGGTTTTCTGGGTTGTTTGAAAGAGATACCGCGGCCCCGAAACACAAAGGGTAAAAGAATGAACATGAGTGAAAAGGCAACATTAACTGTATTCCCAAAACATATTTATAAAGCTTTGTTTAAGAATAATTTAGGGTCATCGCTACAAATTCCAATATATATCGCGAGTTTTAAACAGCCTTATATTGCATCCCCAGCCAGGTCCGGGTCGGCACTTAGGTAAACTCCAAAAGGAAAATCTCACTATTTGTCGGTAGTTGTTTATTGATATTTTCGCCGCGACCCCTGTGCGCTAGATCCAAAAGTTACAGCGTTGTTTTAAACTTTTACCGTTTATTTTTGCAGTGATTCGAAAAAAAATTTAATCGGGGAATCCCCTTGGTACCGTTTTATGGGAAGTTTTTGCTGGGTGTTTTGTTCTGAATTGGCACTTTTCGTTGTGTTTTTTTTGTGATCAAAAGGGAATGTGAAGTTTTATCTTTTTTAAACGGAAATAAAGGTTCTAAACCATTCATTTTAAAAAGTTTTTTGACATGTCTGTGAACAACATTTTATTAAAGTTGTTGCTGCATGAATAATTGACAAGTCTAATGACGATAAAACTAACCTTACGACATGTTATTTAACACAGAATAAAGTGATACTAAAATGAAAATCGATGCCCATCTTAAACAATTGCAACCTAAGTACAACAAATATTAAGCATCACGGAATATTTATTACAGCCACATTAACAGATGACTTAATATATGAAATAGATTTTGTCTGAAATTTTCTATTACACAAAAATGTTTAACACTTACATGTTTATGTCACTTCATCACCCAAAGGTTGATTGGTAAAAAATGCCGAAGCCATTAAGTTCGATTTTGTCAGCGGGGATTCGACTACAAAATATTTAAGTTCTTACAGTCTTAGTTAAATGCAATTGAATGCAGTTTTATTTATTAAACAAATATACAATCCTTACTAATATTATAAAAGCGAAAGTAAGTTTGTTCGTTTGTCTCTCGCTTTAATGGCTACACCGATTTTGATGAATTTAGTACAGAGATGATTGGGAACCAGGCGACAGACAAAAAAAATAGCCTTTTTTTTTAAAAAAGTCGGATGTCAGGGAGAAAGAGGGAAGAAAAAGGACAAAATACCGTTGCTATTACAAATCAATAAGGCACAAGCGGAACTGTGTTACCCCGAATTTAACGCGAGCGAACCCGCGGGCAATATGTAGTCTATAATAATTTGGCGTAACTAACTAAACTATAGCACGGCCAACGAGAAACGATACCAAATGTAAACAAAACCCATGCTAAAACCCCATCTAAAATGGCCGCCCGAATGTTGGCGAACCCGTCTTAACGTTGTCATGTTTTTGCCGGGAGAACGAGACATTACGACAAAGGCACAAGATGGAAAGAGCTAAATATTAGATTGTCAACGCCACAGTTGTTCTTTAGGTTAATGACCTTTCGTATCGCTTCTCGTTGGCCGTGCTATAAATTATGTACAAGTCCCAAAAAAGGACAGCAATCATACGTCAAAATATTCATCAACATCGCTGTCAATAGGAAAAATGGCCAGAATGCTTACAGTATTGCCACGTTTAATGGTAACGCTAACTCTTTGGTCAAAATAAAAGCCAGCCCTTGGGTCACGTGAAGCCTCCACCAATCGCTTTGAGATATCCTGAAAGACTAGATAAGCACTCGGGCCCCAAATACCCTTATTGGGGTGGGAAATCATCAATAACTTCCACCACTGGTCTGGGTCTATCTACGGTGGCCGGGAGTCGTCTCGCGGCGCCCGCCGTCCTTGGGATCTCCCGCGGCGGCACCCCAAAGACCCTTGTATTTCAACCTGAATGCCCTACATTTCCACATTTTGCAGCAGTCGTTAAACGTTGATTTAACTTCAAATTTTGATACCAGTTATAAATAAGTATCGGTGCATAAAATAGCTTTGAAATCGACAACGATTGTCCGTGTATTGTGTGGGATAATTTATAGATTTGTTTACTATATCTACTTGGATTTATTTGATAGTTTTAGTACTAAGCGATCATAGGACAGATAAATGTGCTGTGAGCTTTCAGAGATACTATAAAATATAATAGGGAACTGAAATAAGATGCTAATCAATTAGGTGGATTTATCTTTTTGAAGTCAAAGTATTAATTTTGCTTTAAATGGGTACTGTTAACGCCAATGATTGTAAATTGGATTGCAGCGAGAATTCTAAAGATCTAAATCATTGTAACTTGAATTTACGAAGGTGTTTCAGTAAGGCTAAGTATAGGAGGAGCGTGCGAATATTTCTCCCGGACCCCCCACATATAGTTGTAGTAGAAGCAGTGGGTATTTAGTCGACGAGAGTCTGACATAACTCTCTGCACACCTCAGCCAATATCATGAGGATATTACCTGTTTTCATTTTACCGATTTTAATTTAAATTGGCTGCGATTTGTGAAAAAAGAATTAAGTCCAAAATATTATTTTCAAAAAACAACATAATATATAGGCACTTTTAAAATATTATTTGGAAGTCGGATAGATATAGCTAAATGTCCATTTCAAATCGTAGGTGTCTATGATGGAGATAACTGAACTGAAAACTACGGTATAAAAAAAAAACACACTTTTATTCAAATTAAAAGGGAACTATAAAACTAAACTTCAAAAGTGATTCCACTATTTCCAAATATTGACGGTTTGACGGTTCACTGCCTTCAATAACGTGAATCGTGTGATCGAAAAACCCTGTTGGAAAAAGGTGAGATTTTTTTTTATTCGTTGCTTGAAAAACAAATGAAGCTGTGCAATGTATGACTTTACCGGTTATTTATAGACAGGGTGTGTTTTCTGCATATTAATGTACTCGATAGCGTAGTTTTTTGTGCCATCAGTATTCACAACTAATCAACGGCAACTTTTTTGGATTAAACTGGCCGTTGATGATTGGTTATGTATAGTATGTGCAGTTTAACTGAACAAGCATGAATGAATGTATGTAGAAGTGAACTTATCAGTTATCCTAGGCGTGTACATGTTATCTTAATAATATTGGAATAGGTCCTTATTACGCTTGGCTTCACCCGTGCCAGCGTAATAAGGACCAGCCTCTGCCAAGCCATTCTTGGAGTCATTTTTTCAAAATTTAGCCGCATATAGCTCAATGTATCAGTGATGTATATAGAAATTGTCTATCTGAGCATAAAGTTAATAGGTCACACAAGATTCATTAGCTAAGTCTAACAACACCTCTTGGGTTGCTAGACTTTTTTTTTTTTTTCGGGTTGGAAATCATCCAATGACTTCCTCCGCTCTGGGCGGAACGGGGGGGCATGTCAGACTTGTACTGACTAAAACCCACCCATGTTTCTTCTAATGCCCTTTACGTTTAACTTACGTTAAGGGATTGGCTGCTGCGTCGCGTGTCGCGGGTTCGATCCCCGATCGTAAAAAATATTCGTGTGACCAACAGGTAGTTGTTCCGGGTCTGGCTGTTTGTGTATGTGAGTTTAAATGTTTGAGAGAATTCCCTAGTGTGTGTCTAACCTAATCACCCATTTTTCAAAATAAAAGAGTTTAAAATAAAATTTTAAAAATTAATGAGCAGTACATTCTTTCCAATACATTTGAAAAACCGTTTTTTAATTAAAAATACTTTAAACAGAGAACCCAACGCGAAAACAAATGAAGATATTCATAATGAACTCTAAGTTAAATATATTGCATTTGACCTCAAAATGTTATTAGCGTTAAGAATGATGGAGGTCGGAAAAGGGTAATCCTTTGGGAAACAATAGAGAGGGGTTCCGTACCAAAAGTTCCATGGAAGCAATGCCTTTGATTACAATAACTTTATATCATGTGATATTATTTGGGAGCCGAAATTGATAGTACACAATAACGGGGGTAAAATAAATTATTATGAAGTCGAGTAACTAACTGGGGATATTGACTTAGTTGTATTCTATATTAAGAGAGTAAGCGGTACTGAACCAAATAATCCAAACTAATATTATAAATGCGAAAGTAACTCTGTCTAGTCTGTCTGTCTTTTCTTCTCGCCTTAACTACTGAACCGATTTGTGTGAAATTTGGTACAGACATAGTTTGGAACCTGAGAAAGGACATAGAATAGTTTTTATTACAAAAAATAAAATTTATTCGGGACATACAGCGCCATCTATTGGTCAAAAGGCATCGGCATCAGTTCAGTACTATAAAATAAATGTTGAGCTGTTAATATGCTCCGTTCTGCCGGAAGTCACTATTCCACGCGAACGAAGTCGCGAGCAAAAGCTAGTTGACTAATATAAAGCCAATTCCAAGCTATATAATGTTTGCGGGTTATTCGAAAGAGATACCGCAGCCCCGGAACATAAAGGGCAATAGAAGGAACATGGGTGGGTTTTAGTCAGTAAAAGTCTGACATGCCCCCCCGCGCCGCCCAGAGCGGGGGAAGTCATTTGATGATTCCCAATCCGAAAAAAATAACTATATAATGTGCCATGTCGATGGCGCGTTCGTGTTACACCCGCGCTTCAAAGAAATGTCAGCAAAACAGAGGGGCTTAGTGGGGCTGCGGGTTGTTCGAAAGAGATACCATAAAGTACAAAAGAATAGAAAGAACATGGATGGTATTTGGTCAGTAAATGTCTGACAATCCCTTCCGTTCCACCCAAAGCGGAATAAATATATAAATAATATTAAATATTGTGCTTACAGATCTTAAAATACAATAGACACAGTACTTCACATTTCGCCTACTAAATTCAGCATGCAAATTTTTGGATGTTGCCATGTTTCTTATTGATTAAATGACAATTATATAATATGCTCCAAAATTGTTATAAATAATGTAGATTAAACAAAAAAAGGAATTGCAAATGTCAAAATAAGAATACAGGCATTTCAAAATTTGTGACATTAAGAAGGAAGAAGTTATTTGATGATTTTTTATCCGAAAAACAAGCTTTATATTGTACTGCACGTAAAAGTATGATTAATTTTTACTTATCATTCAATTATTATTTGCGATGTTACTATAAGGAACTTTTAAAAAAAGGTCGGATAAGGGTGATACTTGACGTGGCAGTTGCCATCAGACGACAGACCATGAATAGGAGCCATGTTGTCATCACGTCTTCAAGGCACTGCTATAAACTGACCTAATCCTGAGGGTATTTGAATACCTCATCCACTTTATGATAGCCACTTCTGTTTGAAGTCCTCCTGCGCCGATATATCTATAAACAAAAACAAACATTTAATTTGTATGCCTACTCTATGCCACTATACTACCCTGTCACTAAATCAAACTCACAATAAAAAAACAACACTAACACAACTTTTAACACCACACCCAACAAATATTGTTGTCGCAGTCCCATAGTAATTGGCCATTCAGAATTGAGCGTCAACTAAATATTTTATGAGCTTGCAAAATATCTGGCGTCAACACTGGTCGGCGCCAGAAACGGCCCTAGTTTACAGCCTGGCACTAGACTACAAAATAACCAAACAATAAATTTCTGACTCTCCTCAGAACCACTATTACTTGCTTCTAAAATTGATTTTGAAACAAACGAATGCAATGTTAAAGTTCCTTTTAAAATTAAAACGATTCAAACTGCTTGATTGCCTGCACAGAATAAAAATACACAAACTTTTATACGTTAAAATGAACGATTGCTCTTTTTAAAGACCTTAAGCTGAACATTACAAGCATGTCGAATTGATAATACGGACACGACGTAACAAGCATGTAGGCAAGTCGATACATGGTATTTATTATCTGAGACAATGGACGCCTGATTGGTTTAGTTACACGGAATAGACTTCCGATCCCTGCACGGTGGAACGAACGTGACCGTACTGCCGGATCAATTTGACACTTTTTTTTAACCTTGCAACCCTTACCAGCTTCATTCACCCGCTGTCCAAATGTACTAAATAAATTCTCACTCTTATGTCCAAACCTTACGAGGCAAACGAAAGGGCTAATTGACTCCGAAGAGCAGCAAAAAAAAATTTGTAAAATAAAGCGCATCGTACATCTGCGATGTAAGAAAATTACCTACCGGGCTCTTTTACCTATATTTTGAAGCACATGTCTTCCTATTTATACCCAAGAACGCCCACGTCATGTCGAATTAAAATATCGGTTATTAAAAGTTAAGCTGAATTTATTGTGTTTATAAAAGAGATTTAGCCATCATCAATCATTCCGGAACTTCAACAAAATACATAATGGGAAAATTTATGCAACGCGCCTTATCACATTCGAGATCTTTCGTACCATCCCAAATAGTATTAAAAGCAATTATGAAACACGCACACATTTCTCTTCTTATCGTAAAGATGCATATCTGTACGTGAGGCGTGAGAGTCTTTATAGAAAATAAATTTTAATTGGTGCACACAACTAAGTTTTAAAAAACACGTTACGACTTAATCGTCTAAGGATTGGCGGTTAATGAGCGTAAAGATTGTAAATGCATTAACAACGTGGGTAGTCCAAACCGAAAATTGGGATTGACGGTTCCCTAAAACGTGGCCACAAATAACTGGCAATTGAGGAGTCAATTAAAAGAATCAGACCAAGCAATCGATCACTCAGCGATCGAAGTAACGAAGATTAACCGTTAAGTTTTTAGCATTTATTGGATCAGACAACTTTTGATGATCGAAGAAATACCACGACCAAATACATGCCAATAATATCATCACGTTATTAATGAACAACAAAGTTAGTTACAAGTCTACAAAATAATTACTAAAAAACAAAGCGGAGCCGATGATTTGATTATAAATTTACATACCTCTATCATATGAAGCTAATGAATTACATCGAATATATGATAGGAATGATGGCGTCATTTATATGAAACTTAATCGAATAATTGATTATAAGAGTGGAACAATAAAGTGATTAGTTTAACAAAAAGTAAGACAATGAGTTATTATTCAACGGATAGATTCCTATTGTTGGTCTTTAGATAGTACAAGAACAGCTATCTGACAGCTCGGGTCGTTGACCAATGGTTTGTATCATTTGTTTATACGATCATCGAGCTAAGATATTAATCTTCTAACGATGAGCAGTCAGATATTTCGGGAAGATATTAAAAGGTTACTTCCTAAATTATATTTATAATTTGTCATTTTGTCTTTAGGAGTATTCGACTTGGCGTCGATGGTAATCTGGTGCTTTATAGTTTGCATTTCGTTGAGATTATCTAAGTCTTCAGTCATTGTGATTTATTTTTATTTGATTACGATTAAGACATACGGTTAAGAGAAAACTGGTATGAGTGTCCTTGATGGACAACAAACAAATGTCATCGAAAGGAAAGCAAAATCGCAGACGTAATGAAATGGGTAGCGCGCCTTAAATGAAAACGGACTGCACACGTGGCTCGAAATGAGATGTCCTAGTCCTAACGTATCTTTAATCCATGGGGTGAGAAGCGCCCTTAAGGACAACTACAAATGCGCTAGAAAGATGACGTGAGGAGAGTGCTGGTAGGTACGAAAGGGATACAAAGAGAGCATCACTAAGAGGTATTTATTTATTTATTTTATGAGAGGTAACTTCACACGATGATGATGAACTTCACACGAGACAGTACATAATCATTAAAATTATTATATAAGACATTACGCCAATTACGAAGTACACAGAAATAATAATTTATAATTAGCCGATATAGGTAGCACGAATTAACAAATATTACAATTTTGTGTGTTTGTGTGGTGTAGGTGTAGTGATTTGTGATGTGTGTGTGTGTGTGTGTGGTGTAGGGGTGGTGATGTGATGTGTGTAAGGCGATGTTCATCTGACTAACTGGCACTAGTGGTGTGACTGAATGGAGAAAGTTGAAGAAAACATACAATTCCAGGTGAGAACAATCAACTCTGTCTTGTTCCAGTAATTATTCGGATGCATAAAATAAGTAATGGTATAAGTTGATCACAAAAACAAAACTTCAATGCAAAGACATAAAAGTAAATGCAGTTTTCTAGAACCTTGTTTTATATCTTCAGGGCAATAGTGTTAATGTTGAGTGGTACTTAAAGACTATAGAAGAGCTGAAAGTTATTCTGGATAGAGTCATTAAAATCCTTGTCTGGCTAAATTATACAGCTTACTTTGATGAAATGGATACTAAAGAATGTTTATTAAGAAAGCTGTGAACATTTACTACTTTCATTATTGACGTACCTACTATTGAAGATTGCTTTTGAAATACAGAAGCTAAGTAATCATCATTTCAGATTCTAACCTTCAAAAGCGCCTTCTAGCATTATCCTAAGGGTTTAGAAAGATGTCATTATACGGATCGATGAAATAAATGCTTTGTGAATTTACATTTTAAGTTCCAGTTTAGTTAGAACCCGTGACACCCGGCGCAGCAGTCGTTCGCTCAGCCACTGCGCCAACCGTGCCGTCAAATTTTATGATTTACTACAGTTTACCTTTTCGTTAGTGTAATGACCGAACATTACTTAGTTACTTACAAGTTTGTACAAAACCTCTTTTGCACGAAGATTTAAAAAAAAGAAAATGAAAGCGTTTTTAAGTTCTAATTTTAAAAACATCAGAGAAGTTCCTCCAGTATATCTTTAGATGATAAGTTTAAGGAGAATACATTTCATATTGACACGAACCCACATGTCCTTACCGGAGGCGGCATAAAAGAAGCAAACGAGAAAAATATATCAGTATTTAGTCCCACACTTAATAAGTTGTTCGACGCTAAGCGGATTATTTCTCGGTCAGCCCGTGGAAGGCAATAAATTGTGGAATCTTTATAATTTTTAGTCGTCCGATTCCTTACCGCCATAAATTCAATATCGTTAAATATGCAGCGACTTCAAATGTGTGCTTAAGTAGGCATTATTCGAAAAGATAAAGTCGTTAAGTTAGCTCGTTGGCTCGCGTTTACGTAAGTATGTGTAGTAGATAGTCATATCGTATAACTTTACTGCTTATACCCAACTAATCCCTAAAGTACGACTGAAGATACCGAGTTAGGTTTTATTATAACACAAAGTGAGATTCAGTGCTGTTGAAAATCTTATAAGTTTTATTTTAAATTATGTTTCGAGAATCCTAGCTTACGTCGAGTGCTTTCATAAGCTTCTGTATAATATTTTTTTTTTATTTACGAAAATAATATTTTGGACAAGTCTTTTGTGAAATTTGAATAAGCCCTTCACAGTGATATTCTACTTTTCAGTAAAGTTAATCAATATATCTTCGAGAAGAGGGTTTATATTTCTAATCTCAGCCAGTCACAATGATGAAAATAATTTGGACTGGATCTTTTCTTGTAAAAATTTTTTTTTTCTAATTTTAAATTCATAGAAACATATCTATAAGGCCTTGCTATCGATGTTCGTCAAAAAATGTCAGAATATTACTTAAAACTTATGTTCCAAAACTTTATTTGAGCTTAATTTTTACTTCAGCAGTCATTTAAATTGAATGTCAATCAAATCCAATTTTATTGAACAACCATTGTTCAAAAATCGAGTTTAAAACCAAGATTACCATTCGAATTCTTGCTTATTGGTATCGTGTCGTGCACGTTTTGTATCTCGGCAATAAACCCACATGCCTCCTCTAATAGTTGTAAAATGTGTTATGCTTGTCCGTTCGATTCCCGCAGAGCTCAGCTTCGCGCCAGCATATACGATAGCGGCTTTATAGCTTAATCTCTTACACGCTATATCAATAAATAAACGGTTGGGAAACAAAGTACATAAAACCCTTCACGATTATAAAAAAGTAAACAAGACCTATGACTTCATTTAGTTGTAATTTTGTTTTGACATCCTGATTTAGAACATCAAATAAAATGCTATTTGTATTAATCGAGAGTGGATTTTTAATTTTCATTAACGCCACATAAATGAATGCTGCTGTTGGAATGTGCGGTTATTCGTTCATTTATTGGCTTTTTTTTTGCATAGAATTACATTTTTAAACATTTCTTAATAAATAAAAAAAACATTTAAAATATAAAAATAGTAGCCCACCGGTATCGGGTTCAGGGTCCAAACTACCGGCGGTCAGGGATCCAGAGAAAGGTACCTCCTAACAATACGACCTGTGTTCAGGAGTACCGCTTTCTGTATCAAGCCCTTGATCCAGATGCCTAACGAAAGCCTTCACAGGTGTTGGTCGAGGCTCTTGGCAATTAAGCCATTGGCTGTAACGACTATCGGCACATCCCACATATCGACAACCTCGCGAGCCAAGATTATAATTACTTGATTTGCTTATCTTTCTCAGCTTTCGAATGTACGGTTTATTGTTATGATACTCCACAACAAAGGTTTCCTAAAAATGTTTAATTAATATCAAAAACAAGAGAACAAAAAGATTTAAAAATAAGGCTAGAAAGAATCTTGAAACGTTTCCCTCCGAAGCAATTAATTAAGTGTCATCACATCTTCACTATAAAAGTCCTATAAATCGGGTTGTAACCGTTCCTGAACTTTGTAGACGCGTCTTCAGAAGCATCTGAATTCCTATTAAAACTAAAATTAATCCCTCACGTTTCTTAAAACGCATCAAATACGAGTGATGACCCAAAAAGTACACTGTGACAGCGAAGTCGACAACTTACAAATACCAAGATTGCTTCTACCGTAGATCTTGAGCATGCTAATAAAACGTAGCCCTAAAAAGCTGGTTTTAAGGTTGATTATATTCATGTGGTTGATTTCAGAGGGTACAATTAAGTTGGTTTCGTTAAAGATGTCACTCATTCAAAGTTTAACGATCAACCTAATAGCGTTTTTAAAGCAGTTCCCGAAATCCTTGAAACGTGACTCGAGCATCAACAAATTTAAAACTGAATCCGTCGGCTTATTTAATAATACTTTTGACAATTTACTTTGAACTCATGATACGGTGCTCTCAATTTGTTCTTATGTTTATAATAATTTAAGTTTATTGAAATTACTTGTTCCTTTTATGGATGTTCTAGTTTAGTAGAATGTTAGCCGTGTGTAGTTTAGTAGCTATCAGGTTTTATAAGATAGATAGATTCTTTATTATGTACACCATACAAGTAACAAAATTAACACTAGACAAATTTATAAATAGGGTGACACAATGGGCGGTCTTATCGGTAAAAGCGATCTTTTCAAGACAACCTTTGGATGGATTTAAATAGAGGAGAAACAGTAATAAACTAGCATTTAAATTCGGGGTAACGCAGTTCCCCAAGCGCCTTATTTATTATTGTAATAGCAACGCTAAGTTTTCCCTTTTCTTCCCTCTTTTTCCCTCATATCCCACTCTTTAAAAAAAAGGGTTGCCTAATTCCGTTTCCTGGTTCAAAACTATCTCTGTACCAAAATTCATCAAAATCGGTGTAGCCATTAAAGCGTGAAGAGGTAACAAACAAACAAACAAACTCACTTTCGCTTTTATAATATTAGTAAGGATTATTTTATAAACATACAGTTAAAATCTATTTCAGTTTTATACCTTACCAGCGTTTTTCATACTAGTCTAACATTTCATCCAATACAAGGTTACGACCGCGGTTTTGCCGCGTGGGGGTCGCAAATTATCAGGCGGAAATATACTAATGACATTATAATATCATACTATGTGCTAACCCAAGCCATAGTTTACATGTGTGTCGAACTATAGTGTCGAAGGATATTCAAACATAACGTATCTTCACGGTTGTAGCCCCGCGGGGTTAGGCAGATATACAAGTGGTTGTGTGAGTTACGATAAATTATTGTATTAAAAATAGCTAGTGATATTTATGTCCACATTCATCCTTTTTTTTGGGGTGGGAAATCAACAAATAACTTCCCCCGCTCTGGGCGGAGTGGGGGGGAGTGTCAGACTTGTACTGCTAACCCAACCATGTTCCTTCCATTGCCTTTTATGTTCCGGGGCCACGGTATCTCTTTCGAAGAACCCGCAACTCTACATTAATCCTCATTAAAAACAAAAAAAAATTAGAGGTGTCACGGGACACCCGGATAGAACGAAGTTCCTATAGAAATGAAAATATCTGGCTTGCTTTCTATAAGAGAGAGAGAGACAGACAGAGAAACATGCGACGCCGCACAGCTTACAATAGCAAAAAATGTCGTGACAACTTTTCGTAAGAATTTTTTCCGTCTAGCCCTCTTTCACAACGCGCGATAAGGAACTTCGTTCCAAAAGAACTAAATTTAGCGAAGCAGTTTGCAGAGTAAGCTAGTTGAAATACCTGTAGGCTGGCCACGTTTACAGGAGGTCGATGCGCGATGGAGCAAACGAGCCCTGAAGACTGCTTATCCACATACGTACTGACGGTTCTACCTCTAGCTGGGTAATCCGAAGCCCAGGAAACTCGAACGAACAGTATGACCCAGCCAACTTGGGTCAGACTAACTAACGAATAAATGAATAACCAATTATGGTTTATAGTAAGTGCCAGTCACAACTCATTTTCGCACAAGCTCCTCTAGTGAAATACTATTTCTTCATCTCTTTAATCACAACTTCCGTCCCAATTAGTAGTATAGTTTATAAATATTCCTCTCTGTACGTGAAGGCCTTGATGTGTTCAAATTAGTACTTAATACTATTGTTTAAGAGGGTGAGAGCCTGGAGATCTGTCATACAGGTCCCGAACCCATTATAGACTCCAGCTCTCACAAAGGTTATAAATCTGATTTGACATAATATGACTTGAACCAAAGAATGTACCTTTTTGAGAGAAATAAAAACCTATTCTATTCTATTCTATTCTATTCTAATTCCAACCAATTGTTTATCGTCAAGTACTTACCGTAATATGTTAGAGAAAGCCGCAGAGTAATTTGCCACAAACATATTTAGCAAACATAGTATGGCCGGTATTATAACTTCATTAGAAAACTGTCCGTGCCCAACGAAGCGTAGATCTAACTACCGCCGGTAGATTCACATAATTACGTGTTATTTGTTTTTAGAACGATGCAAGATTTTTATTTGTATCATTTTCGTTCTTATTGCTTTGTAATACAGTGATTTGCGACACCAATACGTGGTAGTGATTAATTGGCGTGCGATTCTTTTTGTTAAGAGTTAGCTACTGCGTCTGTTGTTCAACGAGAAAATCGCAAAATGGCCGCGTTATAGTCGCGATTATGTCGCTGGCTATCTCGTGTACACACGGCAACAGATCAACCTATACAAAACCAGTTTATGCGGATCTCTCATTGTACTTGAAATTTATGGTCTACGATCCGTTGTTGAGAGAGCAGCATAAACTGGTTTTGTATAGGTTGATCTGTTGCCGTGTGTACCTACGTAATTTCAATTTTTGCCCTCGCGGTATAAACGCGATTCAGCATGGACGCAGAATCGCCCCAAACGTTTCACCGCCTCCGACAACTGACATGCCACCTTTACAACGAGGGTGCAGTCACTGGAGTCGCACCACAATGTGAACTTCAAGGCGTTCGTATTACTAGAATTATTGCTATTTTATTTTATTTATTATTGCTAAATCCATCCCCTTGTGCCCTTTGTGAAGGACCGCGGTTGGTCTCTCCTGAAGATAAGTTCCACTCCTCAGCCAGCATAAGTAAAGTGCTAATAATACAGTTTTAAGTCATACATTACAAGACAAGTGTTAATTTGTAATTTTTAAAACGATTTTATCAATGTGCCATTATAGTCTGAAATAAACGATTTTATGTACGATACAGTAGCAATTCCAACGCGCGTTTCTATCATTCCTCTTAAAATTTCAATTTAAACGCGCGATAGCAGTGAAGCAAAAGCGCGTTTAAAACTTTCGCTGCAGCATCGCTATAAACAGTCGCTATGGGCGAAATACCTTAGATACAGGATTGTACACACGACGGCACATCAACCTATCAACCATTTTAACCTGATCTCTCTACTGCGGTGTGTGATCCGTAGTAGAGCGATCAAGTTATAATAGTTTAGTATAGGTTGACCTACCGCCGTAATAACTACCGTACACAGTAACTACTCAATTGACTTCTTTCCATGAAGTGACCTTTTGTGATGAACGTGGAATCCAGTATAGTTGGTAGTGACCCCTAATTCTAAGCAATGTTATAAAACCGAAAGTGAGTTTGTTTGTTTGTTACGTCTTTACGCCTAAATGGCTTAACCGATTTTGATGAATTTTGGTACAGAGATAGTTGAGACCCTGGAGACGGACATAGGCGAGTTGAAATTATAACCATATACTAAACTCTGTGGCCCTTTTCTGCTGTGAAAAAAAATCAAACCTCTAAGTCTACGCAGTCAAACAATATGGCTGTTTATTTCGCAAGACTATACGACCTCGTGGCTAAATAATACCAGCCGCTCGGGTCGATCTTTAGGTTAAGCCGCGCTTGCCTAGGTTGGTCTGTGGATGGGTGACCACCCGTTACATACGTTTCCTCCGTGCCTCGGAAAGCACGTTAAGCCGTTGGTCCCGGCTGTCATTTGTAGATCTTTGACAGTCGTTACAGGTACCTACTCAGTGTCCCGAAAGTCTGACAACCAGTCTTACCAAGGGGTATCGTATTACTCAGTACTAACTGGGTTGTGGAGGTCAGATAGGCAGTCGCTCCATGTAAAATACTGATATTCAGCTGCATCCGGTTAGACTGGAAGCCGACCCCAATATAATTGGGAAAAGGCTAGGCAGATGATATACGAAACCCTCTTGGACTGTTTTTTTTTCGTTTATCTTGAAAGCCATAAAAATATTTTAACTAAAGATGTAAAAAACTAGGTCAACTAACAAAGTTTTACATTCCTGTGTGAAATATGTGTTGTCCGCATTTTGTTCTATGAAAAAGCCCCATAAAGTTACAAAGAATGTTATGTTTAAAATGCGCAATAAAAATTAAGCCAAATGCAAACACTGCTGTTGTTATTTAATGAAGTTATGATAGTTTAGTTTTTGTTTGTGTTCTGTGAAGAGATAGTTGTAGATAAGTTGTAGGTTGTATAAAAAAGAAATGACTGTGAATCTAGTAAAGGTTTCGAGACTGAAAAAATTGGTTATAATTTGTTTTAAAACTTTTTTATCTGAATGCATGATTTTTTTCGTTTATTCATTTATCAACATATTATTTATATTTTTACTTATTTCTTATATATATAAAAAAAAATAGAAAGTAGGAGCCCACCGGTATTGGGAACAGGGTCCAAGCTACCGGCGGTCAGGGCTCCAGAGAAAGAAACCTCCTAACAATACTAGCCGTGTCCAGGAGTACCGTATTGTGTATCAAGTTCTTGATCCAGCTGCCTAACTAGAGCCTCCTCAGGTATTGGTCGAATGCATGAATTATTGTTATCATATAATAATAACAATTTTTGCAAGTATAATGAGAAAAATAACACGAGTATCTAGAAGCAAACAGAAAACTAAGTTCTATTTACTAACAGTGCAATTCTACGTTATGATTTTATGAATAAGTTCCAAGTTCAAAATGTTGTCAGCATTTTATTTTAAAATAAGTCGCTGAGGAAAAATAAAAAAAGTTAGTCCAGCCATCGAGATTATGCCTCACTTGAGACTAGGAAAGACTTGCCGTAGCCTGCAAACTTTTTAATAAACTAAATATTATTTTTATTTCTGTTGCCAGTATTTTAAATGAAATTGTTTTTAAGTTGTGCGAGAGTTCGAAAGCAATGCTTTTTTATGAGAAAATGTTGAATGCAGAATCTATACTATTGTTATAAATTCGAAAATAACTCTGGCTGTTACTTTTTAAATTTCGAATCTTGATGATTGATTGCTATTCAGGCAGACAGTGAAGTCTGTTAGAATATTTTTTTTAAACGTTGCCCCACACTAGGAGTTTCTTCTGTATCGTGGGTGCGTTTATAAACATTTTAAACTCACATACATAATCAGCCAGACCCGAAAAAATTAACTGTAGGTTATACAAATATTTGTTCCGTGCGAGGATCGAACCCGCGACCCGCAGCGCAGCAGTCGATCACTCAGCAACTGCGCCAGCCGTGTCGTCTATTATATAATCACTGTAATCCCAAAATAGGTAAGCATAGATGTACCTAATAATACAGCAACATTTCGCCCATCACGTTTAATTCCCATAAAATGGACGGCAAGCCTACTTGGGAATTTATATTCCGTAGCAGCTACTGAAAAATTCCTAATGGAAAATCCGAAGAAAATTTGCCCGACCTACAAATCGCACCCAGGACTTTTTGCTCCATAGTCACGCTAGTGCTCACAAGACTTAAGTTATACGTAGAAGAAGATGTTAATAGTAAGAACATCATCATCTGCCTAGCCTTTTCCCAACTATGTTGGGGTCGGCTTCCAGTCTAACCGGATGCAGCTGAATATCAGTATTTTACATGGAGCGACTGCCTATCTGACCTCCACAACCCACTTAGTACTGGGTAATACGATACCCCTTGGTAAGACTGGTTGTCAGTCTTTCGGGACACTGACTACCTGTAACGACTGTCAAAGATCTACAAATGATAGCCGAGACTCGGTATGTAACGGGTGGTCACCCATCCACAGACCAACCTAGGCAAGCGCGGCTTAACCTAAAGATCGACCCGAGCGGCTGCTATTATTTAGCCACGAGCTCCTCAAAAGCTCCTTAAAAGTAAGAACATAATAATAATAATATACTTTGTCCTGGACGTATGCTTCCATGGGATAATTTTGAACCGAATGGCTGTTATTATTTTTTTATAAGCTCCTACTGTTTACAAATAACGTTGAATGTTATTTAGCATAACACTCCAAAGAGATAGGATTGTCAGGATGAGCTGACGAAACCGCCACGAATAGGAATCACGATGTTGACCCTTAGAGACCCATGGCGATCCTGTCTGACATCCTCTTTACTAGGAATGTCACCGCGTACGATGACATTCCACAGAAAGTGTTGCCATTTGATAAAAAAATATTGGAATAATAAAGCTGTGAGCAGACACGACAGAATATTGTTAGTTTAGTAAGAACTACAAACGGCAGTTCGTACAAGCCTTTTTGAACTCAATCGGATAAAGTGGTCCAACATCTGAGACTGAATGTATTCCGAAAGAAAACTCGTCTGCCTGTGGAAACGATAAGTGGCATGATGCTTTCAATTCCAATAAAACTTTTCTATTCAACGAGACTACTGTTTCAATCTATGTAAATCAAACTTGTGTTTACTTTTCATCTGGCTCACTAAGCTTGTTCCTTTGCGCCGATGCGAAATTCGATGGAAGAGCTAGGAAAAGAGTTGGTAACAGCTGTTTTCTTACTTTTTTTTTTGTTGTTCTTGGTGCATTTTTGTTATTAGTGAATGCGTCAAAGATGTTGCCAGTTTCAGATGGTTTATGGATTTTTGAATTTCTTTTATGGAAGGATATTTTTTAATTATCATCGGCATCTAGTTTTTGTATCTTGTTTTAAGCTTGTTGAATCGATGTCAAATATAATTTAGGTTAGCCGAAAGTTTGGCGCTTTTAGTAGCGTCTATCAAATTCTGTCTACAGGCTGGACATAATAACAAGTGTTCCATCGTTTGTGAACACCACATATTTTTGCATTATCCATCAATATTATTTTTGGTAACAAAATAAAGAAATAATGTGTATTACTTATTTTGCAATAAAGACGATAACATAATAATATAACCTTAATTGTTTTACTATTTTGAGAAAAAGGAGTTCGATGTATTTGTAAACATTATAAAAAAATGAAATGAAACCCAGCTAAGCTAATAAAAGTTACTAAAAAATTCATAACTAAATTATTTTACTAAACTGTTGCAAAGATCAGTCGAATTTGATACTTGGACTGATAAATATCGCAGTCAATTTTAAATTTAATTTTTTTAGATTGATATAAAATAAATTAACAGTATCGGTGTCTTTTTGAAACATTTTTAACGATTTAAGCTTTAATTTGCCGATCTGTCGATCACTTTGTTGTAAACTGAGCTGCTATGTCGAATTGCTAAATTGATATGTTCGTTAGACTAATTTTTTTGATAAAATACCACTATTTATTGGCACGCGTCGAGTATATTTTGTTATTTTTGCTCGCAAAAACAAAATAGATCCGTGGTTTTATGATTCATTTGAGCAAATTAGGTTAATTGGACTTGCATTCCAATTTTAAGCACAATAAATAGTTTTACGCTGTTGTTTTAACGACATAAAGTTTTATATTCAGTATGTATTATAGTTTTATATGCAAAGAAATTACAAGAAGCAGTCTTGAAATTTTTAAGTTACAGACATAGTCGGGACCCTGGAGACGGATATAGGGTAACATTTATAAAAAAAGTGAGAAATGTGGGAGAAAGAGGAAAGAAAAGGGAAAACTTAGCATTGCTATAACAATAAATAAGGCACAAGGGCAAAAACTACAGTTAGCAGGTACCTGCAAATCAGGAAAGGGGAACTGTGTTACCCCGAGCTCAACGCGAGCGTAGTCGCGGGCAAAAGCTAGTACAATATATATTTTATCTTAGGCCATGTTTCCAGATACCTGTAATCAGATATATTTTATTAAACTCTCGTTTTGTTATATGTAATGATAAAGTCTATAACGTAAATCTATCTGAAAGAATAATTTTATCATATTGTCTATGCAATCAAAACATTTTCGCAATTATCACAATCGCACCTAAAATCAACACTCTACGTAGTGTAATTCCACGCAGAACTAAAAATAACGTTCACAATATCTACTTCGCTTACTTTATCAACATGGTATCTACAAAGTTTTTTTTTTATGTTAGTGACTGTGTGAATTTATTTTTATTTTTGAAAATTAATCTCAGTATACTAAATTAAACTAAAATTATTAAACTAAACTAAACTTATAAATACGAGTTTAAATCACTCGATTCCTCTGCATTAGCTCGCATCAAGATTACTAGTAAATCAAACGTTAAACCGGCAAACGTGTACAAATCTATCATTGGGATCGTGTTCGGTACGACTGGGAACTTCATTTCACAACGTAATCCTTTCAATTCAAGAGTTAGATGTGAACTTTACTGGCGAGCAAATGAAGTAAATTGGATTTGATTTCCGACTTCGGCTACCGTTTGTGATTCCACAGTCACGAATCTTTCTATCAGCGATTTAGAGTGTACTCTCATACGTGTGCAGTAGTGCAACGTTCTGATGCGGCGACTTGTTATTTCCGTTTTAGGATTGTCAGTTATTTCTGCACGTGTTTAAACTGCTCGGGTTGATCTTTCGGTTATCCACAACAGCTTAGGTTTTTCCATGGTTTACATACCGAGGATCCTCCGTGCATGTTAAGTTGGTTCCGGTCATTTGTAAATTTTAGTCAGTGGTTACAGCTAGTTAGTAGCCCGAAAGTCTGACAACCAATCTTACCAAAGGATATCGTGTTACTCTGTACGAACTAGCTTGAGGAGGTCAGTTAGGCAGTGGCTCCGTATAAAATACTGGTATTTTTAGTAGTAGTTAGACTTAGAAGCTGACATTAACGTAGTTGGCCAAAGACTTGGCAGATGATGAAATTTTCTGTTGCATTGCATCACCCTAAGGTTGACTGGTAAAAAATGCCCAAGGAATTAAGTTCGCCTAAGTTTTAATCCATACTAATATTATAAAAGCAAAAGTGAGTTTGTATGACAAAACCGATTTTGATAAAATGTTGGTTCAGAGATAGTTGAGACAACTTCTTTCTCTTTCTAACCCCCCAGTTCTCTAAAAGTGGGGATGAAATGTTCTATGGGACTTTTCGCAGTATTTAGTGTTGGCTAAAAATCGGTACACACACTTTGTTACTAACGAAAAATACCTGCAAATCAGGGAAGCTCCGAATTTAACGCTAGTAAATAAATAAATCATGATTGTCAGGTATTTTATGGTGAAGACTTAAATACTGTAATTAATCATGTCCATAGCAACATTTGTCGTCTGAAACCAAACCTAGCGGAAAAAAAGGTAAACTGCCACTCACCATTTTTACAGCGAAAGTGTTTGGAAAAGCTCTCATCTTCTATCTTTCTGTTTTCAAAACAATTAGCAAATGGGAGGAACTGTTGTACTTATAGGGGTGTAAAAATAATGTGGAATCTTTAATCCTCTTCGAAAATGGTTAGTTTGTTTGTAAGATTGTTGTGTCTGTGTGAATTACAAAGTCACAATTCACAATATTAACTGCGTCCCATTTTAAGAATATTTACGTTTTTTTTTTTTAAACTGTGCCCTACACTAGGAATTTCGTCTGTATCGTGGGTGCGTTTACAAACATTTAAATTCACATACACAAACAGTCAGACCCGAAACAACAACCCGTAGACCATACAAATATTTGTTACGTGCGGCATTCCAATCTGTGACACGCAGCGCAGCAGTCAATGCGCCAACCGTGCCGACAATTCATATTAATTATTATCCTATTATGATTCTGCTAAATCAGCCATTTTAGACCCACTGATCTCACTTGAAAAGAATTGCCAAAATACTAATCGAAAAATCTTAAGAATATTGCCTTAAGACAAAACGAATTCCGATAGAGTTTCAGTAAACAACATTTTATAAACAAAAAAAATATAGAGGTGTCAAGGGACATCCGGATGGAACGAAGTTCCTATAGAAATGAAAATATCTGACTTGCTTTCTATAAGAGAGAGAGAGAGAGACAGACAGACAGACAGAGAAACATGCGACGTCGCACAGCTTACAATAGCTTACTATAGCAAAAAGTGTCGTGACAACTTTTCGTAAGATTTTTTCCGTCTAGCCCCCCTTCACAACGCGCGATAAGGACCTTCGGTAGTATTTTGACATAAGCTATATGAGACGTCCTGTCAAAATCTCACTATCCGTAAGAAAAACGACTCGTTTTTGTTTATTGGAACCGGGCGTAAGTCGCTTTGAACGAACCAACCCTTAACATACAGTCTTGCCGTCGTATTAGCAGTATACCGGTGTAGTATTACCGGTCGAACATTAAACACTGGCTGAATGAGTGCACCGATGCGTTTGAAACGATAAAACGAATCGTGAACGCCGGATTTGTGGTGCTTATTCATAATGTTTGTCGTGCAAACGAGACGGTACCTTAATTTAATTCGATTTGAATTAAATTGAATTATCGTTACTGGGTTAATGTATACGGATTGTTTTTTTGTTTGTTGAATTTGTAAACGGAAATGTAATGCAATCTATACTAATATTATAAAGCTGAAGAGTTTGTTTGTTTGTTTGTTTGTTTGAACGCGCTTATCTCAGGGACGACTGGGTGGAATTGGAAAATTCTTTTAGTGTTGGATAGTCCATTTCTTGAGGAAGGCTATAAGCTATATAACATCACGCTACGACCAACAGGTGCTGAGCAGCGTGGGTGAAACCGCGAGGAACAGCTAGTGGGTTATAATTAAGACACCCTGGTACGAGTTTGTGACTTTAATGTTACGCAATACGTAAATTTTGAAATTTAAAATACGCTTCACATCATATTTTCAGAATTTATTCATATCTAATAAAGATGATGCAAATGATCTTGTTGCTTGTATTTCCAATTTAAAAAAAAATCTACGTATTACTTGACGCCAATTTTCTCGCAGCGCATTGCTAATTTTCTGATATTATGTGAAAGTGAACCACGTTCAGATACAATAAAATACAAAGCAAATATTAAAAAATGAAGTGAAATCTACAGCCATCGTAACATCCATAAATATATAATACCGAGAAATATGAAATAATTCATACATTACTTAGACATATAATGAGAGATAGTAGATAGTTATATTATAATAAATTTCATGAGCTTATAGAATTCCATAAATCCACATATGTCACTTTATTTAGAATATCCTATGACACCTTTCACCTGCCCCCCATAAAACCTCATTTGTCCCAAATCCAAAATGGCCTAACTCCCCGAAATACCTCATTAAAAATTTACTATACAGAATTAGAATCGTTTTTATGTATAACAAGATCCGCAGTTAAGGTGTTCAGTCACGTCGGTGTGCAATTAAGTCGTCGCTCCTGAGTCTCTAATTTAGCTATCACGAGTTCTTAACCTGAATATATCACCGGGCTAGTAATTAAAGGATAGTTCTAGTCTTTCTCCGTAATGCAGGGGTGAAATTCTATGGGTGATATTGATGAGAGGGATTCATTATTTTATATCATTACTAGCTTCCGCTCGCTTATGGCATAGTTACTTTGGGCTAACCTTAATACGCGTGATGTTCGAAAAAAAAAATATTTCTCTCCCCTTTTCTTCCCCCTTTCTTCCTTTTAACTATCTTTGTACCAAAATTCATCAAAATCGGTTTGGCCATTTATGTGTGAAGACGTAACAAAGAAACGAACTCACTTTTGCTTTTATAACATAATATTAGTAGGGATTTTTACTCGTGGCTAAATATTACTAGCAACACGTTTAAAGGAGCCAAGTTGGTCCATCCATGACATACCAAGTTTCTTCCGTCTCCCAGAAAACACGTCAAGACGTTGCATGGTCCCGGCTTTTTTATGAATAGCATCCCGCAGTTTAACCTAGGACGTTGTCATCTGTTTTACCGTTCATTTCCTGTGGATGCCTTGAAATAAAAGCCTCCGGCCGTGGTCCCGGCTATCAGCTGCAGATCCTTTATAGTCGTTACAGGATCCCAGTGGCCTGAAAGTCTGACAGCCCGTCTTACCAAGGGTGTATCAAATTGCCCTTCAACTGAATAGATTTTTGAAACGCAATTTTCAATGTCGTAGACCTTCATAAGTTCGATCTCAACGTATAAACCCGGTCTTCAAGTTTTTAGCGCTCAATGGCTCTGTATGCCACTCTGAGGCTGTACATAGCCACCAGTGTTCACGTCTCAAAACCGTACGTCATAGTGGTCAATACCCACTGAAAATAATAAGCAGAGTTTGACAGAAAGATTTGAATTGCTGTCAATATTTGTCATAACATTACCTTCCATAATCTGTCATACTCTATGGTACGAACACCGCGATACGTTGTGTTTATTCATTTGTTAGTTAAATTAAAATTAAGATTTGGAAAACCGCAAAACATCAAGCGTCTAATCCTCCAAAGATTATTATACAAAGGTGTGTCTGACGCGAGCCTATAACAAAACATTCGTAGCTTAAAAAATCATAAGAAATCTTATTTTGTTCTTACGTTTTATGCAGAATAATTTACATTTTTATGAACTCACTAATACAATCTAATAAACAGTCATAAACAAAACTATTGAATTATCAGAACAATATACCGGAGTCCAAACAAGCAGGTTCATAAATTATGTCAAGCAAACAATAAAGCTGTGTGTCCGCAGCTTTATTCTAAGGGGTGGACAGACAATAGCTTTCCGGGCAAGTGCGTACTCCGCATTACGCCGTTATGGGCCTTTAACAAATTGTAGGTCCTTTTATCGACGAGAAAATTCATGTATCGTCTCACTTCTACTTTATACACGTTTGGTTTTATGGTTGATGGAGTTTATGGGGTATCTGAAGCTTTCAGTGGTACTAAAAATATTTGTTTACGGTCCTTTTGCCAACATCATGGGCAAGAAAAATGACGCTCGTTCCCTTAGTTTTTCATAGAGATTTTGTAATCATATTTCTTCGTTGCATATTGGAGACTGTTGCATCGCTTTACGCTCAGTGTGCAACCAGCCTTACTGATTTTATTGCAAATGATTTAAAAACCTGCTAGTTCTATTTTTACCTTTTTACCTTTTTACAGGTTGTTTGAAAAAAAACAAAAATATTTTTTCCATACTAGTGATTATATCTTTTACTAAAAGCCCACATCATCTTCGACCTAATTGGAAATTAAAAGCCCATGATGTCCAGTTCATTCAGTTAATTTCTACAAGGCACCAGTACTAGTACCAGTACACATCAGTAGCACTTAAAAAAAAAACCAAAATTTATAAAAGCCATACACGTGTAAGTACACAACTTATAATTAAAAAAATATTTGAATTACTGGCTAGATAAGGGCGTTCGACACTCCTTCAAAAGAACGTTCCCACAAATTAGTATTCAATTATTTCTAATTATAATTTCTGTAATGTTTTTAGGGTAACCACTTTGATTAAAAGTTGATCAGTAGACTGTGAAATCTTGTCAAGTGTTCGGTCGACAGATAAATGTATTAGTGCAGTTAATAGAAGTAGACAGCCGTGTGATTCGGGTGGCCTGTTTGTGTTGAAGTTAGTTCTCGGTTCCACTAGCCCGAATGCTCGAATTATATTTGGCAGAAAATCAGGCAGTACTAACCAAAAAACAGTAACACAAGAAATTTTTAAAAATAGAGAAAAATCAAAGAAACTATTTCGGGTAAATATCTTAGTTACCTTTTAAGAGACATTTGTAGACGGAAATACGGTTTTGTTTGTAGCTACGACCGTGAAGATCACTATTTGACATTTTGTGTGGGTGGTATATACACTTATATTATTTCCCTGGACACCTACGCCTACTTGCCATTTAGGAACGAAAAACTTCACATGTTTTTTTGTAAAATTACAACAGACCTGAGATGGCCGATAAGATCACAAAAGGTACGTGACGATCGCGATCTAGGAAACGCTGACGCTGTGCTTAAGTATGTAATAATATAAAATATTAATCATATGTGCATGTGTCCCAAACCATATATTAAAAAAAACTGTGTTGTTTGAGTCCAGTATCACTTGTGATATTTGCCCTAATTCTTCAACCGCGTACCAAGAAGTTCGCTCGCCCGCACGCGTATTAAAACCGTACCTTAACAAAGCCTGTAGCCCCAAATGGGTAGCAGTTGTACGTATTCAATTTCATAGTGGTTTTGTAACCTTTCGTGGGGCGCGTTAGGTAAATTAACGGACGCGTTGAAACACACCGGGACAATGATTAGTATCAATTATAGTGCACGTCAACTACACTTTTTGGTTTTACATAATTTTGTATGTTCCAACAGTTCCACATGCGCTGTGGAACTGTTGGGAATGGGGATTGGATAGGGTCGGAAATGTGACGGTTTTTTGTATTCTGGTGTCTTCAGTTTAATTTCTCACATTAATAACATATTAATCTATTACGAATCCATATACATATATCTTTACAAGTACTAAGCTGACATTCACGAACACTGCTTCCCGTTACCTGGAGTCCAATGCTGCTTTCAATACTATCTCTGTGAATTAAAAATAGTACCTTATTATTATGTTTTTCTAAAATAATATTTTTTAATCTATACTAATATTATAAAGCTGAAGAGTTTGTTTGTTTGAACGCGCTAATCTCAGATACTTCTGGTTGGAATTGGAAAATTATTTTAGTGTTGGATAGTCCATTTCTTGAGGAAGGCTATAGGCTATATAACATCACGCTACGACCAACAGGTGCTGAGCAGCGTGGGTGAAACCGTGGGGAACAGCTAGTTAATTCTAATTGTGATTGTATTTAATTTTAATGTTATGTGTTCAACCGATAACTTATATGTGTGGTGTTAACTGTTAGTATAAGTTGGCTGTATAAATAAATAAATAACTCCAATGAAACCCAACTAAATAGAGTACCTCAGTATTTAATAGCACTGCAATGTTGGTCGAGTGCTCGCAAACGTGACTGCTGGCGGTCCTGGGATCAATTTCTGGGTCAGGCAAAGTGACATTGGGTTTCCTTCAAGAATATCTTATTAGCAGCAGATTTTGTGCCGGTTGATGGCAATAAGCTCGTTCCCTATTACATGGGCCTTAAATATAACTGGAAAAATGTAGGTAACACTATTAACTAGATATCTGCCTAACCTTCTGGGGATTACAGGCATGATGTTATGTAGAACTATTCGCGTAATTTAAATAAATAGTAACTAGAAAAATCGTAGTAAATAAAAAAACATTTCAATAATAATGATCGTAGTAATTGTATTCTGAGGAGCTCGTGGCTAAATAATAGCAGCCGCTCGGGTCGATCTTAAGTTAAGCCGCGCTTGCCTAGGTTGTTCTGGGGATGGGTGACCACCCGTTACATACCGAGCACGATAAGCTGTTGATCCCGGCTGTCAATTGTAGCGGTGGGTGTTATGTGTGGTTGAGTCAAAGCTCCAGAGCCTGGAGCATCACCGGCGCGTTGCCAGCCTTTCGGTTTTCTATCGGTTACATTTCGGAGAGTGTGGAATGGAATTGCACAGCCTAATTCCGCCAAGCCCGTTCCATCATAGGACTACAAGACGGACGGCGATGCGCCACCGTTACATGGTAGACATCCCACCCACACGCACTAAACGGTTTGGGAATACCTTCATTGTGCGTACTGCTAAGGAGTGGAATTCCCTGCCGGAGTCTGTATTTCCTGACAGCTATAACCTGGGGGTCTTCAAGTCAAGAGTGAATAGGTTATTTCTAGGTAAGCGTGCTTCATCGTCGACCACATCATCACTTACCATCAGGTGAGATAGTGGTCAAACGCGAGCCTATCAATAATAAAAAAAAAAAAAGATCTTTGACAGTCGTTACAGGTAGTCAGTGTCTCTAAAATCTGACAACCAGTCTTATTAAGGAACATCGTATTACCAAGTACTAACTGGGTTGTGGAGGTCAGATAGGCAGTCGCTCCATGTAAAATACTGATATTCAGCTGCATCTGGTAAGACTGGAAACCGACCCCAACATAGTTGGGAAATGGCTAGGCAGATGATGAGTAAAATAATTGTATTCTAAATTTGATTTTTTATCGAACTATGAAAAGAAAAAAGAAGGCGTCTAAATCCTAATACACTTTTGAGAACATCTTATTTTAGAACTTTTCCTGCCACCGAGAATAGGCTAACCTAAATTTTATTTATTCAATCTATCTTGTTCTTAATTGCACAGCCAAAGAAATGGTCTATAAATTTTCAGGAGAAGTGACTAGAGTTATTTAGTGGGCAATTTCTTAGCAGCAAAATTAGTAGAATTACTTTTAGACAATACAATTTACTTTAACATCTCTTTATGGCCTTAAATGTCATGGAAGTTTTGTTAGACAGACTCGTTAGCTTTTATACGAATTCATTTGTTTTCTTAGATTAACTAGGTACAGACGTTCTCAACATTGTTGAGAGAGTGTAACCAAGAGATCTTTTACTCAACGTTATTATTCTTTATCTGACTTCCTTAATGACTCTGACATTTAAACTGTATACATTAAATTGATTGGCATACCTAATTATCGAAGCGCATTTTTTATTTTAATTTATTTTCTGTTTTTCTTTGTGTTTGTAATTTATATCATTATTTTAATTTTAATCTCAATTATTTACAAATAATTATTAATGTTTGCATGCCTACTATAAGGTAGATTGTACAAGGCTCAACCAATCATTGTCAACTTATTTTATGTACCTACAATCTATGCAAATAAATTTTACTTTACTTTACTCAACGCATAATGTAAAAAAATACATGGATAAACGACGTGATTACTAACATTCGCGATTTTTCTCATTTTTTTTCAAAAAAGAACAACAAACAGCTTCATTATGGGATGTTACTTACAAAATACATATATAACTTAATAATAATGTATCCCACAGCGCTCACAGATTACCATTAATAGGCAGACTTTAAATTGTAAGCATATGAACTGCTTCTGCATGACAGTTAAATCATTTATTATACGACCAAAAATTTAAGTACACTCAACTGGTACACTAATGATCTAGTTTCTTAGGTTTATTACAAAACTAGCTTTTGCCCGCGGCTTCGCTCGCGTTAAATTCGGTAGCGCCTTATTGATTTGTAATAGCAACGCTAAGTTTTCCCTTTTCTTCCCTCTTTCTCCCGCACATCCCACTTTTTTTTTAATAAAAATTAGCCTATGTCCGTCTCCTGGTTCCAAACAATCTCTGTACCAAAATTCATCAAAATCGGTTCAGCCATTAAAGCGTGAAGAGGTAACAAACAAACAAACAAACAAACTCACTTTCGCTTTTATAATATTAGGAAGGATAATAATGTATCCCACAGCGCTCACAGATTACCATTAATGAGCAGACTTTAAATTGTAAGCACATAAACTGTTTCTGCATGACAGTTAAATCATTTATTATACGATCAAAAATTTTAGTACACTGGTACACTAATGTTTTTTAGGTTAGTTTCTTAGGTTTATTACAAAATTACCCAAGAAACTAGATTATAAGCATAGGAAAATATACTTTTTTTTAATGACATCTGGCATTTCTACCTTTGATATTGTTTGTCCCCTTAACTGTTGTTGTTGTGTTAAGTAACGTTTGAACCGTCAAAACTGAAAAATGACTCATACAATAAAAAAACAACCGCTGAAAAACCATTGACGGTTTTGCAGTGAGATCCTACTTCCTACTAATATTATAAATGCAAATGTTTGTGAGGATGGATGTTTGTAACTCTTTCACGTCAAAACGGTTAAACAGATCTTGATGAAATTTGGCACAGAAGTAGATTATGGTCTGGAATAATACAAAGAATACTTTTTTCTTCGATATCATGCGGGTGCCAGCTACTGTGACATAAACGACCATATCTTTGGATTGCTTAGACTCAGAGGATTGGTTTTTTTACATCTCTAACCCCCGAATACTGAAACGTCACTCAAAATTTAAGTCCCACTTAAGTTTAACAGAGACTCAGAAGTGACGTTTGACCATACAAAATCTAAAGTTTAAGAGCTGCTCAAATGTTAAGCAGCCTCACATTTTGAGTGACGTTTCAGTATTCGGGGGTAAGGGACCACTGATTTAAGTATGTAGTTTTAATTTAAACTCGATACCGCCACGCGTCCTCGAGGCAAAGGGTTTTAACAGACAGACATACAAACGGGCAATCCTATAACGGTTCATTGTTTATTTTGAGGTACCAAAAACCAAATCCTTAGGAAGATAATATACGAGTATAGTTCCGAAGAAAATCAACATAACGAATCAAGATATCATCACACAACCTTATCCCAATACCCATCTGAGAAACCAACAAAGTTGCCGCCTAATGAAACCATTCCATCCAAAACAAATTCGTTCTAAGCGTTACAAATAACTTGGCCGAATGAAAAGCGGCTTATAAATGTTATTCAACTATAAATCCACGCTAGTATGATGTCCACGTCACACGAGTGATGTCTTGCGCTTACGCAAGTAGGTACTTATCTATACAGGGTGTTAGATTAAACGAGGGACAAATTTTCAGGAAGCGTGGATACTCTTAGGATATAAAATATCTACGTATAAATAATAACAATTGAAAACGAAAACGCAGGAAATCAGCTGCTTCAATCATTTATGTTTGCTTAAATCAACAAAATTTAAAGCAGAGCTGTTTTCTTTCGTAGTTAGTTCCTTTAAGTCTTTAGTAAAAGATGTTTTTTCATCATGATGTTTCATGAGTAGTATGTTTTCGAATATGTCCCACGTTCAATACTGTACAGCCTGTATACAAATGCATTGATTCCCGTCAGCTCTGCTTAGTAATCCGATTAAGCTAAAGAGAGATGTAACGGGATGTCTACCTACGGAATTACTTTGATTTCGTTAGTAGTTACTTACCTGACATAAGTACTGGTACGTGGTTGTAGATATTGTGTAGCAATCGAAGTTTCTAGTATTTGTTTCGACATCTGGATAAATGTAGCTGAATTGACTTGTGAAGCTGAGTTTATTTCAGAACGCTTAGCGATAAAATCTAAGACTTTATAATATTACTAGCTTTTACCTGCGACTTCGTCCGCGTGGCATACTTACTTTGGGCTAACGCTAACTTTAACCCGCGTGTTGAAAATACCTTTCTCTCTCCTTTTTTCCCCTCTTTCTAGAGACCTCGTAAAGGCGATCAGCGGCGGCGATCTTTTGCGTCCGGCCCTGGTTCAATCCATGGTTCGGAGTGAGAGGAAATGGGAAACGGTGACCTTTATCTGTGAAGCAGTAATGCTAGCGAAGGAGGTAGCCTTGCGTTTGAGGGAAGGAAACTGAAGAAATCGTTCAGATGACCCAAGGAGCTACTGTTCGTGATATGAGTGACAAACTGAAAGCAGTGCTGAGAGAGCTGGATTCATCTAGAATAAGTGCAAGGAATTGCTTCGGGAGAGAGTTGCTTCGGGAACTAGAAGAAAGTGATTTTTACATCAAAACGGCTAAACGGATGTTGATAAAATTTGGCACCGAGTTGGATGTATAGTCTGAAATAATACATAGATACTTTTTTCCGATCATAACGAGGGCGAAGCCGCGGGTGCCAGCTAGTTCTTTATAAAGAGACGTCCTAGGTCCAGTTTTAACTAGTTAATTGCTGTTTAATAATAAAATTAAGATTAACAACATAATGACGAATCCAGTAGTCTCACGAACAACATTACGATTAAATTGTACAATCCTTACTTCTTTACTAATATTATAAAAGCGAAAGTGAGTTTGTTTGTTACCTCTTAACGCTTTAATGGCTAAACCGATTGTGATGAATTTTGGTACATAAATAGTTGGGAACCGAGAGACGGACATAGGCTAATTTTTATTTTAAAAAAGTGGGATATGAGGGAGAAAGAGGGAAGAAAAGGGAAAACTTAGCGTTGCTATTACAAATCAATAAGGCGCAAGGGGAACTGTGTTACCCCAAATTTATCGCGGGCGAAGCCGCGGGCGAAAGCTAGTTTAATATAAAAACATTTCCTACCGTCGAAATTCTATTAAATTTCAATATCACATTTCATAGCATCCATTTACGAATTTCCAGTTACGAAAGGCGTTACAGTGTTGGTCTAGTGACACTTGAGTATCGAATTTGTGGTAAGAATATTGGCCAATAACAAAAAAAAAAAACAATTTGATTTGACAACTGGCCTAATATGGCCGTTGACATTTTTGAATCGTCGACCGCAACGAAACCAGTATATAATTAAAATAATTTTGACAACCCATTTAATACTCGGATTATCTTACTGTGGACATGACATTGGCTTATGAAATGTGGATGTACTTTTATGTGACAATGTTAATGTTTTTATTTTCATACCTGGTGTCCTTTAAGTTGTGTACCTACAGCTAGGTACAGGTAAGGTTAGTAGATTAACTAATTGAATGTAAACCTTAACCTCTAGAGCTCCAGCGGCACAAATTTGTGCCACCAAACTCCAAACGATTTAAAATTGTATGTGTTGTAAAGATAAGTCTTAAAATCAGATTACGCTTACGATAAGAGCCGTCCCGGCGGTGCTTGACGGATAGTTGACGTAAATAATGGCGGTCCTTAAGAGGTTAAATTTAGTTGTACATTCATTATTTTATTTTACTTTACTAGTTATATATAGCTCTAGATTTGATAATTGTAGCCTATGAAATCTTTCTTGTACCTTCGATGTTACTGTATCTATATCCATACCTATTTATCTTGTAAGACGAAGGAGACTAGTCTCCACGACACAGGGAATTTTAGTGTGGAGGCTAGTGATATCTCAGTTTGTGTAACACTCTCTTATACAATAAAGCTTTTTATTAAATTTACTTCACACAATCTTTACTCAGGGAAGCAGCACTAAAAGATATATTTTTTTGCAATCCATTACTTAAAACATAAACACATACAATGTCTGTATGTCTCGTCCATATAAACACACCTTAAGAAAACCGCAAAAAGTAGATAAATGGGAGATGAAAGCTGGTGCGACATTTTTTCATAATTGCCCATAGAAAATAACATTGTTAGTCGATAATGTAAATAAGGCAGAAAAGTCATCGATCTCAATGATTGGATGCAACAATTAATAAAAACTTAAATTAAAGTTAAATTAATGATTTTGGAAATACGGATTCAAGATTCGTCCCTACTATAATTATCGACTGTCCACCTTACTACGATCCACGACAGTTATTCCCTAGTGCTATTTCCAAAATGTTTCACACGAACCAAAAACCGCAGATCAGTAGATAAAATCTTGTCACGTTTGGTGGACTGTCAAAATTGTGCTCAATTTTCTATCAGTTTGATTCAATGTATGGACAGTTATCCGCCTAATTAATTAGATTCATCACAAAAAAGGCAAAAGCGGTTTTGATCCAATAAACCCCTGAGTTTATTTTGGTTATCATAATGGACACTGAATGATGTTGGCTTTAGACAGGCCTGTTGGTCTAGTGGTTAGTGGCCCTGACTGCTGAGCCGGAGGTCGTGGGTTCGATTCCCACCCAGGACAAACTTTGTGTGATGAGCATGATTGTTTGTTCTGTGTCTGGGTGTGATTTTTCTATAATATGTATGTATTTATTAATTATATAAGTATGTATATTAGTTGTCTGGTTACCATAACACAAGCTCTGCTTAGCTTGGGATCAGATAGCCGTGTGTGAGTTGTCCCAAGATATTTATTATTTATATTTATTTATAAAATAGCTAGCTTAGCTTAGCTTAGCTTAGCTATAACTAGCTTTTTCCCGCGGCTTCGTTCCAGTTCCCCTTGCGCCTTACTGATTTGTAATAGCAATGCTAAGTTTTCCCTGTTCTTCCCTCTTTCTCCCTCATATCCCACTTTAAAAAAAATAGCCTTTGCCCGTTTCCTGGTTTCCAACTATCTCCGTACCAAAATTCATCAAAATCGGTTTAGCCATTAAAGCGTAAAGAGGTAACAAACAAACAAACTCACTTTCGCTTTTATAATTTTAGTAAGGATAGCAATTTAATCGTTTCGTATTTCAATAATTGACTTGACGGACTTTCTCGTCGATATGTCCGATCTATATGTTATTCTATTTTGTCTTGCAAGGCAAAACATAGTGAAACAATACATTTTTTTTATCATAAACCATAATCACCTAAGTTTTACAAATAAATAACCTTGACTATTTAATGATCACAACTGCGACTGTGGTATGAGGTCTTGGATTTGATTCCCGAATCGGGCAAATTGTCATTAGGGCTTTTCATCGGAAATTCCTCAGGTCCCAGTCACGGAGTCTGTATTTGTGCTATGTTCTTGTCCCTCTTACTCATATTAAAGGGGCCAACGGTGGGGGGGGGGGGGGGTGTTATGACTTAAAAACATAGTTTTAGACTTTTTCGTCTTTGTTAACGGTTATAAAATGTCACTTGATCTATACTGCCGTGCTTATGAAAAACGCATTAACTAGGATTTGAACACTTTCGAGAAAACCGCGCCTAAAGTTTTTATTTTTATTTTTGCTGTAACTTCAAACTACTATGTCCGATAAGTATATGATCTATATACCAAATAAAGAATAAATTGTCAAAAATGTATTTATAGAAACATATATTCAAAATATAGTAAGGTATAACATATAATTTGAAAAAGGTACTTATCGTTAGCAGCCTCTAATTCGAAGAACTTACGTCGACTAGTCAAAAACGCATTAACTAGCATTCTTGATGCATATATGCTTAGTAAAACAATATAATGCGATTTTGTGTTGTCATTGTTACTCCAATCCTTCATTATTGCACCCTATAAGTGCATCAACATCATCACTTGATGCGTTTATGTTATGCGTAGTTTTGGAATTTAGAGTAATAATAAAATACAATTTATTTCATAATATTTTTTATTTGAGAACTTTTTATGTCTAATAATCATAGTAAAATAATAAAAATCAAAAGTGAGCATTTCTTCGTAAAATATTATGAAATAAAACTTGACTCAAATTAAACAAAATTGCAACTCCGAAGCACATTAATTATAGTTTTTATGTATAAAACTATGGCACAGATTCATTTAAAATACTAAAATAACAGTAAAACATCTAAACAACATCGTTAAGGAAAACATCTACATCAGGTATAAAACAAAATATTGCAAATTTGTTGATCTAAAATAGGAACTTTACTTACTTATCTTAATTACTTTATCTTTTACTAGCTGTTCCCCACGGTTTCACCCGCGCTGCTCAGCACCTGTTGGTCGTAGCGTGATGTTATATAGCCTATAGCCTTCCTCGAGAAATGGACTATCCAACACTAAAAGAATTTTCCAATTCCAACCAGTAGTCCCTGAGATTAGCGCGTTCAAACAAACAAACAAACTCTTCAGCTTTATAATATTATATTAATCTATACTATATATACTATATCTTTACTAATATTATAAAGCTGAAGAGTTTGTTTGTTTGTTTGTTTGTTTGAACGCGCTAATCTCAGGGACTACTGGTTGGAATTGGAAAATTCTTTTAGTGTTGGATAGTCCATTTCTCGAGGAAGGCTATAGGCTATATAACATCACGCTACGACCAACAGGTGCTGAGCAGCGTGGGTGAAATCGTGGGGAACAGCTCGTATATAATATTATACTAGCTGTTCCACGCGATTTAGATTAGCGCGTTCAAAGAAACAAACAAACTCTTCAGCTTTATAATATTAGTATAGATAATATATATAGTATATTATATAGTATAGATTTATGACTAATACAAACTCGAGTTTTAGTTTTATCCCTTATTAGTTATACTAATAATTTTCGATTTCTAAATCATCGATTGAATCAGAGACCGGCAATGCATTCCAGAAGTGTCGCCTAGTTTCTGGCATTAAAGGTAATAGTTTGGCTATTATTTCGGCTTTTCTTTCTTTGCTGACCCCTCTAACTGACATTTTACTTGAGACTTCCGGAAAAGATTTATTTTTAATTATTTTCATTTTAAGGAAGTCCAGAATTTTCCACTCTGCCTGACTGTCTTTGTACTTAATTGAGAATTGACCTTTGTCAGCTTTGACTGACATCACATCTTTCAAATATGTACTGTGTTTTTTATCTTACATATGTTGCGACGACACGTCGGTAAAATTAAAAAAAATCGTCTACGTTCATAGTCTTCACGGTATTATTTTTAGCATTGGATCTTTTAACAGAATCTACAAAATCATCATAATTGACTGCGGGTCGACACCCGAACTGCCCTTACCCTTCCCCGCTAACACCCGTGCACGGTCTGCCCAGCCAGTGCAAGCCCTTAAAATAAACACACTAACACCCGACGCGACGTACGTGATACATAGTATAAACGCACTATCTTGTAAAATTAGTGCGCTTTATTATGTACGGGAATTAAATCTAGTCGTGTAATCCTAATAATAAATGCATTATTTCAAATTAATGCAATTATTGTAAGTATGCCGCCAATATTGACCCTTACGATTGCTAACAATAAACGCATCAACTTAAAGATAATGCATTTATGACTAGTCAACCTATCATTATTATAATAAAAGCTTGTTCTATCTATAGTTAATGCATTATTCAGAAGTAAAACTGGTATAAAAGTCTTAGATAGTGCGTTTATAAAATCTGAAAAACCGGGATACTATGAATTTCACAAGAAGTTACTTAAGCAAATATGTAGATCTCGTTTTCCTGATTTCAAATATGTATAGAACTCATTTTACTCAAAAATCGAGTTGATGCGTTTTTCATAAGCACGGCAGTATAGCTTCTGGGGTAAAAAAATCTATCATTATTAAAATAAAAGTTAAAAGAATTTTTGAGCTAAAAATTTGTCATTCCGGTATGTCTAACTTCAACTTTAAAAAATAAAAAAAAATATATATAAGCATTTAAGAGCGGTCAATCATTATAAGGAAACGCGCTGGCTTTTTTTACTTAATCATTTTAATTTGAAAAAGCGTTGGTTGTGAACAAAAACAATGATATTAGAACAGAACAAAGCGTGGACGGTCAAATTTGTTTATTTTGAATGAAAAATACAAAGTTAATTAAAATAATGCTGTTATTTTTTTTTTTACTTAATGTTAGTTAAGTAATCAATCTCTTAATAAAAGATTCTATACAACCAGTAACAATGTCGAAATAGATGAAGACAAAGACATTAAAACTAGCTGTATAAGTACTATAATTTCACATACCGATTCAAAACTTCACGACAACTTGGTGCTAGTCCCAGCAAATTCACTATATCAGTATAATCTCACTGAGCTTATACCTAGCAATAATTTGTTGGAAACGGCATTATCCATGCACATTTGACTGAAGGTATAAACGTAAAGTAGGCCGATCACAAGTGTGAATCACCTTCAGTAGAGCCGTGCGATGCATTCGAAGAATGTAATGTTCTAGAAGGTGCAGACAAAAGTAAACTTTGAATGAATATTTGATGTGTGCCAACTCCGCTAATATTAGAAGTTTCTGCGACAAAATCCGTGTCAACCGAGAGGTTCGTCGTTTCTTTATTAAATTAAATATCAGTTAAGGAATGTTTCCAAAGTAACGCCACGTTAAGCAATGATGGACAATAAAACCTCTTATATATTTAACATATTCAATTAAATCTTTTTAAAATTATTTTGTATAACAACATTATTTTTTCGTTCTTTTTGCTCTTTTTATCATTTTTACTTTTTTAAATATTTCTTTAAAAAAAAAGCAACAAACATTTAAAAATATGAAATAGTGGTCCGCCGGTATCGGGAGCAGGGTCCAAGCTACCGGTGGTTAGGGTTCCAGAGACCGGAACCTCTCCACAATGCGAGCCGAATCGAGGAGTACTGCCTTGTGAATCAGGCCCTTGATCCAACCGCCTAAGGAGAGCTTCGAAAGATGTTCGTCGAGACTCTTGGCAATCAAGCCATTGGCCGTTATGACAATCGACTACCTCGTATGCCAAGTCGAGATATTTTAGTCAACAAAGTATTTATTACTGTTAAAGTATTTGTAATCATACTCATCTTCAATGTTATCAGTCTTATTTTCAATTCCAGCAACACAGTTTCGAAGGCAATTTCCAGTAGTCAATTTCGTTTCGTGCCATAGAAACGAACGACCAATAAGCTTAGACCTCACATTCGTCGTACACCCATATTGTACGTACAAACGGCTAGATACCACGCTTCATATTCCCAGTATAAACTGATCTCTAACAGTACAAATGGTTCGAACAATGCCAAGTCAGGTTGCGCTGGAAATGATCAGTTTCATGTGTGACTGGGTGTACTTACGGGCGCAGATAACTATGCATTCTCCTGACAATATGTGTACCTATTTCCTTACCACTGAATAGGTTATTGGAAAATTATATTGAGATATGATGACAGGTAAATAGTGTTTGTGGAATTGGAATGCGATTGTGATCTTAAGTGCCGAAATTAATGGTATTGTGCTGTTTAATAAATATAAATCTGTGTAAATTTATGAGGGACTAGCTTTTGCCCGCGGCTTCGCTCGCGTTAAATTCGGTATAATACAGTACCTGCTACCTTTTTTTCCCTTGCGCCTTATTGATCTGTAATAGCAACGCTATGTTTTCCTTTCTCTTCCCTCGTTCTCCCTCATATCCCACGTTTTTTAAATGTCTTGCCTATGTCCGTCTCCTGGTTCCCAACTATCTCTGTACCAAAATTCATCAAAATCGGTTTATCCATTAAAGCGTGAAGAGGTAACAAACAAACTCACTTTCGCTTTTATAATTTAGTAAGGATTCTCCTTATAAAGCATTGACAGAGGTTAATGTTACATTCCTTTTATATAAGACTATTGTTATGATTAGTAAATAACTTTTAATGTTATAACCTCTTCTCGGCTTCATTCATGTGGAAGTTATGCCACAGAAAGTCACTACCGAGGTATTAACAACCCTATGTCTTACCTAACTTATAAATGGTTGTTTTAAGTGCAAATTTCATCGATATTTATGCAGTTGTTAGGACGTCAAGGTGACACAAACAAACTCACTTTCACATATAAAATATTAGCTGGGATGATTCTACCTCCTACTAATATCATAAATGCGAATATTTGTATGGATGGATGTATGGACGTTTGTTACTCTTTCACGTCAAAACAGCTGAACAGATCTTGATGACATTTGGCACAGAGGTAGATTATAGTCTGGAATAACACATATGATATTTCATTTTCATTTTTTTTTTCGATATTACGTGGGCGAAGTCCCGGGCGCCAGCTAGTGATCTTATAATTCTAACACTAGATAAACAGTTGTATCTAAATTTGAAATCGACTCCCGGATACAAAATGAATTATCAAACAACTTTACTACACTAACTACGTTGTAAAATCCGATAATTTCGGCTATAAACGAACATCGGCATTGGAGAGACATAATCAGACCTGCTTTATATTTTCACTGATTGATTATAATTGGTCAACGAATGATTTCACATAAATTAATGGCAATTAATTAATCTTGTTTTAACGTTAATTGATTGACAATGCTATTAGCGTATTTTGATTTATATCGTTTTCGTTTGTTTGTAGGATTGAATGTAGCCAAAATTAAGTTAACATGAGTTTTTCGTTCACCTTTTTCACAGAAATTTTCTAAGTTTTTTTCTTTATAATGAGTTCGTATTCTAGTTCAATCTGTTAAGTCCTGATAACTAACAGACTTTTCCAGCTGCAAAATGACTGAATGAAACCCGTTTCTGTTAATATTTCACCATTAGCTACTTTTTATTATTTTACTAGCTTTCGCCCGCGGCTTCGCCCGCGTTAAATTTGGGGTAACACAGTTCCCCTTGCGCCTTATTGATTTGTAATAGCAACGCTAAGTTTTACCTTCCCACATTATGAATTTACACACCACATACCTTTTCACATCCCACTTTTTTCAAAAAAATATTAGCCTATGTCCGTCTCCTGGTTCCCAACTATCTCTGTACCAAAATTCATCCAAATCGGTTCTACCATTAAAGCGTGAAGAGGTAACAAACAAACAAACAAACAAACTCACTTTCGCTTTTATAATATTAGTAAGGATTAAAACGTAGAACCACATTATGAATTTCTCCTGTATTGTGTGTTTTTAAACATTTAAACTCACATACAAAGAAAAAAAAGGATGAATTTCACAGACAAACAAACAAAGTAATTGAAAGTGATTGACTGACGATTGGCGCAGTGGCTGCAGAATCGACAGCTGCGTTCCGTGTCGCGGGTTCAATCCCCGCATGCAACAAATATTTGTATGGCCTACAGATAACTGTTCTGGGTCTGTGTGTTTGTGTATGTGAGCTTAAATGTTTTTAAACGCACCCACGGTACAGAAGAAATTCCAAGTACGTGTCTTTTTAAAAAAAAATCTGTACTTATACAAAAATGGTTTCCATTTACAAACTTTTAAATTGCACCCGATAAATACCGTTTCTTACTAACCCGAAAGCTGTTAGTACAACCATATCCATTTAACCGATTTGAAATCGTCAACCCAGTATAAAAGCACTGTACAAATTTCTACAAATAAAATTTTAATCTGTTTACAAAATTAAAAGCAATTTAAAGGACGTTCCACTCATTTAGTGACCGTCACAAAGAAACTGACGCATATTTTAAATCTGTATTTTAACACCCAAGAAAATGGTTGTTATGCTTATGTTTAAGACAAGATAATCTTCATTCCTGCCTCGTGTTATATAGTTAATCTTAATTGAAAAATGATTGTGAGACAACCTGCCAAAAGTTATTAAGATAATTAATCCAATTTCTTACACACATTTCAATCGTGTCAGCTCATTACAATTTATTTTCAATTTTGATTTGTTTTTTTTTTACACTTGTATTTTGAGGGCTTATTCGTCAACTCGCGCCTCACGACGGCCTGTTGGTCTAGTGGTTAGTGGCCCTGACTGCTGAGCCGGAGGTCGTGGGTTCGATTCCCACCCAGGACAAACTTTGTGTGATGAGCATGATTGTTTGTTCTGTGTCTGGGTGTGATTTATCTATAATATGTATGTATTTATAAATTATATAAGTATGTATATCAGTTGTCTGGTTACCATAACACAAGCTCTGCTTAGCTTGGGATCAGATAGCCGTGTGTGAGTTGTCCCAAGATATTTATTATTTTTATTTTATTTTTTATAAATTCGCGACTGCGCGCGTGTTAGCACTTTCCAAAGGTGTTTTGTCTTTTGTAGATGACTGTTAATACGTCAGATGTTGTTTTGTTTTTGCGAGTTGACGAATTAGCCATTTTGAGAAGTTGGAAAGAGGGTTATTGCACTGCAACATTTGACCAATAATTATGTTTGTTTAGTGTTGTGGTCTCTGGATCTGGATATTTCGAAAGTGCGTATGTAGTTCGATTGCTACATAAATACCAGTTGGTCTAATTATGTTACACTAACTGGCGCCCGCGTGATATCGAAAAAAAAAAATCCTATGTGTTATTCCAGACTATAACCTGCTTCTGTGGCAAATTTCATCAAGGTCCGTTCAGCCGTTTGACGTGAAAAAAAGTAACAAACATCCATGCACCCATACATCCAAAAATCCACACATACATGCATCTATCCTTACAAACTAATAACTCAATAAATAATGGTAGGATCTAGCAAGCCAATGAGCTTGTAGCTAGCTCGAGGATATTTTTTATTCGATCTTATTACTTGTGTGAACCTAAATCTGTGTATTAAACGTATGTATATTCATTCACTCTACACAACCAACCCATTATATCTTATAACTTGTACCGAAGCAGGTATTAACAACATTTTATGCTAAATTGCGCGTACGTAGCGCTCATACGTCACAAACACCGCGCGAACATGCGATAGGGCGTGATTCATGTGTCCAGCGCGCGTCCAACTTATCGTGCATTTAATTGGGTGTTACGGGCCCCGTCACTCAAGATAATCCTTAAACAGTATCGCGTTTCGAGATCCAAGTATCAGCTGTTGATAATATTGTGTGCGGAGTTCAGAAATTGGGGTGAAATTATAATTGAACTTTCATCTGATACTGATCAACGTTTTTAGTGGTGCTATTAATAATATGTATTTTATTTATGTCGTCCACGTCATATTTTAAATAAAAATCTGCAATTCTATAAAAACGTTTTTGTATGGTTACTAGCCGTGCCCAGCGCTTAGATGTTTGAAAAATATAAGTTACTCGATTCTAAGTCCTATCCGATATGCACACAAAATTTCATACGACTCGGTCCAGCCGTCTCGGACGACTTTGGTTACAGAAACCGCGACGCCAATTTTTTTTTTAATAGATAAAAATTGTGTTTGAGATAGATTTTAATCTTTCTTCCATCGATCCATTTTTAATTCTATACCTCCACGCACTACGCATAAAAAAGGGTCTTGACAGACAGACGGACTACAAAAGGATCCAGTAAGAGTTCCGTTTCTCCTTTTGCGGTACGGAACCCCGTTTAAATATGGACTGTAAGTTGGTAAGTAATAGTGCCCTGGAGGACAACAACTGTTGCTATTAACCCAGGATTGCAATTTTTAACCACAAAGGCACCTTATTTGCAATCGTTTTGATGAATTTTGGTACAGAGATAGTTGGGAACCAGGAGACGGACATAGGCTATTTTTTTTTAAAAGATTGAGATGTAAGGGACACAGCGGGAAGAAATGGGAAAACTTAGCAATGCTATTACAATGAATAAGGCGCTAGGGCAAAAACTACAGGTAGCAGGTACCTGCAAATCAGGAAAGGGGAACTGTTTTACCCCGATATATAAATGGCGGTCAAACCGTTAATTATCCACCAGATGCTCTAACATTTTCATCAATGTATAAATTTTTCACTTAAAGACAAAGCGAAAAATTAATACATTTCATGTCAATGTCTAAAAGAAGATCTGAATAACATGAACTCAATACGCATTTTTCTCTTAATAAAACGAGGGTTACAAGAAAAGATTTTCTGCCAAAAAGTAAGCAGAAAAAAAATTAGGTCTCATCTGTTCGAAATCCTATTAACCCTACCAACGCGAACCGACAGTAATTGACAGTTCGGCCGATTCCATTTATTAATAGTTTTTGTTTTACCACTTTCCGATTTTTTAATTTAATTGCTTGTTAATAATATCAATTAGGTTTTTTTGTTATTCTAATTACAAATAAAAGGTTTCATTCCTAAATTAATATGTTTATTTTATAATAAAAATAAATAAGGATAATGTTGAAAGTTATTAAGTTTTATCAGCACGAATAAAGACTGTATTGTAAGCAGGGGACAGCTCGGTAAAATTTTATAACTGTGTATTAATACTGAATGGATTTTATACAGCTTTCGCGTAGCCATTTGCTTCGCCTGTTTCCTTTAGATTTATAGTTTGTTAACATCTTTTACAAGTCATATAAAGGATAACAAAATGTAACATCCCTTAGAATATCGGATAAGGCTATTAACTATTTACCATCAATTATTACAATTTTATAGCAAGGATGTAATATAGTTTTACAATAATCCATAACTAATAAGAAAACAGATAAAGTCACATCAAAGTTCGGTGTAAAATAGACTGATGTTTTTACGACAAACCATAAACTGGTCTTATAGTTTTAAGTTCAACATCTCGGCTAACAAATTGCGTTTTATTGAGGAATGAAGCGTTTACGACAGTTGATATATATGAGGATGAATAAATGTACAAAGTTGATGGAAACTATCGCTGATCATTTCGTTTGAGGAGTAACTTTGTGGCTTATTCCTCGACCAGCGCGGATATTTCTAGGGGAAACTTTCGCGTGGTAAGATTTTATGAGTGTCAACTAGTATTTGCTTACAATGTAGGACATTGTTCAACTTCAAACTTTATTTACTACAACGATAACGTGGTTCTAGCAATTCCAAACTCTATTTCAAAGTTCATAAGCTTGAAAGTGCAAATAAAAATGTAATACAACAGCTGATTTGAAAGCTAGGACATTTAAAATAAGAACCACACGAACTCCAGACCAAATTAAATGACTAAACAAATATGGAACTGAAATAAAGAGTCATCAAACTTTTTATCAAATGTTTTTATCGTTCCGCATCCGCGCGACCAACCCATCTTCGCGACTGTACCGCTAAATTATACACCAAGGGTCCATAGTACCCCATTACGGAGGAAATGCTCACTAATGCATCTCATTCTCTATTTGTCAAATTATAGACCGCTGCGTGGTAGTAATCTCACGAAATAAGATAATGGCGTCGGTGAGAGAGTGTCGTGAGTGAACTTTTGGCTTGTTAAATGACGGACATCTGATATTTGCAGTAGAAGTGAAAGTTTTTGGGTGAGGTTACAATCCAAATTAACTTGATTGGGGTATCAGTTACCAGATAAAGAGTGAAGCAATATTTGAATGGACCGGTAGTACCATCGGTTTGTATTGACATATATGTCATCATAATTTTCTTTGTAAAATCAGATTCCATTAAAGTCAGTTTGGTGTGAAAAGAAAAAAGTGAAAAAAAAAAAAAATGTAGCACAAATTAGACAGTGATTTGTGTAGTTATAAATAAACTGACTTAGTTACACAAAGGAGAAAGGATTTAAATATGAACGTGATATTTCTACTTAATGCCATAATGTCTCATTATATTGTCCATTTATGTCCGCAATCATAATAGGTCGCTTAGAAAGCGTTCACCGTGTACATGCTATCACATAAATGTTACTTTAAAAAATACAAAGAACCACCGTTTACATTTGCATACAAAAGGTAATCAGATAATTTATTATTGCTTTCAATCTGTTTGATAGTTTTGTTGTGCCTACTCATTTACTCATATAATTGATGGGTAATGTGCATTATGCAAGAATAAATAAATAAAAATTAATGTAAAAAAATACTTAAAAGGTACAGCCATAAAGAATGCAGCTAAAGTTTTTTTGGGTAAAAATAATAGCTTCACAATTACGACAACAAAACTACATAAATGCACATGAATAATTGTACACGCCTGTCAACGGATTATTTATCCAATTATTTCCTTTAATTACTTGAAAAAAAAGAGCGAACTCGACTGTACCACTGCCATTAGCATACAAACAGTACTACCGAAGATATACGAGATAAATTGTCAAGATAAGGCAGCGGTGAAAGAAGTACACGCTGGCGTAATTACTAGTCGGCCGTGTCTAGGTGTAAAAGACCGCGTAAATCGCTTTGCCCGGATAAAATTTCCCGTCATCATTTGCAGGGTTGGGTGTTACAACTGTCATAATTCTATGCGGTTGCGAAGTGTGGTTGCGCGTTATTAGTGTTTGAGATTAATTTTATTATACCGGTAATAACTTTAGACAAGTACATAGAATCTAATTTTGTTGCCAAGTAATTTATTCTTGTTCCTTTAGATTAAGTTGGTTGTGTTTTATTTAAATGCAAATTTTAATGTCTTAACAGTTACCGACACACGGCAATCAGAAAAAGATACTTTCGTTGTTCGCAAGTTTGTTTATTAAATAGTTTGTCAGTACTAATAATACTGTTTTACAGTTCAACAAATGTTAACTAGACCATGAAGTCGAGTTACGAAATTGCTTTACCAATTTTGACAACACATCATTTCAAGAAAGATACTTTATTCAAGTTGAAACTGGCAGGCACAATAAAGACCTTAAGGTCTCTAAAAATTTGATGGATATTAGCCATACAAGAGGCATACATTATTTGGTAGTATTATTTAAGTAGACTGTCTTTTCAACACATGGTGAAACTTTTTAATATTAACTGACTTTTATTTATGTGAAACGAATGAGTCTATTCGAATTTGAACAACATTTAAGCAAAGAAAATATTGGCCAAAAACATCTGTAGTCATATGCCAGCTAGTTATCTATATTTGTTATTGTAATCTAACTCTGTGCCAAATTTCATCAAGATCCGTTCGGCCGTTTTGACGTTTCAGAGTAACAAACATCAAACATCCTCACAAACTTTCGTATTTAATAAATAACTAGTGTGGGAAAGTCATTGTGGTAAAACAGTACTAAGGTCGACTTAATATAAATCTATCTCAATATCTAATTTCTTTATATTTCATAAGTAATTACATAAAGTTTTCAACCTTTAATCCATTTAGTTGTCACTCGACACCCACAAACAGATAGTGTATCAGGCTCACGCAGAAGCAAGAGTCGAAATTAAATTAATTAGGAAAATTACTTTAAGGCTAATAACGAAAGAGAATCGTGTTTCGTCTCGGTGAATAATAATATGTTGGTAGGAATGTGAGATAGGGGTGTAACTAAAATATACGTAAATTGTAAAGCTGTGGAAATTCTGGAGAAACCTGACTTATTTGTTTTGACGACACGGTTGGCGCAGTGGCTGAGCGATCGACTGCTGCGCTACGTGTCGCGAATTCGATGCCCCCACTGGACATATATTTGTATGGCACACACACACATGTTACAGATAGTTGTTTCGGATCTGGCTGTTTGTGTATGTGACTTTAAATGTTTGTAAACGCATCCACGATACATAAGGAGAAATTCCTAGTGTGGGGAAATGTTTTTTATTTTAAATAAACAAAAGAAAATCAGTATTTGTCACCAAAAAGACTAGAAAGCTTTAGTTCCTGATTATTGTTATCCAATTTGTAGGCTTTTTAGTCGACGCACGATCATAGTAATACTTTTTAGCTTTTTAGACGGACGAGACTTAATGACTCTCTTCCGTTGTTTGAAACTGGATAATAAACTTGTCAAAATAAAACACACAAACAAAAAGCTGCGGAAATCTGATGGCCATCAATAAATGAATTGTGACCGGAAAAGGGGTGTACCATCAGCCGTCCAAACTACTGGAAACTGACATATGTTTTGAAATTCTGCTTGTAGATAACGGGTATGAAACCTGTCATTATTTGTGCATTATTGCGAACGCGATGCCAAACACTTCGTTACTATAGCTACATGTTAATTAAAAACTCATTGTTTTTTAGGGTTCCGTAGTCAACTAGGAACCCTTATAGTTTCGCCATGTCTGTCTGTCCGTCCGTCCGTCCGTCCGTCCGTCCTCGCTTAATCTCTGTAACCGCTAGCACTAGAAAGCTGAAATTTGGTACCAATATGTATATCAATCACGCCGACAAAGTGGTAAAATAAAAATTGAAAAAAAATGTTTTATTAGGGTAGCCACCCTATATGTAAAGTGGGAAGTTATTTTTTTTTTAATTTAAACCATAACGTGTGATATATTGTTGGAAAGGTATTTAAAAATGAATAGGTGTTTACTAAAATCATTTTTTGATAATGTCAATAATTTCGGAAATAATCGCTCCAAAAGCAAAAAACAATGTGTCCCCCCCCCCTCTAACTTTTGAACCATAAGTTTAGAAAATATGAAAAAAATCTGAAAAGTAGAACTTTATAAGGACTTTCTACGAAAATTATTTTGAACTTGATTGACAACAGTTTTTGTACAAAAAAGACAAAAAGTAGTACAAAATAATTTCTGGACTAAGTTTGCAGTATAACCGTATATGCAAGCATTTTTTTAATTTCATTTACATATTTTATTATCCTGAACGTATCATTTTTCAAACAAAAAAATAATTATTGAAATCGGTTCTAGCAATCCAAAATTACCACCGAAAACTTCTAACTTATTGTGACGGACGGAAAACTACGGAACCCTACACTGAGCGTGGCCCGACACGCTCTTGGCCGGTTTTTTTCATATGACGAAAGAGGTAGCGCCTTGTTTGTCGTCTATTTGGGATGATAAATGATATATATTTTGCAAGTAGGTTTTCACAAACACTTTTACGCGTCTTTTTTTTAAACTAAATAAAGCCGGTGTTTCGTACCCGACCACTCTGAGAAGAAACATCCGAAACAAACTCAGACGTCATAGTCTCTTTTAAGGCCCAGACAAAATAATCTTGGTCAACTTACATGAGGACCATGCAGATAGTGTCTGAAATGGTATTTTTAAGAAAGCACCACACAGATTGAGTGGACCTGTCCAGTCAGTGCAAGCATTTGTCAGTTATCGTGTAGCTCAACTCATAACCCAACCCTTGTTTTATGCAATCATTTGAAATGATAAAAAAAAAACAATTATACGTTTTTGGGGCAGTGTCTAAGCATTGGAAACCATACCAAATATATGGGTTTTACAAACGCTGTACTTTTCAATAAAATACTTTTCTTTGGATGGAAATTGATCAAAATTAAAGTCTTTTCCTGCTCTGGTTGGAGCGGAGGGGAGTGTCAGACTTGTACTGAGTAAAAACCTCTCATGTTTCTTCTGTTGCCTTTGTGTTGCCTCTGTGGCATCTCTTTGAAAGCCTGGCAGGAATTTGGCCAGCGTTCTAGGCACTTTTCCTGTTGACTGATATGCGGACGTTTTTTTTGATGATCTGTAATTCTTTCTAAACTCCTTTTAGACACATGCAAATAATTATTCTTTGAACTTTATCAGTAGATTATGAAATTCAAAGAAAACGTGATTCACCGAATAGTTATTTATTTATTTAAACTTCATGTACAAGAGTGGTACATAGGCGGACTTAATGCCATAAAGCATTCTCTACAAGTCAACCTTTGGGTAAAATGCGATAACATTGTAATAGGGTACAAAAATTATATAAAATCTTCTAATATATAAAATTCTCGTATCACAGTTTTCGTTCCCATACTCCTCCGAAACGGCTGGACCGATTCAAACGAAACTTTGTGTACATATCGGGTAGTTCTGAGAATCGGCCAACATCTATTTTTCATACCCCTAAGTGAGCAGCGGGTGAAACCGCTGGGCACAGCTAGTATATATCTAAAACTATTTGTTTACGAAAAAGTATATTTTTATACTGATACTAATACACATATACACATTAAATATACATTTAAAAAAATAAATAAAAACGAGAACTTTAACAGTGACTTTTAATTGGTAGACGGACCTAAATAATAGTGGTTATGACTTTTTCTTTTAAAAATAAATTATTCAGTGTCACCGTCAACTAATTCAACAAGTGTTTTGATTTCACAACTTCTAACCAATCCTCGAACAGTAAAAACATCTAACAAAAACACCTGCATCTAACATAAAATCCCAAACATAACATGTTGCGTACCAGGCGCTCAGATATTAGAAAGAGTAATCAAAATAAAATTATATTTATTCGAAGTGATAGTCTTGGATTCGGTTCCGGTCTTAATGGGCGCCCGGCAGGTGGTGGCGCGTGGAGACGAAGAAATATTATACAGTATGGTGTCAGACTACTGGGTGGGGTTCCGTGCGTTTGATTTAATGAGGATAGCGTGGTAGTAATGTTTTTTTAAATAGTTAACCATGCTAAATGTAAAAGGAAGTATGTTTTAGGGTCAATTTAAGTAGATACACTAGTACTAGTTATGAGTATTACCGTATCATAACAAATATGAGGCTAACCCCTGAATACTGAAACCTCACTCAAAATTTAAGTACCACTTAAATTTAACAGATACTCAAAAGTGACGTTTGACAATACAAAATCTAAAGTTTAAGAGCTGCTCAAATGTTAAGCAGCCCTCAAATTTTGAGTGACGTTCCAGTATTCAGGGGTAATTTATTGACATATGAAAAATGTGATTTAATAATGACTGTAGATTGACAAAACAAAATTAGGTATCAAAGTTCTTGTGGCAAAATCACTGACCGGTGTAATTAATATAACGTGGTTTTAGTAACATTTAAAAATATTAAAATAGTAGCCCACCGGTATCAGGAACAGAGTCCAAGCTACCGGTGGTAAGGGCTCCAGAGACAGGAACCTCCTCACAAAACGAGCCGTATCGAGGAGTACTGCTTTCTGAATCAGGCCCTTGATCCAACCGCCTAAGGAGAGCTTCGACAGATATTCGTCGAGTCAATCAAGCCATTGGCCGTCGCGACAATGGGCACAATGATAGCCTGGTTCACATTCCACATGTCGACAACCTCGTGTAACATAATTAACATTATTTTTAATCGCTAAAATTATTTACGTTTTGTATCCTGAAATTTTTTAAAGTACTTTAAAACATTTTTGCTGTAAATGATGTAAAGCAGACGCCAAAAAAAAGTGTTTAAAAGTGATCAAAACCAAACACATTTAATAACAACAAGAAGGAACCTTAATAAAGTAGTCGATTCACTCAACGTCGACACCGAGTGTGACCGATTTGACATCACGCCAACGACACCTGCGGAGTACGTTTGTTTTACTTGAATTTACAACAGCTGCCCAATTTATATGGCCCTGGTACATTACAACCGGTATTAGTACATTAATGACGGTGAGATTTTCAGAAATATATTCATTTTTTTATGTTTATTAAGTGTATTTGAATATTTTTTGGAATATATTGCACGACTTTGAGACATTCTTGACACTATTTATGTCGAAATGGTGTTGATATTAAAGATACTCTTGAGAAACTTAACATAAAATATTATGTACTAGCTTCCACCTGCGACTTCGTCATAGTTACTTTAGGCTAACGCTAAATTTAACCTTCCCTCTTTCTCCCCCTTTTCTAACATAAAAAAATGATTATGTCCGTTTCCAGGGTCCCAACTATCTCTGAACCAAAATGCATTAAAATCGGTTTAGCCATTTAAGCGTGAAGACGTAACAAACAAACAACTTTACTTTCGCTTTTATAATTTTAAGTAAGGATAACGAAGTAAATGATGCCGTGACGTCTAAGGGAGTATCGAAGAGGAAAACGTATTGAGCCGACCCCAAATAGAATGGTACAAGGGCAGGAAAATTATGATGATTGTATAATGTACTGCTATCTAAAAATATAATATCTAAAGCGCGTATTTTACGTACGTAACATATATGTAAGTTACAGTAGAATATTGTTGTACTGCTTTTTTTTGGGGTGGGAAATCATCAAATAACTTCCCCCATTCTGGGCGGAGCGGGAGGGAGTGTCAGACGTGTACTGACTAAAACCCACCCATGTTCCTTCCATTGCCCTTTACGTTCCGGGGCCACGGTATCTCTTTCGAAGAACCCACAACCCCGTCAGGCGGAGGCCCCTCTGATTTGCTGACATCTCTTTGAGGCGCGCGTGAAATACTAATTGTAGTACTGCTTCAGTATAGTAATGGTTGCTGCAGGCGCAAATATTGCTGTATGGACTCGACTATACACTAGTTTGGACTACACAGTCTTGACTATGAATACACCGTCCTGTTTAGGTATACAGTAGAAGACTAACCATTATTACCAGGAGCGATAGCCTACTGTACTGTGTTGAATGTATTGTGTAGCTTGTATATTAGAAGACCGTATATATTATTACCAGGATTGATAGCAATAGTCGAATATACAGTGTTGAATGTACTGTTTACGCCAATATCCATTTTATAACTTTCTGTTGTAATCCTTATTAATATTACAAAAGTGGAAGTGAATTTGTTTGTAAGTTTTGTTTGTTACGTCTTCACGCCAAAATGGCTAAACCGATTTTGATGAATTTTGGTACAGATATAATTGGAACCTGAAGACGGACATATGCTAATAAAAGAGGGAAGAAAAGGGGAGAGATTTTTTTTCCATGATCACTCGGTTTAAAGTTAGCGTTAGCCCAAAGTAACTATTCCACGCGGGCAAAGTCTCGGGCGGCAGCTAGTCCGTACTAATATTATAAAAGCGAAAGTGAGTTTGTTTGTTTGTTTGTTACATCTTCACGCTTTAATGGTTAAACCGATTTTGATGAATTTTGGTACAGAGATACTTGGGAACTGGAAGACGGACATATGCTATTTTTTTCCGAAAAAAGTGGGATGTGAGGGAGAAAGAGGGAAGAAAAGGGAAAACTTAGCGTTGCTATTACAAATCAATAGGGCGAAGGGGAACTGTGTTACCCCGAATCTAACGCGAGCGAAGCCGCGGGCAAAAGCTAGTATGTAATAAATATCAAAATTCTATAAAGAACAGTCATGTGGTTCGAACGGTAACAAAAAGTGTGAAAAGTGACATTTTGAAATGTGGTACAATAAAAACAAAAATAATTAAAATTAATTCGATGCCAGTTTAATAACTGGTTTTGGTAAAATACCGTATCAAAATTCTCTCTGAACTTTTATCGAAAATTCTTTTAACAAATTACCGAAGCGAAACTAAAGACAGATTTTAAAGATCACTTACAGTTATGTGCAGTTGTGAAATATCCCGTTATATTATTATAACTTTATACAAATCGTCCAAGTTTAATAATCAACACAAAATTGTAACCAACTTACCAAGACCTCTACCAACTGAATGGTTTCAAATGTTCTGCCGAAGATTTTAAATGTATGGAAGTTCAGATTAGAACGGTGTCGTTATGGCAACCATAACATTCAATCAGTCAAGTTCATTACAAACAAACGGCTGGGATTAATACAACCAGCGTCACGGTTGCTTGTTTATACAAAATTTATAATAAACATCAAAAATTATGTGGCAGTTTACCATATTTAAATTTTTACGCTTTAAATTAATGAAGTATATTAACGACTCTACTCAAAAAGGGTCAATTATATAAAAAAAGATTTTAACACAAATATTTCTATTTACATAAAAACTCATAGACTTAATTCACACTATAATGACATTATAACTAATGGCGAATCAAAATTCAGTATATAATAGAGTATTCATAAATAAAAAAATAAAGAAAAAACTCGTCATGGAAGCAGTACCCGCTTGTGTGAATTGACGCTTAATTACGTTTATCAAACCGTCTTTTTAGCTTTTAGAATTGAATCTTAAATATACCGAATACGTGTAACTTCACTTCACTCTCTATAAACAGTCAAACAGTCAAGTTGTCGTTAAAATATCAGGAAAAATAATATTACAAAAACATTTAAATTGCTGTAAGTAACCTAAGCTTGAATATGTCCGTTTCCAGGGTCCCAACTATCTCTGAACCAAAATGCCTTAAAATCGGTTTAGCCATTTAAGCATGAAGACGTAACAAACAAACAAACTCACTTTAGCTTTTATAATATTAAGTAAGGATAACGAAGTAAATGATGCCGTGACGTTTGAGACCCCAAATAAAATGGGACAAGGGCAGGAAAATTATGATGATTGTATAATGCACTGCTATCTGCAAATGTAGATGTTACTTACGTAACTCTCTATAAACAGTCAAGTTGTCGTAAAAATATCAAGAAAATAACCTTAAACATTCAAATTGCTGTGAGTGACCTAAGCTTGAATATTATGTAAGTACCGGATTTTCTCTAGGGTTAAGCTTTTTTGCTGTAAAGTTTTTGTTAATGTTTATTGCTTAATATGCTTTTATGTTGAATGTGAATGTAATTACGTTTTCCTTGAGTAAGATTGGCGACCGGACTAGAGATTCATTCAACCTCGGAGATATTAGTGTTTATTCCAACAAATGTAGGTACTGAATTTTATGCTGGTTTAAATTCTCCACTTCTTCTTTTAACCATCATCATTATTTGTTCAGCCTCAGTTACCAGTCGAATTAGATGCAGCTGTCCAGTGTCTTGTAAGCGTATAGATGGCAAATTCTTTATCCCAAAAATCAGCCATCATCGTGCTAGTTTATTTCATACTAGCTTTTAAAAGATAAATGGTGTTTATTTTGCAAGTAGGTTTTCACAAACACTTTTACACGTAATTTTTTTTAAACTAGATGAGGCCGGATTGCCCGCTGCTTCGTTCGCGTTAAATTTGGGGTAACACAGTTCCCCTTTCCTGATTTGCAGGTACCTGCTACCTACAGTTTCTGCCCTTGCGCCTTATTGATTTGTTATAGCAAAGCTAAGTTTTCCCCTTTTCTTCCCTCGTTCTCCCTCATATCCCATTTTTTTACTCCTAGGTCCCAACTATTTCTGTAATAAAATTCATCAAAATGATTTTTTTAATTTGAACAAACAAACAAACTCACTTTCACTTTTATAATATTAGTAAGAATAGTGATATTGCAGAATATCATAAATTTACATTTGGAACGTGGGACAAAAAGGGTGCAACACACTAAGCCATATCACCCGTAGACAAACCACAACCCCAGAAAATACTATAAAAATAAATATAAAACCAGCCATATACACAATACAACTCATTTACGAAGAAAACACAAATGAAACAGTTAACTAATGCAACATAAAGGAATAAACGAATGAATTGGCACGTCGTTACAGCCCCCACACCTATTTGGCATTACGAAAAATATGTCTTCTTGCATGCGACCAATTGCAAGTCACGCCCTATCCCCTTTTGAGTTAACGATCGAGAATTATGACCTTTTAGGGTGATGTCAAGGAAATATTGTGTTGTGTTTTATATGTTTTATGGCCCGACTATTATATTTTTTTAAAATAGAATTCTTTATTTGAACGCTGTTGTAATTTTTTTATGTGACGTTCTATTTTTTATGTTCTTTTTTTGAAAATTTGTTGGTGTGCTCTGTTTGAAGTTTTTTAAATAGTATGTGTATGAAAGTAGGTGTGATTGCATTTTTTGGTTCTGTACCTCAAAAGAAAACATGTAACCCTTATAGGATCACTTTGTTGTCCATCTGTCTGTCTGTCTGTGAAGACCCTTTGTCTTTAGAATGTGTAGAGCTATTGGGTTGACATTTAAACTGTATACTTAAGTCTGTGGTTCTTTAGAACTGTGAAAAAAATAAACTCATAAGTCTAAGCAGTCAAATAAAATGACCATTTATGTCGCAACTTTGTATTTTCTTTATCATCCTGTATTTTTATCGAGCTCTATTTTATTCTATTGGTTTGTTTTATCCATACTCATCCATACTCATATTATAAAGCTGAAGAGTTTGTTTGTTTGTTTGTGTGTTTGAACGCGCTAATCTCAGGGACTACTGGTTGGAATTGAAAAATTCTTTTAGTGTTGGATAGTCCATTTCTTGAGGAAGGCTATAGGCTATATAACATCACGCTACGACCAACAGGTGCTGAGCAGCGTGGGTGAAACCGCGTGGAACAGCTAGTTAGTAAATAAAATAAAACAGATACAATAACCAACAACTGAACTTCATGTAAGTACATTCTCCAAAATAAATTCCATCCAAGTAATGGACACACGACAGCACATCAACCTACACAAAACCATTTTAACCGTATCTCTCTACTACGATGTGTCATCCGTAGTAGAGAGATCAGGTTATAATAGTTTAGAATAGGTTGATCTGCCATCGTGTGTTCTAGTGTTCAGTTGCATTCGTTTAAACTCGAAGCCGATTCTAAAGGACTTGAGAAAAGGCTTGCTCACCCGCAATTTTTTTTTCAAAGAAATTGTTGCCTCACACTTGGAATTTTTACTGTATCGTGGGTGTGTTTACAAACATTTAAACTGACATACACAAACAGCCAGACCCGAAACAACTACCTGTAGGCCATACCAATATTTGTTTCGTGCGGGAATCGAACCCGCGACACGCAGTGCAGTAGTCAATCGCTCAGCCACTGTGCCAACCATGCCGTCCGCTATTCTCTTCTAATATACACACAGTCTTACCGATTAAGCCCCACGCCACACTCTTGAGACCAACTGGAAAACGCTAACAAGCCATTCATACATTTTTTTTCCATAAACAAGTTACGCAAAATAAAGAAACAAACCCCTAATGACTTATATAATTATTCATAATTGGACACTTAGGCGATTTAGTTGGTCTGGAGTTTGTTTAGGCGCTAATTAAGAACGCAAATTCGTACACATTTGCATTTTTGATTTGGATTATTATTGGTTTTTATAATGTTTGTCAGCGGTCTGTCTAATAAATAAAAAATTGTCATATTAAAAAGGATTATTGAACTTTGTAGATAAAGCAATTAAAATATTGATATACTGCTCCTACTGTTTTGAATATAAAACGCTACAATTCATTTTCGATAGTGATAAAATTGCACACAATATTAACTGATACAACTAAAAAGGTAATTTATCAGGAGACCAAAAAAACGTATTTTTGTTGTATGGAAAGTATGAACATTATAACTAAAGGTTATTGAAGTTTTAATAAATATGTACAATTAGGTATTTCCTACCAGTCAGCCTTAGGGTGATGCAGGTACAAAAACACTGATGCAATTTGACAGAAAACTTCAGACGATGAATATTTTTTTTGATGGACGGAAAGCGAGAGAAAGGCCAAAGAAAAGATGGATGGATTGTGTAAGAAATGATATGAAGGAGAAAGGAGTGAATGATGCCGCGACGTCTGATAGGGGAGAATGGAAGAAGAAAACGTGTTGCACTGACCCCAAATAGGACAAAACCAGGAAAGTGATGATGAATATATTTTTTTTAATAATATACTATGTATGTTAGATCATAAGTAGGTTGTAAAATATCAGTGTACTTACATAAATTGTGTTTTGTAAGATATATATATGCGCTAGGGTATAAAGTTGAAAATGTATTAGTGACTGCTGAGCGATAACGATTGTCGTCTGCTGTTTGGCTATAGGGCCTGATATGTAAAAACACTATCAGATCCTTATCATTAGAAACCCTTTATCAAACAAACTAAAAACAAAAGACGACTGGAATGGAACTGAGAGACACGCCAGATATCAAGACATTGCGAAATATTGTTGATTTATTAACTTTGGCTCAACTGTGGTAAAATTATCTCTCATCGCTGATATATTAATAATAATGATTCGGTATTAATACGTCTAGGTACGGATTTAATGGTACGTGTCTTCGGAAGCCCTGTAGCGTATTGTCTTGGGAATATACTTAGACATATGTTGCCTTGAGATTTCTACTGTCATCAATCATTGTTTGGAGGATGTGTAGTTTATGGTAGACGTTACTGAACGAAATGAATCTTGCTTTTAAGAGTGACGTCATTCTCGTATAACTTTAGTTTATGCACAGGTGTGGGTAGGTACTTATTCAACAATTCACAGAACAGGTACATAACTGATGTACAAAGGTAATGTTTATCTTTATTTATATATAATTCTTCTGTGAGTGTGTATGTCACTGAACTTCTCTCAAACGACTGGACCGATTTTCATGAAATTTTTTGTGTGTGTTCAAGGGGATCTGAGAATGGTTTAGATTCACAAATCAGTCCGGCAGATGGCGCTGCATCACATTTTTTTGTAAATACATAGCGAAGCACGTACCGGGCCGCTGGTTTCGAAATAAATCTCTTCCGGCATACTTGCGAAAGGAAAGTAGATAAAAGAGATGTAGAAATAGTATGTAAAAGAGAGAAAATAGAATACCTACATAAAAACATTAGCAAATAATTACTTAATACAATTTAAGAATATACTTTCATACGTACAAGTACAAAACGAATATAAAATTCAATATTTAATCTAAAAACCAAAACTATTACGAAATGGAAAGATAATATTTTTTTCACCAGTTTCCCTTTCTCTTTTGATCATTTAAATATCCAAAAGTACCTACCCTGTATTTCCAATATTTTAAACACACATGACGAATTCTAATCATGTGATTGCCAACATTTAAACTGATCCCGGCTTACTGCGCCCCAGGTAACATTCAGACATTAAACAAATTGAAAATGCCCCGATACTGCAGCCCTTTCGAATTTTAGTACTGATTGACAATTCGCCCTTACTTATGGAGCCAACTTATATTTCCCATGAGCCTCCGGCTGTTTTATGGTGATTCCCCCTTTGAAACAGTAAACATATGCCTGTAATCCGAAACTGTTCTGTCCCGTTTTGACTTCTAAGAAACGATAGAGATGGTTGTCGAGTTATATCCAGGTAGTTTCGACTTGGATAATGTGGTACGGGGGCTGGACGCACACACATATTCCCTTGTCTCCCCATACGCGGTGAATTCGACCCTAAAGTTCTAGGCTCCCCTAATAAGCTGTCGCGTCTCACCTTAGGGTAGTACCATGTCGTTTTAGGCAAAGATCAGCGCGTTTGAGATATGAAACGTAAAATTGGTTGGGAAGGATAAATGAGTGATGAAAAAAAATATAAGACAGTATTTATGCATAGCAGTTGTATGCTTGTAATATTGTCATTATGGTTGTTGTGACTTGGGAAGCCAATGTAGATGTCATTTGTCTTTACGATTTAAAAAAAAATGATTCACACAGTACAATACAGAAAAAAAAAAGAAAACGTTACTAAAATAAAAAAAAAATAACGTAATTGTTCTGGACGAGGTCAAGCGTATCTTATCATAGTGCTGGCATTCTGATAAGGTCCTAAAAATCATGTATTTCAGAAAGCAAAACAAATAAGTCAATTTTCCATTCATTAAATGTTCCTGAGAGCCATTGTTTAGTAAGATTTTACACCGACACTCAAGATTCAGTATGCGCAAAAACATAAATCAACATGCAACACTACAGTTCCTCTAGTCTACCTACCTACTACCTTATAGTCTTGTTACTACCTTACACAGTACTAAGTCAGTCGGATCTACCAGCAACATATTCTTTGCCCACGGCTAAGGTGAGGTCACGTGATTAATGTGCGGGGGAGGACGTGACGGACGATAAACGTACCACCGTCTGATCATCAACAAGTTGCAAATTAATATTGCGCAAGTCTCCCTGATGTTTATGAGAGCATACTAGGGATGTATGCTTGTAATTTATGAATTTAAGACGACAGTCTCGGTGGAGACGGTAAATGATGTAGGTGTGAATATGAGCTTTAATATTGCGTAAGACAAAGGGTTAGAATTGCGTGGTTATTTTGTGTTTCGCTGTCATTTGGACAGTGATCGTCATTTATCTTCTACAGCGGTTTAAATGGAGATGTAATGGCAAGTGTCTAATGCCCCGTTCCAATAAACAAAAACGACTCGTTTTGCTTACGGATAGTTATATTTTGACATAAGTTCTATGAGACTTATGTCAAAATACAACTATCCGTAAGCAAAACGAGTCATTTTTTTCGGGGTCATTCAGGATTAATGTCTTTTTTTAAATAAAACTCAATGTCATCGCTCATATTTTTAGGATTTTCATCAAGAATTAAAACGTTTTTAAACTTGTTGATTAGCCTTTTGTATGTAACTCAGAAGTCCAACTTTTCTAATTGCGTTGATGATCAGAAATACGAAGAAAAGCTAAAGATTAAATGGTGTCAATATTTAGCTTCACTATATCAAACAAACCAACCTTCAAACCAAGTCTTAATAAACATCTAGACAATCATACAATAGATACTTAAAAAATGTGCAATTTAATGCAATCGTTCCACTTACAAAATTATCTCAATCAACACCGTATCTTTTTAATTCCTAACAACCTTTTTGCGTGCGACTGTACTATTCTTTTTATCAACACCTTAATAATTAACCCGTTGATTGTATCTTGTACCATCTAACCTACTCGCGTCTACTTTTTTCAATCTTCACACGTCAAAATATCTAGCTTTATCAAAGAGATCGGTGTGACGTAAACCGTCAGCGTTCCTCGAATACAATGTAACAAGTTGAAACATGGGAGATAGCATCAGCAAAAACGGAATAGGATTAGATATATTAGTTCCTGTTCTGCGCGAGCTAAAGTTGAAACTGTATTATTCAAGAAATTCTCATTTTTCTTGAAAAATAAGGAAAATTTCGAAGGTTCGGTACGGGAACTTGATTAGTTTGTATCTTGCCAAAATATGTAGCGTATGTTTGATACCAGCTGCTTGTATGGATAAAAAAGTTAATTCAAAAATTGGAGTACTTAAATTCTTTCGTTTAAAACAAAAATGTTACACATAAGTACTCTTCGGCCGTTTGCAACAATGTTTTCGTACCGTAACAATTAAACTACATTATTTTGCACGAAGACTGTTAAAAAAAAAATATTGACGCATGAGCAAAAATGTGCCGGCGGAACACCACACTAAAAACAAATGCCCGCGTAAAGTGGCCGGGCGACTGCGCGGGCGCCGTTCCTTTGACGTTAAAATGCTCTCGCGGTGCCCGAGCGTTCAAAATAACGAGCTTAAAGGAAACCGGAGGATTTCTTAGTAAAGTTAACAATCTCACATCTGTGATACTTCAGCCAGGTACATTTATTTACACCAAGTGTTTGCCTGAGATTCTCTTAAAGAAGTATTAAATTACAATCAGGGAACAAGCATGTTTATCAAGCGATCCTTTACTTTGTAGTTAAGAAATTATATTGAAGTAATTTTGGGAAAAGTTCTTAATGGAAGGGGTATTTATTTCAAAGGGATTATTTGTAAACACTTGAACTCGTGTGAACGAACTTGCCTTTTTCTTCTGCTACATGATACTTGATGGTATGGTTGGCTCAGTTGCTAAGTGATTGACGTTCGACGTTCGATCCCCGCAGGGAACAAATATTTGTATGACGTACAGGTAGCTGTTTTGGGTCTGGCTGTTGTGTGTTAAGGCACACACGATTCAGGAGAAAATCCTAATGCAGGATAAGATATAAAAAAAAATGGATAAGAAACAAAACAAGACATAAATGATGAAACTTTTCCTTTTAATGTTGGATCAAACTATGTATAGCACGGCCAACGAGAAGCGATACCAAATGTAAACAAAACCCATGCTAAAACCCTATCTAAAATGGCCGCCCGAATGTTGGCGAACCCGTCTTAACGTTGTCATGTTTTTGCCGGGAGAACGAGATATTACGACAAAGCCACAAGATGGAAAGAGCTAAATATTAGATTGTCAACGCCACAGTTGTTCTTTAGGTTAATGACCTTTCGTATCGCTTCTCGTTGGCCGTACTATAGAGTAGATTTTTAGAAAAACTTTTCATTCTGATGATACAACAATTTTACATTTAAAGTTAAAAACCGAACATTCTTTACAATTGCTAATCCGAACTTCCTTGAAAACACACGCAAATCCAATCTGACGCAAATAAAACCGTAGCTAGCAAAAAATCCAGTGAAAACTAACGAAGCATTTGAACATACTAAAACACTAGAAGAGCTATTGTAAAAAATAACCTGTCCCGTAAAGAGTATACCTTCATCACGACATCCTGTACCATAAAACATTTTCTTACATAATGAAAGGTAATTTATGCGAACAGAAAAGTATCTGTCTTCGACTTGAATAATACTGCTAGGAAAGAGACCACACAAACGCTGGATGTGTTAGTTAGTTAGAACGTAGCTAGCAGTGAATGGGAATTTGGTTAGATAATTAATTATTACGTAGCATGTGGCTTGTCTAGCAACGTCAGAAATCTAAGTGTGTGGTTCTTCTGTTACTTAGCTTGTTGAAAAAAGTGTTTTGATGGTACAGTCATGATTTTATACATCAAAGAGTCTTTGATAAATGAACAAAAATAAAACACTTTGTTTCCATTTAGGAGTATTTTAAGGAGCTCATTCCTAAGCAATAGCACTATTTTTTTTGCGGAAGGTAAATCATTAAATATATAATACTCCTCCGAAACGGCTGGACTGATTTAAACGAAATTTTGTGTACATATCGGGTAGGTCTGAGAATCGGTCAACATCTATTTTTCATACCCCTAAGTGGGCAGCGAGTGAAACTGCTGGGCACAGCTAGTAACATTCTAAAATAAACGTCTCTAAAATATAATACGTACCTCCACTTCCACTAATAATCCATCAACAGACAAACCTTCTACTAAACTGAGTTTATCAGGGTTCAATTTAAAGTAAGCTGTGTCTATAGACTGACCTCAAACGTACGGTCTTTTAAAATAAACGTTCCCAAAATAGAACACACCAGTTCCCCCACCAATAATCCATCAACAGACAAACCTTCTACTAAACTGAGTTTATCAAGAAGTCACCTGTTATTTACACAAGGCACGAGAAGTGTTTCCGTAGAGTATGCAAGCATATTTGCATTTCATTACCGCAACTCCGCTAGTTTACTTTGTTTATAGCACTCGAGATATGCCGCACCGCTTACTTACTCGCTACATAATTTATTTTACCAACCCGCACTGAGATCAAAGAAGTTTGTGTTCAGTACGTGTGGAAATTTTATGAGTCTTATTTTGGCAGCGGTTTTGTTAATTGCGTGTGTTCCGTCAATAGGCTCGCTTGTTAAGGAAATTGTTGAGGAAGTCATTTAAAGGGTTTTGTACCTCAAAAGGAAAAATACGAAACAACATAAGATCACTTTTTTGTCCACCTGTCTGTCTGCCTGTCAAGACCCTTGATCTGGGGAACGCGTAGAGGTATCCGAGTTTTTATCAAAATCATATACTCAAGTCGATAGTCTCTTTAAGCTGTGAATATGAGATAGCCGTTCATGTTGTAAGTTTGTTCGGAACCCTTGGTGCTCGAGTCCTACTCGTACGTGGCTCGTTTTTTAGAGACATTGTTTTACTCTTAAGCTGGTAAAGTTATTAGACTGGGTCTAGATATTTACAAACTCTTGTCTACTACTCCCGATAGGTTTAAAATAGAACGTACCTACTATCTAGTACATCATATTTTCCAGTTATGATTAGGTTCTATGTAACAACGGGTGTGCCTTTTGCCATTTTATCATAACATAACAGCAAATGTTACGAAGAAGTGTACCTGATAGCACACACACATTTGGCCAGTTATTTTGTTCAGTCACTTGTAATCGGGCACGATATACAATACTAGGTGAGCAATCGATAGCTCATTTTCCGTTCATCTAGTGGCGACAGGCCGTGTCGATGGCGCGTCAAAGAGATATTAGCAAAGCAGAGACGCCACAGCCTGCCAGTGTTACGGGTTGTTCGAAAGAGATACCGCTGCCCCAGAAACATGAGTGGGTTTTAGTTAGTAAAAGTCTGACTCTCCTTTCCGCCTAGAACGGGATTTTTTTTTGATGATTTTCAATCCACAAAAAAAAACAAGGCACGTTATTCCTGATAGGAAAACAATATCAATATATGCGACTAGGAAATGAAATCCCATGTATGTAGATACGTTTACATACAATTGGATCAGCAGTTGCTATAGGTACCATTAGTATCGTAGCAGAGCAAGGTTGGGTCTCTTCCTTTTAACAAAAACAAAATCTGAAGCACACTTTGAAATATCCATTATATCATCTACTATTGTAAGTACAATTGAACCCACATTACATCAAACACATTTTAGGAAAGATAAAGACGTTTCAGTAAATCGAAATACGCATGAAACGAGAACAAAGGGAATTCTTTTACTTATGAAATTATCTTTACCTACTTTCGCTCGCTCTGCCTATAAGTTCTGTACTTTATCGAGGAACCTTCACACAGTGACAGTTTTACTGAAATAGGTATAGTCTGAAACGAGAAAGAATATTACAGATTCAATAATCTGGATTGTGTAATTCCTTATCTTGCTTCCAGAGACCGTAGAATTGGTATTAGCTTAAGAGCATTTTCAATCGCAATGATCTCTAGAAAGAATTTTCTAGACTCGGCTTATGAAGGCGATATTGGATTTTGATACGAATTTATCGAAAACGCCTCAACGGTGTCAAAGCGGCCCCTCTGGCGATATCAAAAAATTATATCAGAACTTTATCGTCAATGTAAAGCTGAATGCGCAATTCCAATGACTGACGTCTAATGACAAATCAATGAATCTTTCGAATCCAATTTTATTTACTTGGGGAGTGCCCTTGGGATTTAAAAAACCTGGATTGAAGTTTGAATGAACGATTTATTTTACGTAAAAAGTAAGTTATATAATACCTATCTGTGTTCTGTCGAAAAGGTAGTCAATTTCCTTATTTTGGTGAACTTGTAAATGCAAAAGATTTTTTGTGAATATATTATTTAATCAAGTGGGAATACGTGAACGAAGCTAGATCGAGTTTTGAAGGTGGTACTTTTGTCCCAAAATGTGGATCTTAACAATTGAAAAAAGACATAATATTTATACAGACACAGTAAAAAATCCCCAATGGGCAGTTTTGCGTTTGTGTACATACCAAAATCTATAGAAAAACCGATCAAGGGCGAGTTGAACTCGAGCACCGAAGGTTCTGTACAAACATAATTATTAGTAACTAAATCAATAACCGAATGTTGTTGATGAGGAAAATTTACATAAGTCGCAATTAGTAACTGCAAATAGCTCATATCTTTTGATTGCGTAAACTTAGGGGTTAATATTTTCACAGCTTTAAGGGACAAAATAAACTTTAATATTTGGTATCATTTTCAACTCAATACCACCACGCCTTACCGAGATAAAGGGTCTTGGGAGACAGATGTACAGACGCCTGCAGGTCAAGCTGCCCGAAACTGACAATTTTTCTCAATAAGCCTTGAACCTAATACTTTAGAAATAAAGTCGAAAATCTATCAAAGAAATCTGACAGATTGTAGTAGCTTGATGTGCAAGCATCTGTACAACAAAGTTGTCCTATAGGGTTACTGTTTTGGAACGAAGTTCCTTATCGCGCATTGCGAAAGGGGGCAAGACGAAAAAAAAAGACCAAAAGTTATAGCGACACTTTTTGCTATAGTTGTAAGCCGTTCTCTGTCTGTCTCTCTCTCTCATAGAAAGCAAGCCAGTTATTTTCGTTTCGTCTTTCTATTTCGCATTGAACAGTGTGGCGTCGCGACGATTATTTTTGTTGAGTGTTTACAGGTTTTTTGTAAAATAACTTCGTTCTATTCGGGTGTCCCTTGACACCTCTTAAGTTTTTTTTCCTTTTGAGGTAAGGTACCCTAAAAATAACACTTAAGCCGTAATAAACCGTGACGCCATAAAAAATCATTCCCGTATCGGGACACTAGTCAAAACAGGCACGAGTCTACTTCAGAAACAGCAAGGGGAAAGCAGACATTATGAGAATTAACATACAGTATTTCAACTACGATCAAAATGGTCGAAATCGGTTCCTACGCACATGCAAAACTTTACAATTCAAAAGTCATCGTGGGTGAGAGAAAACTGGTGACTTTTTATGTGAGAACTAAAACATATCAAAAATTTTAGTCAATAACCCTATCACTTTGTCTATCAGTCTATCACCTTTGGCCAATACCGCAGAGCCTCATTCGTAATGATAAACTGGTCTAACGTTCATAGCCTACACCAACACCATAAAGTTGCATGCTTGTTGATCTTGTACGGAGCGGGGGGTGAGTGTCAGAGTTGTAGTCACTAAAACCCACCCATGTTGCTTCTTTTGCCCTTTATGTTCCGAGGTCGCGATATCTCTTTCGAACAACCCGCGGCCCCTGCAGGTGGAGGCCCTAGCTGGACCCTATGCTTTACTGACATCTCCACATCTATCCTGAGGAAAAGATTTTGGACAAAAGTAGACCCAGATGATAAATAAAAAAAACACTCTTGGATTTCATAATAAAGGTTGGTTTTTCTGGATTTATCTATACCGTGACGAGGGGCCCAAATTCGCACAGCATGGTCTAACGCTATTTCATGGCGTGTATGTCACGCATGCATATTTCATTGTAGACTGCAACAGAGGGACTTCGTCGTGGGAAATCAAGCGCTTGTAGCTATGGATTGTAGAGAAACGTTTGACGTAATTATGCGTTATTTATTGGCTAGCATGCGCACGGGGCATATTCAATTGTCGATAGGAGTTCGTGTATTAATTGGCAGGTATATTCATCCGCTGTTTTATGTTCTATGTGAAATGTTTCATTTATAATAAAAATATATATATATATATATCTTGGAACAACTCACACACGGCTATCTGATCCCAAGCTAAGCAGAGCTTGTGTTATGGTAACCAGACAACTGATATACATACTTATATAATTTATAAATATATACATATTATAGATAAATCACACCCAGACACAGAACAAACAATCATGCTCATCACACAAAGTTTGTCCTGGGTGGGAATCGAACCCACGACCTCCGGCTCAGCAGTCAGGGCCACTAACCACGGACCAAGAGGCCCGTTGAGTTTGCAATTAGTATCAATTGCAAAAAAGTTTGTTTAGAACACTATAAAAGTTTTTTTTTCTGTTTGCATTTTCATTAATTTAACGAGTAATTATAAATAGTAAGAATAAATTTCTTTGATTAACATATTATTTTAGTTACTTTGGTCTATTGGGACTACCTGACTCGATTGCTCACAGAGAACGTATATAAACAGGATGTTTTTTTAATCGAATCAAAAGTGTCGGAACTTTGGTATATCCTATATTCAAACTTAAAATCTTTATCATAACCGTACACATACTGCAATATGTATCAAAATATTCTATCTAACATAAGAAAACACGAACCGTATCTTGACTTACCCACTGCTCCCCGTTTGCTCCGTTTGACTATTCGAGCGATCATCAAGACGAACCAGCTGACCCATTTACTGGACCGTGGAAAATTCGAAGAGTATCCGTATCTGAAACATGTTGTGGAAATAAAACAATCTATATGCATGTATTGCTCATGCTAGAAGATATGGAATTGACAATATTGAAGCTCGCAAAGGAATTGAAGATGAGAGCTAAAAGTCCAATCTTTGAAAGACTTTGAAATGGTCTGGCTTCAGTAAAATTTATGTTTTATGTACTTCGATTACTGTATTGCAAGTTTGCGTATATTTTATGCATTTCTAAAAGAAGCCAGTCTTGTGTGACTTTTACCTACCATGATTCAATATAGCCAAAGGAGTGTGGTAAAATAATAATACTGAGTGCTGTGAAATCCATTAACAAAAACATCATAATTATTTTAATTGTGGCACGGTTGGCGCAGTGGCTGTGCGGTCGACTGCTGCGCTGCATGTCGCGGCTTCGATCCTTGCACGGAACAAATAAAAATGAAACGTAAAAAAATCGATTCGTCAAAAATAACAAATATAAAACTCACGTCGCTTTTTGAATCGAACATACAACTATTATATAACATTTTACTTAATATAATTATATTTTTAAAATTATGAATGTTTGCTTCATCTGGAACAACAAGTGTGATGTTAAATTAGATTATTAGTTATTACTAGCTTTTGCCCGCAGCTTCGCTCGTGTTAAATTCGGGGTAACACAGTTCAACTTTCCTGATTTGTAGGTAACTGCTACCTGTAGTTTTTGCCTTTGAGCCTTATTTATTGTAGTAACAAAGCTATGTTTTCTCTTTTCTTCCCTCTTTCTCCCTTATTTCTCCCTATTTTTTAAAAGTTAGCTATGTCCTTCTCCCAACTATCTTTGTACCAAAATTTATCAAATCGGTTTAGCCATTTAGGCGTGAAAACGTAACAAACAAACTCACTTTCGCTTTTATAATATTAGTAAGGATATCTGTACTTTGTGATTGAAGTGTTAAATAAATAACATGACACATTTATTTAAATAAATAAGCCTTCTACTAAAATAGTTCACTACAAAACCATTTAATTAGTTGTTTAGCTAACGTAAAGCTTGTACAATATAAACCGCGGTGTTAGCTCAAAGCCATTAGTCAATTACCTATCATAGATTAGCACATCAGTGCTCGCGAGATTAATGGGTCTAACTGGCACTCAAGCTTAGTACATAATAGTGCAGGAATTTATTGCTTATTCGGAACGATTGATTCGGTGATCTTTAGACAATTGGATGAATTTTATGGGGAACAATAAATAAATGAGGTTTAATAAGTGACCTTAATATTTTATTTATTTGAGAAAAAGAGATTACTGTAATTCATTACGGTTAGTTTAAATTTGAAACTGCTTTAGTAGGTACAAAATATAATTACACAATACAATGAAATACATTTACCTTAATGCATTTACGATAAACTTTACGAAAAACATTTATGAAAAACATTTACGAAAAACATTCGCACACAAAATACATTTACAAGATAAATTTTTCAATCGTCATAACGTCATTGGTGCTGCCACATATTCTGCGTAACAACGACGACACCCGATTGTGTCTTATAGCATAAAAATCGTCGGTACGCGCTTCAGCAAACATTGCGGACGCACTGCAGAATCTCGGCAACCGCAACCATGAATAGTCAGTCATCCAATGGGTGAATGGTTTCACTATAGCAGTATTTTATTTTTAAATTGCCAAGTGGTTACTCGTTGAGTAATTTATGACATTAACGGCTTTTTGTTTTAATATCAAAAATATTTATCCGCAAATTAATTTTGATAAACGGATTCCAATCAAAAACTGTCGAACATTAATCCACAGAATAACCAATTTAACAATTAATTATATTAATTAAATGCTATAAAAGCAAAGTAAACGTATAAATCTATAAGATACTAGATAGATATAGATATATATATATATAGACTAAATTTGGGGTAATACAGTTCCCATTCCGCCTTATTGATTTGTAATAGCAACGCTAAGTTTTCCCTTTTCTTCCCTCTTTCTCCCTCACATCCCACTTTTTTTAAATAAAAAATAGCCTATGTCCGTCTCCTGGTTCCCAACTATCTATGTACCAAAATTCATCACAATCTGTTTAGCCATTAGAGCGTGAAGAGGTAACAAACAAACAAACAAACTCACTTTCGCTTTTATAATATTAGTAAGGATATCCACCTGCATGAATAAGTAGCCGCTATCACTTTTGTTATCCATATTTCCTTGCATCCCCTTTATATCAGCATCTTCCATCAACATAAGAGCGTGCCGAAACCATGTTTCCCAACCCTTAACATTCGATAAGACATGGCAAAGTACGTGAAAAGAGAAAGTGATAATAGAATCTCCTCCACAACGATCAACTATCCTATAGCAAAGGGTTTTGGGGAAAATGTCAGTATACAGAATCAATTTCCTGATATCCAAAAAGTTTTTTTGTGAAAAGGATATTGCAGTCCCACTAAATAAACGTATTGTCCACAAAGAGTGTGTAAACATGTTTGGAACATCACACCTGTTTTCTTCTAGAGGTTTGGCAGAGACGTGTACCTTTATTTATTTTTAAAAACTGTACAAAGGCGGACCTAATGCAATGCCTTAGGCATTTTGTACCAGTCTACTGGTACAAAATGCCTAAGGCATTAAGTCCGCCTTTATTTAGGCGTTTTGTACCAGTAGATTGGTATAATATATACATATTTGGACTGAAATTCAGCTGAGGTCCTAGATAAACAAATATTCTTAGCGATAACGATAATATCAGGGTTCAAGCATCGTATATAATGTACACACGACGGCAGGTCAACTTATTCTAAACTATTATAACCTGCTACCCTACCATGACGTCTTAAAGCAGAACTTATTCCGCTGAGGGACAGAGACAGACCTGTACAGGGTGTCTAGCACCATCTCTTTCACTCAATGAAATAAGGCCTACAGGTCTCTCTACTACAGATCGCATACCATAGTAGAAAGATCTGGTTAAAATGGTTTTGTGTAGGCTGATGTGCCGTTGTGCGTACATCGATATTCACCACGTACCATGTGGTAATGCTGCCAGCGTCGCGGTGATGCTGCTAGCCTTCTTGGCACTTTTCCTGTTGACAGCAATGCTGACGAATATTTTGATGCTCTATAATAATTATACCATATTCATAAATATATTGTTACTAGCTTTCGCCCGCGGCTTCGCCCAATTTGGGGTGACACATTTCCCCTTGCGCCTTATTGATTTGTAATAGCAACGCTAAGTTTTCCCTTTTCTTCCCTCTTTCTCCCTCACATTCCACTTTTAGCCTATGTCCGTCTCCTGGTTCCCAACTATCTCTGTACCAAAATTCATCAAAATCGGTGTAGCCGTTAAAGCGTGAAGAGGTAACAAACAAACAAACAAACTCACTTTCGCTTTTATAATATTAGTAAGGATTATCAGTTTATATCTATTTGTAGTTTGTAAATAACAGTTGTGGTTGCAAAAGCTTATTAATTACATTTTGACCACATTCACAGAAACATGTTATTTTGATACCGAAGTGTAGAATTTTCATCCAAACGATTGACAATATTTGATGGATCGAGAAAACTACATAGTAATTAATTTATGATTTTTCCAGATGTTTGTATGGTTTTCCTTAACAATAAACTGAGACTTTCGCAGTCATTACGGCATCTGGATAGGTTCCAATATCCGCGGAAGACAGGTCCTGCGTTTTCAGAATCCAGTCTGACCCAAGTTGGCTGGGACATAGTGTTCGTTCGACTTTCCTGGTCTTCGGATTATCCAGCTAGAGGTAGAACCGTTAGTACGTATGTGGATAAGCAGTCTTCAGGGTTCGTTTGATCCATCGTGCATCGACCATTGGTCCTGTTCTAAACGTGGCGAGCCCACAGGTATTTCAACCAGCTTACTCTGCAAACTGCTTCGCTAAATTTAGTTCTTTTTTGGATATTTTTTTATCAGATTCAAATTATTCTTCAATGAAACTCTGAGCATAGCTCGTCGCATAGTGCGCTGTGTAGGTTTATTTTTGTTGACCAATTTATGCATGTTTTGGAGGAAAGTGAAAATTACAAAATTTGGTCCGATTTTCGCGTTATTTTAGTTCAAAGTTTAGTTAAGTTTTTATTTCAGCATTTTTAGTTACGGTATGATGATATGAGACAAGCGGTCTTCACTTGGCGGACTAATTTGTGAAAAAAATATTAAAAAAAATACGGTCGACAATAAAACCTTTTTGAAGTCGGTTAAAAATCGTTATCATCTAATTAACTTTCGGGTGGGCTATCCTAAAACTTCGCAAATTTAATAAACTGCTTGAAAGAATTCCGCGTAACATAAAATATAATATGTCAAGTAGTGCTTTGAAAATTAATATTCAGCCCAATAAACATCGAGTTAGGGGTACACTTATGAAGAAATGTAATAAAATCATGTATCATGCGAATCGTGATGGCAAACGGCTGGTGCCTGTTCAAAGAGGCAACTTTTCTTTGATATTACTATATGGTTACGTAGGTATATGATGGGCGAGGATATGTAAAGAGGCTTATTGAGATAAGCCTTTGGATGGATACGATCCTTACAGAAAGTGAATAAAAATATGTTTTTTTTGTGATATTTTTTAGCACTTACTGTTTTATTTTTGGGTCTTTAGACGGGTGTTTAAATTGGGGTCACGATTAAATTACACGTGTAGATCCGATTATCCTTTGTTTCTTGTTTTAAACGTTGACCCACACTAGGAATTTTTCGTGTATCGTGGTTGCGTTTACAAACATTAAACATACACAAACAGCTAGACCCAGAACAACTATCTGCAGGTCATACAAATATTTGTTCCGTGCGGGAATCGAACCCGCGACACGTAGCGCAGCAGTCGGTCGCTCAACCACTGCGCTAACCGTGCTGTCAAATTTATTTATGTTTTAGCTGTGAATGTGTTTTGAACTTACTTTTACCTGTCAATCTTGTAACAATATCTTACAAAGAAAAATATTAATTTATTTAGCTTTTTATTATGCTCACAGTTCTTTATTTGTGTCCTTGTCGTTTAATTGTACGGTAATACTGTTTTATTTAAAATTAATCGAAACTGACTGACACAAAACTGCGTTGTATTTTAGAAGCAGCAGAGGGACCTCCCGGAGTTGCGGGTTGTTCGAAAGATATATAAAGGAACATAAAGGGTAATAGATGAAACATGGGTGAGTTTTAGTTTTTAGTCAGTACAAGTCTAACACCCCCCCCCCCAACTCCGCCCAGAGCATTTGAAGTTATTTGATGATTATATACAAAATCTCGTCTAAATAAGCACCTACGTTCTACAAGGATCCCCCATACAAAATTTTGGACTCGTAACACTTGTAGTTTTGTTTTTGTATTCCGTGAGTCAGTGTTGTATAGTATCCTTACTAATAATATAAAAGCGAAAGTGAGTTGGTTTGTTTGTTACCTCTACACACTTTAATGGCTGAACCGATTTTTATGAATTTTGGAGACAGACTTAAACTTATTTAAAAAAAAAAATAACCGAGAAAAGGGGGAGAAAACGGGACTGAAAGTTCTCATTTGGCTAATATCTCACACTTTCCCCTAGAATTTCAACTTACTCCGTTTTCAATTTTGGACTCGTAACACTTGTAGTTTTGTTTTTGTATTCCGTGAGTCAGTGTTTTTTCTTTTATTATTATTAAAAACATTTATTTCAGTCCAGGACCATAAATTGTTAGTAACAATGCACTTAAAACTATGTTAAAATAGACAATCAAATTGCTTCCATATGCTGTTTTTTTAACATATAAGGCTCATTTACAAATCGGCGAAAGGTAATATCTTTAGGCCATAGGTTATTATCTATATACATATTTAGACATCAAAAGTAAAATTTTATGATGTAAATCTATATCTCACCTGACATAATGCACCCACGTCCAAACAATTAAAATTTATTTAATCAATTTTATTTCATTTCACGAACGATTGTCATTCATACCGATTGTCATTTATTCCGATTACCAAAGTTACGCACAGAAAAGAATCGTAATAACCTATAAAAATAATGTCTACATTTATATGCCAAACATCGATGTTCATTACAATTTTACTACCTATATTCATGACATTCATGTTAAGGTGAAGATTTCTTGAGAACGGCCAAAAATCAGGTTTTTTAACGCAGTGTATCTCTTAAAGCATACATAATTTTAATCACTGAAAAAAATATGATATTTTTTAAGGCTTTTTTGCATACATTGATGGAATTCAAATCATAATTAAATATACTAAAATGTGTAAAAAAATATTCAAACACACCTCTAAATTCTCTTTTAAAGCAGTTTATCTCTTCAATATTAATCGTAATTATAATCAAAAGTATACAATGAAATTTCCAATGCCAAACTGCGTTCAATGATGGATTGCTCTTGATTGAATAGTTAATATTTAATTATATACAAGTTTATTTGTATTTTTACGACAAACGTATGCAGTAAAGTCCATATGAACAAGGTCAACGATATAATACTGCGCCTTAATTAAATTTGTTCATAGCAATGCATAAGATTATGTTTTAGTGCTTCGTTTTTGTATGTCTTATAAAATGTACTAGCTTGAGACCACCTGTCATGTTCCATTGGTCACTTTACTGTAATGAAGTCTAAGTTTATTCTCATCTTAAGCCTTAGCTGGTTTATGATTACCCTAGGGAACGTTGATTTTACAGCATAAATGTAGCGTAATCAGCGTGAATACTTCAACTTGTATTTGTGACCAATGTTCATAAAATAGTATAGTTTAAAAACAAAAAAAATGTGACACTGCCTTGTCGCTAATGGTGGCGAAAACGCGTAGGTACCTACATTAAATAGCATATTTTACTTCCCATTAACACAGAAATTTATAAATATTAATTGTATTGTACTGGAAAAACGGACGGATGGAAGAAGACTGACTCAAATATTTCGGGATAAGGGCAATATAATGGGGTGCAAAGTCAGAAAACCTCCACGTGTGCCTAGTGGCTGCTGCTCTCCTCGATCCTCGATCGGTCTTCGGGGCGCGGCTAGGCTTCGCGCCCCGAAGACCGCAGCTGTAGTGCTTACACTACAGCCGGAAGCGGAACAGAGGGGCGTGACCTACCGCGACGTGCTCGCTAAGGCGAAAGCGGCGGTGGACCTGCAGGAGCTCGGGATCACCGGGGGCCTCCGGCTTAGAGTCACAGCGACTGGGGCTCGGATGCTGGAGATACCCGGTGCAGCAAACAGCTCGTCCGCCGACGCCCTGGCTGAAAAGCTCAGGGCGTCCCTAGATGCGGACGAGGCCCGAGTGTCCAGGCCTGTCAAGTGCGCAAGTCTGCGCATTTCAGGCCTGGACGACTCCGTGGTGGAAGAGGAGGTGGTGGCTGCCGTCGTCAGGACTGGTGGGTGCCCTGCCGACCAGGTGAAGGCAGTGGGCACCGTACGTCCTGACTACGGGGGCATGCGAACTGTGACGGTTAGCTGCCCCGTGACGGCGGCCAAAAAGATCGTGGAGGGCCGAAGGCTCCTGGTGGGCTGGGTCTCCGCGCAGGTCAAACTGCTGGAGCCCAGACCTCTGAGGTGCTTCCGCTGTCACGTGGGTCACCACGTGGCAGTCAAGTGCTCGGAGGTGGACCGCAGCCGCCTGTGCTTCCGCTGCGGTCAGCCCGGTCACAAGGCCGCGACCTGCGACGCCGCGCCGCACTGCGACGCATGTGCGACGGCGGCCAGGCCGGCCGATCACCGGGCGGGAGGCAAGGCCTGCGCACCACCCGCCAAAACCGGGGGCAGGGGTAAGTCCTCCGCGACGTCCTCCACCACCAACGCCGCCGCCGCAACCGTCGCCGCTGACGCCGCTGCTGTCGCCGCTACGAGCGCCACCGCTATCGCCACAGCGGTGGCAGCCGGACCCTCACAAGAGGTCCAGGAGGGGGCTGTAATGGAGTGCCAATAACGGCCCCATTACGCCTCCTCCAGGCGAATATCAACCACTGCGCCTGCGCTCAGGATCTCCTGCTCCAGAGCATGGCGCAGTGGTCGATTCATATCGCCGTGGTCGCTGAGCCGTACTTTGTCCTCCCCAGGGACGACTGGGTTGAGGACCTGAGCGGCTCAGTGACCATCATCTCGTCGGCCGCCGCCGGTACCCCGTCCTTCGAGGGTGTCAGGAAGGGTCAGGGGTGCGTCGCTGCACGGTTCGGGGATATGGTTGTAGCGGGCGTCTACTTCTCCCCGAGCCGAACTCTCGCCGAGTTCCACAACTCCCTCAGAGAGTTGACCGTCGTCGTCGGTAACCCCTCCCTCCCCGTGCTAGTGCTCGGGGACTTCAACGCCAAGAACTTGGCTTGGGGCTCTCGCTGCACGGATGTGCGGGGAAGGATGGTGGAGGACTGGGCACTGGAGACAGGCCTGGTCGTCCTAAATCGGGGTTCTGTTCCCACGTGCGTGCGGATGCGGGGCGAGTCGGTGGTGGACATTTCGTTCGCGAGCCCCGCTCTGTCGCCGCGTGTCGTCGACTGGCGCGTCATGGAGGAGGTGGAGACCTACTCCGATCACTATATCCGGCTCGACGTCTCCACCCAGACCTCCAGCGCGCCGGTCCTACAGGCCCCGAGTGGTCCGCGTTGGGCGCTGAAACAGCTGGACCGGGAGCTCCTCCTGGAAGCCTCGATCGTGCAGGCCTGGGTGTCATCACCGGACAGGCCTGCCGACACCAACCACGAGGCGGACTGGTTCCAGGAGGCCATGTCTGAGATCAGTGACGTGGCAATGCCCCGAGTCCGGCCTGGAAGCGCCCGGCGTCAGGTGTACTGGTGGTCGCGCGAGCTGACGGCACTGCGAGAGGCATGCGTCGCTGCGCGACACCGGTACGCCAGGCACCGCAGGCTCCGCATCAGAACACCAGATGCGGCAGCCATCGAGGCGGAGCTGTATGAGGGGTACAGAGCGGCGAAGACCGCCCTCCTAGAAGGTGTCTTGCGGGCCAAGGATCTGGCCCGCGAGGAGATGCTGGAGTCTCTGGACGGGGATCCGTGGGGGCGCCCATACAAGATGGTGCGGGACAAACTCCGCACTCCGCACCGCTGACGCAGAGTCTCCGGCCCCAACTAGTTGAGGATGTGGTGAGCGCTCTGTTCCCTTCGCGAGGGGAGCATGCTCCTCCGCCCATGGCTCCGCCGCTTGCGGTGTCACAAGCGGACCACGAGGACAACGACGACGACGACATTCCGGAGGTGACTGGGGTAGATCTGAGAGCGGCGGTGGGCAGGCTGAAAGCCAAAAACACCGCCCCGGGACCCGACGGCTTGCATGGCAAAGCCTGGGTCCTGGCCCTGGAGGCTCTCGGGCCCCGACTACTAGGGCTCCTAAGCGCATGCTTGGAGAGAGGCCAGTTCCCACTTCGTTGGAAGACGGGGAAGCTGGTCCTCATACAGAAGCCGGGGCGCCCTGCGGACTCTCCGTCCGCATTCCGGGCCATTGTGCTGCTCGACGAGGTGGGCAAGCTCTTTGAAAGAGTAATTGCAAACCGCCTCGTCGGGCACCTTGTGGGGACTGGGCCGGATCTTGCGGATCACCAGTATGGTTTCCGCAAGGGGCGCTCGACGGTGGACGCCATCATGCGCGTGAGAGCCCTCACGACGGGGGCTGCAGTGTCCAGGGGTGGGGTTGTCGTGGCGGTGTCTCTCGACATCGCTAACGCGTTTAACACCATGCCCTGGGGCTGCATCAGGGAGGCACTCCAATACCACCGGATGCCGACCTATCTTCGTCGTGTGGTCGGGGCATATCTGACGGACAGGTCCGTCATATACCCCGGACGCTCTGGAGAGTGGAACCGGCGAGAGATGTCGTGCGGTGTCCCACAGGGATCGGTCTTGGGGCCGCTCCTGTGGGACATCGGTTACGACTGGGTGCTGCGCGCCGACCTCCCCAGCGGCGTCAGTGTAGTTTGCTACGCTGACGACACGCTCGTCCTGGCTCAGGGGGGGTCGCACCAGGCGGCGGCCGACAATATGACACGCGGGGTTGCGATAGTCGTGGAGAGGATCCGGCTACTGGGTCTCGAGGTCGCCTTGCACAAATCCGAGGCCATGGTTTTTCATGGCCGCGGAAACACGCCACCGTCGGGATCCCAGTTGACGGTAGGAGGGGTTCGCATCGGCGTCGGGTCGACGATGAAGTACCTGGGAATCGTCCTCGACAGCCGGTGGAACTTCGTCGAACACTTCCGACGTTTGGCTCCCAAGCTCGAGCGGACGGGGGCTGCTTTCAAGCGGCTCCTGCCCAATCTCAAGGGGCCAAACGCCTCCTGCCGTAGGCTCTATGCCGGAGTCGTGCGGTCCATGGCCCTTTACGGGGCCCCAGTATGGGCGCGTTCTTTAGGGCGGCGCGCCGCCCACTATCTGAACGCGCCCCAAAGGGTGGTGGCCATACGGCTTGTCCGGGGCTACCGCACGATCTCCGGCGAGGCAGCAAGCCTCCTTGCCGGACTGCCACCGTGGGATCTGGAGGCGATAGTCCTCGCGCGCCTGTTTGAGTGGCGCGCGGAGGCACTACACCGGGGGGAAAACCCACTGCCGCGGCAAGTTGCCGCTCGGCGGGCAGACCTCCGGTGCGATCTCATGGTGGCATGGAGAGAGCGACTGTCGCAACCCCGTGCAGGGCACGCCACAATAGTGGCGATAAGTCCCCTCTTTGAGGAGTGGCTGGAGAGGCGTCATGGCGTCCTCACCTACCGCCTGACACAGGTCCTCACCGGACACGGAAGTTTCGGGAGGTTCCTGCACATCATCGGGCGGGAGGAAGCGCCCGAGTGTCACCATTGTGACGATCGCCCGGAGGACACGGTGGAGCACACAGTGGCGATCTGCCCGGCTTGGGCGGAGCACCACCGTGCCCGAGGCGATCGGCGGCGGCGATCTCTCGCGTCCGGCCCTGGTTCAGGCCATGGTCCGGAGCGAGAGGGAATGGGAAGCGGTCACCACCTTCTGCGAAGCAGTAATGCTAGCGAAGGAGGTGGCCGGGCGTTTGAGGGAGAGAACATCTGCCCAACCCAGCCGCCGCGGGAGACGCCCATGGCGCCGGGCGCCGCGAGACGACTTCCGGCCACCGTAGATGCGGGCCTGTGGGCGGTGAGCAATGGGTAGTTCACCGTCCGTCCGTCGATTGACGACAGGCCGTGTCGACGGCGCGTTCGTGTTTCACGCGCGCCTCAAAGAGAGTCAGCAAAGCAGAGGGGCTTGCCAGAGCCTCTGCCTGCCGGGGTTGCGGGTTGTTCGAAAGAGATACCGCGGCCTCGGAACGTAAAGGGCAAAAGAAGAAACATGGGTGGGTTATAGTCAGTACAAGTCTGACATGCCCCCCCGCTCCACCCAGAGCGGGGGAAGTCATTGGATGATTTCCCACCCGAAAAAAAAAAAAAAAAAAAAGGGCAATATAATATTAAAACATTTTTTTTAAAACGTTGCTCTACACTAAGAAATACGAATTACTAAGAACGACTCCTGGCCACCGTAGATGGGGATCAGGAGTCAAACCCGCGATACGCAGCGCAGCAGCCGATCGCTCAGCTACTGCGCCAACCATGCCGTCATAAATTATAGTAACATTTATTAAACAAAAGCCCACGGGAAAAGCCATATGGCCCAACCAAAAACTAAAAGCCATGTTACCTTTGTGATTTTAGGGAGACACAATAAACACGCTGAACAGTTTTCTGGCTACATTGTTTTATTTATGTTATTATGCACAATCCTCATTTGTATTGCAAATTAATACCCGAACGCACTTACAGTTTGTTAAATGGCTGCGAGCGAATGGTAACAGCTGACGTTTCTCACAATAGGATTTATGCATAACGATGTAGGTACCTACCTAGATGAACGATGTGTCTGTTTTAATTTTTGTTTGCAATGAATTTTTGGATTGAATGATGTGTTATTTTGGAAAATGACTTTGAAAGATAGTCTATAGTACGGCCAACAAGAAGCGATACGAAAGGTCATTAACCTAAAGAACAACTGTGGCGTTGACAATCTAATATTTAGCTCTTTCCATCTTGTGCCTTTGTCGTAATGTCTCGTTCTCCCGGCAAAAACATGACAACGTTAAGACGGGTTCGCCAACATTCGGGCGGTTTACATTTGGTATCGCTTCTCGTTGGCTGTACTATACTTTTATTACCTACAGCTTTTTCTTAGAACTTGTTAAAGGAAAACCCTTTTCATCGTAAATGTAAAACAATAGGATTTCTCGGAATTTAAAACATGAAAGATAAACACAACCCTTTTCTGTTCTTATTTCTAACAAACCTTTATCAGTAACGCTCTTTGGGTTTACTTAATTAATTATCTTTTTTTGACCCTTTAAGGAAATAGGCGAAACATCAGTAAGTTTAACGTAATAGATACAAAAGACCTATGTATGAGTTGTATAGTATCCTTACTATCCTTACTAATAATATAAAAGTGAAAGTGAGTTTGTTTGTTACTTTTTCACGCCTTGATTCGATTGATTCGATTTTGATGAATTTTGGAGACAGACTTAAGCTTATTTGAAAAAAAAAACGAGAAAAGGGGGAGAAAAAGGTAGTGAAAGTTCTCATGTGGCTAATATCTCACACTTTCCCCTAGAATTTCAACTTACTCCGTTGTCCAATCTTATAGAGAAATAATATACGTTTTCCTAGCGCTGCCTCCATGACGACGTCAATCTTGTCATACACGGGACTTTATGTAATGAAACAAATTGTGGGACGACTTTTCCACTTCTGACTACCCCATTATGAAATACAGGCGTTAATATGGCGTTAATCCTTACTTTAATATTATAAAAGCGAAAGTGAGTTTGTTTGTTTGTTTGTTACCTCTTCACGCTTTAATGGCTAAACCGATTGTGATGAATTTTGGTACATAGATAGGACATAGGCTAATTTTTATTTAAAAAAAGTGGGATGTGAGGGAGAAAGGGGGAAGGAAAGGAAAAACTTAGCGTTGCTATTACAAATCAATAAGGCGCAAGGGGAACTGTGTTACCCCGAATTTAACGCGTGCGAAGCCGCGGGCAAAAGCTAGTTTAAATAATAACATTAATAACAGCTTTACTGCTTTTCAAAATCCGCTGCCATCAGCCACATTCTCATTCATGCCATCCATCGACAGGGCAGTTGACAAACGTGCACTGATTAATATAATCGTGTCGCGATTCACGCGTTCGTTTGTCTCTGTCGATAACTTCGCGATAGTGGTGTTGGTTAGTTTGATTTATGTTAACGAATGATGCACAGCGTGCAGGGGCATCGGAAATAATTTGTTAGTATCCGGGATTTGAATTTAAATTGGTTTTAAGTGTGTCATTTCAGCCAATGTGATTATTTTCGGGTGAATATAGAGTCGTGCTTGTTCCGACTTCGGACTTCGAGAAAATTCCTAATTGATATTGGAATCCTCAAAGAAGTTTTTTTATGACAACACGGTTGGTGCAATGGCTGAGCGATCGACTGCTGAGCTGCGTGTCGCGGGTACTATTCCCGCACGTAACAAATAATTGCATGGCCTACAAATAGTTGTTTCGGGTCTGGCTGTTTGTGTATGTGAATTTAAATGTTTGTAAACGCACCCACGATACAGGAGAAATCTTAGTGTGGGACAATGTTTTAAAAACAAAAAAAATACTCTTCGATCCATCCCATCTACTAAATTCACTTTTCTAAATACCGTATAACATCATTACGAATGTTCGTTACTCATAATTAGTCATCAATAAAACAATTACAATGTTATCAACATTCAATTCACCATTTCTGATTGAGAACCGGCTTTAAAACGTTTGCTTACTAAAAATCCATATAATTGGCCGAAGCGGTCGTGATTGAGGCCTAAATAAAAAATAGCCTTCACTTCAGTAATAGATTTTCAACGGCAATTTGATTTAGTATACAACTGAATCTATACTAATATTATAAAGGCGAAAGTGAGTTTGTTTGTTTGTCTTCACGGCTAAATGGCTAAACCGATTTTGATGAATTTTGGTACAGAGATATTTGGGACCCTAGAGAGGGACATAGGTCATTAAAAAAATGAGATATAAGGGAGAAAGAGGGAAGAAACCCTGGAGGCGGACATAGGCTAACTTTATGTTAAAAAAAGTGAAAAGTGCGGAAGAAAAAGGAACACTTAGCATTGCTTATGTATGGCGCAAGGGCAAAAACTACAGGTAGCAGGTATCTGTAAATACACACTCACAATACACACTCACATTTAAGTACATACTACATTTAAAACTGTTTTACGTCCGTCACATCACCATATAAGGTCCAGTTGAAAACCAGCGTCGGGCACTAGCTGCTCGGCAGTTTGCTGAACTGGGCCTATTTGGCGCAGCCATGGGACACACATTATTTTTATTTTATTTGTGTTTAGGATTAAGTTTTATAATTTTTTATTAGTGTGTGCATTTATGGCTTGTGCCAAATAAACTTGTTTTCTTTCTTTCTTTCTTTCTTAAATCAGGAGAAGGGAACTGTGTTACCCAGAATTTAACGCGAGCGAAGCCGCGGGCAAAAGCTAGTAGTATATAAATCCGAGTTACTAATACTTTGTTACCCGTTTTGTTTGTTCTCGAACCACTTGAAAATGTTCCGATGCACGTTTTCGCTATGTTCTTGTTCCGTTTAAAGCAGGTTTGAAAAGATTTGATTAAATGAATGACTTCGTGTTTTAGAACAATTTCTAGCGATTCGTTCCTCAACCGATGTGGGTTAAATTTATAACTACGGTGTATTTAATTATTGTTTATCCTTGAAACAATTTTTAGTGAGTCCATTTATGGAACAATTAGAGATTTCAAGCCTAAAGAGAATGTAACTCTGGGAAAAATGATTAAATTGTAACGAACTCCAAATATTTGAACGTCGATAATTTAGAACTTCTCGATGTTAATTACTTTTGACATGCTCTTCTATGATATCCGTGGAAAATCATTTGAACAGACGTGCAACAAACAAATTAAAAATTCAACGAAATTCTTTCAAATATTCAGAATACCAGCATATTCCTACAATTTGATTCAAAGCAACAAAAGCCGGTCGAAACAAAAGCCGAATCGTGTGATAAAAACAAGTGACAAACAAGTGCTCAAACAATAGTCGAGAAGATCACGCCAAATGAACAATATGGGTACATAAATGTACAATACGGCGTAATTGCTGCCACAATGAGATGTCATACCGATTCGAGCTATGACAATCGGTGGGGCGACAGCACCAATAGGTGACAGTTAGGGTGAGGGCCCGAGTTACAAGAAGAAGCTTTATAAAAATATTTTATTTTAAATACTTTTGTGCTCTTATAATTATTATAAGCTTGCTATAAAGTACCAATTAAGAATACATGTAAAACTGTTGTGTGACCGTCAGACTTCTAAGTCTCAAGTTCGAACCCCAGATACGCACCTCAGATTTTTCGGGTTCATGTGCGTATTATAATTATCACTTGATTCGGTCAAGGAAAACATCTTGAGCAAACCTGTCTGTCCTTGTCTGAGGGATATTTTTCGATGGCATATTAAGCTAAGTCCCACGGGAGGCAAAAAACTCCCACTAAAACCTGGTTAGGCACCTACTTTCACGACAAAGAAGTTTACAGTGTTCTTTCAAGCCAAATATTAAAACATCGAACGAGTTTTCAAATTGCTTATGAGTAGCCGTAAACTCTACCCTTCTAATACTCTGAGATACTGTCCTGTGTCTGTCCACTAGGACAGAAGACAAAAAAATAGTAGTACAGTGAAATTGTACTTGAAAGAACTAGCAGTGCCAAACTCGCTCACAATATTTTACCAAATCGCTGCCGCTTGTGGCTCACGCCAACAAGCTCGGGGAATTAGTACGCGGCAAGCAACGTAACTTGAGCCAGCATACATATGGTATTTATTCCGTTCCGTTCATCCAATAAGGGTTGATATAATTTACGAGCATGTCATATTCCGAAAATGTTCGCGACACATCCAAGTTCAATGTTGACATTTCCATTGAACAATACAGGCTGTTTCATTGTTTCATGGTATTTCGTGTTCTAATCAAATGTCGGATAAAGGTCGCGTCAATTAGCGTTTTTTGTATAATGTCACCGATTCATTATGGAACAAGAAAATGTAAAACATGCAATTTTTTTACACTACGATCTTATTTACGACATCGTCGCCGGAGGAGTGAGGGAGGGAGACGGTTGTGAGAGGTTGGTTGAAGAAAACCACGTGGAGAGAAGAATGTTAGGCTATAGAAGGCTGCGAATGTTATTTTTAATTTAAAATTTCTATTTCTAAATTCATAATCAGAAAGAGTTAGTGGGTGTGTTTTTTTATCTTGGGCAAAAATGAACGGTATATTTCTAAATTCAAAAGTTAATTCAAAATTGCAATCAATGCGCCACCTTTAGTATTATTTATTGAATATCTATTGATTGATAGTTTTTCTTTAATTAACATTGGCCAATCAATATGATCATCATCTCGTTATTAATTGTTGCAACTTTGCATACACCCACGTCCAATTTATAAGTTACGAAATGTTAATTATTTTTCTGTTTTTGTATTTCAAAGTAATTAAATTTCATAAATGAGTGATGTTTAATTTATTTTATAATTTGTAAGTAATTGGGTAATATTATTTCGCAAAATTTTAAAGCAATCTGTTTTCACTTTCGTTTTCAGAATATAGTTATTTGATTACCAAATAACACGAAAGGTTTTAGTTTTAATTTGTTTTTCACAACGCAAGACCCCTTCAGTGCCTCCGCCTGCCGGGGTTGCGGGTTGTTCGAAAAAGATACCGCGGCCCTGGAACATAAAGGGCAGTAGAAGGAACATGGGTGGGTTTTAGTCAGTAAAAATCTGACACGCTCCCCCGCTCCGCCCAGACCGAGGAAAGTTATTAATGATGATTTCCCACCCAAATAAAGCCCCTTTCAAAAACAAAACAAAAATACCTCATTACAACTCCACCCAAAAAAAAATCTTCTGTACCCGTATTAGCAACAAATGTAATTTTTGACAAATGAATCTATGGCGTGCATACAAACACCCTGTATGTAAGTCTCCGGTCAACCGACTCCCGAGCGGAGGTTAATCATTTTATTCAACAGTATACTGTTACTCTGAATTATTATTGACATACCAACTGTCGAGGGAGGCCGTCAAATTGAATGCGTGATTGGGAAATCAATAGTTATTTGTAGTAACTGTTGTATAAAAATGGATGAATTGCAATAGTAGCATGCCTTATGTTCGGTCATCTTTATATAATTTTTGTCAGACGTAGCTCGAAGCTGATATTGTAAAAGTTTTATGACACTTCGTTCTTACCCGACAACGGCAAAGCAAAAAGCAGGATTATGAGTTGGACCGGTGTGTATAATTATGTTACTAAGATTCTATTACTTTATCTGGCCATACTAAGGGCCCTGAAAGCTTTCAAATAGTTTCAAATATGCATTTTTTTAAATATTCCATCATTATTTTAGGGGATAATAATTGTCAGCTGAAAATCTGTAACTTATGTACCTTTTTATCATGGATGGCCAATCCGTAACTATGAGGAATAGCAAAAAATACTAAAAAGAAAGGGACCGATTTTTATGAAAAACTAGCTGTGCCCAGCGGTTTCACCCGCTGCTCACTTAGCAGTATGAAAAATAAATGTTGGCCGATTCTCAGACCTACCCGATATGTACACAAAATTTCGTTTAAATCGGTCCAGCCGTTTCGGAGGAGTATAGGAACGAAAACTGTGACACGAGAATTTTATATATTACATAAAAAATACAAATATTTTTTTTTAAACTACAAATAAAATTGTTTTAAAGCAGCTGAAACATACCAAAAAAAAATCCGTGCACGAAACTTTTAACTACACTTTAAGCTTGAACTTACTTTAAACTGTATACACATAAACAACCAGACACGGAATCACTACCTGAATGCCAAAGCCAAAAATATTTGACATACGTAACGGTACAACAGCACTTTTACAAGTCTCGAAAAATAAATAACCCCATTCCTTCTACGAGATTAGGGAAATATTTAACACAAAACCAACGTCTGAAGAAAAGCCAGATAATATCTGAACCAGTTTCAGTAATGTCTGAATTCCTGTAAATTATTCAAATGCAGAAATTCAGACCGGCTTGTAAAATACTTAAATAGCATATCTTGGGTGAACAGGTACCAAACCTGTTCACTCAAGTTTTCTATGCATTTGTATAACTGTATTTTTTATCAGATATTTGCTACAACGACACAGTTAGTGACTGAGCGACAGACTGCTGCGCTTCGTGTTGCGGGTTCGATCCCCGCACGGATCAAATATTTGTATGGCCTAAAAATTAATTGTTCGTAAACGCACCCACGATAAAGGAAAAATTTATAGTCTGGGGTAACGTTTTTTATTTTTTTATATAAAAATTAAGCAATGTATTTTTAGCAACTAGTGTTTGAATCCATACGTTAGGATTTTTACTTAAAAACCGGTTTTTTAACTCAAATTGGAAAAAAAAAGTCATTATAATTTTTTTTTTTACAAAGTTCAAGTACATGGCGCTGTATAAAGTTATTTTATAGTCGGATAAGTACAACAGATTCAACCTGTCCCTTTAATTAGGCTAGGCCTGTCTCTTAGGGGGTAGTGTCCAGCTATACGCTACTACTTTTATATAGTTCTAGTATAATGGCCAGTGTACTTACTGTTTTAAGTATTTTTTTGATCTTAAAAAAAAATAAAAATGTGAGTTTAAAAACGTGAAAATAAAAAACAAATCCGTGAAAAGACAACTCTACTGCAAGATTCAAGTCATTCGAACATTTTCAACTTGTGAAACGAATAGAATGAATACACAATTTTATTGTACACTACCTGTGCCTAGTGGTTTCACTCGCTGCTTAGGTCATGAAAAATAGATGTTACCCGATTCTCAGATCTACCCGATATATGCACACAAAATTTTACAATACAAATCGGTCTAGCCATTTCGGAGGAGTTTGATAAAAAAAAACCACGACACGATAATTTTGTATACTATATAATGTTATTTCGTTTATTCATTATTTTATATACTTTTTATATTTTTAAATATTTCTTATTTAATAATAAATAAATAAATGAAAATATTAACCCACCGGTATTGGGAACAGGGTCCAAGCTACCGGCAGTCAGGGATCCAGAGAGAAGAACCTCCTAACGATACGAGCCTTGTCCAAAAGTACCGTTTTCTGCATCAAACCCTTGATCCAGCTGCCTAACGAGAGCCTTCTCAGGTGTTGGTCGAGGCTCTTGGCAATCTGTAACGACTATCGGCACAATGATCAATGATATTGTGTTCATTATTAATTTCATAGTATTGCCCAATGACTTATCAATAACAAATCACTTATTGAATGACTTAAGACACTAGGTGCATAATGCAGTGCATTATGAAATCTTCAAAGGATATACATTTGATAATCGTAATACTTCCGCAAATCTTATCAGCTGCTTCGATCGACGCGCGTCGATGGAATGAAATCAATTTCAGAGTTAGTGCGCACCGCCGATCGAGATATCGAGTACCGTTCTTCATTAACTCGATTTTATCGACAACGATTTTTTAATAATTGGAACTCGCCTCAGATTTTTGACGGGCCGATTAAGATTGTTAACTTTCGTAGATATATCTCACACAGTTCTGCGAATTCGGTACTGATTGCGGAGGTATTATGTCAGTGAAGTTAATCGCTCTTATATAGCTTGAATAACTCAAGTGTAACGGAATTTCGATAAAAAGCGGCAGTTGAAGGTTGCGATATTAATCGTGAAATACATTTCAAATCGGAGCAGTCAGTACTCGTTACAAGATAAACAACAAACACCTTGGCTACCGTATAATTTTAAAATAAACCGTGTTTTCAAACAATATCCCATAACATTCAATATCTATTCTACTTATCTGATTCACACTAACAATCGCACCCATTCTAAAGGCTTTGCATTTTATTGTTTTAAAATCAGCTTAGGCCATTATGGAGCGCGCCGTGAGATTTTATCTAAAGCTAAATGTTTCGTGAATAAAATTGGTCGCGCTCGTTCGAATCGGATCTCGATCGCACGCTCGATATATCGGTTCGCTATCGATATAGCCTCCGATCGTATCGGCAGACGATGTTACGTAATTACAGAGTAGTTTTACTGTTATATACTTTATTCATTCGGCGAAACTTTGCACATGCATAATTCAGGCGTGTTTTTGTGGAGACCCCGTATTAATTCGTAAAGTTTTACGCTGAAGACTTACTTGAATAGTCAGCTCCTTTACATGCATTGGTGATTTTAAACGCTTTAACTGAATATTCTTTGAAGTGAATTGCTTCTTGATTTTTACAAGCTCTCGTTGGAAGCTCTCTGAAGTAGTTGTAATGTCGTGAACTTATTAAAAGACTAGAAGTTCTAATTGCATATTAGGATTTGTGTTACAAAATGGAGTCCCTTATTAAGTTGTTGGCTTTAATAGGAGATTCTATTACTTATCATTATCTCTTGCGGCTATTTAAACTTGAAAAGATTCAGGCATATCAAGTTTATGTTTATAACTTGAGTTACTTTTATAACTTGGGTTATATCTTAGTAAATGATTTCTAGTGAGATAAGGGACTAGTTCCTGGTTTGGACACCAAAAAACATAACAAGTTTATCAAATAGTTTTCGGAAATGTGTAATTTTTCGTCCTGCCGGTTTATTTTATGATGAAGTAGGAATGCTAATTCAAAAAATAAATCAAGCTTCTTTTTGCCCGGGCGCCGGGCGCCGCGAGACGACTCCCGGCCACCGTAGATGCGGGCCTGTGGGCGGTGAGCAATGGGTTGTTCACCGTCCGTCCGTCGATTGACGACAGGCCGTGTCGACGGCGCGTTCCTTTTTCACGCGCGCCGCAAAGAGAGTAAGCAAAGCAGAGGGGCTTGCCAGAGCCTCCGCCTGCCGGGGTTGCGGGTTGTTCGAAAGAGATACCGCGGCCCCGGAACGTAAAGGGCAATAGAAGAAACATGGGTGGGTTTTAGTCAGTACAAGTCTGACATGCCCCCCGCTCCGCCCAGAGCGGGGGAAGTCATTGGATGATTTCCCAACCGAAAAAAAAAGCCTCTTCTTTGTCATTGCGTTACATCTATAATTACCCAAAACACCAATTTACAGGTGCCATATTGAGTGATTGACAAAGCAATTCCTTGATCAAACGTAATTGTATTAACGGGTGTAATTAAAAAGACATCAATAAAGTAAAGGACTGTTGGCTGTCTCTTAATTTGCTCAATTTTGTGAGTTCGTCATTGGTTGCCGCTAATTTTCCTTCGACATGTGTTTGGTCGCACGCCGCTTAATGAAACACGCAATCGTTGTTTGAGGGAACGCTTGTGACAGTGTTCGGTAATTTTAATTACAAACTCTTCAGTATTATTATGTTGTGTCGTGTTAATGGATTCATATTACGGTTTGGATTAAATACGGAAGTTTTCCTCTGCCAAGAAGTATTCCGGACAGCTTAGACAAGTGGCAATTGCTTTTAAAATGTTTCTTGATTCTACTAGAACCTTCAGCAGGTTTTAGTGATGAAACATCATAATGGTCGTTGATTAAAGGTCTGTTTCTCAAGCCTTTGGGCAATCAAAAACCACATCCCATTATCCACTAATCCCACATGGTTGATGCACATGGACAAACCAAGAGGAGACCAAGCTCAGTGGAAACGATAGAAATCATCTAAAATTTCCATTGGGGCTGGTCTTCCTCGGGCTTCGGCCTTCTGGGTCAGTAATGTCATCATTAATCGACAATTCTAAGTCAAAAATTCATGGATGACTGACCAGAATTTTCAGTCATGTTTCTTATTTTAATACAAATATTTAGAAAGATGTCAGGGGTGGCAAATACTACAAAGTACTACTGGTTTAACTTTTGATTATTGTAGTCGCTTACCTAATGTTCAACCAATATTTTTTACCTATGTAATGCATTATGACGGGCCTGTTGGTCTAGTGGTTAGAGACCCTGACTGCTGAGCCGGAGGTCGTGGGTTCGATTCCCACCCAGGAAAAACTTTGTGTGATGAGCATGATTGTTTGTTCTGTGTCTGGGTGTGATTTATCTGTAATATGTTTGTATTTAAAAATTAAATAAGTTTGTATATCAGTTGTCTGGTTACCATAACACAAGGTCTGCTTAGCTTGGGATCAGATAGCCGTTTGTGAGTTGTCCCAAGATATATATATATATATATATATTATTTTTATAATTCATATGGATAAATTATAACAGCTCACACCCAAACCTCAACTAATATACTAAATTAATCGAACACAAAACTATTATTCTCTGTACTGTAATACATTCTGTTTTTGTTTAAGTATTTAAACAAAAAACAAAACTTAAGGTATAAATTCACATTATTTTTAATTTGTATTATTTGTTTTTATTTTTTTAAGTATTTCAAATCTTCCTGTTTTGTCTTTTGTACACACACACACACTTTTGTGTGTCTGCTGATGGAAATTTCTAATGAAATAAGAAGTACCTTTGAGCTCTTATGTATTAAATTACCTCATGCCCTGTCATTTTGTAAATACCAATAAATAAATACATAATATATTGGTTAACTACTATACTACTGTAAGTGTCATACTCCGTCAACAATCAGATCGGACATCAGTTTCCGAGAATCGTAAATCGACCGCTTGACCCACTAATATATTCAGCCGAGATATCGATAATCGATATATCCATACATTATCACCAATTAGTTCGCGTCCTTACTCCAAGTGTCGTGTAAGGGTTGAGACGAATGCGGATATATATATCGAGTGACGTGCCGCGCATTCGAAATGGTCCCATTAACTCGCATCGCTTTTGAGATGCAAATGAGATTTTTTTTTCTTTCATAAAATCTCTTCATTGAATATTTCAAGCCGCGCCTTGTGGGTGAATTTATTTTCTTCCTCCAATTCTGAAACGAAATAAAGGAATCAACAATTTAGATTTCCTTTTTTAATGCAACGCGGCAATTCTGTTTTTGTAGAATTTTAATTAAACGTTCAATTGAAAAAAAATAGTCAAAAATATCCGCAATATCCGTAATATTGCGGATATTTTTGATTTAATTTTAGACATCTATTATCCCAAAAATTAGATACCACATGTTAGTAAAATCACGATGCTATTTTATATTCAAAGCTGTGCTAAAAGTGTATGCGAACATGAATAGGGTGAAGGCACCAATGATCGGCCATTGTGTAAGCGAACGCCCCTAGCTCAGTGTTGTCACATAATGTCAGTATCGGAAGGGCTCAAAGTGTCACCCCTGGCAGACGAGTGCACTTGCTACACGTTATCCAGATATGTTGTGAATTTGACTCGGTACTTTGAATGACGACTAATTCCATTGTTAACGCTCTGCCATATGGGAGACATGACAAGAGCGGTTTAGTAGGGATTGCCAATATGGAGCTTAAGTTCGTCTACATTACTACGTTCGCTTACAATAAAATTTCTTCCCTTTTGTATTATTAATTTAATAAGTTCTGGCAAAATATGTAGTACAACCGTTTTTTCATACGAGCAATATAGACGATTAAGTTGGTGTTTAGCCTTATAACACATACTTTTATTTTCTATGTCAACCTCTTAGGTATTGAAAGCCCAATTTTAATAACGTACTGTATAATTAGGGTAAGCATAAACTGATCCATTACACCCCTATCCAAGGCTAATCGACATAAAACCCTTATTATTTAAGACTTTACCAGAAACACGGACCAAACTCGCAAGAATCTCAATATTAAAGCGCCATTCGACCGCAAAATAGCAAACAAAAACACAATTAGCTGCCGGGGGAACAAGAGTACAATGGCGGTTTGGACAACGTTTGGAGCAGTTCCCCTAATTTGTTATTACTGTCAGTTCGGGTGAACTTGCGGCTGCCTCATGCTAATAAATGCGTGCTCGCTCCCACAATTGACATAACGACTGCATAATAATAAGTGAACCTTATGAACTCCGTTTTTGGTGGCATAAATAGTTGTTGGATAGTTTCATAATATTTTGTAAGAAACCCGATTTGAGAGATATAATTACTAGTTTAAAGCTCTGCATTTGAGGGTTGACAGCTTTGTATAACTTTATATAAGTGAGCTGAAAGTCTGACACCCGGTCTAAACTTTGGGTATTAAGTAGTTCGTAGTCGGTTATATTATGTATCTAAAAAGATAATTATTTTTAGCTTTATTGTTAAATGTTGACACTTTACCAGTTTTAAAAAGACTTTTTCCAAATCTCCACTAATCTAGAACTATTGAATGAAGCCTTGATTGGTTATTTTTATTTTGTTTTTTTTTTTACAGCGCGATTGGCGCAGTGGCCCAGCGATTGACTGGTGCTCTGCGTGTCGCGGGTTCGATGTTCGATCTTCACTCGGTTACAAAAATTTGTAAAGCCCACAGACAGTTGTTTCGGGTCTGGCTGTTTGTGTATGTGAGTTTTAATGTTTGTAAATACATTCACAGTACAGAAGAAATACCGAGGGTGAGAAAAAATCTTTAAATAAATAAAACCTATAAATTTCGTTACGAATGTAGAGTATATTTAAGTAATAGGAGGTAGGTTTTCATTGACGATTTTGTAACTATTGTGGTAAATATTCTCAAAATGAAAATCTCTTGGGTAAATAGTTGTTAAAACGCACTTTTAAAAAGGAATTATCCATGTGCGATGAATCTGTGCTCAACAAAGGACATTATAACCGTTGAAATACTCTCGAAAACATCGATCCATCCCAAAGATATCTGAAACAATACAATACTAAACAAAGTACTTTCGATCAAAATAGAGAACAGAACCTTTCATATTGTATCCACCCTTTAAATCAAATCCGAGATACGTTAGACAAATATTACAAGCCAAGATATTTCATCAATCCTCAATACATATCTCGCGATCCATCATTAAGACATATTACAGCAGAAATGATTTTAAAATTCAACAACAGCCAAAGATATTTGTCTTGAGTAGCTTACAGCCATTTGCCAACATAATGTTTCGCGATAATGCACTTGGGAAAACAATATTAATCTTAGTGTGATTCATCTTATATCGCTCAAAGTTGCATGTATGTGGCGAGCAGACGATTGTAAATCAAATTGTAAGTACCATTGGGTTGGGATCACAGTGTCTCTAAATATGTGTGAAAGACGAATAAATCAAAATGTTTGATGTGTCAGAGCAACTAAGTAAAATATTGTTCGTGAAAAATTTGCTTGTAGTTCAAATAAATCTCGTGCTTTTTTTAGTGTTGCGCAAAAAAAAAACCACAGTTTTCTCACAGTCAAAATCTAATATATAAAATTCTCGTGTCACAGTTTTCGTTCACATACTCCTCCGAAACGGCTGGACCGATTTAAACGAAATTTTGCGTGCATATCGGGTAAGTCTGAGAATCGGCTAACATCTATTTTTCATAGCCCTTAGTGGGCAGCGAGTGAAACCGCTGGGCACAGCAGCTAGTAATTTTATATATTCTTTGAAATCTTGCTTTGGAAAATATAGTAAAAGTATCCTTTACAGATTATCACTGAAGTAGTAATATATATAGTAGTAGTATTATATAAAAAAAGTCTTTGTAGGCAGTATTTTGTTTTTGCTATGGATTGATGGCTTAATTTCAAAGCATTCACAGAAATTGAACTAACTAACAAACGACAACCTTGGGCTGCGAGACGCCATTTTTTTTAAACAAAACAGCAAATAATTTTTGAAATAGACAATTCAAAGGTGTGTTTATTCGTAAGCATTAACGTTTTGCTGAAACAGTTTTGGTATGAATTCTGTCAAATTAAAGTATAAGATTTTTAGATACAACTAATTAAATGCCTATAAAAGTAACGGAATCCTTCACAGCAAGAATTCTAGCAAAAGGAAATATCTCTACATATTGAGATTTATTTAAATGTGGTTTCTATTTAAACTAGTCTAGATTTCTCAATTTCAGTCTCTCGCCTTATGCACACACCTCAACAAAGAAACGTAACACGATAAAACGGAATCAATAGTGCTCTCATACCGTGCCAAGATGTAATAAACGCATGAAAAGTGAACAGAACACGGCCATTTGTTCTACACAACTCACAAACTCAATTACAGCACGTAACTCTTAACACCACGACAGAAAGTGCAAAATACAATGACGTCTACGTAGGTTTAATGTTGGAACTAGGATGAAATTAATGATGTCTGTATTGAAAATCGTTTGTTTTGCTTCGAAAATGTTTAGCGTGGCAGAAAGTCTCTTCAGACCATATTTCATAGTGTCTTTACCAAGTTTATAGGTTGATGATGTAATGATGTAGCCTTCAACTAGTAGATAGATGGATATGGAGGATAGCTTTTCGTAGATAGAGAGTAGATTTATAGGTTTGTCGATTATTGAGTTTCGATGTCTTCTGTTTTTAGGTCCTGGTTAGGTATGAAATATAGCTTCTTTCTCATGTCTGTGACTATAAAGCTCGGTTTAGTTTGGAAGATTCGTGTACAGTTAGCAAAAAATATAAGTAGCAACTTAATAAGGCTCCTCAGATACATTTGAAATTTTGCTCAAAACCCATCGTTTTTAACCGACTTCAAAAAAGGAGGAGGCAAATAAAGTCAACGAAACCAACAAAAGCCACCGACTTCCGGAAATAAAGTTATTTTTCAGTTTTTTGCATTTTTTTTAGAAGTCGGTTTTATTTTTTTTACTAAAAAAAATTTACTAGCGATAATAGCCCATTGTGTCACCCTATTTATAAGTTGTATACTGTTATTCTTATCATTTGTATATCTTAAAGAATATTCTATCTAACATGATTTTTTTAAACATTATTTTTATTTTAATATAAAATAAACAGTTAGTTTAATACATTGAATTAGAGTTGAAGACGTCCATCGGTTTCTTAGAAAAAATAACTAAATCTGACGAGAATAGGAAATATCGTGGATAAATTCTGAATCTGAATGTTGCAAATAAACTGTAATCTGGTTGTGTTTTTTTCCATTAGCCAAGAAATCATAGTTATCATTCTCATTCAGAAGGGCAAGCCCTTATTTCAATTTCTCTGGGGTCGGCGCACCATGAATTCTTGTTCCATGCTTCTCTTTTACTCACAAATTGTCACATAATTTATGCGAGTATCTGTTGTATTTAGTCGAGTATTCTAATTGACTTAAAATTGAATTATTTTAATTTATTGACTTAATGACATAAATTCATCTTTATTTATTTTAAACTCCTGCTTGTTTTATATTTTGTGTGGATAATTGTATTATTCGGATGATTGTACTTGATGTAACTAGTTATAGAAAATGGACACGATGTAAAAATCGTAATTAAATAAAATAAAATTGAATTGAAAACTCGTTATCCCATCAGATGGCAGGTGTCTGATAGGATGACGAGTTTTCAATTCTTGCCATACCATTCTTCACACAGTCTATCCAATTTTTCTTTGGTCTTTTCCTGCTCGTAAAATTATCCAGATACATTTTCAAAACTTTTCTCGTAAAATGTTTGTTCATTCCTTTACATCACATGTCAAGAAATGCCTTTTATGATTCAACAGAATGCAACAAAATGAAATAGGAAACTCTGCTTTCGTTATAACTTATATTTATACAGCTTGCATTTATAAACAACTAGCTGACGCCCGTGGCTTCGCCTGCGTGATATCGAAAAAAACTATGTGTTATTTCAGACTATAATTTACGTATGTGCCAAATTTCATTAAGATCTATTCAGCCGTTTTGACGTGAAAGAGTTACAAACATCTATACATGCATCCTCACAAATATTTGTATGTATAACTAGCTTGCTCCCGCGGCTTTGACAGCGTGTTATTGAAAACAAAGTGTCATATGTGTTATTTCAGACTATAATATACCTTTTTGCAAAATTTCATCAAGATCTGTTCAGCCGTTTTGACGTGAAAGCGTAACAAACATCCAAAGATCCAAGCATTTACAATATTAGTAGGATTTTGCGTTAGCCCACTTTTGTCTTGCAATAAAATATGAAAGACAGCCGATCTTGCCGATCCAACTATCAAATCCCTTGGTTTCTTACGAGCAGCATCGTAACTTTACATAACAATGACATTATCTACCAGTTACTGTCATTATGTGAAGCTAAACAAGGCATGTTATAAATCAGTGCCCGAATCGACACGAAAGTTTCCGAGTGAAGCCGAACAATATGATCGGGCTGTCACGTCGTGTCCAAAGAAAGTGGCGAGCGATTAGTCGAACGATATCAAACGCCATAAGTCCTTGTAAGTGTTAAATATGGCGAGGCTCGACCGATATATGTGCTGGAGTTTAAAAAGGAATGTTTTGGCAAGTTGTTAAGTGTGAACGGGGCTGCAGTTTCATCATTGCGATATGAGTTGAAAGATTTATGCAATCGAAAAACGCAGATGGAATCTTCTTATAATTCACAAAGTGATAAATATTTTATGTGTTTAAAAGATTTATATTTCGACTCTTTAATTTTCATGAAACGAAATTAGTGTTCTACTTTATATACCAGGTTGCGCGTTCTGTAGATTTTTACCAACTTACAAGGGAGATAGCAAAAGTAGTAGATAAATACAAGATTTTTTGCAAAAAAGAATAAATAAAAAAAAAAACACAAAACCGAAAAATAAGCTTTTGCCACCGACGACGTCTGAGTCGGGTTTATATTTCAGTTTTTATGTTGATATGATGGTATCTAAAACAAATCGAGTATTGATTTTTAATTGCTAATAATAGATATTTAAGCATATTATCCAAATACATTTCAAGAAAAAATATGTATTTTGGAAGATAACCGACTCTGACCCCTTCGAAAGTATACAAAAAATCGGAAGAATAAATAATAAAAATAACGTTAAAAATTGGCCCACAATTGACGGGAAAATCGCAAAACAAACATACAAAAAAAAACAGACGATTTTTTATTAGACACACTAGGAATTTCTGCTGTATCCTGGGTGCGTTTACTAACATTTAAACTCACATACACAAACAGCCAGACCCGAAACAACTATCTGCAGGTCATATAAATATTTGTTCCGAACGAGAATCGAACCCGCAGCACAGCAGTCGATCGCTCAGCCACAGCGCCAACCGAAACACGAATTAAGAACCTCCTCGTTCTTTTAAAGTCGGTTTAAAAAATGCTATCAATGGGTATCGAATTAGCCAGTGGTGACTAGGTTATGGGGGTCAGTTAGGCAGCCGTTCCATGTAATATACTGGTGTTCAACTGCATCTAATGAGACTTTATGACGACCCAAACGCAGTTAGAAAAAGCTAGGGATGATGTGAAGTACAAAACAACAGTACATCCTGCAGTACTAGTCCTGAAGGACTTTTGGGCACCTCGAGAATAGCTATAGGTAGCTCACCGTCCGGCCTACTAGTGAAGACAATTCGTCTAGACGGCGCGTTCGTGTTTCATGGGAGCAAAACAGAGGGGCTTGTCAGGGCCACCGCGTGCCGAGGTTACGGATTGTTCGAAAGAGATACCGCAGCCTGGAACATAAAGGGAAAAAAGAGGGAACCTGGGTAGGTTTTAGTCACTAAAAGTTAATGATGACATGTCGTCTAAACGGCGCGTTCGTGTTTCGCGCGTACGTCCAAGAAATAATGGCAGCAAAACAGAGGGGCCTGGCAGGGCCACCGCGTGCCGGGGTTACGGATTGTTTGAAAGAGATACCGACGCCTGAAACATAAAAGGGAACATGGGTGGGGTTTAGTCGCTAAAAGTCTGATACGGGGGGAGTATCACTTCACCCAAAGCGGCGGAAGTATGGTATGATTTTCCATCAGCAAAAAAACACCTGAAGGACATAAATTAAAATAAACTTAAACACAGTGACACTTCCCCACACCTTACACCAGTTAAAAAAAACCGTTCAACTATCACTTCAATATAAATCATTTAGCACAGTTTCAATCCAAAAAGTTTGCACTTTTCAACGTTTTTGTGAATCAGTAATGCAGGCCCTAAATCAGTCTGGGGACCGGCCACATTTGCATATGAGTAGGGCGACAAAGAACAAAGGGATATTTTTTGGTCGTTTTTAGACCGATACGCTATCGACAAAGACTGTGGTATAATATAAGTATTATCAGTATGCAGTAAATCATTTAGGTTTTTGAAAAGTATTTTGGTAAAGCCTTTTTCGTGTGATTTATGTATCCGTAATGAGGTTTAAAGCTGATAGTGTGAGAGTAAAATATTTACTGAAGTTGTCTTTAAAAAAACCGGCCAAGAGCGTGTCGGGACACGCTCAGTGTAGGGTTCCGTAGTTTCCCGTCCGTCACAATAAGTGTTTCCAGCTATGAGGCCAACCGAACAATTCGGTAATACCCGATCCAATGTAATAAGTACCTACAGCGCCATCTCTCGAGGGATTGGGTTAGTAATTAATACAAAGACGTGCAATTTCGGTGGTAATTTTGGATTGCGAGAACCGATTTCAATAATTCTTTTTTTGTTTGGAAAAAGATACGTTCAGGATAATAAAATATGAAAACAAAGTTACAAAAAAAAGCTTGCATTACGATTATACTACAAACTTAGTCCAGAAATTATTTTGTACAACTTTTTGTCTTTTTTGTACAAAAACTGTTGTGTCAATCAAGTTCAAAATGATTTTCATAGAAAGTCCTTATAAAATTCTACTTTTCAGATTTTTTTCATATTTTTTAGACTTATGGTTCAAAAGTTAGAGGGGGGGGGACACATTGTTTTTTACTTTTGGAGCGATTATTTCCGAAATTATTGACATTATCAAAAAATGATCTTAGTAAACCCCTACTCATTTTTAAATACCTTTCCAACAATATATCACACGTTAGGGTTGAAATTAAAAAAAAAATCACTTCCCACTTTACATATAGGGTGGCTACCCTAATAAAACATTTTTTTCAAATTTTTATTTTACCACTTTGTCGGCGTGATTGATATACATATTGGTACCAAATTTCAGCTTTCTAGTGCTAACGGTCACAGAGATTAAGCGAGGACGGACGGACGGACGGACGGACAGACAGACATGGCGAAACTATAAGGGTTCCTAGTAGACTACGGAACCCTAAAAAGGATTAATATGTATTTTTTTTAAAGATACTTTTTCATATTGTTATAATTGATTCTGGGTGTTTCTTTTACAATGATGCTGGGTGAATTGTTCTTCCGAAAAAACGACTGGGTTGTGGAGGTTAGATAGGCAGTCGCTCCATGTAAAATACTGGTATTCAGTTGCATCTGGTAGGACTGGAAGCCGACCCCAAAATGGTTGGAAACAGGCTAGGCTGATGATGGATATTATAAATGTTAAACACGCGACGCTACGTAAGTCAGCGTAGCGTCACACCTTATGAATGTTATTTTTTATCAATTTAATTTATGTGAGATATACAACAAGAAGCAGGAATTAGACACTTTTTAGGGTTCTGTAGCTACCTCTAAAAGAAAAAAACTGGCCTTCTATCTGTCTGTAAGGACCCTTCTGAATATATGAAAACTAGGTTTGGCACTGCTTTTGCAGAAGGCAGGTGCTTTTTTTTCGAAATCAGTAATTTTGCCAGCTTTATGTCAATAAACTCGCCCACCGATTACACAGGACTGAAACATAACTAGCGAAATGTTGTTGTACTAGGTAGGTACATCTCTACTTAAACTTACGGAGAGGCGTGTCTGTATCTGCCTGTCTGTCACGACCCTTTATCTCGAGAACGCATAAAGATATCGAGTTAAAATAATGTAATTCAAACCATGTACTCAACTCTGTCAGGCTCTCTTGAAGACGCGAAAAATTCAACCCTCTAAGTTCTATGAGACTTATGTCAAAATACAACAGCTATCCGTGAGCAAAACGAGTCGTTTTTGTTTATTGGAATGGGGCATAAGTCTACGCTGTAATAATATGTCGTAAGTTTGTACGGAACCCTCGGTGTGATGAGTGGTACACACGGAGACAGATCACCCTATACAAAACCAGTTTATGCGGATCTCTCATTGTACTTGAAATTTATGGTGTACGATCCGTTGTTGAGCGAGCAGCATAAACTGGTTTTGTATAGGTTGATCTTTCGCCGTGTGTACTTGGCCGGTTTTTTCTGTGTACCGCCACGCGCCAATAGTCACATTCGGAATAAATAAACGACCATTATACTTTTAAGGTGCTCAACACCGGGCGCATTCGCCTGTAATGTAACAATTCGAGATTCGATTTTGTACAGAAACAAGTGAATCTCAAACGTTACATTACAAGTAAATGCTCCAGGTATGGTAGCACCTTTATGTAAACCTTTTTTTTCAAAACTCAGTCACGTACAAACTAACTATCTAATTGAATTTTAAATAAAAACTGTCTACGAAAGTATCTGACGGGCTAAGAGGCTTTTGCTAACCACAAGCTTAGCTGGTAAATTTCAATGAATTAAAGGAAAGGATTACTGGAATTTTCTACAAAGTCAGCAAAGTTGAGGGTCGATTTATTAATTAGGATTTAAAAGATGGACCTTGAAACAAATTAACGTTCGTCTTTTAGTTGGTCATAAGTTAAATCCTCTTCTATTTAGTTTAACATAGTTGATTAATTTATTATCTTCTTGCTTTTACAGCACTGAATAATTGAAAATCAAGTTGAGACATAGTAAAAATGATAATCATCCTTACTAATATTATTAAAGTGAAGACGTAACAAACAAACGCACTTTGCGTTTGTTACGCCTTCATGCCTAAATGGCAAAGCCGATTTTTATGAACTTTAGTATAGATATAGTTGGAACCCTGGAGATGGACAAAACCTATTTTTAAAAAAAGTTATGAAGGAGAAAGAGGGAAGGAAGGGAAAAACGCTGCTAGCATTGCTATTACAATAAATAAGGCGCAGGTACCTGTAAATCAGGAAAGGGGAACTGTTTTACCCCGATTTTTAACGAAGTGTTAACGCGAGCCAAGCCGCGGGCAACAGCTAGTTAATAATATATTTTGTATGTCTAATCGTCTCCACAGTTCACCGCACGCAAAAGATAAACAACCAAACTTTGCTGTCACGCATATTTTTCCATATAAAAATTCATGCGACCACAATCGCCACCGCAATTGCACCCGCAACCGCGCGGCGCAATTAATATATGTCGGGCTACTCCACAGTTTTCGCTACGCCAATAATAAATGACCCGAAATTGTCAACTTTATTTGCTTTTCAATTAATTATCATTGTGTTTTATGATACAGATTCATTATGTATATGAATTAAAAAATATAAGTTTTACAGTTTTTTTACGTAATTCTTTAATGATTAAGTACTTAGTACCAATACCTAATTCTATTTTTTTCTCCTTGTTTGAGAAACGAAAAACTTCTGTTCTTTCAGTTTCATGTTTTGCTTTTAAAGTACTAGAAATTCAATTCACAGAAAAAATACAGTATTTTCAATCCATTATACTAAACTTTGAGCACAACCAGACATTCGTAGAACTTATGCCACGGCGAAAAAATAATGCAGAATTTTCCTTATGCTATCCTTACGTGCGAACAGCTAGGTCAAACACACGTACGTAGAGAATAAATTACAATTTTTATTTAAAAAAATTAATTACCTCCAACACTTTTCCTTCACTATTGCTCCATTTTCTTAACACAAATCTGCGTTCATGCAAAGACTTACCGCGAACTCACACCACGGCACATTGAACAGCGCCAGCGATTCGTGTTGCACAAAACACTTTTAATTTTAATTACAACTGAACAAATTTGATTTTACTCTTATGTAACTTAACATAAGAACCAGGTTACTACGTCTGGTGTGTAAATATAACTTGGTAGAACTCAAAACAGTTTTAATTTTAATTACGTCTGTATAAGTTTAATTCAACCCGTATTCAGTTTCAATAGAAGTTAGTTTAGAATGTTCGGAATGTAAATGTAACTTGGTAAAGCTCGTCCAAGGAAGTGATCAGTCACAAGCAGTGACGTAATCAACACGTGCTACATTATAATGAGGCTTTTAAACTCTCTGTTTATATTTTATTTTGTTTTGATTATTGTACACCGCTGGTTTATCACCTTCTAAGTATTTATTTAATTAGTCATATGGATACGTTACTGTGATTAGTATTTTAATGAAAATTTAAAACACAACGGGTTATGACAGAAATTACTGGTAAATTGTTACGAAATACTTGGTTTGAGCAATGTTAAAAATTTTGTTCTACACAAATATATTTTAAAAAAAATTAACATTGTAGCAATACTTTTTTTATCATGTAGACAACAAAATTATGAAAAAGATGGAAATAATGAATTAAAACCTTAATAAAACTAAAAGTTCTTAAAAATCTAGCCTCACAAATTAATACAAAAAGATAAGAATACGACAAGCTTAAAATATTTATCTTATAACTATAACCAAATTAGAATTTTAACACGGCACATAAAGCTGACTATTATTAATAAAAACTAAATCTCAATTTATTACAGTATTAGATAAGACTGAACTGGATGCTACAAATAGAATCCAGTTCAGTAATATAGACATTAGTTATTAAAAGAATTTATTTGAACTAGTGCCTTAATGTTAGTCTGAAACGTCAAATTGATTCGACGGCCGGCGAACAATTAAAATGCAAATGAGAATGTTGAGACACCGCCCGAGAACGTAATATGGAAAAAAATACAAATGTGGTAAAGATGTGTGTATATTGAAAGCTTTTAGAAAAAAAAAAACGCAATTTATTTTTTTGCTACTTTTTCTTAGTAAAATTAGGAAAGTGAACTTTGAAATAAACTTTATTATAACGCCATAGGAAGGATAACTATTATTTTTTTAATTTGTTTTAAGTACAACACTTTTGGAAAAGCGATCTCTGAACAATAGTTGAAACTTTATATTTGATCAGCGCCATCTATCCGATGATCCATTAACTAACAAAATCATATTTTTTATTTCAAGCAGTTTACTAACGTATTTAATAAGATAATGTTGTTGTTCTTTTAATCTTATTAAAATTTAATCGTTTAATGATTAGTATTAACCCATCCTATTAATAGAAATTGGTTCAGTTGGCATCTGTGTGTACCACACTTTATAACAAAATATATATAAAACATTTGCTACCGTAAATTGCACCATCGTTTAGATAAGAATATGACATTTGTGAAGCTGCTTTTAGATAAAAAAATCCTTACGCGATTTCTATAAAGAGGCTCCATAGATAAACTCAAAAATATATTAGCTATTTAATTGACACGTTTTAATAAGAATTGCTTAATTAAATGTGTATTTTGTATTGAAAAGTCTAACTTGCTTGTCATTGGATGATTAACTAATTGAATTATGATAGAAACTAGAAAATGTTCTATAATTATCATTTGATATGAGTCTTATGTACACAATACGCAATTTATACTTAGTTTTAACAATTTAGCGACGGAAACCAAGTTTTCAGTAAGAACTTGTTAATAAATCCTCTCTAAAATACACTTAAAATTCATTTAAAACCAGAATATATTCATGTTGTACTAGCACTATGTGAAGCATCCGTTTGTCGCACTAGTGTGATGTCGGGCATCGGTTTGTCGCACAAGCGTTTTAAGCGCACAATCCGATATATAGTGAGTCAAATCAAATCAAATCAAATTAGTTATGTAAGATGTTAATGTTCGTTGAACTGTCTGATTCGATTTTAGTGTAAAAAACAGGGCATGAGATTATTTACGTTTATTAAAAATGACACAAATACAAAGAAAATACAAAGCACGTCTTATCTAGTCGTACGCCTAAATTATACTTTCAATACGTCATTTTCGGCATCCTAACTTACAGATTTAACTTAAAACTAAAATAGCTTAGGTATCGGTCTATGCCCTTTTCCCGATACTACATTTATTTCAATTAGACCATTACAGGCACTTTTCAATGTCAAGAAACAAAAAAAAAATCTACAGTCCCGGTCACAAGGCATAATGACTTGTGAAAGTACTGTAGTTGCCCGTTCCAAAGCGTTGATCTCTATGGAGAAGAATAGGCAAGAAACTCCATGGACACTCTTTTAAATTATAACATTTTTCGAGTCGCAGTACAGATTTGTCGCACAAGCGTTAATCGCACATCTATTTGTTGAGATTCCGTGCACTCATTTGATACGGTTAGCTTTACTACTTCATTTTTATTTTGGCTTCAGTACGGACTAGCGTTGCCGTGGATATACCATACAAATGCATTTTATTTTAACTGAACAATGTCCTTCGGGATTTAAAAGTCAGTACTGCTCTGTCACAACCTACCCTCGCTTTATAAATATCCTTGAAATAGATTTCCGTTTTAAAACCATTTGTTGTAAATAAAATAAATAAATAAATAAAAATAAGTTGTACGGCAATTACTTTAGTAGGACGAAACCCTTATCCTTACTAATATTATAAAAGCGAAAGTGAGTTTGTTTGTTTGTTACCTCTTCACGCTTTAATGGCTAAACCGATTTTGATGAATTTTAATACAGAGATAGTTGGGAACTATAACACGGACATAGGCTATTCTTTTATAATTTTGTTGCTATCAAATATTGTCAATATACAAATCAATAAGGCGTAAGGAAAAAAAATGCAGTTAGCAGGTACCTGCAAATCAGGGAACGGAACTGTGTTACCCCGAATTTAACGCGGGTGAAGCCACGGGCAAAAGCTAGTTGATTAATAAAAGGGTAACAGTTCGCAAACTTAGCCCCTTAAAATTCATAGTGCCAATAGAACACTTAATGATTCAAAGTTCTGTAGATATCAAATCATAACTCACAAAACAGGTGTTCAGAATTAGTAATGAATGTTTCCATACCAATTCCTTATCAGTCGCGCCCTCCCATTGAAACGGTCGCACAATATGTCATAATTATTTAATTAATGCAACCCCACCCTAGGTTATCTGCATTCATAATTCAAGCAACCTACATGAAGAGAATTTCCAATCCGTGAATTTTTCGACATCTGTATGTGTATAGAATGTTTGGGTATACTGGTCTACTGATTAGTGTATCCTAAAGGACGTTGTTGCACTGTGGCTGAATTAAAAATTAACACCATCGATTTGTACGCTATGTTCGGGGCACGAGTTGGTACGAATCACGTCACCCACGTTCGCCGATCTTAATTATGCGATTGTATGCCTACACGCGTGTCAATTAATTGCTGGTACCATTTCATTTGTTTTTATTGTCACTTATTTGTTAATAAAAACGTTTGTGCTTTGTTCTGAGCGGGCTCGGCACGGCGGCGTTCTTTTGTCTTTGATAAAAAATATAGCAGGTTTTAATTCGAATTGTATTGGTGGCATTGTGTGGGAGAGATGAGAGATTCTTATTCTGTAAATACCTACTTTGTATATGTAATCGCTTATCTATAGGTACTAATATTATAAAGCTGAAGAGTTTGTTTGTTTGAACGCGCTAATCTCAGGAAGTACAGGTTCGAATTGAAAAATTCTTTTAGTGTCGGATAGTCCATTTCTTGAGGAAGACTATAGGTTATATAACATCACGCTACAACTAACAGGTGCTGAGCAGCGTGGGTGAAACCGCGAGGAACAGCTAGTTCTTGTGATAAGTTCTACGTGTTCTAGAACTTTATCATATTTAAATCGTCAAAAAACACTACGCATTAGTTTATCTCAGCGTCGGGCGCCGTGAGACGACTCCCGGCCACCATAGATGCGGGTCTGTAGACGTTGAGCAATGGTAGCTCACAGTCTGTCCAGCCAGTGACGACCGGCCGTGTCGACGGTGTGTTAGTGTTTACGCGCGCCTCAAAGAGCTGTCAGCAAATCAGAGGAGCCTGCCAGGACTACCACTTGATACCGCGGCCCCGGAACATAAAGGGCAAAAACAGGAACATGTAGTTAGTACAAGTCTGTCACTCCGCCCAGAGCGGGGGAAGTTATTTGAAAATTTCCCAACCGCAAGAAAAAAAATGGATCATTTCATTACACCTATAAACTTTTAAAGGGTGTACAAGGAATACTTAATAGTACCTACATCCACATTTTTACATTCAAAAACTCAATAACACTTTTCTCGACCTGGGAATCGAACGCCTTAGTAATAATTCTTATTACTAGTTACTAATTCTTATTACTAACATTTTTTTTTCGATATCATGCGGGCGAAGCCGCGGGCCCGGTGCCCGCGGCTTCGCCCGCATGATATCGATATCGAATCGTTCTATGTAATATTCCAGACTATAATCTACCTCGATGCCAAATTTCATCAAGATCCGTTCAGCCGTTTTAGTCGTGAAAGAGTAACAAACATCCATACATCCATCCACCTTAACAAACATTCGCATTTATAATATTAGTAGGAAGGATAACATTGCTGGAAAAAAAAAACTGGTACAAAACAATACTTACCATTTCAACAACTGCCATCCTTACTAATATTTTAAAAGCGAAAGAGAGTTTGTTTGTTTTTTACCTCTTCACGCTTTAATGGCTAAACCGATTTCGATGAATTTTGGTACAGAGATAGTTGGGGACCAGGACCAGGAGACGGACATAGGCTAATTTTTATTTAAAAAAAGTGGGATGTGTGGTAGAAAGAGGGAAGAAAAGGGAAAACTTAGCGTTGCTATTACAAATCAATAAGGCGCAAGGGAAACTGTGTTACCTCAAATTTAACGCGAGCGAAGCCGCGGGCAAAAGCTAGTTACAAATAATTCACCATGAAATACTCAATTGCTATATCGCTGTTACCATTACAGAGCAAAGTTCAAGATCAACCGGATGGCCCGAAAGAGTTACCTAATGACACGATATCGGGGCTTGCGAAGGGCGCCATTCAAATTCAATCACAGGCTTTGAAACAATTTGTAACAAATGTCAAGATCATAAAGGATCCTACTTCGGTCCGTGCGAATGTTTGAGTGAGAGAGAAATCGTGACTTCCATAGGACTGATCGATGTACGATTTTGTAATTCTGGTTCGGAAATTGGGACACTTCAAAATGATTTTACATCGTCAAGTTCTCTTGTTTACGCTCTTTAAGAATCTTTTGATACTGTTGAGAATATGTTGTTAATCATTTCCTTAATAACCGTCTTTCAACCAGAAGAACTTTGTCTTTTGCTAGCTAGTCATCATCTGCCTAGCCTGTGTTCCAGTCTAACGAGATGCCTACCTGGCTTCCGCAACCAAGTTCTTTTTTAATCGCAAGATTTAAAAAGATACTAGGATTTCTCCTGTATCGTGAGTGCATTTACAAACATTTAAACTCACATACACAAACAGCCAGACCCAGAACAACTATCTGTAGGCCATACAAATATTTGTACATGCAGCGCAGCAGCCGATCGCTCAGCCACTGCGTCAACCATGTCGTCAAATTTAATACTGGTTAATACCTAACTTCTTGGTTAGACTGGTTGTCATAAATTCGACTGACAACCAGTCTTACTGCACCAGTAATGACTGTAAATAATCTACTAATGACAGCAGGAACCAACAGCTTATGGTACAGTTCATCATCATCATCATCATCAGACTATATTAGTCCACTGCTGGACATAGGCCTCCCCTAATGAGCGCCATAGCGCCCTGTCTTCAGCTTGCCGCATCCAGCATCTGCCTGCAGTCTTTCTTAGATCGTCATCCCACCTGGTTGGAGGGCGTCCTACACTACGCTTGCCGAGTCGGTACAGTTCGCTAGCACCAAAATTATCAAACTCTAATTCAGGAACACATTACTCTGATTCTCAATTATGTATATCAGATGCTGTCATTTGTGGTTCTACCGGGGCGGAGAGTAAACAAGGATCTAATTGTATCAATATCAATAGATAAGCTTTGTTGTTACAAAATGAAACAAAAAAAAAAAACGTAATGTTTTGTTCCTCCAAACCATTTCTATACTGACCTTCAATATTTTCAACCGTAGACAGACGGATACGATGTTATCTCTAAGATTACACAGCAATTACAGCACAGTCATGCTTTTGTTAACAAGAATTATAGAATAGAGAACAGTGAACTAGCAAAATGTCCATTTCATTAACTTCAGAAATAAATGCCTTTAAATCAAATCGTATAAGCACCGAGAGTAATTGTAGCGATAGTCCATGGAAGCGGTGGAAATAATGGGTCGGCTTCTAGAGAGATAAAATCGTCGTGTCCTGTCCGTAGAGCTAGGACTTTTGCTGGTTGTGGCTCGACTGTTCCTAAAGGTTGATTTAGTATGTGTGTACCTTGATTTAGTATTACTGATTCGTCTCTTAAAACAAGAAAATACGATAACCTAAAATTTTATTCAGCAATGTTCTCTTAGAAATATAATCGCATTGCAAAGATACTCTCTCAGTCCTCTTCAACTGTAAAGCGAGATTTTATTTCTTTAGCAAAACTAACAAGGACGTCTAAGAAAGTTTCTCCCTCAACCTTTCCCACTGTATTTGGAATAAAAACAATCCTTGCATATTATTTGCAAACGGAAAGTCCATTTTTATCCCGCAAATGCAGCACTTCTGCGTTCCCGGTAATTGGTTGAAGTTATCTACGTCATTACATCTCGACTGTTCCCTTTTTTGCCGGCTTTATTTCTCTCTCTTCGACCGCCACTTTCGTTTGTTTTTGATTCAATTACTTTTAATGCTCTTTGATCATAATCTAAGGGAATCGCAACGTTGGGATATTGTTAGTACTTAATCTTTTTTGAGATGTCGAGGTCGACAGTTTAACGTTCTAATTTTGTGCCAAAAAAATCCTGATTTGTCCTTTTTTTCGTTTTCGTGTTTTTATCATACCAGTCTTCCAATAAACCATTAGTATTGCTGCTTACACAGCTTTAGTTAAATCACAATGGTTACAATACAAACTTTACACTCGTAACCTTCAGCACGATCTAGATAACTATCCATTTTTCTTTACTCAACCTTGTTTATGCTGCTTTAATACGTTATTCTTAAGGACGCGACATAACTCATGCAGTATCGTTGGTCGGATCGGTATTTCACTAAATGAACGCGTCTCAAGCGATATTTATAGCGACGGTGGACATAATTTAATAAACAAAGCAGGGCCGAGCCGACATTTTAATGCCACCCCAGGCATAGGATCTGATAATGGATCATAACTGGTTTTCAGTCTCGGTAGATAGCATTGTAAGGAACAAGTCCCACTTCGTTACGAGCTCCCGGTAAAATGTACAGGGCTTCCAATCGTTAAGCGTAAACCCTATCTGCATTGGAGCTATTAATAATATTATACGGCGCAATATCTGATACGCATTGAACGCATATTTTATATGTGCACGCGCTGTTAATATTTCGTTACTGTTTTCTGATACAAATTGTCCGAACGTGGCATAATGTAGTAGATAGTCAAGATAGAAAATACTATCTGGATTTACATTAAAGAATGTGACAAGCAAGCACATGAATATTTATCGAAATTCAATTCTGTGGATATGATTTTACGTAAAATATAAAACTATTTTGCTTTGAACGATTATATAAAAACAAAGCTTCGAATCGCATAAAACAGGTCCGAATTCGCATTGTAATAAAGATAACATTGTACTGGCTGTAGATATTTTATTGGTGAAATATTTGACATCGAACGAGTGTATATAAAGGGGCTTTATTATGGATTTAAATAAACCCACGTACATGTCGTTACTACTTAAATGCGCAAAACAATTGCATAACAAAAAGTATTGAAATAAAACGTTTCGATCTCGTTGGGTGCATGACAAATGACTGGCACGTCTCATATCAGGCAAGATGTGAATCGAACGGTTACAAACGAGAAAGTATAAACATTTACATTTGAGACGTCCAACCGCCAACAAAAACGGATCGTGCTTCAATTTTGGTCTTATCTAGAGTTGTCTTTGTTTCCTTGACAGGTGCATTAGTGTGCTATCACACAACAATTAAATGCATCGGTATTGCTGCATCACGATGAGTAGGTGTACGGAGACTCGTATCATGAACACGCTCCAAGTTCCCGATATCTATAGTTTTTGATCTTTCACGTCGATTTGATTAAGGAATTCCTTTGTTTTGTTATATTGTTTACCGTGCGGTCAGATGGCTTTCAAAACCTAGTCTGATTAGTTTTAAGTTTTAGTTATTTGTTATCTTACTTTCAAGGACTAGAATTTTGTAGACTGTTGACGTAATGGCTTGGTTTATTACTTTCTCTGAATATTTACGATCGTAAAATTGTTCGGTGGTTATATTTTTTGGTCGTCTAATTTCCATATCAGTTTTGGTATTTCGTCTGTTTATTTAGGAATTCTACTGTTATGGCTGTTTGGTTGATAGGTTTGTCGCAGAAGCTTATCGTAATAGTACTTTTGTCTTTCTAAGATTTTTTATGGTCAAATTCTGTTGTGGATTTATACTATTTTAATACTAGCTGTGGCAAGCGGTTTCACCCGCTGCTCACTTAGGGCTATGAAAAATAGATGTTGGCCGATTCTCAGACCTACCCGATATGTACACAAAATTTCGTTTAAATTGGTACAGCCGATTTCGGAGGAGTATGGGAACGAAAACTGCGACACGAGAATTTTATATATTAGAGATTCATAATCTATCTTTCCATTTTAATTACCTATTAGTGTATAATTGGGGGGACTGGCAGATGTATTTAAATAATAATTATGTCGATATATTCTAATTTTGAATTAACAGTAGATACCTAATATACCAATAGTATGTTAACTATCATTTGATAGAAAAGTGTACAAACGGATTCCACGTTCATTTTTAAATTACCTAAAGATAACGCCTCGCTCCTTATAAAGCAATTTAGACGAAAATCTGAAGCCAAACACACGATTAGACGTACGTACGCCCGCGGCCGTATTCTGGGAGAAATTTTAGCTATTAAAAGAACATATTTTCACGCACCCAATATTTAGTGTGTGAGTGGTTTAAAAAGCAGTTTTATTACTTTTAAATAGTAGGTAACAGTTCGTTTTGGATAACTCGTAAAACGTTACTATCACAACTGTCTCAGAGAGAGTTTAAGTTACTTAATGAGTGGGACGACACAGAAATTCTTTGACGGTTTAGTCAAAATATTGAATATAAAATTTTGTATGACGCATTGAAAGATTTTATGTTTGGATCATTAGAATTTATTAAAGGGTTAGAAAGCATGACCAAATATTGATTTGCTTCAAACAATTTTATATATAAAAAAATAATGTAAAAGGGAGTGTGTGTTAGAAAGTGTTTGAGCGATCGACTGCTGAGCTGTGTGTCGCGGGTTTGATCGCCGCACGGATTAAATATTTGTATGACCTACAGGTAGTTGTTCCGGGTCTGGCTGTTTGTGTATGTGAGTTTAAATGTTTGTGAACGCACCCACGATACAGGAGAAATTCCTAGTGTCGGCCAAAGTTTTTTTTAAATAAATAAAATAGATGTTTAATGTTGATTGTTGTCATAAGTGTTCAAAATTAAAATCCTTAAGAACAAAATTACAAGATCTAACGTACTTTCACTCGTCAAAGAACAAAAGTACTCGAGTTATAAGACAGTTTATTTTCCCAAAACACGGAAGCAGAAATTATTCGAATACTTTCTTTAATTTCCCAAATATTTATAATAAAAGTTCCCGTTTTAACAAAATATTTACACTATACACGACATACAGAACAACTTCCGTAGATTGCAATATTACGCCGGTTTCCGTTACTTCAATGGTCTGTAGCCCTACTATGAACTCTTAAAGCAATTCTTATTCCGCTGAGGGAAAGAGACAGAGCTATACAGGGTGTCTAGCACCATCTCTTTTACTCAGTGGAATAAGAATTGCTATAAGATGTCATAGTAGCCCTTCAGGGCAAAGAAAATATCGAAACTTGCACCGACATATTCGAGACCGGCCTTATATAGAAATAGCCACGCGCTGACAGAAACGGCCAAGTTGGAAATCATTAAAATCTGTGCATATTACACAATAAATTTTGTTTAATGTTTTGTTTGTTATTTAAATATGGTTGAAGCGTGTTGTGAAGACTTACATCTGGTACAGATAGAGATCATACTTTTGATTTATTTTCTACTAGCTGGCGCCCGCGGCTTCGCCTGCGTGATATCGAAAAAAGAAAATTATTATGTATTATGACGGGCCTGCTGGTCTAGTGGTTAGTGGCCCTGACTGCTGAGCCGGAAGTCGTGGGTTCGATTCCCACCCAGAACAAACTTTGTGTGATGAGCATGATTGTTTGTTCTGTGTCTGGGTGTGATTTATCTATAATATGTATGTATTTATAAATTATATAAGTATGTATATCAGTTGTCCGGTTAGCTTGGGATCAGATAGCCGTGTGTGAGTTGTCCCAAGATATTTATAATTATTTATTCCAGATTTTAATTACCTCTGTGCCAAATTTCATTAAGATCTTTTATGCCGTTTTGACGTGAAAGATTAACAAACATTCGCTTATATAATATTACTAGCTGGCGCCTCAGCTTCGCCCACGTGATATCGAAAAAAAAGAATCCCATCTATTATTCCAAACCATAATCAATCTCTGTGCCAAATTTCATCAAGATCCGTTAAACCATTTTGATGTGCAAGAATAACAAACATCCATTCTCATTATACCTTTTTTCAATACCACGCGGACAAAGTCACGGGGGCCAGCTAGTCTTCAATATTTTCTTCCCATACTCTCCCATTTCCTTCAATTACTAACTTACACATTTTCTCTACCAGCCGCGCCCATTAAAGGTCAGTCGAAGTAAGCTATAAATAAGGTATTTAACCCAATGTGTGTGGGCAAGCCTTAACTGGCTCGGCCATGGAAAAGCCGTTGGTTATTACAATCGCTACTATTTATTTGGTACCACCTGAAGTATTGGGCAGGACAGGTACCTATTCTATTGAATACAATCTCGGCCATGCATGGCTTGGAGTATTATTTGACCTTTGTTCGTTGTATTGTAAAGTCCATGTTCCTGGGAGGTCTTGTTTTATTGTAATTAGGGTCAGTTTTGCTCTAACTAAGCTATCTGTTTGGTACTGTTTTGGGCTTACATAGCCTAAGGCCTTCATCTCTACATGGTTCGTACATAGAGAGTTTGTTTTAAGGTTGTTGCTAAGGAAATTATCTTCATTGAAGAGAATAATTGTTAACAAGTTTTTAGAAAGAACTTGGTAGGTAATTCTGGGAAATATTTCTGCTTAAAGATATAACTGACTTTTAATGCAATAACATATTGATACATCACGTTTGTCGTTCCTGAGGGGTAAACAGAGCTATACTAAATAAAACACCTAAATATCGTTAATTATGGTCAATAAAATACAAACAATAACTCGAAAGAACTCCGGCCAAGAGCGAGTCATACTCGCGCACCGAAGGTTTCGTCCAAATTTTAGACTTAACGGCCATTTCTCACAGGGGGATTTGAGTATATAGTTTTAATTTCAACTCGATACCTCCAAGTGTTCCCAAAATAAATGGTCTTGTTAGATAAACAGACAGACAGACGGACAAACAAAATAAATAAACTGATTCAATGTTATTAAATATTTTCCTTTTGAGATACAGAAAAAAAAATTTAGAGGTGTCAAGGGACACCCGTATGGAACGAAGTTCTTATAGAAATGAAAATATCTGGCTTGCTTTCTATAAAAGAGAGAGAGACAGACAGACAGACAGAGAAACATGCGACACCGCACAGCTTACAATAGCTTACTATAGCAAAAAGTGTCGTGACAACTTTTCGTAAGAATTTTTTCCGTCTAGCCCCCTTTCACAAGTATTCACAACGCCCGATAAACTAAAACCAGCTACTAGATATTACTCTAAAACGTTGTTTTTGAAAACATTTAACTTTATTTATTTCACTATTAATCGAGCATCTGTATTTGATAAAGGATAAAAATGGTAATTTATATCATGCTTTTTATGATATTTTAATAGAACGTTTTATTAAAACAATCTCACGGATTTATCAATATTCCTTTTTCATTTCTATTTTAAATTTTACGGTCCTATTAGCGACTGATTAGTATAATACAGATTTATCTTTTTTTATATAAAACAGTAATAAAAATCTTTATCAAACTGTGTAGGGTTTCATTAAGTCTTTTATCTTTACGACATTTTCAGTTTAATGTATATTAATGAACTTTTAAACTTAATAATAGACACTTAAAATTTCGTTTCCGTTAACTTTAGGTGTTTTTGACGATCAAGTGAAAACACAAAGGTTATAAAATAACAAGTTTTGACAGGTTGTATTACAATAGGAAATATTAGCTGACGTTAATATTGTTAAGTTATTAATGTGTGGGTTTTCACACAATGTTTTCTTTTTCCGTTTCTTTGGCCATAGCAATAAAAAAACAATTTTATGCGTATTCATGTTTTTGAATGACAGATTTTTGAGATTAGACTTTTTTGGAATTTTCTTTGACAGTTATTCTTTTGAGCCCTTGTTCTATTATGGTATAAAATATATTTAATTTTATAAAAAAATATTACTATCAGTATGAAGCATCTACAGATCAAACTAATTTACAGACGTTATTTAAGACGAGCAGAAGTCTTAGTATACGTCGACAATTGAATCGTAGTAAAGCCTTTTGCCCTTTTAAGAGTAAAAATAATTTGAATATATATATTAAAAAATACAACAATTCTTTAATTCCATAACATCAACACATTAAAGGGACTTAGTCTTGCCGCGTCAACGGCGCGTTCATGTTTCACGGGTGCCTCAAAGAGCTGTCAGCAAAGCAGAGGAGTTTGCCAGGGCCTCTGCCTGCCGGGGTTGCGGGTGGTTCGAAAGATATGCCCCAAACACAAAAGGCAAGGGACATATGTGGGTTTAAGTAAGTAAAAGTCTGACACTCCTCCCCGCTCCACCCAGAGCGGCGCAAGATATATGATGATTTCCCATTCACAAAAAAAGAGACTTAGTCTTATCAGTACCAACCTACACGCAAAAGTTTAGTCAAACGATAAAGGCTGAACAGAAAAATAAAGACATCAAAAAATTTACCGAACACAATATAAAATGCTAACTTGATAACTGCTCGCTTCGAACGCTATAAACAAACCAAAATATGAATTGAGATTACGGTAATACACGGAACGTGGGTTAGTAAGGTCGTGCACTCTAGACATAAACTTGCGACTTTTTTGTCGGACGACTAAGACCCAAATAATCCTTACTAATATATCCTTACTAATATTATAAAAGCGAAAGTGAGTTTGTTTGTTTGTTACCTCTTCACACTTTAATGGCTGAACCGATTTTGATGAATTTTGGTACAGAGATAGTTGGGAAGCAGGAGACGGACATAGGCTAATATTTTTTTGAAAAAAGTGGGATGTGAGGGAGAAAGAGGGAAGAAAAGGGAAAACTTAGCGTTGCTATTACAAATCAATAAGGCGCAAGGGGCACTGTATTACCCCAAACTTAACACGGGCGAAGCCGTGGGCGAAAGTTAGTAATTAAAAATTACCAATCTGGGGGCACGGCAGTGCCCCCACCAAGTCGAGCAAAAAGCGTCACGGCCGTACCATCCTTTTCTCGAAGCAACTCAGACCATTTTTGACCCCCTGTAACTTCGTTGTGGATAAAACTAGAAGACTGAAATTTTAGTAACCTTGCAGGCATAGTAAAGACACGGTATATTTCAAATTTCATTCAATTTGAACCAGTATTTTAAGAATTATAACGGGTCAAATTTCTTAATTTTGTCACTCACTGACTCACCGATCATCAAAATGCTAAGGCACTTCTAGCAGACCTAGAAGCTTGAAATTTGGAATATAAGTAGTGTTTGGTGTATGAATCAAGGAAAAACTAAAAAATCTGGACTAGATAAGATCGCAAAGAAAATTAAGGCCATACAGCCAAATTTTCAGTAAAATTTTTCAATATTGGCTTTATTCGTAAGGATGTTTTACGGGTTTAAGCTAGTCCCATATAAATATAGGCGCATGGTAGTGCCCCTGCCAAATCGAGCAAAAAATGGGTATTCCCGTCATGAAAACACGTGTAAATTAAATTATTTTATGCAAAAAACGTACCTACGTGAGTATTCGTACTTAACATTACATTTAATAACGAACATGTTTACGAACTTTGTCCGGTTTCCGGTTAAAACTAAATTTGAAATTATTAATAGCGCTTATGTTCATTGCGAACAGTTTTCCATATGTATAGCCTATACGTTAACAATACATAAAAGTCAAGGCTAAGTCTACATAATGCACTGATGGATATGGTTCTACAGTATTCACATCCGGTCAAGCTTACATGGCACTTTCGAGAGTTACAAGTCTGGGCGGTTTACATCTAATTAATGTCGACTTTGGAAGTGTTAAGGCGCAGAAATCCTCAATTTGTGAATACAACAGACTAAGAAGCATTTACCGTCCAGATTTGTCAAAAACTGAAACATCAAAGCCTCCCAGAAAAACGCATAAAGACAGGGAGTGGGCTCTTAGAAAAACTGTAGCTGAAGCTCAAGAAGTAGTACCGGAAAAGAGAAAACGGAAGGCTACCTACAAAAATAAGAAAAGTTCCTAAGTCAGAGAGAGGGCTTTAAGAAAATTCGTTGCTGGTAGATATACATATATACAAAAAAGTGTGTGTGTCAGCTCCGACGCACGACTGGAGTTTACTACTTAAGTACGAGTATCTAACCATACGCAAAAAGAGTTTATTCAACTGAAAAAAGATTAATATCATATGAAAGGGTAAATTCACAAATTACACACAGTACACGCGTTAGAAGTTATACTTCTTTGGCGTATAGAAAAAAAAAAAACTAAAATGCTGTAGTGATTAACGATAAATATAAAAAATAATCAAAAGAATGTGAGCCGTCGCGGGACGCCTGGCAGATGTGAAACATCGACATTATTTTGTAAAAGTAGTATGCAGAAACGAATAGATTGTGATAGGAACTAAATATGTCATTGAAAACATCATTATTTTGTTTCATTGTGGACTTACCAAAAGGACATCGTTTTCGTTTTCGTGTTCAACATCGTTTATGAATTCGACGATCGAAGGCACTTTGAATAAAAACTCTATTACTGGCTATCTGTGGTAACCCATGCATTTCCAAACCTTGGCAAGGGTTGCTTAACCTGGCCCCCTGTGGTAACCCATCCATTTCCAAACCTCGACAAGGGTTGCTTAACCTGTCTCCGTGTGGTAACCCATCCATTTCCAAACCTCGGCAAGGGTTGCTTAACCTGTCCCCGTGTGGTAACTCATCCATTTCCAAACCTTGGCAAATGTTGCTTAACCTGGCCCCCTGTGGTTACCCATCCATTTCCAAATCTCGGCAAGGGTTGCTTAACCTGTCCCCGTGTGGTAACCCATCCATTTCCAAACCTCGGCAAGGGTTGCTTAACCTGTCCCCGTGTGGTAACCCATCCATATCCAAACCTTGGCAAAGGTTGCTTAACCTGGCCCCCTGTGGTTACCCATCCATTTCCAAACCTCCGCAAGGGTTGCTTGGAATGTGAAATTAATTTAATAAGAACACCAAAATAATATTTATTTATTATGAAACACGTGTTCTAAATAGTCGCTCCATGTAAAATACTGATATTCAGCTGCATCCGGTTAGACTGGAAGCCGACCCCGACATAGTTGGGAAAAGGCTAGGCAGATGATGACGTGTTCTAAATATAAAAATACTAGAATATACAACTTGAACATAGTTATCGATTTTCATGCCACCTAGAACTAACTCCACGATGTCGCTGGCTAAATTCACTCTCATCATTTTTCTCCATCGCGCCAAAAGAAGTATAACTTTAAAAAACAAGCCCATTATCATATAGTATATAGGTATAGTCGCCTATACAGCATACCACATGTACGTCTTAATACACTCACAGCCAAATTAGAAAGTTGCGCACTAAAGGTGCGCACCAAAATCGTGACACATTTTCGTTACTTTAGCAGGTTTTACCCCTCGGATTTTTCTCATACCGGGCGCCTTACGATAACTGCAATTTGAAAGTCAGTGTCAGGTTGTGTCTTGAATTAAATATAAATCGCGACCGATTAAGCATCACGGTGTTATAATAATTACAATCGTTAATAAAAACCCCCTGAGTTCATTTAATCTCATAAAATGACTATCATAATAAAATCTCGGGATTATATGATCACACAAGGGTTGTAAAGATGATTTTAATCTTTATTAAGAAATTTTAGTTATGCATACAATCTGATAAAGAGCCGCAAAAAGGGAATCAAATCCTTAGTAATATTGTAAAAGCGAAAGTGAGTTGGTTTGTTGTTTGTAACGTCTTCACGCCTACATGACTAAACCGATTTCGATTTTGAATTTTGGTACAGAGATAGTTGGGAGTCTGGAGACGGACATAGGCTAAGTGAGAAATGAGGGACAAAGAGGGAAGTAATGGAAAGGCGCTATGGCAAAAACTACAAGTAGCAAGTACCTGCAAATCGGGAAAGGGGAACTGTGTTACCCCGAATTAAACGCGAGCGAAGCCGCGGGCAAAAGCTAGTTATAAATAAAAACAATCTAAATAAAATATTTAAAAGTACTTCCAATGAAAAAAAATCGCAAAAAGAAAAAGAAGACCTTGGGTTTGATCCAGCGTAATGTTGTTTGACTATCCGTTTCTTTACCAAACACGCTATTAGATCATTAGAACTGGGATTGAAATTACTGACCGTATTGTGCGCACCAAAATCGTGACACATTTTCGTTACATTAGCAGGTTTTACCCCCCGGATTTTTCTCATACCGGGCGCCTTATATATGAAAATCGATTCTTAAGGAGTAAACTCCAATAAGTAGAAGGTACCGAAAAGGAAAAAAGTAGAACTATCTACAAAATACAAAAAGAAATGAGATCCCATCAAAAACAATACTTGTCAAAAAAACTTGACTTGGTCATCGCCTGAAAACACATGTAAATTCAATTATTTAGTGCGATGGCCAAGTTTCGATATATTTATATGAAACATTAAAGAATTTTAATATTGATATGCGTCACTATAAGATGCTGTTAATTATTACGTAACAACTTAATGCTTCGAGTACGGAGATTCCAGACGCAATTGATTTTCAATTGTTATGGACCACGATCGTGGTCTTAGAGGCTGGACGTATTAAGACCGAAAGTCGCTTAAGTAGAGACTGAATAAATTAATAATCGACTTGGTATTACATGGATCTCACAACTTTTTAAAGCAGCACAACTGAGTGTTGCGAGACTTGGTTTTTTTGACAAGTATTGTTTTTGATGGGATTTGGACTGACTTGACTTGAACTTTGACATTCGTTGAAATGGTTTTGTGGCAGTTTTTATTGTTGCTGATATTATTGAAAGGAAAAACTTTCGCGGTAAAACGTTAAGCTCTGGAAGTAATCGTTATAAAAATGTTTCAAATAAACAAGCAATAATCCTTACTAATATTATAAAGGCGAAAGTGATTTTGTTTGTTTGTTATGTCTTCACGCCTAAAGGGATGAAATGGATGAATTTTGGTACAGACCCTTTGGGACCCTGGAGACGGACATAGGCTATTTAAAAAAATAAAAGATTGAGATAATGGAGAAAGAGGGAAGGAATGGGAAAACAGCATTGCTATTACAATAAATAAGGCGTTAGGGCAAATTCTACAAGTAGCAGTTACCTGCAAATCAGCAAAAGAGGAACTGTGTTACTCCGATGAAGCCGATGGCAAAAGCTAGTATAAGCAAAAACTAGTGACTGATAAAGAAAGAAAAAATAATCGCAAAAAGTTAATCGTGCGCCTTTTCTTACCGGGATCGTTCGAGCGTGGGTCGACATAAATGGTAGTGCAACGAACATGCTGTACCTATATGAGACACTGCATCATTTGCAATTACATGTTATTGTACCTTTGTACTATTTTAATGTCCGCCAGTGTACGCCCTCGGTAAGAATGTGGTATTGTAAGCAAAATAGTTCGCCATTTATTTCTGTCAATTTGAGTATCAACGGATGAGTACCAACGAGGCATAATGGGCTCGGATTGTGTGCTAGTGGATAAATGAGTTTCATTTTATTGGCCCTTGTGAAGTTAAGTCTAGTATCTATGTTGTGAAATGAATAATGATATTTTGATTTGTGTTGTGCATTTATCTTTACTTACATTTATACAAATAAATAAAACTGAAATGTCTGTTTGTTATTTCAAAGTAACTGCATCTTACTCAAAGCATATGAAAATGAAATCGCATTTTTTTAAAGAAGTGTCTATCTGTTTATTTCGGCTAATCTACGGAACGGTTGGACTAACTTATAAAATACATGGAAACATAAAACTTACATTTTTGTGAGAAAATAAAAGTTGAGGATTTAAAAACAAAACAAATATTTCTCATTAAATTTATCTGGTATTAATACTATAGGTACATATTTTGCTTATGATTTTAATATACTGTAAGGTCTGCCTTTCGTTGTTAATGGAAATCAAGATACGAGTAATCAACCAACCCTAGGTTGATTACTCGTTCTGGGTGATCCCCATAATGACTTCTTTTATTCCGTCCAAGACTATTATTGCCTTCATTATTTTTGCATATGAAATGAGTAAAGGAACTACTTTTGTTAATGATAGTAAAACGAGTAGTTCCATAGTAAATTGAATGATGACTTTCAGTGTTGTCAGCATATTACTTGCGCCAGTGGTTAGTGGCCATGACTGCTGAGCCGGAGGTCGTGGGTTCGATTCCCACCCAGGACAAACTTTGTGTGATGAGCATGATTGTTTGTTCTGGGTCTGGGTGTGATTTATCTTAATATGTATGTATTTATAAATTATATAAGTATGTATATCAGTTGTCTGGTTACCATAACACATGCTCTGCTTAGCTTGGGATCAGATAGTCGTGTGTGAGTTGTCCCAAGATATTTATTTATTATTTATTTTTGCATACTTCCTACCGAACATCAAACTTCATTAAAGTATCAACGATCTCAAAGATTACAAACTTTGACCTTTTAAAAGCGACCTGACATTTATATTCAATTTGGCCGTCCAAAACAGTTCATTAATCACTCGAAAGGCTACCAGCGAACTAAACTCCCATTAGTCTGCAAAAACATCGATGGATTGCTGCGTGAGGAGTAATCACTAACGCAAACAGCGTACGTTAATCCTTTACACAAGCAAACACATAGCATTAAGTAAATCCTTCAAATAATCCAGTACGAAAAGCCGACAAGTCTCTGTCAACACTCGACGAACGCGATTTCCTTGGCAAGCGTCGAAGTTCTCAACGTATTTACATTTTCACACATAAAGTAAATTCCTCGTATCCAGAAGTTTGAGTGCGGGGAAACGAAAATAGCGATTCATCACAAGTTTTAATCTGTTCTAGAGTTTGGCCCACTTGCGGTTATGGGTTGGGTATGCGGGCGTTTCAAACGCTGCGGTTAAAACGCTCGACTTTCAACCGCCACGCTCGAACAGTACCTCCCACACTGAACTAACTTACATTTTCTTTAAGTTATGTGCCATGATCATTGATACTCGCTCACCTCAATCTCTGTTATTACTATAGTACTATATTGACAGTATTCCAAATTAATTGCATAGTTACAGTCAATATTAAATTACACTATGTGCTTTTCCTACCGCGTAAATCATGTGCGTTTCATAGTCTTGTGAAATGGGAGTCACTAAATAATACTTCCCACACTGCAATCGTTTTAGCGTGGGTGATCACAGCAACCTGTCATTATTTGTTGCATTAAAGCACATTCGAAACCAATATGCTTTTGCCAGATAGGGTAACGTGGTTAATATTGACGTGGGCACTAAAAACATTAAAAAAATACGAAAATGAGAATAATTAATTTGGTGAAGTTAATGAAAAACTAATTTTTCGTATTTCTGGATAAATAAAAGCTTTAATAAAGTCGTTGAAAGATGAACAAATAAAACACAAAATAGATTTATTTTTGGTTGTTTCTTGCCTGTAGTCATAGTCGGAACTAACATCACCATTTAAAAAAAACCATAGACAACCAATTTAATGGTAAACAACAATTCCTTCCAGGCAGAATAGTCGACATCGGCTCAGTTGCCAAAGAAGAAAGAAAAAAAATCCTACCTGTCAACGTCATTCAATTATCAAAAGAACCATGAGGCACAATATTTGCTATTTAAATCAAAACTAAAGGAGATCCAGTATCAAAAACAATCATAACATTATCTACGGATGCAAAAGGCTCTTATTGATCCACTTTATGCAAACGCGTAGGTCTTAAACTGGTAGTAACTGACAAAGTCCCCCTTCTTGATATTAAACTGAACGACCATATTGCAATAAATGCGAAAGTTGATTTTGTTTTAACACAATAAAAGTATTTTGTACTGGCATGTCAAGAATTCTGCGCGTATTGAATATTTAAAAGCACATTTTATTTGATCATGCTGTCACAAATAGTGTTACTATACATAGTGTTATGAATAAGGCAAGCAAAATTTTATGTAACTATGAATAAAAAATATTACAGTCGAAGATACATCATTTTGTTTGTTAAATAGTCGGTTTTATTTGAAATGTCTATTTCATTTCTATATACGTTGTTAGAAACACCGTAAGGGTTTATTTGCTAAAAATGCATAACCTTAATTTTTACAACCGTATTTAAAACTTTATTAAAAAACTAGCTGTTTCCCACGGTTTCACCCGCGCTGCTCAACACCTGTTGGTCGTAGCGTGATGTTATATAGCCTATAGCCTTCCTCAAGAAATGGACTATCCAACACTAAAAGAATTTTCCAATTCCAACAAGTAGTCCCTGAGATTAGCGCGTTCAAACAAACAAACAAACTCTTCAGCTTTATAATATTACTAGCGACCCGTCCCAGCTTCGCACGGGTGTTACAAATCTTTGAAAATCCCCACTTTTCTCTACTATAATATGTATGTATTATACATAAAAACCTTCCTCTTGAATCACTCTATCTATTAAAAAAAAAACCGCATTAAAATCCGTGGCGTAGTTTCAAAGAATTAAGCATACAAAGGGACATAGGGACAGAGAAAGCGACTTTGTTTTATACTATGTAGTGATAGTGAAGTATAGATGAGATTTAATGGAGATTCTTAAAATTTCGCTACATGCAAGACTTTGAAGCCTATGCAGATGGAAGAAACGAGAATAATATTTTCACATTACGTGGCTCTTAGCAATGTCTCGTTCAAAAATCGATACGACAGTTAAAACAATACAATATCGACAATAAACGGCTTCATGTAGCGCGAGGTTAATTTTATCTCATTTTCCATAATAATTGGATCAAATGTCCCCTTTTTGCAGTTCCATTGGCAAATCCCACCTACTGTTTTTCATTACGAACGTTGCATTTACTAGGTGTCCAGTTTCTTCAAGATTGATTACCTCTAATTTGCTTGCGATTTCGTCAATCATTATGATCGATAGAGCAAGCACTCATGATAGAATAATTCCTAGTACAAGGATAGGGCTGCACAGATATCAAGGGGGCCTGCCAAGGCCACCGCCAGCCAGGGTTATGGGTTGTTTGAAAGAGATGCCGCGGCCCCGGAACATAAAAGGCAAATTAAGGAACATGGGTGGGTTTTAGTCATTTAATGTCAGGCATTCCCACCGGCTTCGCCCAGGAGGCTCTAAAGAAGCTATGATGTAGATGTACTGGATAAATTCAATTTATAAACGCCAACTTTACGTTACTATTAAGACTGTAATAGAATATTTTTTCTGGCTAAAAATGCCGGCCACCTATACAAAACTATCGTAGGTCAAGAAAACCCTGCCCGTCTACAACAAACAAATTTAGCATGCAATATTTGGACGGCCGCGGTTACCCGCTCACCTCTGCAACTGTGGCTATAAGTACCCACATATTTTACGAGTTTACGAGAATTCCATCGCAAGGAACATTTTTTTTTTTATTTTAGTTCCTTTGCGTGACGACAAACCACACGCGACACACGATTTTTGATTTATTTCGAGGTTGGAACGCGCGGCTTTTGTTTCGTGAATACGTCACCTAATTAGAGCTGTGATTGCATGTTGAAAAAATTCCGATTGTTGGAAATTGAAAAACATATTGTTTTCTTTTACGATTATGTCTTCATTGTGGTTGAATTAAAGCAGATTACATCTTCCCTTCTTACAATTACAAGTCAGAGTCTTCCTTACCATCTATACTTCTATACTATATATATATATATATATATATTATATAATCTATACTATATACTATATAATATTATAAAGCTGAAGAGTTTATTTGTTTGTTTGAACGGGCTAATCTCAGGGACTACTGGTTGGAATTGGAAAATTCTTTTAGTGTTGGATAGTCCATTTCATGAGGAAGGCTATAGATAGGCTATATAACATCACGCTACGACCAACAGGTGCTGAGCAGCGTGGGTGAAACCGCGTGGAACAGCTAGTTTGAGGATAAATGTAGATCCAAAAGCACAGCTCTACAGAACAATAAGAAAGAAGAAGACACACATAAAACAGACATACAGACAGAATGATGAATCTTGCTCACTGTTCCAGAAAAATGTGGCGATTCAATGCTACCAGCCTAGATTTCACATCTATAATTCATATACAAATTGTATGAATATTTTACGTTAGTCAAAAAGACAATCTATAAAATATTTTCACCGTCATTCGATACTATATCTTAAGCCCCCATCAATTCTCCACGCCACTCATATATGCCATAAAAAGTATACCATTCAAGACTGTCATATAAATAACGTGATGACCCTATTCTAAGTTTATAACTTGTTTATAGTGAATCAGCTGTTAGTATTAAATCAGTATTTTATTGCCAACAATCCGTTATACGTCTGTCGAACTGGTACCACATAATGGCCGTGTTTACGTCGCGAGCTATTGAACACTTGTATTCATCTACTGAGATGTAAGCTGTTTATTACTTTGATGTATGAGACGAGTTTGATTTTGCATTTGTTAGAACAGATGCATTTGCAGTTGGCCACCCTTAAGTACCAGCCTATTAATACTCTTTTTATTAGTATTTGGTTCAGAAACAATATCAATTTAAATCAAATCACTTATTTCAATTAGACCATTACAGGCACTTTTGAATGTCATGAAAACAAAAAAAATGCTGCTACAGTCACAGTCACAAGACATTATAACTTGTGAAAGTACTGTAGTTGAGCATTCCAAAGCGTAGATCTCTATGGAGAAGAATGGGCAAGAAACTCCATGGGCACTCTTTTAAATCATAATATTTTTACAAAATCATGGAAACAAATAGGATTTGGAAAAAAAAATATTAATATAAATAAGTAAATTATAGCGTAAATACTGACGGAGGAGAATAAAAGAAAAAACATGTGAAGCCGACCCATAATAACATGATACAAGGGTAGGAAGATGCAGAGGAGCCTGCCAGGGCTACTGCCTGCCGGGTTTGGGGTTTTTGAAAAGAGATACCGCGGCTCCGGAACATTTAGGGCAAAAAAGGAACAGGAAAACCCACCCAGGGTTTTAGTCAGAACAAGCTAGACACTCTTCCCTGCTCTGGGAGGAGCGGGGGAGAAGTATTTGATGATTTACCTTCTGCATAAAATAGCATATTAATACACTAGCTGTTCTACGCGGTTTCACCCACGCTGCTCAGCACCTGTTGGTCGTAGCGGATGTTATCCTTCCTCAAGAAATGGACTATCCAACACTAAAAGAATTTTCCAATTCCAACCAGTAGTCCCTGAGATTAGCGAGTTCAAACAAACTAACAAACAAACTCTTCAGCTTTATAATATTTGTATAGATTAATGTATAAGGATATCGTCTGTTCCGCGAATTTGCATCCCTTGTCTTTTATATAGCACGCACGTATAATAGCACTTAAGCAAAGAACTCTATCACCTTAACATCGAGCACGACACCACAAAGACAGGTACAGACGCCTGCAGGTCAAGCTACCCGAAACTGTCAATTTTTCCCAATGAACCTTGAACCTAATACTTTACAAATAAAGTTGAAAATCTATCAAAGAAATCTGACAGATTGTGGTAGCTTGATGTGCAGGCGTCTGTACATCATCGAAAACAGGGTGCTTTAATAATTTTTCACTCCATCGACGTTATTAAAAATATCCCTTTTAATATTGATGGTCCATTACTGGTAAGCTTCTACGATGTATCGTTTCTTTGTAATGCAACACCGCTACGTCAAGTTCTAATTGATGCTGTCAGTTAGTATAAAACGGGCTTCAACAATAGCGGAGTAAGTATCCATTTGATCGTCCCCTGGGAACACTCCCGGCTCGATCGGAGTGTTTTTATTTTGTTCAAAGTAATAGGAGAAAGTTAGATACTGTTATGTAAGTGTGAGTGGAATTTATTGATTTTCTAGCTTTTGCCCGCGGCTTTGCTTGCGGTAAATTTGGGGTAACACAGTTTTTGATTTGCAGGTACCTGCTACCTGTAGTTTTTGCCCTTTCATCTTATTTATTCTACTTTAAAAAAGTCTATGTCCGTCTCCAAGAATTCAACTATCTCTGTACCAAAATTCATCAAATTCAATTTTGCCATTTAGGCTTGAAGACGTAACAAACAAACAAACTCACTTTTGCTTTTGTAATATTAGTAAGGATTCAAAGACTGTAAACAGTGACCGACTGTACTTATGTATATACAGAATTGCTAGGGGCTCTTTTAAAAAAAAAAAGCCAAGTGCGAGTCGGAGTCGGGTTCCGTACAAACTTGCGACATAAACGGCTAAATCTTTTGCCTGTAAACTTAGAGAAGTGATTTTTTCACTGATCTAAGGTACCACAGTTTTGAGTATTAATGGTTTTAATATCAACTCGATACCTCCATGCTTTCCTAAGAAAAAGGGTCTTGACAGACAGACAAACAGACGGACAACAGAGTGATCTTATAAGGATTCCTTTTTTAAGGTAAGGGACCCTGAAAAAATTACTATTGTAAAATTTTTGTTAAAACAATAGAAAATAACAATAATGTCCCCAAGTATTTCTCCTGTTTTCTTACTGCTCCTTTTAATGACTCTGATCGAAAACAAATTATATTTTTTTTTTATAAATCCAGTCTTTAAACACAATGGCGAGTTTTTACGAAGAACCTTGCATTAATCTTGAAGATTATTTACTTCGAGCCTCATTTATCATTCTCCTTTTTATTTCGTACATTACTGAGTACCCCGTATATGCATATTCTACATTAATTACTACCATGATTGAGATTTTTGCGTATGCTTTAGTTTTCTTAATTTTAGAACTTATCGTACTAGTATGTGTTAAAACCTTGTTGTAAAATAGGATTGGTAGCAATTAAAATGCTTTTATTAGCTTCAACTGTAATTATGTAAAAAGTCTAAATTTGACCAACTCACAGATTCCCGATTCAAAAATTTTACCTAGATTTAGATGGATGTTAAGTTGAGTGATATCATTCTAAGAGGTAATCTATCTAGAGCACCCATCCGTATGGCACTGCCGCGAATGACACCAAGTCCACAAAAGGTACCGTTTAAAATTTTGGGAGGTGTTTTTATCGTATTTAAATTTATTTTTAGATATTTGTCCATGATAATTCCTACCTAGGGTTCAGCAGTGTAGTGCTGGGATGTATTTGTTTTCAGAACGTTATATTTATATAACATATAGTTATTGAACAGAACCTACTAAAAATATTAATTGGCTTTTCCTGGACTACGCAAGGTGCTAAACAGAAGTTAGAAGAACGTTAAAAGAAATAGAGTTATCTAGTTAGACCACCTCCATTCTACATCCAGTGAAGTGGACTCCCAATGACGGACTAGTTAGTTTTATACATTCTCATCATATGGGTATCAAATTAAAGGGTTTGTTGAGAAGTAGCAGTTTAATTTAAGTATGTTTAAGCTAAAATATTTATAATCAATAAACATCAGCATGAATCAAATTATTACTATCATCTAATATATAAAATTCTCGTGTCACAGTTTTCGTTCCCATGCTCCTCCGAAACGGCTGGACCGACACAAACGAAACTTTGTGTACCTACATATCAGGTAGGTCTGAGAATCGGCCAACATCTATTTTTCATACCCCTAAGTGAGCAGCGGGTGAAACCGCTGGGCACAGCTAGTTGTATATAACCTCAGATCAACGACCTTATTTCAAATAATAGGCACGAAGTATGACATAAAAATACCTTCCAAACAGATATGCATTTAGTTTTTATCTCTTCGTATATTTTTATACGGACAAAAAACTATAATGGCAAATCAATAGTTACTGCATATTACAAACGCCTGCGAACTTCTCTAGAGACGTTTTTCGATTTGCCATAAATCTTGTGTTTAATTGTCCGCGAAATAAAGGGATTAAGCGTTGGGGATTAAGTAGACAAATTCTTTTCAATATTCATCCGTATGGATTTCATCAGGAATTTAAGGATATTTTTCGATTTTGAGCTTATTTGGCATGGTTTCAAACATCGAAAAAAGACGTAAACATCAATTTGAGTTAAAATAGAATAGAAAGCCATTTTAAAAATGGGTAATAATAGACTATATTCTTATAATAAATCAAAGCTCTGTCACCTTTTTCCATTATTTTCAAGAAATATAAAATATATATTCAAAAATATCAGTAATGATCAATAAATATTTTCGCCGTTTGGAATTTAGCTAAACAGTAGTAAGTTTAACTAATCGTAAAATTTTGTAATCTACTCTTAAATGCCTTCAACGACTTGGTAATTTATTGTAAATATTTTTATTTATATAGGGTCATGCAATAAACACTTTGATATTAAGTTTTTTTGTCATAGCGTTACCAAATCTCAATAAATACCTATGACAACATAATGAAAAATATGTTTGTTTTCTTTATCAATTCATTATTTAATTTATTTTTCAGATTTATAATAGGTATTTTATTCAATCTAATCGAACTAACTAAGCATACAAACTTAATATAGACACAAACTAATAATCAAAATATGTACAAGCAAAAAACAGTAAATTACAGCTCGTCGAAAATTCGTCCGCATCGCAGTATAATATAGTATATTAATTATTGAAATTATTGACTGCAAGATGATTTTCTAAAATTGACGTTTTCATGATTATTTAATACTAGCTTTTGCCCGCGGCCTCGCTCGCGTTAAATTCGGGGTAACACAGTTCCCCTTGCGCCTAATTGATTTGTAATAGCAACGCCAAGTTTCCCTCTTTCTCCTTCACATCCCACTTTTTTCAAAAAAATATTAGCCTATGACCATCTCCTGGTTTCCAACTATCTATGTACCAAAATTCATCACAATCAGTTTAGCCATTAAAGCGTGAAGAAGTAACAAACAAACAAACAAACTCACTTTCGCTTTTATAATATTATATAGTAAGGATTTTAACGACGATTACAACGTGCCACTAAAAGTACCGCTACCACAACAACTCCAATTGCATTTTATGCCCAGATCATGTCAGCATTAATTTGGATGTAATCAGAACAGAACGGAAATGAGAGGATTACTCAATGTAATCCTTTCATATGGACTTGTCAATTAAGCGCTGCCACACTTTATAAACATTTAAAAATAAGTATAATTATAAAAAGAAAAGGGAATGATATTTATAATTTAAAACAACTGTTGACATAAATACATCCTTACTTATTATATTATAAAAGCGAAAGTGAGTTTGTTTTTTACCTCTTCACGCTTTGATGGCTACACCGATTTTGATGAATTTTGGTACAGAGATAGTTGGGAACCAGGAGAAGGACATAGGCTATTTTTTTTAAAGCGGTATGTGAGGGAGAAAGAGCGAAGAAAAGTCAAAACTTAGCGTTGCTATTAATTGATTGTTGATTTGATCGTAAGTAAATAGTATTTACCATTGAAACAGCTGACGATATCAACTTCTTTGATATAATATTTGTTTGCTTCATCTACTTCTTCATCATAGAAACTGGTGCGAAATTGTCTTTGAATTCAAACGTCAAAAAATATAAGTTTATTGAAAAAAACAAAACAACATCAGCCCATATTAAGAATTGAAGCCTTGTGTATGCTTGATCGTGATAATAATATCATTTTAAATAGAAATAATAATTTTAAAATGACACACTTTTACGGTCCCCTAAGCTGTCTCAACTTTTCTTATTCTAAATTGAACCTTATTGATTTATTTCTTTTTTATTTACAATGCGCCAGAATTAATTCTTAAATAACCACAAACTAAAGGCCTTTACAATACAGGCAGAGGTAAACGCCAGACCGGGCTTTTGAGGGAGAGAACCTCAAACCAACCTAGCCATGGCGGGAGACGCCCCGGGCGTCGGGCGCCGGGTCTGTGGACGGTGAGCAATGGTAGCTCACCGTCCGTCCGTCTATTGACGATAGGCCGCGTCGACGGCGCGTTAGTATTCCATCCTCAAAGAGATGTCAGCAAAGCAGAGGGGCTTGTTAGGAGGCCTGCCGGGGTTGCGGGTTGTTCGAAAGAGATACCATGGCCCCGGAACATAAAAGGAAATAGAAGGAACATGGGTGGGTTTTAGTAAGTACATGTCTGACACTCCCCCCGCTCCGCCCAGAGCGGGGTAAGTTTGTTCATGATTTCCCATCCGCAAAAAAAAGGTAAACGCGAGAAACAGCCATTAGGTATTACAATGATCCTTACTTATATATAATATTATAAAAGCGAAAGTGAGTTTGTTTGTTTGTTACCTCTTCACGCTTTAATGGCTACACCGATTTTGATGAATTTTGGTACAGAGATAGTTGGGAACCAGGAGACGGACATAGGCATTGCTTACAAATCGATAAGGCGCAAGGAGAACTGTGTTACCCCGAATTTAACGCTAGCGAAGCCGCGGGCAAAAGCTAGTATACAATAAATCCATCTGTCAACTTCAATATAAACTTTAGCAGAAGCAGAGGTGTTATTGCAAAAACATTTTACGTTGGCCATAAACCATTTAACTCCTGTTTACGTGTTTTGAAAGCTAAAGCTAATAAGGCCGTTAAAATTATACGGTGAGCCACAACAGGACGTCCATACAAAGATATTATTACGATTCGGACGTATGTTTTCAAACACCGGGGTCGTATAATTTTATAATACTTGTTGACATACTTTATTGTGCCGCTGTAAAAGAACATGCTACATTAATTTTGGGTCTTACTGCTTTTGAAAAAAGGTGTATGTTTGTGGAATTGTGAGGATGTTTACAGCAAATGTAATATTGTTGACGATAGTATGCAACGGACAGTGGCATGACCAACTTTGTTCGGCCAATCAGCTAATCCTCACAGAACTTCTACTAAACACGTAAGAGAACAAACCATGTTGCCATTGAAAGATGCATAATAAAATTTTACGATACATTTTATTTTAATATTGATATCGATAAAGTCAAAGAAAGGTCTGGGTTTGGTGTATCCTATTATGAATAAACGTGATTAAATTTAAACGCTCATAAAATCCTGGTTATTTTGATGTTACACGTTTAGAAGCTTGTAAAGTCTGATCGATTCGCTGTTTTGTACGTAGTTAGCTTTCAAACGACATATTTAAGAGTATTGTTAACATTTAATACGTGGAGTAATATGTAATGTCGTAAATAATGTGCTTGAAATATATTTTTAAGCATTTATACTTTAAGGGTTATGCGATATCTTCCAGATAACCTTTGGATGGACTGTACGAATCAAACACTCAGGCTTAACGCGACACTTTTAAATCTATACTAATATTATAAAGCTGAAGAGTTTGTTTGTTTGTTTGAACGCGCTAATCTCAGGGACTTCTGGTTGGAATTGGATAATTCTTTTAGTGTTGGATTGTCCATTTCTTGAGGAAGGCTATAGGCTATATAACATCACGCTACGACCAACAGGTGCTGAGCAGCGTGGGTGAAATCGCGGAGAACAGCTAGTTTGGTCATAACTGCGCAAACCAAATATGAATGTAATACAAAAAATTACTTTTTAAAGTCACGGTATTTTAACACTTTCGAAGACAATCTGAGAGAAGTTTGACCGATCAATTCTCGAACGCAGCTTAGGGCTGCCGACAACAATGACTTAACAGGGTTAACCTTCAGACCATGAGCCTGACTCCATAGGAGTACACTCCAAATCCTTATTCACCAAATTCTCCGCCTCAAACAGTTCATCGTTTACGGGAGAGCCTGTCAATAAATCTGCAAATCGTCAGCATAAGGCCTCTTGTCGACGGCACGGTTATTCAACCGTACGGCATGTTAGCCGTACGGTTGAAAAAACGTAAGAGCTTGTACATGACAAACTTATTTCTTTCATCACTACATAGAGACATCATCGGCCAAGTACGGTTCAGTAGCGGTTTTGGAGCTTTGCAGGCTGGAAATGAATAAATATATCTTTCCAGGAATCATATTTCAGCCGCTTATTTTTGTAATCATTGATAGTCTTATCCCATATTATAGGCCTGTCCTGAATCAATGTAATTAAAAATTTTTGATTTCACACGGCGGCGGCGCCGTGCCGTGGCACCGCCGTGCACGTCTACAAGCTTCCATAGTGGTCCATATAACACTGACGACCGTGGTTACACACGGCGAATTAACCGTGGATTTTCACGGCGAAAAACCGTGTGTGTACAAGAGGCCTAACGCGTTGGAAATGGAATTAGTGAATGTGGTGAAAAAAAACGGAGATAGAACGCCCCCCTGCGGTACGCCGAAAGAGGTATTGCACCATAAAGATGACGCATCTTCAGTGCGAATACATTATCGGTGGCTAAAGAGATAACTACGAAACTAATCATCACCGTTGGAGATATGTGAAGAGAGCAGAGTTTAAAGAGCAGGAAATCTAACTCACAATCGAGATGAATTAAATTGTTTTAATCATAATCGTCAAACCATTAGCTTATTAACAATAAAAAAATGGTAGTTCTTAAAAGGTCCATGATCTGTGATTTCTGCCTACCCAATAGTGGGAAAATGCGTCAGTCTATGTATATACCTATATGATGCATAATTATAAATATTAACTTATACTTCACATTTTTATGAATTTACATTTGAATAATAATTACTCTGTGAGCAGTGAAAACATCTCAATTACTAAGGCATGGTGCACACTTGCACTTTTAATGCGATTTTTATGACTTCGTTTACGCTCCTTACTGCAATACGGCGCAATTATTCCCTCTGTTTACTGTATATTTTAAATATAAGATTAATATTTAAGAATGTTTATTCGCGTAGGTTTGCAAAAGCTCATTAAAAACTCATATATTTTAAAGTTTTATTGTAACAGTTTAAGCCAAGCCAATGAAAAAGAAATTGATTCTTTGCTTAAGGCGTATTTTAGCGTTTAATTCTTTTTACCTTTTTGTGGTTAATGAAGTCGGTTTTTTGTGTCATTTGTTGTGGTTTGCGATTCGCGAGTCGGCCAACCGACAATATAATCGTAATGTCGTGGGAGTTGATTGGGTTTTTATTGCCATCGAGATACTTGAGTTCCAGTATTTTAATTTTTAACTTTATGTTCTGCATCTGCTAATATTTTTTGAGGTACCGTTAACAGAATCACTTTCAATATTATAAAATTATATTTTTATTGTTTTCAAAATTTAACCACTCATTATTACTATTCTAAGAAATTTAATTTAATTTATTTAATTATATTGAATCCATTTTAGTACTATTGAATCTGTTGTTTAATGATATTGAATCTATTTTAATGATATTGCATCTGTTTTTATGATAAATCTGTTTCTTAATGATAGGGAATCTGTTTTAATGTGTCTGTGTACGTCTAACAATATTATATTAATTTTCTATGGGTCTATGCCACCCGAAATAAAGTTTATTCATTCATTCATTTAGAGTGTCATTGGTATTTGCAGATACATTTTTTTTGTTATTATCGCATTTTTTACACGTATTTTCCGTTTATGAACGAGTTTACATACCTGTTACTGTATTATTCTTGAAACTTACAAAGTTTAGGTAAATAACAAAAATAGCTTATGCACCTAAATAATTATCTATACTAAAATAAATTATAAAGCTGAAGAGTTTGTTTGTTTGTTTGAACGCGCTAATCTCAGGGACTACTGGTTGGAATTGGAAAATTATTTTAGTGTTGGATAGTCTATTTCTTGGGGAAGGCTATAGGCTATATAATATCACGCTACGACCAACAGGTGCTGAGCAGCCCGGGTGAAACCGTGGGGAACAGCTAGTATGAAATAAAAATACTTGTATTTGTATACTTAATAGCTATTTGTTCTCTTTCCTTTCTTTCATTCGGACCGGGTTCTCTACCACTTCTTGGCGATTCTTCACGAAGAAATCTAAATCGTTTCACCCTCTCTGTACTAGTCTGCCAATTAAGTTGTGGTATTTGCGCCGTTTGAGGTTTCCAGTACTACCGCTGCATTCGCCCAGTGCAGTTCACCGTTGACTTGTTTTAATTTGGATTTCATAGCCCGAAAAATAATTAAGCTTACTAGCCATTAATTTTAATTTCTAAAAGGGTTTATAGTATCCAAGTGGCAGTAGAACACTGTCTCCTAAGTCACAGGTTTTCCTAGTTTAGGAGCCAGGGTTTCATGTCTTGTACACCTTCAATCATTGTTTACCACAGCTAGACATTAAGCATTTTGTAAGGACTTGTTTTCAATAAACTATTATTATTAATAATTAATACAAATAATTTAATTTTAGGAAAATTGATTTGACGGCATTGTTGGGGCAGTGGCTGAGCGATCGATTGCTGCGCTGTGTGTTGCGGATTTGATCCCCGTAAAGAGCAAATATTTATATGACCTATATAGGTAGTTGTTTCGGGTCTGGCTGTTTGTGCATGTGAGATTAAATTTTTGTAAACGCACCGCACGATACAGGAAAAAATCAGATTGTAGGGCAAGGTTTACAAAATAAAAAAACAGAATTTAGCCGCAAACTGATGGCAAACTGAAATAGAATTATTTATTTCCTTCTGAAATTGAATCGCGCTCTAAATAAATTGGTCATTAAATGAATTAGCCATGAATACAATTATTGTTTATTATGGTTATCCTAACCAATCATTTTCGTTTTCGTATTTTGTTCATTCAGTGAATTGGCGGTTTTGGAAGCAAATAATTAAATGTTTAACAAAAGAAGGTTATATTCCTAATTTAAAAGCAGCGAATTCAGTTCTTTCAATTTCAACAAAAAGGTCGAGTTCAGAATTGAAACCTTTTTACAACTTTGTATCCTATAAACAGGGAAGTATTTCTATCCACCCACACTCCTTGGTCAGCCAGCTAAAACCGCACCTTAAAGCTATACTTATGACTTATAAAACTACTTACAATATTCAACAAAGTTTTCATGCATAGGAAATTTATAATCGCTTTTCTATATTAGTAGCATTAGCTTAATGGTGTAATCATGGCGTATGTTCAAGGATATCTCACCATCGTGGGTGTTATAGACATTAGACGGTGACTAAGAGTTAAATTCAATAGAATATGCAGTTTTATTTAACTGTGTTCTCAAGGACGTGACAAATCAGAATTGGTAAGCAATATGCTCAACAGAATATCTTATGCCTGCTGAGTATATCTTGTATGTGGTCTTATGAAAAAGTATTTTTTTGACGGGCCTGTTGGTCTAGTGGTTAGTGGCCCTGACTGCTGAGCCGGAGGTCGTGGGTTCGATTCCCACCCAGAACAAACTTTGTGTGATGAGCATGATTGTTTGTTCTGTGTCTGGGTGTGATTTATCTATAATGTGTATGTATTTATATAAGTATGTATATCAGTTGTCTGGTTACCATAACACAAGCTCTGCTTAGCTTGGGATCAGATAGCCGTGTGTGAGTTGTCCCAAGATATTTATTTATTTATTTATTTTTGTTCAATACTTGACCAGCATCTAATGTTCTTGAGGAGCTCATGGCCAAATAATATTAGCCGCTTGGGTCAATATTTAGGTTAAGCTGTGCTTTTCTAGGTTGATCTGTAAATGGGTGACCACCCCTTACATACCGAGTTTCCCCTGTGCCTTGGAAACCACGTAAAGCTGTTGGACTCGGCTGTTATTTGTAGATCTCTGCCAGTCGTTACAGGTAGTCAGTGTTCCAAAAGTCAGACAGTCTTACCAACGAGTTTTGTATTAACTGGGTTATTGAGGCCAGATAGGCAGTCGCTCCTTGTAAAATACTGAAATTCAGCTGCATTTGCTAGGACTAGAAGCCAACCTCAACAAAGCTGGGAAAAGTCTAGACTGATGATGATCTACGGCCAACGAGAAGCGATACGAAAGGTCATTAACCTAAAGAACAACTGTGGCGTTCACAATCTAATATTTAGCTCTTTCCATCTTGTGCCTTTGTCGTAATGTCTCGTTCTCCCGGCAAAAACATGACAACGTTAAGACGGGTTTGCCAACATTCGGGCGGCCATTTTAGATGGGGTTTTAGCATGGGTTTTGTTTACATTTGGTATCGTTTCTCGTTGGCCGTACTATAACGCTCTTGAAATAGAACTATGGTGATTTGAATGTGTCAAAGAAGTACACGATGACAGTATACGTATTAGATGAACCATTTTTTGGACCTTTAAAGGAAAAAGCACAAGCCTTATAGGAGGAGCGTTTACACGTTTACGCTCCAAGTTAGAGTCATCTTTGAATCATGAGCAGGTGTTCCTTGTTTCGGCCAACCTATACCTGAAGTCTATTTGAAGACTTCCAGTTTGGCCATGGTAACTCGTGTCCAAGTAGGAGATTTTCAGCAAGTAGCACGAATGTGTTGGCAAAACAATATCTAGCCACAACTTGAGCATTTCTTTATATTCCGTTTAATATTCCAAATGCTCATCACATTTAGTGATAAACTGTAGTGTCAATTTGAAAAACTATAACCACTGTTATAACTAAAGTTAGTATGCCCATCTTACCCCAGAGTATGGCAGTAGATATTACCAACTTTGAGTATTGAAAAGTATTTTAACAGGCAACACCAACACCACCAGCTGCTATACTCATGTAATAAGGTTTGTACTAACACTAGAATAGCACTGTTTACACGCCAAAATGATACGTATTATGTGATCTTAATAGTCAATTCAGAACATAGAGAGGCAAAACTTCCAAGTTACTGTGTAGATAACTTGGTAGTAATAGTTGAAACCACTTCGTAACTTCTGAATTTAATATACTTTGGTACAAGTTGGGGTGATTTTGTAGACATTAATGATCTATGATGTATTATTTTGGTTAGAATGTGTGTAAGTGATTGATATTGCGAAAGTAAGTTTTTGTTAGTTTCATTGACTTTGACGTGCAAATTGCATTCTTGTGTTTTCGTGAATAATTTTGGTGCGTTAAGAGCTTGCATTAAATTATGCTTTTACGGCGTTGATGGATTATGTAAATAAGTTTACCGAGTTACCGTAAATGAAAGCAGGTTTTACTTTAAATCTACAATGAGAGCATAAACAATACTGCTATAAAGCCTTATACTACGTTCCATATAGAAATAAAATGCTTATTTGCTAAAATAAAGCTAGTTACAGATTCTTTTGAACTGTCCTGAGTTGTGTGTCCTGTCCTTGAAACCCACCCAGAAAATCTAAAAGGAGGCTTTTTGCATGCCAAAAATAAGGCAACATAGCTCACTATATAGTTTAGTTTTTGCATATGGAAAATCATCCATCATCTGCCTAGCCTTTGGGTCAGCTTCCAGTCTAACCGGATGCAGGTGAATATCACTATAAATTTTACATGGAGCGACTGCCTATCTGACCTTCACAACTCAGTTAGTACTGGATAATCCGATACCCTTTGGTAAGACTGGTTGTCAGACTTTCGGATTACTGTCTACCTGTAACGGCTGTCAAAGAACTACAAATAACAGCCGAGACCAACGGCTTAACGTGCTTTTCGAGGCACGGAAGAAACTCGGTATGTAACGGGTAACCTAAAGATCGACCCGAGCGGCTGCTTTTATTTAGCCACGAGCCCCTTCTCATTTTTGCAGACCCAAATAAAATAAATAAATAATACAATTTGAAAACATATTACTCAATGTCAAAATTATGTCAAAATCACTTCGCTAATTGGCCAAACATTTTATTTAATTGATTGCTTATAGAGCTTACAAAAAATAGACGTGTGCCGTCAATACTTACTGCTATTGGCTTGAACCATGTTGTACAACATTCCTAATGCCCACAAACGGATGTTTTGCTCAAAGTCATGGACAGTCATGGTCAATGTACTATGGGAGACATTTAATACTTTAAAAAGCTTTTGATTTAAGTCTAAAGCGGTGAGCGTTTTTGTTATTGAAACTTTTTTTCACGTTTTCAAGGCCCATAAAACCTTTCTACTTGCAGAAGTGTGAACCCCACTTAATTAGAAAGAAACGAATCCTTACTAATATTATAAAAGCAAAAGTGAGTTTGTTTGTTTGTTTGTTACCTCTTCACGCTTTAATGGCTAAACCGATTTTTGGTACAAAGATAGTTGGGAACCAGGAGACGGACATAGGCTAATTTTTATTTTAAAAAAGTGGGATATGACCGAGGGAAGAAAAGGGAAAAATTAGCGTTGCTATTACAAATCAAACAGGCGAAAGAGCAAAAACTGCAGGTCTGCTTGGTGTGTTATACTGAATTTAACGCGAGCGAAGCCGCGGGCGAAAGCTAGTCAACGATATGTTACAAAACATCGAACTTATTTGGACCAATTTTATCTAGCATTTAACAGAGAAATTGCAGAACCAAAGTTATCCCCACCAGCAATTTCGAATTCCCTAAATGAAACGCTACGACATTTACTCACTAAAAAACTCACAAGAATCTATGTGTTCCCCTCTCATATTGTGTCCCACAAAAAAAGAACCACAACCACCATCGAGCCGTTTAAACCTCGTGCCTCGAGTAAAAGAGAAGCAGTGATACGGCTCTCGCATCATCGCTCAATTACAAAAAGGTAATCCCGGGGAGGCACTTAATGAATCATTATGGCCAGCGGCGCGTCGACCGATGTGATGCGTGCGGGATTTATAGTCCGTCCTTTAACTGTTCATATTTTATTTTTGCTGCGAAAAAGGTAGGTATGTGACCGGATGTGTGACGTGTTCGCTGTCTCTTGGGTGACGGGATGACGAAGGTTTTTTAAGCTTGCATTTAGGTAACTTTTATTTGTTTATTTTATTATGAATGAAACTTTGGAATACTCGTAGGATATTGTATATTCTAAATATGATCCTAGAATGTTACAATAAACAGTGAATTAATTGAAAAACCAAAGGTAGAAAATAAGGCACGCAAAAGCAATCCATTCACATTTTGCAAACAATTTAGTCATCGTTCTGTTGTATTTAACGACATCCATGAAAATTGCTTTTTATTTTTTCAAAGAATATTGAAGTCAAAACTATTTCGTGTTATTAGGAAGTCTTTGTAGTTATAAACTGTGCATTAGTACTCTAAGTTTTGTTATGATGTGTCCTTATGTTTTCTCCTGTTTGGAAATTATATATTAATATAAAATTTATAATTTATATTAATATAAATTTAAATGCACCCATTTAGACTTAAATCGATCCCAACATAATTAGGAGAAGGCCAAAAATCCGATGATGATGTAAACCGAAAATAAACTTTAAAATAAAATCTATGCATCAATAAGCCGCACTATAAATACGAGCAAGCCTCGAGCTAGATCGACGTTTGAACGACTCGGAGTCAAAGGCGGCTCGCGTCAACATCAGTCATAGAGACCCAGTGTGACCTTGCCTTTATGTCGGCGTGATGCGTTATAAGAGGGTCATAGTTCTGCGTCCGTTACACAGTATGGTCAGTTAGACAATGTTCAAGCCGTGATGCGGTGACCGTGTTTGTAACGAGAGGCAAGAGTATGGCACCGTAGTGTGTTCGCTGGGGTTCTTGCAAGAGTAGGCTTGTTGAACTGTAGTTTGATTGTTGTGAGACCAGGTTTTTTTGTTCCAGAGCTCTATAATATTGTTGTTATAGATATATAAATAAAGAATCCGTAGTTGGCAAACATACATATTACGATTATTGTTTGGTGTCTTAAAAAAACCGGCCAAAAGCGAGTCAGAGATAAGCTTGCGACATAAACAGCCATATCTTTTGATTGCGTAGACTTAAGGGGTTGATATTCTCAAAGTACGTAGAGACCACATGAGTATATGGTTAATTACAACTTACGCATTCCCAAGATAAAGAGTCTTGACAAACAAACAATTTTCCGTACCAAATTTACAAACTACTAATATTTGCAAAGAACATAACTAGGACCTCTACTTTCTATTTCCGAAACGGTACAATTTATAACATTACTTATTTATATAGTACAATGTGTAATTGCTATCGACTCGCCTTCTAAAATCAATACGTAATAGTACACTAACTTTTTCCTAATACCCACAATATTGAAAAAAATATATGTGTCTCTTGCTTAGTTTATTTATTTACGAGTAATTTATTATTACTTATATTTAGTTTTAAAACTTACTTGTATCTGATAATAATTGAATTGTATTCTTCTTGAGAAATAAATGTCTTAAACCGTATAATCCTTACTAATATTATAAAAGCGAAAGTGAGTTTGTTTGTTACTTCTTCCGATTGTGATGAATTTTGGTACAGAGATAGGTGGGAACCAGGAGACGAGAGACTAATTTTTATTAAAAAAAAGTGGTATGTAAGGGAGAAAGAGGGAAGCAAAGGGAAAACTTAGCGTTGCTATTACAAATCAATAAAGCGCATGGGGAACTGTGTTACCCCGAATTTAACGCGAGCGAAGCCGCGGGCAAAAGCTAGTAAAATTTTATTAAACAAGACTTGATCGATGACACGAGTTCGATGACGTTAAGGTTCATTAAACGCTTAAACTTCGGTACCAAATTACATACAGTTTTACGATTAGCCACGCTCAATCTAGACAAATGCAGTATTTGATTTCTGTAATCTAGAAACATAAAGTAAATTAATTTTAAATTAAGAAAATTAGTAAGTTTAATCTGTAGCTGCGTAGGAGTACATTTTTTATCGACATTGATTAAAAAATAGGATCGATGGCTTAGACGTCTACAAAAATAATTAAATAAGTAATGCATTGGTATTCAAATCAGAACCAGTAAAGATTGATGAAAAAGGAGTAAATGATGCAATGACGTCTGATAGGGAAGAAATTGGAATTAAATTGAAGTAGAAAACGTGAGAATGATGGTGTTTCATAATCTGAACATTTGCTCAAATTTTAGATTTTATTCATTTAAAGTTGCTCAAAGGGTAATTGAGTTATTGCTGTTTCGCAGCCTTTTTTAGATCTTTTAGATATTATCAACATGCGTCATTTATTTATATCTTTTAAAATATTTATTATCAACAAATAAATAAAACATTTAGAATACAAAATAGTAGCCCACCGGTATTGGGACAGGGTCTAAGCCACCGGCGCGGCGGTCAGGGCTCCAGAGAAAAGAACCTCCTAACACTACAAGCCGTGTCCAGGAATACCGCTCTCTGTATCAAGCCCTTGATCCAGCTGCCTAACGAGAGCCTCCTTAGGTATTGGTCGAGGCTCTTGGCAATTAAGCCATTGGCAGATACGACTATCGGCATAATGATCGCTGAGTCCACATCCCACATATCGACAACCTCGCAAGCCAAATCAATATAAGACTGACTGACTTTGTAGTATATTATATAAGTAGTTATTTAAAACACTAGATTGTAGGCCAGAATGTTTACGAAATTGCTGCAGTCTCGGCATGATTTGAAGTAAATATTCAGAAATGAAACAAAAGCTTCCTGCCACAATGGTCTTAAAGATTTTATATTGAAGCCTCTAGGCGTTTCATAAAATATTCAAACTAAATCTCATCATCTGCCTAGCCTTTTCCCAACTATGTTGGGGTCGGCTTCCAGTCTAACCGGATGCAGCTGAATATCAGTATTTTACATGGAGCGACTGCCTATCTGACCTCCACAACCCAGTTAATACTGGGTAATACGATACCCCTTGGTAAGACTGGTTGTCAGACTTTCGGATCACTGACTACCTGTAACGACTGTCAAAGATCTACAAATGACAGCCGGGACCAACGGCTTAACGTGCTTTCCGAGGCACGGAGGAAACTCGGTATGTAACGGGTGGTCACCCATCCACAGACCAACCTAGGCAAGCGCGGCTTAACCTTAAGATCAACCCGAGCAGCTGCTATTATTTAGCCACGAGCTCCTCCAACTAAAACTAAAATATTCAAACTAAATCTAAATAACATAATTCCTTCTCATTTTGAATATAAGTCGAAGAATTTATTTATAAAACAGCATGGCAAATCATATTAATTCCATGTTTTAGCTTTTTGTAGCAATAGAGTTCGAATCGTTGTCAAATTAATAATTTATAAAGCTTTTAAAGAAACGTAGGACCGGGATAATGAGCGTTTTTAAAACGGGTAAAAGCTTGGGTTCTTTAGCATTAAGAAATATTCATAATTTGTGTAAGTTCAAGAAAATATAAATGTAGATTGTGTTAATGAATTCATTGAGATAAGTAACTGATTGAATGTTTGGTAGAACGAAATTTTGTGCTGCAGTTAATTTAGAACACGAAAATACTATACGTTTTTGTTGAGTGGATGTTCACGTGTGCTTTATACATTTGGGTCAAAAATATCTACGAAGGAAGGTTAAAAATCCAGGAGAACATTTTTAAAAGTAGAACACTGAGAATTGCGGTAGCTTCCAGTTTCTAGTAACCAATGCGGTCTTGTAAACTTCACAAAATAAATTGAAGTTGCAGGAAAAGGATGATTTCAAATATGTCATTTATATAGGTTATGTCAATATTTGATACTTACATATTTTCGTATTGTGGTGTTTGTTACCAAACTCCTCCGAAACGGCTCGACCAATATGTATGATTTTTTTTGCGCATATCCTTAATTTTCCTTTTTATCATACACCTGAGATGCGGGTAAAGCCGTTGGGCACAGCTAGTCTAAATCTAAATCTAAACTAATATTATAAATGCGAAAGTAAGTCTATCTGTCTGTCTCTTCTTCACGCCTAAACCACTCAACCGATTTTAATGAAATTTGATACATTATATAGTCTGGGACCCGAGAAAGGACATAGCATAGTTTTCATCCCGGAAATCCCCCGGGAACGGGAACTATTAATCCACGCGTACGAAGTCGCGGGCAAAAGCTAGTATTATATAAATTCCGTATTTGTGTCATGAGAGTTGATTGCTGTGAGCTGATATAATTTTATATCTTGCGTAGACCATCACCTGCCGAGCATTTCTCTTTTTGGACGCGACTTTTAAAGTAATTAGATGCTTTTTACTTTATGTTTCTTCCATAGAGCTATTGCCTATCTGAACTCTACAAACTTAGCTACTTTGGTAAGATAGGTAGTCAGACTTCCAGGCTTTGGACAACTCGTAACGTATTTTGATGGCTATGCGTTGGACTGCTGCGCTACGTGTCTCAAGATCGGTCCCCGCACGGAACAAATATTTGTATTGTACTACATATATGATAGTTGTTCCAGGTGTGGCTGTTTGTGTATGTGACTTTCAAAGCTTGTAAACGCACCCACGACACAGGAGAAATTCTTAGTGTGGGACAACGATCACCATCTGTCTAGCCTTTTCCCAACTATGTTGGGGTCGGCTTCCAGTCTAACCGGATGCAGCTGAATATCAGTATTTTACATGGAGCGACTGCCTATGTGACCTCCACAACCCAGTTAATACTGGGTAATACGATACCCCTTGGTAAAACTGGTTGTCAGACTTTCGGAACACTGACTACCTGTAACGACTGTCAAAGATCTACAAATGACAGCCGGGACCAACGGCTTAACGTGCTTTCCGAGGCACGGAGGAAACTCGGTATGTAACGGGTGGTCACCCATCCACAGACCAAACTAGGCAAGCGCGGCTTAACCTAAAGATCGACCCGAGCGGCTGCTATTTATTTAGCCACGAACTCCTGTGGGACAACGATATTTAAAACAAAAAAATGCAATTATTTGGGTCCTTTTTGCAACGTTTTTTACGTCATTTTGAATGCGGATCTCCAATAATGCCAAGTCGCGGCTACCTTACATATAAAAGTTGAATTTGGAGCTTCTGTAATTCAATGTAATCGTTCCAAGAACACAATTTTATGAAAATATTTGCTACACATTCCTTATTTTCAGGAGATTTGCTTTAGGAATATAAACTTTACGTGCTCATTAATAAGGTTTATGGCTAATTTGGTTGGCAGTTGATATTACTGTCATGTTTTGCCCAAGGGTACAAGCAAGCATTACGACGTATGCTTATAAGATGTTGTTATAAAACGATTAAAGGAAGCATCTCATATAAAGTGCGTTTATTCATAAAACATAATCATTATTAAAATTAGTTACACATAGCTTTAGTATTTCAGTTATGGTAATCGGCTCTTTAAATAATTTTGTGTTGAAAACTTTGCAAATCACCGTGTACCGCTAAAGATGGAATTTAAATCCTATGATCAGGAGAATAAAGTTCAATTTCAGTTGGTTTTCGGATGGTGGATGCGTAAATTTATTGATGGTGTCAATTTAAATTGCAAATGTGCATCTCGTTTATGTGAGTTAAGGTGTCGTCTTAAAGCATCGTCAATTGACGGTAATGCTGTTAGTACTTTCGCGAACCCATTGACCAATTAGTATTTTATTGCCGAATGATTATAGTTTCAACGTGTCAAAGCAGACGTAACGGTGTACTTAAAACCTTTTGATTTATTTCGACAGAGCCGGGGCTCTAAAATGCCCGTATAGGATAAATAATATGAATTACTTTAAAATACTTGAAACGGTCACAGACGTAGTTACTATGCGATCATTTTAGACCCCCTGGTACTGGTATAAAAGCAAAAGCAAGCAACGAATTTTGGTACAGAGTTAGTTGGGACCCTGGAGACGGGCATAGGCTAAAAAAAGTGAGAAAATGTGAAAGAAAAGGGGAGAGAAACATATTTTTTTCGATAATCACGCGGGTTAAAGTTAGCGTTAGCCCTAAGTCACTATGCCACGCGGACGAAGTCGCGGGCGAAAGCTAGCAGTTAATAAACCAGGACATTATTAAAATCCGAAGTTAATCATTATCTGCCTATCCTTTTCTTCTGAGTCTTGTTTTTTAAACGTTGCCCTACTCAAGGTTTTACTCCTCTATCGTGAGAGCGTTTACAAACATTTAAACTCACATAAACAAATAGCCAGACCCGGAACAACTATCTGTAGATACAAATATTACTTCCGAACAGGGATCAAACCCGCGACGTAGGCATGGATTGCTCAGCCTACAACAGCAGCTGAATACCAGCATTTTACATGAAACGACTGTCTTTCTGACCTACATAACCCAATAAGTTCTGGATTACACAATACTCCTTGGTAACAATCCAAAATGTATCAAGACTTTTTAAAAAAAAAAACCGTATAAATTAAAAAAAAGCAATTGGTGCAATTATGGTTTAGTACAGTTGTTTTTTTCTTTCGTTTAGTATGAAAACGGACACATTAAATACTAGTTCAAACTCAAGAGTCATGTATTCACATAAATATTGAACTTATATAAAAATAATCTCCGTTTCCTGATGTTCCACAATCATGGGATATAGCCCCAAGCTACTAAACATACACTACACATAATCCATTTTATCAAGACACCTACTTTTCAAACGTTCATTAAAGATTTTATAAGAATCAGAGTTCTGAGTTTAATGGTCTTTCATTAGTGATCCAACAAAAAATATAATGTTCTATAACAAAAATTATGTCTTTATTAGACCTATTACATGCGATTATTATACGCTTTCTTTATGAGTAAATAATACTAGGAGTATTATTTTTGGATTACGTAATACTAAATGTTTAACTCTTATTTTATTAATAGTCTTGGGATTGTTTTATTGGGTTAAAACGGCCTACATTTTTATCTGATCAAAAAAAGGGTAATAAACTTAAGATAATTATTTAATAAAAGGAAATACAGGTGCATACAATTGATGCACACAACTTACTGCCATTAAATGTGCGAGCAGATTACATAATTTTGATAATAATAAAATAATTATTATATTGAATTACATTTTTTTAATGTTTTTCTTAATATCAATATTTTTAATATAAAATTATATATTATGTTAAATGAAATAATAATTAAAATAATTCATGGAAATGTGTTGTATTATTTTATCTGGTAAAACTTTATTGGTAAACTTCGTCCCCACAAACAAACATTTATACGTACGATTTTTATAAACTATCTTAATAATTTGAAATAAGTACAAACGGTCTAGAAAAAAAAAAAGTTAAACTATTCTTTATTCGAATTCAAAAATTCGTTCTGGCTCTTAGATGACAAGTCCGTTTATTTGACTCCCAATACGGTTTCTGATTACGGCCCTGTGTGGGACGTCCAAAAATAAAACGTTAGGGCCAAACACATGTCATTTGTCAGCATTTCGCTCACATGACGTGAAGTAATTTACGATATCCTTTCATGTTGCTCTTTAGTGGCTGTTGCAGCTGAAAAATATTAAATTAACAGGTTGATTGTTTGCGTGAAAACTATTAGTTTTATTTTTGTATAGGCATATCCCTAAATGCTATTTAAAAAAAAACATTAACAACCCGCTGAATTCTGATTATAAAAAAACTTAAGAGAATTTTTAAAACAAAATTTATTTTCATTCTTTACACGTAGCTTTTGATAACCTTCTTTGTGATCAAATGAGACACTCGTTAAAATAAGCTTTTTAATAAGGAAAAATCGTCGAACTATATAATTTATATTCAAACATTAATTGTAATACCATCGTTAAGAATTTTTAAAATTCTTAGTAGATTTAAACAATGATATCTGTATCTATTTTTGTTCCAAAACAGGCGACGGTCTTCAAAATTAAATGTTTGAGCAGGAGCTTTGAACGATTCGTATTAAAATTCCAAGTTAACCCTCTATAGTCGTTATTCTTATGACGTATAGCGTTCAAAATTAGGTTGGATTAGTGATTTCACGGCGTTTTTGTCGTATTTGTTCACTTTCTGACGCGTATTAGGTTACGTGCCACCGCATCGATGCAGGAACTCAATAAATCGAAACGACAAAAGAATTTAGTGCATTTCAAAAATCGAATTGAATGTCGAATTCGAGAAATAGTTTTTTTTTTTTGTCGAACATGCTTTTTGTGTTGCCAATTAACAGTTTAATGGCCATGTTTGAGGGTTACATGATTAAATATACAAAAGGAAGTAAACTTTTTTTAAATTTAAATAATTTATTTTATTCCCTTCATCCCTACTCATGAAGTATTTTAAAAGAATTCGCCGAAAAGTAATCATGAAAACTATATTGAATTCTCAATTCCCTAATTTTAAACGACAATAGTAACAATCATCTTACTTATCGTTTTTTTTTTAAATAGTTTTTCTTACAATGGAATTCGATTCATCCACCATTTGATTGTCCGAAAATCATCCATTATTTATTACAGACGATAATTCCCCATAAGTGTAAACGGGTTACGTAATAATAAGTCGTAAAAATACTGAGACAGACCTCAACCCGCTATTCATTGGGCCATCGTGCTCTTGGTAGATAACTTGTAATCTTTTCACCATAGTTAACAATCACATTGGACGGTCGACCGCGTAAATTGTCCCCGCAAGGTACAACCAAGCACGCATTTAGAAAAATCACTTTTGCCCTTGCGGCACTGAACGCGGTTGTACCGACCCAGATACAACACGTAAATGATATTTAATAATTCCGGTTGAGAGTACAAATTGTATGACTGTATACAAGATGTCGTTTATTAAAAAGTTTGTATGGAACATTTTGGTGTATAAAGAAAGTTGTAGGACGTATCGTTTCTTCGTATACCGTTTTTGACAACCAGTAAATAACAGAACTTTTAGGATTGTATATTAAAAGTGATTTGGTTGTCTGACTTCTGACAAACAGGTTTTTACCTTGTTTAGATTTCATTTTGTTACCCCATTTATTATGTCAATAAAATTTATTAATTTATTGTTCCAACTTTTTCTTAAATAAATCTCTCATGCTTGTTTTTTTTATTTAAATAGTCCAACCACGCGATTTCTCATTTAAACTAATTTTACAAAGAGGGTAATTTGTTTGTAGATTTGTATGTAGGTCCCCCTATATCAATCTTCGAAACAACTAATGGGATGCCAATTTTTTTTAGTTTTAAAATACATATAACATTTTTAGCAATCAGGAATTTCAAACGATTCCGGGATCCGGGATTCTAAAAGGCATGTCCATATTATTCTTTCGTAGGCATAAAAATGAAGTTTAGGTAAATCAGCGCCGGATTATCCGATCACTGGTCATAACCTACATTTAAAACGTTCCCGAAGCTTAAATTCAAAATCTAATTTGTTATGAAGTATTTTTTTATGTCTAATGAATACCTATCCTTACACGCATAATGGCCGAGCTACGAATCGTTCACTACTGTCTTCAAACTAGATAAAAATGCTTACTTACATAATACTTAAAACAACTAAATCAAAAACAAATGAATCAAAAAACAAGCTACCATCAAAATCAATGAAGAAATTGCAATCTAGATCATCTACCCTACTATGACGCCTTAAAGCAGAACTTATTCCGCTGAGGGAAAGAGACAGAGCTATGCAGGGCGTCTAGCACCATCTCTTTCACTCAGTGAAATAAGTTCCGCTTTAAGACGTCATAGTAGGCCTACAGAACACACATGGCAATATGCACATCGTAAATGCCCACATGCATGTATACATTTGCAACTCAGTAGCCATTGCAATTCAGCTGCCATTGCCATTCAGTTGCAGTTGCAATCATACCACATTTGCCACGATCCACCGGAATACGACAGGTGTGTCCTGAAGTTATGACTTTTTATATAACATTAAATTCAGTGGATAATAACACCTCTTGTAATGGCTAGTCTTTTCTTGACGCTAGCGTGTAGTATGCTATGAATAGTAATGTGCAATGTTGAAGGAGAAACAATGTGTGACGTATTTTATTTGCAACTCAACTTTAAAGGTTCATCATCTACCTAGCCTTTTCCCAACTATGCTGGGGTCGAATCAAATTAAAATCAAAGGACATTTATTTCCGGAGTTGCGGGTTGTCAAAAGAGATACCTCGGACCCGGAACGTAAAGAGCATTAAAAGGAACATGGGTTGGTTTTAGTCAGTACAAGTCTGACACTCTCCTCCAGCGGGGGAATTTATATGATGATTTCCCACCTCACAAAAAAAGGACATTTATTCAAATTAGGCTGATAAGTCAGCACTTTTTGAACGTCAAATTACAAGAGAGATCTTGCAAAACGCCTGCCCTTTGCCACTTCGTAGTGTTTTAGCTGGAAAGAAAAAGTGGTGGAACAAACTCCCCAGCAATCTTAGCTTTACTGAATACCAGTATTTTACATTGAGTGACAGCCTCCTGACCTCCATAACGCAGTTAGTCAACTAAACTTAAAGTATTTTAAATATATTGACCAACCTACTTTGAACCTAGATAATCTTATATTATTTATCTGAAAGTGTAAGTATGTTGACAGTAGTATAAATATTGTTTTGCTACAAAATAAAATATACTTTATTGCACACCAAAATTTAAACATAACTATACGTGAGGACTTATAAGTGGCTTGCTGTTGTCTATGGTCTTTTTTTTAAATTACGTTTCTTTTTAAGTTTTAATTCCTCCATGCTGTAAAAAATAAATATTTGTTTTACAGAAATTGTTAATTCAACGGTTACAATTGCGTACTTATCGCTGATAGCGATATCTTCCAGACAACTTTTAGATGGATCACAGATTGGCAGTTTAAGCAAATGCACTGTTGATCTGTAGAATTAAAAACGTTAAAAAATCTAATATGCCTTTGATATTCTACAAAATAAAGAAAGACAGTAACATTAGAGGACTTTTAGTAAGTCAGACTATAAAGTAACTAAGTTATCTTCCAGTCCTCAGAACTAAGAAAATATTATCTAACTGTTTTCAAGAAAATCTAGAACTTCAATCAAATTTAACATAATATTACTTACTTGAAACAGCGAGATTCAACAAGTATCTCAAGAATTTCCAAGATACATTATGTTAGTCAGTCAGAAACATAATATCAGTGCCATAGCTCAGTTTCCTAGGTCCTAGTTTACAACTTTATTTACAAGTCTAGGTATTTACGTCATAAAAGTAAAACAAAGGGATATTAAGAACAGAGAATAAGCTCAACTTTTAATGAGTAGTTGTAACAACTTGCGTGGCACGGACGAAAAATACTATCCTTACTAATATTATAAAAGCGAAAATAAGTTTGTTTGTTTGTTTGTTACCTCTTCACGCTTTAATGGCTAAATCGATTTTGATGAATTTTAGTACAGAGATAGTTGGGAACCAAAAGACGGACATAGGCTATGTTTGTTAGGGAGAAAGAGGGAAGAAAAGGGAAAACTTAGCGTTGCTATTACAAATCAATAAGGCGCAAGGGGAACTGTATTACCCCGAATTTAACGCGAACGAAGCCGCGGTCAAGAGCTAGTAAAGTATAAAGAAAGTGTGTTGTAAAGACATAATTGGCCGTTCTCATAAACAATGGTGCGGGTGCTAGTGCCTGAAGCGAGGAACAAATGAAGCATGCTCTCACGTTTAAAGCAACCAATTTCTCTTGAACTTTCTTTTCTGTTGAAGTACCACTATTCTCCTGGATTTACGAAACTTGCGGGGGCTGAAGGAGGTCAACCTGTTTTGGCGGCAGCGGTCCTAGAACAACAAAATGCCATGTATGAAACACGTTGGAAATTCTGTTCCGCATTAAAAGTATGTCTGTGGAAGGCAAACGTGGATAATGGCAAAGGCTTCATTTGGTAAGGTGAATAACGTTAAAGCCGGGGTTTATTTCGTATAAACTTGTGAAGATAAAATTCCTTTATCTTCATAATAGGAGAAGAATACGTGGAGGTTTTAAAAGTTGTAAGATCCGTCTGAGGAAATTCTGTAAATGCGGTTTTTATTTTTTAGAAACTCTTTATAAAATGTCCATATCTTTAGTCATCACAAGCTCTGCCTGCAGTTCTTATAAAATAACTGCTTTATAGCTGAAACCAAATACACATTATAAAAGAAAACAATTAAATTAAAATATATATATAGTGCCAGAAACTTTAGGTAACTTAAAATTAAATTTTAAACTTTCGTGTTTTTCAACAACTATAAACTAAATAGCTTATTTAACCTCCATGATGCCTTTAGCTATAAAAGAGAATATTTAATAAAACATCATATTCTACAACTAATCTGCATGCTTTCTTACATAAATTTTCATAAATGCGACTAAAGTTTTTCAAACTACCCACAGGGGGATGCATACTTTACAAGTCGCTAACTGTACGTTACATATTGTCCTCGTTACGGACAATACTGTAGTTTTTTTTAGACATTTTTATGTCCTCTCCTCGCTTTATAACGGGATGCAATGACACAAAGATTAAAATCTGGGTGGGACACTTTTTTGGTGTGAAACTTTTGATATTTAAAGGTTTGAATAAGATTTTTGGACGATAGTGAAAATACATATAATTTTATTTAGTAAAACATGTAGCTTTAACTTTAATTATTGGTTTAATTTCGATAAAAACCTTTAAGTTTTTTTTTTGCTTTTAACTGAAAATAAAGAAGAGTTGTTCAATATAGCGAAAACTACTAGAGCTGTGTCGTAAGTCTTGGGTTCATTTCCTAGGTCGGGAAGTGTGTTATTGGGTTTTTTCATTAGTAACTTGGTCAGTAATAGCCCAACATTTGGATTCCTGCAGAAGCCCCTTCGTGCAATTCAGATCCCTGCCCCTTTTGCATAAGACTTAAACTTAGGTGCTGTAAAAAAGACAACTCTACACGTAGGTGAAAGCGCATAAAATACTTTAAAGGTTATATTTTAATTCATATTTTACCAATCCATGTCACACACTTCCTCTCTCTCTTCTCTTCTTTATCTTTAGTCGACTTCAAAAAAGGAGGAGGTTCTTAGCTCGCCGGTTTTTTTATGTATGTTCACCAATTTGCAAAATTCTTGTTTTGTTTGACAGGGTATACTTTTTTAATATTGGCACACTCGGTTTGAGTATTCGCCACCAGGGTATATTTTTTATTTAAAAACTTGAGTATCGAGTGTCTTTGCAAACCAGCCTGTACTCGGGTTTAGTTAATAAATAAAACCTCTACAGTACCTTCTACACTTCTGCCATCTAAAAAATACAGGTGTGATGTTTTGTTTAATTTAAGTAGGTAACGTTTTTATAAAAACGACTTAATTTTTTTTCAATGCTAAAGTTTGTGAGCATTCTGAGGATATAATTATGTTACTCCTTTACGCAAAAACTTTAAACCGGATTTGAATGAAATTTCCACATAGATAGTTTATAATCTGGATTACCATGATATAATAGGTATATCCATAAATACAAGTCTGAGGAAGAAAAATAGGCAGGTAGAAGACTCGTAGAAATGACTTTAAACATTAAGTTGTACCTAATTTTGAAATTATTAATAGACTGCCGCCGCCGGCAGATTTGTAAATTTTGGTAAACACCAGCTCTTTTAAAGCTAAACTCAAAGCATGTAGTTATAATTCATCCAAATTAACTTGTAGTACAAATAAAAATATTTGTTATGTTGGCTTTTTTATTCTTAAAAATCGAGGGAATTGTTACTCAAAAACGAAACACATGCATTGAATCGTTCATTTTGATCCATTTTATTAGTAACTAGTACTAACTAGCTTTCGCCTGCGGCTTCGTTCGCGTTAAATTCAGTATAGCACACCAAGCAGACCTGCAGTTTTTGCTATTGCGCCTGATTGATTTGTAATAGCAACGCTAAGTTTTCCCTTTTCTTCCCTCGTAGGGAGAACGCCACTTTTTTTAAATAAAAATTAGCCTATGTCTGTCTCCTGGTTCCCTACTATCTCTAAATTCATCAAAATCGGTTTAGCCATTAAAGCGTGAAGAGGTAACAAACAAACAAACTCACTTTCGCTTTTATAATATTATATAGTAAGGATTAATACTTCCAAACATTTTTTTTGTAAATTAGTACGTAGAGTTTTTTGAGAAAATAATTTGATTATATTACTATTTACTTATTAATTTATTTATTCCTGTTAGATAAAACGTTGTACGAAATGAAGATACCTATCTTCCACACTATTCCTCCCTACTCTATGTCCTCACTAAGTTAGTTAAACGCCTCCCTAAGGCCTCACACACAACATCAGTTTAATCTACCGACGTAAAATATCGCACATCATGTATATTAATGTTTGGTATTTATTGCAAGCGTTCCACCAAATTTATTCATTGCCTGGACGCGTTGAGGGGTTTTTAACAACTTTATTTAAGTGGGAATAAGAGGGATTTTCGCGGGATTAGCACGTGAAATTGGTGGTGTAGCTAGCATTTGTTTTGTGAAACAATTATGTTGTTTTGTTTTGTTTTATTGGTTTGAATCTTCCGGACTGTATGTTGGCATAGCATGACTAGAATTAACTTTTATCTTTTAGCGTTGGGGCTTACAAAATTGTAACGTTTTGCATTACTACTTATCCTACTTAATATTATAAAAGCAAATGTTTGTGGCAATGGATGTATGGATGTTTGTTACTCTTTCACGTCAAAACGGCTGCGCGGATCTTGATATAATTTGGCACAGAGTTAGATTATAGTCTTAACACATAGGATATTTAATTCGATCATCATGTGGGCGAAGCCGCGGTGGCCAGCTAGTATCAGATAAAAGTAGTAAGACATTATTTACCAATTAAGTAGCAATTAAGTAAAACAAATCCTTACTTAATATTATAAAAGCGAAAGTGAGTTTGTTTGTTTGTAACCTCTTCACGCTTTAATGGCTTAACGGATTTTGATAAATTTTGGTACAGAGATAGTTGGGAACCAAAGTGGGATGTGAGCGAGAAAGAGGGAAGAAAAGGGAAAACTTAGCGTTGCTATTACAAAACAATAAGGCGCAAGGGGAACTGTGTTACCCCAAATTAACGCGAAGCCGCGGGCGAAAGCTAGTATAAAATAATAAAAATGATCTGATTCCGAAAATTATTTAATCATCGAAATACTAAATAGTTCCAGGGTGTACCAAGATACATTTGAAACCTTCTCGTAGTTCCATTGTGTCCAACGGGAACTTAGCCGCTATATACCTATATTATTATTATATTTTAGAAGTGACACCCCTAATACATGATATTTTGATGTTTATAACCGACTTTGCCCTTTTGACTCGCCCTCAATTATTGACGCTGATTTTATGGCCGAACATATCAAGCAGCTTTTTATATCTGGCCATATTTTTATTTTCCCAACATTTAACTTTTCATATAAAAGAGAATATAATAAAAATACCACTGAACTAATGAAAATCTTTTTATTATTTGACTAATTCAATTTACACAACAAATATTTTAATACTCATTTAACACTTAAAATATTCGAAATTACCAAAACTTTCTAAATTGCCTGGAGTCCATTTAATAAAAACAACATAAAAATGGTAGTTTTAAAGGGGTTAAGCGCAATATTATTTATTCAACACTTAACCATTATTTCGTTGGAAACCGTGCTTAGAAGGTAATAAAACTTAACAGCACCACAATGCTTAATTAAAAAGTATAAAGTCGAATGTTCTAATTAAAAATTAATGAAACGCCTTTTAATATGACGCGGCTATAAAATTGGATTTTATGACGTCATACGATAGTTGACAGCTGTGAAAGGCTTTTATGGGCATAGTTTTGAAAACCTATTAATAAAATTGAATTAAATTTTTCTATTATCTAATGTTCTTACTGCACAGTGTAGATACCCATGACATTGAAAATCTTTAATGACGATATTATTTATCAAAGTCTTAGTGTGTAGCAAATAAATCTAATATATAAAATTCTCGTGTCACAGTTTTCGTTCCCATACTCCTCCAAAACGGCAGGATCGATTTGAACGAAATTTTGTGTGCATATCGGGTAGGTCTGAGAAACGGCTAACATCTATTTTTCATGCCCCTAACTGAGCAGTGGGTTAAACCGCTGGGTACAGCTAGTGAATTTATGAAATTAATGAAAAAGACACGATAGGAGCTCGTGGCTATTTAAATAGTAGCCGCTCGGGTCGATCTTTGGGTTAAGCCGCGCTTGCCTAGGTTGGTCTGTGGATGTGATCATGTTACATACCGAGTTTTCTACATGCCTCGGAAAGCATGTTAAACCATTGGTCCCGGCTGTCATTTGTAGATCTTTGACAGTCGTTACAGGTAGTCAGTGTTCCGAAAGTCTGACAACCAGTCTTACCAAGGGGTATTGTATTACCTAGTATTAACTGGGTTGTGGAGGTCAGATAGGCAGTCGCTCCGTGTAAAATACTGATATTCAGCTGCATCCGGTTAGACTGGAAGCCGACCCCAACATGGTTAGGAAAAGGCTAGGTTTAGGACTATGAAAAAGACATGGAAAATGCAATTTTACTGGAAAGGCATTTTACTTATCTAACATAGGGGACAGTAATGAGTAATTGAGGAGCTCTTGGCTAAATAGCAGCCGCTCAGCTACCCCACCATGACGTGTTAAAGCAGAACTTATTCCGCTGAGGGAAAGGGACAGAGCTATACAGGGTGTCTAGCACCATCTCTTTCTCACATAGGAATAAGAACTGCTATAAGATGTCATGGTAACCCTACAGGTCTATTAAATTATTAATGCAACTAAGTGTAGTGAACACATTGTCACAAAAATAATTGTTGACAAAATTATGTAATTCTCTGTAATTATAGTGTGCTACAAAGTAAGTGAAGACAAAGGAGCGAAAAAATGTAGCCATTTTTAACGTCCAAGTCATGTACATGGCCATTAAAAATGGATACATTTGTATGTACAAAACAACAGCTCCTTCTCAGTAGTTATCCTTACTAGTATTATAAAAGCGAAAGTGAGTTTATTTGTTTTTTTTTTTTTTAGAATGAACTAATTCTTGACCTCGATCTCGCCTGATGGTAAGCGACAGATGAGGTCTACGATGGAGCGAGCAAGCCCAGAAGAAACCTATTAACTCTTGTTTTGAAGGCAGACGGGTCGTATGTGGTAGGGAACACAGAAGCCGGCAGAGAGTTCCACACCTTGACGGTGCGCACAATAAATGTTGAGGAAAAGCGCTTAGTACGACAAGACGGTATATCGACCAAGTGCGGGTGGTACCCTGCCGTGCGTCTGGTAGCCCGGTAGTAAAACGGAGATGTCTTCACGGCTTAATCGATTTTGATGAATTTTGGTACATTCCATTTGGCTAGATAGAAGAGACCCCGGAGACGGACATAGGCTAATTTAAAACTTAGCATGGCTTTGACAATAGATAAGGCAAAAACTACAGCTAGCAGGTACTTGTAAATTAGGAAAGGGGAACTATGTTACCCTGACGCAAGCGAAGCCGCGGGCAAAATCTAGTAATTATATAGAAACAAAAGCTTACTTTAATTAATAAAAACATATTATCATAATCAAAAGTCCACATCAAACGTTCAAGGCTGGTCATTTGTCAAACGAGCTGACCGTTACACATCCTTGACATAATTATCTTTTCTATGTCTGTACACACAAGAATAGCCCTTATTACAACGACTAAAGGATGATGTGAATACAAACGGCTTTTCCCACTAACGACGCCGCTTCATCTCTTAGCTTTCGAGTCTTTGTTCACCTGACAAGGTTCGCGATAATATTGAAATGCCGTATATGAATAGAACGTTCATTCGTCTATCGTTCTATCGCTATAACGTGATATATGGACAAACTAAAAACAGCCAACTAAATAATTTTGACTAATTTTGCATCGTTGGTCTTCCTTTGTTAAAAAAAAAAAGTTGCCCCTCTTTAGGAATTTCTCCTGTATTGTGGGTGCGTTTACAAACATTTAAACTCACATACACAAACAACCAGACCCAAAACAACTATCTGCAAGTCATACAAATATTTGTTCCGTGCGTGAATCGAACACGCGACACGCAGCGCAGCAGTCGATTCCTCAGCCACTGCGCCAACCGTGTCGTCAAATGTCGGTCTATTGTTCACAATTGCGATTGCTGAGCATGAAGTCCATTTGATTCCCAAGTCGGTCGAATTTTTTTTGCGGGTTTTTCTATCAATAATAGGGTAGTTTCCAAGGTCAAAGTAATTACATTCTATTTAGTCCGTCTTTTAGATTATTCAAAAGTCACGCGTCACGCGTTGCTGAAGTTTTTCGCAACAAGTGACGTCACACGTAAACTTTAATGGGCTATATCTTTGTCATTTTTAGTCTAATTTTCAAATAAAAAAATACGTGTCCCTTATTTTTGAATTATCTAAAAGACGGACTACTATTTTATTGTTAGAAACTGGCTTTTTGCTCATTAGTAGACACGGAGACTGGTTTTGTGCCTAGTCAATGGAAATAAGTTCTCCGCAAACGTAACTGGCAAAATAATACTTTCTGCCTAAATCTTTGCAGATAACAGGCCTAATGCTATGTTAATTTTATTTCTCTACTAGCTGCGCCTAGCGGTTTTAGCGGTTTTAGCGCCTACCCGCTGCTCAGGCCCCCCTTATCGCTTCAGAGTATGAACAATAATGTTGGCCGATTCTCAGACCCACCCGATACGCACACAAAATTTCATAAAAATCGGTTCAGCCGTTTCTTCTTTCAGGAGTATGGGAACGAATATTGTGAGAGACACAAAGGTAGATCATAGTCTGGAATAACACATATGATACACACATTTTGTTTTCGATATCACGCGGCCGAAGGCAAGAGCGCCAGCTAGCAGCAGTCCTTAATAAAAAAAAGTTTTAACAAAAAAATGCTCGTCGAACAAAACACCAGTGTGTCTCATACTATTTACAATTTCTTGCAAGCGTATGATTAGCTCATTGTGTTTGGGCTACCGTTTCATACTTTGACAAGGTCGATGTAATATATACTATAGAGATATAATTACACCGAATTTCAATGACTGCTGGTGTTGTAATATTCAATCGAATAGTTTATAACATAACCGATTGTCATTTTTATTGTAGTCGGAGTAAAATCCTTACTAATATTATAAAAGCGAAAGTGAGTTTGTTTCAGTGTTTCAGAGATAGTTGGGAACCTGGAGACGGACATAGGCTATTTTTTTAAAGTAAGAAATGAAAGACAAAGAGGGAAGAAAAGGGAAAACTTAGCTTTGCAATTACAACCAATAAGGCGCAAGGGCAAAACCTACAGGTAGCAGGTACCTGCAAATCAGGAAATGGGGTTAGGTTAGGGGGTGTCACCTCTAATTTAACGCGAGCAAAGCCGCGGGCATAAGCTAGTAGAGACATAATTACATCGAATTTCAATGTCTGTAGGTGTTGTAATATTCAATTGAATAGATACTTCATAATATACCCGATTGGCATTTTCATTGTAATCGAAGTAAAATATTCAATATTGGAGCTGATTCATAATGGATTTTAATTATGTATTGTGATTTGATGGAGATCAAATAGAATGGAATTATTTATGTGAAGTGATGATTTAGAGCTTTGAATTTGTGTCAGTTAATGAGTTTTTTTTGGTTGTTTAGAGATTTAGTAGGTAATTGTTTTTTTTTATTTACTTATTATTTTGTTGTTCTTTAATTTCCTTCTCTTACGAGTAAATGAGTATAAATACCCTACCCACGAGCCGGAGCCAAGTTTGTAGGGAGGAGTTTAATGGAAAATGTTGATGAAATTGTAGAAGAAGTGAGGAATTTCCGGGTGATGCGACAAGTGTTAAGAATCGTGACTTTTTGGAGTACATAGAATGTGTTGGGCATTGGTATGGCATGTGTAAAGTATTAATATTATGATTCGTTAATTACTTAGTAGGTAATTAATTGGTGATCTTACTATAGGACGGCCAACGAGAAGCGATACCAAATGTAAACAAAACCCATGCTAAAACCCCATCTAAAATGGCCGCCCGAATGTTGGCGAACCCGTCTTAACGTTGTCATGTTTTTTTCCGGGAGAACGAGACATTACGACAAAGGCACAAGATGGAAAGAGCTAAATATTAGATTGTCAACGCCACAGTTGTTCTTTAGGTTAATGACCTTTCGTATCGCTTCTCGTTGGCCGTACTGTATTCAGAACGTTAAATTAAAACTACTTATAACTTATGACCTAGATTTATATTTTTCTATGTATGGATATATGATATATATAATATAAAATATTTCCTGTCACATTGCACCTACTATGTCTTTGTCTCTGCATCACCCTAAGGTTGACGAGTAATAATGCCCAAGGCATTAAGTCCGCCGTTGTACAATGTTTTTGTTATTTGTGCATGAAGTTTTAATAAATAAATTTATTTATAGACCACCACCACTTGTCCCAAATGTTGACTGGTAGAAAATACGAAAGGCAGTAAGTCCATTTGTATTGTATGCTTGCGTGTTTAATAAATAATAATATATTACTACTCGCTTTTGCCTGCGGCTTTGTTCGCGTTAAATTCGAGGCAGTTGCCCTTTTCTGATTTAAGGAAAGCTAAGTTTTCCCTTTTCTTCCCTACTTCTCCCTCATTTCAAACTATAAAAAAATGCCCACGTCATTCATTAAATTAACCTATCGCCGTCACCAGGGTCCAAACTATGACTGTACTTAAATACAACAAAATTGGTTTAGCCATTTAGGCGTGAAGACGTTACAAACAAATGAACTCACTTTCGCTTTTGATAATATTAGTAAGGATTTAATTCTTGAATATAAATCTGAATTGTATATCTTCAACAGAAACTGTACGTATACTTTGAATCTCCCATAGAATTCATACTAGCAGATGCAAGGAAGCCTAAATGCAGCATCTGCTGAAATTAACCGCAGCAATCATTCCAGGTCCATATTTATCGAGACATTGTCCGAATATCCAGATTTCATAACAATTACTTGGACGACGTACGTAATACATCCGAGGAACGTGTAATAGCTGTTATTGCACACTTGTGCAGATGTCGAACTGCTGTACAAAACCGGAATAAGTAAATTACCTTTATAATGGTTGCTAGCCTGTAATTAGCCGGACATTTCTTGAATCACCCAACTGTGGGCAAGTACTGTCGGTGCAAAAATGTTTTGTGATGTGAATTTGTGATGGTTTTACTTATAGGTTATGGTGGCTTCTTGGTTGTTTTTGTCGATTGTATTTTGACCCAAATGAAGAAAAAAAGTATTAATACCCAGTTATTTTTTTACATATTCAAACTTTTAAAGTATATAATAGATATATTATATTAGTTATTTATTAGCAAAAGCTTCTTTTCAAGGGGAAGGCACAAGTATTGATCAAAACGAGTTGGCGATTTCAGACTAATAATAGTTATATAAGTCTAGGTTTCCTCACGATGTTTTCTTTCATCGATGTTTGTGATGTGATAGATAAACTTTTAAAAAGTAGATATGATTCGAAAAAGTCACACAATATTAGCTTATGGACTGAAATTCACGGACTAGGAGTAGTTTTACAACTTAAAAAAAAACTCTTGTCTGATTTCACTCAGCTTTAGCAGAAATTATTAATAGATTTAACTTTGTCTTAAGTGAGATGTTGACTGTCTAGACTCTAGATGTTAGATAAACTATAGAAATTAATTTTATGGGCAATAAAATGTGACTCATTAGGTCTCTTTATCTATATATGTCTGCTAATTGCCATAAAGAAAAAAAAACCAGAACTCAGGCTTTGCGATTAAAATTATTCTATTACAAAGCTAATTAAAACTTTGTGGTCTTACCTCCAAGTTTTTCTATTTATGGAATGTATTCTTATCTGTTCGTGTTTTTATCCAGCCTGTGATATTGTGGCATCGAATAAATAAATTAAACCTCTTTTTTATTTTTACTATTTATAAGTATAAAAAATGAAAAACAAACAATGCCAAACATTTTCTCGTTGACTGTACTTGTTATATCAGTGCTACGAATTTGTGCATAAAATACAAAACTATGCAATTAAAACTTCCGTTTCTGTAGTACTAAAAGGGTTGAGCAAATTAGGCTTTGGAAAAAAATAACCGCGTGCAAATGATTTGAAGGGTGAAAAGCAATTATATTTCAAAATAGAAACAACTTACATAGGGGAAACATGTTATTTTGAACGCGATTATCACAGGTGTTTATTCTAGGTCCGATGACAATAAATACATGATTATAGTGGGGAGCAAGTGGTGATTTTGTAAATGACATATTAATAGTCTTGAGAACGGAAATTTAAACGTATTCGCGATTTTACGAGTGTAATTACGAAGTGGGACGTAACCTTCGGTCCCTACACAGTCTACATGACATACGATAATAAAAAATAGAAGATTGTTACGCTTTGATCAAAGTGCAATTTAGGTTCTTTCAGAGGCGGTTTGCGGAACGGCTAGACAGTGTTTATCTTTGTCTGACTTGACGGAAAGTGCTACAGGTCAAAAGTGGAAGTTTCTGATTTTGTTCTGTCTTTTCATTTTTTATTTTAGTAATTCATTACCAAAGGCTATTTATGATCCGTCCGTCGATTGACGACAGGCCGTGTCGACGGCGCGTTCGTGTTTCACGCGCGCCTCAAAGAGAGTCAGCAATGCAGAGGGGCTTGCCAGAACCTCCGCCTGCCGGGGTTGCGGGTTGTTCGAAAGAGATACCGCGGCCTCGGAACGTAAAGGGCAATAGAAGGAACATGGGTGGGTTTAAGTCAGTACAAGTCTGACATGCACCCCCGCTCCGCCCAGAGCGGGGGAAGTCATTGGATGATTTCCCACCCGAAAAAATAAAAAATAAATAAGAAGGCTATTTATGATGTCCAAAACTAGAGAAAGGTTAATTCTTAATTTGATGAAACAAAGAAAAAATCCAAAACCGGCCAAGAGCGAGTGCCACATAAACACGGCTGTATATTTTGACTGCTTAGACTTAAAGGGTTAACTTTTCATAGCACAAAGGATACACAGGGTTTTAAAAAAAAAAAAAGAAAATTGCCCCACACTAGGAATTATACCTGTATCGTGGGTGTGTTTACAAATATTTAAACTCTCATTATACCAACAGCCAAATCCAGAACAACTATATAAAGGCCATACAAATATTTCTTTCATGCGGGGATGAAACCCGCGACACACAGCGCAGCAGTCGATTCTTCGCCGTCAGTTAAGTATTTGGTTTTAATTTCAACTTGACACCCCTACGCCTCCCGAGACAAAGGCTCTTGGTAGGCAGACGTAAAACAAAGTGATCCAATAAGGGATCCGCTTTTTTCTTTTGATGTACGGAACCCAAAAAATCCAAAAAAATATGAAGCAATTCTTTCCATTTCTTACGCACGTAAAGATCTCACCATCACATCTTCACAGGAGAAAGGCGACAAACTATAGCGTAGATAAAGCTGTCAACTCGTCAAAACTTTTTTTTTTTTTTTTATTATTATTATTGATAGGCTCGCGTTTGACCACTATCTCACCTGATGGTAAGTGATGATGTGGTCGACGATGAAGCACGCTTACCTAAAAATAACCTATTCACTCTTGACTTGAAGACCCCCAGGTTAATTATTGGCATGACTCAAAGCCAGCGATGGCGAAATTACATTATTGTTGAAAAATCAAGCATGCATTGAGAGGCCGTGGTCTGTCGGTTTGTTTAGCGACCACAATGCCCCACGCTAACGAGTCGCGGGCCTGAATAAAACATCGCATAGATGAGGCTTGAGGGATGAGATGAAGAGTGTTGTGCGTAAGGGAAAGTAAGCCGGTCGAGGCATTCACAGCATTGGAATTGGTTGGCGAAACTTAAGAATGTGTCTGTGGAGTATTTAGCCGGTTATTTGTTTTTTGGAGATAAAAAACATAAAATAACTTACGGAGCGGAGCGAAGCTTATTAATGCATCCATTTCCTTTATTCAGCCCCTTATGTTGCTGGCCCGCGGTATCTCTATCGAGCTACCTCGGCAAGTGGTGGCCCTAGCAGGCCCCTCTGATCTACCTAAACTAGTCTACTGGTAAGACTGTAAGGCGATCCCGATAATTTTGGGATCTACCTAGCCTTAACGAAGGCAGCTGAATACCAGTACTTTACGGGGAGCGACTGCCTCCACAAACCAGAGTACTACCTTTTAGTAAGACTGGTTTTCAGATATTTAGGCTATTGACTGCTTGTCACCATCCGTACACCAACCTTGGCAATAATGGCTTTACCTTAAAATTTCAAAAATGTATGGGCTATTATATATAGAAGTTTCTTACTGAGGTTATCTGCTTGTCAAAAAAACTTTATTAGGAACCTTAAAATTGCCATTGAATATTGAAAAAAATGTGTGTGTCAGCTCCGACGCACGACTGGAGTTTACTCCTTAAGAACGAGTATCTAACCATACGCAAAAAGAGTTTATTCAACTGAAAAAATGTTAATATCATATGAAAGGGTAAATTCACAAATTAATGAAAAACATATAGTATATAGGTATTAGTCGCCTATACAGCATACTCACAGCCAAATTAGAAAGTTGCGCACTAAAGGTGCGCACCAAAAACGTTTTTTAAACACATTTTCGTTACTTTAGTAGGTTTTACCCCTCGGATTTTTCTCATACCGGGCGCCTTATATATGAAAATCGATTCTTAAGGAGTAAACTCCAAAAAGTAGTTTTTGTATGCAAAAACAAAGAAAATGTTGCAGTAAATGGTGCTCTCCTTTCTAACAGAGGTTAATTAAAGACGAGCTGTGGGATAATCATCATCTGCCTAATCTTTTCCTTATTATGTTGGTCGGCTTCCAGTCTTACCGGTTTTACCCGAATATCAGTATTTTACATGAAGCTACTGCTTATAGGACCTCTACAACCCAGTTATTAACTGGTTTATCCTACTCATCCTACTATCCTACTAATATTATAAACGAATGTTTGTGCGGATGGATATAATTATGGATGTTTGTTACTCCTTCACGTCAAAACGGCTGACAGACCTTGATGACATTTGCAACAGAGGTAGATATATATGTATAATAAATATGTATAGTATATAGGTATGTATAGTCTGGAATACTTATTTTTTCGATAGCACGCAGACGAAACCGCGGGCGCCAGTTAGTAAATATGAATACGAAAATCTAAGAACTTTTTTCATAACACAATTTCGCAAGTCCCTTATCCTTTGCCCCAAACATTAAACGGCAACGTTTTACTTTACACAATAGACTCGGTTTGGCTGTAACCTAAATATCGGATTGTGGCTCAGGCACTACGGAAATGTCACTGTTTATTCTATTGAATAAAATATGTTTAAGTTGTGAACACCTAATAATGTGCGTTTTGCTTATTGGGCTGGTAGACAGATAAATACTGCCGTACTAAGCTCAAAAGCAGTAACTCAAAATAAATATTAAAAGAGATTTTAATGGCATTGGGTTTCTAAAATAAATACGAAACTAATGAACTAAGCCATATAGCAGTAGATATGTATTTAAAACATTAAAAGACATAATAAACTAAAATCACTCTCTAAAGTGAACACCAAACTATATTTAAAAAACTCAAATTTTCTCGAAACCGGCTTTCTTTGAGATACTGCTTTTGCAATTAGCACGGCAGAATATGGTATTTGAGTTTCTGTACTAGATAGAGAAGCCTTTTTTTTTCGGCTGAGAAATCATCCTATGACTTCCCCCGCTCTGGGCAGAGCGGGGCGGCATGTCAGACTTGTACTGACTAAAACCCACCCATGTTTCTTCTATTGCCCTTTACGTTCCAGGGCCGCGGTATCTCTTTCGAACAACCTGCAACCCCGGCAGGCGGAGGCTCTGGCAAGCCCCTCTGCTTTGCTGACTCTCTTTGAGGCGCGCGTGAAACACGAAGGCGCCGTCGACACGGCCTGTCGTCAATCGACGGACGGACGGTGAACTACCCATTGCTCACCGCCCACAGGCCCGCATCTACGGTGGCCGGGAGTCGTCTCGCGGCGCCCGGCGCCATGGGCGTCTCCCGCGGCGGCTGGGTTGGGCAGATGTTCTCTCCCTCAAACGCCCGGCCACCTCCTTTGCTAGCATTACTGCTTCGCAGAAGGTGGTGACCGTTTCCCATTCCCTCTCGCTCCGGACCATGGCCTGAACCAGGGCCGGACGCGAGAGATCGCCGCCGCCAATCGCCTCTACGAGGGAGATAAAGAAGCCTTACACCCAGAAAATGCTCTGATTTAACAGACTACAATCGGGCTTAAATTTTTATTTGTAGAGTGAACAATGATTTATTGTGAGGCTTACGTTGTCTTCGCATACTTAAGTACTAACGCAACATTATGATTTTAACATTGTAAAACCAAATAATGTTAAAAGCGTAACCATTGAGAGTCTTGCTGGTTCTTTTGTATAGAAAGCGATCACCTCGAACTGTACCTCGAACCTTTTCATGGAATTTAAGTAATACCCATGTATGCCTATGAAATAAAATACTTTAGACTTAAAAAGACATAAAAAAGTGTGTGTGTCAGCTCCGACGCACGACTGGAGTTTACTCCTTGTACGAGTATCTAACCATACGCAAAAAGAGTTTATTCAACTGAAAAAAGATTAATATCATATGAAAGGGTAAATTCACAAATTAATGAAAAACAAGCCCAATAACATAATTATAGTATATAGGTATAGTCGCCTATACAGCATACCATTTATGTACGTCTTAATACACTCACAGCCAAATTAGAAAGTTGCGCACTAAAGGTGCGCACCAAAAACGTGACACATTTTCGTTACTTTAGTAGGTTTTACCCCTCGGATTTTTCTTACCGGGCGCCTTATATATGAAAATCGATTCTTAAGGAGTAAACTCCAAAAAGCCTTTTGTTTGGGGTGGCCGGGCCGTAGTTGCTGAATGACATTGGCGTTAAGATGAGTTTGATAGTAGATAAGATAAGTAACCAGCTTATAGTGCCTTAGCCGAGCTGTTCTGGATGGGTGACGGACGACATGCATAGCAGTTCCGGTTTTAAGTGGGTGCAAGTCTCACATAGCCATGCGGTTTGAGTCAGGGATTTTACACATCTCATAAAAAGGCAAGTAGCTAGCTAGACTGTTAAACTTATAGTGATGTCAAAGAGTGGATTCTCTGAGAAAATCCACAATTCAAATAATGTCAAGTACTGCTCGGACTTTTTTTGCTTTTTCGTCATAAATGAGATGCCTAAAATAAACCGAAAGAAAATACTTCCGACCTGGTACACACATACGAATGAACGTGTTATTCAATATTTCAGTGCAAATTGACCTAAAAATAGCCTAACAAAGTCCACTTCTAAAAATAGATGACCCGACCCCAGAGTATTAATTACTAATGAAGAAATAACGAATGAAGTCAGAGTTACCCTTAACCTTTAATTATATATCATAATGTACAGATTCAATCACTAGGAGAACATTGACATCAAACACAGGGACCGTATGAAATCCTTAGTAATATTATAAAAGCGAAAGTGAGTTTGTTTGTTCGTTACGTCTTCACGCATAAATGACTAAACCAATTTGATGAATTTTGGTACAGAGATAGTTAGGACCCTGAACACTGACATAGGCAATTTTTGAAGTAAGATATGTGGGAGAAAGATGGAAGAAAAGGGAAACGTTAGCTTTGCTATCACAATAAATAAGGTGCAAGGGCAAAAACTACAGGTAGCAAGAACCTGCAAATTAAGAAAGGGGAACTGTTTTAACCCGAATGTAACACAAGCGAAGTCGCGGGCAAAAGCTAGTATATTCATAATGACACATGGCAGGTTGCAGATTAATTGAAGCCAGAGGAAATTAAAGCGCGTTCTTAGAATAGCAATTATTATGCTACATAATAAAGTGCTATTTTTAACAGCACCTGGCTTCATCAAGTGATAACTTGTCAAGCTGGTATTCGATGACTACGCCATCAACGATTATGTGACATTGACGGGAGGGAGTGGGTGACGGGGGATACGATGTGGGAAGGACTTTTACTGATAACGACTCGGCTACTACTCTAATATATTATGACACTTGAAATTATCACTTTTGACACCTGACAGAATATGGAAATATAATTAGCAGAGATATTCTCTAAAGCGCAATACACATTGAGCCCGCCGGCCCGCCGACATATGTCGGCAACTTTTTGTCGGCGGTCTAGTTGGGCTTCACTTAATACAAGTCGGAAAATTTAGTCTTGAGTTGAGAAATTTATTTGGCAGTCAGCACTACAGGTCGAGCGTCGCCGGGCAACTGAGCGCAGGCGTACCCAAGCCGCCAACATGTCGGCGGGCAACTCGAGCGGGCGCATGTTGCTGACATGGTTCTTTTCTTACAGGCCGCCGGGTTGTGTCGCCGTGCCTTGTCGGCGGCCCAGCGGGCTCAGTTTGTATTGCGCTTTACACTGTCTCACCTTTTGTGAAACATCCAATTGGACACTACCGGCCAGTTCCTAAAATCCAATTGTTTCTTTTTTTAAGCGCGCTTTCAGACATTTAAACTTACAGACACAAACAGCCAGACCAGAAACAACTATCTGCAGGTCATACAAATATTTGTTTTGCCGTCTTTTGAATTATTGATGTTAAAAAGAATTTGGTAATTAAAAATTATAAATCTACCAATCTTAAGAGATATCAAGAGGAGGCCAAAGCCATAATATCTGGATATTTTTCCGATGCGCACGAATTCTCTTTTGCAACTCAAGAAGGGGTTCGAAAAGTTTTTATTCGAGAAAATACTTTTTGAGTATCATTTAAATTAGCCTGATACGTCATGGTGTCACAAGACAGACTTTAAACAAGTAAGTCAATCTTTTACAGACGAATATCACCTTTATATCTTCTCCTGGCAGAAACTTTGGTAGTAATTTTGTCTGCATTTGCAATGGACCTTTCATTCACTTCCTTTTTTATGGATGGGAAATCATTAATTAAAATCCTGCGCTCTGGGCGGAGTTGGGAGAAGTGTCAGACTTTTACTAACTAAAAACCCACCTATGTTTTTTCTTTTATATTCCGGAGAGTCTCTTAATGTGCTCGTTTTAATTTCGACATCGTTCTCACATGTATACATACATGGGTCTCAATATGAATGAAGTACCTATCCTTGATTTTGTTAAGATATTATGATTTAAAGGAGTGTCCATGGAGTGTCTTGCCCATTCTTTTCCATAGGGATCAACGCTTTTGAATGGACAACTACAGTACTTTCACAAGTTATTGTCTTGTGACTGGGACTGACGTAGCAGCATCTTTTTTATGACATTTCAAGTGCCTGTAATGTTCTAATATAAATAAATGCTGTGAGTTTGCGTAAAGTTTGAAATTGGGGTTGCGGTATCTCTTACGAACAACCCGAAACCCCGGCAGGCAGTGGCCCTGGCCGGCCCGGATACTCATTAAATCCCTGTTAAACCTAGTTCAGAATTTATGAAAAACTCTTTAATGTATCGTACTGAAGGGATTTGAGTGTCGCCTATTCAGTAATAATTTCAAGAGACGTGAGGGTGAGTGTTTATTTTAAACTAGTTTTTGCCCGCGGCTTCGCTCGCGTTAAATTCGGGGTAACATAGTTCCCCTTGCGCCTTATTGATTTGTAATAGCAACGCTAAGTTTTCCCTTTTCTTCCCTCTTTCTCCCTCACATCCCTCTTTAAAAAAAAAAAAATATTAGCCTATGTCCGTCTCCTGGTTCCCAACTATCTCTGTACCAAAATTCATCAAAATCGGTTTAGCCATTAAAGCGTCAAGAGGTAACAAACAAACAAACAAACTCACTTTCGCTTTTATAATATTAAGTAAGGATGTCATATTTTGTTTTTTTATTTTGCAGCGTCCTTCGTAAATTAAATAAAGTCGTCTTTTATTTCATAGTTCCAACGCAGTAAATAAGTAGTGGACTATATAAAATGACATTATAATATTATGAGGAGTCCTAAATCCTTACTTCCTTTCCTTACTAATATTATAAAAGCGAAAGTGAGTTTGTTTGTTTGTTTGTTACCTCTTCACGCTTTAATGGCTAAACCGATTTTGATGAATTTTGGTACAGAGATAGTTGGGAACCAGGAGACGGACATAGGCTAATTATTTAAAAATATTTTATTTAAAAAAAGTGGGATGTGCGGGAGAAAGAGGGAAGAAATGGGAAAACTTAGCGTTGCTATGACAAATCAATCAAAAATCAAAGGTTGACTGGTAGAAAATGCCTATGGCATTAAGTCCGCCTCTGTACTTTGTACTTGAAGTGTTAAATAAATAAATAAATCAATAGAGCGCAATGGGAACTGTTTTACCCCAAATTTAACTCGGGCGAAGCCGCGGGCAAAAGCTAGTATACACATAAACTTAAGTGTCTTATGCAGAAACCCTACGTACAATATTAAAGACATAAAACCAACACTTTTGTTTTAACATCCCGTTTACATCTCGTCCTATATAAAATTCTTGTGGAGTCTGTTAAAATGACTAGTAGGCGCGGCCAAGTGCGAATCGGACCCATGCACAAAGTTCTCTGTACCATCCTACTATTATAAATGTGAATGTTTGTAAGAATGGATGTTTGTTACTCTTTCACGTCAAAACGGCTGAACGGATCTTGATGAAATTTGGCACAGAAGTAGATTAGTCTGTAATAACACATAGGATATTTATTCAATATCACGCGGGCCGAGCCACGGGCGCCATTTAGTTATCTATAAAATCTGCAAAAAGACATGTTTGTTGTCTGAAAGCCCCCCTTTTTTGCTGATGAGAAATTATCAAATAACTTCCAAGTGTGCCAAATTTGTATTGACTAAAACCCACCTATTTTCCTTTTATTTCCCTTTATGTTCCGGGGCCGCGGTATCTATGAAAGCCCCCTTAGATATTTTTATTATTGTGTTTTTTTTAAGTATTTTTTTGTATAGCGGCAACGAAAATACATCTATGAAAACATCAACTATCTAACTAATTTATGAGATAAAGCTTGGTGACAGACGGACAGCGGAGTCTTGGTAAAAGGGTACCGTTTTACCGTTTGTGTACGAAACCCTAAAAAGCTTTCAAAGTTACTATTTTAATAAGTGAGCCAGTAATGTCGTTTGCCCATTAGGATCGCCGACAGGTGCTTGTAAGGGCAGATTTCTTTACTACGATTGCATCTGTTGATGCACTACATATCTTAGCGTACTTAATTAGATTTAAAGACATGCGCTTTACTGAACCTGCTCAATAGTATTTATAGTTGACATTCCTTACATTGTTTGCGGTGAGTGTATCAAGGTGATCGTCTTTTGGTAGGCATTGTTGCAAGTGAATATATATCGACGGCACGGTTGGCTTCGGCTACTGCGCTGCGTGTCGCGGGTTCGATTCCCGCACGGAACAAATATTTGTATGACCTGCAGATAGTTGTTTCGGGTTTGGGTGTATGTGAGTTTAAATGTTTGTAAACGCACCCACGATACAGGAGAAATTGAGTAAGGCAACGTTTTTTTTAAAAAATAGTGATAAGCAAAGCAAGCCTAGATTAAAATGTGTTTGGAAATCTGTTGGATAGAAACTACGCATGATTACTTTTTATTTAACTAGGAAATCTAAATTACGCAATTATCTTTGGAGAAAGTTTTTAAATATTTAAGTGTGTTATGGTCAACAATTTAATTCTAGTAAAATATTTTTAATCTTGTTTTTTTATAACTGTTCTGTGGAAAAATGGCTCAGTCAATCTAATAGGAAGAAATTGATCGTTAGCGTTAGCTATTTGAGTTATGTCATTATTGTAATCACATAACTCAAAAAATAAGACATGGACCCCATTCACATGCTACTGAAGTACCCTTCAGTTTTTGATGGTCACACTACTCGTGACAATTCACAATTCAACCTGTAACGAATTTTAAGAATTTAAACGTATTTCATATTATTATCCTATTATGATTAAGATTATGCTGAAGAAGTCCTGGGTTGCAAATTGTTCCAACAGTTTGACTGATCTATAAAAATGAACCCATGTGCCTTCTATTCTTCTTTACGTTCCGGGGCCGCGGTATCTCTTCCGAAAAACGCGCAACCCCGGCAGGCGGAAGCCCTGGCAGGCCCCTCTGCTTTGCTGACATCTCTTTTAGTTGCGCGTAAAACTTTATGTTTTCCACTGTAAGTCAACGTATGACAACAGACTAATAAAATGTCACTAAAAATATGGGTTCGGCTTTATATTAGAGTCCACGAGTAATTTAACAAAGTGACGTCAAAGCCTGCTCGTTTTTATGACACCGTAATAATAATTACAAACTGAACCAGTTTAGCAAGATCTCTTTAGATCCTTAAATAGAGATGACTTTCTTCTTTTTGTTTTAAAGTCAAGTGTCTAGGTAGTATGGTGCGGTCGAATAATTGTTGGTGGCAACATAGTTTAGTATTTACTGTCCTTGATGGCAGCTGACGGACGATGAGTCGTTGTGTGTTCATTGAAAATTGTCATAGAGTAGACGGGAGAAACAGACGCAATGTAGGTATTTTATGATTGCAATTGGGTAGTTGACACCATTAACCAATAATTTAAAAACACAAATTTTCTGAAAGAATACCTTATTCAAGACCTGAGAACTCCATTCATTTCAAAATAACTTTAAAATTCGATTTTTAGTTGCTTATAAATCAATAAATAGTTGCATCATTGACTTGATAACTTAGTGACGTCATCGGTTGCGAGTCTCATACAAAATCTATGGGGGAAGCGCGTTTTGACAGCTCATAAAAAGTATATCATTTGATTGGTGGTGTCAACTACCCTTTTGTAGCGGCACTTTAAAAAGTAGAATGCAACATATTAATAAGTACTTACTACAGTGACAAATTAAGAACTACTAAAATTCTAAAACATTCAATGATAATTATTTGACCGGACAAACAATTGTTGGACAGGACAACCTACTGGAAGCATCACCTGTCTGGTCCCAAGGATCTTTCCATTCCCAAATGAAGAAAATGAAGAAATTTAATATGCCTGTAATTTTTTTTTCATAACCATTGATTCTTGGTAACAAGATATAGATTTTTAACCAAATAAATTTAATAACGGCCTTTTTTGTGGATGGGATATCAGTTCTGGGGAGTGTCAGTTGTCTTACCCATGTTCCATTTTTGCCCTTTGTATTCCAGGACTGCGGTATCTCTTTCGAATAACCCGCAACCCCGGTAGGCAGTGGCAATGGCAAGCCTCTCTTCTTTCCTGATATATCTTTGAGGCGCTCAAAATTTTCTATTTTCTAATTGTAAGTAGAATACTTTACACATGTCTTTTTAAGAGTTCTATACCCAAAGGGTAAAATGGTACCCTATTACTAAGACTCAGAGTCTGCCGAGTCTGCTGTTTATCCATCTGTTCGTCTGTCACCAGGCTTATGTCATGAAGTTATGATAGTTGGACAGTTTAAATTTTCACAGATGATGTGGGTTTAAAGATTCTTTATTTATTCAGAAGAACATACATTGTTCACTTATTGAATAAATACATTTTTATAAAGAGTGTGGTCCAGTAGCTAGTAGTTTTTTTTTTGTGAATGTTATTATACAGATAATATCTTGTTAGCTTAAATAATTTGTATTGTTAATTACGTGTTCTTTGAGTTTACCTTTGAATAAGTTCAAAGAAGATGTGTTCCTGATATCGGCCGGCAGTTTGTTGTATATTTTAACGCCTTCGTATTTTATATTTTTCCTGCCATATTGCGTCCGTGGGGGGTGTGTCTGTATTTGGTTGGGGTTTCTTTGGCTGTATTTTGATGTTTTTGTGTAGAAGTATAATTGTGTGTGTATAGTATTTTTGTTGCCGCTAAAATACCAAAAAATCAGACTAAATAAATATTTAAACTTAAACCCATGCAACAAGCATATTTTTGTTTTGCTGTTTTTAATAGACAATTCTATGAAACTCTTTTTGCGCGAGTTTAAAAAAAAAGCATGTGTCCAGCTCGCACTTGTTTATATCCTTCATAACGCCTTTTGTATAAAAAACAAATATTTAATAAGATCAGTGAATACCAGTGAGTTACATATTCTTAAAAACACATCAGCCCCCGAGCAACAAACAGGTAATGGTTATAAAACATAACAAAATTAGACCAATGATCTTTCGTAGTATGTCATTACTACATTCCATAGAAACCCATCTTTAAAATTATTCGATAAACACATCATATCATGCTTTTATTTTTCAAAAGGATTCTATTACTGGGTGTGTAGTGTGTGTGTGTGTGTGTGTGATAATTTATCCAGTAACGTTTTAGTCTACGGGCTTGCGGGTTGTTCGAAAGAGATACCGCGGCACCGGAACATAAAGCGTAAAACGACGACGGGCCTGTTGGTCTAGTGGTTAGTGGCCCTGACTGCTGAGCCGGAGGTCGTGGGTTCGATTCCCACCCAGGACAAACTTTGTGTGATGAGCATGATTGTTTGTTCTGTGTCTGGGTGTGATTTATCTATAATATGTATGTATTTATAAATTATATTTGTATGTATATCAGTTGTCTGGTTACCATAACACAAGCTCTGATTAGCTTGGGATCAGATAGCCGTTTGTGAGTTGTCCCAAGATATTTATTTATTATTTATAATAGAAGAAACATGGATGGGTTTTAGTCCAGTAAAAGTCAGACACTCCCGCTAACTAACTTAACGTAACTTCTCCCGCTCTGGGCGGAACGGGTGGGAGAAGTTACTTAATAAATTTTCCCATCCGAAGTAAAACAAAAACATTTACTTCAGCATGCGACTCGGTGTGATGTTTTGTCCTTAAACATGTATCTTCATTGTATATGTATTATCGAATCGATAATGATGCACATTGAAACTCCAATAAGTATTATATGAGTATTATATTTACGTCATTAAATAATAATAATAAATAAATATCTTGGGACAACTCACACACGGCTATCTGCTACCCTACCATGGCGTGTTAAAGCAGAACTTATTCCGCTGAGGGAAAGGGACAGAGCTATACAGGGTGTCTAGCACCATCTCTTTCACTCAGTGGAATAAGTTCTGCTTTAAGATGTCATAGTAGGCCTACTGATCCCAACCTAAGCAGAGCTTGTGTTATGGTAACCAGACAACTGATATACTTACATACAAATAGGTATAATTTATAAATACATACATATTATAGATATATCATTGGTAATGTATTATTTGTGTTACATCAGCAAAAAAAGAAAATCTGGTCTGGAAGTTTCGTTTGAATCAAGAACAATTTGTAAAGACGACTTGTATAAAAACTTCTTTACAATGTAACTTGTCATGTACGTCAAAAGGGAACGTGAAATAGTTACGTTAGTGATGTAAGCGTTAGCTATGAAGTTAGCGTTTCCACAGAGTCTGAACTGAAGTTCGTTCAAACCAACGGTCAGGTGACGAGGGAGCTGAGTGAAGCGGACCGACTCTCTCTCTCTCTCTCTCTCTCTCTTCTTTGTCAGCAGTGCCATCGTGCGGTCAACGTGTCTAGGACCTGTACTGCGACTCGTTGTGATAATTGTGCCCAGTATATTATGATAGTAAGTTACCCACAAATTGCCCACACACACACAAGACGTTTTCTGTGAAAGGTCCTTAATCAGCCATTTCAGCTGACATTCTATAGTATACTTGTCGTTTTAAAGATAAAGATATATTTATTATGTAAAACATGAGTGTGTATAAAGATGATAAAATTGACTGACTCGTGACTGTCAACATTTTTACTTTTCTATTAACACCAAAGGTTTGTCGCATCTGGACTTATTTACCAATGCAATCTACAAGTTCTATATTGAGACGAACAACATTTTTTTTTGTATCACTTTTTACTGGCTTCTGTCGCGCGCCCTGTTGAGCAATTATTGCAAAACTTGTACCTATTTCAAAAGTTGTTCGTAATTAACAGGTTGTATACAGCATCTGCTTGCTTTAAACATAAACGAGTACTCTTCATGAAGTTGAAAATCATCCATACGTCTTGGTAATAAAGTTTCCAATTGATCAACAATTAGTTCGTCGATGGAACGAGAATATAGTTTTCTGTTTTTGGTGATTAACAACTGTGTTCTATTATTTCATGTTTTTTTTTCTTGTTTTTAACGGCTGCATAATTCACTTATTTTGATATTTTAGGAGTTATAATTTTAAACGGTGTTCGCTTGTATGCAAGTATGAGTATTGCTGGATGTAGGTAGTTTAGATCAGTTATTTCATTTGAAAGACTAGATAATAAATCAATAAACCCTTTATTGTTGTTACAAATATTGGAGCAGACGCTTTAGATTCGATTTAGATAACATATCAGTAGGCCTACTATGACATCTTAAAGCAGAACTTATTCCACTGAGTGAAAGAGATGGTGCTAGACACCCTGTATAGCTCTATCACTTTTCCTCAGCGGAATAAGTTCTGCTTTAACAGGTCATGGTAGGGTAGATGAAGCTTAAACAAATCCGGCCAAGTGCGACTCGAATTCGGACACCGATTGTCCAGTGCAAACTTGCGACATAAAGTGCCATATCATATTTTGACTGCGTTAATTTTTGCACAGTTCTAAGGGACTAAAGGTTCAAAAATATGGTTCTTATTTTACCTCGATACCTTTACGCGTTCCCGAATCAAAGGGTCTTAACAGACAGACAGACAGACAGACAACACAGTTATTCTATAGGGGTGTCGTTTTTCCTTTTGAGGTACGGAATTCTTGATCCTGTTCCCTATAACGGTGGGGTACTGTTCTAATCAGTACAATAAACTTCGCGTAGCAACTTTTAAAATTAAAAAAAATTTAGAGGTGTCAAGGGACACCCGGATGGAACGGAGTTCCTATAGAAATGAAAATATCTGGCTTGCTTTCTATAAGAGAGAGAGAGACAGACAGACAGACAGAGAAACATGCGACGCCGCACAGCTTACAATAGCTTACTATAGCAAAAAGTGTCGTGACAACTTTTCGTAAGAACTTTTTCCGTCTAGCCCCCTTTCACAACGCGCGATAAGGAACTTCGTTCCAAAAATAAGTGGGGCTAAAAACTGTCCACCGACCAAATACATAGTTATCAGGCAGTCAACACGTTCGAAATCTAAAAAAAAAACATTCACAAACCACCATTAAGCCCAACAAAGTGCCATGGACGTCATAAAATATATTTTCCGATAGTCAAATTGCAGCATCGGCGTCGCCCACAAATCTTTTCCGATAAATTTTGCCCAACAGTGGTACTAAGAGTTTTCGGAAGTATCTCGAATGTTATTCGCCCGAGCGAATTACATTCGAGATACTTCTGAAAACTCTAACTATAGTATGGAAAAGCTCGAAAAACGGTAACGTTATTCCTTGATTTTAAGGATTCCCTACCTAAAGGATAAAACGGGAGCCTTTTACTAAGGCTTCGCTGTCCATCCGTCTGTCACCAGGCTATATCTCATGAAGTATAGTAGTAAGACACTTGAAATTTTTGCAAATTATGTATTTTTATTGCCGCTATAACAACAAATACTAAAAAAACAGAATACACTAAATGTTTAAAAGGGCAACACACATGTTTTCTTTGACATTTTTATAAATGGTACGGAACTCTTCGTGCGCGGGTCCGACTCGCACTTGGCTGGGTTTTGGTCTAGTGACTTTTTTTTATTCTGTATATGGTAACATAGCCATATATTTTTATTTTTTGTTTGTTATGGTGTTGTTTTTTCGACATTTTGAGTGCTGGTCGTCATAGCAACCATTTTTTTTGTTTCTTTCTTTCACCTCCTACTTTATCAGTATTATGTACCTTCCAGATGATTCTTTTAGTCTCAGTTGTTTCTCAGTGTAATTGTTTCAGCTAAATAAAATTATTTATTATTTTGCACACATGGGTACATAGATGTTTTCCTATTAAAATTTGTATTTACATATGTGTATGTTCGTCAATCCTTAACGTTCAAACGGCTTGACCAATTTGGATAAAATTTTGTATGTAGATAGCTTATTTTCTGGATTAGCACAGGTCTACGCCGGTAAAACCGCGGCGGCAGGTGGCATGCATGAAAATAATTATTAGTTCCAAAATTTAATAATTTGTTCAGTTTTTGCTTATCTTTAGATCACTATTGCATTACATGCATGCATTCTACCATAATTCAAAAAAGATCGTAATTCATAATACGCTTATATATTTGCTTTTTTTTTGGGATCGCGAGTGTGTTTCACTTATTACCCTGCCTTTTTTTCGGGCGAGGTATCCTCAAGTAACTTCCTGCGCTCTGGGCGGAGCAAAAGCGTCAGACTTTTACTGAATAAAACCCATCCATGTTCCTACTTTTGCTCTTTGTGCACTATAATCTCTCGCGTCGATGGTTAATATCTATTTTAGTCGTATTTCACTACTTAACCAAACCATCCAAGTCTAAATTCGACAGAACTGCGATTATTTTCATCTACCAAAATAAATCATAGCATTTTATGAATATTATATTCCCATGATAGTTTTCTAAGCGAGTTCATCCTCCAAAACTTAATTAAAACATTTAAAATAGTAGCACACAGTACGGGCCACGGCGGCCGAGTCGAGCCTTAAATGCATTTTGTGAATTATACCAGCTGAATGTGGTGACTGGCCAAATTGTCGGCCCACCAAATGGACGGATCCTTCACACCTGCGCCCCTCGTATACGACTCGTAAATCACACGTAAGTCTGATACTGGTATTAAATTTTTTGGGACTTTCACCTTACAACTTGTGAATAGCCGCGTACCCACCTAGCGCACAGGCCCGCGCGGCAGCCTCGCGAGCCAAATGCCTCGGCTGGTGTGGACGTGCCTCGGCCTGCCTCGGGCGCGCGTTTGCTCGACCGAGCACGGCTCGGCCCCGAGCCATCTGTTGTCGGTAAACTTGACGCGCTCAAAGGTGCCTCAGTGAGCGCTGTGCGTTAGGTGGGGACGCTTATGTTTTGGCTCGCGCGCGAAGCTACTTCAAGTTTTGTCTCTTGCCGTGTTTGTCTTGTGTAATTTTGATATCATGGGCAGTCAGGAGGAGTCAATCCAGAAGCGTCTAGGTTTTTTCTTGATACGTGACTGTTTTCGTTTCTTTAAACAATAAGCAGCTAGGAAAATAGCTGCAGCTGAAAATACACGACTGTCCATTACGAATACTCTCGGACTTATGATGGCTCAGCCTGCCTCGCGAGGCGGCCTCGTGTAAATTGAACAAAACTACTGAGGCTGCCGCGGGAGCCATCGCTCGCGATCCGGACACCGAGGCTGCCGCGCGAGCCTGTGCGCTAGGTGGGTACGCGGCTAATGAGATTAAATTTCTACATACTTTCTTACCTAGTTATTATGTCACCAACTTGCTAGAAGTCCACCACAACTGAACAAATGTTTTCTAGATTCAAGTTTTTAAAGTTACAAACTCAAAGCATTTATTTTAATTAGACCATTACAGGCACTTTGGAATGTCATAAAAACAAAAACAAAAAAAAAGATGCTGCTACAGTCCCAGTCACAAAACATAATAACTTGTGAAAGTACTGTAGTTACAGTAAAGTCATCATCTACCTAGCCTTTTCCCAACTAAGTTGGGGTCGGCTTCCAGTCTAACCGGATGCAGCTGAATATCAGTATTTTACATGGAGCGACTGCCTGTCTGACCTCCACAACCCAGTTATTACCGGGTAATACGATACCCCTTGGTAAGACTGGTTGTCAGAGTTTCGGGACACTGACTACCTGTAACGACTGTCAAAGATCTACAAATGACAGTCGGGACCAACAGCTTAACGTGCTTTTCCGAGGCACGGAGGAAACTCGGTATGTAACGGGTGGTCACCCATCCACAGACCAACCTAGGCAAGCGCGGCTTAACCTAAAGATCGACCCGAGCGGCTGCTATTATTTAGCCACGAGCTCCTCCGTAGTTACAGTAAAGTACAAATCTTTAAACCAGCTAGACAGCAGTTTTTCAAGGACCAGGCTACACCTATGCTATTTGGATCATCTAACATACTGCACTTCAGTTTTTTTTTGCTCAAACACCTCATTCATAGCTTCACTATTGAAATTTTATTGAAGCATAAAAATGCAAAGTGGAATGTTTTATTTCTGTTTTCAGTCACTAACGCTATCGCGTTTTCAAATTAATTTAAGCTTTTCAAAAACTGAAAGCAATGTTTTTTTTTTACACGCAATTGGTTTGAATCAACATGGAACATTTGATTTTTTTCACGTAATGAACGGTTACATTCCGTGAAAAAAAAAACAAGTGTTTGGGCTGAAAATTCAGAGTGATTTTAGGTTTGCTACGATCTATTAAAACACAAACATTGACATCAATATAGCAATGATAAAAAAAATTTAGAGGTGTCAAGACACCCGGATGGAACGAAGTTCCTATAGAAATGAAAATATCTGGCTTGCTTTCTATAAGATAGAGAGAGACAGACAGACAGACAGAGAAACATGCGACGCCGCACAGCTTACAATAGCTTACTATAGCAAAAAGTGTCGTGACAACTTTTCGTAAGAATTTTTTCCGTCTAGCCCCCTTTCACAACGCGCGATAAGGAACTTAATGACCTAATGAAAGTTGCACGTACCAAAAGATAAACTGTATTGAAGAACAAACTTAATTTTTTCGTAGTTAAAGTGTTGTTACCAACAGCTGCAATTAAGTTTATAATTACACTAGCTTCTGCCTGCGGCTTCGCTCGCTTTTTTTGTCCCCTTTCCTTATTTACAGGTACCTGCTACCTGTGGTTTTTGTCCTTGCGCCTTATTTATTGTAATAGCAATACTAGGTTTTCTCTTTTCTTCCCTCTTTCTCTCATATCTCAATCTTTATGATAGAATATGAATTATATACGATAACTCATAAACTATCTAAGCAATATAAATAAAATTGATATGGGGCCACCTGAGAATATAGTACTCTATCAAACAAAAAAACTATTTTGCAAATCGGTTCAGGCTTCTTCAAGTAATCGGTGAACATACGTAAAAAAATCCGATGAATTGAGCACCTCCTTCTTTTTTTGAAGTCGGTTAAAAAATCCCAGTTGTTACGACTGTCATTGACATTTCATACGACGCGCGACGGCCTGTATTAAATAGTGATTCAGCGATAGTTGATTCTTTTTTCAAATTCCGTATAGCAATATCTATAGCACGGCCATCGAGACGCGATACCAAATGTAAACAAAACCCATGCTAAAACCCCATCTAAAATGGCCGCCCGAATGTTGGCGAACCCGTCTTAACGTTGTCATGTTTTTGCCGGGAGAACGAGACATTACGACAAAGGCACACGATGGAAAGAGCTAAATATTAGATTGTCAACGCCACAGTTGTTCTTTAGGTTAATGACCTTTCGTATCGCTTCTCGTTGGCCGTACTATACCTATTACGACAATCTAGTAAATATCTCTATTCATGTCAAATCACGAATTAATGTATCACAACCACTTATTTGGTGTCCAATTTAATCAGGACACCATCAGAACAGATTAACAATGTCAAAATGAAGACAAATTATCTTGATATTACAAAAACCAATCACGTTTTGTGCTGCATTAAATTATTATGTTGCACCTTAACAGTAAAACTGATCGATTTATTATGAAAATGTTGAGTTACTCAATATTTGAATACTGTAGGGTTACCATGACGGGCCTCTTGGTCTAATGGTTAGTGGCCCTGACTGCTGAGCCGGAGGTCGTGGGTTCGATTCCCACCCAGGACAAACTTTGTGTGATGAGCATGATTGTTTGTTCTGTGTCTGGGTGTGATTTATCTATAATATGTATGTATTTATAAATTATATAAGTATGAATATCAGTTGTCTGGATACCATAACACAAGCTCTGCTTAGCTTGGGATCAGATAGCCGTGTGTGAGTTGTCCCAAGATTTTTTGTTATTTACCATGACATCTTATAGCAGTTCTTATTCCTGTTTGAGAAAGAGATTATGCTAGACACCCTGTATAGCTCTGTCTCTTTCCCTCAGTGGAATAAGTTCTGCTTTAAGACGTCATGGTAAGGTTTGGCTTGGTATGGTGTCTAAGGAGAAACGTACTGTCGGCTATTTTGTAGAAAAGGCGCAATACTTGCCCTATTCTTGCTCTAACTTGAGTTCGTCTCAAATTTAACTAACTAATAGGTATGATTATTAGGTTTACGAGCTTGTGGCTGAATAATAAAAGCCACACGGGTAGATCTTATAGGTTAAACAGCGCTTGCCGAGTTGCATTTATGGATGGGTGACCATCATAAAATACTGAGTTTTTACCGTGCCTCGGAAAGCATGTTCAGTAGGTGGTATCGACTGTCATTTGAGTGTTGTTGACAAAAAAAACCATCCATCCTCACAAACATTCGCATTTATAATATTATATATAAAATTATAATTCATATAGTAGGATTATAATATAAGTAGGTTAGGTACAGTTGTGCGCCGCTCTTAATATTCAAAAGTGAGAGGTGACCGTACAATAGCACGGTCGCCATTTTATTTGTCACGTCTCGTTTGACACCGCTGGCATTTGTGAACAAACTCATAGGGTTGACAGAGTCTGGGCCTAATGGCACACTGGTACAACCCGTGGAATACAAAAAGTCATATTTTTCTTTTTAGACTTACAGTCAGTAGACTAACTTAGTTAAAAAAGTGCTCAAATACGATTGCATCTTTATGTTTTAGCTGAGAAGAAGTATATCATAGAATAAGCTCTCTAGCAAATGTACTAGCTGGCACCCTTGCTTCACCCGCGTGATATCGAAAAAAAAGTATCTATGTGTTATTCCAGACCATAATCTACCTCTGTGCCAAATTTCATTAACATCCGATCAGCCGTTTTGGCGTGAATAAGTAACATAACATTAGTAAGGTAGTTGGCGCCCGCGGCTTAGCCTGCTTGAAAAGTTCGCACAATTGTCTAGATTCGATACTCAGCAAAACTTTCTAACGTATCGTTTCAGAGAATTCATGCATAATCCTTACTAATATTATAAAAGCGAAAATGAGTTTGCTTGTGCGTTTGTTACCTCTTCACGCTTTAATCTCTAAACCGATTTTGATGAAGTTTGGTATAGAGATAGTTGGGAGCCAGGAGACTTTTTTTTTGAAGCGATGTTTACGTATATTCAAACTTATGCCACTTCGCTCACCACAAAGTTACGACAAAACAAAATTCAATAGATGTCAGATATTCACGCTTTCCGTTGTTCGAAGACTTTATCGAAACATCTTAACGTTTTCGAGGAATTGTTCGAAAACGTCTAGATTCTGATCTGAAGGTTAATCATTATCATTTACAATCGTATTGCTTAATACTATAGGAGGTATATTTGATTGGATGTCAAACTAGTTACGAACTGAGATTAGAGTTTGGGCCGAAGTTTCGAACAGTCTGTGTGTTTAGCTGTAGGGGTTTCGCCTTGGATTGCAGGTTATCGGTTCGTGTATTACTTTAGGCATATTATGTAGTATTGTAATACGGTTTTCATATATTAAGGTAAAATTGTAAGTCCGGGGTTGCGGGTTGTTCGAAAGAGATACCGCGGCCCCGGAACGTAAAGGGCAACAGAAGGGTGGGTTTTAGTCAGTAAAAGTCTGACACGCCCCCCTTATTTGATGATTTCCCATCAAAAAAAAAGTTAGTTGTAAAAAAAATTATGACAGAAGTCCGAAATATCCCTGAGAACTCCCACATACTTTCACATAATATGTTTTCAAATGTGTGACGACAAGGTTGACGCAGTGACTGAGCGATCGACTGCTGAACTACTTGTCACTGGTTCGATTCCCGCGGGGAACAAATATTTGTATGGCCTACTGATAGTTGTTACGGGTGCTGTTTGTGAATGTGACTTTAAATGGAGTACCCACGATATAGGAGAAATTCCTAGAGTGAGGATTTGATTTGATTTGATTTTGAGTTGGAGGTTTGTGAGGATGGATGTATGGATGTTTGTTACTATTTCACGTCAAAATGGCTGAACGGATCTTGATGAAATTTGCCACAGAGGTAGACAGAAAAGAGTACCCACCCTATCTGGAATAACACATAGGGTACCTACTCTTTTTTCCGGGCAAAACCACGGGCACCAGCTGGTAAAACATAAATAATTTTATCATTGCCCAATGCACCTTCTAGTGTTCGATGTCAACTTTTTACTTAAAAGTTCAAAATTTAAACAAGGAATTTTGCAGATCAAAAGTTTATATTTAATCTCCAGACTTACACCGTATGCAGCATCTAGAAAACGCCATGAATATTTACGACAACTAATAACAGATAGTTGTTCTTATATTCAGGATACGCAAGCTGATATAAATTCTCAAAGTAGGGACGCACGCGGTGCAAGACTAGACAATATATGAACATAATATTTTATAAACTTTAAAGGCAATATTGAAGCTCTCTTTGGGTCTCTCAAGAGCCTTGAAGAACTTCGCCAAATGTAGAGTATAGTCCTGTAGTTTATTGTAAGTGCATTATTAAGTCCATACTTTAACACTAAAGAACTTTGGGAGTTTGAATCCCTATTAATTGGCTTAGTAATTTAGTTAACGAGACTAGTTTGTTAAGTATGCATTTAGTTATAATTTATTGTTCTGTGGAGACGGTGAATTGTCAAGGGTCTTTATAGATAGTTACTGAAGATGTTGATTTAGATGAAATAGTATCTTTATACAAATGGTTTCGAATAATTTTTATTATTCAATAGTAATGTTTAAAAGAATATTCAGGGTTTGTTCCAATAAAAATAATGTTTCTAAATTTAACTTTTATTTTACAGAAACCTATTGTTCACCGTATCATTTTTTAATTTCTCTCCAACGGCCCATAAAGTTGATCGTTCCCGGCACCGTACGTAATACCTATGACACAATATTTCTTGGAGTTTCAAACAATATTGAGTCGCCCCGGCGACGTCCCCGGGCGACAAACTTCCATGCTCTATTGTGATAAACGCCAAACAAACTTGGTCAAACTCAACCAACTTGGCAAATTTTGGGCGAAAGGTGCACTCATAAACAAACTCTAGTAAAGTTTTAATTGCACTAGATTGCAGTGTTGCCACATATTTGTGAAGTAGGGTACGTACGTAATCTAGGTGCATTTAAAATTGGCAAGTTTTTGACTTCAGTATTCGTGTTGCTGTGGGACCATGTTTATTGTTGAGAATTATTGTCATAATGTCTTTGTCTGGGCGTTGTTTCTACAGATTTATTGTTTTGAAACGACTAATGTGTAGTTTTTTATAAAGTTTTTGGAAAGAAGTTCCTTATCGCGCGTTGTGAAAGGGGGCTAGACGGAAAAAAATCTTACGAAAAGTTGTCACGACACTTTTTGCTATAGTAACCTATTGTAAGCTATGCGGCGTCGCATGTTTCTCTGTCTGTCTGTCTCTCTCTCTCTCTCTTATAGAAAGCAAGCCAGATATTTTCTTTTCTATAGGAACTTCGTTCCATCCGGGTGTCCCTTGACACCTCTATTTTTTTTTATTCTCTGTCTCGCATTTGAAATTACTCCTGTATCGTGTCATGACAAACATTTAAACTCACATACACAAACAGCCAGACCAATAACTGTAGGCCATACAAATATTTGTTCCGTGCGGGGATGGAACCCGCGACACGCAGCGTAGCAGTCGATCGCATAGCCACTGCGCCAACCTGTTGTTTACAGATAATGTAGAATCGTCTTAACGTGTTTTTTTAACACCGCAATTAGAACTAACAAAATTACTACATTATGTACTGACGAGAACAAAAACTCTGCAGACAGTTCTATTAACCACATGCAACTGTGATATTTTGTCTTTGTGTTTGTATTTTATGTCATTACTAGCTTTTGTCCGCGGCTTCGCTCGCGTTAAATTCGGTGGCGCCTTATTGATTTGTAATAACAACGCTAAGTTTTCCCGTTTCTTCCCTCTTTCTCCCTCATACCCCACTCTATTTAAAAAAATAGCCTATGTCCGTCTTTTGGTTCCCAAATATCTCTGTATCAAAATTTATCAAAATCGGTTTAGCCATTAAAGCGTGAAGATGTAACAAACAAACAAATTCACTTTCGCTTTTATAATATTAGTAAGGATTTCGTAATAGTCGACTGACAAACTAGTGGTTCATAGGCACGACAATAAACTTTTCTGCAATGCTGCCAACAAGTCCCAACATTCTTTTGTTTTTAAACCAGTCACTTAATTTAATGTCTTCCAACCTTGCAACACGTTTCATTTTGACAACTTAACAAATTAACATGGCGGTTACAACGAGCGTCAATTGTATGAAAGAAAATAATATTCCAAATGTGTTTGGTATCAATAAATCAATGATTTCCGACCACTTCGCGCCCTCATAATGGAATTATTGAAAAATGTGCATTTTAACGCGCACACTTCATTACGATTCACGCCATGCAAGCTTCGCATAAATCGAACCGCGAATTCCAATATTGCCGTTAAAGATTTTATAAAATTTAACGCCTCGAGTGCTATACCTGCCTAAGAGGTGAACGAATATAATAATATTCATTGGATGATAGATAGTTTACTCGCATTCAACTTTTTCTTGTAATGTAAAACAGGGGGTATTACATTAAATGAAAAGGTTGAAAATTCCTCAACTTTTTAAGCGCCCCCTTCTTATCAAAGAATATAATATTCAGATGATTTTTTGATTCGTATAAGGGGGGCACCCCTTATCCTGATAAAATATAGTAATCCTTACTAATATTTAAATGAATTTTGGTACAGAGATAGCTGGGACCCTGGAAACGAACATAGGCTACAGTTTATTAAAAAAAGTGAGTTATGAGGGAGAAGAGGGAAGAAAAGGGAAAACTTAGCTTTGCTATTATAAAAAATAAGGCGCAATGGCAAAAACTACAGGTAGCAGGTACCCGCAAATCAGGAAAAGGGAAAAGTTCCCCTTGCGCCTTATTGATTTGTAATAGCAACGCTAAGTTTTCCCTTTTCTTCCCTCTTTCTCCCTCACATCCCACTTTTTTCAAAAAATATTGGCTTATATCCGTCTCCTAGTTCCCAACTATCTCTGTACCAAAATTCATCAAAATAGGTGTAGCCATTAAAGCGTAAAGAGGTAACAAACAAACTCACTTTCGCTTTTATAATATAAGTAAGGATTCATGAATTGATAGATACTTTACTCGCATTCAACTTTTTTTTTTAATGTAATACTACGAGTATTACAATCTGAATTCATTCTGCACAATAAATATATGTCATTTGGAACTGCATTGCACTTTTTAATGTCACCTACAGCAGTAATCTTAGTATTGTATTTAAATCAGGTACCTATGTCTGTGTCATATCGATAGCTGGTGTCCATATCAATCAATCCATCAACCCTGCCTTGTTACTTGTTTGACAGTAGAACTGTAGTCAGGTTGCTTCACAAGGCACTTGGTTATCCGGTTTATTTCAGCTGCAGCTTAGGCAGGTTGTTGGTCTGTTCATTGTCAATACATGATTTACTCCATTTCACTTAGATACTAAGCTCACGCCCACAGGTTTTTTCGCGTGGAGTTCGTTTAATGTTTCTCGGCTTTGGTTGTATCGGGATGAAAAGTATGATTGTGTTAATCCAGGTTACATATTTATGCCAAACTTTGTTATAACCCGTTTAGTAGTATTTGCGTGAAATAGTAAGAAACATCGCGAAATCCTCATAATCTTTTACATTTATAATTTCTTATCTTATATATTCATTTCTTGTTTTAGCTGTCATACTCCTTCGAACGGCTTGACCGAATTTTATATATGTAACAATGCGGTAGGTCTGAATGTCTGAAAAACAGATAAGAAAAGTAATTGAGCAATGAGTGAAACCGCTAGCCACTACTAGTATTATACAAAGTAGGAAATGGGATTTACTGATTCGTAACAAACTCTTGTAAATTAGTCATAAGTAACATTCTTTAATTTTTTAAGGTGAGGATGCTTGCCGCGTAACGTTATTTGCAACGATTTCGAAAAAGTCCTAATTCAAAATCACAAATTAAGTAACTCTTACAAAAATAACCCCTTAATAAGACTGGCTATTAAATTATTGGGACACTGACTACCTGTAACAACTGTCAAAGATCCACAAATGACAATTGGGACCAACGGTTTAACGTACTTTCCGCGGCACAGAGGAAACTCCTCTAAACATTATGGTAAAGCAATAAAGTTAAAGAAGTTCGAAAAAAAAATCTTTAGCATAAAAAAGAAACGCGTAAATTGATAAAAATACTATATTCAGTTTCATAACGTGGGAAGTTCACTTAGAGGAAAGTAGATAATGGAAAATATTCTATTTTGGCGTCTTTTGACCCTTTGAAGGTTAGACACGATCGATTTGGGTGAAGAAAGTGCTATGTCATGTAGAAAGTAACTGATCACACGTCTATTTATAGCATAGAGGAGCATCAACCCGTGAATTTGAGCCTTATTACATTGGCACGTGTGGTTCAATGGCCTGTGTTTTTTGCACAAAGCGTATGGGTAATTAGGTACAAAATATTGTAAAATTAGGGTTAGGTATTATGATGCCTGGACTAATCTTTACTAATACTATAACAGGGAAAGTAAGTTTGTTACGTCTTCACACCTACATGGCCAAACCGATTTTGATGAATTTTGTTACAGAGGTAGTTGACCCTGAAGACGGACATGGGCTTTTTTTTATTTTTTGATGCATGTAGGCTAATTTTTAAAAGTTATAGTTTGTTTATAATATACGTGGTGAATTTTCTGTTCACGAAAATATAATACGGAAACGAAAATGACCCGTAATAGTATTGATTTATGTGTATTGAAGTTGACAAGGTTAACAAGGACACGGTGATGGATCCACATCAAAGGTGTCTTCATCATTATCGTTATAACAAGGTCATAGAACTCGAGTCTGATAATGACCTAACACAAAAGACTTATTCTTACACGACATTTTGCCATTTTTAGGGTTCCGTACCCAAAAATGAAGAAACGAACCCTTATAGGATCGCTTTGTTGTCGGTCTCTCTGTCAATACCCTTTATCTCGGGAAAAAAGGGTAATTAAAACCACATACTCAAGTCTGTGGTGCCTTGGAGCTTGGAAAAAAATCAACCCCTTAAGTCCACGCAGTCAAAAGCTATGGCTGTTTAGTTTATGTCGCAAGTTTGTACGAAACCTTTGGTGCGCGAATCTTACTCACACTTGACCAGTTTTGTACAAGCTTAAGCAACTGATCCATTTAACCAGACTATTATGCAATACCTGTACAATTATTCATTAGTTGAAACAAAACCGCTACCTACACTTAAACCAGTTTATTAATAGGGTTTAGACAAACTTAATTAGGTTCATTGTTTCTTTGACGCTTTGAAATATGTAGTTCGTTGTATTTGCAAGGTTGGTGGACAGACATTGCGGTTTGTAGAACAATTATATTATTTAAGTGTCTTTGTAATAATTTTCTTAAGAAGATGAATGGAAAATTTCCGTATGTACAGACGCCTGCACATCAAGCTACTACGATCTGTCAGATTTCTTTGATAGATTTTCGACTTTATTTCTGAAGCATTAGGTTCAAGGTTCATTGGGAAAAATTGACAGTTTCGGGTAGCTTGACCTGCAGGCGTCTGTACTTGCATGACATTAAGAGATGCCTGATTGCAAGAAATGTAGCGGTTTTTTGTGGTATTAAAATAATCTAAAAATCCTCCAATTCATCTGACATAAATTGCTAGTATTTGTAAATTAAAAGGATTTATAATTTCCATTTCTGATTTCTGCGTAGTTAACAGATGCAGAGAGACTGAAGTGGAAAGCGTGAATTGTCAGTACAATTTTAGATATAATTATCATGATGTAGGACTTTTAGACTGTTACCACGCCGTGATTACCGAACGATAGTGCAACGCACTGTCCTTTTTTTGCGGATGGGAAATTATCAAATAACTTCCCCCGCTCTTGGCGGAGCAGGGGGAGTGTCTGACTTGTACTGACAAAAACCCACCCAAGTTCCTTCTATGGCCCTTTACGTACCGGGACCGCGGTATCTCTTTCTTAACCCGCAATCCTCTTAAAATTTAGTAACTTCTCAAAAATGAACTAGCGAAAAAAAAAACTACAACCTAGAACTCAAATCCTAAACATTTCTCCTCAAAAACCGCAAGAAAACAAGTTTTAACAAAACCGCTGCATCCCGTAAGTTACGCATAAGTGGCAGTACTTCCGTGATCCAGATAGATTCAAGTCACAAAGGAGCTCGACGACAAAGCCTGAGAACTGGGGCGGTTACCGTTACAAGCCTACAAGCCGGTATCTTGCATTTGTCTGGCTGCTATCTCCTAGTTCAGCGGGGATGTTGCTAGATTACTTTTGGTGTTATGCTTGTCACTTTGGAATTATTGCATTTTGTGGTATGCTCTCATCATCAGCCTAGAGTCCCAACTATGTTGGGGTCGGCTTCTAGTCTAACCGGATGCAGCTGAATATCAGTATTTTACATGGAGCGACTGCTTATTTGACCTCCACAACCCAGTTAATACTGGTAACGGAGGTAACTCGGTATGTAACGGGTGGTCACCCATCCACAGACCAACCTAGGTAAGCGCGGCTTAACCTAAAGATTAACCCGAGCGGCTGCTATTATTTAGCCGCGATCTCCCCATTTTGTGGTATGCTCTACGAAAGATAAATGGATTGCAGGTATTACAAATCATTCAGATCATTTAGATAGTTTAATCGAGAATATAAAACCCAGAACTGGTTCTATGACAACACGCCTGCATTCCTCAAATAGGCAGATATTTACAGTACACCTATATTTTGCAAGAGCTGTTTTGATTAATTATTTAGACTTAAGATAATTAAAATGTTTTTGGTCGGTTGATCTTTACCTGATGTTACAATCCTTACTATGCTTACTAATATTATAAAAGCGAAAGTGTATAAAAGCGAAAGTAATTTTTTTTAATAGTGGGAAATGAGGGAAAAAGAGGAAAGAAAAGCGAAAACTTAGCTTTTCTATTACAATAAATAAGAAATTATATAGAGAATAAGGTGCAAGGGCAAAAACTACAGCAGGTAGCAAATCAGAAAAGGGGAACTGTGTTACCCCAAATTTAGCGCGAGCGAAGCCGCGGGCCAAAGCTAGTTTGTACTAAAAGTAAATTTTATAAACATTGCTCCATGACCAAAGCCACACAATCTTCGAACTCGCACCAACAAAGCAACGACCTTGCTTTCTAATAAGAACCGATATAATTTTAATGAGCCTATAATATCCAAGGTTCGCATTTGATCGTAAAGATAAAGATGTTGAATTTTGTTCCTAATTACTGGTCGCTACTAGAGGGTAGTTGATAAAATCTTCCGTTCGGCTTTTGTCGTATCTCATTCGGTCTATTTGTTTGTTGTTATCAAGATTGCATTGCGCAACGGATTCCATTGTTGTTATGTAAGTTTGGCTCCAATTAAGTATTGGATTAGCATTTGGTTTTGGTTGTTAAGGTGCATTTCTTCCAGTGATTTATGGGAACTTTATGTCTATTATTGTCAAGTTTTAATATTTTCATTGCCTGAAGCATATGTCAGGTCGTACAAGAGTGCCAGACTTTTAGTAACTAAAACCGTCCCATGCTCCTTCTTTTGTCCTTTATTTATTTACTAGCTTTTGCCCGCGGCTTCGCTAACGTTAAATTCGGGGTAACACAGTTCTCCTTGCGCCTTATCGTATTATATATTTGTAATAGCAACGCTAAGTTTTCCCTTTTCTTCCCTCTTTCTCCCTCACATACCACTTTTTTAAAATAAAAATTAGCCTATGTCTGTCTCCTGGTTTGCAACTATCTCTGTACCAAAATTCATCAAAATAGGTGTAGCCATTAAAGCGTGAAGAGGTAACAAACATACAAACTCACTTTCGCTTTTATAATATTAGTAAGGATTTATTTAACGATTTATACACACTGAGTACAGAAAAATAAAAGACAGGAACAGAAAACAGGTACAAAGGCCTTTATGTCTTTATGTTCCGAAACCGCGGTATCTCTTTTGAACAACCCGCAATCCCAGCAGGTGAGTGCGATGGCAGACCCCTCTGCTTTGACGATATCACCACATGGATATCATTTGAAGATATGACGAACGCACCGACGACACGGTCTGACGTCACTAGGGGGACAGACAATGAGCTACCCATTGCTTAGTGTCCATACACTTGCATCTACGGTGGCCGGGAGTCGTCTCGCGGCGCCCGACGCCCGTAGCGTCTCCCACGCCACCCACACCACATGCCACTTCACGTCAAGTACGTACGTAGTCAAGGTCGTTTCCATTTTCTTATCATTGAAATGTTATGATATGTTGTCAAATCCTTACTAATATTATAAGAGCGAAAGTGAGTTTGTTTGTTTGTTTGTTACCTCTTCACGCCTTAACGGCTTAACCGATTTTTATGAATTTTGGTACAGAGATAGTTGGGAACCAGGAGACGACCATAGGCTAATATATTTTTAGAAAAAAGTGGGATGTGAGGGAAAAAGAGGGAAGAAAAGGGAAAACTTAGCGTTGCTATTACAAATCAATAAGGCGCAAGGGGAACTGTGTTACCCCAAATTTAACGCGGGCGAAGCCGCGGGCGAAAGCTAGTTATTTATAAATAATAATGATAAGAAATCGTAACATTTCAGAAAACAAGTTCCATAATACAGAAATAATGTTGGAAAATTAGTCAGCAAAAAAAGCTGTTTTTGTAAGACTGCCAGATCAAATTCTCACACAATACAATATCATAGTGTTTAGTCGACAATTGTATCTATGCGTCCGGAGTTCCGGATCTCAACTAGGTCAACGCACTTGACAATTGCAATATTGTTGTCGTACTGTAATTGTTACTTGCCGTACTTACAACCTCAAAGGTCTAATAACTTACCTACTTTACTATAGCTGTTGCACGCGGCATTACTCGCGCGGATATAGTAAATTCTTCCGTACATACATTTTACCGGTATAAAAAGTATAATAATGTCAAAATTTCTAAACAAGGGTACACAATAATCTCATAGTCTACTTGTGTGCCTGTTTTTAACGTTAGTTAAGGTTATATATATATACAATATATATTTATTTTTAGAAATTTTACTATAACTAGAGCAACAAATTAGACATGAGATTACACATTATATTATTTTTGCATTAAAAACATAAATGTAGGTAAATAAAATTATTGTTATGACATTACACATTGAATAAATTATTACAAATTACATTATAAATGTATTAATAACATTTCAACGTTAATAAATTCCATTAAAATTAAATTAAATAAATTAGGTTAAAAGTTGGGGTTGACTCAAAATAAAATAGAATAAATAAATGCTTGTGGAAAGACAGACCGAATCACTTTTGGATTTATTACACTAGTATTATCGGTTTATATTATTATAGTTGCTGATTTGATTTTGTGAGGACACTTAAATCTATCATTCAATCTCAGTTGACTGCAGAATAAATACAAACTTGGATCAATCCACAAATTCTATTGTTTTAGAAACAACAACAAACGAACAATTGACAATGCAGGCTAACCAAAATAGTTTCAAAGTCCTTACAAGGCAGTTCGTTGTTTATTATTGTACCGATTAATGTTTGAGTACCGTCAGGTAACTAGAAACTAGGTACAGTCAGCAAAAGAGACAAGTAATCAGGCTCTTATAAACCAATACATCTTCATAATATATCAAACAAATATATGTATATAGTATTATGAACTGTTTGTTTTCAACTTCTTCAAATTTTGTCTACCATTGTATTGTAAGCCACCTTGAACTTTCGCATTCTGCTCTTTAGCTAAATAAATCCTTACTTAATATTATAAAAGCGAAAGTGAGTTTGTTTGTTTGTTACCTCTTCACGCTTTAATGGCTAAACCGATTTTGATGAATTTTGGTACAGATATAGTTGGGAACTAGGAGACGGCCATAGGTTATTTTTTGTAAAATAAAAGTGGGATATGAGGGAGAAAGAGGAGAGAAACGGCAAAACTTAGCGTTGCTATTACAAATCTATAAGGCGCTATCGAATTTAACGCGAGCAAAGCCGCGGGCAAAAGCCAGTTTAACTATAAACGATAATATTACAGCTTAAAACAAGAAAACTGTGTCTGCCGAACCTGGTTACTTATTTTGCTTGCTGACTGTACCCCGGTAGCTTGTTTTTCTTCATTAACTCAACTACTTTCGTGGAAAGATACGCTGGTACGTCGCGTGGTTTCATCGTTTATGCTAGTACTTAATGAAAATAATTTAGCTAGAAAACATATTTCTATGAAAACTTAATCTAGATAATGCAACTGTAAAGTCAACTAGAAAAAACCGGCCAAGAGCGTGTCGGGACACGCTCAGTGTAGGGTTCCGTAGTTTCCCGTCCGTCACAATAAGTGTTCCCAGTTATGAGGCCTAGGGTAATACCCGATCCAATGTAATAAGTACCTACAGCGCCATCTCTCGAGGAATTGGGTAACTAATTAATACAAATACGTACAATTTTGGTGGTAATTTTGGATTGCGAGAACCGATTTCAATAATTCTTTTTTTGTTTGAAAAAAGATACGTAATAAAATATGTAAACAAAGTTACAAAAAAAGCTTGCATATACGATTATACTACAAACTTAGTCCAGAAATTATATTGTACAACTTTTTGTCTTCTTGTACAAAAACTGTTGTGTCAATCAAGTTCAAAATAATTTTCATAGAAAGTCCTTATAAAGTTCTACTTTTTAGATTTTTTTCATATTTTTTAGACTTATGGTTCAAAAGTTAGAGGGGGGGGGACACATTGTTTTTTACTTTTGGAGCGATTATTTCCGAAATTATTGACATTATCAAAAAATGATCTTAGTAAACCCCTATTCATTTTTAAATACCTTTCCAACAATATATCACACGTTAGGGTTGAAATTTAAAAAAAAATCACTTCCCACTTTACATATAGGGTGGCTACCCTAATAAAACATTTTTTCAAATTTTTATTTTACCACTTTGTCGGCGTGATTGATATACATATTGGTACCAAATTTCAGCTTTCTAGCGCTAACGGTCACAGATATTAAGCGAGGACGGACGGACGGACGGACGGACAGACAGACATGGCGAAACTATAAGGGTTCCTAGTTGACTACGGAACCCTAAAAACGGAACCCTAATTAGATCACATTGTTGTCCGTCTGTTTGTCTGTCTGTCAAGATCCTGTATCTCGGGAATGCGTAGAGGTAGCAAGTTGAAATTTAAACCTCATACTCACTCTGTCTATTGTTCCTTGGAGATGTGAAAAAATAACTCTTCAACTCCGTTCAGTCAAAAGATTTGGCCGTTTATGTCACAAGTTTGTACAGAACCCTCGGTGAGCGAATCCGACTCACACTTGGCCAGTTGTATTTAAAAAAAAAAAATTAGGACTGATTATATTACGCGCATTAAATTTTTAGCTTGAATATTTTGCCAACGCAAAATACTAAGGCTAAAATCTATTCACGTTATTTGCCCCCAGTTTAAATTTTACAATATTTCCGTTTCTTTCTGTATTGCACTTAAAATTTTTCAATGATGGGATCCACATTTAGTCAAATAACGTAACTTTTTAAGTAACGTTTCCGATCATGGTCTGAAAACTGATGACTTATAAGCCGAACAATGCATCACTTATAATCTGTCTTAAAGAAATGGATACCGTATACGTTACGCTGTATAAAACTCTATATTTACTGTCGTTAAACATGTTTCATAGCTGTAGAGACAAAAGAAATCTTACACGCGACGGGCAAAGCAATGTTTCGCATACCGAGATCGCGACAGTGAAAGACAATATTGCATCGTTTACGACCAGCACATAACAAGTCACAACCCGTCACACATTCCTTATATAAAAATTAAAAATACGTAAGTCATTCGATCAGTCTGCCTGTCTGGTACTTCTTCATGTTTTAATATTTGAACGGATTCCATGAGTTACTATATGTCATGTTGTCGCGTCTAGGCGACGACTCCCGGCCACCGTAGATGCGGGCTTAGGGACTATGGGTAATGAGTAGCTCACCGTCCGTGTTGACTGCGCGTTAGTGTTCCACGCGCGCCTCAAAGAGATGTCAGCAAAGTAAAGGGGCCTGCCAGGGCCTCCGCCTGCCGGGAATGCGGGTTGTTCGAAAGACAGGTCTGTAACATAAAGAGCAATAGAAGGAACATGGGTGGGTTTCAGTCAGTACAAGTCTGATAATCCCACCGCTCCACCAAGAGCGAAGTTATTTAACGATTTCCCATCTACGAAAAAAAGGTAGAGGCGTGCCTAATAGTGTACTCAACTATCACCAGTTGTGTGTAATTCGGGGTGAGCCATTAGCAGGGTACAACTCCAGCCTCTATAACTGCTACTAAGAAATTTTGACAAACCTTTTAATATTTTGCCCTACCTGGGAATTGAACGTGCAAGATCCCTGGCACGGGTTCCATAAGTTCTTTAGCCCACAAGTAGACAATTATCTTGATTAGGACATCATCATCTGTCTAGCCTGTTTTCAGCTATGTTCGGATCGGCTTCTAGCCTAATCATGACAACCTATCTGACCTCCAAAACCCACATAGAACTTGGTAAAAGTATCTTTGGTAAGACTTGTTCTCAGGCGTTTCGAATACTGACTATTAATATGACCTTGATTAGAACCTTAAATACATTTAGCATAGTATCAAATTCATGAAGGATAATATTATTCATCCTCCACACAGGCAAAGCCACTAGATAAAGCAAGTTACTGATAAAACTACCAGTCTCCAACATCAAAACAATTACTTAAAAACTGACACTTAAGCAACGTGTTTATGTCAGCTAGTTCTGAGTATAAAATACCAGAACAATTTGTCACACCACAATGACAGCGGACCTTAAATTTGATTTTTAATCACAGACTATTAAATTTCACCTCTAGGCGAAGCAAACCTGTCACAGATATTGTAATTACATTTTTAAGACAGTCGCAATTGAATGCGACCTTAAAAATAAAGCCGACTGACATAATAGTCCGACTTACCGTCCTCGAGTCGTAGGGTGATGAAATAATTATATATTTTGTAGATGCCCTGTGTAATTATGGATCTTTACTTTGACCACCAAGTGTGTGAAAAGAAAATGGAAACAATTAAACATCAAAATTGATGTTGGTCTTCGGGTTTTTTAGGTGGGTCTTGGATTTTGTAAACGTGGATAGCCACTTGGTGCATTGTTTACTTTGTGATGTTGTCATACTGTTAGGTTTTTTAAACTATTTTCGCGTTTCGATTCTTTTTGTTTAAATATATATATAAATTGCCTTTTTTTGCTGATTAAAAATAATCAAATAACTAAAAAGTGTGTGAGTGTTAGACTTTTACTGACTAAAACCCACTCATGTTCCTTCTTTTTCCCTATATATTTTGGGGCCGCAGTATCTCTTTCGAACAACCAGTAACTCCGGTATAAATTTCCCTTAATTAGGTACTGATTTCTCTAATTAATCATTATTCCCTTGTCGAACCCGAGAGTGCAACTAAATAATATAAAGCAACATTTTCGTTAAGATACCGACAGATAACGAAGTGTATTACAGACCACTCCTTATCCTGTATAACATGCTCTAAGTAACAAACGGATGTAATTTGCTTGCATTACGGGTAATTAATTTAAGCGTTCCTACGAAGTATTTCCGAATTATATCTATGAAACACATCTGAATATTAGTCAGAACGATTTGTGGTTACAATATGTATAATATTTCCTAGAACTCTCGTAACATCAGGCTTATTACTGTAGCAGCAAAAAGTTGACGGTCTAGTTATGAAGGATGTGGGTGATTCATAATAAAATTTGTTTTGAAACAGTTTTAATCGCATTCTTGGCTTTGATCGGGCCGAAGCTTGTCAATAGAGATGTATGACTAAACGGGGTGATGTCAGAGAAATTTTGTAATTTTTGACAACGGTTTTGTTATGTTTGCCTTTGCACTAGTACTGATGGCTCGGCCAGTCAAATTTAAGCGTTAATCGTGGCGTCAGTAGCGTATATTATATCTTCTAAAGTGTATGTTAAGGGACACTTTGTCTATTTCACTTCTTTAAGCTGTCAAAAAAGTAACTTGTTTTTATTATTTTTCAACTTTTAGCTGCCAATAATTAGAGTATAGGTCTCTTCCAAATTTCTCCGTTTTTGGTGGTATGGGAATATGACTATTCTGTTTCTTCCGGTCACTTAATAATATTGTCTGTCTGCTTAGCCTAAAGTTTATGAATGCCCCTCTTTCAATTCTTATCTATAGTTAGCTCCTTAGTTACGCATTTGAGTATTGGAGTTTTGGGTTGGTATAGAGGCAACATAAACTACTTTTACAAGGAGAGTCAAAGGCAAGCCAATTTGACAATTATTCAAACATATTATTGCATTGTGACAATACTAAATCTAACTGTAAGCAAAAACCACTTCAGAAAATTATCCGTATTCTTCTACATTGTAAATAAATCCAGCACAGAACCTTTCAATACAATAATCCTAAATCCAATCTATTCAAAGCCATTTCTGTATTGTAAATTGTAATACAAGTATTTAAGGGCTACACCACATAAATTTGAGTAGGTTAAGCTAACAATGCTAAGTACAGTTCGAGGCATTGCTTCGCGATAACTGTCGTACAAGCTCTTATTCGAGTCGTGGCCAACAATGCTATAAATCGAGGGCTGGCTAGCGGAAGACATTTTAGTTTTAAAAATATCAGATGCTTTGTAAATCCCGGTTGCGTGGGACGTCGGCGTATGCTATGAGCGTTCTTGTAATGGTCACACAGTAACGGTCCAGCGTATAATTTTGATACAGAAATAGGACGGAAATTGATTTTTGGTCATTCTCATTTGTTAGGCGTGAAAGATTTGTTGTGTTAAAATGTTTATGTAACGTGCTGAGGAGATAATGTGTGTAACGATTTTCAATCAGCATTATCATATGGGTGGTATTTAAAATGGGAACTGGTGCTCGACTAGGTCATAATTTATTAATGTGTAGGTGTGTTGTGTAAAATATAGAAATGGAATCATAAAACCAAATTTTGCAACAATGACACTGTACGTCAGGAGTACAAAATATAGAGGTTTTCGCTCATTTCTATCTATACGTCTACGCTTTCAAATGGAATTAATTTATTTGTAAAAAGCGCTTTTAATTAGTTACGCTTTGAGTTTAAGTTTTAATATTGATAAAAATATTACTATCTGTGCGTAGCTGTTTTACCCGCTACTCAGAGCTCCCGTTCTGAAGAGGGCCACCCTTATCATTTATTGGTATGAAAAATATATGTTGGCTTATTCTCAGACCTAACCATTATACATACAAATCGGTCGAGCCGTTCCTGAGGAGTTTGGTAACAAATATCGCGACACGAACAATGTATACATTAGATTGCAAAACAATTTGACCAGGAGTTCTGAAGCAGAACTGCTCAAGTAGTATTCTGATGCTTCTCACAAACCTCTAAAGCCAATACCGTACTCTAAACAAACATGAAAGACACAAACGCTCAAGCATTAATTGTTATTGACAGTACCTGTTCTAGATGACCATCCATTACAACCACGCTCTATCTTCAATCGAACGTCAAATACATTACGGACAGCCAACAAAGGGACTAATCCATAAATTGCAGGACAACACAACTGTCAGACAAAGGAAGTACTTAGTAGATATAAGCTGATTGTGGGAGTAGTGGGGTGCTCTTAATTTCTAATTATGTGGGTGGTTTCTTTAGTAACACACGAAAATAATATAAACACGTGTCTTTGTTTATTTTAAGACTAGCTTTTGCCCGCGGCTTTGATTGCGTAAAATTCGAGGTAACATAGTTCCTCTTTTCTGATTGTGTGTACCGATTTTTAGCTTCCTACCTTGAAAACTGCGAAAAGTCCCATATAAAATTACACCTCCTCTTTGAAAGGGTTGGGGGGAAATTTTTGAAAAAAAATGATCAAAAAATTGCAAAATGCTCCTTACAAACTTCAACCCCCAATTTTAGGGAAGCGGGGCATTAGAAAGAGACAAAAAGTAGCCTATGTCCGTCTCCGGGGTCCCAACTATGTCTGTACCAAAATTAATCAAAATCTGATTTGCCATTTAGGCGTGAAGACGTTACAAACAATCAAACTCACTCTCGCTTTTATAATATTAGTAAGGATAGGATTACGTTGTATTGTCACTCAGGAATATTCGACTTGTATTACACAAAAACATGATCTATTTCAGTGGTGCGGAACAAGAATCATTGAAAGACTTAGGGGAGTCAGTAAAAATAAGTTAATAAAATTTATGAATGGTGCTAATGGTAAACAAGAGCGTACATATTTAATTCGACAATATGATTTAGTAAAATATTGAAATGATAAAAAGTATTACTAAACACGAAAAAAACAAATAAAGTGGAATGCATCGCATTTAAATTGAGTCTGTTATTGAAAACTTAACAACAAGTGACCTGGTCTCTTTTATAAAATACTTAACATTATTTGCAGCTGCTATAATAACAGCTATCGTTTACCGAAACTGCATCATTAAAAATTTACCAACATTCAAGCAAGCTTTAAAATAACGAACGCTGATCGAAATAAATTCACTAACAAAATAATTCAATTAGCATTCATCAAAAGAAATTTAATAAATAAATACGCGTTATGAAATGCAGCATTGATCAAATAAAAAGCTCATTTATTACCTGTCCCAACAGAGGTATACGTATTATTTGATGTGATTAATTAAAAGTTATAATTAATTAATGAAAGAGCAATATCGTGTGCAAGGCGTGCCGTAACAATAGTGCGTGGAAACAAACATGGTATAGCATATGGTATGTATGAAAGTATGGAGAATATTCCGTAATACTTACTTCACATGCATTCCATCGAGATAGCGGGATTCCTTTGTGAGTGAATTAGTCTTTTTGCTTCTATAATAATTCTGTAGATGAAGAGGTAATGATTACATTGAAGACACGTAACAGTTGGTTGACATTCTCTGATTCTGATGAACATGCAATCAACAATGTGTGGGTAGAAAATGTTTTCTGCAATAAACGATATCTGTAGGATGAAGATGATACTTTCTTAAACAGCCTGGAATTTATTTTGATAGAATGTCTGTAGATTCGTTTATATGATAATTATGACATTGTTCGTAACTGTTCACGAGCAGTACCAAAATTTAAAAGCAATTTCCTCCTGCAATATTAATTAGCCTTCTACGGTTTCACAAACAGAGTATTTTGAAAGCAGTAATATTAAGAAATAAGTCTCATTTCAAAGTAGAAACTGTGTTTTCACGAGAAAATCACTTTTGATATTTAGTAAGTGCATGCATAGTATTGTTCGGGAATACTTTTCTGACTGACTATCAATGGATCTGGTTAGAATTTGACAAAATGACGTAAAAATCCGTATAAAAATAATTAGAAAAATTTAATCACTAAAGTGCGGCCAACGAGAAGCGATACCAAATGTAAACAAAACCCATGCTAAAACCCCTTCTAAAATGGCCGCCCGAATGTTGGCGAACCCGTCTTAACGTTGTCATGTTTTTGCCGGGAGAACGAGACATTACGACTAAGGCACAAGATGGAAAGAACTAAATATTAGATTGTCAACGCCACAGTTGTTCTTTAGGTTAATGACCTTTCGTATCGCTGCTAGTTGGCCTTGCTACCTATAGGTGGGTGAAATAGAGATTGAAGATTTGCATAGAACACTGTCACAACACTAGTGCGGTTATTAGTTAAAAAAAAATACTCCAAAAATAAAGGGATGATCTATGTCTAAAGTTCTAGCCTAAATAAGTCTGAAATTAGGAAGTCATGAATCCTTACTAATATTATAAAAGCGAAAGTGAGTTTGTTTGTTGGTTTGTTTGTTACCTCTTCACGCTTTAATGGCTAAACCTATTTTGATGAATTTTGGTACACAGATAGTTGGGAACCAGGAGACGGACACCATATTTTTTTTGAAAGTGGGATGTGAGGGAGAACAAGGGAAGAAAAGGGAAAACAAACAATTACAAATCAATAAGTCGCAAGGGTAACTGTGTTACCTCGAATTTAACGCGAGCGAAGCCGCGGGCAAAAGCTAGTAGAATATAATAGTATTAATAATATTGACAAACATCTTTCGTATCTTTACTTGAACTCCAGAAAACTTCAAAACGTTCCTTTTAAAACGAAAACAAACAGAGCCAGATACTCCTCTCAAATCCAGAGCGGACGATTCTTCGTCAAAGTTGTAACTCAATCTAACTCCTTAAAGATTCGGAAGCTGATTAGAAGACCCCCGGCAACGCAAAACATCGTTATATGAAAGGAAGCAACAAGTTATACTATAAATGTGGCCCTTTTGTTATTGTGAATTTTGACTTTCGCAAAATTTTGTTACTTTGACCCGAAATTATTTATTCATTGAAGATGGCTTTGCGTAACTAGTGGATCAAAGGTTTTTCAACTCCAATTTGGGAAGCCGTTTTTAGATTTTATTTAATAACTAGCTTTCTACCGCGGCTTCGCCCGCGTTAAATTTGGGGTAACACAGTTCCTCTTGCGCCTTATTGTTTTGTAATAGCAACGCTAAGTTTTCCCTTCTCTTCCCTCTTTCTCCCTCACATCCCACTTTTTTCAAAAAAATATTAGCCTATGTCCGTCTCCTGGTTCCCAACTATCTCTGTACCAAAATTCATCCAAATCGGTTCAGCCATTAAAGCGTGAAGAGGTAACAAACAAACAAACAAACAAACAAACTCACTTTCACTTTTATAATATTAGTAAGGATAAGGATTTCTTGGTTTTATTTTAAGGATTTCAGCTACTTACACTGTGTTAAAAATATTTCTTTGTTGTGTGGCACAATAATGCTTTCATCTTCATAAAATTTAACTTGTATGGTAAATAATTGTTATCGTCGATTCTAGTGCTATGTTTATTTATTTTTACTTTTTCGATTATTTCAAAAATACAAAATAAATAATAGTACAAGTCTATACAAGAATTTATGTCCATTAAATTTCATAACTTATTGCTACATCGATAAGGTGCTCTATATTAACAAACCAACGATAATTGATATTCTTGTCAATCAGACCAAGAATTATATCAATAATTAGTTCAGTTTATCTATTGCGATCTAATTTCGATATCTGATCTTCAGTCTTGCGCAAATCATGATTGGCTTCGAGACATATTTTTAAGTAGAGCAGTATTGCGACATAAAATGATTTCAAAGGTAGATGTAACGTTGCAGTTGACATTTTGTCACTCTCTCACATTTGCATAAATAGTCGTACGTATTGAAATGTGGTTCCGAAGGCAATCGTGTTGACAGGATTTGTCCATTGTAATATCGAGCTTAAAAGACTTAAATGTTCTTTTGGATGTCAGATTAAAAACAAATTAAGTTTTGTTACTAAGCTTAATGCTAACTAATTAGAAGAGGATGTGAAATAATTTTCATTTAATGCATGTGGAGTCAAAAATATAAAAAACTAGCTTTTGCCCGCGGCTTCAAATTCGGGGTAACACAGTTCCTCTTTTCTGATGTAGTTGAAGTTGAAGAACAATCTTAATTTTTTTCGTTGTTATAGTGTTGTTCCCATACATCCACATAATTATGTTGCAGTTAGCTCACCAACTGCAATTAAGTTTATAATTACACTAGCTTCTGCCCGCGGCTTCGCTTGCGTTTTGGGTCCCCTTTCCTTATTTACAGGTACCTGCTACCTGTAGTTTTTGCCATAGCGCCTTATTTGTTGTAATAGCAATGCTAAGTTTTCCCTTTTCTTCCCTCTTTCTCCCTCATATCTCAATCGTTTTTTTTTTAAATAGCCTATGTCCGTCTCCAGGGACCCACCTATCGGTGTACCAAAATTCACCAAAATCGGTTTAGCCATTTAGGCGTGAAGAGGTAACACACAAACAAATTCACTCTCGCTTTTATAATATTAGTATGGATACATTTTTTTATTGTCGCAGGTTATACAGTTCACAAGGTGACTTAGGTATATCTAGAATCAGGTAAATATAATGTGCTATAATAGGTACTGATGCAGTCTCCTAAACTAAGCGAGTTGTTGTGAGCACTAGCATCCCGTCACTCATTTCAATATCTCAATTTAATGTTACAAATTGATTAACAACCAACATTTCGTTAGAACCAAACGACGTACAAAAAAATCGGTGGTTTCGAAGATTAGTGTGTATAAGCATTGTGAATTTTTTTATTTTTATGTTTTTTATAATTATATAATGGTTTGGTGAGTCATAAATACAAGATAACTCAGTTGGAAATGTTATTAATGTTGGATTATTTCAAAATTACTAAAATAGCTTAGCCATTTCCCAAGTTTATTTTGGTCAGTTTCCAATCTTACTGGATACCAGTATTTTAATTGAAGCAACTAACAACCAGTTATATATTATTAGTCATAAATGTTTGAGTATTTAAAATAAAATGTCTGAAATGCTAGTCATAAATAAAAACCATTAGTTGAACCATATTTGCATTTGCAATTACATTACTCTAAAAGCTCAAAGCAATATAAAGCGATCTTTACAGTCAGTAAGAATCCTATTCAATACAAATTTAATCATAATTAAATTAAACAGAAAATCAAAAGCAGAACTAAGAAAACTAATAAAAGCAAATGTTAAGCAAATCGTTCATAACTTGAATGCCCATTACGCGGAACTTTTCATTGATTACTTAAGTCAAGTTGGGCTTGCTTTTAGTTTAAACGAGGTTATATGAATTTGTCAGGCAGCCTGACTTATGAATTGTAAGCAAATAAGTCTTGGTTGTACTTCGCCGTTATTATGTAAGCGTTGTTGCCTTGCAAGACAAGACACTTTCTTGTACTTATGTTAAGTGTACATTAATTGGTACTACTTATAACAGACTTATTTTGTTATTCTTTTACTGTGTTTTCTTCATCTACTTGAGTTTCTAAGACTAAGTTGGGTCATTTTAATGTCCCGTATCCCAGAAGTGTCGAGAAGGAACATCGTGTGGTTCTAGTCATAGGAGTCTGACAGACCCCTCCACCATGGCGAAGGACATCCATCGAGGATATCCCCACGTAAAAAAAAAAAACCTGATGTACAGTCCTTAACACAAATATAATTCAATTCTGTTGGGTTTGGAATTGAATGAGTATTTAAAAAAAAAAAAACATAAATTTATATATCATAGTTCTAAATCATGGTTAAAGTCGACACGGTTAACGAAGTGGTTAAGCGTTTGTTATCTGCACTACGTGTCGCGAATTCGATCCCCGCACGGGACAAATATTTCTATGACCTACAGGTAGTTGTTCTGGGGCTTTAAATGCACCCACGATACAGAAGAAATTAGAACAAACTTTTAAAGTTTTTATCGCGATAAATTGTTGGCAGTCTCTGAATTATTCTACTTTTGAATTTGGTCAACACAAAAATAATAACACCATGAAAATAAACTGACCCATTCCTTACATAGTCAAAAGACTTGACCAACACACTTTCTGTATCTACAAACAACGTCACTGTGAAACAAACGTTTTAAGGCAAGGCCACATAAACAAAGTTAACGTGGTTAACGACTGCAATCAAAAAACATTCACATGGTGTTCTTATCTCAAGTCTTTATACTTCTCTCTTCGAACCTGTTCCGTGGCCGAGATTAACAATAGCTGCAGGCTGTCCACCTCTTTATTGCCACTTGTATCTAGGAGTAAGTTATGGGATGCAAGCGGGTTAAAGAAGCGAGCGGAGCGATAGAGCTGGGTTAGTGGCCCACAAATTGAAATGAAAACGTATTGTTAAAAAATAGCAATATTTGAATATAGCGAAATAATTTTGCTACACATAATCAAAAAGATTTTTGAAAATAAAATACTAGACGTTTGTACAGACGCCTGCAGGTCAAGCTACCCGAAACTGACAATTTTTCCCAATGAACCTTGAACCGAATACTTTAGAAATAAAGTCGAAAATCTATCAAATAAATCTGACAGATTGACGTAGCTTGATGTGCAGGCGTCTGTACAAGACTTCGTGATTTTATCGAGTAAAACGTTTTTTTATTTTTTCTATAATTATGCTTGTTACAAAGTCAATACGTGCGACCAATAAATTGTTTACTCATCTCAATTTATTGACCAAGCTTGCTTGCTACTGTCTTGGTAAGTTCAGAATCAGACTCGCGCACTGAGGATTCCTTAAACTTGCAATAATAAATAAATAAATATCTTGGGACAACTCACACACGGCTATCTGATCCCAAGCTGCTTAGCTTGGGATCAGATAGCCGTGTGTGAGTTGTCGTAGAGCTTGTGTTATGGTAACCAGACAAAATCACACCCAGACACAGAACAAACAATCATGCTCATCACACAAAGTTTGTCCTGGGTGGGAATCGAACCCACGACCTCCGGCTCAGCAGTCAGGGCCACTAACCACTAGACCAACAGGCCCGTCAATGCAATATAAACAGTCATATTTTTTGCCCGCGTAGACTTAGAGGTAGGTTTATTTTTTCACGACACAAAGGAACTACAATGTTTATGTTTCAATTCAATATCTCCACGCGTTCCTAAAATAAAGGGTATTGACAGATAGACTAGCGTTTCATTTTTTTCCTTTTGAGGTACGAAACCTCAAAAACACATCACATAAAACAAAATACAACTGATAACATAATAAATTCTTTATTTTCAGACAACAAGATCCAACATATTAGTAAAATAAAATTCTTATAATTAGTGTTAGTAAACAAATTAGTTATCTCTCTTACATAATTAATATCTATACCCATCTCTAGTTCGCTTCATGTGGCCGATGAATAAGCGAAAGGAAACTTACTCATTCATCACCCCCACAAAACGTCCCAGAATAGGAGAGTAGATATTCTCCGCCACTGTCCTCAGAATACTGTAACGCTTGTTACTCATAACTTGGACCAAACTTTAAAAGCCGTCCTCAACCATTTGGTAGTGCTTTTATGTCCTCACAAATGTCTTATGCTTTGTAATGCTGCGGCATGTAATAACAACCAAAAATATGCATGAGACCTGTCACAAAATGAAGGTTATATAAAATTGTGGGAAAACTACATTTCAACGGGGACATTTTGATGAATTTTATTGCAAAAATTAACTTCCCTGACTCAGTGAATGCTGACTCACTTCGTATAGATGGCAAAGGTGAAACTGTTTGGCTTAGTGATACTACCAGCTTTCACTATGATTAATTTAAATTGAACGATTTATAAGCGAATTGTGGTTTGTATATTGTCATAAAGAATTATGAGTTCGGGAAACTTTTGTTATTTATGTTAAGGATGTTATAACTTTTTCAAATGACTAATGCAGATTAAGTGATTTAAAGAAGCTTGTGGTTAAAGTATTGATTCCACAAATATTTTTTTTGACTAAGACATTTTTTTCTGCAGCGTCATTATAGTATTTTTCTCACGGGTTAAGCATAGATGCTCAAAATTATATTTGTACTAGCCCCTAGCTGACACCCGCGGCTTCGCCCGCGTGATATCGGACAAAAAGCTCTTGTCTTTAATTGTTTGTTTGTTTGTCCTTAATGTCTTTAGAAACTCCTTGATCGTTTTCGATTGTGTTAATTTTGTTTTTTTTTCTTGAACTGTGTCTTTTTAACTCGATATGGATTATTTTACCTTGTCAAGTGCAAATGATGCAACACTAAAACCTTTTTTGCTTTTCCATAGATTTTTATGACTAACTGGCACCCGCAGCTTCCCCCGTGTGATGATAAAAAAGAATCCTTTTTGTTATTCCAGACCATAATCTACCTCTGTGACGAATTTCATCAAGATCCGTTCAGCTGTTTTGACGTGAAAGAGTAACAAACAGTCATACATCAATCCATACATCCTCACAAACTGGGTAACTTATGGTAACGTATCTGGACCAGTTTTTAATTAGTTTACTTCCTATATCTAGACTCGAGAACTTAAGTCAATTTTTGAACAAAAATGACTTAAGTTCTTAAGGCTTCCGAACAAAATTGACTTAAGTTCTTTTGGCCGCCGAGTCTAGATATATGATGTTTTTTAAATGATCTAATATAAATTAAATTCGTAGCTAATTGGAAAGTCATCATTAAGCTAGACTAAGATAACTTTTGTATTAATAATCGCGAAACAATTTCTCATTAAGTACTTTCCTTAAATATTTAACGTTTCATTAAGTAATGTTTCAATAATTAAGTTAATAGCAAATTTTTGCTATTTTCTGGTAATAATTCGAAATCACTATTAATTTTAATAGTTCTTAGATGAAATAGCCTAATATTACACAGAAACACCAGTGTTTTATTGCCTATTAAGACTTGAAACACCATGATGAGCAGTTCATCCGTGATCAAAACGTTTGCAACATCGCCGAAATATCGGAAACTCGAAATAAATAACGAAAATGGTAAATATCCCGTTTCAAGTGTTAATAAAAATTACGGTAAACAAACTCATTGTGTTTTAACAATTACATTTAATCTAATTTTCCTTTATATGGTAACTAGTTTCCGCCCGTGACTACGTCCGCGTGGCATAGTTACTTTGGGCTAACGCTAACTTTACCCGCGTGATGATCGAAAAGAAATTTCTTGCTCTCCCCTTTTCTTCCCTCATTCTCCCCTTCTTTCACTTTCTTTTTTAAATTAGCCTATGTCCGTCAATTCATCAAAATCGGTTTGGCCATTTAGGCATGGAAACGTACCAAACAAACAAACTCACGTTCGCTTTTATAATATTACTAGCTTTCGCCCGCGGCTTTGCTCGCGTTAAATTCGGTAGAGACCTGCAGTTTTTGCTCTTACGCCTGATTGATTTGTAATAGCAACGCTAAGTTTTCCCTTTGCTTCCCTCGTTCTCCCTCACATCCCACTTTTTTCAAAAAAATATTTTTAAATAAAAAATAGCCTATGTCCGTCTCGTGGTTCCCAACTATCTCTGTACCAAAATTCATTAAAATCAGTTGAGCCATTAAAGCGAGAAGAGGTAACAAACAAACAAACAAACTCATTTCGCTTATATAATATTAATATATAAATATAAAACATAAATGTAATATAATATCTATATATATAATATATAAGCCAAGGGTAAGGATGTACAATTAGTGTACTGTATTTTGTAGTAAAAGTCGTATGTTGAAGGAATAAATAGTACCTACGTTGGATATAGTACATGGGAATACCCACGGTATCACGTTTCGTTTCGGATCAAACATCCTATTATAGAGCTAAGGAAATTGCACTTTCTGGAATCCTTAGATGGTTCAGATTTGCGAGTCGTTCACTCAAGAGATTACAGTTTCAATGTTGGATTATCTAAATACCTTCGTGATTTCTCTTAAATAATTCAGAATTAAAACCGTTCGTTTGTTTTCAGTTTGCGAACAGTTTAATAAAGTGCTATCTAAATAGAGAAAACTCTAATCAAAAGCATATTTATGTATTTAAACGTAGTTTAATTAATTCAATTTTGATTTGAGTTCTTGTTTTGTTGGCAAACACTTGTTGGAAAATATTGGACTGAATATCGGAGAAAGTTACTTGTTATTGTTTGCCTAATATAGTTAAGTTATAAATTGACGTCAAGTTATTAACATTTTGTTTTTTTTTTTATTAAAGAATTTTTGGAGTTTATTGGAGTTTACTCCTTAAGAATCGATTTTCATATATAAGGCGCCCGGTATGAGAAAAATCCGAAGGGTAAAACCTACTAAAGTAACGAAAAGTGTCACGTTTTTGGTGCGCACCTTTCTAATTTGGCTGTGAGTGTATTAAGACGTACATAATATGGTATGCTGTATAGGCGACTATACCTATATAATATATGTTATTGGGCTTGTTTGTTTCTATCAGTGTCGATGTATTTTTATTGCTATTTTTTTTCATTAATTTGTGAATTTACCCTTTCATATGATATTATTCTTTTTTCAGTTGAATAAACTCTTTTTGCGTATGGTTAGATACTCGTTAGGTACTTAAGGAGTAAACTCCAGTCCTGCGTCGGAGCTGACACACACATTTTGTTTTTTCAACCTTCATTTGTATGTTGGGTAGCTTTTATTTTGTTTAGTTTACAACTTCACATCATATTATTGTGTGGTAGTTCTGAGAAGACATGTATTTTTCTCAAAATGGCTGTGACATGCGGATGGACAATCACACAGACAGACAAGTGGATAGGATGAATTTATAAGTATTTAGTTTTTTGCTATTTGGCAACGTAACGAAAGGAGGCTTATTGCAAAAAGTAACAGATGCAAACAGCGTGTCTCAGATATTTCTGACAAATACCTAGTCAAACAAACCAATGAATTACCTACTGATAAATGATGCTTATTTTGCAAGTAGGTTTTCACAAGCACTTTTACATATCTTTTTTAAAAACTTGATGAGGCCGGTGTTTCGTACCCGACTACTCTGTGAAGAAACAGCCGAAACAAACTCAGAGGTCATAGTTTATTTTAAGGACCAGACAAAAAATCTTGGTGAACTTACATGAGAACTATGCAGATTAGGGTCTTTTTAAGAACGCACCACACAGATTCAGTGGACCTGTCCAGTCAGTGCCCAAGGAGCTCAACGACACGACGAATAATACCAAAAAAAGTCATTTTTGACAATTCTTACCTAGCATACCAAAGATGCAAACTAAAGTAACAGTAATCAATTTCCATTATGAATACACAAAGCTCCCACAACCACGTAACATTTCATACGATCTCGTAATTACATGTAGAATTATTTAACAGCTTAGTAGTTTATAACGCTAACTGTAAGTGCACAATGGCGCATTAAACTTTTACTTTCATTACGTAATAGGTTAAATTTAACTACAACTATTACGCATAATTTCGTTCTGACTATTGCAACTTTATGATGACAAAATTATTCGGTCGGTTCTTTTGTGCAGACGCCTACACATCAAGCTACTACAATCTGTCAGATTTCTTTGATAGATTTTCGACTTTATTTCTAAACTATTAGGTTCAAGGTTCATTGGGAAAAATTGTCAGTTTTGGGTAGCTTGATCTGCTGTCGTCTGTACAGTGACGTGCAAAAATGTACACAGCTTGAATAATCAGTAAAGTATTGTCAGAAACATATTTCGATACCGATTGAATCTGTCACCTCCTTCTGCGAAGCAGTAATTCCAGCAAAGGAGGTGGCCGGGCGTTTGAGGGAGAGAACCTCAAACCAACCCAGCCGCCGCGGGAGACGCCCCGAGCGCCGGAAGACGACTCCCGGCCACCGTAGATGCGGGCCTGGGGACGGTGAGCACCGTCCGTCCGTCTATTGACGACATGCTGTGTCGACGGCGCGTTTGTGTGTCACGCGCGCCTCAAAGAGATGTCAGCAAAGCAGAGGGGCTTGCCAGAGCCTCCGCCTGCCGGGGTTGATACCGCGGCCCTGGAACGTAAAGGGCAATAAAAGGAACATGGGTGGGTTTTAGTCAGTAAAAGAGCGGGGGAAGTTATTTGATGATTTCCCACCCCAAAAAAAATACCGATCGAATCTTTCAAAAAGCCTACAAAACCCTAAGGTTTTTTTGGCATAAGGCCCTTTGGCGCGTTGCCAAAAAAACAAAGTGACATAATAATGCAACTAAAAACTTTTGCCAATCCTGTCATGATAAAAAATGATACGCTTCGCCACTGAGTCACTGAGTTACGCCACTCGTAGGCCCTCCATATACGAATACAGACCAAAGCAATAAGTCGATAACGTAGAGTACGTTAAAAGTCCACAATAGTATCTATTGTGGACTTTTTGCTGTTATGGCGAATTGAGCGAACTACGGACTGTTTTTTTTACAGATAATGGCGAAGAAATGCAATAAACTTCTACATATATTCTTGATATTTTGGTGGCAATAGACAACACAAATATATTTCACAAAAAAAAAAAAAATATTTATCAATGTCCCAAAACTGTGTCAAAACTGAAGGCGAAACTTTTTTCCTGACAAAATTTGATCTATAAAAACAAATTTAGCTTAATCCTTACTAATATTATAAAAGCGAAAATGAGTTTGTTTGTTTGTTACCTCTTCACGCTTTACAAATCGATCAAGTTGCTATTACAAATCGATCAGGCGCAAGAGCAAAAACTGCAGGTCTGCTTGGTGTGTTATACCGAATTTAACGCGAGCGAAGCCGTGGGCGAAAGCTAGTAGATTTATATTTTTTCTCCAGACTGTACATACCTACGACGATTTATAAAATAATTGCATACCAGTCAGAGACGTCGAACAAAAGATTACGATGCTACTACAAAGGTATGTCTGATTTGGATCTATAAAATTAATTATCGTTTCTTATTAATTGTTTGAGCAACCTTTCGACAAGAAATTCTTTTTGGGTCAATGATGTTCGTAAACATTTGGGCTTCTTAATTTGCTCTTGTCGTTTCAACAGTAATGTCTTACATTATTAATTGGTTGGTGTTTTAATTATGTTTGATGTGTTCTTGTGTTCCAACATTTGCAATTTGTTTTGAAAGGTTAGTTTCTGTTATGTAATATAAATTATGTAATTTATAACTTTGATTAATTAAAAAATAATTAAATACAGATTCCTGTATATTGCTTCAACAATAATTATTAATATTGCTTTCAATTATATTCAATTAAATGTGCAGAAATTAAAATAATATAACGCGCCCTTCATAATTTTCTTCTTACAGCTCTGGTTTTCTTAAAGCTTCTATCCCCGTCCAGGCGCTCCTCTGGAATGTGCTTCCTCTGAATACCAGGATGGCCACCAATCGGTTTACTTTTAAAGTAAAAGCTCGGGAACATTTACTAAGCTGGCTGATTCGTCTCTCCAAATTAAATGGTTGTCTGTTTTTCTCCATGTATTTTTAACTCTCTTTAATTTATTTTGTTTGTATGCATGTATATAAGTATTTATCGATGTATTTAATTTGTAATTGTTTTCTCAAAATCTTACGGTGATGCAGAGCGAAAACATAGTAGGTGCAAGGTGCATCTGCACCTACTATGTTTTCTCTCTGCATCACCGTAAAATACACATATAGAAAATGCCCAAGGCATTAAGTCTGCCTTTGTACATGTGCACAAAGTTAAAATAAATAAAAAATTAAACGCATTTCACAGGAAAGAGAGATTTTATTAATCTAAAGTTGTATATTAAAATGTTGCCGAGTACTTTTTTTATATTTCGCAATTAAACATTCAGTCGTAAAGAAAGGAATCTTCTGTGAAAATTCACTCAATGGTTTCTTAAATCTTGTCAACGTTACAAAGGAAAATCCTTTCCTAGAATAACGAACAAAACAACTACAATTTATATCTTAAGAGCCCAAAATTAGTGAGGCTCTATTTAGCGGAACACCATCTGTCCTCGGTGTCCCCGTTTCAAGCTCGTATTTCAAAAGCCTGTCAAAATTTCAGTTTCAAGAGAGGAACGTTGAAACAAAGAGCGAATGGCATCTGTTGAACGTCCAGCCTCCGGCGGAGACTCTCTGTAATCATCCGACATTTTGAAGAACGTAATTGGTGGGCTAATGAATGCCGCCTAAGGCGAAGCTCCAGTTTACGCAATGAATCGGCTGTGTCATTCGCGGTCTCATGAACTTGGTACAAGCAAATATGAGATGGGAACTCATAATGATATACAATTTTGTTTTGTTCAATTTTTTTCGTCATTTTTTAATGTTATGGTATAGGTCAGTTGGGACTAGTACGGCATATTTGTACATGCTTGTAGGTATATGATTTGTCACAATTATGTAGTGTTATTCAGTTCAAGGGAACGGTTAAGATATAATTATGTGAAGTGAATTATAACGACGACAAAGTATGTTGCATGCACCTACTCGAACCTTTTTATGGAGTTTTGTAAGAAAAGTGAGTTGATTACCTACATGACAATTAATTTCGCCTGTCGCAGATGCTTTTTCGTATAAGACAAGCTATACAAGTTTTCATAATTCATCTCGTGAGTTCAATTCTAGCATCATCAGTCTGCCTAGGCTTTTCCAAACTATGTTGGGGTCGGCTTCTAGTCTTACCGAACGCTGAATACTAGTATTTTACATGGAGAGACTGCCTATCTGACATCCACAGTCCAGTTAGTACTGTTTAATACTATACTCCTTGGTAAAACTGGTTGTCCGACTTTTGGACAACGACCTGTAACGACTGTTAAAGATCTACAAATGACAACTAGGACCAACTGCTTAGCGTGCTTTCAGAGGCACGGAAGAAACTCATTATTTGGTCACCCATCCAGATCAACCCAGGTAAACGCAGCTTAACCTAAAGATAGACCCGAGTGGCTGCTATTATTTAGCCACGAGTCCTATTCTAGCAATTTGAACAAATTCAAAATCGTAAACATTATGCTTCCTTTAAATAACTTAATGTAAAACAAGCACCGCTTTATACTATAGATGTCTGCTTTGAGTCTAAGTATTCGAGACTAACTTAATAAAGCAAGTTCCTCGCAACTTAAACACAAAGCACTATAGTTTGGCTCTCAAAATACTTTTAAGTGTATGCTAAAGTTATTTCCAAGTGTTAAACTGTTTTCATAATGTAATAACGTATATTTTACCTAGGAATATTGTATTTCGAGACATTTTATTAAACTGTTTTAATAAATTGATGGAAGACTCGACGATTTTGGAGATTAGCACTGATGTATCCTGCTGAGGTTTCGGGTTGTTCGAAAGAAATACCGCGGCCCCGGAACGTAAAGGGCAAAAGAAAGAACATGGGTGGGTTTTAGTCAGTAAAAGTCTGACACTCCTCCGCGCTCCACCCAGAGCGGGGGAAGTTATTTGATGATTGCCAACCCCAAAAAAAAACCGCTGTTGTACTGATATTATCATGGCTATATACCAAGCATTAGCAATCAATAAGATAATCTTGTCAATGAAGAAACTTCTTAAGCTTTTGCTAATTAAAATTATATTGTTAATGTTGTTGTCCCCAAGAATCTGATTCGCATAGATCATGCATAGGAGTGAAACTGACTGATTGAAAATCGTCACATTCAAATTCAGAATCATACTTTTTTTTGCGGATAGGAAATCAACCAATAACTTCCCCCACTCTGAGTAGGGAGCGTCAGACTGGTACTGACTGAAACCCACCCATGCTCCTTATTTTGCTCTTGATGTTTCGGGGCCGCGGTATCTCTTTCGAACAACTCGCAACCTCGGCAAGCGGTGGCCTTGGAAGGCCCCTCTGCTTTGCTGACATCTCTTTGAGGCGCGCATGGAACACTAACGCGCCGTCGACACGGTTTCACAATCATAATGCTCGGGGCTTCGCAAACTTAGTTCTTATATGCTAGGTTCATAATATCTCGGGTACAAAGGCACAGAGCTCGTAGAACGCTAGAAGCGGATTTCCGGGCATCAGGCAGTGGTTTCCAGCTATACCAGCTGATAATAACACAACCCGGTAGTCAAAAATGCTTTCCCAACAATGCATAATCCAAAACACCATTCTCCATGTCACACCTTATAATGATCAAACAAGATCTTAAAACGAAACTACCACGTTCCGTTACGGCCAGCAAAAAAACCATTACTAAAGATAACAACGCATGTTTACACGATGATCGTCTACCAATTGAACACAAATATTATATTGACACCTTTCTGTTTGCTGAACTGCAAGTGACTACTAATACTTGTGTAAACGTAGGGTAATCTCAGTGTGATATCTTGTTTGAGCTTTTTTGTGTTTGGTGTTAGGATTGTTTACTTCTTTATATGCTGGTAAAAGGTTTGATGTATCGGTTTTTTGTCGGGTATTGTCATCATTACATGCAGCTGTAATTTCTTCAGATATGACGTCGCCATCTTTGAATGTTTCTTCCATATTTGAACCAGGAAAACGGTCTCTCTTCTCTGTTGTTTTTTTAATACTATGAAAATATTCACTACAGTACGGCCAACGAGAAGCGATACGAACCTAAAGAACAACTGTGGCGTTGACAATCTAATATTTAGCTCTTTCCATCTGGTGCCTTTGTCGTAATGTCTCGTTCTCCCGGCAAAAACATGACAAAGTTAAGACGGGTTCGCCAACATTCGGGCGGCCATTTTAGATATTATTATCGCTTCTAGTTGGCCGTACTGTAGTCATTTTGTCACGTGCATTAATTTCATTGATATTTCTTCTGTATAATACAAATAAAAAAGTATCATAATTAAAACGTTTTTTGTTTGCTAAATTGCAAGTGACTACTAAATATTTGCGTAAACATGGAGTAATCTTAGTGTGCTTCATGTTTGGAATTTTTATGATCGATATTATACTGACAAAAGATCTCATGAATCGTTAATATGAGGTACTAGCTTTCGCCCGCGGCTTCGCCCGCGTTAAATTTGGGGTAACACAGTTCCTCTTGCGCCTTATTGATTTGTAATAGCAACGCTAAGTTTTCCCTTTTCTTCCCTCTTTCTCCCTCACATCCCACTTTTTTAAAATAAACATTAACCTATGTCTGTCTCCTGGTTCCCAACTATCTCTGTACCAAAATTCATCACAATCGGTTTAGCCATTAAAGCGTGAAGAGGTAACAAACCAACAAACAAACTCACTTTCGCTTTTATAATATTGATAAGGAAATAAGGATTAAATGTAGTGTCTTCTTTCCAGTTGCATATTATTTTTGGATATTTCATCCATAAACAGATATTATATTTAAATCTTTCTGTTTGCCGAATCACTATTTTGCTATTGTGACTAGTAATTATAGTGTATAGAGTTACATTAATGTGGTAAATCTGCTTTGGACTAATACTGCATCAATCTTTATTCTGTTAAATCGGTTATTAGTTAGAAATTTTGTTATATTTTTGGCGCAGTGGCTGAGCGATCGACTGCTGCGCTGCGTGTCGCTGGTTCGATGCCCGTCACACGACAAATATTTTTATGACCTACAGGTAGTTGTTTTGAGTGTAGCTGTTTGTGTGTCTGAGTTGAAATGTTTGTAAACGCACCCACGATACAGAAGAAATTCCTAGTGTAGGGCAATGTAATTAAAATAAATATTCTGCAGTCATTTTCCTTGCTACATTATTGTCATCCTTTTTAAATGTTTCTTTCATCTGAAAGTACTACATGCATTTTTTAAACTTACAATTTAGTTTCGAATCGCGGTTAGACGTGACCATTCAGTCTTTAGGCTTATATTATTTAGTGAATATTTAAATCAAATCTTTACAACGGGTGGTCCACTACTTAGCGTGACTGAACTATTTAAAATAGCAGACATCTGTTGTGAAGACTATCATTATCAAAATCCCAATTCTTTATAACAATTAGATTAACCTTCAATATATAAAAAAAATAAGTGGGATGATGTCTCGGTTGTTGTTGAAGCTATCTTTATAAGTTTTGTTGTTAGTTTAGTTACTACACACATAAAAAAACTTTGATTAAGTAAGCACTTTTCCTGTTGACAGCAATTTGGACACTTTTTTTGACACCCTGTAATTATTTCACCATTTTTATACTTGTACATATTTTGATTATCAGTATTATGTCAATTTGTAGTTTGTAAATAATAGTTGTAAATCTAATGGGAGAAATGAAATATTCCAACTTTAATTCAAATTTGTGATAATAAATAAATAAATAAATATCTTGGGACCACTCACACACGGCTATCTGATCCCAAGCTAAGCAGAGCTTGTGTTATGGTAACCAGACAACTGATATACATACTTATATAATTTATAAATCCATACATATTATAGATAAATCCATAGTTATGATGGGTTAGTAAAAAAAATAAGAAAAACTTTTATCTATGTAAAAAACAATACTATCTATTTTAAAAGAAGTTTTTTCAAAAAAATATCAACAACATTACATTGCAATATAACTAACCTAACAAAGGACAATCGTACCTCCCAGTTATGGTCTTCAGAATCTAGTTGGAGCTATCCCGAAGTCTGCAGACCAAACCGGCAAATTTCTGTCTGACGATGTCGTGGAAGCATATACTATTTCTTGAGACACACACTGCCGTCAACCGTTATAAATGTATATGATGTGTCTTAATGTCTATGGGTCAATCTAACTGGTACCTACCTTATTGGAACGAAGTTTCTTAGTTGTGAAAGGGGGCTAGACGGAAAAAATTCTTACGAAACACTTTTTGCTAATAGTAAGCAATTGTAAGCTGTGCGGTGTCGCATGTTTCTCTGTCTGTCTGTCTGTCTGTCTGTCTGTCTCTCTCTCTCTTATAGAAAGCAAGCCAGATATTTTCATTTCTATAGGAACTTCGTTCTATCCGGGTATCCTTGACACCTCTAAATTTTTTTTTAATAATTTTTTTTATTCTGTTTGAAATTCGTGTCTTTTTTTGCATCAAATAAATGATTTTATCTATCCATATATCATATAATCGTGTTTTTTATTTCAAATGTATTGGTCAGTTAGTTTTAAACTTAATAAAAAGTTAATAGCTTTGGTGTAATACTTATTTTTAGTTTCTTACCTAATTAATCCATAGAACACTAGTATTTTACAAGAAATTACTTCAGTAACATCAAATCATTTAGTACAACTTTCATTTTTACTTGATTTTCCGAGAAATCGTGAAATATGAGTCGGTTGTACCATAAAGAAGTTTCAGCGTCGGCAATAAGCGTCTCTTAGAATTTATATATACGTTTAATGTTTTAATAACAGCCTACGCCAGTAAAATCAAATATATACTAATAATATAACGCCCTAACCTACAAGTTAATTGAATAGGAATTTATTGGTTTACCAGTTGCGTGTTCAACTGTATTTACATATACTAAACGTTCGTGTTGGTTACTCGATTTACTTTGTAAGTCGGATTGCAGAAAGCTCCTTTGAATCAATTTAAACAAAATGTGTATTTATTAGTCTTTTCGGATTACGAGATTCTAAAACACACAATGAAACTTTAAATTCATAAAGATATATTGTATATTCTATTACCACGCGAGTAAAACCACGGGGTGCCGCTAGTATTCAAGAAATTAGATATTAGAGGTTTAGAAGGAAACAAAGAAAACCCTTTCCCAGCAGTACGACATGATAAGTGCCTAACAAAAAGCCTAGATTATAAGTATAATTGCTGATGAAAATTATTGCTTTTTTAATGCCCCAAAAGGAATTTCTCCTGTATCGTGGGTGCTTTTACAGACATTTAAACTCACATACATAAACAGCCAGACGCGGAACAACTGTTTGTAGGCCATACAAATATTTGTTCCGTGCGGAAATCGAACCCGTGACACGCATCACAACAGTTCCAATCGTTCCACCTACACAGCGCAACATTTAATTGTTCAGCCACAGCGCCAACCGTGTCGTCAAAAATTATAGCTTCTTTAAGAACATATCTAATACGACGTCTAATAAGTCACCAAATAACACAACATAAAAATGTAAAAAAGGTAATATAATGATCCCTTTGAAGGAATCTTCAAAGATCTTGCAGGTCCCCTACAAATATGTCTTCCGATAACTTTGTAATAATAATTAATTAGAGCTGCTTGACATGAAACATATTTGACAGCTATTGTTGCCAATTTTTAGAACAATCTGCGTAATCCTTGAGTAATTCTAAACGTATAAAGAACTAGCTTTCGCCCGCGGCTTCGCCCGCGTTAAATTTGGGGTAACACAGTTCCCCTTGCGCCTTATTGATTTGTAATAGCAACGCTAAGTTTTCCCTTCTCTTCCCTCTTTCTCCCTCACATCCCACTTTTTTCAAAAAAATATTAGCCTATGTCCGTGTCCTTGTTCCCTACTATCTCTGTACCAAAATTCATCCAAATCGGTTCAGCCATTAAAGCGTGAAGAGGTAACAAACAAACAAACAAACTCACTTTCGCTTTTATAATATTAGTAAGGATAAGGATTAAGGATGTTCCTAAAAGAAAAAAAAGTAAAGTAACATTAATATGGCCATTATACCCCGACATGGATACCAAATACTCCTTTTGTTTAAAACCGATAAGTTCGTTGTCTTACAGACTGTCTTAAACAATAGTATCTAAGTTTTCAAGCTGTAACTTAGAGGCAATATCGTAATATATTAGAATTCATTGCGCCTTGCAGCACTGAAATACAATAGACTATGTTCGTAAAATGGATACTTATATTTTACGTTTTATTTTAGTACAGGCAATGCACATAATCGTGTGTCATCTAACTCTTATTCTTATAGTTATAAGGCATATATTGGAATAATTGACGTGGCGTGAAGTGTAAAATATCTATCAGATACAACTAGTTGGTGTTACGTTGATTATTGAGCAATAAAAGGATAACTGGACACTCGCTACTTAAACATGGATGTAGAAAGCGTTTTTAGTACAGAACATAAACATAATAATAGCTCTAATATCGTAAAAAGGGAAAGAATATCTTAGAAATAAGGTACGGATGATACAAATTGGAGGTTCTCCGGAATTGCTGGATCTCCGGCATTGCGGGTTCTCCGGATTCGCGGGTCCATATTCATATCTTTATTGCATTCCATAATGTCTGAAGATCTTAAAATAGGCTTAAAGCTAAGCTACAATTACGAACCCTGTAGGGCACAGTAAACAAATTAAACAAATTCTTAATATTAATTACCAATTTATAAATAAATTATTCATATTGAATTTAACAAAATTATTCAATTATACTTATTATAATAAAATATTAAAAAACTAAATTATAACAAAAATAAAATAAAAATTGAGATCAGTTATAGGAACATATTGTTAAGATTAAAATTAAATTTATTCGTATTTATCAAATTAAATTAAAGCTCACTTTACGATAATAGCATCTATCTATCGACTAATAATGTTTAGGTCCTCCGTAGTTGCGGGCTCTCCGGGTTTGCGGGTCCTCCAGAGTTGCGGATTCCTATTCTTCTTTTCTCCTATTCCTATTCTTCCGGAATAAACCTTTTTGCTTTAATACTTACCCCATTTTATCGTTAACAATCAACATCCATACCTTTATATTTTCAAAAGGGATATCATCAAAACCTTCTTTCTGCTCTAAGAGGAGCGGGAAATAGTGTTAAACTTTTATTGTCTAAAACCCACCCATGTTACTTCTTTTGCCCTTTATTTGATCCGTGACCGCGGTATCTCTTTCGAACAACCCGCAAACCCTGAGAATCCGCAACTCCAGAAGATTACACGGCTCAAATATGGTTATTATTTCACAACTACAATATTTACGAGTAAAGCAGAAGCAGCTTTATATGCTTAAAAACCTCTTTAATATAGCGTAGCATCGTTATAAACTTGTGCATGTATTATATTCTCGCTCCTAGCTAATTACCTAACAAGGCACATGTCTTTACGTTATCAGCCAGTCAATTTCACTTCATTACCAACAGAATACACGTTATAAGATCCACTGTTACCGGTAACTTGAAGTTTTGAATTTACGGTTGTTTAATAGTCTAGAAACTGCTTTTGTTATAATATTCTGAATGGAAAATGTTGTGTAGTTGTTGGTTTAACGATGATGTTAGTTTTGCATTTATGAAATCTGTTGGGTTTTTGTTAAACGAATATTCAGTAAGAACGTAATCGATCTCCAAAAAAAATAATAAGTAAAAAATAAATGAATTTCGTTTATTTTATTTTGCCATCGATTTTTGATGGTAAAATTATTTTCCACTTTTTAGTTTTTGTTTTTGGAAGTAGGTTTTTTTGCAAAAAAAGTTTTTTTAAGTCTGCCTCTTTAGTTATATTACTATTGTATCGGTAAACTCGGTAAAATCATTTTTCATTGTTACTAAAAGATATTAGCATCCCTAAAGATATTGAAAAAAAAAATTACAGAAGATAACTATCACAATGTTGTCGTATTTTACCCAAAGGTTGACTGGTAGAGAATGCCTTATGGCATTAAGTCCGCCTATGTACCACTATTGTACATGAAGTTTAAATAAAAAAATAAATAACTCATAAACTACCCAAACAATATAAATAAAATTGAATTGGGACATAATTCTGAAACAGCCCATAATCGACAGAAAAATCGAGTAAAAACAAACGTTTCGGTAAAACGTTCGAGGTGTACCTAATAAACAACACAACCTATATAATAGAGAGCGAGCCTATTACCACCAGCGCACATTGGCTGCTACAAAGAACTTACTGATGGAAAACCCAAAAAACACTTACCCGGACAAAACTCGGTGGTTAAGCGTCGTCCATACTTTTTTTTTCATTTAAAACTAATGAGAGGCCCTAACACTCCGTTACCAGTAACACGCCTGTGGTATGGAATCGCATTCACGTTTAATAGCTAGCAAACAGCTTTTGCGCTCCAATTCTATGTATAATAATCTCTAGTAGTATAGAGATACTTTTTATTTATGTAGAGTTGCTGATACCCGATTTAATCTCCGTCATTTTCCTCCTTCTAATGTTGCCAAGGACTGAGTGTGGTATCGCGCTAGCATTTCAAGTAAAATTGAAACGGAGAAATACATTGATTTAAATAATTAGCCAATCTACATACTTAAAAATGTCTTTCTCTTGCCTTGAAGATAATGTTGACAGGTGGGATTAAATCGTTCAGATAAATGTATAGTTACCGAATCAAAACGTCATTACCCTCCTCTGCGGTGCGCAGTCGGGTAAAAATACACAAAGTTTGAATAACAATAGGAATAACCTTCATTTATAATCAGGTCGAAAGGAATTAGTTTATTTACTTACTGCCAGCTAGTAGCCCGCGGCTTCGCCCGCGTGATAAAACTAAAAAAAACCTGTGTTATTTCAAACTATAGTCTACATCTGTGCCAAATTTCATCAAGATCCGTTCAGCCGTTTTGACGTGAAAGAGTAACAAATATACATCTCCATCCATCCTCACAATCATTCGCATTTTTAATATTAAATAGGATAGTAGGATATTTTTCTACCGAATTAAAAAACAAATCCTACTAAAAGAAAAAGTATTACTTTAAATCGTTCAAAATCGAATTTGATACAAAACTTAACTTCCGAACCAACTATACGAAATCAATCAGTCACACAAAAAAAAATATCAATTTAACAAACACGATGCAGCAGCTCTATACAAATCGCCATCATTAAGCGGGCAGGTTGGAATGCTGCTTGCCTGTCCCGCCACGCTTAACATCTGATATTCGATACCGCACTATCTTTCTATCTGCTACCTAATGTCTTCTACATTGCACAGTTGTTTGTCTTTAATTGTTTGTTTGTTTGTCCTTAATGTCTTTAGAAACTCCTTGATCGTTTTCGATTGTGTTAATTTTGTTTTTTTTTTCTTGAACTTTGCGTCTTTTTAACTCGATATGGATTCTTTTACTCTGTCAAATGCAAATGATGCAACACTAAAACTTTGTTTGTTTTTGTATAGATTTTTGTTTTATATTTATGACTAGCTGGCGCCCGCGGCTTCGCCCGCGTGATGATCGAAAAAAAAACATTCTATGTGTTATTACAAACTATTATCTTTACGCTACCTCTGTGCCAAATTTCATCAAGCCCCATTCAGCCGTTTTTTACGTGAAAGAGTAACAAATATCCATACATCATCCTCACAAACATTCGCATTTATACTATAACCAGCTTCCGCACGCGACTTCGTCCGCGTGGCATAGTTACTTTTGGCTAACGCTAACTTTAACTCGCGTGATGTTCGAACAAAATATATCTTTCTCTCCCCTTTTCTTTCCAATTTCTCCCCATTTCCCCACGTTTTTTTTCAAAAATAGCTTTTGTCCGTCTTTAGGGTACCAACTATATCTGTACCAAAATTCATCAAAATCGGTTAGGCCATTTAGAGCAAGTTATTTGATGATTTACCATTTGCAAAAAAGGGTGACATTTTAAGTAGACGCTATCTGCTATTTTAACCAAGTTCTATTTAACTTGGATCATACCAGAAAGATAAGACTTTCATGATAAGTTTTAAAATATGAAAGTTCATTCCTTGTAACAGTTTGAAAGGTCAAATGGAAATTTCTTAATTAGAGACCACCGGAAAATGTTTAACAACTTCAATATCTGGTCTTCTAAAACTTTGACTAAAAGTATTCAATACCGTTTAAAACCTTTTTAGTTTGTTTGTAAATTGTACTAATATTATAATAAAAAAAAGTTGCCCCACACTAGGAATTTTTCCTGTATCGTGGCTGCGTTTACATAAATTTAAACTCACATAACCAAACAGCCAGACCCGAAACAGTTGTTTCGGGTCTGGCACGGATCAAATATTTGTATGACCTGCAAATAGTTATTTGCAGGTCATACAAATACTTGATCCGTGTGGGAATCGAACCCACGACACGCAGCGCGGCAGTCGATCAAAATTGTGCCGATAATTGTGCGCAACATATTACCTATATAAATTACTGAGGATGAATAGCTACTTGGATGGATTTATGTATAAATGTTTGTTACTCTTTCACACAAAAACTATTAACGGCTTTAGTAAATTAAAAGTAAAGATTTGGATAGTTTATAGCCTGGATTGACACATAGAAAACTTTTGATCTCGGTAAAGCGATCGCGCGTGACAAACTTAACGCGAGCGACATCTAGCCTTAATTTTTTTCTGAGACCAGAAGGATAAACTCATATTCTGTTAGTATTTACGATGGTGAATAAGTCGTCAAATATTTGGTTTGACGTTAACCTTCACAATTTTTTTTGGAACGAAGTTCCTTATCGCGCGTTGTGAAAGGGGGCTAGACGGAAAAAATTCTTACGAAAAGTTGTCACGACACTATAGTAAGCTATTGTAAGCATGTTTCGCATGTTTCTCTGTCTGTCTGTCTGTCGCTCTCTCTCTTATAGAAAGCAAGCCAGATATTTTCATTTCTAAAGGAACTTCGTTCCAGCCGGGTGTCCCTTGACACCTCTAAATTTTTTTTTACTGTACAGCTGATAACCAGTATTTTACATGTATGTCTTTTTAGAAATGAGAAATCATCTAATAACTTCCCCCGCTCTGGGAGTGGAGGAGAAGGGGAAGTGTCAGAATTTTAGCTAAAACTTTTTTGCCCTTTGGGTTCCGGGGCTACGATATCTCTTTCGAACAACCCGCAACCCCGTAGTTACATATATTGACTAGGCAGTCAACATAATATGTTGACTGCCTAGTCAATAATAAATTTAATATAAAATATAAATATAAATAAACCCCGAATTTTACATATTATGTAAAATGTGGGTTATTGTAGTAATTATATAGGAAGGATATGTAGGCATATATCCTGCTTATATACCCTAATGCTTATATGTCCTGCCTATAAACAACCTTATACATATACCCAGATAATACTGAATAATTTGTAAGACTGGTTGTTAGACTTTTGGGCTAAATGTAACGACTATCAAAGATCTTCAAATGATGTCTTATTTACCCACGTTAATAAACGATCAACATCCAGTGCATGGTGACAATGTCTCGTTATTCAAATACGAATTGCTGTAACCTAAAGAAATTTTTAAATAAGGATGACTTAAGGCAATCTAAACTAGAAACAACGTTAGACTAAAAAATATGAAAAACATATCCCAACTCTAGAAATTGTTTAGTCGTTTTCGAGATTATTAATATCAAATTAACACACACGTTTGGGAACTTTATTTGAATTATGAACAGAAGTGTTAATATTATAATGAGAAGGTACGCCATTGGAGAAATATCGTATGACGTCATAAATCACGCCTCACGCCTACACATCAAGACAGGTTTCGTAGAAAGGCCTTTGCCCATAAATTTTGTGACTAATTAAATAAGGTTGACTAACATTAATGACTTATATGTATCAAGTGAGACATTAAAATTTTGCGGTTATGATAAAACGTTCGTTCGTTTTTATTAATGACTCATTTGTAATTCGTTGGAATATATTTTACTAGCTTTCGCCCGCGGCTTCGCCCACGTTAAATTTGGGGTAACACAGTTCCCCTTGCGCCTCATTGATTTGTAATAGCAACGCTAAGTTTTCCCTTTTCTTCCTTCTTTCTCCCTCACATCCCACTTTTTTTTTTAATAAAAATTAGCCTATGTCTGTCTCCTGGTTCGCAACTATCTCTGTACCAAAATTCATCAAAATAGGTGCAGCCATTAAAGCGTGAAGAGGTAACAAACAAACAAACTCACTAATTTCGCTTTTATAATATTAGTAAGGATGACAGGTCTTTTAGACCACAATAAATTTAAGTATGTCGCTTAAATCCTGTTTAAATCCGCGATCAAGTTATCTGTTTTTTTAATCACGGTGACACTTAATTTGGTTTCTACCATGAGTAATATGGTCCGGCTTTGGAAACACACATAAACCTCAATATTTTTAAAACAGAATTAACTTTGTAAAGTGCAACTAAGTAGTTAAGTACGGCCGTCAGGCGTACTTAAGCAGTTAATCTGCTACTTTGAAATGAAAAAATATAGCGTGGGCAAATGAAACTAAAGAAACAGCATTTAATTTATATAAAAAGTCTTGCATTTACTTAACTAGTTGTACCTATTAATGGTTTGGAAACTTTTTAACTGTACAAAATTATACCTCGATTTTGTCTAAACATTATGGTAGGTCGTATAATCGACATAGTGATAATCTAGTAGGCACGTTTAGGTAAATTAAAATAAAAACAACAATAAAATTCACATGTATAATTATATTAGTATCTGTATAAAAACATACGTTTTCGAAAACAAATAGTTTAATATATTTATTTTTTGTACCCTATCGATTGACTGGTAGAGAATGCCTTATGGCATTAAATCCGCATATGTACCACTATTGTGCATGAAGTTTAAATATATATATAAACATTCCATAAAAGTATTAAAATAATACAGTTTTTTTATTTATATTTTCTTTTAAGTTTTATTTTGTTATTTCATTTCCATCGTTTTTAAAGATGAGAAACCCAATACAACAATATAGTCCCGATTTGCACACTCAGAGACCCCACTCAATAAACACCAACATCAAAGTACTGTTTTCAACAGTCATAATTTGACTGACAGGATCAAAATTCGGTGGTCCAAAAAAGATGTTTATCTTTAATCCTTACTAATATTATAAAAGCGAAAGTGAGTTTGTTTGTTTGTTTGTTACCGCTTCATGCTTTAATGGCTAAACTGATTTTGATGAATTTTGGTACAGAGATAGTTCGGAACCAGGAACGGACATAGGCAAATTTTTATTTTAAAAAAGTGGGATGTGAGGGAGAAAGAGGGAAGAAAAGGGAAAACTTAGCTATTACAAATCAATAAGGCGGAAGGGGTACTGTATTACCCCAAATTTAACGCGGGCGAAGCCGCGGGCGAAAGCTAGTAACTGATATTGAAAAGCTGTAGCATGGGGATTCTATTATGGATATTTTCACAATATACGATTAACAACTTCTATTACAATTTTAAAGCAAATGATCCTAGTACACACGACAACCTACACAAAACCATTTTAACCTGATGTCTCTAGTACGGTGTGCGATCCGTGGTAGAGAGATCAGGTTATAATAGTTAAGAATAGCTTGACCTGTCGTCGTGGGTACATGCAAAATCAAACCCCTTTTTGCTAGTCCTACAATTTCTACAACTCCTAAAATAAACAACTAGTGAAAACACACTAATTCTCAAGCTTCGACGTAACAACAGAGGCACGAATGCAGCCTATTATTGACCCACTGCTGGGCAAAAGGCCACTCTCATTGATGTTATTATCACAACGGGAGGTAATTGACGTAATCGCAAGCCTTGCTATCCGTCTAACTATCTACCTAAGTATAGAGGGATCTGAATAACTAGAGGCTTCGCGGGTAAAACTAGAATTTTAAGGACGGGGATAGTGGTGTATTTATGGTTATGTACTTATTTATGCATACAGACTATTTATTGAAGACTAGCTTTTGCTTGCAGCTTCGCTAGCGTTAAATTTGGGGTAACACAGTTCCCCATTCCTGATTTATAGGTACCTGCTACCTGTAGTTTTTGCCCTTGCGCCTTATTTATTGTAATAGCAATGCTAAGTTTTCTCTTTTCTTCCCTCTTTTTTCTTAATAACTCAATCTTTAAAAAAAAGTCTCTAGGGTCCAAACTATCTCTGTACTCAAAATTCATCAAAATCGGTTTAGCCATTTAGCCGTGAAGACTTAACAAACAAACAAACTTGCTTTCGCTTTTATAATATTGTATAGTTAGGATTCAAATCATATAGGTAACACTGAATATCACAGAATTCTTTGACGGTACGGTTGGCGCAGTGGCTGAACGAGTGACTGCTGCACTGTGTGTCGCAGGTTTGACCCCCACACGGAACAAATATTTGTTTATCTAGTTGTCCGTGTATGTGAGTTTAAATATTTATAAACGCACCCAAGATATAGGAAAAATAAGTAGAGCGGCGCAACGCTTAAAAAGAAAGGTTTTCAAATTAAAGAGGTTATGTCTATTAAACAGAAGTGAAATTTGACGGATTTATAGCTCTGAACTCTTACATGCTTTAATACCGATACCAGTATCAACTGAAGTCATATTTTTACACAAGATGTAAAACAATACAGCTATTTTAGAGACACCTAACAAAGACCACAGACGCCGCAATCAACGTACAGACGCCTGCACATCAAGCTACTACAATCTGTCAGATTTCTTTGATAGATTTTCGACTTTATTTCTAAAGTATTAGGTGCAAGGTTCATTGGGAAAAATTTACAGTTTCGGGTAGCTTGACCTGCTCGCGTCTGTACATAAGTCGTACCATCGACAACAAAAAATAAGAACTGAAAAAGGTGATATTTTTAATTTCACGATAGATATGCGGGTTGCATACCATGAGCTTATATTAGTTAGTTTTTCTTACACAACTTTTCATACTTGGTTTGCAGTCTTTACATAATTATTAGTCAGCAAAATGTTTTAAGGCATAGCCAACACGAAGCTTCTCTCCCACAATCTTATCCAACTTATAAAGATCCAGCCAGATCTCACAAACTGCGTTTAACACCAAAACGTGGCATACATGTCAACGTCAATATCACAATATTTAACGGCATTTTACACATGCGTGTCTGTTTAAGAGAAAACACACACATGGCACTTACACCTATTTTCTTGCCTTATATTCAATAGAGAATGTATACCGGTTGACGTGTTATTACAACTAGAAACTGACTTAGTAAATGGTCCGTTTGTTTACCTACTCATTTGAGAAAGCGATGGAAATCAGCTGTTTTGTGCAGCGGTAGTTATGTCTTCAGGTAAGTTGGTTAGTTAGGCAGTGTTGGTGAAGTTTTTGCAACTTTGTGTACGTATTATCTTAATACTAGCTGGCGCCCGCGCCTTCAGATGTCTTATGTGTTATTCCAGACTGTAATCTACCTCTGTGTTAAATTTTATCAAGATCCGTTCAGCCGTTTTAACGTGAAAGCCGCGTACCCACCTAGCGCACAGGCTCGCGCGGCAGCCTCGGTGTCCGGATCGCGAGCGATGGCTCCCTCGGCAGCCTCAGTAGTTTTGTTCAATTTACACGAGGCCGCCTCGCGAGCCAGGCTGAGCCATCATAAGTCCGAAAGTATTCGTAATGGACAGTCGTGCATTTTCAGCTGCAGCTATTATGCTAGCTGCTTATTGTTTAAAGAAATGAAAACAGTCACGTATCAAGAAAAAACCTAGACGCTTCTGGATTAGAAAAATTTATGAGCGTCGCCACCAATATGGAAATAGATTACTTGGAGATTTAGCATATGATCAGACTGTACATAATTTTATACGAATGTCCGTACAAGAGTTCGAAAATTTGTGCTCATTGTTGCAAACTTGAAGTAGCTTCGCGCGCGAGCCAAAACATAACCGTCCCCACCTAACGCACAGCGCTCACTGAGGCACCTTTGAGCGCGTCAAGTTTACCGACAACAGATGGCTCGGGGCCGAGCCGTGCTCGGTCGAGCAAACGCGCGCCCGAGGCAGGCCGAGGCACGTCCACACCAGCCGAGGCATTTGGCTCGCGAGGCTGCCGCGCGAGCCTGTGCGCTAGGTGGGTACGCGGCTAAAGAGTAACAAACATCCATACATCCACCCTCACAAACATTGGCATTAATTATATTAGTAGGATGACGGCTCCGTTGCTCAAGCGAATGCCGGCGTGACTGCTGGGGACGAGGTTCTGGTTACGATTCCCGAGTTAGCTCAACAGTGTTATTGGGTTATTCCACTACAAAATTCTCAGTTACAGCCCTGAGTTTGAAAGTATGATAACTCCGTGGTTTAGAAAGCACGTTAAGCCGTTGGTCCTGCACCTGATCTCTCTCCAATCGTGTAGGAATGCCTTCCCATTGGACTATGAGAGTGAAAGAACAGAGAGTGCACCTGAGCCTGCGCACACACTTGTGCACTATAATATTTCCCGCGCAGATGGCTTTTGTTTTTAAAGCTTTGCCCCACACTAGGAATTTCTCCAATATCGTGAGTGCGTTTACAAACATTTAAACTGACATACACAAACAGCCAGACCCGAAACAACTACCGGTAGGCCATATAAATGTTTGTTCTGTGCGGGAATCGAACCCGCGACACGCAGCGCAGCAGTCAATCGCTCAACCACTGTGCCAACCGTGCCGTCTGACGTGGCCAAAAATATTATCACATGAAGAGTTTTTTTTGGCTTAATCTTAGGGACAGCTCATTTATCGAGAAAGGCTATATAGATATATACAATTTAAATGATTTTGAGGTAACCCTCAAAATCATTTAAATTGTATATATTTGAATGTTAGTTATCAGAACGGTTTTTCAACATAATTAGATCCTGTGGGTGGCACTGTTATCGATATCAAAAGACTGTCAACTGTTTAAAAAATTAAAAGTCAACATTCGTATTTGCAAAATTTGGCCTTAGACTGAACCAAATAAAAACGATACAAAAAGAAAAAGATTAACAGAAGAACTTACGTCACTTCTTATACAAAGTATTATTCTTTCCAAAGCCTGCTTAAAACAGAGTACGTTTAAGAAAGAAAAGACCAACATTAAACCTAAAATAAAACCTCAACATATTTTCCAGGCAGCATTTGAAACGAGCCTGAGCCAATTTCAGCAGAACGGCCGCCGTGGTCTAAAACTGGCATCGCAACCCTTCACTGGACGGGAAGCTAATAAAGCGTAGAAGTTTAAAGTTTTAATTAAAAAGGCCCGGTAATTAGATACGGTCTGTGGATATGTTAATTAATCCACGGGTTAATTCTTCAAAACAGTGCCATTGTTCCCGGAGTCATAAAAATTGCGTACCTTTGGAGAAACAGACGGCTCGGGATTAATGTTGATTTTTTGAAGTTGGAACGATTTTGGTATTGTTCTCAATAATATTGCTTTTTTGGGTATTATTAGATATTAGGTACATCCTTACTTCCTTACTAATATTATGAAAGCGAAAGTGAGTTTGTTTGTTTGTAACGTCTTCACGCCTGAATGGCCAAACCGATTTTGATGAATTTTGGTACGAGATAGTTAGGACCCTAGGGACGAAGAAAAGGGGTAAAAAAATGGAAGAAAAGAGGAGACAAAGATATTTTTTTCGACCATCATGCGGTTTAAAGTTAGCATTAGCCCAAAGTAACTATGCCACGCAGACGAAGTCGCGGGCGGTGTTTTAGTGTTGGATAGTCCATTTTTTGAGGAAGGCTATAGGCTATATAACATCACGCTACGACCAACAGGTGCTGAGCAGCGTGGGTGAAACCGCGTGGAACAGCTAGTTAATAATATAATCCAAAACCACTTTTATTATTGGTAGCTAAAATCTTAATTGTGTTATAATAATTTATTCGCGAAAGAATTAAATTCATGTTCATTAAACATTGTAAATGATTAAGCTTTTTTTTATTGTTTTAGCAAAAAAAAATAATGAGGCTTTTTAAATACAAATTCCTTTTTTTTAAAAAAAAGCTTGAAGCCACAGCGTTTATTTTCAATTATAAATAATAATAATCTATATAATTAAATAAATAGATTTTATTAAGTGTTTATATTATATTTGAATAAATAACTTTATTTTAATTGTTTGTGTAGTATTAACAGTAGGTATACCATTACCTACACCCATTATATTTTAAATGCGTAGAGTCCAACCCAAGGTTGCCTGGAAGATATCGCTATCAGCGATAAGACCCTCATTGTAACCATAGAATTAACAATTTCTGTAATTAAATTTGAAAAATGTTACTCTACAGACTACTTACTGTCTCTCCCCCTTTAAATCCATCTAAAGGTTGTCTTGAAAAGATCGCTTTTAGCGAGGCCGCCCATTGTATAAACCTATTTATAAGTTGTTTAATGATAATCTTGTTATTTAAATAGTGCACATCATCATCTGCCTAGCCTTTTCCCAACTATATTGGGGTCGGCTTCCAGTCTAACCGGATGCAGCTGAATATCAGTATTTTACATGGACCGACTGCCTATCTGACATAATAAAGAATATTCCACCTATCTATCTATGTTTAAATTTTGGTGTGCAATAAAGTATATTCTATTATATTCTATGTATGAAAAATCAATAAGTACATGTTCAATAAAAAGAAATACTATCAAAAGGTGTGTTCTAGAACAACCCACACTATATGAACGGAATATCCACAATTCCTTTCGTAAATACATAAAGCATATACAAGATACGCTTCGAAGCCTGTTATTGAATTTCACATTGTTGTTTGTTATTTTTGGTCGTTCGAAGTGAAATATTAAGGGGGCTTTAAAAACTCGATTGATTACTCAGCAAGCTTGGTAATTAAGAACTCTCATATAATGCATTGAGAAGAAGGGAACAATGCATTTGCAAAAGTATTTCATGAACGTTGATTGGTTTTTTTTTGTCCTCATTTATTCCTTGGTCATTTGCGGGTTGGGTTCGGAAATTAATCAGGGTTTTAATAAGCTTTCAGTTTTGGATGACTCGTTACGTTTTGAAAGGCGTTGAGTTAATTATTCTTAGAAGTATGGCTATTGTATGTGTCACAGATTTTTCGTAATTATGAGAACGAGGTGTGGGCAGAATGTTTCAGTAGAAGTAAAATTAACTAAACAAATTGTGTATTTAATATGAACAAGGTATATAAGGCTTTATAGTTGTCGATACTAGAACATTAAATGCTTATTAAAAAAAAAAATATGCAATGCATCCTTACTAATATTGTAAAAGTGAAAGTGAGTTTGTTTGTTACATCTTCACGCCTGAATGGCTAAACCGATTTTGATGAATTTTGGTACAGAGGTAGTTGGGACCCTGGAGACGGACATAAGCTACTTTTTTGAAGAGATTGTCATATGAGGGAGAAAGAGGGAAGAAAAGGGAAAACTTAGCATTGCTATTAAAATCAATAAAGCGCTAAGGCAAAAACTACGGATAGCAGGTACCTGCAAACCAGGAAAGGGGAACTGTGTAACCCCGAACTTAACACAATCGAAACCGCGGGCAAAAGCCAGTATATTTATAAATGGTAGTTTTACAGCTGTCAATACAAGACCATCAAATTATTATTCCAACATTATGCTTACCGTTATTTTGCTAGATTTTGCCAAACACATTTTTTAATAAAGTTCAATGAAATAAACTGAAATTCATAGGATGGAAAATGGTGTAATATTCTTAAATTTCAGTTGAATCCAAAACAATATCCTAAAATAAAATGTTTGATGCCCATTGGACGATTAAGGTGTCTTTTGTTTTCGAAATTGTCAAATAACTTACCTCGCTTTGGGAGGAGGGAGCGTGTCGGACTTTTACTGACTAAAACTCACCACATGTTCTTTTACCCTTTATGTTCCGGGGCCACGGTATCTCTCTTGCAACCTCAGTATTAAGACGCTTTAAAGGGCTTTAAATATTGTACTGTATTTTTAGAGGATACCAGGGACCGGAAAACACGTTCATCATAATTTCAAATCGATACCTTCATGTGTTCTCGAGATAAACGGTTTTGACAGACAGACAGAAAGACAGACGGACAATCCTATAAGGGTTCCGATTTTGGAACGAAGTTCCTTATCGCGCGTAGCGAAAGGGGAAGCTAGACGGAAAAAAATAAGACCAAAAGTTGTAACGACACTTTTTGCTATAGTTGTAAGCCGTGCGGGGTGCGCGTGGTTCTCTGTCTGTCTCTCTCTCTTTTTAATAGAAAGCAAGCCAGTTATTTTCCTTTCGTCTTCTATTTCGCATTGAACAGTGTGGTGTCGCGACGATTATTCTTGTTGAGTGTTTACAGGTTTTTTGTACATAATAAATAATAACTTCGTTCCATCCGGGTGTCCTTTGACACCTCTCATGTTTTTTTTCTGTTTAGTAACGGAATACTAATAATAATATCTAGTGACCATTACTCAATTCGTGCGGTCCATCCTGCCAGCGGGTTACAGAACTATTTCCACTACCAGAATGTGGCTACATTAAACACTAATTTGACAGTCTCTTCTAGGGAAAACTTAGGCTCACTAATGTGTCTGGCCTAAAACCTAGACTATTCCACTCCATAATTTATTCCAGGCTAATTTGACTCCAACCAAGGGCGTCGCCAAGGGGGGGCAGGGAGGGGCAGCTGCCCCCCCCTAGAGATTCTAAAAAACTTGCCAAATATAATGCAACCAAAGTCCTAAGTATTTGAGTTAATTTGCTTGAAGTTCAAGCCTTGAACAATCATTCCCGTATGTCGAAACTCGAATGAATGCACCAATTCCACTCCTAATATTTTCATTAATTCAACTACGCTATGCTCTACTCTATCACCGCCTTTGTTTTAGCGGCAGTCTGTCATTTATTCGTGCGTTAGCGTTGCCACTGCCCGCTTTTACGTTTGTTTTGTGCGCTATTATCACATCTAAATAGTTGCGATGTCAGTCGAAAGTCTCACAGAAACTTGTGAAACTATCGCTCAGTTTTATAATTTACCAAACATAAAAATTTAAGTCGAGCTTTGGCAGCAATTCTGGCATAATAAACCAAACTCAACAGATCAAACCGTTGTTGATATCCTAAAAGAAGCAAAAACCTTCTTTCCCGACACGGAAAAAGTGTTGAAAGTTTTGATCGCTCTTCCATGCACGACGTGTACGGTAGAACGATCATTTAGCAGCCTCAGGAGACTAAAAACCTGGCTAAGCTCTATGAGTGAAAATCGCCTCAATGGTTTGGCCATGATGAGTGTGCACCGTAAACTTATGCATGGAAACTTTTTTAATAATAAAGTGGTCGAGAAGTCTACAATGAATCCCCGAAAATTATGTTTTAATTAACCTAATATAAACAAACAACGACCACTATAATATTAATAAATGGTAATTTAAAAAAATACGCTGTACACTTATTCAAATTCAAACTTCTTTTTATTCTATTTTTCTAATAAATATTATTATAACTTATTTACAAGTTTTTGATTGCATAGTCGTGCTCGTGTAGCTTTACACATTGGACTCTGTACTGTCACAGAATATCTATACTTACTAATATTATTAAGCTGAAGAGTTTGTTTGTTTGTTTGAACGCGCTAATCTCAGGAAGTACTGGTTCGAATTGAAAAATTCTTTTAGTGTTGGATAGTCCATTTCTTGAGGAAGGCTATAGGCTATATAACATCACGCTACGACCAACAGGTGCTGAGCAGCGTGGGTGAAACCGCGAGGAACAGCTGGTATATTTATATAGGTAGTACTGAGATACTGTTGTTATTACAATCGCTGTAGATGTAAGGCTCGTAGTACAAGTGAAAAGGTTCATGTGCTATCGACTTTAGCTACAATTCAAACCTACTTTTCTCATTCATAGAGAATGAGAAAAGTATGAATTGTAGTAGGTAAAGTCAACTTGCCCCCCCCTGCGCCATCGGCTGGCGACGCCCTTGACTCCAACGTCAAATTTATTTTATATTTGGACATAGTTAACATAATAGAAATGGCGTGTTTGGGAGAAGTAATTGTTGTACTTATTAAGGTAGTGAAGATGTCCGTTTAAACAATTTTTTTTTCTTTAAATTATATTTAAGAAATAAATATTTTTCAGTTATAAACTACGTTAATACTTATCCAGAAATCTCTGTCTCGGATTATAAAACTGTCATGAATTATGCAGTTTCCACTCACATTAAAAAATAACCTAACGAATGCTCTAGTAAGCTAGAAGTAATTTATGTTCTAACATAAGTTTGTAAGTAGGTTTTTAATAGATTGTACTGATCTGACTGATCAATAAATAAATAAAAATAAACTGCACTGAAATTTTAACTCTAGGTCCTGAGCCGAGCCGTTATAGTTCAACAATTTGTTTTTATTTAGGTGTTGCCTAGTGTTGGTGAATCAGCTATTAGTTTATTTACTATCCTGATGAAATAGCTGACTAGTTCTACTTCCCCTTCTATAATATCAGCCTCATAAACTCTTGCTCAGACGGGTTGGCGATTTCAGACTTATATTCATTATAAGTCCCGGTTTCTTCACGATGTTTTCCTTTGCCAATATCTGTGATGTCTAAGATAAGGTTTAGGAAGTACAAGAGAATTGAAAAAGTCACATTGGTACTTAGATTTGAACCCACAACCTCACGCGTCACAAGTGAGCCACTTAACCTCTGGGCTATCACGACATTTAAAACTTCTTTTACTCCACCCAACTAATATTATAAATATGAAAATTTTACTCGAATGTTTGGATGTATGTTAGTCTTTTAAAAACTCCTAAATGTATTTAAATGAAATTTGGTACACAAACAGTTTATAATCTGGATTAACACATATGTAATCCTAGTAAAACAATCCCGTGGGATACTTACCAAACTTCGCGTGAGCAGCGCCGCGGGCAAGAGTTAGTAATAAATAGTTATATCAGGCAGAGTCTAATTGTTGACATATTATAGTCCCACCACGAGTACATCTTACTATACCTTTGGGATGAAGTGATGAATGTCATACGGTAGCGTTGCATACAGTGATACATTACATGTAACTATTCAAGCAGGTTCATGATTGATTCTAGCTCTGATTAGGATTGCAAGTTGCAATGTTTAGAGGATTCCGTACCCAAAGGGTAAAACCCTAACTCACCGTCCGTCCGTCTATTGACGACAGGCCGTGTTGACGGCGCGTTTGTGTTTCACGCACGCCTCAAAGAGATGTCAGCAAAGAGAGGGGCTTGCCAGAGCCTCCGCCTGCCGGGGTTGCGGGTTGTTCGAAAGAGATACCGCGGCCCCGGAACGTAAAGGGAACATGGATGGGTTTTAGTCAGTAAAAGTCTGACACGACTCCCCGCACCACCCAGAGCGAGGAAAGTTATTTGATGAGTATGGTACCCCAAAAAAAAAGGTCATCATCTGCCTAGCTTTTTCCCAACTATGTTGGGGTCGGCTTCCAGTCTAACCGGATGCAGCTGAATATCAGTATTTTACACGGAGCGACTGCCTATCTGACCTCCACAACCCAGTTGTACTGGGTAATGCGATACCCCTTGGTAAGACTGGTTGTCAGACTTTCGGAAAACTGTAACGACTGTCAAAGATCTACAAATGACAGCCAGGACCAACGGCTTAGCGAACCCCAAAAAAAAAGGTAAATCCCTTTTAATATATATTTTTTTTTATTTCAGACATATTAAGAGCATATTATTGTTAGTAGTATGATTTAAAAGCTATGTTAGGTACATTTACACATTACAAAATGATACACAAACAAAATTAATAAGACTACTGTCCGTACGTATGTCTGTCTATCCGTCTGATACCACACTGTATTTCATAAACATTGATGGTTAGAAATTTGAATTTTTTACAGGTGATGTATTTCTGTTGCCGCTTTAACAAAAAATACTGAAATATAAGTAGAATGAAATAGATACAACAATCATATTTTTTTGCCATTTTTAGGGTTCTGTACCACAAAAAGAAAAAAACAGAAACCTTATTGTACCACTTTGTTGTCTGTCTGTCAAGAACCTTTATCTCGGCAACGCGTGAAGGTATCAACTTGAAATTAAAACCGTAAAATCAAATTTGTAGTCTCTTTCTGCTGTGAAAAAATTGACCACCTAAGTCAACGCAGCCTATAGATATGGCCGTTTATGTCGCAAGCTTGTATGGAACTTGGCGGTTTTTTAAACCAACTTGGAGAAAAATAGCTACTTTTTGGAACAGAGTCAGAAGGTGTCGAGGTAGACCTCATAGAAGGTGGTGATACGAGATGGACACAACCAACAACCAGTAATGTACATTAAGGCTCGAAACACCTGGAAGGCATTGGGTGGGGTGTTTGTCCAGCAGTAGGATGACCTAGGGTAGATAGATAGATAAATTATTTATTTGATGCAACAAAATACACAATACAGTAATGAACACAAAAAATATTGAACTGAGAAAAAAAAGGAATAGATAAAAAAAAAGTAAGGTAGAAGTTAGATTGACACATCACATACATTTATAACGGTCGCCCACTACTGGGCAAACGCTACTAGGTACTGGGTATCGGCGATGTGAATTATGCTTAGTGACATGCGTGTGAAACCTTCATACCATGACCTTGAAAGTCATGTCGTGGATACTGGGGCCTAACCCCCGAATACTGAAACGTCACTCAAAATGTGAGGGCTGCTTAACATTTGAGCAGCTCTTAAACTTTAGATTTTGTATGGTCAAACGTCACTTCTGATTCTCTATTAAACTTAAGTGGGACTTAAATTTTGAGTGACGTTTCAGTATTCGGGGGTTAGTCTGCTATTACAATAGTGTCAAAATGGTCGATCACTGATCGCAAAATGGTTGATTTTGACAAGTTTAGTGTGTAGAAGATTACCAAAATTATCAAAATCCACCATTATGCGATCAGTGATCGACCATTCTGACACTATTGTAATAGCAGACTTAGGCCCCTGGTGGTATGCGAAAGCAGAAAAAAAAGAAGGCTTAGTTTTTTAATGGCTCTGCTTCACCCCTTTAGGTATGATGTAATGATCGTAAAAGTGCTCCATGTTACTGTATACGTAAAACAAAACACGATCACATGCCAAAGTCAAAAACAAAAATTCAACCACCATCTCTGCTTACCCCAAAATCGACTACAGCCTTATTACATTAAGTAAATCTGTCTCATAGTGACATCTATACAGATAACAATATCACCGCTATAGTGGGTGTAGCCATATCTGATCTAATTAATGCGACGTTGATTGATACTAATGTACTTGGTAACGTCGGTCCCAGTGAGTAATTGATTGTCACAACATGATGTATACGGTTATAAAAATCGATATTTAGTTGGTACTGGTTTTTCGGGTTTTCGAGGTCGGGTCATGGTGCTTTGGAAGTTCGTTGTGTCTTTATCTGATAAAGCTTAGGAACTGGCACGAGTACGAGAAGCGTAACTTTATTAAGGCGGACCTTTTGACTCAATTAACGATTTTTTTTCTTGTAGCGTCTTCTAAGGAGATAAGTTACCAGACATATCAAAATAGTTTTTTTTTAAACAGATACATGATACCATTTCAATTATTTTACTGCATTGTTTGTTTTCTATCAAATAAATTTAACATATAACATTATTTTAACTGTATTAGACAAGTTTTGTTACTTATTTACTAACGTTTAGCGAAGCCTTCATACCAGCTTGAAATATTGGCAATAATAATAAGAAAAATAAGTAAATTTCTGAAACCACGAACCACGCAATGAATTGCCACTGATGCTTCCATAAACGAAATGAGGCAGCTATTTTTCAGTGTGTGTATTTGTCGCATTATGCGTGCATTTTTTTTCGGGTTGGAAATCATCCAATGACTTTCCGCTCTGGGCGGAACGAGGGAGCATGTCAGACTTGTACTGACTAAAACCCACCCATGTTCCTTCTATTGCCCTTTACATTCCGGGGCCGCGGTATCACTTTCGAACAACCCGCAACCCCGGCAGGCGGAGGCTCTGGCAAGCCCCTCTGCTTTGCTGACATCTCTTTGAAGCGCGCGTGAAACACGAACGCGCCGTCGACACGGCCTGTCGTCAATCGACGGACGGACGGTGAACTACCCATTGCTCACCGTTCACAGGCCCGCATCTACGTTGGCCAGGAGTCGTTTCGCGGCGCCCGGCGCCCCGGGGCGTCTCCCGCGGCGGCTGGGTTGGGCAGATGTTCTCTCTCTCAAGCGCTCGGCCATCTCCTTTGCTAGCATTACTGCTTCGCAGAAGGTGGTGACCGCTTCCCATTCCCTCTCGCTCCGGACCATGGCCTGAACCAGGGCCGAACGCGAGAGATCGCGACCGCCGATCGCCTCCACGCATGCATGAGTGAAATATTTGAAGAACGCCTTGTAGTTCTAGTAGGCACCCAGTGCTAATAAAATAAATATTACTAAGCAAGCTTAATATTGCTAAGTAATAATTATTTTTAGTGCAAACAAAGTGCTAATATTCCTCGAAAGTAGTAAGAGAAACAAGGCATTCATTATAAAATCACTTAGCAGTTAAAATGACTTGACGCACACATAATATAGTTTACAGGACAACTTCAGCTATGCTCCAAAATTATGATCGCAAGTTTTGCATAACATTTCGCACCGTGCACTAAGACGTCTGTTGGTATAATAAAAAAGCAACAAAAGTTTAAGACTGTGCAAACTTCAAAGCGAAATGTAACTTCACGTCAGAAAGACAGTTCTGTAAAAAAAAACAACTGACTTCCAAAAAATCACAAAATATAGTAAAAAATACTTTATATTCGAAAGTGTTTTTTTTTTTGACTTATTGCCACTGACTTGCAAAAAACAAGTTATTTTGTGTGTGTTTTATTTTTAACCCTTTTTAGTGTGATATTCCACACAAAATCCTGTCACGTTTAACTAGAAGTTATTATGCGTCATGCCATCAATATTATAATTTGAACGAAGAAGAAAAAATACTGTCTGATCTGGAAACTCAGTATGCAATAGATGTTCCAACTGACCAACCTAGACATCTTTGGCTTGACCTGAAGATCGATTCGAGCGGTTGTTATAACAACTTACATTGTTGGTTTTTTTGGTTGGTTGTTATAACCTTCTTCAACTCTGAACTCTTCTCTTAGCTCTTTATTCTTTTACAATCAAACATGGCATAGCTCTGGTCGATCTTTCGGTTATTTACCCACCCAGTATATACCAAGTTTCCTCCATGCCTCATAAAACACGTTAAGCCGTTGGTCCCAGCTGTCATTATGAAGATATTTGACAGTCGATACAAGTAGTCAGTGTCCCGAAAGTCTGTCAACCAGTTTACCAAGGGTTATCGTTTACCCAGTACCAGCTGTCTTATGGAGGTCAGATAGGCAGTCGTTCCATGTAAAATATTGGTATTCAGATGTACCTGGTAAAACTGGAAGCCGATTCTAACTTAGTTGAGAAAAGGCTAAGCAGACGATGACACGGCTAACTTATTTTGAATTTTGTTGTTTGTCAATGTATGTGTCATTATTTTTCACTGGAACTTCTGCGTCCAACTGCATAGTGATTAAAGCTGCATTATTCACCATCGTCTCAGGTGGAGCAGTTGCAAAATGTCCTGTTCCCTTCTAATTCTTAGCTAGAGCAGCTGTTTTATAACCGGTCCGGACT